>OU026107.1:0-10000000 GCA_907269075.1 Idaea aversata | reverse complement strand
AATAAGTAAAATTTTAAGGTTAATGACCTCTTCGTGTAAGGAACAGCTGATTTTCAGGTAAACCTAACCTTAAAAATTACGAAATAATGTTCGAATTTCCAAAAAGCGTAGAACAAAAGTTGTTTGTATATGTGCACAGAAGTAGCCCTCAACGGCTTGCTAGTATAAAATTTACCAATAACCGTGTATAGGTTGATAGATACCAACAATATTTCAACTACCCTCGAATTACGAGCGACCGACATTCTGGAATGGAATGCTTTCTGATCGCCCGCCAACCTCACTACAGCGATCCTACATCACGTTCTATGGAGAAAACCAACGTTAAATGTTTACAGCTTTCGCGGATATTTTACATTATTTTCTTCCAAGTACAGACTTTTTATCGTCTCTTCCTTTATTCCAAGTATAGATACAAAATTATATTTTATAGATAATATGAACTTTTAGGGTACGACGAAAATTATATCTTAACTAATATTATAAAGCTAAAGAGTTTGTTTGTGCAGCTAATCTCAGGAACTACTGGTTCGAATTGAAAAATTATTTTTGTGTTGGATAGTCCATTTGTCGAAGAAGGCTATAGGCTACTTTTTATTTTGATATTCCTACTTGATCGGGACTCACGCAGGTGAACCCGCGGAGCGCATCTAGAATTTAGGTAAAAGTAAATTAATATTTTACAATAGGTATATGTTAGACTAGCTGACCCGTGCCCACTTCGTTGGGCATAATGTTATAATCCTTTTTTACTACAGAGTGTTATGTTTTAATTTCTGCCAAAAGGAGGATTATATGTAGGTATAGTTTGTATTTGCATGCTAATACAAAATTCGAAAGTAACTCTGTCCGAAAGAAAAAACATTTTCTGCGGGATTTGCGATAAACGAATTCCATGAGGACCAAGTCGCGGGAAAAGTTAGTTTGGTTATGGTAATTTTAATTGTTCAAAACTTCTCTGTAAACTATATTGGATGTAATGTTATCATTTGGTAGCAAAATCTATTGTCTATCAGGAGTTCCAACCCGAGATAAGCCAACATATAACTGCCCATGGGAAAACACGGCTTTCTCAGGTCAATGCCCACGAGAGAATGTTTGACCTTGGGACTTGCTAATAGTGAGGGCAAAAGAGATCTTCACTGGAAACTGTAGCCTTTTAAACGGTATGGGTAAATCAGTGGGAATCATGGGTATCCGCGGAATATAAGCCAGTTGTCCCACTGCTGGCCCTGTGAGAATGGTCGCCACGATTATATTGTCCCGTAACTCTTTTGTAAGCAGCCTTGTCCCATTAATGTTGGGGAGGCTCAAGTTTCTTAATAGCATGATAGGAAAAAAATACTTTTTGTAACTTAAATATAAAAGTTAGACATATGCTGTCGTTGACTTTTTTGTAGGCATTTTCAAGCTCCACATCTTTTCTCTAGAACTCAAAAATATATCTTTCATAGTTAAGGCAGCGTTCGTAAGAAACGCTTTCATTCGACCGTTTTTTCTCCGATTCACTTTGCATAACGAACTACCACGTAAAAGCCTTTTTATTTTTCGGTTTTTTATATAGCATATGACACTCAGCAATAATGTGGCTTTCTATTGGTGAAAGAATTTTTAAAATCGGTTCAGTAGATCCCGAGATTACCCCTTACAATTTAACAAATATACAAACACACAAACTTTACTTCTTTATAATATTAGTATAGAAGTATAGATTAGTGTTTGACACTATAACTGGCGACTTGAAAATCCCTAATTGTAGATGTAATCTTTCACCAGCGAAAATACGCCACGGTTTCAGAAAATGCTACTAATTTGAAACTTATTGTAGTAACTCAAAAAGCCTAAAGAAAAAAATTAATAGGCAAATGGAGTCGCGGCTTATTTCTAAGACGATTGCTATTAGTTATGTAGATAGAACGAATAAATAGAACATGAAAATCACTACATAGTATAAAACAAAGTCGCTTTTTCTGTCCCTATTTCCCTTTGTATGCTTAGATCTTTAAAACTACGCAACGGATTTTGATGCGGTTTTTTTTAATAGATAGAGTGATTCAAGAGGAATGTTTACATGCATAATATAGCCGTGCGAAGCCGGAGCGGGTCGCTAGTGTTTGATATTCCTTTGACCTTTGAGCATAAGTACGCTACAGTAAAGCTCAGAAAAGCTCAGAAAAGCTACTAATTTTAAAAAGCTTCTCTTGAATAGCTTATTATAAGCAGCAGCAGCTTCATTAGCAATAACTAAATATCTTTTCACCCTTATTTCCAAGGATTTTAACATTAAAAGTACTAGGAAAACATAAATTCAGAGAGCAAACTTCAATATCCGTTTACGAGAAGGGAAATCACTCCGCGTTCGTGTAGAAAATTGAATCGATTCAGGGTTTCTGACTACCTGGTACTTCTATGTTTATTTCACCCGGTTTTACAGTAAATAAATATAGACAGGCTGGAATAAATAAGAAAAACCGGCCAAGTTCGAGTCGGCTTCGCGCACGAAGGGTTCCGTACCATTATTATTCTGTTTTAGTATTTGTTGTTATAGCGGCAACAGAAATACATAATGTGTGAAAACAATTGTCTAGCTATCACGGTTCATGAGATACAGCCTGGTGACAGACTGATGGACGGACGGACAGTGAAGTCTTAGTAATAGGGTTCCGTTTTTACCCTTAAGGTACGAAACCCTAAAAAGGGTGGAAATTGGAAATTTAATCGAGTTTACCCTTTCAGATAATTTCGTTCAAGGAAATTGCTTCTGAAAAATATTGGTGACCATTATGTTTCGATCGAGAACAATCGTTATTTGATTAGTGTTGAAAGTAACCCACGCTTTAATATTTGATGGGATGGCATAGATACATTAGTACACCTACGCAATTTATTCGTTCATAGGTACCAGCCTATACATTCGATACCCATTAGCGGTGCGAGCGAATTGGTATTATTGGGCTTTGATCATGCATGGCATGCATGATAATAAATTAGACAATCCAATTCGAATTGGTGTTCTAATTATGATTTTTGTTTCAATTTCAATTAATTAGTATAGTAAAAAGTGACTGTAATAGTTTCATTTTCGTAAAATGATTTTCTAAAAGAATATCTTTTTGTAAAAAAAGTGCCCTTATTATTTTTTTTTAAAATATCGACAAAAAAGAAACACGTTTCAGAAAAAATCTTTTTATGTTAAAGAAAAGCATCATATATCAGGAGCACTTAGTACCAGGCGGCCATAACACGTATGGATATGATCCGTCACGTATTTTTATGTGACATGTAATAAAACGCCTCTTTGCCTAATATACAACCCTGGTGGTTTGAATTCGGATACAACGGATTTATGTCACTCTAGACTTAAATAGACTAATCTGGGTCTAGTCTAGGTCTGAAAAAATGTTATAATAATTCAAAGCTCTACCAGCTCTACTTTACAAAATAAGTTGTTAAAATCTTCGTAAAATACCTTCATTTCAAAAGCAATTTCCGTAAAAGACCCAAATTCCCGAACAAAACACGTAACGAACCTTTTTCAGGGGAAACGGTAAAACTTCGTTACCCAATGTAAAATGCCTGTAAATAAAAATTTACATAAAATCCTCTGTGATAATTACATGTCGCGATATATTTTATAGGTACCTTGTTAAGGTCGGATTTTACCCTCGAGAGTCATTTTTCACTCAATTATAGGATAATGGATGGGTATTCTGACACTCCCGTATGTATGTAGATAGATGAATCATACCCTGACGTACACCATAGGTAAGAACATAAATACTATCGAAATACACAGAACAATCGGAGAAACAGAATCTGTTTTCACTGTATTATCATCTCTTTGAGAGTCATGATATCCTGGTAGATTAACTACGAAGTTTTCTCAAGGGCCGGTAAAGGGTCTTAATTAGGTTAAAACACTACAGAAAGATCTAGATCAAAACTTAATTCAAGAGCCAACTCGTTTGCCAAGCCCTCTTGAAAAACTAACGCGTCAAAGTGAAAGGCCATTTTGATGTATCTTTTTCTGAAAGGCATGCTCAGTTTCAAGGGCACTTTGCTTCACTTCAATTTCAACCCTTTCAAAAGGGAGAAGATTGGTAAATGTAAATGGTAACCAATGTAGGGGAAAACTGGTCTAACTGATAAGTATGTGCAGTTTTGTCCTAGGAAGTACAGAATAGACTGACACCATTACACTATTTATGTTACTCTAGTATCCTAAAATCGATAAAACCAATTCGTTCACAATTTATGCTGAAAATCAAATCCTTTGTTATAATTTTAGTTCAAAATTGCAAATGAAGCTGCTCTAGTGAATAATGCAAACAACACAACGTGCGTCACAATGAACGTTGAATTGAAACCATAAATCCGTTCTGTGGTCTGTGTTTGTATTGCAGTATAAACGAAACTCCTAACAATTTCTAACAGCCTGGTACTTTATGTTTAATCATAAACTAATACAAACCTGCTCAGTACCTTAGTAATTAGAAGAAAACATAATCAGAATCAATTCAGCTCTAAAAAAGGAGGTGATTTTTTTAGTACTTACATAGCAGTTTTATTAAACCTGTAGAAAACTTAAATGCTATTTTTCAAATCTTCAACAGAATCAGAATCACCCCTACTCACTTGATCGCCCTTGGCCGCTTCTAAACAATAGTTCCAGATAACGTCGCGGCCGCTGACAGTACGTGTCACTTTGTCATCAACCAACTTAGTTCTAGAGAATAGGGTTCTTGAAGTAATACCGCGGGGAATAGCTAGTAAACAAAGGTACTGCCCTATATCTTCTCTAACTACTATTTTATCCATCACGTACAACAAACGTGACGTTTGGCTAAAGCCAATAAAAAGTACGAAACTAGCAACGAGAACGACTTTAAGCACTAAATTACAATGGGATTTTATCCGCCATTTTGGATGTAAACTAGCTACGCGCTACGAGTGCTACGAGTTCATAGGTGCTACGAAACTTTTATTGACAGCTTTTATGTGTTCCTAGTAGCTAGACGTACTAAAGTGCGTTTTTCCTGGTTTTCCTGACATGACATGTATTTTTCATTACTCATACTCCGAAAGTAGGTGTAAAGGTGCCTGAAGAGCGTGTAGAAAGAAAAACTTTCAGCCCTAGGGAAAATCGCTTTCACTGACAGCTGTCATGTCAAATGATGGCTTCGCACGGCTTGTTCAATGTGCATGTAGCCAGTAGCAGTATCATTACGCATTAGGAACTTCAAAAACCTAACCTCCTTGCTTTAAGTGACACCAAAGAATAACACTACATGTATATAACCTCTTTGGTCCCAACCTTGTAAGAGGATCAGGTAGTATGGAGTCTCTCATTCACTCTCGTTGTTAGGAAGAATTTTATGTATTATTCGTAATGAAAAGCACAGTGTTTACCTCGGGTGAAAGACTCATTAAGTCCCTCGAACTATTAGGGCCCTCGCTACGCTCGGGCGCCAAACTCCGTCTCGGGACTTTTAATGAGTGACTTTCACACCTAGGGTAACAATGTACTATAAAGTGCTTAAACCTCTTTTTATATAGGGTAAGTAAACTAGGGACATTTAAAAATTCATCATAGTGTTAATTCTAAAAAAAAAGGTCCGAAAATATGTCAATAAACACAATACATGCCGAACCGTGAGAGAAATTCGTGAAAATTCCTCTTGCGTTTGGCACCCTGATACCTACATACAAAAGCTTGTCGCATAAAGGAGAAATATTTTCTCGTTTCACATCGTACATCCTACATTTTTATAAAATGCGTGTAGCATTTTATCAAAGAACAAGGCTGAAGACACAATTTCCGAGAATATGTGTAAAAATTGCTAAAATAAACCTAAAAGTATAATAATATAGTTTGAGAATGCCTTGTGGGTGGAACATGGGTGGAACTGTACGTTTCATTCTTCATTCATTCTTCATCACAAATCCTTCTAAAACACAATAAATATTGTCTAATTGGGGACATCTGGTACCAGGGCAGCATATTTATTCAAGACGTTTTGGAACGTTTCAAGGACGCACTTTAATTTTGAGAGAACAGTGAGAAATATTCACTGGCTGGATGTTTCAGTGTTCGTAATTTAAGAGGATTTTCATTCAAGTAATTAATCCGGATCAAGCAAATCCGAATTCGTGAATTTGGAGAGTTCGCTCACAGTTCTCCCCTTAATAAGATTTTAATGGAGGCGTCCAAAATTAATATTTAATTCATGAAAATATAAACTTATAAACTGCAAATTTCAACTGAAAATTAAAATTATAAGAAGATGGTTGCATAAAATTATATATTTTCTTGTTTTAGGTACGCATAAACGTAAGTAGGTTACTAAGTACCTAAATATTTTAAAAAGAAAACCTACGTTTCTGTTCCTTTGTACTAGGCACGCATAACAATAAGTAGGTTCCAAGTACCTAATATTTTCCAAAAAAACCTACGCTTCTGTTCCTTAGAGAAATAAGCATAAAACCAAATATTCCATATGTTTACCAATATAATAGCAGCCTACTTGTTGGTAAAATATAAACATAGCAAGAAATCACTGAAGCGTTCTACCTGAATTATTGACTAGACCCAAAGACGCCCATGTATTATCTAACTTAACTATTTTAGATACAACTTAAATGTAGGTTACTCGTTTGAAAGTTTGAGAATAATAATATTTTACCATATTTTCAAGGTTTTTCTATCCTATTATTATGCGGATCGTAACTGTCAAGCATTTTTGAAGTGAAAACTTCTTATGGCGCGTTGGGCACTTTTGTGGGTGAGCATTTTCAGCCGTTCTCGCGACAGACGACAGATTTTCTCGCGACAGATGAGATTTTACACAGATATACAGTTTTTTAATTTGGCTGTGAGTGTATTAAGACGTACATATGGTATTTTTTAACGGACGACAAATGTCGGTCGACTATTTGTCGGACGACAAATGTCGGTCGACTATTTGTCGGACGACAAATAGTCGTCCGACTATTTTTTTTTTTTCATCTAAAACTCTTTTTGCGTATGTTCTCACGACAGATGAGATTTTACACAGATATACAGTTTTCACTTCTGCCTGCACTCCCGGAGTGCGCTGTTTTTTTTTTTACTATATCTTATTAGCTTAGCTTTTCATAAAAATTACTAAAATTACCGAAAACTAATTTCAAATATCATATAATTATAAGCAATAGTTACGAAATTATGTTCATAAGTAACAGTTTACAAAAGATTGCTACAAAAATCTACATTTTTAATCAAAAATTTGGCGTACTTCCGGTACAAAAATACTCCTAACCAATTTTTCAAAGAGCTTTTCTTTTTAAACTTCCGGTTTTTCCGCGAGAAAAATGATACAATGAAACAAAAGAGTACCAGGCACTTAGCAACGTCAAAGATGTCGAGTGGTTCGAAACGGAACAAGCCATCCGATACCGTCTCAAACACATTACATCCACTTCGATGGAACAACTCTTCACTTTTATATCTACTGGGTTAAGTGCTTATAAATAACTTGGTCTATATTTCAACTGATTTGACTTTTAGTTCGTTTTAAGACACACTAGAATTATTATGTCTGAGATATATTATTAAAGTGATTCCTTTTGAACGCCAGTAATTTTAAATGAAACTTACCACAGACGCCGTAAAAGTTGATAGTGGTAGTTTAATCCGTTCCTTTACACAAAAGAACATAGTGTAAAGGCAGAGAAATGTTGACGCCTTAAGTTACCGGCGCAGGCGTCTCAGCCAAGCTAAGTGAATCACGCCTCAAGGTGTCACTGGCGTTCAAAAGGTTAAATTAAAACAAGATATTTGGCATTTTTTTTTTGTTTTTTGAGAAGTAATTTTGCGAACAGTATCCTCGCGAGCACAATAAATGAGGAGCTATTCTGCGTAACACTCCGAAGATAATCATCAGATGTCACCTTATGCTTAAGAGACCAACTTGAAGCTACTTTAAAAAAAAAAAGTGATTGTCTGTGAAGTCGGTTTACGGACGATAATTTTACGTTATAACGTCATACTCATATCTAACCGAAGATTTTTTTTTATTATTTTTTTCTTTTTCCATTTTTTTCACTCTTTATTAAATTTTTTCTCCTTTACCTATATATTTTTTTCCTTTATATAAGTCTTGTATTCGTCACTCGTCACACCATAACACAAGCCCAGATGAGCGATATTATATTATTAAATACTCTGTTTCCTAAGTTACCATGACGCGTCTGGTCATATTACCATGACGCACGGCGTCACACAACATTACCGTGACACTTTTTTGTGAATGCAGGTGTTCCAACAATTTACTAGACCTTATCACGTCAAAAATAGTAACATAAATCAGCCCTGATCAAAAACCGACGACAAAAAATCTATTAAATCTTAAAACCTGTTTACGAAGTTTTGTCCAGATCAGTTGGAAAATATGATCCACTAGCGACCCGCCCCGGCTTCGCACGGCTGTATTATGCATGTTTTATGTCTAAAAACCTTCCTCTTGAGTCACTCTATCTATTAAAAAAAACCGCATCAAAATCCGTTGCGTAGTTTTAAAGATTTAAGCATACATACGGATATAGAGACAGAGAAAGCGACTTTGTTTTATACTAAGTAGTGATGATTAATGAATAGTAGCATACATACATACTGACAGAGGACCAGACTTGAAGCACAGACGCTTCCCTTTCTCGGTCAATTAGGTATAGCCTCCAGCATCCTATAGAACCCTCACAAACTCACAACCTTAGTTGTATCCAGAGTAGAAAATAGATCGATATCTTCGTCTGGAGGCTAAGCCGCGAGTTTCCTTACGATATTTCGAAGTGAATTGTCTTTAGACCCTTTCAAATCGGTCTTGCAAAAACCAAATGTAACGTCATTAATGCGTCATAACTTGTAACGAATGTAAAGAAAGAATGTTTAGTTATACCAGTTACTTAGTCTCTTTATAGAGGAGCGGAAAGAGGGTTAGTGCTTATCTAACCACTTGGTTAGAAGGTAGGCAAAGAACATATATAACCGGACCTTAACCTTCTAATAAAGAGATTGGATTAGCTACATTTATGTCAACTGAATATAAGCTGAGACGTTTCACGAACTCCACTGCGGCTGCATCCCTATTTTTTGTTGGTTATTTGCACTACCGAATAGTAAAACTTTTAGGTCCACAGCGGAATTCGAATCTACGTTAGATTTTATGTCTCTAACACATAAATACGTGATGCAAACAATAAACATTATACCAGGAATTTAGCATTCAGAAGGAAGTATCAGTCTCAGCGGAACAAGTTATATCATAGTTGCTCAAAGTTGAAGGTATCATATTAAACTTTGACGAAAGGTCCCTTGAGTTGTATAAGTTCCTGGTACATAAATAACTTAATTGTAATTAGACGGACAGAATGACTTATTTTTACAAATAGGTCAGCGTTTTACAATCACACACATATTTCTATCGAATTTGAAAAAAAAAAACGTGTGGCACTCGGGGTGAATCGGGTACTGCCGCGGTAAAGCTATTGCATAGCACTTTTATGGTAGGCGGAGTGGGGGGTGTTAGGTTTTATTTTAGTTACGGAATTTCTTGATTCGGTCGCTGCGCTCAAAGCCTGCGATAAAAGCTATGCAATAGCTTAAAACTTGTTTTTTTTTTAAATCCCTAATTCTTCATCATACATATAATGTAGATAGATTTGAATTGTAATGCTTGTAAGAAGCCCTATATATTAAGCTACAATTAAGTGAAAACTGCAAATGAATATCTTGAAAAATAAAAAGTTACAGATTTTTGAAATGACACCGAACTTTGGGACCCATAGTGCATTGTGCCAACTAACTGGGTCGTCAAATACCTTAGACATAGCTGAATAAACCTTCTTAAAATTAACTAACACTGGCCACATAGCCAATATAATTTCCCGAAACCAACATTCGAAAAACAAAGCATAAATTAAACATATTTAAAAGATTGTTTTTACACAAAGAAAACTCATATAATAAAAAAGTTTACCAAACTTGTGACACATTGTACAAAGGGATGTTACATAAAATCTCTTTGAGAGCCACATTAAGGGTGCAAAACTTTTTGATTGTTTCAAAAACAAATTGTTCACAAAGGCACGTACCTAATTAGTTAAGTAAGTTATTTTAATTTTAATCTTTCGGGACGTTTTTATTAATAAAGTTGTTTTATCGTTGTTTATCTTGTTTTTTTTGAAGTGAAAACTTCTTATGGCGCGTTGGGCACTTTTGTGGGTGAGCATTTTCAGCCGTTCTCGCGACAGATGAGATTTTGACAGATGAGATTTTATGCAATATTGAAAACAGCGCCATCTCTGTGCAAACGGCCGAACTACGATACTCACTTCTGTAAGTGTTAACAGCGACATCTCTCGGTGGATGGTGCAGGTTCGCAGCGAGCTGCCGTACGCAGTTCGCTACGCACGCTAGTGCCATCACTGATACACGAGTGAGCATTTTCAGCCGTTCGCGCGACAGATGAGATTTTACACAGATATACAGTTTTCACTTCTGCCTGCACTCCCGGAGTGCGCTGTTTTTTTTTTTATTAAGTTTCGGCTTTACAGGTTAAATAGCTTTAGAACGCGTTAAGTCAGAATCACATTATGACGGAATCTTTGAAAGACAGAAGTGTAGTCGGATTTAAAAAAAACGGAATAAGTAGATCGCTACAGAAACTTAAGGCGATTATATGTATACTTCGCTTACTTAGCTTCGATGAAAATGAAAACAAAAGACGATTGAGACTATAAAAAAAGACGATTAAAATGGAAACAAAAGACGACCGAGATTGAAACAAAAGACGATCGAGAGAGGGAAAAAGGCGAAAAACGGTTATAACATCAAATAAACTGATAACTGCTGCCCAAAATGATCTGTATAAACTTAACGATTGGCTTCTGTACAATTTACTGACAATTAATACATCCAAAACATCATTTATGATTTTAGCTGCTAAAAATAAACCGATTCCAGAATATAGCCCCATTAAAATAAATAATAAAATAATACAAAGATCATATTCGGAAAAGTACCTAGGGTTAATAATAGACGATAAGCTCACGTGGAGACCACACATTGAGCACGTTCAGTCAAAATTGACTTCGGTTTTAGGAGCTCTTCGTAAAGTAGGACACTGTATCCCAATCAAAATAAGAACAATTATCTATAACTCTTTAGTTAAATCACATCTTGAGTATCTAATAGAGATCTGGGGTTCCGCTGCTCCAACTAATTTAATTTCCTTGCAAAGAATCCAAAACAAAATTATCAAAGTACTACATCATTACGATTATATTTCATTACGTTTCATTCTTCAGATATTAAACATGTGGTAGGTTGACTTATTATACAGGCAACATTTGCACGTCTTTAGAGAAAGAAAAAACTAGATCTGACTACCTATAGCTACCTATAGCTACTTTACCTATATCAGGATCCTGTGTCCGACCGCCATTGTGCTTTTGTGCATGGCAACAGGCGCACGCAAGCTTCGCACGCAAGTTATTTATTACAATAAGTTAGGTACTTCAGTTTTGCTATTACAATGCCAAAACGGAGCGCAGAAGAAAGTATTTCCTACTATAGTAAGAAGATTAAGGAATTACAAAAGCTGAAAAAACGCCGCCGGCGGCGCGTTATTTTTTCATCGTCAGATTCAGACGAATGTGCGGGTAAGTAATATGATTATACTTAAAAAGATGAAAAACTGATCGAACTATATTCGAATAAAAGGGCTAACGTTTTAAAGCTATCCCGGAGGTCATACCGTTGGTTGACACGGAGGACAAGCAGAACGTTATAAAATTAACCTGGAGGTTGACTGCGGGTCAACACGATGGTATTAAAAGAAGTCTAAACTTCGCCCCTGATAATTTCATAATCGTAATAAAAAATTACGTTAATTGTTGCAAACAATTTTTAAAAGTACCCTCAAGTAAATATCTTTTTTATCTTTCGATCAGATAACGGAACAAATTCAAACGAAGTGCGTAATAATACGCCCCCTGCCCCGACACCGCCTTCTGATTCGTCAGCGCAGTTACCCAGTTCAATGGAAGAGGAACGTGACACATCTTCGGGCCAACCAAGTACCGAGAAGCAAGTTCAAGGTTGGGAAGACGAAAACAATGCTCCCGCAATCCCAGAGATCGACCCCGAGCTGCTACTAGCTCTCGGCGAAACGTCAGATGACGTTCCTATCTACGGACCGGACATTCACGTGACGCTGGCCCAACGTTGGCTGCCTATACTTAAAAAGGGTATCATGTCCGAACCCAAGGAAAAGCTTATGAAAGCGTACCCTATACCCGATAATTGCAAATTGTTAAGGGCACCGATTCTTAACCCTGAAATATCGGCCGCCGTCTTGGAACAAACAAGATCGCGAGATAAAAAGATTCAGACCAAACAAAACCAACTGGGCATCGGCATTACCGCAATTAGTAAAGCTATGACACTTCTACTTACCAGCGATGAAAAGACGCAAGCTGTGAAATATTTGTCGGACGGATGTCGAATCCTCGCCGACCTCCATTTCATGGAAACACAAGTGAGAACAAAACTCATAACGCCCGTCCTGGATAAATCTATCCTCACTGTTTTACATGACGAAAGCCGTGACGAAACACTATTCGGAAACACTTTGTCTGAAAATATAAAGACTTCAAAGGCAATTGAAAAGCAAGGCCAGCAAATAAAAAAGACGCAGAACCCAAAGGTACATCTCATACCTACCTAAATCTAACTTGTACTTATTAAGACGAGTTATAATATTTTCTAAGTATCATATTATTTCTTTTAAGGCGTCCACTTCTGCTGCCCCAAGGAATGTTCGTCCTCGGCAACAGGGAAACTGGTCGGGCCCTCCTCGCTTCACCTCGGCGAGCAGGGGGGGGGCGGATGTCTACCTACAGGACGGCCCAGCAGTACCAGTACCGGCGAATTCCGCAATCATTCCCGCCGACGACGACGATGACACCACGTCCGTCGACCTCTGCGACGACCGCAACCAACAAACGTGCCCGACAGTGACGCAGGTACACGGTGCTAGATTGCAATATTTTCACAATTGTTGGCGTAATATTACTGATAATCCAGTTATCCTAAAATGGATTCGTTATGGTTATTGTATACCCTTTACTAGTAAAGTAGTACAAGAGTCTATTCCTCAGAATAAGCTTTCATCTAATGATAAATCACATATGTGTTTAGCTATTCAAAAATTAAAAGATCTAGGGGCTATTCAACAATGTAAACCCAAAAATGATCAATTTATTTCGAATATTTTCTTAACGCCTAAATCAAACGGCGGCCATAGATTTATTCTAAATCTTAAACATTTAAATAAATTTGTAGCTAATAGACATTTCAAAATGGAAGACCATAGGATCGCGGCAAAAATAATACCCAAAAATGGATTTATGGCTAGTATAGACCTTAAAGAATCATATTTAGTTGTCCCCATCGCCCCCTATCATCGTAAATACCTAAGGTTTCAATTTCAAGATCAAAACTTACAAACAATCACCTATGAATTTGTTGCTATGCCCTATGGTCTATCATCAGCTCCACTAACGTTTACAAAAATTATGAAAGAGGTAGTCACCCACTTAAGATCTCGTGGATTTCGATCGGTAGTGTATTTAGATGATCTTTTTTTAGTGGAGGAAACCTACGAAAAGTGTTTAAATAACGTCAACGAAACTCTTCGATTACTGCAATGTCTAGGCTTCGTTATAAACTTCGACAAAAGTTGCTTACACCCACAACAAAACTGTAAATTTTTAGGTTTTATTTACAATTCCGTAGAAATGACAATTTCGCTTCCTTCAGATAAACGCAACAATGTATTACATTTGGTTAAAAAGTTTTCTCGTCGTCCAAAATGTACTATTCGACAATTCGCTCGATTAATTGGTGTCCTTACTTCCGCTTGCCCTGCTATTAAATATGGCTGGATGTATACTAAAAATCTTGAGAGACAAAAATATTTGGCTCTAAGCGAACACCAATCGTTTGACAAATTTTTTAGACCTTCATTTGACATCATACCGGATTTAGTATGGTGGGGTAAGAATGTTACTACATCATCAAAATCACTCGTTGTTCCTGACTACGATTATGTAATTTTTACTGATGCGTCTCGGACAGGCTGGGGAGCCTTTTCTAACGATAGACGAGTTAATGGTGGCTGGAAAGACTCTGAGCGTAATTTTCATATAAATTATTTAGAATTACTTGCTGTCTTTTTTGGTTTAAAATGTTTTGTTGAGGATAAAGTTAATTGCTATGTATTGTTACGCGTCGATAATACGACTGCGATAAGCTACATTAACAGAATGGGTGGAATACAATATCCCCATCTGAACAACTTGACTAGAACTATTTGGCAGTGGTGCGAGGAGCGTAATATTTGGATTTTCGCCTCCTACATTAATACTAAAGATAATATAGAAGCTGATCAAGAATCTCGTAGAAATCCTGATATAGATTGGCAATTATCGTCCATAGAATTTCACAAAATCAGTTCTACATTCGGTGAACCAAATATTGATTTGTTTGCTTCTCGCACAAATACAAAATGTAAATCATTTATCTCTTGGAAACCAGATCCTGACGCCTTGACAGTTGACGCATTTACAATCAATTGGAAACCCTTTTTCTTTTACGCTTTCCCACCTTTTAGTTTAATTTTGAAATGCATACATAAAATCATTAGTGATGAGGCGGAAGGAATATTAATTTTTCCTTTTTGGCCGACACAGCCCTGGTTTCCCATAATGAATAACATTCGTTTATCACATATAATACAATTTACTCCCGACTTTATACGATTCTCGTCCTCTTCCAGGACGCACCATCTGCATCGTCTGAAGCACATTACCCTGGGTCCTGCAGTGTTGTCAGGAAAGCGTTCACACTACGAGGTACACCAAGCGAGTCCCTCGACCTTATGATGTCATCTCTATCTAAAAGTACTTTAGATCAGTACAACGTGACTTACAAGTTATGGTGGATATTTTGTTTTACGAATAATATTGATCCTTTTAAATGTGATCCCGCATACATCTTAAAATTTTTGACAGAGCAATTTAAAAACGGCGCTAATTACGGGACCCTAAACAGTCACCGTTCTGCAGTAGCTTTATTGATCGGCAGCGTTCTTACTTCTAATGTTCTTGTCAAACGCCTCCTCAAAGGTGCATATAAACTAAGGCCAGCCGTACCTAAGTATTCTTTTACATGGGATCCTCAGATAGTATTAAATTATATCTCTCGGTGGATACCCCATAGCGACCTATCTTTAGAAAAAATCACTAAGAAATTAGTAATGTTATTAGCACTATGCACGGCACATAGAGCTCAAACTTTATCTGTAATCAAATTAGAAAATATATTATTTGACTCAAACGGCCTAAAGATAGGGATTTCCGATATTATTAAAACTTCTGCTGCTGGACGCGATCAACCAATTTTGTCGCTGCCTTACTTTCAGGAAAATCAATCTATTTGTCCGGCGACAGTAATAAAAGACTACATTTCTGTAACCAATAAGTTTAGACCTATTAACAATCAAGGGAGACTCATACTGACGTATAAAGCACCTCACAAACCAGCAACTGCTCAAACCATCAGCAGATGGATCAAGCAGGTGCTGAGTGAGAGTGGTGTAGACGTGGCGACGTTTGGCGCGCATAGCACGCGCCACGCTGCCACGTCGGCGGCGCGACTCTCTGGCCTCTCTTTAGATATAATTCGAAAGTCTGCCGGTTGGACTCCCAACTCGCAATCATTCGCGAAATTTTATAACCGTCCAATTTTAAATGATAATATTTTTGCCAGAACTATATTATTACCTTGAATATATGTAATAAAATTAGTATTCTCTCAGTGTATTTCTTTTAAGTTGTTGTATAAGACAGATTGTTTAATGTTAATTAATAAAAGATTTTTTTTTTTGTTAGCCAAAAACAATTGTTTCTTTTTAAATTAAGTTCCTATTATTAATTTAAGTTACACTGCACAAAAATCTTTGTCTCTAAACATCTACCACATGTTTAATATCTGAAGAATGAAACGTAATGAAATATAATATATGATCAAACGAACTTACAAAGTGAAGTTCGATCAATATTATATGAATACGTTTCATTCGAAGATATGTAGTTCCCACCCACCCATAGCCCTAGATAATGCGAATATACACAAGTAAAAATTTTTGTGCTGCCACTGTTTCTCTAAAATAATGGCGGTCGGACACAGGATCCTGATATAGGTAAAGTAGCTATAGGTAGCTATAGGTAGTCAGATCTAGTTTTTTCTTTCTCTAAAGACGTGCAAATGTTGCCTGTATAATAAGTCAACCTACCACATGTTTAATATCTTCGAATGAAACGTATTCATATAATATTGATCGAACTTCACTTTGTAAGTTCGTTTGATCATATATTATTTTACACCCACAAACGAATTATACAAAAAAACGGAACTACTCAATTTAACTCAAATATATAAATATAAAACTTGTGTTCTGGTAAAAAATATAGCATCCAATAATCTAAGTTCTAATATAAAACTCAAACAAAACCTAAAAACACAACGATTAAGAAACAAAAATAAATTTGTAGAAAGACCACATAGAACTACATATGGGAAGAGAACTATAGTATCTGAAGGAGTGAGGCTATACAACGATCTGCCTGATGATATTAAAGAATCGGATAGTGTAAATATTTTTAAAAGAAAACTTAAATTGCATATTGCCAAGCTAGAATAGTAACTTCTTTTTATTTTTCTTTCTTCTCTCTGTTCGCCTAGACGTTTAGAACAGCCCCCTTTCGTGTTAATACCCCTTCACTAAAACACATTGTATTGACATGTGCTGATCTAACCTCAAAATGACAGCTGACTTAATAGGTTGCATACCTATATTATCTACTTTGTGAAATTAAAAAAGAGGTTGGAGTATAATAGAGGTACTACACCTTTACCGAAGACCTTCATTAGTATTAGGAAGTTAGTGACTGTCCGCGATGTTATTCTTCTATCTCTAATTAGATAGTTAGATTATAAGTTAGAGTAGCGGAAACCTTTGAAAATACTAGATATTTTTGCAAAAATCTATTATTTATTTTGTTTCCTTCAAAATTACGCTTTGAAAAGAAGTTTTACTTGAATAGCGCGTAAAGGTTACACGCACACACTTTTTTTTAGTACGGTGCATTTCTAGACCCATGCCAATCGATGGAGGGCATTACAGCGAACAAATAATGCCTTCACACCAAAGAAACGTGATTCGTTCAACAACAGATTCAACAAATATCCCGTTGCCGAGACGCTTTAGAGGTTCGATGTAAAAGCATTATTTGTTCGAAATATTGCCCTCTATCGATAGATATGAGTCTCAAAATGCAACGCACAATTTTTGAAAAATCATAGGATAACAACACGTTTGGTTAAATATCCCGTTTCCGAGACGCTTTAGAGATTCGATGTGAAGGCATTATTTGTTCGCCATATTGCCTTCTATTGATAGATATGGGTCTCAAAATAAACCGAGCATTTTTTGAAAAATCATAGGACAACAACACGTTTGATTAAATATCCCATATCTGAGACGTTTTAGATTTTAGACGTTCGATGTATAAGCATTATTTGTTTGCCATATTGCCCTCTATAGATAGATATGGGTCTCAAAATGCAACGCGCAATTTTTGAAAATCATAGGACAACAACAACACGTTTGGTTAAATATTTCGTTTCCGAGACGCTTTATAGGTTCGACGTGAAGGCATTATTTGTTCGCCATATTGCTCTCTATCGATAAGTATGGGTCTCAAAATTAAAGATTTAAGCATACAAAGGGATAAAGTAAAGGGACATAGGGACAGAGAAAGCGATTTTGTTTTATACTATGTAGTGATATTGGCACACGTGTGTGTGTAAGTGTGTGTGAAAAGGAAATGTCAGGAAATATAACGCAAAGTCAGGGATTCTGTCAGGAAATTTCCTTTTTTGGATCTGGTAACCCTACCTTAGTAGAGACAGAGAGTAAGTAAAATGAAATTTTTAGTAGAGACGCTCGCAACGACGTCATGGGGGCCATAATGTAATTTCCCGTGAAATTGGGACGAAATGGCGGGAACTGTAAAACACTTTTTGACCAATAATACTATTATTGGACGACCTCTGTGACGTAGAAGGTTACAGGTTCGAATCCCGCCGTAAAAAATATTTATGTAAGTACCTATAGATGTTTGTTTTAGTATGGGTTTTTCTGTATAAAGGTACCTTAATAAGGGTCACTAAAAGGTTTTTCTGAGAGAAAAGGGTACCGGCGGCTCTCTTCATAAAAACTATTACAAACGTAGTCGACTGTTTCCTCCCTGGATAATGACACTAGAGCAAATATTTTTGGTGCATAAAACTTATAACTGCCATGACCATGCCCCTATTTTTGTTTTTATTTTATTTTTTCAGTCTTAATTTCTATGATAATTAGAAACAAAAAAAAAAACAAAAAAAATAGGGGCGTAGTCATGGCAGTTATAGATTTTATGGCACAAAATATTTGTGCTAGTGTCATTATCCAGGGAGGAAACAGTCGACTACGTTTGTATGGAGAGAGCGCCCGGTACCCTTTCACCTTAACCCTTGTTTAAAATCAGTGACAAAATAACAAGAAAACATACAAATTGTTTTTCATATTGACAATAAAACAAAATATTTTTTGCTTTATTGTCAATCTGATTTTTACGAAATATTTAATTTTTATCAAGGTGGCCCATATTATAATATTACTAGCGACCCGTCCCGGCTTCGCACGGCTATATTATGCATGTATTATACATATAAACCTTCCTCTTGAATCACTCTATCTATTAAAAAAACCGCATCAAAATCCGTTGCGTAGTTTTAAAGATTTAAGGATACATAGGGATATAGGGACAGAGAAAGCGACTTTGTTTTATACTATGTAGTGATGTACCTTATGTTTACAAAATAAAAGTAAATAAGTATTTCATCTGCTAACTGGTCACCATAACACAAGCATAGTTGCTTAGTATGGTGCTGTGCAATATTTATTATTGACCGAGCGAACGAAGCGAGCAACGCGTCTATGCTTCATCTTTTTTCCTCTGCCAGTAGTTTAATCATAGTTGATTTTTCAAATTTTCCTTTTATTGAGGGTTTAAGCCTTACTTAAAAATGACCCTCGTCAACACTCTAGTCTTCTCCATTTTCCTGTATGGTGCGGAGACATGGACATTGAAAGCTGGAGACCGCCAGCGCATCGACGCCTTTGAGATGTGGTGCTGGAGGAAAATGCTTCGTATCCCTTGGACTGCGTTTAGGACCAATCACTCGATCCGCGTAGAACTCAAAATAGATAAAAAGCCTAGGCTCTACAACATATGCCTGAAGAGGATTTTTGAGTTCTTTGGCCATATCGCCCGTAAACCCGGTGATAACCTCCAAAAACTAATAGTTACCGGAAAAATGGACGGTAAGAGATCGAGAGGGAGGAGTCCAATGCGCTGGACTGACCAGATCCGCACCACTCTTAACATGAATATTGCCGAAGCGGTTCATGTCGCCGAAAGCCGGAAAAGATGGCGCAACATTGTAAGAGGGAAGTTAATTCCCTGATGGGTCACGACCCCCAGCATTGGGGAATCGACGCAAGGAGGAGGAGGAAGCCTTACAGGAAATAGGTATAAAAAAAACCAGCCTCACTTTGACCCAAAAAGTAATAGAATTAAAAAAAGGCATCCTCACCAGAAAATGTCATATCGCAAAATAATTTGTTACCTAAATAACAAAATGAATGCTCTCAAAGGAATTTCATTCAAAATCGAGAACAATAAGCCTTTGAAGCGTTCGTTCAACAAAAAGCAATACTCAATTTCCGTAACCATGCAGTTAAATCGTTAAGTTCTAACGTTAAACAAGTGCATGCTTACAAAAAATGTAGAACCCTTAAAAGTACTGATTCAATTTGATCAAGAAATCTGGAGTGAAAACAAATCGAATGAAAACGACAATGATAAAAGTAATAATCGAAATAGAATCAAATCGAATTGAATTTGAACAGGGCTTATTTGTATCGGAGACGATTGATAATTGTATTGTTAATATTATAATTTTAAGAGTTATAATATCCTGGTAGATAATTTATTAACTGTTTCCATTCTAGAGGTGCCTGGAAGAGATTACTTTAAAATATTACACCTACTATAAACATCTCATTTAGAGTCATGATATCCTGGTGGGTAGATAATTATTATTTTCCATTTTAAGGAAGAGATCACTTTAAAATATTTTACCTACAAACATCTCTTTCAGAGTCATGATATCCTGGTAGATAATTATTATTTTCCATTCTAAGGATGCCTGGAAAAGATCACTTTAAAAATACCTACAAACATCTCTTTCAAAGTCATGATATTTTATTATCCTGGTAGATAAATATAATTTTCCATATTAAGGGTGCCTGGAAGAGATCACTATAAAATATTATACCTACAAACATCTCTTTTAGAGTCATGCTATCCTGGTAGATAATTATTATTTTCCATTCTTAGGGTGCCTGGATGAGATTGACTTTAAAATATCATACGTACCTACAAACATCTCTTTTACAGTCATGATATCCTGGTAGATAATTATTATTTTCCATTCAAGGGTGCCTGCATGAGATTGACTTTAAAATATTATACCTACAAACATCTCTTTTAGAGTCATGATATCCTGGTAGATAATTATTATTTTCCATTATAAGGGTGCCTGGAAGAGATTACTTTAAAATACTATTATATCCTTTATAAACATCTCTTTTAGAGTCATGAAATCCTGGTAGATAAAAGAGATCACTTTAAAATAACCTACTATAAAACATCTCTTTTGGAGTCATGATATTCGGATAGAATATTTTTTATATAATTTACTATTCTATCCCCAAGGGTGGCTGGATGAGATCACTATAAGTGATATTTGAACACACACCCATACACACAAAACATACGAAAACTCAATAGTTAATACATATTTGTACCTACTACTATTAATATTGGAAAGTTACGTCAATCATGAAAACAGATTAATACGAATAGGAGGTCAGAGTAACATCCATACATTTTTAGGGTTCCGTAGCCAAATGGCAAAAAACGGAACCCTTATAGATTCGTCATGTCTGTCTGTCTGCCGTATGTCACAGCCACCTTTTTGAAAATAGAATTTCCACGACCGAGGTTCGTGAGTGTCAAGTTTTTCGCTTGATCACACAAAAACTACTAAACCAATTTTAATGAAGATTGGTATTGTGATAGCTAGTTCCTCGGATGATGTAAACGGCAACTTTATATTCCGATAATCCCACAGAATGTCGCTATATATGCAGGTAGAACCGCGGGAAACAGCTAGTCAACAAATCAATCAGATGAAAAGCAAGAAAGGTCAATAAAATATGGGATAGAATTTATAGAGCTCTTGATGAAATATGATATCCTGGTAGACTTAAGTAATGTTGGCAAGAAACGTAAAAGAAAAAAATGTTCGTATTTATTTTTGAGCAGGTTTTCGTGTTAGAAAAGCTTGTTTAAAAAATAAAGTAGTAGGTAGGTATAAAAGGGAAAGTCAATCGTGTCGTCTAATCAGCCTTCCAATTTAATCTCAATCTCTAATCAACGCATGTGCTCCTAGTACACAAGAAACAATCAACAAGGATTTCATAAAAACACAGCTCATCTGAGTCCACTTTGACAGAAAAATACCAAAGAAAATTAATAATTATTTTTCTTCATCGGTTTCTGTTAATTTTAGGGATACTTATAGCAATAAATAAACAGTTCGTACCTGTTCATGGCCCGCGTGGTTCCGCAGGATGATTCACTGCCGCGGTCGGAGGCATACTGACGCCTGTTGGCTGAGGGCGGGCGGATTTCTACGGAGATGCTAACACTGAGTTTTCAATTCTAACAACATTTTCACAACAGCCTGACAAAACATGGTTGAAATAAAAATAGACGAAACTAAATAAAAACATTTCATTAAATTTTCCGCAATTTTTTTTATTTTTCTTGTAAACAGACGGACAAGAAAGTGATGTTTTTTAAGGGTTTTTTTTTACCTTTCGAGGTACCCTAAAAATGATTAATTGTGTAGTTCTAACTTGCAAATATAATTCAAATATTTTAATAATTTCATAACAAAAAAGCTTTCAAGGTTTCACATGCAACCTAGAAATCGAATGAACCGATTTTAATAAGAACAAAACCTTTGAAATCATTTTCACTAAAAAAAAACGTATCGCGCGACTCGCGTTTGAGACGAAGTTCCTTTTGATAGACAAACAGACAGACGGCCAGACGGACGAAAAGACAGACAGACAGACAGACAGACGGCCAGACGGACGGACGGACAGACAGACAGACGGACAGACAGACAGACGGACAGACAGAAAGACAAATGAAATCGATGCTTAGAAAGTAAACTTAAGAAGTTTCAGGAAGTTTAGATTTGATTTAATAAACACAATATTTATAACGAATAGGCTCCGAAACTACTGAACTGATTTTGATGAAACTTGGTTTGAGGATACATTGATTCATTATGCCCTTATCCCGACGTTCCCACGGGATCGGAAGTTACGCGGGCGAAACCGCGGAGCGCGCTGCTAGTAGGTTGAAAGCTCTGATTACCGCACGTAGGCAATCACTCTCTGCAAATTGTGTGTATCACGACAATATATATCATCTCTATGTAAATATATTTGATCAAACTGTAGCCATACGATACGATTAGTTTCCCCTCACTCTCCCGCCCGCCCAGCAACAGTTTGCCAGTGTTGCTAGAATATTACAGTATTTACCCTAAATTCTGGTGTCTCTTGCATTACCTAATTGGAGATCAGACTTTATAGTATTTTCTAACATTTTTCACGACTTGAACTCATAATTAAATTATAATTTACCTAATATAATCGTTATAATATCTTTATTTTGTTAAAATATGACCTTTCGAGAACTTTGCAGTTCCGCAGACTGAAATGTCTATTGTAAGGAATACTGTCGAACTACCGTCTAATTAAAATTAATCATATTTTCCTATCTAACGCAGAACTAACGGTGGACGCAGATTGATACGCGCCGAACGCGTCGAATTTTTGCCGTCCACGGAAAAAGGTACCTTATAATAATAGAGATAAGGTAAGTATCAACATTTATATTTCCGATGACGTCATCAGAGTCGTCCGCATCGTCAGAGGCGGCCGACTCTGAAATAAATAAATGAATAAATGTACCTTATCTCTATTATTATAAGGTACCTTTTTCCGTGGACGGCAAAAATTCGGCGCGCTCGGCGCGTATCAATGTGCGGGCACCATTAACTAACGGTGTCCCGCCCGAGGTCGTGCAGCTGTTGTTATTGCTGGACTTGAGACGAGGTGGTAAGACCAGAAGCGCGATAGAGGTGTCTTAGAAACAGTTTTTGGGTATCAACCGCTAAAATCCATAGAATGATATTCCTACTGTCGTAAAGGTGAAGAAATGCTTTATATTGTTATACACTTCGAAACACGGTTAGAGTGATATACCTTGATAGAAAAAAATCGTGAAAATGCTGAAAAATCGTATTTTTTTGAGCTTTTTAAATATCACGGCGATTGTAAAGAAAATAAAAAAAACGTGTGGCACTCGAGGACTGCCGCGGTAAAGCTATTGCATCGTGCGAGCTTCGTACAGTCGTACCATATACATACACGTTAAGCGAGCGCTCGGCAGAACTACATGGTAGGCACTCCGCCGGGGAGTGTTAGGTTTTATTTTCGTTACGGAATTTCTTGATTCGGTCGCCGCGCTCAAAGCCCGCGATAAAAGCTATGCAATAGCTCAAAAACATGTACAAAATTTATATTTTCATAAACTATACATCAAATCCCATAAGGTAGTACAGATGGTTTTTCACTAAAATAGATGTGAGTCTTTTAACTTTTAAGCGCGGGGGAAAGGCTTAGAGCCGTCGTGCGGAGCACGCGTGGGAAAGGGATAGGGTTTTTCAGGTTCTACTTCACCTTAACCAAACGTAGAACTGAGTCCGAAACTGGTGGTATCAAAAAAAAAACGTGTGGCACTCGAGGACTGCCGCGGTAAAGCTATTGCATAAAAAGGTTTCTTGAAGCAAGAAGTAATCCCTCTTCCTATAGTTCCTTTAATTAAACGCTCGAGAATAATTTCTTGTCTTAGTAAATGTTCTTATAAAATAATAATAAAAAATAAAAATAAAAAAAAAATAGTCGTCCGACATTTGTCGTCCGCAATTTGTCGTAAAAAAAAACTTAAAAAAAAATAGTCGTCCGACATTTGTCGTCCGTCAATAGTCGTCCGTTAATAATCGTCCGTCATTTTTGTCGGGGGTGTTAGGTTTATTCGTTACGGAATTTCTTGATTCGCCCCCCAAGGCCCGCGATAAAATCTATGCAATAGCTTAAAAATTAAAAAACTTGAGTGCCTCCTCATTTTTGAAGTCGGTTAAAAAGTCTAGAAAATATTCTAATAAATTACGTTGGATTTAAGCTTAATTTCTAGTAAATGTGGAATCAAATAATCCTTAAAATCGCAAAAATTACTTCGAAAATTACCCTAAACATTGGTACTACTTCCCCGATATAGCAACCCTATCTCCAACTCCGTATAAACCAACCAATTTCAAACGTTGTCAATATTTCCCCGCCTCCTTAATCACCGATGACATTTCTATTTGGCCACATTTTAATCGGAGGCTGGCTGGTTTATAACGAGATTCCATTTAACGTATAAATATAAACCTTAATACTACAGCTATAAGAACTAATTTTGGATGATACTTTACAGAGACAATTTTGAAGATTTACTTCGGAGAATCAGGCTTCCATTGCTAATAGACGGAGAGATGAGCGTCAATAATTGCAACTACCTTGGAAATGTTTATGAAATATTATCTCTGCGTCTATAATGAAATGTGATTTATTGTCATTTCTGCCTGACTAGAAAATAATAGTGTTAAGAAAAAAAAAGTGAAAATGTGTTAGAAAATTAAAATGTTTTCGCGCCTAGGTATCTGTGCATGTTTGAATATTTATTATGCCCTCATTCTCCCAAACCACTTAAAGGGGACGGCACCTTAATTAAAGAAATCCATATGATCCAGTCATATGGATTTCTTTAATTAAGGGGCCGTCCCCTTTAAGTGGTTTGGAAGAATGAGGGCTTTAATTAAGCTTGTATGAAATTGCCTTATGATGAAACTTGTCTATCATTTTTTTTCTCTAACGCAAGCCCACGTGACTTTCCGTTGGGCATTTTTTATACAAAAAATACTGTCGATTGCCGATATTGATAGTGGAAAGTCTTAAAAGGAAATGGTACCTGCGCTCTCTCCATACAAACGTAGTCGATTGTTTTCTCCCTGGATAATGACACTAGAGCAAATATTTTTGTTGTATAAAACTTATAACTACCATGACCATGCCCCTATGTATTTTTTTTTGTTTTTATTAAATCTTAATTTCTATGATAATTAGAAAATGAAACAAACTAATTGATGATTTCTAAACGTGTATATGGGATGTATATGGGGGCTGCTAGATTTTATTGTTAAAGTGTTTTTTATTTTTATTTGATACCTATTATTTAATCATGTTTATATTAGGAACGATTTTAGTGCAAATTAACCCAGAAAGTGAGCCCAAAGTATCTCCTACGTAACGGGGCAAACAATGTATGAACGGTGAAACATGTCCTTTGTATAAGAATACAAATAACTCCTGGAAAACATTTGATCCCGATATTCCAACGGAATCGGGATTTACACGGGTAAAGCTGCAGGTCGTTGTTAGTTTAAAGAAAGCAATTTTAAATATTCTACAAAATTGGGCAGAGGGGACCATAATTGCGTAAATGAAAGTAAAATTGGCCACCAAAGTACTAGGCGTTCATAACATTAATAGGGGGTTTAGGCTTGGTCGTCCTTTGGGATGGAGTGCTCTACCGAATGAGCTTTTGGTCGTAATTATAGCATTTTATGAATCCTTAATGGACTGAGTTCTTATTGTGTCTCTTAATATCGTATGATTTCCTGGTTAGTATTTAAAAATCATCAATATTGTTAAATTGGCGACTTCTGTGGCGCGGTGTGAGAACTTCCACCTGCGATACGGAAGTTTGCGGGTTCGATACCTAGCTTCGAACAAATGTTTGTTTCTGTAAACAAATATATGTTGCAATCTCGGTGTTTCTGTATCTATAATAATTATTTCATTACAAAAAAGTTTATAAAAAATGGATATTCCGATGATTTCCAAATCACTTTATTCCTCGACTATAAAAATAAAGGCAAACAACGAACAACATACCAAAACTCAGCATCTTAAGTACTAGGGAAGCAAAAGCAGCAGAGCATTCATTTTGACCGCAGCAGAGATGGCAGACCAACCATTCCAAGCCGAGATCGTCACTCAGACTTACCAGGATATCATCAGCGTGATAGATAACGTAATCTTGTACGTGCTTCCATACGAAGATTAGGGATGCTTCCAACAGGAGTAATGATAGGGGAAACTGGAAATAATGAGACCATTCCCTTCGTGTTTTAGTGTTATTTAGTAAATGTTTCTTTTTGGTGAAATTTGTATCGGAAAAAAATGCTATAAAAATTAAAAATTCTCTAACCATAATAGTTAGGGAGCTGCCCATATGATTTGAATAATCGTGTTGGTACCATCTTACATCACTAAATAGTATAAAATAAAGTCAATTTTCGCCGTCCCTATGTCCCTATTAGTCTTTGTATGCTTATATCTTAAAAACTACGCAACGGATTTTGATGCGGTTTTTTTAATAGATAGAGTGATTCAAGAGGAAGGTTTATATGTATAATACATGCATAATATAGCCGTGCGAAGCCGGAGCGGGTTGCTAGTGATTGTCGGTAGTACCCAAAGTCGCCTGGTTAAGGTTTTCAGTTAAAGTTATTCAGGCTAAAGTCCAGGGCGTTTTCAGTCAGTTAAGAAACAGACCAGAAACAGTCTGCCGCTTTAATCGCTGCAAAGTTTGATTCACGCAATTTGTCAAGATCAAGATATAGTTCAAGAAGAACTCTAGATATTACAACTGCGTGGTTCAAACTGTGCTCGAGGATTGTCCAAGATCATATTATATACTTCACTTGAAGACCCGATTGGCACAATGGTTAACATAACTGCCAAACACAGGGTTGTGGGTTCGATTCCCACCTCATATAAGTATTTATGTTTAGATATTTGTCTGTGGTCTGGTATTTTTTAAGTATTATAAGAATATATTTACAAAAGAAAAGTAAATAAGACTATATCCGTTGTCCTAGACCCATAACACAAGTCTAGTTGCTTAGCTTGGGTCTAGATGGCGATGTGTGGAATGTCCTGCAATATATATTTATATCTACTGATTTACTAAGATAGCAGAACTATTTTCGGACCAGTCAAAATTACTGTTTGAAAGCCTTGGAACTTATAAATCAATTCTTGAGGCATTACCAACAATAATATTTCCCGCCAAACGGTACCAACACGGTTACTCAAATCATATAGGCAGCTCCTTAACTATAATAAGAGTTGATCTCTTCTCATTGATGATATCTTGGTAACTTGGTAAAGCTAAGTCTAATATACCAAACAAAAAGTGGATGTGACATACGGCAGACAGAGAGACATGACGAATCTATTAGGGTTCTGTTTTTTGCCATTTGGCTACGGAACTCTAAAACTGGCTACGGAACTTTTAACTCTTCACACACAAATTACGCGTTTACGCGTTTAACGGGAGTTACGCGGGTGATTCTATAAAAAATGTATAGATTAGATTTCCCAAAAGTTTAAATTCATAATTCATAAACATTTAAATGAAATAAGTTTTCTCACAGCCTGCAAGAGACGTGATTTATACCAACGTTAAATACCTAACTTACCTCAAATAACGAGCATAAAATATTGTATTTTCTCCAAAGGAAAATCGGAAATATATTGATTTCTCTTAGTAACAAACACGTCGATAAGGAAAACACTACATTTGAAGCAGTAAAATAGTCCTTGGTTTTTGCAAAAGTGTCTGAAATGAGTGAGAACAGATGAACCGACATTAAAAAAATTCGTATTAAAACTTGGTTTTGACTAAGATATTCACGGCCAAAACTGCTGGGTTGCTGCAAAATCTAATAAAAGGAGGAAAAAGAAGGGATTTTCCAAAAAAAAGGCCACGCGATCCATAAGGATTTAGTAAGGAAACGAAATGAAACAACCAGGCACGTAGAAACATAACAGAGTTCATTTCATGCTCACCATCAAAAAACAAATTCATACCATTGATCAACAAAGAAATAGATACAACCAAAGCTATTGTGCTAGTCATTGAATTTTATTACTTATTTTATTTAAATAAAAACATTTAGCTAAAAAGTAAACCAAACACCTAAAAAAGTAAACAAAAAATGACAGTTTGACACCAGACATGCAATTGACAATAGTTTTTGTGGTAATCATTTAAAAATTAAAACCTCCTTGTGTAAAATATTTACCCAAGAAACTTAGAGAAAGTCTTAGTAAAACTTTTTTGACGGAACCTATCAATTTTGTTATCCAACTTTAAAAAGGAGGGATTCTATTTCTCCTAGAAATCATACACAATATTTAACATCGCCACAAACTCAATCAAAAAGTCTTTGAATGTTAAATGCCCTTCAAACTTATAGTCATAAAAACGAACATAAATCTTGCTTTGTAATTAAAAATTAACTTCAGAATCAAATTAAAAAAATGTTCCTCCGAATACAAAGATGAAGAGAAATTACGTTTTAGTAATATTTTTAGTTAATATAATTTTAGTTTTTAGCAGAGATTCTACTGACAGAATAAATTTAAGTGACGATAAAGTTGTGTTTAGTGAAGTTAATTTCCCGCCGCTTCGCCATGTTATTACGTCCCAAGAATATGAGGGCGAAGATGATTCTATGCCGGTTTTGCGAGGTAGATCCGACATGGAGGATAGTGAAGAAATTAAAACAATTTTAGAAGCAAAATATAAGTTTAAAAATGATGAGATTACGAAGAGATTCCGTGTTGCATTAACGGATAATGCGAAAGACAATCCAGGTATATGTAGTACGACAAATCTAGAGAGTTCTTATAGCTTACACACACGTCCCGATTTGGTCGGGTCCGACATCAGTGTTGCCACATTTCATTTGTAATATTAGGTATTATGGAGCGTAAACAGAGAATAACTATTTATTCTCTGTCTACGATTATGAATAGTCCAGATTTTATACAATTATAGCTGTTCTCATACAGATTTTACACAGATTTTTTCACTTATCGATACAGATTTGTCGAATTGAAATGTGGCAACACTGATGTTGGACCCGACCAAATCGGGACGTGTGTATAAGCCCTTATTCGACACTGTGTTTACTGGTTGTATGTACCTAACGTTAATTACAAATGTGACAACCTTTAATTGATTATGTCGTCCTCGTAGTTTGGTTGTGGTTTGGTGCAAGTCGTAGTCGTTCTGTTCAAATATTGAAACAACCTTGACATTTTAGCTTTACCTACCTCCTCATCGATTTTGTTATCCTAGTAGTTTGAACTTTAAAAATAAAGAAATATATTCTTAAAAATATTTCCTGCAACCCTAGGAGTACCGGATAATGGCCAAGATCAAGACGTAGAGTGGGCCTTCCGTTCCTATGCTGTACGAAGGATAGTCGGTGGAATGGAGACCAGCATCAACATGTACCCCTACAACGTGGCTATAGCGAGGAATGGGAAGCATTGGTGCGGTGGATCCATTATTGATGAGCAATGGGTGCTTACTGCTGGACATTGTTTAGAACCGTGAGTAAAGAAGTAAACTCTAAACAATTTATACGTGCCTGGTATTTAAGAGTAAATATTTCTAATAATATCTGACTTCTCTTAGATTCAAATGTAGTTCTAGAGGTAGATTATTGGTCAAAAACACCAAACAACTTCTTCACAAGTCATTATTTCCTAGTTCTTAATTCACGTCATATTTTCCAGAGCGTATGATGGAGATAAGAAGAAACTTCAACCTTTCATAATCAGAGCAGGTAGCTCATTCCACAACCGAGGTGGATACCAAGCTAGAGTCAATAAGGTAACCTATATATAAATACCATCATCAAACAATGGACATTTGCTGATTTTCTAGTAGGTAGGTACCTGCTTATTGATCAAGAACATTTCAACAAACCCAAAGATAGGCTTTTACTTGGAAAATGCTCATCAAGACGATTCTGGAACACGGCAGACTTATTTGGTTCTGACGATTAGTTTTCTTCCGGATCCATAGTCAGATAAGTTCCAATGTATATACATACTATAATTGTCACCGAAATAACGCCCTTTCATTTGATACAAGCATTTTGCTTGCTTTGTATTTTCATCAACCTCTTGCTCCTTAAGGCTGATCCTGCTCATACGAAACATACAACCAAAAATTACGTTTAATCATTTCTCCATTTAGACCTCAATCGTTTCTCTCGTTCAGTCAGTTACACGATACGTTTTCCAGGTATTTTTCCCATCAAAATACGCGCCTGGTAATGCAGATTATGACTATTCATTGCTTCGGCTGGACCGACCTATGCCTATAGGAAGGAATATAGCTGTTCTGAACTTGCCTTCCAAGGATTATGGCACGAAAGATGAAGATATTCTTATTGTCACCGGGTGGGGAAGTACTGACGTAAGTTCTAATTAAATGTTATCAAAGTCTCTAGAAGAATACTTACGTAGAATCTTAAATGAAGCTTTTTAGATATTTTCCTACACTTTTGCATGAAAATTCATCGCAATTGTACCTACATAATGTCACAGGTGTTTCTTGGGCACATCGTTCATTTCTCCGTTCCATTTTCACATTCATTTGGTGAAAATTACATTTATTGTTTACCATTATGGAAATCAGGCCTTTTGTGAAAAAGTACTTATTACCGCCCTCTTTCCAGAACTTGTCTAAGATTTTTTGTATTTGATCGGAGATCATAAAGTATGTTTTTAAGAGTGGTTATGATTTCTAACCACTAGCATTTGCTGTTCGCCTAGTATAAAAGTGTACTTTTACCTTAAAGCTTACCAGAATATCAGAACTAACAAGTAGTTTTACCCCAGTATCCTTTGTTATATTTATCCCTTTTTTATAGTTTTGTATTAATTGTTATAATCAGGAATCCGGCTACGGCCATATCCCAGACCGTGTAAGATTCGTCCCAGTGCCAATCATGAGGCTAGAAGAATGTCAGAAGTCATACAGATTCTTCATCACACCCAGGATGCTGTGTGCTGGCTACGCTACCGGTGGAAAAGATGCTTGCAATGTAAGAAAATTCATGCCAAGTTTATTAATATTAATCACGTGCATTGTTCATACAATTCTGGTACTTAAACGAATCAGGGGCTCTTCACCTACTAATATATTCCTCCATTAATGTGATCTCCTGGTACTTTAGCACGATTCAGGGGGTCCAGCGGTCAGAGACGGAGTGCTAATCGGTATAGTTTCCTTTGGAGGGAAGCAATGTGGTGACCCTCGATCCCCTGGTGTCTACTCCAGAGTCTCTGAAGTCACGGACTGGGTTGAGGATACCATAACACACAATGAGGCTTGTGATGTTCCTGAATTGAGACCGAAGATTGAAAGGGCGAGGCTGAGAGAGAAAGAACTTCAAAAGTAAGTGGATTTTTAGTAGGGATTTTAAACATATTGCACTTCAGGCGTTGTGTTGTTAAGGTAATCTACTAGTAAGTTTTAGACATTCGGCTGTTTAGGTCAATCGCTTTTTGGATGTTGTGCATCCTAGGAAATTTGAGTTTCAGGCGTGCACTTAAGGCATTGATTATTAGGTTTATTAGGCATTGACATTGATTTTAGGCATTTTGGGTTTTAGCGGTCGCGCTCATGAGGGGAATAAATTATAGGTTATTTTTCTCTATCTTTTTGTAAAAGCCATATTAAGATCAGTTCAGTAAAGTTTGCAATGCTCACCTAACCAGATCATTTTATTTGACCTCCATTTCCAGGTTCAAAGCTCGGGTAGAAGACAAGAAGAATAAAATCAAAAGCTGGCTCCGAGAGACTTTAAAGTCACCATCATTCCTTGAACTGGCGAAGAAGAAACTAAAAGAATCGGGGTTTTACACAAGACGACTGAACCCCATTAGAGCAGAACCAAACTCCAGCACAATTGACGACCGTACCATGGACGAAATAAACCTGAATAATCTCATAAATGATAGAATCCTTGAAGACCCAGAAGACGAATCGGAGAAGCTGATGATGGCACTTGCGCTACAAGAACTCACACACACTGAGAAAAGCGAAGAAGTTCTCTTCCCTAGGTACAGAAATAGCGGAGAAAAAATCAAATGGCCAGGAAAATAAATACCTTTTGTTTAGGAACTAAAAAAAATCTTAAAACCTGTTGATAATTATTTATTTACTAAAAATCTTATGGGGTGTATCCGAGACGTCTCATTTTACGTCAAGTTGACACAATTCTGACCAACCTCGAGGTTGGATTTAGCTACATCCTATTATATAAAAAAAATGAATAATCTGTGCCAGAGACGTCACATTTTACGACAAGTCGATACAATTCTGACCAACCTCGAGGTTGGATTAGCTACATCCAGTTTAAAATAAATAGAATAGGCTGTATCAAAGACATCTCATCCTACGTCTAGTCGACACTCTGATGACTGTAGCTAATCCAACATTGAGATTATCTAATCTAAAGGTTGGAATACAGTGTATAATTACCTGTTTTACAAAAAAATCGAATAGGCTTTATCAGAGACGTCTAGTTGGTCAAATTCTGATGGATGTAGCTAATATAACCTCGAGCTCAGATTACCTACATACTATTCTCTACAAAAAATCGTATAAACTGTATCAAAGACGTCCCATCTTACGTGAAGTCGAAATAATTTTGAATGGGTGTAGCTAATCCAACCTGAAGATTAGATTAGGTTAAATGAATTAGATCCTCTTTCCATAAATAATAGGGTAGTGGTTGGTTACGTAGTTAACTATTTTTCACAACTTTTTTTATTTGTGTCCTTTTTGCGTGAGGATGGAGTAGGCTGAATGATTTTTTTTGATAAAATAGTAAGTAGGTATAACGAATTTGAAAGATAAACTATCATGGCTCAGTATTAGCAGCGTTTTACCTGAAATAAAACGCATATTAAAATACTTACCTAACTGAAAGCTTTATTATGAGATAGCATTTCCGCTTCCGTCTATTTTTCTACCAGTTTTCGTACTTTTTACTAGTTTTTACCTACTAGTGGCGCCACCTGGCAGACTTCCGGTGTACTTTTTTGTTTTCGTTTTAGCGACTGCGCCATTTTGGATCATTGGCTCATTACTACCAGGCAGATATTAAAGTGAAAGCTTTCAGTTAGGTAAGTATTTTAATATGCGTTTTATTTCAGGTAAAACGCTGCTATTAAACTACTTGACCGTAACTGAAAGCTTTATTATGAGACCTGTTTGTTATCGCCTGGTGGTGCCACTAATATCTGTAACGCCAATGTGATAATTATAAAAACACAAATATTATGTTGGTTACTTATTTACTCTATATATTTAAAGAATCAATGTTTATTTATTACAAAACCTTCAATATTCTAATTAACTTATACCTATATTTTATTGCAAATCAATAATAGTTTAATCAACCGGATTGAACAATTGTGAAATATTTTCTGAATCATTGCTCTCGATTACTTCGCGTCGGTAATATTGTTGGAATGTGTTTGCGGAGCGCCAGTTTCCACGAGCCAGGATGTCTTCGATGGAATGATTTTGCATCCAATTTTTAGAAGCTACCGCAGATCGAACACTACCTGGAGCAGCAGCGATGCCAGCATCTTTAAATAAGGTCTTTATCCAACCTGCGATGACTGTGCGTGAGGCAGGTTTTGCATTACCTCTAACTGTAATAAATAAATTATACGAATTCGCAGCGTTACGTCTTTCATTTAATAATTCTATAGTTCTATCTATCCAGAAAATAGGGTTTAAGTTACGATTATTTGCATTTAATAGTAGTTTCCAACCAGACTGCCTATGATTACTACTGTCGGTTTTTGAGCCAAATTGAGGCCAAAATATTATACTCTGATCGGATTTAATACAATGCTTTTTATCAGTTTTAAGTAGAGTAAGATCATGAATACGTCTACCAGAACATAGAAGTAATAGTATCGCAGTATGACGTGACGTTTGAAAAGTGTTATTTACATCAACGGTGTAGGTAGTTAAATATGAAACTAGTTTACTGACATCCCATATGGGTGATTTGGCAGTTCTAGGATGTTTCAAAGCAATGGACTTCAAAATATGTTTAACTAAGACATGTGAACTTAAACAGCTAGAATTTTCAACGTTACATAGAGTAGATACAACTGATTTATGTAAAAGAATAGTATTATAAGATAAATGATTTTTTAAATATAAATCTGATAAAAATTGAGCCAACTGTGAACCTGTTGGATTTCTCGGGTCAATATTTTTAGAAAAACACCACGAGGTCCAACGTTTCCATGCTACTTCGTATGTTTTTAAAGTAGATTTACGCCAAGAGTTTTTGAGTAACGAAAGTTGTTCAGTATTCCATGCGCTCACCGTTTCTGACCACCCCCACATTTCCAAACTTCTAGGATTATGTTCTCTACTTTCGGTGGTGGTAGACCCGTCGACGTGTCGACTAGATGTCTCGGGAGATTTTTCAGAGTGAACGGTGCCGCTAGGGCTCGGGTCTTCAAGTCCGCCCTCCAAAACACTTTCGTCCATCGGGGCACCACCATTAGAAATATTCCTGTCGATTGATTCAGATGAGTCAGTACTTTCGGAATTAGAAATGGTGGTGGGAACACCCACGCGAGTGGGTAATTCCATGGAGCACTGAATGCGTCGTAAAATAGGGCTTGTTGATCTGTCAGGTCTCGGGTTACATAATTGTGTACTACGTGGGCTGATTTGGATGCGAACAGATCTATTACAGGGGTTCCCCACTTTGCAAACACTATGTCCACACATGCCGGTAGTAAGTGCCATTCCGGAGGCCGGCGATGGCGAGACAAGTGGTCGGCATGGCTGTTGTATTTGCCTGGGATATAGTGTATGCTGAAGTGTATTTGATTTAGATCTAAGAGATTCAGGATTTGATATGTTATTTCGGTTAGAACTATTGATTTCGTACCTCCTTCGTTCCGCAGATGAGCAACTGCTGTCTTGTTGTCGCATTGCATCAGAATTGAATTGTGACGCAGGAATTGTGCATGGCTCTGTAAGACATACAGTATGGCAAGCATCTCTTTTTGATTGCAGTGAAGTGCTTCTTCTGCACGAGACCAGGTCCCCGAAAGAGAAAGATCGTTTAGCTGTGCTCCCCAACCCTGGTCTGAAGCATCTGTTGTCAAGAAGTGCGTCGGAGGCCGATAATGTAAAGGTGTTGGATGTTGACAATTTAGAGTCCACCACACTAATTCTTCGAGGGCACCTTGGGGTAGTGCGTACCTCTTTGTTGGTAGGTCTTGAATCGAATTCATAAAGATTAGTAGTTGTCTGTGATGGAGTCGACCTCGTGGCACAACAAAACTTGCGAAGTTTAAAAGGCCTACTATGCTCTGCAGAGATTTCAAATTGATTGTCTTTTCGTGTATTGCTGTCGTTGCTTTTCGACTTATTGTGGCAATCTTTTCTTTTGGTGAGGATTTCAGATTGTCCCATGGCCGCCATAGTATTCCTAAGTATACTAGGTTCTTTTGAGGGACGAGAACGGATTTGTTGAAATTGACTTGCCAACCCAAGATTTGAAGTATTTCTACTGCAATATGCACATGATTGAGAAGTTGTTCTCGATTTTGATGGACCAATACGTAATCGTCGAGATATACGAGTACCCTCATGTTCCATCTCTCTCTTAGTATCTGAGCGACCCAATTGGTGAGTACAGAGAATATTTTCGGTGCTGAACTTAGACCGAATGGGAGGCAAGTCATTTCCAGCAGTTCTTGGTCGTAAATAAGACGTAGATATCGTCTGTGCGATTTGGCTATGGTCTGATGAAAATAGGCCTGTGACAGGTCGACTTTGCACATCCAGTCTTGTGGTTGCAGAAAGTCCGGAATGCGATACATGTTTATTAAGTGAAACTGTTCGGTTATTACATAACTGTTTAGAGCCTTGAGGTTGAAAATGGGCCGAGCAGACCCGTCGGGTTTTGCTACCAGAAACAGAGGGGATACAAAACTTGGTGCCATCGGAGCTACTTTTAGAATGCCCTGTTTTTTCATATTCTTGATGATTGCCGTCATTTCTTTTGAAACTGGAGTTTGGAATTGATTCGAGCTTACATTTGGGTAAACTACTGGCGGCTTTTGTAAAAAGGGTATGCGATACCCTTGAATTAATTTTAAGATAATCTCTGGTGCACCCATTTTCATCCACTGTGACTGGTAATGCACCAACTGACCTGCTCGAAATTGCCTGGCGTCATTGTTTAAATTGTCTTTGTTGCCCTCTTGATTGCATTTTGATCGAATTGAAAATGTTGATCTCTTTGAGGGTAATAATTAGAATTATTATAAGCACCCCGCGAGGGTGGATTAGCACAAGCATGCATTTGCATGTTATTTAAATTTTGCATTTGGTAATTATCATGAGAATAAAATTGAGTTCCACGCGATGGAACTTTCACAGGTTTTGCACCTTGCCCCCGCGAGGGGCGACGGTGAGATTGGTTTGACCTTGTTTGGGCAAAAACATCAGATTTGTTGGGCCAAAAAGCTTTGCGAACGCCGCCGGCTTTTTCTAGTGCCGATGTAAATGGTTCAGAATCGAATAAGTAGGTATTGGATGGTGGAATCCTATTTAACGATGCTTTTAACAATGGATCTTTAACCTGGCTAGTAATTGATTCTCGGCGCATTTCAATACTTTCAGCTCTATGGCCGCATACTAATTGTAACAAATCAGAAGATACTTTATTTAATTCGCCGTTTTGAAAAAGTTCATCAACCTTTAGATTTAAATTATCAAAATTAATTTCTGTAGATTTAGCCCAAAAAAGTAAATTTCGAATGCTCTCTTGTAATAACTCTTTTTGTTTAAGAATGCAATAAGATATAGCTGCATATGATTTATCAGCATACGATAGGTGACGTAAGGTGTCGTATGTTTTTACCACTTCGTTTGTTTCTAGGTCTACGAAACCTGGGGTATGATTATATATTTTTTGTGTATCGGCATATCGTATGTCTGACCATGATGAACTACCTAGGCGTTGAACATCGTTTAACATTTTTAAAAAGTTATCTGGGGTTTTAGGAACAGTCGGTTCTTTTAATTTTGTCTCAATATCGAAAGTGAAGTGTTGTCTTGAGTTTTGACATTCATCTGACACATCGTATTGTTCATATAAGTCTCCACTAACCACAGTGTAAACAGTATCACCGTCATTATGGTTATCAACCTGGTTATGGGTCTCAACATTGTTAGATGTAGCAATGTGTTTGCGAAGTTCACCCACTTCTTTAACAAGTTTATTAATCATTCGATTTGAACGCTTAGAACGCTTACTTGTTTTTCGGCGGTGGCGACGTGACCGCTTACGTTTGCTTTTAGATGCGGTGCTCGACGATGAAGAGCTACTCGAACTACTGCTGGTATTACTAGTAGTAGAACGGCTGCGACGCCGTTTATGAGCCTCGCCACTTGGCCCGGCCCCGTTGTAATGGGGGTTGCCACTTGGTCCGGCTCCGTCATTCGGATTATCTTGATTATTCATGTCTGAAAATAAATTATGTTAATAAGCTGCAAAAAATCGTTATATTTTTCAAAATCTTGACAAAGATTTGCTTTAAGTAGTACGTACTGATAGAATGTAAAATATTCAATTTATAAAGTGATCCGAACGAAAAAAACCGTTAAGTATCGATCACTTTCACTTTTATAAAGTAAATTTTTGAAACTTACCTTATTTTAACACTGTTATAATATTCAAGTTTAACACTATTGTAATATTCAATACTAATTTATACTTATAAGTTTAACACGTGTTGCTTCGACGGAAAGTAAAACGCCAATGATCCAAAATGGCGCAGTCGCTAAAACGAAAACAAAAAAGTACACCGGAAGTCTGCCAGGTGGCGCCACTAGTAGGTAAAAACTAGTAAAAAGTACGAAAACTGGTAGAAAAATAGACGGAAGCGGAAATGCTATCTCATAATAAAGCTTTCAGTTACGGTCAAGTAGTTTAATAGACTTTAACAATTAGTGATAGAAAATTAACTATTTAAGAGTTCCTACGTTTAAATATTATGACGAACTAGCGACCCGCCCCGGCTTCGCACGACTATATTATGCATGTGTTATACATATAAACCTTCTTCTTGAATCACTCTATCTATTAAAAAAACCGCATCAAAATCCGTTGCGTAGTTTTAAAGATATAAGCATACAAAGGGATATAGGGACAGAGAAAGCGACTTTGTTTTATACAATGTAGTGATGATAACTACGGAAGCTTACATTTCGCGTGACCCGACACGCACTTGTTAGGGTTCCGTAGTCAAATGGCAAAAAACGGAACCCTTATAGATTCGTCATGTCTGTCTGTCTGCCGTATGTCACAGCCACTTTTTTCCGAAACTATAAAAACTATACTGTTGAAAAATCTTAATGAACCGCATTAAGATTTTCACACAAAAATAGAAAAAAAAAACAATAAATTTTATGGTTCTCCATTATTAGAACTGAAAAAAAAAACAAAAACATCAAACCCATACGTTTGGGGTATTTATGGATAGGTCTTCAAAAATGATATTGAGGTTTCTAATATCATTTTCATTAATAGTTTACGCGAGAGACACTTCCAAAGTGGTAAAAAGTGCCCCCCCCCCCCCTCCCTATAACTTCTAATATAAGAGAATGATGTAACTAAGCAAAATATATGATATACATTACCATGCAAACTTCCACCCAAAATTGGTTTGAACGAGATCTGGTAAGTAGTTTTTTTTTAATACGTCATTAAACCGTAAACCGCCATTCACCCTTCATGTATTTTTACCACTAGCGCCATCTATTTTCTTATGATTCCTATTTAACAGACGTGATTTTTATGTGATTATAATGGTATTGCGCCCTTCGTGTGCGAGTCCGACTCGCACTTGACCGGTTTTTTTTCATTTGACTCTCCAAACGAAACTACTAGCAACATCTATTGAGCCGAATGAAAACTTTTAGTTTCTTAGACCCCGACGCTTTACCACGAGTCTTTTTACTATCAATCAAACGTACTGTATTGAGTATTTCTCTTTGAAACTTAGAATCAAGATTATTGTTCATTTAAGCCATTTAAAAAAAAACAGTAATATTATCTACTTATTACGACGACCCAGTTGGCACAATGGTCACCATGCCGGACTGTCAAACACAGGGTCGCGGGTTCGATTCCCGCCTCAGGCAAGTATTTATGCTTAAATATTTGTCTGTGGTCTGTTTGTTTCTATGTATTATAAGTATATATTTACAAAAGAAAAGTAATATAAGTAGTATATCCGTTGTCTAGCACCCATAACTAGTCTAGTTACTTAACTTGGGGCTAGATGGCGATGTGTGGAGTGTCCTGCAATATTTATTTATTTATTTATATTTATTAGCGATTCATTTAGAGATATTATTGTAAAGTGCACAAGATTGACAATGCGTGAGCAGAGACAAATAGCTTAAAAAAACCGGCCAAGTGCGACTCAGACTAACGCACTAAGGATTCCGTACAATTATATTCTGTTTGTATTTGTTGTTATAGCGGCAACAGAAATACATCATCTGTGAAAATTTTAACTGTCTAGCTATCACGGTTAATGAGAAACAGTCTGGCGACAGACAGACAGTGGAGTTTAATGTCCCGTTTTTATCCTTCGGTCTTCAATTTTAATATTTGAATGGAGTCGGAAATGTGTGAAAGGTGAAATAGACGGTGCGACAGAGACAGGGCTGTCTTTAACCTATTGGAGGGCCTGGGGCTCTATTTTTGAATCGCTCGTATGACATATCTTCATCGTGTACGCCTACAAGTCACGCTCGACTTCCAAGTCGCATGAAACCAATTTTCTGTATTTTTGAATCGTTCGTCGTCGAAATTTAAAATGACAATTTTTGTTCGTTTTACGCAGAAAACTGAAAATCAGTAATTACCGATGAACATTCGAAATAATACCAAAAGATATATATATTTTTCAAAGATCGTTTCGCATGTTTGACTGTGATTGTTTAACGCTTATTCTACCACTCGCCTGTCGGCGACGAGTGGTCATTACGATCGGGCAATTCAAAAATAGCGAATTTCCAATGTCGAACGAATATCAGTAGAAATCGAGCGCTCGACGCGGGGCGAACGATTCAAAAATAGGGCTCCTGGACTTTGACAGAACAAAAGTTACTCTTTTAGCATTCACTATCTATATTGATTGAAGAGAAACCTTTCTAGATTTAAGATGGGCAAAATCATTAATAACTCCTCCAAAGTTGAAGTTTTTTAGAACATACTCTATGGACATTAGTTACAAACTCGTTAATTAATCTTGGAGTATAGTTAAGTACTTCTTAATTCATTTTTTATCCTTTTTAATTTGGAGAAGGAGCGTTCTCCACTGCAGTTAGTGACAATTATACTTAAAAATATTCTTTTATTAAATCTTAAAAATATTCTTCATGAAACGTCATGTTGCGAACGGACATTTGACATTGACAATTTTGACAAATATTAAAAATAACGATAGCCCTAGTAATTTGATCTTTGTGTTTATATATTTTAGTTTTTGTAATAAAATTGAGAAAAGAGTGATCTGGCAGGAACTAGGGGGCCCTATCGATCACGGGGCCCTGGGCCCAGGCCCAGTGTGCCCAGTGGGAAAGAGGGGCCTGGACAGAGACAGATATACTGTTTTAAGCTATTTATCTCGGTTCGCTTATTGGCTATATAGTTGTACACAATAATTACAGTTGTATCACTACGTTACGTTTGTACTAAACGTTAACAAATTGTGGTAAGAGCTCTGCATCACCACAACTTACTCAGTGCTTCATTAATTCATACTAGATGGCGCTTAATGTCTTATAACTAAATAATTTATTGTTTTAGAGTGAGAAATTTAAGAATATCTACTGCCTATAATTTTATGATTACCTATTTACTAAAACCAATTATTCATTCGCGTCAATAGGGCCTCTCCCTATCATTTTAATTAAAAATTTTGTTTTGCATTGTATACGTGTTATTTTAGTAATTTTAGTATTTTTCGTGTCGTCTCTCTTAATCTATTTTTCTTTTATTTTATTTGTTTTCTTATTATGGGCATTTATTTTATTTGTTTTCTTATTATGGGTTCCTCTTGTTTATGCTATTTATTACCTACTCAGTTTATGTATAATACAAATATACAAATATTTATTTTTATCACAGTTGCTCATAAAGTGGATCTTATTAAACCGCTTTTAGGCTCATAATGCAACGTATTATACACGCGTGCGATAAAAAAAATCCAACTAGTGCTAAAATAATACGTAATCCCGATAAGTCAAATACGTATCTTACTGTCTAATGACATATTAGGTAGATGAAACATTCATAATTTATCTGGGTTATACTGTTTTGATGTATAGAAAAAAGGTACCATCAAAAAGTTTTTAAGCCTTGCTGGCTTAAACCTCTTTGGTGGTACCTTTTTTCTTCTTTTCAAAAGGTTGTCTCTAAAGTCTGATAACGAACGATAATTTTACGTGATTACGTCTTTGAAAATATAATTAAAAAATCAGTTTTGTTTTTATTTTGTTTTTTCTTTAGGTACATAAATATTTTTTTTCCTTACCATTATTATTCTGTTTTTAACCGCCGACGCAAAAACAAATGAAAAAAACCCTAAAAAAATATTGTATGTCAGGCGAGGCTGTATAGGTTAAAAGTCTTTTGCGTAGCCTTTCAGGAGTGTAATTAACAAAAAATAGTAAACATAACCTAAAATTCTTAAAAACTTTTAATTATTTTAACAAGTCTTTTTTTTTATTCGCAACTGTGATAAAAAACGTCGTACGATACAGGTGTGGAAAGCTGATCATTCCATCTCGGCTTTTGCCACGCTCGCGTTCCGCTCGCGCGTCATAAACCCGCCTCTATGGAATGATCAGCTTTCCACACTTGTATCGCAATGTACTATTATTTGATCATTTATTCTATTTTCTTCTCTTATTACTGTAAATAATTATTTTGCTATTTTATTTATTTATTGTTTGGGTGTGTATGTGGCTTACAGCTGAGGTCGACCCATTTGGGGCAGCACATGGCTTCTTAAATATTCTTAAGTATGTTTTTTCTTTATTTATTTGTGTATGTTGATTTAAAGTTGTCGTGTGCATGTACCAATTAAATGGTTTTCTTTCTTTTCTTTCTTTCTAATTTACCAGCTGAAAGTGTATTAGAGTCCATTGAGCGGAGAGAGCTATGAGTTTGCCAGCAAAAGGCTACAGAGCCTTGAACAACGTCGCAAGATGGCGAGCTTGTCAGTATTTTTTCGGGTACATTTCCAATAGCAACAGAACTACAAAATCTAATTCAGGTGACTCTATTGTTTCGTCATACAACTAGGCAAATTGATATAGGTAGGTACCTACGATTCATGGTGGAAATCTCCAAAAAATTGGTTTGTACCTACGCATCGCATTCCCGCTCCTATTTTGGTTCAGTTTTCCAATCACTGGTGAAAAGTAAACAAAACATTCATGAAGCTGTGTAAGTAGTAAACTAGGACTAAAGTAGCCACAAGGCCTATTAACATCAATCTACCATCATTAATCAATCGATGTGGTACGCGGAACAATCAACGTTGACGTATGGTACCTACGCTGCAGTTCCGTCCGACCGTGATGCAAAGGGACTTTAATACTAACACTTCATACTTATGATAGCCTAGTACCTAATACCTAATAATATTGGCCTTTGATTTAATCCATGCTATTTATTCAGAGCGTGTTGTAGGCCCGTATTAATAAATCGCTCTCAATATCGATCTTGAGTGCGTATCAATCGAGTGAGTCTTGAGATGTGGTCACTATCTTAAGTTAGGCGTTAATTAATAGATGAATCTCAAGTTTTAACCAGGCTGATATCGCTCTTGAGATTTGAGACTGATCTTGAATGACAGTAACGCTTTGTTCTTGACTCGAATGATATGTTCTTACCCTATGGTAGGTAGTGTCGTTATATTTTGCTGTCAACTTGTTTTTAATGTGAAAACATTTAAAAAATGTAAGATTTGTATGACCCGCAATCAGACTTGAGTTCACGAAACTACATCTTGAGACATATCTTGAGAGCTGAGTTTGATTTATTAATACGATATGACTCAAGTGATACGTCGCTCTTTAATCGCGTCTTAAGATAGGTTTATTAATCAGCGCAACAACTCAAGAGCAAACTCTAGATTGAAATCGATATTGAGTTCGGTTTATTAATACGGACCGTAGTGTCTGGGACATATACACCAGCCTCTCAGCTTAGTCTTCTTTAGTAAAATTTACAGGCCTAAGTGATACCTACGCCACATGAGTAGGTGTGCATACGCTGCAGTTCCCTCCGACCGTGATGCACAGGGAGCATTATTCTAATACTTCTTATACAGGGTTATTGGAAATTATACTAGCAAGCCGTTGAGGGCTACTTCTGTGCACCTAAACTAACAACTTTTGTTCTACTACTTTTGGAAAATCAGCTGTTCCTTACACGGAGAGGTCAGTAACCTTAAAATTTTACTTATTTTTTAAGTTTCATCTACTGTTCTCGGTCTGAATGATCTTTGTTTTAAAAAATCAGCTGTTTTTCGATATGACATAACCTCAAAATTTTCATTTTCTTTTTCGAATTTCCAAAAGTCGTAGAACAAAAGTTGATTGTTTAGGTGCACAGAAGTGGCCCTCAACGGCTTGCTAGTATAATTACCAATAACCCAGTATACTTATGATAGCCTAGTACCTGACAATAGTAATATTATTCAGGGCGTTTTGTAGCGCCCGGGACATGTATTTGATGGAGAAGGTTTGCCCAGTACCTATACCACCCTCTCAGTTTAGTCTTTTAATTTTAGTAAATTTAGTTAATTTCCTCTAGATATGGTCGACTTAGCTGAGTGGGAGTTGTACGTACAAGCTTACTCCATCTGCACTACACATACTAAACATTTTGCGTATGACAGCTACAAACGCCAGAAATAGGTACATTATTTAAAATTCGGCGCAACACATTCTTTCAAATGACAACTAATAAATAAATGATTAAAATCTAATATACAATGTGTAATAAAAACTCTGCTATCCCTCATGGGTGACATGGTGGTGGTCACATGTAGGTGACATTAACAAAATAAAATTCAAAAGATATATTTAATTCATGAAGACAAAACAAATATTTTAATCTCAATAATAATATTAGAATCTTCACGGAACCTTTACACCAGGAACGATAAGGGGCGGGTTATTTGACTAACTGGTGACTTTATTTATTTGTATTTATAATGTTAAATTATGTATGTCTTTTTTTCTCATATTAAAATCAATATTTAATTTTTATAAAAATTCAGGAAGTTAGGCCTTTATGATCAGTATGTCCAACTTTCAATTCGTCTACGAAGCGAAATGCCTAAAATGTTCACACAGCAAATTACCAAAGCTGTAAATACCCTAGAGATATTATGTCAATGTAAAATATGTTAAAATAATGTGTTTTCCAAGAAAAACGCCTTAAAAAGCAATAATTTCTAAGCAACAACATAATTGGCAGCGAGCTATAAGGTTTTGTCACATTTTGAACATTTATAGACTAAAAACTTTGGGTTTATTAGGTGTATAAGGGAATGACAAACAAAAAAAAAATTATTTTTCTTAGTTTTTTGTGTACTAGGTCCGTGTGAACGTAAGAGTTATTACAGGATCACATTGTATAGTTTTTGTATGAGCTTTCGGTGATCATTATGCGAGCAGTGTCAATCGATCATTTCGATAACCAAATTAGATACTACGACGCAATACAAATAATAAAATAAAACTTTTTTTACCTTTAGCCAAGGATATCAATACCTCTACGTAGAAGAATTTCAATATACAGGGTTATTGGTAATTGTACGAAGGGATTACGCGTTAGTCTTTTACGTATACCTTTAGCGATTTTGGTCTTACAAAACCCTACAAAAAATCAGTTGAAGTTTATTTCTGTACACCTTAACAATAAACTTTTGTTCTACGACTTTCGAAAATTAGAACATTTTTTTGTGGTTATGTTTACCCGAAAATCAGCTGCGACGTATTCGGACAGGTCATTAACCTTAAGTCTGACCTTAATTTAAAAAACAGCTGATTTTCGAATTAAAATAACCTCAAAAAATTTCATAAAATGTTCGAATTTCAAAAAGTTGTAGAACAAAAGTTGATTGTTACAGCCCTACCTGACCAGGATGTCATGGCGACCACGTCGCCTTCTAAATATCTGGAAAAATCATATTTAAATGTATGGAAGGTAATTTACCTGGCGACAACGTTGATGTGGCGAAGTCGACTTCAATACGAATTAAGGTCGCTGCATACGTAGCGAGATAAAACCTCGGCTGGGACGGAGACGTGACGTCCATTGTTCATAAAGTGTTCGTGGACTTTAAACATAACGTAACGTGATCTTTGCCGTGCCGGACGGGACGTGACGATTTCTTGACAGAGTTTTATATAAACATATCACGTTCCGTCCGGCACGGGAAAAATCCCGTCACGTATACAACGACCTTTACGGAGACATCGCCATGGGGCGTCCCGTTAAGGCAGAGTAGCCCTCAACCGGTTTCCCGCTTTCTTATAAATTGCCAATAACCCTGTATATTATCAGAAGTAGACTCCGACAACAGGATCAAATTATTAACGCACACAAACTTCTACATTCTTTAATATTAGTTCTATTATTGAACTAAAATACACAAGATCCATGCCATATTTATTTTCGTCGTGTACTTGATTAAATATTGACGCATGCGCGACAGACCGTGTCAGACCTCTATCTCTTATGAACCGTGTCTAGTATGTTAGTTCACTATTATAATATTTATTATCTATAAATGTTTATAAAATTTAAAGTCCTCACTGAATAATTGATTTAACAACGCACAGCTCAAACGACTTCATCGACGTAAGAGTTTAATTGTTCAAAACCTTTTTTTAGCGGATGCCTGCGTCATAATAGCTTCTATAGTTTGCATTCGATAGCACATTTATCCTGGAATAGGCTAAATGTCTAGGAATAGAAACACCTTGTATGTGCGAAATAGCCTGAGATTCTTCGTAACAGACAAAAATATTTTCTTTTTTGAAGTGAAAACTTCTTATGGCGCGTTGGGCACTTTTGTGGGTGAGCATTTTCAGCCGTTCTCGCGACAGACGACAGATGAGATTTTACACAGATATACAGTTTTTTAATTTGGCTGTGAGTGTATTAAGACGTACATATGGTATTTTTTAACGGACGACTATTGACGGACGACAAATGTCGGACGACAAATAGTCGTCCGACTATTTTTTTTTTTTTTCATCTAAAACTCTTTTTGCGTATGTTCTCGCGACAGATGAGATTTTACACAGATATACAGTTTTCACTTCTGCCTGCACTCCCGGAGTGCGCTGTTTTTTTTTTTATATTAGTTATTAGTACATGTACTTACTAAATTAATCTTTTCTTAGAACTAATTAGTAAGTAAGTAGATAATAGGCTTAGATACTTTAAATTATTAAGATAAATAACTTTAATTGGAGATACGTATAGAATTTCTTTATCAATCATGATTTTTTCCGGTACTATAAAGTCGTATTGGTGAGTTATTTTCTCTGAACATGGTCGACTAAGCTGAGAGGGTATAGATACTGGGCAAGCCTACTATAAGTATTTAATACATGTCCTGGGTACTACAGCGGCTTAAATGGCGCTGTATAAATCATCATAGGTACTAGGTTAGCATAACTTTTAAAGAGGTGCCTATACGATCCCGTAGATTGGGTTAAATTAAACGCTTAATAATTTCTTGTTTCAAGAAAAAGGTCTTGAAAATAATAAGCAGTATTCAATAAAGATATTGCATTCAATTGTATTCTTAATTTAAGAATATTGCTTTTAAATTTCGGAGATAAAATTGTTAGATATTTGCAATAGGCACCTTTTGATAAGATAAAGCGATTGATTCTCCAATTTTATCTAATCGAAAAAAATCTGTCGGAGGTAACCACTTTGTAATGTTTACCAAAAATAAATCTGACTCAGATCCAAGATTCGAGACAGATTAAAAATACGGGTTTCATATCAATGTAGGTATTTATTATTTTAGTAAAATTAATTATTAAAAAATTTCCCTATTTTTTTACTCCAATCGACGGAACACATCTTTTGTGCGCGCTGTTTTCAGCAACTAGACCTTTAGTTGGGTCCTTTTTTGGGTGAGGAGTGCGTTATAGGCTTGTCAACCTATACGGGTCGTATACTTCTTATATTCTTATGATGGCCTAGTACCAATTAGTAGATTATACAACAAGTGAAAAAAAAGGTAATTTAATTCGAGGGACTAAGTTGGATCCCGAGAGCAGCGAAGGATTCTAGATTAGAATCCTGAGCGGAGCGAGGGATACAAGGACCGAGATAAATTATTTTTTTCACGAGTTGTGTACTCTACTTTTTACCATTGACTGCGAGAAAATAAATTTAGAAATGGTTCAAGAGATTGTGTTTCACTTTCGTTACTGGAAGAACTCATTTTAAAATATTTATGTTATTAGATGTTTCAATAACGATAACAGATAGAAAAGAAATTTTTTAATTGTATATAATATTTTTAAGTTTTACATATTCTATTTAATTGAATTGTATTCCATGTCATTCCATGTCATACTCCCATTGTCGTGCTCCCGAGATTTTGGCGGCAACAAATTATCTAAGTAGGTACTATAATTGCTGCTTTATTTCGAAATTATTCCGGAGTCAGTGACTCATTTTGGTCACTGGAACAACTCATTTTATTATACTAGTAGTTCGCCCCGAACTGAGACCTCACGAGTTTTTTTCAGTGTTTATTATATTTCAGCGTAAAGTACTAAAATGTATAATATAACGACGAAAGACTCCAAATACGACAGGTCTATCTTATTTGAATGATAGGTGCCTAGTATCGCTATTATCTGACATTGGATGATTTAGAGAATCCAAACACGATAGGCATAACTTGTTGTTGTTATTAAGTTCTAAAAGCATAAGCCAGCTCAATCATCACACCCTGGACATCCGTTGACCCTTTATTTTTACTCAAGACATTTTGAATGTGTCCAACATAATATCCAGAAGATAGTAATTCCTTTCCTTCCTTCCTTATGTATCTACTTATCATAATGTTACGTAAGAGGAAACGAGAAGACAAGCTCGAGAACGAGAATATATTAGAGAAGTTTGAGACCAATATGTCCTGTAATAAGTCCCTAAACTAAAATATAACAAGTCAATAAAAATTATAAAAAAATTAGTCACAAATTTTATAATTATCAGAGTCTCTAGATCGGCTAGAACCGAACATTCCTACTATTTGATACTATCCACCACTATTATTGTAAAACAGCCCATGATTATGAAATAAATAATTATAGGAAATGAAGCAAAGAGAGTTCGGACGATTTGGGGCAAAGTAATAAATTTCTATAAATTTTAAATTTAAATAAATTTGGATTAAGAATATTGTAAATAGTAAGCGTGTTACATTGTGAATTTGTGATGCTACACCTTCGTTATTTTTCTTTTGCAATCACAATGTAACACGCTTACTATTTAAGTACAATATTCTTAATCCAAATTTATTAGATTTTATTTTCTATTTTTTAGTTGGACTTTTTTTATTAAAGCGTGTTTTTTTTAGTTTTTTATTCTATTAATTTATTTTATACTTTTTGGTCTTTGATAACGAAATATGTTAGATCAGACCCTGGTTACTATTGAAAGACAAACTACTCGTCAAGACGATTCTAACGAGCCTAAACTCGATGAGGTTGTGTCGTTTCATTGCGAAGTTTCTATGACCACCTTCCAGTTCCATCATCAGACCCTGGTTACCATTGAAAGACAAACTACCCGTCAAGGCGATTCTAACGAGCCCAAACTCGATGGGGTTGTGTCGTTTCATTGCGAAGTTTCTATGACCACCTTCCAGTTCCATCATCAGACCCTGGTCACCATTGAAAGACAAACTACTCGTCAAGACGATTCTAACGAGCCCAAACTCGATGGGGTTGTGTCGTTTCATTGCGAAGTTCCTATGACAACCTTCCAGTTCCATCATCAGACCCTGGTCACCATTGAAAGACAAACTACTCGTCAAGACGATTCTAACGAGCCCAAACTCGATGAGGTTGTGTCGTTTCATTGCGAAGTTCCTATGACCACCTTCCAGTTCCATCATCAGACCCTGGTTACCATTGAAAGACAAACTACCCGTCAAGGCGATTCTAACGAGCCCAAACTCGATGGGGTTCTGTCGTTTCATTGCGAAGTTCCTATGACCACCTTCCAGTTCCATCATCAGACCCTGGTCACCATTGAAAGACAAACTACTCGTCAAGACGATTCTAACGAGCCCAAACTCGATGGGGTTGTGTCGTTTCATTGCGAAGTTCCTATGACAACCTTCCAGTTCCATCATCAGACCCTGGTCACCATTGAAAGACAAACTACTCGTCAAGACGATTCTAACGAGCCCAAACTCGATGGGGTTGTGTCGTTTCATTGCGAAGTTCCTATGACAACCTTCCAGTTCCATCATCAGACCCTGGTCACCATTGAAAGACAAACTACCCGTCAAGGCGATTCTAACGAGCCCAAACTCGATGGGGTTCTGTAGTTTCATTGCGAAGTTCCTATGACAACCTTCCAGTTCCATCATCAGACCCTGGTCACCATTGAAAGACAAACTACTCGTCAAGACGATTCTAACGAGCCCAAACTCGATGAGGTTGTGTCGTTTCATTGCGAAGTTCCTATGACCACCTTCCAGTTCCATCATCAGACCCTGGTTACCATTGAAAGACAAACTACCCGTCAAGGCGATTCTAACGAGCCCAAACTCGATGGGATTCTGTAGTTTCATTGCGAAGTTCCTATGACCAACTTCCAGTTCCATCATCAGACCCTGGTCACCATTGAAAGACAAACTACTCGTCAAGACGATTCTAACGAGCCCAAACTCGATGGGGTTGTGTCGTTTCATTGCGAAGTTTCTATGACCACCTTCCAGTTCCATCATCAGACCCTGGTCACCATTGAAAGACAAACTACTCGTCAAGACGATTCTAACGAGCCCAAACTCGATGGGGTTGTGTCGTTTCATAGCGAAGTTCCTATGACAACCTTCCAGTTCCATCATCAGACCCTGGTCACCATTGAAAGACAAACTACCCGTCAAGGCGATTCTAACGAGCCCAAACTCGATGGGGTTGTGTCGTTTCATTGCGAAGTTCCTATGACCACCTTCCAGTTCCATCATCAGACCCTGGTCACCATTGAAAGACAAACTACTCGTCAAGACGATTCTAACGAGCCCAAACTCGATGGGGTTGTGTCGTTTCATTGCGAAGTTCCTATGACCACCTTCCAGTTCCATCATCAGACCCTGGTCACCATTGAAAGACAAACTACTCGTCAAGACGATTCTAACGAGCCCAAACTCGATGGGGTTGTGTCGTTTCATTGCGAAGTTTCTATGACCACCTTCCAGTTCCATCATCAGACCCTGGTCACCATTGAAAGACAAACTACTCGTCAAGACGATTCTAACGAGCCCAAACTCGATGGGGTTGTGTCGTTTCATTGCGAAGTTCCTATGACAACCTTCCAGTTCCATCATCAGACCCTGGTCACCATTGAAAGACAAACTACTCGTCAAGACGATTCTAACGAGCCCAAACTCGATGAGGTTGTGTCGTTTCATTGCGAAGTTCCTATGACCACCTTCCAGTTCCATCATCAGACCCTGGTTACCATTGAAAGACAAACTACCCGTCAAGGCGATTCTAACGAGCCCAAACTCGATGGGGTTCTGTCGTTTCATTGCGAAGTTCCTATGACCACCTTCCAGTTCCATCATCAGACCCTGGTCACCATTGAAAGACAAACTACTCGTCAAGACGATTCTAACGAGCCCAAACTCGATGGGGTTGTGTCGTTTCATTGCGAAGTTCCTATGACAACCTTCCAGTTCCATCATCAGACCCTGGTCACCATTGAAAGACAAACTACTCGTCAAGACGATTCTAACGAGCCCAAACTCGATGGGGTTGTGTCGTTTCATAGCGAAGTTCCTATGACAACCTTCCAGTTCCATCATCAGACCCTGGTCACCATTGAAAGACAAACTACCCGTCAAGGCGATTCTAACGAGCCCAAACTCGATGGGGTTCTGTAGTTTCATTGCGAAGTTCCTATGACAACCTTCCAGTTCCATCATCAGACCCTGGTCACCATTGAAAGACAAACTACTCGTCAAGACGATTCTAACGAGCCCAAACTCGATGAGGTTGTGTCGTTTCATTGCGAAGTTCCTATGACCACCTTCCAGTTCCATCATCAGACCCTGGTTACCATTGAAAGACAAACTACCCGTCAAGGCGATTCTAACGAGCCCAAACTCGATGGGATTCTGTAGTTTCATTGCGAAGTTCCTATGACCACCTTCCAGTTCCATCATCAGACCCTGGTCACCATTGAAAGACAAACTACTCGTCAAGACGATTCTAACGAGCCCAAACTCGATGGGGTTGTGTCGTTTCATTGCGAAGTTCCTATGACCACCTTCCAGTTCCATCATCAGACCCTGGTCACCATTGAAAGACAAACTACTCGTCAAGACGATTCTAACGAGCCCAAACTCGATGGGGTTGTGTCGTTTCATTGCGAAGTTTCTATGACCACCTTCCAGTTCCATCATCAGACCCTGGTCACCATTGAAAGACAAACTACTCGTCAAGACGATTCTAACGAGCCCAAACTCGATGGGGTTGTGTCGTTTCATTGCGAAGTTCCTATAACAACCTTCCAGTTCCATCATCAGACCCTGGTCACCATTGAAAGACAAACTACTCGTCAAGACGATTCTAACGAGCCCAAACTCGATGAGGTTGTGTCGTTTCATTGCGAAGTTCCTATGACCACCTTCCAGTTCCATCATCAGACCCTGGTTACCATTGAAAGACAAACTACCCGTCAAGGCGATTCTAACGAGCCCAAACTCGATGGGGTTCTGTCGTTTCATTGCGAAGTTCCTATGACCACCTTCCAGTTCCATCATCAGACCCTGGTCACCATTGAAAGACAAACTACTCGTCAAGACGATTCTAACGAGCCCAAACTCGATGGGGTTGTGTCGTTTCATTGCGAAGTTCCTATGACAACCTTCCAGTTCCATCATCAGACCCTGGTCACCATTGAAAGACAAACTACTCGTCAAGACGATTCTAACGAGCCCAAACTCGATGGGGTTGTGTCGTTTCATAGCGAAGTTCCTATGACAACCTTCCAGTTCCATCATCAGACCCTGGTCACCATTGAAAGACAAACTACCCGTCAAGGCGATTCTAACGAGCCCAAACTCGATGGGGTTCTGTAGTTTCATTGCGAAGTTCCTATGACAACCTTCCAGTTCCATCATCAGACCCTGGTCACCATTGAAAGACAAACTACTCGTCAAGACGATTCTAACGAGCCCAAACTCGATGAGGTTGTGTCGTTTCATTGCGAAGTTCCTATGACCACCTTCCAGTTCCATCATCAGACCCTGGTTACCATTGAAAGACAAACTACCCGTCAAGGCGATTCTAACGAGCCCAAACTCGATGGGATTCTGTAGTTTCATTGCGAAGTTCCTATGACCACCTTCCAGTTCCATCATCAGACCCTGGTCACCATTGAAAGACAAACTACTCGTCAAGACGATTCTAACGAGCCCAAACTCGATGGGGTTGTGTCGTTTCATTGCGAAGTTCCTATGACCACCTTCCAGTTCCATCATCAGACCCTGGTTACCATTGAAAGACAAACTACTCGTCAAGGCGATTCTTGACGAGTAGTTTGAATGAATGAACTATGAAGTATGGCTAATGAGATAATTCCTGCAGATTCCCTCCAGCTCTATCATCAGATCAGTTCCATGGTACCATATTATTGTCACCGAAGTTACGCCCTTTCATTTGATACCCCACTCGGGTATATTTGCAGTATAGTTTGTGTGCCATATAGGTAGATCCCCTTTTGGACCCCTATCTCCGTAACCCCCTGACCGATCCTGCTCATGTTCGAACTTAAAAATTCTATGGACCTCAACTACTTGTATACCAAAAATCATGAAGATCAGAGCAACGGTACTCAAGTTATCGTCGAACAAACATACAAACATACAAACATACAAACATACAAACATACGAGCGACCGACCCTTCTCAACACTAGACCTCTCTCGCTTCGCTCGTTCGGTCAATTATTTATGTTATTCAATTTTTCAATGACATTAAACAACCACTTTATCAGATAGAAAAAAATCTAAATTGGCGGTATACTTTTTTTTAAATTTAATATTCTATCCAGCCAGTGAGTTCTTTCAGCACAAATTTCAGTACGTTTTTTTATAAGTCCATATTATTTCGTATATCCGTGCAAGTTCCAAATTCAAATAAAGTCGAATCTACCACTAGGCAAACACCGCTCTCATAATACAAGGATTTCATAACTTGTCCGAATGTAGTTCTTTACCCAAAAGTAAGAAGCAGATACTTACCTAGTTCTATAAATGGGATAGAAATTGGTTTAAATAGGTAGGAGCACTACTTCTCCTTAGCCTTTAGCCCAAACTTATAGCCTAAATTATCCAGTGGGTCAATGTATGTCATATAAATACATATTATCTCAACATTCCCAGGCCAGTATAGGTCCAAAGACCCTCTTGGAAGCGATTACTTACAATTGTCTTGACTGTTCTAAACGGTAAAACATCCTGGTTTATGTTTGAACGTCACTTGTAGGAAGCAACCGTATGCTGGCCCAGTACGGTGAAGGTAAAGAACCCCCTTAGATGATATGAACTCCTGGTACCAGTACATATGTTTCTTTTTTTGACGTGATAACGTTTTATAAATTGGTGAACACCTGCAATCTCAAAAAAGTGTGACGTAACGCGTCGTTACTGGAACGCCTCATGTTACTGACAAGGTAACTATAGCAACGTTTTATCGTTGCCATGGTTACCATCAATGTTTTCTTATGACGTTATCACGTAAAATTATCGTCCGTAAACCGACTTTACAGACAACCATTTTTTTAGTAAATAAAATGCCTAATAGAATTTATTTAAGTATCTACAAATTAATTAGTTTATGTGTCAGATTAAAAGAGATAATAATTATGATAACAATTTGCTATCAGTCACCTAAGTAGTTTGTTGAAAAATATTTGATAACACAATTAGCATTCAGGATATCCGAGACCTACCTCCTTGGCCACCCAAGGAGGTAGGATATCGCGTTATCCTGACTCCTTGCATTTGCTTTTCTCGTAGCGGAGCTGTAGCACCAAAATTACCTTCTTTAAGGCTGCTTATGATGCCAAACGCAACGCGCCAGAAATACCCGTCGCTTACAACTAATATTGATGATTGTAACAAATGTGTTTTGTTTTTCTCAAAAGTGCTGAGATGGAATTGTAGGTGAAATTTTTACCGATATTTTGGGGCAATTTCGAGGCAAAAATTCTTTGTCATTTCAAAGCTTGACTAGTTTTAATTCTTAATTTTAGGATAGCTTCAAAACTATAGGAAATGTTTGGCTCAAAATCACACCAAAATGTCGGTAAAAATCTCACCTACAATTCCATCTCAGCACTTTTGAGAAAAAACAAAACACATTCGTAACAATCAACAATTTTCACCAACGAAGGCGGCCGGTGCCGGTAGTAAAACTATTTAGTAGGCTGTGTACCAAGGCCGTTGGCGTATGGACCCCCCTTAAGTAACCAAATTCAGGAGTTAATCGACTCGTCGCGAATATTAAATGTACACGGATTACCTACCTGAAGATAGCTAAAAGATTTGAGATGACTAATATCTCCGGGGTGGTCTCATAAAAGTTTGGTGAGGATTTGACAAGGAGTAATCTCCAGAATTGCACTTTGAGCGTGCAACAAATTGCTAAATTTTTAACCAAATCAAAAAAGCAGAAGGTACTTAATTGTAGAGATTTTAATTCGTCGCCAGTAGAATAGACCCTTAAACTAATAAATACAAATTGATGAAACATCTAGAATTACCTTCTCATCATAAAACTCCTTAGTGGGTTACAATTTAAATAATTTTAGTACCTAATGAATGACAAAGCGTTTGCAAAAATAATGAAAATTCTACAAAATTGGTAGTAATTTGATAAGGTGCGGCGTTTTACATCAGAGGTGTGGTTAATTCACACAAATAACTAATATGACTGGTACAATATGTACTAGGACAACATACAGTTGAAGAAGTTACTTAGGAATTCACAACCTCACCAGCAGCATTTAAAAGAAAACGGATTGATGACTTTTCTGATACTGTCCTTAAATCTATGAAGTCCTGGTATATTAAAGGTTTAGTTCGTGTATTTTACATACCTACTGAGAAAGCCAACTAATTCATGTTCTAGGCACTACAGCGCCCAGAATAAGTTCCTGGCGCTATATAAAACATCTAGATTAAAGGTAAAGGTAATGTAAAGGTCAATATTAGACTGAGAAAGTGAGGTCACAACCTACCTATATCTAGGCTAACTCATTGGAAAGTTGGTACTCTGTGTTTCATATTATTTGCTTATACCTTGTTCATTACAAGGTATTTCTATTCAATCGACTGTACCTAGATAGTGGACACACGCAGTTTTGGCCCTACGCTCGCTATAATCAGACGTGCGATTCCAATCAGTAAATTGTGACGTAAATATTTGTTTACTAAATTAAGTAGGTACTTAGTTACTACCTACATTAAAAACGTGAAATAACGAAGAAAATCAAGTGGTTTTTAAGGTTCCATATCTTAAAGAAAGAAAAACATTTATTTTAATAAAAATTATGAAACAAAGAGTGAAAGTTAAATAAGAACATTATGAATTAAAAATGACGTGAGTGAAACTTGGCCATAATTTGGCTAAACCGGGTCTAAAACGACCGAAATTCAGCCAAACCTGGCCACAATCTGATCCATCGGTACCAGGAAACCATGAGTTGATATGACGTGGACGCGGGAGCTGGACGAAGCGTCCGTGCTCGCGACCAGGAGCGGGCACTGGCACGTCGTGCTGTTCTACCTGCTGTGTGGCCTGGCTGCAGTACCTACCTCCTTCCTTGTGTTTTCACAGGTTAGTTGGATGGATAGAAAAGGATGACTTTATCAGCCCTTAAAAATTCTCTCTAATGCTCCTCCACGTTCTAAACCCCGATTGTAAATTTCAGAATCGTAGCTCTTGTAGTTTCAGAGATTTCTTGACGAGTCTTTTTCTCTTCTATTACGAATCTAAGAAGTTGCCCGGTTTTGACCAGGACCGTAAATCTTGGACCCGATTTAACGAATTGTAACCACTAACCACCATCATAAATGAGGATGGAAGTCACCACGCAATTACGAAGCACTTAACCAGACACTTTCCTATGTAACCGAATGTTGTTTTCCCGGTGAAATGTTGGAACCAATTCACACCACCCGCCGGAAGCTGGCCGCAAAACGTGTTACTAGAGATTTGATCCACGAAAAATGGATCCCATAGGTACGCAATAATTATGAGTTCTGTTATTGGTCCACAGTCAAAATTCAGCCGAAATAACTGATTAACTTGAATATAGTTTAACTAATCACTAGGTACATAGTATAAAACAAAGTCGCTTTTTCTGTCCCATTTCCCTTTGTATGCTTAGATCTTTAAAAGTACGCAACGGATTTTGATGCGGTTTTTTTAAATGGATATTGTGATTCAAGAGGAAGGTTTATATGTATAATACATGCATAATATAGCCGTGCGAAGCCGGGACGGGTCGCTAGTCAACTATATTCAACAGCCAGACTTGGCATAATTCGGCCATCAATGGCAAACTAAAGTCTTATTTTATTTTTAATATCGTTCCACTTGCGTACATTAAACTCATAGGAACTAAGTTCAGACAATAATAAGACGCTTTGCTATAATTTAGACAGCCGAATGATGGCAAAATATCGGAGCATACAGGAACGAAACTGGACCGGCATTTTACGCCTTTTTGTAAAACTTATTTTATAATGAGTGACGTTTTTATACAAACTAGGCTGGTATGCCAAGACATCATTAGGCACAGACCCTTGTTTGTACAATCGACGCTCAAAAGTACACCACCACCGTAACGTTTACAATTCTGTGCAGCACTATTAGAACATTATAACAACGTAACCTGTGGATCGAACCCACGTTGGTTGGCGTAGCGGGTGGCACTCACACAACTAAACACATAGCTAACATGTTGACATTTTGAAAATAATAATCACACTGAATACTTTTAATTCAAATATTTATGGTTGTGTGTAACGTCTATTAAAAAAAAGTCGTAAGTCCAATACTTGTTTATAGTATTTACTGTAGCAAACTGATAGTGGACTTATGACGCTGTAAAATCAATTGGTAAGTATGTTATTTTCTAGTGCTACATACAAAATGGATCGATGCCTTCAGCTGAGGTCACGTCCTATTTGTATGCAATTACCCAATCAATAGAGTGCATTGGTAGGTATGTCTATCTAAAGCACTTGTTCTGTTAACTAAATGATTTTCGAATTTACATAACCTTAAAAATTTCAAAAATAGTTTGAAAATCTTCCAAAATTTTCGAATGTCGTAAAAAAAAGTTGTTTGATATTTTCTAGACACCGCGTGCTACATCTTTCTTATACCGCATCTTCACTTACCATCGTGTGAACACTACCTATTAAAAAATCTCTTTGAAACATAAGTACCTTGCTCTCATACAAATGATAAGCATAATATATTCTCCATTTACATTTTAAAAATATATTTTTTACTGTCTGTCTGGTGCTTGTCAACTGTCACTATTATAAAATCCATTAGCTAATTTTAAATGTAGGGCAAAAAAACATTATAGAGTAAGATCCCTTCTACCACCGAACTTTCGTGATTTTATAAAAGCTAAAAAGTTCTTAGCGCATGCCCCAAACACAGTTATGAACTATGTACAAATTAAAGTTCAGACCATAGTGGCTTGGAAAGTTATCAGATGGCAAAGCCAAGAATCGAACCAGAAGGTTCAAATTTTTTTTTCAATATTATTCCGATTGCATATCGATTACAAAAAAAAGATTCATCAAAATCGGTTGATAAACAAAGAAGATATGCGGGAACATCCATAAAAAAATACATGCAACCGAATTGAAACCCTCCTCCTTTTTTTGAAGTCGGTTAAAAAATACTATCAAAGTAGCTCAAAATACTCTCAAAGTCAGCTTTTGGTATTCTCAAGAATATTTTTTGCAGTCGACATGCAATCGAAATGTAATTTCAACAATTTGATTTACAATATTGGCCTTCTGTTCATTTTTTCAAAAAAAGTGATCACCGATATTTTTTGTACCAATCGATAATGTTGCTTGGTCTATTAAAAACATGGCCGGAGTCGGCGTGGAACATGGTGGGATCTTAGACTAAGAAAACATGACCGGAGATGTGGCCGGAGTAGGTCGGTCTGACAGCAAGATAATAAGAAATGTATGTTTGTTTATCTTGAAATATCATACTGGCTAATGGTATTCAATGAGTTTGAATATCAGCTGGTGTTATCCATTAGTGTTACAGTTTCATTTTAAATCTTAGAGTAAATATTCCTACTAGTTAAATACAGAGAGCTCGAGTCACTTATTGTCTATTATAATTAGTTTATATTAGTTAGTAATTAGTAGAATACGTTTCTTGAAGCAAGAAATAATCCTCTTCTTAAAGATGCTAGAGAATAATTATTCTTTGTTTTTAGAAAAAAAACTTAATTTTTTTACAGTAGGTAGGTACATAGTGCTTATTATTTTCAAGAAAATACCAAGAAATTATTCTCTCGCTTCTTTAAAGGGAGAATTATTTCTTGCTTCAAGAAACCTTTTTTTCTAGCCTGAGCGAGTTCGTTTACCGCGGGCTTTCCAGCAGGTTTTCGGGTTTTACATGGAAGTGCAATTGATGTACGACGTGCTATGTGTAATGAGCAATGTATCTTCATCATAACCGTACCGTAGTAACCGTAGTATAAAAAACCGGATTATAATTACAGGCTGTCACCAAGAGCTACCTACGACCAATCACGCTTCTGTTTGTCATATTCAAGCAAAATCCAATTAACAATGTTTGTAAACAAAAATAGAGTGGTTTAAGGGCTTATGGAAGGTAGTCTATTTGTGGTTTCCAAAACAATAGTAGTTTACTTCGAAGTAGGTATTTGGCTCTCCAGCGCTTTTGGCAACCAAGATTTCACAACAAAAAATATTAACCGTCGCGTTGTCGTACACAAACAGTTGCGGAAAAACACGTTCTGTTCTTTATTTACAACCTCAGCAGATAACAGCTGATTCTTGCAACCAGTTTTAAAAAACAAAAAAAAATCTTTGACAACTCTTTTTTGACAAAATCTGGCAAATCATCCCGTCCCAAAACCGGGACCAGAGACCAATTCTACCTTCTTCGAGTTACCTCGAACCGTCTTTCAGTTATTGGTTAACTACAAGTAAAAACGCGACGAATTGAGAACCTCCTCCTTTTTTTAAGTCAGTTTATGACTTCAATATATATATCTTACTATCCTATCCTATCCTACGAGATTATAAATGTAAAAGTTTGTGTGTGTATGTATGTTTGTTGCTCCTTCACGCAAAAACTACTGAACCGATTGCGATGAAACTCGGTGAGTAGATAGCTAGAGACCTAGATTAACATATAGGCTATTTATCCCTATATTCCCACAGGATCGGTACTTACGCGGGTGAAACCGCGGGGTGCAGCTATGGTATTTTTATAATTATAACTATAATTTTAACACTAACTTTAATTTCGAGCTAGTCTAATGGTCGAATCTCTCTAATTACCTAATCAATGGTAGGTACTCTAGGTACACTAACTACCTACCTACCTATTTCTGTTTAACGTTAGTAACCTATTCATAGTATTACATAAGATATAGAAGAGTCACGATGTCTATTATATTAGTTTGGTCTGTTATTCTGATTAGACAGAGAAACAGGCACGAAGCGAATTGCGGTGTTTTCTTTACACTCTTGATCTACTTCTTTATCGGTTATGACAACCTAGTAGTCTTCTATATCTATACTAATATTACAAAAGGGGAAAGATTTTTTGTTCCGAAGCTACTGGACCGATTTTGATGAAACTTGGTATGAAGATACATTGATTAATTGGGAATAACATAGGCTAGTTTTTATCCCGATATTCCGGCGGAATCAGTAGTTGTCATAGTTATAGGAATAGACGGGCCATCTGGCATTGTATTTTATTCTAAATGCAATTCATTGGGACTGGGCCTGTCACGTCTGCGGTATGGCCAAACTGGCAACTTGCTGGAACGCTCCTTACTGCAGACACCCCCGAAGTAGGCCCAAAATATGATAGTGGGATGAGTAAGACAAGTAAGAGCACAGGACCTTGATGGGTGAAAGGAAGTTATGAGACCTTTGCCGTGCACTGGGACATCAAGGGCTAATAAGGTTGAAAAGATAAAATATGCAATTTTTCTTCGGTATAGCCGCCTACCCTTAGAATATGCATATTAATGCATACCTACCTACCGCCCGTACTTGTCTTCAAACAATGATATGCAAATATTCAGGACAAATATTTTCTGTTGTTTTTATACTGAACCCGTATGATTTTACATCTAAGTTACGAGAATAATTTACATAATGTCAATGTCGCTGTTTATGCCTAATACCCTTACCTAATTTTCCAGGTGTTCACCAACGCAACTCCAGAACACTGGTGTGCTCCCCCATCGGAAATAGAGGCTCTAGGTCTTCCAGATGACCTGGTGAAGAACCTGACAATACCAGGAGAACATGGCGTGTATGAATCATGCAGAGCTTACAGTGTGGATATCATCGCGCTGCATGATGCTCTCGATGAATATGTTGAAGAAAGGTATTATGGAAATTAATAAAGTTAAAACCATAATGGTACTAGGAGATTATGACCTCTGAGAAGCAGGTTCCCATACGTACCAGCAGTTTTTGTCCCACTGGATCGGTTTTTTAATTACCTACTTTTTTGTAGAATAAATATTTATCTTTCTGGCAACCGGTTTCGACAGAAGTACCTATTCTTTTCTCGAAACTGGATTCGAACTTTGATTTACAAAACGAAGTAATATTGACATGGGCATTTTCTTTGTGAAAAGTAATTATTTAATGCAAATGTCAGATCAAAGTACCAAGCGAACATGAATCATAAGAAGTCCCTAACTACTTTCAGATCAGAATCGCTCCAAGTAGATGGAGTGGTACGCATGGTGAAAATAAACCAGCTAATGCCGGCCACTGGAGACGAGAAACGGAAACACCAAGTAGGTAATTTAACTGTATTTAACTTAAAATCTTTTACTCGAATTCACAAAAGATTCCTACAATATCGGCTGTTTGTTAATTTCAGATTGAGCATGTTATTGAAGCCATTCTGTCAGTGAGGAGTAAGGAGCCGAAGCCATGCGTTTACGGGTGGAGGTTTAGCACTGAACATTATACGAAAACTCTTGTTACTGAGGTAAATAATAATAAATAATTAGTATCTAATGAATTTTAAGTAATCACTACTTGAATACTTTAGAGCAGTTTGTCAGCTAAAAATTAGCTGCTAAAGTCGTAAAATGTAAGGAAAGCATTCCGAAAATTCAGCGCGGCTGACTAGGGTCTCATGAAGCAGCGGTAGTCGCCGAAGGTTGCACGACCCCTCAACCCTATCAATCAAGGTGATTTTTCGGAAACTCTTCACTATTCATGTATTGGTTTTTGTTCCAGTTTTCATTATATTGCGACAAAGATTGGATCCCTCGGATGAGCAACACTCTCTTCTGGGTCGGATCTATATTCGGGAATTTGTTCTTCGGATGGATGTCAGACAGGTATCATAGCATTTATCCATAGCAAAGAGCAAAGCCGCTATTCCTCTTTGATTAAGAACATCATCGCCAGATCTTTATGAATGACGACCCATTTGGCACAATGGTCCCCATGCCGGACTGCCAAACACAGGGTTGCGGGTTCGATTCCCGCCTCAGACAAGTATTTAGTCTTAGATATTTGTCTGTAGTCTGGTTGTTTCTATGTATTATAGTATATATTTACAAAAAAAAAGTACCTATATAAGTAAGTAGTATATTATCCGTTGTCTAACACCTATAACACAAGTCTAGTTACTTAGCTTGGGGCTAGATGGCGATGTGTGGAATGTCCTGCAATATTTATTATTTTATTTTTTATTTTATTAATGGTACCAGGAGGGCATAACTTCTAAGAAGGTTTCCATTCTCAAATTCTCAGATACGGTCGACGGCCCACAATCCTGCTTATGATCACTCTAGAAGTTCCCCTTGCCATCGCTGCTTCCTTCACCAGCTCGTACTGGAGCTACGCGGCTCTACGTGTAGCTGGAGGTCTGTTCTTCCCTGCTCTGTACCAATTGCCCTTTATCCTGGCTCTGGAGCTGATGCCTCCACAGCGAAGGACCTATGCTGGTAAGTAAGACAACATTAAAGTTTACATCAACTCTAATAGTATAAGTTTTTTCGAAGACATAAGATCTACCAAATAGTATATTGCACTGTGTCACTGATCACTCAGGAAAAATACCTTCTAATAACCTAAGATCCCTTTAGGAACAACCTTCATCGAGCTGTTTATTGGATGAAAAGTATCATTAAATTGAATCTGCAACTGGGTTGTCAAATAAATTATAGTATGATTATGTAACATTTTTTGTTGTTAAGCTATTGCATAGCTTTTATCGCGGGCTTTGAGCGCGGTAACCGAATCAAGAAACTCCGTAACGAAAATTAAACCTAACACGGGGGGGGGGTGTTAGGTTTTATTTTACTTACTCCACCTACCATGTACCGTAAGTTGTTAAAAAATGCTATGCAATAGCTTTACCGCGGCAGTCCTCGAGTGCCACACGTTTTTTTTAAACCTTTCACTGGTTTGTTTAGGAGACAAATTCCATACCAATCGAAAGTATGAAGCCCATAGAATATGCAACTATATGATACTAGTCATTTGTACTGGTCTTGTTAATGATTATGTACCTATTTAATTGATAAAGTAGGTCTAAAAAAGTTAAATCATTCTGGACTAAAATTATTTTGGCAACCCATTTGCAATCTTAATATATATAAATCTCGTGTCACAATGTTTGTCCTCAATGGACTCCTAAACCACTTAACCGATTATAATAAAATTCGCACACCATGTGCAGTTCGATCCAACTTGAGAGATAGGATAGCTTACATCCCGATATTCCCACGGGATCGGGAGTTACGCGGGTGAAACCGCGGAGGGCAGCTAGTATATTATAATAGCGACCCGCTCCGGCTTTGCACGGCTATGTTTTAAACATATAAACCTTCCTCTTGAATCACTCTATCTATTTTATAAACAGCATCAAAATCCGTTGCGTAGTTTTAAAGATCTAATCATACATAGGGACAGACAGCGGAAAGTAACTTTGTTTTATACTATGTAATGAATGACCTATAGAATCACTATCACTACATAGTATAAAACAAAGTCGCTTTTTCTGTCCCTATTTCCCTTTGAACGCTTAGATCTTTAAAACTACCCAACGGATTTTGATGCGGTTTTTTTAAATAGATAGAGCGATTCAAGAGGAAGGTTTTTATGTATAATACATGCATAATATAGCCGTGCGAAGCCGGCGCGGGTCGCTAGTTTGATAATTATAAAATACTTTGCATGCAATAAACAGCTCGATGAAGGTCGTACTTAAATGGATCCCGGACTATAAGTGTGTTTCCTTATTCTAGGTATTGTAGTGGGAATGCTGTTCGCTACAGGGATGTGTCTGTTATCTCTACTGGCTTACGTACTTCGAGACTGGTACCATCTCTCTCTGGCCACCAGTCTACCATTCTTAGCACTATACAGGTGAGTAAAGTTTAAATCTTCTTGTTAGTCATGTACGCCTGGTAGAATAGTCATAAGTTTCATGGTTTCTATGGTTAAAAATAGTATCATATCTGTAGTCTGCTAACATAGTTTAATATATATTATATTATGACATAAACTAGTTATCTATTTTTAAGATAAATTACAACATCACAAGTTAAAAATTACATACAAAAACTAAATCAAAATCGGTTAAGCCGTTCGGGAGCTACGATGCCACAGACAAACACACACACACACACAGACACACACACAGACACGTCAAACTTATAACACCCATTAAAGAAACATAACAAAATCAAATTATACATTCAATTATTCACAAGTTCCTAACACAATAAAAATCAATCAAACAAAATAAACATAAATCATAAAAACAACAATAATAATAATCTTATTATAAATAATAATATAAATCATAATCTTATAAATTATGTATATTTTTCCAGCTATTTTTGGCTGATACCCGAATCTCCTCGTTGGTTGGTGGGAAGAGGTCGGGTTGCTGAAGCAGAAAGGGTCTTCAGGAATCTCGGTAAAAAGAACGGCATAGAGTTACAGAGAGGATTCTTATTGGATCTTCATGTAAGTTAAAAAAATGGTTGTCTGTAAAGTCTGTTTCCGGACGATAATTTTACGTGATAACGTCATAAGAAAACATTGATGGTAACCATGGCAACGATAAAACGTTGCTATAGTTACCTTGTCAATAACATGAGGCGTTCCAGTAACGACGCGTGACGTCACACTTTTTTGAGATTGCAGGTGTTCACCAATTTATAAAACGTTATCACGTCAAAAAGTTAATAAGATGGTTTTGTGTTTCGAACTTGCTTCCATGCCGTCTTTTTGATAACATTTGGACATTTTATCTTTCAGAAAAGAATAAAAGAAGAAGAAGAAACGGCTGAAGCCGAAGTAGCCATGTTATCTAACATGAACGGTCACATCACACCTCGAGACAGGAGTAAAGAAGAATACGATAGAAGAATCAGCAACATGCTCACTTTTAAACCAGAAATCAAAGTAACTGAACCAGAAGAAACAAAAGATAGTCTTGAAAGAATCATCGCTTTAGAAGTAGCAGAAATCGTTAATAAAAAAACTAAAAGAGTTGAAATTAAAGACGAAGAAGAGTGTTTAAGTGGAGACAGTCTACAGAAATCGACTCAAACTGACTTCCCAAAGTCTCCTACTAGCACGTTAAGAAGGAAATCCATACAAATAGTCACGAAAATATTCATTCACGGAGAAGGAGAAGAAGATATGATGGAGAATAAAAAGATTGACGATCAAAACTCCGAAGGGGATTGCAAAGCTTCTCCTTTAGATGTGTTTAGATATCCCAATATAAGAAAGAAGTTCTTTATATTGACGTTTGATTGGGTGGCGTTAGGGGTGGTGTATAATAGCTTGAGTTACAATACTCCTAATTTGGGAGTGGATGATTATTTGGCGTTTTTTATTGGTAAGTATTTAGAATATTGTGTGATGCATCAAGGTCTCAGAATGCCAATAAGATCCCAAGGTCTATAACAGAAACTAAAGGCTGGAAACAGAGATGGTAGACAACTAATATTTTTATGCCTTCTGAAGCACGAAAACGGTCTTTAGAATCAATTCATCCGTCCTAGTAGTGACTGTGTTAGTAGTTGTCAAACCCTACAAATGAGCGATAATTAACCAACGGTCTTTCCTCAAAGGTGGTGCCGTAGAACTTCCATCATACTTCCTCGCGTGGCGCTGCATGGATCGGTTCGGCCGGCGCTGGGTTCTCTGCATCTCCATGTGTATCGGAGGGTTAGCCTGCCTCAGCTGCGTGCTTATTCCTGACTGTAAGTTCATTAGAATAAAAGCAGCTTCTAAATTGATAGAACAGTCTCCCTTGAAAATATCAGATACGACACCCATCATTTAAATAAGAGTTCTGTCATGTATTTTCCGATTGTTTCTGTTAATTTTCCGCAAATGCAGGCATAAGATCTAAAATAATTTTTACTATTTTTTAAATAACTTTTGGAGGCAGATACTTTTCGATATTTTATCATACATTATGATAAAAATATGATCAAATTTTGAAGCATGAGGTCAACCCTGCAAATTGCTTAGGCAAAGTAATATAAAGGAATTCATTAGGAGACAATAAATGGCTCCTAATTTTACCATTATTTGTCTTCTAGCGTGGCCCTGGATAACAGTCTGTCTAGCAATGCTGGGTCGATTGTGCGCGGCGTCATCCTTCGCTGTGTTCTACGTGCTGATCGGCGAGCTGCTGCCGACGGTGCTGCGCGCGCAGGCCATGGGTGCTGCCTCGTTTATATCCGGGTTAGGACTGCTGGCTGTACCTTATATTGTACACCTGGTAAGTAACCACTAGATTGTCTGACACTATAGAATTCTGCTTCAAGGTGCCCAAATGTTTAGTGATGATTTCTGTTGTAATACCTACTGATCTAGATGAATAAAACAGTATCAGTAGTTTCTTATACATGACGTGGTAGAGTCTGGTAAATGGAATTATTAAAGGAGTAGTGCTAGCCAGGACTTTATGCTACACCCTCAGTTTAATCAACTGTATCCAGAGAAGATTACAAATAAATATTGCAAGAGATTCCACACATCGCCATATAGCCCCAAGCTAAGTAACTAGATTTGTGTTATGGGTGCTACACAACAGATATTCTACTATATACTTTTCTTTTGTAAATATATATTCTTATAATACAGACCACAGATAAACATTATGACGACCCAGTTGGCACAATGGTCACCATGCCAGACTGCCAAAAACAGGGTTGCGGGTTCGATTCCCGCCCCAGATATGTATTTATGCTTAGATTTTAGTGGTGACCATTGTGCTAACTAGGTCTTCATTTTCAATACTTACATCTGACATTAAGAAGTACTCTTGATCTGGAAATCTTGATGACAAATAGAATATTGGGGTTGTTTTATAAGAACCACTTTTTAATCTATAGTTTTTTCTGCAGGCTGTATACTCCCGAGCCCTACCACTCACAATCATGGGTGTCCTCAGCGTGTTAGGAGGTATCACCTCACTGTTCCTCCCGGAGACCCTGAACCAGCCTCTACCGCAAACCCTCGGCGATGGAGAGCTTTTCGGACGAGACTTCAAGATACTCAGCTGTGTTCCAAGACCAGATAAAAGGAAGAGGAGAAGTGTCGATTTATAAGTGTTCTTGTTACAATTTTTATTCAGTATTACCTCTTTTAGTTACGAATAAAACTTCCTTGGTTCCTTGGCTTAGTTTTTTGGCATAGGCCGGTGCAGCCACTAAAGTCGGAAAAGTTTTCTGGCCATTGCCTTCTTCCTACCTTCACTCGTGTGTCTCGAAGGCCTATCGCTTATTTGGCGGTCGTGAAGTCACGAGCAATGCGAGTGTGGAGCCCCGTCGCAGTCCATGGTGCACCTACTCCAATGCCCATTGTGCCCTAATACCTGCACATTGGAAGACCTGGTAAAGCCCAACGCTGCTGCAGTTGCAGTGGCTAGCTACTCGGCAGGAAAATTTTGACTAGTTGAACGTCACTGATTCGAAAAGAAGAAGAAGTCAAGTGTTCAGGTATCTTCTAGAAGCGCGTGCTATATCTTTGACCACATCGTTACTTACCATCAGGTGAAATAGTGGTCAAACGCTGACCTATCTCACTGCATACGACTCTTGGACTTGGCTATGTTTTCAGTGGTTTGCTTGTTTTTACAGTTCGTTCCATATTTAGAGGAGAGCAATGAACTGCTCATACTTTAGTTGTAGTATCAGTTATTAGTCCGAGTCACCGAACTACTGCAATATTTTCAGCAATGGGACGGTTGGAACAAAAACACATGCTGATCAAAGAAAAAAGAAGCAATGTTTCTTGGATCGTGATATTTATATTGTAAAAGTTATTTTAAAAACGTATTTTTCTTATCGGATAATGTACCTAGATAATGTAAGATCCACTTAATTACCTACATTAAGTGCACTTTTATTTCTGCTTATCTATCCTGCGAACAGTTATAAACCTCGCGAGTACAAACTATTTTGCAACAATTAATAAACATTTTTACTGCATTTTGATTCTGCCGATAATCCACAACAGGTCTTCACCAAATTTTTATGAGACCAACCTGAAATTAGTACCTTTGAAATAAAAAAAAATCATCGAAATCGGATCTCATAAGCCGGAGATATTCAGTGGCCTTCTCTAAGACCCCTTTTGTGGGAATAGTATCCAATTAGAAATATTATGTACAATATAGGTATTGTAGTTTCGTCCAGATTGGTTGTAAAATATGACCCGTAAAGGAGTATGAACATACTGACAGACGAAGTAATTTTTTTGCCAGACTTGAAGTAGAGTCGGTTCGCTCGCTTCTCTCGTTCGGTCAATTAGGTGTTTATTATTCAAGCTGCAAATACTTACATTATTTTTATGACTTCTTTAATTTAGGCAAATAATTATGATTCAATAGGTAGGTACCTATTACTGTCATTTGTGAATTCTCCAGAACACAATTCTAATAATAATGTTTTGGAGAAAAAAGTATCTTTAAATAAGAATTTGTTATGTTTGTATTTCGACAATCGTTGTATGGATAACATTGTAAATATTTACGTACTTTAGATTATAAATATTTGTGTCCTGTGTATTTTATTAAAAAAACATTTATAAATAAATTTAATTTAATTCTTTTGAACAGTGTAATTTCGTTTTATTATTATATAATAATAATTAACATAGTCTCTGTATCCTGTACTGTGATGGGATGGTAGTGGCTATCCCATCACAGTAGCCCAAGTACCTAGATTTCTTCTGTCGTTTAACAAAAGTTCTATCCAAACTTGAGGTTGTCCTTGGTTGCATTTTAGAGGATACTAGCGACCCGCTCCGGCTTCGCACGGCTATATTATGCATTTATTATGCATGTATAAACCTTCCTCTTGAATCACTCTATCTATTAAAAAAAACCGCATCAAAATCCGTTGCGTAGTTTTAAAGATTTAAGCATGCCTACATAGGGATATAGGGACAGCGAAAGCGACTTTGTTTTATACTATGTAGTAAGTAGTGATAGATCATCGCCGGTTTGGTATCCACATCATACTTGTTATTGTAAAGGGCCTCTACGTGTTGGCTACGGTTCCCCGTACGTCTGCAAAAGGTCCGGAGCTTCATAGCCCCGTGATATGAGATTTATAACGTTGGTTACCAAGTTTGTATGTATGTCATAGCATAGTCATGGCAGTTATAGGTTTTATGCAACAAAAATATTTGCTATAGTCATTATCCAGGGAGGAAACAGTCGACTACGTTTGTATGGAGAGAGCGCCAGGTACCCTTTCACCTTAAAGTAGGTACATGTTTCTAACGCCCGATTACTGAACGGCTACTTATCATAAGAGGCTAATTAATTGACATGTATGTGTCATGTTTACATGGGATAAAAGCGTCTTAAATATTTAAGGGACCCTTAAACTTACGAACATAAATCACTACATAGTCCTTTCCGCTGTCTGTCACAGCTATAGTCTATCTATACATATAAAATTATTTGTCCTGACTGACTGACGGATCAACGCACAGCCAAAACCGCTGATCGTAGAGACCTGAAATTTGGAGGGTGTGTTCTTTATATGACGTAGGCATCCAATAAAAAAAGATTTTCCGAAATTCTATCCCTTAGGGTAGGGAAAAGGGGTGGCTAAGTTTGTTTAGACCAACGTGATTCCTTGGTCCGATCTACTAATTCTACGCGGACGAAGTCACGGGCAAAAGCTAGTCTTTAATAAATAGTTATCACTACCACTTCACTATCACTACATCACTAATACATAGTATAAAATAAAGTCACTTTTCGCCGTCCCTATTCCCTTTGTATGCTTAGATCTTTAGAACTACGCAACGGATTTTGATGTGGTTTTTTAAAATAAATAGAGTGATTCAAGAGGAAGGTTTATATGTATAATACATGCATAATACAGCCGTGCGAAGCCGGGGTGGGTCGCTAGTTAGTAATAAATAACTTCATTTATAATGCTGTAAGTAACAAAATCGGAAACATATTATATCTCTACATTTTTTTTTGTTTGAGGCGGTATTCGAACCAGCCTGCCTAGCATGAAGACCAAAACACGATACGATAAAGCGATATAACTACATCAACCCTCAAAATATGATAGATAAAGCCGCCATGTTGAATTTTTATTATAAATTGCGATAAAAATTATGATAAAAATTAAACATGGCGGCTTTATCTATCATATTTCGAGAGTTGATGTAGTTATATCGCTTTATCGTATCGTGTTTTGGTGTTCATGCTAGGCAGGCTGAAACCTAGAAAGAAATTGATGTTCAGTCTGTCTGCGTTAAAAATAATCTGGTTTTTACGCTAAGTGTTTATTGTATTGTAAACATTTATGTCTCGGTTTATATTTTTACGATAACACACATCTAGTATTTGTTTATACTTAGCTTGGTAGATAAACGTGGTTAATAATATAAACCTAATAAGAAAAACCATAAATAATTTGGTCCGTTTTTAGGGTTCCGTACGAAAGGATAAAAACGGGACCCTTTTACTAAGACTCTACTGTCAGTCAGTCTGTCTGTCAGACTGTCTGTCATAGCTAGACAGTTGAAATTTTCGCAGATTATGTATTTCTTTCGCCGCTATAACAACAAATCCTACCAAGTAAAAAAAAAATATAATGATACGGAATCCTTCGTGCGCACGTCCGACTCGCACTTGGCCGGTTTCTCTCACATTTTAACAAGTAGACATTTGGCCAGCACAGACCAGGTTTTGCGTGGCCAAAAAACTCGACCTAACTGTTCTTTCCATTTTTTAAGGTTTTATTTAGAATCCTGCCACCAGGATGGTATAAAATCTTAGAGACTTGGGCTTAGAGATATTAAATCGTAGATTGATGATCATAAGCGCGCATGATGAGTGTTCCAAAACAAAATCATTCTTCTCCTTTGTTAAGACAGCAAATTGTTAAATTTTCTATGAATCTACCAGGATGGAATAAGATCTAAGGGTTGGGCTTTCATGAGTTTTAAATAGTACATCTAAAACACTTTGACAACGACGTATTATTTTGTCTTTCTTACTTCTCAAACAAAATCATTTTCGTTTGAAGACAAGCCAATTGTAAAACAATCATTAAGATTACTGACTATCTTAATTCACAAAATGAATATTTAATCAAGCATTGCGTAGTTAAATAATAAATACTCAGTACCCAACCCACGCATGTCATAGGTTTAAACAAAACACAAGAACATCAACGCCATTTTTTTACTCTCTCAGATTATCATGTCGTAATATTTTTCTAATCTTATTTGATGAGATTTGCAAGGAATCTCGCATAATAGTTAACGATTGGCATAGTACAGTCGGGAATAGAATTTCAGACACACCGTAGAGTTCTTAAATTGTAATTATAAGACTGTTTTCGTTATACCTAATTAATTATGCTTCACTATCATCACTACATAGTATAAAACAAAGTCGCTTTCTCTGTCCCTATGTCCCTATGTATGCTTAAATCTTTAAAACTACGCAACGGATTTTGATGCGGTTTTTTTTAATAGATAGAGTGATTCAAGAGGAAGGTTTATATGTATAATACATGCACAATATAGCCGTGCGAAGCCGGGACGGGTCGCTAGTGTCTGATAAATTCATGATTTTTTTCTAACCAAATTGGTTTTTCTAACCAAATCTCATCTCAGTTTTTTTAACCTAATCTAACATATCTATCGATGTTTGTCTGGAAGAGATCGCTTTAAGCGATAAGGCCGCCCTTTGTAAACACTAAGCTTTGACTTAAGCTTTGTTTTTTATTTAATGTAATTTAAAAATGGTGTTTACAATAAAGAATTTATCTATATTTCAGCTTTCATAAATTATGTGGCTAGGATCTATCTATTAAATAAAGGACCAAGTTGGACAATATGCATGCATACGTAACGACTAAAGTAACAAAATTACTTCGTACGAAGTTATTCTTATGTTTAAGATTACTCAAGTTATACTAATAACAAAGACAGGATAAAGAAGTCAATCCACTACCATCCCATCACAGCAGCCCAAGTTTTCTCCTGTAGTTTATAAATAGTTCTATCCAAACAGGAGGTTGTCCTTGGCTACATCATAAAGTGCAGACAGGGATAATCGCTAGTTTGGTGTCCACATCATACTTTGATATTAAACTTGTAAGTAGCATCTACGTGTTGGCTTCGGCTCCACGCACGCCTTCCAAATGTCCGGGGCTCCAAATCCCAGTGATATGGGACACACAGACAAATAATGCAGGTTAATATAATTTTATAGCATTGACTATACTGACATAAGAGAAACGTAACAATGTTTTTTATTGATCTAAATGTTTAATTAGAAATTAAGAGATAAACTCTGAGATATGACTAGAGAATCAAGTTGTAATTTCAGTAACACTTAGACTGCGTTTAATATTACACGGGAAAAGTAATGAATATCTAATTATTAAGTAAATTTTGAAACTTTTAAATTTGTATTTAGTTTTATTGGTAATTGTGAAAATGGGTGTGACAGTTCAAGTATTAGGAAGTTTGCTGAGTAAGTTTTTCTTTTAAAAATAATTGAAAATTGCGCGAAAAGTTAAATCCTTCAGATATTTGAGATCACTAGGCAAACATGACTGAATGAAGATAATTTAATTAAGTTGAAGTTTAACATTTTCTCCTTAATGTAAAAACTCCACGTCGAGATTTCATTAAATATTTTCAGCAGCCATAAATAGCCAAACAAGAAGAGGTCAAGCGTGAAATATTTTTTACTGGCTGGTAAATGGAAATACCAAAAAATAGAAAGCAATAACATAGGTATGCGAAGATTAGTTTATGCACAAAATCTGTGGAGCCAAAAAAATATATAAAAAGGACAAAGAAAACATTCCAACTTTTGAAACAATAAGAGGCAATATACTCCGTACTGTTTTAGGTATATTATCGCGGATTTTCGTGTATTTATTTTGTTTTACGTCGTAAATGTAATTCTGCCTATAAAATAGTAAGGTACTCGGAAAATCCCGTAAATAAACGTATGAGAATCTTGGTAGTTACACAGAAGTATATAGGTACTTACCTATCTATATAATTTATTATGTACATATACGGAAACAGTTAGCTTGAACATCTAGAAACCTATTTAACATTGCAAACAGATCTCAAATGAATTATCTTATCAATGATTTAACACAGATTACTGCTCTAAGATTTATTTTCACTTATGTAAATATTGCCGCTGGGGAGTAAAGGTTCTCGAGTGGCGGCCGCGATGCAACGCGAAACGGAGTGTTGGAAGACCAGCTGCCTGGTGGACCGACGACATTGTGGGTGTCGCGGGTAGTCGGTGGACGGAGGCGCCTCAGGACCGCTGTTTGTGGCGTCGTATGGGGGAGGCCTATGTCCAGCAGTGGACGTGTATGGGCAGATATGATTATGATGATGTAACTTGTACTTGTAGACAGGCTGTTTTCCGCGATTAGACCCTTTTTAATTGGGTCCTTTTTGCGTGAAGATGGAGTAGGCTTGTCCAGTACCTACTACCCTCCCAGCTTAGTCGAACATGGTCAGAGGAGAAAACTTGTCAATACTTCTGGAGCTAACTAAGCCGCGGGCTTCATCACGATGTTTTCCTTCACCGCAAGAGCAATGTCAATTAGCGCACATACATTTTTCTTAAGAAAAATACATAGGTGCACGGCCGGCCTGGATTCGAACCCACGACCTTCAGAATGAAAGTCGAGGACTCTACCACTAAGCCAACACCGCTCTTATGATGATGTAAATATTGATAGAAACAGCTCTACGACGATGAACACCGAGGAATAATCGTTGAAGTGGTAGAAGCTAGAAATCGGTTAAGTGCGAGTCGGACTCACGCACGAGGGGTTCCGTGAAGGAGAGCATGATTGTTGTTTTTCTTCAAATTTCAACTGTCTAGCGCTATCACGGTTCATGAGATACAGCCTGTTAATGGACAGATTGACGGACAGTCGAGTCTTAGTTAAAGGGTTCCGTTTTTACCCTTTGGGTACGGAACCCTAAAATGGGTTAGCGGTACAAAGACAAGAGCTATTTCTACTTTAAGGTCTTGGGTGCTATTTCCTCAGATGCTCAAAGGACATTAAAGTGTCGCTTGTTAGGACCCAAGTCCTTAAAATGGAATTGATCAAAGACCAATATTTTTCTTCGTAAAACATAAAACATTTTTCATGATCCCATTTTTTTCGACGATCTGTATGGCTCGTCGGGACAACACCCGCCTGCGACGCAAAAGGTTGCAGATTCGATTCCCACCTTAATATTTATGTATTACAGATACTGGTCGGATTTGTGGTCTGAGTGTTTCTGTAAAAATTCTGTATTTATATATATATTTACTAGCTGCGCTCCGCGGTTTCACCCGCGTAACTCCCGATCCCGTGGGAATATCGGGATAAATTAAGATGTAAGCTATCCTATCTTTCAAGTTGGATCAAACTGCACACGGTGTGCAAATTTGATTAAAATCGGTTAAGTAGTTTAGGAGTCCATCGCGCACAAACAACGTGACACGTAATTTATATATATATTAGAAAGATAAAAGAAAAGTATATAAGTATTCTATCCGTTATCTGGCACCCAGACCACAAGCCTAGTTGCTTAGCTGAGGCCTAGATGGCGCTGTCTGAATTGTCCCACAATATTAATTTTATTTTTGCCAGTCTGCTGTCTCTGCCTATGCTTAGGCATAGTCTTCGCCTGGCCCTCTTCCACACTCCGTCTGTTCGAATCAAAGAACACGACCCTACATCGGCCTATGACGGAATCGGAGCTGGCCCTCTTCGGCAGCCTGTCTTCTATTGGAGCCTTGATCGGGACCCCAGTTGTAGGGGTGCTGCTTGACAGATTGGGGAGAAAGAGATGCTCTATATTGTTCTCTTTGTTTGGTGTGGTGAGTTACTTTAAAAAACTTAAATTTAGAATTAAAAAAAACGCGTAATCCCGATCCTATAGGAATATCAAAATAAAAAGTAGCCTATTATAGCCTTCCTTGATAAATGGACCATCCAACAAAAAATAAAATTTCAATTCGAACCAGTAGTTCCTGAGATTCGCGCGTTCAAACAAACAAACAAACTCTTCAGCTTTATAATATTTGTATAGATAATTTTAAGACAGCTGAACCGATTTTGATCAAACATACCTAAGAACACTCCCTATAATTTACATTTCAAACAAAAGAAACACCTACTACCCTCTCAACTTAGTCGACCATGTCCAGAGGAGAGAACTTTTAACATAAGTAATTCACTAATAACAAATTACGAGACGAGTACGGTCAACACTTCTTCTCTCTAATCTATAGGTGGCTTCAAATCTCAACCTTGCACCATAGGCAAGTATCACCAATCTATAACATATTCCAACTGCAAACATCCTAATACAATTATCTCCAATATTTCCAGCTATCATGGGCACTAATATCGACATCGAATACAGTAGAAGTAGTTCTGACAGCCATGTTCGTGGCCGGTCTCTACGGAGCTGCGTATCTCATCGTCCCAGTTTATATCAGTGAGATATGTCAGGTAAGAAACTATTGAATAAGTTATTTTGAGTTAGTCGCGGAGCTATACTCGATCTCCGAGCGACCCGTCGCCGCGTCGCGTCGCTGAGCTACCAACTTTCTAAATTCTCGACAAAATTAATTACAAATAAATAAAGGACTCTTGACAAATAAATATTGAATAAAAATACCGTAAGCAAGAAAGTGCTTTACCAAATTTTTAATTTATTTATTATAAGTAATTAACGCTTCTTGTTAATATAATAATTAAAACTAGTTATTTCATTGTATTAACCGACTTCAAAAAAAGGAATTTGGATAGTTCACTGATTCAAAATGAAGTCAAGAATCTGTATGCATTCAGTTTCATAAATAAAATGCTTCCTTCTTAGATGTTTTTAAAAACGCTTAAAAATCTGACTAATTGACAATAGTTTCTAATTCTATAGTAAGGGAGAATTTTTGGCTAAAAAATTTTACTTTGACTTTGACCTACAATAATTATCAATATGATTTATGTATTTTTTCTTGACATGTAACTAGTAGTTATCAATAAATATATGTATCAGTTGCTTAAATAATACCTATATTCGTTATTCCACCAGGAGTCGATCAGAGGAGCGATGACATCGTGCACGATGGTCGGCTACGGGATCGGCATGCTGTTGTCGTACCTAATGGGGGGATGGCTGGAGTACCACGTCATGAATTACGTGTGCCTATCTATATCAGTGTCTATGACGTTGGCGCTCATCATGTTGAAGGAATCACCGACTTGTCTGATGGCTAAAGGGCGGGAGGAGGTGAGATATGACTTTATTGAAATGATAAAAATAAATATTGCAAGACATTCCACACATCGCCATCTAGCCTCAAGCTATTTGTGTTATGAATGCTAGACAACGGATATACTACCTACTAATATAGGTACTTATCTTTTAAATATATACTTATAATACATAGAAACAACCTGACTACATATAAATATCTAAGTATAAATACCTACTTAATGAGGCGGGAATCGAAGCCGCAACCCTGTGTTTGGCAGTCCGGCATGGTGAACATTGTGCCAACTGGGTCGGATCAGATGATGATAAATATAATGCTTTATTGCACAGACAAAGTGATGTATGACACTTTAAAGAGATACCCCCTTATTCCAAAACGAGGTTTAAGGATAGTCCGAGATGTGGATTTAAACCTTAGATTTCGACACAGATTTACTCGTGAACTATAGTCTAAACACTATCCCTATAGATTAAATAGGGAACTATAGTCTAAACACTATCTCTATCGATTATGAAGGGATAGTGTTTAGACTATAGTTCACGAGTAAATCTGTGTCGAAATCTAAGGTTTAAATCCACATCTCGGACTATCCTTAAACCTCGTTTTGGAATAAGGGGGATAGAGTTTACTTGACTAACTTCAAATCAAATGGTTTCAGGAAGCGGCAAAATCAATAGCTTTCTACAGAAGAGTGAAAACTGACTCCAAAGAAGTTCAGGCAGAATTAAGCATGATCAGGAGAGCGCTTAACCCCGATATTGAAGGTAACAAACATACTTCGAAGAGCTATTTTATAGACGAATAAATATAATGATAATTATATTTTTGTTTCATTTTCAGAAACACCATTGGAAACGGAAAAATTAAATCCAGAATCAGTCACAAAAGATAATTTTTCGTTTTGGAAATTTTTAAGTAAGTGCTTACACACAATAATATAATTTAAAAATATCGACTACGGAGCGAGAAAACAAATTATAGTTTAGGTATATTCTGCTAAATAGTTGGTCACAGCAACTGCAGCAGCGTTGGCTTCCTTTAGGTCCTCCACTATGGATAATGGAGAAAATTAGTAAAATTAAAATTAACTTTTTTTTTTTCAGAAAAATCTCGGTCTTCCCGCCGTGCATTCTTCGTCACGATGGTAATAGTAACCGCATCAATATTCCAAGGGCCAGTCGTCTTGCAAGTTTACGCTGAACCCCTGTTCGAAGAAGCTATACCGAGCATGCCAGCAAACGCTGCAAGCGTTCTGCTAGCAGTGATTACTATCGTGTCGGGGCTAATTGCGGCGTACTTGACAGAGAAGTTGGGACGACGGGTGAGCTCTTTGAAACTTATGATTTCCTGGTACTTCTAACTTAAACTCAGCAATGCAAGTGTACTACTGCAGCGTTTCCCCAGCCAGAGGACCACTGCACTAACTTTTGAAATTCCCATAAATTGGGAACTCTATTAAAGTTTAATTTTATTCCAGCCTCTCATGATCTACTCATCCTTTATAATCGCCTTGATCTGCGTGCTCCTCGGACTTCAACTACATCTCCGCTGGGGTCCGAATTGGCTGGTTGGAGTCAATGTTTACTTGTTCATGGTGATGTTCGCGTGCGGCAGTGGCACGATACCTTACGTCTTCATGGCTGAAGTGTTTCTACCTCAGGTAAGCTCCTACAAGGTTATGTTATACTGGTACCATAGTTTAGACAAAGACTGTATGAGTTATACGCGGAAAGACAGATTAATACCCTTCCGTGCACTTTCATAACTAAGTTTTGTTAACTGGTTAAGAAAAACCCATCATCAGAGGAGTTTGGAGCTTTCGTTAAAAACTATTCAAAGATATTTAAAAAGGTATGTATATTAGCTAAATCTCTCTCCATTAAATCTGTGATAAAAACTAGTGTTGATAAAATTAAAGCTACGTGGAGTGGAAAGTAATTAATGCTGAAACAGGGAGAGTCGCAGCCAAAAACACCGAGTTTAAATTAAGTATTAATGGAAACATAACTAATAATAATCAAGATATCGCAAATGAGTTTGAGAACTTTTTCAATAATGTGGCTATTACTTTGACGAAGGCTTTAAAATCTTCTACCCCCCTTGCAGAAAGTTTAATAAAAACCAATGTACCAAATTGTAATAAAATATTTCAATTCCAATATGTTACAAATCATGATATTATTGTAGTGCTTAAGCAAATAAATCTTAAGAAAACTAAAGATCTATGGGGGATCTCCGTTCCGATTGTTAAATCAATTATTGAACTCATTATACCGGAACTTGTCATTGTATTTAATAGATGTATAGATTGTGGTGTGTTTCCTGATTTAATGAAATTGAGTAAAGTAGTTCCACTGTTTAAATCTGGTAGTACCTCAGACCCCTCCAATTTTAGACCAATATCAGTGCTACCCACGTTAAGTAAAATTTTTGAAAAACTTATTTTAAATCAACTACTTAAACATTTTCATGATAATAATATTTTACATAGTAAACAGTTCGGTTTTAGTAAGGGGCGCTCGACCACTGATGCGGGGATAGCGTTAATTAAAAATATATTTGATGCTTGGGAGGAGTCGCATGATGCGTATGGCATATTCTGTGACTTATCCAAAGCATTTGATTGCGTTCAGCATAATACATTGATCATGAAACTACACCACTACGGTATTAGGGACGGCGCCCTGGATATTATCTCTTCTTATCTGAGCGGTAGGGTCCAGTGTCGATGTTAACGGAAAACGATCCCCCGGATCTGCAATAGCAATGGGGGTTCCTCAAGGATCCATATTAGGACCTTTCCTGTTCTTAGTTTATATAAATGACTTACCTTACCTTGTAAGAGACAACCATGGGATAGTGTTGTTCGCAGATGACACCTCCTTGGTGTTCAAGGTTAAAAGGCATCAGTCCAACGTTGACAATGTGAACAATGCTCTCTCTAGAATAGTTGATTGGTTCAATTCCAATAATTTCTTACTTAATGGATCCAAAACTAAATTAATTCGGTTCACACTTCCAAATGTAAAACAAGTTAAAACCGTTGTAAAGATTAATGATGAGGAAGTTGAATTAGTCAGTAACGCTGTCTTTCTAGGTATAACTTTAGATGCTAAGCTTCAGTGGGGCCCGCATGTAGAAGCATTGTCCAATAGACTTAGTTCTGCCGCTTATGCCGTTAAGAAAATTCGCGAATACACGGACATTGAGACTGCTCGTTTAGTCTATTTCAGCTACTTCTACAGTGTCATGTCGTATGGCATCCTGCTGTGGGGGTGTGCTGCAGATATTGATGCTATTTTTATATTACAAAAAAGAGCTGTCCGAGCTATCTATAAAATGGGCCCCAGGGAATCACTTAGAGAAAAATTTAAAGAGATAAATATATTAACGCTCTATTCACAATATATTTACGAAAACTTGCTCTACGTTCACAAAAATCCTGATATTTTTCGCAAAAATAGCGATATTCATAAATTCAACTTAAGAAACAGGGATGAGCTGATCTTGCCCGGTAGTAGGCTCCGGAAAATAAGCAGGTCGTTTAATAGTACATGTGTGCTCTATTATAATAAATTACCTAAAGATGTATATGACATGTCCATTAACAAATTCAAAACTTTTATAAAGCATAAATTGTGCGGTAAGGCATACTATGATACCTCTTCGTACCTTAATGATAAGAATCCATGGATGTGACTTTAATTGCTCCATTTCAAATAATACCTTCAAATATTTGTAATACTCGTATTGACCTTTGTGAGCGTGATCACATAAAAAAAACACCATGAGTTTCTTGTGCCTTCTTCTCATTGGTGGGCGCGTTCCGAAGGCACACATCCTAACTTAGTTTTTAAGACTATTCCAAGTGATCATGTGTAGTGTATATACATAAGCATCGAAAGGAATAAAGAAATTTGACTTTGACTTTGTAAAAAGTACTTCGAAGACCTTGCCAAAATCATCTCAATTTAACTGCATAGACTTAATCAACTGCAGTGTTCAGTCACTTGATGCTGGTATAGTGCTTGTGTCAACAAGGCGTAATGACTTGACTGGATAACATTTTGTATCAAGTATCTTGAGTGCGTTAATTTAATGCCTGATAGCTTTAAAATAAATATTTGAAGTTTACGCCTTAAAGCCCGGTTTGAAAAGATGGTTAAAAAATTGGGGAAAAACATCGGCAACAAATTATTGTCCTAGTATTTTAATACCTTCCATGTTTCTGTTACCAGGTAAAGAGCTACGTCTCCATGATAGTAATAGAATGGGCCTGGTTCTGCAACTCCGTGGTTCTCTTCATCTTTAACCCTCTCCTCAAGGCTATAGGCCTAGGACCTGTCTTCTACATCTTCGGTGCCGTTGGAGTTCTCACTGGGTCATTCTGTATGCTGTTTTTACCGGAGACTAAAGGGCTTGCTGTTGACGAAATACAGTTGAGACTACTAAAGAAAGGGAATAGAAAATGACCTGTGATATTTTATTAAAATTAAGTATAAGAAAATGGTTAAATTTTTTAAGATTTATTAAACACATTATTTTCTAAAATAATTTTGATTACATTCAGATAGCAACTGGTAGCAACAAAATATTATCCTACTTCATTTATTTAATTATACTAATGGATGGAACAGTCTTCGAGTTAATCGTTATTACTTAACCATGGTGGGTATGTCAAACCATTATAACAATTTGAATCGAGGTGATAATAATTTACTATGGGAAGATTTTTCTGAATAGGTGCAGGGACGTTCTCATACTTTGCAAAAAGTATATGATTTAGAGGTTTATGTAGAGACTGAGTTTTAAAATTGAAAGTATCTTATTAGTAATTCTTGTGCTTGGAAGTCATTGATTCTAACTTCAATTTAATAATCATGTAAAGTGTTATCCCCTTAAATGAAATCTTTTAAGACTTTCAAAGTCAGACACTTCTACGAAAGATAATGAATTGAAATTGTATCTAAGTATTAGTTTTTTGTAATAATTTAAGTGATTGACAACGTAAGGTCACGTTTTAATGAATAAGTTATAATTGCGAAGGTATTTGTATTAAAGTGTGTCGCTGTATACATAATGAAGCCTAATTTATTGTGTTCCATGATTCACTCCAATTCACTGAAGTGTGAAGTAGGTAACCAGGGAAACCACCGCGGACTAACTTTACACAAAATGATAAATAAAGAACTACAAAAGTTTTTCAGACCGTTAAATATTCTACAAATCGTATTTTTCTGTCCAAAATTTCGGATTAAAAATAACATTATAATACAAAATGGAAGGAAAGAAATTGCATTTTGTGTTTTTGGCAATTTATTTATTATAGCCATGTGGCTCTACAGAATAATATATACCAAACTAATCCCCGAAATATCCATAAAACACAGTGTATATTCGGAGTTTTATGACATCGTAGTTAAGATCATTTATTTAATCTGTTGTTCTGGCTTCATTATTAATGTGTTCACCAATATCACTCAAAGTAGTAGCAATGTGAAGCTTGTGTTGATGTTACAGAAAATTTTAAAAATCATCAAGATAGACGAATACGTTTTTGACAAGCTTGTTTTTTGGAACTGGACTTGGATTAATATTTTATGCGTTGAGCATTGCATCCTTCACTTGGGACTACCGACTGTTACTAATGGTTTTGATTTTATGAACTTAATTTCTGACATCCCATTGATCAGTATAGATATGAACTTGTTGTACGTGACCAGGATGTCTGTGCTGATTACCAGAATACTAAAGAATTGGAAGAGAATGGTTATTAACAACTATTTTATAGCTGATGATGAGTTCTGTAAGAAAATGTTCGATACTTATTTGACGATCAAAAATTCATGTGATTTGTTGAATAATGTTTTTCAAGATTTGGTAAGGAGTCTGCGACATTTTATTTAACTTAATCTTCTTCTATAAATATAAAAAGTTTTGTACTGAATGACTGACGGATCACAGCTAATCGTAGAGACCGAAAACTTGGAGAATGTGTTCTTTGTATGACGTAGAAAGGAATTTCCGAAATTCTAGCGTGAAAAAGGGGGGCAAGCTTTGTATGAGACAACGTGATTCCTCGGTCCAATCTACTAATTCTACGTGGACGAAATTGCAGGCAAAAGCTAGTACCTACTTCTATCTATGATCTGCGATCTATAGATTTTCTACCGAATGATACAAGGCTGGGTCTTTCTTACAGATATTGTACGCGGTGATTACTTCGTTTTTCCATTCATTACTCACTCTTCAAAGTTCGATTTTAATGAGTATGTCTGTCTTCGCCATTACTCGAACTTACGTAAGACATATTTATTGCCTAAATAGCTTATCACTTAGATTTCTTGCTATTATTTGTATATTGTTTTTGCTTACGGGCTGTTTTCCGTAATACGTAATTATCAATATTTTGCAGGTGTTAGGACAAATTTCTCTAATGTGGGTATTAAGTTTAACCATAAAGAAGTTGCTATTGATATTAATTCTTTGTATTCAATCAGAAAACCTATACACCGAATTACGAGATACTCAGGTTTCTTTGTCGATCTTGGTAGCAGACCAGATATCAACAGGTTAGCCTTTCTGTGTTTTATGTGTTGTTTTAATACCAGGGTCGCATAACTCTCAAATGGTTTTCCTTATTTCAGTTTCCGATAAAAGGCTGTACAAGAACGTCCGTCGACAAAATAACGCGGTTCCCACAAAAATGGTTATAAGAAGACTTTTCTACCTGGACTCGACGTTTCCGATCAAACTGACTGCTTTAATTATTAGCTACACAATTGTAATCTTTCAGTTTGCTCTTTCTTATTGAGCATTTTAATTTTATTAAAAAGTAATCTTCCATTCCATCTCATTACTTCGAAAAAACACACTAGTTTTAAACAAATAAAAACAACGTCTAGCATTTGTCATCGTAAGTTTTCCTTAACACTCTTAATGGATTGTCAAACATTTTTAAAGTAATGAGGTCAATAATAATTGGGAAATGTAGAATGTAATAGACACTTTTTTATTTCACTTGTAGCAGTTTGTTTCCATGTACAAAGAAAGAGTTCTATCCAAGCTACTGCAATCACATCGATAAAGGCAGTGTTCAAAATCAGCTCAATCATGCCTCTAATAGAATTAAAATCAAGATTTTTAATACCAAGATCACATGAATCCACAGGTCTCTCAAACGTGTTGGCGAAGGAACTTCAAAATTTCCTTCGACCATTAAACACTATAGAAGCCATATTATTCTGCCCTAAGTATATTATCAAAAACAATGTAATATCCCGCAATGGACCGAAAGCGACCACGTTTTGCATTTTGGGCAACATTTTCATAATTTTAATTTGGCTCATGAAAATAATATCATTGCCTACAAGAACCGAAAAGTTTGTTAAAGTCCGTGTTTATATCAAAATATTTTCTATTATATCTAGAGTTAACTTCGGTATTACTTGTCTTGGCTTCGTTAACAACTTGTTTTGCAACATTATTCAACGTTTTAACAACGTTAATTTAGTTTTGACACTTCAGAGAGTTTTAAACGTTGTCGTAATTGACAAAAATAGCTTAAGAAACCTTGTTTTTTGGAACTGGATCTATGTAATTAGTTTTTTTTTGTGTCATTTATTTTTTTATCTTGGAGTGACGGCTAATGTGCGCGGTTTCAGTATACTGGATTTTCTATCTGAACTCCTCATACTTAGTTTCGATATTAACGTTTTGTATGCGATCAGGATTTGCGTTCTTGTCAGGAACATGATTATGGCTTGGATCAAAATTGTCAGAAATAAATTGTTCTCTGTCGATGATACGGATTTTTGTAAACAAATGTATGATGCATTCTTTTATATGAAGTGCGCTTGCGTTCTGTATAATAAGGCTTTTCAAGAATTGGTAAGTTGAAAAATAATTTTAAAGAATAATAGTAAAACTGCGAACAAAATTGCTTCCTTATGCGTAGGTAAATCTTTTTTCTACACGAAATATTATCAATTTCTTTGAAATCTAGAAAAGCAGAAAATTTTAGGCAGATACTATTTTGTGTTTTTGTCTTTAATTTTGTCTTGCCAATATTCTTCGCTTCCTTTATTGTTTCAATTATACCAAAATTGTTTTGTTTCAGATATTGTACTACGTTGTAGTAACATTTTTCCATTCCTTACTCAGTATCAAAAACTGGATTGCGTTAGTGGTGACTGCGTTCGACATTGACGATCCTATCGTAAGTTCAATAAATGTTTATAGCTTTATAGCTTACTAGCGACTCGCCCCGGCTTAATGCATGTATTATACATATAAACCTTCCTCTCGAATCAATCTATCTACCTATTAAAAAAAACCGCATCAAAATCCGTTGCGTACCTAGTTTTAAAGATTTAAGCATACATACATAGGCATATAGGGATATTAAGGACAGAGAAAGCGACTTTGTTTTATACTATGTAGAGACAGATTTGTAGAATTTACGACAATCTACAATTACCTCAAAAGCTTAGCTTAGTCGCAACAATGTCACTTTATTACCTGATATATAGCCCGTGTCATTTTGTGAGATAGAATAACTTTAAGTTGGAAAGATAGATAGGTACCTACTTAATAACTTTGAATGGCATGTTTTTGCAGCTACCAAACGAAAAGATTCTCTGCCTACTACTGAGCTTGACTGTAAAGCGAGTAATAGTAATAACTATACTATCTATCGAAGTAGAGAAACTTCTATCAGCGTTTCATGAAGCTCAGATGGATATGACAATGTTACTTGTTAACAAGTTATATGCACGTACGTATAGCGATTACAACGAGAATAAAATCATGGCGTTTATTGATTTCACCATGAATTTGCAAGGCCCTGGACTATTACTACTTATGGGCCCACCTAATTATTCCACAAGAAGCATACAACTAACTTGAATTACAAACAAACAGATATAATCAATTGTGAGATGAGTTGTGTGCTGAAGTTATGCAGATAGTAGGTACTACTGCTCAGTGGTGTAGGTATTTCTTAAATGTAAAACACTACTTTTCAGCAGCACCTAAACCAAATGCGAGGACGCCGCATTGTGTAAATGCTAAAAAATAATGTAAAATATATTATAAATTGCTATTTTGACAAAACAAGCTGGTTTCTGTGTATTTTATACAAGTCTTTGACGCTTATACACGGCGCTCGTTTTAGTAACACAGTCTGAATAAGAGGTAGTGCGAGGCATTTCTCTTCAGGTCCTTTTGTATTCAAAAAGCCCTTAGGTAGATACTCCCCTGGTAAATAGTACACAGTCATTGCAGGCTACTACAGAGCTCGTCAAAACTGATGCGAAAATCTGCATGTTTCAGAGTGCACCAAAAGATTTTGCAAGAACACCCGTCGCGTAAACGCAGCCATATCCAGTAAAATGTCTTTAAGAGGTCTTTTCTACGTTGATTCAAGTCTACCTATTAAAGTGGTTGCCTTGATTACTACCTATGTTACACTTTTGCTACAATTTGTAATTCTTGATTAAATATTTTGCACATAATTATTGATGTTTGATTATTTTCCAAGAGATGCGGTGACGTTACGACATGAAAGTTCTACTTATTTTATATCTTGTTCCTCTAGCCGTTTTATCGATCTAAATTCTATTAAAAGTAAAAATTAGGTATGAACAATAGACAAGTCTAGTCGAATCAAAAATCGATTTTTAATAACCCAATTATCGCACACTGAGCATCATATATTTGAATTTTTAGAAAAGCACTCATTCAGTGGTCAAAATACGTGACATCGTCATAAGCATTTCAAAGTTATAAGCTCTAATTGCTGCAAGCTCGTCGTATAGAATGTTACCTACTGAAAATAAAAAAATTGCACAAGAACAATAGAATATGTAGCTATCAAAGACGTCAATTGGAACGGTAGTGCAGTATCCACATCGAAGATCTGCCTTATGCACATACTTGTGAACATTGTCTTATTCAGTCGTTGTATGTTCTTGTAGAGATGTCTCTGTTCAACTGAAACATTTATATAAGTACATTTGTAGACTTCTACGTCATACAATTAACATTAAATCAATTATTTTATATCGTTATAATAAAACCTGTAAGCTTCTCAACACCGAGCACTGTCACCAATTCCGTCTGAACATTCTGGAACGCAGAGTAAAGTTTATCTACTTCTACAGACATTACTGTTATCAGCACCCCTCTTTTTATACTCCAGATTATTGTAAGGTAAAAAATTCCAAAGGCATTGAGAATAAAATTCGATTCTTCGTTACTTATCTGCAAATATAGGATGTACCGACTTAGTTCAGGTTTAAGGTGACGAAAATATAAGATAAAGATAAGATAAAATAAGAATAAATGTTAAATGTAAAATGGCTTACAGTAGAAGGTCTGGCAATGTTGAAAATATACAATATCGTACTAATCCAATTTTGCATATGAAATATCGATGAAAAGAAAACAGCTACCACGGAAAATAATATCTGTAACAAACCTGTTATAAGCTATCATTATAGTAGAATATAATATAGTTGAATCCAGTAAATAATTATAGCCGAATATTACCAAATCTTGAAAGACGTGATTGCATAGACAACAACCACGCTTGATAAACAAATACGTCTCTTGCATCTGCTTACAAAACTCTTCATCACAAACGAAAGATTTGTGTCTAGTGACATGACTGTGCCATTTTGTGACAATATTTCTTAACAAAACAACTATTCTGATGACAAACAAAATGTTGATGTCGAAACTAAGCAGTGGAATATCAGATATGAAACTTGAAAAATCAAATCCGCTTAGGACATTGATCGCCCCAACATGAAGAATAGAGTGAAACATGCACAAGATGATCACATAGACCCAGTTCCATAAAACAAGACTGCTCAAGATGTCATCTTCGATTTTGACTGTGTTCAACCACTGTTGAAGAATCGTAATTAATTTAACGTTGTTATAACGATGTACAATGTTTGAGCTCAAGTTGAAAACGAAACCCACACCGCAAAGACAAAATTCAATCATGGCGGTCAAATAAATTAGCTATATGAACAAATCACTTGAAAAACCAAATTTAGTAGACAACTCCGTTTTGAGGAGGAAAATTCTTATTAACCACATGATAATTACAATTAAATTACCCACAACAGAAAACGCAGTAGCTTTCTGTCCATTGCAAGATATTGTGCCATTTCTTATTTGATATTTGGGACAAAAGAACAGAAATTGGATGAAGTTGAAAGGTCTAAGAAATATCTGAAGTTCTTTGATCAGCACGCTTGGATGAGTTTCTGTGGACCTTTGAGATCTTATCAATTTTCTTGTTAAAGTCGTGTAGACGGAGTTCGCCATTTTCAGTGATGATAGAGAAAATTTAAATCTACATTTGGAGTAGTTATAATATTTAGTTTACTTTGGGTTATCGACTAAGGAAGGCTTGTGCTGCAGTCAGTTAGATATACTATCCAAAAGTGGAATAATATTTTACAGTTGGACTAGTTACTTAGTACAATTATATTCTTATTAATTTACATCGTAGTAGTTTCATTTTTAATCGATTTCATGCATCTTTCTTTATAACTGTAATTATATGGTAGGTAGATACTCTAGGTACTGTAAAATTATATGTATTATGTAGGTATGGATTGACCTTCGTATTTATCAAATCAAAGAAGAATTATTGAATTAAGTTGCTTTCCACAATAAGCCACCCACAGAAACCTTAAATATAACTCTCGCTGCTCTTACCGGCATTACTAGAAAGCGTGATCTCCGTCTACACTTTTTTTTAAGATTTTATTTAATTTCAAAGCTCTAAAGATACTTTTTCGAGTAGGTATGCTGATCGAAGAACTTCAAATATACAAGAACATACAACAACTGAATAAGGCAATGTCCACAAGTATGTGCATCAGTCAGATCTTCGATGTGGATACTGCACTACCGTTCCAATTGACGTCTTTAATAGGTACCTAGATGTCTATCTATTAATATTCGTTAATTCACATGGTACTTACATTCAAAGTAAAAGAAAAGCTAATTATAAGGTTTGTATAGACTAGTGTTTTCGAGTAAGTAGGTACCTAAATATCATAAAATTGAGCATTTTTTTTTAATTTATTCGCACCAAACTTGGAACATTTGCCTTGCATGTATTTATGCATGTATTTATACCTTGACTGTATTTATACCATTCGTAAGAACTTTACATTGAAATGTTCGAGAAGATGTATTAGTCTATACTCGTCTTAAGTTTTTATACTAACATGGTTATTTCCACTACTAAAATGCTAATTTTCAGTCTCGTGAAAACGGTGCTTGTAACAGCGTCGAAATATCGAGTTGTACAAAATAAAAACATGAAACTTGGAAGGTACCTAAATATACCGTTTTAATAACTTTAGTAATGACTCAATATCTTCTAAGTAGGTAGGTACTACTAGGTACTAGTCGATAAAGTCGATCAAAAAAGGCAGTCGTGCCGACCCAACCAATTACAGGCCGATTTCAGTCACTTCCATACTCTGTAAGACTATGGAACGTGTTCTGAACAATAGGCTCCTGGCATACCTAGAAGAGAACGACCTCTTCAGTGACCGACAATACGGGTTTCGCCGAAATCGGTCCACTGGGGACCTCCTAGCGTATGCCACATACATCTGGGTTGAGGCCATCGAGAGATACGGAGAAGCCCTTGCCGTTTCTCTAGACATCTCGAAGGCCTTTGATAGGGTTTGGCACGATAGCCTTATAGGCAAGCTTCCATCATACGGTCTGCCAACTGGTCTATGTGCCTGGATTTCGGATTTCCTGAGGGACCGGTCACTGCGAGTAATCATTGATGGCTGCGCGTCTGACCAAATGGCTATTAATGCCGGGGTTCCTCAGGGATCCGTGCTCTCTGCAACCTTATTTTTGCTGCATATCAACGATCTGTTGAAGCCTGGTATATATGGGTACGCAGATGACAGCACAGTTGTAGAGAGGTAAACGGCCAGTGCACGGACTAGTATGGCGGAGATCCGGTGTCATAGGGAGGCGATGGTCGAGCGCACGAACTTGGCCTTGAAGGCAGTCTCTGATTGGGGTGACGCCAATCTGGTCAAGTTCAACGCGTCTAAGACCCAGGCGTGTCTATTCTCCGCTAAGAGGAGTCCATTCCACCTGACTCCCACTTTCCGAGATGTGTCCGTGCCGATAGCTGGCCATCTTGAGCTTCTTGGCGTCTCTTTAACACCAACTCTCAACTTTGGCACCTACATTGAGTCCAAAGCCCAACTAGCTTCAAAAAAGCTTGGTGTTCTGGCGAAGGTGAGACGGTACTTCACGTCGGGACAGTTGCTCAACTTGTACCAAGCACAAGTCCGCTCGTGCATGGAGTACTGTTCTCACCTCTGGGACGGTTCGGCGAAATACCAGCTGGAGGCGTTGGAGTCAATTGAGAGGAGAGCCAGGAGACTCATCGGTGACGATAAGCTTGCCAACAAAAGGCTTCAGAGCCTGGAACATCGTCGCAAGGCTTATCGGCCTTTTATCGGATACATTTCGGGGAGTGTGCAACAGAACTCCACGACCTAATCTTGTCATCTCCATTCTTTCGTCATTCAACCAGGCAGACTGGTGTGCGGCACCGATTCATGGTGGACATACCACACGTTCGCACTAAGCGCTTTGCTTCGTCATTCCTTATTCGTACTGCAAGGGAATGGAATCGGTTGCCTGCGTCTGTCTTTCCTGACGTGTACAATTTGGGGGTCTTCAAGTCGCGAGTGAATAGGTATCTTCTAAGAAGGCGTGTTACATCTTAGGCCGCATCGTCACCTACCATCAGGCAGGTGTGATAGTGGTCAAACGCTGACCTATCATATATAAAAAAAATAAAAAATAAAAAAAAATAAAAACTGTTCAAAGTATCAAATCTAAATCGTTATAATATTAGGTGAGAACAGATGAACATACATACGGGTTAAAACCATAACCATCCCTTTTGGCTTCGCCGTAGTCGGGTAATAAAATGGTTTACTAATGTAATTATAGTAGACTTTCACCTCGACTTCAGTCTGCGTAAGATTTAAATTTACCATACACAAGACTATGTACTTTAAATAAAATAAAATCCAGTAATATTATTAAATAAGCTTTATTATTGCTTTTTATAAGTAGGTCCTTAATATACAAGTAATTTAAATAATAGTGAAAGCTAACTGCAAGAAGACAACAGTGTAAGTAGTAATTACAACAGTAATATTAAAGGGTAGACTCGAATCGACTGAGAATACTCCTCTAATGTACATCTTTGTGAATACAGTTCTATTTAGCCGGGATATGTTTTTAAAGAACTTCTTCTTGAACTCTGTAAAATGACATAACATTATTGAGGGAATTGTGAAAAAAATGTGTGATCCGCCATTTTGTAGCGGCGGGCGGCCATCTTGGATTTAAATAAATAAATAAATATTTCAGGACATATTACACATCGCCATCCAGCCCCAAGCTAAGCAACTTAACTTGTGTTATGGGTGCCAGATAACGGATAAACTACTTATATACTTTTTTTTTTTTGTAAATATATACATATTATACATATAGGAAACACCCAGAACCAGAAACAAGAATTTATGGTCAGCATAAATACTTGTTCCCGGCGGGAATCGAACCCGCAACCTTCTGCGTCGCAGTCGGGTGTTCGCCCGACGCGCCACAGAGGTCGTCAATTTACAATGATACTGAATAGATACTCAAACATACTCATTAGGTAGGTACGTAGGTAGGTACTTATGATCATACATAACCTAAGGAAACTTTCGAATGGTTCACTCGTCAGACTAAATAACAAAATAACATTAAAAATCATTCGCGCAAACAAACAGACGAAAGTATTTAATTTTTCTTACCTGTAGACTTTTCATCTGCAATTTCTAGTGACGAAACTGCCTGAATATCTTTTAAAGCATCGTATAGTCTGTCTAATTCCAATGAGAGAACTGTTATTATAATAAGTCGTTTTACAGTCCAAGCTATAACGAAAACTAGAGATATTTGAGGAGGCAACTGAAAGAAGAAAATACCTACTTTATATGGACGAATACGTGTCAAAAGATAACAGATAACTAGTAGGTACGGTCGGCTGCATAGTTGCAAACCCACTGTAGAGCTTCAAAACGGCTGTTATATGAATGTTTTCAACAGAAGCAAAATCTAGACACCTGCTTTAGTTGAAGTTTAAAGTCTTCTAACTCATCAATTTATCAAACAAAAATTCTTAGAATGAAAACATTCCAATAATGTGTAATAATGGTAATTTTCGAACTGTACCGGGGGCTGCAATTATGCAGCCGACTGTACATACAAAAGACGAAAACGTGAGAAAGGAAAGAAGAAAGATAAATTACATAGACGGAAAGGTCAAAACGTGTATAGTATCAACAAATCTTATATAATGAATCGCAAAATGTGTTGGTAAGCGCATAACTCAACAACGCCTGGACCAATTTGACCAATTTTTTTTTGTTGTGTTTGTTATTGGCAGGAGAAGGTTCTTATGAAAGAAAAAATTAAGGAAATTTCGTAGAAAATTATTACGCGGGTGAAACCGCGGGGCTCAGCTAGTTACTAATAGGTACGGTCGATGTCGGAATTGCAGATTCACTGAAGAGTTCTAAAATTACTGTTATTCCAATAATATTGATCTAATAAATTCTTGAAAGACTAAACTTGACCTCGGGCAGGACCTGAGATTCTTGCTTGAGTTTAAAACATTCTAAAAATAGCAGTTTTGAAGCTCTACGTTGGGTCTGCAATACTAACCCCGACCATACATACAAAAAAGGTGAAATAAGAATAAGAGGAAGATCACAAAGGGTATTAACATTAACAGATTACTAGTAGGTAATAGGTAAGGGGTAAGAAACAAAAGGAGAAAGAAACGGAAGGTAGAGATGAAGGTCATAAAGGGTAAGTACCTACTAACAGATTTCTAATAGGTCCAAAAGAAGAAAAAGGTAAAAAACGAAAGAATAAAGAAAAAGAAAGGGAAAAGTTAGAGAGGAAGGTCATAAAGGGTCTTTAACAGATTATTAGATAGGTAGGTACACAAGAAGAAAATGGTGACACAAAATGAATAAATAATAAATATTGCAGGACATTCCACCCATCGCCATCGAGCTCCAAGTTAATTAACTAGACTTATGTTATGGGTGCTAGACAACGGATATACTACTTATATACTTTTCTTTTGTAAATATATACTTATAATATTTACAAACAACCAGACCACAGACAAATATCTAAGCATAAATACATGTCTGAGACGGAAATCGAAACCGCAACCCTGTGTTTAGCAGTCCGGCATGGTGACCATTGTGCCAACTGGGTCATCATGAAAGTGAAGGTAAAGAGGATGGTCAGAAAGGATAGGAAATAGGTTTAGTTACACCCCTTATGATCGAGTTAGCAAAAACGGGGATGCCAATGAAGGCATCATGCTTAAATGGAAGGTTTGACTAGTCTTTCATAAGCGAAATATGAAATACCCGTAGACAAAAGCCATTAAAAAAATAATAAAAATATTTTGAACCTAAAAAGTCCAAACAAGCAAAAAAAACTATGAAAAGGTATAAACGTGAAACCCTACAAAAAGAAAAACAATAGCCCCGAAATTATAACCCTACGTAAGTACATGTGAATTTTTTTATGTCAGGGAACCGCTCTTTACCTATAAAAACACCTTCGTAAAATGACAACTTTCAGATGGCTAAACCGATTTCGATCAAACAAAGATACCTAATTGTAAGGTAGGTACAAATTATGCCCTTTCATTTGATACCCCATTCGAGCATATCTACTCACATTCGATTTTTGATCCTGACTTTTATCCCCCATAACTTTCAGACGGCTAAACCGATTTCGATCAAACATAGCTAAGAACACTCCTGACTAATTCACCTTTCAAACAAGAAAAACTAAATCAAAATCGGTTCAGCCGTTAGGGAGCTACGATGCCACAGACAGACACACACACACAGACACGTCAAACTTATAATACCCCGTCGTTTTTGCGTCGGGAGTTAAAAAAATATAATGGGTCCACGTCATAATATCATTACAAACTTACATAATATCGAGTGATTTTGAGAAAATATAGTAAAAAACCAATCCAACTGTGGATACTAAGGCACGCTTGGAAAAATGTCATCACCACAAAATATAGTATCTGAAATTAGATAACAATATATAATTAGTAATCTTTTAAAAACAAAAAGTAATTTAAAAGTGACATTTTGGTTGTTATAGACAACATTTAAGAGTTTGAACAAATCAAAACACACGCAGAATATAAGGCTACCTATCTGTTAAAGGCCTTGGAAGGAAGGAAGAAGAAATACATTTCAAAGCAATACCTACTTAACATTTTCTGAAAAAAAAAAGCATTGAGATAGGTCCATTAGTTTCAGAGCCATGGTCTGGTCAGACAAGGGTCAAAAGAACAGGCCTTTAAGGGGAAAGGGTACCGGGGGCTCTCTCCATACAAACTATTACAAACGTAGTCGACTGTTTTCTCCCTGGATAATGACACTAGAGCAAATATTTTTGGTGCATAAAACTTATGGTTTTTGGCACAAAAATATTTGTGCTAGTGTCATTATCCACGGAGGAAGCAGTCGACTACGTTTGTATGGAGAGCGTACAGGTACCCTTTCACCTTAAGTTTTTAAAAGTTAAAATAAGAAATATATTATCACCAACTCACCAGATCTTGAAAAACATTACTATACAATGCACATAAACTCGTGATGTCCAAATATACATCATACATTCCCTTAAAAACCATCTCATCTCCATCAAAATGGTTATCCCTAATCATCAACAACCATTTAAGAATAATATTTCTTATCAGAATACAAATTCTGATCGCATACAGAATGTTTATATCAAAAATTATCAACGTAGCATCGGATATAAAGTTCAAAAGGTTAAAACCACTGAGTAACACAGTAACTCCTAAATAAAACACGCAGTGATAAATGACCAATAGAAAAACGTACAACCAATTCCATAAAACAAGACTGCTAAAGATATTCTCATTTATTTTAATATTAGTCAAAGTTTCTTGAAGAATTGAAACGAATTTAACGTTATCACAGCAGAGGATTGTGGTCGTCAAAGCGTTAAAAACGAAACCGACGCCTAATGTACAGAAAATGAATCTGTCCACGACACAAAAAATGTTAAATATTGTGCTTGCTTGGCATAATTCTGGACTTCTTAATCCCAATATAGATCTTGCAATCCACATTAATATAATTATAAAATTACCAACAACATTTAAAACAGTCACTATATTATCAATATGGTAAATGGTGCCATGCTGTATGTGATGCCTTGGACAGAAGAAAATGACTTGCATTAAATCGAATGGTTTCAGAAATCTCTGAAGATCTCTGCACAAAGGAACACCTTCAGTGTATTTATGGTTCCATGGTAGTTTATATTTTATTTTCATGTTTTTTATTGTCGCCATCGACCGTGGTTCCACAGTGAAAGTTAAACAATGGCCATTTTTAATTAAGGCTGAGTGGTCTTTGAAATGAATTAAGTCATTATTTTGATTACATTTATTACCTACCTACTATCATCTACATGACCTCTGCCAAAGCACTAATAAGTAGTTACTAGCAGTGTTCCGCGGTTTCACCCGCGTAAGTCCCGATCCCGTGGGAATATCAAAATGAAAAATAGCGAGCGTTCCTCAAAAAATGGACTATCCAACACAAAATGATTTTTTCAATTCGAACCAGCAGTTCCTGAGATTAGCGCGTTCAATCAAACAAACAAACTCTTCAGCTTTATAATATTAGTATAATGTAATGGTTTTATAGAAGACCTGGGAAAAAGCCTTGAAAAACACAGACTTGCATTTCGTGTTAAAAATAAAATCTTGTAGTCTTAGGTACATGCAGGTACCCCCAAACTTAATCAAAAAATTGGAAAATAACGAAAAAATATAAGCTTATGAAAATTACTTCAATTTACTCAGAGTATGAAAAATTTTCAAAGCTGTTATAACATTTTGGCATGCTTAGTAAAGCCTCATCCATTTTTATTTTAATATTTTACAACAAAAAAACCAGGAAAAAAATGAAGAAGTTTATTTTCCAAAAAAAAAAGAGGGGAATGAAGGGAAAAGGGGGAAGAAGAAGAAAATTACATACAACGAGCTACCCCGCAGCCGCTGCATCTTGGAGGCCTATCCCAGCTCATCCAGACGCAGATGGCACTAAAAGCAGGGGGGTGGCAAAGTGATGACGCACTGCGAAGGTTTATCAGGTACCCGGGCAGCATAGCGTCCAGTAGAGGGACCAGGGGTGGAAGACCCATGGCTCGGATCCACTTTACCGCATCAATGCACTGCACCCCATCGATCCCCAGCGAAGAGATGGGGGAATCCATCCCACAGACGGGACAGTGATAGTACGCCTTGGGCAGCCTCCCACAAGTGTCCAAAGTCCAGACTTCCATAGCAAGTCGACATAGAAAACATAACCGATCAAACGTGGACTTTTCGCCGAATTGCCGAATCGAATTTTTGCCGTCCACGGAAAAGGTACAGTCGGCTGCATAATTGCAGCCTTCAGTAGAGTTCGAAAATTACTATTATTGGAATGTTTGCATTCTAATAATTTTTGTTTGATTATTGATGAGTTAGAAGACTTTTAACTTCAACTAGAGCAGGTGCCTAGAATCTTGCTTGTGTTGAAAACATTCTTATAACAGCCATTTTGGAGCTCTACGGTGGGTCAGCAATTATGCAGCCGACCGTACCTTATATTAATAGAAATAAGGTACATTTATATTTCAGAGTCAGCCGCCTCTGACGAAGCGGTCGACTCTGATGACGTCATCGGAAATATAAATGTAGGTACCTTATCCCTATTACAATAAGGTACCTTTTTCCGTGGACGGCAAAAATTCGATTCGTTAGGCTCTGATCAATCTGCGACCACCTCAATACGGTGTGAACTATATCTCATGCACAAAGACGCTTATCTGTTTGTCTTTCTATTCTGCAACTAATTTATCAAGTTTGGTTGATGGCCAATCGACGGCTTTTTGGAGATGCATTTTTCCTTTATAATATTTCCAGGGATCTTGCGTGTGACTCCTATATGCACCTCAATCAAGTGTAAGATAGTGTACATCCTCATCTAACATTGGTTGTGTGTTTAGAACGGGTTGTAGCGGCGGAGGTTGTTCCATTGCTTCCACATTACTGTGTCTCGATTCTGATGTGTTCGAGTTTTCTGGTAACGCCTCTTCGACCATTTTGTTTGATTTTGTGGTTTTTTTCTTCCTGTAGAAGTTATATACACTGTTAAATAGGAAACAATCAGCACTCACGTTGACCGACTTGGAGAAAGGAGGCCTTAAATTGTAACGCAAAAACAACGTCGACGCGCGCTGCGTCGTAAATCTGATTTTAAGGATTTATTATAATTTTTCTGATATACATGCATTTGTAGGTTTTAAACACGTAAGTAGCAGCTGATTTTCGGGTATAAATAACTTCAATATTTTCAAAAATTTGTTCTAATTTTTAAAACTTGATTGGTAAGTTGCACAGAAATTGCTCGCAACCACTTTCTTATACGATTATTAATAATCCTATGTATATAAAATACCTATGTGTATTCTTGTTATATCTCTCAGGGTATGGTTGCTTCAGATGTGCCGTCCTGTAATGTAGCTTCATACTGTTGCTCTGTGTGAACCGCTTCTCACAGACGGGACAAGCGAACGGCTTCTCACCTGTATGTGTCTGTAACAAACACATGTATACATTCTACAAACTACGCCACGCGGTTTCACCCGCGTAAGTCCCGATCCCCCGGGAAATTCCGGATCAAAAGTATCAATTAATCATTTATTCACAAAAATAGTAATACGAGTTCAAAATTACATTAAAGGATATTTAACATCATTTTTAGGTATGTGAATTAGTCTTAATTAGTAATGAAATGTAGCACCGGTTACTGAAAAAGTAAAAGGGAACCGTTTAAGTTGGTATGGACATGACGTGATGAGAAGAGAGGAGACGCATGTGACTAGAAGAGTGATGAGTATGAATGTAGAGGGATGGAGAAGAAGAGGACAACCGAAGAAAAGATGGATGGACTGCGTGAGACAAGACATGAGAGAGATGAATGTGAACGATGAGATGACGACTAATAGGAGTGAATGGAAGAAAAAGACTTACTGCGCCGACCCCAAATAAATTGGGATAAGTGCAGGAAGATGATGATAGTAGTGAAATGTCGAATAATAAAATTAAACATATTAAAGTAAAATATCAATTGAAATAATGTAATGAATACACTCTCCTATGTCCATATCCTAAACAACCAAGTGATATAGTAACGTACCAGCATGTGACGTTTGAGCCCGACTCCGGAATGGAACTGCTTCCCGCAGTTCTCACACGTGTGCACCTGCTTGCGTGTGTGCATGTTCCTATGTACCGCTACACTACCAGGCTGTTACACAAACACATTATAGGTAACATTGTCTTACTTAAGAGGCGTGGCGTGCTTAAGCGACATAAGCAGGAGCTGCGTGTCACGGAGATGAAGATGTTGCGCTGGATGTGTGGAGTGACGCGAAAGGATCGCGTCAGGAACTCCCGCATCCGGGGCAGCCTTCATGTCCGAGACATTGTAGATAAATTGCAAGAATGTCGCTTACGCTGGTACGGCCACGTCTTGCGAAAACCGGCTAGTTACGTAGGGAACAAATGCCTTGCCATGGCGCCTCCGCCGGGTCGTGGCAGACTGGGTAGACCCAAGAAGTGCTGGCTTAACGTCGTAAAGGGTGATATGCGTGCAAATGGCCTTACAACCCAGGATGCCGAAGATCGTGCGAAGTGGAGGCGTAAAAGTAGCAAAGCGGACACCGGGCTCCCGAGAGGGATGCAACCGGGAACATCGCGAGCGATGATGATGAGCTTCAAATGTCGGTAAAAATCTCACCTACAATTCCATCTCAGGACTTTTGAGAAAAACAAAACACATTCGTAACAATAAACAATTTTCACCAAAGAAGGCGACCGGTGCAGTATCTATTTAGTAGGCTGTGTACCAAGGTCGTTGGCGTATGGACCCCCTTTAATTGTTTATGATGAGTGACGCGGAGTCAGGCTCGGAATCATTCGCCAACGTTCAGCCTCCCTGCGTCATATACATACCGCAAGTGAGACACCGCACAGTTCACAGATATGTCTGTCTGTCTGCGAGTAGAACGACGTACGGGGGTGTACAGTCACGTGGTGTTGCATGCACGCACGTTGCGTCGAAAACTGTTCACCACACTACAATCACAAACAAAACACATTGAAATTAGCAATTAAAACTATCTTATTTTATAGTCAAGGTAAAATCTTTATTCATTTGGAGGCTTAATACAGTTGTACAAAGTTCACATAGAATCATCTCAAAAACTAAGTTAGGATGTGTGCCTTCGGAACGCGCCCACCAATGAGAAGAAGGCACAAGAAACTCATGGGGTTTTTTTTTATGTGATCACGAACAACTACAACACAACAACTAAAGAACAACTAAACAACTAAAGTCACGTCCATGGATTCTTATCATTAAGGTAAGACGAAGTATCATAGTACGCTTTACTGCACAATTTCCAATCGATAGTGTACAAATCAGCAACACTATGATTATCGATAAGTATAAAATAATAAAAGGATCATTTATTTTTTTTGAAAAAAGAAAATCGATTCCAGGCTTAGGTAAAGGACTTTTTCAAAAATCTAATAACAATGCATTTTTGGTTTTTATCAAAATAGAACACCCTTTCAGCAATTTTCGCTATGTCCTATAGTTTAAGATACAGCCCCGGAGGCCCATGTAAAAAATCATCCTGTATACTTATTTATCTATTACAAGCGACCCGCCCCGGCTTCGCACGGCTATATTATGCATGTATAAACCTTCCTCTTGAATCACTCTATCTATTTTAAAAAAACCGCATCAAAATCCGTTGCGTAGTTTTAAAGATCTAAGCATACGTAGGGACAGACAGCGGGAGGCTACTTTGTTTTATACTATGTAATGATTATAAAGAAAAAGAGTTTGTTTATGTGGTTGAATGCCCAAATCTCAGGGACAACTGTTTTCAATAGAAAAAATATTTTTGTTTTGGATAGTCCATTTATAAAGGAAGGGTATAGGCTGCTTTTTATTTTGATATTCCCACGGGATCGGGACTTACGCGGGTGAAACCGCGGAGCATAGCTAGTGTAATATTATAAAGCAGATGAGTTTGTGTATGTGTTGAAAACAGTAGTGCCTGAGATTTGGGCGTTCAAGCCCAAATCTCAGGGACTACTGTTTTCAACTGAAAAAAATATTTTGTTTTGGATAGTCCATTTGTTAGAGGAAGGGTATAGGCTACTTTTTGTTTTGATATTCCCACGGGATCGAACTTATATAACCTCACCTGGTGGCATGTGGTAGGTATACGATGTTTCCTCTTCACTTTTCTTCGCATTTTCACTTTCGTTATCGGAGGTTCTTCATCTTTTCCCGTCCTTTGGCGTAACTTTTCTTGTAATCTTTTACCTAAAATCTTCTTTGAAAATACAATATTCGCTTCTACATTGTCTGTTCTGAAAAAAAATTAAGTTACTAAATTAATTAGTGCATCTCTACGTCTTAAAAGGAACCCCTATGTAAAGTTTCAGACTAGTAACTCTGGTTATTTAAAAAAAAGCTCATGAGTCTTTTTTTCTTTTTAACCGACAAAAAAACGGAGGTTTTCAATTTGACTCGTATTTTTTTTATATTACAAGTATAACTATTTTCATAATATTTCATACTAGCGACCCGCCCCGGCTTCGCACGGCTATATTATGCATGTATTATACATATAAACCTTCCTCTTGAATCACTCTATCTATTAAAAAAAACTGTATATCTGTGTAAAATCTCATCTGTCGCGAGAACGGCTGAAAATGCTCACCCACAAAAATAGCGTGCGACGCGAACTGCGTACGGCAGCTCGCTGCGAACCTGCACCATCCACCGAGAGATGTCGCTGTTAACACTGTTGTACAGAAGTGAGTATCGTAGTTCGGCCGTTTGCACAGAGATGGCGCTGTTTTCAATATTGCATAGTAGTAGAAGCACAATAACTGTTAAAATCTCATCTGTCAAAATCTCATCTGTCGCGAGAACGGCTGAAAATGCTCACCCACAAAAGTGCCCAACGCGCCATAAGAAGTTTTCACTTCAAAAACCGCATCAAAATCCGTTGCGTAGTTTTAAAGATCTAAGCATACATAGGGACATAGGGACGGCGAAAAGTGACTTTATTTTATACTATGTAGTGATTGTTAACCGACTCCAAAAAAGGAGGAAGTTTTCAATTCGGTTGTATGTATTTTTTTTGACCATACCTACTAATTTATACTATATCACTTCACTATCATCACTACATTGTATAAAACAAAGTCGCTTTCTCTGTCCCTATATCCTGATGCGGTTTTTTTAATAGATAGAGTGGTTCAAGAGGAAGGTTTATTTATATGTAAAATACTTGCATAATATAGCCGTGCGAAATAGATAGAGTGGTTCAAGAGGAAGGTTTATTTATATGTAAAATACTTGCATAATATAGCCGTGCGAAGCCGAAGCGGATCGCTAGTACTATTATAAAGCTGAAGAGTTTGTTTGTTTGAACGCGCTAATCTCAGGAACTACTGGTTCGAATTGTTCAATTAAAAAAATACTGTGTTGGATATTCCATTTATCGAGGAAGGCTATAGGCTACTTTTTATCCCGATATTCCCACGGGATCGGGATTTCCGCGGGTGAAACCGCGGAGCGCTGCTAGTCGTTACGAAAGGTCAGGTATCGAATCTAGCTGAATATGTAATTTTTTTTTATTTATTGCGTAAAAAATATATATTATGCTTTCTTACATATCATAGTCTGTATGTTTAGCGGATTGGAACAGATGTTCGTCGTATGCCCTCCGTGTCTCGAACGTAATGTCACATTTCGTGCAATAAGTTGCGACGTCATCGTCATCGTCACCGCTTTCCTGAAAATTTACAATTATTTCTTCTCACATAGCATTCCATTTTCAAACCGAAATATTATTATAGTAGCGTAGACAAACAATGTTACTCATGAACAAAACAACTTTTGGTGAATCCTCTTATTCTACGTCTTATGTCTAGATGGCGCCACCGCTATTTATAAAGTTTATACCCTTATATCTAGATGGCGCCACCGCTCTTTTTTACCCATGGACGTAGGTATATATTATTACGTCCATGTTTTTACCTCATACTTTACGAGTGTCATAAATTTTTTTGAGCACAAATAATGTTCAGCTCCTGTCAAAAATATTATTAGACTAGCTTTTGCCTGCGACTTCGTCCGCGTATAAGTCCAAAATGGTTCTAATAGGATTTTTTATTGGTTTTAACTCTAATAAATTTCTTTGGGTTTTAAAATTACCGAAGTCGGTAGGTTAGTTTATATTCTTTTATATTTATATTTCACATGTTTTCTTTGATACTCATTATAAAGGCAGAGAGGACGAAAATTCTGTATTTACTTGGAAGCAAATAAAAAAATGGTTCTGAGGGACTTTGAAAATATTGAAACAAAAACATGTAGTTTTTAAAGTTCAAGTCTATCTGTCTGTCTGTTTGTTACTTATACAATAAAAAACGCCTAAACCAATTGAAATCTGGTTTTCACTTTAAGATAGCTAGGATAGGAAGGTCGTGTTATACTTTACATCTAAATCCAATAAGTAGAACCTGAGTAATCAACGAAAAACTGCAGCCGCTCGAGAAACCCCGGCCGCCCGTGACGACACGAACGCGTCCCACTAAACACGAACGTCACAGAATACATAATAGTGTAGCATACTTTTTATCCCACGCATATCCCATTTTATTCCATATTTCCACGGGATCGGGACATGCTGGTGAAACCGCGAGGTGCAGCTACTTTTGAATATAGAATGATTCGTATATTTCATACTATGTAGAGACAATGTTCTACCATTTCAAATTTCGAATTCTACGTCCCCATGAGGCCGTCTCCTAAAAGTGCAACCTTTTTTGAATAAAATCGAAATGGGTGTCAAATGTAGGTGATTTAAAAGGAGTATTGATATCAACTTCGGAGGAAATCACCCCAAAATAACTTTCTACCCCTTTTTAACCCCGTTAGGGGATGAATTGCAATAAAATATGAAACACGTGTTCCATCAATTCTGTCAAAAAGTTTATGCAAAATTTGAAGTAGATTAGACCAACGAATCACGTTGTCCCATACAAACTTTGCTCCCCTTTTTCACCCCTTTAGGGGTAGAATTTCGGAAAATCCTTTCATATCGGATACCTACGTCATACAAAGAACACACCCTCCAAGTTTCAAGTCTCTACGATCAGCGGTTTAGGCTGTGCGTTGATCCGTCAGTCAGTCAGTCAGTCAGGACAAAGGATTTTATATGTATAGATATAGATAGATATAGATAAGAAGATAATACATGCATAATATAGCCATATAGGGTCGCTAGTACTTTGATAAAAGAGATCCAATCAAAGAGTATTTAAGTTTTTAATAACCCCAGCACGCCGCTTCATACACATGTTCATACAAAATTGCTGGAGCGTTGTAATGTTCCAAATTCAAAAAAACGCTCCTGCATTGGATTTAATTTTCTTTGACCGCGATACTGGCTATATGCACGATAGTAATAATGCGAAGCCATAGTAAAATTATAAATAAAAAAGAGATGGCGCTAGATGCTTCTTTCCGTATGTCAAACTGACAATTTTGACATCATCCCTACGTTCTGTACGTTTTCATGCAAAAATATTATGGTTTATTTTTTACGCCAAGAAATATCAAATTTTAATTAGAAACATAAATCTACTTGAAATACCTAAACCTCTTCTGATATTTTCTGAACACATTCGTGAAGATTATGTTAAAATCTGTTTCCTAGTTCCCGAAATTAGACTGCACAAACAAAGGTAAACAAATAAAATCAACATTTTCTGAGATTAATGGTAGTTTCGCGAAAACGAAGAGATGGCGCTAGTTACTTGAAATTAAAAAAAATATCTTATTAAATTAATTACTTTATTTTCTAGTTAAAAAATGTGTATATTGCTATGTATTCTTAAAATACATAAGTGTACAAAATTTTTAAGCAGAACAAAAAGAATAATCAACTAATTTGTGATTTTCTAAATTTAAGAAAACTTGAATCGCGCATGCAAGATTTTTTTCTACCGGAGCTATATAAGGTTAGCGAATTCTATAGTGCTAAGATCATTATGGACGTAGAACGCTTACTTCCAAAACTTCGAATTTATTATATGTAGAGATTTTTTAAATTTTAAACTGAGAAGTCGCTTCTAATTAGTAAAACAATATCTTAAAGATGGCGGTGTGATAAATTCTTTATTATATTCGTGCGACTGACGATCGTGGCGGCACACCGAGCACGAACGGTGCGTCCGCAAGTGTGTGTAGTATGTTGTCATGTGTGTATGTATGTGTGTGTACTGACCGCAGTAGCATGGGCGTGCATTCTCCTCGCGTGTTGCCTCAACCCGGCGCGACTGACGAACGCGGCGCCACACGCGCGACATACCGAGCACGAACGGTGCGTCCGCAAGTGTGTGTAGTACGTTGTCATGTGACTACACCCACACACATACAAAAAGTTATAAAAAAACACATACAAAATTAGATTCAAAAACTCAGCTCAATCAATTAGTGAAAGCAATTAGCTGTCTACAAAAAAAACTCTTAAAAGTAAAACACAAATAGGCAAATATATTCCACTATTAACTCGGTAACTAAAAGGCTTTACTGTTAATATGTTGAATTAAAAAAAAAATCTATAACTAACCTAAATTCATCTCCACAATGCGGACATTTCTTTTTCTCTCCACTATGGTATTGTTCATGCAGGATTGCTGAATTCCTGGAAAAATATTGATGTGTAGTCATTCTATCTACAAAATAAAATTCAAAGTCCTGACTGACTAATACAATATATCAATGCATAGATCAAACCAATGGACAGATAGCTGTAGGCATCCGCTATGAAAGAAGGATTTTGGAAAATTCAATTCCTAAGCGGACGAAATCGAGGGCAAAAGCTTGTAAATAATATCATAAGTTTGACAATACTATGTAGCAAGTAATATCATACATTTAATAATAATAAGTAGCAAGTAATATCATAAGTTAAATTATACTAACTCAAGATGAAATAATTGATGACACCTCAGACACTCGTACTTGGTGTAATGAACAGCAATGTGCTTGCGGAGATGACTCTTCCATTTGAACCTGATGCGGCAGATGCGGCACTCGTGTTCACCGACTGACTGTGGGAGATAGGTATATGAGAACATTTAGTTCGGCGCCATCTAGGGCTGGACTAAGCAGACCTAGGGTTACTTGTACTTGCATAAGGGCTGTTTTATTCCGATTTGGATCCTTTTTTAAACCCGTACGTAAAAACTACCATGTTTTAAGTTTGACGTTTCTGTCTGTCTGTCTGTCTGTGGCATCGTAGCTCCCCAACGGCTGCACCAATTTTGATTTTGTTTCATTTGTTTGTGCATGATGGAGTTGACTTACTCAGCTCAGCACCTATAATATACTACCAAAGATTCGATATATCTTCATACCATTTGATCAAAATCGGTCCAGTAGTGTCAGAGCTTATTTGTTACATACCCTTATTTCATTTTAATTTAATTTTAACAAATAATTACCTCATCATGCCTCTTTAGAACATGTCTTCCCAAAGTTTCCTTCTTCGAAAAGAACACAAAGCAATCTTTACACTTAAAAGCAGCTTCTATGTACCTCCTATTTTCTGCTCTTAATCTAAACTCTTTCACTGCTTCTTCTTCAGTCAAATCAGTCCTCTTCCAATACTCTTCATTTAAAATCCTCTTCACTTGAATAGAAGCCAAGCTTACATCTAAATCTTTGGTTTTAATAGTTTTTAATGATTCGTTTTCAATTTGTATTATTTGGTTGTCAGAAATTATTATTTGTTGAGGACTTTTCGGTTGTGTTATGTTTAATGATTCATAATTTTCTTCTTTTGTATTTAATAATTCTTCTTTTATTTCATTTGTTGTGGTTTTTATTATTAATAAATTATTAGATTGATCTGTTTTATTCTCTGTCATGGTATCTGTATTTAATGTGTTGTCTATTTGCTTTACTGTATAGTTTTTGATGCGATCTGTGTTTATAATAGGTTGTAGGGTGATTAGTTCTTTTGCCTGTTTATTTTTGTATATTTGTTCGTAAGTTATCTGAAAATAAATAATATCATTATTTCGTTTTTTTTTTCTCATTATGTTCTGCTCAGCTCGGCAATCTGTTCCCTCTGACTGGTCCACTGACTGGGTATAATCATTATTTAGTTATGACATTGGCAAATAATTATAAGATATAAACTGCCAATTATGTATAAAAAGTGTCACACAAAAACACCACTTTCATCTAGATGGCGCTACGGCTATTTATACCTTTTTAACTAGATGGCGCCACTGCTACATAGGAGTGGCGCCATCTGGGCCATTATTCACTAAGCTTCAAGTCGTTGGGCGCGCGTGATTAGGACGAGATTGCCATACAAAAACCTCTCCCCCTCCGCCCCTAATCACGCGCGCCCAACGACTTGAACCTTAGTGAATAATGGTACTGGATATAAGGGGTATCAGGGCCATTATTCACTAAGCTTCAAGTCGTTGGGCGCGCGTGATTAGGGGTGGAGGGGGTGCGGTTTTTGTATGGAAATCTCGCCCTAATCACGCGCGCCCGACGACTTGAAGCTTAGTGAATAATGGCCCACTGGACATATTATAGTATTTGGCATGAGCTTAGTTTTTTTTGTACATAAATAATGTTCCATTCCTATTACAAAAATTATTGAAGGTTAAAAATAATTTGAAACTAAGATTAAGATTAAATCACTTCTAATCTAATTTTATCAAATTTTTCATTAGATTTGTGGCACTGGTAAAATGCATTCATGATTATACTAATACCATTGTTTGTCTATGGTAAGGTTTATGTGTTAATTAAATAGTCATATCATAGTATTATTAGCAAGATATACTGCGCTTTTGTGGCTGCCTGTCCACAAAAGCGGAGAGTGGTAGCAGAGCAGCGTTTCACCAATTAAAAATACCATAAAAAGGAGTTTTTGAACAATTCTATTGGTGGAAACGCCGCACCGCTGCCTCGTTCCCGCTTGTGAGGCCAGACAACCTTATGCTTATTAAAAAATAGTGTACTTACCGGTCCATTTTGAAGCAGTTGTTTCAACATTTTCTGTCCAATGTAACATTTTTCCTTGAATTTGTGATATTTGTACAATATTATTGAACATTCGTAGCAGAACCATTGTGGTAAACCATCATCATTGTTCACCTTGAAGAAAGTTGGAAAATTATACTTAGGTAGGTATTAAGTTCAAAAACTGAAAATGCTTTTAACTAAGTACTTACACCAATATTATGAAAGATTTTTGTTTGTTTGTTTGTAACAAATAGGTTCCGAAACTACTGGACTGATTTTAATGAAACTTGTTATGAGGATGTACATGGAATCATTGAAAATAACATAATTTTATCCCGATATTCCCACGGGGTCGAGAGTTACGCGGGTGAAACCGCGGGGCGCTGCTAGTAAAAATATAAAATCAAACACCAGACTGTTTACTAATATATCAACGCACAGCCGAAACTAGTGAATAGATTGGCCAAGGCATACAGATAGATACTAATCATGAACCAAAAATAAAATATACCTAGGTATAATCCGCGCGCGATGAAAATGGGATGGAACCTTGTCAAAGTAAATCGAAAATGACAGAAAAGTAGCGTTAGCAAAAAAGTTCTGAATAATAATCTCTATCTAATTTAATAACTCTGTAGAAATAAAAAAAATCTGTTATTGTAAAATATCCAGAAAAAAATACACAGGTCGTTTTAAAAACGTTAGCTGAACACAATAGAATAGAGTATAGAATTTTTGTCTGTTTGTTTGTTTGAACCTCATAAACTACATACTTAATAGATTTCAACGAGGTCCACACAAATATGTTCAGAAATTACCAGATTAACATTTAGGGTATGTTTTTGGATATATTTAACCGACTTCAAAAAAAGGCCGTTCTCAGTTTGACCCGTATATGTGTCAGTATGTATGTTTGTCCGTGAAGTCTTCAGATACAGTAGAAATACCTATACTATATACCTACACTAAAGATGAATAAATAAAAAAAAATCAAAACTAAGTATCTATTATTCAGAACTTTTATGCTAACGCTACTTGAAAACTGTCATTTTTTATTTACTTTGACAAGGTTCCATCCCCTTCTCATCGCGCGCGGATTATAATAATTATTAGTCGAAGTTCGACAGCTCGATCGAGTAACACCGAATGTGCGTACAGGGCTAATTGAGCACTTAGAATTATCGTAATGAAACTGTATAACTTAAAACTTTACTGAAATAGCTTATAGATTATTTTGTAGCAGTAAAATGAAAGTTTTAATTGAAGAACTTACTTTTGTAGCTGTAACTTCTTCGTAATAGTATTTCAGTTGATGAAGATCGAATTTGTATCCTTTGACCTCAGTACGCAGACAAATTCGACAGATTTTTAGATCGGACATCGTCTGGCTGCTAATTTACTCAAAAATTCTCGAAAAACGTAAATGAAAATTATTTGCAGATTCAAAATGCAAACAAAAAGCGAAAAATGTAAACAAATTTTTTTTTCACTGATTTGACACTTGACAGTGACATTTAAAATGTAGTGACTCTTTGGTGACATTGACTAATTTTAGGTACCCTCAACGAGGCAGGCAAAAAGCTTTTAGCCTTTACAGCCATTACAGCACACTATTTATTATCTTCTTTTTTAATCTTCCTTTCATCTTTTAAGTTTCGTGACTTTCGCTCGATCTGTGACTGAAAGCCAAGCATGGACGTAATATGTAATATACACGACCAAGTGAAAGCTCAAACGACTTGAAGCTTGGTGTCAAACCAACGTCAAATTCTGAGGCTCTGCCCTCAGAACAATAACTAAAGCAATTAGTTATTGTTCTGAGGCTCTGCCTCTGCCAGGTTCTTATTTCCACTTGATTTCCTTAGTTATCATAGAGATTTGTTAAATGGTCGAAGTTAGTTATAGAAAAAAAATCACGTTCATTATCTTGAAGTTTTTACCCTCATTGCAAAATAAAAGAAACTGTTTCAGTCAAACGGTCGCCAATGTCATTAAAATTATCGCTGTCACTTCTATTAGGAAAAAAATCGCGACCGACTGATTTCGTGCGTGTATGCAAATATCTCTTTTATTTCGATAAAATAACTATATTTACGTTTTAAATATTACAAAATGAGTTCTGGATTTATAACAGAATCAGAAATATTAGAGCAAAGACGCCGTCGTCAAGAAGAATGGGAAAAAGTACGCACAGAGGATCAGCCCAAAGGTAATCTTTCGTTGTCATTTCACATCAAAATATAGGTATGTTTCTAGATAGTTTCTAGCCTACAAACAACCATCATAATCAAATCTACGTTTCCTGATAATAAATCTCGTTGATAATCAGTCGTTAATCTTAATTAAATGTCATAACAAGTCGCAAAACTCAATTTAATTTCCAAAACAATAAACTATTTGTCCTATACTTAGCTACATTTACCCCGTGTTTATGTTTATAGAGGTCCCAGAAGAGGCCTATGATACGAGGCCTCTCTACCAGCGCCTTGAAGAGCAGAAGATGAAGAGAGATGCTGAATTTGAAGAGGCACATAAACTCAGTGAGTTTTATATTTCCACTGCAAACTTCATTTTCCAGTCTTCTTACAACTACGAGAGGTCAGCACACACCTCTCTGCTCTATTACTATTCTCTTCCTAAGATAACAAAGAACATTAGGGTGTTGACTTTCCTCCGGGAGTTGAGATGAATATAAAATCACTACATAGTATAAAACAAAGTCGCTTTCTCTGTCCCTATATCCCTTTGTATGCTTAAATCTTTAAAACTACGCAACGGATTTTGATGCGGTTTTTTTAATAGATAGAGTGATTCAATAATCAATAAATTGTTTTTCTCATAGAAAACATGATTCGAGGGCTAGATGATGATGAAGTAGGGTTCCTGGATCTAGTTGAGCAGAGCAAAGCGAAGGCTGCACAAATGATTTCAATGGAGGAGAAGAAAGAAATGCAGGAATTTCGGTAAGGACATTTTAAATCTAATCTTTCAGGCATCTTCTAGGAAAGTATGCTAGTTTTAGACTGCATTGTCAACTGCCAATAGGCAGGTGTGTTAGTAGTCATATACATCATTTGTTAAAAAATATATGTTTTTGGAAATCAGGAAATATTATTGGTTGTGATTTTTAGGACAAGGTTGGGACTTACAAATTGACTAGGGTGAAGATTTTATTAGGTATACCTACAATACCGTGTTATTGTAGGGGTGCTGGACTTGAATCCCACCAGTAGTAATAAGTTTTGGGGTGTTTTCAATGTCTTATTTACAAAGATCCTAAAATAATTGTATCTTGTAATATCTAGGGAGAGAGTATCAAACCTGGCAGAGAGTGAAGAGATGACGAGACTGAGAGCGCAGCTCGCGCCGGCGCCGCCGAGGACAGTTAACAGTACCAACTCATCACAGAAGAACAAACTAGCTGGGGTAAGATTTTACTTGTAGTCCTGATAATGATCGTCATGAGATCTTCACAGTTTTTTTATGAGACCTACTTTTGAATTACTACCTTTTAAATAAAAAAAAGAATAATCAGAAAGCCCATATTTTTTTTTTAAAATAAAATTGTTTAAATTTATTGCAATATCATTTTCATTTTGCATTTCGATTACAAAAGTTTTCTTAAGAATACCAAAAGCTGACTTTGAGGGTATTTTTAACCGACTTCAAAAAAAGGAGGAGGTTCTCAATTCGGTTGTATGTTCTTATTTTTTTTTTGTAATCGATATGATATTGCAATGTAATTTGAACAATGTTATTTATGAGAATTGACCTTCTGAATCTGAGTAAAGAATATTAAAATATTTATGTATATGAAATCTAGATTTAAAATATCTCTTGATTTTTATTGATTACTAGAGACACGGCTGTATTATGCTCTTTAATCACTCTATCTATTTAAAAAAACCGCATCAAAATCCGTTACGTAGTTTTATTTTATACTATGTAATGATTGTAAAATACTTTTGGTAACTTGGCGTGGCGCAGCGGTTGAACACATTAAAACAGAATCTTGGCAATTCAATTCTCACCAAAACACAAATATTTCACAAATATTTATGTATCTAGAGATATTTGTTTCTGTACATATTTGCAAAAGTAAAAGTATTATAAGTATTCTATCCATTGTCTGACCACCATAACACAAGCCCAGTTTCTTAGCTTGAGATGGCGGTGTCTAATATTTATTTATCTTGAATTGCAGGTGGTCGTTAGAAAACGCAAGGCAAGCGAATTAGACGGTGATAAAGACGCGCCGCCCGCTCAGTCTGCCAAAACCAATGGTATAGGTAACAACGGGCTACAGGCCCCCGTAGCAAGCGAGGGTGAGACGATGGGGGCGATGCATTGTGTCGGAGTGTTGCCAGGACTGGGGCCTTATGACTCCGATACTAGTTCTGACACTGATGATTCTAGCGATATTGATTCGGTAAGTTTTTCTTGTTATCTCCTCTGTAATACATTTTTTTTTTCTTCCTATCTGGGATCGGTCGAGAGACCATAAGCTGATGTTGTGAGAGTCGATGTCATGAAGAAGGACGTGACCACTGCCTCGTCTTCCCTGTTTATAGCACTTGCTTTCGGTTCAGTCTATGCTTGCCCTCACAGCTTAGGAGCTCAGAGGCGAGACGGTTGGGGTGATTTGAAAGTTTTCTGGCGTATACTCAGACATTATTTGTTTGTGGTCTGGTTGTTTATATGTATTATTAGTATATATTTACAAAAGAAAAGTATATAAGTGGTATATCCGTTGTCTAGCAGCCATAACACAAGTGTAGTTACTTAGCTTGGGGCTAGATGGCAATGTGTGGAAGGTCCTGCAATAATTTATTTAATTATTAAATATCCATATTTGTAGACGGACAAGTGTTGTACGAGCGATCTGCTCGGTCGCCGGCCGGAGGACAAGAGGAAAGACGACGATCACAGGAGTTAAGTCTATCACATCTATTGTTTACACCTCGAACATTCACAAATATCTAGTTAAGACATTGAGGGCAACTTGCAGCTAAACTTATTGATCTCGATTTTACCATTGATTGAAAATTACAATTTGTAGACTCAATAAGCGTTACATAAAAAGTAATGGAACTCTTAAGGTGAAAGGGTACCGGCCCTCTCTCCATACAAACGTAGTCGACTGTTTCCTCTTTGGATATTGACACTAGCACAAATATTTTTGTTGCATAAAACCTAAAAATGCCATGACTATGTCCCTATGTCTTCGTTTTTTCATTTCCTAACTATCATAGAAACTAAGATTTAAGAAATAAAAATAAAACAAAAAAAATATATAGACAGGGTTATTGGAAATTATATAGCAAAAATCAGCTGTTTTTCGAATTTAAATAACCTCAAAATTTTCATTATTTTTTTCGAATTTCCAAAAGTCTGTGAACAAAAGTTGTTTGTTTAGGTGCACAGAAATAGCCCTCAACGGCTTGCTAGTATAATAACCAATAACCCATATACGCAACGAATTGAGAACCTCCTCCTTTTTTTAAGTCGGTTAAAAACATAGGGGCATGGTAAGGCAGTTTTAAGTTTTATGCAACAAAAATATTTGCTCTAGTGTCATTATCCAGGGAGGAAACAGTCAACTACGTTTGTATTGAGAGATCACCCTTTCCTCTTATGAAACACTTTATTAAGTAAGTACCTAGTTATTATTAACATAAACCTTCATTCGGTAACTCAAAAGAAAGGTCTTGATCATTTTAATAAAATATTATTAGGTCGCTTTAATATGAATTATCTGTAAAACGTATTAAAAATAAAAGTTATGTTTAATTTATTTTGTTAAATTGAGACATCTAGGTATAGTATTGAAATATCTAGGTGGTTTTGTTTTTCGTTTGTAATATTAAATGAAGTACCTACTCATTAAGACCTTTTAAAAATTTTAAATGATTATTTCCACATCACTACAAGACGGGGCGTCCATACCGAATGAAGCAATACAATTTTGACAGATCTAAGCTAAAATTGAGTTATATTTCTACTTCCTTGCAAGTTGCCCTTTAAGAGTTATAAAATACTTGCCTAGAAACATATGTCAAGAGTCTATTCGATATAGTTTTAAATACAATTGTTCTAAACGCTTAAAAATTGCCTCATATTAATGGTAGTAAAATACAAGAATACGATCCGAAGTTTGCTGTTAAAGTGTCGCAATACAGTCGCTGCAACTTCACTCTGAACTTATTCTGCGTGCTGTATGAATTGGCACGTTTTTTGAGTGACGTCTGCGAGTTGTAAGTAAAAAAATTGACTAATAATTACCAGATAAAGACTGCTAAAGTGCAAACTTTCGAACAAAGTATTAAAAATAACTAGCTACCCGCCCCGGCTTCGCACGGCTATATTGTGTATGTATTATACATATAAACCTTCCTCTTGAATCACTCTATCTATTTTAAAAAACCGCATCAAAATCCGTTGCGTAGTTTTAAAGATTTAAGCATACATAGGGATATAGGGACAGAGAAAGCGACTTTGTTTTATACTATGTAGTGAAGTGATACTTACGCGATTAAGGTCCAAAAAAATAATTAATGAAACAATCACACATAAACCTTTTATTTATTGATAGTACTGCTGTAAGTTTTTATCTTATAAATTAAGAGTGTCATTTTTTTTGCATTAATAATGTTAAAAAATTATTAGAAATATCGCATTTAATTAGTAAAGTCAAAGTCATTTTTTTATTTCTTTGGATGCATAATACATTAAAAGTATATAGACCACATAAAATCGTCTTAAAAACTAAGTTAGGATGTATAAAAAAATAGTTCTCGTAATTCTTTATCTCAACGCCATCTGTATGACTTATTTTGTTTTTTTATTTAGGTTTTATTCAAATGGCGTTACAAAATGCACGTACACTATTTTGTGTGAGCGGTGTTTATCTATATCTGGTAATTGTTAGTTATGGTTAAGAGGAAAGGGTACCGACGCTCTCCATACAAACGTAGTCGACTGTTTTGTCCCTGGATAATGACACTATAGCAAATATTTTTGTTGCTTATAACTTGTAACTGCCCCTAAGTTTTTTTTTTAATCTTAATTTCTATGATAATTGGAAAATGAAAAAAAACCAAGATATAGGGGCATAGTCAATATAGTCATGGCAGTTATAGGTTGTATGCAACAAAAATATTTGTGATAGTGTCATTATCGAGGGAGGAGACAGTCGACTACGTTTGTATGGAGAGAGTGCCGGTACCCTTTCACCTGAAAAATAAGTTTAAAATATCTACGTTTAAACACTGGTGTTTTGCGGGTAGATTTATTGTAACCTATAAATTGTAATTATATGAATTGTTTTCCTATATATACAGGGTTATTGGCAACTACCTGGCATACTTTAGTTGTACGCCTTTTGAAATTTCAAAAACTTTTGAGTTTAAAAAAACAGCTGTTACATTCACATATGAGGATTTAACTTATTTCTTAGGTATACTAAGGTTGACTTGCAGGATAAAAAATAAACATGTTTAACCAACACTCAAAGTGTCGAAATGAATAATTATGGCCATTTACTAAAGTTATTAAGGTGAAAGGGTACCTGCGCACTCTCCATACAAACGTAGTCGAATGTTTCCTCCCTGGATAATGACACTAGCACAAATATTTTTGTGCCATAAAACCTACTTATATCTGCCATGACTATGCCCCTATGTTTTGGTTTTTTATTTTCTAATTATCATAGAAATTATAAAAAACAAAAAATAGGGGCATGGTCATGGCAGTTATAAGTTTTATGCACCAAAAATATTTGCTCTAGTGTCATTATTCAGGGAGAAAACAGTCGACTACGTTTGTAATAGTTTGTATGGAGAGCCCCCGGTACCTCTTCCTCTTAAAAAACAACTGGTACATAAACATAAGAGGATTTAACTTATTTCTTGCACGATAAAAAATAAATACGTTTAAGACCTGAAACATGTTTAACCAACTCAAAGTGTCGAAATGAATAAATAAGACCATTTAATTTTACTGAAGTTATTAAAGTTATTTGATAAGATTTGCAGAAGTAGGTACCTCTTTAATTGGGTGCCAAGTAGTTGCCAATATTCCAATAAGAAACTTAAGGTGAAAGGGTACCTGCGCGCTCTTCATACAAACGTAGTCGACTGTTTCCTCCCTGGATAATGACACTAGCACAAATATTTTTGTGCCATAATAGTACATTGCGATACAAGTGTGGAAAGTTGATCATTCCATAGAGGCGGTTTATGACGCGCGAGCGGAACGCGAGCGTGGCAAAAGCCGAGATGGAATGATTAATTCACACGTGTATCGTACGACGTTTTTTACCACAGTTGCGAATAAAAAAAAGACTTGTTAAAATTTTAATAATAAAAAGTTTTTAAGAATTTTAGGTTATGTTTACTATTTTTTGTTAATTACACTTCCTAAAGGCTAGGCAAAAGACTTTTAACCTATTCAGCGTCTGACATACAATATTTTTTTAGGGTTTTTTTCATTTGTTTTTGCGTCGGCGGTTAAAAACAGAATACCTATAATGGTAAGGAAAAAATACATTTATGTACCTAAAGAAAAAACAAAATAAAAACAAAACTCAATTTTTAATTATTTTCAAAGACGTCATCACGTAATATTATCGTTCGTTATCAGACTTTAGAGACAACCTTTTCAAAAGAAGAAAAAAGGTACCAACAAAGAGTTTTAAGCCAGCAAGGCTTAAAAACTCTTTGGATGGTACCTTTTCTATACATCAAAACAGTATAACCCAGATAAAGGAGATCATTCATGTTTCTAACAAAAAATACCCACAAAAAAAAATGCCGGCCAGTAATAAAAATTGTTTCTATCTTGTAGAGAATAACATTTTAAACAATGTTTACTAAGGCAACAAAGAGCTACGATCAAAAATCGTTGAGTTATTTTACATTGAAAACCCAAAAAATGCATTTTATAGAGATCCTTTTGACCATTTTTAAGATCCCACTAAAACTTCTGAAAGGGTTATTGGATATACCAATTTATATAAATATAATAAAAACAGACAAAGCTTATCCATTTACTACTTATTTTTATATTTTTTCTGTAGTAATATCTTAAAAGTGGTCAAACGGATCTCTACAAAATGCATTTTTTTGGGTTTTCAATGTAAAATAACTCAACGATGGTTGATCGTAGCTCTTTGTTGCCTTAGTAAACATTGTTTAAAATGTTATTCTCTACAAGATAGAAACATTTTTTTTTTGGCCGGCACCTTAAGTTTTGGGTACGATTTGAACGATGTCCTTAAGAATGTTTCATCTACTATATGTCATTAGCAGTTTGACATATCGGGATGACGTATTATTTTAGCACTAGTTGGATTTTTTTTTATTGCACGCGTGTATAATACGTTGCATTATGAGCCTAAAAGCGGTTTAATAAGATCCACTTTATGAGCAACTGTGATAAAAAACCTATAACTGCCATGACTATGCCCCTATGTTTTGGTTTTTTTAACTTTCTAATTATCATAGAAATAAAAATTTAAAAAATTTAAAAAAACAAAAAATAGGGGCATGGTCATGGCAGTTATAAGTTGTATGCACCAAAAATATTTGCTCTAGTGTCATTTATATCCAGGGAGAAAACAGTCGACTACGTTTGTAATAGTTTGTATGGAGAAAGCCCCCGGTACCCTTTCCTCTTAAGATAGTTTAACAGAGTTCAAATATTTAAAATGTATTTTTAGCTCCGATATATTTGCGCGCTCAGACTTTCGCGCAATCTTTAACGCCTTGACGCGCGCTAGGAACGCATTTTGTTAACGATATTAAAATATTATATGAGAGAAAATATTCCAATCTGTGCCTCTAAAGATTTCTTTCCACTTCAAAGCAATACATTAGTTAAAATATATTATAATTAAGTAACATATTACCTCCGAAATATGAAGTGGCCGCGCTGGTACGTCTCACGTATCATACTATTTTGTGATAGGCCCTGCTTTAGCGAGCAATAATTATTTATATCTATGAATTCATGTTAAAAATAGCTAGATTAATATGTAAAAATGGTGTAATTATTTTTTATGTATTATTCATGTAGGTTTAAAAAATAAATAAATACTTATGGATTTTGTTTTATTTTTTACTAGCGGTTTCACCCCCCAAAAGTAGCCTATATCCTTCCTCGATAAATGGACTATCCAACATTAAAAGATTTTTTCAATTCGAACCAGTAGTTCCTGAGATTAGCGCGTTCAAACGGTACGTTCCTGCTGATCAAACTTTTTGGTCAAACTAGTTTGTCCATGATCCATGGTCAATTCTGATCTTAAAACGGATCCCGAATTCGGAAGCAGCACCCCCGAAAACCAAATACACGATACCCCACTCCAAAATCAAGAGTGACATTTGACAGATGTCAATTTTCGTTCGTCTTTTGTTTTCTATTTCGATCGTCTTTGTTTCCGTTTCGATCGCCTTTTGTTCCACTTACGCCCGAATACTGAAAGGCTACTTATCTTTTCGACTTCGTTAAGCGTTAAATATTTTTAAGTTGGATTTAAATTTTTAGTGGTATTCACAAAGGCTATTTACGAGATTTAAGATTATACTTAACAAAGCAGGCCTAAACTTTTACCAAATGGCAACATTTTAACAAAAAAGTTCGTTTTCTATTACAATTTTCTGCTTGATCCGTGATTGCTAAAAACAAGTTTCGTTTCACGCACTAAACTGGAGTAAAAGTTGATACATTTAATAAAAATAAACGTTTCTTTACACTCTGTGATTGAAAATATTTGACAACAAAATAAATATTATTTTGTTTATTGTTTACAAGTTTTTTCGATTTCGAGTTGTTCTACGTGAATAAATATTACTGTAACTATTAAAAATGTCTAGCGTTACGAAACAAAAAAAGGGGCTGCAACTACACAGCCCCAGAAAAACAAATATTGGTGGATTATTCACACATACTCAACGGGCCTGCATAAATATTTTCATATTGTATTTTCTTCTGTATTTTGGAACATCTTGGAAAATAAGGAGACATACGGTAAAAAAAAGGAGTGTGGTGGAGAGTTGCTGAGCAGTATTAGAGCAGCTAAAGGATGGAGAAACGTCACTGGATTTTAAACTGCTTCCCCGTCAGTTTTCACTACGACCAACCAATTACGGCAAGCTGGAGATGACGAACGGTGTTTTTAAGTGAATGCATATTACTGTGAAATGTCTAGCGTTACAAATAAAAAAAGGTGCTGCAACTACACAGCCCCAGAAAAACAAATATTGGTGGATCTAATCACAATAAGTAGGTTTTATAAACCTATACCAATGATCAACTCGACGGGCCTATCTGCTTAGTTAAACTCATACTGTATTTTCTTCTGGATTTTGGACCATCTTGGAAAATACGGAGACAAACGGACAAAAAAGGAAGTGCTGGTAGAGAGTTGCCGATCAGTGTTGAGCGGCTAAAGGATGAATAGGTGTCACTTGATTTTAAACAGCTTCCTCGTCAGTGTTCACTCCGACTAATCAACTAAGGCAAGCCCGAGGTGAGGAATGGTGACTTCCCCCATGGAACACTAGGGACCGCGGGGTCGCTACTCTCCGACACCTCACCTCAAGGTGCCCTGTGGACGTGTACTTATTATTATTTCTGTATTAAATTCCTGTTTAATTTATCGATTATTGTTTTATTATAGACTAGTTAATCATGACCCTCAGTATTTTAAAACCCAAAGGTTTCAGTGGACTATTAGGCCTTCGATCTGTACCTAGAGAGCGAGTCTTTTCATATAACAAACATTGTAAAGCATAGCGGACCTAATACGAAGCTTTAACTTTCCATACAAATTTAGTTTAGTGAGAGTAATGTTTCTAAAAAAACTCCCTTTTGTAACCGTGGTACACCCAGTAGTACCACTAGTGGTACTACGGTTACTTTTTCATTACCGTGGTACCCCAGTAGTACCTCTGGTGGTACCACAGTTATAAAAAAATAACCGTAGTACCACAGGTGGTAAAGTAGTACCAGGGACTCCCATTATGGGCTCTGTTAAATATCAATGAGTAATATGGTGTATTCATAACTGACCTCCCGGTGCTGATATCTTGGATCTAGTGATAAAACCTGGAAGAAGGCTTTAGGAACACATTGTCTCAACAAGATAGGCCTATCATGCTTGGGTGTGCTAAATTATCTGATTCCAGGGTCAGATGATAACGATAGGCACCTATCATATAAACTAGATAGACCTCTAGTACTATTTGGAAAAGGTAAGTACCTAGGTAGGTACCTATTTCGGGTTAGTATCAGACGGTCTAAAACGCAAGTCGTCTTATGTGGCAACTTGTCTTAAAATCATGTGGACTAATTTGCAACTAGTCTTCAATGTAAAGTCGTCTATGAAGCAACTCGACATAATTGTTTTTTGTCAACTGCTCTGTTATCAATACAACATAAATGCAAGTTGCCTAAAAAGATAGGTCGCCTATGAAGCAGCTCGTCTATGTTATAATTTGCCTACATATCAAAGTGACAGAATAGCAACTCGTCATTATTCGATATCTTCCTATCAGCGGTAGCTTGAAACCCTACATTTATGTTACTTAGATTGTCGAAAATATGCTTGTCATCACTGAAGAAAATAAGTATATGTTTAAATTCCTATATTTTAACTAAGAAATAAAACTAAATTAATATAATTATTCATATTTATTCCAGAGTTACAGCTACCTACATAAACTTATATTATTGAACAAATTTTAAATGAGTATAGAAGTAATCTCTCCCACAAACGTCCGTGCACCCCCAAAACTCGCTTAACTTTTCAGCTGGCGGCGCTTGGTGCCCTCTATACGTGCCATCTCTAAAGTATTGAACAGATCGGTTATTAGCGTTTTCCATCAATCTCCGACTCAAAGGTGTACAAAACACCAATATTTTATCATTGTTATCTCCACCACCGAAGAAAATTGTTGGCTAATATTTCTGGTATCGATACTTCATTAAAATTATTAAACTCGGTTTTTGTTACACTAGAAACTTCCTTCTAGCTCTGTATACTGTGTCTTTTTTTGTGGTGAACGTTGGTATCACAATTATCACATCTTCCACTTCGTCTTTTACAAAGAAAGAAAACGTAATTTATGGATATTGATTGAGAAGTAAACCAGTGACAAAGAATTGAAAATTGACAATAATTGTGATGTTATTCAAATGACGTCCATTTCATAACATAAGTGGCCAGTATCTTTCAGATATCAAACCTCTTTTGTGCACTACTTGCGGTACGATACGGGCTGTTTTCCGCAATTAGACCTCTCTAGTTGGGTCCCTTTTTTATCGCCAAAGGTGACGAGTTGCTACAAAGACTAGGTGCTATGTTATCAAGATGCGAATTTGTCCAGGTCATGTTAAGGCGATTAGCTATGACGACCGTTTACTTTTCGGACAAAATGCTAATTTGTCCGCATGATTTATGTCGAGTTGCCTCATAGACGACTTTACATTGAAGACTAGTTGCAAATTAGTCCACATGATTTTAAGACAAGTTGCCACATAAGACGACTTGCGTTTTAGACCGTCTGATACTAACCCCCTATTTCGTCGTTTGAATTATATTAGGTATTTGTTACATTACGCTTATAAGTAAAAAAAACTCAACTGCACCCCGCGGTTTCACCCGCGGAATTATTTTCTGCCCAATTTTCTTTTTTTTTTTCATTAGAACCTTCTCTTGTCAATAAGAAACACAACAAAAGAAAAATTAGTGAAATTGATCCAGCCGTTCACGCGTGATGCCGTGACCAAGGAAAATAATCCATCAATTTTTATATTTAAGATAGCTTCAAAGCACTCTTAAATTTGTCAACCACTTATGATAAATAAGTGGTATTTAAGTCAGCTGTCAAACGCTAATTGTCGTTTCTGTATACCAAATTAACTTAAATTAACGAATAAGTGGGACTTAACAGCATGGCCTGCTAAATTTTAAGTGGTGTTTAAATTTAAGTTAAGTGTATGTTTGCTACTAAAGCGTACGCTTAAATATCAATTTAAACGCCGCTTAAGATTAAGTAGCCTTTCAGTATTCGGGCGTTAGTTGAGTAGTTTGACTACGAGGAAATTTATTCCTTTTAGACAAACTAGTTTGACCAGAAAGTTTGATCAGCAGGAACGTACCGTTCAAACAAACAAACAAACAAACTCTTTATGCTCTTTAGCTTATAATTTTATTGTTTGCGCCGCATAATGTCATATTTCATTATTCTATATTTGAATTTCCCGCTTTCTTATTTATTTGATTTATCTTCCGCTATTTTGTAATTTATATTTAGCATTTTCCGCGTTGGTGACACATCTCCCGTCCTTTTCCTTTCCCCGCAACCTTTACTGGCGAGACTGAGATGGCAACATACGCGATAAGAAGATCACTTCCGCCGCTGGCGCTGTGAGCGCGCTCGACTGGCGACTAACCGGAAGTTCAATTTTATTTGAACTTCGATGTGTGAAAATAAAACATGGCGAACGGACAAAACCGCCTCGCGCCCTTTATTAACTTTTCTATGTCATAAACTCAAAGACAGTGAAAGTAGTACCTCTGTGTTCTTAATTTGTGTCTCGTGATCTTTGAATAAAGTAGTGAACACAGCCCGCGCCCGCGCCGATCTCAAGCAACAGCATCAAGTAGCCTACCGACTGGGATCGCTCACCAGGTAAGTAGGTACCTTTTCTTTCCATTTCCACTTGTGTCAACCCGCGTATATAATTTATCTATCTATTTAGACATCCAGTAGCTGCGCTCCGCGGTTTCACCCGCGTAACTCCCGATCCCGTAACTCCCGATCCCGTGGGAAAATCAAAATGAACCCTACCTTAAAATTATACTTATTTTTTAAGTTTTATCTACTGTTTTTGGTCTGAATGACATTTGTTTTAAAAAATCTGCTGCTTTTCGAATTTACATAACCTTAAAATTTTCATTTTTTTTTCGAATTTCCAAAAGTCGTAGAACAAAAGTTGTTTGTTTAGGTGCACAGAAGTAGCCCTCAACCAGCCCTCAACGGATTGGATTGGTATAATTTCCAATAACCCTGTATAAATAATTTTCAAAGATCGTTTCCAAATGTTTGACTATGATTGTTATTATATTCTTGTTTATTTACAATTTTTATTATAAATTAGGTTACATTAATATTTTTACAATTAATGTTTAATTAAAATGATTGTATGATTATAAATGATTGTGTGACGTTTAATGTACCACTCGCCTGTCGGCGACGAGTGGTAGAGACCACTCGTTACGATCGAGCGAATAAAAATAGCGAATTTCCTATGTCGAACGAATATTAGTAGAAAACGAGCGCTCGAGCGCTCGAGCGCTCGACGCGGGACGAACGATACAAAAATAGGGCTTCAGGTATAGAGTAAAATAAAACAAAATGGTCATCTAGCGAACTACTATATTATTTCAATAAATACTTTCTTTATTATTTTAAACAAATTCACACCAAAATGCACATTATTACATCTACAATAATGTTAAATACTTATAAATATTTCACCGTTTGTGAAATATTTATAAGTATTTAACATTATTAAAGGTGAGCGCACGCCTAGCCGCACGCAGTCACCGCAGCGTGCGGTGCGGGTGACGTCATCAGCAGCGGCTGGGGAATTCCGTCGATGCGGCGCGGCTAGGTGTGCGAGTTTGCATACAGCTTCATACAAAGAATACAAATGCGGCGACTTCGGCGCGTGCGGTGCGGCTAGGTGTGCGCTCACCTTAAAGGGGCACATGGTCCAATGAGGGTTTTTTTACAAATAGAGAAGAAAGCGGGTAGAAATTACGGCCCACCAGGAAATAAGACTCTAATTTAGTTCATAGACGATATGAATATGCCTGAGGTTGATGCGTATGGGACGGTTCAACCCCATACGATAATAAGGCAACATTTAGACTACAATCATTGGTATGACAGAACTAAACTGAGTCTAAAAGACATTCACAACACGCAATACGTATCTTATATACCTTTTATCACTAAGTTGTATCACCAGTCTGATGATCTTTCAGTGTTTTAGGATATTGGGCCTAAGGCCTGGAAATGGCCACTCTTCGAATCCCCATGCCATTAACAGCTTCCACCAAGTTCTTATCATTCGTAATCAACCATTGAGGTCACATTTTGACACCTAGATACATAATGGCATGTGACCGTTTGACCACTATCACACCTGCCTGATGTTAGGTGATGATGTGGCCTAAGACGAACATGTGGTGTCTAGAAGATACCTACCTCCTTAGACAAGATTGCTTGACGATATAGCCAATCGACAGATATTTTTTGGAACGCAGTTCTTTATCGCGGGTTCGCGAAGGTGGACATAGGAAACTAACACCGCGACACGAGATTTTTATATATAAAGATATGGGAGATAGACATATAAGTACGCATAGGTATTATGTGTGTGTATCCCTATACAGGGTTATTGGAAATTAATTGACACTGCGTTAAGGGCTTCTTCTGTGCACCTTACCAAACAACTTTTGTTCTACGACTTTTGTGGAAACTTAATATATATCCCAAAAAAAATATTTAAGTGTTTCTCGTACTGTCTGGTACTTTTCTATGTCTATGCGGCAAGTGCGCGCGCGCGATCGGCACGGGACGCACTGCGTGCGACCCGATCGGGTTGTACCATACCTACTATGATTGATTCTGTGACGTAGACGTAGAGTTGAGTATTATTTGAACTGTTGGATTTAATTTTTTATTTTTGTATGGAATTTTTTATAATGAATTTCCAAAAGTCGTAGAACAAAAGTTGATCGTTAAGGTGCACAGAAAAAGCCCTTAACGCAGTGTCAATTAATTTCCAATAACCCTGTATATCCCTACTAATATTATAATTGCGAAAGTAAAGTATGTCTGTCTGTCCGTCCGTCCATCGCGTCTGTCGAAAGAAATTTAGTTCCAAACGCATCCCGCGACGCGTTTTCTTTCTTTTTTTGTATGAAATTGACATAAGCCAACAAAAAGTCACGTGGTATTGCGTTAGAAAAAATGGTAGACAAAGTTTCATCTAATGCCAATTTGTATCTTTGACAAACCGCCCCAAACCCAAATCTGTAATTTAAATAAAATAAATAAATATTGCTGGACATTCCACACATCGCCATCTAGCCCCAAGCTAAGTAACTGGACTTGTGTTATGGGTGCTAGACAACGGATATACTACTTAAATACTTTTCTTTTGTAAATATTATACTTGTAATACATAGAAACAACCAGACCACAGACAAATATTTAAGCATAAATACTTGTCTGAGGCGGGAATCGAACCCGCAACCCTGTATGTACTTGCTAATGAAAGACCCCAAAAAGGTTTAATAGCAACGTGACAAGAACTTGGGCCGGCTATTGGAGCTAATTTTGGAACTATTTTAAACAAAACAAAGACCAAATTAAATCCCTGATTGGATCAAGTGCTCTTCTATCAGAAAAGAACCATTATTTCTGAACAAACATGATTAATGGCACATATCTACACTAATATTATAAAAAGGAAATATTTTCTGTTTGTTTTTTTTTATTTGAAACGAATAGGCTGACTATTGTTTCGTTTTTTTTTCTTTTGTTGTTCCACTAGTCTTAATAATAAGTCTATTGGGAAGGAAACTCCCAGTTGTTCAACTGGTAAGATTACTCGGTAAAACTACTGGGAACGGTGGAGTTTTATACCGATATTCCCACAGAACCGGGACTTATACGGTTAAAACCGCGGGGCGTAGCTAGTTATATTAGTTTCACATATCAGTCAATAGTGGCGCCCCCTACATCAAAGCGCACACAGCGCCACCTATACTCCAAACTGTCTGCAGCTTGTGTTATGGCACCGCGTTCAGCGCCACCTGGCGGACGGGGTCGGATCCGTGTCGGTGCTCCGTTCACGGAACGACTCAACCAGCGGCACCTCGTCTGTCTTCTTTCTTCTATTACTGGGAAAACAAGAGAAGAAAACCAATAAGCATATATCTATTGACGACCCAGTTGGCACAATGGTCACCACGCCGGACTGCCAAACACAGGATCGCGGGTTCGATTCCCGCCTCAGACATGTATTTATGCTTAGATATTTATTTATTTATAACTACTCACATACTTATAACTATCATTACAGGTAATACCCAATGCGATAGTGAAGCACAAAAATTACAAAAATAACTTACAAATATTCAATTACAATATACCTTAGCCTTAACTTAATTATTCCTAACCTAGTTGTTTCTATAACAGATAACTAACAATGAACAGGGCAATCTTTGTGAATTCACTCAGAGAACATACAAATAAATCTAAATCTCTCGCTATGAGGTTGAGAGTGCGAAGTGCCCGGGTCAGCGGAGCCTCCTATAGCAGTTTAGTACGAGCATGCGGTATGGACAACAGGTCTGGCAATATGCGTCTCCACACATGCTTGTCTAGTACACACAAACCTACTTTTGATAGGATATCAGAGTTGTAACACTTTCCTCTAACCACTTTAAAAATGTATGAGACAAGTGCTACCTCCCTTCTGACTCTCAGTTCACTATAACCTACCATACCAATTTGTCTGTGGTCTGGTTGTTTCTATGTATTATAAGTATATATTTACAAAATAAAAGTATATAAGTAGTATATCCGTTGTCTAGCAGCCATAACACAAGTCTAGTTGCTTAGCTTGAGGCTAGATGGTGCTGTGTTCTGCAACATCAAATACAGGGACAATAATACGGCACTTGCAAACTGAAATCCCTAAGTCTATGAAAGTCAATGTTCATCGTCGTTCGCCTTTCTCTCCTCGAATTTGGTCCCAAGAGAATTCAATACAATCCATCTAAAATAAAAATAAATAAATAAATATTGCAGAACATTCCACACATCGCCATCTAGCCCCAAGCTAAGTAACTGGACTTGTGTTATGGGTGCTAGACAACGGATATACTACTTATATACTTTTCTTTTGTAAATATATACTTATAATATATAGAAACAACCTGACCACAGACAAATATCTAAGTATAAATACTTGGCTGAGGCGGGAATCGAACCCGCAACCCTATGTTTGGCAGTCCGGCATGGTGACCATTGTGCCAACTGGGTGGATCTATAGGACATTTTGGAGCTAGATAATTCCTCTTTATTAAATACTAGCAGCGCTCCGCGGTTTCACCCGCGTAACTCCCGATCCCGTGGAAATATCGGGATAAAAAGTAGCAGCCTTGCTCGATAAATAGACTATCCAACACAAAATGAATTTTTCAATTCGAACCAGTAGTTCCTGAGATTAGCGCGTTCAAACAAACAGACAAACTCTTCAGCTTTATAATATTAGTTAAAAGATGATCTTACCGTTTAGGGTATGGTTGTTTGAGATGGAACGTCCTATAATGCAGCTGCATGCTGTTCTTCTGTGTGAAACGTTTGTCGCAAGACGGGCAGGGATGGGGCCGTTCGCCTGTATGTGTCTAGACATATACAATACAAACATATTATAATATACTCTGGAACGACCTTCCTTACCATATTCGGGCGAGTGAATCTCTCAGCACATTCAAAAATAAACTGAAAGAGCATTATCTGTCCTGTGTGTAGTGTAGGTATATTATATATAGGTATGATTATGTATGAGTATGTGTATGTATTTTTGTACTTATTTATTTATGTGTATATATATTTTATATTTGTATTTATATATTATATTTATGTATGTATTTATATGTAAGTTGCGTAATTTCTTCTGTATATCATATATTTATAATTTAATGACTATTTTTCTCTTTGAAACTGTACACTTTAATTACCTTCCGTTATATTACTTCCTTTCCCTAGAGATCTGTCGGCAGAAAACTCTTCACAGGGTTAGACTCATCTCAGTATTAAGTTTATAATGTATTTCTATTTTGTTTGTTTCTTGTGTACTGAATATATTAAATAAATAAAATAAATAAATAAATAAATATAATCCTTAATAAGGATGGAACAGCAGGAAAATTTAATTTTACTAAACAAGGATTTACAAAGGCTGAAATCACTACAGAGTCACTACATAGTATCAAATAAAGTCACTTTTCGCCGTCCCTATGTCCCTATGTATGCTTAGATCTTTAAAACTACGCAACGGATTTTGATGCAGTTTTTTTAATAGATAGAGTGATTCAAGAGGAAGGTTTATATGTATAATACATGCATAATAAAGCCGTGCGAAGCCGGAGCGGGTCGCTAGTTTGTAATAAAACTACAAGTGGTGTTTTACTTACAACTTGATGCCTCTGTTGGCTGCTCTTGGAAGTGAACTGCATCCCACAGATATCGCAGGGAAAGACGACGGCGCGCGTGTGTGTGTTCATATGACTCGCTATACTCACAGCCTGAAACACGAACACATATATAAATTACTAGCTTCGCCCTGTGATTTTACCTGCGTAAGTCCCGATCTCGTGGGAATATAAGGATAAATAGCCTTCCACGATAAATGGACTATCCAACACAAAAATAATTTTTCAATTCGAACCAGTAGTTCCTGAGATTTGCTCGTTCAAACAAACAAACTCTTCAGCTTTTTAATCACTACATAGTATAAAATAAAGTCACTTTTCGCCGTCCCTATGTCCCTTTGTATGCTTAGATCTTTAAAACTACGCAACGGATTTTGATGCGGTTTTTGACGTGACAACGTTTTATAAATTGGTTTGCCGGGTGACACTTCAAGAAACTGCGTTACGCTCCGCTGACGTTATGCGCTCACAATGAGAGCGAGTGAGAGGCACGCGGGCATGGTTAGCCCGCCTAAGAGCGAGAGAGACAGACATAAAAAGTGAAAGGCACGCGTCCCTTCCACTCGAGCACAGTTGTTGTCACGTAAAACTTTCGCCCGTATACCGACTTTACAGGCAACCAGTTTTTTAATAGATAGAGTGATTCAAGAGGAAGGTTTATATGTATAATACATGCATAATATAGCCGTGCGAAGCCGGTGCGGGTCGCTAGTATAAGTATAAATTACTAGCGTCGTAAGTCCCGATCCCATAGAAATTTTGGGATAAAAAAAAGATTTTTCCAAATCGGTCCAGGCGTTTTCGAGTAATCGGCGAACATACATAAAAAAAAATATATATATACGCGACGAATTGAGAACCTCCTCCTTTTTTGAAGTCGGTTAAAAAGTAGCCTATGTTACTGTTAATGAATCAATGTATATTCATACCAAGTTTCATCTAATTCGGTCGAGTTGTTTTAAAACCTATTTGTTACAAACTAACAAAAACAATGTTTCATCTTTTTACCCGGCTTCGCACTTCCGATTTACTGAAATGAAATGCATTAATAAAACTCTAAAGTTAACATCATTTATAAGCCATAACACGAACAAAAGAGCCACAACGCGTTGTGACTTTTTTTCACTAGGGAAAAAAAGCCACAACACATCGTGAGCGGGCCAAATGGTCGCAAGTATCATTACATAGTATAAAACAAAGTCGCTTCCCGCTGTCTGTCTGTCCTATGTATTCTTAGATCTTTAAAACTATGCAACGGTTTTTTATGCGGTTTTTTTATAGATCGGGTCGCTAGTTAATATTATCTGTAAATCAAATTACTTAATTCTAAATTTTGTAAGGCTGTAATAAGTAAGTGGTTGTATCCAAAACATTCTATTTATAACATCTCAATGTACATCGCTTGAACAATAAAAAAAAATTCTTGATTCAAATACATGTAAAAATACAGCATATTCTTTGACTCACCGCCAACGAAGCTCCGCATATCTCACAGATGTGCCTCTCGTGTATGTCGTGCCTGAACTGCCGAGGATGTTCCTTCGCGTGATGCTTCATACACGCGCTCGTTGTTGAGAAATGTTTGCCGCACTGTAACACATACCATCATAGCTGTCAAACTTATGCAAGGGATTGAAAACCATTTGGGTGTTGGGTAGGTTTAGTAGATATAGGACCTATGTGTAAAATAGATAGATAGATAGAACGCTTTATTGCACACACAAGTTACAGAAAATGACAACACAATTATTATTCGTTTAAATTTAAAAACAGTGGCACAACAGTAGGCGGCCTTACCGCTGAAAGCGGTCTCTTCCAGGCAACCTTAGGATGGAGAGGATTTGACGTAAGATTAAGGGTAAGGTGCATTAAGAAAAAGAGATAACTTATTCGTAAATAGCTTATTCGTCAAAGGACTTGTTCTCGTAATACCTTATTTTACAAAAGACTTATTCGTATAATGCCGTATTCGTGTAATGATGAACTCGTTTTTTAAAGTCCCTGCCAGCGTCAAACCAAAATAATGATATTACAAAAGAAAATGCTATGTGTATATTTCCAAAAGAAAAATTTATACTTAAGTACTCTATACGTTGTCTGGTCACCGTAACACAAGCCTTGTGTTTAGCTTGGAAGGCGCTGTGTGAAATGTCCTTTATTATAGGACACTAGCTGTGCCCCGCGGTTTCACCCGCGTAAGTCCAGAGAAAAAATCCTTCTCCTGTTTCTAAGCTACCTCCTCACCAATTTTCAGCCAAATCAAATCAGCCGTTCTCGAGTTATAAATGGTGTAACTAACACGACTTTCTATTATTTAAAAAGATTACACAGACTGAGTGCAGGTTAATAAAGGTTTTTTATTAAAGTTTGAATTTCGTTCCGAGCTTGAACGAAATTCGAAGCCACGGGCTTTATAAACCGGTAAAAACTTATTGCTACAACTTATAAAGTATGTTTTTCTTTATTCCGATTACAAAATGTGTGACTTACATGTTTGCAGGTTGTGGGTATGCTCTTCTTTCGTCCCGCTAGTCTGAAAGGTTTCCTTTTCTTCTTGTCGCTGCAAATATACAAAGTGAATTTTGTATACAAAAAATAATACAAAGAGCTATTTCCTTTGATTTGCCATACTATGTTCGTTCCCAGGAATTAATCTCTATCAGCAACACTATCGATTGGTATAAAAATATAGGATGATTATTTTTTTGCAAAAACAACAAATTCAACTCCTGGCTAGGGTAATGAATGATTCTAATGATGCAGTTTTAGTTTTTGCCAAAATCGGGCACGCACTCCTTTCAGTATTTATCACTATCTCTTATAGTTTCGAATATAGCCTTTAAGGCCCACGTAAAAAATCACCCTGTATAGATCATTGTAAAGACCCAGGGTAAACATGAAGCAAACAATGGTTTAATTAAAACAATGAAGACTTGTATTTTGAAATCGCGTTTCTTTCACAGTAAATCAATTAATAACAACATCACAAAAACATTCCGTTCTTTACGTAATTTTAACGTTGGTAAGTAGATAAGCTGCCAGCATAATTGGTAATAGGTACTGCGTCTGTTAAATAGAAGTTTATATTCCCCATTACCCCCATGAGTTTCTCGTGCCTTCTAATTGGTAGGCGCGTTTCGAAGGCACACATCCTAACTTAGTCTTTAAGACGTTTCAATGTGATTTCATACCAACTGTACGATTCCAAATGAATATAGAATTTTTATTTTGATTTTATTGCAAGTTAGTTCAAGAGGAAGTAGGTAGTAAAACTTCGTAACGGCTTAGCCATGGCTCTGCGCTGGGTCAGGTTTAGCTACATTTGCAGCTGTAGCTTCGTATCCAGTAGTAAGTAACCGTAACATTAAAAACTACATACTTGGGTTGCTCCTCGTGCATCATAGAGTTGACCAGATGTTCGTTAAACGCTGCTTTAGTAAGGAACGTGACGTCACACTTGTCGCAGTAGTTCTCACCGGAATTGGGAGGTACTTCCTGAGAATTTAATAACCCAAGTAAGTTCCAACTTCCAATCCCGTGAGAATATCGAATAGTAAATATCATAATTAGATGGATCGACCATAAAAAATGTATGTCTTGTATGTCGAATTTTCGACGAAGTAAGGACCTGAAATATTTTATAAGATCTTTTGTAACCTACTTCATGCAAATAAATAATTTTCTATTTCTATTTCTAAAAATATACTTAAATGAAAAGATTCGGCGGTTTCCAGTTTCGTTTCTAATTTGTATTGGTATATTATATACTTCTTATCATCCTGATATTCCCACAGGATCGGGACTTACGCGGGTAATATCATGGGAATTTTAGACTATATTTAAAATTTTTGTGTGCTTCGCAGTAAGCCGCAGTGCAACTATTTAAACAAAATAAAATTTTAAAAGGTGGTCACTGTAAAAGAGCCACGACGCGTTATGGCTCTTTTATTCGTAAGGGCTCTTAAACTGTATGGACTGTATTTAAATTTAGTAGATTAGGCTGTGTTATGTTGCATAATTAAAACCTCCACTCATGCCGTAACGAAGCGAAGCAAGGACCAGTTGCAATCCCTAAAGTATATCTTAAAAGTTTAGTCGCGGAAGTGGGTGTAGTATATCGTTCAACTACAATAGTTGCTTGTTACGGCTTGCTCTCTCTGCCCTGTTAGCTGCTCTGCAGACGACCTCAACAGGGCAACAGATAATGCTATTGCCGTGGCCAAGTTTTGGGCGGGAGTGCTTTGATCAAGGTGCATTACATTGGCCGCCGTTGACACGAAGAAGAAGACGAAGACTACAATAGTTCTGTGTATATTATAAACTGACCGTGTTGTCGTCGACGTGTTTGATCCTCTTGTGTTGTGCGATCCCCGCCTCGCTGACGAACGACGCCCCGCACAGAGTACACAGATGTTCGCTGCGGTGGTTCATGCGGATGTGGGTGTAGTATGTTGAATTGTGACTGTAAAATAAAACATTATAAATTATTATAAGTACAACTAGTCAGTTGATTTTTGAAGAAAAAGATAAAAATTAAATAATCGTTTTATTCTTCTCACATAAAGAAATAATACTTAGAGAAATAAAAAATATGAAAGTAGGAAGGTGTCTGAAATAGGTACTAAGCCTGTGATACAGATCATCTGGTCCCACCGCATGGCAGTTTGGTACAAGTAAAATTTGATAGGTATACATGGCAAAAGAATAAACATACTAACTTAACTTATACTGGTAATATTAGTTTTATTAAAAGCTCCGGGATCTCTTTTCCTCCTAACGTTACGCTAAATGAGTGTAAGCAACTTCTATTAATTCACACTTACGCGAATGTTTCTCCGCAATACTTGCATTTTCTAATGACACCATTGTGATACTCGTCGTGCAGTGTTGCTGAATTTCTGAAAGAGAAAAAAAACACTCTAATCTTTGTTTGTTTCAATTAAAATACTTAGCGAATCCAGTATTCTCCATTACTTGTGGGGTCACCATACCAACTATATTTTTTGATGGAATTGTCTTTCAAAGGCATCCCATAAATAACAACAAAATGTTATGTTGTCAATGGCTTGGACAATAGACAATGTTAAGGCTGCTTATGCTGCCAAACGCAACGCGTCAGAAATACCCGACGCTTACAACTAATATTATTGATTGTAACGAATGTGTTTTGTTTTTCTCAAAAGTGCTGAGATGGAATTGTAGGTGAAATTTTTATCGATATATTGGGCAAAATTTGAGGCGAAAATTCTTTGTAATTTCAAAGCTAGACTAGTTTTAATAATTAATTTTAGGATAGCTTCAAAAGTATAGGAAATGTTTGGCTCAAAATCACACCAAATTGTCGGTAAAAATCTCACCTACAATTCCATCTCAGCACTTTTGAGAAAAACAAAACACATTCGTAACAATCAACAATTTTCACCAACGAAGGCGACCGGTGCAATAGTAACTATTTAGTAGGCTGTGTACCAAGGTCGTTGGCGTATGGACCCCCTTAAGGGAAGTTAATTACAAAGAGTAATTTCCTTTTGTAATCTGTAGGGACCTGAGCTAAGCCTTAGCTTTTTAAAAATAGTGGACACGTTATATACCTACTTTGATTTTAATTCTAAGTAGGTGAAACATAGGTGGGTACGATACAACGTGCGCGTGGTAAGACGACAAAGTTAGAAGTCTTGTAAAGATGGCGCGAATGCGCTGCCGACGCAGGCGTCGGTTAACTCGTGCCGTTCTATGTCTGTGTGCGTGTGGGTACACATAGATATGATGTCCATGTGTGGACATAACCCTCTTAAGTAATAGCTTAGTAAAACTTACATGTTAGTAAACTTCATATTACACCGGAGACAATTGTAGATAGTGTAATGGTTCATCATGTGTTTAGCCAACATACACTTTATACGGAAGCGCATGTGGCAGAAACGACATTCTAGCTGACCCCGACTCTGTAATACAAATAAGAACAAAAAGGAATTAATATAAAATAAATATTATATGTCTAGGTCAGGGGTCGGCAACCTGCGGAGCGCGAGCCACATGCGGCTCTTTGGATGTGTAGCTGTGGCTCTTTAGTGCCATACGCCAATATTATATATTTTAAAGAATGCTGCAAATTGAGGGACTTATTATTATAGTCTTCCCGATTGCTACATTGAGGTGAAGAAGTTGGCATTTGGAGTGCTGACTATCTTCAAAAAGCTTTATTTACTAAAGTACTATTTATTGTTGGCAAAATAAATGTGGCTCTTTAAAACTTTGAAATTTTGTTACCTAATTGTAATGTTTGACTCTCCTACTCAAAAGGCACTGAAGCACAAATAGAAAACGCAAACGACATGGGAGCGGAAAGACGCTTGAGTAGGTACACAAAACCTATTCGTGTCGGTTTCGTTCTATCAAAACCCCTATTAAACTCTAGGGAGTACAAAATAAAGGTTTTCGCTCGAATTACCGGTATTGAGCAGAATAGATCCGTTCTATTTTCACAACCCGCTATGACTATTTGTCTTCTGTACTATAAATGTTTTCAAATATTAGAACCTTTAGATCCCAAAGAGTTATATTTAAAAATAGATGGGTCTGGCTGGAAGACCAGCGCTGCAGCCGAGCATGCTTGGCTGCAGCTTAATTCTGAGGTTGACCCTTTTGAGTCAGCACACAACTCCTCTTTTATGTTTTTTTTTCACTTTTTGTTATTTAAGTATTTTTTTTTCATGTTTATTTCTTTCTTCCTGTGTTTGTACTTAATAAATACTTTCTTTCTTTCCTTAAAAACTTACCTCATTATGTTGTAACTTCATATGCCTATCCAATATATCCCATTTAGAAAATCCTTTCAAACAACTATTGCATTTAAATTTTGCATTCACGTATTTACTGCTGAACTCTTTCTTTTTAAACTCAGCTATAGCTTCCTCTTCAGATAGCTTGAACTGCTCCCAAAACTCTGCAACCAAATACTCTTTCTTCTGTTTCATGAATTTTAACTCTTTAGCATCAGAATTTAATAACTTATTGTTAGATTTTAATGACTTAGCGCTAGATTTTAATAACTTAGCATTAGATTTTCTTGTTTTCTTTTGATTTTTCTGGTTTTTCTTTTTCAAATCATCAATGAATACTAATTTGTTTTCACCGCTAACAGCTTTTTTTACTATGTCTAAGAATATGTTTTCATCATCACTGGATATTGCATTATCAATGAAATTATCATTATCGGCTCCATTATCATGATTATCAATATTGTTATGATGAACATCAATGTCATTATCATGATTATCAATGTCATTAATTTGATTATTATCAGTAAGATCGATTGGTTTGTTGTCTACAATATCAATTTCAGTATTAGGGTTCAGTTCCTTTACTTCAATGCCACTTTGAACTGGTGTTATCGTTTCAAATATCTTTTCTTCAAGAATTACTTGTTCGATAATTGGAATTTCATACTCTTTTGTTTTTTTCTCACTATCGTAAACTATTTTCTCCAATTTGAAAGATTGTAAGTCTGTTCTGTGCTTTTTATGTTTCACTTTGTAGGTTTTGATATGGTCATTTGTTGTTATAAGATAGTTTAGATTAGAGTTAAGTTTCTCACTGTAACGGTCTATGAGATCAACGGCTTCAAAAGTAATCTGAAAACAATTTAAATTGTTAAAGTGGCTTAGTGTCAGGTGAAATACTAGCTGTTGCCAGCGACTTTCAAGCATGGTTTTGTTTTATATATTAAAACCTTTCTCTTGAATTACTCTGTCTATTAAAAAAACCACATTAAAATCTGTTGTGTAGTTTAAAAGATTTAGGCATACATAGGGACATACAGCGGGAAGAGAGTTTGTTTTGTAATAGGTAGTGACTAGCTGTGCTTTGCAGTTTCACCTGTGTATGGCTGGAATTGGGGATAAGATATTGGAAGACTATGTATTATAGTATTCCAGCTTTACATACCAATTCTTTGCAATTAATTCAGTAGTTTTTGAGTGAAGAAGTAACAAATACATTTACATTAAGGTGAAAGGGTACCGGCGCTCTCTCCATACAAACATAGTCGACTGTTTCCTCCCTGGATAATGACACTAGCACAAATATTTTGTTTGCTAAAACCTCTATCTGCCATGACTATGCCCTATGTCTTAGTTTTTTTCATTTTCTAATTGTCATAGAAATTAAGATTAAAAAAACAAGACATAGGGGCATGGTCATGGCAAATATTTGTCCTAGTGTCATTATCCAGGGAGGAACCAGTCGACTATGTTTGTATGGAGAGAGTGCAGGTACCATTTTAAGGGCCACTTGCAGTAAAATTGCAAAATCTCGATTTTATTGAATTCAGATTTGACAACCTCTATGTGGCATGGGCAAAGACCTGCTTGCATTACAGAAGGTTGAAAATTTGATTCCCCCCTTTAAGAAAGATTTTGGTACAGGGTTTGTTTCTGGTGTTTTTGTATGTATTTACATTTTAATAATATTTTTTTAAGTATTATATCTGTTTGGTCATCATAACAAGCTGGAGGCTAGATGGCGCTGTATGCATTGTCCTGCAACAATTATCTACACTAATATAATAAAGAAAGATTTTTTGTTAATAAAAAATAGGCTCCAAAACTACTGGACCGATTTTGATGAGACTTGGTATGAGGATACATTGATTGATGGGGAATAACGTAGGCTACTTTTTATCTTGATATTCTCTTTGGAAGTTACGCGGGTGAAACCGCGGAGCGTTGCTAGTTAATAATATCAGACTTATAGAATACTAGTGACCCGTCCCGGCTTCGCACGGCTATATTATTTATGTATTATACATATAAACCTTCCTCTTGAATCACTCTATCTATTAAAATCAAACCGCATAGGGATATAGTGATATAGCGATATAGGGACAGAGAAAGCGACTTTGTTTTATACTATGTAGTGAGGCTTATTAAAATAGGAATTTTCGAACCTGTCCCTTCCATAAAATCTTGCTCAGTAGTCTCTGTCCGTTGCAACATTTATCTCTAAACTTATGATATTTTCTTAGCAATGATGTACACTCGAAACATAACCATTTTGGTAATTCATCTTGTACACTTATCTGCAAAGAAATGAGTTTGATTTTTGAGTATTTATTTGCCTATCGGGAAATAAGTTCAAACATTCGCCCAGGCAGGGAATGAACCTGCGTCCTCATGTCTATCTAGCAGAACAAGTACAGTATGGGTCATAAGTAAATGATCAGTTCGTTACAATAATACTATCAACAAGTATTGGAGTTACGACCTTCTTCTAATGTCTATTAGAAGAAGGTCGTAACTCCAATACACACAAACTTAAATACTTGAGTTAAAAGTACTCAGTGTGATTATTATTTTTAACATGTTAGCTATGTCTTTAGTTGGCCGAGTGATATAAGCCGCCACCCGCTACACTAACCGACGTGGGTTCGATCCACAGGTTACGTTGTTATAATGTTCAAATAGTGCTGCACAGGATTGTCAATGTTACGGTAGGCAGAGACTTTTGACCGTGGATTGTACATTGAAAAACTGTGATTGTTTTAGAACTGTTTCTTTACTTTGAAGGTATTTGTCTGAGCAAATAGCGTGCAGATATATAATGTGGAGGAGCCATTACAGACGTAATGGCTACGCCACATTTTGCTCCTAGCGCAATTATTCACTCTGCCGCCATGTTGCCCTGTCTGCCCTTGCCCTGCCTTGGTCTGCCCACACACTGCTCTACTCGCAACAATGAATAGTGCCTTCTGTTTTCGCTACTTCCCACGCCACTCGTCGAGTGTGTGGCGAAGCCTTAACTGAGCTTTATTTCGACTGAAATGGATCTATAGATATTTGTTTATATTTTGAATTAAACATAGAGAACATCATAAGCGTAGAAATAAAGAAAATTACTCACAATAGTATTGGTAAGTTCTTCATAATACCGATTCAGAGTTTTTGTCATTTTTTCACCTCTAACGCTGTGTATCAGGCATATTCGACAAATAAGAAGGTCGCACATATTCTACACTATGTTTAATAGCAAATAATGGCACAAAACAGGAGGAAATATGGATTATTTATTAAATAAATTCCTTCGATAATAACAAACAAAACTGAACAGTGAACACCAGTGTTGCCAACTCGGATTTTGAAAAATATGTAGACCCCATTAGAAAAGTTCGTAAATCTACATGTCTACTTTTTTCTGAGTGAGATGAAGAGAAATAAATTGAGCGTTTATTTCCTCGAAATCGAAATTTAAAAGATATTAAAAGAACAAAACAACAGTAACTCCGTCGAATCGAAATATTTTTAGGTTAATTTTTTTAACAAGGCGAGCTGTGCCTTGATTCACTAAGGTTCAAGTCGTCGGGCGCGCGTGATTAGGACGAGATTTCCATACAAAAACCGCCCCCCTCCGCCCCTAATCACGCACGCCCAACGATTTGAACCTTAGTGAATATAGGCCCGGGTGACATTCACGCGACGACGTTTCGTTTTACACAGTCACAGCTCTATGGAATAAGAACTTTGTTTCACTTGTGTTTAAAATAATGACGAATGTAGTATTGTGTTGACGAAGCGAGTGTGCTTTAGTATAAAACGGAACGTTTATTAACATTTTCTCGCGAATAAAGAGGAAATTATACACCTATATTTACCTATGAGTTTCGTTATTTAATTTTTATAAATTGATAGAAAATACGTAGATTCTAGGACTGAAGTTCGTAGGAGAAGCCTAAAGTACGTAGATATACATAAAGAAACGTAGCGTTGGCAACACTGGTGAACACTTGCTTGACGTATGATCATTTTTTTGTTTATACACTTAACGGGGCAGGCAAACGGCTTTTATCTAATACAGCCTAGTAATTATTTCATTTATCTCGAAAACCTTTCTCCATACTTATCATTTCTTAAAAAGGCATTATTATGGACAAAATTGTTAAAATGAAATAAAACAATCGACTCAACGAATCATAATTTATTTATCTATATTATTTAATAGCAATAATAAATATTTCTGTACATGTATTTACATTTTCTGTTCATTGACCATTAACACTAGCTGGGCCCCGTGGGCACACCTGCGTAGGTCCCGATCCCATGGGATTCCATCGAGATAATAACTCCGCTATGTAGTACTCCAAACATTGAAATATCCCTGTACAAATTTTCATCCAAATCGGTAGTAGAGCTTTAAATAAATAATCCTAATAGGTATCTATGTGCAACAGTTCGAAGCCCCATGCGTTTCTTTTTTCATGGAAAAGCAGAAACTTCATCCGTCTTCTTTTTTCTATTTCTGTAAGACAAAAAAAAAATAGAATAGAGGTCCCATGTAAAAAAAAATGTTGTAAAGTCGGTTTACGGACGATAATTTTACGTGCTATCGTCATAAGAAAACATTGATGGTAACCATAGCAACGGTGTTATTGGCTGAACTCCACCTAAACGGCTGAACCAATTTGTATGAATTTATTGTGTATATTCGCTAGTTCTGAGAATCGAACAACATTTTAGTTCTTTTTTGTTTTTTCTTTTATTTTTGCCTTTTATTTTTTGACGTCGTAAGAAAACATTAATGGCAAGAATACGTTGCTATGGTTACCCTGTCAATAACATGTCATGTCCCCGTAATCATGACGCCCGCCGGCGTGGTAATGATCAATGACGCATGACGTCACACTTTTTTGTGAATGCAGGTATTATTAGATGTTATCACGTCAAAAGCCATTGAACGCTAAGAACACTAACCGCTGTGGATACGGTTGTTTGAGATGAAATGTCCTATGATGCAACAAGACGCCTCCACGTTGAGTGAAACGTTTGTCGCAGAGAGTGCAAGCGTACGGCTTCTCTCCTGTATGCGTCTGTAATACAATAATACAAGTTATTTGAGAATCTCTAACTCTAATATAGAAGTTTAAGCCGTTGGTCCCGGTTGCTACCTCTAGTAGCAGTCGTTAGGTCAAGCTAGAGGCTTTAACAGGAAAGGGTACCGGGGGCTCTTTTCATACAAACTATTACAAACGTATTCGACTGTTTTCTCCCTGGATAATGACTCTAGAGCAAATATTTTTGGTGCATAAAACATATAACTGCCCTATTGACCCTATTTTTTTTTTAAGCTATTGCATAGCTTTTATCGCTGGCTTTGAGCGCGGCGACTGAATCAAGAAATTCTGTAACGAAAATAAACCTAACACCCCCCACTCCGCCTACCATGTAGCTTGGCCGAGCGTTCGCTTAACGTGTATGTATAGCTCGCACGATGCTATAGCTTTTTTTTAATTTTTTAATCTTAATTTCTATGATAATTAGAAAATGAAAAACCAAAACATAGGGGCATAGTCATGGCATTTATAGGTTTTATGGCACAAAAATATTTGTGCTAGTGTCATTATCCAGGGTGGAAACAGTCGACTACGTTTGTATGGATAGAGCGCAGGTACCCTTTGACCTTAACTCTAACAATAGGTGAGCCACACCACTATACGAGAAGAAAACTTCCAGCCACGAAAAATTCATAATAGATAAAGATCCCGCCTACCATCGAACTTTCGAGATTTTATAAAAGCTGAAAATTTCTTAGCGCATGCCCCCAATACAGTTATGAACGATGCATCATTATGAAGTTCAGACTATAGTGGCTTAGAGAGTTATCAAATAGCAAAGCCAAGAATCGAATCGAAAGAAATAACCGGCTTCAAATAAAATGGTTGTAAATGATAACGTGAAATAAGGTCTAAGTAAAACGATGAAAAATTAAGTTTTTTCTTTTTTTTGTTTTTCCATTATATTTTTTATTTTCTTTATTTAATACTTATTTTTTTCCTTTATATAATTCTTCTCTTCGTCACTCATCGCCATAACATAAGCCTAATCACGTACACACGAGCGTCAAGCTTGTAGAAGTGTACTTATCACAGAGCGTTGTATGAAACCTTACAATGTGGTTCTTGTTTAATCATGTGGCAACAGCAACGATAATACGTTGCTATGGTTACCTTGTCAATAAAATGACGCATTCCCTGAACATGACGCATGACGTCATCTATTTTGTGAATGCAGATGTCAATTTATTAAACGTTATCACGTTAAAAAAGAAATCGTCTGTATTTTTGTACCAATCGATATTCTATATGTACCTATAATAATACTAGCGACCCGCTCCGGCTTCGCACGGCTATATTATGCATGTATTATACATATAAACCTTCCTCTTGAATCACTCTATCTATAAAAAATAGCCGCATCAAAATCCGTTGCGTAGTTTTAAAGATTTAAGCATACATAAGGATATAGGGACATAGGGACAGAGAAAGAGACTTTGTTTTTATACTATGTAGTGATAGTCATAAGTCTTACAACTTGATGTCTATCGTGTGCTCCTTTAGTAGTGAACTGCATTCCGCACGTCACGCAGCAGTGCTTCGAGCCCAAGTGCAGGTTCATATGGCTCTTTAGACTCGCCAACTGTAATAATGTATTTTAAAAAGTAACGTTTGACAAGTGAGGAACTAAATTTGGCAAATGAGGACCTAAATTTGGCAAATGAGGAACTAAATTCAGCAAATGAGGAGCTCATTTTCTCTGTTACAGAAGTTAATTTGCTCTGTCCCTAATAGAGACAAACAGTTCCTCATTTGCCGAATTTAGTTCCTCATTTGCCAAATTAACGTCATCATTTATTTTCAAAAGTTATTTTTTCAGTTTCGCTGCCTCGTATAGTTTAGAAAGTGTTCCAGACGACCTGTTTTAAAAATATTTAGTTTAGATTGTATACTGTTTTGTGTGCTATCTATAAATACAAAATTCAAAGTCCTGGCCTGGCTGACTGACATATCCTACTAATATTATAAATGTGAAAATTTGTGTGTGTGTGTGTGTGTACGTATGTTTGTTACTCCTTCACGCATAAACCACTGGACCGATTGCGATGAAACTCAGTATCTAGATAGCTGGAGACCTGGATTAACATATACGCTACTTTTTATCCCGATATTACCACGGGATCAGGACTTATGCGAGTGAAACCGCGGGGCGCAGCTAGTTATCTATAAAACCAATAGACGGATCCGGCAAAACTGTGGCATAGGTACAGATAGCAACAACATCCGCTAAGAGAAGATTTAAAAAAAAATTAACTCCTACGAGGACAAAGTCGCGGATAAATGCTAGTAATAGAATGTATACACACAGCAATAGAGACCCCGCAAAGTTCACAGACGTGCCGAGGGCCGAGTGAAGGCGGGGGCGCGTGCGGGTGTCGCGCCACGTGGTGCTTGTAGCATGCTGACGACGTCAGGAACCATGAACCACACTATACAAACAAATACATATTATTATTTAACTAGCGACCCGCCCCGGCTTCGCACGGCTTTATTATGCATGTATTATACATATAAACCTTCCTCTTGAATCACTCTATCTATTAAAAAAACCGCATAAAAATCCGTTGCGTAGTTTTACAGATCTAAGCAAACATAGGGACAAACAGCGGAAAGTGACTTTGTTTTATACTATGTATTGATAATGCACGTTTTTTATTTCGTAAATATCATACTAACGAAATGTTAGTATAGTCCATTTGATAAAAAAAAGCTTGAGATGTGTCAAGGGACACCCGGATGGAACGAAGTTCCTTTCGATTAATTCGTAGTAAAGGAATTGTATTTTTTTTTATAAATAATCGTCTCGACACCACACTGTTCAATGCGAAATAGAAAGACGAAACGAAAATAACTGGCTTGCTTTCTATGCAAAAAGTGTCGTTACAACTTTTGGTCTTAATTTTTTCCATCTAGCCCCCTTTCGCAACGCGCGATAAGGAACTTTCGTTCCAACATGAACATTAAGTATGGACTAGAATAGATTATGCTCTCACACGAAAATGATGCAATATACTTACATAAGAACAAATGACGTTATCCCTCTTCTTGGGCGTTTTTTTCTGTTTCTCTTTGAAGTTAGAAGGATCACTGAAAAACATAAGACATTTAATTATGTCACACACTTTCCTAAGTGAATTTTATTATTCTTTGTCTGTGCGCCGCGGATTTTACCTGCGTTATGGCGTAGGAATCCGAACTTAGGGTAAAAGCTAGTTATTAAATAATTAAATATTGCGACACTAACATATCGCCATCTAGCCTTAAGCTAAGCAACTAGACTTGTGCTATGGGTACCAGATAACGGACATAAAATTATCTACACTTTTCTTTTAATAATATTATTATATACTTAAAATTTACAGAAAAAAGTATATGGTCATAAATATTTCTGGCGGAAATCGAAAATATGAGGTGTGATGACTTTGGTTCGTAAAGAAAGGTTTATTGTTTTCGTTAGGCAGTTATTTTTATGTAAAAATAGTCTTATAATTAAAATGTTGTGATTAAACAGTGATAAATAAAAGGTATTGTGACATCGCAACCTTCTGCGTCGCAGGCGGGTGTTAGATAATGATCGTATCTTACTCAGCATTATCCACGTGTAGTTTAGAGTTGACCAGATGTTCGTCGTACGCGGCTCTCGTCAGGAACGTGATGTCACACTTGTCGCAGTAGTTGTCACATGATTCTGACACATCCTAGAATATAGAGGCAAATTATGGAAAACTTTAGTGAACCTGTAAAATAGTAATAAGTAATAGAGTCTAAATCAATACAAATGGGGGAATGGCTGCTCGACCATTGATTTTTGAAATTTTTGCTGTTTAGTGGCTGACTACACCTATTATTTAAAAAAAAAACTTGAGATGTGTCATGGGACACCCAGATGGAACGAAGTTCCTTTCGATTAATTAGTGAAGGAATTGTTTTTTTTTTGTAAATAATCGTCGCAACACCGCACTGTTCAATGCGAAATAGAAAGACGAAACGAAAATAACTGGCTTGCTTTCTATGAGAGAGAGAAAGAGACAGACAGAGAAACACGCGCACGCCGCACGGCTTACAACTATAGCAAAAAGTTTTGCTTTTGGTCTTCAGTTTTTCCGTCTAGCCCCCTTTCGCAACGCGCCAATAAGGAACTATCGTTCCAAAAGTGGCTACTGAGATTCTTGTGGTTGAGCAGCCACAATGTCATCTGTGGGTATCAGATAAGGAAGCAGCCTCCATGTGTGAGTCATTTCAACTCTCACTTTCGATACAATTCTGACAGATGTAGCTAATCCAATATGTTTAAACAAAGAGGTTGAGGTGCTTCATGCGGATATGGGTGTAGTATGATGTACTCTGCTACCTTCTCGTTACTGGCTACTATATCAACTTACTGTATTGTTAACAACATGCGTAATCCGTTTATGTTGCGCGAGCCCCGCCTCGCTGACGAAGGACGCGCCGCATAGAGTACACACGTGTGTGCTCCGGTGCTTCATACGGATATGGGTGTAGTATGATGAATTGTGCCTTTAAGAAGACAATCATAATTTACTGTTAATTTCCTTGATATTATTTACCATGTGAAGAAAGAGTAATTTTGAATGAGATTGGCATTTGAGGACCTAGTATTTTTAATAATTTGACATTGGAGGACCTAGTATTTCAAATAATATGTTTGGCATTTTAGGACTTAATATTTCAAATATTTTTGGCATATTATGAGGACCTAGTATTTAAAATATGTTTGACATTTGAGAACCTAATATTTAAAATATGTTTGGCATTTAAGGACCTAGCAGTCAAAGATATTTAGTATTTGAACAACATATAATATAGAAGATTTTTGGCATTTGAGGAGCTTATATTTAAAAAATGTTAGGCATTTGAGGACTTAATATTTTAAAGATATTGGTTAACTAGCAGCGCTCCGCGGTTTCACCCGCGTAACTCCCGATCCAGTGGGAATATCGAAATATAAAATAGCCTATAGGCTTCCTCGATAAATGGACAAAAACAACACAAAAAAAAACAATTCGAACCAGTAGTTTCAGAGATTAGCGCGTTTAACAAAATCTTCAGCTTTAATATTAGTAGATATGAGGGCTATGCTTTGCATTTTGAAGATTATCGATACTTACGTAAATTCTTTCCCACAATGTTCACATTTCTTCGTAACACCATTATGAAATTGTTCATGGTACATTGCTGATGAACTGTAACAAAAAGTTTACTACAAAAATATGAAAAACTGTTTCTGTGTCCCTTCTTATAGGGCTCGATCGATATGGATGGAAATCTACATTATTATTATTATATATTACTAGCGACCCGCCCCGGCTTCGCACGGCTATATTATGCATGTATTATACATATAAACCTTCCTCTTGAATCACTCTATCTATTAAAAAAAACTGCATCCAAATCCGTTGCGTAGTTTTAAAGAATTAAGCATACATAGGGATATAGGGACAGAGAAAGCGACTTTGTTTTTTACTATGTAGTGATAGTGATAGTGAAGAGCCTACAGTGTCCCACTGCAGTGCAAAGGTCTTTCTACCTTTCTTCCATTGATCACGATCTGTCGCCATTGCACACCAATCATTCCTATAGGAGTCAAAATCATCTCGCCATCGTCGCCTTGGTCTGCCGCGTTGTCGTATCCCTATGGGGGACCATTCTGTTGTTATTTAAGCTCATCGTTCATGCGACGTGCGGCAAACATGTCCCGCCCAAGTCGTATTTTAGCTTAGCGGCTTTCTGGGAGACGTCAGCAATGCGAGTTCTGGAGCGCAGGTTCGTGTTTGGTTAATTTAACCCGCAGCATGCTGCGCTCCATACCTCTCTGACTCACCCCGAGCGCGGACCTCTGTTGTTTGGACAAAGACCAAGTTTGGGCACCATATGTGAAGACGGGAAGGATGCACAAGGATGCACGGGAAGAATCCACAGGGATAGCCAATTGTATAAGCTGGTTTACTTACAATACAGTGAATTTCCTATCGCATCTGAGACAATTGTAGACGGTGTAATGCTCCATCATGTGGTACGCCAGCTTACATTTGACACGGAAACGCATGTGGCAGAAACGACATTCAAATGTACCCTTTTTCTGAAGAAAATATAAAAAAATATTTTATCAGCTCATGTATATTATCTATTAGCGACCCGCCCCGGCTTCGCACGGCTGTATTATGCATGTATTATATCTAAAAACCTTCCTCTTTAATCACTCTATCTACTAAAGAAAACCGCATCAAAATCCGTTGCGTAGTTTTAAAGATCTAAGCATACATAGGGACATAGGGACGGCGAAAAGCGACTTTATTTTATACTATGTAGTGACTATGTAGTGATGATACTAATATTATAAAGCTGAAGAGTTTGTTTCTTTGAACGCGCTAATCTTAGGAACTACTGGTTCGAATTGAAAAATTATTTTTGGGTTGGATAGTTCATTAATCGAGGAAGGCTTTAGGCTATATAACATCACGCTGCAACCAATAGAAGCGAAGTCAGTGGGAAATGTGGAAAAAACGGGGAATATTATTCATCCTTAAGGGCTTCCGTTGTTTGTTTGAACACGCTTATCTCAGGAACTACTGGTTCGAATTGAAAATTATTTTTATGTTAGATAGTCCATTTATCGAGGAAGGTTATATGCTACTTTTTATATTGATATTTCCACGGGATCGGGACTTACGAGGGTGAAACCGCGGGGCGCAGTTAGTGTTAATTATAGACGAAAAGCATTTTGCTCTTGACTCCTATTTTTGTGACTTAATTTCGCTACTCCGAAGTTGTTAAAATCATTTTCCTGAAGGTTTTTGCGGCTTGGTTAGAGCGTCACAAAGTTATGTTAGCCATAACTTCGTGACAGTATACAAGTTCAAATCCTATCTGGATTATTATTTTTAAAGGAATATGTTACTTTTATGCTTGTGGTTTCACCCACTAAAGTCCCGATTCGGGACTATTGGGATAAAAAGTGGCTGTTTGTTTTATTCCAGAATTCTAGCCACCTATTTACCAAGTTTGATCGCAACGGATTCAGTAGTTTTTGCGCAAAGAAGTCTCAAACTATCACACAAATTTTTACATTTTAGTATTTTTATTTACCTCATCATGCCTTAATTTCATATGCCGCTCCATTATATCAAAATTAGAAAATGTTTTGAAGCATTTCTCACATTTATATTCTGCATTAATATATTTACTATCGCTCTCTTTCTTTTTAAATTCAGCCATCGCTTCATCCTCTGGCAACTTCACTTGATCCCAGAACTTTGGAGTGAGAAATTCTTTCTTTTTCTTTGCATACTTTTTAATTTTCCCTGTGTTCTTTAATCTATCGTTATTATTAACTTTATGTATTAATTTTTTATGTTTCTTTTCATTTTTATTTTCATGTAGATTATCATTTGTTTCAGAATTTAATTCTTTTTCATTAAGATTATTATCAATATTTCTAGTATTTAGAGATGTATTATCATTTTCTGTATTGGGATTGATATATTTATTAGTAGATATATCATTTTCCCCGATTTTTCTTTTAGATTGATTTATTAATATACTTTTATTGCTAAGTGGTATATCATCTTCACTATCAGAACTTATATTTATATCCGGTTCTTTAGAAAGTTTATCTTTGTTAATTGTATTATCAATATTGAGTTCATTTCTTATTGATATATCATTATTAATAATAATATCATCATTATCATCAATGGAAAAGTCATTATCATTAAATAAATCATCGTTATTTTCAATTTGATCTGATTCTTCTTTTATTCTACTGTGAGCAAGCTCTGGTGGTACATATTCTTCAATAAATTCGATGGGAAATTTATTTTTATTGATTTTGATGGACTTTTTTGTTTTTCTTCTATGTATTTTTGTACTTTTATGTCTTATGTTATATGTTTTGACGTATGTACTACAGGATGCTGTTGTTAGATTAGAATTTAGGTTTTCATTTTGTCTATTTATAAGACTTATAGCTTTGTATGTTATCTGTAAGAGAAAAATAACTTATATTTCTACATAATAGGTATAGTCGGCATATCTATACATCTAATTGATGAGAAAGAGATATTAGGAAAGACTAGAAGAGTAATAAGTATTTATGTAGAGGGATGAAGACGAAGAGGACAACCTAAGAAAAGATGAATGGAGTGTCTATGAGGGAGTTGGATGTGAACGAGGACATGACGAATAATAGAGGAAAATTAAAGATGTGCTGCCGACCTGAAATAAATTAAGACAAGGGGAGGCAGAAGAAGGTAGGATAGATAGAATAATAGAAAAGAGAAGACACACTTTACCTGCCCTTTCTGTAGTATTTGTTCTAAAATTATCTTTCCGTTTGCACATTTTTCTCGGAACTTGTGATACTTTTGTAATAATGTTGCACATTCGTAGCACACCCATGTTGGTAGTTTATCTTTTAAATCTATCTGTAATTAGTTAAATATTAGGATTTTTTTATGAGGTAAGTAAACAGAAACATGAATTTTGTAAGGAGACTTTTAAAGCTAGCATCATGCTTAAAGGGTGATGTCGACCCAATTGGCACAATGGTCACCATGCCGGACTGCCAAACACAGGGTGCGATTCCCGCCTCAGACAAGTATTTATGCTTAGATATTTGTCTGTGGTCTGGTTGTTTCTATCTATCTTCTATCTATAATATAAAAATGAATCGCAAAATGTGTTGGTAAGCGCATAACTCAACAACGCCTGGACCGATTTGGCCAATTCTTTTTTTGTTGTGTTTGTTATTGTCAAGAGAAGGATCTTACGAAAGAAAAAAATAAGAAAGTCACCCAAAAAATTATTACGCGGGTGAAACCGCGGGGCGCAGCTAGTCTATAATATAAAAATGAATGGCAAAATGTGTTGGTAAGCGCATAACTCAACAACGCCTGAACCAATTTGGCCAATTCTTTTTTTGTTGTGTTTGTTATTGTCAAGAGAAGGATCTGAAAGAAAAAAATTAGAAAGTTGCGCAGAAAATTATTACGCGGGTGAAACCGCGGGGCGCAGCTAGTATTATATAAAAATAAGTCGGGTTTTCCTTCCTGACGCTATAACTCCAGAACGCACGAACCGATTTAGATGATTTCGGTTTTGAAATGTTTGTTGTAGTCCAGGGAAGGTTTAAAAGGTGAGAAAGATCGGACTTACGCGAGTGAAACCGCGGGGCGCAGCTAGTGTATTATAAGTATATATTTACAAAACAAAACAAAATTATAGTAGTATATCCGTTGTCTAGCACTCATAACACAAGTCAAGTTACTTAGCTTGGGGCTAGATGGCGATGTGTGGAATGTCCTGTAATATTTATATGTAGTGCCTGGGACCTCTAGTAGCTAGTAGAATGTAGGTACTTATTTGTACAATCAGTAATCAGTTAATTTCTTATGAAATACGAACCAGTTGATGACCCAGTTGGCACAATGGTTACCATGCCGCACTGCCAAACACAGGGTTGCGGGTTCGATTCCCGCCACAGACAAGTATTTATGCTTAGATATTTGTCTGTGGTCTGGTTGTTTCTATGTATTATAAGCACATGAGTAAACTCATGTGTTATAAGTAATTATTTACAAAAAAAAATTATAGTAGTACTTATATCCGTTGTTTAACACCCATATCACAAGTCTAGTTACTTAACTTGGGGCTAGATGGCGATGTGTGGAATGTCCTGCAGTATTTATTTATTTATTTCCTAGAGCCTTTGAAGCCTCCTACTAACATGTAGAATTTTGATAAAATTATTAGGGCACAATATAGGCGAATTTAACCGAATGATGTTGTAGATAACCTGTGTTAGCAAGCACGATTAGAAATATCTCATTTACGTCGGTAAGAACATAAGAAATACTCACTTGGCAATCCAAAATCAATTCGTAAAATTGTTTGAGTTTGTTGGTCAATTTGTAACCTCTCACGTTTGAAATCAGGCAGATACGACAGATATTTAAATTACACATTATTAATTATTTCTAACCCTTGAAGAAACTTATAGAAATAAGTTAAAATTATGCTAACTACAGCTAACTATAAAATATTGTTCAAATTGTCGAAACAAGATTTTGTAAACAAACACGAATTTGATTTTTAATCTTTTTTTTCTTCTTCGGTGATGACGGCAAAAAGCTTTGAACTCATGCAGCTATAGCTAAAGAGAACAAATGGGTATTATGCTGCATGCAGCCTTGATTGTTTTATCATTTTACTGAAACATTATCACCGATACGATTATCACAAGATCATAGTAATAGAAATAAAACCTAACCAAAAAAACCAAACAAAGTTAATTAGGCATTAGCTCAGGGCATTAGGCATTGCTGCGTGTTTCCCTCAGAAAAAAAAAAGTGTTTCCCATGTGTTTCCCCATAAAAGCCCGCCTATAATCATCATTTTCTTGTTTTATATCATCGTCGTTTTTAGCGACATCTGTACGTTGACCACATTTTTCTCAAAAATTTAGTTCCATACGAATTCTCTAGATGGTGTTGAAATAAAACAATCTTGAATGTGCGAATAAGGCGCGAATATTGAAAGTTTTCAAAAACTTCTATAAATAGAATAGCTACCTGAAACATTCTTCAAGTTTTAAATATATTTACGTATTTCTTTCCAAGACGAATTTATTAAGAAGTTTGAACAAGGTGACTTATCAATTATTATCATAATTAACACTACATTACAGATTTTTCTCACCTCGATTTAGCCTGATGAGTAGTAACAATGCAATGCATTAATCCAATTCTTCTTATTAGCGGGCAACTGACTCATTAAAGCTTAACAGCTTAAATAACAAGATTTGTTTTCATTGCTATAGGTATTAATTAAAACTCTTTTATGGGTTAAAATCTTGATTCAGACCTAAATTAAAATAATTCGTCCAATACATAGACTAACAAAAAATATCTATGGTCCAATAATACTCGTACTTAGGTACCTACCTAAATCAATGTAACCTTTTCAGACTGCTACGATAAAAAACTTTTTACCGATAATCAATGCAACCATGCAACCACAGCATGCAACCTTCTTGGAACACGGGAACTTGTAAGTAAATATATTTCTTAATAAAACTCAGAAATGTTTTAATTAAAAAATTGCCAGTATAATTTTGAGAAAGATAAAATTCAGAATTATACCTTTTCTTCTTGATTTAAGACAAAGAGAATTTAAATACTAGATTAGGTAGGTACCTAGTAGTAGTAGTACCTAGTAGGTACTAGGTACCTAGTACCTACTAAGGCGCAAGAATTTAAGAATAAATAAATAAATAAATATTTCAGGACAGATTACACATCGCCATCCAGTCCCAAGCTAAGCAACTTAATGCTTGTGTTATGGGTGCCAGATAACGGATAAACTACTTATATACTTTTTTTTTTTGTAAATTTATACATATTATACATATAGGAAACACCCAGAACCAGAAACAAGAATTTATGGTCAGCATAAATACTTGTTCCCGGCGGGAATCGAACCCGCAACCTTCTGCGTCGCAGTCGGGTTTTCGCCCGACGCGCCACAGAGGTCGTCATAAACAACTCAATAATTATAGTTAAAAGGAAAATCTTGAAAATACCTATGTCACAGTCTTTGCTGTGCTAGACTATTGTATTTATTAACCTTTAAAGTCTTTAATTAAGTACTTACTTAGTTAATAAGTGATGTACCTACCTATGTAGTTACCTACCTACTTACATTGTAAAAAGATGACCAAATTAAACTAAGTCTCGCCTTAGGGTCTATCCGCACAGCTCAGTGACGGCACAGTGACGACAGTTCCGTACCATACCGTGCCGTGCTACATGTCAGTGCCAGTACCGACACGGCGGGCTCAGTGATTTTTAGGGTTACCATAACTTTCGGTCACGAGTCCAACTTGCACTTGGCCGGTTGTTTAAATTATATTATGTAAAAAAAACGAGAGCGAGCAAAGATAACGACCGCAACATTTCCGATATTTTCACTGTGGTTTTAAGGAAAATGAATGTACCTAGGGGTAGATCGTCAAAAAAAACGAGATGAATACTGACAATACACGGACCAATTCAATTAACTTTTCGTGAATTTTCAATCTTGAAACACTGCGACCGTGTCAGGCAAAATATTGTACGCTACAAATTCACGGCGATCACGGCGAGCGTCGGAGCAGCACTGACATCACTGTCACTAACCAGTACGGATAGTCTAGTACAAACAGTTTGAAACAATATCATTTTTCACTGGCACTGATGGAACATCACGGTACGGCACTGTGCCGGCACTGTGTCGTCACTGTGCTGTGCGGATAAGCCTTTATCCTGCATTTTTGCCCGTTGATGTCATTGAATGCAAAATCTGAACTTGTGTCACCTTGAATTGATAATAATCAGGTTAGAGCCGTTGATTGTAAACCTATGACTGCATCGGAGTATAAAATTAGCGATAGCATAATTGGATTAATGAAATTAAGAGGATAAAGTCAACAACTGACTTGAATCGCTGCACCTTCCGTCTCCCTCTAGAGTCCTCTTTAGTTGGGCAATTTTTGCACAGGCTTGCCTAGCACCTTCTCTCACTCTCAGCTTAGTTGACCTTGTCTAGAGAAAATTACTTGTCAATACTTCTAGAGACAACTAAGTGGCGGGTTTAATTTTATATTGTATCTCTTCCATCCATTTATAAGGCTATGTCAAAGATGCATTGTACATCGACATCGCACAAGCGGATTCGTAGCAGTGTGGCACGAGCGTGACTTGATTTGACCAATCACGAGCCAGAGCACATAATTATAGTTGATTGGGCAATTTTATTTTTGGCCACATTTATGATAGCTATGTATTCCTTGGTAGGCCAATTTTATCATAGGCCATTGATCATTTTTATGGCTTTTATTATCATGTGTAATTCAACCCAATGATCAACCCTATGATCATTTTTATTATTGGACTTTTTTCTTTTTGGAGACCCCCTAATATTGAAAGGCTACTTAATCTTAAGTGGCGTTTAAATTGAAATTTAAGTGTAGGCTTCAATAGAAAACATACACGTAACGTCAATTTAAACGCCACTTAAGATTAAGTAGCCTTTCAGTATTCGTCGGTAAGTAGTAAGTAGTTGTGCAAAGGGATGAACTCGCATCGATGTATCACAGTGATGCATCTTTCGACATGCACCTCTATATCCATACACCAACATGCGCTTTGTGTTGCGTTTGTCTTGCACCAGTATGCGCCACTATAACGCTGAGTAACTTATTTTATTGAATACCTACATCTTTCTATTTTTTTACATACTAGCTATTGCCCGCGACTTCGTACACGTGGTAGTTCAAATACTAAAACCTTCCTCTTGAATCACTCTATCTATTAACAAAAACCGCATCAAAATTTTACGTAGTTTTATAGATCTAAGCACCCATAGGGACAGACAGACAGCGGGAAGCGACTTCATCACTACATAGTATAAAATAAAGTCACTTTTCGCCGTCTCTATGTCCCTATGTACCTATTTCCCTTTGTATGCTTAGATCTTTAAAACTACGCAACGGATTTTTTAATAGATAGAGTGATTCAAGAGGAAGGTTTATATGTATAGTACATGCATAATATAGCCGTGCGAAGCCGGGGCGGGTCGCTAGTTTTATACTATGTAGTGATTTGCGTACTCTTTAAGAGTTAAGATTTTATTTGTCCTTTTTTGAAAATACTTGTTGAAACCCGGATAACAGTGCGATGTGTGATGAGCGATGTGTCTTCGGTATAATACAGGGTGAATTTTTTATGTGGGCCTTCAGGGCTATATTCTAAACTATGAGAGATAGCGAAAAATGCTGAAAGGAGTTGCGTGCCCGATTTTGACAAAAACAAAAACTGCATCATTCGATTTTTGAAAAACTCATTACTCTAGCCAGGAATCGAACCTGTTGATTTTGCAAAAAAATAATCATCCTATATTTTTATACCAATCGATAGTGTTGCTGATAGAGATTAATTTCTGGAAACAAACATGGGATGGTTAATTTAAAGAAATAGCTCATTTTTGTATTTTTCTACAATTTTCATGTTTCCGTCTTTGGCAAAATAATAGCGCATGAGACATAGAGAGGAAGTAATAATTTTCTAAATGTTATTAATATGTTCTAGATTCTCTACATTACATAAAATTTGGAAAAACAAATTATATTTTTTTTGCAGCAGTTTGTTACGTCATAAGCCATACTTTCTCAGTACATTTTTTCAGGGATAGTAGTATGAAAATTACAGAAGACTGCAAAATTTGCTGTTTCCTTTGGTTTGCCATACTATCTTTGTTTCCAAGGATTGATCTCTATTAGCAAGACTATCGATTGGTATAAAAATACAGGATGATTATTTTTTGCAAAATCAACAGGTTCGTTTCCTGGCTAGGGTAATGAGTTTTTCAAAAATCTAATGATGCAGTTTTTGTTTTTGTCAAAATCGGGCACGCAACTTCTTTCAGCATTTTTCGCTATCTCTTATAGTTTAGGATATAGCCCTGAAGGCCCACATAGCCGTACCCTTAAAAAGAACCCTGAAAATATAATATTATCCGAACCATAAACAGAGCGAGCACCTAACAAAACAAAACGATGAATATCAATAAACCACTAGAAATGTTTGTCGATAATAATGAATCGGTTCGAGGTATCCAATACCTACCCACCCACGTAGACAACTAAAATATACTCCATTCATAACGCCTGACCATTCATACTTTGATGCTATGCAGATGGCATGGTAACACATAGCTATGTATACAGGCTGAATTTTTTATATGAGCTTCAGTTCAGGGCCATGTCTTTTAACTAAAAAGAGATAGCGAAAAATGCTGAAAGGAGAGTTGCGTGCCCGATTTTGACAAAATCTGAAACTGCATCAATATATTTTTGGGAAAGTTATTACCAGGAAACCAATTAATTAAAAAACTCATCCTGTCATTTTTAACAATCGTTAGAGAAATCATAACAAACATAGCATGACGCTATGTTTGTTTTCAAGAACTGATCTCTGAAATTGAGGAAACAGCTCATTTTTGTAGTTTTCTGTGATTTTTCTATTAGTCGGAGATCCCTGTAAGGACGACCTTCATCGAGGTGTTTAATTAATGAAAATTATTTTTATATCAAATTATATAGGTCAATAAATATATTGCAAATGGGTTGCCTTAAAAAATTTGGTCCATCAGAATGATTAGTAAAATATTTTTATTTTTACATTTGACTCCATGTATAAGACAAAATCAAAATTCTTTATATAAGTACTAGCGATCCGCCCCGGCTTCGCACGGCTATATATGCTAGTATTATACTTACATATAAACCTTCCTCTTGAATCACTCTATCTATTAAAAAAAACGCATCAAAATCCGTTGCTTAGTTTTAAAGATTTAATAGGGATATAGGGACAGAGAAAGCGACTTTGTTTTATACTATGTAGTGATGATACAAATCTTTTTAAATGAAGCCTGCGTAACTTAAACGAAATTGCAGTAAAGCGATATTGCAGTTTTCAAGAGAACCGTTTCATATTGAGAGAATTGTTATTTTTAGTTCCAGAACGACCGGCAGTTGGTACTTAATCTGTTTTCAACCGAGTTAAGAGTTAGGTATTTTAATGAGATTCTCGATTGAAATGTAGTCACTGAACCACTGAATGGGTAATAGCTTTGTAGTGAATTTCTGCTAGAATGCATACCTAGCTTAGGTTTATTTGAACCCATTAGTGTCTCGTCTCTTCTTCTCATTGGCGTGTTCCGAAGGCATTAATCCTTACTTAGTTTTTAAGCCGAAGTGGCCAGAAGCGCGATAGAGGTGTCTTAGAAATTAGGGTTTCAACCACTAACCTACAGTCGTAAAGGTGAAGAAATGCTTTGTATTGTCATACACTTCGAAACATATTTAGAGTGATGTACCTCGATAGAAAACATCGTAAAAATCGTAAAAAAATCTTTTTTTTTGAGCTTTTTCAATTTTATGGCGAATCTTGTAAAGAAAAAACCTACTTCACCGCGATTTTATGTAAATCGTATGACCCCAAATGAATAAAGAATTTTCGATTTTCGCTTTGATGTCATCTCACTGATGGTGTCGCGACGATGAGGTCGAGGACATAGGATGCTCGGCTAGAAGGAGAACGGCATGCCTGGACAACATGATGGAACGTGACGTGTCACTTTGCACCATGACTTTGTCCAGGGGTGGTGTTAGAAGCCGCCGCCGGCCAAAGCCTACCACCGCTTGGTTGTCTGCTCGTTTAGCGCCACGTGTAGGACCTCGAGGGCTGAATCTGACGCGAGCAAATCTGAACTTCCTAGTAGAAGGTGTTTGATATACAGCCCCCCGGCATAAAAAGCTACCTCATCTTCTCACCAGGAGCGGTCTCAATAGGGGGACCACTGGGGTCATGATTATAGAGTAGGCTAAAGAATTTTACTAACTAGCTTTTGCCCGCGACTTCGTCCGCGTAGTATTCGAAAATTTGAAGTAAATTGGACCTAGGAATCACGTTGTCCCATACAAACTGACCAACCATGCTGAGTACCTACACATATTTTAGGATATAGTCTAGTTTAAAATTATTTGTTACTTATACATATTTATCTTACGTCCTTGATATGACTGTATTCTGTTTTGTGTTCCATTAAATAAATAAATAAATAAACTTTTCCCCCCTTTAGGGGTAGAATTTCGGAAAATCCTAACTTATCGAATGCCTACGTCATACAAAGAACACACCCTCCAAGGTGTCTACGATCAGTCGTTTAGGGTGTGCGTTGATTCGGCAGTCAGTCAGTCAGGACAAAGAATTTTATATGTATAAGATAGAAGATTAGGATAAAAGCTAGTACTAAATGTAAAATGAACACCGTGGGACACGCGTTTGGAACGAAGTCCCTTTATAAAAAATAAAGTTTATTTCATTGCACAATAAAAAGGCGTATCGTACATGACAAACTTATAATACATATGTACCTTTACCTTTATTTTATTTATTTTATTCATAATTGAAAATAATTTGGTCTCATTCTTTCTTTCTCTGGCAGTTTTTCGTTTCCCATTTTTGTAATGCGTTAAGACGAAGTGGTATCACCAGAAGCGCGATAGAGGTGTCTTAGAAACAGTTTTTGGGTATCAACCACTAAAAATCCATGGAATAATATTCCTACTGTCGTAAAGGTAAAGAAATGCTTTATATTGTCATACACTTCGAAACACGGTTAGAGTGATTTGCTTCGATAGAAAAAAAAAGCGTAGGAAAGGGATAGGGGTTAAGCTCCTACTTCACCCTAAGTACATTTTTTCTCGGCTAGCTTCCATCACGAAAACCTTAAGTAATGATTTTGACTAAGAATTTACAAATGAATCATTTGATTATAATAAAATGGGTTATTGTAAAGTGACCACAAAGTTGACTCAAAATAGAATTAAGTCCAACTAACATAGAATACATTTTACTAAGAGCGATGACGTGGGTACCTTTTATTTAGTAGTGACGGAATACAAATAAATATAAGATGTAACAAATACCTACCTATGATTCACAAATAATTCTAAGTTTATGAATATTCAATTTGAATTCACACCTAAGGTTTTTTATTTACAAATAACTGAACGACTTTTGCTTCTGACAGTCAGTCAGTAGCAAACTAAGTAAGTACCTATAGTTTTTTTTAACACTAAAAATAATATTTTTGTTTTATTTTGTCATTTTTAGTTTTTATTCTTTACATTATAAGTTTTTTATTTACGAATGTTGAATGACTTTTGCTTCTGACAGTATACCTACCTAGTATAGTTCAGATTTTATAAAAAAAACACAAGAACTACTTAGTTAATTAAATATTTTTTATTTTGTCATTTTCAGTTTTTAATCTTTACAATGTTTACAATTTACTTTACTAGAGCAATTTTGTATAGAAAAGTACGCGGTATGTGAAATAAAATTTATATTCGACGCAAAAGTCTTTCAGAATTCCTAAATAAAAAAACTTAGGTAAAGATTAAAAACTCAAACAAAATAAAAAAATATTTTATTATTTTAATTTTAGTGTTTTTTTTTAAATCTAAAGAAACTATACCTACTTGATACTGTCAGAAGCAAAAATCGTTCAAAATTCGTAAATAAAAATACGTGTATTAAAATTGAATTATTCATAAACTTAGAATTGTGAATCATTTCAACCAAGGATTAGTTACATCTTATATTTATTTGTATTCCGTCACTATTTATAAATAATAAGGACAAATTAAGAGTAGGTAGGTACATCTTGAATCTGGGCCACGATGATGTCTTCAGACGAATTTCAGCGACCTTTCAACTTTTAAACGACAATAAATTGCTATTTATTGGTTGCAAAGATATCAATTTCTCTTAATGGTATTTAATTTTTAAGATACAAGTACCTACTGTTGGAGTCAGACCCACAGTAGAGTCCTTGTTGTAATGATAAATACTTTAAAAACCATATTTTTTCTACGGAAGTGGGCATTAATTGTACTTGGAAAATTATGAATCTTCATACTTACACAAGCGGTCTAGAGTCGCACTATCGGCCCAATCTGTATTTCTATGTTTTTTTTCTAGTTTATAAGTTACTTGCGACCCGCCCCGGCTTCGCACGGCTATATTATGCATGTATTGTACATATAAACCTTCCTCTTGAATCACTCTATCTATTTAAAAAAACCGCATCAAAATCCGTTGCGTAGTTTTAAAGATTTAAGCATACAAATGGATATAGGGACAGAGAAAGCGACTTTGTTTTATACTATGTAGTGATACTAACAATACTATGGATTTTAAAGTCTGAAATAAAAAAATGAATTGAATTAAGTTTCATTAAAATCGGTCCAGCTTTTCAGGAGCCTATTCCTTACAAATAATAAAAACAAAAAATCTTTCCTCTTCACTATCACTATCACTACATAGTATAAAATAAAGTCACTTTTCGTCGTCCCTCCCTATGTCCCTTTGTACGCTTAGATCTTTAAAACTACGCAACCGATTTTGATACGGTTTTTTTTTAATAGATAGAGCGATTCAAGAAGAAAGTTTATATGTATAATACAGCCGTGCGAAGCCGGAGCGGGTCGCTAGTATAATAATAATGTAGAAATATTACCCCGTAGTGTGTAGAAAACAGAGGTAGGTATTAATCATATTTCAATGAATAAATGTATTTCACTTGAATAAATAATAAGTAATTCATATATAATTCTCAGTAAGAGACATCATTTTATTCTTAGCTAATATTAATTCTTCTAAAGCTGTGAATACAATCAAACATGAGTCACAAACATTTAATTAAAATGTAATTGTCTCGTTGAAAAGGAATATTACTGACAATTATTTATCACTAGCAGCACACTGCAGTTCCACTCGCGTATGTCCCGATCTTATTTTTAAGTTTTTATTTTTATTTTTTCACTATTTAAACTTTACCCGGACAAATATTTTAAAACCAGAATAAGTGTTTGACAGCCATTTGTCTACAAACGAATAACGATAAAAAAAGTGTGTGTGTCAGCTCCGACGCACGACTGGAGTTTACTCCTTAAGTATGAGTATCTAACCATACGCAAAAAGAGTTTTAGATGAAAAAAAAAAATAGTCCGACGACTATTTGTCGTCCGACAAATAGTCGTCCGACATTTGTCGTCCGTCAATAGTCGTCCATTAAAAATAAAATTAGACCGATTTTCGTTACCCTTCGGATTTTTCTCATACCGGGCGCCTTATATATGAAAATCGATTCCAAAAAAATGCCCAACCGGTCGCGTTCTCAAATTATGGCGTGATGAATCCCTGTTTAATATTATAAAGATAGATTTATAATTGTTAGCAGATTATTTATACTTAACTAGAACAAAATAACAATACTTATTAAAAATCTAAATAAGTCTCCCTAGGTAGGGTGCCCAAAAGGTTCGCTGCATTGCCTCTTTGGATTTTATAAAAATCTAAGGCTTCTGGAAATTATACTAATCTGTAACAAATATAATAGGTATATTAATATAAATAGAATAATCCCGTTTTCACCGTTTGGGTATACGGAACCCTATAAACTAATAGGTACTTTTTACATAAATAAATAAATAAATAAATAAATAAATATTTCAGGACATATTACACATCGCCATCCAGCCCCAAGCTAAGCAACTTAATGCTTGTGTTATGGGTGCCAGATAACGGATAAACTACTTATATACTTTTTTTTTTGTAAATATATACATATTATACATATAGGAAACACCCAGAACCAGAAACAAGAATTTATGGTCAGCATAAATACTTGTTCCCGGCGGGAATCGAACCCGCAACCTTCTGCGTCGCAGTCGGGTGTTCGCCCGACGCGCCACAGAGGTCGTAAAATAAGAATACCTCGATCTATACTTACCTGGATCTTGGCAATTATATAGCGAAATAAACCAGATGCGGATATGTATATATATAAAACAATCTCAAAGTCACAAACCTACTTATTGATATCAACACCTTGTTTTAACCTCAAAACAAGGAAGATAAATCGATATGTCAGTAGGTGCGGACAATACCGATACTTTAACATTTTCAGCCGAAACCGAAAAAGTTTCGGCTTTTATTCAGACTAACAAAGTAAAAGTCAAGTCAATGCATCATCATCATCCACATAATATGCACTCATAATATGCAGAAATTCATCAAATACAATATTATTGTCATTATTTATTTATTATTTTATTTTGTTTGTGAATCTAAAGTGCATAAGTATCTTTAACAATTGAATTGTAATTATTATGGATAAATAGATAAATATATATTCCCGATAAAAAAAAAAAAAAAATCAAATACAACAGCTGAATTTTGACTTCATTGGAATTTCTGTAGCGTATATAAAATTAACCAATAATAACTTGTGAAATTTAACTTTTCGATTGTGATTACTTACGAATAGAACCAAATGCAAATATCACCAACCACCAACTAAAGATGACGTAAATTGAATTTGACATGATTTTGTATTCCATTCTTGACTTATTGAATAATTATTTTGTTTTTGTTTCATTTAACTTTATATTAGAGTACTTTTTTAACTTTTAATATTTGCATGCTAAGCTAAGTGCTGGTGAAATATGTTGAATTTTATTTTTATGTGACATCTTTGTACCATATTTCGAGCAAATAAATGACATTCATTCATTCATTCAACCAAATGCATTAAATCCTTCTGATTTCGTTCAAACTTTGGGTATACGAAGTACCTATCTGAGATACAGCTGTTATGTCCCAATCACTCTGTTATTATGTCAAGACTTTGAATTTTACGTTTTATAGATTATTTCATCCGCGTTACTCCCAATCTCTTGGGAATATCTGAATAAAAAGCAGACCATGTTATCAATGTATCCGTGATGTATTCTCATACCAAGTTTCATCTAAATCGATCCAGTAGTTTCGGAGCATATTAAAAAAAACAAAAAAAAATCTTTCCTCTTTAAAATATTAGTATATGGGAAAATTGTATGAAAAGTTGAAAGGCGCCACTAGCGGACGTCATGCGAAGCTTCAACTTTCTATTTAATTTTTTCGTGACAGTAGCGTTTGTTTTAGCAAAAACTCGTAACTCACAGTAATAAAATTTAGTTATCCCGAATCCCGAAACTAATATTCAAGCCGAAAAAGATTTCAGCTTCAACCGTCACTTCACTAAAGAAGGTATTTTTGTTTACATGAAATTTCAAGTGTATTCTGTACCTAAAGTTTACATTATAAATTCTTTGAATGATTCATGGCGTTTGTTTCTGAAAAGTATGAAAATAAACTTACAAATCAGGTGATTTGTATTAAAATACTACTTGTACTTGTGTATGGGCTGTTTTCCGCATTACTCTTTGGTTGGGTCCTTTTTGGATGAGGATGTAGTTGGCCTATAAACTACCCTCTCAGCTTAGTCGACCATGTCCAGAGGAGAGAACTAGTCAATACGTCTGAAGACAAATAAGCCGCGGGTTTCATCACGATGTTTTCTTTTACCGTAAGAGCAATAGCCTTTAGTTTATGGACAAATTAATAGGACCAGGAAAAATATAAATACACAATCAAATTGCCCTAGTTATGTTGTACCTTACCTACTTTTTGTTCCAGTCGCGAGAGGTGAAAATTATTTAAAGGTAAACCGAAGACCAATAGATAAAAAAACCATGTACTTACATAGTCAGTGCGTCCTACCTGTGATGACTTACGGAGCTGAGACGTGGACACTCACAGCTAGACTAGTCCACAAATTTAAAGTCGCTCAGCGAGCTATGGAGAGAGCTATGCTCGGTGTTTCTCTGCGGGATCGAATCCGGAACGAAGTAATTCGCCAGAGAACTAAAGTGATCGACATAGCTCAACGGATTAGCAAACTGAAGTGGCAGTGGGCTGGTCATATCTGCCGCAGGACTGATAATCGTTGGGGTAAACTTGTCTTGGAGTGGAGACCGCGAATTGGCAAACGTAGTGTAGGACGCCCTGTGACCAGGTGGAGTGACGATATACGCAAAGCGGTGGGCAGTGAATGGAGAAGAAGAGCCGAAGATCGGGCTCAGTGGCGTATCTTGGGAGAGGCCTACGTCCAGCAGTGGACTGATACCGGCTGATGATGATGTACTTACATAGTATGGGAACCCCACTTACATTTTTTTTCTGATTTTAAATTATACATAGGCAATTTACGCTGGCTCAACGACCCGAAGTGGATCTTGTGTGAGCCTTTTTGGAGGCACACGGCTCCTTAGATTTTTATTTTTTTAAATATGTATTTTTTCTGTTGTTCTTATTCTCTGATTTTTCTGTCTTTCTCTTTTATAAGTACTTTTTTGTTCTTTAATATTCTGTATTTTTAATGTTCTTAGGGTTGCTTGTCAACATCTTTTAAATGGTTCATAATATGTATTTTTGTCGTGTGCTTGTTCAAATAAATGTTTTTCTATTCTATTCTATTCTATTCTATCTTGGCCTCCGACACCAAAAGCCGCCATTGCACCCTATTCTGCGCCACTTGTTGCGACTCGGCTGCATGAAGGGCTTGCAGGTCTTGTTGGACTTGGTCTATCCATCGATACCTAGGTCTACCAACGGACATAAATTAAATAAATAAAAATAAAAAAAATTATTTATACATAATCGTAAAAAAATCATCTGTCTATCACGGTTCATGAGATGCGGAACCCTAAAACACGCAATAGATTGAGAACAACACATAGGCTTCTTTTTCCTCAAAATTCCCTCAGGATCAGGACTTACGCGGGAGTACCACGGGGTACCATGCCAATGCCTTTATAATGGAAAAAGTTTTTTTGGTTTGTTCTGTCGTCATGGTTAAATGGCTAGACCGATTCGGATGAAAATTTGTGCAGAGATAGTCTAAATTGTCGAAAATGATATAGGTTACTTTTTATCCCGATATTTCCATGGGATCGGGACTTTTTGGGACACACGCTAGTGAGCCGCTAGGGCAATTAGGTCCGTATTAATAAACCGAACTCAATATCGATTTCAATCTTGAGTTTGCTCTTGAGTTGTTGCGCTGATTAATAAACCTATCTTAAGACGCGATTAAAGAGCAACGTATCACTTGAGACATACCGTATTAATAAATCAAACTCAGCTCTCAAGATATGTCTCAAGATGTAGTTTCATGAACTCAAGTCTGATTGCGGGCCATACAAATCTTACATTTTTTAAAATATTTTCAAATTAAAAACAAGTTGACGGCAAAATATGACGACACTTCCTACCATAGGGTAAAAACATATCATTCAAGATAAGAACAAAGCGTTATATTCAAAGTCGCTCTCAAGATCAGTCTCAAATCTCAAGAGCTATATCAGCCTGGTTAAAACTTGAGTTATATCTATTAATTAACGCCTAACTTAAGATAGTGACCAAATCTCAAGACTCACTCGACTGATACGCACTCAAGATCGATATTGAGAGCGAATTATTAATACGGGCCTAGAGTCTAATTAGGGCAAACGATTACTGCCTTCATTTACATTTTTAGAAGGAATTTTTTTAGTAAATAACTTATCTGGGGTATAAAATTCTTACTGAAAACTTATTCCAGTCAGGAAAACCCGAAAAAGCGGTAATAAAATGCAAAATATGAATAGTGAACAGAGAGTTTCGTATCTTGAAGAGCGAAGTGTAAGTTTACGCGGCGCGCCGCTAGATGGCGTCACCACTTTTCCACGTTTTTTCTGAATCGCGGTGTCAAGATTCGACGCCGCTGATAGACTACCGCGCGTGTTTTGTTCAATGGTATCGCTTCTGGCCTTTTGGCTAAGATCAAAGTGTAGTATCTGTTCTTTTCAGCTTAATATCTGAAAGTTCCTCCATTGGAGGACCAGTATATTAAACTGATTTTTGTAAAACGACGGGATGTTCGGAGCTCGCTCCACTCCCGTCACGGGTCGGCCCGGCATTGCAGTGCCGCCGGGATCGGCCCACATAATTCTATAAATTCAACCTCTGAGAAACTCCCCGTAGTGCGTTGAATGAAAGGGGGTTACCCTTTAAACGCCCCGTAGTGCGTTGAAAGGGGTACCCTTTAAATTAATTAAACGCAAGCATAATCTATCTATAACACACGAGTAAAGTTATTCTTTACTAGCGACCCGCCCCGGCTTCGCACGGCTGTATTATATCTAAAAACCTTCCTCTTTAATCACTCTATCTATTAACAAAACCGCATCAAAATCCGTTGCGTAGTTTTAAAGATCTAAGCATACTAAGGGACATAGGGACGCGCGGACGGCGAAAAGTTACTTTATTATACTACTAGCGACCCGCCCCGGCTTCGCACGGCTATATTATGCATGTATTATACATCTAAACCTTCCTTTTGAACCACTCTATCTATAAAAAAAACCGCATCAAAATCCGTTGCGTAGTTTTAAAGATTTAAGCATACAAAGGGAATAGGGACAGAGAAAGCGACTTTGTTTTATACTATGTAGCTATAGTGATTGTCTGATTGAGAAGGTTTAATTTAACAACCTCCTTTCGTATTAAAACCCTTCGCTTTAACACATTGTATAGAAAAATATTCACAATATCTGTCTGTCCGCGGTTCTTTTGATCACCGAAGGCCAAACTTCATTGTATTAATCAAACAATTAGGCCATTTCAGTTGAATTTCGTACAAAAATAGTTTATTTTGTTAATTTTTGTAAATAGAATTAGTAACGTTCCGGTAAAGGAAGCTAGGCATCTATCTAGCAGCAAACATAATATATACTACTAGCGACCCGTCCCGGCTTTGCATGGCTATATTATGCATGTATTATACATATACACCTTCCTCTTGAATCACTCTATTTATTAAAAAAAACCGCATCAAAATCCGTTGCGTAGTTTTAAAGATCTAGCATACAAAGGGACATAGGGACGAAAAGAGACTTTATTTTATACTATGTAGTGATATTTAATAATATATTTATCTATACCTACTAATATTATAAAGAGGTAACGTTGATAACAAGTTTGTATGTATGTATGTTGGAGGTAATCTCCGAAACCACTGAACCGATTTCAAAAATTATTTCACCAATAGATAAATAATAGTTTAAAAAAACTAAATAAAACACGCTCTATAAAAAACTAAAAAATAGAAAATAAAATTTAATAAATTTGAATTCAGATTCAATTAATTTACACTATAATTAGAAATACTTAAATGTATATTATCACTACATAGTATAAAACAAAGTCACTTTTCGCCGTCCCTATTTCCCTTTGTATGCTTAAATCTTTAAAACTACGCAACGGATTTTGATGCGGTTTTTTTAAATAGATAGAGTGATTCAAGAGGAAGGTTTATATGTATAATACATGCATAATATAGCCGTGCGAAGCCGGGACGGGTCGCTAGTTGTAAAATAAAATCGAGCCCAAAAGAGTCGGTTACATACAAGCAAGCATACATACAGGTGAAACTAATATTAGGGAATAACACAGGCTATAACTTTCTAACAAAAAATTAGGGATCGGATTCCGGCTACGCAACGGATTTTGATGCGGTTTTTTAATAGATAGAGTGATTCAAGAGGAAGGTTTATATGTATAATACATGCATAATATAGCCGTGCGAAGCCGGGACGGGTCGCTAGTTTATGTTATAAAACGAAAAAAAACAGCAATCTATAGTCTTTACTTACGTGCTATATGTACGTTATCATTTTAAAGTACATTTGTACCTACTCCTTAATTAAAACACTTCAAAATTAAAACTCATATACAATTTAATGAATCAAGACATCAAGTTTTTAGGTCAAATTGTATAAATAATGCAGCATTTGGCCTTAATTTCTTGTTATTTTTGTCAGGACCTCGATCGGCCTGGATTATTGGGTTTTTAGGACGGGAATAAATCCTTGGAATAAAGTTCACCGTTTATATTACAGACTCAGCAAATGCCTTTGTACAATAAAAACTGTTAATGGCAAGGTACTGCGAAAAATGCTCCGGTCTGATTTTTAACCGATTTCTAAAAAAAAAGAAGGAAGTTCTCCCTTGCAACTAAGTACTTAAGTACAATTGATAATAAATTAAGTAAATGTGTTGATATTCTTGCAAAAATTCATTGAACAAAGTATCTAAAGGTAGGTAACTACTTACCTATAATAAAATTGAAAAAAATACAGTTTTTTTTACATAATGTGCATGATGGGTCAGCGTTTGACCACTACCACACCTGCCTGATGGTAGGTGTCGATGCGGCCTAAGATGTAGCACGCGCCCTTAAAAGATTACGTCAGGAAAGACAGACGCAGTTTCTTGAAGCAAGAAGATATTTTAATCCTCTCCAGACACTATGAGAGTAATTTCTGTGGTAAAACATCGTAATTTAAAAGCAATATTCTTGCTTATTATTTTAAAAAACATTTAAGTACATGCTCAAGATAATATTATTATTCTCTAACGCTGCGTATAGGTATAATATAGGAAGAGATTTATTTCTTACTTTAAAATATCTTATTTTCTGTTTAATCCAAAACTATTCGCGTATGCAAAGTTGGTAGAACGAAACGCATGCTCACTATTAGTAGGTATGATGGGTGGAGACCTTTAATGCCTGTGTCTCACTTCTGGGTTTATAGGACAGGACTGTTGGTAACCAACTGAAAATAAATCCTGGGGTTAAATGCCTGTTGTTTACGAAGTTTTTATGACGATATGCGATGAGTGACAGTCGTAAAGTGTGTCTGGCTTTATGTTTTGTGAGTCCTGTGCTGTTTATGGTAAGTAAGTAAGTACCTACCTTCGTAAAAAAGTTACTCTTAAAGAATAGTGCATTCATCTTTTAGAACAGGTTCCAAATAGTGCCATGGATAAGTCTTAGATTGTACCAGGTCTTTATGGACAGACCTACTGCACAGCTGGTCTTGGGGGTAGCACGTGGTTCATTTTGATAGTATTCTATCGAAGACTCTGCTACAAATATGAACCTCAGCTAAATACCCACTGCAAAGCAAGCATGCTTGGATACAGCGCTGACACACTGGCCAGACTGTCGAATCGCCTTGAAAACGCTGTGCATAAGGCGCATTTCCCCTCGTTAAATATAAAGGACTAGGTATATTTCAGGCACGCTTCAGGTGAATCATCGTCATCATCAAATTAGCCACACTGATGACCATAGGCCTCCTCGAAATACTTCCAGATCGATCAGTCGCATGTTCTCTCTAACGACCGGTACCCCAAAAAACTTCCCGCGACCTTAATGGAGTAAAGTTTACTAGAAGTGTATTTAATGAACCCAGGTGATTTAACTCAGGTGAATAAAGTTTACGACATCCTCATACGTTCGTAAAATCCTATAGTCGCATTTGTGAGAAATGATCACATGCTTGCATTCCAATAGGTATTCGTACGTAAATAAAAGTGGATTGTTGCTGAATACATGTGGTATTTTTGGCTATGATTTCTCCCACACGGTAACAGCTATTAATTTCATACTACAATCGAATTCAATATTCCTAGGAGTTTGGATAAAGTCTGTTGCGTATTTTAGTGCATTCCGATAAAGTTGGTAATTTTGTGTCTATTTAGAGGTTCACAGAAGCCTCTTTAATCTTAAAAAATGGGTGCGTGTACTTATGTACGCGCGTGAGAAGTTATACTTCTTTGGCATTATTAAAAAAAAAAAAAAAAAAAACTCGTCCGACAAAAAACTCGTCCGGCAAAAAACTCGTCCGACAAAAAACTCGTCCGACGAAAAGTTCGTCCGACAAAATACTCGTCCGACAAAATACTCGTCCGACAAAATACTCGTCCGACAAAAAACTCGTCCGACAAAAAACTCGTCCGACGTAGAGAATTTTGTGTGACGCTTTTGTAAAATTTCACTCTCATCATTTTTTCATAACGCGCCTAAAGAAGTATAACTTCAAAAAGATCTCTAAAAGGGTAGGTAATACTTCTTATATAATTAGTTATTTAAGACCAAAACTGTATGGCTGATACCTTTTGGTTTAGAAGAATTTTGTTATTCAAAAGGGAATATTGTCAGGCTTGTAGGGATTTTGTTTGGTTTGTAGATTGTAGATACCTATTATTTAAGTTTTTTTAAGTACTTATATTCTTGGTTGTTAGTGGAAAAATAATATTATGTGTAAACAAAATAAAATTGCACTGTCACCAGAAATGAACTAACATGCAAAAATACAACTTCGTAGGATAAGGGAAAATTGATTTAATTTGCAAGATTTGATGATAAACATTGGGACAGGGGAAACTACAAAAAGCTTGTAAAAACCCGGAATTTGTATCAGAGACGCAGCCGCTGTAGAGACGTCAAAAGGTCTTGTTTAAACTGAAGATTTTTTATTTGATTGCAAAGAAGTGAATAACGTGGTTAAAAAAAATAATTACAATAGCTTTCCTAGACAATGCTTTAGAAAGACCGAAGAGAAAGAAAACTAGAAAGGCAGATTTTTTTAGTTAATGGTGACAGTTCGTAGTTACGCTAACGTCTGAATGTTTAAGTTACCTACATAATTTTCTAGCCGTGAGATCCTGTAATTGGCTTTCTGTTATTACATGGTTGTTACACTATGTTTTGTAAATATTTAATAGTTGTTGGATCTCTGAATTAATAAATCACTACATAGTATAAAACAAAGTCGCTTTTTCTGTCCCTACTTCCCTTTGTACGCTTAGATCTTTAAAACTACGCAACGGATTTTGATGCGTTTTTTTTAATAGATAGAGGAAGAGTTCAATTCAAGAGGAAGGTTTATAATGTATAATATATGCATAATATAGCCGTGCGAAGCCGGCGCGGGTCGCTAGTAAACAATAAATAACTGCACAAAAAAGAGAGAAAAAACCCAAAGAAGATTAACAAATTATGACGTATAGATATCAAAAGACTATAGACATAGGAATAATATCACTTAATAACAATTTTAAGACTTTAACCTGTAGTTACCTGGTCATCTTAGACTCTAAGGCCACCAGGTGACTCCAAGGCTTAGAGTTTGATATTGTTTATTCTGATTAGATAATAAACAGCTATGATCTATGATAACTATAGGTGTGATAACAGTGATTCTAAACTGCTCTGCATACCACAGTGACGTTGTTTTAGCCAGCATTCGTTTCAAATGATGTCATTATTTATTTCAGACTAGCTGTGCCCCGCGGTCTCACCCTCGTAAGTCCCGATCCTATTAATTTTTCCACATTTACTAACCGTTTTATTAAACTTTCCAATATTATAAAACCAAAAAGACAAGCCGCTCTCTCTCGTAATCACTGAGACCTTAAGAGCTACGACTTGTAAACTTCCCATGGGGGTGGCACTCTAAAACAGGATTTTCCAAAGGGGTAAAATGACCTTACGCGGATGAACTGTGGGGCGTAGCTAGTTTCTTGTATAATTTAGATGTAGCGTAGGTACAGTTCAAAAATTACTATTATTGGCATGTTTTTATTTATTTTGTTTGATAAATTCGTGAGTTAGAAGACTTTAAACTTCAACTAAAGCAGGTGCCTAGAATCTTGCTTGTGTTGAAAACATTCTTATAATAGCCGTTTTGGGGCTCTACAGTGGGTTTGCAATTATGCAGCCGATCGTACCTAGAGCCCATCTAGTTGCAGTGAAAAGATTTAGAAGGTAAGGGATGATTCTCATTAGACCGAGCCGGGACCGGGACGGGCTAAGTCCGGAGCGGGGCCCGTTCCGTGCTGCACGTTATTCACCGGGTTATCAGCCGCCGAGGGGACGGGGCACATCCGTGGAGTAGACGGGCATCGTCCGGGCACGGATCATGCACTGTGTTATACAGGGTTATTGGTAATTATACTAGCAAGCCGTTGAGGGCTACTTCTGTGCACCTTAACAAACAACTTTCGTTCTACGACTTTTGGAAATTCGAAAAAAATATGAACATTGTAAGGATTTTAAATTCGAAATACAGCTGATTTTTAAACCAAAGGCAATTCAGACTAAGAACAGTAGATAAAACTTATAAAATAAGTAAAATTTTAAGGTTAATGTATGTCCGTGTATGGGACAGCTGATTTTCAGGTAAACCTAACCTCAAATTTAAAAAAAAATCGAATTTTCTAATGTCGTAGTAGCGTAGGACAAAAGTTGTTTGTTTAGGTGCACACAAGTAGCCCTCAACGGCTTGCTAGTATAATTACCAATAACCCTGAATAAATTGCTTCATACATAAATTAAAATTTTAAAAACTAACTTCAATAAACCTGAAAACAAAAACTAAAAGGGAAAATTAATCCATTTCGGGTCACTAGGACAGCTGATAACTTAAACATACTTGGAAGTCGGACTGGGTGACACCATGTTTTCTATACCTATACCTCTCAACTATTAATCTAACCCAGTCCGACTTACAAGTATGTTTAAGTTATCTGCTGTCTTATTGACCCGAAATGGATTATTTTTAACTTTTTAGTTTTTGTTTCGCAGGGCGTTTCAAATCCGTGCTTCGTGACCACTTATACGGCACGCCCCGGGCACGGCCCGATCTAATGAGAATCATCCCTTAGCGTAGTCACTAACCTACTTTCTTCGATTAACTTCATACGAAACACCACCCGAATTAACCCGCAAATGTTACATTTGCTGCGATATTAAAATCCGTCTCAGGTCGGCACTGTTGTAGTACACTTGCGACTCCCGCGCCGAAACGACGCGCGCTCAAAACGCGGCGCGAATATCGTTATTTAAATTTCGAACGTTTTATTATTTTCTTTTTCGAAAGTTTTTAACAATGGCCAGTTAGTTTTTATTTATACGTGAATTAATTTGATCTGTGTGTTGGGGAGAATTTTAAATTCTAATAAATACTTTTTTGAGTTGGTTTAAAAACTTTTTGAAATTTGAAAGTGTTTTAATAGGGTATCCATGGATAACATGTAAGTTTTTTTATTTATTTAGTTAAACTTTAGTCTATTTAATTAATTAAAAACCTATCTTAAGTTTTTCTTATTATTTTTCGGGTTTTCCACTTTGTCTTTAAAAATGAAATAAAGAAATATTTAGTTTAAAAGTTAAATAGTTAAAATATCTAGTGTGAACCGGACTCTCGCACGAAGGGTCCTAATTAATTTTTTTTTTCCTGTAAATACAGGAAAAAAAGCCGTTATAGTAATCACAAATAGGTAAGTACCTACCTACTAATTAGTAGAAATAGAGTAGGTGTGCCTATTTGTAATAATAAATAGGTTTTAGCTTTTAGTTTAAATAGGTAATAAAAATAAATAGGCCTATTTGTAATAAACAGAAATACACATCAAATTTCAACTTCTTCTTCTCCTTCTTCTCGTATAGTGGTGTGGCTCACCTATTGTTAGAGTTTTCAGATCGCGTAAAGGCCTCTAACTTGACCTAACAACTGCTACTGGAGGTAAAGGTACCAACGGCTTAACGTGCCTTCCGAAGCACGGAGGGGCTCACGAAAACACATTTTTGCCACATTACTAATTGGCCACCCATCGAAGTAATGACCGCGCCAGACGTCGCTTAACCCGCTCGACCGTAAACGGAGAGCGAGCGTCGCTTAGCTGTGAGCCTGTTTGTTAAATTTCAACTGAAGTACAGCCTGGTGACAAACAGACAGTGGAGTCTTAGTACTAGGGTTCCGTTTTACCCTTTATGGTGCTATAAGTACGGACCCTAAAACGAATCTAGTACCTAATCCCCATAAGGAGCACAACGCTGGGCACAAGCCAATGCTAATTCCATGTGTATAGAGGCCAGCGTTTTGAAACCTACTTTTATCAGATTTGAATTTAAGACATAGGTATTGCCACAGGTGACTTTATTGTAGTTAATCATTATGAATAATATCTTGTTTAAACACAATTATATCTTCTGTTTATTTTTGACTTGATAACGTCTTATAAATTTTACTAGTTGCGCCCCGCGGTTACACTCGCGTAAGTCCGATCTTTCTCACCGTTTAAACCTTCCCTGGACTACGACAAACATTTCAAAACCGAAATCATCTAAATCGGTTCGTGCGTTCTGGAGTTATAGCGTCAGGAAGGAAAACCAGACTTATTTTTATATAGTAGAAGAGAAGATTGATGAACACCGTACTACACTTACAAAAAAGTGTCATGTCATATATTGACATGGTAGGTTTTTTTTAGATTGTTTTCGATCGTCTATTGTTTCCATTTCTATCGTCTTTTTTATTTTATTTTGAGCGTCTTTTGTTTAAACCCCTAAAATAATTATGTGGGACTTAATAACAAAATCATAAGTTCCATTTATTTTCTGAATCTTATATAATGAAACTAGTGATTAAAAAGTTCAACCTAGTTCCATTTATTTACAGATTCCTGTAAAATGTGATTAAAAACAGACGGGCAAATAAAATTTATTTTTTCCTTTTTTTTCCTTTATGTAAGTCTTCTATTCGTCTCTAGTCACCATAACACAAGCTCAGATGAACGATGTTGCATGGCGTCACACATCGGGAATGGGACACGTCATGTTACCGGAACATGACAATTTAGTGCGAATGCAGGTGTTACCTACATCAAAATTAGTCGTTATCACGTCAAAAACATCAGTAGTTCCCTCATGCATGAAACTGAATTCTAATAGTGGCGACGAAGCGTATTATCTTCCACGAAATATTTCAATAAATAAATACATTAAGGGGGGTCCATACGCCAACGACCTTGGTACACAGCCTACTAAATAGTTACTACCGGCACCGGTCGCCTTCGTTGGTGAAAATTGTTGATTGTTACGAATGTGTTTTGTTTTTCTCAAAAGTGTCGAGATGGAATTGTAGGTGAGATTTTTACTGGCATTTTGGTGTGATTTTGAGCAAAACATTTCCTATAGTTTTGAAGTTATCCTTAAATTAAGAATTAAAACTAGTCTAGATTTGAAACGACAAACAATTTTCACCTCAAAATTACCTCTAAATATCGGTAAAAATTTCACCTACAATTCCATCTCAGCACTTTTGAAAAAAAAACAAAACACATTCCTTACAATCAACAATACTAGTTGTAAGCGACGGGTATTTTTGGCGAGTTGCGTTTGGCAGCATAAGCAGCCTTAACACCATTATCATGATAATAAGTTGGTTACTTACAAATACACGGACGCCTTGACATAAAGTTAACAATAAACTTTGAATGGATGTTCTTATTTCTAAAGGATTGCGAATATGCGCATAATATCTTTCTAAAACTGTAGACGTTTAAAAAACAAGTCAAGTACGCAGGGTTCCATCCATACCATATTGTATGGGAGCCCCACCGAAATATTTATTTTTCTGTTATTTTAGTAACTAGCGACCCGCTCCGGCTTCGCACGGCTATATTATGCATGTATTATGCATGTATTATACATATAAACCTTCCTATTGAATCACTCTATCTATTAAAAAAACCCGCATCAAAATCCGTTGCGTAGTTTTAAAGATCTAAGCATACAAAGGGAAATAGGGACAGAAAAAGCGACTTTGTTCTATACTATGTAGTGATTATTGTTTAGCGACAACAGAAAGACTCTTTGAAACTTTCAACATTCTAGCTATCACGACTCATGAAATACAACCTTGTGACAGACAGACAGACAGACGAACGGACAGTGAAGTCGTTTTTACCCTTTTGGTAAAGAACCCTAAAAATCAAGTCACATTTTAAGCCACATTTTACTGCAAGTTGATACAATATAGGATTTGAAACTGATTATTTTTACTAAGTACTAAAACTCCAACAAACTCCAGTCTCGTGAAAATGATGCTTGTAATATCATCGAAATATCGAGCTCCACAAAATAAAAACAAAAAAACATGGTTAGTATAAGACTAAATATCCTGTTTCAATATTTATATGTTTAAAAGTCGAAATAATTCTAAAAAATGTAGGTACCTTGCTACCTAGATGATGCAACCTCTTAGCTACATAGCTACATCCTCTTTTCTGATATCCGTTACAAATTATAATCCGTTACATTTGGTTTTTGAAACACCATCCTCTTAAAAGGAGAGTGTCGTTTTCAGGTTTTTAAAATCAAAATAGTTGCTAAATAAAACTTATACTTAACTAGCGACCCGCTCCGGCTTCGCACGGCTATATTATGCATGTATTATACATAATACAATCTATTATAAAAAACCGCATCAAAATCCGTTGCGTAGTTTTAAAGATCTAAGCATACAAAGGGAAATAGGGACAGAAAAAGCGACTTTGTTTTATACTATGTTAACTATGTAGTGAGTAAGTAGGTAGGTGCAATAAAATATTTATTGCTATAAAATTCGCGGATAATTTGCATTAAATTACAATTTCAAGTTGAAAGTTTTTTTCTAGAATTGATTTGAATTGCATTTCTAGTAATAAACTCCAAATATTTGGTGATAAAAAATGATATTTACCTAACCTATCTATAATATTATATTAATACCAAAGTTCAAAAGTCAATGAAATTATATTTTTTTTTGTGTCTACGAATACTATAGAAGTCTTGAAGAAGGATTGATTTTTATCAGTTTTTTGTAAAAATCACTCGGTAGGAAATCAAAATTAACGTTATTTTGTCATTTGCGGATCCTGCTCGATTTGAATTTTAATAATAAATATTGCAGGACATTCCACACATCGCCATCTAGCCCCAAGCTAAGTAACTAGACTTGTGTTATGGGTGCTAGACAACGGATATACTTACTACTTATATACTTTTCTTTTGTAAATATATACTTATAATACATAGAAACTACCAGACCACAGACAAATATCTAAGCATAAATATTTGTCTGAGGCAGGAATAGAACCCGCAACCCTATGTTTTCAGTTCGGCATGGTGACCATTGTGCCAACTGGGTCGTCAATATTGTTTTAAAGTTTTGTCATGAATTAATTAGACTGAAAACATTTTAATAACAGTAAAAGAACTCTACAGTGGCTCTGCAGTTTTGTTGCCGAAGTACTCATTTAAATTATGATAATACTAGCGACCCGCCCCGGCTTCGCACGGCTATATTATGCATGTATTATACATATAATACTTCCTCTTGAATCACTCTATCTATTAAAAAACCGCATCAAAATCCGTTGCGTAGTTTTAAAGATCTAAGCATAAAAAGGGAAATAGGGACAGAGAAAGCGACTTTGTTTTAAACTATGTAGTGATTTTATACTTACTGACTTGTTCCTGAAGCGAAATCAACTGTTAAAAAACCGGCAAAGTGCGAGTAGGACTCGCTCGCACGAAGGGTTCCGTTACCATTAAGTATATTTTGTTTTTAGTATTTGTTGTTATACAAACATAGAATCATATGTGAAAATTCCAACTGTCTAGCTATCACGGTTCATGAGATAGAGCCTGGTGACAGACTGATTGACAGTGGAGTCTTAATAAAAGGGCCCCGTTTTAACCCTTTGGGTACGATACCCTTAAGAGGAAAGGGTACCGGGGGCTCTTTCCATTTTCGACTGTTTTCTCCCCTGGATAATGACAGTAGAGCAAATATTTTTGGTGCATAAAACTTATAACTGCCATGACCATTTGACCATGCCCCTATTTAAGCTATTGCATAGCTTTTATCGCGGGCTTTGAGCGCGGCGACCGAATCAAGAAATTCCGTAACGAAAATAAAACCTAACACCCCCACTCCGCCTACCATATAGCTCGGCCGAGCGTTCGCTTAACGTGTATGTATTGTATATGGTACGATAAAAAATACTATGCAATAGCTGTTTTTTTTATTTTTTTTAAATCTTAATTTCTATGATAATTAAAAAAAACATATCATTGCATAGTCATGGCAGTTATAGGTTTTATGGCACAAAAATATTTGTGCTAGTGTCATTATCCAGGGAGGAAACAGTCGACTACGTTTGTATGGAGAGAGCGCATCATTGGTTCGATTCAAATATAATTTCAGCCACTTTCATTCGGTCAAGTAGTACATTATCTAGTTTTTAAATATCGGGCACAGACAATATAAAATAAACAACCTTGGTTCGATTTAAAATTAATAACAGATTTATTGTCTTGTTTGTTTCTATCAGTTCCATAGAGAACGCTCTGTTGTTAAACTCTATGGTATTTTAGTTGTAAATCGTTGGTTTTATTGGTTTTGGACGTTAAATTGAGGATTTATAATAATCGTGAAATAGGTTACAAAAGTAGTAGGTAGGTACTAAGGCTTCCAGTCTCGGTATATTTTCGAGTCCCGGGACAAAAATATCGAGACTCGGTTTGGTCCCGGGATTCCCGGGAAAAACGAGACTTTCGAGACTTTTTAAAAATTGATTTCTGTGCCCTTATGTAGGTAGTCTAGGTAGGGATTAGGTATTTCGTAAGTGAATATATGATATTTCAATAAGGTCATTTATTTTTCAAAATGTTACAGCGAACTGAAAATAAACAAAATTAAAGGAATAGAAAAAAATTATCAGATATTCTCATTTTTGAAGTGGGCTCGTAAAACAACAAGAGCATTCAATGTATTTTCTGATAGTGAGGACCTTATTTTGTTACAAAAATAAAACAAAGAAATTTACGAGACCCGTGTAACAAAACATCTGACAATGTTAGGATATTGATATGAGGTTATATATTTTGCAATTACCACAGACTAACGTAAGTTTTATATTAGAGTGTTGCCAGTTGCCATGCCAGTTGTCACTTGCCACATAAGCAGGGTAAAAAATAATTATTTCATTGGAATCTCAAAAGTCTCGTTTTTCCCGGGACTGGAAGTTGCAGTCTCGAGTCTCGAAAATACGAAAAAATTGTCGAGACTCTCGATATTTTCAAGACCGAGAGTCCCGGGATGGAAGCCTTAGTAGGTACACTTATCTATTTAAATACTAGCTGTCCCGGCAAACGTTGTTTTGCCATATAAAAAAAATGTGATAAATGAAGAACCACTCGACCGATTTTGTGCAAACTTCACATAAACCATCTAATAAATAATCCGAACAAAGCTTAAACATTTGGTTTGGATAGGTGAGCCCGTTCTTGAGTTATAAAATTACAACGAAAAGTGGCATTGATTTCTATATAATACAGCAAATAAAAAAACAGGGTCTGTTGGACTTCGAAAAATTAGTAGGTGCTGAGTACCTAATCAACAAAAAAACAGCAGCCGCTCGAGAAAACCCCCCGGTCGAACGCCTTACAACAAAGACGAACGTCACAGAATACATAATAGTGTATATCCCGATATTCCCACGGGATCGGGCCTTATGCGGGTTTGAATATGGAATAATTCGTATATTTAATTTCACCCGCGTAGGTCCCGATCTCGTTTGAATATCGAAAAAAATAAAAATATTCCGTATATTTTATTTCACCCGCGTAACTCTCGATCTCGTTTGAATATCGAGGAAAAAAAAAAAAAAAATCCTATGTCCTTCTCCTGGTTCTTAGCTACCTCTCCATCAATTTTCAGCCAAATCGGTTCAGCCGTTCTCGAGTTATAAAAAGTGTAACTAACACGACTTTCTTATATATAAATATAGAGATTAAGACAAAAAATATAATAATAAAAAAATATTTCTGTCTGTAAATTCGGTTTACGGACAATAATTCTACGTGATAACGTCAGAAAATGATGGTAACCATAGCAACGGTGTTATTTTCTAAACTCCATCTTAACGGCTGAACCGATTTGTATGAAATTATTTGTGTACTTATATTCGTTAGGTCTAAGAATCGAACAACATTCTAGTTTATTTTTTATACTTACTTACTTATTTATTTTTTCCCTTTATATTTTTTAACCTCATAAGAAAACATTCATGGTAACAATACGTTGCTATGGTTACCTTGACAATAACATGTCATGTTCCCGTAACCATGACGCCGTCACGGTCATGTTCCATAACGCATGACGTAAGTCTTTTTTGTGAATCCCGATGTATAAGACGTTATCACGGCAAAAGCAAAACACTGTTGCGAGTTTTTGAAGTGAAAACTTCTTACGGCGCGTTGGGCACTTTTGTGGGTGAGCATTTTCAGCCGTTCTCGCGACAGATTTTGACGCGACAGATTTTGACGCGACAGATGAGATTTTATTTGTGTTAGTCTTTTTGTTTAACTTATACTGCCATCTATTACACAAATTGAGAAACTTAGTTTCTAGAAAGACCGCTATTCGAATGTAGATGGCGCTGATTTAAATTTTTTACTGCCATCTAGCGAATAAAAAATAAACTATATTTGTTTAAGTGAGTGCTAATAGATGGCAGTAGCAGATCGTTTCAAGAAATATTCTATGAGAAATAACAAGTTTATTGTTTTCACTTCTGCCTGCACTCCCGGAGTGCGCTGTTTTTTTTTTTTTTATATATTACACTGACTATTTAGTATTTACACAAGTCATGGAAAGCCATTACTGAAAAAATTAAACAAGTTTTTGACGAGAAAACGTCTAATAAATTGACTGAACACCTGCATTCACACAAAAGATGACCTTATGCGTCCGGGAACGCGTCATGTTATTGACAAGGTAACCATGGCAACGAGTATCGTTGCTGTTGCCATATGATTAAACAAGGACAACGCTCTATCATAAGTACACTATTACAAGCTTGTGCGTGACTAGGCTTGTGTTATGGTCACGAGTGACGAATACAAGAATTATGTAAAGGAATAAAAGAGGAAAAAAAAAGAAATAAATATAGACTTAAAAGAAAAACAAAAAAAATCTCAATTTTTCATCGTTTTCTTATGACCGACGACGACGCGCGACGGACAGACGGACAGTGAAGTCTTAGTAATAGTGTTCCGTTTTTACCCTTTGAGTACGAAACCCTAAAATACAAGAACGAATTAACACTGTTCTCACTTGCAAAGTTAAAAGACACAAGACATAAAAAGAAAAGGATTGGACTCAATTTGAATAACACGTCTGATAATAATCTGGCGCCATTCGATTAACGGGAGATAGAATCATTTCACTAACCGTGCATTTGAGGTAGAGAGGTTCTAACTGCGAGGGCTCCCAGCCCAGTTGTTCGGTTTTCCTACTTTTTAGGGTTCCGTAGCCAAATGGCAAAAAACGGAACCCTTATAGATTCGTCATGTCTGTCTGTCTGCCGTATGTCACAGCCACTTTTTTCCGAAACTATAAAAAACTATACTGTTGAAACTAGGTAAGTAGATGTATTAGGGTTCCCCATACTTAGAACGGACACTCAATTTTTTTTTATCAAACCCATACGTGTGGGGTATCTATAGATAGGTCTTCAAAAATGATATCGAGGTTTCTAAAATCAAATCTAAACTAAACTGAATAGTTAACGCGAGAGACACTTCCAAAGTGGTAAAAAGTGTCCCCCCCCCCCTGTAACTTCTAAAATAAGAGAATGATAAAACTAAAAAAAATATATGATATACATTACCATGCAAACTGCCACCCAAAATTGGTTTGAACGAGATCTGGTAAGTAGTTTTTTTTTAATACGTCATAAACCGTAAATCGCCATTTACCCTTCATTCATGTATTTTTACCACTAGCGCCATCTATTTTTTCTTTATTATGTGATGATAATGGTACGGAACCCTTCGTGCGCGAGTCCGACTCGCACTTGACCGGTTTTTTGTACCTGTAGCACATGAGTAGCTTGTATTATTTACTCATGTGCCTGTAGTTCGTTTGGATAGTTATAAATAGATCGATGAATAATTCTGTATTGTTAACACCATTTTTAATTATTTTTTCCGCTAGTTAAATTTAAAAAACAAAGCTTTAGTCTAAGTGTTACAAAGGGCGGCCTTATTGCTCAAAGCGATCTACTCCAGGCAACCTTTGGATGGACAAGAAGTTAAGGAAGGTGAAGGGTAGGGTGTCCAAACTTAGGAAATTAAGTAGGATGCAAATAACTACAAAACATACTAATAAATAAATACATACCTACATACAAAATCGGCCGAACTATTGCAATTTTTCACCGTGTACATTTTTTACTTAAATCGATGTAGCAATAAGGAATTTTCTTTAATTTGCTCTACTACTTTAATGTTCTACTTTGCACTTTAATTTTCCCCTTTTTGAAGTTATTTTCAAGTTCATTGCATCCATAACAGGAGCTCAACTTTATGTCAAAAAAGAACAATGGCAGATTCACATCTTTATTTGCCTAAAAATATTATAACATATCTAGCTGCATGGCTGACAAAACCAAGTTATAAAACATAAAATAATATCATTTTTTAATGTTCTCCAAGGAGTTGACCGAGTTTTTTGTGATGGTTAATTAACGGTTCGCCTTTATGTCAAAACGTTAAACGTTTTGGCGCCATCGCCATAGTCGTTTAATTTTTTTTAATTACCTTTCGTTGTATATTTTGAGTTTATTATACTAAAAATTCAATTTTTATGAAGTTTATTTATTTTCCTTTAGTCCTGATATGTTCAAATTGGGAACCCATGCTTATAGAATTACCTATGTGTTTATTTAATAATTGGGTAATTATTGCGTTGTTGTTGTTGGTTCTCGTAAAAATAATCAATTTTTTTTTCAAATCTGGTATCATGCGATACGAAACACCCTTTTAAATAAAATAAAGGTTGTCAAGGTAGAACCATAAATGCTACAAATTGAAAAAAAAAGTGTAGCTAAAATTGTTAAAATAAGTTTAAACGGTTAACTCTTATATATATTATTTGTGTTGTTTCATATTGTTTTTGCAAGTAGATAATATTTTTTCTTTAAATTAATGGACTACTTATAGAAGTTTAATAAATAATATTATTAAAGAGTAGATAATTAAATAAATAATACAGGAGTAATTATTTAATGAGTACTTTTTTGCCTGAAATACAATTCAATTCTGAATTCTAGTTCAAGCAAATGTACCTATTGTACCTATGTTATTGTTTTCTAACGTGATTTAGTTCTTAGGCATAATATTTTGTAAAAGTATTACTCAATAAATTATTCTTTTATTCTTCTCTATTATGTTTTCCCATTAGCAATACCTAGTAAATGTCTACAATAAAATACCATATGAATAGTTTGTTTCATATATTATCACCACTTATCTATACAGCTGTGGGATGAGAGACGCTAAACATAATATAACCTTGAAATACCTTTGTGAACGACTTACAAGGAATTTGGGACGAATTTTTAACAATGGACTGATATAACATGGGTTTTTATAATGTATTTAGGTCAGCGCTTGACCATTACCTCATAATTTTAAATTTTTACAAAAAACTAAAAATCATAATGAGTTTGGCGCTGTTCTCGTGCGAGAAAAAGGATTGATAAACAATTAATTAAAGCTTTTGACAAAGATAATTGTAGAGGTTTATAACAAATAGAGGTCTGTATTTCCTGATGTGATCAATTTGGGGGTCTTTGAGCAGGTATCTTTTAGGGGTGCGTGTTACATCTTAGACAGCATCGTCACCTTACCAAGGTGATAGTGACCCAGACTTTATCATCTGTATCTATTTTTTGTATGTTTGTTTGCATTGAATGTGCTCCGAAACTACTGGACTGATTTTGATGAAACTTGGTATGAGGATACATTGATTCATTGGGAGTGTCATAGGTTACTTTTTATCCTGATATTTCCACGGTATTGGTAGTTACGCGGGCGAAACCTCGGCGCGCTGTATGTTTGTAAATAAAAAACATTTCCGGTTTTTAAAACACATAAAGGTACTCGAAAACTGTCAACAATCCAAACCCTGATTGACAAAGTACGGCCTTGAATTCCGGTCCAATACTTCCAGGAACGGTAGCCATTTTTATAATTTGTTTAGTCTAAATCTTGAAGTGGGTAGAATTACAATGATTGTTTGAAACGTATGTTTGTTTATTTCAAAGTGTTTCCTTGATATTTTGAATTGATACTTATGTACACAAGGAAGGATACACAAGTAGGTACAAACTTCTAAACATCATGTCAAAAGGACTTGAGACAGTGGTAAGAATGACTAATAGGTATTACTAGTTGCACTTCGCAGTTAACTTCGTAGTTAAAAAAAAAAAAAAAACCGAGTTTTTTTTTGTTTGTAACGTATAGGCTCCGAAACTACTAGACTGATTTTAATAAAACTTGGTATCAGTAAATATTGATTTATTGGGAATCATATGCTACTTTTTATCTTGATATTCCAAGGGATCGGAGTTGCGCGGGTGAAACTGCGGAGCGTTGCTAGCCGTTAAAAAATTCAGTTTCTACTTGTGCATTTTGATGTAAAGTATACGAACTTCCGAAAAAAAAGAAGCTATACAATGGTGAAATTCAAAATTAGTTTAGTAGTTACTAATTGCATAGAAAGACAGACAGACAAAAACGAATTTTGTTTGAAGATCTCTCACATGCTCTAATTGAGACTATGTTTAGACCCACATCTTTGTCATTGTAAGAACACGAGTAGGCATTGGGCTACATTATTTCTCATTTTTTCTGTGAAAAGGTAATACTTATTGTAAGAAATATTGATTACGGATTAATACGTAAGTAGTACTTATTTCTCTTCTGAGTATTTTATCTTTTTAATGTTTTGAAAATATATTATTAACTGCAGTATTTCCATTACACGAATAAGAACATTACCATTAACCTAAAAAGAAAGCCACCATTATGCGATTGCATTGAATATCGATACGTCATTAATTGAAATAAAATATCAATTTATCATCGTTTAAATGAACAGCACGTGTATTATTTTCAATCAATTATATTGATAACGTTTGCTTAATGTTAAATTGGTCTCGTTTTAAAATACTCACTTAAAAATATATGGGGCATAATCTGGACAGAATTGACCGTAGTCCTTTTATTCCGTCGTCTATTCCTAATGAATGATTTATGCTTTATGAACGTTATGTGAAATGAATATGCGAATTTAATTTATGCCTTTTCAATTTATTCAACCCAATATAGTCCATATTGCCGACCTCCATGAAGTCAGTTTTACAATATGAAAATGAGAACGAGAATTTGTAAAAAAAAACTGAATTTAATAAACAGTAGGTACTTATTTATAAGTATTTTTTTATTATTTTAAAACAGGTTTTGATTTTTCTGACAACCGTACAAACCGTATATTATTATTATAATATGAATTGTGACTTATTTTTAGGCAAAATAAACGCGACTTATTTTTAGGCAAAAAAAGCGCGATTTATTTTTTTCCCTTTGCTTTGTGACTTTTGCCTGAGTACCCGACCAAACTTTCTCATTCCCATATCAAGTCACAAATTGTTAAGCCCGCATGTTCATTGATAAAAATATTATCAAAAGCAATACAGTAATCTAAACAACTCAATTTTTTAACAATAATGAATGAGTTTTCACTTTAAAAGGCTAAAGCAGAAATAAACTTTATCCCATAAAGGTTTAAGGTTCAGTATCTTTTGAAAGTTTTCCATTTATCTTAAGTGATTTACACTGAAGCTGTTTGTATTGATTTATTGATTCAATAGGGCTTTGCATAGAGAAAATTAATTTAATCATCATTACATAGTATAAAACAAAGTCACTTTCCGCTGTCTGTGCCTATGTATGCAAAATCTTTAAAACTACGCAACTAATTTTGATGCGGTTTTTTTTAATAGTGTGTTTCAAGAGGAAGGTTTATATGTATAATACATGCATAATATAGCATAAACATAAACTACTAAACCGATTGCGAAGAAATGTTTGAGTGTGTGGCGCTCACTTTGTGTGAAATATCCTTATGTACAGTGTGAAGTAGAGCTTTATTTATATTCTTAAGTTTATGAACGAAATGTTTGTTTGCAAAAAAGTGCCACCGCTATTTGGAGGCAGCACAGTCGATGCATATTATTAACTAGAATAAAATGGTGTACTTCGTGATAGAAAACCTGGTTTTAATGTAACGATACGTCTCGTCTGTGTCCATCTCCTGCTATCGCAACATAGTATCCTGCCATTAACAAAAAAATTGGGTGCGTGTACTTATGTACGCGCGTAAGAAGTTATACTTCTTTGGCATCATTAAGAAATAATTTTCCAGTCACATAATACATATTTAAATAAATAATTACATTAAAATAATTATGTAGTAGTACCTACCTCTTTGAACGGTTACATATCATAATAACTAAGTTCAATATAACTATGTTCGAAATAACTACGGTCAATTCACATATGTTCATAATACCTAACGGTCGATTCAACTACTGTTTAATATACCTAAGTTTAATTCAACTAAAATTAATTGAGCTAACGAACGATTGATCTAATGTACGAAACACCTACGGTTTAAAAAAAATCAAATTAATAAAATACACGCTCCCTAATCAATTGAAATAGGTAGAATTCGTTTCTAGCACTCGCCGGCCGCTGCCGCGGCACCGCTCGCTTCGCTCGCTCGGCTCGTGCGTTGTGGTCGCAGTTCTAACTTAAACCTAACCTATCCATGTCGGTTCTGGGTAGGGAGTTTTCCGGGTGGACCTTTATAATATGCTGCCCTAACCAAGTCAAATAGGTAAAAATCGGGGCAACATATAAAGACCCGGAAAACTTCCTACCCAGAACCGACATGGATAGGTAAGGTTTATGTTAGAACTGCGACCACAACGCACGAGCCGCGCGAGCGAAGCGAGCGGTGCCGCGGGAGCGGCCGGCGAGTGCTAGAAACGAATTCTATCTATTTCACTTGGTTAGGGAGCGTGTATTTTATAAATTTGATTTTTTTTAACCGTAGGTGAAAAACCATAAATGAATTAATTGTAGTTAAATAAACCGTAGGTGAATTTATTGTAGTTAAATTAACCGTAGGTGTTTCGTCCATTAGGTATTTTAAACAGTAGGTATTATGACTGTAGTTATTTCGAACATAGTTATAATGAACATAGTTCAATTAACCGTAGTTGTTTCGTACATTAGGTATTTCGTTCATTAGTTATTACAAAAATATGTGAAACAACCATTAGGTATTTTAAACAGTAGGTATTATGACCGTATTTATTTCGGACATAGTTATATTGAACTTAGTTATTATGATATGTAACCCTTTGAACTAACCTCATTTTCAGTTTCACGTAGGTAGCTATTTGGTTTTATGACAGCTGCATCTTGCGGTTTGCGGACAACTTCAACATGGTTTTATGACAGCTGTCATCTTGCGGTTTGCGGACAACTTCAACATGGTTTTATGACAGCTGTCATCTTGCGGTTTGCGGACAACTTCAACATGGTTTTATGACAGCTGTCATCTTGCGGTTTGCGGACAACTTCAACATGTGAATTTTCCGTGTCACGGTGCGCGCGCATCATAAAAATTCACTCTCATCATTTTTTCATAACGCGGCTTAAGAAGTATAACTTCAAAAACTAGTGGTGTTGGACACCACTAGAAGTGATCTCTCCAACAACGCCGACCCTAGGACTCCCGGCGCGGCGTTGCCTGTGGTGCAACGACCTCCAAAAGTGCTTTTACTATTCTACTTTTTGCTTTATTCTAATCCATTACCGCGATGGATTAGAGTCTACCGCTTTTTAATTTTTGAATGAAAGACGATCGAAATTATAACGAAAGACGACCGAAACAGAAACAAAAGACGATCGAAACAGGCCATGATGTCCTACTGCTGGATAAATGCCTTCATATACTCTCACCACATGAAAGGAGTATTTTGGGTCTACCTCAGGGGCGTTAGTAAGGTTCCAGATGGGTTAATTTGACGTTGGTACGGTTCATCCCGGGTTAATTTGACATACGGTTAATTCCTGTTAATTTTGTGGTGGGCCTGGTCTCGTTTTGGGATGTGATGCAAGTGTGGTATTCTTGAGTTTATTATGGTATTTTTTATATAGTCCGACAGACTCCCAACAACATTCGCGAATTTCCAAAAGTCGTACAACAAATTTGATTGTTATGGTGCAAAGAAATAGCCTTCAATCTCTTTCTTAGATAATTACGAATAACCCTGTTTGTGTAATAGGACTTGTACCCACCTATTTTTCTGAGGAGGAATAACCATATTTTTGGAGATATGAGATCTAGCCATTACTTGTCGCTGTGCAAGCTCCCAATTACAGTTCCAACCAAGCAACATTAATTTTATATGGTTTTAAATTGAAAATTATGTTCGTCGGGATAGGAAACTAAATTCCGTTCAGAAATATTATTTGAAAGGGAAAGTTGCTTGATACCCGCGAAATGTTTTTGATAGAGATTAGCTCCTAAAAACATAACAAACATAGAAAATCAAAGGTAGGTACCTAAATAAATAGTAGCGCATTTTTGTAGTCTTCTGTAAATTACTTCTGTGTGTACAAATGACAAGTATATATATTTTACATCACCTCACGTGATGGTGTCGCGACGATGAGGTCGGATGCTCAGCTAGAAAGAGAACGGCACCTGGACACCACGATGGAACGTGATGAGTCACTTGGCAACATGACTTTGTCCAGGTTGGTGTTATTATTTACCCAAGCTAAGTAACTAGACTTGTGTTATGGGTACCAGACAACGGATACACTACGTATATCGCCTGCCGATCAGAAAGTCTAAGTAGCAAAACGTCAAACAAAGCGAAAAGTCTAGTGAGTAATTAAGGTGAAAGGGTACCTGCGCGCTCTCCATACAAACGTAGTCGACTGTTTCCTCCCTGGATAATGACACTAGCACAAATATTTTTGTTCCATAAAACCTATAACTGCCATGACTATGCCCCTATGTTTTGGTTTTTTTTCATTTTCTAATTATCATAGAAATTAAAATTAAAAAAATTAAAAAATAGGGGCATGATCATGGCAGTTATAAGTTTTATGCACCAAAAATATTTGCTCTAGTGTCATTATCCAGGGAGAAAACAGTCGACTACGTTTGTAATAGTTTATATATACTTATAACTAGCTGCGTTCCGCGGTTTTACCCGCGTAAGTCCCGATCCCGTGGGAATTTCAAAATAAAAAGTAGCCTATAGCCTTCCTCGATAAATGAACTATCCCACTCAAAAATATTTTTTCAATTCAAACCAGTAGTTCTTGAGATTAGCGCGTTCAAACAAACAAACAAACTCTTCAGCTTTATAATATTAATATAGATAATAAAATATGTACATAAATACTTGTCTGAGGCGGGAATCGAATCCGCAACCCTGTGTGTGGAAGTCCGGCATGGTGACCATTATGCCAACTGGGTTGGCATTATTAGTATATAGATAACTTAGTCATGCAGGTAGGTGACCATAGTACAAAATCCGGTAAGCAAAGACAATATAGAGTTACCAACTTGATTGATTAGCCGAACCAGAGACAATAAGATTTATTATCCTCCTACATTACAACATTAAATCCGACATTTGACAAAACAAATAAATCAAATGATTAGAAGAGTCGTAAAACACATCTCTATCTAAGCTGGTGGGCAAAATTTAAACTAAAATCTATACAAACTAATAATAAAAATAAAAGTCTAAAAACATCTCCATTCATCTTCATCTTGTCATCTCCATTCTTTCGTCATACAACCAGGCAGACTGGTGTGCGGCACCGATTCATGGTGGACATACCACACGTTCGCACTAAGCGCTTTGCTTCGTCATTCCTTATTCGTACTGCAAGGGAATGGAATCGGTTGCCTGCGTCTGTCTTTCCTGACGTGTACAATTTGGGGGTCTTCAAGTCGCGAGTGAATAGGTATCTTCTAGGAAGGCGTGTTACATCTTAGGCCGCATCGTCACCTACCATCAGGCAGGTGTGATAGTGGTCAAACGCTGACCTATCATATATAAAAAAAAAAAAATACAAGAGCTACAAATCTGAAACACCAATCAGAGTCTTAGATTTATAAAACTCAAAATAAAACCATTGAAGTAATATTTTTTTACGAAATCTAATGTTCACCATTATCTTTGTATGGTTTTATAAAAAATATTTCACAGAATATTTTTTTCTGCAACCTGTCTTAATTGCGAAGTTCAGGGTGAAATCTGATTTTGACTAAAATTTCACTAAAACCCAAATAACTTTTGAACCAGTTTTTGCAGAACATACGTGGTGGTTAAATCGATAGGTACTGAGGTTCTCTACCCCCCAACAACCGATGATCCACCCCCCTTGTTACACCGTGTATATAAAAATCAATTGCTGTTCGTTTTTCTCGCTAAAACTCGAGAACGGCTGAACCGATTTAGATGATTTCGGTTTCGAAATATTTGCCGAAGTCCAAGGAAGGTTTAAACGGTGAGAAAGATCGGACTTACGTGGGTGAAACCGCGGGGCGCACCTAGTTCTGAAATAAAATTATATTTTTACCTATAAGGATTTTTGAAAATTCGTGCTTTACGAGGTAAAAAAGGGCTCTTAAAGTTTGTAGTTCGTAGTTATTATATAAGTAACTAGCGACCCGCTCCGGCTTCGCACGGCTATATTGTGCATGTATTATACATATAAACCTTCCTCTTGAATCACTCTATGATCTATCTATTTAAAAAAAACCGCATCAAAATCCGTTGCGTAGTTTTAAAGATCTAAGCATACATAGGGACCATAGGGAAGGCGAAAAGTGACTTTATTTTATACTATGTAGTGATATGAGTTTGTAGGAAATCAATATACTTTCAAAGAGACTAATGTGTAAAACCGCGGGGCGCAACTAGTATTAGTTTACGACTATGTATAGATGCTAGCGCCACCAATAACTGAAACGGTAACTTTGTATTTTAGCTTACAAGATGTCTATATTATAAAGCCCACACTTGTTTCCGGTTATGATAATAATGTCTGAGAAAAATCAAATTTTAGTAGAGTTAAAATAAGGTATGTGTTTGTTTGGCTGTTTGATTTGTCGGGTTTGAAATTGGAAGGTGTTATTCTAATTTTAAATTAATGATTTCTGTTAGCTATCGATCAAGGTATAGCTTTGGGCGATATATGAACACTCCTGCGCATATCGATCAAAATTGGAGTGCTATTGTTGAATTGATTTTTTTATGATACAACTTTTAGCACTTTTCGCTATCTGTTATTTATGCTAATATTACAGGATAGATAAAAATATTCTTTGTTTTTTTTTGTATCTATTTCACCCGCGTAATTCCTGATCCCGTAGGAATATCGGGATAAAAAGTAGCCAATATTACTCCCAATCAATGCATTCTCATACCAAGCTCTAGTAGCATAGGCAGTAAAACGAGAACTCTGACCCATCTTCCTTTAGTAGCTTTTAAATTTTTCGTGCATATGACGAACAGTAAAACTTCTAATTAAACTGTCTATTTGTAACAAGTCAAATAATAAAAAAAGCCTTTGAATGCTTAATACATTTGTACATTGTACACAGATCACACAGAAACGTCCTTAAAACTAAGTTAGGATGTGTGCCTTCGGAACGCGCCCACCAATAAGAAGAAGGCACAATAAACTCCTTGTTAACTACTTGTTGACCCCATAACAACGTTCTAGCTAGTTGGAAATTTCCAAAAAAAAATTAAGAAATTATTAAATTCTTAAAATCAAAATAACTGATATCTAGACATACCTACTTAGTATTTTCTTAGATTCATGACCGGCATCTGGATTAAGAGCCCCAGACATTCTGCTATAAAAATTTAAAACTTGTTTAAGTTTATGGACCTATGCTTCGAGTTTTGACTATTTTTAACTATTTAATACAAGTTTAATATTCTACAAAAAAAAATCTTCGAGTCATTAACAAGGGAATTGAATCAGTTGCCGGCGTCTGTCTTACCTTATCTTATATATTGGGATTGGGGGCTGACAAACAGCCAGAAGGTCTGCAGCTCATGGCACTACACTACAAACCTACTATTCAGTCAAGTACGCTCCTGGTCAGAGTGGTGTAACCACGAGTAACAGTAAATACTTGTAGTTACACTGCTGTAGTAAAACGGTGTGACCACGAGTCTGTAGCGAAAACTTCGACCCAATGGGATCTTTTGTGTTAACCCCTACCTTAATGTTTCTTACTCTTTAAAGAAGTGATCGATTAACGCGGTGATCCCACTAAGAGGAAGAAACCTATATTCCTCCGGTTTGGGATACGCATTCCCAAGGAGGCCCATACGCTTCGCTGCTAAGACGTCGTCGCATTCACACAGTATGTGCTCCTTAGTTTCCCTGACATCACCGCAGGCTCTGCAGTCATTATTTGAAGTTAACTTCTGTCTGTCTTACCTACCTGTTTTACCTTACCTACCTTACAATTTGGGGGTCGTCAAGTCGCGAGTGAATCTTCTAGGAAAGCGTGTTTTATACATCATAAGCCGCATGCACCTTGACCAAACGCCCCAAACCCGTATCATCAACAGGCAGGTATGATAGTGGTCAAACGCTGATCTTAAGAAAAAAATTAATATTCGACTAGTGAAATCTTCTTCCAATGTGCAAGTATTACATCAGGAGCACAATGGTGCGACGAAGGGCCCTCAGTTCCTCAGTCCAGACACACTGGATTCAATAAACAGACAGGCACACGTGTACCTAATGTAAGTTGATCTGAAAACATTTAGCCTTGAATACGAACCACTTTGAACTTTAATTTAGACTCTTAGTTTCAATTTGTAACTAGGTCGTATTGTTTCACGTTTAACTATAGGTAGTTAGTTGCTCTAGTTCTAGATATTCTAGATTCTAGAACCTGTTAATATAACGTCACAATCATGGCGTCGCGTCATAACGTCCTGGGAAGCTTACTCAATCTACATGTCACTATAGAGCCCTGCAGGCTAATTCACAAACCATCGGAAGGCTACCGAAACGAATAAAAAAACAGCGCACTCCGGGAGTGCAGGCAGAAGTGAAAACTGTATATCTGTGTAAAATCTCATGTCGCGAGAACATACGCAAAAAGAGTTTTAGATGAAAAAAAAAAATAGTCGGACGACAAATAGTCGTCCGACATTTGTCGTCCAACAAATTGTCGTCCGACATTTGTCGTCCGTCAATAGTCGTCCGACAAATAGTCGTCCGACATTTGTCGTCCGTCAATAGTCGTCCGACATTTGTCGTCCGTCAATAGTCGTCCGACAAATAGTCGTCCGACATTTGTCGTCCGTCAATAGTCGTCCGTTAAAAAATACCATATGTACGTCTTAATACACTCAGCCAAATTAAAAACAGTAGGCCCAGGCATACATTTTCGCCGCGCCGTAGAGAGGGGATAGCTGTCTACTCTCCATCCGTCTTACGCTTTTTCGATCAGGTCACGTGTTCTGACGCGAGTTTAAGATTTTATACCCATTACACAAAAAATGCTCAACGCCGCTAAAGAAGTTTTCACTTCAATAAATAAATATTGCAGGACATTCCACACATCGCCATCTAGCCCCAAGCTAAGTAACTAGACTTGTGTTAAGGGTGCTAAATAATGGATATACTACTTATATATTTTTCTTTTGTAAATATATACCTATAATACATAGTAGCAACCAGACCACAGACAAGTATCTAAGCATAAATGCATGTCTGAAGCGGAAATCGAACCCGCAACCCTGTGTTTAGCAGTCCGACATGGTGACCATTGTGCCAACAGGGTCGTCAAGTGTTTACAACACATCAACAATGACAACAAGTTTAATTTAAAACAACAACAACATGGTGTGACAAGTTTAATTTGCAAAGTATGATGTGGACACCAAACCGGCGATTATCCCTGTCTGCACTATAAAATACAGCCATACACAACGGATAAAACTATAATTATTGATAAATGTCCCCCTGAAGTTCAAAACTTGCCACATTTATTCGTCTTTTTTTTCTTTTATTGTTAGTGAAATCAATAGCCGAGCATCGTAAAATATTATGGCTTTAATCTCTGTTACGTAATCTGCGTGAAAATAATAGCAAAACCTATTAGCACAGTCCGTCAAAGAATAAATATGTGTAGGTAGATCCTACTTGTATTTTAAACGAGCTACGCCCCGGCCAAGTGCGAGTCGGACTCCCGCACGAAGAGTTCTGTACCATTATATTCTGTTTTTAACCGACTTCAAAAAAGGAGGAGGTTCTCAATTCGTCTGTATGTTTTTTTTTTTTTTTTTTTTTTTTTTGTGTGTATGTTACGCGATCATTCGAAGACGGCTCAACCGATTGAGATGATTCTTTTTGTGTTCGAAAAGTGATACCTCAGGGGTGGTCCCATAAAAATTTGGTGAGGATCTGATGAGAATCTTCGGAGTGATGAACAGAATTGCACCTCGAGAGTGCAGCAAATTGCTCAGTTTTCGATTTCCACCAGTAGATTTGGCCCATAAACGAATAGTTACCGATAAATGGAATATCTGAAACCACCTTCTCATCAGAAAACTCTTCAATCAGTTACGATTACAGGTTACAATTTGAAGATTTTAGTCGAATTTAGTCGCCGGACTGGGTTTGAATGAATGTTAATAGAGAACCCTATCTTAAATGAAGTTCTGATGAGGATCTTCGAAGTGATGAACAGAAATGCACCTCGAGAGTGCAGCAAATTGCTCATTTTTCGACTTCCATCAGTAGAATTGGCCCATAAACGAATAGTTACCGATAAATGGAATATCTGAAACCACCTTCTCATCAGAAAACTCTTCAATCGGTTACGATTACAGGTTACAATTTGAAGAATTTAGTCGAATTTAGTCGCGGGACTGGGTTTGAATTAATGTTAATAGAGAACCCTATCTTAAATGAAGTTCTGATGAGGATCTTCGAAGTGATGAACAGAATTGCACCTCGAGAGTGCAGCAAATTGCTCATTTTTCGATTTCCACCAGTAGAATTGGCCCATAAACTAATAGTTACCGATAAATGGAATATCTGAAACCACCTTCTCATCAGAAAACTCTTCAATCGGTTACGATTATAGGTTACAATATCTGAAACCACCTTCTCATCAGAAAACTCTTCAATCGGTTACGATTATAGGTTACAATTTGAATAAAATATTCGCTTTTGCCTCGCCGGACTGGGTTTGAATGAATTTTGATAGAAAACCCTATCCTAAATGAAGATCTGATGAGGATCTTCGGAGTGATGAACAGATCTGCACAGCGAGATTCAACAAATTGCTCAGGTTTCCATTTCCACTAATAGAAGTGGCCCATACACAAAAAGGATGAATGGGGCATCCGAAAACACCTTATTACCAAACTCTTCAATGGGTTACGATTAGGTACAGGTTGCAATTTGAAGAAACAGTCGCTTTCGCCTCATGGAGTAGAATTTTCAGTGACAGTGGCACTAAAAATGGTTAAATAAAAAATAAATAAAAATTTAAAAAACCGACTTCAAAAAAACCTGAAAAGAAAAACTAACAAAACCTGAAAAAAAAACCAAAAAGTGAAAAATAATCCATTTCGGGTCACTAAGACAGCAGATAACTTAAACATAAGTACTTACTTGGAAGTCGGACTGGGTGACACCATGTTTTCTTTATACCTCTCAACATTCAATCTAACCCAGTCAGACTTCCAAGTAAGTACTTATGTTTAAGTTATCTGCTGTCTTAGTGACCCGAAATGGATTATTTTTCACTTTTTGGTTTTTTTTTCAGGTTTTGTTAGTTTTTCTTTTCAGGTTTTTTTGAAGTCGGTTTTTTAAATTTTTATTTATTTTTTTTAGTATTTGTTGTTAAAGCAGCAACAGAAATACATAATCTGAGTTAATTTTAACTATCTAGCTTTAACGGTTTATGAGATACAGCCTGGTGACAAACAGTGAAGTCTAAGTAATAGGGTCCCGTTTTAATCCTTTGGGTACGGAATCCTAAAAACCATTTGGGTCAGCACACGACTCCTCATATATTTTGTTTGTTTTTTTTCTTTACCACTTTTTTTTTGTTTTGTTATCAATTTTCATTGTCATGTTCATTTCTTCATTCTTGTGTTTGTCGTGTGTTTGTACTCAATAAATGCTTTCTATGCTTCTAAAAAAGGTGAGAAAAAAATCATTAAAAAACATATTAAAAACATCAAAAAGAATTAAGTGGGGCTCCCCTCCTACATGATACGGAACCCTTTGTCGGTTTTTAAGTGTAGTTTTGACGTAAATTCCAACAAAACTACAAATACTTTGTATTTAATATCTGCCTATCAATTTGAAAACCATAAACCTCATTAACTAAACGTTTAGTTGCTAATAAATTAATAGAAGTTGGCATAGATTTACATTTAGAGCAATTATTGTACAATTTATCGTCTCGTAATTAAGTCTAGACTTTAGAAGTAGCACAGAATATATCTACGTCCAGACTAGAAATCCGTTTATTGGTCGTGGTCCGACTGCCGGAGTTCTATCAATCGAACCACGGGCAAATAAAACTGTCAGTAGTTCTATCAATCGAACCATCGTTATTCTTAATATATATAAATCTCGTGTCACAATGTTTGTCCTCAATGGACTCCTAAACCACTTAACCGATTATAATAAAATTCGCACACCATGTGCAGTTCGATCCAACTTGAGAGATAGGATAGCTTACATCCCGATATTCCCACGGGATCGGGAGTTACGCGGGTGAAACCGCGTAGGGCAGCTAGTAATAATATAAAATTCTATTGGCAGTAGTTCTATCAATAGGACTATCCTTTAATTAATATCAACTTGTATTGGTAATAGTTCTACTGGAAGAGTAGAACCAAGATAATTATTTTTAACCATTTGACAAAACATTTGGAAAACAAATGACGATCGAAAATTAATAAACAAAAGCCGGTCGTAACGGAAACAAACGACGATCGAAAAATAAACGAATGAAGTTGGTCGATAGCTTACGCCTTGTACTATTATTTATTCTGTGCTTACACACAGACAGAAAAGCTCCTAGTTAATTTTTTAGTTCCTTTTATTTCTTAGTCCTTAGTTATTTCTTTTGACATGTTAACGTCTGATAAAACGAATCATACACCGGTATTCACAAAAAAGTGTGACGTCACGCGTTACATAGAAACGTTATTGACAAGTAACCATAGCAACATATTGAAGTATACAAAATGATAATGTCAATGATACAAAAGAGTTCTTATGACGTTATCACGTAAAATTATCGTCTGTAAACCGACTTTACAGACAACCATTTTTTTATTTACATATTTTATTTTTTTATTTTATTTTTACTTTATGTATTGTAATCAATTTATTTGTTTGTTTTTTCAATTTGTTGTAATATATTGTATGTTAATATTAGCAGTGTTTTACCTGAAAATAAAACACATATTAAATACTTACCTTATTTGAAGCTTAACTGATGAGATAGGCCCTATCCATTTCCGTCCGCATATGTCCGTCTCCCTCTACCTTCATACATCTATCTCTCTCGCACATCCCCCCTTCCCCCACCAGGCAGGGTCCCGAAGCTTCGAGTAGAGCGCGGGGCTTCCTTACTTCATTGTGTCGAAATCACACCAGGCAGAAATTAAAATGTAAGCTTCAAATAAGGTAAGTATTTAATATGTGTTTTATTTTCAGGTAAAACACTGCTATTAAATCCTTGACCGTTATTTGAAGCTTAACTGATGAGACGTGTTTGTTATCGCCTGGTGGTGGGGGACGCCAATGTGAAAATAAGTAGATATAATATTATGTAAATATGTAACCAGATATAATCCAGAAATACTTTAGGGGATGTGCTAAGTGCATGATATATGTAGATAAGACTTAATGTTTAGTTAAATTTGTGTGTAAAGAAAAGGCAAGTTAACACAACACAGATTTATTAAATCTGTAAAGTAAGCCGTTTTTTAACTTGTAAACAGACCTACAGACAAAACTATACATATAATAATCTTAAAGTTTAAATACATTTCTAAAGAAGGACAAATAAACGCAACACAGATTTTTAGATAAATGAATAACATCTGTGTGAGTGAAAAACAAATTATAAAATAAAAGTGAAAAGTACAAATATTGTTTAAATAAACAAACGAAAATCAATCTCTAAGGAGAGCATAACACTTATCAATAAGTTAACTGATTCATGAATCATAAAATTTACAAATTAGCATGAAAATATAATTAATTGCTTATGATTAAGAAAAAAACAGATTGATACAATACTGATGATCTATTTTGAATTATTATTTCTTTAGAGGAAAAGTGTTCGCTCTGCAGACCCAAGTTAATCAACTGGAGTAAAAAGTCTCGTAACATTGCTGTTGCTAGTTTGCACAATCTCCCGTCTATAGAATCGGGCAAATGTGTTGCCGGACCTCCAATTACCTCTTGCGAGTATTTCGTCTAAGGGAAAATTATCTGCCCAATTCTTTGAGGCAACTGCTGAACGTAGGCTGCCAGGTGTACTTGAAATTCCAGCCTCGCACAGGATGGTTTTAATCCATCCCGAAATAATGGTACGAGAAGCTGCCTTTGGTTCATTTCGTACTGTCACAAATAAGCTTGTAGACTTAGCCAACCTGCGCCTGCTTTCCAAAAGCTGAATGGTTCGATTAACCCAGAAAACTGGATCTAGGATTTTGTTATTAGGATTTGAAAACAGCTTCCATCCGGACTGTCTATAGCTAGCATTGTCGGTCTTGGAACCAAAAACAGGCCAAAAAGTGAGCTCGTTGTTCTCTATGACTACATTGTCTGGACCCACTGCCAATAGAGTTAAATCATGTACTCGTCTCCCGGAGCACAATAACAAAAGAGTAGCAGTATGTCTGGATACACTAAACATACTATTTTCGTCGGGGGCGTTTGCACCCAGGTAAGTAGCCATTGTGTCGATGTTCCATATGGGTGACTTCCTAGACGGTGGTTTTTTTAGAGCAATGGATTTTAGTACTTGTTTGACGAGGACATGGGAACTTAATCGGCCAGAGTCTTCTGAGTTACAAAAGGTTGACACTACGGATTTATGTAGTAAGATGGTATTATACGATAATTTGTCTACAAGGTATAAATCAGTAAGATACCGGGCTAAAATAGATCCAGTTGGTCGCAACTGATTAACACCAAACTTCCTGGACCAGTTAAGCCAACGTTTCCAGGCTACTCGGTAAGTCTTAAGAGTGGACTGGCGCCAAGAATTATGGAGTAGGTTTAATTGATCGTCATTCCAATCAGTTAAGTTCCTAGACCACCCGAACATTTCCAAACTTCCAATGTCATTTTCTGAACCTTGGGAGGTGGTAGGCCTGTCACTATGTCGATCAGGTTCGATTCTAGGCTGTGTATCGTAAATGGCGCTGCGAGCGCTCGACACCTCAAATCGGCTCTCCAGAATACTCGATTCCATCTGGGAACTACTAATAAAAACGTCCCTTTCGCTTGATTGAGGTGTGATAGCACCTTGGGAATTAGATAAGGAGGTGGGAATATCCACGCTAGGTGGTAATACCATTTGTGTGAAAATGCATTGTGAAACAGGGCTTGTGTATCGTTGAGATCCAACGATACATAATTGGTCACCACATGTGCTCGTGCTGACGCAAAGAGGTCCAACATCGGGGTTCCGAATTTCTGAAAGATCAAGTCCGTGCAATGGGGCAACAGATGCCACTCCGGTGGTGTTCGATGCCGGGACAGATGATCTGCATGGCTGTTGTATATGCCCGGTATGTGTTGTGGGATCAGATTTATCTGATGACGCTGCAGAACTCGAAACACTTTCAGTGTGAGGGCCATTAGTGATAATGACTTCGTTCCGCCCTCGTTCTGTAAGTAAGCTACTACTGTGCGATTGTCGCACTGCACTAGGGTCGTCGATTGTCTCAGCAGATGACCGCAAGATTCGAGGACTCTCAGGATAGCGAGCATCTCCTTTGCGTTGCAATGAAGATGCTTCTCCTGAGCAAGCCATTCTCCCGATAGTGGGTAGCCGTCTAATTGTGCACCCCAAGCCAAGTCTGAGGCATCTGACGTCAGAAAGTGAGTGGGAGGCTGAAAATGTATTGCTGAGGATTGGTGGCAGTTCAGTAGCCACCATTTCAACTCTTCTTGAGCTTGCGGTGGCAAATACACTTTTTTGCTGTGGGTACTTAGCAGGGAATTCAGACATTTTTGAATAGTCCGAAAATGTAACCTGCCTGTAGGGATGGCAAAACTTGCAAAGTTTAGTAGACCTACCAAACTTTGCAATGTTTTTAAGTCTGTAATCCCACTCTCCGACGTGAGCCGAACTTTTTTCGTTAGATTGATTATCTTGTCTTTTGGAAGAGATTTTTTGTTTTCCCATGGATTCCATAGGATGCCCAGATATACTAGACATTTTCGAGGTGTAGTTATGGACTTCTCGACATTTACTTGCCATCCGAGATATCGAAGATATGTTAGTACCAGCTGAACGTGCTTTTGTAGACAATGGTAGTCCTGATGGGCCAACAAAAAGTCGTCTAGGAATACAATTACCCGGACACCTTGTTCTCTCAAAACTTGTGCAACCCAGTTGGTTAGGGATGCAAAAACCTTCGGGGCTGTACTGAGACCGAAGGGAAGGCACGTCATTTGAAGAAGTTGGGACTGGTAAATGACGCGTAAGAACCTCCTGTGAGATTTGGCAATAGGCTGGTGGAAATATGCCTGCGATAGATCCACTTTGCATAGCCAATCGTTTGGCTGAATGAATTCGGGCACCCGAAAAAGATTTATTAACTTGAATCGCTCTTTGTGCACATAGTTGTTCAGGGCTTTTAAATTGAATATCGGGCGATCGGTGCCATCGCCTTTTGGCACTAGAAACATCGTTGAAACAAAACTTGGGGAGTTCCGGGCTACTTCTAGAACACCTTGGTGCTTCATTTGACTGATTGTTGCAGACATGGCATGTGATTCCACTGTGCAATACGGGCCCTGCTTTAGATTTGGCTTTATCAAAGGGGGTTTTTGAATGAAGGGTATGCGATACCCTTTTAGTATGCGTAGTAAAAACCTCGGGGCTCCTAATTTTTTCCATCTTTTTCGATAGTGCATTAGACGACACGCCCTGAACGACCTTTTTGAGTCAATCTTTTCGCCGTTTGTTGGCGAGGTTGGACTGGAAATTGCCACCTGCACGTTTGCGATTGCCTTTGTTTTGGTCTTGAAATGTATTTTGTTTGTCCCTTCGCGAACGAAAGGAACCTCTAGTAGCCTGTCCCGTGCGACGGTCGGCATAGTAATGACTCTGTGCCTGTCTGTATCCCTGCGGGGGATGATACTGTGAGCACCCCTGTGGGTGCTGATACTTATGCTGATAGCGAGGTTGCTGTGCACAGCATGTTTGGTTGGTACCCTGCGAGGGTCCGTAAATACCAGTCGATCCCTGTGGGGGGTGACGAACAGCCCTACTAGTCATTGCTTGCGAAGCGTTAACATTACTGTTGGGCTTGTTTAAAGGTCTAAAAGCTTTTTTCACACCACCGGCCTTTTCTACCGCGGTAGTGAAGGGTTCTACGCTGAACAGATTGCGTTCCGACGGAGGAACCTTGCGGATGGCAGATTTAACCAAAGGATCACGAATATAATTTGTGATGCCATCTCGGCGCATCTGAATGACCTCTGCCCTATGCCCGCAGATCAACTGCATTAGGTCTGCGGAAACCTGTGAGTACTCACCTTTCGAGAATATTTCATTTAGTTTTTCATGTAACTTCTCGGTATTAAAATTACCCTCTACACTAGACCACGTTAAAAGATCTTGCAAGCCAGATTGTAACGCTGTTCTTTGTTTAAGTATACATAGGGTAAGCGCAGCGTAAGCTTTGTCTGCATATGCGAGGTGGCGTAACTGATCATAAGCACTCACCTCTTCATTCGGTTCAAGATCGATAAAACCTGGAGTCTGGTTATACAGTTTTTGAACTTCTGCATAACGTACCTGGGACCATTCTTTTTTATCAAAATGTTGGATACCCGCAAGCATACCCAAAAACTCTTGCGATGCCCTGGGAACTGAGGGTTCCTTCAGCGTTGTTACAAGATCTAAATTAACTTTTAAACCATCCTGAGACTCAGGGTTGTCTAAATCGTCATCATTCTCCGAATATAACATACCACTAACGTTACAGTCCAACATCGATTCGTTATCTCGATTTTCACGACAATTTGAATAATTAACGTCAGATTTATTGTCTCTGGAATTGTGCCCAGGAGGAAAACTATTTTGCACAGCTAATTGCTTGTGTAACTCGTTCACTTGGTGTTTAAGTTGCGAAACTACATCATCCTGTCCACGACTATGTTTGGCCCCCCTTTTTTTGTGGTGTCGGCGGCGACGATGCGATCGCCTCTTTTTCCGCTTTGCAGTACCAGAGGACGAAGTCGAGGATGAATCTGACGATGAACTGGAAGAACTTGTACTTTCTAACCTGACTCGTTTTCGAGCTCCCTTTGTCTGGGTGCTTGTAGATGGGGCACGTGACGTCTGATGTGCCGGCGGGGCAGGGGCAGGATTAGGACGTGTATCGCCATCGTCACGTGTTGGATTCGTAGACTCTTCCATTTCTCAAACTAATTCACACACAAAATAGCAGGTTAATAGTAAAATAATACGTATTTGGGGTAGATTTTAACACTCACAGTTCACTAGCACAATTTATTTAACCTATTTAGACTATAAAAACCGTTAGAACTGAGACACACCCAACTAACGTACCAAAAACAAGAAGGTAGATTTAAAAATCTTATTGGGTATTACTAAATCCCTAGTTGTTTACTATTTCGAACGGCCAAAACCGTTAAAAAACTTCAATAAAAATCACATTTGAAAAGGAAAATAATAGTTAAAAATAAAAAATTGTTGGACATATTGACTTACCTACTTTGTAGTACAGAAAGGTAACTTTTGGTAAGGATATTATAATACTTCTTACCCAAGGTTGGTAGACAACCGTTCGCGGCGGAAATCAAGACGCCAATGAAGTAAGGAAGCCCCGCGCTCTACTCGAAGCTTCGGGACCCTGCCTGGTGGGGGAAGGGGGGATGTGCGAGAGAGATAGATGTATGAAGGTAGAGGGAGACGGACATATGCGGACGGAAATGGATAGGGCCTATCTCATCAGTTAAGCTTCAAATAACGGTCAAGGATTTAATTCAATAATTTTATGTTATTGCTTATTTTTTTTAATACTTATTCTATACTAGCGACCCGCCCCGGCTTCGCACGGCTGTATTATGCATACATTTTAGCTAAAAACCTTCCTCTTTAATCACTCTATTTAGTAAAAAAACCGCATCAAAATCCGTTGCATAGTTTTAAAGATTTAAGCATACAAAGGGAAATAGGGACATAGTGACGGCGAAAAGTGACTTTATGAAGGTGAAAACTTCTTATGGCGCGTTGGGCACTTTTGTGGGTGAGCATTTTCAGCCGTTCTCGCGACAGATGAGATTTTAACAGTTATTGTGCTTCTACTATTATGCAATATTGAAAACAGCGCCGTCTCTGTGCAAACGGCCGAACTACGATACTCACTTCTGTACAACAGTGTTAACAGCGACATCTCTCGGTGGATGGTGCAGGTTCGCAGCGAGCTGCCGTACGCAGTTCGCGTCGCACGCTAGCGCCATCACTGATACACGAGTGAGCATTTTCAGCCGTTCTCGCGACAGACGAGATTTCGACAGATGAGATTTTACACAGATATACAGTTTTCACTTCTGCCTGCACTCCCGGAGTGCGCTGTTTTTTTTTATACTATGTAGTGATTTTACTCGCCTTGAATGTCCCTTCTGCACGTTCCTTGCTCTCAGTTCATTGACTCAACTTCTGTTTCTGATAACGATACGTCCTAACTATTTAGTTACATTGCTAAACCACGTGGTTTCTACTGTTTTCTAGTTTTACTACTTATGAGGAAAAGGTACCGGCTCTCTCTTCATACAAACGTAGTCAACCTCCTGGATAATTACACTAGCACAAATATTTTTGTTGTTTAAAACCTAATAACTGCCATGGCCATGACTGTGTCCCTATGTCTTGGTTTGTTTCATATTTGTAAGTTGATTTTGTAATTTTTGTGCTTCACTATCGCATTAGGTGTTTGATTGTTATAAGTTGGAAATAAATGTTCTAATTATCATATAAATTAAGAGCTAAAAAACAAAAAAAACATAGGGGCATGGTCATGGCAGTTATAAGTTTTCTGCAAAAAAAAAATTGGCTCTAGTGTGTACCATTTCCGGGAGGAAACAGTCGACTACGTTTGTATGGAGAGAGCGTCAGTACCCTTTCCTCTTAAAGACCTAAAGATAATGGTGAAAGGGAAATTTACGAGTATAGTTTCGCTAAAGACGTTTCCCAATAAGAAAGTACTTAAATCGTGATAACATATTACTTTGTAGACGATCTCTAGTTATATTAAGCATTCTTTCTCCTAAAAAATAAAATAAAAATACCGGCCAAGTGCGAGTCCGGCTCGCGCACTAAGGAATCCATACCATGTTGCCCTTAAATATTTATTTTTTAATGTTTTTAGTATTTTTTGAAATACTTAATCTGTGAAAATTTTAACTGTCTAGCTATCACAGTTCATTAGATAGGAACGTTCCTGTTGATCAAACTTTCTGGTCAAAATAGTTTATCCAAAAGGAATACATTTCCTCGTAGTCAAACTACTCAATTAAGTGGTTAACAAAAGGCGATCGAAACGGAAAAAGGACGATCAAAATGGAAACAAAAGGCGATCAAAACGGAAACAAAAGACGATCAAAAAAACTCAGCCTAGTGACAGACAGACAGTCAAGTCTTAGTAATAGGGTCCCGTTTTTACCCTTTGTGTACGGAACCCTAATTACAGATTCGGTGAAAGTAAAATTACTTACTTCGTTTTGTTTCAATTTGAGGACAATTATTCCAAACCAACGACTTCGATTCACTTAAATTTCTTTCTGGATTTTTATCGATAGCGACAAACCTATCTATAAGTATTTGATAGCGACATTAAAATGTCCATAACCTTATCTTATATATATTGGGGGCTGACTGATTGCCAGCAACACTTCGACCCAATGGGATCTTTTGTGTTTACCCCTACCTTAATGTTTCTTACTCTTTGAAGAAGTGGTCGATTAACGCGGTGATCCCACTAAGAGGAAGAAACCTATATTCCTCAGGTTTGGGATAGGCATTTCCAAGGAGGCTCATACGCTTCGCTGCTAAGACGCGCATTCACACAGTATGTGCTCCATAGTTTCCCTGACATCACCGCAGGCTCTGCAGTCATTATTTGAAGTCAACTTCAAAATGGCCATAAACTAAATGACCTTTCAATTGTTCCAGATTGTTGTTAGTGGCCGTCCTGGCGCTGAGTTCAGTGACGGCATACTGGGGTCCCGACCTACCTCGCGGCCCTTACTGTGGCAAGCAGAACGTGTGCTGCACCAACAGGCAGGACGAATGCTCCCACGAGATACTCAGTAAGGATTAGAGGTTTTTAATCTAATGTAGATCTTAGTAATATTATATTAGATTGTCTTCAGAGGAAATATTTAGTCAATACAACTGGAGACAACTATATAAGCCGCGGATTTCATTACGATGTTTTCCTTCATCGTGGAAGCAATGTCATTTGCTGCTAAGCTGAGAGGGTGGTTCCGAGGCATTACAGAACGCCCTGAAAAGCATGGAATATAAAACTTATTATGTAATCTGATAGATTGTCCAAAGTGAGGTCTCATAATATATTTATTAGTCTCGATCCCGTTAGAATTCCCGGATAAAAAATACTCAGCTACTCCCAAACTATCTCTATGCTAAATTTCATCCGATTCGTTCCTCTGGTTTCGGAGATTACCCCCTACAACCTTACAAACTTTACCTCTTTATAATATAGTATAGATATAAACAAGATTTGATGACAGACATCGGGACAGGTGAAACTAATTGTAAGCTTGTAAAAAGTTTGACAAATCTGATATGTAAAAAAAGTTCAAATCTAACAGAGGTGACGAGATCAGCTATGCCTATGTGCTAAACTTGGCACTGGTGTTGCTCTAAATATCTATTGATTTACTGTTTACAAATAAAGTTGAACTTGGCAGTACGCGGTGACCATGCATTGGTAACGCTTCGTATTGATGGTGATTGAGTCTTGATGATTGCATCAATAAAATTGTTCCATCTTCCACCTTTCATCTTTCTTTGTATGGATATCTGTGGGCTGAACTTTTGGTGAAAATAATAGAACCTTTAGAATGGGTTTAGCTAAGAATCCGGATCTGGAATCTCAGAATATAGGAATCCTCATTCCACAAAGCTCCATCGACGAGGCTCCATCGGTGGATTGAAGAAAATATTTATCCATAGATCCACTAGAGTGAAGCCTTGTTGGTGGAACCCCTTGGGAAGTTATTAGCTGGCTGTAGGTGTTCTTAACTTCATAAATGCTAAACGCTATGTTGGGTTTTGTAGAGGTGTTTTTAGGGTTCCGTATTGTAAGTAGATTTTCGATCCGAAGATCGTGGATTAGAATCGTGATGCTGGCCGTGCATCAATGAGATGTATTTAAACTAAACTCAATGCGTTATCGTGAGGTAATAATGCCCTAGAACATCTGGGTGTGGAATATTCGGCAATCTGGAGTAGGCACCCTAAGTGTCTTTAGCTGACACTCTTCTGAGAGGTCTTGAGTGGGTGTCCCACCCACTCAAGACCTCTCAGAAGAGTGTATAATGACTTTAAATTTGTTTTAAATCGATATGGTCTTAAACTTCAAAATATTATTTCTATCTTCCCCCAGACTCGCTCTGCTACTGCGATGAGTTCTGCAAACGGGAAGGTTCCCACGACGACTGCTGCCCAGACTACGAGCCAGTCTGCAAGGGAATTGAAATACCAGTTGAGGAACAGAAGAAGGGCTGCCAGCACAATGGCCAGTATTATATACCTGGAGATATTAGGATGGATGATTGTAATTCTTGGTGAGTAGATAGACATAGAATACCAGTTGAGGAACAGAAGAAGGGCTGCCAGCACAATGGCCAGTATTATATACCTGGAGATATTAGGATGGATGATTGTAATTCTTGGTGAGTAGATAGACATAGAATACCAGTTGAGGAACAGAAGAAGGGCTGCCAGCACAATGGCCAGTATTATATACCTGGAGATATTAGGATGGATGATTGTAATTCTTGGTGAGTAGATAGACATAGAATACCAGTTGAGGAACAGAAGAAGGGCTGCCAGCACAATGGCCAGTATTATATACCTGGAGATATTAGGATGGATGATTGTAATTCTTGGTGAGTAGATAGACATAGAATACCAGTTGAGGAACAGAAGAAGGGCTGCCAGCACAATGGCCAGTATTATATACCTGGAGATATTAGGATGGATGATTGTAATTCTTGGTGAGTAGATAGACATAGAATACCAGTTGAGGAACAGAAGAAGGGCTGCCAGCACAATGGCCAGTATTATATACCTGGAGATATTAGGATGGATGATTGTAATTCTTGGTGAGTAGATAGACATAGAATACCAGTTGAGGAACAGAAGAAGGGCTGCCAGCACAATGGCCAGTATTATATACCTGGAGATATTAGGATGGATGATTGTAATTCTTGGTGAGTAGATAGACATAGAATACCAGTTGAGGAACAGAAGAAGGGCTGCCAGCACAATGGCCAGTATTATATACCTGGAGATATTAGGATGGATGATTGTAATTCTTGGTGAGTAGATAGACATAGAATACCAGTTGAGGAACAGAAGAAGGGCTGCCAGCACAATGGCCAGTATTATATACCTGGAGATATTAGGATGGATGATTGTAATTCTTGGTGAGTAGATAGACATAGAATACCAGTTGAGGAACAGAAGAAGGGCTGCCAGCACAATGGCCAGTATTATATACCTGGAGATATTAGGATGGATGATTGTAATTCTTGGTGAGTAGATAGACATAGAATACCAGTTGAGGAACAGAAGAAGGGCTGCCAGCACAATGGCCAGTATTATATACCTGGAGATATTAGGATGGATGATTGTAATTCTTGGTGAGTAGATAGACATAGAATACCAGTTGAGGAACAGAAGAAGGGCTGCCAGCACAATGGCCAGTATTATATACCTGGAGATATTAGGATGGATGATTGTAATTCTTGGTGAGTAGATAGACATAGAATACCAGTTGAGGAACAGAAGAAGGGCTGCCAGCACAATGGCCAGTATTATATACCTGGAGATATTAGGATGGATGATTGTAATTCTTGGTGAGTAGATAGACATAGAATACCAGTTGAGGAACAGAAGAAGGGCTGCCAGCACAATGGCCAGTATTATATACCTGGAGATATTAGGATGGATGATTGTAATTCTTGGTGAGTAGATAGACATAGAATACCAGTTGAGGAACAGAAGAAGGGCTGCCAGCACAATGGCCAGTATTATATACCTGGAGATATTAGGATGGATGATTGTAATTCTTGGTGAGTAGATAGACATAGAATAAAATAGATGGAAATAGTCTAAGACTAGATACTAGAAAATGTTGAATTCTATGGCTACTGGCACAGCAAAAAGCATCATGAACTAATATTATTACCTCGATGAAATATAAACGAAGATAAACCGCAAAAATTTATCAATGTCAACGAAATCTTGATTTAAAATAAAATGTAGAGCAAATATTAAAAAATGGTACAACCTAGTTAGAGACAGATGAGAATTAATTTAGCTGTCAAATTTTAAGTTTTTGAAGTATGGAAGAGATTTTAAGCCGCAGCGAAAAGGTACAAAAACTTAAAGTACAGGTACAAAAACTTCGTCATAGGAGGTCTCATCTATGACGAAGTTTTTGTAGCTGTACCTATGCCAATGTTTAAAATAGCTAAAGTGTCCCAAAATCTTTAATCCTACAATTTACCGAAAACATTATTAAGCTATGAAATAAATAGGACATCCTACTAATCCTATTTTTAATGGCCGAAATCGCGAACGATTTGTCTTGAAAGAAAGAATCTCTAGACAAAATAAATGAGGTCATCAACCTCTTTTTTTTTGTAAAGTATAGTGGAATGACTAATCCTTTCTAATTTGCAATCGACGCTGTAATTGCTAATGTTTATCTTTTTGAAGCGACATTAACATACATTTTAAATTGTACAATGAAAAGTTGAGTTATTTATAGGAACACTTTCTTTTATGAGAACTCATATACAACAGAGCATCGCAACGCATCGCTGTATACTAGAATTTCAGGAATTGCTTTTCTAAGAACAGACTATAATGAATTTCGGCTTTCTGACTCATAGAATTATGATATCTAATACTGCTGATCTAATATCGATGGCTGAAAATGAAACTAAATTGCTAAGTGGTTTATATTTGGTGTTTTGCAGCACGAAATAAATGTCTATTTAATAGCCCTTATCCAAATTCATTTAGAGTTAGCGCAGCATTCGAGCAAACTGCTCAAACTCAAACTGCTTTGGGTTCTGCATTAAGATTTTCTGGAAGACAGTCTGCCTGATACCAACTTCTCTTGACAATGCTCTTGTTGCGGATGGTCTACTGCAGCTACCGCGCGGCAGACATAAGGTGCAATGATCATCTTAAGGTCCCTAGATACTTCTCGCGTTCTATGACTAGGAGATGGTCTAGCCCTTCTATGCCATCGACAATACTAATTATACTACAAAGAGTTAAAATCTTGCAGATTAGTTTAGTAATGAGTAGGAATGTAGAGGGATAGAGATGGTAGAGGAGGATCTAAGAAAAGATGGATGAGCTGTGTTAGACAAGATATAAAAGAGATGGATGTGAACGATGAGATGACGGCTAAATAGAGGACAACAGCAGAAGAAGACGTGCTGGGCCGACATCAAATAATTTGACACAAGGGCATTAAGAAGAAGAGTTTCAAGTCTTGCAGAGAAATCCACAGTTGTCGAATGACCTATTCCATTTCGTGTCAAACACATTAACAACTAATAAAACGAGTTAACTACAGTCGGTATTATAAATGTCAAACTTTAGGGCCGTTTTTCTCATAAAATTGGCTTCAGTTTGACAAGAACACCACTTCACCGTGACATTTATTAAAGCCCTACAGAAAATTATTTATTGAGTGAACGTCAATAGCTTTCGAATTCCTAGACGCGAATAACACACAAAATTGCAATTTGCTTGAAATAACTGGTAAATTAAACACCTGGTTCGTCGATGACGAATCTTTAAAAAAAGACATAGGCAGCACTTCAAGAATGCATTGGACTAGACAAATAATTTAAGCATTAGAAAACAAATAAATAGATCACAACAAATGATAAAGTCAATTTAAATCAAGAGAGCATTGCTATTAACGTAAGATTTAGAGGTGGCTCGTTTAATCTCTCGCTCTTACTCGTGTAATTCGCATTAGAATGTGAGACGCCACGAAGCCTACGAATGACATCAACAGACTGATGACTATTTAATTTCGCCGGGTAATATAGCAAGTATGCGGGGGCATATAGATAAATCGTAATCTTTAAGTGGCATTAAATAGTTTATAATTGTTTACTATGCGATAACGCGGTTAGTAAGGTGCGAATTTTCAACACGTTTCTCTTTTGGTAGTAAATTTAGTTTTAATAAGGATAATTTATATGCATTGTTCAAAGCAAATGTTACAAAATTGATAATAATTTGTCAATTAGTAGTTTTCTTTAAAATAGACTAGCATTTAACCTCAGCTTACCTTAAGTCGAGGATGTAGCATGCTCGCTTAAAAGGAGATTGGCATGCCTGGACGGTGGAGTTGATAATATGTATGATGGAACGTGACGAGTCATTTGGCGCTTTAATTATATCCAGGGGGTAGTGTTATAAGCCGCCGGCGAAGGGCTAATACCGCTTGATAGCGTAAGACCTTCGTGAGCATGATCACAAAAAAATATTACAACCTTATAAGTTTCTTGTTCCTTATTGATGGAAGCGTTCCTAAGACACACTCCCCTTTTAAGACGATTCAATGGTGATTCCATGCGAATAAATTCACCAATATTTTTTCTTGACTTTCTCATCGTACAGTACGAACGCGAGCAAACATGTATCCCCAAAAACATTGAGTTATATACACAGAATACATAATAGTACAAGTAGTAACAGCTAACATTATTGTCAAATGAAAGATAAATAATACATTAGAATCTATTTATAGCTTTAAAACTTAGCAACGATATAATTTATGAAACAAATCACAATGCCCATGAAAATTTAGTTTGTTTTTATTCCGGTTGATTGTCCCAATTGCGTCGGTGACACAATATTTGTTACGAGTATGTGTCAATTGGTAGGTCTATGTTATAAGACTTTGAGACACAGATACCTATTAGAAAGAAGATTACTGAAATTATTTTAATGGCCTATTTAATACAGACGATATTTCACCTTGGCCCTAGACAGAAAGGAATGAAAAGTAGGACCTGCAATGGGTCAAAACGGGCTAATAAATAATTACTAACAAATATTTTTTAAGAAAAATAATAAATTTATTTGCGACAACATATTTTCACATACAAACAAATAACGGATTAGATCCTTACCTAGACATTATCATAACGAAAAACATGAATAAGGTAAGTATTTAAAACAAGTGAGGGAATTATTTAATTAATGGTCCACACTGATGTTGAATTAGAATAGAATAGAGAAAAACTAGAATAGAATTGTAGAATTATTCACATTTAATATTAACAATTCTAATTATTTTAATTAGGCCATTCCTACTATACTAAACTAGTCTGGAATCGCTCGCTAACACCGGCCAGAAAAAGTCTCATGCGGCCAATGTCAATGGTCAATTTAAAAAAAAAAACAATCTTATCTTATTAGCACACGATATTGTACTGCTGGGCAAATGGCTCCCCTATTCCTTCCACATAGAGAAATCATAGTCGTATACTCGTAACACGAATGTCAAAGTTTTAAAAAACTTCGCTACTTTCAACGTTTGTTGAAAAACGTTCATTTTTAAACCGTTTTATGTATATGCGGCTGTGAATATGATTTATTCGGAATATGAATCAGAAATTTCACACGGTGTATATTTATAGCTAGTTGTTTTATTTACTAAAACCTTCCTCTTGAATCACTCTATCTGATAAAAAAAAAAGGGTGCGTGTACTTATGTACGCGCGTGAGAAGTTATACTTCTTTGGCATTTAAAAAAAAAAAAAAAAAAAAAAAAAAACTCGTCCGACAAAAAACTCGTCCGGCAAAAAACTCGTCCGACAAAAAACTCGTCCGACAAAAAACTCGTCCGACAAAAAACTCGTCCGACAAAAAACTCGTCCGACAAAAAACTCGTCCGGCAAAATACTCGTCCGACAAAAAACTCTGGACTGGAAAAGGATTGTCAACACAATCAATAAAGTTCAATTTAGATTTAAACAACTTCTCCCGTGAGAATTTTGTGTGACGTGAGAATTTTGTGTCTCGCTTTTGTAAAATTTCACTCTCATCATTTTTTCATAACGCGCCTAAAGAAGTATAACTTCAAAAACCCCATCAAAATCCATTGCGTAGTTTTAAAGATTTAAGAATACATAGGGACAGACAGCGAAAGCGACTTTGTTTTATACTATGTAATTATGATATCTTAATTCCCCTGCATATTTCTACGAATACCCACATTGTCTAATGCAATATTTATATTTAGTCATGGCCCAGGTGTAACTGTAGTGACTAGGTACTCCCGACCCTTGGCGTTCAGCCATCACACTTTACCTACGCATTCTCCGATATAAATTGACAACTAAATTGGGTGTTGCTATAGTTCCGATGTTCAACTGTTTTTCATTTATTCCAATTTAAAACGCAAAATTAAACGTCAAAATTACAAGGTTATATCTAATTACAAAACACGAAATTAACCAAAAAAAATACCATACAAATGTCATTACTTTTTTATCATAGTTCGATCGTTTATCAATATTTGTTTTGCTAAATTCAATCGCTTGTCTGATTTACGATTGATTTTCTTAAGTTTTATCAGTTTTCTTATATTTAATTGTTTTCCAAAATTCAATCGCCTTTCCGATGTATGCGATTGGTTTTACTAAGTGTTACGATTTTCCGATGTTCAACGTTTTTCTATTTCTCTTGTTATTTTTCCGATATTAAAGTTTTTATGGGTTACGTACCTCAAAATAAAAAAAGGAACCCTTATAAGATCACTTTCTTGTCCGTCTGTCGAGTCTATCTGTGTGTCACCACCGATTTTTTTAGAAACAGGTTGACCTAGCTATATGGTTATTTGAACTCAAATTCTATGGGTTATTTGTTTTCTTTTTGTTTTAATAATGACTATAGGCTCTAAAGATTACTGGACCGATTTTGATGAAACTTAGTATATCCCCTCGTCTGTCGCGCCACCTTATAAAGGCGGTTTTTAAATATGGCGCATCTGTCGCGCCACCTTAATAAGGTGGATCGGTTCGCGCGTAGTTCAATCGAATGACTTGCATCGTACAATATATCTAGCCTGTTCGAATTTATACAGTGTGAAGGAGATAACATTACGATAATGTTTAAAGTCTCTAAAACTATTAACAAAACACACGGAAACATTATTTTTTCGTATTATTCACGACCTTTGTACAAAAAACAGGAGAAAGTTCGGAGAAAGTACTTTCCAATTAGAATTAACAATACATCACAAGATAAACTGCAATAAGTATTTACATACATAGGTAGTATAATTCATACCCATTCTTTATGTCCTAAGGTTTATCTAGCTCCCATATATGGGTACATCGAATCCTTTTATATTGTCACAAAATCAGGGAAAAACGCGGGTCAATAAACACCAAACTAAAATTTCCTGTTGAATGAATGAAATAAATATTTATCTTATTACAATAGGTATTTACTTTTATTTTACTATTTACGATTTGTATATTCTTTATTACTACAACACTTAAGAGTTTCCTCTTAAGACTTAAGAGTTTCCTCTTAAGTGGGGGCTCTTTCCATACAAACTATTACAAACGTAGTCGACTGTTTTCTCCCTGGATAATGGCACTAGAGCAAATATTTTTGGTGCATAAAACTTATAATTGCCATGACCATGCCCCTATTTTTTGATTTTTTTAATTTTTTTAATTTTAATTTCTATGATAATTAGAAAATGAAAAAAAAACCAAAACATAGGGGCATAGTCATGGCAGTTATAGGTTTTGTGGCACAAAAATATTTGTACTAGTGTCATTATCCAGGGAGGAAACAGTCGACTACGTTTGTATGGAGAGCGCGCAGGTACCCTTTCACCTTAAGAACGCGCGAACGTTAGGAATTTTGTTTTCAATTAGAGTTTTATTTTTAAATTGGTTTTATTATGATTTATTGTTGTGTTTTAGTTTCGTAGTAATCTCTGTTGGATATTTGTTTAGATTAGGAATGATAGCGACGCTGTGTGATGATCACGTGATGATGGCAATCAAGGGCGGGTCGTGAATCTGTTAGGCCATGGGCTAGTACGACTAACGGCCTACCTAATTCCCCCTTCCCCTTTTCACTTTTGGAAAAATTGAAATACCAACATCGATTATTTTTATGAACGTGTTGTATCTCTACTTTCAGAGTACCTACCAGAGTTTATAGTCGATATTTTTAAAATTTTTAGATTTTTCTATAGGTAATCGTTTTGTTTTTATTAACCGACTTCAAAAAAAGGAGGAGGTTCTCAATTCGGTTGTATGTATGTTTTTTTGAAGGCGGGGACCTTTTGTATCCACGGCAGTGAGCTGCATTCTAAAAAAGCGCTAACTTAAAAAAATTAAAATATTTTTACAACTTTGTACCTACTTAAGTTCAATGTCCTTTCAAACATAAAATTCAAAGCTCAAACCAAACATAAAATTAATTCAAATATAAAATTCAAAGCTCAAACCAATGGAAACGGATCGAGGTGATATGATGTAGGCATCCGCATAGAAAGAATTTTGTAAAATTCTACGCGAACAAAGTCGCGAATAAAATCTTGTTCATAATAAAACTGAGTCACAAGTGACAATGTAAACCTGTATTTATACGCATCTGTGCCATGTGACACATTTATTTAACAACAAGAACGTAAATAAGTCTATTTGTTCACGTTATTGCGTACTTACGGAACGTAAACGTAAAAATATTTAGGTTAGGAATTTACATTAGGTAGGTACGTATTTTTAGTGATTTTTTTACGAACTATTTAAAAAGTTTTATTGGGTTTTATTAGGTGATGTAAAGTGGATAATTTTGCGTGTTTAGTCAATATTTTTTATGAGATTTAAACCGCATTTCTGCGGAGTTATGTTGTCATAAACACACTCATTCTTCTCTCAAAAAGTAATCAATAAACTAAGTTTGTAAAAACAATAATAACAAAAACTATCATATTTTAGAAAATATACGCGAATCAAAATGAAAGGTGGCCAAAAATTTGACTAAAAAATTGAAAAAAATATGTTGATTCATTCAACGGCGCGTAGTGCTCGTCTCCCTTGCCGGAGCGACTTGCAATCACTACAGACGGGGGCAGGGTGAAATGCTCTTTCCGACAATGTGGCCAGTTTTCAAAAAATCCTTCTTTTTTGGGAGTTATTTCATTCATACGGTCTTCCCCCACTGCCGATCTTACACGAACATACCTTACAAAAAAATACAAATACAAAAATCATTATTACCTGAAAAGACAATTAAAAGAGAAAAATAATTGTTTGACCCTGAAATTAGATCTCACTACTACAGTCTAGCGAGTAATTCGGAACTAGTTAAGAAAAAATATACGATTTCAACTTGCTAGGTCCACCCGTTCCTGAGAAAATCTGTGGTGACACACCATACAGACAGACAGACAAAAAATTGATCTTATAAGGGTTTCCGATTTTTATATTTTAAGGTAAGAAACTTAAAAATCAAGTCTGAGTAAAGGCCATTGGTATTAAGCAGATCTTTCAGGCTTATTTTCAGGTTAAATTCCAAAGAAGCGACTCGAACTTGACCTAAAAGGAATGTAGAACATTAGAATTGACTTTCTGATTAGTATCTATTGTAAATCAATGCCATTTGTCCACCATGATGATGTGGAACACGTGTTCCACTGACATTTGTACATAAAATGACGTTAGTTGCCACATGGTACGTGTGATCGTCGTAGAAATAGGATTCATCTATCTATAATCTATCTTTTAAACATATAAAATGCTTTGTCCTAAATTACTGACTGACTGACAGATCAACGCACAGCCTAAACCGCTGATCGTAGAGACCTGAAACTTGGAGGGTGTGTTCTTTGTATGACGTAGGCATCCGATAAGAAAGGATTTTCTGAAACCTTAGAGGGTGAAAAGGGCGGCAAAGTTTGTATGGGACAACGTGATTCCTTGGTCCAATCTTATTAGAACCATCTTCGACTTCTACGCGTACGAAGTCCCGGGCAAAAGCTAGTAGATAGATATAGGAATAAACGGCCTGTTACTTACAACTTCCTTTAATAGGAAATAGGTACTTAACCTGTATGTGATCGATCGAATATTTACGATTGTAAAGCATAATTATAGACCTTAGAAACTCCCTAAGGAAAGGTTTTTTTTACTTACCTCTACATAGTTTATAACTTTAACGATTGAGTCAATAAAATGGCGGCTTGCTCCTATATTTTGCACGTTCGACAGCCATTGACAGCACATACACTACATTTATTTATTTGTTTACTAGCGACCCGCTCCGGCTTCGCCCGGCTATATTATGCATGTATTATACATATAAACCTTCCTCTTGAATCACTCTGTCTATTAAAAAAAACCGCATCAAAATCCCTTGCGTAGTTTTAGATATATAAGCATACAAAGGGAAATAGCGACAGAGAAAGGGACTTTATTTTATACTATGTAGTGATAGTGATAGTGATGATGAAGTGATAACAGCTAAAAACACTTATCTAAAACTACATAAATAAATAATAAGCCAGTTATTAGGTCAATAAAATGGCAAATCGGCACATGTTGTAAAAATATGGGGACCTCCTTTGGTTTTCTTCTTTATTGGGTAGGTGGGCTCACTCAATGGGTGACTGTTTTAACAGAGGTCTAAAAAGTAAAACTGATAAAAATCACGGCAGGTTTGGCTTTTGTAAAACAAGAAGCTAAATAAAAGATGGAAGAAATAACAAAACTTGCTACAAAATAAATAGTTATTATAATATATATTATCAGAAATCGTATGAGGCCAAAACCTGAAACAAAAATTATTTTTAAATATTTTTACCAACCTCTATAAACTTACCTGCTTAGGGGTGGTCAATTATGTCATTCATTTCAATTTTTTTTTTAGAAAAAGTGTTTTCCAATTTCGAATTCAAAAGCCAATGTTGTGTTGTGACGTTGACTAATTTATCGATATCGATAAAAATTCAGCTTTCGTACCGTATCGAATTATACGCGGATCAAGCATAATAAAACGTGATATGATCGCAGAATGCTTGATTTTTTCGTGTTTTCGTGTTAATTGTTTTGTTTAAATCACGCCTAACGACGGATATGCCATGAATATTAAAGACATTTTCGTAATTTTATTTTTTAACTAGATTTTGCCCGCGTAGGTAGGGTTTGAATTATCCAAAAATTATTTCTTAGCGGTTGCCTACATTATGGCAGCTCTTTGTTTACCAAATTTTAGAGCAATCCATCTATTGATTTGAATTGTGCGTTGATTATAGTTATAGTAATTTGGTTACAATTTATTTTAATTTTTGAAGTTATACCTACTTCTTTAGGCGCGTTATGAAAAAATGATGAGAGTGAAATTTTACAAAAGCGAGACACAAAATTCTCACGTCACACAAAATTCTCACGGGAGAAGTTGTTTAAATCTAAATTGAACTTTATTGATTGTGTTGACAATCCTTTTCCAGTCCAGAGTTTTTCGTCGGACGAGTATTTTGCCCGACGAGTTTTTTGTCGGACGAGTTTTTTGTCGGACGAGTTTTTTTTTTTTTTTTTTTTTTTTTTTTATTTTTTTTTTTGTCGGACGAGTTTTTTGTCGGACGAGTTTTTTGCCGGACGAGTTTTTTGTCGGACGATTTTTTTTTTTTTTTTTTTTTTTTTTTTTTTTTTTTTTTTTTTTTTTAAATGCCAAAGAAGTATAACTTCTCACGCGCGTACATAAGTACACGCACCCTTTTTATTTTTAGCCTATTAGGTCCCACTGCAGGGTAAATGCCCCCTCTTTCCACTGTTCCCTGTCTTATACCAGCTGGGTCCAGTCCCTATGATGCGAGTCCATTGTCACTTCACTACATAGTATAAAACAAAGTCGCTTTCTCTGTCCCTATATCCCTATGTATGCTTAAATCTTTAAAACTACGCAACGGATTTTGATGCGGTTTTTTTAATAGATAGAGTGATTCAAGAGGAAGGTTTACGACGACCCAGTTGGCACAAAATGGTCACCATGCCGGACTGCCAAACATAGGGTTGCGGGTTCGATTCCCGCCACAGACAAGTATTTATGCTTAGATATTTGTCTGTGGTCTGGGTGTCTGTATGTATATTAAGTATATATTTACAAAAGAAAATTATATAAGTAGTATACCGTTGTGTAGCACCCATAACACAAGTCTAGTTACTTAGCTTGGGGCTAGATGGCGATGTGTGGAATGTCCTGCAATATTTATTTATTTATTTATATGTATAGTACCTACATGCATAATATACGACCTCTGTGGCGCGTCGGGCGAACACCCGACTGCGACGCAGAAGGTTGCGGGTTCGATTCCCGCCGGGAACAAGTATTTATGCTGACCATAAATTCTTGTTTCTGGTTCTGGGTGTTTCCTATATGTATAATATGTATATATTTACAAAAAAAAAGTACTTATATAAGTAGTTTATCCGTTATCTGGCACCCATAACACAAGCATTAAGTTGCTTAGCTTGGGGCTGGATGGCGATGTGTAATATGTCCTGAAATATTTATATTTATTTATTATTTATTAATATAGCCGTGCGAAGCCGGGGCGGGTCGCTAGTTTATTACAAGTGTTTAATGTTCTACTAGCTATCATGTTTGATAAGATACTTACAGCCTGGTGACAGACGGACAGACGGACGGACAGAGAAGTCTTAGTAATAGGGTTCCGTTTTTTGTCCTTTGGGTACGGAACCCTAAAATAACGAATGGATTAAGACTTGACTTAATCCGGAAAAATACGAAACATTAAAAATATTGTCTTGCATAATTATCGTATTGATTAACGCTTTTTATGATCACATTGGCGGATCGATTCTTTTAAAGGGCCTCTTTTAAGCCTTCTTCCTTCTGTAATGATGCTCTATGTACAAAATGTCATCTTCCTCGACTCCACTCTATTCCCCGTGAAGTCCGCGTTTATTCCCTTTTCTCGCGTTTATTTCCTGCACTTCTTCCTTCACCGTCCTCTCGCTCTACGACCATTTGCTCCATACTCTTCTACAAGGCTTTTATGTATTCTTATTTTAAACTATCTTTCTAGGTTTAAACCTTGTCTTTGGAAGGATTTAAGTATGAATTAGGTCCGAAAAACGTAAGATTTTAGTGTTATTAGATAGGTACATATAATTACTTATTGCTACATTTTTTTGCGACCGTAGACTTCCAGTATTATTTTGTACTAGCGACCCGCCCCGGCTTCGCACGGCTATATTATGCATGTATTATACATAAAAACCTTCCTCTTGAATCACTCTATCTATTAAAAAAAACCGCATCAAAATCCGTTGCGTAGTTTTAAAGATTTAAGCATACAAAGGGATATATATAGGGACATATAGGGACGGAGAAAGCGACTTTGTTTTATACTATTATTTTGATAAATAAAATACGAGTAGGTATGTTTTTTTTTAAAGTAACACTATTTTCATTCTTTTTTTGTGCATCTTATTATATGTTATATGAGTTTGTATCTTGTTAGTATCTTGAAGTTGAGTATCTTGTTATATGAGTTATCCTGCCTGCCTAGCATGAAGACCAAAACACGATACGATAAAGCTATATCACGCGATATAACTACATCAACTCTCAAAATATGATACATAAAGCCGCCATGTTGAATTTTTATTATAAATTGCGATAAAAATTATGATAAAAATTCAACATGGCGGCTTTATCTATATCATATTTTGAGAGTTGATGTAGTTATATCGCTTTATCGTATCGTGTTTTGGCCGTCATGCTAGGCTAGCAGTAAGGGTTAAAAGAAACCATAAAATACACAAAAATAAATAATACATGGTTCCAAAAGTCTCGATAACTTTGTTAAATCTATTGATAGGTGACGTCACTTGATGACATACCATGACGAAAGGATAATAAATTCGTGATGTTTATGCTATATGATTAGCATTCAGAGTTAGTATTATGTTAGCTGTGCCTTGTTTAATAATGAGGTAGATATTACGGCATGGTTCTTGAGTGTTGGTGACATGACGTGTGCCTCTTCAACTCAGTAACTCCAACCATGATACCAAACGTACCGTTAAGGACTAGTAGATCCAGTGGGAATATCGGGATAAAAAGTAGCCTATGTTACTTCCAATGAATTAATGTATCCTCATACCAAGTTTCATTAAAGTCGGATCAGTAGTTTCGGAGCCTATTTGTTACAAACATAAAAACAAAAAGCTTTCCTTTTCATAGCATTTAGTGTAGTTTACCTACCACATTTTTGGTTGCCTATAAGTATAAAAAAGAAATAAAGACTAATCGAGAATTCACTGAAATTGCAAGAGCTACGAATCTGAAACTTCCCATGGGGGTTCCTTTTAGGGAACTACCACTACAAAAGGATTTGTTGAAAATTCAACCTCCAAAGGGGAAAAAAGTAAAATAAATAAAGTAATCTTTTCTCTTCAAGATAAACAAGGTTTGGTGTAGGTACACATATTTCTGCGATTTGCTTTTGAAGGTAACATTTCCTTTGGAAAATTTGTAGACTAAATCTTAAGGTGAAAAGGTACTGGCGCTCTCTCCATATAAACGTAGTCGACTGTTTCCTCCCTGGATAATGACACTAGCATAAATATTTTTGTTGCATAAAGCCTATAACTGCCATGACTATGCCCCTATATCTTGGTTTTTTTCATTTTCTATTTACTTATCATAGAAATTAATACCTATTAAAAAAAAAACTAAACATAGGGGCATGGTCATGGCAGTTAAAATTTTTATGCAACAAAAAATATTTGCTCTAGTGTCAGTATTCAGAGAGGAAACAGTTGATTACGTTTGTATGGAGAGAGCGCCGGTACCCTTTCACCTTAATAGGTAGGGTACCTGTAATTTTACACACCTACGAAATAGATTTCGATAAAAATAGCGAATTGTTATGCATTTCATATGACTAATATTATTATCTGTTGGTATATATTTGAAGTGTGGAGTGTGAAGTGAGATATCGCTGATAAAAATGCATTTCTTTATCTAAAAAAATGCGGTTATTACGGTCATGCCACATTATTAGGGGATTTTTTTCGTTCGTGTTGCCATTTCTTGTTAGAAATAAATACCTATTTGACAGAAAACTGATAATGTTTTAACAGATGTATCAATTTTCACTAAAGTTAGCTTAGCGCAGATGACTCACGCAGAAAAAACTTTATGTCCGAAAAACTACATTTAAATAAATAAAAAATCCGTAGATGTTACGCTATACCTACCTTCTTATTTCTTATTTAAACACACACGTACACTAATAGCAACAACCAGAGAAAGAGCCCTTAGTTAGTCTCTACATATAATAAATTCGAAGTTTTGGAAGTAAGCGTTCTACGTCCATAATGATCTTAGCACTATAGAATTCGCTAACCTTATATAGTTCCGGTAGAAAAAAATCTTGCATGCGCGATTCAGGTTTTCTTAAATTTAGAAAATCACAAATTAGTTGATTATTATTTTTGTTCTGCTTAAAAATTTTGTACACTTATGTATTTTAAGAATACATAGCAATATACACATTTTTTAACTAGAAAATAAAGTAATTAATTTAATAAGATATTTTTTTTAATTTCAAGTAACTAGCGCCATCTCTTCGTTTTCGCGAAACTACCATTCATCTCAGAAAATGTTGATTTTATTTGTTTACCTTTGTTTGTGCAGTCTAATTTCGGGAACTAGGAAACAGATTTTAACATAATCTTCACGAATGTGTTCAGAAGATATCAGAAGAGGTTTAGGTATTTCAAGTAGATTTATGTTACTAATTAAAATTTGATATTTCTTGGCGTAAAAAATAAACCATAATATTTTTGCATGAAAACGTACAGAACGTAGGGATGATGTCAAAATTGTCAGTTTGACATACGGAAAGAAGCATCTAGCGCCATCTCTTTTTTATTTATAATTTTTTTTATGGCTTCGCATTATTACTATCGTGCATATAGCCAGTGTCGCGGTCAAAGAAAATTAAATCCAATGCAGGAGCGTTTTTTGAATTTGGAACATTACAACGCTCCAGCAATTTTGTATGAACATGTGTATGAAGCGGCGTGCTGGGGTTATTAAAAACTTAAATACTCTTTGATTGGATCTCATTTATCAAAGTACTAGCGACCCGCCTCGGCTTTGCACGGCTATATTATGCATGTATTATCTTCTTATCTATATCTATACATATAAAATCCTTTGTCCTGACTGACTGACGGATCATCGCACAGTCTAAACCGCTGATCGTAGAGACTTTAAACTTGGAGGGTGTGTTCTTTGTATGACGTAGGCATCCGATAAAAAAGAATTTTCCGAAATTCTACCCCTAAAGGGGTGAAAAAGGGGGGCAAAGTTTGTATTGGACAACGTGATTCCTTAGTCCAATCTATTTCAAATTTTGCATAAACATTCTTTAACAGAATTAATGTGTATGTTTCGTATTTTATTGAAATTCATCCCCTAACGGGGTTAAAAAGGGGAAGAAAGTTATTTTGGGAGTGATTTGCTTCGAAGTTGATATCAATACTCTTTAGTGCTTTTGATTAGATTGGTAACATACTCATTAATCTATGATTGGTAAGACGTTACTTCAAGCTGACAGCGTTAACGTAAAACCTAAGAGGTTGAAAACTTCGAACATTGAACTGAAAAAAGGTGTCTTGCCATTTAGTACTGGGAACTTGACATAGTATTTTTTTTTTGCGCGATACGTTTGCTAATGCTACCTGTCGATAGAGGACATTACGGCAAATGAAATATGCCTTTACACCAAATCTCATAGGTGTCTCGGAAATGGGGTATTTGACCAAACGTTATGACTAAGATTTTGTCAAAAGTGCGCTGTGCACAAATAATGCTTTCTAACCAAACTTCTAAACCATCTCGGAGACGGGATATTTGTTAAAACATAGAACTGTTATAGGATAGCCACTGAATCACTTATAACTCTATATTTTTATTAGGATACGCCAAAATTACTCTCTGCGCAACTGTTCAGCCCTACCTAATAATAAAATTTTGAACAATTTGCCAAAAGTCACAGTTCCCAAAGTTAGTAGATACTAATTATTAAGTAATTTTAAAGAAATATCTTTTGTTATGAATACGAAAATACCTAAACAAATGAATAGGACTTTTACACCTTTTTCATTTTTAAAATGGACAGGAAAGTGATCTTATAAGGGTTCCTTTTTTACCTTTTAAGGTACAGAACCCTAAAAACACAAAAGATGACTATGATAGATAGGTAATTACTAATTAGCACGATATGATTAAAGATTTACTCATGTGGTAATCGTAGAGTTTTGTGCATTATTGGCTCTGTGTTAGAAAGAGAGAAATAGAAGAATTCATTTTTTTTGTTTAGAACTTTAGGTACTTAGACGTATAGCCCATTTTGGATCCCATCCCAAGAGAATTGGGTGCACCCGAGGTTTTCGTGTTCCAAGTTAAAATACATCTCATTCAAAATCTATCTTCTCTATACATATAAAATTTTTTGTCCTGACTGACTGACGGATCAACGCACAGCCTAAATCGTAGAAACCTGAAACTTATAGGGTGTGTTCTTCGTATGACGTAGGCATCCGATAAGAAATTAATTACCTACCGGGTTTAAAAAAGAGTAGAAAGTTATTTTAGGCGATTTGCTTCGACTCGAACTCCTTAGTGCTTTTGATTAAATTAAGTAAGTACATTTTATTTTGACACACATGTTTCAAACTCAATCTACTTTGAAATCAACAAAAAATAATCTTATTTTAACTATTTTCGACTCCTGCGCGGACGAAGTCGCGGGCAAAAGCTAGTTTTATAATAAACTAGCTGCGCTCCGCGGTTTCACCCGCGTAACTCCCGATCTCGTGGGAATATCGGGATAAAAAGTAGCCTATAACCTTCCTCGATAAATGGACTATCCAACACAAAAATAATTTTTCAATTCGAACCAGCAGTTCCTGAGATTAGCGCGTTCAAACAAACAAACAAACTCTTCAGTTTTATAATATTATAGTATAGATTACCCATTCCATTCATTTTCTATCGACATTTGAATTTTTCGGATTGGGTGGGCCCTAAATTGTTATGACTATATTTTTATCATTTTATCAAAAAGATAGCATCACACCTTGTGCTAATAAATAAAATGTGCACGTGTAGAGAAAACATTAATCATAATCATCGATAACCTTGACACATTCCCATCACTAAAACCACGGATAGTTGAGGTGACATCGTACGCGCGCCAAAAAGATTTTGTTTTTTTTTTAAACTAAGTATGCAAGTGACACTGGCTGACTGACATCTGAGGATTGTATTTTTAGAAGATTTTAGAAAAATTCACAAATTATCATCACGTTACGTAGGTTTTAAAATAAATGCGCTTGCTATGTTTTAAAAAAATCGACAAATTTTATTGTTTTTATTAAATTTTAGACTTCTCCATACATTTTTAACACAATTTAAAAGTCAATTTGTGAAGTGTTTGAATGCGCAATTTTTTAGTAGAATCGATAAGGTTGCCCGGAAGAGATCGCTTTTAGCGATAAGGCCGCCCATTGTGCCCTATTTTAATTTAAGGTATTAAATATTAATTTTCTTTTAGCAGATAGTCACTTACCTACTCGCTCCATCTTCGCACGGCTATGTTATAGCGTGTATTATACATATTAAACCTTCCTCTTAAATCACACTATCTATTGAAGAAAATCGCATCAAAATCCGTTGCGTAGTTTTAAAGATCTAAGCAAACATAGGGACAGACAGCGAAAAGTGACTTTGTTTTATACTATGTAATGATAATGAAACCACAAGGTTGATTTATTTAATCAGTTAGACACTTTAATAATTGGTTAATACTATACCACCTTAAGTGAAGTAAAATCGATATTCTAAAATATTGCTACAGGAGGCCCTAAAATAAATAGCCTACCTAAATCTAAACCAGATATTATGTTTCAAACATCCCACTAACGGAGAAAACGAGTTTGTTACCAAACAATTTTTGAATGCGGTAGAGGCAATGTAAAGTCCTTGCCATTTGTGCAGTTTGGCACTGGACCATATAAATCATTCCACCTACGTTTCTACTCTTTATGGTGCAACTGTGTGAATTTATGAGTGCATTGACTTGTTGGTTTGCTTGCAAAATGACGGACAGATAAAATAAAGGCTGTTTAAAAAAAAGGAGTGCAAGTGCTAGTACTTACCAGATGCCTTGGGCGGCAGATTAAGTTCGCAAAGGATTTAAAAAACTAAAATATTATGTAAACGTAAACTATGGTCAGTAAAAATCGCAAAAATGTAAAACGAGGCTGTCTAAGCTTATTAAAAAAGAAATTAGTTCTAGTTTTTCGATAGACGGCAGACCCAGTTTGACACAGTATTTAAAAAACTGGAAAATATACCTTTTGGACAAATTAGTTTGACCATAGTAAGTTTGATCAGCATCAGGAACATACCATTTCTATAGCCTGTAAAAATTACGAAGTGTGTAACGAGTCTGTATGGGCTAATCATATTAGTGCTTTACCTTCCCTAAAAAGCAATAAAATAAAGAAAAAGCACAAAAGGTTGCATTTGGCCCTGAAATTAATTCTCAGCGACGACGTCTGTCGAGTGAATAAAAAAAACAAAAAAAAACTAACCTACTTAGTATATTGCTCATTACTTAAAAACAGTTTAAATCATTGTTATCATAAACCCGCGATGAAAGACTAATCAGGAAATCTCTGAAACTACAAAAGCTATGACTCTGAAACTTTGCATCAGGCTTTTTCTCTCTCTCTTGTTTGCCCCCACGAACGTTATGCCATTTTCATCTTATTCTTCATTCTTAGCGGGATTTATGAAGGACTTGGGGTATGGTTTTTATTTTTATGGGGGTTACTTAAAGAACGTAGGCGAGCACTAAAAAGGATTTCCTGAAATTTGACATTAGGGGAGAGCGGGGCAAGACGGGGTAGCGGGCAAGACGGGGTCTTGGTCTTAAAACACAAACCAATGGAGCAATCACAATTGTTAGACTGCGAGGGGGTGCGACGGGTAGGAGGCCATTAGATGGCACAGTGTTTGTTCAGGGACCCCAAGCGTATTTGATTTTTTTTGGAAAAAACTGTTTTTTAGCATATCCCTTGTGATATTTACCATTTAATTAGATCATGACTGTGTTGAAATCAAGAGTTTTCTGGATTAGGTAAAGAGTGAATCGTATGTGTCAATAACTCATTGACAGGTAAGTACTTGTTTATCTTTGTATTGCATGGCAGTTTTTTTTCTGTGACGTTTTAAATTTCAAATGACTGGAGAGGGCATGATGGGGTATGGGTACCCCATCATTCCCATTCTCATTTTTTAAGGTATGAGGGTAGTCAGTTATTTTATTATTTATGGATTAACGTGTAATTATTTTATTGTAGAATGGTGAAGAAGTATAAAGAAAGACCGATAAAGGAAGTTGGCAAGAAGAGAGCATAAAAATGTGACTGATGATGTAAAAGATGAAGGAATCAAAGATGATTTGAAAGAATTCATAAAGAAAAATCAACTTGCGGAAGAGAATATGCAAAAGAAAAAAGAACTTAAGAAATTGACAAGACTAAAAAAGATCACCAACAAGATAGAGAGTGTGAGATATTCATATGTAAGGAAAGCGATTATGATAACTAAAATCCTCCTTGTGTGTTCTGTACGAGTCTCTAACTGGACGTTAATGAGGTGGGGCTGCTAGTGCTGTATGGGGCCAATGGGCTCACTGCAGCTGTGACGGCTTAAACGATGAAGAAGATGAAATAACTTTAATTTGTTGTACCCCATTATACCCCTAGGGGGTACCCCATCTTACCCAGAGGGTGGGGCAAGACGGGGTCTTGGGAACTTTTCTACTTTTTTACTCTTTTCTATTAAATTACTTTACCAATGTTCCTAAAAGTACATAATTACTAAAGACTGATTACCAATGATGATTATTAAAATAAAAAATGTTATGAAAATACAATGCTGCCGATTTTATTGAGCTTCAAACCTTAAGGACCCCATCATGCCCCCCTCTCCCCTATGAGGGGTAAGAGCTGATAGAGTAGTTTATAGGGATTATTATGTATTCTGTGTTTTTAGGAAATCGATATCACTTTTAAGGTGACAGTAACGCGTGTATAACCGCGGGCTGCAGCTAGTTTTGTTATAAAAGGACACAGTTCAAGGATAGTTTGGAATCTCAACACGATTTCATAAAAAAGTTTCTTGAACTCTTCAAATAATATTAAATAACAGTTAGGTAAGTTATTTACCTAGACTTTTATGATAATTTAGCTGTTTATCGTAATCCTAGTAGATATTTGTTAGGTATTACGTTTAGGTATTTGTTTATTGTCTAGGTATGGGAATGTCAAATATTTAAGTTAGTATTTTAGTCGAGGTAAGGTAAGTTTTTACTCAAATACTTATACGAACAAAATAAAAAACACCTTTTTTTAAATTATTTAAGTACTTACTTACCTACTTAATCATTTTTAGGGTTCCATACTCAATGGGTATAAACGGGACCCTAGTATTAAGTCTTAATTAAGACTGTCCGTCTGTCAGTCACCAGGCTGTATCTCATGAACCGTGATAGGTAAAGAGTTTATTTACCTATTTTATCTGCCTATTTTACTTTATTTTTGAAGTGAAAACTTCTTATGGCGCGTTGGGCACTTTTGTGGGTGAGCATTTTCAACCGATCTCGCGACAGATTTTGACGCGACAGATGAGATTTTATTTGTGTTAGTCTTTTTGTTTAACTTATACTGCCATCTATTACACAAATTGAGAAACTTAGTTTCTAGAAAGACCGCTATTCGAATGTAGATGGCGCTGATTTAAATTTTTTACTGCCATCTAGCGAATAAAAAATAAACTATATTTGTTTAAGTGAGTGCTAATAGATGGCAGTAGCAGATCGTTTCAAGAAATATTCTATGAGAAATAACAAGTTTATTGTTTTCACTTCTGCCTGCACTCCCGGAGTGCGCTGTTTTTTTTTTCCTTTTAGTTTTGTCCGTATGCTTTAACAAACTTACAAACATTAATCTTCTGTACCTACATATAAAATGCTTTGTTCTGAGTGACTGACGGATCAACGCACAGCCTAAACCTCTAATCGTGAGATCTGAAACATGGAGGGTGTGTTCTTTGTATGACGTAGGTAGGCATCCGATAAGAAAGGATTTTCCGAAACTCTACTCCTTGGGGGAAAGGGGGGCAAAGTTTGAATGGGACAACATGATTCCTTGGTCCATTTTCGACTTCTACGTGGATGAAGTCGCAGGCAAAAGCTAGTTTATTCTTTTCTTATAAAGATTAATTACTTACGTTAAATATTTTTAACTAAAGCTAACAGCACTGTGTCGCCAGAAGTCTACCTACTAAAACCTACCAATAAATTCTAAACTTCCGCTACCAATGTACTTCCTATAACCTTATCAAAACATTATTAAAACGATGACCAAATCGCTAATCTTGTTTACATTTCTCATCAAATTGTCGTTTATAAGTACAGGGTTATTGCTAATTCACTATACAACCAGATAGGGGCTACTTTGTATACATCTTAAGAAATAACTTTTGTTCTACGACTTTTGGAAATTCGGAAACAAATATCTAAAATTTTGAAGTTATGTCCATCGAAAATTAGCTGTTACTTTTTTTACTTAATACGTTTTGTAAAAATAACAAAAAATGGTGAGATAAGAAACAAATTACTTACTTATTTCTCAAGTTTTATTGGCCGTTTTAAAATCTTTATTTTAAAAATTCCGGTATATTCCCGAATGAACAAAACCTTATTTAGATTTTTTCGATTACCAAAAGTTAACACAAAGGTTGTTCCTATACACTATACAGAAATAACCCTTAGGAGGAAAGGGTACCGGCTCTCTCTCCATACAAACGTAGTCGACTGTTACCTCCCTGGATAATGACACTAGCACAAATATTTTTGTAGCATAAAACTTATAACTGCCATGACCATGCCCCTATGTCTTATTTTTATAAATTTTGTTCATTTTAACTCTTACTTTCTATGATAATTCTCTCTCTCTCTCTCTCTATAGTCGGCCCCTCATGACTGAGGATCGTGGTCATCATCGGGAAGTCTGCATTTGGATCGGATGATCTGTCTCCAACGGCTTCTATTCATCGCATCTCTCACAATATTATGGAACTTGACGGCTGATGAGTCCTTAATCTGATCTGTCCATCTGGTTGGGGATCGGCCTCGAGAGCGTTTTCCATCTGTGTTCCCAACCACGATGAGTTTCTCCAGGTTCTCATCGCCCTTCCGTATCACGTGACCGAAATATGCCAGTATGCGTTGGTGGCAAACCGTGGACAAGCGCGTCTTCACTCCGAGCTGTGAGAGGATCGACACGTTGGTGCGTTTGGCGGTCCACGGTATTCTTAACATTCGCCTCCAGCACCACATCTCAAACGCATCGATCCTTGCTCTGTCTCGAGCCAGTATGGTCCAGGTTTCTACTCCATACAGAAAAATAGGAAACACCAACGCCCTGATAAGACGCATCTTAGTGTTAGTAGTGATTCCTCTTTTTGCCCAGATGTTCTTAAGCCGAGACATTGCATCTTTCGCCATCCCGATTCGGCGCTTTATTTCTGGAACGCAACTACCGTCATTACAAATTTGGGATCCAAGGTAGACGTAATGATTGACCGTTTCAATTCCAGGAATGATATTGCTGCAGTTGGTCAAGGCTCCAGCTCGGTCTATAACCATAATCTTAGTCTTCGCCCTGTTGACTGAGAGGCCGATGTTCTCACTTTCACTCTCTAGTCTTTGGAACAACTGCATCATATCTTCTTCGGATGTTGCTAGCAAAACTGTATCGTCAGCATATCGGAGATTCGATATGCGCTTCCCACCAACGCTGAAACCCCTGTCCCAGTTTTCCAAGGTCCTTCTCATGATATATTCCCCATATATGTTAAAGAGGGCAGGTGAGAGTATACACCCTTGGCGAACACCTTTTCTCGTCTTGAAGATATCTGAGAATTCATTTTCTACTTTTACGGAACAACGGTTACCAGCGTATAGCTGACGAATCAATCCCACCAGATGTCGAGGGACCCCCATCTCAGTCAGAATGGTCCACAACTTGCCCCACTGCACGCAATCAAAAGCCTTAGTATAATCGATGAAGCACAATATTACAGGGCTGTTGAATTCTCTGCTCTTCTCAACTATTTGGCGGATGTTGAGGATTTGCTCTCGGGTTCCTTTACCCTTCACAAACCCAGCCTGCTCTTGTGGTATTTGCAGAGAGAGATAGTGGCTCAGTCTTCTGTTAATTACGTGTAGTAATATTTTGCTTGCGTGAGATATAAGTGCAATGGTTCTATAATTTCCGCATAATTTCGTAGAACCTTTCTTATGTAGTGGTATGAAAATGGACTCCATCCAGTCCTTCGGCCATTTACCTGACCTCCAGACGGCGTTACAGATCTCTCTGATGGCGGTGGTGCCAGTAGGCCCTAGATTCTTCAATAGTTCCGCTGGAATCCCGTCTCTACCCGGTGACTTTTTACACTTGAGCACCTCAACAGCTTTCTCGATTTCAGCTTGCAGAATGTCGGGCTCATCCGGAGACCACTCTCCATCTTCCGCTGTGGTATCATCTAAGTGGTACAGATCTGCACAGTATTGCCTCCATCTTTCCAATACCTGATGAACATCTGTGAGTAGGTGTCCCTCTTCACTTTCAATGGCACAAGTCTTCACCTTGCGCTTGCCAGTGAGGTCTTTAATCTTACGGAAGAGCTCCCTTGTTTCATTCTTGTTGGCATGCTCCTCCAGCTCCAAGCAGATACTATTTATCTGGGCATTGTGGTCCCTTCGGCATCTTCTTTGAACTTCCCTGCTCAATTGTGAGTACCTATCACGATCATCCACTGAACTCAAGCCCTTTTCTTTTAATTGCCTTCTCTCAAGGATTATCTCAGCAGTTTCAGATGTGACGTACTCCTTCATAGGTACTTTTGTTAACCTGTTCTTGGAAGCTGCCTTCAAGATACGGGACTTTAGATTCTCCCACGCTAGTTCGGCCGGTAAGCCACCCCCGCATTGCAGTTCCTGCTCAAATGTCAATCTGAAGCCATCCATGTCAACTCTGTGATAACTGGGCGTGAGTTTTGGCTTGATAGTCCTTTTGAGTCTGAGTTTGACTGTAGCGACAAGAAGTTGGTGGTCAGAACCGCAATCAGCACCCGGATACGTGGTGACATTCGTTACCGACGATCTCCAACGCTGATTAATTAAAATGTAGTCTATCTGGTTTCGGGTTCTGTCGCCAGGTGATATCCAGGTGTAGAGCCTACGTATGTGGTGCTTGTAACAGGTGTTGGTGATCGTTAAGCACTGCTCGCTGCAAAATTGCAAGAGTCGCTCTCCTCTATCGCTGCGCTGTCCAATGCCAAATTTGCCGACTACGCTACGAAGGTGATTGTCACTTTCCGTCTTTCCTACCTTCGCGTTGAAATCACCTATCACCATTGTTATTTGCCTACGGGGGATCTGTGCCAACGTCGACGATACGGACTCGTAGAACAGCTCTATCTCTTCTTCTGTGGATCCCGTAGAGGTAGGGGCATACACCAAAACCATATTAAGAAGGCAAGGCTTCGTGTTCAGCTTGATGGTCAATATACGCTCGTTGACTGGATTGTATCCTAAGACGCACTTTTGCAGACCGGGTGGAACCACAAAAGCCACACCTTTGCTGCTCTCATTTTCAGGCCCAGAACAGAATATAGTGTTTCCCATGTCTGTCGTGAAATGCCCCCGCCCTCTCCAATGCGTTTCAGTTAAACCAAGCAGCTGTACGTTCTTTCGTTGCATTTCCTTTTCCACAATTTGCAGTTTGCCTGGTTCCAATAGGCCTCGCACGTTCCAAGTTCCGATACGATGAGGATGTCGGATCGTCTTCGTTACTTTTTCTTCACCAGTCGTTACTTTTTCTTCACCAGTCGTTACTTTTTCTTCACCAGTGAAAAAGTAACGATACTACTATGATAATTAGAATATGAAAAAACAAAAACTCATGACAGTTATAGCATAAACTACAAAAATATTTGCTCTAGTGTCATTATCCAGGTAAGAAACAGTCGACTACGTTTGTATGGAGAGGGAGCCGGGTACGGTTCCACTTGATTGGTTGTATAGCTAATTTCCAGTAACCCTGTATATACCATAGATTTAAAGTACACAGGCTACACGAGGTTATTATGCTGTAAACGAGGATCCATATTAAATGAATATTCATGTTGTTCGATCTTTATTTTTATAACAAAAAACAGTTACATTATTTTAATATTATTGTAGGTGACATCATAATTTTATTGTATACCTAAACAAATTAAAATTAATAGTGTGAATCGAGTTTTTATATAAAGAGATTTTTGAGATAAGTACATCAATGAATTTATAATGAGGAATTAGTTACCAGGAGCAAAATACACTTTTACAAAATGAATTTTGTAATCTATGGACTTTACAAGGGTTGCATGGCATAGTGATTATTTATGCGCGGTGCATAAATAATCACTATGATATCTATATCACATTGATATCTATATCTATCGATAGAGAGCATTACAAGGAACAAATAATGCCTTTACACCAAACCGTTAAAGCGTCTCGGAACTGGATAGGGAACATACGTTTCTTTCCATATCCGATTAAAAAAAAGATTAAATTGAGTAAAACTTGATCACTAATTAGGTATCCTAAGTTAGTAGGTACCTAGATACAGAAATACATCATACTAATAGTATAGGTTGAAAAATGCCTAAATGTTATAAAAATGGAGAATAACCAAGATTTTAGTTTATTATTTTGGAAAATGATACATTGACTAATGACGCCATAAAAATTACATATAGGTACAATTGAATTTTAACATCTTTAAACATTTTTATATACAAAAGTTTTGAATCTTCATTGCATTTTTTTTCATTGCATTAACTGTTCTAAATATGTATTTGTCGTGTGCTTGTCCAAATAAATGTTTTTCTATTCTATTCTATTTCTATTCATTTTCAGGGAAAGCAAAAGGTTATTAGCCCATACAGTCTCGTTACACACTTCGTCGATATTTACTAAAAAAAAAAAAGAAAAAAAAGTAAAAAAAAAAAAGTATATAAGTAGTTTATCCGTTATCTGGCACCCATAACACAAGCATTAAGTTGCTTAGCTTGGGGCTGGATGGAGATGTGTAATATGTCCTGAAATATTTATTTATTTATTTATTTATTTACTGGCCGAAGACATTTTTTTAAAACTAAGTCTGCTATCTAACGATGGATCTTGAACTAAACTTTTCTATATCTATACTAATTATAAAGAGGAAATATTTTTTGTTTGTAACGAATAGGCTCCGAAACCACTGGACCGATTTTGATGAAACTTGGTATGATGATACAATGATTCGTTGGTATTAACGTAGGCTACTTTTTCGGTAGTTACTCGGGTGAAACCGCGGAGCGCTGCCAGTTTTTTAATAAGCCTTATTTTATTTAAAGAACCGGTAGTCTCAACAAAAAAGACATTTATAGCTATGAATTTTCGAGTGATTTACAAATTTATAATTTCAAATTGAGTTTAATTATTCTTATATATTCTTAGATTAGATCACTGATTATTAATTAGTTTTTAAATTGATCTTTTATACTTATTTTATTACGATATACATAAATCTAAAGGATTTATTCCTTCAATGGCCAATTAGTTACGGCCAGAATAACAAATTAGTTTTTAGGAATGGTTTTGGGTTCCTCTTTGGAAAAAAGGAACATAAATACAGGGTTATTGGCAACCACAAAAGAAAACTAATAAGGGCTATTAACAAACTTTTGGAAAGACTTTTAAAAATCGGAATATTTTGAAATTTTTTTATGTTGTATTTTAATCAGCCGATTTTTAAATAATAATAATACGATTTTTTTGTAAGGTAATTTAAACAGTTGATACAACTTTGAAAATAAGTTTAATCTTAGGCTTAATTACCTAAAGTAAGATGTAACAGGCTAACAGCTGATTTTCGGATAAATACAACCTCAAATTTTTCGTAAAAAATGTTCTTTGCCCTTAACCATTAGCTTAAATGATAACAAATTAAAATTATCCTATAATAATCGTCTTCCATAGTCCTGAGGGGATGATAAGCGAGAGATAGTTCTTGACACGGGTTCCGTTGATAGTAGGGGATATGTTAAGGGAGTCGTTAAGCGTGAACCTTATATTCTGTGTCCCAATTAAATTACAATAAACAACTTAATAAACAGTGCAAACAACGTTTCAGAGAATGTTTGCAATTAGAGCAAACTAATTCAGAGCAAGTCTGGTATGTTCATCTAATCTGATGTCATTCTTAATGATCGAATTGCATTGAAATCTAACTCGACAATGTAACGCGGCCTTGGTTTGATTGATGGGGTGCGCATCTAACCATGTATACAGGGTTATTGGTAATTATACTAGCAAGCCGTTGAGGGCTACTTCTGTGCACCCTTAACAAAAAACTTTTGTTCACGACATTTGGAAATTCGAAAAAATTAAAAATTTGGAGTTATGTAAATTCTAAAAACAGCTGAAGTTTTTAAACAAAGGTCATTAAGACTAAGAACAGTAGATAAAACTAAAAAAATAAGTAAAATTTTAAGGTAAATGACCTCTCCGTATAACAGCTGATCAGGTTAACCTAACCTCAAAATTTTCAAAAAAATATTCGAATTTCCAAATGTCGTAGAACAAAAGTTGTTTGTTTTTAAGTCCACAGAAGTAGCTCTCAACGGCTTGCTAGTATAATTACCAATAACCCTGTATATTACGAACATGTAGATAAATATGTTAGATATATCAATTAATTAGAATTAAACACCCCCGACATTTATCACTCATAACTTTCAGACGGCTGAACCGATTTCGATCATACATAGCTAAGAACACTCCCGACTAATTCAAGTTTCAAACAAAATAAAACAAAATCAAAATCGGTTCATCCGTTCGGGAGCTACGATGCCACAGACAGACAGACACACAGACACGTCAAACTTATAACATCCCGTCGTTTTTGCGTCGGGGGTTATAAATTAAGGTAGGATAATGCGCGTGCGCATGTTGAATATCCGGCGAAGATATTCACATAATATGGCATAAGTTAGAATAATACTTTGGAAACCAACTTTAATTAGATCCATTAAGTTCCCAAACGAATGAAATGGTTTTTTTATCTGATAGAAGTGGGTAATAAATATGTTAAAAAGTTTTATTATTAATGAGGTTTGATAGGTAGCTCAAAGAATAAAAAAGAATTACGCGTGAATGCAGTAAATGGCTGAACCAATTTAGCATATTTTTTTGTGTTCGTTACTGTTTATAGAAGGATAATATTTGAAAGAAAAAATTAAGAAATTATCACGTGGGTGAAACCGCGGGGCGCATCTATTACAATTATAGATTTTCTGAAGTACTTAATATTTTCTTGTTTGTTCCAGTGAATGTATCTACAATTCTGCAACGAAGGATGCGACCTGGAAATGCGAGAACGACCAGTGCATCATCACAGACGAGGTGCTGCAAGGCATCAGACATGCGCACGCCAGCTGGAGAGCGTTCAACTACACGCAGTTCTTCGGGAAGAAGCTCAAAGACGGACTCACTTATAAACTCGGTGAGAACTTTTTATTTTTCTTTCTCTAAACTATTGTGTGAAAGTTGCGTTTGTGACTAGCAGGTCTAAAATAGTTACTTTCGACGACGAAAAGTACTCGGAACGTATACCTACCAATTGGATTTTTTTGTGTTTAACGAACTTCAAAAGGAACAAACAGACATACCTACCTATACTATACATAGACAGACATACACATTACCACTCCTTTGCATCGCGAAGTCAGGTAGGTAAAAAGGAGTAGGTTTTCAATTAATTCTTTTAATTTTTTTAAAGAATGTTTTAGGGTTCCGTACCTCAAAAGTTAAAAAAGGAACCCTCATAAGATCACTTTTTTGTCTGTCTGTATATTCAAACCCGCATAAGTCCCGATCCCGTGGGAATATCGGGATATACACTATTATGTATTCTGTGACGTTCGTCTTTGTTGTAAGGCGTTCGACCGGGGGGTTTTCTCGAGCGGCTGCATTTTTTTTGTTGATTACTCAGCACCTACTAATTGCATTTTGATGTAAAGTATACCACTTGATTTAGGCGTTTTTAATTGTAGATTATGTAACAAACAAACAGACAGACAAATATATTTTTGTTCTATTACTTTTTCGAAGTCCAACAGACCCTTTTTTTTTATTTACTGTATTACATATATAGAAATCAATGCCACTTTTCGTTGTAATTTTATAACTCAAGAACGGGCTCACCTATCCAAACCAAATGTTTAAGCTTTGTTCGGACTATTTAGTAGATGGTTTATGTGAAGTTTGCACAAAATCGGTCGAGCGGTTCTTCATTTATCACATTTTTTTATATGGCAAAACAACGTTTGCCGGGACAGCTAGTTACATATAAACCTTCCTCTTGAATCACTCTATCTATTAAAAAAAACCCCATCAAAATCCGTTGCGTAGTTTTAAAGATTTAAGCATACAAAGGGATATAGGGACAGAGAAAGCGACTTTGTTTTTTATACTTACTATGTAGTGATGGCAATCCGTATTCGCAATAATTGCGACGCGATTAGGATTTGTTTCTATGGAAAATGGTGTCAAATGGCAATATTAATGGGTTGTATGAAACCCCTCGCTACTGCTACCTACTAAACAACCCATGACTCAACTCTTAAATATTTAAAACATCCTTCACAAAACTAAAAACATAAATAAACAGTTAAAGGGCGCCATTGTACGATATTAATGTCAAAACTGTATAATTAAAACGATTTATTGTTCAAAAACAAACCGTTTATTCCGTGGTCCGATCGCAGAGTTCTACTGGTCGATCTATAGGCATTTTTTGCCTGTGGGTAGGTATATCAATAGAACCATCGTTATCAAACTTTAACATTATTTTATTGGATAAAGTTAAGAATAACTAAAACTTAAAACATTGATGGTAACCATGGCAACGATAAAACGTTGCTATAGTTATCTTGTCAATAACATAAGGCGTTCCAGTAACGACGCGTGACGTCACACTTTTTTGAGATTGCAGGTGTTCACCAATTTATAAAACGTTATCACGTCAAAAGTCTGTTTCCGGACGATAATTTTACGCGATAACGTTATAAGAAAACATTGATGGTAACCATGGCAACGATAAAACGTTGCTATAGTTACCTTGTCAATAACATGAGGCGTTCCAGTAACGACGCGTGACGTCACACTTTTTTGAGATTGCAGGTGTTCACCAATTTATAAAACGTTATCACGTCAAAACCTTGATAAGGTGCCATTTCTTACAAAATGCCATTAAGAAGTTTACAAAAGTTCTTACAATAAACCAATAGAAAACAAGTGGGAGTCGGATTTGCGATTTGAGCATCATTATATTCTGTTTTTATTTGTTGATAAAGCGGCACAGAAATACATAATCCGTAAAACATTATTTTATTGGATAAAGTTAACAATAACTAAAAAGCTTGATAAGGTGCCATTGTCTTACAAAATGCCATAATTAAGAAGTTTACAAAAGTTCTATTACAATAAATAATAATATAATAATAAATCATTTATTTCAGGTAACAGCCTTATGTGGTGGTCATATAATTAAGAACGCTGATATAAAAGGAAGATTTTTTCAAAATAGGACGCAAAACTAATTGCATGTATTTTTTTTTATTTCTCTCGGTATCGTAAAACTTTTCCATAATACCACTGTATTTATTGATACACATGATTAGCCTAAAAATAAATAGACAAACTTTTTACACTACTTCTAAACATAGTATTCCTATTTATTGGCTGGTCACGTAATTAAGAACGCTAAATAGTGTATACCTTTGTTCAAATTTAAATAGAGAACACTCAGTCGATTTGTTACTGTTTGTATAATTTTGGCGCCATGTAGTGCTGGAAAGATTAAAAGTCTTTCTTCTTATGAAAAAACCTTGCTTCTTATGAAAAAACAATGGGAAAAAATAAAAGTTGTGATAAATCTACAAGGGAAGTAATAATAAAACTTCGCCGGAAGAATTGGTCTTATAAAAAGATAGCCGACCATTTTCAATGTTGAAAAACGATGGTTTTCCACGCTGTAAAGCATTATGCTACGTATCAAACTACTTCGAATGTTCCACGTCTACCTAAACAGAGAAAAACGACTCCTCGAGATGACCGAAACATCGTTCGTATGGCAAAACAAAATCCTTTTAAAGGGTCTAATGAGCTGAGAAAAGAATATTTTGGTGAAAACAACCCTTCAGCAATCTCAGCACGCACTATTCGAAGACGTTTGGTAGAAGAAAAATTGCACGGTAGGATAGCAAGAAAGGTACCCATGTTGAAACTTTGCCACAGGCAAACCCGGCTTGCATTTGCGAGAAAGTATGAAAACTGGACTGTGCGACAGTGGAAAAATGTACTTTTTTCTGACGAGACGAAAATAGAGTATGTTCTGATGGAAAACGATATGTACGACGTCCCCCGAATACAGCATTTGACCCTAAGTACAAGAAAATTACATTAAAGCACGGTGGTGGAAATGTGAAAATTTGGGGGTGCTTTTCTGGACATGGTGTGGGACCTGTAAAGTTGATAGAAGGTAACATGGATCAGTTCCAATACAAAAATATACTGGAAGAAACAATGTTACCTTATGCTGAAGACGTTCTACCGGTTATTTGGACATTACAGCATGACAATGATCCAAAGCACACTGCACGCACCGTTAAGGAATTCCTTACAGCGCAATCAGTTTCTGTCTTAGACTGGCCAGCTAACAGCCCAGATCTAAACCCAATAGAGAATCTGTGGTTCGAAGTAAAGAAAAAGGTTTCAAATACAAAGTGTGGAAATTTAAGAGAACTGTACGACGTTTTTTTTAGAAGAATGGAACTCTATTTCTCTTGCGAAATGTCAAAAATTAATAGAGTCAATGCCTCGCCGGTGTAAAGCAGCAAAAAGCCGTGGATATGCTATTGACTATTAATTTTAGTTAAAAATGTATTAAATTTATTTTAAAATTTTCCTCACTACATATTATTGTGATTTTTTAAATGTAAGTGTCATACTAAACAATTTCCGGGCAGTTTAATAAATCGTTCTTAATTATTTGTCCAGCTTCAGTACTATTTGAATGTGTTACTTTGGTAAAATATATAAAATGTGTAAAAAATAGTTAGCGATTTTATTCTTTATTCCTAAGCTACGTTGCTCTATTCATGTGGCTATTTTATAACATAACTAGTTGCTTCTCAGAAGGTACAGATTTCTGTGTATGAGACGATTTAAATAAAAAACTTCTAGAACTTCAAATCGTTCTTAATTATATGACCACCACTGTAAATAAGTACAGACTACAGACCCATATAATAGTACATTGCGATACAAGTGTGGAAAGTTGATCATTCCATAGAGGCGGTTTATGACGCGCGAGCGGAACGCGAGCGTGGCAAAAGCCGAGATGGAATGATCAATCCACACCTGTATCGTACGACGTTTTTTATCACAGTTGCGAATAAAAAAAGACTTGTTAAATGAATAAAAAGTTTTTAAGAATTTTAGGTTATGTTTACGATTTTTTGTTAATTACACTCCCGAAAGGCTAGGCAAAAGACTTTTAACATATACAGCCTCGTCTGACATACGATATTTTTTTTAGGGTTTTTTTCATTTGTTTTTGCGTCGGCGGCGGGACAATATAATGGTAAGGAAAAAATATATTTATGTACCTAAAGAAAAAACAAAATAAAAACAAAACTCAATTTTTAACTGTTTTCAAAGACGTTAGCACGTAAAATTATCGTTCGTTATCAGACTTTAGAGACAACCATAGACTAACAGATTTTTTCTAGGTCCATGGAGACAACCTTTTGAAAAGAAGAAAAAAGGTACTTACCAACAAAGAGTTTAAGCCAGCAAGGTTTAAAAACTCTTTGATGATACCTTTTTTCTATACATCAAAACAGTATAACCCAGATAAATTAAGAATGTTTCATCTACCTAATATGTAATTAGCAGTAAGATACGTATTTAACTTATCGGGATAACGTATTATTTTACCACTAGTTGGATTTTTTTTATCGCACGCGTGTATAATACGTTGCATAATGAGCCTAAAAGCGGTTTAATAAAATCCACTTTATGAGCAACTGTGATAAATAGTACATTGTTATCCTAGGTGTGAAAGTCACTCATTACAAGTCCCGAGACGGAGTTTGGCTAATAGTTCGAGGGACTTAATGAGTCTTTCACCCGAGGTAAACACTGTGCTTTTCATTGCGAATAATACATAAAATTCTTCCTAACAACGAGAGTGAATGAGACTATGAGACTCCATACCACATGAGTAGGGACTCTTACTACCTGATCCTCTTACAAGGTTGGGACCAAAGAGGTTATACATTATGTAGTGTTTTTTTTAGGTTTCTGCTATTTGTATTCAATACTTAAATACGGCGGTACTTACCGAAGAAATAGATATAAAAAAGATATCTTGAACTAAATATACCTACTTGAATTATATTACTGAGAAAAAAGTTACTAAGTACTAAACTCTGGCAGTATGCATGAGCCGTGCCAAGCCATAATTATTATTCTTTGGTGTAAAAAAAAGCAAGGAGGTTAGGTTTTTGAAGTTCCTAATGCGTAATAATACTGATACTGGCTACATGCAGATTGCACAAGTCGTGCGAAGTCATAATTTGACATGACAGCTGTCAGTGAAAGCGAAATGCCCTAGGGCTGGAAGTTTTATTTTCTACACGCTCTTCAGGCATATTTAGACCTACTTTCGGAGTATGAGTAATGAAAAAATATATACCTTACAGACTAACATACATACAGATAATATTATAATAAATTAGTTTTAGGGTTTTCAATCTTCGTTCTCGCCTCCCTATAGCACCAATAGAACTTAAAATAAACCAATAGAAAACAAGTGCGAGTCGGATTTGCGCACGAGGTGTTCCGTATCTTTATATTCTGTTTTTATTTGTTGTTAAAGCGGCACAGAAATACATAATCCGTAAAAATTTGAACTGTCTGGTGACAGACAGACAGACGAACGGACAGTGAAGTCTTAGTAAAAGGGTCCCGTTTTTATACTTTGGGTACGGAACCCTATAAACAAAAAATTGGTTGTCTGTATAGTCGGTTTACGGACGATAATTTTACGTGATAATGTCATAAGAACTATTTTGTATCATTGACATTATCATTTTGCATACTTCAATAACGTTGCTATGGTTACCTTGTCAATAACATGACGTTGATATGGAACGCGATGACGTCACACTTTTTTGCTAGTGCTGCCGGTGTTCATCAATTTATTAGACGTTATCACGTCAAAACAGTTATACTTAGTTTATTTATATTTCTTAGAACTCTTATCATTTGCTAAATCAATAATGATTACCTACTTCTCATACATTTTACCAAGTATAAAACGGTAAAATAAAATGTCCAAGGTAACAAAAAAAGATGTAACTCATAAATCAAATCGAAGTTTATATTGTGATGTTCCTAATTAACATACAACATGGACATTAAATTGTAATCTTGATAAATGTGTGAGTTTTATAATGATTAATCCATCTATTCATTCACTGATACTGATAGGGACGTACAAGCTTCTGGCTGCGGCTTCTTAAATATTGCAGGACATTCCACACATCGCTATCTAGCCCCAAGCTACGTAACTTTTCGCCGTCCCTATTTCCCTTTGTAGTTTGTATGCTTAGATCTTTAAAACTACGCAACGGATTTTGATGCGGTTTTTGAAGTTATACTTCTTTAGGCGCGTTATGAAAAAATGATGAGAGTAAAATTTTACAAAAGCGTCACACAAAATTCTCACCATGAAGTTGTCCGCAAACCGCAAGATGACAGCTGTCATAAAACCATGTTGAAGTTGTCCGCAAACCGCAAGATGACAAGATGATAAGTACAAAGAGGTACTACTACTACATAATTATTTTAATGTAATTAATTATTTATATTTGTCGGACGAGTATTTTGTCGGACGAGTTTTTTGTCGGACGAGTTTTTTGTCGGACGAGTTTTTTGCCGGACGAGTTTTTTGTCGGACGAGTTTTTTGTCGGACGAGTCTTTTGTCGGACGAGTTTTTTGTCGGACGAGTTTTTTGTCGGACGAGTATTTTGTCGGACGAGTTTTTTGTCGGACGAGTATTTTGTCGGACGAACTTTTCGTCGGACGAGTTTTTTGCCGGACGAGTTTTTTTTTTTTTTTTTTTTGTTTTTTTTTGTTTTTTTTTTTTGTGTTTTTTTTTTTTTTAATAATGCCAAAGAAGTATAACTTCTCACGCGCGTACATAAGTACACGCACCCTTTTTTTTTAAATAGATAGAGTGATTCAAGAGGAAGGTTTATAATATGTATAATACATGCATAATATAGCTGTGCGAAGCCGGGGCGGGTCGCTAGTATACTAATAATACATGGAAACAACCAGACCACAGACAAATTTATAAGCATAAATACTTGTCTGAGGCGGGAATCGAACCCGCAACCCTGTGTTCGGCAGTCCGGCATGGTGACAATTGTGCCAACTGGGTCGTATCTGTCTTTGTTGTTGTTTGCTTTACTTCTTGTTCATCCAAAGGGTGCCTAGAAGAGATCGCTTTACTTTGATTTTAAAATGTCGTCGGAAGCAAAGTATGAAAGAATCCTCTGGGAATAAGCCAATTTTTTAAAAGACTTTGTCCTGAATGAGTGACGGATCAATGCACAACCGCAGATCGCAGAGACCTGAAACTTGGAGGGTGTGTTCTTCCTTGTATGACGTAACCATCCGATAAGAAAGGTCTATCTATATATGGATAGAATTTTGAAAAACTCTTTCTTAGCGGATACCTCGATATCTATTGACTGTAGGAATGTCCTCATTATAAACGAAGTCAGGGAATTATTCAAATAGCTGCCGCGTAGCTAAAAACTGGTGTCACTTTCGTCTATAGCGGTTTGTTACTTGCTAATCTGGTCATCTACCTTTCACCATTGTTTTGTTATAAACCTCACGATTTTAGCATTCAGATTGGACGACAAAGGTTAAGCTTTCGGTACTGTGTAGGAATAATAAAGATAGGTATATCATACCAGGGGCCTAAGTCTGCTAACACAATTGTATTTCAATAGTGTGTCGATATAATCGTAATAGAAATTTAATGTCAAAAATATGACATTACATGTCAAATTCGTATTCTCCTAACGTTGACTATTCTATCGAGACACCACTGACACACCACTGACTCACTTTTGTGTTCTGCTCTACAATCGTGGCTTAATGGAATCTCGATAGTTGTCAAAACGGTATATTGCGTAGCAACATATACCATGTTGCTAGGCAACACCTGCAAGGTAAATATTACCATACCATTGAGACTCCATAGTGATTATATTGCGATGTTATTAAAACTTTAGCAGAATACCAAATAAAGTCACAATCTCGATATAATATCTATAGAGTCTCGATATAATGACAATGGTTGGCCAAATAGCAGAATAAGGCCCCAGGTATGTCGGTATGTCACATATCAAGTCACGAGCGTTTCAGTATCGTCTAGGTATTTAAGCGTGCTACATTTTAGACCTCATCATCCCTTAGGTAGGTACCAATGAGTTAGTGGTCAAAAACTGACCTTTAAATTTAAAAAAAATGTTGATTCTGGCCAATTCTCGTAAATAACATTGTTCAAATTACATTTCAATATCATTTCGGTTGCATTTCGATCACAAATAATACCCTCAAAGTAGCTCAAAACACCCTCAAAGCTCAAAGTTAGCTTTTTGTAAAAAAAACTGACTTTGAAGGTAGGTATCTTTTGCAATCGAAATGCAATCGGGATGATATTGAAATGTAATTTTAACAATGTTATTTACGAGAATTGGCCTTCTGGTCAACGTTTATGGATTCCCAACATTATGGATTCCTAAAACCCCAATCAATAATAAAATAAGCCAGCGCGAGCGTTCAAAACTAGCCACTTCTAAATAAAGTTATTCAAAACGGGATATAAATAAATAAATATAAATATTGCAGGACATTCCACACATCGCCATCTAGCCCCAAGCTAAGTAACTAGACTTGTATTATGTGTGCTAGACAACGGATATACTACATAAATACTTTTCTTTTGTAAATATATACTTTTAATACATAGAAACAACCAGACCACAGACAAATATTTAAGCATAAATACTTGTCTGAGGCGGGAATCGAACCCGCAACCCTGTGTTTGGCAGTCCGGCATGGTGACCATTGAGCCAACTGGGTCGTCATATTTAACCATGTTTATTGTTTTTATTAGCTCCCTATTTAAATACATATAATTAAATAACTTTATAGAGTTGAAAATCTTTGCATGATTTATGACACCCAAGAAAATTCTTAAGGTCCTTTGACCACTATCATCACCTGTAAGTGAAGATGCGGTAAGATGAAGCGCACGCGTCTAGAAGATACCTGCTGGTTCTTCGCGACTTTGCCCTCGTAGTGTTTCAATTTTCCTTTCTTAACGGATGTCTACGCCATAGTAATATCTGTACCTATGCTAAATAACCCAGCCCGCCTATTGGTTTGAACTAAGCGTTGATTATGAGTCAGCCAATCAGTTAGGTCTGTAAGTTTTAATATAAATTGTTGTTTTAATGGTACCTTCTGTTGCTTATCACTATCACTACATAGTATATAATAAAGTCACTTTTCGCCGTCCCTATGTCCCTTTGTTTGCTTAGATCTTTATAACTACGCAACGGATTTTGATGCGGTTTTTTTGAATAGATTGAGTGATTAACGAGGAAGGTTTGTTTTGTATCGGGGAAAATGACAGGATTAGAATTGAAGTGCGCATGGCGCGTAGTCGTCTAAGGAATATTGTGAAAAATATTAAGAAATCTATTACTGAAGTTTTGTCTTTACTTCTTACAGAAAAAGTACTTATCTAACTCTTCTCGACAGGAACACTCGAACTGAGTGCATTGACGAAGCGAATGGGAGCCATCAGATACGACAAAAACATCGACTACGCGAGAGACTTCGACGCAAGGAAACGTTGGCCGAACTATATCTCGCCAATCATCGACCAAGGCTGGTGTGGTTCGGATTGGGCTGTCGCCATCGCTGGGGTGGCTTCGGACAGGTAAGAACATCAAGTAGGTACGGGTTACCATTAGGGTTGCCAACCCTCCTGGATTTCCGAATCTGCCAGAAAATCGGCCAAATTTTTCGAATCTCCAGTCTCCTAATTGAGATTGATGACGAAAACTTTGTTGTTAGACTACCCTACTATAAAAATTACTTACCTACTACTTAGGTTTTTTCTCCGGATTGAAAACATTTTGACTGCGTAATTTAAGTAAGAGCTCGGCATTTTTTTTATCCAAATTGAGAGCATCGGTTTTTATGATCGATACGGCATTCACCAATAAAATTAAGTTTACCATCCTCACGCATTAAGGACCCAAGTAAAGAGGCCAAGTTGCTGTGAATTTGGCCTAGTTGGTTAAGTAGGTACTTAACCTCTTGGCCTCTTTACTAAAAACAAAACAAATACAAAATATATAGGTAAGGGGCTGTCCATTCATCACGTGATGTTTTTTTTTTTGGCATTTTTAACCCCCTCTCCCCCTTGGTGATACATGGTGAGGTTTAAGACTACCACCCCCTCCCCCCTATATCACGTGTATTTTTAGTACCTACAAAGAATCTTTTTTTAAATATTTATAAAATACAGGTTATTATAGAAAATTTATCGCCGCTTTTCGGTTGAGTATGGCGCCTTTGCCGAAAAAATAAATACTCGTGATATATTACTATACCCCCCCCCCCCCTTGTGATGTTCCGTGGTTTTTATGGACTCCTTCCCCCCCCTTTCGAGCCTCACGTCTTAATGGACAGCCCCTAGCGATTGTATCACATTTTGCAAAGGTACCTAATTGTAATCAAAGTTATTCAGACTATGGGCTATGCAATTTCATGTGGAATTATAAAGTTTACACAGGAATTTTCGGCATTTACAAAACTAACAGCAAAACGTAAATAATTTTTCGATTCTCTTTTATTTTATGGCATTTTTGGTCCTACCGGTGTTTTTCCTTTGAGTTAGCAACCTTATTAGGTATCCTAGTTAACCAACGATTTTAAGAAGCAATTTGTGACAATTTTTAACCAATAACTCAACATCTAGTTTTTTATAAGCCAGAATAATAAAACACCTCACTCATAAATCTCTAAAGATAAATAAAAAAATTAATGCAAAAGACTCTACTAACGTTAACCACAAACCAACCTACTGTATAAAGAAAGACAGACACAATAAAAATTCAAAAGCAACTCAAGTTTTCTTTTTTCGTTACCTGAGAATGTACTAAAAATAGCATACGAAGGCATCATGGCGTCTGCCTTCTTTACACTCCGACACACTTGAAACTCTACACTTGAATGTTTGTGAAATGTTGGTACAGTTGGCTACATAATTGCAGATCCACCGTATAGAGTTCTAAACTTGCTTTTTCGCACCTCCGCTCAAATAGCGTTATAATATGTAAAAAAATTAAAATGTCGAGAAAAAGGTGTCTAAAGTTAGTCTTAATTTTTTCGGTTTTCTAGTCTTAATTTGAAAACTAATAGAATTAGCGATATAAACTTTTCAGTAGGTTTAAATGATTTTTAGGCTTTACAAAATGGTGTATTTGGTTTCCTGAAAATATGAAAAATATTTATAGGTATTATTTTTTAATTGTGACACTATATTCTTAAGAAAAACGATTAAGTTAAGAAATAATATTTTTTGGATGAAATTTAAGTGTTATATATCGAGATACTACACTTATATTAAGCAAATCCACAGATTGTTTTAAAAATATTTTTTTAATTTTTATAAAATTTAGATAGCCTCGCGCAGGTCATTTAGGTGACACTGTTCGTGTTTGGTATGTCATTACTTTCGGTTAACATTATAATGACACTAGCGCCTTATACGGTCAAACAATTGAACTATATATAGACGTGACGCTTTTTGAGATAAGACTTTTAAGGGTTGCGAATCTAATGGTACAATAAAACCGTTTTTTGTTTTTTTTTAGTTATGACACTATTTGAACGGAGGTGCGATTTGTAGCGTTCAGGGGTCAATGAAATTTAAACGTGTTCAGCACCAATGTTTTGACGTGATAAAGTCTTATTAATCGATGAACACCGTACTGCACTCACAAAAAAGTGTGATGTTATTGACATGGTAACCATAGCAACGTGTTAAAGTATGCGAAATGGTAATGTCAACGATACAAAAGACTTTAATTAAGTAATTGTTTTTCATAAAAAAAATAATGACGTTAATTATCACGTAAAATAAGGATCATTCTTAGAAGATCTTCCGTAAACCGACTTCACGGCCAACCATTTTTTTTTTCTTGAAATGTAGGGTTCTTCACCAATAATACATCCTTGCAGTCAATCTGCCAATATGTAAACATAGCAACATCGCAACACAGTCATTCCGCCATTCTACTATTCAAACAATTACAAGTAGAAAACCTGCTAGCATAATAGGAAATAAGTTCTTCTTCTGGCACAATAACTTCATATTGCAAGTTGATTTAGTTGAAACTCGGTAGTAAAACGTCGTGACGGCTTTAGCCCCGGCGACGCTACGCTTGGTCAGGTTTAGTTACATCTTTAACTGCAGTTGTGTTAAAATTACTCAAGTGTTATACTATAAAACTAGCGACCCGCTCCGGCTTCGCACGGCTATATTATTCATGTATTATACACTAGCTGCGCCCCGCGGTTTCACCCGCGTAACTCCCGATCCCGTGGGAATATCGGGATAAAAAGTATTCTATAGCCTTCCTCGATAAATGGACTATCCAACACAAAAATAATTTTTCAATTCGAACCAGTAGTTCCTGAGATTAGCGCGTTCAAACAAACAAACAAACAAACTCTTCAGCTTTATAATATTAGTATAGATATAAACCTTCCTCTTGAATCACTCTATCTATTAAGAAAAACCGCATCAAAATCCGTTTAAAGATTTAAGCGTACAAAGGGATATAGGGACAGAGAAAGCGACTTTGTTTTATACTATGTACCTAGTGATGATGTTTTTAACTCAACCAGTGCTTTAAAGTCCAACTTAAATAACTTCAAACTTAAACTAAAGCAGTAGAACTCAAGCAGGTGTTAAGGGTCAACACAACACCTACTTGAGTTCATAATATTCTGATAATAACAATTTAAGAACTCTACAGTGGGTCTGCACTTTTGTTTCCCGATTGTACTTACCTACCGAGGGAGACTAATGAAATGTTGTTAACAGTTCAAGTCTTACGATGTTTGATTTAATTTTGGATTTTATTATGAAAAATTATAGAATAATTTTTATGAGTCCATAGAATTCTTACATTTATTAGGCTAATCGTGCATTTATCAAAAAAAAAAGTCGTGTATAACTTTTTTATTTTTGGTTCTACGGCTAAAGTTACAGGATAGGAAGTTATAGAAAATTTAATTTGCAACAAAAATGCGTTTATAAAAAATTTTATTTAAAAAAAAATTGCCAGAGAAATCGTAGGACTTTTTTTCCATGTTTTGTGATGTGGCCCCACAAACTTGGATTAAACTTTACAATAACCTCCCTTGACATCTAATAAAATTTTTGCGTCCTCTAAAGAAATGCAACCGCAAGTGTACCTAACATTTCAACCATACATACATACGATCGTCTTTTGTTTTTGTTTCGACCGCACTGTAACACTGAAAAATGGCAATAGGCTGAAAAATTACAGTAGGCTGAAATATTGCAGTAGGCTGAAATATTGCAGCAGTGCTAATCGAACTACTGATACTAAAAAGTCTCAACAGTACGGTATTTTTCCCTAACTGAACTACTACGATAAAAAAAACAGCGCACTCCGGGAGTGCAGGCAGAAGTGAAAACTGTATATCTGTGTAAAATCTCATATGTCGCGAGAACATACGCAAAAAGAGTTTTAGATGAAAAAAAAAAATAGTCGGACGACAAATAGTCGTCCGACATTTGTCGTTCAACAAATTGTCGTCCGACATTTGTCGTCCGTCAATAGTCGTCCGACAAATAGTCGTCCGACATTTGTCGTCCGTCAATAGTCGTCCGACATTTATCGTCCGTCAATAGTCGTCCGACAAATAGTCGTCCGACATTTGTCGTCCGTCAATAGTCGTCCGTTAAAAAATACCATATGTACATAGGTACGTCTTAATACACTCACAGCCAAATTAAAAACAGTAGGCCCAGGCATACATTTTCGCCGCGCCGTAGAGAGGGGATAGCTGTCTACTCTCCATCCGTCTTACGCTTTTTCGATCAGGTCACGTGTCCTGACGCGAGTTTAAGATTTTATACCCATTACAAAAAAAGTGCTCAACGCCGCTAAAGAAGTTTTCACTTCAAAAGAAATCCATTGAATAGGTATGAGAGAATAAAGAATATTACAAACAAACAACATAGGTACAAAGATAGGCGCGAAAAACATACCCATTTCCTTGCAGTCGGGTGAAACGTTACAACTGTAGGTACGGTCGGCTGCATAATTGCAGACCCACCGTAGAGTTCCAAAACGGCTGTTATAAGAATGTTTTCAACACGAGCAAGAATCTAGGCACCTGCTATTATAGGTGAAGTTTTCAAATCTTCTAACTCATCAATTAATCAAACAAAAATTATTAGAATGCAAACATTCCAATAATAGTATTTTCCAACTCTACCGAGGGCTGCAATTATGCAGCCGACTGTACCTACTGATGACAAAGCCTTTAAAATACCAACTACCAAATAAGCATTTAATAATACTTATACTTAATTCAGAAACAATGCAGTATAAATAACAATGGACAACTAAATAACGTGTGGATCAATTAGACAATAAATAAAAATTATGACCTAAGTTAGATCATACAATCTCATTTAGGTATTTACTTAGACCTTGGCATGGTTGTAACTTAGCGTAGGCGCCAAGTTCGTCGTCATGGAGCCGCGTCATTCAGTTACGAGGGCTTTATTCATCAATTACCATATTAGCGTGGCTGTTAACACTTATAAGTTTGTTTATTACGTCATACGGAAGTACACAAAAAAGTTTGTTGAAGCAAAAAGAGAATTAATTTCTTAGTTTTAGTAAAAAATCTTAAAAATGATAAGCAGTATTTTTAATTTAAATGCCTTAATCTTCAATTAAGAATACTGCTTATTTTAAAATGCTGATAAAAGAACATTTCTAATCTATTGGACGTTGTGTACCAATCTATTAAAAAAATGTTTAAAAAACTAACCGGTTTAAGTTTTTCGGAAAATCGCGCTTTGAAAATAATGAAACATGTTTTAATTTAAATTTTCTACCTTTGATGCCCTACCCTTTTTACATGGGAGGAGCACGATTATATACCAAACTAGCAAACCCGGCGAACTCCGTTTCGCCACCAGATTTTCCCGCTTTTCTGTTGAAATTTTTCCTGAATTTTCTTTGCTATAAAACTCACGGAGCCCGAGACCCTTCCAACGAATGCAAAACCGTGGAAATCGGTTCGTGCGTTCTGGACTTATAGCGTCAGGAAGGAAAACCCGACTTATTTTTATATAGTAGATTCTTGAATTTTCTTTGCTATAAACCTTTGATTTGATTTGATTTGACTTTCATTCCAGATTCGCAATCCAGTCGAACGGTGCTGAGAACATGGTGCTCAGCCCTCAGACCCTGCTGTCATGCAACAACAGACACCAGCGCGGCTGTGACGGTGGAAACATTGACGTCGCTTGGAACTTCGCCATTCGACATGGGTAAGACAGACTACTTTACCTGTTAGGCGGCATCTTCTGCCCATTTACTGTCTTCTTTGCCCATACACCGATATTTTGTGCTTATAAACCTGTGCCTATAAACCGATGTATTCTGCTCACCTATGGTATCCTCTTTCCATTACTTGTATCCATTCCACATCAAAGCTATTCTTTGCCCATTAATTGATGGTCTTTGCCCATTAACTGATATTTTTTGCCCATCAACGCTAATATCTGCCCATATGCCTTTATTTATTTGCTTATAAACCGATGTCCTTTGCCTGTAATCCTTTGTCTTCTGCTCACCTATGGTATCCTCTTTCCATTCATTGTATCCATTTAACATCAACGCTATTCTTTGCCCATTAACTGATGTTATCCGCCCATTAACTGATATTATTTGCCATCTATACATATAAAATGCTTTGCCCTTACTTGGAGGGTGTGTTCTTTGTATGACGTAGGATATCCGATAAGAAAGGATTTTCCGAATTTCTACCCCTCACTGGGTGAAAAAGGGGGGCAAAGTTTGTATAAGACAACGTAATTTCTTAGTCTGATCAACTTCAAAGCATAAACATTCTTTCGACTTCTACGTAGGGGGTGAAAAAGGGGGCAAAGCTTGATTCAATCAATTTGTATAAACATTAATTCGACTTCTACGTGGAGGAAGTCGCGGGCAAATGCTAGTCAACTGATATTTTTTGCCCGTCAACTGATATTCTTTGCCCATCAACAGTAACTTCTTCCTAACAGTAACCTCTGCTAAAGTATATTATAACAAAGTCTTCGTCTCTTTATTCCAGCCTCGTAGACCTCCAATGTTTCCCCTACAAAGCCACGAAGGTCCGCTGTCCGTTCCGTCCCAGTGGTAACCTTATCGATGACGGATGCAGACCGCCTGTGACGCAGCGCACGTCGCGGTACCGCGTCGGACCGCCTGGACGACTCCAGAACGAGAAGGACATCATGTATGATATTATGGAGTCTGGTCCAGTTCAAGGTAATAAAGCTGTTAGCGTCTAAGAGCAAAACAGTTCGCAGGAAATAATAATGGCAAGGAAGTTACTTGAGCAAATAAACAAATAGATTAAAATATGATAAAATTCTCCGTTTTTTCTAGATTACTATGAAATTGATAGTATTCCGTGAATTAGATGTGGAAAATAGAGATAAGAATTTAAAATCAGGTGTTTTTCAGTTTCTTCATCAGCCTCTGACACATTATAGGAACTTCACGGACCTAATCTCTTTAGAAACAAGTAGGTAATTTATGTTCAAAATTTTGCCATTATTTATTATTTTTTCTCCAAAAGCCTTATTTAAAAGAACCGTCCTAAACCCATCAAGAATTTACATCTGGACCCCATAGGTCCAGGTGTAAATTCTTGATTCGATGCTTCCAGATGCTTCAGGTCAGTTGAGTTATCATCGCCTGCAACATGACTTTCAATCTTTTGGATTTTCATGCCATCTCCATCTCGCTATTGATCGATGATGGAAACATTAATGGTTCTCCATAACATCATCATCTTGTTACCAATACTTATCAAGTCACCATCATCGATTTAGACAAAGGTTCCCAATTATATTGATCAGCAATTCAGTAACCCTCAATAAATGCTATTTAAAAATGCTGCAGAGTAATTGGTACATGTATTAGTTCTTTCCTACTCATGTGGTATTAGTTAGATGGAATAGGCGTGCCCAGGCGTCATATCCAGACGATAGAACTGGGTATTAATTCTGGAGCCTACAAAGATGTTTCAATCCACCAGCGTTCATCTTCACCTCAGTTACTATGGCGTCTAAGTGTTGTAACACTTGCCCAAAAGGTTAAACAATTATACTGATAAGAATCTGTGTTATTATCAAGCGCCGTCCTTGGTTGTGCAAATACTAAAACAGGACATGTTTTGATAAAGATTAATACTATTTGCACAAGGTTTTTTGTGCTACATTGTTTTTAAGACCACATGATGGATGAAGAAGGAAAAACACGTGAAATTTCTTGAAGGGAGACATTTCTTTTGAATGTATAGTCAGCAGTTTACGAAAAAGGTATCTCGTTCCTGCTCTTATCCTAAATTTATTTGGGGCCAGGAAGACGTCTTTTTCTCTGGCAAATCTCTATGGCAGGCTGTCTGACACCATCACCAACCCACCTTGGGAAAAATGTTGTTGGGGTTTATTTACGTGCCTCCATGCAAAGGACCGAAGATGCGATAGTCGGCATAAGGTTCCCAAATACATAATCACCTTTTTTAGCCTGATTCTATGCCAGGGGCTACAAGAGCTTGGTACAGAAAACTACAGCAGGAAGTCTCTTAGAATAATACTCTGCAGAATTCGAATTTAAAGAAGGTTGGATCAGGGTATCTTCCAAACAATGCATCGAAAATTAAAGATTTTAGAAACCCATTGCTACATCCTCAAACAATTAAATGAAATCTTTCTTTTACAGCCATATTGACAGTGTATCAAGATTTCTTCCACTACCAAGGGGGAGTGTACCGGCGCTCCGGACTTGGTAACAATCAACTGAAGGGACTGCACAGCGTTAGGATCATTGGCTGGGGAGAAGAGAGGGGAGACAAATATTGGGTAAGTTCCCTTATATTATAAAATAAGGCAGGCATTTGATGTAAAAATGCGTCCAATTTAAGGAGCTTCTGTATCTGAGTTAGCAAGTCATAACGAGATGTTCACATCACTAAATTGTATAAGAAAATGTCAATGTGTACTATGGCCATAGCAAGAGAAACGCGTATTCATCCTGCAGATCCCTTGGGAGTTTCTTCTCGGACTATGTTTTAGGAACTCCCTGTATGAAATGTTATTTTCTAATTCCACTGGGTTTTGGTCGATAAATTACTGGACCGAGCCGAATGGATTTATAAATCCATGCCAGTAATACTTGGGAACTTTAAAATCCATGCCATTATGGACGATGTGGTATGTATTAGTTAGATGGTACAGGCTTACACAGCGTCTCAAGCTCTCAGCTTAGTCTAGCATGTCCAGAGTAAAGATGTCTGAAACCATCTAATCCACCTTTGGTTAACGCTTTCGGGTCGAATTCGTAGTCGCCGAGCACCTGAAGGTGTCCAGCTTGTTTTTTATGTATTATCTAATAAAAATAATCCTTATTTCAGATCGTAGCCAACAGCTGGGGTACGGAATGGGGTGAGAACGGATATTTCCGTATCGCTCGCGGTGTCAACGAGTCCGGTATCGAATCGTTCGTCATTACCGTTCTGGCTGAGGTGACAGAGGCTTATCAGAGGAAATAGTACACGGGCCATATCATCAGACCGTACTGTGTCACCTCTAGAGTGGTGAGGACTAAGTATGGTGTGGTAGTCATTAATTCTACTAGAGATTTTGGGTGATAATTGAAGGATATATTAAATAGATGTTAAAATTATTTAATTGTAAAACGAAAGGGCGTAGTTCTAGACGTTTAGGCAAAAAAAATATTTTACGTCTTTCGAAAAAAATTTTTTTCGGAAATTTTGATGTTATGTTTACTTACTCGAAAATCAAGAAACGAAATTATTTTGTAGGGGAACGTTTATAATCGACATCTTTCAGATTAAAAAAACATGATGACTTTTTAGGCGAAATGATCAAATCATTGACACGATTCAAATGCTATTGGTAAATAGAACTTTATAGGGGAATGCAACGGTTCGTAAAATCGTCATCTTTCATATTAGTTAAAATAGTTTTAAAAACTTAGAGGAAAAGTTCGTATAATAGACACTACATTTTAGGCAATAGATTTTTTAGGGTAACGGTTCGTATAATCGACATCTTTCAAAGACAAAAATACAACTTTAATTAGTTGATTTGAAACATATAGTACTTAGCAAAATATGGTTAGAACTATCCGCCGTTGTTTTTAGTGTTTACAGACAAAAACAGGTATGATTAATCAATTTTGCACGTTAAACAGTCACTATAAGGCCCACTTTTGTATGGCACAATGCCTATTATTTCACCCAAAATCTCCAGTCTACTTTTCGCTTAGAATACGATCTCCAACAGAATGTAATATAAACTTTATTGTTATAATGTAATAAGGTTTAGAATGCCACAATCGTAGCTAAGTATTACGCTTAAGTATTATTCTATATTACTTTCATTGTATTTTGCTATACGATTAGGATAAAAAAAAATAAGAAAAAGTCCCTAAAAAAAACACGAAAGAAAACACCGAAACTAAATAAGTAAATTTTTTTGACCAAATCTGTTTTAATTTTGTGTTTAAAATCATGGGTTATTTATTTTTGGACGAATTGTAACACAGACTCAAAAAAATGGCTGTTTAATTTTTTTTACCCTACAATTAACTTTTTTACGTATTCAGGGATTCAAATCAAAAATATTATATTGTTTTTATAAGGTAAGTACTTATATAATGCACAATGCATGCGTTTTGAAAAATCACATTTAGTTTATTTTTGAAATAAGACTATGTTTTTTATGAAATAAAAGTAAAAGTATATAATAGGTAAAAGTAACATATATTTTTATTATAAGTAACATCTCATTGCAACTGCCATTTTAAATATTACATATTAGTTTTATTTGATGTCATGAAAAACTTCGTTTAGTAATCATTATTTGGATGACAAATAAAAATCTATTTTTTTAAATACGTAACTAAAAAAATCTTTAATCTCTGAGTACCTTGATTGTTTTTTTTTGTTCATTTCTATAAAAAATGAGTTCAGTTTCAGTTTATTTTTGTCACCAATTCCTGATCCCGTAGGAATTTCAAAAAACCCCTGTTTGGTGTTTAATCACCGCAGAAATGTTTTTTCTTATTTATTAAGTTTTATATGACATCAATTTATAATTAAGAGTAATAATTAACTAGTCTTAAACTGTTTTAGAATTAGACAAAAAGTATATTAAAAAAGGTTTGACTTTAGAATTTCGTCGATAAAATTTAGGGGGGAGAGACTACCCCTTCTTAAGGGAGAGAGATTTTAAGGGGGGAGGGGTATACATACAGCTCTCTGCCCTTAGAAGGGAATTTATTGGAATTGAGGGAATTAAACCAGAGAAAGGGGAAATTTACCCTAATTTAGGAAATTTATCCGGGGAATGGGGAATTTCATTTTTTTAATTTAAGAGAGGTTGGATACTAATTTTAGGGAGGATGAACCCTAAATTCGAATGGCCGTAAACTAAAGTCAAACCGTGTTTTCTTATTCAACATTAAATAAGCCTCCAAATAGTTTATTTAGGGTCAAAACAGATAGCAGACTTGTCGGCCGGTGGCCGTGTTATCGCTCGATAGAAAAGTCTCCCATCTGTTTTTACCCTTAAATGTTGCCATCACATAAAAAGCCAATTTTTTGGTATTGTTTATTTTAAAGTTCAATTTTATTTAATGGAATGCACATTGAACTAACTTAGATATTTAATTATTTAAGATTAATGCGGGGTTTACACTAGACGAGTGCACTCAGAAGGTGCTGTGCGATTCAACTTGGACTGTTGTAAAAAAAATAAGGACAATTTTAATTGTTTTTACTTTGTAAATATAGAGGCATTTGTTATTTTCTATTGATTAAATCTGTAAAAAATCAAAGTCCCTTCGGATGCCTGCTTACTTAACCAGATATTAATGAAGATTCTTTGTATGAAACTGGTTTCGTTAAATAACAATGCCTTATAGTGGCACATTTATTAAAATTTTTTGTACATGACGCCATTTTGTTTCGGAATATGGTAGCGTCCGAGTCAGCCCCCTTAGACAAGATTACTTTCCATTATCGATATCGTCAATAGACAGACTTTAATTGTATAAAATTGACAAAAGCTAACTAAAATTCACTGGTATTGCGTTTCAAACAATGCTTTATGTCAATTTTATACAAAAAATCTTTCGATGTGCGATATCGCTAATGGAAAGTAATCTTGTCTCATGCCGGCGCCTCACATTGGCTATGTTGGCTCCAAGTTATACTGTTGGATCCAACACACCAATGTGAGGATCGATCTTGGAACGTTATTGGACGTTATTGAACGTTCCAAGATCGATCCTCACATTGGTGTGTTGGATCCAACAGTATAACCTGGAGCCAACATAGCCAATGTGAGGCGCCGGCATAAGGGTGTAGATCTGACGCCAACGTCCGAGTGCGCTTGGATGTGTTACAAGTTTCGAGTCCACTTGTTTAGTGTAAACTATGCATAAACCTGCTTAATCAACGCAATAACAATATTTATTTTATTGTACTTACAATTTATGTTTACGTTAATAAAAGGTACTTATTTAATAAAAAATAAATAGTTTTGTTTTATTTTAGTTTTTAAATAAACTTTTCTTAGGAGGTTCACATAAGTCTGTACATGACTGGGGGCGCTAGTGTGGCGTAATGTTGCCAGCTTCTAATAGAATAATGTAACTATTTTTTATTAGTATAAGTATACCATAATATTAACTCCTTTATGAAAATTTCCATATTGTTGAATAAAAAATAAATGATAATAAATAAAATAAATGAAATGTATAAAATAGTAGACAAATAGTCGTCCGACTTTGTCGTCCGACAAATAGTCGTCCGACATTTGTCGTCCGTCAATAGTCGTCCGTTAAAAAATACCATATGTACGTCTTAATACACTCACAGCCAAATTAAAAAACTGTATATCTGTGTAAAATCTCATCTGTCGCGAGAACGGCTGAAAATGCTCATCCACAAAAGTGCCCAACGCGCCATAAGAAGTTTTCACTTCAAAAAAAAGCTTTTTACAGTAGAAGAACTGGGTGGCGAGACTTGGTTTTTTTTACAAGTTATGTTTTTGATGGGATTCTTTCTTCTTCTCGTATAGTGGTGTTTCTCACCTATTGTTAGAGTTTTCAGATCGCCTTAAGGCCTCTAACTTGACCTAACGACTGAAAAATAGATTTATTTAATAGAATGGCGTGGAAAGTCATTAATCTTTAATTGAATATTGAGAACAATTTCTTAATTGTTGGAGTGGTATCTCTACCTAATGCTTTAGAGAAAATCCCCTAAGTTGGCAACACCATAGTTATAATTTTTACACCATGCAGACTTATGTGACCAGCACTCTACATCGGTTTGCAAGATTATATCTGGAAACCTCAACAAGACATTGCACACAGCGCCATCTGGCCCCCAAGGTAAGCAACTAGGCTTGTGTTATGGTGACCAGAAAACCTATAGAATACTTATAGTATAAGTACTTTTTTCTTAACTACATAAAATATGTTTATTATTGACCTAAACCAGAAAAAAATATCTATGCATAAATATTTGATTGCTACTACAAATTCGTTAATTAATAAATTGAGTCGATGAAGCCATTTACATAATTGTGATCGAACTTCACTTGGTAAGTTCGTTTGATCATTAATTATACTTATAAACTTTTTAAACTCACACGATTTGTATTCATAGTAATTATTTTCCCGGGTCTTAATCGCGTATTTTTTGTTTTTTATTTCTCTTACCTCGACGTTTCGACTATGTTACAATAGTCATGGTCGCGAGCTAAACGTCGAGGTAAGAGTAATAAAAAAAAAAACTGGTTGCCTGTAAAGTCGGTATACGGGCGAAAGTTTTACGTGACAACAACTGTGCTCGAGTGGAAGGGACGCGTGCCTTTCACTTTTTATGTCTGTCTCTCTCGCTCTTAGGCGGGCTAACCATGCCCGCGTGCCTCTCACTCGCTCTCATTGTGAGCGCATAACGTCAGCGGAGCGTAACGCAGTTTCTTGAAGTGTCACCCGGCAAACCAATTTATAAGACGTTGTCACGTCAAAAACAAAAAATACGCGATTAAGACCCGGGAAAATAATTACTATTAATTATACTTACCTAAACTAGAAACAAATATCTAAGCATAAATATTTGATTGAGACGGGAATTGAACTCGCGACCTTGACCGGAAGGGGTAGTCAAATTTTGGCCGGCCAGCTAGCCATTAACCAACTTATTTAACATAATAAATAATATTTTATAACAATGGTTTTAACTATTTGTTGACTTCCCTGGACTGGAACCACTTTGGCTGACTTTCAGTTTCGCTGCCTTCTCTACATTCGACGCTCTAACCTGAAAAAGAAATACAAATTCAGTAAAACTATGTGTTACTACTGCCTGCCGTATTAATTTAAGGCACGGTTTTCATTCATCTTAAGAGCAATGTAATATTTCTTGATATTGATTGATCGTGCGCTTTGTCATTCCATCCATAAATATTGTTTTTTTAGCATAAGGAACACATCATCTTCTTGCCCTTATCCCAATTTATTTGGGGTCGGCGCAGTATGTCTTTTTCTTCCATTCACTCCTATTAGTCGTCATCTCATCGTTCACATTCATCTCTCTCATGTCTTGTCTCACGCAGTCCATCCATCTTTTCTTCGGTCGTCCTCTTCCTCTCCATCCCTCTACATTCATACTCATCACTCTTCTAGTCACATGCGTCTCCTCTCTTCTCATCACATGTCCATACCAACTTAAACGGTTCCCTTTTACTTTTTCAGTAATCGGTGCTACTTTCAGGCTTCCTCTAATATACTCATTCCTTATTTTATCCATCCTCGTTTCTCCACACATCCATCTCAACATTCTCATCTCCGCTGCATGCAATCTTCTCTCATCCTTCTTCTTCACGGCCCAGCATTCAGATCCATACATGACGACAGGTCTTATCACGGTTTTATAGATTTTACCCTTCAGTTTAAGGGGCATAAGGAACACAGTGGTGGCATAATTGGCGACCCAGTTGGCACAATGGTCACCATGCCGGACTGCCAAACACGGGGTTGCGGGTTCGATTCCCGCCTCAGACAAGTATTTATGCTTAGATATTTGTCTGTGGTCTGGCTGTTTCTATGTATTATAAGTATATATTTACAAAAGAAAAGTATATAAGTAGTATATCAATTGTCTAGCACCCATAACACAAGTCTAGTTACTTAGCTTGGGGCTAGATGGCGATGTGAAATGTCCTGCAATATTTATTTATTTATTTATAATGTGGATACTTACACTCAATGATTGTACCCTTTTATGTAGACTCATCATTGAGTTTGATATGGAGACCAGTTTCTCTCTGTTTGTCGATATATCTGCCAGCTGAAATAAGACAAATACTGTATTGGCGTTTATATTAAAGTTGTTATGTTAAGCAGTTTAAAAATACAAAGAAGTAGTAGCATCAAACTGGGCGGCTAAAAAATGGCTGACGTCTACTATGCCAGTTTGTCACAACCCCTTTGATATTTATACTAATAGACATATTACACCCGAATACTGAAATGCTACTTATCTTATATGGCAATTAAATTTGACATTTAAGTGTATGGTTCAGTAGGATAAGAGCATCCTAATTATTTAGAGGACCCCTAAATATTAGAGTAAGTATTAGATAAGTAATTACCAAGGCATCGAGCATAGCATCATTTTGTATGTCTTCTAAGCGACGTCGTTCTGATGTTATCATGTTCTGTACAGCCTCTTGTTTCTCACTAAAACACAGAAAAACAAAATCAGTATTAAAATGGTTTAAGTACTTCATTTTAAGTTCCAAAACTTGGAATTACAGAATAAATATTAGTTGTGTCTTTCTAATGTAGCTTTTCATCTGCCAAGATATTATTAAAATTGGTCTAGTAGTCTAGAAGATTATCTGTTTTAAACGTCAGAACTTTATCTATAATAGGTAGTTAATTCAAGTCCTGAAGACAGATGTAGCAGTTGGTCTCCTCTGCTGTCTCTGGTAGCAGTCGATAGCTTCAACTTGGAAGACTAAAAAAAAAAAAAAATGATGACCAGGCGTAATAGACGTAATACATACCCATGAAAAGTAGGAAACCAACATTGAACTCTAAGAAAGCAATAAGATTTTAGGTCATAGAAAACTTACGTTAATTCCTGGAGATGCGTGTTTATTGTGGTCAAAGGTGGTTCGTAGAGTTCTAACAAGCCTTTGGCTAATAACTGAACTGTCTTCACATCTTCAGGAGTTGGAGTTTTTGGCCTGAAAGTTAAGTGAATACCAAGTAAGTGAAAGTTTATATTTTTGAGTGCTGATTAGGTCTATAAAGGAGTTCTTACTTTTCAGGCTCCTGAGGACTGTCGCCCATATTAAAAATAGTATTAATTAAACCGGGTTATAGTGGATTTTTCCAAGAGTTTTTATTTTTCTCTCGTTCTTCCTTCTCGGCGATAGACGAATTATTAATGAAGGGGCAGGACGGGGAAGGTGAGGGAAAGGGGGATATGTCAATGTCAAAATGACAGTTGACACAACAACTTAAAGTCAATCGTACACGTCCGGGTAATATTCTGTAATCCGAGCGACGACTTGCCCACAGTCCGACGTCCGGTCCGGTTTTTTTCATACCAAAAGGCGTTACCCGGTCAAATCCGGCCTGTACCATTATTCACTAAGGTTCAAGTCGTTGGGCGCGCGTGATTAGGGGCGGAGGGGGAGAGGTTTTTGTATGGCAATCTCGCCCTAATCACGCGCGCCCAACGACTTGAAGCTTAGTGAATAATGGCCCTGCTGTGGAGCAAATCACCCGTGCTCGGCGTAACTAGTAACGTTTCTACTTACGTAGTTAAATCATTGGAATTCTGATAAACTATTATAAAATTGTTTTTAGCCTTGTTTTGGGCATTAATGACTTGATAAAAATAAATAATTCAATAGATCCATCTATCTCATCATTTTTGCTCGTATATCTCAAAAATTCTCTTAAAAATACTAATAAAGTAAGTAATGGGTGTACGTCTACCGAAACGTTAAATTTTTATGGCCGCTCTCTGCTTGCTTGTTTTGACGTTCTTCCTTTTGATCTTTCTGATTTGAGAGGGGATTTTCTAATAGCAATCATTTATTGCGTGCGATTACGCCTTGCATTGTAAACTGATAGTGCAACAAACCGCCAATCTGGAAATATTACAGGTGACTCGTGAGGTCGGTAATATGACGTCCGTGGCTCGAAGGCACGAAGATTCCGGCGAATATTCGGACGGATCGCAAGATATCGAACATAACTCTGCAATCGTGAGTACAATACAACCGTCGCATCAGTTTGGTGAACAATAAACTTTCGTTTTGGCGCTAAATGTAAGGTGTACTTTCTCCGGCGCGTTCGCGTGTCGGTATGTCCATTTCTTTTGGATTGAGGTCACGGAGCGGCTGCCACTCACCGAAACGCTGCCGAAGTGCTAACACCAAGTTTACCTAAAGTTTAGTGAACATTGGAGCCGCCACGTAGTGTTCAGGATGCAGTTGCTGAAGGTTGATGGTTGTTTACAGGACGGAGGACCTGCGGAGTCAGATTACGACTCCCAAGGCAGCGACTCTGATCATTCCGAGAGAGATCCTGACAGCCAGGTGAGTTAACAATCCAGTAACACTTATATTCTCTAAAATAACATCAATATGACCTACTTTCCACTTTAATAGAGGTAATTCAAGCAATTATTAACTTAAAATTAATGTTTTGTTTCCTAAATATTTAGAAAATATTCGAGTTCAAATAAGTTTTCATAGAGGGTAGATTTTAAAAAAATATTGGAAAATATAAAACATATCCAATAGGTTCCATGTCGAGTCGAGTTTGTTAATTATTTACAAATCCTGTCAAATAGAAATTTCTGAAGCTCAAGTCAATCGAGAAATTAAATCTTATAATATATCAAACAACTTGATATATTTAAATAGGAACTTTAGTTCCTTTATTACTCTCATACTCTCATACTCATTTATTTAGACTGTAGGTACATACAGAACACTTAGTCACGTCAGAAAATTACATATTTTTAAGGACATTGAGTAAATTACATCACAGGCATAAGTAATAATATTAAAATCTAAAACAATTTTTAAATACGTAAATAAAAATAAATCATTTATAAATAGGTGCTGCTGTAAAGGGGCATTGTCAAATTTCAGTTCATTTAGTAATTTAAAATAAAATACTAGGTAATAATATGTGAAAAATGTCATAGTTTAGAATAAAAATTAAATTAAAATAGAATTCATCGCAGCTGTATAGGGGCCTAGTCAATCATATTAAATAGTAGTATAAAATAAGTAATAATTAGTCAATGGTACATAAAAACAATATCGCCGAAAACTGTAGGTAATGTCAAACAAAACAAGTAGGTAGTAGTACCCACTTATCCAAAACAAAACAAAATCATACCCAGTTCTCGTCAGCCAGTGCTTCATCCAAAGTGTAGTAACTTTTTTTTATAAGAATTTGTTTCATCTTACTTTTAAACTGTTTAATACTAATTTCTCTCATTTCTGTAGGAAGTTTATTCATTAGTGTAACACCATTGCCTAGAAAACTTTTTGACATTTTTGCAATTCTACACCTTGGATGACCAATGTTGCCACCATGTCTGGTAGGGTATTTATGCGCGTTTCCCATGGTAGGAAATTCTACTATGTTTTTTTTTAAGTTAAGTAAGCATTCTAAAATGTATGCTCCCGTTAAAGTCAGGATATTTAGCTGGCTAAAGGATTCGCGGCAGGAGTCTTTAAATTTTAACCCAAGTATATAACGCACAGCTCGTTTTTGAAGAAGAAATATTCTTTGCGCGCCTGCTGCGTTGCCCCAAATAAGGAGGCCGTATGTCATTAAACTGTGAAAATACGCATAATACACAGACATGGCCGCATCATAACCACATAGTTCTTTGACCTTCTTTATCGCGTAACATGCGGAGCTCAACCTATTCGCTAGTGCATTCGTATGAGTATTCCAAGTTAACTTGGAGTCAACTTTAAGACCAAGAAATGTAATGTCATTGACGGGCCTAATCCCACACTCTTTTTCTACCACTTCCTCATTGACTCCTCTGGTTACTTTATTAGTGCCCAGAAAAAAGTGTACGAGGTTGGTTTTATTCAAATTTAGGAGTAAATTATTGCACTCAAACCATTTTGTTATATTGTCTATTGTCAGCTTTAGTTTCATAGTTGCTTCTGTTAAGGTTTTTGCTTGAATTATTAGTGATATATCATCTGCAAACATAAAGATGTCCACATCGTCAATTTTTGTAATACTACTACTAATGTCATTTACGTATACTAAGAAGAATAGTGGTCCCAGTATTGAGCCTTGTGGTACGCCACCAGTTAAATTATTTTCTCTGGAATTTATCCCGCAAACATCCACCACTTGTTTTCTATTTGTCAAGTACGAACTGCACAGCGAAAGGTCGCCGCCCCTCACGCCATAAAGTTCGAGTTTGGCAAGGAGAACATCATGACTGACACAATCAAAGGCCTTTGAGAGGTCGCAGAACAAGCCAAAAGTTTTCATTTTGGCATCAATCGACTTTAAAACATTTTTTATCACATCTCTGATAGCATCTACGGTGGATCTAGCCTTCCTGAATCCAAATTGCCTATTATTCAAAAGTTTATTATTGATGAGATGTGACTCTAACCTATGGTACATAATTTTTTCAAAAATTTTACTAACAATAGGAAGAAGTGATATGGGTCTAAAGTTTTGTGGATCATGACTGTCCCCCGTTTTGTGGAGCGGAATGACTTTAGCTAACTTCAACTCATCTGGGAAAGTCCCAGATGCAAATGCTTCATTAACGAGAATTGCAAGAGGTGATGCCAGCTCCTCAGACAGCAATTTGATTAGCTTTGACGTCAAATGCCAGTAGTCTGTTGAAGATTTGGCTTTTAAGTCAATTATGGTTTTATGGATTTTCTTTTCATTTGTCGGATAGAATATAGTATTATAAGGACCATAAATAAACTGATTATCAACAAGATAGGATTCGACAAACTTTTTTGACTCATCAAGGTCGCATTTCAAGGACTTGGTAACGAGCGCAGGGATATTAGTGAAATATTCATTAAATGTGTTTGCGACCAGAGTTTTGTCATTCGATACTTTACCGTCAAACATTCTTAAACCTATAGTGTCTTCTTTTACATTCGATGATTTGCCAGTAACTTCTTTAATTATAGACCATGAGGTTTTAATTACATTTTTAGAACTAGTTACTCTATTACGAAGCGTTATCTTTTTTGCTGTTGTACATACTTGTTTGTAAATTTTACTGTATAGCCGTACAAATACTCTAAATTCTTCATTTTTGTTCAATTCTAAATAGTCATACATTGTAAATAATTTTTCACGTGAAATAAGTATCCCCTTTGTAACCCAATTTGTAGCTTTTTTTTCATTATGTAACCTAGTTTTAGTTTTAGTTGGTAAAAACAAGTCAATTTGCCCTATTAACTTGCAAAAGTAATCGTTAAAGTTTTGATAATTCGATTCTTTGAATGAATGGTTTAAGTTGCTAAGTGAGTTTTTAAGTTGATCTATTCTATAGTCATTAATTATTCTATTTTTAGTTAATTTAGTTTTAATTTTTGATTTGCATGTACTTTTTAGTTTAATAATTTGTGCTTTATGATCGGATTTAATTCCATTCACCACCACCGCACTATTTACTTCGGCCCCGGTGAAAATATTATCAATACAAGTCTTTGAATCCGGGGTTATTCTTGTGAATTCAAATATTTGTTGTTTAAGCATATAACTTTTCATAGTATCGATTAGTTTACGCTCAGAACAACCATCTATGGATAAATTGACATTAAAGTCACCACAAACCACAACTGACTTATTATTATTTTTAGTTACTTTGGTCAAACAATCATCTAGACTATCAATAAAGTCATCTATTTCTCCTGTTCTATAAACCGATAATACAAACATATCATTCAGCTCCACACATGCCACCTCGAATTCCTTGTCGACTGATAATTGTACAATATCTGGTCTATTCCTAGCCTTAATTGTGTCTTTTACATAGATTAATGTACTGCCTCTGATAAACATGCTACGATTACTACTACTAATTATTCTATAGTTAGGTACTTCACATGTACTAATATTGGAAGGCGATAGCCATGATTCGGTAACACAGAAAATGTCTATTTGATGCTTTTCCAGAAAAATGCATAGGTCCTGACACTTATGTTCCAATCCCTGTACGTTTTGATGACCAATTACAAGTGTTGAGTTCTTTGCCCCCAAGATAGTCTGTTCTACATCATTCGAATTATTGTTTAAATGATAGACGTCATGTTCTGCTGAAAAAAAATATTGTTCAAAGATTTTTTGGCTGGTAGGCAGCACTTGTTTAATATATAATTTACGATCAGTGTTTTAAACCGCTTCTGTGATGTCAATATAATTTCGTCAACTGCATTTATGTTTATTATGTCCAAATTTTCTTCGTAGAAAGCGTAGTTATGGAGGTAAGTGTTTAGTTTGTAGGTATTGTACTTATCAGCAGGTGTTGTATTTCCCTTGTAGGGAATATTTGTGCATATCATCTTGATGTTGTTTTGCTTAAGCGTATTGTGTAGTCTAATGATTTCGTTTACGTAATAATATTGTTCTCTGTTTTTTAGGTCCATGTTTACAACTAGTATAACTATGTCAATCTTGTCTTTTTTGTTTCCAGCTACATCTTTCGTGCGTTTTAATAAAAAATCTATCGGAGCACCACTGTATGAGTAACAACATATATTTGCATTTGCTTCGACTCTGTCTTTAATCAGAGATCCCAAATTTCGTGCGTTTTCATCACCTATTATAACAATATTATGATCTTCTGTCTTTCCTGTTTCCTTATTCAATTTTATACAATTATTTTCAGCGTCTTCGTCACTGGTTAGAATTATTTGCTCCATTTCGTCAATAGTTTTATTAAGTCTAATATTTTCCTGTTCATTTTTATGGTTTACAACTGCGAGATTTTCATATAACTCTTTTACTTTACTAAACTCTTCTTCTAGTTTTTTTACTTTTTCATTTAGTTTTTGTGAATGTAATCTCGATATTTCCAGGTTCTTCTCTGCTTCTTTAAGAAGGTCGTCATATTTGTTGTTTAAGTTTTCACCTGAGATTGGTCCATAATCTCCATATTTTTAACCTGTTTTAAGCCCATAACTTGCCATTGAGTTTTTATAAGTGTATAGAAATGTATTTAAAAAATTCTAAAGATCATTGCACAATAGATTTTTACTATTATAGCTTCAGGGAAAGGGATGGCTGTACTTTGGCCAACGGATCGTCATTGCCATCTGAAGAAGCAATGCAGTGAGCCTTTTGGGCACCCTACCTAGGGAAACCTAATTTTGTTTTTTTTTTTGCTTTAAATATTTAAACTAGATAATTTTCTATAATTAGCTTCTTCATTTCTAGGCTTTTATTATTCTGTGTAAATTACCTTTCAAGTGGTAAATAACTTAATGTTCGAAAACATAAAGTTTACATGGCAGCATTTTAAAGTTTAGTAATACTTAAATATTATGTATAAAGCCACTGACAAAAGCTATTCGTTCTACCGAATCACTACATAATATAAAATAAAGTCACTTTCCCCGTCCCTATTTCCCTTTGTACGCTTAGATCTTTAAAACTATGCAACGGATTTTGATGCGGTTTTTTTAATAGATGGAGAGATTCAAGAGGAAGGTTTATATGTATAATACATGCATAATATAGCCGTGCGAAGCCGGAGCGGGTCGCTAGTAATGTTAAAGCCACTGACAAAAGCTATTCGTTCTACCGAATAAATACATAAACTTATTACATAACTCAAGTGAAAGTGAAATTCATGAAATAGAATTTTAACACAAACAATGACACTGTGCAGTAATAATTTTCACAATTTAATTGGATTTATTACTTTCTTAGTCTAGATGTGATCTTTACTAGAAACACCCTGCGGTTTCACTTGCATAAGTTGAATATTTTATGATGTTAGTTTTATGTCATATAAATTCATTTGACCTCTGTGGCATATCAGGCGTACACCCACTTGCGATGCCGGAGGTTGGGGGTTTAATTCCCGTCCTTAAATAAGTATTTATGTTAAGTATTTGTTTTGGACCCATATGTATATCTATACTAATATTATAAAGAGGAAAGATATGATTGAGAGCGGTGTTGGCTTAGTGGTAGATACCTCGACTTTCATTCTGAAGTTCGTGAGTTTGAATCCAGGCCGGCCGTGCACCAATTTATGTGCGCTAATTGACATTGCTCTTACGGTGAAGGAAAACATCGTGATGAAACCCGCGGCTTAGTTGGCTCCAGAAGTATTGACAAGTTCTCTCCTCTGGACATGGTCGACTAAGCTAAGTAGGTGCTGGGCAAGCCTACTCCATCTTCACGCAAAAAGGACCCAATTAAAAAGGGTCTAATCGCGGAAAACAGCCTGTATACAATTACAAGTAAGATATGATTGTTTGGATTGAATAGGCTCTGAAACTACTAGATCGATTATGATGAATCTTGGTACCGCGGAGAACTGCTTGTTAAGTATATATTTACAAAAGAAAAGTATAAAAGTATTCTATGCATTTTCTGGCCAGTATCAGAAGTCTAATTGCTAAGGTTTGGACTTGGAGCCGCGATGTGAATTGTCCAGTAATATTTTATTATTAACGAGTATCTTATAAAGATTTTTTGCCTTTGTTTGTAACAAGTAGGCTCCAAAACTACTGCACCGATTTTGATAAATCATGAGTATTAACGGAGAGTACCTAACATACATAATTTTTTAATCTCCTTTTGTTTTGCTATCTGTCTTGTTTTCAGACATATAATACACTAGCGACCCGCCCCGGCTTCACACGGCTATATTATGAATGTATTATACATATAAACCTTCCTCTTGAATCACTCTTATCTATTATAAAAAAAAAATTAAAATTTCAAAAACCGACTTCAAAAAAACCTAAAAACAAAAATTAAAAAACCAGAAAAGAAAAACAAAAAAGTGTAAAATAATCCATTTCGGGTTACTTACTTGGAAGTCGGACTGGGTTAGATTGAATGCAGTCCGACTTCCAAGTAAGTAACCCGAAATGGATTATTTTACACTTTTTTGTTTTTCTTTTCTGGTTTTTTAATTTTTGTTTTTAGGTTTTTTTGAAGTCGGTTTTTGAAATTTTAATTTTTTTTTTATTTAACCATTTTAAGTGCCACTGTCACTAGAAATTCTACTAAATGAGGCGAAAGCGACTGTTTCTTCAAATTGCAACCTGTACCTAATCGTAACCCATTGAAGAGTTTGGTGATAAGAACGTGTTTTCAGATGCTCCATTCATCGGTACCTATTTGTGTATGGGCCACTTCTATTAGTGGAAATGGAAAACTGAGCAATTTGTTGAATCTCGCTGTGCAGATCTGTTCATCACTCCGTGGATCCTTATCAGATCTTCGTTTAGGATAGGGTTCTCTATCAAAATTCATTCAAACCCAGTCCGGCGAGGCAAAGGCGAATATTTTATTCAAATTGTAACCTGTAATCGTAACCGATTGAAGAGTTTTCTGATGAGAAGGTGGTTTCAGATATTCCATTTATCGGTAACTTTTAGTTTATGGGCCAATTCTACTGGTGGAAATCAATTTGCTGCACTCTCGAGGTGCAATTCTGTTCACCACTTCGAAGATCCTCATCAGAACTTCATTTAAGATAAGGTTCTCTATCAACATTCATTCAAACCCAGTCCAGCGACTAAATTCGACTAAATTTTTCAAATTGTAACCTGTAATCGTAACCGATTGAAGAGTTTTCTGATGAGAAGGTGGTTTCAGATATTCCATTTATCGGTAACTGTTCGTTTATGGGCCAATTGTACTGGTGGAAATCGAAAACTGAGCAATTTGCTGCACTCTCGAGGTGCAATTCTGTTCATCACTCCGAAGATTCGCATCAGATCTCCACCAAAATTTTATGGGACCACCCCTGAGGTGTCACCTTCCGAACACAAAAAGAATCATCTCAATCGGTTAAGCCGTCTTCGAATGATCGCGTAACATACACACAAAAAAAAAAAAAAAACAACAACATACAGACGAATTGAGAACCTCCTCCTTTTTTGAAGTCGGTTAAAAAAAAACCTCATCAAAATCCGTTGCGTAGTTTTAAAGATTTAAGCGGTCAAAGAGAAATAGGGACAGAGAAAGCGACTTTGTTTTATACTATGTAGTGATGATAGGGTAATTTCTATAGTAAACTCTTCACAAAACTCTGACAATATGTGAGCCTACCTAACATTATTATAGGCAACTTTTATACCGATATTCCCACGGGATCGGAACATACGCGGGTGAAATATTAAATAATTTTAATGGGATAAATATACCTTCACCAATGGTAAGGGAATATTTACATTTTCTTTATCCTTGCCCTAATTTTTTAAACATACAAATGTGATCTTACATTTGAACAACAAAAAACAGGTTTGATTCATAACTGTTATTTATTTTGCTAAATAACAGTGTTGGTATGTTTGAGAGCGATTTTGAACTTTGTTTTTTTTGGTTCGAAATTGTATATGATAAATGATTAGTTAGAATAACATTCCATACTTAAAATACCAAATATACCAAAAAAGTTGACCAAATGGTCAACTGCGAATTTTGGTATTATTTTTGGTATTGTTTTTTATTAGCGATTGGTCTAATACGTGGTCGGTGCATTTGCACTGGTGTATTAGACCAATCGCTAATTGAACCAATCACCAATTAATATAAAATATATAATAATACCTAAATGTCTATTCTATTCTAATAATTGCACAAAGCACCATTTAGCGCTAGCCCCAAGCTAAGCAAATATGCTTGTGTAATTGTGACCAGACGACGCATATAATACTTATAAACTTTCCTTTTGAAACAGCCAAAACCAACTAAGTACTTAATTAGCTAACAAATAATTTTGTCTACCTATCACGAATTGGAAGAATCGCGAATTAGACGTTGGTAAAACATTCAATCAAAGTAGCAAGTATGCGGTCTCATTCGTAATTGAATAGAATAGAAAAACATTTATTTGGACAAGCACACGACATAGGTAAATAAATATTTAGAACAATTTAAGAGATGTTGACAAGCAATCATAAGAACATTAAAAAAAATAAAAAATACAAAAATTGAGGAAGAATAATAAAGAACAAAATTGTAAAATTATAAAATTGATAGACAGAATAATCAGAGAATAAGAACAGCAGAGAAAAAAAATAAAAATATCTATTTAAAAAAAAAAAAAAGATCTAAGGAGCCGTGTGCCTCCAAAAAGGCTCTGCCTCAGCAAAAATAGCTGTACCAACATTAAGTTGCTACAGCTGCTGGTCTTCCGGCAGGACCCTTTGCGGATGACGCTTCGCACCGCGAGTAGAGCTGGCTTGCTTTAGTTATTGTTCTGAGAGCTGGCGAGTCTCAAGTGTCACAACCATAAAAAAAAAACGACCTACGTAAATAAAATAAGAACACTGATGGTCAGATTCACTGGTGGTGATTGGTCCGATTTGCGATTGGTTCAATATTCACTGGTGAAATTAAATAAATCGGAACTAGTTTTCCAAAGACGGTTAAGAATCTTATCTTACAATTGATAAACAAAACTGGCCTTGAACTTCTCTCTTGTTGATAAAATACAAACCTTGAATTTGCCCTTTCTACTTATATTATAATCCTTTGATATTCTTCCCTTCATGTTTTATTCATGACTAGCAGCGCTCTGTAGATACACCAGCTATATAATTGACTGTTAAGAGAATTGTGAGTACGATACGCGGCGCGAGTAGGAATTTTCAAAAATGATCCGTATCGTGCGATTGTTTAAGTTCGGACGTAATGGCCTACATTTTGCTTTCAAATAATGTTGCGGGCCGTAACATTTTTACCCCCTTTATCCTTCACAAAATGAAATAAACGTGGTCTCATTTCATTCACTGCATCTTATTTTAGGTTTATACGTTTTTCTTTTTTACAAAAATATACAAAAATATAGGTATTTAGATACTAATAACTTTTATCTTAGGCAATATTTCTTTAAAATTAAAACGGTTAAACCTAGTTTTCCATTAGATCTAGAACATTTTCAAAAATTATCATAATCGGACTTTGTTTATGGGGGGGGGGGGAGGGGGGGGAAACGTTACCGCTTTTTGTATAGAAATTTACAGCCTCACACTGGCCTTAAGGGAATTATTGAGACTATTGTACCAGCCAATGAAGATTACACGTCAAAAATGATAGACTGAGACTCGGCAACTGATCAACTGGGTTCTAATATATTATTATTAACATTTCCAGGAGACAGAACGTCGTGTAGACGACGATGAAGACCGAAGCAATCCTCAGTACATACCCAAACGTGGTACATTCTACGAGCACGATGACAGGACAGCTGCCAGGTAAATGTATATAAAATACACTAATCTCACTACTAGACTAAGTTTGTATTAGTGTACTAGCTGCGCCCCGCGGTTTCACCCGCGTAATAATTTTCTACGCAACTTTCTATTTTTTTGCTTTCATAAGAACCTTCTCCTGACAAAAACAAACACAACAAAAAAAGAATTAGAGAAATCGGTCCACCCGTTCACGCGTGATGCCGTGACAACGGAAAACGGGTTTCATTTTTATATAAATAGATAGATGTAGGTTTTTATTAAATTAATTGTTTTTGTTTTATTTTTATTTTTTTTCTCTTTGTACTTATTTGATTTTATTTTAACTTTGTATTTAAAATGTATTAAATTTATTTTCTAATCTCACTTATTAAAAAGGCAAATGGAAGAAATGCAATAATGAACAATTTCAGTTGCAGAAATGCATTTTGCTTTTGGTTTCCTTTTGCGTTTGTGTTTCTTGCTTGCTGTCTTATCTTAAAGGACGATTTAATTGACATTTAAGTGTCATGTTTAAATAGGATAGGTCTTTAAGGGACCCCTAAACATTTAAGTATTCGGACATAAGATACATTAAAATTGACTTAGAGCGACTTGCATGGAGCTAAATTCTAGCTAAATGCATTTCACTACATAGTATAAAATAAAGTCACTTTTCGCCGTCCCCATGTCCCTTTGTATGCTTAGATCTTTTTAAACTACGCAACGGATTTTGATGCGGTTTTTTTTAATAGATAGAGTGATTCAAGAGGAAGGTTTATATGTATAATACATGCATAATATAGCCGTGCGAAGCCGGAGCGGGTCGCTAGTAATGGATAAACTTATATTTAATTTTTGTTGTGCAACAAAACAATTCACGAAGGCTTGCGTGTCAATGGCATGGTATTATTTTTGTGTTTCTGTTATTGTTTTGTTTAGTATTGTTGACCTTTGCAAGCCTTTCTCATTCTCATTCTCATCACATTCTCATTTTTATTGGTCACTGACTATTCCACCATCTGTCAAGGCATAGTCATCTAGAAACCCTAAGAAATTGTATTTTTCAATGACAAACAAAACTAAAAATATAAACAACTATATTTTGCGCCTAAATTTCATATCAGTTACAATAATACAAAAATTCTTACATCACAACACCACTCGCATAATTCAAACGACCAATCAACTAGAACTGCTTTACTAAAACGACCCTTATTCAAAGAAAATAAGACTGAATTTCACGAACAATGTTTACGTTAATGACCGGTATGTCCATTCACGCGTGTTGTGAAAGTTGTATGTTACAGCTGAAAAGGGGTAGTAACATATGAGTATTGAGACTGACATAATGAAATAAAATGAAAAAAGAAGAAAAATCTTTATCTTTAGTAATAAATAAAATAAATAAATATGACATTTCACACATCGTCTTCTAGCCCCAAGCTAAGTAACTAGACTTGTGTTATGGGTGCTAGACAACGGATATACTACTTATATGCGTTTCTTTTGTAAATATATACTTATAATATATAGAAACAACCAGACCACAGACAAATATCTAAGCATAAATACTTGTCTGAGGCCAGAATCGAACCCGCAACTCTGTGTTTGGCAGTCCGGCATGATGACCATTGGGCCAACAGGGTCGATAAATCTGAAGAGTTTGTTTGTTTGTATGACCGCGCTAATCTTAGGAAGTACTGGAAATTTATTTTTGTGTTGTATAAGTAGTCCATTTATCAAAGACTTTTACTTTTTATCCCGATATTCCCGCGGGATCGGGAGTTACGCGGGTGAAACCGCGGAGCGCTGCTAGTGGCTTCATAAAAAGTATGTGGTCAAAGAAGCCCCCAAACCTCTCTGAACGATGAACAAACTCGCTACCCGCTGTCTGTCCCTATGTATGCTTAGATCTTTAAAACTACGCAACATATTTTGATGCGGTTTTTTAATAGATAGAGTGATTCAAGAGGAAGGTCTATATGTATAATACATGCATAATATAGCTGTGCGAAGCCGGGGCGGGTCGCTAGTGTTGTACAATAATTAAATATTCAATTTATCGACCTTGTTTTTGACGACCCAGTTGGCACAATGGTCACCATGCTGGACTGCCTTACAGGGTTGCGGGTTCGATTTCCGCCTCAGAAATGAATTTATGCTTAGATACTTGTCTGTGATCTGGTTGTTTCTATGTATTATAAGTATATATTTACAAAAGAAAAGTATATAAGTAGTATATCCGTTGTCTAGCACCCATAACATAAGTCTAGTTACTTAGCTTGGGGCTAGATGGCGATGTGTGGAATGTCCTGTTATGTCACTACATAGTAAAAAACAAAGTCGCTTTCTCTGTCCCTATATCCCTATGTATGCTTAAATCTTTAAAACTACGCAACGGATTTTGATGCGGTTTTTTTTAATAGATAGACTGATTCAAGAGGAAGGTTAATATGTATAATACTTGCATAATATAGCCGTGCGAAGCCGGGGCGGGTCGCTAGTAAGTATATATTTACAAAAGAGTATATAAGTAGTATATCCGTTGTCTAGCACTCAACACAAACCTAGTGACTTAACTTGGGGCTAGATGGCGCTGTGTAAAATGCCATACTCGTCCACTGCTGGACATATGCCTCCCCCATACGACGCCACAAACAGCGGTCCTGAGCCGCCTCCATCCACCGACTACCCGCGACCGCTACAATGTCGTCGGTCCATCGGGCAGCTGGCTGAAATGTTGTACAATATATATGTCGTATCCGGTTTATTTAAATCGAAACGGAAGACGCGTCAAGCGGTGCTAACTTCACTCCGACGACGTGTCTGGGCAGAGCCGTGAAGTCGGCCGAGTGTTGCTGGGTAGACATCACCTCGACATTCGGTGTGACAACACAGAACTGTCTCCGCTTCGATTCGATGTGAAAATACAGGCTTTGCGTGTGATACCTATCCTCAATTAAGTGGCTTATTTCGTTTTGTATGTACATTGTAAAATTAACGATTAAGTAAAGTGATTGTAAAAGAGAATTCGTCATTTTTGCACGTTACCCACACACGCCCACACTATGTCATTTGAAAATGGCTGCTCAAATACTTCGGATCTGACATTTAATATTTAATTTATCTGTGTTCCAGCGGTGAAGAATCATCGAATACGACATCAGAGCTATCAACAGAGAAGAAGGAGGGCAGCGAGAGTGGTGCGGGCGTCGAGCGCGGTGAGAGGCGCCGCCCGCCGCGCAAGAGTGACGTCATCAATAAGTGGTCGCACGACAAGTACAACGAGAACGAACAGGTACAGTAAGGGTCATAAGTAAATGATCAGTTTGCTACAATAATACTATGAACAAGTATTGGAGTTACGACCTTCTTCTAATAGACGTTACACACAAACTTAAAAACCTTAAAACTAAATACCTATAATGTTCAAATAGTGCTGCACGGGATTGTAAACGTAACGGTGGGCAGAGACTTTTGACCGTGGACTGTACTCACTCACTCACTCATTCATTCACTCACATTGACACATTAAATTCTTCTATTGTTCGTATTTTACAACCAAACTTATGACACTTGGTAAAAAGTATAGATTTTTAATTAGAGAAGATTTTTCTTGCCCCAAAAAGAGGCAATAAGGGGGCTACTTTTAAAAAGGGCGTAATATTTTTTTCACACCTGCAGCACTTTAATCACGGATTAAAGCCCTATTAATCTCAACTTAAAGCAAGACTTTATTCCCAAGGGAGATAATGTTGTATGAAACTCCTGTGCTATAAGATATACTTACTACACTATTGTATACTATGTAAGACAGTGCTTGTAAGATCTGATATTAAACGGACGTGTCGCTAAATCGATCTATTATTTATACCACCCAATAAGGCACAGTGGTGACTCACGATAATAACACGCACCTTATTAAGAGCGACTGTGATCTTCTAAAGATAAATGTTCGAAATGGAAGAGCAAGACGCGGAAAAGCAAGCACCAGCAACACCGAGAAGTAGTAGTGAGGGTGAAATAGCCGTCGTGACCGTGTCATCCAGGATACCGGACTTTTGGAGCGACAAGCCCCGACTCTGGTTCGTGCAATGTGAAGCTATCCTAGGACCACAGAAAATCGGCGACGAGGCCAGATACAACCTAGTTGTGACGAAACTAGGTAAAGACGTCATCCAGCAGGTCAGCGACATCCTTTTGAAGCCTCCACAATCGAACAAATATAACACTCTTAAAGAGCGCTTATTACATGTGTACGAAGAGTCAGAAATCCGACAATTTCAGAAGCTTTTGAGTGAAATGGAATTGGGGGACCAAAAGCCATCCCAATTACTACGTCGAATGAGGGAACTGGCACGAGACAAAATACCGGACGAGACCCTTCGCATCATGTGGCAAGGTCATCTGCCACCGACAGTACGTGGTGTGCTAGCGGTCAGCGAAGTGAAGGACCTCGATAATTTGGCCGCCATAGCCGATAAAATCGTGGAAACCACGCGTCCATTGCAGCTGGCGGAAGTACATGCAACGACAAGTAACAGTATCGATACAGCTACCATCTTGTCTGAAATTGCCAAATTGAGCCTAAGAATGAACGACATGGAAAATCGCAAAAATCAATTTCAAAATTTTAGAAATCGATCTCGATCGCGCTCTGCTTCACGCGGACGTAACCAGATACGCCGCACGCCGGACAGTCCAAATTGGCTGTGTTCATATCATTTCAGATACCGTCATAGAGCAAGGAAATGTGTAGAGCCGTGTGCATGGAAAAAATCTGGAAACAGGGAACAAGAAAACTAGTTGTGGTGCAATCGCAGGCGGAGATTTGCACCATATCTCCCGTTCCCCGACTAAGTGTTACGGACAATAACAGCGGTTTTAAATTTTTAGTGGACACCGGTGCAAACATTTCGGTTATACCAGTGAACAAAAATAGGTACTATAGTAAATGTGACGATTATAAACTGTACGCAGCTAACGGAACTGAAATAAAAACTTACGGTGTTAAGACTTTGGACTTAGATTTCAAGTTACGTCGACCATACCGCTGGTCATTTGTCCTGGCTGATGTCAAGCAACCTATTCTCGGTGCTGACTTCCTTAGCCACCATAAACTATTAGTGGATGTGAGCAAAATGAGACTTATTGATTCGATTACCAGTTTACATACAATAGCTTCAGTGACTTTACAAGAACAACCAACAGTGAGAACAATAGATTACACAAGTGACTACAGTGACATTTTATCCGAGTTTCCTAACGTGACAAAACCTATGTGCTTTAAGGAAACTCCACCGCATTCTGTAGTCCATCACATCGAAACGACGGGATCAGCTGTTTTCGCCCGGCCCAGACCGCTACCGCCGGACAAGTACATCAAAGTGAAGGCAGAATTTCAACGCATGCAGGACATGGGCATTTGTAGACCTTCAAAAAGTAACTGGGCCAGTCCACTCCACGTCGTTACTAAGAAAAACGGCGAACTCAGACCATGTGGCGACTATCGGCAACTGAATGCGCTGACAAAGCCTGACAGGTACCCGATACCGCGTATACAAGACTGCACGTACCTACTGCATAACAAAAACATTTTTTCACGAATAGATTTACAACGTGCATATCATAATATTAGTGTCAATGAAGACGACATACCGAAAACGGCGATAACGACCCCGTTCGGACTGTATGAATTTCAAAAAATGACCTTCGGACTCAAAAATGCTGCTCAAACATTCCAGCGTTTTCTTAATAACGAAGTCTTGCGAGGATTAGACAATATATTTATATATATAGATGACGTCATCATTGCATCCATGACAGAGTCCGATCATAAACAACACGTGAGAGAAGTACTTGCCCGACTTGACAAATATGGTGTAACTATAAACATGTCTAAATGCGAGTTTGGTAAAACAGAATTAAATTTCCTTGGATTTCACGTATCGAAAAGTGGATTAAAACCTTTAGAAGACCAAATAAAAGTTATATCCGAATTCCCAAGGCCAAACACAGTCGACGAACTACGTAGATTCCTTGGAATGCTCAATTTTTACAGACGTCACCTTCCAAAAGCAGCTGAAATACATTCAAAGTTACATCCATTCCTACATAACGCCAAAAAGAGAGACAAGAGCATCATACCATGGACCGACGAAACTATCGCAGCCTTCGAACAATGTAAACAAAGCATACGAAGCGCAATTACATTGACATTTCCATCAGCTGACGCCCCGATCGCCCTTATGACTGACTGTTCAAATACGTGTGCCGGCGCAGTCCTACAACAACGAGAAGGAGACTCCTGGCGACCTCTGGGATTTTTTTCCAATAAACTGAGTGACGCTCAGCAACGGTACAGCACATACGATCGAGAGTTATTGGCAATTTATATGGCAATCAAACATTTTAGACCTTTAATCGAAGGAAGACCTTTTACAGTTTATACCGACCATAAACCTATCGTGTACTCATTAACAAAAAATACAATAAGCAAGAACGATACACCACGGCGAATACGACACCTCGATTTTATCATGCAATTTTGTACCTCAATACAACACATACAAGGCTCGGACAATATAGTTGCGGACACTTTATCACGTATAGCGGAGATAGATATGCCATCGCCCATAGATTATGACAGAGTAGCCGAGGCACAGAAGGGCGACAATGAGTTGAAAGCTCTTTTGAAATCAAACACATTGTGTTTTAAACAGATGCACCTACCAAATTGCAACAAACCTATTTATTGCGAGTTGTCGCTGGGCAGAGTCCGTCCATATTTGCCCGAGGAATTTCGTGTATCGACTTTCAACGCTGTACATGGCGCAAGCCATCCGGGGACGCGCACTACTAAAAAGATGATGCAAGCAAGGTACTTTTGGACATCGATGAACAAAGATGTTACTATGTGGAGCAAGTCCTGTATGGGTTGTCAAAAATCCAAGGTCGATCGACATACCACATCACCGCATGGAACTTTTATTCACAGCGACCGATTCGAACATCTACATATGGACATTGTCGGTCCCTTGCAATACTGCCAGGGTTACAGGTATATTGTTACAATGATAGACAGAAAGACCGGCTGGCCAGAGGCCCACCCAGTGAAAGATATTACTGCAGAAACTACTGCTGATATAATTTACTCGGGATGGATAACAAGGTTTGGATGTCCTTTGAGACTGACGACGGATCAAGGACGTCAATTCGAGTCCCACCTGTTTCAGCACTTAGCTAAGAAGATGGGTATCAATAAGATACGTACCACCGCATACCATCCACAATCCAACGGATTAGTAGAAAGGTGGCACCGTTCGCTTAAAGCAGCTTTAATGTGCAGAGGAAATACGGACCAGTGGGTAACAGAATTACCAACAGTACTACTGGGACTACGAGCTAGTTTGAGGGACGATACGCAAATCAGCGCCGCAGAGTTGGTGTATGGAGAACCACTCAGATTGCCCGGAGACTTCTTTCAGCCACTAAAGCCAGAAGATACCTCCAGCTGTGAAGAGTATGTACAAGAGTTGCGTAGAAAGTTATCCAAGCTATCGTCGGTACCCAGGAAAGAAAATCACCAAAGTAAAATATTCGTTCATCCTGAGTTGCAAGAATGCGAATATGTCTTTGTACGATGCGACAAGGTCACAAAACCTCTAACTCAGCCATATTTGGGACCATTTAAAGTAGTAAAAAGAACAGATAAATATTTTAAAATATTACAGGCAGACTCAGAGAAAATTGTTAGTATAGATAGATTGAAGCCGGCCTTTACACTCAAGACTGAGGAATGCGATCACATTCCTAATAAGGAACCTTCTAACATAAACAACAGCACGACTGAACAGCCAAAGCTATCTAGATTCGGAAGAGTAATTAAACCAGTCGTACGTTTCACTCAGTAAAATGGGGAAACCACACAGTAAAACTACGGAAGAACAAATAATTATCGCGCAGAATGGAGCTGGTAACGGTGCCTCCGGCACTGCTGGGGAAACGGACAACAACGTGTCTACCCTGCTAAGATACGAGTACTACCTACTATTCATCGTAACCATCACCTTCATAGTAGTAGTCTACATATGCTGGAAAAGATGCAAAGTCCAGTACGCGCGATTCCTGCGTCGAGAACTTCAACTGCAAATGACCACCTTGCCAGTGGTCGAGCAAGGAGTACCGAGCCGCAACCTTCAACCACAACCAAAGCAAGTGATAACCTAGTGTTTGTGACAAAACGAAAGTTTAGTGAAGTGAGAATGATAAAAATAAACGACAACCAGTGCGAGTTAAAACGGACCGAAACAATTAAGTGTAACCCTATATCTCTTAGATAAGAATGTTTATAAAGGTATACCTACTCGTGTAAAATGTTAGTAATGCCTACGTATCTAATTGTGAATCAATTTCTTTATTTACTGATGAATATTATACCAATTTTTTTAAATAATAAAGGGGGATGTTATGTGCTATAAGATATACTTACTACACTATTGTATACTATGTAAGACAGTGCTTGTAAGATCTGATATTAAACGGACGTGTCGCTAAATCGATCTATTATTTATACCACCCAATAAGGCACACTCCCAAGGGAATAAAGTGATTTGAATTTGGAACTTTGAAATTCGTGTGAAAACTCTTGGTTTTAATTTTTAAATTTAAATTTAAATTTAAAATTCATTTATTCAGATGTCAATAATCCATGTTGTTAGTAACAATCTTCTTATGATCTATGTTAGTAATTACATTAGGTATATATTAATAAGTTTAAAATGTCATAAAGCTACCAAAGTTGTGTGGGGCCTCAACCTAGATAGCCAGAACCTAGTAATCCTCCCTGAACATTCATTGTTAGCAACAACGGCCAGCAGGCTATTCGAGCTCCCCCGAACCCGTGCCAACAGGGATGCACTTCTTTTACGTAAAATGGCGTGGAAATCATCCACATGTGCATCGGCAAACATCCCTGACGCGCTACAGAATCGGGGAAGCCCCAAAAGCACCCTGAAACCGTTGTTATATTGGATTCTGAGGGCGTTATATACCTGCTGCGTATAGCGAACCCACAGACTGCAGGTGTAGAGCGATTGACAATAGGCTTTAAACAGAGTTACTTTTACCTGAGCACTACATTTAGCAAACCTGTGGGCCAACATATTGCACCTGACAGACAACGCCCTCCTCTCTCTCTCTATATCCATATTATCAGACATATCATCTGTGACCCAGTGACCCAAGTACTTAAAATGCTTTACCCAACTTAATGGGATCCCCCCAAGCTTAACCGGAGGTACTGAATAGCTTTTACTACCTGCTTTAAACAACATTAGCTCACTCTTTTTTGCATTATACCTAAGTCCATGGGACACAGCATATGTTTCACAAATGTCTAACAAACGTCTAAGCGCACTGACAGTTGGACTCAGCAGAACCATGTCGTCTGCATAACTTATATTATTGACACTGACTCCATTAATTGAGCATCCAACATTGGCTCTACTGAGCCCAACTATCAGTTGATTTATGTACAAATTAAACAACTTAGGAGAACTAATTCCTCCCTGTCTAACTCCACAGTTAAGTTTATACTCTTGAGATAGAGCTCCCGCCCATTTGACAACATTTTTCTGATTGCTATACCAGTACCTAAAAAGATTAATTAAATCCCTAGGCATATCCGTGTCTACAGTCAGCTTATGCCATAGGATGTCATAGGAAACCAGGTCGAATGCTTTAGACAGATCCAAAAAACAGGCATACACAGGCGTTTTTCTCTCAGTGTAATATTGAACAGCATGCTTCAAACACAAAATCGCAGCCTCAGTAGAAAGTTTAGGTTGAAAACCAAACTGAGCTTCATGTAGATGAAGGTGTTTACTTAGATGTCTTTCAAGAATACTGTCCAACATCTTGGCTAGGACTGTCGCCAGGGAGATGGGTCTGTAGTTGGATCCGTCAGAAGCGTCACCCGTCCGATTTTTAATGACTGGTACAACAACTGTCTTCATCAATGGCTCCGGCAAATAAGAATGACCTATACAGAATGTAAACAACATGGCAAGAACTCGTGGAAGGTGAACACCAGCATGCTGCAGGTGCTCTATACTAAGTCCATCATGCCCAGGCGATTTACCTCTTTTCATATTTTTAAGAATTTCTCTAATATCATTCGCAGTAACAGATACATGATTTTCAGGCAGAGGAACATCAGCACAGAGCACCTGTTGACGAGGCAATGTTGATTCCACATGGAATTGCTCTCTGAAAACATTAGCAATACCAGTTGGTTCACTCACACCATCCACGCTCACAGGCACACCATTTGACTGATTCAGTTTTTTAGTGCGTTTCCAAAAGCTACTGAAGTCCTTATCATTGTGATGGGACGCTAAAATGTCCATTTGTATTTGTTTTTGGTTATTTTGGCACCATTTTAGCCTACTCTTAAAGATCTTACGATATTTACACATATTTTCATACATCAAGCCATTTTGTAATTTACCACTTAGCACCCAATTATGAAACGCAATCCGAGCCTGACTGTGAGCGTATCTGACATGTTTATTCCATCCTACCAACCGAGCCCTACCTTTAGGTTTTCCCCCACTATAACTCAATATAGCAGCCTCACTGAGTGTTTCAACAATATTTTCATATAACTTAGCAATAATATGTTTATGTTTGGAATTAGAACACATTTTTCCACAACATTCTCTAAATTCAACAGGAAAATCAATGTCTTTAAGTTTATTATTACAGAAATTATTATATTTATCAATCAGGTAAGACTCTCTGTGCCCCCACACAACCTTATTTACCACATCAATTTTATATGTCAACTTAGGCTTAATTAAATTTATGTCACATTTTACAACAAGAGGGAAATGATCAGACCAGTAAACATCATACCAAATATATATGTCATTTATTAATTTATATGCTGATTGGGTAGTTACACAGTGGTCAAGCCAACTAGTACTGCCGTGAGCATCACTAACAAAAGAATATGTGTCCGACCTATTACCTAACTTCTCATAGTCCGCACATCTCCAATTTTGATCCGTACAAAAGTCAAACAGTTCCTTCCCGAATGGCTTACTCGGGTCCGCATTGAAGTCCCCTAACATAAAACCGCAGTCCACGTTTACACTTTCAATGATAGCACTTATTTCACTTAAACACTGAGTGAACTCAACTAAATTAACAGTTTCATCAGTAGGCATATAGACCGACAATATAAGCATTGATCTGCACTCTGGTAGGTTAATTTTAATTGCAGCAAGACGTACACAATTACACTCAATCACTGTAACATCCTGGAAGGTATTCTTCCTCCATAGTATAGCCACCCCACCGTGGGGCCGACCCCGCAGCATTCCCTTAGATGTATCCACCGCCGAAGTTCCAGTGTAGCTAAAGTTGTCATCAATGGTACCCAAATAGTTGATATCATGAGGGAGCAACCATGTTTCTTGCAGTGCAATGACATCCACCTGTTTACACAGCGACCGGACACCTTCCACAGACCTTACTACATTTTTACAATTGAAACTAACAAAATTGCAGTTTGATTGTCTATTATCCATTTGAATTATGTAAAATGTTACTCGATTTCTCCTTTTCACAAGCCACGGGGACACTCTTTCTACTCTTCATATCAAAGTATCGCCTATACGAGATTCCATCGGGCCATATTTTCGAGTTCATGAAAACAAACACCTTGTTCCTAGGCACTAAGATTTTGAACGAGTTGTACTCTTTAAAACGCTTCATTGAAACCTGCTCAGCTGTTACCTTGATTCCAGTTTTCCGCAATAAATAAGCAGAAATATCAGTAGCCGATGTATTCCTACTAACATTGTAAACATAGAGTGATACATTCACATCGGCAGCCTTGAATTTGCTCTCTGGGTCCGTGCATTCTCCTTGGAAACCGGTAAAGCGATTTCTATGTCGTTTTCGCTGAACAATTTTCCAAACCTCGGTAGGCTCTGCACTTTTCCACCTTCCATCTTGCTTAATCATGTCGGAGAAAGATTTCGTAGTAGAATTTGCCTTAGTCACCGTCGTCTCACAAACGTCAACAACCTCCATATTTGACATTTTGTCACTTCTCAAATGTTCCCCATACTGTGCTTGAAAAGATGCATTCACCAAAGGTGAAACAACATCATTGCGCCGGTATGCGTGCGACAAGGACGGCTGCACGTAAGTTTTAGAAGACTCGGACGGCGCGAGCGGCCGCGGCAGGGGCGCGGGCGGCGGCGTCTGCGCGGGCGGTGGTGCATCGATCGACCGTTGGCTAGGTGTAGGTAGGTCAACTGGTTGTAGTGCAGGTGAATCTCGATAATTACCCTCAACTGCTCGCTCATGCATATTACCATTGCAATATTGAGTATCAATATCAGCTAATTTACTGTCGTTATTGTTCGGGGGAGATATTGATGGTTCTGAAAGATGTCGTAAACCCATCGGTCCACTGTCACAATGAAAACTATCCAGCAAACAGGCACCCCGCTTGTTATTTATCCACCTTACTTCCGAATGAGAAGATCGTTTCGGAGTAAGCATGCATGTTTTAACTTCATTTAGCTGGTCTATCGTCACGTAACGTTCTTTAATGATCTTCACATCATTTTGGAGCACCAACAGATCCTTCAATAATCTCATGACGTCTATATGGTCAAAGGTCACTGGCGGTAGCTTTTGCAAGTCACGGGCCACAAAAATCGGAGTGATCTCAGGATCGGTCTCTTTAAATAACGTTATTATGTCGTACATATCACGGTCCGACTTGCCACTCCCTTTTCTTGTAATTTTACGTGTTTCTTTCTTTACAGCGTCAAATAATAATCCTTTGGCTATTTTTATGTCGTCTGACGAAAATGTCGACACACACAACCTCACTAGGCCTTCCTCGTCCATAACATCTGCCTTGTTTTGTATAAAGGCTAACACTTCATTAATTACAATCCGGCAGTGATTACACTTCATCACATTGCAAGACATATTGCACTCGCTCGCACCTTCAACTTTACTCATATTTAGATCACTTTCACGTCGACCGCACTCAATGACGCGCGAACGCAGACTGAGGTTTCAGCAAATATGTTTTATTTATAATAAGTAATTTGATTGGTCTACAAAAATCTAGCAGGCCACGATTAATGTTTTTTATTTTGATTTTTACGTTAGGTCTAAGCAAATATGTTTTGCCTATAATACCTACCAAATATTTACCATCATGCTACCATCTCATTGCAATTGCCCCATTTTTTTTAACTGGATTTTTTTCAAGTAGGGAACTGGCCACCACAAGAATTAAAAAAAAATTGGACTGACGGTATGAAAAGTAGAGTATGCACCTCGGGATAAAGCATGTCTTCGTCTTGGGCGGCTCGAACCCCTCGCTTCACTCAGGACTCTACATAACTTTAATCTCCCTAACTCCGCTCGGGAGTCAACCCGAGAGTCCCTCGATACACTCGGGGCTCAATATGCCACCCACAACATAAGACATTGCTTTATGCCCTTGATGCATAATCTACTATTATTGACGTAGGTCTCATAAAAAAGGATCTTCGGAGTATCGAGCGGAATAGCTTGTCATAATAACATGACAAGCTATTCAATGTGTGTTATTTTCTCTTCCTGTATTTGTCGTGTGTTTGAACTCAATAAATGCTTTTCTTTTTTTCTAAAATGAAGTATATAAGTTGATGAAAGATTGGAACCACCTTTTCATCACAAAACTACTTAAAGTTTGTGGTCGCGAGGTCTGTTCGTAGAATCACTAGTTTATATACCCATGTCCCGTAATGAATGAATTAACGGGTTGTCTAGCTACCATAACACAAGCCTAGTTGCTTAGCTTGGGGCTAGATGGCGCTGTGTGGATTGTACTGCAATATTTATTATTATATTATAACTAGCGACCCGCCCCGGCTTCGCACGGCTATATTATGTTTGTTTTATACATATAAACCTTCCTCTTGAATCACTATCTATTAAAAAAAAACTGCATCAAAATCCGTTGCGTAGTTTTAAAGATTTAAGCATACATAGGAATATAGGGACAGGGAAAGCGACTTTGTTTTATACTATGTAGTGATTAAACACGCATTGGATGCCGGAGGACGAACGTCGGAATCGAGGCAGACCCCGTAAACGAGATGGCGTGACGATCTCGATTCATTTGACACAGACTGGATAAACCTTTCCCAGGACCGAAATCCTTGGAAAGATGTTAGAGAGGCCTTTGCCCACCATTGGGACAATATAGGCTAACAAAAAAAAATGAAATACTTAACATCAAATATATTCCCCCTTATTCCAAAACGAGGTTTAAGGATAGTCCGAGATGTGGATTTAAACCTTAGATTTAAACACAGATAAACTCGTGAACTATAGTCTAAACACTATCCCTATAGATTACACAGGGAACTATAGTCTAAACACTATCCCTATAGATTATCAGGGATAGTGTTTAGACTATAGTTCACTAGTAAATCTGTGTCTAAATCTAAGGTTTAAATCCGCATCTCGGACTATCCTTAAGGTTCCACTGGTCGATCGTGTTTCCATACAAATGAATTTAGAGTGTTATCCATTTATTCTTTATGGAATTTGAAAAAACAAAAGTTAAATCTACATAACAAGTCTATATCTAGCCCATGTAGGCGACGAAATAGACAAATTATATTTAATTTAATATAATTTAATATAAAAACAATTAACAAATAGAAACAAAAGCAAAAAAAACTAAAAGAAAATCACAAACATTAAAAACAATAAACAAATACTAAATCAATACAAAAAAAATATAAAAAAATACAAATATTAATATAAAAAACTGGTTGCCTGTAAAGTCGGTATACGGGCGAAAGTTTTACGTGACAACAACTGTGCTCGAGTGGAAGGGACGCGTGCCTTTCACTTTTTATGTCTGTCTCTCTCGCTCTTAGGCGGGCTAACCATGCCCGAGTGGAAGGGACGCGTGCCTCTCACTCGCTCTCATTGTGAGCGCATAACGTCAGCGGAGCGTAACGCAGTTTCTTGAAGTGTCACCCGGCAAACCAATTTATAAAACGTTGTCACGTCAATAAATATAATTTGTCTATTTCGTCGCCTACATGGGCTAGATATAGACTTGTTATGTAGATTTAACTTTTGTTTTTTCAAATTCCATAAAGAATAAATGGATAACACTCTAAATTCATTTGTATGGAAACACGATCGACCAGCGGAACCTTAAACCTCGTTTTGGAATAAGGGGGATTATGTTTAAACAGTGATTTTATTATGTTTTCAGACCCCGAAATCTCGCGAAGAATTAGTTGCTATATACGGATACGATATAAGAAACGAAGACGCACCTCCCCACGCAAGGCGGAACAGACGATATGGGTAATTATATATATATTTTAACCTTTTATTTTCAATGATAAAACTGTAGTTGAATTATAAACTCGCAGCGAACTAGGTCATAAATAAATTTAATGGTTCACGGCCGGCTCGGCTGGGTGAATCCACGATCTTTGGAATGAAAGTCGAGGTATCTACCACTAGGAAATTAGGAATCAGTATTGGGGACCTTTATAATCTGTCGTTTTATTTGAAAATAAAACTATAGTTGAATTCTACACTTGCAGCGAACTAGGTCATCTATACATATGAAATGCTTTGTCCTGAACGACTGACTGACTGACTGATGGATCAACGCACAGCCTAAACCGCTGATCGTACAGACCTGCATCCGATTTACGAAATTGTACCCCTTAAGAGCAAAGGGTACCGACCGCTCTCTCCATACAAACGTAGTCGAGTGTCTCCTCCCTGGATAATGACACTATAGCAAATATTTTTGTTGCATAAAACTTATAACTGCCATGACCGTGCACCTATGTCTTATTTTATATATCTTAATTTCTATGATAATTAGCAAATGAAAGAAACCAAGACATAGGGGCATAGTTATGGCAGTTATAGGTTTTATGCAACAAAAATATTTGTGCTAGTGTCAATATCCAGGGAAGAAACAGTCGACTACGTTTGTATGGAGAGAGCGCAGGTACCCTTTCACCTTAAACGCTAAAATTATAGTTGAATTATAGACTTGCAGTGAACTGGGTCATAAATCTAAAGAAATTAATAAATTAATTTATTTTTTCCCACTAACTTTGAAATGGAGAATTCGACATTGGCGGTCAGTAACAAACAATAAATAAAGCTTACTAGTTATTTGTGCATGAAAAGCTGTAGGTATAATTACTATGAAAATGCTGTTTTAGTTTGAAAATTTTGTGTAAGTTATAATTTTTTTATTGTTATAAGGTTATTTCGATCTATTTGGCCGTCAAATTCGAAAAAAGTAATTTTTATTTTTGGGTACGGAACCCTAAAAAAATAATTTGGCGAGCCATTACTTCGAGATCTCTTTTGCTTGCGATCCGCATGCGTGAGATTGCATTTCCTTGGTTATATTATGTTATTGGAGTTTGGCAAACACATAGCATTGCGTTTCTTGACTGTTATTTTTACTTAAACTAATGTGCATGAAATTCCTCAATAATGTATTTAAAAATAATTACTAATGGCTTTACCCCGATTAGCTTTTTTATTTTTTTTGAGATCTCGGCTGAGATTCGGTCAGCCAATCGCGGCGCGTTGCTTGGTAAGACTTAGCGCAGTGCACACTGTGATTGGCTGATCGAGTCTGTAAGAAATAGTAAGCCTGCTTGGTCAAGATAACACTTACTTACTCCGCTCAGCGGCCCAAAATGTGTCTTGGCCACCGAAACGAGAGTCTTCCATAGATCTCTGTCCTTTTCTTGCTTTAAAAAAAAAATATGCCATATTTTAAATGTTACCCTAACAGCTGCTTTAGACAAGATTATTTTCCATTACGTTTCGTTCGTTTCGTTCGTTTGACGACCCAGTTGGCGCAATGGTCACCATGCCGGACTGCCAAACACATGGTTGCGGGTTCGATTCCCGCCACAGCCAAGTATTTATGCTTAAATATTTGTCTGTGGTCTGGTTGTTTCTATGTATTATAAGTATATATCTACAAAAGAAAAGTATATAAGTAGTATATCCGTTGTCTAGCACCCATAACACAAGTCTAGTTACTTAGCTTGGGGCTAAATGGCGAATGTGTGGAATGTCCTGCAATATTTATTTATTTATTAGCGATATCGCCAATCATAAGTTTTTTTTTGTATAAAATTTACATAAAGCGTTATATGAAATTGGCATAAGGTGAAACTTGTCTATCGTTTTTTTTTTCTCTAACGCAACACCACGTAACTTTTCGTTGGCTTATGTTAATCTCATACAACAAAACACACAGACAGACAGACAGAAAGTGATCTTATAAGTGTTCCTTTTTTTTACCTTTTGAGGTACGGAACCTTAAAAATGGATCGATTGACGATATTGATAAAATAGAAAGTAATCTTGTCTAATAAGGCAGGGCAGGCTAAAGAGTGTTAAGAACATACAGCCTCGTCCTTACAACTAACCTGCTTTTTCTCCTTTAAAATGTTTTTAACAGTGTTATTTGAACATCAAAATAACCATGCATTAACAAGACAAGTTTATTGTTTATCGAGTACCTATAGTAAGAAAAACCTAGGTTTGTCGCCACAAAATTGCAATGCCCGGCAGGGCTCATATGTGGACTATTATGCCTCTGTAAGATCTATTATACTGAAATGAAATTCTTTTGTATCTTCGCATATTAGTCGTGGTCCTAACAAGTACACTCGTACCTGGGAGGATGAAGAAGCGTACCGTCGTCAGAACGCGGCCGCGGCCAACACTCCTCAAGCTAGGAAGCCTCCCAACCCTGAGGACTTCCCTGAATTGGACGCCACTAGGAGACAACCGTGAGTTTAAATATATTATCTATACCTTTTTATTGACCGAGGCAGCGTCTCTGCTTAGGTAGATTGCTTTGAGTGATAAGCGACTTAAGACCAGGCTGAGGCTGTCAATTTCCATACAAAAAGCGGTAACGTTTTCCCCCCATAAACGATGTCCGATTTTGATAATTTTTGAAATTTTTCTAGATTTCATGGAAAACTAGGTTTAACCGTTTTTATTTTAAAGAAATATTGCATAAGATAGAAGTTATTAGCATCAAAATATCTATATTTTTGACTTAAAAACGTCATCGACCGTTTCGATTGTTTTTTAATAGACTAAACTGAGTTACCAAAAAAGAAAAACGTATAAACCTAGAATAAGATGCAGTGAATTAAATGAGACTAAATTTATTTCATTTTGTGAAGGATAAAGGGGGTAAAAACGTTACGGCCCGCAACATTATTTGAAAGCAATGTGTAGGCCATTACGTCCGAACTTAAACTCTCTCTATCGCACGATACGGGTCATTTTTGAAAATACCTACTCGCGCCGCGTATCGAAAACTCACAATTCTCTTAAGTTTTTTTTTGTTTAATTGATGATTATTTATTATTATTATTATGAGCCTGTAGTGTCTCACTGCAGGGCAAAGGCCTCTCTGCTACATAGAAACATCCAGACCACAGACATCTAAGCATAAATACATGTCTGAGGCGGGAATCAAACCCGTAACCCTGTGTTTGACAGTCCGGCATTGTGCCAACTCGGTCGTCGGTCATCGTTAATACCTAAGTGTACAGATCTTTTCACTCACGAAGGCGCTCCCTTCCACACCTTATGAATGTTGTAAACATAATCCGTATATAATTCTATCTCTGTTTTATGCTGTCTCTACTGATAGTCTTCACACACACATTAAGACATCTTGTTAGCACGTGCGACACTCATATTAATGCATACCGAGAAAATTTACCCTGGAGGGGCGCGCCTTCGTGAGTGAACAGATCACTACATTGTATAAAATAAAGTCGCTTTTTCTGTCCCTATTTCCCTTTGTATGCTTAAATCTTTAAAACTACGCAACGGACATTGATGCGGTTTTTTTTAATAGACAGAGTGATTCAAGAGGAAGGTTTATATGTATAAGACATGCATAATATAGCCGTGCGAAGCCGGAGCGGGTCGCTAGTCTGTAATAATTTACTATGTTTTATGTGTTGTTTAAATGAAGCGCTTATCAATCTATCTATCTAATAATTCCAGTAAGAAGAATCGTACGCCTGTAACGTACGCCCGGCCCCGTTCGAAGTCCCAACCGAACTCGAACGAGTCCCTCGAGAACGGAACATCGCTCCGTCGAAACGCCTCGATAAAGACAACCAAGAAGCCGGCGCCGTTGAAATCGAGCGTTAAGAATGCCACTGTCAAAACACCCGCGAAAATTACGCCGAGAAAGGACGATAGGAAGATGCCGGCTATCGAGAATCTGACTATTACGGCTTCGATTAATAATAGGTGAGGTATTTTATTTACTACTAGCTTCGTTCCGCGTTTTCACCCGCGTATGTCCCGATTCTGTGGGAATATCGGGATACCCTATAAATCAATGTACCATCATCCAAGTGGGATCAAAATCGATTCAGTAGTTTCGGAGCCTATTCAATTCAAACAAACAAACAATCAAATCCAACCATCCAACCCCTTAGATAAGATTACTTTTTATTATCGACATAGCCAATACATTTTTTTAAGCTATTGCATAGCTTTTATCGCGAGCTTTGAGCGCGGCGACCGAATCAAGAAATTCCGTAACGAAAATAAAACCTAACAGCCCCCACTCCGCCTACCATGTTTTGTTTTCTTTTGCATATTTCAACGAAAAATCACGTGATCTTGCGATAGAAAAAATATAATGATAGACAAGTTTCATCTTTTAGTCAATTTAATACAATGCACATACAAAAAATCTGTCGATTGGCGATATCGCTAATGTAAATCTGAAAGACCGGTACCCTTACCATGAGTTTACAGAGACCGGACTCGCTAGCATCTGCGTAAAAAAATTCTATGAAAAAAATGTACTTCTAGTGAACGCTAGAGGCTCTGTACATTTTTTTCATAGATTTTGGAACGAAAGTTCCTTATCGCGCGTTGCGAAAGGGGGCTAGACGGAAAAAATTAAGACCAAAAGTTGTAACGACACTTTTTGAGTTGTGATGACACTTTTTGCTATAGTTGTAAGCCGTGCGGCGTGCGCGTGTTTCTCTTATTGTCTCTCTCTCTTCTCTCTCTCATAGAAAGCAAGTCAGTTATTTTCGTTTCGTCTTTCTATTTCGCATTGAACAGTGTGGTGTCGCGACGATTATTTACAAAAAAATATAAAAAAATAATTATAATTCCTTCACTAAAAAAAACATACAACAACCGAATTGAGAACCTCCTCCTTTTTTTGAAGTCGGTTAATTAATCAAAAGGAACTTCTTTCCATCCGGGTGTCCCTTGACACCTCTCAAGTTTTTTTACGGAGACGTAAAAAGAAAAAGACGTAAAAAAATTCTGTATAAAGTAAATGTGTGGTAGTATATGAGGTGTATGTTATCAGCGAAGGCCCGGCTCGGCGAGTGAGCACGCCGGCGGCGGCGAGTGTCGGACAACAGAGACCTGTGCCGACGCCGCTCGAACATACCAGGAAGGTGCTCAACAATCAGGTGAGACGACGGATACTTATTATTGACCGAGCGAGAAAGAAAGATATAAATAAACATTTTATTTTCTGAACACATAAAAAACAACGGTTCCGGGTATAAAAAACTTAAGGTGAAAGGGTACCGACGCCTTCTCCATACAAACGTAGTCGACTGTTTCCTCCCTGGATACTGACACTTGAGCAAATATTTTTGTTGCATAAAACCTATAACTGCCTTGATTATGCCCCTATGTCTTGGTTTTTTTCATTTTCTAAATTATCATAGAAATAAAGATTTAAAAAAAACATAGGGGCATGGTCATGGCAGATATAAGTTTTATGCAACAAAAATATTTGCTCTAGTGTCATTATCCAGTCGACTACGTTTGTATGGAGAGAGCCCCCAGTACCCTTTCCTCTTAAAACTTAAAAAAAATACTCTTATTTACTAAACAACTATAAAATATAATGTACATGCATTGTCATGCATATATGCACACACTGTAGCTGCGTCTCGTAACGGTGTCGCGACTTCAAAGATTTTATCCCCTCTAAAAAATATGCGTACCGCGCTATAAGAAGTTTTCACTAAAAAATGCACAAGAAAAATGTAGTACTTACAGCGTTATAATTGCAGCAACCGCAGCCGTCAAACAACAGCCAGAGTAAGCCGCAACAACAGCAACCGTCGACGCAACAGAAACAACAATCTCAACAACAACACTCGCAACAACAACAACAACAACAGCAAACAGGTGAGGATTTTAGTATTGTAGTGCTTGGAACTTGGAGCTTAGTAGGGGGGCATTTCTCGTAAATGGGCGCGTTCCGAAGGCGCTTCAAAAGAAAGAAAGAAATAAACTTTATTTTGTAATTACTACACGTGCAAAAGTCAATAAGACATTATAATAAACTATCGACCCGCCCCGGCTTCGCACGGCTATATTATGCATGTATTATACAAATAAACCTTCCTCTTGAATCACTTTATCTATTAAAAAAATCGCATCAAAATCCGTTGCGTAGTTTTAAAGATCTAAGCATACAAAGGGAAATAGGGACATAGGGACGGCGAAAAGTGACTTTATTTTATACTATGTAGTGATAATAACAGAAAACTAAATCTAAACAATTAAACAAACTTCTTAACCACTAGTGTAACCAAAAAAGGATTATACTCAGCATAATGTTGTGACGCCAAAAACACAACAACGCTGATTTTCAGTACAATTCTATCGAGCTGAGTGAATGATGTACAAATAAAAGAAATATTTACTAGACTAACGTAATAAAAACACAAATCACTACATAGTAAAACAAAGTCGCTTTCTCTGTCCCTATTCCCTTTGTATGCTTAAATCTTTAAAACTACGCAACGGATTTTGATGCGGTTTTTTTAATGGATAGTGTTTCAAGAGGAAGGTTTATATGTATAATACATGCTTAATATAGCCGTGCGAAGCCGGGGGGACGCTAGTTTATAAATATAAGCCAAAGCTTGAAAAAGAAAAAGTTTAACACATCGGATACTAGATGGCGCCACTAGTAAAATTAGATCGCGCAAGTGTTGCGTTTTACACTTTTAGTAGTACTTTCCATTCAAATTGTTTGAAGTTATCACTCGCTCGAAAGCGGTGAAGGAAAACATCGTGGATTTTTGAATCAAGTAAAATGTGAAAGCATTTCACTTGTGTTATTAATAGATTATTATTAAAGTAGTGTTTGGCTTAGCTGTGTTTAAGTACAGAAAAGCCAAAAAAAAAAGCACTTCTATATTCTCATTTTTTTATATAAGTAAAATGCTTTAGATTTTTTTTTGTTATACGTTTTTTATTTTTATTTTTATTTTAAAAAAATATTTTTATTTTTTATGTTTAAAAAACAAATGGTTGTCTGTAAACGCGGTTTTCGGACAATAATTTTACGTGATAACGTCATATGAATAGGATGAAAAATTTTTTGTTGATATTATTTTTATCTTTTTTTTTAATTTTGTCTTTTTTTTCCTTTATCTATACTAATATTATAAAGCTGAAGAGTTTATTTGTTTGTTTGAACGCGCTAATCTCAGGAACTGCTGGTTCGAATTGAAAAATTATTTTTGTGTTGGATAGTCCATTTATCGGGGAAGGCTACTTTTTATCCCGATATTCCCACGGGATCGGGAGTTACGCGGGTGAAACCGCGGAGCGCAGCTAGTATGTATATAAGTCTCCTATTCGTCACTCGTCACACCATAACACAAGCTCAGATGAGCGATATTATTATTAAATACTCTTGTCTCCTAAGTTACCATGACGCGTCTGGTCATATTGCCATGACGCATGACGTCACACAATATTACCGTGACACTTTTGTGTGAATGCAGGTGTTCCACCAATTTATTAGAATAATTAATATTTATATAGAAAGTCAAGGATGCCTTGCAGATTGGTCACTGCAAGTGCGGGAGAAATAAATATTTAAAAAAATACCCTTTTTTGAGATCTAGATTCCGACTGCGGGCCGCATCATTATGATTGACGGGCCGCATGCGGCCCGCGGGCCGTATGTTTGACATGACTGGACTAGACCGATTTTGATGAAATTTTGTACGATACATTGCTTCATTGGAAGTAACATAGTTAATTTTCTATCCCGATATTCACACGGGATCGGGAGTAAAACCGCGGAGCGCTGCTAGTATATTATACATAACTAACTTTTTATTACAGTTGCTAATAAAGTGGTTCTTATTCAACCACTTTTAGGCTCATAATCCAACGTATAATGCACGCGTGCGTTTTACATTACCACGATACACTAGTGCTGTAATAAGTTATCCTGATTAGGTAAATTCGTATCTTACTGCTAATTACATGTTATGTACATGAAACATTCTTAATTTATCTGGGTGTATACTGTTTTGATGTATAAAAAAACTTTAGATAAACCAACAAAGAGTTTTTAAGCCAGAAAAAATGGTTGTCTGTAAAGTCTATTAACGAACAATAATTCAAAGTCAAAGTCAAATTTCTTTATTCCTTTCGATGCTTATATAAATATACATGATCACTTGGAATCGTTTTAAAAACTAAGTTAGGATGTGTGCCTTCGGAACGCGTCCACCAATGAGAATAAGGCACAAGAAACTCATGGGGTTTTTTTTATGTGATGTATAGCTCACAAAGGTCAATATTACAAATATTTGAAGGTATTATTTGAAATGGAGCAATTAAAGTCACATCCATGGATTCTTATCATTAAGGTACGAAGAGTTATCATGCTTTATAAAAGTTTTGAATTTGTTAATTGTAATTGATAACAAAAACGTAAAGAAAAAACAAAACTCATTTTTTTTAATCGTTTTTTCACGTAAAATTATCGCCCGACTTTATGGACAACCATTTTTTGTAAGAAGCAATTTATATAACACCGTGCATGATCCGTGCCCTTCGGTGGCTGATAACCCGGTGTAATGAGAATCACCCATATCCAGCCAAAACTTGAAAAAGGAAACCAGTTTAACATGACGAATACTAGATGGCGCCACTAGTAAAATTAGATCGCGCAAGCGTTGCGTTTCACCGGTTTAGTGGTACTTATCGTACGTTTTGTTCGAACTTTAACACATGCTCTAAGCTGTGAAGAAAAACATTGTGGATTTTTGTAAACAAGTAAAATGTGAAAACATTTCACTTGTGTAAAAGAAAATAATTATTATAGTAGTGTGTCACCTATTCTATTATCTCAACTAGGTAATAGAATAGGAAAAAAATGTAAAACCAGACTACGTATGAATAAGCTCTCTGTATCTCTATATATATAAAATTCTCGTGTCACGGGGTTCGAACTTGAACTCCTCCGAAACGGCTCGACCGATTCTCATGAAATTTTGTGAGCATATTCAGTAGGTCTGAGAATCGGCCAACATCTATTTTTTTTTTTTTGTAAATAGCTAAACAGCGTTTGCCGGGACGGCTAGTTTTTCTATACTTTTTAGAGTGCGATTTTTATGTAGATACCTACTCTGTTTTTTTAACGACATTTTTTTTACGTAGTCAGGTTTTAGTTTTTTAACTTTTTTTTATTTAAACTATTTTGCAGTTTTATCTATTAGTCTGATTTAAATTATAGAAGAATTTTACTAGTGACACTATTTTTAGGGTTCCGTAGCCAAATGGCAAAAAACGGAACCCTTATAGATTCGTCATGTCTGTCTGTCTGCCGTATGTCACAGCCACTTTTTTCCGAAACTATAAGAACTATACTGTTAATAAGTAAGTCATTAACTTACCGAGTTTTATTGTTATCCGGTCAGTAGTTTTTGTATGAAGAAGTAACAAGCACACGTACTAACACCATTATCGAGTGAATGCAAGCAAATCAGTGAGCAACAGCTAGTGCAATATATATTTTTTTGAAATTTGCTAATTAAGCTCTTTCATTTGATACACGATACATTTTAATTATTTCTTTTATAATTGATGACTCTATGTTCTCTAGAGGGCGCCATATTTAATTTATTGTGACGTCACATAGCCTATAACCAGCGGACCAGTGAGACGCTTCTAACGATACCTCATTTGTTGAATCTTCACTACATAGTATAAAATAAAGTCGCTTTCTCTGTCCCTATTTCTCTTTGTATGCTTAAATCTTTAAAACTACGCCACGGGTTTTGATGCGGTTTTTTTAATAGATAGATTGATTCAAGAGGAAGGTTTATATGTATAACACATGCATAATATAGCCGTCCGAAGCCGGGACGGGTCGCTAGTAATAAGTAGTTTTGATCTTAGGTGGGAACAGATGAACATACATACATACATACGGGTCAAACATAACCCTCCCTTTTGGCTTCGCCGTAGTCGGGTAATAATTAATTAATTAATTGGAAAGGTACCCGGCTCTCTCTCCATACAAACGTAGTCGACTGTTTCCTCCCTGAATAATGACACTAGAGCAAATATTTTTGTTGCATACAATTGTGTTGGTAGAAACCTGTGTAGCAAGGTAGTTGGCGTATGGCTTTTAAGGTGAAAGGGTACCTGCGCTCTCTCCATACAAACGTAGGCGACTGTTTCCTCCCTGGATAACGACACAAGCACGAATATTTTTGTGCCATAAAACCTATAACTGCCATGACTATGCCCCTATGTTTTGGTTTTTTTTCATTTTCTAATTATCATAGAAATTAAGATAAAAAAAATAAAAAATAAACAAAATACAGTCGTACCATTACATGCTCGGCCGAGCTACATCGTAGGCGGAGTGGGGGGGTGTTAGGTTTTATTTTCATTACGGAATTTCTTGATTCGGTCGCCGCTCTCAAAGCCCGCGATAAAAGCTATGCAATAGCTTAAAATAGGGGCATGGCAATTATAAGTTTTATGCGCCAAAAATATTTGCTCTAGTGTCATTATCCAGGGAGAAAACAGTCGACTACGTTTGTAATAGTTTGTATGGAAAGAGCTCCGGTACCCTTTCCTCTTACACTTCTTGCAAGACGTAATTGTAAGAGGTAACATACAGGGTTATTGGTAATTAATTAGCAAGCGATTCAGGGCCACTTTTGTGCACTTAAACAAACAATTTTCGTTGCACAACTTTTGGAAATTCGATTTTGTTTTAAATTTTGAGGTTTGTTTACCTGAGAATCAATTCCTTATACGCAGAGCTCAATTACCTTAAGATTATGCTTATTTTAAGTTTCATCAACTATTCTGAGTGTGAACACTAGCAGTGCTCTGTGGTTTCACCCGCGGGAATATCGGGCCAAGTAGCCTATGTGTGTAGGTTTCCAACTTCAGTAAGATACGTATTTAACTTATCGGGATAACATTTATTTTAGTACTAGTTGGATATTTTTATATCGCACGTGTGTATAATACGTTGCATTATGAGCCTAAAAGCGGTTTAATAAGATCCACGCAATAAAAACTAAATATTAATACTTTATAATTATTGTCAAATCGCTTGTCGCCTGCGCTGCGATACAGGCTTTGCTTAGTGCAGGGGACGCTGAACATTTTTGATTATTTTGTAGCAATCCTAGTTTTGTAACACGTAGATAGATTGTTTAAGTTTAGTTCTTAATTCCTTATCTTCTATATATATAAAAATCAATTGCTGTTCGTTAGTCTCGCTAAAACTCGAGAACGGCTGAACCGATTTGGCTAATTTTGGTCTTTATTTATTTGTGGAAGTCCAGGGAAGGTTTAAACGGTGAGAATTTAAAGATCGGACTTACGCGGATGAAACCGCGGGGCGCAGCTAGTCTATATATATAATATAAAAATCAATTGCTGTTCGTTAGTCTCGCTAAAACTCGAGAACGGCTGAACGGATTTATCTTATCTTGGTCTTGAATTATTCGTGGAGGTCTAGGGAAGGTTTAAAAGGTGAGAAAGATCGGACTTACGCGGATGAAACCGCGGGGCGCAGCTAGTCTATATATATAATATAAAAATCAATTGCTGTTCGTTAGTCTCGCTAAAACTCGAGAACGGCTGAACGGATTTATCTTATCTTGGTCTTGAATTATTCGTGGAGGTCTAGGGAAGGTTTAAAAGGTGAGAAAGATCGGACTTACGCGGGTGAAACCGCGGGGCGCAGCTAGTGTTTAATAAAAATTGACGACCTCTGTGGCGCGTCGGGCGAACACCCGACTGCGACGCAGAAGGTTGCGGGTTCGATTCCCGCCGGGAACAAGTATTTATGCTGACCATAAATTCTTGTTTCTGGTTCTGGGTGTTTCCTATATGTATAATATGTATATATTTACAAAAAAAAAAAGTATATAAGTAGTTTATCCGTTATCTGGCACCCATAACACAAGCATTAAGTTGCTTAGCTTGGGGCTGGATGGCGATGTGTAATATGTCCTGAAATATTTATTATTATTTATTATTATTAAAAAAAAAATTATTATTATTATTTTTTCTATTAAGTATAGATATTATGGAGTTCCGAAAAGTACCGCTGGATTCAATCAATTAACCTAACTTAGTTTTTAAGACTTAGTTTTCTATGCAATCCTGTACAAACCGTATGAAAACAAAAAAAAATGAGTTTTTATCGTCTGATTATTTAGGTGGTGAACAACGCGGCGGCAGTAAACGTTACAGTAGCCTCAGACAGCGCCCTCTAGCTGACAATTACACGCCGCAACAACAACAACAATTGTCGCAACAGCAACAGCAACCGCAGCAGCAACAGCAACAACAACCGCAACCACAACCTCAGCAACAGCAGCTCCAGCAGCCGCAGCAACAACAACTTAGATATCATGCTGGTAAGTTTTAATTGGATTTCTAAACCTTATTATCAGGGTTCGAAAATATCCGATATTTATAATAAATATCAAAATATTGGATTTTTTTGATATATATCCGATATATATCATAAATGTGATATTTACATGATATTTATTCATTTTGTATGACAGCCATATTGTTATTTTATTGTATTGTTTATGTATACTGTTTGCATACCTATGTTTTATAAACATAATAAATTTTGAAAAAAAAAACAACAAATAGAAGAAAATTTAACTCAAAAACATAAAATCTTCTTTTAAATCAGAAAAATCACTCAAATCATAAACAACATCAGGTAAAATCAACTCAAAAAGATAAAATCTTATAAATTTCAATCATTCAATGGCTTCATTAATTTTCTGAATACCTACACAAATACTTATAATACCTAAACTTTAAACGTTAATACCTAAACTTACTATTAGGGAGTATGTTTTAACTTTACTCCAACGCCATCTATATTTAGGATGGAGAAATACAGCAGAAAACTGCGAAAATTGACATAATTTTATCAAATTTTTAAACAATTTTTGTATTGATATACAATGTGTTTCAGCGAAGGGGTATTAATACGAAAGGGGGGTTGTTCTAGACGTCTAGGCGAAAAACTTTTGTTATACGACTTTTGTAAATTCGAACTTTTTTTTCGATAATTCTGAGGGAATTTTTACTTGAAAATCAGCTGTTTCATACAAAAACTTCGAACGAAATGTTCGAATTTCCAAAAGTCGTAGAACAAAAGTTGTTCATCTAGACGTCTAGAACAACCCCCTTTCGTATTAATACCCCTTCGCTAAAACACATTGTATATCACAAAAAACCACTGGATATATATCCGATATATATCGGATATATATCATGATATATATCCATTGATATATATCCTCGAACCCTGCTTATTATTCTAAAAGTTTGTTTATTAAGTATTCCCCGACGCAAAAATATGAATGTTATAAGTTTGACGTGTCTGTCTGTGGCATCGTAGCTCCCGAACGGATGGACCGTTTTTGATTTTGTTTTGTTTGAAACGTGATTTAGTCGGGAGTGTTAGCAAGAAATGAAAAGAAAATGAAATAGTTTATTTTCCAGACTAATGTCCACACAAATTACAAACTTATTTTTAAACCAATCAAACACACAAAAATATTTTTTACAAATTCAAATATCAATAAATTATAAGAAATATAGAAATTAAAAATAAACAAAATAAATAAATAAAAAATACTATTACAATTTGGCCGGCCTAGGTTATGGGGGCATGATAGAACTGCCATATCCTATGAAGGGGGCTGTCGTTCCAATCCCGTACCGCTACGACCAGGGAGTTGTCGGAGCGATGTAGGGCTGTGCGCGCCGCGCAAGGTTCAGCCGTTCAAAATGTATATGCAATTTTTTATTTGTCTTTTTAATTGTATATTTATTTGTTGTAACACTTATTTACTTTTCTTTTGTAAATATATTCTTACAAAACTTACGGGTTTTTAAACGACTAATGACGTCACAAGCTGCTGTTGGCATCGCCGATGCCCACCACCGCCTATAAAAGCGAGTGATTTAGTTGAGAGCGGGTTCATTCTCTGCTTGATCGTCAGTTGGTAAGGTGTTTGGGTTCGACTCTGCATACAGTAAGACTTTCCTTATTATGTCATAGGGTATTCTATATGAAAGGTTACAACGGTCACTTAATAATAAAAGGTCAAATAGGGTTCAGTTCACCATCCACGTCAGTGGTTTATGTTGGAACCGTTTTATCATGATAACCGTTATTTGTCCTTATTTTAACTACCTACAGATTTAGTAGGTGTTGTTTCTATTCCTAAAAAGGCCTAAAAACTCCTGATTTAAATAAATAAATATTACAGGACATTCCACACATCGCCATCTAGCCCCAAGCTAAGTAACTAGACTTGTGTTATGGGTGCTAGACAACGGATATACTACTTATATACTTTTCTTTTGTAAATATATACTTATAATACATAGAAACAACCAGACCACAGACAAATATCTAAGCATAAATACTTGCCTGAGGCGGGAATCGAACCCGCAACCCTGTGTAATAATATATAATAATATATTAAAAAATAAATATATTATTATATATTTATAATAATATATTTAACTATCATATCATCATTCGGTATCGTATCGTTTCGTATGATCTTTTGTATGAGTTGTTATGAGGTGTTTTTAAATAGTGTGTAGTTAAATCGACGTAGTAGTATACTGCCCGGTAAAACTCGATCGAGTTTTTGTGGCATTGTTTTTAATGTATTATACTTACTATGTATTGTTTTTTTAATGTTAATAAATATATAATATTAAATAAAAGCTAGCGGTCTCGGCAATCGTTGTTTTGCCATATACAAAAACTTTTTATTCGATTGTCAGACCTAAGGAATATACACAAATGCAGGTGTTCCTGGATCATTTTATTAGACGTTATCACGTCAAAAATTTCATACAAATCGGTTCAGACGTTTAGGTGGAGTTTGGTAACTAACACAGCGACACGAAATTTTTTGTAGCGAGATATACTTTACTTGTACATACAATATCACTCAGATCAAAAACAAATATCTGTAGATTTTTTTTTACTTAAATATTTGTTTGAGGTCTTAAAAAAATACGCCTGGAGGTCGTCAATATATGACTTGATTATAGTTAGTTATAATTATGTTTGTTTGTTTGTCACCAGCGACTGGGAACGGTGGTGAATTCAATTCAACACATCAAGGGAGTCCGGCGCATCCTCAACACCAACATATTATACATCAGGTAAAATATTATAGGACATCTTCTTATGCCTGCTTTTATAGCAATTTTGTGGTCGGGGCAGTATGTCTTCTTCAATTTACTTCTATTAGCCGTTATCTTAGGCGTTGTTCTAGGTCAGCGGTCGGCAACCTTTTGAGTCGAAAGATTCAAAAATTAAAATTAACTAATTTTCAAAGGTTTTAAAGAGCCACAAATTTTTTGCCAACAATAAATACCTAGTACTTGCGTAAAAAAGTTGAAGATAGTCGGCAGTCCAAATGACAACTTGTTCACCTTACTGTAGGAATCGGGAAGACTATTCCATGCGTCGAATATAAGTATCGCAACTCGCAGCATTTATTTATTATTTACATAATAATATGAAACTAAAGAGCCACAGCTTCACATCCAAAGAGCTGCATGTGGGAGCAACAATAATCCCTTTTATCTTGGTCTGAAGGCCAATTCTAGTAAATAACATTGTTTAAATTACATTTCAATCATTCCGATTGCATTTCGAAAGCAAAAGATACCCTTATAGTCAGTTTTTTTTACAAAAAGCTAACTTTGAGGGTATTCTCAGCTACTTTGAGGGTATTATTTGTGATCGAAATGATATTGAAATGTAATTTGAAAATTTTTATAAGAATTGGCCTTCTGATCATAGTTTAGTAGACCTTACCGTAGTTATATCGTATGTTATGATGTGCAGCAAGTGGTGAGAACGGTTCCGGGTCCTGGAGCCGCGCCCGCTCCGCAACCATCTCAACAACACAACACTCAGGTCAGTTGATAACAACAATCATACTGTACTACTTACAGTCCGCAAAGGACTGAGGGTAGCAGGTGAATATTTTAAAGTTTAATTCTTTTTTAATGAGAGTATTTTATAATTTTTGGTTATTCTGCGTGAAATAACTAACACTCCGAAAGCTTTAGTGATATCAAGCAGAAGAATTAACAAGTACTGAACCGTTATTAAAAACTTACTCTAAACAACTAATAACTTATCAGTCGCGACTGTCGGTTATATGTTCCCAGCTTTAGACCAAATTAAATCTACATTTTGTACCTAACCATTAAATTCTATTCTAAGAAGTTTGTGGTAGTTTAAAATGATAATTGAACATTTATATGTTTCCAGGCAGTAAGACAACAACAGATGTTGTTAGATCAACAGCAACTCGTGTCGCATCAACATCACTCCATGCACAACATTCAACAACAACATATTGGTATGTTCATATATTGTATTCATTATCACTACATAGTATAAAAAACAAAGTCGCTTTCTCTGTCCCTATGTATGCTTAAATCTTTAAAACTACGCAACGGGTTTTGATGCGGTTTTTTTAAATAGATAGAGTGATTCAAGAGGAAGGTTTATACAGGAAAAGTATTTATGTAGCGCACAAATTTCGGTATGTTTTAGGCACATTAAAATAAAAAATATTGTTTTTTTTTATTTTGGAGCTAACTCAAAAACTCTCAGAGCTATAACCATTTAAGTGTTTCTAACAAAACGACGAAGTCCATGGACACAATACTAGCGCCAGCGAGTTTAATAGCGCGCTCTAAATGAAGGTAGGTACCTACGTGTCACTGTGTGTATCAATACTGAGATACCCAATAATTTAGAAATTGCAGGAAGTTTTTCACATTTAGTTTTGGTTTTTTTTTTTTGTTTTTTTTTTTTGCGTAAATGTACTCCACTGCCGACATATATTCAGCAGAAAAAAAATGTGCACTACAAAAATACTTTTCCTGTATGCCGTGCGAAGCCGGGGCGGGTCGCTAGTACTCAATAAAAAGAAATTATAGCTGCAATAGAAATACATAATCTCTGAAAATTTCAACTGTCTAGCTATTACGGTTCATGAGATACAGCCTGGTGACAGACAGACAGATAGACCGACGGACAGTGAAGTCTTAGTAATAGGGTCCCGTTTTTAGCCTTTGGGTACGGAACCCTAGAAAGAAATATTTTTCTCCTGGACAGAGGAGCTCCGACAACACCTTGTGATTTTTTAATGCTCTTCTGAATATATTATTTTTTTCTTTTTCATCTCGTATTAAATCCAAATCTCGTGGGAATTCCGGAAAAAAAAATAGCCTATGCAAAATTTCATCTAAATTGCTTCACTGGTTTCGGAGATTACCCCTACAACATCACAAACTTTACCTCTTTATAATATTAATATAGATAAAAGTCAGAACCATAAATAATATCGTATATCACTACATAGTATAAAATAAAGTCATTTTTCGCTGTCCCTATATCCCCTTTGTATGCTTAGATCTTTAAAACTACGCAACGGATTTAGATGCGGTTTTTATTAATAGTTAGAGTGATTCAAGAGGAAGGTTTATATGTATAATACATGCATAATATAGCCGTGCGAAGCCGGGACGGGTCGCTAGTACTATATAAGACCTACAATATTATTAGCTGTGAAAAAATGGATATTCTATTCTATTTATTCACAAACAATTACTCTATAGTATATGTTTATCTCTATATAAATAAAATTCTCGTGTCACGGGGTTCGAACTTGAACTTCTCCGAAACGGCTCGACCGATTCTCATGAAATTTTGTGAGCATATTCAGTAGGTCTGAGAATCGGCCAACATCTATTTTTTTTTTTTGTGTTTTTTTTTTGTAAATAGCAAAACAACGTTTGCCGGGACAGCTAGTATATATATATATACTTATACTCTATAATATATGTGTTAACAGGACAATTACAACCTTCACAAGGCTACGCGCCGCCGGCCATGATGCCCGCTCAATACATGCAGGTAAATCTAATCATAATAATTGAAAATCAAAGGAGATTTTTTTTAATATCACAGGAGATTTAGTCGTTGAAAGAGTATTTAGGTAGGTATTATATTTTTTGCACGAATCGATAGAGCTTGGAAATATTATCTCATTTTTGTAATTTTCTGTAATATCGACGACCTCTGCGACGCAGAGGTTTGTGGGTTCAATTCCCACCTCTAAAAAAGAATTATGGAAGTACAGATATTTGTTACTGGTCCCGGTGTTTTTGTATGTACTTATATTAAGTACTAACATGATTTTTAAAAGCTACATTTTTGTTCTAATACTTAAGTTATACTATTTTTTTTTTAATTTGCTTCCATGTACAGGCTTTTATGCTCTCTCTTCCTAGAAAAGTATAACTGAGTATTCTATCCGTTGTATGCCCACCATAACACAAGACTAGCTCCTTAGCTAGATGGCGCTGTGTGGATTATCCTACAATATTTATTTTTTTATTACAGTTGCTCATAAAGTGGATCTTATTAAACGGCTTTTAGGTTCATAGGCCCGTATTAATAAATCGCTCTCAATATCGATCTTGAGTGCGTATCAATCCAGTGAGTCTTGAGATGTGGTCACTATCTTAAGTTAGGCGTTAATTAATAGATAAAACTCAAGTTTTAACCAGGCTGATATCGCTCTTGAGATTTGAGACTGATCTTGAATGACAGTAACGCTTTGTTCTTACCTTGAATGATATGTTCTTACCCTATGGTAGGTAATGTCGTCATATTTTGCTGTCAACTAGTTTTTAAAGTGAAAATATTTAAAAAAATGTAAGACCCGCAATCAGACTTGAGTTCACGAAACTACATCTTGAGATATATCTTGAGAGCTGAGTTTGATTTATTAATACGGTATGACTCAAGTGATACGTCGCTCTTTAATCGCGTCTTAAGATAGGTTTATTAATCAGCGCAACAACTCAAGAGCAAACTCAAGATTGAAATCGATATTGAGTTCGGTTTATTAATACGGACCATAATGCAACGTATTATGCACGCGTGCGTTTTACATTACCAACTAGTGCTATAAAGTAATCCCGATAAGTTAAATACGTATCTTACTGCTAATTACATGTTAGGTAGATGAAACATTCTTAATTTAACTGGGTTATACTGTTTTGATGTATAGAAAAAAGGTGCCAACAAAGAGTTTTTAACCTAGTAAAAATAGTTGTATCTAAAGTCGGTTTATGAACGAAAATTTTACGTGATAACGTCAGAAACCAATTAAAAATTGAGTTTTGTTTTAACCCCCGACGCAAAAACAAATGGAAACGCCCTAAAAACTATTGTATGTCAGACGAGGCTATATAGGTTAAAAGTCTTTTGCCTGGCCTTTCGAGAGTATAATTAACAAAAAAATATTGCCATAAAAAAATTGTAAACATAGACTTATCACAAATATGTTGTTATTTATTATTTTCTTTGCTTTTCAAGTATTTTCTTTTATTCGCAACTGTGATAAAAAACGTCGTACGATACGCGTGTGGAATTGATCTTTGTATCTCGGCTTTGTAAACGCACTCGCGCGTGTTAAACCGCCTCTATGCAAAGATCAATTTTCCACACTTGTATCGAAATGTACTGTTATCTCCCAACAGAGCGGCGTTGGTGTGGGCGTGTCCTCGGGCGCGGTGTACGGCCAGACGGCGATGTACGCGCCGGCGCCGACACACACGCATGCGCACGCGCAGTACACGCACGGACAGATCTACCCGCACCACAACTACGTCGCAGCCGTAAGTATAACGTTTACTATACGGTGATGATACCTCGACGATGATGTCAAGGATGTATTGTAGTATGCTCGCTTAGAAGGTAAAATGTTCTAACCTATTGTACACAGAACTTAAGCTGGGGACACATTGTCGCGACTTATAGGCATCTGTGCACACTATCGGACGTAACCTTGGGCTGCAATAATGTTTCTCGCACCTTGGCAAAATGGTCACCATGCCGGACTGCCAAACAAGGGTTGCGGGTTCGATTCCCGCCTCAGACATGTATTTATGCTTAGATATTTGTCTTTGGTCTAGCTGTTTCTATGTATTATAAGTATTTACAAAAGGAAAGTATTATAGTAGTATATCTGTTGTCTAGCACCCATAACACAAGTCTAGTTACTTAGCTTGGGGCTAGATGGCGATGTGTGGAGTGTCCTGCAATATTTATTTATATTTATTATTTCACCGTATCTCACGTGATGGTGTTGCGACGATGGTGTCGAGGATGTAGCATGCTCGCCTAGAAGAAGAACGATACGCCTGGACACCATGATGGAACGTGATAAGTCATTTAGCACCATGATTTTCTCCAGGGGGCGGCGCTGAGGCGAACACATCGAGGGCTAAATCCTTTGGATGCGAGCAAATCTGAAGCCCCAAATACACCACTCTGACATCTCAGGGGGTGTATTTGGGGGTACAAAGTCAAATTCAATTTTTTTTATTAATTTGGATGCTTAATACATTTCACATAGAAACGTCTTAAAAACTAAGGTAGTATGTGTGCCTTCGGAATGCGCCCACCAATGAGAAGAAGGCACAAGAAACTCATGGGGTTTTTTCTCATGTGATTACGCTCACAAAGGTCATACATACACATAAAGTTTAACCTCTAACCTCATCAGGTTACAGGTGCTCGTTTTCCTAATTGGTGTGCATCCTAACTTAATTTTTAAGACGCTTCATAGTGATGTAATGCACTACAAGACTCCTCCTAAAAATGTTGAGCTAGAGTTTGTGTGTTCCAGCAAGCGACACAGGCCGGCGGAGTGACGTACTTCAGTTGTGCGGAGCAGGAGACGGCTCCCCGCGCCCAGAGACGTCCCACCGCTGCTATACCTATACTCAAACCACAACCGCCAGATAGGTACGTAGCCAGATTACACTGTAAGATCCTCATATATCCTCCACACTCGACCCTAGACTGCACGGTACTAACGGAAATTAGACTCAGGACAATAAGTGACGTTAAATGCCTTCCAAAATTTTGAGAAACCACATCTAGTGGCAAAATTTATGGAAGAGTTGGGCTGGTTCTCCCCTTGATAAGTAGAACCTCACGCAAAAGGGACCTAGCTAAAGATGTCTGATTGCGAAAAACAGCTCGTATACAAGCACATCCTCGACACTCCCTCAGGGTGATGGGGCAGAAATTGTAAGATGAAGGACGCACGTACCCACTCTTCTCAGGATTGCGGGACAAAGACATTCTTCTTCTCGTATAGTGGTGTGGCTCACCTATTGTTAGAGTTTTCAGATCGCCCTAAAGCCTCTAACTTGACCTAACGACTGCAACTAGAGGTAGCAACCGGGACTAACGGCTTAACGTGCCTTCCGAAGCACGGAGGGGCTCATAAAAACACATTTTTGCCCCAGACTATTAATAGGCCACCCATCGAAGTAATGACCGCGCCAGGAGTCGCTTAACCCGCACGACCGTAAACTATCAGCGAGCATCGTTTAGTTGTGAGTCTCCCATAGAAGACATTAATAAATTGAGCATATGTGTGAAATATTTTATTTCACACATAATATGCTCTCAGGCTTACAGCCGACGCCAAAACGCCTGAGGAGCCATACAAGTATATTCCAAACAGCAACTGAATTAATTGGGATACGATAAATGGTTCAAATATCACGCCGCCACTAGGACAGAATTAACCAATTTCCGTCATTTGGTCTACAGTAAAACACAAGATGGCGCCGCTACCGGCTTTCTGGCGTATATATTAAATAGCAGCTGAATGAACCCCACTGAAACAGAATTAACCGATTTCCGTCATTTTAATTTTTTACTAAAACACAAGCTACGGACGCGGCGCTCCGACGTATATTTAAAACAGCAACTGAATAAATTGGGATGCGACTCAAATATTACAAATGGGTTTGGGTTCAAATATTACGAGGCCACTGAGAGAGAATGAACCACGTTCCTTAATTTTATTTTATAAATAGACACATGAAATATTACAAAGATGGCGTCACTACCTGCGATCTGACGTATATTTCAAACACCATTATTTATCTTTTATCAATATATGAACCTTATATTTTTCTGTTTAGACCAGCAAATTCAACGGAAAGGGATAACATAGACCGAATCGTCGAAAACATGTTTGTTAGGAAACCTTGGCCAACACAAGGAGCGGGTAAGTTCTTACTCTATAAACCTACTAAAAATACTAGTTTCATTATACCTCGATATACGGCCGCACAAGTTTCCTACAAGTTAAAAACCTATATTATCTACTAGCGACCCGCCCCGGCTTCGCACGGCTATATTATGCATGTGTTATACATATAAATCTTCCTCTTGAATAACTCTATCTATAAAAAAAACTGCATCAAAATCCGTTGCGTAGTTTTAAAGATCTAAGCATACATGTAATGATGATGGACAGTAAAAACAACCATTTTTTCCCTTTATATTAGTCTTCTATTCGGTCACTCGTCACCAGAACACAAGCCCAGATGGGCGATATTATTATTAAATACTCTGTTTCCTAAGTTACCATGACGCGTCTGGTAATATTACCGTTACGCATGACGTCATCTAATATTACCGTGACATTTTTTGTGAATGCAGGTGTTCTACCAATTTATTAAACGTTATCTGAATCACGTCAAAAACTATAATTAAAAAGAAAAAAAGGACAAAATATATATATATATATAGTTTCATATGACGTTATCACGTAATATTATCGTCCGTAAACCGACTTTACAGACAACCATTTTTTTTTTAATCTTTCGGTTATTTTAATCCGGTACTACGAGGTATAATGAAATTAGACTTTTTTTAAGAAATTTTATTTCTCATACATTTTCCCGTATTCTATAATTTATATGTGTGTATTGTTTGAAATATTGCTTTTTTCCATTCTAACCTGATTAGGTTAGAATTGAAAAAGTATAAAGTAGTAATGATTATTACTTTTACCATTCTAACCTATACTTTTACCATTCAATTGGGACGACCCAATTGGCACAATGGTCACCATGCCGGACTGCCAAACACAGGGTTGCGGGTTCGATTCCCGCCTCAGACATGTATTTATGCTTAGATATTTGTCTGTGGTCTGGTTGTTTCTATGTATTATAAGTATATATTTACAAAAGAAAATTATATAAGTAGTATATCCGTTGTCTAGCACCCATAACGCAAGTCTAGTTACTTAGCTTGGGGCTAGATGGCGATGTGTGGAATGTCCTGCAATATTTATTAATTTATTTATTTTATTCTAAACTATACTTTTACCATTCCAACCTTTCCAATTCTAACCTAATATTTTCTTAAAATGTTCCCAAAGATTACCGAATGATATTGGATATGAAGTTGTCTTGCTTCCGTTGCTTGCGTAACTTAAGCCACGTTAAGGAACTCTAAGGAAAAAAACCGAGGAAGATTTATTGCTAATAAAGAGCTAAGGCTAAAGCTAAGGCTAAGGAAGATTTTACTTTTGCCAATAAGGGCCGAGTTTTTAGTTTTTATGTTAGTGGTTTTTTTAATAGTATTTAGTGGGGTGTAGAAATATAATGGGGTAGGATCATTTTAGCTTAGTAAAAGTCTATCCGCACACAGCAGTGACGGCACAGTGACGACAGTTCCGTACCGTACAGTTCCGTGATGTGCTATTCATACATGTCAGTGCCAGTACCGACACGGCACAGTGATTTTGAGTCGACCCTATCGCAAGGGCTACCATAACTTTCGATCGCGAGTTCAACTCGCACTTTTCCAGTTTTTAATTATATTATGTAAAAAAACGAGAGCGAGCAAAGATAACGAATGCAAAATTTCCGATATTTTGATTGCGGTTATATGGAAAATGAATGTACCTAGGGGTCGATCGTCAAAAAACTTGATAAATACGGGCAACACACGGTTCAATTAACACCAATTCAATTAACTTTTCGTCGTCCATCTTGAAACACTGCGACCGTGTCAGGAAAAATATTGTCCGCTACAAATTCACGTCGGATCACGGCGAGCGTCGGAGCAACGTCGGAGCAGCACTGACATCACTGTCACTGGCCAGTACAAATAGCCTGGTACAAAAAAGTATGCAACAATATCATTTTTCACTGACACTGATGGATACGTTACGGTACGGCATTTTTCGGAACTGTGCCGGCACTGTTCTGTGCGGCTCAGCCACAAAGCGGTCACCTTTCGAACCTATGACAATATTAGAGGATATCTAGTGTCATCTTACTATAGTCCATTGAAATGTTACATTTTTTTGGGCTTAGCGTGCATTTGTCAGAAGACGCAATTTTTTATTTTTAGATATCAAGGGGGTCAGTCTAAACTTAAATCCAAGTTTGACGGATTGTAGCCCTTGTCTCACGGCCGCCATCTTGGAAAAAGGGATTTAAACGGTTTTTATGGTTTATCTGACAAACTATAGGTCTCACAAAAATATTAGTTAACATTTTTTGTTGCAAATAAGATTATCTACAACTTTTGTCAAGTAACTTTTAGTCGTGAACCAAAAATAAAAAGTTATAAGCGAAAATTAACTACTAAGTTTCCTTAGCTCTTTTTACGGTCCCATCTGGCTGAAAGCATGAAAATTGGCATGCATATAGATTTGACATAGATAATAAAATATAGAAGTAGAAACAAGTTGTATAACGATTAGTTCCCCCCTTTTGTCTCCAAATTTAAAAAATGCATTTTTTTTTAGACAAAAAGCTACAACCAACCAACCCTCTTGATATCTAAAAAATAAAATTGCGTCCTCTGACAAATGCAACCCCAAATCTAACTTTTTAATGGACTCCTAGTTACTGAGATTAGCGCTTTCATACAAATTCTTAGAGTATGGCTATGTCGATTATTTGACTATTGACTATTTCCATACATTCGTTTTGCATGGAAGTATCTTTGCGATGTATTTTCGGCATAGCCGTACCTTTTATATTAGATAATAAATAAAAATTTGCACAAAAGTATCAAGTCAATTATCTGGAACCGCTATTTACAAGGCTAGTCGCTTAGTTTTAGAAAGACTGGTATTTTTTATAGTGCGTAGAAATCTAAATGTAGCAAACATACCATATTTGATACACTCAAAAGGTTGCGGGTTCGATTCCCGCCTCGAACAAATATTTCTGTACAGTAGGTAATTATTTGTTTCTGGTCTGAGTGTTTCTGTATGATAAGTATTTAGATAAGAACTTAGGCCAATTCTCATAAATAAAAAATGTTAAAATTACATTTCAATATCATTCATGTGTTTATTATGTAAAATGAATTTTAATAAATATATTTGTATTTTTGTTTGTTTGTTTGTATTCAGATTGCATTTCGATTACAAAAATAGCCTCAACTAGCTCAAAATACCCTCAAAGTCAGTTTAAAAAAAAAAATCAGATATACCCTCACAGTAGCCCAAAATACCCTCAAAGTCAGTTTAAAAAAAAAAAATCAGATATACCCTCACAGTAGCTCAAAATACCCTCAAAGTCAGTTTAAAAAAAAAAATCAGATATACCCTCACAGTAGCTCAAAATACCCTCAAAGTCAGTTTAAAAAAAAAAAATCAGATATACCCTCACAGTAGCTCAAAATACCCTCAAAGTCAGTTTAAAAAAAAAAATCAGATATACCCTCACAGTAGCTCAAAATACCCTCAAAGTCAGTTTAAAAAAAAAAATCAGATATACCCTCACAGTAGCTCAAAATATCCTCAAAGTCAGTTTAAAAAAAAAAATCTGATATACCCTCACAGTAGCTCAAAAGACTCTCAAAGTCTGTTTTTTGAAAAAAAAAAAACTGTTATACCCTCACAGTAGCTCAAAATACCATTAAAGTCAGTTTTTTTTTAAAAAAAAAAAAACTTATATACCCTCACAGTAGCTCAAAATACCCTCAAAGTCAGATTTTTGAAAAAAAAAAAAAACTGATATACCCTCACAGTAGCTCAAAATACACTCAAAGTCAGTATTTTGAAAAAAAAAAAAAACTGATACCCTCACTCACAGTAGCTCAAAATATCCTCAAAGTCAGTTTTTAGAAAAAAAAATTATATTCCCTCACAGAAGCTCAAAATACCCACAAAGTCAGTCTTTTGGAAAAATAAATTATCAGATATACCCTCATAGTAGCTCAAAATACCCTCAAAGTCAGTGTTTTTTGTATTATCATGAAACCTTAGAAAATACTATATTAAAAGATTATTTTTTTTTGTAATCGAAATGATATTGCAATGTAATTAAACAATTTTATTTCCGAGAATTGGCCTTCTTAGTTAGCATTACTTAGCTTTGGGCTAGATGGCGCTTCACACAATGTCCTACAAATTAATTTTAATTCCAGAATCGAGAGAAAAATCAACATCAGAACGCAGTTCACAAGAACCGACCAAAGATTCTCAACCGAACAGCCTCACTTCAAGCACGATATCAAACGATTCCAAACCTTCGGAGAAGAGTGAAGAGGACAAGAACGTGCAGAGAGAAGAGAAGAAGGAAGTCGAAGAGGTACCCTCTTCGCAGACAGTACCGGATAGCATACAGGACGCTTGACCGATGAAATATTACGATATTTTATGACAATATTGTAATGGGAGTTAATTTTGACTGCACCTTTTTTGTTTTAGAAAAAAAAACGTTTAGTAATTTTATCTTCTTTGTGAAGTTTTACGAAATTTAATACAGGGTTAATGGTAATCGACCTTGACTTCGCCGGGTTAAAGGGACAAATTAAGCCCCAGTAGGTCCTTCGAAATGATTAAAGGAACTAATGGGAAGAAAAATATCCATTAGTTCCTTTAAAGGAACTGTCAAAAGGTACTACTACGAATAAACCATAAAAGAAAGCGATTGGGGCTACTTTTGTTTACCAACGCCATCAATTTTTGTTCTAAGACTTTTGGAAATTCGAACATGTTTCGAAAATTTTGAGGTTATGTTTAGGCGAAAATCAGCTGTTTTTCACACCTTAAGATAATACTTTTTGTTTAAGCTTTATCGACTTTTCTAATTCTGAATTAAAATTTTAAAAAAAGCTACTTATTGATTTTCGAATTAACACAACCTCAAAAATTATCAATTAAAAATGTTTGAAAATCCAAAAGTCGTTAAAAAAATGTTGATTATTGAGGTGCACAGAAGTAGCCCTCAACCACTTTTTTAATGATTACCAAAAATCCTGTATTAAGAAAAATATTGTAGTTGGAGTTTATTCTTTTTAAACGGTTTTATTTAGCTCACCCCGTTTGTTTTATTCTTGGGTCAAATTTAGTAATTCAAATTTCACCCTCTTCCTGTCAACCGATTAATCTGAAATTTTGTATACACTTTGGATTTTGGTGACAATACAATTATGTTTATTCATTATCATTATAAATTCAAGATGGCCGCCGCTACAAAATGGCGGATAATTTAGGTTTTATTAATCCCATCAATATGGGTATCAAATGAAAGGGCTCAACAAGCAGAATACAATATACTATAAAAAATTGAAATCCAAGATGGCGGCCGCTACAAAATGGCGGATAACGTAGGTTTTATCAATCCCATCAATATGGGTATCAAATGAAAGTGCTCAACTAGTAGAATACAATGTACCTACTAGATAAAATTAAAATCCAAGATGGCGGCCTCTACAAAATGGCGGATAACTTAGGTTTTATCAATCCCATCAACATGGGTATCAAATGAAAGGTCTCAACAAGTAGAATACAATTTATTATGCAAAATTGAAATCTAAGATGGTTATGCATGATGGACGCTCGATTAAGGCAAATTAAGAACTGTGAAAATGAGTTTTTTGGAGGAGTAAACGTATTACTTTTCGGTGATCTTTTACAACTGCCTCCTATAAAACGATCAGGAACACCTGTTTTCAAACAGTCAGAACATCTCCAACCAGCTACACATCTCTGGCGTTTATTCACGCTGTGTGAATTAACTGAAAATATGCGTCAGCAAGGTGACCAGACTTTTATTGATATTTTGAATGCTTTGAGAGTCGGTGAGCTAACAACCCAACATTTTAGTAAGTATTTTAATGGGAAGACTTCTTCAAGACACGAGTGATGAGTTTGCAATAGACAAAGCGTTAAGGGTATACCCCACAAATCAACAAGTTAACGACCACAACTCTGCTGTATTGAATTTGTACAGAAATAATGGTGCTCGCATTTACAAAATAAAAGCGCAGGATCAGCTAGTACACGCCACACGAAATGCAGACAATGTGGATATAGCTACTATAATACCAGCTGATATCAACAAAACTGGGGGTTTACCAACGGAACTGGAAATATTTGTGGGGGCAAAAGTCATGCTACGGTCCAATATTGACGTTTCAAAAGGACTAGTAAATGGCGCTATAGGCTACATCAACGAAATCGTTTGGCCTCAATTTCGTCGAACACAGATGTATGCAACAGATGTACCTTCCATCCGAATTGATTTCGCAAGAGACGGAGTACATCTTATACACCCGAAAGCCATACAGTTTCCAGCTAAGTACAATTACGGGACGGCTGAAAGAAGAATGTTGCCTTTAATACTATCATGGGCTTCTACAATACATAAAATGCAGGGCAGCACTGTGGATCACGCAGTCGTATACTTAGGTGCGAAACTGTTTGAAGAAGGTCAAGCCTACGTGGCTCTTAGTAGAGTAAGATCTTTGCAGGGACTACGTATAGAGGAGTTGGACTGCAATAAACTAACGGGCAAGAAACCTTGCAATAATGAAGCACTAAATGAATTAAACAGAATACGAAATAAAAACTAAAAACTAGAAAATAAAAATAGGTAAAAAAACTTTTTAAGTTAAACGGTTTTATGATAAACATACATTGCAATGTTTAAGATAAATGTACTAAAAACCAAAAAATAATAAAATAGATACAGTCGTGGGAATTATAAACATATGCATAGACTAGACTAAAATAAAACCGTGGGGCACGTCAATTGTCTACAAATTATCGACTTAATGTGCGATAGAAGAATCGTTTAATTCGTCGTTAGGCAGTTGGCCCGCAGACGATGAGGAAATTACTTACTATTTTCTTGCTCATGGAAATTCCAATAGTTATACACTCCATGTAAATAAAAGAGATGTTTCAACTAGTTTATCGTTGGACATTCACACTGCTGGCTGGCGAGAAATCGTTTCACTGCTCGTAGTTTGTCTTTAATCGACAAAACATATGATAAAAGTACTACTCGCTCAACACTATGAAACCCTAAAACTCGCTTATAATCGAGCTTGCTAGCTTGTTTCCACATTCTAGCCCTACTTATCACACGTCCATCGTTGTCGGTTGACGACCTAACGACGAATTAAACGATTCTTCTATCGCACATTAAGTCGATAATTTGTAGACAATTGACGTGCCCCACGGTTTTATTTTAGTCTAGTCTATGCATATGTTTATAATTCCCACGACTGTATCTATTTTATTATTTTTTGGTTTTTAGTACATTTATCTTAAACATTGCAATGTATGTTTATCATAAAACCGTTTAACTTAAAAAGTTTTTTTACCTATTTTTTTTAAGGTTTTGACTGCGCCTTTTTTAGGAAAAATATAGCAATAACTACATAAATTCTACTTATTACGACCTCTGTGGCGCGTCGGGCGAACACCCGACTGCGACGCAGAAGGTTGCGGGTTCGATTCCCGCCGGGAACAAGTATTTATGCTGACCATAAATTCTTGTTTCTGGTTCTGGGTGTTTCCTATATGTATAATATGTATATATTTACAAAAAAAAAAAAAGTATATAAGTAGTTTATCCGTTATCTGGCACCCATAACACAAGCATTAAGTTGCTTAGCTTGGGGCTGGATGGCGATGTGTAATATGTCCTGAAATATTTATATTTATTTATTATCTTTTTGACATGTAAGAAACTATTAATCCGTTGAACTTAGGCCTCATAACTCATAAGAACGAGAGTTTTGACCTCGAAAATTTTACTTCAAATTCAAATATTTGTAATTTAAAATGCCATCTAGTAGTGTTGTCGAGACTATCGATAGTCTATCGATGTATAAATTGTTTTGTATTATAATCAGGGTTCGATTCCCGCCTCAGATAAGTATTTATGCTTAGATATTTGTCTGTGGTCTGGTTGTTTCTATGTATTATAAGTATATATTTACAAAAGAAAAGTATTAATCCGTTGTCTAGCACTTAACACAAGTCTAGTTACTTAGCTTGGGGCTAGATGGCGATATGTGGAATGTCCTGTAATATTTATTTATTATTACAGTCTATCGAAACAGATAGGGGTAGCTGATTATCTACGAAATATCGACAATAAAAGTGAAACTATCGATATTTTGGCAACACTACTATCTACCTAAAATAACATGCTATTTATCTTAGAATATTTTTAAAAGCGCAGTTAACCTCTTTAGTCTAAAGTTAAAAGGTTTCTATAACTTTGGCTGTGGTTTATGACTTGTAAGAATCTTTATTTCTTCTTCAAAATTATATTAAAAAAAAAAACATGAAATTCCATTTTGAAAATAAGTTTTAACTAAATCTTTTGAAATTGACGTCCTCTGAGGCGCGGTGGGCGAATACCCGCTTGTGGCCCAGAAGATCGCGGGTTCGATCCCCGCCTCAAACAAATATTGTTTCTAGTCTGGGTGTTTATGTATATTAATATTAATTAATTTGTATAGTATGTATATGTTTACAAAATTAAAGTGCTTGTATATGTATATTCTATCAGTTATCTGGCTACCATAACACAAGCCTAGTTGCTTAGTTTGAAGGTGAAAGGTTCTACTATAATATAGTTATTATTTACAAAAACAACGATGATACCTTTCAAATTAAGTGAAACCGTGTCTTTTCACAAGAAATTTTTATTTTATTTTGCGTAGTTTAAAAAAACATAGACAATCCTTTACACTGCCCACAGAAGTGATAACTTAAAACGAAACAAGAGAGTCGTCGTATAACGGTTCCTTTTTTTATGTTTTGTAGTATGGAACCCTAAAATACGCAACAAATTAAGAACCCCTCTTTTTTGAAGTCGGTGAAAAACGATGAAATAACACGCCGCTAACGAAACGTAGTTCGTAAACCAAACAAATTTGCCTGTCTGCCTTGATTCCTACAAATTAACTGCAGATTTAACGAAAATAGCTCAAAGTTCCTAAGGAAGTTTTCACTTTTGAAAAATAAGAGGAAAACGCCTTTTACACAGAAAAAAAAAATGATTTTTCGAAGTAAGAAATAATCTTCTCTTTGTAGACGCTAGCGGATAATTTCTTTTTTTTTTTTTTAAGTAAAAAAATCTTAGTATTCCTAATTTAATGGCAAAGCGTTGGCTCTTTAAACAGTGTGATGTTTAAATTAAACGCAGCTCTGGAGGTAATTTTATATAGCTTATGAAGTTGATGTCGAACCGACGGCCCGCAAAATTCCATATTTTCAGATTTTTGTAAAAATGATGAAGTTAAAAAAAATAATTAAACAAGACGAATCTCCTCCGCTTTTGAAGTTGGTTAAAAATTGAAATCGATTTTGTAATTCGCGCATCTAAAACATAATTTTCCAACCACTAAATTTTCAATTAGGTCGTTCGTGAATGAAGCGTCAATTATTGTTAATAACACTGTTATTTGATTTTGGGATAGTTGATAAATAGCTTGATAAATAATTTAGTCGTTGGAAAATCGTATTTGACATTCGCGGTTTACAAAAGTTTCTAATTTGACGGCCTCTGTGGCGCGGCGGGCAAACACCCGTCTGCGACGCAGTAGGTTGCAGGCTCTGTTCCCGTCTCAAACAAATATTTATAATTTATATACAGTATTTGTTTCTATATGTTTTATTAGTAAATATTAACATAAAACAAATATTAAGGTATTGTATCCGTTGTCTAGCTACCATAAAACAAGCCTAGTTGTTAAGCTTGGGGCTAGATGGCGCTATGTGGATTATCCTGCAATATTTAATTGTTTAATTTTTCACGAAAATCTGCATATTTTTAGAATTTGGCGTACGGTTCGAAAATCTTTTAAAATAAATTAACCATGCAACAAAATAAAATGAGTGCGTTACTCATTAAGGTTAGGAACACCAACAGAATCGACACCAATTGGTAACAATACAAATTAATATTTAAATAGTATAAATTAAAAATAACTATAGTCAAAAAGCCTTCATATTATTCGTAAAATAATTTGTAGTCGTAATCAATAATCTATCTTTAGTCACTAAAGACAAAAGTCAAAACTGTTGCTGATCACATTGAATCGTCTTTAAAACTAAGTTAGGATGTGTGCCTTCGGAACGCGTCCACCAATGAGATGAAGGCACAAGAAACTCATGGGGTTCTTAATATTTCTTTTGATCATGGTCACAAATTTCAAGGTAACAAATATTTTTAAATATATATTTGAAATAGAGCAATTAAAGTCACATCCATGGGTAAGGTAAGACGAAGTATCATAGTACGTCTTGCCACACAATTTATACTCTAAAAAAAAACTGGTTGCCTGTAAAGTCGGTATACGGGCGAAAGTTTTACGTGACAACAACTGTGCTCGAGTGGAAGGGACGCGTGCCTTTCACTTTTTATGTCTGTCTCTCTCGCTCTTAGGCGGGCTAACCATGCCCGCGTGCCTCTCACTCGCTCTCATTGTGAGCGCATAACGTCAGCGGAGCGTAACGCAGTTTCTTGAAGTGTTACCCGGTAAACCAATTTATAAAACGTTGTCACGTCAAAATGTTGACTTTAACTGGCACTTTTTCTTCAGAAAAGATGTCAAAAAGTCAGTTTAACCTTTGGTAACTGATTTATAGGGTATTGATATCGACTAATAGTGAATAAACAGACAGACAGACAGACAATCTAGTGAAAAGTAACTCCCATTTTAATAAGGTACTCATTTTTTCCTCTATGAATAGGTATAGATTCCTAAATAAATAAAAATAGCAATAACTTCATTGACCCAAAACAATTTATATATTTTTATTATATAAAATTGTTTGTTCATATTATTATAAAAAATATTTACAAATATATATGTAAGAACGGTTCGACGGCCTCTGTAACGCGGAAGGTTGCGGGTTCGATTCCCGGCTCAAACAAATATTTATGAATATTTATTTCTGATCTGGGTGTTTCTTTATGTATTAAAATTATATATAAAATTATTCCATCCGTTATCTGGTCTCCATAACACAAGCGTAGTTGCTTAGATTGGGGCTAGATGGCGCTTTGTGTGTTGTCCTGAAATCTTTATATTTATAAAAAAAACTGACGGAAGAAATGTTCGATCTTGTGTTAAAAGTTTCATTCTTTGCTCATATAAAAAAGAAAATCTTATTAGGAATTTTAATTTGGACATTTTTTCTTGTACTTTTTGAATCGCCCGGTAGATGGCGCTATGTGGATTTTTCTGTTTCTTTAAGTCTTCTTTTTCTTTCTTCACTATTTGGTCACTCTTCTGACCAACGCCATCTTTTGATGAATATTTTATACAAATTTTATTGTTCGAATGAGATAAAAAATGTTGGTAACACTGAAAATAATATTTACGAAGGCGTCGATCAAAAATAGCTGGCAATACTCGAAACATTTCTCGCTTATGGCAACATTTTAGGCTTAAAATCATGGATTCATTTCGTTTTAGTCGTGATCTCATCACTCTGTTACTGTTTTTTTTTCTGTTTATTTTAAATTAGTTTTTTTTTATTTATAGTAAAAAAAACCATTATATTTCTTTTAATGTTCTATGTCCTGAAATATTTATTTATTTATTTATTTATTTTAATAAAATCAGGCAACAAAATTGCAGACCCACCGTAGAGCTCCAAAACTGCAATTATAAGAATGTTTTTAACTCAAGCAAGATCTTGCTTGAGGAAAGTCTTGCTCGAGTTTTTTAAAGTTTTTCAACTTATGAATTTATAAGACAAACAATTAGAATAAAAACATTCCAAAAATAGCAATTATTCAACTCTACCAATGGGTCTGCAACAATTTAAAATACAAAAAAAAAACCATTGTTTTTTTTGTTTTAATTCTTTTTTTTATTGACAAAAATATTGTTTTAAAATTGTCAAAATCTCTGAAATCTAATATTATTTTGAGACATTGTAACTCATCAGATGGTACTGTGACAATATTTTGGAAATCCAAAAAAAAAGTAAATAATCTTACTATGTAAAACTGAGATCAATAATTATAGGAAAAAAAACGATTTCCAAAATGCACTTTAGGATTTAAAGTACAGGGTGGAAAGTGTTGCCAAATAAATTTGTTCGTGGCAGCTCTGACGCGCGATATTAAAAACTTTTTTTTCTCGATTTTACACCCCCAAATTTTCATACTGGGGATTTAAATGAAATCGATTTTTAAGGAGTCTTCAATCCAAAGGTCGTAGGTTCGAATTCTACACGATAAATATATAATTTTTTAATAATGTTGATTTAACACGATTTCGAGTAACTTTTTCGCCATCTTTTAAACGGATGTTTATATTTTTTTATTAAAATGGCTCTTATGGTTAAGAAAATACGTTGAAACCCATGGCTTAGTTGGTTCCAGACGAGTTATTTTCTCTGGACATGGTCGACTAAGCTGAGAGGGTCATTTCACATTCCACCCTGTATGTAGCTCACAATATTGTTTGACTAGTCCTTACCCAATATCAAATGAAAGGGTATTTTATTTTAAGTTTCATTCAATGTTAACAAGAGATTGGATTAAGTTTCAGATTTATATAATAAAATAAAAATGTAAAAAAAATTAAAAGCTTTTTGTATTAAGCTGGTTATTTATTATGATAAGTAAATCTTCCTAAGCTGAATTTGATGTGTTTTATTTTAAAACTAGCTGCGCCCCGCGGTTTCACCCGCGTAAGTCCCGATCCCGTGGGAATATCGGGATGAAAAGTAGCCTATGTGTTAATCCAGGTCTCCAGCTATCTAGGTACCGAGTTTCATCGCAATCGGTCCAGTAGTTTTTGCGTGAAGGAGTAACAAACATACATACACAAACACACACAAACTTTCACATTTACGAGTATAATATTAGTAGGATAGCTTTTTTAATAGGTAACTAGTTAGGGTACCAATATGCCAAAAGTCCAATCAATAACGCTACATATACGAGCTATTTTCTATTGGTACTTACAAAAATATAAGTTATTTTTTTTTTGGAAAATGAGCATGTTCCATTCCTGGCAACACAGACTAATGAAGCCAGAGAAATGGTAGGTAACTTACGAACGTGTATTTCTATGACTGAAGCACTTAGTTTTTCTTAGGTTAGCTTTTCGAAAAATCTAATGTTGCACCATTGTTGCACTTAGTTTTTGTCATAATCGGGCACCCAATAATACCTTTCAAAATTTTTCGCTATCTCTAGGATATACCCCTAAAGAGCCAAGTAAAAATCCACCCTGCATATTTATATTAAAAAAAGTTTTAAAGAATCTCTACATTATAATAAATTCGAAGTTTTGGAAGTGAGCGTTCTACGTCCATAATGACCTTAACAATATAGAATTCGCTATATCACTACATAGTATAAAACAAAGTCGCTTTCTCTGTTCCTATTTCCCTTTGACCGCTTAAATCTTTAAAACTACGCAACGGATTTTGATGCGGTTTTTTTTAATAGATAGAGTGATTCAAGAGGAAGGTTTATATGTATAATACATGCATACCTAATATAGTCGTGCGAAGCCGGGACGGGTCGCTAGTTTTTAAATAAACGTTTGTGACTTTTAAATACCAACATAAACGTGATAAATAAAACTGCATAATAATAATTATAAAATTATTTTAATTATCACAATCATTTCTTAACATTTTATTTAATCACTATAATATAACTAGGTAAATAAGGTTGGAGTCAAAATTGCAGACCCACCGTAGAGCTCTATAACTGCATTTCTTAGAAAGTTCAACTCAAGCAAGATTCTAAGGTCTTGCTCGAGTTCAATTTTATTATAAAGTATTTCAATTCATGAATTTATTAGATAAATAAAAATCATTCCAATTAATTTTAGAAATATACGGTGGGTCTGCAATTCTGGCTCCGACGTACTATTTATGACACAGATTTAAGATAAAATAATATTAAATCTGATCTTTAACGCCAAAGTCAAACAAAAAATATAAGAAACTATTTTGTCTAAGAGCTCACAGGATAACAAGTCGTGATTTTACCCTATCGTAATTTTTCACGTTTTGGGTTTTTGGGGACGGCAATGCTGTTAAATTGCCGAAATGATTTCGCTAATGGCCTTCCCTTTTTAGGTTTTTGTGTTTGTATGTTTGTTACTCCTTTACGCAAAAACTACTGAACCGATTGCGTTGAAACTCGGTATGTAGATAGCTGGAGACCTGGATTAACACATAGGCTACTTTTTATATAGACATTCCCACGGGATCGGGACTTACGCGGGCCAAGCTAGTCTACACTAAAATTATAAGGAGAAAATATTTTTTGTTTTTTTTGTAACGAATAGGCTCAAAACTACTGGACCGAATTCGATTAAACTTTGTATTAGGATACTTTGATTCATTGGGAACAACACAGGCTACTTTTTATCCCGATATTCCCACGGGATCGGGACTTATAAACACAACAGTCCATCGAATCAAGCATCAGCAACATTCTTCACTTTCTTTTTCTTCCTACCCTCCAAATCTGCGTATATATCTTCTAACTTCCTCATCTTCGTCTCTGGTACACAGAAGATCAAATAGAAGACGTTGCTTAGACATATAACGCTGAATAGCCAGAAGGTTGAGTGGTAGCCGATCCATCGGTTTAAAGGAGCGAATAGCTTTAGTAGTGCGAAGTCTGTGCCGAGGGAGATGGCCATTATTAGAGTTGCTACTGTACCGCGGAGCTGTGGAAGAAAAATATAGGTAAATTTCACCTTAAAACCTAGACTGCTACCGACGCCGACGCTCTCTCCATACAAACGTAGTCGACTGCTTCCTCCCTGGATAATGACACTAGCACAAATATTTTATTGCATAAAACCTATCATGTTCTGTACATTAGTTTAAACTCTTTCTCTACCCTGGAATTGTCAATTTTGGTGAAAAGCAAGGTCTTACAGCACAATTAAAGGGAACATTCCGAAATAAGTTAAAAACGTATAAATTTTGGTGGTGACACACGGATCTTATAAGGGTTCCTTTTTTACATTTTAAGTTACCTACCTTCAAAAACCTAACTCCGTTTTGACTTCACCAACCAAAAAACTTTAGGTATGCGTTTAAAACTTACTTGGAAACCAAACATCTCAGTCATGATAACAAATGGCAATGGCTGCAAGCCGGAAGCGTCAGCAAAGATGCAGACACAGAGCGCCGCGATGGGCACCCAGCCAGGGAGGAGCACGCCTGTTGACTGCAGGTAGAACCAGACGCCTAGCAGGCACATACTGAACCCGGCCACCACGCTTGTTACTGCTAGTAGAGGCTGGAGGTGAGAAAGAACAGAATTTAAAAAAAACTGGCGAAGGGAGTCGGACTCGCCCACGAAGGGTTCCGTACCATATTAAATGTGGCCACTATTTTTTTTTTGTATTTAGAATTATTTATTTTTACATATGGCAGCGTTTGACCACTATCACACCTGCCTGATGGTAGGTGACGATGCGGCCTAAGATGTAACACGCCTTCCTAGAAGATACCTATTCACTCGCGACTTGAAGACCCCCAAATTGTAGGTACACGTCAGGAAAGACAGACGCAGGCAACCGATTCCATTCCCATGCAGTACGAATAAGGAATGACGAAGCAAAGCGCTTAGTGCGAAGCGGCAACAGAATTAATAACATAATCTGTGAAAATGTCAACTCTCTAGCTATCACGGTTAAAGAGATGCAGCCTGGTGACAGACAGACAAACGGACGGACAGTGAAGTCAAGTAGGCTGACAATTTTACGTTAGTTGTTAAATTAGTGCGGTTATTTTTCTCTTTGTTTTTGAAGTCGTTTTATTAATTTTCATGTCAAAGTATAGGTACAAAAATGTGAAACTTACCTTCCTCCCAGCCCGATCAACAAGCTGACAAGCCAGAAAAGACCCTACAATCTGCACGGCAGCCAACAATATGGACTGTTTATTCGGCGACAGGGCGATACTAGAGGCGGGATCCCGCGACGCCTCCGCGAAGATATGCGATGCGTAGACTAGCACCGCTATGCAGCCGCAGAACTCTCTGGTTAAGTTCACTATGAGAGCCACCCAGAATGCTTTGACAGCTGTTTTGTCCGCAACTGGAAGGGAAAAAAAACCGATTTATAAAAATAATTGAAAATTAAGATCAATTTTGGTACTTAGGTACTTACAAGTTTTTGCCAAAATGTAAATTTGCCCATATCTTTTATTGTGTTAACTGAGGACCTTGATTTATACACCTAATAGGGACTATAGATCTCAGTATATGGTATTAATTTCAACTTGCTAGGTCCACCCGTTCTTGAGAAAATCCGTGGTGACACACGGACAGACAGACTAGAAAGTGATTATAAAGGTTCCTTTTTTACCCTTTGAGGTAGGTACGGAACCCTAAAATGAAAAAAATTACACCAAATAGAGCGAGGGAACACAGAGCTACCTAGTTACCATTCAATCCATTAAAAGGTTTTTTTAAAACTTTCTCTAAAAGTATTATTAGTGACAAAATAAACAAATTGTTTTTCAGATTGACAATAAAAATCTAAATTGATTTTCTTCGTTTCTGACATCTCCCGCCTAAATCAGCAAATCTTCATCTAATGACCTGTTTTTAAGTAGTTTTCCCTTAGAAAAAGAATATTTACTCCTTTTTCTGAGAGTTTTCCCTATTTTTACGAAATATTTAGTTATTTATAAAGGTAGATGGCTCTCCTTACCCTCAGAGCGGGTCGGGCTATATATGTCATACAGATAGCCACAATGACGCAGGCATCTTACTTTGGAAAATTCAATTCAACCCCTACGCTACGCGGACAAATTTGTGGGAGTTATTAATAAAGGTAGATGGCTCTCCTTACCCTCAGAGCGGGTCGGGCTATATATGTCATACAGATAGCCACAATGACGCAGGCATCTTACTTTAGAAAATTCAATTCAACCCCTACGCGGACAAATTTGTGGGTAAAAGCTAGGGTAAAACGGGACCCTATTACTAATCTGTATGTCTGCCTGTCCGTCCGTCTGTCTGTCTACTATCACCAACATGTGACACGATAGCTAGAAAGTTGAAATTTTAACTAAACTATTATTAAATTAAACTTACTTACTAAACAACTAACTACAAAATATATGTACGCAGCTAGAGTGTGTGCATATATGCGCACACTCTGTAGCTGCGTCTCGTAACGGTGTCGCGAGTTCGGAGATTTTATCTCATCTAAAAATATGCGTAACACCCTTAAAAAAGTTTTCACTTCAAAAAAAATTTAGTGGGGCTCTCATACAAAATGGTATATTACCTTTTCTGCGTGAGCCCGACTCGCACTTGGCCGTTTTTTTATTTGACATTGTAAATTAAACATATCTACATGGCTATTCAATTCATTCTCCGATCGCGTCCCAAATAAGCTAGTCAAGACTTTTCAAATTGTCACAAATCAACCATTAAAAGAAAGCGTATCAAATTGCGAACAGTCTGAAACCTAAAAATGGTTCATTTAACCCCTTCATTGAGAGGGTTAACCCCTTTACTTAACCCCCTCTCGCCTTTCAATTGACATTTAACCCCTTCATCGATAGATGCAAATGAATTAGTTAAACAAGAAGTTATTGTATTGTCGAAGGACACCCGAATGGTATTCAATTACTTTCAATAAATCTGTTTGTTTGTTTTGCTTCCTTGTTATATTTGTAAGAGATGGCTTGAGTTTTCTCGGTAAGTAATGGGGGTCTAGGGTGAATCTATCTAAGCCTTTTGCGGTGCAGTCCATCAGGGCCCTGTGGATTTAAAAGGCCCTAGGCTCTATTGAAAACAATATAGGTAGGTACTACTATTTATGAAGAAAATCACTACATAGTATAAAATAAAGTCACTTTTCGCCGTCCCTATGTCCCTTTGTATCTTTAAAACTACGCAACGGATTTTGATGCGGTTTTTTAATAGATAGAGTGATTCAAGAGGAAGGTTTATAATGTATAACACATGCATGATATAGCCGTGCGAACCCGGGACCGGTTGCTAGTATAAAATAAAGTCACTTTTCGCCGTCCCTATGTCCCTTTGTATCTTTAAAACTACGCAACGGATTTTGATGCGGTTTTTTTAATAGATAGAGTGATTCAAGAGGAAGGTTTATATGTATAACACATGCATAATATAGCCGTGCGAAGCCGGGGCGGGTCGCTAGTAACAAATAAAATAAACCAGTTTTGCTATGCTCGGATTATAAAATACCTGACAAAAAGTCCCGCTATGCTTGGATTCAGATTCTCGACCGATTTTAGGGTTGGCAACCCTGAAATGCCTTAACACTAGTGTTATTCAGACTGTCACAGACTAGCGTAGTGTAATAAGGGTCAGACTGTACCCAGTCTAAGTAAGCGTATAAAAAAAAAGTTTATTTTCAGGTAACAGCCTTATAAATAAGAACAGACCCATATAAAATAGATACCTTGCAGACTAACATACATAGATAGATTTTATTAAATTTAAGTTAAGTTTTAGGGTTTTCTGTCTTCGGTCTCGCCTCCCTATAGCGTCGGTATACAATGCCAACAACAAACTGATAAATACCTAGTTTTTATTTTTTGACAAAAGTTGATTAGGTAATTAAGTACCTATAAAGCCCTAGGGCTCCGCAAATTCACGATCCACCCTTGACCTTTTGATACTAACATCTACTTACTAATGTAGTATGCTTGTTTAATAAACGTTTTTCTTCCTTTCTTTCAATTCAGTTTATGTGACAACTTCTTTAATAATCATGTGATCTAATTTGCAACTCTTTAATTCCATACCTATACTAGCTGCGCCCCACGGTTTCACCCGCGTATGTCTGAATTCCGTGGAAATATCAAAATAAAAAAAGCCTTCGTCGATTAATGGACTATCCGACACAAAAATATTTTTTCAATTCGAACCAGTAGTTTCTGAGATTAGCGCTTTCAAACAAACAAACTCTTCAGCTTTATAATATTACTAGCGACCCGCCCCGGCTTCGCACGGCTATATTATGCATGTATAAAACTTCCTCTTGAATCACTTTATCTTTTAAAAAAAACCGCATCAAAGTCCGTTGCGTAGTTTTAAAGATTTAAGCATACAAAGGGAAATAGGGACAGAGAAACCGACTTTGTTTTATACTATGTAGTGAAGTATGAAATTCAAGAGTTGCAAATTAGACCGTGACTCTACTTTGTTACATAAGTTTTATACCTACTTTACGAAATTCAACTTACAAAGTAATTTAGGTGAGAATTTGGGTTCGCTTGTCGTCTGCTCAATGATGAGGGCATCAACTTCTTCACTGATTCGTTTATCATCAACAGGTAGGGATCGAAGCCAGCCTAGGACTTTTGTCGCGTCCTAAAACAAAAAAAAAGTTACTTAGCTTAGCTTAGTTAGTAGCTTTTCCCGGAACTTCGGCCGCGTAGGGGGTTATGTTTTCTAATATCGCCAAATATTAACCCAAATATTGGTTTGAGCTATGCGTTGATATATTATCAGTGGGTGGAGTGCGAGTTTTTTCGTATAGCAAACGTTACTATCACGTTAGCGTAAACGAGTAAATTGTATGGAAAGTTGAAAAGCGCCCCTAGCGGACGTAATGCCAAGCTTTAACTTTTCATACAATTTTCCCGCATACGAGTTTCAGACTAGTAGTTTTTATAGTTTTAGAGATTCCTTGATAAGTATTTATATCTTTTAGATACTTAATATTTTAGATTAGCTGCGGTCCGCAGTTTCACCCGCATAAGTCTCCATCCCGTGGGAATATCAAAATGAAAAGTACCTAGCCTTCCTCGATAAATGAAAAGTATCCAACACAATTTTTTTTTTCAATTCGAACCAGTAGTTCCTGAGATTAGCGCGTTCAAACAAACAAAAACTTCAGCTTCATAAAATACTAGCGACCCGCCCCGGCTTCGCACGGCTATATTACTATGCATGTATTATACATATAAACCGTCCTCTTGAATCACTCTATCTATTAAAAAAAACCATATCAAAATCCGTTGCGTAGTTTTAAAGATTTAAGTATACATAGGGATATAGGGACAGAGATAGCGACTTTGTTTTATACTATGTAGTAATAGTAAAGTTTAGATTTACAAGAAAATATATAGACAAACAACGCAGCAGGACAAGAAATTACCTCTCAACTCATTTCTAATGCTAATTACTTATATTTGTATTGAGTTAGAACTCACGACTATTACGTACCTTTGTACTATTATATTGAAATGGTATACAATTACACATCTAAGAAGCGTATAATAACATCTGTTAGTAGCGTCTGTAGGAGGTTAACATGTGGAAAATCTAATTTGTAACTGAAGGGATTAGACGAGTTAATAGATACAAAATATATACCTTAAGATGTGTATCTATACTTAAATTAAATTAAATAAATCTTTATTCAGGCAACTATAGACCCTAATACAGAGTTTCATATTATTCCAATTTTCTTTTTTACTTAGCCTGAACACCCGTTCTTTTGTAATAGGTCTTTCAGTGTAATCTTCTTCTATACATATAAAATGCTTTGTCCTGACTGACTGACGGATCAACGCACAGCCTAAACCGATGATCGTAGAAACCTGAAACTTGGAGGATGTGTTCTTTGTATGACGTAGGCATCCGATAAGAAAGGATTTTCCGAAATTATCCGAATATCAATGATGACACAACTGGAAATTTGTTCAGTATTATTTTCAAAGGCTGGTCCCTGACCTACCAGATTTTCTTGAGGAAATGATACCAATTTACACTAATATTATAAAGAGAAAAGGTATTTTTATTAGTGTATAAATAAATAAATAAATATTGCAGGACATTCCACACATCGCCATCTAGCCCCAAGCTAAGTAACTAGACTTGTGTTATGGGTGCTAGAACAACGGATATACTACTTATATACTTTTTCTTTTGTAAATATATACTTAATATACATACAGACACCCAGACCACAGACAAATATCTAAGCATAAATACTTGTCTGTGGCGGGAATCGAACCCGCAACCCTATGTTTGGCAGTCCGGCATGGTGACCATTGTGCCAACTGGGTATATCGAATAACTACTGGACTGGATAAAAGAACAGCAAGTTTATATTTAAAAAAAAAACGGTTGTAGGTACTCCGGGAGTGCCGACGGAAGTGAAAACGTATAAAAAATTAAGCAAAACTAATTAAAAATTAAAAAAAAACTAATTAAATAAAAATGTAAAAAAATGTGAGCCGTCACGGGACGCCTGGGCGATGTGAAATATCGACATTATTTTGTAAAAGTAATATGCAGAAAAGAACAGATTGTGATAGAATCGCACAGTCGATTGCGCATGGCGACACGTCGCCACACCGTACACACTACTGCATATAGACTGTATATAGGTATATACCATCGTATAGCGTGGCGACGCGTCGCCACGGCATGCGTCGCCACGCCAGAAAAGAACACGCCGGTTTTACGTGCGGCTATAGATGTTTCACATCAAAAATAAATAAAACAAAAAACAATTATTCAAGCAATAACTGAATGTTCGGTGAGTTTCGAACCAGAGGCTAAACAGTCGTACAAGTGTTAAGTAGCGCTCAAAACCACCAAGCCACAAAGTCTTATTACCGAGCGCTGAAAATATAGTACTGTTTGAAGCCAAAACGAGTTCAGAGATTTTATCTCATCTAAAAATATGCGTACCGCGCTAAAAAGAAGTTTACACTTTAATAAAAAAAAAATAACTTACCTCATTCCTCCCACATTTGATAAGATATGACGGTGTCTCTGGTAGTCGGAGCAGTATGCAGAAGTGCACCAGAGGTATGGCAAGCAAGATCCATAGCACTGTGTAAAACGGTAGGAAATCACCCAGTATGAAGACTACGAGGTTGCCCACTGTCTGTAGATAAAAAAAAAGAGGTAACGTAAAAAAAAATGTTAAATAATCTAGATTTTATATAGTACCTACTTTTATATATAGTAATATATTTTATAGTATTAAATTATAGTAGGTACTTAGTTATAAATTACTTTTTTCAGAAATACATCATCTGTAAAAATTTCAACTGTCTAGCTATCACGGTTCATGAGATACCTACAGCCTGGTGACAGACAGACGGACGGACAGTGTAGTCTTAGTAATAGGGTCCCGTTTTTACCCTTTGGGTACGGAACCCTAAAAAAAAAAGAAGGTAGGGATCTATAACCTATAACCGTGTTTCCTTTTTTGTTTTTGTTTGTGGAGCTCGATATTTAGATGCTATTGCAAGCACCATTTTCACGAGATAAAAACAAAATAAAACATAAAACCGTTAGGTAAATGTTCCATTTAACTTTAGTAATGACAATAAAGAAATTTTCGAGTCTTTGGAACTGAGTTTTCCTTTTCAGACAAAATGAGCAATATCAAAATCGGTTCATGTGTTTTTTGAGTTATGAGACCTCTATCTAAATCTTTGAATCAAATATTTGGTGGCAGGCTATAGAAATTAGAAAAAAATCGTATTAAGTTTACTAGTAGGTACAGGTAGGTAATAAAGGTTTTTTTTAAACCTTGATATTAGTGACATAATAACAAGAAATTAACAAATTAATTGTGTTAATTTTCGAGATTGTGGATTCAGAAAAGTCAACTTTTTATGTATTCAACATTTTGCTATACAACATTTTGCTAATTTAACATGATAAGAATTCAACATTTTGCAAATTCAACATAGTGGTCCAGGGAGAAAACAGTCGACTACGTTTGTATGGAGAGAGCGTCGGTACCCTTTTGGTGGCTACACGCTGGTACCTACCTTCGTAGATAAGTACTTGTTGGTAGGTATAAAAATTCAATTCAATTTAAAAGGGGTCATTCCCTTGTCCGACCCCTGGATGTCCGACCCAAATCAAATTACGGAAAAATATATTTTTTTCATTTTCCTATAAAATCATCAAATTTAGTATGTCAAATAAATGATTTTATTTTCACATTTAAATTCAATAGTAGATTTTTGGCACATTTATAAACCATACCTATGTATAATTTAATCACTTTGATCGAATAAAACGCTTGAGAATGAGAATCGATGAAAAAGAAAGAATAAGAAAATTAAAGAGTTAAGAATATCTACCGAATAGGTATACCTATTTCTGTGATCTTTGCCACAGAAATATATAAGAGATCTCTAAATTTTTCAAGACGTTTAAAAAGAAAAAGTAGGTAAAAAGTCGGTAAAAAGTAAAAAGAAAAAAAAACTCTAATCAGGCTGAAAAGTGAGAAAAGTGCAAAGTGTTCAAAGCGAGAGTGTATCCTATACGATTTTAACTTTCCCTTCAAATAAATAACACATAACCGAAATGAATCGCTATCGGATTACATTAATGGGTTACCGAACATCATTATGGCAAATGATTTGGCGGAATTTCGGCAAATGATTTGTCGGAGTTTCCGCAAAATTGGGTTATAAGGTCTACGCCCACTATATACCGTATCATACTATCTATAATAACCCGATCGATTTAAGTAGAATAGAATATAATTTATTCGAACAAACACATGACATAATTTAGACACAAATAAGAAACATTTTCCCTATCCCCTGCGACCGTAGTGGCGGGCGATGGGGCCACTCTTCTGAACCATCGCAGGGGACCACGGGCACTCAGACATGGGGCTGTCTGGTGCCCATCCGCTTGGTCCCCGGGGCGATTGTGACATGCCTCTGGTGCGTCACCGAGAGGGCCGGCCGGCCTGACGAGGCCAGAAGGCCAATTCCCATAAATAAAATTGTTAAAAGTACATCTCAATATCATTTCGATTGCATTTCGATTGCAAAAAATATACTAAACGTCATCTTTTGGTATTCTCATAAACTAAGATTTCAACGTGATATCCGAATGAAATGTTAATTTAATTGAAATGCAATCGAAACTAAAATGTACGTAAAACGGTATTCTCCAAATAAAAATGATATCGAAATGTAATCGAACTTATCTAGACCGTATTCTCGTCGAATAAGAAACGTCAAATTTGAGATCGAGAGTTGATTAAAACGTAATGGACATGAAACAACGAATTTAGTGAATTTTTAAGGTTAACTTAGTTGGGTTGGTGTGTAAGTAAATCTAATAAAAAAAATAAAGCGTGTCATCTCCGAAGCGCGACTGGAGTTTACTTTACTTGTATTTCGATATAGAAGGTTACAGGTTCGATTCTCGCCCCAAACAAGTATATAAGTAGGTATACAAGCCTAGTTGTTTAGCTTAGGGCTAGATGGCGTTATGTGAAATGGCCCACATTATTCACTTTATTTGTAAAAAATCGCTATCTATTGCTATTCCTATTGATTGCTATCGACAACAATTGCTATCGTTATTGCGATCGCTTTCATAATTGCTATCTAGAGCATTAGCGCGATTTATCTCATGGACCTTCATATCACAAAGTTTCTTCAAACACACTCCAAAATAAAACAGGCGCATGTGATTTTTTTTTAAATTTTGTGACATAGCCAACCTAACAAAGCAAAATGAATGAATGACTGAATGATTTTATATCGCAATGTTAGTGAAATGCAATTGAAATGTAACTGAAATGTTATTATGATTATGGTTAGCAGAATACCAATTGACAGTTAAATTTCAATATCATTTCACTTCAATCAATTTAAGATTGCATTTTGCTATAATTATACGAGAATTGACCTTCAGAGCACATAGATGTTATTCGTAACGGTTCCTGTGTGCTCTGGCATCGCGGCGTGACGGAAGTCCGGGGGGTTTTAGTGGGTAAACCTCCGCCCAACATCTCAGGCCAGCAGGGAGCCACACACATCCCCGCGCCGCTCGCCCCAGAGCGGTGGGACGGTGCATAAGGCTGCATTTCCCTCCGTAAAAAAAATGTATCACCAAAGGGGAGGAGGCGTTAAAAACGCCAACTAATGACTTAGTCTTGTTTTAAGTATTTTCCTTATATTAACAAAATATTTATACTCTACTAGCTGCCCTACGCGGTTTCACCCGCGTAACTCCCGATCCCGTGGGAATATCGGGATGTAAGCTATCCTATCTCTCAAGTTGGATCGAACTGCACATGGTGTGCGAATTTTATTATAATCGGTTAAGTGGTTTAGGAGTCCATTGAGGACAAACATTGTGACACGAGATTTATATATATTATAAGATGTGTAAATCTTAGATCAGAAATGTAAACAATGGTGTTACTAGAGTAAAAAATACATCAAGCTTTGGTAGTTTTTTTAGGGTAGTGAAAATTTGGTAAGAAAACAACTATGACCTCAATTTCTAAAAAATATTATTGCAAATAAAATCATTAAGAAATATGATTGTTTATTTTGTATAAAATTATTTTTTTAAAAAGTTATTACAATATTCAAATTTGAATGGTAGTTTTTTTTACACACTGGCAACAACTACAGCGGCTTTCAACCTTTACGAAATGGCGTTTCTGACAATATTTGACATTTCTTTGTTTACATTTCTGATCTAAGATTTACACATAGAGTATAGTGTTTAATTAAGGTGGCAGGATACCCTTATTGCCCGAATGGACCTTATTATTTTCAGTCACGTGCAATGAAATGCAAAATTTTCACGTGCCTATAGGTACCTAATACGCCAACTTTATTTTTAGTTTGCAATAATTATACACGCATACAATTAACTGCAGCATAACATGAAATGTAGGATACATAAATATATAATTTTTGTATATGACTCTTGCTTCGTGAATGGTATGGATGCATTACTGAAGCGATTTGTAAATCATGGATGATTAATTTCATAGGCCGGTGAAAGCAGGCAGGTGTAAGTGGTCAAACGCTGGCCTAACATTTCATGATTTTTTTTTAAATATTATTAGTCAATAGTCATTTTTTTATTCAGTTCGAATCATTTACGAGATCACATTGAATCATAAGTCACAATGTGCCATCGGAACGCGCCCAGTAATGAGAAGAAGGCACAAGACACTAATATGGTTCTTATTTTCTGTGACCATACTGACAAAGATCAAAGCTAGCTGTTATCAATCCATTTGCTCCACGTGTAAAAGGTGTTATAAGTAAATGAAGCAAAAGGCTTGTGATAGTAGGTAAGCTCAGTTTCACTTTATTTTGGCAGCAGTGTGGTGAAAGTGGTCACATTTTGTTTTAGAGCGCTCCAAAAGACTTTACAAATACACTTTACATTAAACATTAAATACATCATGAGCCTATAGTATCCTACTCAGGGCAAGCATGGGCCGAGGATAAAAATTATGTCCACTCGTTATGTCCTCTGTCAAGGGAGAAAATTATTTTGTCCACCTGTTAAAGCACGGCAAAAGGGGAAAGGATAAGTATATCCCCATTTGACATTACACGTGGACATCTATTCCCCATTCGGACCTAAGGAAGACCATAGAGTAAAATTAAGTCAAACAAATGACATTGACAAGAATGTCAAGCACAGATATATAGAAAACTCTATAGAAAACGAATTAAATACGTTGATTTGCGACGACATTCTATGTACTCTGTGGTTTTCTTATGGCAATAATTAGGGGGTTAAGCGTTTCCCCCGTTTTGTCTACCATGGACAAAACTGACAGAGGGAAAACAATTTTGTCCTTTCCCTGTAGATAAAATGTCTTCGGCCATGCTTGCCCTGTTGGGCAAAGGCCCCTTCCACTGATCGCGATCTTGTGCGGCTGTTAGTTTGTCCAAGCCATCTCTCCATCTTCGACATGGTAAACATCATTTTTAGTCATCATCAATCATCATAATATCATCGTCGCATTCACATATAATTCCCCAGCAAAAAACATCGAATTCATAAATTATTTCGATTTTTTTTTCATAAGCTTAGATATAAAGTCATACTGTGTTAACTGACCTGTGAGAATATAACGAACGTCCCAGTCATGCCTCTGATGCTATCTTCGCTGATCTCCTTCACGTAGAGAGGGACGACTACAAAGGCACCGCCAGATCCGAACCCTATGAGAGCTCGAGCCGCAATCAAGGCGATGGAGTTTACGCATATTAGCTTTACCGCCCAGCCGATCTAGAGAAACAGAAATTGAATTATGTAGGTTAGTAGCGCCAAGATAAGGTACCTGCGCTTTCTCCATACAAACGTAGCCGACTGTTTCCTCCCTGGATAATGACACTAGCACAAATATTTTTGTGCCATAAAACCTATATCTGCCATGACTATGCCTGACTGCCTGACTGGTTTTTTTTAAGATTAAAAAAAAAACTAAAAATAGGGGCTTGGTTATGGCAGTTATAAGTTTTATGCACCAAAAATATTTGCTCTAGTGTCATTATCCAGGGAGGAAACAGTCGGCTACGTTTGTATGGAGAAAGCGCAGGTACCTTATCTTGGGCTTTGGCGCCCTTTTCTCTTAACGGACGAGAACGGCCCTGTCGAGAACTTTTTAAAGTCAAAGTCAAATTTCTTTATTCCTTTCGATACACATGATCACTTGGAATAGTCTTAAAAACTAAGTTAGGATGTGCTTCACGGTTATTATCTCCCCTTGAATAGGGGAGACGATGGGCACTAATTAAAAATAAGATCGAAAGATCTCTATGCTCCCCCAGAGGAGACTTTAAGTGCTAAACTGTTAATTTTTATTTTAATCTCATCGAATCCCATATTCTAAGGAAAACAAAAACAAAAGACGATCGATCTCAATTCCGATTTCATACAAATAAACCAGATCAATTCATCGGTTTGACCATGGAGGAATAAAAAAAATGGGCGCGGAATTTTTTTCTTGCTTCATGGGTTTGACCAATGCGCAAACTGCAAGCCAAAGTTTAGACTAATCCGTCACGGCTTAAGACGTAGATGTTTACTAAGAAATTATTTAAAAAAAAATACATCCCTTCACGTACGTAGTTGCTGGTAAAAGCTAGTCTATACTAATATTATAAAGAGATTGATTGTTTGAATTGAATATACCTACTTCGAAACTACTGGACCGATATTTAAGAAACTTGATATAAGGATAGGTACATTGATTCATTGGGAGTGTTTATTTGGGGATATTCACACGGGATCGGGAGTTATGCGTGAAACTGCGGAGCGCTGTTACCCCGCGGTTTTACCCGCGTATGTCGCGATCCCGTGGGAATATCAAAATAAATAGTATAGGCTAATTTTTATTTTGATATTTCCTTCCTCGATAAATAGACCATCGAATACAAATAATTATTTTTCAATTCTAACCAGTAGTACGTGAGATTAGCGAGTTCAAACAAACAAACTCTTCAGCTTTATAATATTAGTATATATAGTATAGATAAATAGGTACTTACAGCTATAGGTACAGAAGCACATAACAATGCATTCTTCCTCCCAAATTTATCAGCAGCCACTCCATAAACGAATACTGCTACCGGTGCAAATATAAACATAATGGATGCCATCCAGGACACGTCTTCTTCAGAGAGAGGCGAGTTTGATGGACTGTAGTCGCCCATTAGAAGCGCTTTGTTTGGAGATATCCAACCCATGGCTGTTCCATAAGCTAAGATTGGCATGCATACTGCGGACAAAATAAGTAGCATTAAGCAGTGTTACTATTATACTTGCTAAAGTTTTAGCGGATATCTTTTTCTGTCATTTTTAAGATCCAAATTGGATGATCAGCGCTTACAGTGCCAACTAGCGTGAGCGTACTAAAAATGCTTACGGCGCAATTGTTCGGTTATACATATTATGTTAATTTCTAATTTCTAAATAACTCTATTATTTCGACGCATAGTGGTAGGTACTTTAATTTCAAAGTTACGTTTAAACTGTTGACCTGGTGGTAGGTTAAGTTGGCACCTCGGTGGTGACACACGGACAGACAGACAGGCGGGCAAGAATGGATCTTATAAGGCCCCTCGCCCACGGCGACTTTTTGTAGCGATGCAGTAGCGATGCTGTCGCGCGTTCGCATCGATACAGTCGCGATGCGATCGCTAGCTGTGTGCCCTCGCCCACATAACCACGATTCAGTCGCGATGCAAACGCGATACCGTCGCGCTTCTGTCGCGATGCAAACGCGATTCAGTACGGTTTGTATGACTTATTCGACGTTTTGCCGACACGGTCGCGCGTTTGCGTCGATACAGTCGCGATGCTGTAGCGCGTTAGCATTGCGTATGTAGCGCGTTGCAAATGCGAGTAACGCGCGTTAGTAGTGATGCTGTCGCGCGTTTATGAAACGCGCGTTTGCATCGCTACAAAAAGTCGCCGTGGGCGAGGGCGTTTAGGGTTCCTTTTTTACCTTTTCAGGTACGGAACTCTAAAACCCGTGAGCACATGAGTCTCTGGATGTTTTTACCAGTTCTCTACAAGATTTAATTGACTAAGCTGAGATGGTGGTAGGTAGGTATAGGTTGACCCAGCAATAAGGTTACTCCATCAAGCACATGTCTCAAGCCGTACATCGTTTTAAATATCATAGATCCAGAGTAGAATTTGCTAATATTTTAACAATCTAACTAATATGTTGATTCTAGGGTTCCGTACCTCAAGAGAAAAAACGGGACCCTTATAGGGATCACTCGCTTGTCCGTCCGTCTATCTGTCAAAGACCCTTTTTCTCAGTAATATCCTGATATTTTCACCAATTTAAGACGTATGCGGGTGAAAACGCGAGACGCAGCGAGTATTTTATAAAATGTTTTATTGATGTAGGTAAATAACTTTTTCATTACTCATACTCGGAAAGTAGGTCTAAAGGTGCCTGAGAAGCGTATTGAAAATAAAACTTCCAGCCCTAGGGATTTTTGCTTTCACTGACAGCTGTCATGTCAAATTATGGCTTCGCACGGCTGGTGCAGTCTGCATGTAGCCAGTATCAGTATCATTACGCATTAGGAACTTCAAAAACCTAACCTCTTTGCTTTTTTACACCAAAGAATAATAATTATGGCTTGGCACGGCTCATGCATACTGCCAGAGTTTAGTACTAAGTAACTTTTTTCTCAGTAATCAAATTCAAGTAGGTATATTTAGTTCAAGATATCTTTTTTTTTTCTTCTTATGGCGGATGCGACTGTGCCAAGATATCTTATTTAATAAAATAAATGTAAAGACGAAAATGGTCAAAGAAGGGTCAAAGCGACCTATGACCATGCCGCGCCGCCCGCGCCCTATCGAGATGTTGCTGATGTGGCTTTATGCGACCGTATGGTCAGTTTCGTAAATTAAGTTAAAAAAAAACTGGTGGGAAATGCTAGCATTTCCAAATTATTTTAAACGTTTTAATTAGTACTATTTTTTGTTATTTTACTATGTTTTTGTGTTAAGTTTAATCTGGTTTTTCCTTTATGATTGTGTATTTTGTGTAAATAACATTTTCTAGACAAGCCGTGTTACAAAAACTGTAAGTTAAATCTACGGACTTCGCGTCATTTCCCAGTGTTGGATTAACTCATTAATAAAAATTTCTTCAGAAACCTAAAAAAAAACACTACATAATGTATAATCTCTTTGGTCCCAACCTTGTAAGAGGATCAGGTAGTATGGACACATGAGTACCTACTCATGTGGTATGGAGTCTCATAGTCTCATTCACTCTCGTTGTTAGGAAGAATTTTATGTATTATTCGTAATGAAAAGCACAGTGTTTACCTCGGGTGAAAGACTCATTAAGTCCCTCGAGCTATTAGCCAACTCCGTTTCGGGACTTGTAATGAGTGACTTTCACACCTAGGATAACAATGTACTATTTCATTTCCATTATTGTGCCCCGAACAGTCCCCAATAAAAGGTTTTACCAACACGAAGTTTCAAGCCCAAAACGGCCATACATTATTCATTTGACCACTTTTCCTATGGGCTTAGACTAAACCTGGGGAGGCAGACTACAAACTTGAAATTGACCGATATTTAGTATGAAACAGATGGAAACAGATGACCATTGACCAATTGTTTTTTTTTAACTTTGCATGTAGTAATATTACATGAGTAAAGATGACGTAATATATTATTATGTCAATTAACGTCAAGTTTTGATTTTGGTCTAATTCAATATTCTCTTGTTTCTTCAAAGCTAGTGAAATCTTTATCGAAACCTTATCTTTGAATGTTTTTGCGTCAACGAGAAAATGTTCGGGAGAAATACATTTTTCGTATGAAAAATCCACGGCCGGCCGGGTTTCAAACCCCTCGACTTTTGGAATAAAAGTCGAGATGTCATTGTCTACCACTAGGCCCATATCGCTCCTTTTTTAAACACCTTTATTCATTCAGTTTAACCTTTATTCATTCAGTTTAACCTTTATTCATTTAGTTTACCTATATAAGACCATAAACCACGCTATTTCTCACTTGCCGGCAAAACATCCTATCGTTCAATAATTTTGTCATAAATCCATTTTCATCCATATAAAACCCCCAAATAAAATACTAACAAATACTGAATTAAACTCACCAACGATCGACATCAAAACTTGATTCATTTTGCTACCTTTCTCTTCTTTGTTAGAATCTACTTTGTAAGCTTTTTTCACCATTTTTGAATATTATTTTTAACACAAAAATTTTAATACTGAAACGTCCTATTGTTTTTTAAAGTTTGTTTTAAACTGTGAGCACTGATAATATTTTTAAAGCTTGAACAAAAAATATCTTAAATATGTAGTAAAAATCACAATGTTACTTCTCAGAAAATATTTATCACAAATTAACTTTCTTTACACAAAAATAAAATTAAAATAAATGCAACATTTTTTACGCGCGAGTTCGAATGTTTTATTTTTTCTTCCGCGTTGGTTTAGAGCCGCGTGCGGTATGTAGCCGAGCGTGATCGCGTGTCAAAGGAGAACTGATTACAGCATGTTTTTATAAAGTGGCCAGTGCTTTTATATTGTCATTTAATTAAGATGAGTAAGATGATAAACAGGGTTGGTACAATCGACGGACAAAAGTACACCGCCACTGTAAAGCTGGGGACACATTGCTCGGACGCGTCCGACAGCTTCGACTTATAGGCATCTGTGTGATGTAAATGTATGTAACTGTGCACACTATCGGACGTAAGTCGCGGACGTAACCTTGGGCCGCCCTGGAGCGTTCGGACGTCCGTGGACGTCCTAGAGCGATCTGGGCCGCTTAATGCCAAACGACCGTGCACACTTCTCACTCGCGGCTTTCGGACGCGTCCGTAATATTATAGGTCCCCAGCTTTACGCTTACAATCCTGAGCAGCACAATTTCAACATTTAACAACGTAACCTGTGTGTATTTTTAATTCAAGTATTTATGTATGTATAACGTCTATATGAAGAAATTCGTAAGTCCAATACTTGTTAATAGTATTATTGTAGCAAACTGATAGTGGACTTATGACGCATACGGTACTTAATCTCAGAGCGGTGCGGAAGAGCAGTATTGGCCTAGTGAAAGATGGATCGACTTTCATCCCGGCCGATGGCCGTGCACCAATGAATTTTTCTTAGGAATAATTTATGTGCACTAATTGACATAGCTCTTACGGTGAAGGAAAACATAGTGATTAAAGGTCGCTGCATACTTACGTAACGTGATAATTAGTCTGTAGTAGTTTGAGGTTAGGTTTACCCGAAAATCAGAGAAAATTTTCGACCAAAAGTTCAACGATTTTTATAAATTCGAATATTTTTTGTAAGTAGGTATCTATTCTATTTTATTATTTTTAAAAATATTTGAATTTTCAAAAATCAAATCACCGAGATCTGATTTTCGGGTAAAACTAACCTCAAAATTTTCGAAAAACATATTTAAAATTTCAAAAATCGTTGAACAAAAGTTGATTGTTAGGATGCACAGAGTAGTCATCGATCACTTTCTTTCTAAACACCAAAACCCTGTATAGTCGGAGATCCCTTTAACGACGACCTTTATCTAGCTGTTTAATGGATGAAAAGTACTAAACATTAAATTAACTAGGTCAAAAAATATCTTGCAAATGGGTGGCCTAAAAAAATTCAGCCCAGAATATGATTATTTAATATATATTTTTTTAACCCTTTCTCTTGCTTGTTTAAGAGACAAATTCCATAACAATATAAAGTATGAAACCTATAGAATATGCAAACGTTAGATTGCCTATTTTTTCCCATCACAACTCGTGGGTAGGCAGGTAAATCGATACTAGTCATTTGCACTAATCTGCTTAATGAATTAAAGTTAGGTTAAAATAAAGATTAAGTATGGATTTCATTGGTACGGAATTTGTCAATTGAAAATTGAAAAGTGTAAAAAAAAAACCATTCTGGACTGAATTTTTTTAGACAACCCATTTGCAATATATTTATTGGCCTATTTAATTTGTTTTAAAATACTTTTCATCCGTTAAAAAGATCGATGAAGGTCGTTTTTAAAGGGATCCCATACTAGTATAGGTAATCATTTACATTATTTCGTCTGTTCAAACCTTAGTTATTTGAACAAGTTTATCAGAGAAACTCACTAATAAATATTTATTATTTTCAGATAACAGGAAACTCCCTGAATAAACTATTTAGGCAATGAATCTTCAAGAAACAAGGGCAACGGGTTAATAGTGTATCGATAGAAATAAATAAGAAGGGGAATTCACTGGAACAGACCCCTAACGTTTCTATTAAATTAATAACAATGTTATTAATTAAATCAACATTGCAGGACATTCCACACATCGCCATCTAGCCCCAAGCTAAGTTACTGGACTTGTGTTATGGGTGATAGACAACGGATATTACTACTTATATACTTTTCCGTTGTAAATTACTTAAAATACATAGAAACAACCAGAAGGCCAATTCTCGTAAATAAGATTGCATTTAGATCACAAATAATACCCTCAAAGTAAAATAGAATAGAATAGACATTTATTAGAAAAGCACACGGACAAGAAACAAATATAAAAAAGGTACCTAGACATCATTACAAAGCAAAAAAATAAATAAAAATGAGAATAGAACATACAGAATTAGAAACAATTTACTTATTGAATTGCTATTCCAAAAGGACCGACCTCAGCTGAAGTGTTGCAGCAAGTATAACGCTAGCGCTAGACTACAGCGCTGGTCTTCCGGCCAGGCCCTGGGCAGCGATGCAGAAGGCACCGCTGCAGATCCCCGTACCTCACCCTCAAAGTTAGCTTTTTGTAAAAAAAAAACTGACTTTGAACGTTATTTACGAGAATAGGCCTTCAGACCACAGACAAATATCTAAGCTTTATGCTTAGATATTTGTCTGTGGTCTGTGGCAGTGACTTGTCTGAGGCAGGAATAGAACCTGCAACCCGGCATGGTGACCATTGTGCTAACTGGGTCGTTATTTTTAAATTGCAGAAGATTTGGGTATTAATTTGAAAAGGGTTGTTTCTGGGAACATCGTGGTAGCAACTTTTGAATGGTTGACATCTGTGGTGAGTAGGGCGAATGTCCGCCTGCGATGCACAAGGTAGCGGGTTCGACTCCCGCCTCATTCAAATATTTGTGTCACATAGAAACGTCTTAAAACTAAGTTAGGATGTGTGCCTTCGGAATGCGCTCACCAATGAGAAGAAGGCACAAGAAACTCATGGGGTTTTTTTCATGTCATCACGCTCAAAAAGGGCCTTCTTTCTTATCGGATGCCTACGTCATACTTTCTTATCGGATGCCCACGTCATACAAAGAAGGCACCCTCCAAATTTCAGGTCTCTACGATCAGTGGTTTAGGCTGAGCGTTGATCCGTCAGTCAGTCAAGACAAAGAATTTTATGTGTATGGAAGATAGATAGATAAATTGGCCTAATGAGTAACGATAAACTCTCACTACCTAGTGGGAATTCACACAGTAAGTTACATAACTCTAATTTAAAATTAAAAGTAAGTACTCGGTGAATTACCTGACAGTTTCCTCAAGGAAAAAGATAACTTCATTCGTGAGTTCAATCGAAATGACATGTATCATTTAAATATTGATAAATCTATCTATCCATCTATTCTATATCTATGCTTATTAATAAAGGAAGAGAGGACAAAAAGTCTGTACTTGGAAGCAAATTAAAAAAATAAGGTTAGGGTAGGTACCTACTTAGAAAAAGTAATAAAACAAATCACTACATAGTATAAAACAAAGTCGTTTTCTCTGTCCCTATATCCCTATGTACTTATACTTAAATCTTTAAAACTACGCAACGGATTTTGATGCGGTTTTTTAAATAGATAGAGTGATTCAAGAGGAAGGATTTTAAGTATAATACAGCCGTGCGAAGCCGGGGCGGGTCGCTAGTATATTATAGTTTATAAATTTCATGTCTATCTGTCTGTTTCTTTAAAACAATACAATTAAAAACGGCTAAACCAATTAAAAACTCTAAATTAAAAAATTTCAAGGATTGTCGTGGTATATACTTTACATCAAATTCCAATATTTTTTATTTTATACATTTTATTTTTATTTTTACAATATATTTATTGACCTATGTAATTTGATATGAAATACTTTTCATCCATTAAACAGATCGATAAATGGATCTCCGACTATCAGTAGAACCTGAGTAATCAACTAAAAACTGCAGCCCCTTGAGAAAAATCCGGCAGCCCGCCTGTGACGACGAAAGCGTCCCAACAAACCCGAAGTCACACAAACCAAAAGGTGCAGCAGCTAGTATAAATATAAAATTTCTCACTTAGACTTAGGTCAACGCTTCTCGTAAATAACATTGTTTAAATTATATTGCAATATCATTTCGATTGCATTTCAATCACAAATAACAAAATACCCTCGAAGTTAGCTTTTTGTAAAAAAAAAACTGAATTTGAGGGTATCATTAGCAATATGATGTTGCAATGATGTTGCAATGTAATTTAAACAATGTTTTATACGATAGTTGGCTTCAGATAGCTATTAGGTATGACGTAGGCTAGGTATCCGCTAAAAACGGATATTGGAAAATTTAACTCTTAAGCTCGGACGAAGTCGCGGGCAAAAGATAATTTAGGTAGGTACCTACTTACATTAGAGTGAAATAAATAGGTACTTACCTGTTTAATGTTTATATTACCATTTAAATGGAAAAAACCTAATAATCTATAATATAAAATCTATAATATAAAAATCAATTGCTGTTCGTTAGTCTGGCTAAAACTCGAGAACGGCTGGACCGATTTGGCCAATTCTTTTTTTGTTGTGTTTGTCGTAGTCCAGGGAAGGTTTAAACGGTTCGGACTTACGCGGGTGAAACCGCGGGGCGCAGCTAGTCTATAATATAAAAATCAATTGCTGTTCGTTAGTCTCGCTAAAACTCGAGAACGGCTGGACCGATTTGGCCAATTCTTTTTTTGTTGTGTTTGTTGTAGTCCAGGGAAGGTTTAAACGGTGAGAATTTAAAGATCGGACTTACGCGGGTGAAACCGCGGGGCGCAGCTAGTATTGCATAAATATTTACTTGTTTTATCCATATCTATACCATAATATTATATACTAGCTGTCCCGGCAAACGTTGTTTTGCCATATTATATAAAAAAACTAAATCAAAATCGGTTCAGCCGTTCGGGAGCTACGATGCCACAGACAGACACACACACACACAGACACGTCAAACTTATAACACCCCGTCGTTTTTGCGTCGGGGGTTAAAAAATTATACAAATCGATTCAGCCGTTTAGGTGTAGTTTGGCAACTAACACCGCGACACGATTGACATCAATATTAATACGTCACTCAATTGTTTTGCCTTCCCGGAACCTCTCCATTAAAACTTGAACTTTATGTTATGGTATTAAAGTTCTTATTGACTTGTATTATTACGAATCGTTTGTATGGTATGGAGTATAGAAAAGTATTGTTTTTAGACATTTTCAGGCAATTTTTTAATTTTTTCTCTCCGTAAGAACCATCCTCGTACCTTATGAAATATTCTAAAAAAAGAATTGGCCAAATCGGTCCAGGCGTTGTTGAGTTATGCGCTTACCAACACATTTTGCGATTCATTTTTATATTATAAGATAATCAATATTTTTTAGTTATTTTGTTTTTTTTTTCGTTTGTTTGTATCGAATAGGCTCCGAAACTACTGGACCGAATTTAATGCAACTTAGTACGAGGATACATTGATTCATTAGAAATAACATAAGCTATTTTTATTTTTATTTTATTTTTATTTATTTATTTTATTTATTTTTTATCCTGAAATTTTCACGGGATCGAGAGTTACGCTGGTGAATCTATACTAATCTATACTATACTAATAAATAACATAAGCTATTTTTATTTTTATTTTATTTTTATTTATTTATTTATTTTATTTATTTTTTATCCTGAAATTTTCACGGGATCGAGAGTTACGCTGGTGAATCTATACTAATCTATACTATACTATAATATTATAAAGCTGAAGAGTTTGTTTGTTTGAACGCGCTAATCTCAGGAACTACTGGTTCGAATTAAAAAAATATTTTTGTGTTGGATGGTCCATTTATCGAAGAAGGTTATAAGCTATATAACATCACGCTGCGACCAATAGGAGCGCAGAACCAGTGGGAAATGTGGAAAAAACAGGGAAAATAATTCACCATTGAGGGCTTCTGTTGTTTTTTTGAACGCGTTGATCTCAGGAACGATACTGGTTCGAATTGAAAAAATATTTTTGTGTTGGATAGTCCATTAATCGAGGAAGGCTATTGTGGCTATAGGCTACTTTTTATTTTAATATTTCCACGGGATCGGGACTTACGCGGGTGAAACCGCGGAGCGCTACTGGTTATTAATAAAACTCGGTCGAATCGTCCAAAATCGTTCGTTTTGAAACTCACTTCATCATAATAAGACTGCAGTGTAGCAGAATAGGAGCCAGTTGACCTATTTATACGAGAAACAAAGATTCCTTTATACTATTTGCAGGGCCGTCTTTAACCTATTGGAGGTTTGGAGGCCCTGGGTATTAGGATGATGGGGCTTCTAAGACTTTGAGTGATCAAAAGTTACTCTTTTAGCATTCACAGGTCCTTAAGAGGAAAGGGTACTGGGGGCTTTTTCTATACAAACTATTACAAACGTAGTCGACTGTTTTCTTCCTGGAAAATGACATTAGAGCAAATATTTTTGGTGCATAAAACTTATAAGTAACTGCCATGATAATGCCCCTATTTTTTGTTTTTTTAATTTTTTTTTAATTTTAATTTCTATGATAATTAGAAAATGAAAAAAACCAAAACATAGGGGCATAGTCATGCAGTTATAGGTTTTATGCCACAAAAATATTTGAGCTAGTGTCATTATCGAGGGAAGAAACAGTCGACTACGTTTGTATAGAGACCGCAGGTACCCTTTCACCTTAAGAACAATCTATGTTGATTGAAGAGAGGCCTTTCTAAATTTGAGATGGGCAAAATCATTAAACACTTCTTCAAAAAAGTGATCTGACAGGAACTAGGGGGCCATGGGCATGTGCCCAACGTGCCCAGTGGGAAAGTAGGGGCCTGACTATTTGCGTAAATATCACCTATTCACCTTAAGATAAAATCTAATTATTGATAACATTTATTATTAAATTAGATTAATTAAATTGAATATTAATTGCTTACTAATATATAAACATATGGCACGTGCTAACCTTTGGTGTAAGCGTGTGTTTATATTTACATTGACCCTTTGATGATAAATAAATAAATATTGCAGGACATTCCACACATCGCCATCTAGCCCCAAGCTAAGAAACTAGACTTGTGTTATGGGTGCTAGACAACGGATATACTACTATAAGTACTTTTATTTTGTAAATATATACATATAATACATAGAAACACCCAGACCTCAGATAAATATCTAAGCATAAATAGTTGTTTGAGGCGGGAATCGAACCCGCAACCCTGTGTTTGGCAGTCCAGCATGGTGACAAATGTGCCAACTGGGTCGTCGTCGAATAATATTATTCAACGCCTATTTTTATTTTAATAGCAAACAATGGTAGTAAATTGCTCTGAAACTATTTATTATTAAGGTATAAGTACAAAATTTAAAAAAAATGATATGAACAGATAGGTAGAATTAATTATTTAGTTTCTCTAAACTTATTTGGATATTTAATTTATTTTATTGCTTTAGGTAAGTATAATATTAGTAGGTATATTATGTATAGTAGGTAGGTAGTTAAAATTAAAATAAATACTTATTTAATTATAATTTATTATATAAGTACACACATTTAAAAAATATTATTTTCTATTATACATACTAGCAAAATAAAGAATTGAATATTTTGATTCAATAGAAAAAAATAAACAGAAATACTTACCGAAATATCACTCGTTGTTAAGAGGAAAGGGGATAATGACACTATAGCAAATATTTTTGGTGCATAAAACTTATAACTGCCATGACCATGCCCCTATTTTTTTATTTTTTTATACTTTTTGATTTTTATAATCTTATTTTTGGTGCATAAAACTTATAACTGCCATGACCATGCCCCTATTTTTTTATTTTTTTATACTTTTTGATTTTTATAATCTTATTTTTGGTGCATAAAACTTATAACTGCCATGACCATGCCCCTATTTTTTATTTTTTTATATTTCTTTATTTTTATAATCTTAATTTCTATGATAATAATTAGAAAATGAAAAAAACCAAAACATAGGGGCATAGTCATGGAAGTTATAGGTTTTATGGCACAAAAAAATTTGTGCTAGTGTCATTATCCAGGGAGGAAACAGTCGACTACGTTTGTATGGAGAGCGCGCAGGTACCCTTTCACCTTAACGTGTAAGAAACAACCCTATTACATGCAATCATCGAATACCTACATATATTTTACGCATTTCATTCTAGTCATTCTGCTAGATCAAACATGTCATTATGAATCATAGTCCAAGATAAGATGACATTATGTGTATGTCATTTCGCATTATCACAAGTAATTATGTCATTATGCATCAAAACTAAAATATCTATCGAACAACTACTATGCAACAGTATAATAAACTAGTATTTTCTAAGGTTTTCGCGACTTGAACTCATAATAATAAATTTATTTGAACGGATATCTTCGCGTTTTTATTTTTATTTTAAACCTGACGTTTCGGGAACTTTGCAGATCCCATGGTCACAGGCAGACTAAGATGACATTCGTCTTACAAAAATATTATGTGAAATGCTGTCAAACTACCGTCTACTTAAAATTAATAAAAAACTGGTTGCCTGTAAAGTCGGTATACGGGCGAAAGTTTTACGTGACAACAACTGTGCTCGAGTGGAAGGGACGCGTGCCTTTCACTTTTTATGTCTGTCTCTCTCGCTCTTAGGCGGGCTAACCATGCCCGCGTGCCTCTCACTCGCTCTCATTGTGAGCGCATAACGTCAGCGGAGCGTAACGCAGTTTCTTGAAGTGTCACCCGGCAAACCAATTTATAAAACGTTGTCACGTCAAAAAGTTTCATCTAACGCAGAAATGACTAACGGTGTCCCGAGGTATTGCAGCTTTTGCTTGCGGGGCTTGAGACCTAACTAAATGCAGTACTGGTAACGCGAAGATATCCGTTCAAATAAATTTATTATTATGAGTATAATAAACTGTTAAAAATATAATAAAACAAAATGTAATCAAAGAATAAACTTCGGAGACGGGTCGCTCGGAGATCGGGTCGCTCAGAGATTAACCCGTTAATCACTATCACTACATAGTATAAAATAAAGTCACTTTTCGCCGTCCCTATGTCCCTATGTATGCTTAGATCTTTAAAACTACGCAACGGATTTTGATGCGTTTTTTTTAATAGATAGAGTGATTAAAGAGGATTCAAGAGGAAGGTTTATACATGCATAATATAGCCGTGCGAAACCGGGGCGGGTCGCTAGTAATATTATAAAGAGGAAAGGTTTTAATTGTTTGTAACACATAGATTCCAAAACTACTGGACAGATTTTGAAGAAACTTGGTATGAGGATACATTATTGATTCATTGGGAATAACAAAGGCTACTTTTTATCCCGATATGCCACGAGATCGGAAGTTACGAGGGTGAAATGGCAGGCGGAGTCTCGTCAACTTTCAGACTAGCCCACCCAATTACCTGAGCAATTAACAGCAAGGGACGAGTAACAGAAACGTGAACGGCTAAAGGATAGAGAGGCTTCAATTTTAAAACCATCACTGGTAGCCCAAGCGAGCATGCCAACTCATCCTTCGAGTATTTCTACTCTCGCGTCTCCACTCTGTAGGCCGGTGAAGGCAAGCCAGAGGCGAACCGCTTCCTTGTCAGCGTTCATTCCGGCCAGCCAACTAAAGCAAGCCGGAGATGAGGAACGGTGACTTCCCCAGGAGCCCTATTTTTGAATCGTTCGCCCCGCGTCGAGCGCTCGATTTCTACTGATATTCGTTCGACATTGAAAATTCGCTATTTTTAATCGCTCGATCGTAACGAGTGGTCTCCACCACTCGTCGCCGACAGGCAAGTGGTAGAATAAACGTTAAACAATCATAGTCAAAATAGATCGCTTTGAGAGTACTTCACTACCAGTAACGTGTGGAGTTCCGCAGGGCTCAATTTTAGGCCCTCTGCTCTTTTTAATCTACGTCAATAGTATACACGACCTTGGTTTAAACGGACATATCACCCTTTACGCAGATGACACTTGTTTGTTCTACTTTGGCTCATCCATTCATGACTTAATCTCCCAAGCTCAAAACGATCTGAATATTCTATATGTTTGGTTTCAACAAAATTTGCTAACTATCAACATTTCCAAAACAAGTTTTATAATATTTAAAGCTAAAAACAAACCAATACCAAATCACGCACCCCTAATAATTAACGACATTCCTTTGCAACAAAAAACTGACGAAAAATACCTTGGCTTACATATTGACACTAACTTGTCATGGAGTATTCACATTAATCACATAAAGATCAAACTAAGATCACTTTGCGGCTCATTGCGTAATATTGTACGGTGCATACCCTCTAAGTTAAAATACACAATTTACAACGCACTCGTTAAACCACACCTTTCCTACCTAATAGAAATTTGGGGAAGCGCACCAGAAACAAGAATAAAAGAACTACAAATTTTACAGAATAAAATAATCAAATTACTTTTCAATTATCACTTTCGAACATCTACTAAATTAATTTACAAAGAAACAAATATAATGAACATAAAAAAACTATATAAATATAATATCTGCATTTTCATACGAAAAATTCTAAGTAGGAATATCCACACTAATATAACGCTCACCAAACACAAACAAGTAACTCATCGCAACACTCGTCGCGCTAGCTTCATTGCACTACCCAAGACTCGAACAAAATACGGCAAAACGATGATTACATTTGAAGGAGCGAATATTTACAATAAACTACCCTCACAATTAAAAAAATTAGACTCGTTTAACGTATTCAAAAAACAACTTGCGCAACACATTCTCGTTAATTGTTAACTAATTATAATTACTTGTTTCTTGGTATTGTCATCTTAGATTGTATACAACATAATAGTTAAAATTTTGTATTAATTTATTAGATATTTTTTTAATTTAACATTGCTGTAGGGTACTTAGACTTAGATTTATATTTTTGTTTGTTCTGCGACGAGACGAACGTTTTAAATATTTTTGTTTTAATTAAGTTCTCATGTAAGTGACAGTCATGTCTTTTTTGAGAATAAAGATCTTTAAACCTAAACCTAGTCAAACATTCGGAAACGATCTTTAAAAAATATTTCTATCTTTTGGTATTATTTCGAATGTTCATCGGTAATTACCGGTTTTCAATTTTCTGCGGAAAACAACTAAAAATTGACATTTTAAATTTCGACGAACGATTCAAAAATACAGAAAATTGGTGTCGTGCGACTTGGAAGTTGAGCGTCACTTGTAGGCGTATACGACGAAGATATGTCACACGAGTGATTCAAAAATAGAGCCCCATAGAGCACTCAAGGTGCCCTGCAAAGGCTAATATTATTATTATTATGGGAAAAATACTTGCACTAATAAAAAAAAAACAATTCCAGTGCAAGTATTTTTATTTTCAATATCTAAAAAAGATACAAGCTAAAAGTAATTAAACAGTCGATTTTAATTTTTATCATAATGACTCGATTATTTTGATATTTTGAATATCTGTAAGATAAAATGGATTGCAATTTGCATGTGATCGCACGTATATGTTACACAGGGTTATCGGTAATTATATAGGTAGGTAGCGGTTGACGGTTATTTTTGTACACCTTAATATTCAACATTTAGTTTTACGACTTTTGGAAATTCGAACATTTTTTCGATCAAAGTCTGATTACTTGGGAAAATGACTCGCAGAAAAATGATACATTGAAATGTGAAATTCTTGTCATCATTTTATATGACAACTCCTGTGTGTTTAAGTTTTAAAGTAAATCAATTGCATCTGTAGTTTTTCAATTAAATTAAACAATAATTTGAAAAACATACCGTTAAATTATATAATATGTAACTTGACAGTTGCAATGGTCTGACGGTTTCGTCGCAAATTACCAAAATCGCGAAAGGCCAATAGGTACATACATTTTTGGCGTTCACATATTGAAATTCGTCAATTGAACAACTCAAATAACTTCTACTAATTCAACAATAAACTAATTCAACAAATATCGTCAATAATACTATCAACAAGTATTGGAGTTACGACCATCTTCTAATAGACGTTACATACTTGAATTAAAAGTACTCAGTGTGATTATTATTTTCAAGTATAGTTGTCTATCAAAATAATTAACGACCTCTGTGGCGCGTCGGGCGAACACCCGACTGCGACGCAGAAGGTTGCGGGTTCGATTCCCGCCGGGAACAAGTATTTATGCTGACCATAAATTCTTGTTTCTGGTTCTGGGTGTTTCCTATATGTATAATATGTATATATTTACAAAAAAAAAAGTATATAAGTAGTTTATCCGTTATCTGGCACCCATAACACAAGCATTAAGTTGCTTAGCTTGGGGCTGGATGGCGATGTGTAATATGTCCTGAAATATTTATTTATTATTTATTTATTTTTTTATTTATTTAATTAAATAAAACTGTAAAATCAGATATACGGCGCAGCGCGCATCGACGCAGTTGCGCCAAGCACAATTTATTTTTATCCCACACCTTTCTCCAGGTCGTTTAGATTCCCCATAGGCACAACACCACCCTGAATGGCTGGCAATGTATACAATATCATTTAAATTAGATGTAAAGATTATTAATAGGTACTTTATAGGTACCTACTTAAATCATTAGTTTTCGATACCGATCTCTCTCGATAAGGCTAATTTAAGACTGATTTACGTTTACAGATAACTTTCATTGGCATCGATTAAATTAAAATGATTGATTTTTAACATCACGTCTGAAAAAAAAAACCAATGACGTAAGTATATTTTTATTAAGTATTGCATGCTATGGTGTAATGTTTTGTTTACATTATTAAATTAGGTAATATTATGGTGATTATGTTTACAAATTCTTGTCAAATTAAAAAAAAATGTTATCCTAAAAGGAGATTTTGGAACCAACTCACCTTAGCTACCTAAAACAAATCCCCTATCTTTTTTTTGACTCAGGGCCTTGATTTTTATACACCTTATAAATAAACTAGCGACCCGCTCCGGCCTAGCACGGCTATATTATGCATGTATTATACATATAAACCTTCCTCTTGAATCACTCTATTACCTATTAAAAACCGCATCAAAATCCGTTGCATAGTTTTAAAGATCTAAGCGTACAAAGGGAAATAGGGACATAGAGACGGCGTAAAGTGACTTTATTTTATACTATGTAGTGAAGTGATAAAATAAATTTCGCAGGACATTCCACACATCGCCATCTAGCCCCAAGCTAAGTAACTTAGCTGACTAAGACTTGTGTTATGGGTGTTAGACAATACTACTTTCATACTTTTCTTTTGTAAATATAATACTTAGAATAAATAATTATACGGACTTTAGACCTCAGTATCAAGTAAGTATAAATTTCAACTTGTTAGGTCCACCCGTTCCTGAGAAAATCGGTAGTCACATAGACACACGGACAGACGGACAGGAGAGTGATCTTATAAGGGTTCCTTTTTAAGGTACGGAACCCTAAAAATATAAAAAAATGCAAATAAAAAAAAAGAAAATTGTCTATATTTACCCAGACTTTGCGGAATAAAGGCGCAAAAACAGGGCTACTGGATATCTTTACCTTATAAGACCAGTTTTCGATGATTCTTTTTTTATTTGAAAACTTTAAATTGGTTTCACACAAATTCGGTAAAGATCTGATGAGGATCTTCTTAGTTATTAGCAGAATAGTTCTTCACAAAACGAGCGGTTTTTGCCTAGGTTTTGACTTCCAATCCGAAGATAGTGGGTTTGAACCCGGCCAGCCGTGCACCAAAGGATTTTTCTTAGGAAAAAATTATGTGTGTTAATATCAAGATTGCTCCATTCGGTGAAGGAAAACATCGTAATAAAACCCGCGGCTTATTTTGCTCCAGACAACTGAGCTGAGAGGGTAGTAGGTGCTGGGCAAGCACACTCCATCCTCACGGAAAAATCTAAGGAAGTCTAATTGCGGAACAAAGCCCGTATCAAGCATTTTGAGGCTCTGCTTGTACTACCAGTGCTAATACATATAGTCTAAATACAGTAAATTGCTAGCTCTCTTTTAAATTTCTGCCAAAAGCAGTCGAATCTGCTCAGACTACTAGATAGGATAGATAGATAACTTTATTTGTACAACACAGTAAGGAACATAAAACATGATAATATACACAAAGCAAAGTAAAGTAATAGCTATAAAGTACAAGTTGCACAAATGGACGGCCTTATCGCTGAAAGCGATTTCTTCAAGGCAACCTTTGGATGGAAAAGAACTAGGAAATGATGGAGTACCTTCTCATCACAAAACTCTTCAAAGTCTCTTAGGTTTACTGGTCGCTAAACTATTATTCGTAGGTATCATTTTATTTATTAAAAAAAATTTTTTTTTGCTCGTAGATCTTAGTTAAGCGAAGATTTTCATCGCTCTATCTCTTTTACTTAACTCTACGTGCTTTTATAAGTTATTAAAAACTCATTATACCAATTGATTCTACCACGATAAGCTGTCTAGCCAGATCTTATCATACGGATTAGATAGATACTCACAGTAAAGTACCAAAAACAAAACAAATAAAAAAAACCTTATATTTTTTTTAAACTACAACTTGCAGTATAATGTATTAAGTCCATGCTTGCAGTATAACACATGCCAATCAATCATTCACCAAAATCATTTGAACTTTGATCCAATGAGCTATAAGGGCATGATAAGGGTCCTACCTCACTGAAACGCCAAGGACACCATCGACTACGTATTCAACTAATTCGTATTCTTCTTCTTCTTCGTATGGATAGCACAAATTAAAGGGGGGTATTGATGAGGCAGGATCAGATCCGCCCACTCCAGTGAGCTGCCAGGTCCCTGGCGTAGTTATTAGCTGACATCAGGTCAGCCAATGTACAGCTATTAGAATTGGAGGGGCAGGTCAAGAGGTGAACCATAGTTTGCTCGGGGGCCCCGCAGTCGCACCGAACCCGGCACGGATCGATCATGCCCCATCTTCCCAGGTTCGCCCTGCAGCGACCAACCTGAGTCCTTAGTCTGTTGAGTGACTTCCACACTGTGAAAGGCAAGTCATGGCTAAAGTCAAAGTCAAGCCAGAGGCCAGCGAGAAGAGTCTCTGCAGGGTCCAGAAAATGTGGGGGAGGGGCATACTTTTCCATCCACAGAAGGACTCGGGCATCTCCGGCCCTTTCGGTGTTAAAATTCGTATTGAAATGTATGGAAGTTAACTCACGCCAGGCGACGCGGACGGTGTGGTGACGTCTCGTAAGTTTGGAAGCGTATCCATGAACGACAGAGCGCTTTGTGGAGACTGGATACTCCGGCGTCCTGGCCAAGTAGCTATAGTAGCCAGTTAAATGTATACGTGTAAGCTGCTCCTCACTCACTCAGTGTCCAATGGGTCGTCAAATTTAAGAACGACCTTCATTGAGCTGTTCAACGGATGAAAAGTATTTTATATCAAATTAAATAGGCCAATAAATATATTGCAAATGGGTTGCCTAAAAAACTTCAGTCCAGAATGATAAATGGTAGGAAAAATCCTGTTTGCGGAATATAAGAGAGTGGGCAGGGATAGCGAGTGCCGCACAACTTTTTAAGTAAATTCAAAAGTCAAATATTCTGAGCTGACTGCCAATCTTCACTAGTTGGAGAGGCATCTGAGAAGAAGAAGAAGATTTTTTTGGGCTTTAACTGGTTTGATTAACGAAATACAAAATCAATTTTTTTACTTGGAATTTTGGACTATCTTAGTACTTTATAACTTTATTCACAAATAAATATGCTACAATTGTCATAACAAAAATTGTTTCCCTAAATTTTATATTATACAAGAATAGTAGTATTCTTATAAAGCTATGATAAAAATAATTAGGGAAATGGTTCACATGTAAACAATGAAGATTTTAGATAAAAACGTGGAGTCCCTGTCTCCTAAACTAGGATCACCTGTAATATAGGAGACAGTTGATTCCTCACCTATAGAATTTTAATTTTTTTTTTAAATCCTAAATACCGTTATGACTGAAAGCGTTTTATAAGTACTTATACAGTTAATATAGCTTAATTATTCTGTGCACCAGTGATTGACAAACCTTCAGTATTAATAAATATTAAATTTTAAATATTAAAAATTAAAATTTAAGTAGCCTTTCTGTCTCCTCGTATGTGAGAGTTTGTAGATATCGAGATACTTTGTTGCGAACTTCAAGTTTGGATTGTGAGTAAATTTTAAGTTTGATAGTATGTGTATATAGACGACCTGTTTTTGATAATTTTAAAGAATTTATTGATATATTAGATGAAATGTTAACAAAATTGACTAAATCAAAAAAACAATTGCTTGTTTGCGGTGACTTTAATGTAGATTTACTAAAAGTAAGTACTTTTTCCACGAAACTTCTAAATTTGTATAAATCACATAATTTATCTAACGTCTTTCTGGAGCCTACTAGAACCACTGACACTACTGCGACATGTATTGATAATATTTATGTTACTGATAATATAACCACGATTAGCAAATCTATTATTGAGAAATTGGAATCGGACCATAGTGGTCAGTTTGTCGAATTTGCAATTGTTATAAAACCAATATCAAATAGGAAAATTACGTATGTACCAGTGACTGCTGCTCGTCTGGAGGGACTTAAATTGGGTTTGGCCAACGTTTTACCTTTTTTGCCTTGTGATACAAATCCAAATGTATTGTACAGTAACTTCTTTTCGATTCTTAATGCCCAATTTCAGTCTATCTTTACGCCCAGAACCATAGTGGTCTCCGACAAACGCGAATTTAGTGACTGGGCAACGGTTGGTATTCATCGAAGTAGACAAAGACTGTATGAGTTATACGCGGAAAGACAGATTAATACATCAGAGGAGTTTGGAGCTTTCGTTAAAAACTATTCAAAGATATTTAAAAAGGTATGTATATTGGCTAAATCTCTCTCAATAAAATCTGTGATAAACACTAGTGTTGATAAAATTAAAGCTACGTGGAAAGTAATTAATGCTGAAACAGGGAGAGTCGCAGCCAAAGACACCGAGTTTAAATTAAGTATTAATGGAAACATAACTAATAATAATCAAGATATCGCAAATGAGTTTGAAAACTTTTTCAGTAATGTGGCTATTACTTTGACGAAGGCTTTAAAATCTTCTACCCCCCTTGCAGAAAGTTTAATAAAAACCAATGTACCAAATTGTAATAAAATATTTCAATTCCAATATGTTACAAATCATGACATTATTGTAGTGCTTAAGCAAATAAATCTTAAGAAAACTAAAGATCTATGGGGGATCTCCGTTCCGATTGTTAAATCAATTATTGAACTCATTATACCGGAACTTGTCATTGTATTTAATAGATGTATAGATTGTGGTGTGTTTCCTGATTTAATGAAATTGAGTAAAGTAGTTCCACTGTTTAAATCTGGTAGTACCTCAGACCCCTCCAATTTTAGACCAATATCAGTGCTACCCACGTTAAGTAAAATTTTTGAAAAACTTATTTTAAATCAACTACTTAAACATTTTCATGATAATAATATTTTACATAGTAAACAGTTCGGTTTTAGTAAGGGGCGCTCGACCACTGATGCGGGGATAGCGTTAATTAAAAATATATTTGATGCTTGGGAGGAGTCGCATGATGCGTATGGCATATTCTGTGACTTATCCAAGGCATTTGATTGCGTTCAACATAAAACATTGATCATGAAACTACACCACTACGGTATTAGGAACGGCGCCCTGGATCTTATCTCTTCTTATCTGAGTGGTAGGGTCCAGTGTGTCGATGTTAACGGAAAACGATCTCCCGGATCTGCGATATTAATGGGGGTTCCTCAAGGATCCATATTAGGACCTTTCTTGTTCTTAGTTTATATAAATGACTTACCTTACCTTGTAAGGGACAACCATGGGATAGTGTTGTTTGCAGATGACACCTCCTTGGTGTTCAAGGTTAAAAGGCGTCAGTCCAACGTTGACGATGTGAACAATGCTCTCTCTAGAATAGTTGATTGGTTCAACTCCAATAATTTATTACTGAATGAATCCAAAACTAAATTAATTCGATTCACACTTCCAAATGTAAAACAAGTAAAAACTGTTGTAAAGATTAATGATAAGGAAGTTGAATTAGTCAGTAAGGCTGTCTTTCTAGGTATAACTTTAGATGCTAAGCTTCAGTGGGGCCCGCATGTGGAAGCATTGTCCAATAGACTTAGTTCTGCCGCTTACGCCGTTAAGAAAATTCGCGAATACACGGACATTGAGACTGCTCGTCTAGTCTATTTCAGCTACTTCCACAGTGTCATGTCGTATGGCATCCTGCTGTGGGGGTGTGCTGCAGATATTGATGCTATTTTTATATTACAAAAAAGAGCTGTCCGAGCTATCTATAAGATGGGCCCCAGGGAATCACTTAGAGAAAAATTTAAAGAGATAAATATATTAACGCTCTATTCACAATATATTTACGAAAACTTGCTCTACGTTCACAAAAATCCTGATATTTTTCGCAAAAATAGCGATATTCATAATTTCAACTTAAGAAACAGGGATGAGCTGACCTTGCCCGGTAGTAGGCTCCGGAAAATAAGCAGGTCGTTTAATAGTACATGTGTGCTCTATTATAATAAATTACCTAAAGATGTATATGACATGTCCATTAACAAATTCAAAACTTTTATAAAGCATAAATTGTGCGGTAAGGCATACTATGATACCTCTTCGTACCTTAATGATAAGAATCCATGGATGTGACTTTAATTGCTCCATTTCAAATAATACCTTCAAATATTTGTAATATTGACCTTTGTGAGCGTGATCACATAAAAAAAAAACCCCATGAGTTTCTTGTGCCTTCTTCTCATTGGTGGGCGCGTTCCGAAGGCACACATCCTAACTTAGTTTGTAAGACTATTTCAAGTGATCATGTGTATGTAAATACATAAGCATTGAAAGAAATAAAGAAATTTGAAATTGAAATTTGAAAATTTGATATTAATGTTATCATAAAGTCGAGAGCTAAGTGATTCATACTGAGCAGATGCAAATGCGGTACGGCGACGAATGTAGTCACATACTAGGGATCCTTTACGCCTCTGGGATTTTCGTGGTACAAAGACTAGGTTGGCGTGCTTACGAAGAATCGTTCTTAGGATGTAAAGTTGTCTAACGGATAGCAATTGACAGTCTTTGTAAAGGTCCGTAGTACCATAACGACGTTTTTTGAAGGTCATAACTTTAAGAACTGCTCTTTGAGATCTTTCGAGATTTAAAAATGCGGTCTTGTAAGTGCCACCCCAAGCGGGGATACAATATGATATTATTGATACGCATAACGCCTTGTATATATTAAATAGTGTTTCCCTATCAGCAGATTCCCTAAGTGTTTTAAAGATATATATTAGCCTCCTAACACGGGATATAAGTTGGTCTAATTGGATATACCAGTCAAGCTTCTCGTCAATGTAGACACCCAAATACCTAACGTGGGATACTAAATCAAGCTCTGTACAGTTGCAGTTTGATGAAGAGGTACAAGTACTTTTGTGGGCGATAATAATGGAACTACTTGATGGAGGCCTTACATTACGAGCGATACAAAATCTTATAACTTTGGTTTTGTCGACATTAAGGGTTAACAAATTATGTGAGAGCCACAACATAACATTGCGAAGTGAGGATTCAGCGGTGTTTTTCGCTACCTCCCAGTTTGCGCCATGTGCTAATAGCACTGTGTCATCTGCGTATGCATATATTTCGCAATTTGGGATCTTTAAGTTGCACAGGTCATTTATGTAGAGAAGAAACAAAGTGGGTCCAAGGATACTACCTTGAGGAACTCCGAAGTCCACGTTTGCCTCCTCACTAACATAAGAACCAATTTTGGTGCATTGGGTACGGTTTTGGAGGTAGGATCTAAAAATATCAAGGGCTAGTCCTCGAATCCCGAGAGCCTCCATCTTGAGTAATAATTTTGTAGTCGATATAGTATCGAAAGCTTTACACAGATCAAGGAATATTCCATAGCACTTGACCTGTTTATCTAATTTATTAGTTATAGAATTAACAAGATTAACCACAGCGTCTTCAGTAGATATTCCCGGTCTAAAGCCATACTGGTTAATTGACAAGATGTTGTGTTTATTGATAAAAATTAAGAGCCGATTATTTAAAATTCGTTCCAATATTTTAGAGATAGATGGTAATATCGAAATCGGGCGGTAATTTGAGGTGGAGGTTTTATCACCAGACTTAAAAATAGGGCTTACAATGGCTTTTTTTAGGGCATTTGGAAATATACCACTTGCGATTGAGATGTTGCAGATGTGTGTAATGAGAGGTACGAGAACATGTCTGGATGATTTTAGTATTGTGGTCGGAATATGATCCCAGCCAGTGGCACAATCGTCACGTAGAGATAAGATTATTTTCTCAACTTCGGTATTGTCAGTGGGAAGTAGCACTAGAGAGTTGGGAAAGTTTGAAGTGGCTATCTGTGTATAATTTGTGTATGGGATTTTATTTGCTAAGTCTTTTCCTACATTTGCAAATGTGTTATTAACCAAAGATACAGATTTATGCGGGTCTGGGTCTAATTTTAGGAGTGCGTCCGGTGGTTCGGCTAGTTTGTGTCTATTTGTTATTTTGTTAATAACGTTCCAAGTAGCCTTTGGGTTATTTCTGGCTTTAGAAAATAGTTGTTTTTCATAAGCAACCTTTAGTTTTTTTAAGAGATCATTGCAAAAATTTCTGTATCTCTTATAAGTAATTTGCAAAGTCAGATTATTTGGAGATTTTTTTAGTTTTAGATGTAGACTGTCACGATGTCTGATACACCTCAGCATACCCGGTGTTATCCAAGGTTTCAGAATTCTAAGCCTTCGGGGAGTTGCTAAAAGCTTAGTATGTTTGAGGATGATATTTTGAAGCGAGGAAATCAAGTAATTTGTGGCAGTGTTGGGGTCTGGTGAATCTAGAATGTTATCAAAATTAGTCTTTTCTATTTCGTTAAGTATGTTTGAAAAGTCTAGTTTCCTTTTGTTGGCACTAATTAATTTGTAATTATTATTTGTATTAAATTTTTCGATTGACATAGCAACAGGGTAATGATCTGTTATTGACGATATTAGTATAACCACTTTGGTAGAAAGCTTATTATTTAACCAGATCTGATCAAGACAGGTATTAACTCTGGTAGGGGTAGTATAAGCTGGCAATAAACCTAAGCTTGAGAGGAAGGTTATGTATTCATCTGAATTCGAATCATTATTGTTGAACGGTTTGATGTCAACGTTTAGGTCCCCCATAAGAATGATATTTGCATATGATTTCTTCAAATTGTTATAGCAAGTTTCTAGGCTGCTGTAAAAAGTGGAAAGATCTTTATATGAAGGCGAGCGATAGATACAAATGATTGCTGTACTTTTAATAATACAAACTAAGCAATTAGCATTAAGAATAGGTCTTTCGCTTACTGTGCATTCGAGACTATGTTTTGTAAAGAGAACAACTCCGTCGTTTTGTATGGGATTATTAGATGTAGAAAATACGGAGTATCCCTTTATGCTTGGAAGATTACTAAGACCCTTCAACCAACATTCTGTCAAGATGATTACATCATAAGAAAGGGTTAGTATCAGACGGTCTAAAACGCAAGTCGTCTTATGTGGCAACTTGTCATAAAATCATGTGGACTAATTTGCAACTAGTCTTCAATGTAAAGTCGTCTATGAAGCAACTCGACATAAATCATGCGGACAAATTAGCATTTTGTCCGAAAAGTAAACGGTCGTCATAGCTAATCGCCTTAACATGACCTGGACAAATTCGCATCTTGATAACATAGCACCTAGTCTTTGTAGCAACTCGTCACCCTTGGCGATAAAAAAGGGACCCAACTAGAGAGGTCTAATTGCGGAAAACAGCCCGTATCGTACCGCAAGTAGTACACAAAAGAGGTTTGATATCTTAAAGATACTGGCCACTTATGTTATGAAATGGACGTCATTTGAATAACATCACAATTATTGTCAATTTTCAATTCTTTGTCACTGGTTTACTTCTCAATCAATATCCATAAATTACGTTTTCTTTCTTTGTAAAAGACGAAGTGGAAGATGTGATAATTGTGATACCAACGTTCACCACAAAAAAAGACACAGTATACAGAGCTAGAAGGAAGTTTCTAGTGTAACAAAAACCGAGTTTAATAATCTTAATGAAGTATCGATACCAGAAATATTAGCCAACAATTTTCTTCGGTGGTGGAGATAACAATGATAAAATATTGGTGTTTTGTACACCTTTGAGTCGGAGATTCATGGAAAACGCTAATAACCGATCTGTTCAATACTTTAGAGATGGCACGTATAGAGGGCACCAAGCGCCGCCAGCTGAAAAGTTAAGCGAGTTTTGGGGGTGCACGGACGTTTGTGGGAGAGATTATTTCTATACTCATTTAAAATTTGTTCAATAATATAAGTTTATGTAGGTAGCTGTAACTCTGGAATAAATATGAATAATTATATTAATTTAGTTTTATTTCTTAGTTAAAATATAGGAATTTAAACATATACTTATTTTCTTCAATGATGACAAGCATGTTTTCGACAATCTAAGTAACATAAATGTAGGGTTTCAAGCTACCGCTGATAGGAAGATATCGAATAATGACGAGTTGCTATTCTGTCACTTTGATATGTAGGCAAATTATAACATAGACGAGCTGCTTCATAGGCGACCTATCTTTTTAGGCAACTTGCATTTATGTTGTATTGATAACAGAGCAGTTGACAAAAAACAATTATGTCGAGTTGCTTCATAGACGACTTTACATTGAAGACTAGTTGCAAATTAGTCCACATGATTTTAAGACAAGTTGCCACATAAGACGACTTGCGTTTTAGACCGTCTGATACTAACCCATAAGAAATACCTGTTTCTGATATAGTTGCTGTGAATTGATCAAGATTTTTGTTGATGCTCCTTATATTGATTTGAATAATTTTTAGAGCATCGTCTGCATTGGAAATAAATTTAGAACAATTGATTGGACTACAAACAACAGATTCAGCCACTTTGAAACCATCTAGCTCCGACATAGCTTTAATTGTATCATCCATTTTTATTTAGTAAGCGATTCCACCATGAAGCAAAGCACAAATGAAAGACAGAAATAAGGGCCACACAAAGCAAAATGCAAGCATTGGTGCAAATTGGAAAGCAAAAACTAAACATTAAAATATAAAATATTATGACAGATAAATTATGACTAACAAAAAGACAGTGTAATCTATTTAATTCTAAATTATTGACTGTTTGATGTGGTGTGAGATGTTTGTGCCAACTTAATAAGACAGTCTTCACTTTTGATAAGGATCTGCTTTGCAGATGGGTCCTTACGAAGGTATATATTACCGTTTTTAACCCAGCAAAACTGAAAATTATTGTCAACCGCGTATTTCCGGGCTCGAAATAACAGCTTCTTCTGACTCATTGGGAGATGTTCCTCAATGTAAATCCTGAATGGATCCCTGGTGAGCCCAGCTGCCTGGGTGTTGAGCTTATCTCGTGTCTCCGGCCGGTTTTTATTATAGAGTCTTGCCGCATTCAGAAAGTCGTGCTTTTTCGAAACAGATACAAACTCTGCAACAATAACCTTATTTGATCCAGGCTTTCCCGGGATACGGTAGACATCCCTTATGTCTGATGGTGATACTTCTACTTGGATAGTTTTCGCTACACCACTTACGATGCCGGTTAGGTCACCGGTAGTCTCCCTGTTGCTGGACGGGACGTTCCTGATTTCTATTCTGGAGGGCCTTGATTGTAGTTGTAAGTCTTTTATCTGGTGTTCCATATCACCCATGGCATCCCTATGGGAAACACGTTCATTCTCCAACTGCGTAATTTTATTCTTCATATCCTCAAACCCACCACTCAGGAATTCTAACGATTTCTCGAACTCTTTCAGTGCTTTCTGAGTCTTTGTATGTCCAGACTTAAGGTCAGCCATATCGGTTGCCAGTTTAGATAATGTGGCGTTCTGCTCTTCTTTCCAGCTAGATAACATTGCTAGGATGTCAGACTTTAGGGATGCGATATCATTTGTTGAACCACAATGACATGGGGGTCGCTGCGGGCTAGGGGAGGCTACTGCCGGTGGTGTTTCTGCTCGTCGTTTCTTCCTAGAGTTTGGAGACTTCGCTTTATCCTGCCGGTCGTGGAGGGTATTCATATCGGGCTCCGATTGAGTACCACTCATTGTTCGTGGAGGCGAATGATTTATAGGCATACTGTCACTCGTAGCTCGTAGTTTCGTAGACGATGTCTAGTTTCGTAGCACGTAGCACAGGTCGGTGTCGTAGCGCACTGCCTTGTCGTAGGCGTGTGTTAAGTTCGTCGGTATGACTCACTCACTGTGTGGTCGAGTGGCTTACACGTTCGCTCGTCACGCAGACGTCCGGGGGTTCGCGCCGCACCAACTGTTTCACAGGAGTATCGTTTGGACATGCAAAAACCGTCTATCTCACTCTTGTAACACCCACTGGGAGGAGTTCGGCCATTTAAACTTCACTGGAGCGACAAGGAATCGAGAATTCGCGAATTAGCCAATCACAAAAAAGCAGCCAAAATAGAGAAAACGGGGCAAAGAAACACGTCCGCTCTCGGCCAAAGCAGGCGGAGGAATCAAAATCTTGTTTTTGTGATAGACAGAAACCAGTGGCTATATTATATTTGGCAAGCTAGGGTGGCCAGAAGTAGCCATGGGTACGTAGCCGACGACGACGTCGCTATGGATGGTGTTATGGATGAAAGCTTCTGGCCGAAGGACGTGGTGTTCCGTCGCTTCCGCGGACAAATTCCACAAGAAAAAACTAAGACGAAAGTGTAGTGTCATGGAAGTGCTACTAACATGGTTCTAAGCTACCTATTAACACATACAATTATTACTATAAAATATGTATGTTAGTCTATAAGATATTTATTTTGTAGATATTATTATATTGTATTATATTTATTTTTATTTTACTTTGTAGCCTGAAATAAATGATTTTATTATTATTATTATGGATGGCGTCTTGGTGAGGTAGGGCCAAGGATAGAGCCCCAATTAGTAATGGAGGCATAACCTTTTCCGATCAACTTGCTATTTTATTGGAAAACAAGTTTTGCCTTTGGAATTGTTATATTAAAAACTAGGGACCCGCTCCGGCTTCGCACGGTTATATTATGCATGTATTATACATATAAACCTTCCTCTTGAATCACTCTATCTATTAAAAAAACCGCATCAAAATCCGTTGCGTAATTTTAAAGATTTAAGCATACAAAGGGATATAGGGACAGAGAAAGCGACTTTGTTTTATACTATGTAGTGAAGTGACAAGCTGTTTTGCCTGTAGGTAACTTCGTACGCGTGTTAGTTATTTTACAATCTGAAATCTTCCTCTTGAATCTCTTATCTGTTTGAAAAAACCGCATCAATATCCGTTGCCTAGTTTTAAATATCTAAGCATACACTTGGACAGACAGACAGCGGGAAGCGACTTTGTTTTATACTATGTAGAGATAATTAATAATTGGCCCGCAAAGCACCTTGAGGCAGTTGTCGAGGAGTAGCGTCCCCGCGGTCCCGAGTGCTCCAGGGGGAAGCCACCGTTCCTCATCTCCGGCTGGCCTTAGTTGGTTGGTCGGAGTAAACGCTGACGAGGAAGCGGTCACCCGGTTCTAGCTTGCCTTAACCGGCTGTTCAGAGCGGAGACGCGAGAGCGTGAAATGCTTTTAATGAAATTTTAACATTTTATTTGTTTAAAATAATATGCATCAACTAGGAAAGTAAAGTAGGTAGGTATTATTTACAACCCTGACTTAGTAGATATACTTATTTTGATATTAGTTATCTGGGGTTTAAAATTTGACTTAAATGCATTTAAAAAGTACGAAATTTTTAATCTTGTAGGTAATTATATCCTTAACATTTTAAGCTTACAGGAGCCGCGTGAACCGGGAGCCCCCCCAGATCACGCGGCTCACCAAATGCTTATCACCTTAACTGAAATTCTGCATAAAAAATGCTATTTTTATCCAACTTCGGTACCTTACCTACAAGGAGGTGACCTACAAACCTACAAACAAATGGTTGTACCTTATCTTACCTACAAACAAATGGTTGTACCGAATCGATAGCACAAAACAAAGGGAAATTGTCAGATTTGCCCACTTCAGTATGCTGCCAGGTCTTTGGCGTTGTAATTAGCTGATATTACGTCAGCCAAGGCTGGAGTGACAGGTAAAAAGGTGCAGTATAGTTTGCTCAGGAGCTCCGCAGTCGCACTGATTTGACATGGATGGAACCTGGGAAGATGGAGCATGCCCCATTTTCCCAGGTTCAATGTGCAGCGACCAACCTGAGTGCTTAGTCTGTTAAGTGACTTCAAGCATGCCATGACTATCGGGAAGAGTCTCTGAAGTTCAGGAAAGGCAGGGGTTGAGTAGACCTGCCATCGCAAACTAGCTAAAACACTTGGATATAGAGATTGGATTCACGTAGAATGAATGCCATAGGCAATGATGATGAGTTAAAACATCTGCAAAATACCTGATTTTTTGCCTTTATGGGGGATTTGAGGGTTGTCCTCAAAAAGGAGGGGTTTGTGACCGCTAAAGACTGCGTTAAACTAAGCTCCACGTTGTGTGTAAAATCGTTGAAGATCAAGCGAAAAAGCTGCAACAAGAGGTCATAGGGAGAGCATGTGATTCAGATGCACCGCTCATAAACACGGTTTGGGGGTTGGAGGGGTTGTCCTCAAAAGAGAGAGGTCTGCGAAACGAATAAACTTTTTAAACTCACACGATTTGTATTCATAGTAATTATTTTCCCGGGTCTTAATCGCGTATTTTTTGTTTTTTATTTCTCTTACCTCGACGTTTCGACTATGTTACAATAGTCATGGTCGCGAGGACCAATAGTCATGGTGGCTGCGAAACGGACATTCATGACCAATCACGTGCCCTCCTCATGGAAGATTTTTGCTTGATCTTCACCGAATAGGTACAACCATTAGCTATGATGCTACATAATAAACGCTTATCTAAGTGTTATAAATCATGACAATTAATTTCTATATATATATACCTACCTACCTACCAAAACAATAATCGATTCGCGATCATGATCACTCACCCTACTAGATAAAAGATTCCAAATACACTGATTTTTGATAATAAATTAGTATAAAACCACTAGCTTTTGATAGTAAAATGGCATTTGAATACGAGGCGCATTACTAATTGACTGCCCCGTTTTTAAATTGTGCCAAAAAATAGGAAAATATATTTAAAAAAAATAGTATAGGTGAATTGAAAACATCTTACAATTACAATTCTCAATAGTTTTTTTTTGTGAAAGTGTTATTTTTTTATTGCAAAAATGAAAGACAAACAGATTTATCCTGTCGTCGTTAAAGATGAGCAGCAGAAAGGAAGCAAACTCAATCAAATATTGATGTCCATTGTTGGTGAGTTCGATCGTCTTTTGTTTCTGTTTCGATCATCTTTTCGATCGCCTTTTGTTTCCATTTCGATCGTCTTTTACTTGAACTAGGGGTACGGATAAGATTGAATAAAAACTCTAAAACAGTTCAGCGCTTAACGGTTCCCCTGGGGTGCATAGGGACTCGTGAACCCTATTAGCTACCTAAGTAGTATTCTGGTCTAGGTTCTGCTGTTCCAGGAATTTTCTGGATTTTTCATAGGTATAATTTGTCAATGATTTTCCCATATTAGTTTTGTAAACGAGGGCATCTCTATTCCTTAATTTTACTTGTACAGAATTTTGGAACAGAATTTCTAAAGAAAATTAACCTTTTAAGAAACCTTTGAAGACAGTCAATTTTAATCAAAATGGCCGTCTCTTAAATTGTACAAAATGGCCGACTTCTAACCGGTACAAAATGGCCGAATAAGAAAAACAAATGACGACCATAAGTAATTGATTTAAAAGAATAATTAGGTATGATTATTGCCATTTTCTTATTGGAAATTTTCACACAAACCATTAACGACCCTATAAGAAAAAGTTTTCCAAAAACTGCTGCGTCAACTAAGTGAAAAGTACTTATTGACAAAAACCTTTCTAAAAGTGCACGTCACCTTACTTTATTAGAAAAGGTTAATACAATTTTTTGTACCTACAATATCGTTCCGGCAACGGACTAGAACTGCTCAGCACATTTTTTCCTCAGCTGTGTTTAGCGTAGGAATGGCATAAATAGTATGAAGTGCAATTGCCAGCGCAGACCTTTTTTAGATGGTGGATGTCCTATGTTTAGATCAAGAGAGTCTGGATTACCGACCAGGATTTTAGCGTATCGGGTTTTTTGCAGGGCAATCTCTTTCTTGACGGTGAGCGGTATTTTGAGCACTCAATTATCTTGTTAATTGAAGCGTCACAGAATTGACGACAAATGATCGAAACACTTCATCGTAAAATTCTAGGGTGAATACAATCCTAATGCCTATGATAAAGTAGGCCCCCAGGGAAGCGAAGAGATCCCCCAAACCCTCAGGGTTTTTGAACCTGAAGAGATATCTATGTGGACGTCCACACACATAAACTGCTATCGCTGTTGCAAACTATTGGCCAGAAAATCTTATTTGGCTTAACCTCTGATACGATAAGAAGCAAGCATAGTCCTTTGTATTTTAAATTAGTCCTTTTTGTTACCAGTATGCATGCCTGTTCTCGCCTACGGTACATCAATGGGCTGGATCTCTCCCAACGCAGACTTGCTCATGAGCGAAGACAGCCCTTTCGAAAGACCGCTGAGTGAAAATGAGGTTTCCTGGCTTGGGTCAATAATGTTCATCTTTGCACCCATATCAGTTTTCATATTTGGAGCTGCTGCTGACAGATTCGGAAGGAAGAATGCTCAGTTGTGCTGTACTGTGCCCATGGCTGTAAGTATCAGAGTTAGACAATTTATTCTTACAGATAAATATTTGAAGGCATGGGAATGGCGGAATTTGGCATCTTCATTTAGCAACGTTTTAAACCCCTAAGAAAAAGCTTTATAATTTTTAACCCCCTGGCTTTAAACAGCGCGAGCGTCCCATGATTGCACCCGCATCCCGTGTGAATACCAAGACAAATAAAACATTTCCTGCTCTCCCGGTTTCTATGTCATACTACATAGAAACCAGCAGGAAATGTTTTATCTAAATTCATTACAATTAGTCCAGAAGCCTCAGAGCCAATTCGTCAAATTAAACAATCAAAATGGCTTAGGTTTAATAAGAATTGTGTTTAACAGCTCGGTTGGTGTGTGAAGCTGATCTCAAGGAGTTCAATCGGCCTGATTACAGCAAGATCTCTTATTGGTTTCGGAGCTGGAGGTGCCTTTGTAGTCGTCCCTTTATACGTGAAGGAGATCAGCGAAGATAGCATCAGAGGCATGACTGGAACGTTTATTATTTTCTCACAGGTGTGTGTTACAGCTTTTTAATAGACCGTAGTGCTTCAGTAATGATTCTTTTGATTGATGAACGTAACTTTTGGGAGTTTTAAGTGACGGAGCATATGCATCTTTTTTTTTGAGTACCTAATGGTTTTGCGTGACTTAGAGCAACGATGTTTGACAAGTATGTATGTATACCTAGCAGGGCCCTTCTTCTGATTGGATTGACGTTAAAGTATTACGTCGGTAGTATTTAGTACTTTCTGAAAAGTATAGGTAAACAATGAGTATCTCAAAGTTTTATGCAGAATCTTCAATTGTATCTCAAATGTCTGTCTTTTATAGACATATTTCTGAACAACGGTGAATTAGTACCTTTCAAATTACCGTTTTTTTTAATTATTACCGATGTAGGTAGTACCTTTAACCTTAATCAAATCAGACTAAGGGCTTTGCTAGGTATACAGACTTAAAATTTACCCATTTCGCGATAATCTGTGTAGGAACTACCCTTTGACTTAAATAAATAAGGATAATATTACAAATAAGTAAAAAATAAAAAAAACAGCGCACTCCGGGAGTGCAGGCAGAAGTGAAAACTGTAAAGCGAACTGCGTACGGCAGCTCGCTGCGAACCTGCACCATCCACCGAGAGATGTCGCTGTTAACACTGTTGTACAGAAGTGAGTATCGTAGTTCGGCCGTTTGCACAGAGATGGCGCTGTTTTCAATATTGCATAGTAGTAGAAGCACAATAACTGTTAAAATCTCATCTGTCAAAATCTCTTCTGTCGCGAGAACGGCTGAAAATGCTCACCTACAAAAGTGCCCAACGCGCCATAAGAAGTTTTCACTTCAAAAACAACTCAATTGAAGTCGTCTTTGAGTTATCGGTAAATATACATCAAAATGTATAGACATACGCGACCAATGGAGAACTTCCTCCTCTTTTTAAAGTCGGTTAAGAAGAAAGAGTTCGCCTACCCTTTTACTGATTAGAACTTACTTTTAAGTTTTACTACACAAGAATTACGTGGAATCAGTCAAATGACGCGCAATCATTTTTTCCACTACAAATTGGGAATATTAATCGTATAATTAAACAAGATTAGATAACTTATTGTAAATAAGTAATTCCAATCTAATATTATTATATCTTACATCTAATACGCAATATAATCAGATTATAAAGATGATTAGTAATATATCAAGATTTCCCAGTGTAGAGGGTTTTTTCACATCAACACGTATAGAGTGCATGTCTTTTGCATTTTGATTAAAAATATTGAAAAATCCATATCTACCACAAAAGGGAAAACCAGTCAAGTTTTGGTAATACCAATTATTATTCAAAGACTTTGATGCTAATGTAATTTTTCTTTCTTTCTTTTTACGATATTTCTTTATTGTTTTAGGGTTCCGTAACGAAAGGGTAAAAACGGGACCCTTTTACTAAGACTACACTGTCCGTCCGTCTGTCTGTCACCAGGCTGTATCTCATGAACCATGATAGGTAGCTAGACAGTTGAAATTTTATACATAATTTGTATTTCTGTTGCCGCTATAACAACAAATACTAAAAACAGAATATAATGGTACGGAACCCTTCGTGCGTGTATCCGACTCTCACTTGGCCGGTTTTAATTTTTAAAATATTTAAATGTTACGATATTTCAAGTAATTAGATTATTACTATGTTTTATTTTGTTACTAGCGACCCGTCCCGGCTTCGCACGGCTATATTATGCATGTATTATACATATAAACCTTCCTCTTGAATCACTCTATCTATTAAAAAAACCGCATCAAAATCCGTTGCGTAGTTTTAAAGATTTAAGCATACAAAGGGAAATAGGGACAGTGAAAGCGACTTTATTTTATACTATGTAGAGCTCGATATTTTGATATTAATTCAAACACCATTTTCACGAGACACACTAAATAAAAAATAAAAAACCTGGTAAATAACTAACTTCCACAGATCTGGAAATGCCATTGATTTAAATATAAAAAACTTTATTTTAACACAAAAAATATTTACATTTCAAGTTTTAGTCCTACCAGCTGCTTTAGCAAAAGCTGTGTTACAGCCGGCGGCAGTTCATTCCTTACACTAATTATACAACACTAGCTGCGCTCCGCGGTTTCACCCGCATAAGTCCCGATCCCGTGGGAATATCGGGATAAAAAGTAGCCTATAACCTTCCTCGATAAATGGACTATCCAACACAAAAAGAATTTTTCAATTTGAACCAGCAGTTCCTGAGATTAGCGCGTTCAAACAAACAAACAAACTCTTCAGCTTTATAATAATAAATATTAGTATTAGTATAGATTTGTTTTGATTTGTTCTAAATTTTCTTCTCCTTTTTACCAGACAATCGGCAACCTCCTAGTCTTCATGCTTGGTGACATCCTCTCGTTCTACTCCGTGCTATGGATCCTGCTGGCGATACCTGTTGCTCATTTCTGTATACTGCTATGGCTGCCGGAGACTCCATCATACCTTATCAAGAGAGGAAAGAGCGAGGTAGGATTATTTCTAACTAAATTTTTTCATTCATAAGAATATCTAATCAGGCTTACTTAAAAAAATTAAAAGTAAATTTTGGCAATTACAAGTTTTCGAGAAAATCTAAATTTACATATATTTTTTTATCGTGCTGCCTCAGGACCTTGATTTTTATACACCGAATAGGAACTATTGGTATAAATTTCAACTCTAGGTTCACCTATTTCTGAGAAAATCGTGATACACGGACAGATAGACTGACAGACGGACAAGAGGCAAATGGAGGGGAGGATCTTAAAAGAGTTCATCAAAGAAAGTAAAACAATACTTAAAGAAACTTTAAAGTTGGTATGAGCTCTCGCAGCAGTTTGCCTTCCCTGGGTGGGTTAATTAAAAAAAATACATATCAGTCTATTCACCAGAGACAAAAGTGGCTATAAAGCCAGCAAATCTATCGAGCGATTTGAAAGTAGCAAAACAAAAGCTAATTGCATGACGTCACTTGTTCGCAGACGCATTGTTAAAATTATTTTGCAATAGCATTATTTGAAACTTGTGACGTCACAAGCACTTCAGAGAGAAATTAGAAACACATATACACAATTAATTATTAAAATGTTTTTTTTTTCAATTCAGGAAGCGGCAAAGGTCCTAGGCTGGCTTCGTTCCCTACCTGCTGACGACAAACGTATCAATGAAGAAGTCCACTCTCTCACGGCAGAACAATCTAACACTTCACCTAAATTCTCACCAAAACTACTTTGTAAGTAAATTTTCTTCTTCTTTCTGCTCTTATTTATTTTATGTCTTCTTCTTCTATTCTTTTTTGTTAGCAGTCATCTAAAAATTCACCTCAACGTCTCTTAAATCCCGTCTTACAAAGTCAATCCATTTTATTTTTGTTTGTCCTTTTCCTCTCCATTTTATCTGTAAGATATGGTTACAGAACGAGACTTTTGAGCTTAAACTATAGACCCTGCAGTCTTAAACGTGCTTCTTGAAGCAAGTAGTGACCACATCAGATATTGCTAAACCCGAACAACCTCAAACAATCTGTAAACACCGCTAGATGACTTAATCTGTTGCGATATTGCACTGCAATCGCAGTTCAGCTTTATAATTTAAATGGAAAAATAGTAAATCAGTGCCCAACTTTACGATAACGCTCAATAAATAACTACTGAGTGAAAGAGACAAGGCATTTTTTACTAATATCCACCTATTTTTATCCCACAGTTGCAGACAAACTAGCCCGAAAAGCCTTCTGGGTAGCCCTCATAGTCAACCTAGCCAGGGAATTCGGAGGCTGTATAGCAGTTCTGGTCTATGCCTCTCAGATCTTCGCACAGGCAAGCAGGGACCCTGAAACCGCAATATCTTTGTCACCGAATCAGCAGTCAACGTTGCTGGCCTCGGTGCAAATTGTCGGGTCCTTCGTCGCTAGTCAGCTTGTTGATCGGGCTGGGAGAAAGGTAAATAAATACTTACTCTTTACTACTATTACTAGCTGCGCTCCCGTGGGAATATCGGGATAAATTAAGATGTAAGCTATCCTATCTTTCAAGTTGAATCAAACTGCACATTTTGATTAAAATCGGTTAAGTAGTTTAGAAGTCCATCGCGCACAAACAACGTGACACTTAATTTATATTTAAATTAGAAAATTTTTTTTTTGTTTGTTACGAATAGGATCCGAAACTACTGTACAGATTTTGATGAAAATTGGTATAACGATACATTGATTCATTGGGAATAACATAGGCTCTTTATCCCGGTATTCCTATGCGGGTGAAACCTTATCATAGTTTTTATGAAAACGTCACAGATGCGACAAACAAAACTTAAGTCGGTGTTAGAAAGGGCGGCCTTATCGCTCAAAGCATTTAATGCTAAAACTCTAAAATAAAATTTTCTTAGAAGCGGAATTTCTCAAACGAAACTTCGCTATTTTATTCAATCTTTTGTTGTCGCTAATAATAAGCTAAGATAATTTCTGGCTTCTAATAGCGTAGACTCAATTTTCCTTTTAATCCGAAATTTGAAAAGGATGGATAACAATAATCAATCGCGATTCATGAAAACAAGCCTTTGTCAAGGCTCTAACTAAGTAAAATATTTTGTATATTTCTGCCCTTCATTTGAATCTTATCCTATAAAACAAAATCGTGTTAGTTAAACCAATTATAACTCGAGAACGGCTGGACTAATTGCAATGAAACTTAGTATGAAGATAGCTAAAATTCTAGAATACCGTATAGGCTTAACGATATTCCCACAGGATTTTGTAAAACGCCAGGGATCTGCTTGTTGATAGTGAAAAAAGTATATGACTACAGAGAAATGTATGCAAGAACTGCACATAATGGATGCTTGTACTTGTACTTGTATACGGGCTGTTTTCCGCAATTAGACCCTTTTTTTGGTTCTTTTTTGCATGAGGATGGAGCATACTACTCTCTTAGCTTTGTCGACCATGTCCAGAGGAGAGAACTTGTCAATACTTCTGAAGCCAACTAAACCGCGGTGTTTTCCTTCACCTAAGGGCAATGTCAATTAGCGCACATAATTTTTTCGACCTTCAGAATGAAATTCGAGGCAAACAGATCTTATAATGTATGCTTATACAGTATATTCTACAGCAACAAAGTTATTAAATTTCTCCTTTCGTTCTCCAGCCACTCCTAGCAGTGACCAGCTCGGTGGCCGGTATCAGCATGGGTATCCTGGGCACATGGTTCTACCTCCAACACATCGGTGTGCTGCTCCCGGGCTGGGTGCCCATCGCGGCGCTCTGTGTCTGCATCTTTGCTGACGCTTCCGGCTTGCAGCCATTGCCATTCGTTATCATGACTGAGATGTTTGGTTTCCAAGTAAGTTTTAAAATAAAGTTTTTTGTTGAAGCAGCAAGCATAACAACTTACATGCATGAAAAGAAATTCTAGCATATTTTGTTGGCATATAGCTAGTTGACGAAACCTGTGCATATTAGGAAGTTTGTATCAAAGTTTAGCCCAAATGCGCTGAATAAGTGTCATTCTCTATTGGGCGGGCATGTCCAGGGTTTAGGTAATCTTATAGACTTACAACTTGAGCTAAGTCGAAGAGTTTTAGCAAAATAATGGTAAAATCGAAATACTTTTGTGTTGTACCTCGTTTAACCTTTTACGAAGTTCTCATTATGCGCAGTTCCCCTTTTGCGACCGGAGCTAATTTTGCGAAGTGCACATTTTACGTATAACTCGTCGTTTTCTTCTCATTCTTAAAACTCAATATCATGATGTAAATTATCTAGTCTTTATTTTTTTCTAAATGTTAATTTTTCTCCTACAGTTCCGAGGCACAGCAGCGACCCTAATCAACGCTATCTCCCTCGGCGTTGACTTCGGTATACTTCGCCTCTTCACCCCCTTGGTCAGTCTGATCGGCTACTACTCAACCTTCTGGATCTGCAGCGCCATCTTCATCACCAACGTCTTCTACCTGATCATCTACGTACCGGAGACTAAGATGAGGAAACTTGAAGATATTTACGAAGACCTTGAGAGGAGAGGGAAGAAGAAACAAGATAATGGTACTCCTTGAGTCTTTGTATGATCTGACTGCACTATCCACTGATCCGTATGACTCAAATGGTGATGGAATAAAAATTAAATGAAGAACAAAGCCCAGCATGTTCATTCACAAAACATCGGAAGGCCGAAACGAATAAAACTTACTTATTTATCTTTATCGTATGGCTTAATGAAATACTGGTACATACTTAAAGCAAAACATCTAAGTTAACATTTTTAAGATATGCTATAGCATCGCTCTTGATCTGGATGCAGCTGTAGTGTATTTTGTTTGTACCAGTAGCAGTCGTGGGGTCCGTAGACAGTACGACAGCCAATATTGTTGCGCTGTTAGCACCACCCGGGGGCGACGTGTAGGGTAACTCTTACGGACGTGGTGCAACATCGACCCCCGAAACTGAAAAAAACAAGGATGGCAACACGCCAAAAGTCGCGGGAGTGAAAGAGCAGCAATCTTTTTTTTCGGTTCGGTAGCCTTCCGGTGGTTTGTGAATCAGGTTGCAGAAGTAGACCGGACAATAGTAACAAAATTTTGGTGCAATATTTCGTACTCACTAGTACAAAATAGCTCGTTTTTTTGACATTTCATGTTGGACAGAAAATAAAAATAAAAGTCCAAAAAATGCCATCTGTATCAAATCTTTAATCTCTCAAATGCTCCTAATTTAACATAACGACTGTTACCAGGAAAAGCAACGCCTGCCTTCCGGAGCAAGAGAAAATACTTATTGTTCGCAATTTTTCAATGTTTAGTCACCTTCACTGTTTTTGAGTCACAATCTTTCTCGTAACTGGAATCATGATCTTAATTTATTGAAAAAAAAACTGTCTTTGAATTATTTTTTCGTCTTAAGAAGGTAGATTTTTTGATAGTTTTGTATTAGTAGTATTTTTTGTGTTTGTTTATGTAGCTCAATTTTTTGTGTTTATATCTTGTAAATAACTTTTTTGTGTCTATAAATACTTAGGTAATTATTTGTGTTCGATTAATTTAATAATTTCGGTTTAAATTGTGTATATATTTGTGTAAGAAATGGAATTTAGTATTAAAAAAGTCATTGTTTAGTTTTAAGAAAATAAATGATTAAAATGAATATGTGCGTTTATTACTGCATAAATTATTTACTTAGATAAAATATCGTCGTGTGAAATATATAAACTTCGCAGACTTTTTTTGGAACTTTTAAATTGATTTTGATGTAACTTTAACGCATATTATTATGTCTTTAACACGTATGGCAACTAACCGCGACACGAGAATTTTATACAGGAAAAGTATTTTTGTAGTGCACATTTTTTTTCTGCTGAATATATGTCGGCAGTGGAGTACATTTACGCAAAAAAAAAACAAAAAAAAAAAAACCAAAACTTAATGTGAAAAACTTCCTGCAATTTCTAAATTATTGGGTATCTCAGTATTGATACACACAGTGACACGTAGGTACATACCTTCATTTAGAGCGCGCTATTAAACTCGCTGGCGCTAGTATTGTGTCCATGGACTTCGTCGTTTTGTTAGAAACACTTAAATGGTTATAGCTCTGAGAGTTTTTGAGCTAGCTCCAAAATAAAAAAAACAATATTTAAAAAAAAAATACTTTTTCTGTATACGTAGGGATAGATAGATATAATAAATATAGGATTATAAAAGAATAATGCATAAATGAATAAGGATACCCATAGGATACGAGATATATAAGTTTGCAACTATTAAAACTGTCAGGAAATTCTTTTTAGAAAGGTTTTATACAAACACGTTAAACCTTTATTAAACGACAGTTTTCGTACAAACACAGGAAGTTCAAGGTAAAATCAATCATGACGTATTATATTATGCTGCTTATGTAGCTAATGCGATGCTATTCCTATGCACAAAGCTATAAAAAACAAGATTTTCGATGTACAACGTCTTTAAAATTGGTCAGAAAAGTAATAATATTGACCATTAGATCTAACGTAGATGATTTACAACGACTTTAATACATGCATGTACAATCTACGGTCAAAAGTCTCTGCCCATCGTAACGTTTACAATCCTGTTGCCTTGATGATGTAATAATTGTTATATAATGTAGGAGAATATAAAGGCTTATTTTATTTATTATTTATTCGCCCGACGACCTCTGTGGCGCGTCGGGCGAACACCCGACTGCGACGCAGAAGGTTGCGGGTTCGATTCCCGCCGGGAACAAGTATTTGTGCTGACCATAAATTCTTGTTTCTGGTTCTGGGTGTTTCCTATATGTATAATATGTATATATTTACAAAAAAAAAAGCATATATGTAGTTTATCCGTTATCTGGCACCCATAACACAAGCATTAAGTTGCTTAGCTTGGGGCTGGATGGCGATGTGTAATATGTCCTGAAATATTTATTTATTTATTATTTAGTTTTATTTATCCAGGACGCTGGTAGTGGCTGGGATATGGAGAACCAATACCACCCTCTCAACTTAGTCGACCGTGTCCAGAAGAAAGAACTTGTCAATATATCTGGATTCAACTAAGTATATTATTATGTGTACTAGCTGTGCCCCGCGGTTTCACCCGCGTAAGTCCCGATCCCGTGGGAATATCGGGATAAAAAGTAGCCTATGTGTTAATCCTTGACGAGTCGGGCGAACACCCGACTGCGACGCAGAAGGTTGCGGGTTCGATTCCCGCCGGGAACAAGTATTTATGCTGACCATAAATTCTTGTTTCTGGTTCTGGGTGTTTCCTATATGTATAATATGTATATATTTACAAAAAAAAAAAGTAAATAAGTAGTTTATCCGTTATCTGGCACCCATAACACAAGCATTAAGTTGCTTAGCTTGGGGCTGGATGGCGATGTGTAATAATGTCCTAAAACATTTATTTTTATTTTTTTATTTTAGATCTCCAGCTATCTAGATACCGAGTTTCATCGCAATCGGTCCAGTAGTTTTTGCGTGAAGGAGTAACAAACATACATACACACACACACACGCACACACAAACTTTCACATTTATAATATTAGTAGGATTGTACGCCTACTACAGTAGCAAAATAATATTCTTATTTCTTGGCACAAAGGTGACTTCTCGTTAGTGCAAAATCGACTAAATTCTAAGAATTATAACTAATCGTAACCTATTGAAAAGCTTTGTGATAAGAAGTTGGTTCCAGATGCTCCATCAAATTGTACAGTCATAAGTACACTATCAGTCCGCTACAATGATACTATGAACCAGTATTGTACTTACGTCCTTCTTCTAATAAACGTTACACACAAACATAAATATTTGAATTGGGACGACCCAGTTGGCACAATGGTCACCATGCCGGACTGCCAAACACAGGGTTGCGGTTTCGATTCCTGATTCCTTCATACAAGTATTTAAGCTTAGATATTTGTCTGTGGTCTGGTTGTTTCTATGTATTATAAGAATATATTTACAAAAGAAAAGTATATAAGTTGTAAATCCGATAGTAAAGCACCCATAACACAAGTCTAGTTCCTTAGCTTGGGGCTAGATGGCGATGTGTGGAATGTCCTGCCATATTTATTTATTTAACATTGAAAATGTGGCAAAAATGTAGGTGCTTTTTTGAAAAACTCGTTTAAAATATATGCGATTTTTCTGAACAATCATTTAGCTGTGCTACAATCCTAATAAAACAAACCCGGACAATATACCTATCAAATAATGATTGATGGTAATAAAATTACCCCAAATTGCTGACGTCATAGACCGGTAGACCGGCAGACCGGTATCATTCATTGCGAGGTACCTATCTCAAATTCCGGTAGCAACAGTAGACGTTTGTGGGTAAACCTTTATGTTCACCTAGGCCATATTTTCGTCACACTAGCTTTGAAAGGGTCATTTTGAACCTGTATTGACAAGAATGTAATTATTCCGCCCACTTTGGTTGGAAAAGATTTGCACTTTCATCGTTGAAATTTTAGGAGTTGTTGCAACAAAATTGCAGTGAATACCTAATTACCTTATTAGTTAATTGTACCTACTTTTTCTGTAACATGTGTGTGCAATAAAGCGTTCTATCTATCTAAATAAGACTAAATCATGACCATGCATTTTTGACAGAACGCTAAAATCCAATTAAATATTTTTAAGGAAAAATGCGTCTTCAAAAATTGCGACTAAGACGAGACACGAACTCGCATCCCTTGAATACCATTCAAATGCGCTGCCAATTACTTAAAAAAAAATGATTGTCTGTGAAGTCTGTTTCTGGACGATAATTTTACGTTACCTTGTCAATAACATGAGGCGTTCCAGTAACGACGCGTGACGTCACACTTTTTTGAGATTGCAGGTGTTCACCAATTTATAAAACGTTATCACGTCAAAAAAAAAAACATCCAATTAAATATCAAAAATCGAGATTTATTTTGTGTGTCGAGATTCACTTTAAGTGGCCTTTGGGCCTTTTTACTTGACGACCTAGTTGACACAATGGTCACCATGCCGGTCTTCATGCCACGCAGATGAAGACGCGAGCAAAAGCACAAACTATAATTTAAACAAAGTACCAAAAAGCTAGGTCTGTAAAGTGCGAGCTACGAAAGCGCTACGAATCATTCGTAGAGTGCTACGAAAGTCAACTTAGTGCATGCTGGATGAATAATATTTTCTTAGGTTTCCGTAATTTAAACCAAGAAATAATTATTTATTATTGTTTGATTAATTTTTTTTTTTATTTATTAATTGTATTTTTTTTTAGTTATTATTTGTTTTTAATTTTAATTGTAAAATTATGGATTTTGAATTGTGTATAATTATTAGTTTTTATTTTATTTAATAAATGAGTTTCTATCCATTTAACCAAAATTTATACCTACCCGTATTTTTTTACCGGTTTAAACCGGTTTTATAACTCGTGGTTTAGAATACAGTTCTGAAAAACCTATATTACCTAGTTTTGGTTTTTTATATTGTATGTAATTCAAAAATGGTGTTTGCAATAAAAAAAAAATATTGAAAAAAAAAATATTGCAGGACATTCCACACATCGCCATCTAGCCCCAAGCTAAGTAACTAGACTTGTGTTATGGGTGCTAGACAACGGATATACTATACTTATATACTTTTCTTTTGTAAATATATGCTTATAATACATAGAAACAACCAGACCTCAGAGAAATATCTAAGCATAAATACTTGTCTGAGGCGGGAATCGAACCCGCAACCCTGTGTTGGCAGTCCGGCGTGGTGACCATTGTGCCAACTGGGTCGTCATAAAGAATTTATCTATCCATTTCAGCCCCACACTGGCCTCGCGAGCTGTTTGAAATAGAACGGAAATTGAAAAATAAAACAATCAATAATCAATACCGGTATAATGTAAAGTTTACTGAAACCTCTAACACAACAAACCGTGCAATGCTAATGGAAAAAAAATCCCCTTTTAAATTGTTTTTATTCTTCTATTATATCGGAGGGAATTAAATTATAACTACGTATGTAAAACCAACTGGAGAAAGTGGAGAAAGTTCAGTGAAAGGACTTTCACCTTAGAATTAATAATACATAACAAGATAAAACTGCACTAATGTATATATAGGTAAGTAGTGTACTTCATACCGATTCTTTATGACATAGGGTGTATCTAGCTCCCATTCATAACTTCGCTGTTATCGCTATTTTAATGACCCCCCTCGGGAAATCCTGATCTCACGGGATTTCCCGCGGAAAATTTGACTGATCCCGACCTTTTGAAAAAAAAATGTATGACCTCGGAAGGGCTAATAACACAGTTTTCGTAAGTTTTTTTTTACAAACAATCTATGGACAGTAATTATTATTGTCTAAAATAAATGACTTTGATTGAATTGAATTTAAATCATGTCCAGGCAGAGTGGGCAAGTAGCAGTGAGCAGGGAAGTGGGTTATGGGACCTTGACGGATTTTTACTAAGCATTTCAAAAGTCGCAAATGATTATTAGAAACCCCTTAATTATAATTCCAAAAAAGGCTATAAAATGATGAGGATCTTCAAAAATATAAAGAGATCGTTGCACATAATCACAATACAGTAGATTGTTCAGTTTTCGATTACTAGTTAGGTACCAGTAGAAACTTTCAAACAATACATTTCAAACAGATTTTGACAGATGTTCATCAATTGACGACCCAGTTGGCATAATGGTCACCATGACGGACTGCAAAACCTTACATGGATGATACCATGTAAGGTTTTCTTAATCAAATCCTGTCCGACTTCCAAGTACCTACTTACCTACGTTTTATAATACGCTGGCTCAGTAATACGACGAAGTGAAACTTTGCTTTACCTACGAAGCAACGATGTTTTCATTAATTAAACTCTATTTATATTTGACTTTGTAGTGTTTTTTTATATTCCGTAGTATTTAAGATTTTTATTTTTAACTTTTTAGTTTACCTTTTTTTATGTAATTCGTTTTTAACTTTTTAGTTTAATTCTGTATATATTTTTAAACTTTTCAGATTTTTTTCTTCATTAATTTAAATTGTCCTCCGAAAACAGTTAGCCACAAAACATCTGTGACGTCACCTTTCCGTTTTATTCTCTTTAGGAAAATGGAAAATCGAGACGTCATACGAAGGTCAGTCATGGCCGCCCGCGTTTCGTTTCGCAGACAAAATTTTGCAAATTTATTTTACGGATTAAAAATATTTCCAATACATTTCAATGAGAAATAAATATTTTAGGCTTATTGTAAACCATTCTCAACTTATTTTATCTTTATCACAGTCATGTAGCCAATTAAGAAGTGCATAGAAAAAAAATAAAGAGAATAAAAGAAAAAGCATTTATTGAGTACAAACACACGACAAACACAGGAATGAAGAAATGAACATGACAATGAAAATTTATTACTTACTAGCTGCGCCCCGCGGTTTCACCCGCGTAAGTCCGATCTTTAAATTCTCACCGTTTAAACCTTCCCTGGACTACGACAAACACAACAAAAAAAGAATTGGCCAAATCGGTCCAGCCGTTCTCGAGTTTTAGCCAGACTAACGAACAGCAATTGATTTTTATATTATAGATAAATAAAAAACAAAAAAATGACGAAAAAAAAAACAACATAAATGAGGTGTAGTGTGCTGACTGACCCAAATGGGTCGACCTCCGCTAAAAGCTGCAGCGCTGGTCTTCCGGCCAGACCCACAGTCCCATAGTCCCATACTCCGCCTGTTTACCTACCTTTATTACTTACCTTATTTACCTACCTGATACTACCTGATACTACCTTTCGCTTCCAAAATACCTAGACGGTTTTTCATGCGAAAGTTAAAGAATCATCCATGTGTTGTGCTGACCCTACATAGTGGAAAAGGAAAGGAAAAAGAAGACTAAATATTTAGAATATATATATTTAGTCTTCTTTAATATATTTACTCTTTTTATAGATATTTATTGGTGGTATAGCTGCTAGGCAAGCCTACCCCAACTAATACAAGCCCCAGGCACTACAGAGCTGAATAGCTTGGATTAAAGTTACTGGTGCTGTTTTCGCTGTGCCCTATATCCGTCCCTTTGTATGCTTAGATATTTAAAACTACACAACGGATTTTGATGCGGTTTCTTTAATAGATAGAGTGATTCAAGAGGAAGGTTTATATATAACCTACATGCATAATATAGCCGTGCGAAACCGGGACGGGTCGCTAGTAGGTATACTAATATTGCAAAAGGAGATAATATTATATAAATAAAACGTAAAAATCAGTATTAAACTTAATGACAAATTTTTAGTTTTTGTCAAAATCGATCCAATACTACATTTTTAGAACTAGCGCTCCACGGTTTTACCGAAGTTACTCCCGATCCCGTAATAATATCGGGATACAAAGTAGCCTATGTTATTCTTAATACATTAATGTATCCTCATACCAAGTTTTATCAAAATCGGTCCAGTAGTTTCGTAGCCTATTCGTCACTACATAGTATAAAAAATAAAGTCACTTTTCGCCGTCCCTATTCCCTTTGTACGCTTAGTTAGATCTTTAAAACTACGCAACGGATTTTGATGCGGTTTTTTTAAATAGATAGAGTGGTTCAAGAGGAAGGTTTATATGTTTAATACATGCATAATAGAGCCGTGCGAAGCCGGAGCGGGTTGCTAGTTACATACAAAAAAACCTGTTCCTTAAAAAAAAATCTTGAAAAAAATTCTGTGTCGATCTCACGTAGTAAAAAAAGGTAAGGAAGAAGAAGAAATATTTAGATTATTTATTAATAGATCCTACATAAAACCAAATTGAAATAACAAACATTATTAGAAAACAAGGAATTAAGGTGAAAGGGTACCTGCGCGCTCTCCATACAAACGTAGTCGACTGTTTCCTCCCTGGATAGTGACACTAGCACAAATATTTTTGTGCCATAACACCAATAACTGCCATGACTATGCCCCTATGTTTTGGTTTTTTTCATTTTCTAATTATCATAGAAATTAAAATTAAAAATACTAGTAGTTCGCCCCGAACTGAGACCTCACGAGTTTTTTTCAGCGTTTATTATATTTCAGCGTAAAGTACTAAAATGTATAATATAACGACGAAAGACTCCAAATACGACAGGTCTATCTTATTTGAATGATAGGTGCCTAGTATCGCTATTATCTGACATTGGATGATTTAGAGAATCCAAACACGATAGGCATAACTTGTTGTTGTTGTTAAGTTCTAAAAGCATAGGCCAGCTCAATCATCACACCCTGGACATCCGTTGACTCTTTATTTTTACTCAAGACATTTTGAATGTGTCCAACATAATATCCAGAAGATAGTAATTCCTTTCCTTCCTTCCTTATGTATCTACTTATCATAATGTTACGTAAGAGGAAACGAGAAGACAAGCTCGAGAACGAGAATATATTAGAGAAGTTTGAGACCAACAATATGTCCTGTAATAAGTCCCTAAACTAAAATATAACAAGTCAATAAAAATTATAAAAAAAATAGTCACAAATTTTATAATTATCAGAGTCTCTAGATCGGCTAGAACCGAACATTAGGAATGGGATATGAAGCAAAGAGAGTTCGGACGATTTGGGGCAAAGTAATAAATTTCTATAAATTTAAAATTTAAATAAATTTGGATTAAGAATATTGTTAATAGTAAGCGTGTTACATTGTGAATTTGTGATGCTACACCTTCGTTATTTTTCTTTTGCAATCACAATGTAACACGCTTACTATTTAAGTACAATATTCTTAATCCAAATTTATTAGATTTTATTTTCTATTTTTTAGTTGGACTTTTTTTATTAAAGCGTGTTTTTTTAGTTTTTTATTCTATTAATTTATTTTATACTTTTTGGTCTTTGATAACTTAATATGTTAGATCGGACCCTGGTTACTATTGAAAGACAAACTACTCGTCAAGACGATTCTAACGAGCCTAAACTCGATGAGGTTGTGTCGTTTCATTGCGAAGTTCCTATGACCACCTTCCAGTTCCATCATCAGACCCTCTGCCCTGCTTATTGAGAGTGCAGTAACTCGTGTTTTTGGCAAAATTGAGTTATATACAGAATCGGAATCAGCAGAAAAAATCCTTCTTTGTAAACTGACTCATGTGTCGAAATTCCATAAGAAACCTGAAATATCATTAAGTAAGAACGCAGTAACTTAACTAATTAAAAAAAAATCCCTACAATAAGAGTAGTAACTTAAGTTACTATATATTTAATTAGCTCATAGAATATTATTTCTAGTCATAACTGCAGTAACTCCTACATACTGCACTTATTATAATGTAAACAACATAATCAAAATACTTTTTCCTTAACATAAATGCAGCAACAATAATTACTACACTTCAGCTACGCATTAAGAAACCTACTATCTGAACTCTACTAATCTTATGTGTCAAGTTATGTGTCAATGTACTCAGTATTGTTAAGTATTATTATATCCTATTAGTTGCGTCGCTACAAGACAAAAACAAGCAAGCAAGCAAACAAACATACAGGTGAAACTAATAAAAGCGTGTTAAAACGAGTCAATTACGGCTAGGTATTGCTGAACCAACGATTTCCTTCGGCAGGATTGTTCTTTGTGTTCTTAAGATGGATTTTCGAAGGGGAGCCACCTGAATTTTTGATGTGGGTGGGGAGAGGGGGGATTTAGCTTTAACGAAGTTCTTGGTAAATAACTGCGTAAGTTTAGGTACTAAGTCAAGTTTGGTATCATTTTCGTATAAATCGAATGTCTGGATTTCAATTCTGGAATAATATTTGGGGCAGTACATAGTAAAAACAAGCGAAATTCAAAAAAATAGTGGTATACATTTCAAATATTTTGCACTTTTTACTATCTGTAACTTCCATTTTCTATAATTTTAGTGGATAAAAAATGTTTTCAGGGAGTAGCACTTACCTAGTTTAGATATACATCAACTTTGACAACATTCTTGTAGTAAAAGTATGTTAAAAATATGTATTAAAAAGCGTGTGAGCTGAGCGAATTTCAAACAAATTACAACAATTTGATCTTGGTAGCTGCCAAGTTTGGTATTATATTTGTATAAATTGGGGATGTGGAATTCATTTTTGGATTATTATTTGCACGATTCAGATCTAAAATAAAAAAAAAATTACCTGAAAAAATCTATATTAATCACAAATTTCAGTTCCGCCGGGTAGGATTTTTTATGATGTAGTACAAAAATGCTAATTAAGACCTTTCATCCGAAGTACCGCATAAACGTGTGCAGCGTTTTATAAAGTAGTTATGACTATTTGAGGTTCATTATTTCTTACTATGAAACTAAGTATGATTGACACCAAAATATCTCTGCTCCACTGAGTGGGATCTTTTTGTTCTATAGAATTAAATGAAGTACTCATTTACAAATGAGGTACACCACACCAAAAAAAAAGCCAAAGCCAAAGCTTTTGACTCAGTTTCTATCCCTATTCGATTGCGAAAGCTTGAATGTATAGGTATAAGAGGTACTCAGTTGAAACTATTTACAAGTTATCTAGAAGAACGTACCCAATGCGTTAGGATACCTAGACAATATTGTCAGTGCTGATAAAAATAACACTTCGTTTGGAGTTCCCCAAGGAAGTATTTTATGACCTACCCTATAATTGATCTACTTACATAAACGACCTATGTAATCTAGTGCTAGATCATGGCACTATAATATTGTATGCTGACGACACTGCTCTTCTCTTTTCGGCTAATTCAAAAAGCGAAGTCTATCAATATGCTCAACAGGGGTTCAATGTTGTTATAGATTGGCTTCAGCACAACTTACTAACACTTAATGCAGACAAGACAAATTATATTGAGTTTTCAATGCGCAAACTATCGTCAATGCAAAATAATCCAACATTATATGCTCATTATTTGTAGTCCTCACAGCGATAACCAATGTGCGTGTTCGGCTATCAAAATTGGTAGCAATATAAAATACCTGGGTATTATAATAGACGAAACTCTTTTGTTTAAATCTCATATTGAAGCTTCATGTAAAAGAACTCGTAAGCTAATATGTATTTCAAAAATACGGCATATTGCAGACACAAAAGTAATCAGGCAAGTTTATTTTGCTCTATGTCAATCAATACTAACCTACTGTATTAGCTCATGGGGTGGTGCGGGCAAAACATTGCTACTAACAATTGAGAGAGCTCAGAGAGCAATTCTCAAGGTGTCTACCTTCCGTCCATTCCTTTTCCCTACTGACCTCCTGTACAAATCATGTAAAGTACTAACAGTTCGACAGTTATTTGTAGCGAGCATTGTACTAAAGCAGCATGCAGCCCTTCCCTACACCACTGATTTTGCTAATATAAGAAGGAGTGATATAGTTTGCCGTCTACAAATAAGAACTAACTTAGCTTTCACACATAAATTCAACATGTTCCTAGGGCCGTTACTATATAATAACCTAAATGCTATAACAAATATTTTTCCACTTAACTACATAAATTGTAAAAAAGCCTTCGAGAAAGCACTTCAAAATATGTCCTATGAAGATACAGAGGAATTACTAATACTTTTAAAGTAAGTAAATAGGTGTAAGTAAAACTTGTGATTTATTTATTATAGACATATTTGTACTTCGATTGTTACTTCTTAGATTCAATGACTTAGATTCGATGATTAATATTATTAACTCTGTTTACCTATACATAAACATGCATTTCAATACATTCAATTTTCGTGTCTAATAATAAGTGGTCATTTTTAGTTTTAATTTAAATATCAGCACATGTCGCCTGAAACACAGGATCACCTAGTTCAGGCACACGTGGACATAGATTTAAGAAAAAAATTGTGCCTATGTTTAATATTGTACTGTATTTCTGAATAAAAATTATCTTATCTTATAGTAAAAAGCAGTCGGGACGTTCTGGGTTAAGTTTTTTTCTTTTCTATTTTATACAAATTGGTTTAAAAAAGTTTAAGTCAAATAGATATGCTCAATATATTGTACCTCAAAGTAACTGAAAGACTTTTAGGACTACCTACTTACTTTAATTCGTTAGTTTTTTATTAGATATTCAATAATTCTTAGATTGATTTTACAAACATAAAGACGTGCATGCAAAGACTACAACGTAAAAATAAGTACATAAAGATTTGGTGAAATATAAAATATTTCCACAAATAATTGTTACACCGAGTTTGATAACATGTACCTTTAATTAGTAAATTCTAGTAAAAAGTTCCCTTACATTTTATTTAACTTACCTTAATGCTTCTAAAAACTAACCAAAAGTGCAGCAACTATGGTACTTGCTGCACTTATTCTTAGGATGACCATTTTTCACTGATAATAATTACTAAGCATATGTAAATTTTTCGATTTTATTTTAAAGTATATTAATTATATTAATATACTAAATTAAATTAAATTAATAATTATATTATTAATTTTAATTTTAACACTATCTCTACATTTTTCTCTTTCTTTTGGTGTATACCATGTTTCAATAGCATTAATATTTTAGGAGCAATATAAAAAAATATTCTAAAAAACTTTAACCGCGTTTTTCTCGAAAACATGTTTTACTGAGTTACTGCACTCTCAATAAGCAGGGCGCCCTGGTTACCATTGAAAGACAAACTACCCGTCAAGGCGATTCTAACGAGCCCAAACTCGATGGGGTTGTGTCGTTTCATTGCGAAGTTCCTATGACCACCTTCCAGTTCCATCATCAGACCCTGGTCACCATTGAAAGACAAACTACTCGTCAAGACGATTCTAACGAGCCCAAACTCGACGAGGTTGTGTCGTTTCATTGCGAAGTTCCTATGACCACCTTCCAGTTCCATCATCAGACCCTGGTTACCATTGAAAGACAAACTACCCGTCAAGGCGATTCTAACGAGCCCAAACTCGATGGGGTTCTGTCGTTTCATTGCGAAGTTCCTATGACCACCTTCCAGTTCCATCATCAGACCCTGGTCACCATTGAAAGACAAACTACTCGTCAAGACGATTCTAACGAGCCCAAACTCGATGAGGTTGTGTCGTTTCATTGCGAAGTTCCTATGACAACCTTCCAGTTCCATCATCAGACCCTGGTCACCATTGAAAGACAAACTACTTGTCAAGACGATTCTAACGAGCCCAAACTCGATGTGGTTGTGTCGTTTCATTGCCAAGTTCCTATGACCACCTTCCAGTTCCATCATCAGACCCTGGTTACGATTGAAAGACAAACTACTCGTCAAGGCGATTCTTGACGAGTAGTTTGAATGAATTAACTATGAAGTATGGATAATGAGATAATTCCTGCAGATTCCCTCCAGCTCTATCATCAGATCAGTTCCATGGTACCATATTATTGTCACCGAAGTTACGCCCTTTCATTTGATACCCCACTCGGGTATATTTGCAGTATAGTTTGTGTGCCATATAGGTAGATCCCCTTTTGGACCCCTATCTCCGTAACCCCCTGACCGATCCTGCTCATGTTCGAACTTAAAAATTCTATGGACCTCAAGTACTTGTATACCAAAAATCATGAAGATCAGAGCAACGGTACTCAAGTTATCGTCGAACAAACATACAAACATACAAACATACAAACATACAAACATACAAACATACAAACATACAAACATACAAACATACGAGCGACCGACCCTTCTCAACACTAGACCTCTCTCGCTTCGCTCGTTCGGTCAATTAAAAAAATAAATAAAACAAAAAATAGGGGCATGGTCATGGCAGTCATAAGTTATATGCACCAAAAATATTTGCTCTAGTGTCATTATCCAGGGAGAAAACAGTCGACTACGTTTGTAATAGTTTGTATGGAGAAAGCCCCCGGTACCCTTTCCTCTTAATGGAACGTTCACATCCCATCAAAGAACCGGATCAACTTTCAGTTAAATGCGTGAGGCTGTATGTAGCGGACGCGCGGAGCCAGTTTGAAAGAAAATTGGCGGATAGTGAAAATTGTGATTTCGTGTGTGAAATTATATTGACTAAAATAGTGTTTTTTATTTTATTAGTTATGGATATTGTTTAATTTTCGTTTACTTAGAAGAATTGGAATTTTGAAAGGTTTTTAGGTGAGTAGTTTTAAAACACGAAATTGAGAAAATTTTAAATTGGTACTAAAGTTATAATCACTACATAGTATAAAATAAAGTCACTTTTCGCCGTCCCTATTTCCCTTTGTATGCTTAGATCTTTAAAACTACGCAACGGATTTTGATGTGGTTTTTTTAATGGATAGAGTGATTCAAGAGTAAGGTGTATAATACATACATAATATAGCCGTGCGATGCCGGAGCGGGTCGCTAGTAATATAATAAACGAGATATTTATCATTTTATTTTAATTTTTTGGAGCTCGATAAATTAATGCTGTTGATCAAAAACTTTAGAACTGAAAAAAAAACCAATAAACTTTTTAAACTCACACGATTTGTATTCATAGTAATTATTTTCCCGGGTCTTAATCGCGTATTTTTGACCCGGGAAAATAATTACTATGAAAAAAAAACTATGTTTAAAAATTATTAAATTAGTTTCTTTGAAAATAAATCTATAAAAAAAAAGATTTGAACTAGCGACCTTCTGTTATTATTCAGATAATATTTTAATTAATCGAAAAAATAAGTACCGAAACTTACGCAAATAAAAAAAAAGTAAGGATTTATTTGCATACGTAAATTTTTTTTTGAAACACGAAATTTTTTTTGAATAAAATAGAATAGAATAGACATTTATTAGAAAAGCACACGGACAAAAAAAACAAATATAAAATAGGTAGACAAAACAAAAAAATAAAATAAAACAAATGAAAATAGAACAGACAGAATTAACAATCGATAGAATTTAATAATAGGCACACAATAATGAAAAGTCCGGGATGCCGTGTGCTGTCAATAGGATGCAATTTAAATCGAATGATGTGACAAAATTCGTAGTAATTATGTCATTTTTTATTTTATTTCATGTCCATTATCAAAAATATTTTTAAAGCATAAATAGTGCAGTACTATAATACGTCGTCTTACATTAATGATAAGAACCCATGGACATGACTTTAATTGCTCCATTTCAAATCTACCTTCAAAAATATCTGTTTTCTTGACATTTGTAAACATTTACAAAAAAAAACATACCTACCTACATACATCCGAATTGAGAACCTCCTCCTTTTTTGAAGTCGGTTAAAAAAACCCGTGCGTTGCTTGTGTATTCTTCTTATAGGCACGTCCCGAATACTTATCTCCTAACTTAGTTTTTAAGACGATTAAATGTGATTTCATCCAAACTTAATTTAAAAAAATACTTGGACCTTGTTCAAGCAGGTTTCATTTAATTTATTTTGATTCAAGTAGTAAGTAGCGTCGCGGTGTCACCTAAGTTATTCCGGGATAAAGATAGCCTATATAACTTTTAATAAATCAATATATTATCCTCATACCAAGTTTTATCAAAATTGGTCCAGTAGTTTTGCCTATTGTTAAAAACAAATAAATAACAGAATTATTTTTTTTTAGTTTAAGCAAACGTTTCATATGACGCTATGTATTTTATCATTGTCATAAATTGATTTCTGGCAAGGAGTTTTATTGTATCAGTTGTACTACTAGTTGTACCTTCTTTCTTATATGAACAAACCCAAAGAAAATTGCTTGTATTTTTTTGAGTAGTACTAGAGAAACAATAAAGTATCATTTGTACTACCAGTTGAACTATTTAGTAGTACTACTGATCCGGTGCGGAAAAATCCTGTTTATATTTTAATAGTAAAAAATTTTTAGACAAAAATGACAAATTTTTTTCTTCTTAACATTAAAAAAAAATTACAAGCAAGATCAACTTGTCAAAAAAGAGAATTTGAGAACCTTAAGAAAGTTTTAAGAACACTTCAGGAGGAGGTTGACAGCTCTTGTCACAACAACATCGCGATCTTGATAATTATATTTTGTTAAATAGTCAAACTAGTGTAAAAGACTTAGAAACTGTTTCTACGAGTACGTTTTAAATACAACAATCAACTAAAACTGTTATCTCGGCAAAGTGTTAAAACTGTGAGCTGTTATGTGTGAATAATGCTGGACAACAATCAGTGAGTTTAAACACTTACATTAGTGCACTATTAATCCAAACAAACACTTCGATCACTTATTTAATTATCATCGTTAATTTTTCACTCAAGACACTACAAACTGTGAACCTTCTAAAATACTTATTATTTTGGAATTATTGTGCAATAAAGACCGTTTACTTTATTATTCACATTATTTTTAAAACTACCGACATCAGATATAAAGAAAAAAAATAGTTCGTCTACTCACTATTAGATGTCGCTGGCAGTATGTTGTGAATGACTTCACCGACGCAGTCACAGTTAATCGTTTACTCACTGTGTTTCGCTACTGGTACTTTGTTTGGATATTAATTTCTTCTAGTGGACGTTAGAGGTCGCTACTAGTTCTTACCGATTGTACCAACAGAAAGGAGTCATTACCATGGAATACGTTACACTTCGGAAACAACGAAAAATTAAATCTAACTCAATGGAATCTATAAGACAAAATTCTTTTAATAGTTCCTTGTCAGAAGACTTGCATGGACAAAGTCTGGATTTATCGACAAACTTTTTTTCCAGCAATATGACAGAGGAAATTAATGATTTAAAAACGCAACTTAACTCGACTCAACATGAATTAGACAATGTAATACTAGATAATATGCAACTAAAAAAACAAATCTCACAGCTACACCAGGAAATCGTCGTCCTTAAGCATTTATGTGCAACTCCTGTTACTTCATATGGAAGAAACCTGTGTCTAAGTGGCAGGAAGAGTTTAAGACGCCGCATATCGGAAAACTTTATAAAAAACGATTTAGAAAAGCCGTCTGATAAGACTGAGGATACACTTGACTCAAAGGACCTTCAAAATGTAGAACCGGAGATACCCCAGACAGCAAATGACGAACTGTGTGACAGCAACCAAAACGCTAAATCAATAAAAATAATAGATGGAAAAACGGACAAAATATATAACAACAGACATACCTCGAATGAAGAAGACAATGCCATGAGGACCAAGAGTAAAATATGCAAAGAAAAGTCCTCAATTTTGTTACTGGCTGACAATCAGGGAGATGGTTTAATTCATTATGGGTTAATCATTATGGGGTTAAAGAACAAGAAATCGGCAGGTTATGATTCAATCAATACAGCGCTTCTGAAATCTATTAGTCTCGAGATCTGTAAACCATTAGCTTTCATAATTAATCTCTCAATGGAACAAGGTCACTTTCCTGATAAGCTCAAGCTATCAATAATAAAACCACTACACAAAAAGGGCTGTAAATCTAGTAAAGACAACTACAGACCTATTTCGCTGATACCGGTCTTATCAAAAATTTACGAAAAGATAGTTTACAAAAGATTGCTTAACTATTTAGATAAATTTGAGATTCTAGCAAAGGAGCAACACGGTTTTAGGAAAGGACATTCTACAGCATTGGCTACTTTTAAATTAATAAAACAAGTTTTAGTGAATCTTAATAATAAAACGACAACATCTGCTCTATTCTTAGATTTAAGTAAGGCTTTTGATTTTGTAGATCACCAAATACTACTAAAAAAATTATATGCTTATGGTATTCGAGGACAAGCGGAAAATTGGTTTAAATCATACCTTACAAATAGAGAACAAATCACTAGAATAACCAAACTAGACAAAAAAACGAAGACCATAGAGAATTATGATTCTGAGGTAAGAATTAATCCTTGCGGTGTGCCTCAAGGAAGTATATTGGGGCCATTGTTATTTCTCGTTTACATCAACGATTTACCTCAAGCAGTAGATCACCAGTGTGTATTGTTTGCTGATGACACTACAGTCATTATAAAATGTGACGATGATGAATCTCATAAATCAGTGATAGAAAAATCGTTAAATAATATAATTCAGTGGTTAAATAAAAACAAATTAAAAATAAATTTATCTAAAACAAAAATATTACATTTTAAGACATTTCAAGGGAGGCAATTAAAGTTATCAATTTCTCTAAATAATCAAACTGTTGAGCAAACTAGCTATCACTCATTTCTAGGTATAACTATTGACGAACACTTAACGTGGAAACAACATACTAGCAGTTTATGTAATCGCATTAACAGATTTGTCTATGCCCTAAGAAAACTTAAAGATTGTTCATCTCGACAAACTGCCTTAACTGTCTACTACGCATATGTTTGTTCAATTATTCGTTACGGCATAGTTCTGTGGGGGAATTCATCCGAAGCAATACAAGTTTTTAAGGCTCAAAAAAAGTGTATACGTGCGATTTTCAGTATGAAATGGACCGATTCTTGTAGATCAGTGTTTAAGAGTGGAAAACTCTTAACAGTGCCGAGTATCTATATACTGGAGATAGCTAAATTTGTTAGAAATAATCCCTCTATGTTTGAAAAGAGCTGCAATATTGGTAAAAGACTGGTAACTCAAACCCAACTAGAAATGCCCCGCCCACGCCTGAAGTTGTTTAGAGCCAATTGCGTGTATATGGCCCCGTTCATTTATAATTCTCTGCCTAATAAAATTGTTGTTCTTCCTTACAACAAATTTTGTATTGAATTGAAGGATTGGTTAGTGGATCACAGTTTCTATAGTGTTAAGGAATTTTTGGACAAGACATCTTCCAGGTTTTATGTATATCAGGATAATTGATTGATAATTTTTTTTTGACATGAAATGTATTAATTCTACATTATTTTACTGACATTGAGTTTGATTAATTTTAAAATATTTTATTACTTTCCTACCTATTTTAACATCTTAATTTTGTGAATTTCAAGTCTTATATTTTTAATATTTGCACACCATATTGGTAGAAATTGTTGAACATAATAATATTGTAACACCCTATTGTACCATTTTCTAAGCAAATAAATAAATGAATTCAAAGACAAAATAAATTACATAAGTTTAAATAAAGTATCGTCATAAGTACTTGGCCAACTGTAAGTCCTCGTCCAAAGGGCTTAAGTTATGAAGAGGTTGTGCAATGGGGAATCAGAGTGTTTTCTGAGTTCCTTATGAGTCAACCAGTTGAGCATAGTAGTTGTGCCTTGGGTCCGAACTTGAGCCGTTGGTACCTCAATTGGGTTATGCCGTATTCAACCCATGACGTCTCAACAAACTCATTATTTTTTCTTCACCTAACTGTTCAATCCTTATTTAACCGACAGGATGGAATTTGTCTCACAATCAAACCAGTGAAAGGTTAAAAAACAAAACAAAAAATTAAATCACTACATAGTATAAAACAAAGTCGCTTTCTCTGTCCCTATATCCATATGTATGCTTAAATCTTTAAAACTACGCAACGGATTTTAATGCGGTTTTTTTAATAGATAGAGTGATTCAAGAGGAAGGTTTATATGTATAATACATGCATAATATAGTCGTGCGAAGCCGGGGCGGGTCGCTAGTTATTGATAATTAATAGTCTGGTATTTTTAGGCAACCCATTTGCTATATATTTATTGGACTATTTAATCTGTTCTTTTTCTTATATATAAAACTAGCGACCCGCCCCGGCTTCGCACGGCTGTATTATGCATGTATTATATCTAAAAACCTTCCTCTTTAATCACTCTATCTATTAAAAAAAACCGCATCAAAATCCGTTGCGTAGTTTTAAAGATCTTAGCATACATAGGGACGGCGAAAAGTGACTTTATTTGTAGTGATTACGTGTCACGTTGTTTGTGCGCGATGGACTCCTAAACTACTTAACCGATTTTAATCAAATTTGCACACCGTGTGCAGTTTGATCCAACTTGAAAGATAGGATAGCTTACATCTTAATTTATCCCGATATTCCCACGGGATCGGGAGTTAGGCGGGTGAAACCGCGGAGTGCAGCTAGTTAGATATACATTGTTACCCTAGGTGTGAAAGTCACTCATTAAGTCCCGAGACGGAGTTTGGCGCCCGAGCGTAGCGAGGGCGCTAATAGTTCGAGGGACTAAATGAGTCTTTCACCCGAGGTAAACACTGTGCTTTTCATAACGAATAATACATAAAATTCTTCCTAACAACGAGAGTGAATGAGAGACTCCATACTACCTGATCCTCTTACAAGGTTGGGACCAAAGAGGTTATATACATACATGTAGTGTTATTCGTTGGTGTTACTTAAAGCAAGGAGGTTAGGTTTTTGAAGTTCCTAATGCGTAATGATACTGGCTACATGCACATTGCACAAGCCATGCGAAGCCATAATTTGACATGACAGCTGTCAGTGAAAGCGATTTTCCCTAAGGCTGAAAGTTTTATTTTCAACACGCTCTTCAGGCATCTTTAGACCTACTTTCGGAGTATGAGTAATGAAAAATACTTTTCATCCAATAAACAGCTCGATGAAGACCATCCTTAAAGGAATCTTAGGTTAAATAAAAGACAGACGCAGGCAATTGATTCCATTCCCTGCAGCGCGTTGCTATTTCCACAGATGTGTACGTGTAAAAATGCATGAAAACCCGCCCACTTACCACCCATTTCAACGCACAGTCTATAATTTCTCATTTGCAAATACTTACACATACTTACTATGGAATGTGTATTATTTTTGTAACAGTGATAAAATATTTGTATGTTTTAAACATTCCTTGGATGTGTTAAATGTAATTATTTGTATTAAAGCCCCCGCAGACTAATAGACTTTCTGACTGTGTTTGGTATCCATCTGTAGCAGGTGAAAGATTTGTTGGTAAACTGATTGGCCAACAAATCCATCTATTATGTATTGGTGGTTGGCTATTTTGTGAAAAATGTGGTTTTCATAGTAATTATTTTCCCGGGTCTTAATCGCGTATTTTTTGTTTTTTATTTCTCTTACCTCGACGTTTCGACTGTGTTACAATAGTCATGGTCGCGAGGAGACTGGAGCAGCGGCGAGCGTTGTCCTCTCATGTTGATAGTTGAGGGTAGTAACCGAGGGTAGGTCGAGTACCGACACTCGATTTTATAAACAGTTTTGTCAACAGTCATAAGGGCCGCGGCACACTACACTCACTATATCCGAAGATATACCTATCCGGAGATATCTCGCGACACTTGCACATTTTTATCACTGGATTAAACGTAGATAAATAAATAAATAAATAAATATTTCAGGACATATTACACATCGCCATCCAGCCCCAAGCTAAGCAACTTAATGCTTGTGTTATGGGTGCCAGATAACGGATAAACTACATATATATTTTTTTTTTTTGTAAATATATACATATTATACATATAGGAAACACCCAGAACCAGAAACAAGAATTTATGGTCAGCATAAATACTTGTTCCCGGCGGGAATCGAACCCGCAACCTTCTGCGTCGCAGTCGGGTGTTCGCCCGACGCGCCACAGAGGTCGTCAATCGTAGATGAGAGCTTGTATCCACTTTCCCGGTTGAAATTGACATGTTTCTTAATTTCAACCGCTTCACGTACAATTCTAGGGTAGTAATGTCGTTCATTGGAAAGGACACGCGGTGCATGCAACTCAATCCAGTGGTTTGGTCCCGATAACAATAAATGCTCGGCAATCGCTGACTTCTCCACCTGGCGATTTTTGACCGCGGCGATATGTTCCTTCACCCGTTCAGCGATCGTTCGCTTCGTTTGCCCGATGTACGAACTACCACAGCTGCAGTCAACTTTATAGACGCCTAGAAGAAAGTGCTCTTTTTTACCTTTTAATAATAATAATAATTGTTACGGCAGGTGCTATAGTACCCATAGTTCCCCAGTAGCTAGTCCAATACCATCCCATCACAATAGCCCAAGTAGTCGTTTTCTGCTGTAGTTTATCAATACTTCTATTCAAACCGGAGCGGAGGTTGTCCTTGACTGCATTTTATAGTGCACACAGGGATAATCGTCGGTTTTATGTACACATCATACTTTGCCATTAAACTTGTTATTGTAAAGGGCCTCTACGTGTTGGCTTCGGGCACGCATGCCTTCCAAAGGTCCGGGACTTCATAGTCCTGTGATTTAGAATATATAACAAACAAATAATAATAATATATCTTTATTCAGGTTATTATAAACCTACACAGTACAGCGCAATCAAAACAATTAGATACGTATAATATATAATAAGTAATCACTACATAGTATAAAACAAAGTCGCTTTCTCTGTCCCTATATCCCTATGTACGCTTAAATCTTTAAAACTACGCAACGGATTTTGATGCGGTTTTTTAACAGATAGAGTGATTCAAGAGGAAGGTTTATATGTATAATACATGCATAATATAGCCGTGTGAAGCCGGGGCGGGTCGCTAGTACTAAAAATAAATGAAAAGTAAAAAAATAAAAGGTAAGTACGGAACCCTAAAAGAACCGTATGAATTTCTTGTGTCTTCTCATTGGTTCCGAAGACTTCATGCGAATGATTCCTGAATAAACAAAATTTTGATATTTGACTTTAACTATCATGAACGGATACCCTTACCTAGAATTCCAGTCGTTTAAAACAGCAATAAACCATGCTCCGTCTAAGTTTATAAGTACATTAACACGGTTTGACCATTAAACTTCATGGATATTTCATGGGAGTCGATTTGGGAAGGGTCAATCTTAGAATGGAATAGAGGTGAAATTCCATGACGTTAAGAGGCAAGGGTACCTGGCGCTCTCTCCATTACAAACGTAGTCGACTGTTTCCTCCCTGGATAATGACACAAGATCAAATGTTTTATATTTATATTCATATTCATTTATTCGTCCATAAACATAGGTAATTACAATGGTCTTACTAAATAAAATATGGTACAGCTATGTTTCGCCTATTGACATGTGAATGTTAGTTAAAAAATTAATTTCAAATTAAAAGTGAATAGTTAATTAAAATGTCAAAATATCAAGTCAAAAATAAAATAGTATAAAAACAAAAAACACAATAATAACAAATAATAAAAATAATGTCAAAAATTTAAAAATGAAAACCAAAGGATATAATTTTATGATGTCACTTTATCTAAAAAATTCTCTAATGTCATAATAAGCTTTTTCAGCAAGAAAGCCATTGAGTTCATATTTAAATCGTTTATTATTAGTTATGTCGCGAATTGATTTAGGGATTTTATTTTAGTTTTATGCAACTAAAATAAAATCCCTAAATCAATTCGCGACATAACTAATAATAAACGATTTGTTTTTTTTGTTTTTTAAATCTTAATTTTCATGATAATTAGAAAATGAAAAAAACCAAGACATAAGGGGCATAGTCATGGCAGTTATTAGGTTTTATGCAACAAAAATATTTGTGCTTGTGTCATTATCCAGGGAGGAAACAGTCGACTACGTTTGTATGGAGAGAGCGTCGGTACCCTTTCACCTTAAGAGGTATAAAGCTATTTTAATTGTTATTATGGAAACCTAGCTGCGTTTTATTTTTATGTCTCGTTTCTGTGGGAATATCAAAAGGAAGACGGGTCGGAAAAGTTTTTGTTTCCCTGTCATCTTCCAACCTTCACTCGCGTCTCTCGAAGGGTTTAGTTTATTTGTGATTTTGAGTAATGAGCGTATAGGTATCTTCTAGGGGGGGGGGGATGCGTGGAGTGACGCGAAAGGATCGCGTCAGGAACTCCCGCATCCAGGGCAGCCTTCATGTCCGAGACATTGCAGATAAATTGCAAGAATGTCGCTTACGCTGGTACGGCCACGTCTTGCGAAAACCGGCCAGTTACGTGGGGAACAAATGTCTTGCCATGGCGCCTCCGCCAGGTCGTGGCAGACTGGGTAGAACCAAGAAGTGCTGGCTTGACGTCGTAAAGGGTGATATGCGTGCAAATGGCCTTACTAACCAGGATGCCGAAGATCGTGCGAAGTGGAGGCGTAAAAGTAGGAAAGCGGACCCTGGGCTCCCGAGAGGGACGCAACCGGGAACATCGCTCGGATGATGATGATGATGAGGTATCTTCTAGGAAAGCGTGCTACATCTTGACCACATCGTCACCTACCATCGTGTGAGATTAGTGGTTTAACGCTGGCCTGTTTATTAAAAAAAAAGAAGAAAATAAATTGATATTTATATACTACTAGCTGCCCTCCGCGGTTTCACCCGCGTAACTCCCGATCCCGTGGGAATATCGGGATGTAAGCTATCCTATCTCTCAAGTTGGATCGAACTGCACATGGTGTGCGAATTTTATTATAATCGGTTAAGTGGTTTAGGAGTCCATTGAGGACAAACATTGTGACACGAGATTTATATATATTAAGATTTTTTCTTTTATTGAAGGAAATAAACTGAAAAAAATAAAATTTATATGGATAAGGAGATAATATATAAGGAGGAGTTTCTCAATTCGGTTGTATGTATTTTTGTAAAACTTTTTTATTTTTTTCGAAATTTTTGTAGTTACCTCGACATTTAGGTATTCCAAAAGTAGTGGGTTCGTGGGAATTGATATTAAGCTATTGCATAGCTTTTATCGTGGGCTTTGAGCGCGGCGATCGAATCAAGAAATTCCGTAACGAAAATAAAACCTATTTCTTACGAAAACAACAATGTGCGCTATTAAAATTGCTCTTACTGTAAAGGAAAACATCGTGATGACGAGTGATGACGTATTGACGGTTTCTTTCTTCTGGACATAGTCAACTAAGCTGGGAGGGTATAGGTTCTGTGAAAACTTACTCCATTGCATATAATACATGTCTCACACCCGTATTCACAATAAACTCTATGAGATTGCATAGTGCGTGCGAACGCATAGAGCCGCAAATAAGATGCTAATTGGTTATAGTGAAGAGAGCAGCACAAAATTGACCAATCAGATGGGCCGCATTGCGTGCGTTCACTTATCCAAAAGTAACTATGAAAATGCTCGCTATTTTATTAAAGTAGGTATCAATTTTACAGTTCCTCTTGAGAGGATAGGGTACCGGCGCTCTCTCCATACAAACGTAGTCGCCTGTTTTCTCCCTGGATAATGACACTAGAGCAAATATTTTTGGTGCATAAAACTTATAACTGCCATGACCATGCCCCTATTTTTTATTATTATTTTTTTTTTTTATAATCTTAATTTCTATGATAATTAGAAAATGAAAAAAACTAAAACATAGGGGCATAGTCATGGCAGTTATAGGTTTTATGGCACAAAAATATTTGTGCTAGTGTCATTATCCAGGGAGGAAACAGTCGACTATGTTTGTATGGAGAGAGCGCAGGTACCCTTTCACCTTAAGTACTGTTTCTGAATACGGGCGTAAGGCACAAAAGCGGTCTAAATTGCATGATTGTTGTAAAAAACTGGTTGCCTGTAAAGTCGGTATACGGGCGAAAGTTTTACGTGACAACAACTGTGCTCGAGTGGAAGGGACGCGTGCCTTTCACTTTTTATGTCTGTCTCTCTCGCTCTTAGGCGGGCTAACCATGCCCGCGTGCCTCTCACTCGCTCTCATTGTGAGCGCATAACGTCAGCGGAGCGTAACGCAGTTTCTTGAAGTGTCACCCGGCAAACCAATTTATAAAACGTTGTCACGTCAAAATCATCCAGATTAGATATTAAAGACAAATTTTTAGTAATGTTTGTATACCTAGAACTATGACGTCATTGTACTAACGAAGCAATTTTCACACGCCAATGGATTACGTGTTATCATTGTCAACAAAAACACCGTCAAAGTCGGCGAATAAATTAAATATCTTATCTGCATTACATAAATTATAAATACGTGAACGAATTATAATTTGCTTATTAACGATCTAAAGTGATCGGCGAACCAGAAATGTGGAGAGATCGAAAATTATCAAAGCAGAGCCGAAACCGTTTAGGAACAGCTAATAATAAATATTGTAGCGCCAACTAAGCAACTAGGCTTGTGGTATGGTGGCCAGACAACGTATAGAATACTTATATACTTTTCTATAATAAACTAGCTGCCCTACGCGGTTTCACCCGCGTAACTCCCGATCCCGTGGGAATATCGGGATGTAAGCTATCCTATCTCTCAAGTTGGATCGAACTGCACATGGTGTGCGAATTTTATTATAATCGGTTAAGTGGTTTAGGAGTCCATTGAGGACAAACATTGTGACACGAGATTTATATATATTAAGAAGATATTGACGACCCTGTTGGCAGAATGGTCACTATGCCGGACTGCCAAACACAGGGTTGCGGGTTCGATTCCTGCCTCAGACAAGTATTTGCTTAGATATTTGTGATCAGAAGGCCAATTCTCGTAATTAACATTGTTCAAATTACATTTCAATATCATTTCGATTGCATTTCAATCACAAATAATACCCTCAAAGTAGCTCAAAGTAAACTCAAAGTTAGCTTTTTGTGAAAAAAAATGGACTTTAAGGGTATCTTTTGCAATTGAAATGTAATTGAAATGATATTGAAATGTAATTTAAACAACTTTATTTACGAGAATTGGCCTTCTGATTGTTTCTCTGTATTTTAAGTATAAATTTAAATAAGTAGGGCTAAATCGAGCCCAATAGAGTCGGTTACATAAATACAAGCAAGCAAACAAGCAAGCAAACATACAGGTGAAACTAATAAAAGCGTGTTATAAAGAAAAGTATATAAGTAGTATATCCGTTAGCTAGCATCTATAACATAAGTCTAGTAACTTAGCTTGGGGCTAGGTGGCGATGTGTGGAATGTCCTGCAATATTAAACATACAGAAACACACAGACCAGAAACATTTAATAGAAATTTTTGAACTCTACTGTGGGTCTACAATTCTGTTGCCGACTGTACGTTTTCGAGTTCGTGAACAACACGTGGTAAGGTCTATGAAAAAAAAGTTTTTCAGTTCAGTTAAGGACGCATTTACGATTTGACACGTCTGAAGTATCTAGACTGACTTTTCATTCAAAATGGTCGTTACTTTATACATCGAACTGAGACAAATACAAATAAAGTCAACCTTATTTCTATGAAATTAAGCTTTACGTGAATTAGCAAAACATGGTGGAAGATTAATGATCTATTTTTATGGTTTATGGAGTAATTGTGAATAATTTTGCCGTTTTTTTTATAAGAAATAATGTTTAATATTTCTATTTTATCGTAGTACCTATATTTTTTATTATTAGAAATCTTCTAGTTATTGAGATATTTGTACCGAAAGTCGGCCTATTTTAATAGTTTTTGCAGGAAGAGGCTACGGAAAATTATTATTATTTGTATTAAACGTAAATTATTTTTAAATTATTTCTTTACATTCTACAGATAAGGGTTGTCTGATTTATTCAGTATCTTTAGAATACGTAAAACTTTGACAGATAAATCGGAAAATGAACCGGAACCAAGCTATACTTTGGTAACATTTTGACACTTTCTGTAAATGCGTCCTTAAGGGGGGTTCATACGCCAACGACCTTGGTACACAGCCTATTAAATAGTTACTACTGGCACCGGTCGCCTTCGTTGGTGAAAATTGTTGATTGTTACGAGTGTGTCTTAAATTGTTTTTCTCAAAAGTGCTGAGATTTGGTGTGATTTTGAGCCAAACATTTCCTGTAGTTTTGAAGCTATCCTAAAATTAAGAATTAAAACTAGTCTAGCATTGAAATGACAAAGAATTTTCGCCTCGAAATTACCCTAAAATATCGGTAAAAATTTCACCTACAACTCCATCTCAGGACTTTTGAGAAAAACAAAACACATTCGTTACAATCAACAATATTAGTTGTAAGCGACGTGTATTTCTGGCGCGTTGCGTTTGGCAGCATAAGCAGCCTTAAAGTACTGAATCATGCCATGATTTGATAGGGGAAATAATGTCGAAAACAATACGAATATCATTTCAACGGTCCAGTAATCTCACATTTATGAATTACGTGATCAAAATGCTTAATACTAATACTAAGGAGGTTTATTTTGAAGTGAAAACGTTTTTTCTAGCGCGGTGCGCATATTTTTAGATGAGATAAAATCTCTAAACTCGCTACACCGTTACGAGACGCAGCTACAGTGTGTGCATTTATGCATGTACATTTATTTTGTAGTTGTTTAATAAATAAGTTTTTTTTTAAATTTATTTTAAAAGTTTTACTTCTGCCGGCACTCCCGGAGGGAAACAGTTTTTTTTTGTTTTTTGTGTTCCGTACCTCAAAAGGTAAAACGAACCCTTATAAAATCACTCTCTTGTCCGTCTGTCCTTGTGTCACCACCGATTTTCTCTGGGTGGACCTAGCAAGTTGATTTTTGTTTGTAACGAATAAGCTCTGAATCAAACATGGCTTGCAATACCACAGATCCCACACCTGTCTGCGTAGACGGTCATATGGTCGAGCGGACAGACCAGTTTAAGTACTTGGGATCTGTGCTTCACGCGTCCGGCGACATCGATTGCGACGTCAAGTCACGCATTTCAGCGGCTAGGGCTAAGTGGCGTGAGGTGACTGGTGTCATTTGCGACCCCAAAATGCCGGTTAAACTAAAGGGACAGGTCTATAAAACCATCATTAGACCTGTCCTTTTGTATGGTAGTGAGGCGTGGCCGGTGCTTGAGCGACATAAGCAGGAACTGCGTGTCACGGAGATGAAGATGTTGCGCTGGATGTGTGGAGTGACGCGATCATTGAACATAAAGCGACATGATGCTGCCCCGGGGCAGCCTTCATGTCCGAGACATTGCAGATAAATTGCAAGAATGTCGCCTACGCTGGTACGGCCACGTCTTGCGAAAACCGGCTAGTTACGTGGGGAACAAATGTCTTGCCATGGCGCCTCCGCCGAGTCGTGGCAGACTGGGTAGACCCAAGAAGTGCTGGCTTGACGTCGTAGAGGGTGATATGCGTGCAAATGGCCTTACAAACCAGGATGCCGAAGATCGTGCGAATTGGAGGCGTAAAAGTAGGAAAGCGGACCCCGGGCTCCCGAGAGGGATGCAACCGGGAACATCGCTCGGATGTAGGCTTTGAAACAAACAGCATATGCCCAGCTTCCGGCGCACAAATACGACTATGTCCTTCTCCCCGATTTCTGGCTTTAACCAGTCTTGTCAATTACATGCCCCAAATTACTAACGACGCGTATCGGAATCATTTAACATGTTAATTAACCTTAGATAATAGCTTCATTGCCGTTTCTGTTAATCAAATTTCCATAATTATGTTGTTTGATGCTGGGTTTAGTTTCCACGTAACTTTACGCTTAATTACCAATTAGGGATAGTCGATACGATATAACAGTTTCGGTTTATATGGCAACATTAAACACTTCAAAAATAAATCTTATTATTTAACTACTTTTTTTACTAATAAAAATGTTGACTGTACAGTCGGTCTATGGGCAATAATTTTACGTGACAATGTCATAAGAAAAACGTTAAAAAATTGAGTTTGATGATTCTTTTTTTTTTGCAAAAGCAATTAATTCCTGGCTAGGGTAATGAATTTGTCAAAAAAAATAAATTAAAATTTTAAAAACCGACTTCAAAAAAACCTGAAAACAAAAGTTAAAAAAACCTGAAAAGAAATACCAAAAATTGAAAAAGAATCCATTTCGGGTCACTAAGACAGCAGATAACTTAAACATAAGTACTTACTTGGAAGTCGGACTTGGTTAGATTTAATGTTGAGAGGTATAAAGAAAACATGGTGTCACCCAGTCCGACTTCCAAGTAAGTACTTATGTTTAAGTTATCTGCTGTCTTAGTGACCCGAAATGGATTATTTTTCAATTTTTGGTATTTATTTTCAGGTTTTTTTAACTTTTGTTTTCAGGTTTTTTTGAAGTCGGTTTTTAAAATTTTAATTTATATATTTATTTAACCATTTTTAGTGCCACTGTCAATGAAAATTCTACTCCATGAGGCGAAAGCGACTGTTTCTTCAAATTGCAACCTGTACCTAATCGTAACCCATTGAAGAGTTTGGTGATAAGAAGGTGTTTTCAAATGCTCCATTCATCGGTACCTCTTTGTGTATGGGCCACTTCTATTAGTGGAAATGGAAAACTGAGCAATTTGTTGAATCTCGCTGTGCAGATCTGTTCATCACTCCAAAGATCCTCATCAGATCTTCATTTAGGATAGGGTTCTCTATCAAAATTCCAAACCCAGTCCGGCGAGGCAAAAGCGAATATTTTATTCAAATTGTAACCTGTAATCGTAACCGATTGAAGAGTTTTCTGATGAGAAGGTGGTTTCAGATATTCCATTTATCGGTATTTATTAGTTTATGGGCCAATTCTACTGGTGGAAATCGAAAAAAAGAGCAATTTGCTGCACTCTCGATGTGCAATTCTGTTCATCACTTCGAAGATCCTCATCAGAACTTCATTTAAGATAAGGTTCTCTATCAACATTCATTCAAACCCAGTCCGGCGACTAAATTCGACTAAATTCTTCAAATTGTAACCTGTAATCATAACCGATTGAAGAGTTTTCTGATGAGGAGGTGGTTTCAGATATTCCATTTATCGGTAACTATTCGTTTAAGGGCCAATTGTACTGGTGGAAATCGAAAACGTAGCAATTTGCTGCAATCTCGAGGTGGAATTCTGTTCATCACTCCGAAGATTCTCATCAGATCCTCACCAAATTTTTATGGGACCACCCTTGAGGTAGACTCTTTCCAACAAAAAAAGATTCATCAAAATCGGTTGATAACCAAAGAAGATATGCGGGAACATCCATAAAAAATAAAAATTACATACAACCGAATTGAGAACCTCCTCCTTTTTTTGAAGTCGGTAAAAAACTAATGATGCAGTTTTAGTTTTTGTCAAAATCGGGCACGCAACTCCTTTCAGCCGTATCAGCTATATCTTAGACCGCATCGTCACTTACCATAAAAGTGAAAGTCAAATTTTGTATTAATTTGGATGCATTGGTACAGTTTGTACGAAGATCACATAGAAACTCTTAAAAATTAAGTTAGGATGTGTGCCTTCGGAACGCACGCGCACCCACCAATGAGCAGAAGGCACAAGAAACTCATGAAACTCACATCGTGTGAGATAGTGGTCAAACGCTGAACTATATTACAAAGAAAAAAATGTAATTTACGCTAGAATGGGGTTGGCAACACTGAGAAAGACAGCCTCTAGCAACTGATTCTAACATCTATCTACATTTCTAGGATATACCAACATACTTACCTTGCCAGTCTAAAATAAAATGTTTACGTATACCAACAGTGAGTGATTCTAAATGATATCAATAATGTTGTCAGCATTTAAATAAATCTACTAAGTAAAAACCCAATGATTCAGTAATATAAATAAATACTTGTAGCTACAGGAAGTTCTTGTTTTAATGGTTATTTTATTGTGGATTTATTATTTTATTATGTTTGTTATTTGAAAATTAGATTAAGTAATAATAAAAATTGCTTATTTATTTTTTACAACTTCTTTATGAATGTTGCATACAATTTTTTACTGCGGTTATTTGAACATTTTGTCTTTTGATGTTAGAGTCGAAATCAATAATCCTATCATACTTGTTCAAGTCAATCGCAGATAGAGGTCCTATATAAACGGAGATACTTAACGGGGGTTCAGGTTTTCTCGCATCTGTAACCACAGGGTGGCGCTAAAGGAGCAGACAATCAAGCGGTGCTAGGCCAGCGGCTGCCAACAGTCATGTTGCCAAGTGATTCGTCGCGTTCCATCATGTTGTCCATGCTGTTCTCCTCCTTTAGCCTCATTTCATCCCATCAGATGAGATGAAGTCAAATGTAAGCCTATTTTGTGTAAAAAAGGGATTTTGTATCGCTCATGCTAGTTAGTTACTATAAAACGCTGCTTCATCCGATTTGGACCGTAGCATTCAAATTGATATAAAATGACATAAAACATATCCGCGACTAACTGCAGGGCAAGCATAGCTGGAGATATTTTATCCACAGGAAAAGGACAAAATAATATTAGCGTCTGACAGTTTTATCCACCCCCCGAACATGGGCGCAAGGTTGGATATTATCCACGGTAGACAAAACGCTATAGGCGTAACATGCTATAGGCGGGGAATAGATGTCCACGTGTAATCTCAAATGGGGATATACTTATCCTTTCTCCTTCTACCATGCTTTGGGGCAGGTGGACAAAATAGTTTTAGAGGACATAATGGGTGGACATAATTTTTAACCTTCGTCCATGCTTGCCCTGTTGGAGCAAGTATGATAGATTATCGAATCACGGCATTAATCAATCAGGAGAGTACAAAGGAAAAAACGGAAAATGAATTCTTCAATGTCATAACAGTTGTTGTTCAACGGATTTTTAACGTGTTTTAAAATCAATCAGTAGACGGATGTGGTGTCATAAATATGTAACTACGTCATACGGAAGTAGCTAATTCAATGAGCTATTTCTTTATTAACCGACATAAAAAAATAACATAGAATACTTTACTTGTATAAAACAGGAAGAAAAAGAACAAGATATGCAGAAGGTGAAAAAGGCTTTTCTACGTTCTCTTCAGACATATAATGATAAGTTCTCTTCCATTGATATCTTCTATGAAGGGAGAAACAAGTTCAGACGCTTGGTAAGTGACGTTCTAAAAACCTAATGGGTGTAGAAAGCACAATAAAAATAAAACACAGAAAAAAAATCTTGAAGTGAGAAATTTTAATAATCTTCCTCCTAGAGAATAATTTCTGTACCTAAATGTTTTCAGTATTCATATTTTAAAAACATTGCTTTTAAATTAAGAATACTTTTTTTTTCTTTTTTTTTACATATGATAGGTCAGCGTTTGATCACTATCACACCTGCCTGATGGTAGGTGACGATGAAGCCTATGATGTAACACGCCTTCCTAGAAGATACCTACTGATTATCATTTAAAGTTTATTTATTACAGAAATTATTCTCTCGCGTCCCTCGAAGGTCCCCGTTTATTGTGGTATTTTAGTCACGTAATAAAATCTTCTAGACGCGCCTGCTACATCTTAATCCGCATCGTCACTTACTATCATGTGAAATAGTGGTCAAACGCTGGACAAAAAAAAGGATAGAATAGAAGCATAGAATTACATTTGTTGGAAGAGCACACGGACAAGAAAACAAATAAAAATTAAATAATAAATTTAATATTATTATTATATAGATCAATAATATTACAAAAAACGAAAATAAAACAGACAGAATTAGAAAACAATAACAAAGAAAAATTAATAGGGACATTATAAAGAAAAAAGCCCAAGATGCCGGATGCTTCTTTAAATGGACCGACCTATGAAATGCTGCAGCAAGCATGACGCTTGGCTACAGCGCTGGTCTCATCAAAGAATCATTTCTTACTTCAAAAAATATTTTTTCAGTGTACGGCTGTTAGACTGTAGAGCCCTTGATAAATAACAACATATGTACGCTAACATAAACCAAATGAAATTTAAATATCCCTTAACCGAATTATCCTATTTATATCCGACAGACTCAAACACATTAGCAATAGACGTAAATTGTATAATAATCGTTGGAACTGAAGAAAAACGGGTGAAAATATTTACGTTTAAAACGGACCGCGGTCTACAGTGGGTAGAGATTTGTGGTTACAATTTGTGTAGGCGATTTTGAACTTTATCGTGTTGAAAATATGAAGTGATATGGTGTAACTTGTAAATGAACATGTGATGAAGATGAAAGATAGGATACGAAAGTTCTACTGCTAAACGTTGGTTGTCCGTATTCAAAAGACCCGTAAGTTTAATTTTATAAAGGGCTTGCCTTAGATTTTGTGTATTTAGGTACACAATTTAGGTAGGTAGATCAGATATTCAACCAATTTGGTATTTAAAACAGTTTTTTTACGTCGGTTAAAATATGAATTAAGTCGGAAATGGTATCTAATAGGTTAACAATAACATACATAAATATACAAAAAAATAGTACATAATACGTCCATGATCAAATTACATCTTATCTATATACAGGAAAAGTATTTTTGTAGTGCACAAATTTCGGTATGTTTTAAGCACACTATAATAAAAAATACTGTTTTTTTTATTTTGGAGCTAACTCAAAAACTCTCAGAGCTATAACCATTTAAGTGTTTCTAACAAAACGACGAAGTTCATGGACACAATACTAGCGCCAGCGAAATTAATAGCGCCCTCTAAATGAAGGTAGGTACCTACGTGTCACTGTGTGTATCAATACTGAGATACCCAATAATTTAGAAATTGCAGGAAGTTTTTCACATTAAGTTTTGGTTTTTTTTTTATTTATTTTTTTTGCGTAAATGTACTCCACTGCCGACATATATTCAGCAGAAAAAAAATGTGCACTACAAAAATACTTTTCCTGTATAAAAGAAAGTCGTGTTAGTTACACTATTTATAACTCGAGAACGGCTGAACCGATTTGGCTGAAAATCGATGGAGAGGTAGCTTAGAACCAGGAGAAGGACATAGAATACATTTATTTTTTGTTTTTTTCGATATTCTAACGAGATCGGGATTTACGCGGGTTAAATGAAATATACGTACGAAATATTCTTTTTTTTTTCGATATTCAAACGAGATCGGGACTTACGCGGGTGAAATAAAATATACTTACGAATTATTCCATATTCAAACCCGCATAAGTCCCGATCCCGTAGGAATATCGGGATATACACTATTATGTATTATGTGACGTTCGTCTTTGTTGTAAGGCGTTCGACCGGGGGGTTTTCTCGAGCGGCTGCAGTTTTTTTGTTGATAACTGAGCACCTACTTATTGGATTTTGATGTAAAGTATACCACGACTTTCCTCAGATTTCATTTGGTTTATTTGTTTTTAATTGTAGATTAATGTAACAAACAAACAGACAGACAGATTACTTTTTTTGTTCTATTACTTTTTCGAAGTCCAACAGACCCCTTTTTTTATTTGCTGTATTTTATAGAAATCAATGCCACTTTTCGTTGTAATTTTATAACTCAAGAACGGGCTCACCTATCCAGACCAAATGTTTAAGCTTTGTTCGGTCTATTTAGTAGATGGTTTATGTGAAGTTCTTCATTTATCACATTTTTTTATAAATGGCAAAACAACGTTTGCCGGGACAGCTAGTTATCTTATATATTTTGGGGGCTGACAGATAGCCAGCAACACTTCGACCCAATGGGATCTTTTGTGTTTACCCCTACCTTAATGTTTCTTACTCTTTGAAGAAGTGGTCGATTAACGCGGTGATCCCACTAAGAGGAAGAAACCTATATTTCTCCGGTTTGGGCAACGCATTCCCAAGGAGGCTCATACGCTTCGCTGCTAAGACGTCGCATTCACACAGTACGTGCTCCATAGTTTCCCTAACATCACCGCAGGATCTGCAGTCATTATTTGAAGTTATCTTCATTTTAAAAGCATGTCATTGGTTCCGTAATGTCCTGTCAAGGCACCAACCACAGCTCGTGCTTTGCTTCTACTCTTGTAAATCACATTAGAAAAAAAAATGTTTTTTTTTTTTGCAATTAATTTATAGATGCGCCATAAAAGGCTTGTGTCATTTGCGATGTTTGTCCTTTGTGTTCTTGGTAACCTCTATATTTAAAGTTTTATTACAAAATAGCGACCCGCCCCGGCTTCGCACGGCTATATTATGCATGTATTATACATATAAACCTTCCTCTTGAATCACTCTATCTATTAAAAAAACCGCATCAAAATCCGTTGCGTAGTTAAAGATTTAAGCATACAAGGGGATATAGGGACATAGGGACAGAGAAAGCGACTTTGTTTTATACTTATGTAGTGATGATTCGTGTATTCGGTCGATTCCGAAAGTTATATGGAGTGTACACTTTATAATGTTATCTCAGTTTAAGGTGAAGTTACTATAGTAGAATTATTGACTCGCAGCAAACTGGGTCGTTATAGTATTAAAACTGTTGAAATTATTAAAATTCTTACCTTACCTACCTTAGATCTCTTTTTGTACACAATTATGGCAATCAATGATAATATTTTTATTCTGAGTACCTATACGTACGTAGGCGTCAGTTAAACTAAGTCCCATCATCGGAACTGTAGGTTGCTTCTTAAACTCATTTTTTTAGTAAGAAACTCGGTAGAGAAACCCGTGATTGGTGGCCCTACTCATGGTGTGACGATAGCAAATATTAGCACAATAAGCTATTACATTTTAGGTAAATTGCGAAACGTCATCCGTAAAGGGTCCTGCCGGAAGACCAGCGGCTGTGTCAGCTAAATATTGGTGCAGCTATCATTGCTGAGGCAGAACCTTTTTGGAGGCACAGGGCTCCTTAGCTCTTATTTCTTCTTTTTTTTCTATTTCTTTTGTATTCTCTTACCTATTTTTTTTTTTTAGTTTTTGTTTCAGGATGATGCTTTTATGTTTGTTACTTTTTTCTGATTGTCATGTGTCGTGTGCTTGTCCAAATAAATGTTTTCTTTCTTTCTTTCTATTGGTGAGGCAAAAGCTGAACCTCGGATACGAAAAGAAGAATACTGCAGTAATTTCCAGCATTACGCATCTATCTTTCTGGTGGACACTGTTAAGAAGTGAAACTCTCAGCTCTCGTCGCTGATTCCCCAAAAATACGACCTTGAAGTTAATTTTTTTTTTTAAATAAATGGTTAGGTCAGTGTTTGACCACTATCACACCTGGGTAATGGGAGATGACGATAATATGATCTAAGATGTAACCCGCTTCCGACAAGTCTATCGCGAATACGTACCTTTTAGGAGAGCATGCTACATCCTCGACCTTATCTACGCTTCCCATCAAGTAAGATAAGGTCAAATGCAAGCCTATTTCGCGTAAAAAAAGTAATACACATTCAGGCGCTTACACAAAAAGCTACAGCCCTTTTGTGGTAAGCTACCGTTTAGTTTAGTTTAGTTTTACGGGGCTGTTTCCGCTCTTAGCCTCATTATTTGAGACATTGTGCGTGTGAGAATATCCTACTTGTCACTCCAACCATCCCATGTCCTACCAGAAGGCTAGCAGCCTTTTCAGGTATCCTGAAGAGATGCCGGCGATTGAAGAGACCGAGCCCGTTGATCGTAAGCTACCGTGTTGCTAAAAGGAACAGAGAGCGCAATATACCTGTCCCGTTTCTATAATTTATGACCCAGTTTGCATCGAATAAATAATTCAACTATAGTGATTTGTAGATGCTCGAACCGCGCCCAGCAATAAAGCGTTTATGGTAACCGTAAATAAAGTCATTTAACAAGCAATGACTCACTCAAATATAAACAAAAGTTTGTACCTTGTAAATTGTAAACAAAATATAAAACACGCATTGTGATGGATTCACGATTATATCATGGTGTTTATAAATATAGGTACTCTCTTCTCTGTGGTTGGCAGATATTTTCATTGTTTTTAGGGTTCCGTAGCTCAAAAGGTAAAAACGGGACCCTTATAAGACACTCTCTTGGCTGTCTGTCCGTGTGGCACCACCGATTTTACCAGGAACGAGTGGACCTAGCAAGTTGAAATTCATACCAGATACTGAGGTCTATAGTCCCTATTAGTTGTATAAAAAAAATATAAAAATTAAGGTCAAAGATAAAAAGATATGGGCAAATTTAAATTTCCGCGAAAACTTGTAGGTAAGTACCAAAATTTACCTACATAAAGGGAAAATTCTAAAAAAATTAAAAAAATTGTAAATTAAAAGGTGTCCCCATATATACATAGTTGTCGCCAATTAATATAGGCCCCTAAATTGTATGTGCGCATTTTATTAAGGCGGTATAATGGGTAGGTACGGAACCTTCGGCTCACGAGTTAGATTCGCTTTTGACTGGTTTTTTAATTAACATGCCAAAGACACCTCAAAGCTCGCATCTCGATGTCAACTCAATTTAAAACAAATGTTCATAGTTGACAGTTGGTAGATGATGATGACCACAGTGACTATTTTTGTCTTATTCCCAACTAGCGACCCGCTCCGGCTTCGCACGGCTATATTATGCATGTATAATACATATAAACCTTCCTCTTGAATCACTCTATCTATTAAAAAACCGCATCAAAATCCGTTGCGTAGTTTTAAAGATTTAAGCATACAGAGGGATATAGGGACAGATAAAGCGATTTTGTTTTATAATATGTAGTGGAGTGATAGTGAAGCTCCATGACTCTTTCGTACTTTGCTTTTTGTTTTTCCTGTTTTATTTTCCTTTATATAAGTCTTCTATTCGTCAGTCGTCAGTATAACACAAGCTCTAATGAGCGATATTATTATCAAACAATATAAAACAAACACGAGACGCGTGACGTTTACCATGACGCCGTCATGATACCGGAACATGACGCATGACGTCATATTTTTTGTGAATGCAGGTGTTCCATCAATTTATTAGATGTTATCACGTCAAAAACAATCAAAACACCGGAAGTAGGTTCTTTAGATATACATATATAGATGGATGGCCGAGGGTGGTCTAGGCTTTATCTCGTCTCCTTCTGAGGCCTAGTCCAGTAGTTTTCCATTGTCGATGTTTGAATCAGCTATCAATTAAAGACAGAAAAACAAAACAATCAGTTTTTTTGTTATGATTCACGAAAATACGCATTAATAATCGTTGTAAACGAACGTTGTTCTTATTTATATTTTTGTTTAGTTTATTGTTTGTTCACCTGTTGTGTTTGGGGTGATTTACCTGTGACTCAGTAGCTATATGGAGTAAAACTCATCATCCGAGCGATGTTCCCGGTTACATCCCTCAAAGGAGCCCGGGGTCCGCTTAATCAGGAGCCCGGGATCCTCTTATATATGGGGTAAAAGTATCAGATCAATATATCGGAGATTTCTTAGGACTTAATAATTGGCTCTCTGTTTCTTGTTTTATTTCTTACTAGCGACCCGCCCCGGCTTCGCACGGCTATATTACGCATGTATTATACATATAAACCTTCCTCTTGAATCACTCTATCTATTAAAAAAAACTGCATCAAAATCCGTTGCGTAGTTTTAAAGATTTAAGCATACAAATGGATATAGGGACAGAGAAAGCGACTTTGTTTTATACTATGTAGTGATTATTTCTGAAAAGCTATTGATTTTATAAGTAAATAAAATAAAATAGATTCTAAACGAGTAGGTATTTATACATTTTACTAATTTTTTTCTTCGGTCGAAAATTTGTAGGATCTGTGGCGTGGTGGGCCCGCCTGCGAAGCAGAATTTTGTGGGTTCAATTCCCACCTCAAAAAAATTTATGTACAGAAGATATTTTGTTTCTGGTCGGGGTGTTTCTGTATTTATACAGGGTTATTGGAAATTATACTAGCAAGCCGTTGAGGGCTACTTCTGTGCACCTTAACAAACAACTTTTGTTCTACGACTTTTGGAAATTCGATCATTTTTTCGAAATTTTTGAGGTTAGGTTTACCCGAAAATCAGCTGTTCCATACACGGAGAGGTCATTAACCTTAAAATTTTACTTATTTTTTGAGTTTTATCGACTGTTCTTAGTCTGAATGACCTTTGTTTTAAAACATCAGATGTTTTTCGAATTTACATAATCTCAAAATTTTCATTTTTTTTTAATTTCCAAAAGTTGTAAAACAAAAGTTGGTTCGTTAAGGTGCACAGAAGTAGCCCTCAACGGCTTGCTAGTATAATTTCCAATAATCCTGTATAAGTATTATGAAAATAAGATCCTATTACGTCATAATACCTATATTTGTGCCAATTTTTTGCCCGATTCATTAATTGGTTTCAGCTGTGTATTGATTGACTGACTAATAAATGTCAGTCAGTCAGCCTCTCGCGCGCTCTATACCCGTTTTCAACGTGGTTAAGAAGATATTCTGTTTGGCCGTGTAGGTATCTTACAATACCTGGATTTCGTACGCGTGGTAGTTTTGTTTTATATACTTAAAATTCCTCGAGAACTACCCTATCCATTGGTGAAAACAGCATGAAAATCGGTGCAGTAGTTTTTGAGTTTATAGTGAACATACAGACAGAAAACGCAGCGGAGGACTTTGTTTTATAATAATACTAGCGACCCGCCCCGGCTTCGCACGGCTATATTATGCATGTATTATACATTTAAACCTTCCTCTTGAATCACTCTATCTATTAGTAAAACCGCATCAAAATCCGTTGCGTAGTTTTAAAGATTTAAGCATACAAAGGGATATAGGGACAGAGAAAGCGACTTTGTTTTATACTATGTAGTGAAGTGACATAATTATCTTCTTACACCTTCGCTAACGTTTTTCTTTATCAATAAAACTGCTCGAGGCGTTTTCACCGTCAGGACTATGAATTCCATATTTATAGAATTCATTAAGTTACGTTCGCTTTAAGATGGTGACGTTAATGAGACTTTTTAACAGTTCAGCTCTTAACGTCCCCCTGGGGAAACATAGGGGGCTGGCAAGACGATGACGATCAGCGTGAAAAAGTTCTCGACAGTGGGTCCGTTGAGAGTGGAGACCCGTTAAGCGCTTAGATCATTTATGGTTAAGCGTCAATCGTTAAAAAATATCTAAAACTATTAATTTCTTTGTTTCAGATACAAACCTGTCAAAATGCATAGAAACATAGTCAAGATTCTAGTCTTCATTTCATACCTGTTCTCAGGCATACAAACTTCAGACGTAACCATTCAGGACACAAGACTCAATATCCAACGATCACTAAATAAAAGATCAATACCTGATGCAGTAGATAAAAATAGACCAATCAATCAAAGTAACAATGAAAACGAAACATGTGTGGGTGATGAACAATATTGTAATCTAACAAGAGAAGAGTATGTAGAAATGCTAACGAATTACGTATACCCTCAGCTGTATGAATGGGTACTGATAGCCACACACACAGTGGTATTCGTCGTCGGATTGGTTGGTAACGCGTTAGTGTGCGTGGCTGTGTATAGGAACCATACAATGCGTACGGTGACTAATTATTTCATAGTGAACTTGGCTATTGCTGATTTTATGGTGATTTTGATATGCTTGCCGCCGACTGTGCTGTGGGATGTGACTGAGACGTGGTTCTTTGGTGCTGCTATGTGCAAGATCATCTTGTATTTTCAGGTAAGATCATCTCGTATTTCTATGTAAGATCATCTTGTGTATTTTCTATGTAAAATAATTTTGTTTTCAAAGGTAAAACCATCTTGTGTTTTTGTAAGATACTCTTGTATTTTCTAGTGAAATCATCTTGTATTTCTTAGTAAGATCATTTAGATTTCTTGGTTAGATCATTTTTTGTTTTTTAATAAGATCATCTTGTATTTCCTGGTAAGATCATCTAGTATTTCTAGGTAAAATATATATTTCTATATGTATTCTGAACAAGATCATCTTGTATTTCTAGGTAAGATCATCTAGAATCTAGTATTTCTATGAGGTATTATCTAGTATTTCTAAGAGGTATTATCTAGTATTTCTAAGAGGTATTGTCTAGTATTTCTAAGAGGTATTATCTAGTATTTCTAGGAGGTATTATCTAGTATTTCTAGGAGGTATTATCTAGTATTTCTAGGAGGTATTATCTAGTATTTCTTAGAGGTATTATCTAGTATTTCTAAGAGGTATTATCTAGTATTTCTAAGAGGTATTATCTAGTATTTCTAGGAGGTATTATCTAGTATTTCTAGGAGGTATTATCTAGTATTTCTAGGAGGTATTATCTAGTATTTCTAAGAGGTATTATCTAGTATTTCTAGAAGGTATTATCTAGTATTTCTAGGAGGTATTATCTAGTATTTCTAGAAGGTATTATCTAGTATTTCTAGGAGGTATTATCTAGTATTTCTAGGAGGTATTATCTAGTATTTCTAAGAGGTATTATCTAGTATTTCTAAGAGGTATTATCTAGTTTTTCTAGGAGGTATTATCTAGTATTTCTAGGAGGTATTATCTAGTATTTCTAGGAGGAATTATCTAGTATTTAGGTAAAGTCGTCTTGTATTTCTAGGTAAGACATTTGTTTTTGTAGAATTACATTACATTCTGACATTGTACCTTCACTGATATAAAAATTGTTACAAAAAGTTCCTCAAAATATATGAAATTAACATTACAACAACAAAATAAACGCACAGAGCGCGTCATGATTTCTCTCATTCGCCAAATTGTGAAGCCGTAACAGGAAAAAGCTGAGTAGTATTTCACCAATAATAGAGTGACGTTTGTTATTGGTGTGAAGTAAGTTCAGCCAAATTAAAATAACATATCGTTTGACGTCAGTATTCACGGATATCAACTCTCTCAGTCACAACATGACGCTAGAACGATCTTGGCAAAGTAAGCAATGCATTGTTAAGACAGCCGAAGCGTGGAATACGTGCTTGAGGGATTCTAAACAACAAATATGCGGCACCAATTTATGGTGGAAATACCATACGTCCGCACTAAGCGTTTTGCTTCGTCATTCCTTATTCGTGCGATATTCATAATTTCAACTTAAAAAATAAGGATGATCTGACCGTGCCCGGTAGTAGGCTCCGGAAAATAAACAGGTCTATTGTGTGCTCTAGTATAATATATTACCTAAAGATGTATATGACATGTTCATTAACAGGTTTAAATTTTTTATAAAGCAGAAATTGTGCGGTAAGACGTATTATGATACTTCGGCGTAGGTACCTTAATGATAAGAAACCATGGACAATATGGACATAACCATGGACAATATGGACATAACTTTAATTGCTCCATTTCAAAAATATCTTCCAAAATATTTGTCATCTTGACCTTTGTGAGCATGATCACTTCCGAAGGCCCACATGCTAACTTAATTTTTAAGACGTTTCAAAGTGATGTTATGCAATGCATGACACCTATTGAATAATTTTATTTTAGTTTGAGTTTGAGTTTGTACAGCAAGGGAATTGAATCGGTTACCTGCGTCTGTCTTTCCTGACGTCTACAATTTGGGACTTTTAAGTCGCAAGTGATCTTCTAGCATGCTATATCTTAGACCGCATTGTCACCTACCATCAGGCAGGTGTGATAGTGGTCACGACTATCGCTGACTATCGCTGACTATCGCTGACTATCGCTGACTATCATTTGTATAAAAATGGGTGCGTGTACTTATGTACGCGCGTGAGAAGTTATACTTCTTTGGCATTATTAAAAAAAAAAAAAAAAAAAACTCGTCCGACAAAAAACTCGTCCGACAAAATACTCGTCCGACAAAAAACTCGTCCGGCAAAAAACTCGTCCGACAAAAAACTCGTCCGACAAAAAACTCGTCCGACAAAAGACTCGTCCGACAAAAAACTCGTCCGACAAAAAACTCGTCCGGCAAAAAACTCGTCCGACAAAAAACTCGTCCGACAAAAAACTCGTCCGACAAAAGACTCGTCCGACAAAAAACTCGTCCGACAAAAAACTCTGGACTGGAAAAGGATTGTCAACACAATCAATAAAGTTCAATTTAGATTTAAACAACTTCTCCCGTGAGAATTTTGTGTGACGCTTTTGTAAAATTTCACTCTCATCATTTTTTCATAACGCGCCTAAAGAAGTATAACTTCAAAAATAGAAAATTCCTGACCGACTGACTGATTTATCAAAACACAGTTCAAACCAATGGATCGTAATAAAATTAGGAATTCAGATAACTAATTGTAACGTAGGCATCGGAAAAGAAATGATATGAAAAATTGAACTCCTACGCGAACGAAGCGAAGTCGGGAGCAAAACCTTGTAAGACCTATTTTTTAAAGTATAGGTATCAATAACAGTTTGATCAGTTCATTTCAGTTTCAGACCAGAAATTTCTGTCTTTAAATTATTTTTTTATGTTGAAAAAGGTTTCACCAACAAATTCTAATTCAATTTTTTTTACAGTTGAAATCATTTGCATGAAATCACATTGAATCGTCTTAAAGCTTAAGTTAGGATGTGTGCCTTCGGAACGCGCCCACCAATGAAAAGAAGTCAGGAAACTCGTGTGGTTGAATGTGAATAATTAACAATTTTAGATGAACGAAGGGTTTTTGCTTTAGCCCTAAATTTAAATGGCTATTTGTCTTTTGAATAGGGATCCCAAGAGAAACCCGACTATCAATAAAAAGGGCTTCATTTAAATTGGAAAACGAAACAAACCTGAAACTGATTAATGGCTGAATTTCAATAGATTTTGGTAAATGCGGGTAAAGTATCAGGTTATTTAATAGACAAGATCGGATGCATAATTGCAGATCCACCGTAGAGGATGTATTTTATGAACCATGATAGTAAAAAATACAAAAAAAACTAAAAAAAACTGAAAAGTGAAAAATAATCTATTTCGGGTCACTAAGACAGCAGATAACTTATACATAAGTAATTACTTGGAAGTCGAACTGGGTGACACCATGTTTTATGTATACCTCTCAACATTCAATCTAACCCATATTTATGGGACCACCCCTGAGGTATCACCTTTCGAACACAAAAAGAATCATCTCAATCGGTCGAGCCGTCTTCGAATGATCGCGTAACATACAAAAAAAAACGACATACAGACGAATTGAGAACCTCCTCCTTTTTTGAAGTCGGTTAAAAACAGAAAAAAGTAAATATTTTTTTAAAGATTTTTTTACATAGTAATAATAATATGATAAGTTACGATTTACCTTTGACGCTTTTGTGGAAGATAGGTTGTTCTCCTGTTCCTGTTCACTAGCGATTTGAAAACCCTTAAATTGTCCACGTCAGAAAAGACAGACGCAGGCAATTGTTTCCATTCCCTTGTACAAATATTGTCGAGAATTTTTGACGTGACAACGTCTTATAAATTGGTTTGCCGGGTGACACTTCAAGAATCTGCGTTACGCTCCGCTCACGTTATGCGCTCACAATGAGAGCGAGTGAGAGGCACGCGGGCATGGTTAGCCCGCCTAAGAGCGAGAGAGACAGACATAAAAAGTGAAAGGCACGCGTCCCTTCCACTCGAGCACAGTTGTTGTCACGTAAAACTTTCGCCAGTATACCGACTTTACAGGCAACCAGTTTTTTTTAAGAGAAAAGAATACCTACTTATAATCGTCATGTCTTTTATAGAACGACGGGTGGGGTCTATTACACAAACATTGTTTGACTATTGTGTTAAAATATTGACCTATTTTTCATGTTATTTGACCTATTTATTTAGGTGTAGTGAATTACAATACCTACCAAAACCAATCCATTATTTTCGCTTCGGAACAGTTGAGTATTCCGAGCGAAGTTTTTGACATCATTATTTCGTAATATCCATAGAAATAGGCTTATAAATACTGAGGTTTGTATGTAATATCTGAAGGTATTTCCCGAGTTGAAAATACGCTTTCCCGGGAAAATAATTAATTTAAATACAAATCTTGTGAGTGAAATTTACTTTTTCTTTGTCGCCAAAGCACCACGACGAGGCTTCGTCATTTTTTTCCCTTTTAACTAAATCGGGGTAATTTCCATGTTTTTTGTTTAGGTAAGTATTTATTTTTAGTACACTTACCTACATGTTTTTACTTTAATAGTGAAAATAACCAAGTTAGTTTAAAAATGCTTTTTTTTGGTACTACTGGATCGATTTTAATGAAACTTGGTTACATACATTGATATACAAGAAGTAAATAAGACTACTTTTTATTCCCGTCTTCCCACGGGATCGGGATTTAAGCAGCCTAAACCGCGGGCCACTGCCAGTTGAAATTAAAAAAAAACTGAGTAATGGGTTGTCTACTTCATTTCCGCTTCGTATAACTAATGGCCTACCCCTTATTACGGAAAGAGGCTTGGTTTTTGGAGGCAAAACATCTTAATTGCCTCACGAAATATAAGGCCAACCATAGGTATAATAATATGCAGAATAAAATGCTTATGTATTTTGAAAGTTATGATTAGCTCAACTTTTCTTTTTTGTTTACTGTAAAGGCAATCTTGGTGGCCAAGATACAGGCCTAATGCTTAGTGTGGTTGGTTACCATAGCAATTTATCTTTTTATTAAAATTCTCTCAGCAATTACCTACCCATTTTTATACACTAGGACAGGATATACTTTGTTTGTAGAATATATTTAAATTATGTATTTGTATTTTTATTTTTTTTATTTCTTAGAAAAATTTTGAACGTGATCATTTTTTTTTTCAAGTTTTGGCTTTACACGATTTGTGTAGGTATAGCGAGTCGGTTGTTTTGTTTCGCGCGATAACTTGTATACTGGCCATTTTATTCAAAATACCAATTTTTAAATCGCGTCTCATATAATAAAGTTGATTCGATTTCTAACTTAGTCATATTTACGAAAAACTGAAAAAAGAAATGGATTTTAGCGGGCTATTACTTCGACATTATCTTAAATAACCACTATCACCTTGGAATCAGTTTCCTGCGTCTGTCTTTCCTGATGCGGAAATGGGGGTCTTCAGTCGCGAGTAAACAGGTTTATCTTCTAGAACTGCATCCAACATCTTAGACCGCATCGTCATCTACCATCAGGCATTTGTGATAGTCGTCAAACGCTAACTTATCATTTGTAGAAAAAAGTCTACCAATTGACAATTGAAAACGACATGAATTGAGTACTAATTGGTCTGTATTTTTAGTTTTATGTTCGAGCAATCAAAAATACGTTTGGAGTGGACAAACATTTGAACAAATATAATTAGGTAAACGCAGGCAAGGCACGTATGGATGTTTGCACATTTGTGATTAATCTGTCTCATTTGCCTAAAGGCAAATATGAGAGACTGGTTAGATACCAAACAATTTAATGGTAAAAATTAAGATCATAGATAGATAGTATAACGATAGTAAATTACAAAACAGCAATAAAAGCATCAGTGGACACTCCAACACAAAAATATTTTTTCAATTCGAACCAGTAGTTTCTGAGATTAGCGCGTTCAAACAAACAAACAAACTCTTCGGCTTTATCATATTAGTATAGATAGATATTTACAAGAATTGCTCGTTTAAATATATTAGATATCATATTAGGTCTCATTGCTCGTAGGTAAGGTTGACCATAGGCAATTTATTTCTTTAAAAATATTACAATTCTAGCGACCCGCTCCGGCTTCGCACGGCTATATTATGCATGTATTATACCTACATATAAACCTTCCTCTTGAATCACTCTATCTATTAAAAAAAACCGCATCAAAATTCGTTGCGTAGTTTTAAAGATTTAAGCATACATAGGGATATAGGGACAGAGAAAGCTACTTTGTTTTATACTATGTAGTGATGATAGTGATAGGTATCTTGCTTGTTAAACATTTTGATCTCTAGGTGATTTAGTACTTAGAAATTATGTTTTGGTTGTTAAATAAAAGAATACTACCCAGATAACAATAGCATTTTTGTTCTCTTTAATGGTACACATTTGGTTCACAGGTTATCTCTAAGCATTAATATTGGGTTCTATAAGAGCTGTATAGCACGCTATACAGCCTTTATTAGACCGGTTTGGGCACAAATTATTCAGCTTTGAGTTCAATAAAAGTACACGTAGCAGAATAGTAGCATTTTAGATAGATAGATAGATAGATAAACACTTTATTTGTACAACACACAAAACATTTAAAAAATCAAAGAGTACAAGAAAGCTTATTAAATTGTACAAACAGGCGACCTTATCGCTTAAAGCGATTTCTTCCAGGCAACCTCAGGATGGAGAAGGTCTGTTTAGCTTAACTGGTAGGTCGTGTGGTGTAAGAAACATATATATATATATATAAATACCTACTTAAATAGATATTATAAACGAAATGTATTAATAATATGGTATGGTATATAAATTTTAGATTTTTAATTTACTTATGTTATTCATTCTTATGTTGTTATATTTATATATTTATGTAAAAGTATATGTATGTATGTATATATTCATAAGTATATATAATGTTAATTATGTAATTATTATTAGTGTGTATTTATTGTCATATTTTTGTTGTTATTTGCATCTTATTTAATTTCCTAAGTTTGAGCATCCTACCCTTCACCTTCCTCAACTTCTTGTCCATCCAAAGGTTGCCTGGAAGAGATCGCTTTGAGCGATAAGGCCGCCCTTTGTAACACTTAGACTTAAGCTTTTAATTTTTACTATTAATGTTATTTGAAATTGGTGTTTACAATAAAGAATTTATCTATCTATCTATCTATCTACTAATCATAAACTAATACAAAACAAAATATATCTGTATATTAATGTATAAAAACATAAATATAATTAATAAGATAATACAAGCAGTTCTAAGAGAAGAAACAAAAATAAAACGTAATTTATACTTAGTGAGAAGAAAGAGGCAAGAGAGTTATGTAACAATAGAGTGAAAGTAATGTTCAGTTACCATACTCTTGAAAATGGGTAGGGTTTTAGCAGAGCGGATAGGTTGGGGTAGAGAATTCCAGAGAATAACAGAACGAAAAGAAAAGGATTTGCTGTAGAAAGTGGAATTGTGAAGGGGAGCTTGAAGGAGAAGGGTATCAATAGATCGGAGTTGTCTCGTATGAGCATAACTAAGGAACTAATGGCAGTTTAAGAGAAAAAAAGTGGTATTAAAGCTGGTCAGCAGCGTTATATAGGATTTGGTGTGGTGCTTTATACTGACAACAGAGTTTTAAGGGGTAACGAGTGAACAAATATACAGCCTCTATTCTAATTAACGATCACTATGTGTACCCTAAAAACTCTAGTAGACCGTTTTTCTCCAAAAAACATACTCTCCAGCTACAGTGAACCATTTTAACTACACAAGCAGAATCATCATCATCATCCGAGCGATGTTCCCGGTTGCATCCCTCTCGGGAGCCCGGGGTCCGCTTTCCTACTTTTACGCTTCCACTTCGCACGATCTTCGGCATCCTGGTTAGTAAGGCCATTTGCACGCATAACAAGCCTTTACGACGTCAAGCCAGCACTTCTTGGGTCTACCCAGAAGTGCTGAAGAACGCTCCACAAAAGGCTAATATAACAGCTTTTGTGAACCATTTTAACTCCACAAGGTGAATAACGCTCCACTAAAAGCTATAAAACAGCTTAAGGCTGCATTAATGTTCACATGAGTTGTATTAAAATGCCAGCCATATAACACCGTACATGTGGACCGTTTAATTGTCAATGCCCATGCCGTAGTTCTAATCTCAGGAACTACCTACTCGTTTGCATTGAAAAAATATTTTTGTGTTAGATAGTCCATTTATTGAGGAAGGATATAGGCTACTTTTTATTTTGATATTCCCACGGTATCGGAACTCACGCGGGTGAAACCGCGGAGCACAGCTAGTAAATAAATATTGCAGGATATTCCACACATCGCCATCTAGCCCCAAGCTAAGAAACTAGACTTGTGTTATGGGTGGTAGACAACGGTTATATCCGTTGTCTACCACCCATAACACAAGTCTAGTCTCATATTATACTTTTCTGTTTTCTAAATCGCCTAGAGATCAAAATGTTTAACCAAGAAAATGTCTAAATTGAAACATTAAAAAAAAATCAATTCAAAAAAATACTTATATGTAAGTATAGGTATTATATAGGTATGTGTAATATTGTGTAATCAGGATCTCGGAAACGACCCCAACGATTTTCATGTAATTTAGTTTTAATTTAGGTTTCGGCAAAGCCAAGCCAAATAACCAAGCAAAGCGCAGTCACCCAATTACTTGTTATTAAGGTGAAGTAGGACCTGAAATCCTCTATCCCTTTCCCACGCGCGCGCCTCGCGATGACTCTATCTCTTTCCCCCGCGCGCCGCGAAATGGCCGATTTAACTGTTTATGTAATAAAAAGACTAACATCTATTTTAGTGATAAACCATCTGTAGGTACTACCTTATGGGCGATTAACTCTGGTTTCCCTTCAAAACGTACCTTATGGGATTTGATGTAGAGTTTATGAAAATATAAATGTTGTACTTATTTTTTTTGTAAAATTGTAAAAGCTCAAAAAATGACGATTTTTTGGATTTTCACGTTTTTTTTTCTATCGACGCAAATAACTGTCATCGTGTTTTTCCTTTCCTTTTTCCAAGATGGCGGCCGTGGGACAAGACCTACAATCCCTCAAACTTGGATTTAAGCTAAGACTAACCCCCTCTTGATATCTAAAAAATAAAATTGCGTCCTCTGACAAATGCAACTTTTCAATGGACTATTACGACAGTAGGAATATCTTAATATATATAAATCTCGTGTCACAATGTTTGTCCTCAATGGACTCCTAAACCACTTAACCGATTATAATAAAATTCGCACACCATGTGCAGTTCGATCCAACTTGAGAGATAGGATAGCTTACATCCCGATATTCCCACGGGATCGGGAGTTACGCGGGTGAAACCGCGTAGGGCAGCTAGTCTTAATATATATAAATCTCGTGTCACAATGTTTGTCCTCAATGGACTCCTAAACCACTTAACCGATTATAATAAAATTCGCACACCATGTGCAGTTCGATCCAACTTGAGAGATAGGATAGCTTACATCCCGATATTCCCACGGGATCGGGAGTTACGCGGGTGAAACCGCGTAGGGCAGCTAGTCATTCTATAGATTTTAGTGGTTAATACACAAAAACTATTTTAAAGACACCTTTATCGCGCTTCTGGTGTTACCACTTCGGCTTAATTGACTTTTGTGTTTGTTTCAGTCTGTATCGGTGACAGTGTCAGTGCTGACACTGACGTTCATCTCGGTGGACCGGTGGTACGCGATATGTTTCCCGCTAAGGTTCAAGTCGACCACCGGGCGGGCGAAGATCGCTATCATCATCATATGGCTGGTCTCACTTACATTCAGTAAGTTTCATATTGATGTTTATATATGATCTATACATAACGTAACCATTCGTCCCACTTTGGGCGGGACAGTCCCGCTTTCAAACTGTGTGTCCCGCTGTCCCCGGCAAGGGAAGAGATGTCCCGCTTTCATCCTACTAATATTATAAACGTGAAAGTTTGTATGTATGGATGTCTTGATGTATGGATGTCTGGATGTATGGATGTTTGTTACTCTTTAACGCAAAACTACTGAATGGATTTTAATGAAACTTAACAATAATATAGCTTATACATCAAAATAGAACATAGGCTACTAGTAGTTCGCCCCGAACTGAGACCTCACGACATTTTTTTTGAAATCGCTACTTCTCAGCGTAAAGTAGGTAGGTAGGTACTAAAATGATATAACGACGAAAGATTCAAAATACGATAGATCTATCTAATTTAAATGATAGGTGCTTATCATTTTAATCGCGTATTTTTTTATTTCACGTGTTTAACGGGATAATAACAACTTGAAATACAAATTGTATGAGTTTAAAAAGCTCCTATGCCTCCTTCTGGCTATATCGAGACGATTTTAACGAGTCCAAACGCGAAAGGCCTATCTTGCTTATAGACTCATCCCATCTAGGAACTGTCGCATGCCGTTTCGTCGGAATTTATGCTGTCGACACAAATAACTGACGGAACGAAAATCTGTCGAAACGGAAATAGCCCACATCTTGCATAGAATACGATAGCTCTATCGCCAGAAACCAAATATCAGCTGATTCTTCAGTAGATACCTAGAGTACCTAATCCTCAAGACGACTTTATGAGTCCAAACGCGATAGGCCTTTCTTGCCTTCTTCCGGCTCCATCACCAGACCAAAGATATCAGCTTATTTTTCAGTACCTAGAGTACCTACCTAGGCGCATCTTACACGTATACACGTGTACTCACTTACTCGGATACTCTGGCACGATGGCGTCCTGTCGTAGCCACAGTAGCCAGTAAAATGTATATTTTACCGACCTAGGGTTAATAGAATAAGCCATGAATACGTAGCCGGCCATGTCACGCCACTCGGCGTCATGGCGAGGTAAAGCCCTTCTCCGGTTCTGTGTTCTATCACCTAATTCCAGATATCAGATGATTCTTCAGTACCAAGAGTATCTACTTTTCAAGGTGATTTAAACGAGTCCAACATGATATTAATATCTTGCTCAGAAGATAAGTTCTTATTATGGTTATTGGTTACCTTTCTCATCAGGGTTTTTATCATCAGACTAAACACTCAATTCTTTAATACCTATGTACCTCATGGCATGGTTCCTATGTACTCATCGTGATCTTAAAACGAAAAAGAAAAAAAAGGGAGACAGACTTCAATACAAATATATTAGAGAAGTTTGAGACTTATGTCCTGTTATAAGTAAATAAAAATAATAAAAATACAAGCTTATTATTTAAAATCTTTCTGTCGGCTAGCACTGAAGCAAACAGAGGAAGCAAACGAATTTAGGAGAAAGTAGAATATAAACTTTATAAAAACCACAGTCTTCAGCATGTCTTCACACAAGTACCTACATCCCTTAATACATTACGATCATTGGATGATCGTTGATACCTACAACTTGAGTGGCCCAGACGACGTCAACCATGGTAGGGTTGTCCAGTTATCGCCTTGGTTTCCTTTCAGCTGATCTGGAATAGCTGGTTCCAGCATTAGCTTCTTTATAGGCCATCGGGAACAAACATGACAGTAGAATTGGTTTATGGATTATAGAAGTAAAATTACACCTTCCGTGCATAACTTTACACTAGGTATCAACTTTTACGCGAATATTTGAATTTATTTGGGATGAACAAATTTATATGAATCATCTATTTTAATCAAAATATCACGAAGATATTGAAGATGTTTTGAGAAGGTATACAAACATGGATTTCTATGGTTCTGTGAATTATATTCTTTTCAACAATGACAGAATAAAAACCTGACATTGTCATTTCTTACGTAGTTTTATCAGAGAGTTTTATCTATGTTTTATAATCTCTTTGTTGTCATTTTTGAAGTTTTAAATTCAAAAGAAGGCTTTAATTATTTGCCTTTTATAAAGGTAAATCCCCTTTTGCACCCCCTATCTCCGTAGCCCCCTAACCGATCCCTCTCATGTTCGAACTTAAAAATTCTATGGGCCTCAACTACTCGTATACCAAAAATCATGAAGATCAGAGCCACGGTACTCAAGTTATCGTCGAACAAACATACATAGATACATAGATACATAGGTACAACCGACCGACCGTCTCGCCACTAGACCTCTCTCGCTTCGCTCGTTCGGTCAATAATTTATAAAGATATTGTGTGAATTGTCCAAAATATAACGAAAAGTGTCGAAAAATTGACACTTAGACATCTGTCAAATGTCACTTTGACATCTATCACTTTGACATCTGTCAAACATCACTGAAATCTGTGAAATTGCTCAGCCTTCTGTTTTCAAATTTATGCTGTTTATGCTGCTACTAATTTTCGTCAAATATTTTCACGGGATGGGGACTAATGCGAGTGAAACCGTGGGGCGCAGCTAGTATTCAAATAAAGTGTCCCTAAACATTGTGATGACTTTCGAGGAAATCAATGCAGAACCGAACATCTATACCAAATTTAAATGTTGGAAACATAAAAAATTACTGGGAGTAGTTCTACGAATGTTTGGTTAGAAGTTCCAAACTAACTTAACTCACTTTCCTGGGCTGGGTAACATCATTGCCGGCAATTAATTTGGTACAAATATTACATAACATTCTTTCGTTTTGACGTGACAACGTTTTATAAATTGGTTTGCCTGGTGACACTTCAAGAAACTGCGTTACGCTCCGCTGACGTTATGCGCTCACAATGAGAGCGAGTGAGAGGCACGCGGGCATGGTTAGCCCGCCTAAGAGCGAGAGAGACAGACATAAAAAGTGAAAGGCACGCGTCCCTTCCACTCGAGCACAGTTGTTGTCACGTAAAACTTTCGCACGTATACCTACCGACTTTAGAGGCAACCAGTTTTTTTGTTGCAAAATCTAGCTCAACATTTCCTTGAACAAAATTCTATAGTTGTGTCGCTCTGTCTATAGAAAATTATGGTCACGTTATCTATTCAGTAGTATACAGTAAAACAAATAAAATAAATAAATAAATATTGCAGGACATTCCACACATCGCCATCTAGCCCCAAGCTAAGTAACTAGACTTGTGTTATGGGTGCTAGACAACGGATATACTACTTATATACTTTTCTTTTGTAAATATATACTTATAATACATAGAAACAACCAGACCACAGACAAATATCTAAGCATAAATACTTGTCTGTGGCGGGAATCGAACCCGCGACCCTGTGTTTGGCAGTCCGGCATGGTAACCATTGTGCCAACTGGGTCGTCAACAGTGCTAGTAATTAACTCCTATACTATTTTATTGTCAAGCTTTCAAAAATATTATACCTTCATACAAACTTCGACACCCCATTTTTCCCCTCTTAGGGATAGAATTTCGCAAAATCCCGTCTTAGTGAGCACCTACGTCATAAAAGGAACCCCCATGCAAAATTTGAGACTCCTAGCACTTGTAGTTTCTGAGATATCGTGATGAGTGAGTGAGTGAGTGAGTCAGTGATTTTCTACGACTTTTGGAAATTCGAAAAAAAAAATGGAAATTTTGATGTTATGTAAATTCGAAAAACAGCTGATTTTTTAAAACAAAGGTTATTCAGACCAAGAACAGTAGACGAAACTTAAAAAATAAGTCAAATTTTAAGGTTACTGACCTCTCCGTGTAAGGAACAGCAGATTTTCAGGTAAATCTAACCTCAAAATTTTCCAAAAAATGTTCGAATTTCCAAAAGTCGTAGAACAAAAGTAGTTTGTTAAGGTGCACAGAAGTAGCCCTCAACGGCTTGCTAGTATAATTTCCAATAACCCTGTATAGATAGAAGATTAAAAAAACCGGCCAAATGCGACTCGGACTCGCGCACGAATGGTTCCGTACCATTATGTTATGTTTTAGCTTGTAGTATTTGTTGTTACAGCGCTAATAAAAATACATCATCTGTGAAAATTTTAACTGTATAACTATCATGGTTCATGAGATACAGCCTGGTGATAGACAGACGCATAGTGGAGTCTTAGCAATAGGGTCTTGTTTTTTACCCTTTGGGTACGGAACCCTAAAATGACCTAAAATACTGCGAAGTTGAGCACTCGCTCTATGACGCATCGTGCAAACAGATGATGCGTCATAGAGCGAAGTGGATGAAGAAGACCAGAAAGACAGATCTCACCATGATGGAATTAATAACTGCACAGGAGAGAGAGAGAGTTTGCCCAACCCCTAGACCACCTCTCAGCTTAGTCGAACGTGTGCAGAGGAAAAAAAGTGTGTGTGTCAGCTCCGACGCACGATTGGAGTTTACTTCAGACCGATTGTCTGAACAGACACAAAAATTTAGCGGAAGGGAATGCAAATTCACTGAATAATATATTTTTTTTATATATATATATTTTTTTTTTATGAAAATATCTGGCTTGCTTTCTATAAGAGAGAAACAGACAGAGAAACATGCGCACGGCTTACAATAGCTTACTATAGCAAAAAGTGTCGTGACAACTTTTCATGAGATTTTTTTCCGTCTAGCCCCCTTTCACAAAGCGCGATAAGGAACTATCGTTCCAATTAAATATCTAATAAATACAAAGCACACGTGTTCATATATACAATACATACAATATGTCGGTTAAACACAAGTAGGTATACAAGCTAGTTACACACACACGCACACACACATTGAAAAGTGAAAGGTGCGCAGAATAGGTTGCGCACCAAAAACGTAACGAGGTCATTCATCAGTAGATTTTACTGCCCACATTTTTCTCATACCGGGCGCTTATATATGAAAATCGATTCTTAAGGAGGTAAACTCCAAAAACTCGTCAAAATGTCACGTGTATTAGTAAGCTTGCCCAGAACTTATACCTTCTCAGCTTAGTCGACCGTATTCAGAGGAAATAACTCGTCAACACGTCTGAAGCCAACTAAGCCACGGGTTTTATCACGATGTTTTCCTTCACCGTAAGAGCAATGCTAACTATGCCATTGGTCCATTTATCTCCCAAACCAAACATTATCGGAATTTCCTAATAATCTCTAATTTTCCGCCCTCATTCCCAAAATAGGTAAAAATTAATTAACAATCCCTGAAAACGAAATGAAAGAAACATTTAATTTTCTTTTCATAAAATTAACTTCAAAAAGATTTTCCTTATTGTTTGCTTTTATGAAAAAAAAATAATAAAATGACTAACAAAAATATAATAAATCATCAAACAATAGAAAAAAGAAAATTAAGGTGCCCAAGTGTCCATTCACGCTTGGCGATATAAAAACGGAAAGTAGCAAATTGCGTGTCGGACCACGAAGATAGAACGAAGCTTTCTTAACCGACTACAAAAAAGGAGAAGGTTCTCAATTAGCGAAGAATATTAGAAAAGAGGACCCTATTACTAATAATAAAATAAATAATAATAAATATTGCAGGACATTCCACACATCGCCATCTAGCTCCAAGCTAAGTAACTAGACTTGTGTTATGGGTGCTAGACAACGGATATACTACTTATATACTTTTCTTTTGTAAATATATACATAATATACATACAGACACCCAGACCACAGACAAATATCTAAGCATAAATAATTGTCTGAGGCGGGAATCGAACCCGCAACCCTGTGTTGGCAGTCCGGCATGGTGACCATTGTGCCAACTGGGTCGTTAGTATTATTAAGACTTTATTGTCTGTCTCCAGGCTGTATCTCATGAACCGTGATAGCTAGATAGTTGTTTCTACTTATCATTACATAGTATAAAACAAAATCACTTTCCGCTGTCTGTCCCTATGTATGCTTAGATCTTTAAAACTACGCAACGGATTTTGATGCGGTTTTTAAAAGATAGAGTGATTTAAGAGGAAAGTTTATATGTATAATACATGCCGTGCGAACCCGGAGCAGGTCGCTAGTCCATACCTACTAATATTATAAAGCTAAAGAGTTTGTTTGTTTGAACGCGCTAATCTCAGGAACTGCTGGTTGGAATTAAAACAATATTTTTGTGTTGGATAGTCCATTTATCGAGGATTATTTACTTATTTATTTATGGAAACTCAAGAGTTAATACATAGTTATATTAACAGTATAACAATAGAAAACCAATTACAGAGGTTTTAATTTGATATTCCCACGGGATCTGGAGTTACGCGGGTAAAACCGCGGAGCGCAGCTAGTATGATATATTATTTGTTGCCGCTATAACAACAACTTAAAACAACAAAAAATAGTATGAAACCCTTCATGCGCGATTTACTCGCGCTTATTTAATTAATTTTATTTATAGCCCGAATATCAAAATTTAATGGGTAGCACAACTATTAACACTACTCGTGGTTCCATAAACTTACTTTACGACTGAAGCCATATAGCTTTATTAGTTCCTCTTAGGAAAGGTACCGGCTCTCTCTCCACACAAACGTAGTCGACTGTTTCTTCCCACACTAGAGCAAATATTTTTGTAGCATAAAACTTATAATTGCCATGACCATGCCCATAGGGGCATAAAACATATAATTGCCATGACTATGCCCATAGGGGCATAAACATTATAATTGCCATGACCATTATTGACCATGCCCATAGGGGCATAAAACTTATAATTGCCATGACTATGCCCATAGGGGCATAAACATTATAATTGCCATGACCATGCCCATAGGGGCATAAAACTTATAATTGCCAAGACCATGGCCAAGGCATGGCAAGGCATGGTCTTGGCAATTATAAGTTTTATGCCCCTATGGGCATAAAACTTATAATTGCCATGACCATGCCTCAAAAGTATTTGCTCTAGTGTGGGAAAAAACAGTCGACTACGTTTGTGTAGAGAGAGCCCGTACCTATCCTCTTAAAAGCACTAGTAAGGTGAACAGATCCTGGGTTCGATTGAGCGAACCCGATGAGTTTCTTGTGCCTTCTTCTCATTGGTGGGCACATATCCTTACATAACTTGGTTTTTAAGACGTTTCTATTGTACAAAATGTATGAATAAACATTTTTGACTTTGTCTTTGATTCCCAAGAATAAAAAAGAACGGCCAAGTGCGTGTCGGACTCGCAAATGAAGGGTTCCGTACCTGGGAACACCACTTCATTATTTTTTCTGTTTTTAGTATTTGTTGCTATAGCGGCAACATAAATACATCATCTGTGAAAATTTCAACTCTCTAGCTATTACGGTTCATGAAATACAGCCTGGTAACAGATAGACAGTGGAGTCGTAATAGGGTGCCGTTTTTAATCTTTGAGTACGGAACCCTAAAAAAGCAAGCAACTCAAGCTTTCCTTTTCCACAAAAAAGCAGATAATCTTTATATCCTTTCCACAGATGCACCAGAACTGATAGTGCTAACAACAGAGAAGTCGGTACCACTGCGTTTCGAGCTGGAGTACCTGGTACAGTGCATCGCGACCTGGTCTCCTCATAGTGATCTGGTGTGGCATATACTGAAACTACTATTTATTTATACGTAAGTATATTAGGATACGATAAGGCAGATTAATTGATTGAATCAGGCGTTAATTTTCGGAAGTCCATAACTGTGATGGAAGTCTTAATATTTAGTTTTTAGTTCCGAGTGCCAAAACACCAAATGCAGTGTGCACCGCCCTCCCGCCCACTTGAAGAGGCATGCAATGAAGACAAGCAAAAATTAGTGTTAGTGGCACCATTCATTAACACGTGTTTCGCGTCTACACGATGCATCATCAGGATTGGACCCTGACCGCGCTATTATGGCGACAAACGTTAGATACGACCTCGCTCCCCGAGATGTTGTTTCGTTGAACGCTGGAACAAGAGTCAACATCTCGGGGAGCGATTGTCCATCGTGAACCTTACGCGTGAAGAATATTTCGAGGGTATTACGTGGGGGTCACCAATTTGGAGGTACTTGGTGGTATGTACTTCAAATGCGAAGATCTTCCATCGGGCAGGTGTTATACCCGATAGATTGCGGTCCAATTATGTTTCGTTGGAACTTGTATATTAGCTTATCCTTAGACAAACTTCGTCTTGGAGAAATCAACGTCGTCCTAGATCGATGAAGTTTGAAGTTTGAAGCAGATTGGTGGCGAAGAGTTGCCACAAATTACTGTTGAACATTCACGAAGCCTTCATTAGTCGAAGTCTCCAATTCTTCGTAGCCTCATTAAGACTAACGCTCTCCTGGAGGTGTGGTCCAGTCGGCATTCAATATTTTTTTATTTCTGCGTACTTTCAGCCACTAGCTTCGCTGATTCTATATAAGAATCCTTTACTTTACTCTTAATTCAAAATTAATCCACGCGTAAAAAAAATATTTATACCCCAATACTATATTTAATTAATGATATTATTTATTTCTTTATAGCAGAGGTGTTTTGCTAAACTGATACCTAATCTTATCGTTCCAGCATTCCACTACTGCTGATGACGGTCGCGTACTACCAGATCGTGAAGGTTCTGTGGCGATCGCACCAGATTCCAGGACAAGCTGAAACTACTAAACTTGCTCCGGCTGAAAGAAGTAAGTGAGAAATAAAATACCTATTTAAGCAAAGTCTGAGCAGTGCAGAGTAATTTTGACCTAGTGGGAGGATAGTGAAAGACCCTTGCCTTAACTATAATTCTCAATTGATCACACCATAGCTCGAAAATATAGGACATTCACGAGTCTGATGTAAGCATCTGTGCTCCTAAAAAATCTTTGATCTAGGTACTTTATAAAAAAAGAAAACCTTGTGAAATCATCGAAAGATTTTTTAGAATATAGGCTTTTTAACTCCCGACGCAAAAACGACGGGGTGTTTTAAGTTTGACGTCTCTGTCCTCTGTGTGTGTGTCTGTCTGTGGCGTCATAGCTCCCGAACGGATGAACCGATTCTGATTTTATTTTTGTGATTTATAAATAAAAAATTCAAATACAAATAATAACTGATTGACTGATTTATCAATGCACAGCTTAAACTGCTGGTTCTGGAGACATGAAAGGAGTGTGTATTCTTTGTGAATTAATGTACCTACTATATACTGAGAAAGGATTTTTCAAAGTTCCACCCCTAAGACGGTAAATTGTCAGGTATAGCAGCGGGCAGAAGCTAGTTAAATACAGGGTTATTGATAAGTATACTAGCAAGCCGTTGCGGGCTACTTCTGTGCACCTTAACAAACAACTTTTGTTCCACGACTTTTAGAAATTCGAAAAAAGAAAATTGAGGTTATGTAAATTCTAAAACAGCAGATTTTTTAAAACATTACAGGTAATTCAGGCATAGAACAGTAGATAAAACTAAAAAAATAAGTAAAATTTTAAGGTTAATGACCTCTCCGTTTATAGGACAGCTGATTTTCAGGTAAACCTAAACTCAAAATTTTCAAAAAATGTTCGAATTTCCAAAAGTCGTAGAACAAAAGTTGTTTGTTTTGGTGCACAAAAGTAGCCCTCAACGGCTTGCTAGTATAATTACCAATAACCCTGTATACTTTGCTTGTTTATGAACAACTAGCTAAACCGTGCCCACTTCGTTGGGCATTTATTTTATTAATATTAAAAATTAAATTATCTATACTAATATTTTAAAAAATGTGAGCCGTCACGGGACGCCTGGCAGATGTGAAACATCGACATTATTTTGTAGTAAGTATTATAATATGCAGAAAAGAACAGATTGTGATAGAATCGCACAGTCGATTGCGCATGGCGACGCGTCGTCGCCACGGCATGCGTCGCCACGCAAGAAATCGGTTTTACGTGCGGCTATAGATGTTCCACATCAAAAATTTACAGATCAGTTTAGTTTCGTTTTAATGAGCTCTAACGATCTGCATCGAAAAACAGCCCTCTGTTCATTATTTGCAGTTTCGACCCACTGTGCGTCGCCACGGCATGCGTCGCCACGCCAGAAATCGGTTTTACGTGCGGCTATAGTGAGCTCTAACGATCTGCATCGAAAAACAGCCCTATGTTTATCATTTGCAGTTTCGACCCACTGTGCGTCGTCACGGCATGCGTCGCCACGCCAGAAATCGGTTTTACGTGCGGCTATAGTGAGCTCTAACGATCTGCATCGAAAAACAGCCCTATGTCCATCATTTGCAGTTTCGACCCACTGTGCGTCGCCACGGCAGAAATCGGTTTTACGTGCGGCTATAGATGTTTCACATCAAAAAATACTTTTTGTAACTTAAATATAAAAGTTAGACATAATAATATGCTGTCGTTGACTTTTTTGTAGGTATTTTCAAGCTTCACATCTTTTCTATAGAACTCAAAAATATATCTTTCATAGTTAAGGCAGCGTTCGTAAGAAACGCTTTCATTCGACCGTATTTTCTCCGATTCACTTTGCAAAACGAACTACCACGTAAAAGCCTTTTTATTTTTCGGTTTTTTATATAGCCTATGACACTCAGCAATAATGTTGGCTTTCTATTGGTGAAAGAATTTTTAAAATCGGTTCAGTAGATCCCGAGATTACCCCTTACAATTTAACAAATATACAAACACACAAACTTTACTTCTTTATAATATTAGTATAGAAGATATAGATATTTGTATACCCCACTGCTTTTATACAAAAATAAAAAATGTAACCAAAAATAATTGTAAAGATCTATTATGTTCGTCGATTCGTAGAATTATTGGTTAAAGAAGCGAATAACGTACAATTTCACCTCATTTTCGAGGATCATGAAAGCTTATTGAATATTAGCGACGAAAATGATAACAACATAGAAACGTTTTTGTGAAATAAATAATATTGTTTTGGTAAATAGATCTATTTTTGTTAAAGATTAAGGAAAAAATTGAATATCTTCTTTATATATAAAAATGAATCGCAAAATGTGTTGGTAAGCGCATAACTCAACAACGCCTGGACCAATTTGGCCAATTCTTTTTTTAGAATATTTCATAAGGTACGAGGATGGTTCTTACGGAGAGAAAAATTTAAAAAATTGCCTGAAAATGTCTAAAAACAATACTTTTCTATACTCCATACCATACAAACGATTCGTAATAATACAAGTCAATAAGAACTTTAATACCATAACATAAAGTTCAAGTTTTAATGGAGAGGTTCCGGGAAGGCAAAACAATTGAGTGACGTATTAATATTGATGTCAATCGTGTCGCGGTGTTAGTTGCCAAACTACACCTAAACGGCTGAACCGATTTGTATGATTTTTAACCCTCGACGCAAAAACGACGGGGTGTTATAAGTTTGACGTGTCTCTGTGTGTGTGTGTCTGTCTGTGGCATCGTAGCTCCCGAACGGCTGAACCGATTTTGATTTAGTTTTTTTATATATGGCAAAACAACGTTTGCCGGGACAGCTAGTGAAAGATAAAAATACAGATTTTTTATTATCCAAATAAATCTCATGGTTACAAATTATACACGAGGCAAAACGTCCATCCTGTTAGGATAATGTATTTAAAACCGGCCAAGTGTGAGTTGGACTCGCGCATAAAGGGTTCCATACCAACACAATCGAATCGAGCAATAACCCCTAAAAAATATTATATGTTATACGAGGCTGTATAGGTTTAAAGCCTTTTGCCTGCCCTTTTGGGAGTAAGTATAATTAACACAAACATGAAAATAACGTAAACTTATTAAGAACATGCTCAAAAAATATCTACTTTTTTTCTGTTTTTACCCGACTACGGCGAAGCCAAAAGGGAGGGTTATGTGTTTGACCTGTATGTATGTTTGTATGTATGTTTAGTATTTAAATAAATAAATAAATAAATATTTCAGGACATATTACACATCGCCATCCAGCCCCAAGCTAAGCAACTTAATGCTTGTGTTATGGGTGCCAGATAACGGATAATCTACTTATATACTTTTTTTTTTGTAAATATATACATATTATACATATAGGAAACACCCAGAACCAGAAACAAGAATTTATGGTCAGCATAAATACTTGTTCCCGGCGGGAATCGAACCCGCAACCTTCTGCGTCGCAGTCGGGTGTTCGCCCGACGCGCCACAGAGGTCGTCGTATTTGTTGTTATAGCGGCAACATACAGAAATGTGACAGACAGACAGAAGGACCTACTGCCGTACGCAGACGGTCCGTAACAGGGTCCCGTTCTTACTCTTTGGATACGGAACCCTAAAAAACAAATATAATGATCAGATCTACGGCGGATATTCGTCATCTCCAATGAACAGCTAGCTACATACACGCGAATTCGCAAATATTTTTTAAATAAGCTCGTAAATCTGGCCACGGCTTGACACGTTAAAGTAGAGATAAAGTTTGAGGGTAATATATAAATAAAATAAATAAATATTGCAGGACATTCCACACATCACCATCTAGCCCCAAGCTAAGTAACTACACTTGTGTTATGGGTGCTAGACAACGGATATACTACTTATATACTTTTCTTTTGTAAATTATATACTTAAGATACATACACCCAGACCACAGACAAATATCTAAGCATAAATACTTGTCTGTGTAGGGAATCGAACCAGCAACCCTATGTTTGGCAGTCCGGCATGGTGACCATTGTGCCAACTGGGTCGTCAAATATATATAACACAAGCGACCCGCTCCGGCTTCGCACGGCTGTATTATGCATATATTAACATAAAAACCTTCTTCTTGAATCACTCCATCTATTAAAAAAAACCGCATCAAAATCCGTTGCGTAGTTAAAGATCTAAGCATACAAAGGGAAATAGGGGCATTTTATACTATGTAGTGATAGTGATTATAAGTATAAAATTAAAAGTTCTCAAAATACCTAATATTAGGAGGAAAGTGTACCGGCTCTTTTTCCATACAACCGTAGTCGACTGTTTCCTCCCTGGATAATGACACTTGCACAAATATATTTGTTGCATAAAACCTATAACTGCCATGACTATGCCCGTATGTCTTGTTGACGTGACAACGTTTTATAAATTGGTTTGCCGGGTGACACTTCAAGAAACTGCGTTACGCTCCGCTGACGTTATGTTTTTGTTCATTTTTTAATTATCATAATAATAAAAGTTTAGATTTAAAAAACCAAAAAAAATAGGGTCATAGTCAATATGGTCATGGCAGTTATAAGTTTTATGTTAAAAAAATATTTGCTCTAGTGTCATTATTCAGGGAGGAACCGATAAGGAAATAGTCGACTACGTTTGTATGGAGAGACAGTCAGTACCCTTTCCTCTTAAGAGGCAAGGGTACCGGGGGCTCTCTCCATACAAACTATTACAAACGTAGTCGACTGTTTTCTCCCTGAAAAATTACACTAGAGCAAATATTTTTGTTGCATAAAACTCATAATTGCCATGACTATGCCCCTATGTTTTGTTTTATTTTTGGTTTTTTGTTTTTTAAATCTTAATTTCTATGATAATAATAAATGAAAAAAACCAAAACATAGGGGCATAGTCATGGCAGTTATAGGTTCTATGGCACAAAAATATTAGTGCTAGTGTCATTATCCAGAGGAAACAGTCGACTACCTTTGTATGGAGAAAGCGCAGGTACCCTTTCACCTCGATATTATGACGTAAGCAACTAGACATCCGCAAAGAAGGGATTTTGGAAAATACAATAAATTCATTTTTTTTAGTTGTATTTGCACAATTTCTCATTTATATATTCTTGTATTTGTTATCTAAATGTTTTGTAATTTTGTACTCAAATAAATATTAAAATACATAAATTCAGATATAAGTAGGTAATGTAAAAAACCTTGAAATTCTAATATTATTTGCCTGTGAACTTGTGTAGGCGTAATAAATGTCTCGTTGAACAAGAAAAACCTTGAAGACGTCGAAGAAAATTTATAAGCCATAGACAAAAAATAGACTTACCACCTACTGTAACGTAAGCAGAGACAGGGCTTAGTTAGACGATATTTGAAAACTTTAATTAGGGTACTTGCGAGTAATAAAATAGATAAAAAGATTTTTTAAAAACGTTGTTATTAGTATCAAAATAACGACCCATTTGGCACAATGTCGATTCCCGCCTCAGACAAGTATTTATGCTTAGATATTTGTCTGTGGTCTGGTTGTTTCTATGTATTATAATAAGTATACCTATATTTACAAAATAAAAGTGTTTAAGTAGTATATCCGTTGTCTAGCACCCATACACAAGTCTAGTTACTTAGCTTAGGGCTAGATGGCGATGTGTGAAATGCCCTGCAATATTTATTTATTTATCTATAACTAGCTGCGCCCCGCGGTTTCAAAAGCGTAAGTCCGATCTTTAAATTCTCACCGTTTAAACCTTCCCTGGACTACAACAAACATTTCGAAACCGAAATCATCTAAATCGGTTCAGCCGTTCTCGAGTTTTAGCGAGACTAAGGAACAGCAATTGAATTTTATATATATAAAAGATATTAGATGTTTCAATATTCTTAAATCCAATATTTAAATACACGGTGTCGTTCACCAGCTTATCAGTTGCTTGATAATCTATAGGTATAGTGATATCAAACCGTCCAGTCTGTCTGAATAAAACTTTATGACGTCATTCAAAGCAGCACCAATAAAAGAAAATGGATGGGGAATAAAAACTGACCGTAAATTATAGATCTATCGATTCGTCTTCATGTACTGAATCGTAAATATATTTCAGTAAGATTTCAGTCTATTTATTTTGCGTGGTTTGCATTCTTTGAGTTACAAAAATGTCGGTATGTGGTTATGTTGGTAGGTGAATCAATCAGGAAAAACACCAAAGGAAGTTTCCCGTTCCTTTTGACGTGACAACGTTTTATAAATTGGTTTGCCGGGTGACACTTCAAGAAACTGCGTTACGCTCCGCTGACGTTATGCGCTCACAATGAGAGCGAGTGAGAGGCACGCGGGCATGGTTAGCCCGCCTAAGAGCGAGAGAGACAGACATAAAAAGTGAAAGGCACGCGTCCCTTCCACTCGAGCACAGTTGTTGTCACGTAAAACTTTCGCCCGTATACCGACTTTACAGGCAACCAGTTTTTTTGACCAGAAGGACAATTCTCGTAAATAACATTTTCAAATTACATTTCAATATCATTTCGTTTGCATTTCGATCACAAATAATACCTTCAAAGTAGCTTAAAATACCCCCAAAGTTAGCTTTTTGTAAAAAAGAACTGACATTGGGTCTCTTTTGCAATCGAAATGCAATCGGAATGATATTGAAATGTAATTTAAACGATGTTATTTACGAGAATTGGCCTTCTGATAACGTCTAATAAATTGATGGAACACAAAGACAATATTTTTTGAAGTGAAAACTTCTTATGGCGCGTTGGGCACTTTTGTGGGTGAGCATTTTCAGCCGTTCTCGCGACAGATGAGATTTTGACAGATGAGTTTTTATAATAATTGTTGTTTTATTTTCAGTACAGCTCCGATCGCGTCGGAAAGCAGCCAAAATGTTAGCAGCAGTTGTGATAATGTTTGCTGTTTGTTACTTCCCTGTACACTTGCTCTCTATGTTAAGGTAAATTAATTATTTATTTACTTAGTAAATCTAGACTAATATTATAAAGAGGAAATATTTTTACACGCCATAACGTCTTATAAATCGATGGACACCGGCATTCATAAAAAGTGTGACATCATGCGTTACGGTACGTTATTGAAAAGGTAACCATAGCAACGTATCGAAGTATGCATACGTTATGTTACGTTATTGACAAGAGAACCATAGCAACGTAGGTACAGTCGGCTGCATAATTGCAGCCCCCGGTAGAGTTCGAAAATTACTATCATTAGAATGTTTTCATTCTAATAATTTTTGTTTGATAAATTGACGAGCTAGACGACTTTAAACTTTAACTAAAGCAGGAGTCTAGTCTTGCTTATTTTGAAAACATTCATATAACATGGAGCTCTACGGTGGGTCTGCAATTATGCAGCCGACCGTACATTTTGAAGTATAAATGCAAAATGGTAATACAAACTATACAAAATAGTTCTTAAGACGTTATCACGTAAAATTATCATCCGTAAACAGACTTTACAGACAACCATTTTTTGTCTCTCTGTTTTTAACGAATAGGCTCCGAAACTACTGGACCGATTTTTATAAAACTTGCTATGAAGATACATTGACTTATTGGAAGTGTTATAGGTTACTTTTTATCCCGATATTCCCACTGGTTTGGGAGTTACGCGGTTGAAACCGCGAGATGATGCCATACTAACTAAATAACTATACATAGACGAAATAAAGTACAGTCACATTACCAATTAGCTGAACCCCACGTTACCCAGAGCTCACTCGAAAATCTGTAGGTTGTAAAGTGTTACCTGATTCTGTTTTTTTTAACAATATACCATACAATAAGTATTAAAAAAATAACAATTTTTTTTTAGTTTCAGTTCTATGTATTTTGGGAACCCTAAAATTTATTCTTTTTTTTCTATTTTTATTTAAATCTAAACATAAAATTAAACAACACACACAGAAATATAAAAAAAAAAAATATAATAATAATGCTATTTGCTATTATACTTGTTATTGTAAAGGGCCTCTACGTGTTGGCTTCGGCTCCACGCACGCCTTCCAAAGGTCCGGGGCTCCATACCCCGTGATACAGGACGTATAACAGACAAATAATATGACGACCCAGTTGGCACAATGGTTACCATGCCGGACTGCCAAACACAGGGTTGCGGGTTCGATTCCCGCCACAGACAAGTATTTATGCTTAGATATTTGTCTGTGGTCTGGTTGTTTCTATGTATTATAAGTATATATTTACAAAAGAAAAGTATATAAGTAGTATATACGTTGTCTAGCACCCATAACACAAGTCTAGTTACTTAGCTTGGGGCTAGATGGCGACGTGTGGAATGTCCTGCAATATTTATTTATTTATTTATTTATTTTAATAAATAAAAATAATAATAATAACCTAACCCTAATCAAACAAACCCCTCCCGAACGTTCCCGGTGCAAAGCTGGACAATATGCAGGCAGCGTTACCAAAATAACAAAATAGGTAAATACTATATTTTTTACAGATATTCGAATGAGCTCTGGGTCACGTGGAGTTCATGTAATTGGTAATGTGACTGTACCTATAAATACCTACTCTTTTGTTTATATCTTCGTAAATAATAGCCTGTCCTACCGGACGGATGTCGCCGTAGGCTTAGTAAATTGGATTCCGTCGGATTGGGACTTTGGGAACCCGAACTAGATACGGAAAAAAAATATCGTAAATTCCTGTCTTTCTTCTATCCCGTTAAGCCTTGTTCTTATCAAGTTCTAGAGGCTATAAACGAACCACAATCGATAGTAATCCGTCCAGTGGTTTGGAAGTTAAAAATTAATAGGAATACCTACTATAAAGAAAGGCTTATACCTAATTCACCGTTATTGCAAAAACGTAATGAACAAGCGACAAACTTAACTAATAACTAACACTAAATTACCAAATTGAGCATATAACAAAAAACTTATCGGACAAGTTTATTTGTATACCTACGTATAGTAAGGAAAGCCTCGGCTAGTCACCGCACACAATTGCAATGCCAGGCAGGGCTAATATGTGAACTTGTATGCCTATTGAAACATCTATTGTACAGTCACATTACCGACTTTACAGACAACCATTTTTTTTAAGTTATGTTCTATCGTTAAGTCGAACTATTTGATGTAAAATACTAAAAATAAATTGTACCTTTAATTAATAAACAAATTCGTCTAATTTCACACCATCTTGCATCTCACTTATTTCTATTCAATCTGACAGGGACCGACGATTAAGAAGTATACAGGGTTATTGGAAATTATACTAGCAAGCCGTTGAGGGCTACTTCTGTGCACCTTAACAAACAACTTCTGTTCTACGACTTTTGAAAATTCGAAAAATATTTTAAAATTTTGAGGTTATGTAAATTAAAAAACAGCTGTTTTTTTTAAAACAAAGGTCATTCAGACTAAGAACAGTAGATAAAACTTAAAAGATAAGTAAACAATTTAGGTCAATGACCTCTCCGTGTATGGAACAGCTGATTTTCAGGTAAACCTAACCTCAACATTTTCAAAAAAATGTTTTATTTTCCAAAAGTCGTAGAACAAAGGTTGTTTGTTTAGGTGCAGAGAAGTAGCCCTCAATGGCTTGCTAGTATGATTACCAATAGCCCTGTATAGCTACTGTTTGATATTTATCCAATAAATAGAAGCTGTGTTACTATTAGAGTTATTTTGAATTGGCGATCATACGCCTTTATGTTGATAAAGTAAATATTTATTATCTAAGTATTAAGTGTAGTTGCTATTCATTTACATAATTCGGTGTATAATTAGCTAGATTTGGTGACTTGTGAAATTATTATCCGGCTTACTAAGAAACAGGATTTATGTAGGTACAGTCACATTACCAATTAGCTGAACCCCACTTGACCTAGAGCTCACTCGCAAATCTGTAAGGTTGTAAAGTAATGTTACCAGATTCTGTTTTTTTTTAACAATATACTATACGATAGTATATTATTATCTATACTTAATATTATAAAGCTGAAGAGTTTGTTTGTTTGTTTGAACGCGCTCATGTCAGTAACTACTGGTTCGAATTGAAAAATCATTTATGTGTTGGATAGTCCGTTTATTGAGAACTTTTTATCTCGATATTGCCATGGTATCGAGACTTACGCGGGTGAAACCGCGGAGCGCTGCTAGTACAATATAAAAATAAAATAGGTAAATACTACATTTTTACAGATGTGCAAGTGAGCTCTGGGTCACATGTGGTTCAGCTAATTGGTATTCCGACTGTATTTATTAACTGTTATTTAACTGGTAAGTAATTATTTATTAGGCATATTACCGTTCTCGTCGCGGTGCAAAATAATAATGGTAAGGCAGTACTTGAGCATCTTGTCACAAATAGAATACCAATGATAATATACTCCGGTTTTTCTAGATAACAATAAAATTGATAGTATTACGTGAACTAGATGTGGAAATAGTACATTGCGATACAAGTGTGGAAAGTTGATCATTCCATAGAGGCGGTTTATGACGCGCGAGCGGAACGCGAACGTGGCAAAAGCCGAGATGGAATGAGCAATCCACACCTGTATCGTACGACGTTTTTTATCACAGTTGCGAATAAAAAAAAGACTTGTTAAAATTTTAATAATAAAAAGTTTTTAAGAGTTTTAGGTTATGTTTGCTATTTTTTGTTAATTACACTACCGAAAGGCTAGGCAAAAGACTTTTAACCTATACAGCGTCTGACATACAATATTTTTTTAGGGTTTTTTTCATTTGTTTTTGCGTCGGCGATTAAAAACAGAATATAATGGTATAGAAAAAATATATTTATGTACCTAAAGAAAAAACAAAATAAAAACAAAAGTCAATTTTTAATTATTTTCAAAGACGTCATCACGTAATATTATCGTTCGTTATCAGACTTTAGAGACAACCTTTTGAAAAGAAGAAAAAAGGTACCAACAAAGAGTTTTAAGCCAGCAAGGCTTAAAAACTCTTTGGATGGTACCTTTTTCTATACATCAAAACAGTATAACCCAGATAAAGGAGATCATTCATGTTTCTAACAAAAAATACCAACAAAAAAAAATGCCGGCCAGTAATAAAAAATGTTTCTATCTTGTAGAGAATAACATTTGAAACAATGTTTACTAAGACAACAAAGAGCTACGATTGTTTACGTTGAGTTATTTTACATTGAAAACCCAAAAAATGCATTTTATAGAGATCCGTTTGACCACTTTTAAGATCCTACTAAAACTTCTGAAACGGTTATTGGATATACCTATTTATATAAATATAATAAAAACAGACAAAGCTTATCCATTTACTACTTATTTTTATATTTTTTCTGTAGTAATATCTTAAAAAGGGTCAAACGGATCTCTACAAAATCCATTTTTTTGGGTTTTCAATGTAAAATAACTCAACGATGGTTGATCGTAGCTCTTTGTTGCCTTAGTAAACATTGTTTAAAATGTTATTCTCTACAAGATAGAAACATTTTTTTTTTCTGGCCGGCACCTTAAATTTTGGGTACGATTTGAACGATGTCCTTAGGAATGTTTCATCTACTATATGTCATTAGCAGTTTGACATATCGGGATGACGTATTATTTTAGCACTAGTTGCATTTTTTTTTATTGCACGCGTGTATAATACGTTGCATTATGAGCCTAAAAGCGGTTTAATAAGATCCACTTTATGAGCAACTGTGATAAAAAAAGATATTATTACATGGTATTACATGGATCTCACAACTTTTTACGGTAGAAGAACTGGGTTGCGAGACTTGTTTTTTTTTTACAAGTTATGTTTTTGATGGGATATTCTCTGACCCAACATTTTCTGGGACTTTTTTATATTCATGAAAACCATTGAACTGGACACCGATGCTAAAATAATATCAAATCTCTGGGTTTTATGGTGCCATAGGTATTATTCGTTTAGCTATATGGTTCGGACGACGATCACTGCCGAAATGAAGGATGTTTCTTATCTAGCTTCGTTAACTAGTACTTACTTTTTATCGCACTAATTTAGCGCTCTTCAAATTTGATAATGTAATGCCCACTTTGATGGTATTTGCTAGGATACATCATTACATAGTATAAAACAAAGTTATTTTCCCTTGTCTGTCCCTATGTATGCTTAAATCTTTAAAACTACGCAACGGATTTTGAAGTGGTTTTTTTAATAGATAGAGTGTTTCAAGAGGACAGTTTATATGTATATTACATGCATAATGTAGCCGTGCGAAGCTGGGGCGGGTCGCTAGTACAGTCGGCTGCATAATTGCAGCCCCCGGTAGAGTTCGAAAATTACTATTATTGGAATGTTTCCATTCTAATCACTACATAGTATAAAACAAAGTCGCTTTCTCTGTCTCTATATCCCTATGTATGCTTAAATCTTTAAAACTACGCAACGGATTTTGAAGTGGTTTTTTTAATAGATAGAGTGTTTCAAGAGGACAGTTTATATGTATATTACATGCATAATGTAGCCGTGCGAAGCTGGGGCGGGTCGCTAGTACAGTCGGCTGCATAATTGCAGCCCCCGGTAGAGTTCGAAAATTACTATTATTGGAATGTTTCCATTCTAATCACTACATAGTATAAAACAAAGTCGCTTTCTCTGTCTCTATATCCCTATGTATGCTTAAATCTTTAAAACTACGCAACGGATTTTGAAGTGGTTTTTTTAATAGATAGAGTGTTTCAAGAGGACAGTTTATATGTATATTACATGCATAATGTAGCCGTGCGAAGCTGGGGCGGGTCGCTAGTACAGTCGGCTGCATAATTGCAGCCCCCGGTAGAGTTCGAAAATTACTATTATTGGAATGTTTCCATTCTAATCACTACATAGTATAAAACAAAGTCGCTTTCTCTGTCTCTATATCCCTATGTATGCTTAAATCTTTAAAACTACGCAACGGATTTTGAAGTGGTTTTTTTAATAGATAGAGTGTTTCAAGAGGACAGTTTATATGTATATTACATGCATAATGTAGCCGTGCGAAGCTGGGGCGGGTCGCTAGTACAGTCGGCTGCATAATTGCAGCCCCCGGTAGAGTTCGAAAATTACTATTATTGGAATGTTTCCATTCTAATCACTACATAGTATAAAACAAAGTCGCTTTCTCTGTCTCTATATCCCTATGTATGCTTAAATCTTTAAAACTACGCAACGGATTTTGAAGTGGTTTTTTTAATAGATAGAGTGTTTCAAGAGGACAGTTTATATGTATATTACATGCATAATGTAGCCGTGCGAAGCTGGGGCGGGTCGCTAGTACAGTCGGCTGCATAATTGCAGCCCCCGGTAGAGTTCGAAAATTACTATTATTGGAATGTTTCCATTCTAATCACTACATAGTATAAAACAAAGTCGCTTTCTCTGTCTCTATATCCCTATGTATGCTTAAATCTTTAAAACTACGCAACGGATTTTGAAGTGGTTTTTTTAATAGATAGAGTGTTTCAAGAGGACAGTTTATATGTATATTACATGCATAATGTAGCCGTGCGAAGCTGGGGCGGGTCGCTAGTACAGTCGGCTGCATAATTGCAGCCCCTGGTAGAGTTCGAAAATTACTATTATTGGAATGTTTCCATTCTAATCACTACATAGTATAAAACAAAGTCGCTTTCTCTGTCTCTATATCCCTATGTATGCTTAAATCTTTAAAACTACGCAACGGATTTTGAAGTGGTTTTTTTAATAGATAGAGTGTTTCAAGAGGACAGTTTATATGTATATTACATGCATAATGTAGCCGTGCGAAGCTGGGGCGGGTCGCTAGTACAGTCGGCTGCATAATTGCAGCCCCCGGTAGAGTTCGAAAATTACTATTATTGGAATGTTTCCATTCTAATCACTACATAGTATAAAACAAAGTCGCTTTCTCTGTCTCTATATCCCTATGTATGCTTAAATCTTTAAAACTACGCTACGGATTTTGATGCGTTTTTTTAATAGATAGAGTGATTTAAGAGGAAGATTTATATGTATAATACATGCTTAGTATAGTCGTGCGAAGCCGGAGCGGGTCGCTAGTAATTTTTATTTGATAAATTGATGAGGTAGGTATAGAAGACTTTAAACTTCAACTAAAGCAGGTGCCTATAGAATCTGGCTTGTGTTGGCAACATTCTTATAACAGCCGTTTTGGAGCTCTACGGTGAGTCTGCAATTATGCAGCCGACCGTACATTCATATCGTCAACATAATTCAATAATGGGTATCGTTACCAAGGTTTTCAAGTAAATACGTTTAATTTCCAGATACTCATCAGACATGGTACAAAGCGACGCAGTAACCTGCCTCGCCCTCGTCTCCCATGTCTTATGCTATGCCAACTCAGCAATTAATCCACTTATCTACAACTGTATGAATGGTAAGCTTAGATTTTTAACCAACTTAAAATAATATAATAAGGGTTCCTTTTTACTTTTTTTACTTTTTGAGGTACGGAACCGTAAAATAAAGGAAGTTCTAACTATAATGGATGTTACTCAACCAAGATTTTTTCTTTCGACCGACACTTCTTTTGCGCGCGACTTTTCCCAATCATAAATTAGTAGCTTTTCTATCAATAAACAATTAGAAAAATAAATAACCCCATGAGTTTCTTGTGACTTCTTCTTATTGTTGTACTAACTTTTTAAGAACAGTGTGAGGCTGTTTTCCATACAAAAAGCGGTGACGTTTTCCCCCCCATAAACGAAGTCCGATTTTGATAATTTTTGAAAATGTTCTACTTAGATCTAATGGAAAACTAGGTTTAACCGTTTTTATTTTAAATAAATATTGCCTAAGATAAAAGTTATTAGTATCTGAATATCTATATTTTTGACTAAAACTTCATCGAGCGTTTCAATTGTTTTTTAATAGACTAAACTGAATTACTTACTAAAAAAGAAAAAAGTATAAACCTAGAATAAGATGCAGTGAATTATTTTGTTTTGTGTAGGATAAAGGGGGTAAAAACGTTACGGCCCGCAACATTATTTGAAAGCAAAATGAAGGCAATTACGTCCGAACTTAAACTCTCTCTATCGCACGATACGGGTCATTTTTGAAAATACCTACTCGTGCTGCGCATTGAAAACTCATGATTCTCTTAAGACAATTAAATGTGATTAAAGAATTTTTGACTATGAATCTATGATATTAAAGAAAGTCGTGTTAGTTTCACCATTTATAACTTGAGAACGGCTGTACCGATTTGGCGGAAAATTGGTGAGGAGGCAGCTTAGAACCAGGAGACGGACGTATTTTTTTCGATATTCCCACGGGATCGGGACTTACGCGGATGAAACCGCGGTACACGGCTAGTCACTACATAGTATAAAACAAAGTCGCTTTCTCTGTCCCTATGTCCCTATATCCCTTTGTATGCTTAAATCTTTAAAACTACGCAACGGATTTTGATGCGGTTTTTTTTAATAGATAGAATGATTCAAGAGGAAGGTTTAAATGTATAATACATGCACAATATAGTCGTGCGAAGCCGGAGCGGGTCGCTAGTCTATAATATTAAAGAAAGTCGTGTTAGTTACACCATTTATAACTTGAAAACGGCTGTACCGATTTGGCTGAAAATTGGAGGGAGGTAGCTTAGAACGGAGAAGGACATCGGATGTTTTTTTTTTTCGATATACCCACGGGATCGGGACTTACGCAGATGAAACCGCGGTGCACGGCTAGTAACAAATAACTACAACATTTTTATTCATTGTTTCAATGTTTTTACAGGTAAATTCCGTCGAGAGTTTCGCCGAGCGTTCTGCTGTTCGAACCCCGTGCCAGAAAACTTCACGACCCTCACTCGTCTCACGTTTTCATCGAAGAAAAAACAAGAACTGTCATTTAAAACACGACGTCCAACACATTCTTACAATAATAACTGTAATACGGCTTTCTTTTAGACATAACGGAAAGATAAACGGAATGATCCTCAAAAAGAAAGGAAAAAGGAGTAGACAAAAAGTATAAAGTATACGTCTTTAGGCCCCTTAAATTCGTCCTATCTCGGCCGTTGAGGACAAATCGAGTCTAAGGATCAGAAAGCGTTTGGTACTTTCCAACCAACAATAAACTTAAATAAAGAAATTGTAAACAATTTGGAAGTCTTCAAGTCGCGAGTGAATAGGTGTCTTCTATGGAAAAGTATTTTTGTAGTGCACATTTTTTTTCTGCTGAATATATATCGGCAGTGGAGTACATTTACGCAAAAAAATAAATAAAAAAAAAACCAAAACTTAATGTGAAAAACTTCCTGCAATTTCTAAATTATTGGGTATCTCAGTATTGATACACACAGTGACACGTAGGTACCTACCTTCATTTAGAGCGCGCTATTAAACTCGCTGGCGCTAGTATTGTGTCCATGGACTTCGTCGTTTTGTTAGAAACACTTAAATGGTTATAGCTCTGAGAGTTTTTGAGTTAGCTCCAAAATAAAAAAAAACAGTATATTTTATTATAGTGTGCTTAAAACATACCGAAATTTGTGCACTACAAAAATACTTTTCCTGTATACAGGGTTATTGGTAATTATACTAGCAAGCCGTTGAGGGCTACTTCTGTGCACCTTATCAACCAACTTTTGTTCTACGACTTTTGGAAATTCGAAAAAGAAATATGAAAATTTTGAGGTTATGTAAATTCGAAAAACAGCTGATTTTTTAAAACAAAGGCCATTCAGACTAAGCTCAGTAGATAAAACTTAAAAAATAAGTAAAATTTTAAGGTTAATGACCTCTCCGTGTATGGAACAGCTGATTTTCAAGTATACCTAACTTCAAAATTTTCAAAAAAATGTTCGAACTTCCAAAAGTCGTAGAACAAAAGTTGTTTGTTTAGGTGCACAGAAGTAGCCCTCCACGGCTTGCTACTATAATTACCAATAACCCTATAAAGATGCTCGTGCTACATCTTAGACCGCATCGTCACCTACAATCAAGTGTGATAGTGATCAAAATATGTTGATCTATCATTTGTAAACAAAACAACGGTTGTCTGTAAAGTCGGCTTACGGGCGATAATTTTACGTGAAAACGTCAGAAAACATTGATCACTCATGTTGGTCTTGTCAGTAACGCTCACTCACGTTCCCGTAACATGACACTTTTTGTGAATGCAGTACGGTGTTCATCGGTTTATAAGACGTTATTACGTCAAAAACCATCGACATAAAAAAGTTATTAATATATATATAATATTTATTTTATTTTATTACTTACCTACTGTTTATTATTCCCGGCATGAAGAAAAAAAACACAGAACAAATTAAAACACTTTGGAACACCTCACACTGATTCGACACTTATCGCAAACGACAAAAATCCCAGACACCCGCACTAAACATTTTGCTTCATCATTCCTTATTCGTACAGCAAGGAAATGGAATCAGTTGCCTGAGTCTGTCTTTCCTGACGTGTACAAAGGTAAAAGGGTATCATACAAACGTAGTCGACTGTTTCCTCCCTGGATAATAAAACTACAGCAAATATTTTTGTTGCATAAAACTTATAACTGCCATGACCATGCCATTTTTAAGCTATTGCATAGCTTTTATCGCGGACCTTGAGCCCGGCGACCGAATCAAGAAATTCCGTAACGAAAATAAAACCTAACACCCGCCACTCCGCCTATCATTTAGCTTGGCCGAGCGTTCGCCATGCAATAGCTTTACCGCTGAGTGCCACACTTTTTTTTTTAACTTTATTTCTATGATAATCAGAAAATGAAAATAAACAAGACATAGGGCATAGTCTTGGCAGTTATAGGTTTAATGCAACAAAAATATTTGCTCTAGTGCCATTATCCAGGGAGGAAACAGTTGACTACGTTTGTTTGGAGAGACCGTCGGTACCCTTTCCTCTTAAGGGTACCATAGAAATAAATCGTCTATACCAAAACCAAGAGACAATTTATGGAGAACAAACTGTGCCCTATGGTATCACCCGTGTAAGTTCCAACCCTAAAAAAATTAGGCTATTTATTAATCCAAGTCTCTAGCTATCTACAGACCGAGTTTAAACGCAATCGATTCAGTAGTTTTTGCGTAAAAGAACAACAAACATACATACTAACACCTTTCGAATTTTTATATCAGAAGGATTAGTTTTCGGTTTATCACTTAATACAATAATTATCTCTGATTTTGAATATCTATTTATCAAGATTGGTTTTTTTATAAAAACCCATCTCAAAAAGATAACAAAATTTTGAAGAAAAGATAGTGATTCTTATCAATTGCTATCAATATTATTAATTAAGTAGGTATAGGTATTTATCTATACCTGCATCTGGAAAATCCCAACTGATAAACCCAATGGCTGATCATTACATGAGCCAGTGGTCACATCGAATTATGTCTAGTCATTTTATTTAAAAAAAAAATCTAATGAAAACCAGATTTTAATCATCAAAATATTACTAATAGTGTTATTAATTTTTGATAAGAAAACGTTGTGATTTCGTAAGGATTTCCCAATCTTGTGAAATAAATTACTATTACACAATCATAACATTGCATATTTTGTAATCACTACATAGTATAAAATAAAGTCACTATTCGCCGTCCCTATGTCCCTTTGTATGCTTAGATCTTTAAAACTACGCAACGGATTTTGATGCGGTTTTTTTAAATAGATAGAGTGATTCAAGAGGAAGGTTTATATGTATAATATATGCATAATATAGCCGTGCGAAGCCGGGGCGGGTCGCTAGTCAGACATAAATTTAACACACGTTGACTTTAAAGGATTTTTTCTTCATTGGTAACTGGTTACGAACCTCCGGTTTCGTATGCGGCCGAAGGGGTATTATTTTCATAGTTGTGAGTATTTTTCTTTTAAAGTTCTTATTTATTTAAAGTAAAATGATGTCTGTGTTCTTTATAATATTGTTTTTAATTACCTTGAAGAATAGGTTTACCTACTTTATAAAATTAGGTAATATTATAAAAAAAACAAACGACAAACACTTACATTTTTTATTTTTTTATTTTTTTTTATTTTTTATATTTTTTATTAATGATTATTTGAAGTTTATTAAACATATTAAAAGTAAACTTTTTAATATTAGTTTTAGTAAGGAAACAGGGTTATTGGAAATTAAACTAGCAAGCCGTTGAGGGCTACTTATGTGCACCGTAACAAACAACTTTTGTTCTACGACTTTTGTAGTTAATTACCAATAACCCTGTATATCTATTGTAAATAAGTAAGTAGCGAAAACCTTAGGTAATACAAAATACTATGAAAATGTATATTTTTCTCGACAAGCATCTATACTTAAGTAAAATTAGGGTTAGTTCACTTTTCCCCATTGATTTCCCCATCAATGGGGATTTGTGAACTTTTAGTTCACTTTTCCCCATTACTTGCTGATTCCGAGTATAATGGGGAAAAGTGAACAAGAAGTTCAAAAATCCCCATCGGTTTATAAATTTATTTTAAAATGGGGATTTGTGAACAAAAAATTCACAAATCCCCATCAGTTTAAAACTTTTACTTCAAAATGGGAATTTGTCAACAAAAAATTCGAAATCCCCATCAGCTCAAAAGAAATAAAAGGCTATGATAGAGATTTTGTGGACGTACACAAATCGCCATCAATTTGACAGAGTTTGTTCATAACGGAGGTTGGTGGACGGAACAAAAGTAACAAATATTTTAACACGTCCTTATTAATTTACAAATTTGAAAATAATATTTGATTCAAACATTGTGAAGATTTTCTGAAAACTACCTACACCAAAAATAAGACAAATATTGTATCTAAAATTATTGCTTAATCACAAAGAGTATTTTTTCTAAAATGATAAATTACATTAATACATAGCCAAACGTATTATTGGCTATGTTTGTAGATAAGTAAACAATAACGTTAAAGCAATATTAAATCACAGATTTAAAAATAATCAACTAGGTAGGTAGGTTATTAACAAAATGTGCATAATAATATCAAATTGCACACATAGTGATCTAAAGTAATTTAACAATGTGCAATTTGATTTGCACATTTTGTAAATTACCTAGTCGATTAAGTATTATTGAATCTGTGATTTGATAAGTTAGTTGAAATCAACATTGTGTGCAAGTTGATTTGCACATTTATTATTCTTGTGGATAGGATATCTTAAAAAGCTCCCCACGCTTTTTTTTTTACAATGATATATTTTTATTTCCTATTTACACAATTCTTAATCCAAAAAAATGTGTAAGGGCTATTGCAGGTATTCCACCTTGGGAATCCTGTAAGCCTCTATTTCTGAAATTTAAGATATTTATATTGCCCAGTATGTATATCTTCGAAATAGCTAAATTTGTTAGAGAAAACATGAATTGTTTTAAAACAGCGAGTGATTTATTCCCAAGATCAACAAGGAACTCAGATAGAATAGTTTTAGCCAAATTTCCTAGAACACAACTTTATAAGAAAAATAGTGCGGCTATGTGTGTGTGTATTTATAACAGGATCCCTGAAAACATAAAAAAATTACCCGAAATATTAAGTAAAATAATATCGAAAACTTAAGTCTTGGCTATTGGAAAAGGTATTTTATTCCGTAAATGAGTTCCTTGGTATCTATTAATTTTCCGAATTTGTTAGCACCTAAGTTTCATTGACATTTATCTATCTAATATTCTTCAAACCTTTATTTTTATTTGATAATATTATTTATAATTTTGACATTTTTGCAATTCAATAAGGTTAACAAGAAATTAATAGTATTATATAAAAGTATGTAGGTAATAACTGTAAATTTGTATTTGCATGTCAATACATTTACCTAAAGTTGAGAAACTGTATTATAATATTTTATAAGTTCTTATTAATGTACCAACTTTTACGCAAATAAATGAACTGAACTGAACTGAACAAAATTAAATTTTATTTTTTTAGTTGGATTTTCTATTAAAGCGTTTTTTTTAACTATTATTTTTTCTATAATGACAAATTACATTAGTACAGTTGGACTTAATATAGTCAAACGCATTATTGGCTATATTTGTAGATGAGTAAAAACATTACGTTAACGTTATATTAAATCGCAGATTTAAAAATATAAAACTAGCTAGGTAATTAACAAAATGTGCAAATCAACTTGTACACAATGTTGATCTCAAGTAACTTATCAAATCACAGATTCAATAATACTTAATCGACTAGGTAATTTACAAAATGTGCAAATCAAATTGCACATTTTAAATTACTTTAGATCAATATGTGTGCAATTTGATATTATTATGCATATTTTGTTAATAACCTACCTACCTAGTTGATTATTTTTAAATCTGTGATTTAATATCACTTTAACGTTATGTGTCTACTTATCTACAAACATAGCCAATAATACGTTTGACTATGTATTAATGTAATTTATCATTTTAGAAAAAATACTCTTTGTGATTAAACAATAATTTTTAGATACAATATTTGTTTTATTTTTGGTGTAGGTAGTTTTCAGAAAATATTCACAATGTTTTAATCAAATATTATTTTCAAATTTGTAAATTAATAAGGACGTGTTAAAATATTTGTTACTTTTGTTCCGTCCACCAACCTCCGTTATGAACTAACTCTGCCAAATTGATGGCGATTTGTGTACGTCCACAAAATATCTCTATCATAGCCTTTTATTTCTTTTGAGCTGATGGGGATTTCAAATTTTTTGTTGACAAATTCCCATTTTGAAGTAAAAGTTTTAAACTGATGGGGATTTGTGAATTTTTTGTTCACAAATCCCCATTTTAAAATAAATTTATAAACCGATGGGGATTTTTGAACTTCTTGTTCACTTTTCCCCATTATACTCGGAATCAGCAAGTAATGGGGAAAAGTGAACTAAAAGTTCACAAATCCCCATTGATGGGGAAAATCAATGGGGAAAAGTGAACTAACCCGTAAAATTATACACATGTATAACATTAGGTTAAGTTTTTATATCTTACTAGCTGCCCTACGCGGTTTCACCCGCGTTACTCCCGATCCCGTGGGAATATCGGGATAAATTAAGATGCAAGCTATCCTATCTCTCAAGTTGGATCGAACTGCACATGGTGTGCGAATTTTATTATAATCGGTTAAGTGGTTTAGGAGTCCATTGAGGACAAACATTGTGACACGAGATTTATATATATTAAGATTATATTATTATATAAATCTCGTGTCACAACAATCTTAATATATATAAATCTCGTGTCACAACAATCTTAATATATATAAATCTCGTGTCACAATGTTTGTCCTCAATGGACTCCTAAACCACTTATCCGATTATAATAAAATTCGCACACCATGTGCAGTTCGATCCAACTTGAAAGATAGGATAGCTTGCATCTTAATTTATCCCGATATTCCCACGGGATCGGGAGTTACGCGGGTGAAACCGCCTAGGGCAGCTAGTATATATTAAGATTTACTGCATTTACGTAAATAATGTAATTTAGTTTTAAAAAGATTTTAAAATAAGAAAAGTGATTATTTTTAAAATAGATTTGTTTCATTCAATTATACCCAAACACACTTACCATACCAAAATTAGTATAATTGGACCGAGTTATGCAGAAAACAGCCATGTGACCAAAATCATAATTCGAGATATTTGCATTGTTCTGTCGATAAATTGAAATTTGAAAATTGACGTTTATTAATTTATTTGCAAATAGCAAATAGCAATTACTAATTACTAAGACGTGTCTTCACGAAATTATGCAAAGATTAGGTGTTTACCTATGATGAGAGCAGATGTTAGAATTTTGTCGACATTTTTATCTTTTTTTAAAGTTGTACGTTGTATAGCGTTGTACGGGGGGTTAAATCGATAGGTAATGAGGTCCCCCACCCCCAGCAACCGATGATCCACCCCCCTTGTTACACCGTGTATATTGCCATAGGTAGTCAGGAAAGGTAGCCAAGCAAATGAAAATGGCTGACTGGCGACTATTGACGATCCTTATTTTAATCGTCATGTGTAGAGAATTGAGAAATTGGGGACTGTCAGGACGGGTAATTTCGGTACTAATTCACCAGAACAGAACGCTTTGGACTATCAAGTACATTTTTCAACATGATGCCTTAGTTCTAGCCAAACTTGTTTCACAAAAAAGGCAGAATCGCAGACCTGATAGTTTGACTGTAATTAAGAAGGTCATGCTCAAATATGATTTTGAAATTGCACTAAAGTCCAAATAACTTTTGAACCACTAAATATTGCAAACATACAGGGAGTTAAATCGATAGGCGCTGAGGTCCCCCGCACCCTAGCAACCGATGATCCACCCCCTTGTTACACCGTGTATAGAGGATATTGATTTACAACAAATGCCATGCAACAATATATCGTAATTTATTACAACAAATAAACTAAAATAATTTTATTACAACATTTTATTTTGTGAATACACTTAACGCCATCTATTGAGTTTTCCACGAACTTTCTCTCTAACTTTAGTTTTCCCACCATTCAAATTCACTATTAATTTCAGAGACATTTTGTTTCGAGAAAATCAAATAGATGTCGTTGTTATGGCATATTATGATGAAGAAGGCTTGCCTGGCTCCTTTACCACCTTCTCAGTTTAAATAACCCAGGACAGTGGGCAGTTCTGGGTCATTATTCACTAAGCTTCAAGTCGTTGGGCGCGCGTGATTAGGACGAGATTTCCATACAAAAACCGCCCCCCCTCCGCCCCTAATCACGCGCGCCCAACGACTTGAACCTTGAACCTTAGTGAATAATGGTACTGGAGAGTATTTATGTACTAGTGGCTTTAGGTATGTTATTCAAAGACGAGTGAAGTATATTAAGTAGATGTAACGGAACTGACATGATCATAGTGACATAAGTTCCAAATATTTAAATACAGTGGACCCCCGGTAATCCGGCCCCTGTCTAATCCGGCGCCCCCTGTAATCCGACATGACTTAGAATTACATGTATGTTTGACAATCTTTGCTAATACATATAGATCACGCAGGTTTGAACAGGTCACAACTCGTACGCGCCACCGCTATTGTGCTCGACGCGTATGCATTGTTTTACTTTGTTTGAATTTGACTACTAGTGATAGCGGTACGGCCTAGCGTGCGTTCATTGTTTACTATTTATTCATTGTGTATTAGGTATAGTACCTAGTAATGTCGTCACAAACCCAGAAGCGAAAGCAGGTCTTAGGCAGTGCTCTATAATCCGACAAATTCGATAGTCCGACACTGCCCTGCATAATGTTTGCCGGATTACCGGGGGTCCACTGTAGTCTCCTTCGATTTCGGTGTTATTCTCCCACACACGACATTGGCAAATCCACTGCGTTATTATTAGCCAGTAGAGAGGCTAAAGTTGAAGTTGATAAAAAAAAAAAGATTTCGCTGAATCTATAGGGCGTTGTGTGATAATCTAAGTTTTAGGCATTCGGCTGTTTAGGTAAATTACTATTGTTATGAAGGCAAACTCTTTAGACATTGATTTAAGACATTTTGCTATTTAAGCATTTTACGTTTTAGCTACAAAGTCTCGCCACAATAGCAAACATAAATACTTACAAACATACATTGTTACAAAGTCATTCTATTAATTACAACTAACAATTTCTCTTATGTAATTACAGATATTAATATTGTTGCCGTTGTTCAACTAATCCATTAGCGGATACCTGTACTGGCGTAGGGTTGCCAGGTCTAAGATCTCCGAATAATTTTCACCAACGACTTCTTTCATGTAGGTTTCGAATTTTCCAAAATTCTTTCATAACGGATGCAGTAACAGTAGACCAAGACCTGTACTGGCGTAGGGTTGCCAGGTCTAAGATCCCTATCTCCGAATAATTTTCACCAACGACTTCTTTCATGTAGGGTTCGAATTTTCCAAAATTCTTTCATAACGGATGCAGTAACAGTAGACCAAGACCTGTACTGGCGTAGGGTTGCCAGGTCTATGATCCCTATCTCCGAATAATTTTCACCAACGACTTCTTTCATGTAGGGTTCGAATTTTCCAAAATTCTTTCATAACGGATGCAGTAACAGTAGACCAAGACCTGTACTGGCGTAGGGTTGCCAGGTCTATGATCCCTATCTCCGAATAATTTTCACCAACGACTTCTTTCATGTAGGGTTCGAATTTTCCAAAACTCTTTCATAACAGATGCTGGTCTAGACTGGACTTTGAATTTTATATTTTGAGTTTTTGTTTTTTTCTTAGCGACGAGCTTTCGGCTAGGGCACCGTCGAGGGAACTTAACGAGACTTAACGAACTTACGGCGTATTTGAAAGGGAGGTTATATTTATACTAATATTATAAAGCTGAAGAGTTTGTTTGTTTGTTTGATCGCGCTAATTTCAGGAACTACTGGTTCGAATCGAAAAAAATATTTTTGTGTTGGATAGTCTATTTATCAAGGAATGCTATAGGCTATGTTTAATTTTGATATTCCCACGGGATCGAGACTTACGCGGTCTATTCTATTCTACGCAGTTACATATTTATACTTAGGTAGATGTAATTAGTAATGATAGAAACATTTTACAGAAACCGTAACTAAATCGGTTCAGCCGTTTTGGAGTTAAATGTTATCTTGTTTTGCAATAAAATGCAAATTGCGGCGCCGGCGCCGTCTCGTAAGTAATCATCGTAACAACTATCTACGAACCAACGCTAATGAATCATAAACATTTTACGTAAAGCCTTATCTATCGATCGGTCCAGTCGTTTTGGTGATAAATGGTTATATTTGAGTGCACAAACAAACAGCCTACCTATGAACTGCCAGCTGTAACACAGCTTATGTTAAAGCAGCTGTTAGGTAACTAGAAATGTATATAACACTAGCTGCGCTCCGCGGTTTCACCCGCGTAACTCCCGATCCCGTGGGAATATCGGGATAAAAAGTAGCCTATAACCTTCCTCGATAAATGGACTATCCAACACAAAAAGAATTTTTCAATTCGAACCAGCAGTTCCTGAGATTAGCGCGTTCAAACAAACAAACAAACAAACAAACAAACTCTTCAGCTTTATAATATTAGTATAGATTTTGTGTTACAATAAACATTGTATTTATTTATATACTAGTTGTTGCCCGCGACTTTAGAAGCCGAAATTGGTTAAAATAGGATTTATTTATTAACCGTTTTTTGTTGATTCAACTTTGTAAAATTTCTGAAAATCCTTTCTAATCGGATGCCTACGTCATACAAAAAACATACCCTTCAAATTTCACGTCTCTATACGATCAGCGGTTTAGGCTGTGCGATAATCCTTCAGTCAGTCAGGACAAAGCATTTTTTATGTATAGAGAAGAAGATTACCACAAATGCTTATACCGTCCTCCGTTCTATCGCGGTTAAAAGAAAAAAAGATAAAGATATGTTTATGTGTCAAAGAGCCTAACGAAATCCGGATTATTTAAACGGACACGCAAATATTTACCGGGAAGACCGTAAAAAGCCGGGATTTTCGGAAAAGCCGGACGGCGCAGTCAACCCTAACCCTAATTTCATAATGTACTGTCGGCAAAATCATAATATGACTGTAATAAAAATATGTTATTTATGTGATACTCGTAAAATATAAACGGTAGGTATATTAGTAGGTATAAATACCTACCCTTTGGAATTTAAACCGACTAAAAAAAAGAAGGAGATTCTAGCATCGACTTGCGGTTTTACCTGCTTAATGAACAGAATTGCACCTCGAACGTGCAGCAAATTGCTTAGTTTTCTAGATCAACCCTTAAACTTTATTAGTTTATGGGTTGATTCTCCTTGTTGATCTAGAAAACTAGTAAAGATTGATGTAAGTCTGGAGCCACCTTCTCATCACAAAACGCCTCAATGAATTACGATTACGCGTTACAATATAAAAAATTGATGCCTGACATAGAGTAAAATTTTCAAAAAAAAAAACGACTAAAATAAAAAAAAATTAAAAGTTCCTATTTTTAAGTTTTAAAACGTTCCTCTTTTAAATAGTATAAATAAATAAATATTTAAGGACATTCCACACACCGCCATCTAGTCCTAAGCTAAGTAACAAGACTTGTGTTATGGGTGCTAGACAACGGATATAAGTACTACTTATATATGCTTACTTTTCTTTTGTAAATATATAAATAAATAAATAAATAAATAAATAAATAAATATTTCAGGACATATTACACATCGCCATCCAGCCCCAAGCTAAGCAACTTAATGCTTGTGTTATGGGTGCCAGATAACGGATAAACTACTTATATACTTTTTTTTTTTTTTGTAAATACATACATATTATACATATAGGAAACACCCAGAACCAGAAACAAGAATTTATGGTCAGCATAAATACTTGTTCCCGGCGGGAATCGAACCCGCAACCTTCTGCGTCGCAGTCGGGTGTTCGCCCGACGCGCCACAGAGGTCGTCTTATATATATCCTTCCGTCCGTCTATATACTTCTAATACATAGAGACAACCAGACCATAGACAAATATCTAAGCATAAATATTTGACTGAGGCGGGAAACGAACCCACAACCTTATGTTTGACAGTCCGGCATGGTGATTGTTGTGCCAACTGGGTCGTCGTTTGTAGGTGGGTATACCTAATATATTTAAATGTATGTACTTATCTTATCTTCTTCTTTTTTAAGAATATAAATGGATTGTCTCTGGCCTATATAATTAAACATAACATAAGTATGTAATTTACGTAACAAAACATAGATTCGTAAATGTTAATTACCGAAATACACGCAAACTAAGGTGATAATTTATTGGTTATGTCCTTTAATCACGCTCTTGCTAACTGTGAAGGGTTCTTCTAATGAAGTATCTACCTAAAATATAGCATGATAGGGGAATGGAATCGGGAAGGCTTTACACAGGAACAATACTGTGTTTCGATCGCCTTTTGTTTCTATTTCAATCGCCTTTTGTTTCTGTTTCTATCGCCTTTTGTTTCTGTTTCTATCGCCTTTTGTTTCTGTTTCTATCGCCTTTTGTTTCTGTTTCCATCGCCTTTTCTTTCTATAAAAAACACAGAATTCTGCGTGTTTCTGCTTAGATTGCCTTTTCTTTATATTTCAATGGCCTTATGTTTCTGTTTCGATCGCCTTTTCTTTCTTCAAGAAACACAGAATACTGTGTTCCTGCTTAGGTTGCCTTTTCTTTATATTTCAATGGCCTTATGTTTCTGTTTCGATCGCCTTTTCTTTCTTCAAGAAACACAGAATACTGTGTTTCTGCTTAGATTGCCTTTTGTTTCTATTTCAATCGCCTTATGTTTCTGTTTCGATCGCCTTTTCTTTTTTCAAGAAACAGAATACTGTGTTCCTGCTTAGATTGCCTTTTGTTTCTATTCCAATCGCCTTTTGTTTCTGTCTCGATCGCCTTTTCTTTTTTCAAGAAACAGAATACTGTGTTCCTGCTTAGATTGTCTTTTGTTTCTATTCCAATCGCCTTTTGTTTCTGTCTCGATCGCCTTTTCTTTCTTGAAGAAACACAGAATTCTGCGTGTTCCTGCTTAGATTGCCTTTTGTTTCTGTTTCGATCGCCTTTTCATTCTTTCAGAAACACAGAATACTGTGTTTCTGCTTAGATTGCCTTTCGTTTCTAATTCTATTGCCTACAATTGCCTTTTGTTTCTTGATACTGAACACAGAATACTGTGTTTTTGTTTCCATCGCCTTTTGTTTCTTCAAAAAACACAGAATACGGTATACCTGCTTCGATTGCCTTTTGTTTGTTTCAATCGCCTTTTGTTTCTTGACACAGTACTACAAAATGCTTTGTTGCTGTTTCAATCGCCTTTTGTTTCTATTTCGATCGCCTTTTCATTCTTTCAGAAACACAGAATACTGTGTTTCTGCTTAGATTGCCTTTCATTTCTAATTCTATTACCTACAATTGCCTTTTGTTTTTGATACTGAACCTACTGTTTTTTTGTTTCGATCGCCTTTTCGTTCTTCAAGAAACTCAGAATACTGTATTTCTGCTTCCATCGCCTTTTGTTCCTGCTTCAATCGCCCTTTCTTTCTTTTTCGATTGTCTTGTGGTTTTGTTTGGGGGATTCTAGTGAACTGAATAAGTTTGCCACGATCCAATTGGTCGTTTAGGAGATTTTGGAGTACCGATGAGTTCACCAGGCTCCCCTTGAGAATCGGCCTAGGGGATCCTGGTAGACTCACTCTAAAATTTGATAAAACCAATCATTTTAAGTCCGCAATAATCCTAAACCGATTCTGCATAGCCAAAACGCATTACTTTTTACGCTCTCTCTTCCGTCTCGGGCAATAAAATAACCCGTAGTTAATGTGTCTATTATTTTTATTACATACTTTGTACAGACTTGTATACAATGAAGTGCACAGCGACATGTGACAAGCTGTCAAGCGACAAAAGTTGGGCATGTGACAACTACAAGCGACATAGTATTTTTGGAGTTAGAGAGTCTGTTATCCACAACAACTTACCCAGCACCTATACAACTCTCTCAGCTTAGTCGACCATGTCCAGAGGTAAGAACTCAACAATAACAATCAATCAATTCAATTTTAATATCTTTTTTTTTATACTACTGTGAACAACTAAGTCGGGTTTCATTAAAATGCTTTCCTTCACAGTAAGAGCAACTAGCGCACATCGATTTTTCGTCTGTCCACTGTCAGGATTCCAACCAACGACCTTTGGAATGAAAGAATAAGTATCTACCACTAGACCAACACCGCTTTCTATCGACTCTCACTTTTTAAAATTTTCAGCGCAATTAACAGTATGCGCCTATAATTCATGCCACAAAATTCTTTAAGAGGCGAGTCCCTAAAAACGTCATTTACTATTTTAAAAATATTGAAGAACTCCCTGCATTGTAAGACACTAAAAAGAATTCTCGATAGCTTATTAGATGAGTCTACAGTTTCACTGTCAGATATTTTGAAAATAATCCATAGTTTTTGAAAAAAACAATTATTAACTTTGATGAAAAACATCGAAATCGACCTTTTCTATTTTAAGTATCTGTGCTACTTCGTTGTTATATTTGAAAATATTTTTGGTTAAATTGTGAGACAAAAGTATAGAAAATGCATTCATCATTGCAGTTTTTTACTTATTGAAACCAAATAATAATAATCAATGCCGAAACATAGATATTTTTTTTGGTTAAAATCATTCCTCGCTGCCCATACATTTTAGTATGAAGCAGTAGCTCGTGACATTTCGCTTTATATTAGATGTCGCGGCGCGCAAAACTGACAGTGTCATCTCAGTATTCAAGGTGAGAGCACGTCCATTTGTTTCCCGACATTTATTGTTTGACCTGGCATAAGGGTGGGGTGCGAGTGTTGCACACGACAACTAATTTGTAATTGTACCTATTCTTCGAGCAAGGAGTCGAAACTAGGTATAATCCGCGCACAATGAGAATAGGATGGAACCTTGTCAAAGTAAATCGAAAATGACAGTTTATAAATACATATATAAATAAATATTGCAGGACATTCCACACATCGCCATCTAGCCCCAAGCTAAGTAACTAGACTTGTGTTATGCGTGCTAGCCAACGGATATACTACATATACTGGGTTATTGGAAATTATACTAGCAAGCCGTTGAGGGCTACTTCTGTGCACCCAAACCAACAACTTTTGTTCTACGACTTTTAGAAATTCGAACTTTTTTCGAAAATTTTGAGGTTAGGTTTACCTGAAAATCAGCTGTTCCTTACACGGAGAGGTCAGTAACCTTAAAATTTGACTTATTTTTTAAGTTTCATGTACTGTTTTTGGTCTGAATGACCTTTGTTTTATAAAATCAGCAAATACCTACCTACTTATAAAAATTTGTAAATATATACTTATTATAATACATAGAAATAACCAGACCACAGACAAATATTTAAGCATAAATACTTGTCTGAGGCGGGAATCGTACCTGTGTGGCAGTCCGGCATGGTGACCATTGTGCCAACTGGGTCGTCTTCAAGTAGCGTTAGCATAAAAGTTCTGAATAATGGGTAATTCGTTTTGTTGTAATTAGTTATTTTTTATTTATTCATATTTAGTGAAGCTACATATATAGTATTAGGCATTTCTACTGTATGTGAAGACTTCACGGACAAACATACATACTGACACATATACGGGTCAAACCGAGAACCGCCTTTTTTTGAAGTCTGTTAAAAATACACAAAAATGTTTCATGGTTGTAATCCTTTCAATAATAATGTTTAGGAATATTTTTTTTAGTTATTCCAATTATTATTCCCCAATGCCACTCATATGTGCTTCATGGGAATCATCATCAGAGCTTTGACTTTCTTCAGAAGTATCGATTTCTGAAAAAAATGAAGTTGATGCAGCCAAACTCTAAAACACGGTGTCACGCATCCGAGGTGAGGGACACCTCGGATGCGTGACACCGTGTTTTAGATATGCTTGTTGCTCGTTCGGTTATTGAAGTGAAAACTTCTTATGGCGCGTTGGGCACTTTTGTGGGTGAGCATTTTCAGCCGTTCTCGCGACAGATGAGATTTCGACAGATGAGATTTTACACAGATATACAGTTTTCACTTCTGCCTGCACTCCCGGAGTGCGCTGTTTTTTTTTTTGTATTTTTGAACAAACCCATAGGTTCGTCAAAAAGATCTCTTGACAATGTAATTCCCGAATTACTAGATTCGTGATCCACAGCCAACTATGTCATCATTTTCAATGCGTTAGAACAACCGACTTCGTTCCTGATCGAAATATCTATCGACTGCCAGAACTATTTGAGGTGGTTGACTATTCAAAGTTTTACCCCATTTTCCACTCATTATCACTAAATCACTAAAATAATCACACAATAATTAATTACATAAATCTAGCATTTATAATAAAACAAACCACAATTTATAACAACACAAACCACGGTCGGAATTTATTATTTGTTTATTTAATCACTTTAATAAGCACAGTCCTTATGTGCTCGTTTTATTTATAATTTTGGAGAAAACATTTTTTTAAACGAAATCGCCATTGCTCCATAGACAATCTACCACAGACAATAATAATTTTTCTTTAAATCAATGGGTCTGTTTCAAATCCGCGACACTATGACCGTGCAAATAACTAATTTATACCTAATTATTATTCAGAACTTTTTTTCTAACGCTACTTTTCTGTCATTTTCGATTTACTTTGACAAGGTTCCATCCCATTCTCATTGTGCGCGGGTTATAATGTGATATTGATTATTTATTTTAACCTAAGAAATAACTGTTTCTATATTTCATTTTAATTTTTGACATAATTATGACAGGCAAACATAGACAAAAAATTAAATACTTCATGGACTGTGGTTTTTTACCTTTCGATATAGGGCATTACAACAAACAAATAATGCCTTCACACCAAACCTCTAAAGCGTCTCGGAAATGGGATATTTGAAGAAACGTTTATCCTACGATTTTATAAAAGTTCGCGGTGCACTTTGAGACCCATACCCTTCGATAGAAGGCATTACAGCGAAAAAATTATGCCTACACAACAAACCTCAAAAGTGTCACGGAAAAGGACGCGGTGATACGGCTTGTAGAAATACTTGGTCACAATGCTTTTATTTGAATATCCCGTTTCTGAGCTGTTTTAGAGGTTTGGTGTAAAGACATTATTTTTTTATTGTAATGCCTTTTATCAATAGGTATGGGTGTCAAACTGCACAGCGGCATTTTAAATTACTATGCCGGTTGTGTCCAAAGATCTTTACATTTCGATCTCTAATTGGATATGTTTTACAAACAATTTGCGGGAAAGAAAAACTCAACTAGTATTTGACGTTCCTGCCTTTTGCAGGACTTTTTTTTTTTTTATAAATAGGAATTTATTGAGCTGTCAAAAATTAAATAAAAATATGGAAAAGGTATGATTTAGGTAGGTAGGATGTATTAAAATTGTAGCTTATTTTTATATTTTAATCCTATATATCGTAACTTATTTTTATTCAAGTTTAATAATAATGGGAGAAGTAAAAGGAAATTACTATAAATCCCAAAAAAATAAAGGAAGATTTAAGACAAACCAGTAACTATAATGTACTCATCTTTTTACCCAACTATATTGAATATTATAAAGATTGGTAGGTGTTTTGCCTGAATATTTATATAATAATATATGATGCCGATACCGACACGTTTTAACCTGTTTCTTAGTAGGGCACATAGGTACATACGAACGTTTATGTGTGAATTTTCAATATATAGAGACGGATGTAATAATTATTTCGCATAATTATTATTATAAAAATATATAAATATAAAAATTATTATAGTACAGAACATTTACTTATTGACAATTTCGTTATCAAACAAAATACCCAAAAAACGTACACTCTGACCCCACCCTTTCCCGCCAGCTACTTACTACCGGACTGCAGTTTTGCGATGTGACAAGTTAAATACTACATACATTGCGTGTTTTCTATGATATTCATAAACATCCTACAAAGACGAACGCTTGATGAATATGTAACTTGTACAAAATGTACGATGCATCGAAAGTAGATTTATTTGTTTCCAGGGTGCGTAATTTTAATACTGCGTTGCACCTGTGTGGCTAGAAAATATCAATGTGTGTGTTCTATCAGAAGTTCCCACGGTCAAGGATTACAGGCTTAAGGCGCAATTATATTAGGAGCCGAAAGCATCTCGCTTAATTTTAATCATTTTGTATGAAAAGTTGTTGTTAAATGATGTTATAGACAAGTTCTTGTTCTACATTTTAGTATGATTAAGATTGTTCAAGCTTAACCCGACTAAAGTATTAACTACTTTTTAGACTAAATTTTTTACAGCAAAACTACACATTTTCAAACTGAGCGTTACCCGCTCAAATGTAAGTCGAAAATACAAAAAAAGGTTTCCCCTTGTCGCTGTCGCCAGTGTTACTCCATTGTGTGCCAGCTGTGAGGTTTATTGAGAGTTGATGCGCAATAATAAGTTAGCTGTCCTGTAAAGATGAGTAAGTAAGTACTCGACAAATGGGTATGATGTTATGTCAGTAAAACGATTTTTTTGTTATTTTGACAAGGAATTTCAATATGTTTTATTATTTTAAGCTCTTTGTTTTTCGAAATGTGGTTAATCACGTCCGTCGTCTCCTCAACGGTCCCCCTGTTTTCACGCCCGCGCCCCCATAGACCAGAGGGGACGGTAAAAACGGGATCCCATCACTAAGACTTCGCTGACTGTCTGTCTGTCCCTCCGTCTGTCTGTCACCAGGCTGTATCTCATGAACCGTGATAGCTAGACAGTTGAAATTTTCACAGGTGATGTATTTCAGTAACCGCTATAACAACAAATACTTAAAACACAAAAAAAGAAGTGCAATCCCATACAATATGGTACGGAACCCTTCGTGCGCCAGTCCGACTCGCACTTGGCCGGTTTTAAAAAATATACGTTTACCAATTACTCGAAGACGGTTCAACCGATTGAATTGCTTCTTTTGAATAAAAGAATAAAAGACTTTGGAATAAAAGTCGATATATCTACCACTAGGCTAACACTGCTCACATTAGGTAGGTACACTAGTTTAATATTCTTGATTATCTTACAATATGTCAATATCAATTCACGTTGAGTAAGGTCGCTTATCCGATTAGCTGTTTACCATATTCATAATTGAAGAGATTTAGATTGTGGGTTTATTTTACGAAATAAAATAAGTAAATATAGCAGGACATTTCACACATCGCCATCTAGCCCCAAGCTAACTAACTAGAAATTGTGTTATGGGTGATAGACAACGGATACACTAATACTTTTTTTTTACCCGACTACGGCGAAGCCAAAAGGGAGGGTTATGTGTTGTGGCATCTATAATGCCACTCCTAATTCCATCATCTCATTAACTCATTTTTTGTTATACATTTCTTTGTAATGTATCCTATTTCTTTTGATTATTTTAAAACCTTTTTTTTACTGTCCATCAAGAAATTTTGATATTTCGAACTTTGAAGGCTGAATGTCATTCAAGAAAATTTTGGAAAACTGGCACATCACTTTTAAAAATTAATTACAAAATAATAAAAAATCTATTGGTTCCTGTTGGAGATTTATCTGTTTTTGTACTAACTAAGTCAGTTCTGGCTGTGGTGCGGAGTTTTACGAAAGAATTTTAGCTGAGTGCATTGTATGCGATTGTATAGTGTGTGTTTATACACCGACGACGACGAGATTAACGCACTTTCTTGCTAATCCTACGATATTACGGACGATTCTGTACAACAACGCGTTGATTTGGCGTGTATAAACTTGATGACCAAGGAGCAAGAAAGGGGTGGAGTTGGTTATGACCATGATTTAAACAGACAATAAAGGAGAACGCAGTATACCTACAGCTATCGAATACCTCTGCCAGTGACCTAGCTAAGTGTTCTTTTTATTTTTTTAATGTATTTATTTATCTTTTTTTTTAATTATAATTGTTAATCTTTTCTTGTATTTTATTGTTGAGGGTATTGAGCCGTTAGGTCTTTAGGTAGGACTGGACTGACGGACCGACCCTCATCAATCTCTTCTTTCATTCAACTTCTTAAGACTTCTTTCTCCTTTCTTTTCTTTCTTTTAACTTTTCTAAATTTTTCTTTAAACTTGTAACGGAACCTTCCGTTTCGTTACAGTGTTTGACCTGTATGTATGTATGTATGTATGTTCATCTGTTCCCACCTAACTTCAAAACTACTTACTATAATTCAACAAATGAACAGGTATCGTTAGAAGCATCTCAATGATCCGCTGGTTATAGGCTATATGATGTCACAATAAATCAAATGTGGAGCCCTCTAGAGGACATAGACTCATGGATTAAAAAATAAATATAATTAAAATGTATCGTGTGGGGTATCAAATGAAAGGGCTTAATTAGCACATTTCAAAAATATATATATTGCACTAGCTGTTGCTCACTGATTTGCTTGCATTCACTCGATAATGGTGTTAGTCAATGAACGGACTGGTGTTAGTATGTTTGTTACTTCTTCATGCAAAAACTACTGACCGGATAACAATAAAACTTGGTAAGTAAATAACTGAGAACCTGTATTAGTACCTGGACTACGTTTTATTGAAATATATACTTATATTACATAGAAATAACCAGACCACAGACAAATCTTATCTAAGCATAAATACATGTCTGAGGCGGTAATCGAACCCGCAGCCCTGTGTTTGGCAGTCCGGCACGGTGACCATTGTGCCAAATGGGTCGTCATAAAGGTTCAATCCTAACGGTGGAAATCTATAACGTCCAGTTTCTATTAGTTACATAAGTCTATTAATATATAGCAGAAATGCGGCGATAAGGCGTATTCATTCTCATTGGCATCCGGTTGAAAAAAAAACAAAAGGCAATCGGAAAAAAAAACACAAGATGATCGACATAAAACAAAAGACGATCGAAAATTTGACAGTTGTCAAATTCTATCACTTTGATCCAAGAGTGTCCCTAAGAATTGGATATACAATTTTGCGGCCGACCGTACATTTCGTTTTTAATACATTTTCTCTAAAATTTTCTATAAATAAAATTGGAGTCATAAAAATCAATGCAAAGTTTACCAACTTTTTTAAAAGACTTTATAAATAGTTTAAATTAGTTTTTTGGGTTTATAAAAGATATTGGAAAACTCCTTAATCAAGAAAATCTAGGCTAAAGTCTTTTTTATACTAGGTGGATTAATTAAAAACATCTCCAATACTTATTGAGAAAAAGTACTTAATTACTTGCTGCCGTAGGTAGCTTAGGTCTCATCTGATCTAGTCTCCTTTGATTAAAGCTCAGATAATACAGGGACGCACTTAGAAAATTTCTTTTTTAATTAATAAACATGGTCAGGACTAAACTGCTTGGAGATATGCTAGAGAAGACTTCGCCCATCATCATAACTAGCTGGTGTCAGTGCACTGCTGGACGTAGGCCTCTCCCAAGATACGCCACTGAGCCTGATCTTTGGCTCTTCTGGCTTCACCCCGCTAGGGGCTATAAAGGATAACAAAAAAAACATGAAACGTAGTTTTTAAAGCGCACAAATTGCAATATATTTTCGCAAAAAACAATAAAAATCGACGTGTTTTTTTTTAAGGTCGCGGTCGATTGTCGCCGCGAGTTCATTGATTCGCGCAGAGTAAAACACGCGTAGGTAAATGTTGATTGCCTACAAACACAGAATACTTAATAGTTACTAGAGGTCAAATTAGCAAAAATTTTTTTTTAAAATGGTTATCTGTAAAGTCGGTTTACGGACTATAATTTTATGTGATAACGGCATAAGAAAACCATGAAAAATTTAGTTTTGTTATTATTTTTTATATATTTTTTCTTCTTTTTTTTTAAGCTATTGCATAGCTTTTATTGCGGGCTTTGAGCGCGGCGACCGAATCAAGAAATTCCGTAACGAAAATAAAACCTAACACCCTCCACTCCGCCTACCATGTAGCTATTTTATACAGCTTCGTACAGTCGTACCATATACATACGTATATGGTACGACTGTACGAAGCTCGCACGATGCAATAGCGTTACCGCGGCAGTCCCCGAGTGCCGCGTCACACAATATCACGCGTGACACTTTTTTGTGAATGCAGGTGTTCCACTAATTTATTAGATGTTGTCACGTCAAAAAGAACTCTCATTCGAAGTTCCAGATTTGTAGGTCTTTTAAGGAGTTTAAGATATTTCGTGATGACTCTTTTTCTATTTTAATAATATCATATTATTTTCTAAGGTTAGTCCCTGTCTGCCTGTGACTATGAGAGCTTTAAAGTTCTGAAAACGGCAGGTTTTAACAAAGGATATACATAAAATAAAAATAAAAAATAGATTAATATTTGTCCCCTTAGTCCGTACCCAATAATAGTACAGTTAATCGATCTCCGGCTCAGTATCATGTTCCACTACTAATTGGACACAGGTTCTAGCTATGATGCTTTTACATAGAACATCTGTTAAGCTTAAAAGCTTTTAACCAACTAAAAAAGGAGAAGTTTATTTTTGACGTGATAACGTTAAATTGATGGAACACATTCGCAAAAAAGTTTATTTTCTTTTCAGGTGTTTTCTTTTATTCGCAACTGTGATAAAAAACGTCGTACGATACGCGTGTGGAATTGATCTTTGTATCTCGACTTTGTAAACGCACTCGCGTACAGCTCGCGCATGTTAAACCGCCTCTATGCAATGATCAATTTTATTTTTCATTACTCATACTCCGAAAGTAGGTCTAAAGATGCCTGAAGAGCGTGTAGAAAATAAAACTTTCAGCCCTAGGGAAAATCGCTTTCACTGACAGCTGTCATGTCAAATTATGGCTTCGCACGGCTTGTGCAATGTGCATGTACCCAGTATCAGTATCATTACGCATTAGGTACTTCAAAAACGTAACCTCCTTGCTATAAGTAACACAAAGAATAACATTACATGTATATAACCTCTTTGGTCCCAACCTTGGAAGAGGATCAGGTAGCATGGAGTCTCTTATTCACTCTCATTGTTAGGAAGAATTTTATGTATTATTCGTAATGAAAAGCACAGTGTTTACCTCGGGTTCACTCATTAAGTACCTACGCGAGGGCGCTAATAATTCGAGGTAGTTCGAGGTAAACTCCGTCTCGGAAATTTTAATGAGTGACTTTCACACCTAGGGTAATAATGTACTATTCCACACTTGTTTCTCAATGTAGGTACTATTGTTTATGAGTTTCGCGCTTACAGTAAACGGAAAAAATGTTTTAATAACGTTCCAACCATTGGTTTTTGAAAGTGCCCCTAATCTTCTGAAGGATTTTCAAGCCGTTTACAGGACAAAAAATAGCAATTCAATATAAAATTGATAGAAAAAATCAAACACTTTCGTAGCCACAGTTTCATCGATAAAAATAAAAACGCTAATATAATTCGACTTAAAATAATATTTTACTAATATTATTTTATTCCCTACGGACATGAAAGGGCAGAAAAATTCAACATAGAGGTTGATAGGTTAACTATAAACTAAATTTTGACGAGCGACCCTAATATAGGAATGATAATAAGGTACGTGCGAGTATTAAGGGCCACTAACAGGTTTTTTTTAAACATCCCCATTAATATTTAGAAGACAAAAAATTTTGTTTGTTTTTATGTTTGTAACGAATAGGCTCCAAAACTACTGGACCGATTTTGATGAAACTTCGTATAACAATACATTGATTCATTGGAAATAACATAGACTTTTTACTAGATATTCCCACGGGATCGGGAGTTAAACTGAACGCCTTCACCAAGTGTTTTAGCCATACAAAATATTACCATTCAATCATTGAGATGAAACAGTTATAGAGTGGTTATTTCCGGAATTCGCATTCCTGTATTATCACACAATATCACACATGTCTTCACAGAAAAATTATAATTATTAATTATTTAATATTTAATTTAATGTCTCATGCCTCCCAAAGACAAAATGGTATTTGAAGTGTTTTCATGCAATATACGAAAACACCCGAGGGATTATGAGTCAATGAAGAATGTTAATAGGTATGCCAAATCGGTTAAAAGTCTATTACAGTAAAGCTTGTATGTATACAAATACACTAGTTGTCTTTTGTCTACACCCACTCGTGCAACTAGGGTGTTGTATTTTGAGTTGCGACAACTTTGGTGAGTAAACTATTGAAAATCTTACAAAGTATTTTGACTTAATACACTTTTGCTGGTTTTAATACACTTTGTTTTGTGATGTATTTTGAGTTAAGTCAGTTTTCTTACTTATTGCTTAACTGATTTGAATTTTTATTTCATTTTACTACAGTTTCAATGAGCATTTTTTTTAAATTAGTCGTTTTCTCATTATCAAAGGCTTAATTTATTACCTGATTAATATCATAATGGTTTATTTTCTAATACATTTCAAAATCTTTTTACAAAATGTTGCTATCGTGCATAGTTTTCATAATATCAGTTTTTTGCCATTTCCCAAAAATCATGTTTTTTGAGTTACAACTGTTTCGATCTAGGTGTGCGATTATGTGAAATAGCATAGCTCTAGCCGTACCCTTACCACATCCCTTACGCAGTATAGCGCAAAAAGGCTGACACGAAGTAAAGATATAGCGTAGTTTAAGGTCCCTTAGAGAGATTATAAAACATAAACGTACAAAGCGTTCCCGAGGGAATTTCACGATAAAAATTGGCTTATTATGAGCTCAGAGCTCAAACTCACGTTACAATATTACAATTTTTCTGAATGTTAATGAAATCCAACCGACTTTAAGTTAAAACAGTTTTTCTTCTTTAGTCGGAGATCCCAGTAGGTAAGGCCGACCTTCATCGAGCTGTTTACTGGATTAAAAGTGTTCAATTAGTATCAAATTAAATAGGTCAATACATATATTGGGTTGCCTAAAAAAAAACTAAGTCCAGAAATGATTAATTACCAATATAAATTTTTGTTTTGTTTTTTAAACCTATAATGGCTTGTAACCTTTTACAGGAAAGAGTATCAGGGGCTCTTTCCATACAAACTATTACAAACGTAGTCGACTGCGTTCTCCCTGGATAATGACATATAAGGTACCTTTTCCCGTGCACGGCAATAATTCGGTTCTTTCGGCTCTTTTGAAAATAATGTGTAATGCTTTAAATTGATGATTTGACTTTGTGACATTTTTCTTATGGGTATTATTATTTACTTTTATTAACTATATTTTAACTTTTTTATTTTATTGAATTAATTTTTATGTTTATATTTTTGCATGCTGCTTCTGTAGTAAAATGTAATAGGCTCTGAAAAATGTTAAAACACCAACTTACTATGTACCTGCATTTTAAGCAAATAAAGAATACTGAATACTGAATACTGATCCATGTGTGTCCACCTTTAGCAAGGCGAGAGGCCTAAACTCAATAACCTAATTTGTCTGTGGTTTTACAATAAGGTATAGACAAGATAGCCTGACAGTTAATCTATTTTAGCCAGGCAGGCGGCATACTGTGGCCAGAGTATCAAGTCGAGATAGCGTTTATGCCCAGCCAACTGTTTAATATTATATTCTAACTAAACTAGACTTAATACTAACCCAAAGATATTTAAATAAGTAAGCGTTTAAATAAAAATACCTACAGTTTTCTTATGTACGGTCGGCTGCATAATTGCAGACCCACAGTAGGTATTAGAGCTCCAAAACAACAATTCTAAGAATGTTTTCAATACAAGCAAAATTCTAGACACCTACTTTAGGTGAAGTTTAAAGTCTTCTAACTCATCAATTAATCAAACAAAAATTATTAGAATGCAAACATTTCAATAATAGTAATTTTTGAACTCTACCGAGGGCTGCAATTATGCAGCCGACTGTACCTAAAAATTTAGATTAAGCTCTACCTATGTTTAAATATTGTGTGCTCGAAATGAGTACTTAATCTGTTGACAGTATAATATTTTTAAGACCTCTATGTATAAAGGTAAAAAAATTACCTGTAAATTATAAATGTAAAGATTTTACAAATAAATTATATAAAGGTAGAGAGCGGTGTTGGCTTAGTGGTAGATACCTCGACTTTCATTCTGAAGGTCGTGGGTTCGAATCCAGGCCGGCCGTGCAACAATATATTTTTCTTAAGAAAAATTTATGTGCGCTAATTGACATTGCTCTTACGGTGAAGGAAAACATCGTGATGAAACCCGCGGCTTAGTTAGCTCCAGAAGTATTGACAAGTTCTCTCCTCTGGACATGGTCGACTAAGCTGAGAGGGTCATCAGAGTAGGTACTGGGCAAGCCTACTGCATCTTCACGCAAAAAGGACCCAATTAAAAAGGGTCTAATCGCGGAAAACAGCCCGTATACAAGTACAAGTATATAAAGGTAAAGATTTTACCTGTAATTATAAAGATAAAGGTTTTACATATAAATATAATGGGAAAGATTTTACCTGTAAATTCCATAGGTAAATTATTATTACAATTAAATGCAACAATTAGCAATTTTCGTCAAAGACGATGAGCATTTTGCCTTTGACGGTAACCTACGCCAAAACAAGTTAATACATTAATAGGTATACCTATCTCTTTCAAAATCTCTATTCCTCTGTAATATTATATATCATTATACTGTCCACAATTCGGTTTCGATATCTCCAATTATGACGGTGACTAATTTGATTGATCGCTTCACTTCACAACCTTTACGTATATTGAATTACATTGATAAATATTGGTGTCGGCGGTAACTGTTGTCTTGTCTGTACTAAACCGTACAAAAGATAACTTTAAACGTGATAATCGGTTTTGTTTATTAAAAAAAGCTTGAATAAAATCATACCTAGTCTTTAAAACTAGTCAATATTAAAATGAATTACAATAATATTTTTTTAGACAAACATTATTTTAAATGCTTGTAAATCAAATAATATTTAGGAAGTGCTTATGTTGATTTTTGAAGTGAAAACTTCTTTAGCGGCGTTGAGCACTTTTTCTGTAATGGGTATAAAATCTTAAACTCGCGTCAGGACACGTGACCTGATCGAAAAAGTGTAAGACGGATGGAGAGTAGACAGCTATCCCCTCTCTACGGCGCGGCGAAAATGTATGCCTGGGCCTACTGTTTTTAATTTGGCTGTGAGTGTATTAAGACGTACATATGGTATTTTTTAACGGACGACTATTGACGGACGACAAATGTCGGACGACTATTTGTCGGACGACTATTGACGGACGACAAATGTCGGACGACAAATGTCGGACGACAATTTGTTGGACGACAAATGTCGGACGACTATGTTGGACGACAAATGTCGGACGACTATTTGTCGTCCGACTATTTTTTTTTTTCATCTACCTAAAACTCTTTTTGCGTATGTTCTCGCGACATATGAGATTTTACACAGATATACAGTTTTCACTTCTGCCTGCACTCCCGGAGTGCGCTGTTTTTTTTTTTTATAAGTTGTATTATTATATTTAGTATTCAGTTTGTATTTGTAAAAATCTAAATAATCGAGGTAAGTATATTGGAATTTTTACCAAAAAAAAATTTTTTTTTTTTGAAAATATTATACCTACTAGCAGGGCACCACGGTTTCACTCGCGTAAGTATCGATCCCGTGGGAATATCGTGATAAAAAGTATCAAATATTACTCCCAATAAATAAATGTATCGTCATACAAAATTTTATAAAGATCGGACCAGTAGTTTCCAAGTTTATTCGTTACAAACATAAAAATTAAATTAAAAATTTAAAAAACCCCCGACACAAAATAATAAAAATAGTATGAACGTAAAAAGCCTAAAACAAGCAAAAAAAATCTATAAAAAGTCACAAAAAGAACAAAAAAGGTATAAACGTGAAACCCTACAAAAAGAAAAAAATAACCTCGAAATTATGATTCTACTACGTAAGTACATGTGAATTTTTTTGATTAAATATTGTCGCGTCGGGGGACCGCTCTTTACTTATAGAAACACCTTCCTAAGTAAAATGATATTAAAATTTCAACGAAAATGTTAAAGTATAAAGAATTACTAGTGATAAAATGCTAAAATAAAAATGTTAACACTATATTAAATTGACTCGAAAAAGAGCGGTCCCCCGACGCGACAATATTTAATCAAAAAAATTCACATGTACTTACGTAGTAGAATCATAATTTCGAGGTTATTTTTTTCTTTTTGTAGGGTTTCACGTTTATACCTTTTTTGTTCTTTTTGTGACTTTTTATAGATTTTTTTTGCTTGTTTTAGTTCTTTTTACGTTTTTTACGTTTACGGCTTTTTACGTTCATACTATTTTTATTATTTTGTGTCGGGGGTTTTTTAAATTTTTAATTTAATTTTTTAAGTAGTTTATATGTATATTCTTTGTTATAACCTGCCGTTTTCAGAACTTTAGAGCTCTTATAGTCACAGGCAGACAGGGACTAACCTTAGAAAATAATATGATATTATTAAAATAGAATTAAAAATTTAAAAAACCCCCGACACAAAATAATAAAAATAGTATGAACGTAAAAAGCCTAAAACAAGCAAAAAAAAATGTATAAAAAGAAAAAGCCACAAAAAGAACAAAAAAGGTATAAACGTGAAACCCTACAAAAAGAAAAAAATAACCTCGAAATTATGATTCTACTACGTAAGTACATGTGATTTTTTTTGATTAAATATTGTCGCGTCGGGGGACCGCTATTTGTAAATGTACGAGTCATGCCCTTTCATTTGATACCCCACTCGAGTATATCTACTTACATTCGGTTTTTGATCCTGACTTTCATCCCCCATAACTTTAAGACGGCTGAACCGATTTTGATCAAACATAGCTAAGAACACTCCCGACTAACTTATCTTTCAAACAAAAAAAACTAAATCAAAATCGGTTCATCCGTTTGGGAGCTACGGTGCCACAGACAGACACACACACACACATACACACACACACACACACAGACACGTCAAACTTATAACACCCCGTCGTTTTTGCGTCGGGGGTTAAAAATTAAAACAAAAAATTGTTAGTTTATTTATCTTTTTTTTTTGTTTTTTAATGTATCTCACGTATAAACTGGCACATCTTAATCGAGCTTCATAGTGAAAATTATCCCTAAATTATGCTTTAAGATAAAAAACTAATTAAATTAAAACACAAGCACGTAGGCCATTTTCACCGTTTCTGGCAAAACTCTTAGAAAACTTGCTATTTAAATAAATAAATAAATAAATAAATAAATAAATAAATAAATAAATAAATAAATATAGTTTATTTCCATATAAGAGTAGTTACATAAGTTGCCATTCTATACATTTCTTCCTTAATGTTTAAAATTACAGTTTTTAATAGTAGCATATTTTGAATCCTAGACTGAGTATTATCTCGTATCCTAGGCTTCAAAAGGGGGTGCTTAAACTAAGTACATTGTACTTATACTAGAAATTTGGCGGCGACACTAGTGTTATAATACCTAAAAGTATTTGTATTTTGGTACGGTCTGCTATTTATTAACCGACTTCAAAAAAGAATGAAGTTCTTAATTCGTCGCGTATATTTTTTATGTATGTTCGCCGATTACTCGAAAACGCCTGGACCGATTTGGAAAATTCTTTTTTGTATGAAAGGGGATAACTCAGGGTGGTCCCATAAAATTGGATGAAGACCTGATAAGGATCTTCGGAGTGATGAACAGAATTGCACCTCGTGAGTGCTGCAAATTGTTCAGTTTTCCATTTCCTCTAGTAGAATTGGCCCATACACTAATAGGTACCGATGAATGGAGCATCTGAAACCACCTTCTCATCACCGAACTCCTCAATGGGTTACGATTAGGTAAAGGTTGCAATTTGAAGAAATAGTCGCTTTCGCCCCATGGAGTAGAATTTTCAGTGGTTAAATAAAAACATAAATTCAAATTAAATCGAAATGTATTATATTTCCTTTTTTTTAGTTTTTGTTTTCAGGTTTTTTTAAGTCGGTTTTTTAATAAAAAAACAAGTTGTGTGTAAGTATCATTTAACTTTTGTTGTTGCCCAAATAAATAAAAGTAGATTGGACCAAGGAATCACGTTGTCCCATACAAACTTTGCCCCGTTAGGGGGTAGAATTTCGGAAAATCCTCTCTTATCGGATGCCATCGTATAAAGAACACACCCTCAAGTTTCAGGTCTATACGATCAGCGGTTTAGGCTGTGCGTTGATCCGTCAGGCCAAAGGACTTTATATGTACCTATAGATAAAATAGATAGATAAAGAAGATAGATAGGTATATAGATATAAAATAAATAAATATTGCAGGACATTCCACACATCGCCATCCAGTCCCAAGCTTAGTAACTGGACTTGAGTAATGGGTGTTAGACAACGGATATACTACTTATATACTTTTCTTTTGTAAATATACACTTATAATATATATTTATATTTTATTAATATTGTTCTATATCTACGGTAGTTCCTTACATATTTGTGCGACACTCATCCTATCCTATCCTATCCTACTAATCCTACTAATAATATTATAAACGTGAAAGTTTGTGTGTGTGTGTGTATGTTTGTTACTCCTTCACGCAAAAACTACTGGACCGATTGCGTTGAAACTCGGTATGTAGATAGCTAGAGACCTGGATTAACACATAGGCTACTTTTTATCCCGATATTCCCACGGAATCGGGACTTACGCGGGTGAAACCGCTGGGCGCAGTTAGTAAAAATTTAAAAGTGTGTGGGTAACCTTAATCTATTTTTTTCTCTCATAAAAGTGATAAAAAGAATATGATAAGGCGGGAAAAGAGGAAATTAAAAAAGTTGTATGAACATTTTATATGAGTTTAATCTTTTCATCACTTAATAACGTAGAAGAGGCTGTATCTGGTTTTAACCGTCATAAAAAGGGAGATATTATGAGTTTGTGACAAATCTCGAAAAAAATGATCGAGACGTCTCTTGTATAATGGGCTAAGAACAAGCTAAGACCTCAATATTTACCAAAAAAAATACCTAGAGGTACTCTAGGTTTTTGAAGTGAAAACTTCTTATGGCGCGTTGGGCACTTTTGTGGGTGAGCATTTTCAGCCGTTCTCGCGATAGATGAGATTTGACAGATGAGATTTTACACAGATATACAGCGCGACAGATGAGATTTTACACAGATATACAGTTTTCACTTCTGCCTGCACTCCCGGAGTGCGCTGTTTTTTTTACTAGAGTGTTTATCTATCTAGTACCTTTTTGGTAGGTATAGGTTTCCGTTGTCTGGTCACCATAACATAAGCTCAGTTGTTTCGCTTGAGACTAGATCGCGTCTTGCAATTTTGTTTTCAAAATTGCTAGTTTTAGCTTCAGATGATAACAAAAGGTTGGCTCCTACCTTTGACTGCGGATAAGCATCGCCATCGAACAAGAAAAAACGCAGTCAGTCTTTTGGGCACCCTCTCATTTGAACTTTTAATTTATTATTATTTAATTTAGGTCACAAAGGTACCCTTTTTAATTTTTTTGTAAAAATTTAAAGTAAAAAGAAACAACATACAGTTGAATTTAGAACCTCCTCCTTTTTTGAAGTAGGTTAATAAAATAATTTTGAAATTTTGTTGTGAATAATATTATAAATATTTTATTCAGCAAGTATAGACCCCGGATAACATGGAAGGCACGTAAACGTATCTCCTCGAAATAATACCCACCGTATTTCTCCAACAAAAACTAAAGCAACAAACGTAACGTAGCACCTTAAGCCTTTAAAAAATAACCCCCATTATCTCCACGTGTACAAACGAACAAAATGGCGGACACCTGGTGAAATATGCCACATAAATACTTAGTTAGAGAAAACTATAAATATTGTAGGATGTAGGATAGTTTATTTTTATTTTTTACCCGACTATATATACGGCGAAGCCAAAAGGGAGGGTTATGTGTTTGACCTGTATGTATGTATGTATGTTCATCGGTTCCCATCTGCACAAACAACGTGACACTTAATTTATATACCTATATTAGAAAAATGAACCGTCTTAAAAATAATATTTTTAAGACTAAGACTAACTTAGTTTTTAAAGCATCAATTATGATGCTTTAAAAACTAAGCTAGGAAGTCGGGATGAGTAAAATCAATGGTACCTCTATAAAGTCCTCTTGTGAATGATCGCGTACAATCGTGAGCCAGATTGAATCCATGATTGGATTGAAAACCTACGTAGAATCGACTCGGTTACCTCACGATATATTGATACAGCGCGTATTCATTGCGACATAAAGGTGGAGTTAAAATTGATAGTTTGCTATCGAGGTTTAGATTTTAATTTAGGATAAAAAAATTGATAGAAAACTTTTTTTGTTCAAAATACGAAATACACGTACAGTCGGAGTCAAAATTGCAGACTTACCGTAGACCTCTCAAACTGATAAATATTATTAAAATGTTTTCAACTCAAGCAAGATTCTAAAGTCTTGCTCAAGTTCAAAAAAGTCTTTCAACTCAGTAATTTATAAGATTAATATTATTAGAATACAAAGATTCCAGATTTCAGAAATGTAGACCCACCGCAGAGTAAAAAAAAACTCTGCGGTGGGTCTGCAATTCTGGCTTTGACCAGACCTTACACTTTATTAGTGTGGTATTAGTCCAAAGTTCAGAAAGAAGCTTGAACTCACTTAGGTATTCTTATGTATCTACCTACACTTAATTTTAATAAGCATTTTTGAGTTAAAATGTGCTGATGTGGCACTTTGGCACTTTTACAGATGGCAGTTGTGCGTAAGTAATAAAACATATTTTAACTGACGCGTCAGTTATGTTAAAATACAGTTAAAATACGCCATTTTTTTAAATAGCTTAAACTTTAGACTTTAAGGTCTTCAATTTACAGGCTGGAGGGACAGGTTTTGCAGCATAGCTTGCTCGGGAGTCCCGCAACTGCACTGACATGGATCGATCTTGCCTCATGTCCCCAGGTTCACCCTGTAGCGATGAATTTTCCTTAGTCTGTTAAGTGACTTCCGCACTGTCCAAGGTAAGTCATGACCAGCGATAAGAGTCTCTGCAGGGTCCAGGGAATGTGGGGATAGACCATACTTCTCCTTCTACAAGTGAACAAATTGACTCGCGTCTCCGTCACTTTTAGAAATAGTAGGATGAACTTCAAGAAACTATTGCGCTTCTCTTAGCGGTAGGATAATGAAGTGGGATTGGTGTCGAACGTGGGGTGCCTGGGGTTAGATTCCTGCTTAGTTTTCACGGTAGCATCTTATCTTATATCGGAGGCTGATAGAGCCAGCAACACTGTGACCCATTGGGATATTTTGTGTTTAGCCCTACCTTAATGTTACTTACTCTTTAAAGAAGTGGTCGATTAACTCGATGATCCCACTAAGAGGAAGAAACCTGTATTTCTCCGGTTTGGGATACGCATTCCCAAGGAGGCTCATATACGCTTCGCTGCTAAGACGTCGCATTCACACAGTATGTGCTCCATAGTTTCTCTGACATCACCGCAGGCTCTGCAGTCAGTATTTGAAGTTATCTTCATTTGTAAAAGCATGTCATTGGTTCCGTAATGCCCTGTCAAGGCACCAACCACAGCTCGTGCTTTGCTAGCCGGACGGTAGAAAAGACTATTCTGACAATCCCCCGACGTAAAAACGACGGGGGTTTGAATAAGTTTGACGTGTTTGTGTGCGTATCTGTCTGTGGCATCGTATCTCCCGTAGTCCCGTAGTTGAACCGATATTGATTAATGATGTGAAACATCTATAGCCGCACGTAAAACCGATTTCTGCCGTGACGACGCACAGTGGGTCAAAACTGCAAATGATGGACATAGGGCTGTTTTTCGATGCAGATCGTTAGAGCTCACTATTTTAAATTAAATAGGCTTCTGTTATGGTGACTAGACCCAACTAGGCTTGTGTTATGGTGACTAGACCCAACTAGGCTTGTGTTATGGTGACTAGACGCAACTAGGCTTGTGTTATGGTAACTAGATCCAACTAGGCTTGTGTTATGGTGACTAGGCGTAACTAGGCTTGTGTTATGTGACTAGACGCAACTAGGCTTGTGTTATGTGACTAGACCCAAATAGGCTTGTGTTATGGTGACTAGGCGTAACTAGGCTTGTGTTATGTGACTAGACGCAACTAGGCTTGTGTTATGTGACTAGACCCAAATAGGCTTGTGTTATGGTGACTAGGCGTAACTAGGCTTGTGTTATGTGACCAGACCCAAATAGGCTTGTGTTATGGTGACTAGGCGTAACTAGGCTTGTGTTATGTGACCAGACCCAAATAGGCTTGTGTTATGGTGACTAGGCGTAACTAGGCTTGTGTTATGGTGGCTAGACGATGATGTGCGATTCTATCACAATCCGTTCTTTTCTGCATAAGTATTACTTTTACAAAATAATGTCGATGTTTCACATCTGCCAGGCGTCCCGTGACGGCTCACATTTTTTTTTGTTTGAAAGGTGAATTAGTCGGTAGTATTCTATGTTCGATCGAAATCGGTTCAGCCGTCTGATAGTTATGGGGGAGTTTAATAGTCGGGGGTTTTTAATAAAATCAAATTTTTGGAATAAGGGGGAATAAGTTTTTTGAAGTGAAAACTTGTTTAGCGCGGTACGCATATTTTTAGATAAGATAAAATCTCTGAATTCGCGACACCGTTACGAGACGCAGCTACAGTGTGTGCATATATGCATGTATATTTTGTAATTGTTTAGTAAATAAGTTTTTTTTTTAGTTTCTGTCGGCAACGGATTTTTTTATCTTTTATAATGTCGCAACATTTCAAACCCAATAAAAACTGCGCTGACAGACAACTAATAATAAAAATACTTAATAACCAGAACAGTCGTTCACTCGGGAGTGTTTGTTTTAATGAATTCAGTTCAGTAATATGTAGGCAGATGGCAGAACGCCAACCAAGTTTGGACGAACAAATGCACCTGTCTACAGAATCACTACATAGTATAAAACAAAGTCGCTTTCTCTGTCCCTATTTCCCTTTGTACGCTTAAATCTTTAAAACTACGCAACGGATTTTGATGCTGTTTTTTTAATAGAAAGAGTGATTGAATCACTCTTTCTCACCAAGGAAGGTTTATATGTATAATACATACATAATATAGCCGTGCGAAGCCGGGGCGGGTCACTAGTATAAAATAAAGTCGCTTTCTCTGTCCCTATTTCCCTTTGTATGCTTAAATCTTTAAAATTACGCAACGGATTTTGATGCGGATGATTCAAGAGTAAGGTTTTTAGATATAATATATGCATAATTCAGCAGTGCTAAGCCGGGGCGGGTCGCTACTATTTTTATAGTTTGTCATACACTATTCATATTATTTTAGGTATAGGTACCCGTATCTACGAGTAATTTTAGAAAAACCTTGATATTAGTGACCAAAAAAGAATCATCTCAATCGGTTGAGCCGTCTTCGAATGATCGCGTAACATACATACAAAAAAAATACAACATATAGACGAATTGAGAACCTCCTCCTTTTTTGAAGTCGGTTAATAACAGAAAAATAAACAAGTGAATTGTTTTTCAGATTGAAAATTGAGTGGAAAGGTACCTTGCTCTCTCTCCATACAAACGTAGTCGACTGTTTCCTCCCTGGATCATTATCCAGGGAGGAAACAGTCGACTACGTTACACACAGTGTCATTACACTAGCACAAATATGTTTGTTGCATAAAACCTATAAGTAACTGCCATGACTATGACTCTATGTTTTGTTTTTTTTTCAGACAAATATCTAAGCATAAATACTTGTCTGAGGCGGGAATCGAACCCGCAACCCTGTGTTTGGCAGTCCGGTGATCATTGTGCTAACTGGGTCGTCAATTCATCATCATCATCATCATCATCCGAGCGATGTTCCCGGTTGCATCCCTCTCGGGAGCCCGGGGTCCGCTTTCCTACTTTTACGCCTCCACTTCGCACGATCTTCGGCATCCTGGTTTGTAAGGCCATTTGCACGCATATCACCCTTTACGACGTCAATCCAGCATTTCCAACTGGGTCGTCAATTACACCACAAATATGATATACCTCGCCACTAATAAACAATATTCAAAACCGGTATCAATATTCAGTATCTATCGTATCGAACAGACTTCGAACAGGCGTTCACCGTAAATTAATTTCCGCAACATAATTACACACTCAGATGCGTACGTCACGTTTTATAGGTTTGTCTCAAGTATATTACATAATAAGGCATATATACACGCACGTCTCTACACGCGTGATCAGATTACCCGCGGGAAAACGTGAGACACGGCCCTTCACGCGTGTTTGATAACAAAATGAACTTTACTCCTAGTTTAGATAATTAATACTGGCAGCGCTAGTAACTTTGACGACCCAGTTGGCACAATGGTCACCATGCCGAACTGCCAAACACAGGGTTGCGGGTTCGATTCCCGCCTCAGACATGTATTTATGCTTAGATATTTGTCTGTGGTCCCGTTGTTTCTATGTATTATAATGTACATATTTACAAAAGAAAAGTATATAAGTAGTATATCCGTTGTCTTGCACCCATACACAAGTCAAGTTATTTGGCTTGGGGCTAGATGGTGATGTGTGCAATGTCCTGCAATATTTATTTTTATTTATTAAATTGAATTATGATTTTTTTTTGATGTGAAACATCTATAGCCACACGTGAAACCAATTTCTGGCGTGGCGACGCATGCCGTGGCGACGCGTCGCCACTCTATATGATGGTATATACAGGGTGTCCCGTAATTAAATAAAAAATAAATAAATAAGGCGTTTATTTACACAAAACTTAACTCAAACATTAATACCTACCTATCTTAAACTAATTTATGAAACTTATTATACCCACTTATAATATTTCTGTTATAAGATGGATATAAGACAATTTTAATTTAAGAGTTGTAAGTATATATTAAATAACATTACACATTAGGTAGGTACATGCCCAAGAAAAGCAAAGGTAAAAAGGAAGAGAACTCAGCTAAGCTGTTTTTCAGTCTCTCCTTACTAAAAAAAGAAAAAAGAAATGGCCTCTGCCATGTTTAAAATATGATTAGGTATTATATACATTTGCAGGGTTCTATAGGTATTAATGACCAAGCGGGCACCTACGGATAGAGGACACTGTGCCGGATTAGAAAAACGAAAGTTATGTTCTATGAAAGTCTCGGTTTCCGAGATATCCGCCATTTTAAATAAATTTAAAAATTTCACTCCGTTCTCTATGTTTTGTGATGCCAAAACTGCAAATGAAGGAATTATCCCAATCTGTTTTTTGGATAGTATTCCAGGATAAATGTGCTATCGAATGCAAACAATATTTTTTATGACACATTGAAAGTTTTTTTTAAAATTAAGATTTAACTCAAACTTCATGGTTTTTAATTACATACTACTATACTGTAGTATGCAGTAGTGTGTACGGTGTACACACCGTTATCGACTGTGCGATTCTATCACAATCTGTTCTTTTCTGCATATTACTTTTACAAAATAATGTCGATGTTTCACATTTGTTTGTGTTAGGTACGCATCAATAAACCGTAGGTGTAAAACGAGCTAACATGTTCGTTGGTACATTATGATACTACGTACATTCAATAACGTTTGAAAGCTTCCTATTATGTAGTAATGTACCTTAAGAGGAAAGGGTACCAACGCGACGCTCTCTCCTTACAAACGTAGTCGACTGTTTCCTCCCTGGATAATGACACTTTAGCAAATTATTTTTGTTGCATAAAACTTATAACTGCCATGACTATGCCCTATGTCTTATTTTTATATATGTTTTGTTTTTTTAATTCTTACTATCTATGATAATTAAAATATGAAAAAAAATATGGTTGTCTGTAAAGTCGGTTATCGGAGGATAATTTTACGTAATAATACGAAAACGATGAAAAAATAAGCTTTTTATTGTTATTCCTTTATTTAAATATTTTTTCTTTTTTTTCCTATAATATTTTGTCTTCTATGCGTCCCTCGTCACCCTAACACAAGCCCAGATGAGCGATATTATTATTAAATACTCTCCATGTTACCATGACGTCAAGCGTCCAGCTGCCTGATTCAGAACAGACCCCTGTTTTTTTTTTATCTTAATTTCTATGATAATTAGAAAATGAAAAAAACTAAGACATAGGTGCATAGTCATGGCAGTTATAAGTTTTATGCAACAAAAAATATTTGTGCTAGTGTCATTATCCAGGGAGGAAACAGTCGAAATCAGTTTGTATGAAGAGAGCACCGGTACCCTTTCCTCTTAATAGCATCTCTCGTTGTTTGTACTAAATTAGACGCCATATTAGTGGTTTGAATATCTCTACTTATGTTATAGGGTTGATTAAATTAAGTCCTCCATTGCGTATTCGCTAACGGCGCGGGCGGCGAACAGAAGGCCAATTCACCATAAGGGCTCGCCACGCGTCCGCCACGCGCCCGCCACGCGCCCGCTACGCGCACCACACGCGTACAACTCGCTTTGAAGTTTGTTGTATTCATAATTTGAGTCTTATGACACATCAATAGATGTCAAATTGCATTTATGCAAGACCACGCAAACGGGCGCGGGTGGACTTGCCACTATTGATCTATTGATGTGTCATAAGACTCAAATTACATATAGAACAAATTTCAACGCGTGGTCAACGCGTGTCATCTGAACGCGCCCTTAGGATGAATAAGACTGGGAACAAGGAATGGGCGAAGTGAGAATTGGCAACAAAGAAAAGAAATAAAACAATAAAAATAAGCCAAAACCAAAGCTAGAATCTAAAGCTAAAGCCAAAGCTAGAATTAAGGAACGTCAGCGAGCCACAAACTAGCCTGTCTGAAGTCTGTGAGGGCTCGAACAGACCCCTCGTTATCATGTAAACCTACATAACCTACATTTAAACGTTTGTAAAGGTAAGGAACCTCTGACACGCTAAGCAAATGACAGGCCCTAAGGGCAAACGTGCTCTACAGACCTGAAACCTACCCCCCCAACCAGCAGACCCATTTGGCGCGTAAATATACATTTTTCGTAAGAAAAATCCATTGGAGCATGGCAGGGATTCGAACCCACAATCTTCAGAATGAAATTCAAAAAAACTGGTTGCCTGTAAAGTCGGTATACGGGCGAAAGTTTTACGTGACAACAACTGTGCTCGAGTGGAAGGGACGCGTGCCTTTCACTTTTTATGTCTGTCTCTCTCGCTCTTAGGCGGGCTAACCATGCCCGCGTGCCTCTCACTCGCTCTCATGCTCGCTCTCATCTCATCTCATGTGAGCGCATAACGTCAGCGGAGCGTAACGCAGTTTCTTGAAGTGTCACCCGGCAAACCAATTTATAAAACGTTGTCACGTCAAAAGTCTACCACTAGACCAACACCGCGCAGGAAAATGCGCACGGCGTCATCTAGTTCTCCAAGCTAAGCAACTAAACTTTTTTTTGTAAAACTTTTACCTATCACTATCACTACATAGTATAAAACAAAGTCGCTTTCTCTGTCCCTACGCAACGGATGTTGATGTTTTTTTTAATAGATAAAGTGATTCAAGAGGAAGGTTTATATGTTTAAGACATGCATAATATAGCCGTGCGAAGCCGGGACGGGTCGCTAGTTATGTATCTATCAAGAAACAAACAACACATAAATGTCTCAGTTGTTACAATGGTCACCATGCCGGACTGCCAAACACAGGGTTGCGCGTTCGATTCCCGCCTCATACAAGTATTTATGCCTAGATATTTGTATTGTGTATAGTAGCAACGCTCCGTGGTTTCACCCGCGTAACTTTAAATATTCTTAATATCGAAATATAAAAATACCCATAACACAAGTCTAGTTACTTAGCTTGGGGCTAGATGGCGATGTGTGGAAAGTCATGCAATATTTATTTAATTTATAATATCGGTGATAAATCTGTCGACCGTTTAGTTTGTGGTCTAAAGGAGTCCTTTAGCATAAATTATTTAGTACCTTTGAGGTTGAAAATGTTGGAAATGTAACACGCAAATTGATAACAGTAAAGGCGGTAGGTTACCTGCTTATGAATTAATTCTTTCTTGACTGTTAATCCACGTTTAATCTAGGCTAAGCAAAAAATTATGTTTCATTTTGTTTGACTTTAAATTAAATCCAAATTAGGTAATTTCAGACATAGGCCACATATACTTATCTATAAATAAAAAAATTATTTGACTTTCAAGTCCTGACTGACTGATAAATCAACGCAAACCAATGAATTGGGTTAAAATTTGTAAAATAGCTGTTATGACATAGTTATTAAATGTAAAATCTGTATAAAATTCGGGAGAAATTCCTTGAGGAACTAAAAAAATAATAAAGAAAAAACCGACTTAAAAAAAAACCTGAAAACAAAAACTAAAAAGTGAAAAATAATCCATTTCGGGTCACTAAGACAGCAGATAACTTAAAACATACTTGGAAGTTGAACTGGGTTAGATTGAATGTTGAGAGGTATATATAGGAAATATGGTGTCACCCAGTCCGTCTTCCAAGTATGTTTAAGTTATCTGCTGTCTTAGTGACCCGAAATTGATTATTTTTCAAAAAACATTGCCCAGTGCACAATAAAAAAGATTTCTTGTAGCAAGAAATAATTGACCGAACGAGCGAAGCGAGAGAGGTCTAGTGTTGAGAAGGGTCGGTCGCTCGTATGTTTGTATGTTTGTATGTTTGTTCGACGATAACTTGAGTACCGTTGCTCTGATCTTCATGATTTTTGGTATACAAGTAGTTGAGGTCCATAGAATTTTTAAGTTCGAACATGAGCAGGATCGGTCAAGGGGTTACGGAGATAGGGGTCCAAAAGGGGATCTACCTATATGGCACACAAACTATACTGCAAATATACCCGAGTGGGGTATCAAATGAAAGGGCGTAACTTCGGTGACAATAATATGGTACCATGGAACTGATCTGATGATAGAGCTGGAGGGAATCTGCAGGAATTATCTCATTATCCATACCTTATAGTTCATTCATTCAAACTACTCGTCAAGAATCGCCTCGACGAGTAGTTTGTCTTTCAATGGTAACCAGGGTCTGATGATGGAACTGGAAGGTGGTCATAGGAAATTCGCAATGAAACGACACAACCTCATCGAGTTTAGGCTCGTTAGAATCGTCTTGACGAGTAGTTTGTCTTTCAATGGTAACCAGGGTCTGATGATGGAACTGGAAGGTGGTCATAGGAACTTCGCAATGAAACGACACAACCTCATCGAGTTTGGGCTCGTTAGAATCGTCTTGACGAGTAGTTTGTCTTCCAATGGTGACCAGGGTCTGATGATGGAACTGGAAGGTGGTCATAGGAACTTCGCAATGAAACGACACAACCCCATCGAGTTTGGGCTCGTTAGAATCGCCTTGACGGGTAGTTTGTCTTTCAATGGTAACCAGGGTCTGATGATGGAACTGGAAGGTGGTCATAGGAACTTCGCAATGAAACGACACAACCTCATCGAGTTTGGGCTCGTTAGAATCGTCTTGACGAGTAGTTTGTCTTTCAATGGTGGCCAGGGTCTGATGATGGAACTGGAAGGTTGTCATAGGAACTTCGCAATGAAACGACACAACCTCATCGAGTTTGAGCTCGTTAGAATCGTCTTGACGAGTAGTTTGTCTTTCAATGGTGACCAGGGTCTAATGATGGAACTGGAAGGTGGTCATAGGAACTCCGCAATGAAACGACACAACCCCATCGAGTTTGGGCTCGTTAGAATCGCCTTGACAGGTAGTTTGTCTTTTAATGGTAACCAGGGTCTGATCATGGAACTGGAAGGTGGTCATAGGAAATTCGCAATGAAACGGCACAACCTCATCGAGTTACGGCTCGTTAGAATCGTCTTGACGAGTAGTTTGTCTTTCAATAGTAACCAGGGTCTGATCTAACATATTTCGTTATCAAAGACCAAAAAGTATAAAATAAATTAATACAGTAAAAAACTAAAAAAAACACGCTTTAATAAAAAAAAGTCCAACTAAAAAATAGAAAATAAATAAATCTAATAAATTTGGAGAATATTGTACTTAAATAGTAAGCGTGTTACATTGTGATTGCAAAAGAAAAATAACGAAGGTGTAGCATCACAAATTCACAATGTAACACGCTTACTATTTACAATATTCTTAATCCAAATTTATTTAAATTTTATAGAAATGTATTACTTTGCCCCAAATCGTCCGAACTCTCTTTGCTTCATTTCCTATAATTATTTATTTCATAATCATGGGCTGTTTTACAATAATAGTGGTGGATAGTATTAAATAGTAGGAATGTTCGGTTCTAGCCGATCTAGAGACTCTGATAATTATAAAATTTGTGACTAATTTTTTTATAATTTTTATTGACTTGTTATATTTTAGTTTAGGGACTTATTACAGGACATATTGGTCTCAAACTTCTCTAATATATTCTCGTTCTCGACCTTGTCTTCTCGTTTCCTCTTACGTAACATTATGATAAGTAGATACATAAGGAAGGAAGGAAAGGAATTACTATCTTCTGGATATTATGTTGGACACATTAAAAATGTCTTGAGTAAAAATAAAGAGTCAACGGATGTCCAGGGTGTGATGATTGACCTATGCTAATTAGAACTTAACAACTTAACAACTTATTGTAAATAGTAACAAGTTAACAACAACAACAAGTTATGCCTATGTCAGATAATAGCGATACTAGGCACCTATCATTCAAATAAGATAGACCTGTCGTATTTGGAGTCTTTCGTCGTTATATTATACATTTTAGTACTTTACGCTGAAATATAATAAACGCTGAAAAAAACTCGTGAGGTCTCAGTTCGGGGCGAACTACTAGTTATTTCCATAAACCTAGACGCTAAAGAATAATTTCTTGGTATCTATACATATAAAATGCTTTGTCCTGACTGACTGACGGATCAACGCACAGCCTAAACCGCTGATCGTAGAGACCTGAAACTTGGAGGGTGTTTTCTTTGTGTGATGTAGGCATTCGATAAGAAAGGATTTTGAAAAAATTAAACCCTACGCGGACGAAGTTGCGAGCAAAAGCTAGTCGCTAGCTATAAACTAGCGACCCGCCCCGGCTTCGCACGGCTATATTATGCATGTTTTATACATATAAACCTTCATCTTGAATCACTCTATCTATTAAAAAAACCGCATCAAAATCCGTGGCGTAGTTTTAAAGATCTAAGCATACAAAGGGACATAGGGACGGCGAAAAGTGACTTTATTTTATACTAGCGACCCGCTCCGGCTTCGCACGGATATATTATGCATGTGTTATACATATAAACATTCCTCTCGAATCACTCTATCTATTAAAAAAACCGCATCAAAATCTGTTGCGTAGTTTTAAAGATTTAAGCATACAAAGGGATATAGGGACAGAGAAAGCGACTTTGTGGTAGAGAACAACAATAGCTCTATCAACAATTCTATTTTAAAATAATTCCAAGCCAGATGGGGTAGAAAATCAAGAGTAATCAAGACTTAAGAAACACCCTTTGAAATTCGAATTATCGATTTCGCAAAAATGCGTGCTTTTAAGGGTGAAAATAGACAAAAGACTTTCCTATCAGTCGATAGCTTGCTGATCGTTCATACATAGTATTTTTCATTACTTATATCGGAAAGGAGGTCTGAAGTTGCCTGAGTAGCGGGTTAAAAGTAATACTTTGCAACCCTAGGGAGAATTGTTTTCAACTGACAACTGTAAAATTTAACATCTAAAAAAAAACTGTTAAATTTTCACATGTCTATTGGACCGTGTTCCAACTTTCTCTACAGCCACTCAATTACAACGCGATGTAAAATTTAAAGAACATACTTATTTTTAAATGACTTTTTATTAACTTAATTTTTTAAATTTGGCCCTTATTTTAATAGGATTGGACCAATTATTTTTAATTTTTAATGCTGAAAATGAAAAATAATGGCCGAATAGCTGGTCGGCCACAGAACAAAAAATCACTTATTTTTCGTTAGCAGATTTATTTTTATTTTCCTTATATTCGTAATGAAAAGCACAGTGTTTTCGGGTTAAAGACTTATTTCTTCTTGGGACTTAATAAGTTACTTACATCTCTAGGCAAATAAATAAACTGAAACTGAACTGAAAATAAGGTAACAATGTATTTATCCAATGAATCAAGCATACAAAAAAAAAACAGCGCACTCCGGGAGTGCAGGCAGAAGTGAAAACAATAAACTTGTTATTTCTCATAAAATATTTCTTGAAACGATCTGCTACTGCCATCTATTAGCACTCACTTAAACAAATATAGTTTATTTTTTATTCGCTAGATGGCAGTAAAAAAATTAAATCAGCGCCATCTACATTCGAATAGCGGTCTTTCTAGAAACTAAGTTTCTCAATTTGTGTAATAGATGGCAGTATAAGTTAAACAAAAAGACTAACACAAATAAAATCTCATCTGTCGTGTCAAATCTCATCTGTCGCGTCAAAATCTGTCGCGTCAAAATCTGTCGCGAGAACGGCTGAAAATGCTCACCCACAAAAGTGCCCAACGCGCCATAAGAAGTTTTCACTTCAAAAATACAAAAAATCCTTATAATATTAGTAGAGATGTAGTATAACGATCGGGTCGGGCGTCGTCGTCTTATCGGCAGACTGAAAAATCTGCAATCTGTCTCATCACGAACGCCTTGAAATCCACTTGATTCTAATTTTGGATTAAAATGTCTTAGGAACTGAAGAGCTTAACTACTTAACTGAGACCTTTTCAAAAATGTTTACAGAATAATTGGGCGCTCGAGTAGACGCAAATTATTTTGCAGGGGTGTTAATTGGATTTATCATTTTCAAGTTTAGATGGTAAAATCTAATCTAAGGGACTTGATATACAAAGCGGCGAAGTCGATGCATTGAAAATGTATGGCGCCCAAGAAACGAAATTTACATGGCGTAGCGGGCGTTCGTTCGAGCCCCATATAGTAATGCTTTGGACTCTGTAAAGTGGCGAGACAGTCATTCGTTTGACCTCGTTTAGTTTACTAGGCCGAGTACCAATTTGCTGTCTCGTCACTTTACTCGGTGTGTATGATCAAGGCATAATCATCACAGCGGTGGGTCTAGACTTCTAGGACTTCCTGGACGAGGCATGACCACCATGTGTTGCTGCCGGTGGACAGTTCTCTTTCGATTCTCGGCTTAGCCAATCAACCTTCATCAGCTTCTTATGGTTTATTTCCTTTAACTTATGCTAAACCATTATTGTTCCTAATTTTTTTATGTAGCATAGAGAGTTGAGAGAGAGAGAGAAAAAATGACAAAAATGTTTGAAATTGTGTGTCAATTTATGTGACACATGTCGGCTAATTAGGTAAGTACCTACTTAGGCTTGTTTCACTATACAAGTACCCATTCATTCCTCGTTTATCCACATGCATAATTCAACATAACTTTGATGGATTAGGAATTTTCCTTCAAAAAATGCTGTCCGACGAAAATGTATGGGTTATAGAAGTTAGAAACATTATGTGCCCCTTTTGGCGCAATAAGTTAGAAAAGAAACTTCGTAAGTAATAATATCCATGAAATTCAGGACATTGTAGAGCCTACGACATGTTTTAGACGGAGTAGGTACACTTGCCCAGCACTTTACCCTCTATGCTTAGTTGACCATGTTCAGAGGAACCCCATGAGTTTCTTGTGCCTTCTTCTCATTGGTGGGCGCGTTCCGAAGGCACACATCCTAACTTAGTTTTAAGACGATTTTATGTGGTCCTGTATACTTTTATGTATTAAGCATCCAAAGAAATGATTTTTTTTTACTTTGACTTTGAAAGAACTCGTCATTTTGTCTGGAGACAACTAAGTGTTATCACCTTGTTTTATTTCAACTTAAGGACGATGTCATTTAGCGCACTTAGACTTTTTGTATTAAAAATCCAAATCTGCCCGGGAAACGACCTTCGGAATGAAGGTATCACCACTAGGCCAATATCAAGATATTCGACGGAAGAAAACGAAAACGCTGTAAGAAGACAAACCTCAATTGTTCACTAGAGCCGAAGACCTAAATACAAATATAATATATATTTTGTTATTCTTTTTCATCCGGACTAGTTGTGTAGTATGTAGTTAATTTATATGTGAAAACATTTAATTGGTTTTTAGCCGCCTTTTTAGTTTTTAAGCTGAGTATTTATAACTGTGTGACGACCCAGTTGGCACAATGGTCACCATGCCGGACTGTCAAACATAGGGTCGCGGGTTCGATTCCCGCCTCAGACAAGTATTTATGCTTAGATATTTGTCTGTGGTCTGGTTGTTTCTATGTATTATAAGTATATATTTACAAAAGAAAAGTATATAAGTAGTATATCCGTTGTCTAGCACCCATAACACAAGTCTAGTTACTTAGCTTGGAGCTAGATGGCGATGTGTGGACTGTCCTGCAATATTTATTTTATTTATTTATTTAAATAAAATAAAATAAAATAAATAAATAACTCAAAAACTATGCTACGGAAGAAAATTATTTTTGTCCATCATCATCAAAATAAATTTAGTTTTTAGTTATTAGAAATAAGGTATTTCAGCTACCGTAAATTGTTTAGTTCTATAATTTGCGGTGCTTACCTGTATTTTTTGTAGATTAAGTACTTTAAAAAGATGTAAGTGTCATTAAGGAAAATCTTAAATAATCTCAGTGTGTAAAATAAAAGAACGCTGTAAGTGACGTCGTGATATTTGAACTGCGTAAGCTGCTGTAAGTAAATACATACCTTAATATTGCCGTAAGTCAATTAGCATAAAAAACACAGGTTTCTAGCATACTGACATCAAATTAGATGGTGTTTCTATTGGAAACACTTACGGCGTAAGTGTTTTTTATTCATAATAAATAAATAAATATTGCAGGACATTCCACACATCGCCATCTAGCCCCAAGCTAAGTACTTAGACTTCTGTTATGGGTCCTAGACGACGGATAGGTATACTTCTTAAATGCTTTTCTTTTGTAAATATATACTGGAGGACTGTTCACCGGAACGGAAACAAAAAATAATGGACTGAATACTTTTAGTATTATTTTAAATATTTAATTTAATCTATTTACTTATTACTATAATATTATATTATTATATTGATATTTTAGTTATTAGGTATTTTATATTCTAGTCACAATTTATAATTATAATTAGAGCATTTGACTAATGTAAATGTAATATTTATTTTATGGGTGGTTCAATGCCTGCAATAAAGATCATTTATTTATTTTATTTATTTATTTATACTTATAATACATAGAAACAACCAGGCCACATACAAATATCTAACCATAAATACTTGTCTGAGACGTGAATCGATCCCGTAACCCTGTGTTTGGCAGTTCGGCTTGATGACCATTGTGCCAACCAGGTCGTCAAATTTATCGTAGAAATATAAGAGTCAGACCAATCGACAAAATATTTTTTCCTCATTCAAAGACATTTTTAACCTACTTACGCCATTTTCGCTACTTACAGCGTTTTCGTTTTCCTCCGTCGAAGAAACTCATATCTAGTGTCTACGAGTGTAAGGTCTTTGAGTGTCTATGATTGAGTATATATTATAGTGTAAACTCCATTGTCGCTACCTACTATATCGAAAGAGTGCTGTCTAAATTGGGTTGCCATCCTTTTGTCCCGAAAATCTCGACGTATTTGAAGGTAAATTGTACTAGATCTTGTGAACTTGTGAAATTCCTACATATTCGTGTACGATATTTGAGAGAGAATTTTGTGAAAATACAGGATAAAGCGTAAAACAATGATTCACTGTTCAAATAGATGTTAGTTTACGTTGTGAGTTCTATATCGAACGAATTTAGACAATTCGCTCACAGCTTTATTAAAAAATACGTCTTTAAAACCGCTTACATTGATTCGAAACACTACATTAGCATTACCATTGTTAAAGAAAATGATTTGATTTCAAAATGTATTAAAATCTGACGGCCAATTCTCATAAATAAAATTATTGTTCAAATTACATTGCAACATCATTCAGAAGGCCAATTCTCGTAAAAATCATTGTTGAAATCACATTTCAATATCATTTCGATCACAAATAATACCCTCAAAGTAGCTCAAAACAAACTTAAAGTCACCTTTTTGCAAAAAAAAACTGACTTTGAGGGTATTTTTTGCAATCGAAATGATATTGAAATGTAATTTGAACAATGTTATTTACGAGAATTGGCCTTCTGATTGCATTCCGATTACAAAGAATATTCTTGAAAATACCAAAATCTGACTTTGTGGATATTTTGAGCTACTTTGACAGTATTTTTAATAATCCGAATGCAATCGGAATGATATTGTAATTATGTAGTTTTAATTGAACAATGTTATTTACGAGATTTGGCCTAATTAATCGCGATTCCAAAAAAAAACTTATACTTACTTACCTATGTTTGTTTTTAAAATTTGTTCAGAATCAGAATCAGAATCAGAATATTTTATTTGTCTAGAATGTAGTTTACATATGTATGATGTTAGTATGATTAGTACGTGCTTACATTCTACCAGTCATCTGGTGTACAAATATTATGTGGGTAGGATATGACTTTTAAAAATATAAAGTGACTTTAAAAATACATTAATCATAAATTTTAAATAAGATTTACAATAATTGAGCACTGCACCAGGTCCGATTCAATATATAATGTCAAAAAAGAATGGAATCACTATTAATATAAATGTCAAATAAAATTAAAAATTATTATGTCAGTTTTTTTCATTTAAAAATTCATTTACACTGTAAAAACATTTGTCCAAAAGCCATTTAGTTAGCTTTTTTTTGAAAAGCAGGCAAGGAAGGCTCTTTATCGTGTCTGGTAATTTATTGTATACTTTTATTGCTTGTATATGTACATTTTTTGTGTAAATTTGAAGACGACCGCTGGGTCGGTACAGATTGTTAGGTCGTCTAGAAATGTGATTCCTTTTCACGGTATTTGTGTGCAGTGGAAAGTACCTACTGTGAATGTTCCCTCACAAACAGACACAACTCCTTAATATACATACAGGGAAGTGGCAGTACATTAAGTTTTTGAAACAAAGGCTTGCAACTATCCCTAAACCAAGCGCCAGTAATTGCCCTGATACACTTTTTTTGTACACGAAATGCTCTTTCAATGTCAACAGAATTACCCCACAATATCAACCCATACAGCAGAACAGAGGACACATATCCATGGTATGCAGTTATTGCTGCTTCCATTGACACTGTTACTCTAAGTCTCTTAATTGCATAAGCAAATCTGTCCAGTTTATCGCAAATGTAATCTATGTGGAATTTCCATTTGCAATTTCGATCAATGATCAGTCCTAAAAATTTAGTAAATTCTACTTGTTCTATAAAATTACCTTCAAAACTTACATTAAGGTTCATTGGTTTCAGATTGTAACTTTGAAATTCTATCATTTGTGTTTTTTTAATGTTAATTTTAAGATTATTTGCGTCAAGCCAATTAATAATGTCTAAAAGTGATTGATTTAATTTAATTTCTAATTCATGTCTTTTGTCAGTTTTAACTATTAGAGTCGTGTCGTCGGCAAAGAGTATAGTTTCATGTTCAGTGGCCATAGTCACTGTACTCTTTTTGTCGTTGTACTCTTTTTACGAAAACCAAATTGTTCCTCTCTTAATATATTATTTTTTGCTACAAATTCCTGTAATCTCACAAGCATGACCTTTTCATAAACTTTTGATAGAATAGGTATTAACGTAATCGGTCTGTAGTTTGCTACTTCAGTGGTTTCGCCTTTTTTAAAAAGAGGTTTGACGATTGAAGATTTCAGAGATTCAGGAAAGACCCCTTCAGAAAAAGACAAATTTATGAGGTAACTCAATGGTTTACATATATGTAATGCACAAGCTTTAATAACTTTTGTACATATGCTGTCTACACCAACGGAGTTTGAATTATTTAAACTGTTTATAATCTTATGTACTTCTTTGGGATCAGTGGGTTTAAGAAAAAATGTGTTATGGTTATTAAAGTCCATTGTTTTTTTAATAGCGTCAATATTGTATTTAAAATTATTATTTGTCATCTGTATATAGTAATCATTAAAAATGTCAGCAATTTTTTGAGGGTCAGTATATTTCACATCTTCATTAACTATCTCGTCTATGTCATTATATGGGCTAATGTCATTTAGGGATCTATTAATAATCTTCCAAGTGGCTATACATTTATTTTTGCTCTGTTCTATGTATCTTTTATTTTGAACTTGTTGTGAAGCATGTATGCAACGTTTCAGAATCCTCGAATACTGTTTATATTTGTATTTAAGTAGTTTTTTATTAGACTTGCAATGTAACATTTTTAAGTACATACTTCGTTTATGGACACTGGATTTTTTCAAGCCATTAGTTAACCATAGGTTATTACATTTACCATTTGTTTTTCTCACTTTATGAGTCGGAAAACAAAGGTCATAAAATAATTTAAATGTACTGAAGAATTCTTGAAAAGCTTCATTAAGATTAGACTTTTGGTACATATCTGAAAACCTTAAAACTGACATACAGTAGCAAAACTTTTTGATATTTTCATCACTGTAGTTTGTCTTTAATTCATACCAAGTTTTTGTAGTTAGGTGCTTATTTAGCCGTACTGTCAAGGTCTGACCCGTTTCATGGTCAGAGAGACCAAGGTGATGTACTTGTCCTTCAGCATGTTTTATGTTACTTGCTATCTGGTCAAGACATGATTGTTTTCTAGTGGGAGTTTTTATATGTAGCTGCATATTATGGTTTTTCATTAAACTTAATAGTTCTGTACAACTTTTGCTCGGTTTTAATATATTTAAATTCCAGTCACCGCAAATAATGACCTTCTTATACTTCTTTAAAAGCAAATTAACAAGTTCATTTAATTTGTCAAGGAACACCTGAGGATTACTCTGAGGTCTTCTATAAATACAAATTATAATTATTCTATGTAATGTCAACTCTATACCAGAACATTCAAAATTAAAATTACAAGCTAAGTTTTTGACAAGATTATTCAATGGGGAACAGTTAACACCATTTTTTATGAGAATGCAGCTACCACCTCTTTTGGTGTCTCGAGAATAAGAAGCCACTAATCTATAGCCAGGAACCCTAAGAAGAGACTCAGATAATTTTTTCATAAAAGTCTCACTAAAGCATAAAATGTCTATGTTTTGCGATTTTTTAGCAAATTCGTGAAGAGCTATAGAAACTTCATCTGTTTTGTTGATTATACCAGCTATATTTTGATGTAATATGTTTAACTTATGTCTATGAGCCTCGAAAAAATGTTGTGCTGGATGAGGTAGATGGAGCATTTGTGTTGACCTGAGTAAATGTGACCTGTTTCATTGAACTTTTTGTTTTTATTTTATTGAAAAAATAAGAATTGTTCATATTATCGATATAATGTGAGATTTTTAAAACTTTTTAAACTTACACGATTTGTATTCTTATTAATTAACCCCGGAAAAAATTGCCCGGGAAAATTATTACTATTAGATTTTTAATTCCTTAAATGCTGCTTTTCTGAGTAACTTTACCAAATTATAACAAAAATAGAAATGTTGATTATCCACACACCATAAACAAGAAATAAATCAATGATTTTTTTATTTTCTTAAATTCAACTTTGGCGGTAGGTACTTGACTGAGTGGCGTAATTGGTAAGCGCACTTGAACGGTATTCAATTGATGCGAGTTCGAGTCTCGTCTCAGTTGCAATTTTTGAAGACGCATCTATCTATAAAAATATTAAAAAATAAATAAATAAATAAACATTGCAGGACATTCCACACATCGCCATCTAGCCCCAAACTAAGTAACTAGACTTGTATTATGGGTGCTAAACAACGGATATACTACTTATATACTTTTCTTTTGTAAATATATACTTATAATACATTGAAACAACCAGACCACAAACAAATATCTAAGCATAAATACTTGTCTGAGGCGGGAATCGAACCCGCAACCCTGTATTTAAAGATCCCTTTTGATTTTAGAAATATCAGACATTTTACAGCAGGTAAGTAGGTATAAAATTAATAGAATTGTGTTGGCAAAGGTATTTTAAGTAGATAACCAGATTTGAATCCACCGCATAGGCTTTTAGTCGTGTCAATTTACAGAGCCTCTACTCTGCCATAGATAGCTTATACAATGTGTTTCAGCGAAGGGGTTTTAATACGAAAGGGGGTTGTTTTAGACGTCTAGGCAAACAACTTTTGTTCTACGACTTTTGGAATTTTAAACTTTTTTTTCAATAATTCTGAGGGAATTTTTACTAGAAAATCAGCTGTTCCATACGAAAACTTCGATCCAGGGATAAATAGAGTCACAGAGCGCATTTTCGTAGCGCTTGTTCTGAAGAACGCTCACTTTTGTAAGATAATTAGTAGCCAAAGAGCGTATTTTCGTAGCGCGTGCTCGAAAGAGCGATCACTTTCGCGGGATAAATAGTATAGCCAAAGAGCGTATTTTCGTAGCACGTGCTCGGAAGAGCGCTCACTTTCGCGGGATAAATAGTATAGCCAAAGAGCGTATTTTCGTAGCACGTGCTCGGAAGAGCGCTCACTTTCGCGGGATAAATAGTATAGCCACAGAGCGCATTTTTGTAGCACGTGCTCGGAAGAGCGCTCACATTCGCGGGATAAATAGTATAGCCAGAGAGCGCATTTTCGTAGCACGTGCTCGGAAGAGCGATCACTTTCGCGGGATAAATAGTATAGCCACAGAGCGCATTTTCGTAGCACGTGCTCGGAAGAGCGCTCACTTTCGCGGGATAAATAGTATAGCCACAGAGTTAATTTTCGTAGCACTTGGCCCGCAGACTAGTTTTCGTGGGCGAGATGTACCCTAACCCACGAAATCCCGACAAAAGCTGTATAAAAATAAAATACAACAACGACCCTGCAAGTGAGGGATCACTTGGTCACAAAGAAAACTCCATATCTCTTTGAATATGACAGAACCCACAAGATTATCCATGTTCAAAGTAAAATGAAAAAAGAATTGTAACAAATTGATGTCAATAAAACATGGCACTATTTGTAGAACATTCTGACAAACAGATTTATGGGCTTCACTTAGAAACTTCAGGTTGGTATTTAAGATAAAAAATGATGGTAAAATTCCTTCTGGGAAATATATTTAGGCCGCGAAGGGCTGTGGAATGTGGTTACTGTAGAACAGCTTAGTTATGGAGCTTGGAAATAAGGGTCTAATTATACTCATTTATGAATATGTATCTTACAGTGACAGTGTGTAAAGAAAAACCCTTTATCCCTCATCATAATCATCATCGCACGCTATGTTCCCGATTCGGTTGCATTCCTCTCGGAAGCCCGCGGGGTCCGCTTTCCTACTGTTACGCCTCCACTTCGCACGATCTTCGGCATCCTGGGTTGTAAGGCCATTTGCACGCATGTCACCCTTTACGACATCAAGCCAGCACTTCTTGGGTCTACCCTTTATTAACCTTAAAAACCCTTTATCCCTTTCGGAAATACTCGGTAATGCGTTTTAATATCTGTATTTTAATATTATATACTGTTTCCGAGACGCTTCATTGGTTCGGTGTAACGGCATAATTTGTCCGCCATAATATCGATAGGGATGGAGCTAAAATGACCTACACAATTGAATAATGTTAAAAATAAATGAAATGATTATCATCATCATAATCAGCTGGTGTCAGTCCACTGCTGGTCTTTCAGCCTGCGCTTGCCTGCTTTTTTTCGACTTTTTTTTATGAAATAATAGAGAGTATTAAATTTGGAAGTCATAAACACCGTTCACAGATGTAGTGGAAGTTTCGTTAAATCTCATGGCCTGTACTTTTACTGCAAACATTAGATATTTCCTTTGATTTGTTAATTTATGTTTGTTTCCAAGAATTGATCTCTCTATACAACATTATCGATTGTCATAGAAAGAGTATTTTTTTGCAAAATTAACTGGTTCGAATCCTGGTTAGGCTATAATGACTTAAAAAAAAACTAATGATGCAGTTTTAGTTTTTGTCAGAAAAGGACACACAACTCTTTTCACAATTTTTAGCTATCTCTTATAGTTTAGGAAATGCCTTCTGTTTAAAAACTCACCTTTGAGTATAAGTAGGTACTTAGAATACTGTATTAACACCTGCTTGCTTCAAACCATCAATATTCATAAATTTACCTAAGAACTCGATGGTTCGAAGCTATATCAAAGTTTATGTACAGTATGCGTCATAAGTACACTATCAGTTTGCTACCATAATACTATCAACTTACGAGCTTTTTCTAATAGACGTTACACACAAACATAAATACTTGAATTAAAAGTACTCACTGTGATTATTATTGTCAACATGGTAGCTATGTCTTTAGTTGCGTGAGTGGTATATAAGCCGCCACCCGCTACACCAACCGACGTGGGTTCGATCCACAGGTTACGTTGTTATAATGTTCAAATAGTGCTGCACAGGATTGTAAACATTACCGTGCTGGTGGAATTTTGAACGTTGATTGTACCTATACTTTGTATACCTATTGGTTGAGAGAGTGTTGCTTTTATTCAATCAAAGTTCGGATAGCCCGCAGAATAATGAATTTTCGGTAGATAGATAGACCACCGTATTAAACTCTATTGGGGGCGTAAGTTACTTTATCAGGATCAAACTACGTTTGTAAGCATGATCATCGAAAAAACCATCATGAGTGCCTTCTTCTTATTGGTGGGCACATATCCTAACTTAGTTTTTAAGACGTTTAAATGTGATTTCTTGTTCGCCTGATATAGGTTAAGCTAACAAAAAAAAACTTAAACTATCGGCAGATGAAAATAAGAGTTAAGTTTGTAGTCTGCAGATTCTAAGTTCATTTCGATGTTCTTTGGTTAAAAACTTATTGGAATCTTATAAAATTGTTTGATTAATTACAGTACTTTGTTTTGATTACCTACTCTTGACATTTATTTCTAAAGATTTCACTAAAATCTTGGCATTAAATTTTGAAACGGAGTTTTGTTTGTTTTATAAGTTTACTTAGGCACCTTCCTTTGTTAAATAGTTAAATTAAGGACCTTCCTAAATAAATGAAAGCTACTAACTAAATGGTTCAAATATCACAAAGCCACAAGGACAAAGTGAACAATTTCTCGTCATTTCATTCTATAAATAAAGATGTTTATTTTTTAATCACAGACTAATTTATTTATCATACAATTTTAAAATTAGGTAGGTACCTAACTACATCAAATCAAATTACACAAAATAAAACATTAAAAATAATAACAAAAATTACAAAATAAACTAAAAGGACGCCAAAAATACCCCTACTACAAAAATACTAATTTCTAATTTCAAATAGGTGCAATATGTCATCCATAGCTAAATTCCAACAAAGACTGCTAGAGTCACATGCTCTCTGCGACTAACCGCTTCCCGCGACCTTTTTAATTAAGTCGTTTGTCCATCTCATCGATATAGTCCATCTCATCCCGCGCTGCATCTTCGCATACGTGGTACGTTTTTATACGTTATTTTTTTGCAATTGTAATTCTAGAGCTTTTTGACCCTAATGACCATCATTACGACGTGCCACATTTTAAGGTGCATAGTGACCAAAAACAAAATGCCTTTCGCCGAAAGCTAAAATTGTAAATAACTGCAAGGGAAATTGTTGTTTTAAGTGTTCTTGTCTATAACAATTAAATATGAGAATTTTTAATAATTTCAGAAATTTCTTGATGACTCTTGTTCTCTATATTGCCTACGTAATAAATGCTATCTGTTAATGCCAAATTTTAACACGATCATTTGTTTGAGGTGTGCGTTTATACAGGGTATTGGTAAATATACTAGCAAGCAGTTGAGGGCGACTTCTGTGCACCTTAACAACAACGTTTGTTCTACGACTTATGGAAATTCGAAAAACAAAATGAAAATTTTGAGATCAAATAAATTCGTAAAACAGCAGATTTTTTGAAACAAAGGTCATTAAGACTAAGAACAGTAAATAAAACTGAAAAAATCTGTAAAATTTTAAGGTTAATGACCTCTCCGTGTATGGAACAGCTGATTTAACATAAAAAATTTTCAAAAAAATGTTCAAATTGTCAAAAGGCGTAGAATAAAAGTTGTTTGTCTAAGTGCACAGAAGTAGCCCTCAACGGCTTGCTAGTATAATTACCAATAACCCTATATATCAGTCAGTCAGTCAAGACTTTTAATTTTATATCTATAGATTAGTATGATATTGGGATTCATATAGGGACAAATATACGTGATAAGCAAGCAATTAAATAATTAAAATTAACTAGCAGCGCCCTGCAGTTTTGTTTGAGTGCTTTTCTATTCCATGAAAATAATATTTAAAAAAATGCCTATGTCACTGTTAATAAATAAATGTATCCTAATATTATGTTTCATCAAACGGTCCAGTAGATTTGGTGCGAATTCTAATTCGAACGAACAAAAAAAACTTTCCGTCTTATTATATTAGAATCGATAAATTTAAATAATTATAATTAATTAATTTAAATCATTATAATTGTATTCAAATACTAGAACGCAAAAGCCAGATGTTCTGCGTCTTAATTGCAATGTTCCGGTGTGGTTTTGCATGCAAGACGTGTCGTGGTCATCTAATTAAGGTGCAGAATTTGTAACGTACAGTCGGCCTCAGTGGCACGGTGGGGGAAGACCCGCCTACGATACAGACGGCTGCGGGTTCGATTCCCGTTTTAAAAAGTTTTTTATAGACATTCCACACATCGCCACCTATCGGTCTGTATTTCCCTAGGCGTAGATCTTTGCGACTTCGGTCTGTATTCCCCTAGGGGTAGATCTTTGCGACTTCGGTCTGTATTCCCCTAGGGGTGAATCTTTGCGACTTCGGTCTGTATTCCCCTAGGGGTAGATATTTGCGACTTCGGTCTGTATTCCCCTAGGGGTAGATCTTTGCGACTTCGGTCTGTATTCCCCTAGGGGTAGATCTTTGCGACTTCGGTCTGTATTCCCCTAGGGGTAGATCTTTGCGACTTCGGTCTGTATTCCCCTAGGGGTAGATCTTTGCGACTTCGGTCTGTATTCCCCTAGGGGTAGATCTTAGCGACTTCGGTCTGTATTCCCCTAGGGGTAGATCTTTGCGACTTCGGTCTGTATTCCCCTAGGGGTAGATCTTAGCGACTTCGATCTGTATTCCCCTAGGGCCTAGGGTAGATCTTTGCGACTTTGGTCTAACTTCGATCTGTATTCCCCTAGGGCCTAGGGTAGATCTTTGCAAACAGCAGCGAGTTTTTTAACCGACTTGAACTAAACGTTCTCTTCCGAATGGGAAAACCCGTTCAGTAGAGAACGGGTTTTCCTCTGTAACACGTGCGAAGCCGAAATGAGTCGCTCGCTAGTAAGCAATAAATATCTAACCAAATAAGACACATACGTATTTGTTTCGATATAATGTTGTTTACAGTCGTATAAGAGTCGTGAAATTGTCGTATAAATACATTAGTAAAACTATGTCCTCTTTATGAGGGTTCAAGGGTTTTCCGTACCAGATGCCCGCCAAATTCTAACAAAAAGTTTTTACGTGATAATTATCTAAAAACAATTCGAATGATTTATTTGAGACATAGAAATTCACAATTACATTATAATTAAAGAATAATACTATTAAAAAATATACTTAGATACCTTCAATTAACAATAAATTCAATTTTTGACTTTGAAATGTAAAATTAATTTGTATATCAGGCATGTAGAGCATTTTGCAACTGTAATATCTTTATTATTAAAAAATGTTTTAGGGTTCCGTATCCAAAGGGAAAAACGGGATTCCATTACTAAGACTCTACCGTCCGTTCGAAGCTGTATATAGGTATTTCATGGCCGTGATAGCTAGACATACTAGACAGTTGAACATTTCACAGATGATGTACTTGTACTTGTATACGGGCTGTTTTTTCCGCAATTAGACCCTTTTTAATTGGGTCCTTTTTGCGTGAGGATGGAGTAGGCTTGCCCAGCACCTACTACCCTCTCAGCTTAGTCGACCATGTCCAGAGGAGAGAACTTGTCAATACTTCTGGAGCCAACTAAACCGCGGGTTTCATCACGATGTTTTCCTTCACCGTAAGAGCAATGTCAATTAGCGCACATAAATTTTTCTTAAGAAAAATACATTGGTGCACGGCCGGCCTGGATTCGAACCCACGACCTTCAGAATGAAAGTCGAGATATTCTACCACTAGGCCAACACCGCTCTCGATGATGTATTTCTGTTACCGATTACCTAAAACATAATATTAAGGCTGCATAAGCTGCCAAACGCAACGCACCAGAAATACCCGTCGCTTATTACTGGCACCGGTCGCCTTCGTTGGTGAATATTGTTGATTGTAACGAATGTGTTTTGTTTTTCTCAAAAATGCTTAAATTAAATTGTAGGTGAATTTTTTACCGATATTTGTCATTTCAAAGCTAGACTAGTTTTAATTCTTAATTTTAGGATAACTTCAAAACTATAGGAAATGTTTGGCTCAAAATTAAACCAAAATGTCGCTAAAAATCTCACCTACAATTCCATCTCAGCACTTTTGAGAAAAACAAAACACATTCGTAACAATCAACAATTTTGCACCAACGAAGGCGACCGGTGCCAGTAGTAACTATTTGGTAGGCTATTTACCAAGGTCGTTGGCGTATGGACCTCCCTTAATGGTAGGTACTGACACCTTCGTGCGCGAATCCAATTTGCACTCGGCCGGTTTTTACGAAAAGCTGAAGAATAAAATTTCAATTCGGCGGGCCGTTAGTTCGACATCATCTTAAATGATATTTCTAACGACATCATAAATTGTCTGAAATATTGTAGATAAATATGGCCAAACTAGCTGTGCTCTGCGTTTGCACCCGGGTAAGTCCCGATCCAGCGGGAGCTTATTATTAGACACGAAAATTGAATGTATAAATGCTATGTCCTATGCCAAAAAATCATCAAAATCGGTCCAGTCATTTGACCGTGAAAGAACAAACAAATAAATAAATAAAGTTTTGGATTTATAGTCTCACTAAGAAAAATTGTGTAAATTGTATTAAAATAATTTTCTTTTGTAAATTATATTATACCTACACTAGCGACCCTCTCCGGCTTCGCACGGCTATATTATACATACATATAAACCTTCCTCTTGAATCACTCTATCTATTAAAAAAACCGCATCAAAATCCGTTGCGTAGTTTTAAAGATCTAAGCATACAAAGGGAAATAGGGACGGCGAAAAGTGACTTTATTTTATACTATGTAGTGATAAATAAAAATAATCAGACCGGAAACAAATACTGTACATAAATATTTGTTGGAGGCGGGAATCGAACCCGCAACTATCTGTGTCGCAGGCGAATGACGAGCTACTGTTACAGAAGTCGCCATAAATATGTTGTTTAGATTAAAAAACGTGCTTATTCAAATAATGATTAATCAAAATGATATTTAAGTAGGCATATGAGGTTATTGGTAAAATAAGAAAGCATTTGAGAACTATTTCTGTGTACCTTAACAATCAACTTAGTTTTACAACTTTTAAAAATTTAAACATTTTTTAATTTTAATTTTTAAATATTTACTCATAAATCAGTTGTACTTACATGGAGAGGTCATTAATCTCAAAATTATATATTTACTAGCTGTCCCGGCAAACGTTGTTTTGCTATTTGCAAAAAACAAAAAAACAAAAAACAAAAAAAAAAATAGATGTTGGCCGATTCTCAGACCTACTGAATATGCTCACAAAATTTCATGAGAATCGGTCAAGCCGTTTCGGAGGAGTTCAAGTTCGAACCCCGTGACACGAGAATTTTATATATATTTTATTTATCGACTGTTCAAAGTTTGAATGACCTTTATTCATAACTAGCGACCCACTCTGGCTTCGCACTGCTATATTATGCATGTATTATACATTAAACCTTCCTCTTGAATCACTCTATCTATTAAAAAAATCCGCATCAAAATCCGTTGCGTAGTTTTAAAGATTTAAGCATACATAGGGATATAGGGACATATATTTAGGGACAGAGAAAGCGACTTTGTTTTATACTATGTAGTGATAATGTTAATTCGAATATTTACTGATTTTCGAATTCACACTCTAAAATGTTGTTCGAATTTCCAAAAGACGTTGATTGCTTATGCAAAAAAGTAGTCCTCACCCGATTTCTTATAACTAATATTCTTCGCCCTTATCCCAATTTATTTGGGGTCGGCGCAGTATGTATTCTTCTTCCATTCACTCCTATTGGTAGTCATCTCATCGTTCACATTCATCTCTCCCATGTCTTGTCTCACGCAGTCCATCCATCTTTTCTTCGGTCGTCCTCTTCCTCTCCATCCCTCTACATTCATACTCATCACTCTTCTAGTCACATGCGTCTCTTCTCTTCTCATCACATGTCTATACCGACCCACTTGGCACAATGGTCACCATGCCGGACAGCCAAACATAGGGTTGCGGGTTCGATTCCCGCCTCAGACAAGTATTTATGCGTAGATATTTGTCTGTGGTCTGGTTTGCTCTATGTATTATTATAAGTACCTATAAAGAATAAAAATAAATAAATAAAATAAATATCGCAGGACATTCCATACATCGCCATCTAGCCCCAAGCTAAGTAACTAGACTTGTGTTATGGGTGCTAGACAACGGATATACTACTTATATACTTTTCTTTTGGAAATATATACTTATAATACATAGAAGAACCAGACCACAGACAAATATCTAAGCATAAATACCTACTTATCTGAGGCGGGAATCGAACTCTCAACCCTGTGTTTGACAATCCGGCATGGTGACTATTGTGCCAACTGGGTCGTCAAGACCAGAAAATAAAAGTATATAAAGTAGTATATCCGTTGTCTAGTACCCATAACACAAGTTTAGTTACTTAGCTTGGGGCTAGATGGCGATGTGTGGAATGTCCTGCAATATTTATTACTAGCGACCCGCCCCGGATTCGCACAGCTATATTATGCATGTATTATACATATTATAAACTTTCCTCTTGAATCACTCTATCTATTAAAAAAAACAGCATCAAAATCCGTTGCGTAGTTTTAAAGATATAAGCATACAAAGGGATATAGGGACATAGGGACAGAGAAAGCGACTTTGTTTTATACTATGTAGTGATTATTATCTGGCTTATAATAAGTATAATTACCAATAACCCTGTATATATATATGTTATGTTCTATGCGTAGGTAAGTACGTGACAATTAACTAATTTTTAAGATTATGATGCAATGACGCGTGCGTGCGCAATTATTATATTCATTGTTTGACTTATCAGATTATTTCTGTAATAAAATAAGCTATTTTTCCCGGATTCGAGTAATTTCTACCCGACTGCGAGTGCAAAGAAAGAGTAATGTGTTTATTTATCAACCTACTAGCTTTTGCCTGCGACTTCGTCGTTTTGGATTGGATCAAGGAATCTCGTTGTCCCATATACAAACTTTACGCCCTTTTTCACCCCCTAAGGGGTAGAATTTTGGAAAATCCTGTCTTTCTCTTATCGGATGCCTACGTCATACAAAGAAATTTCCCTCCAAGTTTCAGGTCTTTACGAGTGGTTTAGGCTGTGCGTTGATCCGTCAGTCACTCATTCAAAAAACATAGACTAGCTTTTGCAGTCGAAAGAATCTTTATGCAAAATTTGAAGTAGATTGGACCAAGGAATCACGTTGTCCTATACAAACTTTACACCCCTTTTTAACCCCCTTAGGGGTAGAATTTCGGAAAATTTTATCGGATGCCTACGTCATACAAAGAACACACCCTCCAAGTTTCAGGTCTCTACGATCAGCGGTTTAGGCTGTGCGTTGATCCGTCAGTCAGTCAGGACAAATTATTTTATATGTATAGAAGATAGTTAAAAGACTAGTACTTACTTAGTTAACATAAATAAACTGAGATACAACTAAATGGTTCAAATATCATTAAAAGAGATTTATCTGTGTTTCTTTCAATATTTTTTAATACTATTAAAATAACTTAATTTCTAATTTTAATTTAACTTACTTACCTAATTTAAATAAAAAAACATAACATAAACTTATTATTAATATAAAATAAAAATTTCTTTTTTTAGGGTTCCGTACCCTAAAGGTAAAAACGGTACCCTATTACTAAGAGTTCACTGTCCGTCCGTCTGTCTGTAACCAGGCTGTATCTCATGAACCGTGATAGCTAGAGAGATGAAATTTTCACCCATTATTTTGCCGCTATAACGAATACTAAAATTAGGAGAAAAAAACCATTTGTCTGTAAAGTCGGTTTACGGACGATAATTTTACGTGACAACGTCATAAGAAAACCTTGATGAAAATACGTTGCTGTGGTTACCTACCATGTCAACAGAACGTGAGACTTAAACGGTGATCATCATCACTACATAGTATAAAACAAAGTCGCTTTCTCTGTCCCTATGTCCCTATGTATGCTTAAATCTTTAAAACTACGCAACGGATTTTGATGCGGTTTTTTTTAATAGATAGAGTGATTTAAGAGGAAGGTTTATATGTATAATACATGCATAATATAGCCGTGCGAAGCCGAGGCGGGTCGCTAGTTAATTTATAAGACGTTATCACGTTAAAAAAATGAAGTGGGGCTCCTATACGATATCGAACGGAACCTTTCATGCTCGAATCCGACTCGCACTTGGCCGGTTTTATTTCAGTCTCTTTGGATAAAACCCAATACTTCCAAGAACATATATGGGTAGTGACTTACCCATGTATGTTCTTGGAAGTATAGGATCAATTTTCTTGGCGTGCGCGTCGAAAACTATTGATGATAGTCATCAATAAAATGAGACCAGAGTTGCGGCATTTGAAGCACCAATTACGCCGTAATGGGTCAGGACCTCAATAAATTAAAAGGAAATTAAGGTTTATAAATTCTCCAGCTAGGTTCTAGAGCTTAAGCAATTAATAAAGATCGAATGAAAAATGGCCTATCACTTGGGGATCGCGTTTCATACATCAATCAATGACGGAAGCGAGATGCGAGGGGTACTTGCGCAATGAACTTAAATAAATAGGTAAATATGAGTGGCGAAGGGTCCATACAACCCAATACTTCCCCCTGTCGATGGATTTAGGCCTCCTAGGCCTACCTATTTTGCCACAAGTCAACAAACAAAATAATGTTAAACGTTTTTTTTTTCAGTATTACTCAATTAACTTGCGTGTATTTCGGCTTACTTTCAAATAAATTACTAATTGTCACTGGTAGGTAAGCTTATGCGCTTAGCCCTGATTGTTCTGTACCGGTAATTATTTTACCGATTTTTACCGGTTTATACAGGTCGCGGCTTTGAATACAGCTCGAACCAAGAACACAATTCAAACCTAAATAATTACCTATATTAACCAATATCATGCGTGAAATAAAACGGACCCAATCCAGTGACTACCTGCCGGTATTTCGAGTGAAAAGTTTTATTATTCAATACTTCAAAAATTGGTCAAACGCAACCGAAAAGAATGGGTTTGTGTACTCAGACGCCTTTCCGCTACTATTTCTTCTTCAGTTTTGGCGTAGTTTTGGACGTGATTGACTGACGAACAACATACATGCATTATGATTGATTTGATTTCAATAGGTAATATTAAAAAATCTTCTTCGTTTAAAGACGATTTAAAACAAACAGCATTTGGTAACGATGTGTAACAGATTTCACTGTTTATTTATTTATTTATTTATTTACTATAATTATTAGCAAACAACTTTTGTTCTACGACTTTTTGTTTGAACTGTTTTTGAAAATTTTGTAAATTGTAAATTAGAAAATCAGCTGATTTTTTAAAACAATAGTTATTCAGATTTAGAACAGTAGATAAAACTTAAAAAATAAGTAAAAATGTTCCAATTTTTATAAATCGTAAAATAAAAGTTAGGTGTATAGAAAGTAGCCCTCAACGGCTGGCTAATAAAGTTACCAATAAAATAAATAAATAAATATTTCAGGACATATTACACATCGCCATCCAGCCCCAAGCTAAGCAACTTAATGCTGGTGCCAGATAACGGATAAACTACATATATACTTTTTTTTTTTTTGTAAATATATACATATTATACATATAGGAAACACCCAGAACCAGAAACAAGAATTTATGGTCAGCATAAATACTTGTTCCCGGCGGGAATCGAACCCGCAACCTTCTGCGTCGCAGTCGGGTGTTCGCCCGACGCGCCACAGAGGTCGTCAGAATAACTAAGTTATCACGAGTTGCAGAACAATTTTTCTTATATTTCATCAAAATATTGTTTGCTATTGTTAACCATAACATTTCTACAGATATTTTCATATTTTATCATTGCAATTGGTAACATCCGAATTCAGTTTTTCGGTTTTATACTCGCTATGCAAACACCCTTCACAGTTTTTTGTTTTTGAGTATCAGATGTTTTTTTCAGTTTCTCTTTTACATAATATAGCACTTTATCATCATTTTGTGGTGAAAATGTAGACGTAAATAGTTGGTAGTTCAATTAAGGTCTTAACCCATTATATCGGATGATACTGGAAATGGTATTTATCATCCGGTAATGATAAATGGACCGGTATTTTTACATTATTACAGGAAACTTTAAAATTTTAGGGTTCCGTACCTCAAAAAGGAATCATAAAATCAGCACTCTCTTGTCCGTCAGTTTTTACCAAAAAAGCCTATAATATACTTACATAGAAATAAATAAATTAATAAATTTCTTCTCATCATCATCATCATATCAGCCCATATACGTCCACTGCTGGACAAAGGCCCCCACACGACGCGACGCGACGCCACAAACAGCGGTCCTGCCCCCTTAGACAAGATGGCTTTCTATTAGCGATGTCGCCAATCGATAGATTTAATTGTATGAAATTGACGTAAACCATTGTATAAAATTATCATAAGATGGAATTTATCCACCCTTTATTTCTCTAATGCAAGACCACGTGACTTTTCGTTGGCTTGTATCAATTTTATACAAAAAAAAATAAAAATAAAGTCTGTCGATTGGCGATATCGCTAATAGAAAGCCATCTTGTCTAAAGGGGCTGAGCCGCTTCTTATTCTAATTAATTTCTTTTTTAATAAATAAATAATTTGCGTACTTACCTAGCTTTTTGTACCTACAATTTTTACATTGGCACAATGGTCACCACGCCGGACTGCCAAACACAGGGTTGCGGGTTCGATTCCCGCCTCAGACAAGTATTTATGCTTTATATTTGTCTGTGGTTTGGTTGTTTCTATATATTTTAAGTATATATTTACAAAAGAAAAAGTATTTAAGTAGTATATTCGTTATCTAGCACCCATAACACAAGTCTAGTTACTTACCTTGGGGCTAGATGGCGATGTGTGGAATGTCCTGCAATATTTATTTATTTATTTAATTTTAATTAAAACTAGATCCAAAGTTTGGTTCGTAAATGATTTAAAAAATCTTTAGATTTCATCACAAAATAAATAGGTACTTATTTACATTCATTTTCAACACATAAAATACAAAAAAAAACGTACTGAAAGTGCTGAAAGAACGTACTGGCTGGATGGAATATTAAATTTAAAAAAAGTATACCGCCAATTTAGATTTTTTCTATCTGATAAAGTGGTTGTTTAATGTCATTGAAAAATCGAATAACATCTATAATATAAAAATGAATCGCAAAATGTGTTGGTAAGCGCATAACTCAACAACGCCTGGACCAATTTGGCCAATTCTTTTTTTAGAATATTCCATATGGTACGAGGATGGTTCTTACGGAGAGAAAAATTTAAAAAATTGCCTGAAAATGTCTAAAAACAACACTTTTCTATACTCCATACCATACAAACGATTCGTAATAATACAAGTCAATAAGAACTTTAATACCATAACATAAAGTTCAAGTTTTAATGGAGAGGTGCCGGGAAGGCAAAACAATTGAGTGACGTATAAATATTGATGTCAATCGTGCCGCGGTGTTAGTTGCCAAACTACACCTAAACGGCTGAACCGATTTGTATGATTTTTAACCCCCGACGCAAAAACGACGGGGTGTTATAAGTTTAACGTGTCTGTGTGTGTGTGTCTGTCTGTGGCATCGTAGCTCCCGAACGGCTGAACCGATTTTGATTTAGTTTTTTTTTATATGGCAAAACAACGTTTGCCGGGACAGCTAGTAAATAATATAAGTTGTTCCAGTGACGAAAATGAGTCACTGACTCCGGTATAATTTCGAAATAAAGCAGCAATTATAGTAGATAATTTGTTGCCGCCAAAATCTCGGAAGCATGACAATGGGAGTACGACATGGAATGACATGGAATAATAAAATAGAGAATAAATAATTCAAGTATATTATGGAATAAAACTTAAAAATATATACAATTAAATTTCTTCTTTTCTATCTTTTATCGTGGTTGTTTTGAGTTATTTAAACATCTAATAACATAAATTATATTAAAATGAGTTCTTGAGACACAATCTCTTGAACCATTTCTAAATTTATTTTCTCGCAGTCAATGGTAAAAAGTAGAGTACACAACTCGTGAAAAAAATAATTTATCTCGGTCCTTGTATCCCTCGCTCCGCTCAGGATTCTAATCTAGAATCTCTCGCTACGCTCGGGATTCAACTATAGAATCCTTCGCTGCTCTCGGGATCTCCCTTTTTTTTTTTTTTTTTTTAACCTATGTTGTCCCACTGCAGGGCAAAGGTCTCCCTCATCCGTTTCCAAGTCTGTCGGTCCTGGGCTATAATGGGCCAGTCCTCATCGAATGCATCCAGATCATCACGCCATCTTTTACGGGGTCTGCCACGGCTACGTTTGCCGTCTGTCGGCACCCATTGCGTGATAATCTTGGCCCATCGATCAGAATGCATTCTAATCACGTGCCCCGCCCAGTCCCATTTTTGCCCCGCCCAGTCCCATTTTTGCCCCGCCCAGTCCCATTTTATTTCCCTTAGTATGGATCTCCCTTAGTCCCTCGAATTAAATTACCTTTTTTTTCACTTGTTGTATAACCATTACCATTGCCACTCGAAAAAGGGCATTTTATTCATCGATAACAGTGAATAAAACGCTCTTTTACTCACTGAGTGAATAAAAGTATTTTGAATTTGGAACATTCACGAATATACGAAATAATATGTACTTATAAAAAAAAACGTACTGAAAGTGCTGAAAGAACGTACTGGCTGGAAGGAATATTAAATTTAAAAAAAAGTATACCGCCAATTTAGTTTTTTTTTATCTGTTATAGTGGTTGTATAATGTCATTGAAAAATCGAATAACATAAATAATATAATAAAATGAGTTGTGAAATAAAGCACATTTATAGTAGATAATTTGTTGCTGCCAAAATCTCGGGAGCATGACAATGGGAGAATGACATGGAATAAAATTTAATTAGATGGAATAAAACTTAAAAATATATACTTACAATTAAACAATTTCTTTTCTATCTGTTATCGTGGTTGTTTTAAGTTATTGAAACATCTAATAACATAAATTATATTAAAATGAGTTCTTCCAGTAACGAAAATGAGACACAATCTCTTGAACCATTTCTAAATTTATTTTCTCGCAGTCAATGGTAAAAAGTAGAGTACACAACTCGTGAAAAAAATAATTTATCTCGGTCCTTGTATCCCTCGCTCCGCTCAGGATTCTAATCTAGAATCTCTCGCTACGCTCGGGATTCAACTATAGAATCCTTCGCTACTCTCGGGATCCAACTTAGTCCCTCGAATTAAATTACCTTTTTTTTCACTTGTTGTATAATCTACTATTTTTAGAATACTTACATGTTTTTGGTAAGCATTTAACCGACTTCAAAAAGGATTAGTTTAATAATTCGACTGTATGTTTTTATTGCAGTTTTTATTTCAATATTCTAAATTTGGCGACGTATAGCGAAAATGAAAAATTTCAAAGTAAAAAAATGTTTGTCTGTAAAGTCGATTTAATTTTTCGTGATAACGTCAAAAGAAAACGATGAAAAATTGTGATTTTTTTCTTTATGTTTTTTTCCTTTATATACTTCTTCTTTTCGTCACTCGTCACCTTAACACAAGCCCAGATGAGCGATATTATTATGAAACACTCTCATGTTACCATGACGTCATGCGTCGGGAACGGGACGCGTCATGTTACCAGAACATGACACTTTTGTGTGAATGCAAGTGTTCCAACAATTTACTAGACGTTATCACGTCAAAATGACAAAACGAAATTTGTCAAGGTGTAAAAATTAAAACTACGAAAATCATAAACATATCAAATGCTTTTTCCTAAATGACTGACTGACTGACGGATCAACACACAGCCTAAACCGCTGATCATATGACCTGAACCTTGGAGGGTGTGTTCTTAGTATGACGTAGGCATCCGATAAGAAAGGATTTTCCGAAATTCTACCCCTAAGGGGGGGCAAAGTTTTTATGGGACAACTCAATTCCTTGGTCCATTTTTGACTTCTACGCGGACGAAGTCGCGAGCAAAAGCTAGTCAAGGTATTAAAATGGCAACGAAAATTGTCAAGGTATAAAACATTCTCAAAAGATTAGGCCATACGCAAGTAAAACCGCAGAGCATCGCTAGTTTCCAAATGAAATATTGTTTTAATTTAACATACTTTGTAAAAAAGCGGATTAACTTGTAACATTTCATCACGTGACCTCATTTACATGGCATGACATAACATCAGACAAAAATAATGACATGATTTAGGGAAAATAAGCTTAGAGGGGAGTTTTAGTGGCTTTAAGGGAGTGGTGAAAAATTAAATTTCCAAATTTTTTTACCTACTTGTTTACGGGCTGTTTTTCGAAACTAGAACTCTTTAGCTTAATAAAAAAATAAAATATGCGTAAGAAAAATATCTTTCAGTAGCATTGACAACCAAGATTTACAAGTAGTTGTCAAACAAGAAATAATAATCGTGTGACGCAACCAGTGAAAAATCGAAAACCGAAATATAAATTGAAAATCTTCAATTTTTTCAGTTTTCAGGGTTCCGTACCTTAAAAGGTGGAACAGGAACCCATATACGATCACTTTCTTGTTTTTATTCTGCGGATAAAGAAAACATGAAGTTGTTTGAAAAAGAAAATGTAAGTACCTACTTTTAGTAAGTACAAAATATTGCTACCTATAGTGAATTAGCTACGGCTGCAGTGTTGCCAACCTCAGCATAGAGCTAAAATGTAGATATGCCAGAAAAAAACTGTAGAAAACTGTAAACATCAAATTAAAAACAGTAAATCTACAACTTTATCTTTTTATTTTTTAATGATGGTAATAAATAGAATACATTTTAGAGAGGGAATTAAAAACAAGGAAAATCATGTGATAATTTAAGTTTTAATCAAATTAAATTACAAAATTAATGTATTCTTGCCGATGTTTAACATAAGCTGACAATAAAATGTTTATTTATTATTATTCTCCATCAGGTATATGGAAATTATTGTAAGGACATACTGGGAATGGCAATGTCGCCCTTATTACAGATTATATTATTTAATCTAGCTAGGGCAACAGTTCGAACCACTTTTATACTACAAATTAGCCTAACGCAATTTTATATAATGCTCTGATAATTACTATTGTACCTTACCTAAGCATAAGTTGTTTTTGGCATGAATAAAATTTATCTTATCTTATCTTAAATATGAAAAGTCATGAAGATACATTATGTCAAATAAAATTAGTAATATTTAGGAAATGTGACCAGCTATTTTTGAGGCAGCTTTTTTATAACAGCTAAAAATGTCCATCTATAACAAATAGATGGCACTAGCATCTTAAGCAAAAAAACTGTAAATTTAGAGGCCTAAACTAAAAACTGATAATTTCCAAAAAACTGTAGATCTTCAGTTAAAACTGTAGGGTTGGCTACACTGTACGGCTGCAACCTAGACACTGTTTTATGTTTATATATTTGTTTGAAAATGTGCCTACTAGTACAAAATATTGCTAGTGAATTTGCTACGGATGCAACCGGTCTACGGTCTCATTTCGTAGCGATCGCGTTCAGTGCTTTGCCGCGTACCAACTGTGCCGCTAGTCTGACGCGAGCTCGCTCACACAATCGAAACTTTTCTAAAACGAAACGCAATTCCAAACGGGGAATCCCTTTTGAAAATCGAACGTGGAATAGTGTAAAAATTCTGTGAATTTTGGTGAAAAAAGGTGCAATTTGAATTTCGAATTTATTTGAAGGTTTTTTTTTTAGTTTTTTGTGGTTTAGTGCGTCGAAAAAGTGTTTATTTTGTGGTTCTTTTTGACGAAGTGTTGTGATATTTATTAGCAGCAGTGTTCTTAGAACATTTGAACTTCAGCCAATAGTGGCTAATGTAAGTACCTTGATAATATTCGTTATTAAATAATTTTGTTATTAATAGAAATTAATAATTAGGTACTTCCGCAATTTGTGAAAGAAATATTGATTATTATAATCCTAAATAATATTTAAAACGTGATAATTATATTTTAATCCTAAATTTAAAATGTGAGTTCCGAGTATAAAATAAAATAAAAAAGACTATAACATTTTAGAAAAGCGGATCTTGGTTTTGTCTATTTGCGACCAATTTGCCTAGCCGTAATCAATGAAAAAAAAAATATAGCTATTTTTTTAGAAAAAATGGCGTACCTATCTACTCATGTGCCTATAGCTATAAAATCTACAAAAATTAATGGTTATAATTTTTATTATGACCCGATTGACTTGTTAAAAGTTTTAAGAAGTTATGAATTAAAAAAAAACACGTCTTTTAATACTACGTCATAGTTAATACCACCGGATTTTGTGTCACGCAACAGAAAAATAATCGAAACATTAAAAAAAGAACATAAATTAATAACGAAAAAAAAACATTTCGTAATTTTTATTATAGCTAATTCGGTTGTGGAAACAACCGAATTTGCAGTTTGCAAGATGTCGCCGCACGCGTTATTACATCCAATAATAATCATAATTGTTGTAGATGTTATGTTCCTGTTATTTATTTTTATGATAACATTATAATATGCATAAATAATAATGTTCACATAAAGATTCACATAAATTAAGATTTTATTCGGTCACAAATTGCAAATTACATTTTTAGCTGCCAAGTGAAAATGACGGTTTTTCTTCTAGTGTTTTGTTTTTAATTATTGTAAGTTTTTTGGAACACAGCCATATTTTTTAAACACTGCTATATTTTTATTAAATTACACTTGCCGCATTTATTTTATGCCTTAGTTGAGTGACTAAAAAAATCGGCCATATTTAAATTAAAAACTACTACCAATCGTTTTTAATATTTATATTTTAACTAGCGACCCGCTCCGGCTTCACACGGCTATATTATGCATGTTTTATACATATAAACCTTCCTCTTGAATCACTCTATCTATTTAAAAAAACCGCATCAAAATCCGTTGCGTAGTTTTAAAGATCTAAGCGTACAAAGGGAAATAGGGACATAGGGATATAAGGACGGCGAAAAGTGACTTTATTTTATACTATGTAGTGATTAGCAGTAACGTCTCGAAGTAAACCATAATACAAGCTTTAGTCCCAAAGTCCCAAGCTAAGTAACTATAGATTTGTGGTAAGGGTGATAGACAACGGATATACTACTCATATACATTTCTTTTGTAAATATATACTTATAATACATAGAAACAACCAGACCATAGACAAATATCTAAACATAAATACATGTCTGAGGCGGGAATTGACCATTGTGCCAACTGGGTCGTCGACCAACATTTTATTACTATTTATTTTAGGTAAAAACAAGTAAGTAGGTGTTTTTATTTCTTAGTTGAGTTTTAAAACACTCGCCCGTATTACATTTTATAAAAACACGGCTATTTATTTTAGTTAAAAAGGTATTTTCTTTATTATTATCTTAGTTGTTAGTCTATTATTATCTTAGTTTTAAAACACATGGCCATAATATTACATAGAATAAAACAAAGTCACTTTTCTCTGTCTGGTCCCTATGTATGCTTAGATCTTTAAAACTACGCAACGGATTTCGATGCGGTTTTTTTTTAAATATATAGAGTGATTCAAGAGGAAGGTTTATATGTATAATATATTCATAATATAGCCGTGCGAAGCCGGAGCGGGTCGCTAGTCATAGAATAAAACAAAGTCACTTTTCTCTGTCTGGTCCCTATGTATGCTTAGATCTTTTAAACTACGCAAAGGATTTTGATGCGGTTTTTGACGTGATAACGTTTAATAAATTGATGAATACCTGCATTCACAAAAAAGTGTGACGTCATGCGTCATGGTAACGATATGGCCATGACTCCGTCATGTTCCGGTAAACGTCACGCGTCTCTTGTTTGATTTATCATCATCATCATCATCATGTCAGCCACTACACGTCCACTGCTGCACATAGGCCTCCCCCATACGACGCCACAAACAGCGGTCCTGAGCCGCTTCCATCCACCGACTACCAGCAACCGCCACAATGTCGTCGGTCCACCGGGCAGCTGGTCTCCCAACACTCCGTTATATTTCTCCGTTATATTTTGTCGTGTTTGATTTATATTGCTTAATAATCATATAGTAATTGAATCATAAGTAGTGTGGACTGGGCTTGTGTTATGGTGACAAGTGACGAATAGATGACTTATATAAAGGAAAAAAATGTATGGAAACACATGGGTATATTTTAATATGTACTTATTTTTAATAAATATAAATAAATAATAAATATTTCAGGACATATTACACATCGCCATCCAGCCCCAAGCTAAGCAACTTAATGCTGGTGTTATGGGTGCCAGATAACGGATAAACTACTTATATACTTTTTTTTTTGTAAATATATACATATTATACATATAGGAAACACCCAGAACCAGAAACAAGAATTTATGGTCAGCATAAATACTTGTTCCCGGCGGGAATCGAACCCGCAACCTTCTGCAAACCGCAAATTTCTTTATTAACTTTTAAAACACATGGCCATATTTTAATTAGTAAGTAACTAACTACTTTATTTTATTTTCTTTTCTAAGATTTAAGTAAATAAAGGTATTATATCTACTGTTTTTATCTAAAATTGTGATTCAGGGTCTGATTGCTCGGTCCTAAGTAAGCATAAGGGATCGAGACAGAATTAAGATGTAGTCGCAGGCCGCATTCTGTATAACATTTCACATAAAATTTCACCGAAATTTTCCTTATTTAATTTTCCATTTCTATCAAGAAAGAGAGAAGGAAGGAAAGAAAGAAAGAAAGACAACATTTATTTGGACATAAAGTAAAATTTAAGGGCGTGTTCAGATGACACGCGTCGACCACGCGCCCGCCACGCTCAGCACACGCGTTGAACGCGCTTTGTAATTTGTTCTATATATAATTTGAGTCTTATGACACATCAATAGATCTCAAATTGCATTTATGCTAGTCCACCCGCTCACGCCACGCGCTCGCCACGCGCACGCCCCGCGCCCGCTTGCAGAAATGCAATTTGAGATCTATTGATGTGTCACAAGACTTAAAATATATATAGAACAAATTACAAAGCGTGTTCAACGCGTGTTCAAAGCGTGTTCAACGCGTGTGATGAGCGTGGCGGGCACGTGGTCAACGCGTGTCATCTGAACACGCCCTCATACGTGGAAATTTGTCATAAGTAATCATTTTGTCAAAAAATTAGAACATAAAAAAAAATCGCAACCGATTTTGCGAATTTTGAAATTGGCGATTTTGTTAAACACAGACTTATGGTTTTTTGACGTGACAACGTTTTATAAATTGGTTTGCCGGGTGACACTTCAAGAAACTGCGTTACGCTCCGCTGACGTTATGCGCTCACAATGAGAGCGAGTGAGAGGCACGCGGGCATGGTTAGCCCGCCTAAGAGCGAGAGAGACAGACATAAAAAGTGAAAGGCACGCGTCCCTTCCACTCGAGCACAGTTGTTGTCACGTAAAACTTTCGCCCGTATACCGACTTTACAGGCAACCAGTTTTTTTATTGAATATTAGTTACCTAACTACTTACCTATATTCTTTTGGCATTTACCGATTTTGGGTTCAAATCTACCGATTTTTATGACCAAACCCTACTGATGTCGCATTTTGACGTTAGAAATACTAGTCGAAAAACTCATTCAGGGAGCAATTAGTTCGTTTCCTAAACTTGTTAATTCCACGTAGCGAGCTTTCCACTAGCATTTCTCTCCACTTGAGTTTCGATCAGGCCATCTTTTTTAAGGGTTCCGTACCCAAAGAATAACTGGACCCTATTCCTAAAACTTCACTGTCTGCCCTGTCTGTCTGTCACCAAGCTGTATCTTATGAACCGTGATAACTACCTATTTATCATTCGCTTCTGCTTCACTATTATCAAACTTTGGTCCAGAAAGTTGAATTTGCTAACATGTTACATTTTCTTATTTGTTAAATTGTTTTTTTTTAATATAAATTCTTTATTAAAAAGAACAATACAATTTCATACAAATGCCAGGAACCAGGGACCGAAAAACCGATATTTTAGGATACTTGAAATTCAGATACCCTTATGCAAAGATATCTTAATTTAAAATAGAATTACGGTACCCAAAAATAATGATATCGCAAAATTTTGGTATCTAAAATAAATGGTTTATGAACCTTATCTGAACAGTATTTTTGAGATGTTTGTAAAAATGGCAACGTCGCTTTTTCGTTCGACTGAATCTAGCAATTTACATCGTTGGATTGAATTTAGTCCTCACTAGGAAGCCGAAGAAAGAATACAGGTAGTTTATTTGTTTTAATAGATTTTAACTCTTCTTTGCGATCCTCTAATTTCTTCAAGTATTTCTGACGCTCACTGCAGTCACGGAAGTTGGCAGGATGACTTTCTCCACAGTTGCAGCACTTTGCTGGCTCACTGCAATCTTTCTTAGGGCAATCTTGTGTCAGATGGGATTCCGTGCACTTTACGCATCTCGGTGTAAGATTGCAGTTTTTAGAAGAGTGTCCAAATAACTGACATCGATAACACTGTGTGCCAAGGAATGTCTTCGCTTTGTATTTTTGTATGTTTACTACACAGTTGCTTATGTATTTAATCCTCTTAAATGCAGCCATATCAGAACCAGGCGGCAACTGGATCATAAATGGAGGACAGGGAACTTCTTTGTCTCCTACGATCTTGATCTTCCGTACAGTTGTTTCTTTAAAACCCAGGGCACTCAGCTCCTGACTAAGTGATTTTTCTACATAAGCTGGTAACCCAAAAATGATAGCCTTGAATTTCCTTTCGTCTTTTCTCGAAAATGTGTGAAAGTTCATTTTCTCAGCTCGGAGACCATCTTGAAGTTTCTGATGGCTATCAGCATTGTAGCAGAAGATTCCTAGTTTGTTATTACCTTTATATTGGAGGTGATATGCATTTGTGTAACGTGAAACCAGGGTTCTGATGTACTCATGAGACCATTCTGGTTTGAGCATCATGAATATTGGCGGGATCTTACTTTTGCGAGTGGCGGTTGCACTCTGCAGTTTATTTGCATGGGTTGTCGAAGGTGGTTTGTCGGTTAACAGCCCGCTGAAGGAATTTCGAGATTCAATACCAGATGGTCGAGTAGTTTCTTTCCTTGGAGCGAAATGTTTTGGCATCTTCCAATCGTTGGGGTTATCCAGATCATCGTCACCTGCTCTTTTCGAGAGCGAACTAGACGATTCGGATCTTATAAGAAAACGGTCCATCTTCCCGGGTAGTATCGATATCGAAACTATCGAAAATATCGACACGTTCCCATCACTAAACGCGTATCTAAACTTATAGTAGGGATACAATTCTAATGCGCGTGCGAATGCAACAGCCGAGCGCATCGAAGTTAGACCAGGGTCCAGAAGAAGCCTTTAAAGATAATAAAAAGTGAAACAAAATAATAGTAGGATGAAACCCATTAGAAACGGAGGGGAGTATTATAAAAATTAAAGGAAAAATAATTTACGGGCGATCTGAGGTCGGGAAGGGTATGGGGGTGAGCTTTTAAGGGTAAAAAACGGTGTATCTCGATTTCCGGCAAAACGAAAAGTCCTATGGAAAAAAGTCAAATGGCAAAGTTGTAGGTAATAAAAAGATCTAAAACTTTTTTATGCACTTTTTTTTCACATAACCTCAAAATTTGTGTGAAAAATTCAAAAAACCAAGTTTTTGGTTTTTTATGCTTATCTTTTACAAAAATGTTTTTTTTTTTCACGAAATTCGGTGAAAACTTACCTTTTTATGTCCCAAATACGCTGTAATTTATTTGATTAGAAATATTTATTTTTTCACCTTATTTTGAATTAATATCGAAAAAAACACCATAATTTTCAATCGAAAATTCACCCGTCAACATATCTTATTTGTCATATCATAACATATTATCATAACATATCTATATTTGACTTTTAGTTTTGCCGGAAATCGAGATAAACCGTTTTTTACCCTTAAAAGCTCACCCCCCTACCCTTCCCGACCTCAGATCGCCCGTAAATTATTTTTCCTTTAATTTTTATAATATTCCCCTCCTTTTCTAATGGGTTTCATCCTACTATAATTTTTTTTTTGTTTTAAAAATGATCGACCCTGGTCTAGTTGTCTAGCACCCATAACACAAGTGTAGTTACTTAGCTTGGGGCTAGATGGTGATGTGTGGAATGTCCTGCAATATTTATTTATTTATTTATACTCAAACGGCTCTCAAATGTTTAGGGGTTCACTAAATATTTAAGACGCTCTTATCCTATTGAAGCATACACTTAAATATCAATTTAATCGCCACATAAGTAGCTTTTCAGTATTCGGTCGTAAGTGAGGCAATGGCGCCGCGTGTTTTGGTTGTATCTTGAGTTAAATTGGATAAATACAAGTGATTGGCGGCAGAGATTACGTTTAACCCTTTCTAATGACATATGTAAAAGAGAGAAAGGACTTTCGCGTAGAATTGGCAACGCGCAAGAAGACACTTTTGGGGTTTAATATTCGGGTATCCGCTTACGATTTCGGGTACCCGAAACTAGTGGTACCGCAATTTATAGATATCGTAATAATGGCGGACTATTTGATATCTAAATATTCAGGTATCATTATTTGTGGTACTTAAATGCAAAGTAAGCGTTCGAGTATCACTTAAAAATACCGATTAAAACCGCTTATTGAGATACCCTTTCGGTCCCTGCCAGGAACTTGCTTTACTGTTCTCAAACTTTGGTTCAGAAAGTTGAATTTGCTAAAATCTTACATTCTCATACTATTGTTGAAATTGTTTAAAATATTTTATTTTTATTTATTAAAAAAGACAATACAATTTACAAATACAAATGCCAGGAAACCTAACTGGGTTTGTCTTGGCATCTAGGTTCATTCGACGCAGTTGAAACCGCGGGGTGCAGTTAGTAAAATATAATATTTAATGATAAACAGTGCATAAAATGTACTAATAGATAGTAACAACGAAATGACGACCATGTTGGTAAAATGGTCACCATGATGGACTGCCAAACACAGGGTTGCGGGTACGATCCCCGCCTCAGACATGTATTTATGCTTAAACATTTGTCTGTGGTCTAGTTGTTTTTATGTATTATAAGTATATACTAGTTTTTGCCTGCGACTTAGTCCGCGTAGAAGTCGAAAATAGACCAAGGAATCACGTTGTCCTATACAAACTTTGCCCCCCTTTTTCACGCCCTTAGGTAGAATTTTGTCTCTTTTTTTTTTGTCCATAACTCAAGTCTAGTTACTTAGCTTGGGGCTAGATAGCGATGTGTGGAATGTCCTGCAATATTTATATTAGGTACATATTATTTATTCGTCGTGGTTTGAAATAATGAATGCGGCCCCTTCCCGCCCCGAGTTAATCTCACTTAACAATATTGGTTGACGTAGCTACTATCTCTACAAGGATTAGGTATTAAACACACTGTCATTGTCGACCTTAGGTTATTTGGGGACAATGCCTTAAAAGGGTATTCTCACAGCAACGACGCTATCAGATTCTTCATACAAATCTTCTTAAAAACACCCTACTTGTCAGCACCAGATTTAAACTTCGCCGGCCCACAGGCAAAGCATGTGGTGGAGGCCCTCAAGGTGAAAGGATACCGGCGCTCTCTCCATACAAACGTAGTCGACTGTTTCCTCCCTGGATAATGACACTAGCACAAATATTGTGAAAGCAGTGGGCAATATCCACTGCTCAACTTTATGCAGTTGAACAATTTAGTTGAGCAGAGGGGAAGTTGCGAGAAATAATCCTCTCCCTATAAACGCCAGAGAATATTTTTTTGGTTTTAGTACAAAATCTTAAAATGATAAGCTGGTATGCTACACTATTATATATTCTGTGACGTTCGTGTTTGCTGGAACGCGTTCGGCCGGGGTTTTCTCGAGCGGCTGCAGTTTTTTGTTGATTACTCAGGACCTACTAATTGGATATTGGACCCATTTTTTTTTCTTCCAAGTACAGACTTTTTGTCCTCTCTTTCTTTATTATAAGTATGGAATAAAACATGTAAAACGCAAATATAAAAGAATATTTTTTTAAACTAACCTACCGATTTTGGTAACATTAAAACCCACATAAATTTATTTGTGTTAAAAGCAATTAAAATTCCTTTAGAGCCCATTTTCGACTTCTACGCGGACGAAGTCGCGGGCATAAGCTAGTGTATAATAAAACCAAGAAATTATTCTTTAACGTAACATCACGGAGAAAATTATTATTTTCTTCAAATTCAAATTCAATTCATTTATCTATACTAATCTATACTAATATTATAAAGAAGTAATAATTTATAAAGAAGTAAAGTTTGTTAAATTGTAAGGGGTAATCTCGGGATCTACTGAACCGATTTAAAAAAATTTTTCACCAATAGAAAGCCACATTATTGCTGAGTGTCATAGGTTATATTATAGACCAAAAAATAAAAAGGCTTTTACATGGTAGTCCGTTTTGCAAAGTGAATCAGAGAAAAAACGGTCGAATGAAAGCGTTTCTTACGAACGTTGCCTTAACTATGAAAGATATATTTTTGAGTTCTAGAGAAAAGATGTGGAGCTTGAAAATGCCTACAAAAAAGTCAACGACAGCCTATAGTTAGATATGTCTAACTTTTATATTTAAGTTACAAAAAGTATTTTTTTTAATATTAATATAGATAATTTAATTTTTTATATTAATAAAATAAATGGCCAACGAAGTGGGCACGGGTCAGCTAGTTGCGAATAAAGGTACATGGTATGGTGTTACATTAGTGAAATAAAGAACACTCTATTTGGCTTATACATGAGGCATGCAATATTAGATTAAAAATCAATTAATTATTAGGTACAATAGCTAAAATATGTTACACAAAACTCAAACTCTATTCGTCAAACTCTAGCCATAAATGAAAATAAGTAGAAACAATGTCAAATAAAATATGGTCATGAAATGGTAATTTAAAATAAGTAGGTACAATATCAAATGGTTTAAAAGTTACATTATTAAAGGTAATAAGAGTTAAAAAATATACATGTCAAAGTTGCATTACTTACTCAAGAAATCTTTTTTTCAGTGTAATTGCAGAAAAACAGCCCGTAGCACCTCCTTAACAACGGTCACTTTACGCATAAATCTTAAGGTGAAAGGGTACCTGCGCTCTCTCCATACAAACGTAGTCGACTGTTCCTCCCTGGATAATGACACTAGCACAAATATTTTTGTGCCATAAAACCTATAACTGCCATGACTATGCCCCTATATTTTGGTTTTTTTCATTTTCTAATTATCATAGAAATTAAAATTTAAAAAATTGGTTGTCTGTAAAGTCTGTTTCCGGACGATAATTTTACGTGATAACGTCATAAGAAAACATTGATGGTAACCATGGCAACGATAAAACGTTGCTATAGTTACCTTGTCAATAACATGAGGCGTTCCAGTAACGACGCGTGACGTCACACTTTTTTGAGATTGCAGGTGTTCACCAATTTATAAAACGTTATCACGTCAAAAATAAAAAAATCTAAAAATAGTGGCATGGTCATGGCAATTATAAGTTTTATGCACCAAAAACATTTGCTCTAGTGTCATTATCCAGGGAGAAAACAGTCGACTACGTTTGTAATAGTTTGTATGGAAAGAGCCTCCGGTACCCTTTCCTCTTTAACCACATGTTACCTGTATCCGTTGAATTTCATTGTAAAATATTTTTAAACAAAATCTAATTTGTTTTACAACACGCAATCAATCTTTATTCTTCACGAATCTTTCTTTAAGACATGTAAACAGTTTTGCACAATGTTAACACAGGTTATTGATTGATATAAAGCACTTAACATTTTTATATTTATATTTTTTGAAGAATTACTATTGTAATGGAAAGTAACCGTTCGCCCGGTAAATTAAGGTTGTTTGGGAGTAACCGCTTTTAGCGTTAAGGCTGCCTATTGTATAATTCTAGTTAAAAGGTTAATTTTTAAAAGAAGTGACCACTAAATAGGTTTTTTGACGTGACAACGTCTTATAAATTGGTTTGCCGGGTGACACTTCAAGAAACTGCGTTACGCTCCGCTGACGTTATGCGCTCACAATGAGAGCGAGTGAGAGGCACGCGGGCATGGTTAGCCCGCCTAAGAGCGAGAGAGACAGACATAAAAAGTGAAAGGCACGCGTCCCTTCCACTCGAGCACAGTTGTTGTCACGTAAAACTTTCGCCCGTATACCGACTTTACAGGCAACCAGTTTTTTAACACGTTCTTTTAATCTTATTATTAGTGACAAAATAACAAGAAAATGAACAAATGAATAGTTTTTCACATCACTACATATTATAAAAGTCGCTTTCTCTATCCCTATTTCCCTATGTATGCTTAAATCTTTAAAACTACTCAACGGATTTTGATGCGGTTTTTTTAAATAGATAGAGTGATTCAAGAGGAAGGTTTATATGTATAATACATGCACAATAAAGCCGTGCGAATCCGGGGCGGGTCGCTAGTTGACAATAAAGCAAATATTTATCTAAGGACCTATTTTTAAGTAGTTTTCCCTATTTATAATATAGGATGATTTATTTTTTTTGCAAATCAACATGTTCGATTCCTGGCTATGGTAGTGACTTTTTTCAAAAATCTAATGATACAGTTTTAATTTGTGTCAATGTCGCCCAAGCAACTCTTTTCAGCATTTTTCGCTATTTCTTATAGTTTAGGATATAGGTAGGTACTTAGCCCTGAAGGCCCATATAAAAATTCACCCTGTAAATAGTATAGCTCACTTTAACGAAACAATTAAGACTGCATTCTGTCTAAAACATCGGGATAAAAAGTAGCCTATGTTACTCCCAATGACGACCTCTGTGGCGCGTCGAGCGAACACCCGACTGCGACGCAGAAGGTTGCGGGTTCGATTCCCGCCGGGAACAAGTATTTATGCTGACCATAAATTCTTGTTTCTGGTTCTGGGTGTTTCCTATATGTATAATATGTATATATTTACAAAAAAAAGAAAAGTATATAAGTAGTTTATCCGTTATCTGGCACCCATAACACAAGCATTAAGTTGCTTAGCTTGGGGCTGGATGGCGATGTGTAATATGTCCTGAAATATTTATTTATTAATGAATCAATGTATCCTCATACTAAATTTCATTAACATCGGTCGGTTCGGTTTTTTTGTTTTAATATCATGTAAGTACTTTGTTAGAATTAATTTTGTGTTTTGTTTTTATGGTACAATAAAGTGTTTATCTATCTATCTAGTAGTTTCGCAGCCTATTCGTTACAAACAAAATTACAAAAAAAACGTGTGGCACTCGGGGACTGCCGCGGAAAGCTATTGCGTCGTGCGAGCTTCGTACAGTCGTACCATATACATACATACATACACGTTAAGCGAACGCTTGGCCGAGCTACATGATAGGCGGAGTGGACTCCCCACTCCGCCTATCATGTAGCTCGGCCGTTAGGTTTTATTTTCGTTACGGAATTTCTTGATTGGGTCGGATTGATAGAAGAATTATATATAGAAAAAAAAAAAAAAAAAAAAAAAAAAAAAAAGTCCGACGACAAATGTCGTCCGACATTTGTCGTCCGTCAATAGTCGTCCGTTAATAATCGTCCGTCATTTGTCTGGGGTGTTAGGTGTTTTCGTTACGGAATTTCTTGATTCGCCCCCCTAGGCCCGCGATAAAATCTATGCAATAGCTTAAAAAAAAACCTCCATATAATATTAGGATAGATAGATATACATATACGATAAGATATAGTACGTATACAGGGTAATTTTTTACACGAGACTTTGGGCTATATCATAAATTCTTTATGATAGCGAAAATTGCTGAAAAGAGTTTCGTGCCCGATTACTTATTTCCTTTGATTTGCCATACTATGTTAGTTTCCAGGAATTAATTTCTCTGAGCAACACTATCGATTGGTACAAAAATATAGCGGTATTAGTTTTTTGGAAAATTTAACAGGGTCGATTCCTGACTTTTCCAAAAATCTAATGATGCAATTTTAGTACACCCAAATCCTTTCAGTTTTTTTTTGCGAAAATGTAGGATAATTAGGTATACCTAGTCCTGAAGGTCCATGTAAAAAGTTCACTCTGTATATAGTATCGCTTTAACGAAACAATGTAGACTGCATACTATCTAAAACATCATAATTAAGTTACAGTATAACAAATAAATAATGTTTACGGAATAACTTCCTGAATGCAAATACAGCAAGTGACGCACTCCTGCATTTGTATCGGAGCTGCGGAGGTTGGAAGTCAAAGATCAGAAATAGCAGCCATTATTACCGCCGTTAATACCTGTGTTCTATTTGTGTATTAATTGTTGTTTTGTTATGGTTTGGAGACAAATGCTTTTAACTGGCGACTCTCGCCCCGGCTTCGCACGGATATTGCATCACTACATAGTATAAAACAAAGTCGCTTTCTCTGTCCCTATGTCCCTTTGTACGCTTAGATCTTTAAAACTATGCAACGGATTTTGATGCGGTTTTTTTAAATAGATAGAGTGATTCAAGAGGAAGGTTCACATGCATCACTACATAGTATAAAATAAAGTCACTTTTCGCCGTCCCTATTTCCCTTTGTACGCTTAGATCTTTAAAACTACGCAACGGATTTTGATGCGGTTTTTTAATAGATAGAGTGATTCAAGAGGAAGGTTTATATGTATAATACATGCATAATATAGCCGTGTGAAGCCGAAGCGGGTCGCTAGTGTATTACACATTTAAAACTTCTTCTTGAATCACTCTATATTTAACCGCATCTAAATCCGCTGAGTAGTTTTAAATATTTAAGCATACATAGAGACAGACATGAGAGAGATGAATGTGATCGATGAGATGACGACTAATAGGAGTGAATGGAAGAAAAAAGACATACTGCGCCGACCCCAAATAAATTGGGATAAGGGGCAGGAAGATGACGATGAGAGATAGACAGCGGGAAGCGGCTTTGTTTTATATAATATTTGTATATAATTCCTATGAATTGTATATAATGGCGACTACACTTAGGAATTGTGTAAAATAATTTAGCGAGCGAAGCGTGCACCGGGCGGCAGCGGCCGGCGAGTGCTAGAACCGAATTCTACCTATTTTACTCGGTTAGAGCATTAGTATATTATGTAGCACTTAATAAATTTGTTTTCACACCTGCAGCACTTTAATCACGGATTAAAGCCCTATTAACCTCAACTTAAAGCAAGACTTTATTCCCAAGGGAGATAATGTTGTATGAAACTCCCAAGGGAATAAAGTGATTTGAATTTGGAATATTGAAATTCGTGTGAAAACACTTGGTTTTAATTTTGAAGGTCTCAGCAAATAGGTTTTATTTATAATAAGTCATTTGATTGGTCTACAAAAATCTAGCAGGCCACAATTAATGTTTTTTATTTTGATTGTTACGTTAGGTCTAAGCGCAAATAGGTTTTGCCTATAATACCTACCAAATATTTACCATCATGCTACCATCTCATTGCAATTGTCCAGTTTTTTTTTAAAGTGATTTTTTTTCAAGTAGAGATATGTCCACCAAAAGAATTTAAAAAAAATCGACTGACGGTATGAAAAGTAGAGTATGCACCTCGGGATGCCTTCGTCTTCGTCTTGGGCGGCTTAAACCCCTCGTTTCACTCAGGACTCTACATAAAGATCCCTCGCTTCGCTTAGGAGTTAACTTTAAACTCCCTCGCTCCGCTCAGGAGTTAACCCGCGAGTCCCTCGTTGCACTCGGGGTTCAATATGCCACCCACAACTTAAGACATTGCTTTATGCCCTTGATGCATAATCTAATATTAATTATTATGTCATTTGAATAGTATAGTTCAAAATACCCCACCCCCTGTTACCGACCAACATTTTGGAAGGAAGAAATTATATATAAATCCTAGGAAATGTGTCTAATATAAATTATTTCACACCTTTCCTATGGATTTTAGACAATGCACATATTTCCTAGCAATTCTATATTTTGACGGATTACACACATAGGTATGTCCGGCAACATCTACTATTTAGTGATGTAAAATGGTTTTGGAATTGGTTAGAGCGGTTTATTCTACTTTATGTAAGTACAGCATAAGTAAACGATCAGTTTGTACAATAATACTATCAACAAGTATTGGAGTTACGACCATCTTCTAATAGACGTTACACACAAACTTAAATACTCGAATTAAAAGTACTCAGTGTGATTATTATTTACAACATGTTAGCTATGTGTTTAGTTGTGTGAGTGGTATAAGCTGCCACCCGCTCACCAACCAACCGACGTGGGTTTGATCCACAGGCTACGTTGTTATAATGTTCAAATAGTGCTGCACAGGATTGTTAACGTTACGGTGGGCAGAGACTTTTGACCGTGGATTGTACCTGGGTGATGTCAACAACAATCATTATTAATATTGTTCAAATCACATTGCATTATCATGCTGATAGCATTTGATTACAAAAAATACCCACGATATTTTGAACTACTTTGAGAGTATTTTTTTTTAATCGATATGCAATTGATATGATATTGTAATGGCATTTGAACAATGTTATTTACGAGATTTCGCATTAAGAGGATCATGAGTTTTTGATACGCGGCGCGAGTAGGTAGGTGTTTTCAAAAATTACCCGTATCGTGCGATAGAGAGAGTTTAAGTTCGAACGTAATTGCCTTCATGTTGCTTTCAAATAATGTAGTTATTTTTTTTATTTATAATATAATATAATAATAATATTTTATTTGCTTTCTCCACAATTTTAACCTTAACCTATATATAAATTTAACTTATAAGTAGAATGTAATTAGTATAAAATTGTGGAGACTGGAGCCCGCACAAAGGTTTGTGATAACCCGTTTTACAGGTCTCCAGGCCTCCACCAACAAACCAAGGCAATGAGCGACAACTAAATATAGGTACATATTAATTTGAGATAACAATATTATGGAGATATTTAGAACAAAATAAAATAAAAAGTTACTTTAATTACAAAGACAGGAAGAAAAGGTGTAACGTGAATAGTAGTCAGTGACATTTGTGTGAACAGATTATGTAAGAAAAAGCTGTGTGTATGTATTGTGTAAGAAGTAGGTATTTGAGTGATGTATGTATGATGTATGGCCAGGAGTCTCCCACGTCACCCCAGTGTCTTATGACTCTTGATACGTGGGCTTACTCCAGGCGCCGAGTGTGATGTGTGTGTGTGTGAGTGCTTGAATGAGTGAATTGAGTGAGTGAATAATGGCCGAAATCAACAGCCCATCCTCCGGCCACCCGGGGCCAGTCCAACCCCCGGCAGCCGACAAACCGAGTGTGATGTGTGTGTGTGTGAGTGCTTGAATGAGTGAATTGAGTGAGTGAATAATGGCCGAAATCAACAGCCTATCCTCCGGCCACCCGGGGCCAGTCCAACCCCCGGCAGCCGACAAACAGGCTATCGACTCCGACCACTAGACAACAACCTCCAATAACTCCTCAGTGTCATCGTAGTTAAGTTTTTGTAGCCAATCACCCGCCACACGTTTCATTTTATTACGCGGTAGCGGGTAGACGATGACCGACTGATTTATCCTGTTATATAGGTAATCTCCTAAATAAGAAAAGAACCTATGGGCAAATTTAGTTTTGTGTAATGTTACATGGCAAACAGTGTTTTTCCTTCTAAGATTTTCGAAATTCTGTGGGGCAAAAATGATTTCAATATGTTTTTGGACAACTATAGACAATATGAAAAGCTGACGTACTGTTAGGATCTCGCTACGTCTATATAATTCATCAGTGGGAAAAAGAAATGGTAATCGGTGACTCACTTTTAGGACTGCTCTTTGAGCTCTCTCTAATTTAAGTAATGTGGTTTTAGGAGCCCCTCCCCATGAGCTAATACAGTAGGTAATTAGACTCTGAACAAGTGCGAAGTAAACTGTTTTAAGTATTTGTTGGTTAGCAATATCGCGAAGATTTTTGAATATAAAGATCATTTTACGGATCCTTGCGGCAAGCATGTCGATGTAAGGCTTAAAACTTAAATTGTTGTCAATTTGTATACCTAAATATTTAATACTATCTACTTTATCTAGGATCGGGCAAGAGCAAACTGCAGATTTAGGGCATGATGGAACGTGTGAAGTAATGGTGTAATTAATTTGGGTATCTACTTTGCGATTTAGGATGGAGAATTGGATAAATTTCGTTTTAGTTACATTAAGGGTAAGTTTGTTGTGTTGAAGCCATTGACACGCTTGATCATAACCCGCCTGTGCAGAGGAATACACCTCATTCCAGGAGTTGCCGTGGAACAATAAAGCTGTGTCATCTGCAAACGTGATTACTTTACCCTGTTTCAGTTTCAAATTACAGAGGCCGTTAATAAAAGACAAAAATAAAGTCGGACCCATAATACTGCCCTGAGGAACCCCATGTGCAATGCCCAGATCCGAACTACAGTGGTTGCCAACCTTAACCCTTTGATGACGGTTAGAGAGATAACTATCAAAAAGATCAAGCTGCAACCCCCTTATACCGAGGCGATATAGTTTGTGTAGGAGGAGTGGGACAGAGACCGTGTCAAAAGCCTTGGCTAGGTCAAGAAAAATAACAACTACTTTTTGTTTGGCATCTAAGTTTTTGACAATAAAATTTGTCAGCTCATGAACAGCATCGTTACATGATATTCCCTTTCTGAAGCCGAATTGAGATTTAGAGAGAATTTTATTTGTTTCAAGGTAATTAGTCAGACGATTATTAACTAACTTTTCCAGGACCTTAGACAGCGTCGGCAATACGGATATCGGCCTGTAATTATTGACACAGTCTCTGTCTCCCCCCTTATGAATTGGGTGAATTTCTGCAAGTTTCAGTATATCCGGAAAAACACCAGTTGTAAATGAAATATTAAAGATGAATGCCAATAGCGGGGCGAGTACTTCACTGTGACTTTTCAGCAGGGATGCGGGTATATTGTCTCGACCAACTGAACTGTTACTTTTGAGATTGAGAATTATAAGGCCTACTTCTTTAGTGCATGTTTCCAGAAGGCCAAAGGAATTCAATGTCTGTTCATCAACCGAGTTGTAGGGGGCATCGACCGTTGATATATTCTCAGCCAGTTCTCTACCCATACTAACAAAGTATGCGTTTATGTCATTAACACTTTGTTGTGGGTTCGTGTTAGATAAAAGTTCAAAGGGAGGTTCTTTTTGTTTGTTACTGAATGTTATATTTTTTATTGTTTCCCATAATTTCTTATTGCTTGTTTTAGATGCCTGATCAAGTTCTTTGCTTCCGTATTCTTTTTTTAATTTTTTCATTAGGTTTTTACAAAAGTTTCTAAATCTTTTATAAGTTATTTTTAGCACATCATTTTGTGGATCTTTTTTTAACTTAAGGTGTAGTTTGTCACGTAGATTCATACATTTTAATAAACCTGGGGTAATCCAGGGCATTTTTATTCGTTTTCTACAGGATGTTTTAATTAGTTTAGAGTTAGATTGTATAATATTATTTATAGCTTCAATCAAAAAATTCATAGCAATATTAGCGTCTAACATACTGTAAATAGGTGAAAAATCAAAAAGTTTTATATCTCTATCCAATTGTACATAATCAATTTTTTTATAGAATTTAGGTGACGATTTAATTTTCTTTACATTTAAATCAATCGTGACTAGAATTGAAAAGTGGTCGGTAAGGGTGGTCTCGGCAATAAAACATTCAATTAGATTTTTTGATTTAACCATGACATGGTCTAGGCACGTCTTGTCATGTGTAGGGATTGTGTAAGCAGGTAAAATGCCGTATGAGGCCAGCAAGGTAAGATAGGCTGCGGAATTAGAATCATTATTGTGTAGGGTAATATCAATGTTGATATCACCTAAAATAAGTATGTTAACAAAAGCAGAATATTCCTTTAATAGCCTATCCAGGGATTCAATAAATTTTGTTGCATTTCTAAACCCATATGGTCTGTAAATTGCAAATATTACCGAGTTGTGGCTTATTTGAATAACTAAACAATTAGCGTCCAACATCGTATACTCCTTTATTTTAACCTGAAGTGAGTTTCTATAAAATACTACCACGCCTTCATTTTGAGTAATATTATTCGTAGTTGCGGAATAACTGTAACCATCGATATAATGAGTACAGTGTGTACGAGGTAGCCAACATTCCGTTAAGATAATAAAATCCCATGTCGAGATCGTTCTCTTAAGGACTGTTAATAATTCTGAAAAATTTTGGCTTATACTTCTGATATTTTGTGAAAATAATTTTAAGGTGTTATTATTTTTATTAATTAAAAAGTCACAATTTTCAATAGTCGTACTAATAGAACTCGCCACCGCTAGTTGGTCCAAATCAGTATTTATATCTATGGTATCGAATTTAGGTATCTAAAGGTCGAACAAGTGTTGCTTATTTGATTAAGTACAGAATGTTGTTTATAATAATGGGTCACTAAGTTAAGTAGGTCAGTATGAATCTCGCCGGCCGGCGGCTCGCAGGTGCAAGTGCTACACAAAAAAGTGCAATGAGTAGGTAAATTGCCGTGTTCAATGTTACGTAATCGTAGGTATTTGTTGTGATTGATGTGTTGAGTGTATGTACAAGTTTTAGTGATATTTTGTTTTACAAAGGATGCCCATTTGACCAGCTTTATATGGATAAATTCGCCAAAAAAGGTTAGTAAAGAATAGATACAAGTACGAAGTAAATATAAATGTCTAAGGGTACAATCTACGAGTTTAAAATTTTGATTTTTTCTAACGGAACTTATGTATCCAATATTACTTGAGAATAGGTAATGAAAGCGTCTTAGTCAGATTGAGTTATAACCGGTACGTATTTTATTTACATCTTCAGTGGTTTCAATGCGAATTGGATTAGAGTTCTCCTTCAATTTGATAAAAATCTTCCCATAATTAGTCCAACAACTGTGAGCGATCTTTGCTTTAACTAATTGCCGAGTTAGATAGTAAAGATTCTTGGCATTTGCGGTCAGTGACTCGCCAACATATATAGGGCGAGAGGGCCCAAGGATGTGTATGTGCTCTGTGTTTAATTTTTTATTATTATTTGTTTTGTTGAATATTCTGCAGTTCTTTATGAAATTTTCTTTGGACAGAGTGTTGGTAAATTCAACAAAAATAGGCCCCTGTTTATCCCTGTATGATTTAGCTCGTATTATATCACGTATGTCAGAATCCACAATGGGTTGGTTAATAGTTTGCCCCACGGTTTTGACAATTGTACGCAATGTGACCTTGTTTTCTTGCTGCTGAACCGGGATATTACGAAGTTCAATCGTGGACGAACGAGAATTACGATCGATATTATCCAATTTTGATTCCAGTGATTTAATTTGTGTTTTGTAATCTGTGTTTTCACGTTCTAAGGTGGCAAGCCGTTGAATGAACTCATCATATTTATTCGAAAGGAAGTTGATACTCGACTGAATTTGAGAGTTTTGTTGTTTAATTGTAGCAACGCATTCGATCAGTGCTTCCAACTTGTTGTTGTGTTGTAGTTCGAATTTTTCGAATAAATCGAATACCTTGGCCATAGTTGAGTGTACATCTGATGAGGTACCTTCCAGCTTACGTTTCACACTGCGACGGACTTCATCCGCGCCGCGTCCCGTTACACCTGTAGTTTGACCACTCGCGGATGAAATTGGGGGGTCCGGGTTCCTGTCGGCCGTGATCTCACGTACTCCAGCGTTGTCCATAGATCTGGGCTCCACCATATAGTCATCCTGGGGCCCTACAGTGGAGTTCTCCGTTTTTGTGGGCGTGCGCATCGTCGCCATTCCAATTTGTAGGCCTAAATAAATTAAGCCGTCGGCGCGCGTCGGAAACGGGGCGGTCGAGTGCAGCTGTAGAGGGTGGTTCCAGGTGGGCGGAGATCAAGGCACTGTGTGTCTATGTGTGTATTAGCTCCGGTGCATGCGCCAGTAGTAAGCAAGGGTGTGAATGGGTGGTGTCACTGTTAGGTCGTTCTGTCCTACTCACACAGCGGTATCCACCTCCCAGCTGATCTGTTCGCCTGGTAGCACACGTTATATTTTCGATGTCGAAATTAATTTGTTAACTCACAAAAAAACCGAATAAAAATTAGTGAACACGTCTACTCGAAACCGAGGTCCGGAGGGAAGGTGGGGCCGTAACGTTTTTACCCCCTTTATCCTTCACAAAATGAAATAAATTTGGTCTCATTTAATTCACAGCATCTTATTCTAGGTTTATTTTTTGATAATTCAGTTTAGTCTATTAAAAAACAATTGAAACGCTTGATGAAGTTTTTAAGTCAAAATTATAGATATTCAGATACTAATAACTTTGATCTTAGGCAATATTTCTTTAAAATAAAAACGGTTAAACTTAGTTTTCCATTAGATCTAGAACATTTTTAAATATTATCAAAATCGGACTTCGTTTATGGGGGGTAAAAACGTTACCGCTTTTTGTATGGAAATTGACAGCCTCACACTGGCCTTAAGGTCCCGAAAGGCAACTCGATTCAAATATCTTCTAATCACCCGGAAATATCAGTGAATTCCTAACCCGATTTTAATAAAACTTTTGAATGTAAAAGTTTTATCAAAAATCAGTTTAGGTTTTAAAGCTTAACATTGTTCAAATTAATCCTTTTCACACCTGCAGCACTTTGCTCACGGATTGAAGCCCTATTAACCTCAACTTAAAGCGAGACTTTATTCCCAAGGGAGATAATGTTGTATGAAACTCCCGAGGGAATAAAGTGATTTGAATTTGGAACGTTGCACTTCGTGTGAAAACTCTTGGTTTTAATTTTGAACGTCTCAGCAAATAGGTTTTATTTATATTAAGTAATTTGATGGTCTACAAAAATCTAGCTGGCCACGATTTATGTTTTTTATTTTGATTGTTACGTTAGGTTTCAAATAGGTTTTGTCTATAATACCTACCAAATATTTACCATCATGCTACCATCTCATTGCAATTGCCCCATTTTTTTTAAGTGGATTTTTTTTAAATAGAGAGCTACAAGAATAAAAAGAAAATTAGACTGACGGTATGAAAAGTAGAGTATGCACCTCGGGATAAAGCATGTCTTCGTCTTGGGCGGCTTGAACCCCTCGCTTCATTCAGGACTCTACTTAACTCCCTCGCTTCGCTCAGGAGTTAACTTTACCCGAGAGTCCCTCGTTACACTCGGGGTTCAATATCCCACCCACAACATAAGACATTGCTTTATGCCCTTGATGCATAATCTACTATTAGAAGTTTAAATTCACAAAATTTTCATTGACAACTATTTAATTCCTCCCTAGGAATCGATTTTGAAATAAATGAGTCTACAAATTGTAGATTTCATTTCGCGTTAAATCAATTCTATAAATCAAGCGTAAAAGGTTAAATTACAGTTTCAATTAATACAAAATTAATTTAATCAATACGATCCTTCTCCAATATAAAATTAACAAAATCACTTTCTCTCTCACAATATCAATTGTTTACTTACTCTGTCCCTGTTAGACTAAATTATTTTGTCATTTTCTAAATTCGAATCGACTTAACGCCTCTTTCGTTTACAAAGGAGTTCCTATTTTAAATTCAGGTACTGGCCTGTAAAGAAAATCAACTTTAGCGAGTAAATAACAATTTATTTCGGAGACGGCCATTTTGTTTATTATCCCAATTTATTTAATGGATGTCGTTTCTTCTTCTCTTTTTAATAATGAGTAGTTATGAAACAAATTTTCTGTTATTATTCGACATTTGGCCTATTTAGTGCTTTTCTCTATTGTTAATGAGATACAGCCTGGTGACAGACAGACAGATAGACAGTAGGGAAGTCAAAGTAAAAGAATCCCGTTTTCACCCCTTGGGTAAATAACGCCAAAGTCAGTGACTTCTAACACCAAGCAACAACTGATTTCCGACTAAACCTAACCACAAAATTCTTCAAAAAAAATTCAAATTTCAAAAAGTTGTAGACCTTTTTTCGCCTAGACGAACAACCCCCTTTCGTTATACAACACCCTCATCAAAACGCATTGTATAAGTCTTGATAGTACCTACTCATGTGATAGGTACCTTCTTGTCAAAAAAACGATGTTCAATACATCTCGAGGGAAATCTATTTCGTGTTGTCAAAAAGTTGTTTTTTTCTTTCTTAAGACCCTTTTATATGAAACGTATGCATATTTATGTGAATTCAAAGTTCAATAAAGCGTTTTATTCATAACACTAGCGACCCGCCCCGGCTTCGCACGGCCATATTATGCATGTATTATGTATGCATGTAGTATGTATGTATATTATGCATATAAACCTTCCTCTTGAATCACTCTATCTATTAAAAAAACCGCATTAAAATCCGTTGCGTAGTTTTAAAGATTTAAGCATACAAAGGGACAGAGAAAACGACTTTGTTTTATACTATGTAGTGATATACAAACTGCGTACTGCGGTTTCACACACGTTAGTCCTGTAATAAAATATAGCCTATGACACTCAGCTACCTCCAAACTATCTGCAAAATTTCATCCAAATCAGACTGGTGATTACCCCTTACAACTCTCCCCCCTTTACCTCTTTATAATATTAGTTAAGAAGTAAAGATTTTTAAAAGTCGTAACTTTCATAATAAATGCTGTTTTGTTGTACAATTAGGCAACAAAGGTAGACTCACTGTAGAGGTTGGTTTTTGCTTGTACAAATTGTAAGAAATTCACTTAATTAACAAATTTCGTGTGCAATTTTAAATAAATAATAAATAAAATTAACTTATTTCGGACTATAAAACAATCCAGAGGTCGATTTCTGCCTTTATAAAATGTAATAAATGAAGTATAAGAAATAATTTAAAAAGTCATTAAAGAATTAAAAATTTTACAATTACAATTTTTTTTTTAATTTTTAATGTTGTTTTTGTGCTAAAGATTCTATGAAAGTTCGGCTAAATGTGATAGTAGGCATAGTAGATATGACATTTTTCGTACCAAAATTCCACAAAATTCGAACCTACGATTTTTGGAATTAAAGTCGAGGTACCTAAAATTATTTTAAGGTCGTTGAGGTTCAGAATTTCAAAGGAATTTTCCGAAAATAATTTACGCTATTTCAAAGCCTCGTCCATTCGCAGTTTATAACCGCAAGAATTTAATTAAAGTAGATAGATATTAATTTATTAATTGACCGAGCGCCCGAAGCTAGTGAAGTCTAAAATATGAAGAGATGCTAATAGAAGAAAAAAAAAAGAAATCAAATTTTATTTTTTAGGCTGTACATACATCATGTAAGTTATTTTCAACATGTAAGCTATGTCTTTAGTTGTGTGAGTGGTATAAGCCGCCACACGATATAGCAACCGACGACGTGGGTTCGATCCACAGGTTACGTTGTTATAATCTTCAAATAGTGCTGCACAGGATTTTAAACGTAACTGTGGCGGTGGACTTTTGACCGTCAATTGTACAGTCAGCTGCATAATTGCAGCCTTCAGTAGAGTTCGAAAATTACTATTATTGGAATGCTTGCATAGTAATCATTTTTGTTTGATTATTGATGAGTTAGAAGACTTTAAACTTCAACTAAAGCAAGACGTGTCTAGAATCTTGCTTGTACTGAAAACATTCTTATAACAGCCGTGTTGGAGCTCTGCGGTGGGTCTGCAATTATGCAGCCGACCGTACATTGCCATAGGTTTGAAAAGTGACCGCAAAAAAAAAACAGCGCACTCCGGGAGTGCAGGCAGAAGTGAAAACTGTATATCTGTGTAAAATCTCATATGTCGCGAGAACATACGCAAAAAGAGTTTTAGATGAAAAAAAAAAAAATAGTCGGCATCGTCCGACATTTGTCGTCCGTCAATAGTCGTCCGTTAAAAAATACCATATGTACGTCTTAATACACTCACAGCCAAATTAAAAACAGTAGGCCCAGGCATACATTTTCGCCGCGCCGTAGAGAGGGGATAGCTGTCTACTCTCCATCCGTCTTACGCTTTTTCGATCAGGTCACGTGTCCTGACGCGAGTTTAAGATTTTATACCCATTACAGAAAAAGTGCTCAACGCCGCTAAAGAAGTTTTCACTTCAAAAAATAGAAAAATAAAGATTGAGGCGACCATTTACGTCAGTCTCCATTCTCATATGTGTCTAAATCACTACCGTTATTTATTTATTTTTATTTATTTATTTATTTAATATCTATTTTTATGGGTTCCGTACCCAAAGGGTAACAAACACATAACCCTCCCTTTTGGCTTCGCCGTAGTCGGGTAAAAACTGTACTCTATTACTACTGGAACTTCGCTGTCCGTCCGTCTGTCTGTCTGTCACCAGGCTGTATCTCTTGAACCATGATAGCGATAGATTTGAAATTTTCACAGATGATATATTTCTGTTGCCGCTACAAATACTAAAAACAGAAAAAAAAAATTTTTTTTTTTTAATTATACCTACCTACTCTCAAAGGTGCAGGCAAAAGACTTTAAACCTTAAGAATTTTAATACAGCCTCGTGTATAGGTTAAAATATTTTTGCCTGTGACATACAATATTCTTAACCGACTTCAAAAAAGGAGGAGGTACATTTTTTTTTTAGGGTTTTGTTTTGCGTTAAAAACAGAATACGATGGTACGGAACGTTTCGTTTGCGAGTCCAACTCGCACTTGGCCGATAAAAAGCTTTATGAAGAGAATGAATAAAGACGAATATGAAGGTATGTCCCTTATAATGTCCTATATTAAAGCGAAGCGCGTTTCCCTTGAGAATATTTGGAAATCTCTCATTTGAAAATTTCATTTCATTTTAGGTTATGAAAAAATCTTACATTTTATTGTTCCTTTCTTTGTTCTAATTTTAAGGGCGACCACAGACAACCGTTTAGAAATAGACGAAAATCTCAACCGACTATTCAGTTTTTTGAAGTGAAAACTTCTTATGGCGCGTTGGGCACTTTTGTGGGTGAGCATTTTCAGCCGTTCTCGCGACAGATTTTGACGCGACAGATGAGATTTGACGCGACAGATGAGATTTTATTTGTGTTAGTCTTTTTGTTTAACTTATACTGCCATCTATTACACAAATTGAGAAACTTAGTTTCTAGAAAGACCGCTATTCGAATGTAGATGGCGCTGATTTAAATTTTTTACTGCCATCTAGCGAATAAAAAATAAACTATATTTGTTTAAGTGAGTGCTAATAGATGGCAGTAGCAGATCGTTTCAAGAAATATTCTATGAGAAATAACAAGTTTATTGTTTTCACTTCTGCCTGCACTCCCGGAGTGCGCTGTTATGTTTTCTCTTCAAATTGAACGGTCGGCGGAAATTTTATAGTTTTTATAAAACCTAGCTTTACTGTACAATCAACGGTCAAAAGTATCTGCCCACCGTAACGTTTACAATCCTGTGCAGCACTATTTGAACATTATAACAACGTAACCTGTGGATCGAACCCACGTCGGTTGGTGTAGCGGGTAACGGCATATACCTACCACTAGGCCAATTATATACATAGCTAACATGTTGAAAATAAAATTTTATGATCTTAAAATTTCCCTCTCGCAGCTTCGACCCAACTTTTGGGTTACGCAGCTGCAATATGCGACTTTTATGTTACAGATGCGCGTGCATCTTAAAATTAAAATTTTTCATAACGCGCCCAAAAAGTATAGCTAAAACCTAATTAAAAAATAAAATCTTCCGTATTAAGAGCTTTGTTATAGGTACGGACATTAATCATTTACCTAATCTCTGTTTCCAGCTTCCAAACAAAGATAATTGCTGACCTTTTTTTTTATTTGCCCATAAAATAGTCGTTATTTTGACTTAAGACAAAAGAAACGATTTTGATTGTTGTAAAGATAGAATTTCTTTAGTACCCTTTAAGAGCCTTTACACACCATGCTTTTAGGGTTCCGTAATCCTAACAAGGAACCCCATAGTTTCGTTAAGTCTGTCCATCCGTCCCTGGCTTAGTTGAGAGACTTTTAGTACTAGTAAATCTATTCCAATTTCGTTATTTCATTTTCAATTTTCAATTAAATTTCGTTTTTGTTTGATTAGGTTTTTTTTTTCATTCAGTTATGGCTTCGCACGGTTTGTGCATAGAGCCAGTATCAAGTAATATTTTGCATCAAGTTATGGCCCGATTTACAGAAATCGGGCTCAAAGTGTTTCAAGATGGTCAAGTCGTCAAGTCACAGTTTGTCAAGTCAGGGGTCATAGTAAAGCGGTGGCTACTTTACTATAACCTTGTAGGAGATTTTGGAGGCAACGAGAAAAGTCCATGTTTGACACTGATTTTTACTTTCACTACACTTGTGCACTTTCACAGAACTAAATTAGATAACTTTCCACCGGAATTATACAATTTAACTCGGTTTACAACTAAGTTTCGTGTAAATATAACTGCAGCACGACATGTTGTTGGCTCGTTCCCGCCAAAACTCCTTGATTAGGTTTAGTGTTTGTTTGATTAGGTTTAGTTTTAATTTTTTGATTTATTTTATTTTGTTATTGTTTTATGTACTTACTTACTTACTTATTTTGTGATGGTTTTAATGTGAAATGTAAGATAATGAATTTTATTGAATAAATACATTAACGCTCATTTCGTTATTTATTTGGTTTTTACTTAATTTCTGGGTGGGGGATAAATTCAACAATTATTTGTTGGAGTAATTTTAGTATATTTTATATTTATTTTATTTTTTATGAACATGAATACCTATAAGTACATATTTAGAATCACGCTGACAAAATGGTAAAATAAAATCAAAAAAATATTTTTTATTAGGGTACCTCTCCAACTCGTGAAGAGGCCATCCATCTTTCTTTACATAGTATAAAACAGAGTCGCTTTTTTCGAGTCGATTCATTAGGACGGATATGTATAATACATGCATATACAATGTGTTTCAGCGAAGGGGTATTAATACGAAAAGGGGTTGTTCTAGGCGTCTAGACGAACAACTTTTGTTCTACGACTTTTGGAAATTTGAACTTTTTTTTTCGATAATTCTGAGGGAATTTTTACTTGAAAATCAGCTGTTTCATACAAAAACTTCGAACGAAATGTTCGAATTTCCAAAAGTGGTAGAACAAAAGTTGTTAGCCTAGACGTCTAGAACAACCCCCTTTCGTATTAATACCCCTTCGCTAAAACACATTGTATATAGCCCTGTGAAGCCGGAGCGGGTCGCTTGTTAAGGTAAGTACTTATTAAAAAAAACACGTAATTCTTTTAGTCTTAAGAGGAAAGGGTACCGGGGGCTTTTTCCATACAAACTATTACAAACGTAGTCGACTGTTTTCTCCCTGGATAATGACACTAGAGCAAATATTTTTGGTGCATAAAACTTTATAACTGCCATGACCATGCCCCTATTTTTTGTTTTTTTTTATTATTTTAATTTTTTTAATTTTAATTTCTATGATAATTAGAAAATAAAAAAAAAACAAAACATAGGGGCATAGTCATGGCAGTTATAGGTTTTATGGCACAAAAATATTTGTGCTAGTGTCATTATCCAGGGAGGAAACAGTCGACTACGTTTGTATGGAGAGAGCGCAGGTACCCTTTCACCTTAAGGGTACCAAGGCCAAGGCCGTACGCCAACGACCTTGGTACACAGCCTACTAAATAGTTACTATTGGCACCCGTCACCTTCGTTGGTGAAAATTGTTGATTGTTACGAATGTGTTTTGTTTTTCTCAAAAGTGTTGAGGTGAGATTTTTACCGACATTTTGGTGTGATTTTCACTTTTGTCGCGGAAGTATTCTTGTGCCGCCCTTGACCGGACGTCCGTGGACGTCCTAGAGCGATCTGGGCCGCTGGATACCAAACGACCGTGCACACTTATCTATCAGTCGCGGCTGTCGGACGCGTCCGTAAGCCGCGTCCGAAAGCCACGTCCGAACAGTGTGTCCCCAGCTTTAGAGTTCTCAAATTAATATACAAGGTGTCATGAACAGGTGTACGAACTTGTATTGGTGTCTCAACCCGTCTATCTAAGGGATACATCTTCCACCCGCTCGCTTGTATTGATGAGTTTCTAATATAAGTTTAATATTAGTTTCTAACTTGCCTTCTTGTGGTTATGTTTCGTTTTTGAAGACTTCATAAAGTGGTTGTTTATTTATTACTAGCGACCCGTCCCGGCTTCGCGCGGCTATATTATGCAAGTATTATACATAAAAACCTATCTCTTGAATCACTCTATCTATTTTAAAAAACCGCATCAAAATCCGTTGCGTAGTTTTAAAGATCTAAGCATACATATGGACAGACAGCGGAAAGTGACTTAAGTTTTACGCTTATAGTTTAGGGTCTTTACGCAGAACGTGACTTTCACAAAACTACATCGTAAAAAAAAATTGACACTTTCGCAAAATTCATAATTTTTGCATAATATCATTTTTGCAAAACGTCATTTTCGCATAATGTCACTTACGCAAAACGACATATTTCAAGCCATTTGTTTCTCAGTAAAGACCTAGGTAATACTAACACTGCAGATTCGGGTGGGTATAATTAAAAATAGGTAGGTAGGTATACAAAAATATCAATCCAATGTTTATTACTTACATACAAAAGTAATTTCCTACGTTATAAAAAACCTAATATAAAATAAAAAAAACTTACAACTTAAAAAAAACTTATATACTAAACAACTACAAAATATATGTACAGTCTAATTACCAATTAGCTGAACCCCACGTGACCTAGAGCTCACTCGCAAATCCATAAGGTTGTAAAGTAATGTTAGCTGATTCAGTTTTTTTTAAACAATATACTAAACAATAGAATATACTATATAAAAAAAATACAAAATAGGTAAATACTATATTTTTTACAGATATCTGAATAAGCTCTGAGTCACGTGGGCAGCTAATTGGTAATGTGACTGTACATGCATAATATGCACAAACTGTAGCTGCGTCTCGTAACGGTGTCGCGAGTTCAGAGATTTTATCTCATCTAAAAATATGCGTACCGCGTTAAAATAAGATTTCACTTCAAAATTTCATACGTCTAGTTGCGAATCTGCTCAATTGCTTATAATATCTGTCCAATTGCGAATCTGTATATTTGCTATTGAGCCAGTAGGTATACGGACCTTTTATTATAACACTAGCTGCGCCCCGCAGTTTCACCTGCGTAACTCCCGATCCCGTGGGAATATCAAAATGAAAAGTAGCTTAGCCTTTCTTAATAAATAGACTATTAAGCCAACACAAAAATATTTTTAAATTCGAACCAGTATAATTCCTAAGATTAGCGCATTCAAACAAACAAACTCTTCAGCTTTATACCTAACTAGCGACCCGCCCCGGCTTCGCACGGCCATATTATGCATGTATTGTACATATAAACCTTCCTCTTGAATCACTCTATCTATTAAAAAAGCCGCATTAAAATCCATTGCGTAGTTTTAAAAATTTAAGTATACATATTGAAATAGAGACAGAGAAAGCGACTTTGTTTTAAACTATGTAGTGATGATAGTGATATTACTAGCTGCGATCCGCGATTTCACCGCATAAGTTCCGATCCCGTGGGATATCGGGATGAAAAGTAGCCTAAAGCCTTCCTTAATAAATGGACTATCCAACACAATAATTTTTCAATTCGGCATAATAGTTGTTGAGATTAGCGCGTTCAAACAAACAAACAAACTCTTCGCCCTTATAATATTAGTATAGATATATATTATTAATTATAGCATTGACAGTGAAGATAAATATATTTAGGCACATTACTCAGATTGTTGTGTGAAAGTTATTCAAAGCAAATATTTTATTCTTTGAGAAAAGAAATGTCCAATGTATACAGGTTTTTTGCGACGACAAAAAAAAACAAACAACTTCCAAAATGGCCGAGTCAAGCTTTTTTGTTACATTTTTGTAACCATTTTCCCCGTTTTCCTTAAATAAAACTTATTTAGCGAGTGGTCCTTGTGTTTGAAGGCAAAAACGGAATTGTTCCGACACAATTGGCTTCTTGACAGTTTTCAAGGTATTTTAAAACACGCAAATGTATACTTATTATTAATCTCTTTCTTACCTTTTTATTTCTGAAAACGTTAGCGTTAATTTAATTACAAAAATACAGTTTTATCCATTTATTTAAATTGTCGCACGGAAACAGTCGATGACGTCACAGAATAGAATAGAAAAACATTTATTTGGAGAAGCGCCCGACAAAAATAAATATCAAAAACAATAATTAAGACAAGCAACCATAAGAACATTAAAAATACAGAAAATGAAAAAGAATATTGGAGAACAAAAAAGTATAAAATTAAAGACAGAAAAATCAGAGATTATGAACAGCAGAAAAAATATAATTATTAAAAAATAAGATTTAAGGAGCCGTGTGCCTCCAAAAAGGGTCTGCCTCAGCAAAAACTAACTTACTTACACAGTACTAACTTTGAAGGCTCATTTCAAGAAAGTTTGTATTTCATCCGGTAAAATGTACGGCAGGTTACTGTTTGTGACGTCACACCGATGGCGACGACCACGACGTCGCATTTTGTATCTCGTAATTAACAGATAAAATTGTTTTATTGAAAAATAGTTTTATTTCAAAATAAGAAATTCAATACATTTTAATGCAAAGAAAAAATAATAAAATAAATAAAAATTGTATATTTATAGTTAGCCTATGTACTACTATTACCAAAATATTTCACACTGGCAGAGCCGCGTCAGTCACGATCCTGTGAGCATACTGTTAAGGCTTTAAGGTAGTCTAGGTCTCCAGCTAAGCAATAGGTGTAGCCGTTCTCGAGTTTTAAATAATGTAATTAACATGACTTTGTTTTATATTATATACTAGCGACCCGCCCCGGCTTCGCACGGCTATATTATGCATGTATTATATATATAAAACTTTCTCTTGAATCACTCTATCTATTAAAAAAAACCGCATCAAAATCCGTTGAGTAGTTTTAAAGATTTAAGCATACATATGGATTTAGTAAACTAACAAAGCAGAATAATAACGAATCTCAGTATTTAGAATCAAACCGTAGAACAGACTGTAGAATAATTTATCCAACACAGCTGAGGGTCGCCGCTCGTACAAACTACAAACGGACGCATTTGACAAAGCAGTTACTGTAATAGAATTATACTAACTTCGTACTATTTGAATTAAAGTTAAGACAAACAGGGATGTAGTCAGGGCTAGACTTTCGGCTCCCAGGGTGAATGTGTGGCGTTATAGGCAACACGCACGAAGCCAAATGATGGAAAAAATAGATGTCGCGCCATTTTGAGCGATGACCTTCATAACAGAAGGTGAAGGGGCGGCCGAGGCGGTTTCTTGACAGAAAAAATAGATGCCATCAATAGATGTCAACAACGTCATATAAAAATAACGTTTAATTTATTCTACTAAGTACTTATAATAATCGTTTTGACAAAATGTTTTCTTTTATAATCAAAACAAGCAGCACTCCGCGTATCACCCACGTAACTCCCGAACCCGTGGGAATATCAGGTTAAAAACATCCGATATTCCCACGGGGGTGGTTCTCTCTATGTTACTTCCAACGAATCAATGTATACTCATACCAAATTTCATCAAAATCGGTCCAGAAGTTTCGAAACCTAATTAGACAGGTATCCTAATTTACTGTGGTAGGTATACTCATAGGCCACCAGAAGATTACAACATTAATAGATTCAGGCTGCTGTTTGTATATCTTTTATCATTATATAATATCTTATGATATAATTTTATTGTATAATATTATCTTATCATTTATACCTTACTATCTATTAAAAAAAACCGCATTGAAATCCGTTCCGTTGACAGACAGTGGAAAGCAATTTTTTTTTACTATGTAGTGATATAATTTGACATATAAATCTTTAACTGTAACATAGCAACATTTGTGCATGAGAATATTTTGACACCAGAAAATAGTAAGTAGTACATTCTTCTTCTCGTATAGTGGTGTGGCTCACCTATTGTTAAAGTTTTCAGATCGCCTTAAGGCCTCTAACTTGACCTAACGACTGCTACTAGAGGTAGCAACCGGGACCAACGGCTTAACGTGCTTTCCGAAGCACGGAGGGGCTCACGAAAACACATTTTTGCCACACTACTAATTGGCCACCCATCGAAGTAATGACCGCGCCAGGCGTCGCTTAACCCGCACGACCGTAAACGATCAGCGAGCGTTGGTTAGCTGTGAGCCTCCTCAGTAGTACATTTAATTTTCAACACTGAAACTGGAAAGAAGATGTCCTGAACTCCTGACCTTGACATTTAAGTATCCGCCCCCAAAAAAACGTGAAAGGGCAACTTACCCAAAACTTCGACCCCTAAATCCGTACCTCCCACATAATACTTCACTCTGTCCCTCTGGAACGGCTTGAGTACTGCGTCTTTGAAGACCTTTCACGAGTTCCGTTATTTAGTGGTAGTTTTCAGTGACATTTCAGTAATATCTTACTTAACTTACACCCATTGTTAGGTTAGATGGCTGAAGTTTGAGTTTTTGACGACCCAGTTTAGGACAGTGGACGTTTTTTTTTTTCTTTGTTTAACTGGAGTTAAACTTAGATTTCAGGCAGGATTAGGCCTTAGATTCATAAAAAACTATTTCAAAATTATTACATTTGGAAATTCGAACTTTTTGATTTTGATTTTTTGTACAATTATGCGGTTTTTGGCCATAAATATAACAATAACATTTAAAATAATATTCGAAAATCGATAAACAAATAAAATAAAAATTCAATAACCTCTAACTCTAAAAATCTGCTTAGTGTTGAGTAAACATAACCTCAAAAATGTAGAGATAAAGTAAAATTTTTGTTAAGTTGTAGAACAAATGATATTTACCTAACAGTCTCTAGAAGAACCCCCTTTCGTATAAGAGACCCTTAAACCAGACACATTGTATATTTATAGATTATTTGAACTGGCAACAACCGAATTGTATGACACACAGGATCGGGACGCGGGTGAATGCTGCCAGTATTAAATATTAATTAAGGTTATATTAATAAGCAAGTTGATACGTAATCTTGCTATGACACCTGTGTGGATAGGAAGGTAGCTAATAATTGATTTCAAAGTTAAAGGCGAAAACAGGTAAAAAACTTAAAGTCGGCCGATAGCTAATAGATAAAACAAATACTAATTATTTTTATTATGTTAAAAAATAGACTTCCCTGGTAATTTTATTATTCGATCTGATACCGTGGGAATATCAAAATGAAAAGTAGCCTATAGCCTTCCTCTGTAAATGGACTATCCAACACAAAATGATTTTTTTAATTGGAACCAATAGTTCCTGAGATTAGCGCGTTCAAACAAACACTATCTTCAGCTTTATAATATTAGTATAGAAAAAACCGGCCAAGTGAGAGTCGGACTCTTGCACAAAGGATTCCGTACCTACCATGACAAACTCCACTTATTTTTTTCTTTTTTTAGTATTTGTTGTTATAGCAGCAACAGAAATGCATAATCTGTAAAAAATTTAACTCTCTGGCTATCACGGCTTATGAGATACAGCCTGGTGACAGACAGACAGATAGACAGACGGACTGACGGACGGACGAACGGACAGTGAAGTCTAGATAGATAGATATATAAACACTTGAATTGTACCTACAACACAAAAACATTGAAAAGAAGTTTAAGAAGTAAACGTTTAATAATTATTATTTATACGTAATAATTATGGTACCTTTTACCGTACCTAATAATAAAATAAAACATATTTTTTTCATAAATTTATGTTTAATTTAAGTAGTCATTTAAATTTAACAGTCGGCAAGCTATCAGCCGAGCGTTAATTTCGTTGTCTGCGTCAACCCTTAACCCCTTCGCGCATGTAACTGGGAAATATTAATCAGTAACATATAGCATTATAAGTAGGTGCCTTTAACATCTTGTATTTGCGTTGCTCTCTCATCACAGAAGCGACGGAAATATCTCCGGACTCGCACATTGCCGGTTTTTTTTTTTTTAGTTTTCGTAAAAAATACACATATAATTATAGATTAAACGAACTTACCTGTATGTGAAGTTCTATCTTAATTATATGAATATTTTGTCCGAAGGAATTAGCAATATTACACTTGTAGTATGCTTTAGCGACTACATCACGTTCACTAATTTGAGGGTACACTGGAAAAAAAAACACTGTTCCATCCCAGGCACCTCTCTCGCGTCATTTAGTTTAAAGAAAAATAAAATATTTCACAAAATACTTAGGGTGTATTGTTGTATTTAGTTAGATTATGCACACACATACAAACAGGGAGGGAGGGTTGCTAATTCCTTCGGACAAAATATTCATATAATTAAGATAGAACTTCACATACAGGTAAGTTCGTTTAATCTATAATTATATTTCATATTTTGTCCTCGGAATTAGCAATATTACACTTGTAGACTTTTAGAGAGTGAAATATTTTACTGAAATTATTATACTTAGGAGTATATGTATTTATCATGTACCCATATACTAAGTTTTCAACTTAACAAACATTAACTATTGTCATTGACAATGACTCTTGTAAATGATTTGACATTAAGCACAGTTAAATTTTTGAATTGACAGAATATATAGATTTTTAGATATATTCAACAAACTGATTCACCGAGCGAGCGGTATTTTTATTTATATTGTAGGTTAATATAAATCCAGTAGACTAACATCTAATTTACGAATAAGTTGCGGAAGGGACAGCATGTCTTTAGTACATACTATGCGCTGAGAATAGAATGATGTTGATTCTATTTATAGGACCTCTAATTCATCGACTTAAACTCTGATCAGTATTACTAGAAATAGTAAAAGTTATATTTTAAAAAGGCTAGATTTTTCCTGTATAGGTAATTGTAAAGCCCTGCTTCATACAAAAATGGCCACAGTGATATTGGTAAGATATTACAATTATGTTTTATTGATCTCTAATCAATGAAGCATCTCGAGGTCTATATACAAAAATATCTTTTTGCATTTATTATTTATCTTTGACAAGGTTCTTACTCTGTGTATGAGAGTAACCAAATTTTTAAACCTCCTATCTTGGGTCAGTGTTTCTATTCAATTAATAAAAACTGAGAAAACGATGTACCTGAGAAAAATAAATTAATACTTTATCGAAAAATACCTCCAAATATCTCTTAAACCTGTCATCATCTTGCAGCATTGTTATCCTTTAGCAACACTATGCCGATATCTAATTGAGATTCGTCTTCAAAATTAAAATAATGTATGGAATAAATTTAGAAATTATAACTATTCTGGTTTTACATTAGAAAAGTAAACCTTATAATAATATTTTTCAAGTCAATAATTTATGACAATTATGTAATTATGTCATTCAAATAAATTGTTGCTTGATCCGAACATGTGGATTTACTACTATCGCCAGTAGGGTAGGTAAAGGTCATGTGGATTTATTGCTGGAATGCAACGACTGAGCTTTATTTGTATCAAATGCAATTTAATTTAAAATAGAGAACTACTGTTACGTGGTTTGAACCAGATAATGTAAGTATGTGTAGTTAGGTACGACTAGCACAATACCTACCGCTCGTTCTGTTAGTCCTTTTCTATCTAACGTTTTTAATATCGTAGAATAGAAGAAGAAAAAGTACACAAAGCAGTTGTAAATGCTCCGATACAATTAAGGTACATTGGGATCTCGACGCCATTAAATGTATTTTTATTACTCGGCTGAGAAAAATTAATGAAAAATTAACCGAAGCTAGCAAATGCTGAGGCAATATCGTGGTATACCCAAACTACCAAATTCCACTTAATATTAGGATGTACGTACACGACTGCGCACCAGTCGTTAGATAGGTACTTGCGACTAAGATAGATCTTTAAATGTTCGATCTATATATATTAAATCAAATCAAATCCTGTAAAATAAAATATTTACATCAATTACCATAATTACTGTTTTGTAATCTCCCTGAATGTATCTTATCCGACTTATATTAATGAATCGTGGTATCAACCCGACGGGGCGCAAAGGTAGTCTGTTAAAAGTTTAACAAAACATTTTTAAACATATGTTACTACACAAGCCTGGTTTCTTCACTTCCACAAGCAGCCCCTCGCCCCAAATTTGAGACCTCTGAGATTTCTAGATCATGGTGTAATTTTGTATTGTCTCACACGATCAAATATTGATAAAAAGTATTTACCAACAGGTTTCAACCAATTCGAAGGAGGCGCCGCCTAGTGGGGCAAATTGGAACTGAGCAATCGTTTTGTAAAATATCCAATCTTACCATTGAACAAGAAGACTGTTCAATTTCTTGTGTACCGCAGACAGCGCGGTATCTTTGAATACCATGATCTCAAAATTATTTAATTTTGAATATAGTTTAAAACATAAATAAAAATTAAAAATTTGATTGCTTCTAGAAATTATTCTTCTTCTTGAAAATTAAAGTGCTTTTCTCCATTTATTATAAAAATCCATGAGACGTTAATAGTGGTAGTGCCAGTCCAGCTACACGTAGTAAACGTACTCTAAATGTCCGTTATCGGACCCAAACTAAACATTTAAAAAGTGAACTCAAGTTCGTTCTAAAAATCCAGATAGGTAAAGAATAACCCTTAATAAAGTATTTTCAGAATATTTATAAATCATTTTTAATCTCTATCTTAAGAGTATTTAAGTATTTATTCTAGTTTATGACTAATTATTTTTCTCTTAGTATAGGTACCAATAAGTACCTTCAGTACTAAAACTGGTCATAACTTAGCTTATTCACATGTGACAAAAGCTTATAAGAAAGAATTGTCATCGTTTCCCGAGTACTTAGTTGTTTACAATACTGAAAACAAGCTGTTGCTAAACGATAGGTTACGGGAGAAGAAAACTAGTTTCAATTAAAAAATAAAAAATTAAAAGTAATTAAAACCAACAGGTTTTTAGAAACTAAATATCGTTATTGGTTTTTATACATAGACTATGTACTTTTGACTACCCAGGTCTCGTGAGCAAATGGCGCTTTGAATAGTGCCACAATATAAGATCTACAAAACAATTACAAAAAACATGATAATTATCCTGTTTTAAATAACATTAAAAGTTACATAGCATTGTTTGTAGAATAAAGATATTACAATCTGCCAACAAAATGTATAGGGCCTTAATGATGATTGCGTGTCCGATACTGCTGCGAGGTTCTCGATGCGTACGACTACCGATTGCTGTTCGAAGAAAAATCCTAAGCTTTGTCTTTGGGTGATTCGGTGGCTTCCAAACAGAGTACTCCGTAGACTCCATTGTTATACTTGGTTGTAGAAAATGACTTTTCTCCGTATATCGTCACTCACATAATATTATCGTTATATAAATTGATAAAATAAAAATAAAAAAATTTAGTCACGGAATTTGTATGGAGGAAGGCACATAAGATGCGCATGCATCATAAATAAAGTTGATTTCAATTCTTATTCGAAAAAAGCTTGTAAATGGCAACCTAAGCATCATAACTTTATTGATGGGTACTAATCTTCTCTTATAGCATATTTTGACCATCTCAGCATTCACTGCAAGAAGGTTTTATTTAGATAATTCTTGTAAAGCTGTATGCTACAGCCACAACGCCAAATTCTTCATGTACATTTGAATTGGTAGGCTTTATGCTTAGTAGGTCTACTCATTATTTCACCAACCAATAATAACTCTAGTAAAATCTGACTGATCCTTTACGCCGGGCTGGTGCTCGGGTTAGTGGTGCCAAAATGGCAATAGGGTCGGCAACAGAGCAGCTGGTATTGCTGACGGCTTTAGAGTTAGCATTGAAGTAAGTTCAGGTAAATCACGGTTTCGGATTCCAAGTTCCTATCAAGTAAATCGCATAATTATCTAAAATAGATAGATTCCAAGAAGTTAGTTAAGAAACAGACCAAAGTACTGTTCGCAAAACACTTCGGGTAGTACAGCCCCAAAGAGAAGTACGCAAACCCTTTATAGGAATGTAGTTAAGAAACAGACCAAAGTACTGTTCGCAAAACAATTCGGGTAGTACAGCTCCAAAGAGAAGTACGCAAACCCTTTATAGGTAGGTAGTTAAGAAACAGACCAAAGTACAGTTCGCAAAACACCTCGGGTAGTACAGATCCAAAGAAAAGCACGCAAACCCATTAAAGCTGGAGTAAGAAAAGTTCGGGTAGTACAGCTCCAAAGAGAAGTACGCAAACCCTTTATAGGTAGGTAGTTAAGAAACAGACCAAAGTACAGTTCGTAAAACACCTCGGGTAGTACAGATCCAAAGAAAAGTACGCAAACCCATTAAAGCTGGAGTAAGAAAAGTTCGGGTAGTACAGCTCCAAAGAGAAGTACGCAAACCCATTTATAAGTAGGTAGTACAGTTCCAAGAAAAAGTACGCAAACCAAATAAATCTAAAAAAAAAAAAAAAAAAACCTGGGTAGTACAACTCCAAAGAGAAGTACGCAAAACCCTTTGTGCAAGCATAGTAATGGGTTGCAGTTCGAAACCCAATTAAAAATGTCAATTACCTATTCAAGGTACAGTATGCGTCATTAGTCCACTATCAGTTTGCTACGATAATACCATGAACAAGTATTGAACGCCACCCGCCACACCAACCGACGTGGGTTGGATCCACAGGTTACGTGGATAATAATATAATGTTCGAATTGTGTTACACAGGATTGCAAACGTTACGGTGGCGGTGGACTTTTAAGCGTTAATTGTACATACCTACCTTCTCAAGGTATATAAACATATTGTAAGATATATTATAATTTATCACAATTTGCGTTTTATTTCTGTTCTGACTGTACCAAGATTAACGTATAAATAGGGAACAATCATGAGTGCTTATTCAGGGTAGTACCTACGTACCTAAGTTATTTAGGAGTAAAGTAGGTACATTTCCAATCCTCGAAAATAAACGACGAAAAAAAAAAATTCATAACACCACAGGTAAAAGCAGTAAAAGTAAGCATCTACAATGTGATTGTAGATGCACATTTGATTGTGATTGTGATAAATGATTTAAATAACATAACGAGATAATAACAGTTACGGTAAGTTAGTAGGTATGTAGGTACTTGGATTACTAAAATCCAACAGAAACAAAATTCTTAATCGTTCTATGGTTTCGCCTGAGTATTAGGGAGGTAGGTACCTAATCTGTTATTCATTTACTGCTTTGGGTATATTATATACCTGGTATATCCCGGTATGAAGGTAACGTATAAAAAACCTTACCTTCCGCCATCTTGTTTTACCATCTGGTTTTCACCGATATCCGATGTCTTGTTTGCGGCGCGGCTGCGACAAACTCGAATACTGATATTTTTTCGTATTTTCCGACACGTCTACGTTTAGATACGATCACATTTAGCACTTTTTAACACAATTTAATTTTTAAAAAGTGACGCGATGTGGCGGTGATGAGCACTAAAAAGCGAATGACGCGAGAGAGGTGCCTGGGATGGAACAGTGTTTTTTTTTCCAGTGTACCCTCAAATTAGTGAACGTGATGTAGTCGCTAAAGCATACTACAAGTGTAATATTGCTAATTCCGAGGACAAAATATGAAATATAATATTACGCGCTAATGTCAATTTTAAATCAGGCAAGCTTTGAATTTTTGAAGGAAATCTAGAGGAAATAACATATTCTGCTGTTCAGAAGGCCAATTCTCGTAAATAAAATTGTTCAAATTACATTTCAATATCATTTCGATTGCATTTCGATCACAAATAACACCCTCAAAGTAGCTCAAAATACCCTTAAAGTTAGCTTTTTGTAAAAAAAAAACTGACTTTGAAGGTATCTTTTGCAATCGAAATGCAATCGGGATGATATTGAAATGTAATCTAAACAATATTATTTACGAGAATTGGCTTTCAGTTCTATTTAGATGCAAATTTGCCCAGTGTTACTGAGAACATATAAATACCTAAATTAAGTACGATTTGGCCAAACGTGCACTTTGACCGTTGATCCTTGATAAAATCCTCGAACTAAGGGGTCAAATTGATAAACTGAATAACCAAAAGATTACACCGTTTACATTTTTTAAAACTTATAACACCCCGTCGTTTTTGCGTCGGGGGTTATAAACTAGTGACCCATAAAAAACGTATTATCATTGGAGATTAACTTGTAATAATTATATTTTTATAGATTACTAGCTGCGCCCCGCGGTTTCACCTGCGTAAGTCCCGATCCCGTGGGATAATCGGGATAAAAAGTAGCCTATGTGTTAATCCAGGTCTTTAGCTATCTACATACTATGTTTCATCGCAATTGGTTTTGCGTGAAGGAGTAACAAACATACATACATACACACACACAAACTTTCACATTTATAATATTAGTAGGATTCCATTGTTTTCTTTACAGTCCCTGACCTTTTGAATTCTCGCCGATTTTACATTCTAGACGTTTTAGACTAGGTAGTCACTTTGCTTCTTTGGACCTGTCGCCTAATTGACATTTTAGCAGGTAGACTTTCTGCAAACAATTACATTTTACTCTAAATACATTTTGATTCGGAGCTCACAAAATAAAGTCGTTTTCTCTTCAGTATAATAAACATTTTTTATCTTTAAATTGTTTTTTATCAATTTCTAAACTTCAAATTGGTTTTGTATACCACGAGGATTTTTAAAAGTCTCTCAAGAAAAGTTACTTTCAATATTTAAAAAGGTTACTTAAGAAAACCCAAAGAAAAAATTACCTTACCTTTATTTTTAGGGTTCCGTACCCAAAGAGTAAACATGGGTTACGAAACTCTATGACTTCACTGTCTGTCTGTCTATCACCTGTATCTTATGAATCGTAATATAGCTAGAGAGTTGTTTTCACAGATGATGTATCATCACTACATAGTATAAAACAAAGTAGCTTTTTCTGTCCCTATTTCCCTTTGACTGCTTAAATCTTTAAAACTACGCAACGGATTTTGATGGTTTTTTTTTATAGATAGAGTGATTCAAGAGGAAGGTTTATATGTATAATACATGCATAATATAGCCGTGCGAAGCCGGGGCGGGTCGCTATTAGTTATATGCTATTAAAATTCATACTTTAAAGAAAGTTTTTAGAAACTTAATTCGAAAGAGGTTAATGCGATTCTTAAATTCAACTATGACGGTACTTCACTGAATGGCGTAATTGGTAAGCGCACTTGAACGGTTTCAAGGGATGCGAGTTCGAGTCTCGTCTCAGTTGCAATTTTTGAAGACGCATTTTTCCATAAAAATGTTTTTAAAGATGTAAGGTATTTCTGTTACCGCTATAATAACAAATACTAAAAACAGAAAAAAAATAACTAGCCCAAAAATAAAAATAAGTCCCAAACAACAACAGAACCCTTCGTGCGCAAGTCCAACTCGCACTTGGCCGGTTTTTTATTATTCCTGGGTTTACACGATTTGTGCATTCAGCCATTATTAAGGTGAAAGGGTACCAGGCGCTCTCTCCATACAAACGTAGTCGACTGTTTCCTCCCTGGATAATGACACTAGAGCAAATAATTTTGTTGCGTAAAACTTATAACTGCCATGACCATGCTCCTATGTTTTTTTTTTGTTTTTAAATCTTAATGTCTATGATAATTATAAAAATTAAAAAAACCAAGATATAGGGGCATAGTCATGGCAGTTATAGGGTTTATGCGACAAAAATATTAGTGCTAGTGTCGTTATCCAAGGAGGAAACAGTCGACAACGTTTGTTCAGAGAGAGCGCCGGTACCCTTTCACCTTAAGTAAAATATTGATTTCACATAAAGGGGTCTGGACATTTAGTAGGTATGGGAGCTTGTCATAGTGATTTATTGAGCTTGGCATCCGAGACGCTTTAGAGAAAAAGTATAAAGACATAATGGTTCTGAAAGTGCACCATGGCATTTTATGTTATAACTGACGACCCAGTTGGCACAATGGTCACCATGCCGGTCTGCCAAACACAGGGTTGCGGGTTCGATTCCCGCCTCAGGCCGCTGATTCCCGCCGATTTATATTTAGATATTTGTCTGCGGTATGGTTGTTTCTATGTATTATAAGTATATATTTAAAAGTAGTAGGTATATGTATAAGTAAAAGTATATGTATAAGTAGTTTATCCATTGTCTAACATGTATAACAAAACTCCAGTTACTAGCTTGGGGCTAGATGGCGATGTGTGGAATGTCCTGTAAAAAAACTGTTTTTTCCGAAGACTTTGATATTTTTTCTTAAAAGATGAGTCATTCCAATTTTCACTAATTTTTTTTTGTAAAAATGACTAAGTTAGAAATCGAAATAGAAAAAGGAAGAAAAATGGACCCGTTTTTACCTTACGGAACCGTAAAAACTACAGTTATTTATTCTAAAAAAAAAATGGTTGTCTGTGAAGTCGATTTACGTGATAATGTTGTTTGAAACCGATGTTTTTTTTTTCTTTTTTTTCCTATAAATACCTACGACTACTTAGGTTGCCTGGAAGAAATCGCTTTAAGCGATAAGGTCACCTGTTTGTACAATTTAATAAGCTTTCTTGTACTCTTTGATTTTTTAAATGTTTTGTGTGTTGTACAAATAAAGTGTTTATCTATCTATCTATCTTAAGTCTTCTATTCGTCACACAATAACGCTAGCCCAGATGAGCGATATTAAATTATTAAATACTCTGTTTTCTAAGTAACCATGACGCGTCTGGTCATATTATTACTTGCCATGCATGACGCATGACGTCACACAATATTACCGTGACACTTTTGTGTGAATGCAGGTGTTCCACCAATTTACTAGACATTATCACGTTAAAAAATATTTATAAAGCAATAAAATAACAGTACAAAATATCAATCGTAAACCTAGATTGAGTTTTCCTTCAATGTGTATTGTAGAATCAGTTCAATTGTTCGAATTTAGATGCTATTGTGTTAGTAATAAAGTGGAAATTGCAATGCCATTACGTTATTGCGTAAATCGATGTCTTCCTGTCTAGCGATTGGCAAAATACATTAGAATATACAATAGTTTGTTGGGACTAAAATGCAGTTTTGTACACATTCTATGTAAAGAAACTAAGGTCTATAGTCCCTTGTATGTGCTGGGCCTTTCAAGCCGTTATCAATAAACTCATATGGGCGGCGAACTTTGCAGCTTTCAAAGCTAATGGACGGAGGCCTACGAAAAAAGCTCGATAAATATTTGTCAAAGGAAATAGTTGTGATGGAATTATATGTGTGCAAATAGCATTACTATTTGTCTACATATCTACTTATTATCGTATGGAATTGAGACAACTTCTTCTCCTTCTTCTCGTATAGTGGTGTGGCTCATCTATTGTTAGAGTTTTCAGATCGCCTTAAGGCCTCTAACTTGACCTAACGACTGCTACTAGAGGTAGCAACCGGGACCAACGGCTTAACGTGCCTTCCGAAGCACTGAGGGGCTCACGAAAACACATTTTTGACACACCACTAATTGGCCACCCATCGAAGTAATGACCGCGCCAGGCGTCGCTTAACCCGCACGACCGTAAACGATCAGCGAGCGTCGCTTACAGCTAAGCGACTAGAGCCTCCTCATTGGGACAACGAATTGACGCGAAACAAACTCAGCTTTCTGTTAAAGATAAACGACCCTAACACAAATCTAGTTGGGGCTAGATGGCGTTGTGTACAAAGACCACATTTTTGGGTTCCGTACACAAAGGACAAAAACGGGACCCTACTACTAAGACTCCGCTGTCTGTCTGTCTGTCATCAGGCTGTATCTCATGAACCGTAACAGCTAGACAGTTGAAATTTTCACAGAATGTATCTCTGTTGCCGTTGTAAAAACAAATACCGACTAAAAACAAAAAAGTAATTGTTTTTGAGTATGGTTTTAAGAAATTTAGGTTATATTCCTGTTTAACATTTGTGTGCTCGTACGAAATATTACTTACTAGCGACCCGTCCCGGCTTCGCACGGCTATATTATGCATGTATTATACATATAAACCTTCCTCTTGAATCACTCTATCTATTAAAAAAAAACGCATCAAAATCCGTTGCGTAGTTTTAAAGATTTAAGCATACAAAGGGATATAGGGACAGGGAAAGCGACTTTGTTTTATACTATGTAGTGATAGTGATGATGATGCATGATTATTATTGTTCCTCTTAAGTGATTAATGTTTAATCTTGGAGAAATAAAGATCTTTAAACCAAAGCGTACGCGGACGCGAGCTGAGATCTCCCCCTTGTGCGAAATCGATGTGCGTTACATCTGTAGCACAGCCTTACTCTAACTGAATAAATGAACAAAATACGTATAAGTTTCTTCAAGGAGAGACCCCATGATCAATCAATCTCATACCACTCAACATTTAGACATCATGTAACAGGACCCCTGCCGTTTCTGTCTGCAGTATGCTGACGTCATCAATTATGTTTCCTTAGTTATTATTTTGTTAATCTGATCGTCTATCTTCATAGTATTGACCTTAAGAGGAAGGGGTACCGGCGCTCCCTCCATACAATACGTTTGTATGGGGAGAGCGCCGGTACCCTTGTTCCAGTTTCCTTCCTGGATAATGACACTATAGCAAATATTTTTGTACCATTTAACTTGTATCTGTCATGACCATGCCCCTATGTCTTATTTTTTATATATATTTTGTTTTCTTTTAACTTTTACTTTCTATAACAATTAGAAAATGAAAAAAACCAAGACATAGGGACATAGCCATGGCAGTTATAGGTCTTATGGCACAAAAATATTTGTGCTAGTGTCATTATCCAGGGAGGAAACAGTCGACTACGTTTGTATCTACTTTCCTCTTAAGATGATCACATACCATTGGCAAAGACCATCGTATATTTTGGCATACCTGTAACCTTATAGGTATGCCAAAATATACGATGGTCTGTACGATTTTTTCAAAACTTAATTTTTCGAAAAAGTGGCGTACAATGATGAAACATGTTTCATTCGATATATTAAGTGATTAAAAACATGTAATGAGGTAGGTACCTGCTGCCACCTTATTTCAAAACTAAATTATTATTTTGTAAAAATAGAAAAAAACTACTAACTTTAACTTTTTTGATTATGTACTTACTTAACTATATTATACTAAATAACAATTAAATCATAAAAACTTAAATTAATTAAATAAACTACCTTACTTATTATACTAAATAAAAAGTCCAAATGGAACGTTTTTCATTCTACTTAGAATACTTTAAATTTTTACTAAAGCAGGTGCTTAAAATCTTGCTTGTGTTAAAAACATTCTAATAGTAATAAACAGTGGGTCTGCAATTATGCAGCCGACTGTACACATATTTTGTAGTTGAAAATAATTTTTTTTTTTTAAGTTTAAAGTTTTTTTATTAGTTTTCACGTCTGTCGCCAACTGTTTTTTTTATTTGTAATAATTTTGTGTTTAATTTTTATGGTTCAATATCCGAGTTTTTTTAAGTTTCATAGAATCTGTAGCACAAAGACAACATTCCTAAAATCGCATACTTTAAGATCACACCATGACTAACTAACTAATAGTTACTTTAGAACATAAAGTCGCTGTCTGTGTTTATCTATCTTGATGAATTAGCTTTTTAAAACTCAAGGAGTTTGTAAATGAATAACTTCTTAGAAGATTGGCCTAATCCGCATACGGAATGTAAAGTACCTACCATAATCATAAATATTCCTTACTCAGGTGGGAATAAATCACTGGGAAAGATTCAATTGTGATAGCTCTCTACCACAAGTGGTTTTTGGGCGAAAGCCATAAATTGCTCAAGATTACTTTGTTACAAACCTTTTTTTAGGTAGGCAGGTAGCTAGGTAGGTACCATTTTTGATATAATAGTAAAATTCTTAGATAGCAATATTTTATAAACTGTGAGCCTATCACAATGACAATCAAGCGGTGATAGACCTTAGCTGCCGGTTTCTAACATCACCCTAGATAAAGTCATGTTGCCAAGTGACTCGTCACGTTCCATCATGTTGTCCAGGCATGCTTTTCGTTCTAGCTGCTGTTATACCCGGTAGGCCGCGGTCCAACGATGTTTCGTTGGAACTTGTATATGAGCTTATCTTCAGAAAAACTTCGCTTGCGCGATCTAGGATCAACGATCGTATCAGTGGCGTCATCTGTTGGTGGCGATGTGAAGTGTCGCCACACTGTCACCAGGCTGTATCTCATGAACCCTGATAGATAGACAGTTGAATTTTTTACAGATTATGTATTTCTGTTGCCGCTATAACAACAAATACTAAAAACAGAATATAATGGTATAGAACCATTAGTCCGCGAGTCCGACTCGCAATTGTCTGGTATTCTCTTTTATTAAATACTAGCGACCCGCCCCGGCTTCGCACGGCTATATTATGCATGTATTATACATATAAACCTTCCTCTTGAATCACTCTATCTATTTAAAAAAAACCGCATCTAAAACCTTTGCGTAGTTTTAAAGATTTAAGCATACAAAGATATAGGGACAGATAAAGCGACTTTGTTTTATACTATGTAGTGATAGATACAGAATATAAATTCGTGCAATTTCCCGGTTTTCTCTTTTATTAAATAGATAAATGCTGCTAGACAATGCGTGGCGACAAACGAAGGTTTTCAAAATCCAATTTCATCCGAATACAATCTCAAAACTATATCAAAACTAAACTAGCTATTCTATTTCAACTGCTTATAAAGGTCAGTGGAACTATTTTCACCGAATAAGGTCGTATTGGCGAGAGCTTGTCCCGATTTCTCTATCAGTGACATGACGTCATATAATTTCTAGATGAAAATGTAAGAACAAGAATGTTTGAAATAAGTTTATAGAAATAATAATATAATATTTATATTATAATATTTATTTATTTTCTTCCACAAACAAACATCAATTACTTATTATGACACAAAATAAGAATAGTAGGTAAGGAACGAAAAATGCTACCTGCGTCGCACGCAGCAGTGTCAATCTATACTAATATTATAAAGCTGCAGAGTTTGTTTGTTTGTAAGCGCTAATCTCAGGAACTACCGGTTCGAATTGAAAAATTATTTTTGTGTTGGATAGTTCATTTATCGAGGAAGAAGGCTTTAAGGTACTTTTTATCCCGATATTCGCACGGGATCGGGAGTTACGCGGGTGAAACCGCGGAGCGGTGCTAGTAAAATATAAATAATAATTAAGTATATTTATTTTTATTTTTAAGTAACAAAACATTCATCATCATCATCATCATCAGCCGGTGTCAGTCCACTGCTGGACGTAGGCCTCTCCCAAGATACGCCACTGAGCCCGATCTTCGGCTCTTCTTCTCCATTCACTGCCCACCGCTTTGCGTATGTCGTCGCTCCACCTGGTCACAGGGCGTCCTACACTACGTTTGCCAATTCGCGGTCTCCACTCCAAGACAAGTTTACCCCAACGATTATCAGTCCTGTGGCAGATATGACCAGCCCACTGCCACTTCAGTTTGCTAATCCGTTGAGCTATGTCGATCACTTTAGTTCTCTGGCGAATTACTTCGTTCCGGATTCGATCCCGCAGAGAAACACCGAGCATAGCTCTCTCCATAGCTCGCTGAGCGACTTTAAATTTGTGGACTAGTCTAGCTGTGAGTGTCCACGTCTCGGCTCCGTAAGTCATCACAGGTAGGATGCACTGATTAAAGACTTTTGTCTTTAAGCACTGCGGTATAGGCGACGAGAAGACTCGACGGAGTTTCCCGAATGCTGCCCAGCCCAACTGAATTCTTCTCTGGGTTTCCTTCTCAAAGTTGTGTCTGCCTAGTTGGAGCGTCTGCCCTAGGTAAACATACTTCGCAACAACTTCGAGTAGGATTCCATCTACAGCAATCGGTTCCGGGACAACATGCTCGTTGTACATGATTTTGGTTTTACCCAAATTCATCCGGAGACCGATGCGACGAGAAGAATCAGCTAGGCCATTCAACATTATCTGTAAGTCCGGCAGCGTTTCTGCCATAATGACGATGTCATCTGCAAATCGTAGGTGAGAGATGTACTTACCGTTAATATTGATGCCGCGATCTTTCCAGTCCAGCGTCTTAAACATATCTTTCAAGGCATTAGTGAACAGTTTCGGGGATATGACATCCCCCTGTCTCACTCCTCGGCGCAAATGGATATGTTTAGTTTTCTGGTTCTGTACTTGTACGGTCATCGTTGCGGCATTATACAGACATCTCATCACTTCGATATATCGCCAGTCCACTTGGCAACGCTGCAAGGACTCCAGAACGGACCAGGTCTCGATTGAGTCAAAGGCCTTCTCATAGTCCACAAATGCTAAGCACAATGGTCGATTGTACTCTTCGGTCTTCTGTATAATCTGCCGCATTGTGTGGATGTGGTCTATGGTGCCGTAACCGCTTCGAAACCCGGCCTGCTCCGGAGGTTGGAACTCATCGAGTCTTCGCGCAAGACGGTTCGTGATGACCCTTGAAAACAGCTTGTAGACATGGTTCAGTAGCGAAATCGGGTGGTAGTTTTTCAATAGGGTTTGTTCTCCTTTTTTGAAAAACAAAATCACCATGCTACTGTTCCACGCCTGTGGAGTTCTCCCAGTGAAAATAACGGAATTGAAAAGCTGTTGAAGCTGATGGAGTACTGGAGCTCCTCCGGCTTTTAAAAGTTCTGTTGTGATTCCGTCTTCTCCCGGGGCTTTTCCATTTTTGAGCTGTTTAAGGGCCCTCACGATCTCGTCTCGGCTGATTTCGGGCAGATCTTCTGTGAAGTGGCGGGTTAAGGTGGCTCTACAATCCTCAGTATCGGGTACGGGCCTTGAAGCATGCGACGCGTAGAGCTTACCGTAGAAGTCTTCAACTTCCGACAGAATCTCCGACCTGGATGCAGCGACTTGTCCAGTTGATGTTGTCAGCTTTGTGAGGTGGCTTCTACCCAAAGGCTGGACAAACACTTTCGACCCCCGATTTTGCTCGATTGATTCTTTAATCAAGAGCGTGTTAAAGGATCGGAGGTCGCGTCGTACCAACTTCTTAATGGTTTTGTTGCGCACCTGGTTATTCGACAAAGCTGACAGTGGATCTGTACGTCTCTCTTCCATTAGTCGAAGTGTTTCCGTTGAAAGTTTAGACTTTTTGCCCTTACGCTTGCATTCGCAAAACTTCGTCCCTTCTTCCCTGAGGATTTCCACCACAAAACAAAACATTACAAAGTTACAACTTAATACATACAAAAAAAATATATAAATCTCAATAAGTTTTCCTTGGTAGAGTGGCCAAAAGTCTCGCTGTGCCTCTTTGGATGGCAATGCCGATCCGTTGGCCAAAGTAGCAGCCAGCGCTCACCTGAAGCTAATACTTACTAAAATAATTTTAATATACTTTTATAAAAATCTAAGGCTTCTGGTCCCCACGGGCCCAGGGTCTCCGTGGCAAAAGGCAGAAATAAATAGGTATGTATCCATTACCGATGCAATGGATGCCTACATTATTTCCGTCATAATCATCTTAATTAAGTTGTGACTTTGTAACGTTTTGTAAAGAAATAAATAGAGATTTTTTTTTTTTTTTTCATTTTATTTGTGTCATTAAATTTTATGTTATTGATATTTAATAGTTATTTCTTAATATTGGTGTTTATAACTTTTACGGACATTTTTTTAATGTCTTTTCATATTATATTTTTTTTCGCTCAATTTATACTGTGTTTAATTTATTGGAATTGACAGTAATGATTTGATAATTCATTCTGATAATTTTATCAGAATGAAATAACAAATCTACTACTAGGTACTACATTACACAATTACTACAATACTAAATAGTAATTGATTATTTTTATAATTTTAGAGCACCTTTGATAATATGGGAATAACCTATCACTGTTGATTATTTTAAAAAATGACACCTAAATAACGATGGCAAAGCTATACTTGAGCATAAAATCCACAAATAAAAAAAATGGGTATGATAAATTCCGTATTTCTAGTATTTCGTAAACTTGATGTGGAAAAAAGATATTAGCAAATAACGTGTTTTTCATTGTCTTCATCAGTATCTGACGCCATTACACATAAAGAAACTTCAGGAACCGAAACTCCTTGCAAAAACAATTCGAAGTTTTGACATTATTTTTTGATAATGATGTTTTTATACGATATCTAGATATTTTAGATATATTCAAAGACGACCAATACCAGAGGTAGACTGAAGAAAAATCTATAAAATACCCTCAAGTAATTTCTAGATGGGTTTTGATTTACTTTAGTTTGACAAGAAATATGCTAACTTTTCGATAATCAAAGCCCTATGTTTTTTTTGCGATATCTAGATATTTTAGATATATTCAAAGACGATCAATACCAAAAATAAACTGAACGAAAATGCATAAATATACCATCAAGTAATTTCTAGACGGGTTTTGATTTACTTTAGTTTGACGAGAAATATGCTATCTTTTCCGGCTGCGTGCGTAAGGGGTATGAATTAATTTACTTCAGCCCTGAACATTGGAATCGGAGCCAATATCGTTATGTCATGTAAGTTATGATATTATCTTATCTAACACTGACATGGCATGGCATTTGACAAGCAAAAAAAAATTAATAAGCAACATGACGTGTTGCGAAATTACATTACCTTTTATCTGACTTTTAAAAAAGGAGGAAATTCTCATTTTGACTGTTTATATAAATAAATAAAATAAATAAATACTGCAGGACACTCCATACATCGCCATCTAGCCCCAAGCTAAGTAACTACACTTGTGTTATGGGTGCCAGACAACGGATATACTACTTATATTACTTTTCTTTTGTAAATATATATTCTTATAATACATAGTAACAACCAGACCACAGACAAATATCTAAGTATAAATACTTGTCTGAGGCGGGAATCGAACCCACGACCCTGTGTTTGGCAGTCCGGCATGGTGACCATTGTGCCAACTGGGTCGTCAATATGCTATACTTAGGGTTCCGCACCCAAAGGATAAAAACGGGACCTTGTTACTAACCACCCGTACTTCTAACAAACCGTACTTAAGTTGCTCTTGGATAAGTTAACGCACTGCGCTAAATACGGCCCTAACAAAATCAAATAAAAATAAAAATAAGTGTGTATGTCAGCTCCGACGCACGATTGGAGTTTACTTCACAAAGCACACATGTTCATATATACAATACATACAATATGTCGGTTAAACACAGACGTTTTGCTACTTAGACTTTCTGAACACACACGATTGAAAAGTGAAAGGTGCGCAGAATAGGTTGCGCACCAAAAACGTAACGATGTCATTCATCAGTAGATTTTACTCCTTACATTTTTCTCATACCGGGCGCCTTATATATGTAAATCGATTCTTAAGGAGTAAACTCCAAAAATAAAAAACGTGTGGCACTCGGGGACTGCCGCGGTAAAACTATTGCAACGAGCGAGCTTCGTACAGTCGTACCATATACATACACGATAAGCGAACGCTCGGCCGAGCTACATGGTAGGCGGAGTGGGGGGTGTTAGGTTTTATTTTCGTTACGGAATTTCTTGATTTGGTCGCCGCGCTCAAAGCTATGCAATAGCTTAAAAAATTCAATAGGAGTTATGCAGAGCATTACATCACTTTGAAGCGTCTTAAAAATTTAGTTAGGATGTGTGCCTTTGGAACGCACCTACCTATGAGAAGAAGGAATAAGAAACTCATATGATTGGTCAATTCTGTGCTGCTCTCTTCACTTTTTATATTAATAGCGGCTCTATGCGTTCGCGCCCACTATGCAATCTCACAGGGTTGATTGTGAATACGGGTGTAAGACTCCACTGTCTGTCTGTCTGTCTGTGTCACCAGGCTAACAGATACATACTAAGAGATGTCGCTAACGCGATTCTTAAATTTAAATTCAACTATAACGGTACTTCACTGAATGACGTAATTGGTAAGCGCACTTGAACGGTATTCAAGGGATGCGAGTTCGAGTCTCGTCTCAGTTGCAATTTTTGAAGACGCATTTTTCCATAAAAATGTTTTTAAATTATGTATTTCTGCTGCCACTATAACAACAAATACTAAAAACAGAATATAATAATACGGAACCCATCGTGACCAAGTCCGATTCTCACTTTCCCGGTCTTTTTATGTTCCGGCCCTAACTTGTTTGTTTATAAACCGCAAAACATGACATGGCAAATTATTGTAAAAGTAGGTCACAGCTTCAGTGGGTGAAGACCTTAAAATTCTTTTAAAATAAAGTATAATAATCAGCGAATAATTAAGAACAAAACAAAATTGTTCAGGCGGTTGAATAAGTACCGGGAGCGCGCAAAATATAAAAAAAATCGTAAAAATTACCTAGTTAGAAATTGATCTACTCGTAGAACATATTTTTTTTTTTCTAACTAACTGTGTAAATGTTAAAGTAATCATTAAAATTAATGACTGAAGAATGAAAGACTCATTTTTATGACGTTACTAGCTGTGCTCCATTTCACTCACGTAAGTCCCAATCCCGTGTTAAAATCGGGATAAAATGTAGCCTATGTGTTTTAAATCAGGTTTTCAACTATCTACATACCGAGTTTCATCGCAATCAGTCCAGTAGTTTTTGCGTAAAGGTGAAAAAGAGAAACAGACACTCATACTAACACGCAAACTTTTACATTAAAATTAATAATACCTATACCTAAAAAACTTTATCAAACAAAGTATTTTGGTGGGTAGTTTTTATAGTGGATAATGTGATGTCATGCGAATAATTCAACTGAATAAAAATATTTGACTAAGTATTACATTAAAAATGAGTTTGGATTTAAATGGCTTTTAAATGCTCTTTGTTTTAAACAAAATGTTATCATTGTCTCTACTGGATCCGTAGCTGTCTAATTTGTTTTTTAATTTCGCGCGCACACCGTATTAAATCCCCTTAAGTTGTTCGCTTCGTTAGTAATTTTGTAAATGATGAATAGATGATTCAGCTTGTTTTACAGTGAGATAATACTGAAAGTTTAGTAAAACAACACACATCAAACAATACTTAGCGCATATTTTGGTACCTAGGTGTTATATTTGAGGGATTATAGTACCTATGTGTAAGGATGGAGAAATGTTCCAGGTTTTAGTATGTTTGCTATGTTTGTTAGTGGGTTTTAAGCTTGATTGGAGTGTGTTTTACATTGAAGTATTTAATCGATCTATTTCACTTTGAGTACCTGGGTAATGACACAGGTTCTGACAGCCGACTCTTTTTTTCACACTTTACACAGCGTCATCTAGCCCCAAGCTAATCAACTAGGCTTGGGTTATGGTGACCAGACAAAGAATAGAATAATGAAATACTTTTACTGATAAAAGTTTGTATTCTCAGTTTTTTAACGCGAGAAAAATGAACCCATTTTTCTAAGGAAGTCATTAGAATTTTTTGTACTAACAACTCTAATTTGAAGGGAAAGCTCTGAAATTCATTTATTTTCCCTCGCAATCAATCAAAGTTTTTTCTAACGGTAGTCTCCAAAATTAAATCTGTTTGGAGGTCATATTAAATCTTCCCATTTTTGATATTGTACCACAAAATGATTAAAAAAACCGTCCAAGTGCGAGTCTTACTTGCGCATAAAGTGTTCAGTACCGCATTATATTCTGTTTTGACGTGATAACGTCTAATAAATTGATGGAACACCTGCATTTACACAAAAGTGTCACGATCCGGTAACATGATGCGTTCCGTTCCCAATGTGTGACGTCATGCGTCCCGTTTCCGATGTGTGACGTCATGCGTCATGGTAACATAAGAGTATCTGGGATTGTGTTATGGTGACGAGTGACGAATAGAAGACTTATAAATATAAAGGAAAAAAATATGTTAAAAGGAATACCTAACAAAAAAATATCTCAATTTTTCATTGTTTTTTTATGACGTTCTCATCTAAAATATGTAAAATATGTAAAAAACCGACTTTACAATCATTGGTTTTTTTAACCGACTTCAAAAAAGGAGGAGGTTCTCAATTCGTCTGCATGTTTTTTTAGTACCTACTTGTTATTATAGCGGCAACAGAAATACATATCTGTGAAAATTTCAACGTCTATCTATCACGGTTCATGAGAAACAGCCTGGTGACAGACGGACGGACAGTGGAGTCTTAGTAAATTTTTAACCTTTGGGTACGAATCCCCAAAAATAAACCCCACCAACATAATCTGAAATCGGGCAGCCAAACTACAAAATGGAATGTAAACCTGAGAAATTTCAGATTTTGTTGGTGGGAATATGTTTAGGGTTACGGAACCCTAAACAGCTATCGCAGTTTATAAGATACAGCCTGGTGACAGCAGACATAACTGCCATGACCATGCCCCTACGTTTTTTAATCTTGATTTCTATGATAATTAGAAAATGAAAAAAACCAAGACATGGGGGCATAGTCATGGCAGTTATAGGTTTTATGCAACAAAAATATTTGTGCTAGTATCATTATCCAGGGAGGAAACAGTCGACTACGTTTGTATGGAGAGAGAGAACCTTTTCACCTTAAGGCGCAAATGAAATAGAAAATAGAGGCAACAGAAATACATAATCTGTGAAAGCTATCGCAGTTTATAAGATACAGCCTGGTGACAGCAGACAGACAGACCGACAGTGAAGTCATAGTAATAGGTCCCGTTTGTACCCTTTGACCACCTTTGACTACGGAGGCGCGTTGCGATAGCTGTTTAGGGTTCCGTCATGGCAATTATAAGTTTTATGCAACAAAAATATTTGCTCTATTGTCATTATCCAGGGAGGGAACAATCGACTACGTTTGTATGGAGAGAGCGCCCGGTACCCTTTCCTCTTAAATCTTAAAATAGCGTGACATTACAAAACACTGTTTTTTGCATCTAAAAGTCACCCGATTTTTATTGCACTTCACAATGCACAATTTTACGATAAAACATGAAGTTATTATGCTACGACGAAATCTACCATAATCCAAGGGATTAAGGTGTTCATTAGATTGCTAATAAATAACTGACGTCAATGCATAATGACTGAATATTAAACTGAAAAAACCGTTGCAATTTCTATCTTACTTTACGTAGTAATAGAGCTTAAATTCGTTTGTACAAAAGCGTTTTATATTGGATGATGCTTCATCAAGCTTCATTTTACACCTAAAATTGAACAGAATAAGGTATATTTTTCGTTGTTATCTGGTTAAAAACCAGTGACGAATCGCTTATCTTTCAGCATAAAGAGTTAATATGCATAAGTTAGGGAGCTCTTTATATGATTTGACTGTATTGGTACCGTCTTCATGGCATTAAATATAATTGTTGGTAGAGTGCCCTAGGTGCCCCATTGGATGGTTGTGGTTTCCAAATTTCTTTAAGACAAAGTTTGGAGGACGCTTAAAAACAGTTATTTTTTTACTGCTGTTATAATTATATGCTGTTATAATATATGAAAGGGTACCTGCGCTCTCTCCATACAAATGTAGTCGACTGTTTTCTCTCAGAATAATAACACTATAGCAAATATTGCATAAAACCTATAACTGCCTTATTGACTATGCCCCTATGTCTTGATTTTTTTCATTTTCTAATTATCATAGATATTAATAATGATATTGATATTGAGGTTTCTAATTTTTTTTTTTCTAAACTGAATAGTTTACGAGACAGACACTTCCAAAGTGGTAAAAAGTGTATGTGCCCCCCTTTAACTTCTAAAATAAGAGAATGATGAAACTAAACAAATATATGATATACATTACCATGCAAACTTCCACCCAAAATTAGTTTGAACGAGATCTGGTTAGTAGGTTTTTTTTAATGCGTCATAAACCGCAAACCGCAAACTTTCATGTATGTTTACCACTAGCGCCATCTATTTTTGACCCGACTGCACAACGCAAAGGATGTGTTCATCAATCTATGTATTTTTGCATTTGTTTTTGCGTCGGGGTTAAAAACAGAATACAGTGGTACGGAACCCTTCGAGCGCGAGTCCGACTCGCACTTGGCCGGTTTTTTAAATTTATTATTTTCTTGACATGTAACTACAAATTATTAGTAAATCTGACGGTACCTTCATACCAACATACATACCTACCTACTTAAATAATATGATAAGCTCCGTACGGGTTTTATTCATAGAGTTGTCACGAACAAAGGTTATGTTTGATTAATTAGGCCTCTAAATGTTTGGTGTTTGGTTGCCGCGATGTCGTATGTTGGTGGATCTCTAATTTCCTCTAATTGTTCATTCAATTAGGGCTATATTGTACCTACTAATACATACATTTCATTTCAAACATATATTTCATAGTAACGGGCAACTAGAAAGTTCATAGTAACGGGCAACTAGAAAGTTGCCCGTTACTATGAAATATATGTTTTGGAAATGGTAGTTAATCCTACTATTCCTACTTATCTATTACTAGCGACCCGCTCGCGGCTTCGCACGGCTATATTATGCATATATTATACATATAAACCTTCCTCTTGAATCACTCTATCTATTAAAATACCGCATCAAAATCCGTTGCGTAGTTTTAAAGATTTAAGCATACAAAGGGACATAGGGACATAGGGACGGCGAAAAGTGACTTTATTTTATACTATGTAGTGATGATAGTGATAGTGATACACCGAAACTACTGGACCGAATATGATGGAACTAAGTATGAGGATAAATTGACTCATTAGAAGTGACATAGGCTACTTTTTATCTCGATATTCCCACGGGATCGGGAGATACGCGGGTGAAACAGCGGGGTGCTGCTAGTATAAAATATGTTAAAAATGTTAGCTAGTAGGTTTATAATAAACTAGCGACCCACTCCGGCTTCGCACGGCTATATTATGCATGTATTATACATATAAACCTTCCTCTTGAATCACTCTATCTATTAAAAAAACCGCATCAAAATCCGTTGCGTAGTTTTAAAGATTTAAGCATACAAAGGGATATAGGGACATAGGGACGGCGAAAAGTGACTTTATTTTATACTATGTAGTGATAGTGATAAGATACCTAAGATGAAAATAAGGGCCACTAGAAGTTTTTTCAAAAACCTCGATATTAGTGACAAAATAACGAGAAAATAAACAATTTTTTTAACCTACTAGAAAAAAGGAGGAGGTTCTCAATTCATCGCGTATTTTTTTTATGTATGTTCGCCGATTACTCGAAAACGCTTGGACCGATTTGGAAAATTCTTATTTTATTTGAAAGGGGTTAACACACAAGTGGTCTCATAAAATTTTTATGAAGCTCCGATGAGGATCTTCGGAGTGATGAACAGAATTGCACCTCGAGAGTGCAGCAAATTTTTGAGTTTTCGATTTTTAGATGCCAATCTAAAAATTAAAGCAAATATTTCTCGAAAGACCTGTTTTTTAGTAGTTTTCGCTATTATACATATTTTTACTTCGACAAAACTAGAATCTAATCAATGCCAGTTCAGGAAAAATGGTTGTCTGTAAAGTCGGTTTACGTGATAACGTCATAAAAACATTGATGGTAACTATAGCATTGATAATACATTGCTTTGGTTACCTTGTCAATAACGCTCACGTTCCCGTAACGTGAGCAATAACGTCACATTTTTTTGTGAATGCAGCATGGTGTTCATCGTTTTATAAGACGTTAATATCACGTCAAAAAACGACGCATACAAAATGTAATAACAGAGTTAATTTTCACATTTTTATTATTAACCTGGATTAAGGATTGAGTATATTAATTTTAAATGAAAAATGATAATGAAAGAGAAAGCCTTTTTATTCTGAAATAAATCATATAAGCCTTATCAAATAAGATATGTCTAAAAATAGTACAAGGGCCTATTCCATAAACATCTTTTATTTTCGTATTTACCTTCATTTTATTTGCGAAAGCGTCACAAAATAGTGATAAGATAATAATTTGCAAAGTCATTAGGTGTGCCCAGCGGTTTTGCCCGGGGTCAATGTCCCTATAACAATGTTTTTTTTCTCTAATTTCTTACAAACACAGCATCATCATTTCACCATCACTACATAGTATAAAACAAAGTCCCTATGTTCCTATATCCCTTTGTATGCTTAAATCTTTAAAACTACGCAACGGATTTTGATGCGGTTTTTTTAATAGATAGAGTGATTCAAGAGGAAGGTTTATATGCATAATACATGCATAATATAGCCGTACGAAGCCGGGGCGGGTCGCTATCCTAAGGACTACAAGCTTTAACAATTCTTTTTACACGTTTAGCGGTCCGATTATCAAAAAATGTTTTTAAAGCTCTGCTCTATGTGCTTAAAGGAACCCCAAGGAACAAGGGTATTTTCAAAATAAGCGTGCTACATCTTAGACCGCATCATCACCTACTATTCTGCTCTCTTTCACTAAAAAAGCATAAGTGCAGATACATAAGTTTCGAGATAAATTGATTTGAAAATTTGAAACTTAGTTTCTTTGTTCAATTATCTTAGATAGAAGTTACGTAAAAACAAATGTTGGTATCAGGTTGTATTTTTGACATAGATTTTTTTTGTATATTAGTTTTAGTGCTATTGTGTATTTTTGATTAGATATTTAGAAAAAACTATTTCTGCCTCCAATATAACACCCTTTTTTTATAAATGAAAGATTAAGAAAAGCACAATTACACACTTGTGTTTTTTATGATGCGTAAAAATAAGTATGTGCTATTGTTAGGAAGCAAAAAAAACACAAGTGCACAGTTGTGCTTTATTTTTTAGTATAAGGTTGGTTGACCATAATGAAATAATACAAATAAAAACACATTTATTATTTTTCATAAGTAGGTGCATATTAATTAAAGTAAAGTAGGAATTTATTAATCACACAAAAAGGTAGGTACATTCTGATACATACCTGCATAATAATTAAATTTAAAAAATATTAGGTACGACAACAAAAAAACAAAAAAAACGAAAAACCCTGCAAATAACTTAATGTGTATGTACTTTTGTCAACTCGTAGGTACACTCAATCGTCGTGTTCATTTAAAAGATCAGCGACGCGACGCTGTCATTAACAGGAAGATCTTTCCAAAATTCCACTGCGTTTGGAGGCATAAATTGAACAAGACATTGAATCATGTCCCATTTTCCCTTTGAAGTTATGTCTCTGCATGGGCCCCTCCTCAAACATGGGTAACGGAAGGCCATTTTTCAAACAATTAACCCTCAAGAGGTCCAGTTCAATGCAATCGCCATCAAAAGACGCTTGGTAGTCAATGTCATAACATCCTTTTGCAAATTGCACCTGAACCATGTCACCCAAATAAGGGTCCACTCATGCCAATTTTCAGAGAAGCCTTACAGTCCTGAAAAGAAAAAAATAATTGACTCTCATCTCATGAGCGTCAACCATTCCACACATTCCAACCTTCCATGTCAGCAGATCAATTCCATCACCAGGCCCCTTCCTCTATGATGAAACTGGCAAAGCCATACGACTTCAGAGACTTCAAAAGCTCAGTAGAAAAAGCAAATAGTGGTACAGTTAAACGTTCATGAAATGAGAGTCAATGACTCTTCCACTCCTCAGGCCTACACAGCCTCTCAGAAAATAAACATAAGTAGATCCCGCTTCCATTTAAGTGGTATGGTTCAAGCGAGATTTACAAGAGGATGCCATGACACCAACCACAAAACGTCTCTTGATGGCGATTGCACCAAACTAGACCTCATAAAAGTCAATTGTTCAAAAAATAGCCTCCCGTTACCCATGCTTAAAGAGGAGCTCAAAGGCTTGTGCCTTTGCGGTCCCCCAATCCCCTAAAAGAAAACAGGACATAACTCACGTCTTGCTCAATCGATGCCTCCAAACAAAGTAAAATTTAGGGAAGATCCTCCCGCCAATGACAGCGTTGTCGATCCCGCAAATGAACTTGACGAATATTTCTTTGAATACGAATATCTCTTATTTAAGTCCTCTGATTTCCATAAAAAATATTCTTAAAGAACTGATTATGATGTCTTCATTCTTCCGACCAGACACTGTTTCGGTTATGTTAACAATTGGATGTTATGCTTTTTCTTAGTCTGAGCAATTCACTTCGTTCAAATCACTTAGTAACATAAAAAATCACATGTGCTCACTTATGTAGTTTTCTGCTTCTGATGTGAGGGTTATGTGTTTTTGTCTTCAAAAAGGAAGTACTTTTAAGAAAATGGGGCGTACTTATGCTTGTCTATCTGGGGTTCTATGTTAGTTAGCGCAAATATTCTTAAACAGAAAAATCATATTTTTTTTCTGAACCCGGGGGTGTTAATAACTCAATTTCCCAAAAATTGTTACTTATGTTTTTTCTTCTTCGCACGGCAGTATTAGGGCGTGTTCAGATGACACGCGTCGACCACGCGCCCGCCACCGCTGCACACGCGTTGAACACGCTTTGAAATTTGTTCTACATATAATTTGAGTCTTATGACACATCAATAGATTTCAAATTGCATTTATGCAAATCACGCCCCGCGCCCGCTTGCAGAAATGCAATTTGAGATCTATTATTGTGTCATAAGACTCAAATTATATATAGAACAAAAGTTGTTCTATATATAATTTGAAGCGTGTTTAACGCGTGTGATGCGCGTGGCGGACGCGTGGTCGTGCGTGTCATCTGAACACGCCCTTAGGCAGGTGTGATAGTGATCAAACGCTGACCTATCATATGTAGAAAAATTAACATGGTGCAGGACACGCGTTTAGAACGAAGTCATTTTACCTTATTTATAAAAAAAAGATACAGGTATATTTAGAAGATAAGTTATCGGTCTCCTTCATTCTCTCTTTCTTTTAACTTCATTCTCTCTTTCTCACACGGTTTGTCGTCACGTAACATTTTTTTTCATTTTTTCATTCCTCGCCAACTCGTGATAAGGAATTTTATTGTTTTAAAGGCAGTTTTTAAATCTATACTAATATTATAAAGCTTAAGAGTTTGTTTGTTTGTTTGTTTGAACGCGCTAATCTCAGGAACTACTGGTTCGAATTGAAAAATTCTTTTTGTGTTGGATAGTCCATTTATCGAGGAAGGTTATAGGCTACTTTTTATCCCGATATTCCCACGGGATCGGGAGTTACGCGGGTGAAACCGCGGAGCGCAGCTAGTACCTAATAAATCTCAGAGCAAACGGGTTTGATAGAGCCGCGTCAACAATCCGACAAATTATCGCAACAGCAGCAGCTTGCAGCAGGTTCGAGGAGGAACTAAAGTTTCTGGAAGTTTTTTTTTTTCAATAAGGACACACATTCCTGTGTGTCAGCACATTCCATCATACTCTATAGCGACCGCTGAAATACGTGTCTTTATTATATCTTATGAATATCACGTGTATACGTGATAGTTTGTATATCAGATGCGCTACCTACTGTTACCCTTTCCTATCTAGATATAAGTGTAGTATAGTATTCTGCTTCATGTATAGTATATAAGCTATGATCTGTTATACGGAGTAAGGTTATTACTAGGAGAATAAATCTACCGTCACAACGGACGACTAGTTTCATTACTCCATCTGGGCACCCCCACAGTGGTCAAACGCTAACCAATCATCTGTAAAATAATAGTACATTGTTATCCAAGGTGTGAAAGTCACTCATTACAAGTCCCGAGACGGAGTTTGGCGCCCGAGCGTAGCGAGGGCGCTAATAGTTAGAGAGACTTAATGAGTCTTTCACCCGAGGTAAACACTGTGCTTTTCATTACGAATCTCTACATATAATAAATTCGAAGTTTTGGAAGTAAGCGTTCTACGTCCATAATGATCTTAGCACTATAGAATTCGCTAACCTTATATAGCTCCGGTAGAAAAAAATCTAGCATGCGCGATTCAGGTTTTCTTAAATTTAGAAAATCACAAATTAGTTGATTATTCTTTTTGTTCTGCTTAAAAATTTTGTACACTTATGTATTTTAAGAATACATAGCAATATACACATTTTTTAACTAGAAAATAAAGTAATTAATTTAATAAGATATTTTTTTTAATTTCAAGTAACTAGCGCCATCTCTTTGTTTTCGCGAAACTACCATTCATCTCAGAAAATGTGGATTTTATTTGTTTACCTTTGTTTGTGCAGTCTAATTTCGGGAACTAGGAAACAGATTTTAACATAATCTTCACGAATGTGTTCAGAAAATATCAGAAGAGGTTTAGGTATTTCAAGTAGATTTATGTTACTAATTAAAATTTGATATTTCTTGGCGTAAAAAATAAACCATAATATTTTTGCATGAAAACGTACAGAACGTAGGGATGATGTCAAAATTGTCAGTTTGACATACGGAAAGAAGCATCTAGCGCCATCTCTTTTTTATTTATAATTTTATTATGGCTTCGCATTATTACTATCGTGCATAAAGCCAGTGTCGCGGTAAAAGAAAATTAAATCCAATGCAGGAGCGTTTTTTGAATTTGGAACATTACAACGCTTCAGCAATTTTGTATGAACATGTGTATGAAGCGGCGTGCTGGGGTTATTAAAAACTTAAATACTCTTTGATTGGATCTCTTTTATCAAAGTAAAAAACGACCCGCCCCGGCTTTGCACGGCTATATTATGCATTTGTATTATCTTCTTATCTATATCTTCTTCTATACATATAAAATCCTTTGTCCTGACTGACTGACGGATCATCGCACAGCCTAAACCGCTGATCGTAGAGACTTGAAACTTGGAGGGTGTGTTCTTTGTATGACGTAGGCATCCGATAAGAAAGAATTTTCCGAAATTCTACCCCTAAAGGGGTGAAAAAGGGGGGCAAAGTTTGTATTGGACAACGTAATTCCTTAGTCCAATCTATTTCAAATTTTGCATAAACATTCTTTAACAGAATTAATGGAACACGTGTTTCGTATTTTATTGAAATTCATCCCCTAACGGGGTTAAAAAGGGGAAGAAAGTTATTTTGGGAGTGATTTGCTTCGAAGTTGATATCAATACTCTTTAGTGCTTTTGATTAGATTGGTAAGATACTCATTAATCTATGATTGGTAAGACGTCACTTCAAGCTGACAGCGTTAACGTAAAACCTAAGAGGTTGAAAACTTCGAACATTGAACTGAAAAAAGGTGTCTTGCCATTTAGTACTGGGAACTTGACATAGTATTTTTTTTTTGCGCGATACGTTTGCTAATACCTGTCGATAGAGTACATTACGGCAAATGAAATATGCCTTTACACCAAATCTCATAGGCGTCTCGGAAATGGGGTATTTGACCAAACGTTATGACTAAGATTTTATCAAAAGTGCGCTGTGCACAAATAATGCTTTCTAACCAAACTTCTAAACCATCTCGGAGACGGGATATTTGTTAAAACATAGAACTGTTATAGGATAGCCACTGAATCACTTAAAACTCTATATTTTTATTAGGATACGCCAAAATTACTCTCTGCGCAACTGTTCAGCCCTACCTAATAATAAAATTTTGAACAATTTGCCAAAAGTCACAGTTCCCAAAGTTAGTAGATACTAATTATTAAGTAATTTAAAAGAAATATCTTTTGTTATGAATACGAAAATACCTAAACAAATGAATAGGACTTTTACACCTTTTTCATTTTTAAAATGAACAGGAAAGTGATCTTATAGGGTTCCTTTTTTACCTTTCAAGGTACGGAACCCTAAAAACACAAAAGATGACTATGATAGATAGGTAATTACTAATTAGCACGATATGATTAAAGATTTACTCATGTGGTAATCGTAGAGTTTTGTGCATTATTGGCTCTGTGTTAGAAAGACAGAAATAGAAGAATTCATTTTTTTGGTTTAGAACTTTAGGTACTTAGACGTATACCCATTTTGGATCCCATCCCAAGAGAATTGGGTGCACCCGAGGTTTTCGTGTTCCAAGTTAAAATACATCTCATTTAAAATCTATCTTCTCTATACATATAAAATTATTTGTCCTGACTGACTGACGGATCAACGCACAGCCTAAATCGTAGAAACCTGAAACTTGTAGGGTGTGTTCTTCGTATGACGTAGGCATCCGATAAGAAAGGATTTTACGAAATTAATTACCTACCGGGTTTAAAAAAGAGTAGAAAGTTATTTTAGGCGATTTACTTCGACTCGAACTCCTCATCATCCCCCCACATCCATCCTCCTCCTCATTTTCTAATTTTTATTTAACTAAATTTATTTTTATTTTATTATCATGTAAGTACTTTGTTAGAATTAATTTTGTGTTTTGTTTTTATGGTACAATAAAGTGTTTATCTATCTATGTATCTATCTAACTCCGTAGTGCTTTTGATTAAATTAAGTAAGTACATTTTATTTTGACACACATGTTTCAAACTCAAAATCAACAAAAAATAATCCTATTTTAACTATTTTCGACTCCTGCGCGGACGAAGTCGCGGGCAAAAGCTAGTTAAATAAATAAATTTCGGTTTCGGCGAATTAGAATCTTCATCTATCCATCAGCCATCAAGGTGTCCTAATGGTCAAACCCTGACTTATCATGTTTACAAAAATTTGAATGATTATTGCATAAAAATGTGTACAATGGAGGGTAGTTTAGTTTTAAAATTAGGTTAGAACAATTTACCCATCACGGGCAATAAAAAAATCTATAAAAGCCATTGTCGACTCCTCCGCGGACGAAGTCGCGGGCAAAAGCTAGTAATACATAAAACTCTTCATAACAACGAGAGTGAATGAGACTATGAGACTCCATACTACATGAGTAGGTTAGGTACTCATGTGTCCATACTACCTGATCCTCTTACAAGGTTGGGACCAAAGAGGTTATACATTATGTAGTGTTTTTTTAGGTTTCTGCTATTTGTATTTAATACTTAAATACGGCAGTACTTACCGAAGAAGTTTTTATTAATGAGTTAATCCAACATTGGGAAATGTTGGATTAACTCATTATTATTATGTTGGATTAACAGATTAAACTTAACACAAAAACATAATAAAATAAGATAAAATAGTTACCTAGTACTAAACTCTGGCAGTATGCATGAGCCGTGCCAAGCCATAATTATTATTCTTTGGTGTAAAAAAAAAAAGCAATGAGGTTAGGTTTTTGAAGTTCCTAATGCGTAATGATACTGATACTGGCTACATGCAGATTGCACAAGTCGTGCGAAGCCATAATTTGACATGACAGCTGTCAGTGAAAGCGAAAAGCCCTAGGGCTGGAAATTTTATTTTCTACACGCTCTTCAGGCATATTTAGACCTACTTTCGGAGTATGAGTAATGAAAAGGTAGTTTTTAAATACCTAATAGATCTCAGAGCAAACGGATGTGATAGTGGTCAAACGCTAACCAATCATCTGTAAAATAAAATAGTTTTATTGGCGGTTTCTAAGTAACCAATCATCAGTAAAAAACAATAGTTTTTAAAACGGTTTCTAAGTAATAAGCCCCAGAGTAAACATGGAAGAATTTAATCAATTCGATGTAAGACGCGACGGCACGTGGCATGGATCACGTTTCATGTAACCTATACCTACTCACGGTGCCAATAATCATATCGTATACGTCTACGTTATGTTATTCAAAACGTTTCGATATATTGACTTATTCACTACGCACTGCTGTCCCGATCCCGTGGGAATATCGGGATATAAAGTAACCTATTTGTTAATCCAGGTCTCCAGCTATCTAAATATCGAGTTTCATCGCAATCGGTGCGCTAGTTTTTGCGTGGAGGAGCAACAACCATACTCACTAACACATTTTTTTCTCATTTACAGTAGAATCTATTACATAATAATTATCTATACTTCACTACAGAGTATAAAACAAAGTCGCTTTTTCTGTCCCTATTTCCCTTTGACCGCTTAGATCTTTAAAACTACGCAACGGATTTTGATGCGGTTTTTTAATAGATAGAGTGATTCAAGAGGAAGGTTTTTATGTATAATACATGCATAATATAGCCGTGCGAAGCCGTGGCGGGTCGCTAGTAAATATTATAAAGCTGTTTATTTTGTTTGTTTGAACGCGCTAATCTCAGGCACTACTAGTACGAATTGAAAAATTATTTTGGTGTTGGATAGTCCATTTATCAATGAAGGCTATAGGCTACTTTTTATTTAGATTTTTTGATCGGGACTTACGCGGGTGAAACCGCGGGGCTATTACAAATAAATATTGCAGGACATTCCACACATCGCCATCTAGCCCCAAGTTATGTAACTAGACTTGTGTTACGTGAGACAACGGATATACTACTTATATCTATACTTTTATTTTGTAAATATATACTTACTAGCTGCGCCCCGCGGTTTCACCCGCGTAAATCCCGATCCCGTGGGAATATCGGGATAAAAAGTAGCCTATATGTTAATCCAGGTCTCCAGCTATCTACATATCGAGTTTCATCGCAATCGGTCCAGTAGTTTTTGCGTGAAGAACTAAAACATACTAACACACTTTTCACTTTTACCGATTTGGAGTTAGGGACTTCGTATTATTTTGACCGCCAATACAACAACATCTAGTTATAGTTACAAAACTAACAACCCTGTCTAAGTAAAACTCGAAGTAACCTGCTAATATACCTTGGGATCAGCACAGAAACAGTGAGAGTGACAAGGTTGTAAGTAATCTCAGATAGAACAGCAAATGGGCGTTGCAGGGTGACATTAAAATGAGCGGTTGGTGTGAAAGGTGGGGTTAGAGTGTTAACGAGAAGCGGGGAGTTATCGATATCAATGGCAAGGTGGGCGAACGCCTACCAAGCAGAATTTCACGGGTTCTTGCTGTGAAACACGATATTTGCATTATTTATAGACTAGCGACCCGCCCCGGCTTCGCACGGCTATATTATTCATGTATTATACATATAAACCTTCCTCTTGAATCACTCTATCTATTAAAAAAAACCGCATCAAAATCCGTTGCGTAGTTTTAAAGATTTAAGCATACATAGGGACATAGGGACAGAGAAAGCGACTTTGTTTTATACTATGTAGTGATGATAGTGAAATTGAAGTGATATTTGTTTCAAGTCTAGGTGTTTTAGGTATTAATTATACAATAGGTAGGTACTAAAAAGGTCTGTGTATGCTAGACCATTTTAGTACCTCAAAGTCGGCCCATGTGGGCCGTAGGATATAGGACGAATTCAAGGTGTTAACCTTGACTGAGAAAAGGATATGGAAAGGTAGTAGGTAATTTAGTAATTAAAACTACCTACATTTATAGAATACATAGATAGATAGATTACGATATATCTGTAGATTAGAAAAATATTGAAAATTTACTCTACGGCGGGGGTCAAACCCACAGCATAAGCGATATTGGTAGAGACATTAAATTTTTATCGGAGTACTTGTGTGCACATTAGGGAACTTGAAACTTGTTCGGCATATTTCACATAAATATGAATTTCTGCTCTTATAAAAAAAACATATAAAATGTGTTATTTTTAAACCGGTAAATCGGTTTTACCGAAAACCGATAATAAACCGGTTTGTAATTATTACCGATTTCAAATTCCCTAGGCTACACCGCCGGAACTCTGACCAAACCTTTCCCCAAACTATGTGACCACTAACTTTAAACTTACTCTTTGACTCCTTTGTGAATTTACCTACAGTTCAAATATTTGGGTACAATGTAAACGAACAACAGAAACTATGGTAATAAGCTCTGGGTAAACTGACTGCGACAACCCTATTTATTCTATGTACTATCAGGCAATAAAAGTGGGGGCTCACCGTAGAGTTAAAAATTGTTATTAAAAGGAAAGGGTACCGGACGGCGCCGGCGGCGCGCTCTATCCATACAAACGTAGTCGACTGTTTCCTCTCTGGATAATGACACTACAGCAAATATGTTTGCAGCAAAAAACTTATTACTGCCATGACCATGCCTCTATGTCTTATTCTTTATATGTTTTGTTTTTTTAACTCTTACTTACTAAGATAGTAATTAGAAAATGAAAAAAATCAAGACATAGTCATGGCAGTTATAGGTTTTATGCAACAAAAATATTTGCTCTAGTGTCATTATCCAGGGAGGAAACAATCGACTACGTTTGTAGAGAGAGCCGGTACCCTTTCGTCTTAAGTATTAATATGTTTTTATTACAAACAGGACCTTTAAATAATGCTTAAGATTGAATTTTAAGTGGGAATATCGAGATAAAAAGTAGCGTATGTTACTCCCAATGAATCAATGTATCCTCATACCAAGTTTCATCATAATCGGACCAGTAGTTTCGGAGCCAGTAGTTACAAACAAATAAACAGTAAAATATTTTATTTTTATTTATAAATACTAGCGACCCGCCCCGGCTTCGCACGGCTATATAATGCATGTATTATACATATAAACCTTCCTCTTGAAACACTCTATCTATTACAAAAACCCACATCAAAATCCGTTGCGTAGTTTTAAAGATTTAAGCATACATAGGGATAATAATATAGGGACATAGGAAGCAACTTTGTTTTATACTATGTAGTGATTAGTATGGACTCGCATCATTCCCTAGACTGGGCCCAGCTGGAACTAGACAGAAGAATGGTGAAAAGAGGGGAGGGAAGCCTTTGCCCTGAAGTGGGACCGACGGAATGGGCTAAAAAAAAATATTATTAGTATAATAGATTATACTTTGAGTATAAAAATATACTTAGATTAGTTGGCTAGAATAAGTAGGATGGACAGTGTTTGTAGGCCTCAAACAACTTCCCTATGATGTTTATCGCTTAAATATATCAATAAATGCATTTTAAATGCCAGAGTAGAACACCCGCGTGTCAATTGCAAATACCTTTTTGTATAAAAAATAAATTACATTTCGTGAACTTGACGTAGAAAAAAGACTAATAAACTTTTTAATTACTATGAAAAAAAATGGGTGCGTGTACTTATGTACGCGCGTGAGAAGTTATACTTCTTTGGCATTATTAAAAAAAAAAAAAAACAAAAAAAAAAACAAAAAATAAATAAAAAAAAAAAAAAAAAAAACTCGTCCGGCAAAAAACTCGTCCGACAAAAAACTCGTCCGACAAAAAACTCGTCCGGCAAAAAACTCGTCCGACAAAAAACTCGTCCGACAAAAAACTCGTCCGACAAAAAACTCGTCCGGCAAAAAACTCGTCCGACAAAAAACTCGTCCGACGAAAAACTCGTCCGACAAAAAACTCGTCCGACAAAATACTCGTCCGACAAAAAACTCTGGACTGGAAAAGGATTGTCAACACAATCAAAAAAGGATTGTCAACACAATCAATAAAGTTCAATTTAGATTTAAACAACTTCTCCCGTGAGAATTTTGTGTGACGTGAGAATTTTGTGTGACGCTTTTGTAAAATTTCACTCTCATCATTTTTTCATAACGCGCCTAAAGAAGTATAACTTCAAAAATATTAATTAGATTCCTGATCATCAAGATTTTTTTTCATTAATGCCAATTGATAAAGGATTTTAAGGCGCATATTTTCCAATTTTTATTTTTGAAAAATAACCTCTGTTTACAGGGTTATTAATTTTTTTAAGATTTTAGTTTTTATTTTTTTTCTCCCAAAAAACTTATAAGTGCGGTTTGTGACTGACAATAAAAAATTGCTTATAATTAGGGCTATCATTGATAAAAAATCACGGTCTACTATCGCGGGAATTGAACCCCCAACATTAAGCATCACAGGCGGGTATTTAATGGATAGGTACTTACTAACAGACTTTTCTGATAGCAAAAAGCGAATAATCGAAACCCAATTAAGTACCTATCAGAATCGATGTTCATCCGAAACGAATTTCACTCGATTAGGGTTCGGGTTATTCGGAATTGGGGATCGAATCGATTTCAGTCATTATACGAATATACCGCTTGACAAAGTAAACCGGCCTTTTTGCATTTTTTTCATCGAAATTAATCGAATAAATCGATGTATTGAGGTTTTTCGGAATGGAAATAATATTTGATGAAGTATAATTTTATTTTATTTATTTGGTTCTGTTGCTTACAACTCGTCCCAATTAAGCCGTAAGTATGTAGGACGACTTGAAGGTTCATTAAATTTTTTCGTAAGTAAATCATCACTACATCACTACATAGTATAAAACAAAGTCGCTTTTTCTGTCCCTATTTCCCTTTGACTGCTTAAATCTTTAAAACTACGCAACGGATTTTGATGGGTTTTTTTTTAATAGATAGAATTGATGATTCAAGATGAAGGTTTATATGTATAATACATGTATAATATACCCGTGCGAAGCCGGGGCGGGTCGCTAGTATATAAATAAATAAGTTAATGATTAAGCTAAATGGTGAAACATAGGTATACAATCACTTAGTTTTGACTAGTATCAAAATAAAATAAAAAACAAAAGGACATTTCGTATTGAAGCTTGGCATAATGATTTTTAGGGTTCCATATCAAAAGGGTAAAAACAGACCCGTTTACTAAGACTTCGCTGTCGGGCTGTCTATCACCAGGCTGTTTCTATCTCATGAACCGTTATAGCTAGACAGTTGAAATTTTGGCAGATGATGATCTGTTTTCGTCGTTATAACCACAAATACTAAAAACTGAATATAATGTTACGGAACCCTTCGTGCGCGAGTCCGACTCGCACTTGGCCGGTTTTTGTGTTTGATTGGAAGGCATTTTTAGTTTGCAATAATAATACCCTCTATGAGTCTCAAAGTGCGGCATTTAAAGTTACTACATTTATGTATCAAAAGCTTTTTCGTATAAAAAATGTCCTTTTGAATCTATTTATAGAAAACATACCTTAAACCTTAATAATACCTACTTACTTGAAATCGAAGAGTATTCTGACACTGATGAAAACAAATCTATATTATATAGTCTAAGATCCCTTTTAGATCGACCTTCGCTGAGCTGATTAATAAATGAAAGTATTTTATATCAAAACTAGCGACCCGCCCCGGCTTCGCACGGCTATATTATGCATGTATTATACATATAAACCTTCCTCTTGAATCACTCTATCTATTCTGGAAAATGTCTGTCTGTCTGTCTGTCTTGAATGTTTATGTCTGGAAAATAAACTATTATTTCATTTTTCATTTCATTTAAAAAAAAACCGCATCAAAATCCGTTGTGTAGTTAAAGATTTAAGCATACAAAGGGATATAGGGACAGAAAAAGGGACTTTGTTTTATACTATGTAGTGATGATTAAATAGGTCAATAAATATATTGCAAATGGGTTGCCTAAAAGATTTCAGACCAGAATGTTTTTTTTTAAACTTGATTTGGGTAACAGACAAAAGCCACACCAATGAAATACATAATCTTTATTTTAACTTAATTTTAATTCATTAACCAGACCAGTGCAAATGACTGGTATCGATTTACCTGCCTACCCAAGATTTGTGACGGGAAATAATAGTCAATCTAACGTTTTCATATTCTATAGGCTACATACTTTCGATTGGTATAGAATTTGTCTATTAACTTAACCAGTGAAAGGTATAAAAAAACGGTTGCACTCCGGGAGTGTCGACAGAAGTGAAAACTTAAACTAAATGAAAAAAAAAACAGTAAACTTAAAACTTAAATTAAAATAAAATAAATTAAACTTATTTACTAAACAACTACAAATATTATTTGTACATGAATATATGCACACTCTGTAGCTGCGTCTCGTAACGGTGTCGCGAGTTCAGAGATTTTAAAAAGTAAAAAAAATCATATTCTTGCAGATTTTTTTTAGACAACCCATTTGCATTATATTTATTGATCTATTATTAATCAGCTTGGTGAAGTCCGTTTTAAAAGGGATCTTAGACTAATAGGAGTACGTCCATTACGATACGAACATGGCTGGAGGCTGTTTTAGTGTTTACTTTCACAATATTATTATCTAAGTGAGATTTAATACCAGTGTGTGTGTAACGTATTTTCAGGCTTCAGGTGTTTTTTACCTGAATCATGTGATGTTAATGTTTTATTTTTACTCGATTGCAAAGAAAGAGTTATGTTTTTCTCGCCTATCTTTCTATGTTTGTATCAAAAATTGGTACAAAAAATTTAGCCAGATTTTTTTTTGGAAAATGAACGGGTTCAATTTCTGGCTAGGGTAGGTAACTATTTTCTCAAAAATCTATTGATGCCATTTTAATTTTTGTCAATATCGGGCACTCAACTCCTTTCAGCATTTTTCGCTTTCTCATAAAGTCTATGATATTATAGCCCTGTCACAGCCTGTATATGCTATTAAAAAGTTATTATATATTATATTAAAAGTTAGTGTATTATACGCTAAAAGATATTGACGACCCAGTTGGCACAATGGTCGCAATGCCGGACTGCCAAACACAGGGTTGCGGGTTCGATTCCCGCCTCAGACATGTATTTATGCTTAGTTATTTATTGTCTGTGGTCTGGTGTTTTATAAGTATATATTTACAAAAGAAAGTATTTAAGTAGTATATCCGTCGTCTAGCACCCATAACACAAGTCTAGTTACTTAGCTTTGGGCTAGATGGCGAGGTGTGGAATGTCCTGCAATATTTATTTATTATTCATTATTTTATTTATTCAAAACGAAACAAAAACACAAGAAAACAAGTTAGATAATAAACAATCCGTCAGATTGACCATTAAGTCAAGTCACCGTTTACAAGTTCGTACACCTGTACATGACACCTTGTATATTCTTAATGAGTCTTTTTCTCATAGATACACACACAAACTCTTACATTTATCATATTAAGTAGGATATAAAGTTACTTCTTGTCTATGAGCTTTTTCATATACCTACATTAGTATGTCCACACTTGTAGGCGTTAGGCGAGACACATTATGTTTCCAAGTACTTACTTACTGAATGAAATGAAACAATGAATCACTGTAACTACCTACAGTTTAATGACGTCATGACAGTAGAAGCTTACAGGTAGGGCTTAATGAAGGGTTTAACATGTCCATTAACAAGTTAAATTTTTTTGTAAAGCAAAATTTTTTCAAGTTGTGATGCTTCGTCGTACCTTAATGACAAGAATCATGACCTTAATAATTGCTCTATTTTAAATATATCTTTAAAAATATTTGCCTTTTTGAAGCTATTGCATAGCTTTTATCGCGAGCTTTGAGTGAGGCGACTGAATCAAGAAATTCCGTAACGAAAATAAAACCTAATACCCCTCACCCCGCCTACCATGTAGCTCGGCCGAGCGTTTGCTTAACGTGTATGTATATGGTACGACTGTACGAAGCTCGCACGATGCAATAGCTTTACCGCGGCAGTCCCCGAGTGCCACACTTTTTTTTTAAATTCTTTAGTTTCCGTAATTTATTTAACTTGTTTATATTATTTCCCCATACTTTTCATCCATTAAACAGCTTGATAAAGGTCATCCTTAAAGGGATCTCCGACTATATGAGAACTTTTGCCCCCAGCCTGCCTAGCATGAGGACCAAAACACGATACGATAAAGCGATATAACTACATCAACTCTCAAAATATGATAGATAAAACCGCCATGTTGAATATTTATCAAAATTTTTATCGCAATTTATAATAAAAATTCAACATGGTAGCTTTATCTATCATATTTTGAGAGTTGATGTAGTTATATCGCGTGATATCGCTTTATCGTATCGTGTTTTGGTCCTCATGCTAGGCAGGCAGGCTGTGTTGCAACTTCCTGGCACGACGAAGGAGATTTTTTTAAAAACTTTATTTGGTACAACATTATTTTAGATTTGTATTATTTTGTACTACTAATTCGAAATTCTGTACCCTTGCCATTTTGGAGATATGACGGTCATGCTGGTAAGTATACTTCCTAGCACGACCAGGCTTAGGTTTCTGAGTAGGTCTGATATTGCCAAAATCTCAGCAGCATTATTTTTGTATTTATGTGCTCTAGAAAGGCAAGGCTCTTACCCCGAATGACACTACACAAAAAAACTATAATATCTCAGACAATAGATATTAGTCGGAAAAAATATTGTTATTTCTTTGTGCCCCGAAAAAATCCCGCGGCTTAAGGCCGCTGCTTACGTAACGTGATTTTTCCCGTGCCGGACGGGGCGTGATATTTTTATATGAAACGCTGTCAATAATTCGTCATGTTCCGTTCGGCACGGGAAAGATCACGTTATAGTACGGGATCCCTTTAAGGCCGACCTTCATCGATCTGTATAATGGATGAAAAGCATTTTATATCAAATAAATTGGCCAATCAAATTAAATATAATGCAAATTGGTTGAATATTTGATAGTGGAATGATTATATTTTTTTGTCCTGCAGTATTTATTTTTATTTATTTTTTTGACTTAACTTGAATTCATTAACTAGAACAGTTTCGACTAGTTTCGACTAGTTCCGATATGCCCACGCGTTGTGACGAGAAAAAATAGTCAACCTAACGTTTGCATATTCTATAGGCTTCGAATGAAGATCTGGGCCATTATTCACTAAGCTTCAAGTCGTTGGGCGCGCGTGATTAGGACGAGATTTCCATACAAAAACCGCCCCCACTCCGCCCCTAATCACGCGCGCCCAACGACTTGAACCTTAGTGAATAATGGTACAGAAAACAAATAAAGTTGGAAAACGGCGACAAATGGCAAGCAACTGTCAAAATGACAGCTGTCAAACTTGTAACTGACATATCTCAGAAACTATTGATCCTAGATTCATGGTATCTTTGCAGAAGACAAGTACAAGTCCCAGACACACAGCGCCCTAAATAATATGGGTTAAAGTTGCTCGCGCTGTATAAAACACATAGATTACATGTAAAATCCACGGTATAGTGGGCAAAGACCTTGCCTGTTTAATTTTATCACCGACTCATAGAGGAAGTATTCTAATAGCACTTTCCATAATCTAATATTAATCTAGTATTGAATAATAGTGTGTTTTGACTTGATCCAAAATAAACAGAGATTTTATGTTAAAAGCATTCTACTGACGTTGAAATGTATGTTTGAGATTTTTTCTTGATTTATTGGCTGGATGTAAGATTTTTTGACATGATAACGTCTAATAAATTGATGGAACACCTGCATTCACAAAATCGGTGTCTGTTTCGGGTAACAGACACCGTCATGTTCCGGTACCATGACGGTGTCATGGTAAACGTCATGCGGTTCATGTTTGTTTTATATTGTTTAATAATAATATCACACATCTGGGCTTGTGTTATGGTGACAAGAGACGAGAATAAATAGAAGACTTTTATAATGAAATAAAAAGAAAAAAATGAAAAAGAAAAAAACCCAATCATTCACCGTTTTCTTATGACGTTATCACGTAAAATCATCGTTCGTAAGTCGGCTTTAGAGACTACGTGCTATAAAAAAAAAAGGGTGCGTGTACTTATGTACGCGCGCCCGCGCGCGTACATAAGTACACGCCGCGCGACGCCGCGCGCCGGCGGCGGTGCGCGTTATGAAAAAATGATGAGAGTGAAATTTTACAAAAGCGTCACACAAAATTCTCACGTCACACAAAATTCTCACGTCACACAAAATTCTCACGTCACACAAAATTCTCACGGGAGAAGTTGTTTAAATCTAAATTGAACTTTATTGATTGTGTTGACAATTCTTTTCCAGTCCAGAGTTTTTTGTCGGACGAGTTTTTTGCCGGACGAGTCTTTTGTCGGACGAGTTTTTTGTCGGACGAGTTTTTTGCCGGACGAGTTTTTTGTCGGACGAGTATTTTGTCGGACGAGTTTTTTGTCGGACGAGTATTTTGTCGGACGAGTATTTTGTCGGACGAGTTTTTTGTCGGACGAGTATTTTGTCGGACGAACTTTTCGTCGGACGAGTTTTTTGTCGGACGAGTTTTTTGTCGGACGAGTTTTTTGCCGGACGAGTTTTTTGTCGGACGAGTTTTTTGTCGGACGAGTATTTTGTCGGACGAGTATTTTGTCGGACGAGTTTTTTGTCGGACGAGTATTTTGTCGGACGATTATTTTGTCGGACGAGTTTTTTTTTTTTTTTTTTTTTTTTTTTGTTTTTTTTTTTTTTTTTTTTTTATAATGCCAAAGAAGTATAACTTTTTGTCGGACGAGTATTTTGTCGGACGAGTTTTTTGTCGGACGAGTTTTTCGTCGGACGAGTTTTTTGTCGGACGAGTTTTTTGCCGGACGAGTTTTTTGTCGGACGAGTTTTTTGTCGGACGAGTTTTTTGTCGGACGAGTTTTTTGTCGGACGAGTTTTTTGTCGGACGAGTCTTTTGTCGGACGAGTTTTTTGTCGGACGAGTTTTTTGTCGGACGAGTTTTTTGCCGGACGAGTTTTTTGTCGGACGAGTATTTTGTCGGACGAGTATTTTGTCGGACGAGTATTTTGTCGGACGAGTATTTTGTCGGACGAGTTTTTTGCCGGACGAGTTTTTTTTTTTTTAATAATGCCAAAGAAGTATAACTTCTCACGCGCGTACATAAGTACACGCACCCTTTTTTTCTTAAATTATTACTTCAAACATTTTTTCGTCTGACTGTACTATTTTTCTTGAACAATTGATTTCTTTGTTTATTTGCGAGCGGTCCCACTCGACGGAAGAAAAATAATAAAATAAATGAATCCGGCAACCGGGACCGCGGTTCCAGTGGGTTGCGGTCCCAGTCGCCGGAAGCCTCGTATGTATATGGTACGACTGTACGAAGCTTACACGATACAATAGCTATACCTCGGCAGTCCCCGAGTGTTTTTTTATTTTATACTTTTATTTTATGTTAGTGCTTATAAGTTTGTTACCTACTACTTTTCTGATTGTCAAGTGTCGTGTGCTTGTAGAAAGAAATGTTTTACTTTTACTTTTCTTTCATTCAAATCAGTCTAGTCGTTTGACCGTGAAGATACAAACAAACAAACTTTCCGATTTATAATTAGTTAGGATTTTCATAAAGACTGGAAACTCTACGGTGGGCCTCCACTTTTGTAGTATGATAGTACAAACATAAACTAAACATTAAACCGCGGAATTAAAATTAACGTTGTTTGAAAAAAGTATAAAAATAGAGTTCCCTTTGAAAATTCCTAGAATCTTGTAATTACTACAGTTTTTATTTCACGGACATGAAAACAATAGATCGTTTTAACCGCAGTTTATTCTTTTTAGGGTTCCGGAATGAATTTAAAATATGCATAATAAGAATAACAGAAATCATACTACTTATTTTAAAAGGAAAGTGTACCGGGGGCTCTCTCCATACAAACGTAGTCGACTGTTTTCTCCCTGGATAATGGCACTAGATCAAAAAAAATAGTTGCATAAAACTTATAACTTCCAAGACCATTGAGCATGCCCCTACATTATGTTTTGTTTTTAAAATCTTAAATCTTATGATAATTAGAAAATGAAAATACCAAAACATACGGTATGACCCTATGTTTTGGTATTTTCATTTTCTAACATTTCTAGTCATGGCAGTTATAGGTTTTATGGCACAAAAATATTTGTGCTAGTGTCATTATCCAGGGAAGAAACAGTCGACTACGCTTGTATGGAGAGAGCGCCGGTACCCTTTCACCTTAATAACTGAGAGTAGAGAGTAGAGCACGCTTAATTTTACCTGAGATTTAATTTTTTGAACATTCTCAATACGTTTCATACGAAAATGTACATTTAATTAGAAAACATCAACGCAAGCTTTTTTTACAAAGCTCGCACAAAATTAAATATATTGTAAAGGAACCACTAAAAAACAGGTTCTTCTTCTATCAAGGTTTTAAAAAATCTTTTAGTGGCACTTATTAACTGCATGTTTCTTAATATGTATTACTAGCTGTCCCGGCAAACGTTGTTTTGCCATATAAAAAAACTAGCTGCCCTACGCGGTTTCACCCGCGTAACTCCCGATCCCGTGGGAATATCGGGATGTAAGCTATCCTATCTCTCAAGTTGGATCGAACTGCACATGGTGTGCGAATTTTATTATAATCGGTTAAGTGGTTAAGGAGTCCATTGAGGACAAACATTGTGACACGAGATTTATATATATTAAGATGTGATAAGTGAAGAACCGCTCGACCGAACAAAGCTTAAACATTTGGTTTGGATAGGTGCGCCCGTTCTTGAGTTATAAAATTATAACGAAAAGTGGCATTGATTTCTATATAATACAGCAAATCAAAAAAAAGGGTATGTTGTCTGTCTGTTTGTTTGTTACATAATCTTCAATTAAAAACGCCTAAACCAAGTGAAATCTGAGGAAAGTCGTGGTATACTTTACATCAAAATCCAATTAGTAGGTGCTGAGTAATCAACAAAAAAACTGCAGCCGCTCGAGAAAACCCCCCGGTCGAACGCCTTACAACAAAGACGAACGTCACAGAATACATAATAGTGTATATCCCGATATTCCCACGGGATCGGGACTTGTGCGGGTTTGAATATGGAATAATTCGTATATTTAATTTCACCCGCGTAAGTCCCGATCTCGTTTGAATATCGAAAAAAAAAAAGAATATTTCGTATATTTTATTTCACCCGCGTAAGTCCCTATCTCGTTTGAATATCGAAAAAAAAAAAAGAATATTTCGTACGTATATTCAATTTCATCCGCGTAAATCCCGATCTCGTTTGAATATCGAAAAAAAAAAAAAAAAAAAAAGTAAGTATCCTATGTCCTTCTCCTGGTTCTAAGCTACCTCTCCATCAATTTTCAGACAAATCGGTTCTTCTCCTCTTCTTCTCGAGTTATAAATAGTGTAACTAACACAACTTTCTTTTATATAATTATATAAGATAGCTGCGCCCCGCGGTTTCACCCGCGCAAGTCCGAGTCTCGTAGGAATATCGGAATAAGAAGTAGCTTATTTGTTAGGGTCTCTAGCTACCTGCTACCGACTTTCATCACAATTCGTATAGTAGCTTTTGTGTTTAGTAATGCCAGTATTAAGGGAAAGCGGTGTTATAGGAAAGCGAGACGTTAAGGAAAGGAACGTCATGTCAAGGTAACGTGAGGTCTCGTGGGAGAGCGAAGTCTTGGGAAAGCGAAGACGTGGAAAACGGTTATATTTTTAGGAGTCCAGACAGACCCAGAATGCTTTTCTGACACGGAACCGTCGCGGATGGAGTAGGTAACGTTAGTTATTGTGACTAAACACGTGCGAGCGAAGCGAGCGGTTATATTTTTAGGAGTCCAGACAGACCCAGAATGCTTTTCTGACACAAAACCGTCGCGGATGGAGTAGCAAAAACACGTGCGAGCGAAGTGAGCGGTTATATTTCAAGGACTCCAGACAGACCCAGAATGCTTTTCTGACACAGAACCGTCGCGGAATGAGTAGCAAACACGTGCGAGCGAAGTGAGCGGTTATATTTTAAGGAGTCCAGACAGACCCAGAATGCTTTTCAGACACAGAACCGTCGCGGAATGAGTAGCAAACACGTGCGAGCGAAGCGAGCGGTTATATTTTAAGGAGTCCAGACAGACCCAGAATGCTTTTCTGACACGAAACCGTCGCGGATGGAGTAGCAAACACGTGCGAGCGAAGTGAGCGGTTATATTTTAAGGAGTCCAGATAGGCCCGGAATGTTTTTGACAAATTACCGTCACGGATGGAGAAGGTTAGGTTAGGTCCCCTCCCCTTTTCCTCCTCTTCTTCTTTCCTCTCCTCCGCCTTTCCTCTCCTCCCCCTTTCCTCTCCTCCCCCTTTCCTCTCCTCCGCCTTTCCTCTCCTCCGCCTTTCCTCTCCTCCCCCTTTCCTCTCCTCCTCCTTTCCTCTTCTCCCCATTTCATCCCCTCCCTCTTACATCCCCTTCCTCTTTCCTATCCTCCCCTTTCCTGTCCTCCCCCTTTCCTGTGCTCCCCCTTTTTATTTTTCTTAACCTTCTCCCCTTCATCACTCTCTCCGCCTCCGCCCAACTACAACCTTTTTAAATATATTTTGAGACCTGATCCCGTAAGTCCAGATCCCGTGGGAATATCGGGAAAAAAAGTTGCCTTTGTGTTAATTCAGGTCTCCAGCTATCTACTTACTGATTTTCACCGCAATCTGTTCGGTAGTTTTTGCGTAAAGGAGTAATCCCGTAAGTCCCGATCCCGTAGGAATATCGGGATTAAAAGTAGCCTATGTGTTAATCCAGGTACTCAGCTATCTAAATACCGAGTTTCAATGCAATCGGTCCAGTAGTTTTTGCGTGAAGGAGTAACAAACATACACACACACACACACACACACACACACACACATACACACACACAAACTTTCACATTTATAATATTAGTAGGATGAGAGTGTCAAGTACTAGGTCTTGGTATCACCAAACCTTATGTATTTAATTTATAAGTACTTTGTAACCGACTTCAAAAAAGTAGGAGGTTCTCAATATGTAATCCGTCACGTATATTTTTTTTATGTGAGTATGTTCGCCGATTACTTACTACTCGAAAACGCCTGAACCGATTTAGAAAATTCTTTTTTAGGGTTCAGTATGTCAAAAGGTCTCAAGGTAATAATTATTGTCAAATGATTAAATCATAATAAAATATCAGACTCGTTTTAATACAGAACTCTCGGCACGCGAGCCCGACTCGCACTTGACGAGTTTTTATTTTAAAACTTTTGATTGACATTTCCCATTTACAATGTCTTTGTCGACCGGATGGACAAAATGATTTTCCGTAACGTATTTACTAGGATTTCATGTATGATTTTCGAAGCATTTTTTTAATTGAATTCAGTTTGAATAGACAGATTTATTAATTTTTAACTGGGTTTGGGAAAAGTTATTAGTTTTTATCCGACTTCAAAAAAAAAGTACATCTGTATTTGTTGGGTATATTTTCGGAACTAAGTTCCGTATCGCGGGTTGGCGAAGGGACCTAGCCTTAAATGTAACGCGTTACGAAAACGTGAAACGAAGAGAAAGAGAAAATGATGGAGACCGAACACTAATATCCCACACACACACTTCTAAATAAATGGAAAACCTTCATTCCAAACGCGTGTCATTCTCTAAAACTACCACCATGTCCTTTTGGCCATAGGAAACGTCTGATCCCGAAATTCCCGGGATCAAAAGTGTCCCATGATCCCGGGAATTTCGGGATCGGGACTTACGTGGGTAAAGCCACTAAGCGCAGCTAGTACCGAATACACGTACAGAAACACCTAGACCAAAAACAAATATCTGTAAATAAATATTTGTTTGAGGCGGGAATTGAATCCGCAACCTTCTGCGTCACAGGCGGTGAGACTCTCAATCGCTATAATTCACGGTATAACTCAATATTTCAAATAGAAAAGTAGGTACCTAGATAAATATACCAACGTAAGTAAAATGGATGATAAAAAGATGGACGAAAGCCTTTTCAACTGTCTAAAAGGTATTCACATAGGATCCCTGAATAATTTATTCTGGAATACAGACGTTTAGGAGCAAAAAAAGGGACAATCGAAATCTCTAAGGGTTTTTCCTCTAGGGTTGCCAATATTTTTTTGTCAAAAACTTAAAACTTAACTTAAACTTAATTCAATGACTTAAGTAGGTTCAAGACGAAGACAAATATTAGATTTGTTTTTATATATTTTTATTTTATATTTATAAATTAACTAGCGACCCGCCCCGGCTTCGCACGATTATCTAAAAACCTTCCTCGTCAATCACTCTATCTATTTAAAAAAACCGCGCCAAAATCTGTTGCGTAGTCAAATGGAAATAAGGACATAGGGACGGCGAAAAGTGACTTTATTTTATACTAAGTAGTGATAGTGAAAACACAAAATACATTTTTTAATTTAATACTTAGGTACATCATAAACACAAAATTAAAATCATTAATTCTTTTATGTTTTTATACTTATATAAAAAAAAACTGGTTGCCTGTAAAGTCGGTATACGGGCGAAAGGAAAGTTTTACGTGACAACAACTGTGCTCGAGTGGAAGGGACGCGTGCCTTTCACTTTTTATGTCTGTCTCTCTCGCTCTTAGGCGGGCTAACCATGCCCGCGTGCCTCTCACTCGCTCTCATTGTGAGCGCATAACGTCAGCGGAGCGTAACGCAGTTTCTTGAAGTGTCACCCGGCAAACCAATTTATAAAACGTTGTCACAAAATATTTATTGCTTGGCACTAGGCATAATCTTATATTATGAAAATATTTTCAAAGAAAATTCTTAAAAAAAATTTCGATGACATAACAACTATTTAAATTTTAAGTTCCGGTAAATTAACCTAATTTACTCATCAGCATACATTCAAATCAAGTCCGGCGACTAAATTCGACTAAATTCTTCAAATTGTAACCTGTAATCGTAACCGATTGAAGAGTTTTCTGATGAGAAGGTGGTTTCAGATATAATATTTATCGGTAACTATTAGTTTATGGGTCAATTTTACTGGTGGAAATTGAAAACTGAGCAATTTGCTGCACTCTCGAGGTGCAATTCGGTTCATCACTCCGAAGATCCTCATCAAATCTTCTTCCAATTTTTATGGGACAACTTGTTAGCTATTCCCTTTTAAACAAAAAAAGACTTTTCCTAATCGGTCCAAGCATTTGCGAGTAATCGGCGAACATCCTCCTTTTTTGGAGTCTGTTAAAAATTAGGAAAGGAATACTCAAGATTTCGCAACATCATTTTAACAAATCAAATCAAATCAAATCAAAAATTTTTATTTCTTTGGATGTATAATACCTTAAAAGTATAATAGACCACTTGAAAACGTCTTAAAAACTAAGTTAGGATGTGTGCCTTCGGAACGCGCCCACCAATGAGAAGAAGGCACAAGAAACTCATGGGGTTTTTAACAGCAAGCCCATATTAGGTAATTTTGGTTAATTAAGATTGCCATCTCTTTAAAATTCCCTACACCTCTAGGGTAAATTTAGGTAATTTCCCCAATCTGAATTCGTCGAAAAAATATTATCGTACCTCAATGTCTATTTTAAAATGTTCTATCTTGAAAAAGTTTTACGTGTTTTGTTGTTTTATCATATTATTTCATCCGACTACGGTAAAACCAAAAGGATGATTATGGTTTTAGCCCATACTTTTAACATCTAATTAATTTTTTGCTTCTCTCTGGCAAATTAGTTTAACGCAGCAATGAGAGCGAGCAAAGCGAGTTACCGCAGTTTTGTCGACTTTTTAAAATAAATTATAATTTTTTCCATGACACAGAGAAATAATAATATTTTCAGACTATTTAGTGTTGTGTGAGATATAGTTTTTAGCGTACTATGATTTTCTTACAGTATAATAAGATACCGGGTTTCTAAAAATCTTAACATACCTAGTGACAAAAAAAAAACAAGAAATTAACAAATGAATTATGTCAGATTGACAATAAAGCAAATATTTATCGAATGACCTGTTTTTAAGTAGTTTTCTCTATTTTTCCAAATATTTAATTTTTATTTATGGTGGTAGGTAGTTTTACCTTATCTTCATATTTAAACTAGCGACCCGCCCCGGCTTCGCACGGCTATATTATGCATATTGTATTATACATATAAACCTTCCTTTTGAATCACTCTATCTATTTAAAAAAACCACATCAAAATCCGTTGCGTAGTTTTAAAGATTTAAGCATACATAGGGATATAGGGACATAGGGACAGAGAAAGCGACTTTGTTTTATTACTATGTATGTAGTGATAGTGAAGAGAAATGACTCACCAATAAATATCTGAAACTATAAAAGAGCTACGAGTGTGAAACATTGCATGGAAAATACTTAGGCGAGCACTAAGAAATCATTTTTAATACATCGACTTTAGAGGATCATGAGTTTTCGATACACGGCGCGAGTAGGTATTTTCAAAAATTACCCATATCGTGCGATAAAGAGAGTTTAAGTTCGGACGTAATTGCCTTCATTTTGCTTTCAAATAATGTTGCGGGCCGTAACGTTTTTACCCCCTTTATCCTTTACAAAATGAAATAAAGTTGGTCTAATTTAATTCACTGCATCTTATTCTAGGTTTTTATACGTTTTTCTTTTTTGGTAATTCAGTTTAGTCTATTAAAAAACAATTGAAACGCTCGATGAAGTTTTTAAGTCAAAAATATACATATTCAGATACTAATAACTTTTATCTTAGGCAATATTTCTTTAAAATAAAAACGGTTAAACCTAGTTTTCCATTAGATCTAGAACATTTTCAAAAAATATCAAAATCGGACTTGGGGGGGAAAACATTACCGCTTTTTGTATGGAAATTTACAGCCTCACACTGGCCTCAAGGGATGTTAATTTTTTAGTTTGTAGTAACTATTATGTACCTACTCTGTGTTTGTAGGAAATGCTTTACTTTAAAGATGGGGTAAAACCGCGGGGCATAGATAGTCTATGCTTCTATACTTAATCTTGTTATCTGGAGGAAAGATTTTTTAGATCGTTTGTTTGGTTGCAGTTTGGTTGTAACGAATAGGCTTCGAAATTACAAGACTGATTTTGATGAAACTTGGTATGAGGATACATTGATTCATTGACAGAAATATAGGCTATTTTTTATCCCGATATTCCCACAGGATCTGGAGTTACGTGGGTGAAACCGCGAGCGCTGCCAGTATGGTATAAAACTATAAATTATACCACGGTTTCCACGGTTGGCAACCCTAAACTGTATAGACTTACAGACGTTTGCCGACACAACAGTTTTGTTATTGATCATATTTGAAGATAAAACACAGTTGTTTCAAAAAAATTAAGTAGGTATAGGGTACCTAAGTTGGATTTGATTTTATTACCCAAATAATATGTTTTAATTTTATTAGGTACTTTTCATAAAGTTACATTTATTTTTATCTTTATTCTTTTTCTAAGTTTCTTGGTCGGATATGCGCATCAGCCGCATGTGCGCATGCGTCTTAAGAATTTTTATGAACATGCTAGCTGTGCCCCGCAGTTTCACCCGCGTAAGTCTCGATCCTGTGGGAACATCGGGATAAAAGTAGCTTATGTTACTGTCAATGAATCAATGTATCCTCATACCAAGTTTCATCAAAATCGGTCTTGTAATTTCGAAGCCTATTCGTTACAACCAAACTGCAACCAAACAAACGATCTAAAAAATCTTTCCTCCAGATAACAAGATTAAGTATATTAAGTATATTATTAAGTATTAAGTATATAAGTAGATTAAGTTTTGTAGTTTTCGCGCCTATTCATTACAAACAAACAAAAAAAAAACAAAAGAAATCGCCTTTATAACATTAGTAGGTATATTAATGTTAATCCAGGGGCCTTATTCTGCTATTTGGCCAACCATTGTCATTATATCGAGACTCTATAGATATTATATCGAGATTGTGACTTTATTTGGTATTCTGCTAAAGTTTTAATAACATCGCAATATAATCACTATGGAGTCTCAATGGTATGGTAATATTTACCTTGCAGGTGTTGCCTAGCAACATGGTATATGTTGCTAAGCAATATACCGTTTTGACAACTATCGAGATTCCATTATGCCACGATTGTAGCGCAAAATACAAAAGTGAGTCAGTGGTGTGTCAGTGGTGTCTCAGTGGTGTCTCGATAGAATAGTCAACGTTAGGAGAATACGAATTTGACATGTAATGTCATATTTTTGACATTAAATTTCTATTACGATTATATCGACACACTATTGAAATACAATTGTGTTAGCAGACTTAGGCCCCAGGTCTCCAGCTATCTGCATACCGAGTTTCATCGCAATCGGTCCAGTAGTTTTTGCGTGACGGAGTAACAAACATACACACAAACTTTCATATATTTTATAATATTAGTAGGATTATAGCTATGCACATGGGCCGTCAATATTTTTAGTACCTAATCTTACGCTAATTAGCACTGTAAGCGCCATTCATTCAAATTAGAAATACCATCTTCTATACTATAAAAATGAATCGCAAAATGTGTTGGTAAGCGCATAACTCAACAACGCCTGGACCAATTTGGCCAATTCTTTTTTGTTGTGTTTGTTATTGTCAGGAGAAGGTTCTTATGAAAGAAAATATTAAGAAAATTGCGTAGAAAATTATTACGCGGGTGAAACCGCGGGGCGCAGCTAGTTTTTAGCATAAAATCAAATGTCACAGTCAAAGTTACATGGCACATTATTGTTTTTAGTATAATTTCATCACGCATAACTACATCTACATATCCCTTTTTCCAAGATGGCGGCCGTGGGACAAGGGCTACAATCCCTCAAACTTGGATTTAAGTTTTAACTGACTTTGCCCTTTATATCTAAAAAATAAAATTGCGTCCTCTGACAAATGCAACCCCAAATGTAACTTTTCAATTGACTAGTCCATTGAAATGTTACTAATCTACATACTTTTTGTATGTAACGAATAGGCTCCGAAATTACTGGGTCGATTTTGATTAAACTTGGTATAAGGATACAATGATTCATTAGGAATAACATATGCGAATTTTTATCCCGATACTCCTACGGGATCGGGAGTTACGAGGGCGAAACCGCGGAGCGCTGCTAGTTTGACATAAACTTTTTGACATAATAACTTAAGGCCACCTTTAGGCATGATTTAATTTAACATTATTCCTTTGGGCATAAAATCTTTTGACATTGGTACTTACCTAATATGATTTGGCATTCGGTAAGTTTTTTTTTTTTCAAACTAATACAAAGTCGTTTGGCATACTTATATTTTTATAATATAAAAAAGTAAAGGTATAGCACAAGTAAAGGGAGCATTCCGAAAAATAATAATGTTGTAAATTAAAGTAAATTTTGGTAGATAGGTAATTTTACTGACAAATTTTGGCGAAAATGTAAATTTGCCCATATTTTTTATCGTGTTTGTATTTTAATTTCAAGTTTCATTATTTATTTTGTTTTGTTTTTATTTAATTTCTGGGTGGGAATATTGTTTAGCGTAATTTTAGTTTTTTTTAGATGTTTTTTTTATTTGTGTAAGTAATTTAATTTGATGTAATTTTTTGAATTGTTTTTATTTATTTATTTATTTATTTATTTTAAAGGAAAGTCTACAGCTAAGTAGTTTTTAGTAAGAGTTAGGTTGAGTTGTGGCACCAACACCCGTACAATCAACCTTATGAGATTGCATAGAGCGCGAACGCATTGAGCCGCAAATAAGACGCTGATTTGCTTTAGTGAAGAGAGCAGCACAAAATTGACCAATCATAGGATCGCATTTAGCGCTGTGCGTTCACTTATCCAAGAGCAACTTAAAACCCCTCCTCTATGTCCCCTCTAACGGCACCTACCTACGCACCAAAATGTTCAGTGACGCACAACACTTAATGCCGTTAAAGTGACAAAACAAACAGTTCATTTACGGACGGTTTGTCGTGACGCCGAGTAGGGTCACCATTCCGTGTACTTTACAGGGATATTCTGTGATGGCACTATGTGCTGTTGACAGGTGATATGTAGTGAAAAATAGCCGCGTTCGGATACTTACCTAGGTACTTACTTAAGTTTAGTTTGGGATCAGTTTCTATTTTAATTTTAGTTTGGCATGATTTGTGCAAATAACCAGCGTCAAGCAGGAACACAAATATTAAATACTTATTTGTGTTCCTACTTGACGCTTTGTTTGGCAAATATAATTTTTGTTTAATAAAAAAAATAATTGTTTTACAGCACTGTAGGTTCTTATAATAACATTAAATACCTTACATCTGTAAGTATAAACCTAACTAATAAAATTGAAAGTTTGTATTTACTTGTTTGTTTGTTTCTCTCTTCACGCTCTAACGACTGGAACGATTTGGATGAAAATCAGTATAATAGTAGTTTAGGAAATGGAAAAGGACATAGGATACTTTGATCCCGAAATTCCCACAGGATCAGGACTTACGCCGGTAAACCGAGGGGCGCAGCTGATAATATAATAATTTTCATTAAATTCAGGAAATATCGAAATACATTTGGAGAAAACAGTGCCCCATATGTTCATAGGAACTAAGTTAATTAGGATCCTATTCCTATAAGACTAGCCCTTTGTGCCTTATTTGCATCTCATGGTCACTCTAGCATCGAATTGACCGCTCCATATGCCACGGGGTGAATTCTAATGAGTCCAGTAGCTTTAGGGATAGGTAGGTATATACCTAAAGTTAATTTTTTCGTTTACGGTCATCGCATCAGGGTAAACGATGTTTTCTTTAATTAATGCTGTGTTTTCAACGTATTTTGTTTGTTTTATTTCAATAATTATCTGAGGGTTTGTTTTGTTTTTAGATTCGATTACTTGGAAGTCGATAAACCTATATCCATATTTGACTGCGCCACGCGGGCTTAGCTGCAATCACGAACGAATTCTGGATTAAAAGTGTCCTATAATAATTATTTATTTATCAAAAAGATTACAGCTTGTTACAATTGTTTACAATATCTATACTAATATTATAAAGAAGTAAAGTTTGTGTGTTTGTATATTTGTTAAATTGTAAGGGGTAATCTCGGGATCTACTGAACCGATTTTAAAAATTCTTTCACCAATAGATAGCCACATTATTGCTGAGTGTCATAGGTTATATAAAAAACCGAAAAATAAAAAGGCTTTTACGTGGTAGTCCGTTTTGCAAACTGAATCGGAGAAAAAACGGTCGAATTTAACATTATGCCCAACGAAGTGGGCACGGGTCAGCTAGTTTCAAATATATAGGTAAGCATGATAAGTTAAACTATAAAAATATGGAACATTTCATCACTACACACTACATCGTATAAAACAAAGTCGCTTTTTCTGTCCCTATTTCCCTTTGTACGCTTAGATCTTTAAAACTACGCAACGGATTTTGATGTGGTTTTTTAAATAGATAGAGTAATTCAAGAGGAAGGTTTATATGTATAATACATGCATAATATAGCCGTGCGAAGCCGGAGCGGGTCGCTAGTATTATTTAAAACAAGCAAGAAATAACAGCGGGTTCTGCACTAAGCAAAATGCTTGAATCCCATGAACCCGGGTGGATTACTTTAATAAAATAAAATATAAAAAAATGGAGTGGATTACTTTAGGAATTATTTTTTTATCTGGTCTCGTAAATACACTGCCTTTTGTAAAATTATTACAATAAATGAATTTTTTTTTATAAAAAGTATGTGTGTGTGGAAGTGTGTGTTAGTGTGTCCGTGTGTGTAGTGTTGTATAATAATGAGGCAATGGTTAAAAAAAGTAGAAATAAAAAAAACCAAGACATAGGGGCTATGAAAATTAGAAAATGAAAAAAAAACCAAGACATAGGGGCTATGATAATTAGAAAATGAAAAAAAAACAAGACATAGGGGCATATAGTCAATTAGTCAGGGCAGTTATAAGTTTTATGCTATAAAAATATTTGCTCTAGTGTCATTATCCAGAGAGGAAACAGTCAACTACGTTTGTATGGAGAGAACGTCGGTACCCTTTTCTCTTAACATGACATAATATAGTATTGTACAGCGTGAATCAAACCCACTATCGTTCGCCCACCATGCCACAGAGGTCACGTATCCACAAAATAGATGGGTAAACCTTTCGACCTCACACACTATAACCCTTGAATACCATTAATTATACCACCACAGTGTCAGCGATTGAATTCACCCCGTCCGCCTCCGTTCCGTGCCACGATTTATAATCAAGGGTTTCTATTCAGTAGACGCATATTCACTGTTTGTTATAAGTCATATGTGAAACAATTATCTAGTCATTCTATGACTTGACAATGGTATTTTTACTTTGTTGTTCAAATATTTTATAAGGCACTAACAGAGATCCGTGATTCCTTATGATTCGTGGAAAGGCGACTGGATGGCCACGGTGTCTGTTTTTCGGTCGCACATGAAAAGAAAGTGGTCAACAATGGCTGAACGTGGCCATCGTGTAGTTGCGTTTCAACCATCGCATGGCCATCTCGCTGGCCCAGTGTTAGGCTATCATGTAGAGGGGCCATCACAGGAAGTGGGCAACGGTGGCTGAACGTGGCCATCGTGTAGTTGCGTTTCAACTATCGCATTACCATCTCGCTGGTCCAGTGCTGGGCCATCATGTAGAGGGGCCATCCAAGGAAGTGGGCAACGGTGGCTGGACGTGGCTATCGTGTAGTTGCGTTTCAACCATCGCATGGCCATCTCGCTGGCCCAGTGCTGGGCTATCATGTAGAGGGGCCATCAAAGGAAGTGAGCAACGATGGATGAACGTGGCCATCGTGTAGTCGCGTTTCAACCATCGCATGGCCATCTCGCTGGTCCACGGCTGGGCCATCATGTAGAGGGGTCATCAAAGGAAGTGAGCAACGATGACTGAACGTATTCATCGTGTACGTGCGTTTTAACCATCGCCTGCCATCTCGCTGGTCCATTGCTGGGCCATCATGTAGAGAGGCCATCAAATATACCTTCAAAAATATTAGAAGGTAGATTTTTAGGGTGGAAAAAATTACAATGAAAATATGTAATAAAGAATTACTAAGTAGGTAGGTACCTACAATAGTGATTGATGATCTACCTAGGGTATTTCGAAAATGTTTGATAGTGATTCATGAATTGCGGTTTCTATGATATATCGCTGTACTTATTTGTATAAAATATTTCCATACTATCATAGTCTCGCTGTTTCACCTGTATAAGTTCCGATACTGTAGGAATTGGGATAAAAAGTAATCTATCAATTTAATCTATCCTCATACAATAATTCATCAAAATCGGTCTTGTAATTTTGAAGTTTGAAAAAATTAGATCAAATACTTTTGTATCGAAAGAGCGATGTTGGCCTAGTAAAGATACTTCGAGTTTGTAGCCAAAGGTCGTGGGTTCGAATTCCGCCGTGCACCATTTAATTTTCCTCATAAATTGCACGCTTATTAACATTACTGTGATGGTCAAGGAAAACATCGTGACGAAACCCGCGGCTTAGTTAGCTCCGGGTATATTGACGACTTTTTCAGGACATGTTTGACTAAGTTGAAAGGGTGGTCTACTCCATTTAATACAGTCCCACGCACTTCAGCGCCCCAAATACTTAAACGTTAAAGTTGCTGACGCTGAAAAAAACATAAATACTAAATTAAATGTAGAGACCAATGTTATTAGTACTAAATCTCCACCTTTCTTTTGTTTCAGATGTGAAACACTCCACCACACTGTTACGAACTCAGAAAATGTGCTGATACCAAAACGAAAAATGGCTTTAAAAGAACTAAAAACTTTAACACTTATCCTAATAATAAACCACTGTGTAACAGAAGAAATAGACAACACAACAATCGACTTTGTAGATAGCAACAAATTGAAAACTAAGTTAACGACAACAGATAACAATGAAGATGTAGACAATGATAATACAATAGATCTTATAAACAATACAGACTTAGACATAGGTAGACTTATTGAATCTATCGAAGATACTACAGAATATGCAAATTTTACTGAAGAACCATGCGTTGGTGATCCTGATTTCTGCAATATGACAAGAGATGAATATATTGAAATGTTGAATGATTATATATTCCCACAGCCGTACGAATGGGTGCTAATAGCCACTCATGCTATAGTATTTGTGATTGGTTTGATTGGGAATGCTTTGGTGTGCGTAGCTGTGTATAGAAACCATTCAATGAGAACTGTGACCAATTATTTCATAGTGAACTTGGCTGTGGCTGATTTTATGGTGATTTTGATATGTTTGCCGCCGACTGTATTGTGGGATGTGACTGAGACGTGGTTCTTTGGGACTGCTATGTGTCGGATTGTGCTGTATTTTCAGGTGAGAATTTTAATTATTAAGAATTTTAATGTTTTGTCCTGTGTGCATTGTCCTGTAATATTTAAAGTCTGAATAAAAGTTCTGTTATGACTCTTATAAGGGTATTAAGAGTTTTGAGGTTTAATTTTTAGCTTAGGGCTAGATGGCCCTGCTTGCATTGTCCTGCAATATTTAAATTCTGAAAAAAAGTTCTGATAAGACTCATAAAGGGGTCTGGACTTTTAGTATGGGAGCTTGGCATAGTGTTTATTTATTAGCGCGTTGCATTTCGAGACACATGCCAATCGATAGAGGGCATCACAGTGAATAAATATTGTCCTCACATCGAACATCCAAAGCGTCTCGGAAACGGGATATACAAAGAAACGTGATTCGTTTAACAACATGATTCAACAAATATCCCGTTTCCATGATAGTCCATTGAAAAGTTACATTAGGGATTGCATTTGTCAGAGGACTCAATTTTATTTTTTAAATAACAAGGTGTGGTCAGTCTAAACTTAAATTCAAGTTTGAGGGATTCTAGCCCTGTTCCCACGGCCGCCATCTTGAAAAAAGGGATATAAACGGTTTTTATGGTTTATCTGACAAACTATAGGTCTCACACAAAATATTAAGTAACATTTTGTTGCAAATAAGATTATCTACAACTTTTGTTAACTAACTTTCAGTCGTAAACCAAAAATAAAAAGTTATAAGCGAAAATCCATTACTCAGTTTCCTTAGCTCTTTTTACGGTACCATCTGACTGAAAGCATGAAACTTGGCAAGATATAGAAGATAAGATAGAAGTAGAAACAAGTTCTATGGCGATTGGTTTCCCCCATTTACCCCCTTTTGCGTGCCAACATAGAGTTTTTTTGCATTTTTTATGAAAACGTTTAAAGTTACAACCAAACTGTCAATGAGCAATATGATCTCCATTAACCGCTAAGCCCAAAAAAATGTAACATTTCAATGGACTATGCTATGACGCTTTAGCGGTTCGTTGTGAAGGCATTATTTGTTCACCGTAAAGCCCTCTATTGATAGGTATGAGTCTCAAACAGCCCTGCGCATTTTTAGAAAATCATAGGACAACAGCAACACGTTTGGTTAAATATCCCTTTTCCGAGAGGCTTTAGAGGTTTGGTGTGAAGGTATTATTTGTTCGCCATAATGCCCTCTATCGGTTGGCATGGGTCTCAAAACGCACAGCATCATTTTAAGTCACTATGCCAAAGTGTCCAAGGCAAGGACACCCAACTCCCAAGGTAAAGATAATAATTATAAAAAGGTTGTTAAATATTTATGTCTTTGAAAATAACACTAATGAAGTTAATCTTAAAAAGAAAATCTCAAAGTTTTCTAATTAGAGTGATATACAAAGTTGTACATTTACTTTCATTAACATTTCTTGACTATAAATATATAATTTACAGTCAGGCCAAGTAAAAACTGCAGCTTTTTGGATGTGAACAGAAACTTATAAATAATTAATGTAAATAAATTTTTAAGACAACTTGGTAAATTGGAGAACTGGACCTTTTGGGACAATGGTCATTTAGTTTGGACAGTCCTACTGAGTAACTAGACTGTTTAGGACTCAGTTTGGCACAATGGTCACCATGCCGGACTGCCAAACCCAGGGTTGCGAGTTCGATTTCCGGCTTAAGACAAGTATTTATGCTTAGATATTTGTCTTTGGTCTGATTGTTTCTATAATTATACTAGCTGTCCCGGCAAACGTTGTTTTGCCATTTTAAAAAAAACTAAAGGAAACAAAATAAAAAATAGATGTTGGCCGATTCTCAGACCTACTGAATATGCTCACAAAATTTCATGAGAATCGGTCGAGCCGTTTCGGAGGAGTTCAAGTTCGAACCCCGTGACACGAGAATTTTATATATATAGGGATATATTTACAAAAGAAAAGTATATAAATAGTATATCCGTTGTCTAGCACCCAAAACATAAGTCTAGTTACTTTGCTTGGGGCAAGATGGTGATGTGTGGAATGTCCTACAATATTTATTTATTTATTTTATTTGAGTACCTACACTAGACATTTTGATAAACTGGTAGACCTTATGGACCAGAAGAACCACATGGTCAATGACTAATAGTCGATATCAATAATCTATCTACTAACTACCAATGGTCAAAATTGCATTTTACTATAGCAAAACTGTCAAAAAAAAAATCAGACAAATCATCACAAACTACCTTTAGTAGTTGATAGATAAGTTATTTTTGAGTAGATTTTGAGCCATCTTTAGCCTCTTGCTTACATCACTTAATATTTGGTATAGTCAATTCTTAAATTAGAGAGCAATTATTATAACAAGAAGTACGAAAACGGCGTAAACGGAAAACTAGCGACACCATTGTAACAAGATATTTCATAGTATACAAAAAGCAATAACCTAATTTCTCTCCTGTTTTTGAACAGACTAAAATTAAGTGGCATATAAGCTCTGGAGGTGACTGGAAATAACTTCTGTCAAAACTTCAGCCTTATTAAATAAGAACAGCAAAATAGGCATGCATTTCCTCATCCCACTTGGGCTTTAAATGTCTGCCTACTTGACCTTATGTTTACCAAGGTAATTTTTGGAATGAAGTTCCATAACCCGGGTTAGCGAGGCGACCTAGTAGAGAAAAAATTAAAAAAAATTGTAAAAAAAAAAAAAAAAAAAAAGAGAAACTTATCTCCTACATAAAATCGTAGCTCTAATGGAAAGCGACGATGCATATAGCACTTCCAAAAAAAGGTCAAAGATTTGCTCTAACTCCCTCATAACTAGTAGTTCGCCTCGAACTGAGACCTCACGAGTTTTTTACCGATTTTTACTTTACAGCGTAAAGTATGATATAACGGCGAAATACTTCAAATACTTAGGTCTATCTTGTTTAAATGATAGGTGCGTATCACTATCATCAGACCTTGGACATCGCTGACTCTATTATACTTTTAACGAATCCAAACGCGTTAGGCATAGGTATCTTGTCTAGAAAATTAGTTCCATAGCCAAATTTTCTTGGTCTCAATCACGTATTTTTTCATTTCGCTTTTTATTGATACTCGAGAGAATAAGTACCTACAATGAATGTAAATCGTGTGTAATTAAAAAACTCCTATAGCCTAATTCCTTCTATATCACCATATCGTCAGTACCTAGAGTACCTACTCATCAAGTGAACACGATAGACCTAACTTATCTAGAGATGAGTTCATACTTTCTTCCGGCTATATTACCAAACCCCAGATATCAGTTGCTTGTTGAACACCTAGAGTGCCTACTTATTAAGACAACTACTTATAAAGATAGACTTATCTTGTCTAGAAGATGAGTTCATATTTCTTTGAAGTTGAGTACCTTCTTCCACCTCTATCACCAGATCCCAGATATCAGCTGATTCTTCAGAAGCTATAGAATACCTACTTATCAAGGTGCTTTGAACGAGTACAAACATGATATGAATATCTCGTTCTCAAGATCGTTAAGTTCTTATTGTCACCTTTCTCATCGGGTATTTATCATCAGACTTAACACTCAAATTTTTTGTACCTATGTAGTATGTACTCATCATAATCTAACGAAAGAGGTAAAGAGGAGAGAGGCTCCTCCCTCGATACAAATATATTAGAGAAGTTTGAGACCTATATTATTGGTGGACCTATATGTCCTATAATAAGTCCCTAACCTATTATTAAATAAAAATAATAAAAAGATTAGTCACAAGTTTTTTAATTAGAATCTCTAGATCAGCTAGCAATACTATTTAATATTATCCACCACAATTGTTAATGATGATAATGATAATGATTATGAAATAAATGAATAATTATGAATATGAAGCAAAGAGAGGTTTGACGATTTATGGGAAAGTAGAATAAGTAGACGCTTTTAATCTATAGTCTTCACCCAAGGTAGGTAAGTAGTACACACTGAGTGGCCCAGACGACGTCAACCATAGAAGGATTGTCCAATTTTCGCTTCGGCTTCCGTTTAGCTGATCAATAGCTGGTTCAAGCAGCTCCTTCGAAGACTATCGGGAACGAACACAAGAGTGCATGACTTTACACTCTAAACTTATACGAATTATTTGATTTTTATTTAGGATGACTATATTATTATATAGATAGGTACATATAATCAATTTTCATCATAATAAAAAAGTAAAGGTTTTGAAATTATCTGGAATTCATATTTTTACGACAATGACAGAAAGAAAACATGTCATTTTGATTTTTGACATTGTCATTTTTGAATCATGAAGGTCTAAGCGTTTTTTTCCTTTTTGATACAAATGAGTTTGATTTAAAAATGACCGCTGAGATGATAAATTCCTGCGGATTCCTTCGACCTCCATCATCAGATCATTTCCATGATACCATATTATTGTCACCGAAGTTACGCCCTTTCATTTGATACCTCACTCGGGTATATTTGCCCTATAGTTCGCCTGTCATATAGGTAGATCCCCTATTGTACCCCCTATCATCGAAGCCCCCTAACCGATCCCTCTCATGTTCGAACTTAAAAATTCTATGGACCTCAACTACTTGTATACCAAAAATCATTAAGATCAGAGCAACGGTACTCAAGTTATCGTCGAACAAACATACATAGATACATAGATATATAGATACATAGATACATAGGTACACCCGACCGACCGTCTCGCCACTAGACCTCTCTCGCTTCGCTCGTTCGGTCAACTATTGAGCTGGGGAGTTTTGGCGGGAACGAGCCAACAACATGTCGTGCTGCAGTTTTATTTACACGAAACTTAGTTGTAAACCGAGTTAAATTGTATAATTCCGGTGGAAAGTTATCTAATTTAGTTCTGTGAAAGTGCACAAGTGTAGTGAAAGTAAAAATCAGTGTCAAACATGGACTTTTCTCGTTGCCTCCAAAATCTCCTACAAGGTTATAGTAAAGTAGCCACCGCTTTACTATGACCCCTGACTTGACAAACTGTGACTTGACGACTTGACCATCTTGAAACACTTTGAGCCCGATTTCTGTAAATGGGGCCATAACTTGATGCAAAATATTACTTGATACTGGCTATATGCACAAACCGTGCGAAGCCATAACTGAAGAAAAAAAAAAAAACTATTGAGCTGCCTATTTTGAATAACCGCGCTATCTACTTAGATTATAATCAAAATGTATAAGAAACGATCCCCAAATGTTAATGAAAACATCTAGTTAATGTAATACAAACACTAACCTTTATAAAATGGTCGTTCAAAGAATAAAATCATTTATTTTTAGAGAATTCTTCTATTATGAAAAGTTATTTCGTGAAGATTATTTTTTTAAATTGGAAAAACAAGGTCATTATGTAAAGTGACTTTTTTATTGATAAATTAATGAAATTAAAAGGTCTAGGACTTTCTGTGTATCTAATGAAATAAGAGCTTAATCTAGTATCATTTACGATTGTGTGAAATGAGTTATCAGTCTTTTCATTCTTTTTGATTACACCCATTAGCATCATAAATAAAAAATAAATAAATATTGCAGGACATTCCACACATCGCCATCTAGCCCCAAGCAAAATAACTAGACTGGTTTATGGGTTCTAGACAAAGGATTTACTACTTATATACTTTTCTTTTGAAAATATAAACTTATTATTATAAGGTTACATAAAAACAACCAAACCACAAAAAAATATCTAAGCATAAATACTTATCTGAGGCGGGAATCGAACCCGCAACCCTGTGTTTAGCAATCCGGCCTGGTTACCATTGTCGTCAAAATCAATTTAACCGTAGACCGTTGCCGAGATTACTATCAGCAACGGTCAGCCTGCCTAGCCGCCATGTTGAATCTTTATTATAAATTGCGATAAAAATTATGAAAAAAATTTAACATGGCGGCCTTATCTATCATATTTTGAGAGTTGATGTAGTTATATCGCTTTATCGTATCGTGTTTTGGTCTTCATGCTAGGCAGGCAGCACCTGCCCAGCAGTCACATCTTGCAGGGCTACAACCCTTCTTCCTTCTTCCTAGACCTTAGGCTGGTTTCCTTCACAATCTTCTTCCATTTCTATGGATCACTCACTACAACCCATCTTTTGCAAGATGAACCATCCTCTCAATTGCAATTATAGATGCAATTATAACCATAGAACTAGGAGTCAGATGCGATTTCTATGCCTTTGACTCTGTATTTTCTGTTTCAGTCTGTATCGGTGACAGTGTCAGTGCTGACACTGACGTTCATCTCAGTGGACCGGTGGTACGCGATCTGTTTCCCACTCAAGTTCAAATCTACCACCGGGCGGGCGAAGACCGCCATTCTGATTATTTGGCTGCTATCTCTGTCTTTTAGTAAGTAACACTTATTTTCTTCAATATTTTAATTTTAAGCTTTTAGTAATAAAACTTAAATAATATTTTACAAAGAGCATAAAACAATGAGGTAATAATGGTAAATTCTACGTTGGCACTTACGGTTCCGCTGATCGATCGTGTTTTCCATACAAATGAATTTAGAGTGTTAGCCATTTATTCTTTATGGAATTTGAAAAAACAAAAGTTAAATCTACATAACAAGTCTATATCTAGCCCATGTAGGCGACGAAATAGACAAATTATATTTAATTTAATATAAATAATAATATAATTTAATATAAATAATAATTTCTATCGTCTATTTCGTCGCCTACATGGGCTAGATATAGACTTGTTATGTAGATTTAACTTTTGTTTTTTCAAATTCCATAAAGAATAAATGGATCATCATCATCCGAGCGATGTTCCCGGTTGCATCCCTCTCGGGAGCCCAGGGTCCGCTTTCCTACTTTTACGCCTCCACTTCGCACGATCTTCGGCATCCTGGGTTGTAAGGCCATTTGCACGCATATCACCCTTTACGACGTCAAGCCAGCACTTCTTGGGTCTACCCAGTCTGCCACGACCCGGTGGAGGCGCCATGGCAAGACATTTGTTCCCCACGTAACTAGCCGGTTTTCGCAAGACGTGGCCGTACCAGCGTAAGCGACACTCTTGCAATTTATCTGCAATGTCTCGGACATGAAGGCTGCCCCGGATGCGGGAGTTCCTGACGCGATCCTTTCGCGTCACTCCACACATCCAGCGCAAAATCTTAATCTCCGTGACACGCAGCTCCTGCTTATGTCGCTCAAGCACCGGCCACGCCTCACTACCATACAAAAGGACAGGTCTAATGATGGTTTTATAGACCTGTCCCTTTAGTTTAATCGGCATTTTGGGGTCGCAAATGACACCAGTCACCTCACGCCACTTGGCCCAAGCCGCTGAAATGCGTGACTTGACGTCGTAATCGATGTCGCCGGACGCGTGAAGCACAGACCCCAAGTACTTAAACTGGTCTGTCCGCTCGACCATATGACCGTCTACGCAGACAGGTGTGGGATCTGTGGTATTGCAAGCCAAGTACTCTGTCTTCGCCACATTCAGTTGCAAACCGCCGTTCTCAAGCGACTCCTTCCACGTGTGTACACGTTGGACCAGCCGCCCCTTATCCGAATCCGCCAGCGCAATATCATCAGCGTACATGAGCAGCCATGGAGGCTGCTCGTGTGCATCCCTGATGGCAACGGACAGTGCATCCAATATTACGCTGAACAGGAACGGGCTTAGGACGGAACCCTGGTGAACTCCAACGGTAACAGGGAAGGGCTTAGTGTCGCCAACAGCAGTTCGCACCACAGAATCAGAATTTCGGTACATGTCTCTGATGATTTCAACATAAGCTTCCGGAACCCCTTTGGACCGCAGCGCCCACCAGATCATCATTTGAGGAACACAGTCGAAGGCCTTCTGCAAATCTAGGAATAGAAAATGCAGAGGCGTATTCTTCGTCCTGTATTTCTCCATAACGATCCTTAGGGCGAAAACAGGGGCCATGGTGCCATGCCCGGGGCGGAAACCATATTGACACCCAGAGACAGTGCACTCCTGTCGGATCCGAGAGTCGACTATCCGCTCGTAGAGCTTCATGGTGTGGGACATGACCTTTATACCTCGATAACTGCCACACTCCTGCACCGATCCCTTGCCCTTGAAAACTGGGGTAATAACACTCAATCTCCATTGGGCAGGGATCTCGCCGGTCTCGAGTATGCGGTTAAAGAGGTTGGTCAAGATGCCCACACCACGAGGACCCATCGCCTTCCACACTTCGATAGGGACTCCATCGGCTCCGACAGCTTTCCGATTCTTAATGCGGCGAAGAGCCTTGCGGACTTCGTCAGGCGTAATCGGTGGCACAAGTCCTTGATTCGGAGGGAGTTCCGGCGGCTGCACCTCTTTGTACTGCTTATTCAGCAGCTCGTGGAAATAAGAGCGCCATCTCTCCTTCACCGCGAGGTCCTCGCAAAGCAGGTTGCCATCGGGGTCTTTTACACAGCGGCACTTGGATATATCCTGCGCCGCTTTTACCCTCGAACGTGCCAACTTATAAATAAGCTTCTGCCCCTCAGACGTTTCCAACTTATCGTACAGTGACTGTAAGTGGTTCTGTCTGGCTCTGGCTACTGCTCCTTTTGTGGCACGTTTGGCGGCTTTATACGAGAGGGCTTTTTAAAGAGGGCTTTCTTCGCCTTAGTCTCCCTCTGGACTGTGTCGTCCCACCATTAAGTCTCCCTGTCACATTTGCGTCCACCTTTAGACATGCCCAGCACTGCCTTCGCCGCACCAGTGATAGATGCCTGAATCTTATCCCAGTGGTCCTGGACTGGTTTGTCTTCGGCACCAGCGCACTTGTCACCGATAGCCGAGACAAGCTTCTGGGATTTGGTTTCATCCAGCATCCACCATCTGATTTGGCGACGACATTGCTCAGGGTGTTTGTCTTTGGGTTTCACACAGAGATCCATGACAAGAAGACGGTGTTGATCAGTAAGACTCTCACCGGGTATGACTTTGCAGTTAGCTACGTTGCCGATATGATGTCTCCTGGTGATTAGAAAATCGATTTGGATAGCGTGCCTTCCACTCTTGTAGGTGATCAAGTGGTCGGGTTTCTTTTTGAAGTAAGTGTTCACGAGGGCCAGGTCGGCAGTGGCACACCCCCCGCCCGTCCCACTCTTCCCCTTCCGCATTCCGACTGCCGTATCCGTAGCCTCCGTGAACACGCTCAAATTCCACCCCCCCATAAAGAATAAATGGATAACACTCTAAATTCATTTGTATGGAAAACACGATCGACCAGCGGAACCTTAATAGATCCATCCCTGTGATATGGTTCGGACTTTCTTAAATAAAACACTTAGAAGTAAAAAAAACCGTCATTTAAGAATTCAAATTCCCTTCATATAGACTACAACACAAAAACACTACTGAAAAATATACAAATAGGCACAACTTGTGATCAAAAACATTGTGGTCTTTTATTTCTTGACACATCTGAGCAAAATTAAATTTCTATTTTACTTTGGCATCTGTTTTTCACTCTTCAATTTAATAGTAGGTGTCGTTTATATGGTTTTCAGTACACCTTCATTGTAACATTATCACAACAATTTAAAAAAATACCTTGATTAATTTTAAAAAATATATGCTCTTTTAACTCCGGGAATTGAATTTTATTATTTTTCTTGAAATGTCGCAATATTTTATGGTTCAGACGCATGTGACTAGAAGAGTGATGAGTATAAATGTGGAGGCATGGAGAGGAAGAGGACGGCCGAAGAAAAGATGGATGGACTGCGTGAGACAGGACATGAGAGAGATGAATGTGAACGATGAAATGACGACTAAATAAGAGTGAATGGAAGAAAAAGACTTACTGCGCCGACCCCAAATAAATTGGGATAAGGGCAAGAAGATGATGATATGAACGCTTTAATGAAAGTTAATTTTAAAAGAATCGTGATTATTCGAGAGAATGTTTGAATATTTAAATGATTGATCGAGAGCAGCGAAGGTTAGGTGTGAGGATCATATTATTATACCTATGATTAAAAAATTTATACGGAGTAAAAATTATAATAAAATATTTTAGATTTATTTTTATTTAATACTTTATTTACTAGTAATTGTTTTTGTTAAGGTCGCCTGTTGTTTTTGTCAAAATCTTCATAATATTGATTTTTAGACGTACAGATAGACTCATTTTACGACCTCTGTGGCGCGTCGGGCGAACACCCGACTGCGACGCAGAAGGTTGCGGGTTCGATTCCCGCCGGGAACAAGTATTTATGCTGACCATAAATTCTTGTTTCTGGTTCTGGGTGTTTCCTATATGTATAATATGTATATATTTACAAAAAAAAAAGTATATAAGTAGTTTATCCGTTATCTGGCACCCATAACACAAGCATTAAGTTGCTTAGCTTGGGGCTGGATGGCGATGTGTAATATGTCCTGAATTTTTTTATTTTTTTTTTATTTATTTTAGATCCATAGTTCCTCCAAAGGGCACTGCTAAAGAAACCAGTCTACGAGAACAAATAGAAAAAAATATAATTAAAAATGTTCTGCCAACAGATATACCAGAATTCGTAGTACTACAAGTCCAAAGGAAGATGCAGCTGCGATTCAACGTGCAGTACTTTATGCAGTGTACGTCAACGTGGTCAGACAAAAGTGATCTTAAATGGCATATCATAAAGGCGCTTTTTCTTTACACGTAAGTATTCTAAATTAATATATAAAACGTAGATCTGGTAGAGAGAAATGCATGAAACCAAGTTTAAAGAGAACTATTTAAATTGAATTTAAATATCAGAACTTCAAAGAACCCTATCATGCAAATCGTATTTTACTAAATCAGGTAGTAGTCTGCTTTCAACGCACAATGGTTCATGCGACGTTTCGACTTCTACTGAAAGCAAATAAAACGCAATTATTTTTCTTCTTCAAAAATAATATTGGTCATGGGCTCTGTCTCGCTGCCGACGGTATTCTAGGTTTAGGTTTTTATAATAATTTACTGTTTTATATACAAAATTTATACATTATTTTTAAAACTTGTAAATTAAAGTTTATTTAGGTTAGGTTTATAGCTTAGATAGAATTGTTTTATAAGTTTTTATAGTGATGTATATATTTTGTATTCAGTTTGTTTTTTTATAAAATCTAAATTTAAGAAAAATAAATGAATCAGAACAAAATAGCGAGTCAACAGTCCAAAAGTCGTAGAACAAAAGTTGTTTGTTAAGGTGCACAGAAGTAACCCTCAACGGCTTGCTAGTATAATTACCAATAACCCTGTATACAGTAATAACTTTATAGGAATTAAGTTTTCATAGTTAAACAATCTTAGGGCACTAAATATAAATTAAACTTTGTAGTTATTTGTTTATAACTAGCGACCCGTCCCGGCTTCGCACGGCTATATTATGCATGTATTATAAACCTTCCTCTTAAATCCTCTATCTATTAAAAAAAACCGCATCAAAATCCGTTGCGTAGTTTTAAAGATTTAAGCATACAAAGGGACATAGGGACAGAGAAAGCGACTTTATTTTATACTATGTAGTGATAGTGATAAAACCGGGTCATGATTGCGTTAAAACTTTTTACCAGACGACGTTTCGACCATGGTCGCAGGAAGACTGGAGCACCCGGTTTTATAAAATGATTAATTATTAACGAGTAAAAAATGTGTAAAACTTTGTCGTTGTTCACCATTGTGCGCTGTCCCGCCCAGGAACTGAGTTTACAACTTTAAGCGTTTGTTGTCTTGCAAATTGAGTAAAACTGTAGGAAACTTATGCATTTTGTCTTCTTTTTGAGAAGAGGAAATTTTTATGAATTTATTTGTGGATTTCAAAGAAACTTACCCTTCTTTGATGTTATTTTTATACGAATGTCTTGGAAAGAATTTGAATTTAAAATTGTGGTTTTGTTGATTACGGTTTTAAAGAGAAAAGTTGTGTTAATTACGAACAAAAGTAATGACAAATGATTCGTTATTTAAGAACGGTTTTGGTCTAGTGGTAGACCTCGACATTCATTCTGAAAATTGTGGATTCGAATCCTTTTTGATGCACACTAATAAAATTTTCTTTCGGAAAAATAAAATACGCTAATTAACTTTGCTGAAATAAAACATAGTGATGAAACCCGCGGCTTAGTTACCTCTAGACGTATTCTTTCCCTTAAACATGGTCGACTAAGCTGAGAAGTTGGTACTTATAGGTGTTTGGCAAGCCTATTCCATTTAATACAATACATGTCCTAGGCACTAAATAGCGTTCTAAATAGCACAAATTAAAAGCTGCTGACGCTGGTTGAATTCATCATCGCTCGCGATGTTCCCGGTAGCATTCCTCTCGGGAGCCCGGAGTCCGCTTTCCTACTTTTACGCCTCCACTTCGCACGATCTTCGGCATCCTGGTTTGTAAGGCCATTTGCACGCATATCACCCTTTACGACGTCAAGCCAGCACTTCTTGGGTCTACCAGTCTGCCACGACCTGGCGGAGGCGCTATGGCAAGACATTTGTTCCCCACGTAACTAGCTGGACTGTTCAAATTATCTAGATTAAATGAGCCAGTATTATGTGTCTCATGGCTATTAGAACCCCGGACTTTTGAAAGGCGTACGTGGAGCCGAAGCTAACACGTAGAGGCCCTTTACAATAAGGGCGTGTTCAGATGACACGCGTTGACCACGCGCCCGCCCCGCTCATCACACGCGTTGACCACGCGTTGAACACGCTCTGAAATTTGTTCTATACATAATTTGAGTCTTATGACACATCAATAGATCTCAAATTGCATTTCTGCAAGCAGGCGCGGGGCGGGCGCGGGGCGGGCGCGTGGCGTGAGCGGGTGGACTTGATAAATGCAATTTGAGATCTATTGATGTGTCATAAGACTCAAATTACATATAGAACAAATTTCAACGCGTGTTCAACGCGTGGTCAACGCGTGCGATGTGCGTGGTGGGCGCGTGGTCAACGCGTGTCGTCTGAACGCGCCCTAACAAGTTTAATAGCAAAATATGATGCGTACCTATGTTTCTTTTACTAAGTGGCTTTTGGACTCGTCTCCTAAAGCATACTGAGTATCAATTTTTATTTTTACCGTTTATTTTAAACAAATATCAAAATTTTAAATTCAATTGAAAGTTATCTTAACATAATTCCAAAACTTGAGAGGTGTCAAGGGACACCCGGATGGAACGAAGTTCCTTTCGATTAATTAGTGAAAGTTTTTTTTTTGGAAATAATCGTCGAGACACGACACTGTTCAATGCGAAATAGAAAGACGAAACGAAAATAACTGGCTTGCTTTCTATGCAAAAAGTGTCGTTACAAAAGTTTCGTTACAACTTTTGGCCGTAATTTTTTTCGTCTAGCCCCCTTTCGCAACGCGCGATGAGGAACTATCGGTCCAATAAAAAAAATTAGGTTTTATTTTCGTTACGGAATTTTTTGATTCGGTCGCCGCGCTCAAAGTCCGCGATAAAAGCTATGCAAAAACTAAGTATTACTTATATTTTTTAAAGATACAGGACATTATAATGATCGATTTTCCCATTTTTAAACACATTTTCCTCGATTCGACCACAGTGGGGAATTTTAGATTAATGGAAGTATTAATATTTAGTTTTTAGTTCCAAGCCTAGTGCCAAAACACAAAATGCAATGAGCATGCATGAGCTCGCTGAACGTTGGAACAAGAGTCATTTTAGATTAAGAGGAAAGGGTACCGGGCGCTCTCGCCATTTAGACGTAGTCGACTGTTTCCTTCCTGGCCTGGATACTGACACTAGAGCAAATATTTTTGTTGCATAAAACTTATAACTGTCATAATCCTATGTTTTTTTTTTAATCTTAATTTCTATGATAATAAGACATAGTCAGACAGGGGCATAGTCATGGCAGTTATAGGTATTATGCAACAAAAATATTTGTTTGTATACTAGTGTCATTATCCAGGGAGGAGACAGTCGACTACGTTTGTATGGAGAGAGTGCCGGTACTCTTTCACCATAAGAGTCATTTTAGATTAAGTTACTTTAGTTCTCAGCATGCGATATACCAAAGACTCGAATTAATAAAATATCAATTGTCCACAGGTTTCCTCTACTCCTGATGATGATAGCATACTGTCAGATAGTGAGGGTTCTATGGAGATCAGACAACATCCCCGGCCATACGGAGTCACACAAGTTGTGTACCACGCCCAGCGCTGGACAAAATTGTAAGTACCTACACAAAAATTTGCCCATATCTTTTTATGGTGTTGACTTAGCACTTTGATTTTTATACACCTAATAGGGACTATAGACCTCAATATCATCACTACATAGTAAAAAACATAATATAGCCGTGCGAAGCCGGGGTGGGTCGCTAGTCTCGCCGCTAGACTTGCTAAGTCCACCTTGTCCTGAGACAATCGGTCGGACGGTAATTCGGACAGATGGACGGATAAAAGAGTGATCTTATGGGTTCCTTTTTTAACTTATAAGGTACGGAACCCTAAAAAGATTTCTTAAAGGGAAAAATGATTGTCCCCATAGATAAAAGAAACGTGAGAGAATTATAATTTCTTGGTAAATAATCTTAGAATGAAAAGCAGTATTCTTTGTTTAAAAGCAATGTTTTTAAGAACTATTAATAGACAAATTAGTTAACAACTAATAGTAGCCAAATCTTCGAAACAAAAATTACCTGTAATGGGGTCGACGCTGATGAAGAAAATAAAAAAAAACACGTAACTTTTTATTTTGCTTATCTTTTTTCCACATCTAGTTCACGAAATAGGTACCTACTATCTATTTTATTGTAATCTAGAAAAAACGGATGATTTTATCATATTTTTTCTATTTGCGTATATGTTTACGTTTACCTTGCCATTTAGACACAATTCGTTATGTTTTTCTTCTAATTCCAGCCATAACAAGTCCGAATTTCACAGCAGAAATATTAGGATTTTTTCAAAGTGTTTTCCATTTTTTGATTCAGGAGTCTCATGACTACATAGTATAAAATAAAGTCACTTTTCGCCGTCCCTATATCCCTATGTCCCTTTGTATGCTTAGATCTTTAAAACTACGCAACGGATTTTGATGCGGGTTTTTTTTAATAGATAAAGTGATTCAAGAGGAAGGTTTATATGTATAATACATGCATAATATAGCCGTGCGAAGCCGGGACGGGTCGCTAGTTTGTGTATATGTTTAAGTTTTGCCTTGCCAATTAGACACAGTTCGTTATGTTTTTCTTCTAATTCCAGCGATAACGAGTCCAACAGCAAAAAAATTTGGATTTTTTAAATGTGATTTCCATTTTTTGATTCAGGAGTCTCATAACGAATAAAAATATAACACGACAGTCATGAATAGGAAAATAAGGAGCCCGCGTGTTCGAAAAGTCACTACGATTCAGAACATGTCCGGAAAAACGGCGAACAAAAAATATATAGGGAACATTTTTCCGGAGTCACTACTGTGGAATTAGATTTGTGGCGTCATGAACATGGAGACGTCATTTCATTATTTATCAATGTTGACAGACAGAGTATTGTTGGGTTATGTATGTTGGTTTTCGAAAAAAAGATGTCAAATTTTATAAGTGTAAGAAAGAAAGAAAGAAATAAAACTTTATTTTCTGAACACAAAAAAAAAATAGACACGTAAAAAAGTACAAGAAAAAAAGTAGAACAGCGCCCAGAAAAAAGGTTTCGTCATCAGCACTCAACACTCAACAAAAATTCATTAAACTATAAATTTTACCTTCAATTCTTAAATATTAAATAATAATAAATTAATAATTAGTAATGTTAAATGATAATAATAATGTTTATATAGGTAAGAATATTTAGGTTGTATTATTTATAACTAGCGACCCGCCCCGGCTTCGCACGGCTATATTATGCATACATATAAACCTTCCTCTTGAATCACTCTATCTATTAAAAAAAACCGCATCAAAATCCGTTGCGTAGTTTTAAAGATTTAAGCATACAAAGAATTTAAAAAATATCATAACTACAGTGGTGTTGACCTAGTGGCCGATAGTTCAGCTTTCATTTCGAAGGTATAATGATATTATTTTTTGCGAAAAGCTCTTACAGCGGAAGAAAATATCGTGATGAAACCCGCCGCTTACTTGCCTGACGAGTTCTTTCTTAGAGACGTTGTTTTTTCGTAGCACCCTGTAAAAAATAGTCAGATTTATTCTAATTTTCGCGAGTTTTCAGGAAAGTTAAGTAAACATTAAGATTAAGGTTTATCCGTCCATCACTTTTACATAATTATGTAATATTTAATAGATTATGTAGATATGATTAACATAAAGAAACCATTCACTGGTAAAACAACAGCCGTTAGTCAAATGAGAGGGAACTGCGGATATTTTTGTCTATTATAAATATTATTTTCTTTTCATATAAAATTCTTTGTCCTGAATGACTTACTGACTGACTGACGGATCAACGCACAGCATAAACCACTAATCGTATCTTAGAGACCTGAAATTTGGATGTGTTCTTTGTATGACGTATAGGCATCCGATAAGAAAGGATTTTACGAAAGCCTTACGGCTTAGGGGGTGACAAAGAGGGGTAAAGTTTGTATGGTTCGTAAAAAAACAATTAAAAATCCTGTTAGAACCATTTTTAACTTCTACGCGAACGAAATCACGGGCAAAAAAGTCCTGACTGACTGAAATAAATTTACGGATCATGCTAAAATTTGGCATACAAATAACTATTATAACGCATTCTGTGCAACTTGCTGCCTATCGGCTGCATGAAGGGCTTGCAGGTCTTGTTGGACTTGGTCTATCAAGCGATATCTAGGTCTTCCAAAGCGCTAATATACTGAACATTTTTTTTACATGGGCCTTCAGAGCTATACCTTAAACTATAAGAAACTCCTAGCGAAAAATGCTGAAAGGAGTTGCGTGCCTGATTTAGACACAAACTAAAATTACATCATTAGATTTTTGAAAAAGTCATTACCTCAGCAAGGAGTTTACCTGTTTATTTTGCAAAAAAAAATATATCCATTAGTTACTATTTTATACCAATCCATAGTGTTTCTAGATAGAGATTAATTCCTGGAAACAAACATAGTATGGAAAATGAAAAGAAATAGCTCGTTTTTGTAGTTTTCTACAATTTTCAGCTTTCCGTCCCTCGCATTTATAGTTTCTCTAGTTCATCTCTTATAGCCCATGTTAAAAAAATCACCCTGTATGTAAATGCAACTTATGTTTATTCAATAGAGATGAGTCAGCATAGCGTTATAACTAGTTATTTCAATATTTATTTAGGCCACGTATTTTTATCCCGATATTCCCACGGGATCGGGACTTATAAATATATTAACCCACGATTTCCTCCGCGCTAGTTTTCTAATAAAGCTTTATCTGAACAGCGAAAATGTTAATATTACAAGGTTGTAAAGCTGCGACAACGGCCTTGAATGGTGGAACTTTATCACATTTTGTGAAGACAAAGACTTAACTGTCTGTTAATCGCTCGTTTGGAAGATATTTATCATCTTGGAACATTTTTGCTTCAGAAAAAGTGTTAGAATTAAGGGAAGAAGTTTTTTTGGTTAATTTTGTGAAGTTCTATCCCGTCTGGAGTTCCCCAAGGATCCTTACTAGGACCCCTTTTTTATCTGGCCTATCTTTATGACATAGGAACTTGTTTTGAAAATTCTAAATTTCTGCTGTTCGCTGACGATAAAAAGGTTTACTGTAGGATTCAGACAGTTGAAGACTGTATACTCCTACAAGAAGATCTGAATAGACTGTCTTATTACTATAACATCAATCGGATAGGAGTCAACACATCAAAGTGTATGCATGTTACCTTTACTCGTCGCAGGAAACCAATTAAGTTCACTTATACTTTGAATGACCTCCCGATCAGTACGTCAAGTGAAGTTCGTGATTTGGGAGTTCATCTAGACACCAAATTAGACTTTATTACACATATAGAGCGGACCGTAGATAAAGCATACAAAAATTTAGGATTTATACTACGTGTCACTAAACCGTTTTCGGATCCAACCTGTCTTAAGCTCCTATATTATGCGTATGTGCGTAGCGTACTTGAATATTGTTGCTCGATTTGGAATCCACATTACGTTATACATGAACAGTCTATTGAGAGGATTCAAAGTAAGTTTGTTAAGCATCTTAACTACCGCAGTAAAATAAGAAACAACGACTACACTTCCTCCTGTCGAAGACATCTCATGTTATCTTTGCGTGATAGGCGGATCTTTATAGATATGTCACTGTTGCATGACATTTGTTCTGGTAAACTTGATTGCATACCTTTTAACAGCAGACTTCTGAGATTCAGAACCCCTTTGACGCGCACAAGAAACACAACATTACTGTGTGTACCCATACATCGTACAAAGTACTCAGCTAATAGTATTACCAGTAGGCTCCCCAGGGGATATAATAATTTATTTGGAGATGTCGATATTTTCCATTTATCAAAATTTTCTTTTAGAAAACAAATTTATAACACCCTGTCAATGTCCCACTCTGATCAGAAATGATCAGGTTGTCGACCGACCGGCGACCGTCATGTAAACCGATCTTGCTAAAACTAGTTTTTACTTATTATCACGGCAAGGAACATTTACCTACCGATCTGACGCGCTAACTCCTTTGTTTAGGTACATTCAAATCATTTAATTCTGAACAGTTATTATCTTCTCACTTCCATAAAGACACAAACACACAATCATTTACACATAAGCATTTTTTTTTTTTGAGGCGGGAATGGATCCGCGTACCCAGGATCTCAAGATCCTGCGGTGATGTGGAAATTCCTTAGCTCCAAAACGTCATTCACATTTCACACACACGCACTCACATTCACGCGATAAGACACTAACACACAAACAAACATTCATTTATGCGATGTTTAGGCAGTCAAGGTTTGTTTATTTTTCGAGAAATAGTAGTGTTTTTAACGGTCTTTAAACTTTTCGAAATGTTTTATCAATCTGAACTTATAATGAATTTTCTTCTTTTTATTTTTATGATAAGTAGGTCCTACCTACTTGTAATTTCTATTCACAACCATTCACCTATCTAATCAATTCTGGCTTTTATGAGGTAATTTATAAGAAACAGCATACAAAATGTAGATTCAATTTGGTCTAAGTTCTGTGTACAATAGGTTAGAATATAAGGTATAATAATGACTGTAGAATCTTTGTTAATAAATAAATAAATAAATAAGTTAAATAGGGACAATGTTCTTGCTATTACGCGGACGAAGTCACGGCTAAAGTCTTATCTATACTAATATTACTAGCTGCCCTACGCGGTTTCACCCGCGTAACTCCCGATCCCGTGGGAATATCGGGATAAATTAAGATGCAAGCTATCCTATCTTTCAAGTTGGATCGAACTGCACATGGTGTGCGAATTTTATTATAATCGGTTAAGTGGTTTAGGAGTCCATTGAGGACAAACATTGTGACACGAGATATATATATATTAAGATAAAGCTGAAGAGTTTGTTTGTTTGAACGCGCTAATCTCAGGAACTACTGGTTCGAATTGAAAACTTTTTGTGTTGGATAGTCCATTTATCGAGGAAGGCTATAGGCTACTTTTTATCCCGATATTCCCACGGGATCGGGAGTTACGCGGGTGAAACCGCGGAGCGCTGCTAGTGCCTTCATAAAAATGTATGACCACACATCGAAATCAATTTCGCATTCCGTAGAGGTTTTCCTCTCATAGGTAAACGTATTATGATGTTTCCCGGAGTTACTCGATGCCAGTGATAAGCTGATAAAAAATACAGGACGTGACGACGTCGTCAAAGTTTGGAACAGTGTGGAAAGTGTGTAAAACACGAATGATTAGTATGATAAATATGTTGCACACTCATCTACATCTAGCCCCAATATAAGCGACTAGCTTTTGCCAGCGACTTCATCCGCGTAGAATTAGTAGATTGTACCAATCACGTTGTCCCATACAAACTTTGCCCCCCTCCCCCCCTTTTCATCACCTAATGGGTAGAATTTCGTAAAATTCCTCTCCTATCGGATGCCTACGCCATACAAAGAACACAACAAGTTTCAGGTTTCTACGATCATCGGTTTAGGCTATGCGTTGATCCGTCAGTCAGTCAAGACAAAGCATTTTATATGTATAGAGAAAAAGAAGATAGATTAAGCATTTAATAACGTGACCATATTCTGAGCCAGCGGAGTAAGTGCATAAGTAGGGATAATTCCCTACTTAGGCACTTACTCCGCTGGCTCAGCGACCCAAAGTGGATCTTGAGCTCCGAAACGAAAGTCTTCCATCAGTCCCTGTCGTGCACTATTTCTTACCAATTATTTTTCGTAGTTTTCTTCTTAGCGATTCACTGGTTTACATTATGTAGTAACACTTTAATCTACGCTCAAAGCCTTCCTTAAATTTTTAAAGTAGGGGAAATAAAATTTGTAAACTCGCCACACTCCCGAACTTCCCTGTGGCCCTCACTTACTTTGTCATTCGACATTTTCGGATCAAATTTCACTTGGTAAGTTCGTTTGATCATAAATTATTGACTTAAAGTTCGAGCAGGTCAGCTTCCACTGTGCCCTTCCCGGGTCATCCCAACGGCCTTCGATCATAATTCATGTGATCGTTAACAAGTCTTCTTCCTCCAGGGCTAGCAGCCAGCAGAAGAACGACCCCATCAATCCACACCAATGCATCAACAGAAGGGCAGCTGAGATCTCGGAGGAAAGCTGCTAAGATGCTAGTGGCTGTGGTAGCCATGTTCGCTGTCTGCTATTTCCCGGTTCATTTGCTCTCGGTTTTGAGGTACGGACACACGAAACAACAACTACAGATCTAAATAATCAATCTATCTATCTATAATAAATAAAAATGAATTGCCACAATTACGCACAAAACTTCCGAACGACTGCACCAAATTGGATAATTCTTTATTTTTTGCAAATTTGAGACTTAGGTAGTTTCTCAGATTTCGTTATCAGTGAGTGACTCAGTGATTTTTCTCTTTTATTGAAAAAGGCCCTTTTCTTTTTTTACTTGATGATATGTCAGCATTTAACCACTATCACACCTGTCTGATGGTGACGATGCGGTCTAAGATGTGGCATGCTTTCCTATTACCTATTCACTCGCGACTTGATGACCCCCAAATTATACCTACACGTACTAACTACTAATATATTCTGTGTACAGGGTGGCATATGACGTCCAGCAGAGCGACGTCATGACCTGCATAGCTCTCATCTCCCACGTGATGTGCTATGCCAACTCAGCAGTCAATCCATTGATCTACAATTTTATGAGCGGTAAGAATGTTTCATTTTCTATGGTAGTGGGTGCTTTTTGGGTGATAGCGTGGGATATGGAAGGTGCGGCAGACTAGTGTTGCCGATCGTCTATCGACATTCTATCGATAGTTCACTTAGAAATTAATAGTATCGATACTGTCGATAGCATGCTTAGTATTGCATCTCACAGAAAAAAATGGTTTCTTTAAAGCAATAGTCTTCTCCTTAAAGACGCTAGAGGTAATTTCTTGGTTTTAGTAAAAAAAAACTTAAAATGATAAGCAGTAAACTTTTTAAAATCTCACAAATTGTATTCATAACAATTATCTTCCCGGGTCTTAATCACATCCTTATCCTTTTACTATCCTTCCGCGTCTGTCGCGTTTTCACGCCTAAACCGCTGAACGGAGTAAGATGAATTTTGGTACAGACATAGATGTGACCCTGGAGAAGAACATAGGCTACTTTTTATCATGATTTTGTTCATAGAATAATAAATATAAGACGAATATTAGTTTGACAACTGTCAGTTTGACAGCTGTCACTTTGACAAGTGTCACTTTGACAGCTGTCAAAGTGCCAGCTGTCCAAGTGACATTAACCAAAAAGAAATACATTATTCTCTAGGGTCTATTGGGAGAGGATATTTTAACTTCATACTATTAAACCTTTTTTTCCTGGGCATATCGTGGTATTAAGTATGCGACATGCTATCGATAGGGCAGCTGATACTAAAATTATCGATATTTCGGCAACACTACATCAGACCCACTAATAAAACTAAAAAAAGATGCTGCCTCTAGAACAACAGATGAGCGCATCACAAACTTGCTTTAGTTGAAACCTTTATTAAACTCGTACGCGTGTCTACGGGTCATAGATTGGTCTAGTCTAGACTGAAATCGTGTTTGCTCTTGTTACTTGATAAGCTCCAAATATATTGTAGTTAATATTTACAACATGAATTGCTTCAATATAACATAACAACTTTCCAAAGCTGTTCAAAGTTGTCCAGAACTTCAGTCCATTCAGACAAGACCTAACTGAATACCAACTAAATGTTAGATCTTGAATAATCGAAAATCGTGTGAACCGAAATTGCTTTGATAATTCGATGATTTATCTGCTACCAGAGGTGAAACTGTCATTTTTCCAAAGGGAATCTTACCAGAGTTAGAGAGCATTGATGTAGCTTACTTACAGTCCGTTATAGCACACCTGGCCATAATTCTGTAATCCCACTTGACGTATCTTATGTGTGACTCTGAATATTACTTTAATTACAAAAAATATTTACAAGTTTTCGCGAAAATGTTTTGCCCATATCTTTTTATCATGTTGACTCAGGACCTTGACCTCCGTATCTGGTATTATTTCAACTTGCTTGGTCCACCCGTTCCTGAGAAAATCACTGGTGACACACGGACATACGGACAGACAGACGGACAAAAGAGTGATCTTATAAGGGTTCCTTTTTTTAGCTTTTGAGGTACGGAACCCGTAAAATTACAAAAACTATGGATAAACATAGTCCGTTAGTGTCTTTTGAATCCTTATGAGTCTATTTCATGTGGTTTCCATTAATATTTTCAGAATCTTTATGCATTTCTGAATATATTATGCATATTACGCGATCGACATTATAAAATAGTCATACTAAATCCTTATTACCACATCTCATCTTATTAACCCATGCCAACCATGTCCCAGTCCTGGGCAAATACCTCCTCAAGGTCCTTCCACTCAACCACGGTCCTGTGTGGCAGACCATTCTTCCATGAACTCATCCCACCATCGATCGTCTACCTCGGAGCATCTGCCGTTTGCAGGGATCCGTACGCTATTAATAACGCGTGGATTAGCCAATGGAAGCTGATAAATCTAGATCAATATCGATTACACCACTCTGCGGAAAAAAAAACTATTTTTTCGGCAATCCAACAGGATAAAAATACACGCACTTGCGGTTCAAAAGACCGTGATGTATTTGTATTAAATCACATTTTAAGCGTTCGGTTTTTTTCTGAATTGCGGTGTAACTTAGATTCATAAAAATAGAAAATCTAGCGTATATTGGTTCTTGTTTTAAAATGTTTTGACGTGACAACGTTTTATAAATTGGTTTGCCGGGTGACACTTCAAGAAACTGCGTTACGCTCCGCTGACGTTACGCGCTCACAATGAGAGCGAGTGAGAGGCACGCGGGCATGGTTAGCCCGCCTAAGAGCGAGAGAGACAGACATAAAAAGTGAAAGGCACGCGTCCCTTCCACTCGAGCACAGTTGTTGTCACGTAAAACTTTCGCCCGTATACCGACTTTTTTTTCCAAGCGTTTTCACTTTCAAACTATTACCACGATACTTTAATTTTACTATAGTTACTTGGTTCCTAGCTCCAATATGATTCGGTGATATAAAAATTAATAAATCCTACTTTTAATCTTATTATCAAAAGGATAAAATATAGAAACAAATTGTTCTCAGATTTTGTACGATATTTAATTAAAAAACAGCAGATTTTTCAGTAATAAAATTATAAACTTCAAAAGAGTTCGATTTCCCAAAAGTCGTAGGAAAAAATAGTTCGCCTAGAAAGCTAGAACAATTGAGTTTCGTATTACAAAACCTTTGTAGAAATACGTTGTATGATAAAACAAAAATATTAATTACCAAAAAAACACATAAACAAAATTAAATGATACATTACCAGTGGACTAAGGCCTGTGAATAGCTTCAATTATAATAATAATAAATTAAAAATTTGGTAAAACACTTTCTTACCAAATTCAAAGGGGTACGGACATTTCGGACCGGTCGCTCGGAGATCGGGAGATTAACCCAAACACTCCGTAATATTTAATATTCTGTTTTTTTTTTCAAAGTGAAAACGTTTAGAACTTTCTAGAAACTGGCTGCCTAACCTTCGCTTGCTATTTGTTTGTCTCTAAAAATGCATCAAACATTATAATTTTTCTTTCAGGATTTCCAGGGTTTTCAGGTCAGTAACCATCTTGTCCTTACTACGCTGGGTGTGCTATGCTTTGCTTTTCACTTGCTTTTTAAATTTTATTTTTAAGGGGTTTGAAGATATTTTGCTTTGATTCTTAAGATGACTGAAAAGTGTCGCCAAAAATCTTGTGCGATGCGACTAAAAATAAAGATAATGAACGAGTGAAGAAAAATACAGAAGACTATAATGAAAGAAAGGAAGTTTAAGTTTTAAAAGTTTAGTCACAAATCTAGTGCGATTTCGCTAAAAATAAAAATAAAGAACGGGATGCTTAGCTGTAAAAAGTTTTGGTAATAAACTGATATTGATCATTTAAAAAAAAGTGTATAATAAAAAATCGTCAGAAAAAGACTAAGATTATTAAAATAATAAAATCTATGAAATTATGTATCAAATAATAATATTTAAACTAAAACCTCAGAAACTTCTTACGGAAAGGGTCGGTTATACCTAAAGTTCAACTATAAGTTGAAATAATTGGACAAAACTATCAAATTATTATAACTGTTTATCAAATCAATCAATCAATAGTTAAAATAAATTAAACAGCATGGAAACTTCTAAAAACTTAGGCAAAGGCGGTTTTCGTTAGTGTTGGACCTATATTTTTAAATTTTAACACTAAAATGGCGAATCAGTCTTTACAGATACCTATTTATATGACAAAGGGACGCCTCTATTTGATTTTTCTCCCTCACTGATTCAAACAAAGACAAACACAAACAAATACAAATGTCAAGTCAACTGTTTGTCAGTCTCGAAACAAATATTTTCAAACTCCTTTAAAACAGTTTTAAAAATAATAGTTTTCTGTATTCAATTTTTGAAACATTTCATTTTTGCATTGTTGTTGATTCTATGTTTTTGTTTTTTAGTGAGTATATTGCAAGCTGTTACTTCAAATTAAAGTGTGCTCTACGTTTGTGAAAATATTTTAAAAAATGTTATTTTTAGCTTAAATTTTAAGCTGTTTATTTCGGTGAAGCCAAGCGCCAAATGCTTATTGCCTTTCACTACAATTTCTCTTACAAATGTAACATGAATCTGTAGACATGAGAATCTGTAGAAATAAGAATCTGTAGACATGGGAATCTGTAGAAATAAGAATCTGTAGACATGGGAATCTGTAGAAATAAGAAACTGTTGACATGGGAATCTGTTGACATGGGAATCTGTAGACATGGGAATCTGTAGACATGGGAATCTGTAGACATGGGAATCTGTAGACATGGGAATCTGTAGACATAGGAATCTGTAGACATGGGAATCTGTAGACATGGGAATCTGTAGAAATAAGAATCTGTAGACATGGGAATCTGTAGAAATAAGAATCTGTAGACATGGCAATCTGTAGAAATAAGAAACTGTAGACATGGGAAACTGTAGAAATAAAAATCTGTAGACATGGGAATCTGTACAAATAGGAGGCGTGAGGCATGAGAATCTGTAGACATGGAAATCTGAAAAATTGGGAATCTATTAGACGTGGGAACAAAGCGTTGTTATGCATAAAATATTTTTGTTTTTATCCCAAATAAACTACATTTTGGGCATTTTGCGTTTAGCATTAAACATAGCGTTAATTACGAGTATTTACATAAAATATCTACATAATATTATTACTTAACATGTTCTTGTTAACACTAAATTTAAGTTCCGAATTCTCAACTGTATATTTGAATAATTCAAGCACTAATACATATTCAAACTTGGCGAGTTAACCGCAAACTCCTTGTGGTGTCCAGTTTACACCTCAGTAGTAGATTTGGATATGAACAAACGCTTATAAGCATTCGAAATGTGGGTATACAGAAGAATCTCGAAGATAGCCTGGACTGAAACCCTCTTATTACAAAAAAACTGCAAAACCATAGTTTAAACCTGTACTAAAAGATCTAGGTTTTTGTGTTAGTTTTGGTTTAAAATTGATTCTTATTACAAAAAGTAAATAGACCAAGGACCAGAAGATCCCTGGTTCTAGTCGCAACCATAGACAATAGATAGCAAACTCGAAACAAACCATTCTTTTGTTCGTTCAGCGTTCGAAACACCGTTCCTTTTCACAAAATGGTTGTTAAGTGAGTAAATATTAAAAACTTATTTAAGCAATCGAATACTAAAGTGATAAAAATATAAATTGTGTGTTCAATTATTGTGAAATAGTGTGACTTGTATTTGTTATTCAATGTTCGCGATTACGTTGTTGTATTTAACCCTTTATAGGGCAGAACTTTTATTTTATACTTTTTAAATTTTTATGATTTAATCGACTTTTAGGGTCCATTGAGATACCAAAAACCAAAAACTGAACTAGAAGCGACTCCCGGTTTTGCCTGTAGAGGGTGGCTACACATGTGACCAAGACCGTTTAGGTCTTAAGCGGGTGGCTCCATTTGTAACCATGACCATTAGGGATTAAATCATTTTATAAAAATGTTAAGGAAAAAGGTATTTTTATAGAAACTAAATATATTTATTTTTATCAATTTACCTAAATTGCAATAGTCTAAACCAAAAAACAAACAATTAAACTTAGAAATAACATACAAAATAAGTAAAATCAGTCTACAGATTAGAGTTCTACCATCACTAGCTAAACAATCCAATCTGGTTTCTTTCTTTTACAATTATTGTAATGATAATCTTTGAAACATCATAAGCATAATTATTCTTTACAAACATCATATCCTAATCTGCTACGAACGGGTTTATCTTTAGTACTACAGTACCTAACCACAACGCTTGCTAAATCTATTTCGCTGTTTATTCCTGGGTGTAAGTGCGAAAATTATAATTTTTATACTCAGGCGGTTCTCTAAATATTTCTCGGAATTTGTAGGGATTAGATTGATTAGCTTGACGTCCTCTTCCTATAGTGAAGCCTCTTCTGGCCCTTATTCTCGGACCTCGGGTTCGAGCTCGACCACGCACAAGAATAGGCGATGTTGAAATTGGAATCGGTAATCGGAATACCAGGTGGTTGTGGAACTGGAGACGATGACAAAATACCAATCTAGACAATGAAGCAGCATTGTCTAGATTTGGTGTTCGGACAAAATTCAAAAGCAGAAGGTCGTCGGGATCTGAATCACCACCTAAGTCAGAATTTTCCGCTTGATCTTTATCAATCCCACGTATGAAAGCCTCAAACTCTTCGTCTTCCATACTGTCTAAATCGAGATTTAGTAGATTAGACATCTAAAACAAAAAATAACACAAAAATACTATTTTATTTATTCTAATCGTTATATAAAACCACATTTACGACTACCTACTAAATCTTCAATTTCTACGTAAACCAGCACAATGACTGTACCTGCACTTTGGTATCCAATATTATCTTTGCGCAAATAGTATGGACCGATTTACCACTTTTATACAATAATATGATATTTTTACTTGTAATATTTATACATAAACAAGAAATAATAACAAATATTGATAACATTTGAAACAAAAATAAATGGTTACCCAAAACTACCCTCAAAATGGCGAAATCTTGATCGCCGTAATGATATTTAAATTTTTACCCGTTAAAATTAGTTTACTCACAAGATTTATATCTCAAATCAAAGAAAAAACAATAAATAACAATTTACTTACCTTTAATTACATATAAACTAATAATATTTGATTGAATAAAATAAAATTCGAGAGCAATATCAACACTGTGTTCGTCTTAGGCACTAAATGATCAGAAGTCACATATGTAACCACTATTTTTTGGCGCGATAGACAATCAAGGTAGCTAACTTCACGACTGTGGTTACGCTTGTGTACTGCGCCTGTTTGGGTTCTAAGCAAAAATGCTATAAGAGCGATGATTCATACATTAACTACTTAATAATCGACCTTATTGTCAGACAAGTAGGGTGGTTACACGCGTCATATAAATCTCGGATTTGCCCTATAAAGGGTTAAATACATCAATTTATGTAGCGTATATCGGAACGCGGCTCGAGTTAAGCCTTTAAGCCTTTTGCCTGCCCCATTAGAAGTATAAAAAAAAAATATTACCTAAAAAATAGTAAACATGAAAATAACCTAAATTTCTCAAAAACATAAGAAAACGTAGTGATTATATCCTCTTTGAACATAAGTACGTACTAAAAATATTTACTTATTTATGTTTTTAGTAGGTTTAGGTAATATGTTGTTAAAATCTGTGAAAATTTCAACTCTCTAGCTATCACGGTTCTTGAGATAGAGCTTGGTGACGGACAGAAGACGGACGGATAGCGAAGTCTTAGTAAGAGGGCCCCGTTTTTACCCTTTGGGTATGGTACCCTAAAAAGGAGCGAGAATTGGAGTAACGAGGAAAAGGTGAACGTCAGAATTTAATTTTTTGAGGTTATAAACTTCGGTCTAAGTATACTTAAACTAGGGTGCTCGCTAGTTTAACTTTGACAGGACAGACAAACCTGGTTTTAGCGGTAAACTTCTTTTTGTAATAACGTTTATCTAAGTCCATGGTTTTAATCTCACTAAAACGTAGTTTAATTTTTAGACTTCGTTTTGGAATAAGGGGGATAGAGTCTGTATTAGTCGCAGTTAGTAAATAAATAATTAAATTAAAATTTAAAAAACCGACTTCAAAAAAACCTGAAAACAATAAAAAAAAACCTGAAAACAAAAACTAAAAAAAAAACTGAAAGGTGAAAAATAATCTAATGGTCCGGATCGATTTCGGGTCACTAAGACAGCAGATAACTTAAACATAAGTACTTACATGGAAGTCGGACTGGGTACTTACTCGGTTGGGTATCACCTTTCAAACACAAAAATAATCATCTCAATCGGTTGAGCCGTCTTCGAATGATCGCGTAACATACATACAAAAAAAAACAACATACAGACGAATTGAGAACCTCCTCCTTTTTTGAAGTCGGTTAAAAAGTAGAGTTAAGCGAAAGTTAGGTTGGTCATATCATGCGCAATTATAAGTACGAACTGTTACAACTAGTGATGCAAGTAAAAATATAGGAGAAGCCACCACCTGGAAGGAGAATCATGGCTCTAAGACGACCCAATTGGCACAATGGTCACCATGCCGGACTGCCAAACACAGGGTTGCGGGTTCGATTCCCGCCTCAGACAAGTATTTATCTATCTATCAAGTATAGTAAATATAGTCTATCTATGAAATAAAGTTATCTATCTATCTATCTATTTATGCTTAGATATTTGTATGTGGTCTGGTTGTTTCTATGTATTATAAGTATATATTTACAAAATAAAATTATGTAAGTAGTATATCCGTTGTCTAGCACCCATAACACAAGTCTAGTTACTTAGCTTGGGGCTAGATGGCGATGTAGATGGAATGTCCTGCAATATTTATTGACCGAACGAGCCAAGCGAGAGAGGTCTAGTGGCGAGACGGTCGGTCGGTTGTACCTATGTATCTATGTATGTTTGTTCGACGATAACTTGAGTACCGTGGCTCTGATCTTCATGATTTTTGGTATACGAGTAGTTGAGGCCCATAGAATTTTTAAGTTCGAACATGAGAGGGATCGGTTAGGGGGCTACGGAGATAGGGGGTGCAAAAGGGGATTTACCTTTATAAAAGGCAAATAATTAAAGCCTTCTTTTGAATTTAAAACTTCAAAAATGACAACAAAGAGAATATAAAACATAGATAAATCTCTCTGATAAAACTACGTAAGAAATGACAATGTCAGGTTTTTATTCTGTCATTGTTGAAAAGAATATGATTCACAGAACCATAGAAATCCATGTTTCTATACCTTCTCAAAACATTATCAATATCTTCGTGATGTTTTGATTAAAATAGATGATTCATATTATATTTGGTCATCCCAAATAAATTCAAATATTCGCGTAAAAGTTGATAGTGTAAAGTTATGCACGGAAGGTGTAATTTTACTTCTATAATCCATAAACCAATTCTACTGCCCGATGGCCTATAAAGAAGCTAATGCTGGAACCAGCTATTGATCAGCTGAAAGGAAACCAAGGCGATAACTGGACAACCCTACTATGGTTGACGTCGTCTGGGCCACTCAAGTTGTAGGTATCAACGATCATCCAATGATCTTAATGTACTACGGGATGTACCTTGTGTGAAGACATGCTGAAGACTGTGGTTTTTATAAAGTTTATATTCTACTTTCTCCTAAATTCGTCCTCTGTTTGCTTCAGTGCTAGCCGACAGAAAGATTTTAAATAATAAGCTTGTCTTTTTATTATTTTTATTTACTTATAACAGGACATAAGTCTCAAACTTCTCTAATATATTTGTATTGAAGTCTGTCTCCTTTTTTTCTTTTTCGTTTTAAGATCACGATGAGTACATAGGAACCATGCCATGAGGCACATAGGTATTAAAGAATTGAGTGTTTAGTCTGATGATAAAAACCCTGATGAGAAAGGTAACCAATAACCATATTAAGAACTTATCTTCTGAGCAAGATATTAATATCATGTTGGACTCGTTTAAATCACCTTGAAAAGTAGATACTCTTGGTACTAAAGAATCATCTGATATCTGGAATTAGGTGATAGAACACAGAACCGGAGAAGGGCCTTACCTCGCCGTGACGCCGAGTGGCGTGACATGGCCGGCTACGTATTCATGGCTTATTCTATTAACCATAGGTCGGTGTAAAATATACATTTTACTGGCTACTGTGGCTACGACAGGACGCCATCGTGCCAGAGTATCCAAGTAAGTGAGTACACGTGTATACGTGTAAGATGCGCCTAGGTAGGTACTCTAGGTACTGAAAAATAAGCTGATATCTTTGGTCTGGTGATGCAGCCGGAAGAAGGCTATAGTAACTTATGTCCTAGACAAGATAGGCCTATCGCGTTTGGACTCATAAAGTCGTCTTGAGGTAATCCTCAAGACGACTTTATGAGTCCAAACGCGATACCTAGAGTACCTAATGGTACTCTAGGTATCTACTAAAGAATCAGCTGATATTTGGTTTCTGGTGATAGAGCTATCGTATTCTATGCAAGATGTGGGCTATTTCCGTTTCGACAGATTTTCGTTCCGTCAGTTATTTGTGTCGACCGACAGTATAAATTCCGACGAAACGGCATGCGACAGTTCCTAGATGTGATGAGTCTATAAGCAAGATAGGCTTTTCGCGTTTGGACTCGTTAAAATCGTCTCGATATAGCCAGAAGGAGGCATAGGAGCTTTTTAAACTCATACAATTTGTATTTCAAGTTGTTATTATCCCGTTAAAAACGTGAAATAAAAAAATACGCGATTGAAATGATAGGCACCTATCATTTAAATTAGATAGATCTATCGTATTTTGAATCTTTCGTCGTTATATCATTTTAGTACCTACCTACTTTACGCGGAGAAGAAGCGATTTCAAAAAAAATCTCGTGAGGTCTCAGTTCGGGGCGAACTACTAGTTTATTTATATTTATTAAAAATAAAAAAAATAAAAAAATAAAATAAAAAACATCTGGACATAGTTAAAGCAAAGCATTAGATCAGTTTTCCGTGCAACAAAAGTAAAATAGAAAATACCTATTGAAAGTAAAATTGCCCTAATGATAGTCGACTTCCGGCAGGAGATGGCACCTCGAGAAGAAGTACCTATATTGGACAAATATTGATATAGATAGGTTTGATGATTTCTGCTGCATGCAGATGGTTGCGGGTTCAATTCCAGTCTCAAAAAAATATCTGTTTCTGGTTTGGATGTTTCTGTATACATTGACAGACAAGTAGGTATTATGTCCGTTATCTGGACATCATAACACAAGCCAACACAAGCTTAGCTTTGGGCTTTATTCATATATTTTAGGTAGGTTTAGGTTTTGCTTTGTATTTCTTCTATTTCTAAAATCTCTTTTTTACTTTCTTCACAGTTACCGCTTTAATTTTCTCACCAAATAATTACGCTTATTGTTCTGAAATTTCTCAAAAGCACCCCAAAGTCAAATAATAGGCGATTAAAATCCCTTAAAAAGATTAACTTTTATAATTTCTACTGTGAAATAAACCGTAGTCACCTGTTTAGAATTGTTACCCGTTGGATGTCGGAGAAGGGATTTGTGGACCTTGTGTCTACCCAGGCGCGGTTTCAGGGAGGACCATGGGTCATGACCCCCCTAAAAATATAGGTGGTACAGTCAGCAAAGGACTGAGGGTAGCAGGTGCATATTTTGTTAGTTATTTCACGTAGAATGACCAAAAATTATTGAACCGTCATTAAAAAAATTAAAACTTTAAAATATGCACCTGTAACCCTCAGTCCTTTGCATACTGTACAGTATGGGTCATAAATAAATGATCAGTTTGCTACAATAATACTATCAACGAGTATTGGAGTTACGACCTTCTAATAGACGTTACACACAAACATAGATACTTGAATTAAAAGTACTGTGTGGGATTATTATTTTCAATATGTTAGCTACGTCTTTAGTTGTGTGAGTGGTACATATAATAAGCCGCTACACTAACCGACGTGGGTTCGATTTATAGGTTACGTTGTTATAATGTTCAAATAGTGCTGCACAGGATTGTAAGCGTTACGGTGGGCAGAGAGTTTTGACCGTGGATTGTACATGTTCGAAGTTCGAAGATACCACTTTATAACTGTTACATCTTACTGCTAAGAACCGATATGTTTTTACGTACAACAAGTAGGTATGTTTAACAAAGTTAATCTTTCTCGACTTATTTTAATAGGATTCCGTACCCAAAGTGTGAAAATGGGACCCTATTACTAAGACTTCACTGTCTGTCTGTCACCGCTGTATCTCATTAACCGTGATAGCTAGACAGATGAAACTTTCCCAGATTATTTCTGTTGCCACTTCACTACATAGAACAAAGTGACGACCCAGTTGGCACAATGGTCACTATGCCGGACTGCCAACCATAGGGTTGCGGGTTCGATTTCCGCCTCAGACATGTATTTATGCTTAGATATTTGTCTGTGGTCTGGTTGTTTATATGTATAATAAGTATATATTTACAAAAGAAAAGTATTTAAGTAGTATATCCGTTGTCTAGCACCCATAACACAAGTCTAGTTACTTAGCTTGGGGCTAGATGGCGATGTGTGGAATGTCCTGCAATATTGATTTATTGAAAGTCGCTTTCTCTGTCCCTACAAAATATCCCTATATCCCTATGTATGCTTAAATCTTTAAAACTACGCAACGGATTTTGATGCGGTTTTTTGAAGTTATACTTCTTTATGCGCGTTATGAAAAAATGATGAGAGTGATTTTTTATGATGCGCGCGCAGCACCGTCACACGGAAAATTCACATGTTTAAGTTGTCCGCAAACCGGAAGATGACAGCTGTCATTTTTTTTCTTCCTATGGACTATGACAGCTGTCATAAGACCATGTTGAAGTTGTCCGCAAACCGCAAGATGACAGCTGTCATAAAACCAAATAGTTTGCATAATATATCTACTACGTACGTGAAACTGAAAATGAGGTTAGTACCAAGAGGTACTACCGTGCGAAGCCGGGACGGGTCGCTAGTTTAACAATAAATACTAAAAACAGAAAAAAAATTATTGGGGCTCCCATACAACATGGTACTTACGAAACCATTCGTGCTCAAGTCCGACTCACACTTGATCGGTTTTTCTACCAATTTAATAATAAATAATAATAATAAATATTTCAGGACATATTACACATCGCCATCCAGCCCCAAGCTAAGCAACTTAATGCTTGTGTTATGGGTGCCAGATAACGGATAAACTACTTATATACTTTTTTTTACATATAGGAAACACCCAGAACCAGAAACAAGAATTTATGGTCAGCATAAATACTTGTTCCCGGCGGGAATCGAACCCGCAACCTTCTGCGTCGCAGTCGGGTGTTCGCCCGACGCGCCACAGAGGTCGTCGAAAATTTAAAACATCACTGAGTCGTGTCATGAAAATTTCAGCTCTCTAGACCCTCAATAACATCCCTTATCTAAGATTGAAAACGATTGAAGTACTCATCGCGTCTTCACTCAAATAAATAAAAAATAAAACCCAAGTTTATTTCAGAATTTTATCGTCGCCCGTTAATTTAACCACTTTGATACTAAATTTTCTAAAGCTTGCACTTTTGACTGTCAAAATCTATATATAAATCTCGTGTCACAATGTTTGTCCTCAATGGACTCCTAAACCACTTAACCGATTATAATAAAATTCGCACACCATGTGCAGTTCGATCCAACTTGAGAGATAGGATAGCTTACATCCCGATATTCCCACGGGATCGGGAGTTACGCGGGTGAAACCGCGGAGGGCAGCTAGTAGTATAAAATAAAGTCACTTTTCGCCGTCCCTATGTCTAAATCTTTAAAACTACGCAACGGATTTTGATACTGTTTTTTTCAATAGATAAAGTGATTAAAGAGGAAGGTTTTTAGATATAATACATGCATAATACAGCCGAGCGAAGCCGGGGCGGGTCGCTAGTTTATAGATAAGAAAAACTTGAGGTTAGACAGAGACAAATAATTTCGTAAGCTTTGGTTCGTGGTTTGGGTCTGTTAGTCAATTTCGATCTGAAGACTAATTCTCATAAATAAAATCTATTAAATTACATTGCAATATCATTCCGAAAGCATTTCGATTACAAAAAATATTCTAGAAATTATCAAAAGCTGACATTGAGGGTATTTTGAGCTACCTACTTTGAGGGTATCACTATCACTTCACTACATAGTATAAACCAACTAGCGACCCGCCCCGGCTTCGCACGGCTATATTATGCATGTATTATACATAATAAACCTTCCTCTTGAATCACTCTATCTATTAAAAACACCCCATCAAAATCCGTTGCGTAGTTTTAAAGATTTAAGCAGTCAAAGGGAAATAGGGACAGAAAAAGCGACTTTGTTTTATACTATGTAGTGAAGTCGTTTTCTCTGTCCCTATAATGTATGCTTAAATCTTTAAAACTAACAGATTTTGATGCGGTTTTTTTAAATAGATAGAGTGATACAAGAGGAAGGTTTATATGGATAATACATGCATAATATAGCCGTGCGATGCCGGGGCGGGTCGCTAGTTTTTTATAATGGAATTGCTATCGGAATGAATTTGAACAATGTTATTTGCGATAATTGGCCTTCTGAAAACGTAAGGGTTTTTTTAATTTAATTATTACACCCCTATATTTATAAAAACCCGGCCAAGTGCGAATCGAACTCCAGCACGAAGGGTTCAGTAAGTACCATGTTTTATGGGAGCCCCACATTTTTTTCTGTTTATAATATTGTTGTTATAGCGACAACAGAAATACATAATCTGTGAATATTTCAACTGTCTAGCTATCACGGTTCATGAGATACAGCCTGGTGACAGACAGATAGACGGACAGATGGACAACGAAGTATTAGTAACTAGCTGACCCGTGCCCACTTCGTTGGGCATTTATTTTATTATTATTAAAAATTAAATTATCTATACTAATATTAAAAAAAATACTTTTTGTAACTTAAATATAAAAGTAAGACATATATATGCTGTCGTTGACTTTTTTGTAGGCATTTTCAAGCTCCACATCTTTTCTATAGAACTCAAAAATATATCTTTCATAGTTAAGGCAGCGTTCGTAAGAAACGCTTTCATTCGACCGTTTTTCTCCGATTCACTTTGCAAAACGGACTACCACGTAAAAGCCTTTTATTTTTCGGTTTTTTATATAGCCTATGACACTCAGCAATAATGTGGCTTTCTATTGGTGAAAGAATTTTTAAAATCGGTTCAGTAGATCCCGAGATTACCCCTTACAATTTAACAAACTTTACTTCTTTATAATATTAGTATAGAAGTATAGATAAGGTCTCGTTTTTACCATTTACGGTACGGAACCCTAAAAAAAGACTCATCAATAAATCTCCGAAACTACAAAAGCGTGTCGGAAATGGGGATTATTTTTAGGTCACAAGTAAAAGAAATCGTCTAAGGATTCATCAAATAAAACAAGAAATATGATATTTTTACAGACAGATCAATTTTATTATTTGAATGGTCACCATGTCGGACTACAAAACACAGGTTCGATTCCCGCATCAGACATGTATTTATGCTTAAATATTTGTCTGTGGCCTGAAGACCAATTCTCGTAAATAATATTGTTTAAATTACATTTCAATATCATCCCGATTGCATTTCGATTGCAAAAGATACCTTCAAAGTCAGTTTTTTTTTTACAAAAAGCTAACTTTGAGGGTGATGTTTTGAGCTACTTTGAGGGTATTATTTGTGATTGAAATGCAATCGAAATGATATTGAAATGTAATTTGAACAATGTTATTTACGAGAATTGGCCTTCAGGTTGTTTCTATGTATTATATATACAAATTTACAAAAGAAAAGTAAAAAAAGTAGTATATCCGTTGTCTATAGCTAACACAAGTCTAGTTACTTAGCTTGGGGCTAGATGGCGATGTGTGGAATGTTCTGCAATATATATTTTTTATCCTTTGCCACAAACAAGTGCATGGTTACAAAAATTGTATTACACATCCAACTTAAAGATAAACCTCGTTTGCACGCGTCATTAACTGTTTTTAGTGCGTTCGTTCGCAGTTTGCAGACGCTGTTTGAATAGGGCTTGAAAGGGCTTTTAAAATGTCGAGACTTTAGGCAAATAGGTACATAGCGTGTTAACAAGGTCTTCATTAGGTACACTTTGGATTTGCGTTTTTTTTTAGTTTTTCTTTTTTGAATTTAGAAAGGCGAGCGAGCGTAAAATGCTGTTTTAAGTATAGTCTATTCTAACACCAGAACGAAATTCGGTCGTTGACCTATTGTACTCCAGAACTGTTAAGCACGTACTAAGCATACTAACATCATGTAAACTACATTCTAGACCAGGGGTCGGCAACCTTGCCGGAAGAGTAATTTTTGACTCTTCAAACTCAAAAGTTGGAAATTTCAAAGTTTTTAAAGAGCCTCATTTTTTTTCCCAACAATAACTAGTACTTACTATACTTTTAAAACTTTGAAATTTTGTAAATTGTAATTTTTTACTCTTTCAACTTTTGAGTCGGAAGAGTCAAAAATGGTAAGCAACAATAAATAGTACCTTGGAACTAAAAAAGTCACGGCTCACATCCAAAAAAGCGGCATGTGGCTTGCGAGCCGCAGGTTGCCGACCCCTGTTCTAGACAGATAAAATATTCTGATTCTGATGGTGCGATTTTATCAGCAGGCTTAGGGACTTGGGGATATTTTCGGCCGAGCATATAATTTAAAGTTTCTGGTTTTATAATAGACTATACCATTTTTAAACACCTTACCTTACCGTAGCATGTTATTTTGACCCCTCCCTGCACATAATCCCTCACGTATTCCGCGTTACTCACTCCTCACAAATCTTAACAGCACAATATCTATTGTTACAGGCAAATTCCGTCGAGAATTCCACCGATCATACTTCAAATGCTTCTGCTGCTGTCTGAACTCAGCTGCGGCAGAACAGAACGCCTCATTCGCACCAATAGGCAGCAACTCCAGAGCGACAACCAGAACTGTAGTCAGAAGGAACGACTCCTGCGTCAGCTACCGCTTAACCCATCTGTCACCGTCAAACCAAAACATTCACAGAGATTACGTTCGAAATACAAACACATCTTTCATAGAACAAATGAATGGGAACCGTAGACCTAAAATTAGGGATGACTCGTTAAGCGAAACAGCAACAAGATTCACTTTAACAACCGATAGAGATTGACAGCTCAAATGCCCGTGTCAAGACGCGACAGCCCTACCTCGAAGCATGAACAGTATCGATTGTAAACCTTATTACGATTGTTTTAAGGTAGATGGTTGCGTGGACGAGAGACACAGTGATACGGCTGATTACAGAGGTTGTGCGGACGATATGAGCGGGTTTAAAGTTAGGTTTAATCGTAGTTTAAACAGTCAGTTTGATAAGGATAAGGTTAGGATTGTCTATTAGCTCATTTAAGAGCTACTTATTTATTAATCTGTTTCAAAATCAGAAACAATTTGCCTAAAGTGTATGTTATACCGAAATGAAACTATCCACAGCTTAAAATATTGCTTTTTTTATACCTTTCTTTTTCTTAGTACAGAACCAGATGACCTAATTTAGCCATCTCCATTCTTTTTTTATAGGGTTAAATGACGGTCGATCCTAGATGTAGGTTAGGCAAACTGATATGCGACACCATATTATATGGTGGAAATCGCACTAAGCGTTTAGCTTCGTCATTCCTTATTTGTACCGCAGGGGAATGGAATGAGTTTCCTGAGTCTGTCTTTCCTGACGGACTATCTTCTAGTTTTAGACGTATCGTCACTTACAGTCAAGCAAACTTTTTCATTTACAAAAAGTGGTACTTTAACCCATTTATATTATTTCAACTGTAGTTAAATATCATGATTCAAACGACGTTTAACAATATTTAAATTTATGAAGAACGAAAATTGTTTTATGGTGGTGTAACACAGCACCTAAGGTCATTGACCCTATTTTGTCGCAACTATTAAAATAGACTATAATTCAATTATGAACAACAATTTGTAAATAATATTAAAATATCATTAAAATCGAATAGAATAGTATTCGACCAGAAAACACGTAATGTCGTAAAATTACGATTGCTATGCGATCGCCATAGTCTGGATTTTGATCGGGATTGGGAAAAAAAAGCCTATGTCCTTTTCCAAAATTCATGAAAATTGATCTAAGTGGTTTAGGCGTTAATGCGTAATAGACATAGTTACTTTCGCATTTATAATATTAGTACGGGTATAATTACATAAAACGTTGTTATGGTGAGAATCAGACAAAATCCTACAATATTTATTTATTTATTTTGTTTACATATTTTGCTTGCTTGTGTTGTACTTACACCTATCTACAGGATGAAGTTTTTACATGGGCCTTCAGGGCTATATCCTAAACTATAAGAGATACTTAGCGAAAAATGCTGAAAGGTGTTTTTTATCACAGTTGCTCATAAAGTGGATCTTATTAAACCGCTTTTGGGCTCATAATGCAACGTATTATACACGCGTGCGATAAAAAAAAATCCAACTAGTGCTAAAATAATACGTCATCCCGATATGTCAAATACGTATCTTACTGCTAATGACATATAGTAGATGAAACATTCTTAAGGACATCGTTCAAATCGTACCCAAAACTTAAGGTGCCGGCCAGAAAAAAAAATGTTTCTATCTTGTAGAGAATAACATTTTAAACAATGTTTACTAAGGCAACAAAGAGCTACGATCAACCATCGTTGAGTTATTTTACATTGAAAACCCAAAAAAATGCATTTTGTAGAGATTCGTTTGACCACTTTTAAGATATTACTACAGAAAAAATATAAAAATAAGTAGTAAATGGATAAGGTTTGTCTGTTTTTATTATATTTATATAAATTGGTATATCCAATAACCCTTTCAGAAGTTTTAGTGGGATCTTAAAAGTGGTGAAACGGATCTCTATAAAATGCATTTTTTGGGTTTTCAATGTAAAATAACTCAACGATTTTTGATCGTAGCTCTTTGTTGCCTTAGTAAACATTGTTAAAAATGTTATTCTCTACAAGATAGAAACAATTTTTATTACTAGCCGGCATTTTTTTTGTGGGTATTTTTTGTTAGAAACATGAATGATCTCCTTTATCTGGGTTATACTGTTTTGATGTATAGAAAAAGGTACCATCCAAAGAGTTTTTAAGCCTTGCTCGCTTAAAACTCTTTGTTGGTACCTTTTTTCTTCTTTTCAAAAGGTTGTCTCTAAAGTCTGATATCAAACGATAATATTACGTGATGACGTCTTTGAAAATAATTAAAAATCGAGTTTTGTTTTTATTTTGTTTTTTCTTTAGGTACATAAATGTATTTTTTCCTTACCATTATAGGTATTCTGTTTTTAACCGCCGACGCAAAAACAAATGAAAAAAACCCTAAAAAAATATTGTATGTCAGACGCTGTATAGGTTAAAAGTCTTTTGCCTAGCCTTTCGGAAGTGTAATTAACAAAATATAGTAAACATAACCTAAAATTCTTAAAAACTTTTTATTATTAAAATTTTAACAAGTCTTTTTTTTATTCGCAACTGTGATAAAAAACGTCGTACGATACACGTGTGAATTGATCATTCCATCTCGGCTTTTGCCACGCTCGCGTTCCGCTCGCGCGTCATAAACCGCCTCTATGGAATGATCAAATTTCCACACTTGTATCGCAATGTACTATAGTGTCCGATTTTGACAAAAACTAAATCTGCAGCATTCGATTTTTGAAAAAGTCATTACCCTAGCCAGGAATAAAACCTGTTGATTTTGCAAAAAAAAAATCATCCTATATTTTTATACCAATCGTTAGTGTTGCTGATAGAGATCAATCCTTGGAAACAAACACACTATGGCAAATCAAAGCAAAAGTTACTTTTTCAAAAATCTAATGATGCAGTTTTAGTTTTTGTCTAAATCGGGCACGCAACTCCTTTCAGCATTTTTCATTATCTCTTATAGTTTAGGATAAATCCCTGAAGGCACACATAAAAAAATACCCTGTATATTCCATTTTCTACTCGTGAAAGCCTACAATTGGCCTATAATTATTTCTTGTTTTGTTTCTAATTATTTATCTACAGCTGTTGGTTTTCCAAATAAATAAATAAAAAAATTATTCGTATCCGTGACCATTTAGAGCAAATAAAGATACGTTATTGATTTTGCGATCAATGAACTAGTTACATACTTTTGCATTTATAAGTATTATTATGAAAAACCGCAAAAATAAAGATAAGTTTGACGTGTGTGTGTGTCTGCTGAGGCATCGTAGCTCCCAAACAGATTAACCGATTTTGATTTAGTCTTCTTTTTAAAGTTGAATTAATTATGAGTATTCTTAGCTATGTTTGATCAAAATCGGTTCAGCTGTTCAAAAGTTATAAGCAATTTTTCTTATCAGTCGAGGTTTTCTAATTTGTCTGACAAATATGTATATATTTTAATTAAATATTATTCATAAATGCTAGGTTTGGTTGACAAATAATTTGTTTAGTAGCAAACAGATTTGTTAATTTTAATATTAGCTGTAAAATCCAAAGAATTATTTAAATTAACTTAGGTTTTTAAGTCTTTAAAGTACCGGATGCCCGTTAAATTCAAAAAATACTTTTTTTTTTAATTATCCAATCGAAACGTAAAAAAATTAACATAATTTTTCAACTACTAAATTATTTATTAGACTTTGAAATAAAAATTAACATTTAACGACACTTTACAAAGCCAATAAAATGCTGTCATCGTTGTAGCAATCATTTTTTTACTTAGCCTATTATTGTGTCCCACTGCTGGACGAAGGCCACCTCAATTTCCCTCCATGTCCCGATCTCCAGCTATTTTAGGCCACTCTGCGTCGAATGAATCCAGAGAGCCAATTCTCGTAAAAAACATTGTTCAAATTACATTTCAATATCATTCCGTTTGCATTTCGATTACAAAAATACCCTCTAAGTAGGTACCTAGCTCAAAATACCCTCAAACTCCGCTTTTTGCCACTCACTCTAAAGTCGGCGGTCTTCTGGCCTATTGGTCAGACAAAATTAAAATAATCTCAATCTCTGACACAAAAAGTAAAACACTCTCATTTCGGAATATTTATTTTGAAAAATTCGAAAAATTGCACCGTGCTATTTGAAAAATATTTCCAAATGGTCCAGTGCAGACCATGCACTATTAAAATAGACGTTATAATATGTGGGATAGATTCAAAGCCTAATAAAGAATTTATCAGTTTGACAATGATGTTCTAGTTTTTTGATAATTTTTATGAAAAAGTGAAAATAAAAATGAATTTGGCGGGCCTTTACTACAACATCACATCACATTGTCACTGCGAAAAACATATCACTTTCTTGCAGTGAGTGTGTTCGATTCCCAAGTCGTGATAATATTTTTGCCATTGTTTTTTTTTTCGATCAATATTTGGAGCTAAAAAAACAAAATGTTGCGGGACTCGCGTTTGAAACGAAGTTCCTTTTAACAGACAGACAGACAGACCGACGAACGGACGGACAGACAAACAGACGGACGGACAGACATTGATTTTTACAGATTATTGGTTATCCAGTCCTTGGTTTTAATAGTACAAACCTTTACAGTTTTTCCTACGGTTTTTCGTTACACATTTCGTAACGCTCAAACTGGATTGAACTGGATTTCCTTATGAAATAGGTCCAGTCGTAACCCACAATAAGGAACTTCGTTCAAAAAAAAATTAGGGTTTTTTTCCGCTTTCTTCTCCATTCCACTGTGAATATTGTAAATAACTTTTTAAGTAAATATTTAATTTATACGTAGGAACTAAAATATCAGTATTTTCTATCGTTATACCAAATAAGTTATTATGTATGTGAAATAAATATTAAAATAAAAATCAGATTTATGGAATAAATGAATTTAACAATTTGTTTGTCTTTTTTTACCTCCTATTTGTAAATACTTTTTATCTCTATATTCAAGGTACAGTCAAAGTCAAAATTGCAGACTCACCGTAGAGTTCTTAAATTAAATAATAAATAATACCAATTTTGAAGCTTACACTTTTATTACACAATTTTAAACCGACCGTACAGTATGCGTCTTAAGTCCATTATCAGTTTGCTATCCAAAATACTATCAACAAGTATTGGACTTACGACCTTCCACTAATAGACGTTACACACAAACATAAATTAACTTGAATTAAAAGTACTCAGTGTGATTATTATTTTCAACATGTTAGCTATGTGTTTAGTTGTATGAGTGGTATAAGCCTCCACCCGCTACGCCAACCGAACGTGGGTTTGATCCACAGGTTACGTTGTTATAATGTTCAAATAGTGCTGCACAGGATTGTAAACGTTACGGTGGAGATGGACTTTTGAACGTTGATTGTACAGTATAGGTCATAAGTAAATGATCAGTTTGCTACAATAATACTATCAAAAAGTATTGGAGTTACGACCTTCTTCTAATAGACGTTACGCTTAAATACTTGAATTAAAAGTACTCAGTGTGATTATTATTTGTCAACATGTTAGCTATGTGTTTAGTTGTGTGAGTGGTATAAGGGGCCACCCGCTACACCAACCGACGTGGGTTCGATCCATAGGTACGTTGTTATAATGTTCAAATAGTGCTGCACAGGATTGTAAACGTTACGGTGGAGATGGACTTTTGAACGTTGATTGTACAGTATAGGCCATAAGTAAATGATCAGTTTGCTACAATAATACTATCAAAAAGTATTGGAGTTACGACCTTCTTCTAATAGACGTTACGCTTAAATACTTGAATTAAAAGTACTCAGTGTGATTATTATTTGTCAACATGTTAGCTATGTGTATAGTAGTGTGAGTGGTATAAGCCGCCACCCGCTACCTACGCCAACCGACTTGGGTTCGATCCACAGGTTAAGTTGTTATAATGTTCAAATAGTGCTGCACAGGATTGTAAACGTTATGGTGGAGGTGGACTTTTGAACGTTGATTGTACATCTTACATTAAGGTATTTTTTTTTTAAAGTTTTTATGCAAGAAAGGATAGAAAATATCATTGATATACATTGAATATCAATATATTCGAACAAAATTAAATTTTGGATCCTTTCGTCGACTACCACTATAAAATGTGTATTTTTTTTGAATATATGAAAAGTTTAAGATTGATTTCTATCAAGTCAACTTTTGTAATCATGTTTCGGTCGCAACGAAAGAAAAAAGTTTATGAACATTTATCAGATATATTTTTCTGATTATCTAAAAAATCTTTTGAAAAAAGATCTAAATCTGATGTATTTTAACTGTATTTTTGCTGTAGGTTTTAAAGCTGAATTTTTAGGGTTCCTTACCTTAAAACACGGGACCCTTTACTAAGACTCCACTGTCCGTCTATGTGCCATATTATTATGCCACCCAGCTGTATCTCATTAACCGTGATAGTTAGACATTTGAAATTTTCACTGCTACCGCTATAACAACAAATACTAGAACAGAAAAAATATGGTACGGAACCCTTCTTGCGACTTGCACTTGGCCGGTTTTTTATCAGCAAAGGTTGAATCGTCCAAAAATAAATAAATATTGCAGGACATTCCACACATCGCCATCTAGCCCCAAGCTAAGTAACTAGACTTGTGTTATGGGTGCTAAACAACGGATATACTACTTATATACTTTTCTTTTGTAAATATATACTTATAATACATAGAAACAACCAGACCACAGACAAATATCTAATCATAAATACATGTCTGGGGCGGGAATCGAACCCGCAACCCTGTGTTTGGCAGTCCGGCATGGTGACCATTGTGCCAATTGAGACAATGGTTATATTATATAAACCACTTTTAACACAAACTAATAATGTTATCAAATTCCTTCCGCAAACAATAATTATTTCTTTACCCACTAAGATAGAGAACCCCATTTAATCCCGGGTGAAAACGCTGTAATCTTAACTTACGGACTACAACATATCATGTCGGAAGATTCCCACGGGAATTCTCCTAACATAGCTTAGCTACGCTGAGCTGTGTTGGCTCATTTCGTTCGAGAATACAGCCGATAAGAGTTTGTATCAGGTTACCGGATAATGTTTTAGGTTTAACAGTATTTTGTATGGAATAGATTTAAATATCATTTACTAGCGACCCGCTCCGGCTTCGCACGGCTATATTATGCATGTATTATACATATAAACCTTCCTCTTTAATCACTCTATCTATTTAAAAAAACCGCATCGAAATCCGTTGCGTAGTTTTAAAGATTTAAGCGGTCAAAGGGAAACAGGGACAGAGAACAGAGAAAGCGACTTTGTTATAGACTATGTAGTGATTATTGTATCTGTGAACATAAAGATCTTATAAATAATAGCTGCGCCCCGCGGTTTTCAGAAGTCCCGATCCCGTAGGAATATCAAAATGAAAAATAGCCAATAAGCCTTCCTCGATAAACAGATAGACTATCCAATACAAAAATATTTTTTCAATTCGAACCGAAAAATTATTTTTGTGTTGGATAGTCCAGTTATCGAGGAAGGCTTTAGGCTATATAACATCACGCTGCGATTAATAGGAGCGAAGAATCAGTGGGAATTGTGAAAAAAAAACGGGGGAAATTATTCATCTTTGAGGGCTTCCGTTGTTTGTTTGAACGCGCTGATCTCAGGAACTGCTAGATCGAATTGAAAAATATAGGCTACTTTTTATCCCGAGATTCCCACGGGATCGCAACTTACGCGTGTATAACCGCAGGGCGCAGCTAGTATTAAGTACCTACTTAATACTATAGCTGCGTAATCTGTTGGAACCTTATCTATACCTATAGATATGGTTCCAACAGATTACTCATTTCGAGCATTGAATATTTAAAACATAGGTGCTTATTTACATACGGTACGGAATACGGTGGTTATATATATAATCGGCATAATAATAATAATTCAATTCATTTATTAGACAACAAAGGTCGACTTGTTAGTAGTACAGAAAATAAAAATGGGTTAGTAAATAGAAAAACAACTTATTAACTATACATATAAAAACTAAAATTTACCTTCTATGCAGGTCTTTAGCAACCAATACGGACACAAAGTGTTTAAGCATTGGTGCATCAAACTTATCTGTTAACGTGCATAATATAATATGCTCTTTCCAAATTCGAAAAAATAGATAGATAGATAACTACATTTGTACAACACAGGAAGAAACATAGAACACGATAAAGCTACTTAAAGTAAGGTAATCAGCAGTTTTCCCAACCATATTAAAATAAAAAAGGCGCGTCATAAGTCTTTGTATAAAAACCTTAATCTCAAAATTATCGATGAAAAAATTCGAGAAAATCCGAACCATCAGACAATAAAATCTCACTTTTTTGGCCATTGCCATTGATCCGAGGAAATCTTCGAGAGTTGGGATGGCTCGAGTAGCGAAAACTCCCACCCGGATACAAAATAGACGCTCAAACGGAATAACCCGACACCAAACACAAATACCATATAGCACTGTCTCTAAAGCATATCAGAACTAGTAAAGGGAAAATTCTGAAATATTTATGAAAGAAGTTGAAAATTAAGGTAAATTTTGGTACCTACAAGTTTACGCGAAAATGTAAATTTGTCTATATATTTCTTTTTTTTCGTATTGACTCAGGACCTTGATTTTTATACACCTAATACCTAGTCACAATAAACCTCAGAATCCGGTATGAATTTCAACTTGCTAGGTCCACTCGTTCCTGAGGAAATCGGTAGTTCACACACGGACAGACAGACAGGCAGACGGACGGACAAGAAAGTGATCTTATAGGGTTTCCTTTTTTTTACCTTTTGAGTTATGGAACTCTAAAAACGGTTTATTCCACTTTGATCACCTGGGTGATATCACCTGGGTGACCAAACAACGTCAATTTTTCGTAAAAAAACAATCAGTTAAAAATCAATATTCAGCATTATTTTGTTAACGATTTTAGAATTAAATTATACACGTGTGGATTGATAATTCCATCTCGGCTTTTGCCACGCTCGCGTTCCGCTCGCGCGTCATAAACCGCCTCTATGGGATGATCAACTTTCTACTACTATTTCCAACTATTAAAAATAAAAATAGGCGCGTCATAAGTCTTTGAGTTTTAAACTACCTGAATGACAATTTTAACTTTATACTGATTTTAAGAGAAATCTAAAAATTATAGATAAAAATCTCGAGAAAATCCAAACCTATAAACAAAAGACGACCCAGTTGGCACAATGGTCACCATGCCGGACTGCCAAACATAGGGTTGCGGATTCGATTCCCGCCTCAGACAAGTATTTATGCTTAGATATTTGTCTGTGGTCTGGTTGTTACTATGTATTATAAGTATATATTTACAAAAGAAAAATATATAAGTAGTATATCCGTTGTCTAGCACCCATAACACAAGTCTAGTTACTTAGCTTGGGGCTAGATGGCGATGTGTGGAATGTCCTGCAATATTTATTATTTATTAAAAAATCTCGCTTTTTTTTGCGAACGTAACCTGACCATGTATTATAACTGAATCCGGGCACTGACAAGCGTTTCTTACGTAGATTTTTACCCCAAATGAGTTTATGCCCTGCTAAAATATGAACGTGGAGTAGCATCGAGTAAGTATCCATTAAATTATGGACAAGTAGTTTATGACTTTAATTAAAAATCTGACGAAAATACCTACAGTTTATTCAGTTAACTTCAGTTTTATGACTGGGAAGTTGAATTAGGTATGACGACCTCTAGCAGTGAGATTTAACAGTTATAGAGTAGTTATCTAATAACCTTGTTTTCCTATATTTTCCGGAGTTTCCTTTTTATTCGTCTTCTTGATAACCCACCAAGGAGGTTCGATTATGCGGCAGAGTTTTGGTAGCATTCCAAACCGCAAGAGACTCTGTCCTGACGTGTACAATTTGGGGGTCTTCAAGTCGCGAGTGAATAGGTATCTTCTAGGAAAGAGTGCTACATCTTAGGCCGCATCGTCACCTACCATCAGGCAGGTGTGATCATGAAGCTAGGAATAAGAGGGTGTGATAGTGGTCAAACGATGACCTATCATAAGTAAAACAAACCGTCTTCTTGGTAGAATTATGGGTACTATTAGTCAAACTACTACAGAATTTTGGTCTAAAAAAAAAGAATTCGTATTCAAGCAAAAGCATACAGCGCAAAAAAGCAATGAAAACCCAATTTTTAAGAGCCATCACTTTATCCAGGGAAAAGCCCCCAAAAACATACAATTTTTCATAAGCCAATAACAATGCAATGCTAAATTGGAACGTTTTGTAAAGCAAGCTTTCCTCAAAATACGACGTTCCAAGAATTCTTATCAATCCGTCCCTCCCGCTTGAATTATTCTGTTGAGGGTCCTCAGAAAATGTATAAAATGGCTTTTTCATGTTTTTTTGTTGTGCGTTTTGACTTGTTATTCTTTGCTGGACAAGAGAATGAAGGATTTTGTAGAGGTTTTCAAATACCAAATGCTATGGTATAAATTATATAAATTTTATTAAGTTTTGTTAATAACTTAATGTTCTATTTGACTTTTTTCGTAAAATTAATTAAACTAGCAACATACACGATTACTGGTAGTCAATTTAAAAAGAAAAAAAAGACGTGCATTTATATTATACTAGCTGCGCCCCACGGTTTCACCCGCGTTAGTCCCGATCCAGTGAAAATATATGACAAAAAACGCTGAGCAATTTCACAGATGTCAAATTGACATTTGACAGATGTCATCTGTCACTTTGACATCCGTCACTTTGACATCTAACACTTTTTTTACACTTTTCGTTATATTTTAGACAATTCACACATCTTTCTTCTTAATCTTAATATATATAAATCTCGTGTCACAATGTTTGTCCTCAATGGACTCCTAAACCACTTAACCGATTATAATAAAATTCGCACACCATGTGCAGTTCGATCCAACTTGAGAGATAGGATAGCTTACATCCCGATATTCCCACGGGATCGGGAGTTCCGCGGGTGAAACCGCGGAGCGCAGCTAGTAATATATATAAATCTCGTGTCACAATGTTTGTCCTCAATGGACTCCTAAACCACTTAACCGATTATAATAAAATTCGCACACCATGTGCAGTTCGATCCAACTTGAGAGATAGGATAGCTTACATCCCGATATTCCCACGGGATCCGGAGTTACGCGGGTGAAACCGCGGAGGGCAGCTAGTTTCTTTATAAATTATAACCTATGTTCTATTCTGATGTATAAGCTATATTATTGTAAAGTTTCATTAAAATCCATTCAGTAGTTTTTGCGTTAAAGAGTAACAAACATCCATACATCCATACATCCAGACATACAAACTTTCACATTTATAATATTATGTAGTAGAAATAGTACTACTTATTTTTGTGTATGATTGTTAATATGACTAGTAGAAGTAGATAGATAATATTAGTAGGATAGGATTTACATTAGCATAAAAGTGAGTATTATTCTATACCATATATTATTATAGTTATAACCCTCTCTAGGCTGAGAGCTTACACAAAAGAATAAAGAATTCTTTTTTATTATTTAAGTGTAGATATAGATTCTATGACGTTTTACTCGTAATAAGAACTATTTGGACCTAAATATTTCATTCGTGAAATAGGAATTCCGGGTCGAAACTAAATTCATTTTCCATTCGTACGGTTCACATTCCAAAGGTCATTCACATTACCCTTAAAATCCATCTAATTGTTAGGTTAAAACTGGAATTTTCATAAATTATAGGCTTATTACGACCGCCGCTGGAAATGGCTTTCGACGGAATTTCTCGTTCGAAACTTATTCACCAAAAGAGAGAGTTACAATAATACAATAAAGGAAGCCTTAATTGCCACAATTGAGCGAATTGGATAACTTCTGCTTATTATTTTTGAAACAAAGTTCCTTATCGCGGGGAACTAGTAAAAATGTTACGCGTCACAAGAACGTGAAACGAAAAACCGTATGAGATAGTTTCTCAATAGCTCCCACATATACAGGGTTATTAGTAATTATACTAGCAAGCCGTTGAGGGCCACTTCTGTGCACCATAACAAACAACTTTTGTTCTACGACTTTTAGAAAATCGAAAAAAAAATATAAAAATTTTGGTGTTATGTTAATTAGAAAAACAGCTGATTTCTTAAAACAAAGGTCATCCAGACTAAAAAAAAGTAGATAAAACTTAAAAACAAAGTTAAATTTTAACCGTAATGACCTCATCGTGTATGGAGCAGCTGATTTTCAGGTAAACCTAGCCTAAAAAATTTCAAAAAAATCTTCGTATTTCCAAATGTCGTAGAACAAAAGTTGTTTGTTAAGGTGCACAGAAGTAGCCATCAACGGCTTGCTAGTATAATTACCAATAACCTTGTGCCTAAAATTATAATATGTATCTCCCAATGGTTACAAATTCGTTGGAAATTTCCATTTAAACTACGCGCCAATCAGGCTTTCTCCTTATTAATGTTGTTAACAGTAGTTAGATCACATTAAAAAAAAAACATAAGTACATACATCCGAATCGAGAACCTTCTCCTTTTTTTGAAGTCAGTTAAAAGACTAATCGTTGGCATATATTTTTTATTCCTTTTGTATTACCTACCCCCTATAATCCTACTTTGTCGCACTTATCGCGCGACACTAGCTGTCATCGGACGCCATCTTGGACATCGGCCCTTGAGATAGCAATTCGTGCGTCTTGTGGGAGTCCCCGGCTGGAGTTTCCGTGTATCTCCATCGGTTCCGCACCCTGGGTACTGCACCCCAGGTGCCCCACGAGCCCTCGCTGGATTTGGGTCTCAAATAGACTCAATAGAGTAGAACTACCGTGCCGCGCTGTTACCGGTATACAAAGCAGACACGTGTTGACAGTGTGAGTTCTGTTCTGGAAGCCTACCATCTGAGCTCAGAGGAGAAGAGAATAGCAGAAGACAGGTTAGTGAAACATTTCTTTTAGTTTCCCTCCTCTCGCGTATTGTAGGTATGCCTACGGTTATATTTGTATACTAGCTTTTGCCCGCGACTTCGTCTGCGTAGAAGTCGAAAATGCACTGAGGAATCACGTAGTCCCATACAAACTTTGACCCCCCTCTTCGCCCCCTTAGGAGTAGAATTTCGGAAAATTATTTCTTATCAGATGCCTACGTCATACAAATAAAAAATACACCCTCCAAGTTTCAGGTCTCACCGATCAGCGGTTTAGGCTGTGCGTTGATCCGTCAGTCAGTCAGGACAAAGGATTTTATTTCTATAGAAGATTTTACTAGCTGTCCCGGCAAAACGTTGTTTTGCCATATACAAAAAAAACTAAAGGAAAAATAAAGGAAAAAAATAAAAAATAGGTAGATGTTTTTCAATTCTTTTTTAAACGACCTCTGTGGCGCGTCGGGCGAACACCCGACTGCGACGCAGAAGGTTGCGGGTTCGATTCCCGCCGGGAACAAGTATTTATGCTGACCATAAATTCTTGTTTCTGGTTCTGGGTGTTTCCTATATGTATATATTTACAAAAAAAAAAAGTATTTAAGTAGTTTATCCGTTATCTGGCACCCATAACACAAGCATTAAGTTGCTTAGCTTGGGGCTGGATGGCGATGTGTAATATGTCCTGAAATATTTATTTTATTTATTTATTTAATTCTCAGACCCAACGAATATACACAAAAATTTCATACAAATCGGTTCAGCCGTTTAGGTGGAGATTGGTAACTACACCGCGACACGAGAATTTAATTATGGATTAGTTATTTGATTAGGAACCAGCCCTCAATACAGTTCACATATCATTATCATCACTACATAGTATAAAACAAAGTCGCTTTTTCTGTCCCTATTTCCCTTTGACTGCTTAAATATTTAAAACTACGAAACGGATTTTGATGGGGTTTTTTTAATAGATAGAGTGATTCAAGAGGAAGGTTTATATGTATAATACATGTATAATATAGCCGTGCGAAGCCGGAGCGGGTCGCTAGTAATTATTATAAACTAAGATACTATAATTTAGTATTGTTATTATAAATAAATATAAATAAATATTTCAGGACATATTACACATCGCCATCCAGCCCCAAGCTAAGCAACTTAATGCTTGTGTTATGGGTGCCAGATAACGGATAAACTACTTATATACTTTTTTTTTTTTTTTTGTAAATATATACATATTATACATATATGTCAGTAACAAAACGAAAACGACTGAAGGAAGTCAACAATACAGTGCTTCATTTGATGGATACGTCAGGGCGCCGCCATCTTGACTACTGTTTTGTGTCTATAAATAGGAATAAAATGACGGAACGTGGTTCATTCTGTCGGAGTAGCTTCATGATGTCCGAACCTTTTTATGTTCGTACCATTTATTTGAGTTAATTAGTTTAATACCTTTTAGTGAGTGGATTAAGCGTTGTGGTAAAATAATGCCGATGGGTATGTAATTTATATGATTAAAATATGTTCTGACGATAAGTGCCTTTATATTTACGTAACCCTACACTCAGATTTGCCTTAAAATACCTGGTCCTTTATATCAGAAGTGCGATGAAATAGTGAAAATCGAACTTTCACGTGGCACGTTTTCGGTCTTGCTGACAATAAGTGTTTTATGGTTTTAATCTAAATCTTTTAAAAAAAAAAAGGAGCGTGTAAAATATTGTGAAATATTGTGATTAAATATAAAAACGCAAATCTATTGTTGAAATTTGTGGGTAAGACCATAATTAAAATAACGGTTAAATAACCTAAATATTTTTATTGTGATAAAAATTATACGGTGAAAAACAATAAAACATACAGAGGCTTCATAAATTACTGTGTTGAATTCAAGTAGCGAAGAGGGAGACATATTACTCCTTCTTCATCTGTTTATTTGAAGATGCTTTTAGTAATTTTGCAGATTGAATAGCGAGTGAATGTAGATGACTTGTAGATGGTGACACAGGTGAAAAACCGTGAAAACAGCACGGGGACAACACGTGTTTAGCAGAAACTTTCGTAAGCATTTTGTATAAAATGATGAGCTGTAAAGATTGTATAATTAATGTGTTCATTTTGTTATATATAGTGGGACTATGGACAGGCGCAAATAATGGGCGCAAATGCTGGGCTCAAATGCAGCGTGAAAACAGCACGAGGATGTAGTAAAATGACTGTGGTGGAAAATGGTGAGCTGTATCGTTTATAATTTGTATAATGAGCTGAATATTTTCGTGAAAAAGTAGAGCCAGGAGTGGCCGATGCAATCAATAAAGTGCTGAAATATCTTATCAAAATTGTTGATGCAAGTAGATTAAATCCAGATTTATACGTCTGAAATATTGTTTCAGAAAAGTTTTGAATTAGTAATGGTCGCTAGTATGGATATAACAAAGAAATATGCCATATAATTAGCGATGCAAATGGATTAAATTCAGATTTTTTAAAGTTTTATTGTTTATAATTTGTATAATGAGCTGAATACTTTCGTAAAAAGTATAATTACATAAGGCTAGATTAAAAAAAGTTTAGAGCCAGGAGAGGCCTATGAAGTCAATTAAGTTCTGAAATATTTTATCAAAATTGGTGATTTAAGTAGATTAAATCTAGACTTTTACATGGTTGTCTGAAATGTTGTTTTTTATGAAAAGTTTTGAATTAGTAATGGTCGCTAGTATGGATATACCAAAGAAATATGCCATATAATTAGCGATGCAAATGGATTAAATTCAGATTTTTTTAAGCTGTATCGTTTATAATTTGTATAATGAGCTGAATATTTCTGTTGTAAAGTATAATTACAATTAAGGCTAGATAGTTAAGAGCCAGGAGAGGCCTATGAAGTCAATTAAGTTCTGAAATATTTTATCAAAATTGGTGATGCAAGTATAGATTAAATCTAGACTTTTACATGGTTGTCTGAAATGTTGTTTTTATGAAAGTTTTGAATTAGTAATGGTCGCTAGTATGGATATACCAAGGAAATATGCCATATTATAATTAGCGATGGAAATGGATTAAATTCAGATATTTTAGATGTTGCATAGAAATATTTTAGTTTTTGAACAGTTTTGGTCAGAGTAGATAATTGCCGCAAAAAGTGGATTCATGGGTAGATTCATATTTTTGACCAATTAGTCGAGAGTGTGAATTTGCAGATGAATTTATTTTAGTAAAGGTGTACATGCTATAAGATGTTGTGAAATAAACTCGATACGCTGTGAACGCAAGTCATTCTTAAACCGATAATATAAATCATTCAGATATGGGTGTCTCTCTCTCACAAGTGAAGCGAAATGTTCTTTGTGAGATGTGTAGCGAGAAATCTAGAATGAAGAGATCTGTAAATGTAAAAAGAAATGGCGTTGCAATATGGGTTCTAATGGCAGGAAAAAGAAATAAAACTCAAATTAGAGATTCCCATGCAGTTGCAGTCACTTCAAACATTTTTCCAACAGAAGTAGAGTGACAGAATTGTGTATAGTAACAGATATCTATGGTGAACACTGGTACTTTAAATACATGGCGATACACAACTAAGCTGATATTGAACATCACTTGGTTTAAGCCATTTGGTTGAGTTGGTTGGCCGGCGATGGGATAGCTAGCTCTTCCAAGATTCTGTCCCTTTTGCTCTGGTGTGTGGATGTGGAAGTATTGCGAACTGTAGATGTCTTTTGGTCGAGTTAGTTGGCCGGCGATGGGATAGCTAGCTCTTCCAAGATTCTGTTCTTTTTGCTCTGGTGTATGAATGTAGAAGTATTGCAATCATTTGATGTCTTTTGGTTGGGTTGGTTGGCCGGCGATGGAATAGCCAACTCCTCCAAAATTCTGTTTGCTCTTCTATATCAAAACGATCAAAAGTTGTAGAATCTGACTTTATTGTGTTGTTCTCAGCTTCCGCATTCGACTACAAGGGTGTTCGAGGGCGAACACGACTGCAGGACGGCCGTGTCAGTAACAAAACGAAAACGACTGAAGGAAGTCAACAATACAGTGCTTCATTTGATGGATACGTCGGGGCGCCGCCATCTTGACTACTGTTTTGTGTCTATAAATAGGAATAAAATGACGGAACGTGGTTCATTCTGTCGGAGTAGCTTCATGATGTCCGAACCTTTTTATGTTCGTACCATTTATTTGAGTTAATTAGTTTAATACCTTTTAGTGAGTGGATTAAGCGTTGTGGTAAAATAATGCCGATGGGTATGTAATTTATATGATTAAAATATGTTCTGACGATAAGTGCCTTTATATTTACGTAACCCTACACTCAGATTTGCCTTAAAATACCTGGTCCTTTATATATAGGAAACACCCAGAACCAGAAACAAGAATTTATGGTCAGCATAAATACTTGTTCCCGGCGGGAATCGAACCCGCAACCTTCTGCGCCGCAGTCGGGTGTTCGCCCGACGCGCCACAGAGGCCAGAGGTCGGAGTATTGTTATTATGTTACCCCCACCAACGGCTAGGCGAGTTCTTCAACTCCTAAACCATTTCAGATTCTAAATGAAATACTTAGATAACTTTTTTTTATACTATTGCATAGCTTTTATCGCGGGCTTTGAGTGCGGCGACCGAATCAAGAAATTCCGTAACGAAAACCTAACAACCCCCACTCCGCCTACCATGTAGCTCGGCAGAGCGTTCGCTTTACGTGTATGTATATGGTACGACTGTACGAAGCTCGCACGATGCAATAGCTTTACCGCGCCAGTCCCCGAGTGACACACGTTTTTTTATTTGGCACTAGGCTGATCATACATTATTTTTACACCAGGAAAGGTTCAGGTTAGTTTTTTTTTTAATCATGAAATTTTAATTAAAATTTAGTTTAAAAAACTTTGCATGTGTCATGTGTCAAAAATAATAGTTTGCATTCGATAGCACATTTACCCTGGAATAGTATCCAAAAAAAGATTGTAATAATTCCTGCATTTGCAGTTTTGGCACCAAAATGAATGGATAAGGAAGTAGAATTTTAAAAATTTTGAAATAGCATAACATTCATTTTTCTGAACCGACACGGTATCCTCTATCCGTAGGTGCCCGCTTATCCATTCATTACGGGACATCCTGTATATGTGGGAAATTACTTTCTCTTACGGTTTTTCGTTTCACTTTTTCATCACGCGTTACATTTTTCTCGGCTAGGTCCCCTCGCCAACCCGCGATAAGGAACTTCATTTCAAAACGAGGCTAGAATTTACCCTTACTGAGTAACAAAAATGTTATTTCCTCGTTTACACAATAAAATCAAAATGATTAAACCTGATAGTAAAAAGTTTACAACCTTAACTCCGCTTTAACGACTTTTACGATCGCACCAGAACTGTTGTCAAATGAGAACTGGGTGTAAAATTGGTTTAGGGGAGGACCACTTAAGGGTTGATTCTACACCATCGATAATTAACTAAGATTTCTCACACACTAGGTCTTCTTCCTCTCGTATACATATAGTGGTTCACCTATTGTTAGAGTTTTAAGAGGAAAGGGTACCGGGGGCTTTCTCCATATAAACGTAGTCGACTGTTTTCTCCCTGGATAATGACACTAGAGCAAATATTTTTGGTGCATAAAACTTAGAACTGCCATGACCATGCTCCTTTTTTTATTTATTTTTATTTTTTTATTTTTTAAATTTTAATTTTTATGATAATTAGAAAATTAAAAAAACCAAAACAGGCATAGTCGTGGCAGTTATAGGTTTTATGGCACAAAAATATTTGTGCTAGTGTCATTATCCAGGGAGAAAACAGTCGACTACGTTTGTAATAGTTTGTATGGAGAAAGCCCCCGGTACCCTTTCCTCTTAAGGCCCCTAACTTGACCTAACGACTGCTACTAGAGGTAGCAACCGAGACCAACGGCTTAACGTGCCTTCCGAAGCACGGAGGGGTCACAAAAAAATATTTTTGCCACACCACTAATTACCCACCCATCGAAGTAAAAACCGCGTCAGGCATCGCTTAACCCGCACGACCATAAACGATCAGCGAGCGTCGCTCGCCTAGCTGTGAGTCTCATCACGCTAATAACTTCACATTCTGAGCGATATCTAATAAAATCCACTGTAAAAATCTTTCACTTTTAGGGTTCCGTACCCAATTGGTAAAAACGGGACCCAATTATTAAGACTTCACTCTCCGTTTGTCCGTTAGTCTGCCTGTCACCAGGCTGTATCTCATGAACCGTGAGAACAGTTGAAAATTTCACAGATTATGTATTTCTGTTGCCGCTATAACAACAAATACAAAAGACAGAGTGAAGCAGTGTTGCCAACTCGGATTTTAAAAAATGCGTAGACCCCATTAGAAAAGTTTGTAGGTACGTAGATTTGACGTACTTTTTTCAGAGTGAAATGAAGAGGAATCAAATGAGTGTTATAGCTCTGCATTCAACCCGCGCGCAAACCGTACCTAGATTTTTCTTATGTTTATTTCCTCGGTTGTGTTCAATTAAATCGAAATTTGATAGATATCAAAAGAACAAAACAACAGTAACTCCGTCGAATCGAAATATTTTGCTATATGGAATGAGAACTTTGTTTCACTTCTGTTTAAAAATAATGACGAAAGTAGTATTGTGTTGGCGAATAGAGTGTGCGTACAAAACGCAACGTTTATTAACTATTTTTTCGCGAATTAAAAAGACATTATGCACATTCAGCTACGAGTTTCGTTATTTTACAAATTGATAGAAAATACGTAGATTCTAGGACTGAAGTTCGTAGGTTTGCAGGAGAGGCCTAAAATACGTAGATCTACGTAAATAGACGTAGGATTGTCGTCAAGGTAGGACGGTAGTAGAAGAAATCTTTTCCGTCCGTTTCTCTTTTGTAGCTGTACCAGTCTACGTATCGGAACACGGACAAGTCCGCTTGGCGATACGACGGCGAGCGGTAACAAGCCGCGGCTGAAGCCTCCAGGGAATAAAAACAAATGGATGTCTGTAAAGTTGGTTTACAGACAATTATTTTACGTGATAACGTCATTAGAAAAAGATGGAAAAAAAATTCTTTTTGTTATTCCTTTATACATTTTTTTTTCTTTCTTTTTTCTTTATTTTTTTCGTCTTCTAATAGTCACTCGTCACCATAACACAAGCCCAAATGAGCGATATTTCACTCATTCATTTATTTTTCTTAAATTTACGTTTTTACAAAAACAAACTGAATACAAAATATATACATCACTATATAAACTTATAAAAAAATTCCATCTAAGCACTTACATACTAGGTACCTAAATAAAATTAAATTTACAAGTCTTAACAATAACGTATAAATTTTGTATATAAAACAGTAAATTATTATAAAAACCTAAACCTAGAAGACCGTCGGCAGCGAAGCAAGGCCCAGGCTACCGATGGTTAGGGCTGCAAAGACAGAAACCTTCTTACGATACGTGCCGTATCCAGAACGACTGCCTTTTGAATCTGACCCTTGACCCAACCATCCAGCGAGAGCCTCTTCAGGTGTTAATCAAGGCTCTTCGCTATCAGTCCGTTTGCCGATACAACTATCGGAACAATACTCGTCGAATCAACGTCCCACATGGCGGTAATCTCGTGGGCCAAGTCCAAGTACTTAGTTTCTTTGTCCTTTTCGGCCTTTACGAGATTAATGTCATGTGGAACGGTTATATCGACGAGTATTGCCCTTCGCTCCGACCGGTCTACTATCACGATATCAGGCTTATTTGCGACAATAGTCCTGTCCGTGATGATAGACCGGTCCCAGTAGAGCATGGCACGGCCGTTTTCTAGAACGTATGACGCATGACGTCACACAATATCACCATGACACTTTTTTGTAAATGCAGGTGTTCCATCAATTTATTAGACGTTATCACGTCAAAAAATTAAGTAAAATATTAATTATGAAATCTATTTTCAAAACAAAAAATATCTGCTGAACTCCACAATACACCCATTGTAAATCGTACCTACCCTCTCTTTTGTCAATATTACAAACAAACAAAGCGAACAGTGGAAAACTTTTTGTATAGCAATGGACATATTTGAGTAGGGCCTACAATAGAAAAGTTACTTACTTTAATAATATAGAAATTGTTTTTGAGTACCTAGAGGTTTGCTGGGTAGGGGAAGGGTCCTTGGTCTTCGACTCTCGAATGCCTCTTTTTATTTGGGGGTCTTTCAGTCATGAGTGTGGTACATCTCAGACCTGCTTCGTCACTTAACATCGTGTGAGATAGTGGTCAAACATATTTATTACTAGCGACCCGTCCCGGCTTCGCAAGGCTATATTATGCATGTATTATACATATAAACCTTCCTCTTGAATCACTCTATCTATTAAAAAAAATCCCATCAAAATCCGTTGCGTAGTTTTGAAGATTTAAGTAGTCAAAGGGAAATAGGGACAGAAAAAGCGACTTTGTTTTATACTATGTAGTGATTATATTTAAATAATAACTTAAAAAAAAGGTTGTCTGTAAAGTCGGTTTACTTACGATAATTTTACGTGATAACGTCATAAGAACTCTTTTGCTTCGTTGACTTTGCCATTTTGCATACTTCATACGTTGCCATGGTTACCTTGTCAATAACATGACGTTGCTAATGGAACGGTCCTTGTCAATAACATGACGTTGCTAATGGAACGGTCCTTATCAATAACATGACGTTGCTAATGGAACGGTCCTTGTCAAAAACATGACGTTGCTAATGGAACGGTCCTTGTCAATAATATGACGTTGCTAATGGAACGGTCTTTATCAATAACATGACGTTGCTAATGGAACGGTCCTTGTCAATAACATGACGTTGCTAATGGAACGGTCCTTGTCAAAAACATGACGTTGCTAATGGAACGGTCCTTGTCAATAACATGACGTTGCTAATGGAACGGTCTTTATCAATAACATGACGTTGCTAATGGAACGGTCCTTGTCAATAACATGACGTTGCTAATGGAACGGTCTTTATCAATAACATGACGTTGCTAATGGAACGGTCCTTGTCAATAACATGACGTTGCTAATGGAACGGTCCTTGTCAAAAACATGACGTTGCTAATGGAACGGTCCTTGTCAATAACATGACGTTGCTAATGGAACGGTCTTTATCAATAACATGACGTTGCTAATGGAACGGTCCTTGTCAAAAACATGACGTTGCTAATGGAACGGTCCTTGTCAATAACATGACGTTGCTAATGGAACGGTCCTTGTCAATAACATGACGTTGATATGGAACGTCATGCTAGTAGTCAATAAAGCATTTACTGTTGAAAGCAAAATCAGACGAATGTGTTATAAATCATTAATTCTTTCGGAATTGGAACTAAATACTAAATACTCATTATTTATTGGTTTTTTTTCTCAGTAAAAATACCTACCAATACCAATAAAGTATTTTGTCTATAATATCTATTTTAAGTAGGTATTTATTAATATACAGGAAAAGTATTTTTGTAGTGCACAAATTTCGGTATGTTTTAAGCACATTAAAATAAAAAATATTGTTTTTTTTATTTTGGAGCTAACTCAAAAACTCTCAGAGCTATAACCATTTAAGTGTTTCTAACAAAACGACGAAGTCCATGGACACAATACTAGCGCCAGCGAGTTTAATAGCGCGCTCTAAATGAAGGTAGGTACCTACGTGTCACTGTGTGTATCAATACTGAGATACCCAATAATTTAGAAATTGCAGGAAGTTTTTCACATTTAGTTTTGGTTTTTTTTAATTTTTTTTTATGCGTAAATGTACTCCACTGCCGACATATATTCAGCAGAAAAAAAATGTGCACTACAAAAATACTTTTCCTGTATGTGTTTCTTACACCACACGACCTACCAGTTAAGCTAAACAGACCTTCTCCATCCTAAGGTTGCCTAGAAGAAATCGCTTTAACCGATAAGGTCGCCTGTTTGTACAATTTAATAAGCTTTCTTGTCCTCTTTGAATATTTTCAACGTTTTGTGTGTTGTACAAATAAAATGTTTATCTATCTATCTATACAGGAAAAGTATTTTTGTAGAGCACTAATTTCGGTATGTTTTAAGCACATTAAAATGAAAAATACTGTTTTTTTTTATTTTGGAGCTAACTCAAAAACTCTCAGAGCTATAACCATTTAAGTGTTTCTAACAAAACGACGAAGTCCATGGACACAATACTAGCGCCAGCGAGTTTAATAGCGCGCTCTAAATGAAGGTATGTACCTACGTGTCACTGTGTGTATCAATACTGAGATACCCAATAATTTAGAAATTGCAGGAAGTTTTTCACATTAAGTTTTGGTTTTTTTTTATTTTTTTGCGTAAATGTACTCCACTGCCGATATATACTCAGCAGAGAAAAAATGTGCACTACAAAAATACTTTTCTTGTATACCTAAGTCTAACTAAGCCTTTAACAAAAAAATCGGGGTTGATATTTTACGTTTTTGCAAAAACGGAAAGTTTATTTATATTCAAATTCATGATTAAAATACCTAAAAGGGCTTCGAAACATTCAATTACATTGTTCTATTGAATTTTATAAAGTTACACAATGAATAAAGTTTAATTTATTTGGAAATCGGGGTAAATACCATTTCATGAATTAGTCCTTTAGCGAATCCTTTAGTTATGTAATTAGTAGAGAGGTTACTGTTTAGCGATTATTCGGCATTCGGCTACTTTTTACACTATTGTATTGTGAAAAATGTAGCCGAAAAAAATATTTAAACAATAAATCAGCATATTTATATTTAGTATTTTAGACAAGGATAGCTGCCGGTTTGGTGTCCACATCATACCTCTACGTGTTAGTTTCAGCTCCACGCACGCCTTCCAAAGGTCCGAGGCTCTATAGCCCCGTGATAACTCTGCTTATTTAATACTTAAAATCTATCAGTGGTAAGTTATGATAAACGAAAACAAGTTTTTCAGCATATGGGTAGCAAACGATTGCGCTTTTCCTGATAAATTATTCCTGCTTCCTAAAATAGCTGATCACAAGCTACCGGGAGATAATTAAAAATTTGAGAGGTGTCAAGGGACACCCGGATGGAACAAAGTTTCTTTTAATTAATTAGGGAATTGTAATCTTTTTTTTGTATAAATCGTCGCGACACCACACTGTTCAATGAAAAATAACTGGCTTGCTTTCTATGAGATCAAAAAGTGTCGTTACAACTTTTGGTCTTAATTTTTTCCTCCTAACCCCCTTTCGCAACGCGCTATAAGGAACTTCGTTCCGAAATATTACCACATTCTGCTAAGCTTGGATACTGGTTTGCGTTTGTTGACCACCACTGAATATTCGGTCAAGAGCCTAGCCGAATAGCCGATATTCGGCAGAATCATTTTTCGTGGCATCTCTAGTAATTAATACTTGAACAAAATAAACTTTTTGTAAAAACCTTTTGGGAATTAAATTAATCCTTACCGATTAAACCACTAATTACAATTTAGCATTTGTTTTTGTTCGGTAAAAAATTAGTCTTACAAGGGTACGCGGCTATTTATTTCTTCAAGACCATTAACAAATAATTAGTTTGAATTATAGCGAATAGAGGTCGCTGCATAGGTAACGAGATAAAACCTAGGACAGTACGGGGACCGGACGTCACGTGCATCACTATCACTACATAGTATAAAATAAAGTCACTTTTCGCCGTCCCTATGTCCCTATATCCCTATGTATGCTTAAATCTTTAAAACTACGCAACGGATTTTGATGCGGTTTTTTTAATAGATAGAGTGATTCAAGAGGAAGGTTTATATTATGTATAATACATGCATAATATAGCCGTGCGAAGCCGGGAGGGGTCGCTAGTTGTTTATAAAGTGTTCGTGGACTTTAAACATACGTAACGTGATTTTTCCTAAGTAATAAAGGCACTTATCATCAGAACATATTTTAATCATATAAATTACATACCAATCAGCGTTATTTTACTACAACGCCTAATCTACTATTTAAAGTAAGGCTGTCTTTCTAGGTATAACTTTAGATCCTAAGCTTCAGTGGGGCCCGCATGTGGAAGCATTGTCCAATAGACTTAGTTCTGCCGCTTACGCCGTTAAGAAAATTCGCGAATACACGGACATTGAGACTGCTCGCCTAGTCTATTTCGGCTACTTCCACAGTGTCATGTCGTACGGCATCCTACTGTGGGGGTGTGCTGCAGATATTGATGCTATTTTCATATTGCAAAAGAGAGCTGTCCGAGCTATCTACAAAATGGGCCCCAGGGAATCACTTAGAGAAAAATTTAAAGAGATAAATATATTAACGCTCTATTCACAATATATCTACGAAAACTTGCTCTACGTTCACAAAAATCCTGATATTTTCCGTAAAAACAGCGATATTCATAATTTCAATTTAAGAAATAAGGGTGAACTTACCGTGCCCGGTAGCAGGCTCCGGAAAATAAACAGGTCGTTTAATAGTACATGTGTGCTCTATTATAATAAATTACCTAAAGATGTATATGACATGTCCATTAACAGGTTCAAAACTTTTATAAAGCTAGATTGTGCAGTAAGGCATACTATGATACTTCGTCTTATCTTAATGATAAGAACCCATGGACATGACTTTAGTTGCTCCATTTCAAATAATACTTTTAAAATACTGTAATATTGACCTTTGTGAGCGTGACCACATGAAAAAAAAAACCCCATGAGTTTCTTGTGCCTTCTTCTCATTGGTGGGCGCGTTCCGAAGGCACACATCCTAACTTAGTTTTTAAGACGTTTTTATGTGGTCCTGTATACTTTTAAGTATTAAGTATCCAAAGAAATAAAGATATTTGATTTGATTAGATTTGATTTTATTTGAAAGGTATTAAATTAATTAACTCAAATAAATTGTGCGACCATGAATAAGTTCAGACATCATGAAGCTACTGCGACAGAATGAACCACGTTCCGTCATTTTATTCCTATTTATAGACACAAAACAGTAAACAAAATGGCGTCGCCACAATCAGCGCACTGACGTATAAGTACATCAAATGAAACACTGTATTGTTGACTTCCGTCAGTCGTTTTCGTTTTGTCACTGATACAAAGAACACACCCGTCATGTTTCAGGTCTCTACGATCAGCGGTTTAGGTTGTGCGTTGATCCGCCAGTCAGTCAGGAGTTACGGTTCTCATATCAGTGTTGAGAACTACCCTTGCTTAACACAGTGGGGTTTTGCCGAGTTGGTTTCATAGGCAGAATGTTATATTCCTTACTGGATACTGGTTACCAAACATGATGAAGGGTATCAGAAAAGTAATAAATCCTATCACTTGGATACCAGTATCCTACGACGATCATTTTTTCTTCGTATGGTACTGGTTACCAAACTCTGGTATCATACACGGCCAAAGGGGAAACTAAGCGACTAAGTTTAAATAGTAATTCTTAAAACTACAAGAAATTAAACAGACAAGCAAAAGATATAGGCAAAACACTTAAATTAATTTTAGACAAGTACTAGGCAAACATAACTTAGCAAGACTTCTTAACAACTTCGTAAGTATTGAAGAAGCAAACATTTTTAGAGCAATAATCTACGCTCGAATTTTTTCGTCAGACACTTGACTGAATAAATATTCGAAGAAAAATTCTCGAGTTATTTTCATAATAATATTTGAGTTATAAGTGTTTGTTGTGTTTGACAAAAGCGCAAAGGGGTTGTGACATTTCGGCATTGTACATGGTCAGCTATTTTTTTAAATAAAATGAAATAGTTTATTGTCCACATACAAATTACAAACTTATTTAAAAAAAACACACACACACACACACAAATAAACATTTAGAAAATAAAACGACTTTCAATTATTAAGAATACCAAAGTTATTGTTAAAATAATAAAATAAAAAAATTTAAATAAATAAAAATATCACCATTTGGCCGGCCTACGTTTTGGTTGCGCGGGCACCTCTTAAACATGTTGCAATGTTCAGTGGACAAAAATACTAACAAAAATGCCATTAACAAAATCTTTGTAAAAATCTACACTATCACTAGGTACATAGTATAAAATAAAGTCACTTTTCGCCGTCCCTATATCCCTATGCCCCTTTGTATGCTTAGATCTTTAAAACTACGCAACGGATTTTGATGTGGTTTTTTTTACCGTATTTTTTTTTACCGTACCGTAATAAGGATCACCAAAAGGGTTTTTTAAACCTTGGTATTAGTGACAAAATAACAAAAAAAATATTTATTTATTATCAAGCCGAAGTGGTAAGACCAGAAGCGCGATAGAGGTGTCTTGGAAACTGTTTTTTGCGTATAATCCACTAAAATCCATGGAATGATATCCCTACAGTCGTAAAGGTGAAGAAATGCTTTGTATTGTCATACACTTCGAAACACAATTAGAGTGATTTGCCTCGATAGAAAAAAATCGTGAAAATCCTAATAAATCGTCATTTTTTTTTAGCTTTTTCAATTTCACGGCGATTGTAAAGAAAAACAAGTACAAAATTTGTATTTTCATAAACTTTACATCAAATTGCATAAGGTAGTACAGATGGTTTTTCACCAAAATATATGGTAGTCTTTTAAATACATAAAACAGTTAAAACGGCCATTTCTCGGCGCGCGGGTGAAGAGTCATAGCGCGGCGCTCGCGTGGGAAAGGGATAGGGTTTTTCAGGTTCTACTTCACCTTAAGGGGGGTCCATACGCCAATGACCTTGGTACACGGCCTACTAAATAGTTACTACTGACACCGGTCGCCTTCGTTGGTGAAAATTGTTGATTGTTACGAATGTGTTTTGTTTTTCTCAAAAGTGCTGAGATGGAATTGTAGGTGAAATTTTTACCGGAATTTTGGTGTTATTTTGAGCCAAAAATTTCTTATAGTTTTGAAGCTATCCTAAAATTAAGAAATAAAACTAGTCTAGCTTTGAAATGACAAAGAATTTTCACCTCGAAATTACCCTAAAATATCGGTAAAAAATTTACCTACAATTCCATCACTTTACCTACATAGCACTTTTGAGAAAAACAATACACATTCGTTACAATCAACAATGTTAGTTGTAAGCGACAGGTATTTCTGGCGCGTTGCGTTTGGCAGTATAAGCAGCTTTAAGAGCTTGTGGTGTCCCACTGCAGGGCAAACAAAGGCCTCTTTACTTTGCGACGGATTACCAATCTGTCATTTTGTCCATATAGTATCCATAGGGATCCAAAAAGTTATTGATTTGACAAAAAAATTACAAATAAATTGTTTTTCAGATTGTTAATAAATCAAATATTTATCTAATTACATACCTAGTTTAAGTTGGTTTACCTATTTTTAAGAAATATTTAGTTTTTTTATTAAGGTGTCAGGTGTCCCTTGTTACTCGCAGGTACCTTATTATAGTATGATTTAACTTATTACAGTTTGATTATATACTTATAGTATATAATCAAACTGCGTACTTAAATACAAACAAGCTAAATTAAGCCACTTAGATCGTCTAGACTTCTTTGAAATATAATGATACCACGTCCTTTGGTAATCTATAAATATATCCAATTTTAATGATTATCTCCAGCAAAGTAATATGAAAAGAATTTAATATTTGCTAAGCCTAAGCCAGATTTCGTTGCGTATTATCACTACATAGTATAAAATAAAGTCACTTTTCGCCGTCCCTATGTCCTTTTGTATGCTTAGATCTTTAAAACTACGCAACGGATTTTGATGCAGTTTTTTTTAATAGATAGAGTGATTAACGAGGAAGGTTATTAGATATAAGACATGCATAATACAGTCGTGCGAAGCCGGAGCGGGTCGCTAGTACTTACTTAATAAAATAACAAATGGTTGTCTGTAAAGTCGGTTTACGCACGATAATTTTACGTGATAACGTCATAAGAAAATGATGAAAAATTGATATTTTTTATGTTATTCCTTCATATATTTTCTTCGTTTTTTTTTTCTTTTATCTTTTTTTTTCATCTATATAAGTCTTCTGTTTGTCACTCGTCACCATAACACAAGCCCAGATGAGCGATATTATTATTAAACTAGCGACCCGCTCCGGCTTCGCGCGGCTATATTATGCATGTATTATACATATAAACCTTCCTCTTGAATCACTCTATCTATTAAAAACAAACCGCATCAAAATCCGTTTCATAGTTTTAAAGATCTAAGAATACAAAGGGACATAGGGACGGCGAAAAGTGACTTTATTTTATGTAGTGATAGTGATACTCTGTTTCGTAAGTTACCATGACGCGTCTGGTCATATTACCATGACGCATGACGTCACACAATATTACCGTGACACTTTTTTTGTGAATGTGTTCTATCAATTTATTAGACGTTATCGCGTCAAAAAATATATGGTTCTCATTTGTGTTAAGGAGGCGTCCATAATTGAGATGTTTAGGGGATCGAGGCAATAACCTCATCTAATATTACGTTGGAGGGGGGGGGGGCTCCGCAAAATCACGCAATTTTTTTTTCTGATTGAAACAATGAAAGGATCTATTTTGGTCCATCTAATCCAGATGTAATCTTAAGCGTATATCGTAATACGATTAAGATGATTCTCTCTCAGTAATATTGATTACTAGTCTTAACTAGTCGTAAATAAAAGCACGAAGCAATTTTTTTTTTTTACAATAAGTATCCAACGCGTTTACGTAAGAAACCAACATTTTGAAAAATCTCACGTGAGATTCAAATCGTCGTCGTCAAAGACGTCTCAAATCTTACGACTTCTCACCAGGGGGGAGGGATGGACAGAAAATTAAAAAACACCTCACGTAATTTATTTACGCCCCCTAATTAAGTAGGTTTGACGTGTGAATCGTTTAGTAGACATTGGACTTATTTGCGAAATTATTTATATTGAATTTTTCGTGACTAGCTGCGCGTTTTACCCACGTAGCTCCCGATCCCGTGGGAATATCGGGATTAAAAGTAGCCTATGTTATTTCCAATGAATCAATGTGTCTTAATAACAAGCTTCATCACAATCAGTCCAGTAGTTTCGGAGCCTATTTGTTACAAACATAAAAACAAAAAAATCGGTTGCATTCCGGGAGTGCCAAAAACTACAAAAAAAAACTCTTAGCTTAAAAAATATAAACTTATTTACTAAAAAACTACAAAACATAATGAACATGCATATATGAACACTGTAGCTGCGTCTCGTAACGGTGTCGCGAGTTAAGAGATTTTATCTCATCTAAAAATTTACGAACCGTGCTAAAATAAGTTTTAACTTCAAAAAAATCCTCTTTATAATCTACTATATAAAAATAACTCGGGTTTTCCTTCCTGACGCTATAACTCCAGAACGCACGAACCGATTTAGATGATTTCGGTTTTGAAATGTTTGTCGTAGTCCAGGGAAGGTTTAAAGATCGGACTTACGCGAGTGAAACCGCGGGGCGCAGCTAGTACCTAATATTAATGTAGTAGTTTGATTTTGATGATTCTTTTTATTCAATTTAAAATAAAAATAAATAAATGTAATCGTAGGTATAAAACTTTTACATTTATAATATTTTAAGTTTTTGCAAGTGACCGCCTACTCTTCCGCAAAGAGTAAAGAAAGTAAGAAAAATCCTACAATTTCTTATAACACAAACCACAATTGATATCAATATAAAAACGTCAACCGACACTTATTGTATCAGAAGAAAACAATAATACACATGCGAGCAAACATTTCGGGTCTGAAAAGTAAAAAAAATATTTTATTCTTACTAGCATCACATTTTTGACGTGACGTTTGATATTTTTTTTACACAAAATAAGCTTAAATTTTACTTCTTCTCATCTCACGTTAGTTAAATTAAAGATCATGGTCACAGACTTATATTATCACTATCACTTCACTACATAGTATAAAACAAAGTCGCTTTCTCTGTCCCTATATCTCTTTGTACGCTTAAATCTTTAAAACTACGCAACGGATTTTGATGCGGTTTTTTTGTTAATAGATAAAGTGGTTCAAGAGGACGGTTTATATGTATAATACATGCATAATATAGCCGTGCGAAGCCGGGGCGGGTCGCTAGTAGTTTATTAAAATAACAAATGGCCGCTTGGCTCCGTCCCAATTTCAAAAAAAAGAGAGAGATAAGAATATATCTCTTATCAATCCCTGGGGTCACTTTGAAAAACAAAATGTATAATCTGACGTTAAAATACTTAATAATTAGTAACATTTGTAACGGATGTTGATAATCTCATTTCTTAGGTTATTAAGTTTATTGCATTAAAATAATAAATAAATAAATAAATATTGCAGGACATTCCACACATCGCCCCAAGCTAAGTAACTAGACACGCAGACAAATATCTAAGCATAAATACTTGTCTGAGGCGGGAATCGTACCCGCAACCCTGTGTTTGGCAGTCCGGCGTGGTGACCATTGTGCCAACTGGGTCGTCAAATAAAATGAGAACTCTTTGGTTTGCAAAGAGTTTTCACGTCACCACACTACTGCGGCTGCGCCTCTGATACTGTAGAGTATGGTACGGTAGTAAACTCATGGTACGTATGACTCATAAAGATTGGAAACTCAAAGGGGCCAAACTGTTGAATCAAATGGACCAAACTGTTTCGTCAAATAAACTAAACTAACATTTCATTTGTATGATTACAAAACGCCATATTGTTTGATTCCTCCAAAAACTTCATCCCCCTTATTCCAAAACGAGGTTAAAGGATAGTTCGAGATGTGGATTTAAACCTTCGATTAAGACACAGTTTTACTCGTAAACTATAGTCTAAACACTATCCTTAAATAATCTATAGGGATAGTGCTTAGACTATAGTTCCTAATCACTACATAGTATAAAACAAAGTCGCTTTTTCTGTCCCTATTTCCCTTTGACCGCTTAGATCTTTAAAACTACGCAACGGATTTTGATGCGGTTTTTTTAAATAGATACAGTGATTCAAGAGGAAAGTTTATATGTATAATACATGCATAATATAGCGGTGTGAAGCGGAGCGGGTCGCTAGTAGATTATATAGGGATAGTGTTTAGGTTTGGGAGTAAATGTGTGTCTAAATCTAAGGTTTAAATCGACATCTCGGACTATCCTTAAACCTCGTTTTGGAATAAGGGGGCATAAGTTTTGTATGTGAGCCGATAGTTCTGATTTTAGTTTAGATAATAGTGTCATAAATTCACTGGAACTATCAGTACTGAAGGTAAATCTTAAATTAATATTAACAGAATTCGATTTATCATCAAAAATCCATTTTATTGAAACCTAAAACATGATCTAATAATGCCTCGTGAAGAAGCACTCCAAAAATCTATATGAGAATTCAATAAAATATAATAAAATAGCAGAGTGTATGAGGTGGGGCCAGAGTGAGAGTGAGTTGCAAAATATCCCTTTCGCAAAATTACCCTTTTTGTACTTTGGAATTTTTATACAGGGTTATTGGTAATTATATTAGTAAGCATTTGATTTTCTGTGCCCCTAAACAAACAAGTTTTGTTCCAGAACTTTTGGAAATTCGAACATTTTTTTGAAAATGTTCATGTTAGAACAGCTGATTTCCTTCCACGTATGATCCTGATTTTCAGGTAAACATATTAAGTACACGAAAATCAGCTGTTCCTTACACGGAGAGGTCATTAACCTTAATACTTATTTTTTAAGTTTTATCTACTGTTCTAAGTCTGAATGGCCTATGTTATAAAAAATCAGCAGATTTTTGAATTTATAACCTATTTTATACTATGTAGTGATATTTTTTTAAGAAGGTAAGTAATATTAATTTTAGTTTATACTCCAAAAAAGTAATAAAAACCAAAAAGGGACATTTTGCGACTGGAGGCACAGCAAAATTTGCTTCTCGAGAATTATTTTAATTTTCATTAAAGTAGGGTAATTTTCCTTGACTTTAAATTAAAATAGCTCCTTCATTTTTTTATTAGTTTTGCGGTGCCTTCAAGTAGGTAACTAATTTTTGTTACCCACCAAAATTTTGTTGGATTATTTTTTATTTGTCTAACTAATATTATAATGAGGAAAGATTTGATAGTTCGTTTGTTTGTTTGCATTGAAAAGGCTCCGAAACTAACTGGTCCGATTTTGATTAAACTTATATAAAATAAAATAAAATAAAATAAAAAATAAAAAGCCTTTATATTTGCTCCTATGATCTAAGTAAGTAAGTACATTTAAAATTAAAATAAAGTAATTTTTGTTAGTGTTTTTTTGTAATTAATTAAGGTTATTATTATTTTTAATTATTCTATAGGAACCCCCGTGCGGGTGAAGGCCTCCTCCAGGTTGTGCCATTTTTCCCTATTTTGGGCCAATCCGAACCAATGTTCGCCTGCGGTCTCGCGTATGTCATCTGACCAGCGTTTGAGAGGACGACCTTGTTTGCGTTTTCCACTTCCTGGTCCTTTCCACTCTGTGACCACTTTCGTCCAACGCCCATCTTCAAGTCTCGCTACATGACCGGCCCACTTCCATTTTAATCTTCTGACATGTTGTATAGCGTCTCTAACTTTTGTACGTCTCCGAATTTCTTCATTTCTGACCCTGTCTTTTAGTTTTATCCCTAGGAGACTTCTTTCCATCGCTCTTTGGCATACCGACAGTCTATTAGCGTTAAATTCTGTTAAAGACCATGTCTGGCAGCCATAGGTCAGTGTTGGTAGAATGGTTGAGTCCATGAGTCTCCGTTTATGAACAATAGGAAGCTTAGATTTAAGAAGATTTTTCAGGGACCAGTAACGTTTCCATGCCAGCGCCATTCGTCTGTCTATTTCCTCCGAGTCGATCTCTCTGAACGAAACCAGTTTACCTAAATATACGTATTCCTCTACGTACTCTATTACTTCGCCTTCGACGCTGAGAGTAGGTTTAGTATGGTTTGTTATAATTTTGGTCTTGTCAAAATTTATTTCGAGACCAACCCTCTCGCTGCGTTGATGTAGTACTGTCAGCATGTCTTGTAAGTCTCTAGCGGTATTACTTAGAAGTACTAGGTCGTCTGCGAATCTTAAATGGGTTAGCCTTTTATTTCTGATACTTATGCCTCCCTGGTTCCAGTTTACATCGTGTAGTATGAGCTCTAGTACTGCTATGAATATTTTTGGCGACAGTGGGTCTCCTTGCCTGGTTCCTCGTTGAATTGCGAACATTGGGCCCTTTCTGTCTAGCCTTATTCTACTTCTGCACTTACCATAAATATTCATTATTATAATGATGTATGTGTCGTTGATTTCGTGATACTTAAGTGCCTCAACTATAGCGCTGTGGGAGATAGAGTCAAAAGCTTTTTTATAATCAATGAAGGCCAGGTATAGAGGCATATTGAATTCTTTGTATTTCTCTACTACCTGGCAAAGCACATGGATGTGATCAATGGTGGAGAATGCTGGTCTGAAGCCAGCCTGCTCTATTGGTTGTTTGACGTCAATTTGTGGACCAATCCTTTTCAGGAGACATTGTGAAAATAGTTTGTAGAGATTCGACATTAAACTTATTGGTCTATAGTTTGATACACAAGAAGGGTCTCCTTTTTTGTAGAGTAGAATTATTTCCGATTCACTCCATTGAGCCGGAACCGTCTCTTCTATTAATATTTTATTAAATAATCTATTTACTAGTCCTAATATTTGTTCTTCTCCTAATTTTAACGCTTCATTTGTGATAAAGTCAGGTCCGGGGCTTTTGTTATTCTTTAGATTTCTAATAGATAACTGTATTTCTTTTCCAGTAAAATATTGTGGTTTCACGTTTTCAGTTTGGCGATTCTTAGATCTTGTTGTTATTCTTTCGTCTGCTTCTTGTTTTTGTCTATATAGGTGTTTGTAGAAATCAGTGGCCATTAGTACTAGATCTTTTCTATTTTCTGTAGTTTCTTGTAATGTTTTCAATTTCGGTATCCATGACTTATTATTATTAAGTTTTTTATGAACTCTTTTTATTCCGCTAGTTTGTTCTATGCATTTCTCATATTTCTTTAACTTGTAATTGTCATAGTCATCTTGTATTGTTCTTGGTATTATTTTATATAACTCCTTTAACTTTATTTTTTCTTCTATTGTTCTATCTGGTTTTTGTTGTAGAGCGCGCCTGTTCGATATGAGTGACTTGATGTTATCGGATAATGTAAAGGAATCTTTCGGTTTTGACACTTGTGATTCAATTAAGCTTTCTGTTAATGATTTTTCTAAAATATCATAGAGTTGTTGTATTGTTAATTTTTCTTTGTCGATTGAATCACGTTTGTTAAATTTTTCTTGCAATATATTTTGATATCTTTTTTGTTCTCTCATTGACTGTAAGTTTGATCCTGATTGTGTAAATTTCTTTCTATTTTTTCTTTTTTCATTTATTGTTATTGTTCCTCTAAGTAATCTATGGTCAGAAGGGAACGTTAATTTTCGTATGACTTCTATATTTGTGAAGTAGTGTTTTTTGTTCGATAGGATGTAGTCAATTTCATTTTTAGTGTATCCATCTGGCGAAAGCCAGGTCCATCTTTGGTTTTCTTTCCTTTTGTACATTGTATTTAGTATTGTCAACTCTTGGTCTATAGCGAATTGTTTCAGTTTTTCACCACGTTCATTAGAAGCTCCTGAGCCATATCTTCCTATTACTGAACCTATTTGTACAGGTGAGATACCGATCTTCGCATTGAAATCTCCTATTATTATTATATTATCTGTTGACTTTTCTTTCGCTCTACCTAAATCTTCATAGAATTGATCTATTTCTATTTCACTGGACTTCTCCATCGGGGCATAGCTTTGTATGATTGAAATTTGGGTACATCCAAACTTTATGTTCAAAACTGCGACTCTTTCAGATATTCCATAGAAACCAATTATATTTAATTTGTGTTCTTTTTTCACTAAGAAGCCCACACCTCTGTGTCCTTCGGACTCTCCATAGTGGTAAAATATGCACCAGTTTAGTTCTTCAATTTTTGAACCTTTTCTCTTCACTTCAGACAGTCCTATCACGTCCCATTTGACCTTTTCAAGGGCATATTCTAGTTGTAACATTCTATTTTCTCTTTTTAGTGATCTCACATTGTAGGTACATATGTAAATTTCTTGTTTTGTATTTGAAGCGTGGTTTGTTGTAACTGCGTTTTTTAGAGGGTTTATTCCTGGAGGGTTGTTGTCATACTCTTCCTCGGTGACAAGCCGTGTTGGAAGACGTGCCGGGGGGGCGGCTGATTGCTACTTTTTTGTGTTAGTAAGGAAATCTTTCATGTTTAGTTTCTTTTTCGGGTTGTTCTTGCTGTATTCCCCGTTATCATTTTTTGCAATTTCAGGTGAGGTGGACATATTGCGTTTCTGATTAATGGTACTCCCACTGTCTTGCAGGCTTCTAGACGAACTTGAGTTATTAACAGGTGTCGGAACAAATGTCTCACCTGTTTTCTTGTCTAGGTATATTAGTTTGTCATATCTGATAGCTACTTTTCTTCCCTTCTCTCTTTCTGATTTAGCAATTTTTTGAAGTTCTTTTCTTTTTAATAGTATATTTGGAGGGTAGTCTTCTTTTACATAATGTGCAGTTTGGATAGTTCTGGACTCTCTCAAAATCGTTAATTTCTTGCTAAATGTAGTGAGAGTAACAACCACAGGACGTGGGTTTTCGTTTTTTTTTCCAATTCTGTATATATCCTGTATTTCCATACCGTCACACCTGACCTGAAATTCATCATTTATAATATCTAGTACTTTTTTCTGTAATTCAAAGCTTTCGCCCTCTTCTATTCCGAAAAATACCAAATTTCTCTTTCTTAAGCTTTTTTCCATGTAATCTATAGTTTTTTCTTGCTTTTGTATTTTTTCTTCTAATTCTATTTGTTTTTCAGACATTTCCTGAAGCTTTGCATTGACTGTAGAGTCTATTTTTTCTAAAATTTCTTCTCTTAATTCTTGGACTGCTATTTTTTGTGTTTTCTGTTCTTCCCTTATTTCTAACAGCAGTGCTCTCATTTCTTCCATTTTTTTCTTTTTGTTTTATTTTTCTTTACAGTTTAAATAAAAAAGAATAAAAATAACAAACTGCTAGCGCCCTCTATTTTATGTTCTGGTACTATTGATTTGGTTAGGTGGCGCCATCTAACGGAAATTTGTTGAAATTTAATTATTAGTGCCCTCTATGATCGAGTAGCGAAACGTCCTCCAATTGTTTATCGATTTTTGGTTCTTCTCGTTAGTGGCATCAAGGTTCTTGTGTAATCCGTTAGATGTCGCTGAATTTTAATTTGAATGAACTTTGGACTCGTAATGAGAATGCAATTTGAATGATTTGAGGTTATTTAAATGTTATTTTCTTCACAAAGTTCGCACAAGGTTCCCAAATTAATTAATTGTTTTTTCACTTGAATGCACTGCTTGTTTTTTTGGACGCACAGATCGATTTTGGCGTATTAATGGAGTTCTCAACCTTTTTAGTTGGTAATGTTACTAGTCACTTTTTCACTGTTTTCACGCAACGTTTCTCTTGTCCTTCACGTTCACGGGTACAGCACAGTGTTTAGCACTAGATTTTTACAACTTATCGCGATTTCAACACTTTATAATATTTATAAACTCGATTAACAAATACAGTCGATGCAAACAACAGGTAGAAAATATTACTTTTTACCCGTACCTACCTACACTATTTTTTTAAAGTCAACACATTCGTTATTATCAGCAGGAAACGCGACATCCTGTTATAAATTCTGAAATATTGTGAAAACTATTTTCTGAATTCAATTATTTTGTTCAGTAGACTGTAAATCCTGGGTTCGATACTCTCTTAGAAAAATCTTGTTAAGATAACATCTTCAAAATAATAATAAAAACAGTGTGTTTAACATACTATTTTCATAAAGTGAAAAGGACCATTGTTGAAATTCTTTTACAGCAGCCACCTTTAGGCATTTTAACGTCTAATAAATTGATGGAACACCGCCATTCACACAAAAGTGTCATGTTCCGGTAACATGACGGGTCATGATAAACGTCACGCGTCTAGTGTTTGTTTACTAATAATATCGCTCATCTGGGCTTGTGTTATGGAGACGAGTGACGAATAGAAGACTTTTATAAAGAAAAAAAAATAAAGAAATCAAAAGGAAAAAATAAAAAATAAAAACATTTAAAAATACAGTGGAACTTCGAAAAAAAAAAACTTGAACGTGTGAAAAAAAAGTTAAAAGTGGACAGGTGAACATCGAAAAACACGTCAGAAAAAAAACAATGAAACATGGGAAAAACCAATTCTAAAATTCTGATCGTATGAGGCCTACTGTAATACGATAGATCAAGTGGGCTCAGACCTTTAGAATTGCATTATGTCAACTTCCAACCTTTAAAAGCAATTTCATATATTGTCGAAAATGTGAACTCGACGAACTCCGTAATGTTTCTATATTTATTCGTACGCCATTACGGAACTTAATGACCTGTGAAAATATGTTTTCGAATGACGAAAGCGGCGACCTAACCGTTTCCTCGCGACATATGTTAATGTCTACGGCGACTGTGATGCGAGAATGGAAGAGATATTAACACTTTGAAGTTGCACTGTTTACTGAATATTTATTGAGTAAAAGCAGGGGTTTTATACTAGTTAAACTAGGTACTAACTACGTCACATGACCTTCTAGTACAATATTGATTCCTATATAACCTTGCCCTTGACACATCTTCTTATCGGTGCAGGTGCGATGCAATATCACATTACTATGTTTACATTGTATTTTTGTCTATAACTTTTACCACTGGTTTCGCTTGCCTGCATTCTTACACTGTATCTTGCTTTCTTTAAATAGGGTCTTTCAGGCTTAGAACAATCGATAAAACGAATAAATGGTTGTCTGTAAAGTCGATTTACGGACGATAATTTTACGTGAAAACGTCATGAGAAACCGATGAAAAATTGCAATTTAGAAGGAACCCTCAACCGCTTTGCTGTTAATCACTACATAGTATAAAATAAAGTCACTTTTCGCCGTCCCTATATCCCTATGTCCCTTTGTATGCTTAGATCTTTAAAACTACGCAACTGATTTTGATGCGGTTTTTTTTAATAGATAGAATGTTTCATGTGGAAGGTTTATATGTATAATACATGCATAATAAAGCCGTGAGAAGCCGGAGAGGGTCGCTAGTATATTATGCGAATAACAAGCATTCGCATATTGCTTCCAAAAAAAAATACGTAAATTGGGAAAAATCCCTCGAGAATGCTGGTTTGCCTAGATCTTTTTTTTAGCAAATAACATAATAGTAATATTTAGATAGGTATTATTCTCTTAATGTGATGTCGAACTAAAAGCCCACCAAATTCACTTTCTATATCAGTTTTATTGTAAAAAAAATCAAGTTAGAATTAATTTGTATAATAGAGTTATTTTCTTTAGGTTGTTAAAATCTACTAATATTTAGGTAGGTATATTTTTTTCTTAATGTGATGTCGAACTAAAGGCCCACCAAATACACTTTGTATATCAGTTTTTCATAAAAATAATCAAGTTAGAATTAATTTGTTGGATATAATCGCTTTATTATCTTTATTTTGTTAAAACCTAACGTTTCGTAAATATTGTGGTTTCCATGGTAACAGGCAGGTTATAACTGCAGCTTGAACTTATGAGTTCAAGTAGCGAAAATACTATCAAGTTAGAAATCAAAATATAAAATACAAAAAACTAAAATTTGAAAAAATACAAATAAAAACAAAAGCAAATAAAACTAAAAGAAAATCACAATCATTAAAAAAAAAAAAAAAAAAAAAAAATATATATATATATACAGTGGTGGTCATATAATTAAGAACGATTTGAAGTTCTAGAAGTTTTTTATTTAAATCGTCTCATACACAGAAATCTGTACCTTCTGAGAAGCAACTAGTTATGTTATAAAATAGCCACATGAATAGAGCAACGTAGCTTAGGAATAAAGAATAAAATCGCTAACTATTTTTTACACATTTTATATATTTGACTAAAGTAACACATTCAAATAGTACTGAAGCTGGACAAATAATTAAGAACGATTTATTAAACTGCCCGGAAATTGTTTAGTATGAGACTTACATTAAAAAAAAATCACAATAAATGTCGTGAGGAAAATTTTAAAAGAAATTTAATACATTTTTAACTAAAATTAATAGTCAATAGCATATCCACGGCTTTTAATTACTGCTTTACACCGGCGAGGCATTGACTCTATTAATTTTTGACATTTCGCAAGAGAAATAGAGTTCCATTCTTCTAAAAAAACGTCGTACAGCTCTCTTAAATTTCCACACTTTGTATTTGAAACCTTTTTCTTTACTTCGAACCACAGATTCTCTATTGGGTTTAGATCTGGGCTGTTAGCTGGCCAGTCTAAGACAGAAACTGATTGCGCTGTAAGGAATTCCTTAACGGTGCGTGCAGTGTGCTTTGGATCATTGTCATGCTGTAATGTCCAAATAACCGGTAGAACGTCTTCAGCATAAGGTAACATTGTTTCTTCCAGTATATTTTTGTATTGGAACTGATCCATGTTACCTTCTATCAACTTTACAGGTCCCACACAATGTCCAGAAAAGCACCCCCAAATTTTCACATTTCCACCACAGTGCTTTAATGTAATTTTCGTGTACTTAGGGTCAAATGCTGTATTCGGGGGACGTCGTACATATCGTTTTCCATCAGAACATACTCTATTTATTTTCGTCTCGTCAGAAAAAAGTACATTTTTCCACTGTCGCACAGTACAGTTTTCATACTTTCTCGCAAATGCAAGCCGGGCTTGCCTGTGGCAAAGTTTCAACATGGGTACCTTTCTTGCTATCCTACCGTGCAATTTTTCTTCTACCAAACGTCTTCGAATAGTGCGTGCTGAGATTGCTGAAGGGTTGTTTTCACCAAAATATTCTTTTCTCAGCTCATTAGACCCTTTAAAAGGATTTTGTTTTGCCATACGAACGATGTTTCGGTCATCTCGAGGAGTCGTTTTTCTCTGTTTAGGTACACGTGGAACATTTGAAGTAGTTTGATACGTAGCATAATGCTTTACAGCGTGGAAAACCATCGTTTTTGAACATTGAAAATGGTTGGCTATCTTTTTATAAGACCAATTCTTCCGGCGAAGTTTTATTATTACTTCCCTTGTAGATTTATCACAACTTTTATTTTTTCCCATTGTTTTTTCATAAGAAGCAAGGTTTTTTCATAAGAAGAAAGACTTTTAATCTTTCCAGCACTACATGGCGCCAAAATTATACAAACAGTAACAAATCGACTGAGTGTTCTCTATTTAAATTTGAACAAAGGTATACACTATTTAGCGTTCTTAATTACGTGACCAGCCAATAAATAGGAATACTATGTTTAGAAGTAGTGTAAAAAGTTTGTCTATTTATTTTTAAGCTAATCATGTGTATCAATAAATACAGTGGTATTATGGAAAAGTTTTACGATACCGAGAGAAATAAAAAAAAATACATGCAATTAGTTTTGCGTCCTATTTTGAAAAAATCTTCCTTTTATATCAGCGTTCTTAATTATATGACCACCACTGTATATATAAAATTAGTTTATATCCGGGTATCAAGAACATAATTTTCACATTGCTAAATTCTAAAATAAGCTTTGGAATTATCCCAAATGTAATTGAACGTTTCTCTTATAAATTATTTATCAATTTATTGCATATAGCGACCTGCTCCGGATTCGCACGGCTATATTTTTTTTTTTTTTTTTTTTTTTTTTTTTTTTTTTTTTTTTTTTTTTTTTTTTTTTTTTTTTTTTTTTTGACATATTACACATCGCCATCCAGCCCCAAGCTAAGCAACTTAATGCTTGTGTTATGGGTGCCAGATAACGGATAAACTACTTATATACTTTTTTTTTTTTTTTTATAAATATATACATATTATACATATAGGAAACACCCAGAACCAGAAACAAGAATTTATGGTCAGCATAAATACTTGTTCCCGGCGGGAATCGAACCCGCAACCTTCTGCGTCGCAGTCGGGTGTTCGCCCGACGCGCCACAGAGGTCGTCAATCAATATTAATTACATTACATCAATATTATGCATGTATAATACATATAAACCTTCCTCTTGAATTATTCTATCTAATAAAAAAAACCGCATCAAAATCCGTTGCGTAGTTTTAAAGATCTAAGCGGTCAAAGGGAAATAGGGACAGAAAAAGCGACTTTGTTTTATACTATGTAGTGATTATTTAGATTTGCGATAGTTTCATAGCCTAATAAGAATTTATTAGTTTGGAAATGGTGCTGTAATAGTCGGCAACAGAATTACAGACTTACGGTAGAGTTCTAAAATTACTATTAAATTTTTTTATTATAATGACGTTTGTCTAATAAATTAATGAGTTAAAAGAGTTTAAACTTCAGGACCTTAGAACCTTGCTTGAGATGAAAACATTCTAAAAATAGCAGGTTTGTAGCTATACGGCGAATCTGCTCTTTTATTACCCGAGCGCAGTTTTCTCAAATAGTAAACGCTACTATCACGTTTGCGTAAACGAGAAAATTGTATGGAAAGTTAAAACTTCACATTACGTCCGCTAGAGGCGCTTTTCAACTTTCCATACTATTTTCTCGTTTACGCTGACGTAGTAGTAGCGTTTGCTACCCTATGAACACGTGGTCCGACTGCTCTGTCCGACTAATCGGACCATGTAAACTTTTTATTACTGTAGGTTCGATTAATCGTACAACAAGGAATCGCAATTCCGCTTTGTCCGACAACTATACTAGAAAACTCGCACTTTGCGCTCTGATCCAATACACTTGTGCATAATTATCAGAATAAAATATAGTAATAATTTTTACGCAAAAACTATTTTTTTTAATTTTATGGGCATCCGGTACGAATCACCCTTAACTCTAAGTATTGCCAGAGGTTGAGGTCTTTTGTCTTCATCAAAAGTACGTCTTTACAGGGACCCAATAAGGGATAACAAATAGGGGCAATTTTCTGGTTCATTGGTTTTAAATTACCTACGTGTTTAAGATTGATTTATATGTGTGTGTATTCGACGTTCATTGAGCATAATTTATGACTTGGAAGTTACTAATGAAGGTTTTTTGTTTATTCTTCTATGCTGTACTTCTTTATCTTCAACCTTTAAATAAAAAAATTAAAGTCCTGTCTTACTGAATGACTGAAATATCAACGGATATCTCAAAGGAATAGACGCTAAAATTTGGCCTAAAGATAGCTATTAAGACACAGGCATCCGCTTACAAAGGATTTGGGGAAATTATAATCCTGAGTGGATAAAGTTGCAGATCTAGATAAGGCTAATTTTATATGACTTTTTTCGGCCCATATACTTTTTTCTCTCTTTTAAATGTGTTCCATAAAACCTGAATTATAAAGTGATGATTTTCTGCGGCCCTCGCACTAGACGAAGTCTGTATTATGGGGTACCAAAGTTAAACGGTTTTAAGGTTATTATTCACTTATTCTGGGGCAGCTACAAGTTGCATGAACACCTAAGTAGCTTTTTTAATCTGTGTATTAAAAATAGTTACTTACCTGAAAAGCTAATGAAGACCATTGTAGTCCCGATAGTCAAAAACAGAACCGGCGACTTGTCCTCCTCGTCGAACTACCGCCCAATATCGTTAGGGACAGTATTAGGTAAGGTATTAGAGCGTCTTTTGCGCCCTTCGCTACTGCAATCTCTCAAAATTAGTGATGCTCAGTTTGGGTTCCGTGCCGGTGTCTCGACAGACTCTGCGATTTTTTGTTTGAAGAACACCGTACAATACTACACCAGTCGGAACACTTCAGTGTATGCGTGCTTCCTGGACTTGAGCCGTGCGTTTGCCCTAGTCAATTATAATATTCTCTGGGCCAAACTGCAGGCGAGAGTCTCGGACGGAATCGTGGGTCTGTTGAGATATTGGTATGGAAACCAAACAAACTGTGTTAGATGGGGCGACTCAACCTCTAGCATTTATAGGTTAGAATGTGGTGTTCGCCAGGGGGCCCTGACCTCTCCCGATCTGTTCAACTGCTATGTAAACGACTTGATAGAGGAGCTGAGGAGCACTGGAATCGGTTGTCATGTTGGTAACGTGTGCGTTAACAACTTGAGCTACGCAGATGACATGGTGCTCCTCAGCCCCTCTATCAAGGGCTTAAGAAGGCTGCTATCGGTCTGTGAGCAATATGCGGCTGCGCACGGACTGAAGTATAACGCCTCGAAAACCGAGCTTGTTGTATTCAGGTCGGGAAACGGTCCGGAAAATGTACCGAAGGTGTTTTTGAACGATGCCGAGATTGCAGTAGTGAAGCGCTTCAAATACCTGGGGCATTGGCTAACCGATGACCTGCGGGACGACCTCGACATGGAGAGAGAGCGGAGATCTCTATCAGTTCGAAGCAACATGCTAGCAAGGAGGTTCGCGCGCTGCAGTAGGGACGTCAAGGACATTCTGTTCAAAACTTTCTGTCTCGGCATGTACACCTGCCAACTATGGGGTAACTATACTAGAAAGTCCTTTGACACTATAAGAGTTCAGTATAATGATGCATACCGAGTTCTTATGCGTTATCCCAGGTTCTGCAGCGCGTCTACGATGTTTGCTCAAGCAGGAATTCCAGATTTCTTCGCTATATTTAGATCTAGAATAGCGTCCTTCTGGGGTCGTGTCAATGCCTCAGGTAATGAAATTATTAGAGCGGTTGGAGACAATCTCCAGAGCCTTGTGTATAGGCACTGGATATCGGTTCACGTGGAGAAGAACAAGAAGAGTAAAAATAATAATGACCTCGTATTTGAGTTTAGAAATACCTAGAGACTGACTTGTATTAATTATAATATGTAACTTTTTAAATTTTTAATTTGTATGTTCTTTTTTGTGTAATGGGTCATAAGTGCCTGCAATAAATCTATTTTATTTTATTATTTATTAAGGTACTCATATGTTTATATACCGAATACCTAAGTTTTTAGGTATTCGATTAACCGAACTATGTAACAAAAAAAAAATGTATGTAAAAGCAAAACATTTTAAAAATAAGTCCAAGATGATTTTGCGAAAAATATATCAGATTGCTTAGACTGCTTCTGAACAAAACTAGGTATAAACCACCTAACAACATGACAAACTCTCTAAAGAAACACACAAACTTTAATTTCTAAAACAATTAAAGTTTTAGTTCTGTTGTGGAAGCAACGAGCAATAAATAACACCCACGGAACATCTGTGGGCATAAGTTTTATGTTTGTTGTGGGTCTTGCATGGTATACGGATAGAAAGACGGCAGAATTTTAATCAAAAGGCACCTCGCCATTATCAAAATTATATCAAGCCTCAAGCATTAAACTGTACTTGAATCACACAATCAAAAAACTATGAGATTGCATAGTGCGTGGAAACACAAGACGCTGAATCTCTAGAGTGAAGAGAGCAGCACAAATTTACCAATCATAGGACCGCATTTAGCGCATGTACGATTGTACGTTCACTTTTCCAAGAGCGGCTGCTTATGCGGCCAAACGCAACGCGCCAGAAATACCCGTCGCTTACAACTAATATTGTTGATTGTAACGAATGTGTTTTGTTTTTCTCAAAAGTGCTGAGATGGAATTGTAGGTGAATTTTTTACCGATATTTTGGGGTAATTTTAAGTAGAAAGTTCCTTATCATTTCAATTTTTAATTTTAGGATAGCTTCAAAACTATAGGAAATTTTTTGCTCTGCTTTAGACCAAAATGTCGGTAAAAATCTCACCTACAATTCTATCTCAGCATTTTTGAGAAAAACAAAACACATTCGTAACAATCAACAATTTTCACCAACAAAGGCGACCGGTGCCAGTAGTAACTATTTAGTAGGCTGTGTACAAAGGTCGTTGGCGTATGGACTCCCCTTAAGTAAGTAATGTTTATGAATACGGGCGTCAACTGTAACTGCTTTGGGAAAATGCTGATATAAACTGTGGATAGCAAACTTTATCAAGCCACAATGAATTGGTATCACAAATATCGGAAAAGAAAACCTGGGAGACAGTTCATACGCTGGGAAGACGAAATCTTCAGCAGCTGCGACGACGTGGTCTTCTATGATTTGTTTTCTGTTATAAGAAAACTAGCTGTAACCCGCGGCTTCAGACGCGTGATAGTTTTGTTTTGTATACTAAAACCTTTCTCTTGAATTACTCTATCTATTAAAAACAACGCATCAAAATCCGTTGCGTAGTTTTAAACATCTAAGCATACATAGGGACAGACAGACAGCGGGAATCGACTTTGTTTTATACTATGTTGGGATTACAATTATTGTTATATCTTTATTAATTTCACTAGCCCTTAAGTTGAAAGGGTACCGGCGCTCTCTCCATACAAACGTAGTCAACTGTTTCCTCCCTGCATATTGACACTAGCACAAATATTTTTGTTGCATAAAACCTATAACTGCCATGACAATGCCCCAATGTCTTGGTTTTTTCTTTTTCTTATTATCATAGAAAATAAGATTTAAAAAACGAATCATAGGGGCATGGTCATGGCAGTTATAAGTTTTATGCAACAAAAATATTTGCTCTAGTGTCAGTATTCAGGGAGGAAACAGTCGACTACGACTGTATGGAGAGAGCGCCCGGTACCCTTTCCTCTTAATCGCCCCAAAAACCCCGCCTAAGTACAACCCTGTGCTTTCAAAAGCGAGAAATCCACCTGATTAAAGGCGTATTGGATTCGTACCAAGTTTGAAGTGTGAAAGCCTTTCTTCAGTGAATTTCAGTTCAGCAATTAGCGCGTTGTCACCTAGTTCGTAGAAACGAAGCTTTTATGATCTCCGATTACTGCGCGAAGTGTGGGTTTTTTTAGTATTATACTATACTAGCGACCCGCCCCGGCTTCGCACGGCTATATTATGCATGTATTATATCTTCCTCTTTAATCACTCTATCTATTAAAAAAAACCGCATCAAAATCCGTTGCGTAGTTTTAAAGATCTAAGCATACAAAGGGACATAGGGACGGCCAAAAGTGACTTTATTTTATGCTATGTAGTGATGATAGTGATTTGCCTATAAAATGGTTAACGATGAACAGTCCCCCCAACGGTCCCTCTACGGTCAACGGTCCCCCTGTCAAGAACTATCTCACGATTAACGGACTGGGCTGGGGAGCCGATAAGCGCTAATTTAAAATAAGTTTAGAAGGTCTCACGGACCCCCATTGCGCGCTGAACTTTTTTAGATTTTTTTTTAAATCAGATTTTTTCTCAATCTCATCCGTCCCCCTAGTCCAAGTAAAAAACAAATGTTGACGATATTAATATTATTTGACATATTTTTGTGTTAAATTAGAAAGGTCTACGTGCCTTAAGACCAAGTGTAAATTTCCACACAAAAAGCGGTAACGTTTCCCCCCCCCCCCCCCATAAACGAAGTCCGATTTTGATATTTTTTGAAAATGTTACAGATCTAATGGAAAACTAGGTTTAACAGTTTTTATTTTAAAGAAATATTGCCTAAGATAAAATTTATTGACCGAACGAGCGAAGCGAGAGAGGTCTAGTGTTGAGAAGGGTCGGTCGCTCGTATGTTTGTATGTTTGTATGTTTGTTCGACGATAACTTGAGTACCGTTGCTCTGATCTTCATGATTTTTGGTATACAAGTAGTTGAGGTCCATAGAATTTTTAAGTTCGAACTTGAGCAGGATCGGTCAGGGGGTTACGGAGATAGGGGTCTAAAAGGGGATCTACCTATATGGCACACAAACTATACTGCAAATATACCCGAGTGGGGTATCAAATGAAAGGGCGTAACTTCGGTGACAATAATATGGTACCATGGAACTGATCTGATGATAGAGCTGGAGGGAATCTGCAGGAATTATCTCATTATCCATACTTCATAGTTCATTCATTCAAACTACTCGTCAAGAATCGCCTTGACGAGTAGTTTGTCTTTCAATGGTCTGATGATGGAACTGGAAGGTGGTCATAGGAACTTCGCAATGAAACGACACAACCCCATCGAGTTTGGGCTCGTTAGAATCGTCTTGACAAGTAGTTTGTCTTTCAATGGTGACCAGGGTCTGATGATGGAACTGGAAGGTTGTCATAGGAACTTCGCAATGAAACGACACAACCTCTGTCACGGACAATTTGAATTGTGGCGGCAATATTTGCGGGTCGCGCGAAGCCGACATTTTTATTGTAATGATGACGTAATGACAGATCGAGCGGCCATAATGAATTAGCATAAATTGAACCGAATAGACTACGACAGTACTTGTACCATTTTTCCTTTATTTAATTATAAAATAGAAGAAATAGAAAAGATTCGGCGTTTTTACTTGCAACCAGACAGGAACCCCCTCAATTAGGAATAAACATGGTGACCCCGACGTGATTATCAGGATCGACTTCGCACGAGGCCCGAGGCAAGAACGGGAGTCGACCGGCACGCATAACCTATTTTGGTTCGAAGATACTCGAATCCCCTAAAGAGGAGGCCGCGCTGGAAGCCTAGACGGCGAATTCAAGAAGAACAAAACCTAGAAAGCGATTACGACAAGAAAAATCAGCGGAAAACGCGAAAAAATCACTACCTCGTGGCGAAATTCCTCGTGGCCGGACTCGCGACATCAACTTCGCGACTAGAAACGGAACCAAACCAGAAAGCGAGGCGCATCCAAAGCAGAAAACAACGTCCCGAGCTGCAACGAGGCGGGACAAGGCCACGGACTGCGGAAACATCGCGGCGAGGAACCAACCGCGTGGTGAAGACGAGCGAAAGCAGAAAGCGAGGTGCATCCAAAGCAGCTTCCCGAGCTGCGACGAGCGTCCCGAGCTGCAACGAGGCGGGACAAGGCCACGGACTGCGGAAACATCGCGGCGAGGAACCAACCGCGTGGCGAAGACGAGCGAGGTGCATTCAACGCAGGAAACTACGTCCCGAGCTGCAACGAGGCGGGACAAGGCCGTGGACTGCGGAACCATCGTGGCGAGGAACAAATCACAGGGCGAGGAGGAATCAACCTCGTGTCCAGAAGGAAGCAAAGTAATCGTACGTAAGGTATTCGACTCAGGACACCAATTTATCAGGTTAGTGGCTGGCTTAAAGTACTCTAATATCCGTTATTATTCGAACTTGTCCTTATAAAATCACAATGGCAACTAGCGACACTGAGTTTGAGGACTCTGAGAACACTATAATTGAAAATAAAAGGTTAAAGGGCTTGATAAAGAAACGTGGTGTAGAGAAGGGTAAACTTACTCTTTTTAAACGTTATGTTGACAAGCTAGATAGCAACATTCCATTAACTGCTGAACAGATTTTAGATTTAGAAACGCGAATGGAGAAGATTTGTGACGTATACGATAGGTTTGAGGCTATCCAAGATAATATAGAAACCATCAGCGATAGCGAGGATGAACTCACTGAGCGTGAAGCGTTCACAAATACATACTATCTCTATGTAGCAAAGGCTAAGAGATTTATAGCAAAGGTAGACAGTCTATCTAGCCCTCGTTCTCCACCGCAAGCGAATGTGCAGACATCATTCTACAGCCCTGAATCGGTAAGATTTCCAGACATTGCCCTACCATCTTTCACCGGTGACTTGACAACCTGGATAGAATTTAGAGATACATTTGATGGTTTAGTAAACAAGAGTAATTTAAGAGCTATCCAGAAATATAAATATCTAAAAAGTTGCTTAACAGGTGGTGCATTAGAGGTGATAAGTTCACTAGAGTATTCCGATGAAAGTTATGCTATAGCATGGCAATTACTTTGTGAAAGGTACAACAATCCAAAGGTGCTTGTGTACAATCATTTAAGAGCACTACTCCATATTAGTACCGTTAACACTGAACCAGTCGCTTTAAGAGCCTTAGCAGACAATATCTCTAAGCATATGAGAACCCTAAAGGTTTTAAATATCCCAGTACAAGAATGGGACTTATTAGTAATTTTTATACTAACTTCCAAACTACAAATCCCCATGCAACGAAAATGGGAAGAAAAAAATAATACAAGTCGTGAACTTCCAACATTACAGGACTTCAAGACATTCCTGCGCTCTGAAGCAAACCTTCGCGACGCAATAACCCACGTCGAGACCGCTGAATCGTCTGACGTGAGAGTGAATCCATCGAGAAAGGCATTGGTAACTACATTCTCTCCAACTTCAAACAAGGTACCTATCAAAAATAATAATAATTATACTAGTCGTAGTCAATGCTCATATTGTAAGGAGAACCATTACCTAAACCAATGTCCAAAGTTCCTAGCTATGAACGTACCAACACGCAATCGGACAGTTAGAAAACTAAACGTCTGTCTAAATTGCCTAAGTCCCACGCATTTGCTTCCCAAGTGTCGAGGATCCCATTGCCGAACCTGTAAGGGAAAGCACCATACTTTACTGCACTATACCAACACAAATAACATTAACAATGCACAACCACAATCTACTATGTTTAGCTCAGAGACAACTAACATAAGCACAATTCCAACATCTGACCCGAGGTCAGTCAATTTATTAACTAACCACCAAGTGGAAAACACTTCTTTGGGCCAAAGCTACAGCAACTTATCAAGTTGTATCAAGTCAGTTATTTTATCAACGGCTCAAATCAAGGTATTAGATAATAAAAACCAAATGCACACCCTGCGGGCCTTATTAGACTCAGGGTCACAGTCAAATTACATTGCACAGAGTGCATTCAATAAATTAAACTTACCAACTCGTAAAATTAATATAGAGGTAATTGGATTTAATGATAATAAAACAAAAATAAACCAAGTATGCAATCTTAACATACATTCCAAAGACAATACCTATAATGTCAATATGAGTTGCTTTGTAGTTCCCTACATATGCAGCCTACCTTCCTACGAAACAAATCTTCTACAGATACCAAAACGGTTTCCATTAGCTGATGAAACATATTATGAAGCAGGACCAATAGACATGATAATTGGAGCAGAACAATTCTACCAATTATTATGCATTGGTCAACATCGCCTAGGCTACAATTTACCAATTCTACAACGAACCAGACTAGGCTGGGTAGTGTCAGGGAGTATCCCAGTAAGCAAACAAACATCAAAGGTAATTTGCAACTTCACCTTAAATACAAAGACTATTTTCAATGACGCCGAGGGTCACCGGTCAGCAAACCTACCAGATGATGATATCCAACTGTGTGAGAAAGTATTTGCTACTCACGCACGAAATACTGATGGTAATTTCGTGGTATCTTTACCCCTTAGTGAACCGGTGACCTCTCTCGGTGCATCCAAACACATAGCTTATACCAGATTTAGGTCATTAGAAAACAAATTTGAGAAAAATCCAGAATACTATAAGAAGTATGTAGAATATATGAGGGAGTTTCAGGCGGCAGGCCATATGACACAGGTTGCAATGACAGACAGACAACCATACAATTATGTACCTCATCATGCTGTTGTAAACCCCCATAAAGTCTCTACGCCTTTGCGTGTAGTCATAGACTGTTCATGTAAAACTAGTTCAGGAAAGTCATTAAATGACATACAATACAAAGGTGAAGTAATTCAAGATGATTTATTTGATATATTGCTAAGATTTAGAAAACATAGATATATAGTAAATGCCGATATCCAACGTATGTATACAAATATATATATAAATCCAAATCAACACTTATTGCAATGCATTTTGTGGCGTGAAACCCCACGCGAGCCCCTTAAAACATACAAATTAACTACCCTTAGTTTTGGCCTAAAGAGTGCACCTTATCTAGCAACGCGATGTTTGAAACAGTTAGCTGACGAATATGAACAACAATACCCCGCGGCGTCGTCTGCTATTAAAACCGATTTTTATATGGACGACTGGATCGGAGGCGGATTTTCAGAGCAGGAAGTTGCAGAGACAGCGATCCAAGTTAGTACTATTTTGAGCTCTGCAAACTTTAATTTACGAAAATGGAAATCAAACTCAAACGTTGTTTTAAAGGCGATAACGAACAACGATTACCAAAATACACAAACAAATAAGACACTAACAACATTAGGTTCAGACACTCATAAGGTTTTAGGTCTGGCATGGTCAGACAGCGACGACACGATTTTATACACACCAAAGGTGGAACCAGTGCCAATAAATTTAACAAAAAGAATAGTTTTATCCACAGCATCAGCTATCTTTGACCCCTTGGGTCTACTAAGCCCAGTAATTATTGTAGCAAAATGCCTAATCCAAAGGCTTTGGCAAGCAAAACTTGACTGGGATGAAAAGCTTCCCCCAGACATTCACAGTGAATGGTCCATATTTTATAACAATCTAACAGATTTAAGTTCACTAAAAATACCACGGTCTGCATATGGAGTGAACTATAGTAGCTACGAGCTGCATGGGTTCTGTGACAGCTCGCTTACTGCCTATGGTGCTTGTATGTATATACGAACAATGGACACAACAGGTAATAATATAACTGTACGATTACTGTGTGCAAAGACCAGAGTGGCAAAAAAGGAAACTATACCTAGACTCGAATTGCGAGCTGCCTGGTTATTAGCTACCCTATACAAAAGGGTTTGTGATGCATTTAAAACACAAATACAATTTAAATATTTCTGGTCAGATTCAAATGTAGCTCTAGCTTGGATAAAATCACAACCAAATAAACTTGATACTTTTATTAAAAATAGAGTAAATACAATTCAAAGTCTCACAGACACTAAAGATTGGCACTGGGTCTCTACTAACGACAATCCAGCAGATTTGTTAACAAGAGGTTTACAGGCTAACAAATTACCCCTTTGCACCCTATGGTGGGAGGGACCCAAGTGGTTGTCAAGGCCCACAACAGAGTGGCCTTCACAACAAAATAAAACACAACTTACAACTTACCCAGAAGAGTCCCTCGAGACTCATTGTAACATATCTTTAAATTCACCAAATAATGAATTTATAATGACATTATTAAATCGGTGGTCTAACCTTGGAAAGCTAAACAGAAACTTTTCCTACATACTAAGATTTATTTATAATTGTAAAAACCCAGACAAAAAACAACTGGGTCCCCTAACAGTTGCTGAACTAAAATCATCCCTCAATGAACTAATTAAATTTGCCCAAATTAACGCATTTCCTACTGAGTATGAAAAACTCAAAAATAAAAAATTACTACCAAAAACGTCAAACCTACTTTGCTTGAACCCTTTTATAGAAAATGACCTGATGAGAGTAGGGGGACGATTAGGGTTATCACATTACAGTCACGACAAAAAACATCCTATTATTCTACCAAAACAACACATACTTACCGAACTTATTGCCCTAGATCAACATAAAAAATTATTACATGCTGGCCCACAACTTGTGTTAGCTACGCTACGAGAGCGATTTTGGCCTATTCATGGTAAACAAATGGTCAATAAGGTCGTCCGTAAGTGTGTAACATGTTTCAGAGCTAAACCTACTATAAATGTACCCATTATGGGTAACTTACCTTCGTCCAGGGTGAACCCATCCCCACCTTTCCTCAAGACGAGTGTTGACTACGCTGGTCCATTTTTGATAAGGGACAGGAGAGGACGTGGATATAAAACCAATAAATGTTATATAGCAATATTTGTCTGTCAATCGACAAAGGCAGTTCACATAGAACTAGTCACTTCTTTAGAGACTTCAACTTTTCTCTCAGCCTTCAGGCGATTCATGTCAAGACGAGGGAAACCAAATGAGATGCTTAGTGATAACGGTACAACATTTCATGGAGCTGATAGAGAAATAACAGAGTTGTATGATTATTTAAAACATAATTCTAACGAACTTTTGACTTTATGTGCAGATGAGGGTGTTGTATGGAAGTACTTGCCAGCTGTGACTCCCCACATGGGAGGCCTACACGAGGCTGCCGTTCGAGGATGTAAGACGCATTTAAAAAGAGTACTAGGTCAGGCTTTATTAACGTATGAAGAGTTTTCAACTGTACTCATACAAATAGAATCGATACTTAATTCTCGACCTCTGTGCCCAATACCAAGTTCGAATAATGACGAAATATTCTACCTTACGCCAGCCCACTTCCTGTTAGGTAGGACACCTGTTTCGATGCCGGACTACGATTATTCCCATATGCCCCCTAGCAGACTAACTCATTACCAACAATTACAGCAACTACAACAAGATTTCTGGCGGCGGTGGTCTCGAGATTATATAGGCTTACTACAGGAACGGCTGAAGTGGAGAAGCTCTAAGGGACCGAGCCTACACGTCGGTACGATGGTGTTGGTGAAAGAAGATCGCCTCCCGCCGTGCCAGTGGCGGCTCGGAAGGATCATCGGCTGCTGCCCAGGACGAGACGGCGTCACGAGGGTAGCGGAAATTCACACGATCAGGGGTATCATCAAACGGGCCTTCAACAATATCTGCCCTCTACCAATCGATGACGCGTAACGCGAGATTGTAAACGTGCGTTCCCTATGTTTTCAATTTTATTTTCCTATTTCCCAGTTTATTGAAACGGGAAATTGTAAACTTACAATTATAAGTAGTTTACCTTCTAGTTATTAATAAAGTAGTGTTAAGCCTTGCACAGTTTATCTAACTGTTATTATAAGTTGTTCTGCCCTCTACCAATCGATGACGCGTAACGCGAGATTGTAAACGTGCGTTCCCTATGTTTTCAATTTTATTTTCCTATTTCCCAGTTTATTGAAACGGGAAATTGTAAACTTACAATTATAAGTAGTACCTTCTAGTTATTAATAAAGTAGTGTTAAGCCTTGCACAGTTTATCTAACTGTTATTATAAGTTGTTTTTATCTAGTACCTACTTATCTAAATTAAGGTTAGGTTCAATTTCGTATTAGTATAATATTTCATACCTCAAATACTTAAAATCTCTTTTTAATTGATTTAAATTATAACCTTAGATTTCCTTTTGCGAAACTCAGAATTATTGTTTTTGTTATGTAAATGTTAACTTAGATTAAAGCGATACCTTTTCTCTATATAGTTTAAAGTGTAGCTGTTTCAGAGATTAATTCATACTACACCTATTAATTATAAATACTAATTACTTTTTCCTATTTAAATGATTGTGGAATTACTAGTACTTACCTATTTTGCAAAATTTCGAGTCATTTAGTTTTATCAATTTGTACGAAGTAAATTACATATCAACATAATTAACGTAGAATACTTAGTACTGTAAATTGTTGTTATTAGATTCAGTAGTCAATAGATTTCATGTAATGTTTGGACTGCTAATGATTGGTAATATTTAAATCTAAATTGTATAGCTTCCAATTCTACTTTTATGCCAATATATTAGTATTCTAAACAATTATTGTGGCGTGGCAGCATGTCACGGACAATTTGAATTGTGGCGGCAATATTTGCGGGTCGCGCGAAGCCGACATTTTTATTGTAATGATGACGTAATGACAGATCGAGCGGCCATAATGAATTAGCATAAATTGAACCGAATAGACTACGACAGTACTTGTACCATTTTTCCTTTATTTAATTATAAAATAGAAGAAATAGAAAAGATTCGGCGTTTTTACTTGCAACCAGACAGGAACCCCCTCAATTAGGAATAAACAACCTCATCGAGTTTGGGCTCGTTAGAATCGTCTTGACGAGTAGTTTGTCTTTCAATGGTGACCAGGGTCTGATGATGGAACTGGAAGGTGGTCATAGGAACTTCGCAATGAAACGACAGAACCCCATCGAGTTTGGGCTCGTTAGAATCGCCTTGACGGGTAGTTTGTCTTTCAATGGTAATCAGGGTCTGATGATGGAACTGGAAGGTGGTCATAGGAACTTCGCAATGAAACGACACAACCTCATCGAGTTTGGGCTCGTTAGAATCGTCTTGACGAGTAGTTTGTCTTTCAATGGTGACTAGGGTCTGATGATGGAACTGGAAGGTTGTCATAGGAACTTCGCAATGAAACGACACAACCCCATCGAGTTTGGGCTCGTTAGAATCGTCTTGACGAGTAGTTTGTCTTTCAATGGTGACCAGGGTCTGATGATGGAACTGGAAGGTGGTCATAGGAACTTCGCAATGAAACGACACAACCCCATCGAGTTTGGGCTCGTTAGAATCGCCTTGACGGGTAGTTTGTCTTTCAATGGTAACCAGGGTCTGATGATGGAACTGGAAGGTGGTCATAGGAACTTCGCAATGAAACGACACAACCTCATCGAGTTTAGGCTCGTTAGAATCGTCTTGACGAGTAGTTTGTCTTTCAATGGTGACTAGGGTCTGATGATGGAACTGGAAGGTTGTCATAGGAACTTCGCAATGAAACGACACAACCCCATCGAGTTTGGGCTCGTTAGAATCGTCTTGACGAGTAGTTTGTCTTTCAATGGTGACCAGGGTCTGATGATGGAACTGGAAGGTGGTCATAGGAACTTCGCAATGAAACGACACAACCCCATCGAGTTTGGGCTCGTTAGAATCGCCTTGACGGGTAGTTTGTCTTTCAATGGTAACCAGGGTCTGATGATGGAACTGGAAGGTGGTCATAGGAACTTCGCAATGAAACGACACAACCCCATCGAGTTTGGGCTCGTTAGAATCGTCTTGACGAGTAGTTTGTCTTTCAATGGTGACCAGGGTCTGATGATGGAACTGGAAGGTGGTCATAGGAACTTCGCAATGAAACGACACAACCCCATCGAGTTTGGGCTCGTTAGAATCGCCTTGACGGGTAGTTTGTCTTTCAATGGTAACCAGGGTCTGATGATGGAACTGGAAGGTGGTCATAGGAACTTCGCAATGAAACGACACAACCTCATCGAGTTTAGGCTCGTTAGAATCGTCTTGACGAGTAGTTTGTCTTTCAATAGTAACCAGGGTCCGATCTAACATATTAAGTTATCAAAGACCAAAAAGTATAAAATAAATTAATAGAATAAAAAACTAAAAAAAACACGCTTTAATAAAAAAAGTCCAACTAAAAAATAGAAAATAAAATCTAATAAATTTGGATTAAGAATATTGTACTTAAATAGTAAGCGTGTTACATTGTGATTGCAAAAGAAAAATAACGAAGGTGTAGCATCACAAATTCACAATGTAACACGCTTACTATTTACAATATTCTTAATCCAATTTATTTAAATTTAAAATTTATAGAAATTCATTACTTTGCCCCAAATCGTCCGAACTCTCTTTGCTTCATTTCCTATAATTATTATTTCATAATCATGGGCTGTTTTACAATAATAGTGGTGGATAGTATTAAATAGTAGGAATGTTCGGTTCTAGCCGATCTAGAGACTCTGATAATTATAAAATTTGTGACTAATTTTTTTATAATTTTTATTGACTTATTATATTTTAGTTTAGGGACTTATTACAGGACATATTGGCCTCAAACTTCTCTAATATATTCTCGTTCTCGACCTTGTCTTCTCGTTTCCTCTTACGTAACATTATGATAAGTAGATACATAAGGAAGGAAGGAAAGGAATTACTATCTTCTGGATATTATGTTGGACACATTCAAAATGTCTTGAGTAAAAATAAAGAGTCAACGGATGTCCAGGGTGTGATGATTGAGCTGGCCTATGCTTTTAGAACTTAACAACAACAACAAGTTATCAACCTGTCGTATTTGGAGTCTTTCGTCGTTATATTATACATTTTAGTACTTTAAGCTGAAATATAATAAACGCTGAAAAAACTCGTGAGGTCTCAGTTCGGGGCGAACTACTAGTTAGTAGGTATCTAAATATCTACATTTTTTTTGACTCAAAAACTTTATCGAGCGTTTCAATTGTTTTTTAATAGACTAAACTGAATTACCAAAAAAGAAAAACGTATAAACGAGACCAAATTTATTTTGTGAAGGATAAAGGGGGTAAAAACGTTACAGCCCGCAACATTATTTGAAAGCAAAATGAAGGCAATTACGTCCGAACTTAAACTCTCTCTATCGCACGATACGGGTCATTTTTGAAAATACCTACTCGCGCCGCGTATCGACATGATTATCTTAATACGTAAAGGTAAGTTTGGAATCGGGTTGTATGCACCCCCTTGCTACTGATCTCTATTCCACGATTAGTGCAAAAGTGGTCATGTGAATCGCTTTAGTTTTCAATTACCTTACATGAACATAAGAATTTGAATTCTATTTCTAAGTACTTAAGAACTATTGTAGCTTAGCGATGATCCCGTAAAGGAAGATAATAGCATAATAATAGAGTGCTTTTATGTTCTAGTTAGTAATAAGATGCTTTGGAGTTGGAATTAATTCTTAAGTTTTATATTATAATCTCAGAAACAAGTCGGATTTATAAAAAAAAAGAATTTGTTTGTTTGTTTGTATGAAGCTGTCTGGTGCTAATGCCTGCGACTTTCATTCCGGTCAGTGGTGCACCAATGTATTTTTCTTACAAAAATAACTTTGATGGTAACCATATAAAAATAATAACAAAATAAATAAATATTGCAGGACATTCCACACATCGCCATCTAGCCCCAAACTAAGTAACTAGACTTGTGTTATGGGTGCTAGACAACGGATATACTACTTAAATACTTTTCTTTTGTAAATATATACATGTATGCTATGGTTTCCTTGTCAATAACGGAACGTGAGCGATGACGTCACACTTTTTACGATTTATAATAATATGTGCGCTAATTAACATTGCTCTTACGGTGAACGAAAACATCTTGATGAAACCCACTTTTCGTTGATTCCAGACGTATTGAAAAGAGATTTTCTATGGACACGGTCGATTAAGCTGAGAGGGTGGAATAGCCTACTCCAATCTCATACGAAAAAGACCCAAATAAAGTGGTCTAGCTATACAGCCCGTAGGGTAAAGTCGGGATGGATGTCTCGAATGTATTGTTGCCGCAGTTCTCAAAAAACCATATTCCTTTCGTAGGCAAATAATTTTACTACTTATTGAAAGCGCTCTGAGGGGAGACCTCAGAGCCACCACAAGTGTTATAGATAGCGCGTTTAGTCTTTACGTGCAAAAAAAACTGTCAATCGAAGTGCTGTTGACTACACTCAGGATTTTTAAGAGGAAAGGGTACCGGAGGCTCTTTCCATACAAACTATTACAAACGTAGTCGACTGTTTTCTCCCTGGATAATGGCACTAGAGCAAATATTTTTGTTGCATAAAACTTATAATTGCCATGACCATGCCCTTATTTTTTGATTTTTTTAATTTTTTAATTTTTTTAATTTTAATTTCTATGATAATTAGAAATAAAAAAAAAAACAAAAACATAGGGGCATAGTCATGGCAGTTATAGGTTTTGTGGCACAAAAATATTTGTGCTAGTGTCATTATCCAGGGAGGAAACAGTCGACTACGTTTGTATGGAGAGCGCGCAGGTACCCTTTCACCTTAATATCACGTATATTAAAAATCCTGAGTATTTAACGATTGCGATTCTCCCAAAAGTGTGGCAAGTATCCCGACTTTACCCTATACCAATTAAAAAACTTAAATGGAACTGGATTGGTCACATCATGAGAACAAATAGAGAAAAATGGACCAAAGACATAATAGAATGGTATCCTAGAAGCGGGAAAAGACAAAAAGGACGTCAAATCAAAAGATGGGAGGATGACTTGCCAAAAGGATGGAGAAGATTAGCTCGAGACAGAGAGAAGTGTAAGATACTGGGGGAGGCCTATGTCCAAGGACAACCTGACTTAAAAACTGGTTACTGAAAATACCTACTAATATGAATGAATTACATACTTAGGTACATCTTTTTCTATTTAATTTAATTTAATGAATTTTTAATTTTGACGTTGTTAATTTTGATTTGAATTATTAATTTTTATTACTACATTTATTAATTTTTATATGTTTTGAAGATTTTGACTGTGACTGTAAGAAGATATTTATTTTTAAACATTTAATCTTTATTATTTTCATTATTTTTAATTTGATTGTTATTATAGATTTAAAAATCTGAAAAATAAATGAATTGAAATTGAAATTGAATTGAAATATTAGATTTAAAAAGTACTAACACCATAATCCTAAGTTTAGAAGAATTGTACAAAAGGTCAGTGAATAAAGGCTATTTTTATTTATTATTTATTTTATTAATTAAAAAACAAGTATTAATTACCCTGTAGGTACCTATATCTTATCGTTTTCTCTAATTAAGCAGGTAAAACCGCAAAATGAAACCTGTATAAATATAAAATTAATAATGAAAATCAAAGTCAAATCAAATTAAATCTAACCCAGGTTTTAAACCTAACGATTATTTGATGAAGTTTTTTAATTTATTCCCTAAGAAGCTCTTTAGGTATAATAAAATGAAATTTTCTAGGTACCCTAATATTACGGAACTTTCTCAAATTAAATTGATCTCTAGGGAGAAAAAATTTAAGATAAATATGATACGGCCTCTGAATAAGTAGACAGACGACTTAAGACCACTGTGAAGCGGCATGCTCAAAATGAGCCAGATCGACTCGAGGCTCCGCAAAAGAATACCCAGTTTTTTTTTACATAATATGATAGGTCAGCGTTTGACCACTATCACACCTGCCTGATGGTAGGTGACGATGTGGCCTAAGATGTAACACGCCTTCCTAGAAGATACCTATTCACTCGCGAGTTAGTGGTGCTATATTCACGACTTCCTTTATTATATGCAGGTAGATGTATTCGAATAGATTTTCTCAATAAACGAAAGATTTTAATAAAACTTTTTTAATTAGAAATCTCGTAAGTATTTCAATGAAGAATATTAATCTAAGTTGATCAGTGGTTTTCAAGGTTTAGCTAAATTATTTCAACATTTTGTAATGCCTACGAGAATTTGGAGACCTTAGACTATAACTTATGTTAAATACTTGGATAAGTTTCCGAAACTTACTTTCTAATAAGTAGGCTTGTTGAGAGGTAAAGTAGTTTTGATTAAATTTATCTCGACATGGATGTTGACAAGGTACCTATTTTTGGGATTAAAATAGAATACCTTGATATTAATGACCAAATAACAAGAAAATAAATAAATGAATTGTTTTTCAGATTGATATTAAAGCAAATATTTATCAAATGACCTGTTTTTAAGTATGTACTTTTACGAAATATTTAGTTTTTAATTAAGATGACAGGTTTCTCTTATTACCCTTACAATAATCGTTTATTTGTAATAACGCTTAAGAACTGAAGGTCTAGTTCGCTATGCCTCGATGATTAATCGAGGCTGTATTGCTACTGCTACTGATTAAAAAACTGAAAGATCAGTAAAAATCAATTTTGTAATGACACAAAAGTAAGTAAGTTGTCTATTTCTATTTTCTTTTAACTGGCTCACATTCTCCTAACCAGAGATTGTGGCATTCATAGAGCGCACCATCTATCGAGCAATTCAAACCTAGTTATACCTAGTTCGCTATACAAAAGCGAATATAAATTATTCATTATGAACCGCACACTCAGTGAAGACGCGTGCTATGGCTACTGGGAAACTAAAGCGAATGGATCGGGCAGAGATGAGCACAAAATTGTACTCAATTCGCTACTGCGAGGCACGTTAATTTTGTGGCTCAAGTTGAGGCAGATCGACTCGAGGCTACCTTACCTTAAAGAACACATCGTCAATTACCATCAGGATGATAATGGTGAGATGATGACTTATACCATTATTTACTAGTAGTATTGCGAACTGTAGAACCTCGCGAGCACAAACTAATAAACTTTGAGTTTTATGTGAGAAGGTGGTTTTGAAGTGCTTCCTCTCTAGTTGTTAAAGGGCCGATTCTACTGCTGTGAAAATCTAAATAAAGCAATTTACAGCATATCAAAGAGTTATTTTGCTCATAATTAAACTAATTAAACGGATTTAGTTTGTTTTTGTTAAAACCTGACGTGACTCGATTATATGTCCGTTCAATTCGTTTCATTATGAGCAAAATAGCTCTTCGAAATGCTGTAAATTGCTTTTTTTTTTAGATTAGAAAACCTTAGAAAATACTACCTATTTTGCTCCTCATTTCAAAGATCATTGTTAAATCTTTAGCAAATTTTCAAAACTTGAAGCAACGCAGCACTCACTTTGCTCGCTAACTTAAAAATAATAAGATAGGCGAGCGCAGGTTAAGATATTATTATGAACGCTTCGGCCGTCTATAGAAGGAACCGAAGTTTCGGAACTAGTTCCGTACGAGGCTTTTAATTTACTTGTATGGAACTGGTTCCGATCGAGGATTATAATTTCGTTGTGAACCCCTCTAATGCAAGTGAAGCCATGGAATGTAAGTTAGAACTAATTGCATTTGATAACGAAACGTTAGTTAAACTTTCCCCAGAGAGGGAGAGAGGAAAAATGCAATTTTACGGTTTCAGCGACGCAATATTGTTGTACCGTCAACAAAATATTTTATTCTATATTAAAAACTGTTGTAAAAATACTATTTGAGCTAATTATAAATAAATTAAAGATGTTGCTTTGTTACTAGTTTATTTTAGAGTGACAGTTAAAACAAAATACAAAATAATATAAAATTACTTCTATTTCTTTACTGCACAAAGAAGTCTTAATTGTAAAAGTAGAACAAGTAGGTATACTACAATTCTACAACACCACCCTTCAATTAAGACTCTGGGAAAGAACACAAACAAACAAAAATACCTAATCATTACATAATAAAAGAAAAAATGAAATTACTTAACCTAGGCTAATACCATGTATACATCTCTTATGAGCAACCTTGCCTAAAGGTTTTGTAAACACATCCGCATAATTTAAATCTGACCGGACATAATCAATCGTAATTGTTTTGTCACACACTTTTTCTCTTATAAAATGATATTTTGTATCAATATGCTTTGTTCTGTGATGAACTGGATTAAGCACTAAACTATGCGCACTCTGACTATCGTTAAACAAAATCACTGTGTCAGACTTACCAGTTACATCCAAAATGAAACTTTTAAGATAACAGGCCTCTTTAGCAGCTGCCGCTAGAGCCATATACTCGGCTTCCGTTGAAGACAGAGCTACAGTTGACTGTTTCTTCGCTTGCCAAGCTACAGGACTACCAGCTAACATAAAACAGTACCCAGTATAGGATCTTCTATCTTTCGTACAATTAGCCCAGTCTGCATCGACATACGCTTTAAGATAATCGCCAACCATCCTGTAAGTAAGAGTGTAATCCAATGTACCCTTCAAATATTGCAACACTCTCTTTGCAGCTAACCAGTGTTCTTTGTTATATTTGGTATTAAATTGGCTCAAATAGCTAACTTGATAAGCTATGTCAGGCCTAGTATTTACTGATAGGAACATTAAGCATCCAATCAAACTTTGATATGGAAAAGACTCTCGTTCGTCAATTATTCCATCATCAAGTTTCTTTAAACTAGACGGTGTATCAAACGACTTACAGTTTTCCATGTTAAATCTTTTTAACAGATTCAAAATAAAAGTACGTTGATTTACCTTAATCTCACCATCCTTTCTTGAGATATTGATTCCAAGATAATAGGATAAAGGACCTAAATCTTTAATATTAAAAATATTTTGTAAACATTTCTTAACGCTTTGAAAGGTCATGTCATTTTTGAAAAAGACAATTATGTCATCGACATATACCGCCAAAATGACAATTTCTTGACCATAAAGTTTTTTATACACGCATGGTTCCGAAGGAGTTTTCGTGAAACCCATCTTGGATAAGGTTTTGTCCAACATTATATTCCATGCTCGGGGTGCCTGTTTGAGCCCATACAACGATTTCTGCAGTAGGCAAACTTTACTTTCACGGCCTTTCTCCACAAAACCCTGTGGTTGTTCCATAAGAACTTCCTCTTCAAGTTCTCCGTTAAGAAAAGCAGTGTCGACGTCCAAATGCCTCATTTCTAGGTCTAATTCAGCAGCTAAGGCGAATAAAGTACGGAGTGAAGAATGACGAATAACAGGAGCAAAAGTTTCATTGTAGTCTATTCCTTCTACCTGCTTGAAACCTTTCACCACAAGTCTAGCCTTATACTTCAAAATGTTACCGTGAGCATCTTTCTTTACTTTGTAGACCCATTTACAAGGTATAACCTTCTTATTACCTATAGGCTTATCAACAAGCTTCCAAGTCTTCAACTTCATGAGCGAATCATATTCATTGTTCATCGCAGAACGCCATTCATCAGCATCATCACAATTCACTGCCTCTGAGTAAGATTTCGGCTCACACATATTATCAGTTTCTGATAATAAATTTGCAACATAAAAATCCGGTTGCTTACGAATTCTAGTAGGATACCTACTTACCTCTATAACATTTCGTTCAGGACTAGTAGGGCCCTCAGATTCAGCCGAATTATAATCTAGTTCATCATCACTACATGGTACAGAATTTTCTTGAAGTTCAACCGTGTTATCGTCCTGTTGACTATCATCAGTTACCACCATTTCATTCTGTAAAACGTCATCAAACATAATGATAGGTTCTGGCTTAGTAGATTCAACAACATTACCTTTAAGTTGTGTAAAACGATCTTCAAAAAATGTCACATCTCTGGACTTCTGTACATGCCGAGGGTTAGAAGCATCCCTAAAGAAATAAGTATTAGGATCATCTGTATATCCTACAAAGATAACTTCTTTAGTTTTAATATCTAATTTCTGTCTATGACAGGCTGGAACTTGAATAAGTGCCCGACATCCAAAAACACGCAAATGGCTGAGATCTCCCTTTTGTCCGTACCATTTTTCATATGGAGTCTTCCTAATTAAAGCGCGATGTGGCGATCTATTTTTCAAGTAAACCGCTGTCCTAAAAGCATCTTCCCAATAAGCTTTTGAAAGTGAACTGTCAGCTAGCATAGAACGTGCTTTTTCTTCAATAGAACGATTGGTACGCTCAGCTACGCCATTAGACTGAGGACTATATCCTGCAGTAGTCTCATGAGTTACTCCTTTTGACGATAAATAATCAGTGAATTCCTTATTTACATATTCCTTACCACAATCCGTTCTCAATATTTTTATTTGAGCACCAGTTTGTCTTTCTATCAACGTTTGGAAACAAACAAACTTGTCTTTAACTTCTGCTTTCGAAGAAATAAAATACGGAAAAATCATACGCGTAAAATCGTCAACGAAAATCAAAAGATACTTATTTCCTTGAAATGAAGGAACAGAAAATGGTCCACACAAGTCAGAGTGAATTAACTCTAATTTCGAAGTAGCCTTTTTGTATTCTACTGATTTAAAAGGCTTCCTCGCCTGTTTGCCCTCAACACAAGCAATACACTTACCTTTATCCATCGCAGTATAGTCGATGCCCATTTGACTTCTTTTTAATTGATCCATTCCTATCCTACAAAGGTGTCCTAATCTTTTATGCCAAAGTTGGTACCTACTGAGATAGTCAGATTGCACATCGTTTGCGGTTAAGATACATGGAGTAATTTTCGTACTACAATCCAGTGAGTACAGTCCACCACTAGTAACAGAAGCATGTAGAACAGCATTACCTTTGAAAGAGAAATCAGAAGATTTATAAAAATTGTTTTTCAATCAACCTGTTTTATCAAAAAGTACTATGAAGCCCTTGTCAACAACCTTTTTGACAGAAATAAGGTTACTCTTTAAGTCAGGTACATACGCTACATCGTTAATACTATCTATAACACTAGTAGTTTCAATAGATACATCACCAACTCCACTACATGATATCATATGACCGTTTGCTACTGTAACAGTTATACCGCTGTCCATTGTCCTCAACTCCCTAAACCAATCTCTTCTTGATGTCATATGCCTTGAACATCCAGAATCGACCAACCATACGTCACTTGTAGACCCACAAGACGTTCCTAGTGCGTGTTGTTTTATGTTTTTCTTTTTACGCAAAGGGCATTGTGGTCTTTTGTGACCCGGTTTCTTACATTCATAACAAACAACTTTTTCAATACTTGAGTTTTGATTTAAATGTTGTTTTGATTGGCTAGTTGTTTCAAAAACTTGTATTGTAGAGTCACATTTGGACATTTCGTTCAACAGTTTCTTCTTTACGATATCAGTGGTAACCTCTATATTACTATTTTCAAGAGCCATTACAAGTGGTTCATATTTCGGACCAAGTCCTCCAAGCAAAATGGCTGCAATCGAAGCATCATCTATTACCTTGCCAATATCAGCCAAATCCTGAGCTGTACTAAGAACCACATTGATATACATCTCTATATTCTGAAAATGATCAAGTGAGAGTCTGTATAGCTTCCTTTCTAATGCCAGCCTTCTGCCCATGCCCTTATCTTCGTATGCATCTTGTAAAGCATTCCAAGCTTCTAAAGCAGTCTTAGCATTACGAATGTGGGTCATTGCTGTCCCATCAACGGTAAGGCAAATTTTAGCTAATGCTCTCTCATCGTTTCGTATTTTCATCGAAGCAGAGGTAGTATCATCTTCGCCATAGCCACTTACTGTTTTCCAAAGATTTTCGTGGATTAAATAATTGCGCATCTTAAACTTCCATTTTATGTAGCCATCTTTATTGCACAGTATGAGCGACGCTGGTATTGACGAAGAATAATTCATTCCACTATTGGAGTCACCATCACACATTTTCGATACAAACGAAAAACGATTTTGACACTAAAATATTCACATCAGCAAGCACTATTGATAATCTTTAAAATATTTTGCTCTTCGTGCTGATAACGTGTTGTAAAAATACTATTTGAGCTAATTATAAATAAATTAAAGATGTTGCTTTGTTACTAGTTTATTTTAGAGTGACAGTTAAAACAAAATACAAAATAATATAAAATTACTTCTATTTCTTTACTGCACAAAGAAGTCTTAATTGTAAAAGTAGAACAAGTAGGTATACTACAATTCTACAACAAAAACTATACATTTTTGTTCTACTACTCTTCTAAGTCATTCAAGTCAAGTCATTTCTAGTCTCTAGACTCATTTTTTATATTTGCTTTTAAGAACAGTGTCCCAATTGCCGTAACTTATGACGCATTAGTTAAGTGCACGTACAGTTGACGCATACGTTACGTTAACGCAAACAATAATCGGTATTCCTGTAAAATAAAACGCGTAATCGTCACTTTAACGCACGTATGCTGCACGTCTACTTCACCTATGCGCATTCTACGCGTGAAACAAGCGTTGCCGTACGAAATTTTTGACTAATCTTCCTAGGTGACAAATAATTTGACATTTATGTGACGTCAAAATTTAGCGCAAAACGGCGAGCGCGCGACGTTTAGGTTTGCGTAACATGTGCGTGACGAATGCGTTACGTGTGCGTGTGCGTCTTAAGAAATTAGGGGAATACGAAATCTATTATAGTTATGACGCAAACGCAGACAAGACGCGCTGCATAAGAATACGACAATTGGGGGGCAGGCTTTTTGTCCTCGCTTCTTTTAAAGATTTTCCTGGTAGGTCCTATAAATTAGATTTTTCAAAATTCTATAAAAAAGAAAAAAAATGTTTCAGAGCGCCAGCAACTATTGGTCCATGTCATCGCAGGGCGATTCACGTACTTTATCAGCATTTGGAATACAAATGTTAACGACGAAATCTGGTTTTCATTAGGAATTCAAAAAGTATTTATATTTTAAAGCATAATAACTGCTTCAGCTGCGAACAGTACACATTTATATCTCGGTTACAGTGGTTAAAACTAATCTTTTAGATAAACTTAGGTTAGGTTAGCAGCAGGTTATTTAGCGGGACTAAATCCGGTTAGATGCGGATTTTTAAAATCTTGTTTTGGATTAGCGAATTATGCATTTTATTAGCGAAGCGATGCTTCTTACGAACAGTTGGATTCGCTACTATTTTCAGTTGAGACAAATGATGAAATCTGAAACGTTCCACGAATAGAGAGATTTGTTTGATGAAAATCGGTTTAGCTGTTTAATTCCAGGTCTTTAGGACCAGCGGCTATGATATGTCTGTCAGACAGGGCCTTAATTCTGTTAAATCACTTAACTTTAGTGAAATAGTTTTATGAATGTTTGCTAGGTTCTTAGATTGATACAAACTGTCGTCAAACATAGTCTGATAGTGGCTTTTGTAGTTTTATATAATTGTCTGTGATTTCCATTCAAATTAAAATAGAGGTAACAGCGATGGCGAACTTCGACGGAATACTGGCCTAGGACTTTTAATTTTATACTGATTTTTATATAGAATTTTATACAGATTCGAAGTGAAATATGAAGCCACTGAAAAAGAATAGAAATAACGTGAATTACATCTGTTTCTTTTCTACTTTAAATCATTGTTGGCAATTGACTGACGTGAGAAATAAATGTTTTCGTTAACCCGCTGGATAACAACATCGGAGACGTAGTGTTTGTTTTTATTTCATCTAAGTATTTCGTTCACCTAGCAACTAATATAAAGGCCTTACCACGTGCTTACCACTAGTAATTTACGCGCTCTTCTTTTGGTAAAAAGTTTCGATCGTGTTTTGGTTCCGTTTCTATGGTCTTTTGTTTTAGATTCAATAATCTTTTGTTTCAGTTTCAATCGTATTTGTTTTAGTTTAGATCTTCTTTTGTTTCAGTTTTGATTGTCTTTTGTTTTTGTATTGATGGTCTTTTGTTTCTGTTTTAATCGTATTTTGTATCTGTTTCGATTATCTTTTGAACAAAATTACAAAGAAACTAATGAGAAGAAATAGTTACGTTCCAGAACTTGGAACCAGTGAGAAAAAAATTCCAACTGGTTCCTTTGTAGTTTTGTTCGAAAGACGATTGAAACGTAAACAAAAGACGATCGAAACAGAAACAAAACACGATCGAAACGGGAAAATAGTTTAGTTTTGATAACCCCATCTAATAGAACAAGCAATAAACATTTCAGACTAGCAACATTTGGACGTAGAACGCCACCCTGCTCTCTACCTTGTCTATGGCCCTTTTCATTCACAACTGCTATGCGAGCGGCACACTTTATTTTACGTTATTATACAGGGTTATTGATAATTATACTAGCAAGCCATTGAGGGCTACTTCTGTACACCTTAACAAATAACTTTTGTTCTACAACTTTTGAAATTTAAAAAAAAAAAAAATTGAGGTTATGTAAATTCGACTTCAAAACAAAGGTCATTTAGACTAAGAATAGTAGATTAAACTTAATAAATAAATAAAATTTTAAGGACCTCTCAGCTGATTTTCAGGTAAACCTAGCCTCAAAATTTTAAAAAAATAGTGAGAATTTCCAAAAGCCGTAGAACAAAAGTTATTTGTTAATGTGTACAGAAGTAGCCCTCAATGGCTTGCTAGTATAATTACCAATAACCCTGTATAATAACGTAAAATAAAGTGTGCCGCTCGCATAGCAGTTGTGAATCGAAAGGGCCATGGACAAGGTAGAGAGCTGGGTGGCGCGCTACGTCCAAATGTTGCAAGTCTGAATTATTTATTGCTTTTTCTATTAGATGGGGTTATCAAAACTAAACTAGTTGTTTGTTTAGGTGCACAGAAGTAGCCCTCACCCGCTTGCTACTATAATTAGCAATAACCCTGTATACCTTCCAAGTTTCAGTCATCCTCAGCAAATACAACTGTGTAACCCAAATCCCCACTGATTTTATACCTACTTAATTCTACGGGGTCTTTAAACTTTAACGATGTACTTCAACTTAATACGAATGAAACGTGTTTCAAACATTTCACCTGATGTTGTGACGTCAGAACACTATCATATTTGAGGAAAACTTTGGGGTAATAAGGGAAGAAATTTCTAGAAATATTTTCTAATTAAAATGCATCACTTCACTATTACTACATAGTATAAAACAAAGTTGCTTTTTCTGTCCCTATATCCCTTTGTATGCTTAAATCTTTAAAACTACTCAACGGATTTTGATGCGGTTTTTTTAATAGATAGAGTGATTCAAGAGGAAGGTTTATATGTATAATACATGCATAATATAGCCGTGAGAAGCCGGAGCGGGTCGCTAGTAATATCTATTTAAATTGCACTGCGATGAGATTTAAACTAGCGACCTTTTGGTTGATGGAAAAGTATTAGGAGTAATAGTCGGAGATCCCTTTAAGTACGACCTTCATCTAGCTGCTAAATGGATAAAAAGTAACTTGAATCAAATTAAATACATACGTCAACAATTATTGTATTGCAAATGGATCGCCTAAAAAAAATCAGTCCAGAATCTTATTTTTTATTTAGACTTTTGACTAGTTTAGTTAATAGACAAATTCCATACCAATGAAATACATAATCTAAATTTTAAACTTAACTTTAATTAACAGACCTTCTCCATCCTAAGGTTGCCTGGAAGAAATCGCTTTAAGCGATAAGGTCGCCTGTTTGTACAATTTAATAAGCTTTCTTGTACTCTTTGATTTTTTTTTAATGTTTTGTGTGTTGTACAAATAAAGTGTTTATCTATCTATCTAATTCATTAACAATTACTAAGTATTTGTTGGAAAAAATCTTATTGAAAAATTTCATCGCGACGGACGATTTTCATTAAAAACTAAACATCCAAAACCTACGCCTTACATCTATGTAGAATACCAAAAGAAAAGTCTTGAACTGAAGTAAAAATAACAAAACAAAATGTGATCAAATTTGTATCCCCGGGGACGGGTATCTCAGGGATCGGGGGTTCTCCGGTACTGACCCGATGTTCCTTTTTGACTAAAAATAGATGTAAATTGGACTGTATTACCATTATTTGGGATCACAAACAAGCGATTTAGATTAAGGGTTTCCCTTCAGAAATCACATCTTTTTTCCCATTAGGGATTTGTATGTGCTGAATTGCTTACCGAAGTTCTTATAAAATGTGCACAGTGGAGCGGCATGCGACTTGACAGCATAATTTATCTTTTTTTTAAATCCTGACTGACTTATATATCAACGCACAGCCAATGAACGGCTTCGTCTCCACTCTACCCGATCCCATCTCTACCTGATTTAAAATACTTATCTAAAAATCCCAACTCTACCCGATTTCATTCTTGCATATAGAAAAAAGTACGAGTACAGTTAACATGAAACGGATCGCGCTATTTGACGATCGATAACTACTATTATTATACATTAGGTACAGTCATATTACCAATTAGCTGAACCCTACGTGACCCAGAGCTTATTCGCATATCTGTAAAAAATATAGTATTTTCATACTTTGTTTTTTTTTCATATTGTATATTGTATTGTTTAAAATTGTATTTGTTTAAAAAAAAACAGGATCAGGTAACGTTACTTTACAACCTTACAGATATGCGAGTCTAGGTCACGTGGGGTTCAGCTAATTGGTAATGTGACTGTACTTAAGAAAGTAGTTTTGAAAAATTCAACCTCATATTTTTCCCAATTCCAAAATCAGAGTGACATTTGACGGTATCAACTTTGTTTTAAAAGCGGATCCCTCAGCACCCTTAAAACCTATTAAACGATACCCCTCTACTCAATCAGTGACACTTGACAGATGTAAATTTTACATCGTGTTTGGTTTTTTCCTACGTCTTTTGTTTTTTTTTCGATCGTCTTTTGTTAGGCCTAATATCTTCGGTACATAGAAAGTAAATAAATATGTTTCTGCTACAATGTGCACTGTCGTTTAGGCCGAGAGTAAATATTTGATTAACTGCTTCATTTAACAAATAGTCCCGGAGGCTGCGACAAAAAATACACTGAATACAAAGAACTGTTGATTTTTGCTTGTGGAATGTAGACTGACAGTTATTTTTTTTATTTAAATTCTTTCAGACTATTTGTTTAGGTTTATTTCGCATTTTTTTAAGTATTATTGATAATCTTAATAGATTATTAATTAATACATACTTATGACAATTAGACTATACGTATACACACAGTATGTTTTGAAGAGGGGAACATAATATGAAAGATAATTGGCTTAATGGTCACCAGGCTGGACTGCCAAATACAGGGTGGCGGGTTCGATTCCCGCCTCAGACAAGTATTTATGCTTAGATATTTGTCTGGGGGCTGGTTGTTTCTATGTATATATTTACAAAAGAAAAAGTATAAAAGTAGTATATCCGTTGTCTAGCACCCATAACACAAGTCTAGTTACTCAGTTTGGGGCTAGATGACGAGATGTGGAATGTTCTGTTATATTTTTTTTATTCATTGTTCTTGGCCAACTAAGTAAGTATATAGGCTAATAATAGTCTCAGACAAGGATAAAATATTTATTATAATTTTCTCTTGTAAATACATACTTAAGTAAACAGAAAAACACTTTGACAATGACTTGGCAATCGCATAGCAACATTATTAGGCTTGTCTATGTAATATTTGTTAAGTATTTGTAGATTAACCTGAGAAAAACCGCGGAGAACACCTAGTTTATGTGTAAAGAGGTAAGTTTTTTTGTTTGTATCAAATACGCTCCGAAACTACTGGACCGATTTTGATGAAACTTGGTATGAGGATAGATTGATTCACTGGGAGTAACATAGGCTACTTTTTATCCCGATATTCCCACGAGATCGGGAGTTACGCGGGTGAAACCGCGGAGCGCTGCTAGTGACAAATAAAACGACAGAGTATGCTAAACTAAAACCCCAGACTAAAATACAACACGAAGTAAATGTTACCTATCTAATATTTTTTAAGATAAGAACAAAATTCGCTTCGTAATATTTTGTACCAACCTAATACTATATGAGAACAAAGGGTTTGTAACATTCCGGCTTTGTAACCGTCAGCCATTTTGTTTTAGTTTAATTCTTCTTCGTGTTCGGCGTCAAGTTTAGTTTAGACAAAACTAAGCCGTGGTAACCACATAATATTTTCCCGGTTTCTTTTCAAACCTATGGCAATAGTTAGAAAAACGAATACAACCAACAAATGTCATGTAATCTCGTAAAATGTCAGTTTTTCCTGTTATGTGGCAAATAAATTAAAAAATGGTTGTCTGTAAAGTCTGTTTCCGGACGATAATTTTACGTGATAACGTCATAAGAAAACATTGATGGTAACCATGGCAACGATAAAACGTTGCTATAGTTACCTTGTCAACTATCAAAGTATCGTTGGCTCAGAGACAGAATACATGGGCCGGTGGGAAAGGAGGCGCGGGCGGCGGCGGTGGCGGTGGAGGGGGCGGTGGGGGTCGATGAGGCGTTCCAGTAACGACGTGTGACGTCACACTTTTTTGAACTGGCAGGTGTTCACCAATTTATAAAACGTTATCACGTCAAAACGTATTTCATTTTCTTACATTCATGGCATCATCACTCACAAGTTTAACGCAACTTGAGTTGTAGATTAAAAGAGGAAACGGAGTGTTGGGAGACCAGCTGCCCGGTGGACCGACGATATTGTGGCGGTCGCGGGTAGTCGGTGGATGGAGGCGGCTCAGGACCGCTGTTTGTGGCATCGTATGGGGGAGGACTGTATCCAGCAGTGGACATGTATTAAATAAATATATTAAATAAATAAATATTGCAGGAGACCACCACACATCGCCATCTAGCCCCAAGCTAAGTAATCTGACTTGTGTTATGGGTGCTACACAACGGATATACTACTTATATACTTTTCTTTTGTAAATATATACTTATAATACATAGAAGCAACCAGACCACAGACAAATATCTAAGCATATATACTTGTCTGTGGCGGGAATCGAACCCGCAACCCTGTGTTTGGCAGTCTGGTATGGTAACCATTGTGCCAACTGGGTCGTGTATGATGCTGAGTCGTAGATTGATAGTAATGTACCTAAATTATTATTATTTTACTTTACGAGATTTTGTTACATTGCATTAGTTGTTTTTTTTTCAGTCGCTAACCATGTAGTCAGGTTTTTAAGATAGCGACGCAAAAATAAACTAAGTCAACTACTATACCAGGCTCCATACTTAAATGTTACATCCCCTTTATTCTTTTCGTTTCCTTTTACACGTTGTTTTTGCTCCCTTTATTATTTAAAGACATGTTTTGCGATCGAATAAATAATATTCATGCTTGTTTTCTTTTAACTTTTTTGATAAATAAATAAAAACCCTGAAAAGAACAAAAACCGCGGAACTTAAAAATATTGAACTGACATCCCAAGTAACACATTTGGTAACAAATAGCTTGCATATAGTATTTTTTTGGAACCTTTAGTAATAAAATCCACCTTGATTAAGTTCTATATAGGTGGTTAGAACTTATATGCAACCTATATATTACTAAAGGGAGAAAAATTGCAACTCATTTATAGTTGCAGAAGCGTTGCATAAGAGTTCGAATTGTTACCCTGAGTGGCACTTGGAACTAACGGTGTTTTGTGTTTGTTTGTGTTTTGTCATAACTAGTCTTATTTTCGGCGGAGACAAACGAAAAACGGTGTGCTTTGTTCTATTGTGTTAATTGTGACAGCCATATTGCATCTATTTGGCGAGTATTAAAAATGTACGTGTAAACCGCAGCATAATATCACGGAGCCCTTGCAAATGGTTTTTTATCGTGAAACCATGGTATATTTACTTAGTAAATTTTGATGCGCCTTCAATTTAATCAAAAGTATTAACAAATATGTGCTGATCAAATAAATAAGATAATACTTTACAACAATTTGGTTGTTAAAAACCTAACATTATAGTTTCACAAAAAGTATACTGTCAACAATAGTTATCAAAACTTATTTTGTTTTATGTTATTGTGATAAAATATCATTAAACAAATAATGCTTTTCAAGGTTATTATTTTTAAACATGGCGATTTAAAGTAGACCTTGTAGTTCTTATTTTCACTTATTTGTTACCTTATTGGAACTCTTAAGCCCAAAAATCACTCATTAGTACCTAGTAGTGATATTTTTCACTTCACAGGTCTTGCTGTCTCTACTTTGAATTGGGGATCCTCAAGACGGGTACAAAACCCATTGTGAAGGATAATAAAGTAAAAAAAGTAAAATTTACTTAACTTGTAAAGTCGAGGACTGTCTGTACAACTGTCTGTGCAATTGTCTGTACAACTGTCTGTCACTGACTGGTACTGTCTGAAACTGTCTGGTACTGTCTGGTACCGTCTGGTACCGTCTGGTACCGTCTGGTACAGTCTGGTACAGTCTGATACAGTCTGGTACAGTCTGATACAGTCTGGTACAGTTTGGTACAGTCTGGTGCCGTCTGGCACCGTCTGGCACCGTCTGGCACCGTCTGGCACCGTCTGGCACTGTCTGGCACTGTTTGGAACTGTCTGACACTGTCTGTAACTGTCTGGAATGAAACTAATGTACGGAACCCTCAGCGCGTGAGTACGACTCGCACTCGACCCGTTATTATTTTAATTAGATCTTGTGGTTCTAAATGAGATAAAAATAGAACCGATCTACGCTTTACAGTGGCATATAAGAGTATTTTCGACCTTACAAAGGCAATTACACTAAGGTTCCAAATGAGCTGCAATAATAACTCTTGAGCCACTACAAGTGATAAATAACTCATATATACTACTTATTTAGTACTAAAGGTGCCAAATGAGGGGAAAATACCACCTATTAGGGCACAGTTCTTTAGGGGGGATTTTAAGATGTCATATGCCTCTTTAAGTTCTAAAAGAGAGAAAATTAAAACCTTTATGCGCCTATGAGTAATAGATTCGGCTTAATGCTACCATAGGTAATAAAGCAGAAACAAAAATCACTCAAAAGCAACCGTTAGTGATAAGAGTTACTCATTTGCAAATTCGAGTGCTGTTTGCATCTTTAAGTAATACCATACACTCTTGCATCACCTATATGCTACCTACAGTTGCAAAATAAGTTCCAAAATTCACTAACGTGCTACTTGGGATTGCACTATTAAGCCCTAAACTAAGAAAAATGGCTTGTAGTATGGGATAACATTTTTATCTATAACCGTACGATCGCAGTCAAAATTGCAGTCCCACCGTAGAGCTCCAAAATTGATGTTATTAGAATGTTTTCAACTCAAATAAGATTCTAAAGTCTTGCTCGAGTTTATGTTTAAATTCTTTTAACTCATGAATTTATTAGATAAATCTAATATTATCGAGCAATTCTTGTATATCTATACTAGCGACCCGCCCCGGCTTCGCACGGCTACATTATGCATGTATTATACATATAACCCTTCCTCTTTAATCACTCTATCTATTAAAAAAACCGCATCAAAATCCGTAGCGTAGTTTTAAAGATTTAAGCATACAAAGGGATATAGGGACATAGGGACGGCGAAAAGTAACTTTATTTTATACTATGTAGTGATTATACAATTCTCAAAACTCCACCTATACGGCTGAACCGATTTGTATGATTTTTTTGCGTACGTATATTCGTTAGTTCTGAGGATGGAATATCATTTTTTTTATTTTTGAAGTAAAAACTTCTTTTAGCGCGGTACGCTTATTTTTAGATGAGATAAAATCTTTGAACTTGCGACACTGTTACGAGACGCAGTTACAGTGTGTGCATATATGCATTAAAATAAAAATAAATGTGTTTGTTTAGTAAATATCGTTATATAGTTCACTTCTGTCGTCACTCCCGGTGTTTTAAGTTTTTTTAAATTAGTTTTTTTTCTTTATTTTTTTATGGTAAAAATACGTTTTTTGGGACGGCTAGTACATATATAAATGTGTAATCAGGATCTCGGAAACGGCTCGAACATTTTCATGAAATTTAGTATGTGGGGTGTCTCGGGGGTAAGTTAAAAAGAATAATAACGTCAGATAACCGAGCAAAAAAAAACTATTATTAGAATAAAAACATTTCAATAATAGAAACTTATTTTTGAACTCTATGGTGGGTCTGCAATTCTGACTCCGACCGTACATAGAGAAACACCCAGACCATAAGCAATGAACCTGTAGATAGAATCGAACCCGCCACCTCAGCTCCGGTGTCGCGGGCCATCACGCCACAGCGGTCGTTAACTCCGATATACTGAAAACCTGAAATGTACAGTCGGCCAAAAAAGGAGGGTAGAGATCTAAAAATAATATTAATAGCGACGGAAAGATGCTTCTATCGGTGATGGATACATATTTCTGCCGTTTGCAACGGAGACACTTGGCCCTTGGGGGTCCAGACGCCTTAAAATTTTATAAAAGAATAAGTTTCAAAATTACTAGTTTTAGATTCAGGTGACCAAAGGGCTGGCTCGTACCTCAGACAACGGATAAGCATCGCCATCCAACGTGGTAACGCTGCCAGCCTTTTGGGCACACTTCCTAGGGACTTTGGACTTTTATTCCATTTCCATTTGGAAATGGCTTCCATTTGGACTTTTAATCATCACTATCACTACATAGTATAAAACAAAGTCGCTTTCTCTGTCCCTATGTCCCTATATCCCTTTGAATGCTTAAATCTTCAAAACTACGCAACGGATTTTGATGCGGTTTTTAATAGATAGAGAGATTCAAGAGGAAGGTTTATATGTATAATACATGCATAATATAGCCGTGCGAAGCCGGGGCGGGTCGCTAGTTAAGTATAATAAGTAAAGTAGGTATAGTTTATTTAATTAATTTAAGTTTTCGTCATTTAATTATTATTTAATATAGTATAGTAACATAATTAAATAAAATTTAACATAAGAAGTCAAGGCTATAATTATTTAAACATATATTCTACTGTACGTGTGTATGTCACTGAACTCCTCCTAAACGGCTGAACCGATTTGATAGATTTTTTTGTATGCATTTCGGTGGCGCCCTGGATGGTTTAGATTGACAAATCAACCCGGTTTTTTTAATGGCAAAATCACGTTTGCCGGGACAGCTAGATAAATATAAAAAAAAAACGTGTGGCTTCGTACAGTCGTACCATATACATACACGTTATAAGCGAACGCTCGGCCGAGCTACATGGTAGGCGGAGTGGAGGGTGTTAGGTTTTATTTTCGTTACGGAATTTCTTGATTCGGTCGCCGCGCTCAAAGCCCGCAATAAAAGCTAGCTTAACAAAGGTTAAATCTAGAGACCACAGAGTTCTAAAATGTATATTATTATTTGAATGTATTCAACTTTAAAGTGCTACTCATTTATAATCGTTGGTCCCTGTCAGATTAAAATAAAAACAAGTGAGATGCGAGATGTTGCGAAAATAGATGATTTTTTCTAAAATATTTTTTCAGTTGTTTATTTTGCAATCATTCTTAGTATTTATTTATGAAAAACAGTTCTAAGAAAGGATAGAAAATATCATTGGCATTACATTACAGCTTATGTCGTGGGAATATCTTTGAACTTTTAATGAAGTTGATTCTTTTCTCAAAATGTGAACTTTTTGGAATAATGTTGAAAGTTTAAGATTGATTTTTATCGAGTACTTTTTCTAATCGTGGTTATAAAGCGAGTTAAACATTTAGTTGATAGTTCACCATGCCGGACTGCCAAACACAGGGTTGTGGGTTCGGAGCCCGCCTCAGACATGTATTTATGCTTAGATATTTGTCTGTGGTCTGGTTTCTATGTTTTATAATTATATATTTACAAAAGAAAAGTATATAAGTAGTAAATCCGTGGTTAGCACCCATAACACAAGTCTAGTTACTTAGCTTAGGGCTAGATGGCGACGTGTGGAATGTCCTGCAATATTTATTTATTGGTTTCACCCGCGTAAGTTGCTATCTACTTTTCATTTTGATATTCACACGGGATCGGCCCGTGGGAATATCAAAATGAAAAGTAGATAGCCTTCCTCGATAAATGGACTATTCAACACGTAATTCTTCAATTCGAACTAGTATTTCCTAGAACTAGAACTAGTAGAACTAGAACTATTAATCTAGAACTAGTAGAGATTAGCGCGTTCAAACAAACAAACTCTTCAGCTTTATATCTTAATATATATAAATCTCGTGTCACAATGTTTGTCCTCAATGGACTCCTAAACCACTTAACCGATTATAATAAAATTCGCACACCATGTGCAGTTCGATCCAACTTGAGAGATAGGATAGCTTACATCCCGATATTCCCACGGGATCGAGAGTTACGCGGGTGAAACCGCGGAGGGCAGCTAGTATTAGTATAGATTTATTTGCTGACTGTACATTTTACAGTGGCTGTAATATCTTTTATGTAAAATTCCAACCCTTCATTTCAGTTTAGTTTCATAACGTGAAGTATTCGAAAACTTCGTAACCATCTTAGTGATATTGTTTGAAGTTGTCTTCATGGAAATGTGTGAAGTAACTGCTTTGTAAGAGGAAATATATTAATACCTGTATACAGGGTTATCACTATCACTACATAGTATAAAACAACTAGCGACCCGCCCCGGCTTCGCACGGCTATATTATGCATGTATTATACATATAAACCTTCCTCTTGAATCACTCTATCTTCTAAAAAAAACCGCATCAAAATCTGTTGCGTAGTTTTAAAGATTTAAGCATACAAAGGGATATAGGGACAGAGAAAGCGACTTTGTATAGTGAAGTCGGTTTATATGTATAACTAGCTTTTGCCCGCGACTTCGTCCGCATAGAAGCGGCTTTAACAGGATTTTTAATTGGTTTTATCACTAATATATTTCTGTGGGTTTTAATATTACCAAAATCGGTAGGTTATTTTAAACATTCTTTTGTATTATCATGTATTTTCGTATGTCGTATTTTACATGTTTTCTCTATACGCATAATAAAGAAAGAAAGGACAAAAGTGTGTACTTGGAAGCAAATTAAAAAAATGGGTTGTGGGAAAAAGTAGTAGAACGAAAATATATAGTATTTAAATTTCATGTTACATATACAATTAAAAACGCCTAAATCAATTGAAATCTGGTTTTCAATATTAGATAGCTCTATTTTGAGGAAGGTCGTGGTATAGGTGGTATAGGCACATTTTGAGGAACATCAAAATCCAATTAGTAGGTCCTGAGTAAACAACAAAAAACTGCAGCCGCTCGACCGAACGCGTTCCAGCAAACACGAACGTCACAGAATACTTAATAGTGTAGCATACATTTTATCCCGATATTCCCACGGTAACGGGACTTACGCGGGTTTGTTTAGGGAATAATTCGTAAACATAACCAAAATGTTCTAGCACAGTTCTAGTCCTCACCATTTTAAATTTCGAATACTACGTTCCTATGAGGCCGTGTTCTAAAAGTGCAACCTCTTTTGAATAAAATCGGATTGTGTTTTCAAACATGTGTCAAAATACAATGTAGGTAAGTTAAAAGGAGTATTGATATCAACTTCGGAGGAAATCACCCCCAAAATAACTTCCTACCCCTTTTTAATCCCGTTAGAGGATGAATTTTAATAAAATACGAAACACGTGTTTCATCTATTCTGTTAAAGAATGTTTATGCAAAATTTGAAGTAGATTGGACCAAGGAATCACGTTGTCCCATACAAACTTCGTCCCCCTTTTTCACCCCCTTAGGGGTAGAATTTCGGAAAATCCTTTCTTATCGGCTGCCTACGTCATACAAAGAACACACCCTCCAAGTTTCAGATCTCTACGATCAGCGGTTTAGGCTGTGCGTTGATCCGTCAGTCAGTCATTCAGGACAAAGCATTTTATATGTATAAGAGAAGAGATACTGCATAATAGCCGTGCAAAGCCGGGGCGGGTCGCTAGTACTTTGATAAAAGAGATCCAATCAAAGAGTATTTAAGTTTTTAATAACCCCAGCACGCCGCTTCATACACATGTTCATACAAAATTGCTGGAGCGTTGTAATGTTCCAAATTAAAAAAACGCTCCTGCATTGGATTTAATTTTCTTTGACCGCGACACTGGCTATATGCACGATAGTGGTAATGCGAAGCCATAATAAAATTATAAATAAAAAAGAGATGGCGCTAGATGCTTCTTTCCGTATGTCAAAATGACAATTTTGACATCATCCCTACGTTCTGTACGTTTTCATGCAAAAATATTATGGTTTATTTTTTACGCCAAGAAATATCAAATTTTAATCAGTAACATAAATCTACTTGAAATACCTAAACCTCTTCTGATATTTTCTGAACACATTCGTGAAGATTATGTTAAAATCTGTTTCCTAGTTCCCGAAATTAGACTGCACAAACAAAGGTAAACAAACCAAATCAACATTTTCTGTGATGAATGGTAGTTTCGCGAATACGAAGAGATGGCGCTAGTTACTTGAAATTAAAAAAAATATCTTATTAATTTAATTACTTTATTTTTTAGTTAAAAAATGTGTATATTGCTATGTATTCTTAAAATACATAAGTGTACAAAATTTTTAAGCAGAACAAAAAGAATAATCAACTAATTTGTGATTTTCTAAATTTAAGAAAACCTGAATCGCGCATGCAAGATTTTTTTTTACCGGAGCTATATAAGGTTAGCGAATTCTATAGTGCTAAGATCATTATGGACGTAGAACGCTTACTTCCAAAACTTCGAATTTATTATATGTAGAGAATATATGCATGATATAGCCGTGCGAAGCCGGGGCGGATCGCTAGTTTTTAACTATAGTAGTAAGCCGTTGAGGGCCACTTCTGTGCACATAAACAAACAACTTTTACTCTACGACTTTTGGAAATTCGAACATTTTTTTTAAGGTTGAAGTTATGTTAATTCGAAAATCAGTAAGGTGATTCGGACTTAGAACAATAGATAAATCTTAAAAAATAAGTATAATCTTAAGGTTAATGACCTCTCCGTGTAAAGAACAGCTGATTTTCAGGTAAACATAATATAATAATAAAAACGGTTGCACTTCGTGAGTGCCGACAGAAGTGAAAACTTAAAAAAAACTAATTAAAAAAAACTTTACATAAAATAAAACTAAACTTTTTTACTAAACAACTACAAAATATAATACATATATGCACACACTGTAGCTGCGTCTCGTAACGGTGTCGCGAGTTCAAGGATTGTATCTCATTTAAAAATATGCGTGACGCGCCAAAAAAAAATCACTTCAAAAATTCTAAAATGTACGGTTTTCCATATAATAACGTCAACTACTTTTTTATCCCGATACCGAAACTTTACAGGTGACACCGCGAGGTTATGCTGGTTGAATAATCACTCATACATAGTATAAAACAAAGTCCCTATATCCCTATCCCTATATAAAACCTGTCCCTATATCCCTATGTATGCTTAAATCTTTAAAACTACGCAACGGATTTTGATGCGGTTTTTTTAATAGATAGAGTGATTCAAGAGGAAGGTTTATATGTATAATACATGCATAATATAGCCGTGCGAAACCGGAGCGGGTCGCTAGTATAAGTAATAATAAACAGTGACATTAGCAAAAGATAAGTTGATCGCGTTGTAACCTTCATTTCTAAAAAAAACAACTCAGATAACTTTATGTAACGCTTCTAATTTCATATTCAAATCATGAAAGTCAAAGATGAAGGAATTTTCGTGACACATTTCATGATTTTTCCCTAAAGATTTTCAATTTTATCTTTTAAAAAATATCAAGAAGATTTATGTCGGGTTTCATTCAGTGCCCACTGGGCATTCGTGGAGTGGACGACAGAAGCACAGCGGACAGTTTAAATAATTAAACTTTGGAAAATATAGCTAAAAACGTGCAACCGGCAACCGGCAGACGACCGACGACGGCGGCGCGGCGGTTCACACGCTTATACGTATTATTATTTTTCTTTTCATAGTTATTATTTTCCAGGGTTTTAATCAAGTATTTTTATAATTATTTCTCTTAGTCATGGTCGCGGGGGTCTCTTCGCGACCGTGACTATTGTAACATAGTCGAAACGTAAGAGAAATAAATAAGTATTTTTAGAATTTAAAATTCACCTGACTTTAATCCCCCATAACTTTCAGATGGCTGAACCGATTTTCATCAAACATTCACCTTTCAAACAAAACAAACGAAATCAAAATCAGTTCAATCGTTGAGGAGCTACAGACAGACACACATACAAACACAGACACGTCAAACTTATAACACCCCGTCGTTTTTGCGTCTTGGGTTAAAAATACGCGATTTATGACCCGAAAAATAATTACTATGAATACAAATCGTGTGAGTTTAAAAAAATCACTTTTCTTTTGAAAATACCTACTAACATAATACACTACATAGTATAAAACAAAGTCGCTTTCTCTGTCCGTAAGTCCTTATGTATGCTTAAATCTTTTAAACTACGCAACGGATTTTGATGCGGTTTTTTTTAATAGATAGAGTGATTCAAGAGGAAGGTTTATATGTATAATACATGCATAATATAGCCGTGAGAAACCGGGGCGGGTCGCTAGTTATAATAATAAAATTAACCTTTATGTACACTAAAATCTAGATAATTTAAACAGCGTCAAACCCTTTAACCCTGTATCCTTTCTTGTCATGACACTCTAATGCCTGAGACATGTATTAGATGAATTATCATACCACCCTCTCAACTTAGTCGACCATGTCCGGAGGAAAGAACTAGTCAATACGCCTGAAGCCAACTAAGACACGGGTTTAATCACGATGTTTTCCGTAAGAGCAATGTCAATTAGCGCACATAATTTTTTCCTAAGAAAAATTCATCGGTAAACGGGCGGCCGGGAATCGAACCCACGACCTTCAGAATGAAAGTCGAGGTATCTACCACTAAGCCAACACCGCTCTTATAGTTATTAAACACCCAGAATAGAACCAAGAGTTAAAAAGAAGCAAAAAGTCGGCTACTAATATCTCCGCTTATGACGTCCGATTTAGATAATTCTTTTTTTTAATTTAGAAGGTAATAACTTCAAATTCGTCTCATAATAATTTGGTGAAGATCTGATGAGGATGTTCGTAATCATGAGCAAAATAGGTTCAAAATTTGCAGTAGTTTGCTTAAAATGCTGTCTGTATAGTCTGTTTACGGTCGATATTTTTTTTCCTTTAGTCTTTAATTCGTCACTCGTCACCATAACACGAACCCAGATGAGCGATATTATTATTAAATACGGACGATAATTTTACGAAACATTCGTTGCTATGGAACGTGAGCGGAACGCGAAACATTGGTTGCTATGGAACGTGAGCGGAAGGCGAAACATCGGTTGCTATGGAACGTGAGCGGAACGCGAAACATTGGTTGCTATGGAACGTGAACGGAACGCGATGACGTCACACTTTTTTGTGAGTGCTGCCACCGGTGTTCATCAATTTAATAGACGTTATCACGTACCTATCACCGCAAATTGCAATAATATAGGTAAACAGATTACCTGTTGAAAAAAACTTGTGCTCGCGCTATTTTTTCCAAGAACACTAATGGATTCTCCCTAAGGAAAGTGTGGTTGATCCAGTTCCATTTGCGATATTTAATTTTCAAGTCAATAGGGACCATGATTCTTATTACGAGAAAAGAGTTGATTATTGTTGTGAATTAAGTTTTTAATGCAGTTATTAGATAATTAATTATTTTCAAAGTGTAGTGTAATATATTGTGTATGAACCTACTTTATGTTCTTAGGCCCGTATTAATAAATCGCTCTCAATATCGATCTTGAGTGCGTATCAATCGAGTGAGTCTTGAGATGCGGTCACTATCTTAAGTTAGGCGTTAATTAATAGATAAAACTCAAGTTTTAACCAGGCTGATATCGCTCTTGAAATTTGAAACTGATCTTGAGAGCGACATTGAATGACAGTAACGCTTTGTTCTTACCTGGAATGGTATGTTCTTACCCTATGGTAGGTAGTGTCGTCATATTTTGCTGTCAACTTGTTTTTAATGTGAATTTTTTTTACAAAATGTAAGATTTTACTAATATATAATTATTGAAATGCGAATGATTTGTTCAAAAAGTCATTAGCTTAAAATATCATCATAATAATTGATTTCTGACAAAATTTGTTCTAGCTCCATGTTCCTGAACTACAAAACTAACGAAACAGCTAACTTATGTCATGTATGACCCGCCATCAGACTTGAGTTCACGAAACTACATCTTGAGACATATCTTGAGAGCTGAGTTTGATTTATTAATACGGTATTACTCAAGTGATACGTCGCTCTTTAATCGCGTCTTAAGATAGGTTTATTAATCAGTGCAACAACTCAAGAGCAAACTCAAGATTGAAATCGATATTGAGTTCGGTTTATTAATACGGACCTTAGTGTTAAACTCGTATTGTGCACATAATATGATGGGAAGACGCTGGCTTTTAAAACACAAGTTTTCTTAGTTTAAGAGTCAGAGTTCCGTCTACTGAGACTGTTATTATTTTATTTATTTATTTATTTTATTTTATTTTATTTATTGAGAAAACCAACAGCAATTCACTTAAACTAAGCTTAACTTAAATATTGTAATAAAACAGCCAATTACAGGTTTTCCTATTTAGACTTTTTTTTTAATTTTTATTTATTTATTTATACAGGGTTATTGGTAATTAGACCCAAACTATTACTTTTTTAACCGATGAAAACAAAAAACGGAGGAGTTACTCAATTCGACGCGTACTTATATTATTTTTATTGTTCTACAAATTTTGGAAATTTGAATATTTTTTAGATTTTTTTTGACGTAATTTTGATAATCAACTGATGTTTTAAAGTCATTTCAGACTTGGAACAGTCGATAAAACTTAAAAATAAGAATAATTTTAAGATTAATGATTGTGTAAGTACCCTTCGGCCGCATACGAAACCGGAGGTTCGTAACCAGTTACCAAAGAAGAAAAAATCCTCTTCGTACGAAACCAGTTTCTTAACAAGAGGTTTTTTTCCTAACACGAAACCGACACCGGCTCGGCTGCATTCAAAGCCGAAGGTTCGTAACCAGTTACTAAAGAAGAAAAAATCCTCTTCGTACGAAACCAGTTTCTAAATAATAGACCGACTGCAAAAGACGATCGAAACGGTAACAAAAGACGATCGAAACTGAAACATAAGACGATCAAAAAGACGATCGAAAAAATAAACAAAAGACGATCGAAACGGAAACAAAGGACGATCGAAACTGAAACATATAACAGCTTATTTTCGGGTAAGTAAACATAACCTCAACTTAAAAAAAATTGTCTGTATAGTCGGTTTACGGACGATAATTTTACGTGATAAAGTTATAAGAAAACGATGAACGATTGAGATTTTTTCTGTTATTCCTTTTTTTGTTCAATTTTTTTTCCCCTATGTATTTCTTTTTCCTTTATATATCTCTTCTGTTTGTCACCCGTCACACCATAGGCCAGATGTTATTATTTGATATTATTATTTAATACTAATATTTAATAATACAATATACACAATAAAGGAGATATGCAACCTTGGGCTAGGATAGACAAGATGTTTGATTTATTCAAATAATAGTGCTATATTTTTAGTCTTTCGCCTGCATATTAGATTTCTCCTACCAGTCGGAAATCATTTTTTACTATAAAAATATTATTTATCACAGGTTCACTTACCTCAAAAAGCTACCATTTTCATTTTTTTTTTGTTATGGCAATTTCTTCAAAACAGGAGTGACTATAATTGCTTGGTCAATAATAATCGAACGATTTAGAATCGAATAATATTTTTTACCGATACATTCCCTTTTACGTTTTGTTCGTTTTTATCTAGCACTTTGGAGGTCAGTGGTTTTTAAATAATGAAATCTATCATTTTGTGAACTACTAAAGATAATTGTGTTTAATACTAAAGCTACAATCAATTATTAAGTTAATCGACCGAAATAAAAATTATATCGATTTAATTAATCGATTATAGATCGATATTGAATCTGTGGCAATTTTTTTCAGAGATTGATTTACAGATGTTTGTTATTCTCATTGCTTTTTTGCTTTGTAAATCTTCGGTATGTTTTGTGTATTTTTCGAGTTTTTTTTAAATCGACGGCCTTTTGCAACGTTTCTATTCAAAGGCAGACACTGACAGACAGATGCGGCAAAATCTTAGTTTCATTAAAGGTAACTAGGAGTGATAGCAAACATAAAAATACAGTGAATTAAGTAATGAAATTGACAATTAGTTAGTCAAGTATGACTGCAAATATCTTATAATGTCGAAGTGCTAGGGTTATGAAGCTGATATTTATGAAATTACTATTAAATGTGGATTGCAAATTGTCACTTTTCATTTTTGTTCATCTTACGCCCAAGGTTCTATGAAGATCTGCAGATCTCCTTTACTAATATTTACAGATATTATTATTTAATACTTTGTTTCCTAAGTTACCATGACACATGACGTCACACAATATTACCGTGACACTTTTGTGTGAAGGTGTTCCACCAAGTTACTAGACGTTATCACGTTAAAAACTCGAAGTCCTAAAGTCGTAGAACTAAAGTTGATTGCTAACGTACACATAAATAGCTCTCGACCCGCGCTTTCCTATATAAATACCAATAAACCTGTATTTACCTATTTCATTATAAATGTGCCCTAAGGTATGATTCTCATTAGACCGGGCTGTGCCCCGGGCCGTGCCCCGGGCATGCCGTGTACGTGGCCAGGACGGTGCACTGATTTAAAATACATTTTTAGGGTTCCGTATCTCAAAAGGTATAAATAAAGGAACCCTATGATCACTTTTTTTTCGGTCTGTTTGTCCATGTGTTACCACCGATTTTCTTAGGAATGGGAGGACGTAGCAAGTTGAAATTATCAGATGCTGAGGTCTATGGTCCCTATTAGGTGTATAAATATCAAGGTCCTGAGTCAACACGATAAAATAGTACATTGCGATACAAGTGTGGAAAGTTGATCATTCCATAGAGGCGGTTTATGACGCGCGAGCGGAACGCGAGCGTGGCAAAAGCCGAGATGGAATGATCAATCCACACGTGTATCGTACGACGTTTTTTATCACAGTTGCGAATAAATAAAAAAAGACTTGTTAAAATAATTAAAAGTTTTTAAGAATTTTAGGTTATGTTTACTATTTTTTGTTAATTACACTCCCGAAAGGCTAGGCAAAAGACTTTTAACCTATACAGCCTCGACTGACATACAATATTTTTTTTGGGTTTTTTTCATTTGTTTTTGCGTCGGCGGTTAAAAACAGAATATAATGGTAAGGAAAAAATATATTTAAGTACATAAGTACCTAAAGAAAAAACAAAATAAAAACAAAACTCAATTTTTAATTATTTTCAAAGACGTTATCACGTAAAATTATCGTTCGTTATCAGACTTTAGAGACAACCTTTTGAAAAGAAGAAAAAAGGTACCAACAAAGAGTTTTAAGCCAGCAAGGCATTAAAAACTCTTTGATGGTACCTTTTTTCTATACATCAAAACAGTATAACCCAGATAAATTAGGAATGTTTCATCTACCTAATATGTCATTAGCAGTAAGATACGTATTTGACTTATAGGGATAACGTATTATTTTAGCACTAGTTGGATTTTTTTTTATCGCACGCGTGTATAATACGTTGCATTATGACCCTAAAAGCGAAGCTTATGAGCAACTGTGATAAAAATATATGAATTTTACTTACCTATTTTTATGTACGAGTATGAAAATAATATCGAATATTTTCACTTTTTAGACTATCAAGTACATTTTTTAACATGATGCCCTAGTTCTAGCAAAATGAAACTTTTAGGGTTTATACTTCATAAAAGCCAATAGTTTATAAGATAGGTTGCAGAAAAAAAAATAAGTATGTGAAATATTTTTTTAGAACCATACAAAGATTACTTTAATGGTTTTATTTTTAATTTTATAAATCTAAGACTCTAATTAATGTAGGGGTACAAAAGGTCCACTATTGAACATGTTTTACAAAAAAAAGGCAGAATCGCCAGACCTGAAAGTTTGGCTGTAATTGCGAAGTTGAGGGTGAAATCTGATTTTGACTAAAATTTTACTAAAGTCCAAATAACTTTTGAACCACTAAATATTGCTGAATATACAGGGGGTTTAAATGGATAGGCACTGAGGTCCCCCACCCCCCAGCAACCGATGATCCAACCCCCTTGTTTGTGTATTTTTACAAAGGAAAAGTATAAAAGTAGTATATGAGTTGTCTAGCACCCATAACACAAGTCTAGTTACTTAGCTTGGGGCTAGATGGTGTTGAATGTCCTGCAATATTTTTTTTAATAAAAAGGTGCACCACGGACGAGCTCCGCTCCAGGCCCGGACACGGCTCGGTCTTATGAGAATCATCCCTTATACTTGAGCAGGAAATTGCTCCATAAGTAAGGTATACTTCATACCGCAACCACCAGTAGGTGTTTAAACTAGGGCTTTCAGTCTCAGTAGACCGAGATCCCGAAATCCCGATTGATTTTTCAATCCCGCTCACTACGGGATGCGGGATTTGATTTGATTTGGATTTGATTTGATTTGAATAAGTAATTATTATTGTATTAAATTGATCTCTTACTATACTATTTCAAAATTTGTACACCTGTAAAGGTAAAACATACTGCGCAACTTCTTTATATAACATCAAATTTTACCTATGTTTACAAATAAAGTGATTTGATTTGATTTGATTTGCGGGATTGAAAAATGTGACACAGTGTCCAAAATCAAACTGCTGATGTATTCAACACGGAAAGAACACCTCTACTCAAGCTCCGACATTGCAAGAGGAACTAGAACAGAGTTTAATCTCTGTTTTAGTTCCTCTTGCAATGTCGCCAAACTAGGTTAAGAACACCTCTACTCAAGCTCCGACATTGCAAGAGGAACTAGAACAGAGTTTAATCTCTGTTTTAGTTCCTCTTGCAATGTCGCCAAACTAGGTTAAGAACACCTCTACTCAAGCTCCGACATTGCAAGAGGAACTAGAACAGAGTTAAACTCCACCATAACAAGATACGAAGTAGTTTTGCTGACTTTATTAAACCTTTCTTATCGATAAACGCGGGATCCCGTTATACCGGGATCCTGTACCAATGAAAATTCTTAAGGCGAAAACCCTTTCGCCTTAAGGCTGCTTATGCTGCTAAACGCAACGCGCCAAAAATACCCGTTGCTTACAACTAATATTGTTGATTGTAACGAATGTGTTTTGTTTTTCTCAAAAGTGCTGAGATGGAATTGTAGGTGAGATCTTTACCGATATTTTGGGGTAATTTCCAATTGAAAATTCTTTGTTATTTCATAGCTAGACTAGTTTTAATTTTTAATTTTACGATAGCTTCAAAACTTTAAGAATTTTTTTGGCTCAAAATTACACCAAAATGTCGGTAAAAATCTCACCTACAATTCCATCTCAGCACTTTTGAGAAAAACAAAACACATTCGTTACAATCAACAATTTTCATCAACGAAGGCGACCCGTGCCGGTAGTAACTATTTAGTAGGCTATGTACCAAGGTCGTTGGCGTATGGACCCCCCTTAAGGTCCCACCTGCGCTCTCTTCATACAAACGTAGTCGACTGTTTCCTCCCTGGATAATGACACTAGCACAAATATTTTTGTGCCATAAAACCTATACTAACTGCCCCTATTTTTTGTTTTTTTTTTAATTACTAATTATCATAGAAATTAAGATTTAAAAAACAGAAAAAACAAAAATGTAAGGCCATGGTCATGGCAGTTATAAGTTATATGCAACAAAAATATTTGCTATAGTGTCATTATCCAGGGAGGAAACAGTCGACTACGTTTGTATGGAGAGAGCCCCCGGTACTCTTTCCTCTTAATCCCGCGCATCCCGATATCCCGCGATAGCAGGCGGGATTGGAAGCCCTAGTTTAAACTTTAATTTACAACGCACGTAAACTACTTTACTTTTATTATTTCCCACACGAACGTACGTAAATTAAGATTAATGTGTCTGTTACCTCTACAGGCTATAAGACGGTTACTAAAGCTATTTAAAATTTGATTTTTACAATGTTTGTATATTACGAGATCCGAGAAAAAGTATTTTTCATTACTCATACTCCGAAAGTAGGTCTAAATATGTCTGAAGAGCGTGCAGAAAATAAAATTTCCAGCCCTAGGGCTTTTCGCTTTCACTGACAGCTGTCATGTCAAATTATGGCTTCGCACGACTTGTGCAATCTGCATGTAGCCAGTATCATTATCATTACGCATTAGGAACTTCAAAAACCTAACCTCCTTGCTTTTTTTTTACACCAAAGAATAATAATTATGGCTTGGCACGGCTCATGCATACTGCCAGAGTTTAGTACTTAGTAACTTTTTTAATGTATAACCTCTTTGGTCCCAACCTTGTAAGAGGATCAGGTAGTATGGACACATGAGTACCTACTCATGTGGTTTGGAGTCTCATTCACTCTCGTTGTTAGGAAGAATTTTATGTATTATTCGTAATGAAAATCACAGTGTTTACCTCGGGTGAAAGACTCATTAAGTCCCTCGAACTATTAGCGCCCTCGCTACGCTCGGGCGCCAAACTCCGTCTCGGGACTTGTAATGAGTGACTTTCACACCTAGGATAACAATGTACTATTTCACACCTGCAGCACTTTAATCACGGATTAAAGCCCTATTAACCTCAACTTAAAGCTAGACATTATTCCCAAGGGAGATAATGTTGTATGAAACTCCCAAGGGAATAAAGTGATTTGAATTTGGAACGTTGAAATTCGTGTGAAAATTCTTGGTTTTAATTTTGAAGGTCTCAGCAAATAGGTTTTATTTATAATAAGTAATTTGATTGGTCTACAAAAATCTAGCAGGCCACGATTTATGTTTTTTATTTTGATTGTTACGTTAGGTCTAAGGTAATAGGTTTTGCCTATAATACCTACCAAATATTTACCATCATGCTACCATATCATTGCAATTGCCCCATTTTTTTTAAAGTGGTCAGAGAACTGGCCACCACAATAATTAAAAAAAAATGGACTGACGGTATGAAAAGTAGAGTATGCACCTCGGGATAAAGCATGTCTTCGTCTTGGGCGGCTCGAACCCCTCGCTTCACTCAGGACTCTACTCGCTTCGCTCAGGAGTTATGTTTAAATTCCCTCGCTCCGCTCGGGAGTTAACCCGAGAGTACACACGGGGTTCAATATGTCACCCACAACATAAGAAAATACCGACATAAAGACACCGGTTTGGTTAATGAATTAAAGTTATCTTTATTTTAACTTAACTTTAATTCATTAACCAGACCGGTGTAAATGATTAATATCGATTTATTCGAGGTAAATAGGTCAAAAATAGGCAACCTAACATTTGCATATTCTATTTGCTTAAACTGACTTTCTTCTTTTCTGACATCTCCCGCCTAAATCCTTTTGATTGGTATGGTATTTGTCTCTTCAACATCTATCTAATATAGATCGGCTCAACACGTCATCCTTCTCCACTCCAATCTATTCCAGGTCAAGTTTGTCTGCGTTTACTCCCTTTTCCTCTATATCTTCCCTAACACAATCCCTCCACTTATAGCCAAAATAGAAATAAAATTCTATCAAAATAACTTCGGTATTGCAATATTGGTTGCAAAGGTTGCCTGGAAGAAATCGCTTTCAGCGATAAGGCCGCCCATTTGTGCAACTTATACTTTCTAGCTATTACTTTACTCTGTGTTTATCGTGTTCTGTTTCTTTCTGTGTTGTACAAATAAAGTTATCTATCTATCTATCTATTGCAAATAAGACGAGAGAAAGGTCTTCTTTATTTATTAAAAAGGCAATTTCGGTCTATTTGAAAAATTGAATAAGAATGTCCATCAATGAAAAAGTCCATCTGCGTCTGCCAATCAAAATCAAAGGGTACGACACAATCGAGTGGCTTGCGACCGATGATCTATATTGGTAGGGCTGAAAGACTACCACCAGGTTTTAGCAGGCTAAAACTATAATGCAGCCGCTCACCGGTCGTTAAACTTAAATTAGGAAAAAACCTTAAAAAAAAATGGTGTCTGTAAAGTCTGTTTCCGGACGATAATTTTACGTGATAACGTCATAAGAAAACATTGATGGTAACCATGGCAACGATAAAACGTTGCTATAGTTACCTTGTCAACAATCAAAGTATCGTTGGCTCAGAGACAGAATACATGGGCCGGTGGGAAAGGAGGCGCGGGCGGCGGCGGTGGAGGGGGCGGCGGGGGTCGATGAGGCGTTCAGTAACGACGCATGACGTCACACTTTTTTGAACTGGCAGGTGTTCACCAATTTATAAAACGTTATCACGTCAAAAAACAAATAGTTTGTCTGTTAAGTTGGTTTAGAACGATAAATTTTACGTGATAACATCATAAAAAAACGATGAAAAACGAAGTTTTTATTGTTAATTCCTTTAAATGTTTCTTTTTTCTTCTTTTTCGTTTATATATTTTTTTATATAAGTCTTCTATTCGTCCCTCGTCACCATAACAAAAGGCCTAATGTGCAATATTATTATTAAATACTCTGTTTCCTAAGTTACCATGACGCATGACGTCACACAATATTACCGTAACACTTTTTTGTGAATGCAGGTGTTCCATCAATTTATTAGACGTTATCACGTCAAAATCTCTGAAACCATAATAGTTACGGGACTGAAGTTAGACCTCTAAAAGGGATAAAAAGGTCTGATGATGTTTGTAGTTTATAATAACTACTAGCGACCCGCCCCGGCTTCGCACGGCTATATTATGCATGTTTTATATCTAAAAACCTTCCTCTTTAATCACTCTATCTAATAAAAGAAACCGCATCAAAATCCGTTGCGTAGTTTTAAAGATCTAAGCATACATAGGGACATAAGGACATAGGGACTGCTAAGTGACTTTATTTTATACTATGTAGTGATTATGTATTCTGTACCATGTTTTATTTATATATACGTTACGTACAAACTTTTGTCTATAAATAAAATTTATATATACTTACGTTACGTACAAACTTTTGTCTATAAATTTTGGGACTTTTCAGATATTTTCAGACAAACTTTGTTAGTTGGAAAAATTGGTAAAATTTAAGAGTTTCTTATTCGGTCGCTCGTCACTCCATTGTGAACTGTGCCCATAATTCAAAGCTACGGATTTTCGAAGGAGAATAATTTTTACTTAAAAATTCAGTCTGAAATACTTTGTACAGAAAAATGCTCTTAGGTACTTTGTTTTGATAAAACTTTTAAAGGTAGTTAGGTAAGTAAAGTAAATGCTTTTTCACCAAAATTATTATTATTATTTATTTATTTATTTTTAGCCTATTCCGTCCCACTGCAGGGCAAAGGCCTCCCTCCCCTCCTTCCACTGTTCCCTGTCTAGTGCCAGCTGGGTCCAGTCCCTACGATGCGAGTCCAACTCGTCCCGCCATCTCCTTCTGGGCCTGCCGCGGGGGCGCCTGCTGTTCGGGTACCAGTCCGTAGTGGTTTTTGCCCACATGTGATCGGGCATGCGGCAGATATGTCCAGCCCAGTTCCACTTAAGTTCGGCAGCGGGTGCGTACAAAAATTATTATTAATAATAAAAAAATTGACAAACCTTTATTTAAGTTAAATTTTTTGTAAACTTTTTATTGATAGGTAAGTAAATAAAATAAAAAAATAATCAATGTATCCTTATACTAAGTTTCACCCGCGTAAGTTCCGACCCCGTGGGAATATCAAAATAAAAAGTAGCCTATAGCCTTCCTCGATAAATGGACTATACAACACAAAAAAAACATACAAACGAATTGAAAACCTCCTCCTTTTTTTAAGTCGGTTAAAAATATTTTTTCAATTCGAACCAGCAGTTCCTGATATTAGCGCGTTCAAACAAACAAACACTTCAGCTTTAAAATATAGTAGCGACCCGCCCCGGCTTCGCACGGCTATATTATGCATGTATTATACATATAAACGATCCTCTTGAATCACTCTATCTATTTAAAAAAACCGCATCAAAATCCGTTGGGTAGTTTTAAAGATCTAAGCATACAAAGGGACATAGGGACGGCGAAAAGTGACTTTATTTTATAAATATGTCGTGATGTAGTGAAGTATAGAGAAATAGATAGTAACTTATTTATTTATTTCATTTTATTTAAAACCTATAAAAATTAAAAAAGGTTAGATTTACAGTAACCGTTACAAATTCAAACGTATTTATTACGTCACTTGCGTCATTTGTTGCTCTGCTGATCGTACGTCAAAAGCTAAAATAAAATAATGATATTTTAACCAAGGAAAAAGTGCAGCAACTTAGCAATACAATGTCCAAGCAATTGAACGTTTCCAAGATATTTAAAACGGGTCTAATTCCCTTCGGTACAATGGGGGTATAAAGTGGTACCTATTGTGCCAGTTGTCACGGTCACTTACTGCACTCCAAGTGCCCTGGTGTAACTATTCGCTATGGACTGTAAACTTGTTACTACGAGAGGTTCTCGATCGGAAAAGTTGCTAGGCGAAATCGGTGTACTTTCTACCCGACTGCTGCAATGTCAAAAGGGACGGTTTTATTAGTATTTGTTGTTATATTAACAGAAATACATCATATGTGAAAAATTTAACTGTCTAGCTATCATGGTTTATGAGATACAGCCTGGTGACAGACAGACCGACGAACGTCGGACAGTGGATTCGTAGTAAAAGGTTCCCGTTTTTATTATTTGGGTACGGGACCCTAAAAATTATGTACTAATGTAACTTAATGTAAGTAGTGTCAGTGACAAAAAAAGAAAACGACTGAAGGAAGTCAACAATACAGTGCTTCATTTGATGTATACGTCAGGGCGCTGCCATCTTGACTACTGTTTTGTGTCTATAAATAGGAATAAAAAGACGGAACGTGGTTCATTCTGTCGCAGTAGCTTCATGATGCCTGAACCTTTTCATGATCGCACAATTTAGTTGAGTTTATTAGTTTAATACCATTTAGTGAGTAGATTAGGCGTTGTAGTAAAATAACGCCTATGGGTATGTAATTTATATGATTAAAATATGCTCTGATGATATGTGTATTTAAATTTATTTAACCTTACGCTCAGATTGGGTTAAAATAACTAGTCCTTTACAGTAGCCAGTAGTATATTTTCGTTTATAAGCTAGCACTGGCACTTCGTGTTCCAACACATAGTTGGAACACGAACAAATACAAGATACGAATTAGGCCTATGTGATAATAGGCCTAATAGAATAATAATAAGTAAATAAATTTTGCAGGACATTCCACACATCGCCATCTAGCCCCAAGCTAAGTAACTACACTTGTGTTATGGGTGCTAGACAACGGATACTACAACTTGCACTTTTTTTTTTATCGTAAACTAGCGACCCGCCCCGGCTTCGCACGGCTATATTATGCATGTATTATACATATAAACCTTCCTCTTGAGTCACTATATCTATTAAAAAAACCGCATCAAAATCCGTTGCGCAGTTTTAAAGATTTAAGCATACAAAGGGATATAGGGACATAGGGACAGAGAAAGCGACTTTGTTTTATACTATGTAGTGATATATACTTATAATACATAGAAACAACCAGACGACAGACAAATATCAAAGCATAAATACTTGTCTGAGGCGGGAATCGAGCCCGCAACCCTGTGTTTGGCAGTCCGGTATGGTGATCATTGTGCCAATTGGGTCTTCAAGGAGATATCCTTGACGACCCAATTGGCACAAGTAGATATACTTCACTGCAAAAAACTTTTCATTCAAATTTGTTTCTTCGAAACCTTTTGATCGGTATCTCTATACTAAAACTGGCTTAAATATCCATTAAATACAAAACAAACAAAGCGATCGAGATCCAATAGTTGAGGGTTTAACGAATCGATTCCAAGCGATCGTAAATGTTTTTATTCAACTGTATGCAATGCGATGGGAGCAACGACATTTTGTACATTTATACCCACACGTAAGAGGTACAATCGACGGTCAAAAGTCTCTGCCCACCGTAACGTTTACAATCCCGTGCAGCACTATTTGAATATTATAACAACGTAACCTGTGGATCCTTGCCTTGTAGTACCTACTTTATTTCGAGTTAGCCTTATTAAAATTTTATTTTATGCGACAGAGATATTGCGTTTGACTCCAATATGCACCTTAACTACAGCCAATGATTTAGCTATAAGTTGTAGCATCCTAAATAACAACATCGTGTTGGATGTCAGCCAAACATTAGGTAATTTCTCTCTCAGTTTTATGAAGTGTAACTTCTGGCATCCGGATTAAAGTCTATTATTTATTGCGCAGTTGTCTGCTTTTTGCCTCGATAAATAAGTAATAGAAAAAAAAAAGAATAACTTTCAATAAACAGGGTGAATTTTTTGGCTTATAGATAGAGGTCTACGAATCTTTCATACTTTGCTCCTAACGGCTATATGGGCCTTCAAAGTAATTTCCTAAACTATAAGAAAAGAAACAAAAGCATTTATGGACTACAAACAGACGACAAACACATGAAAAAAAAATGCATAAAAAATGGTTGTCTGTAAAGTCGGTTTACGTATAATTTTACGTGATAACGTCATGAGATACGATGATTTTTTTTTGTTATTCCTTTTTTTATCTTTATATTTTTTTCCTTTATATACCTTAGTCTTCTATTCGTCACCATAACACAAGCCCAGAAGAGCAATATTATTATTAAATACTCTGTTTCCTAACGGGAACGGAGCCGTCACACAATATTTCGTCAGACACTTTTTTGTGAATGTTCCATCAATTTATTAGACTTTATCACGTCAAAAAGAAAAGTGACACAAAAAAACATAAAGGAGGCGTAGCGTGCTGACCCAAATGCAAATGGGCAATGACTATCTTAGTTATAGCGAAAAATGCTGAACGGAGTCGCGTGCCCGATTTTACAAAAGCTAAATTTTTTGAAAAAGTCATTAGCTAGAAATCGAACCAGTTCTGGATGAATAAATTGAGTTTTTTTTTGTTATTTCCTTTATATATAATTCTTCTATTCGTCACTCGTCACTATAACTCAAGCCCAGATGAGCAGTTTTTTTAATAGATAGAATGATTCAAGAGAAACGAGTATATAAAAACCAAACTACCACGCGTATAAACTATAAACACACTACATAAAGTGACATGGAGTCAAAATATTACGGTCCCTGAATATTTCCTATACAAACAGGACATTTTAACCTCAATTTAGGTCTATGAAAGGATAATATTTGCCGACAAACTTCCAGACACATTGGGTTTTAGTACCTACATCATTGCGAGAGAGTTTCATTACAGAAACTATACTGTGGTTTCATTAGGTAATAGTTTGGTTAGAAAATCTAAACATCTTGAATCTAGATGTTAAATTCAAAGTCATGACTGATTGATGGGTACCTTTCCAACTTCGTCTGCATAGGGTATGAAATTTCCAAAAAAAAAAAAAAAAATATTGCAGGACATTCCACACATCGCCATCTAACCCCAAGCTAAGTAACTAGACTTTTGTCATGGGTGCTTGAAGACGGATATACTGCTTATATACTTTTCTTTTCTAATTATAAACTTATAATACATAGAAACCACCAGACCACAGACAAATATCTAAGCATAAATACTTGTCTGAGGCGGGAAACAAACCCGCAACCCTGTGTTTGGCAGTCCGGCATGGCGACCATTGGGCCAACTGGGCCGTCAAAGTCCTTTGTTATCGGATGCCTACGTCATACAAAGAACACACAATCCACGGCTTCTAACACGCTCGCGTTCCGCAAATCAATTTTCCACACTTATATATCGTAATGTAGGTACTATTTTGTGTTGGATAGTCCATATATCGAGGTACTTACGCGGGTGAAACCGCGGGGTGCAGCTAATCTTCTATATATATAAAAGGGAAAATCACTGACTCACTCACTCACTCACTCACTCACTCACTCACTCACTCACTCATCACGATATCTCAGAAACTACAAGTGCTAGGAGTCTCGAATTTTGCATGGGGGTTCCTTTTATGACGTAGGTGCTCACTAAGACGGGATTTTGCGAAATTCGACCCCTAAGGGGGGAAAATATCTTCTATATATATAAAAAAGAAAATCACAGACTCACTCACTCACTCACTCACTCACTCATCACGATATCTCAGAAACTACAAGTGCTAGGAGTCTTAAATTTTGCATGGGGGTTCCTTTTATGACGTAATTCGAAATTCTACCCCTAACGGGGGTGAAAAAGGGGGCCAAATTTTTATAGTATATAATATTAGCTGCGCTCCGCGGTTTCACCCGTGTAACTCCCGATCCCTTGAGAATATCGAGATAAATTAAGATGTAAGCTATCCTATCTTTCAAGTTGGATCAAACTGCACACGATGTGCAAAGTAGTTTAGGAGTCCATCGCGCAAAAACAACGAGACACGTAATTTATAAATGTATATTAGAAAGAAAAAAAAAACTGGTTGCCTGTAAAGTCGGTATACGGGCGAAAGTTTTACGTGACAACAACTGTGCTCGAGTGGAAGGGACGCGTGCCTTTCACTTTTTATGTCTGTCTCTCTCGCTCTTAGGCGGGCTAACCATGCCCGCGTGCCTCTCACTCGCTCTCATTGTGAGCGCATAACGTCAGCGGAGCGTAACGCAGTTTCTTGAAGTGTCACCCGGCAAACCAATTTATAAGACGTTGTCACGTCAAAATAAAATTACCAACCCTTATATTTTTAAAAACTTTTATTAAATGCAGAAGTCGTTAAAATACTTCCTTTCAGACAAATTAAAGCCAAAATAAAATTAAAAAGACACAAACCGTTTCATATTTAATTTTAAAAGCATATTCATTTAGTGAAACCACTGTACATTTTAAGGGAAGCTTAATTTACTTTGTGGTTTGACCGATGAAAAGGTTTTTTGAAATATTATGGAGTTATTACGTGTTTCTTTGACTATAGAAATGTGATAAACTAGCAACGCTCCGCGGTTTCACCCGGGGCGCGTTCAGACGACACGCGTTGACCACGCGCCCACCACGCACATCACACGCGTTGACCACGCGTTGAACACGCGTTGAAATTTGTTCTATATGTAATTTGAGTCTTATGACACATCAATAGATCTCAAATTGCATTTATCAAGTCCACCCGCTCACGCCACGCGCCCGCCCCGCTCCCGCCCCGCGCCCGCCCCGCGCCTGCTTGCAGAAATGCAATTTGAGATCTATTGATGTGTCATAAGACTCAAATTATGTATAGAACAAATTTCAGAGCGTGTTCAACGCGTGAGATGAGCGGGGCGGGCGCGTGGTCAACGCGTGTCATCTGAACACGCCCTAAGTCTCGATCCCGTGGAAATATCAAAATGAAAAGTAGCCTATAGCCTTCCTCGATAAATGGACTATCCAACACGAAAAAGTACATTGCGATACAAGTGTGGAAAATTGATCATTGCATAGAGGCGGTTTAACACGCGCGAGCGGTACGCGAGGGCGTTTACAAAACCGAGATACAAAGATCAATTGCACACGCGTATCGTACGACGTTTTTTATCTCAGTTGCGAATAAAAGAAAATACTTGAAAAGAAAAGAAAATAATAAATAACATATTTGTGATAAGTCTATGTTTACAATTTTTTTATGGCAATATTTTTTTGTTAATTATATTCTCGAAAGGCCAGGCAAAAGACTTTTAACCTATACAGCCTCGTCTGACATACAATATTTTTTAGGGTCTTTCCATTTGTTTTAGAGTCGGGGGCTAAAAACAGAATATAATGGTAAGGAAAAAAATATATTTATGTAAAGAAAAAACAAAATAAAAACAAAACTCAATTTTTAATTGTTTTTTGAAGTTATCACGTAAAATTTTCGTTCATAAACCGACTTTAGATACAACTATTTTTACTAGGTTAAAAACTCTTTGTTGGTACCTTTTTTCTATACATCAAGGCAGTATAACCCAGATAAATTAAGAATGTTTCATCTACCTAACATGTAATTAGCAGTAAGATACGTATTTAACTTATCGGGATAACATTTATTTTAGCACTAGTTGGATATTTTATATCGCACGCGTGTATAATACGTTGCATTATGAGCATAAAAACGGTTTAATAAGATCCACTTTATGAGCAACTGTAATAAAAAAAAAAAATTCAATTCGAACCAGTAGTTCCTGAGATTAGCGCGTTCAAACAAACAAAAAAATCTCTTCATCAGCTTTATAATATTAGTAAAAGATACCATGTATTGTAAAAAATCCCGCTTCCCGTTTTGTGTTTCATTTCAATCTGGCAACTTGCCAAATGATTTCTGCGTCATCGTTGCATTGGTTTTTTAAATTTCACCTGCTAGCTCGCATGCACAGGTTAAAAAGTAATTTTAATGAATTAAGTTAAGTTGAAAATAAAGATTATGTATTTAATTGGTATAGAATACAATACAAATATATTTATTTAAACTCATTTTACATAATAATAAACTAAGCACTAAATATTAAAGGGAACAAAAATAACACATATGCCTGAACTAGGTATTCCTGTATCTCAGGCGAAAAAGGACTTATATAATCTTATAAAATAAATTAAAACAATATAGAATTTATATATTAGGTATAGAATTTGTCTAGCCAAACCAGTGAGATGTTTAATTTTTTTTTTTTTTTAATAATTCGTTCGGTGAAAGTCCAATTAGAATTAACAATACATCACAAGATAAACTGCACCGATGTATTAATATACCTATATAGTGTAATTCATACCCATTCTTTATGTCCTAAGGTTTATGTAGCTCCCATTCGTAACTTCGCTGTTATCGCTATTTTACTGACCCCCCTCGATGTCGCGAGATTTTCCGCGGGGTGGCCCGTGCAGATTGGATATTGTAAAAAAATGGCTGACACAGGAAGGGTTAACCAGCGCGGTGAAGGTCGTTTTTAATGGGTTCTTAAACTATAAGTAAACCAATTAGTGAAAATTTCTCGATAACGCAAAAATCGCTACTGCTAAAGATTAGAGAAAAAATGGTTATCTGTGAAGTCGGATTACGGACGATAATTTTAAGTTATAACATCATAAAAAACGATGAAAAATTGTTGTTTTTTTTCTTCTTCTTTTTTTTTTTTTTTTTTTACTCGTCACCATAACACAAGCCCAGATGTGCGATATTATTATCCAACAATATAAAACAAACACCGCGTCTCGCGTTTGTTTAACATTGCTGCGTGCTGTGTGACGTCATTGTTGACATGACGTCACACAATGGGAACGTGACAATGACGTCACACAATATTACCATGACACTTTTTTGTGAATGTAGGTGTTCCATCTATTTATTAAACACTAGCGACCCGCCCTGGCTTCGCACGGCTATATTATGCATGTATTATACTTATAAACCTTCATCTTGAATCACTCTATCTATTAAAAAAAACCGCAATAAAATCTAAGATTTAAGCATACAAAGGGATATAGGGACATAAGGACATAGGGACAGAGAAAGCGACTTTGTTTTATACTATGTAGTGATGATTATTACGCCAAAAAGATTATTACTAGGAATTACGGTGGAATCAGTAGTTAGTTTTTAGTGTCCGAGTCTAGTGCCAAAACATTATACTTAATGCAATGTGCAGCCGTACACTAATGAGGCATGGAATGAGGCAATAATGAATTAGTGCTAACACTATTCATAAACCAATCGACACGTGTATCGCCTCTAAACGACCCATCATTAGAAATTGACTCCGAGCCGATGATTCTCAGAAGATCCATTGGCCACTCCGCCAGATCCAGCGGGCCGATCGCCGTATTCTTATGCAGCGTGTCTTGACTGCGTTTGCGTCATAACTATAGATTTCGTATTGTTGTAATTTCTTAAGACGCATACGTCACGCAAACCTAAACATCGCGCGCTCGCCGTATTGCGCTAAATGCTGACGTGACATTTATGTCAAATTAATTGTCAACTAGGAAGATTAGTCAAAACTTTCGTACGGCAACGGCTTGTTTCACGCGTAGGATGCGCTTAGGTGAAGTAGACGTGCATTAATTACGACGGTTTAACGGATTTTAACGGTTACGCGTAGCTTCATTAAAGGGCAATATCGATTATTGTTTGCGTGCACATGACGTATGCGACGTGTACTCGACTAATGCGTCATAAATTACGGTGATCGGGGGGCAGGATGGATCTAGTAAGATATTTTTTTCTCATTGGATCCAGATTCCAAGATCTACTGAGATTTTTTTCTTATTTGTTCCCGTCGCCAGATTGATAAAGCCAGAATAAAGAGGAAAGATTTTTTGTTTTCTTGTTTGTAATGATCCGCCCCGGCTTCGCACGGCTATATTATGCATGTATAAACCTTCCTCTTGAATCACTATATCTATTAATAAAAACCGCATCAAAATCTGTTTTAAAGATTTAAGCATACATAGGGATATAGGGACTGAGAAAGCGACTTTGTTTTATACTATGTAGTGATGATAAGCTCCTAAACTATTAGACCGATTTTGATGAAACTTGGTACGAGGATACATCGATTCAATGGCAGTAGCATAGGCTACTTTTTATCTCGATATTCCCAAGGGATCGGGAGCAACGCAGGTGGAACCTCCGAGCGCAGCTAGTTTAAAATAAATCAAAGAAAAAGTCTTTTTCATTTTCATTTTTATAAAAGCTATTGCATCGTGCGAGCTTCGTGCGAATTTCATTTTTATAAAAGCTATTGCATCGTGCGTGCTTCGTGCGAATTTCATTTTTATAAAAGCTATTGCATCGTGCGAGCTTCGTTCAGTCGTACCATATACCTAGATACACGTTAAGCGAACGCTCAGCCGAGCTACATGGTAGGCGGAGTGGGGGTGTTAGGGTTTATTTTCTATTATATAATCCCGCGATAAAAGCTATGCAATCACTACATAGTATAAAATAAAGTCACTTTTCGTCGTCTCTATCTCCCTATATCCCTATGTCCCTATGTATGCTTAGATCTTTAAAACTACGCAACGGATTTTGATGCGGTTTTTAATAGATAGAGTGATTAAAGAGGAAGGTTTTTAGATATAATACATGCATAATACAGCCGTGCGAAGCAGGAGCGGGTCGCTAGTAGCTTAATAAAGTTAGTAAATAAATTCTATAGATGTGGATTTCAATAAGATTTCAAAACTTAATAAATAATCATATTCCGACCGGAAAAATACAAAATGGTTCCTAAAATCCAAAGATAAAGAACATAGACTATTTCCTCTATTTACAACATAGATAAACACTGTTCCATTTGAATTTTAAATTTAGACACAAATATTTGTTCTATGTTTAGGTATTTTTCCTTTACATTCGATTTCTTGTAGGATTAAAATTACGACTTCAAGAGAGAAAAAACATGCAGATGTTTTCTTTTAAACGTAATTTCAACTTATTGCGCATTGGTCTAGTATTTATGAGTTTAGCTACAACTTTCAGCCGCGACTTTACCCGTGCAATTGTTTTCTTATAAAAATAAATAAATAAATAAATAAATAAATAAATAAATAAATAAATAAATAAATAAATAAATAAATAAATAAATAAATAAATAAATAAATAAATAAATAAATAAATAAATAAATAAATATTTCAGGACATATTACACATCGCCATCCAGCCCCAAGCTAAGCAACTTAATGCTTGTGTTATGGGTGCCAGGTAACGGATAAACTACTTATATACTTTTTTTTTTTTGTAAATATATACATATTATACATATAGGAAACACCCAGAACCAGAAACAAGAATTTATGGTCAGCATAAATACTTGTTCCCGGCGGGAATCGAACCCGCAACCTTCTGCGTCGCAGTCGGGTGTTCGCCCGACGCGCCACAGAGGCCGTCAAAATAAAAATATTTGATCCTTTGTGAGCATGATCACAGAAAAAAAGAATAAGAACCCCCATTCATTTTTTAATGAAGTTCGAGTTGCGACTGGACCTATTTCTTAAAAAATCCAGTTGAATCCAGTTTGACCGTTACAAAACGAAAAACTGTAAAGGTTTGTACTATTGAAACGTGGATCCAATAAGGACTGGATATCCAATAATCAGTCAAAATCATCAAAATCAATGTCTGTCTGTCTGTATGTCGAAAGGAACTTCGTTCCAAACGCGTGTCCCGCGACACGTTTTGTTTTTTTTCGTGTTTTCTTTTCATTGGTGTCATTCCAAGGTAGTCATTCCAAAAACACCCTTAATTTTTAAGACGATTTAAAATAATCTTATGCAAATTATTATTATTCCAATTAAATATTGAAATTTTCAACTCTATTTCCCCGAAAAAAAAAAACAAAAAAAAAAAAAAAGAAAAAAGAAAAAAAACCTATGACTTTCTTGTGCTTTCTTCTCTTTGGTAGGCGCTTTCCGAAGGCACACATCCTAACTTAATTTTTAAGACGCTTCAAAGTAATGCACTGCATGACAATTAATGAATGAAAAATACTAATTAAAAAAACCTTGAAATTGAAACTTTAATTTTTTTTTACTTATTTACTAAACAACTACAACATATATGTACCTACATGCATATATGCACACACTGTAGCTGCGTCTTGTAACGGTGTCGCGAGTCATCTAAAAATATGCGTACTGCGCTAAAAGTAGTTTTCACTTTCAAAAAATTTGAGCTTTTGAGTTGTGCGCGACCACTCATTTTGGTTTGCTTGCGTCCGTAAGCTTTAGCCCTTGATGCCCTACAAGTAACACAGTGGCGCTAAAGGAGCTGTAGACAATAAAACGGTGGTAGACCTTCGCCGGCGGCTTCTAATACCACCGCCCTGGACAAAGTCATGGTGCCAAGTGACACGTCACGTTCCATCATGTTGTCCAGGCATGCCGTTCTCCTTCTAGGCGAGCATGCTATATCCTCGACCACATCGTCACTATACCATCAGGTTAAATAAGGTCAAATATAAGTCTATTTTGTGTTAAAAAAATCATCAAAACAATCAAAAAAAAACATGGGCAAAAGAAACAAACAGACATACAGACAAACTTTCTCATTTTAAAATATTTTTTATTCTAAATAGATACTTTGTTATTTTTAGTTCTTAAACAGGGTTATTGGCAACTTATTAGCAAGCGTTTAAGGCCCACTTCTATGCACCCAAACAAACAACTATTGTTTTAAGACTTTGAAAATTCGAACAGTTTTTTGAAAATTTTGATGTAAATACGAAAATAGCTGATTATTTTAAACAAAGCTCATTCAGACTTAGAACAGTAGATAAAACTTAAACAAACAAAAGAAAGAAAATCAAAATCGGTTCAGCTGTTTGGGAGCTACGATGCTACAGACAGACACACACACACACAGAGAGACACGTCAAACTTATTATAAGTTTGACCTCGTCGTTTTTGCGTTATGCTAAAAATAAGTTTAATCTTAAGGTAAATGACCTCTCCGTGTAAGGAACAGCTGATTTTCAGGTAAACCTAACCTCAAAATTTAAAAAAAAAGATCGAATTTCCAAAAGTCGTAGAACAAAAGTTGTTTGTTTAGGTGCACAGAAGTGGCCCTGAACCGCTTGCTAATATTGTTACCAATAACCCTGTATAATAGAATAGCAATCAATATCGATATCTATCTAATGCCTATATTTACATAATAAACCCCTCTATTAGTTTATTAGGTTCCGTTCAAAAGGTTGTCTATGATTAATGTGCATGACTGTACTTTTCGGCTTTACATGGCTTTTCAATAAGTAACTATGAAACTTAGAGAATGGATATTATCTAGAGTGCTCGCAACTGAGTTTGAATTGCGAGAGAAGGTAACTCTGTTTGTTTGTCTGTTGCTTTAATGCCTGAGCCAATTTTGATAATTAGGGTACGGACCCAAAGGGTAAAAATAAGACTCTATGACTAAGACTTCACTCCCTGTTTTCACCAGAAGGCTAATGCTCGTACCTAGATATAATTGTTCATTACAATAAATATCTACCCTTGAAGTCAGATTTTGGGTTAATAGAACAGAAAAAAGCTGACTATGGGGGTATTTTAACTTAATTTTAACTTTAAGAGTATTTTTGTCATCGAAATGCATTCGGAATTTTATTTCATTTCATTTATTTGCATTCATATGTGTAGGTACAATAGATGTTACAATAGGCATACAAGTTCACATATGAGCCGTTTGCCGGGCATTGCAATTGCGTGCGGTGACAGACCGAGGCTTTTCTTATAGCTAGGTACTCTAGGTACTAGATAAAATATACAAATAAACTAAAATATAATAATAATGTTATTTTCGTTTAGAATCCACCCCATTGTTTGCTATTATACTTGTTATTGTAAAGGGCCTCTACGTGTTGGCTTCGGCTCCACGCACGCCTTCCAAAGGTCCGGGGCTCCATAGCCCCGTGATACAGGACATGTTATTTTCGAGAATTGGCCTTCTGATAGCTGTTATAGGTAATGTAGGCATCTGCTAACATACTACCTATTTTGAATAACTCAAGCCATATACAGACGAAATCGCGGGCAATAACTAGTAAGGTACTTACCTTCGGTTAATAAGGGCCATTTAACGTTTTTTTTTTAACTTTGATATTAGTGGCAAAATAACAAGAAAATAAACAAATTACTTAATTATTTTTCAGATCACTACATAGTATAAAATAAAGTCACTTTTCACCGTCCCTATGTCCCTATATCCCTATGTGTAGGTATGCTTAAATCTTTAAAACTACGCAACGGATTTTGATGTGGTTTTTTTAATTGATAAAGTGATTCAAGAGGAAGGTTTATATGTTTAATACAGGCATAATATAGCCGTGCGAAGCCGGGGCGGGTCGCTAGTTGACAATAAAGCAAATATTTATTATATTCTCTATTTTAACGAAATATTTAGGCAGGTGGCCCTTAATACCTATAACTGAATTTATATCCGTCTGTAACAGAGTCGCAAGTTCGAATCCAGGCGGATAAATTTTAAATATATTTTCAATTCGGAAAGTGTAATCCACTCATCCCGGAATTAACATTTAATCACCGACTGAAAGGCCTCCATTCGAAGGATTTTCAGTTGAAATGCTAACCATTTTCAAAGAATTACCATGACAATCGAGTGCTTGTAACAATGTAGGCGCTTTTATAACGAAAAAATATACTTCACTCTTAACGGCTCCCTTAAGCTCAACGGTCCCCTGTCAAGAACTATATCACGATTAACGGCTCCCCTTACCTAGGGGAGTCGATAAGCGCTAATTCAAAATAAAATCGGAAGGTACATAACTGGCTAGCAAAAACTTAAACCGGCTTATAAAGCTCACGGGTCTGAATTTTCTTAATAAAAATAGAATAAAAGTATTAAAAATAAATGTTAAAAAAATTACAACTCACAATTATTTAAAATAAAAACTTTTTTAATATTTTTAATTTAGAGTGAAATTAAAATTCAAATCAAACTTAATAGAAATAAACAATTTAAATTCAAATTAAAAATGACAATATTTAAAAAACGTATAAAATGTCGACAGTACATAATAATAGGTATAGACATAGATTTTTGACACAGGAACGAATGATATTATGGGACACTCCACACAGCGCCACCTAGTCCCAAGATAAGCAATTAAGCTTGTGTTACGGTAGCTAGACAACGGATAGAATCCTACTAATATTATAAATGTGAAAGTTTGTATGTCAGCACTCCGGGAGTGCCGACAAAAGTGAAAAATTATATAAAAAATAAAATATAACAAAAAAATAAAGCAATTACTAAAGTGTTCGGTAAGATTCGAACCAGGGGCTAAACATTCATACTCAAAATCACCATGCCACAAACTCTTATCACCTTATTACCGAGCAACGAGAATATAGTACCTACTGTTTGAAGCCGATAATGACGTAGCTGTCACATTGCGTCTCGGTAACGGGTTCAGAGATTTTATCTCATCTAAAAAAATGCGTACCGCGCTATAAGAAGTTTGGACTTCAAAAATTTTGTGAATTTTATAATTCGTTGACACAAACCCAATTTACAAAACAATATTGTTTGAACGGTAAAACATTTCACTGTATACAAGCACCCCATATATTTTGATATCCGCACGCACCACCTGACTCTCATTATTACAGATTAATTTTTGTTATACATAAAAATATTAACAATGGCTTTTTATGGGTTTTTTTTGTCATTTTTCGTAAGAGCCTCTGCAGACTATAGACTTTTTATCGACCAATAGTTTGTGATAGTTGACTCTTAACGGAGACCCTACTCTCAACGGAGAACATCGAGAACTTCCCTCCTGGACTAGGGGAGACGATAAGCACTAATTTAAAATAAGAACGGAGGGTAATAACTTAGATCTCTTAACGGTCAAGGTCAGACTCTAGGGAAAAACTCTCAACCGCTCCAAGGGGGTCCCCCTTGGAGCGGTTGAGAGTTTTTCCCCTCCCCTAGTCCAAAGGCCGATCGAAGCCGAAACAAAAGACGATCGAAACGATAACAAAAAAAAAACAAATGACGATCGAAACTGAAACAAAAAAACGATCATAACGAAAACAAAAGAAGTAGAAACCAACGACGAGCGAAATAGAAACACAAGACGTTGGAAACTAAAACAAAAGAAGTAATAAAACAAACGACGATATCGAAACAGAAACAAAAGACGATCACTATCAAGACGAGACGACCCAGTTGGCACAATGGTCACCATGCCGCCGCCGCGCGCCGGTCTGCCAAACACAGGGTTGCGGGTTCGATTCCCCACTTAGACATGTATTTATGTCTGTTGTCTGTGGTCTGATTGTTTATAATATGTATTATAAGTAAAAATAGTATATAACACAAGTCTAGTTACTTAGCTTGGGGCTAGATGGCGATGTGTGGAATGTCCTGCAATATTTATTTATTTATCAACTATCGACCCGCCCCGGCTTCGCACGGCTGTATTATGCATGCATGTATCTAAAAACCGCATCAAAAACCGTTGCGTAGTTTTAAAGATCTAAGCATACATAGGGACATAAGGACAGCAAAAAGTGACTTTATTTTATACTATGTAGTGAAACCAAAATCTTTTTTTTCACCTATCGAAGTAACGACAGCGCCAGGCGTTGCTTAACCCGTACGATCTGCCCACGAGCCCCTAGTAACACGAAGCCTTATCTCCATTATTGACCGCCCAACCCACACTCGGAACATTAATTTCAATAAGCCAACACACACTTTGACAAATCGATGCCACAGTCACTATAGTACGTCCAATGGTTAATTCTCTCGATGACAGGGCGGTTTAGTTGCCTGAGGAATGTTGGCTAGGAAGGAACTATGTATACAGGGTTACTGGTAGTCGTATAAGAAGCTATTACTGGCAACACAATAAATAACATTTGTTTTACGACTTCATAACTTTTAACTTATTAATAAAGGTCTTATAAATTGGTGAACACCTGCACTGTCAAAAAAGTGTGACGTCATGCGTTATACCATAGAAACGTTATGGACTAGTAACCATAGCAACGTATTAAAGTACTTATGCAAAATGGTAATGTTAACGATACAAAAGAATTCTTATGACGTTATCACGTAAAATTATCGTCCGTAAGCCGACTTTACAAACAACCATTTTTTTTGGGAAAAGTTTGAGGTTAAAGTTAATTTCAAAATCAGCTGTTACTTACATGGAGAGGTATTTGACCTTAAGGTGAATACAAAACTGAACTCCGACCAACTCTAATTCGACGAGACTTTACTACAACATTATTAAACTGCGACTTCGTTTCGTAAATATTTGATGACCTCTGTGCTGCGTCGGGCGAACACACTCCTGCGATGCATAAGGTTGTGGGTTCGATTCCCGCCTGTTACATTTATGTTAATGTTCATATTCGTGTTCGTGCAAAACGAGCTCAAACTTTACCGATAGCAATATCATACGATTAAATAAAGTACGCTAGCGAGTACCAAAGACCCATCGGTTTTTGCTGCCTACGGTTTATTTGTCAATCAGTCTAGACAACACCATCTATATCTTTAAACGTCAAATAGACAGTGACACTTTGAACGCACTATACCTAACACCGAACAAAAATATCAATTATCTTGAATAAACACATGTCTGACTGAAGCCGTGACATAGATTATCACTAGATTAACTTTGCACAGTTATTGCGGACGTGATTCGGGTTGACGGATTAGTGATTTCGTAGTATTACAAATACTACGAAGTTGAAGTACTGAGAATTGGATAATCACTACATAGTATAAAACAAAGTCGCTTTCTCTGTCCCTATATCCCTATGTACCTATGCTTAAATCTTTAAAACTAAGCAACGGATTTTGATGCGGTTTTTTTTTAATAGATAGAGTGATTCAAGAGGAAGGTTTATATGTATTTAATACATGCATAATATAGCCGTGCGAAGCCGGGGCGGGTTGCTAGTAATTTAAATCAATAATAAATATTACAGGATATGCCACACATCGCCAACTAGCACCAAGCTAAGTAACTAGACTTGTGTTATGGGTGCTAGACAACGGATATACTACTTATATACTTTTCTTTTGTAAATGTATACTTATAATACATAGATACAACCAGACCACAGACAAATATCTAAGCATAAATACATGTCTGAGGCGGGAATCGAATCCGCAACCCTGTGTTTGGCAGTCCGGCATTGTGACCATTGTGTCAACTGGGTTGTCTAATGGATATTTGCCAACAAAGGCTACCTACAACAATTTTTGATCGGGCAACTTATCGCCGGATCTACAAGTCTGAAATGAGTTTCCTCTTATCGCCCGATTAAAAAGTCTGGGTTGAGTTTCTTGTGTGATTGGATTAGCTACATCTGTCAGAATTGACGTAAGATTAGACGTTTTACTGGGTCAAGAGCAGTACCCACTGGTCTCCTAATATTCGTCCCCCGCAATAAAATTAAAGAATATTATGGGAATATTATAGCAGCGTTCCGCGGTTTCAACCTCTTAACTCCCGATCCCGTGGAAATATCGGGATAAAAACTAGCATAGGTTACTCCCAATGAATCAGTGCATCCTCATACCAAGTTTCATCAAAGTAGGTCCAGTAGTTTCGGAGCCTATTCGTTACATGTGATTCTTCACTCTACTCAGCGGGTACACCTGTTCTTTTGCAATAGGTCTTTTCGTTCGTTACATACAAACAAACAAAAAAACTTACCTCTTTATTATTATACTAACTAGCGACCCGCCCCGGCTTCGCACGGCTATATTATGCATGTATTATACATATAAACCTTCCTCTTGAATCACTCTATCTATTAAAAAAAACCTCATCAAAATCCGTTGCGAATTTTTAAAGATTTAAGCATACATTGGGATATAGGGACATAGGGACGGCGAAAAGTCACTTTATTTTATACTATGTAGTGATTAACTAGTGATCCGCCCCGGCTTCGCACGGCTATATTATACATGTATTATATATATAAACCTTTCTCTTGAATCACTCTATCTATTTAAAAAGAACTGCATCAAAATCTGTTGCGTAGTTTTAAATATCTAAGCATACATAGGGACATAGAGCGGGAAGCGACTTTGTTTTATACTATGTAGTGAGTAGAAAACAAGAAAAAACCTCTTTATCATATTAGTGTAGATGTAGATAGTGGGCTACGAGCTTTAGTCTTCACTTCCGTAACACAAGGAACCCCTATGCAAAATCCTGGAAGTTTCCGAGAACACTTCAGTTTCTATAGTTCAGAGTTCTGATAGATTAATTATGAGACGACAAATAATTAGCTGTCAAACGCATTACACTTCAGTTTCGGGTCGGTAAGGGTAAATAGACGTTAGGCAATTACAAGTTTTATCTTTTGACGCCTTAAAAATCGTTCGAAGTGTAGGGTTTTGCTTGCAAAAACCAGATATAAAGTCAAATAAATAAATAAAAATAAATAATAGTTCACTCAAAGGCATGCCCTAAAACGAATTGCGCGTGGCGCGAAATTTGCGGCAACACGCGCTGCGCCGTAAATCTGACTTTACAATTTTATTTCCCTTTTTTAACCGACTTCAAAAAAAGGAGGAGGTTCTCAATTCGGTTTTATGTTTGTTTATTATTTTTTATTTTTTTTTATTTTTTAGTAGAGAACAGCTGATGAGCAACTGGACAGATTAGAACCTGGACAGAGTTCCTACAGTCTTCATTTGTTTTAGGGTTCATATCCAAAGGTTAAAATGGGACCTTTTTACTAAGACCCCAGTGTCTGTCAGTCTGTCACCAGGCTATATCTCATGAACCGTGATATCTACACAGTTGAAAATTTCCCAGATGATTTACTTCTGTTGCTGCTATTACAACAAATACTAAAAACAGAATATAATGGTACGGAACCCTTCGTGCGTTTTAGTCCGACTCGCACTTGGCCGGTTAAAAAACGATTATATCTCGTAGTTCTACTTAGGGTTCCACGGTTACGAAAGGATCCGCTGACGTCGCGTTTGGTTCGACTAAATTCTATCTGAGTGACTCGGAACCCATTGTCATCCCATCTTACCTTTGTCATTCATTCAATCGGTTCAAATTGAATGAGTTACCTGAGGGTTACGGCTGCTATAGGTACCTACGTACAATGAACTTAACCCTTTATCAAGTAACTATCTGCTCACCTTCACCCAGTGTAGCCAACCCTACAGTTTTAACTGTATAGATCTACAGTTTTTTGGAAATTATCTCAGTTTTTAGTTTAGGCTTCGAAATTTACAGTTTTTTTGCTTAATATGCTAGCGCCATCTATTTGTTATGGATGGACCTTTTTAAGCTGTTATAAATAAGCTTCCTCAAAAATAGCTGGTCACATTTCCTGAAGAGTTGCAATACTAGCTCTTCTCTTCTCTCATCTCTATGACTTTTAATATTTAATTTGATTTAAACTTTGATAATCACATGATTTTTCTTGTTTTTAATTCCCTCTCTAAAATGTATTCTAATTATTGCCATCATTAAATAATAAAAAGATAAAGCTGTAGATTGACTGTTGATTGAATTAGATATTTACAATTTTCTACAGTTTTTTTTTTGGCATATCTACAGTTTAGCTCTATGCTGAGGTTGGCAACACTGCCTTTACCTAAAATGGAGGTATGGACGTAATATTTATACCTACTATGGACTCATGTGCTATGGAGGTGTTCTATGTAGGAACAAAATAGAATCACATGAGTTACTCATGTGATAGAATCGCATAGATTGTGACGTAAGTGAAACGTCTTATACAGTATGGATCATAAGTAAATGATCAGTTTGCTACAATAATACTATCAACAAGTATTGTAATTACGACCTTCTTCTAATAGATGTTACACCCAAACCTAAATACTTGAATTAAAGTACTCAGTGTGATTATTATTTTCAACATATTGTTAGCTATGTCTTTAGTTGTGTGAGTGGTATAAGCCTCCACCCGCTACACCAACCGACGTGGGTTCGATTCACAGGTTACGTTGTTATAATGTTCAAACAGTGCTGCACAGTATTGTAAACTTTACGGTGGGCAGACACTTTTGACCGTGGATTGTACTTGTATATGGGTTGTTATCCGCAATTAGACCCTTTTTAATTGGGTCCTTTTTGCGTGAAGATGGAGTAGGCTTGCCCAGCACCTACTACCCTCTCAGCTTAGTCGACCATGTCCAGAGGAGAGAACTTGTCAATACTTCTGGAGCCAACTAAGCTACGGGTTCCATCACGATGTTTTCCTTCACCGTAAGAGCTTTGTCAATTAGCACATATATTTTTTTCCTAAGGAAGCCACGACCTTAGGAATGAAAGTCGGGGTGTATTTATCACCGCTCTTATTCTAAAGTAAATTAAGTTAATATACACACATCAACACATTTTCGGAGTAAGAAAATTATTTCCCAGTCAACGTTTGATATCCCCATAATTAAATAAATAAATAAATATTTCAGGACATATTACACATCGCCATCCAGCCCCAAGCTAAGCAACTTAATGCTTGTGTTATGGGTGCCAGATAACAAAAAAACTATTTTTATACTTTTTTTTTTTTTTTTTTTTTTTTTTTTTTTTTTTTTTTTTAATTTTATGATAATTAGTATGCCACGTTGATATAGAGCCATCTCTAATGCTGTAGGTGGACCAACAGATGGCCAAAAAATACTAAGAGTTTTTTTTTATTAAGTTTTACGTGTTAATAGATTTTTTTAGTAAAATAAAGTTGTTTTGAAAAGAGTATGAAATTCCGCTTCTATTGACATGCAACACTCAAGACAAAAAACCCAAAAAATACTATTTTTCCCCAAAAAACAATATTTTACCCGTGTTCCCTAGACTTTGTTGATGTGTGTATATTGAAGTTATACCACAAGTTTTTACACACATACGATCGAAATATATTTTTAGGGGTCCGTTGATATAGAACAGTGGGCGTAGACTCTAATTAAGTATATAAATTCTCAAGCAATAAAGATAAAGCCTCATAAAGAACAAATAGTTGGTCGTAAGTTTTTTTTAATTTCCTGAAACCTTAAACGGTTCATAAATTAATCAAAGTTCGGATAAGTTTTTCTTTAATATTCCATCTTTTTAACGAGACGACAAAAATAGATTTTACTCATACTTTCTCGATAACGGTCGCTTTTCGCCATTGTGACTACAAAATTATAAAGAGAAGTTAAAAAAAATCAATTTTAGTGTTGTCTTCTTCTTCTTCTTGTATAGTGGTGTGGCTCACCTATTGTTAGAGTTTTTTTTTGTTTTTTTTTTGCGTCAGGTAAATGCGCCCTTATGCATTTCCCGCCACTCCCGGGGGGGAGCAGTGGGGTATGTGGGGCTCCTTACTGGCCTAGATGGTGGGCGGCCAGAGGTTTACCCACTAAAAACCTGACGGTGTCCCTTCTCTCCACCATGAGCCGAGTGCAGAGGGATTCGCTTGCGCATGCTTAACCACATACACCCGGCGGCGGTTGGTCACAAGAGGCGGCGCGGGACACGCCGCCGCCATCTCGGGCCATCGCCTTAAGGCCTCTAACGACTGCTACAAGAGGTAGCAACCATTATTGTTGTGTTAAAGTAGGTTTATTTATTTCTGTGAACAAATAGTTTTGTAAATATGTACTAACGGCTGGACCGATTTAGAAAATTTTAGTTTTGAAATATTTGTTATTCCTATAAGTAAGTATATATTTCTTTTATTTTTTTAATCTATTCGTCACCATAACACAAGCCTAGATGAGCGATATTATTATTAAATACTCTTGTTCCTAACGGGAACGGACACGTCATGTTACCGGAACATGACGCATGACGTCACACAATATTACCATGACACTTTTGTGTGAATGCAGGTGTTCCACCAATGTAATAGACGTTATCCCGTCAAAAAGACAGTTGCCATACGCTGAATAATAATAGATGAAAAAAAATACTCAAAATGCTGGCTGCGATACCACGCTAAATAAGCTATTAATAGAGAACGGATCTTATAAAACACTCTTGAAAAATTTCCCTTAATAACTCATCAAAATTATTTACCATAACCGCATTAAGGTATATCAGATTCGTTGCCGGAAAGTAACATCGTTAACTCGGGAAAGCACGCCTGTACTTTGCTTGTACCATGATGGTTTATTAATGAAGTTTCATCGCCTTCGATGTTAAAGATTATTGAGTTAATGTTGTTTGAGGTGGAATTGAGGTTGTGGTACCTAGAGTAAGATAATAAATAAAATAAAAAATCAGGACATCCCACACATCGCCATCTAGCCCCAAGCTAAGTAACTGGACTTGTGTTATGAGTGTTAGACAATAGATATACTTACTTTTAGATATACTTATAATACATAGAGCACAATGGCCTAAATAATGAGGCTAAGTACGGAAACAGCCCCGTAAAACTAACTTAGAAACACCACAGACAAATATCTAAGCATAAATACATACAGGCAACCCTGTGTTTGGCAGTCCGGCATGGCGACCATTGTGCCAACTGGGTCGTCAATATAAGTCTTATTGTGGCCGCACATTGATACGCGCCGAACGAATCGAATTTTTGCCGTCCACGGAAAAAGGTACCTTATTATAATAGAGATAAGGTACATTTATTTATTTCATAGTCGGCCGCCTCTGACGATGCGGACGACTCTGATGACGTTATCGGAAATATAAATGTAGATACCTTATCTCTATTCTTATAAGGTACCTTTTTCCGTGGACGGCAAAAATTCGATTCGTTCGGCGCGTATCAATCTGCGTCCACCTTTAGGATCCCGCCTACCACCGGACTTGCGTGATTTTATAAAATCTAAATGAATGAATGAAATACTTTATTGAATGTTTTTAGGTAATTACATATTTTAGCAGATAATTTTGCTTATATTATTTCCGACTAAATTTTACCTTTTCAGGTGTACACACATTTTTGTCCAATTTATTATAACGTTAGCAAATACAGTCCATCCAATATAGAAATTATGAAGTTCAGATCATAGTGGCTTGGAGAGTTATTAGGTAGCAAATCCAAGAATCAAACCTGTTAATTTTGCAAAAGAAATTTAGCTTTTATTTTTGTACCAATTGATAATGTTGCTATTAGCAATTAATTCCTGGAAACAAACATAGTAGTGCAAATGAAAGGAAATAGCTCTTTTTTATAGTTTTATAGCTACACCTTTGTGGATCATCTTTTGGTGGTCTGGAATAATTGTAGTTAGATTTTTTGTCAATCATTGACATTGTTCATTTATGAATTATTTTTTAAAAACAACAGCCATCTCGTGCACATGTTTGAATGTGATTGCACTGAGCCGTTAGAACTCAGTTTTAATACTCACTATAGTTTGCGTTTCATATTACTTAACTAGGTATTAAACGCAAACTCTAATAAAGAACCGTTCATAGTTAACTTGCCTCACTATCGCCGCGGTCGGAACGTGGCTAAGCATTAATTATTTGTTTCTGTAGAGCAGTGTCGGGCTAGTGGTAGATACCTTAAATTTCATTCTGAAGGTCGTGGGATCGCATCCCGACCATACCACCAATGGACTTTTCTTAAGAAAAATGTATGTGTGCTAATTGACATTGCTCTTACGGTGAAGAAACACATCGTGACAAAACCCGCGCGCCCAGTTTTCATCAGAAAAAGCCTATACTATCGATTGGCCTATCGATAGGAACAGATTTTATTCGTTCGCTTATTTTTTAATCTATGATTGAGGGTAGGTCTTGAAAGAAAACACAAATTGTGGGTAGATTTCATTCATTTTTTCCATTTGAATTACGACATACCACCACCACAGTCTTCGTCTCGCTTCGAGTGAGCACATCTCGATCTCCGTTGTAGTACCTACCGGTCCGCGCCGCGCATCAAGTGTGGACCGGTTGTCTGAAGTAAACTCCAGACTGACAGACACAAAAATTTAGCGAGAGGGAATGCAAAAATGGATGGAATTTTTTTTCGAGTTACTGAGGATTTTGACTTAACAAGGTTCGAGTTACCGAGAATCCACTGTGTAATATATTTTTGAAGTGAAAACTTCTTTAGCGGCGTTGAGCACTTTTTCTGTAATGGGTATAAAATCTTAAACTCGCGTCAGGACACGTGACCTAATCGAAAAAGCGTAAGACGGATGGAGAGTAGACAGCTATCCCCTCTCTACGGCGCGGCGAAAATGTATGCCTGGGCCTACTGTTTTTAATTTGGCTGTGAGTGTATTAAGACGTACATATGGTATTTTTTAACGGACGACTATTGACGGACGACAAATGTCGGACGACTATTGACGGACGACAAATGTCGGACGACTATTTGTCGTCCGACTATTTTTTTTTTTTTCATCTAAAACTCTTTTTGCGTATGTTCTCGCGACATATGAGATTTTACACAGATATACAGTTTTCACTTCTGCCTGCACTCCCGGAGTGCGCTGTTTTTTTTTTTTTATTGAAGTTATACTTCTTTAGGCGCGTTATGAAAAAATGATGAGAGTGAAATTTTACAAAAGCGTCACACAAAATTCTCACGTCACACAAAATTCTCACGGGAGAAGTTGTTTTTTTTTTTTTTTTTTTTTTTTTTTTTTTTTTTTTTTTTTTTTTTTTTTTTTTTTTTTTTTTTTAATAATGCCAAAGAAGTATAACTTCCACGCACGCACCCATTTTTTTTTATGAAAGTATCTGGCTTGCTTTCTATAAGAGAGAGAGAGACAGACAGAGAAACATGCGCACGCCGCACGGCTTACAATAGCTTACTATAGCAAAAAGTGTCGTTACAACTTTTCGTGAGATTTTTTTCCGTTTAGCCCCCTTTCACAACGCGCGATAAGGAACTATCGTTCCAATTAAATATCTAATAAATACAAAGCACACATGTTCATATATACAATACATACAACATGTCGGTAAAACACAAGTATACAAGCTAGTCACACACACACGATTGAAAAGTGAAAGGTGCGCAGAATAGGTTGCGCACCAAAAACGTAACGAGGTCATTCATCAGTAGATTTCACCCCTTACATTTTTCTCATACCGGGCGCCTTATATATGAAAATCAATTCTTAAATAGTAAACTCCAAAAATATTCAACAACACGCATTCACAAAACTTTGCCATGAGAAATGTACGTAAAATATTCCGATATTGAATCCCAAACTCTGAAATAATGGGACGCACTCAACTGGCTTGGAATATCTGCTGATCAAAGGTTTGCTGAGATGGTGTGGACATCTTCTTCGCATGGATGACTCTAGGGTTATTTGCTTGAGTCTGTATTTTATTTACAGTTGAAGAAAACCGCAAACTTTGAAGTCAAAACCTTTGATACCAGTGTGTGGTAAATGCGCCTTAAAGTTAGATATAAATCATTTATGCATCACACAGTGGCACATACACATAAAAATCACAAAAATCAATAAAGCTCATTAATTAAAGAAAGAAAACAACTGAATGGTTAAGAACAGACGTCTTATTTTTAAATAGAGTTATGAAAACGATTTATAAAACTTAAATCACAAGTAAGACATTTTTTAAAGATTTTTTAAAATGTATTTCAATAAATAAATAAGAAAATTGAACCAAAATAAACTGAAAAATATTAAAAAAAAAGTTTTTTTTATAGTGTTACCTATCTATACTAATATTATAAAGCTGAAGAGTTTGTTTGTTTGTTTTCTCATTCGAATTGAAACATTATTTTTGTGTTGGATAATCCATTTATCGAGAAAGGCTGCTACTTTTTATTTTGACATTCCCACGGGATCGGGACTTACGCGGGTGAAACCGCGCAGCTAGTTGTTAATACAAAAACACTTAAACAAGAATTTATTATTAAAAACCCAATTTAAAGCAAAAATTAATCATATTATGCACGTAACGAAGTAAGAAGAATAATTTCTTGGATTTAGTAAAAAATAATAAAATGATAAGCAGCATTTTTAATTTAAAAGAATACTACTTATTTTCAAGACTGTGACTAAAAATAAGATTATTCTTTAGCGTCTTTTAAGGAAAAGAAAGATTATCCTGCTTTAAGAAAACTTTTTTTTATCACAGTTGCTCATAAAGTGGATCTTATTAAATCGCTTTTAGGCTCATAATGCAACGTATTATACACGCGTGCGATAAAAAAAACCAACTAGTGCTAAAATAATACGTTATCCCGATAAGTCAAATACGTATCTTACTGCTAATGACATATTAGGTAGATGAAACATTCTTAATTTATCTGGGTTATACTGTCACATTAGTTACTCATTTGATACTGTTTTAAGGTATAGAAAAATGGTACCATCAAAGAGTTTTTAAGCCTTGCTGGCTTAAAACTCTTTGTTGGTACCTTTTTTCTTCTTTTCAAAAGGTTGTCTCAAAAGTCTGTTAACGAATGATAATTTTACGTGATAACGTCTTTGAAAATAATTAAAAATTAAGTTTTGTTTTTATTTTGTTTTTTCTTTAGGTACATAAATATATTTTTTCCTTACCATTATATTCTGTTTGTAACCGCCGCCGACGCAAAAACAAATGAAAAAAACCCTCTGAACACTTGGTCCGATTGCTTTATCCGACTAATCGGACCATGTAAACTTTTTATTCCTGTTGGTTCGAATGAGGAGTCGGACTATGAAGTTTTACTGTAACCCTAAAAAAATATTGTATGTCAGACGAGGCTGTATAGGTTAAAAGTCTTTTGCCTAGCCTTTCGGGAGTGTAATTAACCAAAAATAGTAAGTAAACATAACCTAAAATGTTTTTAAACTTTTTATTATTTTAACAAGTCTTTTTTTTATTCGCAACTGTGATAAAAAACGTCGTACGATACACGTGTGGATTGATCATTCCATCTCGGCTTTTCCCACGCTCGCGTTCCGCTCGCGCGTCATAAACCGCCTCTATGGAATGATCAACTTTCCACACTTGTATCGCAATGTACTATTCTTATTGTAGTTAGTATATACCTACTTATCTATCCATCGGCAGACTATTTAATCTGCAGTTTATTTCACCTCTTTGATACCGAAGCTATAAAACTCGAACGTATGAGTGTGAAACTAATTTTGATTCAGCTTGTATGTATATTCATGACTGATTTACATAATAATTACATTTTGAGGTTAGGACGAGAAAATTTCCGTCATTTTTGATGGTGCCTAAATTAAACACTTCAAAGGAGGTTGAGTTCAATGAGCGATTTCGTTCGAAAATTGGACTGTGTTCAGTTTTAATTGTTGTTTTTAGGGATACTGTCTGTCTGTCACCAGCCTGCCTAGCATGAAGACCAAAACACGATACGATAAAGCGATATAACAACATCAACTCTCAAAATATGATAGATAAAGCTGCCATGTTAAATTTTTATCATAATTTTTATCGCAATTTATAATAAAAATTCAACATGTCGGCTTTATCTATCATATTTTGAGAGTTGATGTAGTTAAATCGCTTTATCGTATCGTGTTTTGGTCTTCATGCTAGGCTAGCAGGCTGTATCTCATAAACCGTCTTAGCTAGATAGTTGAAATTTTCACAGATGATGTATCTCTGTTGCCGCTATAATAATAATAAATAATAAATCTTTTATTCAGGTAATTATAAACCCACACAGTACAATAGAATCACAACAATTAAATACATAAACACTAAAAATAAATAATAATTAAAAGTTAAGAAATAAAATAAAATAACAAGTACCTAATCCTATTAAAAACAGAATAGAATGGTACGGAACCCTTCGTGTGCTAGTCCGACTCGCACTTGGCCGATTTTTTTCTTTCTGATGTTCAAAACCATATCCCACTTTTGATGAGAAAACTTTTCATTGATAGGTAAAATACAATGTGTTTGGGCAAGGGTATCGATAAGGAGGACTATATAGACGTCTAAATAAAAAACTGTTGTTTTACAATTTTGAAAGTTAGAATAGATGGGATAAAGATCTATTCGAAAACTGTTTCTCAATAAGAGCGAACAAAATGATACTTTGTGGCGCATTTATTGAGTGGGTAGTAATGGGCACTTTGCGGCGCATTTAGGTACTGAGATCCGTTCAATAAGACGTGTGCCGCAAAGTTGGTTTGAATTTAGAACAAGGATGGCAAACCCGCGGCCCGTCGACTTGTGGCCCGCAGAACCGAGTCAATTTTGGCGGGATTAAAAATTGTTACGGGGACATCTTTTCGCTGCGTTTTACAAATATGCTCTGTTCATGATTTCATTATTTGGAAACACGACTTTAGTCGAGGTTAACATTGATGAGCTTAGTTCTGCTAGATAAAGTCAGATTTCTCTATAGATCCGGTGACCAAAGCGTTGGCTGCTACTTTGGCCAACGGATCGGCATTGCCATCCAAAGAGGCAATGCAGAATAGAAGATTGTAATAATACGTAATATATATACAGATTTGTTTAGTTAGCAGAATAATAAGTACAGAAAACAAAAAAAATTACATTAATTTTTTCAATAAGTTTTCGTGTAAGTTTTATTTTCAAAAACCTTTTTTGTGCGTTGGTTAGCTAAGAAATGCGGCCCGGTGCGAAATTCTTTTTTCGAATTTTGGCCCTGCTCGCTAATAAATTGGCCACCATTGATTTAGAACATGAATTGTCTATGTATTGCTCGCTCGGAAAACTTCACTACCCCAACCATAAACGCAGCGAGCGGTCAAAAGTAATTAACATCCATAAAAAAATACGAGTGAAACAGCTCCTTAATTAAAACCCCGTATAATGTTCGCTCGTTCTGATGTTACAGTGTCGGCCAGTAAAAAACGAATTAACAGAATATACAGGGTGAAATGAAACCTTGTACCCACTTTAAGAGGAAACCATGCCCCTATGTTTTTTTTGTTTTTTAAATCTTATAATTAGAAAATGAAAAAAACCAAGACATAGTCTTGGCAGTTATAGGTTTTATTCGATGGACACACGTTCGGAACGAAGTCCCTTTACCGTTTTTTTGAGGAGTGGGAGATTAGTTTATCTTGCGATTTTTCGTTTCACGTTTTCGTAACGCGTTACATTTTTTCTCGGCCCCTCGCCAACCCGCGATAAGGAACTTTGTACTAAAATGCACGAAAATATTTTTACTAAAAAAAACGGGAGTGCAGGCAGAAGTGAAAACTGTATATCTGTGTAAAATCTCATATGTCGCGAGAACATACGCAAAAAGAGTTTTAGATGAAAAAAAAAAAATAGTCGGACGACAAATAGTCGTCCGACATTTGTCGTCCAACAAATAGTCGTCCGACATTTGTCGTCCAACAAATTGTCGTCCGACATTTGTCGTCCGACATTTGTCGTCCGTCAATAGTCGTCCGACATTTGTCGTCCGTCAATAGTCGTCCGAAATTTGTCGTCCGACATTTGTCGTCCGACATTTGTCGTCCGACATTTGTCCGTTAAAAAATACCATATGTACGTCTTAATACACTCACAGCCAAATTAAAAACAGTAGGCCCAGGCATACATTTTCGCCGCGCCGTAGAGAGGGGATAGCTGTCTACTCTCCATCCGTCTTACGCTTTTTCGATCAGGTCACGTGTCCTGACGCGAGTTTAAGATTTTATACCCATTACAGAAAAAGTGCTCAACGCCGCTAAAGAAGTTTTCACTTCAAAAAAATTAAAAAAATATTGGCGACAATATTTTTGTGATATAGGTAGGTATATTTGTGTGATTTTTTTTACATTTTGTACAAATTACGCAAAAAACTGGCCTCCATTGGCAGAATGTTATGTCGGCGTAGTTCTTTATTGCTTTTTGTTTGGTACAAAAGTTTTGTGAAAGAAATCTTTTCAGCTTTTGAAGATGTTTTTGTAGGTGTTTGATGTTTTTTGACCGAAGTTTTAATAATACTGACACTTCTTTATTTATAATAAACTTGAGTTTTGTTGAATTAAACTTAGTTGTGAACCCAGTGTTGTTTAGTGGTAGGTTTTCTGACTTTGAATTTGAAGGTCACGACTTCGAATATCTGAGAGGTGTTGATTTTATAGTGGTTGATTAGTCAGTCGATCAAGCAATCAATCGATCAGTCAGTCGGTGAAGTCAACCAGTCCATCAATCAATCGGGATTGGTTTTTTTTTATTGAAATTACAAAAGCACATAGAGAAATAGACTTCTACAATGTAGATAAACATTTAATCCAAATTAAACGTTGATGTAGCATATTTTCGATTAAAAATGTTTGAACTTCACTTCCTTGATCAATCAGTAAGTCGATCAATCATTCAATCAGTATATTAATCAATTCAGTCGATTAATGATTAAACGACCGATCAAACGGTCAATCAGTTGGTCAGTCGGTTGATAAGTCGATTGATATGTCAGCCGATCAAGCAATCAATCGGTCAATCAGACGGTGAATCAGTCAGTCTATCAGTAGATCAGTCGGTCAATCAGGGTCAGAGTGGTTCATTCGGGAGTGATTTTAAAGTAAGTAGCAATCATTTCTAACTCTAGTATATAATGGGCGTCGACTTTATAAAACAGAATATTGACCGTCAATATTATTCAACCATCTTTGTAAGCACTAAAAGGGATAGGAATGCTGTTGATCGATGAGTTGTAAGTTTTTCGCTTTCTCATCGCGGCTTGTCTAACAAAAAACAAGTTTTTGTTTTTAGGGAGAACGTCTTTAGTTTTTTGCGGGTTGAAAGAGTAGGTAGGTACTATTTTTTTCGTGTTTTAGGGTTCCGTAATCAAAGAGTAAAAACCCTTTTACTAAGACTCCTACTCCACTTCAGTAGTCAGAGTAACTCTATGTCTATCACCAGGCTGTATCTCATGAACCGTGATAGCTAGACAGTAGAATTTTAAAAAAAATGGTTGTCTGTAAAGTCGGTTTACGGGCGATAATTTTACGTGATAACGTCATAAGAACTCTTTTGTATCGTTGACATTTTGACTTCAATACGTTTCTATGGTTACTTGTCAATAACGTTTCTATGGTTAGGTACTTGTCAATAGCGCATGACGTCACACTTTTTTGAGCGTGCAGGAGTTCACCAATTTAAAAGACGTCATCACGTCAAAAATGTAATGGTACGGAATCCTTCGTGCGCAAGTCCGACTCGCACTTGGCCGGTTTTGTTATCGACAACACTGAAAAATTGCTTTAGTTTGGCCAAACAAACTACTGGGACAAAATAGTCTTATCAGTGCGATCTGCTTAATAAATATTGCAGGACATGCCACACATCGCCATCTAGCTCCAAGCTAAGTAACTAGACTTGTGTTATGGGTGCTAGACAACGGATATACTACTTATATACTTTTCTTTTGTAAATATATACTTACTAGCGACCCGTCCCGGCTTCGCACGGCTATTTTATGCATGTAGTATACATATAAACCTTCCTCTTGAATCACTCTATCTATTAAAAAACCGCTTCAAAATCCGTTGCGTAGTTTTAAAGATTTAAGCATATATAGGCTGCCCTGCTTATTGAGAGTGCAGTAACTCGTATTTTTGGCAAAATTGAGTTATATACAGAATCGGAATCAGCAGAAAAAATCCTTCTTTGTAAACTGACTCATGTGTCGAAATTCCATAAGAAACCTGAAATATCATTAAGTAAGAACGCAGTAACTTAACTAATTAAAAAAAAATCCCTACAATAAGAGTGGTAACTTAAGTTACTATATATTTAATTAGCTCATATAATATTATTTTTAGTCATAACTGCAGTAACTCCTACATACTGCACTTAGTATAATGTAAACAACATAATCAAAATACTTTTTCCTTAACATAAATGCAGCAACTAGTTAAGACCTATCGTTTGAGGTACCGCATAAAGGTGTGCAACGTTTATAAAGTAGTTATGACAGTGGGAGTTTCATTACTTAGTACAAATATTGCATTGAAGACGAAATATTTCAGTTCCGCCGGGTAGGATTTTTTATGATGTAGTACAAAAATGTTATGCTAATTAAGACCTTTCATCCGAAGTACCGCATAAACGTGTGCAGCGTTTTATAAAGTAGTTATGACTATTTGAGGTTCATTATTTCTTACTATGAAACTAAGTATGATTGACACCAAAATATCTCCGCTCCTCTGAGTGGGATCTTTTTGTTCTATAGAATTAAATGAAGTACTCATTACGACCTTTCAAATGATGTACACCACACCAAAAAAAGCCAAAGCCAAAGCTTTTGACTCAGTTTCTATCCCTATTCTGTTGCGAAAGCTTGAATGTATAGGTATAAGAGGTACTCAGTTGAAACTATTTATAAGTTATCTAGAAGAACGTACCCAATGCGTTAGGATACCTAGACAATATTGTCAGTGCTGATAAAAATAACACTTCGTTTGGAGTTCCCCAAGGAAGTATTTTATGACCTACCCTATAATTGATCTACTTACATAAACGACCTATGTAATCTAGTGCTAGATCATGGCACTATAATATCGTATGCTGACGACACTGCTCTTCTCTTTTCGGCTAATTCAAAAAGCGAAGTCTATCAATATGCTCAACAGGGGTTAAATGTTGTTAAAGATTGGCTTCAGCACAACTTACTAACACTTAATGCAGACAAGACAAATTATATTGAGTTTTCAATGCGCAAACTATCGTCAACGCAAAATAATCCAACATTATATGCTCATTATTTGTAGTCCTCACAGCGATAACCAATGTGCGTGTTCGGCTATCAAAATTGGTAGCAATATAAAATACTTGGGTATTATAATAGACGAAACTCTTTCGTTTAAATCTCATATTGAAGCTTCATGTAAAAGAACTCGTAAGCTAATATGTCTTTAAAAATTACGGCATATTGCAGACACAAAAGTAATCAGGCAAGTTTATTTTGCTCTATGTCAATCAATACTAACCTACTGTATTAGCTCATGGGGTGGTGCGGGCAAAACATTGCTACTAACAATTGAGAGAGCTCAGAGAGCAATTCTCAAGGTGTCTACCTTCCGTCCATTTCTTTTCCCTACTGACCTCCTGTACAAATCATGTAAAGTACTAACAGTTCGACAGTTATTTGTAGCGAGCATTGTACTAAAGCAGCATGCAGCCCTTCCCTACACCACTGATTTTGCTAATATAAGCAGGAGTGATATAGTTTGCCGTCTACAAATAAGAACTAACTTAGCTTTCACACATAAATTCAAAATGTTCCTAGGACCGTTACTATATAATAACCTAAATGCTATAACAAATATTTTTCCACTTAACTACATAAATTTGTAAAAAAGCCTTCGAGAAAGCACTTCAAAATATGTCCTATGAAGATACAGAGGAATTACTAATACTTTTGAAGTAAGTAAATAGGTGTAAGTAAAACTTGTGATTTATTTATTATAGACATATTCGTACTTCGATTCTTACTTCTTAAATTCGATGATTAATATTATTAACACTGTTTACCTATACATAAACATGCATTTCAATACATTCAATTTTCGTGTCTAATAAGTGGTCTTTTTTTAGTTTTAATTAAAATATCAGCACATGTCGCCTGAAACACAGGATCACCTAGTTCAGGCACACGTGGACATAGATTTAAGAAAAAAATTGTGCCTATATATGTTTATTATTGTACTGTATTTCTGAATAAAAATTATCTTATCTTATAGTAAAAAGCAGTCGGGACGTTCTGGGTTAAGTTTTTTTCTTTTCTATTTTATACAAATTGGTTTTAAAAAAGTTTAAGTCAAATAGATATGCTCAATATATTGTACCTCAAAGTAACTGAAAGACTTTTAGGACTACCTACTTACTTTTATTCGTTAGTTTTTTTATTAGATATCCAATAATTCTTAGATTGATTTTACAAACATAAAGACGTGCATGCAAAGACTACAACGTAAAAATAAGTACATAAAGATTTGGTGAAATATTTCCACAAATAATTGTTACACCGAGTTTGATAACATGTACCTTTAATTAGTAAATACTAGTAAAAAGTTCCCTTACATTTTATTTAACTTACCTTAATGCTTCTAAAAAACTAACCAAAAGTGCAGCAACTATGGTACTTGCTGCACTTATTCTTAGGATGACCATTTTACACTGATAATAATTACTAAGCATATGTAAAATTTTCGACTTTATTTTAAAGTATATTAATATATATTATTAATTTTAATGTTAACACTATCTCTACATTTTTCTCTTTCTTTTGGTGTATATCATGTTTCAATAGCATTAATATTTTAGGAGCAATATCAAAAAATATTCTAAAAAACTTTAACCGCGTTTTTCTCGAAAACATGTTTGACTGAGTTACTGCACTCTCAATAAGCAGGGCAGTAGGGATATAGGGACATAGGGACAGAGAAATTGACTTTGTTTTATACTATGTAGTGATAATACATAGAAACAACCAGACCTTAGACAAATATCTAAGCATGAGTACTTGTCTGAGGCTGGAATCGAAAACGCAACTCTGTGTTTGGCAGTCCGGCATGGTGACCATTACAAAACAAAAGTAAAGAAAAGAAAAGTATATAACTATTGACTATTGATGGCGATGTGTGGAATGTCCTGCAATATTTATTATTTATTTATAACTGCGACACAATAAAAATACTTAAATGTAGAGAGGTAGATACTTATACAGGAAAAGTATTTTTGTAGTGCACATTTTTTTTCTGCTGAATATATGTCGGCAGTGGAGTACATTTACGCAAAAAAATAAATAAAAAAAAAACCAAAACTTAATGTGAAAAACTTCCTGCAATTTCTAAATTATTGGGTATCTCAGTATTGATACACACAGTGACACGTAGGTACCTACCTTCATTTAGAGCGCGCTATTAAAATCGCTGGCGCTAGTATTGTGTCCATGGACTTCGTCGTTTTGTTAGAAACACTTATATGGTTATAGCTCTGAGAGTTTTTGAGTTAGCTCCAAAATAAAAAAAAACAGTATTTTTTATTTTAATGTGCTTAAAACATACCGAAATTTGTGCGCTACATAAATACTTTTCCTGTATAGCTATTTATATCGGTAGTGGTTTACTATTCCAAATATTCAATGTAGCACCGCAGTTAAATCGAACTTCGAATGGTCAACATTAGGGATGGGACACGAAGTCTCTAAAGTTTAAATTATTTACTTACTAACTTAGCTGGCTCAGCGACCTAAAGTGAATCTTGGTTATATGTCAACCAGAGGTAGATGCGAAATAAACCACCACACAAAAGTAAGGCAATTGATTCATAATTCACTCCTTTTAGTCATCATCTCATCGTTCACATTCATCTCTCTCATGTCTTGTCTCACGCAGTCCATCCATATTTTCTTTGGTCGTCCTCTTCCTCTACCTACATCCCTCTACATTCATACTCATCACTCTTCTAGTCACATGCGTCTACTTTCTTCTTATCACATGTCCATACCAACTCAAACGGTTCCCTTTTACTTTTTCAGGCTTCCTCAAATATACTCATTCCTTATTTTATCCATCCTCGTTACTCCACTCATCCATCTGAACATTCTCATCTCTGCTGTATGCAATCTTCTCCATAGCTCCCTGTCCTGTGCTATTTTTTACTAATTGTTGACTTGAAGTTCAAACAGGTCAGCTTCTACTGTGTCCTACCAGTGATACCCGGTTCGGCGACACACGTATTCTTTCTTAGCGTTTCGATCTTCTGCCATTCGCTCAAGATGGCTAAGCCAGCGAAGACGCTGCGCCTTGATATCAGATTTCGGCATTATTTCTAACTCTCCAGGACCCGTTCCTTATGCGTCGATAGATGCATAAGGAACTCCCATCGTGTGACAATAGATTGAAAAACATCAAGATGGCGCCGATTGACTATGCCAAAATCTTAATTGGGATTTTGTAGATAAATATTTATAAACCATAGTTAACCAAGTCGGTCCAACCGTTCTCAAGTTATGGCGTGACCTAGGGAAATAGTAATTCTAATATATGGGTACCTATAGATGTAGATAAAGGACTGTCTTGTTTTCTACGTCACATCACTAGTAAACCATTCAATAAATTGTGTCCATTTCTGGATGCCACTGCAGTTCTATTTTAGGTCATAAATTGGAAAAGTTTTGCTATTACTACGATTTTTATAAAATCGTCTAGTGCAGAGTAATTTTCTAGTTATTTTCATGTTCAATACAATTTTAAAACACTGAATTCTAAAAACTTTTATCCCGACATTCCCACGGGATCGGGAGTTACGCGGGTGAAATCTCGGAGCGCTGCTGGTTTTTAAATATAGGTACTTAAGTTGGATCAATACAATGTTTACAAAAGATCTCAATTCTTTCTGAAAACTTTTCGTATCAAAAATAGTTTTCCAATTTTATTATAAAATAGGAACTTGTGAGTAAGATATTTTATAATTCCAAAGTAATAATTTCTTCATAGAAAGTTATCTATATTCTTACTTCTCTAAATTTCAATGATATTTTATCAAACCCCAATTATTCATCTTGGTTAACAAAATGAATTGGGTTTTGATTTTGGGCGCTTATACAAAGATAGCCCTGCCTGTAAAAGAAATTTTAAAGTAAAACTAAGATACGTTCAGTATTTTTTTTCTCTGTAAAAATACCCATTTTCAACCCGTTACCACATGCCGTTACTGTGCCGTTACGTCATTGGTAGAGCTGAAGCAAGACACAATGGAGCGGCAAGCGACTATTCTGTCATAAGTACTTACCTTCTCTATTGTTTATCTATATTAATAAAAATCAATTGCTGTTCGTTAGTCTCGCTAAAACTCGAGAACGGCTGAACGGATTTATCTTATCTTGGTCTTGAATTATTCGTGGAGGTCCAGGGAAGGTTTAAACGGTGAGAATTTAAAGATCGGACTTACGCGGGTGAAACCGCGGGGCGCAGCTAGTCTTATATATAAAAATCAATTGCTGTTCGTTAGTCTGGCTAAAACTCGAGAACGGCTGGACCGATTTGGCCAATTCTTTTTTTGTTGTGTTTGTTGTAGTCCAGGGAAGGTTTAAACGGTGAGAATTTAAAGATCGGACTTACGCGGGTGAAACCGCGGGGCGCAGCTAGTATGAGATATAAACCTTCCACTTGAATCACTGTATCTATTACAAAAACCCGCATCAAAATCCGTTGCATAGTTTTAAAGATTTAAGAATACATAAGGACAGACAGACAGTGGAAGCGACTTTGTTTTATGCTATGTAGTGATTTACAGCCGAAGAGACTTAACATATTGTGTCATTTCTTGTGCTTCAGCAATGCAAACATTTTTTGAGACAAATATTCTGAAAAAAAAAATGCTTCACTGTGGCACCTTATTTTATGTTCTGGCATTTTACGTAGGTACTGTTTAGAAAATATTTTATGTACTTAAATATTTCGATGAAATCGCATGTATATCCCTGTATGCCGTATGCCGTCATAGGTATAAACAAACAAAGATGGGCGCCTTTCCTTGCAGTCGGTTGCTAAAAAGGATCGCATTCACATTGTTTACATTACAATGTTCATGTTTTTATTTTGTCTATCTTTTTGTCGCAGTCGAATTACCCATTGTGCATTGATTTTTGGGGTTCCGATGGGACTCCACGGGATCCTTTTACTAAGACCCCCACTGTCCGTCCGTCCGTTCGTCTGCCTGTCTGTGTCACCAGGCTGTATCGCATGAACCGTAAATCGTGATACGAGTATACAGTTAAAATTTTCATAGATTATGTATTCTTATTGCCGCTATAACAACATATAGGTCCTAAAAACAGAATATAATGGTACGGAATCTTTCGTGCGCGAGTCCAACTCGAACTTTCCGGGTTTTTTTATTTTGTCTTACGTTTTGTCGCAGTTGAATTGCGTCCATTATGCATTCGGTTTTAGTCGTAGCAGTCGATAGATGCTTGTGCAATCAGCTGCCTTTGTGTGGCGGAGTGTGCCTCCTCAGGTACCTTTTGGAAATTCTCTCTCGACAATATTCTTTCAAAAAATCTCAAGTTTTGAAAAATTTCAATATTATGAGATGACTACTAACAGCAGAAGCGCTATAGGTATTTATTTGCAGGGAGTTTTAAAAAGGTTTTTTTTCTACGCACACATACCTATTGTGAAAGAAAAAAGAAAAATGGACAAAAAAATGGTTGTCAGTAAAGTCGGTAATGATTCCTTAGTGCCTATTGATAATGTTATTGTGGAAAAATATATATAATTTAATTTATTTGCCATTTTAGCTAGAGATAGAGTAGAATAAATGTAGTTAACGTTGACACTACGTAAAGTATGGTCATAAGAAAATGATCAGTTTGCTACAATAATACTATCAACAAGACAAGTATTGGACACGACCTTTTTCTAATAGACGTTACATACAAACATAAATACTTGAATTAAAAGTAGTCAGTGTGATTATTATTTTCAACATGTTAGCTATGTCTTTAGTTGTGTGATTGGTATAAGCCGCCACCCGATACACTAACTGACGTGGGTTCGATCCACAGGTTACGTTGTTATAATTACAAATAGTGCTGCACAGGATTATAAACGTTACGGTGGGCAGAGACTTTTGACCGTTGATTGTACATCGGCCGATAAAAGTCTGTGGTTTAGACCTTCAACAAACAAACATATCAGTGTTTTTATCAAATCATATTTATGTTAACAGTTAGTTCCTTTAATTTCAGAATCGCGTGGCTATTGCGCTTCAAAGCAAGCCAATTTTGATGGTCATAGTTAATTATACACTTTCGAGCATTAAATCCAGGTCGGGTTTAGTTTTAAAATAAGACTTTAATAGATACTTATACTTCACTATTATACACATACACATGTTATACACATGCACATGTTCTTGTATTATATACTTATAGGTATTATACACATGTTCTAAAATAATTTGTTATAAATTTTAATAAGATTTTATAAGTGAGAAACGTACCCAAGTAGCACGTTAGTGAATTTTGGAACTTATTTTGCAACTGTAGGTAGCATATAGGTGATGCAAGAGTGTATGGTATTACTTAAAGATGCAAACAGCACTCGAATTTGCAAATGAGTAACTCTTATCACTAACGGTTGCTTTTGAGTGATTTTTGTTTCTGCTTTATTACCTATGGTAGCATTAAGCCGAATCTATTACTCATAGGCGCATAAAGGTTTTAATTTTCTCTCTTATAGAACTCAAAGAGGCATATGACATCTTAAAATCCCCCCTAAAGAACTGTGCCCTAATAGGTGGTATTTTTCCCTCATTTGGCACCTTTAGTACTAAATAAGTAGTATATATGAGTTATTTATCACTTGTAGTGGCTCAAGAGTTATTATTGCAGCTCATTTGGAACCTTAGTGTAATTGCCTTTGTAAGGTCGAAAATACTCTTATATGCCACTGTAAAGCGTAGATCGGTTCAATTTTTATCTCATTTAGAACCACAAGATCTAATTAAAATAATAACGGGTCGAGTGCGAGTCGTACTCTCGCGCTGAGGGTTCCGTACATTAGTTTCATTCCAGACAGTTACAGACAGTGTCAGACAGTTTCAAACAGTGCCAGACGGTGCCAGACGGTGCCAGACGGTGCCAGACGGTGCCAGACGGTGCCAGATGGTGCCAGACGGCACCAGACTGTACCAAACTGTATCAGACTGTACCAGACTGTACCAGACGGTACCAGACGGTACCAGACAGTACCAGACAGTTTCAGATAGTACCAGTCAGTGACAGACAGTTGTACAGACAATTGCACAGACAGTTGTACAGACAGTCCTCGACTTTACAAGTTAAGTAAATTTTACTTTTTTTACTTTATTATCCTTCACAATGGGTTTTGTACCCGTCTTGAGGATCCCCAATTCAAAGTAGAGACAGCAAGACCTGTAAAGTGAAAAATATCACTACTAGGTACTAATGAGTGATTTTTGGGCTTAAGAGTTCCAATAAGGTAACAAATAAGTGAAAATAAGAACTACAAGGTCTACTTTAAATCGCCATGTTTAAAAATAATAACCTTGAAAAGCATTATTTGTTTAATGATATTTTATTACAATAACATAAAACAAAATAAGTTTTGATAACTATTGTTGACATTTTACTTTTTGTGAAACTATAATGTTAGGTTTTTAACAACCAAATTGTTGTAAAGTATTTTCTTATTTATTTGATCAGCACATATTTGTTAATACTTTTGATTAAATTGAAGGCGCATCAAAATTTACTAAGTAAATATACCATGGTTTCACGATAAAAAACCATTTGCAAGGGCTCCGTGATATTATGCTGCGGTTTACACGTACATTTTTAATACTCGCCAAATAGATACAATATGGCTGTCACAATTAACACAATAGAACAAAGCACACCGTTTTTCGTTTGTCTCCGCCGAAAATAAGACTAGTTATGACAAATTGTCACTCAACGAATGAACGGTATCGCTTTATCGTTCAATCATTCATTCACAGCGCGCAATTCGCACCGTTAGTTCCAAGTGCCACTCAGGGTAACAATTCGAACTCTTATGCAACGCTTCTGCAACTATAAATGAGTTGCAATTTTTCTCCCTTTAGTAATATATAGGTTGCATATAAGTTCTAACCACCTATATAGAACTTAATCAAGGTGGATTTTATTACTAAAGGATCCAAAAAAATACTATATGCAAGCTATTTGTTACCAAATGTGTTACTTGGGTAGATTGCAAAAAAAAAATCAAATAAAAAAGTCCAAATCCATTTTACAGTACCTACCTAGTTACTTACTTCTCTAGGAGATGCAGTATATTTAGCAACATAATCGTTTAAAAAGTAACCCTTAGGAGCATCTGGTCAGATTTTCATCTAGACAGATTCGGACATATTAGCAACTAGACAGAGTATTCTGGAGGAAAATAGAAAAAAAAAGAAACGGAGAGGAAACATAAATTAAAATAATGGTTATGGTATGTTAACTACGTAGACAAAATTTTATACGAACTTAATCATTATTATTGAGTTTAAAAAAAAAAAAGTTTAAAATAATAATAAAAAAAATTTTTGGAAAAAAACGGTAATTTATCGAGAATTTAAAAAATTGATGACTCAGTGACGGGTCGCTCCGGCACTAAACCGTATTTTTGTGGCATACTACGACCTTATTTTACTTTCTCGCAAGTGTATTTTGTATTCACAATTAGAACTAAATTAGCTCATATTCGAAGCACGCGTATGGTAATTTACTATTGGATGCGATGCATTTAAATAGGATTCAAGGTAGCTAAGTAAATCCGTTTTTGCCCTTTTTGATGAAAATATCCCTAAAAAGGGGCAAAAAGGGGGCTACTGGATATCTTCGCCTTTCGAAATCCGATTTCAATGATTACTTTTTATTGGAATGGTAGTCATTTCAAGTTGCTCTCATAAAAAATCGTTGAAGATCTGATGGATCGTTGAGGATCACCGGAATGATGAACAGAATAGCTTCTCAAAATGCAGTAAATAAGATGATATATTCATTACTAGCTACGTCTTGCCGTTTCATACGCGTTAGTTCTCGTGGGAATATCAGAATAAAAAGTAGCCTATGTGTTAATCCAGGTCTCCAGCTATCTACATACCGAGTTTCATCGCAATCGGTCAATTAGCTTTTGCGTGAAGGAGTTACAAACATACATACACACAAACTTTCACATCATCACTACATAGTATAAAATAAAGTTACCTACTTTTCGCCATCCCTATGTCCCTATGTCCCTTTGTATGCTTAGATTTTTAAAACTACGCAACGGATTTTGATGCGGTTTTTGAAGTGAAAACTTCTTATGGCGCGTTGGGCACTTTTGTGGGTGAGCATTTTCAGCCGTTCTCGCGACAGGTTTTGACGCGACAGATGAGATTTTATTTGTGTTAGTCTTTTTGTTTAACTTATACTGCCATCTATTACACAAATTGAGAAACTTAGTTTCTAGAAAGACCGCTATTCGAATGTAGATGGCGCTGATTTAAATTTTTTACTGCCATCTAGCGAATAAAAAATAAACTATATTTGTTTAAGTGAGTGCTAATAGATGGCAGTAGCAGATCGTTTCAAGAAATATTCTATGAGAAATAACAAGTTTATTGTTTTCACTTCTGCCTTCACTCCCGGAGTGCGCTGTTTTTTTTTTTAAATAGATAGAGTGATTCATGGGGAAGGTTTATTTGTATAATACATGCATAATACAGCCGTGCGAAGCCGGAGCGGGTCGCTAGTTTATAATATTAGTAGGATATGATTGCAAACAAAGACTAGTTTCGCGAGTCGCGATGTCAAAAAACTTAACTGTGAACTGTGTGTAAAAGTGAACTTTACTTTACCGTAGTAGAATTTAAAAAAAAATACTATTATTGGAATGTTTTCATTCTAATAATTTTTGTTTGATAAATTGATGAGTTAATAATAAATAATAAATAAATATTGCAGGACAATCCACACATCGCCATCTAGCCCCAAGCTAAGTAACTAGACTTGTGTTATGGGTGCTAGACAACGGATATACTACTTATATATACTTTTCTTTTGTAAATAAATACTTATAATACATAGAACCAACCAGACCACAGACAAATATCTAAGCATAAATACATGTCTGAGGCGGGAATCGAACCCGCGACCCGGTGTTTGGCAGTCCGGCATGGTGACCATTGTGCCAACTGGGTCGTCAGTTAGAAGACTTTAAACTTCAACTAAAGCAGGTGCCTAGAATCTTGCTTGAAAATATTCTTATAACAGACCGTACATGGTAAAGGTTATGATAAATATTGTCAATTTGAAAAACCATTCATATAAATAATAAAATAATGCACTGAGCATTTTGGGAAACAGGGAAACTTATTTAGATCATTTTATTTTCTTGTTTTCTATTTAATTAAGTTGTAACACTTCATCATCACTACATAGTATAAAACAAAGTCGCTTTTTCTGTCCCTATTTCCCTTTGACTGCTTAAATGTTTAAAACTACGCAACGGTTTTAGATAGGGTTTTTTTTTAATAGATAGAGTGATTCAAGAGGAAGGTTTATATGTATAATACATGCATGATAATAATAAACCAGATGATATTTTATAATTATTAAAATAATAATAAAATATTAATGTTTTTTTGCACAAGGGTGATTTGCACAGGATTTTCTCGTACCTAGTTACTGTCACACCCATGGGACTGCACAGGTAACCTACCAGATACCTACTTTACTTTTAAACTTAGGTTAGATTAGATACTGCAGTAGCCGTAGCAAAGTAGTTTTCCGTGTAAATGCAAAAATTCTCTCAGAAACCTCTTCTAAAACAACGGTAGATTACTTAACTTAGAAAAAATATTTGTAAAAGAAATACCGTTTGCGTGGTCTTTAAAATCTAAGCAAGCTTATTTGGGGATATTTAGCATATATAGAGCTGATAATTTTCTGATTAATTTATTGAGAACGAGAGCCGCTCTGCAGTTTCACCCGCGTAACTCCCGATCCCGTAGGAATATCAGGATAAAAAATGCCTATGCTACTCGTAATGAACCAAGTTTCATCAAAATCGGTCCAGTAGTTTAGGAGCGTATTGGTTACAAACAAACAAAAAAGCAAAAAAATCTCTCCTCTTTTAAGGTGATAGGGTGCTACCTGCCCTCTCTCCATACAAACGTAGTCGACTGTTTCCTCCCTGGATAGTGACACTAGCACAAATATTTTTGTGCCATAAAACCTATAACTGCCATGACTATGCCCCTATGTTTGGTTTTTTTCATTTTCTAAAATGATAAATAAAAAAATAGGGGCATGGTCATGGCAGTTATAAATTTTATGCTCCAAAAATATTTGCTCCAGTGTCATTATCCAGGGAGAAAAAAGTCGACTACTTTTGTAATAGTTTATATGGAAAGAGCCCCCGGCACCCTTTCCTCTTAAATATTATTATAGAGTAGGTACTAGCTATCCCGGCAAAGGTTGTTTTGCCAATTACAAAAAAAATTATAAACCTATTTTCAGATCTACTGAATAAAAACATATAAAATTCATCAGTATCGCTAAAACTGTGACACAAGATTTTTATATATTAGATAGATAATAGATAAGAAAACTGTCAATTTGTCTTACTTATCACTTTACTATCACTATCACTTCACTATCACTACATAGTATAAAACAAAGTAGCTTTCTCTGTCCCTATGTCCCTTTGTACGCTTAAATCTTTAAAACTACGCAACGGATTTTGATGCGGTTTTTTTTAATAGATAGAGTGATTCAAGAGGAAGGTTAATATGTATAATACATGCATAATATAGCCGTGCGAAGCCGGAGCGGGTCGCTAGTTAAGTAAATAAAACCCAGACGAATTAACTATAGGTAAACAAACTACCCTTTAATATTTTTCTTGCATGAACATAATAATAAAAAACGGCAAATTGACCCTTGAACTAAAGTAACATGTTAACAAGGTCAAATAACTTACACACGAATTATTTCGAAGATTTATTTGCTCGATAACTACCTCTATAAATGTAAAAAATAAGCTTGAAATAAGTTATATCGTTATCATGTTTTATTGGTACCTACATAGGGTTGTCATACGTCCGGAATTTTCCGGACATGTCCGGTAAAAAAGGTCTTTGCACGGAATGCGGGGAATCCTAAACCGTCAGGAATGTAAAAAGCGAAATAGAAAATTAAAAAAACTGATATTTTTATAACAAATTGTTAACATTACGTCGCTTATTTACAGCTTTCTTCAACATTTCTTTACAAATTATTTTTAATCCCCGTGCCACGACGCTTTACGTTTGACATGTCTGTGTGTGTCTGTTTCATCGTAGCTCCCGAACGGGTAAACCGATTTTGATTTCGTTTCTTTTGTTTGAAAGGTTAGTTAGTCGGGAGTGTTCTCAGCTATGTTTTATAAAACATTGTATTTTTAATTGTAGGTTGGGTTAAAAATGTCGACGCGCGCGTGAAAATTCATCATCACTCAGTCACAATCATTCACATGCACTATGTATTGCCCGGAAGTCCGGAAATTTCATCTAATGTCCGAAATTTGCTACGGAATTTCGATTATTTGATCTGGGAACCCTATACCTCCTTAGCATAAAAAGGTTGGATTTTGATGGATGTAGGCCATCGGAAGGAAGGAAGCCGTATAAATAATAGTAAACGAATATTTCTACGGAAAAAGTAGGTATTTGGCTAACTATAAAAGTTGTTTCGAAGTACCTATTTTGATTTTTATGGTTGTACCAATTTTTACCAGCGACTTCGTACCTACTGATGGACTTCACAAAATTCTTTCTTAACAGATAGATGCCTTTGTTATTTTTATCAATTTGACTCCACGATAAATTGAACAAAAAAATTAAATAAATAATATAAATATAAATATTTCAGGACATATTACACATCGCCATCCAGCCCCAAGCTAAGCAACTTAATGCTTGTGTTATGGGTGCCAGATAACGGATAAACTACTTATATACTTTTTTTTTGTAAATATATACATATTATACATATAGGAAACACCCAGAACCAGAAACAAGAATTTATGGTCAGCATAAATACTTGTTCCCGGCGGGAATCGAACCCGCAACCTTCTGCGTCGCAGTCCGGTGTTCGCCCGACGCGCCACAGAGGTCGTCGAACGTAAATGTAATTTTATTAATGATTATTTGTATAAAATATTAATGTAATTAGAATCGTTAAAATAAATTATGATATACGAGTACATAGTTAAACTATTTTAGTAGAAAAGTCTATTATAATTTAAAAGGAATTAAGTAACTTTGTTTTAAATGCTGGCAATACCACTTGTTATACCATTTCAGAATATTAATTAAATTGGCAATATTTTTTTAAAAAATCTAGTAAATTCAAAATACTGTATGCCCAGTGTGGTGAACTGTTATGTCTACTACAGCATTATTATCAGCTCATGTACACATTTTTTTCGGAACACTAAAAGACCAGCGCTGCAGATGTGCGTGCTTATCTGCAACATAAATGCTGAGGCTTTACCCATTCGGGCAACACACGACTTCTCAGATACTTATTTTTTACCTATTCTCTGTGTATTTATTGTATTTTTAAGCTATTGCATAGCTTTTATCGCGGGCTTTGAGCGCGGGGACTGAATCAAGAAATTCCGTAACCAAAATAAAACCTAACACCCCCCAGCCTACCATGTAGCTCGGCCGAGCGGTCGCTATGCAATATCTTTACCGCGGCAGTCCCCGAGTGCCAAACGTTTTTTTGAAGTGAAAACTTCTTATGGCGCGTTGGGCACTTTTGTGGGTGAGCATTTTCAGCCGTTCTCGCGACAGATTCTCGCGACAAATGAGATTTTACACAGATATACAGTTTTTTATTTAATTTGGCTGTGAGTGTATTAAGACGTACATATGGTATTTTTTAACGGACGACTATTGACGGACGACAAATGTCGGACGACTATTTGTCGGACGACTATTGACGGACGACAAATAGTCGTCCGACTATTTTTTTTTTCATCTAAAACTCTTTTTGCGTATGGTTAGATACTCGTACTTAAGGAGTAAACTCCAGTCGTGCGTCGGAGCTGACACACACACTTTTTTTTGAAGTGAAAACTTCTTATGGCGCGTTGGGCACTTTTGTGGGTGAGCATTTTCAGCCGTTCTCGCGACAGATGTTTTTTTTTTCTCTGTAACTATCTTTTCTGTACTCTTTCTTATTTCTGTGTTTATTATGTCGTGTGTTTGTTTGAATAAATTATATTCTACTAGCTGCGCCCCGCGGTTTCACCCGCGTAAGTCTCGATCCCGTGGGAATATCGAGATTAAAAGTAGCCTATGTGTTAATCCAGGTCTCCAGCTATATAGATACCGAGTTTCATCGTAATCGGTCCGGTAGTTTTTGCGTGAAGGAGTAACAAACATACACACACACACTCACACACACACACACACACACTCACACACAAACTTTTACATTTATAATATTATAGTAGGATTCTATTCTAAAAGGTGCAAGCACCATGAAACCACTGGACGGAATGTACGTCGTTCCATCATCTAATTCCATATTACCCTACTAAAATTATTAAAAACGAATAAGTTGACTAATAGGAGCCCCTATTTATCAAATGCAGCCGCATTTGATAAAAATTCATATGCTAATATGATACCGTATAGTGGAAGAAGACCCTAAAGCCAGTAGGTAAAGTTTGTACTCGGCAGAGTGGTTCAACATTTTTCATCCCCCGGGAGTACCTACGTAAGAGTTTGAAGCACTTTACGTCGACGGCTAATGTTATGTGTCACTGAGCAAGGGTTGACTTGACACGAATATTCGAAGGGATGGCTTGTTTATAAGTTGTGGTCATAAGAGCCTCTCAATATAGAACTAAATCAATACATAATCACTACATAGTATAAAATAAAGTCACTTTTCGCCGTCTCTATGTCCCTATTTCCCTTTGTATGCTTAGATCTTTAAAACTACGCAACGGATTTTAATGCGGTTTTTTTCTTATGGCGCGTTGGGCACTTTTGTGGGTGAGCATTTTCAACCGATCTCGCGACAGATTTTGACGCAACAGATGAGATTTTATTTGTGTTAGTCTTTTTGTTTAACTTATACTGCCATCTATTACACAAATTGAGAAACTTAGTTTCTAGAAAGACCGCTATTCGAATGTAGATGGCGCTGATTTAAATTTTTTACTGCCATCTAGCGAATAAAAAATAAACTATATTTGTTTAAGTGAGTGCTAATAGATGGCAGTAGCAGATCGTTTCAAGAAATATTCACTTCTGCCTGTTTTATTAGATAGAGTGATTCAAGAGGAATGTTTATAATGTATAATACATGCATAATATAGCCGTGCGAAGCCGGGCCGGGTCGCTAGTACTCCTATAAGATCAATTTCATTTAAAGCTGGTATGAAAGGTTTTTGGACGTAACAATGATATTTGCTATACTTATTTGTTACAAGCTGCGCTCCGCGGTTTCACTCCCGATCCCGTGGGAATATCAAAATAACAAGTAGCGTATAAGCCTTCCTCGATAAATGGACTATCCAACACAAAAATAATGTTTTAATTCGAACCAGTAGTTCTTGAGATTAGCGCGTTAAAACAAACAAACAAACTCTTCAGCTTTATTTATAACTAGCGACCCGCCCCGGCTTCGCACGGTTATATTATACATGCATTATACATTATAAATAAACCTTCCTCTTGAATCACTCTGTCTATTAAAAAAACCACATCAAAATCCATTGCGTAGTTTTAAAGATTTAGGCATACAAAGGGAAATAGGGACAGAGAAAGCGACTTTATTTTATACTATGTAGTGATATAAGTATAGATATAGCGACCCGCTCCGGCTTCGCACGGCTAAATTATACATGTATTATACATATAAACTTTCTCTTGAATCATTCTATCTAATTAAAAAACCGCATCAAAATCCGTTATTTTAAAAAATTAATAATGATTACATTTTCAAAAGAAATGATATAAAAAACTATTAGCAGCGATACGCTCCGCGGCTTCACCCGCGTAACTCCCGATCCCGTGGGAATATCGGGATAAAAAGTAGCCTCTGTTACTCCCAATGAATCAATGTATTCTCATATCAAGTTTCATCAAAATAGGTCGAGTAGTTTCGGAATATTGAAATAAATATTATTGCAGGACATTCCACACCTCGCCATCTAGCCCCAAGGTAAGTAACTAAACTGTGTTATGAGTGCTAGACAACGGATATGCTTTTTCTTTTGTAAATATATAGTATACTTATAATACATAGAAACAACTAAACCTCAGAAAAATATCTAAGCATAAATACATGTCTGAGGCGGGAATCGAACCCGAACATGGTTACCATTGTGCCAACTGGCTGGGTCGTCAAAAAACAAAAAATCTTTCCTCATAAAGGTGGTCGCAGATTGATCAGAGCCGAACGAATCGAATTTTTGCCATCCACGGGAAAAGGTACCTTATAAAAATAGAGATAAGGTACATTTACGACGGTCAACTCTGATGACGTCATCGGAAATATGAAGGTACCTTATCTCTATTATTATAAGGTACCTTTTTCCGTGGACGGCAAAAATTCGATTCTTTCGGCTCTGATCGATCTGCGACCTTTATAATATTAGTGTAGACAAAACTAAAACATGAAACATAATAGTTAAAGATCCTAGAGTGGCACAAAGAGCGGCCTTATCGCCTAAGGGCTAGTTACTAGTTAAGATTTATCCTTGTAAGATACAAAGGTATTTTCTACCCTCAAATGATAGCAATCAACTGATTGTTTTATGTAAATAAATAAAACAATTACGTCTATTCGGACGTCAGAAGTTTGTCTGTCTAACTTTAATTGTTTGCTTGAATCGAGTCCTAATTGGAATCATTGCAATCGGTATAGAAATATTTCAATAAAATCTTTTTTCACGTGATGACGTCTAATAAATTGATGGAACACCTGCATTCACCTAAAAGTGTCACATTCTCATTGTGTGACGTCATTGTCACGTTCCCGATGTGTGTCGTCATTGTCGCGTTCCGGTGACGTCATGTCATTAATGACGTCACACAGCACATAATATCACTCATCTGGGCTTGTGCTATGGAGACGAGTGACGAATATTATAATATTGCAAATTATACTAGCAAGCCGTTGAGGGCTACTTCTGTGTACCTTTGCAAACAACTTTTGTTCTACGACTTTTGGAAATTCGAACAATTTTTCGAAAATTTTGAGGTTAGGTTTATCTGAAAATCAGCTGTTCCTTACACGGAGAGGTCATTAACCCTAAAATTTTACTTATTTTTAAAGTTTTACCTACTGTTCTTAGTCTGAATGACCTTTGTTTTAAAAAACCAGCTGTTTTTCGAATTTAGATAATCTAAATTTTTTTTTTTTTTCGTTTTTCCAAAAGTCGTAGAACAAAAGTTGTTTGTAAAGGTGCACAGAAGCCCTCAACGGCTTGCTAGTATAATTTCCAATAACCCTGTATAGAGGAAAAATAATAAAAAAAAGAAGAAAAAAAAAATATTTTTATCGGTTTACCGTCACTTAATAGACAACCATTTTTTTTATTAATTATAGGTTAGCGTTTGACCACTCTCATCTCCCTGATGGTAAATGACAACGTGGTATCAGATGTAGCACGCTTTCCTAGAAGATACTTGTCCACTTGTGACTTAGAGACCCTCAAATTGTACACGTCAGAAAAGACAGACGCAGTCAACTGATGCTACTCCCTTGCTGTACGAAAAAGGAATGACGAAGCAAGTGTGGAATTTTTGCCATGAATCGGTGTCGCATACCAGTTTGCCTGGTTTTATGACGCAAGAATAGAGACGGCAAAATTAGATCGTGTAGTTCTGTTACACTCTCCCCTAAATGTATCCAATAAACCACTGACAAGCTTCCCACTTAAGGCAAAGTGGTTAGACCAGAAGCGCGATAGAGGTGTCTTAGAAACAGATTTGGGTATCAACCACTAAATTCCATAGAATGATGTTCCTACTAACGTAAAGGTGAAGAAATGCTTTGTATTGTCATTTGACATACACTTCGAAACATGATTAGAGTGATTTGCCTCGATAGAAAACATCGTGAAAATTCTAAAAAATCGACATTTTATTAGCTTTTTCAATTTTACAGCGATTGTAAATAAAAAAACGAGTACAAAATTTATATTTTTATAAGCTTTAGATCAAATCCCATAAGGTAGTACAGATGGTTTTCCACTAAAATAGATGTTAATCTTTTAATTACATAAAACAGTTAAAACGGCCATTTCGCGGCGGGCGAGGGAAAGGAATAGAGTCATCGCGCGGTGCGCGCGTTGTTAAGGGATAGGGGTTTTCAGGTCCTACTTCACCTTAAAACCAAAACACCTAGACTTCTTCCGCGTAAAGTGTGAATTTTCCAAATTCCTTTAATAGCGGATGCCTACTTTTTAACAGTTCGGCCAGCTTCAATGTTGCTGTAGGCTTGCACCAAGGGTCGGCTCTCAGTCCGTACCTCTTCCTGATGATATTGGACGCTCTAACGTTGGACATTCAGGAGGAGGCACCCTGGTGCATGCTGTTCGCCGATGACATTGTGCTGGCCGCTGAGAGTGGCCTAGAGGTTCAGAGTAGATTGGAGGAATGGCGGCAACGACTGGAGAATGTTGGCCTGAAAGTCAGTAGAAGCAAAACAGAATATCTATTCTGTGACTTCGGCGGTCTCTCCAGTCCTATGCCTGTAACCCTTACGGGAATGCCATTACCGGTCTGCTCCGACTTTCGGTATCTCGGGTCACTCGTGCAAGGCGATGGTGATATTGACCGGGACGTTGTACATCGGATTAACTCTGGATGGTTGAAATGGCGACAGGTCACAGCAACCACCTGTGATCCACGGATGCCCCTTAAACTGAAGGGTAAAATCTATAAAACCGTGATAAGACCTGCCGTCATGTATGGATCGGAATGCTGGGCCGTGAAGAAGAAGGATGAGAGAAGATTGCATGCAGCGGAGATGAGAATGTTGAGATGGATGTGTGGAGTAACGAGGATGGATAAAATAAGGAATGAGTATATTAGAGGAAGCCTGAAAGTAGCACCGATTACTGAAAAAGTAAAAGGGAACCGTTTGAGTTGGTATGGACATGTGATGAGAAGAGAGGAGACGCATGTGACAAGAAGAGTGATGAATATGAATGTAGAGGGATGGAGAGGAAGAGGACGACCGAAGAAAAGATGGATGGACTGCGTGAGACAAGACATGAGAGAGATGAATGTGAACGATGAGATGACGACTAATAGGAGTGAATGGAAGAAAAAGACATACTGCGCCGACCCCAAATAAATTAGGATAAGGGCAGGAAGATGATGATGATGATGATGCCTACTTTTTAACAGTTATCTGTTTGGCAAATAACCCGAACCATTCATTGGTTTGCATTTAATGGTAACCAATGAATGGTTCGGGCTGTGCATTGAGATCAGTCAGTCAGTTAGGACTTTGAAGATAAAAGTATATAAGTAGTATATCCGTTGTCTAGCACCCATAACACAAGTCTAGTTGCTTAGCTTGGGGCTATATGGCGATGTGTAATTTGTCTTGCAATATTTAGTTATTTTATAATTATCAGATCTCAATATTAAAAAAAAAACTGAATGAAATGCCTGATATTATTATAATAAAAGCTTTTTAAATAATTCAGTACTTGTAGTCAAAACCATTTTTAGTTACTTATTTGGTTGGCAAAGAAACTGGCTTTTAAGTTATTTGTTAGGCTTACTCCTTTCACTTTTCTATGGTTCACAAGAAAACCATTTTGCAAGAGCGAAATAAGCAAAATTTATTATTTGATTCTTATTTAGATACACCAAATATAGTGTTATGATACCTCTAGTTTATGCTTGGAATATTTACTTATTTAGCAAACAAATTGTTTAGATTTTATGTTCTGAACACAGATGGGGCAGACGTTTTTAGTTGGAACTGAAAATTCATTGTTTTACTTCAAAAGAAATATTTCATTTTAATAATGATAGATAGATAATAACTTTTTATCACAGTTGCTCATAAAGTGGATCTTTTTAAACCGCTTTTAGGCTCATAATGCAACGTATTATACACGCGTGCGATAAAAAAAAATCCAACTAGTGCTAAAATAATACGCCCGATAAGTCAAATACGTATCTTACTGCTAATGACATATTAGGTAGATGAAACATTCTTAATTTAACTGTTTTGATGTATAGAAAAAAGGTACCATCAAAGAGTTTTTAAGCCTTGCTGGCTTAAAACTCTTTGTTGGTACCTTTTTTCTTCTTTTCAAAAGGTTGTCTCTAAAGTCTGATACCTTACCATTATATTCTGTTTTTAACCGCCCGCCGACGCAAAAACAAATGAAAAAACCCTAAAAAAATATTGTATGTCAGACGAGTTTTGTATAGGTTAAAAGTCTTTTGCCTAGCCTTTCGGGAATAAATATAGTAAACATAACCTAAAATTCTTAAAAACTTTTTATTATTTTAACAAGTATTTTTTTTATTCGCAACTGTGATAAAAAACGTCGTGTGGATTGATCATTCCATCTCGGCTTTTGCCACGCTCGCGTTCCGCTCGCGCGTCATAAACCACCTCTATGGGATGATCAACTTTCCACACTTGTATCGCAATGTACTATTATTAAACCGCAGAATAAATCACTACACAAATTAAAAAAAATATTACTTATATAAAAACTCTCCCGCTTTTTTCTTTTATGGCACGGACGGAACCATTTAAAAATTATATCAATCGATTGAACCGTCTTCGAGTATTCAATGAAATGAAAAAAAAATATACTACTCGACCAATTGAAAACCTATTTTTTCTGTCGGTAAGGGCGATCTCCTCCAGGTAACCCAATATTTTCTTGCCATTCTACTTGCAATCTAGAAAAATAAACTAAACTAGTTGCCTGAATAAAGAATTGATTTTATTTCATTTAAAAAATATAGAAAGAGTTTAAAGCGCAGTTATTTTTGAAAAATTTGGTATTTTACGTGACTATTTTTAAAAATAGTCCCTCAGGCCATTTTGGTTACCCTATTTTTTCATGCCATTTTTACTTGCAATCTAGAAAAATAAATTAAACCAGTTGCCTGAATACAGAATTATTTTATTTTATTTATTTTTAATATTGCAAGAGTTTAAAGCGTAGTCAGCTTTGAAAAATGTGGTATTTTTACGTGACTTTTTGTAAAAAAATAGTTAGGCCCTTCATTTTGGTGACACAAGGGACAATGGACATTATTGGACATACCGATTGAGAAACTGCGAAAAGGGAAAATGACCATTAATTTTGTTAGAGTAGGTACCAAAGTTAAAGTCACGAACTTATCACTTCTCTCAATTGTTTAGTGACTTCTGAAAGACGTAAATAGAGTAAGCTCGGGGCATGAGAAACTTTCTGCAAATGAAATGTTGAATGTTCTTAGCATAACATTTAATTTTGTTTGGAAACGTCAGAGAATCTACTTCTTACAAATAAAAAAAACAGTCATCGACAAAAGAGAAACAATGGAAGCAATGGTTATTTGAAGTAAACCTTGTATTTTACTGTTATAGAATACTAACAGCACTCCACGGTTTCTCCCTATCCCGTAGGAATATCGGGATAAAAAGTAGTCTGTGTTACTTCTAATCAGTGCATCCTCATACTAAGTTTCATCAAAATCGGTCCAGTACTTTCGGAGCCCCTTCGTTCCAAACAAAAAAAAACAGCGCACTCCGGGAGTGCAGGCAGAAGTGAAAACAATAAACTTGTTATTTCTCATAGAATATTTCTTGAAACGATCTGCTACTGCCATCTATTAGCACTCACTCGGACTCCGTCGAGCCATCATTGTAATCGGACGTGTTGTTATTGTTATTTTAAATGTATTAAAATATTAAATTTACGGACTTGCAAAAATCGTGACCTAGAATCTACCGACTTAGTTATCTGGGTCACCCGGTCTTGAAAGTGTAAAGTGTAAATAATTGTGAGATTTTTATTTTAACTATCTAATATGATAAATGACTTTTCAATATAATCAATATGGAAGGCAGTCCCTTTAACCGGAGCGGGTTAACACGTCGTAGCCCCCAGCCTTCGCCGTCACGAGCGCCCGCGGCCAAACCCCAAGAAGAGGATTCTGGGATAGTGTCCACCCCCGAGATCCAGTCCTGGATGAGCACTATTGAGCAGTGCCTTAATGAAGTATGCGCCATCTCTTCTGAAGGAAAGTTGAATTCAGACCAGAAGTTGAAAATCAACAATTTGTGCCGTAGAGTTGCCCACGGTACATCTCAGATGGCGGTTCAATACCAGTCCGTTAAGGCTAAAGCTATTCAAGCTCATCATGCCCTTCAAGACCTACAAGAGAAGCAGAACCTCTCGCAGCGCATTCATGACCTTCAAAAAATCATCGAAGTTTCCACAAAGCCGATCGCTGCCAAACCTTCCTTCGCCGATATGATTAAAAAAGGAACCAACGATTTTATTCATCCGAAACCCATCAGCTCTGTGGCAATTTACCCAACCGACAAATTAAAATCTAGTGAGGAAACGAAATCGTTGGTCCAAAATTTAATCAAGCCAGGACAAATGAAGCTTCATGTGAGGGGTCTGCGCAAGACTAAAAATGGCGGTGTTATCATCAGCACCGAAACTAAGGAAGACATCGACAAGCTCAAGCAGTCGACCCAACTGACATCTTCAGGTCTAACCGTCGACGAGCCACATAAACGAAGACCTAGGATAGTGGTTATCGGAGTGCCCTCTACCATGCAGGAATCAGCCGTCTACAATTGTATCTACCAGCAAAACTTGGCCGACAAACTTCCAGATACATCACTTAGCACTTTTTTGTCATCAATCAAGCTAAGCCATAAGTCTGGGAAAAAAGATGCTGTGACCTGCAATTATGTGCTGGAAGTTACAGCGCAAATACGAAAGGCCCTAATAACCGATGACCGTGTCTTCGTGAACTGGTCATCGTGCCCTGTGAAGGACTTTACGTTGGTCACACGTTGCTTCCGATGCCAGCAGTACGGACACGCAGCCAAGACATGCCGGGAGGAGGTCGACACTTGCGGACATTGTGGCGAAGTGGGTCACGCTCTCAAGGACTGTAAAAAGACGACTGAAACACCGAAATGTGCTACATTCTCAAGGTTCAAGAAGCCAAATTCCCATAAAACTGGGGACTCCAACTGTCCCGCCAAAAAGCTAGCCGAAAGTAGGTACATCAATTCTATTGACTATGTTGGCGCCTAAGAGCGCCGCTTCCTATTAACTTTTAAGCACTTTAATTAATTTGTTTTATGGCCGATAGTTTACTAACTGATTTAGACAATTTCTCTGTATCTGAATCAAGAATTTGTGAGGTTGAAGAGTGCAAGCAATATCTCTCATCCTATGGTAATCCACTAACTATCCTTACTCAAAACATTCGCAGTATTCTGAGTATTAAAAATTTTGATAATTTTAGTATTTACCTACAAAGATTAGCCATTAATTGTGATGTTATTGTTTTAACTGAGTGTTGGATTAATGAACGTAGCATTATCCCGTCCATACCGGGGTATAACAAATATAACAGTAAGCATACCTACAACCAAAACGACGGACTGGTGGTCTATGTTAAGAGCGATTTAAATGTCACTGTCGAGGAACCAAACATGTCTGAATGTAACAGATTGCTGATAAAAATTGGACAAGATTTCTCAATATTGGCGGTATACCGGCCTCAAGCTTTTAAAAATGTCAATAACTACCTAAACTCCTTAAATGACACACTGCAAAGTTTGTCCTCTTCCAAAAACTTAATATTAATTGGGGACATAAATATTGACATCCTTCCAGATAAAACGGATAAAATCAGCTCCGACGCCCAGGTATACTTAAATATATGCTCTTTTCATGGCCTACTACCTGCACACTCACTCCCCACATTTGACAGTGGCTCCTGCTTAGATCATATTATGCTTAAATCCAGTTTCCCTGCAATTGCTTTGGTAAATAAATCATCTATAACTGATCACAGAGCTGCCCTACTAACCTTAAACCGTAAATTACCTAATCGATCACGCACACACATATTTAATAAATTAAACGTAAACAAACTAGAAGACGATTTATGCAAACTTGATTTTGACCCAGTTTATTCCAATGACTCAGACACTTCTATGTCGTACTTAGTAAATAAAATTCAGCACACTATTTTGAATAATACGACATCTATTCGACTAAGTAACAAAAATCGCAATATTAAGCCCTGGATCACTCCAGGACTTATTCGTTGTATGCGGCATAGAGATAAATTACATATGAAAGCCAAATTGAATCCCACCAATTTAATAATTCAGTCCTCATATAAAAGATACCGAAATTTTTGTAACGATCTTCTTAAAAAAGTTAAATGTAGCTTCGATAAAAGTCAACTGGAAAAAGCTGGATCAAACAGTAAAAAGATTTGGAATTATATAAAATCGGTGACATATTTATCAAAGCAACAAGAATCGTCTACAGGTTTATTACAAACACACTCTTCACATCTGGAATCTGTGAATAAAGCAAATGATTTTTTCGTTAATATTGGTAAAAATCTTGCAGAAAAACTTCAGAAAGTTTCATTTTCTTCAAATGTACATATTCAGTCAACCCATAGTAGTCCATTAAAGTCATTTGCTCTGTTCGAAACTGATGAAGCTGAGGTCGAAAGGATCATCATGGGACTAAAAGATGACTCAGCCGTAAGTTGGGATAATATATCCAATAAAATATTAAAACGTTTTAAGCACATTCTGGTTACTCCGCTTACGCACATTTTCCGTAAATGTCTAGCTGAAGGTGTTTTTCCTAAGTGTTTAAAAAAAGCTGTAGTTGTTCCCGTGTTTAAATCAGGCTCCAAAGATCAAATTTCAAATTATAGACCAATTTCCTTACTTCCTTCAATTTCTAAAGTACTAGAAAAAATTATTAATAACAGATTGGTACATTATTTAGAGAAAGAGAACATTCTTTCCGATACTCAGTTTGGATTTAGGCCCAAACTATCTACTGCCGACGCCGTACATCACCTCTCTGATTACTTGGTTAAAGAACTTGACAAGGGTAAACGAACCATAGGCATATTCCTAGACCTCGCTAAAGCTTTTGACACGATTTCTATACCTATCTTACTCCAAAAGCTTGAAATTTTAGGTATAAGGGGCACTCAGCTTAAGCTTATTGCAAATTATTTAGACGAGCGCTCCCAATGTGTGAAACTAGGCAGTGTAATCAGCTCCGATCTGAAGAATACCTCTTTCGGACTACCCCAAGGAAGTATTTTAGGACCTACCCTATTTCTAGTTTATATTAATGACCTGTGTAACCTAAAATTAGACAATGGTAAAATCATATCGTACGCTGATGACACTGCTCTTCTGTTCTCTGCAAACACATCTGCAGAGGTCTACGAATACGCACAGCGAGGCTTTGATATTGTTAATAACTGGCTTCAACACCATCTTCTAACATTAAATTCAGATAAAACTAATTTCATTCAGTTCTCTATGCGCAAATTAGACTCAGTTCCTTTTTCCCCATCATTAGTTGCTCATCATTGTAAAAATTCTGTGAATAATCATTGTAAGTGCCCTACCATCGCTATTACTAACAAATTAAAGTACCTTGGTGTGATCATTGATGAAACTCTCTCATTTAAGTACCATATTGACGCTTTAAGTGGCAGAATACGTAAGTTAATATTTGTTTTCAAAAAACTACGCACTATTGCTGATACAAAATTAATAAGGCAAGTGTATCTTGCCTTATGCCAATCAATTTTGACTTACTGTATTACGTCATGGGGTGGCGTGGGTAAAACTCTATTACTAACAGTTGAAAGAGCCCAGAGAGCAGTCCTCAAGGTATCTACCTACCGTCACTTCCTATACCCTACTGACCTCCTTTATAAATCATGTAATGTACTAACAGTTAGACAATTATTTATTATGAATATAGTACTTAAACAACACTCTTCACTCTCATATAATCTTGAAAATACTAACAAACGACGAAATGATATTGTTTGCACTGAACATTTTCAAAGGTGTGCCTACACTCACAATTTTTTTCTTTTTCTTGGACCCTTTCTATATAATATAATGAACGCCAAATTAGGCATATATCACCTTTGTTATAATAGCACTAAGAAAATCCTACAAGATGCACTAGTATGTATGTCCTATGATGATACAGAGAACTTACTTATTGTGAGTAAATGATTGTAGCTATAACTGTTATGTTTACACTGTAAAATTTTATACTTAGATGTAGTACTTTTGTTGTAATACCTAGATATATTCCTTTTGTTTTTGCAAGTAGTTAATTTAATATATAAAATACATAGGTAATTATTTAAGTCCCTTTTCGCCTGAAACACAGGATTCTTCTAGTTTAGGCAAATGTATTATTTATCGTTTTAAAATGTGACTTAGCTCAATAGTATAATATTATGAAAAAAAAATTATTCATTAAATTATTCTTATTCTTATTCTTATTCTTACTTATTATCACTTAAACAAATATAGTTTATTTTTTATTCGCTAGATGGCAGTAAAAAATTTAAATCAGCGCCATCTACATTCGAATAGCGGTCTTTCTAGAAACTAAGTTTCTCAATTTGTGTAATAGATGGCAGTATAAGTTAAACGAAAAGACTAACACAAATAAAATCTCATCTGTCGCGTCAAAATCGGTCGCGAGAACGGCGGAAAATGCTCACCCACAAAAGTGCCCAACGCGCCATAAGAAGTTTTCACTTCAAAAAAGATCCTTTTTTTTAATATTAGTGTAGATGAAGAGAATGAGGGAAACTAGTTCCCTCCGTCACAGTGGCTTCATGGTACTTGAACCGTTTCGTCGTCTCCCAAAGATCGACAAATAAATACGACGAGGAAATACGGGTCGAATACGATTCAGAGCTTTTTTATTATTCATTTGGAATCATTCACATTGAGTCGCCTTAAAAACTAAGTTGGGGTGTGGATCTTCAAAACGCGCCCTTTAATAAGAAGAAAACATGAAAAACTCATGGGACTCTTATTTTTTTCTGTGATCATGCTCACACAGATCAAGATTTCAATATTTTTAAAGGTAAAGTCATGTCCATAGTTTCTTATCATTTACCTCAAAATTTTTGCGTTATATAAATTTTAACCTGTTCCTTTAGTATGTGAGTACCTACCTAAAACGCAGTCTGCCGATTTCGCGTAAGCGTTTGGACTAATTGCGTTTCTGTCTTTAAATAAATATTGCAGGACATTCCACACATCGCCATCTCGCCTCAAGCTAAGTAACTAAACTTGTGTTATGAGTGCTAGACAACGGATACACTACTTTTGTTTTGTATACTTATAATACATAGAAACAACTAGACCACAGACAAATATCTAAGCATAAATACTTGTATGAGACGAGAACCCAGTGTTTGTCAGTCCGGCATGGTAACCATTGTGCCAACTGGGTCACAATAGATCGACTTCTCATGTGCTATTAAATTTAAACTTATATTTTACTTCTGTTTTTACTGTTCATTGGTTAAATTTTCATCCTCAATTTGATTTTAAATTAGAAAAGTTCAAACCGACACGGAACTGGTATAACTAAGTTAAAACGCCGACATATCCGTCAATATAAGTTTCTCAGGATGTTTGAATATTAAATTTGTTAATGATTTAATTTTAAAAACATACTTTTTATCACAGTTGCTCATAAAGTGGATCTTATTAAACCGCTTTTAGGCTCATAATGCAACGTATTATACACGCGTGCGATAAAAAAAAATCCAACTAGTGCTAAAATAATACGTCATCCCGATATGTCAAATACGTATCTTACTGCTAATGACATATAGTAGATGAAACATTCTTAAGGACATCGTTCAAATCGTACCTAAAACTTAAGGTGCCGGCCAGAAAAAAAAAAGTTTCTATCTTGTAGAGAATAACATTTTAAACAATGTTTACTAAGGCAACAAAGAGCTACGATCAACCATCGTTGAGTTATTTTACATTGAAAACCCAAAAAAATGCATTTTGTAGAGATCCGTTTGACCACTTTTAAGATATTACTACAGAAAAAATATAAAAATAAGTAGTAAATGGATAAGCTTTGTCTGTTTTTATTATATTTATATAAATAGGTATATCCAATAACCCTTTCAAAAGTTTTAGTGGGATCTTAAGTGGTCAAACGGTTCTCTATAAAATGCATTTTTTGGGTTTTCAATGTAAAATAACTCAACGATTTTTGATCGTAGCTCTTTGTTGACTTAGTAAACATTGTTAAAAATGTTATTCTCTTTGTAGAGAAAAAAAAAAAAAAAAAAAATTTTCTATCTTGTGATAGAAACAATTTTTATTACTGGCCGGCATTTTTTTTTGTGGGTATTTTTTGTTAGAAACATGAATGATCTCCTTTATCTGGGTTATACTGTTTTGATGTATAGAAAAAGGTACCATCCAAAGAGGTTTTAAGCCTTGCTGGCTTAAAACTCTTTGTTGGTACCTTTTTTCTTCTTTTCAAAAGGTTGTCTCTAAAGTCTGATAACGAACGATAATATTACGTGATGACGTTTTTGAAAATAATTAAAAATTGAGTTTTGTTTTTATTTTGTTTTTTCTTTAGGTACATAAATATATTTTTTCCTTACCATTATATTCTGTTTTTACCCGCCGACGCAAAAACAAATTAAAAAAACCCTAAAAAAATATTGTATGTCAGACGCTGTATAGGTTAAAAGTCTTTTGCCTAGCCTTTCGGTAGTGTAATTAACAAAAAATAGTAAAAATAACCTAAAATTCTTAAAAACTTTTTATTATTAAAATTTTAACAAGTCTTTTTTTTTATTCGGAACTGTGATAAAAAACGTCGTACGATACACGTGTGGATTGATCATTCCATCTCGGCTTTTGCCACGCTCGCGTTCCGCTCGCGCGTCATAAACCGCCTCTATGGAATGATCAACTTTCCACACTTGTATCGCAATGTACTATTTTATCACAGTTGCTCATAAAGTGGATCTTATTAAACCGCTTTTGGGCTCATAATGCAACGTATTATACACGCGTGCGATAAAAAAAAAACAACTAGTGCTAAAATAATACGTTATCCCGAGATGTCAAATACGTCAAAGTCGTATCTTACTGCTAATGACATATATTAGATGAAACATTCTTAAGGACATCGTTCAAATCGTACCCAAAACTTAAGGTGCCGGCCAGAAACAAAATGTTTCTTTCTTGTAGAGAATAACATTTTAAACAATGTTTACTAGGCAACAAAGAGCTACGATCAACCATCGTTGAGTTATTTTACATTGAAAACCCAAAAAAATGCATTTTGTAGAGATCCGTTTGACCACTTTTAAGATATTACTACAGAAAAAATAATATAAAAATAAGTAGTAAATGGATAAGCTTTGTCTGTTTTTATTATATTTATATAAATTGGTATATCCAATAACCCTTTCAGAAGTTTTAGTGGGATCTTAAAAGTGGTCAAACGGATCTCTATAAAATGCATTTTTTGGGTTTTCAATGTAAAATAACTCAACGATTTTTGATCGTAGCTCTTTGTTGCCTTAGTTAACATTGTTTAAAATGTTATTCTCTACAAGATAGAAACAATTTTTATTACTGGCCGGCATTTTTTTTGGTGGGTATTTTTTGTTAGAAACATGAATGATCTCCTTTATCTGGGTTATACTGTTTTGATGTATAGAAAAAGGTACCATCCAAAGAGTTTTTAAGCCGCCAGCAAGGCTTAAAAACTCTTTGTTGGTACCTTTTTTCTTCTTTTCAAAAGGTTGTCTCAAAAGTGTGTTAACGAACGATAATTTTACGTGATAACGTCTTTGAAAATAATTAAAAATTGAGTTTTGTTTTTATTTTGTTTTTTCTTTAGGTACATAAATGTATTTTTTCCTTACCATTATAGGTATTCTGTTTTTAACCGCCGACGCAAAAACAAATGAAAAAAACCCTAAAAAATATTGTATGTCAGACGCTGTATAGGTTAAAAGTCTTTTGCCTAGCCTTTCGGAAGTGTAATTAACAAAAAATAGTAAACATAACCTAAAATTCTTTAAAACTTTTTATTATTATAATTTTAACAAGTCTTTTTTTTTATTCGCAACTGTGATAAAAAACGTCGTACGATACACGTGTGAATTGATCATTCCATCTCGGCTTTTGCCACGCTCGCGTTCCGCTCGCGCGTCATAAACCGCCTCTATGGAATGATCAACTTTTCACACTTGTATCGCAATGTACTATTATTATAAACTCATTTGTGTTTGAATTAATGAACAAGTTTGCTACATAATTACGCCCACCGTAGAGTTTTTAAAATGCTTATATTTTAGTCAAATTTTTAGGGTTGTCTTGCAAAAAAAAGGGTAAAAATGGGACCCTTTTACTAAGACATCACTTTCCGTCCGTCTGTCCGTCTATCTGTCCGTCCGTCTGTCTGTCTGTCACCAGGCTGTATCTCATGAACCGTTATAGCTAGAGAGTTGAAATTTTCACAGATTATGTATTTCTGTTGCCGCTATAACAACAAGAAACTACAACATGATACGGAACCCTTCGTGCGGGAGTCCGAGTCGCACTTGGCTGATTTTTTATACCGAACCCTCACTTAGCTAAGCTGAGTAAATACATTATCAAGGTTTTATTTAGGATCATGAGCTTAACCTCTACCAGCCAGATTTACATGAATAAATAAATAAATATTGCAGGACATTCCACACATCGCCATCTAGCCCCAAGCTAAGTAACTAGACCTGTGTTATGAGTGCTAGACAACGGATATACTACTTACTTATATACTTTTATTTTGTAAATAGGTATATACTTAAAATACATAGAAACAACCAGACCACAGACAAATATCTAAGCATAAATACATGTCTGAGGCGGGAATCGGACCTGCAACCCTGTTTTTGGCAGTCCGGCATGATGTGCCAACCGGGTTGTCGATCATTTGAACCAGTTACCCTGTCTCACTAATTCTATTCCGTTTGCGAAAACAGACAACTGGTCGATGAGGGAAAAAGATAAAACACTTCCGGTCTGCAAATCCTGAATAGTGACGTCATAACCATAAAAGGGCCGTTATTCGTGGAGTTTATGAGTTATGTGACAGTCTGACCTATAGGTGCTTGCAGTGTTATGGCTATGAGTTGGTTTTACGAAAGAGTTTTGGGGAAAGAAGAAAACAACAACAAAACATTTGCTGTATATTTTTGATGCAGACAACCATTTGTTTTTTTTATATTTTACAAACAAAGAATCAAACGAAATTATCATTCCTCTTTATAATATTAGTGTAAATAAACTTTTTAACCTGACAGTACCTACTTGATTTTAAATTTTATCACCGGGCCTTTCGAACAGTATGTTTTTGTTTACGTTCGAAAGGCCCAAGGTCTAATTATTTTGGGCCATTCAGACTAAGTATTCCATAATTAAATCCATATCCTTAATTCGCGGGTGACAGCAAAGTACATAACGGGCGGCCCACCAAAAAATATTTTTTTAGTTTTTCAAAAATCTTATATATAAAAATGAATCACAAAATGTGTTGGTAAGCGCATAACTCAACAACGCCTGGACCAATTTGGCCAATTCTTTTTTTGTTGTGTTTGTTATTGTCAGGAGAAGGTTCTTATGAAAGAAAAAATTAAGGAAATTTCGTAGAAAATTATTACGCGGGTGAAACCGCGGGGCTCAGCTAGTTGATTATAAAAGTGAATTTAGACTAGAACATTTCTTCGAGCATTTCAATGTTATGTATAACGTTCTAACGTTTGAAATGAATTATCTTACAATAGATTCTTTAAAATTACCTGATTAATTTTTAAGTAATTTTCTGATTGATTAATTGAAGCCGGGGCGGGTCGCTAGTTTAAAAATAAACGAAATAAACGCTCTTGTCTACCATAATAACAAAGGTACCTCCAGGTAATAAGGGTCGCCTGCCACCTTAATTATAAGCTAAAGCTTAAGCTTTATTTATTACTAGCTGCGCCCCGCGGTTTTACCCGCAAAAGTCCCGATCCCGTGGGAATATCAGGATAAAAAGTAGCCTATGTGTTAATCCAGGTCTTCAGCTATCTAGATACCGAGTTACATCGCAATCGGTCCAGTAGTTTTTGCGTGAAGGAGTAACAAACATACATACACGCACACGCACACACACACACACAAACTTTCACATTTATAATATTATAGTAGGATTAGTAGGATTTAAATTTTATTTTGTTATGTAATTGAAATTGGTGTTTACAATAAAGAATTTATCTATCTATTTAAATAACGCAACCTACCATAAAAGCTAAATCAGTTATTTTCCATCCAAAGGTTGCCTGGATGAAATCGCTTTCAGCGATAAGGCCGCCCATTTGTGAAACTTATACTTTATAGCTATTACTTTACTTTGTGTATATCGTGTTGTATGTTCCTTACTGTGTTGTAGAAATAAAGTCTATCTAAACATTTCGTAAAAATGGGGAAAAGATAGTATTATATATAAAGTACTTAAGGCTGCCTATGCTTCCAAACGCAACGCGCCACAAATACACGTCGGTTACAACTAACATTGTTGATTGTAACGAAATTGTTTAGTTTTTCTCAAAAGTGCTGAGATGGAATTATAGGTGAAATTTTGACCATTATTTTGGGGTAATTTTGAGGCGAAAATTCCTTGTCGTTTCAAAGCTAGACTAGTTTTAACTCTTAATTTTAGGATAGCTTCAAAACTATACGAAAATTTTAGCTCACAGCCACACCAAAATGTCGTTCAAAATCTCACCTACAATTCCATCTCAGCACTTTTGACAAAAACAAAACACATTCGTAACAATCAACAATTTTCACCAACGAAGGTGACCGGTGCCAGTATATTACAGTATACTATTTAGTAGGCTGCGTACCAAGGTCGTTGGCCCTTAAATATTTGCTTGTTTGAAAAACTATTCATTTGATTATTTTCTTATTAATTTCTCACTAATATCAAGGTTTTTAAAAAACGTTTCAGTTGCCCTTAATTCCTGCAGGTAACTTATTATTTATTTCTTCTTATTACTTATTTTTTTATTTTTTTTTCACGTAATTTTTGTTATTTTCAATGTTTTGTGTGTTGTACTAATAAAGTTTTTATCTATCTATCTATTTTTTGTAACTCCTAGCCTCTATTTGATTTAACAATTTAACATTCATAACAACAAAATGTACTTACAAGATTCCGTCTCTATTCTATAATACCTATTTTAGTTTTTAATCGATGGATGTTTATGTTTTCTAGTTAAGTGTTTACATTTTTAATGGTTTTTCCTGTCGTGTGTTTCTTACTGCGTGCCGATTGACGTAGAACAGGCAAACTTCCCGTTATTGACTGATGTGTTTATACATAGATATTTAAGAGGAAAGATACCCGGTCGCTTCTCCATACAAACGTAGTCGACTGTTTCCTCCTTGGATAATGACACTAGAGCTAATATTTTTGTTGCATAAAACTTATAACTGCCATGATCATGCCCCTATGTCTTGGTTTTTATATATATTTTGTTTTTTAAGACCTTTTACTTCCTATAATAATTAGAATATTTAAAAAATCAAGACTAGGTTATAGGTTTTATGGCACAAAAATATTTGCTCTAGTGCCATTATCCAGGGAGGAAACAGTCGACTACGTTTGTATGGAGAGAAAGCCGGTACCCTTTCCTCTTAAAGGGAACCTGACATTTGCTATGGGAGCTGTGTGTAGTGTTCTTTTTTACGCTTGCAGTTTGAGACCTAACCTATCGATAGACAGCATAACGACGAGCAAATAATGCCTTCACGCCAAACCTCTAAAGTCTATCGGAATCGGGATTTTTAAAGAAACGCATTGTGACCGAATATTTAAAAAAGTGCGCGGTGCACTTTTCCGCCCTAGAGGTTTGTTGTAAAGGCATTATTTGTTCGCTGTAATGCCCTCTACCGAATAGTATGGGTCTTAAAGTGCATTTCCACAGGATCGGGAGTTATGCGATTGAAACTGCGGAGCGCTGTTAGTTTCATCATCATCCGAGCGATGTTCCCGGTTGCATTCCTCTCGGGAGCCCGGGGTCCGCTTTCCTACTTTTACGCCTCCACTTCGCACGACCTTCGGCATCCTGGTTAGTAAGGCCATTTGCACCCATATCACCCTTTACGACGTCAAGCCAGCACTTCTTGGGTCTACCCAGTCTGTCACGACCCGACGGAGGCGCCATGGCAAGACATTTGTTCCCCACTTGCCGGTTTTCGAAAGACGTGGCCGTACCAGCGTAGGCGACATTCTTGCAATTTATCTGCAATGTCTCGGACATGAAGGCTGCCCCGGATGCGGGAATTCCTGACGCTGCGGAGCGCTGTTAGTTTATTATATCAGAAAGCAGTTAGGGGTAACTCTGTGCAGCCTAATAATAAAAAAAATATTTTCTCTTTATTATGTACTAGCGACCCGCTTCGGCTTCGCACGCCTATATTATGCATGTATTATACATATAAACCTTCCTCTTGAATCACTCTATCTATTTAAAAAAACCGCATCAAAATCCGTTGCGTAGTTTTAAAGATTTAAGCATACATAGGGATATAGGAACATATAGGGACGGAGAAGGCGACTTTGTTTTATACTATGTAGTGATGAAGTGTAGATGACCAAATAACCCTGTATATTGAAACTTAAGAAAGTACCTACCTATACCAACTAAACCAGCGCTAGCATTACATCGAAAGGAACTATCAAGGCGTAATAATTGGCATCTAAAAGCCAGTCAACTGGATGAAATGGCCGCCACAAACTGACGTCGTCGTCGCTTTCTTGCAGTTTGAAAACAACAATGTTTTTCACCACTGACCATTATTTTATTAAATTAATTATGTTTTGACGGAAAACGGATTTTAAACCGGTCAGTAGAGTAGGGAGCAATAAAACCCCAGACAAAAAAACTCCAAAATCATTTAGTTGTAAGTCCTGACTTCTATCCCCGATAACCCCGATTTCTTCTATTTCTTCTATTTATTATTATTTTTTATTTGACATTTAATATTGACATTTTTCTTTTTACATTTTGATTTGTTTATTATTATTAATTTTTGATTTGAAATTTTTACTTTTACCTACCATAATTTAAATTTTTTGATTTTTAATTGTGATTTGGAATTGGTAAATTTTTAGTATTTTTGATTATATTTATTTTTTTAATTATTTTTTATTGTAATGTATGGATTTTATTATCTGAAATAAATGAATAAATTAAAAATGATAACTATATAATAACCTTACTAGGTATAATTGTGTAAGTAAACAAAATTATATTTAAATTGATTGTATCCAAAAGGGAGACCTGGGGCCTTATTCTGCTATTTGACCAACCATTGTCATCATATCGAGACTCTATTGATATTAAATCGAGATTGTGACTTTATTTGGTATTCTGCAAAAGTTTTTATAACATCGCAATATAATCACTATGGAGTCTCAATGGTATGGTAATATTTACCTTGCAGGTGTTGCCTAGCAACATGGTATATGTTGCTAAGCAATATACCGTTTTGACAACTATCGAGATTCCATTAAGCCACGATTGTAAAGCAGAATAAAAAAGTGAGTCAGTGGTGTGTCAGTGGTGTCTCGATAGAATAGTCAACGTTAGGAGAATACCAATTTGACATGTAATGTCATATTTTTGACATTAAATTTCTATTACGATTATATCGACACACTATTGTAACACGATTGTATTAGTAGACTTAGGCCCCTGGAGACCTATAGTACAGGCCTCGGCTTAGTGTAGGCTTCAGATCTCCCACAACCGAACTAATCTGTACCTACTTTGTCACATTGTTTTTGTTATTTTTAAGTTTGATTGTGGAAGAAAATTAATAAAATATTTTTATTATTATTTTTTATTTTTTAACTTTCATATGGCTGAACCGATTTCGAACATAGCTAAGAACGCTCTCGATTAAGTCGACTTTTACCAGACCAGTGCACTAGAATCTATTTACCTGGTTACCCAAGAGTTGTGACGGGAAAAAATAGTCAACCTAACGTTTGCATATTCTATAGGCTTCATACTTTCAATTGGTATGGAATTTGTAGTGATACCTAGGTTAAAAAACAAAACAAAAATAAATTTTTAACTAATCTGTAGGTACTGATTTTTTTTAGGCAACCCATTTGCAATATATTTATCTTAATATATATAAATCTCGTGTCACAATGTTTGTCCTCAATGGACTCCTAAACCACTTAACCGATTATAATAAAATTCGCACACCATGTGCAGTTCGATCCAACTTGAGAGATAGGATAGCTTACATCCCGATATTCCCACGGGATCGGGAGTTACGCGGGTGAAACCGCGGAGGGCAGCTAGTTGATCTATATAATTTGATATAAAATCTTAAACAGCTCGATGAACGTCGTTCTTAAAGGGATCTCCGACTACTAGGTAGGGTGCCCAAAATAAATAATAAATAAATGTTGCAGGACATTCCACACATCAGCATCTAGCCTCAAGCTAAGTAACTAGACTTGTGTTATGGGTGCTAGACAACGGATATAATACTTATACACTTTTAATATGTACGTATAATACGTACAAACAACCAGACCACAGACAAATATCTAAGCTTTAATACTTGTATGTGGCGGGAATCAAACCCGCAACCCAGTGTTTGGCAGTCTGGCATGGTGACCATTGTGCCAACTGTGTCGTCGAAAGGTAGGCTGCATTGCCTCTTTGGATGGCTCCTATTTAGTTCCCGGTTTTCTATCCCCACTCAAAACTTACCTGTATCACAGTATTCAAATAAAAGAGCAAATCACCAACTATCAGTTTGCTTCAAACTTTCAACGAGTTAGGAAAGTTACCACTCGATGGGATTTAGCCACTGAGTGGTTAAAGTTACCGTCAATGTAGTGAAAGTCGGAAACAGATACCGAACTTGGGGCTCTATTTTTGAATCGCTCGTGTGACATAGCTTCGTCGTATACGCCTACAAGTCATTTTCGACTTCGAAGTCGAATGACAACAATTTTCTGTATTTTTGAATCGTTCGTCGTCGAAATTTAAAATGTCAATTTTTGTTGGTTTTACGCAGAAAATTAAAAACCGGTAATTACCGATGGACATCTGAAATAACAAGCTGAAGATCGGGCTCAGTGGCGTATCTTGGGAGAGGCCTACGTCCAGCAGTGGACTGGCACCGGCTGATGATGATGATCCGAAATAATCCCAAAGGATAAATAAATAATTTTTAAAAATCGTTTCTGAATGTTTGCCGTAACCAAAAATTGAATTGAATTGTTTCTGAATGTTTGACTATGGTTGTTTGACGTTTATTTAATTCTACCACCGCCTGTCGGTGACGAGTGATGGAGACCACTCGTTACGATCGAGCGATTCAAAAATAGCGAATTTCCAATGTCGAATGAATATCAGTAGAAATCGAGCGCTCGACGCGGAGCGAACGATTCAAAAATAGGGCTCTTGATCCGAACAAGTTTTGATATGGGCTGAACTAAGACAGCAGCTATGTACTACCTCTGTTTCCATTTTAACGTGATAACGTCTATTAAATTGATGAACACCGGCAGGTCACTAAAAAGTGTGACGTCATCGCTCACGTTCCCGAAACCGATGTTTCGTAAAATTATCGTCCGTATTTAATAATAATATCGCTCATCTGGGCTTGTGTTATGGTGACGAGTGATGAATAGAAGACTTATTAATAATAATACAGCTCATCTGGGCTTGTGTTATGGTGACGAGTGACGAATAGAAGACTTATTAATAACTAGTGACCCGCTCTGGCTTCGCACGGCTATATTATGCATGTATTATACATATAAACCTTCCTCTTGAATCACTATATTATCTATTTAAAAAAACCGCATCAAAATCCGTTGCGTAGTTTTAGAGATCTATATAAGCGTACAAAGGGAAATAGGGACATAGGGACATAGAGACGGCGAAAAGTGACTTTATTTTATACTATGTAGTGATAATATAGCTCATCAAGGCTTGTGTTATGGTGACGAGTGACGAATAGAAGACTTATATAAAGTTAATAATATAAGTTAGAATGTGTGCCTTCGGAACGCGCCCACCAATGAGAAGAAGTCACAAGAAACTCATAGGGTTTTTTGTGATCAGAGACATTTATTTTATCATTACAAGAAGGTTTCTTATTGAAGTGAAAATTTCTTTAGCGGCGTTGAGCACTTTTTCTGTAATGGGTATAAAATCTTAAACTCGCGTCAGGACACGTGACCTGATCGAAAAAGCGTAAGACGGATGGAGAGTAGACAGCTATCCCCTCTCTACGGCGCGGCGAAAATGTATGCCTGGGCCTACTGTTTTTAATTTAGCTGTGAGTGTATTAAGACGTACATATGTATTTTTTAACGGACGACTATTGACGGACGACAAATGTCGGACGACAAATGTCGGACGACAAATGTCGGACGACAAATGTCGGACGACAAATGTCGGATGACAAATGTCGGACGACAAATGTCGGACGACAAATGTCGGACGACTATTTGTCGGACGACTATTGACGGACGACAAATGTCGGACGACTATTATTGACGGACGACAAATGTCGGACGACTATTTGTCGGACGACTATTGACGGACGACAAATGTCGGACGACAATTTGTTGGACGACAAATGTCGACTATTTTTTTTTTTTCATCTAAAACTCTTTTTGCGTATGTTCTCGCGACATATGAGATTTTATTTTTTTTATGAATATTTGTCAATGTATTAGTTTAATGACCTATTTTTTCACATTTTCCTTGACTACTTAAAAACTACAGTCCGTCCATAAAATAATTAAATAAAAGATAACCACAGCAAGTAACATTGGAATATCATGTTTATTCTCTGACTCATATAAATTTTACTAGCCTTCAAATGCGGGTTTGCCCGCGTAATTTGACGACTTCTACGACGCAGATGGTTGCGGGTTCGATTCCCGCCTCAATATAATATTTATGAACTGCGCCTCACGGTTTCACCGCGGAAGAAAGTTGAGCAGAAAACTTTCTGCGCTCTTGATTTTTTCTTTCGAACGTTTGTGCCTTCTCATTGGTGGCACACATCCTAACTTAGTTCTTAATACGTTTTAATGTGATTTCATATAAGTAAGTGAATTCAAATTAATTAGACTTTAATTTAAAAAAATAAGAATTAAAAAAAATTGTTGTCAGTAAAGTCCTTTTTTCCCCGTTTTTTTTCTTTATTTTGTTTCCCTTTTTTTCCTTTACCTACCTATATTTTTTTTCATTTATATAAATCGTCTATTCGTCACTCGACACCATAACACAAGCACAGACGAGCGATATTATTAACAATATAAAACAAACACGAGACCCGTAACGTACCATGACAGCGTCATGGTACCGGAACATGACGCATGACGTCACACTTTTTTGTGAATGCCGGTGTATAATTAGATTTTGATCGTTTTAACGTCCAAAATGAATAAAGGATTTTAAAAATATAAGTTTAGAAAAAACAATTTCTTTTCTTTCTTTCTTTTGCGTGATAAGTATTAGCACATGTTTATACATATTCATTTATGTTTATTCTCTGATTATAGAGCACATTGTCTCTGTCACGTCTATTTAATTTTGTTTATTGTTTGAAGGTGTTTGGTACAATTACCTCTATTATTCGAGCAACTGAATTCTTTTGATTTATTTCATTTATTACATTTTAGGAGAACCAACAGCTATAACTAAAAAATAAAGATAAAATAATGAAAACAGAGAGCCAATTAGAGGTAAAAACATACCTACCATAAAGAAAAACAGTGTGAAAAAACAAACAACACATTCAAAAGTCACCATCGCACAAGTAGGTACAATAAGTAACCGAATAATCAAAACTAACGACTACGAAAAATAAACAACTCAACCGCCGTCTTGGCTTTGAAAATCTAAAAAATTCAAATTCCTGACTGACTGACTGAAAGAAAGAAAGCATTTATTGAGTACAACAAACACAGCCCCTCTAGCATGAGCAGCACGATATAGCGATTTATCGACAAAAACTGTCAAAATATGCTATATAAAGCCGCCATGTTGAATTTTTATCGAAACGGCGAGCATGGCCCGTGTATGTGACGTCACGTGTTACGGTATGTTATGATAGACAAAAGAGCGAGCACGACAGTCTCTTATTTATCGAAAGGTCGAGCATGACCGAGTAATTGTCGATAAAAAACGTGAAAAGTATCGATTTTTGACATTAAGGCGCGTTATTTTATCGACAACGTTTGGAGTGTGTGATAAATTTATCAAGTTTATTTAGCTTTATCAAATATAACTTAAATCTATTATTTGACTAGAATGTAAGAAATATTTTAATGATTTATGTGTAAATGTTCATAATAAATACAGAAAATGTACTTATTTAACTAAACTAAAAGATTCTATTCCATTCGATTTTTTTTATAAAATGAATTATAGCTTCGCAGTGTTCATAATATATCCAGTGTCGAGTTACTATTTTCGCTCTGTCACAACATTAAATTAAATAACTTACCACCGGAATTGTGCAATTTAACTCGATTATCACAAAGTTTTGCTAAAATGAAAATCTGCGCGCCATGTTGCTCTCGCGTTCCAAAACGCGATTTGCACGAAAACGCCAACACTCAAACAGACTCAAACACGATGATAGCACGATTTGAAAATATAAACATTGAAGAAAATCTTGTTTGATCTTTGTGTCAACAAAGTTGTGTCAAATTCAGCCACAGATTGCGTTAAAAGTTGCAAAAAAAGAAGAAAAGAATGAATGGTTAATGTTATTACATTGGCAGTATTGAAATTCCTATCAAGTGGATGTGACGTATTTATCATCTCATATTGCGTGATATTATTTTAACTTATCATATCGCTCCATTGGTCATACTCGCGAAATCGATAATTATGTAGGTGTGGATATAATACGTTATCTTTTATCATATCATATCACGAACAGTCATGCTAGCTGGGCAGGAAGGAAGAAGTGAAAATAACAAAGAAAAAAAAAGATATCAGATGATGTCGGTTATTTTTCCTTGTTTAGGGTTGCGTTCCTAAAAAGAAAAAAAAGGAACCCATTTTGACGTACTGTTATTTGTATTTTTTATTGGGAGTTAAAAAGAGTAAAAAATTAAGTTAAGGTGCTGCTGGTCGATCGTGTTTCCATACAAATGAATTTAGAGTGTTATCCATTTATTCTTTATGGCATTCGAAAAAAGAAAAGTTAAATCTACATAACAAGTCTATATCTAGCCCATGTAGGCGACGAAATAGACAAATTATATTTAATTTGGAAATTATAGCCATCAAAACTTCAGTATTTTCAGTAAAAATAATGCGCATTTCACGGGTAAAATAGCTACGCCGGGAGAAATATAATATCAAATAAGAAACCTACATCATGTAGTAAATTTATCAATTAGTTTAAATAACTTAACTTTCAAAAGATTCATATTGCAGATTTTTCGTATTTTTCTAAATTCGAAAGGTCTGTTTACAAAATTTCCCAGCCCGTATTTTGTTCAAAACATCGTTACCTTTCACCTCTAGAGTAACACCCCGTCACGCGGGTAGCGGGGGGAGATGTAATCCAATGCGCGCTATAGCTTCACGAATACTTTTGTATAACTGGCTTTACCAGCAATGTATACGTAACGATTTAGCATTCAATGTGTGTGTGATGCTATCGACAAATAGTCGTAATGTTTGTCAAAGTCGCACGGGGACCAATGAAGACAAGTGACAGTGATTTTGCCAACCAATAGTGAACTATTATCTGAATCTCGCATCCAATAAAACAGTTTATACTACGAACCGACGACGAACGAGTACCTACCTACCTAGCTGGTGAATTTCACGTGTCATTTCGGCTCGTGTCATACCGTGAAGGTCATATCGTTCGCGCCAAATTCAAATTGCACAGCGCTAATTACCTACCGCAATATTTACGTACAAGTTGCGTAACTCTTGTACCGTTTGAGGGTTCTCTTTTTCACTATCACTACATAGTATAAAATAAAGTCACAAGTACGAGTGTCGAGTATGTACCTACTATGTACCCTGTTGTCTATTTTTTTTAGTTGTGTAATTTATATTTGCTATAATAGGTATAATAACTAAGATCAAAATATACATAAAAACAAAAAACGTCAACGTAAACATTTTTTGGAACGATAGTTCCATATCGCGCGTTGTGAAAGGGGGTAGACGGAAAAAAATCTCACGAAAATTTGCAACGACACTTTTTGCTATAGTAAGCTATTGTAAGCCGTGCGGCGTGCGCATGTTTCTCTGTCTGTCTCTCTCTCTCTTATAGAAAGCAAGCCAGATATTTTCATTTCTATTTCGCATTTTTTAATTCAAATAGGCTTGTGTTATGGTGACTAGACACGATTAGGCTTGTGTTATGGTGACTAGACCCAACTAGGCTTGTGTTATGGTGACTAGACGCAATTAGGCTTGTGTTATGGTGACTAGACCCAACTAGGCTTGTGTTATGGTGAGTAGACCCAACTAGGCTTGTGTTATGGTGACTAGATACAACTATTTCGATGCTTATGTATATATACATAGATCACTTTGAAACGTCTTAAAAACCAAAAGCTGTAACGACACTTTTTGCATAGAAAGCAAGCCAGTTATTTTCGTTTCGTCTTTCTATTTCGCTTTGAACAGTGTGGTGTCGCGACGATTATTTGCAAAAAAATAATACATATTATTAAAAAAAAACGTGTGGCACTCTGGGACTGCCGCGGTAAAGCTATTGCATCGTGCATCAATATTGCATGTCAATAGTCGTCCGTTATTTATCGTCCGTTTTTGTAGTCCGTTTTTTGTCGTCCGTCATTTGTCGTCCGTCAATAGTCGTCCGTTATTTATCGTCCGTTTTTTGTCGTCCGACATTTGTCGTCCGTCATTTGTCGTCCGTCATTTGTCGTCCGTCTAGTGTCGTCCGTCATTTGTCGTCCATTTTTGTCGTCCGACATTTGTCGTCCGTTTTTGGTCGTCCTACATTTGTCGTCCGACATTTGTCGTCCGACATTTGTCGTCCGACATTTGTCGTCCGTCATTTGTCATCCGTCAATAGTCATCCGTTAATTATCGTCCGTTTTTGTCGTCCGACATTTGTCGTCCGACATTTATCGTCCGTCAATATTCGTCCGTCAATAGTCGTCCGTTAATAATCGTCCGTCAGTAGTCGTCCGTAAATAACCGTCATTTGTCGGGGGAGTTAGGTTTTATTTTCGTTACGGAATTTCTTGATTCGGTCGCCGCGCCCAAGGCCCGCGATAAAATCTATTCTTTCACTAATTATTTTTGACATAAAGTGGTACACTAGTTTTGTACCCTAACTTCCTCCTCCTCGAGTAATCCGCGAACATACATAAAAAAATATATATACGCGACGAATTGAGAACCTCCTCTTTTTTTGAAGTCGGTTAAAAATTGTTCCTGTTTTTGGTAGGGTAGGCGTCCGTGCCTGGCGGTCGGCGTGTCGCGTGGCGCGAACGGGTCGCAGATTGTCTTCATACCTAACTAGCAGCGCTCCGCGGTTTCACCCGCGTAACTCCCGTTCCAGTAGGCGAGACGCGGATAGAACGCGTCCGGTCCTAAACTCGTGATAACTTCAAAACAAAATGTCCGATTCAAATGAATAAAACAGCAATTTACTGGTTCACTTCCGACGTCTACACTAATATAATTTATGGATCATTATGGATTTATTTCGTATGGTTTCGGACTTTTGAATTAGCATAAAAATAAGTCCGTTTTGTGTAATAAGTTTTAACCGACTTCAAAAAAGGAGGAGGTTCTCAATTCGTCTGTATGTTGTTTTTTTATTATTTTTATTACATATTATAAAGGGCTGATTAGTAACTATTAGTACATAGTACATAGTAACTATTATGTATTCTGTGTATATAGGAAATCAAAATATCATTCATCACCAATTTAAAATTAGAATGCCTATCCAACTTTTGACATAGATAATAATTTAATGCCTGTAGAATAGACAGAACATCGAGAATTTTTACTGAGCTCTGTGATGTTCCCTCTATTTTAGGTTTTTTTTTTCAAATTTCGAACTTACAAAACAGGTAAAACGTACGTACTGGTAGGTTTGAGTCATAGAATTTGAAAGTAGAGGAACGCGCGACGACGGGGCGGGGATGTGAGCAACCATGCTATGTTTGTTTGATTTATTCGCAACACCTAAACACTGTTACACCGATTTTGATGAAATGAACGATGGCGCGACTTTCATGATTTTTCTTCTCTGGTAAAAAAGTGCTCAATGCGCCTAAAGAAGTTTTCACTTCAAAAATTGATAAGACCATGGAGACGGTTTTGTCTCGTTTTTATCTGTCTAATAATTAAAGGTACTCAGTGTGACACGCGCGCGCGTTGCGAAAGCAGGCTTGACGGAAAAAATTAAGACTAAAAGTTGTAACGACACTTTTTGCATAGAAGACGAAACGAAAATAACTGGCTTGCTAGCCAGTTATTTTCGTTTCGTCTTTCTATTTCGCATTGAACAGTGTGGTGTCGCGACGATTATTAAAAAAAATTACAATTTATTCACTAATTCATCGAAAGGAACTTCGTTCCATCCGGGTGTCCCTTGACACCTCTCAAGTTTTTTATTTTCAACATGTTAGCTGTCTTTAGTTGGCCGAGTGGTATAAACCGCCACCCGCTACACCAACCGATGTGGGTTCGATCCACAGGTTACATAATGTTCAAATAGTGCTGCACAGGATTGTAAACGTTACGATGGCGGTGGACTTTTGACCGTTGATTGTACACATTCGCACGGCGGCGCTCACCACCGCACCGATCGCAAGCCGAGCACGCGGTGTTTACACTCGCGCAGTTCCGTAAGCTTGTTGTCACTGTGTGTGTGATGTGTCGCGCCGAGTCGCGCGGCGGTAACGACCGAAGCGAGCCCGAACGTGTTTATGTAATGTAGTGTGTGGCAGTGTTCTGACGCTGAAATTGTTGTATGCGTAATATCTTTATACTGCTCTTTACTGAGCCTTTCCTTTTCCTAAACAGTGTAAGGTGAAATAGCTATAATTTTAGCCACGTGCGTCCATGAGTTGAACCCGTCGAACAGGGGATCCTTAAGTGAATTAATTTCAACGATATTTCATAAACTGCGGCTTTGTATGAAATCATTCTGTTACTTATACGACCCAGTTGCCGGACTGCCAAACACAGGGTTGCGGGTTCGATTCCCGCCTCAGACATGTATTTATGCTTAGATATTTTGTCTGTGGTCTGGTTGTTTATATGTATTATAAGTATATATTTACAAAAGAAAAGTATTTATGTAGTATATCCGTTGTCTAGCACCCATAACACAAGTCTAGTTACTAAGCTTGGGACTTGATGGCGATGTGTGGAATGTCCAGCAATATTTTTTTTATTTTTATTTTATACTAAAAACATTTTCAGAAAATTTAACCTTTGCATCGTATTTATTCATGTAGAGTCTACGTGAGCGGACCATAAACCTTCCCGTCTTATCTCTCACGTAAGCATTGCAACTGTAAGGAGTTTTATCACGAACTGTACAGCCGTTTGTTCAGTGCAAACATCTAGGTAGGTTGGTATTAGAGCGGTTAGATATTCGACTGACTGTATTCGATGAGTGTGCTGATAATTACCATTATATTCTGTTTTTAATCCCCGACGCAAAAACAAATGGAAAAACCCTAAAAAATATTGTATGTCAGACGAGCCTGTATAGGTTAAAAGTCTTTTGCCTGACCTTTTGAGAGTATAATTAACAAAAAAAATTGTAAAACATACACAAATATTTTGTTATTTATTATTTTCTTTTCTTTTCAAGTATTTTCTTTTATTCGCAATTGTGATAAAAAACATCGTACGATACGCTTGTGGAATTGATCTTTGCATCTCGGTTTCTAACATTCTTCTCGGATTTAACCGCCTCTATGCAAAGATCAATTTTTCACACTTATATCGTAATGTACTAATAATGTCCATTAACAGGTTCAAAACTTTTATAAAGCATAAATTGTGTGGTAAGGCGTAGGTAATACCTTTTCGGACCTTAATGACAAGAATCCATGGATGTGACTTTAATTGCTCTATTTCAAATAATACCTTCAAATATTTGTAATGTTGACCTTTGTGAGCGTGATCACATTATAAATAAACCCCTAAAAATTTCTTGTGCCTTCTTCTCATTGGTGGCCGAGTTCCGAAGGCACACATCCTAACTTCATTTTTAAGACGTTTTTATGTGATCTTTGTACAAAATGTACTTATAAGCATCCAAATGAATTTTAAGAGGAAAGGGTACCGACGCTCTCTCCATACAAACGTAGTCGACTGTTTCCTCCCTGGATAATGACACTATCTCAAATATTTTTGTGCCTTAAAACTTATAACTAAAACTTGGAGGGTATGTTCTTTGTATGACGTAGACATCTCTTAAAAAAGGATTTTCCGACATTCTACTCCTTAGGGAGTGATAAAGGGGGGCAAATTTTGTATGGGACTACCCGATCCTACCTCTACCTGATTCACCTTACCTGAAAATCTAAACTCAGCCCGATATGATAAAAAGTACAGTCAGAATGAAAAACATCTAAACGACATAAAAGTGCTTTTATCATCTTCCTTGGTCCATTTTCGACTTTTACGCGGACGAAGTCAGGCAAAAGTAAGTAGCAATAAACTAATTAGTGTCTCTACAACCGAAAATAGACGTTCAGTGAACGAAATTGACCGTGGACTCTCCGTAATCGGCATACCAATTGATCGAAGCAATAAACTTGAAGGAACGTTCACATGGTGGATCTACTTGCTTGACTTAATATGCGCGGTATAAAGTTGTCTTTATTCTTAGTTCTATATTTTTAGTTTATTTTTTACTAGCGACCCGCTCCGGCTTCGCACGGCTATATTATGCATGTATTATACATATAAACCTTCCTCTCGAATCACTCTATCTATTTAAAAAAACCGCATCAAAATCCGTTGCGTAGATCTAAGCATACAAATGGACATAGGTATATAGGGACGGCGAAAAGTGACTTTATTTTTATACAATGTAGTGATGGGAGGCGCAAAAATGTAAAATAGTATGACTACGAGGATGTGTATATCCTCATAGTCATATAGGTCTGACAAACTAGTATGAGTAAGGATACTAGTATACTATATGGAAACAGTGCGGTTTCTGAGGTAGGTACATATATCGGCTTATCTATTCGTTTGCGCAAAAGGTTAATTATGATGGTTTTTGTCATTTTTTTATACTTTAATTAAACTAATAAGTAGATATGGCTAAAGAAGCAGGCTCAGCATAAAATATGCTGTGAAACGCAGCTGTACAGCGCTGGTTTTCAGCCTGACCCTTTCTCTCTGCTAGGGGTCGGGCTAAAACTTGACATTGGCACACACAAAATATTTTAAAACGTAGGTATCCTATCCGCTAAGGAAGTATTTTGGAGAATTTAACCCCTACGCGGACAAAGAATAACTCCATGAGTTTTTAGTGCCTTCTTCTTATAGTTGGGCGCGCGTATACGTATCCTAACTGAATTTTAAAGACGTATCAATGCGATTTCATGCAAATTGTATGATTCCAAATGAATAAAAAAAATTTTATCTTGACTTTGAAAGTCGCGCTTAAAAGCTAGTTTTCAACTGACTACAAAAAAAGAAAAATGTTCTCAATTCGTCGCGTTTATTCATAAGTTTATTCATCGACTATTCTAAGACGGCTCAATCGATTAAGATGATTCTTTTCATAAGAATGATCGCGTAACATACACACAAAAAAAAAAAAAAAACATACAGACGAATTGAGAACCTCCTCCTTTTTTGAAGTCGGTTAAAAACGAGACAGTAACTAGCCCAAGTAACTAAATCAATCTAACCGCTCCACCGCCCATTAAACTCCTTACAAGACGTCCTGTTATCATACAATCGTTTATTCGAACGCACGCTGTCGATTTTTCCCAACATTTTCTCTTCTAAAAACAACAACAGAAATTATACCTTTTATTTAATGAAATAGAGTTTATTTTAATACGTAACTGTTTCGAATGATAAGGCGTGAATAAATAATAGTGGAAACGTATAAAGAGATAACAATAGTGTATTTTGTTAGTAGCATTTATAGCTTCAGTGCAGTTAGTGTTAATTTTTAGAGCATTTAGCGCTCCTAGCGGTTTAAAATAAAAACATTTTTTTATCAAATTTGATTTGTTATACTAAAACACTCAAAACGTATCTACTTTTTAACTTGTTCCGTGAAAGGGGTTCTAACATTTTGGTAAAAAAAACAGTCGGCCATTTTTTATTTATCTTGCCTTCGAACCTATGGTAATAAAATATATAGCACACAAATAACAAATGCCATGTAACAAAATCTCATAAAGTGTCAGGTTCCCTGTTAAAAATATAAAATAAAAATTCTACTTAAATACTAAGTAAGTATACCTACTTATTATAAGTATATATTTACAAAATAAAAGTATAATAAAAGTAGTAATCCGTTGTCTAGCACCCATAACACAAGTCTAGTTACTTAGCTTGGGGCTAGATGGCGATGAGTGGAACGTCCTCCAATATTTTATTTAAAAAAAAACAGTTTGATACTTTGTCAGTCGGTTAAACTTGTTTACGATCTTCTTTCCCACTGGGCACGCTAGGCCCTGGGCCCCCTAGGTCCTGCCAGATCACTTTTTTCTCAGAAATAGTATAAATATCTGTGTAAACGCTACGCTACATTTAAGAAAATTCGCGAAACATCAATTATGAATATAGCCCATCTCAAATCTAAAAATGTTCCTCTTCAATCAACATAGAAACATAGATTGTTCAGTACCTGTGAATGCTAAAAGAGTTACTTTTGTTTTCCCAAATTCTTGGGGGCTCTATTATCAAAATATGCCCAGGGCGTCCAATAGGTGAAAGACTAAAAGCTTTTAATTAATGTTGTAGAAGTCAAGTTAAAAAAACATCAAACCTGACACTGTACGAGATTTTGTTACGCATTAATTGTTGTTTGTATTTATATCCTCTATAAATTGACATAGATAATATGAAAGTTGGCCGCGCAAAAAAAAATATATAGAGGCAATTCTATGCCAGTTTCCATACTTATGTTACTATCCCTTTACAATTTATAAAGTTTCTTCAGTTTTTCTTTCGTTCGAAGACATTGCGTATTAGTTTGGTGATACCTTATTATAAAGCTACCCCGACTAGTAAAATGGTTTATGCTATCACTAATGGTAATAATGTGAGAGAAAAAGTGGAAAATGGAAGTGTTTTCAAAGAGTTATTCGTTGCTTTTATTGGTGAGTGAAATTGTATTTAAGGTACTTTAAGAAGAAACTGAAATATTTGTCACTTCTTTCTCCTTTTTCATTTTCTTTCTGTTATCACTTCTTTCTTATTTTATCACTTTTTCTCCTTCTCGTTTCTTTCTAGTTTTAATATTTAGAATGGAAAATCATTACACTGTTTCTTCAATTATTTATTTTCTTTATTAAGTATCACTTCTTTATTTTTATCACGTCTTTTTTTATTTAAGTATCACTTCTTTCTTCCCCTTCCTTCTTACTTCTTTATTAAGTTCAGTTTCCAAACTATTTATTAAGGAAATGAATGAAAGAAAGTGAAAGAGCTATTCGCTAGCAAGTTGTGATACGAATTAGGTAGGTATGTACAGTATGTATGGGTCATAAGTAAATGATCAGTTTGCTACAATAATACTATCAACAAGTATTGGAGTTACGACCTTCTTCTAATAGACGTTACACACGAACATACATACTTGAATTAAAAGTACTCAGTGTGATTATTATTTTCAACATGTTAGCTATGTACAGGTACCTATTTAGTTGTGTGAGTGGTATAAGCCGGCACCCGCTACACCAACCGACGTGGATTCGATCTACAGATTACGTTGTTATAATGTTCAAATAGTGCTGCACAGGATTGTAAACGTAACGGTGGGCAGAGACTTTTGACCGATTGTACCTATTTTGTAGCAAAAAATAAAGAATAAATAATTATGTTCTATTTACCTAGATAATTGCTAATCTTTAGATTAATTAATTATCTTATCTAATTGGGTGTTGATATAAAGCCAAAATCTGACCTACTACAACACAACATAACCCTTAAATCGATAGTGATTTGTTAGCGGAAACTTAGATAATAGTGTGGTCACATTTAAAAAAATTTCAAACTCTGAATATACTCGTAATAAAATAGGAACGAAAATAAGAATTGAATAGAATATAATTTATTCAAACAAACATACCGATATTATATACACAAATAAAAAACAAGAGATAGTTACAGAGAAAAGTGCATACCAAACACAGAGAATAAATAAAAAGTATCTAAGAAGTAGTGTGTTGCTGGAATGGGTAAAGTCTCAGCACGCTGGTCTTCCGGCCGGACCCTATGTGTAAAATCTGTCAAAATGAAAATAATTCTCCAATATGTACGGCAATAAATTCTCTTAAATAAAATTGTTCTACTTACATTACAATATGCCTGGAAGAAATCGCTTAAAGCGATAAGGTCGGCTGTTCGTACAATTTTGTAGTTATCTTGTCATTTTTGTTATTTTAATGTTTGGTGTGTTGTACAAATAAAGTGTTTATCTATCTATCTATCTATCAATATCAGTCAGATTGCATGTCGATTATTAAAAATATTCTTGAGAATACCAAGTATTTTGAGAGTATTTTTTGTAATCGAAAAGCAAACGAAATGTAGGCCTTCTGGTAATTCTACCTTAACCTTAGACTAAATACAATTACACTACTTTTATAAATATTTATTAAAGGCCATGTTACTAAGCGCTAAAACAATAGGAACCCAAAACAAGATATAACTTCTGGCAAGATTCTTGACACCCTTTAACTTTGGAAGATTTATTAAATTAGGGCTATTCTGTTTTCGTTTTCACATTAATATCACATAGATTTTTTAAACATTTTAAACTGACGTCAAAAGAACCTGCTCCTTTTTTTGAAGTTGGTCAAAATTTCCCTCGATATTAGACAAAAGGTATAAAAACGGGTACTCAATTCTTAAAATTGTAACGCGTAATCTTAACTCATTGAAGAGTTTTGTAATGAGAAGGTGGTTCCAGATGCTCCATCATTCTTTATCAATTAGTTTAAGGGTCCATTATACTCATCATCATCATCATCATCCGAGCGATGTTCCCGGTTTCATCCCTCTCGGGAGCCCGGAGTCCGCTTTCCTACTTTTACGCCTCCACTTCGCACAATCTTCGGCATCCTGGATTGTAAGGCCATTTGCACGCATATCACCCTTTACGACGTCAAGCCAGCACTTCTTGGGTCTACCCAGTCCGCCTGGCGGAGGCGCCATGGCACATTTTTTCCCCACTATACTTATACTAGTAGGTCTTAAAAACTAAGAAATTTGCTGCACGCTCGACGTAATTCTTATCGTATTTTGCATTTCAATTAATTTATTTTGGTTTCGTCTTTGAATAATAAGCACCTAGCTCATCCAAGTATATGTTATAGACCTGGTGATTAATTGGACATTATAAATAATGCCCGGGCATTATGAAAAATGCCCAATATGAGAGTGCAATATGATTTTATCTACTGAAATAATTAATTTGCCCGAGCAAATCCAAATTTAGAAATATAATAGAAAAATTATAACTGTTTATTTGAGATTAAACACACGAAAAACATAATCACACAAGAAAAAGACTCAAAATATAACAAGGACTTAAAAAAACCGGCCATGTGCGTGCACTTTACGTGTTGGAGAGGTAATAAAATGGTTTTTTTTAGATTTTATTTTATCATTTTTTTGTCGTGATTCATATGTATATTAATGTCAAATTACAGCTTCCTGGTAGGTACCCACTTATAGTCTCCGAGTTAAGCCGCGGGCGGACAGTTCGACGTAAGGATTACGAAACCCTAATAAAAAAAAATATGATCAGAAAGAGAAGCCGTGTGCTGCTCCAAATGGGTTGACCTCAGCTATGAGCCAAAGACGAGCATCCTTGATTTCGAGATTCTAAGCGTAAATATTGAAATTAATAAAGCAACTGAATGCGGGCCTTACAGGATAACCCTTAAAAAGTTCAAAGTTTTTGAATTGAATCCCTTTGGAAGTAAATTGGTTGATAGAACCAATTATTCCATGATTTTGGAATAAAGTTCGGCGTTTTAGTTTTCTTCGGGCAATTTATGTTGTTTTGAACGCGAAAATACTCGAAAATTTTGAAATTATGGTCTTCAGAAAATCGTCTTAAAGGTCATTAGTTATAAAATTTCGCGGATTTATAAATAGCCTTTGTTACTCTCCCAATGAATCAATGTTTCCTCATACCAAGTTTCGTTTAAATTGGTCCATTAGTTTCGGAGCCTATTCGTTACAAATAAAATAAAAAACAAAAAAAAATCTTCTTGATCTTAATAGTGTAGTAATAGTGTAACCCCCGAATACTGAAAGGCTACTTAATCTAAAGTGGCGCTTAAATTGAAAATTAAGTGTAGGCTTCAATATAGACTAAACTTAAGTTCTATGAAAAATTATGATTGATCTAGAAGCAATATTCGGGAAGTAAAAATAAAAAAGGGAATATTTTATGAAGAAAGCGTCATTTAAAAATTGGCCCCTTGAAATATCAAAGTCATTGTACAAAACAATTTTTAAGAAATAACAGACTAATATAAAACTGGGAAATTCGAAAACAGACTAGCGACTAAAATTCGATCGATAATATGAAGCAGTTATTTGCTTTGTTTGTTTGCCTGAAATAGGACCTTAATAAATAATATTATTTAAATAACAATTAAAAAACTATAAAAATTATAATTGATTTAATTATGAATTTAATTTATTGGCATGCTTTATCTATACCTGCACTAATGGTCTAAAGTGGTTGAGTTTGAGAAGTTGTAGGGGTTAATCTTCGATAAAAGTAGACCGATTTGGATGAAATTTTGCATACTTAGAGACAGTTTAGGGCTCAGGGGTTCTTGAGTGTAAAAAAAAATCCCGGAATTCCCACGGGATCGAGACTTACGTGGGAAATAGGTATCACTGATAGGTATGAGTACATATTTTGGACTAATTTGGGAAAAAATAGGCTAAATTGGAATAATGGCGAGCGCACGCCTAGCTGCATCACACGCGCCGCAGTCGCGCCGCAGCGAAGGAAATTCCCAAGGCCTGCGACGTCACTAACCCGGCGCTGCGCGCAAACAAACGGAGACTGCGGCACGTGCGGTGCGGGTATGTATGCGCTCACCATAAGCCGGTGAAACTGCGGCTATAAAAGATATCGGCCGATAGAAAAGTCTCCAGTCTGACACCCTAACCCAGACTTGTTTACTCAGCATTTAGATATCTTGTTTTCGAAGCTGAACAAACTGAATTATGATATTATTTCCAGTTCAGACGGTAGTTAGAGAGATTATTCCTAATTAGGTTATAATTTTCAAGGCATTGCCAAAGATAACCACAATTTTACTTTACCAAACTTATCTATCAACGACGAAGACCATTGTCATTATGGATTTTGTATCTGAAATAATCCAACCCCCCCTAGGAAGTGTGCCCAAAAGTCTGGCTGCCTTACCTCGTTGGATGGCTGTGTTTATCCGTTGTCTGAGGTAGGAGCTCTTTGGTCACCCGAAGCTTACTTACTTACTCCGCTGGCTCAGCGACTCGAAGTGGACCTTTGCCTCTGAAATGAGATTCTTCCATCGCTCCATGTCCTGTGCTATTTCTTGCCAATTGTTGACTTGAATTTCGCTCAGGTCAGTTTCCGCCGTGTTCTTCCAGCGGTACGGGCGTTCGACCGGTTGGGCACTTAGTAATGCGATCCTCAAGGTTACAGGTGCAAGGAGCTGCAAGGTGTTAGTGTCTAAGCTCCTCAGCAGGAGTACAAAATACCATTTATGTGAGGTTTGGACATTGACACTTAAGGAAGAGAATAAAACACCACAAGATATTGTGGGGTGGGGGGACGAGAGAAAAGACGGGTTCTGGAGGATTAGGAATGTCGAAATAGAGGTCACCCGAAGCTAACACTAGTAATTCTTACTAAATTTTAAGGCGTCTGAACCCCAAGGGTAAAGTGTCTGCATAAGAATTTTAATTGAATTCAATTGAATAGACTATTTTCTTCCAGCCAGTATACCCTTCTTCACTCAAGGCATAGAGACCATCCACCTCTCCTCTTCAATCCACTCTGGCCACTTCCTCCCTGAAGAGATAGTGCCATGGAGTACCACGGCTTTCGTGCTTGCTGCGGCTGTTACAGGACCAGTGTTCAGCTACAGTGTGGATAGGATGGGGAGGAAAGTTGGAGTGTTTGCTATCAGTATTGTGCAAGGGGTACGTAAATTAAAACACAGTTTTTTTACATATGATAGGTCAGCATTTGACCACTATCACACCTGCCTGATGGTAGGTGACGATGCGGCCTAAGATGTAGCACGCTTTCCTAGAAGATACCTATTCACTCCCGACTTGAAAACCCCCAAGTTGTACACGTCAGGAAAGACAGACGCAGGCAACCGATTCCATAAGATTCCAAAATGAAAAGGGTTCCTTTTTTACGTTTTGATGTACGAATCCTAAAAATTAAAAATAACTAGCATATAATTTTTTCCATGTATTTAAGGAAACTTAAAATGGAAAGATCCTAGAGTAATACAAAGGACGGTCTTATCGCCAAAGGGCGATCTTCCAGGCAACCATAAGAATGGACAAGAGTTAAGGAAGGGGGTTTATCAATACTATAATAGGAAACAAAGTTTACCTTTAAATAATTACTTTACGTAGACTTTATTAAATATACATATAATAATGATGGTGCTACTATATACAGTAACAAAAATAATAATAATAGGTATAACGGAAGTAGGCTTTACCACCCTTCTAGCTTAATCGACCATCTCCTTAAGAAAGAACTCTTTAATACATCGGGAGCCAACTTAGCAGCGGGTTTTATCACGATGTTTTCCTTCACCGGAAGCGCAATGATCATTACTGGAACTACGATTGAGATTAGAAAAAGTTTTTATTTTTATTTTAAAGCCCTATTCTTGATTATTCTTATTCCAGAAAATTGCAGGGTGATTAAACTCTCATTGGTTCATCATAAATAGATCCATTTGCAAGTTTTATTCAAACCAAATAATGAACTGTTCCATTCCAGGCATCCCTAATACCACTATTCCTTCTAAACTCAACGAATACTATTATATTCCACGTGCTGGCCGGTGCTTCAACTGGAGGCATCTTCACCGTACTCCCAGTCTACGTCACTGAGATTACGTCACCAAGGTAAGCATGGACACCTCCAAGTGTGAAAGTGATGGGAACAATGCGATGTGATGAGAGTCTGAAAGCGCTTTTTATGGCAGACAATATGGGTCATGGGCAAAGAAGAAAAAATTTAAATATAAATATGGAAGGTATGACATTGCACACAACACCTAAACTAAGCATCTAATCTTGTGGACATATCACGGATGGATATGCTTTTCATTTGTAAATAAAACAATATTTTAAATAAAAACTGAAACATCCAGAAGAGAAGATACGGCATATAGGCAGATAATTATGTCGATTGTTCAAAAGGTTACAGCATTTGGGCAAAGGATATGCCATATTAAATTGGCCATTTACTTACTCTGCCTCCTCTCATTTTAGCACTCAATAATACTGCTAACGATTAACTCTGATTACTATAATATTTGCAGAATTCGAGGACCATGTCTCGGTTTCATGCTGATCCTAACGGCCGCAGGTTACATGATGAAACTGGCTCTGAACTTGGAGGAGCTCATGTACCTGATGACGGCGCTGGTGATGGCGCAGCTGGTGATGATGATCAGTATTGTGGAGACGCCGAGTTACTTGGTGATGATTGGTAATTTGGAGGTAGGTGTTTATGAAGCTTCTCTTAGATAAAGTGCTGAATAAATTGTTTAGACTGTATCGAGAAAATTGGTGATTTTTACGTTAGATAGGCTTGCATTTGACCTCGTCTCACTTGATGGTAAGTGATGATGAAGTCAAGGATATTATAGCACGTTTGCTTAGAAGTTACTCTAGACTTGAATACTCCAAAGTTTTAGGGAAACGGTGACGCGGGCAAAAAATTCCATAAAGGTGGATGTGTGACGCTTTCTAAGCGAAAAAGGAAAGTCTACCAAGAGTAGATGACGATCATTTGTACACCTCGTTGTCTTGTGGAGGGAGATATCGAGTTCGTATAACTCCTGAAAGCACTCTCAACTGAATACAAAAGGCTGGCATCCAGGTTGTTTATTCTCACCATACTTAAACTGTATTTCAGAAAGCTAAAAAGACCATAGCCGATCTGAAAATGTTGCCAGAAAACAGCGTCGCTGCTGCAGCAAATGAACTGGTCATTCTTAAGAATGAAAAGGATAAGGCATTGTGCAATGGATTAACTATTTGTACATTTTGTAAGTATTTCACTAACAATTTTTTAAGATCAGTTTTTAACAGTCAAGTGAAAAAATTACGTCTTTCTTGAGTACTTGAGTATTTAATTAAATTTGATACTTTTTTCTTTTTTCAGACCGCAACAAAATCTGGTGGGACGCGATCAAACTCTCAGCAGTACTATACACTACCATGATGCTATGTGGCAGCATTGTCTTCCTGGACCAGGACAAGACTCTAATGCAATTAAAAATGGATGGAGACCCTCAGAATATTCTAGTAATATCTTCGATGTTCGCTGGGAGCCTGTTTGGTTACCTTGGAATTATTGTTTTAGATCGTAAAGTAAGTTAATGCCTTTGAGAGTCTTGGACTTCGATTCCATAATAAAAGAGATCATTACGGATGTCCCACCACAGGATAATGTTCTGCTCTTAAAGAGATTTGTTTAGAACTCCGGATTTGCGAATGTGGGATAGGTCAAACCAGTTATCTTTCACCGTAAGAACAACTCTCTCTCGTCAATATTTTACTCAAATGTTAGGGACTTTTACCAGAATAATTGGTTTGGTCATCCGATTCCAAAAGGGGATTACACTTGGACGAAGGTTAACACACCTGGGCAAGTGGGAAGGGCATGGCAGCCATGGCCCGAGGATACCCCACATGGGCAGAAGATACCATAGGTAGAACGTGGCCACACGTAGGCAAAGGGTATTGCCTCTGAGTAGATTACAAGAAATTTCTCTTAGCGATAAAGTTTTTGTAATTTCTAATTAGTCTTTTATAAAGATTTCATATTCACCTTCTTATCCTTTTAGTTCAAGATGTGCAACTACTATGCCTCACCTCTTTCCACCTATCATGTTTCTGAGCTATGAAATTCCAGTGCATTCCACCAACATCTTCTTGGCTTGCTTTTGAGGGGAATTTGCCTACTATTAAAAACATTTTGTTTTCTTCTTCAGTATATCCTAACCATCGGATACACGATCATGGCCCTATCATCAGGCGTGATAGCAGTCTACACGCAGGTGGATCTTACAGTGACGTCACTACAATGGCTGGCTGTCGTCTCTCTGGTAGCCTTGGTGTTTGGATACGGCATGTCCTGGGGTCTGCCTATGGCTGTGCTGGTTGAAGTGTTTAATTTTGAGGTAAGACTCTATTTACTGGGTTAGTTTCAGAATAGAACAAATGAATGTGGTTTTTTTCTACTTGTCCTATTGACAGAACAGATGTGGTTTTTTAACCGACTTCAAAAAAGGAGGAAGTTTCAATTCCACGTGTATGTTTTAGCGATGTTCACGCCACGTCGTACTCCGGCTATAAATAAAGTCCGATTTCGATGATTATTTTTTATTTAAAGGTGGGAAGCTCCCAGTATGTCCTATAAAATCGTTTTTTTTTTCGGTTATTTTATTTTTCACTTTTTATTTTTATTTACACAGTTTATTTTATTTATTTAGTTTTATTTCCTTTTTTTGTTAAATCTAATTTTAATTTTTCCCCTAATTATTGTTGTATTGGTGACCGAGATTTTTTATTTCTACTTATTATATTGCTATTATAGTAGATCAGATTATATGGGAATGACTCACAGAAGGTAGTGAGTTCAAATCCCTTCACGGTACAAGTTTTGTAGACTATTTCCACTTGTAGAATCTGATCATGATGAATGCGGAAAAGTTATTCAATTCTCAACTCAATCAAAGTTTAATCATTCGAATTGAAGTTGACAGAGTTATTTCATTTCAGAAATGCGCTATGGCAATTACAAATTAAAATAAATCGTTGTAATAAAGAGAGAATGGCTAGGATTTATGGAAGATTGACTTAATGTAAACAAGCTGAAGAGGTTTTGTTTTTGACTAGCTATATCCAGCGGGATCGCCCAGGAATTAGTGCTATGGTTATAAGAAACTATTTAGCTTTTCGAGTTTCTAGACTTATCAGTTAATAGTATTGTCCGTATCATACTTTGGGTTTGAATTTGTTTAATCCATGCTACTTAGGGTGCAGTCAGAACTTTGAATTTTATATTTTTAGATGGGTTATGTTTTGATTGAGTTCATACAAAAGGTCAATTGAAAAGATCTAATTGTGTTTACACAAACTTTATTTGAATTAATAACATTGCCAAATCGAACCAGTTGTGACAAATTAACAACTTTTCATTTTTATTTTTATATACTCTAGCTGCCACGAAAAATCTCTCCAAAACTAAGACGAAAAGTACACGATGATACTCTTCCGTCTCCAAGACAATATCAAGAGCCTATTCATTGGCTTGTTTACGATAACAACCAACCATAAAAACAAATTATCTCATCGTCCAATACTTAAGATATCGAATTTGAAAACAAAACGAAGGAGTAGGTCGATTTCTTTGCGGGCAATTATAGATAGAGCCGCGCACTGTGACTTTACCTGCTTAAGCCCTTTTTGTACCCATTGAATCGAATTTCTAAAAATCCTTTCTTAATGTTCGCCTACGTCCTATAAGATACCCCCATCGTAGCTCTTGTAATTTCAGAGATTTCTTGATGAGTATAACTTATACTTTAACAGCCCTTTTAACTCCTCTAGAAATCCTTTCTTAGTAGTCGCCTACGTCTTAAAAGGAACCCCCATGCAAAGTTTTAGACTCGTAGCTAGAGTATTTTTGTGCTAAAGAAGCTTATTATTTTTCACTATACCTTTATTATTTCTATTTTAGATACGTGCTACAATCATAGGAGTGCTGTTCACATACGCTCAACTGGTGAAATTGCTCCACGTACACACCTTCCAATACATCGAAGATTACGTCGGAATATACACCACATTCTATATATTCGCTTGTATAAACTTGTACGGTGCTGTGTACACTGTATTTGTCGTACCAAATATAAGGAATAAGAGTTTAAAACAAATAGAGAGACAGTTGAAAAGAACACCTTTACCAGCCTGATATTATATGAGTTTTCGCTCTTGGCATTTTTATTGATCATCCAATTTGATGGGGGTGATTCTTATTAGACCGGGCTGAGTCCGGGGCGGAGCCCGTCTGTGCTGCACGTTTATATTACACCGGGTTATCAGCCGCCGAGGGGACGGGGGGGATCCGTGGAGTAGACGGGCATCATCCGGGCACGGAACGGGAAGTGCGTTATGGCAGCAAAATGTTGTCGAATTTTGCAATTCTGCCTCTATAGAAAATTAGTGGGCCAGCTTCTGTAAATGTTTTTGAATTTTCGTAATTTGTTTGACCGTAGTTTTCTCGTAATTCACACGGAGCATGCACGATGTAATATAAATTGCTTTATACAAAATGTATGTAACGTTTAAAATCCGGACCTCGTCCGGGCCACGTACACGGCCCGCCCAGATACAGCCCGATCTAATGAGAATCATCCCTAAACCTTAAACTGGTCCTACTTATCTAAGGCACACGTGAGACAAGTCCAAGGTCCCATAAAAATAACCTGTGTATTTGTTCCATGTTAAATTGTCAGAAGCCGAATGAATGACTTCCACTGTATCGCAAAAGGTGAGCAGCCGCCCGCGACGCTGAATATAGCGGGTTTGATTCCCGGCGAATGAATCCTACTTTCATTTCGATATTCCCACAAAATGTTCGAATTTCTTCTATCAGAAGACCAATAATTCTCGTAAATAATATTGTTAAAATAACATTTCAATATAATTCCGATTACATTTGAAATGTAATTTGAACAATGGTTTTTACGAGAATTAGCCTTCTGTTGTCTTGCATCCACACCCACATTACAAGCCTAGTTACTTACGTTGAGGTTAGATGGCGCTACATACAAATTCGTAGTACAATATTCATTAATGAAATGAACATGGACCGCTCTCAGTATAATCTAAACAATCTTTTTTAAATTCGAAAAAATAAATAAACGTTGTATTATAAAGGATAAACGTGATGAGCCCCTGATGAAATGTTATTGTATTTTATTGTCTATCCCAGGCTCTCTCCTGGGATCTCACTAAATAAATAGCGGCCATTATTCTTTTCAATTTTGGCGCGAAAATGATGTTTAGCCGGTATGGCGCCCAACGTGTTGTTGAATTGAAATTTTGTTGATAAATGCGGTGATTTTGTTCTTTGTACGTGTTCTGTTTTAGAATCCGAAAGGGTTGGAAGAATCGATCATGTGCGAGTCGGCTTTGTACCATTATAGGTTTTTTTCTTATGGAAGTATTATTAACAAAAAAAATATTGCCTAAAATTAATAAACATAACCTAAAATTCTTAAAAAAAAAATATTATTATTTTCTGTTTTTAGTATTTATTGTTATAGCGACAGTAATACATCATCTGTGAAGCTTTCAACTATCTAGCTATCACAATTCAAGAGATACATCGGTCGCAGACAGACGGACCGACAGCGTAGTCGTAATAGGGTCCCGTTGTTACCCTTTGGGTATGGAACCCCAAAAGCAGCAGAAAAAATGTAATGTAAAACCTACAATAAAACTGAAAATGAGAATTTTTAGCGCGATCGAAAAAATGTTATGTTAACATTCGTATTGAAGTTTTTTACAATTTTTAATATACCTAAGTTATTATTTTGATTATCGTGAATTATTCCTTGTAGATACACTTTCCTCGTACACATACAATTTTGAAAAAAAAAACTACCTTCTGTTCCATAAAGGTGCACTTTCGTTTACTTACTTTATTGTCAACTAGCGACCCGCCCCGGCTTCGCACGGCTGTAGTATGCATGTATCTATATCTAAAAACCTTCCTCTATAATCACTCTATCTATTAAAAAAACCGCATCAAAATCCGTTGCGTAGTTTTAAAGATCTAAGCATACATAGGGACATAGGGACGGCGAAAAGTGACTTTGTTTTATACTAGCGACCCGCTCCGGCTTCGCACGGCTATATTATGCATGTATTATACATATAAACCTTCCTCTAGAATCACTCTATCTATTAAAAAAAACCGCATCAAAGTCCGTTGCGTAGTTTTAAACATTTAAGCATACAAAGGGATATAGGGACATAGGGACAGAGAAAGCGACTTTGTTTTATACTATGTAGGGACGATGTAGTGATCTATAAAAACAATTCATTTGTTTATTTTCTTTTTATTTCATCAATAAAATTAAGGTTTTTAAAAAACCTCTAAGTGACCCTTATTACCTGCAAATAAAATTAAAACAAATCACAAATACGACCAACCGTGTTTCCTTAGCGTAAGAAACTACTGAATAGAGAAAGGAAGGATTACATAAAACCTCCTTGATATCTCACTGAAACAAGTTTTAAATCCACATTGCTCGTAGCAACAAACACGAGGTGGTGCTAAAAGTTTTTCGTCTTTATTACCACTGGGTTTAAGGTGGCCGGAAGATTACAGACGGCAGATTACATTAAGGTGAAAGGGTACCTGCGCGCTCTCCATACAAACGTAGTCGACTGTTTCCTCCCTGGATAATGACACTAGCACAAATATTTTTGTGCCATAAAACCTATAACTGCCATGACTATGCCCCTATGTTTTGGTTTTTTTCATTTTCTAATTATCATAGAAATTAAAATTTAAAAAAATTTAAAATTAAAAAAAAAACTAAAAATATGGTCATGGCAGTTATAAGTTTTATGCACCAAAAATATTTGCTCTAGTGTCATTATCCAGGGAGAAAACAGTCGACTACGTTTGTAATAGTTTGTATGGAGAAAGCCCCCGGTACCCTTTCCTCTTAAGGTATTTAATGTATGTAACTAGAAGTAAGTATACGCAAACGTTAGGTTGTTTTTTACCGTCACAACTCTTTGATAGGCAGGTAAATCGATACTAAATTTGCACTGGTCTGGTTAATAATTAAAGTTAAGTTAAAATAAAGATTATGTATTTCATTTTTCCGTACAGGAACAGAGTATTTTCGTTCGATTATTTTTTATATACAGGGTTATTGGTAGTTATACTAGCAAACCGTTGAGGGCTACTTCTGTGCACCTTAACAAACATCTTTTGTTCTACGACTTTTGGAAATTCGAACATTTTTTTTTGAAAATTTAGAGGTTAGGTTTACCTGAAAATAAGCTGTTCCATACACGGAGAGGTCATTAACCTTAAAATTTGACTTATTTTTGAAGTTCTATCTATTGTTCATAGTTATAATGACTTTTGTTTTAAAAAATCAGCTGTTTTTCGAATTTACATAACCTCAATATTTTCAATTTTTTTTTTCGAATTTCCAAAAGTCTTAGAACAAAAGTTGTTTGCTTAGGTGCACAGAAGTAGCCCTCATCGACTTGCTAGTATGATAACCAATAACCCTAAGTCAATTTCCACCTATCCCTACCAGTAGGGATAAGTGGAAAAAAAACCACTTATTCCTACCAGGGGGGATACGCAGGTAGGCATTAGGAAACTAGGCCGTATAGTTGAGGCTAGGTCTTGAAAGAAAAACTTGTGGGTAGATTTCATACATTTATCCTGTTTGAATTACGAACGTACCACGACCGTTAGTCTTCGTCTCGCTACCTTCGAGCGAGCACATCTATCGAGCTTCTTTGTAGTACTGGTTCGCGCCGCGTATCACGGACCTTTGTCTCGTTCTTCGTAATATTGGACTGCGTATCAAGTTCTATTTAATATTCCTGTGGACATTTGTGTGGTTCTGAAAGTGGCTAGCCTTCGGTCCCCTTACCTTCGACACATCGTCTGAGGTGGAAATTGAATACCAGCGCTCTATGGATTGATGAACAAGGATCGTTAACAGACACGTCGCCATCGACCAGAAGGCCAATTCTCGTATTACATTTCAAATAACATTTTAATATCATTTCGATTGCATTTCGATCAGAAATGACACCCTCAAAGTAGTTCAAAATACCCTCAAAGTTAGCTTTTAGTAAAAAAAAACTGACTTTAAAGGTATCTTTTGCAATCGAAATGCAATCGGGATGATATTGAAATTTAATTTAAACAATATTATTTACGAGAATTGGCCTTCTGAACCCTCGGAACACCTTCGAGAGCAAAGGTCAGGGGTACAAAACTGTAACTTCCCTACAATTGGTATGGAATTCGTCTTTTAACCAAACCAGTGAAAATTCAAAAAAAATATTTTTTGCCGTATATTCTGTTTTTAACCCCCGACGCAAAAACAAATGGAAAAAACCTTAAAAAATATTGTATGTCAGACGAGGCCGTATAGGTTAAAAGTCTTTTGCCTGCCCCTTTGGGAGTATAAACAACAAAAAATATTGCCTAAAAAAAAAATAACACAAATATTTTGTTAACTTTTTATTACTTTAACAAGCCTTTTCTTTTATTCGCAACTGTGATAAAAAAACGTCGTACGATACACGTGTGGATATTGATCATTGCATAAAGGCGGTTTGTGACGCGACCGGAACGCGAGCGCGTTTATAAAGCCGACATGTACTATTTATTCATTAGCAGCTCGGTGAAGCTCGTTCTTTAAGGGATCCTATACTATAACAAGTACCAAGTCTTACACTTGTGTAGACGAGGTATCGGCCGACGAGCGACGTAACAACGGGAAAGTCTTTAGTCTACTATCTTGCTTCAGTAGCTTGATGAAGATTTTATGCACGTCATAATTTCTTCTGCACACGTGTATAAAGTCTACTGCACACGTGTTTAAGTGTACATTTTATTACTATAAAGGCGCAAATAGGAGCCAAATGCAAAATGCCTTTTATTTAAAACTAAACTGCTAATTATAGCCCCCAGGATCATAAGTACTAACTTGTCCTTGTATGCAAACTGCTTAAGAGCACAATGTCTAAAATACAAATGCCTGTCGACGATAAATGGATTTGATAAATGGAATGTATGAAAATTGGCCGCGCAGCTGAATAAAAATATGTCTGAAGGCCAATAATTTGTTTGTTAATGTTTAATGTACAATAATAATAAACAAATTAAAAACCTACCTTACCAAAGTAAAAAAAAAACTCGTAAAAAAAACCTTGTTCAAATTACATTGTTAAATATCATTCCTAATACAAAAAATACCCTCAAAGTAGCTCAAAATACTCTCAAAGTCAGCTTTTGGTATTCTCACGAATATTTATTTAAAATCTAATTGCAATCGGAATTATATTGCAATAATATAATAATAATAATAATAAATTTCATTTATTTGACATCAATGGTCCAATTGTTAGTAAAAAACAAACACAACAAAAAATAATAATAATAAAAGTTAGTACACTTACATGAAAAGAAAATTAATAGTAATCAAAACTCAAAAAATCTACCCAGCACGTTTTTGATACACCAATACAGAGACAAAGTGCCTAATCATTGGTGTATCAAACTTATTAGCTACCATGCTCAGGATTCCGTTGGGACTGACTCTCATTCTGTTAAGCAGTGAGCTGGTCCTTTTACGAATAATCGCGAAAAAATCGTCAATTCTTGCCTTCGCAAACATCTCCGACGCACTGCCACACAGCGGCCACCGAGGCAGTCCCATCAGAACCCTGAAACAGTTGTTATACTGCACTCGCAGCTCGTTCCAAGCTTTCTTCGTATAATTGGTCCACAGAGCGGCCGTATAAAATTTTTGGCAGTATGCTTTAAAAAGCGTAATCTTCGCTTCCTCACTGCAATGGGCAAATCTGTGGGCCAACATATTACCTCTAGCTGCCAGAGCTCTGCGCTCGCGCTCGATGTCTATCTGATCCTTAAGGTCCTCGGCCAGGTAATGCCCTAGGTATTTGAATTGAGAAACTCTCCGTAGGTCACCTCCATTGAGCTTAATAGTGGGCTCATAATCTACCTTTTTCCGGGGAGCTCTAAAGATCAGATACTCACTTTTCGTAACATTATACTTTAAATCATGACTTACAGCATATGCTTCACAAACTCTTAAAAGTACTCTAATCGAGCCAGCCGTTGGACCCAGCAGAGCCATGTCGTCTGCGTAACTTATGCTGTTAACTGTAACACCGTCAATACTACAACCGACAGGCTTACTGCTGAGCTCAACGATCAGCTCATTGATGTAGAGGTTGAAAAGTTTTGGGGAGGTGAGCCCATCCTGCCTTACCCCGCACTCCAACCTATACTCCTCGGAGAGAGCACCGCTCCACCTCACTGCATTGGTCTGGTTACCATACCAATACTGCAAGATACGCAGCGTTTCCAGTGGCACGCCCGCCTTCCTTAACTTTCCCCACAGGACATCATACGCCACAAAATCAAACGCCTTAGAGAGGTCAAGGAAGCAGGCGTACACCGGCGTCCCCCTATCAGAGTAGTATTGGACAGTCTGTTTCAAACATAATATGGCGCTCTCGGTAGACAGTCTGGGTCTGAACCCGAACTATGCGTCATGAAGATGTACGTATTCATCTAATTGTTTGTCTAACAGACTGTCCAGTACCTTTGCGATCACCTTCTTCACTTCACGATTGTCTTCGTTGGAGACATCACCCGTTTTATTTTTAACAATAGGAACAACTATGGTTCTTATCATTTTCTCAGGCAGGAAAGAATAACTTAAACACAGTGAGTAGAAAGTTGCCAATATTCTAGGCAAGTGTGCACCAGCATGCTTCAGGTGCTCAATGCTGAGACCGTCGTGCCCTGGTGATTTGCCCTTACACATCTTTTGAATTATATTTTTTACTTGCTTGGCAGAAAATAAAAGCACCTCACAGTCTTTGTCTTTTATAGCATCGAGCACGTGACCATTGCAATGTAAATACCCGACTGCAAGGCTGCTGTTATGATTTTCGCGCCTATCTTGTATGTACAGTCGGATTACCAATTAAGTAGCTGAACCCCACGTGACCCAGAACTCACCCACACAATAAATGTTTTTCTTTCTTTCTTTTATATTGTTTAAAAAAACAGAATCATGTAACATTACTGTCAGTAACAAAACGAAAACGATTGAAGGAAGTCAACAATACAGTGCTTCATTTGATGTAAACGTCAGGGCGTCGCCATCTTGACTACTGTTTTATGTCTATAAATAGGAATAAAATGACGGAACGTGGTTCATTCTGTCGCAGTAGCTTCATGATGTTCGAACCTTTTTATGGTCGTACCATTTGTTTGAGTTAATTAGTTTAATACCTTTTAGTGAGTGGATTAGGCGTTGTGGTAAAATAATGCCGATGGGTATGTAATTTATATGATTAAAATATGTTCTGATGATAAGTGCCTTTAAATTTATGTAATATACGCTCAGATTTGGTTAAAATAGCTAGTCCTTTATATTACTTTACAACCTTACAGATAGCTGCGAGTGAGCTGTGGGTCACGTGGAGTTCAGCTAATTGGTATTCGGACTGTTTTTTGTAATATTCTTTTTTTAACAATTTATTTACAAGAATCGACCTTCTGAACGTCTACGGTCCCAAAATGTAACAACCCCTTAAACTGAACGCCACGATTGACAGGTAATCATAGTAAACTTATTTATATCAGAAGTGTATCCAATTGGAACGGTTGAGTAGACAAGTCGATATCACTCGAAGCTTATTGGTTGGTTTCCGAGCAATATTACTTGAGTCTGATATCTTGGAAACCAATGATAATGGTAATAAGTTGTTGGGTACAGTCGGAAACATAAGTAGAGACCCAACGTAGAGTCCTAAAATTTTTGTTAATAGAATGTTTTCAAATTAAGCAGGGGTTTATGAGAAGCACATACTAAAGACATTTTTGACAAGATAACGTCTAATAAATTGATGGAACACCTGCATTAACAAAAAAGTGTCATGTTCCGGTACCAAGACGGCATGCCAAACGTCACGCGTCTCGGGTTTGTTTGATAATAAATAAATAAATAAAATTGTTTTATTACAGGCAAACAACCCATATCACACATCCTAGAAATACTTACAAGTGACAAGTAAAAAATATAAGTAAAATAAAAACAGTAAAAAAAGAAAATTAAATATAAAATTAAAATTCTGGTCAATACAATTTTTCATTTTTTGTTTGCCTATATGTGCAGACTGTTCCAATGCCCAAATAAGGGACAATAAAAATAACATCACTCATCTGGGCTTGTGTTATGCCAACGAGTGACAAATACAAGACTTAAGTATATTATACTTAAAGGCAAAATATATAAAAAAAACAAAAAGGGGAAAAACATATAAAGGAAAAACAAAAAAATTCTCAATTTTTTATCGTTTTCTTATGACGTTATCAATTAAAATCGTCCGTAAACCGATTTAACAGACAACCGTTTTTTTTTTCGTTCTGGGGCATGCTTGCTTTAATTTTTCATCCAAAAATTGCAATAAAATGTTATGTTGTTGATATCAATCGCTTGAATAGTTTGTATTCTAGGCGCCACAAGTTTTATCATTTCAAAAATATTTAATTATAACTTATAACTTCCATAAATAGTATAAAACAAAGTCGCTTCCCGCTGTCTGTGTGTCCCTATAAATAAATAAATATTGCAGGACATTAGTTACTCATGTGCCCAAGCTAAGTATAGTTACTTAGCTTAGGCACATGAGTAACTAAGACCAAGACAAGTCTAGTGACTTGTGTTATGGGTGCTAGACAACGGATATACTACTTATATAGGTACTTTTCTTTTGTAAATATATACTTATAATACATAGGAACAACCAGACCACAGACAAATATCTAAGCATAAATACTTGTCTATGGCGGGAATCGAACCCGCAACCCTGTGTTTGGCAGTCCGGCATGGTGACCATTGTGCCAACTGGGTCGTCATGTGGCCAACTGGCCTATGTGTGCTTAGATCTTTAAAACTACGCTACGAATTTTCATGCGATTTTTTTAACAGATAGAGTGTTTCAAGAGACGGGTTTGAGTAATATAAACAACACTACAATGCGTAGAAAGTTAACCTCCTTGCGAGCAACAGCTTAATAAAATAAATTAATAGAATCCATTCCTTGTTAGGGTAAGTTTAAAAATCTAATGATGCACTTTTATTTTTTGTCAAAATCAAGTGCACGCATGACACAACTCCATTCAGCATTTTTCTGTTGACCAAGGAACGCCCGTTTAAAAAATCACTGTGATATATTTTATATCCGACTGGTCACCATTACACAAGCCTAGTTTTGCTTAGCTTTGGCCTATGGCGCTTTTTGCAATGTCATGCATTATTCTACTATTTATTTTTAAAAATTACAAAAACAATTAAAATACTTACGTATTAGTATTTTTAGTGTTTAGGTACCTAGTTACTTAGCTTAGGACAAGATGGCGCTTTGCGAAAAGTCTTGTGACACTCGCTAAATACAGACCAATTATTTTCAGACAAACCGACAGAACCATCAGTAACGTACATACAAAATAAAAATATCACCTATATTCTGTTTGACCTAACCTAAATACAAAATATTTCCCTAGAGCGAACTAATTCAGTTTGATCCAGAGAAATAAACCCAAGATTACCGCCTTACATGTTTGTTTAGTCAGCCCAAGGTTTATCATTAGGCTAAGGCTAGACGTTCAGTTTGTTATGTAATCCATCAGTATTTATCAAATACCGTGGTATTTACTGATCGCGTAAGCTAGTGTATTGATGAATATCTGTATTTACCATGCATGCTATGCCTGTTTATTCCGTCGATGGCATGTTATCAATCAGTATTTATCAAATACCGTGGTATTTACTGATCGCGTAAGCTAGTGTATTGATGAATATCTGTATTTACCATGCATGCCATGCCTGTTTATTCCGTCGATGGCATGTTATCAATCAGTATTTATCAAATACCGTGGTATTTACTGATCGCGTAAGCTAGTGTATTGATGAATATCTGTATTTACCATGCATGCCATGCCTGTTTATTCCGTCGATGGCATGTTATCAATCAGTATTTATCAAATACCGTGGTATTTACTGATCGCGTAAGCTAGTGTATTGATGAATATCTGTATTTACCATGCATGCCATGCCTGTTTATTCCGTCGATGGCATGTTATCAATCAGTATTTATCAAATACCGTGGTATTTACTGATCGTGTAAGCTAGTGTATTGATGGATATCAGTATTCTCCATGCATGTATTGCCTGTTTATTCCGTTCATGGAATATAATCCATCAGTATTTATCATATACCGTGGTATAAACTGATCGTTTAATCAGCGGTATTTGTCATACTGATGAACCACACTATCACTATCACTACATAGTATAAAACAAAGTCGCTTTCTCTGTCCCTATGTCCCTATATGCCTTTGTGTGCTTAAATCTTTAAAACTACGCAACGGATTTTGATGCGGTTTTTTTTAAGTGATTCAAGATGAATGTTTATACATGCATAATATAGCCGTGCAAAGCCGGGGCGGGTCGCTAGTTATGAACTAAACGTCTAGCTTTCGCCTAACGATCGCATATAATATGAAATAATGATTACACGCGTCACGTTCACGAAATTAAGGCATTTTCTCGTATATTGTAGCTTAATAAGGATTTTTTTTGACCGAGTAAAGCTAAGTCTTGGTTTGGAGAATGGCTATTCAGAAACCGACCTTTGTTCCTCAATAAGTAGTACTTTGAGGGACTTATTGAGAACATTATACCTTCTAACATATACATAGGTACCTAAATATTGGCTACATAATTTTGAAAACCTCTATTCAGCATTATTTTTTTACAAATTTCTCGTTGCTCTCGGAATTCTACTCTGGCTTAGTGGTAGATACCTCGACTTTCATTCTGAAGGTCGAGGGTTCGAATACCGGCCGGCCGTGCACAAACGGATTTTCTTAAGAAAAAATTATGTACTGACATTGCTCTTACGGTGAAGGGAAACATCGTGATGAAACCCGCGGCTTAGTTGGCTCCAGAAGTATTGACAAGCTCACTCCTCTGGACATGGTAGGCTAGTAGATGCTGGGCAAACCTACTCCATCCTCATGCAATAAGAACCCAATTAATAAGGGTCTAATTTCGGAAAACAGCCCGAATACAAGTACAAGACTAACTGAAAATTGTCTCCTTATTTTAATCTTCCTACAGACTAGTGGAAAAAGCCAAAAAACCTTACTCTCCCACCACCCACCACCCATCCCCTTCTTTAACTCTTGTCCATCCAAAGGTTGCCTGGAAGAGATCGCTTTTAGCGATAAGGCCGCCCATTGTGCCATATTGTAAGGTGTTTTTGTAGCAGAATGTATGTTAGAATTAAGGTTCAATGCGGAAAAGGTAAAGAGTGTATCTATCTATCTATCTCTGTCAATATTTATAAAAGAAAATATCACTGACTGATTACGGATCTTAGAAACTCCAAGTAGCAGGAGTCTCAAATTTTGCAAAGGGATTCCTTTTAGGACATGGTCATTAAGACGATGATTTTACAAAATTCGACCCCTAGAGGGGTAAAACGGGCTGTTCAAAGTAACTATTATGTACTAATATTGTTTACTAGCTTTTGCCAGCGACTTTGTCCGCGTAGAAGTCGAAAATGGACCAAGGAATCACGTTATCCTATACAAACTTTACCCCTTTTTTGCACCCCGTAAGGGGAGAATTTTGGAAAATCCTTTTTTTGTCTACGTCATACAAAGTACACACCCTCCAATTTTCAGGTCTATATTAGCGGTTTAGGCTGTGCGTCAGTCAGTCATTCAGGACAAAGCATTTTAAATGTATAGATTATTCCATAAAAGTTTACTCCTAAGCAAATGGTTATAAACAAAGTAACAACAATTGCCTATGTTTTATAAACATACCGACATTTTGTAAACTTCCATTATTATGAGTAGAGAGTTAACTGTGAAATAGGAGTTACGGAATTACGTAAAAAACGCTACGAAAAAACGGAAATAAAATTCAAAGTTATATATAGGCTTTTGTTTAAAAAAAATTATATCTATTATTCAGTTTTTTTTTTAATTACGAGTTATTTCCCTTCAAAAATTACGTCATCGAAAATTCTAAAAAAAAAAAACATATTTCTAGCATTAAAATGTCAAATCGGTACATCCATTTCATCATAATAGCGACTATATTAAAAATAGTCAATACAAAGATTGATAGTGACAAGTTGGATTCCAAGAACCTGATAAAACACACTAAGGTGACGGATTCTAGTATTTATCCTTACACGGTAGCAGTTCTAAGAGGGAATAGTTTTGTTAGTAGCGGCGCTATTTTGGATGAAAATTGGATACTTACGACGGCAGATGGATTATTCCTGTAAGTACGTAAATTAGCGGGAGTGGTTGTTAGTTAGCCAACTTTAAATGGTTATAGATCTAAATGATCATTTTAAATGGAGAATGATAAAAGAAAGTTGATTGAATCCGGCGTTACTTTTCGGAACTCCATAATATCTGTAATGGAAGTATTAATATTTAGTTTTTAGTTCCGAGCCTAGTGCCAAAACACAAAATGCAATGAGCACCGCCCTCCGGCCCACTTGAAGAGGCATGCAATGAGGACAAGCAAAAGTTAGTATTAGTGACACCAGAGTCACTGTTTACTCTTGTTCCAGCGTTCAGCGAGGCAACATCTCGGAGAGCGACGTCGTATCTAACGTTTGTCGCCCTTATAGCGCGGTCGGAGTCCAATCCTGATGATGCGTCGTGTAGACGCGAAACACGTGTCGTGGTTTATGAATGGTGTCACTAATACTAACTTTTGCTTGTCCTCATTGCATGCCTCTTCAAGTGGGCGGGAGGGCGGTGCTCATTGCATTTTGTGTTTTGGCACTAGGCTCGGAACTAAAAACTAAATATTGATAAAAGAAGCCTAAAAATGATTTTGAAATACCTATTCAACGATACCCCACTTGATATAGTCGACTTTTTTTTTGTATTTTGACAATATGGCGCCTGGTATTTGCCATTTTATTATTATTATTAAAAATTCTTTACGCAAGGTTGAGACGAATCGATTAACGTAAGAATCATCAAAATCGGCCAACGCGTTTGGGTTCTAGACAGCCATATAGGTTCAAACATACATACATAGACTGATTAAACACATTACCAATCCTTTGCGTCGCGCAGTCGGATAAAAACCCCTCCGGTCACATTGGCAACTGAGATTTACAACCAGTTTCCAAAACGTACTAATTTTCTTGCTACTGAACCATAATTGCCAATCCAAAATACTACGCTACAAATTTACGGTGCCAAGTGCCTCGTCACGTTCCATCATGTTGTCCAGGCATGTCGTTCTCATTCTAGGCCAGCATGCTACATCTTTGACCTCATCGTCACTACACCATCAGGTGAAATGAGGTTAAATGCAAGCCTATTTTGTGTAAAAAATAAGTACACATTGAGGTCTGAAAGGTGTCCTGCCCCTCTAGCATGAGCAGCACGATATAGCGATTTATCGACAAAAACTGTCAAAATATGCTATATAAAGCCGCCATGTTGAATTTTTATCGAAACAGCGAGCATGGCCCGTGTGTGTTGTCACGTGTTACGGTATGATAAGATAGACAAAAGAGCGAGCACGACAGTCTCTTATTTATCGAAAGGTCGAGCATGACCGTATCGATTTTTGACATTAAGGCGCGTTATTTTATCGACAACGTTTGGAGGGTGTGATAAATTTATTAAGATTATTTAGCTTAACAAATATTAACTTAAATCCATAGAATGTAAGAAATATTATAATGATTTTTGTGTAAATTGTTCATAATAAATACAGAAAATGTACCTACCTACTTGTAGGTATAACTAAACTAAAAAGATTCTATTCCATTCGTTTTTTTTTATATTATAATTAATTAAAGCTTCGCAGTGTGCATTATATCCAGTGTCGAGTTACTATTTTCGCACTGTCACGAAATTAAATTAAATTTAACTCGATTATCACAAAGTTTTGCTAAAATAAAAATCAGCGCGCCATGTTGCTCTCGCGTTCCAAAACGCGATTTACACGAAAACGCCAACACTCAAACACGATGATAGCACGATTTCAAAATATAAACATTAAAGAAAATCTTGTTTGATCGTTCTGTCAACAAAGATGTGTCAAATTCAGTCACAGATTGCGTTAAAAGTTGCAAAAAAAGAAGAAAACAATGAATGGTTAACGTTATTAAATTGGCAGCATTGAAATTCATATCAAGTGGATGTGACGTATTTAACATCTCATATTGCGTGATATTATTTTAACATATCATATCGCTCCATTTGTCATACTCGCGAAATCGATAATTATTTAGGTGTGGATATAATACGTTATCTTTTATCATATCATATCACGAACAGCCATGCTAGCTGGGCTGGCATTGACTTTGGGAGCTTGGCATTATGATTTTTTTTACACTATCGATAGAAGGCCGAACAATAATTAATCATAGCCTCACACCAAACCTCCAAAACGTCTCAGAAACGGTATATTTGTAGAAACGTAGTCTTCTATGAGTGTCCAACCAAAAATAATGCGCGCCAGACGCTTTAGACATTTGGTGTGAAGGCATTATTGGTTATTTATTCGCATTGTATGGTATAAAAGTATGGGTCCTAAAAATATTGTTTTTCATTTACCGTAAGCGCATAACATGCACTATTAGTGCATGTTTTTTGAGCAAGAAAAATCTATTGAAACTAATTTCAGTATAGCCGGCTGAGATCCGAACCACCTTTGGAATGACTAAGCTGGAGTCTCGAGGTCTATGTTTAGCAGTGGCCGTGTTATTGCTGATATGATGTTAGTTACGAAGAACAAGACAATTCAAAGTTAAGCATGTTGTCTCTTTCAGAATGGCAGACTCTATACGCCAATTCCGTATCCGTCTTGGCAGTATAAATTATAAGAAAGGTGGAATACTTCGATCGATAAAATTATACGAAATGCATCCATTTTTTGACGACAAAGGTCCAAACTTCGACTTGGCATTGATCATGATGTCAACTCCAGTAAAGTTCAAGGCAAATATAAGACCTATAAAGATGCAGACCAGACCTAAGGATGTTACTGCTACTCATTTTATTGTAACGTCTTGGCCTAATCCTACGGTAAGTTGAAAATAAAGTCAAAAGCAGACCAATCCTCTCAACCCAGTCCAGGTCTAGTAGATTGTGGCTCAAACAAAAGTCGTCGGCAGACCAAGCCTCTCAACCCTTGTAGTTCAGGTCTAGTAGATTGTGGCTCAAAACGGGTATTTGGTTTGCTAAGCTATCAGAGCGAACTTGATCGTGCGCCACCCTTGAAAGAGACTATGGCAAAGACTCCCCCGAGAAGAGTGGTGCAGGGAGGCACCTGAGAGAACTCTCAACTAATGAGATCCCGGGCCTCCCGGGAAGAGAATGAAACGCGACGAAAGCACCACCATGCTGCTGCCACGTATCGGATCATAGTCCTGGAACTAGTCCTTTTTACCTGACTGCAAGGAAAAAGTTATGTTTTTTGCGCCTATCTTTTTTATTTGTAATAAGTTCAATTGCTGGTTCTTTCGTTTGCTTATCGTCGCTGCCTGCACTGACGCGCACTCTATTTAAACTGCTTTCCCATAATTTATAAACAACCTATCAGCATATAATATAGACCAATTGTTAAACTAAACGCTTACCTACCATTACGGTGCATTTCAAATTTCAATTATCATTATAAACGCCGCAAAACGCGACGTTTCAGTAATGGAGCAAGATCTCGCCAAATTGTTACCAATAATAATTTGGATTAGGTACCGACTTCTCCCTCTGTGGGGATAGTTAGAGATAGTTTTGTACCTACATTGTACAATATGGGTGATTTTCTGATATTTATGATATGCAGGCATCTGGATTGAGAGCTAAAGACATTTGGCTTTATAGTATCGTATAGACCTCGGCATAATTTTTAACTGCTAGATCCACCTGTTCCGGAGAAAATCGGTGGTGGTACACGGACAACCAAACGGACAAGAGAGTGATCTTGTAAGGCTCCTTTTTTGCCTTTTGAGGTACGGAACCCTAAATTTAGGTCCTCAGTCCAGATGCAAATTCAAAAACGCAAAATGTAAAACGTCAAATGTCTAAAATGTCAAATGCCTAAAACGTCAAATGCCTAAAACGCCAATCCTTAACTTCTGAGCTTTATTTCAGGGACTGAACGAAACAGGTTTTAAAACTTTAGAGCTGATAAAACGTCAACGTGTCCTGGCTGTGACACATCTGCACCCAACTGACAATGAGGACTGCGTTGAGGAGTTGAAGGCTGTCAATACTACCAATGAAGGCATCATGTGTCTGGACCCTATGGCTAGGGATGTTTGTAGGGTAATAATTCATCTTAAAAAACCTTTCTTTACATATGATACTCGTAGGTGTTTCATCGTCACAATAATACAAGCCCAGATATTAATTGTTGCGTGCATTGTGACGTCATTGTTGACATGAGGTCACCGGAACGTGACAATAACGGCACACAATGGGAACATGATAATGAAGTCACACAATGGGAACGTGACAATGACGTCACACAATATTACCATGACACTTTTTTGTGAATGCAGATGTTCCATCAATTTACTTGACGTTGTCATGTCAAAAGTTTAATTATTTCTATCAATTTCTTGTTTCTTTCACAGAGAGACGTTGGAGCCCCAGTAGTCCTGAACGGTATACTCTGGGGCATCATATCCTCATGGAAACTGGATGACTGCGACTCGGACAACACGACTCCGATCTTCGTATCGCTGGTCTCGCATCGGAACACCAGCATCTGGATCAGGACCACGATTGAGAATCATTTGTGGGAATAGATGTTCAATGTTAAAATAAATTGCTTATTTAGTCTCTTTACTGGTTTAAACTTCCATCAAAAGCCCTGGAGTGGGTGTAAAATTCAAAAGGAAGGAAGGGTCGAAAAAGTTTTTTTCATTTACTCATACTCGGAAAGCATTCACAAAAAAGTGTGACGTCATGCGTTACGTTACGTTATTGACATAATAGCACATGAGTAATAGTATCGTATTGAAGTATGCAAAATGGTAATGTGTCAGGTTCTGTTGACATTATAGGTAACCATAGCAATGTTTTTTTATGATGTTATCACGTAAAATTATCGTCCGTAAACCGACTTTACAGACAACTATTTTTTTTGTTTTTAGTTTGTAACGAAACTACTGGACCGATTTTAATGAAACTTGGTACGAGAATACATTGATTCATTGGAAATACTCTACTCTTTATTCTGAAATTCCCACGGGATCGGAAGTTACGCGGGTGAAACCGCAGAGCGCTGCTAGTTTATTATAAAAAAAAAACGTGTGGCACTTGGGGACTGCCGCGGTAATACGCACTATAACTAAATCTCAATTTACCTACTTCGAACATGAACTAAAACGCAATCCCCCTTATTCCAAAACGAAGTCTAAAAATTAAACTACGTTTAAATGACATTTAAACCATGGACTTAGAAAAACGTTATTAGAAAACAAAGTTTACCGCTAAAACCAGGTTTTTCTGTCCTGTCAAAGTTAAACTGCCGAGCACCCTAGTTTAACTAACTTAGTACGAAGTTTCTAACCTCAAAAAATTAAATTCTGACGTTCACCTTTTCCTTGTTACTCCAATTCTCGCTCCTTTTTAGGGTACCATACCCAAAGGGTAAAAACGGGGCCCTCTTACTAAGACTTCGCTATCCGTCCGTCTTCTGTCCGTCACCAAGCTCTATCTCAAGAACCGTGATAGCTAGAGAGTTGAAATTTTCACAGATTTTAACAACATATTACGTAAACCTACTAAAAACATAAATAAGTAAATATTTTTAGTACGTACTTATGTTCAAAGAGGATATAATCACTACGTTTTCTTATGTTTTTGAGAAATTTAGGTTATTTTCATGTTTACAATTTTTTAGGTAGTATTTTTTTTTATACTTCTAAAGGGGCAGGCAAAAGGCTTAAAGGCTTAACTCGAGCCGCGTTCCGATATACGCTACATAAATTGATGTATTTAAATACAACAACGTAATCGCGAACATAGAATAACAAATACAAGTCACACTATTTCACAATAATTGAACACACAATTTATATTTTTATCACTTTAGTATTCGATTTCTTAAATAAGTTTTTAATATTTACTCACTTACCACCATTTTGTGAAAAGGAACGGTGTTTCGAACGCTGAACGAACAAAAGAATGGTTTGTTTCGAGTTTGCTATCTATTGTCTATGGTTGCGACTAAAACCATGGATCTTCTGGTCCTTGGTCTATTTACTTTTTGTAATAAGAATCAATTTTAAACCAAAACTAACACAAAAACCTAGATCTTTTAGTACAGGTTTAAACTATGGTTTTGCAGTTTTTTTGTAATAAGAGGGAATAGGTCTAAATATCAATATGCCGATCTCTCGTTAGGTCTAGGCAAAACAAGAAGTTGGCATACTGCGTTTTAGGTACTCAGCGACTAAATGGGTAAAGCTATTGCTATATCGAGAATAATTTCTTGTCTTAGTAAATGTTCTTATAAAAAAAAAAGTCGTCCGACATTTGTCGTCCGCCATTTGTCGTCCGTCAATAGTCGTCCGTTAATAATCGTCCGTCATTTGTCGGGGATGTTAGGTGTTTTCGTTACGGAATTTCTTGATTCGCCCCCCAAGGCCCTCGATAAAATCTATGCAATAGCTTAAAAAAAAGGTTTTGGAGATCGTTGTACCGCAGATGATCTCTCTAACAACCGGGGGACACCCGGCACGGCGTTGTTTATGTAAGGCTTCTAGCGGTCTCCAACACCACTAGCTTTTGTTAATGGCAGGTTGGGTTGCGACAGCAGGAGAAGGAAACAGACCAGACGTCTCGGAACATTAAAACCAGGTTTTATAACACAAAGTACACCATTTTTATTCTTCTTTAGATATGCATTGAAAGTGCTGCCCCCAAATAATAAATAGATTTATTTTCGACCATTCCATCAGCTTTCTATGAATGAAAGGCGCACCTATTTCTTCTAAACTCTTACTTATACTCAATGATTGTGCATTATTGGCGAATAAATTAGACCAGCTAGCCTAAACCTATCGTTAACCCGACCTTTGGCCACTTTGGCCTTGAAAATATCTACGCGCGTTCCACTATCTATACTCAGATACTTAACTTTTATTATAATGGGAAATGGGACCACATTATCAAACTTTTCATTGGAACTGCTGTCGAGAACGACTAAGGAAGTACTACTTTAAAATAAAGATTTCTATGACATATACCTACCTACTTTCTTATCTTTAATATATATATTCTTTCTTATCTTTATCACACGGCTATATTATGCATGTATTTATTTATTTAATTAGAACGGTCGTAACCAATAACACTAATTAATTATTTAAAGATAAGTACATAGCAAAAAGAATAAGAAAAAACATTAATATTATTACAATTATTTCTAAATTGACATATAAATCTTCCTCTTGAATCACTCTATCTATTAAAAAAACCGCATTAAAATCCGTTGCGAAGTTTTAAAGATCAAAACATACATAGGGACAGACAGCGGAAAGTGACTTTGTTTTATACTATGCAATGATAGAACATTCCTTTACACAATGTTCCTCTACACTCAATCTAGTATAGATTCAATTTAAAGTGGCGGTATTCAAATTGCGTAGAACTAAGATTAATATAACTTATTAAATTCATTGCTTTAAGGCTTGTACCTAATAACTACTAAATTATAACTAACAAGCAGTCGCAGCAGTATAGAGAGTTAAAAAGTCTTGATTCAACCAAGGAGTTTTCATTTTATTTTAATGAACTGATTGACCTAAAAATGTTGGATTAGCAACAATCGATACAAATAATGACGTCAGAGTTGATTGTAAAATCGGGGCAAAAATAAAATATAGGTAGATAAATAGAAAAAGTACATTTACACTTAATTGCATCATAAAAACAATAAAAAAGATTAATAATAAGTATAGTACATTGCGATACAAGTGTGGAAAGTTGATCATTCCATAGAGGCGGTTAATGACGCGCGAGCGGAACGCGAGCGTGGCAAAAGCTGAGATGGAATGATCTATCCTCACGTGTATCGTACGACGTTTTTTATCACAGTTGCGAATAAAAAAAAATAGGTAAAAAAACTTTTTAAGTTAAACGGTTTTATGATAAACATACATTGCAATGTTTAAGATAAATGTACTAAAAACCAAAAAATAATAAAATAGATACAGTCGTGGGAATTATAAACATATGCATAGACTAGACTAAAATAAAACCGTGGGGCACGTCAATTGTCTACAAATTATCGACTTAATGTGCGATAGAAGAATCGTTTAATTCGTCGTTAGGTCGTCAACCGACAACGATGGACGTGTGATAAGTAGGGCTAGAATGTGGAAACAAGCTAGCAAGCTCGATTATAAGCGAGTTTTAGGGTTTCATAGTGTTGAGCGAGTAGTACTTTTATCATATGTTTTGTCGATTAAAGACAAACTACGAGCAGTGAAACGATTTCTCGCCAGCCAGCAGTGTGAATGTCCAACGATAAACTAGTTGAAACATCTCTTTTATTTACATGTAGTGTATAACTATTGGAATTTCCATGAGCAAGAAAATAGTAAGTAATTTCCTCATCGTCTGCGGGCCAACTGCCTAACGACGAATTAAACGATTCTTCTATCGCACATTAAGTCGATAATTTGTAGACAATTGACGTGCCCCACGGTTTTATTTTAGTCTAGTCTATGCATATGTTTATAATTCCCACGACTGTATCTATTTTATTATTTTTTGGTTTTTAGTACATTTATCTTAAACATTGCAATGTATGTTTATCATAAAACCGTTTAACTTAAAAAGTTTTTTTACCTATTTTTATTTTCTAGTTTTTAGTTTTTATTTCGCATTCTGTTTAATTCATTTAGTGTTTCATTATTGCAAGGTTTCTTGCCCGTTAGTTTATTGCAGTCCAACTCCTCTATACGTAGTCCCTGCAAAGATCTTACTCTACTAAGAGCCACGTAGGCTTGACCTTCTTCAAACAGTTTCGCACCTAAGTATACGACTGCGTGATCCACAGTGCTGCCCTGCATTTTATGTATTGTAGAAGCCCATGATAGTATTAAAGGCAACATTCTTCTTTCAGCCGTCCCGTAATTGTACTTAGCTGGAAACTGTATGGCTTTCGGGTGTATAAGATGTACTCCGTCTCTTGCGAAATCAATTCGGATGGAAGGTACATCTGTTGCATACATCTGTGTTCGACGAAATTGAGGCCAAACGATTTCGTTGATGTAGCCTATAGCGCCATTTACTAGTCCTTTTGAAACGTCAATATTGGACCGTAGCATGACTTTTGCCCCCACAAATATTTCCAGTTCCGTTGGTAAACCCCCAGTTTTGTTGATATCAGCTGGTATTATAGTAGCTATATCCACATTGTCTGCATTTCGTGTGGCGTGTACTAGCTGATCCTGCGCTTTTATTTTGTAAATGCGAGCACCATTATTTCTGTACAAATTCAATACAGCAGAGTTGTGGTCGTTAACTTGTTGATTTGTGGGGTATACCCTTAACGCTTTGTCTATTGCAAACTCATCACTCGTGTCTTGAAGAAGTCTTCCCATTAAAATACTAAAATGTTGGGTTGTTAGCTCACCGACTCTCAAAGCATTCAAAATATCAATAAAAGTCTGGTCACCTTGCTGACGCATATTTTCAGTTAATTCACACAGCGTGAATAAACGCCAGAGATGTGTAGCTGGTTGGAGATGTTCTGACTGTTTGAAAACAGGTGTTCCTGATCGTTTTATAGGAGGCAGTTGTAAAAGATCACCGAAAAGTAATACAAACGTATTACTCCTCCAAAAAACTCATTTTCACAGTTCTTAATTTGCCTTAATCGAGCGTCCATCATGCATAACCATCTTAGATTTCAATTTTGCATAATAAATTGTATTCTACTTGTTGAGACCTTTCATTTGATACCCATGTTGATGGGATTGATAAAACCTAAGTTATCCGCCATTTTGTAGAGGCCGCCATCTTGGATTTTAATTTTATCTAGTACATTGTATTCTACTAGTTGAGCACTTTCATTTGATACCCATATTGATGGGATTGATAAAACCTACGTTATCCGCCATTTTGTAGCGGCCGCCATCTTGGATTTCAATTTTTTATAGTATATTGTATTCTGCTTGTTGAGCCCTTTCATTTGATACCCATATTGATGGGATTAATAAAACCTAAATTATCCGCCATTTTGTAGCGGCGGCCATCTTGAATTTATAATGATAATGAATAAACATAATTGTATTGTCACCAAAATCCAAAGTGTATACAAAATTTCAGATTAATCGGTTGACAGGAAGAGGGTGAAATTTGAATTACTAAATTTGACCCAAGAATAAAACAAACGGGGTGAGCTAAATAAAACCGTTTAAAAAAGACTTGATATAATAATAAAAACTTTTTAAGAATTTTAGGTTATGTTACTCTTTTTTGTTAATTACACTCCCGAAAGGCTAGGCAAAAGACTTTTAACCTATACAGCCTCGTCTGACATACAATATTTTTTAGGGTTTTTTTCATTTGATTTTGCGTCGGCGGTTAATAACAGAATATAATAGTAAGGAAAAAATATATTTATGTACTTACCCAAAGAAAAACCAAAATAAAAACAAAACTCAATTTTTAATTATTTTCAAAGACATAATCGTTCGTTATCAGACTTTAGAGACAACCATCTGAAAAGAAGAAAAAAGGTACCAACAAAGAGTTCTAAGCCAGCAAGGTTTAAAAACTCTTTGATGGTAACTTTTTTCTATACATCAAAACAGTATAACCCAGATAAATTAAGAATGTTTCATCTACCTAATATGTCATTAGCAGTAAGATACGTATTTGACTTATCGGGATAACGTATAAAGGTAGGGACAGACTGGGCCGACGAGTAGGTGTATTAATAAGTCCATGGGCCCACGTACGCAACGTATACTATGCAATGTGAAAGAGTTGATGGACGCGTGTGATAGCGTTGCGAATGATAAGTATGTTTCTAATTCAACGGTTTTCATACAAATTCAAGAGTCTAGATGTCATAAGGCGTTGCATACGTTGCGTACGTGGGCTCAGTCTGTTCTTGCCTTTATTTTAGCACTAGTTGGATTTTTTTTTATCGCACGCGTGTATAATACGTTGCATTATGAACCTAAAAGCGGTTTAATAAGATCCACTTTATGAGCAACTGTGATAAAAAATATTTAAACACACAACTTGAAAATACAGAATAGAGAATCGTTTAAAAAGGTTTTATTACCACTGGCTGAATGGGAACGTCGTACGAAAGTGACGCGTAAAAAAATTATGGAGTTGCCAGTTCCAAAAAGGAGGAAAATTTAGCGCAAAAAATATCGTAGATTAGGCATATCACTAAAATAAGTTTTTTTCAAAGAGGGTCAACTAACTCCACGTCATCATTCATCAATATAAACTGCAAAAGTACGAATGTGTATGTAGCTATAAAACTCATTAGGTTGATCGGCATCTTCGCGTCAAAAGTGAAACCACAAAAACGGAGTCGCGAGAACTTGGCTCGGGTTAACCGACACACGTTCTTGTAAAGTTGACGCTCTTCTGGATCTGGAATTAAGGTCAAAAGATTAAATTATCTTTAATTGGGATTGTTCAATATTTTTTTTCATTGAAATTACAAACCCATTTAGAAAAATAGAATTCTTCTACGTTAAAGATAAACTTATAGGTAATCAATAATAAACGTTGATGTAGCATTTATGTTCGATTAATAAATATGTTTCACTTGCACTCTGATGACGTCACCATCGGCGTTATGACGAAATTGACAATTAACGTATTAATACAGTTAATACGTCCGTGACATGCACACATTTTTTTAAACCAAGAAACTTTGAAATAGGGTACGAACGTCAAATTCTATAACTTTAGGCAATTGAAGACATTGATTTAGGTACGCCATTGGTGACGTCGTCGCCACGTTTGAAAATTTTGAAATATTCAATAATTAATTAAAAAAGAACCAGTGAGAAAATCTCAAAAATATTGAAATTAGTATCTTAAATTACTCTTTATTTATGAAAAATAATATAAAAACCCTAAGTCAGGAAATTTGGACAATCCCAATTCTACGAAGTTATTGTGTTACCCCCTAAAGAATAAAAGACAGGTGTTAGAATGTTTGTCTTTGACTATGTGTAGCGTGTGTCCGAAACGTAAAAACAATTAGATCCATCCTGGATCTGGCCAATGGATCTTCTGAGAGTTATCAATTTGATTAAGCTTTCTTTATCTGAAAAGCTTAATGCTTCAATGTGTGATCGTAGCTTTGTTACATGAAATTCGTTTATCCGACTTTTAAACTGCTGAGTTTTTTTTAGCGATTTATATTTTTCTTCTATTTCGTTTACTTGAAATTCATGGATCTTTTGTCTTTTATGATAAAAATCATTTTTGTTTAGGAATAATAATATGTGCTCTGAGGCGTAGTCACCTTGTGTATAATCATTTTGCAACGTTACACAAGTAGCCTCTGTATTTTCAATGGCTTTATAAAACATTTCACAATGGACGCCCAAAGTGATTTGTAGGAAGAGATTTTTAAGCAGCCACAAAACCACTGCTAAATGTCCGCTAATTATGTCACGCGGAAGCTGGAATAAAAAATAAAATAGGTTAACATAGCATATATATATATAGATACTAGGGTATGCAAAGCGGCTTTACCGAAAACCGAAATACCGGTTTTTCGGCATATTTTGAACACTATATCCCGTGATAGCTAGACAGTTTTTTCACAGATGATGTATTTTGGTTGACGCTATAACAACAAATACTAAAAACAGAATATAATAATGGTATGGAACCTTTCATGCGCGAGTCCAACTCGCACTTGGCCGGTTGTTTTTTTATAATAATGTAAGACTGGCTCCTAATAAGTTCTTAAAATAAATAAAAAGTTGATTTAGTAAAAGGAAGGAAAGGTAGTTTTGTCCTGGTTAAGCTCTAAAATCCAGGGTTTTCTCGCATAATATTGTCCTGGTTAGCAGAATTTTGTGCTGGCAACCCTGTATAAATGTATCGAAAAGAGCGAGCTATTCAGTGGCAGTAACTATTAAGTAAAGTTAGCTTTACATTAACTTTGCGATTCGTAACGAGAAATATTATAGTTAAACTTACCGTATCAATACCATTGTATATGGTTGCTTTAGTACCCTCCGATAACACAGCAATGAAGAGAAGACAGTGACTTGCAGTTTCTATGAGGTGGTATAAAATCTATCGAGAGAAAAAAAGCACTGTAAAGCGACTAAAGCTTACAATACGTACAGACGATCACTAGACTGATAGATTCGACCGGATAACAGCGGTAGCAATATAATATTAACTAAGTATATTAATATTAAACTATGTGTCAATAACAAATAGCTGCCGCCCCTCATGCGCGCTGAGCCTCTATCATACCGTAATTTGCATACAGTTAACAAAGTCGTATGAAGCTTGAAGCAGCTGATAGTAAGCATCGAACATCCTCTTTAATTCTGCTCTCCTGGTACCTGTCTCTACATCACCATTAGATACTAGACAATTACTCTCCAATTTTTGGGACAATGTGTTCAAACAGGTGGTCATCACTATGATTATTATTATAGAGTACCACATATTTACGTCAGTTATTGAGCAGAGGTAACTATTTAAAAGTCCTGCCCATGTTGTTCCGTGTAATTCGAAATACATCGTATAATAAAAGCAACAATAACAAAAAACCAATGTTGAACAGATACAATAATTCCATCGAGTAACAGATTTGAATTTGTCAGAGTTAGAATTATCAAACATTTTGAAAACATCGTGGATTCTAATGATTAAAATCACATTACTTTTACTTTGACAAAGACTTTGCATTAAATCAATAAAAACCCCAACCAAGAAAAAAACAAAATTAAAAAGCGCAATGAAAGCAGATATCGAATAGTACCAATGTTTATCTCGATCGATAGAACTAAAATAAAATTGATAGAAGATTAGAGAAACGCATAATAAAGTCTTATACAAGGTTAAAACATTTTCTTTCACCCCATTAGGTGAAATAGTTTGTCCAGAAATTTTGAACCTAAAAGAACAGAGCAGCGGTTGCAATATTTTAAATGGATAAATTAGTTTTAAGAATTCTTTTTCTAATATTCTCTTTTGTAGTAACAATTTTTTTGGTTTAATTAAAGACTTGAGAACTTTCATGTTGATGAAACGAAGAAAGTCGACGAATAAAGGGAGCGATACGGTGATATGTCTTGTTCATTAAAGTACTGCAGACAATTAACTAATTGGAATATGGCTGTCAATTATGTTATTTCTGTAATTGATAACATCAATTTATTTATAATAAAATATTGTCAACACATCACTTTATCATTCGGGCCACAAGCTTAATGTATTAGGTAGATGTTAAACGATTAGGTAGATGATGTTAATTTTGTCGTCCTTCATATTTTAACGTGTTACCTTATTTGAAATTGTGGCAACCTCTTTGGTTGCCTCCCGACCTCTTTCGCCTACCTCTTTGGGTTATCAAGTGTATTACATTAAAATGAGAACAACTATTTTGCTAGTCCTATACATTGGCCGACTAACTGGATTTTCAAATTGCCAATAAGTCGGCATTGCCAATCTTTTGGAAGTATTTCAGACTAATCGTCACCAGAGTCACCACTCGAGTGTGTGTGCCATATTTGATTGATAATATTAATATCAATGGGTACTGACTGAATTCATAAGTTCCAAACTGACTAAGCTTTTTGAAATGTAATAAGTAAATACCTATTTTCAGACACTAAATCATGCGTCCCTCTTTTTTCCCTGTTTTATTGTATGGCAAGCAGAAAAACCGCCAATTTCTATCAAGGTATTTTTCAAAGTACGGTTTTACCGACTTTAGTAGCTGTAAACAGTGTTGCCAACTTTACGTCTTTTTACGTAGATCTACGTAGTTTAGGGCTCTCTTGCAAACCTACGAATTTATAAAATAACAAAACTCATAGCTACCTTATCATTTGCAAAAAATAGTTAATAAACGTTCCGTTATATAGTAAAGCACGCTTCGCCACCACAATACTACCTTCTGTCATTATTTTTAAACACAAGTGAAACAAAGACGAGTTGGTGAGACGAGACGAGCTCGCCTTGTAGAAAAACTTAACCTAAGAATATTTCGATTGACGGAGTTACTGTTGTTATATTCTTTTGATTTCTATCAAATTTCGATTTAATTGAACACAACTGAGGAAAAAAACTTAAGAAAGAACTAGATACGGTCCGCGCGCGGGTTGAATGCAGAGTTAAAATACTCATTTTATTCCTCTTCATTTCACTTTGAAAAAATTGGTTGTCTGTAAAGTCGGTTTACTGACGATAGTTGAACGTGACAACGTCTTAAGAAAATACTGATGGAATGGTAGCATTTTTCAAAAGAAAATTTTAATTTCATTTGATACTCGATCAAAACATGTAAATGCACTATAGTATAGCAGCTGTCCACGCAGACGCATCGCTCACTCAAGTAGAAGAGAGACGGATGTCGAACGCTGCCGAACGCAAAGGCCGATTGTGCTTCTTTGTCGCTCGTTCCGCGCTCTCGTTTGCACTTCAAGCCTTACATGGAACGCCTCAGAGCGAGGTACCGCCGCATGAGTCATGTTTTTTGTGCGTGCAGTCGGCTCTTTCGAATTATAAGACGTTGTCACGTCAAAAACTACGTAGATCTACGAACTTTTCTAATGGGGTCTACGCGTTTTTCAAAATTCGAGTTGGCAACACTTGGTGTAAATGCCTAACATTGGATTATATAGCAAAAGGTAAGTAAATAATAAGTAGACAAGACAGGCACTTCAGGCAAATGCATTTATTTCATTTCAAAAATCGGTTACTAGATAATATAATAATATACTTCCATTTGGATACGCTACGTCAATAATATGAATTGCAATATCACAAATGTGTATGTAGCTATGAAATTCATTAGGTTGATGGGCGTCGTCGCGTCATAAGTGAAACCACAAAAACGGAGTCGCGAGAACTTGGCTCGGGTTAACCGACACACGTTCTTGTACATTTGACGCTCTTCTGGATCTGGAATTAAGGTCAAAAGATTAAATTATCTTTAATTGGGATTGTTCAATAAACATTTTTTATTTAAATTACAAACCCATTCAGAAAAAAAGAATTCTTCACTATGTCGTTATCACTTGGCAAGTTTTCGCGAACGATCGCACGACCACTCCGAGTGTGTTGTATGCCATATTACATTGATTAATGATTGATGATAGGCACTCAATGAGTACTGACTGACTCTTTCCTATCACGCAGTTGAAATACTCCGTGCTTCCGATATTCCAAACCGACTAAGCTTTTTGGAAAGTCATAAGTATGTACCTATTCTCGAAAGCTTTATAGCTTATTAGCTTGTAGACGTTTATAATATGTAGCTGCGTCCCTCTTTTTTCCCTATCTCTAATCTTTTTTTCTTGTCTGGCAAGCAGAAATACCGCTTATTTCTATCAAGGTCTTAATCGAAGTATTTATCGGTTTTACCGGTTTTAGTAGCTGTAAATGCGAAATAATGTATTATAACAAGAGGGAAGTAAATAATAATTAGACAGGCACTTCACGCAAATGCTTTTATTTCAGTTCAAAAGGCGATAAGTAAATATAAAAATATATTTCCATTTGGATACGCTACGTCATTAATATGAATTGCAATATCACAAATGTGTATGTAGCTATAAAACTCATTAGGTTGATCGGCATCGTCGCGTCATAAGTGAAACCACAAAAACGGAGTCGCGAGAACTTGGCTCGGGTTAACCGACACACGTTCTTGTACAGTTGACGCTCTTCTGGATCTGAAATTAAAGGTCTATTAAGTTTAAAATTGTATTTATATCACAGTTGCTCATTAAATGGATCTTATTAAACCACTTTTAGGCTCATAATGCAACGTATTATACAAACGTGCGATAAAAAAAAATCAAACTAGTGCTAAAATAATATGTTATCCCGATAAGTTAAATACGTATCTTACTGCCAATTACATGTTAGGTAGGAAACATTATTAATTTATCTGGGTTATACTGTTTTGATGTAGGTATAGAAAAAGGTACCAACAAAGAGTAGTTAAAAAGCGTTGCTGGCTTAAAACTCTTTGTTGGTAAGTACCTTTTTTCTTCTTTTCAAAAGGTTGTCTCTAAAGTCTGAACGATAATTTTACGTGATAACGTTTAAATTTTGAGTTTTGTTTTTATTTTGTTTTTTCTTTAGATACATAAAAATATTTTTTCCTTACCATTATACAGGGTTATTGGAAATTAATTGACACGGCGTTAAGGGCTTCTTCTGTGCACCTTAACAAACAACTTGTGTCTACGACTTTTGTCGAAACTTAATACATATCCCAAAAAAATATTTAAGTGTTTCTCGTACTGTCTGGTAGTTTTCTATGTATATGCGGCAAGTGCGCGCGCGCGATCGGCACGGGGCGCACTGCGTGCGACCCGATCGGGTTGTACCATACCTACTATGATTGAGTCTGTGACGTAGACGTAGAGTTGAGTATTATTTGAACTGTTGGATTTAATTTTTTATTTTTGTATGGAATATTTTTATAATGAATTTCCAAAAGTCGTAGAACAAAAGTTGATCGTTAAGGTGCACAGAAGAAGCCCTTAACGCCGTGTCAATTAATTTCCAATAACCCTGTATATTCTGTTTTTAACCCCTGACACAAAAACAAATGAAAAAAAACCCTAAAAAAATGTTGTATGTCAGACGAGGCTGCATAGGTTAAAAGTCTTTTGCCTAGCCTTTCGGGAGTGTAATTAACAAAAAATAGTAAACATAACCTAAAATTCTTAAAAAGTTTTTATTATTTAACAAGTCTTTTTTTTCATTCGAAACTGTGATAAAAAATGTCGTACGATACACGTGTGGATTGATATTTGTATCTCGGCTTTTTTAAACGCCCTCGCGTACCGCTCGCGCGTGTTAAATCTATGCAAAGATCAATTTTCCACACTTGTATCGCAATGTACTACTATTAATTCATTAAGAATTCTAAAAGACAGGTGAAGTTTTAAGTCATGTTTAACCCCCCCAAAGAAAATAATGAGGTGTTAGAATGTTTCTTTTATGACTATGTGTAGCTCTGAAACGAATGAACCAATGTGATTGAGCTTTTTCTATCTGAAGCTTATCGTTTCATGTGTACTCGTAGCTTTGTAATATAAAATTCATTGAACCGTTAAACTTTTCGACTAATATCTATTTCGTTTTCTTGTTTATTAGTAAAAAAAAGTCTTTTATGGTATATCATTTTTGTTAAGGAGAAACATTAAGTGCTCTGAAGTTTAGTCACCTTGTGTGTAATCATTTTGCAGAGTTATACAGGTAGCCTCTGAATTTTCTATGGCTTTATAAAACATTTCGCAGTGGACGCCCAAAGTGATTTGTAGGAAGAGATTTTTAAGCAGCCATAAGGCCACTGTTATATTCCCGCTGATTATTACACGCGGAAGCTGGAATAAATGAGATAGGTTAATATAGCATAGAAAAGAATTGCCAACGCGAGGCTTTATCTCAAGGCGAAACTAATAGTACGAGATCCCTTTAAGGACGACGATCTGTGGTTTTATTCATTTTGATCCTATTTTGGTTCCATTTTAAACCCTTTTGTTTCCATTTTGATCCCCTTTTGTTTCCATTTTCATCCCCTTTTGCTTCTATTTTTATCCCCTTTTGTTTCCATTTTGATCCTTTTTGGTTTCCGTTTTGATCCCCTTTTGTTTCCATTTTCGAAACCCAGATTCTAATATAATAAAAACTAGCTAACCCGGCAGATTCCTGCCCGGAATAGCAGCGCTGATTTAATGATTTAACCACTTCAAAATTAATGTGTAAGTCAGAGATATGTCAAGAGGTAGATACGTCTTTGCAAAATAAAGTTGGCTACATGAACGGAAGGTAATTGACAACAGTTGATTCATTCGGTTGTCAGACTCTTTTGCGATTGCCCACAAGACGTCACTTAAATAAATTTCACAGTTTTTCGTGAGACAACATGCCTTCGTGCGTTTTCAGGAGATGTACAAATTATACTGCAAACACAAGAGGCAAAAACATATCATTTCATTCGTAATTAACTGAGTAATTTAATTAAAATTATTTTTTAGCAATCAAAGTTTCAACATGCATTTTAGTTGTTTGCTAGGGGAGAATGGGGTTAAAAAAACCAAAACAAACAAAAATAAATATATATTGCCCAATATATATTTATTTGTTTGTTATTATTTGTTTGATAATTATTACTATGTACTAGCTGCGCCCCGCGGTTTTATCCGCGTAATAATTTTCTGCGTGACTTTCCTAATATTTTCTTTCATATGAACCCTGACAAAAACCAAAAACAACAAAAAAATGGTTGTCTGTAAAGTCAATTTACGGATGATAATTATTATTTTACGCGATAACGTCATAAAAAAAACGATGAAAAATTTAGATTTTCTTGTTATTCCTTTATGTTTTTTTTCTTTTTTTTTCTTTATATAAGTCTTCTATTTGTCACTCATGACCATAACACAAGCCCAGATGATCAATATTATTATGAAATACCCTAATTAGGGATAGGGAACGGGGATGCGTCATGTTACCGGAACATAATACTTTTGTGTGAATGCAGGTGTTCCACCAATTTATTAGACGTTATCACGTCTAATAATGGACCGATTACGCTAACACAAAAGAATTAGCGTAATCGGTCCAGCCGTTCACGCGTGATGCCGTGACCAAGGAAAATAGGGATTCATTTTTATTTAATAGATATAGCTTATTGCGAATTTTTGTATGTGAGAAGATATGGGAATGTGTGTGTATTTAAGTATGTATACAGGGTTATTGGAAATTAATTGACACGGCGTTAAGGGCTTCTTCTGTGCACCTTGAGAAACAACTTTTGTTCTACGACTTTTGTTGAAACTTAATACATATCCCAAAAAAATATTTAAGTGTTTCTCGTACTGTCTGGTAATTTTCTATGTCTATGCGACAAGTGCGCGCGCGCGATCGGCACGGGGCGCACTGCGTGCGACCCGATCGGGTTGTACCATACCTACTATGATTGATTCTGTGACGTAGACGTAGAGTTGAGTATTATTTGAACTGTTGGATTTAATTTTTTATTTTTGTATGGAATATTTTTATAATGAATTTCCAAAAGTCGTAGAACAAAAGTTGATCGTTAAGATGCACAGAAGAAGCCATTAACGCCGTGTCAATTAATTTCCAATAACCCTGTATTGTTATTGACTCCTACTTCATGGCACTTTGCCAAGCAACTCCGAATTAAATTTGCCTTGCATTCTGACGTTAGCCCATTGACAAAAAAGTACGCGACTGGAAGCTTCCAATTCTCTTCTAGACTAACCAGCATCATAACAAAAGCTTGTGATGCAATTTTGTCGTTTTCCGCTGACCCAAAACCGTAGTCAACCAACCCTTCCGTCTTCTTACCCTTCCATATAGATTGTTGACGTATGGCCATCTCATCTACCACGAGTGTGCATTTTTTTTTGTAGCTGAATACTTTTTCTTCAAAGCGTTGAAGGCTTCGGCAGTAAAACCAGGTGTCTTTTCATGCCATTTACCTAAAGTACGTGGATGAGGCAGAGCATCCTCAAAGATTTGTCGTACATATTTATATCCTGTTGGATATAAATATGTACTGATATAAATATGATATCTATGTAAAAATTTAAAGTCAATGCAAATTTTCTGAGAATTGGTGAATTTCGTCCATTAAAGTAAAATAGCGGAAGATAGGTGACTCGCCTCTAACACATGGACCAGAATCCACCCCATTGTTTGCTATTATACTTGTTATTGTAAAGGGCCTCTACGTGTTGGCTTCGGCTCCACGCACGCCTTCCAAATCCCGGGGCTCCATAGCCCCGTGATACAGGACGTATAACAGACAAATAATATTATGTCTGTTATACGTCCTGTATCACGAAAGGTGTATCACGAACGGACTGGAAATGGCAGTTTTTGAAAACGGCAGCAATAGAGAATAATGCTTAGGTACAGTATTTAAAAACGTTCGACGTCGTTGTTTCGTAATTTATCACATTTATTAGGTTGAGTTGTTCTTAGTTTTATACATCCAAACTTGCAAACTTTACCTCTCAATTACGGACAAAAAAAATTGTAATTTGAATAAATTTCATTTACCTAATTACTTATTATTTTTATTTTACCCAATAAATACAATTAATTAGCGTAATTAAAAAAAAATCAATATAGTTTATGTGGAACTTCCACCTCCACAAATCCGAAAAATATTCACTTATTTGTAGAAATTAAAATGATTGCTATCGTAGCTTGCTTGCTAATAATTTGGAGAAATAAACCACTGGTCCACTAATTGCCCTATATACAGCTCGACGAAGACTATAAGTAATATAAAAAGAAGACAGAAGAAATAGGTGCCTATTATAAATTGTACGTATAAATAAATTGTACGTATTTATGTACAGTTGGCTTAATATCTATTGAAAGTTATACGTAACGAGACTTTTAATATATACCTAAACTAACACTCACCGTATGACCAATACCATTTAAAATGGATAATTTTGTGTCCTCCGATAACAAAGCAATGAAGAGAAGACCGTGACATGCAGTTCCTATGAGGTGGTAAAAAATCTATCGAGGAAAAAAACACTGTAAAGCGACTGAAGTTTACGATATACAGACAGACTTACAGACGATGACTAGTCTGAGAGTTCGACCGGATAACAGCGGTAGCAATAGACACTAAGTATAATGTACTCCTAAGCTATGTGTCAATAACAAATGGCAGCCGCCCCTCATACGCGCTGAGCCTCTATCATACCGTAATCTGCATACAGTTTACAAAGTCGTATGAAGCTTGAAGCAGCTGATAGTAAGCATCGAACATCCTTTTCATTTCTGCTTTCCTGGTACTTCTCTCGACATCACCATTGGATACTACACAATTATTCTCTAATTTTTGGGACCATGTGTTCAGACAGGCGGTCATTATTACAATTATAATTATAGAGTACCACATATTCACGTCACTTATTGACCAGAGGTAATAAATTAAAAGTTCTGCCCATGTGCCGTATAATTCGAAATACATCGTATAATGAAAGCAGCAATAATAAGAAAACAATGTTAAGCAGATAAAGTAATTCCATCTAGAGACAGACTTGAATTCGTCAGAGTTATTAGTATCAAACATTTCGAAAACGTCGTAGATTTTAATTATTAAGATCACATTACTTTTACTTTGACAAAGACTTTGCATCGTATCAATAAAAACCCCGACCAAGAAAAAAACAAAATTAAAAAGCCCAACGAAAGCAGATATTGAATAGTACCAATGTTTATCTCGATCGACAGAACCAAAATAAAATTGATAGAAGATTAGAGAAACGAATAATAAAGTCCTACACAAGGATAAAACATTTTCTTTCACCCCATTAGGTGCAATAGTTTTCTCAGAAATTTTAAACCTAAAAGAACAGAGCAGCGTTTGCAGTATTTTGAATGGATAAATTATTTTTAAGAATAATCTTTTTAAAACTCTCTTTTGTAGTAACGATTTCTTTGGTTTAATTTGGTTTAACTTGAGAATTTTCATGTTGTTGAAATGAAGGAAAACGATGAATAATGAGAGCGATACGGCGATATGTATTGTTCAATAAAGTGACTGCAGACAATTAACTAATTGGAATATGGTTGTAAATTATGTTGTTTCTGTAATCGATAACATCAAATTTAATTATAATTAAATATTGTCAACACAACACAATTGATTGTTCTTCGGTCCAAAAGCTTATTGTATAGATAGATGTTAAAACTATGATGCATATTAATTCTTCATAATTTAACGTGTCACCGTCTTTAATTATTGATCCTCAAAGTCGAATGCTACCTCTTTCGCGGACTTGGGCTATCAAACTATATCTATGGCTATCAAGTGTATTAGGTACAATAAAATAGGAAGAATTATTTTGTTTGTTCTTTATATGGGCCGACTAATCGGTTTTCAAATTGGCGACTAGTCGACAATGCCGATCAGTTTAATACTAGTCTTTAGAAGGTATTAAGACTACGTCGTAATCACTCGGCAAGTTCGCGCACGCATACGAGCGATCGTGCGACCACGCCGAGTGTGTTATGTGCCATATTACATTCATTAATGATTGATGATACTCGATTACTTCTGACTGATTCCTTACTACCAGTTCCAAACTGACTAAGCTTTATGGTACCTTATTTTATTACTTTTACTTTAATAAACAAAAGTATTATAGAAAACTATTACATACTCTCTTATCTAGTAAGTTCCATAACGTTTACATGTACTCCACTAAAGCTGCGTCCGACTTCTTTCCCCAATTATTTGTCTGGCAAGTGGCAACTATGGACCAAAAAAACAGCTATTCTCTATCAAGGTTTTTGACGGCTTTAAATTAGCTGTTAACACGTTAAATATTTTAGGAAGAGGTAGGTAATACGTAGGCAAATACTTCAGGCAAATGCTTTTATTTCATTGTAAGAACTGGTAAGTAGATAATTATATACAATGACTGTATAGCATTGTTAATATACTTCCATTTTGATACGTTCAATCAATTCTCATCAATATGAATTGCAACAGCACAAATGTGTAGGTAGCCATGAAACTCATCAAGTTGATAGGCATGGTCGCGCCTAAATTGAAGCCATAAAAACGGAACCGCGAGAACTTGGCGCGGGTTAACCGACACACGTTCTTGTACAGTTGATTTTCCTCTGGATCTGAAATTAAAGGTAATAAGATTAAATTATCTTTAATTTTTCGATGTCATGTGTTAGCCCCCGAAATAAAATAATTATAATGTGTGACTATGACTATGTGTAGCTCCTAAATAAATTAGCCAATTGGATTGGAGTTTATTTTATCCGAAAACTTAATGTTCCATCCATGTGTGTTCGTAGCTTTGTAAGATAACATTCGTTGAACCGTTAACTTTAAAACTGCTAACCTAATTTTCATAGCGGTTAATATTTTTATTTTATTTCGTTTTCTTGAAATTTATTAGTATTTTTTTTTCTAATAAGGTAGGTATATCGTTTGTGTTTAGAAGAAATAATATGTGCTCTGAGACTTAGTCACCTTGTGTATAATCATTTTGCAGCGTTACACAAGTAGCCTCTGCATTTTCGATGACTTTATAAAACATTTCACAGTGGACGCCCAAAGTGATTTGTAGAAAGAGATTTTTAAGCAACCACAAGACCACTGTTATGTGCCCGCTGATTACCTAATACACGCAAATGCTGGAATAAATAAAATAGGTTAACAAAGCATAGAAAAGAACTGTTAGTAGTTATCGAAAACTCAGGTAGTCATTGCCACAAGACGAAACTAAGTAATATAAAAAGATTCACGGGACACGCGTTTAGAACGAAGTTCCTTTCGACAGATAGACAGACAGACAAAACTTTCGCATTTATAATTTAAGTAGGAATTATTAGTGTTAATATTAATATTAGTATTGCGTGTATCTTCATCACGCGTATCACGCACACACACATATCCCTATACAGGGTGAATTTTTTATGTGGACCTTCAGGGCTATATCCTAAACTATAAGAGATAACGAAAAATGCTGAAAGGAGTTGAGTGCCCGATTTTGATAAAAACTAAAACTGCATCATTAGATTTTTGAAAGTCATTACCCTAGCCGGGAATCGAACCTGTTCATTTTCCAAAATAATAATCATCCTATATTTTTGTACCAATCGATAGTGTTGCTAATAGAGATCAATTCCTGAAAACAAACATAGTCTGGCAAATTAAAGGAAATAGCTCATTTTAGTAATCTTCTGTAATTTTCATACAACCATCCCTGAAAAAATGCAGTGAGGAGGTATGGCCAATGACGTAACAATCTGCTGCACTAAACATTTGAACTGTTTTTACAAATTTTATGTAAATAACTTCATTTAGAACTTATTTTATAATATTTACAATAATATCATATCAATATGTTTTGCCAGAGACAGAAAGGTGAAAATTACAGAAAACTACAAAATTCAGCCATTTCCTTTATTTTGCCATACTATGATTGTTTCCAGGAATTGATCTCTATCAGCAACACTATCGATTGGTATAAAAATATAGGATGATTATTTTTTTACAAAATCAACAGGTTCGATTCCCGACTAGAGTACTGACTTTTTCAAAAATCTAATGATGCAGTTTTAGTTTTTGTCAAAATCGGGCACGCAACGCCTTTCAGCATTTTTCGCTATCTCTCATAGTTTAGGATATAGCCCTGACGGCCCACATAAAAAAATCACCCTGTATATAAAATTCTCGTGTCGCGGTGTTAGTTACCAAACTCCACCTAAACGGCTGAACGGATTTGTATGAAATTTTTTATGTATATTCGTTAGGTCTGAGAATCGAACAAGATTTATTTTTCGTGTCTTTATTTCCTTAATTTTTTTTGCCGGGACAGCTAGTAGATATATAGGTAATTATAGGAGATATTTAGTGTGAGAGATTTGTTTATCTTATAGTTTTTCGTTTAACATTTTCCACCCAAACTAGATTGAGGTGATTCTTTTATGGAATAGGTTCCAATAAGAAAGAAGATTAAGTATTTATAGGTAACTAGCTGTTGCCCGCGACTTCGTTCGCAATGTGGTTTTGGTTTATATAGAATGCCTAGCATTTTCCCGCATAGATACTATTTAACGTTCGGTGTAAGTTATAATAACAAAATAGATACATTGTTGTTAAGCTATATTTTTTGATTGATTTGGCAAAGGCACTTATCTACATAAGTAAGTAATATTTATATTTATTTATTTCACTCAAATAGAACATAATACCACATAATACACAACAATATAATAAGCTAAAACTAAGTTCAATTCATATTCGCACAAAACTTTCACCATCTTTGTCTTCCTCATCATCTCATCTTTGGTTTTCTTGTAAATGTAAGTAAAAAAGAATTATTAACTAACCGTTGTCCCTCTATCCATATTTTTGTATTCATAATATAAGAGGTTATAGTATTTATAAACACCAACATCATGCAAAAAAAAAATCTATTTTGGTGCAAATAAAATTTTGTTTTTTATTTTCAAATATTATTAATGATTAAATATGAAAGGCCATTGGACAGAACAGATACTTATACATAAAATAACGTCCTTACCTATTGATAGCGGGCATTACGTTGAACAAAAAATGCTTTCAAACCAAACATCTAAAACGTCTCGGAAACGGGGTATTTGAAGGAACGTGATGTCCTATGATTTTACAAAAGTGCACGATGCCCTTAGAGACCTATACCTATCGATAGAGGACATCGAAGAAAACAAATAGGGCCTTCACACCAAACTTCTAAAGGATACAGGGTTTTTGAAGAAACGTGATGTTCCATGATTTTCCAAAAGTGCGCGGCGACTTTATGCCAATAATAATTGTGTAAAATTACGGTATGCCTAGGGTTATTTTATTATGCTAAAACGTTTATGCCAAACTACAAAAGGACATTTTGTTTATGCCAAAAGTGTGGTTCCCATCTAAAACCTCTAAGCCAACCTCCAACTACTAAAGCGTCTGGGAAATGGAATATTTAAAGAAAAATTATGTCCTATGATTTTTCAAAAGTGTGCGGTCACTTTGAGACCCATACCCACCTAAATGAACAAAAAATGCCCTCATACAAAAACCTATAAAGCGTAAGGGCATTATTTATCCATCGGGTCTAAAATCACAGCGCAAAAAACATAACACTGCCACGCTCCCATACTGAATGTCCGGACCCTTTTTGCAATTTTCTGAATTCTAGACCAAATTTCCCAGATTTTCTTAATTAGGCTACGTAATTTTGGGGAAAACAAAATAAAAAAATAGCTGTGACATACGGCAGACAGACAGACATGACGAATCTATAAGGGTTCCGTTTTTTGCCATTTGGCTACGGAACCCTAAAAATTGATTTTTACAAACATACCTTATCTATTATTCACTTCAAAAACTTCAAAAAAGGAGGAGGTTCTCAATTCGTCGCGTATATTTTTTTATGTATAATTTTCGCCGATTACTTACTCGAAAACGCTTGAAACGATTTGGAAAATTCTTTTTAGGGTTTCGTACCTCAAAAGGTAACAAAGGAACCCTTATAATATCACTTTCTTGTCTGTCTGTCTGTCTGTCCGTGGGTCACCACCGATTATCTCAGGAACGGTTGGACTTAGCAAGTTGAAATTACTGAAGTCTATGGTCCCTATTATGTGTATAAAAATCAAGGTGTATAAAAACTAATGTACGGAACCCTCGGCGCGCGAGTACGACTCGCAATTGGCCGGTTTTTTATTTTGTTTTTATTTTCTAAGGTGTCCGCGACTTGAACTCATAATTCAAACTATTTAAATAAATTAGTTGAGGGCGATATAAGTGTAACATCGAGGAGGTCTTCGCTATAGGAGATCCGTAATTTTATGTAGTAGTACCTCTTTGTACCAACCTCATTTTCAGTTTCACGTAGGTAGTAGATATATGCAAACTATTTGGTTTTATGACAACTGTCATCTTGAGCGGAGGCATGTACCTGTACGCCTAGTATGACTTGTTGAAGCACTCGAAAATAAGGAACCCTTATAAGGTCACTCTCTTGTCTGTCTGTCTGTCGGTGTGTCACTACCGATATTCTCAGAGACGGGTGGATCTAGTAAGTTGATTTTTAGGAAGTTTCATTGTAAATACTCAATATAGTATGTTTGATCGAATACGTAACAAAGTAGTGCTAAGCGTACTGTTCCTTTTTGACATTTGATTACGTTTTACAAGGAAAAATATTTCGATTTCACATTTTTTAAATGTTTTTTTATCAAATATCATAATTATTGTATTAAAGTTAAATTGAAAAATAGCCTAAATGTTAATCTGGTATTTTCTGAACATATTGGTGTGGACCTCGTTGAAATCTGTTCTCTAGTTTATGAGATTACCTGGTTCAAACAAACAGACAAACAGACAAACAAAAATTCTAAAAACTACCCTATCGTGTTCAGCTAACGATTCTAAGACGACCTGTGTATTTTTTTTCTGGATATTTTACAATTACAGATTTTTTAATGTCTACAGATTTATTATATGTATAGATACAAATTTTACATGGTCAGCGTGCGATTAATAAATTGATGAAATACCTCTCGATTTGATGCAATGTAAACACATAAATTGGACTTTAGCATAGTATTTTGTTTTTTTTTTGTGCTAGAAATTAACGAACAACATTTTTCTTTCCACCGCACTCCATCTTAATATATATAAATCTCGTGTCACAATGTTTGTCCTCAATGGACTCCTAAACCACTTAACCGATTATAATAAAATTCGCACACCATGTGCAGTTCGATCCAACTTGAGAGATAGGATAGCTTACATCCCGATATTCCCACGGGATCGGGAGTTACGCGGGTGAAACCGCGGAGGGCAGCTAGTAATATTATAAATGTCTCGAAAACGAGCGAGCGATCCAAAGGCAGTCATTATTATTTAGAGTTGACTTCACACCAATTTATAGTCATTCGTAACGAGAAATATATTTAAACTTACCGTATGATCAACACCATAATGTATGGACGATTTTGTGCCCTCCGATAACAAAGCAATAAGAAGAAGTCCGTGACTTGCAGTTCCTATGAGGTGGTAAAAAATCTATCGAGAAAAGAACACTGTAAAGCGACTACAGCTACAATACCTGCAGGCTATGGATTCGACCGGATAACAACGGTAAAAATATAATATTAACTAAGTTTAATGTAAGCAATGTATCTATATCAAATGGCAGCCGCCCCTTATGCGCGCTGAGCCTCTATCATACCGTAATTTGCATACAGTTTACAAAGTCGTATGAAGCTTGAAGCAGCTGATAGTAAGCATCGAACATTCTCTTCATTTCTGCTCTCCTGGTACTTCTCTCGACATCACCATTGGATACTACACAATTACTCTCTAATTTTTTTAACCAAGCGTTAAAACAGGCGGTCATCATTACAATTATTATTATAGAGTACCACATATTCACGTCAGTTATTGACCAGAGGTAATAAATTAAAAGTCCTGCCCATGTACCGTATAATTCGAAATACATTGTATAATATAAGCAACAATAATAAAAAAACAATGTTAGGCAGATGAAATAATTCCATCTAGAGACAGACTTGAATTCGACAGAGTTAGAATTTTCAAACATTTTCAAAACATCGTGGATTCTAATGATTAAAATCACATTACTTTTACTTTGACAAACACTTTGCATCGTATCAATAAAAACCCCGACCAAGAAGAAAACAACATTAAAAAGCCCAGCGAAAGCAGATATTGAATAGTACCAATGTTTATCTCGATCGACAGAACCAAAATAAAATTGGTAGAAGATTAGAGAAACGAATAAAAAAGTCCTACACAAGGATAAAACATTTTCTTTCACCCCATTAGGTGCAATAGTTTGTCCAGAAATTTTAAACCTAAAAGAACAGAGCAGCGTTCGCAGTATTTTGAATGGATAAATTATTTTTAAGAATTCTTTTTTTAATACTCTCTTTTGTAGTAATGATTTCTTTGTTTTAATTTGGTTTAACTTGAGAACTTTCATGTTGATGAAATGAAGGAAAACGACGAATAAAGAGAGCGATACGGCGATATGTATTGTTCAATAAAGTGACTGCAGACAATTAACTAATTGGAATATGGTTGTCAATAATTATGTTGTTTCTGTAATCGATAACATCAAATTTAATTATAATCAAATATTGTCAACACAACACAATTGATTGTTATTCGGTCCAAAAGCTTAATGTATAGGTTGATGTAAAAACTACGAAGCATGTTCATATGTCGTTCTTCATATTTTAACGTGTTACCGTCTTTGTATTGATCCCCAAAGTCGAATGCACCCTCTTTTGCGGACTTGGGATATCAAGTGTATTACAATAAAATGAGAAGAATTCTTTTGATAGCTCCCTATATAGGCCGACTAATCGGTTTTCAATTTGAAACCCGATAATTAATACTAGTCTTTAGAAGGTAGTAAGACTACATCGTAATCACTCGGCAAGTTCGAGCAATAGCAATCGTGCGACCACACCGAGTGTGTTATTTGCCATAATAATTCATTCATTAATGATCAAAGATACTCAATTACTTCTGACTGATTCCGTACTACCAGTTCCAAACTGGCTAATAGATATATCATGGTACCTATAGATATATCATGGCTAATAGATATATCACGGCTATATTATGCATGTATTATACATATAAACCTTCCTCTTGAATCACTCTATCAATTAAAAAAAACCGCATCAAAATCCGTTGCGTAGTTTTAAAGATCTAAGCGGTCAAAGGGAAATAGGGACAGAAAAAGCGACTTTGTTTTATACTATGTAGTGAAGTGATATGAACAAAAGTTAATAAGTACTTATTATCGGAAACCATTTCATACTCTCTAGTAAGTTCAATGACGCTAACATGAACTCCACTGTAGCTGCGTCCGTTTTCTTTTCCCATTTAATATTCTGGTAAGTAACAACTATGGACAAAGCTGAAAAACAGCTAAACTCAATAAGGTCCTTTTTAGGGTTTTTGACACCTTTAAATTAGCTCTGAATGAGTTAAAGAGGATTTCAGAAAGAGGTAGGTAATAAGTAGGTAAGTAGATATACTTCAGGCAAATGCTTTTATTCCATTGCAAAAAGTGAGATAATTTTTTACTAAAAATTATACTTCTATTTTGATACGCTCAATCAATTCTGATCAATATGAATTGCAACAGCACAAATGTGTATGTAGCCATGAAACTCATCAAGTTGATAGGCATGGTCGCGCCTAAATTGAAGCCATAAAAACGGAACCGCGAGAACTTGGCGCGGGTTAACCGACACACGTTCTTGTACAGTTGATTCTCTTCTGGATCTGAAATTAAAGGTAATAAGATTAAATTATCTTTAATTCTTCGAAGTTATGTGTTAGCCCCCGAAATAAAATAATTATAATGTGTGACTATGACTATGTGTAGCTCCTAAATAAATTAGCCAATTTGATTGGAGTTTATTTTATCCGAAAACTTAATGTTCCATCCATGTGTGTTCGTAGCTTTGTAAGATAAAATTCGTTGAACCGTTAACTTTAAAACTGCTAACCTAATTTTCATAGCGATTCATATTTTTATTTTATTTCGTTTTCTTGAAATTTATTAGTATTTTTTTTTCTAATAAGGTAGGTATATCGTTTGTGTTTAGAAGAAATAATATGTGCTCTGAGACTTAGTCACCTTGTGTATAATCATTTTGCAGCGTTACACAAGTAGCCTCTGCATTTTCGATGACTTTATAAAACATTTCACAGTGGACGCCCAAAGTGATTTGTAGAAAGAGATTTTTAAGCAACCACAAGACCACTGTTATGTGCCCGCTGATAAATACACGCACATGCTGGAATAAATAAAAGAGGTTAGTATAGCATAGACAGACTTGCTACTGCAAGGTTTTATGTCAAAATATATTATAAAAAGAAGAAAGAAGAAGAAATAGCTATTTAAAATACAGACAAAACCCATACACAAACCACAACTTACATGTAGCATATTTTGACGACCCAGTTGGCACAATGGTCATTGGTCACCATGCCGGACTGCCAAACACAGGGTCGCGGGTTCGATTCCCGCCTCAGACAAGTATTTATGCTTAGATATTTGTCTGTGGTCTGGTTGTTTCTATGTATTATAAGTATATATTTACAAACGAAAAGTATATAAGTAGTATATCCGTTGTCTAGCACCCATAACACAAGTCTAGTTACTTAGCTTGGGGCTAGATAGCGATGTGTGGAATGTCCTGCAATATTTATTTATTATATCTTATTATAATTTTGCATGAATTAAATGAGATACCTTATAGTGATTCGACACAAGATTCCTTTGATGATATTATGATGCACATTGTATGGCAGCACACCATATAATTTTGTGGTAGAAATAGATGAACTTACTTTCACACAGCACTTGCATACGAGTGACTAATTTGAAGGCAAAACTTACCGTATTATCAATACCATGTATGGATACTTTTGTAATTTCCAATACCAAAGCAGTGAAAAGAAGACCTTGACTTGCAGTTCCTATGAGGTGGTATAAAATCTATCGAGGGAAAAATAACAATAAAGCGACTAGCTACAGTATAGACGATTAGATTAGAATTGCAGCTGCTAATGTGCAGTGCCCTCTTGCGCGCTGAGCTTCTAGCTTACCGCAATTTGCATACAATTCCCAAAGTCGTATGAAGCTTGAATCAGTTGATAGTAAGCATCGAACATCCTTTTCATTTCTGCTCTCCTAGTACTTCTTTCGACATCACCATTGGATACTACACATTACTCTCTAATTGTTTGGACCATATGTTCAAACAGGCTGTCATCATTACAATTATTATTATAGAGTACCACATATTCACGTCGGTTATTGACCAGAAATAATAAATTACAAGATCGGTCCATGTATCATATAATTCGAAAAAAATCATATAAAAAAAGCAACAATAAAGAGCAAATAATGTTAAACATATGAAATAATTCCATTTAGTGACAAACTTGAATTGGTTGTAGTTAGAATTATCAAAAATTTTGAAGACATCGTAGATTCTGATGATCAAAATCACATTGCTTCTGCTTTGACAAAGACTTTGCAATGAATTAATAAAAACCCCGACCAAGTGGAATACGAAATTGAACAATGCAATGAAACCAGATATAGAATGGTACCAATGTTTATCTCGATCGACAGAACCAAAGTAAAATTTATAGAAGATTACTGAAACTAATAATAAAGTTCCAAACAAGGTTAAAACATTTTCTTTCACCCCATTAGGTGAAATAGTTTGTCCAGAAATTTTAAACCTAAAAGAACAAAGCAGCGTTTGCAGTATTTTAAATGGATAAATTATTTTTAAGAATTCTTTTTTTAATATTCTCTTTTGTAGTAACGATTTTTTTTGTTTAATTAAAGACTTGAGAACTTTCATGTTGATGAAGGAAGTTGACGAATAAAATAAAGATAGCGATACGGCGGCGCGGCGGCGATATACATATTTTGTTCATTTCAAAAAGTGACTGGAGACAATTAAGTAATTGAATTATGGTCGATAATTTTATTGTTTCTGTTATCAATTATATCAATATAATTATAATTATTGTATTGTCAACACCACATTGATAGCCTTATAAAATAAACAGCCGTCAAAACTGTGACATTAATTTTCTACTTGCGAACAAAGCATAAAATGGTTGTCTGTAAAGTCGGTTTACGGACTATAATTTTACGATATAACGCTAAAAGAAAAAATTGATTACCTTGTCAATAACGCTTACGTTTCCGTAACGTGAGCGTGACCTCACACTTTTTTGTGGGTGCAGTAGGTACGATGTTTATCGATCTATACGTCAAAAACAGCAAATCTTAGACAAAGTCTGTTTGAATGCTTTTCGCGGCTTTAAAAAATAAGATGTGAACGAGGTAATAGAGGACTTTGGCAGAATATAGATAGGTGGGTAGGTACTACTTCAGGAAAATGCTTTTATTTCATTTCAAAAACCGGAAAGTAAACCATTTGAGGCCCGTAGCAAATTCATTGAATGCCCCCCCCCCCCCCCTAATATAAAGAAGCTAAATCAACAATAGTTTTTTTTGTGAAAGAGACCGCGTAAGTAGGCATGTTAAATAAATTCCAGACTATTTTCTTTACTAAACGTGTAATAATAAATGTTGGGAGTTGGGATTCTGCGCTGGGGACTTGCGCAGAATCCCAATTCATGCGTAGAATCCCAAAAGGGACGCCTTTAAATTAGCTGTGAAAAAGAGGATTTCAGGAAGAGGTAGGTAATAAGTAGGTAAGTAGATATACTTCAGGTAAATGCTTTTATTCCATTGCAAAAACTGAGATAATTTTACTTAAAATTATACTTGTATTTTGATACGCTCAATCAATTCTCATCAAAATGAATTGCAACAGCACAAATGTGTATGTAGCCATGAAACTCATCATATTGATAGGCATGGTCGCGCCTAAATTGAAGCCATAAAAACGGAAACGCGAGAACTTAGCGCTGGTTAGTCGACACACGTTCTTGTATAGTTGAATCTTCTCTGGATCTGAAATAAGATGTCCGCTGTTACCTCATGGATGATAGAAAGCAGACAACAATATTTTTGAAAATGGAAAAAAATAATATGTGATAAGTAGCGAACAAGTCTCAACCAATTAATTAGCTTAGGTACTGATACTTCTTCAGATCGTGCAGCGATCATAAAAAATGGGGTTAATTCCTATCCTGACCCGAAAACGTCACCCGGTAGCGGGTTAGATTAGGAACTGCAAAATAACTATTATTTTCATTCCGAACGTAACCCTCTTCTGATCCTGACCCAAAATGGTGTTCCTAACCTAACTCGAATCCAAGAGACGATCGAACAACAGCGACACAATGGCAGGTAACTGTTTTAAAATGACAGATGTCAAACTTAAAGCAGCTATATCTCGGAAACTATTGATCCTAGATTAATGTTTCATAACAGAAATAATTATAGATCTCATCGAGATCTTCAATTTAGGTGAAAGTTGTTAAACGTAAAGCGGCTATATCTCAGAAACTATCGATCCTAGATTGATGGTCTCTTCACAAATGTGCTAGATCTCATCGCGAGATCACGATGTTGTCACCTTAAATGGAGATCACGATGAGATCTATCACTAATTTGAATTGAAGATCTGACTGACTGAATGAACAAAAGACAATTGAAACAGAAACAAATTACAATAGAAAAGGAAATAAAAGACACTAGCATAAAAACAAAAGACGAAATCGAAAATTGATATCTGTCAAATGTCATCTCTTGAATTCGGGTTAGGTTAGGAACACCATTTAGGGTCAGGTTCAGAAGAGGGTTACGTTCGGAATTAAATTAATATTTTTTTTGCAGTTCCTAACCCCACTACCAGGTTACGTTTTCGATTCAGGTTAAGAATCAATCAAAAATGGTTGTCTGTAAAGTCGGTTTACGGACGATAATAATAATTTTACGTGATAACGCCTCCCGATCAGAAAGTCTAAGTAGCAAAATGTCTAACAAAGCGAAAAGTCTAGTGAGCAATCTGCCTAGTTAGCTAATCGCCCATGTAGCAAAACGTCTAACTATCAAAAGGTCTATATATCAAAACGTCTATATAGGCAATCGTCAGCGTCATAAGAAAACATTGATGGTTTAACCATAGCAACGAAAATGAGTTGCTATGGTTACCTTGTCAATAACGCTGACATTCCCGTTACGTGAGTGACCTATTACTCACCTTGAATGTCATTTTGCAACCTAAGACAAGTCGCCTCTACATTTTCGACAGCTTTGTAAAACTTTTCACAATGGGCGCCAAGTGTGACTTGTAAGAACAAATTCTTTAACAGCCATGTTATTACGGCGATTTCTAGACTCACCGATACGCGAAAGAACTGGAATAAATATTTTATATGACGTAAAAAATGGTTTACTGTAAAGTCTGTTTACGGGCGATAATTGAACTCTTTTGTATTATTGACATTATCATTTTCCATATAATACGTTAATATTGTTACCTTGTCAATAACGGTAACGTGACATGACGGCACACTTTTTTGTGAGTGCAGGTGTTCATCACTATCTCTATCACTTCACTACATAGTATAAAACAAAGTCGCTTTCTCTGTTCCTATATCCCTTTGTATGCTTAAATCTTTAAAACTACGCAACGGATTCTGATGCGGTTTTTTTTTAATAGATAGAGTGATTCAAGAGGAATGTTTTTATGTATAATACAAGCATAATAATAGCCGTGCGAAACCGGGGCGGGTCGTTAGTAATTATTAAAAGGTCTGTATTCTGAGATTAAAAGTAATATTTTATTAGGACATAAGCATGTCAATTTTCTACCATTTCTATTAATGTAAAAGTCTTGTCAGACTGGCAATACAGTTGGAAAGGGACGCATATACTCTAAAATTTCATCTCTCTCGGACCGAAAACTAAAATTGAGAACATAATACGCGTACGATAAAGAAAAAAACACTCCTTTATCATCTTACCTCGGATACGCCCATGGTCATTTTCAAAGAATTTGCTGTTAGTGCGATGAAAATAAGACCGTGGCCGGCAGTTTCTATTAGGTGGTACAAAATCTATAAAAAATAGAAATAAAGTTAAATTATTTAGTTCAAGTAATTTTATCTGTAATTTGAACATCGAATTAACTGGTGGGTGGATTTTCACAATCAAATCAACTTATTTGGTTCGGATCTTCACTTATTGTTTATTTTTATTTTTTTTCTCACCATAATTTGCAAACAGTCCGCAAAATCACAGGAAGCTTGAAGCAACTGGTGATAATATTCAAACATCTTCTTAGTTTCTGCTGCGTCGATACCTCCTCCAATATCACTATTAGAAACTGTGCAATTAAACTCTAATTTTTTCGACCATGCATTCAAACAAATTGTCATAATTACCATTATTATGATAGAATACCACATAATCACGTCAAATTTTAAAAATAAGTAGTAAAGTAATAAATCTACCAATGTACCGTATAATTCAAAACGGGACAAATAAAACAAAGAAGAGTAGTAAGTTATTAAAATTATACAAATTAAGTAGTTCCATCTTTTTACAACTACGAAGTCCTTAAAATTATCATTATAGAAAACTTTAAAAACTTTATGGATTCTTATTATCAGAATTAAATTATGTTTGCTTTGACAAAGACTTTGAACCAAAATAATTAAGAATCCCACTGAATAAAATACAAAATTGAAAAGTAGAGCAAACGTTATTATTGAAAAATACCAATGTTTATCTGGATCAACATGTTCAAAATAATATTTATAGCCGTTAAGACAGACGAATAATGTAGTCGCAATGAGGTTTAGGACATTTTCTTTGAAACCGTTAATTTCAATAGTTTCTCCAGAAATTCGATATCGGAAACAACAGTGTAGAAATTGAAATAATTTAAAGGGATAGATCAATTTTATGAACTCTTTTTTTAATTTATTTTTATTTGATGATGAAACTTTTGATTTGAAAAACGACGTTGGACCTTTCATTTTGACGTAAGTACTTATTTATGAAAGTCTTCCACGGAACACTTTTAATCCTAGAAATCGTCGAACCAAATGCACAATACCGACAACTATAACTAAATGAATTAAAATCGACAATAATTTCATTTCAATATCCGTTGCTTATCGATTATTATTTACCTCCTTCTTACTTAAACACACACACAAGGTCAAACGGCACCATTCTAATTAATTACAATTAATAATTACATTACGGCTGCCTTTAAGTCAACATAAAGTAAACTTTAAGTTACAGAGGAGGTAGAGAAAACTAGAATAATTTTGATTCTATAACTTCAAGTTTTCACAGATTTACCCACAACTCGATACAAGCATGAACATTTCTTCACGGGCTTTTATCGGAACAGTCTGCCAGCCTGGTGGGCTAACAGCATAAAATTTGACGTTCATATGGCTGACAGGGCCATATATAGGTGATCTTTCACCTGCGAAAAAACCAGTGAAGTGCGAGTCGTACTCGCGCGCCGAGGGATCCGTTCATTTATAGTTTCAACTATCTTTCTCTAACCTTGCAGTGGTATGGTAGTTACCAATTTAACTTGACACCTATTTCGTTTGGGCCCATACAATGTAAGGGTCAAGTTAAATTGGTCCAACTATGTATGTATGGGGAAACCCCGTAATTTAAACTTTTTTTTATTTATTGGAATTTTTCCTATAGCTGTTGTGCTGTAAGACCTTGCTTTTTGCCAAACGGGATTCTAGATCAACGAGAACTACCGACTGTGGCGACACTTCACATCGCCACCAACAGATGGAGCCACTAAGCCGATCGTAGATCCTAGATCGCGCAAGCGAAGTTTTTCTGAAGATAAGCTCATATACAAGTTCCAATGAAACATCTTTGGACCTGCAGCCAGCCAGCAGCCAAGCACTCGCAGCCACATCTGTTGGACCACGACACCTGTACTACAACGCAAGCACTGGTTCACCCTCCTACGGCTACACCGCAACTGGGCACCTGCAGCACGCTGAGTACGTCCGGCATCTCATCGACTGGTCATCGATACACCGGATCTTCACGTGCTACGTCCCTTCACACGTCCCAGACTCACCGTGGACTTCACTGTTCCGACTCACTGGAACAGCATCATCCCGACTCACTGGGATATCATCAAGCAACACGTCTCGACTCACTGAGACGCAACTCAACTGGCACACTGGCAAGACAACAAGACTTCTGCATCGACCTCCGGTCTTTGGGGGGAGTGATGTGGCGACACTTCACATCGCCGATCGCGCAAGCGAAGTTTTTCTGAAGATGAGCTCATATTATACAAGTTCCAACGAAACATCGTTGCGCCGCGGCCTACAGGGGCTACCGGGTATAACACCTGCCTGGTGGAAGATCTTCCCTTTGGAGGAACACAAACACACCACCTCGTACCTCCAAACTACCATAATAGGTTGTCGACCAAAAACCTATAGGGTAAGTACTTCCGGTTGATCTGGAATTGTCAATAGCAAGGTCCTTTATAAATACGTTCGTGCCTCACTAGGCGAGGACTTCAGGCAATAGCTTATTTCCCGGCCTTTGCAATAATGTACTATTCTTATTTAGTTAACGACCGTTTGTTAGGCACTAACTTATGATTTCTATGCATAATAAAGCACACGTAAATGAAAAAATTCCGATATAAAAAAAAAGTTAAAAATTAATCGTATGATATTTGTTACGTTAAAACGGAAGTGACAAATCTCTTGGCTGTGAAAGCAAAGAAGTTTGTAGGTAAGTACCTATGGTGAGTACCTACTTATTTCGAATGGAAAATCCATGGGAAAATCACATCATTTATTTCTCTTTTTATTTTTTGCTGTCTGGCAACCCTAAACGTCAAACCATGAGATTTCTGTCAAAACGCCCGCCGGCTTGTCTCTCAGACCTGCCAGCTGCCAGTCAGTTTGTTTTGTTTTGATTAAAATAAATATTAAATATTTTGGTTTTCAAATATCAGATTCGACGGCCGCTAAACGATTAAAAATACTTGCCAAAGCAAAAGTGATCTATAACAATGGATTTATCCTTATTAAGCGACAGTGATAGCGACAGCGGCGTCCTAGAAAAGCTTGCTGAACTTTCCGACTGGGACAGTAGTAGTTCTGACGAAATTCCATCCAAAACGAACGCATCACCGCCACCACCACCTCAAAATCACAAGCCAGAACCACAAAATCACAACCCAGAACCACAAAATCACAAGCCAGAACCAAAAAATCACAAGCCAGAACCCGAAAATCACCAGCCAGAACCACTGAGACCCCAAGAACTTGTCGGAAAAATGAAAAAATCTTACAGAGTGAATTTCCTTCAATCTTTAGACAGTGCTGAGTTTACTTTGCGGTTTCGTCTAAGTAAAGTTGCTGTGGAATTCGTTTTAAAAGAAATTGCGCCTTTCATAAGAGTTACTTCACGTAGGTAAGACAATTTGTTAGAAATCTGTTATTAGCTATTTAATTATTTTCTGAATTCTACCACCGTAGCCCAATCAAGTTGTCTACTAGAACCAAGTAACCTTCTTTTAAGAGAAAGGACTCCTAACAACTATTCATCTCAAAACTCAACTAAATCCCTTATTTACTCTAACCCCTAGGTTCAGGTTCAGGTTAGGGGCTCCGGTTTTCCGCACTCAGGCATAAGTCTGCCCATTGCGCGTGATCCTCGGCTGTTACTCCAGCCAACCCAGCTCCGACCAGAAGCGCAGAATTCTCCTGGGGTCCTCGCACGCTTCTTGGAGTGTTGTTGGGTTGCCAAGTATGTCGTCCCCGTATGCAGCCAGGCTCTCGCACTCCAGGATTGCGTGAGCGATGGGACCCCTAACAAACATTTATGCTAAAGTCAATATTTCTTGATCCATCGGTTTAGGCTATAAATAAATAATAATAAATATTGTTTGAACGCGCTAATCTGAGGAACTGCTGGTTCGAATTAAAAATTATTTTTGTGTTGGATAGTCCATTTATCGAGGAAGGCTATAGGCTACTTTTCATTTTAATACTCCCATGGGATCAGGACTTATGCGGGTGAAACCGCGGAGCGCAGCTTGCCTTTCCAATCTGCCATCGGCTCCTCTAGCCATAATCAGATCTGTTCCCCGACTGTGGATAATAGTGGATCATCCCATTAGATGATCCATGGAGATTTCACTTTCTTTGGTCCAAATCTAGGACGTTGAAATTGCAAGTTTGCCTCTTTTCGTTTGGATTTAATGTGCCAAACGCAGCTACGGAGTGCAGCTACTTTTATAATAAGACATTACCAACCAAAAGATCAGGTGTTAGAGAAACTGAGCTGTGAAGAATGTAGACTAGATTTTTCTTTTATTTGGGAGCTTATGTTATAAATATAATATTTATACTAACCTATTCTGACAGATTTTTTAAAACATCTACTGCATTATATTTTTATCATTTCTTACAGAAACAACGGTGTATCACCTCTGCACCAGTTACTTCTAACACTCCGATACTATGCTACTGGCACGATGCTTAAATCAGCCGCAGACTACATCGGTGTATCAAATGCTACAGCCGGTCGAGTTGTTAAAGATATTTCCCAAGCCATTGCAAAGTTATGCCACAAATATGTCAAGATAGGCCAGCAAATGAAGGGGTTTTATAAGATAGCTGGGTTCCCGCGTGTGCTGGGTGTTATTGATTGTACATCTGTTCGTATTGAATCTCCATGTATGTATTCTAACTAATTAACCTAAAATATAGTGTCTACCTAAAAAAATACGGGTTTTCGTGAACCAAAGATTTCCTTTGGTAGGATTGGCTTAGGATCTAAGGATGGATTTAAGAAGTGGAACCACCAAGGTTTTTGATGTTATTTTTTTTAGTTTTTAGTAGTAGAGAGAAAAAGTAGATTTGTTATTCCGTATGACTAGAAAGTTTTATAACGACAACGGGTTTTTACTATTTAATTCCCCAAATATATTATTGAATTCCAGACATTCGATTACGAAAATCATACTAAACATGGCTTAGTATAGTACCTAAACTTATGCAGTTATTTACCTAGAACTTCGTTGAAGCCGCCCCTACCCACATCAAAAATTCAGGTGACTCCCCTGTGGAAATCCATCTTAAGAACACAAAGAACAATCCTGCTGAAATAAATCTTTGGCTCAGCAATAGCCGTTTTTTTATCTTTTTGGTTGTGTAGCGACGTAACTAATACTTATACATTATTTTAATAAGCCTATGGAATGGATTGTTAATCTGACAGTTAGTTCAAGTAACCTAACCACCTTCAATGGGGTCCACCGAGTAGTCATTTTCAGCTCCTACCCGCGCGCCTCTACTAAGGTTTTGTGTAATTGGCTGAAATATGAAACTAAATGTTATAAAGAGGCATTTTGTTTTGTTCGTTTGTTGATTTGTTTGTAACAATTAGGCTCCAAAACTACAGGACCGATTTCAAAATTCTTTCACCAATAGAAAGCTACATTATCAGGGAATAACATGGGCTATAATATATTTTCAAAAAAATTAGGGATCCATAAGAAAATTGCAATATTGTAAACCAAGGTAGAAAACCCAAAACTATTGATGATAGAACAAAATAATGTAGTACAGGTTTATAGGTCTTATTAATGTCTACAAAAACGTCTGCAAGGGAACATATCCATCTATAATAGTTAAGCTACAATAACAGCTTTTGTGTCTTAAAATGACAATACAGGTAAGAACAAAAGTTCGGATTTAATAACTATAAAGATGTTCTATATATTTCCAGATCATAACATTGGCAATGAGTTCAGGAACTCAGATGGACACCTCTCATTAAACGTCCAAGCAGTTTGCGATGCGGACTTGAAGTTTACAAACATTGTGGCTCGATGGCCGGGGGCAACACCAGATGCTCTTGTTTTTGATAATTCAGTTTTGAAAGGTTGGTACAGACAATAAAACACTTAAGCTGGGGACACATGGTTCGGATGCCTCCGACTGCCGCGACTGATAAGTGTGCACGGTCGTTTGGCATCCAGCGGCCCAGATCGCTCTAGGACGTCCACGGACGTCCGAACGCTCAAGGGCGGCCCAAGGTTTTGTCCGCGACTTACGTCCGATAGTGTGCACAATTACATACATTTACATCACACAGATGCCTATAAGTCGCGGCTGTCGAACGCGTTCGAGCAATGTGTCCCTAGCTTTAGGCTAGCAACGCACACATTGACAAATATATAGCGCCGCCCCTGTCGTGTAGGTACGCATAACACACACAGATCAATTTAGCGAAGACTGGTGGATGTAGCTTACTCACATTCATTACTAAGGTTCTTACGATGCGCTGGTGGCGCCATCTAGTTCATGTAGTTACACACATTGCTCGTAGGTGGCGCCACCAGCGCATCGATATACAATTATTATTCATTTATTTCGAATAACTAAAAATCCATAATTTATTGTTAGTAACAAACCTTACAATGTATGTTAGTAAAATAAAATTAAAATGTATAGCTGTAAATTATAAATGAAAATATAAATCACCTGAAAATTAAATAAAATTGAGTCAAAAAGTTCAATTAAATCAAAATTAAATGGAATATTTTTTTTATAATAATTATAATATCAAAATTGTTTATTATTTATGTACCTACACATGAGCTAGAGCTAGAGGGCATGGATAAAAACAAATAACGCCTTCGCAACAATCTTCTAACTAAAGCGTCTCGGTAACGGTATATTTTAAGAAACATGATGTTCTTTGTTTTTTTTAAAGTGTGCGGTGTACTTTGAGACTGCTACCAATCGATAGCGGGCATGGAGAAATAGTACATTGCGATACAAGTGTGGAAAGTTGATCATTCCATAGAGGCGGTTTATGACGCGCGAGCGGAACGCGAGCGTGGCAAAAGCCGAGATTGAATGATCAATTCACACGTGTATCGTACGACGTTTTTTATCACAGATGCGAATAAAAAAAAAGACTTGTTAAAATTTTGATAATAAAGAGTTTTTAAGAATTTTAGGTTATGTTTACTATTTTTTGTTAATTACACTCCCGAAAGGCTAGGCAAAAGACTTTTAACCTATACAGCGTCTGACATACAATATTTGTTTAGGGTTTTTTTCATTTGTTTTTGCGTCGGCGGTTAAAAACAGAATATAATGGTAAGGAAAAAATATATTTAAGTATGTACATACCTAAAGAAAAAACAAAATAAAAACAAAACTCAATTTTTAATTATTTTCAAAGACGTCATCACGTAATATTATCGTTCGTTATCAGACTTTAGAGACAACCTTTTGAAAAGAAGAAAAAAGGTACCAACAAAGAGTTTTAAGTCAGCAAGGCTTAAAAACTCTTTGGATGGTACCTTTTTCTATACATCAAAACAGTATAACCCAGATAAAGGAGGTCATTCATGTTTCTAACAAAAAATACCCACAAAAAAAAACAGCGCACTCCGGGAGTGCAGGCAGAAGTGAAAACTGTATATCTGTGTAAAATCTCATCTGTCGCGAGAACATACGCAAAAAGAGTTTTAGATGAAAAAAAAAAAATAGTCGGACGACTATTTGTCGTCCGACATTTGTCGTCCAACAAATAGTCGTCCGACATTTGTCGTCCGTCAATAGTCGTCCGTTAAAAAATACCATATGTACGTCTTAATACACTCACAGCCAAATTAAAAAACTGTATATCTGTGTAAAATCTCATCTGTCGCGAGAAAATCTGTCGTCTGTCGCGAGAACGGCTGAAAATGCTCACCTACAAAAGTGCCCAACGCGCCATAAGAAGTTTTCACTTCAAAATGCCGGCCAGTAATAAAAATTGTTTCTATCTTGTAGAGAATAACATTTTAAACAATGTTTACTAAGGCAACAAAGAGCTACGATCAAAAATTGTTGAGTTATTTTACATTGAAAACCCAAAAAAAATATTTTATAGAGATCCGTTTGACCACTTTTAAGATCCCACTAAAACTTCTGAAAGGGTTATTGGAAATACCTATTTATATAAATATAATAAAAACAGACAAAGCTTATCCATTTACTACTTATTTTTATATTTTTTTTTGTAGTAATATCTTAAAAGTGGTCAAACGGATCTCTACAAAATGCATTTTTTTGGGTTTTCAATGTAAAATAACTCAACGATGGTTGATCGTAGCTCTTTGTTGCCTTAGTAAACATTGTTTAAAATGTTATTCTCTACAAGATAGAAACATTTTTTTTTCTTGTCGGCACCTTTAGTTTTGGGTACGATTTGAACGATGTCCTTAAGAATGTTTCATGTACTAAGTATATGTCATTAGCAGTAAGATACGTATTTGACATATCGGGATAACGTATTATTTTAGCACTAGTTGGATTTTTTTATCGCACGCGTGTATAATACGTTGCATTATGAGCCTAAAAGCGGTTTAATAAGATCCACTTTATGAGCAACTGTGATAAAAAATAAATAACGCCTTAAAAAGCGTCTCAGAAACGTGGGTTTTTCCTTTTTAACAGACTTCAAAAAGGAGGCGGTTCTCACATATTGTTACGTATGTTCGCCGATTATAATGTTTCCAAGATAAATTCCGTTTTTAAATAATTTAATTTGACGACCCAGTTGGCATAGTGGTCACCATGCCGGACTGCCAAACACAGGATTGGATTCCCGTCTCAGACAAGTATTTATGCTTAGATATTTGTCTGTGGTCTGGTTGTTTCTATGTATTCTAAGTATGTATTTACAAAAGAAAAGTAGGTATATAAGTAGTATATCCGTTGTCTAGAACCCATAACACAAGTCTAGTAACTTAGCTTGGGGCTAGATGGCGATGTGTTAAATGTCCTGCAATATTTATTTATTTTGTTACAGCTCAATGTGAATCAGGCATGTATGAGAATCGTTGGCTATTAGGAGACAATGCATATCCAAACAGATCATACTTACTTACTCCGGTGCAGCATCCTGTCTCCGATTATGATACGAGATACAATGAAGCTCACACTATGACGTTCAAGACCATTGAAAGGTAATATCATAGACAATATAGACATTTAAAAGAGACCCAAAGAGAGGTCTAATTACGGAAAACAGCCCTCAGTTGTGTACGGGCTGTTTTCCCCAATTAGACTCTTTTTTGAGGATGGAGTAGGCTTGCCCAGCAGCATCAGCTTAGTGGACCATGTCCAGAGGCGAGAACTTGTCAATACTTTAGTCAACTAAGCCGTGGGTTTCATCACGATGTTTTCCTCCACCGTTGCAGTTTTGGCATCAAAAAACAGAAAGGAGTGAAATTTTAATTTATTTTTGAAATAGCGAATATCTCGGTAACCTAGAGACTTTCATAGAACATAACTTTCGTTTTTCTGAACCGACACAGTGCCCGCTTATCCATTCATTACCGGGATACCCTGTATATTTTTACCTGAACTCATAATATTCCTAGTTTGAGGTCCGTTGCATATGTTAACTTCTTTTGTATTTTAGTTAATAAACTATTTATTTATTTCCAGCACATTAGAGCAATGGAAGCGTCGATTCCCCATCATCGCTCTCACCCAAAGACTTTCCCTGGACAGTATCCAAGCCAACATTGTTGCAACAGTAGTTCTACATAATATATGTAGACTTAATAATGTGGAAGACGTAGAGTCTGAAGTGGACTTGTCTTTTAAAGATATTGTGGTGCCGTGTAGTATGAGTGAGGATGTATCCGTTAGGGCTGATTTAATTAATAATTATTTTAGGTTTACACAGCTTTGACATGGCGGAATGTCAGAGACAGGGTTGCGGGTGTCATTCCAGCCTCAGACAAGTATTTATGCTTAGATATTTGTCTGTGGTCTGGTTGTTTATATGTGTTACTAGCTTTTGCCCTCGACTTCCTCCAAGTAGAAGTCGAAAATGGACCAAGGAATCACGTTGTCCCTTACAAACTTTGACCCCCTTTTCACCCCCGAAGGGGTATAATTTCGAAAAAAATATTTCTTATCGAATACCTACGTTGTACAAAGAACACACCCTCCAAGTTTCAGAAGGCCAATTCTCGTAAATAACATTGTTCAAATTACATTTCAATATCATTTCGATTGCATTTCGATCACAAATAATACCCGCAAAGTAGCTCAAAACACCCTCAAAGTTAGCTTTTTGTAAAAAAAAACTGACTTTGGAGGTACCTATCTTTTGCAATCGAAATGCAATCGGGATGATATTGAAATGTAATTTAAACAATATTATTTACGAGAATTGGCCTTCTGGTCTCTACGATCAGCGGTTTAAGCTGTGCGTTGATCCGTCAGTCAGTCAGTCATTCAGGACAAAGCATTTTATATGTATAGATATATTTACAAAAGATATCCGTTGTCTAACACCCATAACACGAGTCTAGTTACTAAGTTTGCGGCTAAATGGCGATGTGTGGAATGTCCTGCAATTTTTTTTTGTAGAATCTGAAGTGGAGTTGTCTTAATGAAAAATTCCTGAAATGAGTGAGAATTTGTCTGTTAGAGTAGATTTGATTTATAATTATTTTAGGTTTACCTACACAGCTTTGATTAGCTGGACTATAATTATTGTACAGGGTGAATTTTTTACATGGGCATATCCTAAACTATAGGAGATAGCGAAAAATGCTGAAAGAGGTTGCGTGCCCGATTTTGACAGAAACTAAAACTGCATTATTAGATTTTTTTAAAAGTCGTTACCCTAGCCAGAATACGAAGCTGTTGATTTTGCAAAAAAATTAAAACGTAGTAATTATTTTCCCGGGTCTTAATCGTGTATTTTTTATTTTTATTTCTCTTACCTCGACGTTTCGACTATGTTACAATAGTCATGGTCGCGAGGAGACAAAATACAAATCGTGTGAGTGAGTGTGAGTTTAAAAAGTTTATTAAAAATAAAACATCCTATATTTTATACCAATCGATAGTGGTGCTGATAGAGATCAATTTCTGGAAACAAACAGAATGGCAAATCACAGCACATGTAAAAAGTATCATTCTGTATTATTCGCCATATTACTTTTAAGTTTGACTGATACGTGAAAAATAGACTGTTTGCGATTAAGTTCATTAATAAAAATAAATATCTTTAAGTTTTTATAAAGATTTTTTTACTTTTAAATCTACTTTTGACCCGCTACTAAGTGACACATTTAATTGGTCAACAAAAATCTTACAGGCTTCGAAAAGCGGGCGCTTGTAAAGGACATAGATACAAACAACAAATTAATGCCATGCTGTGATGCCATCTTCTTTTCGGATCAGTGACGTTTGACCAGTCAAATTCTTCCTGCTCAGTAGTTAGCCACTGCAGCTGCAGCAGCGTTGGCTTCTACCAAGTCCTCCAATGTGCAGGTATTATGGCACAATGGGCATTGGAGTAGGCATTATGGACTGCGACGGGGCTCCACACTCGCATTGCATTGCATTGCATCAGTCGGTGCAATATACCTCCATTTAGTATATATAGCTCAAAGTAACAAAGTTTTGTAAAATCAGATTTTTCTGATATTGGTAAGTAGCTGTCCCAGAAAACGTTCTTTTGCCATAATAAACATAAAAATATATATATAATAGAAAGGAAGAAATTAAATAATAGATGTTGTGTGACAACCCAGTTAGCACAATGGTCACCATGCTGGACTGCCAAACACAAGATTGCGGGTTCGATTCTCGCCTCAGACAAGTATTTATGCTTAGATATTTGTCTGTGGTCTCGTTATTCTATGTATTATAAGTATATATTTACAAAAGAAAAGTATTTATGTAGTATATCCGTTGTCTAGTTACTTACCTTGGGGTTAGATGGCGATGTGTGGAATGTCCTGAAATATTTTATTGATTTTCAAGACTACTGTGGTCTGGTTATTCTATGTATTTTAAGTATATATTTACAAAAGAAAAGTATTTATGTAGTAGGTATATCCATTGTCTAGTTACTTAGCTTGGGGCTAGATGGCGATGTGTGGAATGTCCTGAAATATTTTATGGATTCTAAGCCTATACACAAATTATAACAAAATATACACAAAAAACTTCATACAAATCGGTTCAGCTGTTTAGGTGGAGTTTGGCAACTAACACCGCGATACCAGAATCCTACTAAATTATAAATGTGAAACTTTGTGTGTATATGTTTGTTACTCCTTCACGCAAAAACTACTGGAGCGATTGCGATGAAACTCGGTATCTAGATAGCTGGAGACCTAGATTAACACATAGGCTACTTTTTATCCCGTTATTCCCACGGGATCGGGACCTACGCGGGTGAAACGGGGCGGGGCGCTGCTAGTTTGATATATAAGGGAAGTAAAGAAAAAAATTTAGGTATTTAACTTTCAGCCATTATTTTCTTATATTCACTAATTTCTAACTTTAACTTATCGTTTTCTAAGCATATATTTTGTATAGTCGCGTCAACTAATTTAGCTTTTGCTGCGTAGTACTCTGCTATGGCTAGGTTTCTAATTCTCCGACTAGCATCTTTCCATTTTTGGCGTTTGCTTAGACCTAGAAAAAAACATTTTTATTATGTTAAAGAACCCTTGACACAATTCAAACGGGTGAAACGAAGTGGAGATGCTAGTATTATTATAATCTACTAGCGACCCGTCCCGGCTTCGCACGGCTATATTATGCATGTATTATACATATAAACCTTCCTCTTGAATCACTATCTATTAAAAAAACCCGCATCAAAATCCGTTGCGTAGTTTTAAAGATCTAAGCATACAAAGGGACTTAGTGACATAGGGACGGCGAAAAGTGACTTTATTTTATACTATGTAGTGACTATGTAGTGATAGTGACTATGTAAAGATTACACGTGTTTGGCGAACACCCGCCTATGATACACAAAGGTAGTAGGTTTGATTCCAGCTAACAAATAAAAAATGGGTGCGTGTGCTTATGAACGCGCCGGAGAAGTTAAACGTCCGTCTGTCTGTTTGTCCATCCATCTGATATTTATTTTGCGGGCAGCTTCAACCTGTTACTTTAGAGCTACAGCGATGCGCGCGCATCTTAAAATTTCATTCTCGCAGCTTCAACCAGTTTTACTTTTGAGTTACGCAGCTGCAACATATGACTTTTTTGTTACAGATCTTAAAATTTTACTCTTATCATTTTTTCATAACGCACCTAAAGAAGCAGGTATAACTTCAAGAAAAACCGCGGGGGTGGGTAAAACAGTATATAAGGTGTCTGGCACCCATATAACAAGCCTAGTTGCTGAGTTTGGAGGCTAGATGGCGTTGTATTCAATATCTGATGATAAGAGTTTTCATTTGTAACAAATAGTCTCCAAAAGTGGACCGATTTTGATGAAACTTGGTATGAGGATACATTGATTCATTGGGAACTCCATAAGCTACTTTTTATTCCGATATTCCCACGGGATCGGGACTTACGCAGGTAAAATCAAAAGGCACTGCTAGTTCACGAGTATAAATGAAAAAGAAATACCATTTCCTTCCATTCCATCTTCAAAAGATTCCTCAAAATGATAGCTAGATCTCTTTGATTCTTTATCACTCTCATGGACCAACTCTTCCTTTATCTGCACTCTTTCTGTCATAAACTTAGGTTCGAATGGCACAGAGTCTCCTCCGAATTTATCCGTAAACCCTTCAATGGTTCCTTCTAGGAGAATTGATACTCGATCGAGGATATCGTCTGGTGGTATGAGCTCTGCTTCTTCTCCGTTTGCTAACTGGAAAAATTAAAATTAGGTTGTTATGGAACAGCGGAGATGAGGATGCTGAGGTGGTCCGGAGGTGTGACGAGGCTAGACAAAGTACGAAACGAGCATATCCGTGGTAGTTTTAAAGTCGCCCCTATATCGGAAAAGCTAACAGAGAGCCGTCTCAGATGATATGGTCGCGTGATGCGAAGAGACGAGCAACACGTTGTTAAGAAGGCTTTGCAACTGCCTGAACACAAGAGAGGTAGAGGACGACCTCCAGCTACATGGTGGACCAGCATGACGAAACTCATCACAGAGGAAGAATTGCCCGACCCGACAACCCAGGACAGATTGTCCTGGTGCCAAAAAATTAGGAGAGCCGACCCCACATGAAGTGGGAAAGAGCAAGGAAGAAGAAGAGGTTGTTATGTAGTATAGGTACACTAAAGAGTTCTAATTTCAATGCAATAAAGTTTATACTCAATAGAGGTTGAATTAGCAACATTTGTTATGAAATTATGTTGCATCTGTCATTTGGTTTTTGCAAAATACCCCTTTGGACTTTTAAGAGGTTTCACTTGAAAGAGGAAATCTTCTATATATATATATATAAATATATTGCTGTTCGTTTGTCTCTCTAAAATTCGAGAACGGCTGGTCCGATTTAGATGATATTGGTTTTGAAATGTTTGTCGTAGTTAGTCCAGGGAAGGTTTAAATGGTGAGAAAGATCGGACTTACGCAGGTGAAACCGCGGGGCGTGGCTAGTAATAAATAAATTAGTAAAAACCTAACAGTACAATTGCACAACACCCAAAAATGGTACGTCCTGAGCACAGTGCTTGATTGATGAGTTTCTTATTTCTACAAGAAACCTCATCTTGGAGTTTTATCAACCAACTTCACCTTTACTCTTGACATGGCAGTATGAGTTGGGATTTCTTAGCCTTGCCCTTACTTAGTAATTAAATTTAAAACTTACCTTACTTTGATTCTCTTCTATAACCGCATTCCTTTTTTTAGCACTTCTCTTTAAATTCTCCCATTTAGACCTCAACTGCTGATGCGTTCTATGGTCATTACTCTCATTAAATTGATATGTCAAACGATCCCATTCCTCATTCTTTACTTTATTTGCAGCTGCATTGGTACAGGTGCTGTTTATGATCTTCGATGATTCGATTAGTGTGACTAGATGTTTCGTTTCCTGCTTAGTTAGGGCTCGGGCTTTCACATGGACCTTCAAATAGGAAAAATGTGGAAGTAGTTAGCTTTATCCAAGGCAAGGGCACCCTTCTAGAGAGTGATATAGTACAAAGTAGGATTTCTATTTAATGGTGACAAGTCAGGCAAACTACGCCATGATTATCTGTGCAGTAGAAAGAATAGTGGTTTAGGTTTTTGTCTTACGTTTTTAGATTCCATTTTAGTTGTGAAATATGTAACATTAAATTAAAAAAACTATGTTGTTGTTTTTAATTTTTTTGTTGAGTCCATATATTACGAGACCACGTATTACACGACCCGATATTACGAAGCCAAAATGTACTCGTAATACGTGACTGTGTAATATTTGGTCGCGTAATACAGGTCGTGTAATACGTGGTCGTGTAATATTTGTCCGCGGTGATATTACGAGTCCTTAAATTACGAGACCCAGTATTACACGGCCACGTATTACGAAGACATTGCCATAGACCTATAAAACCACAGAGTGGTTCGTCGTAACCAAGTAAAATGGGTAGAATTCGTTTCTAGCACTCGCCGGCCGCTGCCGCGGCACCGCTCGCTTCGCTCGCTCGGCTCGTGCGTTGTGGTCGCAGTTCTAACATAAACCTAACCTATCCATGTCGGTTCTGGGTAGGGGGTGTTCTGGATGGGTCTTGTATGCTGCCCTAAAGACCACGTATTATTATGACCTGACGTCATGCGCCCCGCTTCAGGAACGGGACGCGTCATGTTACCGGAACATGACACTTTTGTGTGAATGCAGGTGTTTCATCAATTAACTAGACGATATCGCACCAAAAATGTAATAAAGAAAGTCCGAATAACTTTTGAACTTTCACACACTCACATAGACAGCACAATTCATAGAGACGTTTGAACCACTCTGTGGTTTTATAGGTCTATGGCAATGTCTTCGTAATACGTGGCGGTGTAATACGTGGCGGTGTAATACGTGGCGGTGTAATACGTGGTCTCGTAATAAGTGGTCGTACATTATTTGTTCAAACCTATAATACGAAGCCTGTACACGTAATATCAGGTCGGGTAATCCATGGCGTCGTAATCCATGGCAGCGTAATATCATGTACACGTATTATTGGCTCCCTTTTTTGTTTACCAAAAAATGTCAACAATACAGTGACTCCATCTATGAAAAAATTAGCTAACTACATGGTAGTTATGTCAGTCTATTATTGCCATGATTATAAAATGTACCATTTGATTGAATTTTAAAACGCCGCCGCCGCAAACAAATTATACGTAGAGCAAGATTAAATTCGCTTGGTGGTCTGAATTTTTCACGCCCTTTTTAAATCTAACCTTGCACAATTATTGACGTGATAACGTTTTATAAATTGGTGAACACCTGCCAGTTCAAAAAAGTGTGACGTCATGCGTCGTTACTGGAACGCCTCATCGACCCCCGCCGCCCCCTCCACCGCCACCGCCGCCGCCCGCGCCTCCTTTCCCACCGGCCCATGTATTCTGTGTCTGAGCCAACGATACTTTGATAGTTGACAAGGTAACTATAGCAACGTTTTATCGTTGCCATGGTTACCATCAATGTTTTCTTATGACGTTATCACGTAAAATTATCGTCCGGAAACAGACTTTACAGACAACCATTTTTATTTTAGGTAATAATACTAATAGAATCCTCTTTGGCGGGGTCTAAACTACACAATACACTTCGACCATTGTTTCTACCTCCATGACAATACACAAATAAATTTTATAAAAAGTTAATTCTTATGGCAATACCATTACGTAGTTTACTGCCATCTGTGGTTTAAAATCGTACTAAAGCTTACAATAAGCGACGATAGATGGCAATGCAAGTAACTAACAAAGTATTACGCTACCAAATTAAATACGTGCACATTACCGTTATCGGCCATAGTGTCCATTGAATGTCAGCAACATATACAATTTGGTAGCATTATACCCAAGTGTTCATGCGCGAAAACAGCTGAGCTATACCAGCGACGTACGTGGGATTTTATCAAACTAATCAGTCGCATCATGTCTGCCCGCCGGCTCGGTGTATGACGTTTTTGTGTTTGTTGATAACCTACAAAACAGTTGTTATCACTCCGTCCTATTGATTTAGCGTCCCAAACAATCGTTTAATCTTTTGAACCGGTTTAAGCTTAGTAATTATCGATACATTGCGGTACAACAAAGTAACTCCGTGTACCTTCCTGGGTACGCATTTCGCCGTATCCTCCGTGAAAGAAAGCATTATCGATTTGTACAATGAAACGTGTTTTGTTTACTTTATAATCGTGTGTAATAATTTTCATGAATAAAATGATCGTGCTGTGCTGTGTCTGAAGCTAGTGGTTCGCGTGGATCGATTCAATTATGTGCGAGAGTCCGTACGAGACTTCGTGTTTTGGATGACAAAAAGATGGAATTTGAAAACGATTTCAGCTTGAAAGAATGGGCGAAGGACAAGCCTTTGTCCATTCTACAGTTGGATCCGGCAGACCGTGCAGTTTTGAGGATAGCAGGTTTGTTATTTTCCTTGTTTTTCACCCATCAACAGAGATACCACAGACCATCAAAACCATAACTTTTCAGGGCGTTTTTAACGTTTTCTAATCCATGTTTTGTTGCAATCAGGCCACGTTATCGTTCACGAAGATAATAAACTGTACCGTGATTAACTATTTGTCAAAAAACTGATAAAAATAAGCGTGAAATCAACACTATCTCGCTGAGTATGCGCGAAGGTAGAACGACCAAACAAGTTGATAAAAAAAATATCTACCTTCTTATTATAGGTACATAGGCCTATATTTTATCACAAGCATAGGTACGTAAATTAGTCCGTATTTTATTAACTAGTAACTAGGCCGCGGAATAGTAAAGGCCTCTTTATTGCTGTTCTAATACCATTCAGAAATACCTACATAGATTGTAAAACTTTTGGAAAGATTCTCGAGCTCATAATAGGTATCTCGTACTTAGTCCAAGACACAGAATAATATAATGACAATCCTAGGTCAAAATCCATCCTTGCCAGCAGAAATACTAACGAAACTTACCAATTTGCGTATGAAAATCAATAACAAAAACATTCATTTTATGGCATAAAAACCTGTGAATCGCGTCTCGCTAATTAAGCGCAACGATAGGTACCTATATACTACCTAACTACCTATAATTACAGTTTTTTGTTCATACCTATCCACAATCAATGTTGAAAAAACTACCAATTTGTTCGTTTCTGAGTTTGATGTTACTTATTCATCAACTTTATCAATAGATGGCGTTGCTTGGAAGTGTAGAAGTAAATAGATTTTTGTACAATCTTATGCTCCACCTGTCTGTGTGATATCACTTCCTTAAAAACTCTAAGACGAGGTTTCGTTAATACAAAAACAAGATGGGAACTAATGGATTGTCCAAGAAAATATTAGACAGGGCTGGATGTATGAGCTAAAAAATTCTTTGCCTTCCTGGATATTTGAGGTACCTATCAAAGATGCTGCTTTTTATTTTATAAATTATGGCTTCGCTTAACTTCGCTAAGTTGTCCATATAGCCAGTAATAATTAATATTTGGCGTCAAATTAGGACAATATGTGTTTGAATTGAAAGCAGTCATAGTTCGTCAAGTCAAGCTTTTTGGCTCGTTCCCGCCGAAAACCCTGCTTGCGTTTCATGCTGATTGCTAAACTACCACTATAAAGTCTGGTCGATATATAAATACTAAGAAAATCTGACAAAGTTCAAGGCAATCTCTTTCAAACAAGGTTACAAATACCTACGTAAGCCTGCAAATTACCCACCGGCTATTCCGTTTGTGGTACCCCCCGCGTGTGAGTTTCCCATGGCACGCTATAGACATTAAACCTATAGAGTAAGTACTATAGACTAAAATTTATTGTCGTTTATTACCGCGAAAGTCAAATAAAGAATGAGGTTAATTCGTAGTTTTCATTTACTTAAAATGTTAAAATTTACTAATTTTGAGGTGGGTTGTGCTGGGTTAATGAACTCGCGCCCGTATTCCATAATAATAGATAGGTATTCTAGGCACCTACTAAGTAGGTATGAAAACTGATAGTATAAAATGCAAGTATTTAAGTACGGTCGACTGCATAATTGCAGACCCACCGTAGAGTTCCAAAACGGCTGTTATAAGAATGTATTCAACACAAGCTAGATTCTAGACCCCTGCTTTAGTTGAAGTTTATAGGAACAGTGAATTTATCAAACAAAAATTATTAGAATGAAAACATTCCACTAATAGTAATTTTGGATCTACGGTGGATCTGCAATTATGCAGCCACCTTACCTAAAAAAGACAAAAATATCCCTGCTATAACATCCCGTTATAACCAACAGTGACACATTAACGTAACGGGGGTAAACCCTACTGTTTTGCCCGCGTTTGGGTCTCATTAAAAGTCATGCATAGAAACACAGAATACATAATAGTAACTACAAATTTTTATCAGCCCTTTTTTACTACTATAAAGGACGAATTTCCAAGAATCCTCTCGCAGTGCTTGCCTACTACCTCCTAAAGGAACCCCTCTATGCGAAGTTTAGACTCGCAGCTTGTAGTTTCAGAGATTTCTTGATGATTTCTTCCCGATTCCGTGGGAATATCGGGATAAAAAGTAGCCTATAATACTTCCAATTAATCATTGTATCCTCATACCAAGATTCATCAAAATCGATCCAGTAGTATTGGAGCCTATTCAATTGAAACATACGAAGAAGAAGAGAAGAAGAGTCAAATGTTTCCTCTTTATAAATAATTACTAGTAATTATTACCCGCCCCGGCTTCGCACGGCTATAATATGCATGCGTAATACATATAAACCTTCCTCTTGAATCATTCTATCTATTTAAAAAAAACCGCATTAAAATCCGTTGCGTAGTTTTAAAGATTTAAACATACATAGGGAATAGGGACAGAGAAAGCGACTTTGTTTTATACTATGTAGTGATGACTAGCGACCCGTCCCGGCTTCGCACGACTATAGTTATTATGCATATGTATTATACATATAAACCTTCCTCTTTAATCACTCTATCAATTAAAATAAACCGCATCAAAATCCGTTGCGTAGTTATAAAGATCTAAGCATACATAGGGACTAGGGACAGAAAGCGGAAAGTGACTTTGTTTTATACCTACTATGTAATGATGATTAGTAGGATCCAGAGCTCTCATATCTTGAAGAAATGCGTAGGTAACCAAGAACCGTACTAAAATAAACCTACACAACAAATACCGATGTAGCTAATTTATTTCCTTAATGCACCTGTCCCTGGATACGATACATCTGCTCAACACAAACATTACCCATTGCTTTTTAAAAAGGGTAAATTCAACACCAAATGCCGTGTTTTTATTATTCATTGAGTTGGCAGAAATGGGGTTACTCCTTCTTCGTTTATTTTCTGTACTATCATTACATAGGTAGTATAAAACAAAGTTACTTTCGCTGTCTGTCCCTACGTATGCTTATATCTTTAAAACTACGCAACGGATTTTGATGCGGTTATTTTTAATAGATAAAGTGTTTCAAGAGGAAGGTTCATATCTATATATATAAAAGAGAAAATCACTGACTCACTCACTCACTCACTCATCACGATATCTCAGAAACTACAAGTGCTAGGAGTCTCAAATTTTGCATGGGGGTTCCTTTTATGACGTAGGTGCTCACTAAGACGGGATTTTGCAAAATTCGACCCCTAAGGGGGAAAATGGGGGGTCGAAGTTTGTATGGGACAACGTGATTCCCTGGTCCAATCTACTTCAAATTTTGCATATAAACATTCTTTAACAGAATTAATGGAACACGTGTTTCGTATTTTATTGAAATTCATCCCCTAACGGGGTTAAAAAGGGATAGAAAGTTATTTTGGGGGTGATTTGCTTCGAAGTTGATATCAATACTCTTTAGTGCGATTGATTAGATTGGTAAGACGTCACCTCGAGCTGACAGCAGCTGATGTTAACGTAAAACCAAAGAGGTTAAAAACTTCGAACATAGAACTGAAAAAAAGGTGTCTTGCCATTTAGTACTGGGAACTTGACATAGTATTTTAATGCGCGATATTTTTGAGAACCATACCTATAGATAGAGGACATTACGGCAAATGAAGTATGCTTTTACACTAAATCTCATAAGCGTCTCGGAAATGGGGTATTTGACCAAAGGTGATGTCTTAAAAATTTTCAAAAATGCACTGTGCACAAATAATGCTTTCTAACCAAACTTCTAAACCATCTCGGAAACGGGGTATTTGTTAAAACATGGAACTGTTATAGGATAGCCATTGAATCGTTTTAAAAAAAGATTATGTTTTGGCTAAATAGAAAATGTTTTATTAATAATTAGGATTTAGTAAAAAACTAGGAAATAGAAATTATGATAATTATGAAAAGCCGCTCTTTCAGCAGTCGCGGCTGGATTAAGACTGATAAGCTAATGACGTGTTTAACTAATCAATGGCTACTGTTGCTGAGGCAGCAGTAGAAAGGAAGCAATGTGAAGAAAGGAAGAAAGCTAAAGGCGTAAAGTAAAATAAATCTAAAGATACAAACTGAATAACGTATTGAGTAAAACCATGAGCATAAAAAATAGATATACCTAGGTAGGAGTAACAAATGAAAATACAATCTATACTCAGTATATACTTATCTATACTAATATTATAAAGCTGAAGAGTTTGTTTCAACGCGCTAATCTCAGGAAATACTGGTTCGAATTGAAAAATTTTTTTGTGATGATTCCCCGATAAATAGATAGTCCATTTATCGGGGAAGGCTACTTTTTATGTTGATATTTCCACGGGATCGGGACTTACGCGGGTGAAACCGCGGGGCGCAGCTAGTTTATAATACATGCATAATATAGCCGTGCGAAGCCGGGGCGGGTCGCTAGTAATATTATAAAACTGAAGAGTTTGAGTTTGTTTGTTTGAACACGCTAATCTCAAGGACTATTGGTTCGAATTGAAAAATTATTAATGTGTCGGATAGGCTACTTTTAATTTTGATATTACCACGGGATCGGGACATACGCGGGTGAAATCGCGGGGCGCAGCTAGTGTTTAAATATACCTACTTACTTAATATACACACAGAAACACCATGACCAGAAACAAATATCTATACCTACATAAATATTTGTTTGTTGTGGGAATTGAACCCACAACCTTCTGCGTTAGTTGTTCGCCCACCACACTACAGAGGTCGTCAAAGTATAGACAAGAATCAAAAGCTTTCCCATATAGGTATTCAATTAAGCGTGAACTTTGCCAGTTTTATCATTGGCAACCCATTTCGATAAGCATAATCATTGTGACCTTTCTATTCTAAATATAAATCTCTGTAAATTATTCTATACAGTGTGATAACTCTATAATAAAGTTATAAATAGTTAGGTATTTTTATATAACATCTAGGCTCAGATCCAGCCCTCAAAAAAGAAAGAAAGAAATAAAGAAAGAAAACATATATTTGGACAAGCACACGACATAAGACAATCAGAAGAGTAGTAACAAACATAAAAGCACTAAGTAAAACAAAAGTTAATAATAATAAAAACAAAAAAATAATAGGAAAAAAAAAATACAAAAAAGAAATAAGATCTAAGGAGCCGTGTGCCTCCAAAAAGGTTCTAACTCAGCAATGATAGCTGCACCAACAAAAAAGGTTGTCAGTCAGTCACCCGAATTTGTACAGTGTACGTGGGCAATGCCGTGGGGCGAATACTAGTAAAATAATAACTTGTAGTTGTTTCGCTCAATTATTATATTAATATTATTGATGTAAAAGAGTGATTGAATTCGTCCAATATATCTAGTGCCCAATGGAACGAATTGGAGCCATCGGCCTCGATAGACCGTGAAAGTGTGACGTCACAAGTCTATGAGGGTTGCCCGGTTGTGGGAATACCCATCGTGCCCACAATGGCAGATTCGGGCTTGTTTATGCATCGATTTTTTGTTAAAAGTAACGTTTGCTGGGCCGCCACGTTTGATAGTGAAATGTTATTATTTGATCAGTGATCAGTATTTTCAGTGGTTCCTAACCTTTTAAAACTTGTCACCACTATTACCTACTTAGCTAGAGAAACTCTCTAGATAAAAAAAACTTGAGAGGTGTCAAGGGTCACCCGGATGGAACGAAGTTCCTTTCGATTAATTAGTATTAAGGTAAGGATTTGTAAATTGTAATTTTATTTTAATTAAAATATCTGGCTTGCTTTCTATATGAGAGAGAGACAGACAGAGAAACATGCGCACGCCGCACGGCTTACAATAGCTTACTATAGCAAAAAGTGTCGTTACAACTTTTCGTGTGATTTTTTTCCGTCTAGCCCCCTTTCACAACGCGCGATAAGGAACTATCGTTCCAATAATAATGTAAGTACTTATAAATATAAATAAAAGATAAAAAGACGCATCAAGAAAGCTCTGAAACTACAAGAGCTACGAGCTGTTAATTACTAAAGGGGTAACAAGGTATGATACATTTTTGTATTTTTAGTAACTAATATGGTATTGTAGGATATCAATATCACTTTTAAAGAGACACTAAGGGCGTGTTCAGTCAGATGACACGCATCGACCACGCGCCCGCCACGCGCATCACACGCGTTGACCACGCGTTGAACATTCTTTGAAATGTATTCTATATATAATTTGAGTCTTATGACACATGAATAGATCTCAAATTGCATTTATCAAGTCCACCCGCGATAAAAATTAACCTACCCCCTTAAATTAGTCTTAACACTTAACACAGAGAAGCCACACGAAACTCTTAGGAGTGAAAGAGGTTATAAATATTTGTGGAAGGCTATCGATTGACGTCACCAATTGTCTTTAAAAACAGTCTAAAGGTCTAACTTCGCTAGTTATTTGAGACAACAGACTCCGGAAGTGCACGCGCGACTGACTCAAAGTCTGGCGAAATTTTGCGTCTTACAATAGTCTGCCAATTTTTGAGTTCTAGGTCAGTGACGACGCTGTCTAAGATGTAGCACGGTTTACCTGGACGATACTTAAATACTCGTAACTTGAAGATCCCCAAATCGGATGCCTTTTAGTAGAGGCCAATTTACAAAAAGTCGTTTATTTACGACTAGCAGCGCTCCGCGGTTTCACCCGCGTAGCTCTCGATCCTGTGGGAATATCGAAATATAAAATAGCCTATAGCCTTCCTCGATAAATGGACTATTCAACACAAAAATAATTTTTCAATTAGAATCAGTAGTTCCTGAGATTAGCGCGTTCAAACAAACAAACGAACTCTTCAGCTTTATAATATTAGTAAGTAGTATAGATTTCCGTACGACTGGAAAGGTTTATTGACAACCATCATTGTGACGTCATATAAGGCACTCCCACCACTTTAGGAAGCGATTGCGACAGCGTGGCTTACTTATTTGATAATCAGTAAGCCACGCTGATTCCAACGATACCTGTTGTCGTTATAAACCTTTCCAGTCCTACGGATATTACAATTTTTCAACTTGGCCACTCTAATATTCGAGAGACGCGAGTGAAGGTAAGAAGACGGCAGTAGGTGGTAGAACTAGAAATTTTCTAAACTGTCTTCGGACAAGTCCGCTTGCCCACTTAGTGGTAACAAGCCGCAGCCGAAGCCTCACACTACGAACATACAAACAAATTCCATAGTTTTAAACATTCCATTTATATAGCATTCATTAGGCTAATTAATCAATTAGTTCATTAATCATTCGATCGTAAATGACGTTCAAATTAACTCCAAAATTCTATCATCATCACAATTTGCTATCAAATGAATCACCCTTGAATATACTAGATTCGTTCAGGTGCCATCAATAAAGATTTCCTGGTGACTCAGATGTTATGTGGAAATGATACCAATAAAATTTATTATGTCAGGCTATCGACCCTAGTTTAAATCATAAGTTATATTGATAGAACTATAGTTTTATCCCGTGGGTTGACCGGAGTTTGGGTACATCAGAAAAACAGTGGAACTTCAAAGACAACCAGCTTAAAATCGGGAATAACTAAAAATGAAGGAGTTAAAAACCATTCATTACTGTACTAGAAAAAAATATTTTAAGAAAGAAGTTACATTAGGTACTTACCTATATTATATTTTTAACCCGCGGGTTCACCGGAGTTGGTATACTTGTAAGAATTTCCAAAAATCTCTCATTATATGCTTTTAAAGAACCTGGAGTTTATCATGGTTAGGAACACAGACAGAAAACGCTCACGAGGTCGATCTCCAACCAGATGGACAAATCAGATTAAGGACTCATTAGCCTTTAAGCCGATGGGACCGAGACATCGCTGTGATTACACAGTAGAAGCTGACCTGCGCGAACCTCAAGTCAACAATTGGCAAGAAATAGTGTAGTTCAGAGAGCGATGGAAGACTTGTTTCGGCAAAGGTCCACTTCGGATCGCTGTGCCAGCGAAGTAAGCCTCCAGGTTCTACAATATTGTAAGAGATGCTATTAATAGAAGCTGTTGGAGACAGATAATCGAAACTCAAGTGTAGACCATCCAATGATCACGATCATCAGTCATGAGCGGCCGAATACAGATTGAGAGAAAATTTGCTCATAAACTAATACGCAGTTATAAATATCATTATGCCAATCTCTCGTTAGGATTAGACAAATAAAAATTGGCAGACTGCGCTTTAGGTAATCAGCGACTAAAGGCTTTTGAAGAGTTACAAGCAGTTTAGGGTAGCTTAGGCTTGCGTTGTCAGTCTGTCAGGCAACCAGTACCAGGTATTTAAGTAAGCTTAACTTTACGATATTATTACAGAACCAGGAACTTTCCATAGAAGGAAACAGTTCCATTCAATTGCATTTGATTGCAGGAGCATAAAGTGCAATGTAACGTCATAAAGCTTTTAGGTCATACGGTTAGCGACGACTGATTTACTAGGTTGTATTTGAAATCATTTTGAGAAAAAAAAAAGAAAAAAAAACATTTAGATACTTACCTACTTACCTAGTCCATAGAAGTTAGGTATTTTGTATTATTTTTTTGACATTTAATAAGTAATAGACCTTGTCATTGAAAACAAGATTATGATCATATTATGATCAACAAAATAGAATTCTCGAAATTTCGATGTTTCCGATCTAGATAAATTATTCAGATTCAATGTGTTGCATTGAATTTAAAAAAATGTGACCTTTAGGTTAATTTGAAACAATCTGTAGATTTTTAAGAGTCAAGCGTAGTAAAGTGGCATATAATATATCTACAGAATACATTTTCAAAAACATTCGCTTCGGAAAGATTCGAACCTGCTGCATCCTTGATTAGGTTAGTAGAGTAGGTACCTAAATTATTCAAAACTTTGAGTAATCTTACCAGAAATCCTTCTGGACCAAAGCAAGCACCTCTTTGGGAATGCGAAGGACCCAAGGTCCGATAATCACAAAGTCCCCAAATCCTCAAGAGATAGGATGTTGTAGCATTGGCCTGTAAATGTCAGTTTTAAACACTTTTCCAGTACCGGCTCCAGCGGCACATGTGCCCTGGGATAAGAATGCCGAACGCCCATGAAACGACAAAAAAAAGTTTAGCACCGTTTGCTGACAAAAGTTTTTCTGAACTTGGGATTTTAAATTAGAGTTATGAGCTAATTCGGAAAGATTTGCAAAAAAGTGAAAGGCTCCTAAAAAGGCGTCCTATTTCTGTTCATGCCTGAATAAAAATCCCAGGAAGGCAGCTAAATTAGTGAAATTTGAAAGAAAGGGCGGCTATGTGCCTGGACATAAAGCCCTAAGTTGGCAGCTTGCAAAATGAGTGAAATGCGAGAGGAAGTGTCAGATGCGTTTATGCCTGGGGCTCTTCGATGGTCGCCCTAACACGATCTCTTCCTAAAACTGCTACTGCTTTTTACTTATCCCTATACCTACCTATTTAACAAAACAACAAACCTCTTGTCTTCAAATCTTCACTCAGACAATCCAACTTGTACCGTTAATGACCACAACTGTAGTCACTAACAATAATAGGTAATTGTCGTAAAACATAAGGTGACAAGTCAATCCCTCACAAGTTTTATGGTCGAACTAAATAGGAAGCGGCTAATTTTGGAGTTCGTTCACCTAAACCGAGTACGTATAGAGTACGGGATAGGAACGGACCATGTATCTTGGAACGGTAATTATTTAATTGATTAAAACAAGTCATTGTGGATTTCCTGTTTGAGTCACTAAGTTTTTATCGCGACGGGAAACCGCCATTTTTTTGCTAAAGTTTTAATTTAGCACATTTTGCACTATCCTTTGCTTTTGGTTCGATTGTCCTTTACTTCTGGTTTGACAGCCCTTTTTATTAGGAAAAATCCTTATGCACTCCCACGGGTGTGAAAGGAAAAAACCCTTAAAGGAATTAAAGGAACTAGCCAACACGATGAAAAAATTTATCCATAACTATGGCTCGATAGCCTTAGCCCAAAAATAACTTAACGTTGTTATTCGCACAGTGAGCGGCAGGTCGCATCGCGAGTTCGACTCTTGCCGCGGTGAAGCAAAATTGTTAAAATTCATTTTTCCTTGAGAATATTTACAGAAATGGCCTTTACACATGCCCCTGACGCACTTAAATTAAATAAAATTACTAAGCGACTACTGAATTTTAACTTTACCTACTGTTTTAAGAGAAATCCCTGAATTTTCAAAGAACATCTGTTGGATATTCGAACGGCTGCAAAATGTTAAAATATAGGCGAGATTCTAGTAGTCAGCTGAAGATCATTCTTTTTGAGACTGAAATTGCGAAATTGCTGATGTTGTCAATATTTTAAATTTATCAATATCTCTCTTTTGTCGCAACAATTTTATGTTATGCAAGAAGATACTAAGGAACGCTTAAATAATTATTATTATTTATTATTATTAAGAGCCTACACTGTCCCACTGCAGGGCAAAGGCCTCTCTACCTTTCTTCCATTGATCACGATCTGTCGCCATTGCAAATAATTAATACTTTATAATTGTTTCAGATACCATGCTCCCGCATCCTACCTCCTGTAACACCTACTTCCATGGCATCCTTTCCTGACTCTCGAAAATAAAACCAAACAAATACCTCCTTCCTTACTCATCACTTCCCTTTTCCAAATAAACCTTAAATCTTAAAATATATACTAGCTGTTGCCCGCGACTTCGTACGCGTGGTAGTTTTTTTATATACTTACTAAAACCTTCATTCATTCTTTATTCATTCTATCTATTTTAAAAAACCGCATCAAAATGAATTGCGTATTTTCGCTGGTAACTGGTGCCTGAGCACATTGAGGTGGTACCGAGAATATCATACCAATTGCATTTCGATTGCATTTCGATTGCAATTGCGATCGGTTTTTTTTTCCAAAAAGGTGACTTTAAGGGTGTTTTGAGCTACTTCGAGGGTATTTTTTGTGACCGAAATGCAATCGAAATGATATTGAAATGTAATTTCAACAATGTTATTTACGAGAATTGGCCTTCTGCGCAGTCGCATGAATTTGTTTTATTAATCACCGTTCCCGCTGAACAGAGGGCCTTGTGTTACAAGCAAATAAATATGCAAACTTGGCTACCATTGTTTGAAAACGTTTACACAAGACAAGCTTGACTCATTTCGAGGAACTGCAAGTAAATACCGGTCTAAAAATGTAGTGAAATACACGAGGCTTTGTTGTCAAACAACGATATAATTATACTGATATTTTCAATGTATTCGTTTCGTTACTAAATTACTAGTCAAACAATTGTCGACTTTAAGACCTATCGACATTTATTCACCTACCATGTATATGTATAAAATTAGCTGCGCTCCCGATCCCATGGGAATATCAAAATGAAAAGTAGCCTATAGCCTTCCTCGATAAATGGACTAACCAACACAAAAATATTTTTTCAATTCGAACCAGTAGTTCCTGAGATTAGCGCGTTCAAACAAACAAACTCTTCAGCTTTATAATATTAGTATAGATTATAAATAGGAAAGATTTTATTGTCTGTTTGACCACCCAGTTGGCACAATGGTCACCATGCCGAACTGCCAAACACGACGACGACGTCACGACGACGGCGACGACCTCTGTGGCGCGTCGGGCGAACACCCGACTGCGACGCAGAAGGTTGCGGGTTCGATTCCCGCCGGGAACAAGTATTTATGCTGACCATAAATTCTTGTTTCTGGTTCTGGGTGTTTCCTATATGTATAATATGTATATATTTACAAAAAAAAAAAAAAGTATATAAGTAGTTTATCCGTTATCTGGCAACCCATAACACAAGCATTAAGTTGCTTAGCTTGGGGCTGGATGGCGATGTGTAATATGTCCTGAAATATTTATTTATTTATTTAAACACAGGGTTGCGGGTTCGATTCCCGCCTCAGACAAATATTTATGCTTAGATATTTGTCTGTGGTCTGGTTGTTTCTATGTATATTAAGTATATATTTACAATAGAAAATTATATAAGTAGTATATCTGTTGTCTAGCACCCATAACACAAGTCTAGTTACTTAGTTTGGGGCTAGATGGCGATGGGTGGAATGTCCTGCAATATTTATTTATTTGTTTGTTTGGATTGATTACTGAAGCTACTGGACCGATTTTGATATACTTAATATTTTTTAAAATTACGTATAGTTTGCCGCTGCAGGGCAAAAAGGTATCTTTTTGTCAATTTTTTACAGTCCCTACGATATTTTTTACTCATTTTGAGGTTGAGGATAGAGAAATTCAATTAAATCGGCGTCCAATTGTAAAATCTCAACGGTATATTGTTTTCAATTAAGCGGAACCACGACGGATACTAGACACCGAGTCTTATAAGGTGAGGCTAATAAAAATATTTACTCACTTATACATATAAAAAACCGGCCAAGTGCGAGTAGACTTGCGCACGAAGGGTTTCGTACCATGTTGTATGGAAACCCCCCTTTTATTCTGTTTTTAGTATTTGTTGTTATAGCGGCCACAGAAATACATAAACTGTGAAAATCTGTATCTACCTGATAGCTAGACAGTTGAAATTTTAGCTATAGATAGACGGTACATGAGATACAATCTGGTGACAGACAGACAGTGATCTTCAAGTCGCGAGTGAATAGGTATCTTCTAGGAAGGCGTTAGGCAGGTGTGATAGTGGTCAAACGTTGACCTATCATATTATGTAAAAAAAAGAGTGCAGTCTTAGTAATAGGGTCCCGTTTTTACCATTTGTATACGGAACCCTAAAAATTATTACTTACCTTGAACCTGCGACCTCTCGATTGTTTACCTCTGACTCAGTTGCAAATCACACTCCTACGCATGTCGGCTTGAAGAGTTTCGTTTTTGTTTTATTTTAATTCCGATTTTACTTCAGGCAAAATAAAGTCAGTTTACAGCTGATAATAATTTTACGTGATAACATCAAAAAAATGTAAATTGTCAAGTCAAGTCACTTGTCAATAACATGACACTTTTCGTTACGTTGCTATGGTTACCTTGTCAATAACATGACGCTGATGTCACACTTTTTTGTGACAGCAGTACGGTGTTCATCGATTTATAAGACGTTATCACGTTAAAGTATCAAAAACTATAATTACAATTGCATTAAAAATCTTATATATTCCCAACATTAAGGAGTTTGCTCCTCAATGCTTCAGGCACACAGGGGCCTATGTCAAAAATGTGACATTACATGTCAAATTGGTATTCTTCTAATGTTAACTATTCTATCGAAACACCACTGACACACCACTGACTCACTTTGGTATTCTGCTCTAGAATCGTGGCTCAATAGAATCTCGATAGTTGTCAAAACGGTATATCGCTTAGCAACATATAGTATACCAGCGACGACGTATCTATTACCATACCATTGAGACTCCATAGCGATTGTTTTGCGATGTTATAAAACTTTAGCAGAATACCAAATAAAGTTACAATCTCAATATAATATCAATAGAGTCTCGATATAATGACAATGGTAAATCCATTGATGCAAAATAGCGGAATAAGGCTCTTGATCTTCTGAAGCACTAAATCTTATAAATTGGAACTCTAACTAGGCCAAAGAATTCTCGTAAAGTAAGTTAGTAAAAAATTCTCAAATTATTCTTTTCTGTAACACTTTGGCCCATTTTCAGAGGTCCGTACTGTCTATCGGCCTCAAAAGGTTTATTAACCCTTATAGAATCGCTGTCTTTTATGTCTGTCCGTGTTTTACCTAGTGTACCATTTCGGTCATTCCTTTATGCCTTGATTCAGGAGCCAAGCCTTTATTGGCGCGTTCTAGTTATAAATCTAGGTACAATTATTGATTTGTTCCAAATTGAGCATGAACTAGTTTATAACGTAGTCGCTATAACTTGGTATGTATAACGCGGTTTCATCGTAACGCGGAATAAAAAGTAGGGTAATATCGGGATTAAAAGTAGCCAATGTTAATGAATCAATCTATCCTCATACCAAGTTTCATCAAAATCGTTCCAGTAGTTTCGGAGCCTATTCGTTACAAATAAAAATTTACGTTCTCTTCACAATATTAGTTATCACTACATAGTATAAAACAAAGTCGGTTTTTCTGTCCCTATATTCCTTTGTATGCTTAAATCTTTAAAACTACGCAACGGATTTTGATGCGGTTTTTTTTAATAGATAGAGTGATTCAAGAGGAAGGTTTTTAGATATAATACATGCGTAATACAGCCGTGCGAAGCCGGGGCGGGTCGCTAGTTAGTTATAAATAATAAATGTGCTGTATTTGTATACGGGCTGTTTTCCGCAACTAGAGCTCTTTAGTGAGGTCCTTTTTGCGTGAGCGATAAGGCCGCCCATTTGTGCAACTTATACTTTCTAGCTATTACTTTACTTTGTGTATATCGTGTTCTGTTTACTCTTGTGTTGTACAAATAAAGTTATCTATCTATCTATCTTGCCCAGCACCTACTACCCTCTCAGCTCAGTCGACTATGTCCAGAGTCCAGAGGAGAGAACTTGTCAATACTTCTGGAGCCAACTAAGCCGCGGGTTTCATCACGATGTTTTCCTTCACCGTAAGAGCTACAGATGTCAATTAGCGCAAATATCCATTGGTGCACGGCCGGACTGTTTTCAAACCCACTGAAAGTGTGCTGAAAGTACTGCAGTGTTGCCAGATGCCGGTTTTTTTCTCGTACCAAGGATGCCAAAATCTCGTACTTTCTGTTCATTTCAGTACAAAGTATCCGTTTATATAAATAGTTTACACTATAATGTAATACGTATACGTTACGTTTTCTTATCAAATTGATTAGACCTATTAAAAAAAAATGAAAATTAGTTATGTGTAATAAATCAAGTTGTGTGTGCCACGTTAATTGTTTGAGGCAAGGACATATAAATATTCCTTTTTTTTGCAAATGGTGTAGTACGCTGTCAACTTTGTAAAAATCTCGTTCAATTTTAGAGTTACTCACCCAAAGGGTAGTAATAGCTATGACGGTTCATGAGATACATCCTGGTGACAGACAGACGGACGGACAGCGAAGTCTTAGTAGGGTCCCGTTTTTAACCTTTGGGTACGGAACCCTAAAATCGGTACCCTTTTACTAAGACTTTGCTTACCGTCCGTCCGTCTGTCTGTCTGTCACCAGGCTGTATCTCATGAACCATGATAGCTAGAGAGTTTAAATTTAATAGAGTATGTATTTCTGTTGCCGCTATAACAACAAATACTCAAAACTTTAAAACAGCAAAAAAATAATGCTCCCTTAAAACATGATACGGAACCCTTTCAGCGCGAGTCCAACTCGCACTTAGCCGGTATTTTTTAAAATTCTTGTCCAAAGATTGCGCCTGGAAGAGATCCAAGCGAGAGTAAAGCACCTGCTTTACTTAGTTGAAGTATGATTCTAGGCAACAAAAACATTCTTAAAACAGCCGTTTTGGAGCTCTACGGTGGGTCTGTAACTATGCAGCCGACCGTATAATTAATGAGTTAATGTATCTGTCTATCTATCATAGTAGATACTGCGCTAATAGAGTTAGAAATATTCCGATAGTCACTCGAAATAACTGCCTTACCTAGTTTTCGGTTTCACTAAAATAGTTTTTCATTTCATACACGTCATCGCGTGGTAAGTAGACTAAGTCGCATATACAGCTAGTGAAATGACCTAGATTTTTCAACAAACAAACAAACTTATAATAAACAAGAATAAACATCTTAGCCAGAGATTTTGGCGGGAACGAACCTTTTTAAATCATTAAAAATAGTAGATGAAAATAACCTAAAATTCTTAAAAACATACTCAAAAATATTTTCTTTTTTCTGTATTTAGTATTTGTTGTTATAGCGACAACAGAAAAACATAATCTGTGAAAATTTCAACTGTCTAATTATCACGGTTCATGAGATACAGCCTGGGGACAGACAAATAGAAAGACGGTCGGACAGCGAAGTCTTAGTAATAGGGTCCCGTTTTTAACATTTGGGTACGGACGGAACCCTAAAAACTATAGGTCCACTGAACCGTTAGGATGAAACTTAGTATGTACATAGTTGGAGTCCTGAAATAACAACTAACCCACATAGTTCCAAGTCGGCTAAAACCATGCTTCCGAAAACCACAAAACGACATCCTTGAGTGTTATCAACGTTAACTACTGAATAAGGCCCCAATTGTATAATGAATATTTATATAGGTGATCTTCTTTAAAAACTTATTTAACTAATGCTAATGATATCGTTTAAAAAGACGAATTATTACAACGCCAAATATAAGTACGCTCCCTCAGTCTGATTGTTCATAATGTAGATGCCAAGGTCATTGCCAATAGAAGCAAATTAAACGCGTTTTTAGTATGAATCGACACATTTTGCATAGAAATATCATTAACGAGTTTTACCTACTTAATTAATTGACTACTAAGTACCTACGCGCTTTTAGTTGTAAGTAGGCGCGTGCGATTGTAAGGGTTCTATTTTTAAATCGATACAAAAAAGTTTTGTTTATAAATATTTTGAATTTAGAACACAGCAGTGCAATGTCATGGACTGTCTGTGATGGAGATTTGAAGATTTCAAAAAGAGAATTAATGAAATCTATGTTGCCAGTAGTTAAAGTTAAAGTCTAGGTATATATATTTTTATTTGGGCTTCAGCGTTTCTTATGAGATGTGCATTCAGGTATTACATCAATATAAACACATATCAAGCTGAAATGTTTTAAACGGGTCTTTATTTTTGGTTACCTATATCCTAATAAAATAGATAAGTACAAATAATTTAAACTGAATTTATATTTTACAATGTTAAAAATGACATTGTTAATTAGGTGATTAAGTCTATTCCTTAGATCCAGAATTTAGAAAGAATTACCAATACCGCTTCCTCACTAAAAACGGTGTCCAGAAACTTTGAGGTCAAAGTTTTTTTCTTAAAGCCAGTGTTGCCAGTCCAACGAACAGTTTTAACTTACTTTCCACAAGTTGAGTGGCCTGTAAACACACATTACTTTCACCAACAAGTTAATAAACCATTGTTGTATCGTATAATTAGATTGTAACTATTGATGCATGAAAATGGGGATTATGTTTATTGAACAAATAACTCGGAGAGTGTTTTTGTTGGCGCCATCTCGCCGTTCTAATGTGTTTTTTTATTCACGCTTTCGTTATGGTCATGTGCGGCTTGTGTATATTGCCGGATTATTGATACGTCTTTGATCTTTACTGATTTGTTTAGTCTATTTCACAGCAGATAATTTTTATTAATGAATTTATAAGATTGTCAAATTAATTATAATATACTTACCTACATTAAATTTAAGATATTAATTCATTGGTATGATTTAATACATTATTATGATTTTGATATTAGTAGTGTGCAAATTATTTTTTCCTTCGCAAAAACAAAGTGTTTATTTTTATACTTATACTTAGTTCTTTCTTTTTTACAATTTTCCGCCCGGACGGCATTTGTTTTCTGATCTTTTCCCTACAATATTTAGTTAAGTACTTACTTAACTACTACCTATGTAAGGATTTCTTATTCTCCAAAATCCACAAGGGATTTGCACCAAAATTAAGAATGTCTATTCTAATAAATCTAGAATTATATGTTGTTACACTTTTGATACAATTTTATTGTTATAAAATTACGATTTTAACTTAACCTAATAACAATCATTAGCTTGGCACAGATAATATAATAAGGCTTGGCATAGAACTACCCCTATAGCCTAGAATAATGGCGCCCGCCTACGTCTGACCCTCAGACTGTCGACTGACTGACGTCACAGCTGTCAGATTACGTTAACTCTACGTTAACATGTTGTCACGAGGCAGCCAGGCGTCTTTTGTCTCCAACAGTTTAGGGCCCTACGTAATACAACTTCGTATTAAATTCTATGGAAGCTAACTCTGGCGACAACGTCGACAGTTTGGAAGCGTAACCATGAACGACGCGACGCTTTGTGAAGACTAGATACTCTGGCGTCCTAGCGATGTAGCCACAGTAGCCAGTAAATTGGTATTCGTGTAAATTGCGCCTAACTCACTCAGTATCCAACGAGGTTGGATACCACGTCCACGCCAGGACGTCAAAGTTTGTTGGGCGCACTTGTTTTTTGTGATAGGCAGTAGCTCTATTTGGCGACCTAGGGTGGCCAGAAGTAGCCATGGCGTCCTGGTGATGTAGGGCCAGTGAGATGTAACGGTTATAGAGTGGTTATCTCCGAACTTCGCATTCCTTTATTGTGACAATAATTTGACATGTCTTCGTGCATTATCTGGAAGAGGGATCAAGAGTCAATTGCCTTTATTTCGTGTGGTTAAGTTTATTTTACAAAGATGTATCTAATATAACTCTGGTTGACGTATGACTGGGTAGGGCCCTTATTCTTTAACCTCGATTTCGACCTATAAGCGATGGTGTGGTGGTATAGATAGAACTACCCCTAGAACGTGGCGCCGCCTTGGTCTGACCTCTTTAACCATGTATTTTGACGTCATACACACGTCAGGTTATGTTCTCCTTAATACTTAGTTACCTACATGATATTATTGTATTTTAACATAGGTAAGTACCGTTTTTAGATGCTTGTTTCTAGTCTTTCCCAGGTACGCATAATTGCAGACCCATCGTAGAGCTCCTAAACGGCTGTTATAAGAATGTTTTTAACACAAGGAAGATTCTATATAGGCACCTGCTTTAGTTATAGTTTACATGAATTTATCAAACAAAAATTATTAGCATGAAAACATTCCAATAATAATAATTTTAGAACTCTACGGTGGGTCTGCAATTATGCTGCCAACCGTACGTTACTTAGTAGGGACGACTAGGAATAGGCGCTTTTTGACTGTCCTGAATACAGATAAATATTATGCCTAAAAATGCCAGCACCCTTCTAGTATTTGACGCTACCTCACATTGTTAAAAAGAATCTTTTACAACCTCATTTATTTGGTGACAGCGCAGTATTCGAGATTTTACTGCAAAGTTATCTATAAATATAAAATGCTTTGTCCTGACTGACTGACGGATCAACGCACAGCCTAAACCGCTGATCGTAGAGGCCTGAAACTTGGAGGGTGTGTTCTTTGTATGACGTAGGCATCCGAAGTAAAGATAGTAATTATTTTCCCGGGTCTTAATCGCGTATTTTTTGTTTTTTATTTCTCTTACCTCAACGTTTCGACTATGTTACAATAGTCATGGTCGCGAAGTAAAGATGTTCCGTAATTTTACCCCTGAGGGTGTGAAAAAAAGAGGGGCATCGTTTGTATGGGATTTTGTACGTGATTTCTTGGTCCAATCTACTGTTTTGCATAAACATTCTTTATCAGAATTGATGGAAGACGTGCTTCGTATGTTACTAAAATTCATCCCCTAAAACCCTTTTAGAACCATTTTGACGTGATAACGTCTATTAAATTGATGACCTGCATTCACAAAAAAGTGTGACGGCATGCGTCATGGTAACAATATGACCATGACGCCGTCATGTTCCGTGTTTGTTTTATATTGTTTAATAATAATATGGCTCATCTGGGCTTGTGTTATGGTGACGAGTGACAAATAGGAGACCAAAAAAAAAACTCAATTTTTTATTGTTTTCTTATGGACGTCATCACGTAAAATTATCATCCGTTAACCGACTTCACAGACAACCATTTTTTTGAGGATGAGGTCGCTAGTTCGTCAATAAGATTTTACTCAGTCTAACAAAATATAAGTGAGTTTAAAGTTGTTGTCTATATAAAAGAAAGCGACTCGCGTAACCGTCACGGTCGAGTGCCGGCGCTAAGTTTATCGGTCTATTTTTAGTTGCGTCATTACAGTTTTCTCGGAGAAGGGGTATCATTGAGTAATTTTGAAGAATTGTGTCATCTTCAGTATTAGTTAACATGAATTCTTATAAACTTAATCTTAAGAAATTTCTGATCGACAAGGTGTATTACACTATTAATGACTTCCTAAATGATAGAACAACTAAATGACATCGACAATGCCTATTCTTACACAATATAAATAAACACACCTGACATTATATTATAATACTATTGTGACATTAATATTTAAACAAATTGACATTGTAATACCTATCTATAATAATTTTAATATACCTAACTATAATCAAATTGCTATTTTTCTAATAATTTATTGTGATAATCTCTATATATATAAAATTCTCGTGTCACGGGGTTCGAAGTTGAACTCCTCCGAAACGGCTTGACCGATTCTCATGAAATTTTGTGAGCATATTCAGTAGGTCTGAGAATCGGCCAACATCTGTTTTTTATTTTGATTCCTTTAGTTTTTTTTTTTGTAAATGGCAAAACAACGTTTGCCGGGACAGCTAGTATAATCTTATAAAAATAAACTATAAGATTTGCACGCCTCTTGGGCAGAGTAAAGAGAACATAAATTAATTTGTAATAACATCAAACTATGTACTTTTATTCGCAAATAAATGATTGATTGATTGATTGGTTAAGTCCACTTCTGGACATGGCCACCAGAGAGCCAACTTTCTCACTTTGCCGACTTTTGCAAAATTCAGTCATTAAGAGGAAAGGGCGCTCTCTCCGTTCAAACGTAGTCGACTGTTTTCAACCTGGATAATGACACTAGCACAAATATTTTTGTTGCATATACCTTTAACTGCCATGACTATGCCTCTGTCTTGTTTTTTTTTCATTTCCTAATTATTATGGAAAGTAAGAGTTAAATATACAAAAAAATAAATAAGACATAAATAAGACACGTAAAATAAGGGATGGTCATATTGGTCATGGCAGTTATAAGTTTTATGCTGCAAAAATATTGACTCTAGTGTCATTATTCAGGGAGGAAAAAGTCGACTACGTTTGTATGGAGAGAGCGCCGGTACCCATTCATCTTAAGCAATCATTAACGACTATAAAACTAAGTCTAGTTTATTTTTTAGCAGGCTGTTGAATATATGTAAATCCAAGAGAAAAATATAAAAACTAAAGAAAAATCTACATTTAGAGCCCGATAGTCCAGTGGCCAAATTTTTAAAAAGCACTAGCAGCGCGGTTTCACCCGCGTAACTCCCGATCCCGTGTGAATATCGGCACAAAAATTAGTGATGTATCAATGTATCCTCGTACCAAGTTTCATCAAAATCGGTCCAGTAGTTTCGGAGCCTATTCGTTATAAAATAAACAAAAAAATATTACTTTTTATTACTTAGTATAGATTTAGGCGTGACTTCAAAATCTAAATGCATCCAATGGCAGAGTTCTGCGTTATCGATTTATCAATTAGGTACTTATTAGGTAGGTAGGTTACTTACTTATCTAAGTAACAGATAATCTTATTATTTCTATTTATGAAAGATGGCGATGGCGGTAAAAAAATACCTATTTACCTATTTATTCTGCGGTCGAAACCATGACCAGACAAAACTAAGAATGAAAAACCCATGAACTTTTTATTCTTCTTTTTGCCTAATGGTAGAGAACTTCGACTTTCATTCTGAAGGTCGCGGGTTTGAATCCCGATAGGCCTAAAAACTAACACAAGTCCAGTTACTTAGCTTGGGGCTAGATAGCGATGTGTGGAATCTCCTGCAATATTTATTTATTATTTTATTTCTTTTTAACTATACAGGGTGAATTTTTTAATGTTGCTATATCCTAAACCATAAGAGATAGCGAAAAATGCTGAAAGGAGTTGCGTGCCCGATTTTGACAAAAACTAAAACTGCATCATTAGATTTTTGAAAAAGTCATTATCCTAGCCGGGAATCGAACCTGTTCATTTTCAAAAATAATAATCATCCTATATTTTTGTACCAATCGATAGTGTTGCTAACAGAGTCTGGCAAATTAAAGTAAATAGCTCATTTTAGTAATCTTCTGTAATTTTCATACAACCATCCCTGAAAAAAATGTAGTGAGGAGGTATGGCCAATGACGTAACAAACTGCTGCACTAAAAATAAGAACTGTTTTTACAAATTTTATGTAAAGAACTTCATTTAGAACTTATTTTATGATATTTAGAATAGACATGGGGCGGGTACCCGGTTTGGATCCGGTACCCGGCGGATCCGGCACTTTTTTTAGGATCCGGCCGGGTACCGAGTAATGGTGCCGGGTATCCGGCTCTGCCGGGTAATTTGATAGACCAAAAATAATGAAACATATTACACTTTTTAAATTATTTATTATGCTGAACACAAACGGTAATCATTATAATTATGTTTTGCTCACTAATTTATCAGGAAGAACTAAAAAAACTAAATATATATTTTATTTTAATATTGGTAATTTAAGATGGGTAAGTTGTGATGTAAAAACGCTAATTTTTCTGCGCGGTTAGCATTTAGGCGACTGCGTTTCTTGTCATAAATTAGCCCTGCTTCTGAGAACAGGCGTTCGCTGTATACAGAACAAGATGGTGTGCATAGATATTTGGCCGATACGTACCCGCCGGGTACCTACGAGTACCCGGCGCAGAATGTGTCGGGTACCCGTTTAGCGAGTACCCGGCAAAACCACTACCCGCCCCATGTCTAATTTAGAATAATATCACTTGTTCTCTATGTCTCACATTATTGTTTTGCCAGAGACAGAAAGGTGAAAATTACAGAAAACTACAAAATTCAGCCATTTCCTTTGTTTTGCCATACTATGTTTGTTTCCAGGAATTGATCTCTATTAGCAACACTATCGATTGGTATAAAAATATAGGATGATTATTTTTTTGCAAAATCAACAGGTTCGATTCCCGGCTAGGGTAATGACTTTTTCAAAAATCTAATCATGCAGTTTTAGTTTTTGTCAAAATCGGGCACGCAACTCCTTTCAGCATTTTTCGCTATCTCTCATAGTTTAGGATATAGCCCTGAAGGCCCACATAAAAAATTCACCCTGTATACTTAAAGGTCAATATTATTAGTTTGGTATACTATACCTAACTTTTTTCATTCATAATAAAATTAATTAAATAAAAATAACCTGTTTTCAATTGAGTTTATTGGTTTATCTTCTCACAATAAATTATGCATGCATTTGAAATTGTTGTTAGAAAGTTTTGCATGAAAATACACAATCGTGACTTCAATTATTTATGTAAAACGTAGTGGTAATGTTGAATGATATTTATCAAGAGTTTTTCAGTGTACGTTTATTTAATTTGCATGTTTCGCGCATAAATTATGATTATTTTATGGTATGAACAAAAAGAACTAAAAAATAATGATAAATAGCTAATAATAATGGCTAGAACGCAAGACTATTTTATGTAAAAACCTCGGCCGAGCTACATGGTAGGCGGAGTGGGGGTGTTAGGTTTTATTTTCGTTACGGAATTCCTTTATTCGGTCGCCCCCCTCAAAGCCCGCGATAAAAGCTATGCGCTAGCTTAAAAAAATGGTCGTCTGTGAAGTCGGTGTACGGACGAAAATTTTACGTGATAAAGTCATAAGAAAACATTGATGGTAACCATAGCAACGATAATACGTTGCTATGGTTACCTTGTCAATAACATGACGCCTTCCCGGACGCACGACGCTGTGTTTTTTGTGATTCAATTCATCAATTTATTAGACGTCAAAAAAGCTTGCTCTTTTCTCCGAGTACAGGAAGTTAGCACCGCACTTTTGGATTTTTCGAAATTTGACTATTGTGCTAGGTTTGTGCTTCGTTGTGTCGAAAAAAGTTTTATGCCGTAGGTTTAAAGCTGTGGCTTTAGTTAGTTTTAGAAAACACTGACTTATTCTGTCCAATGTGAAGTGAACATAGAAAACCTGATTTGGGCCAAACTTGATGAATAAGCGTTACCTCTGGCTATATGCAAAAATTATGACATAGCTATTATTTAAAAAAAAACTTTAAACTAAAAAAAAATTAACTTATTTACTAAACAACTACAAAATATATGCACATGCATATTATATGCACACACTGTGGCTGCGTCTCGTAACGGTGTCGCGAGTTCAGAGATTTTATCTTCAAAAACTAAAACATACGACAGTCATTCTTCTAAGTTACACTGAAAAGTGGCAAATTGATAACCTATTCCACCTCCATTGTATCCAAACAACAGGTTTTTTTACAATAACGCATTCTTGACATTTAAAAGGAATTGCAATGTCAAATGACCCTGATCGAACATTGGTCAGGTCGCGAATACAGTGCATTGACTCCAGATTAAAGACTTCTCATTGGTGGATTAAAATACGCGGGGAAACACGGTTTGAATTTTAAAAAGAACGCGCCAAAATAGGTAACGGTCGCTGGGAAAACTATTAAGTATATTGTTATGTAATCCGCATTTATAACTCGTCCGAAAACGTGCGAGTTGTAGAAAACATAAATAAAAAATAAACGTCACGGGCAGTACTTTTGTAGGCAATCCGCACGCAAATAAACACGTCCGAAGGTGCGAGCTAAGGAAAACAATCATATAATAAAACATCGCAAACAAAAGAAAGTACCTACCACCATCCTATTGAATTTAAAATTAGCTGGCTGTTTTCTTTGCAACCTTGCTTTTCTAGTCATCATCATCATCCGAGCGATGTTCCCGGTTGCATCCCTCTCGGGAGCCCAGGGTCCGCTTTCCTACTTTTACGCCTCCACTTCGCACGATCTTCGGCATCCTGGGTTGTAAGGCCATTTGCACGCATATCACCCTTTACGACGTCAAGCCAGCACTTCTTGGGTCTACCCAGTCTGCCACGACCCGGCGGAGGCGCCATGGCAAGACATTTGTTCCCCACGTAACTAGCCGGTTTTCGCAAGACGTGGCCGTACCAGCGTAAGCGACATTCTTGCAATTTATCTGCAATGTCTCGGACATGAAGGCTGCCCCGGATGCGGGAGTTCCTGACGCGATCCTTTCGCGTCACTCCACACATCCAGCGCAACATCTTCATCTCCGTGACACGCAGCTCCTGCTTATGTCGCTCAAGCACCGGCCACGCCTCACTACCTCATAACCTTGCTTTTCTAGTAAGCATTAATAAAACCTTTTTTTTAGGTCATTAACAAAACCAAGAAGGTTTCATATCATTTTAATCAGCTAGATCACAAAATGGCAACCTTGGATTTATGTAAACTAATGTAAAGTACAACCATAAAACCTAAACCACGTATTTTTAATGCCTCTAATAAAAACTAAGTACCTTCCTGACCTACCTGCAAAGATATTTAAAATTACAGGATAAAGAAAATTCCAAAACTTTTCTGTCACAAATTACCTAAAGTGACACTTCTCAGGCAGTGCGAATCATATCACTACATAGTATAAAATAAGTCACTTTTCGCCGTCCCTATGTCCCTTTGTATGCTTAGATCTTTAAAACTACGCAACGGATTTTGATGCGGTTTTTTTTAATAGATAGAGTGATTCAAGAGGAAGGTTTATATGTTTAATACTTGCATAATATAGCCGTGCGAAGCCGGGGCGGGTCGCTAGTTTTTAAATATTTTAAGCTCATATCTTTGAAACGTGACACTTTGGAACATTACGTGATAGATCTTATCGACTGTTAAAAAAAGTGTTAGGCCATTTTAAAATCGGTTTGTTTTTTAGTTTAGGTAAGTAGCACGTTACAGGCAAAACCTAACGTAATGCATGCCATTTTTTTTTTGTTTTTGGGTGATTTCATTTAAGTAAGTAAGTACATATTATATTTTCGGGAAGTTATCCCGGGTAACCGTGCACCAATAGATTTTTTTTTTAATAATTTGCTCTAATTGACATGCTCTTACAACGCTGACAAAGCTGAGATGGAGCTGCGCAAGATCTCTTTTGAAAGACCCAAAAAGAGGCCTATTTGCGGAAAATACTCCCGATAACAAATATAGTTAAAATGTATGTATAGATTTTTTAAATATGGTAATTATTTTAAACAAATATAGTTTAACTAGCGACCCGCCCCGGTTTCGCACGGCTATATTATTCATGTATTATACATATAAACCTTTCTCTTGAATCACTCTATCTATTAAAAAAAACCGCATCAAAATCCGTTGCGTAGTTTTAAATATTTAAGCTTACAAAGGGATATAGGGACAGAGAAAGCGACTTTGTTTTATACTATGTAGTGATTATACGTACCTATTACTACCTATGTATGGATTTTGAAACATTTAAATTGTCATGTTTAAATAACACATCATATAGGAGCGGTGTTGGCTTAGTGGTAGATACTTCGACTTTCATTCTGAAGGTCGTGGATTCGAATCCAGGCGAGCCGTGCACCGATGTATTTTTCTTAATAAAAATTATATGCGCGAATTGACATTGCTCTTACGGCGAAGGAAAACATCGTGATGAAACCCGCGACTCAGTTGGCTCCAGTAGTATTGACAAGTTCACTCCTCTGGACATGGCCGATTGAACTGAGACCTCACGCAAAAAGGACCTAATTAAAAAGAGTCTAATTGCGGAAAACAGCCCGCATACAAGTACAAGTAACTTTTCATATTAAATTTTATCTGACAATATCCTTTTCACGAATCTAGTCCACCTAACCATTCACAAGTGGAAGGTCCCAGTTCAATCAGGCACTGATGCGTGACACAACTGGATAAAATGATGTCAAATGGGAGTGGTCCATTCGTACACTTACACACTCCACCTGTCATGTGGTTTATTAGAAACGCTAACATGACCTCACTTGTACGCTACTACGTACTTTATGATCTACTAGCGACCCGCCACGGCTTCGCACGGCTATATTATGCATGTATTATACATATAAACCTTCCTCTTGAATCACTCTATCTATTAAAAAAAACCGCATCAAAATCCGTTGCGTAGTTTTAAAGATTTTTCAATTTTCTTTTCATCCCACTTCTCTTCTTTCACAAAATCGTCTCAGTAGCAAAGGTACCGTCAGACAAAAACATATATTAAAATTTTAAAATATTTTCAATTAATAGTCAAAGAGATCAAACTTAACAACTCTAAATAATGTATGGATTTTGAAACATTTCAATTGTCACGTTTAAATAACTTTTCATATTAAATTTTATCTGACAATATCCTTTTCACGAATCTAGTCCACCTAACCATTCACAAGTTGAAGGTCCCAGTTCAATCAGGCACTGATGCGTGACCACTGGATATAATGATGTCAAATGGGAGTGGTCCATTCGTACACTTACACACTCCACCTGTCATGGTTTATTAGAAACACTAACATGACCTCACTTGTACGCTACTACGTACTTTATGATCTACTAGCGACCCGCTCCACCTTCGCACGGCTATATTATGCATGACGACCCAGTTGGCACAATGGTTACCATGCCGGACTGCCAAACACAGGGTTGCGGGTTCGATTCCCGCCACAGACAAGTGTTTATGCTTAGTTATTTGTCTGTGGTCTGGTTGTTTCTATTTATTATAAGTATATATTTACAAAAGAAAAGTATATAAGTAGTATATCCGTTGTCTAGCACCCATAACACAAGTCTAGTTACTTAGCTTGGGGCTAGATGGCGATGTGTGGAATGTCCTGCAATATTTATTTATTTATTTATTTATTTTTATGTATTATACATATAAACCGTCCTATTGAATCATTCTATCTATTAAAAAAATCGCATCAAAATCCCTTGCGTAGTTTTAAAGATCTAAGCATACAAAAGGACATAGGGACGGCAAAAAGTGACTTTCTTTTTATACTATGTAGTGATAAAATAAAAGATGTAAAACTTCAACTAAAGCAGGTGCGCCTAGAATCTTGCTTGAGTTGAAACATTCTTATAACAGCCGTTTTGTAGCTCTACGGTGGGTCTGCAATTCTGACTCGCACCGTACCTACATCTGCGCCCGCGCATCACACAGCAATTAAGAGGTCTTGTTATACTTTATCTTCTCTTGTTTATGCGCTTCTGGTAGAGATGGAACCAGTTTTTAGAGCATTCACCGCACAATTTCTAGGAAAAGTATTTGTCAACTTGGTAGACTAACTAGTTAAACTAGAAAACTATAAACAAAAAGTTTGTTATAAAAAAGATTGTTTATTTCTTGTTAAAAAAAAACATACATACAACCGAATTTAGAACCTCCTCCTATTTTTGAAGTCGGTTAAAAAGTAGCGGCGTTAGTGAGGGAGTTTTGGATCAACAAAAAAATTGAACCTTGTAATTTACTTTTCTTGTATTTGTTTACTATTACTTACTAAGACTTTACTGTCTGTCCGTCTGTCTGTCTGTCACTAGGCTGTATCTCATAAACCAGTCATGTCAAACATACGAAATCTAGATCACAATTCACAACAATTTAGCACTTGCAGTGACCACTCTGCTAGACACCCTTGACTTTGAGTATTCAAAAGCTAGCTATCCTTTTTCGTAGTTCGTATTTATGTGACCAAATGTTTTCTATTATGAAAATGAATAAGAATAAATATCGGTGAAGACGTGATGAACATCTTCAGTCTATTCTCAAAATAAATACCACTTATATGACACACCTGATCACAATAATATTATGAAAAAAAAATCAAAAGAAGTCAAGTTTCCGGGTCCCACAGATAAACTTACTTCTTCTTTTTTATTATTTTTGCAGTACCTATCTACAGTTAAAAAAACTTAAGTTTTACCAACCTACCTATTTAAAAAGTGCCAAATAAATGTAAGTAGGTACCTTACCTGACCAAAAAACTTTTTAAAAAATGTACGTGTTAAATTATTTTATGTCTGGCCCGCTAACACTTCTTCAATTTTCGAAATGGCCCTTTGGAAAATCGAGTTTGACACCCCTGTCATAAACTATTATAATAGCTAGAGAGTTGAAATTTTCACAGATGATGTATTTCTGGGTGGGTTTATTGCCTTTTTTTTATTATGAATTTGGAGTAGACTTTGAGGCCCGCATGGAAGTAGGTAGGTATTAAAGAAAGAACAGTCAGAGAAAACAGTAAAATATAACTAAGATAATTTTATTATAAAAATATTTATATAAATCAACAACAATTAAAAACTAAACAACTGAAAAATACAGTAGTACTTATTTGTCATCAATTACTTACCTAAGACATAATAATTTGTAAAACGTTTAACTGTTGCCGCTATAACAACAAATCCTAAAAACAGAAAAAAGTTAATATTTTTTTAATGGGGTTTTTTATGCAATATTTTTATTGTTATTTATATTCCCAAAAGGGCAGGCAAAAGACTTTTAACATATACATACAGACTCGTCTGACATACAATATTTTTTTTGGATTTTTTGCATTTGATTTTGCGTCGAGGGTTAAAATGGTACGGAACCCTTCGTGCTTGAGTCCGACTCGCACTTGACCGGTTTTTAAATACAACATTGAATCATTCAATAGAAATACCAAGTAAAATGAATGATTAAGTTATCCATTGTTTTTCTTCACAACTGTTTAATACATCTAGAAGCCGTGACGGCAACAAGTGACCGATCACTTTCCATCAGAAGTCGGAGCGTTGACATTAGAAACGATCTACATTGTCTATGCATGACTGGAGAGCAACATCAGTTAGGACGGTGTGTCAGATTACTGTTTACTTGTTACATGTGACAGTTTTTTTTATGTTTGGCTTTATATTGTATATAGCCAGTGTCAAGTTATCATGTTTCATTATTACATCATATTTGTTATTTGTTCTGTCTCTTATATATCTTTTTTCTTCCATCTTCGGGATTTTAAGATGTGAACCTTCTAAAATAAGATTCCAGAAGAATTAACCTGAAATAAGTTAGACTGAGTTAAAATAAATTAGACTGAAATAAAGTTTCATAAGAATTATTTCTTAAATATGAAACAAAATACAAATCTATAATTAAAATATAGTTTAAAGCTGTCCCGGGCAAATGTTGTTTTGCCATTTACAAAAAAAGAAACTAAAGGAAACAAAATAAACGCACTCCGGGAGTGCAGGCAGAAGTGAAAACAATAAACTTGTTATTTCTCATAGAATATTTCTTGAAACGATCTGCTACTGCCATCTATTAGCACTCACTTAAACAAATATAGTTTATTTTTTATTCGCTAGATGGCAGTAAAAAATTTAAATCAGCGCCATCTACATTCGAATAGCGGTCTTTCTAGAAACTAAGTTTCTCAATTTGTGTAATAGATGGCAGTATAAGTTAAACAAAAAGACTAACACAAATAAAATCTCATCTGTCGCGAGAAAATCTGTCGTCTGTCGCGAGAACGGCTGAAAATGCTCACCCACAAAAGTGCCCAACGCGCCATAAGAAGTTTTCACTTCAAAAATAGATAGTTTCCAATTCTCAGACCTACTGAATATGCATATAAAATTTCATAAAAATCGGTCAAGCCGTTTCGGAGAAGTATGGTAACTAACATCGTGACACGAGAATTTAATATATTAGATTTTAAATTTATAATTGTACTAGCGACCCGCCCCGGCATCGCACGGCTATATTATGCATGTATTATACATATAAACCTTCCTCTTGAATCACTCTATCTATTAAAAAAACCGCATCAAAATCCGTTGCGTAGTTTTAAAGATTTAAGCATACATAGGGAATAGGGACAGAGAAAGCGACTTTGTTTTATACTATGTAGTGATTTACTCAAACATTTTAAGGTTTTGTTACACAGTTCAATAATATGGAATGTTGACGAAACTATTATATATTCTTGCCTCAAATATAATTACAAATGTCTAGTTATTATAACCAGTAACATCCTGTTCCACTTAACATTCATCACGATAGATCACTTACTTCAATTGTTAGCGGGATCTTCGCACGTGCTCAGCGTAGATAAGTTCTTTAACTTCAACTTAGGTAGGTACTTACTGTTTTTTACCCTTGGGTTCCGTACCCAAAGGGTAAATTTTACCGACATTTTAGTGTGATTTTGAGCAAAATTTCCTATAGTTTTGAAGCTATCTTAAAATTAAGAATAAAAACTAGTCGAGCTTTGAAATTACAAGGAATTTTCGCCTCAAAATTACCCCAAAATATCGGTAAAAATTTCACCTACAAATTCCATCTCAGCACTTTTGAGAAAAACAAAACACATTCGTTACAATCAACAATGTTAGTTGTAAGCGACGGGTATTTTTGGCGCGTTGCGTTTGGCAGCATAAGCAGGATTAAAAGATTCAATATATTTAATAAACAATTCTAGCGCCATTAAATACTAGTTTCATGGCGTCTCACCTCCATCTGTCCGTACCATAGACAAGTTTTTTACTCTATTTCTTATTTGCAGGTAATGTGGCAACGACCGGTTCTCTATACAGCCAGTCACAGTGAGTTATTGAGATTTATTAATCTCTGATCTTGATTTGATCTGATAAATATAAGAGTGCTCCGACTTCATTCTTTGGTAGTTGTCGCTTTTGCTTATTTTAAATTACTAGCTGCGCTCCCCGGTTTCACCTGCGTAAGTCCCGATCCCGTGGGAATATCATAATGAAAATTAGCCTATATCCTTCCTCGATAAATAGACTATCCAACACATAAAGAATTTTTCAATTCAAACCTGTAGTTCCAGAGATAAGCGCGTTCAAACAAACAAACAAACTCTTCAGCTTTATAATATTATAGTATAGACTAGCGACCCGCCCCGGCTTCGCACGGCTATATTAATAAATAATAATTAGTTATTATTTATTTAGCGTAGTTTTGAAGATTTAAGCATACATAGGGATATATGGACATGGGGACAGAGAAAGCGACTTTGTTTTATACTATGTAGTGATATTAGTATAGATTTTAAAATATATTAATTGAGCGAATAATGAAGTTTATGAGCGATTGCTATAAATGAAAATTCTAGCAAAAATATTTGTGCTCGTGTCAATTTTTCCGGGGAGGAAACAGTCGACTACGTTTGTATACAGAGAGCGCCGGTACCCTTTCACCTTAATATTATAAATGTGAAAGTTTGTGCGTTAGTATGTGTGTTTGTTTGTATGTTTATGACCGATTGCGATGAAACTCGGTACCTAGATAGCTGGAGACATTCTGGAAATGTACCTTCCGCATGCCCGCCGACCCGGGGAGGTTGACGGGTTATGTCGGGCTCGCACCGACTAAAACCAGACGGGGTTCCTCCACTTGCCATATTGTCAGTGTGTGATACCTGCGTTAGCATTGAACCACACAGATAGCTGGAGACCTGGATTAACACATGGGCTTTTTATCCCAATATTTTCACGGGATCGGGACTTACGCAGGTGAAACTGCGGGGCACAGCTAGTAATCACTCCATAATATAAAGCTTCCCGCTGTCAGTCCCTCCCTATGTATGCTTTGATCTTTAAAACTACGCAACGCATTTTGATGCGGTTCTTTATAGATATAGTGATTCAAGAGGAAGGTTTTGGTATATAAAATAAACCTACGAAGCGTACGAAGTCGCGGGCAACAGCTAGTATAATATATTAATAAGTTTAATAATACATTTATCGGTCAAACGTGACAATAAATCAAACGTACGAGCAAAAACCGTGTGTAACTCGCCCACCGTGCGTGTCACTGACCTACCCCAATAACTTGTTAATAGATAGATGTGACACTCCGTACGAAAAGATTAATTAAAAATCTAAGCTAAATTAGTGAAAACAAACATATTAAGAGGAAAAGGTTCCGGCTGTTTTTCCATACAAATAACACCAGAAGGCATCTCGTAAATAACATTGTTCAAATAATAAATAAATATTGCAGGACATTCCACACATCGCCATCTAGCCCCAAGCTAAGTAACTAGACTTGTGTTATGGGTGCTAGACAACGGATATACTACTTATATACGTTTATTTTGTAATTATATACTTCAAGTACATATAAACAACCAGAGCACAGACAAATATCAAAGCATAAATACTTGTCTGTCTTATCTGAGGCGGGAATCGAACCCTCAACCCTGTATTTGACAGTCCGGCATGGTGACCATTGTGCCAACTAGGTCGTCAAAATAACATAAAAGACAAATTGACATTTAAAAGGAAAGGGTACCGAAGCTCTCTCCATACAAACGTAGTCGACTGTTTCCTCCATGGATAATGACACTGAGCAAATATTTTTGTATTACAAAACCTACTGTCATGCCCAATTGCCCATGTATTTCCAAGTCGGTCCGGGCTATGTTTTATTTGTTTTTAGTCGGATTAATAATCCTACTAATATTATAAACGTGAAAGTTTGTATGTATGTTTACTCTTTAACGCAAAAACTACTGAATGAATTTTAATGAAACTTTACAATAATATAGCTTCTACATCAGAATAGAACATAGGCTTTAATTTATAAAGATATTGTGTGAATTGTCCAAAGTATAACGAAAAGTGTCGAAAAATTGACACTTGGACATCTGTCAAATATGTCACTTTGACTTTGACATCTGGCAAATATCACTGACATCTGTGAAATTGCTCAGCCTTGTTTTCACATCTATGCTGATTAAAAGCTACTTAATTTTCGTCATATATTTTCACGAGATCGGGACTAACGCGGGTGAAACCGTGGGGCACAGCTAGTTAATAATAATACTAAAATTTATACATTATTTTTAAGACTTGTAAATTAAATTTTATTTATGTTAGGTTTTCAAGCTTAGATAGAATTTTTTTATAAGTTTTATAGTGATGTATATATTTTGTAATCAGTTTGTTTTTATAAAAATTTAAATTTACTAAAAAAAAATGAATTGGAAATACTAATAATTAAATAATAAATACTTACTAATAATTAATTAATAATGTATAAATTTTTCACTGTCATCTCTGCACATGTATTTATTCATTGCCAAACCGCGCCCACTAAAGTAATATATTGTCGTAGGTCGTAGTTATAATTAAACATGCCATTGATGCGCATGTCAGTACAAATGTTACGGCATTCATTAGGCGGGAGACATGCGCGTGCGCAGGGTTCATGAAACTATAACTTTTTGTGTGTTTTGGCCTGAAACCTTTTCCAAAATCAATCAATAAATTAGTAAAAACACCACTGAATGCATTTTTAAAGCTATTGCATAGCTTTTACCGCGGGCTTTGAACGCGGCGACCGAATCAAGAAATTCCGTAACGAAAATAAAACCTAACACCCCCACTCCGCCTACCATGTTTACATAAATAAAACGAACTTTGTAAGTTATAAGTCATTTGTTTGAATTTTATTTCACTGTTGTGAAATTTTATCATTTGGGGGAAAGCATTCTAGTTAAGATATACTTTGGGGGATAGATAACGCAACTTTCAATTTCCATTATCCCCCAAAATGGGGTAAGTATAGCATTTAGTTAGGGGATAGGGGGAACACCCCAAATTGGTTTAGTAGTTTATGTGATTAATTTTAGACTAACTTGTTAATGCGAATAACGAACGAAATTCATCAACTAACACAACCGTGCCAGTTTCTTAACTGCGAATCGATGACATAGCTCTCGTAAGCCTGTGACAATTTTTTAACGAAATATCGACATTGATTGACTAAAATTGTATAAAAAATTCACTGGAATTATCCAATTTAACTCAATATACCTAGTATAACAAATATTAAAAAAAACAGGCGCCAATTTCGCGTTATACCAAAATATCATTTAAGTGGTAGCTGAGTATCATAGGCAATTATTTTATATCGGAGCTAGCGACCCGCCCCGGCTTCGCACGGCTATATTATGCATGTATTATACATTATAAACCTTCCTCTTGAATCACTCTATCTATTAAAAAAAAATGGGTGCGTGTACTTATGTACGCGCGTGAGAAGTTATACTTCTTTGGCATTATTTAAAAAAAAAAAAAAAAAAAAAAACTCGTCCGACAAAATACTCGTCCGACAAAAAACTCGTCCGACAAAAAACTCGTCCGACAAAAAACTCGTCCGGCAAAAAACTCGTCCGACAAAATACTCGTCCGACAAAAAACTCGTCCGACAAAAAACTCGTCCGGCAAAAAACTCGTCCGACAAAATACTCGTCCGACAAAAAACTCGTCCGACAAAAAACTCGTCCGACAAAAAACTCATCCGGCAAAAAACTCGTCCGACAAAATACTCGTCCGACAAAAAACTCGTCCGACGTGAGAATTTTGTGTGACGTGAGAATTTTGTGTGACGCTTTTGTAAAATTTCACTCTCATCATTTTTTCATAACGCGCCTAAAGAAGTATAACTTCAAAAAAAAATGGGTGCGTGTACTTATGTACGCGCGTGAGAAGTTATACTCCTTTGGCATCATTAAGAAATAATTTTCCAGTCACTTAATATTTAAATAAATAATTACATTAAAATAATTATGTAGTAGTACCTCTTTGAACTAACCTCATTTTCAGTTTCACGTAGGTAGCTATTTGGTTTTATGACAGCTGTCATCTTGCGGTTTGCGGACAACTTCAGCATGTGAATTTTCCGTGTCACGGTGCGCGCGCATCATAAAAATTCACTCTCATCATTTTTTCATAACGCGGCTAAAGAAGTATAACTTCAAAAAACTGCATCGAAATCCGTTGCGTAGTTTTAAAGATTTAAGCATACATAGGGACATAGGGACAGAGAAAGCGACTTTGTTTTATACTATGTAGTGATAGTGAAGTGATAGTGATTTCCACGGGATCGGGACTTACGCGGGTGAAACCGCGTGGTGCAGCTAGTCAATAATAAAATGAATATATGTGCATAAAACATCGTTCTACCAGCATTCCAATGGAATGAATAAGAGTGTTGCGCAAACGCATCTCACTTTCATACTTTGATGTAATTCAGTAAATTACGAGCGAAATCAAGAGTAGGTGTGATTAAAAGAATAGAGGTATTTTATTACATCTTTATTGAAAGTGTTATCACTACATCACTATCACTTCACTATCACTACATAGTATAAAACAAAGTCGCTTTTTCTGTCCCTATATCCCTTTGTATGCTTAAATCTTTAAAACTACGCAACGGATTTTGATGCGGTTTTTTGTAATAGATATAGTGATTCAAGAGGAAGGTTTATATGTATATACATGCATAGTATAGCCGGAGCGGGTCGCTAGTACGAGCTAAAAGCGGAATGCCTTTCTATACTAATTTTATAAAAAGAAAAGATTTTTTTGTTTGTATGTTTGTAACGAATCTCTTGCTGGACCGATTTTGTTGAAACTTGGTATATTGATACATTGATTCATAGGGAATAACATACTTTTTATCCCGATATTCCCACGGGATTGGGAGTTATGCGGGTGACGGAGCGCTTCTAGTCCCCTTTACATTTTGATGTTTGATGTTAATCGATCCTACGTCGGTTGGTGTAGCGGGTGCCGGCTTATACCACTCACACAACTACACACATAGCTAACATGTTGACAAATAATAATCACACCGAGTACTTTTAATTCGACGACCTCTGTGGCGCGTCGGGCGAACACCCGACTGCGACGCAGAAGGTTGCGGGTTCGATTCCCGCCGGGAACAAGTATTTATGCTGACCATTAATTCTTGTTTCTGGTTCTGGGTGTTTCCTATATGTATAATATGTATATATTTACAAAAAAAAAAGTATATAAGTAGTTTATCCGTTATCTGGCACCCATAACACAAGCATTAAGTTGCTTAGCTTGGGGCTGGATGGCGATGTGTAATATGTCCTGAAATATTTATTTATTTATTTAATTCGAGTATTTAAGTTTGTGTGTAACGTCTATTAGAAGAAGGGTAACTAACTCCAATACTTGTTGATAGTATTATTGTAGCAAACTGATCATTCACTTATGACACATACTGTACCTTAATAGTATAAATGTAATTGTAATACAAATCATCATTAACACCATGTAAAATCTCCGTTTGCATCACATTTGCATGACTCTTGTTTCTGAGAAAGTAAACGTAACGGTCTAACGAACACTTTGCACAGAAATGCAGACGAAACTCGAACGGAGCTGCGGGAACACGTCATACATACGTGAGATGGTTTGTAATTGTATTCAAAACTAACTGCGTTGTTTTACTTGTAAACATCGATGTAAAAAGTAGCATAAGCTCACTGTCTCGCCCGGGGCGGAGTCAATAATTTTCCGCCTTTTTGACGCTATAAAAATAATAATGTTGATATTTTGCCGCCTTTTTGACGTCTTAAAACCAATAATAATATTGCAATTTTGCCGTCTTTTTGACGTTGAGATTTCGCCGCCCCTTTAACGTCTTAAAAATAATAACGTTTATCTTTTGACGTCTTAAAAATAATAATGTTGAGATTTTGCCGCCTTTTTGACGTCATAAAAATAATAATGTAGAGATTTTGCCGCCCTTTTGACGTCTATAAAATAATAACGTTGAGATTTCGCCGCCCCTTTAACGTCTTAAAAATAATAACGTTTATATTTTGCCGTCCTTTTGACGTCTTAAAAATAATAATTTTGAGATTTTGCCGCCTTTTTGATGTCATAAAAATAATAATGTTGATATTTTGCCGCCCTTTTGACGTCTAAAAATAATAACTTTAAGATTTTGCCGCCCTTTTGCCGTCTTAAAAATAATAATCAGGGTTCCGTAAACTTCCGTACCTTAAAAGGTAAAAAAGGTATAAGATCACTCTCTTGTCCGTCTGTCCGTGTGTCACCATCGATTTTCTCAGGAACAGGTGGATCTAGCAAGTAGAAATTTATACCCTCAGATACTGAGGTCTATATTTCGTGAACTCACACACAAACTTTCGCATTTTTAATATTAGTAGAATGTATTCAATGTTAGTATTGTTCTTTCTAACTGTTCTTTTCGCCTGCGGGTTTGTAATTGCTCGCCCGATATTCATTCTGCCAAAACGTGCGAGTTAACTACATTTTAATGATGGGTTCATTAATATGTTGTTAACCTCTTCGCCAAAAGGTTTATGGTATACTGGCTAAGAATTAATTGGTTCAAAAATTAATAATTTACTAATATTATTGCTGAAGCTGAAGAGTTTGTTAATTTTTTTGAACGCGTTAATCTCAGGATACTGGTTCGAATTGAAAAATTATTTTTGTGTTGGATAGTCCATTTATCGAGGAAGGCTATAGGCTACTTTTTATTTTGAAATTCCCACGGGATCGGGACTTATGCGGGTGAAACCGCGGGATGCAGCTAGTTACTTATAACTCTTGTGTACCTACTTATCACTACATAGTATAAAACAAAGTCGCTTTCTCTGTCCCTATGTCCCTATATCCCGTTGTATGCTTAAATCTTTAAAACTACGCAACGGATTTTGATGCGGTTTTTTTAATAGATAGAGGGATTCAAGATGAAGGTTTATATGTATAATACATGTATAATATAGCCGTGCGAAGCCGGGGCGGGTCGCTAGTTATGAAATAAATTCCCCCGGTATCTGTCTGTCTGAAAGCGTTATTAAAAACCGGCCAAGTGCGAGTCGGATTCGCGCACGAAGGGTTCCGAACCATTATATTCTGTTTTTAGTAGTTATTTGTTATTATAGCGGCAACAGAATAGAAGACATCATTTAAAAAAATCGTTTGCTTCATGCGAAGCCGAGGTGGATCACTAGTTTATTATCATTCTTAGGGTTCCGTATCTAAAGGACCTTCACTGTCCGTCAGTCTGTCTGTATGTCACCAGGCTGTATCTCATGAACCGTGATAGCTAGACAGTTGAAATTTTTGCACAGATGATGTATTTTTGTTGCCGCTGTAGCATTAACTAAAATCAGAAAAAAAAACGAAACTCTCCGTGCACGAATCCGATTCGCACTTGGCCGTTTTTTTTTGTTTACGATTCACACGAACTTATCCGTGTGTTGTCAACTTTATAACCTAATATTTTATTTGACCATCAACATAACACCTTTAAGGCCAAGTTGACAGAATAACAAATCTGCCCTACATGATCTAACCTTTGGTAAGCAAGTAACGTCATCAGATGCTAATCTGTTGATTTTTAACTGCAAAGTACCTTAAAATAAACAAACTGAAGGCTACGTACTTGGCCACTGATTTACTTTATTCTTTTACCGCTTGTTTTTACTGATATCAATCTTAAGATCATGTAAATAACAGCTGCCAAGGATCATCACTGAACACTCATAGCTAGACTTGTCCATCATTTTAAAGTCGCTCAGCGAGCTACGGAGAGAGCTATGCTCGGTGTTTCTCTGCGGGATCGAATCCGGAACGAAGTAATTCGCCAGAGAACTAAAGTGATCGACATAGCTCAACGGATTGGCAAACTGAAGTGGCAGCTGATCATATCTGCCGCGCAGCAGGATTGATAACCGTTGGGGTAAACTTGTCCTGGAGTGGAGAATGCGAATTGGCAAACGTAGTGTAGGACGCCCTGTCACCAGGTGGAGCGCCGACATACGCAAAGCGGTGGGTAGTGAATGGGGAATAGCCGAAGATTGGGCTCAGTGGCGCATCTTGGGAAAGGCCTACGAACGAGGCCAGATATGAACAGCCGTATTATTGGCATGAGTGGACTGACACCGGCTCATTATGATGATGATGAAGGATCATCATATCAGCCACAACACGCCCACTGCTGCACATTGGGCTCCCCCAAAGACTTCCAGAGCGATCGCATGCTTTCTGCCACCAACGCCTTCCTGAATCTATTCGGAAGGCGTTCCGCGATGCGTTTTTGGCAAAGGATAGAGACCCGCTGAAGTATTTATTATCTGTGTCTCTAAAATGCAGGCATAACGCTTTTTAGCCCATACAGCCTGTAACCGTAATTTAATACAAACCAATATTAGATTTTGATTCTGACTAATTTGTACATCACTTCGACATCACGTCTTTATTAAAACAATTAAAAAAACTTGAAATAAGCAATAAAAATAAAATAGTTACCTATACTTAGTCTCATTTTTATCTTTAGTGTTTTTGAATCGCTAATAAGACGACCACAATCAATGTATAAAATGTTAATAACTTATTTATAAACCTGTTTATTTAATATAATATTGTTATTGTCAATACAATGACCGCCCACACGATTTTTATTATCATAAGATTCTCTTTAGCACAGGTCATGCATGACTTAATTTCATTTTAAAGTTTTTCTTAAAATTCTCATCTTTTTTTCTGACATTTAACTGTTTTTACCCGATACCTATTTGTTTTAAGGGTTCCGTACCGAAAGGGTAAAAACGAAACTCTATTACTAAGACTCCACTGTCTGTCTGTCTGTCTGTCACCAGGCTATATCTCATGAACTGTGAGAGCTAGGTAATTGAAATGTTCACATAAGATGTATTTCTGTTGCCGCTTTAACAACATATTATTATGCTAAAAACAGTAAAATGGACGGAACCCTTCGTGCGCGAGTTTTTTAGGCCGGGTTTTTTATTTTTTTATAAATACTGCAGTACTGCTGCAAATAAATATTGCAGGACATTCCACACATCGCCATCTAGCCCCAAACTAAGTAACTACACTTGTGTTATGGGTGCTAGACAACGGATATACTACTTATATAATTTTCTTTTGTAAATATATACTTATTATACATATAAACAACCAGACCACAGACAAATATCTAAGCATAAATACATGTCTGAGGCGGGAATCGAACCCGCGACCCTGTGATACCGGTGAAATGTTTAAAAAAATATTTTTTTTTAATTATTAATTAAACATACTCTGGACTGAAAGCTAGGCAACCCATATGGATTATATTTATTGACATATTAAATTAAATATAAAATACGTTTCATTAAATAAGCATCTCGGTGAAGGTCGTTCTTAAAGGGATCTTATACTATAGACGATTTGGAGAATCCCGAATAATCCCGATCCACAAGGCACCCAACACCCTACTTCTCTTTTATGACGACTAATAGTTAGTTATTTAACTGTTTTTCCCGATGTTTGTTTTGATTTTTTCACAACAATCTATTAATTTTTTTGTTTTATTTTATACTTTAGTGTTTTTATGTTTGTTACTACTTTTCTGATTGTCTTGTGGCGTGTGCTTGTCCAAATAACTGTTTTCTTGCTTTCTTTTATTTGGGTTAGTTCACTCTTCTCCATTAAAAATCCCCATCCCCATGGATTTGTGAACTTTTTGATTACTTATCCCCATTACTTGCTGATTTCAAGCATAATGTAGTTTATAACTTTTGCTTCAAAAAAATACATACAACCGAATTGAGAAACTACTCCTTATTTTGAAGTAGGTTAAAAAGGGAATTAGTCGGAAGAAGAAACAGATATAATACGTTTGACTAGGTATTATTAACTTTAATAGTGAACAAAAAGTTCACAAATCCCATGGACGGGGATTTTCAATGGGGAAAAGTGAACTAACCCCTTTATTTGACGCTAATTACAAGGATATTGTTAATCTGTGTCGTTTTCATACAAACTATTCTCTTATATTTATGCACGTGCCAGTAAAACTACGTACCTACTATAGGCCTATAACATAAAATAAAGTTATTTATTTAAACTATGATTAGATAATACTGCGTTAGGTATTAGATTAGCAGATAAATCAGAATTCCATGTAAAAACATAAGCTGCTTCTGAGAATTTCAATATTAAAACATAGTCAAGGCAATAGTGATAAATCAAACGATTTTATTTATTGCGACGGAATTGGATTATTTTAATCCTTAGACTAATAAATATTTTTTCATATTATACATAGTTTATAAAATAAATAACTTATTTTTAATTTGTGAGGTCTTCCTTAAAGCAATTTATTTTTTATATTATTTATAAATCTTCAATTTTAAGTGAAGAGTAGAGACGTTAACTTTGCCTATTTTTAGAGAAAAATAAAAATTGATCTTTCTGAAATATTGATTATTTAAGTACCTAATTTGAGCTTGTATTGTACAAGTATTGATGTGAGAAAGTAGCAAAAAATCTTCAAATATATAAAAAAAAGGAAACAAAAGATTAAAAAATGTGTGAAATGTAATTTTAGAGAAATATTTTAATTTTTCGTCATGGAAACGCAAAAAAAAGCGAACTTTGGTGCAAGTAGCACCAAAACTGAAGCCAAGTGGAACTTATAATTTATCCAGAAATTTATATTTTACATTTGCATTTTATGACTAAACGCCCATTCATATTTGAGCAAAACTACTTTCCGATTTTCTTGGTCTTTCATACAATGTGCAGCGACAGCATAAGGGTACTTTTCCACCAGAGATGTGCTATGCTACGATGCTATGGATGATATTGGTGCACATAGCATAGCACTTTTGGCGTAGCGTAGATTTCACATCAGCATAGCTGCATAACACATCTCTGTTAGAAAAGCACCCTAAGGGCGCGTTCAGATGACACGCGTTGACCACGCGCCCACCACGCGCATCACACGCGTTGAACACGCGTTGAAATTTGTGCTATATATAATTTTAGTCTTATGACACATCAATAGATCTCAAATTGCATTTATCAAGTCCACCCGCTCACGCCCCGCGCCCGCCTCGCGCCTGCTTGCAGAAATGCAATTTGAGATCTATTGATGTGTCATCATCATCATCATCATCATCATCATCAGCCGGTGTCAGTCCACTGCTGGACGTAGGCCTCTCCCAAGATACGCCACTGAGCCCGATCTTCGGCTCTTCTTCTCCATTCACTGCCCACCGAATGATGCCCATTGATGTGTCATAAGGCTCAAATTATGTATAGAACAAATTTCAACGCGTGTTCAACGCGTGTGAAGCGCATGGTGGGTGCGTGGTCAACGCGTGTTCATCTGAACGCGCCCTTACTCTCATACTTTTACAAAATAAATCCCCAAATAAGGAAATATTCATTAATAGAAAAGTATTAATCAAAACCTTTCAAATGAAACTAAAGAATTACGTATGTTTTACGACTGGCCTTCTCTTATTTACAGTTATGTCAAGTAATTCCAATCACATAATCTTATTAAGGCATTGGATCACGACAATCACCTTTTGCATGTCGCTCTAAGTAAAATTGTTTAATATGAAAGAATGTTGTTTTTATTCAAATGTACCATTTGTAGGTAATTAAAAATATACTGGGTTAATGTTTTACATGGGTCTTTAAGGCTATATCCTAAACTGTAGGAGATAGCTAAAAATGCAGAAAGGAGTTGCGTGCCCGATTTTGACAAAAACTAAAACTGCCTCATTAGATTTTTGTAAAAGTGAAATCGAACCTGTTGGTTTTGCACAAAATAGTAAATTTTTATACTTACTTATCGATAGTGTTGCTGATAGAGATCAATTTCTGAAAACAACCATTGGGGCGACAAAACAAATAAATAAACAAACGTTCTGAAAAAGATATGTTCGCTCGAGGTAAGTATTTAAAGAGTTTTTTCCACTTGACACGGATGACTAAGCTGAGAGGGTGGTATACGTAAGGCCAAAAAGCTATTATTCCTGAACTATTTTAAGGTCAGGTTAGAAATAATTTAAAATTAATTAGTTGCACGCGCCAGGCTTTTATTTCATTTATATATTCATTTTCGACTGCGATGCAGAAGGTTGCGGGTTCGATTCCCGCCGGGAACAAGTATTTATGCTGACCATAAATTCTTGTTTCTGGTTCTGGGTGTTTCCTATATGTATAATATGTATATATTTACAAAAAAAAAAAAAAAAAGTATATAAGTAGTTTATCCGTTATCTGGCACCCATAACACAAGCATTAAGTTGCTTAGCTTGGGGCTGGATGGCGATGTGTAATATGTCCTGAAATATTTATTTATTTATTTATTTCATTTATATATTCATTTTAGCATTCGTTCCGGCCCGTTTTTCAAGTCAAGTTTTTAAGTCGAATTTTCCGCAAAATATTTAGCGATTGGCGGGTCCCAGGGCCTTAAATATTAATACTCGTAGGATGATAAAGTTTTAATGATGAAGGTTAGGTACCTAGTACCTATAGTTAAAACCTAACATGTAATTACACATTCGCTTCCTCATTTGAGTTAGATAATTAGTTAAGAATGTAAATAAATAAATAAATATTTCAGGACATATTACACATCGCCATCCAGCCCCAAGCTAAGCAACTTAATGCTTGTGTTATGGGTGCCAGATAACAGATAAACTACTTATATACTTTTTTTTTTTGTAAATATATACATATTATACATATAGGAAACACCCAGAACCAGAAACAAGAATTTATGGTCAGCATAAATACTTGTTCCCGGCGGGAATCGAACCCGCAACCTTCTGCGTCGCAGTCGGGTGTTCGCCCGACGCGCCACAGAGGTAGTCGTAATGTAGAAACCACTGATTTGTGAACTAGCGTGTGTTTTGAGTTAAGTTGAAGAGAATAAAGCAAAAAACTTATTTACCTAAGTTTCAATTAAATGGCAATCGTTTCTGATTATTTTTCAATTAGAAATGACATCATTCGGCAAGGCCCCGAGGTCGGAGGCGACACTAAAGTCTTCATTTATCAATCAATTTATTTATTACTCGGAATCTGTGCTGAGGTATTGACGTGATAATGATAAAGTCTTATAAATTGGTTAGTGCATTTCACAAAAAAGTATGACGTCATGCGATATTGACAAGTAACCATAGCAACGTTATTGACAAGTAACCATAGCAACGTTATCGATAAGTAACCATAGCAACGTTATTGACAAGTAACCATAGCAACGTTATTGACAAGTAACCATAGCAACGTTATTGACAAGTAACCATAGCAACGTTATTGACAAGTAACCATAGCAACGTTATTGACAAGTAACCATAGCAACGTTATTGACAAGTAACCAATAGCAACGTTATTGACAAGGTAACCATAGCAACGTTATTGACAAGTAACCATAGCGACGTTATTGACAAGTAACCATAGCGACGTTATTGACAAGTAACCATAGCAACGTTATTGACAAGTAACCATAGCGACGTTATTGAAAAGTAACCATAGCAACGTTATCGATAAGTAACCATAGCAACGTTATTGACAAGTAACCATAGCAACGTTATTGACAAGGTAACCATAGCAACGAATTGAAGTATGCAAAACTGTAATGTCAATGATAGAAAAGAGTTCTTATGACGTTATCGCGTAAAATTATCGTCCGTAAACAGACTTTACAGACAACCATTGTTTTTTTAAAGAGGATATTCTTTGTTTGACCTGGAATTGTCAATTTTGGTTAAAAGCTAGATCTTACAGTGAGCGCAAGTAACGGGAATAATCCGCAATATAAGAAAGTAGAAAATTAAGGTAAATTTTGGTACTTAGGTACAAGTTTTTGCAAAAATGAAAATTTGTCCATATCTTTTTATCGTATTGTTTTTATACACCTAATAAGGACTATAATAATAGACCTCAGTATCGGGTATGAATTTCAACTTGCTAGGTCCACCCGTTCCTGAGTAAATCGGTGGTGACAGACATACAGACGGACAAGAAAGTGATTTTTTATGGGTTCCTTTTTTATTTACCTTTTGAGGTACGAAACCCTGAAAATGAACATGACAAAGAATAAACAAAGAAGATATGCGGGAACATCCATAAAAAAAAACATACATACAACCGAATTGAAAACCTCCTCTTTTTTTGAAGTCGGTTACAAAGGGGCCCGCCCATATAATGCTGTTACTGCACAAAAAATTGCTTTCATTCAAAACATATGTAAAAAAAATTTGTTAATTTACGTATCAATCGATTAACATATAAAGTATTTTATAATATTTTATAATAATTGATATAAAAACGACAGGAAATTAAATAGTACCTACTTACTTAATAGACAAGTTGCTCACGCTAGTGCTGTAGCATTTTTTTCCCAGAGTTGTTGAGACAACAATCGATTATTGATAATTGACCATAAATAAAACAATCGATTTGTATAACTGTGTTTTTCACGACAGGAAGAATCGGTCACCGATTTCTGAAGTACGAAATCATAACGATTAAATATTTGTGCGTAGGTATACGGCGCCAATTCACTGCTTACTATCCGTTCGACTTAGACTAAGTAGAGATAGGGAATAGCGTAGCTATATACCTATGACCAAACGACTTCATGGACGACGACATGGAAAAACAGGAATGTTCAAGAGTTTCACTCGAGCTCTCGCTATCGCCATATCTAATTGTGTAGTCGCTCCCCCTTTTTGTTTTTGTTTATTTTTTTTCTCTAATGTACCTACCCAACCAGCAGACTTATTATATACATACATTTACCCTTTCTATCGCTACTCCTGTCAACGAAGGGTATGCGCCGAACTTCCGACTGTAGTTTTTGAGATATAAACATAATTTCACAACGTTTATTGACAGTTCATCTAGCTAGACATACCTATCTTTCGTTGACAGCTGATCTAGCTCGCTAGATCAGCTAATAAGCGGGCCGTTGATCCCAGCGCCACCTACCCTTCTCTAGATGGCTTTGGGATTCACCAGTAGAGAGAAAATAAACGACATCAGTTTTTTTTCTAGTTAAGCACCTATCAGTCTTCATTTCTCTGCCAAATCATCGAATTAAGAACCTCCTCGAATGATAGTCGATATCGAGCGATATCGACTACCTATTCAATCGAACTTTACAAAATCAACACATAACACCTAATGAATAATTATCTCCTAGAATAAATAAATACATTAAAAAAAAACTGGTTGCCTGTAAAGTCGGTATACGGGCGAAAGTTTTACGTGACAACAACTGTGCTCGAGTGGAAGGGACGCGTGCCTTTCACTTTTTATGTCTGTCTCTCTCGCTCTTAGGCGGGCTAACCATGCCCGCGTGCCTCTCACTCGCTCTCATTGTGAGCGCATAACGTGAGCGGAGCGTAACGCAGTTTCTTGAAGTGTCACCCGGCAAACCAATTTATAAAACGTTGTCACGTCAAAAATATAAATAGAATAATATAATGTATTGATTGTTCAATACAATATATTTTGATCACCTAACTAGCTTTTGCCCGCGACTTCGTCCGCGTAGTAGTCGAAAATGGACCAAGAAATCACGTTGTCCCATATAAACTTCGCCCCCCTTTTTCACCCCCTAAGGGAATGCCAATATCATACAAAGAACGCACCCTCCAAGTTTCAGGTCTCTACGATCAGTGGTTTATGCTGTGCGTTGATCCATCAGTCAGTCAGTCAGTCAGGATTTTATATAAGATAAGATTACTTCCCTTATCACAGTAAATATCTGATTTTCAGAAGTAAATTGGTAGCTATTTATTTTTTATTATGATTTTTAACAAAAATATTGAATTTTAATTCACTGTAACGATTATAGGTAATCGATTATTTTAATCGATAAATCAATACTTCAAATAATAGTCTATGGTCGACATCCCAATCCCTATGACTTGTCACATAAACGTCACTCAGAAAAGTTGTTTCGCTATATTTGCTCGCATACTTTTGTTGTTTATTTGTTGACTAAAAGCTTTTGAAATGGACTCCGATACTTCTTTTAACCTCGATGACCACGGCCCGAATATGGATACCGTATCAGCCTCATACGACAACCTCAGCGCGAACTTGGATACAATATCTGCCCAATCGAACGACCCCAGCATGAATACCGGCCCAAGTACTTCCCAACCTTCGGTCTTCACCACCAGAGGACATTTACGTTGTGTGAATTGTGGTTTGAATGTCACGAGAATCCGAAGACATTTATTAGAAATTGCAGAAGTCCGTAGTCTTGTTCAGCAATGGGTTCAATCACAGCAGGTAATTAATTGTCATTTATTTTAGAGCACTAAGTAGGCTTTCAGATTTAGGTTCATAATATCCCCTGTTTTTAACCCCCGACCCAAACAGAGGTGAGTTTATGTTTAAGTTTGATATGTGCGTCTGTCTGTGACAACATTGCTCCTGAATGTATGAACCGATATTTATATTATTGTCTGAAAGATGATATCATCATGAATGTTCTTAGCTATGTTTGATGAAATTCGGTTTACCCCTTTAAAAGTTAGGTTCGGTTTGTTTGTTATGTGCAATTTACCACAATCAAATGAATGAATAAGTGCAATCCTTGTCAGTGGGGGCCTTTTAACTATTTTCACAAATAACTTGCATATTTATTAAATAGTACTTAAGTAATTGTACTTAACTATGAATATAATTATTGTTTTTTTTTTAGGTGCTAGTGTCGAGTGACAGTTTGGTCTGCCATTCTTGTTGGACTGCAGCCTGGGACCATATACGAAACTCAACCCAAGAACCACATAATACAGCAGCACCTGCTGTTAATTATAGACGTGTGTGCATCAGCTGTGGTAGATCTCTTGTTAGTGGCAGATTACACACATTGCGGTCTGATACTCAACGTGAGGTACGCATAAGAGATATGATTGCAAGTCAAATAGCACCACGAGAGTTGCCAAGATCAGCGGTTTTATGTCATACTTGCTGGCGAAGGACTGACAGAGCAGCAACAAGATTGGCTGATGAACGAGAATCTACATCAGCTACATCACCTTCGGTGCAATCAGTCACTCAATCCGGAAACCAAGCAGTGCAACCAGGTTTGCAAATATCTGATAGCATATCATTGCCTAACTACATAAGGGCACCTCACAACCAAAGTAGGTGTTTCTACCCACACTGTACTGAGTCTGATCGACACATTGTCCCATCACCACTGCGGATACGCTTATTTTGTGACTACAATTACTATGTACCTCAGAATTGTAAAATCTGTTCTTATCATTTAAGAAGTAACGACTGGGAATCACTTTTAGAAAATATTGAAAATCCTATAAGAACATTTAGCGCGAGTCAAATAGAAGATTTCGCTTCATTACTAAAAGAAAATATGGTCACAAACTTAGATTTTGAAGACTTTAACAGTTTGCCTGACCATATTGTCCATTATTACATTGGACATACAAAGGAACAATTTAATCAAATATTAACAGATGTTCCGAGACTGTCTGCTATGTACAGAGGTTCTTTCGCACTTGCTGCGTACCTAATAAAACTAAGAACTGGAGACAGTGATGAACGTCTGTCAGCATTACTAAAAGTACCTAGAAGTACATTAGAGCGGCTAATGAAGAAAGTACGTGAAATACTACACCAGGATTATGTTCCGCAGAATCTGGGCATAAATCATATGTCCCGCGAACAAATTGCTTCTAGAAACTTGTTAATTCCGAATGGATTATATGGAGGAGAAGAAAGAAGGCCAATAGTGATTGCCGATGGCACCTATATATATATTGAAAAAAGCTCGAATTACCTATACCAAAAGAAAACATATTCATTGCATAAATATCGGAATTTAGTCAAACCTTTTCTTATTGTGTGCACTGATGGTTATATTGTGGATGTTCTTGGTCCTTATGCAGCAACAACCTCTGATGCAGACATAATAAAAAAGGAATTTCATAATGAAGCGAGTCCATTTAGGCAATATTTTCAAAGAGGAGATGTGTTTATTTTAGATAGGGGCTTTAGAGACGCGTTACCACTTTTAGAAGCTTGTGGTTATCATGTTCATGTACCACTGTCACCTGAGGACGGGGAATCACAATTGACAACTATCGATGCCAACAAATCAAGAGCAGTAACTATGTGTCGATGGGTTGTGGAAGTGGTAAATGGCATTTTTAAAACTGCATTTAAAATATTTCGCCAAAATTATTTTAATACCGCTTCCACACACCTAATGGTAGATTTTTCCATAGCTGCTGCTCTAATAAATAAATACCATACGAAAATAAGAGACAGGGAAGATGCAGCACAAATCCTAGAAATTGTAAATAATAAAATGAATATAGATAATGATTTATCGGATTATGTTAGGCTAAGAAACTTAAATAGAGCAAGAGCCGACTTTAGAAACATAAATGTTAATGTAGAAAATGTTACTGAATTCCCTGTCCTCTCATTAAATGATTTAGTTTTGATTGCGTGTGGTACCTATCAAATTAAACAAGCAAAATCCTACTACGGAGAGCATATACGCAATGATGGCTCCTATCAAATAGAAGTATGTAATAATCGAAGAAATAGCCTAATGGATGCTTCAAACTTTGATAATAATTGCTTGCTAATAAGGGCCAGGATATCCAGCAGACATATAAGTCGCAAAATATACTTTGTATATATTTTAGTAAGTGCAAATGAAAGCGGCTACAATGCAGTTAAAAAATACTGTTGTAATTGCATTGTTGGTCGTCGAACAGTGGGATGCTGTGCCCACGTTATGACTGTGATATGGTATCTGGGGTGGGCACGGCATCAAACAGATGTTTCACCTCCGGCACAATTTCTAGATAATATATTAATAGTTTACGATGATTAATTATCAATTGACTATCTGTTGGTTGAGATAATGATGATTAACTATCAATTTAATTGTTTTTATATAATATAATCGTGATAATTACATTACTAAACTATTTCAGTTGTAGTTTAATGTACTGATGTGAAACTGGTTTATTGTGAAAATAAAAATTGTTATATCTCGTTACTAAAAACTTTTTTTATACCTAACTTATAAGCTCTCTTATAGCTAACATACCCTAGAATCATTAGCATTAAGTTTCAAGTGTGTGCAGTGACAGCATATTTTACAAGGGAGAGTGGGCATGCCCCTTTACATAAAAAACAGAAAAGTGACATAAAAAATTTACATAACAAACCGAAAAGTAGAATGGCATAACGTTACTTGGGCCAAACAAGAGAGAGAAAAAACCGGGAAAGTGATATAAAAATGGAACGTTCCTCAGAAACAAAGGTAAAAGAGGAGTCGTGTGCTGACTCAAATGGGTCGACCTCAGCTAAACGATATTTGCCAAATATCGTCTAGCTGGACCGATTTTGATGAAATTTGATATGAGGATACATTGATTTATTGGGAACTAGCGACCCGCCCCGGCTTCGCACGGCTATATTATGCATGTATTATACATATAAACCTTCCTCTTGAATCACTCTATCTATTAAAAAAAACCGCATGAAAATCTGTTGCGTAGTTTTAAAGATTTAAGCATACATAGGGATATAGGCAGGATATAGGGACAGAAAAAGCGACTTTGTTTTATACTACGTAGTGATGACTAGCGACCCGTACCGGCTTCGCACGGCTATATTATGCATGTACTATACATATAAACCTTCCTCTTGAATCACTCTATCTATTAAAAAAAACCGCATCAAAATCCGTTGCGTAGTTTTAAAGATCTAAGCGGTCAAAGGGAAATAGGGACAGAAAAAGCGACTTTGTTTTATACTATGTAGTGATAACATAGACAATTTTTTATCCCGATATCCTAACTTACGCCGCGCTGCCGGCTAAAAACGTCGCTGTTAGTTTTCCAAAATTTCTTCCATATGTGTAGATATATATATTTTTTTAATAAAAAATTATGAGCAATCTCTCATCGTAGTATGAACATTATAGAGAGTGTTGAGAAACACAATAAAACGCCTCAAACGGGCACCGAAATAGATGCTTCCTGGGTTACATGTAGTAACTATTATATATTCTGTGGTCTCATGCTGTACTTAATGTCGGGTTGGTGACTCTTATAAAGACTATAAATCTATATTAATATTATAAAGCCGAAGAGTTTGTTTGTTTGAACGCGCTAATCTCAGATGGTTCGAATCGATAAATAATTTTTGGTTACCTTGTCAATAACATGACGCGTTCCCGGAACATGACGCATGACGTCATCTTTTTTGTGTATGCAGGTGTTCATCAATTTAATAGACGTTATCACGTCAAAAAATCATACAGGGTTATTGCTAAATATGTAAGGAACCGGTTGAAGACTATTTATAAACACGCTACTAATTGAGAAACTGAAGTCGGTTAAAAATAAATGAACATAGATATATTAGGTTATCTATTTGCTTAAAATAACATAAAATAATTGCAGCCAGTAACAATCTGTAGTTTCCTGTAAACTGCGATAAATTGTCATCCAAGGACAGGATAAAGTCATCGTTGTAGTTAGACAAAGCTGTTTGCAAATACAATGCAATTTAGTAGGTACCTAACCTAATAGGAGTACGTATTCCGGCCACCATAACACAAGCCTAGTTGCTTAGCTAGAAGCTAGATGACGCTAGATGTGGTGGCAATGTATTTTAATATTTATTTTACCTTACGTAGTTCCATAAGGGCCCTTCAAAACTAAACAAGATGGTCATTCATTTCTAAAAATACGACAAGTAAAATACCTAACCTACGTACGCATCAGTCACAATCACGGTGTCTTGGGGAAACAGTTACTTAAGGTGATTCGTTACCGGGTGCGCGCGTTTCCTACCTTCAATCGCGTCCCTCGAAGGCCTTAGGTATTTTCTAGGAAAGCATGCTACATCTTAGATCGTATGAGATCTTGGTCAAACGCTGACCTGTTTATTATAAAATAATCATAATTTTACTATAGATATAATGTTTCAAAAAAACTAAAAAAAAAAAAAAACGAAATTATCGAGTTTAGCTGAATGATTTCATAATAATGACCTTTTAACCCATGCTGCTTAATTCACTGTAGCTGCACATCTCTGGACAGAAGAAGTAGGCTTGCTCAGAACCTATACCTTACGATTTTTCGTTACGTGTTACTTTTTTTCTCGCGTGCGTTCTTGCGTGCGATAAGGAACTTCGTTGCAATAATTTTGTATTTCCCGCGAAACCGGTAACGAATCCCCCTAACGATAATTTTCGGTGTCCGCACCTTGGATTGTCACCTTCCTTCCTTACCTACCTACAATACAACAGTTAAATAGGAAAAACTATGCCGATGATAAATCTCGTCCTGCACAATGACTGAATAGTCTGACTGAAGACTGTGGCTGAAAAACTGAATAGATCCGCTAGGCGCTCGAATCTTATTTAAAACTATCGGCGCTCCGCGGTTTCACCCACATAAGTTCCGATCCCGTGGGAATATCAAAATAAAAAGTAGCCTATAGCCTTCCTCGATAAATGGACTATCCAACACAAAAATATTTTTTCAATTCGAACCAGTAGTTCCTGAGATTAGCGCGTTCAAACAAACAAACTCTTCAGCTTTATAATATTAAGTATAGTATAGATTAACGGCCGTTTCATTTCTTTTCATTTATTTGCTTTCATTTTCTATAATAGATCCTCCAATAAAATCCACTTTGAAAATAAAAGGAAGTGGATTTAAAAGTGCAAAATGATTAATCGATGAATTTTTACAATTAATCTTAGTGAATATCCCCGAAAAATCATTCCGTAGAATTCCCTATTTCCCACTGATATTTAGCTAAGTATCTTTATACAACAAAGTATTATTTGCATAAAGTCGTTAATTTGTAAACAAAACAACCGTATGTGAACTGTCTAAACATTTCCTGCTTCGATAATTGTATTTACATACACTACTCATCTTTTTACATGTTGCGTAAATTGATTTACAAGAAAAAATAGATTAAAAATAATTTTGAGACCCAATAAGACAGGCCTCTTCAAAGTCGATTAAGATTTTAGGTCAAAAATCTGAAGAAATGTTTCGTTTTTGTTCGGTTTTTGAGCCATCGCGTCGTGTTGAATACAGTAGAGTTTGACCCCGCGTAAGTCCCGATCCCGTTAGAATATCGGGATAAAAAGTAGCCTATATGTTAATCCAGGTCTCTAGCTATCTACATAACGAGTTTCATCGCAATCGGTCCAGTAGTTTTTGCGTGGGAGTGGGTTTTTGTGAAGGAGTAACAAACATACACACAAACTTAAAAAATTAAAAGGAAGAAGGGTAGGATTAGTAGGAAGTTAGTATGGTGGAAATCCCACACGCACTAAGCGTTTTGTTTCTTCATTCCTTATTCGTACCGCAAGGGAATGGAATCTGCATGTGTCTGTCTTTCTTGACGTGTACAATTTGGGGGTCTTCAAGTCGCGAGTGAATAGGTATCTTCTAGGAAGGCGTTTTACATCTTAGGCCGCATCGTCACCTACCATCAGGCAGATGTGATATTGGGCAAACGATGACCCATCATCATACGTAAAAAAAAAACAGCGCACTCCGGGAGTGCAGGCAGAAGTGAAAACTGTATATCTGTGTAAAATCTCATCTGTCGCGCTGTATATCTGTGTAAAATCTCATCTGTCAAAGCTCGCGCGAGAACGGCTGAAAATGCTCACCCACAAAAGTGCCCAACGCGCCATAAGAAGTTTTCACTTCAAAAATTGATTAGTTATTAACAAACTGCACTTTGCAGTTTGGCGGGAAATTAGTATGTAAGAAAATGTGTACTTTTTTAGTTAAATAAAAAAACATTTTAGTGTTCTGTACACAAAGGGTAAAACGGGACCCTATTACTATTACTAAGACTTCGCTGTCTGCCTGTCTGTCACCAGACTGTATCTCATGAACCGTGGTAGATAGACAGTTGAAATTTTCACAGATTATGTATTTCTGTTGCCGCTATAACAAATTACACAAAAACAGAAAAAAAAATTGACTATGTTTTTAAGAATTTTAAGTTATTATCATGTTTTCTATTTTTTAGACAATACTTTTTTGTTATGATACTCCCAAAAGGACAGGGAAGAGACTTTTAACCTATACAGCCTCGTCTGACATACAATATTTTTAGGGTTTTTTTTTATATTTATCTATCAAAATGGTACGGAACCGTTCGTGCGCGAGTCCGATTCGCACTTGGCCGGGTTTTTTTAAACCGCGTTCTGAATTTGCTTTCCTCAAACTTGAATCATGAATGTAATAGGTATTTAATACCTACTAGTTATGGATGTATAGGTATAGGTACCGTTCGTTGTTTGAATACAACGCCAATTAACTTGTTATATTTCTCACGGTCCATCTAGCGTTCACAAGTCTTATATTTTTTCATTTTAAAAAGAAATAAGTAGACCTAATACTTATTTGATACCAAAGGAATTAACTATCAGATATTCGCAGCGAGCGTTTAGCTAAATAACGGTGTTATGAGAAAATTAGGGTAAGTAATTACCTATGTAAAAAAATAAACTTTTTTTCAATTATTTTTTGGGTATGGTTAACTTAGTGTGAACTTAAGGAATTTACATATATTGCACAATGTTAAGCTCAGGTTTAATTCATATTTATAACCGACTTCAAAAAAGAAGGATTCTTTCGTAATTCGTATATAAACATAAATTTATAAATGTATTATAGCTCTTCGGGCATAACTTTGTTGTTTATGAACGAACGATTTTATTCTATATTTTTTAATTTTGCGCATTTTATTAAAACATAAGTATGTATACCAAAAATTATTCATCTTTTTGCCCCTCTAGATTTGCCTCATAGAAGTATTTACCTTAACTAAACATGGAAAATAAACGTAGGTACAACAATATATTTTTGATAACAGTCAGTATTCCGGCCAAATGGAAATCTGTGTTTTCCCGAGTCTGACAAAGCGCGAATAAAGGCATGTAGCGCATTCTATAGTTCCTAATATAAACTACTACGAAACTACTGTGACTAACAGTTTTTACGAAGCAGTTCGCATGGAAACCAACAGATGGCGTTATTAACAATGTTTCTAATGTAACCTTTTATTTTTTTCAGGTAATTTTCGTAATTATAAAAAGAATCAGCTGTGCCGTAAGTTATATGTTTTTTGTATAATTTTAAATTGTGTAATTATATACCTATACCTACAAATGTTATTTGGTCTTTTGTTTAATTTGTTATCATTATTTATCAGCTAATTTTTATAAGCTGTCTGTAATCCAATTTAAATATTTTTTTTATCTATTTGACGATATATCTAACTTTCCAATGGTTTATCTATAAATAAGTATAATAATAAAATTCAAAATCCTGAATTGAGTTTAATCGAAAGATCTTGTGATGAACAGAATAAAATATGGCACAAAGTAAAAATAAATAGAACATTATAATTATGTATGTACCTAAAAGATTAAAAAATATTTTGAATTTGAAACCTATTTTTATTATCAAATACTGGCTGATTATAGTTATTTGTATAAAAACTTATATGTGATTTTTGTAATAAACCTTTTTCGTCATTTGAAAAGACGTAAGTACTACAAACTTTTTGGTTGACCCAAGCATGTTTTTTTTTAACTACGCTACTCTCCATTAGATGGCGGTGTTTTCAATTCGCGTGCTAACGTACTATATTACTTCAAAACTGGAGTAAGTAGGTAAAACTAATTTCCGTAAGTGTTTAGGCTATTATAAAGTAAGGTATTTTCATATATTTTAGGCAGGTCAACGACGTGATATTTTAACTCAATAACCATAGCATAAAGTACAAAACATGGCTTAGTTTTAGTAATTCGGTTACCGGACTGTTGAAACTTTTTAGTGTCAGTAGTTATGGGAATAAAAAGCCTATGTTATTCCAAAATATTCAATGTATCTTTGTACCAAGTTTCATCAAAATCAATCCAGTAGTTTCGGAACATATTCTTTAAAAAACAAGAACAAGAAATTTTTCCTCATAATATTGATAAAATCGATTTTTTGGTTACTTTTAATCATCGACTTTTAATGTACGTCGGCTGCATAATTGCAGCCCTCGGTAGAGTTCGAAAATTACTATTATTGGAATGTTTTCATTATAATAATTTTTCTTTTTATGTGATGAGTTATAAGACTTTAAACTTCAACTAAAGCACGTGTCTAGAATATTGCTTGTGTTGAAAACATTCTTAAAACAGCCGTTTTGGAGCTCTACGGTGGGTCTGCAATTATGCAGCCGACCGTACAATCAGGCAACAAAATTGCAGACCCAGCGTAGTTCCAAAACTGCTATTTTTAGAATGTGAACTCAAGCAAGATTCTATAAGTCCTGCTCGAGTTAAAGTTTACAACGAATGTCAAATAAGTATTATTCGAATGAAAACATTTTATAATAATAGTAAAATAATTCTAAAACTCTACAATGGGTCTGCAATCCTGTCGCTGATTGTACAGTCGGCTGCATAATTGCAGCCCTCGGTAGAGTTCGAAAATTACTCTTATTGGAATGTTTGCATTCTAATAATTTTTGTTTGATCAATTGATATGTATTAGGGATGGGCCGAAATTCGTTTCACATTCGGTTTAACCGAACTTCGGCAGTTTAAACAGAACTTCGGCATTCGGCCGAAATTCTGCTAAAATGCCGAACATTCGGTATTTGATCATATCCAGAAAAAAAATAAACAACTTAGCTGTTTTAAATCCTACTACCCTACTTATATTATAAAGCTAAAAGTTTGTGAGTATGTATTTGTATGTTTGTTACTCAATCACGTAAAAATCGCTAAACCGATTACCATGAGCCTTGGTATGTACCTAGATAACTGGAGACCTGGAATAACACATAGGCTACTTTTTATCTCGATTTTCTTTTATTTTTTGTCACTTATTTAACAAATTAATCTAAATTCTAAATAAATATTTTAATTTTGATATCGAAACATTTAAATAATTATCGCCATAAATCACTACATAGGAACTTTTAATTTTTCTGAAAGTAGTTTATTGATCGAAACCGTATTATACCTATTATTTAAAAACCAAGGGAAGGTTATAGTGCAAAAACACCAAAGATTCGGCTTTATCAGGCAGGAGTCTGTTGCGTTTTTCTTCATACACATTTCCTGCCCCTGAGAAAAGTCGCTCAGAATATACGGAGCTTCCAGGAGGAGATAAAAATATTCGTGGCAAAATACTCATGCAAGGGAACTTATGATTATTCTTGGCCCACCAGCCATATGGACATTGACCTTTAGGCAGCAAAGCCTCATTCAGATATCTATTTAGTTCTGTTGCTATCGGACTTCTTGTTTCCTTTATATTGGGAAGCTTTGCTGTTGCCAGTTCCTCGTAGCAGCTCCAAAACGATTTATGTATGTCTTAGTTAGATTGTGAGAATGACTGTGTGGTCTGGACAACTTCTTCGTCACTACTTGAGCTTTCATTGTCTACGCATTTTCTTACATATTCTGCTAGAAAGATTCTAAACAAGATTCGACCTGTCATTCTCAAGAAAGTGCACTAAAAATAACCGAAGTTCGGCCGAAATTCGGCCGAACTTTTTATTTTCACCGAACATTCGGCCGAAGTTCGTATTCGGTTCAAATCACATTCGGCCCATCCCTAATATGTATATATTTACAAAAGAAAAGTATATAAGTAGTATATCCGTTGTCTAGCACCCATAACACAAGTCTAGTTACTTAGCTTGGGGCTAGATGGCACCGTGTGGAATGTCCTGCAATATTCGATAATTCGGCAACAGCTAACAGGCCCTATTATAGTTTGACAGATAAGTCTCACTCGATCAATATGTGACCAAATGACATCAGTACTCTATATTTGGCGAGGTGGCGTTGCGCCCCCGCAACACCCACTGTGTAAACAAAGTCAGGGTCTGATGGTAGTATGTGTGAATTGTACCTACTTATGTGTTAAGTTTCCGGTAGGTATATTTCACAAATACATACTAATCTATATACAGGATGAGTTTTTTTACATGGGCCTTCAGAAAATAGAAAACATTGACAAGCACAGCACAAACACACAAGCACAAACACAAAAACTTATAGTATGGACTAAATCACGACATAGTGTATAACAAAGTCGCTTCCCGCTGTATGTCCCTATGTATGCTTAGATCTTTTAAAACTACGCAACGGATTTTGATGCGATTTTTTAATAGAGTGATTCAAGAGGAATGTTTATATGTATAATACATGCTTAATATAGCCGTGCGAAGCCGGGGCGGGTTGCAAGTTACATAGTATAAAACAAACAAAGTCACTTTCCGCTGTATGTCCCTATGTATGCTTAGATCTTTAAAACTATGCAACGGATTTTGATACGGTTTTTTTTATTAGATAGAGTGATTCAAGAGGAAGGTTTTGGTACATAAAACAAAAGTACCACGCGTACAAAGTCGTGGGCAACAGCTACTTTAAAATAAACTAGCGACCCGCCCCGGCTTCGCACGGCTGTATTATGGATGTATTATATCTAAAAACCTTCCTCTATAGTCACTCTATCAATTTAAAAAAACCGCATCAAAATCCGTTGCGCAGTTTTAAAGATTTAAGCATATATAGAGACATAGGGACGGCGAAAAGTGACTTTATTTTATACTATGTAGTGATGATGTATAAGACTGACTATATGACTCATAAGTAAAAGCAGTTAATCTATAGGTATAAAGGTAGGTATTTATTTTACCTAACTACCGTTACCATTACGTCTCCTAAATCGATCAATAAGTATGTATTTTTTGCGCTATCTATCTGTCGCGCCATTTAAGGTTCACAAACTTGCGTGACGTTTGCTGTATTAAAAATAAACTCGTCTCGTCATTTGTTTTTGTTATAACTGTTGTGTGTTTAGGTTTATTGGTTACTGACGATTCTGGTAGGTAGTTAGTACTTATGTATTGCCTTTTGATTTTACTTTAAAAGTCTTAATCTATACCTACTTATTATAAAGCTAAAGAGTTTGTTTGTTTGAACGCGCTAATCTCAGGACCCACTGGTTGGAATTGAAAAATTATTTTGTGTTGGATAGCCCATTTATCATGGAAGGCTTTAGGCTATATAACATCACGCTGCGACCAATAGAAGCGAAGAATCAGTGGGAAATGTGAAAAAAAACAGGGAAAATTATTCATCTTTGAGGGCTTCCGTTGTTTGTTTGAACGCGCTGATCTCAGGAACTACTGGTTCGAATAGTCCATTTATCGAGGAAAGGAAAAAGGCTTTTAATTTTGATATTCCCACAGGATCGGGACTTATGCGGGTGAAACCGCGGAGCGCAGCTAGTCTATACTAATACTATAAAGAGTATTTTTGTTTTTATGTTTGTAACAAATAGACTCCGAAACTACTGGACCGATTTTGATGAAACTTAGTATGAGGATACATTGATTCATTGACAGCAACATAGGCTACTTTTTATCCCGATATTCCCACGGGATCGGGAGTTACGCGGGTGAAATGGTTGATATAACATGAGTGAGTCAGGTAAAAAAAGTAAGCAGATTAAAATACGTAAGAGAAGATTGTTTTTATTTTAATTCCGTTCTTACAGTTCGCTCATTTTTATGGTACGTTCCTGTTGATCAAACTTTCTGGTCAAACTAGTTTGTCCAAAAGGAATGAATTTCCTCGTAGTCAAACTACTCAACTAAATGGTTAACAAAATGCGATCAAAAAGGAAACACAAAACGATCGAAAAAAAATTTGTTGAAATTTTTTTATACGAATATATAATTATTTATTGTAGGTAGGTACTAAGGTCTTTTGAATACCAACCCCAAACCCATCACAACCTGACCTCAAAGAAAGAGTTAGCAGTAAAATATATTCGTATATTGGTATGCATGAAGGAATTTATGACCTAACTTAACTGCTTAGTGCCTATGCTTTTAATACCGACTATGTTTACGGAAACCAAGTTTACTGCCGCAAAATGCTAGTAGTTCGAAATAATCGAGTTGTGAAAACTACTAAGTAATGGTCTTCGCCTACCGTACCGTGTCATCACTACCCCCGAAAACCACATTAGACATCTGTCAAAAAATTTTCATTATTGATCGTCTTTTGTCTTTTTTTTTTCATTTGTCTTTTGTTTTTGCTGCAAGTTTTCCTACCGGATCATTATAGACCAGGGTCGATAATTTTTGAAACCAAAAAAAATCACAGTAGGATGAAACCCATTAGAAAAGTAGGGGAATATGATAAAAATTAAAGGAAAAATAAATTACGGTCGATCCGAGTTCGGGAAGTGGGAGGGGGGGGTTTTTTTCTAATGGGTTTCATCCTACTGGGATTTTTTTTCATTTTTGAAGTTATACTTCTTTAGGCGCGTTATGAAAAAATGATGAGAGTGAAATTTTACAAAAGCGTCACACAAAATTCTCACGTCACACAAAATTGTCACGTCACACAAAATTCTCACGGGAGAAGTTGTTTAAATCTAAATTGAACTTTATTGATTGTGTTGACAATCCTTTTCCAGTCCAGAGTTTTTTGTCGGACGAACTTTTCGTCGGACGAGTTTTTTGTCGGACGAGTTTTTTGCCGGACGTTTTTTTTTTTTTTTTTTTTTTTTTTTTTTTTTTTTAATAATGCCAAAGAAGTATAACTTCTCACGCGCGTACATAAGTACACGCACCCATTTTTTTTATCATTTTTGAAGGCTTCGGCCCTGGTCTATTAACGCAGAAGAAATTGCAGTAGTTCGGTTATCGGACTGCCAGCAGCCAAACTAGAAAATAAGCCGGAAGTTCTGTCAAATGATTTGAATGGGAAGTTTTTGTGGCTTCTTTTTCAGAGCGCTTTCAGAAGCCAGACATTCTAACTTAGTTTTAAAACATTTGGTTGTTTGTTTTTAAATTTTTACAATTTTATTTTAGTGAGGTACCTGGGAGCTATAAGGGCTACTAAATGGTTTTCTAAAAACCAACGAAGAAACGATGAAACGTCAAAGTTATGTCAAATCTTTGTCAGATTGACAGTTTTACGTTTCATTTCACGCGTTTGGAATTGTTTTCCGATGTATTTACAAATATTTTAAAATTATTTTAAAATATTTCGACCGCGCTCAGGCAACTGTAATTGAATTTAGGGGTTACAGACAGGGACTTAAATACCGGTAAAATACAGTAACGTTATCTGTGGATTGCAAGATAACGTTATTTGTGAGAGAAACGATATAACAAAACGATATTATTCAAAGCTTTGAATATGTATAACGTTATAATAACGTTACGTTATATTGTCAATTTAACGTTATTAAAAATATTGTTATTCATATAATAATGTTATAATTATTGTTTTTATGCTATCTCTTTTACTCAAAGTAATGTTTACTTTTTCTTCGTGTGAACTATCGAACGCAGTGCTCTCTCTGGCTACGTAAGGGTGTAATCTATAGGTACATGTACGTACTATGTAATAGTATAAATGGGAAAGATTAGATTTTTGTTTGTTTGTATTGAATTTGCTTCAAAACCACTGGACCGATCTGAATAATTCTTCTAGTGTTGGATATCTCAAATATCGAAGAAGGCTAAAGGTTACATAACGTCCGGAAATTTACTATTACTTTGGTGTTATTTTCATGATGTTGCCTTGACTGCATGAATGCCTTTGTAATTTCGAAGCTCGTTTAGCACCACCCAGGGGACACGTACAGGGTTATGGTTAGGTAACTTTGGTGTTAGATATATGTTTAGTAGGAATAGGTAAAATTTCCGAAACACATTTTTTTATCATAGTGAATCTACGATTAAAAGTAAAATAAACGAATCAAAACGATAAATTTTATGTATTTTGTGTTTTTTTATGTAGCGATAAATTTTCACAGTGCAATTAGTATATACCTAATACCTACCAACCACCTCTTCTGCGGCCAAGCAACGTTGCCGCTGCGTTCGAAACCGTGCGCGAGCGGTAGTACCTACCAGGTACCACCGCTCGCGCGCACACGGCGGCAACGTTGCACGCGCGCGCTACCGCACAGTGGCTCGAAACGGCAAATGATGGACATAGGGCTGTTTTTGATGCAGATCGTAAGCCGTCAAAATATGAAAAAAATGTATGAAACGTCACATGTTTTGGTCTCTATGTTACCAACCAGAGCAGCTCACGCACTCTAACTTTTAGGCATGTTAGTTCAACTCATATCTCTCATTTGAACCCACAAACAGCTTGCTATATCGATGACTTTGGAAAATAGAAGCCATTGAAAAAACTCTATTTTCAATTGAATTTTTTATGACCAAATCTTTAACTATCGTGGTTTTTTTACTAATCGCTAGAGCTTCTTTTTAAAAACATAAAATATTTTATAAAAACATTAATATTTTCCGAGAAAATTGGCATTATTTAAAAAAGTACTAGAAATTTTGGCCTTTAGCATCAAAACCAAAGTCGATAACTTTCATCACTGAGGCGTGTTAGTTCAACTCTTTACCTTTAATAAGGCACCACAAACCACACAAACAGCTTGATCCATTTGCGACTTGCGGAGCATTTAATTTTTTAGAGTAAAAAAATTATGAGCAATCTTTAATATTTTTTTTTTATTGCTGCCTATCGCAAGGGCTCTTCGGAGAAACATAAAAGATTCTATAAAAAAATTGAAAACATTCATATTTTCTAAGGAAATCGGCATTATTGTAAAAAAATAAATATTAATAAGCCGATTTTCTTAGAAAATATTAGTTTTTTGACGTGACAACGTTTTATAAATTGGTTTGCCGGGTGACACTTCAAGAAACTGCGTTACGCTCCGCTGACGTTATGCGCTCACAATGAGAGCGAGTGAGAGGCACGCGGGCATGGTTAGCCCGCCTAAGAGCGAGAGAGACAGACATAAAAGTGAAAGGCACGCGTCCCTTCCACTCGAGCACAGTTGTTGTCACGTAAAACTTTCGCCCGTATACCGACTTTACAGGCAACCAGTTTTTTTTTAAGTGAAAACTTCTTTAGCGGCGTTGAGCACTTTTTCTGTAATGGGTATAAAATCTTAAACTCGCGTCAGGACACGTGACCTGATCGAAAAAGCGTAAGACGGATGGAGAGTAGACAGCTATTAAAAATATTAAAAAAATAAAAATCCCTCCAGCTATCCCCTCTCTACGGCGCGGCGAAAATGTATGCCTGGGCCTACTGTTTTTAATTTGGCTGTGAGTGTATTAAGACGTACATATGGTATTTTTTAACGGACGATTATTGACAGACGACAAATGTCGGACGACAAATGTCGGACGACAAATGTCGGACGACTATTTGTCGGACGACTATTGACGGACGACAAATGTCGGACGACTATTGACGGACGACAAATGTCGGACGACTATTTGTCGGACGACAAATGTCGGACGACAATTTGTTGGACGACAAATGTCGGACGACTATTTGTTGGACGACAAATGTCGGACGACTATTTGTCGTCCGACTATTTTTTTTTTCATCTAAAACTCTTTTTGCGTATGTTCTCGCGACATATGAGATTTTACACAGATATACAGTTTTCACTTCTGCCTGCACTCCCGTTTAGAAAATACTACACATTACTACCTACTTACTATCTACTTCTTTATTAACTTACCTTTAAAACTTTTTCGCAAACTAAACATTTTGAGGTCTTATTATTATCCTCAAGATTGAAATATCTGTAAACTTTGTTGATTTTTTTTCGACCCATTTCGCTTTTACCAACTAATGCGCAAATTCCGCCGCGCGTGGCGCGGATTTGTAAAATGAATAAGTTTGGCAACGTCGCGTATTTATCGTTATAATAACGTTATTTTTGCAGTTAAAATTTCGTTCTGTTACTCGTAAAACGTTATACAAAAGATCGATAACGAAATGTTTGCTGAGATACCGATACTATTATAACGTTTTTATAACGTTAAACATTCTGTTATGGATAACGTTTTAAGTCCCTGGTTACAGACGAGCCCCCTGAACCCTCCCGCAGTAACAGAATTCTCAAAACTACGCGACTCGTTTTAAGATCCGACCTGCTTACGTGATACAAAGAACACACCCTCCAAGTTTCAGGTCTCTACGATCAGCGTTTTAGGCTGTGCGTTGATCTATCAGGCAATCAGTCAGTCATTCAGGACAAAGCATTTTATATGTATAGAAGATTTTTTTATCTATCCCACTGCTGGGCAAAGGTCTCCCCCATCTCCCTCCATTGGTCGCGGTCCTGGGCCACCTCCGGCCAAGCTGGCTCGAGGCGGTCGAGGTCGTCTCGCCAACGCTTTCATGACCGACCTCGACGTCGCCGAGGACCCGGAGGTGTCCAGCTTGTTGCTGTTTTAGCCCACTTATCCCCGTACATTCTTGATACATGGCCCTCCCAATCCATTTCAACCTCGCTAATTTGAAACCCACATCTGTGATTTTGGTCGTTTCTTGCAGAATGGTATTGCGTATGCGATCTGTTCTTAGAAGAAGATATAGATTTTGAATTTAAAAATGTACTTATCTTTCATTTCATCGCAACTTAGCAACAGAAATACCAACAAAACCGGTCTAACCGATCATGTCTTTAGTTGTCAACACGACTAATATAGTATTGCAGCGTGGGTTCACCCGTGGGTGAGGTGATCTAACTCTTAGCCAAGTTAGGTCTGATTTTACTTATAACGATCGGAATTTAAGGGTTTGCTAGTTAAAGTGTCATTTTGATTTATATTTCTGTTTTAAAAATCTATTTTTGTTAACTTGTTTGTTACTAAGTGGTCTGGGTAGAAATGTACATTATTACGCTCGAAAAAAAATCTAGATAACAAAAAAAAAGATAGATGACAGCTGCCTTTTTAAATCAAGGAAAGTAAAAAAACTAAAAGATGTCTATAACAGGTACAAATCGAGAAAGGAAAGATTAGGCTGTATGGATTCACTTAGCATTTGCCTGCCCTACTCAAAAATTAAGAAAAAAAATAAATAAATATAAATATTGCAGGACATTCCACACATCGCCATCTAGCCCCAAGCTAAGTAACTAGACTTGTATTATGGGTGCTAGACGACGGATATACTACTTATATACTTTTCTTTTGTAAATAATAATATATACTTATAATACATAGAAACAACCAGACCACAGACAAATATCTAAGCATAAATACATGTCTGAAGCGGGAATCGAACCCGAAACCCTGTGTTAAAATCTATTTTAACCAGGCGACAACGATGGCATAAAGCAATTCGGAACTGGGTAGTTTAGAAAATAATTCAAATGGAGTAAGTAAGTATCCCTAATTCTGATTCAAAGTATTTTTATGCATAGGTACAGTTTGTTCAAAGCTACCTTGTGCCTTCTTCTCATTAGTGTACGCCTTCCGAAGGCACACATCCTAACTTAGTTTTTAAGACGATTCAATACGATTTCATGCAAATCGACCCTCCCGATCAGAAAGTCTATGTAGCAAAACGTCAAACAAAGCGAAAAGTCTAGTGAGCAGTCTACGCAGTAAAACGTCTCACTCTCAAGAGGTTTATATTATCAAAACGACTATTTAGGTTTTTTTTAATTAGCCTGTTGTTTCCCACTGCTGGGCAAAGGCCTCCCTCATTTCCCTCCATGTGTCCCGATCTCCAGCTAATTTTGGCCACTCTGCGTCGAATGCATCCATCTTTTTAGAATATCGTCAGTTTTTCATTATGTACACTTAAGAGATTCATAACAAATAAAGAAATGTTGCCAAGTTAAATGCCGGGGTTAGTGGCGGAGCGACCCGATTCCCGAGCGACCCGTTCCTGAGGTTCACACTTTTGCTCTAATGTACAATCGTCGTTTAAAAGTCCACCGCCACCGTAACGTTTACAATCCTGTGCAGCACTATTTGAACATTATAACAACGTAACCTGTGGATCGAACCCACGTCGTCGGTTGGTGTAGCGGGTGGCCCCTTATACCACTCACACAACTAAAGACATGTAGCTAACATGTTGAAAATAATAATAACACTGAGTACTTTTAATTTAAGTATTTATGTTTTTGTGTAACGTCTTTTAGAAGAAGGTCGTAAGTCCAATACTTGTTTACAATATTATTGTAGCAAACTGATACTGGACTTATGACGCATACTGTACGTACACTCTATTTAGTATATCTCTATACATCCCACTCAAAGGATAACAATTGAAATGATGTTTATTCATTGATTTTAGCAACTGGTTGGTATAACACTTTATTTATTGTTTTATTGCCATGTCAGAGGCAATGTGTTACGTAAAGCCTTCATCGCAATGATGCTATTTATGGCACAAATGAGCATTATTTTCTTCGAAGTTGGGTAATCTTGATGACCGAGCGAAAGAAGCGTCTCTCTGCTTCAAGTCTGACAGAAATTCTGAAACCATGACCAGTACCATTATTCACTAAGGTTCAAGTCGTTGGGCGCGCGTGATTAGGGGCGGAGGGGGAGAGGTTTTTGTATGGCAATCTCGCCCTAATCACGCGCGCCCAACGACTTGAAGCTTAGTGAATAATGGCCCAGGCGACTTGGGACACTATCACAATAGTACATTGTTATCCTAGGTGTGAAAGTCACTCATTACAAGTCCCGAGACGGAGTTTGGCGCCCGAGCGTAGCAAGGGCGCTAATAGTTCGAGGGACTTAATGAGTCTTTCACCCGAGGTAAACACTGTGCTTTTCATTACGAATTATACATAAAATTTTTCCTAACAACGAGATTGGATGAGAGACTCCATACTACCTGATCCTCTTACAAGGTTGGGACCAAAGAGGTTATATACATGTAGTGTTATTCTTTGGTGCTACCTAAAGCAAGGAGGTTAGGTTTTGAAGTTCCTAATGTATAATGATACTGATACTGGCTATATGCACATTGCACAAGTCGTGCGAAGCCATAATTTGACATGACAGCTGTCAGTGAAAGCGAAAAGCCCTAGGGCTGGAAGTTTTATTTTCTACACGCTCTTCAGGCATATTTAGACCTACTTTCGGAGTATGAGTAATGAAAATATATTTACTTTCCAATTCATTCTATTAAGGAAAAGGTAATAGTTATTATATTCATACGAATTCTAAACGACTTTTGCTTCCGACGATAGAAAAATGGGAGATGGAAAATACGTAATTTTTTGATTCCATATATTTGGCCCATTTGGGGCATGTCCATGGGTCACTCTATATTTCATGTCAGGCAAACGGTACCAACGCAGCAATGGCCCAAATTAGGCGAGTTTGGGATCAAGTCCTGTCGTTTGTTGGGAAAAAATCTGTCCTTGAACTAGTTCCATATTTTTTTTGTATGGAGCTAGTAATTCAAGTCAAGAAAAGCGTATCATTAAGAATCAATTATCAACATAACTCAGTATGTGGAGTTTTTATGACGACAAAAGGGCGGCGAATTATGACACCGCCCGCGCGCCCCGGGCGTTAGTGATCCACGCCACTGGCTCAGACAATTCGGTACAGTGGACGAAGACCTCAATCTCTAACTAAGTAACGATCTGTAGCTGTAAATTACGACAAGCTGTCTGCAAGCGAAAGTAGTATTTGTCGAGTTTTCCAAGCTGTATGCTAATGTAAGATTTACTGTTCATTTTAATTGAAGTGTTTTATGTATAAGTAGGGTTGCCATCTCAAAAATCTGTGAACAAGGACAATAAGCGTGAAAACCCCCGATTTCGGAGCTTAAAACCCGAACAATCCCGGAAAAAACCAACGTTTTTACTTAATCGACTTTATTATTATTAAACATAACCTGGAAGAAACTATGAAAGTACATTTATATAATTAGGTAATAAAAATCATAAACTCAAACTCAAAAGTGACTTGAAAATTTTAGTGTAGCGAACGACATCCAATGTAATTTTTAGTTTTTCATGTCCCATCAGTCGGGGTCTCATTTGTCCTGGTTTACCCGGACGGTCCGGCTTGGACGGTCCCCGGACGCCCTCTAAACTAGGAGAATTCCGGGGAAACCAGGACGGATGACAACCCTATGTATAAGCTATACCTATGTATAGCTTATACATCTATATCCTATATCTATACATATATATTAGGATCTCTATCCTTTCTAATAATTAATGTTTTATAGATACTTAGGTAGGTATAAGGATAAAATTATATAGATACTTAGGTACTTATAAGGAATTTCCAAAAGTCGTAGAACAAAAGTTGTTCGCCTAGACTTCTAGAACAACCCCCTTTCATATTAAAACCCTTTCGGTGCACAAAATGTATAGATTCAAAGATTGATTTCGCGATACCTAGATGTCTGAATAAGAAAGTTGTCTCCAGCAACTGCGATACTCGTTATCTGACAGGAGCTTAGCAGTTCGCCTCGATAACGCCCACCACGACCACTGTGCGACAATCTAACAGTCGTCAGGGTTGTCTGTTACATGTATATGGACTACTAGCCCCGCCTCACGGTTTTACACGAATAAATCTCGCAGGACGACCTCCAGGATCCCTTTAAGGACAACCTTTATCGAGCTGTTTTATATATGAAAAGTATTTTATATATTACTAGCCACTCGGCTGTATTATGCATGTATTATATCTAAAAACCTTTCTCTTTAATCACACTATCTATTAAAAAAAACCGCATCAAAATCCGTTGCCTAGTTTTAAAGATCTAACCATACATAGGGACATAGGGACGGCGAAAAGTGACTTTATTTTATACTAGCGATCCGCCCCGGCTTCGCACGGCTGTATTACGCATGTATTATATCTAAAAACCTTCCTCGTTAATCACTCTATCTATTAAAAAAACCGCATCAAAATCCGTTGCGTAGTTTTAAAGATTTAAGCATACATAGGGATATAGGGACAGAGAAAGCGACTTTGTTTTATACTATGTAGTGATAGTGATTACGTGTCACGTTGTTTGTGCGCGATGGACTCCTAAATTACTTAACCGATTTTAATCAAATTTGCATACCGTGTGCAGTTTGATCCAACTTGAAAGATAGGATATTTTACATCTTAATTTATCCCGATATTCCTACGGGATAGGGAGTTACGCGGGTCAAACCGCGGAGCCCAGCTAGTTTGATATAAAATACATTTAATCCAGTAAACAGCTCGATGAAGGGATCTCCGACTATTAATTAAGGTCCCGAAAAGTCGTTGGACGCAGGGGGCAGCCAACCCATTAATTTGGTAGTATTTAGGGCTATGTTCAGCAGTGGACGTCCTATGTCCTGTGTAGGGTTTCAGAAAGTTGCCAGTTTGGCCCAGAGTAAAACCGTGCGGCATAGTAAATCACCAATACTTAGGCAGTTTGTGAAATAATCCCACCAAAACCACTGTACAATCAGGCAACGATATTGGAAACCCATCATAAAGCTCCAAATCTGCTATTATATATTATTAGAATGTTTTCAACTCAAGCAAAAGTCTAAGGTCCTGCTCGAGTTGAAGTTGAATGTCCTTCAATTTATGAAATAACTATCTACTTCTATCTGCTGCTGCTGTTTCACCCGCGTAAGTCTCGATCCCATGGGAATATCGAAATGAAAAGTAGCCTATAACCTTCCTCGACAAATGGACTAACCAACACAAAAATAATTTTGCAATTCGAACCAGTACCTAGTTCCTGAGATTAGCGCGTTCAAACAAACAAACAAACTCTTCAGCTTTATAATATTAGGATAAATTAGAGAAACATTATTAGGTAATGATGGCAATAATACTGAGTTTAGAACTCTATGGTGGGTCTACAATTATGTTGCCGACTGTAGCAACTTCGTTCTGAGTAACAGACACCTACAGAGTGCTAATTGCTTAAATATCTGCTTAAGCTGAGCTCATTCAGACGTGGCGTAACACTGTATAAGTAATCGACTTGTGGTTTTCTTGTATTGTAACATAGAATACCTTTTGAGCAGGATTTCGTATGGTATCTCCGCCTACTAGAGCTTAATGAGAACGTAAGCAGACCCGGAATTTTGACTTTGTTGAGTAGTTTGGTCTAATGTGGTTCGGTGCTAGTTCGGTTGACATAGGGTTGTCATCCGATCGGGTTTCCCCGGATTTGTCCTAGTTTAGAGGTCGACCGGTAAAACCGGGAGAAATGAGACCCCGACTGCTGGGACATCGGCGCCCCAGTTGGCACAATGGTCACCATGCCGGACTGCCAAACACAGGGTTGCGGGTTCGATTCCCGCCTCAGACAAGTATTTATACTTAGATATTTGTCTGTGGTCTGGTTGTTTCTCAAATCAAATCAAATCAAATCAAATATCTTTATTTTCTTTGGATACTTAATACTTGAAAGTATACAGGACCACATAAAAACGTCTTAAAAACTAAGTTAGGATGTTAGGATGTGTGCCTTCGGAACGCGCCCACCAATGAGAAGAAGGCACAAGAAACTCATGGGGTTTTTTTTTTTTCATGTGGTCACGCTCACAATGGTCAATATTACAGTATTTGAAAGTATTATTTGAAATGGAGCAACTAAAGTCATGTCCATGGGTTCTTATCATTAAGATAAGACGAAGTATCATAGTATGCCTTACTGCACAATCTATGCTTTATAAAAGTTTTGAACCTGTTAATGGACATGTCATATACATCTTTAGGTAATTTATTATAATAGAGCACACATGTACTATTAAACGACCTGTTTATTTTCCGGAGCCTGCTACCGGGCACGGTAAGTTCACCCTTATTTCTTAAATTGAAATTATGAATATCGCTGTTTTTACGGAAAATATCAGGATTTTTGTGAACGTAGAGCAAGTTTTCGTAGATATATTGTGAATAGAGCGTTAATATATTTATCTCTTTAAATTTTTCTCTAAGTGATTCCCTGGGGCCCATTTTGTAGATAGCTCGGACAGCTCTCTTTTGCAATATGAAAATAGCATCAATATCTGCAGCACACCCCCACAGTAGGATGCCGTACGACATGACACTGTGGAAGTAGCCGAAATAGACTAGGCGAGCAGTCTCAATGTCCGTGTATTCGCGAATTTTCTTAACGGCGTAAGCGGCAGAACTAAGTCTATTGGACAATGCTTCCACATGTGGGCCCCACTGAAGCTTAGGATCTAAAGTTATACCTAGAAAGACAGCCTTACTGACTAATTCAACTTCCTCATCATTAATTTTTACAACAGTTTTTACTTGTTTTACATTTGGAAGTGTGAACCGAATTAATTTAGTTTTGGATCCATTCAGTAATAAATTATTGGAATTGAACCAATCAACTATTCTAGAGAGAGCATTGTTCACATCGTCAACGTTGGACTGACGCCTTTTAACCTTGAACACCAAGGAGGTGTCATCTGCGAACAACACTATCCCATGGTTGTCCCTTACAAGGTAAGGTAAGTCATTTATATAAACTAAAAACAGGAAAGGTCCTAATATGGATCCTTGAGGAACCCCCATTGCTATCGCAGATCCGGGGGATCGTTTCCCGTTAACATCAACACTCTGGATCCTACCGCTCAAATAAGAAGAGATAAGATCCAGGGCGCCGTCCCTAATACCGTAGTGGTGTAGTTTCATGATCAATGTATTATGTTGAACGCAATCAAATGCCTTGGATAAGTCACAGAATATGCCATACGCATCATGTGACTCCTCCCAAGCATCAAATATGTTTTTAATTAACGCTATACCCGCATCAGTAGTCGAGCGCCCCTTACTAAACCCGAACTGTTTATTATGTAAGATATTATTATCATGGAAATGTTTCAGTAGTTGCTTTAAAATAAGTTTTTCAAAAATTTTACTTAACGTGGGTAGTACTGATATTGGTCTAAAATTGGAGGGGTCTGAGGTACTACCAGATTTAAACAGTGGAACTACTTTACTCAATTTCATTAAATCAGGAAACACACCACAATCTATACATCGATTAAATATAATGACTAGTTCTGGTATAATCAGTTCAATAATTGATTTAACAATCGGGACAGACATCCCCCATAGATCTTTAGTTTTCTTGAGATTTATTTGCTTAAGCACTACAATAATGTCATGATTTTTAACATATTGGAATTTAAATGTTTTATTACAATTTGGTACATTCGTTTTTAGCAAAGCTTCTGCAATGGGGGTAGAAGAATTTAAAGCCTTCGTCAAAGTAATAGCTACATTACCGAAAAAAATCTCAAATTCGTTTGCGATATCTTGATCATTATTAGTTATATTTCCATTAATACTCAATTTAAACTCGGTGTTTTTTTTGGCTGCGACTCTTCCTGTTTCAGCGTTAATTACTTTCCATGTAGCTTTTATTTTATCATCACTAGTTTTAATCACAGATTTAATGAAGAGAGATTTTGCCAAAATACACACTCTTTTAAATATCCTTGAATAGTTTCTAACGTAGGCTCCAAACTCCTCTGATGTATTACTCTGTCTTTCCGCGTATAACTCATATAGTTTATGTCTACTGCGGTGAATACCAACCGTTGCCCAGTCACTAAACTCGCGTTTGTCGGAGACTACCATAGATCTGGATGTAAAGATAGACTGAAATTGGTTATTAAGAACCGAAAAAAAGTTATTATATAATACATTTGGATCCGTATCACAAGGCAGAAACGGTAAAACGTTAGCTAAATTCAATCTAAGTTCCTCCAGACGAGCAGCAGTCACCGGTACGTACTTTATTTTCCTTTTTGGTATCGATTTTATGACAATAGCAAATTTGACAAACTGACCACTATGGTCTGATTCTAATTTATTAATGATAGATTTGCTAATCGTGGATATATTATCGGTAATATAAATATTATCAATACATGTCGCAGTAGTGTCAGTGGTTCTAGTAGGCTCCAGAAACACGTTAGATAAATTGTGTGATTTATACAAATTCAGAAGTTTCGTGGAAAAGTTGCTTATTTTCAGTAAATCTACGTTAAAATCCCCACATACAAGTAATTGTTTTTTTGATTTAGTTAATTTTGTTAGCATTTCATCCAATATCTCAATAAATTCTTTAAAATTTTCAAAAACAGGTCGTCTATATACACATACTACTATTAATTGCTCCAGTTCTACACAAGATATTTCCGTTACACATTCCACAGACATAGACACGACATCTTTTCTTTCTTTATATTTTAATTTATTGTTCAGTATTATAAGAGACCCCCCCTTTGCCGTGTTTACCCTGCAGAATGCGCTGCCAACCCGGTGGTTGCTGAAATTGAACATGAGCTGGTGAGCCCGGAGATGATGTTCGGTTATGCATACAATGTCAATATCCTCAGCGTTCATGTACAATTCCAGTGTTAGTATTTTGCCCTCTGTCATCCCTCTGATATTTTGATGCACCAGGGTAATATTTTTTTCATAATTTTTATTTACTTTATTTATTTTAGGGCATTTATTCCAGCAATCGTTATTATTTGACTCGTTAGATAATGAAATCAATAATTGGCTTATATTGTTATCTGAACAATTTTTTTTATTATTATTACTTGGTAATGTGCTAGAGGATATCTCCATTGTCTTAAAACTACTGCAAGAGCGTACCTCTTTTGTCTGATTATTTAATTTAAATTAATCGGATAAAGACAACTATCCGCAGTCTGAATAATATTTATGTCATTTAACTGCGCAAAAGGCGCAGTATATGTAGCCAAATTCTTGGCTGTAAAATTAAAAAAATAACATAGCGAAGTTGCTATCTGTCTTTTGATTGAATCCGGAAGCTTGTGCTTTCCCTTCGTCAAATAATAAGTATTACTAACAATAGGGTTAGTGTCAATAACATTGAACTTTTTACTATAACATGATATAGTGTTCAATGCTAAATTTAAATTATGTCTAAGTGTATTTTCCGCAGCTGGCAAGTTTTTACAGTAGGGGAGTGTAAACATTACAATATTGTCTATGTTCAAGGAGCACAAAGTATCACAATATTTCAACATTTCCTGTTTGTTGACACTTCCCCTATTTCCAATAAAAATAATTAAATTATCATTTTTTTCAAATTTATAGCTAGTTATTCTTTTCATAATTTGGTGATAGGATGCAGAAGGCATACAGTAATTTATAAAAGACTGTCCCTTTGAATAAAAGTTTAATTTTGAGCCCATATCCATTCCAATTTCATCGCTAAACATGATTGTTTGATTTTTATTATTAATTATTTGAGAACTTAAATTAGAAGATTTACATAATAGCTGTGCACGGTTACACAGCTGCTCACTCGATAAGGAAGGTGTATTCAAAGGCTCGGGCTGGCTGCAGCGGTCACAGCCATAACTTGTTTTGTCTGCCAAAGAGTCAAAACGGTCCACATAGTCAGATGTTGAATTAATAAGTTTACCCATTGCCATTGAATATTCCCTGATAATTTGCTTTGATTTATCATACATGATAGTCACTGATTCGAGTGAGTCTTGCAAGTGTCTAAGCTTAATTTGAAATTTATTCGTATCGGCTGCATGTTGCCTTTGATAATTTTCTAATTCTAACGTGCATAAACTCAATTTATCTAATAGTTCCAATCTATTTTTACAATTTTTAACGTTTTTAGATAGTTTTTTATGATTTTTGATTAAATTTTTATTTTTTCTAATAAATTTATTAATTTTTACAAATTTTTTAAGTTTTTTGCTGCTGCAAAAGTCCAAATGCACCTTGGCTGACACTGAATGGCGTAGGGGAGTGTCGTTAGTGAGATCAATAATGTCTGTGTGCATAGGCCTTGGAGCAGCAACCAACTGCGGGGACCTCCCTACGAGCTCGTCAAATAATGATTGATTTTGTTGTGTGGTAATTTCCTGGGTGGCTGCTTCAAGGTGTGAGATATGTCGATGGGCCTCACAGAGCTCCTGTTCCAGGTCAGATATGCGTCGTAAAGCCTGCTCGTACTCTGCACTACAACTATCAAACCTATCTAACAATAGTTGGAGGTTATCCCGCTCTGTAGTCACATCTTCCAACTTAACATTAATTTGTGACAATTGGTTCTATGTATTATAAGTATTTATTTACAAAAGAAAAGTATATAAGTAGTATATCCGTTGTCTAGCACCCATAACACAAGTCTAGTAACTTAGTTTGGGGCTAGATGGCGATGTGTGGAATGTCCTGCAATATATTTATTTATTTGTTTGTTTGTTTATTTATTTACATAAAAATCTAAAAATTACGTGGGAGTGTCGTTCGCTACACTAAAATTTTCAAGTCACTTTTCCCCACAGTAAAAAAAAACCCTGGTCGTTGAAAGTAATTTTTTGGGTTCCGTACCCAAAGGGTAAAAACGGGCCCTTTTACTCAAACTGTCTGTCTGTTTCAGGTAATTACCTAATTGCTTAGCTTGGGGCTAGATGGCGCTGTGTAAAGTGTCCTACAATTTTTTTTTTAATTTCTGCATCAGGCTGCAATTAATGTATCATTCTATACCTTGTTTAGTGCTTACAGACAAATTAACAATCACCTTGTTATGTTTCTCAAACTTTTATACCCTCAAGACCCATCAAAGTTATTCCTATTTTCACTCGCGTCTCTAGAAGGCCTTCGTTTATTCGGGGGTCTGTGAATCACAAGCGTATAACTATCTTATTGGAAAGTGTTGTATATCTTAGACCGCATCGTCACTTAGTGGTCAAGCACTGACTTATTTAAAAAGTACAGCTGCAGCTTTTGTAGTATATTTAAGTACTAGCGACCCGCCCGGGCTTCGCACGGCTATATTATGCATGTATTATACATATAAACCTTCCTCTTGAATCACTCTATCTATTTAAAATCGCATCAAAATCCGTTGCGTAGTTTTAAAGATCTAAGCATACAAAGGGAAATAGGGACGGCGAAAAGTGACTTTATTTTATACTATGTAGTGATTATCAGCGCTCCCGCGTAACTCCCGATCCCGTGGGAATATCGAAATATAAAATAGCCGATAGCCTTCCTCGACAAATGGACTATCCTACACAATAATCATTTTTCAATTCGAACCAGGAGTTCCTGAGATTAGCGCGTTCAAACAAACAAACTCTTCAGCTTTATAATATTATCTTAATATATATAAATCTCGTGTCACAATGTTTGTCCTCAATGGACTCCTAAACCACTTAACCGATTATAATAAAATTCGCACACCATGTGCAGTTCGATCCAACTTGAGAGATAGGATAGCTTACATCCCGATATCCCCACGGGATTGGAAGTTACGCGGGTGAAACCGCGGAGCGCAGCTAGTATAGTATAGATTCTACTGTACGTGTGTGTGTCACTTAACTCCTCCTAAACGGCTGGACCGATTTGAATGATTTTTTTGTATGGATGGATGGTTTATATTCACAAATCAGCCCGGTTTTTTAATGGCACGACAACGTTTGCCGGAACAGCTAATAATGGATATAAAGTCTCAAAGTTGAGAACCACACTCTTATTGTAATACCATTTGAATTCTGGGTCAGAATTATGCCCAAATAGAGTGCTACAAGGGGATCTGCCATAGAAACAGGCAAGACAATCCGGGTAGCAAGCATTAATCACTTCATCTAGATTCCTTTTAGGTTTGTATTTATATCAACGTGTTTAGAATTACAATAAAATTAAGTCGCAATAATTAGATTTTTAAGGAAAACGCGCAAAAGCAGACTGCATTCGAGTCTGCCTGTGACCATGGAAGTTTTAAATGAGGAATTATTTTTATAAAATTATCAAGTTCGATTATTACTTTTTCAAAATGTAATGATGCACTTTTAGTTTTTCTTTAAGTCAAAATCGGGCAAGCAATTCCCTTTAGTATCCCTTTTGCAATGCCTAAGGGTGTCTTTTGCAATCGAAATGCAATCAGAATGATATTCTTAATATATATAAATCTCGTGTCACAATGTTTGTCCTCAATGGACTCCTAAACCACTTAACCGATTATAATAAAATTCGCACACCATGTGCAGTTCGATCCAACTTGAGAGATAGGATAGCTTACATCCCGATATTCCCACGGGATCGGGAGTTACGCGGGTGAAACCGCGTAGGGCAGTAAGTTGAAATATAATTATTTACGAGAATTGGCCTTCTGGACATAGCCCAGAAGGCCCATGTCAATCATCTAAACTATCTACACATCATCATATCAGCCCATCCACTGCTGGACATAGGCCTCCCCCATACGACGCCACAAACAGCGGTCCTGAGCCGCCTCCATCCACCGACTACCCGCGACCGCCACAATGTCGTCGGTCCACCGGGCAGCTGGTCTCCCAACACTCCGTTTCGCGTTGCATCGCGGCCGCCACTCGAGAACCTTTATTCCCCAGCGGTTGTCAGTTCTGCGAGCTATATGACCTGCCCATTGCCACTTCAGCCTACAAATCCTGTGAGCTATGTCGGTGACTTTGATTCTTCTATGGATTTCCGTATTTCACTACACTAATATTATTATTATTATAAAGAGAAAAGGTTTTTTTTTATGTTTGTAATGAATAGGGCTCCAAAACTACTGGACCGATTTTGATGAAACTTGGAAACATTGTTTCATTGGCAATAACATAGGCTACTTTTTATCCCGACATTCCCGCGGTATTTACGCGGGCGAAACCGCGGAGAGCTGCTAGTCCTATAAATAAATACTTTTTATTATATAACTAGCGACCCGCTCCGGCTTCGCACGGCTATATTATGCATGTATTATACATATAAACCTTCCTCTTGAATCACTCCATCTATTAAAAAAAAACCGCATCAAAATCCGTTGCTTAGTTTTAAAGATCTAAGCATACAAAGGGACATAGGGATATAGGGACGGCGAAAAGTGACTTTATTTTATACTAGCGACCCGCCCTGGCTTCGCACGGCTATATTGTGTATGTATTATACATATAAACCTTCCTCTTGAATCACTCTATCTATTACAAAAAACTGCATCAAAATCCGTTGCGTAGTATTAAAGATTTAAGCATACATAGGGAATAGGGACAGAGAAAGCGACTTTGTTTTATACTATGTAGTGATGATAGTGAAGTGATAGTGACTATGTAGTGATAGTGATACATACGCGATTAATCCTGTAAAATTATTGGCAATTTAATTTTTCAACTCTGGTTTTATTTTAAAAAAATTACTGGTTATTTATTATTCATCATTTTATTTACCGTTATTTATTAAAACTTGAGTCATTCAATGACTCTGCCTCTGACGAACCATATGGTCTTCCTTTAAACGATGACGTCACAGAAATAACATTCTATAGGTACAACAAAATATATAGGTAAAAAAACATGGCCTAGATTCGAAATAGGTCATTCTGAGAATTGCCTACAAGTGTAGTAGGTAAATTAATAAAGAATCGCTAAATGAATGTTTGTTTGTTTGTTTGAATTGAATAGGCTCCGAGACTACTGGACCAATTTTGATGAAATTTGGTATAAGGATACATTGATTCATTGAGAATAACAGAAGCTACTTTTTATTCCGATATTCCCACGGGATCGGAAGTTACGCGGGTGAAACCGCGGAGCACTGCTAGTCATTACATAGTATAATATTACTAGCGACCCGCCCCGGCTTCGCACGGCTATATTATGCATGTATTATACATATAAACCTTCCTCTTGAATCACTCTATCTATAAAAAAACCGCATCAAAATCCGTTCCGTAGTTTTAAAGATCTAAGCATACAAAGAAAGAAAAAGAAAGAAAGAAAGAAAGAAAACATTTATTTGGACAAGCACACGACATAAGACAATCAGAAAAGTAGTACAAACATAAAAGCACTAAAACAAAAGTTTAAAATAAAATAATAATAATAAAAACAAAAAATTAAAAGGAAAAAAGAAATATACAAAGAAGAAATAAGATCTAAGGAGCCGTGTGCCTCCAAAAAGGTTCTGCCTCAGCAAAGGGAAATAGGGACGGCGAAAAGTGACTTTATTTTATACTAGCGACCCGCCCTGGCTTCGCACGGCTGTATTATGCATGTATTATATCTACAAACCTTCCTCTTGAATCAATCTATCCATTAAAAAAACTGCATCAAAATCCGTTGCGTAGTTTTAAAGATGCCAAAGGGAAATAGGGACAGAAAAAGCGACTTTGTTTTATACTATGTAGTGATGGTAACTATTATGTATTCTGTATTTCTAGGAATAAAAAGTGGCTGTGACATACGGCAGACAGACATGACGAATCTATAAGGGTTACGGTTTTTGCCATTTGGCTACGGAACCCTAAAAAACGACTTTTAATGAGACACTAACGCGGGTAAAACCGCCGGGCCGCAGCTGGTTTAATATAAATAAGGTCAAGGATCCATAATTATGTTTATCCCTAACCAATTATTGGCAGTTTTATTTTTAACAAGTGCCAGTAATTGGTATTAGAGTGACAATAAATTGGTACTCTACTTATTATTATTAAAAAAACATTTAACAAGAATTATAGGCATATTTAACATCTTTAATTTACCAGTTCCACAGACAGTAAATTCATATCATTTTATTTCTTAGTAATAGAAAAAAAATACTTATATCTGTTAATAAAATTAGGTCTCATTAATAAACCTTATTTTTGTGACTTTAGTTAAATAAATAAAAAACAAATAAGTATACTTTTTAAAACGTCATTTCAATTTTTATATTTTATTATAAATTATTTCATAATCCAACAGAGCGATGATCTCAACAATAGTAATATTGTTGCCGAATTTAAACACAAACCAAAATGGTGTTCCGAGAAATATTTCGCAAACATACAAGAAATCGCGGTGACCTACCTAAGGGTGACCTGGGGCCCAAGTCCGCTAACACAATAGTGTCTCAATAGAGTGTCGATAGGATCGTAATAGACATATTTTTGACTTTTGGTATTCTACTAATGTTAACTATTCTATTGACACACCACTGATACACCACAGACACAATTTGGTATTCTGCTCTACAATCGTAGTACAATGGAATCTCAGTAGTTGTTAAAACGGTATTCTCCTAACCATTGGACGTTCATTTGACAGCTATATCTATCGTAGTTCAATGGTGTTTATACTATTGTGAAGCCATCGAACCACCATCGAACAACGACAGCTTTTACTAGTAATTTGTCAACAATCTCACTGACTTTTATTGTGAAAATTTGATTTATTTTATTATTTTATAACAATAATGAGACCGTCAGTAGCATTGCGATGGCGCATTCTAGCATTGGCTAATGCTGCCGATCGCAGACGGGATTTATTGGGCCAACAACGCCGAAAATCAAGGGCTTTCATTAGATGCAATGCTAATGCATTCAATGATCTCCCAGAAACGGAATTTATAAAGTGTTTTCGCCTGGGAAAGGCACAAGTGCGGGAACTCATTGAAGAACTCGCCCCTTTCCTTAAAATGCCAAAGCGTCGAGATGGAATATCGCGCGAATTAAAGGTCAGTAATAACTTGATGGTCTATTGGCTCAAGACTAGTCAACTAATGTTTATCTGTCTTTGTTGGACCAACTGATTAATTATTTATATCTACCAATTTACAGGTGCTTATTGCCTTGGCATTTTATGCCACAGGGTCCTATCAATCGCCGGTGGGTCAGGCACTTTTCACGAATGTTTCGCAGACTACTGTGTCAAGAGCAGTGAGGGAAGTGTCTGATGCATTAAATTGTACGAGTATATATAATAATCATATTAAATGGCCAATGCAAGTCCATGAGAGGAATGCTATTAAAGCCAAGTGAGTATATTTATTTTTACACTTGCTATTTAAATTGTACCTACCTAATTAAGTACCTAGTGTTAGCAATACTAAGTTAATTTCATTTTATAGGTTTTACAATAAATTTCATATTCCGGGTGTATTGGGGTGTATTGATGGGACCCATGTGGCCATTCTGAGGCCCATTACGCACGAGGAGAGGTATTACAATAGAAAAGGATACCATTCCTTGAATGTTATGATTGTGAGTATCATTTTCATTCATTCATTCACACATACATGGTTATTGTCTGGTTAGTAATAAAACCATAAAATTTGTTACAGATTTGCGATTCAGACCTCAATATTTTGTGTGTGGATGCAAGCTCCCCAGGGTCAGCACATGACTCTATGGTCTGGCAAGGTCATCCTTTGAGCAGCCACCTAACAGCCCTATCTAATGCCAATGAACATGTGTTTCTTTTAGGTATCTACTAATTAAATCCTTTCATTATATTTATTAATCAGTAAACTTATTCCATTATTTAACTATGTATTTTTATCTAGGCGATAGTGGCTACCCTTTACGGCCAACAATGATGACCCCAATTCTAAATACGCAGGAGGGTTCTGCAGAGTATTTTTATTATCAGCGCCATGTAGCTGCACGGAATGTAGTGGAACGCTGCATTGGCCTATTAAAAGCTAGATTCCGGTACAGTATTCTGTTTAATAAAATTTATTTACTTCTAATAGTTATTAAAACTACTTCATCTACAGGTAGTTACATACTAATAGGTACTTACTATATAATAATAATATAATAAAGAGGAAAGATTTGATTGTTTCTTTGAATTGAATAAGCTCTTAAACTACTGAACCGATTTAGATATAACATGGTTTGAGGATACATATAGATTCATTGACAGTAACATAGGCTACTTTTTATCCCAATATTGTCACGGGGTTACGCGGGCGTAGTTTAATTATATATCAACGCACAGACTACTCGTTGCAGGCTGCTAAGGTAATGTACTATATGTTTTTGTTTTAGATGTTTGTTAGCAGCACGTGCGTTGCATTACGATCCCATAATGGCAGGCAAAATTACAAATGCATGTTGTATATTGCATAACATTGCAAATAGCATAAGAGTACCCGTAACACCACTGACACCTGATGAAATTGAAGCAGAAAATCAAAGGCAGAATCAGGTAAAATATAGATTTAGAGAACACATATTATCAACCAATCAATGAGATAAGTACTATTTGAATCAATATAACAAATCTTTCCACATTAAATATCATCATATTACCTACTAAAAAGCATTTATTCCACAAGTATAATAATAACAAGATTCATCATCACCATTCACCAAATACTTATACCGTTAGAAGACATTTGATTTGATTTGATTTATACTTTGATTTATACTGTGACATATTTGAATCAACTAAACACTAAAATATTAATTTAACTATTTCACAATTTAGATTGAAGAGCAATTGCGATCTGAAGTGGCCAATGTGGGTATGGAGTTGCAGCGCCGCGTTAACCCAGAGCTACAAAGAGGTCGGGCGCTGCAACGAGCTCTCGTCCAAAGACTGTGGAGGGAGAGAACTTAAACAAAATTTATTACTGTATAGTTTTTATTTAAGTACTTACTTACTCTTAAAAATATTATATAAAAATATCTACAATTATTGTTGTTTTAATTTTTAGGGTTCCATAGGCTGGTTTTGGGTAGTATTGCCGATCGATAGTCGACTATCGCTGAATAATCCATAGCTCAAAGCGAGGCAATACTATCATCGATGGTATTATTCGTCATCTGACTCAATGACTCCTCCGTGCCTCTGAAAAACACATAATACATGATGAAATCAACATAAATGCACTAGCACAATATTATAGTATATGTATAATTAATTACTGTGGGTGGAGATTGTTGCCAAGTTTCTATAGCAGCCGCAATCCTCTCCATAGCAGCAGCATGCCGCTCTATTGCTGCAGCATGCCTGCCAATAGCGACAGCATGCATCCGCGTCGCTTCGCTGCTCATTGACTCGATCGCAAGTAGCCTATTTTGGGCTTCTTGCAGCGCTGAGTCTGAGGTCTGAGATTGTTCTGAAAATAATATTAGTACTATAGATTTACATGCAAATTATGCCAGTGCGTGTGCCAACACAGCTGCCATGAATTTAGATAATTAGATAATAGTTGAGAGGGTTCTTTAAATATGTACCAGTGTCAACACGCCGAGAACGTGGCCTGGTTCGACCTCTTCTCCTTGACGCTTCAGGGTCAGACGACTGCCGCCGCTCGGAGGGCGGTTGAGACTGCTGTCGTGGTTCAAACACAATCTCCTCGGAGGGCTGTTGGAATGGCTGTTGAGCCTGATGTTGTGGCTCAATCACACTCTCCTCAGTCCTGAAGTAAATAAATTCCCTTAAAATAGAAATATAGCACCTATTTCTAAAATATGTAAAATTAGTTAATCAACATAATCATACACCGCAAATTGCAGATCATCTGCATCCACCACCTCCGTCTCCACCTCCCCAACTTGACTATGAAGCTATTAAACAAAATTAAATTAACATGACTAGTATTTTAAGAAATAATAAAAATAAGTCATTAAGCATTTATATTGATAAAAGGTGCCTAAATATTAATAATTTATCAATTACTAGCTGTTGCCCTGCGACTTCGTATGCGTGATAGTTTTGTTTTATGTACCTTCCTCTTCCTCTTGAATCTATCTATTAATAAAACTGCATCAAAATCCGTTGAGTAGTTTTAAAGATCTAAGCGAAGCGAACATATGGACAGACAGCGTGAAGTGACTTTGATGCTAAGTAGTGATTTTTCACAAAGAATGTAGACATTATATTATCTATACTAATATTATAAAATAAAACTAACAGATAACGGGTCGTGGCGAACTCCTGGCAGTGGTTCACCCACATCTCGCCCTAAAATGCTGTAAAGCCTTTCTTGAATAGGCGTCAATTGTAGAGGGGGCTTTGCAGGCCCCCCCCCTTAAAAAAGATGAAGAGTTACAATTTTGATCTCAAAGTCATATTCATACAGAGAATTAAAACTTAAAACCATTCTTACCTGTAGCTGTTTTTTGTGCCTTTTCAGCCTTTACTTTTTTCACCAGTTTTGATTTGAATTCATTAAAATACTGGAAACCAAATAGAAATTAATACTAACTAACCAATTATTAAGTAGCTGCGCCCCGCGGTTTCACCCGCGTTACTCCCGATTCCGTGGGAATATCGGGATAAAAAGTAGCCTATAGCCTTCCTCGATAAATGGACTATCCAAAACAAAAATAATTTTTCAATTCGAACCAGTAGTTCCTGAGATTAGCGCGTTCAAACAAACAAACAAACAAACAAACTCTTCAGCTTTATAATATTAGTATAGTAACAATAAATAAACAGAGAAAAAAATTAAAATATTGCCAATCGCCACTGGTCGCCTGACTTCGAGACGCAGTCAGACGAGATGCTGTTGAGTATCTCAGCACACTCTACCCATAAGCGTCTCATCTGACTGCGCCCCTCTTTGGAACGGCTGCAGCGCCCTAATGCCATCTCTGGATGAATTTCCATGAAGGAAATTAGATTTTCGAGTTGACCGACGCTTACCATCTGAATTACCACAAAACACCTACTATGATTTAATTTTGTCTGTACCTACTTCTACTATACCGCGACTGACCAAACAAACAAACATAATTAATATTATAGTCTTTTAATAATAACTATAGATGATTTATACAGCGCCAGCAACTTAAACCCTTGCTATTCAGAGCGCTGTAGTGCCTGGAACATGTATGAGATGGAGTAGGCTTGCCCAGAACCTATACCAACCCCCGCTTAGTCGAACGTGTCCCGAAGAACGTCTGGGGTTATCTGAGCGGCAGGTTTCATTGCGATGTTTTCCTTAAACTAAGACATAGAAAGGAAATAATACTTACGTTTTTTTTTCTTCTTGCTTTTGGTTACAATAACTAATTTAATTAATTAATTTATTGTTTACTTTTTCGGAGATTGTTTACCATTAGGTTTTCTCACTTTTTTCTATAGAACTTAGTGACAGATGACACTGATAAGCTGTAAAAATATATTGGCCAATAATTTGTGATGATTATTTGCAATGTTTACGAAAAACGGACTTTTGTAACATTAAATTGTTGATTTTTGGATTTAAAATATTTACATATATTTAGTTTGTATTTTTTTTGGAGATTTATTGAAAAAAATAGCAATAAAAATGATTATCTAAGAAATGGTAGTTTCGATTAGCAACACTAAATACTTGGTAGATTTTGATAGGCAACACCAGCGACGTACCTATTGTCATTCCACTGAGACACCACTGAGACACCACAGCGATTATATTGCTATGTTATTAATATTTAGCAGAATACCAAATAGTGTCACAGTCTCGATATAATATCAATAGAGTCTCGATATAATGACAATGGCAGATCAATTAATGTAAAATAGCAGAATAAGGCTGCAGGTAAGTATCCAAGGGCAACTGGGTCTTTATTATTGCTAGTGCCAATAAAATAAAGTTTGGATGATTTTAGTAGATTTTAAAGACTTGATTAGATAAAATAAATAAGGTACTTAGAATAAGTAAGCTGCTTAATACTAAAAAGATCAAAAAATATATATATTGTATCAGTGCTTTTATGTTTTTTACTACTTTTCTGATAGTCTTGTGTCGTGGCTTGTCCAAAAAAAATTTTATTTCTTTCTGTCTTAGACATATTTACATTTAATTTACACTATAAAAAAAGCACACACTATCGTAATTATATCAATATATTAAGTTAAGCCATAGGAAGACACACACATAGGAGGCATCAAGTATGTAGTACAAAACTCAATAATTGGACAAAAGTCACAGAATTAGTCGAACTTATTTCTGAACAGCTTAAAACTAGGAAATTCAGAGATCAAACAAGATTGTTAAATTGTTAAAAATAGGCTCCAATTACAACTCTCGCAACAAAATTGGTTAACAAGAAAGCATGTCGCAATGAAATTCCTGAAAAACGGGGCTAAACCGTCTCGGATGAAACTTTAACCTTGACATTAAATGATATAAAAACGATTCCGATAGCATGAATAGAAAATAATAACGTATTTTTAACGTCCTACGTGCACTGACTCACTGTGCTGTGTGCAAGCAACCTCCATTCAAGCCTCCTTCACAGACGCACACAAATCCACAACCAAATTATCTTTACATACGGATTTTTATAAAACTAAAAAAAGTGTGTAATTTACATAGACGCTAGCGCCACCCCGAACGGAACAAATAAAGTGGTAACATTCCACGCACACAGATAACGCTAAGCCAGTTTGACAGTTGGCGGTGCCCCGTGTTCGAAGTTCGAATCAGTTGGCCGATGTACCGCGTCGCGGCATGAGCGCTCTGACGCCATTTTCTTTCAAAACACCGGGCAGTTCAATAAAAATAAATACGTGTCATTTGAGTGTATGTGTCTTGTGTTTTTAACATATTTTATTATAAAACCGAGGATTTTGGTATTGGTAACGTACTTGCACGAGAAATGGGCCTGTCATGTCCAACAATTGGATACTACCACCTACTTTTTCTTAAGACGTAATCGTAGCGGTGATGTAAATTGCAAAATAATTATCGGAACTCGCATTGATCGTGCTAATATGTCTTCAAGTCGAATCGGTCAGGTGTTTTTGTCTATGCCACGCTATTTTTCACCTGAAAACCAAACCAAGAATACCTTGTTAGGACTGAAACGTACGGACCTGCCTGAGTCTAATTGGAGGTAAAACTGATACAAAAACATTACTTGACACTGGCTATATGCTATAACTGTGCAAGTCCATAGTGTGAAAAAAAAACACGGGAACAGTAAAGAAGGCCCCAAAGAGTCCCAAATAAAAGAGTTCAACGCATCATTTCATTGAGATAATTCCGTTATTTAATAAGGTTTAACGGTTGTTTAGTTAAATATGGCTTTTTATAACGATGATGTGATTGTCATTGCATGCATTAATAATATTATTCGTTTTAAATAAGTGTGTTAGAAAGGTATTTAAGTTTTCCTTAACATTGCTAAACATTAATACCTATATAAAACATTAGTCATTTCCTGTAGATTTACTCCGCTAGATCCAGAAATAGTTTCAAAAAAAAATCTTCTTATGTCTCTGTGCAAAATTACATGATGCTTGACCCAGTGGTGTTGTCTATGGTATGGTCAGAGAATTTTGTAATTTACATATTCGTACGTGCAAAATAGACCAATAACAATAAACCAAAATCATAGAACTATAAATATATTTCAAAATTATAAAGCGATAAATTAAAAAAAGGCGCCATTTTGAATTTTAATATAAAACTAATAGTTTTTATTTTAATATTGTTAATAGGTACCTACTAAAGTTTGGTTTGTTTTTTCCCTATTTACAGTCAAACGGATCGATCAATTTTTACAAACACAGAATTAAAAAAACTCTTGCAAAATCTGTTAATGGGTAGGTATAATTCATTAACATTTTGGCAAATCTGATAATAGGTAATCCGTTAACATTTTTTCCGATCCGATTTTGCTAAAATGTAAAAAGTTTTTTAAATGTAGAACCCGACACTTGAAGAAATCTAAATCTAAATATTAACAGATTTTGCACAAATGTTAAACGTTTTTGAATTCTGTATTTTTAAAAGATGTTAATGTTGTTGTTGATGTTAGATACTTAAAAGAAATTTACATCTGAATATAATGCCAGACACCAAGACAAATGATTGTTGTTTAAAATACCAAAACACAAGGAATCCGATACGAAGACGACTCAGGTGTAGGTATGGATGACGTTATCTTTTGACTATGACTCACAGGGCAGTTAAATAAAAGTAATTCGGAAAAGTTTAAGATTTTTTAAGAGTGTTGTCACTCTTGAAAAACTTTTTGACGTGACAACGTTTTATAAATTGGTTTGCCGGGTGACACTTCAAGAAACTGCGTTACGCTCCGCTGACGTTATGCGCTCACAATGAGAGCGAGTGAGAGGCACGCGGGCATGGTTAGCCCGCCTAAGAGCGAGAGAGACAGACATAAAAAGTGAAAGGCACGCGTCCCTTCCACTCGAGCACAGTTGTTGTCACGTAAAACTTTCGCCCGTATACCGACTTTACAGGCAACCAGTTTTTATTTTTTATTCTTGACCACTATCTCACACGATGGTAAGTAACGATGCGGTCTAAAATGTAGCACGCTTTCTTAGAAGATATCTATACCCTCGTGACTCAAAGACCCTTATTTGGGGGTCTTTGAGCCACGAGGGTATAGATATACGGGGCCTTTGAGGGACGCGAGTGGAGGTAGGAAGATGGCTGTGAAACAAAAACTAAAAAAGAGTCGCATAATATTGTTAGTGACACGGTGACACGACCACGCGACAGACCAGGCGGGATGATTTTGACTCCTATAGAAATGACAAGTTTGTTAGTGTGCAATAACTACGATCGCGCGATGGAAGTAAAGTAGAAAGGTATTTGCCCTGCAGTGGGACTCTTAATACCTACATATTTTTCTTGAGAAAACTTATTGATTCGCTTTTTTTCTAACTAGCGACCCGCCCCGGCTTCGCACGGCTATATTATACATGTATTATACATATAAACCTTCCTCTTGAATCATTCTATCTATAAAAAAATACCGCATCAAAATCCGTTGCGTAGTTTTAAAGATTAAGGCATACATAGGGATATAGGGACAGAGGAAGCGACTTTGTGTTATATTATGTAGTGATATAATTTCTACTTAAAAAATTTATTTCCCTCCCCGTTACCTAGCATGGCATATTTGGTATTTTGTGTGCTGCAGTTTAAAACTTATACCAATCCAATCGATAGTAATAATTAGCCAATCATCAGAAAATCATTCCTTCACACCCTAATTTTAAAGCGTTTAAAATTCAGAATATTCAGGCAAAAGTGATGATGACCATGATAGATCGAGGCCTTAATAAATAAAAATCACGCCTCGGATTGCAAAATTTCCAGTATTATTCATAGCAAACGTAATTAGGTTAATGATAATAATTAATGCAATTTATTGAAGCAATAATCGTAATGATAAAGCAGACTTATCTTTGATTACTTATGACTTATTTTTACGGAGAATTTTCATAAAGATCTTCGTCCACTTTCCGAAGCATATGGCCGTTGCCGTTATCCCTAAAAGAACAATTTAGGACCTCACCGGCCTAAGTCGTATCGCCAAGCGGACTTGTCTGTGTTTCGATACGTAGGCCGGTGCAGGCACTAAAGTAGGACGGGTCGAAAAAGTTTTTGCTCCACTGCCGTCTTAACTCGCGTCTCTCGAAGGCCCCCGCTTATTTGAGGGTTTTGAGTCACGAGCATATGAAAATAAAAGATACCTAGAAGATATCTTCTAGGAAAGCGAGCTACATCTTAGACCGCAACGTCACTTACCATCGTGTGAGATCGCCGTACTTTTTCGATCTTCTTCTTCCATCACTCAAACTTTTCATACAAATCCATCACTGCGCAAGTGATAATCCGGTGCCGAAACGGTCATAGTATAAATATAATAGTTTATTTGAGACAAAACACACGATAAACATAATTACAGAAGAAAATACACAATAAATTGATAAGGGCATAAAACAATTTTGTTATAAGAATAAGAAAGAAAAGCTGTGTGCTGTCCTGTACCAAATGGGTCGACCACAGCTATGGCCTATGTTCCACAGTCTACAATATGAGATGAAAACTTAAGACTTACATTTTTCTATGTATTAGGTACCAAAGAATAGAGAAATACATTGCTAAAATAATGCTGTTCCAAATATATTTACCAATAATTACGAAACACAACTTTGCCTTAACAATTATTCTAGGTTCTAATTTCTGGTTTAAACACAAACTCCTCAAAGCTTAAACTTCGTGTAATACCAACTTAGAAATCTAAACACATTTGGACCAACAAAAATGTGTTTAATATGTTTTTAAAACTAAAAAGCTAACAAATGTATCTATATTAAGCGCCCTAATAGAGAGAAAGCTTTTTTTAAACCATTATTTATGTGAACATAACCGTTATTCTTAAAATTCCAAGACTACACCAACACTGCACAAGATTAAAAGAAATTACATACTTAAAAGAAAACATTGATTGAAATGGCTGAACCAATTTTGAAAAGTATTTTATGAAATGACATTCCGAGTGAATTAAAATAAATTAATGTATTGACAAGTAATTTATGATTACCAAACAAAAGAATGTATGGTGTCAATAATTAGGTCATAGTGAAAGTAGTTGGGGCCCATTGTGATTGGATTCGAATACTTTTATCAAAAGTATTTATGATGTCAATAATTGGGTAGATTAAGCTGCTACTCGTACCTAATCCTCGGCCCCTGTCGGATTGAATAGAAATAAGTGGGATGCGAAATTAGCGGAATTATGCTCAAATATTTTTCAGTTGTTTATTTTACTCGTATATAAATATTCTTACTATTTTACACAAAATAGTTCGAATTAACGATAGAAAATATCCCGACGAATTGAGAACCTCCTCCTTTTTTTAAGTCAGTTACAAAAACATAACCCTCCCTTTTGGCTTCGCCGTAGTCGGGTAAAAAATGTCATTACATTACAGCTTCTATTGTGGCAATATTTTAGTACAAAATTAAATAAGTATAGTTGATTATTTCCGGCGACGACCACCTCAAAAGGTGTAATTTTTTTTGAAAAATTTACGATTTAAGAACCTTTTTTAATTGTGTTTCGGTTTTGATAAAGTAATAGTGGTAAACATTTACTAGAGATTTTTTCTTAGAAAAATCTATTTTAGACAAAATAAAAATCTATCATCTTTGGCAACTAGTTGAGTGGCAAAAATGTTAGTTCTTCTTTGAACTGGTTGTAAATTTCAGTTACTAATGTGGCCGGAGGGGCATTTCTAGGGTTCCGTATTTTAATAAAGCTCGTAAATAAAGTCGAATCGTTCAAAATATTTCGATTTGAAAACTCACTTCCTCCTAATGTCAACAATCGATACACTGCAGTTTTTTAATACATAAATTTACAACAAATTATTCCGCGCACGTTTTTTTAAATCATAATATTTTGATAGCTCGAGCGGAACCGTTTTGACGTAATATTGGCGATATGATGAGATAAAGTTATTTATACTTGTTAGTTAATCCTTCATGATGTCAGATATCGAGGTTCTATAGATTAACACTCGTTGTGTGTCCTTTTTTAGTTAAAAATAAATAAATTTAAGTTCTGTCTTAGTGCGGGCGTGTGCAAATAGGACCATTTATGGGCATGACGAAAATTAGGGTTCACAAGGAATTGAATCTTTTACCTCACCTATTTTTAATTTTCGGTGGCCGTCTTCGGTGCATATTGGAGATCCCGGGGTCTCATTCAAACTTTGGGGCCTCCCTCTACCGTGTTCATCTCGGAGAGCTTTTTCCCCTGTTCCTTCAAAGGGTGAAGCTGGGCCTGTTTGGGGTCTGTTCGAAGTCCGTTTCTTCGATCGATCAGGAGACCAGTGCCCCTTTTGGTCGCCTTTTACGATGTAGCTAGCCATATTCTATTAGACCCGGCTTACGGGGTCTTTCTTACAATTAATATAAACTAGCGACCCATCCCGGCTTCGTACGGCTATATTATGCATGTATTATACATATAAACCTTCCTCTTGAATCACTCTATCTATTAAAAAAAAACCGCATCAAAATCCGTTGCGTAGTTTTAAAGATCTAAGCGTACAAAGGGAAATAGGGACGGCGAAAAGTGACTTTATTTTATACTATGTAGTGATTGTTCGTTATTCTTAAATGATGTCAAGTCAATGGCTTGTTGTCCTTTTCAAGATGTTTTTGAGCATTTTCAATTTGTTTTTCCAATGTTAAAGTTGTTTGTGCGGTGTCATAGTGAGGGCGTATGACGGTATGTGTAAATAGGTCCGTTTATGGTAAGACCAATCATTGGGCGGGCCCACAACTAAATGAATAGGCCTACAAATAAGGTCCCTGTACCACACCTGTACCATAAATCAATTATTTTATTACTTTAACAAATTGAAATAAAATAATACGGATTTGAAGTTAGAAAATATTATTAGGTACCTCTTTCCTCCAGGATTCCCGTGATAATGGTCGCTTTAACTCGATCGAAACGTTGGTATACAAACGCAATTTTATAGAATGAATAGTACATCTTAAATATTTTTACGACAGTAAATCCTAATATTCAGAAATTACAGGATACAAGAACAAACTGTTAACTTTTTAAATTAATATTTTACGCTGATCTGACAAAGCAACAACCCTGATAAATAGATGCAGCCCTACAAAAGAATAAATTAAAATGTTTTAACTATCATCCTTCGAGAGGGATTTGACCAATGAGGTTTCAATGTCGAAAGAACTCCTTTTATGGTTATTTTTGACAATGCCCTAACACCAGCACTTTGTCGAGTGGCGACCTTTACAAGGCCAATAATGCTGTCGTCACTGGTGCCAACTATTGGTCAGACAAAATTTTATTTAACTAAACATTTGACACGATCAGACGAAAAAGACTGTAAAATGCATAACATTTTTTTTTTAAAATTTAGGGTTCCGTATTCAAAGGGTGAAAATGGGACCCATTTACTTAGACTCTACTGTCCGTTTGTCTGTCACCAGGCTGTATCTCATGAACCGTGATAGCTAGACTGTTGAAATTTTCACAGACATATTTCTGTTGCCGCTATAATAACAAATACTAAAAACAGAATATAATGGTACGGAACCCTTCATGCATGAGTCCGACTCGCACTTGGCCGGTGTTTTTTTCTTTCAAAAACTTGCAATTTCTATACCGTGATAATATTCAAGAGTAGTACAACGAAAGAATGCAATCAGCGTCCTTAGATAAATAACAGTCGTGTAAGTAAACAAAATAAACTCGAGATGGCTCAGAGAATGAGCGCTTGTGTAGAGGAAATTATAGGTAGATTTCACTAATGATAGATAGTGGTAATTATTGTCCAACAAGAAAAATATACAAGAGCATAGTTATGTACAAGTATTGAAACGTCCAACCATAAAAATACCCAACTTTTAAGATGTCCAACCAGAAAAATGATCAACTGACTTTAGAAATTTCCAATTATTCAAACTCACATTTCTTTATTAATTTGGAATCAGGCAATTTGCATAAAATCACTAAACATAAAATCGCGTCTGTCTTAAAAACTAAGTTAGGATGTCTGCTTTCGTAACGCGATAACAATGAGGAGATGGCACTTCTTAAATATGACAGTGATGCATAATAAAAAAAATTATAAAAAATTGTCTGTATATTCGGTTTACGGACGATAATTTTGCGTGATAACGTCATAAGAAAACATTGATGGTAACCATAGCAACGAAAATGCGTTGCAATGGTTACCTTGCCAATAACAATACGCGTCCCCGGAACATGACGCATGACGTCATGTTTTTTGTGAACGCAGGTTCATCAATTCATCAATTTGCACCCAGATTGATGACCCAGTTGGCACAATGGTCACCATGCCAGACTGCCAAACACAGGGTTGCGGGTTCGATTCCCGTCACAGACACGTATTTATGCTTAGATATTTGTCTGTGGTCTGGTTGTTTCTATGTATTATAAGTATATACATATTTACAAAAGAAAAGTATATAAGTAGTATATCCGTTGTCTAGCACCCATAACACAAGTCTAGTTACTTAGTTTGGGGCTAGATGGCGATGTATGGAATGTCCTGAAATATTTATATTTATTTAAATATTTATTAGACGTTATAACGCCAAAAAGCTTTGCATCTGTTAGAAAAATAATAATTATGTTATTAAATACATACTTGAAAATGTCAACTGGCTATTATGCACAACCCATGCAAAACTATTGCTCTGGGAGTATGTAAGTAATTATTTTTCTGTATAGAAGGGTCGCAGGTTCGACTCGCGGCATCCACACCGGTTATCTAACGGTATTACCTCAACGAATACCTATCTCAAGATTCTTAGATGTGCCAGTGTCAGTATGAATAGGTTCCTATACTTATATTATTATAGAAATAGATAAGTAAATAAATAATATGAGAAATGCGTATATTTCATCCACAATAACATACGAGTAAACTTATGTTATTTAAAACGGACTTACCTCTAATGATACAAATATTTACAATGTTTTTAATTTTTATTTTGTGAAAATAAGTTTATTCAACTTTTTAAACTCACACGATTTACGAGTAATTATTTTCCTAGGTCTAAAAAAAATACTCCACCCGAGAAATAATAAAGACTAAGTTCTATCTAGTTTTAAAAAAAATATAGTAAAAATAACCAGGTTAGTGAAATCTTAATATATATAAATCTCGTGTCACAATGTTTGTCCTCAATGGACTCCTAAACCACTTAACCGATTATAATAAAATTCGCACACCATGTGCAGTTCGATCCAACTTGAGAGATAGGATAGCTTACATCCCGATATTCCCACGGGATCAGGAGTTACGCGGGTGAAACCGCGGAGGGCAGCTAGTACCCTATAATTAAATAAAAAGTTACCCAAGATAAATGAAAAGTAAAAGCTAGGTTCGGCTAGGTTCTAGCAATCGGTTTTGTGTTTGAAAGATGTGAGAAAGTCGCAAATATCAAAGAAATTACATTTTTTTAGTTTTATGGCTTTTTTTTGTAATAATAGTTATTTATAAACATGTAGCCATACAAACCTAATCTAAATATACATTTAATAAAAAAACTTTTACTTTTTCACATATTTCAAACACAAAACCGAGTATACGTTGTATTTGAAAAGTGTAAAAAAATCTCCAATCCCAAAAGAAAACACATGAAATCCTATTAGATTGGCTTTTGTTCAGTAAATTTGGTTATTTCTAGCTATATTGTCATGGCCATACATACCTAATCTAAAGATAAATTTAATTGAAAACTTGTACTGTTTTGAACTTGGCAAATCTCAAAGATTTTACAAAAAAGTGCTTTTAGATTACCTTTCGTTCAGTGAATTTGGTGAAATGTAATAATGTTATGGCCACACGAACCTAATCTATACAGCAATTTAATTGAAAACCACACAAACAATGTAAGCACCTAAATATCTCAAGATCTATGTCACCCACTTCACAAGTCCAGTAAATCACATTCTTAAGCCTTTCACTTCAATTACGTTGTCCCTTGCTGGTGGAACACCCTTAGGGCATGAAAGTACAGTACCAAACCAGCGATAGATTGTACACAGGCTAGGTAAGCAAGGTTTGTTGGATTTTAGATTTCGATGGCGAAATACAGTATTGATTGATTGTAAGAGAAACAGCCCGGGTTAATAAACTGAATGATCGAATTCATACGAAACTAGTTTCAAAGCAATAGTATTCTTAGAAAATTTGTGTGATGTATTACTCATCAAATCTTAGAATTAGAAAATTATCTTAGTTTATTTATGAGACATTATTCTCAGAACTGTGTTACCATTTAAATTGGTCCTTAGAAAAATCAACACTATTGTAAGTTAGAAAAAACTTGCGGCTTAGTTGGCTTCAGAAGTATTGACAAATTCTTTCCTCTGGACACGGCCTACTAAGTTGAGAGGGTAGTTGGTGCTGGGCAAGCCTACTCCATCCTCCCGCAAATAGGGCCCTCACATAAAAACTAAAGAGATTTCGGAAAACAGCGCTACAAGTACAAGGTAGAAAATTTTGGAATCGAACTCTAAACCTCCGGATTACAAGTCAGGCCAACATGGCTCAACAAGATGTTACTTAACTGTTTTTTTTTATCTAATGAGACACCCGTGGGAAGGAAACTATGATTCTATGACATTCTTTCGTTTCTTTTTACACCAGTGACCTAAATTATTAGAATCGAGCGATCATTTTCTAAAACGCGACTAATAAAAGGCTTTTGATTCCGTTATTATGACGAATTTGTTTTGAAAACTTAATAAATTATGTTTAAATTAAGTTGACTGACGTAACTTAATAAGACGGTTAATTTTACTTAGTTGGTGGTATGTAAATTCCGAATTTAATTAAAGGTTATAAAGATTTCGTAATATCATTCCAATCAAGGAGTACCTCAAGGTTCTAAACTAGGACCGGCTCCTTATAAACTTTACATACAAGAATACGAGTTTCGCAAATACCATTGGAATTCCTTTAACCTTTTCTCTTAGTTCAAAAACAAGATCATTTAAAGTTAAAGCAGAGTACAGATTTTTCTATCGGTTGATATACCACTAACCGTTCAAACATAAGGCAAAGAAACTAAAAAACCATTACAACCAGGTGTTGCCGAATTCTATCAATAGTTAACATCAATAATCAGCTACCCTATTAAGGTGGCCCTGCCAGTTTTACGTTTAAGTCGACTTAAATGTGAACGGTCTGTGAGCTATCGACTGACATAATAGTCTGTAACCTACCTTTACCCATAGAGATCGAGTTCTAGTGTCGTATTTAAAACATGTTTAGGATTATAAACGTTTACAAATAGCATAGGAATCGTCTGATTATGACGCACCACGTTAAGATGCTAACGTGTTATCAATAATACATTATTACGAGAATTTAGAAGATTTGATTATTAAGATAAAGTGAGTTCCAAAGATTATTCGACCTCAGCTTTATTAAAAAATACAAAAATATCTAGTAAATGTTTAGAAAACACTATTATTTAAAGAAAACAGAAACACGATTAGAAAAAGTTGGGTCAATAAAAATCAATATTTTCATAAAAAAAAATCAATAAATACACATTCTGGGGATAGAAAGATTCAACTTTATTTAATTTTGTTCTAAGTTTGCTACGATACAAGCTGTAATGTAATGCTAATAACATATCCAATCATTTCTTGGAACTATTTTGTGTAAAAGACTAAAATCACTTCTTACTGCCAACCTTACCCAAAAATCTCATAGTATCAATTAAAATATGTGAAATTTCACGGTGGTACGTTACCATAGTAACGGGGCTCAGTCATCGGTCACGGAATGCTCGGATTAAATGCTGCTTTATCACGCACAATAGGTGATTCGTCTTAATATCTATTAGAATTTGGTTCGCACGAGACTTTTGTATTTTTTTGATTCCGACTTTTTTGATTTTTTAGACTACTGCGCTCCGTGGTTAAACCCATTACAAGTCCAAATTTAAATATCGGAATAAAAAGTGATTAATGTCATACTCCAATATATTAGCGTACTTAATGCCAATAATTAGGTCATTAATTGTATCGATCGTGTTAGTAATTGGATGGTTAATAGTTTTAATAATAACTGTTTTTGATTCTGATATTTTGTGTTTATGTTCGTGTAGCTGCGCCCTGCGGTTTTACACGCATTAGTGTCTCTTTAAAAGTCAAACGATTAAATTTCTACAAACAGAGAATACATAATTGTTACTCTGAACAACAAAATTAATGAGCCCTTTTTACCCCTTTAGAGTTCGAATTTCCAAAAATCCTTTCTTATTTTCCCACTACGTCCTAAAAAGAACCCCATGCCAAGATTCGGACCCGTAGTTTTAGAGATTTCTTGATAATTCTTTTTCTATGTTATAATAACTCTGTATAATATTTTCATCAACTGGCGGATAGATGGCGCCATATTAAAAATGTATGAAGAAACCCCCGAGCGGTTTTTCTGCCAGTTGACAGTTTATAGTAGTAGGTATTTTTTATTATATCAGTGTATTTTTCTCAAAATGTTCTAAATGAGTTGATTACTCAATCATTTAGCAAACATGGTCACCGATATGTTTGCACGTAATAGTATTACGAGTCTTGTATAAATATTTAATGGGACCCATTAGTATTTAAGCTAAATAATGTTTAGTCGTAAATGTTTGCGTTTACTGAATTTTAAGTAACTCTGCTTGCTTATGCGGGGATTCTAGTTTACACCTTAGGAGTATATTTTCATGATAAAAAGTAGTCTTATGTCCTTCTCCAAGGTCCCATCTACAAAATTCATCAAAATTGGTTAAACGCTTTAGACGTGATAATCAGAAGGGACATTCTGAATTTTCGACCAACAAAAATGGATCAACCAATTATGGATCAACTTTTTTGGTTAAAACTGACAAAATAACAAAAAGTCTTCTAAATAAATAAGTTAAATTAATACTTATACCGAAGTGCCAGTAATGGGTAATAGTTAACTTAAATAAATATGTCCTTAATGTGTCATAGTGACAATAATTGGTAAGTGTCCATTATTTGGTCTGTTTTTCTTTGAAATCTCATTGGACATAAAAAATTATGACATTGACAGTTTTATACATAATTTAATATTTATTGAAACAATATACATTTTTAAAACAAATATTAAATATCCCGTTTTTAATAACTTTAGTAGTTTGAATACACTTTTCAGTGGCAACATGCACAAGTCGTAAGATGCCATAAAAAAGAAAATGACGTAGGAGTTAAACTCGTTGACAAAATAACACTGACTTTAAATGAAATAAATCGAAGACAATTTTTCAATTTATCTCGAGACAGACAGACAGACTAACCTAATTAGGTGATTGATTTACCGTCGTTTCTCTATTACGCAAATAAATTGTTTTAGAATCAATGTCTTAAGTGTTTATTCGATTTTAAGTAAGCAAGATACTTTGACTCTTATAAGAAACTAGATGCGCTTGGCAGTTTTACCTGCGTAACTCCCGATCCCGTGGGAATATCGGGATAAAAGTAGCCTATAGCCTTCCTCAATAAATGGACTATCCAATACAAAAATAATTTTTCAATTCGAACCCGTAGTTCCTGAGATTAGCGCGTTCAAACAAACAAACAAACTCTTCAACTTTATAATATAAAAACTAGCGACTCGCCCCGGCTTCGCACGGCTGTATTATGCATGTATTATATCTAAAAACCTTCCTCGTTAATCACTCTTATCTATTTAAAAAAACCGCATCAAAATCTGTTGCGTAGTTTTAAAGATCTAAGCATACAAAGGGATATAAGGACAGAGAAAGCGACTTTGTTTTATACTATGTAGTGAAGTATAGATAATGTCCTGGAGGTATCTAGTACCTAATCCCTAAATAGGGTTAAAGTGTTTCTGTTATAAACTGTTTTTCAGTGTCTAAGATTGATTTCATTTGGTCGGGTCTATTTCTTGTCTACCAGAATTAAATATCTTTGAGTAGGGAGGGACCTTAGATAATGGCGGTATATAATGGTATTTCCATGACTTCATTGAGTTAATTTTGTCTTATAGAAACATTGCGTGACTTTTTAAATTAATTTGCTATTAGCGTTTTGTTGTTTTGAACTTTGATTGCCTTCATTTGAAGGTCTGTTAATAACGCTGTGGGGTACTTAATCCCTATTCATAAATGCGAAATTAACCTCGTATTTTAAGTTTTCGCGCTTAAACTACTGGAGCAGCTACGCAGCTAGTTTATCATAATATTTGAACTTGCGAGTCCATTAATGAGTACGTTTCAATGGCATAAATCACCTAACTCGTTTTCTCTACAGTACACCATAAACTAAGCACATATAACGCAAGACACGTGGCGTAACGTGCTTTTTGTTTTTTCCAATTTGTGTCATGTAGGTACTTTTTTGACGTGTTAAAGTCTAAGAAGGTTACTTGCAAAAATGACTGATGATATAAATGTGACGTCATAAACCTTTTTGAGTTATCAAGTGTATTAAGTTACTTCGCGTGATAACTAGACAGTTGAAATTATCACAAATGTTAGTATTTCTGTTGAAACTAACAAATACTTACTAAAACAGAATATGGTACGGAAATTTTGGTGCGCGAATCCGACTCGCACTTGGCCCGTTTTTTAGGGTTCGGTACCCAAAGGGTAATAAAGGGACCCTATTGCTAAGACTTCGCTATCCGTCTGTCTGTCTGTCACCAGACTGTATCCCATGAACCATTGTAGCTAGAGAGTTGAAATTTTCACAGTATATGTATTTTTGTTGCCGCTGTATAAATACTAAAAACAGAAAAATGTAAATATTTTTTGAGTATATTTTTAAGAATTTTATTTCACTACTAGCGACCCGCTCCGGCTTCGCACTGCTATATTATGCATGTATTATACATATAAACCTTCCTCTTGAATCACTCTATCTATTAAAAAAAAACCGCATCAAAATCCGTTGCGAAGTTTTAAAGATCTAAGCATACAAAGGGGAATAGGGACATAGGGACGGCGAAAAGTGACTTTATTTTATACTATGGTAGTGATTCAGTATTAGGCCGAATACTGAATAGTGGCCCAATATTCGTAGCATCTCTGTTTTACACTTTTGAATCACATCATTTACCTTCGCACGATTAATGTCCAAAAAGAAAAATGTCCAAAAATAAATATATCCAATAATAAAATTGACCAAGTCGTATGTCGACCCTAATTACACAGAGTACTTTTAGACACATTTACCCATCTTCCGGTTAACATCTGCTTACACAAGCACCAAAAAATCGACATTGTCTCCATATTTCCCACGGAACGAAGGTCCTAACCTTGCTGCACAGCATTTGGGGGACGCTCCATTGTGAATAAACCAGTTTTTAGACAACAATTGTTACTTGTTACTGTAATTTCTGTGGTTCGAGTGTGTCTGGGTGAATAGTACGTGACGGAAGGACTTTAAAGAAAAATATATATAGGTTTTTTTAATTTATTTCATATAAAAATACCTAGTAATTATTTTCCCGGGTCTTAATCGCGTATTTTTTATTTTTAAAATATATATTTATTAATACTTTTTCAATTTATTGACATAAAAATACCTATATTAATACCTGATCGCTTACATATAACTACGTCTTATATGCGATTAAGTAAGACCCGGTAAAATTATAATTATGAACACAAATGTGTGAGTTTAAAAAGTTTATAAAAATACTCTAATTGAAGTTAAATACAGGTCTGTTGACGTTAATATAGTAAAGTATGTGAAACGAAAGCGGTTTATTCAATTTTAAAAGGTAAAAAATTATAACTTTAAGCCGTATTTCCATGATGCATAATATTTTAAATGTAGGGCAATTTTAAAGCCCAATTAGGGTCTTATAAGTTCAGCCCCCTTAGACAAGATTACTTTCTTTTGCGATATCGCCAATCGACAGACATTTATTTTTATATTTTTGGACGAAATTGACACAAGCCAAAGAAATGTCACGTAGTCTAAAAAAATGGTGAATAAGTTCCATTTTATGCTAATTTGGTACAATGTTTTATGTCAATTTCATACAATTAAATCTATCTTGTCTAAGAGTGCTGAATTGATATGCTTCCAGAAGTCGTCTAAAACACGATGTAGTATTTCAAACTGATGCGATTACTAAAATCTACATTTTTTATTTCCAACAAATTATGTACGAGTTGTCTGACCCACTCTTAAAAGTATATTATAGTTTTTTTATATCTTAGATAATAAACTATGTAATTGGAGCGGTTCCTTTTGATTTCGTGGCCGCCATTGACAAAAAACGCGGCAAAAAAACTAGATCAAGACAGCCATATGACATCACTTGTCTTAGTTGCTAGTTAAGTTTGTTTTAGAAGCTTTAATTAGAAAATTATAGGTCGAATTTAGACGTGGAATTAATGACGTTCTAAATTAAATGTAAAGAAAATGAAAGAAACCCAATTACTTGGCACTGCCAATAATTGGTATTGATGTTCTAAATTCAAATATTAAATTAGAAAAAACAGAAGATATAATTACTTGACCACTGCTAATAAATTGATGGCTTCATATTCCCCGCAGTTTTTTTTTCAAATGTTTTTTTTTTTTCATTTTTATAGTGCGTAACCTGCGCTATCTGAAAATACGCTATAATTTTATAAAATACTGAAAAAAGAAAATGGCATGAGCATGTCCATTAACAGGTTCAAATTTTTTATAAAATTGTGCGGTAACTCGTACTATGATACTTCGTCGTACCTTAATGGTAAGAACCCATGGATGGATGTGAATTTAATTGATCCATTTCAAATAATTCCCTCAAATATTTGTAATCTTGACTTTTGTGAGTATGATCACAAAAAACACTTCATGAGTTTCTTGTGCCTTCTTTTCATTGGTGAGCGCTTTCCGAAGGTACACATCCTAACTTATTTTTTAAGACGTTTCAATGTGATTTTGTGCAAATTGTGTTATTCCAAATAATAAAGAATTTTTAGTTTGGACGTACCACATAAGATGAGAATAAGTATCTTTACCTAGTTTAAAATCGTCACGCATGAAGTTAAGTGAAAGAATTTCTTAGAAATGTATTGACAAGGTCAATCTAACTGAGACGGTCAATGCCCTCTTTAAGATGCAAAAAGTTAGAGAATCGAGTTTCACGTTCATATATGATTTCAAAGTAGTTAAAAGATAAATCTGTGTTATTTTTTTGTTAAATAAGAATAGTACTGTTTCTCTTTTCTTTCACTTTTCTTATTTTTGTTTTTTTTAATGTCGTGTGTTCTATTCTTTTCTATTCTTATTTAACAAAAAAAATAACACAAAAGAGTAATCACTTAAATATTTCAGTATCATAACATAATTGTATATCCAATTTCAGGTCATAATTAGTATTCTCATTCACGAATCGATGTCTGTAAAAAAATCCAATCGTTAAGATACTGGCCACAGAATCTCCTTTTAAAGAACGAAAATTAAAACCCAATGAAATCGAGTTGGTCAAATTAAGGTCAAATTGATGACAAATGTACAAAATGGCGAATTTCGATGCCAAGGTCGAAACGGACACTTCTTGTGGCAAACGCAGACTGGTTACTTACTTTTTTCTTTTATCTGTGGCTTCGCGCGGCTTGCGCATATAGCCAGTGTACACAATTTGCATCATTATCGTGACCAATTTCAGTTATACGATAAATTGTCTAAAATCTGGTAAAATATTATGTTGTCTTGTTCTTTCATCGGTGGCTTCACGCGGTTTGCCCATTTAGCCAGTGTAAAATAAAAATTTCTATCAAGTCGTGGGCGTTTTTAGTGACGAGCTATCGTCCGATTAAAAAGTCTGTGAATTGGGTTTTCCCTTAATGTAATCGAAGGCTCCGATTGTAATTATACGTAATTTGGCAAGCTGATGTCATTCACGTCTTACATTTAATGAATGAGTAAATAAGGATATTCATGTTTGTACAGTCCTAATGACGAATCGTTCATGACATAAATTGGTTGAGTAAGATGTTGGAAAGATCCCATTATTGACCATTGAACCTTATTATTGACAGATGACAATAATTAGGTCAGTGTGCAAGTACGAGTCCGAACACCTGGAGCACCCGTCTGTGTGGCACCAGCGCGAATAGCACTTAGCCGAGACCACAAAAGGCACCTATCAATATTTTTGGTAGGTGCTCTTCCTGGATTCTTCAATATTTTTATATTTTTGTTTCCGAAAAGATAGCACCTACGACTCAGCAGAGTCCAATATGAAGTACTCGCCTAATAATAACTTAATTTGCGTGATACAAAAATGTTGTGTATCTTAATTATGGAAAATTTAATTCCGTCTTTTGTAATGTTATATTATGTAAATATTATGGGATAATGCGTCCTCATTAACTATAATTATGTATAATAAGTTAAAATCATGAAATATAACGTGGCATAGAGTGATTACCAGAAACAAGGCCGTCTCACCAAAATCCTCGGTTTTATTTAATACACCTCTCTAATCTAGTTCTCACAGGCGGAAACAAGTCTAGACTTCAATTTTATTGTTCAAAAATAACAACTAAGGCTATATTTTAGTTTTAAATTGTGTTATTCTTTGATGGCCAGCGGCGTATTGCTTTTTTTCTAATTGATAGTCGAGAATTGGTAATAGAATTTAATCAATTTATACCAGTTATTGACAACTCTTTTTATTTTATTTTATCATCATCCCGTCCATAGAGAACATTCTAGATTCTAGAGGTTGTTAAATAAATAAATATTACAAAATTCTCCTTCAAAAATGTTATTTATTTTCGCAGGCTGTTACCAACTATTTACACAAATGCCAACTGAACAAGTTAACGAAACGAACAAAACATTCCGAAACTAACGCTTAATGTTGCCATATTAACAAAAATAATACGTAAATAAGTGATTAATGAATTAAAAATAGTGTCAAGAACAAAGACAAGAACTACAGTGTGTGTCAAGGGACTGCAACTTTCCTTTTGTGTAGTGAGTGACATCGAGCGAAAATACCAAGTGTTTATTATTGAAGTGATGTTAAAATAATGTCAACACAAGCGTACTATAAGGAGCGCCTGGGGTTCGACCCCCAGGAGGCGATGCAGGATGGCGTCAACGGGAACTACTACGAAGGCCACCAGGCCAAGCGTCCCCGAGGCAGTTCCGAACCCCACGAGCAAGTATACGAGGAAAATTTGACAAAATTCAAAGGTACAACATGTTGGGGGTTCTTTATTCAGCAGTCAGGTTCGTGGTGGTGGTATAGAGAATGCGTGTGGCAGTGTGAGCTCCGTTAAGCTATCTGCCTTTACACGGTAGCGATCATAGTTCTTAACGTTCGTTTATCATTATCCATCCTGGCGAACAATCTAGCTGTTATCGATGGTTTAACTTCATACTATCGCCACAAAAAAAATTATGGTGTGAAGTTTGTGAAAGCCATACCTTGATAACTAGCAAGATTAGACCAGTCCTTCGATTAAGTAAGTTAGCAAATCTCGCTTAGCTATCGATGAATAGTTCTCATTGTTCACATCATAAGTCCTATTAGAAAATATCGGTGTGAAGATTGGCGCATATCTTTATTTGACAGCTGAGCGATAGATTTAGCGATGACAAGAGAATGATTCCATGCCCAGGTTCTATTGCAGTATTTGATCGCCACCGTGCCCGCAAGCTGATCGCATCGGTTTTGAGTGTGGATGTTTGCATTCCTTAGCGCTGTATGTTACTAATATTTTAGTTTCTTTAATAACATTTGTTTTCAATGTTTGCAACACTTAATTCGATATTTGAAATGAAGGTTTTCGCCAACCGGAAATCCGTTGTTGCGTGTTAAGTGATGACATACAAAAGACTCACATTTTCTTTCGAAGTGTTATGTAAACAAAGTATTAAGACAAGGACGAAACCCCAATAAAATGCAAAAATATATGTATCTTTCGATGATTAAAGTCGTAATATTAAACAAAAATCTCTTTGACAATCGTAACAAAAAAAAAAATAGGGACAAATACCCAAGTTACAGACACCATTTATTGTCCCAAAATATTTTATCCAATTATGAGGTGCCAACTATTGGTCACTTAAATGTCCGTAATTTGGACCGTGGGTTAACCCTACTTAAAAACATGAGATCTTTTTTTTGAATGACAACGGTTGCTTAGCACATTCTGCCAGTAAAGTGACCATGTTTGTTTTAATCTTGTCCATTGATTTTTTTTTTCTAAATAAAGTATACTATTTATTACTTATTTAATGAGATCTACCTTCAAGCAAAGGTCAATCGAAGTTATATGAGTAAAACTAGTTTCCATAAATATGTGTTATTTTAATACGTTTTTGCCGTATAGGCTTCTACAGACTATAGATTAAACAGTTCACCGTCGTTATTTATCTTCTAGACGCGTGTTACATCTTGGACCGCATCGTCACCTTCCATCGGGCAGGAGTGATTATTGGTCAAACGGTAACTAAAAAAAATTTTTTTTGAAAAATTTAAAATTTTTTTTTTTCCCTTTACGTCTTCTATTCGTCACTGGTCACCATAATACAAGCCCAGATGAGCGATATTATATTAATAGTATCAGCACGCAGCGTCATTATTGACATGACGTTCCTATATGGGTTTGGAGACTTGGGGGTCGTAGGGTTCCGAAGCTTCTGTATTCTTAAGGGGTCTTAAGGCGTATCTTAACGAGGTATCTTGTGACAGGAGAGTCCACCGCACCACACCCTCTGAGTGAAAACTCTTCAAGGGTTGTGGTACCGACTCGACCTAGATCACACAAACGAAGTTTTTCTGAGGGTATAGTCATATACAAGTTCCAAAAATACATCGTTGGGTCGCGGTCTATCAGGTACACTTTCCCTGGTGGTAAGTATCCCAAATACCTTTTTGGAGGGTACATATCACCTCGTACCTCCAAAGGCATCCAGGGAATGTTGCCAGCGTTTTGAATACGATCCCTTCAAGGATTTTCAAAACGTTGCTCAACAAAAAGAAACTGCAATCCTACAAAAACAAGTGGACAATCATTGATATGTATCGGCCAACTATTGGTCAATTACTAGTTTGTAGTCTGTGGCAGCTCTAAGTATTATTTTATTGGTTTGAAACTTATAATTAACAACCGTTTTTTGTTTTGTGTTTTTATGATTGAAATTGTGTTTTTATTTCTGTTATTTACGTGTTTCTATTAATTTAGTTAATACACATTAGTAGCTAAGTAAAAAACTTTGAAAAACTTGTAATTTTGTAAGTGACTGTATAATTTGCAAAAACAGCTGAACCGATTTTGATGATGTTTGTGGCATTGAGGAATCTAGTAATTACTTTAACTATAACTAGCTGTGCCCTACAGTTTTACCCGCGTAAGATCGGGATCAATACTATTTTTGGCATGTTTTCATTCTAATATTTTTGTTTGAAAAATTATTAACGTATTTAACAACTAAAGCAGGTGCCTAGAATTTGGCTTGTGTTGAAAACATTGTTATAACAGCCGTTTTGGAGTTCTACGGTGGATCTGCAATTATGCTGCCGACCGTACCTAGATACCCATCAAGTTTCATCGCAATCGGCTCAGTATTATTTACGCTAAAAGGTTACAAAAACACACAAACCCATCTACATAAATATTATAAAGAACAATTTTTTTGTTTCTTTCTTACGGATAGGTTTCGAAACTACTGGACCGATTTTGATTAAACTCGGTGTGAAGATACATTACATTAATGTGTGGAGTGACTCGAAAGGACCGCGTCAGGAACTCTCGCATCCGGGGCAGTCTTCATGTCCGAGACATTGCAGACAAATTGCAAGAATGTCACCTACGCTGGTACGGTCACGTCTTGCGAAAACCGGCTAGTTACGTGAGGAACAAATATCTTGCCATGGCGCCTCCGCCGGGCCGTGGCAGACTGGGTAGACCCAAGAAGTGCTGGCTTGACGTCGTAAAGGGTGATATTATGCGTTCAAATGGCCTTGCAAACCAGGATGCCGAAGATCGTGCGAAGTGGAGGCGTAAAAGTAGGAAAGTGGACCCCGGGCTGCCGAGAGGGATGCAACCGAGAACATCGCTCGGATGATGATGATGAAGATACAATAAATCCTTGGCAATAACATAGGCAACTTTTTATCCCGATATTCCTACTGGATCGGGATTTAGCCGAAGATACCGCAGGGCGCACCTAGTTTATAAAACTTGTAAGATTTCCCATTCAATCGATACTTACCCGAGTGTCACTACGAAACAAAGCAAGCATACTTAACATTTTCAGGTCGAAAATACCACAGAAGATACGCTTAACAGACCACCAACTTCCTTATCCCATCAAAAACTAGATAAGCCTCAACTAGGTCAATACAGTAGTTTGCATATCTCAAGGTTTAATACCAACATTTGAATATAATTATTCATAGTCTAGCCGTTATTTCACTATAAAATGTACAGGGTAATTGTGTACCTACTATTTGCTTACAAGGCGTTCTTATGTGGGTTTTTAACGTCTTTAAAATGGGTTAGGAGTGCTTCGTCGGTCCGCCCGCGAGGCGACCGCCCGAATCGGGCGGACCGCAGTATTGCAAAAAAAATATTATTTTCGTTCCGCGTTCCGCCCGAATTTATTTGATACCTATTTTTCTATAAAAGTACAGTCGGCAACTAAATAATTTAATGAAATAAAAGTAAAAAAAGGGTTTGAAAATTGTATACTTAATACAATAATCTGAAGCTAAGTAAGTACTTAAGTAAGTAGGTACATTAGTACACACGTTATTCAACTGTTAATATGAATAGATAAACTTAAATAAATTACTTAATGTATAGATATTAATTACCTTCTTTTAGGATTATTTTTATTTAATTAGATGAATCAGTTTTGAAATTTTTTATGTAAACTATACTAAATAACAATTAAATAACGAAAACTTAAATTACCTTCTACATTTCATTTTACATTTCAACCATATTAGTGGTTGTGTGCTGGTTATAGCAATTCCAATTACTAATAAAAAAACCGGTCAAGAGCGAGTCGTACTCGCGCACTTTCCGTAATTTGGTAAAACCGAATTACGGAAACCTCGGCGCGCGCGCACTCTCTCTCTGTACCCTTGCAGTGGCACGGTTGTTACCAATTTAACTTGACCCCTGTTTCGTTAGCGCGCCCTTATAATGTAAGGCTCAAGTTAAATTGGTTTAACTATGTAAACGTATGGGAACACTCTTTAATTTTCAACTTTTTTATTTTTTGGATTTATTTCTTTATGTGTGCTGTAGGTCTTGGGTTGAAAACCTATATGGTAGTTCCCGTTGACCTAGAATCACGAAATTTGGCTAAAAGCAAGGTCTTACAGCACACATAAAGGAAAATTCCAATAGGGCACTTCCAGTTGACCTGAAATTGTTAATTTTGGTTAAAAGCTAGGTCTTCTTACAGCACAAGTAAAGGGAAAAAAAATCCGAAATATAAAAAAGTTAAAAATTAAGGTAAATTTTGGTACTTACAAGCTTTTGCAAAAATGAAAATTTGCCCAAATCTTTTTATCATGTTGACTCAGGACTTTGATTTTTATACACCTAATAGAGACTATAAACCACAGTATCTGGTATGAATTTCAATTTGCTAGGTCCACTCGTTCCTGAGAAAATGGGTGATGGATGACACACGGACAGACAGACAGACAAGAAAGTGATCTTATTAGGGTTCCCTTTTTTACCTTTTGAGGTACGTAACCCTATATAGTCCCTATTAGGTGTATAAAAATCGAGGTCTTCAGTAAACATGATTAATAAATAATATGGTCAAATTTACATTTTCGCAAAAACTTGTAAGTACCTACCATAATTAACCTTAATTTTCAACGTTTTTATATTTCGGAATTTTCCCTTTACTTCTGCTGTAAAACCTTGGTTTAAACTAAAATTGACATTTCCAGGTTAACCGGGAGGTTTTAGGTCCAATATTTTATGGTAGTTCACGAGGTTTGGCAAAAGCAAACTCGTACAGCACAAATAAAGAAAAAATTCATAAAAATAAAAAAGTTGAAAATTAAAGAGTGTCCCCATACATATATAGTTGGATCTATTTAACTTAACCCTTACATTGTATAGGCGCCCAAACAAAATATGGGTTAAGTTATATATTTGGTAACTACCATACCACTGCAAGAGTACAAAAAAAGAGTTGAAAGTAATGTATGGAACCCTCGGCGAGCGAGTACGAATCGCACTTGACTGGTTTTTTATGTGCTTTTTCACAAGTTTAAACTTTTTTCTCCACAAACATCTTAGAAAGTGAAAGAGGCAACCCTATTTTTTGGTGTAGAAAATACATCTTCCACAGCTTAAGAGGTACTACATTATTATGGGTTTTTCTACTCCATAATCGACATGCAGCGTAAATTACTGATAAAAATGCTTTACGTAAAATTTAAAAGGGTCATCACAAAGGATTACCATGTCCTTTTTCATTGAGTAAAGATCCAGCGGTTTTTGAATTCATAACTCCAGTCTGTAGTTTTTATTAAATGTAATAAACCGATTTTGTTGCTAACTGTACTAAATCTAAGTAAGTTAGTAAAATAAGTAGGTATAAATTACAATCGGGCGGTCTGCCCCTTGGATTTATTACTTTATGCGGTCCGCCCGATCGGGCGGTCGCCTCGCGGGCGGACCGACGAAGTACTCTGGGTTAGACCAGTCGTCGGCCACTGGCCAATGTCAAAATCTTCTTCATCTTCGTATCGATAGCACAAATTAAAGGGGGAATTGATGAGGTGGGGTAAGATCCGCCCACTCCAGTGTCTTTGGCGTTGTTATTAGCTAAATGTAATGTCGTAATTACGTCATAACGTCTCACGGAAATAAGATGTAGCTAATCTACAAGCTATACTAAGCTAATCTAATCTAGAGGTTGGATTAGCTACATCTGGATAAGATGATATGTTTCACAAACTTACTGCGGCTGCGTCCATGAGTACAGCCTATCCGTTTTTTAATCTGTTGGTTTCGCCCATGTCACAATTGATTTCATAAATAAAAAGCCCGCATAAAAATTTGATGGAGAGTAAAATATACTATATAAACTACTATATTACTAAATAGATTACCAATCTAATCTATTTGCCTTTAACTTCTAACAAAGATTATGGATTAGCTACATCAGGAATTGTGTTGACTTGATATAAGATGAGAAATTTTTTTTAACATAGCACTTTTATGTGCGAACGCACGGTATTTTGAGAAAGTAATTTTCTGAAACTGAACGATTCTTTAATGTGACCAGAATAGAAATGAGCCTTTGCTTCATTTAGCACTTGTTTATTCGAAATAACACGTCTAATGTAGGTAGGTATTTGTTAAGTTATTGCCTACGCCTACTGTGTGCTAGATCTAGTAGGTAAAACGTAAACTTCGATAAACTTAGTTTCAAACTTTGCCATTGCTTTGTAACACGCTAACGTAAAGTTATGGAACCTTTTTGATATTCCACAGATTAGTGAATGTATGTAGATTTTAACCAGTTAGAATAATGCAAATTTACTTTATTTAGGTAATTTAATTTTAATGTAATCTTGTTTAGTTTTATTTTGATTTTATCTGAAGTTAAATTAAATTACCATATTTTAATTTATGTAATTAAATTCTTTTCAATTAAGTTTATCAAACATTAAAAAAAAAATGTTATGTAACTAATTTTTGACCCTGGGCAATTGTTGTCATTTTTATTTACTGCGAGCATACATGTCAATTAATTAGATGCCATAAATCAAGTCACCATTGTGCCCATAAACTGGTTAATCGAATTTTAAATATAAACTTACCTATGTTTGCATTTTATTTTCTTCGCTCTTCACGTACTTTTTAATAAAGAGGTTACATTAGCTACATCCCCTTTTATATCCGTTACAAATAATAATGTCATTCGATTTTCTGCAAGTGTCCAATTATAACGCCCGCAATCGGAAAAGTGACCAAGGTTGGGAAAATGTCCAACTATTGAAACATCCTTTTTTTTGTGCATGCACTTCAGTGCACTGGCTATAAAACTATATTACAGAATGCATCTTGCTGTTACATAAATTAATGAAGCATCCGAGATGTGACCGCTTGATGAATAAACATGACGCGATGCAAATAAAACAAACATTTTATCGCTGTTTGGACACCTATATTATGTGGCACCAACAAAGCCATATAATATAGGTGTCCAAACAGTATGGTTTTTTGAGGAATATAAAGTGTATATAGCCTAATCTAACCTATTTATTGGCATCCTCTGTGGCGTGACGGAAATGGTAACAGGTACGATTTATGTCTCAAAGAAATAATTGACGACCCAGTTGGCACAATGGTCACCATGCCCGACTGCCAAACACAGGGTTACGGGTTTGATTCCCGCCTTAGACAAGTATAGAAAACTACAAAATTCAGCCATTTCCTTTGTTTTGCCATACTATGTTTGTTTCCAGGAATTGATCTCTATCAGCAACACTATCGATTGGCACAAAAATATAGGATGATTATTTTTTTGCAAAATCAACAGGTTCGATTCCCGGCTAGGGTAATGACTTTTTCAAAAATCTAATGATGCAGTTTTAGTTTTTGTCAAAATCGGGCACGCAACTCCTTTCAGCATTTTTCGCTATCTCTCATAGTTTAGGATATAGCCCTGAAGGCCCACATAGAAAAATCACCCTGTATATTATGTAAGTACAAATATTTTATTCATACTAAGTAATAGTACCAGTCCTACAAAATGAGCATTTTTTTATTATTTTGCTTTTGGTCACTATAAACACCTTTATGTTGAAATGCTTCTTTGTTCGTTTTCAGATATTGAAAGGCGATACAATGCCGACATTTTATTTAATTTCATATCATTTGAGTATCTTATCAGTAGCATTTCTATCAATTGACAATAAGGTTATGACGTCACTAGATAAGATACCACACAGACGTGTTGTAATGTTTACAATTTTACAGTGGAAAGTAGATTAAAACCTCGTTCAGACAGAGGCGGTTATTTTTCGCGCATTTATAAATCAAAGCTGAAGCTGGACGCCATGGGCAGAAGCCAGTAGAAGTATGTAATTAAGTTTTCTGAGTCAAAATTCGGCCAAGTTGGAGTAGAACCCGGGACACTATGTTTAGACACAACATAGAAAAAGCAAGGGAGCAAACAAGCATAAAGTACCAAAGTCTAAACTACGTTATCGATGCAACTCAAAAAGTCAACTCAGAAAGATACGATTAATAAATTTTAATAAAAAAAAGATTATAATAAAAAAAATATTAATAAGTACAGCTTTCACAAAAAAATACTACTCTAAAATTATTTGCAAATAAAAATAAAACGGTCGTGAAATTCATCTAATTATAAATTATGAAACCATAAATAAAACTTTCGCTGAAAATGAGACTCTAAAATTAGCTGCAACTGAATAATGCATTCGCAAAATTCATCTAACAAATGCAATGATGCACAAATGATGGACACTTTAAGGTGAAAGGGTACCGCCTCTCTCTCCATACAAACGTAGTCGACTGTTTCCTCCCTGGATAATGACACTAGCACAAATATTTTTGTTGCATAAAACCTTTAACTGCCATGACTATGCCTATGTTTTGGTTTTTTTTTCATTTTCTAATTATCATAGAACTTAAGATTTAAAAAACACAACATAGGCGCTTGGTCATGGCAGTTATAAATTTTATGCACCAAAAATATTTACTCTAGTGTCATTATCTAGGGAGGAAACAGTCGACTACGTTTGTATGGAGAGAGCGTCGGTACCCTTTCCTCTTAAATATCGGTTGAAATAAATTCCCCAATCATAACTTATCATGATTCGTTATCACAAAACTGCACTTGCACTTAACACCCAACGAACCGTGTTGAATTCAATCAAATCAACACCCGAGGCCATTGCACTCGATGCCAGATGCTTGACGTGTTATCTATTTGTGTATTAACTATCATACAATCTATGTACAATGGGCGCAGATTATGTAATAGTTAGTAGGTGTAATCGTTTGGGTGTGAATTGATGAGTCAGTTTCTTTAGGGCAATGAGTGCTGTCTTCTAATTTCTTTGACCTTTGTGGCGAAAGTATCCTTTCAGTTGTCTGGTCACCATATTACAAGCTCAGTTGGCGGCTAAAGAAAATGATCTATCAGTAATGTTTAAAATTAAATATTTTACCAAAACACTGTTTTTATTATTGTACAATTACTGATACAGTTACCAATTATTGGCACTATTATTGAATAAAAAAATGGTTGTCTGTAAAGTCGGTTTACGGACGATCATTTTACGTGAAAACGTCTAAAAACGATTTGAATTTTTGTTTTGTTTTCCCTTATATACTTATTTTTTCATTTTTTTTTGATATACATATTTTTCCTTTTATAAAAGTCTTCTATTCATCATTCGTCACCATAACACAACCCCAGATGAGCGATATTATTATTAAACAATATTTTACATTGCTGCGTACTGTGACGTTATGTCACGTTCCAGGATCGTGAAGTCTCATCCCGATGAGGCTCATCCCGAGTTGAAGTCACGAAAACCTTAGAAAATACCAATAAAATTTCTAAATAAAGAAAACAATTATTTTATAAATATTCCACAGTATTGTTAGATATCTTTATATTACTCTCGAAGCTTGGTTGGTAACGTACGTGTGTAGCAATTCAAGTGCAGGCGCATCCTTACTGATTACTGCGAGTGGGTAGTTATAAGATTTATTTCCGTTAAGACCACCTTGAATTTAATCCATATCTACTTATGAATTCTAAAGTAGGTATGTTCCATTGTTATGTAAATTTTTTTAACTAACATCTAGTGTCCCCACCGCTGGGCAAGGGTCTGCTGGTCGGTTATCTGCTTCCATTGGTTGCCATGCAATAAAAACCTATTTCCATAGAAGAGAATAATTTTAAATGTTCAGTTATTCCTTTTATAATAAAATCGTTAAAAATCCTATTTTATTTAGTCAGTTTTTACTACACCATCATTCTATTACATATTTTAAGGGCCGATTATTTGGGTAAAGATTTAAAACTGAGCAATTTGAGGTGCAATAAAATTCTGCTTATCACTCCGAAGATCCTCGTCAAATCCTTATACATCAGAACCAGCTATTTTCTTTGATTTCTTAGTACTTTAAAATTAGCAAAATGTCCTAAAGGAATGCCAATAAAGACAAAACAGTGCATTCCTAGCTACGCCCGTTTCAATTAAATCTGTATCTAAATCGAGTCTAAGACCTACGTCCATTTATCTACATACCACGTGAGAAAGAGACGGAAGATCTCATAAACATACCGACATCTTAATTAAAAGACCTGATACGATCAAAGCCATATCAAGACTGAGATATGAAACTGCGCTTGATGCTTAGGAAAACGCTTGTGGTTTGCTGATTCTCTTACTTGAGACAAGCTCAGTTTTTTATGCTTGTGGCCTGATCTTGGTCCTTTAAATCCCTTCTTTCACAGCTGTTTTATGTAACTTTGTAACTTCATTAGTTTCATTGTTCTCTACCCTGCCTTAAACCAATCCTGTCACACCCAAGCGGCAACGAATTCACAATTTGTTACAAATAATTATAATATATTTTACAACATTTTAACGAACTGCACTAAAGCACTACTTGCTGAAACACTAATTGCACAAATTCAGTATTTGAGCGAATGGCGATGCACGGAAGAATTTTAAGACATTGTACAAATTGCATTTTTTTTACAAAATGATAAATTGTACCAATATGATAGATGAAGCATCCTACCTCACATTAGTTAAGAATTGGTAGGATGTATATACAAAAAATTTAACGAACTGCTAAAAAATCACTAATTGTACAAATTCAGAATTTAAACGAATGGCGATGCTCCCTTGCCCACGTGGTCACATTAAGTAAGCTCATTAAAATATCTCACATACTAAACAAGTACCAGGCGATCATAAATATAAAGGAGATCAAGTGTCAACAACCATATTGAAAGACCTCTGGATCTGCACACTTAAAGCAACGCTCGGAGACCGATGGCTGTGAGAGAGTTCAGGATAAACTAGTGATGAACGTGACCAAGTTTTGATGTTAATTTACTTCTAGGAAGTTGTAGTGTTAATCAGGGACGTGATTAAATTGATAAGGGACATGGATTAGAGATTAATTAACATGGATTATAGATAAGATGAATAACCTAAATAGCTTAACACACTATTATAGGATAGTTTTATCTGTTTTTATTAATTTTCCACTTCAATAATCGAATACTCTATTTAAAAACGGAAGAAATATTATTTCACGACATGTATCAAATAGGACTAACATCGTAGTTACTGGGGGCTTTCCAGGATAAAAATTGTCCGTATTCATATAAATCGAAAGGCAATTCCTACTAATATAATAAATGCGGTTAAAGAATAAATAAAATTAATTAATAATGTAATTAAGGTGAAACTATACCTTGACACATTTCTTGCGTTTTGCCACGAAGACCCTGGGCCCGTGGAGACCCAAAATATTAGATGTTTTATAAAAGTAGTTTAATATTATTAGCAACTAATCGGCACTGCTAAAGAGGCAATGCAGTCAGCCATTTGGGCACACTACGTAGGAAAACTTAGATTTTTAATATATTTTTGCATTAAGCTAATCTTTAAAAGAGACTTCCTTACCTTACTTACACTTAACACGCCATAATTGCTACAAAGTACACTTTACTGCGTGTCACTTCCGAAGCGCAAATAATTTGGCATCGATCCCCGTTCAGAATAGCCGATCTAAAAATAAACACACTGTTATCTATGAAGTTCATTCACACTGAACATATGTTGCAGCGTGTTAAGACGGTGTATTGGCTGATTATAATTGGATAATTGGGATGTTTGTGCTAATAATATTATAATTAGCTGTCCAATTATTAGCACAAACATAATAGTTAGACATGATTTTACTGTCGAAAATTTGCATGTGTTTGGAATTGGAGCTATTGGCGTCAATAATTGAGATGTTTGTGCTAATAATTGGATTAGTAGCTGTCTTAGCACAAACATAATAGTTCATTAAACACCAACTTACTGTCGATGGGTCGTTTTGGACGTTTTTGTAATTAGACCCATTTGCGCCCATAATTGGGATAGTGCATATGGTTGGACAGCTACTAATCCAATTATTGGCACTGAAATCCGAATTATTGGCACAAATACGTTAAGTTTTTAACTGACCAATTATTAGTAAAAAAATATATCATAAGAAGAAAGGTTACCGTACAAGATATTTAATCATCTTCTTCGTGTCAACGGCGGCCAAAGCAATGCACCTTGATCAAAGCACTTCCGCCCAAAACTTTGCCACGGCAATCGCATTATCTGAAAATATTTTGAAGATATACCAACGCGGGCAAAACCCCGAGGCGCAGCTAGTGCTATGTAAGATTTAAAATCTTCGTATTTTTTTATTTATATTGAAATATTTTGTTTCAGATGAAAGGGATGCCATCCAAAAGAAGACGTTCACGAAGTGGGTCAACAAACATCTCAAAAAGGTACCGTATAAATCTTAACTTAAAGTCTATTTTAGTGTGAACATAACAATTTGCAATAAACCAATGTTGTTAGGTAATTGATAATGTGCTTCTTACATAATATACCTATCGTTTACATGATAATTGACTGTTCTAGGTCAGTCTGAAAATCAGCCTTGTCATTGAAAAATGTAATGTACTGATCTCACACTACGCGCAACTATCGAAGGGCATTGAAATATATATAACTAGCTAACCGCCCCGGCTTCGCACGGCTATATTATACATATAAACCTTCCTCTTGAATCACTCTTTTAATCTTTTAAAAAAACCGCACCAAAATCCTTTGCGTAGTTTTAAAGATTTAAGCATACAAAGGGAAATAGGGACAGAAAAAGCGACTTTGTTTTATACTAGGTATATGTAGTGCTGAATGAAAAAAAAAACCCAATATAACCTTTTTTTAAATTAGTCGTATAAGAAAAAAGATATTTCAGTCTCAACTTCAGTTAAATGTCGAAAATATTTTAAATCTACATCTACACTAATATTATAAAGAGGAAAACTTTGTTTGTATGTTTGTTTGTTTGTACTGAATAGGCTCAAAAACTACTGGACCGATTTTAAAAATTCTTTCACCATTCGAAAGCTACATCATCCACGAGTAACATAGGCTATATTTTATTTTGGAAAAAAATAGGGTTCCGTAAGATATTTGGGTTTTTCGGACACAAGGTGTAAAAAATCAACCAGAAAAGTTACTTATTTTGCGTACGCTGCCTAAACTATAAAAGATAGAACCATAAAATGTTCTAATTAATTGTAGATCTTATAAATATCTACAAAAAGTCCGCGACACACTATACCCATCTATGTCGAGTGAGGCACAGCAACCATTTTTTTATTTAAAAATCTTGAATTTTTTTTGGACTACATTTAAACGCGTTTATTTTACTCATGCTATTAATCCTTATCAAAATAAATGATTTCATCACTAAGAACAGTTTATGGAGATAATATTTGGTCTTTGAATGATTAAAATTGGACGTTTGGTTTTGAAGTTATGGCGAAATTAAAATATTACGATTTCTGCTGCACGGCCCGTTGCGAAGTGGGCGTCACCAAGGGGGGGGTGCGCGTGCGGGAGGGGAGTTTAGATCTATGAGCACATGAGTAGAGATGACCAGAGGCTAAGGTTGTTCGGAGCTGTCAAAATGAATACGTAATTGTGACGTAATCATGTAGGGTTGGCACAGGTGGATTATATTAAATAAAAAAAACTTGAGAGGTGTCAAGGCACACCCGGATAGAACGAAGTTCCTTTCGATTAATTAGTTAAGGAGTTGTAATAAATTAATGTTTTTCGTTTTTTATATTTTTTTATATCTACTTTTTTTTTGTAAATAATCGTCGCGACACCATACTGTTCAACGCGAAATAGAAAGACGAAACGAAAATAACTGGCTTTCTTTCTATGCAAAACGTGTCGTTACATCTTTTGGTCTTAACATTTTCCGTCTCTTTTTTCGCAACGCAAGATAAGGAACTTCGCTCCAAAAAAAATGTGTAAACTAAGTATCAGTGTCTTTTATTATGGGCGTTTATTTTAACGCGGTAACAATGTAATCTGAATTGATGATTAATCTATACTTACTAATATTATAAAGCTGAAGAGTTTGTTTGTTTGAACTAAGGAACTACTGGTTCGAATTGAAAAAATATTTTTGTGTTGGTCAGTCCATTTTTCTAGAAGGCTACTTTTTATTTTGATATTTCCTCGGGATCGAGACTTACGCGAGTAAAACCGCGGGGTGCAGCTAGTTTTCGTAATAAAGAGAAACAAAAAATATATATGTTTAGCTTCTAATAAAGCATGTTTCAAATAAGTCGTTTAAGAAAAAAGATATTTGAGTCTCAACGTCACAAAACGACGAAAAAATTTCATTTCGTTAATTTTAAAATTCTTCATAAAGTTCCCGTCCGATTACCGAAAATAAAAAACCATACGATACTTTAGGGTGCTTTAGGTCCATACAGTCATTTTGACACCTCTTGCGACCTCGTATCTTTAAAATTTTAGAAAATATGGGCCTGTTTAGTTGCACTTTTCAGGATATTGGCTGGCACCCTTAATTTGAGAAACATTTCAATTATAGAGTAAAAGAATACATTTCCTACTCAAAACAAATACTCGGAATCAACTACCACTATTGGTCGTTTTAATTTCACAAGAGTTATAAATAGATAGACAATCACTTTATTTGTACAATCAGACAACAATATTGCAGATCCACCATAGAGCTCAAAAACTGTTATTAAAATGTTTCCAACTTAAGCAAGATTCTTAGGTGCTGCTTGAGTTGAAGTTTATAATCTTTCAACTCATGAATTTATTAGACCAATACAAGAATGAAAACATTGCAATCATAGTAATTTTGTTAAATTCAAAAACAGATTTCTAAAACTGATTTCCAGACCCAAAAATTGCAGACCCACTGTAATATCTAAAATTACTATTATCGGAATATTTTCATTGTAATGTTTGTCTAATATGTTAATGAGTCAAAAGACTTTGATTTAAACTTCAACTCAAGGTCAGAATACATTCCTAAAATTACTATTATTGGAATGTATTCTAAAAATATTTATCTACTAAATTCAGGAGTTGAAAGAGTTTAAACTTGAACTCGACTTTAGAATATTGCTTGAGTTCAAAATATTTTAAGTAATTGCGGTTTTGTAGGCTCTACGTTGGATCTGCATTAATGTTGCCTGATTGTACAAATAAAGTGTTTACTTTATAACTCTAGTGAAATTAAAATGACCATTAGTGGTCAGTTGATCCAGAGCGCTTGTTTTGAGTAGAAAATGTATTTTTTTTTCTACAGTTTTGTAGCTCTACTGGGGTTAGCACTTTTGTTGCCTAATTGTACATCATCCTACATTTTTTAATAAATGACGTAATAATCTGAAATCATCTTCAAATACCTACATAATACCTATCTTATCTCAAAAGACAAAGAACAGACCCTGTGAGTCACAATGTCTCTGTTTATGTGAAAGTGGGTGATGTTGCAAACATCTGCACAAATGTATGAAAGACATTTTTGTATGAGTTTCGAATGAGTGAATTGTTTATCTCTTTAATTTAAGAAAGAGGTTGATTGATTAAAGTTTTTTTAGGTAGGTTAATTTAAAGTCCGTAATACTTAGGTAGGTTGCGGGTTCGATTCCCGCCGGGAACAAGTATTTATGCTGACCATAAATTCTTGTTTCTGGTTCTGGGTGTTTCCTATATGTATAATATGTATATATTTACAAAAAAAAAAGTATATAAGTAGTTTATCCGTTATCTGGCACCCATAACACAAGCATTAAGTTGCTTAGCTTGGGGCTCGATGGCGATGTGTAATATGTCCTGAAATATTTATATTTATTTTTATTTATTTATTTATTTATTTACTTTGTATGTATACAATTCAATAATTGGGATGTTTGTGCTGATAATTAGGGTCGGGACCCTATTACTAAGACTTCAATGTCCGTCTGTCTGTCACCAGGCTGTATCTCATGAATCGTGATAGCTAGACAGTTAAATTTCAGATGATATATTTATGTTGCCGCTATAACAAAAAACACAAAGTTAAAAAATGCAATTCAATAATATGCATTGTCCTTATCAATATTCTGAACTATCACTACATAGTATAAAATAAAGTCACTTTTCGCCGTCCCTATGTCCCTATATCCCTATGTATGCTTAGATCTTTAAAACTACGCAACGGATTTTGATGCGGTTTTTTTAAATAGATAGAGTGATTCAAGTGGAAGGTTTTTAGATATAATACATGCATAATACAGCCGTGCGAAGCCTGGGAGCGGGTCGCTAGTACTGAATAAAGTCGAGAATCGTTTGTCAAAAATAATGAATGTGATGTGATTATTATGCAATGGACAGTCCCTCACGATCACGATCTCTATTAGAATGACAGCGAACGTCAAACGTCAAACTGACATAATGACGTGTGCATGATGATTTTACTAATAGCCCAAGAGGTTCAATAAAAAAATGTTGCATTTTGAACTTTAATAAATTATGTTTCGGTTGATTTTTGTATGAAATTGTATAAATTAAAAATGAGGTTGAAAAATACATATTAATTTTTTTTTTTAATAATAACGATTCCAATGTATGAAGTTGAGTTGCTTACTAGTAGTTATTGGCTGGTGGGTAAGTGGTGCTAACAATCAACAAGGCATAATTAAACCATTTAACTACCTTTCCTTTAATAAACTTTATTGAAAACAGAAAAAGAGACAATGAAACAAATAAATAAAAACAAATACTGAAAGAACGAATGATTGCATAAAAAATACTGTAACTCAAAGTATATAAGTTGACTAAGGAATCGTGATTGTTGTCACATGTGTGTTTATGCACTTAGCATCATTTCTTTATGCACTTAACGTCATTAATTTTAATGCAGTTATTTATCCATAAATCAAATCTCAGCAAAGTAGAAGCAGATGTTGCTAATTGTTCGGATTCGCACGTAATTTACTCTTGCGCATCTCATCAGTGCAAGCGAGTTTAAAAATAAAAAGAACAGCTTGTTTAAAGCTGTACTATTGTTTTAGGAGGGTTTTTTTTTGTAGATACCTTTAGATTTTTATAAAAATATAATATTATTATCCATCATTATAAAAGTTATTAAAAAACTAACAACCTAAATTAAATTAAATTTACAAGAATTAATATTAGTATAAAAAAACCAGTAAATTATTATATAAATAAATTATTGTTTTCATTCATAATCTAATTATTATGATAATTAGCCTACGTTATTTGCCACAATTCAGATAAAAAATCTTACGATCGATACCTACTTATGTGATAATTATGAAATCTCGATTTTCAAACTGAATTATTTTATTTTTGCGTTGTCAATCTGCGTTATTTTTGTTTTTTTAAATTATTTCTTTAAGTCTTTAAATCTTTTCTAACTGCTCCTTCTATTACTTTTCTTTAATTAGATTTTTCAATAATAGATAATAGAGATCCCAAAACTGAAGACCATTTTTTTCAAAAAAATCTTCTCTAAAAAATGCTCTCCAGTTTTCTGATCTCAGGAATCAAATCTTGGAAAATTTAATCTTAAAATTCCCTCCCAATCAAAACAAAGTAAGTAACTGAAAAGTAATGACTAAGCACTAACAGGCATTAGGTCAACGAATGCTTGGATCATGCGTCACTTCATTACGATAACATCCTTTGTTGAAACCTTATTCGATGGCTTAATAACAATATGCTGATTGTACTCAATACAAAGATATTTTAATTATGTTGGAATAGAGAAAGCATCTAAACTTTTTCCCTAGCAAAGGGCCTCATATCGGAGACCAACCACCACTTTAAATGCGAAACACCAGATCACCCTTTTCCATGTGGTAAACGAATGCTCCTTTCATTGTTTATCTGATCCTGGGTGTCATTCGCAATGATGAAGATAATGAGCAAAAGGCTTCCTTAAAATTGGCATATTTTGATTCTTGTAAGTCTAGTGTTATACGATGGGAATGTAGGCAGTCTAGAAACTCATGAATAACATGGATCCTCGCAGAATGCTGTCATTCATTATGATGAGCAAAGGGCTTCATTATAAATTGTCATAGTCTGACCATGATTTTTGTAACCCTCATGTCACACGATGGGACTTTGTACAGTAATATTTGGATATACAAAAAAATACTGTCATATGGTGTGGCTCAGGTATTCAAAGATCTAAGCTACTAAATTAAAACTCTATTTGATTGTAATGTTAAATATCTTTGACTCAATGCAGTTATGGATAGTTCAGTTATTATCTTGTAATGAATTATTTATAGAGGGGAGAAAGGTAAAGTACTTAAAGGTGTCTGTTTCATTTCATTTTTATATTAATAGAGGTACATCATACTTAAGTCGTTAAAGATATTAGTTAGGTAATCCAGCGTCGTGGGAGATAATAAAATTTAACAGTCCCTTGAACGGGATCTTAAGCCCTCTATTCACACTCAATGCTAACTTAGATGCTAATTCTGAAACCACCATCACTCACTTAAGCCCATTCCTTATTTCGAATCAGCCCTGGTTCTTGATTGCCATTTATTGCAATTTTAGTTAATCACTGGCGTTAGGTCTAACGTCATATTTAGATATAATTCTAGATCCTTGTCATGGCAGGTGATTTCTGCCTCTCATGCCCTCCACATCCATATCCATTTCATCTGGTCATGTGGTCGTCATTCCTACGCGTTAAACGCGTTTAGCAGAAAATGCATCTTAAATCTGCTGCATGCTGCAGCTGCTGCTGACAACCGCAATTTTGGAGGTGCCTCTGATATCTTCTGCTTCTTTTTCTTCCTCACATTTTCCTCCTATGTGGGGTCGGAAAAACATGTCATTCTTCTCCACTCCATAATTAAATTCCCCGTCAAGGTGCCTTTGATATACTTACTTATGCTTATACAGATTTCGTTTTTGAAGCTTTCTATATATCTTTATTGTAAGGTATGGAAGTGATGTCATATCCAATAAACAGATGGTCAGCATTAATTTTTATTGAAAACATTCAAGCAAAAATGGTAAAAAGAATCCCTTCATGTCAACTTTCTGCTGTTAAAATTCTTTAAAACCAATTTAACTTACAACAATGCAAATCATACAGGTTTTATCCGAAAATCGCCTGATTTAGGCCGTTGTGGGCGAAAAATACGTATAAAATGTTAATAAATCCGTTCTTTGTAGCAGCTACCTTATTAGGTGAGAGACAGTGCCGCCTACTGAATAAATCTGCCTACATGAAGGTGATTGTGAGAAAAAAATATGAACGTTTCCTTTTTAAGTGGTGGTGTTGGGTAACGCATTTCGTAATTATTGTTTTCAAGTTATGTCTTCATACATAAGTAAAGCCAGTTTCAAGTTAATCTCTGCGTCAAGTTTCTTTTACGAATCATAGGTCAGCGTTCGACCACTATCACACTCACCTGATGGTAGTTGACGATGCGGCCTTACATGTAGCACGCTTTCCTAGAACATAACACAATTTCTACTTAATTTTTTAAGTCACCTTCTTTCACTAAAGCCAGTGAGATACTCTTTAACAAAACCATGCCGTAGAGTCTTTTACGTCAACGAGAAAATGTCTGCGGGTGTTTGTCCAACAAATCTATTTATTTATCTATAAATCTATTTATTTTGTAACAATGTCTGTCAATGAAGTATGTCCGTTAGTCAGTAGTCAGCACTGTTCAGACTTTAGGCTCAAAAAAGTCTGAGAAAACTTGGAAGACTTTTTGCAAGTTCAAGGAAAAAGTGTTCCAAGTTTTGTCGCTTTCGTTGTTCCAAGTCTAAAATTACACTACAATAAAGGACTTTATGTTTTGAAAACGGAAAGGAAACGCGGCCCTTTTCATAAATATGGCATTCAATAACAAACGGTATGAGAATTCTTGCACCCTTGTTTACATTACGTGGACGGACAAAGGTGAGTATTTGCCATTACAGACGGTTGCTAATTCAGTATTATTTATGAGCATTTTCTTTTCTTCAAGTAATGGCACTGAGCCAGTGTCAAGTACTCATATTAAGTTTAATCCAAGTGGGCTGACAATTGAATAAATTAGGAAAAGGATAAAACGGTGGATGTAAGTTGTTCGCGTTCAGTTGATACTTACTTACTTACGCTGGCTCAGCGACCCAAAGTGGATCTTGGCCTCCGACACCAAAAGCCGCCATTGCACCCTATTCTGCGCCACTTGTTGCCAATCGGCTGCATGAAGGGCTTGCAGGTCTTGTTGGACTTGGTCACTTGATAATACACTAAAATTTTTGTTATTGTCTGTAGCTACTTCGAAATATGCGGGCCGATTCGGAAAAAAAATGGTATCACTGGTAGGTATGAATACATATTTTCGGGCCGATTTGGAAAAAAAATTGGGCTAAATTGGAATAAGCCTAAAAAAGTTTGTAGTGAAAATTGTATGTATGTAGTAAACCGGTTCGTGAAAAAGTATCAAGTAATAAACTCATTACCACTACTTTGCCTCACGCAGTTGGGTAAAAAGTGTCCCTTTTAAGAATTTAGGCAATGAATGTTATGTTATTACACTTTTTAGGGCATAAAAAAAAATCGAAATTACTGTTGAAATTAAATTCACCTAAATTGAATCAAGTTTTTCTAAAAAATTTCAATTAAAAGCAAATTAACACAAATATAGTGAACGGTCTTGGAAATTAATGTCTGACCCTAATTATTGACAGTGTCAATAATTAGCCTCACTTTCGAGAAAAGAGTTATTTGTGTGCTTAGGGACTTCATTCATTCTAAGCACACAAAGAACTAAAACATATTTCATGTAAGTATTAATTTCGATAAATACTTTCGTAACGAGAAAGTAAATCAAAATTAAATCGCTTTTACTTTCATTCACTTTCATTTGTACTTTAATTTATTACTGTTATTACAAATTGTTTTAACAATAAATAATAAACTCAATTGTTAAATAAATTATGCATAAAATACTTTGAATTTAAAAGGCTGGTTATAAAAATCGTGCATGTCTTGTTAAAGAATGACAACTTGATTCTAATCAAATATGGCTGAGCTGTCACGTTTTTATTATTTTATGCGTGTGGCCAACTAAGATCTCATTGCTGCTCTCAACAACATTTGTTTTTCTTTCTAAGCTTGTCTTAAAGGCTTATTACACCACACTGATTCAGGGTCCCTGAATTTAGGGTGGTTAGGGACCTTATTATTTACCTCGATTATTACACTACACTAAAAAGGGACCCTAACTCACTAAAAAGGTAGTAAGCGCGGTTAAGGAGTAAGGCTAGGGTTGCCAACTTTTAATAAAGTATTTTCTTTTTTTACCATTGCTACTAGAAAAGGTCACAATAATCTATACTACTATTATAAAGAGGAAAGATTTTTTTGTTTGTTTGTAACGAATAGGCTCCGAAATTACTGGTAGTCAATAATTTGTTAATAATAAATAAATTATAAATAAATAAAGGCGGACCGGGTCCACTCTGACGCACTAATTAGGGACCCTTACTGCCTAACTCTTATTACACCTCCCTTAATTAAGGGTTAGGGACCCTGAATCAGGGTAGTGTAATAAGCCTTTTACTGCTGGGCCCGACACTTACAGACGAAAGCGAAATCTGACGGATGTGTCCTCAATCCAAAAATTCGTCCTTAATATATCTCCATGTAATTCGATCATGGGCTTTCATTGACCAGTCTTCATCAATGAACAAGACTTATTATAGACTTTAAGCTAGCACAAATTATCGGCACTGTCGATAATTGGCAATTGTCAGTTTAGTTTTAGAAAGAAAGAAAGAAAGAAAACATTTATTTGGACAAGCACACGACATAAGACAATCAGAAAAGTAGTAACAAACATAAAAGCACTAAAACAAAAGTTAAAAAAAAAGTAACAAAAAAAATAATAGGAAAAAAAAGGTATACTTAGGTAGTTGAATGGTCTAAGGTAATAGGTCGATTTACCCTACGCTAGGACCAATTATTAACACTGACAGTAATTGGGGTTCATATCAGATATAGCTCGATTTACCCTACAATAGTACTAATTATTAACACTGACGGTTGACCTTACCCTAGCACCAATGATTGACACTGTCGATAATTAGGCTACATGTCAATTATAGGTCAACTTACCCTACTCATAAAAGTCATAGATTTGACTAGTTTCAGTTCAATTGAAATAATGATATTATTCTCAGATTTAGAATTTTAATATTTATACCTATACTAAATAATTATTATAATAACTTGGTTTATTGCAATTTGTGAAATAATGTGGTTTACGGCTGTTCTGAAATTAGGTACGATTCGTTGCGTAATGGCACATATTAGAAGCACATACGCCCCTATCTTTACACCTTTATTATTATTTTTAAATAAGTATCAAGTTCGTAGCTAATTTCAGACCCGCCATCAAGTTTGACTATCTACTCTTTTAATGTTTTGGAACCTGTGTTTGGAATGGGGACATAACAGACCAATCACAAGAGTGGAGCTAAGCGAGAATCGGGAACGGGTCTCTTGGGGATCGGGTCCTTTTGGTACTAACCCGACCAAATACGAAAGACTGTGACGAAAAACGATTGAAAAAACAAAACAAAAGACAAACGAAAAAAAAACAAAAAACTGTCGAAACGAAAAATAAAGACGATCCGCTTCGATTAGCTCCCTTGGGCTAGGGGGCAGTACCGGACGGCCCCGATCCCCGAGGTACACGTCCCCTAGACTCCCAATTTGATCATATGGGAGCCAATAAGGTTGAAAAAATCTTAACAGCTCCCCAAAGGGAGCATGAGGGAGCCGAAAAACCCTTCGAAATAATTTTAAATTAGGTCTTACCAGCCCTCTGGACTAGGGGATCCAGTAAGAGTGCATTAAAATTTGTGATCAAAATGAGTGCTTCGGGGACGGGTGTCTCGGGAATCAGGGCCATCCGGTACTAACCCAAAATCTCTTCTAAAAAAATGGTAATACGTTGAGAGTTTTAATATTTTTTCTCTATAACCTCGCAAAGCCGTGATTGGTTCGTTTTTCCACTTTATATAATAAGTTTAAATGTTTTATTTTCATCGCTTATCATTTGGATAATGGAACGCAGCACTGGAAATACCTGAAGGTGTGTAGCATACACGGCTCTAATCTTAATTACAACGAAGTTAACTTGAGACTTCGTTCTAATGATGTAAGTACGTGATGAAGTCTCAAGTTAATTCCGGCAAGAAGTACAGTCTGACGATTGAATTTTTAAAAGAGGGTTTTTTTCTTTTATGCCTTTTCAGGGAAGGCAAAGTGTTAATTATTAGCCTATACAGCCTCGTTACATATCCTAATTTTTTTACTGAACATAATATGTATATATACTTATCTGTTAATTTTTTAAATACTTTTAAACATGGGGAACTACTTCTTATTTTAAGTAAGCCTAATTCAACCATATTTGAACATTTGATATGGTAGACATTTTCCATTTTCAAAAAAGAGCTTTGTCAGACTGTATGTTTCACTTTGCTTGTCATCATTTTTTTTATTAGCCACAGTATTCTTTATCTTGTCTATGGTTTTAAAAGGACCTTCACTTTATGATAATCATAATATATCATGCGCATACGCATTGGTTTTTTTTTTTAGAATTGTCATTATTTCATCACAGTTAAGCTGATTGATAGTTACGGATGAATTTCATTTTGCAGTTATAAAATATTTGGAAGAATTAAGAAATTTTTTTTAATTACATTATTTAATAAGGATTATTTCATAACTAAAAAAAAATCTGAATAGCAGAAGTTAGTCTTAAGGAATCTGGGTGCTTATTTTTCCAGGTGCTCAAAGCATCGATTGTAAGGGTGATAAATTGGAATAGATCATAATAATTATGAAAAACAGTAAGCTCGAATCATCCAAGATCGTTCAATATGTAGACTCATTTCGCGTTCATTTGACTTGATGAGAAACGAAGTTCATTAATCATATTTTGATTCGTTTTTTACTCGCTCCAAGTTTTTGCAGTACATTTTTTGTTAATATTCAGTCACATTACATTCGAGGAAGCTTGTTTAATGTGAGAATTTTATTTATTTTTAATTAATTAGTAAAGTTGGTTTTATGTTCGTTTTTTCTACATTTAAGTGTAGAATTTTTGTGCTTAATATTTCCTATTTTGTTTATTCAGGGCTTCGTGTCTTAGAGCAACGCGGACTCTTTTATATTCGGCGTCAATGATTGTATTCGCGTAAAATGAGCAAATAGTTTATGTTGTTTTGTTTGACAACATTTTATTTTATAGAAATTGTATGAGGTAAAAGAGGTTGTAACATTTTGGCATAGGAAACGGTCAGTATTTTTTATTTTTTTAGTTTCCCGCCCAATTTTTGAAACTTAAAGCAATCTGTAAAGGACAAAACAACAAATGTCATGTACTTAAAAAATCATGTGTCAGCTGTCAGGTTTGCCTGAGACTTAACGAGAGAAAATCTCGTAAAATGATGGAAAATCTTGTAAAGTGTCATGTTTAATGATAATAAGTAAAATTCTAACGTAAAAATTCACTTACACTTCTTCACAAATACACTTCCTACTTTTAAACTTATCGTTTTTTTTTTGTTTGTATCATTAGACACAGCTTGTTTTCATTTGATATTTATACATATTATGACAGGCAAGCTTTTAATTCTTTGCAATAGGTACAAAAATACAATTTTTCTGTTTTTCCCTTGTTTTTTTTTCATTTGGTTTTTTGTTCTCGTAGCGGTAGTTTGAGGTGTTATGACTAATATAATGTTGAATCCCAGGTGTTAACATATTTTTGTCGCACGCTGCTCGGACAGACATACACACGGTTACATGTATGTGAAATTATCAATAACCAGCCGTGCTGTCCGCCGCAACACGTAAGTCTATGGTTTTATGTAGTGTTGCCTGTTGATGTTGTTATTTGTATTGACGCCATTTTTATACAATGTTTGCAAAACCCGTTTTATTATTAATGAAGGATTTCTAATATCAAAGGGGGTTGTTTTAGACGTCTAAGCAAATAATTTTTGTTCTACGACTTTTGTAAATTCGACCTCGTTTAGGTCTGAGGTTTTGTACAAAGAAAAATCGGCTCTTTTCGGCAATAAATACCATTAATATTTAAAATAGTAGTTGAAACTCTATAAACAAATGAAACCCACGAGTCAATGACTTCTAACTGTAGTAAGCAGCTGATTTTTAAGTGACAGAGCCTCAAAAAAAGTAGTCGTAAAACAAAATTTGTTCGCGTAGACTTCTAGAACAACCCCCTTTATTAGAAACCCTTTGTTGAAAGACATCGAATAATTTTCCTTACTTACTGAATACTGCATCATGGTGAATTTATTTTATAGACACCACCGGTATGTTGTTTTGTCGATCGACTTTATCGATTAACCTCTAAATTGTTTTAGCTTTTTAACAGTTGTATTTTGTTTGTCATTATGTTGGTTTATTAGAAGAATCTTTAATTAATTTAATTACTTAAGATTTGTTTTCTGCATGAATTTACTGCTCCTCCTCTAATATTTTAATTAATTGTTTATGAATACTTATTTATTAGTATTCCATCGTTTGGTCTCAATATTAGAAGCTTAGTGGCGTAGTTTGATTCTAGATTGCGCTGTAGCCGTACAGTACTTGTTCATTTTATATTGATTTAACTAGTCTTAGAGCAACGTTGCCATTATCAAAAATACGTGTAACGGTAAGATGTAGCTAGTCTAACCGATATTTAAGACCTAGGAAATGACAAACAAGTTGAATTAGCTGCATCCGAATTATGACAACTTGGCGTAAGTTGAGTGAGACGATCTACGAATTCTATTGCGATTTTATTACATACCTACTAGCTGCGCCCCGAGGTGTCACTCGCGTAAGTCTAATTCCGACGTGAAAACGTGAAAAAAACTTATTATTATTTATCTTCAATACTCTTAAGAGGAAAGGGTACCGGGCGCTCTCTCCATACAAACGTAGTCGACTGTTTCCCCCTGGGTAATGACACTAGAGCAAATATTTTTGTTGCATAAAACTTATAACTGCCATGACCATGCCCCTATGTTTTTTTTTTGTTTTTTAAATCTTAATCTATGATTATTAGAAAATGAAAAAAAAACAAGACATAAGGGCATAGTCATGGCAGTTATAGGTTTTATGCAACAAAAATATTAGCTCTAGTGTCATTATCCAGGGACGAAACAATTTACTAAGTTTGTATGGAGAGAGCGCCGGTACCCTTTCACCTTAAAAACTGCGCAGGGGACTGCTAAAAACCACGGTAGGTACTCCGAAAATGGCAGTGGTCCGACTGAAAAAAAAACCCCTACAAATTTAACTCGAGATGAATCAAAAGACGATCTGAAGGCCAATTCTCGTAAATAATATTGTTTAAATTACATTTCAATATCATCCCGATTGCATTTCGATTGCAAAAGATACCTTCAAAGTCAGTTTTTTTGTACAAAAAGCTAACTTTGAGGGTATTTTGAGCTACTTTGAGGGTATTATTTGAGATCGAAATGCAATCGAAATGATATTGAAATGTAATTTAAACAATGTTATTTACGAGAATTGGCCTTCTGAACTAAAACAAAAGACTATCGAAAATAACTCACTCATATTTGTTTGTTATGTTTGCAGGTGAACCGACACGTGAACGATCTATTCGAAGACCTGCGCGATGGACTCAACCTCATATCTCTGTTGGAGGTGCTTTCTGGCGAACACCTTGTAAGTACAAACATCACTTTCAACCAATGTCTTTAAAAGCCACTCTGCGACTACATTTCTAGTTAAGTCTTTGAATTACACCTCAGTTCTGGAATTCTTTTGCCGAGTGTAGGTTTTATCAAAATAATTTTACATGATAATGTCATAAGAAAACATCGGTGAAACTACGTTGCTATGGTTAGCTACCATGTCAACAGAACGACACTTTTTTGTGAGTGCATACGGTGTTCATTAATTTATAAGACGTTATCACGTCAAAAAATGCTCTAGGGGCATTCATGAAGTTAATAGGAAAATACATTTGTATGGAAAAAGCAAAATACCTTCCTAAACGATTAGTTTATTATAAGCGCCAGGAAATTGATCATTAATAGTTAAGTAATTAATTATACCTAGTCATTATGACAACTTGTCTTAATGATTCGATTAATTATAATTTATAATATACTAGTATAAAATAAAGTTTATAATATACTAGCGACCCGCCCCGGCTTCGCACGGCTGTATTATGCATGTATTATATCTAAAAACCTTCCTATAAAACAAAACCGCATCAAAATCCGTTGCATAGTTTTAAAGATCTAAGCATATATAGGGACATAGGGACGGCGTGACTTTATTTTATACTATGTAGTGAAGTTATTTGGTTAAAATTTATAATTTAATTATTGTTAAAAACGTATAAACGAAAAAAATCTAAAAAATAAAAAAGAGGTCTGCGGTTTTATGCGCGTAAGTTCCGTTCCCATAGGAATATGGTAATAAAAAGTCTATATATAGCCTACCTAAAGTAGCCTATGTTACTTCCAATGATTCAATGTATCTCCATACCAAGTTTCATCAAAATCGGTTTAGTAGTTACAAAGCGTATTCGTTACAAACCAAAAGAATCTTTTTTCTTCATAATGTTAGTGTAGCTGTATATTTTACACTAGCGACCCGTCCCGGCTTGGCACGGCTATATTATGCATGTATTATACATATAAACCTTCCTCTTGAATGACTCTATCTATTAAAAAAACAGCATCAAAATCCGTTGCGTAGTTTTAAAGATTTAAGTATACATAGGGATATAAGGACAGAGAAAGCGACTTTGTTTTATACTATGTAGTGATATTACACATCTTGTCAAATCAATCAAATATTATTCACGCATCATAATAAATGCGTTTCAATATCAAGGTCACGTTCAAGGTTAATCAAATTCATTGCCACTGACGTCAGAGGTCAAAAGTCAAAATATCTTCACCTATGCATGACCTTTCGCCTTAGTAGAATCATAATTTAGTGAATTTAGTGTACTAAATATTCAAATACAGATTTAAATTATGTAAATTATATAAAATTTGCTGAGAAAAATACATTTAGAAGACATCAAAATAACAAAAACAAAAAACGACCAAAACAGAAACAAAAGATGATTGCGAAAGAAAAACATTAGCCAGGTTTTATACCTACCCCTAATTCTAAAATTCATCCCCTTTATAAACTATCAATTTCCTCTCACCCAATTTAGCGCCCTCAACAAATTGCACCCTTTCAATTTGCACCCTCAATTAACCCTGATTGCTTCCTGTATCTATCAGGCATCAGTTGGTAATCTGTTCCTATCACGAGAACCACACCTTGAGTGATTTAGGTCAGATGGTAATTGGTTTTAGAGTGAAAACTCAACATGCCACTGCTTCGTCACAGTTCCCTCGCCTAAAACTTAGCTATTACGGTAACCGCATCATCTGTTGCCCTGTTAAGATCGAAGAGCAACTAACAGGGGGCATATGGAGCAGGTCGTCAGATGCGCCATCGTTTAGGCGACCCTCACACAGCATGCCGCTCAAGTTAAATTATCAGACTAAAAGAAAAAAATAGAAATATTATTAGAATTATTGGCCAGAATTCGAGGCACTAGAAGCAATAACATGGAAACAAGAAATGTTGCGTTCTCTTTTACACTCATTAGATTAGTACCAGAAAAATGAATCTCACACTCACACAGCTCTATCTACCCCTCGCGGATTTTGTTGCCTGGCCCTTACTGTAAAACCAAAATAAAACTCCAAAGTGCCAATAGGTGCAATTTTTAACCGACTTCAAAAAGAGGAGGAGGTTCTCAATTCTGTTGTATTTTTTTTATGTTTGTTAACTTAGAATTTTGTAATATATCTATCAAGCGATAAGGAAAATTATTTTTTATTTAAAAGTATATCAATATCAAATTGGTAATAGAATCGCCAATAGAATCCCAAAATCGCTTTAGTAATTCGATTTCTAAATCAACATAACAAATATGTCATCCAAGTAAACGAACTTTGGTATTTGACTTTCCTGTGACTTTAATTGTTGAAACCTTTCTTATTGAATACCTCAAGTGTGGTCATATCATTGGCATTAAACCATGTTAAAGTCGGTTTATATTTATAAAAATTTGTTACTGATTGGTCAGCGTTTAGCCACTATCGTCACCTGATGGTAAGTGACGATGCCTTCTGATGTGGCGCGCTTACCTGGAAGATACTTAATTTAACTTTGTGCCAAGTCATTCTGCATACTGACTTGTAGGAATGGTGCCAAGTTTAAGTAGGTTCTTGTAAACCTATAGTACCAAATTAAACAACATGTTCAACTTAAAGATTGGTTTATTGTCCATTGCTTTTCGTGTGGAAATGTAATAAATTTAAAGGATCACAAAATTATCTACTATTTTTAAACCCTACCTGAAAGTAAACTCTTAATGCTATAAAGGACTTTGTCCACTATACAGGCGAATGGGATGGCCATTTTTATCGAAATTGACCATAATTTGCATCCAAGTCGATTATTTTTGTAATTAAAGAGAGTTCAAAACATACACACTCAAATTGTTAATCTATACTAATATTATAAAGACGAAAGATTTGATTGTTTGTTTGTTTGTTTAAATTGAATAGGATCCAAAAGCACCTGACCGATTTTGATGAAACTTGGTATGAAAGACATTGATTTATTGGGAGTAACCCGATATAGCCACGTGATCGGGACTTACGCGAGTGAAACTGCGAGGTGATGCTAGTTAACTTATATTTTTATTGTTTCTTGGGATGACTTTGAGCAATAACCCAGAATAACTCTAAGTAACATTTAGTATCCTTTCTTTTTTGACATGAAAACGTTTTATAAATCGATGAACACCGGCACTCACAAAAAACTGTGATGTCATCGCTCACGTTCCCGTCGTGAGCCATGTTATTGATAAGGTTAGGTTAGGTTACCATCAATGTTTTCTTATGACGTTATCACGTAAAATTATCGTCCGTTAACCGACTTTATTTTTAATATTTTCAACTTCAGCCACGAGAACGAGGTCGTATGCGGTTCCACATGCTGCAGAATGTCCAGATGGCGCTTGACTTCCTCCGGTACAAGAAGATAAAGCTGGTCAACATCAGAGCTGAAGACATCGTCGATGGCAACCCGAAACTTACCCTCGGTTTGATATGGACTATCATCTTGCATTTCCAGGTAAGTGGGGTGTTTTTTACGAGGTTTTCGAGGTTTTTTGGGTTAAAATTGACTTTTCTTGAAACACCTTGAAATTTAAGTTGTATAAGAATATGATTGACTTTTTAAGTTTCCTTTGGGATAGAATTGAGTATACCTTAAACAGGGTTATTGAAAATCAAAGATTAATTTATAGATCTTTACTTGTTAAACTAGACTTTTTTTTAAAGTAGCGATTTAGTGCATTTAAAGTAGAATTTAATTTTATGACTAAATAAATTAACTAATGATTTCTAGCATATTTTAACAGAAAAGGCTGTTTGTTGATAAAAGATTTCAAACAAACATGGTTAGGTTAGTACTAAACTTGTCGTTTTTGATCACAAGATGTAAGGGACCTTTTGTGTCAAAATGACATGGTTTTATGAGCTCAAACGTGACTTATTCATTTAGCATTTGTCTAATCCATGATAAGATCTATAAAACAAGTCTTCTCACGTGAGCACACTTCTGATTTGTCGGTTTGCCGAACGCTTCACGCCATTGGTCGTTGTTCGTCGTCATATTGAGCTCATAGACGACGAAAGAACTAATGGCTCACGTCTGACTGCGATTTGAGCTCAAGAAACTTTGACTTCAATTTTATTATTTCTTAAAGTGCGTGCGGTTTTTAATTTCTAGAAATATTTAAAAGGAACGAGTCAAAAAGTGACAAGACTTGTACTTGAAATTTTTGGGGACTCTTTTGCCTTATGCCTACTTAAATATTTTTTTGACAGTTTTATATTCAGCTCATGATCAAATAAGTAATATTACCTCAGATTGCACATCAACAAGTGCCGCAATTGCCTCAAACAATCATTATTCAAACTAAACGACTATTATACTCTGTTTTGAATGACTATAGACGCATTTTCAAGTTTCAAAAACATGTTGCTTAATAATACGTGTTTTTAATTGTGACATTGAAGTTATTAAGGAGTTTTTGTCACCAATCGATGGCGGACGTAATTGTTTCTCATTTTTAATTTAAATTGTTGAATTTAATAATTTTGAAAACATAATTGCTATTTTCTTACTATGTGGGGTTGGCATTGGCATAATACATTATTTTTCAATGCACTGAAAAGATTATGCTTAAACAACCATAAAAAAAATATAATCGAGTTGAGAATTCCCGCCTTTTTTGGAGTTGGTTAAAAAGAAAGTCTTGTTGGTCTTAGGATGTAAGGGACTTTCTGTGTCAAAATTGTCAAGTTTAAATGCGCTTATAATCTAAGAAGCTGTGTCAGGGACACAGGCTCTATCCGTAAAACATTTAAATTCTTACTCCAGAATTCTGACGGGTGTAGCGATTCCAACCTCTTTAACAACGTTTTAACAAAGAGGCTGAATTTGCTACATCCTTATTTCATTTACAAATTAGGTATGACGTCATATTTAAGACCTTATTAGAGTATCGAAAGGCCTCAAAAGGTAAAAAAAGAAACCTTTATAAGATCACTTTTTTGTCTGTCTGTCTGTCTGTCTGTCCGTGTGTCACCACCGATTTTTTAATTGTTTACACGTAAAAAGGATTTATACAGTCAGAAAAACTTATCTGGCTATAAAGAATGGAGAAAAGAATGTGCTAAATTCTTTGAAGATTTTATTACTTAAAAAGGTAAATATTGATTTGACATGAAGGTCGCTAACCTACCCGTATTGAAATAATGCAAACATTACTTAGTTCTTTGACTTATGCTCCTAATTTACCTCCAAAATACTTCTTCAATTTATGATTCACTTTTTAAGTGTTTAGGGAACTCAGACATTAAAATACTTAGTAATTTTATTTTATACTAGCGACCCGCCATGGCTTCGCACGGCTATATTATGCATGTATAAACCTTCCTCTTGAATCACTCTATCTATTAAAAAAACCGCATCAAAATCCGTTGCGTAGTTTTAAAGATTTAAGCATACAAAGGGAAATAGGGACAGAGAAACCGACTTTGTTTTATACTATGTAGTGATGACTAGCAGCGCTCTGCGGTTTCACCCGCGTAACACCCGATCCCGTGGAAATATCGAAATATAAAATAGCCTATAGCCTTCCTCGACAAATGGACTATCCAACACAAAAATAATTTTTCAATTCGAACCAGTAGTTCCTGAGTTTAGCGCGTTCAAACAAACTCTGCAGCTCTGTAATATTAAAGTATAGATACATTTTCCAGCGTTATCTGACCACTATAACACAAGCCAAGTTGCTGAACTTGGGGTTAGATGGCGCTTTGTACACTATGGGTCATAAGTAAATGATCAGTTTGCTACAATAAAGTATTGGACTTACGACCTTATAATTGACGTTACACACAAACATAAATACTTGAATCAAAATTACTCAGTGTGATTATTATGTTCAACATATTAGCTATGTGTTTAGTTGTGTGAGTGGTATAAGCCACCACCCGCTACACCAACCGACGTGGGTTCGATCCACAGGTTACGTTGTTATAATGTTCAAATAGTGCTGCACAGGATTGTAAACGTTACGGTGGGCAGATACCTTTGAGCGTTGATTGTACAAGTAAGTTCCGGCAACAGGAACTCAGCTAACACTACATTTTAGTACTTTTCGTACAGTAAAAAACTAGCCTACATATAGCCGGAAGTGTCCGGAGGCTGCGCGGGCGCAGGTTAGAGGTCAACGAACCCCCACAGCCTTTGTCGGCGGAACCCGTAACCATTCTCATTACTTTGCTATGTGCATGAAAATGTTGAGACACAGTTACTTTGGATTGAAGAATATATTATAATTTTATACAGCCTTTGTTTGGACATTGCGAGGAATGTGTGCCATGTTTCACTACATAGTATAAAACAAAGTCGCTTCCCGCTGTCTGTCCCTATATATCTTTAAAAAAACGCAACGGATATTGATGAGGTTTTTTTAAAGATAGAGTGATTGAATTGTGCTAGTTTCCAAATAAATTTTGAACGGATTTTAATTATTCTTTCTTATATTTTTTTGTAATTGGTATCCCAAAAAGTTATATTGAAAAATCTCGACGACCTAGAATTTATACATGCATTTTAGCAGAAACTATAGACTTTTAAATTCTATCAAAAATGTTCGAACTCTTCTAGGCAAAATCCGAGAGGGGAGCGTTTAAAAACAGCCAGTTTTTTACTAGTCCAGTGACCGTTCTTCCGGTTTAATATAATTGGTAAATGTGATCCTGTACTACCTGCAAAGTTAGACCTAGATTGCCTAAATATTTCCGATCTGTTTTAGTAGTTTTTAAGGACGACCTTCATCGAGCTGTTTACTGAATAAAATGTATTTTATATCAAATTAAAATTGTCAATAAATATATTGCAAATGGGTTGCCTAAAAAATCCAGTCCAAACTAAAGAAGGCAGCTCCCTTATTATTCCGATCTCAGAAGGTCAATTCTCGTAAATAACATTGTTCAAATTACATTTCAATATCATTTCGATTGCATTTCGATCACAAATAATACCTTCAAAGTAGCTTAAAATACACTCAAAGTTAGCTTTAAGTAAAAAAAAACTGATTTCGATTGCAAAAGATACCCTTAAAGTCATTTTTTTACAAAAAGCTAACTTTGAGGATATGGTTAGCTACTTTGTGGGTAATATTTTGTGATCGAAATGCAATCGAAATGATATTGAAATGTAATTTGAACAATGTTATTTACGAGAATTGCAGATTGTTTTCAATCTTTCACAAGACATTACATTATTAATTTCGGTCATAAATAGTATTGACTTCATTATATTTAACAAAGTTTGCAACGTTACCTTGTAAGGATGTATGATTGTTTGTATGTGTGTCACTACACCCACATAATTGCAATCATAATGTCTTCATATTCATACGTAACATAATATTTGTTTTGTGCATAATATGGCGGGAAAGAAATAAAGCTTGAGTTTTTGCAAAAAAATATGCTGAAGAACATCAGTTCTTGTTTTGAGAATAATCTGGCGGGCCAGAAATAAAAGATTTTTTTTGCAAAAAGTAAAAAGAAGTACCTATATGCCGCCTATTTGTAAAGACATCACTTCCAATTCAACAAAATAATCTAAAGTTCATTTATTTTAAAGGTTTGATCCATAACAGTTACAAAGATTTGATCATTAAATTAAAATAAAATAAAATAAACCGTAAAGTTAATAGGTATACAGTCAAATTAAATAAATCTTAAATTTAATAATTATGCCTTAACTACCTTAAATGTAAGTTCTTAAGTACCTAGTTATGTTAAGGTAGGGTAGCTCCATGAATTAATTATGCTATGATGTTCTATAAGAATAGTCCTTGAGGAATTTTAACATTTCAACCTAGTATTTTTTTTTGCATAAATGTAGCTTTTATTTCGTCCCCGGCAAAGCATGCTCGGTGCACCCTTAATAAATGAAACCGTGTTAAGAGCGCCGTGAACATTATGGTCGCAATTTATGTTTGTGATTGGCTTTATTAAGTTGTTTTTTTTTAAGTAAAGCTCTCGACCAACTAGCAACTTTCCCGATGCTTATCTGTGTGTCTGTCTGTCTTCGATTTAGTTTTCTCTGTTTAAATGTCATGATATTTTTTCTTTGTCAATCGGAGGATTAATCCGCGAAAGTCGACGGTTACGCGACGGACTAAAGAAATAAAAATACATGTATAAAAATAATACAGGAGTTAATTTTTTTTGCAAAATAAGCATTTTGCTTTTATTTCCGGTTAGGCTTGATATTGATTTTTCCAAAAAGAGAATGCCAATTTCGTCGAAATCGGGCACGCGGCTTTGTCCTAGAATTTCGGTTGGCCGAATTTTTCCGCCTTTCAGCATTTTTCACTCTCTTTAATAGTTTTAGAAATAATATATGTTATAATATATATATATAATTTATTATTATATATATTATTATTATAGAAATAGTCCTGAAAGCCCACTTTAAAAAATCACCGTGTAAATAAGTATAACAATTATCTTTATCTATCATCTTCTTCTATCTATACAGTCATATAAAATGCTTTCTCCTGACGGATCAACGCACATCCTAAACCGCTGATCGTAGACCCCTGAAACTTGGGAGGGCGTGTTCTTTGTATGACGTAGGCATCCGATAAGAAACGATTTTTCGAAATTCTACACTTTAGAGGCCGGGGCAAAGTTTGTATGGGACAACGGTTTTCCTTGATCCAAATTCATGCAATCTACTTCAAATTTTGCATAAACATTCTTTAAAAGAATTGATGGATGGGTTCTCCTGGCTTCTATTTGTCCTTTTGGAATAGCACACGGCATCCCGTTTTCCCTACTATGTGCCTATTATTAATTTCAATAGATTGTTTTCTAATTCTGCCTGTTCCATTCTCATTTTTTATTATCTTTTTCTTTTTTTTTGCTTTGTAATTATGTCTAGGTACCTTTTTTTTCATACCTATTTGTTTTCTTGTCCGTGTGCTTTTCTAATAAATGTCTATTCTATTCTATTTGTGATCTTCATGAAATGTAGGGTCAGATAACTTTGCCATACTGTAACTAAATCTTATGTTATTATTATTTAAGATACTTGTCATAATGTCAAATAGAGAAAGTGGACTATAATCGTGATTTGACGTAACCTTTTAGTTGATGTTGTGCAACTACAGTTTTTAGGATTCCGTACACAAAGGGCAAAAACGGGACCCTATTACTAAGACTTCACTGTCTGTCTGTCTGTCTGTCACCAGGCTGTATCTCATGAACCGTGATAGCTAGACAGTTGAAATTTTCACAGATTATGTATTTCTGTTGCCGTCTAATAACAAATATTAAAAACAGAAAAATAATATTTAAGTGGGGCTACTACACAACATGATACGGAACCCTTCGTGCGCTAGTGTAACTCGCACTTGACCGGTTTTTACCTTTTTTGAGTGATATTTTGTTTGTGACTTTTGCAATATTACGGTTTATAAATGATTCTTTATGCCTACATTTGATTGAACGATTAATATAATTTTTATATCAACATTTAAAATCTTTATCGTTAGGGTTCCGCCCGTTTTTTACAAAATAAGTCTTAAAAATATTATAGGGAAAACCCATTTTTGCTCCTGGGACCTTTTTCCAAAATATTAAGTTGAAAGTGCTATTTTATTAACTTTTAAAATCTTTATTTTTAGATTTCCGACTGAGGTATCGTTGGAAAGATCTTTAAAAAAACTATGGTATGGGTATAGGAAAGCCATTTTTTGATCTTTGGGTCTGCTCCTAAAATAAGCTTTAAAGTGGTTCTGTTCATAAGATACAGCCTGGTGACAGACAGACAGACAGTGAAATCTTAGTATTAGGGTCCAGTTGGGTACCCTGCCCAAAAAAAATAAGCTAAAACCCACCTCGACGAAAGGTACCTGGGGGTTTCAGGGGGTTGCGAGTTCGAGTCTCGTGTCGGTTGCAATTTTAGGCGCATTTTTCCTTTTTCACTTTAAATAATGTCTATGTCAATCAAAACCTTAATTGTAATGTCAATCTTGATATTTATATCAACCTATCTTCGATCTACGATTCGTCAATCGATAGATTGGTATGTCAACAAAGTGGTCTCAGTTCAACCAATTGATTCAATCGTTATTAAATTCTTATGTAATTGATCTAGAACAGGTCTAGAATACGACGTTCGTATCATTCTAATATAATTTCGCATAATAAACTCAATTTAAATTGATCTAGCGTTGAAATTTAATTTTTATGGCATTGTGATACTCGTAACGCCATCTGTTTTTGAGTAGCGGAACTGTTAGTGTTGAGTTTGTGCCGTGGTAGCGCTAGTGTTCCGGTTTTATTATGCGTCGTCTATGAAGTTTTTGGATTCTTTTTGTTCCGTCTTTGCGATAAAACGGCTTGACCGATTCCGATGAATTGTGTAAGTACTCGATTTTGACATAAGCTGAAACAGCAGCATTCGATTTTTAAAAAAGTCACAAAATACCTAGCCAGGAATTGAACCTGTAAAGGGGGGTCCATACGCCAACGACACAGAGCCTACTAAATATTTACTACTGGCACCGGTCGCCTTCGTTGGTGAAAATTGTTGATTTTTACGAGTGTATTTTGTTTTTCTCAAAAGTGCCGAGATGGAATAATAAAATTGTAGGTGATATTTTTACCGACATTTTGTTGTGATTTTGAGCCAAACATTTCCTATAGGTTTGAAGCTATCCTAAAATTAAGAATTAAAACTAGTCTAGCTTTCAAATGACAAAGAATTTTCGCCTCGAAATTACCCCAAAATATCGGTAAAAATTCCACCTACAATTCCATCTCAGCACTTTTGAGAAAAACAAAACACATTCCTTATTCTGGCGCGTTGCGTTTGGCAGCATAAGCAGCCTTAATTTTTCAAAAAAAAAAAAAAAAAAACCCCGGCCAAACTACCGAACTCATTGCAACAAAATTTGATAGGTACTTAAATATAGATGTAGCTGAAGTCCTGGGATAAAATATAGGATACTTTTGGGGTTCAGTACCCAAAGGGTAAAAACGGGACCTTATTACCAAGACTTCACTGTCCGTCCGTCCGTCCGTCTGTCTGTCACCAGGTTGTCCGAATCGTGATAATCTGACTGAACCGTGATTTGACAGATTACGTATCTCTATTGCCGCAGTAACAACAAATACTAAGAACAGAAAAATGTACTTAAGTGGGGTTCCCATACGACATAGTATGGGAACCCCACGGAACTCTTCGTGCGCGAGTCCGACTCGCACTTGACCGGTTTTTTATCGTGAAATAACACAAGTAAAACCACACCGCGTCGCTAGTGACAGATGCGAGTGAATCATTTCCCTATGTTATATGACATCATCTAGTTATTGGAAAGCCGTATGCTGTTATAAGATGAATAATCCTTTACGAAACTTATGTTTGGTTGACCTTTAGACTTTAGTCATTTCATTTGAAGGGCTTTTTTCTAATTATTTTATTAATCACTACATAGTATAAAACAAAGTCGCTTTCTCTGTCCCTATATGCCTTTGTATGCTTAAATCTTTAAAACTACGCAACTGATTTTGATGCGGTTTTTTTAATAGATAGAGTGATTCAAGAGGAAGGTTTATATGTAAAATACATGCATAATATAGCCGTGCGAAGCCGGGGCGGGTCGCTAGTCTTTGATGTAGACTAGCTTAGCCCGCAACTTCGTCCACCAGAAAATGGTTCTAGTAGGATTTTTTTGTTGACTTATAATCGGATTGAGTTTTAAAACATGTGTTAAAATAAAATGTAATTTCAATGAAAAGCACTAAGAGTATTGAAATCAACTTCGAAGTAAATCGCCTCCAAAATAACTTTCTACCCATTTTTATCCCCGTTAGGGGATGATTTTCAATCAAATACGAAGCACGTCTTCCATCAATTCTGTTAAAGAATGTTTTTGCAAAGTTTGAAGTAGATTGGACCAAAAAATCACGTAATCCCATACAAACTCCCCCCCCCCCTTTTCACCCCCTAAGGGATAGAGTTTTTAAAAATTCTTTCTTATCAGATGCCTACGTCATACAAAGAACACACCTTCCAACTTTCAGGTCTCTACGATCAGCGGTTTAGGCTGTGCGTTGATCCGTCAGTCAGTCAGTGGTTCGGGACAAAGCTTTTATGTTTATAGATAGATAAAATTAGAATTAATTAATCAAAATTAAATTAATTAAAATAGAATTAAAACAAAAAATTAAGACTTAAGAAACCAGATGCCCGAGAAAAAAAAAACTAAGAATTTTTCTGTACCTAAATTAGTTAATGAGTTAAAAAATTGTATAAATTGGCTTATAGTTAAAAGTGATTTTTTCCAAGCAACCTTAGGATGGAGATGGTCTGTTAAGCGAAACTTACACAATATTACTTTCCATTATAGATATTGCCGATCGACAGACTTTATTAAAAATGGTTTTTGTATGAAATTGACATAAGCCAACTTAAAGTCACGGTCTTGCGTTAGAGAAAAAAAATTATAGACAAGTTTCATCTTATGTCAACTTCATACAAAGAAATCTGTCGATTAGCGATATCGCTCATAAAAAGTAAGGGGAGCTGGTAGATTCAAACTGGTAGATTAATTAATCATACAGCCTGACAACTCAGCCTTATAAAAGACCTTGATACTTAACGTTCAGTAAGGGGTACTTGGAAAGTGTCGCAACTGGGGTGCGCAGGCGCAGGGCGTGGGCGCACGCGTCGCCATCTGTCGGCCAACCTTCTAACCCACGCGATACTTGTAGGTCGGTGATGTCATAACATTGATATGTTCGTGACTACCTTAATGATGATGATTATCCGCTGATTAGAATTTAGAGGGCAAGCTGATTTAATTTTCATACAATTTTTATTCAGAATTCTTAAACCATTTTTTTATCAAGAATCATACAATTTTCATGAAATCACATTGCTCTTGCTGTGAAGGCAAAAATACAGACCACTGAAAATTAATCTATATTTTAGTAATTCTAAAAAATAATACACTGTGGTATTCATGGCACCTCATACTTCTCTCATCAATAATTAGTCGACGAGGGAGCGCTCGCGCGCTCTCGCGCAGACGAAGCAGCTCGAGCTGGAGCGCTATTTTTAAATAGTTCGCCCCGCGTCGAGCGCTCGATTTCTACTACTGATATTCGTTCGACATCGAAAATTCGCTATTTTTTAATCGCTCCATCGTAAAGAGCGGTGTCCACCACTCGTCACCGACAGGCGAGTGGTAGAATAAACGTCAAAAAATCATAGTCAAACGGGAACGGTCTTTGAAAAATATTTATATCTTTGGGATTATTTCAGATATTTGTCGGTAATTACCGGTTTTAAATTTTCTACAAAACGAACAAAAATTTACATTCAACAACGAACGGTTTTAAAAATACAGAAAATAGAGCTCCTGGTCTGACCTCTGGCAGCTACCATTTTGCATCTAGCTTAAATTAAATTAAATTGAAGCTACGTTCAACACCTCGAATGTTTTTTTTTCCTCCTCTGTTTTTGGCCTCCTCTTTTGACACCTCTCCGATCAAAATCGATGCATATTCGATTAACTTACGGGAAAGTCGCACACTTTCTCGAATTTACGGCCTATACCTACTTCAACGAACTGAAAGACATCGTCAATGTATGTCAAAACATCGTGATAAAACCCGTGGCTTAAGTTGACTTCAGACGTATAGACAAGTAACTTTACTTTGGACACGTCCAACAAAGCAGAGGGTGGTGTATATTTCAAGCACTACAGCGCAAAGTTTACAATAGCAAAGTTTAAAGTCGCCAGTCACCAAAATGAAGCGCCTTATTTATATTTTCTTCTGTAATTTTTACTTACAATTCTTATCTGCACATGCAAACCTCTGGCAGACCAAAATGGTAAGTTGTCAGAGTCGAATATTGGCGCCAAAATGCAATAAAAAACAAGCTTGCGCGCCAAAATGCAATAAAAACAAGCTTGCTTTACGCTTAGTACTGACTACTCGATTACAGATGGCGCTAAATGCAAATATATTGTAAATGCGAAAGCGCTTCGCTTCGTATCTCAATAGATGTCGCTACCTGTATGTTAATGTAAACTATTTTATTTTATTAAAATCCTTATTAAATCCAAAGCGGTGTTGGCTTAGTGGTAGATACCTCGACTTTCATTCCGAAGGTTGTGGGTTCGAGTCCCGGCCGGTCGTGCACCGATGAATTTTTCTTACCAATTTATGTGCGACTAGCTCTTGCCCGCGACTGCGTCAGCGTAGAAGTCCAAAAAATATTTAGGCAAAATTTGAAGTAGATTGGACAAAGGAATCACGTTGAATTTAGAATTTAGGAAAATTCTTTCTTATCGGATGCCTACGTCATACAAAGAACACACCCTCCAAGTTTCAGGTCTCTACGATCAGCGGCTTAGGCTGTGCGTTGATCCGTCTCAGTCAGGACAAAGCATTTTTTATGTAGAGATAATTGACATTGCTGTTACGGTGAAGGAAATGGTGATGAAACCTGCGGCTTAGTTGGCTCCAGGAGTATTTACAAGTTCTTTCCTCTGGTCGACTAAGCTGAGAGGGTGGTAGAGGTGCTACTCCTTCTAAAACATGCCCCAAGAACTACAGCGCCCTGGATAGCATGTAATAAAGTTGCTGCCGCTGTCTAAATAATCTTTAGTAGATAAAGGCCAATATTATGATGTATGTAGGTATTTAATTATTATGTAATATTCATATGTAGGCTGACCAAGGTATACTAATATGGTTATGTACAAGACCTACTGCATATTTATATTATGTACCTTACCTTCCTACTTCCTATTTATTGGCATTTTTAACCTACTTCAAATGAGGAGGTTCTCAATTCGTCGAGCTATACAGGGCTATTTTGAAAAAAAAAGATCTATTTTTAACCGACTTCAAAAAAGGAGGAGGTTCTCAATTCGTCTGTATGTTGTTGTTTTTTTGTATGTATGTTAAGTTTACGAAAAATGCTGAAAGGAGTCGCGTTCCCGATTTTGACATAACCTAAAACTATATCATTAAATTTTTTAATATGGCATTACTCTAGCCAGGCATTGAACCAGTTCTTCGAATCGAATCAGTTTACCTATTATAACCTATATTTTCTATCAATTGATAGTTTTCAAACTGTTGAAATCTGTTTTAGGCTTTAAAACTATTCAAAATTGACGGTTAAAAATGGTTCAAAAACGGTTCAAAATGGTCGGTTATAAATTGACCATCAATTATGGTTAATTAAGTGGGTATATTGCTTTCTACTTTTGGATAGTTTCAAAGTCAAAAACAGATTTTAGCAGTTGGAAAATTATGTTCCAAAGGCGCGGCTTACAAATTATTGTTTTGTTTTTATTCATTTTTTTTTAATTTGGCGGGACGTACCGACTTGATTATTATTATGATATATTATATTTTCACTTATAGTTTTCTATCTTCTTGGCAAATTCCAACATAAGCGCTTTTTTTATTCACAAACTTTAAGACATATTTTAACCTTGAACTCTTGTCTATGTATAATTAATTTGAACTGGCCAGCGATAACAATACAAATCGGTTATCCAACCTAACGATACGCGTTTTGAATTTTAATCTCTATGATACTGGCCGTTGATAAAATAAACGAAAACTTTTTTGAAAGGCACTAAAGAGTAAACATACTTAAATTATTCCAAATTAGAATGCTGTTTTCTAGAATTATGCATAAAACGGTGCCATTTTTAATAGCGAATTAAAAAAATATATTTCGGTTTCACACTGCTTGCGCATAATGCCTGAAACGGCAAAGTTTCTCTACCCCGAACTTTCCCCTTCACCATTGTTTACATCTTAATTTAATCGGAACGAAATAGCATAGCGATCCCACGTAAAGAATTTTTTAAACCAGGCTTTACACCTCACTGATTTTAACTCTACTTCGTACCTTATGCCAGTCAACTGCATGCTACCGTACGAAGCGCGCGCCTTTTCATCCGCCATTAAAAAAAACAAAATTCGAAAATCGAACGATAGTGTTTTTAATTTTTTTGACAGTGGTGTGTTGTGATTGTGGTTTTTTTTATTTAGTGCCGGTGACAATGGTTTTCTTTTTTCGGATTCAGTGCAATTTGTTTTTTTGTTTTGCGTTATGGTTGTTAAGTTAGGACTTAGGACGTTAAACTTTTGCTAATTGAAATACCCGTGTTAATTTAATGTTTTAGATCTAGGCCGCACAAATAGATGGTTAGCTAAAAGTTAGGTTGTTTTACATAGGTTGTTCAGTTTTTATTAAAATATTTTATTCATATGCGCGATCTCCCGGTACATATGGAGTATTTTCCCTTAGCATTACCAATCAATTAATGGCTTCGTACGACATATTATTAGCCATTGCATATAGCCACTGTCAAGTCATAACATACTTTCTATTCACTTTTTCTAAAAGATCTATAAATCAATCAACCATGAACAAAACGCCAAACCATCCATAGACAACTCTATGAAAAAAAAAAAGCCTATTGGCACCGATTAGCCAACCCATGCAGCAGCGCAATGAATGAAAATGTTCTAAATCAATTAGGTGTTGCTAATTAAGCTAATTTCTTATGTTAGTGGGTTGGTAACACTGTTTCGTGTTGGGTAAACAAGTATGGGAAGGAATTTTTATGTTTTAACGACACAGATAGTTTTTTTCAACTAAAGATCTCACTAGCTGCGCCCCGCGGTTTCACCCGCATAAGTCCCGATCCCGTGGAAATATCAAAATGCAAAGTAGCATATAGTCTTCCTCGATAAATAGACTATCCAACACAAAAATATTTTTTCAATTCGAACCAGTAGTTCCTGAGATTAGCGCGTTCAAACAAACAAACAAGTCGGGCAGGCCTTTAGAAAATTCTAATTCTAAGCGGATAAAGTCATGGGCAAAAGGTATAGTTGATAAAATAGTTGTTTATTTGACTAATTTCTGATATCCGGGAAGCGATACGGATATCCACTTGACTACACATTGATTCCCCTACCTTTTACTAATGAATAATCGATTGAACAAGACAAATTATAGTGTTTGAGAGTTTTAAATAAATATTATAAATAAATAAATAACAAAGAAAATGAGATATACCCTTTCCAACAAAAAAATAATCACTAAAGTAAAGAAAGAAGTTATGCCTGAACCACCATAAAATACATGGACAGACAGACAGACGGACAATAGATCGATCTTATAAGGACTCCATTTTTACCTTTTGAGGTACGGAATCCTAAAAACGACCGCTTTGGAAGTTAATTAATACAACGATTACGAGTAACTTTAAACATACCTTAACTTAAAACAAAGTTTGAATAAAATCTGATCGTTCAAAGTAGGGCAAAATCGTGCCCAAAGGAGTCGGTTACATACAAGCAAACATACAGGTGAAACTATTAATAAAATAAATCTGATCATTCTAAGTAGGGCAAAATCGAGCCCAAAAGAGTCGGTTACATACAAGCAAACATACAGGTGAAACTATTAATAAAAAAACGTGTTTAAAAGTTGCATTTTTACCCGATCGCGGGGGTGGATTATGTTTTTTACCGACATTGTCTTGGAAAATCAGTCCATATATCATTTTAATGGTAATCAATCGTACGACACGTGGGCGCACTATAATTTTATATGCCACTTGGGGACAATTAATTTAGATCGGTTATAAACAGCTGTTGTCATAAAAAAACTGCATTATTTTTTATAATATTTAAAAACCATGGGACCATGGGATCTGCAAAGTTTCCGAAACGTCAGGTATATCACTACATAGTATAATATAAAGTCACTTTTCGCCGTCCCTATATCCCTATGTCCCTTTGTATGCTTAGATCTTTAAAACCACGCAATGGATTTTGATGCGGTTTTTTTAAATAGATAGAGTGATTCAAAAGGAAGGTTTATATGTATAATACATGCATAATATAGCCGTGCGAAGCCGGAGCGGGTCGCTAGTAACAAAATAAAATGCGAATGTATCCGTTAAAATAAATATATTTATGAGTTCGAGTCGCGAAAACCTTAGAAAATACTGTTTTATTTTTTTCTTGATTGATTAAAATATAAAATGCATCAACAATAAAAAATCGGGTTTAAAAGTTGTTGTCATAAAAAAGCTGCTCTATTTTTTCTTGATTGATTAAAATGAAAAATGAAAATTAAACTAAACGACAGTTATAACTTTGTAAGAGCAAAATTCAATTTTAACTATACAATGCTTTAGAATCAAACACTAAGTACTCTTTGGATCGACAAAGATTTGCTTACTTAAGGTCTTTATTTAGAAACTGTAAGAAATATAAAAACCGGCCAAGCGCGAGTCGCACTCGCGCACGAAGGGTTCCGTACATTTTTGTTTTTAATGTTATAGCGGCAACACAAATACATTATCTGTGAAAATTTCAACTGTCTAGCTATCATGGTTCATGAGATACAGCCTGGTGACAGACAGACAGTGGTATTAGTAATAGGGTCCCGTTTTTTACTCTTTGAGTACGGAGACTGTATCTCATGAACTGTGAGAGTTAGACAGTTAAAATTTTAACAGGTTATGTATTATCCTTTTGCCGCTATAACAACAAATAGGTACTAAAAACAAAATATAAAGGTATTTATTTGCCAAAATGTATTTTTGGCAAATAAATACTGATAAGTAAAGCAGATCTTAAAAAATTTATAAATAACTAGCTGCGCCCCGCGGGTTCACCCGCGTAAGTCCGGTTACCGTGGGAATATCGGGATTAAAAGTAGCCTATATGTTAATCCAGGCCTCCAGCTATCTAGATACCGAGTTTCATCGCAATCGGTCCAGTAGTTTTTGCGTGAAGGAGTAACAAACATACATACACACACACACACACAAACTTTCACATTTATAATATTAGTAGGATGTCCTTGAATTTTTGCTTGGAAAGCATGCAAAATATAAGTATGTGGCTTTAAATTACTTACAAATCAATATTACTATGTCAAATCATTTTACAATTCAAATATCAGCTAATATTTAAATGTCGATTGCGCGCGTGCGCGGTTCTCACTTGACCGGTTTGTTTCCTTGTCGACCTAATTACTTTGCTCGCAAGTGTAGCCTATATATTTTTCTGCGTTGGTCGGAAGGAATCCATGGCTACATTGACGCCTACTTGATCCGACCTTGCGCTACTCATTATGGGATGACATTTAGAATGTAATCGTCTAGTTTTAATGGCCGTTACGCTTGCAGGTTGTTGTCTATGGGCTGATTAGGTGTTTATGGATTTGGATTTATAAATAAAACTAGCTGTTGCCCGCGACTTCGTACGCGTGGTAGTTTTGTTTTATGTACCAAAACCTTCCTCTTGAATCACTCTATCTATTAAAAAAAACACATCAAAATCCGTTGCGTAGTTTTATAGATCTAAGCATACATAGGGACAGACAGCGGAAAGTGACTTTGTTTTATACTATACTAGCGACCCGCCCCGGCTTCGCACGGCTATATTATACAAATAGAACCTCTTGAATCACTATATCTATTAAAAAAACCGCATCAAAATCCGTTGCGTAGTTTTAAAGATTTAAGCATACAAAGGGATATAGGGACAGAGAAAGTGACTTTGTTTTATACTAGTGATGATGATAGTGATAGTGACGTTCTTTTTCTCTTTAACACAATTCTGGTAATGCAATGAAATAAACTTCGTAATTTTTATTATTATTTTTAAAATCGAAGACATACCTTTATCATGTTAGATACCTCTAACATGATAAAGGTGGTGGCTCTGGCTTAGCCAGAGCCACCTCTTTTACAACAAAGATCCAGAGCCACCTCTTATATAATATTAAAGAGACAGAGTCTCCTCTTTTACAATAGAAAGCTAGGGCCACCTCTTTTATCATAAAGAGCCAGAGCTACATCAATTACAATAACAAGGTCTAGAGCCACCTCCTTTGAATGTAAAGAATATATAGTCACTTTTAAAAATATAACAAGTAAACGAAAACATATTTTGTATTTTTTACTTTTTTTTTCAAACCATTAGCTCATTAGCCGCTGTCTATTGCCATGTTGTATGTTTTTATATCATCCAAGGGGAAAGGCAAAGGGACCTCAGCCTATTCAGCCATATGTTACGAATTATTGTTTCTTCTAATCGATATTTCTCATGTCTTAACTTAAAACAATGTAGTTTGAGTAGTGCGCAGTTATATTATTGTATTTTACGATTCTATTCTATTATTTATTTATTTACAATATTTTTATTGCACTATAGACTATAGACCACTAAGTACTTATCCATAGATAAATTATATATTTTTTAAATACTTCTTAACGCATAGAAATCCAATTTGTTTGGCTCTTTTATAGCTGTGTAGTTGCTATTATCACTTATAATTTAAAAAAACCGGCCAAGTGCGAGTCGGACCCGCGCACGAATGGTTACGTACCATATACTATGGGAGCTCCATTTGCTTAAACATTATTTTCTCTGTTTTTAGTATTTGTTGTTATAGCGGCAATATACATCATCTGTGAAAATTTCAACTGTCTAGCTATCACGGTTCATGAGATACAGCCTGGTGACAGACAGATAGTGAAGTCTTAGTAATAGGGTCCCATTTTTACCCTTTGGCTACGGAACCCTTAAAATAATTATTTAAGGCAGTGAAAAAAATGTAATTTTTTTTAGTTTTCGAACCAAAAATCGTCTTAAAATTGTACCAAAATGTCGGTAAAGATCTTACCTACCAATCATTGTTTGGTTATCTAGGACCAAAAATATTATTACGGAAATAATAAAACAAAAAAGTAAAAGTAAACAATTTAAAAATATGTTCTTATTTACATCTTAAAGTTGTCCTTTCAAAATTCCTGAGGTGGGCCGCTTACGTCCGCCGGATGGTTGGCCGTGAATGGGCAGCTCCTAATATGGGGACCTATAGTTACGTTACAACAATTAACATATTGTAGGTAGGCTGTAGATATATATACAGGGTTATTGGTAATTATACTAGCAAGCCGTTGAGGGCTACTTCTGTGCACCTAAACAAACAACTTTTGTTCTATGACTTTTTTGAAAATTTTGAGGTTATGTTTACTTGACAATCTGTTTCTTACACGGAGAGGTCATTAACCTGAGGATTATACTTATTTTTTAAGTTTTTTTTACTGTTCTAAGTTTGAATGACCTTTGTTTTACATAACTTCAAAATATTTAAAAATTTCCAAAAGTCGTAAAACAAAAGTTGTTTGTTTAGGTGCACAGAAGTGGCCCTCAACCGCTTGCTACTATAGTTACCCAATAAACCTGTATATACTAGCTTTTGCCCGCGACTTTGTCCGCGTAAAAGTCGAAAATGGTTCTATAGGATACAAAATTTGCCCCCTCTTTCACCCCCTAAGGGGTAGAATTTCGAAATATCTTTTCTTATCGGATGCCTACGTCATACAAAGAACACACCCTCCAAGTTTTAGGTATCTACGGTCAGCGGGTTAGGCTGTGCGTTGATCCGTCAGTCAGTCAGGACAAAGCATTTGATATGTATAGATAGAAGATGTAAAATAAGGTGCCTGCGGATAATAAGCCTGCCACCTTAATTAAAAACTAAATATTTCGTAAAAATAGGGAAAACTATACTTAAAAACATGTCATTCGATAAATATTTGCTTTATTGTCAATCCGAAAAACATTTTTTTTTAATTTTCTTGTTATTTTGTGACTAATAACAAAGTTTTAAAAAAACCTGGTGGTCCTCGTACTATTCAGGACAAGATAACTTTAAACACGTATGATCGGGTAGGGTGCAAAGAAAGTAGTCTTTGTCATTCCCGCTCGCTAAAGGACGCTTCTGATTGGTCTACAAAAAGATAAACATTTAAAAATTGGCTTGTTTCTAGTGCCGTGTACATACAGAGTAAAAAACTAGGATCACTCGGTAGTCCGGTTATCTGTCTTTGAAGACATTTTTTCTCAGGAAAGGGTAGAGATTACTCTAACTAAGAACCTACTCAATTACGCGCTACTATACTATCGAGGCCACTGCTTGTAGTCTGCCTACATTTTAACCTTTGAATTAATTTATCTTACCTTTATGGTAGCGGAAAATCTAAAAACATATTGCTTTTATCAAGTTTTATCAATATCTAGATCGTACTTAAACAAAAGAATACTAGATCATAGAATGTTTCTCGTCGGGAATTGAACTTTGAACTTGCTAAAAAATGGAAATCGCGATACGCACCTTCAAAATGGCGGGGCTTCCCCCTCTGCCACGAGCGATGTGTTACAGTCTTAGCGTAAACATTTTTTTGATTTTTTAGTTATCCAGTGGCGTAATTGAAATTTGGATGTGGATGATAGATATGTAGCTGCAACACTGAACTGTATCCCCCGATATTGTTATCAGTCTTTTGAATTGCTTCCAAAGGGACGTAATTTTATAGACGTATTCACATCAAAACAACCATAACATAGTCTGCTACTGAATCCGAAGAAGCTTTGTCTTTGTCACCGTTAGTTATTTTCGGTTTGTTCCTAGCCATCGCTTAGCATGGTCGGCCTATAAGGCGGGACATCATGTCCATGTACCGCTTCGTGAAAGAAGGAAACAGCAAGCGTTTATTCGTCCAAGGTACTCTCGAAGACGAGGCCAAACCAAGAAAATCCAGCTTGAAGAAGTCCACCCCACAAACAACGCCAGTCGGTTCTCCCATCACGACAAGCTTGAACCTCGCTTCTGTACCCAGAAGTCTCCGAGAAGGTTTAACCAAGTCCGAAACAGTGTATGATGGTAATTATCCCGGAATGGAGAGGAGCTATCGTTCAGGATCTTACCGCGAGGAAAGCTATAACGGACGTATCGTCCACGATGGAAACCAGACCCATTTCGAATACGATGGTGGAAGCGCGTTAGCTGTACCAATATCAGCTGGTGGTAGAGGCGTGTCGGAGCTGCAGGCGATTCATACGAACAAAAGATTGTCGACCGAGGTCCTAGGTTCGTCGTTGGAGTCGACGAAGATCTCGAAGAAAGATGAAAGTGGTCAGAGGAGGATCACCACAAGGATTGTTCGGAAGGTGACGACGTTGTCAAGAGGGGAGGAGCAGGCGAGTGCTGAGGATTTGAGAGGTAGACCGGTGCAGCATCGGTCCGAGCACTACAGGCATGTCGAGATGGAAGCGTCTTCATTACCGAGGAGGGTTAAGGTAAAATAATAATAAACTGCACAATTCACGAAATACGTTTTCCATTAATTCTGTTAAAGAATGTTCAAGTATGCAAAATTTGAAGTAGATTGGATTTACTTTTTAAGAACTATTCCTTCTTATATGTAAGTTTAAGAACTATAGAAAAAGGGTGGCAAAGTTATACAAACTTTGCCCCCCTTTTTCACCCCCTAATTTATTCGGAATTTCGGAAATTCTTATCGGATGCCTACGTCATACAAATAACACACCCTCCAAGTTCTAGGTCTCTACAATCAGCTATTTAGACTGTGCGTTGATCCGTCAGTCAGTCAGTCAGGACAAAGCATTTTATATGTATAGAGACAGAAGAAGATAGACATGAGATAGATAAACTGCACAATTCTGACTCAAGTGTGATATAAGTATCAAAATGTTGATGAAAAGTTTTCGAAAAAACAAAATTCGTAAAACGTCTTTCGCAGTGAAGTATCCTCTGATATTTGGGTTCATTGATTGAAGGAAACTGAGTTCTTAGTTTCTTAGCACGCATTTACTCAATTTTTTTACTTAAAAAACCAATCAAAACAACAGTTTTATTTTATTGGTGCAATAATATAGTCGTCTAAGTTAGTATTTATTGCCACAATCAATAAAAAGGAAGAAAAAACACTTATGAAATAATGATACCCTGTCAACTTTAACATTTTATTTGCCGTATTAAAACGGGTTCTGCAATTACGTTAGAATTCATAATTCACATATTGCGTTTAGGGTACATATTCAAGAATAGTTCTTCAAAACTATTATGAGATCACCTTTAGCCATTCATAGGGCACGCAAGTATTAAATAAATAAATAAATAAAAATAAATATTGCAGGACAATCCACACATCGCCATCTAGCCCCAAGCTAAGTAACTAGACTTGTGTTATGGGTGCTAAACAACGGATATACTACTTATATACTTTTCTTTTGTAAATATATACTTATAATACATAGAAACAACCAGACCACAGACAAATATCTAAGCATAAATACATGTCTGAGGCGGGAATCGAACCCGCGACCCTGTGTTTGGCAGTCCGGCATGGTGACCATTGTGCCAACTGGGTCGTCAGTATTGTTTGTAGCTATGACATTAAACTTTATAACTTAACATATTTTGATTTCTATTTATATTTGGCACTGAATAATGACAGTTTCATTAGTAAAAGTAATTTTGAGGCTCGTAATTTAGATTTAAGTAAAAACACTTAAAACTTTGGGATTCCGTACCCTAAGGGTAAAAACGGGACCTTAAGACCACTGTGAGGCTGTAAATTTCCATACAAAAAGCGGTAACGTTTTCCCCACCATAAACGAAGTCCGATTTTGATAATTTTTGAAAATGTTCTAGATCTAATGGAAAACTAGGTTTAACCGTTTTTATTTTAAAGAAATATTGCCTAAGATAAAAGTTATTAGTATCTGAATATCTATATTTTTGACTTAAAAACTTCATCGAGCGTTTCAATTGTTTTTTAATAGACTAAACTGAATTACCAAAAAAGAAAAACGTATAAATCTAGAATAAGATGCACTGAATTAAATGAGACAATTTTATTTCATTTTGTGAAGGATAAAGAGGGTAAAAACGTTACGGCTCGCAACATTATTTGAAAGCAAAATGAAGGCAATTACGTCCGAACTTAAACTTTTTCCATCGCACGATACGGGTCATTTTTGAAAATGCCTACTCGCGCCGCGTATCGAAAACTCATGATTCTCTTAATACTAAGCCCCAGTCTGTGAAAATTTCAACTGTGTTCATGAGATACAGCCTGGTGACAGACAGACGGAAAGACGGACGGACAGTGAAGTCTTAAATATTAGCTTCTTTCTCAACTAAGTACCTAGTTCTTAGCGAAAGTTCACCAAATATGGTCCGGTATTCGTGTACCATTTGTCTGTGGATAGTTCGTGATCGTTCCATATGTCATTGTTATAGTAAATACACGTAGCCTTGATTGTCTATGGCTAGCTAGTGTAAGAGGTTGGCCACGATTCTATTGTATTTAGGAGTCGACGCCCATTGCACTATATCATGCTATTTTAGAATTAAGGCACAAAACCTCCTACTGCAAAACAGATCAATCTTTTTTTTTTAAACAAATTTTGTTGTCAAACTTTGGGACCAGTGCTTGACGTTTCTTGCAGTCAGACTTGGGGCTCTGAAAGAGCAGGCAAAAGGCTTTTTAAGGCATACAGCCTAGTCTTACGTATTATTTTGTTCTGCCAGTAACACTCTACTTGTAGTTTTGAAGCAACAAGACTATGAGAGACTATGTGCTTGAATTTTACCTGACACATTTTGTGACTGAATTTATTTAATTTAACCCAAGTTAAAGTAGGTACTAATAAAGTAAAGCGAAACAAAAACACGTCAAACTTTACGAATAACCCTAAAGAAAATAAATCGAATAAGTTTTTTCAAAATATGAAGTACTAAGTGAATATGCAACCTTCTTTGACCCCCATTTTGTCTTAAACGGACACACTTGACATTTATACAGTTTTTTTTTCTTAATTACGGCATCGAACGACTGCATAAAAATAAGTAGCGACTTGTAACTTCTCAAGACATAATGTGTTATATAAGTAGAGTATGCGTCATAAATACACTATCAGTGCGCTACGATGATACTATGAACCAATATTTGACTTACGACCTTCTTATACGACGTTACACACAATTATAAATACTTGAATTACTTAAAAGTACTCAGTGTGATTATTATTTTCAACATTTTACCTATGTATTTAGTTGTGTGAGTGGTATAAGCCGCCACCCGCTACACCAACCAACGATCGATCCACAGGTTACGTTGTTATAATGTTCAAATAGTGCTGCACAGGATTGTAAACGTTACGGTGGCGCTGGACTTTTGAACGTCTATTGTACATAGAGCTACTATATTTGTATGCAAATAATACGACACATAATAACCTACCTGTGGTACCTACTAGTTGCGCAAGAGTGTATGACCCGTACAGCCTTGATGACGTCATCAGATAACTCACACCTACGTATTCATATATGGATATCCATTGGGATATTTGAAAATCATTATTAATTGTTTTTTTTCCATAATTTAAATAATTATAATGTGTGTAAATAAACCTGCTGAACCAAAATAGTATGAGTACCTTGATATCAAAAATGTGTTAGTTTGTTACCACTTTACGCGAAAACTTATGAGCCGATTGCGATGAAATTCTGATATGTAAATAGCTGAAATCCTGGAATAACACATAATATGATACTTTTTATCCCGATATTCCCACAGGATCGACGCAGCAGCAGTGATTTTCATCTTTACAAAGTATAAAACAAAGTCACTTTCCGCTGTCTGTCCCTATGTATGCTTAGATCTTTAAAACTACGCAACGGATTTTGATGCGGTTTTTTTTAATAGATAGAGTGATTCAAGAGGAAGGTTTATAATATGTATAATACATGCATAAAGTAGACGTGCGAAGCCGGGACAGGTCGCTAGTAGACCGTAAAATATTGTTAAACCTTTTGTTAAAGTTCAACTCTTGTAATAGAAAACAATAACGTCTAGGAATTTAGGAACACGATTTTAAGACCTATGTTTATGCTAATTGAATCCTTGTTTGTACTATTGTAAGAGTTGTTTTGTTTTGTTGTTGATATTCGCGGTAAAATGTCAGAGATTGACCTGAATGTAGAATGAGATGAGACTCATGTCGTTTGAATGTCAGACAAACTTTTTAGGGGTTACGATCACTTGCAGCAAAGTAAACTCTCGAGTTTATCAAATAAAGACAGTATTTGTGACAAAATATTTTGTAATCACACGCAAAGTGCTTGTCGCCTATTTAAAATTCTTAATTATTGTAACATAAATATAAATAGGACGAACTTATACATAATGGTTCAAAATTTTTGCTAGTTTATTTTTTGGAAAAGTTTACTATTTTGGAGCCTTTATTTGGCCGACCGTATTGCGGATGAACTTTGGGCCGAATCAATAACTTTTTGGACACCCACCAACGGAAAAAGATTACCCGGCAGACCCCGTCGAAGGTGGCGAGACGATAAGGACTTTACGACAGATTGGCAATCCGTCGCACAAGATCGCGATCAATGGAAGAGGAGTAGAGGGGCCTTTGCCCTGCAGTGGGACACTACAGGTTCTTAATATAATATAAATACAACAAAGCATGTCATCATTTTGCGCTGGGCGCCTACCTTCGCTTTAATTCTGACACGAACTCTTTGGTACCATCCAATCTTAAAACCTGCGCAAACGCATAACCAAGTAGAATACCAACTTGTAATCCCTTTCGTAAGTGCAAAGTAATCAACAATTTGCATGAGTAGCCGCATAACTCAGATATTACGGTTAATTTAACAAGCAACAGCATGCGCCCACGACTGATTTCATACAATTAAGAGGGTTACTTACTGCATAGTGAGTGCTCATTCATACAAAAAAAATATTTGATAAAAAAATATTGTGTAAGTAATTTATTTAATGTGATTTATTGTAATTGCTGTGCTGTGTGTGTAAAAAAAGCGAATTTCGGGCTCCCGAGAGGGATGCAACCGGGAACATCTTTTTTTTAAATAATATTAGTAGAGACAAAAGAAACGACCGGTAGGTACACTAGTCCCTCTCTCTACCAACGTATCCCCCCCTGGTGGATAAGAATGAATTATTTTTCCACCTATCTCTACTGGGAGAGACACTTGGAAAATGACTTCCGCTTATCAACCGTGTTTTTTGTTGACAAGTAGGTACAATTCAGTTCATAAGTTTTTTATATACATACTAGCGACCCGCCCCGGCTTCGCACGGCCATATTATGCATGTATAAACCTTCCTCTGGAATCACTCTATCTATTAAAAAAAACCGCATCAAAATCCGTTGCGTAGTTGCATACAAAGGGATATAGGGACATAGGGACAGAGAAACCGACTTTGTTTCATACTATGTAGTGATGTAGTAATGATAGGTCAGCGTTTGACCACTATCACACCTGCCTGATGGTAGGTGACGATGTGGCCTAAGATGTAGCACGCTTTCCTAGAAGATACCTATTCACTCGCGATTTGAAGACCTCCAAATTGTACACATCAGGAAAGACAGACGCAGGCAACTGAGTCCATTCCCTTGCGGTACGAATAAAGAAAAACTTATTCCGCTGGTTTAGCGTTCATCACTTCTCAGTCTTTGTATATTTCTTGCCAGTTAAAGTTCAAGGAAGTTAGCGCCTTATCCGTATCTCCAGCGATACCTGAGAACTTCAGCGAACTTTTAACATATGCAAAATTACTGTTCCGTTCCGCATTTCGTTCCCATCGTAATTTTCTACGCAAATTCAGCGTTGTTCAATTGAATGGGATAGCCATGTGCATCATGTGATAATGCGAACCTTGGGAAAGCAGAATGCATTGTTTGTTGGCTAAATTTCGTAAGAAATATGTGAAATTCACTTTTTAGTTTTTGGAACCGGTCCATTCTTGAGTTTAAGTTAAACGCTGTAATTGATAATGCCATTAAGCAAAAATTGTGCACGATCCTGTGGGATTACCGGAATGAAAAATATTTTTATTCTCTAATCCTTAAGGATTCAATGTATTATCAAAGGTTCATAACAAAAAGTCCATTCGTTTCAGAGCCTTTTTATTAGAAACAAAAATCCAAAAATAAACAAATCTCTACATATAATAAATTCGAAGTTTTGGAAGTAAGCGTTCTACGTCCATAATGATCTTAGCACTATAGAATTCGCTAACCTTATATAGCTCCGGTAGAAAAAAATCTTGCATGCGCGATTCAGGTTTTCTTAAATTTAGAAAATCACAAATTAGTTGATTATTCTTTTTGTTCTGCTTAAAAATTTTGTACACTTATGTATTTTAAGAATACATAGCAATATACACATTTTTTAACTAAAAAATAAAGTAATTAATTTAATAAGATATTTTTTTTAATTTCAAGTAACTAGCGCCATCTCTTCGTTTTCGCGAAACTACCATTCATCTCAGAAAATGTTGATTTTATTTGTTTACCTTTGTTTGTGCAGTCTAATTTCGGGAACTAGGAAACAGATTTTAACATAATCTTCACGAATGTGTTCAGAAAATATCAAAAGAGGTTTAGGTATTTCAAGTAGATTTATGTTACTAATTAAAATTTGATATTTCTTGGCGTAAAAAATAAACCATAATATTTTTGCATGAAAACGTACAGAACGTAGGGATGATGTCAAAATTGTCATTTTGACATACGGAAAGAAGCATCTAGCGCCATCTCTTTTTTATTTATAATTTTATTATGGCTTCGCATTACCACTATCGTGCATATAGCCAGTGTCGCGGTCAAAGAAAATTAAATCTAATGCAGGAACGTTTTTTGAATTTGGAACATTACAACGCTCCAGCAATTTTGTATGAACATGTGTATGAAGCGGCGTGCTGGGGTTATTAAAAACTTAAATACTCTTTGATTGGATCTCTTTTATCAAAGTACTAGCGACCCGCCCCGGCTTTGCACGGCTATTATGCAGTATCTCTTCTCTTATACATATAAAATGCTTTGTCCTGAATGACTGACTGACGGATCAACGCACAGCCTAAACCGCTGATCGTAGAGATCTGAAACTTGGAGGGTGTGTTCTTTGTATGACGTAGGCAGCCGATAAGAAAGGATTTTCCGAAATTCTACCCCTAAGGGGGTGAAAAAGGGGGACGAAGTTTGTATGGGACAACGTGATTCCTTGGTCCAATCTACTTCAAATTTTGCATAAACATTCTTTAACAGAATTGATGAAACACGTGTTTCGTATTTTATTAAAATTCATCCTCTAACGGGATTAAAAAGGGGTAGGAAGTTATTTTGGGGGTGATTTCCTCCGAAGTTGATATCAATACTCCTTTTAACTTACCTACATTGTATTTTGACACATGTTTGAAAACACAATCCGATTTTATTCAAAAGAGGTTGCACTTTTAGAACACGGCCTCATAGGAACGTAGTATTCGAAATTTAAAATGGTGAGGACTAGAACTGTGCTAGAACATTTTGGTTATGTTTACGAATTATTCCCTAAACAAACCCGCGTAAGTCCCGTTACCGTGGGAATATCGGGATAAAATGTATGCTACACTATTAAGTATTCTGTGACGTTCGTGTTTGCTGGAACGCGTTCGGCCGAGCGGCTGCAGTTTTTTGTTGTTTACTCAGGACCTACTAATTGGATTTTGATGTTCCTAAAATGTGCCTATACCACGACCTTCCTCAAAATAGAGCTATCTAATATTGTAAACCAGATTTCAATTGATTTAGGCGTTTTTAATTGTATATGTAACATGAAATTTAAATACTATATATTTTCGTTCTACTACTTTTTCCCACAACCCATTTTTTTAATTTGCTTCCAAGTACACACTTTTGTCCTTTCTTTCTTTATTATGCGTATAGAGAAAACATGTAAAATACGACATACAAAAATACATGATAATACAAAAGAATGTTTAAAATAACCTACCGATTTTGGTAATATTAAAACCCACAGAAATATATTAGTGATAAAACCAATTAAAAATCCTGTTAAAGCCATTTTCGACTTCTATGCGGACGAAGTCGCGGGCAAAAGCTAGTTATTAAATATTTTCGCTGTTTCAACGAAAGTGTAGAATTGATCTATTATTTACTAAAATATTTTTTTAAATCTAATCGATAAAAATATACTTTAAAGGAAATTAAACCACCTAGCCTAGCCGTTACGAAAACGTGAAACGAAACAACCGTCAGAGAAACTAATCTCTCACACATTATGTGAACCAAAAAAAATTTTTTTTTAAATAGTAAATGGACTTCTTTTTATACGCGTGTTCCGCGACACATTGATTTTTTTTCCTGGCCTTGTACTCTGCTAATAAATGGTATTCTATTCTACTAAATAATGAGCGACTGAATGAGGTGGTAGGGGTTACAGTTCGTCCAAAAACCAACCAACTCTTAAGTCTTTGTTGAAGACGGTAGTAGATCTAGATTTCTAGTATTAGTCACAGCTTCACGGTGGCTGCACTGCGCAGGAGTCGCTGATTGGATAAACTTGTTACATTGTTTTATCGGAAACTAAATTATAATTGTTTCTGTTTTCTTTGTTAGGTTCATGACCGTTAGGGTCATTGCAGACAATGGACTTAAAGTCATTTAAAATTTTTGTCGTTTTTTGCAATTTCATTTAGATTTTCTTCGAAAATTCAAAATTTTCCTTATCATCGTAAAGTTCCATTTATTTGTCCATAGTTATCTTTTCATAACTCTTCTATCAGAGTAATTTTACTTAGTCTGAATGGCTCAAATTGAATTGAAATTGGGCCTTTCGAATGTTAACAAAAATTTACTACGTTCCAATGGCTCGGTGGTTAAATATCATTCGAATTGAACCTATTTAACCGACTCTGCAATGCCAAGGAGAGGTTATGTATCCCTCAGTCTATGTATGTATGTAAGTATGAACCTTTATGGCTATCTAGAGCCCAAACGCGTGGGCCGATATTAATGATTCTTTCGCTATTTTATTATTTTAACGAGACACGCTGCGGCTGGTGATTTGTTTTTTTTCTTTAATACAAAGTTTCACCGTAAATCGCAAATTGCTATGTAGTAAAATCAACGAAGCCTAAAATCTTAAAAAAAAACTTCACATATTCCGTGAACCATATCGCACCGTGTTTGCGACCGCGTCGCGTCGCGCTAAGGCTACGTACGCACTATGTGGTTCGTCCGGGTGCGGTTAGCCGGGCGGCCAACCGCAGGATGCGGGTGTGATTGTGGCCAACCCCAGGATGCGGGTGCTATTATGGCTAACCATAGCATAAGCATAGCAGAATGTGTTTCTATAAGAGGGGTTTGTCCTAGATATTTGAAGATTTTGAAGACGTTTGAAAATTCGATTTTTATTTTTTATTTCAAGGTTATGTTTACAGTAAAAATCAGCAATGTTTGCAAATAAAGACCATTGATGTTTAAAATAGTAGTTAAACTCATTAAACAAATAAACTCTCAAGGTCAATAAACCTTTGACTCCTAAAGAACAACTGATTTTTGAGTAAAAACATTTTTTTTAAAGCTCGTTTTTTTTTAGTTTTTCGGCGAGACGTTTAGAACAACCCCTTTTTGTCTTAAAATTCTCTTGTTCTAACGAATTGCATAGATAGTCGAAAAGTAGGATTTTCTTATAATGAGCCGACATCCGCAAACGGCTTGGTGCATATAGCTACCGTCCGGCCAACTACGGTCGGGCCGCTGAGCGACCGGGGCGGTCTTACGGCAGCCGCAAAACAGTGATACAGAAATGTTTTTTTTTTTTTAAATTTTGCATGCGGCCACTCGGACGGCTTACCTCATAGTGCACACTTAGCCTAAGAGCGTTTACGCACGGCTGCGCGCGCGCCGCCCGTAGTGTCATGTGCGGGCGCACCTGTGCATCCGGTGGCCATCTTGATTCACTTAGAAATTATATTACTAATAGTTGTGTCTAAGGAATACACTTAATTTTGACAAAAGTGCTTTTTTGTTAACCTTAGACGCAAATCCTGGGCTACTAACTAGGTTCTGTAAAAATACCTTTATCTTGAAAACGAAATGTAATATGGATTTAAAGAATAACACGCAATACTTTCTATGCATCGAAATTATTTACATAATTTACTTTTTAAGAACGAATTATTTAATTTAAAAAAAGTTTAGTATGGATTCGAAATCTAAAACATTTTTTTAACTACTTATAAAATGAGTATGTTTGACGCAGAGAGCATGCGACCTATCGCTCTGGAAAACTTTGGGGGATGCCTCTGTTCAGCAGTGGGCGGGTTGTAGCTGATATGATGTTTCATATTTCTAATCTTGTTTATAGAAGCACTAGCTGCGCCTTTCACCTTTGTAAGTCCCGATCCCGTTGGAATATAAAAAAAGTAGCATATAGCCTTCCTCGATAAATGGACTATCCAACACAAAAATATTTTTTCAATTCGAACCAGTACTTCCTGAGATTAGCGCGTTCAAACAAACAAACTCTTCAAGCTTATTAGTATAGATAGATATGTACGTTTATGATGGTGCTAAGTGTACCAAATATCCGCTTAGATACAGTGAAATCTGTTCGTCTTATATAACGGCAGGTGTCACTTGAGATGTATGTCCTATCACTTTCCCGGCCCTTTCTACTGCGGCCGCGCAAATAGCGCGCGACCAACACTTTGTCTAGGGAGATAAAGTTCTGAAGGCCTATTCTCGTAAAATAACAATGTTCAAATTAAGTATATTGCAATATCATTTCGATTACAAAAAAATACTCTCAGAGTAGCATAAATACCCTGAAAGTCAGTTTTTGGTATTATCTATACTTAACATTATAAAGCTGAAGAGTTTGTTTGTTTGAACGCGCGAATCTCAGAAACTACTATTAGTTCGACAACCTAATTTCCCTTATTTCTATTTATTTTCTATTAATTGTTTTCCCTTTTAAAATACGACAATTTCTTTAATTTTGCGTTTTACTTATCTAACGGGGTTTTTCGTGTATACTATGTTTGTTTTAGCGTTTCAAATGCATTGCAACGTTCATGGTCACGAAGACTGACGTGCAAGTGTCATTGTCAAATAATGACGCAGCACAGCAGCGACACGTCCGAAACTTCGATGTAACGGAGTTTTTTGTTTACTTGTAATATAAACGAAAAAATCCGTTAAATAAACCGTAAAATGACGAAAAACTGTCCACGATGCCACGATTAAGATTTTTCAAGTATTATGTCAATGAGGATGTGAAAAAGAAAATTAATTTTAATAAACACGTGATTATTTACTTTAACTTGGAGGAGATTCATTCGATTGTATATTTTTTATGGGTGTTTGGGCATGACTTAATTGTTTATGAATCTATTTTGATGATTCTTTTTCTGTTAGAAAGGGTGGTCACGTAAAAATTTAGTGTATTTTAAGCTACTTTTTCAACTCGCAAATAGGACCCAACTAAAGAGGTTTTACTGCAGAAAAAGCCCGTACACAAGTAGGTACAAGTATTTTTGACGTGATAACGTCTTATTAATAGAAATGCACTCGCAAAAAAGGGTGACGTCATCGCTCACGTTACGTTATTGACAGGGAACCATAGCAACGTATTTAAGTACCTATGCAAAATGGTAATGTGTCTGGTTCTGTTAAGAGGAAAGGGTACCGGGGGCTCTTTCCATACAAACTATTACAAACGTAGTCGACTGTTTTCTTACTGGATAATGACACTAGAGCAAATATTTTTGGTGCATAAAACTTATAACTGCCATGACCAATATGACCATGCCCTTATTTTTATTTTTTATTTTTTAAGTATTTTTTAATCTTAATTTCTATGATAATTAGAAAATGAAAAACAACCAAAACATAGGGGCATAGTCATGGCAGTTATAGGTTTTATGTCACAAAAATATTTGTGCTAGTGTCATTATCCGGGGAGGAAACAGTCAACTACGTTTGTATGGAAAGAGCGCAGGTACCCTTTCACCTTAACATGATAGGTAACCAATATTTAAATACGATATTTTTTTAAGTACGAATTCAAATCGCGAAAGTCTACGAAAACAGTAATAAAAAAACTTCGAGATCATTTTGCGTTACGTTAATCAAAAATACTTGTCAAAAACATAGATTTAACATAAACCAATACAAGTATTATCTATAAATACTAATACATATATAAAAACCGATGATATCATACGACCGCAATGTTGACATGGATTATTATGGTCATCGAATGCGAACGGTCGTTTTCAAGCAAAAACAGTTACAAAAACGTCAAATAAAAAATTGTAATACATGGTCGTGGGAGTTTAATGTTTATTGGAGTCAGATCGTTTTGATTTATATTATTGTAGAATGAGAGTCATATTTTCGATTAGTTTTGATAAGTTCACGGGAAAGTATGGAAATTAAACCATCGTGCGAGCTTCGTACAGTCGTACCATATACATGCACGTTAAGCAAACGCTCGGCCTAGCTACATGGTAGGCGGAGTGGGGGGTGTTAGGTTTTATTTTCGTTACGGAATTTCTTTATTCAATCACCGCGCTCAAAGCCCGCAATAAACGCTATGCAATAGCTTAAAAATTGTTTTGATTATTTGTAGGATCTGTAGAATTGATCCAGTTGATATATACCATTGATTGATTCACTGACTGACTGAAATATTAATGTATTGTTTAAACGACTTGTCTCAGATATATGAAATTTGGAGGTGGTGGTCTTTGTGAAAATTAAATGTTGTATATTTGGGGTTTTCGAAATTTCACCCCTAAGAGTTTGAAAGGCTTTATTCGTAAGATCCTGTAATTGGCTTTATATTGTTATACTGTTGTTAAATTCTATTATGAAATAGCTATTATGAAATAGCTGTTGGATTTCCAAATAAATAAAAGGCTGCAGGCAAAAGCTAGTGGACGACAAAGAAAGATCTACAAGGAGAAGTCCAGTTATGATTACAATCCTTTGTTAATTTTGGATTGATCGTGAACTTTAAATTCATAGTGTTTTCTAAGGTTTTCGCGATTTGCACTTATAACATTGTGGCACCTATTGTGCTGGATTTGAAAGGAAATATTACAAAAAACTATAAGTAACACAAAATGGTCAAAATATAATATTTATAATAAAAAAATTAAAATTAAAACTTCGGGATAAACAAAAGCCAAGATAAATTCATTAAAATCATTTTTATATGGATTAAATTTTAAATTGGTACATAATAAATTATAATGCAATAAAATTATACAAAAACGGATGTTCGATATCGTGTTAACGGTATACAAATTAATACATATCCTTTTAGCGAGCTAAATGACATCATTCGGAAATATAAGTAATAAAATTAACATAACGTAAGAAGGACAAGTTCTAAATAAGTGACAGTGTGAAGTTCTAAACGAGACATTTGTATATAAGGGGAAAATACCGCTATTAACGCTCTCCTGGATTCGGAACCTGAATGTGATCAGAAGGCCAATTCTCGTAAGTAACGTTGTTTAAATTATATTTCAATATCATTTCGATTGCATTTCAATTGCAAAAGATACCCTTAATGTCAGTTTTTTTTTACAAAAAGCTAACTTCGAGGGTACTTTGAGCTACTTTGAGGGTATTATTTGTGATCGAAATGCAATCGAAATGATATTGAAATGTAATTTGAATAATGTTAATTACGAGAATTGGCCTTCTGTTTGCGGATGAGTGGAGATCGATATTGTCAGTGTGTTTGAGGTTTTGTGAGAGATATGCATGTTAGCGTGATCATTTTTTGTCTAAGTCAATTAATTTAAATGGTAATGTATCGTTTTAATTGACTATAATAAATAAATAAATAAGACTCGTCAAGAAAACACTGAAATTACAAGAGGTCTGAAACTTCGCATCAGAGTTTCTTTCAGGGCGTAGGCGAGAACTGAGAAGGGTTTTTTTGGGAATTTGACTTCCAAAGGGGTTAAAAGGGTTAACACGAGGTGGCGACCAGAAGCGCGATAAATGTGTCTTAGAAACAGTTTTTGTGGTATCAACCACTAAAATCCATAGAATGGTATTCCCACTGTCGTAATGGTGAAGAAATGCTTTGTATTGTCATACACTTCAAAACACGATTAGAGTAATTTGTCTCTATAGAAAAAAATCGTTAAAATCTTAAAAAATCGTCATTTTTTTTTTTTTTCAATTTTATGCCGATTGTAAAGATAAAACTATAGTATAATCTTTATATTTTCATAAACCTTACATCAAACCCCATAAGGTAGTACAGATGGTTTTTCACTAAAATAGATGTTAGTCTTTTAATTACATAAAACAATTAAAACGGCCATTTCGCAGCGCGCGGGGGAAAGGGATAGAGTCATCGCGTGGCGCGCGCGTTGGAAAGGGATAAGGGTTTTCAGGTCATACTTCACCTTAATAAAATTTATAGATCACTGTAACTATTATGTATTGTGTTTGTAGGAACACTTATAGATGACACTAACGTGGTTGAAGCTGCGGTTAAATTATGAATGTGACACTAGATGGCGCTGTGATAAAATATCCGGTTTTTTTGCTGATAAGTGACTTCTGTGTGTTCAAAATATCGCCAAAGTCACGTCCAAAGATTGCAATCAGCTTGCCTACCTGTGACGATCTTTGACGAAATCGTTTTACGTGGATTTTTTTGAGTCAACACTCAACAAAATGTGAATTTTACCTTGTCTTAATTTTGTTATTATTGACCTAAATTGTACATAACGTCGCCGAAATCCAATTGAACTCGAAATATAACAGTAAAATGTAAAACAAAATTATGAAATATGTTTTATAACTTTTTCTTTGTGTGCCATACCTAACGGATGTCGGCGACCATCTTTTTTAAATACGCCTCTCTCCTAAAATGCTCTGTTTAGAACAGCTGTGTCTGGAACTCTCCATTACCGGTCCAATATTTTAGATTGTCACCCCAGGCTAGTCCCTTTTTATGCCTCTCCCCCTTATCCTTTCTACTTTCCCTTAATAGATTAGAGTAAATTGTACTTTTTGCGTGTGTAAATGACCAAAATATGCGACCTTTCTTTTAGTTTGAACATCCTTCCCTTCTCCTTCCTCAACTTCTTGTCCATCCAAAGGTTGCCTGGAAGAGATCGTTTTGAGCGATAAGACCGCCCTTTGTAACACTTAGACTTAAAATTTGTTTTTTATCTACGAATAGTTCAAGTTTTGTCTAAAACATTTTTTTTTGAATTTTTAACCAATTTTTTTATTATATATCTGACTAGCAGCGCTCCGCGGTTTCACCCGCGTAACTCCCGATCCCGTGGGAATATCGGGATAAAAAGAGCCTATAGCCTTCCTCGATAAATGGACTATCTAACACATAAAGAATTTTTCAATTCGAACCAGTAGTTCCTGAGATTAGCGCGTTCAAACAAACAAACTCTTTAGCTTTAAAATACAAAGGTATAGATTACATAATTAATTATATGTCCCGTTTTAATTCTATTATAATAATAATAAAAAAACTTACAGACGAATTGATAACCTCCTCCTTTTTTGAAGTCGGTTAAAAATGTCTCAGAGGACAGAATTTGTGAAGTATTTTAATGTTGTATTTCTTAATAAAATTGCAGAAATGATTTTATTCACACCGAAAGCTAGTTCTCATTGTAACTGTAGCCTGCATTTCTTAGTATTTCACACTAACTGTAAATACCGCTAATCGCCTTTACGACTTTATGTGACATATAGCTAAAATATTTTTTTAATGAGATTTGTATCATAAATAATAAAAAGGAATTATGTATTTTGAAATAGGACGAAATGTTGGACAAAAAATAAATTTCAAAAAGTTATTTTGTCATCTTTGGATTAACTTGATAATATTTTAACTTATTTCTTTTTGAACGACCTACCGTTTAATTTGTTTTTTTTTTGTTATCAAATTGTACGGTTTTGCTAGTTAAATAAATAAATCAATCCTACTTCACTACATAGTATAAAACAAAGTCGCTTTCTCTGTCCCTATATCCCCATGTATGCTTAAATCTTTAAAACTACGCAACGGATTTTGATGCGGTTTTTTTAATAGATAGAATGTTTCAAGAGGAAGATTTATATGTATAATACATGCATAATTTAGCCGTGCGAACCCGAGGCGGGTATATTATAAATGGGAAAGTGGATGTATGTTTGTTAGTCCTTCACGCAAAAACTACTGGACCGATTGCGATGAAACTTAGTATGTTATGTATTAGAAATAGCTGGAAAGCCAGATTAACACATAGCTTACTTTTATCTCGATATTCCCACGAAATCGGGACATACACGGGTGAACCGCGGGGCGCAGTTACTAAAATATTAGAGTCTCCAGTCTGAGTTTTTCGTAATTACTAATTAATCGCGACCCCGTGGGAACAGTGTCAAAGACCGTAAAACAATTATTACGCGATAGGAACCAATGTCTGCTGATAAAGACAACAATAAGACCGTGTCTCAAGGTGTACAATAGCGTCTCATACCTTCAGACTATCGGGAGACGTATCATGTATAATTGGACAATTGTTTTGTTGGATATAGACTGTTTTCAAAACGGGACTATCCTGTGATATGATGGTTACCCTTTTAAAAATATTTCAAGTCAGGCAATAGCGTCTCGGGAGTCCTAATGAAAAATTAGACACTTGTTTCGTGCATGACGGTTTTCATGTACCTGAATCTGTAGAAATTCAGCATATCAGCCCATACACGTCCACTGCTGGACATAGGCCTCCCCCATACGACGCTACAAACAGCGGTCTTGAGCCGCCTCCATCCACCGACTACCCGCGACCGCCACAATGTCGTCGGTCCACCGGGCAACTGGTCTCCCAACACTCCGTTTCGAGTTGCATCGCGGCCGCCACTCGAGAACCTTTACTCCCCAACGGTTGTCAGTTCTGCGAGCATATGACGTAGAGAAACTCCGAACATAGGCCTCTCCATAGCCCGCTGAGCGACTCTGAGCTTATGAACGAGGCCTATAGTCAGCGACCACGTCTCGGATCCGTATGTCATCACTGGTAACACACATGGGCTGAAAACCTTCGTCTGTAGAAATTATGGAACATGATTATGGAAAATTATAAACAAATATATTTTATATCGAATATACGCTACGAATTGAGAATCTCTTCCTTTTTTTTTAAGTCGGTTAAAGATTTTTTTGAAAGATTCCTGACGCATACAGTAGCGTATCATAGCGATTATCGGACAGTAGACTTATGTAAAATTAGGCAGGAATTAGCATATAGACGGTTTTAAAAACGGGATTATCCTGTGATTTTGTGGAGATCATATAAATTTATTATGTGATTTTAGATGATTTTGACGTTGTTTTCTTTAGTCGCGCAACTTTTGTTGCTGGTTTGTCAAGTCTTAATTGCCTTGTAGTAAAGTGACAGAATAATTTATTTTTCCTTGCTTTCTAATTAACATTTAGCAGTTTGAAGCCAATACTTCTTCTTTGTACCGTTAGGGTAATCAGATCGTGCCTCAAGCGGTTTATCAGGTGATCACGACGAGGGGAAATTTCACGATTTTCATACTCTTGTAGCGTGGTTTTAACAAATGTTAAGTTAAACAAAAAACAAATAACTAACAGCACAATTTCTACGGTTTTTTGACTGAATGATTAATGTTCTGTTCTTAATTTAATTTTAAAAAGTTGCTGGCGCTCTGTATAAATCATCTAGGTTATTTTTTAGCTATGGTTCATAAAAATCGGTTAAGCCGTTTAAGAGTAATGTTTTTTTTTTTCAATCTTAATCTGAGGTTTAATATTTTGTATGACAAATAAGCTGTTAGTTTCTATAAACCTATATGATGGCCTGGTACTTTGAAACAGAGTCAGTGTCAGGAAGCGTAGTTTGTCTGAAAATGTTCCAATTAAATATGACGAAAAATCCTTATTTGTCTGAAAAATTTCATTGCGAAGTACCAGGCGAGCATAAACCACAAAGACATCCAGCCATCACTGTTTTAATAAAACCTCATAAATTGAAACCTCATTTGAAACATCGTCGTTCTAAATTCGAACTGCAATCGAAAATCAATCTAGAGTGCAGTGACCTTCCACTTGAACTTCAATTCTGAATGCCTGATCAAAAATAGATGGAATTCATCAAATATGTTTGAGAGCTTTTTGAGAGTTATTGCTGAATTTGTTTGAGTGGTTCTTCAAAGTGCTTCCTACTTACAAATGTATTAAATTAATATCTATCTACTTTAATACTGTCCAATTTCTAAATGTTATCCGCTCCAGTTAAAAGCTACGTTAAATCAATCCATATTTCACTGAATACAATAACGGTAACAACTATTGCAATCACAACACAACAATAAGTAACAAACTTATTGTTTTCTTTCGCTCTTCACTGTACCCCTTTGTTAATTCGCAACTTGTTAAATGATTCTTAACTTTATTACCCTTGAAATATGATTCGAATTGGCTGTGTAATTAGATTTGTATTATGTACGCCTGGTAGACCATGACTCTCTGTTATTAGTTTTATGAGCATTCTATTGAAATGATTGCTCGAACTGATATTGTTTTAGATACCCTATTTCATTAAAGAGTCGGTGTTCTTTTTTTGAAAGTTTAAAAAATTACGACGAATTGAGGACCTACTTTTTTGAAGTCGGTTAGGAACGACCAAAGAGGACCACCTAAAAAAATGGATGGACATTGGACTGTGTTAGAAAAGATAAGAGAGAGGTGAATCTGAACGATGAGCAAGATGGGTTCGAGTCGACAGTCTATTTTTTTTAAACATTTCTGAAAATCGAGCTATAATTTGATGCAAAATGTAACTTAAAAGTCTCGTGTGAACGCACAGCCATTAAACCCGTATTCACAATTGACCCTATGAGATTGCATAGTGTGCGCAAACGCATAGAGCCGGAAAAAAGACGCTAATTGGCTAGAGTAAATACAGCAGCACAAAATTTAAAAATCATAGTGCCGCATTTAGCGCAGTGCGTTCACTTATCTAAGAGCAACTTAAGTACTGTTTGTGAATTCGGCGTTTGGCAACATAGGTACGGTCGGCTGCATAATTGCAGACCCACTGTAGAGCTCCAAAACGGCAGTTATAAGAATGTTTTCAACACAAGCAAGATTCTAGGCACCTGCTTTAGTTGAAGTTCAAAGCCTTCTAACTCATGAATTTATCAAACAAAAATATTAGAATGAAAACATGCCAATAATAGTAATTTACGAACTCTAGGGGGCCGCAATTATGCAGCCGACTGTACCTATGATATGCAGTGTCCGCAAGCCGCAAATAAATAACTAACTTTGTTTTTAAAAACCCGTTTGTGTTTTTGTCCTAAACATTTACTTTATTACAAGTTATAAAGCCATCGTGATATAACAGTAGGTAGGTATTTACCGTTACTTTGAATACCTACTCAATTTCTTTAGACAAAGACAATAACCTGCCCCTAGATAAACACAAACGATCAATAAAAAAATCTTTGGTTTTTAGGGATCCGTATCCAAAGAGTAAAACGTGACCCTATTACTAAGACTTTACAGTCTGTCTATCTGTCATCAGGCTGTATCTCATGACCTGGATAGTTAGACAGTTGATATTTTTATAACTACAAATACTAAAAACAAAATGTAATACTAAAAACAAAATATAATACTAAAAACAGAATATAATACTTTAGTATTAGTTTGTATTTAATTGTGTAATAATGGATCTATGTGTAATCTGAATGAATAATAAAATATTTATTTTCTTTAGTATTATATTCTGTTTACAGAATTCATTAAAGAATTCAAAAATGTTTACAGAATATAATACTAAAAAGTCTAAAAACAGAATATCATACTAAAAACAGAATATAATGGTACAAAACCCCTCGTCCAAACAAAACCCCGAGTCCGACTCGCACTCGACCGGTTTTTTAGTTTACCTTTTGGAGCGTTTGATAGGTAGATAGATTTTATTTTAGGAAATTATGTTTTTTTAGTCCATTGGCCATTGGCTTATTGGATGATACATAGTCTTTGAATCTACAGCTCGTATATTCGAATTCCGATGTTACTGCACCGATGTGCACACAGCTTTTGCCCGCGACTTCTTCCGCATAAGGTTTAAGGCTCTGCGCAGTTTACACGATTACACGTTTTGATTAGTAAAATATTTCTGGATTATTTATATTCATTTTATACAGACCTAACTTAATTTGAGACCTGAGCACCAACTTTTTCTTTCAAGCGAAGTCTCAAGTTAACTTAGACAAATGCAGACATTAAGCAATCGAGCATTCGAGGGCTATCAACCAGTATTTCTGTTTTTTGACGTGATAACGTTTTATAAATTGGTGAACACCTGCAATCTCAAAAAAGTGTGACGTCACGCGTCGTTACTGGAACGCTTCATGTTATTGACAAGGTAACTATAGCAACGTTTTATCGTTGCCATGGTTACCATCAATGTTTTCTTATGACGTTATCACGTAAAATTATCGTCCGGAAACAGACTTTACAGACAACCATTATTTAATCGACGCTAGGTTTTTTTTGGTCATTGTCCTTTACTTCCCTATATGTATACCAAAGCACGATCCGTCCATTGGTGTGAGATGTCCGTTCATTAATATATCAGTCAGTCCGGATTTTATATTTATAGATTGGCAACACTTAATTTGAAGGTGAAACCACAGATTATATAATAATTACTTCGTCAGATATGTCACTGGAGGCTAAAATTACGTGTGTAGTTTGTTTATATTTTCCTCGTGTCAAGGTCTCAGTGAGGCGCCATTTACTTAAGGTTTGGCTTTTTAAAACAAGTAGCCATTTCCCATTGTAGACCGTGGGTTCAGTTCTCGGCTGGGATGATTAGTAAAATCAAAAAAATATTCTCTAGCGTCTTTTAGGAGAGGACTAGCTTTTGCCCGCGACTACGTCCGCGTAAAAGTCAAAAATGAAGCAAGGAATCACGTTCTCTCATACAAACTTCGCCCCCCCTTTTCACACCCTAAGGGGTAGAATTTCGAAAAATCCTTTGTTATCGGCTGCCTACGTCATACAAAGAACACACCCTTCAAGTGTCAGGTCTCTACGATCAGCGGTTTAGGCTGTGCGTTGATCCGTCAGTCAGTCAGTCATTCAGGACAAAGCATTTTATATGTATAGATTGTTTAATGCTTAAGGTTTGCGACGGGATCAGTTTAATCTAATTTGAGCGTTACGAAAAATTAAACGAAAAACCCTGTAGTTGTACTAATAAAGAAATAAATATTATAGAACATTTTACACAACGCCATCTAGCCCCAAGCTAAGCAACTAGGCTTGTGTTATGGGTGCTAGATAACGAATAAAATACAAAACCCTTTTGTACACTTTAACTAGCTGTCCCGGCAAACGTTGTTTTTCATACTTGTAAAAAAAAATGTTCGATTCTCAGACCTAACGAATATACACGACAACTTTCATACAATTCGGTTCAGCCGTTTAGGTGGATATAGGTAACTAACATCGCGACACGAGAATTTTATATATAGAGATACATACAGACACCCAGACCAGAAACAATATCTATGGCATAAATACTTGTTTGATTCGGGAATCGAACCCGCAACCTTAATAAACTGGCTCTGTTCGAACGGTTGGTACGGTTACCTTAAAAGGCTAAACAGAATGAACAGTGAGAGTAGTAACTTCATAGTTGTTCAGTCATGGACTGATTCACTTGCGACCACTTTCAAATGTAGCTATGAAAGTTAGCTACGATCTGCGGTTTTACTCGCGTAACTCCCGATCCCGTGGGAATATCGGGATAAACAGTAGCCTATGTTACTGTCAATGAATTAATGTATCCTCATACCAAGTTTTATTAAAATCGGTTTAGTAGTTTCTGAGCTTATTCAATGGAAACAAAGAAACAATCCAAATTTTCCTCTTCACTATCACTACATACTCGTAGTATAAAATAAAGTAACTTTTCGCCGTCCCTATTCCCTTTGTATGCTTAGATCTTTAAAACTACGCAACGGATTTTGATGCGGTTTTTTTTAATAGATAGAGTGATTCAAGAGGAAGGTTTATATGTGTAATGCATGCATAATATAGCCGTGCGAAGCCGGAGCGGGTCGCTAGTTTTATAATATTAGTGAGTATAGAGAAAATAACAATGGTAGTTTAAAAATCATAAATCTTAACAGTCTTTTGACCTTTTGAATTCGTGACCATTTTCCATTTTGGACGTTTTACTAGCTAGTTATTTAGCCACTCTGGACATTGTCACCTAATAGACGTTTTGACTTGTGGATTTTTTTTACAAGTAATCACATTTTCAAAAACTTTTAAAACTCATACGATTTGTATTCATAGGTAATTATTTTCCCGGATCTTAATCGCGTATTTATTCCCCTTACTTTGACGTTTCGACTTTGTTACAATAGTCAGAGAGCGCAGTGAAAAAATACGGGACCTAAAAACCTAAAGACCTAAAGTCCCTTTCCCACGCGCAGACCGCGCTATGACTCTATCCCTTTCGGATAGCGCTAACATCTATTTTAGTGAAAAACCATCTGTACTACCTTATGGGATTTGATGTGAAGTTAATGAAAATATAAATTTTGTACTTGTTTTTTTCTTTACTGATTAGGAATCATCGTTAGAATTGTAAATTCGAATCACATCAATACAAATAAGGACATTCTATCATCATCACGTAATATCCATGGTCGTTTGTCATGATTACGCCATTCAACCTATATTCTTGAGACTAGCAGCGATACGCGACTTCGCGTAAGTCTGAAATCGGGAACTACAATTCTAATCCTGTCGCGATCACATCTTCTATAGGAATAATTGGTTGACGATTGACCGTCCCCCTAACGGCCCCCCTGCGGTAAACGGACAAGTCAAGATTTATTTCACGATTGACGGTCCCCCTATGCTAACACAGGGGGACCGTCAATCGTTGAACAGTGTTAGGCAAAATTACCTCAAAGTCGGCTAAGAATAGAATATGTACCTAAGATACGAGTATTTGGTTCAACAAAGATTTCATACCCAGAGAGGCGTAAAGATTTTTTTCTGAGTTACATAAGTAGGTAAATGCCAAACCTATGTATCATGCTTGCAAGGTTATACAAAATCTTTTTTATTTCTTATATTAGTTTGACGAGGTTATGCGTACGCGCAGAGTTCAAACACATTTAAAAACCTCACGGTACCTACTCTGAAAACTTAAGAAATTTAAAGGGTTTGACCAGAGTAAACGGTTGGTAATTTTTATGGTTCCGTACCCAAAGAATGAAACGGAACCCTATTACTAAGACTTGATTGTCCGTCCGTCTGTATGTCTGTCACCGCAGGCTGTATCTCATGAACCGTGATAGGTAGACAGTAAAAAATTTCGCAGATTATTTTAATTGCACGGCGACCATCATTAAGATATATTATAAACCCTGGCTGTAATAAAGACTTTTCATCCTAATATTTCCACGGGATCGGGAATTAAGAGGATCACATCCCATACCACTGACATTTTTCAATGAAATTTTCGCTCATCCCTTACATTTAAAATAAAATGTTATAGTATTATTGATATCAATCGCATGAATAGTTAACATTTCGGGCTTCCATGTTTTATTATTTAAAAAAGATTCATCAAAATCGGTTGATAAACAAAGAAGATATTCGCGAACATCCATAAAAACATAAAAAAAACATACATACATCCGAATTGAGAACCTCCTCCTTTTTTTGAAGTCGGTTAAAAAAATGAAGTAATACAGCCTAGTTTATAATGAATTTATTTAAAAAAACACCTAAACTAAAGGATATAACGGATATAAAGGGGACAAAAGAGGTTTTTCTTTATGTGTGGCAAAGTATGTGGTAATGCCAGGTATATTTTTAAAGCACCATAGTATCGTATTCCATAGTGAAGTTTGCATAAAGACAATCCAATTTAGCACACTGTAGTGCAATGTAAACACAGTAGGTAAACTGTAGACGTTAGCAAATGGCAATGCACTCTTGGATCGATTCTCGCTACTCGAGTTCAATGATCGTTTACTTACTATATTGCAACTATTTTTGGGGCGTTAATTCACGAAATGACTCAAAAATATTATTTTGAAATGGCCAAGTGCGACTCGGACTCGCGGACGAAGAGTTCCGTACCGGTTCTGTTAAAGGAAAAAACAGTACCCTTATAGGATCACTTTGTTGTCCGTCCGTCAGAAACGCGCGGAAGTATGAAGCTGGAATTTATATCAAAAACGACCCGCCCCGGCTTCGCACGGCTGTATTATGCATGTATTATATCTAACAACCTTCCTCGTTAATCACTCTATCTATTTAAAAAAACCGCATCAAAATCCGTTGCGTAGTTTTAAAGATCTAAGCATACATAGGGACAGACAGCGGAAAGCGACTTTGTTTTATACTATGTAATATGTAATGATACTCAGGTCTACTGTCCTTTAAAGCTGTGAAAAAATTCTAAGCCAACGCAATCAAAAGATACAGCCGTTTATTAGTACCTATTTCTTGTTGTAGCGGCAAAAGAAATACATAATCTGTGAAAATTTCAACTATCTAGTTATCACGGTTTATGAGATACAGCCTGGTGATAGACAGACGGACGGACAGTGGAGTCTTAGTAAAAGCGTCCCGTTTTCACCCGACTACGGCGAAGCCAAAAGGGAGGGTTATGTTTTTCACCTGTATGTATGTTCATCTGTTCCCACCTAACTTCAAAACTAAATACTATAATTTATTACCCATTGGGTACTAAACCCTAAAATGGCCGTGGTATTCTACCCGTGTGAGGCCGGGGCGGGTCGCTAGTAAACCATAGATGTCCAAAAAGACCTAGACCAACTAGCTGCTTATTAAACTAGGTGCAATAAACTATTTGTGTATTAGAGAAAGTCTAGACTTTGGCATCACTCCAGTCCAGTTATAGAATTGAAACTATGAGGAAATGCTATGTTTAATTTTACGTATGAAGTTTTATGAGTTCAAAATATGTATAATTAAAACTTTCTCATAATTGAGGGCTTGATGTTAATTTTATGCAATGAGAAAAACGCCAAAGGACTGTGCCCCATTGCCACTTGACCTAAGTTTTTCAATGTCATTTTTTTTAAGTGGAATCTCGCCTTTTTTTTGATTAGGTGGGGCGGTACCACTAATCTCAAATCTCGGTTGATTCTGCCCCACCAGGTATGGCGTAAAGGACGCCCTTTTTGTCTAAAGGCGATTTCTTGCAGGCAACTATATTGAAATAATAACCGGTAACTTATAAAATCATGAAATTAATATGTGAACCGAACATGCCTTTTCTGTTAAAGTAAGCTAAGCGAAAATGATTTTCTAGGGGTCGATTCTATAAGAATACAAATTAGAGATGAGTTTTATTTCTTATCTTAATAAAATTCCTTTTAATTAATAAATTATTTCTTCTTCCCCAGATATCCGACATAGTAGTCGGACAGGAACCGAACGTGACTGCCCGGGAAGCCCTACTGAGCTGGGCTCGGCGCTCCACCGCGAAGTACCCTGGTGTCAGGGTGGCTGACTTCACGTCCTCATGGCGAGACGGACTGGCATTCAACGCGCTCATACACAGGAACCGCCCTGATCTGATAGACTGGCGTAATATCAGGTAAGGATAAGACAAGGCAAGGGGGTCCTTCTGACCTCTGATTCACAAACCGTCGTCGGAAGGCAGCCGAAATGAAAGAAAAATGTGCTGCTCATTCACTCCCGCGACTTTTGACTTGTTGCCATCCTTGTCTTTTCAGTTTTATTCGTTTCGTTCGGTAGGCTTCCGATAGTTTGTGAATGAACGTGCTTGTCTGCTAGCGTCGGTAGGACTTAGCCCTTAATGTCCTAAAGGAGCAGACAATCAAGCGGTGGTAAGCCTTGGCCGGCGGCGGGTTTTAACACCACCCGTTCGTTAGTTTCAAGAGAACTCGGGACCGCATCGGGGAATTTTTTGCTACTTAACATACCAACATAAAACTATTATTTAGAAAACTATTAGGGTCTTGCTGTGAAAATACGGAATAGAAATTTACTCGTTTTTAAGGGTTCCGTACCTCAAAAGGTAAAAAAAGGAATCCTTATAAGATCACTAGACATAGTCATGGTGCCAAGTGATTCGTCGCTTTCCATCATGTTGTCCAAGCATACAGTTCTCTGTCTTGGCATGCATGCTACATTGGCTCATTGTCACTTCCCATCAGGTGAGATGAGGTGAAAAACAAGTCAATTTTGTGCCCCGTTATGAGAAACTCCCCGTAGGCCACGATATGGATCTCCTGGTGGGATTCATAGGCTGCTGCTTGTGACCAGCCACCGGCCTAAGTCGTATAAGTTACGGCACTGCCGCCTTCCTACTTTTACTTGCGTCCTTCGAAGGCCCCGACTTATTAACTTCTTCAAGTAAACAGGGTTCTTCTAGGAAACTGTGCTGACTGACCAATCAATCGGGCTTAAATTTGGCATACAGAACAGATAGCTTTTCCGACGTATGCATCCGCTATGAAGGGAAATGGATTGCTTTACAATGTAAAAATGTTTGATTACAGATCAAGGCATGTCCGCGAGCGTTTGGAGACAGCCTTCCACGTGGTCGAGAAGGAGTATGGCGTTACTCGTCTCCTTGACCCTGAGGGTAAGCCATTCATTATATTTGCCTTTACATATACTGCTGGGCAAGCCTATTGCATCTAATACATATCCAAGCCTCTACTTCGCCTTGAATTTAATCGATAGTATTACTAAAATACTTCGTCGATTATTCACAATATTTCCCGCAACGAATCGTAAAGAAACCGAATGATTACTTGCGTACGATTGTTGGTATTCAAAGTATTCGAGTTCCCACTCGGAACGGAATCGATTCACAAGCGATTATATCGATTTATTGAGCGTGACGCAATTGTTTTGCGATCAAGAGTATGTGTGAGAGAGATGGGTAATCGATAGAGTTGTTACAAGCTCCAGGGAAAAAGAGCGTTTTTTTACGAATTTTAAAATGGTCAGGAACTTTAAAAAAAAATTTTTTTATTAAAACGTACCTAACTTAACTTTTGTAACTTTTAATTTTTTTGTACTTTTTTTTCAAAGCATTTTATTTAAATAGGTAAGAATCTACTATCGATTTTTTTCAAGTAATACATTTTTACCAATAAAAGACATCAACGCGTTAATTTGACTTGATCCAGACCAAAATTTTTACAAAGTAAAGTTAGACCATTGATATATCCCACTATAGACTGGACAAGACAGATTTTCATAGAGCCGCAAATAATATACTAGAGGAAAGAGAGCAGCACAAAATTGACCAATCATAGGACCGCATTTAGCGCTGTGCGTTTACTTATTCAAGAGCAACTTAAGTATAGTGAATACGGGCGTAAGGGACTTAGAAATTAGAATAAAATGATGTCAAACAAGATGACGTCACAACCGGCGCGGCGCTATGACGTATAAAACACTACTAAATTAATGATATCCTTCGTCATTTTTCTTTTATCGATGACATAAGAGAATCATGAGCTCTTGATACGCGGCGCGAGTAGGTATTTTCAAAAATGACCCGTATCGTCCGATAGAGAGAGTTTAAGTTCGGACGTAATTTCCTTCATTTTGCTTTTCAAATAATGTTGCGGGCCGTAAAGTTTTTACCCAGTTTATCCTTCACAAAATGAAATAAATTTGGTCTCATTTGATTCACTGCATCTTATTCTAGGTTTATACGTTTTTCTTTTTTGGTAATTCAGTTTGGTCTATTAAAAAACAATTAAAACGCTCGATAAAGTTTTTATGTCAAAAATATAGATATTCAGATACTATCACTTCAATATTTCTTTAAAATAAAAACGGTTAAACCTAGTTTTCCATTAGATTTAGAACATTTTCAAAAATTATCAAAATCGGTTTTCGTTTATGGGGGAAACGTTATCGCTTTTTGTATGGAAATTTATAGCTTCACAGTCATAAGTTAACAAGATATAATCCGTTTAACAAAAGCACTAGCTCGTCCAACCTATAATTTCACATCTCATTGACTTAACAATTATGACAGGTGATCTACAGGTTCAATTTTATGAGCCATTGTTTAAGAATGACGTAAGATATATATCTTTAGTTGATGATCTGATGATATCAATGGTTTATTTGTTGTTGGATATTGGTTTTCGAGGTTAAAAGGTAAGGTTTTGTGAATTGTTTTTTTGTTCCACAGCTCATTAACTACGAGTACGTACCTAGTTTAATAGCAAACGATTTAGTAGTTTTTGCTTGAAGGAATAATAAATATTATACACATGATACACATCCACCTCGACACAAAAACTTTCGCATTTTTGTTATTAGTAGGCGAAGGATAGGATAGGATAGTATAGGATTGATAGATAGATAGATAGAACTCTTCATAGCACACACAAGTTACAGAAAAAGTACATTTAATTTAAATTATACAGGGTAATTGGAAATTATACTAGCAAGCCGTTGAGGGCTACTTCTGTGCACCTTAACAAACAACTTTTGTTCTACGACTTTTGGAAATTCGAAAATAAAATGCAAATTTTGAGGTTATGCAAATTCTAAAAACAGCCGGTTTTTTTTAAACAAAGGTCATTCAGACTAAGAACAGTAGATAAAACTTAAAAAATAAGTATTTGAAGGTTAATGACCTCTCCGTGTAATGAACAGCTGATTTTCAGGTAAACCTAACCTCAAAATTTTCGAAAAAATGTTCGAATTTCCAAAAGTCGTAGAACAATAGTTGTTTGTTAAGGTGCACAGAAGTAGCCCTCAACGGCTTGCTAGTATAATTTCCAATAACCCTGTATAAAACAAAATAGTGGCACGATAGGCGGCCTTACCACTGAAAGCGGTCTCTTCCAGCCAACCTTAGGATGGAGAGGATTTGACGTAAGATAGGAAGCAAGGAAGGTTTGTTTTTTAAAGAAGAGAATATAGAAAGAGGCGCCTCGGTGCTTCAGCAGATATTTCTGAAGCACCTCCAGCCACGCATTTAAAGAAAGGGCGTGGGTGGAGTATTTCTTATTCTTTCTTCCCTTTCTTCTTCTTCATCCCTTTCTTACCTTAAAAGGAATCGAAGAAAGAAAGGACAGGAAGACTAGAAGGATAGAAAGGATAGGAAAGATAGGATTAGATACAAAAGTATTAGTAAGATTGGATTGGATGGAATAGTATTTGCTGGATAAGTTAGGATTCGGAAGATTTAATTTCAATTGTGTTGAAATAATTACTACTACTACTTTTACTACTTTTCTTGGTATTTCGTTTAAAATATCTATTTTACGTAGGTATTTATGAATATATGTGTTTCTTACATCACACGACCTACCAGTTAAGCTAAACAGACCTCCATCCTAAGGTTGCCTGGAAGAAATCGCTTTAAGCAATAAGGTCGCCTGTTTGTACAATTTAATAGGCTTTCTTGTCATTTTTCAATGTTTTGTGTGTTGTACAAATAAAGTGTTTATCTATCTATCTATATTGTGGAAATCAGAACTAGATAAATGTGTTTGCATATATATTTTTTGACGTGATAACGTTTTATAAATTGGTGAACACCTGCAATCTCAAAAAAGTGTGACGTCACGCGTCGTTACTGGAACGCCTCATGTTATTGACAAGGTAACTATAGCAACGTTTTATCGTTGCCATGGTTACCATCAATGTTTTCTTATGACATTATCACGTAAAATTATCGTCCGGAAACAGACTTTACAGACAACCATTTTTTCTTTTATTCTTTACTTTTCTATTCTGGGCATATTCAGTTCGTTTAATTAAATGGACCGGAATCTCTTGAATAGTTAAGTCTAAATACCATTGTCTACATTCTTACAGGCAAATAGCAACAAATATTCAATTATAACCGGTATAAAGACAATTGCACATGCATTTAATATGCCGTGAATAATTGCATCATCCTCAGTTTAGTGTCAAACCAAGCTTGAAACTAATTGTGCTTTGAATTGCGACCTTAGTTATATGTAATAGGTGACATAATGATTATTATAATGCAGGAGAAGTACAAGTACATGTTTATCACTACATAGTATAAAATAAAGTCACTTTTTGCCGTCCCTATATCCCTTTGTATGCTTAGATCTTTAAAACTACGCAACGGATTTTGATGCGGTCTTTTTTAATAGATAGAGTGATTCAAGAGGAAGGTTTATATGTCTAATACATGCATAATATAGCCGTGCGAAGCCAGGGCGGGTCGCTAGTATGTTATATTGTATTGCATTAAAAGCTTGAAAATACGAGTGACACGTAACGCCATCTAGTGTCTAGTAGTTGTATTATAATTTATTTATGACAGAGGTCGCTTAATAACTTTATTGCAACTAAGTTACATTTAAGAGGAAAGGGTACCGGGGGCTCTCTCCATACAAACTATTACAAACGTAGTCGACTGTTTTCTCACTGGATAATGACACTAGAGCAAATATTTTTGGTGCATAAAACTTATAACTGCCATGACCATGCCCCTATTTTATGTTTTATTTTTTATTTTTTAAATCTTAATTTGTATGATAATTATTATTAGAAAATGAAAAAAAAAACAACAAAAAATAGGGGCATAGTCATGGCAGTTATAGGTTTAATGGCACAAAAATATTTGTGCTAGTGTCATTATCCAGGGAGGAAACAGTCGACTACGTTTTTATGGAGAGCACGCAGGTACCCTTTCACCTTAAGATCGTTTAGAAATTGTTTTAAATATTAACTACAAAAAAAGTAACATATGTTACCCTGAATCAATGAATTGTCATTTATTAAGTTTAATCAAAATTATCAAAATCGATCTAGTTGTTTTGGAGACTATCTCCATCTAATTATTATAAAGATGAAAGATTTTTGTTTTTATATTTGTAACTAGCGACCCGCTCCGGCTTCGCACGGCTATATTAGGCATGTATTATACATATAAACCTTCCTCTTGAATCACTCTATCCATTAAAAAAAACCGCATCAAAATCCGTTGCGTAGTTTTAAAGATCTAAGCATACAAAGGGACATAGGGATATAGGGACGGCGAAAAGTGACTTTATTTTATACTATGTAGTGACGAATATTCTCCGTAACCACTGGGCCGATTTAGATGAAACTTGGTTTAAAGAAACATTGATTCATTGACTACTTTTTTCTCTATAAACTAAAAAAAAACCTTTCTTTTCAATAGTATTAGTGTAGATTCTTTGTAATTTTTGTTAATTTACGTCTTATTCCCCTTCAGATGTGGACACCCACGAGCCAGACGAGAAGTCCCTGATAACCTACATCTCGTCCCTTTACGAGACGTTCCCCGAGCCGCCAGCGGTGCACCCGCTGTTCGACGCGGAGTCCCAGCGACGCGCCGCCACCTACACCGAGCAGGCGGCCCAGCATCGCGCCTGGCTGCACGAGAAGTGTGCTCTCATGCAGGTGTGTACATTATTTAGCTTTAGGCTTATTGAATACTAGCTGTTGCCTGCCGATTTCGAACGCGTGATCTTTTTGTTTCATGTACCAAAACCTTCCTCTTGAATCACTCTATCTATTAAAAAAAACCGCATCAAAATCCGTTGCGAAGTTTTGAAGATCTAAGCATACATAGGGACAGCGATAAGCGACTTTGTTTTATACTATGTAGGTAGTGATAGTGATGATGGCTACGGTACTCTTTTTTCTTTCTTTATTATTGAAGGTATCGCTGGATTCGTCTCTATTAGTCACTTATACTAATAGAGACGAATCTAACGTTTTTAGACAGGTGACATAAAACATACCCCTTTTGTTTGTTTATAGGACCGTGCTTTCCCGTCGACTTTGATCGAGATGAAGAAGTTGTTAAGTGAGAGTACGAGGTTCCGCAACGAGGAGGTCCCACTCAGGCAACGCGAGAAGCAGAAGCTTTTCCATCATTACAGGGAATTAGAGGTTAGTGATACAAATAAGAACAAAACATTTCTTTTCTACTTAAATCATTTAGAATTTTTAAGTTCTAACATGAGGAAGATCTTGGAAGATCCCAGAATCTTAAGACCCTGAAATTTTGATGATATTTAAATACGGTATAGGTAAGCGTTTAACCACTATCATACATGATGGTAAGTGTGTTTAAAATGGCTTCCATAGGGACGCCATTAAAAAAAGCGATTGATAACAAAATCAGGGGATACAGTTCAGTGTTGCAGCTACATATCTGTCATCCACATCCAAATTTCTAATACACCACTGGATAACTAAAGAATCAAAGAATTTATTACGCTAAACCTTCAAACGCAGATCTTCAAAATGGCGGAGGAAGCCCTGCCATTTTGAAGGTCATTCTGCTGCGATCGAAATTTCCATTTAGTATAACTTTCAACTCGGTGAAGCTACGACGTTCATTCAAGTTTTTCCTGGTTGAAGACAGTCTTTAAATCAAATTGTATACTAATGTAAACGTAAGGTAAAGGTCTGTGAATATACATGATATTTATCAATCAATCCCATTTATATTTCAGAAATACTTCGAATCAGTAGGAGAATGTGACATCGAGCCGACTCTACGACCAGACGCGCTGGAACAGGCGTGGTCAAAACTCATGATGGCGCACCAGGAGCGCGAGCGAGACCTTACCGACGAGATACGCCGTCTTGAACGGCTGCAGCGGCTTGCTGAGAAACTGCACAGGTATGTACTGAGATATTGCAATTGATGTGTGATATTGCAATGGTTGGCCAATGCAACTGCAGCAGCGTTGGCCTCCAATGTGCTGGAGGAAGGGCACAATGTGCATAGGAGCAGTTGCACTATAGATTACGATAGGGACACATTGATCTTCCGGTAGTGCAGTGTATTTGCTCAATTACTAATTTAATGAGATACTATGCAGAAAAGTACTGATAAAATGTGCAATTATGCACTGAAGTATTACCTGGGCTTACCAAACAACTGATCAAACACTAATGGCAGAACTTCGAAGATATAATTTTTAATTTAAAAGACTACCAATAGGTATACGTACATATAAACCTCTTTAGTACCCATACAATGTTACCATAATAAAAAAAACTACAAATTAAATCCCAAAACCTTCTTAATAATCCCACTTATCTACAGAGACATAAAACAAACGGAAAGCGGTCTAGACAGCGTAGAAAGGCATATAGAAAGCGAGATACGTAGAATGGAACGCGGAGTACACCCGGCTGAGGCAAAACAAGCGGCTGAACAGATCGAGCAGGAGTTGAGGAGTATGGAGCATACGATACAGGAGATGTTCCAGGATTCACACGTGTTGAGGGAGGGGAGGTATCCTCAAGCTAATGAGTTGCATAGACGGTGAGTTTTTAGCCATACTATAACTAATTTGACGACCCAGTTGGCACAATGGTCACCATACCGGACTTCTAAACTCAGGGTTCGATTCCCCCCTCAGACAAGTATTTATGCTTTGATATTTGTCTGTGGTCTGGTTGTTTCTATGAATATATTTACAAAGGAAAGTAGATAAGTAGTAAGTATATCCGTTGTCTAGCACCCATAACACAAGTCAAGTTTAGCTTGGGGCTAGATGGCGATGTGTGGAATTCCTCTTTGAGCCAATTTAATTTTCAAAAATGTTGCATTGTTCAATCATACAAAACTACTACAATTGAGGTGGTATGGTTATAAGCATGAATGTAAAGGAATAGTTAAGAAGAGTTGGATGGACTAGCTGTGTGAGACAGGATATGAGAGATGAATGTGAACGATGAGGTGGTCAGCAGACGAATCTTTCCAATATGCCACTGGTGGTAAGTTGAGAAATTGAAGTGCCAACTGGCCATTAGTGTTGATATTTGGTGGTCCAAAACGGAGATGACGGCTAATAGAGAAGGGTGGAAGAAGTCATATTAAGCCAATCACAAATATATTGGGATTAAAGGAGGAAGAAGACAAGGAAAAACTACTGAACAGGTCTTCATCATAACCATTAGTATAAGGATAGCGTTTCAGATAGAGACTAAACTGCTTTCTATTATTGATTGCTGTGTCCAAAATCCTACAATATTTTATCCATTTATTTCTAGGGTCCAACAAATCCACGACCGCTGGGTGAACGCTCGCACTTCCTTCACTGGTAGACTGGTGCCAAGACTGTCATCAGTCCGTCTGCCAGTCCAGCAGACCACAGTCCGTCGTGAGACTAGGACTGTCCTGGAGACGCGAGTACACGATGCCTCGCCGTACTTCCAGCAGCTTAGTGAAGCCACTAGGTGGTGTAAGGAGAAGTTGGTAAGTCTCACACCTTCAAGGACTATTGTCAGTTGATTCTGAATTTGCTGTATTATTACAAATGATAGATCAGTGTTTGACTACTATCAAACCTGATTGTGGCGATGGGGTCTTAAGATTTAGTACGCGCTTCTAGAAGATACCACAAGGCCAATTCTCGTAAATAAAATTGTTCAAATACATTCCAATATCATTCCAATTGCATTTTGACTGGAAAAAATACCCTCAAAGTAGCTCAAAATACTCTCAAAGTCAGCTTTTGGTATTCCAAGTATATTTTTATAATCAAAATGAAATGATATTTCAATGTTCACTTGTGACTTTTTTACACGTCAGGAAAGGCAACTGATTCCATTCACTTATAATTTCTATTATTAATATTTTTATTTACCATATTTTTGTATAACCAAATTTTATCGCTTTAGTAGACATTGGACTTATTCGTGAAATGACCTGTAGTCGTTTATAAATAAAATAAATAAATCATTTATTTCAGGCTACAAAGGCCCATAGATACATACCTTATAGACTAACATACATATTTTATAACAATAACATAATAATTATACATTATATTATAATTTATGGACTTATTCGCGATATCTCTCATTCTGAAAATGTCCTATTCGTGAAATAACCTGTTCTGTTTTAAACTCATTCGCGGAAAGACTAATTCAAAAATAAACCTATTTTCCTTTCTGATCCTATAAGTTCTTCACAATTTAACCTCCTTACGTATTTTCCCAGAAAAAACTCCACGAGTCCGAATACGGCTCAGACCTGCAGACAGTACAACACGAATTGGACAAACACCAACGCGAACACAAGCAAATAGACCAGTTCCATTCGAAGGTGGAGCAATGCGTCCACAACAGGTCCAACTTCAGCGGTGATGAGCTGAACCTTTACAACCAACATCTTAGTCAGTTGCAGAAGTTGTACGCGGAACTGCTTTCTACTAGCACTAAACGGTAAGATAAGGCCTTTCATTTTGGTCGGTAATTTGCAAATACCTTAGTAAGAAATATGTTGTGACAAGATAGCTTAAGTATGGCACCTACCGGCATTATTTTACCACAATTATTTAGACGACGGAAGCCATTACTCGGTGATGCAAATGTTGCTGGCAAAATGACGACCCAGTTTTTTTTTTTTTTTTTGATAATATGCGTTGTGTAGCACCCATAACACAAGTCTAGTTACTTAGCTTGGGGCTAGATGGCGATGTGTGGAATGTTCTGCAATATATATTTTTTTCCATTGTGGTTGTCGCTGGCATAAATTGCGCTGTAAACGCGGGCTCTTTTTTTCTTTAAATTTTGGCTTCATCTTGCATATAGCCAGTGTCAACTAATCTTTGCATTATGTTTGGTATTTCTTTTAATCTTCTTCCATCTTGTTTTACTAAAACCAAAGACGCTCTACGAAACCTTGCAGTTGAGTTTTTTAAACGAAAAATGAGAAAAATCACTTAAGTTTATATTCACGGTTATTGAATAAAATGACATAAAAATCCAATTTAAACATTAAAAAAGACAACACAGACTACGCCATTCCCTTTTTTGGCGGCAAAACACATCATGTTATAAGTCAACTAAGTCTGTTCTTATGTGACCAATAGAATACAACTTATGTTTCCATTGTCCAATAGCATGTCAGACCTAGACGCGTTGCAAGATTTCCTCCAATCAGCGACCGCCGAACTCAACTGGCTGAACGAGAAGGAACAAGTTGAACTTTCAAGGGATTGGGCCGATCCTCACATTAACTTGCCAGCTGTACAACATTACTATGAAGTGAGTTTTAACCTTATTGCGTTGGAAATAGGGTTTATTTTAGGCTACAGAATTGCAGGCAAACTCTAGAGATCTAAAATTATTATTGGAATGTTTTCATTCTAATTATATTTGGTTAAACTTCAACTCGAGCAGAACCTTCAAAACTTACTTGAGTTGAAAACATTCTGATAATAGCAGTTTTGGAGCTCTACAGTGGGTCTGACTTTTAGTACTGGACTAAGTGGACCTTATGTCGGAAGCGATACGGGTTAGTTAAGCCGCGTATGTAAAGTATGAAAGTCTAATGCACATAATATTTAGCTTGTGTAAATTGTCATGAGCTTTTCTTTAATGGGTTTTTGAACTAATACCTATAATTATTTTCACTATTAAAGTTATTTAAAACAGGATATTTATCATGTTTCTTGCTTATTATTTGGAGCTCGATTGATCACGAAACTGGAGCATTTTTTAACAAAGCGTTTGCGCGATTGACCACTATCACACCTGCCTGATGGTAGGTGACGATGCGGTCTAAGATGTAGCCCGATTTCCTCGAAGATGCCTGTTCACACGCGACTTGAAGACCCCCAAATTGTACACTTCAGGAAAGACAGACGCAGACTGATTTCATTCTATTGCTGTATGAATAAGGAATGGCGGAGCTAAACGCTTGTGGACATGCAGACATGCTTTGAGGGTAGATTTGATAGTTAAAGGAAACATATTGGTCTACCCTCTTTGGGACGTTTTTGCTGCAAGTTTACGAGCCAATCCCTTACTATTTATCACTAATCGCCGTGATCTCGATTTTGTATTCAGCAGACAAAACTCATGGTTCTGTTTTCGGCCTTTGTATCGAGATTTTTTCCGATGGTAGAAGTTTCTAAGCTGTCATTGCAAGAAATATGGTAAATACCATGTTTAGAATAACTTTTTATGTTGTTAAATGTATTTTTTTTATACAAGCATTCCTTTGGAGACGATAAAGAGGTTCGTTTCGTTTATTTACTTCACTTTAAATTATTTTGCCATTTATTTTTTCATGTGCTTATTATGTGTTTTAGATCGTAAGACAATTAAGATGAATTCTTATTATATTGGCACAAAGTTCCATTTTCGCATAGAAAATTAAGTGCTTCTGGAACATCAAGAATAAAAACCGGCCAAGTGCGAGTCGGACTCGCGCACAAATTGTTCCGTACAATATATTCTGTTTTTAGTATTTGTTGTAATAGCGGCAACAGAAATACATAATCTGTGAAAATATCAACTGTCTAGCTATCACGGTTCATGAGCTACAGTCATGTGACAGACAGGCATTAGTAAAAGGGACCTGTTTTTACCCTAATCCATTTTCTCAGTCCATTGCCAAGTGGAAAATGTTCTCAATTCCTATTCTGACAAGATCTATTTCCCCTCAGCAACTGATGTCGTCTCTCGAGAAACGGGAGCTCCAGTTCAGCAACGTGATCGATAGAGGAGAAGCGTTGATCGCTCAACATCACCCGGCTATGAAGACAATCGAATCGCATTTGCAGGTTTGCTTGATTTTATTAAACTTTATTTTAAAGGACATAGAGTTAACTTTTCACTGCAATTGTCTGGAACTTCAGACGTTATTACGTGTACTGGTGGTTTTGTTTTCGATTGTTAGTTTTTGTAATTTAGTCTTTAAGTTTAAGTGGATTAGATTGGTTTTTGAACATCTGTCATTTTGAACATTTATCTCTGTTATAACTGATCATATTTTTTTGGAGTCGGTTAGTAGACTCCAAAAAAAGATGATCAGTTTATAAGATTGCTCATCAAATTGCTCCGTTTTCAAGATCTACCAGTAGAATTGGTCCTTAAACTAATAAGTACGGAATGCATCTGGAACCACGTTCTCATCACAAAACTCCTTAATGAGTAACGGATATCGAGTGGAATTTTGGGCATTATCCAATAGGAAAAAACTACATTTAGATGGCTAAAATTTCACCTACAAGACTCTTTTCTTCGTAGTTAGATCTCTTATCTCTTCTTACGAGCGGCATTGACTGAAAAGACTCAACAGACAGAGACCTCCGTATTTAGGGGCGGAGTTTCAAGTACATTCCTTCTGTTCTTATAATATTTTTTCAATCAATTATAAACCGTATTCCATTAAACTTATGGTTGCAATTCACAGGTGATGCAGTCCCAATGGGCGTGGGTTCTCCAACTGACACTGTGCCTTGAAACTCATCTTAAACATACGACGCAATACCATACCTTCTTTGAGGAGGTTAAGGAAGCTGAGAAATGGATACAGAAGTAAGATTTTTTTTATTAAAACTAGATATGATTGGAATCCGGAGTTTTAAGAGGAAAGGGTACCGGGGGCTCTCTCCATACAAACGTAGTCGATAGTTTTCGTTCTGGATAATGACACTAGAGCAAATATTTTTATTGCATCAAACTTATAACTGCCATGATTTTTTTTTGTTTTTCAAAATTTCTATACAGCAGTTATAGGTTTTATGGCACAAAAATATTTGTGTTAATGTAATTATCCAGGAAGGAATAAGTCGACTACGTTTGTATTCGACGACCCAGTTGGCACAATGGTCACCATGCCGGACTGCCAAGCACAGGGTTGCGGGTTCGATTCCCGCCTCAGACATGTATTTATGCTTAGATATTTGTCTGTGGTCTGGTTGTTTCTATGTATTATAGGTATATATTTACAAAAGAAAAGTATATAAGTAGTATATCCGTTGTCTAGCACCCATAACACAAGTCTAGTTACTTAGCTTGGGGCTAGATGGCGATGTGTGGAATGTCTTGCAATATTTATTTATTTATTTATTATGGAGAGAGCGTCGGTATCCATTCACCTTAAGACCCTGGGGTTATGAGGATCTCCTGGTCCTGACCCATGTACAGTCTGTAATATAATTGCAGACCCATCGTAGAGCTAAAACTGCTATTATTCGATTGTTTTCAACTCAAACAAGATTCTAAGGTCTTGCACTTGGCCGGTTTTTTTTTCTCGATAACACTAATTTCTTTCCCCAGACGCGAAGAAGCATTAAACACGACATTCTCTCAATCGGAGTTCACATTGGACCAAGGCGAGCGTCTACTGAAAGGCATGCAGGAACTCCGCGAAGAGTTGAATTCCCACGGTGGAGCTGTCTCCAGGCTGGTGGAAGAAGCGAGGAGCGTAAGGCCGGTCAAACAGAGAAGGTCTCCAGTAACGAGACCTTTGAGGGCTGAGACTGTCTGCGCTTATAAACATGCCAATGTAAGTCTATATGAAGTTTTTTACCCAATTAAGAGGCGAAAAGTTACATTTTGGCCATAAAGAAGAGAAAGAGAAGAAGATAAGTTTATTTACAGGATATTTTTCACCTATATGACCAAAAAGTCTAATGTTAAAGTAAATTATATTAGGTTTTAAGACATGCAGGACTTCCGGGAAGTAATAATATTATCACTGGATTTCTCCGATGTGCAATTGGTTTTCCAATATTCATCTTTTTTTTCCATCAACTGGTCCTGAGTGATATTTTTAATTGGGTCAGCGTTTGACCACCGTCACATCTGCCTGCTGGTAGGTGATGATGAGGTCTAAGATGTAGAACGCTTACTGAAAGCTACCTGTTCTCTCGCATTTAAAAGACCCCCAATGTATCTATTGTTATGGTAGAATGTAAGGAACTTACCTATTATTTGAACACCATGTAAAACTTTATTCTAGGAATAAATTAATTTGATTTGATTTGGTTCTCCACCAGGTGGCCATAGAGAAGGGTTCCTCGGTGACAGTAATAGACAACTCCGGTCGCGTGAGATGGCGCGTGCGTCTCGGCGGTGCTGGCACGGAGGCGGCGCTGCCGGGCGCTGTGCTGGCTCTACCGCCGCCTGCGCAGGAAGCCATCGACGCTGCTGACGCTCTCAGGAAGGCTTACGATAGGGTGAGTGGTGTATAAGTTGTCTATGGTTGTTCGAAACAATTAAGCCCCTAGATTAAGCTATATTAGTAGTAGGTTTTCATTAAACTTATGTATGCTTATCTTCGTCCGTGTGTCAATTCTCCTGCTGAAAATCAGCGCTACAGTAATCTGTAGCATATTAGCTGAGCTTGAGGCTTTTCGTGACAGAATTGTATATATATGCACATCAAGTTTTGTATTTAGTTGTAGGTATAGTTAAGTATTTAAGGTTATTCTGTGTGTGTGTATCTTTTTTCTGGCATGAATAAACTTATTTCTATTCTATTATATTCTAAAGACGAAAAATCCTTTCCAAGTTTAAGAAAAAAGGTGGCATATTTGTTTTTAGAGGCTTTTATTTAACTTTGCTATGTTTGAATAGTTTGTTTAGGTTAAATCTTGAAAGTAAGAAATGTCCTTCCGGCCACGTTTGCAACTAAGATTTAAAAAAGATTTAAATCCAGTTGCCAAAGAAGAACTAACAGTCTTGCTACTCAACCAGTTGCCAAGACAGTATGGTATCACATGCTTATCTGTTTTTATATTCCAAGAATCGGTCAACTGTAGACTCTGTATTCATTAGTAGTCAGACTAACTATCTGTGGGCATAAATCCTAAACAAAATACGTAGGTACTGTTAGGGAAATAAATTGCATAGCCTCCATCTGTTGGTATTGAAATTCATTTTTCCTTGAAAATATTTCAAGAAATTATTCCCACTTTAACTTGGTTATATAATTTTGTCCCTAATAGTACATACGTAGAAGGAAACATTGAACTATAAATACACGAATGACCTAATAGATAATGCATTATAAACATCTTGTATTGACACAGTCAGTTGTTCTAACTTGCAATGACATAATAACGGCCACTTTTCTTATTTATTACATAAAAAATATGTAAAATACAAAATAATTTGTGATGGGGTTAAAATTTATCGTGTTGTTAATACTTCTAGTGTTGTCTAGTTAAGCTATTAAAATGTTGCGTTTCATAGTGTTAATATTTTTCGTGACAATATGTTATATTTTGTTGAAGGTAAATTAAGTTAAATATAGATTATTTTTAGAATAGTTTGTGATGTTGTTAAAATTTGTCATGTTTTTAAAACTTGTCACGTGATTAAGGTTTGTCGTGTTGTCAAAATTGTAGAAAAAGCTTTTGTAGTGTTGCGTTTTATAGTGTTAATATTTTTCGTAACGATTTGTTATATTTTGTTGACGGTAACATGAACATAAATGTGAGAATTTGTTTTTTCATATTACGCATAAAACTACTAAATTGATTGCGATGAGATATGCTACATTTTGTTCTGATTTTACTATGGGATCGGGTTTTACCAGTGCAAAGATAGCAACCTTATTTTTTCTTGGTAAAGTCCGAATTTTTGAAAGTCTTGGAACAAAAGTTGTCCACTCCAGTCTCTAGTATGCTGCCAAATCTTTGGCATCCTCATTGGCTGATATTAGGTCAGTCAGCGTACAGCTCCTAGAACTAGGGTCGGATTAGTAGGTGCTGCCTGTTTAGCTCGTGAGCCCCGCAGTCGCACTGGGTCTGACATGGATCATGCCTTATCTTCCCAGATTGGCCCTGCAGCAACCAATCTGAGTCCTTTGTCATTAAGTGACCTCCATGATAAATCATGACCAGGGGGTAGAGCCTCTGCAGGGTCGTTCCTTTTTGAAACGAAGTTCTCTTATCACAGGTTTGCGACGGGACCTATTTCATAAAAAATCCAGTTTAATCCAATTTTTGCTGTTGATGTTTCGTTAAAGTTATGTATTTTTGTTAAAGGTGATACAATTATGGCAGAGGAAGCAGTTGAGGATGAGACAGAACATGATCTTCGCTACCATCAAGGTCGTCAAAGGGTGGGACTTCCCACAGGTAAGATTAATTTAATTTACTTATCCCGAAAATCCCGAGATCGAAATTAGCTAATCCCGGGATTGCCAGAATCAAAGTCTTATTTGTATTTCATTAGGCCTTTGCCGAGATTATATTAAAAACGCACTTTATAATGACAAAAAGAAATAATTACATCCAAAGTAACATGCGGTTGTTCCAAGACAGTAGGTAGGAACTGTTGAATTTATTCCTCAACGAGCTAAACTAATTGATAGATAGATATTATAGGTAATATGCCAATCTGTCGTTAGATCTAGGCATAACGCGAAATTGGCAGACTGCGTTTTAGGTACTCAGCGACTAAAGGAATTAATGGGGCTGTTTATTCCTATTTATATAGCTGTGATAAACATACATTGACGAAACATCAATTTAAGAATTAAGTTCCTATACATATTAATTTCTAAGCTAATATTTTTCATCCCCCAGTTTGTAGCAATGGGCGCGGAACAGCGTCAAGCCATACGTCGCGCTCTAAACGAGGACGCGGAGAAGTTGCTGGCCGAAGGAGACCCGGCCGATCCTCAACTACGGCGCCTGCGCAGAGAGATCGACGATGTTAACCGATTGTTTGACGAGTTCGAACGGAGGGCGCGCGCTGAGGGTAAGTTTTTTTTTTGAGGTGTTAGTATTTTCGATCTTGTTCGAAGGACCAATTTTGAAAAAGATAAGGTCATTTTCCATTATCAATATCACCAATCGACAGAATTTTTAATATAAAACTAGCTGTCCCGGCAAACGTCTTTTTGCCATATACAAAAAAATACCTAAAGAAAAACAAGTAAAGTTAAAATTCCGAATTATAAAAAAGTTAAAATTAAGGTAAATTTACTTCATTTTTATACACCTAATAGGGACTATAGACCTCAGTATCTGGTATGAATTTCAATTTAGCTAGGTCTATCCGTTCCTGAGAAAATCGGTGGTGACACACACACTAACAGACAGAAAGTGATCTTATAAGGGTTCCTTTTTTACCTTTTGAGGTACGGAACCCTAAAAAGGAAAAAATAAAACAAAAAAAATATTCTGTTCGATATGCCAACAAAAACAACAACTAAGTCAATTTCATACAATGCTTTTATCAATTTTATACAAATAAATCATTCGATTGGCGATATCGCTAGAAAGAAATCTTGTTTACGGCGCTTGCGCATCAACGATGAATGCGCTGAGAATGTTTTTTTTTACTGTTCGACTGTGAAATGTTCCTAAAATGAAATATCTAATTTTAGCCGGCTAGAACTAGATGCAGCCGGTTACAGGTGGTTATAGTTAGATGTATCCTTCTTCGCTTCAGTTAGAACTAGGTTTACCTTTCATTACCGGCTAGAATTAGTTGCAGCCAGTCACAAGTGGTTAAACTTAGGTGTACTTTTAGCCGTAACATAAAATTACCAAAATAAAGTATAAGAGTATATCCGATATCTGGCACCCATAACACATGCCTAGTTGCAAAGCTTGGTACTAGATGGCGCTGTGTGTAATATCCTGCAATATTTATTAACTAGTTATTGCCCGCGACTTCGTACGCGTATTAGTTTTGTGCCAAAACCTTCCTCTTGAATCACTCTATCTATTAAAAAAACCGCATCAAAATCCGTTGCCTAGTTTTAAAGATCTAAGCATACAAAGAGACACAGCGGTAAGCGACTTTGTTTTATACTATGTAGTGATTCGCTTTGCATGCTCGGGCTATGAATGAGCAAACGCCTATATCGTAAACGCCTATGTCGTAAAATAGTGTCTGACATAGGTAGTTAGTAAAAATTAAAAGTAAATTGGTAATAATCGACCACCCGAAAAACCTAACCTTACAGCTCTACAACTAGGTAATTATTACGTTTCAACACGCACACATTAGATCATTCGTAAATTAGTAAATAAACAATTCAATTGTATGAATTAAACGTTTCGATGTCACGTAAGTTTTGTCTAGGTACTCTAGGTAGTGTCATTTTTGGTCTACAATGACTATTCTGTTAACATTTTTCCCATCACTACATAGTGTAAAACAAAGTCGCTTTCTCTGTCCCTATATCCCTTTGTACGCTTAAATCTTTAAAACTACGCAACGGATTTTGATGCGGTTTTTTTAATGGATAGAGTGATTCAAGAGGAAGGTTTATATGTATATTACATGCATAATATAGCCGTGCGAAACCGGGACGGGTCGCTAGTGAAGATATAAATAAATATTGCAGGACATTCCACAAATCGCCATTAATAGCCCCAAGCTATATAAGTAACTAGACTTGTGTTATGGGTACTAGACAACGGATTTACTACTTATATTCTTTTCTTTTGTAAATATCACTACATAGTATAAAACAAAGTCGCTTTCTCTGTCCCTATATCCCTATGTATGCTTAAATCTTTAAAACTATGCAACGGATTTTGATGCGGTTTTTTTAATAGATAGAGTGATTCAAGAGGAAGGTTTATATGTATAATACATGCATAATATAGCCGTGCGACGCCGGGGCGGGTCGCTAGTATACTTATAATACATAGAAACAACCAGATCACAGACAAATACCTAAGCATAAATACATGTCTGAGGCGGGAATCGAAACCGCAACCCTGTGTTCGGCAGTCCGGAACGGTGACTATTGTGCCAAATTTTTTACAAGCGAGTCCTTAAAATAAACGCATTCAAAAAGGAGTAAAAACTTTATCGAAAATATTCATAAAAGTCTTAAAACGATATTACTCATTTGAGCTATTTAAGAGTTAATGGTCTTAATATGGTCTTCATTTTTCACTTCACTACCAAATTGTCAAACATATAAACGCTTGATATGGTAGAACAAATGCCAAGTGCCCTGGCTGTCTAAGTTCTAGCCTGATAGGAACTCAGGGCTTTAGCAATAACTAGCAGCGCTCCGCGGTTTCACCCGCATAACTCCCAATTCCGTGGTAATATCGGAATAAAATGTATTATTCCCAATTAATCAATGTATCCTCATGCTAAATTTAATCAAAATCGGTTCAGCAGTTTCGGAGCCTATTCGTTACAAACATCTTCGTACAAAATCTGTACGCGGGAGCCGCAACGTAAACAATGGCTCCGCAAAAATAATTGAAAAAAAATATAAAACTCAGTTATTAGAACTTATTTCATATAAAAAATTGCTTAAGCATAATTATTTAACAAAGAACTAATATTACAAGTGTTTTCCAGTGATAAAATCATGTACATTTAGTGTAATAACGTAAACTGTAAAATTGTTTTGTTTGTGTCGTGAAATTCTCAAAATTCTTTAACTAATACGAAATATAAGTGTAAACAAATAGTTCTACATGTGACACAGTGACAAAATTACCAAGATTACCTGACTTGTTTTCAACAGTGAACTAATTTAAGACATCTTGTAAATGAATAAAAAGTGGCGGTTGTGTAAAATATTTGAATCACGCGTCATCTAAGCTGTGATATAGACGCATCAAATGAACTCAAATGACCCTAATACCAAAAGTTTCACTGTAGAAACCAATCCGTAAATTTCAAGACACTTTTAACTGAATGATTGGCGCAGTGGATAAGACGCAGCGCCTAATATTCAAATATCGATCTTCTGTGTTCGATCCCCAGGACACCGAGTTATTTTTGAACATTAAATTTTTCTCTACAAATTTAAATTGATACGTCACGACATCTATAATAACAATAATCTATAAAATAAAAGATTACACTACATACATAATAATATTATAAAAGTTCAACGAAGTTCACATATCTTACCAAAGATGGCGCTGTGTGCAACTTGCTTTCAAACACTTCCAAATCGAGAATTCCTGATTTGCTTAACGTGCAACAAGTCATACGACTTGCAATGTGCAAATGTCTCATCTCAGATTTTCTGGAATGTGCTGAGCAGAGATTGCAAAAAATCATGGAAATGCAAGTGCTGCCGAGATCAAACAACACAAACGGTTACTACGAACAAAAGCCCTTTTAGGCAGCAACACGATCACGAAACACACCGATCTCCGAGTTATATAACTTTCAGAAAAAGAAATACCGCAACGATGGATGTAACTTTGATTAGTGAAGATAATAGTTTTGCGGACGATACGCAACTACAGACAGAACAAACAAATATTTTCGACTTTGAAAAATTAGAAAAAATGTTGGAAAAGAAGCTCGAAAACTGCATAGACTCTTTGATACAAAACTTAAAGACTGTAATTCAATCTGAGATTGCTACTTCCATGTTACAAATGAAAACCGAACTATCTGAAAGTTACAAAACTCTCGCCTCCAACCAGGAAAATATGAAAAAGGATTTAATTAAATTGAAGACGCACATAGAAACCTTACAAAAAGAAAAAGATTTAATGACTAAGGAAATAGAAAAAATAAAAATAAGTCTAAACTCCTACGAAACCACCGCTACAAAAAAAAGACCATTGGACGTAACAATAAATAGCGAGAACGAAAGCTGTAAAACTATAGTTTTGTATGGCGTTAATGAATACTATGATGAATCCGAATTTGCACTACACGAACGAATACTAAATATTTTCTATGAAATAACAAACATAAACCTGTCAAGTTATATTGAAGATATGTCTAGGCTTGGAAAAAAAGAAGGTCGAAGACCTCTAAAAATAGAACTCATAAGTAAAAGAGTAACACGATACTTACTCGAAAATAAATATTTGTTCCGGAATACTGGTCTTTATATATCGGAAGTATTAGACAGAGAATCCCTACAAAAACGTACAACTTTACGGCGACAGCTGATAGAATTTAGAAAGAAAGGCTATCACGCAATCATAAGAAATGATAAATTAATCATAAACGGAAGAGAATTTAAAGAAGACCAAGAGGTAATTGATACACAACACCATGCTACTCGAAATACAGTGACCATAACAAATGAAATCGGAGAAAATAGAGGAACTCCAATTCAAAATATAACAACAACAGAGACTAATTTAATTAACACAGAAGTCTGCACGCAATTGAACACTCAATCTATGCAGTCTCAAGACAATACCTCTAAACGTCACCAAAAGCCCTTTCGTCGACAGCCCTTTCGTCAGCAGCCATTTCGTCGGTAACCTAGAAGTTCTATATCAAAATACAAGAAGCTTTAGCAACAAACGCCACCTTTTTGATGCATTAACAGAAGAAATTAAACTACATATAATTTGCCTAACTGAAACTTGGATTACAGAAAAAAGACAAGATTTACTTTACCTAGATGGGTATAAGTCAGCTTCTTCTTACAAAAGACAAAACTATGAAGGAGGAGGAGTATGTATATTTATAAAAGAAAATAATGAATATAAAGAAAGAATAGATATAACTAATTTAACAGTAGAATTTATATTTGAAGTATGTGCAATAGAATTAAGTAATATGAATCTCTTAGTAATTATTTTATATTGGCCAGAACGAAATAGATGTACTGAAATATTTTTTAGTTCCCTAGAGAAACTTTTGCAATTGTTGTCCCTTAAAGATAGTAAAAAAGATATTATGATAGGAGGTGATTTTAATATAGATTGGCTAGATTCATCTTCAATTACTCAGCGACTACAATGTTTAATGAAAAGTCACAACTTTCATCAGAAAGTAAAAGAACCCACAAGATTAGCTAAAACTAGCTCTACTTGTTTAGATATATTATTTACAAACTTTACATTGGATGACTTAAATGTACAGACAAAGGAATTAGGAATCTCAGATCATAAAGGTATCTTAGTTACAGTCCCCAATAAGAATATATCTCTACAAGATACATGGTACACTTATAAACGTATATTTAATGAACAAAATGTCCAAAAATTCAAAATTGATTTATCAAACATAGATTGGCTGCACATTTTATCTTGCAATAACGATATAAACTCCAACTACGAAATTTTTCACAAAACACTTTTAACATTATTGAATAATTGTATACCAAAAATTAAAATCCATATAAAAAGTAAAATAAAAAAAACATGGCTAACTAACGGAATTAAAGTATCTTGTAGGCATAAAAGACTATTAAAGCGTTTAATTGGTCAAATAGATAGCCCAGTTTTAAATAAGCATTATAGGATCTATGAGAAATTATTAAAAATAACAGTTGCTAGAAGTAAAAAGATTCAATATATACACGAAATGAAAAAATCAGATAACATTACCAAAACGATGTGGCGAATAGTAAAAGAACGTACAAATAAAACAGTAAAAAAGACAAAGAAAAATATAAATTTAAAAGTAGATGATAATAAAATTGATGATCCTAATATTATAGCTAACACGTTTAATGAATATTTTGTATCAATAGGTGAAGATAAAAAATCAGGAAAATCAGGAAAATCACGTAACTGTTCGGTAATAGATCCTTCTGAAAATTCTTTATACTTAAGCCCAGTTGACTCTTGTGAAATCCATCAAATCTTAAAGAAGTTAAAAAATAAGAAAAGTTTCGGGTATGACGAAATACCTCCCTTTTTAGTTAAAAAATGCGCACAAGAGTTAATATGTCCCCTAGTTTTTCTAATCAATCAATCCTTCTCAGAAGGAGTTGTACCTGATCTTTTAAAAATAGCTGTCACGAAACCAATACATAAAACCAGTGATCCAACAAACTGTAATAATTACCGGCCTATAGCTCTTCTGTCAACTTTTTCGAAAATTTTAGAAAATGCCATGTCATCACGGCTCTACTCTTATTGTGAAAAATATAAAATACTTCATGAGAGTCAAAACGGTTTCCGGAAAAATAGATCAACCTCATTCGCTGTTTATAAATACATAAGCCACATCCTGAATATTCTAAATAATAAAGAATACGCTGTAGGTATTCTGCTTGATATGAGTAAAGCTTACGATCGAGTCTCCTATAAACTGTTATTAGACAAGCTATACGGTATTGGAGTTAGAGGAACTGTGCACAAATGGTTCACATCGTATCTAGAGTCGCGTGTGCAATATGTAGAAATAGAATATTATAATTTCCAAACTGGAGAAATATCACATGTAAGATCTAACAAAATTGATGTTCACAAATCCATACCCCAAGGTAGTGTTTTGGGCTGTATCCTATTCCTCATTTATATTAATGATCTTCCAAAAATAATAGATGCAGAAAGTATCCTATATGCTGATGATATTTCAGTAGTCATACCATGTAAAAGTAACATAGACCTAAACTCAAAACTTAATAGTACCTTAAATAATGTAGTGAAATGGTTAGAAGAACATGATCTACAAATTAACTTTCAAAAAACGAAACTAATGCAATTTCATCCATATCAGAAACAACCCTTACAATTAAATTTTACATACAAAGAAACTAAGATTGATTGTGTTCACAGCTTTAAATTATTAGGATTAAATATAGATACAAATGTAAATTGGAAATCGCATATTAACGACATCAGCTGCAAACTATCTAGATTCATCTATGCTTTACTAGAGTTGAAAAAATCCACAGACACTAAAACTGCTATAACAGCTTATCATTCGTATGCGCACTCTTGGATACGCTACGGTATAATACTTTGGGGTAATAGCACAGAATCTGATAGGATATTCAAGTTGCAAAAGAAATGCATTCGAATTATAACAAATATACAGAATACGGATAGTTGTAAGCCTCACTTCATAGAATTAAATATACTAACCCTTACCTGCTTGTATATATATGAAATGTCTGTTTTTGTAAAAAATAATTCAACAATATTTACCCAATCAAAAGACCATTTCTCTGTCCCCCGTAACTTAAGACATAAAAATAGACTAGCCTTACCTAATTCAAATTTAGCCTTACACTCTTCGGGTCCTTATGTAATGTGTGTAAAAATATATAATAAAATTCCAGTAAACATTAAGAATGAAAATAGAATTCACATATTTAAAAAACTATTGCAGCGATATTTAGTAAATAAGGCTTACTACACAATACAAGAATTTATAGATGATAACTCTTATAGTAAGCATAAATAAATTAAATATGTTTTGTAATATAGTATGTAAGTAAACCTATATTGTAGTGCCCAACCGGGTTCATGTTGTGTCAAAATTGAATTTATGTAAACATCTATACCTACTTACACATGAAACAATAAATGATGATTATGATTATGATTATGATTAACAAAAAAAACTTTCCGCTTTATAATCTTCTTTATCTTCTATACATATAAAATGCTTTGTCCTGGGGCCTAAGTCTACTAATACAATCGTGTTTCAATAGTGTGTCGATATAATCGTAATAGAAATTTAATGTCAAAAATATGACATTCCATGTCAAATTGGTATTCTGCTGACTATTCTATCGAGACACCACTGACACACCACTGACTCACTTTTTTATTCTGCTTTACAATCGTGGCTTAATGGAATCTCGATAGTTGTCAAAACGGTATATTGCTTAGCAACATATACCATGTTGCTAGGCAACACCTGCAAGGTAAATATTACCATACCATTGAGACTCCATAGTGATTATATTGCGATGTTATTAAAACTTTTGCAGAATACCAAATAAAGTCACAATCTCGATATAATATCAATAGAGTCTCGATATGATGACAATGGTTGGTCAAATAGCAGAATAAGGCCCCTGAATGACTGACTGACTGACGGATCAACGCACAGCCTAAACCGCTGATCGTAGAGACCTGAAACTTGAAGGGTGTGTTCTTTGTATGACCTAGGCTTCGGATAAGAAAGGATATTCCGAAATTCTACCCCTAAGGAGGTGAAAAAGGGGGGCGAAGTTTGTATGAGACAACGTGATTCCATGGTCCAATCCACTTCCAATTTTGAATAAACATTCTTTCGACTTCTCCGCGGACAAAGTCGCGGGCAAAAGCTAGTATGAATATAGAGAATAACCTTGAACCTTGTCACAAATTAAACATTTTATCGTAACAAAACTCAACCTACTCATCTAATATCGCTACCTAGACGTACCTTGAAATAACATCACCTACGAGCGATGGCGTCTCATAACAAGTCCTACGGGACTCCAATTCAGTCTATCGTAGTGTGTACTACTAGTAGCACGTTACTACTAGAACGGTAGCACGTTACTACTGAGATAGTACCACGTTACTACTAAAACAGTACTACGAAAAGGCATCTGTGCCTTTACCGATTTAGTTGTTTGTGTGTTTTTTTCTGTAATAAGTGGTGTTTTTTTTAAATTGTGTTGTGTATCTAATTTTAACGAATAATTAGGCATTATTAGTAATAAAAGCCACCTGCAAACTCAATTAAAAGCTAAATATTTCGTTAAAAAATAGGGGAAACTATTTAAAAACAAGTTATTAGATAAATATTTGCTCTATTGACAATTTTAAAAACTAATTTGTTTATTTTCTTGTTATTTTGTCACTAAAATCAAGATTAAAAAAAAAACTTTTTAGTGGTGGTGGTAGTTTAGCAAAATTCTAGCTAAATGTATTTAAAGGGTTATCTAAAATTCAATTCTATTTCCATAACCACAAGGTTGATATTATTTATTAATAAGTTTGATATCTTGACAGTTAGTGAATCAAGTTTAAACTCCTAAACGCTTTTAATTTTTGTTGTACAAGTCAACCCAGGTTGTTGTTAAAATGTTGTGTTGTTATAGCAAAATGTTTTTTAAAACTAATGCCTATGACGACATTTTATTTGTTAGCCTACACTATCCCACTGCAGGACAAGGGCCTCTCTACCTCATGACGACATTTTAGTAATCTTATTTAAGAGGAAAGGGTACCGGTAGCTCTTTCCATACAAACTATTACAAACGTAGTCGACTGTCTTCTCCCTGGATAATGCCACTAGACCAAATATTTTTGGTGCATAAAACTTATAACTGCCATGACCATGCCCCTATTTTTTTTGTTATTTTTTTAATCTTAATTTCTATGATAATTATAAAATGAAATAAACCAAAACATAGGGGCATAGTCATGGCAGTTATAGGTTTTATGGCACAAAAATATTAGCGCTAGTGTCATTATCCAGGGAGGAAACAATCGACTACGTTTGTATGGAGAGAGCGCCCCGGTACCCTTTCACCTTAATACCATAAACAATCTATCTATATAAAAGAGAAGAAGACTTATCAAGAAATTTCTGAAACTGAAAGAGCAATAAGACTGAAACATTGCATGGGGGTTCCTTTTGGGGTGTAGGCGAATACTGAGAACTGCGAAAGGATTTTTGGAATCTCGACCTTTAAGGTGAAAGGGTACCTGCGCTCTCTCCATACAAACGTAGTCGACTGTTTCCTCTCTAGATTATGACACTAGCACAAATATTTTTGTGCCATAATCCTATAACTGCCATGACTGTTTGCCCCTATGTTTTGTTTTTTTTTTTCATTTTCTAATTATCATAGAAATTAAGATCAAAACAGTCGACTACGTTTATAATAATTTGTATGGAAAGAGCCCCCGGGATTTCCTCTTAAGATTAGAGGTAAAAGGGCTGATTTTCTAGTAATTAAAAAATAATAATTAGATAGATAGATAGATAACTTTATTTGTACAACACAGAAAGAAACAGAACACGATCAACACAAAGTAAAGTAAAAGCTAGAAAGAACAAGTTGCACAAATGGGCGGCCTTATCGCTGAAAGCGATTAATAAAACAATAAAAAAAAAGCGAAAAAAAAAAAAAGCTAAATAAATAAAGCGATAATTTTGTGTTGGTAGGAAATGATCCCAATCAAACCGGTATAATTTTTAATGTCCCGTATTAATTAAAACATAAAACTTTCGTTCTGCACCTAATTTTACCAATACAAATAATAATTCTTAATTTGATCACAGGACATCTAAAACTACTTTGAATATTTTTATGATATCTTGTTAGACAAAAAACTAGTTTTAATCAAGTTTTGATTTTTATAATAAAATATAGAGTCGTAATAAAAAGTCATTAATATTATAATTAATGAGAAAAAGTTTGTTTGTACGTAGATTTTAAAACTATATCTCATACAAGCTGCGCGCGTTGTACTTGTACTTATATGCGCACAGAATTTTCATTAATAAGAATTTTCATATTTGTTTCAAATTCAATTCATAAATCATATAGAAATCAATAATTAAAGTATAGCTTAAATAAAGAGTTAATATCAAATCGTCGCAAACGCAGGTAGTCTATTTAAAAAAAAATTCACGGGCAACTTACTTACTTACATACGAACAGTGTAAGTTAAATAAAAGCTTGTAATAAATACTAACTTTGACTAAAGAACAAGGGCGAATTATTGTCTCAAAAGTTTTGGCGTCTTAAAATTTGAGTACAACCATGGTGTTTAATTAATTATATAATGTTTTTTGGCGCTAATTATTTATTCTATATAACCACCGTTTATAAAATCATATTGATTAGTATAAACACGATTACTTGGTACTTCCGTCACTCAATTTGCATTTCGGTAATACCAGTACTAGAGCATTACTTCTATTTTAGAAGTTATAAATATTAAATGTCACATTTTTTTCTCTATGGATATGTATTTATATTTTTAATTATTGTGCATTATGTAGGTACTTATAATAACTAATTATAATGAATCAAAGATAATGAACATACAAAATAAACAACAAAATAATGAACTAAGATATTTTAGCAGTAGAAAATAAATTGAAATTATGGCAACACTAAACTCAAGTGACGGACGAATGACATGCGACTCCGGCGCCGCGCCGCCGAGCGTGTTGTTTGCTGAGGTTGTTTGTGTTTCATTGCGATTTTGTTTTTTTATTATCTTTTTAACGGCGGTTCCTATGGAGAATTTTGGTTGTTATATGTATTCTAGGACTTGTGTAGATTGTTTTAGTATTTTTTTTACATCAAGACGCCAAAGTTTTATATAAAAGAAAACCATGTATGGAAAACTGCCCATGTTCTTTAAATTTCTAATTAAAAATGTCCAAAAAATTATTTTTAAGTTTCGTGTTGGCCACACGAGCGAAGCCGCGGGCAGAAGTAATTTATAAATTGGATTTATTTTAATAAGTATTTGTTTTAATAACCGTGACTATTGGCAATGATAGCTTTCATTTGCTCAGTCGTTAAATAACATTGAAGACATCAAAAGATTTATTTCTATTTTAAAAATAAAGTAAACAGTTCAATTGGTTATTGATTTAATAAAATTATAACTATACTACGAGTAGCTGCGTTATTTAAGAGGAAGGGGTACCGGCGCTCTCTCCAGTCTCCATACAAACGTAGTCGACTGTTTCCTCCCTGGATATTTTATTTTTGACACAAATATTTTTGTTGCATAAAACCTATTACTGCCATGACTAGTCTTGGTTTTTTCATTTTCTAATTATCATAGAAATTAAGATTTGAAAAACAAAACATAGGGAAGAAAAATATTTAGTCTAGTGTCGTTATCCAGGGAGGAAACAGTCGACTACGTTTGTATAGAGAGAGAGGAAACGGTACCGACGCTCTCTTTGACGATAATGATACTAGAGCAAATATTTTTTTGCATAAAACTTATAACTGCCATGACCATGCCCCTATGTTTTGTTTTTTTTTTTGTTTTTTTTTTAATCTTTATTTCTATGATAATTAGAAAATGAAAAAAACTAAGACATAGGGGCATAGTCATGGCAGTTATAAGTTTTATGCAACAAAAATATTTGCTCTAGTGTCATTACCCAGGGAGGAAACAGTCGACTACGTTTGTATGGAGAGAGCTTCGCTCGGTACCCTTTCCTCTTAAAAGCGGTATTGTTTTTTTACAAACACAGAATACATAATAGTTACTACAAAATTTAACAGCCCTTTTTTACCCCTTCAGGGGTGGAATTTCCTAAAAATATTTCTTAGTGCTCGTGCTAAAAGATGCGACGTTTCACTATCGCTTATAGTTTCAGAGACTTTCGTAATAAGCCTTTTTTTTCTTTTATATGCCGAGTCTTTTTTTTCTCTTTTTACGATTTTTATAACTTAAACTTGTATTAAAAGTGACTTTATGAAGTGTCAAGTGAAAATGACAGTTAAGTGTTTTAAATAAGGTTGTAAATTAAACGGCAACATGAAGACGATAAAACGAATATTTTCTAGAGGGAAAGGAGGTACGTATTTGGAGATACCATTTGTTTGTTGTTATTTTATCTTAATGTATTTACATTTACTAGAGTTTAGAGAGTTATTTTTGGTAAGAGACATTCCATAGACAAAAATCCATGTTCAAATTTTTTGACGTCTAATAAATTGATCCATTCACACAAAAGTGTCATGTTACGGTGCATACTTCACGCGTCTCGTGTTTGTTTATTAATAATATCGCTCATCTGGGCTTGTGTTATGGTAACTAGTGACGAATAGAAGACCGTGGTAGTTTTTGCCCACATCTGATCGGACATCCGACAGATATGGCTAATCTAGTTCCATTTAAGATCGGCAGCAGTGTGGCCAACGTCCATAATTTTAGTTTGGAAGCGAGCAGTTCCGCGTAATTAAAAAAAAATGTAAAAAAATACTCCTAAACTTCTGAACTGATTTTATTGAAACTTTATAATTCTGCGTCACAGAGTTCTCACAGATTTCGCTAAGACCATTACCCAAGACAAGACCTTAGGAACTCGTAGAAATTGCCAAACAAAGAGTACCTACAATAAGACATAAATTGAGGTGTCCACAACGATGTCATGTCATTACGATGTCCCGACGGTGGTCGGTCCGGTGATCTCAACTTCTGATAGTCGATAGGAATGACACCATAGAGCTAATAGGAATAGAATAGACAAGGGGTCTGAAGAAGCGAGGCTCTATAACGAACTATCTGATGATAGAGAATTTAATAATCTAAATATTTAAAAAAACATAAATTGCATATTTCGATGCTATGATTATTATTCTTTTCTGGTATACACACGGTGGTATCACTGAGGGCGCTGAGATCTTTATGTAGGACAAAAAGATCCTGATTTTTTTGTAAATATTAAAGTATTTTTTTATTGTCTAAAAATAAATACAGAACTATAACGGATCTATATAACTCAATTTATGAGTTATACCTCTAGATACTATATAGCTAGATGACCATATTATTTTTTAATGCGCACAAAGTAATTTTGCGACATTTCTATTAATTTCTATGTCTATAATAGGGTGACCTTGCGTGCGTACTGTTTAGGGACACCTACTCGAGTAGCAATTACATCAATTACAAGCGATTTGAGACGAGATGTAGAGCTCACGCAATAACAGATTTTATGGCTACCGGGTACTAAGTTATCTAGAGTTTGTTTGACAGATCACTACATAGTATAAAATAAAGTCACTTTTCGCCGTTCCTATATCCCTATGTCCCTTTGTCTGCTTAGATCTTTAAAACTACGCAACGGATTTTAATGCGGTTTTTATTAATAGATAGAGTGATTCAAGAGGATGGTTTATATGTGCGTGCGAAGCCGAAGCGGGTCGCTAGTTTCTTAATAATCGATGTACATAGATAAAAAAATATATACAGGATGATTTTTTTACATAGGTCTTCAGGGCTATACTTATCCTTAACTCTGCGACATAGCGAAAAATGCTGGAACTGCAAGCCCGATTTGACAAAAACTAAAACGGCATCATTTGATTTTGCATTTTGGAAAAGCTATTACCCTAGCCACTGGATTCCTGGCTAGTAGCCAGGAATCGAAAACTGCACCTCGAGTGTGCAGCTAATTATTTTAAGAGTTAATGGTTAACAGGACAAAGATACCAGTTAAATTGACACCCTTATTTTCGGAAGTCGGTTAAAACAAGATTGTAAATAAATCAATTGTCCCCACTACCTACCTACATGTCACCCTGTATGACATCAACGTTTTAACGACGACCTTGGTTCACTGTGACTATCATTTTAAGGAACAGTGGGTGGTGTAGTGGAACAAGTTCAGTAGGTCATATTGTTTTAAACGGGCATAATTAAATTCATTGAATTAGTAAATAAGATCCGCTAATTTAAACGTTGTCGAACTAGAGATCGAGAACTAGATCTTTCTTGTTAAGACTAGGATTCAATCGAGGCTGTATGGTCGGGGCTCGAATGTCGTAAGCCTACTCTATGTCTATGCATTTTTTGTATTTAGGCTGTAATTTAGGTTAGTCTAACGGGCTAGTGGCTGAGCGACTCGTCTCTGAGATTCACACTTTGATTTTTGTTTTTGTTTTATTATATTTTCAACTTGTTACATAGGCACATGTTACATAGTGTTAACATCCTTTAGACGCATAACACCACATACGCGAAACACCACCTTTACGCAAAACGCATAACTCGCAAAATACCACTTACGCAAAACACCAACTAAGTACAACACCACAACACAAGCACAATTATACCGAAGCAAAATACCAACTACAACAAAAACGGTGAAATCAATACCTTCGAAACGTCAGGTTTTAACAAAAATTTGTTTAATCGCCGATCACTTTAATTTTTAAAGAGTTCGGTGATTTTGCCATTATAAATCCGTGAGAATATCGGTATAAAAGGTTTAAATTAATATCAATGATACATCAATCAAAAATATCGTTATAATAATTCGATTGCACGCGGTGGGGTTTGAACCCCCCAACCCCCGACACCTTGGCGCGACAGCTCGCCTAACCTAATTTAATTTAATAGTTAGAAGTGTAGATATTCCAAATTTTTCTTTGTTAGTCAGTTTACTGCAAAATACTGTGACTGATTCTAGAGCACTTAAAAACAAGTAAAATTATTTGAAGTTTACCTACTCGTTGTTCGCATTTGAACTGTGCTCCAGATTGCTTGAAAACTGTTCTGTGCGGGATCTCCTTCTGAGATATTAATCTTGATAAATTGACCTTTTGCTGTAATCACTTTAATCTAAGGTTTATTTGATTTTGGAAAAATGTTTTTAAAGTGCATCATATTGGTTTATAGAGAACGAACTGTGGAACGAACTTTTGTTTATCAAAGGAATTCAGGTATATAACGAGCTTCTTAAAGGTCAAGCCTCAAACCTAAGGCATAAAACTGCAAACTTCTTCTTTTTGGTTATGCAACTACTAATATTTTTCCTTTCGCTCATAATCAAATTTATTTGTAGTCAGTGTAAGAAGTATTTGAGCTTATACTGCAAAGTGATTTGCCATGATTTTACGGCCGGCAGCCTGCTGGCTGACACCAACCCTTCTTTATCATCATCATCATCAGCCGGTGTCAGTCCACTGCTGGACGTAGGCCTCCCTTCTTTATAAACCTTGACAATGCCGTAATTGCAGATGGTTTACCGTACGCCACCGCGCGAGAGATCCAAGGTGCGATGATCATAAAGGTCCTTAAATCTATTAGTCACCTTCTACGACCCCACGGAATTAGATGCAGTAGTCTTATTCTATGTCGGAGGCTTTTCAGAAGCTTAAAACTGTACTAAATCCTTGAATCAATAAATTTTTAATACCATTTCACCTTATTCATAAAATACCTTCTGCCTTTTTACAGAGGACTCAAAGAATGCAGCTCGCATCTTTACCGAGCAATCATCCCATCTAATCGAACGCCTGGATATCCTCGAACGTCAGCTGCACGAGAGGATAGCCAGCCATATACCTCGAGACCTGGACTCGCTCGAACACCTAGTGCTACAGCATAAGGACTGGGAGACGAGCGTCCATGCGCTATCTGCAGATGTTGAGGAAGTTCAAAATACTTTCAGAGGTAAGTTGGTACCATTTGTCAGAAATTTTCCCAAGAATATAAGTAGCCTTAAACCTCGAGATCTAGACTCATTTGAACAGCTGGTATTTGCAGCATAAGTACTAGGAGACGAGCTTATGCGCTTTATCTGGAGATGACGATGTTCAGTATACAATCAGATATATAGAGATTTTCGACTTAAACTGGGATAAGTTTTCATTTTGAAATTTTCTTTACATCATTCCAGCAAATTGATGCATTGAATAACTCTTTGATATTCGTGATAAAGGATTTTCTAGACACTAGATCAGCGTTGCATATAGCATAGAATTAAAATATTTATTTTTTATTTATTTTAGGCATCGCCCTCAAGACTCCGATCATGAAGAAGAACCTGGATAAGGTCATGACTAAATGGAACGACATGCACTCCAAGAGCCAACTGTTTGTTGAAAGGTAATTATAATTTAGTTGGCCAGTCGATACGAAGCACTCGCTTCAAATTCAACTGGTCCAATATAACCGTTCAGGATATTGATAAAAGTACCCTAGTGGTGCAGAGCGTCTGGAATTTTTGTGGATACCGCAGTGGATGACCTCCTTTCTGCTTGGTTTTGGCTTGTATGGGTGCTAACTCAACGTTGGCCAATGTCCGTAGTCATCAAACTTTCATGAGTTCTTATGATAGTTCTTACAATTCAGGTCCAGTCACGGTCTCCTCTTACGTCAGTAGAATTCGGTTTTTTCGCTGTGTTTCCTCTAAAATTACTGCCTATTTTTCAGGTTGAAGTTCGTGGAAATAGTAGTAAACAGCATGGAAGAGAACCACCAGACTATCACAGAGTTTGAGATCAAGTTGGCACAGTTCAACGATTTGCCCAACGATGTGGAACTTCTTAAAGATGTGAGTATATCGATTAGTTGCTACTCCCCACGGTTTTTCTGGGAACAGGATAAAAAAGCCTGTGTGTTATCTCCGGACTCTGGTTATATAAGTACCCAGTTTTATTGTAATCAGTTCAGTAGTTTCGCGTGAAGATGTAACAAACTAACACTAAAACCTTTACATTTATAATATTAGAAGGTTATAAATAGTTTAGTGAGGTTCTAAGGGGTTTGGGGACTTTGTGCTAGTGTGGTGTTTGTGGCAAACCAATGGCAATAACAACAATCTCTAGTAGGGTTGGTGTAATAATATTGCCCGCCGCATATTGCAGTATAATGACAGGAAAAGAAGTAAGATTATTTATAGAATCCTATTTATTAGATACTAGCGACCCGCCCCAGTTTCGTACGGCTGTACATTATACATAAATAAACCTTCCTCTTGAATCACTCTATCTATTTAAAAAAACTGCATCAAAATCCGTTGCGTAGTTTTAAAGATCTAAGCATACATAGGGACAGATAGCAAAAGCGACTTTGTTTTATACTATGTAACATATTCTCAATCTAGCATTTGTGTTATCCCACAGATGCATGAGGATCTTCTCCGAATGCAAGTCGCCGTATCCAAGCAACAGATACAAATCGACCAAATGAACGACGACGCCGAAAACTGCAGGCGATTGGTCGAATCATCTAGAGCTGCTTTACCACACTCGTCCCTACCGAGAGCTGGTAAACATATCGACCTGGAACGTCTGGATAAAGAGGTCACGCAGCTGAACAACAGGTGGAACAGTGTCTGTACGCAATTGAGTGAGAGGTATGTACAATATTAGAGTGATGCATTAGTAGAATTTCCATTTTGTCGCTCGCTGTTTTTTGATCGTCTTTTGTTTATTTTGTCATATTCGAAATTATAAAAATAAATAAATATTGCAGGACATTCCACACATTGCCATCTAGCCCCAAGCTAAGTAACTAGACCTGTGTTATGGGTGCTAGACAACCGATATACTACTTATATACTTTTCTTTTGTAAATATATACCTATAATATATGGGAATGCACGGCACGATACACGATACGCGCTGGCAGGGTCGCCATGAAAGGTTGTCTTTAGAAAGGAAACGAGAGCTCTTGACTACATCTCATTTATTACTGACTATAATATATACTATAATATAATTACGCTTATGCGTAAGACGACCCAGTTGGCACAATGGTCACCATGCCGGACTGCCAAACACAGGGTCGCGGGTTCGATTCCCGCCTCAGACAAGTATTTATGCTTAGATATTTGTCTGTGGTCTGATTGTTTCTATGTACTATAAGTATATATCTACAAATGAAAAGTATATAAGTAGTATATCCGTTGTCTAGCACCCATAACACAAGTCTAGTTACTTAGCTTGGGGCTAGATGGCGATGTGTGGAGTGTCCTGCAATATTTATATTTATATTTTATATTTATTTTATATTAAGATACAATAATTGAAATAATAGATATGCTACGTAAGCTCTACACCTCAGAAACAATTAGACCACAGACAAATATCTAAGCCTAAATTTGTCATATTATGGCGTATAACCTTGTATAATCCTCCAGGCTGCGCAGCTGCGAGGCAGCGTACCAACTCCTGCGCAACTACAACGCTGGCTTAGAGAAAGAAGCAGAATGGATTGAAGACGCGTACAGCAAGCTGCAAGCTCAGCCGCCTATTGAAGTCAGGCCTAAGGAACAATTCGAGCCTACTAGGGTGAGTATACTACTAGCTTTCGAAGGATATTTTTTAAGGAAAATCTCAAATATTGTTTTAATAAAACTGAGCAGCGACAAAGCGGGATGGCGTCGCATTTTTGCGTTCCCAAAAATAACGCTATCTTGAGCTGTCGGATAAGTAGATTTAACGCGCAACACAAAACAAAATGTCTTATCCTTCAAAAAGACAGATTTGTAAAATGTCCGCCTTCAAAATTTTGTCAATTATTATGTGACTTTCCGAACATGGCATTGTTCGCCAAATCTAGTTTTATCTAGCTTTGTCGCGCGAGACACTTTAGCTTTAAGCCTAAACAACAATTTTCTCATATTTCTTAATGTAAGATTTTCACAGAAATCTCCTACTGTGTGGTCAACTTATGTTTTCAGTTTGTTTTGCTACTATTTTTTGTCGTTTTTGGAACCATTTTTGGTATTTATATTAAAGGTTAAATATATTATATTAACTAACATTTTAATGGAATGTTTGTATAGACTTCACAATAATTTAACATAAAAAAAAATTACTTCAGTAAAGTATAACTGGTATAAAAAACAGCATGATTTCAAAATTGGGACCCATACAAGATCAATATCTTCAATTTGATTAGAATATAAATGCATGAATGAAATAATTTGCACGTTACGATAAATTCAATTAAAAATGTCCTCGTTAACACTACAGAAAAATCCACTAATATACGACAACTTTAGTCACCCTGGATTCGTCACAATACTAATTATAATATCCTAAAAAATCGGGTGTATGTGGTTCACAGAATCTACTGACAAGCGTCGTGGAAAGGACGCCTAAGATTGAAAAGGTTAACGTTGATGGTGGCAGATTTATCAGAGAGGCAAAGGTAAATATTAAACTAACTACAAACTGGTGACATCTAGTGGAATTTTAAGAGAATTAATTACCCAATGGGAATTATTGATACTCATAAAGCGTACCAGAACTATTTGATGCGTTTCATCAAATCCTATGCCATTATGTTTGCAGCAATGCAAATAAGTATTGCTTTGAAACCATGAATTCAGGGAGACAGAGGATCCAACATGATGGCATAGAAACTATTTGATGAAACTCATAATAGTATGGAAGCATATGGAAGTCATGGGAAATACTAGATTTCATATTTTTTTCCCAATCGTTTGATAGATGGCGCGCTTTTTTAAACATCATAAGCTCACTATTAGAGCTCTTGACAAAAGAATGGCCAGATAAAAAAACTGAAAAATATATTTGACCAGAAAAGATTAAATCAACAAACAACTTAATTTATAATAAACACATGAATAGAATTCATTTGTTATTGAATTTAAGCTTTAATTTTTTTAAATTGTAAAAATATCCGCAAGTTCGTCGCTTTGGCTAATTTCTGACTATGATAGCACCAATTATCGAACGATTTGGAATCAATTTTTAAAGTGAGGCCTTAGAAAGGATCTCATTTCGCTAGATGTCACCTATTCTAAATTTTAAGTAGGTTCCTAACCTTTTTTAAGTTTTAGGATGTTATTTTCGTTGTCTCCATCAATATTTTTTTGATATCTTTTTGTGAGAAAGGTTTTTGATGAGTCGTCCAGTCTTTCTGCTTTCTCTGTTGTTGTTTGTTTTGGGTTTGTTTCTGTTTTATACTCTTGTTATAGCGGAGTTTGGGTGAAATAGCCAATTGTTGACCCATATACCTATTATTGACATGCGATTTGCAGTGTCAATGATTTGTGTGGTGTTATTTGTTGGTGACTTTACTCTTTTATTCATTTTTTGTCTTTAAAGCTTCTGCGTCATTGAAATAATGCTTGGCAGTGTTTTTTTCTAACAAGCTTGATAGTTTTTTAAGGCGGTTGGCAGTTTTTCTAATGAGCTTGGCATTTTTTTTATAATTACGGCTTTTTTAATTGCTTTTATGCTACTAATTTTGTATGAATGTTCGTGTGATTGTCTTTTTTCTTGAAACAGCAATATATTACTGCTCTTTTTATGTGACTAAAACAAAAAAAGATTAAAAGAATGATGTTATCTTTCTATATTATATTAAAAAAAAAAAAAATGAACTCAGTTTGTCGTATGAGTTTCGAAATAAAAAAATATAAAAAAATCATTTAAAAAAAATAAGGTGTGTGGTGAGCACTAATTTAACTATGATATTTAATTACTTTGTACAGTTTTTTTAAGTGTTTGCATGCAATTATGTTGCATTGGGCCAATTGGGGTTGATAAATAATATGTAAATATGCGTTTCCTTGGGGAGTACTTAAAAAAAACATTTCAATAGGCCAATGTCAACGTTGCTTCTGTACAAAAACGCACGTGAAAATTGAAAGTTAAAAAATACTGCACTACTTTCTGTGTTGCACGCTTAGAAAAAGATTTGGGCTTTTTCCGGCATGATATTTTTTCCTGGGACGCCTAAAGCTGGACAGTGTTGTCAGTTATTGAAAATGAATGAATGATTGAACGGTCTTATTGAATGAACTTGATTGAACGATTGGATTGAGTGTTAGTTGTTTTCAACATATTTAGTTTTAAGGCGTTTGTAAGGTATGTTTGAGAGGAATTAAATTAAATTAAATTTTGATTAACTTTGTAATTCATGTGGCAGAATGTACATTTTTTTAAATTAATCAACCGTGGTTTTCCACAAGGCGTTGCACTTTCACATAAACCAACCAACATTTTTCCTTATTCAAGTATTGTGCAATAAAGCCAGTGTCAAAGAAAAAGTTATTTTTTCTTTTATTTTGCCGCAATGGCATCTGCAAACAGCTACATTCTGCCACTAAAACCCTAACATAGTCTAACCCGCTTGAACCTAACACTAGATCCACTCATCGCGGTGCCAACGTTACTCCGAATGGCTCCTAGAAGAGGTCCATCCATCGCTGGACATGAACCAATTAAAGCGCCAAGCGGACGTCGAAATGGCGGAGAAATTAAGGAAAAGGAACAGGGTAGTCGACCCGGAGAGGCTGCCTGTTGGATCTGAGTCTGTGGCTCGGGAGTTGGATGAGTTAAATGCGAAGTACCAGCGGTTGTTGGATATGATGTATGAGAGATTGAGAAGAATCGCCGCGGCCAATCCAGGGGATATTGTTACATTGGTAAGTGGTATTTTTTTTTTTTTTTTGTATTTAATAAGGAGGCCTTTGCCCAGCAGTGGGACTATATAGGCTAACGAAACCACTTGCGCATAATTCCGTACCATTATATTTTGTTTTTAGTATTTATTGGTACAGCACAACAACATCATCTGTGAAAATTTCAACTGTGTAGCTATCACGGTTCATGAGATAAAGAGTCCCTTATTATCCTTTTGGTACAGAACCTTAAAAAGTACATCAAATAAACTGCCTATAATTGTGCCAGGTGTAAAAGAGATATTTTTTTATTATTATAACTAGCGACCCGCTCCGGCTTCGCACGGCTATATTATGCATGTATTATACATATAAACCTTCCTCTTGAATCACTCTATCAATTAAAGAAAACCGCATCAAAATCCGTTGCGTAGTTTTAAAGATCTACGCATACAAAGGGAAATAGGGACATAGGGACGGCGAAAAGTGACTTTATTTTATACTATGTGATTTGATACTTATCCATTACAAAAAACACGCTTCAAAATCTCCGGCGGGATTTGAATCTATGACCCCCGTTTCCGTTTTTTTTTCCTAACATTTTTCGTTCTACAAACTGAGTAAATTACAAGTTAGATACAAAAATTCTAATCTACAAAATTACTCAAGTATTTATTGATTTTCAAAATAAAAACATCACTTCACTTTTTTTTAGATATTTTAATAAAAAAAATTGTGTAAATAAATATAGTTCTGAGAATAGCAAGGTTTTAACTCAAGTAGAAAGAGTAAAGTTTTTTTAAATACTGTGGGTTCTAAACCATTCAATTTGTTTTATTTTTAAATACCCGTATATCATCATTACATAGTATAAAAAAAATACTTTCCGCTGTCTGTCCCTATGTATGCTTAGATCTTTAAAACTTCGCAACGGATTCTGATGCGGTTTTTTTTAATGGATAGAGTGATTCAAGAGGAAGTTTTATATGTAATACATGCATAATATAGCCGTGCGAAGCCGGGGCGGGTCGTAAATTATAATGATAACTACCTATACGAGATAGTCTAGATATATTAAGTCTATGTGATGATATCATTCGAGGTTAAATGTATTTAGTTTAATGATTAAGTTGATCATAGGTATAGGTATTCAGGATTCCACACTTTGTGGTTAATTTGTCATCAAATATTGTAGGCAATAATATTTTATTTATTGGTTATTTCTTTTATAGGACATTTTTATTTTTAGACATTGTTCTTAAACCATTGCGTTTTAGTCAATAACTAACAATTTTGAACGCATTGTCATTATGATACCTATAAAAAATTATGTGTCGCGGGGCACGCGTTTCGAACGAAGACCTTTACCTTTTTTTTAAAAAATTTAATACACCTATATGAAAAAATTATCAGTCTCTTTAATTCTCTCTCTCTCTTACGGCCATTTTCGTAACACGCTACTTTTTTCTCGGCTAGGTTCCTCGCCAAACCCGCGATAAGGAACTTCGTTCTAAAACTATGCTGATGGATGTTGATTAAATAAAAAAATATTTTTTATTTGATCTTATAATAATTCATAATCAACTAGCTGTCCCGGCAAACGTAAAGATGGGTGTTCGATTCTCAGACCTAACGAATATACACAAAAAATTTCATACAAATCAGTCGTTTATATGGAGTTTAGCAACTAACACCAAGACACGAGAATTTTATAAATATAGGGATTACAGTGCATCGCTTAAAAGGTACAAAAAAAAATAGTTTATTTACGTAAAGGGTAAGGCAAAGGTAATCTAACTATACAGTCACGTCTTACCTTCATTCTTCTTAGCGAATTCTTCGAGATGAATAGATTTTCTTTTCCTTATTCGGTCGAAGTTAGATATCTTTCTTGGACTAGATTATCTATACCTCATAGCAGACATTCCCTGCTGTCAGTGTCACCCACACAAGTGATGTCACCATGCCTACAACTGTTCAATTCAAGGCCAAATTAAACGGATAATGTTTACCTTATACGATGAAATTAATAGCTTTAGGTACTTTAACTATAGTTAAACAAGTTTTGTGATTTCAATTTTATTACTGTTAGGTTTAATTTTATATGTATTTTATGTGATTATTAAGAAATTCTTTTAACTGAATAGCTATGCTCCGCAGCTTCATACATGTGTAGATCCCAATTGGAAATAAAAATATTTCCAATTTATCCATTTGACGGAGACTGGCCAAACCTATCCTAGCACCGAACTGCTCGGAAAGATGTTAGGGAGGGAGGTATTTGCCTAAGACTAACAAATATTTCTGAACTAATAGTGAGTATGTTCAAAAACAGTTTCTTGTGCTCATCAGTTGTGTGAAGAAGAAACTCCTGTGAAAAAATATTTTTAGTAATTTTCAAGGGGTATAAATCTCTTTAAATATGATAATTTTCCAGTTTATTCTTTTGCGGCTTTGGTATTACCATATTAAACTTGATTGAAGATCTCTGTAGGTACTGGCAATACCATTTAAATTAGTAATGAAAACAACAAAAATACTATAACATTTTGCACATAGGCGCCATCTAGTCACAAACTAATTAGCTAGACTTGTAATGTGGGTGCCAGACAACGTAATAGAATACTCACAAAGATAAGTCTTAGTCTTACGTCCCACATTTTTAATGAATCTGTGGGTGGGTGCCAAATATGGAGTGGTTAAGAGATTTCGCCTTGTGCGTTTTGTTTATAGCTGCTAATTTTGATTGACCATAAAGTTGGTAAATTGTAGGAAAACGTACTAACGAAGTAAATATTGTTTGCCAAATGCAAACAATATTTTTTATGAGCACATTTATCCTGGAATACTATCCAAAAAACAGATTGGGATAATTCTTTTATTTGCAGTTTTGGCATCACAAAACATAGAGAACGGAGCGAAATTTTTAATTTTTTTATTGTGGCGGAAATCTCGGAAACCGAGAGACTTTCATAGAACATAACTTTCGTTTTTCTGATCCGGCACAGTGTTTTCTATCCGTAGGTATCCGCTTGGCCATTCATTACCGGACACCCTGTATGTACAAGTTATTATAAAGTGTAAAGTTTTTCAAATGTACAATAAAGAATAAATATTTTTAAGTACAGTATGTACGTACATTAATAAAATATCTACTACGACTATGTGACCCCCTCCTGGCGCCAAAGCTGGATCCGCCCTTGACTACTGGACTGATTTGAATTTAACTTAGAGGATGATAATATAAAAACCTTCGGAGTAACACAGGCCACTTTTTAATTCCGATATTCCCACGGGATCAAAACTTTAATTGCGCGGGTGAATCCGCAGGGCACTGTTAGTGTACACTAAACTAATATTAAAAAAAGAGGCAAGATTTTTTAGTTTAAAAATAAAGCCCGGAAACTACTGGGCCGATTTGATAAAACTTGGTATGTGGATACATTGATTCATTAAGAGTAAGATAGGCGAGTTTTTATCCCGATATTCCCATAATATCGGGACTTTCGCGTGTAAGACCGCGAAACGTTACTAGTCGAGAATAAAATAACACTTTGATTGAAGCCTGTCATTCATAGTCAATGACTTTGGAATCCAGTGAGATTGTAAAAAATGGTGATGCATGGCTGGCGTCTAATGACGTCAGTGTATACCTACACGGATTGTTTTCATTTCTTTACAAGACGACTCTTGAATAAAAAATGTGGAAAACTTAAACTAAAAACTATTTTTGTTGTGCAAATGAACTTAAATCTTCTAAAAGAACCTCGTGAACTGTTTATCTTGGCAATTATATCATAATATACAACTTAGAGCATGGCCAAGGTCCCCCTACATCATAAATCACAGCCTGACCTTTGCAAAAATACGATCAAAATAATCGCATGTCGCATTTCAAACTCGTAAGAGGATATCGCATGCCAAATACGACGAAAATCTAATTTTTGGTAGAATTTTCATATATTCTGTTCTGTGACATAACTTGAGCCGTCTTAAGAAACCACAGTTTGGGGCATAGCTACTATTATTTTAGTATTACCTAAAGTACAATCTCGTGTCTCTTCTGGATAAACCTGCAGTTTTATTCATATTATTGACACTTAATTCATAAACAAGAACTACATTATTGCAAAGTCTAGAAAAACTAGTCTTAGGAAAAATGTATGTGCGTTGCTCTTACGGTGAAGGAAAACATCGTGATGAAACCCGCGGTTTAGTTAGCTCCAGACGTATACGAGTTCTCTCCTCTGGAAATGGTTGCTTAAGCTGAGACGATGGTATGGGTGTTGGACAAATCTACAGGGCGTCCATAGCAGGATGTTGTAGTGCATGGGGCTAGATGGTCATTTGAAATGTCCTGCAATATTTAGGGTCGGTACCCACTGGTCTCCTAATATCCGTCCGCCGGAAGTTCTTTTTAGTATTTATTGGCCTTAAAGTCACATTTTTTTTAAATAAATATCTTTATATTCGTTAAGACCTTGACACTGTGACCATGATGGTTACGTCATTGATAATAAACTCAGAAGTGGTCATTAGTAATTCTCACGCGATGTCATACGCGAGATATGATTCTATATTTAATATTCACAACACGTTGGAACTAGGAACACGAATTCGATTTGCGAAAGGCACGATTTGATTGGCTAATCTAATTTTCAAACGTTTTTAATAGCAAGATGCTAGAATTCGATTTTCAAAGGTACGATTTGATTGGATAATTATTGATTTTGTTTTTCCACACAGCGCCATCTACCCCCAGGCTAAGCCTTTTTTGTCAAACTAGATGGGAATGATTAGATTTTTGATACTGACAATATGCACTAGCCACGTGGTTAACAAAATAAAGAAAACGTGCATTCATCCGTTCAATATCATTCCTTTGACAGATCACAGTAGGTACTCTTTACATAAGAAAATAAAAATACGGTATAGAATTCTCAGAATCTATAATTTAGTTTAAAATATCCATAAATATAAAAATGAATTCCTAATTCCCTTAGTCACGCCATAATTTGAGAACGGCTGGACCAATTTGGCTAATAATTTGTTTTTGAAATATTTGTAGGAGTTTAGGAAAAGTTTTAAAATTACGGGACTAACGCAGGTGAAACCACGAGGCCCAGCTAGTATCAAGTAAAATGGAATTATAATATTAAGTATGTACCTAAGTATTTTCAATTAAGGTGTTTTCATATCCATTTTAAAACCGTGATGTAATCGTGATGAGCAATTCAAAAGGATTTAGGCTATCATGTACAAAATTAAAATCTTAAACATTACGTAATTTGAATTATAATATTGTTTTTCCAAGTAATTAACCCTCCCAATATCAGGAATAAAAAATAAAAAGAAATAACCGATTTTCATCAGAAGTTTATATAAATAGTAGATTGTATCATGAGGGATTAAAATAATACTTTTGTGTACTTAGTAAATTACCTAGTTTCGTATCATCCTGAGTTTACATACTAAGTTTTTAAGACGTTTCAACTTTCAAAGTGATTCCATGTAAGTGAGTCCAAATGAATTAAATAATTTTGATTTTGATTAATCCGTTTATTGGTCGTGGTCCGATCGCCGGAGTTCTATCAATCGAACCACGGGTAAATCAAACTGTTCTCATTTTCATTGGAATACCCGTGAAAAACACTTATTATTGGCAGTCACCAATTACTGGCACATCTGTCGACATAACTTGACCAAAAATAAAAATAATTACTTACCCATTTTATACCCTTACATACGAATAAATCGGAAATGTTATCTAACCCATTAAACGTCTTAACATACTTTGTATACGGACTGCTAATGTAAATTGAAAGGTTCATGAAGTATTAAAGCTCCAGGTCACGCAAGAGCCTAACGCTAGGGTTAGGCTTTTTAAAGGTTAGATCAAGGTTATACGAGTATTTTGGAACCTACTATGTAGGTAGTATATGTTTGATTTATGGGTATAGTGAAGTAAATGCTTCCTTAATTTGACATCATGCATATTTAATTTGTTCTCGATTGAGGTAACGTCGATGGGACAATAAAACATTTTTGACGTTTAAATTCGGTCAGACGAGGAGAGGTCGCTTGCTAAAACCTAATTACTGATATTATGTGACGTCACAAATACGTTATAATTTTTAACGGAAGTTATCAATCCAACCTCTTTGGGTTATTAAATTTATTGCATTAAAAAAAAGAACTCTTTCATTAAAACAAGACGTTTTTACTTTTCTACTGCAGTCTAACAGATTTTTCGTGTTCGCTAGAATCCTTTAAAAAAACCGTAGACTGCTATATTTCTGATTCATAATCAAATTGAATTACAAAGTAAATACGAAACAATACGACGTATTTATACTCAAACACACGTGCCCATAACAGAATTCTAAAACATTTGATAACAAGAAGTAGTGGAGTAGGTAGCTAGAATTATAGCACGCTTCCGTCCGGAACGCCGCCAGTGCATAATCGCGCCAATTTTGTTGTTATGATCAATCGAAAACAAATATATTAAAAAAATGTAGTAACTAGAGGTAACATCTGAAGTTTTATTTTGTAAAATTTTGATTCTTAGGGCGGCTTACATGAGACTGCAATTCGGGCTTAATTAGCAACCAAACGTTTAAAACCAAAGTTTGATATTATGATTTATTCAGTTTGAAACATTGGCAGTTAGTTAATCAAATCGATCCAAGTGTCCGAAATTGCCAGCACAATAATTTCATGCATTTCATTTAATTTCAATTTATAAATAAGTTGTTTATAGATGTCATGATTATTGCCTATGCTTTTTGATAGGTTTTGGGCGTATGAATTATAATAATTATGTCATGTAAAATATCTAATGTAACTAATATTATAAAGCTGAAGAGTTTGTTTGTTTATTTGTTTATTTTAACGCGCTAATCTCAGAAATGGTGGTGACTAGTTCGAATTGAAAAATACTTTTTATTTTGATATTCCCACCGGATGTGGGAGTTACGCGGGTGAAACCGAGGGCTAGTCTATATATGAAACAGAGAAAGACTTCTCTGAATATCTGAAACTCTTTTGAAACTACAAGAGCTACGAGTTTGAGACTTCACATAGAAGTTCCTATTAGGTCGTAGGCGAGCACTAAAAACGGATTTTTGTAAATTCGATCTTTTAATAGGGGTAAAAGAGCTGATAAAGTTTGTTGTTTATAGTAACTATTTGTTCTGTGTTTGTAGGAAATCACTATAACTTTTAGAGAGACACTAAAGCGGGTAAAGCAATTAGAGTCATGTTAGCTAAATTAGTTACCTACAAATTTTACATAAAAATAAGGAAATAACATGTCAAAATAAATAAAATGTCACGGTTACCTCCTATTGTCTATTTATATTTATAGGCGTTGTCCCGTCTATAACTAGTAAATGTTAAATGTCTTTGAACCGACATTCTTCATTGAAGTCTGAAAGTGGACTGAACTAGGCAACTAACTTCAGTAGCGCGCGAACCGCGATTGGCGATCGACGTTTGCGCGACCGAACGAATTCCGAATTTGAAATACGCGTTCGAAAACTGTGAATGAATGAGTGAAGGTTATGTGAGAAAAAAATAGTGAATTGTGTCGCTTTTTGTGAATGTTTATCTTGGATTTAAGTTTTTACTTTATCTTTATTTAAAAACAACCGATAAAACTGGCTATAATTTATTCGGTATTTATTGAATTCGCGTTAAAACTCGACCTTCATCGAAATGTTTTGAGAAAACTTTGCTTTGACATTATTTAATGTCTTTATTTGGATTAAATGTGACTGGCTGTGACGATACAAAAATATAAAACAAAATATTTAATTTAACACAACAAGAAATATATATTTATAATTGACAGGTGACAATACGATTGCAAATACACTTAGAGTAACCGTGACGACCTAAGTATTGTCACGCATGGTCTTTATTGTTGACATTACAAAGGTGTCAATAAATTGGTAGAATTCTATTACTTAGAACACCACCGTATTATAAATTCGGAAGTTTATTTGTTTGTTTGTTATACATACTACCTACGCCACTCGGTTTCACTCGCGTAAGTCCCAATTTCGCGGTAATAAATTTATCCTATGTTCCTCTTCAACTGCTAAACTACCATTGCCGATTTTTATCATAATCGGTTAAATCGTTTAACCGTAAAGAAACAAACAAACAAACAAACAAACAAACAAACTGTCTGATTCATAACATTCGTTAGGATATGTAGGTTATTTGCAAAAACATAGAACATTATACACAAAAAACTAAAAAAGATTCATCAAAATCGATTGATAAACAAAGAAGATATGCGCAAACATTCATTAAAAAAAACATACTTACATACATCTGAATTGAGAACCTACCTCCTCCTTTTTTTAAAGTTGGTTATAAAGAGTAAAAGTTGCACAAATGGATCATCAACAAACATTAAAATAAATATTACTCTGGAAAAATAGGGTCCCTATCTCATAGATAGGCATTGTAATCCACGCCCCCATAAAAGATAATAATTGCATTCATTTGACAAGAGATTGCGATCAATATTATATGTTTTATCTATTTGATTAGCTAAATAAAAACAATACGCTTTCAACACTGATAAACTTATGTTTTAAAAATCTCCAAAGCTAGATCATTTATGGTCACCATGCCGGACTCCCAAACACAGGGTTGCGGGTTCGATTCCCGCCCCAGGCAAGTATTTATGTTAGATATTTGTCTGTGGTCTGATTGTCTCTATGTATTACTAAATATACAAAAGAAAGTATATAAGCAGTATATCCGTTGTCTAGCACCCATAACACAAGTCTAGTTGTGTTACCCCTCCATCGCAACTGGCAGGATTGCTACTAGAGTATTTTAAATTACGACATTTTAAAATGTTTTGCTACAAAGGGCATTTAGCGAATCCCGCGGCTTATTTGCTTCCAAACAAATTGCTTCTGGACACGTTCAACTAAGCTGAGAGGGTAGTAAGGTGCTGGGCAAGCTTACTCTACCCTCACGCAAAAATGACTTAACTTACAGAGGTTTATTTGCGGAAAACAGCCTTTAAAGACAAACAAGTAAATCACAGAATAAAAATGCGCTATTTGGAGGCCTTTTCGTAAATTAAGAAATGACCTTAGTACAGGTTCATTCATTCATTCATTGTCATTCACTCAATTACCTACGGAAATTCTGGTTTATTTTTTTAAACAATTGCTAGGTTAATTTCAGGAAAGCCTTCAAATAAAAACAGATAGGTATAATTAAAACCATTTTTGTGGCAATTAAGTTGTTGATCAATGTGTTGACTTTAAACGTCAGCGCCATTTTGAATTAAGTTTAGTTTACACTGAGAGTTTACATTTTTCAACTTACGGTTGCCATGGTTACCTTAACAAAAACATACTAACAAAAATGAGGTTCACTTGCACAAAAAAAGATAAATACGTTTAAGACCTTAAACATGATTAACCAACTGTTAAAGTGTCAAACTGAACCAATTTGTATGATTTTTTTTATATTCGTTAGGTCTGAGAAGGAATCGAACATTTTTTTTGTAAATGACAAAACAACGTTTGCCGGGACAGCTAGTAAAATAGAAAAAACAAAAACTTAGGTGTAAGTGTTACAAAGGGCAGCCTTATGACTCAAAGCGATCTCTTCCAGGCAACCTATAGTGCATATCCATTGTAGAGTTTTAAAATTGTTATAACGTTTTGAACTCAAGTAGGACTTTAGGGCTATGCTTGATTTGAAAACATTCTAATAAAAAACATACATACAACCGAATTGAGAACCTCCTCCTTTTTTAAGTCCGTTAAAAAGGATTATAAAACTCTACACTTGGTCTATACAGGGTTATTGGAAATTAATTAGCACGGCGTTAAGAGCTTCTTCTGTGCACCTAAACAAACAACTTTTGTTCTACGACTTTTGGAAATTCGAAAAAAAAAATGAAAATTTTGAGGTTATGTAAATTCGAAAAACAGTTGATTTTTTAAAACAAAGGTCATTCACACCAAGAACAGTAGATTAAACTTAAAAAAATAAGTAAAATTTTAAGGTTACTGACCTCTCCGTGTAAGGAACAGCTGATTTTCAGGTAAACCTAACCTCAAAATTTTCAAAAAAATGTTCGATATTACAAAAGTCGTAGAACGAAAGTTGTTTGTTAAGGTGCACTGAAGAAGCCCTAAACGCCGTGCTAATTAATTTCCAATAACCCTGTATATATGTTGCCGACTGTACAACTAAACCCTTTAAAACACCAAACGAATCCTTTACAAATTGACCCAACACGATTTCCACTGCGTTTCTCTTATCTAAAGCGTATTTACTGAAATTGTTATGGTCTGATGACATCATCCCACTTTTTACTACAATCGATACTTCTAGCTGTTGATTCGATGTACTTACCTACCTACCTTTTGTTACATGAAATCAATGCTATTTTCCTTCTAAATTGCAGTTTATTTGGTGCCATTGCTAAAATATTTTAAAGGAATTTAAAGAGGTACAGTCGGATCACCAATTAGCTGAACCCCGCGTGACTCATAGCTCACTCTCACAATCTGTAAAAATTTATTAACTATTTACCTATTTAGTTCTTTTTTTATAATGTACTAGCGACCCGCCCCGGCTTCGCACGGCTATATTATGCATGTATTATACATATAAACCTACCTCTTGAATCACTATCTATTAAAAAAACCGCATCAAAATCCGTTGCGTAGTTTTAAAGATTTAATAATTCATACATAGGGATATAGGGACAGAGAAAGCGACTTTGTTTTATACTATGTAGTGATAGTGATTGTATAGTTAACAATATTTAACAAAAAAAAACAGAATCAGGTAACATTACAACCTTACAGATGTGCAAGTGAGCTCTGTGTCACGTGGGGTTCAGGTAATTGGTATTCCGATTCAAGGGCGGATCCAGGGGGGGGGGTCATGGGGGTCATGACCCCCCCTGAGCTGGGTCCAGGGCTTAGTTAGGTGGACCACTAATTGAACATAGGTAATGATTTTATATATTTTATATTTTGTCACCATACAGATTTTATGTAACTACATACCTTTAATATTTAATTAATTTAATATAATAACTTTGTATGATGGCCAACGTTTGGGAACGAACGCATCGAAAATTTGAATTTTACCGCGCCATATAACGACTAGCTAGACCTAACCTCAATCGGTATCGGAACGACTTAACTTCAACGAGATGGCAATATACAGGGTGTCCGGTAATGAATGGCTAAGCGGGCACCTACGGATAGAGGACACTGTGCCGGTTCAGAAAAATGAAAGTTATGTTCCATGAAAGTCTTCCGGTTTCCGAGATATCCGCCATTTAAAATAAAATTCACTTCTTTCTCTGTTTTTTGATGCCAAAGTTGCAAATGAAGGAATTATTTAAATCTCTTTTTATTCCAGGATAAAAACAATAATTTTTATGACACATTAAAAGTTTTTTTTAAAACTAAGATTGAACTCTAACTTCATGATTTTTTTTTTAACCTGAATTTTAACTTTTCCCGGTGTAAAAAAATGTATAGTCACCCTGGTTCCAAATTAAAAATTATTTTTAATTTGGAACCATTAGGTATTAAATGCGGGTTAGTATCAGACGGTCTAAAACGCAAGTCGTCTTATGTGGCAACTTGTCTTAAAATCATGTGGACTAATTGCTGGCAATATCACGGTCACACATTTTAGAATCTCAAGCAACGTTTTTTTAAATTTGGCACCAGGGTGACCATACATTTTTTTTACACCGGGAAAGCTTAAAGTTCAGGTTAAAAAATTAAAAAATCATGAAGTGCCAAATAAAAAAACAAGTTGCCTATTTCACTGAGATTCTGAAATGGTATAATATGTGGTATTGCCAGCATTCAATACAAAATTAATTCCTATTCAAGTCGGCCAGAGCTGTCTTTCTTCCTTTTTTTCCATAGTGAATTCGGGGAATTTCAGAACTAAAATTTCTTGAATTATTTTAAGCACAATAAAGTAAATTTTGGTACTACTTTTACTTTACAAAAAGAATGCTCTTGCTCACTTTAATAGGAATTAATTTTGTATTGAATGCTGGCAATACCACATATTATATCATTTCAGAATCTCAGTGAAATAGGCAAGTTTTTTTTTCATTTGGCACTAGGGTGACCATACATTTTTTTTACACCGGGAAAGTTTAAAGTTCAGGTTAAAAAATTAAATAACCATGAAGTTTGAGTTAAATCTTAGTTAAAAAAAAAACTTTCAATGTGTCATAAAAAATATTGTTTGCAGTTGATAGCACATTTATCCTGAAATACTATCCAAAGAACAGATTGGGATAATTCCTTCATTTGCAGTTTTGGCATCACAAAACATAGAGAACGGAGTGAAATTTTTATTTTTTTTAAATGGCGGATATCTCGGAAACCGAGAGACTTTCATAGAACATAACTTTCGTTTTTCTGATCCAACACAGTGTCCTCTATCCGAAGGTGCCCGCTTGGCCATTCATTACCGGACACCCTGTATGTACAAGTTATTATAATGTGTTAAGTTTTTCAAATGTACAATAAAGAATAAATATTTTTAAGTACAGTACGTACGTACATTAATAAAATACCTACTTTTTACTTGTATCTATTGCTATCAAAATTAAATAATAAGTTCTTGACTTGACCACGACTATATGTGACCCCCCCCTGGCGCCAAAGCTGGATCCGCCCTTGTTCCGATTGTACATTTTGGCGTAATTAACGGTCAGCCATTTTGAATTTTTGTTACTTTCGCGGCTACATTTCAAACCTATGTATTTGTTGAGTGTGTTCAGAGGTAATAAATCGTTAATACATCTGGAGAAAACTAAGCCGCGGGTTTCATTACGATGTTTTTCTTCACTGTAGAGCAATGTTAATAACGAACGGAGCTCTATAATGGGTCTGCAATTCTGACTCCGACAGTACAGTATGGGTCATAAGTAAATGATTAGTGTGCTACAATAATACTATCAACAAGTATTGTACTTACGACCTTCTTCTAATAGACGTTACACACAAACTTTAATACTTGAATTAAAAGTACTCCATGTGATTATTATTTTCAAAATGTTAGCTATGTCTTTAGTTGTGTGAGTGGTATAAGCCGCCACCCGCTACACCAACCGACGTGGGTTCGATCCACAGGTTACGTTGTTATAATGTTCAAATAGTGCTGCACAGGATTGTAAACGTTACGGTGGGCAGAGACTTGTGACCATGAATTGTACATAGGTACTTGGAACGAAATTATCTCACTAACCTACAATATAACACAACATTCTAGTCATGTAAGAGTAAATAGAGATTTATTCACCGGCCGCTTATGGCCTACAATGTCACCTTTATTAATTCATGGACTCAACGACCCATTCTTAAGGTTAGTTGGCACGGTATGACGTTTGTCCTTTTGAATATTTAATCCTGTGGACTATTTTAAGAACTGCGAAGCTTATTTGTTTGAAATTCGGTTTGTGTTTTCCCCCTTACAAGAATTTCTTGTTTTGGTGTAAGAAAAAAATGAACATTTTACGAAAGAAAGGAACGCTTATATTTTAGACGTAATGTCTGAAATAAATAATTTCAATTTTATTTGTTGTCTGGATACCATATTACAAGCCTGTTAGCTTGGAACTAGTTTACGTTATTTAATACGTTCTGAAGATTGTTTTTTTTTCTATATTTTTATTTTGTGTTTTTGCTTATTATTACTTTTTTATTGTCCTATATTTCTGGTGTGCTTGTTCCCATATATTTATTCTTTTTTCTTTCTTCTGTGTATTTTTTTTACCAAACCGGTTTTCTTTAATTTGTCTGACAAATAGTTGCAGTTCCAAATACAGACTTCAACCTTGAACTAAAAAGTCGAAAGGTATGGACGTTAATCAGTTTAAATTTATATTGGATTTCAGCCAATACCTTCTCTCGGTAATGGGTCTTGAGCGATAAAGCTTTTGATTCTCAATTAGTCTTGATTTTATTATTATAATCTGTGAAAATAATATTGCTAGCTTTTGACGACCCAGTTGGCACAATGGTCACCATGCCGGACTGCTAAAGACAGGGTTGCGGATTCGATTCCCGCCTCAGACAAGTATTTATGCTTGGATATTTGTCTGTGGTCTGGTTGTTTTTCTATGTATATATTTACAAAAGAAAAGTATAGGTATAAGTAGTATATCCGTTGTCTAGCATAAGCATCCCATAACACAAATCTAGTTACTTAACTTGGGGCTAGATGGCGATGTGTAAAATGTCCTGCAATATTTATTTATCACTGTCACTACATTGTATAAAATAAAGTCACTTTTCGCCGTCCCTATGTCCCTATGTATGCTTAGATCTTTAAAACTACGCAACGGATTTTGATGCGGTTTTTTTTTAATCGATAGAGTGATTAAAGAGGAAGGTTTTTAGATATAATACATGCATAATATAGCCGTGCGAAGCCGGGGCGGGTCGCTAGTTTATTTTAAAATCAAAAGGGAAAACGTCATCGTATAAGTTCTTGTTTCACACTTTCGAAGGTCCCCGTTTATTTGGGTATCTTTGAGTCACAAACGTTTAAGTATCTTCTAGGGGCGCATGTTACATTTTATACCGCATCGTCACTTACCATCGTGTGAGATAGTACTCAAACGCTAACCTATCCTATGAAAAGCCTTCCTCGATAAATGGACTATTCAACACGAAAATATTTTTTCAAATCGAACCAGTAGTTCCTGAGATTAGCGAGTTCAAACAAACAAACAAACTCTACAGCTTTATAATATTACTATAGATTTACCCTCAGCTATATAGGCTCAAGCAATTACCAACCTTATGACTTTATTTATTTTATGGTCATTATTGATTGTGCACATTCTAATCCAAGTCAATTAAACTTTAATGATTTAATTATTAAAGGGCGTGAGCCAGCACAGCATATCTAAAAATATATTTAAAAAAAACTTGGGGATGCATTTTTCCTTTAATTTAAGTAAAACTTTTTTGTCAATAATAATAGAGAAAACCCGCATTTGTAATTCGATCAATTTTCTCTTAAACGCTAGCATCATGATCATCTTCCTGCCCTTATCCCAACTTATTTGAGGTTGGCGCAGTATGTATTCTTCTTCCATTCACTCCTATTAGTCGTCATCTCATCGTTCACATTCATCCCTTCTCATGTCTTGTCTCACGCAGTCCATCCATGTTTTCTTTGGTCGTCCTCTTCCTCTCTATCCCTCTACATTCATACTCATCACTCTTCTGGTCACATGCGTCTCTTCTCTTCTCATTACATCAACAGTCGAATATACATAGTTATGACAAGACAATAGAATCAAATGACTAGAACACTACTGCACTAGAATTTGGCATAGGCACAACCACGTGCGTATTTTGATGCCAGATGAACTGTCCTAGAAGTCACTTTACTCTATCTCACAACACATAACACCATTGCTACTAAACTGAATAACATTTTATATGGTTTTTCCTTTAATTGCTTTAAATAGGTTTTAAATAATCCATTCTAATATTTTAAACTATTGACAAAATATATTGAATACTGTTTGACCTAAGTTTATTGCATTTTTAAAGCAACTAACTACTTCAAATTGTATTGACACTTGACAATAAGTAAACCGACTTATTGGACATCCTAATTCGACCATGACGAAAATGTAAATGAATTTATCAGATATTATTATAAGTATAGATAATTATTTGCTTTCAATTGCTTATCTATCTTAATAATTATAAACAATTCGATCAGTTTTCATCATTATCTCGGTGGACTATGGACTATTTTTGCTTTTTCTATGTGAGTTAAATATATTTTTTAATTGTTTGGTGTTCAGTGATCGCACTGGTGATTGTGTAGTTGCATGTTTGTTAGATTTGTTATCTATGTGTTGTTATTTAGTTTATCTATGTGTTCTAATAACTGATTATTTAATTAATTGATGTTTATTGACACGTCTAATATATACTTACTTATTTCTCGCGCCTAGAGTTTATTTGGCTGTTCCATTGACATTTTTTCTTTCCATGGTTCAACTTCGTTCACCTGGGTATACTTACTAGTATTTTTCTTATTATTTTCTTCTCACAATTTTGTATTAAAATCAGTCAAGTAGGTACCTAATATTATTTTGCATCAATCTTTTTTATTTGAATCTTACATATTTCTTCCATCATTTAATTTCGCGGTTGAACCTAGTCGTAGAGTTCTATTGTAATTATTATTTATTGTGAGACTTTAGATTTTTATAAAACGATTTCGAAATTATTAACTCTAGATGACCAAAGGGCTGACTGCCATTTTGGACAACGGATCGGCATTGCCATCCAAAGAGGCAATGCAGCCAGCCTTTTAGAACTACCTCGGAAACTTATTTAGACTTTAATCTTTTTTTCCATTAGGCTGCTCTATTTAATATGTATTTCAATTACCTAAAGTGTCACCGTTTTTATTTTACATATGATAGGTCAGCGTTTGACCATTATCACACCTACCTGATGGTAGGTGACGATGCGGCCTAAGATGTAGCACGCTTTCCTAGAAGATACCTATTCACTCGCGACTTGAAGATCTCCAAATTGTAAGCGACAGGAAAGACAGACGCAAGCAACTGATTCCATTCCCTTGCGGTACGAATTAAGAATGACGAAGCAAAATGCAAATTCTATTTAATCTAATAGGCATACCTACTAAATAAACATAAACAAAAACGTAGAATACAATATATACAATATAGAAATTACCTAATTCATATTCATATTCATTTATTCATGAGTAAAGATTACAGGTGGTTTTGTCCTAAATAAGTACATTCATGATACCCGTTGGGCGTAGCATATTGATAGGTCATGTTAACTTTACATATAATAAATTTTTAGTGAAAATTGAAACTCATGATACAAAATATGTTGTAAATTCATTTAAATCTATTCTAATTCACGTCGTCTTTATCGATAATCGTAGACAAACCTGTAAAACGAGTTAAAATATAACATTGTTACGTAAAAAATCATAATATAGAAGCAAGATTTGTAGTTATAGCTGAAAACGATGAATTTATTGCTCAAATCCGGATCTAACCAGGTCACTGAACTAATAAATGCAAAGCTAATATTATAGTTACGTTTATTTCTTTGAAAAATGAAGTGTTTGCTATTTTTACCCGATTGCGCATCGCTAAGGAGGGTAATGTGTTTATCGGTCTATCTATTTTATTGTAGAAGGTAGAGTCTCCGTCCATTTGACTGTTTTGGCACAGGCGGTCAAAGTGCAAACCCATCGTAAAAATCTAAAACTGCTATCAGAATGTTTTTAACTCGAGCAAGATTCTAAGGGACTGCTTTAGTTGAAGTCTAAGGTTATTTATAAGACAAACATTGTTTGAATAAAAACATTTTGATTATTGTAATTGTAGCTCTACTGTAGGTCTGTAATTCTTTTTCCGACTGTATGCATTTTGTATAAAAACTAGCGACTTCTTCCGGCTAGATGCATAGCAGAGGAAAATCTGTAATAGTTTTTTTCGTTTATTTGGCACACGCCATCCAGCTTGATTTTTTCCGTTATCCTCAACATGTCAGATAATTATACACAAAGCCTTTATTGATTATACACAAATACTTTCCTCCCGAATTACTCCATCTATTGATAATTAAAAACCGTATGAAAATCGGTTTAGTGGATTTTAAATTTGTCGCATTCAGGCAGACGAAAAACGTGGTGGGTACTTTGTTTGTAATAAGTAAGAAAGTACTGTTAAAAATCCAGTTCGGTTCAGTTTTTAACCGATGTGCTCCGGTAAATTGGACGGAGACTTTTATTCTAGAGAGAAATTTAAATTCCCATCTATAAGTAGTAGATGTGAAACATAGATAACAATAATATTAATTGTTTTACAATCAGTGCGTAACGGGAAAATTGAAAGCGTGAAACGAGAATTCTTTCACGAAATCTTTAGAATCAATTTAATAAAACACCGGTCTAATAATCGATCCCTATGTAACACTTTACCAAAGTAAATCACTCAAAAACTACCAAAAATGCTTTAAATTCTTATTATTGTTTGTAAACATTAAAAACATCTTGAATATGTCTAGGTAATTATCATTAGATGCTCGAAAAAATAGTGTTTACCTTGCTAAAAGATTAAACGACACAGTCGAAAGGCTCAGCTATTTCAATTTGAACTTTATTTATATGTAAAAAGAGCTATGATGAATATGTTAGTGCTCTATTAACGTCTTAGTGTTAGTCATAGCAGTTACATCAGCTCTAACAAAATAAGTCCATTCAAATGTTCAAGGTTTGTGGTTAATGTACATTTTTTTTATAGTAAAATGTTGAGTTTTTGCACAAGGAAACGTTGTATTTATTTTATTTTTGTAAATAAAATAGGTAAATATTTGATGATACTTACACCCTTGTTCATAAACGTTTAATATGCCTTCTTTAGTTTGTGTTTTGTTCTTTGGCCCAAAGTGACAAAACACATTCGTACTAAAGAATAATTATAATATTTATGAATGAATGGATCAGTCTTTTGAGCGAGGTTTATTATAGATATTACTAAAGAAAATTGACAAATCTATTGACAATGAAAAAATATCATAACTCTGAAACAAAAAAAACGATTTTCATGAAACATAGCAAAGAATATTGACGAAACATTCTGCTTTAAATGCATTCAAATAGATTCATTTATTACGAACCAAACAGACAACGGGGACAAACTAAATAACCTCTTTATTCATTCAAAAAGTATCATAATTAAGTGAAATATTATCTAAAGTGGTTACGACAATGTTTCTTATGACTAATAAATTAACCCAGGCACAATAAACTTTTTATAAATTATAGTTATGAACGACTTGTGCATACAGCCAGTGTCATAATAGATATATATTTCGGAGTACCTACCTATTGTTACACGATTCGTGTCAGAGTGTCAAGATTAGCCGGTCAACGCACCGGCGCAGTAGGATGCGCGCGCATCATCCCAATTCCAACCAATATCGAATCAGCCAGTCACCTCTTCTTCATAACCTCAAATTAGTTTTACTTAACAGCTGTTTTGTGTAATTCAGTAAAACTATGCGGTTTGTGCTATGTTAGTTCCGGGGAAGTAGTTTCGCTATTTCTACTGCCAATAAATAAAGCACTTTGTAATGATTCGTTAGAAAGGGTGTTGGTGCCGGTGAAAATTAAAGTCACAGTACAGTGTTATAATGAACCCAGTTTTATTGCTATTGTCACGAGCAGCGGATATTGGTAGCTTAAATATCAAGTGGACTTTTCCGTCACGTTGTTTTTAAATATTAATTAATGTGGCTCACGTAACAAAACGTCTAGACGCGTCAAAAACGCATTACGAAATGATTTAAATTTAGAATAGTCGCTTTTTACGGGTTTCCTGGCGTTCATTCAGTTTTCAGCCGGTCACAAAGACGAGCTGTTCATTTTAAAAAACTTTCATATTATTTTTTAGACAACTATATGTATTTATAAAAATTATGCAGTCCATGATAAAATAAATAAATACCTACCTATTTTTATTTAACAAGCTTTGTTAATTTAAAAAAAAATCGGTCGTTATTGCTTTTTTTTTTAATTTTTGGTTTGTTCTATATTGCCAGCCAGTTATTTTAATTATTTTTGTTTTTTAGATTACATTTTAGTGTTTTAAAGACAAAAGTGATCGTATGACAATGTTAGTGTTAAGTGGATGTTTTGAACTATTTTAGTGTGTGATTTAGTGTTTTAAAAATGGAGGATTACGAATACGACTTCGCGTACGAATGCCGGGTGTGTATTTTTTAATAATATTTCACTGAAAACTATTGACTAACTATATAGAAATCGCGTGTATCTAAGATGGCATTTACATGCGATTTCTGTATCTGTAGGTATGTATCATATTAATTCTATGGTCTACTACAAGTAAAATGATCTTATAAGGGTTCGTTTTTTTCCTTGTGAGGTACCCCTAAAAAGAGTTTTTATTGTCTGTGGACGTAGAGGGCATACGACCGATCGCTCTAGAAGTCTTAAGGCTTATGTTCACTGTTCAGCAATGGAGGTCCTGTGGCTGATAAATAATGAAAAAAAAAACAATTATCTAACTTCATCGAAGCACGACCATAAAACTAAAAGCGCTCTGCGGATCAGCGTTTTTCAAAATCGATCCTGTACTTCTGCAGAATAACTCTTTCAAACAGCCATCCAAACATTATCAATTCATAAAGAATAAGAAAATAACTAAAGATAATAGGAAAAAGTTACTTGAATACCAAAAATAATAAAAGCGTGACATGACTATAACTTTCAAAGTGTCAAACTGACTAATATCAAACTTATGGTTAATAGTATAATTTTTGATTACTCATTAAATGCAGCTAGAATTTAGTTTAATTTGTTTTGGCACAATGTCACACAAGCCGCCTTAAGTTAGTTAAGAAATAAAAAACCCACTTAGGAACAAAATATGACACTGTAAATAATATGTGTCTAGAATTTTTAGGATTTTTTTATCCTTGATTCGACCTTTTTTCACATTTAGCAACGCAGTAGTCTATACCTACTTATGAAGTGGTAAAGTATTTATACTTGGATGTAGATATACCGCTAGCTCCGGAATAAATGAACCGATTTTGATGAAACTTGGTATGATGATACATTAAATCTTGCCAAACATCATAGGCAAATTTTTATCCCGATATTTCCACGTGATCGCAACGTAACGGGCGAAACCGCAGTGCGCTGTTTGTATGTGTTATCCTTTTCTATTTTGCTTAAATGAATGACTTCTACCTCAGGTTTTTTATGGAAATTGTTTTTTTTATGAACTCGTTTTGAAATATATGTTGGAGCATTTTTGTATTACTATTTTGAAGAACATTTGTGTTCTTTTATCTAATTCTAAAATCGTTTTTATTGAGGAAAATATAGCATTGTGCTATGATTTTAACATAACTATTTTAAGTATAAGTATAAGTACATAAGTATTTTAACATAACACGTTTTATAGAATGGATACCTAATTTAGAAAAGCTGTAGTTGTTTTGTTTTTAATATATTAGCAGCGGCCCGCGGTTTTACCTGCGTAAGTGAGAGTATCAGAATAAACAGACGGACAGACGGACAAAAAAGTGATCTAATAAGGGTTCCTTTTTTACCTTTTGTACGTAATACTTATTTAATCTATAATAGTCCTTCAATATTTATTTATTTCATAAGTTTCGTCTTAATCGATCAGGTAGGTTCAGGTCTATTCATTACAAATAAAAATCTGCAATTAGAAAAATAGCACAATATTTGATGACAATTAAGCGCAAATATAGAATAAATTCACGTTGAAAAGACAGATCTCTCATCTCCCATGCTCTCTCATATAAGGAGGCATATCTCCTACTGAGTTCTAATACCCTGGTACATTCTTCCAATTAATTTTGTTAAGTTTGATCAGGCGGACTTTTTTCCATTGCACAAATCAGTTTGATCAAAAAGCTTGACCACGCGAAAGCACCCATTTGTTTAAAACCATAGTAGTTAAATTGGTATTTGGCACTTCTAAGTAGGTATACCAAATTGAAGTACTTAATTTACTTTGAAATTATTTTCTTTAAATTCGTTTCTTATTTTTTAGTGCCCTTAATTAATGAATTGGCAGACAGATGGCGCCATATTTAAAATGTATAAATTGGCCTGGCCAGTACGGTTATTTTTCCACTTTTTATTTTCCAGCGCCTCGTCGAGGCAATGGCACCCCGGTCCGCGCGGTCGTTCCGTCAAGAATTTAACATGCAAGATATAACAACGGAGACGACTTACACAACACAATATACATCGGAAAAGTAAGTCTAATTTGTTTAATAATAACATTTTAAATACGATCAAATTCAAGCCTCAAGCGTGAAACTACGCACAGGTGAAGATCTTTTGACACTTGATTCAAGTAGCATTGAGTTCATCAAGCTGCTCCGCCATAATAGCTTGTCTATATATTATATTGTCTATATTAAGCGGCTGGCTGAATTCTTGCTCATGCCTGCACAGTTTCATTCTTGAGGCTTAAATCTTTGATAGGAACATTAAAGAAGAAGATGTAGTTTTAATCTAATCGTTAATCTCCTGTAACGCTACAGATATGTCAGATCGTCGCATTCGACAGAGCTTGACGGTCAAACGCCAGTCAAATCAATGGCCAATGGCAAACTAACCTCGCCTAATTACACAACGAAAACTTTAATCGGTGACGATGATCGTCCAGACGTGAGAAAACTCAAACGAGTACATAGAATGTATGAAGGACCTAATATTATAGAGTCCAGAGGTATAATCCACCCTGAAACAAGGGAGATATTAACTGTAGGTCAAGCTATAAGTATGAGAATACTTGATGTTAGAACGGGAAGGTTGCTATCTTCCCCTGACACAAGACAAACTATGACCATCGAACAAGCGGCCACCGAAGGTCTCATCGATCCGAAGTTAGCTGCAAGATTGACAGGACCCTGCGGTATGACTGAAGATGGAAACGAAGTCACTTTACTAGAAGCTATTCAGAGGGAATTGTATGACGCGGAACAAGGAATGTCCGATCCAGCAGAGAAGAGAATTAAGGTAACTGTGGAAGGTGCAAACCCGAGTCAAGGAATGAGTATCTCGGACGCTCTCCATCGCGGACAAGTAGACCTACAAAGAGGTTTATATAAACTACCAAACGGGACCTACATCACTATAGCCGAAGCCTACGAACGAGGGTACCTCATTTATAAAGAGATTATCAAAATCAAATCGAGTGCTCTGTCTTTATCGGACGCGATTAGTCAAGAACTTGTAGATAACAGCGGTTGGATTCTGGACAGAAATACTGGCGATAGATTCCAGTTAGATGTCGCTATCAAAAATGAATTAATCAACCCTAACGTCCGAGAAGTCGTTGACCCTAAAAACGATACCAAAATCACGCTTGCTGAAGCTATAGAGAAAAATATTATAAACACTAAACATTCTAAATACATCCATAATATGACTAAAGAAAGAATGTCTTTCAAAGAAGCGGCAGTTAAGAGATATATTTGCAAACCCATGACTCTAAAAGACGTCTGTGATAACAATTTAATGACAAATGACAGTAAAATATTATCCCCTGCAAAGAGGACGCCTTTGAATCTACTAGAGTCCATATCGGTAGGCGTGTTAGACAGTGACAATGTTAAATGTATTACAGATACTACTACAGGACAGCTTCTGACCTTATCTGAAGCTTTAGGTGCTAAAATTATTCTTCCAGATAATAAATTCCGTGATAATTTAACTGGTGAGCTTTGTTCTATTCCCGAAGCTGTTGATAGAGGTCTTATTACTTCAGTGTCTCAGAGATCTATCTTTGATATCGACGGATTTAGGGATCCTAAGACAGGGGAATTTGTATCGTTCAATATTGCACTAAATAAGGGTTATTTAAAGTACGTCAATGGCGAGACGTTCCTTAAAGCGGAAAGTGGAGATTTTGTATTCTTAGAAGACTGCACCAAAGTGTCAATTGTTAGGCCCGAAGTTTTAGAAATGTTTAATCGTAAAATAGGTATTTACGACAATGGTAAAGAATTGTCCGTTTTAGATGCTGTATTTAAAAACATTTTGGACCCGAAGACCGGTCATTTGTTAGACGCCGCTACTAAGAAACCAATTCCATTCAACAAAGCTGTAGAAATTAACATGATAACACCAGAAGGCGCGGCTTTATTAAATTCGCTACTGAATATAACGCTTACTTTACAAACTGTCACGAAGACAGTGAAACGATATGTTACCGTAACAAACACAAATTCTTCACAGAGATCTGAAACAATAATCACATTCGCGGAAGCTATCAAACGAGGATTGATTGATGAAAACACACAAACGTTTACTGACCCAACGACGGGTACAGTATTTCCCATACAACAGGCGCTTGACGAAGGACTTCTCGGTGTAGAAAAGAACGAACCCCGTGTCGTTCATATTTCCGATCGCGGAGCTCGAAAAGACCTCGTACCCGGTCAAGTTGTCGAACTGAAAATTACAAAAAAATCGTTCTTTAAAGATTTGCCCCCAAGTCCTGAAAGTAAAGTTCAGCGTGACAGTCGACCCGAGACTTTAAAAAGTCCTGACTATTCTATACGCGAAACCGTGTCCCCAAATGAGAGAACTCAAGTTGAGGAAGTCAGAACTGTAACAAAACAATCTTTAGTAACTGAACCGTCAGTTACCTCAATGACGATTAAAAAGAACACAATCGAACTACCCCGAGGTGGCTGGTCTCTCAAAGAAGCTATTCAACAAAACTTATTCGACCCTAAGACCGGTTTATTCACAATACCCGGCACTGATAGAGTGTTAGACCTTGCTGAAGCTGTTAAACTTAATATTATTAATACAGATTCAGTTGAAGTTATTGATCCTAGAACTAGAAAAGAAATACCTTTGAACAGGGCTTTAGAATTGCGAATTCTAGATAATACGGGACATTACAAGCATAACACTGAGATCTTAACAATGATAGAAGCAATTGAGCGTCAATTTATCATTTTTGTTCAAATGACCTCCACAAAATCGTCACAAAAAGTGATTACTATCACTTCTGTGGTCGGTATGCCTGATAAAATGGAAATATCTGAAGTTTACGATACACCTCGCGATCCTACTAGCGATGACCAGTCAGCATTAGAACCAGTTCAAGTAGCACCGGGAGTTATATTTGATCCTTCCACTGCTTTGGTGATATCTACAACTTCTGGGGTATCGGAAAATATATTAGAAGCAGTCGATCGCGGTATTGTTTCGCCGAATACAGTCAAAGTAATTGAACCAAAGTCAGGGAAACAAATAACACTCAAACAAGCTTTAAATAAGGGAATCATAGATCAACGTTCGGGAGAATATAAAGATAAATCAGGCAAAAAAATCAGCCTTGTTGATGCTGCTAAAGTAGGCTTAGTTGCAGTAGTAGGAGCCCCACTTGTAGCAGCTTCTAAAGTTATTCAACTTGTTAAAAGTACAATGGTAGTGGACCCTCAAACTGGGGAAAAATTACCGATGGAGGTCGCTTACGAAAGGGGTTTGGTAGACCCAGCTACGTATAAGAAATACGAGGAATCTATTCACGATAAAACCCCGGAAACTGAACTTCAGGGACAGGCAACTTACACTCAAGTAACTACTACTACTTCTCCATCTAGCACGACTTCTATCACATTCATTGTCGATCCCAAAACAGGTGAAGAATTATCCATTGAGGAAGCGTATAATAGAGGTATAATAGACCCTGTAACGTACAAACAGTATTTACAAACAACAGACCCACAAACTTTAGGCTCTGTCACAATATCCAATGTCACAAGTACAACTCCAACGTCTACAAAAACTGTCACTGTATTCGTAGACCCTAATACTGGTGAAAAATTGCCAATTGATGTTGCATACGAAAGAGGTCTCATTGATCCTGTATCTTACAAGAAATATGAACTGTCTATTAGAGACAATACCCCAGAAAGAGTTTCATCTTTCGATATTTCATCACCCAGTTCAAGTTCAGTAACATTTACACAAACAACCACTTCTACTATTATTGACCCTAAAACTGGTGAACACCTGTCTATCGATGATGCACATAAGAGAGGTTTGTTGGATTCACCGACGTACAAAATGTATAAAGACTCTCATACAACCGAGACTAGTGTATCAAAATCTGCACCTGGTACTAGCTCAGTTACAATCTCTCAAACTACTAAACCGATTTCAGTAGGTGCGGCAGTTTCAGAAGGCTTCATTACGGTAGAATCAATACAGAATAGTTTGTTATCTGATAATAGAAAAATAATTGAAATTCCGTCACTTAAACCTAAGACTCATGATGTCGTACATATAAACAAGGAAGCTATTTTAAAACCTAAATACAAAACAAATATTGGTAGAGAAAGGACACCAGAGGTGGACGTGTTAGAAACGAAACCAATTGTTCTTCAAAAACTAAGAAAACGAGTGGTTACTCCCCTTGAAGCGGTAGAGAAGGGTCTCATTAACAAAGAAACAGCTACAATTTTAGATAGAGTTAAAGTGTACAAAGATAGTAAGGGTGATCCGATCACTTTAGATAAAGCAATTGAAATTGGCCTAATAGATGAAAATAAAGGCGAAATAGTTGATCCTATCCACGGCGATGTAGTTACTATAAAAGAAGCTCTTAAAAGAGGTATTTTGGACGGTGAAGGTCAAGATGAAATATTGATTCCATTGGCTCGAAGTCTCTCCATCCCTGAAGTGTTGGAACAAGGTTTATTAGACCTTGCCACTGGAAAAATAGTTCATCCTGAAACTGGTAACCTTCTAAGCTTAAGAGAGGCCATCATTTGTGAAATTGTCGATCCTTTGTCAAGCATTACTATTGGACCTGGTAACAAAATAAGTTTAGCCGAAGCTATTGAAAGAAATATTATTGACAATGAGAAAAATGTGGTAAAAACTAACGAAGGTCCATTAGACTTAATAACCACTGTGAACGCTCAAGTGTTCCCTGAAAATGAACCAAGAAAGCTTATTGAAAATATACCACCAGCTGGTATGACGCTCAATATTGCCATCGAAAGGAATCTTATCAATCCTCATACAGGAGAAATTAAGCATCCACTCACTGGAGAAATGACACCTGTTAACCACGCAGTAGCAAGAGACTTTATAATGGCTATTCCTTACCCTCAAACACCTGAAACAATTATGATACAGGACGCCCTTGATAAAGGCGCTGTAAACTTAAAACAAGCTACATTCACAGATCCCAACACTAAAGAAGTGGTATCAATTGAAAAAGCTTTAGAGAAAGGCCTATTAGCTGTTAAACCAGTCACTGAAGTTATGCAGGCAAGTGGTGTAGTTACCACTATAACGGAAACTTTTTCATCTCAACACACAATAACAACGAGGATGATAGAATTGTTGGCTGATTATGTTTTGGTAAGTGCCAATGAAGTACAAAATACAAAGACTGGTGAACTTATGTCAATAGATGAAGCGAGAGCGCAAGGCATAGTCAGAGATGAACAAACAAATAAAGAACAGTTCCTAACTGATACGAATATTAGTTTTGAAGATGCCTTAAACTTAGGATACATTGACATGGACGCTGGTACGTTTACTCACCCGAAAACAGGTGAAGTGTTAACTATATCTGAAGCCGTCAGTACTGGGGTACTTAACACTGAAGTTCCAAAAGAATCTGCAAAAGAATTACCTAAGAAAAAAGAACTTGAAATGCTTGATCTCAATGAGGCATTTGAACTTCTATTTGATGAAAAAACACAAAAATTCAAGAATCCTAAAGCTCCTAATAAAGTTTTAACATTCAAAGAAGCTTTAGATAGAAAAATAATTGATCCCAATTCAGTTATTTATAACGTGGCTGATGGTAAACCAGTTACTTTGAAGGAGGCGCTTAATACTGGCTTAATCGATAAAAAGTCGGGCAAATTGAAGGAACCTAAGACAGGAAAATCAGTCGATATTAAAAATGCAGCCAAAATGGGTTTAATCGCTGTTGTAGCTGCACCAGTTTTAGCTGGCATGGCTGTGGTTAAAGGAGCAAAGGCTGTTTCCAGCAAAATTATGGAACCTAAACAAGGTTCAGCAACAGAAACTAGTAGTAAAGTTCCTGAAAAGGGAAATAGTGAAGTTGGCTTACCCAAATCGTCTTTGAAAGAAATTATTAAACCACGAACAGTTATTGATAACAAACCTTCCAAACCTGAGAAAGACGAACTAAATGCAGGAGAACGTTCACAACCAATAGCTAAAGACGATAAAAAAGTAGACAAATATCAGCTCAAAGCTATTAAAGATAACGAAGCATTACAGAAAAAGCCAGAACATGAAAAGACACACCCAAAAGATGCTAAACCTGATAGTTTTACAGTTGAACGAAAACTATTTGATACAAAACCTGTTATTGAAGAATACAGGGAAATGACACCTGAAAATGAAGAAATTTTGACAGTTATTAAAACTACTACATCAAAGTCTGTTGAATACGATACTATACTATCCGAAGCACCTATATCTATAACAGCTATTGAGACGCCGACTTCAGTCCCTGAGAGCAAAAAACTTATTGACAACAAAGTTGCTCCTCAGTTTAAAATGCCTAAAGAATCGACACAGGAGTTTAAACCAGAGGTAAAAGACACAGTTATTAGAGAATTCAAGGAATCCACGCCAGATGGAGAAGTGACCACAGTTGTCACTACGACTGTATCAAAACCTGAACCTACTGAGTACGTTACCGAGCACAGTAGCACTGTTATAACTTCTTCATCATCTACCGTAACTACTGTAGAAATTACCCAACACGAATCATCATCTTATGAAATATCAACTGAAGAAGTATCATCTGCTCCTCAAATTACTGAAGTCGAACATAGGGAATATAGAGTCGAATCGCCTGATGATGACGAAATCGATAAAGCACAAAACATACCGGACAGGCTCATTGAGACAACAATAACAACTAGTCCTGTAGATAAAGGTGATGTTACAAAACCAGTTGAAGTGGCCCCTGGAGTCATTTACGATCCCAACACATCTGTAGTCATATCATCCACAGCTGGAGTGTCCGATAATCTGTGGGAAGCTGTCAAAGAAGGTGTAGTTCCTTCAGAAAACGTCGTTATAAGGGATCCTACATCTGGTAAGGACATTACTCTAAAAGAAGCTATAAATAAAGGTGTCGTGAATAAGAAAACAGGTGAAATCAAAGACGCTTCAGGCAAGAAAATCAGCCTGGCTGATGCTGCTAAACTCGGAGTTTTGGCAGTAGTTGGGGCTCCAATTTTGGCGGCTTCAAAAGTAATTGAAGTAGTGAAAAAGGCAGTAGTGATTGATCCAAAGACAGGAGAAAAAGTCCCTCTCGATAAAGCACGTGATAAAGGTTTGGTCAAACCTGAAACACTTAAAAAGTTAGAAGAAACTATCAGTGTTCAAACGTCTAATATCACAGCACCCGTTAACAAAGAAATTATTCAAACTGTAGTATCAACATCTAGCACAGGTTTCGATGAATTAACTAAAATTACTTCTTCAATTTCTGAGATAACTAAATCTAGCGAAGCAATACAGTCGTCAAGCCCTACATCTCATGATGCAAAGACAGTGTCTGCCATGCTTATTGATGCTGAAAGACAACCTTTAAGGGTAATCGATGAAATAACAGAACAGAATGTCACTAAAGAACTTATTGAATCCGTTAAACCACTTTATGAAAACATTCCGCTTACAGACGCAATTACACAAGGTAAAATTGAACCAAAAGTATGTAGGATTGTCATTAACGGAATCGAATCGCCTCTTACAGTGCAAGATTCATTAGAACAAGAACAGATTAGTAGATTTACTCCTGTTGATGTTATATCTAAGAATTGCGTCGTGGTAAGGGAATCGAAACCCAGATACTTCGTCGCCATATCTCACAGACTCACTCCTGAAGAACTATCTGAAATAGGAGTTTACGACATCGAAAAACAAATATTTTTAAACCCTGAAACGGGAGCTAAAATTTCATTTGAAGAGCTTGTATATGGTTTACAAATATTCGACCCTGAATCTATTTTAGTTAAGGACTTAGGCTCCAAATCTGATGATTACATTTCATTCGACGAAGCTATAGCTAGACCTATCATTGATAAAACCACAGGTCACATGGTAAATCCTAAGACTGGTAAAAGAGTACCGTTCTTAGATTGTATTCAGTTAGGTTGGATAGTTGAGAAACCTGAAGACGTATCTGTCCCTGAACAAGTAACGATTGAATCCGCTTTAGAACAAGGATTGTACAATCCAAAAACAGGTGAAATCACAGATGTAAATACGGGTGCATTAGTTCCAATAGGTGAAGCTGTCGAAAAGGGAATTGTCGATCACGAATCTCTTTTGATTAGGGTACCGCAAACAAAGGAAATGATTCCTCTATCAGATGCCATTGAACTCGGCATAGTTGAAATACATGAAGGTGAATTAACCATAATTGAAACTCATGAAAGAATCGAAATTTCAGTAGCCATTCAACGCGGTACTATAACTGTTATTCGTAAAGCGATATCTATAGAAGCTGTACTTAAAAATGAAATGTATGAACCAACATCAGGCAAGATAAAAGACAAATTGACAGATCAGCTAGTCACTGTTAAAGATGCCGTTGATAGGAACATTGTACATCCAACCATTTCCGAAATCAAAGATACTGCTTTAAATAAATTCGTACCTCTATCGGAGGCTCTAAATACAAAATTGATAAATCCTGAGACTGCTAAAATTAAAGACAAAAAGACTGGCAAAGACATTCCATTAGATGATGCTTTGAAAAAGGGCTTGGTTGCAACGAAAGATGTCACATTCTCCTTATTTGATGTTATAGAATTAGGTTATTATTCTCCTGAATCGGGTAAAATTTTGAACCCAAAAACTGGTGAACTGATAACGCTTAACAATGCTATTAAAAATAAATTGGTAAATCCATCTGATGTCCGAGTTAAAGACGATAAATCCGAAGCGGTAGTACCATTCGACCAAGCAGTTAAATCAGGTCTTTTAGACTTAGAAAAAGGAATTATAACATCTCCGCTAATCAATCTCAAAGACGCCAGTGATAAGGGTTATTTGCTAAGCGACAAAAAGCCTTGGACCTTACAGGAAGGACTAGTGCAAGGCATTTACGATCCTGAAACTGGTCTGCTGACTATAAACGATGTTACCATGACTTTAGAAGACGCCATTAAATTAGGTAATATTGATCCTAAAGCTTTAACTGTTAGGAACTCCGTCACTGGAGAAATCATTTCGTTAGGCGATGCTATAAAATCAGGTATAGTCGATTCTAAAGAAGGTACAGTTACTGACCCGGTACAAGGAGATAAGATTTCGCTCACAGATGCTTCTGAACGCGGTCTCATTGTCCCAGCTAAAAGAAAACTCAGTCTACCCGAGGCTGTGTTTAAAGGATTTTATGATCCAAAAACTGGCGAATTCTCGCATCCACAAAGCAAGGAAAAAGTTCAAACTGATAGGGCTATAAAAAAACGCATGATCGACCCTCAATCGACTTTAGTACATGTTTTAGGCAAAGTAATTCCTTTCGAATTCGCTGTTGATAAAGGCATTGTTGATGGTAGAAGAGGAGCTATCATCTTAGGCGATGAAAAAATAGACTTCCGCGAAGCGTTTGAGAGAGGCATACTTGTAGAAGTTCGCAAACCACTTTCTCTAATCGAAGCCTTGGAAAAAGGAGTCTATAACGAAATCACGGGTCTTTTTATGGATCCCCAAAGTGGTAAAAAGTACACTCTTACTGAAGCAATCAAATTAAACCTTATTGATCCGCACTCGGTGCATATTAGGGATAACAGACTAGGTAAATGGGATAAGATCACAATACCAGAGTCTTTGGAAACCGGTGTTATTGACGATCAAACGGGTAAGATACGAAACATAAATAGCGATAACGAAGAAATTACTCTGCGTAAAGCATTCGAGATAGGTTTGCTTGTAGATAGCAAAGCTCCAATCAGTTTACAAAGAGCGCTTCATCAAGGCCTCTATGATGATAGTACCGGTAAAATTATAGACCCTGCAACAAATCGCAAAATCACTTTACACGAAGCTATCAGAAGGTCAATCATCAGTCCTAAATATTTATGCTACTTTGACAAGAAATCAGAAAAACCATTGTCTTTGGCAGATTGCTGCCGCAGTGAAATAATTGACAGGCGAAGCGGCAAGTTCCGCGAACCGGGATCAGATGTTGTTGTACCGCTATCTGAAGCAATGAGCTTAGGTTTAATAGTAGATATTGAAAGTGCAGGATTTACACTCTATGACACGTTAGCGATGAACATGTACGACATTACTGAACTTGTTTTCGTTCATCCTGTTTCTGAAAGAAAGATTTCACTAAAGTCCGCCATTGTTGAAGAATTTATAAACCCCGAAACGTCGTTGGTCAAACACATTCCCTCTAGTAAATACATAAAATTAAACGAAGCCATCAAAACTGGAGTTGTAGATGATGAAAATAACGTATACGTTTTACCAAATGGAAATCAAATCAATTTGTTAGACGCAAAACATCGCGGTCTCATTGTAACAACTAAAAAGAATTTGAGTCTCGAAGAAATTATTAAGAACGGATTATTTAGAGCTGACAATGGAAGGATCGTTGATCCTAGTACTAATGAATTTATCGATATCAATAAAGCAATCGAGATTGGTTTGTTGAATCCTGATACTACCGTTGTAAAAGATAACTTCACAAATAAATTTAAGCCACTGCCTTTAGCTATCCAAAATGGTGACGTTGATGTTACAAAAGGTAGGGTTCTCGATACTAAGGCTAAGAAAACTTACAGCTTAGACATCGCTTTCGACAAAGGTCTTCTCGTCACTGTCATACATCCACTTACTTCTCAAACTGTTACTAAACGTTACGTCTCAGACACAGGAGCTTCGAAAGATCCTGTCCTTAGGGAATTCACTTTAGATGAAGCCATCAAATACGAATTTATCGATCCAGAAACTGCTGTCATCAAAGATCCTCATAAAAATAAATACATTCCATTAAAATTAGGTATAACCGAGGGTATTATTGACAAAAATGCTAAGGGTTCATTCGATACTCAAAATAGATCTCAGACTCTTTGTTTCGTTTTTGAGAATGGCTTAATCGTGTATGTACGCGAACCTCTAACGTTTGAGCAAGCCCTCGAAAGTGGGCACTTGAATCTGACTACTGCTCGGTTTACTGATCCTCAATCCAACGAAGTGCTGACAATCAAAGACGCTGCCACATTAGGCTACATAGATCCAGACACTGCGCTCATTAAAGATAATCTCAAGAAGAGGCTTGTCAAACTGCCCGAAGCGTTCCGTAAAGGTCTCATAGATGCCGAGAAAGGCAACATTTTGGACACCGAAACATCTAAACTCAACACATTGTCCGCTGCGATAGAAAGCGGTCTCCTAATGACGCCAAAGAAAAGCTTCAGCTTGATCGAAACGATAAACTTTGGTATTTACAATCCCACTACGGGAGCATTGAACGATCCTTTTATTACAACAAGCGTTATAGATAGAAAGAGGTTAAATTTAGGCGAGGCGATAAACCAAGGAATCGTAGACGCTTCCAGTACCGTCGTTAAAGAACCAGAGACAGGAAAGATATTGCCATTGGTTCAAGCTATGGAACAAAAACTCGTTGACCCTGTCGAAGGCAAGCTCGTTATCGATACAAAGAAGTCTATCAAACTAGACTTGGTCAAAGCTCTGAAAAAGGGATACTTACTGCCAGCAGAAACAAGGGTAAGTTATGTTCAGTGTATATTTATTGTGCTTCTGTCAAGCAAAAAGGTGTCGCTTTACGTTTCCTATTTCCATTTCTTAGACGGTGATCTTTAAGCGTTTGGCTTAAAACATTGGCATGGCACGACACCCCTGAATCAATCTCATAAGTGTCAATAATTCTTATGTAATTTTCTGGGTGACGTCACGTACACGTTGAGATTCATCACAATGACATGTAGAAACTGTTTTGTATTTTTTTATTGGTAATTAGTTAAACTACACATAATTTACACTCATAAACAGTATTTGATAATACAGAGTATATATAATTAGATTTTTTTCAAATTCTAGTTTGTGATCAATTATTGCGCTTTCAGTAATGTCTACTGTAGTATTTTGAGACTCAATGCCTTCTGTGATGTCACTAGCTAGATGCTCAAGTTAGTTTACAACGCTCAGAATCAATTGCAAGTTTCCCAGAGGGAAACTATCAATTGGCAAGCGTGCTTACAATCATTGTACTAAGGCTCGATGTATGTTGTTTTTTATTTACAGCCGTTGCCTGCGATGCTAAAGAACCCTTTTGAGCTAAATCGTGAATGCTTGCCTGTGAGGGATCATATTAACGACGATACAAAGAATCATCACCGTTTCGCCCAATGTCTAACCTATCATAATCACTTTGCGCTAAGATACGAATATGGCTGAAGTGGACGGACGGTTACGTCATCGTCGCCGTCAGCCCTATTTCCGGCTTTAGTGTTCGCTTCCCCATTAGCAAAAACCAGTGTACTATGACAACTGGTCGTTTCGGAACTATGTTTAGATTTGTTAGTTCCAATATACTCATTCCTTGGACCTCGTGCTCACGTTGGATGCATGACAGAAGCTATGCTATTGTGATGTTCAGAGTGGAAACACAACACATTCACAATAACATCAAATGGTAAAACATTTTCAACAAACACAAACATTAAGGTATTATTTAATTCATTATCGTCTTTTATACAATTATGGAACCTCATTTCATCATCTGTTTCTATTTTTATTTCTGTGTTTACATTATTTTGTTCATGATGAAATGATGTCCCATTTACTTTGTTGTATATTTGTACTTCGTTTTTTGAAGTTACTGTTTTACTCAACAATACTCTTTCAGATCACAACTTTTTCAATAAGAGGTATACTTTTGAATTTTATTTTACTTAACAATTAACTTAACATTTTAACTAGGTTACGAAGATGTTGATACCATAAGACAAGCGTTTAAAATCTCGAGTATTTTTGTCGTTTGTCTTTTTTCACCGCTTGCATGGTCCGCTTTGCATGTTAGATAGTAATTATGTTCTATTCGTTGTATTTTCTCACCATTATCATCATCTGTGTCGCATTGTATTGTCGCCTGTCTTCTTATCTACGATTTGTCTTGCTTCTCTTGCGTAGTTTCTTCCGTCTACGCTTTCTTTAAAGGCGTCTGTTGCATGACAAGCGTCTACTCCATTTACAACCTTAAATATTTACTTTTAAGGTTACGTATCGATTGTCAAATGTTCCTTGTTTGTGGATACGTTGTACAGGTCATTGTCATTGCAATATCACTCTGTATATTTCGATGCTCGATTCAATTCAGGTCGTCTTGTAAGACTGACTGCACACAGTAGTGTAGATGCATTGTATATTTTGCTAGCACTAGTCTAGCACTGAACTGATCGCGCGACCACTCGAGATAACTTATAATTTTAATATTTTGTTCAGACGCGTGATTTACCGTACCGATTGAAAATACATAATATTTATCTCGTTAAGTCGAGCGAATCGCAGTTTATTTTGCAAGACTAAGGTCCATATTACAGTAGGAATCTCAAGATACGAATTAATTTGTGACAAAATTATCTCGATGCTTGATTTTCATAATACGGACCTAAGAAAAGTCAGGACGATTTCAAATCTTTCTAAAATTATAGAAAGCCATTATTCCATCTAACTATTGTTTTATCTGAATGTAGCAAGCAGTAGAAGAGAAGTACAGACTCTGCGATGAGACCCTGAACAAGTTGATGGAATGGATCGGCGTCGTAGAAGAACGATTGGCTAACCAGGAGCCGGTGAAGGAAGATATCGACGAGCTCAGAAACCAGATCAATATATTAAAGGTTAGTGAAGTTATCTACTTCTCTATAGATGTAAAAAACAAAGTCCTGACTGAGTGACTAATAAATCGAAGCACAGAAGGCCAATTCGTAAATCAAATTGTTCAAATTCACATTTTAATATCATTCCTATTGCATTTCGATTAAAAAATATTCCTGAGAATACCAAAAGCTTATTTAAAATGACATTTTGGCATAACGCGAAATGAGCAGACTGCGTTGAAGGTTTCTCAGCGACTAAAAGTTTTTTGTAATTGAAATGCAATCGGAATGATATTGCAATGTAATTTCAACAATGTTTTTTTTACGAGAATTTGCCTTCAGCTCAAACTAATAGACGGATCAGGCCGATCAGGCCTTTTGGCATACAAATTGTTTTTTACAACGTAGACATCCGCTAAAATTGATTTTCAACCCTACGCAAACAAAGTCATGGGCAAAAGCAAGTGTTTGATATAAGATAGATTGATAGATAAATTTTAAGTCTTCTAATTCTTTATTAAGTAGGTATATTAACAAAAAGAATGCCCTATTTATTAGTACAATGTCTGATAAAATATTAGAAATGTTTAATTCATTAGTAAGTATCTAATACTATTAATAATAGTTGTACGACTTATTTACAAAATGTAAATAAAGTAAATTTCCTTTGTACCAGCTTATCAAAGACGACCTGGAAAGTCACCAGCGCCAGGTGTCCGCGTGCGCCGACCAGGCCAAGCAGCTGCTGTTATCTGGTGGTGACGTACTTGCTCCTCACGAGGTAAACTTATACTGTTACAATCTGGACATAACTAGTTTTTGTCATCAAAGAGTTTCAATTGGAACTATTTTCTACCTATTTTGGCACACGCACGCAAGGAAGAAATGAACATGACAATAAAAATTAATTACATAAAAAACAAAAAAGGGACAAAGCAAAAACAACATAAATGAGGAGTCGTGTGCTGACCGATTTTGCGTTATGTTCGTCCTACTAGCATCACGTTCCAATAATCAAACACCTGTAACCAGCTTCACGGATCAACAACCAACCACACCTATTAACTTGTTCATCCAGGTGGCAGCACTGGAGCGTGGCGTGCGACAGCTGAAGCAACGGTGCGACAAATGCACTGACAAATGTGAGAAACTATTGAGAAGAATCATGGCCGCTAGAGACGAGCTTGGGAAGTTCACGTGAGTAGACCTTTTGGGACTTGTTATAGGGTTTAATTTAGCTTGAATGTTTTTAAAAAACTGTCAGACATTTTTAATACCAATATCTACAAACACCACCGTGTATGTCTATACCCGTTACATTTGTAGCACCATTAATAGCACTAATTATATAGATTTATTTCATGGAAAGACCTATTACAAAAGAACAGGTGTTCCCGCTGGCTATAAATAATATTGATCTATATTCGTATGCAAATCAGAAGGCCAATTCTTGTAAATAATATGGTTTCAATTACATTTCAATATAGAATAGAATAGAATAGAAAAACATTTATTTGGACAAGCACACGACAAAAATACATAGTATAAACCATTTAAAAGATGTTGACAAGCAACCCTAAGAACATTAAAAATACAGAAAATGAAAAAGAATAAAGAACAAAAAAGTACATAAAAAAGAGAAAGACAGAAAAATCAGAGAATAATAACAACAGAATAAATACATATTTTAAAAAATAAAAATCTAAGGAGCCGTGTGCCTCCAAAAAGGCTCTGCCTCAGCAAAAATAGCTGTAACAACAATAGGTTGCTACAGCAGCTGGTCTTCCGGCAGGACCCATTGCGGATGACGCTTCGCACCGCGAGTAGAGCTGGCGAGTCTCAAAAGTCACAAACATAAAATCGACCTACATAAATAAAAATAAGAATAAAAAATAATAATAATAAAAATAAAAAAAGATAAATAGTAATAATATCATTCCGATTGCATTTCGATTGCAAAAGATACCCTTAAAGTCAGTTTATTTTTACAAAAAGCGAACTTTTAGGGTATTTTGAGCTACTTTGAGGGTATTATTTGTAATCGAAATGCAATCAAAATGATATTGAAATGTAATTTGAACAATGTTTATTACGAGAATTGGCCTTCTGTTCTTCTATTCAATAGCCAATGACGATGTCATACTAACGCCATCTGTTGTTAAGTAGACTTTGTATATGGTTCCACTATTGTATAATAGATGGCGCTATAAGTTCGAAGCCAATTAAAAAGAATGAAATTTAAAAAAACTAGAGATTTACGTGAAGATTTATCTAGCACGTAACTTAAAAATGTTTTTTTGGAAAGTTCTAAAAAATTTTTAATAAAAATTTTTAATCAATTGTGATTTTGTAATAATGTGAATGTATATGATTCTAGTAACGAAGTAAATACGTTCAACTCTTGGATGGAAGGTGCATACCGTACCCTCGAAGAGAAAGAGGCTCTGCTCTCCAAACTGAACACTCTGCCATCGCACAGCGATGACGTCAGAGAGTTTGTGAGTGACGTCATCGCTCACCAAGCCGACCTCAGGTTCATTACGATGTCCGCGCAGAAATTCGTCGATGAAAGCAAGGTACAAACACCAATTCTTTTTCCTTCACCTTTTTTTAACAAAATGCCACAATGTTAACCAGAAGACATTAAACATTAACCAGAAGTCGTTTCTTAAAATGTTACATCCCGCATTTGCATAACGTATTTTCCCAAATGACACAATCTTCTTCTCCTTAAATGTCACACTGTCACTTAAAACGACATATTCGTCAGATATCTTTGTCCCACTTAAAATTACAGATTCACTAAATTCTCTTTTTTTTTTCAAAAGGTCACACTCTCAATATTAATTCTATTATTTTATATAATATCCATCCAACCAATTCGCCAAATGTCTTTTCGCTAAAACACCACAATCTTAAAAAATTACACCCAGTTCTCTTTTCTAACTCATAATCATATTCCAGGAATTCCTATCAATACTGAACGAGTACCGCACATCGCTCCCCGCTCGTCTCGCCCACATACAAGACAACTCATCCGGCGTCGTCCGCGAAGCCTCCGCCTTAGCTCGTCGAAGGCACTCCGAGCTTGTATCCCGAGCGCAGAGACTGCACGACAGGCTGCGTGCTGCTGGTGATAGGGCAGCGGTCTATAACGACGCCGTCGATCGTGCTAGGAGGTGGATGAGAGAGGTACTGAACCACAGTATTGCCATAGTATTATTCTGTCGAAATTATATACTCAAAACAACCAATATCACACCTCTGATACTGTTAGAAATACACATTCAAGACACCCAATCACACTCACAAATCACAAATGAGGACCTGATAAAAGCCACAGAACACCGCCTTAAGTGTGGCTAGTTTACAATTTAGGTTTTATCATGTGCAAGTACGATAAAAAGAAGAATTCACCTATGGATAAAGCCAGAATCTCAATCAACATCACAAATCCGTGCATTATGACTGAACCCCAAACAGTCTCTGGTGCACTTTCTCCAATGAAGCTTATTGAATGAACTTGAAAAATTGATCAGCTGAACCTCTGACATGTTAAAAGTAAAAGAGACAACGAAACAGGCTGGAAAAGAAAAATAGTTGATTTGTTTTAGTTCGTTGGTTTAGCTTAACGGAGTGGAAATTCTGGATAAGAAGAATCCTGGATGAATTCTGGATTTTATTTTAAACTTTTGTTCTAGTGATTTTATGTTTGTTACTACTTTTCTGATTGTCTTATGTCGTGTGCTTGTCCAAATAAATGTTTTCTTTCTTTCTTTTCTTTCTTTCTTTATAAGAAGTCATGACTTTTAAAATGTCTTCCTCATAATCCTAAAAATGCCAAGCCCAATTTGCTTAATGAGAATAAACTGTATTTAAATCAACAGATCGAGCCACAAATCCGGCTAGTACTCTCCGAGCCGGTGGGCGGTGAGCCGCGCGCTGTTGAGAACCAACTTGAGAACGCTAAGGCGCTTCACAACGAACTACTAGCTAATGGACGACTTATCGACAATGCTAAAGATGTGAGTATTGTACTTTCCTGTAAACTATCCTACTAATATTACAAAAGTGAAAGTTTGTGTGTGTATATGTATGTTTGTTACTCTTTCACGCAAAAACTCCTGGACCGATTGCGATGAAACTCGGTATCTAGATAGCTGGAGACCTGGATTAACACATAGGCTACTTTTTATCCCGATATTCCCACCGGATCGGGACTTACGCGGGTGAAACCGCTGGGGCGCAGCTAGTCCTCTATACATATAAAATGCTTTATCCTGAATGTCTGACTGACGGATCAACGCACAGCCTAAAACGCCTAAATCGTAGAGACCTGAAACTTGGAGAGTGTGTTCTTTGTATCACTTAGGCATCCAATAAGGAAAGATCTTTCGAAATTCTACCTCTTATGGGGTGAAAAAGGGGGGCAAAGTTTGTATGGGACAACGTCATTCTTTGGTTTAATCTTATTATAATCATTTTTAACTTCTACGCGGACGAAGTCGTAGGCAAAAGCTAGTTTACCTATATTATTCTGGCCTCCAAAAAAGTTTATGTTAAAATCAGGCTCGTAAATAAACTTTCAGCATTTTTCGCCATCTCTTTATTTTAGGAATTGGCTCTGAAAGTTTAATTGAAAAATTCACCCAGTATATGTATTATATCCGACTGTCTGGACACTATATTACAAGTCTAGTTACTTAGTTTGCAACTGGATTAGAAGATAAAACTCTAGGGCAAGTCAATTTTAGGTTGGGTTGGCGATTGTTAATCATAATAAGTTAGGGAATTGAGATATTAAAATTCTTCTATAATGATTTCACTAATTACTTATTCATTTCTTTTCCCCAGGCATGTGACCAACTCCTCCGTTCCTTAGAAGGCAGTATCTCGCCTTCGGAAGCTCGAGCTCTCGAATCTCCCGTACAACAGCTCGAATCAAGCTGGAAACAAGCTAGAGACGAGCTGGCCGAGCGCTGTGCAGCTCTTCATGCTGCGTTGTTACACTGCGTCGGTTTACAAGACGCTACTGAGACGCAAGCAGCTTGGTTAGCTCAGGCTGATGCTGGTGCCAAGTAAGTATACTTTCCAGCAGCTTAAATTAAGCTGGTAACAAGCCAGGCATGAGATTGACTGTATGTGTAATTTTGAATTTTCCCCCACATAGTGACAGGATAAAAGTAGATCTTTCCATAAACTGTTAAACAGTTATGCCATGGGCACGATATGACTTTCAAATCAAAATTAAATAGGATTCACTATTACTTAACTCTAAAATGCGTTTTTTAACCTTGTTATTCTTCTCACAGGAACTTGATAAACAAGCCAGCCTCTCTAATCCGAGAACGTCTCGACGAACAAATACGCGAACAACGCATCCATCAAGCTGAATTAGACTCCCGTCGACCGACATTGGCCAAACTGCTATCAAGTGCTAGGGAAGCCGCCTTGACGCCGTCAAACGCGAGGATCGCCAAGAAATTGGAACAACGCGCTGAAGATATCTATGCTAAGTGAGTATTCTTTTTGTACCAAGTTTGGTTCAACTGCTATCAAGGCTACGGTCCGAATATAGATGACAGCGCTGACAGTGCTAACGATCAAATCTCCCGACCCTATATTGTGAGCGTACTCAATATGTTTACGGTGCTATCACGACGTTCATGATTTCTATCAACTATCAACAGAAATGTCATTTTTAAACATGCATATTTTACTTTCTATGTTTGAAGTGTTTAGTACAAATACGATTAATAAACTGCTCCTTCGTTATTTGTAAATATTTTCACACAGAATGATACTTCTAATATCATATCAGGATCAAATATTCAAATTCTAAATTAGCTTGTAAAAGAACGGATGCAAACGTCAATTTGGCTGCGGTCCGTAATCGACTTTGAGCGCTGTCAGGCACTCCAAGTCATAAAATGTATCCATTTTTGATGAAAATGGTATTAAGTGCTATCTAAGCTTTTTAAACTAATAAATCTTTCTTCTACCCAGATACGAGAAACTAGTCGAGCGACTCGGCAAACGTGGTGAATTCCTGCAGCAGGTGTCGAGTGAGTTGGCCACGTTTACGGCGCAGGCGGGCGCGCTGGAGGCTGCTCACGCGCAGGCCCAGGCGGAGGTCACGCACGATCTGCCTGCCAAGATACACGACTTGCAGGTTTATAGGTAATGAAAGATTTAACTATAGATACAGGGTTTAGTGGCTGGCTTGGCTAGCTCTTAATTTTGTTTTATAACCAAAAATATTAATAATCATAGAGGGAAGCGGTTCTGTGCACCTTTACAATCATCTTTTGTATTGGAAATTCGAACATATTTTTTTAATTTATATATATATTTTTTTTTATAATATAAATATTAAGGGAGTGTGTAAGTTTCAGTTGATTTTTCGGGTAAAGATAACCTCATTTGCAGAAAAACAGTCGACAATCGGAAAAGCAGTATCGACATGGTCGTACGCTTATTAACGAAAAACCGTATCTTATTTTGATATGCCACTGCTGCAGAAAGACCTCATTCCACTAATCACAATCCCGTGCCATGGCGGACTTCTTCTATAAATATAAAATCAGAAGTTCGTTGATTTGATTTGATATAGACAGCTATTATTATCCGCTAAGAAAGGATTCTAGAAAATCTGCCAAAACAATGTCAAATATATGCTTGTTGATAAGTGATGTTGATTTTTGTAGTGACATTGTTAGCTTGAAAATCGGGTGTCCCCCCCACATTACCCTACATACAGTAAGGATCTTAAGTAAATGATTAGTTTGCTACAATAATCCTATCAACAAGTATTGGAGTTACGACCTTCTTCTAATAGACGTTACACACAAACCTAAATACTTGAATTAAAAGTACTCAGTGTGATTATTATTTTCAACATGTTAGCTAAGTCTTTAGTTGGTCGAGTGGTATAAGCCGCCACCCGCTACACCAACCGACGTGGGTTCGATCCACAGGTTACGTTGTTATAATGTTCAAATAGTGCTGCACGGGATTGTAAACGTAACGGTGGGCAGAGACTTTTGACCGTGGATTGTACCAGAAAATAATAAACTTCTACACAGATGAAGTCCCGGGTAAAACCTAGTCTTTAGAGTCCAGCTCATCCCGCCATAACAACCTTGATTGACACTTTCTTTCCATTTTCAACAGGGACAAACAAATGCCATTACTCGAAGAATGCTTAAGGAATGGCAAACAATTGATCACAAAGAAGGACGTGACAGACACGCATGTCGTCCACGATAGGATCAAGGCTCTGGAGTCCATGTGGCGTGATTTCAACACATCGTTGGAAGAGAAGATGAAGCTGTCCAAGCAGAAGGCTGATCAACTCAACCAGTATGAGAGCCTAAAGATTCAGGTAATTATTTTTTTGAAAGAATGATGGCATGACAACACTTGAGTACACAAGACAAAAAATATGATTAAATTCTTCGTTTATCTAGATTACAATAAAATTCATAGTATTTTGTACTAGATGTGGAACAAAGATATAAGCATAGAGCGGTGTTGGCTTAGTGGTAGATACCTCGACTTTCATTCTGAAGGTCGTGGGTTCGAATCCAGGCCGGCCGTGCACCAATGTATTTTTCTTAAGAAAAATTTATGTGCGCTAATTGACATTGCTCTTACGGTGAAGGAAAACATCGTGATGAAACCCGCGGCTTAGTTGGCTCCAGAAGTATTGACAGGTTCTCTCCTCTGGACATGGTCGACTAAGCTGAGAGGGTAGTAGGTGCTGGGTAAGCCTATTCCATCTTCACGCAAAAAGGACCCAATTAAAAAGGGTCTAATCGCGGAAAACAGCCCGCATACAAGTACAAGTACAAGATATAAGCATTTAAAGACACGTGTTTTTTAATTTTCTTTATTAGCATCTGATGCCAATACACGTATAGGAACTTCAAGAACCTAACCTCCTTGTAAACAAGTAATTTGTGTTCGAAGTTTTGCTATTAATCTTTAGTCGTAAGCATTGCCAACTTCTAGAAGTTAAATTTGTGTTTAATCTGAGCCTTATTTTGTTCTCTTTACCATATTATTTAAAGAAAGAAATAATTCTTCTAGAGGAATGCCTGGGCTCATACCTTGCAGCAGGACATCTAAATGATCTAACTTTAATTATTGTTTAATTTTGTTAGGTGTTAGACTGGTTACAATCGATAGAGAACCGCGTGGGTCGCCTCCAACCCGTGGCCGTAGACCTGGACGTGCTCAAACACCAGCAGGAGGAGCTGAGACCGCTGGTCAAAGAGTACAGGGATAATGGAACCATTGTTGAAAAGGTATGAACTTTATCCAGCTTTAAGAAACCCGACATATTTTACCCGACTAGGGCTGAACGCATAACCCTCCTTTTGGCTTTGCCGTAAGCCAAAAAGTAGGGTTATGTTTTTAGCCCGTATGCATGTTTATCTGTTCCTGCATAATTTCTAAGCTACTATCTGTAATGAGGTATCGTTAGAAGCCTCTTGTTTTTGATATGGGTAAGGTAAGCGTTTAACCAGTATCTCATCTAAGGTAAGTGATGGTGCTGTCTAAGCTGTAGCACGTGTCCATAAAACACCATCACTCGTGAGTTGGAGACCCTAATATTGTACACGTCAGAAAACACAGAATTAGGCAACTGATGCTATTTCCTCGCTATTTGAATCACTACATAGTATAAAACAAAGTCGCTTTCTCCGTCCCTATGTCCCTATATCCCTTTGTATGCTTAAATCTTTAAAACTACGCAACAGATTTTGATGTGGTTTTTTTAAATAGATAGAGTGATTCAAGAGGAAGGTTTATATGTATAATACATGCATAATATAGCCGTGCGAAGCCGGGGCGGGTCGCTAGTAAGCAATAAACTAAGTATGGTAAGTAAACCTATACCTAATTGGTTTGTTTGTTATCCAGTTGAACGAAGCGGGCGCAGTGTACGACGCGTTGAACCGCGGCGAGAGAGGTGATAGTCCGCGGCGCAGGCTATACAGCCCTACCAAGAGGCAGACACCTAGTAAGTGCGACATTTATCCTTGTTTAACTGATATTATAGGTATGAATCTACAGGTTAAATTCTGCGGTTATCCTAGGACTCTTGTAGCGGCCCATGCCCCAGCTCTGACCAGAACGAGAACTCCAGGATCCTCCTGGGGTACACTTAAGTAAATCGGCCCGGTATACAGTCAGGCTCTCGCACTTCAGGATTGCATTAGTGATGGTTTCTTCCTAGAAAGGTCCGCTCTGCAGTGCGGGCATAAAATATCAGCTAAGACATTAAGGTGTTTGTTAGTCAGCAATTCTCGGTTATAGTGCCTACTATTGTGCATGTCACGCTTTTTTAGACAGAGCAGCATTCTTGCTAGTTATGGCTTAGGTTACAGCAAGACTTCCCTTCTTCTTCTTGAGTCAGTATAGTCGACGAGTCAAATCTTTATTACCTAATAGTTGGCCATTGCAACTGCAGCAGCGTTGGTCTCCTTCAGGTCCTCCAATTTGCTGGCCTTTGACTGCACCCAGTTTATTGTTAGCGCCCATGTAACCATGTCTTTACCTGGGAGAAGGCAAGTGGGGCGGGATTGGTCCCGTATACTCGTACCTACTGAATAGATAAATACTGGGAGAGCATACGAGATCCGCGAGGCGCTCGAATCTAATTTTAAACTAACGGCCGTCGTCTCCCTTAACCCAGGGGATCCGACGGGCGTGAATAAGTTCCCGACAGGGGGAGACGGTCGGGAGTGGGGGATCCATTAGTGGAGCCGATGGGCGTGAACCACTGAATAAAGTGGAATGGATACTGAATCTTATTATCTTCCAGGTCGCACATTAGACGGTAGATCACCATCACCCAAGGGTCACGGCCTCGTCAGCCCCGGCTCCACACATTCCACATCCAGCGGGTTCTCGTCGAGGCGGTCCAGCCAGGATGGATTCCATCTTGAAGGTACGATTACTTTCTATTCAATTAATTTATTCTTCAATTTTATGTTTCACTGTCATAGTTTAAAAGTAGCTTCTATATTGAACCAATTTGGTGTAAAAATGTTAAAGGACTTCATTGGGTGTAATTAATAAAATATGTAACTATATATCTAAATATCTAACTACTTGTTGCTTTTTGTTGAATCTTGCTCAATATTGCTGACTGTGTTCAAACAACCAGTAACATCAAAGTATTTGGTGTTGTTTTAACACATTTGAGCAAATCTTAGCAATTCCAACATTGTAGCAAATTCAATATTTCAGCAAATCCAACATATTGGCAAATTCAACATTTTAGCAAAATCAACTTTCTATACATGAATGCACTGATATTATGTCAGCCAACGTACAGCTATTAAGGCTAGAGAGATTGTGCGGTGCCACGTAGTTTGCACTATCCTAAAAAAATATATCGCTTATTCTGGAACTAAATAACCCATCCACTTCCAGAGTTATCACCAGTCCAACAACAGCTATCGGAGATCAACAACCGCTACAGCCTGGTCGGCACGAAGCTCACAGACAGACAGTCCGAGATTGATACCGTGAGGGAGGAGCTGAGGAAGCATATCGATAGTCTACGCGCACTGAATACATTCCTTGATAAGGTATGGAAGATTGAATGTTATTGCATACACAAGTTATAAGAAAACATTGAAAATAATCTTAATTAAGAAAAAGTGCCAAAAAAAGGAAATCCAGGCAACATAAAATGAGTGAAAATTGTGTAGCCTTAAAAATATGGTGGTTAGAAAAGAGCGAACTCTAAACCAACTATCTTAACTGTGGCCCAATAAATAGCTTAATAATATAATGAAAAAACCAAGTATATAGACGTGTTCTAAATAAACGCAAAGTGTTGTTAAAATAAAGTAAAGTCTTAAAGAAAGTGTATTCGCTTATTAACTATTATTATTATAAGAAAGTTTTTTTTTGTTTGTAACCAACAAACTCTGAAACTACAGGACCGATTCTGATGAATCTTGACATGAGGAGAAATTGAATCTTTGAGAGTAACTTATGCCTTTTTATCCTAATAAGATAATGTGCTAAAATTTTGATTTATAATCTCAGATCCAGAGGCAGCTACCGAAAGACTCCGTCCCCAACACAAAGGAGGAAGCCGACAAGATAATCAAACAAGCGCGCGCTGTTCTTGAAGAAATGTACGAGAAACAGAGCATTTTGGACTCTACTAAGACTCAGGTATAATTCCAAATTTATTACTTTAATAAACAGGCCAAGTGCGATTCGGACTCTCAGATTAATTCAGAGTGTTATAGGCTACTTTTTATCCCGTTATTCCCACTGAATCGGGAGTTACGCAGGTGAAACCGCGGAACACTCCTAGTAATTTTATAATGTATTCTTTGCCCAGGTCCGTGAGCTCCTGAAACGTAAACAGAGCGTGCGCGGCGCGGACAGACTACATGACGAAATGGAAGACGTCGCTTCCAGGTGGAAGGCTCTCCATGACGCTTTCAAAGACAAGTAAGTACCTACTGACCTTTAGCGAGAATGAAAAAAGAATATCCTGTATATTATAGGCCTTTATCCTAAACTATAGGAGACATCGATGCTGAAAGGCGTTGCGTGACCGATTTAGCCATACTTCCTCACTACATTTTTTTCAGGAATAGAAAGTATGAAAATTATAGAAAACTACCAAAAGGGGCTATTTGTTTGATTTGCCATACTATGTTGGTTTACAAGAATTGATCTCTATCTAAAACACTATCGATTGGTATAAAAATATAGGATGATAATTTTTTTGCTTTTTATTAGGTTCGACTCCTGGTAATAACTTTTCAAAAATCTAATAGTCAAAATCGGGCACTCCTTTCAGCATCTTTCGCTATCTCTTTTAGTTTAGGATATAGCCCTGAAGGCCCATTTAAAAAAAACATCCAACAAAACAAAACGATTTATATTTGCGCGTATTTGCTACCAGTGCAAATCTGAGATGAGTCGCTAGTTCAATTTAAAACCTTATCCCACAGGATCCGAGTAATGGAAGATCTGAAAGACTTCCACGATACACACAGCAATCTGTCTCAATGGCTCGGTGCTAAAGAACGCATGATGGCCGCTCTCGGACCTATATCTACTGACTCCAGGATGGTTCATACACAAGTTCAACAGGTTTGTTTTCTTGATGATTAACTAAGCCCCAAGGGCTAACATTCATAATTCGTTCTTAGTGCTCACTTACTATATATAAGACCCTGCCTTAGTTTTTATAAAAAAAACTAGCTGTTACAACAAACGTTATTTTGCCATATAAAAAAAAATAAAGAAAAAAAAATTTTGTTCGATTCTCAGATCTAACGAATATTCTCAGATCTGACGACCCAGTTGGCACAATGGTCACCATGCCGGACTGCCAAACACAGGGTTGCGGGTTCGATTCCCGCCTCAGACATGTATTTATGCTTAGATATTTGTCTGTGGTCTGGTTGTTTCTATGTATTATATGTATATATTTACAGTTTAAGTATATATGTAGTATATACGTTGTCTAGCACCCATAACACAAGTCTAGTTACTTAGCTTGGGGCTAGATAGCGATGTGTGGAAGGTCCTGCAATATTTATTATTTATTTATTATTTTAATGAGCACATAACACATGAGTAAGACTCATGTGCTTTAAGTGATCCCTGTGTAAAATTTCAAGTTTCTATACCCAGCGATTTAGTATGTAGGTTATCATCAGTCTAAGAGTTAAAACCTTTTATTTCTAACCGTTTCTCTAATCTATTCCTTAAGGTCCAAGTACTTCGTGAAGAGATGCGCACCCAACAACCTCAGCTGATTCACTTGGAGGAGGTGTGTGCTGCGGTACTTGACAGGCTTGACACCAAGTCACCTGATGCCATCAAGCTCAAGCAGAAGGTTGTGGATCTTAGTGCAAGATGGAACGATCTTTTGAACAAGTTAGTTTAGATTTGGTTTTTGTTTTACTACTAATATTATAAATGTGAAAGTTTGGGTGTATGTTTGTAACTCCTTTACGCAAAAACTACTGGATCGATTGCGATAAAACTCGGTATGTAGATAGTAGGTATTTTATAAAGGCCTATAAATAGGTCAGCGTTTAACCACTATCTCACCTGATGGTAAGTGACGATGCGATAAGTAAGATGTAGCACGCACCCCTAGATCTACCATATCAATATTACGACCTCTGGACACAGCGAATACAACCCTGACTACGACGAAGAAGATTCGATTCCCGCTGTGTGTACGAACTACTATTTTATTTCAGTTTTAACGAATGGCGCGACATGTGTCGTAAAAATTAAGAACTAGCCAATGAATACAGTTTTCTATCATTATACCTGTGCAATAGACAGTCGCTTTTACGAAAAAATGGTTGTCTGTAAAGTCTGTTTCCGGACGATAATTTTACGTGATAACGTCATAAGAAAACATTGATGGTAACCATGGCAACGATAAAACGTTGCTATAGTTACCTTGTCAATAACATGAGGCGTTCCAGTAACGACGCGTGACGTCACACTTTTTTGAGATTGCAGGTGTTCACCAATTTATAAAACGTTATCACGTCAAAAAGATTCCATCCCGTCCCCTTAGTAAATCTAATACAAACATCCTTTATTGTATTCAGGTTAGAATCCCGCGCAGACAGCCTCGGTGCCGCCGCGGACACGTCTCGCGAGTTCGACGCCGGCCTCACCCGTCTACGCGACGCCTTGCAAGGGATCTCTGATAAACTTGACGACGTTGCTATGGAGACGAGCGAACCGGACGAACAGTTGAGAAAGATTGAGGTTAGTTACCTTGTGGGCTTTTTATCTAATCTGACATCGCCAGCAACTTTAATCCTTGCTATTCATGGCGCTGTAGTGATAGTGTGTGTAGTGACAGAATGATATCCAGCAGAAAGAACTAGTCAATACGTCCGGAACCAACTAAGCTGCGGATTTAAAATTGTTTAATAATATCCAAGTCGAAATACCAACACTCAAATTAACGATCAGTTAATATTTTAATTTTAAATCTACTACTAGCTGTCCTGGCAAAAGTTGTTTTGCCATTTACAAAAAAAAATACAAAAAATGTCATACAAATCGGTACAGCCGTTTAGGAGGAGATTGGTAACCAACACCGCGACACTATATAATATATATGTAGGGATACTGAACTGAACACGAGTTGAAACATGTATAATTTGTGTAAACCACTCCAGAACCTAGAACGTCAACTCGAAGGCCAGCGCCCTCTACTAGCCGACCTGGAAGCTTCAGGCGCAACACTCGCGTCAGTACTATCAGACCCGGCATCTAGGCAAGACATACAGAGCAAGCTCGCCGCTGTGGCGCGGCAATACGACAACTTGCAAAGGAAACTGGACCATAGGAAGGCGGAAATTGAGGCTGCGTTGAAGTGAGTATGCGGTTCATTCTAATAGCACAATCTCTTTCATGTGTGCTCTATTATAATAAATTACTTAAAGATGTATATGTCGTGTCCATTAACAGGTTTTAAATTTTTATAAATCAGAAATTGTGCGGTAAGGCGTATTATGATACTTCGTCGTACCTTAATGATAAGGAAGGATGATAACATTAAATGGGTCTATTTCAAATAATAATTGGGTTATATGTTCAAAAATATTTGTTATCTTGACCTTTGTGAGCATGATCACAAAAAAGAAAAAAACCCATATGAGTTTCTTGTGCCTTCTTCTCATTGGTGGGCGCGTTTCGAAGGCACACATCCTAACATATTTTTAAGACGTTTCAAAGTGATGCATGACATTTATTGAATATTTATTTTGAGTTTGAGTTTCTGACATAACTTTGACTGTAGGGCTTAAAGACAGTCTGGAGTACCTTCTCTAATGTTCCCTAATACGTTTACGATTCCAATGATGTCGATGTGGCTGTTGCAAGCTATTTGTTCGAACTCCAAATATCTCGGTAGGAAAAAAAATTGCGAGGCATGCCCCTTACTATCACTCTTTCCACAGGGACGGCCGTAACCTCGAACAATCCGTGGCACGTACATTAGGCTGGCTTCAAACCGAACTGGCGGCTCTGCCTGGCCGACTACAGGTGTCGGCCGATGCTGGGCGACTGCAGGCGGCTTTGGAACGACATGAACCTCTTTACAGAGACTTGACGCAGAAGGAACATGAAATTATCATGTTGTTGGATAAAGGTTGGTAATACAGACACTACAGATTAAGAATTACTAGTAATTTCCCCGTGAATAAACATAAAATATCTACGTCTTAAATTATAGGTTAAGACGTGACGTTTTGGAAAATACGCTTCAGTGAGACTACCATAAATTCAGCCCATTATTCGTAATTTGAAATTGAAAAAATCCTTTTGTTATCAGGTCGTGAAATGGAGAAGAAGCCAGCGTACCAGGGTCTTCGCAAAGACCTGGACAGGATTCAAGGCCATTGGGACAAACTCAAGCGAGAAACTGTCGATCGTTACACTCGGTTGCAGACCGCTATGGTAAAATACTAATTCGTCACAATATGTCATCTTCTCCACTTGATTTTTTTCCCCGTTGAGTCCGCGTCCTTTCCTCCATTTTAACACGCTTTTATTTTCTCTCTAAAGCCATCTCTTCCCCTTTTTCCCCTAAAACCATTTACTTCCAAGTTCTCGCCCAGTGATGAGTACCGAATCAGGCCAGTCTACTACTCTTCAACTTGTCTGTAACGGCTAGTACTTTCGTACTTCCTCTTACATACTAATTTCTAATCCTATCCCTTCTTGTTACCACCACACATCCATCTTAGTATTCGCGTTTCAACTACATGTAGTTCACAATATCTCCATAAAGCAGGTTATTTAAATTCATTGTCATACCTTCAGGAACACTGCCGTAAATTCCACAAAGCGCAAGAATCCTTCGTACCCTGGCTACATGAGACGGAAGTACGACTCTCCCAACTACCAGCTATCGCCTTCACCAAGAAAGAGGTCGAGAAACAACTGCGGCAACTGCAGCAGATCAGAAACGATATATGGAAGAGGTAAGTCTATTTTTTGAATGAATTGTGACAAAAGAGGTGTTACTTGATTGAGAGGTCAGTCTGATTTGTATCGGAGTATGTCACTTAAGTTTTAAGTTTACAACCTTACCTAATTCCTGGAATGGATTTACGGCCGAACAATTAACCTATGGGACAAAATCCTGGGAGCACGAGAAAACAGCGAAATTTTTAACCTATTTTGACTAAACTTGATGAAAACATGATTAATACACTGGCTATCAAGCTAACGTAGCCGCTATTGGCTGTTAAACTTGCTCTGGCTATCTTGTGTGGAGCCATAACTTTAAAAACATATTATCTTTAATTTATCTCCGACGCAAAAAGACGGGTGTTATAAGTTTGACGTGTCTCTGTTTGTGTCATAGTAGCTCCCGAACAGATGAACCTATTATGTTTTTTTTAAAGATGAATGGTCGGGAGTGCTTCTAGCTATGTTTGATCAAAATCAGTTCAGCCGTTCAAAAGTTATATGTAATTTTCTTTATCAGTGGGGTTTTTTAAATTTTGTTTTGTATTTGTGTTCAGATCTGGTGAATACGAAAACAACAAGACACTCGGTGAAACATTCATCTCAGCCTGCGACGTTGATCAGGATGTCGTCCGAACTCTCATCGACAGCATGAAGGACAAATGGGACAGGATTAACAACGGTAAGGACTTGTATTGGGAGTAATTTGCTGCTATCTCTGGTAGTTGAAGGTTTTTGGACTACAATTTTCTCCACTTACGCTCTTATGTCAGGCATTTGTGCGTGATCGTCGGCTGTTACTCCAGGAAACTCAGCTCCGACCATAATGCACAGGATCTTCCTCCTACGCTTCTCGGAGTTATCTCTGGTAGTTATTTGGTCAAGTTAGAGCCTGAAAATTAACAGAGATAAGAGTACGTTTTATATACTAAGAAGCAAGAATAATTTAAAAGAATTATAACTGAGAAACAAGTGTAATTGTATTTTGAAGACATCAAACTCAAGCTTTTTATTTTTCTTCCAACAGAAGTACTCCAACAAGTGGAATTCCTCGAATCAACTGGTCGTAAATTGGGCGAGTTTGGCGAACGCGTGCGCAACGTTGAAGCACCTCTAATGAGATGTAGTGAACGACTAGCAGACGCTCTAGCAGCGCCGCCTGCTCGTGCTGCGGCCGCTGTCGCCAACATCGTGGAGCAAATACAGGCGTTGAAAGTACCTTTACAGGTATAAATGCGAAATTTTCTTTATTTGTTTTCATATTTTGGACTTCACAACATGGAATGAAAAAACATGCATTAAATTAACATTTTTTTGTTTGACAGTCTGTCCACGCAGCAGCCGACGATATAGTCAGCCTAGCGCTAGAATGCGCTGGTCCCGACACAGCGTCTCGCGCTCGGTTGGTGTTAGAAGAACAAGCGCAGGCGTTAGCTGATAAACTGCAAGACCTTGAAGAGAAGGCGTCTGATGCTAAGTCTAGATTGGCTGGTGCTGCTGCTGCTATGACTCACTTCCAGGTAAGTAGAGTGTTGAACAACGGGCATAGGGTTATTGATGGGAGAGTTGTTACTCACGAACATCTAGCAAACAAACGCGCTATAAGACATTAGCGTAGAGAACCTCACACCTTCTAGTGGTTCTAAAATTTGCCAACTTCAATATCTCTTTTGTAATTATCTCTTAAGCCAAGAAAACAAATGCCGCCACGAAGCTTTTAAAAAAACATACGAAATTACGAGTAGATTTTTTTAGGCTAATATAACACCCATTACCAAGTACAGTTAAGAGCATTACAGCAGAGCCGCGCGCTTCGAGTTTACTCGCACACCTTTACACTTAGCACGCACACAGAGCCGTTTGTGTTGGAGAGCGTATGACCGCATCTAATACAACAATTTAATTGTTTTGATACTTTGGCCAACTTTTTTTGTTGGTAGGGAATGTTTTCGAGTAAGGACTTTTTAGTTTATTGTGTTTCGTTTTTAGGGTTCCGTACCTCAAAAGGTAAAAAGGAACCCTTATAAGATCACTTTCTTGTCAGTCTGTTTTCATAAGATAAGATTAAAGTTTTGGAACGAAGTTCCCTAGCGCGGGTTTGCGACGGAACCTAGTCCAGAAAAAATCCAGTTCAATCCAGTTACGCGTTATGATAAAATTGTAAAACGAAAAGCCTATATACAAGGTGAATATTTAACTTGGGCCTTCAGGGCTATATCCTAAACACTTGGACCGAAACTGCATCATTATTTTTGAAAAAGTCATTACCCTAGCCAGAAATCGAACCTGTTGATTTTGCAAAATAATAATCATTGTTTATTTTTATCCAATCGATAGTGTTGCTGATAGAGATCAATTCCTGGAAAAAACATAGAATTACAAATAAAAGGAAATATCTACTCTCTGTAGTTTCTTCTTTTGCGTTTGCTTGCAGCATAAAGGGGAAGTAATATTTTCATGTTTTAAATATGTTCTGAAGGCCAATTCTCGTAAATTACATTGTTCAAATTACATTTCAATATCATTTCGATTGCATTTCGATCTCAAATAATACCCTCAGAGAAGCTCAAAATACCCTCAAAGTTAGCTTTTTGTACAAAAAAACTGACTTTGAAGGTATCTTTTGCAATCAAAATGCAATCGGGATGATATTGAAATGTAATTTGAACAATGTTATTTACGAGAATTGGCCTTCTGAATTCTCTACATTACATAAAATTTGTAAAAACAGTTTGTTTTTTGTGCAGCAGTTTAGTACGTCATTAGCCATACAGAACCGTATGAAATTCACAGAAGTCTCTAAAAATTTTTTGCCTACATATTTGTTTTCAAGAATTGATCTCCATCAGCAAAACTGTTGATTGGTATAAAAATATAGGATGATTATTTTTTTTTGCAAAATCAGCAGGTTCGTCTCCTGTCCAGGGTATTAACTTTTTCAAAAATCTAATAATGTAGTTTTCAGAATTTTTTTGCTATTTCTTATAGTTTAGGATAGCCCTAAAGGCCCATGTAAAAAATTGACCCTGTATATTATAAATGTGAAAGTAACTCTGTAAAGTTAAAATTATATCAAGTCAAATGTCAGTCAGATCCGAATCCGGGATCCGTTTACAGATCAGAGTTGACATTTGTCAAATGTCAAACACAATCTTTTAAAAGAAATAAATGAATATAATATAAAATATATATTATGTTTATTTTATATTGCAAAGAAATTTATGATTATAGTTATTTATTGCATCAATAATCAAAATAAAAGATAGGGGTAGGTAGAGTAAATTCTCATTTACTCTACCTACCCCTACGTAAATGATTAACTATGCCTTCATACGAAAGGAACTTTGTTCCAAACGCGTGTCCCGCGATGCTTTTTTTTTAGTTCATGTTAATATAAATTAGGATTCAGTTTATATTATCTTCTATAATATATAAAAATGAATCGCTAAATGTGTTGCTAAGCAAAAATCTCGAGAACTGCTGAACCGATTTCGCTAATTCCTTTTTTGGTATTGTCAGGAAAAGGTTCTTATGAAAGAAAAAATTAAGGAAATTGCGTAGAAAATTATAACGCGGATGAAACCGCGGGGCGCAGCAAATAAAACAGTGTCGAAACAGAAATTTTATATTTGTCATCTCGCAGTTTCATAGACTTAGCTTTTCGGGGATCAACAATCTCAGGTACAAGACATTTATTCGTCGGACTCGCGCACGAAGGTTCGAAATATTGTATGTCAGACGAGACTGTATAGGTTAAAAGTCTTTTGCCTGCCCTTTTGGGAATATTAAAAAATATTGCCTAAAAAATTAGTAAACATGAAAATAATTAAAAAATTTAAAAACATACTCAAAAAATATTTACTTTTTTCTGTTTTTAACCGACTTCAAAAAAGGAGGAGGTTTACAATTCGTCTGTATGTTGTTTTTTTTGTGTGTATGTTACGCGATTCGAAGATGGCTCAACCGATTGAGATGATTATTTTTATATTCGAAAGGTGATACTTCAGGAGTGGTCCCATAAAAATTCCGTAAGGATCTGATGAGAATCTTCGGAGTGAAGAACAGAATTGCACCTCGCTCATTGCTTAGTTTTCAAGATCTCCAGTAGAATCGACCCTTAAACTTATAGGTAAAGATTGATGGAGCATCTGAAACTACCTTCTCATCACTCCTCAATAAATTACGATCGCCGGACTGGGTTTTAATAAATGATAGAGAACCCTATCCTAAATGACGATCTGATGGGGATCTTCGGAGTGATGAACAGATCTGCACAGCGAGATACAACAAATTGCTCAGTTTTCCATTTCCACTAATAGAAGTGGCCCATACACTAATAGGTACCTTTGAATGGAGCATCTGAATGGTTTCAGAAGGTGATCCTTCTCATCACCAAACTCCACAATGGCTTACGATTAGGTACATGTACATTGTACAGGTAGCAATTTGAAGAATTAGTCGCTTTCGCCTCATGGAGTAGATTTTCAGTGACAGCGGCACTAAAAATGATTAAATAAAAAAATAAATGCAAATTTTAAAAACGAACTTCAAAAAACCTGAAAACAATAAAAACTAAAAAACCCTGAAAACAAATACTAAAAAAAACTGAAAAGTGAAAAATAATCTATTTCGGGTCACTAAGACAACAGATAACTTAAACATAAGTACTTACTTGGAAGTCGGACTGGGTTAGATTGAATGTTGACAGGTATACATAAAACATGGTGTCACCCAGTCCGACTTCCGAGTTAGTGCTTATGTTTAAGTTATCTGTTGTCTTGACCCGAAATAGATTATTTTTCACTTTTCAGTTTTTTTTGGTATTGATTGTTATAGCGGCAACAGAAATACATCATCTGTGAAAATTTCGACGCTCTAGCTATTATGGTTCGGTAAAAACGGGACTTAGTAATAGGGTCCCGTTTTTACCCTTTGAATACGGATCCCTAAAAACTAACTTATAAAGTAACCAAAGTTTTGTTATATAATAAAAATATATTATTTTAATAAAAAGTATCAAGATGTGCTAATTGCGCTGTAAACTACCGAAACTACAATTATATTTTACGTAGCATGCGGCGACGAGAGCGACATAGGTCCGGCCTCGGCAAGGCGTCGGCCGGCACTGAGCGCTGGCGCGATTCCGCGTCGTTTATATAATAGAACTAAATACTTCATTGTAAGACAAGCAAAATAAAAGTTAGCAAAAAAAATATACCATGTTATAGAACGTAATCTCGTCATTCACTAGGTCTAAAAATAAAACTAAAATCCCTCAGATTTCATACCAAAACTCACAGGTTTAATATCTTGAAATATGGATAAAACTACAGTTTTGAGTATACTTTTCTTGAATGAAAACTTCCAGCAATCGTGATTTTTTTTGAGACATTCACTAGTAAATGTTATTATTATTCTAAAAGTTATGATGTTAATAGTTTATTATAAACGGTTTATCTAATATCTCGCATCTACCTAGACCGCCAAACGCTAATCTAGAAAAAAGCTAGAGTAAAAACTGTTCTAACGAGAAAACCATATGAATATTTGTAAATGTTTTTGAGCAATTCACTAGATTATAAAATTCTCAATAATCTGAAGTCAATGTCTTAACAACAAATTAAACAAATTATTGTTTTATTGCCCGTCGGAAATCATTGATTTTGACTTCAGCGTGGTTCTAACGCACGAACGACCTTAAATGGTGACTTTATTTATGACCATACTCTAGTGAAAGTTTTCTTTCAAATCAAATTCTTGCAAGAAACACATTTATTTTCCCATACCTATTTATTTTTACTATAATTTTCTCAACCCACAGGATAAAGTAAAATCACTATCCCACGACCTAACCGACCTTGAGAAAGAACTGGACAGCATGAAGCCCCCAGGCCGAGACATAAAGACAGTCAGGCAACAACTGGATGACATCGGACGGTTCTACAAGAGGCTGGAGAAGGCTGATGATCTGATTGGTGATGTTGAACGAGCAGCTGATACCGTGGGAGATTACAACGACGGCACTGGTGTTAGAGATCAAGTGAGTAATAATATAAGACATCAAAACAGCTACGAGTCTTGACATCAAGTCGGAGGAAAGCAGACCATCACTTAAGGAACAAAGAAATGGAACTGCAAAGATTATAAATATAATTTTTGCACAATTTTGACTCGAAACTGTGCATCTTTGCCTTCCTATATTTTACTTGTAAATGAACTACGTTTTCTTCTTTTCCTGGCATAAATTTGCCATTGATAAATAATTTATTTATTAATATGTTGTCTCGTTGTCCGTTATCAGTTGGAAGGTCTCCGTAAGCAGCTCGGCAAGTTGGACGAGCGAGCGCGCGCCAAGGAACAGGACCTCGACGATACGCTGTCCAAGCTGGAAGCCTTCTACAAGGCTTACGATAGCGTTATGGATGATGTACAAGAGGTAAGGTTCAGCTTACGTTTTGTTAAGTCTCGATAAAAGTTAGGCGACGAAAACAATAAAATTAAGACACCGATTTGATGATAAAAATCACTGAAACTAGCAGCCCTAGAGTGCGCGAGTAAGTTTGCACGTAGCCGAAATACAAAACACAAACGCTACTCGACCAAAGTGCACCCAGTTACTTACATCGTTTTCTTCGTTATTCCTAAAATTCTTTATCTGAATTTATTGAATTTCTATTGAAATCGGCAAGCACTGTTTGCCCATCTCTTTTATACATTCAGCTCACGGAGCCAACCCAATACCACAACAATACCACTAAAGCGGTCTTATCACCTACTTCTGCGATAGCAGTTCTTCGTCTTCTTCGTCGTCAACATATTTTATCCTCTGAAAATTCTAATATTTATTCCAACTCTTTGTCCCCAGGCTGCTGAACAAGTCCGAAGCCTAAAACCTGTCTCATCCGAAGTCGAACAAATCCGGACACAGCAGAAAGACTTCGCCGAACTCAAACGGCGTACCCTCGAGCCTCTGGGTGTAAATGTAGGACATTGCAACAAGATCGGACAAGGACTAGTGAGGTCGGCGTTGCAAGGCGTTAGTACGCAGGAGTTGGAGAAAGATCTCGAGAAGATGAACGATAAATGGAATGCTTTGAAAGAGAAGGTAAGAGTACCTGTATTTTAGACTAGTTTTAGCTAATTTCGATGATAAATCTTTCAAAAACTGACGTAGATTTCATCTTATTATAAAATGGGAAAATTTTTAAGGTAATTTGGCACTTTTTCACGTTGGTAGTGAGTCTGATCAACTACATGTTGAACGCATTTCGTCATGAAATCAGTTCTTCTTGTGCTGAGTGGTCTTGAACACAGTTCGTCACGCTTCTTTAATTAATTCTACAAATATAGAAAGGGGCTTTGTGAAAAATCTATGTCTATAATTAAGGCTAAAAGTAACTAATTCATTATTGTTTGTATCTAGATGAACGAACGCGAACGTCGGCTCGACGTCGGCCTCCTCCAGTCCGGCAAGTTTGCTGAAGCCCTCGCTGGTCTTGAGAAATGGTTAGCCGATACTGAAGACATGGTTAACAACCAGAAACCACCTTCAGCTGACTATAAGGTGGTGAAGGCACAGTTGCAGGAACAGAAGGTAGGATTTGGGATAAATATAGGCCAGTTGTACGATCTTGACTCTCCAAAGATGATAAATACTTAAACAATTGTTTTTTTTCTCGACAGTTCTTGAAGAAGATGCTCATGGACCGTCAGAACTCAATGTCATCACTGTTCGCGATGGGTAACGAAGTAGCAGGCGGCTGTGAACCGGCCGAGCGTAAAGCCATAGAGAAGCAACTGAAGGGCTTGATGCAACGGTTTGATGCTTTGACTGACGGCGCACAGCAACGGATGCTGGACTTAGAACAAGCTATGAAGGTATGCATCGCCCAAAAAATATTTATTTTAATGAACCTTTTTAAAAGTGCTCATATATTTACTAACTTTGTTATCTCTAAAGGTTAGGTCAAACCAAATCTGATTGATTAGTGTGGTGGGATATTTTTCGATCAATATATTGATTGGCATACGTTCTGCGCTGCTGAGTTTAAATACAATCCTAATATCGTCCAAAAATCTTAAATATTACCATAACCTATGTTCTTTATTTCCTTCACGTCCAAACACTTTTTCAATGTTGATTTTACTACACAGGTCGCCAAACAATTCCAAGAGGAGTTACAGCCGCTAGTCGAGTGGCTCGGACAGGCTGAACGTAGGGTTAAGGCATTGCAGCTGGTTCCCACTGATGAGGAGAAGATCCAGCAGAAGATTAGGGAACATAAGGTATGTTTTATTATGGAAAATTTGTGTAAAAGGTCTTTTTAACCGACTTAAAACAAAGAGGAGGTTCTCAATTGGAATGTTTATATTTTTTACGAATATTTAGGCGTAACTTCGTTATTTATGAACCAATTTTGTTGGATACGGAATTACCCCAAGAGTATTTTTTAGATCTTTAGAAGCCTGTTTTCAAAGTTTTATAAACTTTTATTTATACTATTATTTGATAAGTATTTATAACAATTCAATATCTTCTTCAGACACTTCACGACGATATAATATCGAAACAGCCTCCGTTCAAGCAGCTGACTGAAACTGCATCTATTCTCATGGGATTGGTTGGTGACGATGAAGCCACCGCGTTAGCTGACAGATTACAGGCGGCAACTGACAGGTATGTGGAATATAAGTGTCGCTCAATTTGATATTTTTACTGATAGCTAGACCTTTTTTTGAGGAATCGGCTGTGGGGTCGTTTAGATTAGAGAATGGTCTAAATCTTTAAGCAAATAAATGATTTAATTTTGATTGTATGACTTAGTTTTGCGTGCATTTAAATATTTTTATTTATAATCTCCTCCTTTCCCTCAGATACCAAGCTTTAGTAGACCACAGCCTCGACATCGGCGCACTGCTGGACAGTTCCCGCAAAGGTCTCCGCCATCTTGTCCTCACGTACCAGGAGTTATCGGCTTGGATGGATGGGATGGAGCAATACCTCGCTAGAAGGAAGGTGCTGCCTATGCACATGGACAAACTGCTGAGGCAGATGGATGAGTTGGCCGTAAGTATTTATTCGACAATTGAGTCAGAAACATATCCTTCATACAGATCACATTGCGGTGCACCAAAGCAGAGTATGGCATATCTGCTGTCTTACCCGTCGTGCCCTACCTCTTTCACAAAAGAAATCTGAAATCCGCCTTAGATGTGGCTTGTTCCTGGTCTGGGAAAATTTAGATTAGGAGAAAAAAGGCCATTAACACGGTAAGGAGAAGAAGTTAATACTGTGAATTACCCTTACCAGGAGACAAATGACCGCCTGGCTGGTTATTACGACCCTAAACTTACTAGCAAAATCCTCAAATATTTATCTACTGAGAGGATGGAAACACCATGTCTGCTCCAAATGGTACTTATAATAGTCAAATTTTACGACTGATCGGAGAAGAACCAAAAACATGTATCAGCAACTCTCTAAAACCTTCCTTTCTTCCACAGGAAAAGACCGAAGAAATAGCATCGAAACAGGAAGCGGTCGACAGCACTGTAGAATCAGGCCTCGAGCTGATGAAGCATATCTCAGGAGACGAGGCACTGCAGCTCAAGGATAAACTGGACGCTCTACAGCGACGATACAACGACTTGACAAGCAAGGGAGCTGATATGTTGAGGATCGCCTCGGAGACTCTACCGCTGGTGCAGCAGTTCTATAATAGTCATAGCAGGTGGGTTTTTTATAGAGAAACTTGTATTCTTGATGATTGTTCGAGTATACTCGTATGCTAGAGTATACCTTTACTCCAAACTTCATGTTTTTTTTTTTTTACCTAGCCTTTTGTGTCCCTCTGCTGGGCAAAGGCCTATTTCTCTCCATGTGCCCCTATCTCCAACTATTTTAGAATGGCAAATGGAAAGGCTTTTTACCCGACTGCAAGGAAAGGGTCTATAAAAGAAATACTTTTTTGAATATCAAATGGAAAGGCTTGGATATTCTTGAACTTGGAAAAATGGAATGTATTATAATACCCTTCCGCTTTTTACACCAGACTAACAGAATGGATGGCAGCTGCGGAAACCTGTCTACAGTCTGTTGAGCCTCGCGAGGAAGACATCCTGCGTCTCGAAGCTGAACTGCAGGAGTTCAGACCGGTGCTGGATAGTATTAACCTGATTGGACCCCAGCTTTGTCAGGTAACTTTTGGTTATATTGTCGAAGGCAAAGGGCCCATACAGCTTAAAATTACCCTTTTTAACTAAGATAAGCTAGTGAAGCAAAATCCTGTACCAAGTAATTTTTTTCTTGTTGCTGAAATAATCTTTGTTGTCAAAGAAACTCTAGAAACTACGATTCAAAACAAATGATTTTTTTCTGTATTATTTACAAATTAAATAACTTAATGAGGCGAGATCCGCCCACTCCAGTATGCCAGGTCTTTGGCAAAGTTAGTGGCTGACATCAGGTCATCCAGCGTACAGTTACCAAGACTTGAAGAACAGACTAGAAGATTTTGCATAGTTTACTCAAGAGCTCCGCAGTCGCACTAAATCTGGCATGAATTAATCAGGCTTTACGTTGCCAGGTTTGCCCTGCAAGGACGATTGTTTAACATTTTTTTTTCCAACAGATATCGCCCGGAGATGGCGGTACCCATATCGAGGGTATTGTAACCCGCGACAACAGAAGATTCGATGCTATTGCTGAGCAAATACAGAGGAAGGCCGAACGTGTACTGCTTAGCAAGAAGGTACTATATTTTTTTTATAGTATAGTGGTGTGACTTACCTATGTTAGAGTTTTCATGTCGCTCCTTAGGTGTCTAATTTGACCTAACAACTGCTACCATATCAACTGGAACTTTACGGTTTTTAACCATCACAAGTCTAGCTTAGAAATAATTTGAATTACTTTCAATTCAGCCAAATCAGAGTTTAAAGCACTGTTGGCATATTCGTATCTTGTAGCAGGTATTTTTAAAGTGTTTGACGGAGCGAAAGCCTCAATCCATTACTTCCCCTTAAAATTGGTACACGTAAATCAGCTTTTAAAACATCGTAACTTCTTATACTAACTTTATTCTTTCTCCATTCAGCGTTCACTAGAAGTAGTAGGCGATATGGAAGAACTCCTCGAATGGCTGCGAAGCGTGGAAGCGCAACTTCGCGCTGCCGAACCACCGTCGTGCGAAGCGAGCGAAGTTCGTCAACAATTAAAGGAACAACGACCGTTGAACGACGAAGTTGCTGCGCAGCGCGTCCGGGTTAGAGACTTGCTTAGTCAAGCTAAGAAGGTAAGAAATTAGAAGTGTACAAGTAAAGCTGAGCGAAGTTCATTAACAATTCAAGGAACAACGGCTATTGAATGACGGCAACTACAATCTACTTTTTCTAGGTGGTCCGCGAATGTCAATCATCCGATGAGACAGCTGTGATCCGCGAACGAAGCGATGAACTTCGCGAGACTATGGAAGAAGTTGGACAACTGAGCGCAGACAGACTCGCCGCATTAGAACAGGCGCTGCCATTGGCTGAGCACTTCGCTGACACTCACCATGGGTAAGCTTCATTTTAAGCCGGCACTACACTACTCGTGAAGTTGATCAAAGTAACCCGAATTAGATAGTCTGGAGAGGCACTTCGGGGTACTTCTGGCAACATCATCTCGCCTAGGTTGACTTCAACTCGTTGTCGGTATTTGTGCACGAGTCAAAGGGCGCGAGGTGACGCGGAGCTCGATTACGAACGTTTCTCGCAAAGTTGCACGAATGTGTAGACCCGTTCTTTGGAGCTTTTTTTTTATCGAGGAGAAGTGCGCCTTATGCACCGTCCAACCGCTCCAGGGGGAGCGGCGGGAATTTGTGGGGCTCCCTGCTGACCTGAGATGATGGGCGGCCAGAGGTTTACCCACTAAAACTCCTCGGTGTCCCTCTCTTCATCGTAATCAAGGAGAAAGTAGGAACTGTTTGTACATACAACTACTTCCCCCTGGTGTGACTGGTCTCAAAAGACCCTTCCGCGAAAAACGTTCTTAGGACCTCAGTCAACCTCGTCGTACACTTCGTCGAGTAACTTCACGAGTAGTGTAGTGGAGGCTTAAGGTTAAGTAGAGCGAATCATCGAATCTGATGTTGACATTGTTAAATTAGTTTTCTAATACTATTTCGGCTTGAGTAAAAACTAACAATACTTTTTTTCTTAGATTGTCTACATGGCTGGATGATATGGAGAAACAGATCCAGATGCTGGCGATGCCAGCACTCAGACCTGAACAAATCGTTCAACAGCAAGACAAAAACGAGGTAAACCTTCTAATATCATTAACTTTCTTTGCTCCGAGGGTACACCGCTGGCACGCTGGCAACACTCAACTGTTCGCTTGAGTGTTGCCAGCACCTATGTTGTTACTGAACCGCTGGATATTTCCGAAATATTCCCGTTGTGGTTATCTATATAAGGAACTCCTGTCTAAAATTATATGGTTTAGATTTGACCACAAAATTTTGGTGTCAACTTTTGCGTGGAAACTTGGCCTGGTATTTTTTTGAGGCAGACATAACATTTATTGCCAATTGACAAAGGCCATCTTCTTATAGTTTTAATAGCCGTCGCAGGCTCTGGTGTGCCACAAAAAGGTGGTATCTGTGGCTTAAATCAGGTCTCTTTTTGTGCAGTTTCTAGGGCAAAATAGGCAGACAGGAAAGAAGACAGGCTATTCTATCAAACCGCCATCAATTTTCACATCATTTTTTGTTCCCCACAGATGCTGCAACAATCCATAAACAACCACAAGCCTCTAGTAGACAAGTTGGTGAAGACAGGCGAAGCTCTATGTTCGCTGGTCGGCAGGGAGGATGCTGCGCGCGTCCAGGATATAGTGGACAACGATACTGATCGGTATCACGCGCTCAAGGCTGAGCTCAGGAAGAGACAACAGGAGCTTGAACAGGTAAATATATAGGGCTGGACTAGCTCTATGTTGTGACGTCATAGGGAAAGATTTTTTTTTACATTTCATAGGTCAGCGTTTGGCCACTATCACATCTGATGGTAGGTGACGATGCGGTCTAAGATGTACGCTTTCCTAGAAGATACCTATTCATTGTTTTTAATGTAGTTGCTCTGCATTGGGCATTATAGCTCGTGTCAAGAAAAGGTAGTAATAATAAAAACAGATTAAAAACCAAACTGCTGACAAACAAACAAATAGTTTGTCTGTAAGGTTATTTGCATCGTCGAATTATTGACAACCTTTTTGGTAAAAATCGGTTACATTCTTCCTAGATAGATCAACACTTTTTTATAGACCTTTGGTTTTTGTACAAAGTATGAAATAATTATATTAATTAAAAATATAATATTAATTTAATTCGTTCTCTCCCAGGCTTTACAAGAGTCGTCGCTGTTCTCTGACAAGTTGGAAGGCATGTTGCGTGCTTTGTCGAGCACCGCGGACCAGTTGCAACACGCTGAGCCCGTGTCCGCACACCCACCGAAGATTGAGTAAGTTTAAAACTGGAATTCTAGTTTTTTTATCGTCTTTTGTTTACACTTCGATCGTCCTTTGTTTTTATTCTAGGTCCATTATTAGCACTGAAAAATTGTAGTAATTCGGTACCCGGACTTACACTAAAAAGTTTCAACAGTTCTATAATCGAACTACTGAAACTAAGATAAATCTCCGAAGGCATATCGTCATTTTCGCAGATTTTCGTTGCAAATTGGTGATCACTTCCTAATCTTGTATTTATTCTCTAGGGACCAAATCGACGAGAACAACGCTCTAATAGAGGACCTGGAGAAGCGCACAGAAGCGTACAATGCAGTCCAACGCGCAGCTTCCGAAGTCATCTCGAAGGCGAACAAGAGCGACCCCGCTGTCAGAGATATCAAGAATAAACTAGATAAATTGAACAAGTATGTACATTTTTGGATGTTTTACTTTTTTAATGGATTTATTTTATATTTTGTTTAGTAATTCCATTTGAACCGGTTTTGCCCAAGTTAGTCCCAATCCTGTTTTAGTATCGGGATAATTTGGTGGTCTATGTTATTCCCGGAATGCATCTATTGACATTCCAAGTTTTATTGCAATCGGTTCAATAGTTTTTGTATGAAGAGTTAGTAAACGTACTAACACAAAATCTTTCGGACTTACAAGTTAGATGTAAGGACTCGAAGTTTCTATACATTTTCGATAATTTTCCACTAGATTATGGGACTCAGTCCAAAACGGCAGCACAACCCGCGGCAAAGGCCTCGACGCGACCCTCGAAGCAGCCCGCCGATTCTGGCAACAGCTTGGTGCTGTCATGGCCACCCTGGCTGACTTGCAAGATGCTCTCCGCGCGCAACCACCGCCAGCTGCCCAACCTAGGGATATACAGCACCAGCAATTGGCGCTACAGGAGATTAGGCATGAGATCGACCATACTAAACCAGAGGTTAGTCAACACATATGAAACAGACAAGCGACATATTATCCCGCCAACAACTAGATGATGTACGGCATCTTCTTTGACGTTGAATCATATGCAAATACTAAAATTCCTGCGATTTCAATCACATAGTGTCTCACTCTTGTTACAGCCAGAGGAATATAAATGTAAATTAAACTGGCAGTTTCTGCTATGCGTTTTCTTTTACTCAGCAGAGAGAAGATTTCACTACAAAATCAAAAACGTTACAAAAATACTTTTTGTTGTGGACTAAGGCCTCCGCAACATTCTTGCAAGCCGTCCTGTTCTCGATTTGGCCAATCTCCATCATCCGAGTCTTTTTAACAAAAACTGTAATATTTCAGGTGGAGAAAGTCCGTAAGACCGGCTCAACCCTCATGTCACTGTGCGGCGAACCAGACAAGCCAGAAGTAAAGAAACACATGGAAGACCTGGACACCGCCTGGGACAACGTCACAGCGTTGTACGCGCGAAGGGAGGAGAACCTCATCGATGCTATGGAGAAGGCTATGGAATTCCATGATACTTTACAGGTATGCTTAGATGTGACTATGTATGCAAGACAAGCCTGAAGTAAAGAAACCTTTTTAAAAATGGTCTCTAAATCTACCATGAATCTTCAGTGTTCTTATTCTTAGGTCTAAGGTGTAGCACGCTTTCCTAGAAGATACATATACATTCGTGACTCAAAGACCCCAAATAAATGGGGGGCCTTAGAGGGACGAGAGTGAAGGTAGGAAATAAAAACTTTTCCGACCCATCCTGCATTCGCTAATGATTCCATGGGCAAATCGTCTTAAATGTATAGAGGCACAATACCAATTAATCCCATGTCCAAAGAGGATATAACCCACGTTTTACCCATGATTTCTTTCACAACAGAGTCTCCAAGAATTCCTGGACAAAGCCGAGGAGAAGTTCTCCCGTATGGGTGCCCTTGGTTCAGACATCGATGCCGTTAAGCGTCAGATAGCTCAACTAGCTGCCTTCAAACAGGAAGTTGATCCTCATATGGTTAAAGTGGAAGCTTTGAACAGGTCAGTTGAATTTGCAATTTTTTCTTGTGACTACTAGATAGATCTTAGGGAATTTTAGAACAAGAAATACTTTCTCTAAATTGAACCAATCCTTATACCATAACGGAGCTTCGAGGACCACACCCAACAAATTGGAAATTATGGAAGCTCTTTATCCACCACACCTTGGAGAAGTTTTGTATAGTATTTTCATTTCTAAAATTCCTTATGTGTGAAAATTGTTTAACTGATAGAAATATTATCGGTGAAGGTTTATTCGTATTTGTAAATTTATTTTGACCACATCTCGGTTTTGGTTCTTAATAATTGATTGTCTTGTTAATTATCTCTAACCGACTTCAAATAAGGATGTATATGTTCGGACATAACTTCTTTGTTTATGAAGTGATAGATGATTATTTTTTATATAGAAAAAGGGCTACTTCAAGGATGGTTCCATTTTAATTGAATTAGACTTCACTACATAGTATAAAACAAAGTCGCTTTTTCTGTCCCTATTTCCCTTTGTATGCTTAGATCTTTAAAACTACGCAACGGATTTTGATGCGGTTTTTAATAGATAGAGTGATTTAAGAGGAAGGTTAATATGTATAATACATGCATAATATAGCCGTGCGAAGCCGGAGCGGGTCGCTAGTATTTTATAAAAGATGCTTCGATAGATGGCAGCAGCATTACATCAAAGATAGTGAAAAAAACTCAAAGATGTCTATGACCAGTTAAACTCGACAAAGTTTATGAAGACCAGGCTGTATGGGTTCACTCGGCAGCCTTTGCCTTTCCTAAACAGACAGACAGACGGACAAGAAATAAGGGTTCCTATTTACCCTTTTGAGGTACGGAACCCTAGAACTTAAAAATAAATTATTTTCTTGAAAAGGGAGGTGGCAATAAAGCCCGCCATCTATAGCGATTCGGAATTAGCTTTAAAAAAAGGCCAATCTGGTGTAAGACCTTCTTGAAGTCGGTTTTTGTTGTTTAGATCCCTAACTAGAAGTACTTTACCAAAATGTACTAATGAATTGTTTTTTTTTACCTTTTGCCCTATCCATGGACGTCGCAGGAGTTTAATGAGGCAAGAACCTAATATATTTACGTGCTTTGGGTTTTCTATTTGCATAATTAATTTGCACTTTATCGAACTTTATCGATCGGGTTAAAATTTGACATACAGAGATGTTATATGTTATTAGAAAATTCAACACCTACGCGGATGTCATAGGTAAAAGCCAGTTTGATTATATTTAGGGTTTTTATTTGGATGATAATTAATTATGCAAATACCTATACTTTCGTTGAGTATAACCGTTTGTGATAGTATAAAAGATTTATATGCCTTGTTTGTTGTATTTCGACCGTATTTGTATGTGTTTGTCCCATTTATTTATATCTAATTTGTTTGTGTGTGTAGTTTAGTTTAATACGAAACAAATTGGCTAGAACTAGCTTTGTTTATATAGATATTTCAAGGCATGTTAGCGCGCTGTTCTAGGTATGTGTGGATCTGTAAGGCCGTCGTAAACCTATTTGAGGCCCTGGGCATATTAGGATAATGAATAACCCTATGACTTTGATAGAACACTATTTTATTATTTATTCTAATTTATTTAGAATTGAAAAAGTTTTGTGATATTAAATATCGGTTATCGTTTAGTGATCCGGTAGAAACTAGAGGGGCCCCTATCGATCACCTGGCTCTGGGCATTTGCCTAGAGTGCCCAGTGAGAAAGAAGGGTCTGTGGATCTGATTTGTTCGGATGACAACTGCTACGTTACTTACACACAAATCAAAGCTTTTGTCACATCAGAGACCTTGGAAACTTCTTATGGAAATTACCGGTTAAGAGTGAAAATTAATAACCTTTCTTATTGCTCCAATCAGCCGCTGATACAGTCCGAAATTGCCGAATTTCGCGCACATGCTTTAAGCATTTTTATAGACGTGTAAAATAGGGTTATAGAGTTCGTTCGTTCTAAATCTATAGAAACAAGAAAAAAGAGCTAACTTTAACGTGTCAATAAAATGGCGACATTTATTAGTGTTGCTCCTATATTTCTAACGTTTGACAGCCATTGACAGAACAAAAATTGGGTCAAGAAATGACGAATTGGGCGTGCCATATCTAGTCACAATATGAGATTGGGACCCATAACAGCGCGCCAATATGAGTTGAAATATCCGTGCTTATTTAACACCACCCGTCGAATTGTGACCATTAGAGCTTACTTCTTGCATTGTCTTGTACATTTCGACGGGTGATTAGTAACTATTCCAATACTAATAAAGTCTAAATTCCCCAGGCAAGCTCAAGAGCTAACCGAGCGAACGTCATCCGAGCAAGCGGCGGCCATCAAAGCTCCTCTAACAGAAGTGAACTCGCGCTGGTCGGCGTTACTTAGAGGAATGGTTGAGAGACAGCAACAGCTTGAACGTGCGCTGCTCCGGCTTGGACAGCTGCAGCACGCGTTGCAAGACATTCTGACCTGGATACAGAATACTAGTGATACGCTCGACACGCTCAGACCGGTGGGTTTCTAACCTTACTTCTTAACAGCTGTGCCCTGCTCTTTCACTGTCGTAGATGCCAATTCCGTTGGAATATCAGGATAAAAAACCGGGTGCGAGTTGGATTCGTGCACGAAGTGTTCTGTACCATTATATTCGGTTTTTAGTATTTGTTGTTATAGCGGCAACAGAAATACATCACCTGTGAAAGTTTCAACTATCTAGCTATCACGGTTCGTGAGATACAGCCTGGTGACACACACGACGGACAGTAGAGTCCCATTTTGAACCTTTGGTATGGTACTCTAAAAAGTAGCTTATATTTTAGGTTGGTTAGCTGGAGCTGGACTCCAGCTAACCAACCCGATTTTAATTCAGTCTAATAAACCCTTGTTGTGTTAAAACTCCAGCTACCCCACACGTTTTCAATCTAATCTTACAAATAACTTCATTGTCCCAGGTGGCCGGCGACCCTCAAATCCTGGAAGTAGAACTGGCCAAACTAAAGGTCCTTGTAAACGACATAGCGGCCCACCAAGCCAGCGTCGACACACTCAACGATGCCGGCTCGCAGATCGTCACCCAGGGTACGGGTGAGTGCCGCTGCTTTCTGCTTATCACATTACATTTGTTGGTTAGGATATTAGGATATTATTTGTATGCAGGATGATGGTTCACTTATTCTGATCGAATAGTTAAACCACAAACTCCAGTTAGAGACCCGATTTTCAAACATAAAACAAAGGAATTTGACTCGCGATCGAATACAGGAGATTTTAACAGAAGCGAAAGTCGATTGAAACCAATACAAGAGACGATCGAAACAACAGAAAAACAGAAGATCAAAACAATAAAAAACTTCTTTTCTGTTTTCAAATAGTCTGACAAACTAGACGGAGTTATTATATTATAGTTTGATGCCAAAATAAACTTTAAAAAAGACGGCTTGCAGGAAGATTTGATACCTAGAATAAAACACAATTTTAGCATAAAATCAGATTTCAATTAAAATCGAGAATATTTCTGTAAACCATAATATTTTTTTTCTTAATGAACCTTTTATAGAATATCATACATTTCTCATTGTTACTGTGATTAATTATTTCTAAAACTTTAAACATTTCTATTATCATGAATAAAAAATGTTTTCCTATTAGTTACATATTCATACATCTGTAGGTAGGTATACAGCCTAACAAGGATATTTTTGTGGTAGAAAAGAAATTAACGTACTGTTATGGTCTCAGCAGATCAATGATTGATGTGGTTGAGAAATCGACTAAGAAAGAAATTTTTTAGTAGATCCATGCCATCAGATGAATTTTGGTTTCAAATTGTGAAACCAAAATTCAATAAGAAAATAATATCTCAAGGATCTCATAAAATATCCTGGAACTGGCCAATGGATCTTCTTAGAATAATCCTTATGTGTGAGGTTTAAATTCGGATTAATTGTTGAATTAGTGGGGATGGTAGCGCGCTCAGTCGAGTTCAATAAAATTTCTAACTAAAGCAAGCATGTGTTGCGGCGCATCTGTTCTAAATACGCTGTCTTCTTTATTCTTAGTTTGTCTCTTATTGATGATTGTCCATAATTGACTTTCTGATTTGTAATTTAGACTCCCTCAGAGTGACAACGACAATTTCCGAAAAGGACAATGTCTGAGAACGTAAATTCTAAACTCATCAATTTTAAGATGACAAATGAGACTGACTAATTTACCTGTAGACTGCTAGTATATAATTAAATAAATAAATGCGTAATCTATTAGAGGTTAGTCTGTATATCAAACATATATATCCTTGTCAGACTTAGATTACTTAGATAGATCATTGTGTTCGTGCAAAAGCACTAATGCTTAAAGCTTTATGTGTCGTCATTTTGTGTTTGTGTCTTCTTCTTCTGTCTTCTAACTTTAACTAAGGAAATTACCTTAAAAAAATACCGACGGTACCAATTTCTTCAGCACCGGTAAGTACTGGTGGTAATCCGAAAGAACCAGAAACCGGGAATTCTCGGACTTTTGTTCACTAGTATCGAATTTATGGAATTCAATTACATAGACATTCCAGATCCCAAAATTGTCTATGCCTCCGTCTAGGAGCTCCAAAAGAGAACAACATTTTCCACTTACCTTATTTCTCAGAGGTATTAAATCATAGATTCCGAATGAAAATATCTTGCCTGGTACACTTTAAAATCTCAACCCAGTAAAATCAACCTTATCCCATAGTATTACGTTTTATAATAACCATTCATAGGAACCGATGAAGCAGGAGAAACGGCCGAGAAATTAGCAACGCTGAACAGAAAATGGCGGGAATTACAACAGAAGGCTCGAGACAAACAATCTGAACTGGAAGACGCACTTAGAGAGGCTCAAAGGTACGTCTTTATTGTTATTTTTCTTCCATTTTATAGTTTTAAACACGCAAGACTTAAGGCGACTTGCATGACATTGTGCATTGAAAATTAAATTCTATTTCAATAAGCACAAGTTTGATATTTATTTTAATCTGTTTGACACTTTAACAGTTGGTTTATCATGTAAAAGGTCTTAAACGCTTTTAATTTTTAGTGTCCAAGTCAACCTTAAGCCTGTTCTAATAGTTTACAGGGCCAGAAATCATAAGGTTAAACACGGTGTAACATTATATTAACGATGAATTCTGGATTTTATTCGCGTCCATTTTTTTTGTTTAAAAACTTTATTTCTCAAAGTAATTTTCGTCAACAGCTTTAACGCAGAGATCGGTGACTTGCTATCGTGGTTATCTGAAGTTGACAGCGTGATTGCGGCTTCTAAACCAGTCGGTGGACTGCCAGAAACCGCTTCGGAACAGCTTGAAAGATTCATGGTAAGATTTTTTTACTTTTCTCCAGCCCTAGTGTTCATACATTGTTGTGTTCCTATTTTAGGCCCGTGTAATCTCCGCATATTTTCAATCAGCATATTTTAAGTAACACAATAGAGCCAGTCAACCCATGTCATTCAACAGGGTAATTCCAACTATTAAACTTGAATTTCTCTCCTCCAATCGCAGGAGGTTTACCACGAGATCGAAGCAAACCGTCCCAAAGTGGAAGCAGTTCTCCAACAAGGCCAGGAGTACCTCAAACGTCAAGACAAACCTAACCCGACGTCGCAGCTACATCACAACTTGAAGAATTTGAAGAGCCGATGGGATAATGTTACTTCTAGGTAAGGAAATCCATCTTGTAAGATACTGGCACCCGTATTCACAGTCAACTCTATGAGATTGCATAGTGAGCACGAACGCATAGAGTCACAAATAAGACGATTTGCTAGAGTGAAAAGAGCAGCACAAAATTGACCAATCATAGGGCCGCATTTAGCACAGTGTGTTTACTTATCCAAGAGCAACTTAAGTACTGTTTATGAATACGGGCGTGGATCTCTCGCGCAAGTGAAAAAATTCGTAGAAGAAAGATAATTTTGTCTTAAAAGAACCCGGCTCTTTCTTCATACAAACGTAGTTGACTGTTTCCTCCCTGGATAATGACACTAGAGCAAATATTTTTGTAGCATAAAACCTATAACTGCCATGATCGTGCCCCATGTCGTCGTTGTTTTCATTTTTTAATTATCATTAGAAGTAACAGTTAAAAAACCAAAAATACACAATAATAAAACATACGTTTGTATGGAGAAAGAGCCGTGTACCTTTGCTCTTAATGGAATCATTAATGTTTATATACCATATTCCTTTGCTTATCATATCTTGTGTGACTTAAAGCTCTCGCCTTTGGTTCAAGCTTTGAATTGTCACTCAGGAATCATAATGACACAATCCTCTATTGATTTCTTATTATCCCGCTGCAATAATTAACAATAAATATTATTCATTTATTCAACAGAGCATCAGACAAGAAGATAAAACTGGAAATAGCTCTAAAAGAAGCGACAGAGTTCCACGACGCGCTGCAATCCTTCGTCGACTGGCTCACCGGCGCTGAGAAGAGTCTTACAAACGCCAAGCCTGTCTCCAGGGTCATGGAAACATTACTCAGTAAGTACTAACCTCAAGTCTTCTTCTTAACCTTTTTCCAATAAAGGTGGGTTTGGCTCTCCTAGTATTTTTTTGCGGGACTGGGTTCAATGAAAGAACCTGAAAACTCGTAGGAATATGAATTAAGTAGAAGCAGTAAATCGGTGTGCTGCTCGTATAGCGGTCTTAAATGGATAAGACCATAGACAAAGTAGAGAACAGGGATGCTCGATTTGGATCTACAAGCACGGTCCGTCGTACAGTAGTCGCACGTAATCGCAGCGGCTTGTTGTCTCTCTAGCATACTGTTTATAACATAGAACCTTTGGTAATTGACTTAATTTCTCTCTGATTTCTCTCTCAAGTAACCACTCCCATAGCTTACGTTATTTTCTCTTTCACAGCCCAAATCGAAGAGCACAAATCCTTCCAAAAGGAAGTTGCAACACACCGTGAGACAATGCTCCACTTAGACAAGAAAGGAACTCATCTCAAATACTTCAGCCAGAAGCAGGACGTGATACTGATCAAGAATCTGTTGGTGTCGGTTCAGCATCGGTGGGAGAGGGTTGTGAGCAAGGCTGCTGAGAGGACCAGGGCTTTGGATCATGGCTTTAAAGAGGCTAAGGAGTTTAATGATATGTGGTAAGTAGATAGGTAACAAGATTACACATTTTTGTAACTATAATATTTAAGATGCCATGTCCTTATAAATAAATAAGGCATAAGAGAAACAAAGAAAAAAAATAATTAAAAAACAAGAAACAATAAAACAAACAACCTCTATAATCATAGAGGTCATTAATCAGATTTAATTAGGTATTTTGTACTTCATATCAATATTTGTTAGACGGCGAAAATCAAACTTGCAACCTTCTGCGCTAAAGCCATGTACAAGATAGACAAAAAATATTTAGTTGAATTTAAGAACTTTGTTTCAATAGCTATAAGGTTTATAATCGTGCATCGTATCCACAGGAACAACTTAATGAATTGGCTGAACACCACCGAGGAAGCGTTAGACGAACTCAACTCTGAATCTACTGTCAACGACCCAGAGAAAATCAAACAGAGGTAAGACATTCTCATAATTAATCTCACTTTCAGGTGCATATATTTTAGATGGTTCATGCGAAATGATTAGATGATAGCGATTTTTTTTTTAAATTTTACTTATACATATCGTACCCGCTTGATGGCAGGTGACGATGCGGTCTAAAATGTAGCACGCTTTCCTAGAATATACCTATTCACTCGCGACTTGAAGACCCTCAATCCCCTTGCGGTACGAATAAAGAATGAGGAAGCAAAACGCTTAGTGCGGACGTCTTGACGTACTTTTCTAAGGAAGGAGTTCTAGCCCATAAGTAATTTTTTGTCCCGATATTCCTATGGGATCAGGTCTTATGCGCACAAATCCTCAATATTTAACTAATAAATCCACATTTTTCCCCTTAGGTTAACAAAACACAGGGAGTTCCAAAAGGCTTTAGCTGCCAAACAGCCCGTTTACGACCAAACCATGAAGACAGGCAAACAGCTGAAGGATAAGGCACCTAAGACAGATGAGACCACGCTCAAGACGATGCTCAACGATATGAAGACTAAATGGACGACCGTCTGTTCTAAGGCCGTTGACAGGTAAGGGAAAATTGACTTTAAGATCAAGTTAAAAGTAGGTTGAATTTAGGCCTATCAAATCTGACTTGTTTCATTATTTTCTAGACAACGTCGCCTTGAAGAAGCGTTGCTTTACTCCGGCCAGTTCAAGGACGCTATGTCAGCTCTACTGGATTGGCTCAAGAAACAGCAACAAGCGCTCGGCACAGACACGCCAGTGCACGGCGACCTGGACACTGTCATGGCGTTGATTGAACAACATAAGGTAAAGTAGTTACTGCTGTCAAAAAACTTCTGACGAATCACAAATAGTCCAGCCATTCGCCTCTAGTCTTGGAGATAACTAAACCACTGGTTTCATCATGATGTCTATCCTATCCATCTAATTTTGTAAACCTTCAAGAGATGTTATGATCTCACTTTTTAACCTACTTCTGGCCAAAAAAGGTCGCTGCAGACAAAATAACAGTCGGTCTGGTTTCAGTGGTTCAAGTGAGCAATGTCACTGTAGACCATAACACCAGCCTATGGAAGACCTTCTCCAATGGCCAAATTTGCAATAACACCTGCACATTAGCCGAAATGTACGAAGCCAATGATGCTGTCATCGCTGTTGCAAGACAATTTAATCAGCTGAATCTCTGACATAAGACCCTTGGCATCTTACTCCCTAAAGTCCGAACATAGAGTTGGTTGTTGTGTATGAACCTCTGACATAAGACGACACCCTTGGCATCTTACTTCCTAAACCTCCTTAGAGTTGGCTCTTGCGGATGAGACACCAGGACTTACTTATCTTTTGACTTTTGTTTCAGCAATTCGAAGAGGACCTTCACTCTCGCGAACAACAAATGTCCTCAGTAATGAAGACTGGAAAGGAGTTGGAAGCGACGGTCCCTCGCGAAGACGCAGCCAATATTAGACAACAGTGCAGCGAGTTGAAGCAGGCTTGGGAGTCTGTGTTGACGCTTAGTGAGAAGAAAGCTCATAGGCTGGAAGGCGCTCTTAAAGAGGTTAGTAGAAGTTTAACTACTTTAAAACTTTTTTTAATATAGGCAAGGAGATCAGAAGCCAATTCTCGTAAATAAAATTGTTCAAATTACATTGCAATATCATTCCATTTGCATTTCGATTACAAAAATACCATCAAATTAGTTCAAAATATTCTCAAAGTCAGGTTTTGACTTTGAGGGTATTTTTTCCTTCAGGGTGCTTATTTCTTCTAGCAAGGACTTTGTCGGCCAAACCCGGCGCGTTGCGTAGCAAGACTTAGGGTATAGGATCTCTATAGCCATTTCTTCTTTTTCTCCTTAAGTAATGATTCTGCATGATGCTCAGTGTCAAGTTATAATATTTTCCCAGCATTATTTGCATTAATTTTACATGGTACCTAAACGCTCGTGACTAGAAGACCCGCAAATAAGCTGGGGCCTTCGAAGGAAAAGAGTAAAGGTAGAAAAACGGCAGTGGAATCAGAAAATTACCCACCCGTCCTCATTTTCTCTTCACAGCATTTCGATATACGCAATACATTCACAAAATACCACGTGAATAAAATTAATTTATGTTCTTCAGGCTGAAAAACTCCACCGTTCAGTGAACATGCTGCTTGAATGGCTGTCGGACGCGGAAACGAAGCTCCGTTTCGCAGGACAACTGCCTGAAGGGGAACATGAGACCCAGCAGCAACTGCGAGACCATGAGAAGTTCATTAGAGAATTGCAAGAGAAACAACTTGATAAGGTAATGGAGGAGAAATTACTGCATGTGAAGTATTCTTATGGGGAACTACTGTTTTCCTTTTTGCTGTATGTTTTTTAAATAGAAGCCAAATACCTATAGCCCCCTAAGCCTCGTTGGACGTGTTATTTTTTATTTTCTTTTTTTATTTGATGAAAATTTGTCTCTGTGGGGCAGCGTGAGATGTCTAGCTTGCGATAGAAGGTTGAGAGTTCGATTCCCGCCACGGAATTGTACTTTTTATTCTGATATTTTGCAAGCCTGTGTTATCAAAATTTACCAGTTTTATCAAAATCGATCCATTTATATCACAGCCTATTTGTTACAAACTGAAAAATCTTCCCTCTTAAGAGGAAAAGGCACCGGGGGCTCTCTCCATACAAACGTGGTCGACTGTTTTCTCCCTGGATAATGACTTTTTTTGTGCCATATATTGTGTTTTTATATTTGTGCTAGTGTCATTATCCAGGGAGGAAACAGTCGACTACGTTTGTATGAAGAGAGCGCTGATACCATTTCACCTTAATAATATTTGTGTAGATAGATTTACTAATAAAGCCCAATAAAACTTCATAAACTCATTTTTACGCGAGCGTAACTAAACATTATATTTTTTTTTCTAAATTTATCCGATGTGTCGATCGACTTGCATCGAGGGAAGACTAGTAGATACATAGTTAGTTTTACATTGATATAAAATTGTCCTTATGTTTTGCAGGAGGAGACCATAGCCCTAGCTCACTCTATCCTGAGCAAGGCTCACCAAGACGCCGTGACTGTCATCAAACACTGGATCACGATCATACAGAGCAGATGGGACGAGGTCAGTTGCAATTTCATTGAAATAAATTGAATAATACACAACCATTAAATTGAATAAAATACTGTCAAAATAGTTTTAAACACTGGATCACGATTCGGGGCAGATTGGTTGCGGTCAGTTACAATTTCATTGAATTAAACTGAATAAAACACTATTAAAACAATTAAATCGAATAAAATAGTAGTACATGCAGCTACTGCATTTTGCCAGTAAAAAACAAAATCTTCGTGAAGTGACCCTTCAAAAATGTCAAGCGACCATTTTAAGTAATGAAATAAAATGTATGTTTTTTCTATAATTACTTAACCTAATTAACGCTTTTTCGGAAAATTGTATTAAATAATAAACATTTTCAACTTTTAAAACCAACGTACTTACCTAAATTCGTATGTAAAAAAACATTAAAAAGTTTGCAATGCATTTGCATTTTTAAATTCCGTGCCCTGCCTTCCGTTGATGTGTGTTAGCCCTTACGTGATAAGATAAGAAAGTAGGTTTAAAACAAACAATAAAATTGATAAAAACACTATAGAGCTACTATAGTTCACTGGAGATGGCAAAACGAAGAAAAAGTTGCTACAATTTGTACGGTCCATGAACAGAAAACCAACATTTGACATAAATATAAAATTCAAAGTCCAGAGTGAGTAACTGATATATTAACGCATAGCTAAAACCGCTGTTCCTAGAAACATTTTTGGAGACTGTTTTTTTGTAAAATGTAGATATCCTCTAAAAAAGGGTTTTTTTTTTATTCTCTAAAAAATGGCGGGCGTTGCCGCGGGCAGAATTTGGTTATACTAAAATTTGGTCACAACATAGGCATCCGCTAAGAAAGGATTTTTATTTCTGGAGACGTCCGCGGGCTAAAACTAATTTGACACACTGCACTGCTTTTTCTTCGATTTTTATCTCCAGTGGTAAAAAATAACTCAGTGATAAACAATCAAAATAAATCTACGCAAGTAAATTATCAACTTTATGATAAATATAATTTTATTGATAAAAAAATCAAGGTTTAAATTGTATTACGGTCATTTCTTTTCCTTATTTCTTTTTTAAATGCAGTGTTTAATTTAAATTAAAAATGAGCGGTCCTCATAAGGAGAAGAGGCATTTAGTCGCCTCAGTGTTGCCAGTTATAAGGATATTCAGTAAAGTTTCCCCTGGACAGGTGATGTAATGTACTTTTAAAGGACATGCCATTTCGAATGGGCTAATAGAAATATGAATTATATATTTTAACAATAAATAGGCATTAAACACAAAACATAAAATTTACCAGTTCCAGATATTTTTTTTTATAAAAGACAAATTGTCACAATGTATTTTGTAAACAGACATAATTTAATAATCTTTTTATTACGACTATGAATAGAATAAAAATTAATTACGAATGGCATGAGATATGCGTAATTTTAATGTGGTTTTCACTAATAGATTTAAAAAGAAATACCCAATTAAGAAAACAGGGTTCAAAGCTGCACCCGCTAACACTTGTCGGCGACACTTGAAAGTTGCAAGTTCGATTCTCACCTCAGAATTATTAACGTGAAATCTTGTGTCCAGGTATGGCAATGGGCGATGCAGCGCGGCGGCAAGCTGGAGGCTCACATGCAGAGCTTGAAGGACCTCGATTTAGTGCTGGAAGAGCTGTTACAATGGCTCATTGGGCTGGAGAACACTTTAATATGTAAGTAAATTATTTATAATTACTAGTTTTAGCTTCGGTTGACCAAAGGGCTGACTCCTACCTAGGACAACGTATAAGCATCGCCATCCAACGAGGTAACGCAGCCAGGCACAGCAGGCACACTTCCTAGGAACCCGTATTTGAACTTTTAATTTTTATCTGAATAAAAAAGTCTCATACATTTGTAAAAAAATATATTTAAATAAGCGTTAAAAAAGAAGTAAGTAAACAATTATATTTTTAACTCTCGTTTCTAAAAAAAAATTGTTATTTAAATGGATTAAAACCTTTTTAAAAGCTAATAAAACCTCCTTTGTGATACAGGAAATTCAAAAGTTGATTTTAATCGGATTAAAACTTAGGAACAGTGAACGGAAAAATGTTTTATTTCCGTTCACTGCTTAGGAAGCAATTTATTTGTAATATTATTTTGCATTTTTTTTTGTTTATCAGTGTGACTTAAATTCAATAGTTTAAAATCGCAATACCTGGCCATTATAAAATTGCTATTGTAAAACATAAATTTTAACATCTCTGATTTTAAAATGTACAATATTTCGGACGTTTCCTTGTGGTTACGACATACGATTTTATCACATCAGTATGACCATGGCGAAGATACACATGTCCTCGTAGTCATAATCACATTTGGAAACAACAAATAGCAGAATTTGCACCAGATTAAATTTTATTTTATTCCGACTTCTTTAAGGTGCGAAAATATAGTCAACCTTAATTTTTTTGTATGGTTTTTAGTAAACCTTTTATCCATATATTTATTATTTATTTAATCCTATCTTATATTTTTTTAGCATTAGAAGCGGAACCGCTTCCAGAATCGATCGAACTTCTAGAAGGTCTGATCGAGGATCATAAGGAGCTGATGGAACACACGCAGAAGAGACAAAACGAGGTCGATAGAGTCTGCAAGGCTTACCAGGTACAGTTCTAAAGATTGCAGGTTTGAAACCAGTCAGGATTTTTTTAAATCCTATAAGTATTATTAAGCCGAATTTTTTTCATTTGTTTGTTGGTCTGCTTATGTTAAAAACATTCTTATAACAGCCGTTTTGGAGCTCTACGGTGGGTCTGCAATTATGCAGCCGACATTCCTATAGGAGTCAGAATTTGAGTAAATGGGAGCATATTGCACCGACACTGGCTCCAATGCCCAATGTGCCCTAATACCTGCACATTGGAGGACCTGATAGATGCCAACGCTGCTGCAGTTGCAATGGCTGACTATTGGGCGGGAAAAATTTGACTGGTCGAGCGTCACTGACTCGAAAAGAAGACAGAGTCAGAAATTATATTTTATTCTTCTTCTTTCTAACTATAGGTGAAGAGTCAATCGCAAGGCCGGGACAGCACACCGAGGAAGGTGTCGGCGAAGAGTGCCATTAAAGGAACACCTGCGTACGTATTCATACTTACTTTTTCATACCAGCATTTTTGTTTATCACCATCATCTCTAAGCCGTCTGTTTCAGACAATTAAAAAAAACTTAATTATTTTCTATTCGTTTCGTTTTGTCTGAACTAAATGTAAATTATTTGGCTATTGTTTTTGTGAGCTTAATTAAAAATTTTATTTCTCATTATTTTTCATAACCATAATTATTTTTCTTTTAAGTGTTTAACGCACACTTAAGGAATTTTAGAAATTATAAATCTTTCCAGAAAGTTTTTACCCGATGGGATTTGAACCTCCGCTTCCCCGTTTCTTTTTACAGAACCGGAAAAGTACAAACAAGAATTACCGAAAAAACCCGGTTTCTTGGTAATTCTTGTATAAACTTTTTTACTAAGGGGGACAGGTCCCACCGAGTCAAAACGGAAATCTTTTTATTTCATTTACGTTATCCATTTTCATTGTTTTTGTTTTCGTTCGCCGTTCACCGTTCATCCGTGACGTTTGCATGGTGTTGCTTGTCTGTCACTGTCACTTCAGTCGCGGATCCCAGCACGACCTTCATAATAGAGAGAGGTCTGTTTCACCAGATTACTACGGCTCTAGGCGATACAGGTGGGTTTTTTTGACAAGAATGTACCTTAAAAAGGACATTGGGTTATTTTTTAAGAACAAAGGAGCATGCCCATTAAGCCATTTAGTTTATATCAATACTATTTCAGCTTTATTTTGTGGACAATTGTGTTTTTATAGTGTCCGAATATTTTAAAAAAAACCATTCGAAAAACGAACAAATTCTTGCTAATAATTTAATAAATGGTAAGTAAACGTAATGATTTAAAGGCATTGTATTGTACAAAAAATTAATTAAAAGCTTAATTTATTTTAGTTTGAGAACATGATGATGAATAATTTTTAATCATACTTATTTTATTTTCATTCAAGTTTTTTTTTGCAAGCAAGAATTTTGGTTACACACTGTTTTATTACAAGTTACAAAACTTTCCAACAAAATAAAGTGGACGCGTCGCCATAAGGTGGTTTTGGGCATGGTCCTTTTCTGTAAACGTTCTTTAGAAAGGACATGATAATGTAAAAAAGTTGATATTTTTACCAATATGTACTTTTTACAAAAGAACATTTGTACAAAAGAACAGTTTTAGTTTTGAGCCGATGTCCTTTTTGAAGATACAGTCGTTCATTTTCACTGACATTATTTATTTCTGTTACATTTAAAAAAATGGTTAACTTTCATGTGCTTTAAATGTGTAATTGGTGTCTTTAGTTAAAAAAAAAGTGATAAAAACTTGACCAAAAGTTACCACTTTTAATCGTCAATTTTTCTATTTAAACCCTGCTCTCAATCTAAAAGTTACAAAATTTGTAACTTTCCACCGCACTGGTCACCCTTTTCTCACTGTTTCGACTGTAGTTCATTCATCTCGCTCTAACACTGTGTAAATGTTGCTTTCTGTCTCGTTCGCGCTCACGCTTCGACACGGCAGGTCCAGAATTCACAACCGGAGTAGGAGAGGAAGGTTTGATTATGTTTTTAGTACTTTTTAAATCTTGTTTGTACTTTTTAATCTTGTTTTGGTAACTTTTAGTCTTGTTTTAGTAGTTTTTTGTAGTGTGGCTTGATGCTTTTCTTGTGTTTTTTTACCTTAGATTTGTTTGTAGTTTGAGCTTGAATATATAGTTTTTATTGAAAAAAAAAATAGGTAGTTATTGTATAATACATACCAAATGCTACTTTTAGGTAATCAAATCTTAAGTATTAGCGTACCTGCCTACTTTTTGATCGTTATTTGGGGAGTTTTTTTGTCGAATGTGTAAATTCTGTTTGCATGAGCTATTAGATTTGTCTGCATAAAAAGCATGAAATAATAATTAAGCTTCTAAAAATAAAACTAAATTGTAGCACGCTGCTTGTAACAAAAATATGGACGTACCTATCTCATATCTAATTCTGTTAGGAATTTTCTACACTTTTTGAGGTTAAACTAACGGTCACAAAACTTATGAAGGTCAAACTAATGGGCTAGTATTGGCTCAAATTTTCATAAGAATACTAACAAAGGTCAAACTAATGGGCAAAATATTCACTAATCAGAAAATATCACTGCGCTATCACCTTTTAACTAACGATCACAAAAAAACTAACGGTCACAAAAACTAATGAACTAACGGTCGTGGTGTTTATATGTTGATGTGATTACAATGTTGCGTGTGCCCTCTAGTCGCGTGAGTCCCGGCCGAGAGTCGCCAGACAGAAACCTGCCGCATTACGGGCCCAGATTCCCGCCTAAAGGAAGGTAAGGGCATTAGGGGTTATAACTAATAGAGGTCAAGGTCTATAATAGAGGTCAATCAAATATACAAGCCGAAATTCTTACCTAAAAAAGGGATTTTAATAACCATAATTAAAGCGTCAAAACTACTAAATTAGCACTTAGAATCAATAAATTTTGGAAGGGTTGAAAAATTTAAAAGGGAACTCGTAGAAATCAATTAGATTAGTCGAAATCTAAAGGTCGCATGATTTATTACATAATTTGTATTTTATATCATAATATACTTACCTGCTATTGTACAAAAATGTATAAATTTGTACTAAATGCAATGTATAATTGTCTGTGTTAGGGGCAAAGCTTGAATTTATCTATGGTTAAAAATTTAAAGGTCAAACCTATGTGCATCTTATGTGGCTGATAGTAGCGCTTGTCGCGCTCTAATAGGTTAGATCATAATATCTAACCTTACCTACTTTTCTTATTAGTGATTTGCCAGAAAGGTAGGTAAGTAAAAAGTGCCGTTTATAGATCTGCCCAGTCAAAGAAATGGGTGTGATTTAAAGTATTCGAGCATGCCTAGGATTAACTGGGTAGACCTCTGCTCGCACTTTAGGCTTTGCCCATAATATCTGGATAGATTATTCAATGTAAGTAAGTATATAGATTTTTTGCGCATATGGGATGTTTTGTTTTTGTTTGTGCAAATGTTTTGCAAAGAGCTTCCGCTGTGTTTTATTTGGTTTTTTTATGTTATTTTTATGTTATTTACCAAATTATAAAATATGTTCTTATAAATAGTTTAATGCCTAAAGTTAGCATGTAATAAAAGTATCTAGTGGATTAATTAAATAAAAATAATAGACATGAGTTCAAAGTTAATTAGTTGGCTGTAGAACTAATTATTTTTGTAATATCAACAGCAAAGGCGCAGAGCCGGAATTCAGATCGCCCCGCGTCAAGACCCTATGGGACAAATGGCGTAACGTATGGTTGCTGGCGTGGGAGCGACAGAGACGGCTGGACGCGCGTCTCGCTCACTTACACGAGTTGCAACGCGTTAGCAACTTCAGTTGGGATGATTGGAGAAGGAGGGTGAGTGTTGCCAGGAGAATAAAACTCTAAAATCACATAAAATATAGATAAACACAGATAATAATGTTACAAAACATACATACAACCGAATTGAGAACCTCCTCCTTTTTTTGAAGTCGGTTAAAAAACCAGTTAGTTTGGCTATGGAAGATCTGAAGCCTATAATAATAATAAGCCCGCAGGGCACTTTGAGGCGAGGTGAAGGGGAGTAACGACCCCGCGGTCCCGAGTTCTCCAGGGGGAAGTCACCGTTCCTCATCTCCGGCTTGCCTTGGTTGGCTGGTCGGAGTGAACACTGACGAGGAAGCGGTCCCCCGCCTCTGGCTTGCCTTCACCGGCCGTCCAGAGTGGAGTCGCATGAGTAGAAATACTCGAAGGATGGATGCCGAACGTCAGTGATGAGTTGGCCCGCTCGCTCGGACTACCAGCGATGACTTAAAATCCAGTAAGGCCTCTCCATCCTTCAAGCCACTCACGTTCCTGTTGCCCCCTTGCTGTAATTTACTCGGCTAATTAGGATGGCCCAGTCTGAGAGTTGGCGAGTCTCCGCCTGCCATTTTTACGTGTTTATTGGACATTGTTACGGCAGGTGCCATAGTATCCATAATTCCCCAGTATCTAGTCCACTACCATCCCATCACAATAGCTCAAGTAGTTTTGTCCTGTAGATTATCAATAGTTTCATCCAAACCGGAGGTTGTCCTTGGTTGCACTTTATAGTGTAGACAGGGATAATCGCCGGTTTAGAATCCACCCCATTGTTTGTTGGCTTCGGCTCCACGCACGCCTTCCAAAGGTCCGGGGCTCCATAGCCCCGTGATACAGGACGTATAACAGACAAATAATAATAATAAATTAATAAAACGTGTTGGTCTACTATTAATATATTATTAGCAATCGGCAGTCGTTAATTAAAGGTGTTCAAGAACTTCACAACACTAGAAAAAAAGTGCGGAGAATATTGTGATTGGTCTACAAAAGTCAAACAATTTGAAAATGTTGCCAGTTAAAAAAAAATTAAGTCACTTCTTATAGCGGGTGTTCACTGTTTGCCCAACCTTTATGGCGCGTCGGGCGAACACCCGCTTGCGACACCGAAGTTCGCGGGTTCGATTCCCGCCTCAAACAAGCATTTATGCTATAGATATAAAAAAAAGTATACATGTATTTTATCCGTTATCTAGCACCCATAACAAAAGCCAAGATGCTTAGTTTGTGGCTAGATGGCTGTGTAAAATGTTCTACAATATTTATTTATTTATCATTTCTTCGTCCATTAGTTCCTGAAGTTCATGAATCACAAGAAGTCCCGGCTGACGGACTTGTTCCGCAAGATGGACAAGGACAACAACGGGTTAATACAGAGGAACGAGTTCGTCGATGGAATTGTTAACACCAGTAAGTTGTACCACAGACACATACAGACACACACACATACAGACACACACACATACTCACACTTACACACACCCCACTCATACACCAGTTTACCGTGCGCTGCCGCGACATGCCTTTTTTAATTGAAATGCAATCGGAATGATATTATTTATTTACCCTTCTTCTTCTTCGTATCGATAGCACAAATTAAAGGGGGGTATTGATGAGGCAGGGTCAGATCCGCCTACCCCAGTGAGCTGCCAGGTCCCCGGCGTTGTTATTAGCTGACATCAGGTCAGCCTATGTATAGCTATTAGGATTTACTAGAGTTGACCTTCTGGGGTTCAAAATATAATCATGTATTTTGCGTTGTAATCAAATCCTGGTTTAAATTGAGTATTTATTCCAGAATTCGACACGTCCCGGCTTGAAATGGGCGCCGTGGCTGACCTGTTCGACAGGAACGGAAGCGGCCTCATTGATTGGGAAGAGTTCATCGCTGCACTCAGGCCTGATTGGGTTTGTATTTCAATATTAAATATGTTGGAAATCGTAGCCAATCCTCTATTGAGTGAGCCTTCAAATATGACCTGTGAAAGCATCGACTGTTTTTGTGCGACAGTCAAAATTAATGAAGAAAAATGCATATTTATTTAAAGCTACATTGTGTTCTTAAGAACACAAGAACATCAGATAGCTAGTTTACCAAAATTTCACCCACTGGTTGAAATAACCACTTCGAAATAAAAAAAAGTATTTAACCCACCCATGTCTTTTTTATCACGTTTTTTAAATCATTTTTGAGTAAATATAAAATCAATTTTGTTATATTTAGGTGGAACGGCGCGGACCTCCAACGGACGCAGACAAGATCCACGACGAGGTGAAGCGTCTCGTGATGCTCTGCACCTGCAGGCAGAAGTTCAGGGTCTTCCAGGTTGGAGAGGGCAAGTACCGGGTACGTATCTATTTTATAACACGGAAGGAACTTTATCTCAGGAACTTTATCACAAAAGGAACTTTATCACAGAAGGAACTTTATCTCAAGAACTTTACCAGAGAAGGAACTTTATCTCAGAACTTTTATCACAGAAGTAACTTTATCTCAGGAACTTTATCACAGTAGGAACTTTACCTTAGGAACTTTATCACAGGAGGAACTTTGTCTCAGGAACTTTATCTCAGGGACTTAACCTCAGGAACTTTATCACAGAAGGAACTTTATCACGGAAGGAACTTTGTCTCATATTGGATAAGGTTCATATTGGATTGGTTGGATTAATAGGACCATTATGGTCTTAAGTCAGATTGTACATCACTGAACAAAGATGGCGCTAGTAATAAAAAGCGGAATCGCACAAATAAAAATCAACTAGAAGCGCCCCGCGGGTTAACTGCCTTTATTTTTATCTCGTGGCAATATCCTAATATTTCCAAAGCAGCCTATTTTATTTATAAGTGATAGGCGCACAAAGATGGCGCTAGTAATAAAAAGCGGAATCGCACAAATAAAAATCAACTAGAAGCGCCCCGCGGGTTAACTGCCTTTATTTTTATCTCGTGGCAATATCCTAATATTTCCAAAGCAGCCTATTTTATTTATAAGTGATAGGCGCCGAAGACAATCAATAGTTCAGCGTTTAACCACTTTCAGACCTGATTTTAGGTGACGATGCGGCCGCGTCTAGAAGATACCTGGGCAGGCGAATCCTTTCAGCAGCTGTCTCTTATACTTTAAAAATAAACCCATTTAAATTAAATCACCCCGTATACTACTTTATTTTACAATTTGGGGGTCTTCAAGTCGCGAGTGAATAGGTATCTTCTAGGAAAGCGTGTTACGTCTTAGGTCCGTATTAATAAACCGAACTCAATATCGATTTCAATCTTGAGTTTGCTCTTGAGTTGTTGCGCTGATTAATAAACCTATCTTAAGACGCGATTAAAGAGCGACGTATCACTTGAGTCATACCGTATTAATAAATCAAACTCAGCTCTCAAGATATGTCTCAAGATGTAGTTTCGTGAACTCAAGTCTGATTGCGGGTCATACATGACATAAGTTAGCTGTTTCGTTAGTTTTGTAGTTCAGGAACATGGAGCTAGAACAAATTTTGTCAGAAATCAATTATTATGATGCTAATGACTTTTTGAACAAATCATTCGCATTTAAATAATTATTTAGTAGTAAAATCTAACATTTTGTAAAAAAATTCACATTAAAAACAAGTTGACAGCAAAATATGACGACACTACCTACCATAGGGTAAGAACATACCATTCAAGGTAAGAACAAAGCGTTACTGTCATTCAATGTCGCTCTCAAGATCAGTTTCAAATATCAAGAGCGATATCAGCCTGGTTAAAACTTGAGTTTTATCTATTAATTAACGCCTAACTTAAGATAGTGACTGCATCTCAAGACTCACTCGATTGATACGCACTCAAGATCGATATTGAGAGCGATTTATTAATACGGGCCTTAGACCGCATCGTCACCTGCCATCTGGCCGGTGTGTGATAGTGATCAAACTTATCAAATATGAAAAGAAAAAAAATTAAAAGCTAATAAATAAAATAAATATTGCAGGACATTCCACACATTGCCATCTAGCCCCAAGCTAAGTAACTAGACTTGTGTTATGGGTGCTAGACAACGGATATACTACTTATATACTTTTCCTTTGTAATATATACTTATAATACGTAGAAACAACCAGACCACAGACAAATATCTAATATAATTGAAATAATTAGCTTGAAAGATGTCTATAACCTATGTTTCTCCTGCGCAGTTCGGTGACTCTCAAAAGTTGCGTCTCGTCCGCATCCTCCGATCGACTGTGATGGTCCGAGTCGGAGGTGGCTGGGTGGCGCTCGACGAGTTCTTGGTCAAGAACGATCCTTGCAGAGGTATGTATTGTACTCTTAATATCATTAGAATATATTGTTGGTTTTATCACGGGAAATTTATAGGTAATCGCAGTGAGATGTAACCCGACTGTACATTGTTTAATATGCAAATATGTATGGGACCCTTTAATACAGCGCTGCCTTTTTAAATTAATGTAGGTTGGGATCTTGACTGATTTTCACTAAGTATTTCAAAAGTCACAAATGTTTATTATAAACCCTTTACAATTATCATTTTTCCGAAAAAAGTCTTATTTAATTGAAAAAAAATAAAAAAAATTCTTCATTAATTTAAATTGTCCTCCGAAAACAGTTGGCCACCATACATTTTAACCTGTGACGTCACCTTTCTTTGCGCCTTGCGCGCGTTTTTGTTTTTTCTCTAGGAAAAAAATCATGACGTCACACGAAGGTCAGTCATGGCCGCCCGCGTTTCGTTTCTTTTAGTCAGCAGTCAAAATATTACATATTTATTTTGCGAAAATATAATATACCTACCTACCTATTTAAAATCTACATTTTAATGCGAAATAAATATAGTAGAGTTATTGTAACTCTATTTAACTTCCATTTTCAATGTATTTCATATTTTATCGTTATCACAGTCATGTAGCCAATTGTTAAACCTACACTACAAAAAATAAGTACGACTTAATGTTTATAAAATTACAATAGTAATAAATGTCCTAATATTTTTTAACTTACTAGTACAAAATAGCTCAAGTCTAGTGTGACGATTGTGTTCTGCACATAGGTCTTTTTTTCTCTAAGCAGAAAAAAAAATCAACTTGTTAGGTCCACCCATGGAGCTAGGACTATTACCTCCATGGGTCCACCCGTTCCTGAGAAAATCGGTGGTGACTGTTGACACATGGACAGACAGACAGACGGACAAGAGAGTTCCTTAGTTAGTAATAAGGTTTATTTCCCGTGGTAAAACCACGTAAGAATATTGAAGATCTGATTTTAAAAAGTTAGGTGTACCCCTATTAATTTTATTAATAAGAATTTGAGATTTTCAGAGAAGCCAAAAGGCTTTGTCCTGTCAAAGTGGTTATGTGATTGCAAATCTATTATCTACACTATTCTACACTAATATAATAAAGATTATGATAAAACTTGGTATGAGGATACATTGATTCATTGGGAATAACATAGGCATACTTTTTATCCCGATATGCCCAAGGGATCGGGAGTTACGCGAGTGGAATTAAAGTACTTGATCATTTTTTCAAACATTATATTGCCAAGGAAATTTCCCTATTCAAAGATTTGCAATCTCATACTTAAGTCCCCAATTAATCTAAAACTTATACTCTTGCTTTTTATAATAAAAAGCAATTGTATAAGTTTTATTATAATAATTTCTTAGTTTTAAGTATTATTAATTAAAATAATTATGGTGGATTCAAAGTGTCAATCAATAATTCCGGGTTTAATTATATGTCGATTTAACACCCTAACTAGGGTACTAATTGAATAATAATTATTATTAATAATTACCTAAATGTGCCGTTATTAACAATAAGTGTGAAAATAACAAAAATAACAATTTTTTTAATACTTTATTTACTCGGTACAAATTGACTAAATACTACACATTACAAAAATTCAAACTTATAACTAGACAAAGTTAGCTTGGGACTTGAAGGGCAATTACCGTAAATATTGGTTATTTTTTTGTAATTGAAATGCAATCGAAATGATATTGCAATGTAATTTGAACAATTTAATCAACGAGAATTGGCCTTCTGAAATAGAAAGTCTCCAAGTTAACTGCAAGTTATACAATGCTATTTATTAATAATAGGAACGAGTTAGCCATGTTGTGACGTCACAACTGCAACTAACTTCAATCTGGAGATTCAACTGGAATGAAGTTGATTCCAAAATGGCGCTGGCCCAATCGTATTGTTAATTTAATAGCATTGTACAATAAATAATGCTGGCAATATCGATTATAAAAATACACTAGCAATACTGAAATACTACGACGCTATCACAGAAAAATAATACAGAAAAAACACTAAGTATGAGAGTATTTTTAATTTTGGAAGCACTAAGTCAGGGGAAGGTTTCTGACGGTCACTTACGTATAATAAATCGTAAATATTCCTAAAAAAACTATGCAAAGTAATTTTAGAGCCTACTTGGACTCACGGCTTAAAATTAAATACAAAAATTGCAGGTATTTTCTTAAAAAGGCGGTTGCTCGTCATTTGGCCATTTAGAACCAAGGTCAAACCAGTTTTTGGTTTATTCAAGTTTATGAGTCAAGATAATCTTATTATTACTAAAAAAGAATATGGCAATTGTTTGTTCAGAGATGCTAAACACCTACAGATTAAGACTAAATTAGGAATTAAGTACATTTGAAGCTCAATATTTAAGTTTAAACATAGACTTAAAACTATTATTCTTACATATAATAAGTTTAAAGAGTCTACGCCCATATACTTTTTTGCTGCCCTGCTTGTTAAGGAATACAAATGTTTAACAGTGTGCAAAATGTTAGGCTGAATATAGGTTTATCCTTACCCATATTACAAACAAAAGTGTTTCTATTCAGGGTTAAAGGTTTCAACCAATTTCAATGAAAATTTCTACAGTAGATCGATTATTTTATGCAGGGCTTAGCTAGTGATTCATAGTCGGCGTAGATAATTACAAATTACAGTTAAATGCTTAATCAACGGCAGTTTTCCTAATAAAGGAAGTTAAAGCTGAGATTTCACTCGTAGATCTTTCGGGTAGCGGACTGAATTCCATTTCCTCGCTCAAGTTCTGTGTGTCGGACGTGTTCTCTGATACCGGCCAGCGTTTGTGGCTTGGAGCGTACAAAACAAGCAATGCAAAGATGTATATGTTCCACATTCCATAGACGCCGGTGAAGAATGCCGATGTGTATTCCAATTCAATGTTCTCGTCCCATTTCCATTGTCCTTCGGCAACTTGTCCCAGAATAAAGCCGATAACAGTCAAAGCAGCGCAGAGCAAAGTTGCCAACATAAGAAACTTGAAACGGTAGATTATCCCTTCATAGTGCAAACGTCTCACAGATGTCATTGTCGGTAAAGACTCTCTCTTTTGCGATATATTCTTGAAAACCTGCCAGATTAGATAGCAGAGGAATAAGAAATATATTCCAGTTGATATTCCAGCCAGAATTATGAATGTTAGAGCCAAGTTTGTTCCCAAATCTGTCACCCAGATTGAATAGAACGGGTTACGTAATTGTACTCCTCTCTCGCACATGTCAAATACGAACAACGACACACATCCCATAGCAACAGCGCTCAAATGACGCCAGTATTGTTTCAAAGAGCTTTGTGCCGAAGTATCTTGAATTAACATGTGTTCCCCAGCGAAAACGAGCCAGAAAGAAAACAATGTAGCGTAGAATATGCCCTGTCTTATATCTCCAAGTAATAACATAAATGGCAAGTCAAAATGTAAGGTTAAATACTCGATCGGCAGATTTAGAAGACAAAGTGTTATACCCAAGCTTAGTAACATCTTTTCTAGTAATACAGGCTTCCGTTGAAGCATATGTATGCGCCTCCAGAACCAAACTAATATAGCGATGATACAAGGAAAGAATACAGTTTTCAATGACAGCCAGACCTTTGTGAAGCCTCCATTTTGATTGATGACAGTGATCCACATATCTTGAATATGTCCAATGTTGGTATTCATGGCGGGCGAGTCGACAGGAAGCCGTACATTTAATAAATAGTAGTCATGGAAGAGTGAACCAAGCTCAAATAATGGTATCGCTGAACAATTGTACAAATATTCTTCTAGTTTGCTGTCTATATCGCAGTCTAGGTGACGCTTTTCGACCGATTGTGTGTAAAGAGTCCATTTGTCGTCCGGATCTCCTTTGTTTCGATACGCGAGCCGAGCATCGATAGTTATAACACTGCGCGGTAGAACTTCAAACTGAGAATGGTACGCTACGTCGATCTGCAGTACTCCGATGAGGTTCTGTTGCCATCGGGAGTAGTCTAGGACTCGACTCTCCCGAGGAACCGGCATTTGGAATGCAAACACGATGTCTCGTTCAGAAAGGTCGTGAACAGGCCCGCCGAGAGCCACAGTCTTGCAGGCGCCCTCCCCGCGGTTATAGAACCACTTGCTTGTGTCATTTTTCACCGTAGATGTGTCCTTACAAACGGTTCCGAGAATGTTTTGGGCGTTTGCGGGCATGGGCGCGACCAAACCACCGATTAGAAAACATGTTAGCTGACACAGTAATAGGAAGGAAACCAACACAGCTAGTTTTCTCCCACTTAGATTCTCGATTATCGTCCCCGACATTGTGAATCACACGCGAATTACATCGAAAAACTGAAGAACATTCGGCTAAAATCGACCCGTGGTGAATTCCATTGTTCTTGTTTTCTTTTTGACGCGATCGTTTTGACATGCGCAGCAGCGATCGATATTGCCAGCGTAAAAACCGGTTTACTCGAATAACGATCGGTAAAAATAAACGTTTTAAAAACGTCTTTTTTGTTTCGTAATTAAGCTATTGCATAGCATAGCTTTTATCGCGGGCTTTGAGCGCGGCGACCGAATAATTTTTGATAACGTTTAGTTCAATTAGTTATTACGATAAATAAAGATAATAAATATTTGAATGCCTTCTAAATCAAACACAAACAGAGCACCTCATCTCAACTACACTACACCTGTTAATCCACACACTTCACTCTCATTGTGAATGTGATTAGGCTAGTTTCAACAAACAGTAATGGCTAAAGTAAGAGCGTCGAATTATGTCCACAATAAATTTTGATGTTGCTACTAATGTACTAATTCGTATTCGCTTTGCCCGTCCTAATTCCCATGATCCCTTATGATCATTTATTTTGTGTTTTTATCTTATTTTTATTTAATTTGATCCTCGAATATCCCTTTACATAAGTAGTATCATTAGTGCTACCGCTGCCTGATCCGAGCAAGCCAGAACAGCATGAGGCTTGTTGCCCGCTCGGTAAGCAACACGATATACTTTGGAACCTTTCGATTTTAAATGACATTTATTGGCACTTTGCTTATTTTAATACACTTTAGCGATTGGTTCCATTGCGTACCGTTTGTAGTTGGTGTGGCTTAGACTTTATTTTTGCAGTGTTGTAGTTTTTAGCCGAATTATATGATAAAAGGCTTTTTACACGATTGATGCTTTTATCGTTGTCTGCTTTAATATTTTTTTTGACTAAAAATAGTTTATAATTAAATAATCGTCAATGTGTAAAACGCCGAATTAGATGTAGAGCTATTATTAAAATAATATTTTTATTTAATGTTATTAGAGGTGATGCGATGACTAACAGGCTTATCAAAATTAATAGCATGTTTCGGGATTCATTTGCATTGAATATAAATATATATTTTTAATTTTAAAATATTTTTCTCTTTAATAGTAGTTAGAACTAATATTTGTATAAAACAAGTGCAAGATTTGTATTTTTAAGACACAAACAAACTGTAAATAAACCTGTCATTTTGTGCACTCCCTTAGAATACATATTTATAATGTTTTTTTGAAGGAATTAAATGTACCTAAACGCCACAAATATAATAAATGAATTATTATTAGTCTATATTTTACTTGTTTTGTATTTAGGTACTTAATATACTTAAAACTTGTTTTAAATCTTGCCCTTGATTTATACCAACCGCATATTATTGGTGAGGAATAATAATCTAATCGTATTTTATTGTTCCCGTTTTCCTAATTGCACAAATTGATTTTGACCCTTGATTTTGTTTTATTTTGTTATAAATTTGTTTTGTTTGACATTGTTCTGATTTGTTTGTTGTTTTTTTCTTTCCCTTACTACCAATGCACGCTTCCCGTTTTTTTTAACACTTTGGTGTTCTTTTTTACCACCTATCCTGTTACCTTACGGTTTTCTTTGACCCACCCTCTCCCCTCCCGTTTGTGACCCACGCACCGGCCGGCGTCTGCATGCAGCGAAGGGACGCACGAACATCGAACTCCGAGAACAATTCATATTGGCGGATGGAGTATCACAGAGCATGGCAGCGTTCCGACCGCGTACGCCCCGTTCTAACACAAACACACCACCATCCACTGGACCCATTACCAAGGTAAGTTTTTGCTTTTATATTTATTTTTAAAAAAATACTATATTTCTTTCCGACAGGTTTATAAGTACCCATAGTTTTAATATCGCACAATTATCATAAAGCGCACAGTAGTTGTTGGAGGGAGCAAATCGGTTTGGGAATATTTCGCTTGTTTTTTTATCTTGCAACTTGTACATGGATCTCTGTATCCATTTGCAAGGTGCACTGTCGAGAGTGCAGCATGTTTTGAGCTCGTAGCGTTGGTCGTTGCATTAGTGTTCAAGCTATGCATTGAGGCACATCGATGTAGTGATTTGGTGTTGTTTGTTTGTTGTATCATTGGATCCACTGCATTGGAGAGGTGGCACGTCTTCGCCTTTGGATGTTAATGGTAATGTATTTCGTTCTCCCTTCCCCGTAGATCCTTCCATTACCCGCATATCGTCAAAATTTTCACCGCGACTAAACGTGTGGACTAATAGAAACATTGTCTCTGTTCGCGACTTGAAAACATTTCGGCAAAACGATTGGCACTATGAAGGCATACTATGTTGTGATGTGTGTCCTTTCCCTCCTTAATGTGCATCCCGGTTTTGTATTGATGCGTTTAGCTGAGGAGTTTATGGAGCAGCTGAGGCCTATATTTGAGGCGCTGAGGCAGCGCGAGGAACTTCCCTGTTCGTATCCGCTGCACGTGGGATCCACGCATGGCACTAAACAGGCCTTCATATACGGCCACTCAAGATCTCAAGGCTCGACGACACCGGGAGCGCACCACTATACACACCACCATGGATACCAACCCTCTCCAGGATACCATTGGGTAATGCTAATAGGCTATATCAAAGTGTGGCGGTTTATGCACTCTTTCATTTCAGGTTTTTGTTCATTGTGTAAGTCATTGAATGTGGTATTGCCGTCAAGTCCATTAGTTAGAAATTAGCATGCACATAGTCTACAACCTACCTACTCAACCATATACTCCCACTCACGAAGTATAAATTATCTGCTAACCATTGAAACACCTTTCAAATATTTTCCACAAGAATTTCACTAAATGTGTGGCTGAGTTTTAGTGTGTATAAAATAACATACTCTTTGACAATTCACAGTAATTTACCGTGTTAAATATAGGTGCGGGAACGTACAGCCCGTTCGGTGCCGATGTCGGCTGGAGGCGGAGTGGCTGGAAGAGCGTCGCGGTCTTCACTCAGCGCTGGGACGCCAGACTCTCTCAGCGATAACGAAGCGGCCAGCGGACTTGGTGCCAGATACAGGAAACCGAGTGCTCCAAGGTCGACGTTAACACCTGGTGGTTCCAGACCGGGCTCGAGACCTGGATCAAGAACTGGATCTAAACCGCCATCAAGACATGGATCTAATCTCTCTTTGGACAGCACAGGTATGTTCTATTAAACGAAGATTTCCCAGTTACCTAACAAAAGAAATGTGTCTCTTGACATTGCTTTACCTATATGAAATCAATTGATCAACTGAAGTCCGACGATGTATTATAATTTCGTACCTAAAGTAGTGCTTAATATGCCAGATCTATATTATGGGCAGAATACTTATTAAATCTTATACCGTTCCCAGATGATGCGACTACACCATCGCGTATACCAATGCGTAAGGTCCAGAATACGAGGGCGTCAACAGCACGTGCTGCGGCCACCGCCTCCAAATTTGGCCTACAGACGCCTAACGGCAGCTCTAGACCACGTACACCCACTGGCCTACTGACACCTGCTAGTGGAAGGTAAAAAATTGTTTTATTTGTTTGGATAAAATATTATAATAGAACACTTAATGTTAGTCTATATTCCTTAGAAGTTTCAACATGAAATCCAGTTTCAACATTCAAGATTAACAATTTTTCTTAACTTAATAATTTCTGTTCCAACTTTTGTCAGTTTATTTCTTCACTTATATTTTATGACTATGTTGTAAGTTGATTGATATACACACGGGCAGGTATCAAGTGAACGCGATGTACCGCACTTCAAGTATTCCCACACTGTCAGCTGTACCGGCGTTAGTGAGGTATAATGAATGAGTTTGACGCAAGGGTTTTACTGTGTATCTTTACGGTCGAAATTTTATGAGGCTACATCATTCATAACTTTGGGACTTTTCTTAAAAAAACTTAATAATGTTCTTGTTAAAAAAATATGAGTTTTATGCTGCAGCCTCTTTTTTTCCCAGTACTGAATCTGAAACTGTACGCAAGTATTCTTTACTAAAAATTACGACCGTAGCGTTTGCCAGATACACTGCCGGATAAGCACGTCACAGCTTGAACGGGATTATAGGGAACTGTAGCGACGACGTCGAATCTTTGGGTGCACCTTTCTGAATTGAACACCGATTTTTCTGATGATTTGTATAAAATGTTGAAGGTGGTGGGTCTTGTTGATCGTCTGAAAGGGTTTGGAGTTTAGGCAGAGCATGAAGTAGAACAATTTAATAGCTTCTTACGAGTGAAACTAACAATAATTTTAAAAGAAAAACTCGCTGACTAAATGAAATTTATTTTTTTCCTTCCCGCATGCATCGATAACGAAACGGAAATAGCTCAACACATTCCCAGCCATCTTCAATGGCGTCCGAACATCCCAAATCCATATCGCACACTCATCCTGCATTCCTTCAAGGGTCGACTAAAATTCCCGTTTACGTCGGTCGTTCCCAAAGAACTCCTTCTGTCGAAAGACGATTAAAATTATCCCGGCCCTCTAGAGAGGCTTCCCAAGAACCGAGTCCCACATCCCAAGATCCCTCGAGGAAGTCCGAGCAAAGGAGTCCCGAAGATGACTCCTCGCTATTCAGCATCTCGGGAATGACGAGCGACAATGACTATGAGAGTAATATAAGCGAGTCAAGCGGTGATGCGTCTAAGCCGACACAGCGAGATGTCAAAGGGTACAGGCCTGTAGAATGCTAGCATCGTTTGCCTGTTTATTTTTGAGCTCTTTGATTTTGTTGAGTTTATTTGTTTTCGATTTTTACCCTAATCATGATCATCTCACTTTAAAATCAAATATAATTTGCTTGCGGTCACGGATTTCACTTACCTATCGTAAAACATTCGGCAAAGAATAAATCATTTACGTGTACATAACGCCTGACGCACTAATTACTGTATATTGTTATGGTGAAAGCTTGGTCTTGTGGTTTGAAAGTGTGAAATACTAATAACTCACTGAACGGTCTATTTACCCCACTTACAAAATAAGCTTCTTGCCTTCTATATCACATCTAACACGCACAACTATTCATAGCTTGATGATGCCTTAAGTAATAAAATTATTCGCTTACGTTTGACGATTGTTTGTATGATTAAGATGTTCCATTACGTCCATTACGATGACACTAAACAAATGATGGCGCCGATCAAAAAGCATCACTAGAATAATCCTTTTCTACTTACGTGTCGGGGGGTGAAGGAACCTCTTATGAAATTACATGAAGTTGTTAAATAAATCACCCTTTACTGTGATGTTTTAATTTGTTTGTCTTTTGTTTATTGCACATGCACAAATATACCTACCTGATATTTGAATTAATATTAAATAAGTTAAATTTGTATCACCTTTTTTAGTGAAACTTTAACTTTCATCACTTACCTATTTAATCTTGTTCACGTGCAATAATCACTATTTATTAAAATGTCTTAACGTTTCTTTCTAATACTTGTTGTCTTATCTCTAATTTTCTGTCTGTGTGCTCGCTAACATCATCATAGGAGCGGGTCGTTTGCTTCGACCGATGGACAAACGCCCGGCCGAAGCCGCATCCCAGTTCTTAAGGACCACCATACTAACTGTAACCTTAATAGGTAATCTATAACTCTAATGTAGTGTGATTTGTACTTTGAAATAGAGTGTTTTTAGATTTTACTAGGTGTAGAACAAACGGTGTGTTTTTCAATGTTTTTTTTTTAGATTTGTACAGTTTTTTCTTGAAGCTTTGCATGGTAGATGTTTCTTTTTTGGTCTATTGCTGATTAGTTTTTTTTGTGTTAGGCAACGAACACCATCGGGCAGTACGACACCGGTTCGATCTGGACAGCAGACCGCCGTGTCGCGACTGCTCCGGAAGCCTTCAGACGCGTCCGATAGCGGAACGCCCGCGACTCCGACCACTCGAAGAGGAACAACTTCCACAAAATCTACCACGGACAAGCGAGAACCATTCCGACTATAAACGAAAAACGCCATGCTTGACACATTCAAGCGCTAACGAAATGTGTACCTTAGCAGTGCCTGTCACTCCCGTTTAAGAGATAATTTTGTCATCTAATTAAATAATTGTGTAACTCAAAGAAGAGACAGGCATTCGCAATTATAAGTGCCGATATGTTATTAAAATTAATACTAACACGATTAACCAATTCGCGAATTAAGCCAAGCTTAAATTATACATACGAATTTGCGAATGTGGCTTTTAATACAATAGGTAGTATATAACTTAAAGTCTGCACATGTTGCCTTGTATACTTATTTTGTTTTCTACCCGTGCAATTTTGCATTCGGACTTTTTTATTTATTTGTGCTGTCAATGTTTAATTATACCTACTTGTAAGAGCAACATTTATTTCTCGATGTGAATATACCCTTTTCCTTATTTATTGTCAACGTTGCCATAATTGTTAGTGTATGTTTTGTATGTAATACGTATTAGTCTCTACGGAGGCCGGAAGTGTGATTTCGATCTTATTTAATTTTCTTTAGGGACCATTTTTGTTGTGTTAGGTGTATAGTTGACAACCGCTTGTTGTGAGTTGTAGACTCGCGTGTAGTAACGCCAGACTACCGCGCAGGCAGACTTCTGCAAGTTGTTCTCAACTATTACGATACGGTGATAATAGTTGTTTACTAGTATTTTCTCTGTAATTCATAATCATGTTTCGTTTGTTTTTTTTTATTCCTTTGTGTTCAAATGTTGAGAAATTTTCTCGATCAGTACCTTTGTACATTCTTATGTATATTTTTATTTTGTATGTTGATGTTGCACAATTTAATGAAAATAATGTTTTGGTACACGCACTTTTGCGACTATCGCCAGAGTCGACAAAAGTTCGTGAGTTTACCAAAATCAGCTCATAAATCAATTCCATAGCTGACTTTTACTATAAGAATTAACTTGAAGTACACTTGTCGCAAAAGACATTACTTAATAATCTAAGAATACATACTTTGATATTTAAATAAATGCTTTAAAATGTAACCTTTCTTCGTTTAAAGATGTTAACCAAGACTCACATTTTTATTTGTTAATTTTTTTATTACAAATCTGACTTTACGATTAAGTCTTATTATTAGATTTTAAACTTATTAATCTGGTCATTTTTATTTAAATCATTATTATATGATATTGTGTTGAATGTAAAATCAAAGCAAATCTACTAAAGCTTGCAATTTTTTTATAAAATAATAATGGAACCTGAAGAGCTAAAGTTTAAAATCTCATTATTGATTTCAAAATATAAAATAAAGAATAACAATTTAATCTTACGTTTTTTATTTCCAAAATAATTCCATCCTCTTTCTTTACTGTATCTCAAAAAAATTAAATCGAAATAAAGTCATCATTTTATTGTTATTGTTAGGTATACTTAGACTTAGTCTTAAGAGGAAAGGGTACCGGGGGCTTTTTCCATACAAACTATTACAAACGTAGTCGACTGTTTTCTCCCTGGATAATGACACTTGAGCAAATATTTTTGGTGCATAAAACTTATAACTGCCATGACCATGCCCCCCTATTTTTAGATTTTTATATTTTTTAATTTTTTAAATTTTAATTTCTATGATAATTAGAAAATGAAAAAAACCAAAACATAGGGGCATAGTCATGGAAGTTATAGGTTTTGCAGCACAAAAATATTTGTGCTAGTTTCATTATCCAGGGAGGAAATAGTCGACTACGTTTGTATGGAGAGCGCGCAGGTACCCTTTCACCTTAAGTTTTCTTTATTCGAAAACCGTTACAGACAAGTCGTAAGTCGGTAACCTAAATAAACAGATATGCGAATATTTAGTTCAGCTGTAAATTTTTACAGCAGCTTTGATAAATATACATTAATTTTAGGATGCTGGTTTCCGACCGGCTTGCACTTTCGGTTTTAAGAGCGCTGTATTTTATTGCAAAGGTATAAAAGACGATATGAAACCGTTACACATAACGTTACGTATTGCTCTAGCAACACTGATGTCCTTGTCAAAGCTGACATTGACAGCTAGATGACAAGCGAAATTGAAATTGACATAACATTGTTTTGCATTTGCATTTCCCAAAAAAATTTAGAAAAAGTGAAAAATAATAAAAATGGTTGGAATTAACATGGATGGCCTTGCGCGAGACCGTGTTCTGAAACTAATGGAAGAGAAGGATAGGTTGGAGAGTGATATACGTGACGAGAACGCTGTCCTTGAAGCTAATCATGTGGGCATGCATGACAGCCTGGTGGATGAGCAGGGCTACCCGAGGGGTGATATCGATGTTTACAAAGTTAGGCATGCGAGACATCGCATTATTTGTAAGTATTCTATCTAATAAATAAGTTCCGCTGAGCTTCATTACCTATTCAACTGTTTGTGGAAGAATTATTTTATAGTGCCCTTAACTCTGGCTGGTTGTAAACTATGTCATGTGCTCATAAAAATAGTGAAATAACTGTCCTATCATAGCCCAAACATCACTTGAGACTCGAAGATAGTGAGACCTTCATGGCTCATGTTGTAATCTATGGACAGTACTGCAGTCATGCTATAAACAATCTTATTTTCATAATATTTAAGGCCTCCAAAATGACCACAAAGCCCTCATGAAGCGCATAGAGCAAGGTCTGGCGGAGGTCCACGCAGAGCTCATGGGCTCAACCGGTGAACGTCCCACGGCTCCGACAACCTCCAACGGCCATGTTAACGGCAATGGACATAATGGACATGTTGGTGACAGTCTGAAGGAACCTTTTGCGATCGTAACAAGAGTTGATGATGGATCTCCTGCTGATTCTGCGGTTAGTTTTCATGTATTTGTAATCACTAGCTGCACCCTGCAGTTTTACCTGAGTCACTATCCTGTGGGAAAATCAGGATAAAGAGTATAGTGTGTGTGTCAATTCAGGTCATGACATAATAAAATGAATATGATAATAATATAACTAAATATCTAAATAATTACATTACAATTATTAAGATGCGAGATGCTGGAGCGCTATCTTCATACTGAGTCATTACAATCAGTCTAGCAGTTTTTGCATGAAGGAGGAACAAACATACTAACACACACGTTAGCGGTGTTGGCTTAGTGGTAGATACCTCGACTTTCATTCTGAAGGTCGTGGGTTCGAATCCAGGCCGGCCGTGCACCAATGTATTATTCTTAAGAAAAATGTATGTGCGCTAATTGACATTGCTCTTACGGTGAAGGAAAACATTGTGATGAAACCTGCTGCTTAGTTGACTCCAGAAGTATTGACAAGTTCTCTCCTCTGGACTTGGTCGACTAAGCTGAGAGGGTAGTAGGTGCTGGGCAAGCCTACTCCATCTTCACGCAAAAGGACCCAATTAAAAAGGGTCTAATCGCGGAAAACAGCCCGTATACAAGTACAAGTACAACAAGTACGAACACACACACTTTCACATTTATAATATTAGTAAGATAAAGTTATGCCTGAACAGCTATAAAAAAAAGTATTACAATCAGAGTGACCACTTCCTCCTTTTTTGAAGTCCGTTAAAAATAAATGGAAAAGCTTTTTTGTTACTTATACTAATATTATAAAGAGATGCTATTATTTGATTGTTTGTTTGCATTGAATAGGCTCCGAAACTACTGGACCCATTTTGATGAAACTTGGTTTGAGGATGCATTGATTCATTGGGAGTGTTATAGGCTACTTTTTATTCCGATATTCCCACGGGATCGGAATTTACGCGGCTAAAACCGCGGAGCGCTGCTAGTTTATTTATATATTGTTGCTTTAGTGAAGTTATATTTTGTTACAGCGTTTTCAAAGATATATTGCTTTGTAATAAAATAAAGTTAAATATAATAGTTGCCTATCTGATGTGAAACTGGTATTTTATAAAGGTACCTATTAATTTGATTCATTATTCATTTGATGACCGCTGTGGGAGTCCTTAACACCTAAAGATCAAGATCCCTTCTATTGCCAGACCTTCGTGATTTTCCAAAAGCTGAGAATTACTCAGCGCATGCCTCTAACACAGTTGTAAACAATGTGTAATTATGAAGTTCAGATCATAGTGGCTTGAAGAGTAATCAGGTAGGAAAGCCAAAAATCGAACCAGCACATTTTGCCAAAAAAAAATGTTTATATTTTTGTACCAATCGATAATTTTGCTAATAGACAGTTTCAATGGTTTAAACACCTTCCGAAAGATGGTCCACAAAGGTGGTAGGTATAACAATGAGCTATTTCCTTTTGAGTTAATTGCTATCAGCAGCAGCAATTGATAAGCGATTTTTTTTTGCAAAATTAACAGATTTAGTTTTTGGCTTTGCTACTTGATAACTCTCCAAGCCACTATGGTCTGAACTTCATAATTGCATATCGTCCATAAATGTGTAGGAAGGCATGAGCTGAGTAATTTTCAGCTTTAATAAAATCACGAAGGTCATGCGGTAGGCGGTATCTTACTCTATTACTTTTTATTCTATACTAGCTGCGCCCCGCGGTTTCACCCGCGTAAGTCCTAATCCCGTGGGAATATCGGGATAAAAGTAGCCTATATATTTCAATTCGATCTAGCAGTTCTTGAGATAAGCGCGATTAAACAAAAAACGGAAGCCCTCAAAGATGAATAACTTTTCCCGTTTTTTCCACATTTCCCACTGATTCTTCGCTCCTTTTGGTCCCAGCGTGTTATATAGTCTAAAGCCTTCTTCGATAAATGGACTATCCAACACAAAATCAATTTTCAATTCGAACCAGCGCGTTCAAACAAACAAACCAAATCTTTATAATATTAGTATAGATTAATTCTCACTCAATCGTAACTTACGCGGATAAAACTTAGGGTGTAATTTTGAAACATAAATTTATGAGATAGGTATTTAAATTATTTATTTTTCTTATTCCAGGGACTCTGTGAAAACGATCGCATACTCCAATTCGGTACTCTGACCCATGAAAACTTTGAGGACATGTCACAGATAGCCAACATCGTGTCCCATTCTGTCGGGCAGAATATAGGGCTTCAAGTGAGAAGAGACAGACATGTTATAAGTATTAACTTAGTACCCAGACCGTGGACACAGCCTGGCCTGCTCGGGTGTCATATTCAGAGAATATAATGAAAAGCTGTATTGTTTTTGGTGAAAATTTGTTGTCAGCTTAGAATCAAGTCTCTTTTGGGTCATTGGTTTTGTATAATATTTAATTTTGGTTTTTGAGTGGTAAGTAAGAAAGAGCAATAATTATTTTATAAAATAAAGTAACAAGTATTTTTTTTAATAATTGGAGATTTTATTAATTAAGTCTTAGTATAAATCCGTTAAAACATTTTTTCTTTCAATGAGGGATAGCATTGGTTTATATTTTTAAGTCGAAAATACATAGAAATAGGAATTAATAACTCAAAAGATTAATATTATGAATAACCATCTCATATGACATTTTCCTTTTTTTGTACTCGACTCAACAACTCCTTTCATGTCTTCTTCTTCGCACTCCTCCTTAGAGTATGTTTACTTCGTTGACATAATATAAAATATCAAAGTATGCTTTATCCTGAGTTGAAGACTACTAAAAATAAATTCTATGATAAATAACCATAACGTTTGACTTTTTATTAGGAAGTTTTAGTTTAACTGACTTCTCACTTGTACTCAACTCAACAACTTTCGTGTCTTCTTCTTTGCTCTCGTCCTCAGAGTATGTATACTTCGTATAATATGTATATCAAAGTATACTTTATCCTGAGTTGAAGACTACTAAAAATAAATTCTATGGTTAATAACCATAGCATTCGACTTTTTCTTAGGAAGTTTTAGTTTAACTGACTTCTCACTTGCACTCAACTCAACAACTTTCGTGTCTTCTTCGCTCTCGTCCTCAGAGTATGTATACTTCATTGACATATCAAAGTATACTTTATCCTGAGTTGAAGACTACTAAAAATAAATTCTATGATTAATAACCATAGCATTCGACTTTTTCTTAGGAAGTTTTAGTTTCACTGACTTCTCACTTGTACTCAACTCAACAACTTTCGTTTCTTCTTCTTCGCTCTCGTCCTCAGAGTATGTATACTTCATTGACATATCAAAGTATAGTTTGTCCTCGACTAATCTGTAGTCCGGCTTGGTTATCGTGCCTCGGACGCAGTCGTGGTAGTGACACACTATTTTCTCCTGCTCATACGTTTCACAGGAACCTGAAATGGATTGTTGCAAATTGTTTAGAAAAAATATACTTATCGATCCTTACATCTAATATGATGTCTAATAGATGACTAGCTGCGCCCTGTGGTTTCACCCGCGTAATCATTTTCTATGCAATTTTCCTAATTTTTACTTTCAGAACCTTCTCCAGACAATAACAACCACAAAAAAATGAATTAAGTACTTAAATAAGTTGGTAAAAAAAAATAATACAGCGATAGCATCTTGAATCCATGCTCTTCATGCTTGAATTAAAAGTACTCGGTTGATTATTATTTCCAACATTTTTTTATTTCCAACAAGCTATGTCTTTAGTTGGCCGAGTGGTATGCCGCCACCCGCTGCACCAACCGACGTAAATTTTTACAGGTTACGTTTTACAGTGCTGCACAGGGTTGTAAACGTTACGGTGCCGGTGGACTTTTGAACGTTGATTGTACCTGGTCGTTGTACACGGACAGTGAGCACGGCACGTTCAGGCGCCATGTCCTTGAAGTGCACGAGGTAGCACGCCAGCATCGTGCCCGTGCGCCCGCGCCCGTGACGGCAGTGCACACCTATCACCTAACAAAACACGAACCAAATTGGACCTTTTCAATTGACATAAATACTCTTTGTAACAAACAAACAGACGGACAAGAAGGGGTTTCTTTTTGTAAGGAACCCAAAAAAAAATCATCTAAATCGGTAAGTATATAAAAAAACTTATAATCGAATTATGAACCTCCTCCTTTTTTTTGAAGTCAGTTAAAAATAGACCTATATTCTACGTCATTGCACACAGCGCCATCTAGCCCCAACCAAACTAAGCTAACACGCCTTATAATATGGATCGCAGGCAACGGTAGGATCTCTTCTTTTCTAAATACTTCATTAGTAGACGAACAATTAAGCGGTGGCGCCATCTAGATATAAGGAGTACCTATAAATAAACTCTGAATAGCCATATGTAGCGCCATCTTTAGGACTTTTTTGTGATTTTTTGGTCTAGGTATATTAAATTAATATTATACATAGGTACAGTCTCCTGCATAATTGCAGGCCCCGGTAGAGCGTTCGAAAATTACTATTATTGGAATATTTTAATTCTAATGTTTGTTTGATAAATTGATGAGTTAGAAGACTTTAAACTTCAACTAAAGCAGGTGCCTTGAATCTTGCTTGTGTTGAAAACATTCTTATAACAGTCGTTTTGGAGCTCTACGGTGGGTCTGCAATTATGCAGTCGACCGTACATACATGAACAAGTAAATATCGGAATGAATATAGTATGTATTTTATCAGTTGTCTGGCTACCTTAACACAAGCTTAATTGCTTAGCTTGGAGCTAGATGGCGCTGTGTGAAGTGTCCTCAAATATTCATTTATATTTATTGGTGGAGCATGCATTTATAGACTACTAGCTGCGCTCCGCGGTTTCACCCGCGTAAGTCCCGATCCCGTGGGATTGTCGGGATAAAAAGTAGCCTATGTGTTAATCCAGGTCTCCAGCTATCTACATACCGAGTTCCATCGCAATCGGTCCAGTAGTTTTTGCGTGAAGGAGTAACAAACATACATACACACACACACACACACGCACACACAAACTTTCACATTTATAATATTAGTAGGACTAGCTGCGCTCCGCGGTTTCACCCGCGTAAGTCCCGATCCCGTGGGATTATCGGGATAAAAAGTAGCCTATGTGTTAATCCAGGTCTCCAGCTATCTACATACCGAGTTCCATCGCAATCGGTCCAGTAGTTTTTGCGTGAAGGAGTAACAAACATACATACACACACACACACACACACGCACACACAAACTTTCACATTTATAATATAAGTAGGATTAGTAGGATAGGATAGGATAAGATCTTTTAAAATTAAATTCGAAGGTTATAAAATATGTAACACTTTACCTCACCCCTCAACGCAGCCCTCTCGCAAATCTCAATAAACTTTAAAATCTGTTTCAAAGTAGGCGCTCCGAACTCCTTAATCCTTATTTCGGTCCATTTCAATTTCCTCTTAAACCCTTCAATAGGGGGCCATCTCTCTGGAGATAAAGTAATCAAATGATCAACCCCAACATCTGCTAGGTAATTTAAATTTGCTTCATTTTGAGGCCAACCCATTGCTGCTATTTTGTTCTCGATAAACCATGAGAAATTATAAGGTGGATAAGATTCTGTCTCATCTTCCAAATATGCTTTATGTTCTCTGGTATTATAAGTTTTTGTTGTGTTTTCGTTTGGTCCTTCCGCTTTGGTTCTATCTGCTCCTCTGGTTATATCTTTTGGTTCTTCCGCTTTGGTAGTGTCCGGTTCTTGCATGTATTTGTAAAATAATCGAGCTAGTTTTAAGTTTACTCTGTTCGGGACCGAACTCATGTTTGTGAACGAAGATTCACGTGGGTTTATCACTAAACTACGTCACTAAAAAAACTGTCACTGTATATTTTTATATTTATGAGTAATTATTATTTATAATATGTTTTATTAGCTTCCGTGCCTTAGAAAGTGATACTATTGATAGTGCAATTTATTTCAGTACGTTACTTGGCATATGACGGCGTAGTAGGCAACTTGGCAAGGCGCCAAGTCGAATGTATTGGCATCATACATTGGCACACTGTGAATTGACATTTCAAAGGGTGCTTGTCCCAGATGTATTAATTAGGCCTACCTTGATCTAAACTAAATAGGTAGGTATTGGTTTCATCGATTGAGAATAGTTATCATAAATTAATAATTACCAGTTATAAATAAACACCGCCCATACGAAATAGCAACGTTCATTTTATTTATACCATCTATTACAAACCTAATGATAACTTGAAACTTTTTAAAATGAGCCACACAGATGGCGTTGCAATAAATAGTTTGAGAACTTTAGGACTTTATTTTAACCCATTTTGCTCGAAATTTAAATAAAACGAAACAAGGTAAATAAACAAAATTAAATAAAACAAAAAAAATGTATAAGGTAAAAAATAGCGGTGGTGCCATCTGTTTATAAGGCGTATAAACTTAATGAAAATTAGAATTAATCGTTTTTTTTAATAATTAGATAATAACTATTAATACGTTAATTATTATTTTATTATATTGTTTGTCCAAATAAACATCTTGTCTGAAATTATTGTAAGTATAACGATCTTTCTAAAAAAACTATGGATTGATGATATACCGGCAGTAGATAGCGCCATTTATAAATATCACGAAAGAGTACCTATACGTTTTCATAGACAATAGAGCTTGCCACCGGTAGAAATCTTATTAAATTATATGTAAAATAACGACACAATTAATAAAAAAATCCAACTTTAATCACAAAAATCAGGTACCTAAAATCACAGTAAATCAATCTAGTACTTTCTTAGTAGCTTCACGGGCAGCTTGCACGAATTCCTCCATCAGCTCGCCGCTGACTCCGAAACGGAGAGGATTGTCTTCTGCTAAGTATTGGAAGTATTTACCTACGGCTTCTTCTTGGTCATCACAGTCACATGATCCTGGAAAACGAATAAGAATAAGAAAATTTATTTCATAGAAAAAAAGGGTTTATGCTGCTTCAAGTCTGGCAAAATTTTATTTCCTATATCAGTATGTTCGGTACTCCTCTAGTTAAGTACAAAGTAGCCTATATTATTTCTAATGAATCAATGTATCCTCGTACCAAGTGTCGTGGTCACTATGTCACTATGACCACACATAGGGCCTTTGACCTTGGCAGACACATACATTATGTCACTGTCAAATAGAGTTGTAGAGAGTATGCTAGTTGGCAACACCGAAAAAGGGATCTCTCTCTCCCGCCTAAAATATGTAAGAGGTTAACTTTTTCTGTTCAAGATGTAAGTTTGTTAATCGCGACTTAACTCGATCTGACCCGACGGTTTCTTCATACATTTTTAATATGGCGCCATCTGTCGGAGCAGTTGATGAATTAATGTGGGAACTTTATAAATAAAACGTATACATTACAATTGAATCGTGTTGTGTTATTGGAAGTATTAAGGATCCTACAACACCCCAAGTTTCATCAAAATCGGTCCAGTAGTTTCGGCACCTATTCGTTACAAACAAAAAAAAACAAAAGTATAGATTTATTTACCTGGTCTGATCATCCGGATTACGTTCATGGCCTGGTCCGGCTCAAACCGGTGGAAGTGGACCAGGTAGCAGGCCAGCATCACGCCTGATCGGCTCCTACCTTGACGGCAGTGGATGGCTATCACCTGGGAATTGAGAATTGTGTTAATTATTTCACAGATGGCGCCACCAGTATGATCTCAAATGCTCACCACATAGGTAAGTCAAAAATTTTATAAGGTTTTAGATCGGTGATTTGTCAAAACATATTTGAAGATTTTGTAGAATTTACTAAACCTAGATTTCATTCTACCTATACTTTTTTGACAGAAAGCTAAAACCGAGGTAAAAACTGTGTCAAATATGTATGGACAAGTAGCACTTGCAACAAAATAGAAAAATCACAATTTGATCAAATCCATATTTAGTTCATGTATCTTTGACTGTATGGTCTCTCCACATTTAAAAACTATCAAATCAATAAAGAAAATCAAGATACTTAAATTACAAAATCTCGATTTAATTAAATGTACTTAGGTAAACTTGTCTATATATTTTATGTAGGTATTTTTGACACAATTGGATACTTACTTAAACTCTATTTTAATCAAAAACGGAGGGTCTATTTTTCAAAAATGTATTAAATTTTCAGGAAAATCGCGATTCTTCGATGGACAACTTACTTCACCATTTTTCTCTGATCGTTTACAAACATCAATGAATGCTTTAATCTGTTCCAATGAGGGTACTTCGAACTCTTCGACCGGCACTTCACTCCAGCGTAGCCTAGGAATGTCATCTACTGGTGGTTTCTTACCAGCTGTCAGTGTTATCAAGTGATCTATACCTGGAAATTAATAATTTATTGAATACTAGCGACCCGTCCGGGCTTCGCACGGCTATATTATGCATGTATTATCTTCGAGCATTGTATTATACATATAAACCTTCCTCTTGAATCACTCTATCCCATTAAAAAAACCGCATGAAAATCCGTTGCGTAGTTTTAAGCATACATAGGGATATAGGGACAGAGAAAGCGACGTTGTTTTATACTATGTAGTGATATAAACAAGCTGTCGGCAAAAATTGTTTAAATAGTCATTTACAAAAAACATACGCAAAAAGAGTTTTAGATGAAAAAAAAAAAAAATAGTCGGACGACTATTGACGGACGACAAATGTCGAACGACTATTGACGGACGACAAATGTAGGACGACTATTTGTCGTCCAACAAATAGTCGTCCGACATTTGTCGTCCAACAAATTGTCGTCCGACATTTGTCGTCCGTCAATAGTCGTCCGTTAAAAAATACCATATGTACGTCTTAATACACTCACAGCCAAATTAAAAACAGTAGGCCCAGGCATACATTTTCGCCGCGCCCGCGCCGTAGAGAGGGGATAGCTGTCTACTCTCCATCCGTCTTACGCTTTTTCGATCAGGTCACGTGTCCTGACGCGAGTTTAAGATTTTATACCCATTACAGAAAAAGTGCTCAACGCCGCTAAAGAAGTTTTCACTTCAAAAATCATACAAATCGCTTCAGCCGTTTAGGTGGAGAATGGTAACTAACACCGCGACACGAGAATTTGATATCGCTAACTACCGGCGAGTTTAGTACAAAATTAAAAATGCAAATGTTTTATCAACATTTAAATGTAATGTTTAATGTTTTAAATATAATAAATGTGTAAAGTGGCAACAAGAGATTAGTTGAAATAATTTTACGGAATGTCGTGTTTAAACTCAATATTGTAAGTTTATATTTACCTACCTACCTTAAGTATGTCAGTACGTATATAAGTATCTATTCTTATTGAAAAATTAGTCTGTATTTCTCTGGTAAATGAATTTATGTCAAACACTGGGTTGCGGGTTCGATTCCCGCCTCAGTCAGACAAGAATTTTACTTAGATATTTGTCCGTGGTCTGGTTGTTTCTATGTATTATAAGTATATATTTACAAAAGAAAAGTAGGTATATAAGTAGTACCTACATCCGTAGTCGTATCGACTGTTTCCTCCCTGGATAATGACACTAGCACTAGGTTTTTTTCATTTTCTAATTATCATAGAAATTAAGATTTAAAAAACAAAGAAAAACAATAAAACAGGTCATGGCAGTTATAAGTTTTATGCAGCAAATATTTTTGTTGGTTTGTTGTTTTTGGATAGTGACTCTAGAGCAAAAAAATTTGTTGCATAAAACTTATAACTGCCATGACCATGGCAGTTATAAGTGTTTTGTTTTGTTTTTTAAATCTTAATTTCTATGATAATTAGAAAATGAAAAAACCAAGACATAGGGGCATAGTCATGGCAGTTATATGTTTTATGCAACAAAAATATTTGCTCTAGTGTCATTATCCAGGGAGGAAACAGTCGACTACGTCACGAAAGCCGCCGCGGTACCCTTTCACCTTAAGAATTATGTCGGTATGGTATAATATGTGTGGCTCCAATGAGAAGAAGACAGGAAACTCATGGGTTTTTTTTAAATCAAAGGAAATGTTTCTTGTCTATTTTCCCCTTACCTATATTCACTAAAAACTTTAAATTTTCTTTACACCTTGGAAAAGACATAGCTGCAATCTTATTTGGTATGACCCATGAGAATTTCAACGGTGCATACGCGTCCACTTCTATCTCAGGAAAAGGGTTCTCCGGTATGAATATCGTCAGGTCATTTCTAAACTCTTTCTTAGCACCAGCTAAATTTTTATCGTCTTGTTCTGTTATTTCTTCAGTTCTTGTGTAAACGTGGTATTCTTCGTCATCCATTTTGTATTTTCAAAACACTGTCACTGAAAATAATTTATCAAATGCGCGCGCGATGTTTTCGGCCTAATTTTCTCGCGATGACTGACCGTGGTAAGGGCAGCAGAATTGGCAGAGACTGGAGCGTGTAATATTTATTTCTGGAGGCAAAGTTTGCGAATGAAACGTGCGATTATATACCTTATTGCTTTTGTAATAACGACATTGATAATTTTATTGGACTTGGGTCTGTTGACGGATGGTAGTGTTTTGAAGATTTATTCATAAATAACTAAATTTAAATGGGAAAGTAATTCTGTTATTACGCCTAAACCGTAGAACCGATTTTGATAAAATTTGGTATAGATGTAAATAAAACCTCTGAGAATGACATAGGTACGCTACTTTTGACCCTGGCCCTAATTTTGGATGTGGGTAAAACCGGGGGGCGCAGCCAGTCTACACTAACATTATACAGAGATAATATTTGTTAGTTTTTGTAACGAATAGGCTGCAAATTACTGAACCGATTTGATTGAAACTTGATATAAGGGTACATTGAACCTTTGAGAGTAGCATAGACAATTTTTATTCCGATATTCCCATGGGATCGGGACTTACGCAGGTAAAACCGTGGGGCGCAGGTAGTTTGTTATAAAAAGTTGTAATTTCTAGCGGTGACGCTGTGTCTGGTCTATTATTACGTATTCTAACTATAAATGTGTTAGTCCAGTGTTAGTTTGTTGATGAAATAATATGCCATCATTAATTTTACTGAACTAGATTTTATTTTTACAATAACATTGGCCTTTATATCTAGGTAATCTAGATACTTAATTAACTTATACACTGTATACTGTTTAATTAAACGCATCTTCCCCTTGTACTTTGTATACGGGCTGTTTTCCGCGATTAAACTCTTTTTAATTGGGTCCTTTTTGCGTGAAGATGGAGTAGGCTTGCCCAGCACCTACTACCCTCTCAGCTTAGTCGACCATGTCCAGAGGAGAGAACTTGTCAATACTTCTGGAGCCAACTAAGCCGCGGGTTTCATCACGATGTTTTCGTTCACCGTAAGAGCAATGTAAATTAGCGCACATAAATTTTTCTTAAGAAAAATACACCGGTGCACGGCTGGCCGGGATTCTAACCCACGACCTTCAGAATGAAAGTCGAGGTATCTACCACTAAACCAACACCGATCTCATCTTCCCCTTTATCTTTCGTAAACTCCTGGAAGAGGCTGCTGTGAGCTATAGGACCGCCTATTGTACCTACCATGTTAGGTTAAGGATTTTTTCTATTAATCTATTGGTGTGCAATCTATACTAAATGATGAAGAGGATTTTTTGTTTGTTTGTAACGAATAGGCTACGAAACTACTGGACCGATTTTGATGAAACTTAGTATGAGGATACATTCATTAATTGGGAATAACATAAGGCTACTTTTTATCCCGATTATTCCCACTGGATCGAGATTTACGCGGGTGAAACCACGGAGTGCTGCTAGTTTTAAATAAGTATATGCATCCAAATCAGTGGGCAAGCGTAGGTAGCTAACTACTAATTTTATTTCATAGGGTTCTTAACACGACCTGATTTTTGAAGTGAAAACTTCTTATGGCGCGTTGGGCACTTTTGTAGGTGAGCATTTTCAGCCGTTCTCGCGACAGATGAGATTTTGACAGATGAGATTTTAACAGTTATTGTGCTTCTACTACTATGCAATATTGAAAACAGCGCCATCTCTGTTTATTTTACGTATTTGCTTACTAGCTGTATCCCGTGATTTTACATGAATTCATTCCATCCTGTGAAGAAACGGTGAAAAAATATTTTTCGATTTATTTGTTTGTATCAAATAGGCGCCAAAAAGACATTTTGTTTGGCATTGATACCTACATGATTCTTTGGGCTACGTTTTATCTCAATTTTCCCACGGGATCGAAATGTAATCGAATGCTACTTTGAAATTACCTAGATTTCCACAATCGCTTCAAACAGCTAGAAGATAATTAATAACAGCTATTTATTCGATAGATCATTAAAAGCTTCAAACAGGAAATTTATTGTTTACAGCAGATGCACATCAAATCCATTGTCAAGGCCTCGCATTAAACCAAAACATACTATTTCTAACCATTTCTAAACAGACTTTACGACAATATTATTAGAAAAGTAGCTTTTGCTCGCGACTTCGTCCGCGTAGAAGTCGAAAATGGACCAAGGAATTACGTTGTCCCATACAAATTTTGCCCTCATTTTTCACGCTCTAAGGGGTAGAATTTCGGAAAATCTTTTCTTATCAGATGCGTACGTCATACAAAGAACACACCCTTCAAGTTCCAGGGGCTCTATTTTTGAATCGCTCGTGTGACATAGCTTCGTCGTATACGCCTACAAGTCATGCTCGACTTCCAAGTCGCATGACACCAATTTTCTGTATTTTTGAATTTTTGAAATGTCCATTTTTATTCGTTTTACGCAGATAATTAAGAAACCGGTAAATACCGACGCACGTCCTAAATAATCCCAAAAGATATAGGTACCTACTTAAATATTTTTTGAAAGATCCGAATGTTTGACTTTGATTGCTTGACGTTTATTCTACCACTCGCCTGTCGGCGACGAGTGGTGGAGACCACTCGTTACGATCGAGCGATTCAAAAATAGCGAATTTCCGATGTCGAACGAATATCAGTAGAAATCGAGCGCTCGACGCGGGGCGAACGATTCAAAAATAGGGCTCCAGGTCTCCACTGTCAGCGGTTTAGGCTGTGCGTTGATACGTCTCAGTCAGTCAGGACAAAAAGCATTTTAAATATGTAGGTAAAGACTAGCTTTTGCCAGCGACTTCGTCCGCGTAGAAGTTAAAAATGGACCAAGGAATTACGTTGTCCCATACAAAGGCCCTCCTTATTCACGCTCTAAGGGGTAAAATTTCGGAAAATCTTTTCTCATCGGATGCGTACGTCATACAAAGAACACACCCTCCAAGTTTCAGGTCTCTACGATCAGCGTGTTAGGCTGTGCGTTGATCAGACAGTCAGGACAAAGCATTTTATATGTATAGATTAGAACTAACGCAGATCACAGAAATTAAACACGTCATTGATCAACACGAAATGATGTTTATTTTTAACTAGTTAAGTAGGTTTATATAGAAAACCGACTACATTTATCGCTCGCTAAGAATTATTTTGTTCCTCTAGTAGGTACCTACCCCTTTCAGTTTCATCCGCGTATCTCCCGATCCCGTGGGATTATCGGAATAAAAAGTCTATGTTAGCTCCTAATAATATAATAATAATAAATCATTTATTTCAGAAATTAAGTACATTCCATAGATTACAGACTTATAGGAAAATATTAAATTACAAAATTAAATTTTAAGTATAGAAATCACATTACTACTACTACTACTACATTCCGTTTCCCAATCGTCACCACACTCTGACTTTCCTCTTAGGAGTGGCATGGAGATGCAACCAGTGCCCCAGTATCGTGGAATCCCACCTGTCACACAGTGCACTCAGGATGACATTGTCGGAGCCCCTCACTCGCCTAAGCAGTGAAGCGCAGCGCTTTCTGATAATCGCGTCAAAGCCATCGACTCCTGCCTCTGCAAACATGGCTGACTGACTGCAGTATCGGGGCTCCCCCACCAACACCCTGAATGCATTGTTGTAATGGACTCGGAGAGCTCTGTATGCCAACTTCGTATAACTCACCCATAGGCTGCAGGTATAAAAGGACTGGCAGTATGCTCTAAAGAGTGTCACCTTTACTTGTTTACTACACCGTGCAAACCTACGAGCAAGCATATTGCACCGTACCGACAAAGCCCTCCGCTCCCGTTCCATGTCCTCCTGGTCATTAAGTTCCTCTGTGAGCCAATGGCCAAGGTACTTAAACCGAGTCACCCTGTCTAGTTCAACACCATTAAGTATAAATGAAGGCGTATAATGACAATTTTTACCTTTCGCTCTGAAAACAAGATATTCACTTTCACTTTTCCTAATGAATCAATGGAACCTCATACCTAAAATGTAGTGATTATTCCTCTTTGCTCATACTAAATTTCAAAACCTGTAAAGGGTAGATAACGGTAAGTATACCTATCTACTCAATTTCATCGTCTTTTTTTATTCGTTTTTCGATCTTCTTTTGTTTCTCTTTTTGATCGCCTTTTGTTTTTTTTTCTTCGATATAATACATTACTTTGAATCCATAATATATTGTACGGCCACGTATTGTACGAACGAATCGAACCCATGATACCTTCAGAATGAAAGTCGAAGTATCTACCACTAAGCCAACACCGCTCCTTAAGGTGAAGGGTACCGGCGCTCTCTCCATACAAACGTAGTCGAGTGTCTCCTTCCTGGATAATGACACTAGCACAAATATTTTTGTGTCATTAAACCTAAAACTGCCATGACTTGATTTTTTTATTTTCTAAATATCATAGAAATTAAGATAATAAAAAAGCAAAACATAGGGTCATGGTCATGGCAGTTATAAGTTTATTGCAAAAAAATATTTGCTCTAGTGTCATTATCCAGGGAGAAACGGCGGGCGATCTCTTCATACAAACGCGTAGTCGACTGTTTCCTCCCTGGATAATGACACTAGCACAAATATTTTTGTTGCATAAAACCTATAACTGCCATGACTATGCACCTAGTCTTGGTTTATCAGTTATAAATAAGTTTTATACAACAAAAACATTTGCTCTAGTGTCATATCCAGGGAGGAAACAGTCGACTACGTTTGTATGGAGAGAGAGCCCGGTACTCTTTCCTCTTAAAGATGAACGTCATAACAAGGTAGATGTGTCGTTGAACCGAATCTAATGGGTGTTTGGACCGAAATAGAGGATGAGCTAATACGATGACACAAATTCAAATAGGACATTCTCAGCTGTACGTAGGTACGACGGAAATACTTGCGTCACACTTTAGTAGGTAGGTACTTTTTTCTTATAGGTACTTTGGCTTGGTACGGCTTGTAGATATAGCCATTGTAAATTATTTGCATCAAGTTGTGCCCAAATAAGTTTAACTTAGGTACATGAACTTACATTCGTTTTTAGGGTTCCGTACCCAAAGGGTAAAAACGGGACTTTATTACTTGGACTCCACTGTGTGTCTGTCTGTCACTAAAAAAAAAGAATGCCAAGGGTTAACAATTATCGAAGCTTGAGAAACGAATCTTATTTTTTTAGTAGGTAACTCCTATTTTAGAAGACTACGTAATCGTTCGGCTTTTGTTGCCGAATCTACTATTTCAATACTCAGATTTTTCTGTGGTTTTTTTTACAGATAGTTGTGTAAAAAATTGGTTTAGGGACGATAATTTTACTTTTTGAAGAAAATATTGATGAAATACTCTTTTGTTTCGTTGACATTACCATTTTGCATACTTTAATACGTTAGTATGGTTACCTACCATGTCAATAACATGACACTTTTTTGTGAGTGCGGTAGGTACGGTGTTCATCGATTTAAGTAAGTATAAGACGTTCACGTCAAAAACGCCTAGGTACCTACAATTCCTATGAAACGATATTTTCTTCACCATATTGACAGCCCTGTCTCAGGCTGTCACAAAATAAATGACTGAATGGACACCAAGCTGTCTGTCTGTCTGTTATAAAGAATAAACGGCCCGTAGGTACGTCCTCGCTCTGTCTACCAGCTAAGGACAAAGTATGTAAAAGAAAATTGACGTCACTACTTTTTATGATATAATGTAGGTAGGTAGTGTAGGTACTTCTATCTTGTAAGTGTAATTTTCAAAACAAACTCATAAATTAACATTGAGATAGATTATTCTTTATCGATGTAAATTAATAAGAAAATTGACCTACATAACCTACTTTCTGTTAAAATACCATACTTACCGTGTAACTAAGCCCTTAATAAAGGACAATAGAATAACTTTATAGTCTGTGGACTTTTATCTGTTTCCGCTTGTCGTTGTCACCTATCTACTCTTACTCGAAGCTCTGTCTTTCTTTTGTAAATATTCATTTCCCTAATTTTCCAAAAAATACAACCAAAATAACTACGCAAACACCATAAAACATCAAACTAAATTCAAGCCATATTAAAATCACCATGATGATTAGAAAACTGCTCAAGACCTCAAGACAGCCTAAAATATTCGGTCACAGAGCTGACCGGATAAATACGGATTTAAGATAATACATGACTCTGGCAAGTCGCTGATCGCGCCTAAGTACAAAGGAAGAAAAAAAAAAAAAAAAAAAAAAAAGCTCTGTCTTGATACGATATATAAATTCTTTCCGCATATTTAATTTGATATCTAATAGTTAATAACATTGATAGGTTTATAGTGAACATAAATCCTAATCAATATTCACAAGTTGTCTTATTTATTTCTGCTGCTGTGCACGGAAATTCCTTGGCTGTGCATTCCACCATCCACGTGCCACTACACTTTCGCCCCCTTATTCCAAAACGAGGTTTAAGGATAGTCCGAGATGTGGATTTAAACCTTAGATTTAGACACAGATTTACGGGTGAACTATAGTCTAAACACTATCCCTATAGATTATATAGGGAACTATAGTTTAAACACTATCCTTATAGATTTAAAGGGATACCCCCTTATTCCAAAACGAGGTTTAAGGATAGTCCGAGATGTGGATTTAAACCATAGATTTAGACACAGATTTACTCGTGAACTATATTCTAAACACTATCCCTATAGATTATACAGGGAACTATAGTCTAAACACTATCCTTAGAGATTATATAGGGATAGTGTTTAGACTATAGTTCACGAGTAAATCTGTGTCTAAATCTAAGGTTTAAATCCACATCTCGGACTATCCTTAAACCTCGTTTTGGAATAAGGGGGATAGTGTTTATACTATAGTTCACGAGTAAATCTGTATCTAAATCTAAGGTTTAAATCCATATCTCGGACTATCCCTGAACCTCGTTTTGGAATAAGGGGGAATATGTTTTTAAAGCATTATTTCGAATTAACATCACAATCAAAGGAATATATTATACTCTATTTTATTGTAAACAAAATTATAATTCCACTATCTTTTTTCGGTTTAACTGGCATTTAAAATTAGAATCTGTTTTTAGACGAACTTGAAACAAATTTTACAAACACAGATAACTGGGCCGACGGATTTTTCTGGAACTAAATATTTCATTTGTAAATTAATTTGATGTTGATATTTCAGAAAAGTCGGTCAAAGACATTTAAATCATACAATTAAATTATAGGTAAATGCGAATTTGTCTGGTCATAAGAGGGAAACATACCGACGGTGTATGCCCGTTGTCCCCATTTACTCTGTCCCCATTCCATGGGGACAGCCAGCACAAATCAATAAAAGTATATAAAATTTATGCCCCCCTTAACGGTGTACCTACTCTTAATGGTGACAGCGGAACACAATAAAAATGATTAAAAAAAAATCTGTCGTGACGCTTGCCCGAAGCTGATTTTTGGGGGATAAAGTGAAGTTATAAAATGTCCTTCTCATTGGAACATGAAACGAGTGCGGGGTAGTGGTCCAACTATGGAACGTGGAATATATTACGTTTACAACGAGTGAGGATCCAACATAATGTTATGTTTACGTCGTACGTATTGTTTGTAAGTATTAAATTAACGGGTTACTCTCACGAACCACGAAAAGTTATCCCCACATCTCATTTGAGATGTTGTGAAACTATTCATTAGCCGGGTACCCACCTAGCGCACAGACTCGCGCGGCAGCTTCGCGAGCCAAATGCCTCGGCTGATGTGGACGTGCCTCGGGCGGCCACGGGCGCGCGTTCGCTCGCCCGAGCACGGCTCGGCCCCGAGCCATCTGTTGTCGGTAAACTTGACGCGCTCAAAGGCGCCTCAGTGAGCGCGGACTTATGATGGCTCAGCCTGCCTCGCGAGGCTTCCTCGTGTAAATTGAACAAAACTACTGAGGCTGCCTCGGGAGCCATCGCTCGCGATCTTGACACCGAGGCTGCCGCGCGAGCTTGTGCGCTAGTTGGGTACCCGGCTATTAACTAGGACACGTGTTTCGCGTCTACACGACGCATCATCAGGATTAGACCCCGACCGCGCTATTTGGGCGACAAACGTTAGATACGACGTTCTCCGAGATATTGTCTCGTTGAACGCTGGAACAAGAGTGAGTTCCTTCCCTTTTTCCCCCTTCCGTTCCCCTTTTACGTGCTGTCGACGCCACGCCCACCACCACGCCCCACTACCCACTACCACCTTTTCTTCTGTAATGTAAGTCATTGGTCTGTAAAAAGTAGGTACTTAAAATATCGGATTGTTTTTGTCGGACGTGTTCTCTGATACCGGCCAGCGTTTGTGACTTGGAGCGTACAAAACAAGCAATGCAAAGATGTATATGTTCCACATTCCATAGACGCCGGTGAAGAATGCCGAAGTGTATTCCAATTCAATGTTATCGTCCCATTTCCATTGTCCTTCGACAACTTGTCCCAGTATAAAACCGATAACAGTCAAAGCAGCGCAGAGTAGAGTTGCCAACATAAGAAACTTGAAACGGTAGATTATCCCTTCATAGTGCAAACGTCTCACAGATGTCATTGTCGGTAAAGACTCTTTCTTTTGCGATATATTCTTGAGAACCTCCCAGATTAGATAGCAGAGGAATAAGAAATATATTACAGTCAATATTCCAGCCAGAATTATGAATGTTAGAGCCAAGTTTGTTCCCAAATCTGTCACCCAGATTGAATAGAACGGGTTACGTAATTGTACTCCTCTCTCGCACATATCGAATACGAATAACGATACACATCCTATAGCGACCGCACTCAACTGCCGCCAGTATTGTTTCAAAGAGCTTTGTGCCGAAGTATCTTGAATTAACATATGTTCCCCAGCGAAAACGAGCCAGAACGAAAACAATGTAACGTAGAATATGCCCTGTCTTATATCTCCAAGTAATAACATAAACGGCAAGTCGAAATGTAGGGTTAAATACTCGATCGGCAGATTTAGAAGACAAAGTGTTATACCCAAGCTTAGTAACATCTTTTCTAGTAATACAGGCTTCCGTTGAAGTATATGTATGCGTCTCCAGAACCAAACTAATATAGCGATGATACAAGGAAAGAATACAGTTTTTAATGACAGCCAGACCTTTGTGAAGCCTCCATTTTGATTGATAACAGTGAGCCACATGTCTTGAATATGTCCAATGTTGGTATTCATGTCGGGCGAGTCGACAGGAAGCCGTACATTTAATAAATAGTAGTCATGGAAGAGTGAACCGAGCTCAAATAATGGTATCGCTGAATAATTGTACAAATATTCTTCTAGTTTCCTGTCTATATCCCAGTCTAGGTGACGCTTTTCGACCGATTGTGTGTAAAGAGTCCATTTGTCGTCCGGATCTCCTTTGTTTCGATATGCGAGTCGAGCATCGATAGTTATAACACTGCGCGGTAGAACTTCCATCTGAGAATGGTACGCTATGTCGACTTGCAGTACTCCGATGAGGTTCTGTTGCCATCGGGAGTAGTCTAGCACTCGACTCTCCCGAGGAACCGGCATTTGGAATGCAAACACGATGTCTCGTTCCGAAGGGTCGTGAACAGGCCCGCCGAGAGCCACAGTCTTGCAGGCGCCCTCCCCGCGGTTATAGAACCACTTGCTCGTGTCATTTTTCCCCGTAGATGTGTCCTTACAAACGGTTCCGAGAATGTTTTGGGCGTTTGCGGGCATGGGCGCGACCAAACCACCGATTAGAAAACATGTTAGCTGACACAGTAATAGAAAGGAAACCAACACAGCTAGTTTTCTACCACTTAGATTCTCGATTATCGTCCCCGTCATTGTGAATCACACCGTAGTATTTAAATTCTCTTTGAATCACACGCGAATTACATCGAAAAACTGAAGAACATTCGGCTAAAAAGGAGCTATTTTCACGCAGCAAAATATTTGAAGTTTTTACCCTATCCTATCGCTTAAGGACATCGAAGTTGTTACTACGTAGTATTTAAATTCTCTTTGGTTGTTACCCTATCGAATTGAACTTTGATCTCTGCGGTGCTATTCACAGTTTGTCGGAAGGGCGTCGGTTACGGAAAAAGTCGAACCGACGACAAACTGCGATTCACAAACCCGAAACCGAAGAATTTTGACAGCTATTGTCGGGTTTTTAGGTGATTATTTTCGGAATGTTACCGACAAGTTTTTGCTGTCGGAGACTCTACCGACATTCGACATTATTGTTCAACACATATATTGCGCGAAGTTAAATCATTAATATGAATATAATTTTGGCATTGAGGTCGAGAAACAGACGCCGTGGATCGCATTAGAGGGTGCGAACCATCGAAATTCACTATTTAATCGTGAAAATTCCGTTTCCCGGGGCATAAACGAGGTTATAAGTGCCATGAATCACCCAGACATTTAATAAAATGGATTGTATTCCCAACAAGCATATATAACCCATTATTAACAAGTAATTACAACTTATTAATTTTGCTGGTGTACCAGGATGTTGAATAATGAATAAAATCAATAAAAAATATATTTATTTAACACTTAGTAGGTACTATAATTATGTCACTGGTAAATCACAGATTTAAAGTTATAGCTAAATTATTTCTCACACTCTCAATAGGTACTTAAACCACTAGTTAATATCTTTAACCAAAATTAAATAAATGATTAATACAAATAACAAGATTTAACAATTCTTAGTACTACCTAGACCTACTCAGTCTTAGGTAACAAAGTATAAATTATTTTAGTTGCAATACTTAATATACCACTAGTTTATATATTTTTGTTAATCATTTAATTAATATCTACCCCAAGACGATGCACGTTATATTGTAAAATAAATTATTGATTACAAATAAATAGCTTTTCATTAAAAATCTTTATTTTAAGAAATTAAATTAGGTAATCTATTCATAGCTTATGATATCCATAGCTGCAGCTATGCCTCTGGGGACCCTGGGGGTGGCAGTGATGTTAGGATAGGTTGGTGGGCTCCGAGTCCGCACTCAGGCATCATTACGCCCACTGTTTGTGATCTTTGCCCGCTACTCCTGCCAACCAGAATTGCAGAATCCTCCCGGGGTCCTCGCACGCCTCTTGGAGTGTTGCCGGGTTGCCAAGTATATCGGCGCCCGGTATGCAGCCAAGCTCTCGCACTCCAGGATTACGTGAGAGACGGTCTGGCAGTCCTGTTGCCCTGATGTGCACCAGCTTCGCCAGATGCATGTGGGGTTAGCCTTCTCTTCACCTCCGTTACCCTATGGAGAACCTTAAAATTGAAATAAAAACAAAATAAATAATAAGTATTTATCTCATCAAACCTTAAATAGAATTTCTAGATTGACTGGCTGACATAAAAGGAGGGTGTTCTTTGTGAGGTGTAGGCTAATCAACTAAGGCTTTTTTAAAATCCCTAAGAGGGTGAAATCGCGGGCGAAGTCACGGGCAGAATCTAGTTAAACCATGATACATGTATTATAAATAAAATGTTCACATACCCGATGATCTGCCAATGGGTCTGGTGCATTCAACCCGTCAACCTTTTCTGGGCCATAGATATTTATTAAAATGTCTTTCTCCAATGGAGCTCGAAGTGGAGGTGTAGGGCCACCCCTTGTGCCCCGCCGAGTAGCATTAATGAACACTGCCTTGCTTCTTCCAATTCAGCCATAACTAGAATAAATTTGAACAAATAATTAATAAGAAATACTTAAATAACCTACAAATTATTACCAAATGAATAGGTAGTCCAACTATTTTTTTGTTTTGACTGAAATCAAAGAGTATTTAAATACTGAAATGTTTGTTATCTTCTTTACACAAAACCCATAGAAATTATTGCAATTAAACTTTGTAGACACTTAAGTTGATTGGTAAAATAACACAGGCTAGATTTATCTTGATTTTTATCTGGAACTAGGCGGAGTGTTGCGAAAACATATTTTAATCTTAAATAGGGTATCGCAATTAATCTACAATACACAAAACAATTCAATTCAACTTACTTTTTGTCGCACCATTGTAAATAAACTTTGAAAAGTAAATTCAAACATTTTTAGTTTAGTGTTGACCATTTATCATTATATTTTTCTCTAAGAATATTTAAATTTTTGGTCAAATTTAAGAAAAAAGTGGACGATGATGCGTAATTCTATTTATCTATTCGATAATTATTAAATTATGGGATATGTCAATAACGACAACACCATTGATCCACATAATTTGAAGTAATTAAATTCAACTCCAATTAGAAGCATGGAATTTGTAGTAAAAGATTTTGTGATTTGTCATGAATATTGCAACACCATTTGCACTGTAAACCACAGACCTAAAAACAACTCATTCAATTATGTCAAAAATATTGTAGATAAGAATTGTCTATGATCTTCCGTCGGTTGGGAATTTTTTCTTTCGGTTGCTGTACCGATGTTATCGGAAACGGATTTGTGAATCGCAATTTTGAATTTTTCGGTTCATTTGCCATTTTCCGACAAAGTGGCCTTACCGAACCGACTGTCGGTTCGGTAGCTGTGAATCAGGCAATGGATTGGATTGCTGCTTTAATTTTGGTTAAAGATATTAACTAGTGGTTTAAGTACCTATTGAGAGTGTGAGAAATAATTTAGCTATAACTTTAAATCTGTGATTTACCAGTGACATAATTATAGTACCTACTAAGTGTTAAATAAATATATTTTTTATTGATTTTATTCATTATTCAACATCTTGGTACACCAGCAAAATTAATAAGTTGTAATTACTTGTTAATAATGGGTTATATATGCTTGTTGGGAATACAATCCATTTTATTAAATGTCTGGGTGATTCATGGCACTTATAACCTCGTTTATGCCCCGGGAAACGGAATTTTCACGATTAAATAGTGAATTTCGATGGTTCGCACCCTCTAATGCGATCCACGGCGTCTGTTTCTCGACCTCAATGCCAAAATTATATTCATATTAATGATTTAACTTCGCGCAATATATGTGTTGAACAATAATGTCGAATGTCGGTAGAGTCTCCGACAGCAAAAACTTGTTGGTAACATTCCGAAAATAATCACCTAAAAACCCGACAATAGCTGTCAAAATTCTTCGGTTTCGGGTTTGTGAATCGCAGTTTGTCGTCGGTTCGACTTTTTCCGTAACCGACGCCCTTCCGACAAACTGTGAATAGCACCGCATATCAATGATTTAACTTCGCGCAATATATGTGTTGGACAATAATGTCGAATGTCGGTAGAGTCTCCGACAGCAAAAACTTGTCGGTAACATTCCGAAAATAATCACCTAAAAACCCGACAATAGCTGTCAAAATTCTTCGGTTTCGGGTTTGTGAATCGCAGTTTGTCGTCGGTTCGACTTTTTCCGTAACCGACGCCCTTCCGACAAACTGTGAATAGCACCGCATATCAATGATTTAACTTCGCGCAATATATGTGTTGGACAATAATGTCGAATGTCGGTAGAGTCTCCGACAGCAAAAACTTGTCGGTAACATTCCGAAAATAATCACCTAAAAACCCGACAATAGCTGTCAAAATTCTTCGGTTTCGGGTTTGTGAATCGCAGTTTGTCGTCGGTTCGACTTTTTCCGTAACCGACGCCCTTCCGACAAATTGTGAATAGCACCGATTTGGAACCAATCAAAATTTGCTGCGTAGAAATAGCCAAAACAACATCAAAACAATCGTATTTTTCCATAGCAACCGCCTTGTCTATGACTGTTGGTACACAACACCATGGACGTAAAGGCTTTTACACACGTTACAATTTGGTAGTCCCGACCAAATTGACACAACCAAATTGGGTATCGATACACACGCTACGATTTGGTCGGATACTATTCAGAGAGTACATTGATACACATCTTGGTCATTAAGTAGTTTCTGGGGTTCCATTCCTCAGGGGGAAAAACGGGACCCTATTACTAAGACTTCACTGTCAGTTCATCAGTCCGTCCGTCTATCAGTTCCATCCGTCCTGTAGTGTGGTATCATGTTACACATTCCTCAGTATTGTAACAAAAAGAGACATTAAACAGACATCGAACCGAACACACGTAATAACGTTTCATTTATTATATTTACGATATTACATGGCGACCCTGCCAGTGCTGTCCAGCAGCATGCTGGGTGGTGCTGGCTGCACCGAAACAATAATGTAAGAAGAAAGGAAAAATGAAGACGAAGCTTTTAGAAGATAGTTAAAATAATTTTAAGAAGATTTGGCACACATTAAAATGAAGAACGAAAATTGGCAAGTCATTAAGAAACTGAAGAAAAACATTTAGAAGAAAAAGAAGTTTTTATTACAGAAGATTACAAAAAAGAAGATCTTACGAAATTAAAGTAAAGAAAGAAGAAGACACATTAAGAAGAAAATAAAATTGAAAACTTTAGAAGAACCTATATTTGAAGAAAGAAGAATTGTATTTGACGGAGGAGTCAGGGATAGACCCGGCTCGATGACCGACGACACCAGGACCAGGAGGATGGAGCAGGCAGGCAGCCAGTGACAGTGGAAGTGTGACAGTGTGCCAGATTTATAATTATAGTTTTTTTTGTACATTTAGTAATTAGGTAAGTGAATATCGATGCATAGTAGGTACCTACATTAGAAAGAAATTTTCATATACATAGTAGGTACATTAGAAAGAAATTTTCCGTTTTTACATTAGAAAGAAACTATATTTTTTTTTTGAAACAAATTAGACGCGATATCATATTTCATTCATTTGTTTCACAAAGATTCATAACTTATAGCACCTTGATTCATCGAACTTGACACCACACAAAGTACCTATAGGAAAACTATTTGCAGTGTTAGCAGTCTCATGCGACGACTGAGATAATGTTTGGTACTAATGTAGGTAAAATTTTGTTTTAAATCAAAATTACATTGTTATGTTTTAAACTTTAAAATGATGTACCTAAATGAAATAAGTTCATCTAGTTATAAATGTAATTTTTACTCGGATTTGACTTATAATAATCACGGACTTGACATATGGACTGAGAATTTTAGTTTTATGTAGACAAAAAAAACAGAATTGTTGAGAGAGATACGTTGTATTGTATTGTTATATTTACATTTATTATATTTACGATATTACAGTCCGTAAATCCGTCCGTCCGTCTGTCTGTCTGCCTTTCTGTCCGTCTGTCATCCGGTTGTATCTCATGAATCGTGATGGATAGAGATTTAAAATTTTCACAGATTATGTATTTCATTAGTGTCGCTTTACCAACAACAACTAAAAAAAAAAAAAATGAAGTGGAGCTCAAAAACAACATGATACGGAACCCTTCGTGCGGGAGTCCGACTCACACTTGTTTGTTTCGAACACGAAGTTGGGTCCGATGCGTACACACGTCCCGATTTGGTCGGATACAACCAAATTGGGTGGGCGTATCCAATTTGATCAATTAATAATAATTAAGTCTGCCCGACCACGATACACATGTCCCAATTTGGTTGTACACCCGACCAAATTGTATGTCGGACCCGACCAAATTGGGACGTGTGTAAAAGCCTTTATCCTATTAAGTCCATGCACAACACACGCACAACTCTGTGACTCTGTGTGGGGCATCTGGGAGTTTTGGCGGGAACGAGCCAACAACATGTCGTGCTGCAGTTTTATTTACACGAAACTTAGTTGTAAACCGAGTTAAATTGTATAATTCCGGTGGAAAGTTATCTAATTTAGTTCTGTGAAAGTGCACAAGTGTAGTGAAAGTAAAAATCAGTGTCAAACATGGACTTTTCTCGTTGCCTCCAAAATCTCCTACAAGGTTATAGTAAAGTAGCCACCGCTTTACTATGACCCCTGACTTGACAAACTGTGACTTGACGACTTGACCATCTTGAAACACTTTGAGCCCTATTTCTGTAAATCGGGCCATAACTTGATGCAAAATATTACTTGATACTGGCTATATGCACAAACCGTGCGAAGCCATAACTGAAGAAAAAAAAAAAGACTGTGTGAAACAGGTGTGCCGAGTTTTGGCGGGAACGAGCCAACAACATGTCGTGCTGCAGTTTTATTTACACGAAACTTAGTTGTAAACCGAGTTAAATTGTATAATTCTGGTGGAAAGTTATCTAATTTAGTTCCGTGAAAGTGCACAAGTGTAGTGAAAGTAAAAATCAGTGTCAAACATGGACTTTTCTCGTTGCCTCCAAAATCTCCTACAAGGTTATAGTAAAGTAGCCACCGCTTTACTATGACCCCTGACTTGACAAACTGTGACTTGACGACTTGACCATCTTGAAACACTTTGAGCCCGATTTCTGTAAATCGGGCCATAACTTGATGCAAAATATTACTTGATACTGGCTATATGCACAAACCGTGCGAAGCCATAACGAAAAAAAAAAAAAACAGGTGTGCCGTGTGAAGGACTTTTGGCGGGAATGCGAGTGCAACATTTTGCAAGACTTTGTGAATAATCGAGATAAATTGCATAATTCCGGTGGTAAGTTTTTAATTTAATTTCGTGATAGTGCGAAAGTGTAGTGAAAATTAAATTCAGTGTCGAACATAGACTTTTCGGGCTGCCAAATGAAAATCATTGTCGATAATGGACTTTTCGTGCAGCCCCACCCAACTCTCCTGCTTCAAAGCTTTGGTATGGTAGCCACCCTTTACTATAGCCCACTTGACGGAATATGACAACTTTGACTATTAGGAGACACTTTGAGCCCGATTTATAAAAATGTTAGATATAAGAATGAAAATAGTAACTCGACACGGCATATGCACACTATTCGAAGCACGGAACGTATTTTTTCTGTTCTGTGATTCGAAGCCATAATTGTAAATAATAAAAAAGTAAAAATAAAAAAAAACACCCATTACGTCCATGATGCTGGTCACCTCTAGCCAGTGTTGCCAATCCTACGTCTTTTTACGTAGATCTACGTACTTTAGCATATACATACACACGTCCCCGGTGCTATTCACAGTTTGTCGGTAGGGCGTCGTGCCGCGGCAGCGGCTGGGTGCTAGAAACGAATTCTACCTATTTCACTTGGTTATGAGCGTGTATTTTATAAATATGATTTTTTTTAACCGTAGCACAGTGAGGCAGAAACCCAATCTAGCTCGACAATATTATTTAAGGCTTGTAATAGGTTTTAAACGTCTTAGAATGCTATAGTTTGTTTAGATATACACGGTGTAACAAGGGGGGTGGATCATCGGTTGTTGGGGGGTGGGGGACCTCAGTACCTATCGATTTAACCCCCATGTATGTTCCGCAAAATTCACTGGTTCAAAAGTTATTTGGGTTTTAGTGAAATTTTAGTCAAAATCAGATTTCACCCTGAACTTCGCAATTACAGCCAAACTATCAGGTCAATAGTTGACCTTTTGAACCCCTATACCAATCAGAGTCTAAGATGTATAAAACTCAAAATAAAACCATTGAAGTAATATTTTTTTTTCAAAATCTAATGTTGACATTATCTTTATATGGTTCTAAAAAAATATTTCACAGAATATGTTTTTCTGCACCCTATCCTAAAAACTACTGGCTTTCATAAGGTATAAACCCTGAAAGTTTCGTTTGGCTAGAACTAGGACATCGTGTTGAAAAATGTACTTGATGGTCGAAAAAGTGAAAATAATCAATATTATTTTCATACAAAATTTGATAAGCGTACACTATGCTTAAAGTAGAATAACAAGATTATTATACGAAAGTCCATGAATGAATCAAATAAAATACACTATTAATATGCAATGGTAATAAAAAATAAAAAAAATTTTTACTTACCTACCTACTAGGGAATGTTAACCGGTTTCACCGAAAACCGAAAAACCGGTTTTCCGGCATATTTTGAATTAATAAAAAACCCGGTTTTTTTAATTCAGATAACCGGTTTTTCGGTTTTTTCGGTTTTTCAATATTATCCGCTCGAAATGGCATTCAGAGAGGCCACTGGTTACAGACCAACCACTACTACTGGTTTCTACTGGCCAATTCAGAGGCCAGGTTGTATTTTTCTATTTCAGATTTACTCTTTGTTGTTTTCCTCGACCGATATTGATTTTACGAATTATTGTTTCATTTATAATCGGCTAAGATACTGTTTACCACATCATTAAATTACAATCCGTAAAAAAAAACATCTGATTGTCAAATTCTCTCGGAAAAGTGGTACATTTGATATTTGAATTTTTTTTCATTATTTTATATGAAAACCCCGGTGTCTCTCTTATTCTTCTTTCCCTTATACCAGCTCATTCAGGGTCGGGCCTTCTCGTATTTTTGTGCCAGGTCGTACGATCCTGGGTTGTCAAGTGGTTTAGGTTTTGCGACTTCATCAGCTTGTCCACCATGTATCGGGTGGTCTTCCTCTACCCCTAGGTTTCACTGGGATGTTCAGTGCCTTGTTCACGGTGCGGGTGTACTTCGCGTCTAGATATGTGACCTTACCAGCGCAGTATTATCCGTAAGTTTCTCAGTGAGCAACTTTAAACGATCCTCTTACATACTCATTCTCATCAAAGCCGGCCTCACAGACGTGTTGAATATTTCTTTTTTCCCCCTTTTTTAATAAAATCTTAAAATGTATAATTGAAAACTAAGTTTTAACGTAAAAGAATTGCATATGTACCGTATTTAAATTACAATTTATTTTTACACATGTTTGAAAACTCAATCCGATTTTTTTATTTACAAATGATATGTCAGCGTTTGACCACTATCACACATACCTGACCCCCAAATTGTACACGTCAGGAAAGACAGACGCAGGCAACCGATTCCATTCTCTTGCAGTACGAATAAGGAATGACGAAGCAAAACACTCGATTTCATTCAAAAAAGGTTGAACTTACATAAAAACTTAGTGCAATGCAAATACCTTTCAAAATTAGAATGTCTCGAAAGTCACCGTACGATATTAGTACCGCATTTGAAAGCATCTAAGCTTCGGAGAGGTCATGCACTTTTAGGACACGGCCTCGTAGGGACGTAGAATTCGAAATTTGAAATGGTAAGGACTAGATAGAACATTTAGGTTATTAAATATACAAATCATTAAAAAAAACATGTAAAATACAAGTATAAAAATATATATTAAAACCGACCTACCGATTTTGGTAATTATAAAGCCAGTTAAAAATCCAATTGGAACCATTTTCGACTTCTACGCGGACAAAGTCGTAAAGCTAGTTGTATTTAAAGTAATTGGACAGTTGTCATGGTCTGACCAATGACCATAAAATAAAAAAAAAGATGTTTGGAAAGGTGCGTCTATCAGAACAATGAAGAAAAATCTGTTAAATCAGATTTACGGTGCAGCGCGCGCCGACGTAGAATTCAAGTAATTCCGCCTTTTCTTACAAATTTTAGCATTTTCATTGAGTTTTTGTAGTTGTAGGTAGTTATTTTTGAGAGATAGGTTTATATTTTAGAATCAAAAAATGCAAGATGTAGGCAGCCTTTCACATGCAATTTAAAAAAAAAATGTCGAATAAATTTCATTTTAAAAACCGGTTTCACCGAAAACCGGTTTTTTTATTTCGAAAACCGAAAAAAAAACCGGTTTTTTAATTCGAAAACCGAAAAAAAAAACCGGTTTTCAATTTCGGCCGGTTTTGCATTCCCTACTACCTACCTATTTTTTGTATGAAAATAATATCGTTTATTATCACTTTTTGGACTATCAATAACATTTCTCAACATGATGCCCTTTAGCTTTAGCCGAATTAAAGTTTCAGGGTTTATACTTCATGAAAGCCAGTAGTTTTAAGATAGGTTGCAGAAAAAAATAATCTGTAAAATATTTTTTTCAGAACCATATAAAGATAATTGTAAACATTAGATTTAGAAAAAAATTATTAAGTACTTTAATGATTTTATTTTGAGTTATATAGACTCTGATTGGTGTAGGGGTGCAGAAGATCGACTATTGGTCTTGTTTCACAAAAAAAAGGCAGAATCGCAGACCTGATAGTTTGGCTGTAATTGCGAAGTTCAGGGTGAAATCTGATTTTGACTAAAATTTCACTAAAACCCAAATAACTTTTGAACCAATGAATTTTGCTGAACATACATGGGGGTTAAATCGATAGGCATTGAGGTCCCCTACCCCCCAACAACCGATGATGATCCACCCCCCTTGTTACACCGTGTATATAAAAAAAAGTAATAGTAGGTAGGTCAACGGGAACTACCATATAGGTTTTGGGCCGAAAACCTATAGGTATGGTAGTTCCCGTTAATTACTATTGGTAGGTACTTCCGGTTGACCTGGAATGGTCAATTCTGGTTAAAAGCAAGGTCTTACAGCACAAGTAAAGGGAAAATTCCGAAATATAAAAAAAAAGTTGAAAATTAAGGTAGGTAACCACTTTTCGGCTAGTTATGAGCTAGTTCGGCTAATTAATATATCTTTTTAATTTTTTTTACACAATTCTCCGTAGCATCTTTTAAATCGAATCTCACTAAGAAATAGTTCCATAGTCCAGAATTTTTTTATTTATCGAAGAATTCCCTTCGCGTTACCTTCACTATGTTTTCTAGAAAAAAAAGTTGTGCATAATTCGTGAGGTACAATACTTTTAAATTACTATTTTTTGAAGTACATAAATGTGGCTACTACATATAAAAAAAATAGCCGGGGGATACGAGGGGCCCAGTAGTTTCTGGTCTATGAAATACATAAAAACCTAAAAAAATGTGTAAACTTTTTATTTAACGACATATATCTTATGTATGTTATAGGTTTTCGGAATAAATTTATGATAAAATATATAATATAAACCTTCTACTTCACGATCCATCACTAAAAATTTCACAGTTTTATCAGTATTATTAATTAGACACTGCCACATTAAACGTAAGAAAGTGAATGATTTCATCGTAAACATCCCACTTATTGAAACGTTTTAAATTAAGCCTGTAATCCTTGACCGTGGGAACTTCTGATAGAACACACACATTGATATTTTCTAGCCACACAGGTGCAACGCAGTATTAAAATTACGCACCCTGGAAACAAATAAATCTACTTTCGATGCATCGTACATTTTGTACAAGTTACATATTCATCAAGCGTTCGTCTTCGTAGGATGTTTATGAATATCATAGAAAACACGCAATGTATGTAGTATTTAACTTGTCACATCGCAAAACTGCAGTCCGGTAGTAAGTAGCTGGCGGGAAAGGGTGGGGTCAGAGTGTACGTTTTTTGGGTATTTTGTTTGATAACGAAATTGTCAATAAGTAAATGTTCTGTACTATAATAATTTTTATATTTATATATTTTTATAATAATAATTATGCGAAATAATTATTACATCCGTCTCTATATATTGAAAATTCACACATAAACGTTCGTATGTACCTATGTGCCCTACTAAGAAACAGGTTAAAACGTGTCGGTATCGGCATCATATATTATTATATAAATATTCAGGCAAAACACCTACCAATCTTTATAATATTCGATATAGTTGGGTAAAAAGATGAGTACATTATAGTTACTGGTTTGTCTTAAATGTTCCTTTATTTTTTTTGGGATTTATAGTAATTTCCTTTTACTTTTCCCATTATTATTAAACTTGAATAAAAATAAGTTACAATATATAGGATTAAAATATAAAAATAAGCTACAATTTTAATACATCCTACCTACCTAAATCATACCTTTTCCATATTTTTATTTAATTTTTGACAGCTCAATAAATTCCTATTTTAATTTCTTTAGAGAAAACAAAAAAAAAAGTCCTGCAAAAGGCAGGAACGTCAAATACTAGTTGAGTTTTTCTTTCCGGCAAATTGTTTGTAAAACATATCCAATTAGAGATCGCAATGTAAAGATCTTTGGACACAACCGGCATAGTAATTTAAAATGCCGCTGTGCAGTTTGACACCCATACCTATTGATAAAAGGCATTACAATAAAAAAATAATGTCTTTACACCAAACCTCTAAAACAGCTCAGAAACGGGATATTCAAATAAAAGCATTGTGACCAAGTATTTCTACAAGACGTATCACCGCGTCCTTTTCCGTGACACTTTTGAGGTTTGTTGTGTAGGCATAATTTTTTCGCTGTAATGCCCTCTATCGAAGGGTATGTGTCTCAAAGTGCACCGCGAACTTTTATAAAATCGTAGGATAAACGTTTCTTCAAATATCCCATTTCCGAGACGCTTTAGAGGTTTGGTGTGAAGGCATTATTTGTTTGTTGTAATGCCCTATATCGAAAGGTAAAAAACCACAGCCCATGAAGTATTTAATTTTTTGTCTATGTTTGCCTGTCATAATTATGTCAAAAATTAAAATGAAATATAGAAACAGTTATTTCTTAGGTTAAAATAAATAATCAATATCACATTATTTATATACCACCTTTTCAAAATTATATGCACACCATTGTAGGGATCCTATGAGTAATCCTTGTAGTTGTCCAAACATTGCTATTACTAACAAGATTAAGTACCTGGGAGTTATAATTGATGAAACCCTCTCATTTAATCAACATATTGACGCTTTAAATGGCAGAGTACGTAAGTTGATGTTTGTTTTCAAAAAACTCCGCACTATTGCTGACTCAAAAATAATCAGGCAAGTGTATTTTGCTTTATGTCAATCAATATTAACTTATTGTATTACGTCATGGGGTGGCACGGCTAAAACCTCACTAATAAAAATCGAGAGAGCCCAGCGGGCAGTTCTAAAAGTTTCTACTTTTCGCCCTTTCCTATACCCAACTGATCTCCTTTACAAGTCCTGTGAAGTATTAACAGTCCGTCAATTATTTGTAATGAATGCAGTCCTCAAACAGCACTCTTCCCTTCCATATAGCGCTAATATTACTAACAAAAGACGATATGATATAGCTTGCCCTCAGAATATTGCAACAAAACATGCCTTCACTCACAAGTTTTACCTTTTCCTGGGACCTCTTCTTTACAATAGTTTGAACGCCAAATTAAATATATATCCCCTTAGCTACAATAGAGCAAAGAAAACTCTCCTAGAAGCACTAAAAATTATGTCCTATGAAGATACAGAGAACTTATTAGTTGTTTTAAAATAATAATCTGTTAATTTAGTATTCATAATAATTTTAATTATATTTTATATACACTTTCACCTAATTTATTTTATTTTTATACACTTTTATTTTTACACTGAATTGTCTTTGTTTGCTTAAGAATGTATTGGTTTTATTTTAATAATCACTTTGCTAGTAATTTATTTTATTTTATAAGCTAATAACTAAGTCCTTATTCGCCTGAAACACAGGAACATCCTAGTTCAGGCAAATGTGTTTTATTGTGTTTTTGTATTTTTTAGTTCATAGTTTACATTTGTAAAATGGTTTTTTGAATAAATTTATTTATTTATTTTATTTATTTATTTATTTATTATTATAACCCGCGCGCAATGAGAATGGGATGGAACCTTGTCAAAGTAAATCAAAAATGACAGAAAAGTAGCGTTAGAAAAAAAGTTCTGAATAATAATTAGGTATAAATTAGTTATTTGCACGGTCATAGTGTCGCGGATTTGAAACAGACCCATTGATTTAAAGAAAAATTATTATTGTCTGTGGTAGATTGTCTATGGAGCAATGGCGATTTCATTTAAAAAAATGTTTTCTCCAAAATTATAAATAAAACGAGCACATAAGGACTGTGCTTATTAAAGTGATTAAATAAACAAATAATAAATTCCGACCGTGGTTTGTGTTGTTATAAATTGTGGTTTGTTTTATTATAAATGCTAGATTTATGTAATTAATTATTGTGTGATTATTTTAGTGATTTAGTGACAATGAGTGGAAAATGGGGTAAAACTTTGAATAGTCAACCACCTCAAATAGTTCTGGCAGTCGATAGATATTTCGATCAGGAACGAAGTCGGTTTTTCTAACGCATTGAAAATGATGACATAGTTGGCTGTGGATCACGAATCTAGTAATTCGGGAATTTCATTGTCAAGAGATCTTTTTGACGAACCTATGGGTTTGTTCAAAACTACAAAAAAAAACAGCGCACTCCGGGAGTGCAGGCAGAAGTGAAAACTGTATATCTGTGTAAAATCTCATCTGTCGAAATCTCATCTGTCGCGAGAACGGCTGAAAATGCTCACTCGTGTATCAGTGATGGCGGTAGCGTGCAACGCGAACTGCGTACGGCAGCTCGCTGCGAACCTGCACCATCCACCGTGAGATGTCGCTGTTAACACTTTTGTACAGAAGTGAGTATCGTAGTTCGGCCGTTTGCACAGAGATGGCGCTGTTTTCAATATTGCATAGTAGTAGAAGCACAATAACTGTTAAAATCTCATCTGTCAAAATCTCATCTGTCGCGAGAACGGCTGAAAATGCTCACCCACAAAAGTGCCCAACGCGCCATAAGAAGTTTTCACTTCAATAACCGAACGAGCAACAAGCATATCTAAAACACGGTGTCACGCATCCGAGGTGAGGGAACTTTGGCTGCATCAACTTAATTTTTTTCAGAAAGCGATACTTCTGAAGAAAGTCAAAGCTCTGATGATGATTCCCATGAAGCACATATGAGTGGCATTGGGGAATAATAATTGGAATAACTAAAAAAAAAATATCCCTAAACATTATTATTGAAAGGATTACAACCATGAAACATTTTTGTGTATTTTTAACAGACTTCAAAAAAAGGCGGTTCTCAGTTTGACCCGTATATGTGTCAGTATGTATGTTTGTCCGTGAAGTCTTCACATACAGTAGAAATGCCTATACTATATATGTAGCTACACTAAATATGAATAAATAAAAAATAACTAATTACAACAAAACGAATTACCCATTATTCAGAACTTTTATGCTAACGCTACTTGAAGACGACCCAGTTGGCACAATGGTCACCATGCCGGACTGCCACACAGGTACGATTCCCGCCTCAGACAAGTATTTATGCTTTAATATTTGTCTGTGGTCTGGTTATTTCTATGTATTATAAGTATATATTTACAAATTTTTATAAGTAGGTAGGTATTTGCTGATTTTTTAAAACAAAGGTCGTTCAGACCAAAAACAGTACATGAAACTTAAAAAATAAGTCAAATTTTAAGGTTACTGACCTCTCCGTGTAAGGAACAGCTGATTTTCAGGTAAACCTAACCTCAAAATTTTCGAAAAAAAGTTCGAATTTCTAAAAGTCGTAGAACAAAAGTTGATGGTTTGGGTGCACAGAAGTAGCCCTCAACGGCTTGCTAGTATAATTTCCAATAACCCAGTATATGTAGTATATCCGTTGGCTAGCACGCATAACACAAGTCTAGTTACTTAGCTTGGGGCTAGATGGCGATGTGTGGAATGTCCTGCAATATTTATTTATATATGTATTTATAAACTGTCATTTTCGATTTACTTTGACAAGGTTCCATCATATTCTCATTGTGCGCGGATTATACCTAGTTTCGACTCCTTGCTCGAAGAATAGGTACAATTACAAATTAGTTGTCGTGTGCAACACTCGCACCCCACCCTTATGCCAGGTCAAACAATAAATGTCGGGAAACAAATGGACGTGCTCTCACCTTGAATACTGAGATGACACTGTCACTTTTGCGCGCCGTAACGTCTAATATAAAGCGAAATGTCGCGAGCTACTGCTTCATACTAAAATGTATGGGCAGCGAGGAATGATTTTAACCAAAAAAAATATCTATGTTTCGGCATTGATTATTATTATTTGGTTTCAATAAGTAAAAAACTGCAATAATGAATGCATTCTCTATACTTTTGTCTCACAATTTAACCAAAAATATTTTCAAATATAACAACGAAGTAGCACAGATACTTAAAATAGAAAAGGTCGATTTCGATGTTTTTCATCAAAGTTAATCATTGTTTTTTTCAAAAACTATGGATTATTTTCAAAATATCTCATAGTGAAACTGTAGACTCATCTAATAAGCTATCGAGAATTCTTTTTAGTGTCTTACAATGCAGGGAGTTCTTCAATATTTTTAAAATAGTAAATGACGTTTTTAGGGACTCGCCTCTTAATAATAATTTCTCAGAGGGTAATTGTTAAAAATAACGACTGTAGTTTATTAGCTATCGTTTTTACTAGAAGAATGAAAGAAATGAGATGACCGTTTTTGTCGAGCTAGATTGGGTTTCTGCCTCACTGTGCGTAGGTGAAAAACCATAGATGAATTAATTGTAGTTGAATAAACCGTAGGTGAATTTAATGTTGTTAAATTAACCGTAGGTGTTTCGTCCATTAGGTATTTTAAACAGTAGGTAATAATACCTACTGTTTAAAATAACAACAACAACGAAACAACTACGGTTAATTTAATTAGGTATTTCGTTCATTAGTTAACTATTTTTGTAATAATTATTACAAAAATATGTGAAACAACCATTAGGTAAGTATTTTAAACAGTAGGTATTATGACCGTAGTTATTTCGAACATAGTTATATTGAACTTAGTTATTATGATATGTAACCCTTCACGACGATGGGACCGTAATTTACGTTATGGATACTTACTATGTTGCCTACATTCACATTGACGACCCAGTTGGCACAATTGTCACCATGCCGGACTGCCAAACACAGGGTTGCGGGTTCGATTCCCGCCTCAGACAAGTATTTATGCTTAGTTATTTGTCTGTGGTTGTTTCTATGTATTATAAGTATATAATTACAAAAGAAAAGTATATACAGGGTGTCCGGTGATGAATGGAAAAGCTGGTAATCTACAGATAGAGGACACTTTGCCGGTTCAGAAAAATGAAAGTTATGTTCTATGAAAGTCTCTCAGTTGCCCAGATCCGTCATTTTAAAGATGAAAACAGGTTTCCGCAACGAAAATTCCATAAAAAAATATAATTGGTATGTTAACATCTTAAGAGGAAAGAGTACCGGGCGCTCTCTCCATACAAACGTAGTCGACTGTTTCCTCCCTGGATAATGACACTAGAGCAAATATTTTTGTTGCATAAAACTTATAAACTGCCATGACCCTATGTTTTTTTTTGATAATTAGAAAATGAAAAAAAAACAAGACATTGTTTGTTTGTTTAATTAAAATGTTGTGGAATTTGATGACCCAGGTGATTTGCCAGCGTGTGATTCGAGGACACAAAAATGTAGAATTTGGTCACCCAGGTGATCAAAGTGGAATAAACCAGTCATGGCAGTTATAGGTTGTAAGCAACAAAAATATTTGCCCAGGGAGGAAACAGCAACAAAAATACTTGCCCAGGGAGGAATATCCAGGGAGGAAACAGTCGACTACGTTTGTATGGAGAGAGCGCCGGTACCCTTTCACCTTAAGCGGAGTTACTCTTACTCGAGTAAAAGTACGAAGCAAAGCTAGTTCTAAAATAAAACAACACAAATATATTAAATAAGAATATATTTTAAATAAAGTAAAACTGCTTATTTATATAAAAAAATTAACTACAAATATCATGACTGTAGCAATTTCAACGATTTGAGCCGATTTTTAAAAAAAAAATATTTCGATTAAGTACAATACGTGTGTAGGAGGTAGGTGTCGTCAAAAGCAAAATGCCTGTCGCATCATTATCACTACATAGTATAAAACAAAGTCGCTTTCTCTGTCCCTATATCCCTATGTATGCTTAAATCTTTAAGACTACGCAACGGATTTTGATGCGGTTTTTTTTAATAGATAGAGTGATTGAAGAGGAAGGTTTATATGTATAATACATGCATAATATAGCCGTGCGAAGCCGGGGCGGGTCGCTAGTATATAACTAAAATTATACCATTAAAAAATCTTAAGCTACGCGGATATTGCCCCTTCTATACCTCTTTTAACTTCCTTTATAATTCCTTTTTATTATTAGGATTCCGTACCTTGAAAGGTAAAAAAGGGACCCTTATAAGATGACTCTCTTGTCTGTCTGTAGGTCTGTCACCACCTATTTTCTCAGGAACGGGTGGACCTAGCAAGTTAATCTATACTAATATTATAAAGCTGAAGAGTTTGTTTGTTTGTTTGAACGCGCTAATCTCAGGAACTGCTGGTTCGAATTGAAAAATTATTTTTGTTTTGGATAGTCCATTTATCGAGGAAGGTTATAGGCTACTTTTTATCCCGATATTCCCACGGGATCGGGAGTTACGCGGGTGAAACCGCGGAGCGCAGCTAGTTTTTTTTATAAAATCTAGGTTGGCCGTACATTGCCTCATTTCAGGGTTCCATAACCAAAGAGTAAAAACGGCACCCTTACTATGGCCCGTATTCAGATCAATGTTCAGCTAAAACTACTCTTGAAAACGAATCCAGCATTGACATTAGTTCGTATTCTGAAAGGCAACTTGAGTTTGACTCAGCTGAATCAAGTTTTAAAACCTCGTCTACATTGTCAAGTTCAAATCCCTACATGAGTGTCGATTACCGCTCAAGATGCGTTTCAGAATAAACAAACACTCAGCTGATACGAGATTCGAGAATCGTGTCTCAAGATATGATTGAAAATCCAATCTCTTTTTAAAACTACTTTTAAAAGTAGATCAACGCTTGAGTGACGTTCTGGAATATGGTCCACTGTCCATCCGTCTGTCTGTCTGTCACCAGGCTGTATCTCATGAACCGTGATATATAGACAGTTGAAATTTTCACAGATGATGTATTTCTGTTGCCACTATAACAACAAATACTAAAAACAGAAACAGAATACGGAACCCTTCGTGCGTGAGTCCGACTCGCACTTGGCCGGTTTTTGTTAACTTTTATTTTTATGAAAAATGGACGTTTATTAAATAGACGTTTTTTCCTAATCAGTTGTTAGAAAATAGGAAAACATAAGGCTGCAATTTAGGTTTAAAAAAGAATTTAAGATTGCGAACAACAATTTTCCATTAAATAATTAATTTTAGTTAAAAGCGACAAGCATGTTGCGTTTGACGTCACCCACACCCTTAAAAAAAATGTTAAACCAACATTTTTTTAAATATAAGAATGAAAAATACTGAACGGTTACATATTTTTGAAAGTAAAATCATAGTTATGGAATGAAAAACATATTTCTATGTCTTTATTAAGGAATGTTTTTTTTTTACATACATTTAATGATTATCTAAAGCCGACGATTTGCTTAAAAATGGAAGAATTAAATTGATTTTTGTCAAGCAATCGTCAAGTAGGCACCTCATTTTGTTCCTTGGGTCCCATACAGCGGCGATTTCTCAGCTCAAATAGTCAAAAAAATAGTAACGTAATTTTTCTTTATAGCATTACGTCACAGTTTTCATACAGGGTTACTGATGGTACATAGCTAAGAAAGCTGTTGATAGCACTGTGACCTTATCAAACAACTTATGTTCCAAAACTTTTGAAAATTTTAACATTCATAATTATATTTATTTTAACTTAATATTCGCGTTTTTTTCGCGTAATTAATTATGAGTTCAAGTCGCCTTAGAAAGGAATACCTTAGAAAATACATTTTTTTATTTTTATTTTTTGAAAATATTCTGTTACTTTCACGGAGAGGGACATTCATATAAAAAACAAATATCCTGTATGCATTGCAAAAGGATAAGAAGGTGGCCGTGCAACAAAAAAGACATCGTTTACCAAAATGTAACAACCTCTTTAAAAAAAAAATGGAATTTTCAAAAGATATAGAACAAAAGTTGTTTGTTAAGGGGCACAAAGGTAACCGCTTTCTTTGCTCAATCAATAACCCTGTATGAAATATAAAGTGCTATTTTCGCGCAAAAATCGCCGCTCTAAGGGAGACTTATTCTTTAAATTCTATAAATACATTGCTCTTAATCTATACATAGTATAAAATAAAGTAGCTCAACATTGTCTGTGTATGTACACACTTAACTCGAGAAACTACTGAACCGATTCCCATGCGGTTTCCACTGAAGGGTGCTATCGTACACCGGATGACCGCCAAATTTCGTATAAAATTTAGTTTTACGTAAAAATTCGCAAAAAATGGAAATGTAACATTTTGTAAACAGCGCATTTAGAACATAATTTCCAAAAACAACTAAATTATTTATTAAGCTTTAAAACTTTCCCATATCTATATACTAGAGATCGCTTTGAGCGATAAGGCCGCCCTTTGTAGCACTTAGACTTAAGTGTTGTTTTTATTTAATGTTATTTGAAAATGGTGTTTACAATAAAGAATCTGTCTATCTAGCTGTACCCAACAGTTTCATCCGCGTAAGTCCCGATCCCCGGGAATTTCGGGATCAAAATTATTCTATGTCCTTCTCCATCCTCTAAACCAGGGGTGTCAAACTGGATTTTCCAAAGGGCCATTTCGAAAATTGCAGATGCGTTAGCGGGCCAGACATAAAATAATTAAACACGTAAATTTTTAGGGTTCCGTATCTCAAAAAGTAAAAAAGGAACGCTTATAAGATCACTTTCTTGTCCGTCTGTCAGTGTGTCACCACCGATCCTCTCAGGAACGGGTGGACCTAGCAAGTTGAAATTCATACCAGATACTGAGGCCTATAGTGCCTATTAGGTGTATAAAAATCAAGGTCCTGGGTCAACACGATAAAAAGATATGGGCAAATTTACATTTTCACGAAACTTGTAAGTACCAAAATTTGCCTTAATTTACAACTTTTTTATATTTCAGAATTTTTCCTTTTTTTTAATGGAAAACATTTATTCCCTACGAAAAAGGATAGCTAGCTTTAAAATACTCCAAGTCAAGGGTGCCTTGCAGATTGGTCACTGCAAGTGCGGGAGAAATGAAGATTTAAATTATAAGGGTTCCTTTTTTTACCTTTTGAGGTACGGAACCCTAAAAATACCCTTTTTTGAGATGTAGATTCTGACTGCGGGCCGCATCATTATGATTCGCGGGCCGCATGCGGCCCACGGGCCGTACGTTTGATATGACTGCTCTAAACTATCACTATGCCGGTTTTACTCCAAATCGGTCCAATAATTTGACTGTGAAGAGGTAACAAACATAAAAACTTTCGGATTTATAATATTAGTTAAATATTAATTGCGTTGATATAAAAATGAATCCCATATTCCTTTGGTCACGCCTTAACTTGAGAACGGTTGCTTCGATTTGGCTTGGTTTTGAAATATTATTGTAATAATACCTAATTCATTCGTAAACGACACTTTTATTTAAAAACTTACAAATAGAAAAAACGTGTGGCACTCGAGGACTGCCGCGGTAAAGCTATTGCATAAAAAGGTTTCTTGAAGCAAGAAGTAATCCCTCTTCCTATAGTTCCTTTAAACGCTCGAGAATAATTTATTGTCTTAGTAAATGTTCTTATAAAATAATTAAAAAAAAAAAAAAAAAAGTCGTCCGACATTTGTCGTCCGCCATTTGTCGTAAAAAAAAAAATTGTCGTCCGACATTTGTCGTCCGTCAATAGTCGTCCGTTAATAATCGTCCGTCATTTGTCGGGGGTGTTAGGTTTTTTCGTTACGGAATTTCTTGATTCGCCCCCCAAGGCCCGCAATAAATTCTATGCAATAGCTTAAAAAAATCGATAAAATTCCCCATTTCACTAGATTACAATTAAATTGGGTTACATATCATAATAACTAAGTTCAATATAACTATGTTCGAAATAACTACGGTCGATTCACATAAGTTCATAATACCTAACGGTCGATTGGGCTACACATTATAATAACTAAGTTCAATATAACTATGTTCGAAATAACTAACGGTCATAATACCTACAGTTTAAAATACCTAATGGTCGAAATACCTAATGGACGAAACACCTACGGTTAATTTAACTACAATTAATTCAACTACGGTTTTTCACCTGCTGTTTAAAAAAAAAAATTTTATAAAATACCCTAACCAAGTAAAATGGGTAGAATTCGCTTCTAGCACTCGCCGGCCGCTGCCGCGGCACCGCTCGCTTCGCTCGCTCGGCTCGTGCGTTGTGGTCGCAGTTCTAACATAAACCTAACCTATCCATGTCGGTTCTGGGTAGGGAGTTTTCCGGGTGGGTCTTTATACTGCCTTTATCACGCAACTAGAGACGAATTTTACCTATTTGACTTGATTAGGGCAGCATATAAAGACCCATCCGGAACACCCCCTACCCAGAACCGACATGGATAGGTTAGGTTTATGTTAGAACTGCGACCACAATGCACGAGCCGAGCGAGCGAAGCGAGCGGTGCCGCGGCAGCGGCCGGCGAGTGCTAGAAGCGAATTCTACCCATTTTACTTGGTTAGGGTATTTTATAAAATTGTTTTTTTTAAACCGCAGGTGAAAAACCGTAGTTGAATTAATTGTAGTTAAATTAAACGTAGGTGTTTCGTCCATTAGGTATTTTAAACATTAGGTATTTTAAACTGTAGGTATTATGACCGTAGTTATTTCGAACATAGTTATAATGAACGTAGGTGAATTAACCGTAGGTATTTCGTCCATTAGGTATTTCGTTCATTAGTTATTTCAAAAATATGTGAAACAACCATTAGGTATTGTGAACAGTAGGCATTATGACCGTAGTTATTTCGAACATAGTTATAACGAACTTAGTTATTTTGATATGTAACCTTAAATTGATATTATTTCGTGAACTAGATATGGAAAAAAGATAAGTATTTAAAGTTGCGTGTTTTTCATTTCCTTTACAACATTTGACGCCATTAGACTTATAGAGGAACTTCTAGAATAGTATATAGTAATAGAGGAACTCCTTGCAAACAAGCAATTTTTGTTCGAAGTTTTGAATAAAGAATTTAGTAGTTGGCTAATTATGTTCTAGATGAGCTGATTATAAAATACCTAATGTTACATTTCGATTTTTAACACTGTAATTTTTACGAAAAACTAAAAAAAACATGGCGGGCCGGTGCTCTGACATCACCTTGAAAATATAGTCGTGCAAAATTGAGGAAATCAGCTAATTTTTATTTTTCTAAAAATAAAAGGTTTTAAGTACTGTTAGACACGATTCACTTAAAGTTAATTCAAAAGAAAATCACATTATATAGATTAAGTAGGTAGGTATATAAATTCAAAATACTTTTTTTATTAAGAGGAATGCTACCTGAATGCGCGCGAAATTGTACTGTTTTTTAGTTATTCGTTAAAATTACCCGGAAAGAAATCGCGATTTAGTGTTTCTTTTTGTAATTCACGACTCAAGAAAATAATTTTCCAACCACTAAAGTCTTTAAAACTATCCCAAATAAAAGCCAATGATTGTAAATAACATTTACATTTAAAGGAATTATAGTTTTTTAAACCCTTATTTATCTTTTGGCTTTTGAAAAAATATGTTCTAAAGTACCAAATTACAAAATAACATTTTTTTAATATAAATTTTTTACGTAAAACTGCTATTTTATTTTTTTATTTTTATTTTATTTCGCGGACATCCCATCAACTTAACACACTTAAAAATAAATAACCCAAAGATTGAGATATAAAGGGGACCGATTTAATACAAAATATGCCTTAAAATACATGGTAATAAAAAAAAGAATTCATTTTCGATTTGAAATGGGCATTTGAAAAACTTCACTAAGGGATACCGAACGAAAAAATATCCAGTTAGAAATTAAAATGTAACATTATTCAATAATAGACTGTGATTTTAGAACATAATTTTTCAACTACTAAAACCTTAATTCAACTTTAAAACTAGTCTTAATTCAAATTTAGTATGCACTGTAAAATAATTGACGGTAATTCTATAACGATACCTGAATTTAAATTTAAGATAGTCGCAAATTCTAACATTTAAGTACAAATACAAATATTTTAAGTAACTAAAAACACAATAGTTGTTGGAAAATTATGTTCTAGTCGCAATTACAGAATGAGCATTTAGATTATTGAGTCATTTTAAAACTTTTAAAATTCGCGCTCACCCAGTACTGTTCCTCATAAACAATAAAATCTTAATTTTCATACAAAAAAACACGAAATAAACACAAAAACTGTGTATTCTAAAAAGCTCATAGATTTTGACCATTGTATTTTTTTCTAAATTAATTTATATTAAGGACCTAAAAGCCTAAGACACTTTAACGCAGGGTTCTTCAAGGCACGAATTTAGGCTCTAGTATACTTCGGCCAAAGTGTTGGTTGTTTTTGACAGATGTCAGAAGAGAAAATATTTATATGAAATGTAGAAATATGAGAAGCTGGCTGAATAGCTTTTTGTTTATCAATTCAATTTTCACAAGTCTTACTTCATCTCATCTGTCAAAAAACTTAATAATTCTGTACAGAGTATAAAATTTAGTTGAACAAACGGATAAATTGCTAACATCTAATGTTTTTTAATAATTATATTGTTTTCTTTTTTTAATACCGTTGCTTATTTTCGTGGTTATTAACGTTATGGGAATGCGAAGTTAGCGGAGATTCAAGGCACTTACATGATTTTTACCTATATTTCTTTTATCACACGGTTCTTCCTACATAAGTATGAAACCGATAATTTGGTCGTACTATAGTAAGATTTTAAAGTAACTATGTTTTCGAGGCCATTTAACATCTTATTTTAATAATAAACATTAACTTTTTATAAAAAACGCGATATGTATGAACAAAGAAAATGGATGAAATTTTATAATTCTAAAATTAGTTAAATTATTGTCGAATACTTAATTTGTTTTAATACTATTTGGAATGAACTTAATTCATTTCATAAAAACGATATGTCATCGAGACAACGAAGCGTTGGACGTACTATAAGCCTACAATCCTACAAAACTTTCCAAAAATGTCCTACAGGTGGGATTTGAATCCACGACCCATTTCACCGTAGCGGTGCTTTTACCAACTGAGTTAAGGAGACCACCGAGTCGATATTACTGAAATATTTTTTATTTACGACTGAGACAAGTAGCGCCATCTACCGATGCTACGACGAAGTCTGCGAAGTAATTTTAACAAGTTTTAATATTTTATAATACCCGAGTGTGAGTTTAACACTAACAAACTCCTTGTGATCCTAAAATGTCAATATGAGAGGCGATAAAAACACTATAAATCTTTCAATCTGTCATCACGACAAGTGAGTTCTGGACGTACTATAGTTGATTTTTTAATTATTTTTCCTAAAATTAAAACTAAATTGTAATGAAATTTAATAAAATTGCTAATCGTCTTCAAAAATAGATGTTATAAATTCAACCCCTTTTTATAGACTTTATAAAAAAAAGTCAAATATAATTTCATTTTTCAGGGCATCCCGTTAACATTTAAAAAATATTATTTAATTATTTGAAGTCAATTAACAAACAGTTCTTAACGAAATTATATAATTTTCTGTGTTTTTTTATCAAGCAATATTTACGCTTTTGCTTAACTATTTTGACACTTATTCAGTAAGTATTAAGGCATACAATTTATACGCTACAAGCTCTTTTATGTTTTGTTTAAACCAATGCGTTTAGCTTCAAACCAGCTTGAACACATTGGTCTAAGCTTTTACTACTTAATTAAGGCCGTCAGAAATATTTTGACAGTGACATTTATAACTGTCAAATTGACAGATATTCAGTCCATTTCGGCTTAATAACACTGGCTATAATTACAAGTCGTGTGAAGCCACTAATGAGAAAAAAAATATGATTCAATTACGATAAATAATAAACGATTCTTGCAACCGTATGGTTGCAGGTTCAGACACTGCCGTGGTACATTTTCCTATTTTTTTTTCTAATTTTTACATTTGACAGTTAGAAACGTCACTGTCATCCCCTTAAATGACGCTAAACAAAAACCTTATCATTATTGTCATTATGTTAACGCCGCACTCAAAAATGTTACTCAGCAAATCATAAATTAATACTTAACTCTTTGTCACCTAAAATATAATTGACAAAATCAAGACAATGCATTGTATTTAGTAAATTTAATACTAATGATATGCTAAGTAAAGTTTCTAAGTGCAGAGTGAATCTCACTTAACAATTTTGCACCATAATCGTGGAATGTTTTATTCTGTTTTGACACTTATTGCTTTTGATAATAAGGTTGATAATAAGGCGGCGTTTTTGGGTACAGGGAAAACTTTTCTTTCACTTTCAATTCCGTTATCACTATGGTTTACAAACAGCTTTCCACTTTCAATTTCGTTATCACGATAGTTTTTTTTAACTAGATTTTCACTTTTAACCCAGATATCACTAATTTCCAACCCCATTTTTACCAGTTTTACCCCCTTTTTACTTTAGTTTTCAACCCCATTTTTACCAGTTTTCACTACAATTTCCAACCCCGTTTTCACTATATTTCCAACCTAATTTTCACTTTCAATCCTAGTTTCTAACCTGTACCCCCCATTTTTCAACCGCCGCCCAAATTATTACCCCTTCTAAACCTATCAATTATATACTAGAGGTGCAACACTTGCCCGTCGTCTTTGCTGGGAAGAGCGAAGGTTTCTGGCTGTTCCTCTAGTGTTACTGCTGTTAGGTCTACAACTTCGTCCTGGTCGTCTTGGTCGAATCTGTAAAGGATAGGGGAACATGTTAAAGTAAGTTATTGTCATGTCAGTGAAAAAACGAAAACGACTGAAGCAACGACAGTGCATCATTTGATGTATACGTCAGGGCGCCGCCATCTTGACTACTGTTTTGTGTCTATAAATAGGAATAAAATGACGGAACGTGATTCATTCTGTCGCAGTAGCTTCATGATGCCTGAACCTTTTCATGGTCGCACAATTTATTTGAGTTAATTAGTTTAATACCTTTTAGTGAGTGGATTAGGCGTTGTAGTAAAATAACGTTGATGGGTATGTAATTTATATGATTAAAATATGTTCTGACAGTACGTGCCTTTAGATTTACGTAACCTACGCTCAGATTTGGTTAAAATAGCTAGTCCTTTATAGTCAATAAGTTTTTGACCGCGAATTTGTCCGTATTAGGTTTGAATTTTCCAAAATGCTTTCTTAGCGGATGTTATAACAGCTAACAGTATGGTTTTTTTAGCCCGATCCGTCTATTTGTTTGAGCGTGATACTAAGTTTCATCTAAACCGGTCCAGTAGTTTCGGTGGCTATTCGATACAAACAAAATAACTAAAAATCTTTCCTATTAATAATATTAGCGTAGATGATTAAAACGCGACTTTTAACATGTTTTTATTTTGTGGAGCTCGATATTTCGACGTTGTTTCAAGCACTTTTTTCGCAAGACTGGAGTAGTGAAAATAACCATAGTATATCTGGTTTGTGTATCTAACTAATTTTGTAAGTTTGTGTGCATGTTTGTGTTATAAATTAATAAATAATTATTTAGAATATTTTATAATAATAAATACATGTAAGATATATTACATATATTTTTAAAATTGTTAAATCAAAACACCGCTTCCTTCTTTGTAAAAGCAGTGTTTTGACTACAACTACGTATTTGGTCCAACCAATCAGAGCCGGCGCCACTGTCGACGGCTTTGATTGGGGAGTGGAGTCAGTTTTTTTTAATAAAAGCAGTTGTCTTGTAAAGTTTGTGAAAGTGTCAAGAGTGTTAAAAATAATATTACCTAAACCGTAAGTATTCGTTTCTATTTTCTCGCCTTTTATAATAATTAAGCTCTAGTTTAAGTACCCAGAAGTAGTGCAAATAAGTAATAATAAATAAATATAACAGGACATTCCACACATCGCCATCTAGCCCCAAGCTAAGTAACATGACTTATGTTATGGGTGCTAGGCAACGGATATACTACATTATATACTTTTCTTTTTTAAATATATACATATATTATAGCATATATATATGCATATTTATAACTTGCAATACTTATTGCATCCAGCCTCAAAAAATCCCATAGTAATATTGCGTCCACCGACTTACGGCGTCCGGTATACGGACGCAAGATTGATTTCACCTCTATTACATAGCTATAGGTATTGGGTATCTATAGTAAAAAAATCAGTGAGACGCATTTTCACTTCCAGAGTCTCTGGACGAGTATAATATAGTTCGCCAATTATCCGATAGCGGCGCTGCGTCGCTATATATTTTCTGGGTGTATTTTCCCGTACATTTGGCCGATAATGTTGCGTCTACTCCCAAATATGCTGTTGCCACTTCGTGCAGTGCGTGTGGTTAGAAACAAAAGAAATGCGACGTTGCCGCTCAGGCGCTTTGACCGTTGAGACTATGAGGCTTGCCGCACGCGGCCATCGTTTCATTCTGCTCGTGAACTTTGCGGACGCTGTAGTATCCTGTACGAACGGATGTGAATAATTTTGCGTAGACTAAATTGTGATGAATATCGTGAATATACCATCCTACTGGAGTACCTACTGAGAGGACGTCTGATGAATTATGGAGTTACGTAAAGATTTTTTCAACACAGTTCCATTTTTTTTTAATTTTCAGGAAAACGATACAAGCTAGGTCAAAGTGGTCAAAGACAAAATTATTTATTATTAAATTACCTATAAATAGGTACAAACATTCATTTTGATACGAGTTATAATTTCCAAACTATTATACGTCAAAGGTGACGAAAAATCAGCACTTTAGCAAAATAACTCGGGAAATACTGGGCTGGTTACGTTGAATGAATATCATTATTAGCAAAAAAAAAATTTTTTTCGTCAACTTTGACGTATCATAGCTTGGAAACCATAACTCGTATTAAAATAAATATTAGTACTTATTTATAGGTAATTTATTAATAAATAATTTCGTCTTTGACCACTTTGACCTAGCTTATATCGTTTTCCTGAAAATTGAGAAAAACTGTAAAACGGGACACTTTTCAAGGGGGGAGGGGCGTGAGAGTCGTATGTTTTAATGTACTCACATTAAAGTATAAATAGCAGTAGTAGAACTCAACTATAAATTTTGCCGCTAAAAAATCTAGAATGAATAGATTAGAGTGGTGTACCTTCGACAAAATGTATACTACCTACAGCAGATTTTTTTCTGTGTGATAATTTTAGCGAAAAGTTTTTATTCAGAATTGTTTTACCAAATATGAGTGTTAGTTACTTTGACGTTATTTTAGAACAAGACGTTGCTTATGATATAATTTTTATTGTTTAATTTTGTCTTAAACTTAAAGTTTTAATCTAGAGTTTTATTGTTTTACCAAATAAAAGCATTAGTTACCTTGACGTTATTTTAGAACTAGGCGTTGACCATTTTATAATTTTATTGTTTAATTTAGCCCGAAAATTAAAGTTTTCATTCCAGAATTGTTTTGCCAAATACGTGTTCCAGCAAAGGGTTTTAATACGAAATGGGGTGTTCTAGACGTCTAAGTGAACAACTTTTGTTCTATGACTTTTGGAAATTCGAAAAAAAATTTAGAAGTTTTTGTATGAAACAGCTGATTTTTGAGTAAAAATTCCCTTGGAATTATCGAAAAAAAAAAAAGGTTAAATTTCTAAAAGTCGTAGAACAAAAGTTGCTCACTTAGCCGTCGAGAACACTCCTCCTTTAGACCAGGGTCGATAATTTTTGAAAACAAAAAAAATCACAGTAGTATGAAACCCATTAGAAAAGGAGCGGAATATGATAAAAATGAAAGGAAAAATAAATTACGGTCGATCCGAGTTCGGGAAGTGGGAGGGGGGGGTTTTTAAGGGTAAAAAATGGTTTATCTTGATTTCCGGCAAAACTACAAGTCCTATGGAAAAAAAATGAATGGCAAAGTTGTAGGTAATAAAAAGATCTACAACTTTTGTTTTAACAATTTTTTCACATAACCTCAAAATTTAGGTGAAAAATTCAAATAACCAAGTTTTTGGTTTTTTATTTTTATCTTTTTCAAAAATGTTTTTTTTTTCTACGAAATTTGGTGAAAACTTACCTTATTATGTCCCAAATACACCGTAATTTATTTGATTTAAAATATTTATTTTTTCGCCTTATTTTAACTTAATATCAAAAAAGCACCCTAATTTTCAATTAAAAAAGGTGATATTTTGACGCGAGAATTTTCGATTGAAAATTAGGGTGCTTTTTTGATATTAAATTAAATTATTTTAAAAAAATAATTTTAAATTTTTCACCCAAATTTTGAGATTAAAATATTATTTAACTGTAAATTAATCATTGTTATTTTTTTACACCAAATTAAGTATCTACCTGAATCCAGAGCCTGAATCATAAATCGCAAGAAAAAAATAAATGAAATAAGAAAATTAAAAAGTCCAACCCAACAAAAAGGATGAAATAAAAAATTAAATTTAAAATTTAAAAAACCCTCTACACAAAATAATAAAAGTAGTATGAATGAACGTAAAAAGCCTAAAACAAGCATAAAAAATATGAAAAAAATAAGCCAGAAATAGAACATCGGTCTGATCGGTGGGGGGTTGCGGACATAGGGGTGTAGAATGGGGTATGACACTTTAGGGTTAGAAAATTAAAATAAAAAATATAATAAAACCTTTATTATAAGTTTAATTATGTAAGTTATTATATAACTATATGACACTTATATAACTACACTAGAGAAACTAGATGCGGGGCAGTTGTGGCACTTAACTAACACTGGTAACAGTCTTTTCTGCTTTCGTTGACAATAGCACTAACAGCCGTACTCAGAGACGTCAAAACTATACTTTACTTTTATTTGTGCCAAGTAGAAATGAAACTTCACTATGCTTAAGTTTCATTTTTACTTGGCAAAAATAAAACTTAAGGTTCCTCATCTCTCTCATAGTTTTGACGTTTCTGAGTACGGCTGTTAGAGTTTAAAACGCACTTTGTGTCAGGGGCATATTGTGCACTTGACGATGCATGTGCTTTGATGCCGCTTGAGCTGCACATAGCCAATAGAGCGTCATCTCTGTAAGATTCCCTTCTGGATCCGGATCTGAAAACTAATTGTAATAGGTTAGGTTAGATAGCGATCGCAACATAAAAAATAATCATAATGTGTTGTTATTTTTAAACATAAGTTGATACGATAAGTACTTACATAGATATTTTAACATTTTCCCCAATTCGGCAGAACAGATATCGGGATTGCATGAGAAAATTTCGCCACCATCAATGTATTTATCCGTGGAAGATTGGTTTGTACTTTCTGCTTTTACAAATCCGTCTTTCATGATGAAATTATACTTTTATTCTAGCATGGTTCTTCTTTTGCATGGTCGGTAATACCCTATTGTATTGTTACCTCAATTATAATATAAACTTTGGTGATAATGCCAGTGGAAATAGTGGACGCCGTAAGTCAGTAGGTATATTTGAGGACGCGCAATCAATATTAAGTACTGCAGGACTCAATAAGAGCATCATTATTAATTAGCATATATAAAAAATATACGCTAGGACGTGAAAATGTACATGACGTACCAAGTATACCAGAATAAAAGGAATGTGAATATCCACAATTTCTTACTTTTTGTAAATATAAGATGCACAGGAATATGGCATGTGATAAAGAAGACAACATTCACATAAACTTTGCCGATAATGCCAGTGGAAGTGGTGGACGCCGTAAGTCAGTGTCTTAGCATGGACGTAATAACTATACCTGGATGTATATATATATATATATAGCATATACATATATATATATATATATATATATATAACATAGAAACAACCAGACCACAGACAAATATCTAAAAATAAATACTTGTCTGAGGCGGAAATCGAACCTGCAAACCTGTGTTTGGCAGTCCGGCATGGTGACCATTGTGCCAACTTGGTCGTCTAAATAAACTAAGTACTGTTAGTAAAATCGATCAAGGCTAACATTTGTTACTCTTTCACGCAAAAACTGCTGGACTGATTGCGATTAAATTCAATATGTAGACAGCTAGTGACCTGGGTTAACACATAGGCTACTCTATATCCCGATATTCCCACGGGACCAGGAGTTACGCGGGTGAAACGCAGGTTTAGAAATACTTAAATGTTTTTAAGCTATTGCATAGCTTTTATCGCGGGCTTTGAGCGCGGCGACCGAATCAAGAAATTCCGTAACGAAAATAAAACAAAACACCCCCCACTCCGCCTACCATGTAGCTCGGCCGAGCGTTCGCTTAACGTCTATGTATATGGTACGACGCACTAACGAGTATTTGAGTGAAAAAATCGGACAAAAATATTTAATTTATTTATATAATTTTATGTGCAATTAAATTAAATAAAACACAAAGTTTGACCAATATAATAATTATATATTTAAAATTTTACATCTTTTTACATTTTTAGGATTCTTCAACTTCTTCTTCGTCGGAACTTTCGTCTTCGCTTTGTCTATTTTTAAATACCGTGCTGGCAGACATCATTTCTATTGCCTCCTTTGAGAAAGGCTGTCTTTTTTTATTTTGCGTCTTTCTGCTGCAGCTGATAAATGGATCTGAACTTAAAAGAAGTCTGTTTATTATATCTATGTTGCAGTCTCTGCGCGAAAATTTGCGGGAAAAATGTAATCTGTATTGCCTAAAATGTTTGTTTCGGGCTTCAGCTGCCTCTTCCGATAACTGGTCAATAGGTAGGAGTGCATGAGCTATTACTTCACCTCCATGTATCAAAATTTTGTGTATGGTTGGTGACATGGGATGCCAACCATACAGATCGACATATATTTTTGCAGTTTCATTTGCGTATGCTTCAAATTTTTCTACATCAATGTTATTGCCACTTGATATTACTTCTAATATGACTTTAAACCTTTTTATTAAATCGACATTGATGCCAGTTATTCTTGAGGAGCGTTCCGGATCTGCAAAAAATCTCCTTGACGTGTTCCCGTCATTAGTGTTGTTATGAATTTTTTGTTATGTCATATACCAGCGACAATTGTAATATCAATTTAATACAAACCAACTATATTTTTATTGTTCGATGAAATTATGTAAAAGTTTAGGGCGAAGTACACAATCCCTCAATGTTTCTATGCAAGTAATACTATGTTTTTATCCGGGCGCCACCTATGTATACCTAGAGTTATCATAGGAAATATACCAAAGAAAATAAATTAACCTCAGATAGTCAAGTCGTAGGCTTAAACCTTTAATCTTCAGGGAGGTGCTACTAATTGAGAAAAACCAGCTGTAATTTAATTAGTTTATTGCCCTTCAGCGAATGTACAACAGTGCTTTTATATATTTAAGTCTAAGCCCCTAATATTACTTAAGTAAATACTATTCATATAAGATTCTAACTTGATGATTAATATACATTTAAAGTTGAAGTTATGTTTTATTCGGTTATTCCAATAAGAGTACTAACATCTTAACCGAAATGTGAAAGAATACCTATTTATTTAACATCCATTTAAGCTAATGCTATTTGCAATTGACCTACCAATTTATTTACTATAAGATAAACATAATTTTAGGTGTGACACCTATCTATTTCTATTTGAAATAAAAGTAACTAAACGTGACAAAAAAAGGTAAAAAATAGGTGAAAAATAGCTAGAACCAGACGAAAAAGGTGAAAAATATAGGTGACCCAAAATGTTTTGAAATTCAATTTAATTTTACCATTTTCTCATAGTGAGAATGTATTATAAAAATGGAAAGCTCTGACCTTGGCCATTATTCGGTTTATGAGTCCATATCTTCCAATAGTGATCCCTGAAGGCTATGACAATGTTCCCATGTGAAAGCAAAACGTCAACCAGAAAAATAAAGGTAAAACTGAAGTTAAAGTAGAAAGTAGAAACCAAAGTAGAAACGCCGAGGCTGAAATTAGAATACAATTCATTTTAGTACGATTTCTTATAAGATCCAAATTCGAAAGAAAAACCAACTGACGATTATACGTACCGTTTCTATTAAAATTTTATCGATCCATTCTATAATCGGTCATTATCATTAATATACTCCCTCCGCAACACATTTCTGAAACAATTCATTCAAAAGAAACTGTAACGACGCGACATCACAAAATCACATTGCTTCCATTAAACTTTTTAGCAACAAAAACTTACCAAATTTATCAAATAACAACGTCCAGATCCCTTAACACAGAGAATCCACCGATTGCCGACATTTTCCAGTAGAAATATCAACTGATAATAAAAATTGATTTGGATTCAAAAAATCCGATGGTCAATCAACAACCCTTGGTCATGGAATGAAGAAAAAATGGCTGATGACCACACCCAAAACAGAACGACTTTGACAAGCGAACCATCTGTCACTGTCAGAAAAAGCGAATACATCACTCCCTAACCACAGAGTAAAGTTAAATCTATAAATTTTGAAGAAATTAAAACGCGGGAAAAGCAAAAATTGAAACTCAAATCCAATATTCTAAACAAATTTCTAAATTCTTTATTTAAGTGTGCGGTGTTTCAAATACAACGTCACATTACATCCCCCCTAAGAAAAATAAAAGAAAGGAACTTTCTTTTATGTTAGAAATCCTAACTTCAAAACGATACCATTACAAAAGAAAAACAAACTATGAAAGGCAACAAACATTTACCAAAATGAAAAAATATCTAAAGTAACTGAGATGGAAATCTCTAAACAATAAATTCCATGAAAGAAAAAATATTGAAACTCATTATAGGTGCTAAAAATTATCTAACATCAAAATGATATCAAATACTATAAATATAATATGAGATAAGAATCTCTTAAACAAATATCTAAACCCCAATAATATAAGTAAATACCATAACCCATTAATATAAAAGTTAAGTTTAATATTAAAGAAATTAATTCAATATAAAAGAATATTTAATACAAAAAGGAAAAAAAAACAATTTAAGTTATTTTTAAGCTAACTATACTTGGAAAGTGGAATTTTTTAAATGTCTTTAGTAGTAATTAAATGATTACTAAACTAATAAAGTGGAAAAGAATGAATTTAATCCAAAATAACTTATTAGGCAGGTAACAAGTTCGTTATAATAATAATGTTGACGACTTGGCCTAATAAAGCTCTATTTTTTATTTTATTTTTTATTTTAAATTATTTTTTTAAGTTTCTTTAGTTTCTTTATAGCAAGATTCAACTAAGTCAGTAGATTGGTTAGATACATAGATCACCAACTCATAACAATAGTTAAACATAAGTAAAAGATACTAGAGGTAAGTGTAAGTATGTGTATGTACCTCCGTCAACCATATGGACGAAAATACTAAGTTTCATTGTAGTGTGACTCTACCAACATATTAGGCAAGGACAAAATATTTAGGAACTAACGGGTTCTACCATCCGCATTAACCCTTACCATAAGTGAATACTGCGATCGGCGCACCATTACCAACTTACCGGGCACAATATCACGAAAAATAAACTGACATTGGAATACAGTCCAAATGACAGGGAAAATAATAGAAGTCAACATGTGTGAAATCTAGAAAGTCAAGGAGAACCAACCATATATGGCTTCCAAAAGAGAATAATGTCAGGGGAAAAACCAAGCATAAGGCTCCCAAAAAGGTAAGGAAAAACCAACCATTGAGGTTTCCTAGTATTACATAAAGTCAAATCCGGTTACGGTACCAATATAACTAGAGATAAACTATAAACTATCTATTCCATAAAATAAGATAATAAGAAAATTAACCATATAGAGTACTATATAAAACTACCATATTAGTCTACATAGACTCAAACAAAAGTGTTTATGTATAAAAGTACATGACACAAGAACAAAATGTACAATTTATATACATAACATATACAAAGATAAGATCATTCACTGCAAGTTCAGCAATCCAGAAGTTAAGCTGTATACTATATCCAAAATTCTAAGTTCCATTTTAGTATTCGAGTTAAATTCTAACATCAGTTCCATTGGGTTTCCCTATATACTTCACTTACATACTTCATCTACAACCACAATTACTTTTATTCATCAATCTCATCCATCCCTATCAGATGTGGATTCAACAAAACAAAACGCTGAACTAAACCTGAAAAAGTTAACCAAAAGAAATAATGATTTAATATTTAACTATGTCTTTCACATGGTATCTACCTGAATAGTTTTTATGTAAATCTTTTAAAACATATACGTTATCCGAAACTTTATCTATTACTTCACATTTAACGAACTTAGGTGCTAACTTTGCCGAAAAGAATGCAGGAGCATTTGATTGTACAAAGCTTCTCCTCCAAACTACGTCTCCCACAGCAAATGAAATGATTCCACGACCACGGTTATAGCTACACGCAGAGCGTTTATAAGCCTTCAACAAGTGTGATCCAACCCTAACAAATATATTAGCAAGTGAATTCAAGGAATAAGCATATGAATTCCTTTCTCCTACATACACATCATTTAAGTTATCCATTGATTTACTAACTCTATGCAAAGAGGCATCCACTATTAATTCCCTTCCAAACATGAGAAAATTAGGCGTGTAATCTGTAGCAAGATTAACACTACTATTTAATGCTAATTGTATATTCAATAAATATTTAGACCATGTACGTTGGTCATTTTTAACGAAACAGGATAAGCAAGTCTCAATGGTCTTGTTATACCTCTCAACAGGATTATTCTGCGGAGTATATAAAGTGTTATAAAAGATTTTAGTTATATTAAAGCTTTTCATAAATTCTACAAAGTATTTTGAAGTAAATTGAGTGCCGTTATCGCACACTATGATCTGTGGTACTCCGAACTTCAAGAAAACCTCCCTTTCAAAAACTCTACAGATAGACAAAGTAGTGGCTTTAGCTAATGGTATAATCCAACAGTATTTAGTAAAAACGTCAACTATAGAAAGTATATACTTATGACCAGAGTAGCTTTTAGGTAATATCCCTATGATGTCTACAGATAACATAACCATGGGCTGATCTACTTTTTTAGGGTTTACCATCTGTCCAAAAGGGGCAGAAGTACTATGTTTGTAGGCTTTACAAACATCACAAGACCTAATATATGTATTAACATCTTTGAACATTCCTCTCCAATAATAATGTTGCTTCAATTTTTTCAAAGTTTTATGCACTCCTAGGTGACCTGAATTAAGTTCATCATGATTAGAACGAATCGTATCAATAATGTTATCTTTTGGAATTACAATTTTCCAATCCAACCGGCTTTGTATTCCAAACTTATTTCTACAGAATCTAAACAAAGTTTTATTTTCAACTCTAAAATTTCTAAATTTTGTAGGAAACTTTTGACAATTAATAAAAATATTTTTATACCAGGGATCCTCAATATCATCGTCTGGTACTTCTATCTCTGAAGGAGTAGAATATATTGCAGCTATTTCTATGCGAGATAGCGCATCTGGGACTTTGTGTAAAATACCTTTCTTATGCTCTACATTAAAAGTAAATTGAGAAATTCTAGTTGCCCACCTGGCTAATCTTCCACTAGGGTTATTCAAACTTAAAAGCCATTTTAAGCTAGAATGATCTGTAACTACTGTGAATTCCATACCTTCGACATAAGGTCGAAAACGTTCAATAGAGTCTAATACTGCAAGTAACTCCCGCTCAGTGGTACTATAGTTACGCTCACATTTATTAAGTGATCTAGAATAAAATGCAATAGGATGTTGTTCTCCACTATCATCTTCCTGACTAAGTACGCTACCAATACCTACAGAACTGGCGTCACAATGTAAGAAAAAGGGTTTATTGAAATCGGGACACTGTAAAACAGGGGAAGAAATTAAAGCTTCTTTAAGTTTATCGAAAGCAATCTCGGCTTCATCGTTCCAGACTAATGGTTTTTTAGAGTTTTTACTACCAGCAGTGAGTTTAGTAAGAGGTGAAGCAATATCAGCAAAATGCAATATAAATCTACGGTAATATGAACATAATCCAAGAAAACTACGCAATTGTTTAACAGTAACTGGACGGGGAAAATTTTGAATAGTATCTAACTTAGATGGATCAGTGTGTAATCCATTCCTATCAACCACATATCCTAAGTAACGGAGTCTTTCCTTACAAAATTCACACTTTTTTAAATTTACTGTGAGACCCGCATCCCGCAGTGTCTCGTAGACCTTCCGTAGGTATTCTACGTGCTCCGAAAATGTAAAATTTACTAAAATTAGGTCATCTAGATACCTAAATAATTTACCATCAAATTCAGGTCCAAACAATTTATCTACTAATCTCTGTAACTCAGCTGGCGCATTAGTCAAACCAAATGGCATTCTGACAAATTCGAATAGTCCTTTTCCCGATACAGCAAAGGCGGTCTTTTCGCGAGAACTTTCTTCCAAACTCAATTGTAAAAATGCCTTAGAAAGATCAATAGCGCTGATAAAACGAGCTCCACGAAGGCTATCTAAAATTTTAGAAGTATAGGGTAATGGATAAGAATCTTTAATAGTCATTGAATTTAATCTACGAGAATCTAAGCAAAGACGAGGACTACCATCCTTCTTCTGCACTATAACTATAGGAGAACACCAAGGTGACTTTGAAGGTTGGATAATTCCCTCCTTGAGTAAAGAATCTACTTCTTTATCAACTATCCCTTGTACAGCTGGACTTAAAGAACAATATTTATGTTTAAAAGGTTGACCTGTAGTATTAATTTTATGTTGAGCGAGGTGAGTGAGACCTAACCCTTTCTTTTCATAAGAAATCTCTTCAAAAAGTGATATTATTTCATTAAGTGACTGGCTTTCAGGAGAAGTAAGTTCAGCAGCAGCCGTGATAGAACAAACATTTAATTCAGTACCCTGGCCCTCTACGTAGACAATGTCTTTCCAGAGTTCCTTGGCTAATCCAAATTTCAACCAGAAATCAAAACCTAAAATTATTTCATATTCCAAGCTAGGAATAACCATAAAATTAATTAGTTTAGTAGTGTTATCACAGGTGACTGGAATTTCCATTGTTCCAATAATTTTTTGTGCGGAACCATCAGCTGTGTAAGTAAAGTTTAAAGTTTTATCCGAATATGGTTTCATTTTAAAACCTAAGTCTGAAAATTTGTCATGACAATTTTGTCCTATAATGCAACGATTTGAACCACTGTCCAGTAAACCAGAAAAAATAATATTGTAAACTAAAAATTCTAAATAAGGACGAGAATCATTATTTTTATTAAATAGAATGGGTGCAGCTTTGCATACTCCAAAAAATGTTTTAAGATAATTTAACCAATCATTGAATTCTTTTCTAGAAGTTTCCGCATCGGGCCTAATACCAACGTGATTCACAATTTCAGTGATCGAGTCAGCATCAATTTCATCAGAAATCGGAGCTCGATGCAGCCTAATCAGTTTTTTGTATCCGAAGAACTAGGTTTATCTAAATTACACGTCGTACAAGTTTTACGGGTGAAGCCCAACTTCTTGCAACCAAAACAAATAGTACCAGGAATTTTACTACAATGTTTATAATCATGTCCTTTCTCATCACATTTAAGACAGCTAATTGAATTTATTTGAACTGCACTACAGTGTGTTTTCTCAAAAGTATTAGATTTAATAAAAGGTTTAGATTTAAGTGACAGCGATTTCCTATCAACAAGTGGCTCTAATTGTTTACCTAAGTCAATAAATAAGTCTAAAGTATGGAAATTTCGGCCTAACATATAAGGTAAATATAATGGAAGCATATTATGTTTAATTATGTCTACCAAAACAGAATTAGAAAGAGGAATAGCTAAACGATTAGACATATCCATTATTTCAGTAATAAAATCTGGAAGAGATTCAAATGACTTTTGTTTCCTAGTCCTAAGTTGGTATTCCAAAGAGTAATCAAAGTCTATATTATCAAAACGCCTGAGTAATAATACTTTAAGTTCATTCCAACAACGAATTTGCAAACGCACGGTGCGAAACCACTTAATAGCAATGCCTGACAACAAATCGACAAAGCAACCAATAAGAAAAGATTCATCAAAATTTCTATATAGAAAATATTCTTCAACCCTAACGATAAATTCCCTAACACATGACTGTCCATCGAACACAATTCCACTCTTCTTGAGGTCTGGAACCTTGGTATGACCACGGGGCAAACCCTGGTTGAATAAATGACTAGCGAGGAACGAAGAATTATTCGGTCTTCCATTTCCATCTCCCAACAGATCTTCTGCAGCACCCCTATTAACTGTAATATCCACCAAATTCACATCGTTCGACTCCATTCGAGCCTCTACATCAACCTCTGCACCATCTCCACCATCAAGAACAACCGCTTCCTTATCGCCCGATGTATTAGAATTATCAGCCATTGTGTGATAATGTAATATTTAAATGTATGAAAAGAATATTTAAATTTTATCGAATTATTAACTTTAAAGTATTTGTTTTATATTTTAAACTGTTTAAGTTATTTTAATTTAAATTGAAATTCAAATTCTTTGGTCACTTTACAAAGATTATTCAGAAACTAGATCCTTACTCGTTAACGCTCAACACATTTTTGTATAAAATCTTGCAAAAGATACAAACAAACAACACATGAGACATGACAATGTTATGTCCGTTAGCTTAAATATAATAGTGCTGAAAATAAACACTAAAATACCCCATACCATTCAGATACAACGTACTTCCATAAAATAACATAAGAAAATACAAGTATTTTCATACAACATACTATTATTATATTTCACAAAAACAAAGTAGCGTTGGGTCACCTTCACAATAACAATATTCATATAAATAAAATGTACAATTCACTGAAAGTCACGTCCCTGTTCGCGAGGCGACAATTGTTATGAATTTTTTGTTATGTCATATACCAGCGACAATTGTAATATCAATTTAATACAAACCAACTATATTTTTATTGTTCGATGAAATTATGTAAAAGTTTAGGGCGAAGTACACAATCCCTCAATGTTTCTATGCAAGTAATACTATGTTTTTATCCGGGCGCCACCTATGTATACCTAGAGTTATCATAGGAAATATACCAAAGAAAATAAATTAACCTCAGATAGTCAAGTCGTAGGCTTAAACCTTTAATCTTCAGGGAGGTGCTACTAATTGAGAAAAACCAGCTGTAATTTAATTAGTTTATTGCCCTTCAGCGAATGTACAACAGTGCTTTTATATATTTAAGTCTAAGCCCCTAATATTACTTAAGTAAATACTATTCATATAAGATTCTAACTTGATGATTAATATACATTTAAAGTTGAAGTTATGTTTTATTCGGTTATTCCAATAAGAGTACTAACATCTTAACCGAAATGTGAAAGAATACCTATTTATTTAACATCCATTTAAGCTAATGCTATTTGCAATTGACCTACCAATTTATTTACTATAAGATAAACATAATTTTAGGTGTGACACCTATCTATTTCTATTTGAAATAAAAGTAACTAAACGTGACAAAAAAAGGTAAAAAATAGGTGAAAAATAGCTAGAACCAGACGAAAAAGGTGAAAAATATAGGTGACCCAAAATGTTTTGAAATTCAATTTAATTTTACCATTTTCTCATAGTGAGAATGTATTATAAAAATGGAAAGCTCTGACCTTGGCCATTATTCGGTTTATGAGTCCATATCTTCCAATAGTGATCCCTGAAGGCTATGACAATGTTCCCATGTGAAAGCAAAACGTCAACCAGAAAAATAAAGGTAAAACTGAAGTTAAAGTAGAAAGTAGAAACCAAAGTAGAAACGCCGAGGCTGAAATTAGAATACAATTCATTTTAGTACGATTTCTTATAAGATCCAAATTCGAAAGAAAAACCAACTGACGATTATACGTACCGTTTCTATTAAAATTTTATCGATCCATTCTATAATCGGTCATTATCATTAATATACTCCCTCCGCAACACATTTCTGAAACAATTCATTCAAAAGAAACTGTAACGACGCGACATCACAAAATCACATTGCTTCCATTAAACTTTTTAGCAACAAAAACTTACCAAATTTATCAAATAACAACGTCCAGATCCCTTAACACAGAGAATCCACCGATTGCCGACATTTTCCAGTAGAAATATCAACTGATAATAAAAATTGATTTGGATTCAAAAAATCCGATGGTCAATCAACAACCCTTGGTCATGGAATGAAGAAAAAATGGCTGATGACCACACCCAAAACAGAACGACTTTGACAAGCGAACCATCTGTCACTGTCAGAAAAAGCGAATACATCACTCCCTAACCACAGAGTAAAGTTAAATCTATAAATTTTGAAGAAATTAAAACGCGGGAAAAGCAAAAATTGAAACTCAAATCCAATATTCTAAACAAATTTCTAAATTCTTTATTTAAGTGTGCGGTGTTTCAAATACAACGTCACAGTGTTCCCAAACCCTGCTTTGGGAACATCTACGAGTAATCCCATTTCCTCTTTAAAGGCTTTTTGTAGTTTTTCTTTAGTCTCTTTTACAATTCTTTTTTCTTCTGTAGACCGTGCTTGCCATTTTTGTAAAGGCAATTTATAGGCTAAATGTAAAATAGATTCGAAAAATCGAATTCTTGCGTGAAGAATTGATAATCCAAACTTCAACGTTTCTACTTTACTTTCTTTTTTAATTAATTTATTAAAATCCTTCGAAGTCTGTCCGCAAATGTAGCATCTCATTGTAGATGAGGTGTCTGTAGCAGCATTACATACCTTGCCATCAATCATGGTAAGTAACAGTTTATGTTTTATTTTGCTGCCATCAATTTCTGTCTCCTGAAGCTGTTCGGCTTGGTTTTCAATGTATTGTATTTCTTGTTTTGTGATATCTTTTGTTTCATTTATAAATCTTATACGTATGGGTCTGCAGAATCTGACTGAAGACGGAACCGGATTTTGCCAAATGATTTTTTTCTCCTCTTCTTCAATGATAACAGATAGTCTTAGAGGCACTAGTGAGCTTTGAAAAATATTTGCATCACTATCTCCGTGATTTTCGAATTTTTGCTTGTATTGTGTCTGCTGAGATCCGTCACATCCCCATTTCGAAATTAACACCATATTTTGTTTTTCTTCTTCAGTGCATGACGTATTGACAACCTCCGCTATATATTTGTACAAGCGCAATGCAGTGTGATTTAGTAATGCTTGAAGTTTAACTTCTGCGCTTGTCTCAGTGACATGTATTGATTCTTCCTCGGGATAACATTCAATCTTAGCCATTTGTATGACAGAATAGCATGGGTAAATAGCTTTACCAGATCTGTGGATTATTTCCCATTGTCTTCTAGTGAAATCACCTTCAACAAAGTTGTTTGCTTCTTGGTACTAGAAATAACTTTTCTAAGTTTAGTAGCTCTGGTGGGTGAAGCCATTAATTCTTTAATTATTTTTGATGCATCTTTATTTCCTGAAGTGCCCTGACTCACGCCAGCAGCATAAGTCAACTCCTCGACAGATACTTGTTCACGCAGATCTTTTGTTTTTCTCCGTTTGCTACGGTCACACACATCTTCAAATGATTTTTTTGGACGTCCAGGTTTTGGTTAGGGCATTTCAGGCCAGTTAGGTAATTCCATCGAAGATGTAAGCCACACTTCATTACTTTTAAAAAACCGTTCTTCTTTGTATGAAGCTCCTCTCCACTTCTTTTTGAATTCACTTTTAAAGTGCTTCAAACCATTTACCATTTTATGTTTCTCATGTTCCGGACAATTTGTCAATTGGACAAGTCTATCTTCAAACAATGAAAACTTTTCTTCTATTTTGTGGCCCTTGAATTCATTCAAGATCTCCCACAATGCTCTTCTAGTAAATATCTTGATAGTTCTCGAATTATCTGTACGACAAATAAATAAATATATTAACTTAAAATAATTGTGTAATTTTTACGTACAATTTAAAAGTCATATAAAACAAAATGGCGGACGTAGGCGGATGGTTTTATTATGATTTACAATAGCCAACAAATCAATTATTATATTGTTATAAAAGTTGTAGCCCGACAAGACACGACATATACATAAAAACACGATTGTTTGAAAAAGTAAAGCAAAAAAATGTACCTAAATTGTAACTGTTTTCATATCACATAAAAATATAAATTTTATACGACAAAGTAATCATGTAATATTTTAAAATGTAGTACATACCTTCTTCTGCCATATCCAATAAAAGTTTTTTCTAAATTGAACCACACAAACACACAACTGTGAAGCGAAGTTATAGTGCGAACAAAAGTGCCGAAAACAAAGACATGCGACTCCACGAACGGCTGAGTTTCGACTGATTTGTTAAAACAGGTCTAGGGCGGGGGGATTTTTAATGGCCGCCGTCTAAAAGGTCGGTTACCTGGCTATAGGAACAATAGCTTACATGACACTTTTGACTAAGTTGCGCATTTTTACTTATGTCCGATTTTATTGATCTAATAATCGTTAGTGCGACGGTACGAAGCTCGCACGATGCAATAGCTTTACCGCGGCAGTCCCCGAGTGCCACACGTTTTTTTTTATGTAATCCTTACCGATCATCGTCAGGTTCGCTGGATACATGTGAGTTCCTGGATACAGTCTCAGGCGGTGGGGGCGGAGCGGCGCGCTGGTTCGCAGGCCGGACTGTTATTATTAAGTTGGAGGAGTTCGCTACCATCATGTCCGTCACCTAGATATAAAAACACTGATCAAAATCAGTTCATAAACAACGAAGTTATGCCCTAATGGCAATAAAAAATGTAGGTATACAGGGTTATTGGTAACTAAATTAGCAAGTCGTTGAGAGCCACTTCTGTACATCTAAACAAACAACTTTTGTTCTATGACTTTTGTAAATTTAAACATTTTTTTGAAAATGTTGAGGTTATGTCAATTTGAAATATAGCAATATTTGTTTAAGCAAAGGCCAATCAAACTTAGAACAGTAAATACAACTTTAAAAAATAAGTATTTTAAGGTTTATGACCTCTCCGTGTAAGAAACAGCTGATTTTCAGGTAAACATAACCGCAACATTTTCAAAAAACAGAGCGCTGCGCTTCGGTTGTGGCGCCATCTTGTAATTTACTATAATGTTCATGCGTCTATTTATAGAATAAAATGACGGAACGTGGTTCATTCTGCCGCAGTTGCTTCATGATACTTGAACCTTTTAGTGGTCTCTATTTATTTATGTTGTACTACTAGTTGAAGAAAAAAATTGCAATTTCATTCGCGTTTCAGAACTTACCTGATCTAAAGTTTTATTGGATACGTCGATGCCATTAACCTCTAAGACCTCGTCGTTGACACCTAGCAATCCCGTGGACTCGGCTAGTCCCCCGGGAACTAATCTCGATATGAAGATCCCGGGGGAACGTTCTACACCGTTCGGTGTCACCCGGACTGATGTACCATCCCTGAAAAAATTCAAGACAAAATTAAAAAAAAAATAGTTTTTGAAGGAAATTACACACAGCGCCATCTAACCTGAACATAAGCAACTAGGCTTGTCTTGCGGTGCTCAGATAATGGATGGAACTTCTATTAGCTACCAAGGACATGTTTAAAATTAGGTCCAAGGAGAAATTCGGTCTCTCTCATAGACCTTTTTCAAGTCAAGGGTTCCGAAAATATGATTTTTAGCACATTTGATTCAAGATGGCGGTCTAAACCCTTACCCCTCAAAGTTAAAAATTGTCCACCTTTTGTAAGTTAAAACTTATCTTTTTAACTAAAAAAAATATACTGACTTTAAAAAACAATTAAAAACTGAGGTAAATATACTGACCAGTGTGAGGCTGTAAATTTCCATACAAAAAGCAGTAACGTTTTCCCCCCCATAACCGAAGTCCGATTTTGATAATTTTTGAAAATGTTTTAGGTCTAATGGAAAACTAGGTTTAACCGTTTTTATTTTAAAGAAATATTGCCTAAGATAAAAGTTATTAGTATCTGAATATCTATATTTTTTACTTAAAAACTTCATCGAGAGAACAACAACAACATACAAAGGATTTAAGAACCTCCTCCTTTTTTGAAGTCGGTTAAAAAAGGAAAACGTATAAACCTAGAATAGCAGTGAATTAAATGAGACCAAATTTATTTCATTTTGTGAAGGATAAAGGGGGTGAAAACGTTACGGCCCGCAAAATTATTTGAAAGCAAAATGAAGGCAATTACGTCCGAACTTTAACTCTCTCTATCTCACGACCGGGTCATTTTTGAAAATACCTACTCGCGTCGCGTATCGAAAACTCATGATTCTCGTAAGTGTTAATCTATCTGAGATTTTTGCTGCCTCTCAGCTGGCAGAAAAACCGCCCGGCGGTTTCTTCATACATTTTTAATATGGCGCCATCTATCTGCCAGTTTATAAAGTGTATCTTACCTAATAAAAAATCCTAAAGGTCTATCGGAGCCATGTTTAACAAGCTTCACTCTCCGACACGTCTCCGGGACTATATCTACGTCTATTATTGCTGATACCTGAAACATACAGACAAGTTTTATTAGAATTACCCGTCTAAAATGGGAAAAGCGTTTCTTCAAAAAGCGACCAATCTAAAGACGTTTCTACGCCTAAAAGAGACCGATTTTAAAGACGTTTCTACGTCGAAAAGGGACAGATTCTAAAGACGTTTTAACGCCAAAACGGGACCCATTATAAAAAACATTTCTACGCCTAAAAGCAACCGATTTTAAAGACGTTTCTACGTCAAAAAGGGACTGATTCTAAAGTTGTGTCTTTCTACGTCAAAAAGGGACTGATTCTAAAGACGTTTTAATGCCAAAACGGAACCCATTATAAAGACGTTTCTACGCCAAAAAGAGACCGATTTTAAAGACGTTTCTACTTCAAAAGGGACTGATTCTGAAGACGTTTCTACGTTAAAACGGGACTGATTATTAAGAAGTTTCTATGTCAAAACGGGACTGATCATTAAGTCGTTTCTATGCGTCAAAAGCAACAGATTTTATAGACGTTTCTATGTCAAAAAGAGACTGATTTTAAAGACGTTTCTACTTTAAAAAGGGACCGATTCTAAAGACGTTTCTACTTTAAAAAGGGACCGATTCCAAAGACGTTTACACATCAAAAAGGGACGTCCGGAGGGAGCCCCCCCGTTGCCCTCTACCCCTCAGGGTGGCGGACGATGCAATAATGCGTTTTTCCATTAATAAAAAAAGGTGCAGATATTAGAAGAGCTTACTCACCATTCTAAAATCATGTGGGTTAGAGATGGCAAGTCCCTTGTTCTTAGCCGGTGTACCGCTGAGTATTGATGATATTATGTTACGTGGTCGCATCGTACCGTATCCATTCAGTTCTTCTAGGCTATCTCCTGGAATTTATTGTCATAAATAATTAGATTTTCATACGAACAAAATCCATTGGTGTACGGCTGGCCGGGATCGAACCCACGACCATAAATAAACAAATAAAATAAATCTATACTAATATTATAAAGCTACAGAGTTTGTTTGATTGTTTGTTTGTTTGAACGCGCTAATCTCAGGAACTACTGGTTCGAATTGAAATAGTACATTGCGATACAAGTGTGGAAAATTGATCTTTGCGGCGGTTTAACGCGCGCGAGCGGTACGCGAGGGCGTTTACAAAGTCGAGATACAAAGATCAATCCACACGTGTATTATTTTACGACGTTTTTTATCACAGTTGCGAATAAAAAAAAAACCTGTTATTATATTAAAAAGTTTTTAAGAATTTTAGGTTATGTTTACTATTTTTTGTTAATTACACTCCCGAAAGGCTAGGCAAAAGACTTTTAACCTATACAGCCTCGTCTGACATACAATATTTTTTAGCTTTTTTTCCATTTGTTTTTGCGTCGGGGGTTAAAAACAGAATATAATGGTAAGGAAAAAATATATTTATGTACCTAAAGAAAAAACAAAACTAAATTTTTAATTGTTTTCAAAGACGTTATCACGTAAAATTATCGTTCGTTAACAGACTTTAAAGACAACCTTTTTTCTATACATCAAAACAGTATAACCCAGATAAATTATGAATGTTTCATCTACCTAACATGTAATTAATTAGCAGTAAGATACGTATTTAACTTATCGGGATAACATATTGTTTTAGCACTAGTTGGATATTTATTTATCGCACGCGTGTATAATACCTTGCATTATGAGCCTAAAAGCGGTTTAATAAGGTCCACTTTATGAGCAACTGTGATAAAAAAATATTTTGTGTTGGGTAGTCCATTTATCGAGGAAGGCTATAGGCTAGTTTTTATTTTAATATTCCCACGGGATCGTGACTTACGCAGGTGAAACCGCGGAGCGCAGCTAATTGGAGAATATGTTTCAATAGGTCAGTTAACAATATATTCAACCTATATAGTAAAATGAGTAAACACAATGAAATAATAACGGTATATGGACAAGTTACCAAATAAAGGTTGCTATCATGGTTCGGTCTACATTCATATTTGTACACAGCCCAGGTGTAGGATATTACTCATAGTTTATACGTTTTGAACTAGATTAGAACTCTAGTTAATTGCTGAGGCAGACAACTTTTTTACATATAGCAACCCGCACGGCTATATTATGCATGTATTATAAATATAAACCTTCCTCTTGAATCACTCTATCTATTAAAAAAACCGCATCAAAATCCGTTGCGTATTTTTAAAGATTTAAGCATACATAGGGATATAGGGACAGAGAAAGCGACTTTGTTTTATACTATGTAGTGATGAAGTGATAAGTCAGCGCTTGACCACTTTCACAGCTGCGTGATGGTAAGATAAATTAAAATATTTGGAAAAATAGAAAAATATTATCAGCCATGATCCATCTGGAGTAGTCCAAAATTGGTATGTTTTTAAATATTTTTTGGTAGATTTTTTAAAATCAAATGGTAAGTGTAATTTTGAATAATGAAGTCCTTTCAATCAACGCGTCCTACGATAGGTTTTAGAAAATAAAAACTACTGGACCGATTTTGATGAAACTTGGTATCATTGAGATCTACATAGGCAACTTTATATCCCGATATCCCCACGGGATCGGGAGTTACGCGTGTGAAACCGCGGGGCGCAGCTAGTGTAATATAAAATAGGAAATGTTTACGGTATAGCCCGTAATACTGTAATTGAATCAGTACAGATGCACTTGTTGTATTCGGTGGCGCGTGACTGAAGGCAGAACGACGAGCGGGGCGATACGCGTATAGATCTCAATGGCGGCTTACGACATTTTATTTGAGAGGAGAGCCAGGAAGCTTGATAGCAAAGGGCTTCAGAGTCTTGAACATCGTCGATAGGTGGCAAACTTGCCACCTAAGCAAGCGGATATACGAGTATTTCGGGGAAAATGCAACAGAACTACACGACATAATCTTGCTATATATTTCGTTATACAACCAGGCAATCTGATATGCGACACCGATTCATAGTGGAAATCCCAGAAACCCACACTAAGCGTTTTGCTTTGTCAATCCGTTTATTCGTACGGCAAGAGCTTGGAAGCAGTTGCCTGCGTCTGGTTAACCCCCAAGTTATACACGTCAGAAAAAACTCTGACGTGTATAAATTGAGGGTCTTCATGACGCGAGTGAACAGGTATGTTATCTTCTGAGGGCGAGTGCTACATCTTAGACCGCATTGTCACCTAGATAGTAGTCAAACGCTGACTTATCATTGATAAAAAAGAACGGGTTCAATTCAGACGTATTAACGACTCTATCCTCTGGACTCGGTCGACTAAGCTGAAATATAACAGGCATGGGTGCTGAGCTAGCCTACTTCATACATGTCTCAAACACTGAAGCGAGCGTCCTGAATAGCATATTATTACGTATTACCTATTTACTTACTTACTTATTTACGTGTCCTTTAAATCGCTACCGCTAATGTAATAAAACCGCTCCCTAACAGCAAGTGGTTCGTTCTATTTGCAAGCTCGTGTCACGGTCATGGATTATGGATAGAGTAGGTACCTACTCATTATAATACTATGAATGGAGACTCAGTTCCGAGCGCCTCCTTGCTAATATCTATTTAGTAAAAAAAATTAAATTAAAAATTTAAAAAACCCCCGACACAAAATAATAAAAATAGTATGAACGTAAAAAGCCTAAAACAAGCAAAAAAAAATGTATAAAAAGAAAAAGCCACAAAAAGAACAAAAAAGGTATAAACGTGAAACCCTACAAAAAGAAAAAAATAACCTCGAAATTATGATTCTACTACGTAAGTACATGTGAATTTTTTTGATTAAATATTGTCGCGTCGGGGGACCGCTCTTTTTCGAGTCAATTTAATATAATGTTAACATTTTTATTTTAGCATTTTATCACTAGTAATTCTTAATACTTTAACATTTTCGTTGAAATTTTAATATCATTTTACTTAGGAAGGTGTTTCTATAGGTAAAGAGCGGTCCCCCGACGCCACAATATTTAATCAAAAAAATTCACATGTACTTACGTAGTAGAATCATAATTTCGAGGTTATTTTTTTCTTTTTGTAGGGTTTCACGTTTATACCTTTTTTGTTCTTTTTGTGGCTTTTTCTTTTTATACATTTTTTTTTTGCTTGTTTTAGGCTTTTTACGTTCATACTATTTTTATTATTTTGTGTCGGGGGTTTTTTAAATTTTTAATTTAATTTTTTATTTCATCCTTTTTGTAGGGAGGGACTTTTTAATTTTTATTATTTTATTTCTTTATTTTCTTGCGATTTATGATTCAGATAATTTGGTGTAAACAATAACTATTATTAATTTATAGTTAACTAGCGACCCGCTCCGGCTTCGCACGGCTATATTATGCATGTATTATACATATAAACCTTCCTCTTGAATCACTCTATCTATTTAAAAAAACCGCATCAAAATCCGTTGCGTAGATTTAAAGATTAAAGCATACAAATGGATATAGGGACAGAGAAAGCGACTTTGTTTTATACTATGTAGTGAAGATTATTTTTAACCCTAAACAGTTTTTTTTATTAAAGGTATTCTTTTTCAATTTTTTCCTTTAGATATTCAACTTTTACAACTACAAGTAGGTATTTCATAGCTATTAAATATTAGAACTACCTAAGTATACATAGAAGAAGACGTCTAGATCTAGGTTATCTATACATCTTCTCTAATATATATAAATTACGTGTCACGTTGTTTGTGCGCGATGGACTCCTAAACTAGGTACTTAACCGATTTTAATGAAATTTGCACACCGTGTGCAGTTTGATCTAACTTGAAAGATAGGATAGCTAACATCTTAATTTATTCCGATATTCCAACGGGATCGGGAGTTATGCGGGTGAAACCGCGGAGCACAGCTAGTAATATAATAAAAAAATTGGAAGAAAAGTAAAAAAGATCCAAAAGAAGCCAAAAAACTCAAATTAACTTGATACTCGGGCATATCTACTAACATTCGGTTGTTAATCCTGAGTATTATCCCCCATAACTTTTAGACGGCTGGACCGATTTTGATCAAACATAGATATTTGTAATGTACGAGTCATGCCCTTTCATTTGATACCCCACTCGAGTATATCTACTTACATTCGGTTTTTGATCCTGACTTTTATCCCCCATAACTTTAAGACGGCTGAACCGATTTTGATCAAACATAGCTAAGAACACTCCCGACTAACTTATCTTTCAAACAAAAAAAACTAAATCAAAATCGGTTCATCCGTTTGGGAGCTACGATGCCACAGACAGACACACACACACACACACACATACACACACACACACACACACACACACACACACACACAGACACGTCAAACTTATAACACCCCGTCGTTTTTGCGTCGGGGGTTAAAAATAATATAGACCAAGACCCCTCTACCGAAAGACCTTCGTGATTTTATAAAAGCTGAGGCATGCCTTCAACACAGTTATGAACGATGTGCAATTATGAAGTTCAGACCATAGTGGCTTGGAGAGTTATCAGGTAGCAAAGCCAAGAATCGAACCTGTTAATTTTGCAAAAAAAAAATCGCCTATATTTTTTTACCAATCGATAATGATGCTAATAGCCAGACAGTTTCAATAGTATTTAGCAAGCCGTCCTTAATGGTTTAATTTGTTTGTTTGTCATTGGATTAATGAGAGCAGTTTGTGGCCACTTATCCAATATTCACTAATGAATGCTAAGACAGTCTGTATGTCACGGTGTGGTGACCATGTTAGTGGTACAATTAGATATATTTCTATTCCGCGTTACTTTCATTGTGAAATTATAATCGTTGGAACATAACCGAAAATTGAAAGTACGAATTTATTAAATACTGGCAGCGCTCCGCGGTTTCACCCGCGTAACTCCTGATCCCGCGGGAATATCGGGATAAAAATTAGCCTATAAGCTTTCCTCGAGAAATGGACTATCCAACACAAAAATATTTTATCAATTCCAACCAGTAGTTCCTGAGATTAGCGCGTTCAAACAAACAAACTCTTCAGCTTTATAATATTAATATACACTAGCAGCGCTCCGCGGTTTCACCCGCGTAACTCCTGAAACGGGAATATCGGGATAAAAAGTAGCCTATGTTACTGTCAATTAATCTATGTATCCTCATACCAAGTTTCATCTAAATTGGTTTAGATTAAGTTTTGGTATGAATATTTTCGAATTCCTACCATGGATGGGTTACAATTACAATATTGCAATTTAATTAAGGATGCCTTTTTTAATAGATTATGCATCAAGGGCATAAAGCAATGTCTTATGTTGTGGGTGGCATATTGAACCCCGAGTGTAACGAGGGACTCTCGGGTTAACTCCTGAGCGCAGCAAGGGAGTTTAAAGTTAACTCCTGAGCGAAGCGAGGGAGTTAAGTAGAGTCCTGAGTGAAGCGAGGGTTTCAAGCCTCCCAAGACGAAGACATGCTTTATCCCGAGGTGCATACTCTACTTTTCATACCGTCATCGTCAGTCCAATTTTTTTTTAATTCATGTGGTGGCCAGTTCCCTGGCCGCTTTAAAAAATCCACTTTAAAAAAAATGGGGCAATTGCAATGGTATGGTAGCATGATGGTAAATATTTGGTAGGTATTATAGGCAAAACCTATTTGTTTAGACCTAACGTAACAATTAAAATAAAAAACATAAATCGTGGCCTGCTAGGTTTTTGTAGACCAATCATATTACTTATTATAAATAAAACCTATTTGCTGAGACCTTCAAAATTAAAACCAAGAATTTTCACACGAATTTCAACGTTCCAATTTCAAATCACTTTATTCCCTTGGGAGTTTCATACAACATTATCTCCCTTGGGAATAAAGTCTTGCTTTAAGTTGAGGTTAATAGGGATTTAATCCGTGATTAAAGTGCTGCAGGTGTGAGAAATAAATTATTTACTTATGTTACTACCTAAATAACATAATAATACAACGATTAGACTCCGAAACTACTGGACCGATTTTGATAAAACTTGGTATAAGGATACATTAATTCATTGATAGCAACATAGGTTACTTTTTATCCCGATATTCCCACGGGATCGGGACTTACGCGGGTTATAGCGAGCCGCTGCTAGTTAATTAATATGTAACAAAATAATCTATTGAATAGAATAACATTTATCAAACTAATTTAAATACGTATTTGTACCACTACACCTATTGTTTACTACAATGACGCATTTGTATTGAATTGTGTAAAGAGATTGAAAATTTAATAGAGATGACATTAGAACATTTTAATACTTTACTCTTCAAAAATATTTATCTTTGTTATCAAAGCATGCTCTGGCTCACTTTGAAAGAAATTACAAACTTTGCCCCCTTTTTCACCCCCTAAGGGGTAGAATTTCGGATACTTAATCCTTTCTTATCGGATGCCTGCGTCATACAAAGAACACACCCTCCAAGTTTCAGGTCTCTACGATCAGCGGTTTAGAATTTGCGTTTGTCAGTCAGTCAGGACAGAGCATTTTATATGTATTAGAAGACTAGCATTTGCCCGCGCCTTCGTCCGCGTAAAAGGCGAAAATGGACCAACGAATCCCGTTATACTTAAATTTTAAGTTCTATCGACAAACTTTGCCCCCCTTTTTCACCCCCTATGGGGTAGAATTTCGGAAAATCTTTCTTATCAGATGCCTACGTCATACAAAGAACACACCCTCCAAGTTTCAGGTCTCTACGATCAGCGGTTTAGGCTGTGCGCTGATCCGTCAGTCAGTCATCAGTCAGACAGGACAAAGCATTTTATATGTATAGAGAAGATAGATAGATTGAAAGTCTTTGACAATGACACATTAGAATTGAATTGCGTGCCCTAAAACAGTTATCAAACTAGTTTGTTGTGCTAATATACGTCTTATCAGAGGCACATAAGGTTGGTAACAGGTTATCAGAGATGTTGTGATAATTCATTATTGTTATAGGGTACTAATGACATTTGATGGATTTTTCGTTTCAGGGCATACCTGTTTTTAATTAAGACACATAGCTTATATAATAGTAGCGACCCGCCCCGGCTTCGCACGGCTATATTATGCATGTATTATACATATAAACCTTCCTCTTGAATCACTCTATCTATTAAAAAAAACCGCATCAAAATCCGTTGTGTAGTTTTAAAGCATCTAAGCATACAAAGGGAAATAGGGACAGAAAAAGCGACTTTGTTTTATACTATGTAGTGATTAATATATATAATATTAGTATAGATTAAAATATAACAGAATACATACCTTTCCTCTGTATAATGACCCTGAGTAGCGGCCTGGCTGTCAACAACGCTCGCGCCAAGTTATCATCATTGTTGATCGGAAGCAGGTCTCCATCCCGAGGGTCTGTGTATGAGATAAGGAAAGCGACGTCGTGAAGGCGGTGCAGTTTCTCTATTAGGGCTTTGAAGTCATCGTATTTTAACTTCTCCGTTCGATTCAGTGAGAAACGACGGAATTCTGCATCGAACTGAAAGGAAACAATTATAAATTACAACAGTTTTCGGTTACATCAGTGTAAGTCCTGTTCCCAGAGCGGTGTTGGCTTAGTGGTAGATTCCTCGACTTTCATTCTAAAGGTCATGTGTTCGAATCCAGGCTGGCCGTGCACCAATGGATTTTTCTTAAGAAAAATGTATGTGCGCTAATTGACATTGCTCTTACGGTGAAGGAAAACATCGTGTTGAAACCCGCGGCTTAGTTGGCTCCAGAAGTATTGACAAGTTCTCTCCTCTGGACATGGTCGACTAAGCTGAGAGGGTAGTAGGTGCTGGGCAAGCCTACTCCATCTTCACGTAAAAAGGACCCAATTAAGAAGGGTCTAATTGCGGAAAAACGGCCCGTATACAAGTACAAGTTCATCTAAATCGGTCAAGTAGTTTCAGAGCTTATTCATTACAAACAAAAAATCTTTCCTCCTCAAAATCATTAGTAGGTATAGATTTTAATATAATAAACTATTTTTTACCGGCGTCTTCGTTTGACTAGGAATTTCATTTTCGTACCTAAATTCTTTCTTAGCTGATGCCTACATCATAATAGCAATCTTGATTTCTAAATCATAGAAACTTTTTTTTCCATGACCGGACCAAAGTAAAATTAAAAAAATATATTATAAGTATTCTATCCGTTAACTGGCCACCATAACACAAGCGTAGTTGCTTAGCTTAGGGCTAGATGGCGCTGTGTATAATCTATAATATAAAAATCAATTGCTGTTTGTTAGTCTCGCTAAAACTCGAGAACGGCTGGACCGATTTGGCCAATTCTTTTTTTGTTGTGTTTGTTGTAGTCCAGGGAAGGTTTAAACGGTGAGAATTTAAAGATCGGACTTACGCGGGTGAAACCGCGGGGCGCAGCTAGTGTCTTATAAAATTTAAATTTATTTACATTGTTTAAAATATTACGAGCAGCGCTCCGCGGTTTCACCAGCGTAACTCCAGATCCCGTGGGAATATCGGGATAAAAAGTTGCCTATGTTATTCCCGATGAATCAATGTATTATCATACCAAGTTTCATCAAAATCGGTCCAGTAGTTCAGAGCCTATTCCTTACAAACATAAAAACAAAAAATCATTCCTCTTTATAATATTAGTAATAGATAAATAAGTTACCATAAAATTATGGCAGCCTTTATTACTATGAGTTTGTTTACTAAGTACTAAATCAATTTTCCTTCTAATATTTACTGGATTAGTCATCCAAAGCAAGACGTTTTTCAACAGTCATAATACTGCTATATAAATATAAATTTTAAAGTCCTGACTGATATCAGCACAAAGCTACAATTAATGGACAGATCAGGCTAAAAAATTTGGCAAACAGATAGCTAACATGATGTAGGTGTAGGTGCTAAGAAAGGATTTAAAAAAAATTCACTTCTAAGCAGACATAGGCGAAAGCTAGTAGATACTTAAATAAATATTGCATGACATTCCACACATCGCCATCTAGCACCAAGCTAAGTAACTAGACTTGTGTTATGGGTGTTAGATAACGAATTTACTATTTATATACTTTTATTTTATAAATATATACTTATAATACATAGACCATAGTCAAATATCTAAGCATAAATACTTGTCTGAGGCGGGAATCTAACCCGCTGTGTTTGGCAGTCCGGCCAGTATTTGTTTGGCAGTCTGGCCAGTAGTTATACTCATATTGAGGTAAAGTTTGGGTGTGTAGAAAAGATAAAGTTTAGGTTTATCTTATATATCGGGGGCTGACAAATAGCCAGCAACACTTTGACCCATTGGGATCTTTTGTGTTTACCCCTTAATGTTTCTTAAGTTTAGGTTTAAATTGAGGGCTTTGATTTTTTATACATAAGCATATATCCTGCACATTTGCTCCATCCAAGCCAGAATTATGCCTATCAATATAACTGAAAACTGTGGGTCTATCGTTCTGGATATCGGCTGTAAGATGTCACAGGTGCCTGCCTTCTGGGGATGAATGCCTGCAGCTTTCTAACTATGGGCAATTCTATAAACGTAACAGTATGACTTTAATTTTTTTCTGCACTTCTAGTTAACGTACAGTTCTTGCAATTGACTAGTGCACTCGGCCTTTGTTTGTAGTTGTAATTGTAACCACACAGTAAATATACATGTTCATCAGTGTGTGTACTAGACGACGCGATCAGTAGCAAGCAACACATATACAGATTGGTCACTCACACAAAGGCCGAGCACACTCATGAATTGCAAGAACTGTAACTATGGGCAATTCTTCTTCAACATAACAGTATGTCTTTTTTTCTGCACAATGGGCAGGATCTATGCTACGTACAGGAACTTGGAGCCCTCAATCTATGGATGTATGTGTTTAAGTTTTGGGGGTAGAAAAAACCATTGATGTAGGTTAGAAATCAGGATTTGAACCTATAAACTATTAGATTTTTCTCTTAAAATTTTTAGATGGTCAGGGCTTACACAAATGACACCTTAAATCAAAGTAAGTAGTTCCTAAATATTAAAAAGTAAGTACTTAGCTAGGAATAAAAGAGATAATGATAATGTGATAGGTTATTTTTTTTGAGCAAAAAATTGACAATACAAAACAAACTGTGACCATTATTACCTATGTTGTGATATTGAATATTTAACACTTATTCATTGTATACTGTGTAATTGCTGCATTATTTCTAAGGTATTCAATGAAAAAAGCTGAAATAAACAAAGAGACAATAGTGTATCGAATTTGGAGGCCAAAATCAAAGAGTTTTAGCTGCATGCCACTTCTGCTAGCAATTTACTAAAGAAATAAGTAATATTGCTTTCAAGTCACGATTAATTATGATAGAACTTTCTTCAAAACACACGTTATACATTACGAAATTCAATTAGTTGCTTCAAACATAGCTGTAACGTTCATAAAGTTCAGAATACCATGTGAAAGAAGTTACTCAACATGGTGCTAAATAATGCCTTCTATTTACTTTATTTCACATGTTTAGATCACTTAGTAACAGCAGATAGATCAATTGGCTCATGTAGACACTGTATAGCCTCGTGTATACCATTTTTGTAAAGAGGAAATCAAAGAAAATTGCTCAAATACCTTAGTCTTAACTTCCACATTTTGACTGTCTATACGGGCTGCAATTTTGTTTTTCGACATTTCGTACACATGTAATTTTCACTAACACTAAATAAACTTTTCTCCAAACATGTAGGCACTTTATTTTAAACACAACATTGTTTTTAATACAAAAAATATTAAAATATGACGGTGTCCATTTGACTCGCGTCGTATGAAATTTCTTTGCGGTTCGTTCTCTTTTACGACATTTTTGTAGAATTAGTAATCCGTGACGTCTGTGTAGCCAATGAACTTTAAGCTTAAGCTTAAGTACTTGAGAAGCTTACTTTTGATTGGTGTTTCGTTTGTCACTGAACAAATAAGAACAACTGTTGCAATTAGCGTTTCAATTAACGCAAAAAGCCAAAGACGTAATCTATGGCTTTATTTTTTATTTTAATTTTATTAACTAAAACCGGACATAGAGGTTAATTTAGAAATACAATCCTACAATATTTTATGTATTCACTTAGATTTTTCTTTAGAATAAACGAGCAGATTTACTCACGCGGTGGAGAAAACGGAACGGTTTTATCATTACATTTTACTGTCAAAGCTGTCAATGTCAATCATCTATCAAAATTGACAAAAATATTCGACGGATTTCGGAAGAAAAATATTTTGAAAATCTTTGGAAAGAGTAATTTTACTGATCTTACTTACAAAATACAAAAAGAGAGAATATCTAAGTCACCAAAATGGTTAGATCAGTTAATAAAGACGCTGAGAGAATGAATCCTTGTCTAAAGGTAAGTACCTACTAGTAGAAATTACCGTATTTATATCTGTTATATGTACCACAAAGAGTTAAATAACAATATATATTTTAGGAACAAGAGGCTTCCTACGCCTGTCTCAGCAAAAATGGATACGAACAAGCGAAATGCGAAGCTTATTTCAATAACTACAACACATGCAAAAAATTCTGGGTAAATATTATTTTTCTATCGAAAATTACTCTTATCTGCTTCATACTCAACACAGACGAAATCGCAGGATCTAAGAACACATACTTACATAATTTCTTCGCTCTAGGATTATAATACCCTCCTTGGGAGTATCCCTGGTAAGTCCGGAATGTGACAATAGATAATTTTATATTAGTAACTAGCAACCCGCTCCGGCTTCGCACGGCTATAATATGCATGTATTATACATATAGGGACAGAGAAAGCGACTTTGTTATAAACTATGTAGTGATAGTGTTAGATAACTTTTTTGTACAACACTTAAAGGAAGACAGAACACAAAATACACATAAAGTAATAGCTAGAAAGAATTGGTTGCACAAATAGGTGGCCTTATCATTGAAAGCGCTTTCTTTCAGGCAACCTTTGGATAGAAAACAACTGATTTAGCTTTTACATAGTTTTTTATATAGTTGGCACAATCGTCACCATGCCGGACTGCAAACACAGGGTTGTGGTTTCGCTTCTCGTCTTAGACAAGTATTTATGTTTAGATATTTGTCTGTCGCCTGGTTGATTCTATGTATTATGAGTATACAGGGTGAATTTTTTATGTGGGCCTTCAGGGCTATATCCTAAACCATAAGTGATAGTGAAAAATGCTGAAAGGAGTTGCGTGCCCGATTTTGACCAAAACTAAAACTGCATCATTAGATTTTTGAAAAAGTCATTACCCTAGCCGGGAATCGAACCTGTTCATTTTCCAAAATAATAATCATCCTATATTTTTATACCAATAGACTGTTGCTAATAGAGATCAATTCCTGGAAACAAACATAGTCTGGCAAAACAAAGGAAATAGCTGAATTTTGTAGTTTTCTGTAATTTTCAACTTTTTGTCTTTGGCAAATCAATAGTGTGAGACATAGAGGACAAGTGATATTATTCTAAATATTATAAAATAAGTTCTAAATGACATAAAATTTGTAAAGGCAGTTCATATTTTTAGTGCAGCAGTTTGTTACGTCATTGGCCATACCTCCTCACTGCATTTTTTTCAGGGATGGTTGTATGAAAAATACAAAAGATTACTAAAATGAGCTATTTCCTTTAATTTGCCAGACTATGTTTGTTTCTAGGAATTGATCTCTATTAGCAACACTATCGATTGGTACAAAAATATAGGACGATTATTATTTTGGAAAATGAACAGGTTCGATTCCCGGCTAGGGTAATTACTTTTTCAAAAATATAATGATGCAGTTTTAGTTTTTGTCAAAATCGGGCACGCAACTCCTTTCAGCATTTTTCGCTATCTCTTATGGTATAGCCCTGAAGGCCCACATAAAAAACTCATCCTGTATATTTACAAAAGAAAAGTCTAGTTACTTAGCTTGGGGCTAAAAGGCAATGTGTGAAATGTCCTGCAATATATATTTATTTATGTACACTAGATACCAATTTTTAATTTATTTATGTGTATTATTCTTCAGGGCCAAGTATACAGAGATAGGAAAGCTAAAGGCATACTGCCGTACCTCCCAGATGCGGAAGAGAGGGCTAAAATCAAAGAGGACTATATGAAGGCAGTCAGAAGTAGCATACAAGAACAGAATACCTCCTAGATTCTTACTTTTTTATTACTAACACTTACCGGATCATTTTACTCGCATCAGTCCCAATCCAGTCGGAATATCAGGATAAAAAGTAGCATAAATTACTTACAAGGACTCAATGTATCCTCATACCGAGTTCCATCAAAATCAGTCCAGTAGATTAAGCAAAAATAATCTTTTTTTCTTTATAATATTACTAGCGACCCGCCCCGGCTTCACACGGCTGTATTATACATATAAACCTTCCTCTTGAATCACTCTCTGTTGCGTAGTTTTAAAGATCTAAGCATACATAGGTACAGACAGCGGAAAGTGACTTTGTTTTAAACCATGTAATGATAATAGAAATTGTCAGAATGAATATGCAGCTAAGTATAGCTAAAACGTATAGCTAAACTGAACTCACGACATTGCATACAGAGCCATCTAGTTCAAAACTAAGCAACTACACTTGTAATATGCTAGACAATGGAAAGATACTTTTTTCTACACTAATATTGTAATGGGATTTTTTTTGTTTGTAACGAATAGGCACCGAAACTACTGGACCGATTTTGATTAAACTTGGTATGAGGATACATTGATTCATTGGGAGTAATATAGGCTACTTTTCATCCCCGTATTCCCACGGGACCGGGAGTTACGCGGGTGAAACCACGGAGCGCTGCTAGTTGTAAATATGTAGCTATGTACTACGTATGTACTTTGTTCCACTCTAAAACAAATATCTATAAAACTACTAGCTGCCCTACGCGGTTTCACCCGCGTAACTCCCGATCCCGTGGGAATATCGGGATGTAAGCTATCCTATCTCTCAAGTTGGATCGAACTGCACATGGTGTGCGAATTTTATTATAATCGGTTAAGTGGTTTAGGAGTCCATTGAGGACAAACATTGTGACACGAGATTTATATATATTAAGATATAATTACCACAGGATATTACACGGCGCCATCTAGCCCCAAGCTAAGCAACTAGGCTTGTGTTATGGTTACCACACAACTGATTATCTACTTAAATACCATAAAATTTCACTATTAAAGTTATTTAACTTTATTTGACGACCTAGTTGGCACAATGGTCACCATGCCGGACTGCCAAACACAGGGTTGCGGGTTCGATTCCCGCCTCAGACACATGTCTGAGACCACAGACAAATATCTAAGCATAAATACATATTTATGCTTAGATATTTGTCTGTGGTCTGGTGGTTTCTATGTATAATAAGTATATATTTACAAAAGAAAAGTATATAAGTATTATATCCGTTGTCTAGCACCCATAACACAAGTCTAGTTACTTATTTTGGGGCTAGATGTAGGGAATGTCCGGCAATATTTATTTATTTAAAGTCATTCAGTTTCGTGAAAATAATGCTTGTAAAACAGCATTGAAATATCGATCTCTACAAAATAAAAACATGATAAATATCTTATTTCTAATAACTTTAGTACTTCTAGACTTTGTCTTTTGTAAATATACAATTATAAACAAAAATCTGTAACTTTTATTAATATTTGTTTCAAAGTGGGAATCAAATCTGAATTCTATTTTTTTAGATGACTTTTAAAAAATAGACTGAATACATAATAATGTTTTGAAAGATAGTATAAACCCATTGTTAGATAATTGTAGTAGTTAGTTGTTAAAATAAAAAAACTTATACCAACCAACCAACCAACCAACCTTTATTTTACCAACTAGTTTTTTGTTTTAAAGTTTCGCGTCTTGGATTTTTATGTAAAGTACCTATATCACAACTTTTCCAGAAAAAACAGAGGTAAGTATCTAATAGTGAAAACCAAAGAATAGGTTTAGTAGTATTTAATTTCATAGAAACAGTAGGTACCTTTTATTTATACATATTGCAATGTATTAAGGCCGGCCGCATACGTACGTTTTCCGCATGCGGTTATCGCATTCGATTCTTCAAATCAGCCAATTTCGATCGCCTTTTGTTAACCACTTAATTGAGTAGTTTGACTACGAGCGAGAACCCTACAACTAACCTACGGAGAACGCGGAGTGGAGAGGAGCGGACCGTGAATTGGCCAATCACCGCGCTCGAAATAGAAATCACATCAGTGAGCACTGTGATTGGCCAATTCCTGGTCCGGTCCTCTCCGGGAATAATATAGGCTACTATTTATCCCGATGTTCCCACGGGATCGGGAGTTACGCGGGTGAAACCGCGGAGCTCAGCTAGTATAAAATAAAACCAAACATAGATTATACAATAAGTTTTATTGTGAGAAACAAGCAGCACTGGTGTCAACTCAAGCGCTCCTAACTACCTAGCTATTTATCTACACAAAGGCAATATTCAAGGAAGATCTTTGTTGTATTCTAACCTCTATTAATAAATACTTTTACAGGTGATTTGAAACGTTACGAATGATTAGTTAACTGAGCGAGAATTGTCAAAATAGTTTCTTAGTACTCTCGCAGCAGCGAGCGCCTTGATTAGGCACAAAATATAGTTGAAGTTTATATATGGAATTCCAAAGCATACAAAGTAAGCCCTAGCATACTTTGTAATAGAGGATATAAAATGGTGAATGGTGTCAGCTCAATCGGGCTATTTCAGACACCAATCAGCGTACAGCGTCCACGAATGCTACCAATCACCAGCTTTGATTTGTTGACCAAAATCAAGTTGGCGACGGTTAAGTTAGATGAATTAAAATAGTATTTATTAATAGAGACTTTACATTTCTTGATGATTTTTGACAAGAGTGAAATAGTCTTAATATTATTATTAAATTAATATCATTGAGACATAATTTTGTTCGATAACAATAAGATGAGGGTGTTTCCACTGACGTGGAGCTGGGCGGAGTGGAGAGGAGCGGCCTGTGACAATTGGCCAATCACAGTGCCACTGATGCGGAGTGTAGAGATTTCGAGCACTGCTAGGGCGAGCGCACACTCTAGTCAAAACTGTCGTTAGTCAGTCTACCATTCTATGAAACAATACGTAACTGCGTATACTTAAGACATTTTTTTATAGGATAGTCAAAGTAAAAAAAAATAATCTTTTGGATACTTAATACACAGATTACATAGTCACGTCTTAAAAATAGTATATAATATAATGTATAGTAGATAGAAGACTGACTAACGACAGTCTTGATTATAGTGTGCGCTCGCCCTGATTGGTCAATTCACGGTCCGCTCCTCTCCACTCCGCGTCAGTAGAAACGCACCCTTAGGCATTATCAAAATTAGAGTTATTTTTTAAAGATACTTATTGGATTTTTTGTTACATACGGAATCCCGAAACTTGTGTAACATTTTGGCATAGTAAATGGTCAGTATTTTTTTTAGTTGTTCGGCCATTTTTCAAGCCTATGGTAATGTATAGAGCATTAATAGAAACAATAAATGCCATGTGTCAGGTTTTCCTGTAATGTGGTAATTAAAAAAATTACATAAAATATCAGGCAAACCTTTACGAGATTTAATTACATGGCGTTTATTGTTTGTATAACGTCATTGATTGCTATAGGTTTGAAAGGTAGGCGCACAAAAAAAGAAAAAAAAATTAAGGCGACTATACTATGCCAGTCTTCATACTTTATGTTACTAACCCTTTAAATACTTAAAAAAAATATCCCGATTGGATTTTCACTAAAAATATCTCTAATTTTGATAAATTTACCAGAATCAGGTGATTAAGGTCAGGCGCATACGTACGTTTATCGCATTCGGGTTTTCGATACTTCAAATCAGCCAATCGGAACACAAGGACTGGCACGCGAAACGAACGAGCAGAATACTTTCCGTCCGATAAAAAACCGCACGTGTGCTGTAGTCAGAAGGCCAATTCTCGTAAATAACATTGTTTAAATTACATTTCAATATCATTCCAATTACATTTCGATTGCAAAAGATACCCATAAAGTCAGATTTTTTTTACAAAAAGCTAACTTTGAAGGTATTTTGAGCTACTTTGAGGGTATTATTTGTAATCGAAATGATATTGAAATGATTACATTTCAACAATGTTACATACAATGTAACAATGTTCATGTTACATTTGAACAATGTTATTTACGAGAATTGGCCTTCAGAGCATTATGTATAGATTTGAACTATTCGAGAACTCGACTGCGATAACCGCATGCGGAAAACGTACGTATGCGCCCGGCCTAAAAGTGAGATTTTTTAATGAGAAAATACATCATTTCTAAATATGAGGCACTTTTGACTTATTTGATAGCCGTGTCCACACTGAACGATCTACAACGGATCTTATGTCCTACTAACCAAACATGAGAATTGAATTTACTTCCTTTCATACCACCAGGTGGTGGCTAACGGAAATAATCCTACCAAATGTCTCAATCGTGGATCATTTGGCGTGGGTGGACCCATGAGCTAATGACAATATTATAGATGGGAATAGTGATTCGTAAACAACTTGTGTTATGGGGTGTACTTATAATTAAAAAAACACACTTAAGGTGAAAGGGTACCTGCGCTCTCTCCATACAAACGTAGTCGACTGTTTCCTCCCTGGATAATGATACTAGCACAAATATTTTTTTGCCATAAAACCTATAACTGCCATGACTATGCCCCTATGTTTTGGTTTTTTTCATTTTCTAATTACCAGAGAAATTAAAATTAAAAAAATCTAAAAATAGGGGCATGGTCATGGCAATTATAAGTTTAATGCACCAAAAATATTTGCTCTAGTGTCATTATCCAGGGAGAAAACAGTCGACTACGTTTGTAATAGTTTGTATGGAAAGAGCCTCCGGTACCCTTTCCTCTTAAACAATAATTTAAATAATAAATTATTTTAAACACACAAATATTACTTAATCTGTAAAATATCAGTATAGAAGATCTATATCGCAAAAACATGTAAATAAGTTTTAGAATAATACAGTGTTTTAAAAACAATAAAATAACCTAAGAAAAATACAGTGTTGTTAAAAAACAAATAAGACTTTTAGGAAAATACGGTGTTTTTAAAATAAATATTCCTTTAGTAAAATACCTAAAAAAACCTTCAGGAAAATACAGTGTTTTAAAAACAAAAAAGACTTTCAGGAAAACACAGTGTTTGTAAAAATACAAAAAGTATACCTTCAGTGTCTCCTAGGCTATAATTGTTTTAAAGTAACGTGTTAAACACTGTCTACATTTTTTTATAACAAATAAACTGAGAAAATTCCAAAAAGAGTATTTTCAAACAAATATTTACATAATACTTCCAAAAAATACTATTAAATCTTTTATTAATCTCATTTTTTAAAACTAACTAGAAATCAGGTCAAAATAAACGTCACATGTACTTAAAAAAATTAAAAATTAGGAAAACTTTTTATATTTGGGAAAATTATCCTAGTTTACTAAAAATTTGAAAAAATATCTGCGTTAAATACAAACAGGGTTATTGATAACTATATCAGCGAGCGGTTGAGGGCCACTTCTGTGCACCTAAACAAACAACTTTTGTTCTATGACTATTGGAAAATGTCATTCAGACTTAGAACAGTAGATAAAATTTAAAAAATAAGTAAATTCTTCATGTTAATTACCTCTCGGTGTAAGTAACAGCTGATTTTCAGAAATACATAACCAAAAAAAAATAATGGCCGTCTGTAAAGTTGGTTTACGGACGATCATTTTACGTGATAACGTCGTAGGAAAACGATGAAAAATAGAGTTTTTTATTTTTGTTTTGTTCTTGATATTTTTTTTCCTTTATATAAGTCTTCTATTCGTCACTCGTCAAGTCGTCACCATAACACAAGCCCAGATAGATAGATAGATGTGTTCATAAATTTATTAGACGTTATCATGTCAAAAAAACGTTAGGATTTCCAAGAGTCATAGAACAAAAGTTGTTTGTTTAGGTGCACAGAAGTGGGCCTCAACCGCTTGCTTATATAGTCACCAATAACCCTGTATGTATATTTCAATTTCTTACTGAAAATTAAAGAAATTTTCAATAATGGCAACAAATATGAAATGTGAAAGGGTTACCAACGAATACCGAAAAGGGGTTACAATATTTTGTTACACAGGGTATAATGATATACTTATTAGTTCTAAAATTAAAATACATTCACGGTATTACAACCATACATTACTAAATACAATCTCGTTAAATATAATACAACATGATCTTTTTATCTTAGCTTATTTCCATTGGTTTTTCTTCGCGTGCACAAAAAAAAAAACAAAAAACTTATTAAAAAAACAAGTTTTACTAAATACTTTAGCGGATCATAAAATAATGTTACCTTATTATTTCTGACTGGGTCATTCTTACAACTAAAGAAAAGTAAATTATTTTTCACTGGTATCTGAGTAACTAAAGTTTAAAAAAACAACATGATTTGTACTTATAGATTTTCTGTTGATTTTAATGAATATCTACCGATATTTTTGGGATAAGATTCAGACTGACATAGTAATCGCCTTATTATTATTTTTTTACGCGTATATACCTCTTAAATTTATATAAAAATATTTAAGTATAAAAATTAAAACAAATAAAATAAAATAAAATTAAACCCGATTAATGGCTTGTGATAAACGAGCCAGAATATTCGGTCTCAGACCGGAAAGAAAAAAAAGAAGTTTTTTTTATTTGTCACAAATAACCGGAAAATCCGATATTTTACGAGATTTTGTCACATGGAATTTATTAATATCCTCTATACATTGACAGAAGTATGAAAGGTGGCTGCACAACTAAGGCTCCCCGTGTCCAAACCATTATTTATGCACGCGAAAAATCCCAATATTTTTATACTTACAACGAAATCAAGTCAGTAAACACTTAAGGCGAAATAAAGTTATTACTTAAAATAGACACAAATAAAAGATAGACAATGCGTGTTATAATCCGCGAAAAAGATGAGTACACAATTAAGATCACAAAAAGATAGGAAAAAAACCAAACATAATTTGATAGTTTTTAGTTAGATTGAAAAAGGGGTAAGTTCTAATTAAATACAAGGTGTAAAGTAAAAGGTAGATTAAACCGAAAAAGGGCGGTTCTACATGTCTCCAATCAATTTGGTTCTAATACTGATTCGAACTTTATCGAAATATTAATTTTACAATCCAGATGACAGCTGGAGGTACTTAGTGGTATTTACCCCTAACGTTAAGATCTTCCACTAGGTTATACCCAGTAGGCCGCCCACCAACGATGTTTCGTTGGAATTTGTATATGAGCTTATCTTCAGAAAAACTTCGCTTGTGCGATCTACAACGGCTCAGTAGCGCCATCTCTTGGTGGCGAGGCGAAGTGTCACCACATATTGTCAAGAAAATTGAATATAGATATTATTTATTACAAGTAATTCATTGTAAATTGGAAGTATCGTGGTATTCCAATATTTTCCTTGCTGTACTAGTTACTAAAATGATAATTACGTTCTGAAAAATGTTTGAGTGCAAGCCACATCTTTTACGGAAGTAGACATTGTCCTTTAAGCTGCTCGTTTTCGGGTTAAATCATCTTTTACTTCACACGCTGTATATTTAGGAAAAAAATTAAGTAGAAAATATTAATTTTTTTTTTCTTCTGTAGATTTACACATATTTGTGTATTAGTTTATACTTATGTACTTACATCTTTTAAATAACATAAAATAAAAACAACAATCATGTACTTAGTGAAGGCAATTATTACATGTACTTTTAAATGCTAGGTAGCAAAAGTGCAGATCCACCGGAGAGTTCTAAATTAACTATTATTGGAATGTTTTCATTCTAATTCACACTATCTAACTTAGTTTTTAAGACGATTCAATGTGATTCCAACTGAATAAAGTTTTGACTCTGACATTGTTTTAGTTGAAAATATTCTAATAATTTTTGAGCTCTACAGTGGGACTGCAATTTTGTCGCCAACTGCACTGTTAGGCACCAAAAGTGGAGGCACACCCACCGTAGATAATATCTAAATTAATATTTTTAGAATATTTTTAATTGTAATAAATATTTAGCAGTAGTTATGGAGCTCTACAGTTGGTTTGCAGTTTTGTCGCTAATTGCACAGTTAGGCAACAAAAATGAAGGCCCACCATAGAGCTCTAAAATTACTATTATTAGATTTTTTTCATTTTATTAAGTTTGTATAATAATTCATGATTTGAAAACATGCTTAACGGTAGTTTTGGAGCTCTGCACTAGGTCTGCAATTTTGTCGCCAACTGCACTGTTAGGCACCAAAAGTGGAGGCCCACCTTAGTTGCCTGTTTTAAGTAATTTTTGAAATGATTCTGTTTAGGGGTAGCTACATGAATGTGCCTTTAACGTTATGTTACTAACACGCATTGTCGTCTAAGAGTCAATCTGTACGTTGCTTTATGTGGAAACAGCTTATTCTGAAGTGATCGCACATTTGACGGACCTAGAGAGAAAAAATAATAATATTAGCAACGCTTGTATACAGATAAATAAGGTTTCTTGAAGCAAGAAACAATCTTTCTCCCATATAGACTCTAGCTAGAGAACAATTTATTGGCTGTAGTAAATGTTCTTAAAAATATTGAGTAGTATTTTAAGATTTTTTTAAATTAAGAATAATGCTGATAATTTTAAGATTTGTTAGGAATACTGCTAATCGTTTTAAGGTTTTCTTAAATTAAGAATACTGCATTAGCAGAAAAATCTTATATTGATTACAATATAAGATTTTTTTTCCAAGGAATTAATTATCTGCCGTCTTAAGAGAGGATTATACAGGGTTATTGGAAATTATACTAGCAAGCCGTTGAGGGCTACTTCTGTGCACCTTAACAAACAACTTTTGTTCTACGACTTTTGGAAATTCGAAAAAAAAATGGAAAAGTTTGAGGTTAGGTTTACCTGAAAATCATTAACCTTACAATTTTACATATTCTTTATGTTTTATGTACTGTTCTTAGTCTGAATGACATTTGTTTTAAAAAATCAGCTGTTTTTCGAATTTACATAACCTCAAAATTTTCATTTTTTTTTTCGAATTTCCAGCAGTCGTAGAACAAAAGTTGTTTGTTAAGGTGCACAGAAGTAGCCCTCAACGGCTTGCTAGTATAATTTCCAATAACCCTGTATATTGCTTCAAGAAACCTTTTTGTTTATGCACTCAATACCAATCAAATAGTTATAGTTAAATTTTAATATGAGGCTGTCCAATCACGTGAGGCTCGAAAGGGGCCGGGTGGGGAGGTGGTGTCCATAAAAAATCATGAAATATCACAAGGTGGGAGGGGGGTGTAGTAATAAAGTTGGATGATACTACTGTATTTTATGATTACGATTCTTTGTAGGTACTAATACACGTGATATAGGGGGGAGGGGGGCGGGGGTAATCTTAAACTTCACTATGTATCACCAAGGGGGAGGAGGGGGGTTAAAATGACAAAAAAAATCACGTGATTAATGGACGGCCCCTAGGCTACCATAATTTATTCCCCCTACATCCCTCATCAATAACCCTTTAATACTACTGGCGCTACGGGCTCGTATTGTATCAACGTCAGCGACAGTACAGCACACAGTAACAGTGAGTAGGTCAGTAGGTATATCTCGGTATCTATGCAGGTGAGACTGCAGTATACAACTAGTATCAACTCACCACACAGCAGCCGTAGTGCGCGTGGGCCACCACTGAGACTGCAGTCAGACAGTACAGCGCTACTGGCTCGTACTGTGGCAACGTCAGCGACAGTACAGTACACAGTAACAGTGGGTAGGTCAGTAGGTATATCTCGGTATCTATGCAGGTGAGACTGCAGTATACAACTAGTATCAACTCACCACACAGCAGCCGTAGTGCGCGTGAGCCACCACTGCGACTGCAGTCAGACAGTACAGCGCTACTGGCTCGTACTGTGGCAACGTCAGCGACAGTACAGTACACAGTAACAGTGGGTAGGTCAGTAGGTATATCTCGGTATCTATGCAGGTGAGACTGCAGTATACAACTAGTATCAACTCACCACACAGCAGCCGTAGTGCGCGTGGGCCACCACTGAGACTGCAGTCAGACAGTACAGCGCTACTGGCTCGTACTGTGGCAACGTCAGCGACAGTACAGTACACAGTAACAGTGGGTAGGTCAGTAGGTATATCTCGGTATCTATGCAGGTGAGACTGCAGTATACAACTAGTATCAACTCACCACACAGCAGCCGTAGTGCGCGTGGGCCACCACTGAGACTGCAGTCAGACAGTACAGCGCTACTGGCTCGTACTGTGGCAACGTCAGCGACAGTACAGTACACAGTATAACAGTGGGTAGGTCAGTAGGTATATCTCGGTATCTATGCAGGTGAGACTGCAGTATACAACTAGTATCAACTCACCACACAGCAGCCGTAGTGCGCGTGAGCCACCACTGCGACTGCAGTCAGACAGTACAGCGCTACTGGCTCGTACTGTGGCAATGTCAGCGACAGTACAGTACACAGTAACAGTGGGTAGGTCAGTAGGTATATCTCGGTATCTATGCAGGTGAGACTGCAGTATACAACTAGTATCAACTCACCACACAGCAGCCGTAGTGCGCGTGGGCCACCACTGAGACTGCAGTCAGACAGTACAGCGCTACTGGCTCGTACTGTGGCAACGTCAGCGACAGTACAGTACACAGTAACAGTGGGTAGGTCAGTAGGTATATCTCGGTATCTATGCAGGTGAGACTGCAGTATACAACTAGTATCAACTCACCACACAACAGCCGTAGTGCGCGTGGGCTACCACCGCGAGTGCAGTTAGACAATACAGCGCTACTGGCTCGTACTGTGGCAATGTCAGCGACAGTACAGTACACAGTAACAGTGGGTAGGTCAGAGAATTGATGCCTTCACAGCGTTGGTTGCTCATCTGGCTTACTATTAGACGACACTGTGGACAATAAAACGAAATAATGTCACAAATTAATTCACCTTTTAATACAAGAATAAAAACTAAATAAAAATTTGTTTAGCCGTTCGCGAGCTACGATGCCACAGACAGACAGACAGATTCACACGTCAAACTTATTACACCCCTTTTTTTGGATTGATAGTTTAAAAAAATCTCCTTTGTAGGTTTCGAACCTGCTACATACAATTAAACTCACGATATACTAGTTAAACAAAACACTTTAGGACGTCATGTTTTCAATTGGCGCCAAAAAAACTTTTTATTATTTTAATAAGTCTTTTCTTTTACTCGCAACTGTGATGAAAAACGTCGAACGATACGCGTGTGGATTATTGATCATTGCATCTCGGCTTTTTTAACACGCTCGCGTTCCGCTCGCGCGTCCTATACCGCCTCTAATGCCGCCCTTTGTAGCAGTTACACTTAAACTTTGTTTTTATTTAATGTTATTTGAAAATTATGTTTACAATAAAGAATTTATCTATCTATCTCTATGCAATGATCAATTTACCACACTTGTATCGTAATGTACTATTAACGACGACCCAGTTGGCACAATGGTCACCATGCCCGACTGCCAAACCAAACACAGGGTAGAGTATCATCATCTTCCTGCCCTTATCCCAACTTATTTGGGGTCGGCGCAGTATGTATTTTTCTTCCATTCACTCCTATTAGTCGTCATCTCATCGTTCACATTCATCTCTCTCATGTCTTGTCTCACACAGTCCATCCATCTTTTCTTCGGTCGTCCTCTTCCTCTCCATCCCTCTACATTCATACTCATCACTATTTTTCTATGTATTATAAGTATATGTTTACGAAAGAAAAGTATACATATAAGTAGTATATACGTTGTCTAGCACCCGTAACACAAATGTAGTTACTTAGCTTGCGGCTAGATGGCGATGTATGGAATGTCCTGCAATATTTATTTATTCAAATACTTACAGCGACATTACTAAACACAGTTCCCATCAAGAGGAACAAAACTCTAAGGTCGTAAGACGGCAGTCTGTCAGACTTGTGGACCCATATTGACAGTATAATGAATATGTAGAGCAGAGACCATAGAGGTCGGATGGCTTCGAACGGTGAACGCATTTTGCCGGTGCGCAGATTGTATGATCTAGAAATAAAAATAATTTTGTTAAAGCAGTTACAATCGATGAAGGTTGTAGGTTTGATTATCGCCTCAAACTTTGTAACTAAAGATATGTGGTTTGTATATTTTAGGGTTCCGTACAAAAAGGGTAAAAACGGGACCCTATTACTTAAGACTCCGTCCATTTGTCTGTCACCAGGCTGTATCTCATGAACCGTGATAGCTAGACAGTTGAAATTTTCACAGATTATGTATTTTTCTTGCTGCTATAACAAAATATGCAAAAAAACAGAAAAAAAAATTAAATGGGGCCCCCATACCGACTCGCACTTGGCCGGTTTTTGTATATTAAGTATGTATTTACAGAAGAAAATTATTTATGTATTATTTCTATTATCTGATTATCATAACACAAGCCTAGTTGATTAGCTTGGGGCTAGATAATATGCAATGTCCTGCAGTTTTTTTTAATTTTTTTCGTTTTAATATTAGTGGCGACACCAGTCAGATAGATGGTCCATTCGAAGACGTTGGCGACAGTGTAGCTACCGAACACGTAACGTTTGTACCACGCATTATACTTACTTGTAAATATTATAACACGCGACGGGTATATTAGTGGCGACACCGGTCAGATAGATGGTCCATTCGAAGACGTTGGCGACAGTGTAGCTACCGAACACGTAACGTTTGTACCAGGCGGTACCTTTCGCGCCTGTCCATAGGAATACTGCTGTTGACGTCTAAAAAATATAAAGAAAATATTCTACAATAAAAAAAAACACATCCGAATTGAGAACCTCCTCCTTTTTTGAAGTCGGTTAATAAAATAAATCTGATCGTTCAAAGTAGGGCAAAATCGAGTCCAAAAGAGTCGGTTACATACATACAGGTGAAACTAATAAAAGCGTGTTAATAAATATAAAAAAGATATACTTTTTACTAATATTTTTTTTATATTCTTCGTTTTTTTACTAAATGTAAAAAAAATGATACAAAATAAATACTTTAACACTGGCTATATGCACAAGTGTTTAAAAAAAATGGTTGCATGTACTTATGTACTCGCGTGAGAAGTTATACGTCCGTCTGTCTGTCTGGCCGTCCGTTACTCTCGCAGCTTCGACCTGTTATATTTTTGGGTTACGCAGCTGCAACATATGTGACTTTTGTGTCAGTCTTATAATTTTTTCATTACACGCCGACACGACAAGTATAACTTCAAAAATGTCAAATCAGATCCGCCTCGAAGGACCATCAACTTACCCACATACCGAAGTCATATCCCCATGGTAGAAACAGCACACCAGTATTATATTTTTCCCAATGACTTAGATAAAAATTAAGAAGGAGATTCCACATTACATAGTATATTCTGAAACAACGATAAATCTGTGAAAAACCAAAATAATCCTACTAATAATAAATATGTGAAAGTTTGTGTGTTTGTATGTTTGTTACTCTTTTACGTAAAAACTACTGGACTAATTGCCATGAAACTCGGTATGTAGATAAAGTTGTTAAAGTCCAGAACCCGTAAATGCTCATTACCTACCAAAAACACTAACGCAGGGTGTACCGCAGGTTTCAATTCTGAGACCAGTTCTTTTTATCTTATAATAGCGACCCGCCCCGGCTTCGCACGGTTATATTATGCTTGTATTATACATATAAACCTTCCTCTTGAATCACTCTATCTATTAAAAAAACCGCATCAAAATCCGTTGCGTAGTTTTAAAGATATAAGCAGACATAGGGATATAGGGACAGAGAAAGCGACTTTGTTTTATACTATGTAGTGATTAGGATTTTATTATTTGTTTTCTTGTCCGTGTGCTTTTCTAATAATGTCTATTCTATTTCCACTAAAAAAACATAACGAACTAATAAAATAAATTTAAGAAATACTCGAAGGATGGATGCCAAATGTCAGTGATGAGTTGGCCCGCTCGCTCGGACTACCAGCGATGACTTAAAATCCAGTGAGGCCTCTCCATCCTTCAGCCACTCACGTTCCTGTTGCCCCCTTGCTGTAATTTACTCGGCTAATTAGGGTAGCCCAGTCTGAGAGTTGGCGAGTCTCCGCCTGCCATTTTTACGTGTTTATTGAACATTGTTACGGCAGTCGCCATAGTATCCATAGTTCCCCAGTATCTAGTCCAGTACCATCCCATCACAATAGCTTAAGTAGTTTTCTCCTGTAGATTCATCATGTCAGCCCATACACGTCCACTGCTGGACATAGGCCTCCCCCATACGACGCCACAAACAGCGGTCCTGAGCCGCCTCCATCCACCGACCACCCGCGACCGCCACAATGTCGTCGGTCCACCGGGCAGCTGGTCTCCCAACACTCCGTTTCGCGTTGCATCGTGGCCGCCACTCGAGAACCTTTACTCCCCAGCGGTTGTCAGTTCTGCGAGCTATATGACCTGCCCATTGCCACTTCAGCTTACCAATCCTGAGAGCTATGTCGGTGACTTTGGTTCTTCTACGGATTTCCGTATTTCGGATTCTATCACGTAGAGAAACTCCGAGCATAGCTCTCTCCATAGCCCGCTGAGCGACTCTGAGCTTATGAACGAGGCCTATAGTCAGCGACCACGTCTCGGATCCGTATGTCATCACTGGTAACACACATTGGTTGAAAACTTTCGTCTTGAGGCTCTGTGGTATTTGTGACGAGAAGATATTGCGAAGCTTCCCGAACGCTGCCCAACCGAGTTGGATTCGTCGGCTGACCTCTTTATCGAAGTTGGATTTACCTAGTTGGACCATTTGGCCTAGGTAGACATAGTGATCAACAACTTCGATAACATCGTCTCCAATGTGAACAGGTATGGGTACGACGTGGGCGTTCGACATGATCTTTGTCTTACCCATGTTCATTTTAAGACCCACCTGTCCGGAGACGGTGTTGAGGTCTCTCAGCATCCTGCTGAGGTCCTCCAGCGATTCTGCCATGATGACTATATCGTCGGCAAACCGAAGATGAGTGATGTAATCGCCATTGATATTGATGCCATATCCGTCCCAGTCCAAGAGCTTAAATATATCCTCCAATGCAGAGGTGAACAGTTTCGGAGAGATAACATCTCCCTGTCTCACCCCTTTTTGCAATGGGATCGGATTTGTGCTCTGGTTCTGAAGCCGGATAGACATAGTGGCGTTGCTATACAAACACTTCAGCACTTGGATATACCGATAGTCAATTTGGCACCGCTGGAGGGACTGCAGCACTGCCCAGGTTTCGACTGAATCAAAGGCTTTCTCGTAGTCCACAAACGCAAGACATAACGGCCGATTATACTCCTCTGTCTTCTGTATAATCTGCCGGAGCGTATGAATGTGGTCTACGGTACTAAAGCCTTTTCGGAACCCGGCTTGTTCGGGAGGCTGGAAGTCGTCAAACCTTCGAGAAAGACGGTTGGTGATAACTCTCGAAAACAGCTTATAGACGTGGCTCAACAGTGAGATGGGCCTATAGTTCTTTAGAAGGGCTTTGTCACCCTTCTTATGGAACAGCACCACCACGCTCCTGTTCCACGCCTCTGGCGTTTGTCCCTCGAGGATGACGGAGTTGAACAGCCTCTGAAGGACTTTAAGTACCGGTGCTCCACCTGCCTTCAGAAGTTCCGTCGTTATTCCGTCATCACCCGGTGCCTTATTGTTTCTGAGCTGTTTGAGAGCCGACCTTATCTCGTACAGGCTGACGTCCGGGATATCTTCGGTATAGTATCGGGTTAAAGGGGCTCTTGCATCGCCCGCCGTGTTGTTTGCAGGACATTGCGATGAGGTGTACAGCTGTCCATAAAACTTTTCAAGCTCTCTCAAGATCTCAGACTTAGAGGATATGATGCTGCCGCTATCGGTCTTCAGCCTTGTCAACCGGTTTTGTCCCATAGACAGATCTCTCGTGAACACCTTGGAGCCCTTGTTCCGCTCTATTGCGCTCACAATACAGTTAGTACTGTAGGAGCGCAAATCGCGTCGTATTGACTTCGAGATCTGTCTGTTGAGCATACCGTATCTTGACATATCTGCCGAAGACTGCAGCCTCATTTCACTATGTAGGGGGGGGTTTTGCCATAATCACCACGCTTGGCAGGCGGATTGGTGATCGCAGTTAGGTAGTACATACTCAGAAGGAAGCTGCTGCCCTTCCTCTGGTAGAATCCCTTAGTCGGCTCTTACGACATCCACGGGCTGAGTTGGAGGGGTCGATATTCTTACGCCGCCGCCCCACGGCGGAATCCTGTAGATTATCAATAGTTTTATCCAAACCGGAGGTTGTCCTTGGTTGCACTTTATAGTGTAGACAGGGATAATCGCCGGTTTAGAATCCACCCCATTGTTTGGTATTATACTTGTTATTGTAAAGGGCCCGGGTCCGGGGCTCAGGACGTATAACAGACAAATGAACTTACCTTAAAGGCGATATAGAGAAATCAGTCCTTCCAAAGATGGAGTACAAACACGCTGGTATAAAGAACACGGTGTAGGAATCTAGACCGTGATCGAATAGTTCACCTAGAGGACCTGAGGTCTGTGTGCGACGGGCCTGCTTACCATCAATACCATCTGGAACGAAAATATTTTATTTTTTAGAAATGACTTTATAACAGTGAAAACAGTGACAGTGTCAACAAGAGGTAGAATACGTCATTCCGAAATAAGGCAATTGACTCTTAATTCAGAGACTTAACCCCTGGGGTGTTTTCACATATTGCATGAAGACACGTCAAATTATTGTGTCACAATAAAGAAATGTAAAGTCTGGAGAAAATCACTCTAACTGTTACATCTTACTGCTTTGTAAAGGGCGCCATTTTAAAATATCGCTATAGCCTTAACCAAAAGACGATTAGGACGCTTTTAACGATACATCATTTAATCATACACCACCTTCAGAACATGTACTGTAGTGCTTCAATGCTGGACATTCCTGCTCATCGTGCCCTACTAAATAGTTTTATGGCCACTCTACATGGTGGCCCAGCACTGGACCAGCGAGATGGCTATGCGATTGTTGAAATGCAACTACACGATGGCCACGATCAGCCATCGTTGCCCACTTCCTTTGATATATAACCAAAAAACCGACACCGCCGCCATCCAGTCGCCATCCCACGAACCATAAGCTATCAGACACCAATACGCCCTCTACATGCTGGCCCATATTGGTGGGCCAGCACTATGGCCCATCATCTAGAGGGGCCATGACAAAGTGTCTCAAATGTAAGAAAAACTTACCTAAAGTATAAGCGACGAACAGCATCACCCCAATAACATACCACAACGATTGCGGCACAACTTCCACGTATCCATTGAGTGGGTTCTCAGCAGTCTCGTTGTAAGAACGCGTACTCGATGCGTAATACGAATAATCGTAATACGATAGTAGTAGGAAATCTAGTACGATTAGTAGGAAACCGCCGAATGTTAGGATGTTTGGTGCTACCCATTTGGGGACGAACTGTAAAGAGAAATATACAATTTAAAGGTCGTCGCATACGTAATGGGATAAAACCTCGGACGGGACGAGGACGTGACGTGCATCACTATCACTGTCACTACATAGTATAAAATAAAGTCACTTTTCGTCGTCCCTATGTTCCTTTGTATGCTTAGATCTTTAAAACTACGCAACGGATTTTGATGCGGTTTTTTTAATAGATAGAGTGATTCAAGAGGAAGGTTTATATGTATAATACATGCATAATATAGCCGTGCGAAGCCGGAGCGGGTCGCTAGTATAAAATAAAATCACTTTTCGCCGTCCCTATGTCCCTATGTATGCTTAAATCTTTAAAACTAGGTACGCAACGAATTTTGATGCGGTTTTTTTAATAGATAGAGTGATTCAAGAGGAAGGTTTATATGTATAATACATGCATAATATAGCCGTGCGAAGCCGGGGCACCCGCCCCGGCTTCTTGTTCGCCCGCTAGTTGTTCATAAAGTGTTAATTGACTTTAAACATACGTAACGTGATCTTTCCCGTGACGGACGGAACGTGACAATTTCTTGACAGCGTTTCATATACAAATATCACGTTCCGTCCGGCACGGGGAATCCCGTCACGTATGCAGCGACCTTATGTGTATAAGTCGACGATTTTGATGCAGGATCTACTTATATTTTTTCGTATTTGTTTTGTCATAAAATCAGACGGCATAACAAATTAGGCATACATATTTTTGAAAGAAAACTTTGAGCGCTAAAACCGCCCCTTTGTGATACTTGGACTTAAACTTTGTTTTTAACTGAATTTAATTTTAAAATTTAATTTTTGTGTTTGTAGTTTTTATTCTTATGCTCTGTACAAGTGTACATGTCAGTGTTCTTATGTTTGTTTGTCTCTCTACTTTTCTTAAAAATGTTGTGTCGTGTGCTTGTCTAAATAAATGATTTTCCATTCTAATCTAATAAATAATGTATCTATCTATCTATATTTTTGTCTAATACTCTTTTAGTAATCAGAAATGTACCTATTGGATAAGTTTAGGTTAGGTTAGATATTGAAACCAAACACGCGCGAGCGAAGTGAGCGTTTCCGTTCGGTGCAGAACGATTAACGTTATATTTATGACATTTTTTAAACAAAACCTTCATGTATAATACACCTAAATCCTCATGAATCATTCCGTCTATTGGTAAAAACCGTATGTAAATTAATTAAGTAGTTTTTATTGCTCACACTAGCACGCTAATTATTGCATTGCCTCATTAGCGGTTGCATTACATCTTGTGTTTTAACACTAGAATCAGAAGTAAAAAAAAACTGGTTGCCTGTAAAGTCGGTATACGGGCGAAAGTTTTACGTGACAACAACTGTGCTCGAGTGGAAGGGACGCGTGCCTTTCACTTTTTATGTCTGTCTCTCTCGCTCTTAGGCGGGCTAACCATGCCCGCGTGCCTCTCACTCGCTCTCATTGTGAGCGCATAACGTCAGCGGAGCGTAACGCAGTTTCTTGAAGTGTCACCCGGCAAACCAATTTATAAAACGTTGTCACGTCAAAACATTAATTGACACTTGCAAACGTCATAATAAGGACTTGACTTATTTTGATGAATCGTTCACTCATCGCAACATAATATTGCGACCATGACTCGCGACCATGACTATTGTAACATAGTCGAAACGTCGAGGTAAGAGAAATAAAAAAAATACGCGATTAAGACCCGTGAAAATTATCACTAGTTGTTTCTTATCATAAATGCACAATATTCATATAATGTTCGTATGTCTGAATGTATGAAGGTTGAATTGTCTTTATCGATAAGAAATCGCGTGATATACAAATTCCGGTTTTTGTTATCATTTGCGTAAAGAAACATTGTGTTGCGTTATCTATTATCATATTTATCAATTACTAGCGCCCCGTACTGTGGTTTCCCTTGCGTAATTTTACGCTCTTGAAAGTATTGTAATAATTTATTTATTTAAAAAAATGTTAATGATCATTTTTGCAAAAAAACTTTTAATACCTCCTCTTACTTAATTCATGTTTCACTTAATAATTCACTTTATATTACAATTAAATGATAATAATTTAAAAACATCAGTATTCAGTATTTACACACACTGGAAATTAAAAAAATACAACACAATCACAAATAAAAAAAACTTCTTATAGCGCGTCTCCCCGATGCATCGTACCCAGAAGAAGGTTGGCAACATTTCCTCTCTATAGGAAATGTTGCCAGCCTTCTGCTTTCAGGATGGCTAGCCAGACTGAACCTCTGAGCGAAAAAGCCACCCAATCACCAAAAAATTATTTATTATTTATCTTTATAATATCTATTAATTTATCTTCACTACATAGTATGTATAAAACAAAGTCGCTTTCTCTGTCACTATGTCCATAAATCCCTATGTATGCTTAAATCTTTAAAACTACGCAACGGATTTTGATGCGGTTTTTTTAAATAAGTAGATAGAGTGATTCAAGAGGAAGGTTTATATGTAAACACATGCATAATATAGCCGTGCGAAGCCGGGACGGGTCGCTAGTATAAAATAAAAGTCACTTTTCGCCATCCCTATGTATGCTTAGATCTTTAAAACTACGCAACGGATTTTGATGCGGTTTTTTTAAATAGATAGAGTGATTAAAGAGGAAGGTTTTTAGATATAATACATGCATAATACAGCCGTGAGAAGCCGGGGCGGGTCGCTAGTTAAACAATAAAAAAACTGCGGTCGCTCACTCTATAAAAATCATTTTTTTAAAGGAATCATCTAATTCTACAATATTTATTTTATAGTGTAGAAAACTAATATACAAACTTTCTTATTTTTAATATCTGTTATATTATTGTTATCAATTGTTAAATCTATGGCAATTATAGGTGATATTGTAATCGTTTTATGAGATTTTTATGGTCGGTATTATTGAATGTCAAATAACTATGAAGATTTTATCAGACATGTTTGTTTTCAATAGTGATAACAAGTAAACTCTTTGTTTGACATATCAATAAAAATATGATTTATTTTCCTTAATTTTCCATACTGTTTCTTTCCAAGTATTGATCTCTATTAGCAACACTATTGATTGGTACAAATTACAAATTAAAGGATTTTTTTTAATAAGCTGCTACGATTCCTGGCTAGGGTACCTAGTGACTTTTCCAAAAACTCGAGGGAAAATTGACACTTGTTCCAGCGCTCAGCGAGACAACATCTCGGAGAACAACGTCGTATCTAATAGCTTATCCACACGTCCTGATTTGGTCGGGTCCGAAATCAGTGTTGCCACATTTCAAATCGACAAATCTGTATCGACAAGTGAAAAAATCTGTGTAAAATCTGTATGAGAACAGCTATAATTGTATAAAATCTGGACTATTCATAATCGTAGACAGAGAATAAATAGTTATTCTCTGTCTACGCTCCATAATATGTAAGACATACCTAATATTACAAATGAATAGTCCAGATTTTATACAATTATAGCTGTTCTCATACAGATTTTTTCACTTATCGATACAGATTTGTCGATTTTGAAATGTGGCAACACTGATGTCGGACCCGACCAAATCGGGACGTGTGTATAAGCTCTAACGTTTGTCGCCCAAATAGCGCGGTCGGAGTCCAATCCTGATGATGCGTCGTGTAGACGCGAAACATGTGTCGTGGTTTATGAATGGGGTCACTAATACTAATTTTTGCTTGTTTTCCAAAAATCTAATATAGTTTTAATTTTTGTCAAGCTTACTTGCTTACCTTAGGGTTGAATGGCACTGCGTAAAAATATTTATTTTTATTTGTTTTATTACTATGACGAATTTTTGACGTTACACCCGTTACTTTTGGTTTTTGCAAAAGACCCCTAACTCTTATGACTGATTTTAAAGACACATCAAAATATTTTTATACATAGAATCAAAAAATCATCAAATTCAAAGTAAAAAAATAATTTGGAATCATACAATCAGAAGAAGGCACAAGAAACTCATGGGGGTTAATATGTAGTCACTTACCTCAACAACTTTATTCCAAAATGGATGCATAACATACACACTGAGTGGACTCGTGTCAATTGCCATGTACTGAAAAAAAAACAAAAGATATTTTAGAACTTGCAACACCATGTGGTTTCACCCATTTAAGTCTGGATCTAGTGGGAATATTGGGATAAAGAGTAGCCTATGTTACTTCTAAGTATTTTATGTATATTTACACCGAGTTTCATAAAAATCAGTTCAGTAGTTTCATAGCTACAAATAAAAATAAATTAACGCAAAATATATATTTCAGAAAGTGATAGATTTCTTTAAAACTACAAATAAAAATCACCTTTTAAATTTAAACTACAATGGTGATTGATTTTTATAATTATAGGTACTTTAATTTTAATGTATGTGTATAATCGCAAATCCTTTATTTAAACAATTTAATAAAAAACGCGATTTGGTCCGTTAAAATAAATATAATTATGAATTCAAATCGCAAAAACCTAAGAAAATACTATGGTGATTTTTCACAAAAACCTGGTAAATATTCAATTTTGAATAACATTAGGAGGATGAAATTTTGCTTAAACATAATTAGCGACGAACCAGTTGGCACAATGGTCACCATGCCGGACTGCCAAACATAGGGTTGCAGGTCCGATTCTCGCCCCAGACATGTATTTATGCTTAGATATTTGTCTGTGGTCTGGTTGTTTCTATGTATTATAAGTATATATTTACAAAAGAAAAGTATATAAGCAGTATATCCGTTGTTTAGCACCCATAACACAAGTCTAGTTACTTAGCTTGGGGCTAGATGGCGATGTGTGGATTGTCCTGCAATATTTATTAGCTAAACACAAATTACAGCAAATCATTTATTTATTAAGAGCCAACACTGTCCCACTGCAGGCAAAGGCCTCTCTACCATTCTTCCAGTCATTCCTATAGGAGTCAAATCATCCCGGGAAATATAAAATTAAATTATATTTCAACTAGGAGTGCTCTGCGGTTTCACCCGCTTGACTCCCGATAATATTATCAAATGGATTACAATGATCTTTTTAAACATAGCTTAGAACAAAGCTAGTCACTGATTATCATGATTAGGGCTGATGATCTCATTTCATTGGTCATTTTAAAACTTTGCCTGTTTTGTGAGGTAAGCCAATATAGAAAAAAAAATTTGAGCAATTCGCTGCACACTCGAGGTGCAATTTTGTTTATCACTCTAAAGATTCTTATCAGAAGGCCAATTCTCGTAAATAACATTTTTCAAATTACATTTCAATATCATTTCGATTGCATCTGATCATAAATAATACCCTCAAAGTAGCTCAAAATAGCCGCATAGTTGGCTTTTTGTAAAAAAAAACTGATTATAAGCGTATCTTTTGCAATCAAAATTCAATCGGAATGATATTGAAATGTAATTTAAACAATGTTATTTACGAGAATTGGCCTTCTGATCGTTAGCAAATTTTTATGGGACCACCCCTAAGGTATCATCTTTATAACAAAATGAGCTAATATAAATTAAATTGGCCTTTACATCTGATATAGAAGATTTTACAGCGTCAGTAATTTTAATTCATGACTAGCTACACGTTACGGTTTTTACTCGCGTAAGTCCCAATCCCATGGGAATATCAAAATAAAAAGTAGCCTCTAGCCTTCCTCGATAAATGAACTATCCAACACAAAAATAATTTTTCAATTCGAACCAGTAGTTCCTGAGATTAGCGCGTTCAAAAAAACAAACTCTTCAGCTTTATAATATTAGTATATATAATAAGGGTGTTGACCCTTATTATATATACTAATATTAGTTTGTTTTTTTGTTTAGTGCCTGAGACATGTATTAGTTGATTTCAGACGTTTTTTATTATAATAATAGGTTTAACATAGGTAGATAAGTACCTAGTACTATTTAAACATGTTTTTGTAGGCATTATTTTGCTTTCTTGTTGTAAAAGAAGCCTCATAAAAACAACTTATATTTTCATTCAAACCAATATTGGATCAACTATAAAAATAGCAATAAGTAGAAAAACTAGTTTTTATTTGAAAAGCCTACATAAGTAAACATGAATAACAAGATAACAAGACGAAGCATGGAATTAATTACCTACGTTTTATTACGTTTTCCCCTACAAGTCTATTGCGCAAAAATCAATAATTTTAGGTTAGAGCGTCTTCTTCCGCAATCATAATAGGTAGATTACGAAAGAACATTCTTCCCAGTTAATAAATATTCATTAATTATCCATGAAGATGATAAATAAAGACTTTTACCTTGTAATTATCGAATCCTTCCAGGTGATCCCGGGTGAGGTATTTGTATTTAAACATTTTTATTGATTTCACTGATACGTTATTGGTAATTAATGCACTTCATATAATTCAAATTATGCTACTTTTGATAGAGAATAGTTTTAAACACATTTTTGTCGAGTTTAAATAATAAAATTATTAAAATTTAATAGCATAGCGTCCGCCTTGATTGAATCAGCGCAACTTGATGAGCAGTGTTACCACTGCTTGAAGGTAAAAAAACAACATTATCATGCCGTTTTTGCAGTGAAAACGAAACAAAGAAATCAAATGTAACGAACTTATCGAAAGAAAATGTAGTAAATCCTATCAAAGAACATCCGCTTTGCACCTCGCCATAACTTTTTAACACAAACGTTGGATTATCTACATTCATTAAAATAAAAAATAATATTATGGAAAACATGGTTGTCTCTAAAGTCGGTTTACGGACGATCATTAACCGACTTCAAAGAGAAAGGGGTTCTCAATTCGTCGCGTAACAGTAAACTAAAACTGCATCATTAGATTTTTGAAAAAGTCATTACCCTAGCCAGGAATCGAACCTGTTGATTTTGCAAAAAAATAATCATCCTATATTTTTATACCAATCGATAGTGTTGCTGATAGAGATCAATTCCTGGAAACAAACATAGTATGTCAAAACAAAGGAAATGGCTGAATTTTGTAGTTTTCTGTAATTTTCACCTTTCTGTCTCTGGCAAAACAATAGTGTGTGTGAGACATAGAGGACAAGTGATATTATTATAAAATAAGTTCTAAATGAAGTTCTTTACATAACATTTGTAAAAACAGTTCATATTTTTAGTGCAGCAGTTTGTTACGTCATTGGCCATACCTCCTCACTGCATTTTTTTCTGGGGATTTTTTATGACACATTGAAAGTTTTTTTTTTAAACTAAGATTTAACTCAATTTCATGGTTTTTTTAATTTTTTAACCTGTACTTTAACCTCTCATGTACCCTGATTCACTAAGGTTCAAGTCGTAGGGCACGCGTGATTAGGGTAAGCTTTCCATACAAAAACCGCTGGTGAAAAAAAAATGTATGGTCACCCTGGTGCCAAACTAAAAAAAAGTTCCCTATTTCATTCAGATTCTGAAAAGGTATAATATATGGTATTACCAGTATTTAATACAAAATAAATTTCTAATAAAATGAGCAAGAGCATGCTTTTTGTAAAGTAAAAGTAGTACCAAAAACTTTATTGTACTTAAAATAATTCAAGCAATTTTAGTTCTGAAATTCCCCGAATTCACTATGGAAAAAAAGGAAGAAAGACAGCTCTAGCTCACTTTAATAGGAATTTATTTTGTATTGAATGCTTGCAATACCACATATTATACCATTTCAGAATCTCAGTGAAATAGGCAAGATTTTTGAAGTGAAAACTTCTTTAGCGGCGTTGAGCACTTTTTCTGTAATGGGTATAAAATCTTAAACTCGCGTCAGGACACGTGACCTGATCGAAAAAGCGTAAGACGGATGGAGAGTAGACAGCTATTTAAGACGTACATATGGTATTTTTTAACGGACGACAAATGTCGGACGACTATTTGTCGTCCAACTATTTTTTTTTTTCATCTAAAACTCTTTTTGCGTATGTTCTCGCGACATATGAGATTTTACACAGATATACAGTTTTCACTTCTGCCTGCACTCCCGGAGTGCGCTGTTTTTTTTTTTTTTTTTAAATGGCGTATATCTCGGAAACCGAGAGACTTTCATAGAACATAACTTTAGTTTTTCTGATCCGGCACAGTGTCCTCTATCCGTAGGTGCCCGCTTGGCCATTCATTAAGGGACATCCTGTATATTTTTATGTATGTTCGCCGATTACTCAAAAACGCCTGGACCGATTTGGAAAAAAAAATTTGTATGAAAGACGATAACTTACAGGTGGTCCCATAAAAATTGGATGAAGATCTGATGAGGAGATCTTCGGAGTGATGAATAGAATAGCACCTCGAGAGTGCAGCAAATTACTCAGTTTTCGTTTTCCACCAGTAGAATTGGGCCATAAACTAATAGTTACCCATAAATGGAATATCTGAAACCACCTTCTCATCAGAAAACTCCTAGGTTACGATTACAGGTTACAATTTGAAGAATTTAGTCAAATTTAGTCGCCGGACTGGGCTTGTATGAATGTTGTTATAAAACCTTATCTTCAATGAAGATCTGATGAGGATCCACAGTGTGATGAACGGAATTGCACCTCGAGAGTGCTGAAAATTGCTCATTTTTCGATTTCCACCAGTAGAATAGACCCATAAACTAATAGTTAACGATAAATGGAATATCCGAAACCAACTTCTCATCAGACAACTCTTCAATCGGTTACCATGTACCAAGACACTTTTTTGTGAATGCAGGTGTTCCATGAATTTATTAGACGTTATCACATCAAACAATGGTTGTCTGTAAAGTCGGTTTACGGTTGATAATTTAACCTACGCTACGTGATAACGTCTCTTTTGTATCGTTGATATATCCATTTTGCAAACTTTAATACGGTGCTATTGTTATAACGGTAACGTGACATGACGTCACACTTTTTTGTGAGTGCAGATGTTCATCGATATAAAAGACATTATCACGTCAAAAACAGAAGGAGTAAATTCCATCCATTCGCTAGTCTCATCAGAGGCGACAAATGTGAAAGGAATTTTAGAAGAGTTACAAGAAATGTGCAAAATGTACTCATTAAGGCAATACTGATTCGTAATAAAAAAAATTGACACTGACAGAAAACAACTGATTTAAAGATGAAGTAATTAGGGCAAAAGCTTCAAATTACACCATCAACTTTTGTTTGACTTTGACAACCGTGTTAAGGTTAAAATTGACAGCGTTTGTTGCCAGTTATATAAAAAATTTCAATTTCAATTTCAATTTATTTATTGTTTGTCACAGGTAATAGGTTCTTAAAAATAGCAACATAACATAGTTCCTTTGTAACAATACCACTAGGTGTACAATAATTTTAGTATTAAGCCACATTTTAGTTTTTCAAGAATCACATGTCATTTGAATTAAACACAGCAAATAATAATAATGTTAAGTAATAATATAAATGTCAATGAGATAATGAAATGATTAATATAATGTCAAAGAACAAAACACAACACAAAATTATTAGTTACATATCTAGTCAAGTTTAGTTATAAAATGGATTTGTCATCAAGGAATTCATTAATTGAGTAATATGTCTTATTTATTAAAAATTTCTTTAACGAGGCCCTAAAAACGCTTACAGATTTAGCCTCTTTTATATAAGTGGGTACTTTATTATAAATTTTTATAGCCATGCAGTAAACACTCTTGCCAAAAAGTTAAGAATGTCTAACTATTCCATACATAACGGTTCGTCTTTCTTTCACGTAATTAAAATATGAGTTGTATTGTATGTGTGGGTTTACTTGAACAATACACCTTATCCAACTGAAACTGACATACCTATATTATTATTTGTCTGTATTTATGCCAAATAGCCAAATACATCCCTATACCTACATCTTTTATTTTTTCAAAGTTTTTAGAAATCCCTAACTGGTACTGGTAACATTAAATAGCCGTTGCCATGGTAACAAGCTACAGTCAACTTCACTCGTTTTTTTCCTTCACATTTTGTTTACATTTGAAAACACTGAAGTTAATTCATTGAAAATTATAAAAAAACATTATAGTTTTATCTTGAGAAGGCTACGGTTAAGCTCACGGGCTCACGGATAATGCTATTAATTCCAAAGCCATCTGTTTACTCGTATCATTCAGTGCAAAATAAATGAAAATAATAATTTTTATTTGTACACGCACGCACAATAAAGTGGCTTACTGCGGCTGAAAGTTTGTTCAATAAAGCTAACATGTAGGTCACGAAAACGAATATTTTATTGGGCAATATTACCCTGCTGACCCAGTTTCCTAATTTCTCCCTTTTGTTTTGTGAACTTCGGTGCCCTATTTTAACTGGATTGATATTGAAAGACACGGAGAGCACAGTTTAAAAGTTACGAACAAAAGAGCTAAGGAAATTTTTGTGGTGTGAAATGGAGCGCTTGTTTTCAAACGTTGTTAGTTGATAATGGACGATTCGACGCCAAAAGTAAGTAATTAACAAATTAGTATTTATTCTTAGCTGTAACTTGTGCAAAAGAAGTTAGACTCATGGAAAAAAAACAAAAAAACATTTTTTGAAATTGATTGAAACACTTATTTACAATTTTATTAACATTAAAGATTTTAAATTAAGTAGGTACTTTTTATTGCTAATTTTATTCATAAGACAACGTATGGTCGTAGTCAGAATTGCAGACCCACCGTAGAGTTCTAAAATTACTATTATTGGAATGTTTATATTCTAATAAATTCATGAACTTGAACTCGAGCAAGACGTTAGAATCTTGCTTGAGTTGAAAACATTCTAATTATAGCAGTTTTGGAACTCTAGAGTAGGTTAAATAGGTAAATAGGCATTATTTTTTTTATTAATTAGCTAGAAGCTTTAACTAGGTACATGGTGCCTCTATTGTAATAAAATTTTAAAAATAGAATAATAACAAACACAGTACTAAAATAACATTTCAGAAGAATAACGTCTTAAGGTTATACGTTTTCCCTACTAAATGTTTTAGAGATTCCTACGTTTTATACTGAGATATTTAACTTATTATGACTTAAAGTAGGCCTAATTTAAGCTATTGTAGGGGCAGACCAAAAATATCACTGTTTAACATCCAGGAAGTACTCTGTTTCAGCGTGAAAAAAGAGACCAATTTTACGTATGTAGTGGTGCACGGTTATATTGACGTATGGTCATAGTGTAAGTGATGCATAGATGTGTGGAAACACGCGACGTTGTCGCGTTGTGTGTGGAAGCAGGAACACGCAATTACGCTAGAGCAGAGCCGCAATACAGTTTGCTGGATAAGGGCGACGTTGCCTCTCCGTCTAATCTGTCTAATAAAAATCAAAATATTTTCAATTGCATGATATTCAACTCAGTGCTGCCAGACCTACACCTGCAAGATTTTATGTAACTTTTGGCACTGTCGCGTCACTTTTGATACTTGAATTATACGTTATTTTGATAGACTTATCAAATTATCACTTTACGTATATAATAAATAAATAAACATTTATACTTGTTTGCATTTAATTAATAGTATAAAAATATAATAAAATATAAATGAAGTATAGTAATTCGCGAGAAAAAAAACCAAGCAGTCTTGTTGTTTTTTTGGTACTGTTTGTTGTACACACTGGCAACATACACCCAGTCGATACTTTGCCTCGCACTAGATGCGCGCTTGTTACCTAGGTAACGGAGAGTCAACAGAGATGTCAAGTAGTCAATAAATAGAAAAACCAAAAATAAAATATTATAATCATTTATTATATTCCTACTATTGTGTTTAAAGTGTCATCCATCTGAGCACCTACTGAAAATAAACCTTGAGGAAATTTTAGTGTCTTGTAAGTGATTGAATTATTAAACACAAGTTGGGCCGTAGGAACAAACTACGACTACTCTGGGTCCCAGGCCATGAAGGAATAGCAGGAAATGAGAAGGCTGATGAGCTGCAAGAACAGGATCGGCAAGTGCTATGCTTGGACCAGAACCATGTACGGGCCTGCCAGCATGCACAATCACAAAGGCCGTAAAGGATTACGTTGATAAGAAACACACGCAAGAGTGGGAAATCAGTGAAGGGCTACTACATTCGAGGAACATAGGATTTTTCCTCTTAGTGGGATCGCTGCGTTAATCGATCCCAAGGGGTCGAAGTGTTGCTGGCTATGTCAGCCCGCGATATAAGATAAGATAGAACTAATTTTAAATAAATAAACCTTTTTGTACATTACTTTGTCTTTATTTTTCTCTTTTCATTCAGACCTAGTACAATTTGCATAGTTCAGAATTCGTCCTAGTTTAAAAAAAAAATGATTACTAACAGTACCTACCATAAAATTGATCCTGTTTTTGAAAATTTATTCAAAAATATATTTTCATTAAAAAAAAATATTTGTATCGAGATTTGAACCGGGGCTCTTCAGAACACTACCCCGCCGCTCTAAATGACTACACCAATCGGTATCTGTAGGACTACGTCAAATATAGTCTATAGTTGCTACAGTTTATTGTTTTGTATGTGTGCGTGTCATTTATATCGTGACAAGAGTTAAAAATTGTACTTTGGAAATACATTAAAATGTGACTTCCAAAAAATTAAATTATGTTTGAAATATGTTCAGAGCAAACTAGAAAACAGGCAATATATATACAAATACTTTAATTCCACGTCAATCATAGCAAAATAAAATAAAACAATACTTTCGGGGAAAACAAGCGCCATCTAGCGGAATACTTTGCTTAGCGATACGAAACATTCAACCTTAAACGTTTAAATCTTTAATTAAATTATATAATTAAAGATTTAAACGTTTAAGACGTTATTCTTCTGAAATATTATTTTAGTACTTTAAATAAGTACTTATTGCATGCCCGCAATGGGTAAATTGTTGTTACTTAATTTTAAAACTACCTCCCATCCATTGTACACAATTATTGCAATAAAAAATCTTAGTCTTATTCTTGGTTTGCATTTCTGACTCCAACCATACCTTTAACCAAGTACTTATTTCAGACAGCTCACAAAATCTCACGTCAAAGTCTTAAACTAAGCCCTGAAAAGCGGATCTTCTCCGGCAACTTCACATCACAGCATCAAACATTCGACATCTCGCTCCCACATCGAAGAGCGAGCATGAGACAGAATATTCTAGAAGCAGTACAGAAGAAGACAGAAGACATCATGAGCGATGAAAGGGAACACCCTTTGTATGAGGACCCGAGAGATGTTATAGGTGAGGTATACAGGGTTAATTTTAAACATGGGCCTTCAGGGCTTTATGCTAAACTATAAGAGATAGCCTAAAATGCTGAAAGGTGGTGTATCCCTGATTTTGAGAAAAAGTAAAACTGCATCTTTAGATATTTGAATAAGTCATTAAGGTGAAAGGGTACTTGCGCTCGCTCCATACAAACGTAGTTGACTGTTTCCTCCCTGGATAATGACACTAGCATAAATATTTTTGTGCCATAAAACCTATAACTGCCATGACTATGCCCCTATGTTTTGTTTGTTTTTTCATTTTCTAATTATCATAGAAATTAAAATTAAAAATAAACAAAAACAAAAAATAAGGGCGTGGTCAAGGCAGTTATAAGTTTTATGCACCAAAAATATTTGCTCTATTGTCATTATCCAGGGAGGAAACAGTCGACTACGTTTGTAATAGTTTGTGTGGAGAAAGCCCCCGGTACCCTTTCCTCTTAATGAGCCAGGAATCGAACCAGTTGATTTTGCAAAAAAAATTCTATATTGTTATACAAATGAATAGTGTTGCTGATATAGATCAATTCTTGGAAACAAACATAGTACGGCAAATCAAAGGAAATAGCTCCTTTTTGAAGTTTTCTACAAATTTCATTTTTCAAAAAAAATCGACCGAGGCGTCATTTAGCAAGCGGAATGTCGCAAGTTTAAATCTCGCCATGGTGCTAAATTAATCAATATTTTTTTGTTATTCGAAATTTTAAAGCCATAATTTATATTATCACCTATTACAGGTTGTGTTTGGTATCCTGCAAATTCACAACCTAACATTTAAGCTGAATAAATTCTTTTCCATCCAAAGGTTGCCTGGAAGAAATCGCTTCCAGCGATAAGTCCGCCCATTTGTGCAACTTATACTATCGAGCTATAACTGTACTTTGTGTATATCATGTTCTATTTCTTCCTGTGTTGTACAAATAAAGTTAAAAGTTAAATCAAATCAAATCAATCATTTATTCAAATTAAATAGAGAATTAAAGATGTCAAAATTATAATAAAGTACTTGTCTATTTAACCTTATTTGAGGTATGTGAATTAGTCTAAATGAATAGTGAACTTTTTTGTTTGGGACTTATTAAACTATTAATAACGTTTGTATGTTTTGTAAACTGAAGCCATGTATTTAAGTAATTGATAGGTACTTCAGATTGCATGGATTATCATCGTTAATGCCTGCCAAAATAATTACCTACATAATCATTTTTAGTAAACCCAACTACGTAGGTACATCATAGTTTTAAGTTATCCATCTATCTAAATCTTAGAGATTATTCCTTGAAAACCCTAATAACAAAGTTTAAGTAATAAGATCATTATCACCCAGGTAAACCATCGAAGCCACCACGTAAACGTACCATCCAAGCCATAGCTGCATCATCACCAAGACTCAGCAAAGAACATAAAACAGTGTTGAAGGAACAAAAGAAAAAACTAACTAAAAAGTATGAAAGTTTAATAACAACGCTAATGGAAAGGTGTGAGAAGAATATTATAACGGTAAGCAGTTAGACGCAAGGCGTAGGCGCAACAGGGAAATATTAAACAAATATTTATGTACAGTCGGCTGCATAATTGGAGCCCTTGGGAGAGTTCGAAAATTACTATTCTTGGAATGTTTGCATTCTAATAATTTTTGTTTGATTAATTGATGAGTTAGAAGACTTTCAACTTCACCTAAAGCAGGTTTCTAGAATCTTGCTCGTGTTGAAAACATTCTAATAACAGCCGTTTTGGAGCTTTACGGTGGGTCTGCAATTATGCAGCTGACCGTACCTACAGACAGTGTTTCTGTATATAAGTAACTAGCGACCCGCCCCGGCTTCGCACGACTATATTATGCATGTACTCGTATTATACATATAAACCTTCCTCTTGAATCACTCTATCTATTAAAAAAAACCGCTTCAAAATCCGTTGCGTAGTTTTAAAGATTTAAGCATACAAAGGGATATAGGGACATAGGGACAGAGAAAGTGACTTTGTTTTATACTATGAAGTGATAGTGATAGTGATGATGATAGATAAAAGTATTAAGCAAATAATGAAGTTTGAATACCCCCAACAGCTTGCAGAAAAAGACAATCTAATAACAAAACTAAAAGACAAACTAAAAACAGTACTGGAATACAACAAACTGTTTGCCGATGAAAACGATCAACTACGAGCCCAATATGATGCAATAGCTAAATACGTTGAAGAGTGTAAAGCAGTTCTAAAAGCGGAGAAGGAGAGGAACAGACACCTTGAAGAGAAGAGGAGAGATCTTGAAGAGAGAGTTAATAAGTTTGAAGTGCCTGACAGAGGTGAGTAATATAGCTAAATAGTAATTTAATTGTGAAAATTGCTGCGTGGTTTTGCGTTTAAGTCCCGATTTTATAGGAATATCGGGATAAAAAGTAACCTTATTTTATTGCAAGACTCCAGCTATCTAGATATCAAGTTTAATCGCAATCGGTTCAGTAGTTTTTGCGTTAAGAGGTAATATAGTAACGCATTTAGTATTTTTAAAGTTAAAAGATTGGTGGTGGAATAGACATTTTGAGGAGAAAAGCAGAGACTTGGAAGAATAGTTTAAAATTACTTTTTCACAGTATAAAACGAATGAAAAGAAAAACCTGGCAGATTTATTCAATGAAAGAATTTCAAGGGTAGAAAATTATGTTAAAATATTTAGGCGTGAGCGTAAACGAACTAGAACTATAAACTTAAAGATTTCTAATAAAATGAATAAGTGTTAAAGTGACTCCGAATCAGGAGGTAAATAAAGGGAAAGTGTCATTGTTTGTAGAAAGTCGACATGTTCTAAAGTTACAATTGAAAATTTAACTCAAACAAAATTAAATTTAGCATGCCATAGTCATTCACCGGTTAAGCACCGTTTATTTGTCCCCCAGATCACAGCCAATCAGCAATCCCACTAGTAGAAGTATGCATGAGTTGCAGTAGCCGTCAGATAATAGTGAACCAAGCGAGGGAATATAACGCGAGGCTGCAGAAAGATATGCAAGCTATGAAGGACGTTTTATACAGGTAAGGCACAGTTTTAGGGTTCCGTAACCAAAGGGTAAAAACGAAACCCTTTTACTAAGATTCGACTGTCCCTCCGTCTGTCTGGCTGTATCTCATAAACCGTGATAGCTAGACTTGAAATTTTCACAGATAATGGTATTACTGTTGCCGAGCGGTTTTTTCACATAAACTTTTAGCCCTCATTACCGCCTTAAGGGATGAATTAAAAAAAATGTTTGATTATTGAATTACACACCCACAAAATATTTAACCTACTTCACTGTTTCTATTTTTAAACAACTAGTGGATAAATGAATTGGGAGCCGATGACTATTGGAAATTCGAATATTTTTTGAAAACTTTGAGGTTATGTAAATTCGAAAATCAGCTGATTTCTTAAAACAAAGGTCATCAGACTTAGAACAGTAGATAAAGAAGATAAAACTTTAAAAACTGTTGGCGCTCTAAGGAATACTTCAGACAACTGTATTTATGACCGCCGTTTATAGAGACCCTTTTACTTAGAATCCACTGTCTGTCTGTGTGTCCGTCTGTAACCAGGCTGTATCTCATAAACCATTATAGCTAGACAGTTAAAATGTTTACTGATGATGTATTTCTGTTGACGCTATAACAACAAATACTAAAAACAACATAAAGTTACGGAACCACACATGCGTGAGTCCGACTCGCACTTGGCCGTTTTTTTTCTTTTGCCGCTAACAAGAATTTACTTACTTATTTTTAAGATTAAACGTTCAACTATCTCGGTACCAAGAGAAACTGCGAACGAATCAAAACTCAGGCGAAACAAAAGACGTGTATAAACCTAGCGAAAGATATGACGCTTTAGATTCACTGATCAACGCTAGTCTTGGATTCAAACCAGGTATTTTTATAATAATAATAAATATTGTATAAAATGTTAGACAGCACCATCTAGCCCCAAGTTAAGCAACTGGGCTTGTGTTATGGTTGCTAGATAACGGCTATAATAAAAAATATGAAATATAAATATGGTCTATTTCAGCAAACAAGGTACAAAAAAGGTATAAAAACTTAGATTAAGCTAGAGAATACATATACTTTTTTTTGTGTATACTTAACTTATATGGTCGACTAAGCTGAGAGGGTGATAGATGCTGAGCAAGCCTACTCCATCCTCAATCAAAAAGGACCCAACTAAAGAAGTATATTTGCGGAAAAACAGCCCGTATACAAGTACAAGTCTATATTTTTTTAAATTTATATTTTGCTAGCGACCCGCCCCGGCTTCGCACGAGTACAACCGGCCCGTACCGCAGAAATCGCTATATCCCTGCATTTTAAATCTGTAATATCTTCGAAAATATTCATTTAAATGACACGCTATAAAGGACCATATTGATCTATAACAAAATGCACAATGTATTTAAGGAACTTGATTGGATAAGGATTGGACGCTAAACTAGCGACCCGCCCCGGCTTCGCACGGCTATATTATGCATGTATTATACATATAAACCTTCCTCTTGAATCACTATATATTTAAAAAAAACCGCATCAAAATCCGTTGCGTAGTTTTAAAGATCTAAGCATACAAAGGGAAATAGGGACAGAGAAAGCGACTTTGTTTTATACTATGTAGTGAAATCGATTTGTAAATAAGCCAATAAGGTTAATATTTAATGGTTAATATAAAAATGGTTATTGTGGGTTACCCTAAGAGATAGCCATATACCATCGCGGACTTTTTTGTAGACCTTTTTAGGTGTAAGTACAATACTTTAGTACATTTTATTGATATATGTCGTAGGGTTCAGTCAGCGTTTGCAATGTAAGCTCAAAAAAATGTGTTTATTTACGATATCACATTAGAAACCTCTAAAATTATCAATGTTCCTCTACTATATTATGCATTTATTATTTATTTATTTATTTTAGGAAACTCAACAGCTAAAACATGATTATATAAACAGAACAACAATAGAAAGCCAATTACAGATTATAGGTATAAACCTTCCTCTTGAAACACTGTATTAAAAAAAAATCCCGCACCTAAATCCGTTGCGTAGTTTTAAAGATTTAAGCATACACAGGGACAGACAGCGGAAAGTGACTTTGTTTTATACTATGTAATGATACTTACTTGTTCAAAAATAATCGTGTTTTTGTTTCAGAAACGGTATCAACAGAAGATGGACGTCAAAAACAAGGTTCAGATGAATCAACGACAAGACTTGTTGATCTCTCCGGCTTACTTAGTGCACAGGCTTTAGGTAAAAACCTACCTAAATTACCTATCTAGAGACTGGCTACCGAGTTTTGGCCGTAGAAAATGGGCCTCAAACTTAAAAAATCTAAGTAAATTTTATGAAATTACTAGCTTTTGCTCGCGACTTCGTCTGCGTAGATGTCGAAAATGGACCAAGGAATCACGTTGTCCCATAATAATTTTGACCCCCTTTTTTCACCCCCTAAGGGATAGAAGTTCGGAAAATCCTTTCTTATCGGATGCATACGTCATACAAAGAACACATCCTCCAAGTTTCAGGTCTCTACGATCAGCGGTTTAGGCTGTGCGTCGATCCGTCAGTCAGTCAAGACAAAGGATTTTATATGAATAGATATGAAATGTTTTTGAATGACTGACTGGCTGACGGATAAACGCACAGCCTAAACCGCTGACCGTTTGTATGGGACAACGCGATTCCTTGGTCCATTTTCGACTTCTACGCGGACGAAGTTACAGGCAAAAGCTAGTGTATAGATAAATTAGGATAATTTTCCCAAACATAAAAAAAATGTCCTTATATTCTAAAGTTTCCGTTTTGATCGTCTAGCTAGATAGATATCCTCGATTAACTGCAGCAAGTATGATAGGTTATTGAGTCGCGCCTTAAATACACAAGTTCGAATCACATAAACACATTTATTTTTTAAATTTCAGCACCCTTATTCGACGCTTACCAAGAAAACCTTCAAGAAAAAGACACCCTTATAACAGACTATGAGAAACAATTTGAAATTATAAACAAGAAATCTAAACAAATTGTTTCGGAAAACAAAAATCTATTAGAGAAAGTTAACTCGCTTGAAGACGAATTGGTGCGAGCGAGACAGAGTTATAAGAAAACTGTTGTAAGTATAATATACTAGTAGCGCTCCGCGGTTTCACCCGCGTAACTTCCGATCCCGTTGGAATATCGGGATAAAAAGTAGCCTATATTATTCCCAATGAATCAATGTATCCTCATACCAAGTTTTATCATAATCGGTCCAGTAGTTACGGACCAATTCGTTACAAACAAAAAAAATCGTTCCTCTTTATAATATTACTAGGGACCCGCACCGGCTTCGCACGGCTATATTATGTATGTATTAAACATATAAACCTTCCTCTTGAATCACTCTATCTATTAAAAAAAACCGCATCAAAATCCGTTGCGTAGTTTTAAAGATTTAAGCAGTCAAAGGGAAATAGGGACAGAAAAAGCGACTTTGTTTTATACTATGTAGTGAAGATTAGTATAAAAGTATAAACATAAATTGAGCTATTTCCTTTGATTTGCCATACAATGTTTGTTTCAAAGAATTGATCTAATTCTGCAGCAGTCACGATTAATTCAAAAATAAAGGTTGATTATTTTTTAATATTACTAGGTTCGATTCCTGGCTAGGGTTTAATGAGTTTTCTTAAAAATCTAATACTGCAGTTTTTTGTTTTAGAGTGAGAGAGATATAGTATTTATTTTATTATTCTATTTGTATTTTCTGAATATTGTTAATGTAGGGTTTCATCAATATAAATTCATTAATAATAATTATGTATGTATATAAATTTGTTAGACTTTATTTATCTCTATTTAGTTCTATTTTTAATTGATATAAAAATGTAAGTAACTAATAAATTATAATAATGATATTGGAAGAGTGAGGCTTTCTGACACAAGCGTTATTCGCTTAAAAGAAAGTCTCCAACCTAATTATGTAAAATGTATACCTCTTAGTTAATGAAATAAATACTTATTTATTTATTTATTTATTATAGTTTAGCATAATATGTCTTCTTTTTAGGGATCCGTACTCAAAGGGTAAAAACGGGAAAAGACTCAGCTGTCTGTCTTACTGTCTGTCCGTCTGTCTGTCATCAGGCTGTATCTTATGAACCATGATAGCTAGAAAGTTGAAATTATAAGAAAATAAAATATATTAACAACAAATACTAAAAACAAAAAAAAATAAGTGGGGCTTACCTCCCAAACAACATGGTACGGAACCTTTCTTGCGCGAGTCCGACTCGCACTTGGCCGTTTTATTTCTTTTTGAACTATTCTTTTTAGGTAGAGAAAGAAACAGTTGACCTTGAGAAAGCAACGCTTGTCGAGCGAGCGGAACGAGCAGAGTCTAAATTGAAACAAGTTTACGAGTTATATGAGGATAAAAGTAAGTTATCAAACCTAAACGATTTTTTTAACCTTTCTAACTTTTAACCAAAGTTTTTTACCCTAACTTTTTAAATTTAACCTAACTTTTTCAGTCTAACCTTGCATTGGTTTCTCAAATAGATATAACCCAAAAACAAAAAGTAACATTTATTAACTACTAGTAACCCGCCCCGGCTTCGCACGGCTATATTATGCATGTACTATACATATCCTTCCTCTTGAATCACTCTATCTATTTAAAAAACCGCATCAAAATCCGTTGCGTAGTTTTAAAGATTTAATCATACAAAGGGATATAGGGACAGAGAAAGCGACTTTGTTTTATACTATGTAGTGATTGACCTAACCTGACTTTTTTAAATCTAACCTAACTTTTATAAACCTTACCTAACTTTTTCCTAAGATGTAGTTTACTTTGAAAGAGATTGAGTTACGTAGTAAGGGCCCAGCCGATCACTTACAAAAACGACGGGGTGTTGTTATAAGTTTGACTTGTCTGTGTGTGTGTGTGTCTGTGGCATCGTAGCTCCCGAAGGGATGAACCGGTTTTGATTTTGTTTCTTTAGTTTGAAAGGTGAAATAGTCGGGAGTGTTCTTAGCTATGTTTGATTGAAATCGGTTGAGTAATCTGAAAGTTATGGGGGATAAAAGTCCAGGTTTTTTTTCAATTATAATTTTTTTCACAAATAACTTTTTTTAGTGGCAGCCATGATGCGTGATTACGAGACGGTCCACCGCGAATATTTCGCGGTTAAAAGTCTGTTAGAAGCATCAGCGGGTAAAGTCGCGCGACTCGACGAGTTGAGAGCCAACACTGTGCCCGCTGACATGCACGAGAGGAGATTGGAACATTGTAAAAGGTTAGTTAAACTATGTACAATCCACGGTCAAAAGTCTCTGCCCACCGTAACGTTTACAATCCTGTGCAGCACTATTGGACTGCCAAACACAGGGTTGCGGGTTCGATTCCCGCCTCAGACAAGTATTTATGCTTAGATATTGTCTGTGGTCTGGTTGAGTTTAGGTATTAAAAGCATATATTTATTAAAGAAAAGTATATAAGTAGTATATCCGTTGTCTAGCACCCATAACACAAGTCTAGTAACTTAGCTTGGGGCTAGATGGCGATGTGTGGAATGTCCTGCAATATTTATTGACGTGATAACGTCTAACAAATTGATGGAACACCTGGATTCACGTTTGTGTATAACATGTGTATATCGATCTACAATTGCTTACCTAGTAACCTCTAATCACTGGAGGGTAATCTTTTTAAGAAAAAATTAAGTGGCTGGCTTCTTGAACACTGTTTTTATGACCTAAACGAATTCAAATCATTTAGTTGTAGGAAAATACAATAAAGTTTTTATTTTTTGACATTATTATTTATTAATTTGATATTTGACATTATGTAATATATATAATTTTTAACATTTGCACGTCTGCTTGCGGACCGAATACATGTTCTAATATGTTTTGTAAGACCTTTATGCTATGTATTCCGGCGAATAAATGATCTTATCTTATCTTATCCTATCTTATCTTATCTTATCTTATCTTATCTTATCTTATCTTATCTTATCTTATCTTATCTTATCTTATCTTATCTTATCTTATCTTATCTTATCACTAAAAAGATGACGTCATGCTTCATGTTCCGGTACCATGACGGCGCGTCATGGTAAACGTCACGCGTCTAGTGTTTATTTTATATAGTTTAATAATAATATCGCTCATCTGGGCTTGTGTTATGGTGATTGAAGACTTATATAAACGAAAAAAAATATATAAAGGAAAAACAAAAAAAATGTAAAAAAAATTCGTCGTTTTCTTATGAACGTTATCACGTAAAATTATAGCCCGTAAACCGACTTACCAGACAACCATTGTTTTTATTTATTTATTATTTATTTATTTGTTAGACTTCTAGAAGAACTGAAACACCAGTACAGCATGGAAACTGAGAGGAAGAACGATCAGATCAATAAACTACAGCACGAATTGAAGACCAAGGAAGATAGACTTGATAAGCTGGTGAAAGAAAACGATACTTTGAAGGTGGAACTTGAAGGGGCGCTGAAAAATGTCAGGTAAGGTCATCAGGCAGGTGTGATAGTTGTCAAACAATGACCTTTAATTTGTAAAAAAAAACTAATTGTAATATTACATTCTGGCAATACCACGTATTATGCCGAATCTCGATGAAATAGGCAACTTTTTTTAAATTTGGTACTCGGGTGACCATACGTTTTTTATACATCGCGAAAATTTAAAAGAATTAAAAATAATAGTAAAATAACAGATTAGAATTAATAGTTCTTTCATTTTTCACAGTTTTGACACTAAAAAACATTAAAAAGAGAGTTGATCTTTTAAAATTTCGCAATTATCGGATATCACGGAAACCGTAACTTTCATAGAGCATAGCTTGATTTTTTCATTCATTACGGAACAGCCTGTATAAGTATTCTATACGTTGTCTGGTCGTCATAACCCAAGCCTAGTTGGCACTAGATGGCGCTGTTAGCAATGTCCTACAATAGTTTTCATAATAAATTTATTTAGTAATTAATTTCCCGGATCTTAATCGCGTATTATTTTTTTTCTCTTACCTCGACGTTTCGACTATTTTACAATAGTCATGGTTGCAAGGACACTGAATAAAAAAAAATGTAAAATCCACAGATTATACCGGAAAGCAGCAGTAATATTCCGTCAACGTTTGAAGGCAGCCACGGCACGGATCACTCGCGTCAGGACGAGCGTTAGACGTGCTAAGAACGAACCGCTAAGGCAGGCGTTACAAGCATTGGATAATATTAAACATGAGATAAAGGTGGGTTAATACTTAATGGAGGCTACAGATGTCGCTGTAATGGTGGTCGCACATTGATACGCGCAGAACGAATCGAATTTTTGCCGTCCACGGAAAAAGGTACCTTATAATAGTAAAGATAAGGTACATTTATTCATTTTTTTATTTCAGAGTCGGCCGCCTTTAGCGATGCGGACGACTCTGATGACGTCATCGGATATTTAAATGTATATACCTTACCTCTATTATTATAAGGTACCTTTTTCCGTGGACGGCAAAAATTCGATGCGTTCGGCGCGTATCAATCTGCGTCCACCTTAAATGTGGCTAATTATTAGTCCTTATAATTCTGAAAAACCGGACAAGTGCGAGCTGGATTCGTTCACGAAGGGTTCCGCACCATGATGTATGGGAGCCCCATTTAAATATAATTATTTTTCTGTTTTTATTTGTTTTCGGCAACCATCTGTTTATTAGGCAAATTGTTTTACTGGTCATTTAAATTTAGACAAACTTATCTTGCAAGTTAGTCACTTTCGCATTTCAGGCATTCTGTTTCAGTGGCATATTTCATTTAGGGCGAATAGCTTTCTAGGTAAACGTTCCATTTAGGCATAATGCGTTCATGCTTTTTAGGTAACTCGATTATTAGGGATAAATACTCCATAAGATTAATACACCCTCTAACAGCTGCCAGTGTCATATATCCTTATAAAACTATTATATAACTTACTAGCGACCCGACCCGGCTTCGCACCTTCCACCACCTAAAACCTTCCTATTGAATCACTCTATCTATTTAAAAAAACCGCATCAAAATCCGTTGCGTAGTTTTAAAGATTTAAGCGTACATAGGGATATAGGAACAGAGGATGCGACTTTGTTTTATCCTATGTAGTGATATAACTTTTTCTTTTTTGTGTTTTTTTTTCTTTTACCATTTCGCGCTTTTAACTTAACGTTCCTTTGTCCTTTTCCAGGCAGTAAAATCACGCGCCACAACATCACTAGAAGAGCTAGAACGTCGTATAAAAGATCAAGAAAGACGAGCATCGCTCGCTCAAACGGAATACAAGCGGGAAATCGAACGAGCACGGCTTGCGCTCGAGCATAAAGAGAGCATTATTCGGAGTTTGATCGATAAAGTTGCTGATGTTGAGGAAATTAGGTGAGTGAATGATTTAAGTAAGAAAACAGGCGAGCACGGTTTGCCCTCAAATTATTTGGAGCTTTATCGACAAAGTTCCTAGTTTTAAAGCAGTAAGGTAAATGAACGGGGTGAGTGAGTGAATGAATGATTTGCGTAAGAAATCGGGCGAGCACGGCTTGCCCTCGAATTGTTTGGAGCTTTATCGATAAAGTTACTAGTTTTGGAGAAGTAAGGTGAGTGAATGAATGATTTGATTGAGAAAACGGGCTAGCACAGTTTGCCCTCGAACTTTTCGGACCTGTATCGATAAAGTTACTAGTTTAGAAGAAAATTACTTACTCACCTCACGTAAGTAAACGGTGTGAGTGAGTGAATGATTTGCGTAAAAAATCGGACGAGCTCACCATGCCTTCGAATTATTCGAAATAGGCATCGATAAAGTTCCTGATGTTGAAGTCACTAGGTGTGTGAACGGTGTGAGTGAGTAAAGGAACGTTGTGAGTGAATGAGTGCACAATATGAACGAGCCAATATTAATTTTGCATTTGGTACTAGTTTTTTTCTTCAATATTTCAGATTGAGTCAAAGCGGTGCTCATCGACTTCAAGGCATCGTAGATAATAGTCCAGAACAACATGACCTGAAGAGAAATAAGTAGTATTTGTAAGTACCCACTTACTAGTTATAGTTTAATTATTGTATTTGATTGCGTACTTTTTCTACTTTTGTAAGCTTGTGAAAATGTGTATATTGTGTCACCTAGGGGGGAAAATATACGTTTTTCCATCTTATTTTAAACTTAACATGGTTGTTTTATTAGTATTTATAGCGGGATATTTATCGCATGGCGGACTTGTCCGTGTTCCGATACGTAGGCCGTTGCAGCCACAAAAGAAGGACGAGTTGGATTTTTTTTTGTTCCGTTACCTTCACTCGTGTCTATAAAAGGGCCTAGTTTATTTGGGGGTCTTTGAGTGACGAGCGTATAGGTATCTTCTAGGAAAGCGTGCTATATCTTAGACCGCATCTTCACTTACCATCGTGTGACGATCGAATTCAAACGATGGGCATTTTATTATAAAAAATAATAATAGTATATTATAGTATATAATAGTCTGTATTATAAAGTCGGTTTACGGACGATAATTTTACGTGATAACGCGTCATAAGAAAACATCGTTGCTATGGTTACCATTTCGTCAATAAAACGAAAATATCGTTGCTATGGTACTTAACCATTTTGTCAATAAAACTCACGTTCCCGTTACGCGATGACGTCACACTTTTTTGCAAATGCCGGTGTTTATCGATTTATATGACGTTATCACTTCAAAATAGCATATCTTGAGAAATAAAGACAACCGTATCGGTAGTTTAGCGAACATGGCGCTTGCAACAGTGTCGATATATCGATATGCCCAAAATACCCAACCCCGTTTTGAATAACTTTGTTTTTTACTTTAGTAAAAATTATAAATTTTTAGGTTAATAGGCCCTGTGTCTAAATAAATATTGATATTATTTGCTAACTTGATATTAATTGTATACGACACTAGTTGTGCCCTGCGGTTTCACCCGCGCAAGTCCCGATCCCGTGGGAATATCGGGATAAAAAGTAACCTATGTGTTAAGCCAGGTCTCCAACTATCTACATACCGAATTTCATCGCAATCGGTCCAGTAGTTTTTGCGTGAAGGAGTAACAAACATACACACACACAAAAACTTTCACATTTATAATATTAGTAGGATTAATTTAGAAAAATGTTATATAGAAGCTGTCAAATTGTCTAGTCATTAAAAAATATGATGGCTGTATAATTAAGAGATAAGTTTTCTTTTTAATTTAGTGAAAATTTTACTTCCTTTTTTAATAATAAAACATGTAAACCTAGAATACAACAAGCGATTGATATCAATAATATAAGATTTTGTTGCAATTCGAAATGCCCCGGAACAAAAATTCCATCAAAAAATGGCGGTGGCATGGGATCCTCTTAAGGGGAAGAAATAGGCACTTAAGAGAAAAGGGTACCGGGGGCTCTTTCCATACAAACTATTACAAACGTAGTCGACTGTTTTCTCCCTGGATAATGACACTAGAGCAAATATTTTTGGTGCATTAAACTTATAACTGCCATGACCATGCCCCTATTTTTTTTGATCTTAATTTCTATGATAATTAGAAAATGAAAAAAAAAACAAAACATAGGGGCATAGTCATAGCAGTTATAGATTTTATGGCACAAAAATATTTGCTCTAGTGTCATTATCCAGGGAGGAAACAGTCGACTACGTTTGTATGGAGAGAGCGTCGGTACCCTTTCACCTTAAGGAGGAGAAATAAGTAAGCTAGGAATGTAGAAAAGGTTCTTTGAAATTTAAAAATAGTGATTTTTTTATATTTTAACTATGTTTTCTTGTAGTATTAGATAAATATAGAGTTATATAAAGTATTATATGTATAGATTACCAAATGTGTTCAATAAAATGATGTCAATTGGTTATCCAGCATGTTTTCCTTTAGTTAGCAGTTATTTTTTCTGATAATCCTTTCTATATTTAATTATAAATTATGTTTTTTAAACATCATATAAAGTTGGCATAATTCGTTTGTGTGTTTAATTTTTGATAAAAAATTCACTTGGCCTCATTCTTGGCCTTGTTATAGTTTTGAGGTAAATTCTTGACCAATATTGTTTAAAATAAGATTTTAAATAAATATACTAATATTTATTTTTCAAACTAGGATAATTGTAACACAAAACCCCTCGGTCCTAATGCGGAGTTACCTTTGTGTTGAAACTTAATTAAAACAACACACAATATCCTAACTAGATTATACATAAAGAAAAATCAAGTAAACATCACTTTTTAGATAATCACTACAACATAGTATAAAACAAAGTCGCTTTTTCTGTCCCTATATCCCTATGTATGCTTAAATCTTTAAAACTACGCAACGGATTTTGATGCGGTTTTTTTAAATAGATAGAGAGATTCAAGAGGAAGGTATATGTGTATAATACATGCATAATATAGCCGTGCGAAGCCGGGGCGGGTCGCTAGTAATAAATAAAAAAAATGGTTGTCTGTAAAGTCGGTTTACGGACGATAATTTTACGTGATAACGTCATAAGAAAACATTGATGGTAACCATGGCAACGATAAAACGTTGCTATAGTTACCTTGTCAATAACATGAGGCGTTCCAGTAACGACGCGTGACGTCACACTTTTTTGAGATTGCAGGTGTTCACCAATTTATAAAACGTTATCACGTCAATAAAGCTTAACACATAACCCTTAAGATCAACGTTCTTCGCGATCCATTTCAAATATATCAACCGTTGTGTTGATATATTAAAATTGTTATTAAAACAACACAATATGCCTATTATAGCCACATTTATAAAGAAGTAAAATATGAAAAACACTGTCATAAGGCTTTATGACAGTGTTTTTCATATTTTACTTCTGAAATAGGCTTATTTCAGGTCTTTATACAGATACTATTATTAAGTTCAACGTTCTTCGTGACCAATTTAAAATGCAAAGTTACCTTTGTCTTGATATATTGTTATTATAATTAAATTAAAACAACACAATACATTATATCCACATTTATTATAAAGAAAATTATGACATCCTCTATCTCAAAAGGCCTGTTAGAGGTTTTAACACAGATACCATTAAGTTCAACGTTCTTCGTGATCAATTTAAAAAGCAAAGTGACCTTTTTGTTGATATATTGATATTATAATTAAATTAAAACAACACAATATTATTATAGCCACATTTATTATAAAGAAAAATATGAAAACAATTGTCTTAAAGCCTATATCTGGTCTTTACACAAATATAATTAAATTCAACATTCTTCGTGATCAATTTTAAATGCGGAGTTACCTTTGTGTTGATACATTGAAATTGTATTTGAATGAATATCGCTGCTTTTATTATTATGAGAAATCCAGTAAAAGTCATCGTCTTAGGGCCCATTTAAGGTCCTCACACATATAAACTTAGGGCCAATGGTCTTCGTGATCCAATTCAAGTACGGAGTTATCCTTGTGTTGACGCTTGGTATGGGGGGAGCGCAGTCGACACCGAAACTAACAATGCCAGCTAGGAACCAGTTACCTCCTTTGTTTACAAGCAATGGGCCGCCAGAGTCCATCTGTGGTGAAATTGTAATTTTAGTAAAGTAAAAAAAAGCGATATCACGCGATATAACTACATCAACATCAACAAATTCAACATGGCGGCTTTATCTATCATATTTTGAGAGTTGATGTAGTTATATCGCTTTATCGTATCGTGTTTTGGTCTTCATGCTAGGCATACAGAAATTACAGTTTTAGCAGCTGTTACTCATTATAACTCAGGTTTGTTACAAGTGTTTTGGTAAATTATCTAAATTCTTTAAAGTAACAGCGAAATAGTGATAACTACGCTTTGTTTATACATATTATTATGTCTTTGAATATTACATTTTAATGCGGATTTTTTTTGCGAATTTTAATGCGAAAATTTCGCGTAAAAAACAATTTTCCAAATCGGTCCAGGCGTTTTCGAGTAATCCGCGAACATACATAAAAAATATATATATACGAATTGAGAACCTCCTCCTTTTTTGAAGTCGGTTAAAAAGAATATTAAACTGATTTCAACAAGGTCCAGTGGCAATGAAATTCCAATAAAAAAAAACAAATAAATCAGTTAATAGACACAAAATTACGCCCGAACATCCATAAAGTCTAGAGTGAATAGGTAGCCGCTTGGCGATAATGCTATATGCTCGACTTCATCGTCGTTTCTCATTAGGTAAAATGCAAGCTTATTTTACGCATTCAAAAAAATGAAATATATCAGGCGCTCTAGTGTTTGGGACATGATGCAGTAATATAAGATATAGCGAAAAATGCTGAAAGGCGTGATTTTGACAAAAACTAACGTGAAATGCGTGATTTTGACAAAAACTAAAACTTTTTTTTTATTAGATTTTTGAAAAAGTAATTACCCTCGCCAGGAATCGAACCTGTTGTTTTAACAAAAAAAAATCACCTAGGTACTATATTATGTACCAATGGCGTCTTACTGATACAGATCAATTCTTAGAAACATAGTATGTACTATGGTACATACTATCATACTTTGTATCTGCATACAGGTACAAAGTATGCTTTGTACCTGTATGCAGAAATTAGCAGCGCTCTCGATCCCATGGGAATATCGGGATAAAAGTAGCCTATGTCACTCCTAATGAATCAATGTATCCTCACACCAAGTTTCATCAAAAGCGGTCCAGTAGTTTCGGAGCCTATTCCAACAAAAAAACAATCAAATCCTTACTCTTTATAATAATAATACAGAATTATAAATACCTGGCAAGAATCCTTTCCTTTAGCATAAGTACACAATCGTTTTGACGTTATATCAATGCCAGGGTAACTCTGTTGACAGTAGTTCGTCGATACGACGTTCACTTGCACTTGTTGTAGTATGTTTGTCGTGGGCTTGCCGATGTCTAACGTTCCCCATCCTTTGAAATGAAAGATATACTTACATTAGTATCTTTGATGTATATCTAGAAAAGTAGCGGCCCTAATATAGAGCCTTGAGCCATACCATATTACAAAATCGATGCATTTAATAGGTATACCATATTACAAAATCGATGTATATAATTTGATCTCAATATATTTTTAATGACCAAGATTGTAGAAAATGGCGTGTTAAAGTTTGACACTACTAAGTAGGTGTATGCTTTCGGCAATCGTTAATGATTCGGGATTTAACATTTGGGTTCTTCAAGTCGCGAGTGAATAGGTATATTCTAGAAAATCTTACTGCATCTTAGGCCGCATCGGCACCTACCAGCAGGCAGGTGTGATAGTGGTCAAACGCTGACCTAACATTTGTAAAAAAAAAGTTAAATCGTAATTTCACAGATACAAATAAACTCTCGCATCAATAGTACTCAACTGAATGAAACGTTTTTTGAAAATATATAAAAGAGAAAAAGACTCATCATGAAATATCTGAAATTACAAGAGCTACGAGTTTAAAACTTTGCATGGGAGTTCCATTTAGGACGCGTAGGGCAACATTTCAAGGGCTGAAAAAGCCCGTTAAAGTTTGTAGTCCGTAGTAACTATTATGTTTTCTGTGTTTTTGTAGAAAATCAACGTCACTTTTGAAGAGACACTAAGGGATGATTCTCATTAGACTGGGCCGTGCCCGGGGCGTGCCGTGTACTACGTGGCCCGGACGGGGCATGGATTTGGAACGTTACATTTTGTATGAAGCAATTTATGTAACACCGTGCATGATCCGTGTCCCGTCCTTGCCTGGACGACACCCGTCTACTCCACGGATCCGCCCCGTCCTCCTCGGGGCGGCTGATAACCCGGTGTAATATAAACATGCAGTATGGACGGACTCTGCTCCGGACTCGGCCCGGTCTAATGTGAATCATCCCTGGTAAAACCGCGGGGCACAGCTAGTTTGTAAAACCCTACTAATATTATAAATGTGAAAGTTTGCGTGTGTATGTTTGTTACTCCTTCATGCAAAAACTACCGGACCGATTGCGAAAAAAGTTGGTATGTAGATGGCTGGAGACCTGAATTAATACATAGGCTACTCCTTATCCCGATATTCCCACGGGATCGGGACTTACGCGAGGGAAACCGCGAAGCGTAGCTAGTAACAAAATATGTATAGATACAAACCTAGTTCCGTAACGGTATCGCCTACAAGATTGTCAGTATAAAGGGGATAAGGCAGACATACTGGTTGAACATTGTCGTTCAGCTGCATATTTGTTAACGTTTGGATCAAACTCACATCGTTCTCGTATTCCCTGCAAATATAAAACAATTTTAAACAAATATAAATAATTATTGCAAGACAATTTACGCCATCTAGCGCCAAGCTAAGCTAATATCGATTATTTTCACTTAATGGACTATTAATTATAATTTTTAACATGATGCCCTAGTTCTAGTCAAATGATACTTTCAGGGTTTATACCTACTTCATGAAAGCCAGTAGTTTTTAAGATAGGTTGCAGAAAAAATATTTTGTAAAGTTTTTTTTTGGAACCATACAAAGATAAAATAAACATTAGATTTAAAAAAAAATATTACTTTAATGGTTTTATTTTGAGTTTTATAAATCTAAGACTCTGATTGGTGAGTTTTATAAATCCAAGACTCTGATAGGGTACAAAAGGTCCACTATTGAATTTGTTTCACAAAAAAAAGGCAGAATCGCAGACCTGATAGTTTAGCTGTAATTGCGAAGATTAGTGTGAAATCTGATTTTATCTAAAATTTCACTAAAGTCCAAATCAATTTTGAACCACTAAATATTTCAGAACATACAGGGGGGTTAAATCGATAGGCACTGAGGTCCCCCACCCCCTCAGCAACCGATGATCCACCGTGTTAGACGTGTTACACACCTTGTTACACCGTGTATACTTAATAGGTATACAAAATATACATACAGAAACAAGAAACAAATATCAGAGCGTGGAGTGCAGTTTTCTTGTATAAAACGCTACTATTACGTTTGCGTAAACGAGAAAATTGTATCGAAAGTTAAAGCTTCACATTACGTCCGCTTTTCAACTTTCCTTACTATTTTCTCGTTAACGCTCACGTTGTAGTAGCGTTTACTATACGAGAAAACTAGCACTTCGCGCTTTGTACAATCCACGGTCAAAAGTCTCTGCCCACCGTAACGTTTACAATCCTGTGCAGCACTATTTGTACATTATAACAACGTAACCTGTGGATCGAACCCACGTCGGTTGGTGTAGCGGGTGGCCCCTTATACCACTCACTCAACTAAAGACATAGCTAACATGTTGAAAATAATAATCACACTGAGTACTTTCAATTCAAGTATTTAAGTTTGTGTGTAACGTCTATTAGAAGAAGGTCGTAAGTCCAATACTTGTTGATAGTATTAATGTTGCAAACTGGTCATTTACTTATGACCCATACTGTACATAAATATTTGTTTAAGGATAAGTAGGACCTGAAAACCCCTATCTCTTTCCCACGCGCGCGCCGCGCGATGATTCTATCCCTTTCCCCCGCGCGCCGCGTTTTAAGTAATTAAAAGACTAAATCTATTTCAGTGAAAAACTATCTGTACCACCTTGATGTAAAATTTATGAATGTATAAATTTTGTACTTGTTTTTTCTTTACAATCGCCGTAAAATTGAAAAAGCTCAAAAAAATTACGTTTTTCATTATTGAGGCAAATCACTCTAACCGTGTTTCGAAGTGTATGAAATACAAAGCATTTCTTCACCTTTACGACAGTAGGAATATCATTCTATGGATTTTAGTGGTTGATACACAAAAACTGTTTTTAAGACAGCTCTATCGCGCTTCTGGTCATACCACTTCGGCTTAAGGCGGGAGAACCCGCAACCTTCTGCGTTGCAGGCAAGTGTTCGTTCGACGCGCCACAGTGGTCGTCTTATCTTACCTTACTGCTATATTTTATATGCTTTTGTAATTGGTATTGCTTAAATTATCAACTTACCTATATTGAGGATGTATGAAATACTGTCTAACTTGATATGAGATACCTGTAACGAAATATTAAGTCAATAAATTATAAGACTGCCAGACTTCAGATTAAGTTGGGTTTAAAAATAGTACATTGCGATACATGTGTAGTAAATTGATCATTGCATAGGGGCGGTTTATGACTCGCAAGCGGAACGCGAGCGCGTTTATAAAGCCGAGATACATTTACATTTGTTTTTGCGTCGGGGGTTAAAAACAGAATATTCCATTTTTATAATCATTTTCTAAGACGTTATCGCGTTAAATTATCGTTCGTAAACCGACTTTACAGACAACCATTTTTGCTGACTTAAAAACTCTTTGTTGGTACTTACCTATCTTTTCTTTTTTTATACATCAAAACAGTATAACCCAGCTAAATTAAGAATGTTTCATCATCATAACATGTATTAGCAGTAAGATACGTATTTAACTTATCTGGATAACTTTATAGGACTATTTGGTAATTTATAACGCACGCGCGCATAATACGTTGGATTATGAGCCTAAAAGCCTAAAGATCCACTTTATGAGCTACTGTGATCAAAAAATACTTACATTTCAGCAAGTCCCGATGTCCAACAAGAATCCTTAAATCTTTAGGCCATCTCGGTCGCCCGTCTTCAAAAAAGCAATGTGCAGCCGATAAGACCCAGGTAGATTTGATGACACTCCCTCCGCAGAATACATCATAGGTGTTAATGTCTCTTATGCCAGCCATCATGTTGTATTGGTGTTCGCCAGTCGCATTGCCTCCTACGATTCTTGTCTATATAATAATAAATAAATATTGCAATTGCCGACGAGGTAATGATGACGAACAACTATCGGAAATATATCCTGAAGGACGGTACGGTCGATATTTGTCGGGCATGCCACCGTCCCGGGGAGTCACTCAGGCATATTATTTCCGGTTGTTCTCATCTTGCCAATGGTGAGTATTTGCACAGACATAACCTAGTAGCTAGGATCATCCACCAGCAACTTGCTCTTAAATATGGACTCGTGGACCAAGAGGTGCCATACTATCAATATGCACCCGCGCCAGTTCTAGAAAACGGCCGTGCCATGCTCTACTGGGACCGGTCTATCATCACGGACAGGACTATTGTCGCCAATAAGCCTGATATCGTGATAGTAGACCGGTCGGAGCGACGGGCAATATTTGTCGATATAACCGTTCCACATGACGTTAATCTCGTAAAGGCTGAAAAGGACAAAGAAACTAAGTACTTGGACTTGGCCCACGAGATTACCGCCATGTGGGACGTTGATTCGACGAGTATTGTTCCGATAGTTGTATCGGCAAATGGACTCATAGCGAAGAGCCTTGATCAACACCTCAAGAGGCTCTCGCTGGATGGTTGGGTCAAGGGTCAGATCCAGAAGGCAGTCATCTTGGATACGGCACGTATTGTCAGAAGATTCCTCTCTCTGCGGCTTTAACCATCGGTAGCCTGGGCCCTGCCTCGCTGCCGACGGTCTTCTAGGTTTAGGTTTTTATAATGATTTACTGTTTTATATGCAAAATTTATACATTATTTTTAAAACTTGTAAATTAAATTTTATTTATGTTAGGTTTTAAAGCTTAGATAGAATTATTTTATAAGTTTTTATAGTGATGTATATATTTTGTAATCAGTTTGTTTTTATAAAAATTTAAATTTAAGAAAAATAAATGAATTAGAGATAATAAATATTGTAGAAAATTTTACACAGCCCCAAGCTAAGCAACAAGGCTTGTGTTATGGGTGCTGGTTAAGTAGTGGACTGTAATAATAGATAGATAGGTGCGTGCGTAGTTTTAACTAAAGTAAATTTTTGATGTTGATATCTCACAATACTTAAACTTTATTAAATAATTAAACTTTGCACAATACAGAGTAAAGCTGCCCTCCATTTATAGAGCAAGAGAGTGTTGCCACTATGCACTAACTAAAATATAAACATTTTAGATAAAAATATATATTTATGTTGACAACATAACATATACTTTTTAACCGACTTCAAATAAAGGAGGAGGTTCTCAATTCGGATGTATGTATGTTTTTTTATATTTTTTTTTATGGATGTTCGCGCATATCTTCTTTTTTACATATAACATATTGGCAACTATACTAGCAAGCCGTTGAGAGCTACTTCTATGCACCTTAACAATCACCTATTGTTCTACGACTTATGGAAATTCTTATAAAAAAAACATACAAAAATAATAAAATAAGTCCATCAGTTCAAAAAATACTCAACTCTATATAGGCCACAGAATCAATCATAGTACGTATGGTAAAGCGCGAGCGGAATGTCTCGCCCGCGCCCGCGCCGCGCGCTCTCTGTGCCGCATAGACATAGAACATGGCCAGACAGTACTAGAAACACTTGAATATTTTTCGGGATAAGTATTAGGTTCTGACCAAAGTCGTAGAACAAAAGTTATTTGTTAAGGGGGGTCCATACGCCAACGACCTTGGTACACAGCCTACTAACTATTTAGTAGTAACTATACTACTGGGACTGGTCGCCTTCGTTGGTGAAAATTGTTGATTGTTACGAATGTGTTTTGTTTTTCTCAAAAGTGCTGAGATGGAATTGTAGGTGAGATTTTTATTGGCATTTTGGTGCGACTTTGAGGCAAAAATTTCTTATAGTTTTGAATCTATCCTAAAATTAAGAATTAAAACTAGTCTAGCTTTCAAATGACAAGGAATTTTCGCCTCAAAATTACCCCAAAATATCGGTAAAAAATTTACCCACAATTCCATCTCAGCACTTTTGAAAAAAAACAAAACACATTCGTTACAATCAACAATGTTAGTTGTAAGCGACGGGTATTTCTGGCGCGTTGCGTTTGGCAGTATAAGCAGCCTTAAGGTGCACAGAAGTAGCCCTCAACGGCTTGCAGTATAGTTACCAATAATCCTGAATACTGTGGCATTACTTACTTGTTTTATTTCACCACATCTGCATCGTGGTGGGTTGTTGGGAACTGTTTTGGATTTCAATTTACACCTAAATGTGCCGCCTGGGCTGTTCTCTGGCACGTATAGACCTGAAAATCAGTATTAGTATCGATATTAATTTGTTAGTGTGTATCACTACATAGTATAAAATAAAGTCACTTCACCGTCCCTATGTCCCTATGTATGCTTAGATCTTTAAAACTACACAACGAATTTTGATGCGGATTTTTAATTGATGGAGTGATTCAAGAGGAAGGTTTATATGTATAATACATGGATAGTATAGCCGTGCGAAGCCGGAGCGGATCGCTAGTATAAAATAAAGTCACTTTTCGCAGTCCCTATGTCCCTATGTATGCTTAGTTCTTTCAAACTACGCAACGGATTTTGATGCGGTTTTTTTTAATAGATAGAGTGATTAAAGAGGAAAGTTTTTAGATATAATACATGCATAATACAGCCGTGCGAAGCCGGGACGGGTAGCTAGTAGTGTATAATAGTGTAATGATAAGAACCCATGGACGTTACTTTAGTTGCTCCATTTCAAATAATACTTTCAAATATTTGTAATATTGATCTTTGTGGCCGAGGTCATATGAAAAAAATACCCTCATGAGTTTCTTGTGCCTTCTTCTCATTGGTGGGCGCGTCCCGAAGGCACACATCCTAACTTAGCTTTTAAGACGATTCTATGTGTTCTTTAAACAAATGTATTAAGCATCCAAAGGAATAAAAAAAAATGACTTTGACTTTATACCTAAGTCAAAAAATCTGCCCATATCTTTTTATTATGTTGACTAAGGGCCTGTCAACTTAGTGCTGGGTCCACCCGTTCCTGAGAAAACACGGACACGGACAGACGGACAAGAGAGTGATCTTATATGATCTTTTTTACCTTTTCACGTATGGAACCCTAAAAGGTTAAAGGGTTCCGTACTTCAAAAGGTATAGTCCCTATTACCTAGGTGTAAAAATCCTGAATCACGATAAAGAAAATGGGCAATTTTTTTGTTGATAAAGTTCACAGACTTATTTATTATTACTACCTACTTTATGGTTAGATTTAAGAGGAAAGGTTACCGGGGGCTCTTTCCATACAAACTACTACAAACGTAGTCGACTGTTTTCTTCGTGGATAATGACACTTGAGCAAATATTTTTGGTGCATAAAACTTATAACTGCCATGACCATGCCCCTATTTTTAACCGACTTCAAAAAAAGGAGGAGGTTCTCAATTCGGTTGTATGTACTTTTATTTTATTTTATGGATGTTCCCGCATATCTTCTTTGTTTATCAACCGATTTTGATGAATCTTTTTTTTATATTTTATTTTTTTAATCTTATTTCTATGATAATTAAAAATGAAAAAAACCAAAACATAGGGGCATAGTCATGGCAGTTATAGGTTTCATGGCACAAAAATATTTGTGCTAAGTGTCATTATCCAGGGAGGAAACAGTCGACTACGTTTGTATGAAGAGCGTGCAAGGTACATACGTTTGTATTATTTATCTAAACTGCTTCTGTTATTATAAACACATTAGTTTATAGGTTACTTTTAATTGAATTTGAATTAGAGTCTTTATATCTTACTATCAGCGGCCCGCGGTTTCACCGCGTAAGTCCCGATCCCGTGAGAATCATCATCATCATCATCGCTCGCGATGTTCCCGGTTGCATCCCTCTCGGGAGCCCGGGGTCCGCTTTCCTACTTTTACGCCTCCACTTCGCACGATCTTCGGCATTCTGGTTTGTAAGGCCATTTGCACGCATATCACCCTTTACGACGTCAAGCCAGCACTTCTTGGGTCTACCTAGTCTGCCACGACCCGGCGGAGGCGCCTTGGCAAGACATTTGTTCCCCACGTAACTAGCCGGTTTTCGCAAGACGTGGCCGTACCAGGCAGCGTAGGCGACACTGTTGCAATTTATCTGCAATGTCTCGGACATGAAGGCTGCCCCGGATGCGGGAGTTCCTGACGCGATCCTTTCGCGTCACTCCACACATCCAGCGCAACATCTTCATCTCCGTGACACGCAGTTCCTGCTTATGTCGTTCAAGTACCGGCCACGCCTCACTACCATACAAAAGGACAGGTCTAATGATGGTTTTATAGACCTGTCCCTTTCCCCCCGATCCCGTGGGAATATCGGGATGAAAAGTAGCTTATGTTACTCTCAAAGATTCAATGTCCTAATACTAAGTTTCATCAAAATCGTTTCAGTAGTTTCGGAGCCTAGTATACAAGTATTATAAAGAGATAAGATTATTTGTTTGTTTGTATTGAATAGACTCCAAAACTACTGGGTTGATTTAGGTGAAACAATATACGTGCAATTTTCAAAAAAAATCTGAATTCTGATTTTGTTGTGTCCCATAAATTGACTTTTGTTTTTACGTAATATAAACATATTTAGTTCAAGATAACAATTACATAAATAAAAGCACTGAATTATTGTTTAAGATGTGGATTCTGCCTTAGGATTTCCAATTACAAAAGTTACTAACATGAAGTAACGAACATGAGAACGAAAGTTTAATTTCATCTTTTCTATAAAAAATCTGATAAAATCGACTGTTTTGTGATAAGATATCGAAAACTTAATATACAATTATCAATCCATATTACTATAAACGAAAAAGAGCATTAACTTACACTTGTTTTTCCGTAACTAACCAGGAAACAATTTTTGAATCCGGGGAGCACCACACAATCCAACAATGTTTTTAGATTAATTTGATATATTACAGCAAAATAACTTTGTGCTACGTTCTTCTTAAAAGTTTCCAGTGCACAGAAAACCATAATCTACTTAACTTTATTTAAATATTTTCGATTAATCACGTAACTAACTAGGAAACCGCAAAATGACCTTTTTTATGAATGTTAAAAAACATTAATGATTTAAAATGATGCATTGTTTTCGCAGAATTGTTTATTCAAGTGATAAATGATTATAATCAGTGTAAGATAGTACCAAAAAGTTAAATGCAAACTCAATTTTTTCTTAAATATTCTTATAGAAAGTCAACACTGCTTAATGGGACACATCACTCTCCATACATTTGGACACTCAAAGTTCTAATTTTTAATATTTTTTTCATAAATGATCTAACTTTTACAAGAATTAGAGCAGGAATATAAACAATAATTCAGTGCTTTTATTTATGTAATTGTTATCTTGAACAAAATATGTTTATATTACGTAAAAAACAAAAGTCAATTTATGGGACACATCAAAATCAGAATTCAGATTTTTTTTGAAAAATGCTCATACAATGTGTTTCAGCGAAGGGGGTTTTAATGCGAAAGGGGGTTGTTGTAGACGTCTAAGCAAACAACTTTTGATCTACGACTTTTGGAAATTTGAACTTTTTTTACGATAAATCTGAGGGAATTTTAACTTGAAAATCAGCTGTTTCATACAAAAGTCGTAGAACAAAAGTAGTTCGCCTAGACGTCTAGAACAACTCCCTTTCGTATTAAAATAATAAATAAATAAATACTGCAGGACATTCTACACAACGCCATCTAGCCCCAAGCTAAGTAAGTAAGCTAAGACTTGTGTTTTGGGTGCTAGACAACGGATACTTTTTATATACTTTATATACTTTTTCTTTTGTAAATATATACTTATAATACATAGAAACAACCAGACCACAGACAAATATCTAAGCATAAATACTTGTCTAAGGCGGGAATCGAACCCGCAACCCTGTGTTTGGCAGTCCAGCATGGTGACCATTGTGCCAACTGGGTCGTCATTATAACTAGTATCACTAGTATTAAAACCCTTTCGCTGAAACACATTGTATATGTATAGTGTTATTGTAACACTAGTGTGTGTAATGAAGCGTTCTATCTATAATGATCATCTTACCAACGACAATTTTACTATCATAAGACAATATTTTTGTAATATTCTTTGTCCCGCAGTATCTTTCAGCACCAGTCAAGCTTTCATCGCCAGATTTTGATATAAGCAGGCTATCGCCTTCGCAGTTTTTTGACTGAAAGTTAAAGTTTTAAATTTATTAAATCTATCGGGGTTATTGGTAATCATAATATTAGCAAGCGAATGATGGGTCACTTCTGTGCACCTAAACAAACAACTTTTGATTTACGACTTTTGGAAATTCGGACATTTTTTGGAAAATGTTTTTTTTTTAGCCGTCATTTGTATTTAGGTGGTCGCAGATTGATCAGAGCCGAAAGACAAGATACCTTATATTAATAGAGATAAGGTAGGTATTTCAGAGTCGGCCGCCTCTGACGATGCGGTCGACTCTGATGACGTCATCGGAAAAATAAATGTAGGTACCTTATCTCTATTAATATAAGGTACCTTATATTAATAGAGTTTTGTAAACTTGTCAGGTATATGGGTGGGTAAACTTATGTTTTTTTTTTGTTAATTTTTAGGTATAATTTGAATTTAGTTTGTGTTTCTAGACATAGGTATTATATGTATTTTTAGTAATGTTGGGGTTATTTATTGTATTATATTTCTTTGTTTATGCTATTTACTTGTTTTGTGTCCTTCGTCGGCTCATCTTTTTCTTTTGTTTGTTACCTATTCTTTTTTGATTATTTATGATATTTGTATTATGTTTATAGCGTTGTTGGTTACTGTTAGGATCACCTCATAATTCCTTTTACTTTTTATGTTTTATATACGTGGAACTCTGTAATTGGCTTTCTATTGTTGTACTGTTTATATCTGCAACCACCTTTTAGCTAGTATTTAGCAATAAAAAAAAAACTTCTTAAAAATTAGTGTTGTATTTATGCAACACATTGCTTTGTTTAGTACATAAGTCAGTTGTGTTTTCCAACGAGTTAAATATGAATCTTACATTTGTAATGTATCCAAATTAAATCGAAAATGATAGGATTTTTCATTAGTTTTCGTAATTTCTTTTTCATTATTTTCTACAGAAAGTAAAGTAAAAAGTACTAGTTTTCTTTTCTTTAACAAGTATAAAATAAATAAATAAAATGAATATTGCAGGACATTTCACACATCACCATCTAGCCCCAAGCTAAGTCACTAGACTTGTGTTATGGGTGCTAAACAACGGATATACTACTTATATACATTTCTTTTGTAAAATATATACTTATGATACATAGAAACAACCAGACCACAGACAAATATCCAAGCATAAATACTTGTCTGAGGCGGGAATCGAACCCACAACCCTGTGTTTGACAGTCCGGTGTGGTGACCATGTGCCAACTGGGTCATGAAAAATGTGCTAAATAACTAACCTCAGGCATATTAAGTTCGCAGTCGACACTGCAAACACTGCCGTTGCCGAGACACTCCCCTATCCATCTACATCTCCTGTTTGGAAGGTAACTGTACGGGTACTCTGGAGTTTGCACGTAATACGTTTTTGGACGTATCACCTGTTGAGACATAGGTTTTATAACACAAGTAAATTGTCATTTTTATGAGATACTAGCGACCCGCCCCGGCTTCGCACGGCTGTATTATGCATGTATTATATCTAAAAACCTTCATCTTTAATCACTCTATCTTTTAAACAAAAACCGCATCAAAATCCGTTGCGTAGTTTTAAAGATCTAAGCATACATAGGGACGACGAAAAGTGACTTTAATATTTTATACTAGCGACCCGTTCCGGCTTCGCACGGCTATATTATGCATGTATTATACATATAAACCTTCCTCTTGAATAACTCTATCTATTAAAAATCGCATCAAAATCCGTTGCGTAGTTTTAAAGATTTAAGCGTACAAAGGGACATAGGGACGGCGAAAAGTGACTTTGTTTTATACTATGACTGTAATGATGATAATGATTGAGAGTGGTTTGCGTTTTCACCAGCGTAAATTCATTACTCTGTGCCCCGCGGTTTTCCTGCGTTAGTGTTTTTTTTTAGTAACGTCGATTTTCAAAAACCCTATCTTAGTGCTCGCCTATCCTATAAGGAACCCCCAATTTCAGATTGTTTCTGAACAGCTCTTATAGTTTCAGAAATTTCGCGATCAACCTTTTTTCTTTTAGATAATGAAATTTATTGATATTATGATCAGATACGGTGTCTAAAGGGCTGACTGCTACATTGGCCAAAAAGGCAATGCATATAAAGGCACCCTGCCTCGCCCGGAGGCGCTTTGCCCCGGGCCCAGTCAGACAAATAATTTTACAAGAAATTAGCTCTTACCCACTTGCACATATTAAACATCCTTTCCCGCCCAATACTTTCTTATCGTTACGTTTTTACAAACACCAACATTATTATTTTTATGACGTCAAAAGGGCGGCTAATTGTCAACATAATTATTTTAATGACGTCAAAAGGCGGCAAATTGTCAACACTATTATTGTTATGACGTCAAAAGGGCGGCAAATTGTCAATATAATTATTTTAATGACGTCAAAAGGCGGCAAATTGTTAACATTATTATTTTTATGACGTCAAAAGGGCGGTAAATTATGACTCTGCCAATGACCTACGCCACGCTACACCACTGCCTGCCAGGTATTTCGGCTGGCAACATTTTTTCCCTATTATTTACAATCCCACCATGGAATTTTGAATGTCTTAATCTTACCTCTTGATAGTAATTACAGTCAGGATCCTGAGCTTTGACGTTGTAACAAATTATAAACAAAACTATAGTTTTCCAAAACATTTTTTAAATATGAAAAAAAACTTCAAACTCAAAATGGTCTAATGCACTTCCTTATTCACATATTTTTAGGTTTAAATGGATTTTTAATTATTTAATTTTCGGTTTAAAAATAACTCGATGTCGAGAAAAAGTTAGTATAATATTTCTTCAATTTTTTTTATTTAATTACCTCCTAGGTAGAGAACGTTTAAATTGCATTGAATATAGTACTACTTTTACATAAATATAAAAAAAATATATTTTTTTACTCTTTTTTTTTAATTATTAATTTCAGAAAATAATTTAAATTTGAATTTTCACAAAACTTTTATTTGAAAAAAATAAATAAAATTAAAACTAAAGACAATTTAAGATAGGTAAGTATTAACTGAAACCGAAAACTATCTTGTCTCAGTGAAAACACAATTGCTCTAATATATATGGACAGTTCGTGTTAGACTAATACGACAATAACATTCACTGATAACTGAGGAACGGATTATATGCGCCCATAAAATAAATAAATATTTCAGGTCATTACTAAAAAAAAAAAAAAAAAAATATTAAATAAATATTTCAGGACATATTACACATCGCCATCCAGCCCCAAGCTAAGCAACTTAATGCTTGTGTTACATATAACGGATAAACTACTTATATACTTTTTTTTTTGTAAATATATACATATTATACATATAGGAAACACCCAGAACCAGAAACAAGAATTTATGGTCAGCATAAATACTTGTTCCCGGCGGGAATCGAACCCGCAACCTTCTGCGTCGCAGTCGGGTGTTCGCCCGACGCGCCACAGAGGTCGTATTACTAACACATAAATAGGTAAGTAGGTATTAGAGTAACAGTTACTCTTACTTACCTATTTATGTGTTTAAATTATCTATGTAATTGACTTGCCAATATTACGAAATGTGATGACATGGTGAATAAATGATTTATGATTTACATTCCACACATCGCCGTCTAGCCCCAAGCTACGTAACTAGACTTATGTTATGGGTACTATAAAATGGATAGACTACTTATCTATATGCTTTCCTTTGTTAATCTTTCCTACTAATATTATAAATGTGAAAGTTTGTGTGTGTGTGTATGTATGTTTGTTACTCCTTCACGCAAATAGTAGGTACTGAACTGATTGTGATAAAACTCGGTACCTAGATAGCTGGAGACCTGGATTAACACATAGGCTACTTTTTATCCCGATATTCCCACGGGATCAAGACTTACGCGGGTGAAATCGCAGAGCGTAGCTAGTATATACATAAAATGCATACAAGAACCAGACCGCTGACAAATATCTAAGCATAAATACTTATCTGAGGCGGGAATCGAACCCGCATCCCTGTGTTTGGCAGACCGGCATGGTGATCATTGTACCAACTGGGTCGTCATTATATCAAAATACTTGAGATTTGCAAAGAAAAATGCCATTAACATGCGTGAAAATATGCAACATTCGATATTAACATAAAATAGGCTCTTTAGCTCCATATGCAAATATTATTATTATACTTACTTTACAAAATACTGCGAGTTGAGGCACTTATATTTGACGTATGGAATAGTCTTCCCGATTGCTACATGAGGTGAAGAAGTTGGCATTTGGAGTGCTGACTATTTACGCACGTGCTATTTACTGTGGGCAAAAAAATGTGGCTCTTTAAAAACTTTGAATTTTTGTAAATTGTAATTTTTGGGTCTTCTGACTCAAAAGGTTGCCGACTCCTGCCCAAGTCCTAGGGCCATTAAAGGATCACTAAATAGTATAAAACAAAGTCGCTTCGCGTTGTCTGTCCCTATGTATGCTTAGATCCAGGGACCGAAAAACCGATATTTTAGGATACTTGAAATTCAGATACCCCTATGCAAAGATATCTTAATTTAAAATAGAATTACGGTACCCAAAAATAATGATATCGCAAAATTTTGGTATCTAAAAATAAATGGTTTATGAACCGTTCATGAACAGTATTTTTGAGATGTTTGTAAAAATGGCAACGTCGCTTTTTCGTTCGACTGAATCTAGCAATTTACATCTAGTGCAGCTCCCAGTCCTAACAAAAATCAGTTTTATGGTCCCATCGTAAAGAAAGCATGAAACTTGGCATGAACGTAGCTGTCATATATGTGCTTCAATTTCGATATGGAAGCACGTCGAGAAATTATTGTTTCCCCCCTTTCCCCCCCCTTTTTGTGCCAAATTAGAGTTTTTTGCATTTTGTATGAAAACGGTTCAAACTACAACCAAACTGTCAATGAGCAATATGATCCTCATTAAACTCACTACAACAATTTCCTTGGAAGTATGTAGATCGGACTTATAGTTTAGAAGCTGTAAGTGATTTTAACGCCCCCTCGACCCTGTTTTGTATCAACCCTAATGAGTTTTTTGATTTTATTATAAAAACGATTAAAGCCACATCAAAACTGTCAATGACCAATTTGTTCTTCATTAAATTCTCTATAATAATTGTCTTGGAAGTATGTTGATAGGACTTATAATTTTCGAAATATGCTTACTTTTCTTTCAATTCGGTCAGTAAAATTAGACACAAAAACGCTATACATCGAAAAAAATATATATATTTTTAATATGTTATTAGACCCTCCGAGAGTAGTCTATTCCTGAGTTGTCATCCTTGAAAACCCTGGGCTTCTCCTATGGTGCTATCTGGCACGTGTTTTAGTTTTTTAGGAAAAACTACCCCTTGAAAGCGTTTTCCAGGTATGTTTGTTTTATATGTTTGTTTATTAACTTCTCAACTGGCCTACAAACCCCCGAGCGGTTTTTCGGCCGAAACGCTACACTGGCCAAAACCGCTCGGGGGTTTCGGGCGTATTTTGATGTTTTTTACGTCTAATGAATGAATGTATGTCAAGATCAAGTATAGCCAACCTATTCTGGGATGTACATGAGTTGCATATAAAACCATACTACTTAATTTGGTAAGGTTATAATCGTTCAATGTCAATGTCACTTCGATCAATTGCCTTTGACGGCCATGTTTGTTTGTTTTTGTTTTGGACAGTGCGCGTTTCGACTTAATTAATATTGTTTTCATTTGTTTTATGTGTTGTGTTTTGTGATAAAACAACGCCTGGGTAACTAGATCACCTCACTTTGTATTATTAACTCACTAGCTGCGCCCCGCGGTTTCACCCGCGCAAGTCCCGATCCCGTGGGTATATCGGGATAAAAAGTAGCCTATGTGTTAATCCAGGTCTCCAACTATCTACCTACCAAGTTTCAACGCAATCGGTCCAGTAGTTTTTGCGTGAAGGAGTAACAAACACACATACACACACACACACACACAAACTTTCACATTTATAATATTAGTGGGATAAATTTCGCAGGAGATATTAGTTTCTTTAGGAATTTTTTTTGCAATTTTTTTGCAAGTGCATTTTGCAAATTTGCACTTCACTCTGCAATTACTCACATTATTTGTTCAAGTACTAATATTTAAACTATGTCATCTAAATAGGAAATTTCATTCTGAATGCAGAAAGGTATCAATGTTATGAATTAGTCAAACCAAAATTAATTTATATGCATAAACGGGTCTGCCCCCTTCAAGCGGCCATTTTTTTTCGACTTGGCCAGTCAACGGCTACTTTCTGCTCCGAAAAGAAAATCGCTCGGGGGTTTGTAGGCCAGTTGAGAAGTTAATTGTCAATTTCATAGTCTAGGTCGTTTTTAATACAGAAATTTTAAAAATAACTATTCAGAATAATGTTTTCATCATTAAACAAAATTCAACTTTAAGAAACCGTAAACTATTTCTTTGTTTCTGAGAAAACTAGTCCTATAGGAGAAGTAATAGTCCTATAGGAAAAACTATTAGATATACATTTGTAGATACTAAAATCACCTTCAATTTGATTCCAAAGTGGTGCTGCTAGGATTGACAGTTTTTTCAGAAACAAAGAAATAGTTTACCGTTTCTTAAAGTTGAATTTTGTTTAATGATGAAAACATTATTCTGAATAGTTATTTTTAAAATTTCTGTATTAAAAACGACCTAGACTATGAAATTGACAATTAAAAACAAACATACACGTGCACGGCAGAGATTACGTTTAACCCTTTCTAATGACATATGTAAAAGAGAGAAAGGATTTTCGCGTAGAATTGGCAACGCGCAAGAAGACACTTTTAGGGTTTAATATTCGGGTATCCGCTTACGATTTTGGGTACCCGAAACTAGTGGTACCGCAATTTATAGATATCATTATTTGTGGTACTTAAAATGCAAAGTAAGCGTTCGAGTATCACTTAAAAATACCGATCAAAACCGCTTATTGAGATACCATTTCGGTCCCTGCTTAGATCTTTAAAACTACGCAACGGATATTGATGCGGTTTTTTAATAGATAGAGTAATTCAAGAGGAAAATTTTCGTACATAAAACAAAAGTACCACGCGTACGAAGTTGCAGACAACAGCTAGTGTTATATAAATATGCATCATCCAGAATAATAGATTACCTATAATGCAGATTATTGCAACTGCATGTTCATGACATTAAGTTAGCTGACATTGAGTAAATTTAATTTCATTAATGGGTATTTTATTATCTAGAATTTTATTTTGAGTAACATTGTACCTGATCAACATCGAAATTTGTGAACTGCATAACATACATAACTTTTTATTTTATACCCATACACATTGTATTCTTTTTAAAATTCATAATAAATTTATTAATTTAAACTTTTAAGACAGCATGATTATGATCTTAATAATTTTCTAATTAATTTATTAGTAGGTATTAACTGTTCTAATGTTGTTATTACTTTTATTTCCTTTTTAAATGATTTTTGAATTTGAATTTTGAATTCAAATATTGCAGATACATATAATCCTTGCCTTACTGATAACGAATTAACACCATAATCATATGAAGGTTCAATAGATAGCGAAACGCATTGTTTTGTTGGTAATTATTAGTTAGTTTTCCTCTTACACTTTGCGGTCAGGTTTTGAGGGGCAATGGGTAATGCGGGCCAAGCGAAAAATATATCTTTACTTCCTAGTTACTTAAAATAAAATAACATACAGGAAACATTTAACTTATTGACGTGACAACGTCTTATAAATTGGTTTGCCGGGTGACACTTCAAGAAACTGCGTTACGCTCCGCTGACGTTATGCGCTCACAATGAGAGCGAGTGAGAGGCACGCGGGCATGGTTAGCCCGCCTAAGAGCGAGAGAGACAGACATAAAAAGTGAAAGGCACGCGTCCCTTCCACTCGAGCACAGTTGTTGTCACGTAAAACTTTCGCCCGTATACCGACTTTACAGGCAACCAGTTTTCGTTGTTTTTTTGTGATTTCTATGACCTAAATTAGCTGATTCCATTACCATGCTGAATAAGAAATGATGAAGCAAAACGCTTAGTGTCGCATATCAGTTTGCCTGGTTGTATGACGGAAGAAAGGAGATGGCAACATTTTCAACTCCCGACGAGTCCCCTGGGGCATAGGGGGATCCGCGAGGCGCTCCAATCTAATTTTAAATTAGCGTATGTCGTCTCCCCTACTCCAGGGGGCCCGACGCGTGTGAAGCTGGCGTGGGGTATCGGAATAATTTTGATTAGGTACCTATATAAATAAATATTGCAGGACATTCCACACATCGCCATTAAGCCACAAGCTAAGTAACTAGACTTGTGTTATGGGTGCTAAACAACGGATATACTACTTAAGTATATACTTTTCTTTTGTAGGTAAATATCACTACATAGTATAAAACAAAGTCACTTTCTCTGTCCCTATGATGTCCCTATATCCCTATGTATGCTTAAATCTTTAAAACTACGCTACGGATTTTGATGCGTTTTTTAAAATACTTAGATAGAGTGATTTAAGAGGAAGGTATATTATGCATGTATACATGCATGCATACATGCATAATATAGCCGCGCGAAGCCGGGGCGGGTGGCTAGTATACTAATATAAATGCAAAAATTATATGAAAAGTTATAAGGTGCCTCTAGCTAGCGGCTGTAATGAAAAGCTTCAACTTTCCATACAATTTCCGCTTACGTTTTACTGTACTCCAATACTCCACTATGGGTACCTACACAACCCGCAACTACCCACCTATTACGCAACCCAACAGATAAAATCCACTTTTGGTATTAAGAATACTAAAATAAAATTTAAAAACCTATAAAATGTGAAATCATTACATTTTTCGCAGTAATCTTCTTTCTATACATATAAAATCCTGAATTACTGACGGATCAACGCACAGCCTATTATAAACCGCTGATCGTAGAGACCTGAAACTTGGAGGAACATCTGAATGATTTTGAAATATTCAAACCCTACGCGGACGAAGTCGCGGGCGAAAGCTAGTTTATATATAAACTAGCGACCAGCTCCGGCTTCGCACGGCTATATTATGCATGTATTATACATATACACCTTCCTCTTGAATCACTCTATCTAATAAAAAAAACCGCATCAAAATCCGTTGCGTAGTTTTAAAGATTTAAGCATACATAGGGATATAGGGACAGAGAAAGCGACTTTGTTTTATACTATATAGTGATAGTGAAGAGTCTTTCTTCCATCTGCTGGTCTTTGTTTGATTTGGGATCCGACTCCTGAAGGCCAATTCTCGTAAATAATATTGTTTAAATTACAGATTAATTACAGTTAAAGAGGGTATTATTTGTGATCGAAATGCAATTGAAATGATATTGAAATGTAATTTGAACAATGTTATTTACGAGAATTGACTTTCTGGTTGCGGAGTTATGCTACGTTGAACTTTTTTAAAGGTTTTTTCGTTTCCTTTTATGAGGTGCGAGACTAAGAAAAGATTTTTCAAAATTCGATTGCTAAAGGTTTTTGTAGTTCCTAGTAACTTTTATGTATAAGTACCTATTCTAGGTTTAGGGCGGTTGGTCAAAGTGCACGGCCAAAGGAGTATTTCGTAAAAATATACGTTTTGACAAAATGGTGGACCAGCAGCATGGGCCGTCTAGTAAAGAAGGAAGGACTACCAGACCCGACAACCCAGGACAGGATGTCCTAACGCTGACAAATTAGGAGAGCCGACCCCACCTGAAGTGGGAAGAGGCAGAAAAGAAGATACATTTTTATCAAAATCTCGTATAGGTACTGTCTTGGGTGTATTTATTCAAATAACACGTTTAGCCAAAGGAGTTTTTCGTCAAACTATAAACATACTTATTCTGTGTTTGTGGAAAATATCACGATTAAAGAGACACTAACGCAAGTAAACCCGCGAGGCAGAATTAGTCTATTATAATAGAGAGTGTAATGATCGCTTTAAAGTAAGTCAAGGATTTAAAATCCGACAAACGAGCTACCGCTAATTATAAGCATTTTTTATGCAGAGCTGTGTTGATCTATTTGTAGATACCTCGGATTTTATTCAGAAGGTAGTGGGTTCGAATCCCGGCCTCAATAGATTTTTCTTACGGATTTATGTGCGCTCATTAAAATTGCTCTTACATTGAAGGAAAACATCTTGAAATCAAATCCGCAGCTTAGTTGGCTATCTTAGTGACGGGTTCTTTTCTCTACACATGGTCAACTAAGTTGGTTCTTTTGGCATGACGATGGGTTACCCACCCATCCTCATGCCAAAAGAACCTAACTTAAGAGGTTTATAGTTGCAAAAAAAAAATAGAATACCCACCGGCCTAGGTCGTATCGCGAAGCACACTTGTCCGTAAAGCCGGTGCAGCCACAAAAGGAGGATAAGTCGGAAAAGGTTTTTGTTCCGCTGCCGTCTTCCTACCTTCACTCGCGTCCCTCGAAGGTGCCCGTTTAGGGCCGTAGAGGTCCTTGAGTCACGAGCGTATGCGTAGGTATCTTCTAGGAAAGCGTGCTACATCAAGCAATCCGTCGTCAACGCTTAGCTTGGGCGCATACGTAGTATCTACGTTTTCCGAATGCGGTTACGGAACGCATTCGGGTTCCCGAATGCGTCAAATTTATACAAAACTAGCTTTTGCCCGCTACTTCGTCCGCGTAGAATTAGTAGATTGGACCAAGGAATCATCCCATCCCATCATTGTCCCATACAAACTTTGCCCCCGTTTTTCACCCCTTAAGGGGTAGAATTTTGAAAAATCCTTTCTTATTGGATGCCTACGTCATACAAAGAACACACCCTCCAATTTTCAGGTCTCTACGATCAGCGGTTTAGGCTGTGCGCTGATCCGTCAGTCAGTCATTCAGGACAAAGCATTTTATATGTATAGATTCTCTGCCACCGCACACGTGCGTTTTTTTCCGGACGGAATTGATTCCGTACGTACGTTCTAAATGCCAGTCCTTGCGTTCTGATCGGCTGATTTGAAGTATCGAGGACCTGAATACGATAACCGCATCCGGAAAACGTACGTTTGCGCCCAGACTTAAGCACCTACCTATAATAAATAATAAATAAATAAATAAATATTGCAGGACATTCCACACATCGCCATCTAGCCCCAAGCTAAGTAAGTAGACTTGTGTTATGGGTGCTAGACAACGGATATACTACTTATATACTTTTTTTTTGTAAATATATACTTAATATACATACAGACACCCAGACCACAGACAAATATCTAAGCATAAATACTTGTCTATTGCGGGAATCGAACCCGCAACCCTACGTTTGGCAGTCCGGCATGGTGACCATTGTGCCAACTGGGTCGACCTATCAATACAGGTCAAGACCTTAAAGGCATATTTGGAACGAAAAATAGGATTAATTACTTACTACTTTATGTAAGGTTAGAATGACTAAAAAATAAAACAATTAAATAGAAAGGAGGCAATTTTATTACTTTTTTTATTAGTAGGTCGATCTACAAAGGTTGTATAGATAATAAACCAACTTTACACACCTATTAGTAACGCCCCGCAGTTTCACCTGCCAAAGTCTCGATCCCAATGGAAAACTGGAATCACTATCACTACATAGTATAAAACAAAGCTGCTTGTCCCTATATCCCTTTGTATGCTTAAATCTTTAAAACTACGCAACGGATTTTGATGCGGTTTTTTTTAATAGAAAGAGTGATTCAGAGGAATGTTTATATGTATAATACATGCATAATACAGGGTTATTGGAAATTAATTGACACGGCGTTAAGGGCTTCTTCTGTGCACCTTAACAAACAACTTTTGTTCTACGACTTTTGTCGAAACTTAATACATATCCCAAAAAAAGTATTTAAGTGTTTCTCGTACTGTCTGGTAATTTTCTATGTCTATGCGGCAAGTGCGCGCGCGCGATCGGCACCATACCTACTATGATTGATTCTGTGACGTAGACGTAGAGTTGAGTATTATTTGAACTGTTGGATTTAATTTTTTATTTTTGTATGGAATATTTTTATAATGAATTTCCAAAAGTCGTAGAACAAAAGTTGATCGTTAAGGTGCACAGAAGAAGCCCTTAACGCCGTGTCAATTAATTTCCAATAACCCTGTATAGCCGTGATAAAATAAAATAACCTATGTTGTGCCTTCAAGAATTTCAAGTTAGAATACCAAGTTCTTTAAAATCAGTCCAGTAGTTTCAAAACCTGTTCATTACAAACAAAATAAAATTAAAATATTTCATTATTGAAGGGGTTGTGACATTTTGGTATAGGAAACAATCAGCCATTTTTAATGTTGCGCGGCCACCTTTCCAACCTTTGGGAGCATTAATATACGAACAATAAAGGGCGTTTAATAAAACTTATTCAAGAATCAGGTTTTCCTGCTTAAAAAAATCTTAAATATTTTTTAACATCAAATTATAGGTAAAATTGTCACTTTACAAGATATTGTTACATGGCATGTCATGTTTAAATATCCTCTATCACTTTAAGTTTGAAAAACCGGTCAAGTGCGAGTCGGACTCGCGCACGAAGGGTTCCGTACCATTATCATCACATAAAAATCACGTCATAGATGGCGCTAGTGGTAAAAATACAGGAATGAAGGGTAAATGGCGGTTTACGGTTTATGACGTATTAAAATAAATCTACTTACCAAATCTCGTCCAAACCAATTTTGGGTGGAAGTTTGCATGGTAATGTATATCATATTTTTTTTTAGTTTCATCATTATCTTATTTTAGAAGTTACATGGGGGGACACTTTTTACCACTTCGGAAGTGTCTCTCGCGTAAACTATTCAGTTTAGAAAAAATGATATTAGAAACCTCTCCATAGATAGGTACCCCACACGTATGGGTTTGACGAAAAAAAAAAACTATTTTATTAGTTTCAGGTCTAAGTATCGGGAATCCTAAAATGTATTGTTTTTTTTTTCTATTTTTGTGTGAAAATCTTAATGCGGTTCACAGAATACATCTACTTACCATGTTTCAACAGTATACTTCTTATTGGTAGTTCCGGAAAAAGTGGCTGTGACATACGGCAGACAGACAGACATGACGAATCTATAAGGGTTCCGTTTTTTGCCATTTGGCTACGGAACCCTAAAAATTGTTGTGTAAAAGAAAGAAAATAAGGCGACTGCTATAAGGCAGTCTCCATTCTTATGTTACCCTTTTCTACCCTTGTTTTTAGAGTAAAAGGTTTAACTGCGCATGCGTCAATTTAAGACATGCGCAATCGAATCGAACTTCTCGTACTCGATATTGATTGAATCAAGCAGTACCTAGTCCATTTCAACACCTCCCCTTGTCTTTGTTACAATAATATTAATTCCATGTTAAAATTTATCGATATGATTTTTCTAAAAATTAAAAACTTATCGCTCTACGGAGTGGGTGTGAAAAAAATATAAATTATAATTTTATTTTAATTTTGATACGATGGCAGCTGCGGAAGAGTTAGATATTTCACAAGAAATCAAGAGGTAGACGAATAAAAGAAATGCCAAAACGGATACCTTTTCACATAGTTTACGCAACAAGTAAGTTATTATATTTTATTATTTTAATAACAGTACCTATTTTTTTTACCCTATGGTTTAACCCGCGTAAGTCCCGATCCCGTAGAAATTTTGAGATAAAAAGTAGCTAGCCTATGTTACTCTCAAAAATTCAATATATCTTCAAAACTAGGTACTTCAACGATTTTGATTCAACTTGGTTAAAAACCCTTAAACAGAAAACCCTAAAACCGAAAATAGAAAACCCTAAAACCTAACTTACATTTTTGAAGTAAAAACTTCTTTAGCGGCGTTGAGCACTTTTTCTGTAATGGGTATAAAATCTTAAACTCGCGTCAGGACACGTGACCTGATCGAAAAAGCGTAAGACGGATGGAGAGTAGACAGCTATCCCCTCTCTACGGCGCGGCGAAAATGTATGCCTGGGCCTACTGTTTTTAATTTGGCTGTGAGTGTATTAAGACGTACATAATAATATGGTATTTTTTAACGGACGACTATTGACGGACGACAAATGTCGGACGACAATTTGTTGGACGACAAATGTCGGACGACTATTTGTTGGACGACAAATGTCGACTATTTTTTTTTTCATCTAAAACTCTTTTTGCGTATGTTCTCGCGACATGAGATTTTACACAGATATACAGTTTTCACTTTTTTATTTCATTTATCTAATGTATGTTAGTCTGTAAGGTATATATTTTATATGTGTCTGTACTTATTTATAAGGCTATTACTGTTACCTGAAATAAAAATATTATTATTGGTTCATTACTACATCACTATCACTATAACTATCACTACATAGTATAAAACAAAGTTGCTTTCTCTGTCCCTTTAGCAATATGTATGCTTAAATCTTTAAAACTATTCAACGGATTTTAATTCGTTTTTTTTAAATAGATAGAGTGATTCAAGAGGAAGGTTTATATGTATAATGCATGCATAATATAGCCGTGCGAAGCCGGAGCGGGTCGCTAGTTAAAAATAAAAACGTTTTCTTTTTAAAAAATATTAGTTTAGAAAAGTTTGAGTGTAACTTTATCATGGGCTTCTTTTACGAATCCATCGAAAATAAATTATAACATTTACTGCTTTAAAGAACAGTAATATATTTTTCATTACTCATACTCCGAAAGTAGGTCTAAATATACCTGAAGAGCGTGTAGAAAATAAAACTTTCAGCCCTAGGGAAAATCGCTTTCAATGACAGCTGTCATGTCAAATTATGGCTTCGCACGGCTTGTACAATATGCATGTAGCCAGTATCAGTATGTTTACGCATTAGGAACTTCAAAAACCTAACCTCCTTGCTTTAAGTAACACCAAAGAATAACACTACATATATATAACCTCTTTGGTCCCAACCTTGGAAGAGGATCAGGTAGTATGGAGTCTCTCATTCACTCTCGTTGTTAGGAAGAATTTTATGTATTATTCGTAATGAAAAGCACAGTGTTTACCTCGGGTGAAAGACTCATTAAGTCCCTCGAACTATTAGCGCCCTCGCTACGCTCGGGCGCCAAACTCCGTCTCGGGACGTGTAATGAGTGACTTTCACACCTAGGATAACAATGTACTATTTATCATATAGAGGTGTACTTACCACCTTATTCATAAAAAATAAATTACATGCAAAGACATATGCAAAATAAATAACCCCTTCCATGCCCCTTCCTTGCAGTCAAGCAAAAAGTCTTTGATTATTATTATTTTTTGTCACTTTCGCACTTTTACAAATAACTGATGTGCGAAAATGACTAATCATTTTTTTAACTAACGAGGGTTTAGTTTATAATTGCTTATGATTAAGGGGTTATATTCAAATAGAAGGCCAATTCTCGTAAATAAAATTGTTCAAAATACATTGTAATATCATTCCGATTGCATTACAAAAAATATTCTTGAGAATAACAAAAGCTAATTTGAGGGTAGGTATACTTTGAGTTACTTTGAGGGTATTTTTTGTAAGTAATCGTAATGTAATTTGAATTGAACAATTTTATTTTCGAGAATTGGCCTTCTGAAAGGCGTCAACCACGCGTCAACCTTTGCATGTACAATACTAGCGACCCGCTCCGGCTTCGCACGGCTATATTATTATACATATAAACCTTCCTCTTGAATCACGCTGTCTATAAAAAAAAACCGCATCAAAATCCGGTGCGTAGTTTTAAAGATCTAAGCGGTCAAAGGGAAATAGGGACAGAAAAAACGACTTTGTTTTATACTATGTAGTGATAGTGATAGTGAAGTTGAGTATGGGTTTATATCCTACCAGGGACTAAAAAAATTTAAAATGGCATTTCAAGGACTTCTAATTGGAAATTAAATAAAATACCTAGCATTATTACTTTGATTGAAGTAGGTATGCGGCTATGATCGCGTTTCGAACCGGGTGGCATATTTGCCTGAATAATTAATAAGTTTCTTTCAAATCGATAGTTGGAATTATTAGAGTCGGTGACAAATATAGAAGGTATGAAGGTATTACAGGGTTCATTGAGTTAGTGTAGCTTTTTGTTAAACTTTTTAACTTTTTAATATTATTAAGCTGAAGAGTTTGTTTGTTTGAACGCGCTAATCTCAGGAACCACTGATTCGAATTCAAAAAATGATTTTGGTTTGGATAGTCCATTTGTCGAGGAAGGCTATAGGTTATTTTATATTTCGATATTCCCACGGGATTGGGAGTTACGCGGGTGAAACTACTAGGTACTGATCTAAACAAAAAAATAAGTTTTTTTTAAATTACTAAATTCTTTTACTTTAAGTACCTATACTTATTTAAAAATACTCTTCTTTAACTTTGGTCCAGGCGAAGACAGCTCGTATCCAGCATGCGAGCTGAACTCGCAAGGGCCAGCAGCCCGCGGCTGGCGCAGCGACGGTACCGCACCTCACGAGCTGCTTCTACGGCTTACGGCTGTCACCAACGTCCACAAACTGCAGCTGCTGGCGCATCATCAACTCATACGTAAGTATATTTAGCTTCAGACTTAGCCAAAGACGTTTTCAACATGCCAAGTTGCTCCCGGCGAAATCTGCCCTCAGTTCTCTGGGATGAGTTCGCTAGATCCCTGAAATCGCGTGGTGTAGCTAGTAATTCTATACACTTCCTAAACTGCTCGTTTCCAACACGCCAGGTCGCTGTTCCCTTCCGGCGAAAACTGCCCTCAGTTCACTAGGATGATTCAGCTGGACTTATGAAAATGAAATCGTGTGGTCCAGCTAGTGATTCTATGTAACTTCCTATAAATATCATTCAACATATTAATCATTAAATATATCATATTCAACAGCTGCATCAGTAGAAGTCCTGGTATCTGGTGGCCTGGTATCCGAAGGTGCAGCCACGCCATGCGGTGCGACTTACACCAGCGTTGGGAAGGTCACCCTCGCCAAGCCTACATCTCAGGCGAGGACTAGAGAACTAAGGTACGTTAACATAGGTTAGATTCTGAAACCTTAGACCAGGGGGAGCCCTAAATATCCCACCGCTTCCGCAGAGACGTAAAAGTGTATAAGACTGCATTATTCAATTCGTCAAGACAAGACAAGACAATTCGTCCAAAGAGGTTTTAAGGCATTTCGCATTGTGGTACTTGGACATTTAATCCGAAAATAGTGGAGTCAAAACCCGAAAGAATACCCTAATCATTTATTACAAGTGGAATTAATAGGTGATCAATATCATAATTCTAATTTCCAGATCTGCAGCCCTTCCAGAACCAACAATAGCCCGATTTGTAAAGCTCAAACTCTCAGGACCACATCCACCGGCTTCAGAAAATGATCAGGTAGGTCGAAGATTGTTGGCAATTTTACGGTCTACCACATAACAGCAACTCTTCCAGACAATGTCACGGATGGTTAGACTCCCGCGTGGTGGTACGCGGGAGACCCAAGGTGCCAAAGTCAGCATAAGGTCTTCAGATTACCCTTAGTCGCCTTCTATGATTCTCATGAGAGAAAGCGGGGTAGCTATATTCTATGCGGATTTCATTCTTCAAGGTTGCCTGAAAGAGATCACTCTTATAAGAAGCGATAAGGCCGCCCTTTACGATAAGGCCGCCCTATACTAGCTTTTGCCAGCGTCTTTGTCCGCGTAAAAGTCGAAAATGTTTCTAATAGGATTGGACCAAGGAATCACGTTGTCCCATACAAACTTGGCCCCCTTTTTCACCCCCTATCGGGTAGAATTTCGGAAAATCCTTTCTTAATGGATGCCAACGTCATACAAAGAACACACCCTCCAAGTTTCAGGTCTCTACGATCAGCAGTTTAAGCTGTGCCTTGATCCGTCAGTCATTTAGGAAAAAGCATTTTATATGAATAAAGATTTACCTGGCCTAAATCAGGTCCTCATTTAAATTACAGGTAGCCCTTATGGCAGTCAACGTTCTAGGCGAAGAGGTCGAAGATCCAGACCACACGCCGATGTCAGCCAAGTCGGAACCTTCATACTCTCCTTACGATGACTTGGCATTCGTTATGTATGTGGACACGGAAATAGCAGACTTGGTTCGAACTCTTGATGATAAGAAGCGAACTGCTGTTGCTGGTAAGAAAATCTTCCTAAATCCTTCAGAAGACGTAGAATATTTTTAGGGTTCCGTAGCCAAATGGCAAAAAACAGAACCCTTATAGATTCGTCATGTCTGTCTGTCTGCCGTATGTCACAGCCACTTTTTTTGATCAATTTTATTGAAAGATGGAAGCATCTTAGGTATAATAATTGCTCCAATATGGTTTAAGCGAGGAGTGAAGCTTCCGAGGATTTTAATCCGATGAGGAAAATGTGCATAAAAAATTTTGCCTATTTTTTTAAATCACATTTCGACTAGTAACCTGTTTTCTTCCAAGTTTCTCTCATTTTAATTATTGACGTGATAACGTGTTATAAATTAATGAACACCGGCAACCTTCATAAAAAAGTGTGACGTCATTGCTTACGCTCCGTTATTGACAAGGTAAACATAGCAACGATAATACGTTGCTATGGTTACCATCAATTCTTATGAACATCATAAGTACCTACGTAAAATTATCGTCCGTAAACCGACTTTGCAGACAACCATACAATTTTTTTAATAATTGAAAGATGAAAGATTCTTACAATAATTGCCAATATAATTTTATTGAGGAGTGAGGCTTCCGAGGATCCTCCTCTGATAAGGAAAATGTGCACAAAAGTTTCGCCAATTTTTTTAAATCACATTTTTACCTTAACAAATTTTTCTTTTGCCTTCAGAGGAACGTTTCGAATACGCTCGTCGTCTGAAGTCGGCTGGTTCAGCACTAGCAGCTGCAGGTATCAGGATCGGGAGATGGAGGCTTCGGAAACGGACAGCTGCAGCCAGGGATGACTTCGAGCTTGCTAGACGGATGAGAGACAGGATCGCTGATGCCCTCGTCGGGGTGAAGGAGGACACCCAGCTTTGTAGACTGTTTGAAGAGAATGGGGTAAGTGCTGGCGTCATTACGTACTGTTTTAGAAGGGGACGACTTTGATTCACTTCACTACATAGTATAAAATAAAGTCACTTTTCACCGTCCCTATTTCCCTTTGTACGCTTAGATCTTTAAAACTACGCAACGGATTTTGATGCGGTTTTTTTTAATAGATAGAGTGATTCATGAGGAAGGTTTATATGTTATAATACATGCATAATATAGCCGTGCGAAGCCGGAGCGGGTCGCTAGTTGATTATAAAAGACGATTTTAAAAGGTGTCAATTTACCATATTAATTTACTGTAGAATAAATCAAAGTTTGAAGGAGTCTTTTGTGTTTTTTTAAACAATGTGCCTGATGCTATATATACTTCTTTAGACGCGTTATGAAAAATGATAAGAGTAAAACTTTAAGATTCACGCGCATCACTGTAAGAGAAAAGTCACAGGTTGAAGCTGCGTAACACGAAAGACACAGGTTGAAGCTGCCTGCAAAATAAATATCAGACGGACAGACAGACTTATAACTTCTAGAAGTATAACTTCTCACGCGCGTACATAAATAAGTACACGCCACCATTTTTTATTTATTTATTGTTTTTGACCATCCAGATAGATGCACGTAACGATTCATCAATGAACGCCGAATACGATTTCTCCCACTACTTGTCTCCTTCTGTCGCGGGCGGGTCTCTCTCCCTCGACATACCGTCTCCGGTGCCACCGAACGCTGACGATACCGCGCTGGAAGCTGAAGGATATACACAGAGACGTGACGTAAGTTATATTATTATGGTACAATATGCGTCATAAGTACACTATCAATTTGCTACAATAATACTATATACAAGTATTGGAATTACGACCTTCTTCTAATAGACGTTACACACAAACATAAATACTTGAATTAAAAGTACCTACTCAGTGCGATTATTATTTTCACCATGTTAGCTATGTCTTTATTTGTGTTTTTTTTTTTTTTTTTTTTTTTTTTTTTTTTTTTTTTTTTAATATATTTCTTTGGATGTATAATACCTTAAAAGTATAATAGACCACTTGAAAACGTCTTAAAAAACTAAGTTAGGATGTGTGCCTTCGGAACGCGCCCACCAATGAGAAGAAGGCACAAGAAACTCATGGGGTTTTTTTTTTTTTTTCATGTGATCACGCTCACAATGGTCAATATTACAAATATTTGAAAGTATTATTTGAAATGGAGCAACTAAAGTCACGTCCATGGGTTCCTATCATTAAGGTAAGACGAAGTATCATAGTACGCCTTACTGCACAATCTATGCTTTATAAAAGTTTTGAACCTGTTAATGGACATGTCATATACCTCTTTAGGTAATTTATTATAATAGAGCACACATGTACTATTAAACGACCTGTTTATTTTCCGGAGCCTACTACCGGGCACGGTCAGTTCATCCTTATTTCTTAAGTTGAAATTATGAATATCGCTGTTTTTACGGAAAATATCAGGATTTTTGTGAACGTAGAGCAAGTTTTCGTAGATATATTGGGAATAGAGCGTTAATATGTTTAACTCTTTAAATTTTTCTCTAAGTGATTCCCTGGGGCCCATTTTGTAGATAGCTCGAACAGCTCTCTTTTGCAATATGAAAATAGCATCAATATCTGCAGCACACCCCCACAGTAGGATGCCGTACGACATGACACTGTGGAAGTAGCCGAAATAGACTAGGCGAGCAGTCTCAATGTCCGTGTATTCGCGAATTTTCTTAACGGCGTAAGCGGCAGAACTAAGTCTATTGGACAATGCTTCCACATGCGGGCCCCACTGAAGCTTAGGATCTAAAGTTATACCTAGAAAGACAGCCTTACTGACTAATTCAACTTCCTCATCATTAATCTTTACAACAGTTTTTACTTGTTTTACATTTGGAAGTGTAAACCGAATTAATTTAGTTTTGGATCCATTCAGTAATAAATTATTGGAATTGAACCAATCAACTATTCTAGAGAGAGCATTGTTCACATCGTCAACGTTGGACTGACGCCTTTTAACCTTGAACACCAAGGAGGTGTCATCTGCGAACAACACTATCCCATGGTTGTCCCTTACAAGGTAAGGTAAGTCATTTATATAAACTATAAACAGGAAAGGTCCTAATATGGATCCCTGAGGAACCCCCATTGCTATCGCAGATCCGGGGGATCGTTTCCCGTTAACATCAACACTCTGGACCCTACCGCTCAAATAAGAAGAGATAAGATCCAGGGCGCCGTCCCTAATACCGTAGTGGTGTAGTTTCATGATCAATGTATTATGTTGAACGCAATCAAATGCCTTGGATAAGTCACAAAATATGCCATACGCATCATGTGACTCCTCCCAAGCATCAAATATGTTTTTAATTAACGCTATACCCGCATCAGTAGTCGAGCGCCCCTTACTAAAACCGAACTGTTTATTATGTAAGATATTATTATCATGGAAATGTTTCAGTAGTTGCTTTAAAATAAGTTTTTCAAAAATTTTACTTAATGTGGGTAGTACTGATATTGGTCTAAAATTGGAGGGGTCTGAGGTACTACCAGATTTAAACAGTGGAACTACTTTACTCAATTTCATTAAATCAGGAAACACACCACAATCTATACATCGATTAAATATAATGACTAGTTCTGGTATAATCAGTTCAATAATTGATTTAACAACCGGGACAGACATCCCCCATAGATCTTTAGTTTTCTTGAGATTTATTTGCTTAAGCACTACAATAATGTCATGATTTTTAACATATTGGAATTTAAATGTTTTATTACAATTTGGTACATTCGTTTTTAGCAATGCTTCTGCAATGGGGGTAGAAGAATTTAAAGCCTTCGTCAAAGTAATAGCTACATTACTGAAAAAAATCTCAAATTCGTTTGCGATATCTTGATCATTATTAGTTATATTTCCATTAATACTCAATTTAAACTCAGTGTTTTTGGCTGCGACTCTCCCTGTTTCAGCGTTAATTACTTTCCATGTAGCTTTTATTTTATTATCACTAGATTTAATCACAGATTTAATGAAGAGAGATTTTGCCAAAATACATACTCTTTTAAATATCCTTGAATAGTTTTTAACGTAGGCTCCAAACTCCCCTGATGTATTACTCTGTCTTTCCGCGTATAACTCATATAGTTTATGTCTACTGCGGTGAATACCGACCGTTGCCCAGTCACTAAACTCGCGTTTGTCGGAGACTACCATAGATCTGGACGTAAATATAGACTGAAATTGGTTATTTAGAACCGAAAAAAAGTTATTGTATAATACATTTGGATCCGTATCACAAGGTAGAAACGGTAAAACGTTAGCTAAATTCAATCTAAGTTCCTCCAGACGAGCAGCAGTCACCGGTACGTACTTTATTTTCCTTTTTGGTATCGATTTTATGACAATAGCAAATTTGACAAACTGACCACTATGGTCTGATTCTAATTTATTAATGATAGATTTGCTTATTGTGGATATATTATCAGTAACATAAACATTATCAATACATGTCGCAGTAGTGTCAGTGGTTCTAGTAGGCTCCAGAAACACGTTAGATAAATTGTGTGATTTATACAAATTTAGAAGTTTCGTGGAAAAGGTGCTTATTTTCAGTAAATCTACGTTAAAATCACCACATACAAGTAATTGTTTTTTTGATTTAGTTAATTTTGTCAGCATTTCATCCAATATCTCAATAAATTCTTTAAAATTTTCAAAAACAGGTCGTCTATATACACATACCTACTACTATTAATTGCTCCAGTTCTACACAAGATATTTCCGTTACACATTCCACAGACATAGACACGACATCTTTTCTTTCTTTATAGTTTAATTTCTTGTTCAGTATTATAAGAGACCCCCCCTTTGCCGTGTTTACCCTGCAGAATGCGCTGCCAACCCGGTGGTTGCTGAAATTGAACATGAGCTGGTGAGCCCGGAGATGGTGTTCGGTTATGCATACAATGTCAATATCCTCAGCGTTCATGTACAATTCCAGTGTTAGTATTTTGCCCTCTGTCATCCCTCTGATATTTTGATGCACAAGGTTTATATTTTTTACATAATTTTTCTGTACTTTATTTATTTTAGGGCATTTATTCCAGCAATCGTTATTATTTGACTTGTTTGATAATGAGATTAATAATTGACTAATATTGTTATCTAAATTTATTTTTTTATTATTATTACTTTGTAAAGTGCTAGAGGTCTCTATTGTCTCAAAACTACTGCAAGAGCGTCCCTCTTTTGTCTTAATAATTAATTTAAATGAATCGGATAAAGATGACTATCCGTAGTCTGAATATTATATATGTCATTTAACTGCGCAAAAGGCGCAGTGTATGTAGCCAAGTTCTTGGCTGTAAAGTTAAAAAAATAACATAGCGAAGATGCTATCTGTCTTTTGATGGAATCCGGAAGCTTGTGCTTTCCCTTCGTCAAAGGGCCATCATGTAGAGGGACCATCAAAGGAAGTGGGCAACGATGGCTGAACGTGGCCATCGTGTAGTTGCGTTTCAACCATCGCATGGCCATCTCGCTGGTCCAGAGCTGGGCCATTATGTAGAGGGGTCATCAAAGGAAGTGGGCAATGATGGCTGAACGTGGCCATCGTGTAGTTGCGTTTCAACCATCGCATGGCCATCTCGCTGGTCCAGTGCTGGGCCATCATATTGTAAAGAAATTAGCCTTTAAATTCAAATAATACAAATAATTATAAAAGTGATCTTTAAAGTTCTCAATAATTCATTTAAATGTTTCATTAAATATTTAATACAACGTTAAAATAAAATCAAAAAGTACAAAGAAAAAACAACAATTAATTACACTAGCAATCTGCCCCGAATTATAAAATAAAATAAGTACCTAGTATGTAAGTGGGATAGATGGGATTTTATATAAGTTTCTGTAGTGATGTATATATTATTTTGTATTCAGTTTGTTTTTATAAAAACCTAAATTTCAGACCAATAATTAAAAAAAATTAAATGATTGAGAAATCACTACATAGTATAAAACAAAGTCGCTTTTTCTGTCCCTATTTCCTTTTATATGCTTAGATCTTTAAAACTACGCAACGGATTTTGATGCGGTTTAATAGATAGGGTGATTCAAGAGGAAGTTTTATATGTATAATACATGCATAATATAGCTGTGCGAAGCCGGAGCGGGTCGCTAGTAAAATACAAACTAAAAAAAAAAATATACATCAGAATTATATCTGTTATCTGGTCACCATAACACAAGCCTAGTTGCTTAGCTTAAGGCCTAGATGGCGCTGTATACTATATCCCGCAATATCTACCTATTTTATTCTTCCTGAAACTACAAAAAAAAAACAAATAATAAATTTAATTTTTCAGTCTCCCGACAACAGACAAACAGAAGCCCCACAACAACAAGAAGAGGAAGAAGATATTGATGAAGAAATAGTTGAAGAGGAACCCCTTTACCAACCGCCAGTACAAGAAGATAAGAAAGAGGATAGCCAGAAGAAAGAAGAAGAAATGAGAAGAGAGACTGATAGCCCGAGAAGAAGTGTTACACCAAATGCTGCAAATGGTAGGTACCACTTACATCAAAACAGGGTGATTTTTTATATGGGCCTTCAGGGCTATATCCTAAACTATAAGAGATAGCGAAAAATGTAGAAAGAATTTACGTGCCCGATTTTGACAAATACTAAAACTGTATCATTCGATTTTTGGAAAAGTCATTACCCTAGCCAGGAATTTGACCTGCCAGTTTAAAAAAATTATCTTTCACATATTTTTTTATTAATCGATACTGTTTCTACTAGAAACAAATTCCTAGAAACAAACATAGTATGGCAAATCAAAGGAAATAGCTATTTTTTTTAATCTACGGCCATTTTGATACAACTATCCCTGAAAAAAAAAATGCAGTGACGAGGCATGGCCAATGACGTGGTTTTTGACGTGATAACGTCTAATAAATTGATGGAACACCTGCATTCACAAAAAAGTGTCACGGTAATATTGTGTGACGTCATGCGTACCGTTCCCGATTTGTGACGTCAAGCGTCCCGTTCCCGATGTGTGGCGTCATGCGTCATGGTAATATTGTGTGACGTCATACGTCACACAATATTGACGCATGCGTTCCCGTTAGGAAACAGAGTGTTTAATAATAATATAGCTCATCTGGGCTTGTGTTATGATGAGGAGTAACAAATGGAAGACTTATATAAATGAAAAAAAATATACTTATATGAAAAGAAAAAAGGAAAAAAAAGTTATCACGTAAGATAATCGTCCGTAAACCGACTTTACAGACAACCATGTTTTTTAACTTTGTTTTAAAACGTTTCAAAATTTATTGCGAATTATTCTACTAAATGAATAAAGAATTATGACTTTGACAAGTTTTTTTTTCAGGTTCATTAGTTAGAAGAAGAAATAAAAGTGCAGGTCCGAGATCTACGTTTGAAGCTTACGAGGAACGATTGTTACCCGCATTGAGGCAGTAAGTTTTTTGTAAATATATATACTCTAATATTATAAAGCTGAAGAGTTTGTTTGTTTGAACGCGCTAATCTCAGGAACTACTAGTTCGAAATAAAATATTTTTGTATTTGATAGTTCATTTATCGAGGAAGGTTTTAGGCTATATAATATTACGCTGCGAGCGAAGAATCAGTGGGAAATGTGGAAAAAACGGGAAAAATTATTCATCTTTGAAGGCTTCCGTTGTTTGTTTAAACGCTCTGATCTCAGGAACTGCTGTTTCAAATTGAAATAGTACATTGTTATCCTAGGTGTGAAAGTCACTCATTACAAGTCCCGAGACGGAGTTTGGCGCCCGAGCGTAGCGAGGGCGCTAATAGTTCGAGGGACTTAATGAGTCTTTCACCCGAGGTAAACACTGTGCTTTTCATTACGAATAATACATTAAATTCTTCCTAACAACGAGAGTGAATGAGAGACTCCATACTACCTGATCCTCTTACAAGGTTGGGACCAAAGAGGTTATATACATGTAGTGTTATTCTTTGGTGTTACTTAAAGCAAGGAGGTTAGGTTTTTAAAGTTCCTTATGCGTAATGTTACTGATACTGGCTACATGCACATTGCACAAGTCGTGCGAAGCCATAATTTGACATGACAGCTGTCAGTGAAAGAGAAAAGCCCTAGGGCTGGAAATTTTATTTTCTACACGCTCTTCATGCATCTTTAGACCTACTTTCGGAGTATGAGTAATGAAAAAATATTTTTGTGTTGTATAGTCCATTTATCTAGGAAGGCTATAGGCTACTTTTTGTGCATATAGCCAGTATCAAGTAATATTTTGCATCAAGTTATGGCCCGATTTATAGAAATCGGGCTCAAAGTGTTTCAAGATGGTCAAGTCGTCAAGTCACAGTTTGTCAAGTCAGGGGTCATAGTAAAGCGGTGGCTACTTTACTATAACCTTGTAGGAGATTTTGGAGGCAACGAGAAAAGTCCATGTTTGACACTGATTTTTACTTTCACTACACTTGTGCACTTTCACGGAACTAAATTAGATAACTTTCCACCAGAATTATACAATTTAACTCGGTTTACAACTAAGTTTCGTGTAAATAAAACTGCAGCACGACATGTTGTTGGCTCGTTCCCGCCAAAACTCCTAAATTACCTTTGTTTTAAAAATCTGCTGCTTTCGAATTTCCATAACCTCCAAGAGTTTCAAAATTGTTTGAATTTCTAAAAGTCGATAGAACAAAAGTTGTTGTTTAGGTGCACAGTTGACCCTCAACCGCTTACTAATATTATTACCAAAACCCTATATATTTGTTTGAGATAAGAATTGAATGCACAACCTTCTGCGTCGCAGGCGGGTGTTCACTGTTCGTCCGCCGTGTCATACTCGATATTACATTTTTTGTTTCAATATTAAAAATAAACTTAAATATAATTAATCAAACTCATACCAAGTTTCATCTAAATCGGTCTAGTAGTTTCGGGGCCTATTTTTTACAAACAAAAACGAAAAAAAATGTCGCCAAAATATTAGTATCGGTTACAATACTGTTTTTGTCAGTTCGGACATAACTTCGTTGTTACTGAACCGATTTTGATGATTATTTTTTGTTGGAAAGGGTACCTTAACCACCTGGGTGAGGATCTCATGAGGATCTTCGAAGTAATTACCAGAATGTCGCCTCGAAAGTGCAACAAATTATTCAATTCCCCAGTTCCCACACCAATGAATACCTCCGTGAAGCTCGCGAAGGTAGGGAATCTGAGGAGGCAAGTGGAAGTGCAGCCTCACATCCGCGACCCCAACACAAGCTTAATGAGAGGGAGAGGAAGCAGGCTGCGTTACCTATACTTATATTTGGATATCCGTTGGTAAGTGGTAGAAATCTTTGGGTGTCTATTGGTAAGTTGTAGAAATCTTTGGATGTCTATTGGTAAGTGGTAGAAATCTTTGGATGTCTATTGGTAAGTGGTAGAAATCTTTGGATGTCTTTTGGTAAGTGGTAGAAATCTTCTTATGTTTACTGGTAAGTGGTAGAAATCTTTGGATATCTACTGATAAGTGGTAGAAATCTTTGAATCTCCACTAGTAAGTGGTAGAAACGTAGAGCGTAGGAATGTGAATAAAACGTCGTGACGTGCTTGTGTGCATAACATTGTATTTAATTTAGGTGAATATAGGTGCACGAATGTCTATGACGGATGTAGAGAAAGTAAAGTAAAAGCACGTGGGTACAAGGTTGTCAATATTTCTTGCAGGCCCAAAACTCCTTAATTCGGTTCAGGTAATGTAGGTATCTAAACCCTGGACAAGACTGACTGACGGAAACTTAGAGCAAAAATTTTTTTCAAACAAACCAAATATTTCCAAAATCCAAAACCCACTTCTGATCATAAATATCTTTTCAGGTAGAAAAATTCTATTCAAAGAATTACCTAGACAAAGAAGAAGGGTTAGCTCGCCTGCGTTCTGAGTTAACTTGCCCATCAAACGGTAGCAGTAAGACATCACCGAACAAAACTGCCAGAGCTGCGGCATTTCTGCTACAGAGGGCACTAAGGGACAAAGTGTTCTCCGTATACAGCCAAGCTAATGAGGTCGTTAGGACGCTGTTTCAGGAATTTGTACCAGATAGGTAAGTTTTTGTAGCATTTACTATAAAAGGCACTAAGGGACAAAGTGTTCTTCATGTATAGCCAAGCTAAAGAAATTGTTTTACGCAGTTCAAAAAAATTGTACCAGATAGGTAAGCACTAAGGGACAAAGTGTTATTCATTTATTGCTATGCTAATGGGGTGGTTAGGACGCTCTGTTTCAAGAATTTGTACCACATAAGTAAGTGATTGTAGCGTTCTTACTACAGATGGCACTAAGGAAAAAATATATTCAGTGTGAATAACAATTCTGGATAGATAACTGCTTCACAACAGCTGTTTGAAAAAGTGCTGGAATGTTATTGATAATTTTACAGACGTCACTTGTGCTCTTTTAATGCTATTTTAATAAGTGCTCTTTTACTAGCTGTCTCGGCAAACCATGTTTCGCCATATAAAAAAAAACATACAAATCGGTTCAGCCGTTTAGGTGTAGTTTAGCAACTAACACCGCGACACGAATGACATGAATATTTATACGATATTAGAACGTCACTCAATTGTTTTGCCTTCCCGGAACCTCTTCATTAAAACTTGAACTTTAGTTTGACTTTTGAGTATTATTACGAATCGTTTGTATGGGAATTTGGAGTATAGAAAAGTGTGGTTTTTAGACAATTTCAGGCAATTTTTTAAAATTTTCTCTCCGTCTGAACCAGTCTCGTACCTTATGGAATATTCTAAAAAAAAGAATTAGCGAAATCGGTTCAGTCGTTTTCGAGATTTGCGCTTGGCAACACTTCAGCCATTTATGTTTATATTATAGATTGTGTGCTCTGTGTGCTCTTGTATAAGTTATTTGGTTGTTTTTCAGAGTATGTGCAGCAGAAATAGGTCGTTGCCTAGAGAAGTTGTTACCGGAGTTGTTGCGAGCGTGCGGCGATCCCGCGCCCCGAGTACATTCGACCGCTCAGCATACGGTGCTTACAGTGGCTGAATGTCCTCAAGTCAGGTATGGTAACTTCTGCCCGTAGCTTTGCCCGCTATTTCACCCTCTTAGTCACCCCTTCGGCCGCATACGAAACCGAAGTTTTGTAACCAGTTACTTAACAGACAGACAGACAGACGGAAAAGAAAGTGATCTAAGGTTCCTTTTTTACCTTTCGAAGTACGTAACCCTAAAAAAGAAAAAAAACCTCTTCGTACGAAACTGTTTATTAAGGTGCACAGAAGTAGCCCTCAACGGCTTGCTAGTATGATTTCCAATAACCCTGTACTCGTATATGTATATATTATTATTATCTACTTCCCGGTTATTTCTCTAACTCCGTAACTTTTGTCCCCAGGAGCACCCATATAATACCTCAGCAACTGGTCCGCCCCGTGGCCGCCTCGATGCACCCTCGGATGGCACTCTCAAGGCTACAGATATTAGAACAACTTATACTAACACATGGCATTTCCACTGATAAGAACAGGTGAGGAATTTAAGTTTAATTATAGTTTACTCCTTTAGAATCGATTTAATATAAATAAATAAATAAATAAATATTTCAGGACATATTACACATCGCCATCCAGCCCCAAGCTAAGCAACTTAATGCTTGTGTTATGGGTGCCAGATAACGGATAAACTACTTATATACTTTTTTTTTTTTTGTAAATATATACATATTAAACATATAGGAAACACCCAGAACCAGAAACAAGAATTTATGGTCAGCATAAATACTTGTTCCCGGCGGGAATCGAACCCGCAACCTTCTGCGTCGCAGTCGGGTGTTCGCCCGACGCGCCACAGAGGTCGTCTCTGAATATAAACCCTCCGGTAAAAGATGGTTTAGCAGCACTAGCTGTTTTGTGCTGTTTTGCAATTTTAAAAAAACTCAAGCTGATTTGTGAATCTAACTAAACCATCCTGGGCGTCGGGTATCCGATTAGGAGAAGTTCAGTGATATACACACGTAGGTACAGTAGAATTATATACAGGGTGTCCCGTAATGAATGGCCAAGCGGGCACCTACGGATAGAGGACACTGTGCCGGATCAGAAAAACGAAAGTTATGTTCCATGAAAGTCTCTCGGTTTCCGAGATATCCGCAATTTAAAAAAAAAAAAAAATCTCTATGTTTTGTGATGCCAAAACTGCAAATGAAGGAATTATCCCAATCTGTTTTTTGGATAGTATTCCAGGATAAATGTGCTATCGAATGTAAACAATATTTTTATGACACATTGAAAGTTTTTTTGAAGTGAAAACTTCTTTAGCGGCGTTGAGCACTTTTTCTGTAATGGGTATAAAATCTTAAACTCGCGTCAGGACACGTGACCTGATCGAAAAAGCGTAAGACGGATGGAGAGTAGACAGCTATCCCCTCTCTACGGCGCGGCGAAAATGTATGCCTGGGCCTACTGTTTTTAATTTGGCTGTGAGTGTATTAAGACGTACATATGGTATTTTTTAACGGACGACTATTGACGGACGACAAATGTCGGACGACTATTTGTCGGACGACTATTGACGGACGACAAATGTCGGACGACTATTGACGGACGACAAATGTCGGACGACAATTTGTTGGACGACAAATGTCGGACGACTATTTGTCGTCCGACAATTTTTTTTTTTTCATCTAAAACTCTTTTTGCGTATGTTCTCGCGACATATGAGATTTTACACAGATATACAGTTTTCACTTCTGCCTGCACTCCCGGAGTGCGCTGTTTTTTTAAACTAAAATTTAACTGTTTGAGTTCATGGTTTTTTTAGTTTTTTAACCTGAACTTTAATCTTTCCCGGTGTAAAAAAATGTATGGTCACCCTAGTGCCAAATTTAAAAAAAACTTGCCTATTTCACTGAAATTCTGAAATGGTATAATATGTGGTATTGCCAGCATTCAATACAAAATTAATTCCTATTAAACTGCTATTAAAGCACAAATAGAATAAATTCTAGAACGATCCGTTGTGAGTTGATAATAAATATCAGTCGTCACTCATCGAGGAGAACTTTGATTTGACGATAATTTTGATAAACTGATTTTGATTAGATTTTTATCAAAAAATATTAATAGGTAGGTACTATTAAAAATAAATATATATACAATTTAAAACTAAATAATTTAAAGAAACGAAAGCAATTTACTATTATTAATGCCTCTACATCGCTGCAAAATAGAAGTGAGCCCATAACGCTAGCAGCTTTGCCACGTTTAAATTGAAATGCAATGTTCAAATTGAGGCCAGCGTTTCGGTCTTAATAAATTCTTGGGTATGTCATTAATCTAAATACGACGAAATAAAAATGTATGTATTGGCCTTTTGCGTATTTGGCAATATGCGTTTTATCCAATTTAATTTAAAATGTATAAAAAATTGTTAGTAAAAAATGTAATTAGGGGACACCCGGATTTGAACCGGGGACCTATCGATCTGCAGTCGATTGCTCTGCCACTGAGCTATATCCCCGATGTAATGCAACTTGAAAATAAACAATAGTTTTTTGAGCTGTCAAGTTGATGAGTCACAGATTTGCGTCATAATAAAATTGACTTTGTTGAATGGTGCTATTTATGCATTTTTGTCCGTAAGGTATTAATTCCAATTGATATTATACTATTTTGTTGCACTAAGTCGAGGGAAGTAAATAAATAAAATAAGTAATAATTATTAATATTTAATCAAAAAATATTTACGTAAATTAAGAACTAAGTATAAGTACGAGAAAACAATTAAAACATATAAGTATGCCTGAACTAGGAGATTCCTATGTCTCAGGCGAATAAGGACTTACTTTAAGAGGAAAGGGTACCGGGGGCTCTCTCCATACAAACGTAGTCGACTGTAGTCTCCCTGGATAATGACACTTGACCATGCCCCTATGTTTTTTTTTGGTTTTTTACTCTTAATTTCTATGATAATTAGAAAATGAAAAAAACCAAGACATAGGGGCATAGATGACTATGCCCCTATGTCTTAGTTTTTTTCATTTTACTGCCATGAGGCAGTTAAAGGTTTTATGCTAAAAAAATATTTGTTCTATTGTCATTATCCAGGGAAGAAACAGTCAACTACGTTTGTATGGATTCATTTATAAAATAATATAGAGTTAAAAAACAAAAAGAAAAACAAACAGGGCCATGGTCGTGGCAGTTATAAGTTTTATGCTAAAAAAATATTTGCCCTAGTGTCATTATTCAGGGAGGAAACAGTCAACTACGTTTGTATGGAGAGAGCGGTCGGTACCATTTCCTCTTACGCGTTTCAGTAACAAATTCGAAGTTTGATATGTGACTTTAACCATAGTTTTGTTCCCCAGCGGTCTAACGGTACGGCGCGTAGCAGAATGCGGTGCAGCGGGCGCGCAGCACGCAGCCGGCGCGGTGAGAGCTGCAGCCGAGCGCGTGCTGCTGGCTGCGTACGCGCGCTCACCGCGTGTCGTGCGCGCGCAGCTACCTCCGGACGATGCTGTCACCAGGCGGAACCTCATCTATAGGCATCTGTTCCAACAGTTCGATAGGATTGATATGCAGGTTGGAAAAGTCCTAGATTGGAGACCACGTATTGGAAAGCGCGGACGGCCTCCGACTAGATGGATAGACGACTTGATTTAAGTTGCGGGAAGTCGTTGGAGGCAGAGAGCATGCGACTGGTCGCTTTGAAAGTCTTTGGGGGAGGCCTATGTACAGCTGTGGACATATTGTGGCTGATATGATGATGATGATGATGACGAACCAACTAAGTTCCTAGTAGTTATGTGAAGGGTTTTATATGAGAAGGTGGATCAAAGTGCCCCATCAGTCTACGTAGCAGTACACTGCATTTGTTTTCCCATCTGCCCTGTTGACGGGGCAGAGCTAGCGGGGCCGATGGGAGTAAGCCATTTTGAGGAGTTATTTTGCTCATCACTTCCGATCACGAGGATCCTCAGCCAAGAATCAACGAATCTAATTAGAGGGAGATATTCAGTAGCCCCCTTTTTGACCTTTTTTTGGAGGAATTACACCAATATTTTTTTTACATAATGGCGGAGAAAAGGAATGCCAGACTTGAAGCAGAGACGCTTAGCTCACTCGATGAATTAGTATAAATAAAGAATTAATGAACTTTTATCCAAATTCCAGAAAATACTAAACCAAGCCCCGACAGAAGAGCAACTGATGAACGGCGCTGATCTATCGGAGTCCCCATTGGAGACGGCAAGCGTGAGCCAGTCGACCCGGAGCGGGACCAGCGGCATGTCTACGTCGCTCGGCATGACGTCAAGCTATAGCCTCAAGTCTTTGGCTACAAGTGGCAGGTCAGTCTGCATACGACTTACGCCCGTATTTAGAAACAATACTTAGGTTGCTCTTGGATAAGTCAACGCACTATGATTGGTCAATTTGTGCTGCTCTCTGAATCAGCGTCTTATTTGCGGCTCTATGCGATCGCTCGCACTATGCAAGGCACATGTGGGAAAGGCGTATTTATAAATATTTATATAAATAAAAGAAAGTCGTGTTAGTTATACTATTTATATCGAGAACGACTTAACCGATTTGGCTAAAAATTGGTGGGGAGATAGCTTAGAACCAGGAAACGGACAGAGGATTCCTTTTTTTCGATATTCCCACGGGATCGGGACTTAAGCGGGTGAAACCGCAGAGCACAGCTAGTAATATTATAAAACATTGCCATAAAGGTTTAAAAAAAGCAGTGGTCTTAAACATACCCATTTTTCGGTATTTCTACCGTTTAGATCACGTCAAAACGGGGGTTAGGTGGCTGTCATGGTTTGCTTTACTCATGTCCTACACTTGGTCATCAAATTCTCTTCTTGCCATAATCTACTTCCATCATAAATGCTTATTAGTTTACTATGCCCTTTCACCCTTCTTTTTCTACGTTTTTCAGCGGTGTAACTTTAGCCCCTTCAAGCCTAAGCGGTAGCTACACAACCCAAACATCTAAATCGAAGAGCAGTCTGAAAAGAACCCCAACAAAGAAATACACACCGAGCCGTTCTGTCAAGGACTTCTCCAACTACCCTGGCTATAACAAACTGAGGCTGGATAGCGCTGTTAGCCCTAAACATACTCCTAGAGCTACCGCTTCAGGGAACGAAAAGGTAAATAATTACTTACATGGTCATTTTCACTCATAAATTTATATAAAAAAGAATCAATATTTCCCTTTGTTGCGGCATCACGCGTGAACGGCTGAACCGATTCCGCTAATTATTTTCTTGATTGTCAGGAGAAGGTTCTTATTAAAGAAAAAAAGTGTGGCACTCGGGGACCGTCGCGGTAAAGCTATTGTATCGTGCGAGCTTCGTACAGTCGTACCATATACTTACATACACGTTAAGCGAACGCTCGGCCGAGCTACATGGTAGGCGGAGGGGGGGGGTGTTAGGTTTTATTTTCGTTACGGAATTTCTCGATTCAAAGCCCGCGATAAAAGCTATGCAAAAGCTTAAAAATTAAGAAAGTTGCGCGGAAAATTATCACACGGATGTTTAGAGGAATTGTTAATTCTAAAATCAGCTGTTTTTAGGGTTCAGTTCCTCAAAATAAGATCACTCTCTCGTCCGTCTGTTTTTAAACACTTTAAAATTCTTGAAAAATTGTCGTCGTAGAACTAAAGTTTGCATAGAAACAGTTCTCAAACCCCTGTAGGTATACCAGAAATTTTCACTACTATTTTTTATGTTTAGCCTATTCCGTCCCACTGCAGGGCAAATGCCTCCATCTCATGCCAGCTGGGTCCAGACCCTACGATGCGGGTCCAATTCGTTCCGCCATCTCTTTCTGGGCTTGAATTAATTAAAAAATATTAAGCTATTGCATAGGTTTTGTCGCGGGTTGAGCGCTGCTACCGAATCAAGAAATTCCGTAACGAAAATAAAACCTAACACCCCCCACTCCGCCTACCATGTACTCGTAGCTCGGCCGAGCGTTCGCTTAACGTGTATGTATATGGTACGACTGTACGAAGCTCACACGATGCAATAGCTTTACCGCGGCAGTCCCCGAGTGCCACAATTTATTTAACCGACTTCAAAAAAAGGAGGAGGTTCTCAATTCGGTTGTACCTATGTATTTTTTAAGCTATTGCATAGCTTTTATCGCGGGCTTTGAGCGCTGCTACCGAATCAAGAAATTTCGTAACGAAAATAAAACCTAACACCCCCCACTCCGCCTACCATGTAGCTCGTTTAATTTTTGTTTTATTATAAAGACCTTGATATTTGTATGTTCCAGGTCCACTTCCAAGAAAGCCAAACACCACCAGAAGTGATATACCGTCGCACCAACCGTAACACAGAGAACCGTCACTCAATGATCCACTACGACCACGACGCGTCCAGGCCACAGTTGAAGGAACGTCCGGTGACAGTGTATGAGCCTCTACATATTGATTATAGAGACAGCCCTTCCTTGGGCTCGCCTAAGACGAAGAATGATCGCAGTATGGATTCTTTGCCGATGGATTCTCCGCAGATGTCTCGGAATGATCTTAGGTAAAAAGTTATCCTACTTATCTATACCTATAAAATGCTTTGTCCTGACTGACTGACGGATCAACGCACAGCCTAAACCGCTGATCGTAGAGACCTGAAATTTGGAGGATGTGTTCGTTGTATGACGTAGGCATCCAATAATAAAGGATTTTAGAAAATTCAAACTACACGGACGCAGTTGCTGGCAACAGCTAGTATTATAAATATAAAAGTTTGTGTGTTTGTTTGTTACTCCTTCACGCAAAAACTACTGGACGGATTGATATGAAACTCTGTAAGTACGTAAATAGCTGGAGACCTGGATTATTAACACTTTTCTAATAAATTACTGTATGTTATTTCGTATTTTTTTTGACGTGATAACCTCTAATCAATTGATGGAACACCTGCATTAACAAAAAATATGACGTCATGCGTCCCGTTCCGGGAACGCGTCATGTTATTGACAAGGTAACTATGGCAACATATTATCGTTGCTGTTGCCACATGATTAAACAAAGACCAGGATTGTAAGGTTTCATACAAAGCTCTGTGATAAGTAGGTACCACAAGCTTGATGCGCGTGTGTGCGTGACTAGGCTTGTGTTATGGTGACGAGTCACAACTAGAAGACTTATATAAAGGGGAAAAAATATAAAGGAATTAAAAGGAAAAAAAAATATTTTTCATCTTTTTCTTATGACGTTTCGCGTAAAATTATCGTCTGTCAACCGACTTTATAGACAACCATTTTTTTTAGGTGCGATTCAGAAAGTAGAAGTTTAGATTCGCCGAAGATAAAAGCTGATTACTATCGTGAAGGCGCCTTGGAGAGTCCCAAGTTAGTAGCTGGATTGAGGAACTTACATCTGGATGAGCATAGCCAGATGGATGAGAGCGGGTATTATAGTCCGGGTAAGTTGAAGACAAAATGTTTTATCATTGACTAAGGCTGCCTGTCTACTGGAGCGGAGCGAGGTAGCAGAGCGGGGAGGGAGGTAAAAAACCACCAGTAGAATGTTTATAAATAGAAATGGAATAAAATCTATGACGGTCTTTAGGCTACCTGTCCACTGGAGTAAAGCGAGGCAGTGGAGCTTTAAGCGAGGTAAAAAACCACCGGAGAATGTTTATATATAAAAATAAAAGAAAATCTATTAGGGTCTTTAGGCTGTCTGTCTACTGGAGTGAAGCGAGGTAGCGGAGCGGTGAGCGAGGTTAAAATCCATTAATATAATTGTTTTAGATAGAAATGGAATAAAATCTATTAGGGTCTTTAGGCTACCTGTCCACTGGAGTGAAGCGAGGCAGTGGAGCGTTGAGCGAGGTAAAAATCCATTAATATAATTTTTATAATATAGAAATAGAAGAAAATCTATTAGGGTCTTTAGGCTGCCTGTCCACTGGAGTGAAGCGAGGCAGTGGAGCGTTGAGCGAGGTAAAAATCCATTAATAGAATTTTTATAATATAGAAATAGAAGAAAATCTATTAGGGTCTTTAGGCTGCCTGTCCACTTGAGTGAAGCGAGGTAGCGGAGTGGTGAGCGAGGTAAAATCCACCATTAGAATAGGAAAAAAGCAAATCAAGGTATTCCTCATTAAATTCTCCCTACCACAGTACTACACTGAAAACCAAGGAAACGACAACCAAATAAGAACTAACGGTTCAAATTTAAATTAAAAAGTTATTGTTTACTTGATGTTCTTTGTATTTTCGACAATAATCTTAAGCTGCTACGTTACAAACATAACCATGGTAGTTTAATATCTTATCAACCTCAGCTGGTTTTTTTCTACGTTAATTTGATTCTTACCTTATTTTTTTAGGTCGCCGTCCACATGCTTCAAGCAATGAACCCCAATACGAAGGCTACGACCCTGGAGATATCAGTGAACATAATATACCAGAAAATATAAGTTTACAGTAAGTATCTAAACAGATCTAAGGCAAAAATCGATCAGTCATAAAAATTCCGGTTTTTTAAACGTTAATAATATTAATAACTTTTAGAGCTACATTTATGAAATTATGGATTCTAGACTAGCTAAGAACTTTTAATATCATCATCATCCGAGCGATGTTCCCGGTTGCATCCCTCTCGGGAGCCCGGGGTCCGCTTTCCTACTTTTACGCCTCCACTTCGCACGATCTTCGCGACGTCAAGCCAGCACTTCTTGGGTCTACCCAGTCTGCCACGGCCCGGCGGAGGCGCCATGGCAAGACATTTGTTCCCCACGTAACTAGCCGGTTTTCGCAAGACGTGACCGTACCAGCGTAGGCGACATTCTTGCAATTTATCTGCAATGACTCGGACATGAAGGCTGCCCCGGATGCGGGAGTTCCTGACGCGATCCTTTCGCGTCACTCCACACATCCAGCGCAACATCTTCATCTCCGTGACACGCAGCTCCTGCTTATGTCGCTCAAGTACCGGCCACGCCTCACTACCATACAAAAGGACAGGTCTAATGATGGTTTTATAGACCTGTCCCTTTAGTTTAACCGGCATTTTGGGGTCGCAAATGACACCAGTCACCTCACGTCACTTGGCCCAAGTCGCTGAAATGCGTGTCTTGACGTCGCAATCGATGTCGCCGGACGCGTGAAGAACAGATCCCAAGTACTTAAGCTTAGAACTAACTTAGCTAAGAACTTTTAATAAACGGGCTTTAATTTCATCTACGAAAATTGAATAGTTTTTGAGTTGTGAAGGGTCAAAAATAATTCGTGTATAATACACGGCTGCTGCGTCGCTAGTTCTTTTTTCTTTTGAACTTGGCTGGATATTTAAGGTTCGCTGGTATTTTTTATCTATTGTAACACTTGCCTACTTCTGCATATCAACTACCGCCGAAGTTTAGCTAATCCTGACTTAGCACATTTATACTTATACCACATGAGTAGTCTTTACTCATGTGCTTATACTACCGACTTCTATTTAAAGCAACTTGCAATGTGAACTTCATTGTGAAAAAGATAAAAATATTTATTTGCATAAAGTATGCGAATAAAGCCGGTAGAAGAACCTATTTTCTATTATGCTGGCAGGTTTTCTACTTACCAACGTTTGAATTGCAATAGAACGGCGGAATGTCCTTATGATTGTCATGCGTAAATTGGTCAATTTGCTGTGAGGAACGTACCGTTTGCCGTTGTGTCTTATGTGTGAAGATTGCTGTATATCAAGAATAAATACTGCTGTACTGATATGCTGTATAAGGCTACCTGTCCATGAGAGCAAAGCGAGGTAGCGGAGTGACGTTTACACCAATAGAATTCTTAGAATTCTCCGCGTGCGGAGTTTTTATGCAATTCTATTGGTGGTAACGCTGCTCCGCTACCTCGCTCCGCTCCTGTAGACAGGCAGCTTGAATGCCATTTGCCCTCTGATGTCATGCTATATTATTTTTGTACAGTACAACATGTACATGGTGCGGTAGACGCGTGCGTGCAGACGGACTCGAGGCTCACTACTGGCGACGGTGTGTAATGTTGGCGCGGTGTCCACATTGCAGGGTCGCGCTCGAAGCTAGGATGCTACATACACATCTATTAGGTAAGTACATATATACCTATATCGTCCAGTACAACATGTACATGGTGCGGTAGACGCGTGCGTGCAGACGGACTCGAGGCTCACTACTGGCGACGGTGTGTAATGTTGGCGCGGTGTCCACATTGCAGGGTCGCGCTCGAAGCTAGGATGCTACATACAAATCTTTTAGGTAAGAACCACCTAGTTTTGAATAAAAGCCAAGCGTTGTGGGCACGATGGGCATGCCTACAACCCTTAAAAGATAGTAAAGTTACACTTTCCCGTGAAAGTGTGACTTTAATAATAATATAAGCCTATCGACCTCAAAAGACCGTTCTTTTGAGGTCGATAGGCTTATGTTCATCTTACAAATTCATCCCATTTGGGCAGTAGGTAATAACGTAAGATGTATAGAGGTTCAAGGATCACTCATGTACTTAAATTATGTAATTTTCGTGAATGGAAAATATAACATTTTACTGGTTTATTAATTTACCTACTAGTATTCGTCCCACGGCTTTGTCCACGTGGAAGTAAATACTGTACAAATTCGTATGGCTGTAACCACAAAAAAGGAACCCTTATAAAATCACTCTTTTGTCCGTCTGCTTTGACTTACTTATACGCTAGCTCAACGACTTGAAGTGGATGACATGATGGATGAGGATGGCCTGACATGAGATGCCATTGCACCATATTCTGTACCACTTGATGCCCGTCGACCACTTGAAGGGCTCGCTGGTTGAACTTGGTCAATCCACCGATATCTTGTCTTCCAACAGGCCCCTTACAAAAGCTTAAGTTTCTTTTCAGACATTTTAACTAATTGCTTGTTTTATTTTAATATCAGAGGAGTGCACGATGAGCGAGGGGAGTTGGAAGGTATGCCAGAAGTGCGGCGTCGCTTTGCGGATAGATGAGAGTGATTACCACGTCAATTGTATACGTAAGTATCTATCTATCTATCTTTATTCAATGAATGAGCAGTGTAGGCTCAGGTTGAATAAAGTGTTCAGTTAATGAGCAGCATTGGCACATTTTTTAAATAATATTCAATGAATAAGCAGTGTTGGCTCGTATTTAAATTAAATGTTCAGTGAATGAGCAGTGTTGGCTCAGTTTTAAATAAAATATTCAATGAAATGGGAAGCGTTGGCTCATTTTTAACCGACTTCAAAAAAGGAGGAGGTTCTAAATTCGTCTGTATGTTTTTTTTTTTTTGTGTATGTTACGCGATCATTAAATAAAATGTTCAATGAATAAGCAGTCTTGGCTCAGTTTTAAATAAAATATTCAATGAATAAGCAGTGTTGTCCTATTCTTAAATAAATGAGCAATTTTCGTTATTTTTATTTTTTTTCAATGAATGAGCAGTGTTGGCCCTTAGTTAAATAAAACATTGTTGGCTATTTTTTTCTTTTTCTTTTCCAGCGTTGGGTCTAGACGAATGGAAGTGTCCGTATTGTTACACGAGTGTTTTGGCGCGAGATCTGCCGTGGCAAAGGCATCTAATGCAATGTTCCAGGAACCCAAGGATCTTACATAATAATTAATTTTATTTTATAAAATTTTTGGAAATTGAATTTTTCCAACAAAAAATAATTTTTCAGATTCTACGGAAGAAAATATTTCGTTTATGCAAGAGAATAGTCTACAATTTTTTTTAAACATAGACAAAACTTTGCTGTTTGTTTTTTCTACATAGTTGTTTCATCGTGCCATTTTGATCTTGGATTAAATAATCCGTACTTATATTAATAAAGTAGATAGAATATAGTTATTTCAGTAGAAAATTTAACCATTATAGGGTTTATAAATTAGTGTTTTATTAGTAACAGAACTACTTACTAAAATGTTTATCGAATTGAGGTCGACTCTAGAGCAATATCATCTTAGAGATGATGTCAAAGGTAAAATTTGTCGAAAAATCACTCCAGGCGTTGCTCTAGCTTTGGTGTTTGATATTTCTCTGTCTTTGTGTCCATTTTCATTAAAAATCACGTCCAAAAATCAACGCTATTGCTTTAAAGAAAAAAATTAAAAAGAAATCAATTCTTATACCTACTTACTTCGTAAATTCAGTTTTTCCTTGATAATAAATATTCCCGTGACCATGATCGAAACAACTCGATCGAAACGTCCCGTGATTTTAGAATGAAAATTGTGTATTGGTTAATATGTTAACGGCATTGGCTGTAGAATTAAATTCAAGTAAGAGTATAGTCTAATTTATCTGCGTACTTGAACAAAATCTGATTAAATTAATAATTAAGGACAGAAATAACACGTACATATTTTGTCCTATTGTTGAAAAAGTCTCATCTTTTTTAATTGGATGCCTTTGACTTCTTATTTCACGTAAATAATATACTGAAACTCTACCTACTAAAAATATCTACCTTTTAATGTTATAATAAGTTCTAAAGGGAACATTAATTAATAATTAATTATAGTATATCTTATTCACAAAATTACAATCAAAATACAATATGAAGAGAATAAATTAAAATAATAAACAATTAAAGTGAAACAAGTCATTACCTAATTAAAACAAATTATTAATTAGGTAATTAGAACTAAATTGTTTTCCCTCCATTCTAAATTCAATTTAGATGATATACATGACGCCAATGTCAATATTCTTTAAAAAAAAGCACAGCTTTAGTCCATTTAACCGTCCGTTTGGAATCCGTCTCGATTAATGCTCAATTTTATTTTGCATTTCATGGCGCTTATTAGCTTAAACATCTATTCTTTAGGACGACAGCAGACTACAGATTAACTGCTCGTTCGACTGCTTGGCGCCACACTTGATGGCAAATAACTGATTAATGGCTTAACTGATTCGTATTAACTAGATCAAGCAAAAGCTATTGGGATTCTTACTAGGGGTGTAGCTACTTTGTTTTTGTTTTTGCGCGGAAATAAACCAAAATTAATGAATTAGTTGCAGAATACTAAAACAAACATTCTTTCGTCATACAACCAGGCAGACTGGTGTGCGGCACCGATTTATGGTGGACATACCAGACGTTTGCACTAAGCGCTTTGCTTCGTCATTCCTTATTCGTACTGCAAGGGAATGGAATCGGTTGCCTGCGTCTGTCTTTCCTGACGTGTACCATTTGGGGGTCTTCAAGTCGCGAGTGAATAGGTATCTTCTAGGAAGGCGTGTTACATCTTAGGCCGCATCGTCACCTACCATCAGGCAGGTGTGATAGTGGTCAAACGCTGACCTATCATATGTAAAAAAAAACAAACCAAAAATTTTTGGGAGTGTCCTATTTAAACTAATTCAGGGCGGAGTTACCTGTTTAATTAATGGAGTGGAGTTAATTTTAAAAATTGAGCATGTTATTTAATGTATACCAAAATAATAAATTTAAAATTGACTCCACCTCGATTGAGTTGAGACCACCCCCCTAAAAATTTGTTTGTTAAGACAAACAGTATAGTCCTTAGTATCCTGCAAGTTTTTTATTTTACATACTTATTAAAAAAAACTTAAACCAAAAATTACAAAGATTTGTCCGATTTGCAATAAAACGAAATTGTTTGGTTTGGCATAAAATAAAGGATGCCAATATTTCCTAATGTCATTTGTAGCCTGCATTCACCCTAGCAAATTATAACTAAGTATTAGTTTTGTAGTATTGATTTATGCCATCGTTAGTTTACTTCATTATTAATTCGTTAATACTTATGTTATAAGTAGTCATGAGTCAAATGGATAGTTTTTAGTTTGTTATTAGTTTTTAGATGTATAGGTACTTAGTTTTAAATAGTGCTTAGTAGCACTATCATTGTTTCCTTCGGGTACATTTATGTTTTTATAGCAAAATAATTTGTCTGAAGTAAGTTTTTATTTCATTTTGTATTAAGAAAACTATGATTTTCGTCTTTTTAGATATTTCAGTAAAAGTCAGGCGTTAAGTTCTAATCTTTCTAATCTTCAAAGTATAGATCATGTAAGTAATTTGTTAAGTGTACTGAGGATGAATTAATTTGGGTCAGCCTCAAAAGTTTAATCTGAAATGTATAAGACTTATTCTTTATGGTATAAAAACACAGCGAGAGCTGGAGAAATATTTTGTGATATACCTAAATTAATTCCTCTTGAGTTTTTAGCTATAAATTAGTTTTAGCTTTGTTAACAAACCACATCACCCACTGTGATATTGGGTCGAGTTTAAATGAGAAAATGAAAATGGTATATAGAATGCAAAGGATCTTCTGTTGACGGTAGATGTAATTTAGTATTAAGTACTATCTCTATAGTAATCTTTCTTAACTTTCCTATTTGTAATGTTTAACTTTGTTTCTATAGGTAGTTGTTTTTTGTATTGACAGAAAAGTTTGAGATACACCTGTGGGACTAGAATGTCATCTAAGTATACAGGCGAAAAAAAAAAGAAAAAAAAATTATAATTATTCCAATCATACGTGCAAGTTTAACATCTTTATAAACCCAAACAACAATTATTGAAGTGATTCACATACTAATCAAAATTAATTTTGTGAAATTTGAAACGATATCTTCGCCCAACTGGTATTTGACAAAATCCTTCTCTCAAATCTATTGAGGGTGATATGTATGAACGATACATGAGGGTCTTTCATTGTATTTGTATCCTCAGATAACTTCTTCTTTCTTATATCCCAGTTTATCTTGGGCTGCGCCAGGTCGTAAGGACCTAACTTGTCAAATGTTTAAGGTTCTTTATAAGCTTGTTGATGCTTGTCCATCAGGTGATCTTCCTCTTTAACACCAGGGCTAGGCTATCCTCAGGGTAACGCAGCAAATAAATTACCTTTATTCACTTTGTGAATTATCTTAATTATAATTGGACGTCTGTCGTACTTTTCTGCCTTGAATATTATAATTAAGAAATTAGAAAATTAATAAAATAGTTTTAAGAATAGAGTGCGTCATAGTTGATGGTGGCTCTGCGAGTTTGTGCGAAGACTTGGGAGTGTGCTCTTAACATTTGGCAGTTGCATAATACTTCAGAGCCATCATCAAGTTTACGCGTTATTTGTGTATTTCTATCGTGTTTTTTTTGTTTTAAAACAAATATTCTTTTATATAATGTACCTACCTTTTTCAAATGTTACAGGGAAAATGAATTTAAAATTATTTTGTTTCTAAGATTTACTTACTATTATTTGTTGAAAAATGTTTGTACTTATCCATTTGACTGATGATGACTGATATTAAAATTATTTTTTCTTTTTGAATCTACACCGGACAAGATAAACTACTTTTATATTTATTATTCTGAAGCATATCTATAATATTTCTACCCACATAATATGAGTAAGTCATGCATGACTCCACAAGCAAGCTTAAATAATGTTAAAAGCAATCATTCAGCAGCAGCAAATACAATGTAATTCATGTTCAAGCTTAAAAATCTCATATTTATTTGGAAATGCAATAGCTACTAAGTTTATCATTGTAAAACATAACAATAAATACCAAATTAATCACTCGTTATTGTGTAAGTGAATTTAATAGAATGTAAGGCTGTGGTTACAAACTAATACATTTGTGTTGCTTCGAATAAATTAGGCAAAAGAATGATTAATTATTCGATGCACCACATCACCCCCTTGGTATGGTAGTGATCCTCACCACTTGCGAAACTATTCGACGTACCTACATTATGACATACGTCCCTATAACAAATTTTAATGACGAATACTAGTTTACGTAACTAGTTCTAGATCTCTCGATAAATGGCGCGCTTCCATGATAATCTCCGGTTAAAAGAATGTGAACTAGATAAATCGTATTAAAACTAAAATGCCTACCTTACAATGTTATAACGTATTTGCGAGTAATAAGGGCCACCTATCATATAATTAAAAACCAAATAGGTATTTCGAAAGAGAAACTGGAGAACTGGAAACTGGATCTTGAATTTCCAGGAAGAGATCGCTTTTAGCGATAAGGCCGCCCATTGTGCCATATTGTTTGACTTATATTGTTTTTTTTAGCAGGAATTTATGTTAGAATTAGGGTTTAATGGGCTACAATAAAGTTATCAGTTGTTAGGTAGAGTTTATCTATCTATTTCGTAAAAATAGGGAAAACTTAAAAACCGGTCATTAGACAAATTATTAAGATACCTTTATTAAGATACCTTTTAGTAGTCTTAATTATCCGTAAATAACTTATCATTACAAAATGTATTTTTAATATTCATATATCTTTCAGTTCATCCAATAGGTGGTGCCATCTATCAGGGCATAAAGGAACTACTAGATATTTTTTTTAGTAACCCCTATGTAACCACAGTCTAATAATGCCAATGAACTAAACTAAGGACTAAGGTCTAAGAACTAGGACTAGGGTCTAAGGACTATTGAAGTATTATTGTAATCGATTGGACTGATTGTATTGAATAGAAAGCCTACTTACTGTATTTTAATCTTTTTCGTTGTTTTAAAATATTTTTACTATTATTTAATTTAAAAAGTTTTCAAAATTTAACAACTTAAGTAACCAATGAGGTTTTTGAAAAATGTAGACAATTAAAAAATATTCTATAAATTAAAAAGTAGTTCCAAACTTCATTCCATAGATGGTGCTGTTTCAGAAAAGTGACAATTTAAAATATCTGAATTTTACTTTTCCACATTTAGATTCCACTCCCGACCCGTGGTACAACGGCTTGGTTGTACAAAAGGGATGAAAATCACGGTCTAACTGTCCGAATACAATGTTTTCAGCAATTTCTAGATATCGCCATCTTTCGAGTGATTCAAAACTACTTTAGAAAGAAAATTATTTTTCAAAATCTCGTTTTGCACAGTTTGTTTCGTTTCTAACAGAGTATAATAATTAGTTAATTAAACTTAGAACTGTAATAGGCAATACTTTTTGAACGGTTTTTCGGTTTGATATTTATTTTTATTTATTTATTTTAAATCCTGTGTGATGCTGCGTGCTGCCACCTACCGAGGCATAATTGAAACTAGTCTTTTTTTTAGTTAGCCTTATTGTAAGCGAAAGATTGTTATCGTTAACGCGAATGGAATGTAAATGGAAAATAAAGGGTTTTTAAGAATGCTTTGAGACTTTTCGTTTGCTACAATGCCCCATAAATATATCTGTAATTGACAGAGCAAGCAATGGGCCTCTGCTTCAACTTTAGCATTATTTGGTTTCGTCTGTTGGTGCTCTTCTACAGGTCCTATTTTTAAGGCCGATTTGTATAAGCTTCAGTCTTCAAAATCGTTTTTATAAATAAAATTAACTAAAAAATAAAGATTCAATTTTTGGCTTTGCTACCGGATAACTCTCCAATCCACTATGGTCTGAACTTCATAATTGCTATTCATAACCCACCGCACTACCAATCGACACTACCGGTAGTGTCGTAGGGATATTTTTCCCTTCTACACTACTCGTCAGTAGTGTTAACATCTCCGTGCATATAATACCAGCTTAGCCAACCATTTGCTCTATAAAATAGTCGTTGGTCTGTAAATAGTAAAGGTACAAATCACACTTATTACGTCATCTCTCTTTCTTCATTTTTTCTCCTCAAAAAGTTTGTAATGGCCATGAAGAAATTGAAAATTAAAAAATAAAGTCTTGTCTGCCCTTTTGGCAGTATATTAACAAAAAATATCGCCTAAAAAAAAGTAAACATGTAAATAATCATAAATTCTTAAAAATATGCTCAAAAAATATTTACCTTTTCTATTTTTAGTATTTGTTGTTATAGCGGCAACAGAAATACATCATCACGGTTCATGAGATAGGTACAGCCTGGTAACAGACGGACAGCGAAGTCTTAGTAATAGTAATCGTTTTTACCCCTTCGGTACGGAACCATAATAAAACTGGAAAAATAATTCAATTAACTCGAGCATGATTTCACATTAGATATCTGACAGTTTTTTTTTGTAGGATACCCTCTACTGAGTTCTGATTGCCTGGTACTTACAGACCAAATTACTATCAAACAATTTACTCGGTAACGGAAAGAGAGCAGTAGAAGAAAGAGAGAGATAGCGTTATAAATGTGATTTTATACCTTCTGCTGAGTTCTGATTGCCTGGGGTTACATATCAAAATAACTAAGTTCAATATAACTATGTTCGAAATAACTACGGTCATAATGCCTACTGTTCAAAATACCTAATGGTTGTTTCACATATTTTTGAAATAACTAATGAACGAAATACCTAATGGACGAAATACCTACGGTTAATTTACCTACGTTCATTATAACTATGTTCGAAATAACTACGGTCATAATACCTACTGTTTAAAATACCTAATGGTTGTTTGGCATATTTTCGAAATACCTAATGGACGAAACACCTACGGTTAATTTAACCACAATTAATTCAACTACGGGTTTTCACCTGCGGTTAAAAAAAATCAATTTTATAAAATACACCTACGGTTAATTTAACTACAATTAATTCAACTACGGTTTTTCACCTGCGGTTTAAAAAAATCAATTCTATAAAATCCCTAACCAAGTAAAATGGGTAGAATTCGCTTCTAGCACTCGCCGGCCGCTGCCGCGGCACCGCTCGCTTCGCTCGCTCGGCTCGTGCGTTGTGGTCGCAGTTCTAACATAAACCTAACCTATCCATGTCGGTTCGGGGTAGGGGGTGTTCCGGATGGGTCTTTATATGCTTCCCTAATCAAGTCAAATAGGTAAAATTCGTCTCTAGTTGCGTGATAAAGGCAGCATATAAAGACCCACCCGGAAAACTCCCTACCCAGAACCGACATGGATAGGTTAGGTTTATGTTAGAACTGCGACCACAACGCACGAGCCGAGCGAGCGAAGCGAGCGGTGCCGCGGTAGCGGCCGGCGAGTGCTAGAAGCGAATTCTACCCATTTTACTTGGTTAGGGATTTTATAAAATTGATTTTTTTAAACCGCAGGTGAAAAACCGTAGTTGAATTAATTGTAGTTAAATTAACCGTAGGTGTTTCGTCCATTAGGTATTTCGACCATTAGGTATTTTAAACTGTAGGTATTATGACCGTTAGTTATTTCGAACATAGTTATATTGAACTTAGTTATTATAATGTGTAGCCCAATCGACCGTTAGGTATTATAAACTTATGTGAATCGACCGTAGTTATTTCGAACATAGTTATATTGAACTTAGTTATTATGATACGTAACCTTGCCTGGTACTCACAGACCAAATTATGTACTATCAAACAATTTACACGGTAACGGAAAGAGAGCAGTTGAAGAAAGAGAGAGATAGCGTTATAAATGTGTTATGGTTAGGGATTTTATAAAATTGATTTTTTAAACCGCAGGTGAAAAACCGTAGTTGAATTAATTGTAGTTAAATTAACCGTAGGTGTTTCGTCCATTAGGTATTTCGACCATTAGGTATTTTAAACTGTAGGTATTATGACCGTTAGTTATTTCGAACATAGTTATATTGAACTTAGTTATTATAATGTGTAGCCCAATCGACCGTTAGGTATTATGAACTTATGTGAATCGACCGTAGTTATTTCGAACATAGTTATATTGAACTTAGTTATTATGATACGTAACCTTGCCTGGTACTCACAGACCAAATTATGTACTATCAAACAATTTACACGGTAACGGAAAGAGAGCAGTTGAAGAAAGAGAGAGATAGCGTTATAAATGTGTTATACCTTCTACTGACTTCTGATTGCCTAGTACTTACAGACCAATTACTAACAATTTACACGATAAAGGAAAGAGAAAAATTGAAGAAAGAGAGATGACGTAATAAGTGTGATTTGTAACTTCTACTAACTTCTGATTGCCTAGTACTTATAACAGACCAACGACTATTTTATAGAGTAAGTGGTTGACTAAGCTGGTATTATATGCACGGAGATGTTAACACTACTGGAGAGTAGTGTAGAAGGGAAAAAAATACCTACGACGTGAAGTGTAGACGAAGAAACGCAAGCTAGGGTACGGAGGAGAGTCGTAAGATAGCATACGGTGAGACGTAAGCGCGGGAACGGCAAGTCGACCACGCACCGTACCGCGGTTCGTGAGCTTGTCCCGAGGCGAGGCGATTATGTTACGAATCCGATTAGTGTGCGTTGCAGTAGGGAGTTTCATACAAAGAATACTGAACTGCTCGAGTTGATACGTTTACGTTCCGTTTACGAGTGTGCTTCGTAGCACACTCGTAAACGGAACGTAAACGTAACAGCTTGCCTTATCCTTCTAAAGGTCGTCCTTTAGAAGGATAAGGCAAGCTGTTATCTCGCGCTCCTTACAACTAACGAAGATGTAGCATTTCTAATAAATGTCTATTCTATTCTATTCTAGCATTAACTACATTTCAAAATTACTAACCATGGCTCTGTAATTACTGGACCGATTTTAATAAAACTTTGAGCATACATTGAATCCTTAAGAATAACATACGAGAAAAACCACGGGGCGCAGGTAGTAGGTAGTCGTATAGAATAAAAAAACTTCCAAAATTAAATACCATTAATATTTATTAGACAAATAAAATACAAAACATATACTTTAGTATAATACTTAAACAATAAGTAGATGCTACAAACTAGTATTAGAAGATTCAGCTTCTTTATTCGCTTCGCATTTCTCTTCATTTACTTCCGAAGCTTCCGTTGCTTCGGAAACTTCTAAAGCTTCTGTAGCTTCGGAAACTTGGGCTTCAACATCATCTAAAGTGTCTTTCTTGAACTTGTTTACGTCTGGAAAAAATAAAATCATTAGGTACATAGTATAAAACAAACTCACTTTCCACTGTCTGTCCCTTTGTATGCTTAGATCTTTAAAACTACGCAACGGATTTTGATGCGGTTTTTTTAATAGTGATTCAAGAGGAAGGTTTATATGTATAATGCATGCATAATATAGCCGTGCGAAGCCGGGGCGGGTCGCTAGTCAATGATAAATGTTTTGAAATAAAGAACGCAACTTCCCCACTGCTCAACTTAATTGGTAAACTAGTTGAGCAGCGGGACATAGTTTGTATTACTGAACATTTTATGCCCTATAGCTCAACGAATATATTGCTCAACTCAGTTGATCAGTAAGTCATTCTGTTTTTAAATCAAACTCAATAAATAAGTCAATTAACGATAGATTTGTTTTCGTTTCGATAGTCTTGTTTTTCAACGTGATAAAAGTCTGGTAAATTGATGGAACACCTGCTTTCACACAAAAGTGTCATGTTCCGGTAACATGACGCGTCCCGTTCCCGGACGCATGACTCATGGTAACATGAGAGTATTTAATAATATCGCTTATATGGGCTTGTGTTATGGTGACGAGTGACGAATAGAAGACTTACACGAAGATTAGAAGACTTAGGTTTAGGTTAATAAATATTTTTCATTTTGATTTTTTTTTCATTATATGTATAAAGGAAAAAAATATAACAAAAAAAATCCTCAATTTTTTATCGTTTTCCTATGACGTTATCACGTAAATTATCGTTCGTTAAACCGACTTTACAGACGACCATTTTTTTTTTAGTCTATGAATATAGTATTCATTATTGAGCAATTATCAGTTGAGCAGTGTATTACCACTGCTCAACTGATAATGATACTTGTCTGTGGGCTGGTTGCTTCTATGTAAATATTTACAAAAGAAAACTATATAAGTAGTTTAACCGTTGTCTAGCACCCATAACACAAGTATAGTTACTTAGCTTGGGGCTAGATGGCGATGTGTGGAATGTCCTGCAATATTTATTTACTAGCTGCACTCCACGATTTCACCCGCGTAAGTCCCAATCCCGTGAGAGTATCAAAACGAAAAGTAGCCTATAGCCTTCCTCAATAAATGGACTATCCAACACAAAAATATTTTTTCAATTCGATCCAGGTGTTCCTGAGATTAGAGCGTTCAAACAAACAAACTCTTCAGCTTTATAATATTAGTATGGATTTACTTACCATATTTGCTGTAATCAGCATCCAAGAGTCTCAAATAGTGGACCTTCTCTGGCGTAGCGGTGTAGGCGCGCAGAGATAACACGCCGCGCCAACCGACTAGTGTCAGTTCGAGGCTCGACGTGGTATCTTTGTATTCTAACACACAGCTACCCGTTGCTGGAAGGAAATAAGATTTGGTTTTTATGTTATTACATACTAGCGACCCGCTCCGGCTTCGCACGGCTATATTATGCATGTATTATACATATAAACCTTCCTCTTGAATCACTCTATCTATTTAAAAAAACCGCATCAAAATCCGTTGCGAAGTTTTAAAGATCTAAGCATACAAAGGGATAAAGGGACATAGGGACGGCGAAAAGTAACTTTATTTTATACTATGTAGTGACTAGCAGCGCGCCGCTTCACCCGCGTAACTCCCGATCCCGTGGGAATATCGGGATAAAAAGTAGCCTATAAAACTCCCAATGAATCAATGTATCCTCATACTAAGTTTTATCAAAATTGGTCCAGTAGTTTCGGAGAATATTCGTTACAAACAAACAAAAAAATCTTTCTTCTTTATAATATTAGTGTAGAATAGCTTTTGCCCGCGACTTCGTCCGCGTAGTAGTCGAATATGGTTCTAAATCTAATAGGATTGGACCAAGGAATCACGTTGTCCCATAAAATCTTTGGCCCTCTTTTTTACTCCCTAAACGGTAGAATTTCGGAAAATCTTTTCTTATCGGATGCCTACATCATACAAAGAACACACCCTCCAAGTTTCAGGTCTCTACGATCAGCGGTTTAGGCTGTGCGTTGATCCGTCAGTCATTCAGAACAAAGTATTTTATATGTATAGATTATTTTCTTTTTTACGATTTTTATAGTTTGACGAACGTGAATTTTGACTTAATAAGTACACTTATAACAGGACGGGGTTTTGACGAAATACTCCTTTGGCCAAACGTGCACTTTGACCAAACACACCCTTGACCAAACCACCCTACCCTTTAAAAAAAACGGTTGCACGCCGGAAGTGCCGACAAAAGTGAAAACTTATAAAAAATAAAAGAAAAGTAAATAAAAAGAAAACAAATATTCAAGCACTAATAACTGAAGTGTTCGGTGAGATTCGAACCAGGGACTAAACATTCTTAAAAGTGTTAAGTAGCGTTCAAAACCACCAGTCTTATTACCGAGCGAAGAAAATATACTACTGTATATATAGTACTGTTTGAAGCCGATAATGACTTAGCTGTCACATTGCGTCTCGTAACGAGTTCAGAGATTTTATCTCATCTAAAAATATGCGTACCGCGCTAAAATGAAGTTTACACTTCAAAACGGGGTTGTATTTTCATCTTTAATTCATCAATTTGTAACCCGTAATCCAAAAACTGATTTTAAGCTATTGCATAGCTTTTATCGCGGGCTTTGAGCGCGGCGACCGAATCAAGAAATTCCGTAACGAAAATAAAACCTAACACCCCCCACTCCGCCTACCATGTAACTCGGCCGAGCGTTCGATTAACGTGTATGTATATGGTACGACTGTACGAAGCTCGCACGATGCAATAGCTTTACCGCGGCAGTCCCCGAGTTCCACACGTTTTTTTTTTTACAAAATATATCTAAGAATTGTTTGAAACTTACGGAAGGGTATGGCCAATAGTTGTGTTTGTTCACTAAACCTCGCCAACTCCGGCGGCCTGGTCGGGTCTTCGTTCTGCAATGCCAGTATCAAGTCGTCCTTCAATATGCGCAGGCGACGCTTGGCTCCTATAAACTGTGTTATACTTGGTAGACCTTCTTGTGATAACCTGGGGAATATAAATTAAAAAGTATTGTTCCGATAGTTGTATCGGCAAATGAACTGATAGCGAAGAGCCTTGATCAACACCTCAAGAGGATAAGCTTTGTTTTTTATATTTTATGTAATTTAAAAATGGTGTTTGCAATAAAGAATTTATCTATCTATCACTCAGTTGCACGAAAGTCCATTAATTATAATGAAGGCATTAAAAGTTTAATGACACATTAAATCTATGTGAAATGTGTCATTAAAATTTTAATGCCGTATGTATCTAAAGTAGCAACTGAGTGTATGTATCTAAAGTAGCTTATAATAACCTCAAATCAGTTCAAAATACCCTCAAAGTAGCGTATAATACCCTCAAAGTAGCGTATAATACCCTCAAAGTAGCTAAAAATACACTCAAATTATCTTATAATACCCTCAAAGTAGCTAAAAATACACTCAAAGTATCATAAAATACCTTCAAAGTAGCTAAAAATACCTTCAAAGTAGCTTATAATACCCTCAAAGTAGCTAAAAATACACTCAAAGTATCTTATAATACCTTCACAGTAGCTAAAAATACACTAAAAGTATCTTATAATACCTTTAAAGTAGCTCAAATACCCTCAAAGTCAACTTTTGGTAATCTCAAAAATATTTTTTGTCATCGAAATGTAATCGGAAGTAATTTAAACAATGTTACTAACGAGATTTGCCCTTCAGATCGTAATTTAAACTCACCTAAAAGCACAAGACATATTCTTATTATCGCATCTAACGAACGTCTTGACACCAGTATTTATAATTTTAATTTTATCTTCATTACAAACGACGATATCTTTAACGGCTGGCGATACCAGATATATATTCTTCTTTTTACCAATAAAACAACGTGTTAGGAGACATTTCGGATCGAAACCTTCCAGGTCGTAGAATTGTTTTATTGATGGGTATACGTCTTCCTCTTCACCTGGAAAATGTAGAGCGAATTACATGATAGGCAGGGATTGTATTGAATTAATTCAATTGCTGTAGAAAAATATTTCTATATACAATGTATTATTCGTACAATATAAATATGGCTGCCCTCCGCGGCATATTATAACTAGCTGCCCTCCGCGGTTTCACCCGCGTAACTCCCGATCCCGTGGGAATATCGGGATGTAAGCTATCCTATCTTTCAAGTTGGATCGAACTGCACATGGTGTGCGAATTTTATTATAATCGGTTAAGTGGTTTAGGAGTCCACTGAGGACAAACATTGTGACACGAGATTTATATATATTAAGATTGGTATAGTTTAAGATTAGTAGGATAGGATAGGATAAGTAGATAGAATAGGATTCGTACGATAGAATTAGTGGGTTAGGATAGGTAGTAAAGTTTAAGATTAATAGGATAAGATTAGTGGCCTATCCCACTAATCTTATCCTATTAATTGGTTGAATAGGAAAGGATTAGTAGTATGGTTAAGATTAGTCGGATAGAATAAGATTGCATTGGTTGGATAGTTAAGATTAGTAGGATAGGATAGGATAAGTAGATAGAATAGGATTTGTACAATAGAATTAGTGGGTTAGGATAGGTAGAAAAGTTTAAGATTAATAGGATAAGATTAGTGGGATAGGATTGGTTGGATAGGAAAGGATTAGTAGTATGGTTAAGATTAGTCGGATAGAATAGGATTGCATTGGTTGGATAGTTAAGATTAGTAGGATAGGATAGGATAAGTAGATAGAATAGGATTTGTACAATAGAATTAGTGGGTTAGGATAGGTAGTAAAGTTTAAGATTAGTGGGATAGGATTGGTTGGATAGGAAAGAATTAGTAGTATGGTTAAGATTAGTCGGATAGAATAGGATTGCATTGGTTGGATAGGATAGGATAGGATTAGTGGATTATGTTTCTTTGTTTCTGTACTTTTCATAAATGTCTTGTGTCATATTCTTGACCAAATAAATGTTTTTGTATTCTATTGTTTTTCTATAGGATAGGTAAAAATTAGTTAGATAGGATTAAGAATAAATTAAATTTAAAAAATTATGAATTGTAAAATTGGCAGTATGTTTAGTGAATAGATTAAAAACAAATAAATAGAGTAAAATAAGAATAAAAATGATTAGTGGTACTAACCATAAACTATGTAGGCCACAGAGCTGCAACTTTATACAGGGTTATTGGTAATTATACTAGCAAGCCGTTGAGGGCTACTTTTATGCACTTTAACAAACAACTTTTGTTCTACGACTTTTGCAAATTGCACAGAAGTACGGTGCAACGGCTTGCTAGTATAATAATTTTCAATAACCCTGTATACCCCTGTGTGCCGGCTAATTTTACGTATTTTTGAAACTATGTTTAATATTTGTGGCATAAAATAAATATAAAGATTAGATTAGAATATGATACCAACCTTTAAAGAAAACAAAAGGATCTTCCTTATATCCTCCCATACGTCGTTTCTTCCGCGGCGGTGGTTCCGGTTTATTTTCAGTTTTCTCAGTAGTTTTCGTGGGTTGTTCCTGTTGGTCCTTATCCCATGGGAGGGGGGAGGATTTCTCGAATACCGCCACGAAGAACCCGCCGGTGTCTTGATGGTGGGGTAGGATACGAATACTAGGAAATTTCATATATACAGGGTGAATTTGTATGTGGGCCTTCAGGGCTATATCACTACATAGTATAAAACAAAGTCACTTTCTCTGTCCCTATATCCCTTTGTATGCTTAAATCTTTAAAACTACGCAACGGATTTTGATGCCGTTTTTTTTAATAGATAGAGTGATTCAAGAGTAAGGTTTATATGTATAATACATGCATAATATAGCCGTGCGAAGCCGGAGCGGGTCGCTAGTCCTAAACTATAAGATATAGCGAAAAATGCTGTATGTATGAAAACTACTTAACCGATTGCGGTGAAACTGGAGATCTAGATAGCTGGAGACCTGGATTAACACATAGGCTACTTTTTATCCCGATATTCCTAAGGGATCGGGACTTAAACGGGTGAAACCCCGGATCGCAGCTAGTTATATATACAGGATGATTTTTTTATGTGGGCCTTCAGGGCTATATCCTAAACTATAAGAGATAGCGAAAAATGTTGAAAGGAGTTGCGTGCCCGATTTTAACAAAAACTAAAACTGCATCATTAGATTTTTGAAAAAGTCATTACCCTAGCCGGGAATCGAACCTGTTCGTTTTCCAAAATAATAATTATCATCCTACATTTTTGTACCAATCGATAGTCTTGCTGATAGAGATCATTTCATAGAAACTAATATAGTATGGCAAATCAAAGGAAATAGCTAATTTTTGTCGCCTTCTGTAATTTTCATACTACTGTCCCTGGCTAGGGAAATGATTTTTTTGAAATCTAATTATTCAGTTTTATTTTTGTCAAAATCGGGCACGCACCTACTTTCAACATTTTTCGCTATCTCTTATAGTTTAGGATATAGCCCTGAAGGCCCACATAAAAAAATCATCCTGTATATATAACTAGCTGCGATCCGGGGTTTCACCCGTTTAAGTCCCGATCCCTTAGGAATATCGGGATAAAAAGTAGCCTATGTGTTAATCCAGGTCTCCAGCTATCTAGATCTCCAGTTTCACCGCAATCGGTTAAGTAGTTTTCATACATACACACAAACTCACACACACACACTTTATCCCGACATTTTATCATTTTATCCCGATATTCCTACGGAATTCCAGGGAGCTAGATGTAAGTAAAGATACTGACCATCTGTCCAAATGATATTTATCTTTGTCTTCGTCATTAGGCGGGAACATCTGTGGTCGGACCACAGTCTGCCATTTTTCCGGTACATCCTCGAATTTTTCATAGAATACCATGTCTTTTGAAGCCGGACGCCAATACGTCATACCTGAAGTGAAAAAGCGGTTCAGGTTTTTACTAGACAGAACTTGCAGGCTAATTTTTTTATTCACATTAGCTCATAAAGTGGATCTTATTAAACCGCTTTTAGGCTCATAATGCAACGTATTATGCACGCGAGCGTTTTACTTTACCATAACGCACTAGTGCTGTAAAGTAAATGCGTATCTTACTGCTACTTACATGTTATGTAGATGAAACATTCTTAATTAATCTGGGTTATACTGTTTTGCTGTATAAAAAGGAAGGTTGTAACAAAGAGTTTTTAAGCCAGGAAAAACAGTTCGAATTTTAAAAAGACTTAAGCAAATGGCATTATATTAACTGGACCTAGACCAAAAAAATTAATTGCCGCTTGAAACACAAATATTTAATTAACTTTTAATTATTTTATCCAGTCCTTTCTTTTCTGGTATCCTTTGTCCTTTGACCATAAGTCGTAACCTTTAAAGGAACAAGTTGAGTAGACGTAACACATAACTTACCTTTCTTATACTGCAAGTCGGGTAAGGAGGTGCTGACGTCGACTAGCGTCAAGCTATCGCCCGCTTCAGACAGAAGGCGATGTATAACCGCTTCGTTCTCTATAGGGTTGAAGGAACAAGTTGAGTAGACGTAACACATAACTTACCTTTCTTATACTGCAAGTCGGGTAAGGAGGTGCTGACGTCGACTAGCGTCAAGCTATCGCCCGCTTCAGACAGAAGGCGATGTATAACCGCTTCGTTCTCTATAGGGTTGAAGGAACAAGTTGAGTAGACGTAACACATAACTTACCTTTCTTATACTGCAAGTCGGGTAAGGAGGTGCTGACGTCGACTAGCGTCAAGCTATCGCCCGCTTCAGACAGAAGGCGATGTATAACCGCTTCGTTCTCTATAGGGTTGAAGGAACAAGTTGAGTAGACGTAACACATAACTTACCTTTCTTATACTGCAAGTCGGGTAAGGAGGTGCTGACGTCGACTAGCGTCAAGCTATCGCCCGCTTCAGACAGAAGGCGATGTATAACCGCTTCGTTCTCTATAGGGTTGAAGGAACAAGTTGAGTAGACAAGTCTACCGCCGATAGAGAGGAGCTCGCATCCACGTTTGAGGATACGGTATTGGATTCTGTTGAAAAGATAAAGATTATCTATACTAAAATTTTAAAGAGGAAAGATTTTGTTTGTTTGCAATAGGCTCCGAAACTACTGGACCGATTTTTATGAAACTTGGTATGAGGATACATTGATTCATTAGGAGTGTTATAAGCTAAAATGAAACCGCGGAGCGCTGCTAGTTTGAAAGTTTTTAAAGACCATATATGCATTCTTTAGCCGTCGACGATTAGTATACGGCTATGTTCACGCCGGTATTTCAATATCGCCATGTTCACACTACAAAATCCAACTCCTGCATACTAGTTGTTGCATACTAACAGCTAGTTGATAGCCAAGCGAGAGTTGGTTGGTTTTTCCCACGTAAATATGTTTTCTAAATTTAAGACAGATTGGCGATCCGTCGCACAAGATCGCAATCAGTGAAACGGGAGTAGAGAGGCCTTTGCCCTGCAGTGAATCGAACCCGCAACTCTGTGTTTGGCAGTCCGGCATGGTGACCATTGTGCCAACTGGGTCGTCTGGGCGTCAAAGGTCGTAAAGAAGTATAACTTCAAAAATGCATACTACCAACCCGTGTAAATTATTTCCGTTTCCCGGTGACCATTTCAGCCAAATATCTGGGTTTTTACGTAGAGTAGCGTCACCTGAACAAGGCACATCGCATAGGATGCGATCGAATTTTAATGGAATCTTCTTCGTTGGGTCCTGGAAATTGACAATTGATTAGTTAGACAAATTAACTCACATTTTATGAAGAACCTCCTACAAAGTCCCCTAACATTTGCACATTGGCCCTTTAAGGGGGGTTCATACGCCAACGACCTTGGTACACAGCCTACTAAATAATTACTACTGGCACCGGTCGCCTTCGTTGGTGAAAATTGTTGATTGTTACGCATGTGTTTTGTTCAAAAGTGCTGATGGAATTGTAGGCAAGACTTTTACCGACATTTTGGTGTGACTTTGAGCCGAAAATTCCCTATAGTTTTAAAGCTATCCTAAAATTAAGAATTAAAACTAGTCTAGGTTTGAACTGACAAAGAATTTTCGTCCCAAATTACCCCAAAATATCTGTAAAGACTTAACCTACAATTCCATCTCAGTACTTTTGAGAAAAACATAACACATTCGTTACAATCAACAATGTTAGTTGTAAGCGACGGGTATTTCTGGTGCGTTGCGTTTGGCAGCATAAATAGCCTTAAGAGGCCAAAAGTTGGCAACACACTACATCGGTTATCGCGGGCTGTGGTATTTCCCCTAACCCGTCCTATTGACAAAAACGTCAACTGTCAATTTTCGCAAACCCTAATTGCCTATGTCATCGATTCGCGAATCTATTTTATTCGCGGATTGAGGTTACACTTCAAATAAATACCCATAAAAACTATCTAGAACACCTATCGCAATTCTGTAAACGGCAATGACTTGCTCAATAATTTACCTTTATTACCAACACCTTACCTTTTACCAACATTTACCTTTATTACCTTTAATAACAATTGCTATAGTATTGCTATATTTTATGCAACCATTTTTTTTTTCTTTTGTGAGAAATCTTTACCCTTTAAAAGGGCCCTAAACTTTTTATACGGAGCCCTGCCAAGGCACGCTACGCCACTGCTAGTGATGCACCTATAGGGTGAGCGCACACCTAGCCGCACCGCACGCGCCGCGCCGCAGCGAAGAAAATCCCCAAGGCCGATGCTGATGACGTCACCAGCCAGAGCAGCGAGCATACAAACGGAGACTGCGGCGCGTGCGGTACGGGTAAGTATGCGCTCACCATTACGAAGCCAGTGATACACCTTTATAAGGCTTATGATGCACCTTTACGATGCCAATGATGTAAATACAATGCAAGACAAATCGCGTTTTGCAATTTTGCTACTGCCTTTTTATAAAATCAGTATTCTATACTTGAAAATAGTAGTCTTGATACCTGTTCATCATTGATGACTAGAGACGGCATACAAGCGGAGTCATGGTTCGTGATCAGTATGCAGGGTGAGTTGAGCCGCTTGGCCTGATGGACCAGCATGTAGCAACGGCTGTTGTCCACGTCGTTGGCCATCACGAAACCTTTAACAAACGTGGTGATTAGAGAACCATACCTAAACTAATATTAAAAATAATAAAAGATACCCAATTCACTCATGACTTAAAGAACCCCAAATAACTGACTCACCTGTAGGCATTTTGCTTTCATCTGCATGTAAGAATTCTATTAGCTGAGCCGTCTTCGACCCAGGCGCTGCACACATATCTAAGACCTGCAGGCAGAGAGGTGGTGGGAATGAGAAGATAAATTAGTACATATAATTTAAAGACGGAAATTCTGTCATTTTTTACTTTTTTTTTAGCGTCTAGCTTATTCATAAAGCGCCTCTTGCTTCATAAACCTCCTAGCTTATTCATAAAGCGCCTCTTGCAAACTATGTAAAATCTTGCAGCGCTCCGCGGTTCCACCCACGTAACTTCCGATCCCGTGGGAATATCGGAATAAAAAGTAGCCTACGTTATTCCCAAATTTCCCAAGTTGCATCAAAATCTGTCCCGTAGTTTTGGAGCCTATTAGTTACCAACAAAAAAAAACTTTCCTCTTTTTATATTAGTGAAGATTTGATGAATGTTTATAGGTTACTAATCAGAAGACAGTAAAAACTCTCCACCCTCCTTTGTAAGTCTCTGTCCCCTACTTTGAAAACGATTGCTTTAAGTCATGCATAGCATGGATGAAAGTTGCTGAATTTTTATGAGACCAATTTGAAGTTTTTAATTTTAAATAAAAGATCTCAGCAAATCGGATCTCATAAGGCTCCAGAGATATTCAGTAGCCCCTTGTTTTGGAGGAATTATCAATCAACCAAAAATCGCGTACAATTTATTTCTAAATTTTGTCCAGATCGGTTGTGAAATACGACCTGTAGAGTGCCAACAATACAAACATAATGACATTAGGAAAGCTTTGCAGCTTCACTTGCTCCATCAATAAGATGGTCTACTACAACTGCTAACCTTATGATGTGGCTGTACATCTAACACGACAGGAGGTATCATAGACACGGTCTCCTGTCGGGACACACCTCCCGCCGCAGTCTCCGACACCAAGAAGTTGTGGAGGCGGTACAGTGGCTCACTGCGACGGATGTCAGTGCGAGATAGGCGCAGTTGCCATGCCAGACCTCCTGGGTACCTGCAAAAATTGTTTTAACATACACTTGAGTGGGAGCGGTGTTGACTTAGTGGTAGATACCTCGACTTTTATTCTGAAGGTCGTAGGTTCAAATCCAGGCTGGCCGTGCACCAATGTATTTTTCTTAAGAATAATTTATGTGCGCTAATTGACATTGCTCTTACAATAAAGGAAAACTACCCTCTCAGCTTCCTCTTCATCTTCATCACCTCTCATCTTCACGCAAAAAGGACCCAATTAAAAAGGATCTAATCGCAGGAAACAGCCCGTATAAGTACCCTTGAGTGTTAATAAGTCATAGAATGTTACACAAAAGAGCGGCGTTGGCCAAGATACCCCGACTTTTATTCTGGGTTCGAAACCCAGACCTTGAATCAATGGATTCTTCTCATGAAAAATTAATATACGCTAATTGACGTTCCTCTTATGGTAAAGGAAAAAATTGTTGAAGCCCAGAGTTTAGTTGGCTACAGATGTGTTATTTCCCCTGGGGTACATTGAACAGTTGTGGGCATGCCAATAAAGCACCCCCAGACCTAAACAGTGGACTTACAAAACAGCTGCTCAACTTTAACCTACAGCACAAACCTAAAGTACACTTTAACCTAAAGTACAAAGAACGACTAACCACACACGGTAATCAACTTGCAAGGAACTTACTGGACAGTAGTAAGAACGTGAGGCGCTTAAAGAGATGGCACGTCCTAGATTTGGACCAAAGAAAGTGACAGTTCCAGGGATCATGGATGACCCACCATTATCCACAGTCGGGGAATAGATCTGATTATGGCTAGAGGAGCGGATCGCAGATTGAAAAGAAAAAAAAAGCTTTAACCGGTCTCTGGTAGTTAGTAATTAGTTTTAATTTTGTGATAATAGTTACCAAGGCAAGTTAATAGGTTTAATCTCTTCTTCGCTCTCACTGTCCTTCAGTTTCATATTCAATAACTCAGAGAAGTACTGACTCTTGACGATGTCCATCAACTTGTCTGCCTCACACTTGGGACCCGTGATTCGGAAGGCTGTTGGAAGGTTCTGTTTGAGGGTAGCCATGAAGGTGGACCATTCTTCTTGGGGACAGATGTTTTGGAACTGTGAAATAACATTCGATATTTACAATAATATGAAGATACAGACAAAAGTAAATTGTATACGGCCTAAGATTGATGACGAAAATTTAGTTTAGCCTATTTAGATGAAGTTGAAGTTTAGACCACCTGTATTTATGACGACAATCGCTTTAGATAGACCATCCGCTGCTTAGACGAGTTTCTACCTAGAGTACCTGAGTTTGCGATAATACTAACTCAATTTATGGGTTCAAGTACCATAAAAATGGAGTTGAAGTACTCTCCGTATGTCGTGTTCCATAGTTTATCTATCTGTATGCTGAATGCATCATAATGCATGACACTTGCTTGCGAAGAAGGAATATTATTGAGTTTTGTTCTAATAGGTTATAACTTTTTTTACCTTGTAATACTCCTCAAATGAAGCATTTTCTCTTACAATGTCTTCATAATGCTTTCTTGTGTCTCCTTCAGGCTTCGGCTGAGGGTTTTTCTCCTAAAATCATCACAGAAATAAAGTAAACACGTTTCTGCCGTGTAAACAAACATTAAACATTGGTTTTATTACTTGTTCCTTTCGATCTCGCTTCCTCTGAGCGAATTTATTAACATTGCGGTTTCTTCGCCCCATTTTTTTCAAATAAGCACCAAGTGTTAAACTGCGAAAAAGTTGTTTTATTAAATATTTTCATAAATTCACGTGTTTTGGAATTTCGCCGAGTTTGCCGGATAAAATTGACAGTGACAGACAATACGCAACACTTTGACATTTGTGTTTTTTTTTTGTCCTACGAACATGGAGGCACATGGAGGTAGAAACAAATTCTACCAAGGGTCCTGTGTCCTGTTGATAAAAGGTTTGAAGTTTTTACCTGGTGTTGTGTTGTAACTTGAAATTTTTTAAACATAGATATACTTTTTAAATGCTCGAAGCTTGACATTGACAATCAGCTGATAAAATAAATAATGGGATTGGCTTGCGTCGTCTCTTTCCCCCGTACCGCAGTTCTGCCCCCTTGCGGTCTCGCTGGTTTCCGCCGACCACAAAACTTTATTTCCTAACTTTATTTTTTACCAATAAATAAGCAAGGTATATTTGAGGAACCTTAGCTAAGAATCTCGAAATACAAAAGCAGTAAACTAACTGAAACTGATGTGAGTATTTTTCTAATTTCACTTGCAAAAATATTCATCACAGAATCATAATGATTTGCAAAGTAAATAAATCAAATATCTTACGGTGTACCTACTCGTTTAAGTTCATAATTGTAATAAAACACAGCTTCATTGTTTGTATAATTGGACAAGTGTCATCCCATTACTTAAAAACATTTAAATTACAGTACCACTTACATCTGACAAGGTCTCTAACTAAATACATTTTTTACTGGAAATATACGTCTTTTAACTCTTACTGAATGGTAATAAGATTGATTCTAGAACGAAAAAGTGTTTATCATTATTATCAATATGCAAATTGGTTTCTTATCAATTAATTCCTTCATTTAGAAGTATAACAATTGCTTGTTTGTGAAGTTACTTCCCATGTCACGAACAATATAACATAAACCTGAGACCATAGAAAACTTTCCTCCGGTGAGTAAGATAGATAGATAGATAAATTCTTTATTGCAAACACCATAGAAAGTGAGGGTAAGTGAGTGAGTGAGTAATTTATCTAGGAGCCTGATGTATTTTTTTTAATTGGGATAAAACAGCAATAAGCTTGAAAACTCTAGGCTCTCAGTGACAATGAGCCCATGAAAGCATTGGCGAGACAACCTTGATCACCTCGAGCCTGCTTGGCCGAAGGTGACCCAAGACCGCAACCAAAACAAATGGAGAACTTAGCAGGGGACATGACAAGGGGTTAGAAAAAAAAAACTCAAACACACAGACTTATTAAACGTGCCTATAATGACTCAAATGATTTATTGTAATAGAAATAGTGTCCAATGACAAGAATAGAATCCGATACCTTCTGCGTTGCAGGCGGTTGTTCGCCCACCACTTAAGATGATTAATGATGATATACCATTCTTTTTTCTGTCATTTCAGAAAATGTCTTCACGCAAAGGCTTTCAATTTGCAATTGATCGAGGAGGTACCTTCACGGATGTATATGCTCGTTGTCCCGATGGCAAAGTCCGGGTTATGAAGCTGTTATCCGTGGACCCGCAGAACTATGATGATGCACCTAGAGAGGCTATTAGAAGGATTTTACAAGAGGTAAGTAGTGAACTATCGTACATAACGTCCCTTCACTATGATATCTTCATCATACAACCAGGCAAATTGATATGCAACACCAATACATGGTGGAAAACCCAGACACCTGCACTAAGCATTTTGGTTCAGCCTAATTCATACAGCAAGGGAATGGAATAAGTTAGGGGTCTTTTAGCCACAACTGAATCTTCTAGGTATTGTCACCTTCCAGGAGGTGTGATAGTGGGGACACCCTGACTTATCATCACTACATACCTAGTATAAAACAAAGTCACTTCCCGCTGTCTGTTCCTATGTATGCTTATATCTTTAAAACTACGCGACAGATTTTAATGTGGTTTTTTTTTTAAATAGAGTTACTTGTACTTGTACTTGTATACGGGCTGTTTTCCGCGATTAGACCCTTTTTAATTGGGTCCCTTTTGCGTGAAGATGGAGTAGGCTTACCCAGCACCTACTACCCTCTCAGCTCAGTCGACCATGTCCAGAGGAGAGAACTTGTCAATACTTCTGGAGCCAACTAAGCCGCGGGTTTCATCACGATGTTTTCCTTCACCGTAAGAGCAATGTCAATAAGCGCACATACATTTTTCTTAAGAAAAATACATTGGTGCACGGCCGGCCTGGATTCGAACCCACGACCTTCAGAATGAAAGTCGAGGTATCTACCACTAGGCCAACACCGCTCTCTTGTCGTGTAAATAGAGTTATTCAAGAGGAAGGTTTATATAGCCATGCGAAGCCATATATAGTCGCTAGTTCATATTTTATGAAAAAGAACAAGTCGCGGGACACACGTTTGGAACGAAGTCAATAACATTTAAAAAAAAATTATATTTGTGGGGGAGATTAGTTTTTTCTTACGGTTTTTCATTTAACGTCGCCAATCCACCATAAGGAACTTCGTTTAAAAAAACCTGTGTAGTTTCAATGCTTGATTTTTATTTTTTCAGGAAACAGGCAACGCTCTAGACAGCTCCGGCAAAGTGAACTCCTCTCTCATAGAATCAATACGAATGGGTACCACAGTTGCTACTAACGCTCTTTTAGAGCGAAAAGGTGCTAAAGTGGCTCTAGTCATCAATAGGGGCTTCAAAGATCTACTACTGATTGGTAATCAAGCTAGGCCTCATATATTTCAATTGGTAAGTTGCTATTATAGAGATAAAAGGTGCTAAAATAAATTTATTCATAAATACAGATTTAAAGATCTATTGCTGATTGGTTATCAAGATATTGCTGATTGGTAATCAAGCTAGGTCACATATATTTCAAATGGTAAGTTGCTATTTTAGAGCTATAAGGTGCTAAAGTAGCTTTATTCTTCAATAGATGGATTCAAAGATTTATTGCTGATTCGTAATCAAGCTTGACTGCATATATTTCAATTGGTAAGTCACTACTATAAAGCTAAAAGGTACTACAGTGTCTCTAATCGGCAATAGAGGGTTGCTTCAAAGACTTGTTGCTGGAATCAAACTAAGCCACATATATTTTAATTAGTAAGTTGTTGCTTTAAATCTAAAAGATGCTAAAGTGGCGCTAGGTGTTGACCGGAAATTGATTGATCTATTGCTAATTGGTGATCAAGCTAGTCCGCATATATTTCAGTTGGTAAGTGGCTGACACAGAGCTAAAAGGTGCCAAGTGGCTCAAGTCATCAACAGACACTTCAAATTTTATTTGCCAATTAATAATTAAGCTAATTCACATATATTACAATTGGTAAGCTGCTACTAAAACGTGCTAAAATGGCGGTAGTTGTCAACAGGGGGTAGAAATAGATTCATAGATCTATTGGTAATCAAGCTAGTCCAAGTCGCTATTATAGAGCTAAAAGGTGCTAAGTCAGGGGCTCTGGTCATTAATAGAGCCAGAGGTAGTTAATAGGGACTGTTATATGTATTTCAGGATATAAAACGTCCCGGGGTGTTATACACGGATGTCGTAGAAGTAGATTGTCGTGTTATACCGGCTTTGGAAGACAGGTGTCTCATGGGGAAGATCAAGGATGGCTGGAGGGAAGTTGTCGGTGAGAATTGGTTTAGAATAAACTAGCTATGCCCCGTAATTTCACCCAAATTAGTCCTGTACAAATTGTATACTTAACATAAAAAAAATACAGTATGGGTCATAAGTAAATGATCAGTTTGCTACAATAATACTATCAACAAGTATTGGTGTTACGACCTTCTTCTAATAGACGTTACACCCAACCTAAATACTTGAATTAAAAGTACTCAGTGTGATTCTTATTTTCAACATGTTAGCTATGTCTTTAGTTGTGTGAGTGGTATAAGCCGGCACCCGCTACACCAACCGACGTGGGTGCGATCCACAGGTTACGTTGTTATAATGTTCAAATAGTGCTGCACAGGATTGTAAACGTTACGGTGGGCAGAGACTTTTGACCGTGTATTGTACATAATATGACTATTTCCAAGGAAAAATGCATTTTCAATATTTAGTACACTCGCGCACGAAGGGTACTATTTTGTTTGGGATCATTGGGATCTTCACTTAATTTTCTGTTTGTAGCATATTTGTTGTTATAGCGGCAACAGAAATACATAATCTGAGAAAATTTCAACTCTCTAGCTATCATGGTTCATGAGATACAGTCTGGTGACAGACAGACAGTTAAGTCTTAGTAATGGGGTACCGTTTTTACCCTTTGGGTAGGGAACCTTAAAAATAAAATCATTATCTAATATTACAGGGTCGACAGGCGAAAAACTGCTTATAACAAAGGAATTAGACGAGGAAGCGGTAATGAAAGATCTGAAAGGTCTAAGAGAGAAAGGGATAGATAGCATTGCTGTTGTTCTGGCTCATAGCTACACGTTCTACGAACATGAGGACAGGATCGGAAAGATTGCTGAGAGTTTAGGTAAGTTTGATAGGAAAAGACATTGTATTCAAAGCCTAAGCAGTATTGACCAAACACACCCTCTACCAACCGCCATTAACCCGTATTTTTAGGCTTTTATCTCAACAAAACAGGCATAAAATATGGGCCAGTAATCAAAAAACATGTCAAAGAAATAGTATTTGGCTATTCTGCGGTGCGGTCATTTTTTATTAGCATTGGACCTCTTTAAAGTCGTTTTGTTATTTTGCCGCCAGACATATGGTACGAAAACGCTTCTAAAGTGCAACATATTCTAGAAACATATTTAATCTGGTCGCACACACAGTATCAAAATTGCCACAGTAATTAGTGATAAGTTAGTGGTCAACTATGGAGTCCCCCAAGGTAGTATCTTGGACCCAAGATTATTCTTGATATACATCAATGATCTGTGTCGATTGACCTTGCCTAACACTAATATTTTTACTTACGCTGATGACACCGCTCTACACAGTGTACAGTCGAAACTGCATAAACTAGGGCCGAAAATAGTTTGTGTATCATTACTAAGTGGTTGGCTATAGACTTACTAAGCCTTAACACTAAGAAGAGTACCTTCGTTCGCTTCTATTTACCAAACTCTAAAGCTCCACGGTCATAAAGTAGTCATATTATAACCCATAACTGCGAAGGCCATAATGTATGTAGCAGCCTGTGGTAGCTGCCCTTCATTCAGTAGAGTTTCTAGAGTTAGATATCTAATATTTACCCGAGTCTTCTTCTTCTTCCTGCCCTTATCCCAATTTATGTGTGGTCGGCGCAGTATGTCTTCGTCTTCCATTCACTCCTATTAGTCGTCATCTCATCGTTCACATTCATCTCTCTCAAGTCTTGTCTCATGCAGTCCATCCATCTTTTCTTAGGTCGTAGTCAATTGCGACACTTCTCTTCACATCACATGCCCATACCAACTCAAAACGGTTCCTTTTACCAGTATTCACCCGAGTATCCTGCTTATATTCCAGGGTTCACCCAAGTATCACTATCTCACTCTGTAACGTCAATGGTACGCATGGTCCCACGCGGCTTCACCGCCTGCGCAGACGCATACCTCACGCCACACATTAGGGAATACGTATCGAGCTTCGCTGAGGGATTCAGTGATGGATTGGCCAACACTAACGTACTGTTCATGCAGTCTGATGGTGGTCTCACGCCTATGAATATGTAAGTATATTCAGGACTTTCGACACATCGCCATCTAGCCCCAAGCTAAGTAACAAGTCTATGTTATGGGTGCTAGACAACGGATATACTACTTATATACTTTTCTTTTGTACTTAAATGTAAATAATTAATTTTTATTTATTATTATCGTTTATTTATTATCTTTTACAAGTTCTGATTACAACGTCAGGTTTTTTTTTTTGATAAGTTTATGTATGAAAGTATTTAGGTAAGGAGTACACATTTTAAATTGTATTTTAATATTTTTCTTTTGGTGAGGGCACACACTCGATAGAGTTCGAAAATTACTGTTATTGGAATGTTTGCATTCTAATAATTTTTGTTTGATTAATTGATGAGTTAGAAGACTTTAAACTTCAACTAAAGCAGGTGTCTAGAATCTTGCTTGTGTTGAAAACATTCTTATAACAGCCGTTTTGGAGTTCTACGGTGGGTCTGCAATTATGCAGCCGACCGTACCTAACTACCTACCATAGACCAACTAAATATTTTTAATTAATAATTAATTAGTTTGAATGTATTGCATTAGGTTTAACGGATCCCGCGCCATATTATCCGGCCCCGCAGGCGGTGTGGTTGGTTACGCTATGACGTCATACTACAAGGAAACCGATCTACCGGTAATAGGTACGTATTTGTTTTATTCAATACGAGAACCACTCCATCAGAGCCTGGAACATCGTCGCCAGGTGGCGAGCTTGTTGGCCTTTTACCGGATACATTTCGGGGAGTGTGCAACAGAACTCCACGACCTAATCTTGTCATCTCCATTCTTTCGTCATACAACCAGGGAGACTGGTGTGCGGCACTGATTCATGGTGGACATACCAGACGTTCGCACCAAGCGCTTTGCTTCGTCATTCCTTATTCGTACTGCAAGGGAATGGAATCGGTTGCCTGCGTCTGTCTTTCCTGACGTATACAATTTGGGGGTCTTCAAGTCGCGAGTGAATAGGTATCTTCTAGGAAGGCGTGCTACAACTTAGACCGCATCGTCACCTACCATCAGGCAGGTGTGATAGTGGTCAAACGGTGACTTATCAAATATAAAAAAAAATGGTGAGAACAGCATAAAAATCGGTGCAGTAGTTTTTGAGTTTATATCGAACATACAAACGCGGCGGAGGACTTTGTTTTTTATTATGTAGTAAAGCCGGCCACATCGTATCGCCAAGCGGACTTGTCCGTGTTCCGATTCGTAGGCCAGTCGTAGCTTATCGTTAAAGGCTCACTCTATGAAAGTATTGTATTTTTTTTCCTGTAAAATATACTGCAAGTGCTGCTTGATGCGCTAACCCCAAATAAGTTGGGATAGAGGTAGAAAAAAAAGAAAAGACTGTATACTTAGCTAGTGTTAATCTAATACCTATCATTTTTAACATATTTAAGTGACCGACCTAGCTCTACTCAGCAAGTACTCAGCACATTCATTTTACCTACACTATATCAAAAAACAGGTATCGCAAACGTGGGCCAGAAGACCACCCGACTTAAGTGGTAGTGGGCTGGCCACGTGTGCCGAATGCAGACAGAAAGATGGGTAAACAAAGTCACCCAGTAGGTTCCTCAAGACGGCAAGCGTCTTCGAGGTACGGTCGGCTGCATAATTGCTGACCCACCGTAGAGCTCCAATACGGCTGTTATACGAATGTTTTCAACACAAGCAAGATTCTAGGCACCTGCTTTAGTTGAAGGTTAAAGTCTTCTAACTTATCAATCGATCAAACAAAAAATATTAGTATGAAAACATTCTAATAATAGTAATTTTAGAACTCTACCGGGGGCTGCAATTATGCAGCCGACTGTACACTCAAAAAACGATGGCTCGAAGACCTGGATGTAATCGACGCAGAGTAGCCAAAAATAGCTGGAGACCGGGACACATGGAGGGACATGGGGGAGGCCTTTGCCCAACAGTGGGACACAAAGGGCTAATAAAAAATATATACAGGAAAAGTATTTTTGTAGTGCACAAATTTCGGTATGTTTTAAGCACATTAAAATAAAAAATACAATTTTTGTTATTTTGGAGCTAACTCAAAAACTCTCAGAGCTATAACCATTTAAGTGTTTCTAACAAAACGACGAAGTCCATGGACACAATACTAGCGCCAGCGAGTTTAATAGCGCGCTCTTAATGAAGGTAGGTATTTACGCGTCACTGTGTGTATCAATACTGAGATACCCAATAATTTAGAAATTGCAGGAAGTTTTTCACATTAAGTTTTTTTTTTTTTTTGCGTAAATGTACTTCACTGCTGACATATATTCAGCAGAAAAAAATGTGCACTACAAAAATACTTTTCCTGTATATCAAGGAGGAAAGTATATATTTTTTTGTTTGTAACGAATAGTGTCCGAAAGTACTGGACCGATTTTGATGAAACTTGATGTGAGGATACATTTATTCATTAGGAGTAATATAGGCTACTTTTTATTCCGATATTCCCACGGGATCGGTAGTTACGCAGGTGAAATCGCGAAACGCTGCTAGTATTTACATAAAATGATATTATCAATGCAACAATTCCAGGTTTCGATATGGGAGGTACATCGACCGACGTGTCTAGATACGCCGGCGCGTTAGAACATGTACACGAAGCTACTACTGCAGGTGTCACTATACAGGCGCCACAGCTGGGTAAGTACTCAATACATACTGATAATACTATACAGCAGGGCTTATCTTAACTTCTATATCGGGGGCTGACAAATAGCCAGCAACACTTCGACCCAATGGGATCTTTTGTGTTTACCTCTACCTTAATGTTTCTTACTCTTTGAAGAAGTGGTTGATTAACGCGGTGATCCCACTAAGAGGAAGAAACCTATATGCCCCCGGTTTAGGATACGCATTCCCAAGGAGGCTCATACGCTTCGCTGCTAAGACGTCGCATTCACACAGTATGTGTTCCACAGAGGTAATACATATTAATATGTCTATGATGTGCTCCATAGTTTTCCTGACATCACCACAGGCTCTGCAGTCATTATTTGAAGTGACCTTCATTTTTAAAAGCATGTCAATGGTTCCGTAGTGTCCTGTCCTCTTGGCCTCTTGGCCATACTGCAGGGCTGGCCAAGAGGTTATTTTATGGTTGGGTTAGGTAATATTGGCATTTCACATCTAATGTAGTTTATTTACACAGCGCCAGCAACTTTTATGCATGCTATTTTGAGCGGTGTAGTGGGTGGAAAATATGTAGTGTCAAATATCCAGCCAAAAACTTTAAGGCTTTTGTGGTTAATTAACACCCAAAAACTGTACCGCAACAAAAACAAAAATCTAATAATAATTAGTATTTTTATTTTAACATTTAATTATTAAAAACTTACGAATTTTTGAATTTTACTTTTAGTTATTAAATACTTAAGAATTTTCCTTTGTACGCTTTTGCTTGTAGTAAGTCCGCAAGAAATATTTTTGAACCTCACACATCTAAAGTTTGGCCACCCTAAGTTTGGCCACCCTTGCTATACAGTGTATAGATAGATCTTTAAGAATTATGAAATTTGGTGTAATCTTTTGCGTCGGGTGTTCGCTAACTGCGCTACAGAAGTCGCCAAATCAGTTTGTTACGCATCGAAGGACAATAACTAAATTATATTATTCACCTATGATAAAACATACAATATTTAGCCTACGTGACTCGAAAACACTTGTTTTGTCAGCAATAAACCAACCGCGTCGTAAGCCGGCAACACGAACAATAGATTCCCTAATGAGGTACTTAGCAGTCATAATATTTCCTAGAACTTCACCGCTCTAATTTAGTAAAGGGATTAAGGTTTATTGTTCTCTAACACCCTTTAGTTTAACTACGATAGGTATTTGACACTATTATCTTATTCCAGTGATTTAAAGACAATAGAAAGTAAGGTCTATAGAATTAGAGAGCTTTATTTAAGCCGCGTTGGATAGTCAGGTAAACGGACATACTTTAGTGTCTTTATTATCAATATTCAAATTGTATTCTACTAAACATCTTATTTCTTAATATGTATCTATAAATATAATTTTTCGGTTTCACCCGCGTAGGTCCCGATCCCGTGCGAATATCAAAATGAAAAGTAGCTTTCCTCGATAAATAGACTATCCAACACAAAAATATTTTGTCAATTCGAACCAGTAGTTCCTGAGTTTAGCGCGTTCAGACAAACAAACTCTTCAGCTTTATAATATTAGTATAGATACCCTGACTGCCATGACCATGCCCTTATATTTTGTTTGTCGTGGCAGTTATAAGTTTTATGCACCAAAAATATTTGCTCTAGTGTCGTTATCCAGGGAGAAAACAGTCGACTACGTTTGTATGGAGAGAGCGCAGGTACCCTTAAGGGCACAATAAATAAATATTGCAGGACATTCCACACATCGCCATCTAGCCCCTAAGTAACTAGACTTGTGCTATGGGTGCTAGACAACATGCTATGGGCGATATACTACATAGACAGGGTGAATTCTTTACATGGGCCTTCAGGGCTATATACTTTACTATAAGAGATAGAGAAGAAATCTGAAAGGAGTTGCTTTAATTTAATATATTTTACTCAAGTTACAGAGACTCATATTATTAGTAAAATACTTATTCCTATGTTAGTAAATAAAATAAAATAAAAAGAAACATTGTAAACATAAAAATTAAAAGATATCGATACCATGCCATTATCTTTTAACTTCTACACCATGAGCAGTGGCACAACAGCGGTTTATATACTCGCAGTCCAACCTGCTTGCGATCATGGCTAAGATGGTGTTGGCACTGCCACGTACCCTACGCACCAGGGACGCGCATCTTTTTCGCATTATGGTATGAAAACAGTCTACAGACGATTCTGCAAACATCTCTGATGCGCTGCAAAACCGTGGCACACCCAACAACATCCTAAAGGCGTTGTTATACTGAACACGGAGGGCCCCGTACGATTTCTGAGTATATCGTTTGCTCTGTTCGCTTTGTTGTTGAGTTGCTTGCATCATAAGATTTTGGACAAGTCCCTAGCCGGGAATCAAACCTGTTCGTTTTCCGAAAAAGTACAAAGATATAGGGTGATTATACCTTATATCTTTGTACCAATCGATAGTGTTGCTAATTGAGATCAATTCCTAGAAACAAACATAGTGTAGGAAATTAAAGGAAATCGCTAATTTTAGTAATTTTCATACAAATCAGGATTTTAGGATTTTTTGCTATCTCATATAGTTTAAAATATGGCCCTGAAGCCTTACGTAAAAAATTCACCCTGTATTATTTTGTAAATATGTACTAATAATACATAGAAACAACCAGACCACAGACAAACATCTATGCATAAATACTTGTCTGAGGCGGGAATCGAACCCCTGTGTTTAGCAATCTCGCATGGTGACCATTGGGCCAACTTGGTCGTCAATGACACTCCATTGTTCCGATTTTCACCCAAATCGGTCCAGCCATTTGACCGTAAAAGGGGAGGGAACAAACAAATAAACAAACTTTCAGATTTATAATATTAACCATCAGTATTTTTTTTCTAGATAGAATTAGAATTAAAACTTGATTTTAGTTTAAATCTTCAGATTTTTCAATTTTGCTACAAGTGCCCTAAGTATTAGAGAAAGGAAATGAGTAAGCGATATTAGATAAAATGTTTCCAATTATTATCATCACTATCACTACATAGTATAAAATAAAGTCACTTTTCGCCGTCCCTATGTCCCTATTTCCCTTTGTATGCTTAGATCTTTAAAACTACGTAACGGATTTTGATGCGGTGTTTTTTTCATAGATAGAGTGATTCAAGCGGAACGTTTATACCTATATATAATACATGCATAATATAGCCGTGCGAAGCCGGAGAGGGTCGCTAGTTAAATATATTTTTTTTAACTTTTTACCACCTGTTCTCAACACCATTATCTTATTCCAGTGATTTAAAGACAATAGATAGTAAGGTCTATAGAATTAGTTAGCTTTATTTAAGCCGCGTTAGATAGTCAGGTAAACGGACATACTTTAGTGTCTTTTGTTTAAATATATCAATTGTATTCTATTAAGCTTCTTACTACAAGCAGTTTATGGCTGATTGCAGGTATATTTTAGTAAAATTATCTTAATTTTGACTCAAACTTCTACTGGTAACATAATTGAAAAATCTCAGTTTTATTAAATTTAAATTGCAAGTAAGTGTTTAAAATACGAATCTGACTAGATATAAAAGAAGACATTTTCCAATTTTTGCAACGGGCTCTAATTTCAGGTTTATTATGGCCATGCATTTTTTTAAATTTTTAAATTCAAATATTCCTGCAAGTTGCCATAAAGTGGTGGCTTTTTTTTTTAACGCCATTTTGAAATAATGTTACAAACAGGCCACTTGTTTTAAATTAAAATATCTCGAATCGAACCTGCAACCCTGTGTTTAGCAGTCCGCCACGGTGACCATTTTGCTAACTGGGTCGTCTGGGGCCTTAAAATTTGATTTTCAATTCTACTAAATTTAGATTCGAAAATTCCTGCAAGAAATTAATTATCTATTTATTTTTAACGATTGGCTAAGTTACAGTCATATGTTAATTTTGGTAAATGATATAATAAGCTAGCGAGTTAATTTAATGTTCACCTAATTATAGCCAATAAATCATTTAACTACAGACATTTTGCTTTGCTAACTGAACTTGTCATAATGAAGGACAATGGTTCTCAACCCACGGTCCGCTGACCGCCAAGGAATTCTTGAATATTATTCTATTTTTTTTTATTAAAACATGTGTTTTGTTTTTGTAAATCCCTGACGTTTCGACAGTATTACAAAAATAATAGAATTGTTGTTAATGTTAAACTACAGTCCAATCGTACTGTTTTTTTACGCAAAATAAGCTTGCATGTGACCTCAACTCACCTGATGGGAAACGACGATAAAATTACCATGTGATTCAAAATTTGGACAGTAATAACTAAACATAAATAAAAGAAACAAACAAAATTTTAATAGTATGACTTTTATGTCAGTCAAAACCATTATTAAAGTTAATATTTAAATTTTTTCTCACTACTAACAAATGGCGCTGAACCGTTCTAGATCGCGCAAGCGAAGTTTCCCTAAAGTTATGCTCATATACAAGTTCCAACGAAACATGCCCCGTTAAATATCTACCTTTTGGAGGTACATACCACCAAGTACCTTCACTATCACTACATAGTATAAAACAAAGTCGCTTTCTCTGTCCGTATATCCCTATGTATGCTTAAATCTTTAAAACTACGCAACGGATTTTGATGCGGTTTTTTTAATAGATAAAGTGATTCAAGAGGAAGGTTTATATGTATAATACATGTACAATATAGCCGTGCGAAGCCGGGACGGGTCGCTAGTCAAAAATAAAATGGTCATTGAAGTAAATGTTGAGTACCATTATCGTTGAACTACCCCCACCGCACCGCTGCGCGCCGCCTTCCGCGCTGCACGGATTCACATAAAAGCGCTCACACCCCCGACTTAAGCTCATTCGCAGCCCGTCATCCATACGGAAAGCATCCCCTGTAATTCTAAAAGTTTAAGTGTTCAAAATGGAAACCAGAATGACCGCAATTAAAAGAGTGATAAAAACATTGCCCGTTAAAGATGGCAGACTTCTGGAAAAATATATAAAGGAGCTGAAATGGAAGATGCGATTAATGGAGAAGATAGTCCGAGACGTGACTACTATTGTAAGTTATTTTTTTATCTATTTATTAGTTTTTAGGGTTCCGTACCCAAAGGGTAGAAACGGGTCCCTTTTACTAAGTGTCCACTGTCTGTCTGTATGTCACCAGGCTGTATCTCATGAACTGAGATAGCTAGACAGTTGAAATTTTCACAGATTATGTATTTCTGTCGCCGGTATAACAACAAATACTAAAAACAAAATATATTGGTACGGAACGACCGGTTTTTTACTATAATCTCTTTATAAGAGTGGTGATGGCCTAGTGGTAAATACCTGTACTCTCATTCCGAAAGTCGTGGGTTCAAATCCCGGCTACCCGTGCACCGATTTCTTAGGAAAAAAATATGCGAAATATTTGACATTGCTCTTCCGATAAAGGAAAACATCGTGATGAAACCCACGGCTTAGTTGGCTCCAGAAATATTGACAAGTTCTTTCCTCTGGACATGGTCGACTAAGCTGAGAGGGTAGTAGGTGCTGGGCATGCCTACTCCATCTTCACGCAAAAGTGGACCCAACTAAAAAGGTCTAATTTGTAGTCTCCTGAATAGGTATGTAATATTATAGAGGGTAAACTTTATTATTTGTTTGTTGCAGAGTCGCTTGAGACCATGTCGCAATTGTGGAGCCGTTCCGGAGGATGACGGTAGAACTCCGCTAGACGCTCATCTACCAATATATGCACCAGAAGGCGACGTCGATGACGGCCTGCTCCTCCCTGAGGACCAGCCGCCCGATGCTGGTCTATATGGGTTGATGTTGCCACACTGCGAAGGCCATGAGGATGAAGAGGAATCGGATACGGATACGGCTTCAACTGGACGTTGAAATCCGCATTTGATGGGTTCTAATCTACCGAGGTTGGAATCGACCAATCAGAAGAGAGAAATGACTGACAATCTGTCTTCTGATTGGTGGACTGATATCTTCATTGGTTTTAAATCCATTTTACATCAGTCTGTAAATATTTGTTTTAGTAATGTAAGCCAGGTTTAATTGTGTAATTTTAAATTTGTATTTTTAATATTTTGTCATTTGTCTTGAATAAACATTTTTATAAATGTATTTTGATATTTTTTTTAACTTTTATATACCCTAACAAGTAAGTAGGTTAGCTAGATTTCGGTGCTCAAGTTGTCCTGATAACTGTAGGTAGTCGGCTGCATAATTGCAGACCCCGAGAGAGTTAAAAAAATACTGTTATTGGAATTCATTCTAATAATTTTTGTTTGATAAATTGATGAGTTGATGACTTTAAGCTTCAACTAAAGCAGATGCGTAGAATCTTGCTTGTGTTAAAAACATTCTTATAACAGACGTTTTGGAGCTCTACGGTGGGTCTGCAATTATGCAGCCGCCCGTACTTTATATCTAAACTAGAGAGAAAGTAAACTACTGAACTGATTCCGATGAAATTCGGTATATAGACGAAGTCTAACTGCTTTTAATAACAATTTAAAGTCACCTGTTTTCCATTTTCTCGTCAGAATCTGACGCCATTACAGATTAGGAACTTTAACATCCTAACCTCCTTGCTTTAGGTAACATCAAAGAATAACCATGCCTTCACACGGCTCATGCATACTGCCAGAGTTTAGTAGGTTTTTATTCTCAGTAATCGAATTCGAATATTATTGAGTTCAAAATCGCTAATAAAATAAATGTAAAGAAGCAAACGGTAGCCTTCGCACGGCTCATGCATAGGTACTGCCAGAGTTTAGTAGGTTTTTATTCTCAGTAATCGAATTGGAGTAATATTGAGTTCAAAATCTCTAATAAAATAAATGTAAAGAAGCAAACGGTCAAAGCGACGACGTATGACAAGTGTGGTTTTATGCGACGCGCGGCGTGCGGCCAGTGTCGTTCCTTTAGTAGAAAAAAACGGGCGGGAAATGATTTTTGTTTATTTTAATGGTATTTGTTTTAAATAATAATTTATTTTGTTAATTATTAGTAATGAATAGTCGGTAATTCCCACGTTATTTCACATATTTATTATGTATGTTAAATCAATAGTAAAATAGGAGATTATACAACAAGTGAAAAAAGAGGTAAGTAATTTAATTCGAGGGACTAAGTTGTATCCCGAGAGCAGCGAAGGATTCTACATTGTGTTTCACGACGTTCATTCAACGCGGTCTAACATATTGCATTAGTGTTTGCACTATGCGGCCTTCACAGACTTTTAAAGCTTCGCGGGCTTATTTTTTTTTTTTTTTTTTTTTTTTTTGTGTGTGGTATCCCTGTACCTACGGTTGGTACGCTTGATACCTTCACTAGCGCCACCTACCGATATCGACGTTATCGGATGGATGCGAGCTTCTTCATTCTGTGTTTGTCTGCCGGTCTTCACACAAGTCACCGCAAGTTTGAAGCAGTACCTATTGGTCTCTGAAGATGGGAGGAATCAAAAGGAAGCAAGAAGAGGAGAAAATAAAGAAAAGGATCGCCGAGTTACAACAAGAATTCAAGACTAATCATCGTCGCATCCGCGTCATCGATTCCTCATTAGAGAGTGAATCCGAATGTAAGTTTCATAAATACCCTCCATTTTATGAATATGTTCTCAGATGCGCATCATGTCCAAGAACTGAAGTCCTTCTACCTGCGGTGTGCCTGCGGTTTTTTGTGTCGAAATATGACGTGTTACTGCCTATACTGGCAAAAAGTACCGTCATTTTGTGTTTTACACGCAATGTCGACAAAACGACACCATCTTGACCAAAATCTGACGAGTTTCTGCCTCTGCGCAGATAGATACCGTCACAATAAAAATTGTGTTCTAACACAATTATTTGGTCCCACAGCACTGGTGGACATGGACAGCGAGGCTTCTGCGTCCCGACCGACGGACCGTCGCGTCGTCGCATCGCGTCACCACACAGCCGACCCACGGCCCACGCCCACGCAATGACCCACACCTTGGCCCACGGCCCACGGCCCACGGCCACGCTATGGCCCACGCCCACGCAATGTCCTACGGCGTGGCCCACGCCGGTCGTGGTTGTCGAACCACGAGGCCGACGACCGGAAGCTGCCACCGCGACCGCCGCCATTACTTCGATCGACGACGACGCTACCAGCCCAACTGCTGACGTCACAACGACGCCAGACTATGATCTCGACGTTGAATCCGAGATGGAAGTTGGATGTGAAATCCTCGAGTTACTACGTGACGTAACGACACCAGAAACTATCTTAGGACTGTATATCCACAAAGATGTTGCCATCTGCTGGCAAAATATTCTTGCCAAGGGCCTCCAAATAGTAGCCAAAGAATAACTACTACGAGGAGTACCTACTTCACACCCACAAATTGTGAGTTTATCCTTGCACCAGAACTCAATCCATTGGAGTAGCCTTGTCAGGCTTAGCAGTGACAATGGACAAGCTGCTACTATTAAGCAGTAAGGAGCAAGAAATTTTGAAGCCGCTTAGCGTCGCCTGCCGAATTTTGTGCGACGCTCACTTCTGTGAGACAAAAACTAGTAGAAAACTAGTTCTTGCAACCGTGAATTCGAATGATAGAGGAAAATTCCTTTTCGGTGACAATGTCACTGAAAAATTGAAATCAGCAAAATCGATTCAAAAATCGGGAGAAGATTTTAAAAATTGGTCATTTAATCGAGCTGCGTCGGAAGCCGACATCCAGGGGCAGAGCGCGCGGAGGGACGGCGCCCACGACCAGGAACAGCAGCACGCGCGGGCCGCAGGACCGAGCACGGCCTCCGCGAGCATCACCACCACTTCGGCGCGCTCCCTTACCGCTCACCGGGCAAGCAGCGACGCGGAGATCTATAAGGTACCATACGCTGGTCGACTTAAATATTTTATTTATAAATGGTCTCAAATCACTGATGATTTACTGTACTTCAATGGATAAAGGGTTATAAAATCCCTTTTAGTCTAGTACTGACCAGTACCTTATCAAAATTTTGAATCTAATATAACACCCCTTCGTTTTTGCGTCGGGGGTTAATAATTTCAAAATTAGTTGAAGTAAATGTAGAATTTGCAAAAGCTCTAAAAATAAAATAGCGCGATATTTATGCCATATTAACCTTTATATCAATTTTTGTCTGGCATCTTCTGCCTAAGCCAAATGGCGACAAACGATTTATTTTAATAAGTTTATTGATATAGCTCATTCTGAAATGGAGTACGATAGTATTGCATCAAAATTTGTAACTTATTATTATCAATGGCCTCTTTAGATATTAAAGACGCATATTTTTTCATACTTAAACATGAATCAAATAAAAAGTACCTACATCAGATGTAAATATAACAATATTCTGTACGAATTTAATATTTGACCGTTTGGCTTGTGCAGTGTGCACTGCACCCTATGTTTTCACCAAGTTGATGAAACCGGTTATGGAATACCTACGATCAAGTTATTTTATTTCCGTAATATTTTTGGACGATAGTTATTTAGAACCTATTCGCAGTGTCAACGTAACGTAAACAAAACAGTTATGTTAATCGAAAGCCTCGGTTTTAAATTAAACTGCGAAAAATGTGCTTTGGTTCCAGCCACTGTGTGGAAGTTTTATAGAATTTGATTCCAAAATCATGATTTTAACATTCAAAACCAGAATTAAAAAACAAATCTTAAAATTTTTGAACTTATAAATCGTTAATCTTGATTGTATACAAAAGAATTCGAGCACCTTATGTACAAGTGTTTATTAAAAGATCCTAGTTACGAACAAATTATTAAAATACCCACTAGTTTAAAAACTGATATGTGCTGGTGGTTTTCTAATCTAATTTTACAATGAACATACTAAATTCAAACAATTTTAAATCGTTTTTGTTTCGGATACGTCCCTCAGTAGATAATAAAAATAGTTGTGGCTATTGAAAAGAAAACGTACTTAATTTACACATAAATGAACTGGAACTAAAAGCATATTTTCTAGCGTAAAAATGTTTTGCTTAAAATGAAAATAAATCGGAAATATTGTTGCGTTTAGATAATACTACGGCTATTTCTTGCATACCTAGGCATTAAATACTACCCATCCTAGCTACATCTTAATAAAATAGCTCAAGATCTGTGGATGTGGCGTGAAAGGCGTAAAATCTGGGTTTTTTGCGTCGCAAATAAAATATATTAAAGACAATCACGAGACTGATTTTTAGCTCGTAATTTTTTTTTTAATATAACGATTGAGAATTAGCATATTATGCATTTTAATTACATACAGTTTAGCTCAGCCAAATGTCGGTTTGTTCGCTAGCAGATGAAATGCAAAATGCCCTATCTATGTAACGTGGAATAATGCTCCCGACTCATGGGAAAATCTATTACTTTAGCCTTTCCGCCTTTCTCACTAAATGTAAAATTATTACATACAATTATAAATGACGAAGCAGAAGGTATCGTAGTTGTTCCATACTGGCCAATCCAGCCTTGGTTCCCCGTTTTTAAGCAATAATTGTTTCAAGTTTGATAATCTACGATCCTGATGTTCACCTAACAGATCGTCACACAAACTGTACTGAACTCTAACGCTAGTTGCCGCGAAATTATCCGGTAGACCTTACTAGTTATAAAGTTATCACCTGCATTTTTAGAAATAATTTTGCATTCGCTATCAGATAAGACCTGTATTCAATACAATAATTGTATAAACAACATGTGACATTTGTGTTACAGATGCGCGCGCATTAAAATTTCACTCATCATTTTTTTATAACGCGCATAAAGAAATATAACTTCAAAAATTTGATTGCATATTGTGTAGAACATCAATATGATTATAATAACGCATCTGTTTCAAATGTTATCGATTTTTTAACTTATATTCAATAGTGATGTTAGATATGTGTTCTATATTATGTAATGCACCATAAATTCTTATAAATCTGTTTTGTCTCTTATTACACAAAATCTGTCAGATCATGATGATATATAACGTTTTATGTGAGGGGTGTTTAGAATAAGACCTCCGGCATCTAGGTATGAAATAATCTGGGATCCCGGTATAGTACTCAATTATTAGGTGCAAAAATGCCCAAATAATAGTCTTAATCTAGAAACCCTATCGAAGAAGACACGGACTTTATTGGCTCTAGTGACTGCACATAGGGTATAGACCTTTTCATTTATTAGATGAAGTAATATTCAAATTAGTACATAGTTCCCGTGACTGTACATATATTTATTAAAATACCAAATATCAATAAAACTACTAAGACCGAATTGTCCACAACCGATATTAAAACTACCGTATTTTGAACAAAGACCTGAAATTTGCCCAGCTAGATGTTTAGAAACATATTTAGTTAAAATTATTCATTACGTTCAAATACAAAAGAATTATTGTTTATAAGTTTTAGGCTTCTTTATTCTAAGTTAACATCTCAGAGATTAAAGTCACTGGATTAAAGATATACACTTGAAAACAATGGAATTGATACTAAGGTGTTTGGTGGTCATAGTACTCGACATTGCAGCCAATAGAGCCGGTGTTAACATCGAAATTTTAAGGAAAACCGCTGGTTGGAGTGAAACATCAGTTGTATTTCTAAAATTTTATAATAGAACTGTTGCTAATAATAGTGTACAATTTGGATAAACGATTTTATCCAGTAATAATTAGGTTCCTATTTATATAATTCATTAATTATTCAGTGATTTAAGTATAGCTTAAGTTGCTTTCAGTAAGTGTAATTCGTTACGAAAAATAAATATGTTTATTTTTGTTACATAATCCTATTTTATTTACTTACCTAGTTCTCTGAACATCATGCAATATGTTAGACCGCGTTGAATGAACGTCGTGAAACACAATTATTGATCAAACGAACTTACCAAGTGAAGTTCGATCACAATTGTGTGAACGACTTCATTCAACGCGGTCTATACTACAAACCCTCCCAAATACCTACTTACTTAGCAGTAAATAGGTTCATACAAAAATAACCCTAATCCCTAAAATAAAATGAGGAAATGTAGGTATGTAGTTACATATAGGTAGGTATAGCTCTGAACCAATGAAGAAGCTCGCATCCATCCGATAACGTCGATATCGGTAGGTGGCGCTAGTGAAGGTATCAAGCGTACCAACCGTAGGTACAGGGATACCACACACAAAAAAAAAAAAAAAAAAAAAAAAATAAGCCCGCGAAGCTTTAAAAGTCTGTGAAGGCCGCATAGTGCAAACACTAATGCAATATGTTAGACCGCGTTGAATGAAGTCGTTCACACAATTGTGATCGAACTTCACTTGGTAAGTTCGTTTGATCAATAATTAGAATCCTGAGCGAAGCGAGGGATACAAGGACCGAGATAATTTTTTTTTTTACGAGTTTTGTACTCTACTTTTTACCATTGACTGCGAGAAAATAAATTTAGGAATGGTTCAAGAGATTGTGTCTCATTTTCGTTATTACTGGAAGAAGTCATTTTAGTATAATTTATGTTATTAGATGTTTCAATGACTTAAAACGCGGTTGTTTTAAGTCATTAACAAATAGAAAAGAAAAATTTTAATTGTATATATTTTTAAGTTTTATTCCATATAATTGAATTTTATTCTATGTCATTCTCCCATTGTCATGCTCCCGAGATTTTGGCGGCAACAAATTATCTACTATAATTGCTGCTTTATTTCGAAATGATTCCGGAGTCAGTGTCTCATTTTCGTTACTGGAACAACTCATTTTATTATATTATTTATGTTATTCGATATTTCAATCACATTAAACAACCACTTTATCAGATCGAAATAAATCTAAATCGGCGGTATACTTTTTTTAAACTTAAAATTAAAGCTCTATGAAATAGCTCTATTTAGCCAGCCAGTACGTTCTTTCAGCACTTCTTTCAGTACTTACGTTTTTTTTATAAGTACATATTTCGTATATTCGTGCATGTTTCAAATTCAAAATGCTTTTATTCACTCAGTGAGTAAAAGAGCGTTTTATTCACTGTTATCTATGAATAAAATGCCCTTTTTTGAGTGGCAATGGTAAAAAACCCTTTTTGGTAAGTACCGACGTATTTAAGTACTAAATACAAATAGCGGAAACCTAAAAAACTACATCTAACCTCATTGCTCCTAACCTTGTTAGAGGATTAGGTAGTAATGGCGTCTCTTATTCACTCTTTTTATAATTATGATGAAATGATTATTTTAGTATCACGATTTCCCTATAGATGCGTCTAAATGGTTGAAGAAAAAAGATTTACGTTTAAACAAGAAGGGCTCATACCCTAGTGTGATGGCGGTTCCCTATATTTCTATACAGCATTTTTTTGTTCGAGGTTTTGCTATTATTCTTGAGCTTTAGTTTCCTCACTCTACTTTGTAAACAAAAACTACCCGTTGACCGTAAACGGTTTTGCTGAATTGTTATAAAAGCAGTTAGACTTCGTCGTTTTCAAGTGGTCTATTATACTTTTAAGGTATTATACATCCAAAGAAATAAAAAAATTTGATTTTGATTTCTATATACCGAATTTCATTGGAATCAGTTCAGTAGTTTTCTTTCTCTCTAGTTTAGATATAAAGTACGGTCGGCTGCGTAATTGCAGACCCACCGTAGAGCTCCAAAACGGCTGTTATAAGAATGTTTTCAACACAAGCAAGATTCTAGACACCTGCTTTAGTTAAGTTTAAAGTCTTCTAACTCATCAATTTATTAAACAAAAATTATTAAAATTAATTTTCGACTCTACTGGGGGCTGCAACCTATAGTTATCAGGACAACTTGAGCACAAAAAATCTAGCTAACCTACTTAAGGGTATTTAAAAGTAAAAAAAAAACATAATACATTTTTCTAAATAAAAAATGTTTATTCAAGACAAATGACAAAATAATAAAAATACAAATTTAAAATTACACAATTAAACCTAACTTACATTACAAAAACAAATATTTACAGACATATGTAAAATGGATTTAAAACCAATAAAGATATCAGTCCACCAATCAGAAGACAGATTGTCAGTCATTTCTCTCTTCTGATTGGTCGATTCCAACCTCGGTAGATTAGAACCCATCAAATGCGGATTTCAACGTCCAGTTGAAGCCGTATCCGTATCCGATTCCTCTTCATCCTCATGGCCTTCGCAGTGTGGCAACATCAACCCATATAGACCAGCATCGGGCGACTGGTCTTCAGGGAGGAGCAGGCCGTCATCGACGTCGCCTTCTGGTGCATATATTGGTAGATGAGCGTCTAGCGGAGTTCTACCGTCATCCTCCGGAACGGCTCCACAATTGCGACATGGTCTCAAGCGACTCTGCAACAAACAAATAATAAAGTTTACACTCTATAATATTACACACCTATTCAGGAGACTACTTGTACTTGTATACGGGCTGTTTACCGCAATTAAGACCTTTTTAGTTGGGTTCACTTTTGCGTGAAGATGGAGTAGGCTTGCCCAGCACCTACTACCCTTTTAGGAGGAAAGAACTTGTCAATATTTCTGGAGCCAACTAAGCCGTGGGTTTAATCACGATGTTTTCCTTTATCGGAAGAGCAATGTCAATTATTTCGCATAATTTTTTCCTAAGAAATCGGTGCACCGGTAGCCGGGATTTGAACCCACGACTTTCGGAATGAAAGTAGAGGTATTTACCACTAGGCCAATACCACTCTTACAAAGAGATTATACCAATATATTCTGTTTTTAGTATTGGTTGTTATACCGGCAACAGAAATAAGTACATAATATGTGAAAATTTCAACTGTCTAGCTATCACAGTTCATGAGATACAGCCTGGTGACATACAGACAGACATTGGAGTGTTAGTAAAAGAGACCCGTTTCTGCCCTTTGGGTACGGAACCCTAAAAACGAATAAATAGATAAAAAAAATAACTTACAATAGTAGTTACGTCTTGCACAGTCTTCTCTATTAATTGCGTCTTCCATTTCAGCTCCTTTATATATTTTTCCAGAAGTCTGCCATCTTTGACGGGCAGTTTACTAATCACTCTTTTAATTTCGGTCATTCTGGATTCCATTTTTAACACTTTAACTTCTCGAATTGCAAGGGATGCTTTCCGTATGGATGGCGGGTTGCGAATGAGCTTGAGTCGGGGGTGTGAGCGCTTTTATGTGAATCCGTGCAGTGCGGAAGGCAGCGATGCAGTGGGGTAGTTAAACGATAATAGTACTCAACATTTTCTTCAATGACCATTTTATTTTTGGAATGAGATTAATATTCAAATACTGAAAAAAAACCGAATAAAGGTGTTGTGTTTATTTTTAAAGGCGGTAACTTTTTTTATTTTGATGTGTTGTATCACTGTTTAGTTTAGTTTTACGGGGCTGTTTCCGCACTTAGCCTCATTATTTGGGCCATTGTGCGTGGTTGTATCACTTTATGCTAAAATATTATATTTTAGCACAATATGTTTCCTACTAAGAAATAATCACATTTTTTGGGATATGGTCTTCATTTTAAGTATTTTATTGAAGTATCTAGCTGTTGTGTATGTCCGCGTAGGGTTAGAATTTTTTTTCAAAATCCTATCGGATGCCTCACACACTTTCCAAATTTTAGGTCTTTACGATCAGCAGTTTAGGTTTATCATAGAAATTAAGATTAAAAAATAATAAATAAAAAAACAAAAAATAGGGGCATGGTCATGGCAGTTATAAGTTTTATGCTACAAAAATATTTGCTCTAGTGTCATTATCCAGGGAGAAAACAGTCGCCTTTATTTGTAATAGTTTGTATGGAGAGAGCCCCTGTACCCTTTCCTCTTAATAAAATACATTTTGGAAGATCACTACGCCAACTCGTGTTTTCGGGGTTCAATGGTGGTCAGCGGACCGTGGGTTGGAACCATTGCCCTTCATTATGACAAGTGCAGGTAATGGAGGTAACTGTATTAACACAACCCTTTAGCAATGTGTCTGTAGTTAAATAATCTATTGGTGATAATTAGGTGAACATTCAATTAACTCGCTGGCTTATTATATCATTTACCAATATTAACACATAACTGTAACTTAGCCAATCGTTTATAATAAATGGATGATTAATTGCTTGCAGGTATTTTCGAATCTTAATTTAGTAGAATTGAAAATCGGATTTAGTTGTAAGACCCCAGACGATCCAGTTGGCAAAATGGTCACCGTGGCGAACTGCTAAGCACAGGGTTGCGGGTTCGATTCCCGCCTCAGACAAGTATGCTTAGATATTTGTCTGTGGTTTGGTTGTTTCTATGTATTATAAGTATATATGTAGTATTTACAAAAGAAAAGTATGCAAGTTGTATATACAAAAGAAAAAGTATATAAGTACTTAGTATATCCGTTTGTCTAGCACCCATAACACAAGTCTAGTAACTTAGCTTGGGGGCTTGGGCTAGATGGCGATGTGTGGAATGTCCTGCAATATTTATTTATCACTTCACTATCACTACATAGTATAAAATAAAGTCGCTTTCTCTGTCCCTATTTCCCTTTGTTTGCTTAAATCTTTAAAACTACGCAACGGATTTTGATGCGGTTTTTTTAAATATAGATAGATAGAGTGATTCAAAAGGAAGGTTTATAATTATAATGCATGCATAATATAGCCGTGCGAAGCCGGGACGGGTCGCTAGTTTCCACGCGATCCAATTTCATATACTTTTTCAAAAACGTTAAAAAAATCCTTCTGTTATTTTACCTCGACCAAGAAAAACCATTTATTAGAATTATAAGAATTAATTTTGTCTTTACTTGAATTTTGTTTTTTTATGGGACAACAGTTTTTTTTAAATAGATAAACACATCTATTTTTTTTTAAACCGTAAACTAATTCTCTAAGATATTTATTAAAGACTAGCTTTTGCCCGCGACTTCGTCCGCGTAAAAGTCTAAATTGAACCAAAGAATCAAGTCGTTTCATACAAACTTAGCCCTTTTTCAAGGGATAGAATTTCGGAAAATCCTTTCTTATCGGATGTCTACGTCATACAAAGACCACACCCTCCCAATTTTAAGTCTCAACGATCAGCGGTTTAGGCTGTGCTTTGATCCGTCAGTCAGTCATTCAGGACAAAGCATTTATTATGTACCTATCATCACTATCACTACATAGTATAAAATAAAGTCACTTTTCGCCGTCCCTATGTCCCTATGTATGCTTAGATTTTTATGTATGCGGTTTTTTCTAATAAGTAGATAGAGTGATTAAAAAGAAAGGTTTTTAGATATAAAACATGCATAATACAGCCGTGCGAGGCCGGGGTGGGTCGCTAGTAGAAGATAAATTAAGTATGATAAAGGATCATAAAGCGTATGTTTAACGGTTTTTATTTTAGAAAACCACCTCTGGATGCCGAATTTTTATTTTTTACTTAGTCCATAATAATTTTGACACAAATTAGATTAAATAAAATCATGATTTTTGAATTTTTGCTGCTAGTATAAGAAATTCAAGCCAAAATCGAGACTAATTCCACGAAATTCGTATATCTGCATTCTGCCGTTATCATTTTTGCAAAACAACCAAATGTTTTTACTTTTAACCAAAACCTACCTCCACGGTCATAAATAGCTTGCAGTAAGAAGCTTAATAGAATACAATTGATAATATTAACACAAAAGACACTAAAGTATGTCTGTTTACCTGAGTAACCAACGCGGCTTAAATAAAGCTAACGAATTCTATAGATTTTACTTTCTATTGTCTTTAAATCACTGGAATAAGATAATGGTGTCGAAAACGGGTGGTAAAAAGTAATAAAACTTATTTTTCACACCTGCAGCACTTTAATCACGGATTAAAGCTCTATTAACCTCAACTTAAAGCACTTATTCCCAAGGGAGATAATGTTGTATGAAACTCTCAAGGGAATAAAGTGATTTGAATTTGGAACGTTGAAATTCGTGTGAAAACTCTTGGTTTTGATTTAATTTTGAAGGTCTCAGCAAATAAGTTTTATTTATAATAAATCATTTGATTGGTCTACAAAAATCTAGCAGGCCACGATTTATGTTTTTTTATTTTGATTGTTACGTTCGGTTTAAGCAAAAAGGATATAATACCTACCAAATATTTACCATCTTGCTACCATCTCATTGAAATTCTTTTAAAGTGCATTTTTTCAAATAGGGAACTGGCCACCACAAGAATTTAGAAAATAATTGGACTGACGGTATGAAAAGTAGAGGGATAAAGCATATCTTCGTCTTGGGCGGCTTGAACCCCTCACTTGACTCAGGTCTCTACTTAACTCCCTCGTTACACTCTACAATATGCCACCCACAACATAAGACATTGCTTTATGCCCTTGATGCATAATCTTCTATTAAAATAAATGACGTATTAATATAGCTTACTCTGAGCCTCTTGGTTTTACTTGCATATAAACGAGCTCTACCGTTTACCGATTTACCTTATGATAGTGATAACAAATTTAAAACTTTTATAAAGCATACATTGTGCGGAAAGGCGTACTATGATACTTCGTCTTACCTTAATGATAAGAACCCATGGATGTGACTTTAATTGCTCCATTTCAAATAATACCTTTAAATATTTGTAATATTGACCTTTGTGAGCGTGATCACATGAAATAAAAACCCTATGAGTTTCTTGTGCCTTCTTCTCATTGGTGGGCGCGTTCCGAAGGCACACATCCTAACTTAGTTTTTAAGACGTTTCTACGTACAGAATATACATAAGCTTCGAAATAAATAAAAAAAATTTACTTTGACTTTGATACCAGAAAATGGTGTCGTTTTCCATTTATATAGGTATATTTCGGTCAAAATTAATTTCGGTAAACCACTTTGTCGGAGGTGGCTAATCAATGTAGTATATGTAGTTCTTTCGGAAAACCGTGCTGTCGAGAAATAATGGTATCGCCTAGCAAATGTTTCGTCCTACCACTCCTACCACGATGGTTTCGGTTGGAGTCAGAATTGCAGACCCACCTTAGAGTTCTAAATCACTACATAGTATAAAACAAAGTCGCTTTCTCGGTCCCTATGTCCCTATATCCCTATGTATGCTTAAATCTTTAAAACTACGCAACGGATTTTGTTGACGTGATAACGTTTTATAAATTGGTGAACACCTGCAATCTCAAAAAAGTGTGACGTCACGCGTCGTTACTGGAACGCCTCATGTTATTGACAAGGTAACTATAGCAACGTTTTATCGTTGCCATGGTTACCATCAATGTTTTCTTATGACGTTATCACGTAAAATTATCGTCCGGAAACAGACTTTACAGACAACCATTTTTTTCAATAGATAGAGTGATTCAAGAGGAAGGTTTATATGTATAATACATGCATAATATAGCCATGCAAAGCCGGGGCGGGTCGCTAGTTGACTATAATTGAATGTTTTTATTCTAATTGTATTTATATAAAAAAATCCTGAGTTGAAAGACTTTAAACTTGAGATCTAAAAAAATCTTGCTTGAAAAAAGGAAAGTGATTTAAAATTAAATTAAATCGGGTGTTATTTTCCACAACTTATTAATTATTTGCAAAAATAATAGATTCAGTTATAGTAATCTCATAATTTTGGTAATTGATGGTGATTAGCTAACAAGGTAGGTAATTGAATTGTTGAAACCTAATTATCGCTAAAAGATCATTAAACTATGGACACTTTGCTAAAGGGTTATATTAGCTACCTTAATTACCTGGACTCATTATCTACACTAATATTATAAAGAGGAAAGATTTTGTGTTTGTTTATATGTTTGTAACGAAACTCTGAAACTACTGGACCGATTTTGATAAAACTTGGTATGAGGATACATTGATTAATTGACAGTAACATAGATTACTTTTATCCAGGTTGTCCCACAGGATCGGGAGTTACGCGGGTGAAACCGCGGAGCGCTGCTAGTTATCGTTATAGAGGACAATGGTTCCCAAGCAATGGTCCGCTGACCGCCATTGAACTATGTATGCCTAGCATGAAGACCAAAACACGATACGATAAAGCGATATAACTATATCAACTCTCAAAATATGATAAATAAAGCCGCCATATGGAACTTTTATCATAATTTTTATCGCAATTTGTAATAAAAATTCAACATGGCGGCTTTATCTATCATATTTTGAGAGTTGATGTAGTTATATCGCTTTATCGTATCGTGTTTTGGTCTTCATGCTAGGCAGGCTGAGAGCATGAGAAGTCCTCTGAATTGTGTATTTTAATATACAGGCATAATATTTATTTACGATTCACAAAACATTACAAAGTGGTACTTAAAGGGAAAAAATAAAATTCTAAATAAGTTTCCCTAGGTAGGGCTGCCCAAAAGACTCGCTGCATTACCTCTTTGGTCAAAGTAGCAGCCAGCCCATTGGTCACTTGAAGCTTATCACTACATAGTATAAAATAAAGTCACTTTTCGCCGTCCCTATATCCCTATGTCCCTTTGTATGCTCAGATCTTTAAAACTACGCAACGGATTTTGATGCGGTTTTTTTTAATAGATAGAGTTATTCATAAAGAAGGTTTATATGTATAATACATGCATAATATAGCCGTGCGAAGCCGGAGCGGGTCGCTAGTAAGTACTAAAAATAAAATAATATTTAATTGTTTAACTAAACCATATCCCAAAATATGAGTGCATTTTCACAGTGTAATGATTTCTTACGGAGTAGAAAATATAAATTGTAAATAAATCATATTTAACAAAGTTCTATTTTTAGCATACAGTGACTAAAACGTAACTAACAAAATTAAACTTTTAAAAGGTTAAGTTACTTACCTCATTTAGTAAAATTAATCAAATGTTAACTTTCATTTAGCTCTTTTTCACCCTTAATATTATTATTTATGACTAAAATTCGACACTATCTACTACATAACCAGTATTTGAATATTATTCTGACCATGTAATGAAACCCGTCGTATTTGTTGTTATAGCGGCAACAGAAATACATAATCTGTGAAAATGTCAACTGTCTAGCTATCACAGTTCATGAGATACAGCCTGGTTATAGACAGACAGTAGAGTCATATTAATAGAGTCCCTATTTATCCTCTGGGAACGGGATCCTTAAAACAACGAAATAGGTGTTTTTTAAACCATCACTTATATTAATATAAGAAACATGGTCCCTCATTATAAAAATGTTAAGTACCATTATCGTTAAACAACCCCCACCGCTGTTTTCCGCGCGCGCGAATTCACATAAAAGCGCTCACATCCCCGACTAAAGCTCATTCACATCCCGACTTCCGTCGCGACAACTACCTTACCAAGTGACTTTGTCGAACGTTAAAATGGAACAAGTGAAGATTCCCGACGTCGAGGCGCTGATCCAGGCGATGCCAGACGAAGAAAGCAAAGAAGTCTTAAGTCTATACATGCAAGGGCTAAGACGGAAGGCACGACTGATGGAGGACTTTCTTACTGCTGTCGCGTTCTCTGGCCAAGTTGTGCAGGATACTCATTCTGTTGTAAGTTTTTTTTATTTACTATTTTTTGTTTAATTTGCAGTAATTTTTTTTTTGTAGTAATTTTTCTAGCTATTTTTACCGTACCTCAAAGGGAAAAAAGGAACCCTTATAGGATCACTTTCTTGTCCGTCTGTCTGTCTCCGTGAATCCTAATCGAAAAAAATCGGATTTATCTATATTTAATTCTTAAACTTAATTTCAGGATTGAGCTAGGGTTCTGATCTAGTTGGTGCTGTTTTAAATAACCTTATTAAATAATGTATTATTTGTTTGTTACAGAATCGCGTTATGCAAGATGACTGACAGCAACCTGCAAGCGACGTCGCTAATGGTCTTCGTTTGCCAGAAGACCGACGTCAACCTGAAGAAGACGTCGCTGACGACCTCTTTTCGAAGACGACGTCAGTGACTGCCTCCTTTTGCTAGAAGACTGACGTTAACCTAAAGGCAACGTCGCTGACGGCCTCCTTTTGAAGACGACGTCCATGACTGCCTCCTTTTGCTAGAAGTCCGACGTCAATGACGCCTCCTTTTGCCAGAAGACCGACCGGCCGGAGCTGGTCTATATGGGTTGATGCTGCCCTACTGCGAAGACCCTGACGAATCTAGTACAGAAGAGAGAAATGACTGACAATCTCCTTTAGATTGATTCCAATATTCAGAGATTGGAATCCCCCATCATTAAGAGAAACATGACTGACTACGACCAGTCTCCTCTGGTTGGTGGATTGAAATCTTCAGAGATTAAAATCCACCAATCAGAAGAGAGATGACTGACTTAGGATACCTTTTTACATCCGTTTGTAATGTAAGTTAGGTTGAAAATGTAAATATGTAATAACCTTTGATGATTTGTTTGTAAAATAGTTTTTAAGGCAATATTGTAATTCTTTATTTTATCTTTTGTCTTGAATAAACATTATTTTATGTATTTATGTTTTTGGTATTCATAAAAATCCCTTAAGGTATGTAGCTAGGTAGCTTTAAAAGTAGGAATAATTATGGAAACTTGAGATCGGTAACGTAAGCTGCTTCGGAAGTAGCCTGCGTTACCGTTTTCAAATCGTTTCTTAGGCTTTGCGCAGACTGGCCACCGGTGGGCAGCCACTAGCAGTTTTCATACATTTTGTTGTGGCCACCACCACATGTGTGCGCAGCGTTTAAACAAAATGTATGAAAAATCGTGTGAACTGCTGGTGGCCCGTTTGCGCAGAGCCTAAGTTGATGCTCACCTACTATACGTAAAGGTGTAAAGCACAAAATATTAAAAAACCAAAAAGTCTCCGTAGGTTCCTCAATAGGGCTGCATTGCCTTTTTGGACAATGCCAATCCGTTCTCCTAAGTAGCATCCAGTTTAATCACCTGAAGCTAATACTTATAAGGCACACGTCCTAACTTCATTTTAATGACGCTTCAAAGTGATCTCATTATAGATAGATAGACAAATTTATTTGTACAACACAAGAAGAAACAGAACACGATATACACAAAGTAAAGAAATACTCGTAGCTAGAAAGTATAAGTTGCACGAAACGGCGGCCTTATCGCTGAAAGCGATTTCTTCCAGGCAACCTTTTGATGGAAAATAACTGATTCAGCTTTCATGCATATTGAACTCTAATGAATAAAGATTTTTTTAGGAAGTACCTACTTAATTTGTTGTATCAATATTTCCAGATATAAACACAGTAGCGGCCGGGGGTGGTTCCCTGTTGACCTTCCGTTCGGGGCTGTTCTGCGCCGGTCCCGAGTCCTGCGGAGCGCATCCGGGACCCGCCTGCTACAGAAAAGGGAACCTATTGGCACTTACTGATGCTAATTTACTGCTAGGTAAGTCTTAAAAAAACAGGACAAGTGCGAGACGGACACGCGAACAAAGGGTTAACGGTAACAGATTACATTTTCTGTGAGCATGTCAACTGTCTAGCTATCACGGTTCATGGGATACAGCCTGGTGATTAATAGACAGACAGACGGATGGACAGTAGAGTCTTAGCAATAGGGTCCCGTTCTTACGGAACCCTAATTACAATCTGTGATTCTTTTTTTTTTTTCAATTGATTCACTTAGCTATTGCCCGCTACTTAAATCGTAGTTGTATAGAAGTACTAGCTGCGCCCCGCGGTTTCACCCGCGTAAATCCCGATCCCGTGGGAATATCGGGATAATAAGTAGCCTATATGTTAATCCAGGTCTCCAGCTATCTAGGTACCGAGTTTCATCGCAATCGATCCAGTAGTTTTTGCGTGAAGGAGTAACAAACATACTTACACACACACAAACTTTCACATTTATAATATTAGTAGGATTAAATAACGTGGCGTGGGCATTCGCTAAAAAAAGTTTTTTTTTTAATTAACTACGGTCGGAGTCACGAGCAGAAACTAGTCATCCATTTTTAAAAACTAAAGCTTAAAAAAATAAACAGCAAAAAGAGTCTCTCCGGCGGGGAATCGAACCCCGGTCTCCCGCGTGACAGGCGGGGATACTTACCACTATACTACCGAAGACTTATGAAACATGCTGAAATTGTGAGTCAAATGGTACGGTTTTAGATTATGACGTCATACCACCAACAAAACTATTATAGTTAGTATCGAATATGTTGTAATGTAATGTTGCCGATAGAGATTACTAACTAAAAATATGACGCATCAACAAAGTCTAGGGAACACTGGTAAAATTGTGTTTTTTTTGGGGAAAATAGTATTTTTTTGGGGTTTTTAGGGTTCCGTACTTCAAAAGGTAAAAAGAAACACTTATAATTTTCAACTTTTTTATATTTCGGATTTTTCCCTTTACTTGTGCTGTAAGACCTTGTTTTTCTTGAGTGTCGTATGTCAATAGAAGAGGAATTTTATACCCTTTGTAATGCTGTGATTTAAGAGGTTAAAAAAAGTTGACTGAGGGTATTTTTTGGAATCGAAATGCAATCGAAATGAAATTGCAACGAATAAATTTTAATTTTTATATTTATTTAATTTTAAAATTAAAAAATTAAGTTAAAATTTATTATAATAATTATTTTTTATCATTTTATTAATATTTTTTTTTAAATATTTTTTTATATTTTAAATTTTTTTTTGCTATAAATAAATTTTATTTACGAGAATTTGTCTTCTGTTTTCTTTTCTCATCATTATCATATAGTATAAAACAAAGTCGATTTTGCCGTCTGTCCCTATGTATTCTTTAAAACTACGCAACGGATTTTGATGTAGTTTTTTTATTAGATAGAGTGATTCAAGAGGAAGGTTTATATGTATAACAAGCTGCGCCCCGCGGTTTCACCCGCGTTAGTCCCGATCCCGTGGGAATATCGGGATAAAAAGTAGCCTATGTGTTTATAGTTATAGTTTATAGTTTATTTATGTATCATAAAGTGTTTACATTGATTATTCTTAGGAGTGCCAAAAAACCTATATAGGTTTGTCATGACACTTTCATTCGTCACATAAATAGGTACTCGATAACTAGGTATTAAATTATTAAACAACCATCAACAAAGATAAAATTAAACATTTCTCCTCACTCGTATTGCGCCTTCTCATATTACTAATTATTATTGTTAATCCAGGTCTCCAGCTATCTACATACCGAGTTCCAATCGGTCCAGTAGTTTTTGCGTGAAGGAGTAACAAACATACATACACACGCACACACACACACAAACTTTCACATTTATAATATTAGTAGGATAGGATGCATGGATAATACAGCCGTGCGAAGCCGGGGCGGGTAGCTAGTTAAAACTAATATCTTGTACTTAATTTAAAGGTCGCCTTCTACCGGAATACTTCCCAAAGATCTTCGGTCCGAACGAGAACGAACCGTTAGACAAGGAAGCTAGTATAGCCGCCTTCAAGGACATCACTCGGGATATCAATAGCTTTCTCAAACAAGATGGGAGGAAAGAGGTAAATATATACTTTGTAACAGAGTCATTAAATGACGACCCAGTTGCCACATGGTCACCATGCCGGACTGCCAAACACAGGGTTGCGGGATCGATTCCCGCCTCAGACATGTATTTATGCTTAGATATTTGTCTGTGGTCTGGTTGTTTCTATGGATTATAAGTATATATTTACAAAAAGAAAACTATATAAGTAGTATATCCGTTGTCTAGCACCCATAACACAAATCTAGTTACTTAGCTTGGGGTTCGATGGCGATGTGTGGAATGTCCTGCAATATTTTTTATTTATTATTAACTAGCGACCCGCCCCGGCTTCGCACGGCTATATTATGCATGTATTATACATATACACCTTCCTCTTGAATCACTAAAGCCGCATCAAAATCCGTTGCGAAGTTTTAAAGATCTAAGCATACATAGGGACATACAGCGAGAAGCGACTTTGTTTTATACTATGTAGTGATTTATACTATGTAGTGATAAGTGTGCCAAATAAATAAATACAAAATAAGTAACAAATATTTTAGGCGTTTTACAACTTCTACGGTCATAAACAGCTTGCAGTAGGAAACTTAATAGAATATTCATACAAAAGACACTAAAGTATGTCTGTTTACCTGACTATCCAACGCGGCTTAAATAAAGCTAACTAATTCTATAGACCTTACATTCTATTGTCATTAAATCACTGGAATAAAATAATAGTGTCGAATACCTATCGTAGTTAAACTAAAGGGTGTTAGAGAACAATAAAACTTAATCCCTTTACTAAATTAGAGCGGTGAAGTTCTAGGAAATATTATGACTGCTAAGTACCTCATTAGAGAATCTATTGTTCGTGTTGCCGGCTTAGAACGCGGTGGGATTATTGCTGACAAAACAAGTGTTTGGGAGTCACGTAGGCTAAATATTGGTCAACTTACAGCTCTAAATTTTTAATTTTTATATCCCGATGATACTAAGAAATTATCAGAGTTTCTGATTTTTTATATGGACCTTCAGGGCTATATCCTTAACCATAAGAGGCAGCGAAAAATGCTGAAAGGGATTGCGTGCCCGATTTTTACAAAAACTAAAACTGCATCATTCGATTTTTGAAAAGTAACTACCCTAATCAAGAATCGAACCTGATAATTTTGCAAAATAATCATCCTATAAATCATTGATATAATAATACTACGTACTATAAGTAGGTACATATTTTTAAACCAATCGATAGTGTTGCCGATAGAGATTACTTCATGGAAACAAACATAGTATGGCAAATCAAAAGAATTTATGCGGGTGAAACTGCCGGTTGCTGCTAGTCCTACTAATATTATAAATGTGAAAGTTTGTGTATGTGTATGTATGTTTGTTACTCCTTCACGCAAAAACTACTGGACCGATTGCGATAAACTCGGTATCTAGATAGCTGGAGACCTGGATTAAAACATAAGCTACTTCTTATCCCGATATTCCCACTGGATCGAGACTTACGGCGGTTGAAACCGCGGGGTGCAGCTATTATTTCATTATTATTATGAGCCTGTAGTGTCCCACTGCAGGGCACTGCAGGCCTCTCTACTCCCCTTCCACTGATCGCGATCTTGTGCGACGGCTAGTTATCAATAAATTCAGGAGTTTTTTTGAAGTGAAAACTTCTTATGGCGCGTTGGGCACTTTTGTGAGCATTTTCAGCCGTTCTCGCGACAGATTTTGACGCGACAGATGGGATTTTATTTGTGTTAGTCTTTTTGTTTAACTTATACTGCCATCTATTACACAAATTGAGAAACTTAGTTTCTAGAAAGACCGCTATTCGAATGTAGATGGCGCTGATTTAAATTTTTTACTGCCATCTAGTGAATAAAAAATAAACTATATTTGTTTAAGTGAGTGCTAATAGATGGCAGTAGCAGATCGTTTCAAGAAATATTCTATGAGAAATAACAAGTTTATTGTTTTCACTTCTGCCTGCACTCCCGGAGTGCGCTGTTTTTTTAATGAGAATATCGAATTTCTTAATGGTAGAAACTAAAAACCGGCCAAGTGCGAGTCTGACTCGCGCACGTTCCGTTCCATGTTGTATAGGAGCTTTTTTTTGTGTTTAGTTTTTATTTAAAAGTTAAATGTGTTTTTATGATGAAGGAAAAGTCATCATAATAAAATTTTCTGTTTTTATTATCTGTGAAAATTTCAACTGTCTAGCTATCACGGTTCATGAGATACAGCCTGGTGACAGGCAGACAGTGAAGATACGGAAATAAGTTAAGAATAATATATTTAAAAACAATTTTTTTATATTTTCCAGATGACAATGGAAGAAGTAGCTATGGGCTTCATAAACGTCGCTAATGAAGCTATGTGCAGACCGATTCGGTAAGTTATTATTGTTATCATCACTACATAGTCACTATCACTATCACTACATAGTATAAAACAAAGTCGCTTTCTCTGTCCCTATATCCCTATGTATGCTTAAATCTTTAAAACTACGCAACGGATTTTGATGCGGTTTTTTTTAAATAGATAGAGTGATTCAAGAGGAAGGTTTATGTGTATAATACATGCATAATATAGCCGTGCGAAGCCGGGGCGGGTCGCTAGTAAATGATAAAGAGGTGATTGTTAGCAATGAATAGGCTCCGAAAGTACTGGACCGATTTTGGTGAAACTTGATATCAGGATACATTTATTCATTAGGAGTGTCATAGGTTTTTGTTATCCCGATATTTCCACGGAATCGGGAGTTACGTAGATAAAACTGCGAGGTGATGCTAGTATACTATTTTATTTATTTACTAGCGACCCGCCCCGACTTCGCACAGCTATATTATGCATGTATTATACATATAAACCTTCCTCTTGAATCACTCTATCTACTAAAAAAACCGCGTCAAAATTCGTTGCGTAGTTTTAAAGATCTAAACATACATAGGGAAATAGGGACGGCGAAAAGTGACTTTATTTTATACTATGTAGTGATTATGAAAACAAACAGTTATAAATATTCTGCTTACAAAACTAAAAACAGTGGCTAAGAAACAATTAAATGTTTTCCCATATAAATTAACTACATAATACACAACACAGATAATATTTATTTTTTTGGTTAATATATTGTTTTTGTGTTTGTTTGTAGAGCGTTAACAACAGCGAGAGGTCACGACGCGTCGCGACACGCGCTCGCATGCTTCGGCGGAGCGGGGGGGCAACACGCGTGTGCGGTTGCTAGGCAACTGGCTATACATACCGTGTATATACATAAGTATGCTGGTATGTACTCATTTACAGGGTAATTTGTTTACATAGGCCCTTCAGGGCCCACCCATCCCCTTCTTTAATTCTTATCCATCCAAAGGTTGCCTGGAACAGATGCACTTTTAGCGATAAGGCCGCCCATTGCGCCATATTGTTTGGTTTATTATTGTTTTTTATAGCAGGAGTTTATGTTAGAATTAAGGTTTAATGTGGTACAATAAATAGTTTATCTATCTATCTATTAGGGCTCAAATCAAATCAAATCAAATATCTTTATTTCTTTGGATACTTAATACTTAAAAGTATACAGGACCACATAAAAACGTCTTAAAAACTAAGTTAGGATGTGTGCCTTCGGAACGCGCCCACCAATGAGAAGAAGGCACAAGAAACTCATGGGGTTTTTTTTTTCATGTGGTCACGCTCACAAAGGTCAATATTACAGTATTTGAAAGTATTATTTGAAATGGAGCAACTAAAGTCATGTCCATGGGTTCTTATCATTAAGATAAGACGAAGTATCATAGTATGCCTTACTGCACAATCTATGCTTTATAAAAGTTTTGAACCTGTTAATGGACATGTCATATACATCTTTAGGTAATTTATTATAATAGAGCACACATGTACTATTAAACGACCTGTTTATTTTCCGGAGCCTACTACCGGGCACGGTAAGTTCACCCTTATTTCTTAAATTGAAATTATGAATATCGCTGTTTTTACGGAAAATATCAAGATTTTTGTGAACGTAGAGCAAGTTGTCGTAGATATATTGTGAATAGAGCGTTAATATATTTATCTCTTTAAATTTTTCTCTAAGTGATTCCCTGGGGCCCATTTTGTAGATAGCTCGGACAGCTCTCTTTTGCAATATGAAAATAGCATCAATATCTGCAGCACACCCCCACAGTAGGATGCCGTACGACATGACACTGTGGAAGTAGCCGAAATAGACTAGGCGAGCAGTCTCAATGTCCGTGTATTCGGGAATTTTCTTAACGGCGTAAGCGGCAGAACTAAGTCTATTGGACAATGCTTCCACATGCGGGCCCCACTGAAGCTTAGGATCTAAAGTTATACCTAGAAAGACAGCCTTACTGACTAATTCAACTTCCTCATCATTAATTTTTACAACAGTTTTTACTTGTTTTACATTTGGAAGTGTGAACCGAATTAATTTAGTTTTGGATCCATTCAGTAATAAATTATTGGAATTGAACCAATCAACTATTCTAGAGAGAGCATTGTTCACATCGTCAACGTTGGACTGACGCCTTTTAACTTTGAACACCAAGGAGGTGTCATCTGCGAACAACACTATCCCATGGTTGTCCCTTACAAGGTAAGGTAAGTCATTTATATAAACTACTAGCTGCGCCCCGCGGTTTCACCTGCGTAAGTCCCATGTTTCTCACCGTTTAAACCTTCCCTGGACTACGACAAACATATCAAAACCGAAATCATCTAAATCGGTTCAGCCATTCTCGAGTTTTAGCGAGACTAACGAACAGCAATTGATTTTTATTTATATAGATAGATATCCTAAACTATAATAGATAGCGAAAAATGCCGAAAGGAGTAGTGTACCCGATTTTGACAAAAACAAAAACTACATCATTAGATTTTTGAAAAAGTCATTATCCTAGCCAAGAATTAAACTTGTTGATTTTGCAAAAAAATATCAACCTATATCTTTATACCAGTCGATAGTGTTGCCGATAGAGATTAATTCCTGGAAACAAACATAGTATGGCAAATCAAAGGAAATAACTCCATTTTGTAGCTTTCTACAATTTCCCCCTGTCGAGACCTTTTTCACGTCCATCAATTTTACACCAATTTTAAATTAGCGCTAATCATCCCTCCAACTTCAAGAGAGACGTTTAGCGCTTATCTAAAATTAAATTGGCCAGTGATAAAAATCTAAAAGTGAGCAATTTACTGCATTTTGAAAAGTTATTCTACTCATTACTCTGAAGATCTCATCAGAAGGCCAATTCTCGTAAATAACATTGTTCAAATTACATTTCAATATCATTTCGATTGCATATCTCAAATAATACCCTCAAAGTAGCTCAAAATACCCTCAAAGTTGGCTTTTTGTAAAAAATAACTGACTTTGACTGTATCTTTTGCAATCGAAATGCAATCGGGATGATATTGAAATGTAATTCAAACAATGTTATTTACGAGAATTGTCCTTCAGACCCTCATTTACCAATTTTTAATTAGATCAACTTAAAGTTATTACCTTTCAAATTAAAAAAAAAATCGAAAATAAAGGTGCTTTCTTCTATTGGTGGGCGCTTTCCGAAGGCACACATCCCAACTTTGGTTTTTTAAGAGGTTTAGTATTCCATGCGAACTCAAATGAATCAAAAGTAATGGCAAAGCGATACCTAAACACAAATAATCAAAATATGATAAAATTCTACGTTTTCTAGATTACAATTAAATTGATAGTTTTTCGTGAACTAGATGTGGAAAAAAGATAATAGTAGATTATGCATCAAGGGCATAAAGCAATGTCTTATGTTGTGGGTGGCATATTGAACCCCGAGTGTAACGAGGGACTCTCGGGTTAATTAACTCCTGAGCGAAGCGAAGTTAAGTAGAGTCCTGAGTGAAGCGAGGGGTTCAAGCCGCCCAAGACGAAGACATGCTTTATCCCGAGGTGCATACTCTACTTTTCATACCGTCAGTCCAATTTTTTTTAATTCTTGTGGATGCCAGCTCCCTGGCCACTTTAAAAAATGGGGCAATTGCAATGATATGGAAGCATGATTGTAAATATTTGGTAGGTATTATAGGCAAAATCTTTTGGCTTAGACCTAATGTAACAATCAAAATAAAAAACATATATCCGTGGCCTGCTAGACTTTTGTAGACCAATCAAATTACTTATAAATAAAACCTATTTGCTGAGACTTTCAAAATTAAAACCAAGAATTTTCACACGAATTTCAACGTTCCAAATTCAAATCACTTTATTCCCTTGGCAGTTTCATACAACATTATCTCCCTTGGGAATAAAGGGCTTTAATCCGTTATTAAAGTCCCGTGTTTTTCATTTTCTACATCAACATCTGACACCATTACACATATTATAGGAAACAACTTCTATATTATTACGATCCATGTTATCAATTTTATCGATAGCCTATCAATACTATTGATTTTTCCATCGCTAGTCCATCGCTCAGCAACACATTTTTTTCCATTCCCCAGGTATTCTATCAGCATACGGCATGGCGCTAGCACACGTAGTACAGGAGTCTCAAACGGCCTGCGCTTGGGTCTATAACCCTGATCATTATCACCTCATTGATCAACAGCTCGATGTGTTAGCTGCTGTGTGTCGGGACAAGCTTAGAGCTCAGGTGAGAACAAATTAAAACATACAAACTAATAACTTCAGTATTCCAATACAATCTCGTGTTGCTAACACTCACGTGGATAAACCCACAGATTTATTCATGGCTCACAAACCGCTCGAAGCCGACTTATAACTGAACTCTTACGATACATAAGGAACCAATCTTTAAAATTTCAAGTTTCTAGACCCCGCCGTTTAGGCTGTGCATTGTCATCAGCCAGTCAGTGAAAAGTGCGTATGGACGTATTAATTATTAAGTATATAATACGTCCATGAAAGTGCGTTTTGTTAAGTATTATCATTGACAAAAGAAAAGCGTCTGAAGGAAGTCATCAATATAGTGCTTCATTTTATGTCAGAGCACATGAGTAAATTTACTCATGTGGTCAGAGTGCCGATTGTGGCGCCGCCATCTTGTTTACTGTAATATTTCATGTGTCTATGAATAATAATAAAATGACGAAACGTGGTTCATTCTGTTGCAGTAGCTTCATGATAACTTAACGTTCTCATGGTCGCCCAATTTATTTGAGTTAATTAGTTTAATACCTATAAAAAGTAGATTAGGTGTCATAGTTAAATAATGCTGATGGGTGTGTAATTTATATTAATATAAGATGTGCTGATAGTAAGTGCCCTTAAAAATACATAACCTACGCTCATTTAAGCTAGGAATAGTTATCCTTGATAGTATGATTTATTTTAACTTCCAGGGTTTCACCGACTCTAAAATACTGATAGAACCGTACCTACACTTGCGGTACTCCGGCACGGATTGTGCCTTGATGGTGTCACCTGTTGAAGGGAAACATTCGTGCAGGCACGGCGACTTCTATACTGCATTTGTTGATAGGTACGTAACATAGTGATAGAACCGTACCTACACTTGCGTTACTGTGGCACGGATTGTGCCTTGATGGTGTCACCTGTTGAAGGGAAACATTCGTGCAGGCACGGCGACTTCTATACTGCATTTGTCGATAGGTACGTAACATAGTGATAGAACCGTACCTACACTTGCGTTACTCCGGCACGGATTGTGCCTTGATGGTGTCACCTGTTGAAGGGAAACATTCGTGCAGGCACGGCGACTTCTATACTGCATTTGTTGATAGGTACGTAACATAGTGATAGAACCGTACCTACACTTGCGTTACTGTGGCACGGATTGTGCCTTGATGGTGTCACCTGTTGAAGGGAAACATTCGTGCAGGCACGGCGACTTCTATACTGCATTTGTTGATAGGTAATATAATAATTTTCCTTTACGTATAATCTTACAACTAAATCGCAACTAGCAACTTGAGTCCATGAATCCTTGAATTCAAAATAGCAACTTGAATCCCTGCTGTAGAGGTTGGGACCGTTTCGGCCGTCTATAGAACCGGAGTTTCGAAACTGGTTCCGTAGGAGGCTTTTAATTTGCTTGTACTGGTTTCGTTACGAAAAGTCGAAATGGACATAAAGGCGATCGAAATGGGACAATAACACAATTTTTTATCTAATTAACTGTTATTAATAATAATAATTAAATTTTAATAATTAAATGCATTTATTCCGATCACCTTAGATCCATAATTTGTTAGTACATACAATCTTATTAAACTTAGTTAAGTAGTATTCCCCATTTTTACAAAATACACACATTAACAAAGTCTAGGGAACACGGGTAAAATAGTGTTTTTTGGGAAAAAATGTATTTATTTTTTTGGATTTTTTTGTCTTGAGTGTTGTATGAAGATGTCAATAGAAGCGGAATTTTATACTCTTTTTTTTATTATTATTATTTTAAAATTATTTTAATAAAAAAAATCTATTAAGTACTTATATAAAAATCTACTATACCTACACGTTAATATTTGATAAAAAAAAATATTCTTAGTAACTTTTTAGCCATCTGTTCGTCCACCTACAGCATTAGAGACGGCTCTATATCAACGTGGCATACTAAATATAGGGATAGCAATCTTTGCCTAAGGAATAGTTCTCTATACTCTGAAAAGGTGTGAAAACATTCTTCCTCCGTATCGAGGAAAGTTCTTGAAAGCTCTTCTGCGTGGCAAAGCTCACGCATATTCAATGGAATTAAGTTCGGCAGACTGCGCAGGCCACTCTAATACCGTGATATTGTACTCGCTGAACTCGTTCACAAACAGCCTTACGGTGTGAAAACGTCCATTATCTTGCATAAACATCAAATATTGGTCGAGCTGCTGTTGGTGGGGTATCACCATAGAGTACACAACCTCATCATGGTATTGCTCTGCATTTGAAGTGTCCGGTGCTAATACTTTCGGCATTATTTTAATTTTCATACTAAATTTTTTTTTTTTCCTATTGCAACCCTTTGATAAAGTCCGAGCATTAAAAAGAGTATTAAATTCCGCAAAAAAAAATCCCAAAAAAAAAATTTTACCCGTGGTCTACGGAGACTTTGTTGATGTGTGTATTTAGATGTTATTTAAGGTGGCAGGTGCGGTTAATCCGCAGGTAGTCAACTTTTTTAAATGACCTTTATAATATATTTGCAGATACAAGAGCGAGTTCGGTTTCACCCTATCAGACCGTGACGTCATAGTCGATGACGTCAGAGTCCGCGCCGTCGGCCTCAGTGCGGTCCCCGAGGACACGGCGCCATCTAGCGGGGAAGGAACACAACCTAAAGTTGAAAAGGTACGTTAGGAGTCAGAATTGTAGACCCACCGTGCTTTTATTTGAATGTTTTAAACTCAAGCAAGATTCTAAGGTCTTACTTAAGTTTAAATAAAAGTAGTATATCCGTTGTCTAGCACCCATAACACAAGTCTAGTTACTTAGCTTGGGGCTAGATAGCGATCGCGATGTGTGTAATGTCCGCTGCAAAATTTTTGGGAGTTTACCTCCTTAAGAATCGATTTTCATATATAAGGCGCCCGGTATGAGAAAAATGTGGGCAGTAAAATCTACTGATGAACCTCGTTACGTTTTTGGTGCGCAACCTATTCTGCGCACCTTTCACTTTTCAATGTGTGTGTGACTAGCTTGTATACTTGTGTTTAACCGACATATTGTATATATTGTATATATGAACATGTGTGCTTTGTATTTATTAGATATTTAACTGGAACGATAGTTCCTTATCGCGCGTTGTGAAAGGGGGCTAGACGGAAAAAATTCTCACGAAAAGTTGTAATGACACTTTTTGCTATAGTAAGCTATTGTAAGCCGTGCGGCGTGCGCATATTTCTCTGTCTGTCTCTCTCTCTTATAGAAAGCAAGCCAGATATTTTCATTAAAAAAGAAAAAAAAAAACTCCTATGCAATTTTTTTTCGAAAAAAATCTGCATTCCCTTCCGCTAAATTTTTGTGTCTGTTCAGACAATCGGTCTGAAGTAAACTCCAATCGTGCGTCGTAGCTGACACACACACTTCGCCGCATGTTGAGCTGAGCAAGAATATGCTCCGAAACTACTGGACCGGTTTTGATGAAACTTGGTATGAGGATACATTGATTCATTGGGAGGATGATTGAATGATTTACACTTTATTATAAACTTTATTCCATTCTATTTGGGGCGATGTATTGGCTTAAACATGTTCACCTAATGAAGTAGGCCCACCATACCACGCTCTCAGCTTAGTCGTCCGTCTCCGGAGGAAGCAACTCGTCAACAGCACAATAGGAACTTAATTCACAACCTACCATTAAAGCTGAATCATCGCTTTCAGCAATAAGGCCACCCATTTGTGCAACTTGTACTTTCTAGCTATTACTTTACTTTGTGTATATCGTGTTCTGTTTCTTTCTGTGTTGTACAATTCAGGTCAAAAGTCTCTGCCCACCGTAACGTTTACATTTCTGTGCTATTTGAACATTATAACAACGTAACCTGTGGATCGAACCCACGTCGGTTGGTGTAGCGGGTGGCGGCTTATACCACTCACACAACTAAATACATAGTTAACATGTTGAAAATAATAATCACACTGAGTACTTTTATAATTCAAGTATTAAAGTTTGTGTGTAACGTCTATTAGAAGAAGGTCGTAAGTCCTATACTTGTTGATAGTATTATTGTAGCAAACCGATCATTTACTTGTGACCCATACTGTACAAATAAAGTTAGGTAATCTTTCTATCTCCTTGCAAAGTTGGAACCAAGTAATTTTTATTCGAAGTTCACCCAGTCCAGGGGAGACGTTAATCATGAGATAGTTTTTGACAGAGGGTCCGTTGAGAGTAGGGAATCCGTTAATCGTGAACCAAGTTTTGATATTATTCTCTTTTTTGTTAATAGAAAACCAAAGTATACTTCGATGGTGGTTACCAAGAGACATCAGTGTATTTACTGGAGAAATTAAAGCCGGAACAAGTTGTCAATGGACCGGCTATCATTATGGATAACCTTGCTACTATACTTGTTGAACCTGGTTAGTTTATTGTTGATTCAAGTAGATCCATACTTCCCTACTTAAAGAGAAAAAGACTAAACAATTGTGGAAACAAAAAATTGAACCCTAGATTACCGACTCTTTAGTAGAATGTTCATAGATACTTACCATAACCTAAGACTATCCGTCAATGTGTGTCGAATCACTACACAGTCACTATCACTTCACTACATAGTGTCAAATAAAGTAACTTTTCGCCGTCCCTATGTCCCTATGTATGCTTAGTTCTTTAAAACTACGCAACGGAATTTGATGCGGTTTTTTAAATAGATACAGTGATTAAAGAGGAACGTTTTTAGATATAATACATGCAAAATACAGCCGTGTGAAGCCGGGGCGGGTCGCTAGTTGATAATAAAACTTTGTTTCCAAATATTAAAACGCTTTATTCTCAATAAAAATAAAAACAATATATTTTTAGGGCTCAAAAGGTATTAAAATTTCACCTACAATATGTAAGCTATAACGAACCTTTGAGACTAAGAGATTGGAATCGGCAAATACACGAGTTGAGATAGATAGCTTAAAAACAGTACCTCTAGCAGTTCAGCACCTTAATTAAATCAATGCTTATAATTAAAAAAAAACGTATAATTAAGTAGTATATCCGTTGTCTAGCACCCATAACACAAGTCTGGTTGCTTAGCTTGGGGCTAGATGGCGATGTGTGGAATGTCCTGCAATATTTATTTTAAATCTCTTTTAGATTGTCACGCGAAGATAACGAAGTTTGGAGATATTTGCATTACAATCGGTTCAGGGAAACGTAAGCAAGTGACGGCAGAGTTGGATCCCATACAGTTGAGCATCTTTGGACACAGGTTCATGTCGATTGCTGAGCAAATGGGCAGGTATGTTGTACTTGTGAATATAAGCTACATTTGGGGGCTAAATGGGATGATTTGCGTAACTAGACCTCTTTTAGGTGAAAGGGTACCGGCGCTCTCTCCATACAAACGTAGTCGACTGTTTCCTCCCTGGATAATGACACTAGCACAAATATTTTTGTTGCATACAACCTATAACTGATAACCTATAGCGATAAGGCCGCCCATTTGTGCAACTTGTTATTTCTAGCTTTTCTTTACTTTGTGTTTATCGTGTTCTGTTTCTTTCTGTGTTGTACAAATAAAGTTATCTATCTATCTATCTATAACTGCCATGACTATGCCCCTATTAAGTGCGCATAGCGTTTGTTGGGAGCTGAGCGAGACTCGCTAACTCTCTTAATTAAGTGGCTGTTGCTATTGCTATACTGTATTTTACGCCCTTATCTCTATCTTCATTTAACAGAGTGCTTCAAAGGACATCGATATCAGTGAACATAAAGGAACGTCTAGACTTCTCGTGTGCGTTGTTCGGCCGAGACGGCGGGCTTGTGTCCAACGCGCCGCATATTCCTGTACATTTGGGGGCTATGCAGGACACTGTGCAATATCAGGTCAGTTCTATAGGTCCAAAGGCTAGACTTGTGCGTTTTCAGCTGAGACGGTGCGCATGCATGCAAAATTTTATACCTATATGTTAATACTAGCTGCGCCCCGCGGTTTCACCCGCATAAATCCCGATCCCGTGGGAATATCAAAATAATAAGTAGCCTATAACCTTCCTCGATAAATGGACTATCCAACACAAAAATAATCTTTCAATTCGAACCAGTAGTTCCTGAGATTAGCGCGTTCAAACAAAAAAAATCTTCAGCTTTATAATATTATTCCTCTTGAATCACTCTATCTATTAAAAAAACCGCATCAAAATCCGTTGCGGAGTTTTAAAGATTTAAGCGGTCAAAGGGAAATAGGGACACAAAAAGCGACTTTGTTTTATACTATGTAGTGACTAGCGACCCTAGTTTTTTTAATAGACCACTCTATCTATTAAAAAAACGGCATCTAAATCCGTTGCGTAGTTTTACAGATTTAAGCATACATAGGGAAATAGGGACAGAGAAAGCGACTTTCTTTTATACTATGTAGTGAAATATACTTACTTTAGTACTTTTGATTTTTTGAGATTGTACTGTATTTGTTGAATAAATATTATCACTTATCTTATTTTCCAGATGAAAGTACGCGGTGATTCGTTGAAGGAAGGCGATGTGATACTCGCTAACCATCCCAAAGCTGGCGGATCGCATTTACCTGACTTGACTGTTATAACACCAGTCTTTCATAAGTATGTATTATTTAGTTACTGTTTAATTGACCGTCTGATAAATTAACGCACAACCAACAATGGATAGACAGTATGGAATTTGGCATACAGAAGGCGAATTCTCGTAAATGACATTGTTCAAATTACATTTCAATATCATTCCTATTGCAATTCGATTACAAAAAATATCCTCAAAATACCTTTTTAAGTCAGCTTTTGGTATTCTCAAAAATATTTTTAGTAAAAAAAAAATACGAGCGCTGCGAATCTACAGTTTCCAATGACATTAGGAGTGAGGAGGCTCACAGCTAAGGGACGCTCGCTGATCGTTTACGGTCGTGCGGGTTAAGCGACGCCTGGCGCGGTCATTACTTCGATGGGTGGCCAATTAGTAGTATGGCAAAAATGCGTTTTCGTGAACCCCTCCGTGTTTCGGAAGGCACGTTAAGCCGTTGGTCCCGGTTGCTACCTCTAGTAGCAGTCGTTAGGTCAAGTACGAGGCCTTAGGGCCATCTGAAAACTCTAACAATAGGTGAGCCACACCACTATACGAGAAGAAGAAGAATGACATTAGCACTATCTAATAATTTTCAGATCGGAACCTCGTCCGATATTCTTCGTAGCATCCCGCGGCCACCACGCAGACATAGGCGGGCTGACTCCCGGCTCCATGCCCCCACACTCCACGAGCCTCGCGCAAGAAGGAGCCGCTTTCAAGTCCATGTTGCTGGTCGATGGATCCAAGTTCGATGAGAAGGGACTCACTGAAGGTAAGGAGAAGTAATCCTTCGTAGCATCCCGCGGCCACCACGCAGTCATAGGCGGGCTGACTCCCGGCTCCATGCCCCCACACTCCACGAGCCTCGCGCAAGAAAGGGCCGCTTTCAAGTCCATGTTGCTGGTCGATGGATCCAAGTTCGATGAGAAGGGACTCACTGAAGGTAAGGAATTGTAGACTATATAATTGGTTTAAATAATATTTTATCATACCATGTTTTTGTTGCTATTGCTAAATTGGAAGCCAGATCACTCTGATGGATTTAAGAGTAGAATCCCTCGCTGCCCTCGAGTTAAATGAAATAAATACCGCAGCGAGGGAATCTAAGGAAAAGAAGTAGTAGAAGTAGCTTGAGGAAAAAATATTTTAATGCAGATAGTGTAAACTTTACTCCCTTTATGAGAAAATAAAATATAAAGTTATGCACTCTTGAATATATTTATGAAAAAAGAAACACATTTAAGTAGACAATCTGACATCAACCTGCGACAAAGAACAGGTACCGCATAAGTGCGCCAGAAGACCACCCGACTTAAGTGGTAGTGGGCTGGCCACGTGTGCCGAATGCAGACAGATAGATGGCCAAACAAAGTCATCCAGTGGCTTCCTCAAGACGGCAGGCGTCTTCGAGGTAGGCTCAAAAAGGGATAGCGCGACGATCTGGATGCATTTGGCGCAGAGTGGCCAAAATTTGCTGGAGATCGAGGAGATGGGTATGGGGGAGGCAAAGGTCTCCCCCATTTCTCTTATGTGTGTCCCAGTGGGACACAACAGGCTTAGTAAAAAAAACTAGACTATTAAGAACTTACCGGGATTTAGTGGATCCAAAACTTAATTTTCTTTGTTTCAGAGTTGATGAACCCAGGCAAGGTTCCAGGATGCTCCGGAACTAGAAACTTAGCTGATAATCTATCAGATTTGAAAGCTCAAGTCGCTGCTAACCAAAGGGTAATTACATTTAATCTAAATGTTTTGTACATCGCCAACAACTTTATGCTATTCATGGCGCTGTATTAAATGGAAAAGGCCTTGGAGATGTATTACAATCTAATACATCCCCCAGCAGGGCTAGGTGGGTTAGGCTGGGCTTAGGCACCAACACCACTGTTTTGTTTAATGCTAGGCAAGCCTACTCCATCTAATAGAAGTAGCCTAGCACTAAAACAATACGTGGTGTTGGTGCTTGGCTGGGTTAGGCTGGGCTTAGCAACTAAGCCCAGCCTAGCTCAGGTGAGCTAGGCTGGTAGCAGGGCTAGGTAGCCCTGCTGGGGGATGTATTAGATTCTAATACATCTCCAAGGCCTTTTCCATCTTCGACTTTGCTTTTTCTGCTGCTTTAACAAGTTCAAAAAGGCGCAATGCCTTTTCTAAGATCTCGGTTTTCAGATCTGTCCTTAGGTTTTGCGACTCCTTTATACAGGACTTTAACCTAATATAACTCTGTCGGGCGTCTTCCACTCTATCTACTACTTCATCTACTGGTATCATCTTTTTCTTCTGGATAACCTGCGTATTTAGTAGGATCCTCTTCGTCTTCTTTCCTCTGGCATGGTTGACTAAGCTAAGCCAGCCTAGCCCAGCTAAGCACCAAAACCACCGTTTTGTATTGGTGCTTAGCTGGGCCGGGCTGGACTGCTCAAAGAAGTTGTCATTACATCTGGAGAGAACTAACTGCCTTTTTAAAATGATTTATTTATCTTTGGTGACTTTTAAAATGAATTTTCAATTGTTACCAGGGTATCCAGCTAGTGGGTGAATTGATAGATCAATACGGTCTCGACGTAGTGCAAGCATACATGGACCATATACAGAATAATGCTGAGTTGGCTGTCAGGGATATGCTCAGGGTATGTTACTTGAACTAAGGCACATCGCCTATCTATACAATGCTTTGTCCTGACCGACTGACGGAACAACGCACACCCTAAACCGCTGATCGTAGAGACCTTAAACTTGGAGGGTGTGTTCTTTGTATGACGTAGTCATCCTATATGATAGGATTTTCCGAAATTCTACCCCTAAGGGGTGAAAAGGGGAAAAACGTTTGTATGGGACAACACGATAAAAAGATATGGGCAAATTTACATTTTCCTATATTTTCAATTTTTGTATTTCGGAATTTTCCTTTTACTTGTGCTGTAAGACCATGCTTTTGTAAAGAATTTTCATTTTCACGAGACAAAATGAATTATCGATTTTATATTAATTTTCTCGTGAAAATGACGCCTGTAACAGCATCGGAATATTGAGTTTCACAAAACTATTTATTTATTTAAAAAATGGTACAATATGGAGATACAATATTATAATGTTTAACAATTTCTAAAAATATATAAAACTACAAATAAAAAACATCCTCAAGCGCGTCTCCCCGAGGCATCGTTCCGAGAAGGCTGGCAACATTTCCCCTCTGGATGGCCAGACTGACCCTTTGAGCGAAAAAGCCACCAGCCCTCCGATCACCAGACACCTCGACAAGACGCGCGCCGAGGTCCCTAAAAAAACAGAGGCTTCGGGACCCCAAGATCCCAAAGTCTCCACCCTTATCGGGACGAACATGAAACGGTCCGCCAGCTCCGAATATTTGCGAGACTTAAGGGACTCCGCGTTCGCAGCCGCCGCACCAGCTCGACCTGACGTTGCCGGAATATGGGAAGCCGCCAGAGTGTCCACACAGGTGGCATCCCACACCAACGACATCCCCTGCCTCCAAGGAATGAGCGTTAAGCCGTCGGGCCTCTTGCCATCAGAGCGAACAATACCGTTTGGCTCTAACACTGCCGGAATGTTCGCCGAGGCAAGGGCGCGACGGATCACGTCATTCAAAGCGGCATGGCGAGGGATGCGCCCAGCACTCCGCCGACAAGAGAGATCGTGGTGCCCCAACCCATCCACCGGACTCCCGCAATGGCACACATGCGGCTGCACCGTCACAACGCCCAGCCGCAGACCAATAGCCAAAGATAGGGAAACGTCATCCATAAAAGTCCCAATGTGCGGCGACGGGACAGCATTCAACCACAGGCCCGACTCACGTTGAAACGATGCCAGAAGGCGAGCTCGCTCAGAAAAGTCAGCGCTTGAATCTATAAGGTCTCGCTGCAGCTTCTCACACAAAAGCTCGTCCCAAAGCCTCTGAGATGATAAAACAGTAGGCGTCGCCGGGCACACCGTCGCCCACTCACATTTGGCCTCTGACAAACAAGCAACCTCAGCTGAGCCCAACGACGGACCCACAATCCTACTGAAGAGGTCAGCACAGCCGTGAGCAGATGCCAAAAATGCTGGCAACGCCACCGATGATACCAACCGCACACCAATACCCCCGAAACGAACTGGAAGGGATGCCTGAGCCCATGCCCCATCCTTCAAAGGAATGTTCAGAACCGACGACAGAATCCCACAAATGCAATCATCCACTTCACGCAGCAAATCTCGAAATTTCCAAAGGTGGGTGCATCTCAGAACATAAGTGAATCTTGGGACAAACAAACAAAATCTGACAATAGTCAGAGCATAGTGGGCACCAATCTTCTGCAGGCGTTCCGAACAACTCCTGAAGTTCTGTATCTGCTCAGACATAAAATTCGGAATAGCCCCTTCGAGAAGGGGAGCTCCCAACAGCCGCAGAGACTCGTCCGTAGCCAAACGAATATCGGGAGCAACGGCTGTAAAACGAGAAGCAATCTCGCGGCTATCGAGTTCCGAAATGGAGGAATGAATATAAAGTTCACATTTCGAAAAATTTAGTTCCAGGCCGAGTGAAGAGAAACTGTTTATCAAGGTCTTTAAATCCTCAAGAACGATATCCGGCTCGCCACCGATGGACCCATCATCCAAATACCACAAGTTAAAGTCTGACCTCAAGGCAGATATGGCGGAATGAATTCCCAGGCTGAAAATGGCCGGACCCAAGGGATCCCCCTGCTGACAGCCCACCGCAGACAGCAAGGCATGCCTTCTATAAGTCAGCCCCGAAGCCCGGCCATAACATTGCCAAAGATAGGGAAACACTAGCGGGATATGCTCCTTAACCTCCCTCAGCATCGCTCCCCGATCCAAAGTGTTGAAAGCATTTCGAACGTCCACCTTTAACAACACCTTATTGCCAGGGACTCCCAAAAAGGTACGGGCTGCATGAACCGCTGCCTCACAACCACTCCTGGACCCAAAGCCGACTTGAAGAGGCTGGAACCTGGCACTCAAACTCGGCGTGACCAATCTGCAAGCTACTATAGAGGAAAGACGCCTAAAGGTCATGCCTACCGCAATCGGCCTGATGCCTCCATCCTTTTTCTTGAGCGCACATAAATTTGCTCCATACAGCACCTCCAGAACACCCTCAAACACCTTGCCACTCAGCATGAGATCAACAAGAGCGACCAAGCTCAACAATAGATCCCTGCTCACATCTCCACACAAAATAAATAATAAAAAAGGAACCTTCATAAGATCACTATCTTGTCCATCTGTCTGTCAGTGTGTCACCACCGATTTTCTCAGTAACTGAACCTAGCAAGTTGAATATTTTAATTAAAATTTTTAATTAAGCTATGTTTTTCAGGAAATAGCAAAAAAAACTATCGAATCAACGGGTTCAACAGTACTGAAAGCTACAGAATACATGGACAACGGAACACCTATAGTACTAACTATTACATTGGATAAAGACGAGGGCACCGCGCATTGTGATTTTACGTAAGTTTTAATTATAGTAAAAGTCAAGGCTCGCGTCAGGCGGGGTAATAAAATTCGATGACGGGCGGTGAGTTTGAAATGATTGGTGATGAGTTTGAAAATACACTCAATCCCTCTCCCATGTTTTATCAACTCGTGAGACGCGAGCACTGACTGTTACTATATTTTATTTTAATTTATTTTATTTAAAAACAGTTGCTCTCAGGCTTACAGCCCACGCCAAAACGCCTGAGGAGCCATACAAGTAATATTGGCATTGAATAAATCTAAGTAAAAATCCCAGTTGTGTGTAAAAACGACTAAACCGATTGCAATGAAACTTGGTACATATACTTAACTGAATTCATGGCAATAACACATAGGCTGCTTTTAATCGCGAATCCCGGAATCATATGAGTGAGCTGCTGGGCGCAACTAGTATTTATTTATAAATTATTCTGTATGTCTCTGGCAAATAAATTCATATAATTCTTCTAGAGAAATAAAGTTATTTTACTTTGCTACCATATCGACACTTATTAACTGTCTGCGGTGTATGGTTAGGCACGATGTACCGCTTAACTCAAGTGTAACTGTTCTACCCACAGTAGTCTCTCTTCCATGTTTAATTACCCCTCGTGACGCGAGTCATGAACTCATGTATACTTTATTCTACCAACAATAGTCTCGCTTCCACGTTATATCACCCCGCGTGACGCGAGTATTGAACTCAAGTATAACTGTTCCACAGTGGTACAGGTGTAGAAGTATGGGGCAACCTGAACGCTCCACGAGCCATCACTCTATCTGCGCTGATTTACTGTCTGCGGTGTATGGTGGGGCACGATGTACCACTAAACCAGGTCAGTAATAAAACATAAGTTAAATAAATATGATCATCATGAATGATGTGATCTACATCTTATCTGATTTATACAGCGCCAGCAAATTTTATTCATAGGTACTTCGGAACGTTGTAGAAACATGTAGTAGATAGAGTAGGCTTGTTTAGCATCTATACTCTCTGCCCGCGTCGCTGTTCTACAACCTTGGAGTCTTCAAGTCTAGAGTGAATAGGTAGGTACGGTCGGCTGCAAAAGTGCAAACCCACCGCTTTAAATCGACTGTTATAAGAATATTTTCAACACAAGCAAGATTCTAGGCACCTGCTTTAGTTGAAGTTTAAAGTCTTCTAACTCATGCATTTATCAAACAAAAATTATTAGAATTCGAACATTCCGATAATAGTAATTTTAGAACTCTACCGGGGGCTGCAATTATGCAGCCGACTGTACCTTCTAGGCGAGCATGCTACATCCTCGACCTCATATTAGCGCCACCATCAGGTGATATGTGGTCAAATGAGAGCCTATTTTGCGTAAAATAAAATACTAACTCCTCAACAAAGTCGACCATGTCCAGAGTAAAGACTTGTCAATATGTCTGGAGACAACTAAACGGGTTTTATCACTATGTTTTCTTTCACCGTAAGAGCAATGTCAATTAGCGCACATACAAAAATTAATCAGTGCACGTCCGCCCGGGATTTGAACCCACCACGTTCAGAATGTAAGTCGAGATATCTACCACTAAGCCAATACCGCTACACTATATGTTGATTATGATATTAAAAATTAAAATACACTATAAAAAACATCACAAAAGAACTCTGTAAATTTGTTTCCCCAGGGTTGCCTGAAGCCAGTCCGTGTGACAATACCACCCGGTTCCATATTGGATCCGTCAGAGGGAGCTGCGGTCGTCGGCGGGAACGTTCTCACTTCGCAACGTATAGTCGACGTCGTTCTTAAAGCTTTTCAGGTAATATACGACCCAGTTGGCACAATGGTCACCATGCCGGACTGTAAAACACAGGGTTGCGGGTTTGAGTCCCGCCTCAGACATGTATTCATGCTTAGATATTTGTCTGTAGTCTGGTTGGTGGTTCTAAGTATTATAATTATATATTTACAAAACAAAAGTATATAAGTAGTATATCCGTTGTCTAGCACCCATAACACAAGTTCCTTAGCTTGGAGCTAGATGGCGATGTGTGGAATGTCCTGCAATATTTATTTATTTTAATATTAAGGTGCTATAGTATCCATAGTTCCCCAGTATCCAATCCATTACCACCAATAGCCCAAGTAGTTTTCTCCTGTAGTTTATCAATAGTTCTATCCAAACCGGAAGTTGTCCTTGGCTGCATTTTATAGTGCAGACAGGGATAATCGCCGGTTTGATGTCCATCTCATACTTTGCTATTAATCGTTGTTATTGTAAAGGGCCTCTACGTGTTGGCTTCGGCTCCAGGTGCGCCTTCCAAAGGTCCGGGACTCCATAGCCCCGTGATATATGACATATGATTATAACAAACAGTAATCATAATTAATCATTTATTGAACAAAAATATATGGTTTACATTACATAAACTTATAGAATCAAATCAATCTTTTGTATCACAGTGATGCAGAAGATTGATTTGATTTTAGAAGTGTTATTGGTAATTTAGGCTTAATACTTAATCTATCTTTATCTGTCCATCTTTAATCTATATTCAAATAATTCTCGTATCGCGGTGTTAGTTGCCAAACTCCACCTAAACGGCTGAACAATAATTATTTATTTATGTTTCAGGTGTGTGCAGCGTCTCAAGGCTGTATGAATAACTTGACCCTTGGGGAGGCCGATTGGGGATACTATGAGACTGTTGCTGGGGGCAGTGGAGCTGTAAGTATCAAAACAACCGGCCAAGTGCGAGTCGGATTCGCGAACGGAGGGCGTACCATTACGGTCGATAAATATCGAGCAAAAAACCCTAAAAAATATTGTGTCAGACGAGGTTGTATGAGTTAAAAGTCTTTTGCCTGGCCTTTTAGGAGTTTCAGTAGCAAGTTGAAATTCATACCAGATACTGAGGTCTATAGTCCCTATTAAGTGTATAAAAATCAAGGTCCTAAATCAACACGATAAAAAAATATGGGCAAAAATATCGCAAAAACGTGTAAATACCAAAAACTTTAATTTTCAATATTTTTGATTTTTTCTGTATTAAAAGTTACTCTCTCTCAACAAACATCAAGTCTTAAGTCTCGAAAATCAGCTCCAGAACTGGCACCATTCCGAGACTGGATGCCTTATTCATGTCTTGTCAACATCTCTCAACTGTTCTAAACATTACTGGTGGCTTGGTGCTTCTCCAAAATCCAAATGTTTTTCGATTCTATTCTCCTACTATAGAAATGATTAGTATGCAATAGCGACAGATCGTGATCAACGCAAGAAAGGTGGAGAGGCATTTGCCCTGCAGTGGGACACTGTAGGCTGTTAGGCTGTTAATATATAATAATAATTTTCTATTCTATTCTTGTAATCGACAGACAGTGCTGTCAAATGCTGAAAATTTTGACGTTATGTAAATTCGAAAAACAGCAGATTTTTTAAAACAATGGTCATTCAGACTAAGAACAGTAGATAAAACTTAAAAAAATAAGTAAAATTTTAAGTTTAATGACCTCTCTGTGTATGGAACAGCTGATTTACCGGTAAACCTAACCTCTAATTTTTTTAAATAATGTTTAAATTTAAAAAGTCGTAGAACAAAAGTTGTTTGTTTAGGTGCACAGAAGTAGCCCTCAACGGCTTGCTAGTATAATTACCAATAACCCTGTATATTATTTAATAATTGATTGATTAATAATTTTCAGGGTCCAAGGTTCCAGGGTACTGGAGGTGTCCACACTCATATGACTAACACACGTATCACTGATGTTGAGATTGTGGAGAGGAGGTATCCCATGTTGGTCGAACGGTTCCAACTTAGAGACGGCTCTGGGGGGAAAGGTGAGAATTATTACATTTATACCATACCTACTCTTAAAAGCTTATTTTATTCACTGAAAACAGTGAATAAAAGCCTTTTAATCACTGTTTTGGTGTTTGAATTTAGGGGGTATTCCCCCTATACCCCCAATGTCTGTCGCTGACATTGTCCCCCATTTTTTTCTTTTTTTTCTTTTCTTTACTTTTCTTGTCTTGTCAGTCCGTCCGTCCGTCTGTCTGTCTGTCCCGCGACACGTTTTTTTTTCTTGTTCTCGTAGTCATGGTATAAAGTATAGTATGCAATTCTTAAATAAAGTACGGATTTACATTGAAGGCCATGAATCACTCGCGTAGCTCAGGATTCATCTACGGCCCTCGCTTTAAATCCGTCCTTTATTCACTAGTTGCATAATGTACTATTTTATCAGAATTTTATTTAACTAGAGATTATGAATTTACTGGACATTTGGAATTTTTAATACCTTCTTCGTGGATAAAATTCAAATATACGTTTTAACGTTATACACTGTGCATTTAACACCATCGCCCATAATCCTTTTCCTAATAAACAATTTAAGTAAGTAACCCTAATTTACCAAAAGTCTGGATGTTATTTTACATGTGGCAACACAATTATTTAATAATAGTGCTGTCACATTTTATAAATTACCCAAACTCTGGGAAACTTAGGGAATTACTTACCAAACTCTACTCAAAATAACAAAAACTCCATCCCCCTTATTCCAAAACGAGGTTTAAGGATAGTCCGAGATGCAGATTAAAACCTTAGATTTCGACACAGTTTTACTCGTGAACTATAGTCTAAGCAATATTCCTATTGATTATATAGGGAACTATGGTCTAAACACTATCCCTAAAGATTATTTAAAGGTAGTGTTTAGACTATAGTAGAGTAAATCAGGTTTAAATGCCCATCTCGGACTATTCTTAAACCTTGTTTGTAGTTATAGCTTGTAGTTATCACGTTTCATGAGACATGACATGAGATGGTGACAGACAGTCAGACAGACAGTGGTCTTAGTTTACGGGCCCCGTTTTTACCCTTTGCGTACGGAACCCTAGAAACAAAGCAAACAAAGTGTTAAAAAGGGGGTGTTATCGTCCAAAGCGATCTCTTCCAGGCAACATCTAAAAGGGATAAGGTAAAGGGCTATCTATAGTATTTTATTATATGTTACCAGGTCGTTGGAACGGCGGCGACGGTATCGTCCGCGAGCTGGTATTCCGTCGGTCCGTACAACTGTCCGTCTTGACTGAACGGAGGGCTTTCCAACCTTACGGGATGAACGGTGAGGCAATTCATATACACACAGCGACATCTAGGCTCCAAGATAAGCTACTAGCCTTGTAATGTGGTGACTATTGGTGATCAGATAACGGATAGAATAGTTATACACATCCTAACTTATTTTTAAGACGCTTCCAAGTGATGTCATGCAAATTGTATGATTCCAAAAGAATCAAGAATTTTAATTATTTAAATCGAAACGGAAGACGCGTCAAGCGGTGCTAACTTCACTCCGACGACGCACTAACGAGTATTTGAGTGAAAAAATCGGACAAAAATATTTAATTTATTTATATAATTTTATGTGCAATTAAATTAAATAAAACACAAAGTTTGACCAATATAATAATTATATATTTAAAATTTTACATCTTTTTACATTTTTAGGATTCTTCAACTTCTTCTTCGTCGGAACTTTCGTCTTCGCTTTGTCTATTTTTAAATACCGTGCTGGCAGACATCATTTCTATTGCCTCCTTTGAGAAAGGCTGTCTTTTTTTATTTTGCGTCTTTCTGCTGCAGCTGATAAATGGATCTGAACTTAAAAGAAGTCTGTTTATTATATCTATGTTGCAGTCTCTGCGCGAAAATTTGCGGGAAAAATGTAATCTGTATTGCCTAAAATGTTTGTTTCGGGCTTCAGCTGCCTCTTCCGATAACTGGCCAATAGGTAGGAGTGCATGAGCTATTACTTCACCTCCATGTATCAAAATTTTGTGTATGGTTGGTGACATGGGATGCCAACCATACAGATCGACATATATTTTTGCAGTTTCATTTGCGTATGCTTCAAATTTTTCTACATCAATGTTATTGCCACTTGATATTACTTCTAATATAATTTTAAACCTTTTTATTAAATCGACATTGATGCCAGTTATTCTTGAGGAGCATTCCGGATCTGCAAAAAATCTCCTTGACGTGTTCCCGTCATTAGTGTTCCCAAACCCTGCTTTGGGAACATCTACGAGTAATCCCATTTCCTCTTTAAAGGCTTTTTGTAGTTTTTCTTTAGTCTCTTTTACAATTATTTTTTCTTCTGTAGACCGTGCTTGCCATTTTTGTAAAGGCAATTTATAGGCTAAATGTAAAATAGATTCGAAAAATCGAATTCTTGCGTGAAGAATTGATAATCCAAACTTCAACGTTTCTACTTTACTTTCTTTTTTAATTAATTTATTAAAATCCTTCGAAGTCTGTCCGCAAATGTAGCATCTCATTGTAGATGAGGTGTCTGTAGCAGCATTACATACCTTGCCATCAATCATGGTAAGTAACAGTTTATGTTTTATTTTGCTGCCATCAATTTCTGTCTCCTGAAGCTGTTCGGCTTGGTTTTCAATGTATTGTATTTCTTGTTTTGTGATATCTTTTGTTTCATTTATAAATCTTATACGTATGGGTCTGCAGAATCTGACTGAAGACGGAACCGGATTTTGCCAAATGATTTTTTTCTCCTCTTCTTCAATGATAACAGATAGTCTTAGAGGCACTAGTGAGCTTTGAAAAATATTTGCATCACTATCTCCGTGATTTTCGAATTTTTGCTTGTATTGTGTCTGCTGAGATCCGTCACATCCCCATTTCGAAATTAACACCATATTTTGTTTTTCTTCTTCAGTGCATGACGTATTGACAACCTCCGCTATATATTTGTACAAGCGCAATGCAGTGTGATTTAGTAATGCTTGAAGTTTAACTTCTGCGCTTGTCTCAGTGACATGTATTGATTCTTCCTCGGGATAACATTCAATCTTAGCCATTTGTATGACAGAATAGCATGGGTAAATAGCTTTACCAGATCTGTGGATTATTTCCCATTGTCTTCTAGTGAAATCACCTTCAACAAAGATAGCCAGTGCTTCTGCTGGCGTATATTTTTTTACAGTTGTTTGCTTCTTGGTACTAGAAATAACTTTTCTAAGTTTAGTAGCTCTGGTGGGTGAAGCCATTAATTCTTTAATTATTTTTGATGCATCTTTATTTCCTGAAGTGCCCTGACTCACGCCAGCAGCATAAGTCAACTCCTCGACAGATACTTGTTCACGCAGATCTTTTGTTTTTCTCCGTTTGCTACGGTCACACACATCTTCAAATGATTTTTTTGGACGTCCAGGTTTTGGTAAGGTCATTTCAGGCCAGTTAGGTAATTCCATCGAAGAAGTAAGCCACACTTCATTACTTTTTAAAAACCGTTCTTCTTTGTATGAAGCTCCTCTCCACTTCTTTTTGAATTCACTTTTAAAGTGCTTCAAACCATTTACCATTTTATGTTTCTCATGTTCCGGACAATTTGTCAATTGGACAAGTCTATCTTCAAACAATGAAAACTTTTCTTCTATTTTGTGGCCCTTGAATTCATTCAAGATCTCCCACAATGCTCTTCTAGTAAATATCTTGATAGTTCTCGAATTATCTGTACGACAAATAAATAAATATATTAACTTAAAATAATTGTGTAATTTTTACGTACGATTTAAAAGTCATATAAAACAAAATGGCGGACGTAGGCGGATGGTTTTATTATGATTTACAATAGCCAACAAATCAATTATTATATTGTTATAAAAGTTGTAGCCCGACAAGACACGACATATACATAAAAACACGATTGTTTGAAAAAGTAAAGCAAAAAAATGTACCTAAATTGTAACTGTTTTCATATCACATAAAAATATAAATTTTATACGACAAAGTAATCATGTAATATTTTAAAATGTAGTACATACCTTCTTCTGCCATATCCAATAAAAGTTTTTTCTAAATTGAACCACACAAACACACAACTGTGAAGCGAAGTTATAGTGCGAACAAAAGTGCCGAAAACAAAGACATGCGACTCCACGAACGGCTGAGTTTCGACTGATTTGTTAAAACAGGTCTAGAGCGGGGGGATTTTTAATGGCCGCCGTCTAAAAGGTCGGTTACCTGGCTATAGGAACAATAGCTTACATGACACTTTTGACTAAGTTGCACATTTTTACTTATGTCCGATTTTATTGATCTAATAATCGTTAGTGCGACGTGTCTGAGCAAAGCCGTGAAGTCGGCCGAGTGTTGCTGGGTAGACATCACCTCGACATTCGGTGTGACAACACAGAACTGTCTCTTGAATCCGCTTCGATTCGATTGTGAAAATACAGGCTATACGTGCGATACCTATCCTCAATTAAGTGGCCTATTTCGTTTAGTATCTACATTGTAAATTAATGATTGTAGTAAAGTGATTTCTTGTAAAAGAGAATTAGTCATTTTTGCACGTTACTTACATACGCCCACACACGCCCACACTATGTCATTAGAAAATGGCTGCTCGAATACTTCGGATCTGACATACTTATACTTTTTTTTGTAAATACATACTTAATATACATACATAAACACCCCGATCATTCCATAGCAAATATTTGTTAATACAAATAAATATCTTTTCACAAATATTTGTTCGACGACGGCAGGAATTGAACCGATTTACTAGTGTTTAAAACAATTAGAATTTGTATTTGAAATCTAATTCCAGGTGGTTCACCGGGTGAACGCGGCTTGAACTTGATACAACGAAGTGACGGCAGATTGATCAACCTTGGAGGGAAGGCATCCATTCAGGCATATCCAGGGGTAAATATACATACATCTAGTAATCACAAACTTTGAGGAGTTATGATGAGAAGGTGGTTCCAGGTGTTCCATCAATCCCTACCTAGTAGTTAAAGGCCTGATTTTACTGGTAAATATTTAAGATATTTAAATTTTATTTTCCAGGATAAATACATAATGAACTCGCCAAGTGGAGGCGGATACGGTACACCAGGTACACAAACAAGCGGACAAACAGACAGTCAACAAGTCACTTTTGTGGAAAGAGGCAGCGTTTATGAATATAGGAGTGCGCAGGAGTCTGTTTAACTTATATTTTTATTAGGGTGAAGGGGTACCGACGCTCTCTCCATACAAACGTAGTCGACTGTTTCCTCCCTGGATAATGACACTAGCACAAATATTTTTATGCCATAAAACCTATAACTGCCATGACTAAGCCCCTATTTTTTTGTTTCTTTTTTTCATTTTCTAATCATCATAGAAATTAAGATTTAAAAAACAAATAAATAAATACAAAACGTTGGGGCATGGTCATTGGTCATGACAGTTATAAGTTTTATGCAACAAAAAATTTTGCTCTAGTGTCATTATCCAAGGAGGAAACAGTCGACTACGTTTGTATGAAGAGAGCGCCCGGTACCCGTTCCTCTTAAAGGCGGCTACAGACCTTCAGTTTCAACTGTGCAGATTAAATTGTTCAGCCGAACTGTTCAGTTAAAACTGACATCGCTGGTGTCTACACACGTTCAGTTTTTTTTCAGTTGTTTTCGCTTGAAGATGGACTATTGTGAAAAAAAAGTCTTATACACATATTAATTCACTGGAAGAGCTTGGAATTACTCCAAAAGTTTATAATAACTATTGGCCAAACTGACAACTGCACAGTTTTTTCTGCTACACACAATTTTAATTGCACAGTTTTATCTAATGATATTTCGATTAGATTGTCAGTTAAACTGTACAGTTCTTAGTTTTGCCTACACACGTACGGTTTAACTGAACAGTCCGACTGTACAGTTGAACTGCACAGTTAAAACTGAAGGTCTGTAGCCGCCTTAACTAGCTACGATTCCACCCGCGTAAGTTCCGATCCCGTGGGAATTTCATAATAAAAATGAGCATATAACCTTCTTCGAGAAATGGACTATACAACACAAATATTTTTTCAATTCGATCCAGTAGTTTCCATTTTATAACAAAAATCTTATCTTTTTTATAATATTATGTTTTACCTATAAAATTGATTTTTATTGTTATTTTTTGGTTTATGACTTAATTTATTATAAACACAGTTTTAAAATTTGATACATATAATTTGCAATTTTAAAATTAGGTGCTTTTTTGGGTTGCTATTATTATTATAATAAGATGATTATGTAATGTTTTTTTTTAATTAAGCTTATATTTTTTATATAACAATTTATAAATAAATAAGCCATATAACAAAATGTGATATTTATAAAACTAAAATCACTAATAATAATAATAATAAGCCCGCAGGGCACCTTGAGGCGAGGTGACGGGGAGTAGCGACCCCGCGGTCCCGAGTGCTCCTGGGGGAAGCAACCGTTCCTCATCTCCGGCTGGCCTTAGTTGGCTGATCGGAGTGAACAATGATGAGGAAGCGGTCCCCCGCCTCTGGCTTGCCTTCACCGGCCGTCCAGAGTGGAGTCGCAAGAGTATATTCGAAGGATATATGCCATACGTAAGTGGTGAGTGGGCCAGGTAGGCTGGACCCTCAGGGAGCCCGTGACCTGAGTTTAAAACCCAGTGTGGCGTCACTATCCTTAAGCCACTCTCGTCCCTGTTGCCCCCTTGCTGTAATTTACTCAGCTGATTAGGGTGGCCCAGTTTGAGAGTTGGCGAGTCTCCGCCTGCCACTTTTACATGTTTGTTGAACATTGTTACGGCAGGCGCCATAGTACCCATAGTTCCCCAGTATCCAGTCCACTGCCATCCCATCACAATAGCCCAAGTAGTAGTTTTCTCCTGTAGTTTATCAATAGTTCTATTCAAACCGGAGGTTGTCCTTGGCTGCATTTTATAGTGCAGACAGGGATAATCGCCGGTTTGATGTCCACATCATACTTTGCCATTAAACTTGTTATTGTAAAGGGCCTCTACGTGTTGGCTTCGGCCCCACGCATGCCTTCCAAAGGTCCGGGACTCCATAGTCCCGTGATATAGGACATATAACAAACAAATAATAATAATAAATCATTTATTTCAGGTAACAGCCTTATAAATAAGTACAGACCCATATAAAATATATACCTTACAGACTAACATACATACAGATAATATTATAATAAATTAGTTTTAGGGTTTTCAATCTTCGTTCTCGCCTCCCTATAGCGTCGGTATACAATGCCTGCGGGCCAGAAATCAGCCGAGAAGAACATGTCCTTCAGCGTTGCTGGAATCCGAAGCACGTAGGACTTAAAGTTAGTCTTCCTTTGGGATTCCAGTTCCACTAGTTCAAGGTTCATGGTTCTAATGACTGCCTTCAGAAACTTTAATTCAAAAGGTCGTGGGTTCAAATCCCGGCCGGCCATGCAATGTATAGTCAGAAACTTCCTTCAAAAGGTCGTGGGTTCAAATCCCGGCCGGCCATGCAATGTATAGTCAGAAAAGGCGAACTTTAAAATATGCACCTGCTACCCTCAATCTTTTCTGACTGTACAAATGGATTTTATTACAAAAAATGAGCGCTAATTTGACGTTGCTCCTACGGTGAAGGAAAACATCGTGATGAAACCCGCGGCTTAGTTGGCTCCAGAAGTATTGACAAGTTCTCTCCTCTGGACATGGTTGACTAAGCTGAGAGGGATAGTTGCTGGGTCCAGCACTCTATACTACCCTAAGCTGCGAGTTTCATCACGATGTTTTCCTTCACCGTAAGAGCAATGTTAATTACCTCGTATAAAAATGCACTTAGCTATTAATTAGTTAATAATCTTTGTTATTTTTCTGTGATTTTTTTGTTGGCGAAAGCGTGACCGAATGATTAACTAATCAATGGCTGAGTAACGGTTATAGGACAAAGCATTGCTAAACTAAAGCGTAATTAAGAATGTTTCGGAGGGCGGCTATTAGAAATAAATAAATAAATATTTCAGGACATATTACACATCGCCATCCAGCCCCAAGCTAAGCAACTTAATGCTTGTGTTATGGGTGCCAGATAACGGATAAACTACTTATATACTTTTTTTTTTTTTGTAAATATATACATATTAAACATATAGGAAACACCCAGAACCAGAAACAAGAATTTATGGTCAGCATAAATACTTGTTCCCGGCGGAAATCGAACCCGCAACCTTCTGCGTCGCAGTCGGGTGTTCGCCCGACGCGCCACAGAGGTCGCCATCTTTCTTTCATCAAGAAATCTTTGTTACATATACTTTATTGTTATTATAAGTACAAATGAAATGCGTTTATTGTTTACTCTAGTAAATATATTTACTCTATTATACATATTTATAGTTTTATTTAACAACCTAAGGCCTCTGCAAAATTGCAAAAACTCGATTTTATTAAATCCAGATACACTTTTTGACAGAAATCCAAATGAAAATTGCAGAACTTTAAACACAGCGTCATCTAGCCTCAAGCGAAGCAACTAGGCTTGTGTTTTGGCAGCCATGCAACGAATAGAATACTTATTTAATATTATTTATACTTTATTTTGTAAATAAATACATTAAAATAACACCCACACCACAAACAAATATCTGTACATAAATTGATTATGACGTAATAGTTAAAAATCACATGCTAGGCGAGTTCGATTCCCTCGCCTAGCATGTGATTTTTAACTATCACGTCATAAAGTCTACGTGTATTTTAATTATCACCACGTTATAAAGTTCATGTGATTATGTCATTTTCCACTTGATTTATAACTTTCGCGTCTTGTCCACGTGATTTTTAACTATGACTTTTTTCCCCCACGTGATTTTCAACTATTATGATGGAATTTTCAACTATCTGCGTGATTTTCAACTATTACTTTTTTCCCACGTAATTTTTAACTATGATGTCATTGTCTTTTTCCACGTAATTTTCAACTACCTATGATGTAATTTTCCCACCTGATTTTCAACTATCACGTCATAAAGTCCATGTGATTTTCAACTATGACTTTTTTCCCACGTAATTTTCAACTAAGATGTCATTTCCACGTGATTTTCAACGATCACGTCATAAAGTCCACGTGATTTTCTCCCCATCCGAAGGTCAGGCGTGATCAGCAGCCGCAGCCAATGCCTCCCTGTTCTCATACGCCCAAAAACCGTGCAGTTCCAACAGAATCGACACAGCCGTATGCCCGTGTCCGGATTTGATTAAATCTTGTAAAGTTATTTTAGTTGGATCAGCCGGTCGGATCATGTCGAAGATTTCATCTTTTACGTCTTCAAAGTTGACTGGTTCGGCGCCGTGGGCTATCATTTGTTCTTGGATTGCCTGAGGGTAGAAAGAAAAAGTAAATAAAAAAAACAGCGCACTCCGGGAGTGCAGGCAGAAGTGAAAACTGTATATCTGTGTAAAATCTCATATGTCGCGAGAACATACGCAAAAAGAGTTTTAGATGAAAAAAAAAAAATAGTCGTCCGACATTTGTCGTCCAACAAATAGTCGTCCGACATTTGTCGTCCGTCAATAGTCGTCCGTTAAAAAATACCATATGTACGTCTTAATACACTCACAGCCAAATTAAAAACAGTAGGCCCAGGCATACATTTTCGCCGCGCCGTAGAGAGGGGATAGCTGTCTACTCTCCATCCGTCTTACGCTTTTTCGATCAGGTCACGTGTCCTGACGCGAGTTTAAGATTTTATACCCATTACAGAAAAAGTGCTCAACGCCGCTAAAGAAGTTTTCACTTCAAAAATAAAAAAATTGAATTGGGAATTGATGGTTAAGGGGGGTCCGCCAATGACCTTGCTACACAGGTTACTAAATAGTTACTACTGGCAGTAACTATTTAGTTACCCGGTCGCCTTCGTCGGTGAAAATTGTCGATTGTTACGAATGTGTTTTGTTTTTCTCAAAAGTGCTGAGATGGAATCGTAGGTAAGTTTTTTACCGATATTTTGGGGTAATTTAAGACAAAAATTCTTTGTTATTTCTTTTAATTATAATTTAATAGTATTAATTCTTAATTTAAGGATAGCTTTAAAACTATACAGAATTTTTGGCTCTAAGTCACTCCAAAATGTCAGTAAACATTTTATCTACAATTCGAGAACAATAGCACAAGCCTTACTTACCTTAAAGAAATAGTTCAAAGTGAACTCATCCAAATAACCGACACAGTTGATATCGAGCACTCTAAACAAGTATGCGAGTGCAACGGGTTGTTTCCTGTTCTCTAGTGCTAACACCAGGTCTAGGTACGTCTTGTAGTCCATTTCACCGTCATATGTCACCGTAGCACAAGCCTTACTTACCTTAAAGAAATAGTTCAAAGTGAACGCATCCAAATAACCGACACAGTTGATATCGAGCACTCTAAACAAGTATGCGAGTGCAGCGGGTTGTTTCCTGTTCTCTAGTGCTAACACCAGGTCTAGGTACGTCTTGTAGTCCATTTCACCGTCGTATGTCACCGTAGCACAAGCCTTACTTACCTTAAAGAAATAGTTCAAAGTGAACGCATCCAAATAACCGACACAGTTGATATCGAGCACTCTAAACAAGTATGCGAGTGCAGCGGGTTGTTTCCTGTTCTCTAGTGCTAACACCAGGTCTAGGTACGTCTTGTAGTCCATTTCACCGTCGTATGTCACCGTAGCACAAGCCTTACTTACCTTAAAGAAATAGTTCAAAGTGAACGCATCCAAATAACCGACACAGTTGATATCGAGCACTCTAAACAAGTATGCGAGTGCAGCAGGTTGTTTCCTGTTCTCTAGTGCTAACACCAGGTCTAGGTACGTCTTGTAGTCCATTTCACCGTCGTATGTCACCGTAGCACAAGCCTTACTTACCTTAAAGAAATAGTTCAAAGTGAATGCATCCAAATAACCGACACAGTTGATATCGAGCACTCTAAACAAGTATGCGAGTGCAGCGGGTTGTTTCCTGTTCTCTAGTGCTAACACCAGGTCTAGGTATGTCTTGTAGTCCATTTCACCGTCGTATGTAAGACACTGTTGGAATACACGCTGGAGGAACGCTCGGGTTAGTGTGCCAGAACCGTAGCTGGAAAAATTATGATAAAATAGTCTAAGGAAATAAAATACCAGTCCTAATTGAGCATATAACTAGTAACTTATCTGACAAGTTTATTTGTATACCTACGTATAGTAAGGAAAGCCTCGGTCTGTCACCCACCGCACGTAATTGCAATGCCCGGCAGGGCTCATATGTGAACTTCTATGCCTATTGTAACACCTATTGTACCTACCATATAAATGCAAATAATTGAAATGAAATGAAATGAAAAACCAGTCAAGTGCGAGTCGGACTAATGCACAAAGGATTCTGTACCATATAGTCCCACTTAATTTTTTTTTTTTGGTTTTAGTATTTATTGTAATAGCGGAGCAGCAAAAGAAATACATAATTTGTGAAAATTTCAACTGTCGAGCTAGCACGGCTCATCAGATATAGCCTGGTGACATACAGACAGACGGTGGAGTCTTAGTAAAAGGGTCCCGTTTTTACCCTTTGGGTTCGGAACCCTAAAATCGTCATATTTAAGCTAAAGACATATTAGTTAATAAAATGTTGGAAAGAGGTTGGATAAGCTTTTTAATGGATATTTTGGATGGATATGTTTCGCAAAAATAGCTATATTGAAAATTTAACAAAGAAAGATGACCGTGATCTGACCAGAAATAATAAATAAGTATAATGGCCTTCTGAAATCACTACATAGTATAAAACAAAGTCGCTCTCCGCTGTCTGTTTCTATGTATCCTTAGATCTTTAAAACTACGTAATGGATTTTGATGCGGTTATTTTTAATAGATGATTCAAGAGGAAGGTTTTGGTACAGTCACATTACCAATTAGCTGAACCTGACGTGACCCAGAGCTCACTCGCAAATCTGTAAGGTTGTGAAGTGATGTTACCTGATTCTGTTTTTTTAAACAATATAAAAAAAATAACAAAATAGGTAAATACTATATTTTTTACAAATATGCGAATGAGCTTTGGGTCACGTGAGGTTCAGCTAATTGGTAATGTGACTGTACATAAAACAAAACACCATGCGTACGAAGTCGCAGGCAAAAGCTAGTAATAATAATCATAATAAACAAAATATAAAATGATCTTACCCAGCCAACTCGTTAATGCTAAGCATGCCATTATGATCCCTATCCAAGTTGAGATACTGCCCGTAGACGCGGAGAGCGGACGCGGCGCTAAACCAGTTCTGTTCTTGTAATTCCATCGGTAAGTCTTCTTCGCGAAGCTGGGGTGAACAAACAACAATTATACTTATATTTTAAATGATAGATCACCGTTTGACCACTATCCCTAGACCATGATTTATTTGGTGGCCCTAGACCACCAAATAAACAGGGGCCTTCGTGTGTCACGAGTGAAGGTAGGAAGAATGCAGTGGAACTATTTATGCACAGAAATTATGTTAAATTAACTTTCACCGGCGCACCCGTGGATCCCTCAATTAATTAATGTATCCTCATACCAAGTTTCATCAAAATCGGTCCAGGTTCTCTATTATTGAATCGCTCGTGTGACATAGCGTCGTCATATACGTCTACAAGTCATGCTCGACTTCCAAGTAGGATGACACCAATTTTCTGTATTTTCGAATCGCTCGTCGTCGAAATTTAAATGTCCATTTTTGTTCGGTTTACGCAGAAAATTGAAAACCTGTAATTACCGACGAACATCCGAAATAATCCCAAAAAATATAAATATTTTTGAAAGATCGTTACCGAATGTTTGACTATGATTGTTTGACGTTTATTCTACCCCTCGCCTGTTGCTGACGAGTGATGGAGACCACTCGTTACGATAGAGCGATTCAAAAATAGTAAATTTCCGATGTCGAACGAATATCAGTAGAAATCGAGCGCTCGACGCGGGGCGAACGATTCAAAAATAGGGCTCCAGTAGTCGGAGCCTATTCGTTAATAACAAATACGAAAAAAAGGTTATCTGGCTACCATAAAACAAGCCTAGTTGCAGTAATTTTTTTGCAAGATAGATAGCAGACCCAGGTTATTACATGTAAAAAAAAACGGTTGCACTCAAGTGAAAACTTATAAAAAAAACTAAAATATACAAAAAAATACTTCAAACTTAAAAAATAAATAAAATTCAAACTTATTTACGAAACAACTACAAAATATATGTACATGCATATATGCATGTACATATATTTTGTATACACACTGTAGCTGCGTCTCGTAACGGTGTCGCGAGTTCAGAGATTTAATCTCATCTAAAAATATTCGTACCGCGCTAAAAAAAGTTTTCACCTCAAAATATTTTTTAGTCTTTGGTTTTACCTCTAATAAGTCGTCAAGGAAGGAGCATGAGAGTACGTCCCTGATCCTGACCCGTCCCACTCGGAGTGGATCAAGGAAGAAGAGGAACTTCCTTGCAGCAGTACACACGTAGAACGAACTGAACGACGAGTCCAGACCGTCGAGGGCTGCTAGAGATGGTACCAACTCCGCTATGTAACTCTCTAGGTCCTGTAAAAATTTTAAAGTCATGTTTTAGTTTACAAACGGAAGTCAAGTTCAGTACTCATTATTAGCATAATATTTTTTCGCGACCTTTGTTTCCCCTTTTTCTGGAGTAAAGATCGTCTTTTGTTTTTTTGATCATCTTTTGTTTTCGTTTTGATCGTCTTTTTCCGTTTCGATCGCCTTTTGTTAACCACTTATTTGAGGAGTAGTTTGACTACGAGGAAATTTATTTCTTTTTGACAAACTAGTTTGATCAGGAGGAACGTACCAATAATTTACCTACTTTCCCTCTTTTTTGGTGGTGGTAGGACCTCCACTTCCGGCCGAATCTTTGCCGATGACTTTCTACTACTACTACTAGCGCACCTGGCGGCAGCAAGTAGAACTAATTCATTCGAAAAACTAAGGTGTACATGTACAATGGCGTCAACGACGACCGGACTCGCGCCCTTTTTCGTTTCTTTTAAGAGAAAAGAAAACATCATGGTCATGACAGTTATAAGTTTTATGCAACAATAATATTTGCTATAGTGTCATTATCCAGGGAGAAAACAGTCGACTACGTTTGTATAGAGAGAGCCCCCGGTACCCTTTCACCTTAACGGGAGCGCGTAACTAATCGTGTGTGATAGTTAGCCCAAACGTTCGAGGGTGACCTATGGACCTTGCACGTTGTGTGAGTAGGAGTCCAGGACTCAAAAAACAGGTGGATTTCCACATTCTCGCCGGCCGGATGAGAAAAACGTGGTCTATGAGGATCTTTGCGCGAGCGCAGGTTAATACCAACTCCTATACAAGTAACTTTTTTAAAACTATTATCCGTTCCAAAGAAACCGCAGGCGATGGGATTTAGGGGTTTCTCTGGATCGGACACTTTATGTGACTGTGGGAGAGCCGCCCAAACGATGGCGCACCTGACGGCCTGCTTTCTCTGCTCTATTAGCTGTTCTGCAGACGATCTCAACAAGGCAACAGATAATGCGGTTACCGTGGCTAAGTTTTTTTCGGTCGGCCCATTAATTTTTCAAGAAGGTAGTTCGTAATACATATTTTGCGCTCAATTTTTCATATCGTTACGTTTTTTCTCGTCGACACCAACATTATTATTTTAATGACGTCAAAAGGGCAGCTAGATTAGATTTAAAAGCAAATATAACTATACTTACATGTTCGGTAAGGTATCCCTGTCCAGTGACGTCATACAGCGATAGTCCTATCCTTGTCTGTTGAAGCCAAACCCGCCGCATTACGTAGTTGAAGAGAGAGACGGCACGTACTTTCCCAACACCGCCTTCAGCTGCTTGTAGCCGACCGAATACTTCCGCTGTGAAGTATGGTCTGAAACCAATTGTAGGAAATTATAATAAAGCTAAGCAATTAGGCTCGTGTTATGGTGACCAGAATACTTTTTAAGCTATTGCATAGCTTTAATCGCGGGTTTTGAGCGCGGCGACCGAATCAAGAAATTCCGTAACGAAAATAAAACCTAACACCCCCCACTCCGCCTACCATGCAGCTCGGCCGAGCGTTCGCTATGCAATAGCTTTACCGCGGCAGTCCCCTAGTGCTACACTTTTTTTTTGTAAATACATAACTTATTATACATAGAGAAACACCCAGATATTAATAAGTATTTGTTTACAAGAAACAAATATCTGTACACAAATACTTGTTTAACAGTGGGAATCGAACCCGTAAAATTCTGCGTCGCTGGCGTGTGTTAGCCCCAGGGAGGAAACAGTCGATTACATTTGTATTGAGAGAGCGCCGGTACCCTTTCACCTTAAGGAGACTTAAAAAAATCTCACCAGACACCACAGATCCCATATCCTTAATCCCTTACCTATATTTAGGTCCAGCTTCATCCCTTATCTTTCTAAATTGAAAGTAATCAATCATGAGTTCATCATTGTTTGATAAACTGTAGTTTCCGTTAGATTTCTCCAATAAACTCCATAGATGCTTCAATTCTGTGTTGTCAAGCAGTTCTTTACTTTTCTTTTGTAAGAATTGCGCTCTGAGGACAAAGTAATAGGCTAAATCCGCTATACTGCTAACTCTATCTTCTATGTCCCTATATATATAAAATTCTCGTGTCACGGGGTTCGAATTTGAACTCCTCCGAAACGGCTCGACCGATTCTCATGAAATTTTGTGAGCATATTCAGTAGGTCTGAGAATCGGCCAACATCTATTTTTTATTTTGTTTCTTTCAGTTTTTTTTTGTAAATGGCAAAACAACGTTTGCCGGGACAGCTAGTATTAATATAAAATTCAAAGTCTCGACTGATATTGATTGACGACCCAGTTGGCACAATGTCACCATACCGGACTGCCAAACACAGGGTTGCGGGTCGATGCCCGCCTCAGACAAGTATTTATGCTTAGATATTTGTCTGTAGTCTGGTTGTTTCTATGTATTTCTTAATATATATAAATCTCGTGTCACAATGTTTGTCCTCAATGGACACCTAAACCACTTAACCGATTATAATAAAATTCGCACACCATGTGCAGTTCGATCCAACTTGAGAGATAGGATAGCTTACATCCCGATATTCCCACGGGATCGGGAGTTACGCGGGTGAAACCGCGTAGGGCAGCTAGTAAGTACATATATATTTACAAAAGAAAAGCATATAAGTAGTATATCCGTTGTCTAGCACCCATAACACAAGTCTAGTCACTTAGCTTGGGGTTAGATGGCGATGTGTGGAATGTCTAAAAAAGAAAAAAAATATTAACATATTAAGATAAAATTAAGCATACAGATAGCTATTTTAACATAGGCTAAGACAAGATTTTGGTAAAAGCTAGTTCTACCTTATACCCAAAGGCTGTGTGTATGTTTGTTATTGATTCGCACAAATACTACTGAACCGATTGCGAAGAAACTTGGTTTGTAGATAGCTCAAAACCTAAATTACAAATAGGCTACTTTTTTCCCTAATATTCCCATGGGATAGGGACACGGGTGAAACTCCAAGTTCAGGCGAGTTACACACCTTAATTTTTTAACAACCCTTTTTATTATAATACTAGCTGACCCGGGCATAATGTTAATAAATTAAATTATCTATACTAATATTTAAAAAAATACTTTTTGTAACTTAAATATAAAAGTTAGACATATGCTGTTGTTGACTTTCTCCGATTCACTTTGCAAAACGCACTACCACGTAAAAGCCTTTTTATTTTTTGGTTTTTTATATAACCTATGACACTCAGCAATAATGTGGCTTGCTATTGGTGAAAGAATTTTTAAAATCGGTTCAGTAGATCCCGAGATTACCCCTTACAATTTAACAAATATACAAACACACAAACTTTACTTCTTTATAATATTAGTATAGATAAGGTATAAAGGCAAGGAACTTCTTAGCCAATCTAACCCCTCTGTTAAACTGTTGTTTTTTGTTAACATTTAATTTTACTTTCCATCACATTTTCATACCATGGCTTTAAATCAAATTAATTCATAACGAAGATTAGCTTACTCCAGGATTTTTCTTAGGGCTTACTCCAGGTGCCTGCTATTTTGCATTAATTGATTTACCATTGTCATTATATTGAGACTCTTTTGATATAATATCGAGATTGTGACTTTATTTGGAATTATGCTAAAGTTTTAATAACATCGCAATAGAATCGCTATGGAGTCTCAATGGTATGGTAATAGATACTTCGCTGGTGTTGCCTAGCAACATGGTATATGTTGCTAAGTGATATACCATTTTGACAACTATCGAGGTTCCATTGAGCCATGATTGTAGAGCAGAATACCAAAGTGAGTCAGTGGTGTTTCAATAGAATAGTTAACATTAGGAGAATACCAATTTGACATGTAATGTCATATTTTTGACATTAAATGTCTATTACGATTCAGGACAGGAGGATCTTTCTTGGCGCTTTCTTCAAGATGATATTTTACGGAGCTTATTCCAAGAGTATCTTAATCAGGCTATAGACAGATTACCTGGTCTCTTCTCTCAACTTCTGTGACAAAACCTCATCGCTCCGAGGTAATTTGAAGTAGAACTTAGGTATTCCCTTGTAAGATTCAGTGTTACAATCCACACGAGGTCTGTACAGCTGTCTGAATGTATCTGTTTCTATTTTATAACTCTCTTCTTTTGTTATTGACGTTCCCGTTTCTGGAAACATAATAAAATAAGGAGAATATAATAATAATACACAATAGAAACTACTTGTACTTATATTTGAGCTGTTTTCTGCAACTAAACTTTTTTAGTTTGGTCTTTCTTGCATGAAGATTAAGTAGATTATGCCCAGCACCTAACTATACTACCCTCACAGTTTAGTCGACCATGTTGAAAGGAATGAACTTGTCAATACATCTGGAGTCAATTAAGCTGCGGGTTTCATAACGTTTTCCTTCACTTCACCGCTAGAGCATTGTCAATAAAATTAATGCATATAAATTTTTTTGGGGACGATGCCTCATGGGATGCACTTTAGTATACTTTTTATTTATAACAGCCCTTTATCTTCAAGTCCTATCTTCTGGGGCATCTTCCTCAGAAGGCCAACAGGATGGCCAAACTGACCATCTGAGCTAAACACGCTAAGACGCGCTCTTGTTAAAAAAATTAACTATGTAAATACTTACTACCTGTTAAGATCTATAATAGATGAAATAAGGAATATGATGGACGTAGAAGAACTGAGAAGTTTATTAACTTCTAACTGACAAACAGTAAATGTACAGTATGAGTCATAAGTAAATGATCAGTTTGCTACAATTATATCAACAAGTATTGGAGTTACGACCTTCTTCTAATAGACGTTACACACAAACTTAAATACTTAAATTAAAAGTACTCAGTGTGATTATTATTTGTCAACATGTTAGCTATGACATTAGTTTTGTGAGTGGTACAAGCCGCCACCCGCTACACCAACCGACGTGGGTTCAATCCACAGGTTACGTTGTTGTATAATGATCAAATAGTGCTGCACAGGATTGTAAATGTTACGGTGGGCAGAGACTTTTGACCATGGATTGTACAAGTGTTTAGATTTATTAAACTTTATTTAAAACAAGCTGCGCTCCGCGGTTTCACCCGCGTAACTCCCGATCCCGTGGGAATATTGGAATAAAAAGTAGCCTATAGCCTTCCTCGATAAATGGACTATCCAACACAAAAAGAATTTTTCAATTCGAACCAGTAGTTCCTGAGATTAGCGCGTTCAAACAAACAAACAAACAAACTCTTTAGCTTTATAATATTATAGTATAGTATAGATTTTATCAAGAGATAATTTGTTTTTTTTTGTTGTTGTAAAACTAACCTAATCGTGTTTATAGATACATGAAGACGTGCTTCAAAGGTCTAAATACTTGGAAACTATCTTTGCTTACCATCTAATTTCCTAATGTACTTTTTGAGACGATTTTTCAAGTCTGCATTTATTTTTAAAGTTTTGCTATCTAAAGGTTTGGCTTCTTCGGGTTTATTGTTGTTAACGGTGTCTTCACTGTTGTCGTCTTTTGATTTATCAGACATTTTAATACAGAAAAGTTCAGAAATAGGCAATTATTCGAGAAAACTTCTACAAAATCAAAATAATATTTTGTTTAGTGCCAAACTCAAATCAAATGTCACAGGGTTGTCATGGTGATTGACTTTTAAGTTTTCCGTTTCGTTCAACGTTGCTATATTACAGTAAAATTTAAAAAAATATTGTTTTAATTCTTTTTGGATGTCGCTTTTGAAATAAAATGTAAGTAGATGGCAAAATTAGTTCATCTGACAGCATATTTAGTTGAATTGTTTTCAAAAATCCAAGAAACTTTAGCCGTTTCATTCGGCAGTTCTGCGTAAGCAGAATCGTAATAATTTATTTTTCTTTTCGAAACAGATGTCGTTACTTTTGCAAGTGACGTAGTAATTCATCTCTAGATGGCGCTGTTAAAACAAAACTAATTCCTACCACCCAGCTAGATGTCGCTAGTTTTGCAAATGATTTAGATGATTCTTCTATGGATTTATTTAAAGTAGATGGCGATGTTATAAACAAGGTAATAAAGATGCCTACATTATACTGCGGTAAAATAGAAATTTTATACAATAGCAATAAGTACCTATTTAATTTTCATTTGTATGTTCTAACCGCTGATGGAAATGTAAATAATAATTTTGGTTACCTTAACTTTCTAATTCAAAAGGAAAGATCCTAGCAGAAAGTTTCAAAAGGAAAGATCATAACAGAAATTTTATACAAAAGAAATAAGTAGGTATTTTTTCATTTAAATTTTCTAACCGCTGCGCTGAATAGAAATGTAAATAATAATTTTGGTTAGGTACCGTAACTTTCTATTTCTAATTCTAAAGAAAATATCACAACGGAAAGTTCAAAACGTAAGCCCAGTTTTCCCTATCACCCTACTCTAGTCAACTCCAGTGGGTAGAGTGCGAGTTTTTTCGTATAGCAAACGTTACTATCACGTTAGCGTAAACGAGAAAATTGTATGAAAAGTTATAGCTTCGCATTACGTCCGCTAGGGGCGCTTTTCAACTTTCCATACAATTTTGTCGTTGACGCTAACGTGATAGTAACGTTTTCTATACGGAAAAACTCGCACTCCACCCACAGGATATTAAATGTGATGTAATTAGGTGGTTGTTGGAAGTTCTCAGGTCGCCCGAAGGCCTCCCACTTGACCTATCGACTGCTATACCACTAGGGTAAAGCAACCGGGACCAACGGCTTTACGTGCCTTCCGAAGCACGGGGCTCGGAGGGTTTGTGATTCGAACCACGAGCCCTACAGAACGATAGACGAGCTACCTTTCCATTGAGCCAACTCTCCTTTGCATGTAAGGGTCGAATTATCGAGTCATATTAAGTTCGCACCACATAAATGAGGCATGTATTTGAATAAGATCTTATTTTTAATAATGTTCCGTCCGATTTATAAAATGAGGTGGTCAGTAAGGGCAGCTACTAAAACTACTGTCTGTAGCGAAAGTACGTTTTTCTACCCTTATTTTTAAATACATCTGCATTTTTATTTTCATTTAGTGCAGTGCAGTTACCGAGAAAAGTGGTAGGTACTTTACGAAAATAGTTTTTTTTTTACATTTTACATTGCTTTCAACGATAAGGCCGCCCATTTGTGCAACTTATACTTTCTAGCTATTTTACTTTCCTTTGTGTATATCGTGTTTTGTTTGTCCCTGTGTTGTACAAATAAAATTATCTATCTAAATTGATGTGGTTCCGGATAAAAACTTTCTAACTTGTTATAGTGAAAAACTATCTCCTTACCAAAATCATAATATTTTTTTCCATTTGAAACTGATGTTGCTACTTTTGCAAGTGATTTATCTATTAATCTGCAGATGGCGCTGTTAAAAACAAAATTAATGTTTACCACCTAACTAGATGTCGTTACTTTTACAAGTGATTTGTTTTTTACAATTAAGATGGTGCTGTTATAAAAATAAAATTAAAGCTTCGGTGCGTTATCTTAACTAAAATAGAAATAATTTAAGTATTTTCATTTTCGGTTAAATTTTCTAACCGCTGAATAGACATGTAAATAATATTATAAGATTCAACCACAACTCTCTAGGTACTTCTCAAGAAAAGGCATAAAAATAATATTTTTCCCAGAAAATTCAAAACGTAAGCTCAGTTCTACACCATACCTTAATACTAGTCATGTCGCAAGATGTTAGTTTGTAATGTAATTAGGTAAATTGTTGGAAGTTCTCAGGTCGCCCGAAGGCCTCCAACCCGACCTATCGACTGCTAATACCACTAGGATAAAGCAACCGGGACCAACGGCTTTACGTGCCTTCCGAAGCACGGAGCTGCGGAGGGTTGGGATTCGAACACTAGCCCTACGGAATGGTAGACAAGCTACCTTTCCATTGGGCCAACTCTCCTGTATAGATTGGGGTCGAATTATCTATTCATAATAATAACGCGCCAGAGAAAGTAAACATCTATTTGGAACTAGGTACGTTCCGTTAGATTTATAAAAAGGGCCGGTATACTAGAACCACTGTCTGTAGCCACGAGAAATCGTTCTTAGCCGACCTTCCCTTATTTTTGAAATAATTTACATCTGCATTTATTATTGGAACGAATTTCCTTATCGCGAGTTGGCGAGGGGACCTAGCTTTAAAAAATGTTAGGTGTTACGCGAAAAATGAAATGAAACATTCTAAGAGAAACTGTTGGTTTGTAGGTACTATTAAATCCAAGGACTGTATATCCAAAAAATAAATTTAAATTTAAAAACTGACTTCAACAAAACTTGAAATAAAAAACTAAAAAGCGAAAAATAATCTATTTCGGGTCACCAACTGCAAATAACTTAAACATACTCGGAAGTTGGACTGGTTTAGATTGAATGTTTTTAGAGTAGTTTTTTTTAATTTTAATAATTTTTTTTATTTACTTAACCATTTTTAGTGCCGCTGTCACATTAGGCGAAAGCGACTATTTCTTCAAATTGCATTTTTTTTTCCAAATCGGTTCAGGCGTTTTCGAGTAATCGGTGAACATACATAAAAAATACACATATTCGCGACGAATTGAGAACCTCCTCCTTTTTTGAAGTCGGATCAAAAGTTTTTTTAAACTTTTGAAACTCACACGATTTGTATTCAAAATGTGCAAGTGTCGCGAGATATCTCCGGATATTAATTATCTTCGGATAATAGTGAATGTGGTGTGCCGCGGCCCCTAGGACTGTTGACAAAACTGTTTATAAAATCGAGTGTCGGTACTCGACCTACCCTCGGTTACTACCCTCAACTATCAGCTTGAGAGGACAACCCTTGCCGCTGCTCCAGTCTCCTCGCGACCTGGAGCCCTATTTTTGAATCGTTCGCCCCGCGTCGAGCGCTCGATTTCGACATCGGAAATTCGCTATTTTCTGAATCGCTCCATCGTAACGAGTGGTCTCCACCACTCGTCGCCGACAGGCGAGTGGTAGAATAAACATCAAACAATCATAGTCAAACATTCGGAAATGGTCTTTGAAAAATATTTATATCTTTTGGGATAATTTCGGATGTCCGCTGGTAATTACCGCTTTACAAATAACTGCGTAAAACGAATAAAAATTGACATTTTAAATTTCGACGACGAACGATTCAAAAATACAGTAAATTTGTGTCATGCGACTTGGAAGTCGAGCGTGACTTGTAGGCGTATACGACGAAGCTTTGTCACACGAGCGATTCAAAAATAGAGCCCCTGACTATTGTAACATAGTCGAAACGTCGAAGTAAGATGAATAAAAAACAAAAAATACGCGATTAAGACCCGAGAAAATAATAACTAAGTATAAAAGTTTTTGTGTTTTGAAAATAATTTTACCTATGGAGTTACCTATAGTTACCAAAATTTTAAACTTATTTGACATTATTGCATAGGGGCTGTCCATTAATCACGTGAGGCTTGAAAAGGGGGGCAGGGGTCCATAAAAAAAATCACGAAACATCACAAGGGGGAGGGAGGGGTTTTTTTTAGCAAACCCGCGATACTCAACCGAAAAGCGGCGAAAATTTATCATTAATAAAATTATAATTATGATAGGTAAAGAAAGAAATAAAATTTTATTTTCTCAACCCAAAAAATAAAAAAAAATAGACCCATAAAAAGCACAAGAAAAAAGTAGAACAGCGCCCAGAAAAAAAGGTTTCGTCCTCAGCACGATGCTGAAGCTAGAAGCCTCAGCGCTGATTTTCAGTACAAACCTTATTGAGACAAGGTTACGGTTGAGGTAGGGTTACTATACCTATATTTTATAAATATAAAAAAAAAATAAGAATCTTTATAGATACTAAAAAATACACGTGATATAGCCGGGACTAAACCTCAACATGTATCACCAAGGGGGGGGACTAAACCTCAACATGTATCACCAAGGGGGGGATGGTGTTAAAAAATCCAAAAAAAACACCACGTGATAAATGGACGGCCCCATAACAGTTAAACAGCGAGCTTCGTACAGTCGTAACATATACATACACGTTAAGCGAACGCTCGGCTGAGCTACATTAAGTGGGGGGTGTTTGTTAGGTTTTATTTTCGTTACGGAATTTCTTGATTCGGTCGCTGCGCTCAAAGCGATAAAAGCTATGCAATAGCTTAAATTTTTTTATATGGTTAGATACCGATAAAACTGGCATTTTAGAAAATAGTTTTTTGTTAAGTACACTATCGACGTAGAAACCAAGGAACAAATCAGTCTTAGAAAGAGTATCTTCATACATTCTCATTCACTTTGTTGGAAAACAATGTTAAAGTCTGGCAACACTAAACTTTTGTTGTACTGTTCTCTAGCTTTTTACCGCCGTGTTGTGTTAACGCCATTTTGTGTAGTGTGTAACCTTTTGCTCAATTAAACTCTTAAACAGACTTATTAGGAGCTTCATTTACTGCCCCTGTCTACACACTTCTCCATACTATCTCCATACATTTTGGTGCAAACCATATTTTTTCTATTCGAAATAGAATAACAGATGTCGTTACTTTTGTAAGTGACTTAGTTATTCATTCATCTCTAGATGGCGCTGTTAAAACAAAACTAATCCTTACCACCTAGCTAGATGTCGCTACTTTTTATCACAATTGCGAGTAAAAGAAAATTACAAAATAAAATATAAATATAAATGAAATATAAATAAAAAAATAAACTAACAAAAAGTTAACAAAATATTTGTGTGTTGAATGTTTCGTATCGCTAAGCAAAGTATTCCGCTAGATGGCGCTTGTTTTCCCCGAAAGTATTGTTTTATTTTATTTTGCTATAATTGACGTGGAATTAAAGTATTTGTATATATATTGCCTGTTTTCTAGTTTGCTCTGAACATATTTCAAACATAATTTAATTTTTTGGAAGTCACATTTTAATGTATTTCCAAAGTACAATTTTTAACTCTTGTCACGATATAAATGACACGCACACATACAAAACAATAAACTGTAGCAACTATAGACTATATTTGACGTAGTCCTACAGATACCGATTGGTGTAGTCATTTAGAGCGGCGGGGTAGTGTTCTGAAGAGCCCCGGTTCAAATCTCGATACAAATATTTTTTTTAATGAAAATATATTTTTGAATAAATTTTCAAAAACAGGATCAATTTTATGGTAGGTACTGTTAGTAATCATTTTTTTTTTAAACTAGGACGAATTCTGAACTATGCAAATTGTACTAGGTCTGAATGAAAAGAGAAAAATAAAGACAAAGTAATGTACAAAAAGGTTTATTTATTTAAAATTAGTTCTATCTTATCTTATATCGCGGGCTGACATAGCCAGCAACACTTCGACCCCTTGGGATCGATTAACGCAGCGATCCCACTAAGAGGAAAAATCCTATGTTCCTCGAATGTAGTAGCCCTTCACTGATTTCCCACTCTTGCGTGTGTTTCTTATCAACGTAATCCTTTACGGCCTTTGTGATTGTGCATGCTGGCAGGCCCGTACATGGTTCTGGTCCAAGCATAGCACTTGCCGATCCTGTTCTTGCAGCTCATCAGCCTTCTCATTTCCTGCTATTCCTTCATGGCCTGGGGCCCAGAGTAGTCGTAGTTTGTTCCTACGGCCCAACTTGTGTTTAATAATTCAATCACTTACAAGACACTAAAATTTCCTCAAGGTTTATTTTCAGTAGGTGCTCAGATGGATGACACTTTAAACACAATAGTAGGAATATAATAAATGATTATAATATTTTATTTTTGGTTTTTCTATTTATTGACTACTTGACATCTCTGTTGACTCTCCGTTACCTAGGTAACAAGCGCGCATCTAGTGCGAGGCAAAGTATCGACTGGGTGTATGTTGCCAGTGTGTACAACAAACAGTACCAAAAAAACAACAAGACTGCTTGGTTTTTTTTCTCGCGAATTACTATACTTCATTTATATTTTATTATATTTTTATACTATTAATTAAATGCAAACAAGTATAAATGTTTATTTATTTATTATATACGTAAAGTGATAATTTGATAAGTCTATCAAAATAACGTATAATTCAAGTATCAAAAGTGACGCGACAGTGCCAAAAGTTACATAAAATCTTGCAGGTGTAGGTCTGGCAGCACTGAGTTGAATATCATGCAATTGAAAATATTTTGATTTTTATTAGACAGATTAGACGGAGAGGCAACGTCGCCCTTATCCAGCAAACTGTATTGCGGCTCTGCTCTAGCGTAATTGCGTGTTCCTGCTTCCACACACAACGCGACAACGTCGCGTGTTTCCACACATCTATGCATCACTTACACTATGACCATACGTCAATATAACCGTGCACCACTACATACGTAAAATTGGTCTCTTTTTTCACGCTGAAACAGAGTACTTCCTGGATGTTAAACAGTGATATTTTTGGTCTGCCCCTACAATAGCTTAAATTAGGCCTACTTTAAGTCATAATAAGTTAAATATCTCAGTATAAAACGTAGGAATCTCTAAAACATTTAGTAGGGAAAACGTATAACCTTAAGGCGGCAATCTATTTTTTAATAGTCTAGCTAGGTCTAGTAATCTAGTTTATTTAATGCCATTTGCTTCAAATCTTTTTAAAACTCGAACTGTTTTTGCAGGCTTAAAAACTCTTTGTTGGCATCTAGATTACTTACCTTTCCACGTTATGAGCCACTGTGATAAAAAAAAATTCTGAATAGAAATATAAATAATACTTTTTGGTTATTTTCAAAGAAAATACTGCAATCAGAAAGTTCAAAACGTAAGCCAAGCGACCTATCATCTATTTAGTCATTTAAAAAAAAACGACCTCCGCCTTTTTTTTGTTGTATAAAAAAGTGGTTGTTTGTTGGACGTTCTCAGGTCGCCCGTAGGCCTCCAACTAGACCTAACGACTGCGATCTACGGGGGTCATACACACATGTCAGGCATTCCGGGACCAACGGCTTAACGTGCCTTCCGAAGCACGGAGGGGTTTCGTGTGGATTCGAACCCCGGTGCCCTACGGAATGATAGGCGGGCTACCTTTCCATTGGGCCAACACTCCCTAATTATGTAGGTCGAATTATCGAGTCATATTAAATACGCGACGGATAAAATAGGAACCTACGAAACTATTTGAAATTATAATGGGAATTAATCGAATGTTCCGATTTATGATTAGACGGTGGTTAATTTGAATAGGTCAGAAGGGCAGGTACTTTAACCTCTGTCCTACGAAACTACGTTTTTATCACAGTTGCTCATAAAGTGGATCTTATTAAACCGCTTTTAGGCTCATAATGCAACGTATTATACACGCGTGCGATAAAAAAAATCCAACTAGTGCTAAAATAATACGTTATCCCGATATGTCAAATACGTATCTTACTGCTAATGGCATATAGTAGATGAAACATTCTTAAGGACATCGTTCAAATCGTACCCAAAACTTAAGGTGCCGGCCAGAAAAAAAAATGTTTCTATCTTGTAGAGAATAACATTTTAAACAATATTTACTAAGGCAACAAAGAGCTACGATCAACCATCGTTGAGTTATTTTACATTGAAAACCCAAAAAAATGCATTTTGTAGAGATCCGTTTGACCACTTTTAAGATATTACTACAGAAAATATATAAAAATAAGTAGTAAATGGATAAGCTTTGTCTGTTTTTATTATATTTATATAAATAGGTATATCCAATAACCCTTTTAGAAGTTTTAGTGGGATCTTAAAAGTGGTCAAACGGATCTCTATAAAATGCATTTTTTGGGTTTTCAATGTAAAATAACTCAACGATTTTTGATCGTAGCTCTTTGTTGCCTTAGTAAACATTGTTTAATTAAAATGTTATTCTCTACAAGATAGAAACAATTTTTATTACTGTCCGGCATTTTTTTTTGTGGGTATTTTTTGTTAGAAACATGAATGATCTCCTTTATCTGGGTTATACTGTTTTGATGTATAGAAAAAGGTACCATCCAAAGAGTTTTTAAGCCTTGCTGGCTTAAAACTCTTTGTTGGTACCTTTTTTCTTCTTTTCAAAAGGTTGTCTCTAAAGTCTGATAACGAACGATAATATTACGTGATGACGTCTTTGAAAATAATTAAAAATTGAGTTTTGGATTTATTTTGTTTTTTCTTTAGGTACGTACATAAATATATTTTTTCCTTACCATTATATTCTGTTTTTAACAAATGAAAAAAACCCTAAAAAAATATTGTATGTCAGACGCTAGGTTAAAAGTCTTTTGCCTAGCCTTTCGGGAGTGTAATTAACAAAAAATAGTAAACATAACCTAAAATTCTTAAAAACTTTTTATTATTGAAATTTTAACAAGTCTTTTTTTTATTCGCAACTATGATAAAAGCGCGAGCGTGGCATCTCGGCTTTTGCCACGCTCGCGTTCCGCTCGCGCGTCTTTATTCGCAACTATGATAAAAGCGCGAGCGTGGCATCTCGGCTTTTGCCACGCTCGCGTTCCGCTCGCGCGTCATAAACCGCCTCTATGGAATGATCAACTTTCCACACTTGTATCGCAATGTACTATTTTACTAATTTTTCCCATTATTACCTTAATTTTTTTAAATACATTAACATCTGCATTTGTTTATTTTTAACCGACTTCAAAAAAAGGAGGAGGTTCTTAATTCGGTGGTATGCATGTTTTTTCAATTTGGTGCAGTTACCCAAAAAAGTGGCATTTTTCAGATTGGCAGATGTGGTTTCAAAAAAAGGAGGAGGTTCTTAATTCGGTTGTATGTATGTTTTTTCAATTTGGTGCAGTTACCCAAAAAAGTGGCATTTTTCAGATTGGCAGATGTGGTTTGTGATAAGAAACTAACATCTCCTTACGTTTTGTACCGAAATTATAATAAACCAAAATATGTCTATTATAAACAGATGTTGCTACTTTTGCAAGTGATTCAGCTATTTATCTGCAGATGGCGCTGTAAATTAATGGTTACGACCTAACCAATTTTGCAAGTTATTTGCTATTTACAATCTTCTTTTCGAATCGATTCCGTTTTAATTTTTTATTTAACTTTTTATTTTTATTTAGTGTTTTATATTTTTTGTTTTTTATTATTATTAAATACAGTATCCAGACTATCCAGCCCAATAGTAACTGCAGCCGCGGCGTCATCAGTTGCCTTGTGTATAACTGAGATGGCGCTGTTATAAAAATTAAATTCATGCTTCGCTGCGGTAAAATAGAAATTTTACAATTTCATTTTCAGTTAAATTTTCTAACCGCTGAATAGACATGTAAATAATACTTTAGATTCAACCACAACTCTCTATTTCTAAAGAGCATAATTTTTTTTTATTCAAGTTTCAAAACGTAAGCTCAGTCCTAAGTTCCTACTTTTACCCATACCTTAATTATTCTAGTCGTACCAAGATGTTCCAGTTTGTATAGTTTTTATTGTATAATTTAACCGCTGAATAGACATGTAAATAATACTTTAGATTCAACCACAACTGTCTATTTCTAAAGAGCATATTTTTTTTTTTTTTCAAGTTTCAAAACGTAAGCTCAGGTCCTAAGTTCCTACTTTTTAGCCATACCTTAATTATTCTAGTCAAATACCAAGATGTTCCAGTTTGTAATAGTCTTAAGTTAGTTTTTTGTTGGAAGTTCTCAGGTCGCCCAAAGGCCTCCAACCCGACCTAACGACTGCTAATACCACTAGGACACAGCAACCGGGACCAACGGCTTTACGTGCCTTCCGAAGCACGGAGCTGCGGAGCGTTGGGATTCGAACACTTGCCCTACGGAACGATAGACGAGCTACCTTTCCATTGGTCCAACTCTCCTGTGTTAGAAACGTCGAATTATCGATTCACATTAAGCACCCACCAGATTAAGTAGACATGTATTTGAAATAGGAACTAAGCAGTTACATTTTGATTTAAGTCAATAAATTTAATTTTTAAATGCGTGTGTGATGTTCAATAGTGTTTTCATTTGGTTTCCGTGTCAATAATTTCAATTTTATTGCCAAAAGTAACTAAAAGTTAAATAAAAAGAAATGGAATTGCGACGAAAGCGCCACCAATCACGGTCTAGTGATAGTGGTGCTAGCGCGTCGCTTGTGACGTCACTGGAGACAAAATCGGCCCACGCGTTCGATCTCTAGAGTGCTACAAAGGGACAAACAAACATACATCTATAGACTGACTGATAAACACTCCTTTGCCTCGCGCAGTCAGGTAAAAATGGATACCAATGGCCCACGGGTTGACGAATAAAAAAAACAAGGTTCCACGCCGCATTTTTATTGCTTAAAACTTATAAAAGATACTTGTATAGGTACGTGCTTCCACTGAACTTCTCTTGATATTTTTTTTCTTTAGCGACATAATATTATAATATGAAATTAGATAAGTAACAAGAATCTGTTATTGGCAGTATGTTTTGTATATCGTCTAATAGCTAGTGTTGATTCTGAAAGAAACAAAAAAATAAAAAACAAAAACTATTTAATTATTTAACATTGAAATAACAATGAAATAATAAAAACTTAAATTAATTAAGTAAATAAACTAAGTACCCTACTAACATTTATTAAAAATTAAAAGTACAAATGTGGGTCCTCCGAGGTGATTAATTAAAAAAAAACATCATTTTATGCCGAATTATTAAAAAGAAAACTTTTTTTTTTTGGAAAATTTTGTGGTCATTTAAGTATTGGAAAATTGGCTGTTTTCCGCAATAAGATTATTAAATGTGTAAAATAGTAGTCAAAATTAAATAAAAAATAAAACCCAAATGCCAATGACCTCTTACTTAAAAGAAACAGCTGATTTTTAAGTAAACATAACCCCTAATTTTATCAACATAAAAAACAAATTTGTCGGTAATTTTACGTGATAACCTCATTAGAAAACATTGATGGTAACCATAGCAACGATAATACGTTGCTATGGTTACCTTGTCAATAGCACTCGCATTCCCGTAACGACATTGCTATGGATATGGTTATCTTGTCAATAACGTGAGCGATGACGTCACACTTTTTTGCGAATGCCGGTGTACATCAATTTATAAGCCGTTATCACTTCAAAAATGTTTTTTTAAGTCGTAGAACTAAATTTGTTCGCGTAGACGTTTAGAACCCTATTTGATTGTTACGTTACAAAACAAGTTAGTTACATACAAAGTTTTTATAACGTTACGTAAAGTTTTTTTTACAGTTTTCACGTAATGTTGCTCGTTATTGTTTAATTATTATGATTAATTATTAGTTACGTTTGTATTAGTTTTCTTTGTGATTTACTGATAGATGTTATGTGGGAAATAATAGCTCTCAATTAATTATGCAGTGTGTAACAGAAACCATATAACCGTTTTAATACTTACCTATATTATAATCCGCGCGCAATGAGAATGGGATGGAACCTTGTCAAAGTAAATCGAAAATGACAGAAAAGTAGCGTTAACAAAAAAGTTCTGCAGACTAATTCACAAACCATCGGAAGGCTACCGAAACGAATAAAACTGAAAAGACAAGGATGGCAACACGTCAAAGATCGCGGGAGTGAAAGAGCAGCAACACTTTTTTTCGTTTCGGTTGCCTTCCGACGGTTTGTGAATCAGGGGGCAGAATAATAATCTATATCTAATTTAATAACTCTGTAGAAATAAAAAAATCTGTAATTGTAAAACATCCAGAAAAAAAATACACAGGTCGTTTTAAAATCGTTAGCTGAACACGATAGAATAGAGCAGGACTTCCCAACCGGTGGGGCGTGCCCCCCTGGTGGGGCGTAGAGAGATCTGAAGGGGGGCATGAAGTGGGCAAAACACTTTCTCCTTCATCCTAAAGTTGCCACTCTTGCTTTGCGAATACTTCTGCCGTTTTCCTCGACTTACTTGTGTAAAACCGGATTGGATTTTCAGCATTAGTGCAGATTAAGACAAAACAGCTAAATCGTCTTGCAGTCGATAATAATTTGATGATAACTCTGTCAAAAACTGAATCCGATATCCACCAACTGGTTTAAAAACTACAGGCACAAACATCGCATTAATAAACTCTGGTGTGAAATATATGTCGCAAAAATAATTTGTTTTTTTATTGAATCAATGAAGAAAAATATAGGGGGGCATGATAATATTTTATAATCCGGGGGGAGGCACCATGCATAAAAGGTTGGGAAACCCTGGAATAGAGTATAGAATTTTTGTCTGTTTGTTTGTTTGAACCAGCTAATCTCATAAACTACCTAATAGATTTCAACGAGGTCCACACGAATATGTTCAGAAATTACCAGATTAACATTTAGGGTATGATTTTGGGTATATTTAACCGACTTCAAAAAAAGGCGGTTCTCAGTTTGACCCGTTTATGTGTCAGTACCTATGTATGTTTGTCCGTGAAGTCTTCAGATACAGTAGAAATACCTATACTATATACCTACACTAAAGATGAATAAATAAAAATAAAAAAAACTCGTCCGACAAAAAACTCGTCCGGCAAAAAACTCGTCCGACAAAAAACTCGTCCGACAAAATACTCGTCCGACAAAAAACTCGTCCGACAAAATACTCGTCCGACAAAAAACTCGTCCGGCAAAAAACTCGTCCGACAAAAAACTCGTCCGACAAAAAACTCGTCCGACAAAAAGACTCGTCCGACAAAAAACTCGTCCGACAAAAAACTCGTCCGACAAAAAACTCGTCCGACAAAAAACTCGTCCGGCAAAAAACTTGTCCGACAAAAAACTCGTCCGACGAAAAACTCGTCCGACGAAAAACTCGTCCGACAAAAAACTCGTCCGACAAAAAACTCGTCCGACAAAAAACTCGTCCGACAAAAAACTCTGGACTGGAAAAGGATTGTCAACACAATCAATAAAGTTCAATTTAGATTTAAACAACTTCTCCCGTGAGAATTTTGTGTGACGTGAGAATTTTGTGTGACGTGAGAATTTTGTGTGACGCTTTTGTAAAATTTCACTCTCATATTTTTTCATAACGCGCCTAAAGAAGTATAACTTCAAAAAATCAAAACTAAGTATCTATTATTCAGAACTTTTATGCTAATGCTACTTAAAAACTGTCATTTTTTATTTACTTTTACAAGGTTCCATCCCCTTCTCATCGCGCGCGGATTATACCTACCTACCTACCCTAGACAAAACCTAAAAAACCGGCCAGTGTGGACTACCACCAAAGGGTTCAGTATGTACCATTATATTCTGTTTTATTTGTTGTTAAAGCGGCAACAGAAATAATCTGTAAAAATTTCAAATCTGGCTTTGAGTACGGAACCTTTAAAGATGACGAAAAACATGACTAACCGACGGTCAAAGTGTCAAACTGATTAAAAAATGGGTGCGTGTACTTATGTACGCGCGTGAGAAGTTATACTTCTTTGGCATTATTAAAAAAAAAAAAAAACAAAAAAAAAAAAAAAAAAAAACTCGTCCGGCAAAAAACTCGTCCGACAAAAAACTCGTCCGACGAAAAGTTTGTCCGACAAAATACTCGTCCGACAAAAAACTCGTCCGACAAAATACTCGTCCGACAAAAAACTCGTCCGGCAAAAAACTCGTCCGACAAAAAACACGTCCGACAAAAAACTCGTCCGACAAAAGACTCGTCCGACAAAAAACTCGTCCGACAAAAAACTCGTCCGACAAAAAACTCGTCCGGCAAAAAACTCGTCCGACAAAAAACTCGTCCGACAAAATACTCGTCCGACAAAAAACTCGTCCGACAAAAAACTCTGGACTGGAAAAGGATTGTCAACACAATCAATAAAGTTCAATTTAGATTTAAACAACTTCTCCCGTGAGAATTTTGTGTGACGTGAGAATTTTGTGTGACGCTTTTGTAAAATTTCACTCTCATCATTTTTTCATAACGCGCCTAAAGAAGTATAACTTCAATAATATCAACCTTGTGGTTTAATAAAATAGAATTTATTTTCGACTACCCGCTATAAGCATTTAGTTAAATTTTATTTAAGCACAATCTCACGCATGCATGCTACGAATTTTACGTCTTCATCACTTCACTACGAGTCACTACAACATAGTATAAAACAAAGTCGCTTTCTATGTCCCTTATCCCTTTGTATGCTTAAATCTTTAAAACTACGCAGTGGATTTTGATGCGGTTTTCTTTATTAGATAGAGTGATTAAAGAGGAAGGTTTTTAGATAATAATACATGCATAATATAGCCGTGCGAAGCCGGGACGGGTCGCTAGTAGGATTATAAAATACGCGATTAGGACCCGAGAAAATAGTTATCAAGACGTTTTACCGTATCTACTGCGGCTTCGTTCTCAATACCTTATCAGATTTTTTGAAGTTATACTTCTTTAGGCGCGTTATGAAAAAATGATGAGAGTGAAATTTTACAAAAGCGTCACACAAAATTCTCACGTCACACAAAATTCTCACGGGAGAAGTTGTTTAAATCTAAATTGAACTTTATTGATTGTGTTGACAATCCTTTTCCAGTCCAGAGTTTTTTGTCGGACGAGTTTTTTGTCGGACGAGTTTTTTGTCGGACGAGTATTTTGTCGGACGAGTTTTTTGCCGGACGAGTTTTTTTTTTTTTAATAATGCCAAAGAAGTATAACTTCTCACGCGCGTACATAAGTATTTTGTTATTCGGAATAAAAAAAATTGGGAACCCGTTGATGTCTTTTGTTCCGAAAACTTGATACTTTCCTTTTGTAAATACATATTTTTTATAACTACGCTAGTTGCGCCCCGCGGTTTCACCCGCGTAAAATCCGATGTCGATGGAATTTCGGGTCTCCAGCTAGCTCTAAGTTTCATTGCATCTGTCCAGCCGTTCTACTTATAAATGGAATCACGTTTGTCCTATACAATCTATTTCTTCCTTTTTCACCCTGTAGGGGTAGAATTTCGGAAAATCGTTTCTTACCGGATGCCTATACGTCACACAAAGAACACACCCTCCAAGATTCATGTCTCTACGATCAGCGGTTTAGGCTGTGCGTTGATCCGTCAGTCAGTCAGTCAGTTGTTCAGCATTTTATATTATGTATTGATTATACCTACATAGAAAAACAACCAGACCAGAAACTTCCACGGCTGGAATCAAATCCACGATACAAAAGTTAGTAAAAACTTGTATACGAGTTAATTTCCGCAACTAGACATCTTTGGTTGGGTCATTTTTTTTTCGTGAGGATGGAGTAAGCTTGCCCAGCACCCACCTACTACCCTCTTAGCTTAGTCGACCATGTCCAGAGGAAAGAACTCGCCAAGCCAACTAAGCTGCGGGTTTCATTACGATGTTTTCCTTCACCGTAAGAGCAATGTAGAATTAACCCATATAATACAACTAGCGACCCGCTCCGGCTTCGCACGGCTATATTATGCATGTTTTATACATATAAACCTTCCTCTTGAATCACTTTATCTATTAAAAAAACCGCATCAAAATCCGTTGCGTAGTTTTAAAGATCTAAGCATACAAAGGGACATAGGGACGGCGAAAAGTGACTTTATTTTATACCATGTAGTGATGATGATAGAAAATCCATTCCTGCACGGGATTCGAAACCACGACCTTCGGAATGAAAGTCGAGGTATCTACCACTAGGCCAACACCGTGCTAAGTACCTACCTATCAATCAACAGACAGACAGACAGAAACAACACCTCCCAACATCAAAGACTAACTTAAACTGCAATTATGTAAGAAAGAAACTTTATTTTAAAACCTATCACTAGCAACTTTGTCAATCAATGTCTTCCGATGCATGAGGTATAAACGCTAGGTTGTCAAATAAAACCTAGTCCGAACCACTTAGAAGCTCCGTAGTCAGTTTATAGTGCATCACATAAAAGAACTGCCGCGACGGTAACAGCCCTTTTAGACAAGATTACTTTCCAGATAGATAGATAGATAAAAACTTTAATGCACCATAAAAACAAAACGAAAAAGATTACATTTAAAAAATAAAACAAAATAAATTCTAACGTAACGATGTGCTAAAAGAAATTGAATATTTAATACAATATGGCACAATGGGTGGCCTTATCGCTAAAAGCGATCTGTTCCAGGCAACCTTTGATGGGCAAGAATGAAAGGAGGTCATCTTATGGTGGGAATCCAGCCCTCAAAAAATGTTGTGGTAACAGCCATCCGAATTTATACAGTGTATTGTTCCACTTAGGCAAAGCCGTGCCTGTAAAATGTTAGATTTTTCGCTCTCGAATCTTACCTAAGTTGGCGGCGCTAAAGGAGTAAAAGAAAGAATAAAAAAAAATATTTTGTAGTTACACCACATGTTACACTACACGTACTAATGTGTGACTAAGGTCCGTATTAATAAACCGAACTCAATATCGATTTCAATCTTGAGTTTGCTCTTGAGTTGTTGCGCTGATTAATAAACCTATCTTAAGACGCGATTAAAGAGCGACGTATCACTTGAGTCATACTGTATTAATAAATCAAACTCAGCTCTCAAGATATGTCTCAAGATGTAGTTTCGTGAACTCAAGTCTGATTGCGGGTCATACAAATGTTACATTTTGTAAAATATTTTCACATTAAAACAAGTTGACAGCAAAATATGACGACACTACCTACCATAGGGTAAGAACATATCATTCAAGGTAAGAACAAAGCGTTACTGTCATTCAAGGTCGCTCTCAAGATCAGTCTCAAATCTCAAGAGCGATATCAGCCTGAGTTTTATCTATTAATTAACGCCTAACTTAAGATAGTGACCACATCTCAAGACTCACTCGATTGATACGCACTCAAGATCGATATTGAGAGCGATTTATTAATACGGGCCTAAGAATCTTTTTTATACTAAGTGAGACAGCCTGAATAACACGTAGTGTAATCCTTTCTCATTGCCAACCTTAAGATCGGATTTTCTTTTATTTACGACTTTTTTTTCATAATATCATTTATTGTTTTTAATGGAGGCTGCGGGGACCTTTTGTATCCATGGGGCCCTCAAGGCCTCAGGTAAATTCACCCCTGAAGCTAAGAGTATGAAACTTCGTATGGGGATTCCTTTTAGAAACGTAGGCTTGCACTAAGAAAATATTTTTAAAAGTTAAGCCAATATACTGTGCTTAAAAGTGCTGTTAAATTGTAAAAGTGATCTTATACGGGTTCCTTTTTTACTCGACTGCGCAACGCAAATAAATAAAATAATAAATAAATATTGCAGGACATTCCACACATGCATCGCCATCTACCCCAAACTAAGTAACTAGACTTGTGTTATGGGTGCTAGACAACGGATATACTACTTATATACTTTTCTTTTGTAAATATATACTTATAATACAAAGAAACAACCAGATCAAGGACAAATATCAAGCATAAATACTTGTCTGAGGTGGGAATCGAACCCGCAACCCTGTGTTTGGCAGTCCGGTATGGTGACTATTGTGCCAACTGGGTCGTCATGAGTGCAAACGAGTGGTAATGTGGTCATCAGTGTCTATGTATGTATGTATGTAAGTTTAAACCTATGTGGCTCTCTAGAGCCCAAACGCGTGGGCCGATTTTGTTACCTTTTGAGGTACGGAACCCTAAAAAACCAGTATTATGCGGCAAGAGTTAGCATAGTAGGTAAAGTGCTCTGCGGGACTTCTTTTACGAAATGAACTCTAGGGCAGGTCCCAAACTGTAGGACGCGCAAACCGGACCATCCGTTGGGTGCGCGGGAGCAGCAACCCAGCCAGTTCGAATCGAACGCTCAGTAATGCGTGAGACGTTGTAGGGAGCGGATGTCGCGTCGTTTAAAAAATTATAAATTAAAAAAAAAGCCGTGCGTTCGGAGACAAGTGTGTTATTACAATAATTGTGCTGAACTGTTTTGGTCTTTTAATTTATATAGTTTAATTTACATTTGTGTTTATTCTGGATTGAAATAAGCTCCCGTCCAACTCTGTTAAGGTAAGGTTATGCTGCTAAGTTGAGAAGGGCCATTCTTCTTAATAGTTTTGACTATGTGGCTACGTTTTCAATTCGTAGGACTATTTTTGCAAGGCGGATCGCATTCTATGCCACCAGAATGATTTGTCAACAATTATTATTATGAAATTTTAATTTAAATGTTTCCGATTGATACGTTTTGTAATGAAATAATTGTAAATAAATATCTATGGCCTTGCGGTAACTTCGAAGTTAAATCGTTTAAGTTACGTCAAGTTAGTTTGAGTTACTTTGCCTACTTAAACTTGGCTAGTCTTTAAAACAAGTTACCTGGTCGTGTTGAAACAATGCCTTAAGCATTTTTTTTCGTGAATTATGACGAAAGATTAACTAACTTGGGTCGTCTAGCTTTCATCTAAAGGTATTCGTCCATTATACATAGGATAAAATGGACATAGGATTTTTGATCCCGACTTATGCCGGTGAAACCGCGGGGCGCAGTTAGTTTATATATTTTAACTGCGCTTCGATCCCGTGGAAATATCGGGATACATTCCTCTCTTAATGTAAGCTATCCTATCTTCCAACTTTGATCAAACTGCACACGGTTTGATTAAAATCGGTTAAGTAGTTTACGTGACACGTAATTTATATCTTTTGAATAAGTAAGGTACCTGCTGGGTAATAAGGGACACGAAAAGGTTTTTTTTAAAACCTTGTGACAAAACAACAAGAAAATAAACAAATAAATGGTTTTCCAGATTGACAATAAAGCAAATATTTATCTAATGAACTGTTTTTAAGTAGTTTCCCAAATTTTCCGAAATATTTAGTTTTAAAAGTGGCATGTGACCCATCCGATCTGCTAAGTCCCTTCCCATTTTCAAAGCTATGGTAACTGATCACTACCTCAGTACTGTCTAATTTCCGTATATATTCCTGTATTATTTATGTATGTATACATGTATCTATGTAGGTACTTATTTGTATGTATCTATGCATATAGTTATTTGGAATGTATTATATGTAATTTAATATTTAAAAACCATAATTATGTAAATATTTTATATCATCACCTATTATAAGTTAAGTTATTCACAACCTACCATTAAAGCCGAATTAGTTATTTTCCATCCAAAGGTTGCCTGGAAGAAATCGCTTTCAGCGATAAGGCCGCCCATTTGTGCAACTTATACTTTCTAGCTATTACTTTACTCTGTGTTTATCGTGTTCTGTTTCTTTCTGTGTTGTACAAATAAAGTTATCTATCTATCATGTGGCCCTTATTTATATTACCAAAATCGTTTAAAACGTGTAAACTTATTCTAATAAACTTCAACTTTAATTACAATAATCCAGTCACACGAGAATAAAACATTTAAATATTCATCATACATCATTTAAATCTAGGTAGAGTTTAGATAATATGAGCTGAGACCTAACTAGGTGGCATAACCTGTTTTGTGTACCAAACTCGTAGGTAAATATTCTAGGTATCGTAGGTACTTGAGTTTTGGTTACAACTGTTATACTTACCTGGTTTTTCGGAGAAACGTTCGTCGATGCACCGGGTTTATTAGCAGCAAATTGAATACTACATTTGTTCGGATTACAGTGGTTCAGAAATTTAAATCGGATTTGGTTATCCGATTTGGAACCCTTGGCGATCAAAGGTCAAATATTGTCATGTACTCGTAGGTATATTTCATAAATTACTAAAAAAAACCTTTTATTTTTACAATCTAAGTTATTGATTACAATTTATGATTTAGTCAGTACATTATTATAATCTATACTAATATTATAAAGCTGAAGAGTTTGTTTGTTTGTTTATTTGAACGCGCTAATCTCAGGAATTGCTGGTTCGAATTGAAAAATTCTTTTTGTGTTGAATAGTCCATTTATCGAGGAAGGTTATAGGCTACTTTTTATCCCGATATTCCCACGGGATCGGGAGTTACGCGGGTGAAACCGCGGGGCGCAGCTAGTTTAAAATAAAAAATAAGCGTCATTCAAATAAACCGTCCCTGACCGCATCTGGCCGCGTTACCTCTTTGTTTGGCGACGGCTATCTAAAAAATTACATAAACTATCAAAAATCAAAAACATCATTCTCTATTACAATTTGCATGACATCACTTTAAAGCTTCTTGAAAATTAAATTAGTATGTGTGCCTTCGGAACGCGCCCACCAATGAGAAGAAAGCACAATAAACTTATAGGTTTATTTCTTTTTGTCGATAAACTTAGTTCGTTTGTGGCTTTTGTTTTCTCATATATCTATTTTGTGTGCGTTTCCATTCATATTTTCATAAATAAACGCTAGTCGAATTCCGCGATTGACATAATCAAATAGTCTGAATGTCCAGTCTTTGGCGATTTCTTGCCTTTTGTTGACTTGAAGTTATCGCAGGTCAGCTTCCACTGTGTTCTTCCAGCGATGTCTGGGTCGTCCCACCGGCCTTCGACCCGTTGGGTGACACACGTATGCTTTTTTAGCGCTTCGATCATCTGCCATTCGCTCAAGATAGCCAAGCCAGCGAAACGCATATCTACCACTGATATTTTTTATGGAAATTTTGTTCTGTTTTATAAGGATTTACCTTATAAAGCTATTCAAGCGATTGTCAAAGGCGTGTAATTAGGGCCTCTTGCTACCTTCATTATTAACTATGTAAATATTTCGTAAAAATAAGGAAACCTACTTAAAAACAACAGTATTTGCTTTATTGTCCATCTGAAAAACAATTAATTTGTTTATATTCGTTCTAGGTTCTTAAAAAAACCTTCTAGTGGCCCTTATTACCCGCAGGTACCTTATTGAGCTTACATGTTTTATTATTTCAAAAAAATATAACTTCTAAGTACTTAATTAAATATATAGGTATATAGGTATGACGTGTGTAACAAAAAATCATCAGAAAATCAGATAATTTCGATAACTCTCAAGTAAAAAATTGTCATTTTTGCGTCAATGTCAAATACCTATGCAATCGATTTCCGTTTACTTTAACTGAGTCATTTTAAAAACAAATCTATTCATGGAATGTCCTTATAATTTGTATAAGAAGATGACGGAGACGATTCCAATTTTCGGAATGCCCCTAAAATCATTAGCCAAAGATTGACGTAGTATTTTTCTCTATAAATAGAACAGTATTTTTTTATTCTCGACATAGTTCTTGGTTAATGGCACCGTACTTTTTTATTTCTTGATAAATGGCATAGTAATAGTTTTTTTCTTCATAAATAGCCACAGTATCACAATTTGTATCTACACAACAGAATATATTATGTAGTCTACACTTCAACTTCTAATAAAATAAAGAGAAAAGATTTGTAATTTTTTAGAGTTGATTTGTTGGAATAAAGAGAAAAATGCTACGAAACTACTCGACCGATTATGATGAAACTTGGTATGAGGATACATTGATCCATTGGAAATAACAAAGGCTTTTTATCCTGATATTCCCACGGGATCGGGATTGGCACAATATTTTTTTTTCTCGATAAATCGCACTTTTATTTTACTCGATAAATTGCAAAGTATTGTACTCTTTTTCAACTAGTGAAAGCAGACTCGTTTTTCGTAATGTATTTAAATGTAAATAAACGAAATGTAGTCAAATTACCTAGTCTTTAGAATTTAAATACTTTTGTAGGTAAATAAGTGAGACTGTTTTAATTAGGTTTGGTTTTTTCGGTGGAAGTGGTTATCTTTTAATGTATGTTTAATTCAAGCGTTTCCGTTGAACTATTGCGTATTTATTATTCGATTAAATGAATTAATGGCAAAGACACTCAATATACCCATCAGTTTATATTTTGTACATAAATATCATGTAAAATTAATTAAAATTACTTAAAGTCAATAAAATGAATCTTATAATTCATTACAAAAACAAAAACTAAACGTTACTTAGGTACAATAAAATAATACTAAAAAATTACAATTATTTTAATTTTAGTTCAGGAAAATTATATTAATTTACAATTTTAAATTAAACAAACTTTCAAGGAATTGCTAAGATGTGACAATAATTAACACCATGATTGGCAGCGGGCCTTTAAGGGGGGTTCATACACCAACGACCTTAGGCACCGGCACCGGTCGCCTTCGTTGGTGAAAATTGTTGATTGTTACGAGTGTGTTTTGTTTTTCTCAAAAAAGCTGAGATGGAATTGTAGGTGAGATTTTTACCTACACTTTGCTGTGATTTTGAGCCAAACATTTCCTATGGTTTTGAAGCTATCCTAATCGGTAAAAGTTTCACCTACAATTCCATCTCAGCACATTTGAGAAAAACAAAACACATTCGTTACAATCAACTATATTAGTTGTAAGCGACGGGTATTTCTGGCGCGTTGCGTATGGCAGCATAAGCAGCCTTAAGTAAATAATGTAATTTTAAAATTTCTTAAAATCAGACAAAAAAAAATCCCATTATTTTTTTACAAATTTCCAAGGGTTGCGGGTAATAACGGTCACTTAAAGACTCTTTAAAAACCTTGATATTTGGGGCAATATTACAAGAAAATAAATTAATGAATTGCTTTTAAGAGTGACAATATAGCAAATACATATTTATCTAATGACTGTTTTTATGTAGTTTTCCCCATTTTCACGAAATATTTAATTATTATATACTAACGACCCGTCCCGGCTTCGCACGGCTATATTATGCATGCATTATACATATAAACCTTCCTCTTGAATCACTCTATCTATTAAAAAAACCAAATCAAAATCCGTTGCGTAGTTTTAAAGATTTAAGCATACAAAGGGAAATAGGGACAGAGAAAGCGACTTTATTTTATACTATGTAGGTAGTGATGATATATTATAAATGAAATGTTTCATGAAAAATTAAATAAAAAGGTTTTAATTTAATTTTTTCACACCGGGTAATAATAACTAATAATAACAAATTGCTGAACAACACCAAAAATTACCATACATCTTCTAAAACGATTCCAAGATTTTTGAGTAACTTAATTACAATTCTACGTAGCTATCCCATAAATTGGAAACACAATTCGACCTTCCTCAACAACCTTGGATAACAAAAAGGCTTCTCCCATCCTCGAAACGTATCCAATCAGAGGAACCGGTTCCGAAAGGGTCTACTCACTTTCGTTTTATAAATTATTACAACTAACTTGAAACTTTATCAGCCCTCTTTACCTTTTTAGAGGTTACATTTCCAAAAATCCTTTCTTTGTACAGTCACATTACCAATTAGCTGAACCCTACGTGCCTCAGAGCTCATTCGCATAAATCTATAAAAAATATAGTATTTACCTATTTTGTTACTATTATACATATTATAAACCTTCTTCTTGAATCACTCTATCTATTAAAAAAACTGCATCAAAATCCGTTGCGTAGTTTTAAAGATTTAAGCATACATAGGGATATAGGGACAGAGAAAGCGACTTTGTTTTATACTAAGTACCTATTTTTATGAAATTTTTATTTTTGAATTAAGATGGCAGGTGGTCCTTATTACTCGCAGGCACCTTATAATTCTAATGTGAAAACTAAACTAAACATAGTAGCATATGTACAGTACAGCAAACCGAACAGAAATTGACTTTTCTGACAAGGCTTAATAGCGCTCTGTATTATTTTAGTAAAAGCTTATTGTCCTTGATCTTTCTAAGAGTAAACTTTATATTAATAACTTGTCTATGGGTTCTATGGCTGTAGGTTACTGTTTATTGTACTCACTTTTACCTTAGTTAGGTGAATAATAATTATAATATATATTAAACTAGCGACCCGCCCCGGCTTCGCACGGCTATATTATGCATGTATTATACATATAAACCTTCCTGTTGAATCACTCTATCTATTAAAAAAACCGCATCGAAATCCGTTGCGTAGTTTTAAAGATTTAAGCATACAAAGGGATATAGGGACTAGGGTATCGAGAACCGGAGTATTTTTGGAGAACCGGGATTTTCGGTACCAGCCTAAGCAAGAACCGGGATTTCGGTACTTTCGGGATTTTTGTCGGGATTTTGTGTAAAGCTTTGTAAGATGCTATAATTAGCTTAAAATTTTTTTTTTTATTTATAGGTAATTGAATCACAGTTTAATGTTACTTGTAGAAATGAAAATGTAATGAAAATTCATACTAAAAGATGTCACTAACAAAATTAATTCGAAAGAAGTTAATGCAGTTCTTAAATTCAACTATTACTGTACTTGTGGCGTAACGTAATTGGTAGGGCACTTGAACGGTATTCAATTTCAAGGAATGCGAGCTTGAGTCTCGTCTCAGTTAAAAATTTTGAAGACGCATTATGTTTTAAAATATTTTCAGATAGCCCAGTGCAGGCCATGTTCTATTTATTTAATCTTTTACACACATATAGAACATAATACACACCACTTAATTAGACTGAAGCCTACGTATTATTGTAACTGCTGAGGTGTTTTAAGACAGTAGCCATAGCCACCCATATACATAGATCAATAAAAATTAAAAATTTAAAAGTCATTGTGATCAAAAAATCCATTTAGATAATATGAATTAAACGAAAAAAATTAGTAAGCGCATTTGAACGGTATTCAAGGGATGCGAGTTTTAGTTTCGTCTCAGTTGCAATTTTTTAAGACGCATTTATCCTTAAAAAATATTTTCAGATAGCCCAGAGCAGGCTATGCACTATAAAAAATTAAAAAATCATTAAGATCAATTAATAATCAATTTAGATAATAGGAATAAGGGGTAAAAATTATATTATTTAAGCTTTCTTAATTATGTATCACGCGAAATTTGTTTCCCGAAAATCCCGGTTCTTAGGATTTTAATTCCCGGGATTTTCGGAACCGGGATTTCCCGGTTCTATACCCTAATAGGGACAGAGAAAGCGACTTTGTTTTATACTATGTAGTGATTATTTTATCAGAGCACTAGCTACACTCCGCGGTTTTACCCACGTTAGTCCCGATCCCGTGGGAATATCAAAATAAAAAGTAGCCGGATAATATAATGTTAACTAGGCTTGTGTTATGGATGCAAGATAACGGATAGAATACATCTAAACTTATTTTTTATGAATATCTACAAAAATAAATAAATAATAATAAATAAATAAATATTGCAGGACATTCCACACATCGCCATCTAGCCCCAAGCTAAGTAACTACACTTGTGTTATGGGTGCTAGACAACGGATATACTACTTATATATACTTTTTTTTTGTAAATCTATACTTAATATTATAAAGCTAAAGAGTTTGTTTGTTTGAACGCGCTAATCTCAGGAACTACTGGTTCGAATTGAAAAATTCTTTTTGTGTTGGATAGTCCATTTATCGAGGAAGGTTATAGGCTACTTTTTATCCCGATATTCCCACGGGATCGGGAGTTACGCGGGTGAAACCGCGGGGCGCAGCTATATTATATTTACTTACTAGCTGCCCTCCGCGGTTTCACCCGCGTAACTCCCGATCCCGTGGGAATATCGGGATGTAAGCTATCCTATCTCTCAAGTTGGATCGAACTGCACATGGTGTGCGAATTTTATTATAATCGGTTAAGTGGTTTAGGAGTCCATTGAGGACAAACATTGTGACACGAGATTTATATATATTAAGATAATACATAGAAAAAACCAGACCACAGACAAATATCTAAGCATAAATACTTGTCTGAGGCAGGAATCGCACCCGCAACCCTGTGTTTGGCAGTCCGGCATGGTAACCATTGTGCCAACTGGGTCGTCGCTAAAAAAGAAGTGAATGGAAGAAGACATACTGCGCCTAATAAGGGCAGGTCAAAGAAGAAGAAGACCTTTTATACCTACACATATAGAGAATTACTAACTGACCCTCTTCTCAGCAACAATCTAATTGTGTTGCAAATTAAGTTATTATATAAAAACCTAGAATAGAGTATGAAATAACGTTACGTTCATACATTGCGTGTTTCCTGTGAGTGTATATTATATAGATATGTGTATATTATATAGTTAGTTTATGTAAATATGTTACCGGCCTTCTGAGGCATCCTGCCGAAATACCGTATCTAGGCCAGACATATTAGAAATTGACGCGATACGCGTTTTATCATTGAAATACTTCCTCCGATGGTGCAATGTTTTGATTCGAACGATTATAAATTTTTAAAAGTAAATTGAATGAAAATAAACAAACCTTAATTAGGTAATATTCTACCTAATTTAGATTTGGTATTTAAATCGGCTCATTTGCAAAATGCCAACTACGCAAGATGTCGCGACAGGGACTTAGAATAAAATTTAGATTTATACAGAAAAATGATTTAAAAAAAAGGGTGCGTGTACTTATGTACGCGCGTGAGAAGTTATACTTCTTTGGCATTTAAAAAAAAAAAATTATAATAATAATAATAATGAAAAAAAAAAAATAAAAAAAAAAATAAAAAAAAAAAAAAAAAAAAAAAAACTCGTCCGACAAAAAACTCGTCCGACAAAAAACTCGTCGGGCAAAATACTCGTCCGACAAAAAACTCTGGACTGGAAAAGGATTGTCAACACAATCAATAAAGTTCAATTTAGATTTAAACAACTTCTCCCGTGAGAATTTTGTGTGACGTGAGAATTTTGTGTCTCGCTTTTGTAAAATTTCACTCTCATCATTTTTTCATAACGCGCCTAAAGAAGTATAACTTCAATAAAGTTAGAATTTATTATTTGAAACTAAATTTAAGTACCTACTAAAAATTGTGCTCTCCGCACGCAGAGTTTTTGCTATTGGTGGAAACGTCGCCGCCGCGCGCCGCTCTGCTACCTCGCTTTCCTTCTGTGGACTGGCAGCTTAAAGGGGTAAAAACTAAAAAAGGTTGATTAATTTTCTAGTTCGTAGTTACTATTATTTATTCTGTGTTTATAGGAAATCATTGTCACTTCTTAAGTACCGCACGTAAAATCGCGGGATGCAGCGTTCAATAACTTCGAGATCTCATAGCTATAAAAATGAATAATTATTCTAAAAGTGATAAAATATTGCGACAATAAAAATGTTGAATGTTCGTATCTTACTACTTAATTAAATATTCATAGACAAATGAGGTTGATTAATTAAAAAAACCAGATCCCTAAGCGTCGACAGATGGTGTTGCTTTGAAGAGTGACGACAAAGCAAACAGATTTTTATAATTAAAAAAATTAAAAACGGACGGATCATCGTAATTGGTTTATATACAACGAAATTATAGATAGATAGATAAATTCTTGTAACCACCATTTTTAAATTAAATAAAATAAAAACAAACCTTAAGTCTAAGTGTTACAAAGGGCGGCCTTATCGCTCAAAACGATCTCTTCCAGGCAACCTTTGGATGAACAAGAAGTTGAGGAAGCTGAAGGGTAGGGTGTTCAATCTTAGGAAATTGAGTGGGATGCAAAAAACAATAAAATATCGATTTGAAAACGTCCTCCTTTTTTGTTGTCAGTTACTTTTCAATAAAAAAAGTAATTATTTCAATAAGTAATAAGTAATAGTAACATTTTTTTGAAAAAAAAAAACAGTAATTTTATGAAACTCATAACTCACGCTAAACGGGCGCATTTGTGTTGGTGTTGACCAGAAAATTTACTGGGTGTCATCTTGTCATTTTCCATTTAAGATTTGTATTTCATTGTTTATATATGATTAGCGACTTTTAAGTCTGACTTTTAAGACTGTATTACTGAAACAATTTGTGAGCTGTACTAACTGTTTGGTCGTGAACTGACCCACAGAATATATATGTACAATCAGCTGTCAAAAGTCTCTGCCCACCGTAACGTTTACAATCCTGTGCAGCACTATTTGAACATTATAACAACGTAATCTGTGGATCGACCCCACGTCGTCGGTTGGTCGTAGCGGGTGGCGGCTTATACCACTCACACAACTAAAGCCATAGCTAACCATCATCTTCCTGCCCTTATCCCAATTTATTTGGGTCGGCGCAGTATGTCTTTTTCTTTCATTCACTCCTATTAGTCGTCATCTCATCGTTCACATTCATCTCTCTCATGTCTTGTCTCACGCAGTCCATCCATCTTTTCTTCAGTCGTCCTCTTCCTCTCCATCCCTCTACATTCATACTCATCACTCTTCTAGTCACATGCGTCTCCTCTCTTCTTATCACATGTCCATACCAACTTAAACGGTTCCCTTTTACTTTTTCAGTAATCGGTGTTACTTTCAGGCTTCCTCTAATATACTCATTCTTTATTTTATCCATCCTCGTTACTCCACACATCCATCTCAACATTCTCATCTCCGCTGCATGCAATCTTCTCTCATCCTTCTTCACGGCCCAGCATTCCGATCCATACATGAGGACAGGTCTTATCACGGTTTTATAGATTTTTAACATTTTGTAAAAAAGAATCACACTGAGTACTTTTAATTCAAGTATTTATGTTTGTGTGTAACGATGGTGTGTAACGTCTTAGAAGAAGGTTGTTAGTCCAATACTTGTTGATAGTATTATTGTAGCAAACGGATAATTTACTTATGACCTATCACTACAAAGTAAAAAACAAAGTCGCTTTCTCTATCCCTACGGATATAGGTATAGAGAAAGCGATTTAGCATACATAGGTATGCTAAAATCTTTAATACTACGCTACGGATTTTGATGCGGTTTTATTTAATAGATAGAGTGATTCAAGAGGAAGGTTTATATGTATAATACATGCATAATATAGCCGTGAGAAGCCGGAGCGGGTCGCTAGTACTGTACAAGCCCGTTCATTTACATACGTAATCCTCATGGATGAAAACATTTCATAATCGTGTCTCTGTTATAATCTAACATAACAAGCAAAAAATGAGGATCTTTATTGTTATTAGTTTTATTGTCGATAAAAATCGTAAAATCCGGTTTCTGAGCGGTCATTAAACTCGGACGTGTTTTAAAATTTAGACGATTTTGTAAACGAAAGAATATGCAAGCGTGTAGGTAGATGAAGAAAAGGTAAATAAAAATGGCATAGCCTAAATTATGTCATAAATTCGCCTAAATTATGTGAAAATTGTGTAAGATTAAAATATGATCGATGGATTAAAATGATCTAACTTTTCCAAAACTTTATCGAACTTTACATGCCCAATTTATGTGATTTTGTAAAACTAAAAATGTAACAATTATTGTGTAAGAAGACAAAGTATAACTTAAGAAATTATATGTTTTTTGTTTGTAACGAATAGGCTCCGAAACTAATGGACCGATTTTGATGAAACTTGATATAAGGATACGAGACCGGTGCAGCCACAAAAGGACGATAGGTCGGAAAAGTTTTTTTATCACAGTTGCTCATAAAGTGGATCTTATTTAACCGCTTTTAGGCTCATAATGCAACGTATTATGCACGCGTGCGATATATATAACCAACTAGTGCTATAATGTTATCTCGATAAGTTAAATACGTAGCTTACTGCTAATTCTGCTAAAGTCAGTTTATGAACGAAATTTTTTCGTGAAAACGTCAGTAAAAAAAAAATTGTTTGTTATTTATTATTTTCTTTTCTTTTCAAGTATTTTCTTTTATTCGCAACTGTGATAAAAAAACGTTGTACGATACGCGTGTGGAATTGATCTTTGCACCTCGGCTTCTGACACGCTCGCGTACCGCTCGCGCGTTTAAACCGCCTCTACGCAAAGATCAATTTTCCACACTTGTATCGTAATGTACTATTGTTCCACTGCTGTCTTTCTACCTTCACTCGCGTCCCTCGAAGACCTCGTTTATTTGAGAGTCTTTGAGTCACGAGCGTATAGGATCTTCTAGGACAGCTAAATCTTAGACCGCATCGTCACTTACCATCGTGTGAGATAGTGGTCAAACGCTGACCTATTGTAAACTAGCAGCGCTCGGCGGTTTCACCCGCGTAACTTCCGATCCCGTGAGAATATCGGGATAAAAAGTAGCCTATCTTACTACCAATGAATCAATGTATCCCCATACCAAATTTCATAAAAATCGGTCCAGCAGTTTTTGAGCATATTCAATTTAAACAATCAAGATACATTATTTCATTGTAAGAAACATAGGCTGCTGGGGACGGTTAGTTGATTATATTTATACTTACTAGCTTTTGCCCGCGACTTCGTCCGCGTAGAAGTCGAAAATGGTTCTAATAAGGATTTGACCAAGGAATTACATTGTCCCATATAAACTTTGCCTCCCTTTTTTGACCTCCTAAGGGGTAAAATTTCGGAAAATCCTTTCTTATAGGATGCCTACGTCATACAAAGAACACACCCTCCAAGTTTCAGGTCTCTACGAGCAGCGGTTTAGGCTGTGCGTTGACCCGTCAGGCAGTCAGTCAGTTTGATGATGTCAGGTGACACTGTGCAAAGACCCTAACTGAGATTGTCCGTAAATAATTTTAAACGACTTTATATTTTACCGTACAGTTACATTTATATAAAGAAATTCATTTAAACATGACTCGAGTCGGTGAAATAAGAACATTTTGCATATTAAAAGTAAGTTATCTTGTTATGTTCGCAAAAATACGAGTTTTAAAGTCAGTTTACTGAAATTAAGATATTTTTGGTTAAATTATATCAACCAAGAATAACATTATAAAGGTTGTCTGGAAGAGATTACTTTTAGCGATAAGGCTGCCCATTGTGCCACAGTGTTTGGGTCATATTTTTTTTTGCAGGAATTTATGTTAGAATAAGGTTTAATCTTCTTTTATATCTATCTATACATATAAAAGCTTTGTACTGAATGACTGACTGACGGATCAACGCACAGCCTAAACCGCTGATCGTAGATACCTGAAACTTGGAGGGTGGGTTCTTTGTATGATAGTTAAATGGTCGAAGTTGTATGACGATCTATCTATGTAATGTGGTCATTGATTCTCTTATAGTGTTTTTTATGTTAAATAAATATCTAACAGCTAGTTAAGTATTTATTTATCTTTAAAATTACCTATATAGCTAAATATACCTAAGCTGTACTTATACGTACTTAAATACTCAATTAATAGCTCCATATGTCCATATCTTTAACCATAATGCTAGTATTATTATACTAATGCCACTAACTTAACTATATTATATTAGTAAAAGGAAAATATTAATTTATTTATGTTATGTTAGCTCAGGGATGAAACAGACGAAAGGGACGACTGTCGCTTGACATGAGAGATAGGTGGACAAAAGTTATACGTTTGTCTGTCCGTCCGTCTCTCCGTCCGTCTGATATTTATTTTGCTAGCAGCTTTATTGGCCATGGCGGCATCACGCGTGAACGGCTGTACCGATTTTGCTAATTCTTTTTTTGTCATGTTTGTTATTGTCAGGAGAAGGATCTTAAGAAAGAAAAAAATAAGAAAATATTACGCGGGTGAAACCGAGGCCCACAGCTAGTTAAGAATAAGCTCTCTGCGTATGAGTCCCAAATAGAATAGGTTATTTCATGAATAGGGCATTTTCAGAATGAGGCATATCGCGAATAAGTCCATAAACGACTACGTCATTTATACACGTCATATAGTTAAATACGTCATTAATGTAAGTATCACATTTGTGTGGTTTTTTTTTTCATAATTTCGTTTTTTGTAATTAGTTAAAAAAAACTACGTCATTTCGTGTCGTCGTCGTCAACAGCGTCATCGACGCGACGTGTAGTTCGTGTGTAGAACCAAAATAAACAAGAATAAATAAATATTGCACAAGTTTAACAAGTACAAATGCAAATAAGACAGTGTTTTTCTTTTCTTTTCATTGATATTACATGGCTGATGCGAACTTGTTTAGTCTGGACGTATTTACAAAGTTATTACTTTTGAAACTCACTCGCATGAACTTAACTTTTCGAAATAACTGGTAAAAGATAAATAGAGTAGGTAGGCACTTTATTTATCTTTTACCAGTTATTTCGACCTAGTAGTTTAGTCAACCCATTTGCACCCTATTAATCTATACTTACATATAAAATGCTTTGTCCTGACTGACTGACTGAAGGATCAACGCTCAGCCTAAACCGCTGATCGTAGAGACCTGAAACTTGGAGGTTGTGATCTTAGTTAACGTAGGCATCCAATAAGAAAGGATTTTCCAAAATTCTATCATTTAGGGGGTGAAAAAGGGGTGTACAATATTACAAAATTTATCCTTTTTCGACTGTACGCGAACAAAGTCGCGGGCAAAACTAGTTTGACATAATAGTACATTGCGATACAAGTGTGGAAAGTTGATCATTCCATAGAGGCGGTTTATGACGCGCGAGCGGAACGCGAGCGTGGCAAAAGCCGAGATGGAATGATCAATTCACACGTGTATCGTACGACGTTTTTTATCACAGTTGCGAATAAAAAAAAAGACTTGTTAAAATTTTAATAATAAAAAGTTTTAAAGAATTTTAGGTTATGTTTACTATTTTTTGTTAATTACACTCCCGAAAGGCTAGGCAAAAGACTTTTAACCTATACAGCGTCTGACATACAATATTTTTTTAGGGTTTTTTTCATTTGTTTTTGCGTCGGCGGTTAAAAACAGAATATATATTAGTTCCGGGTTTCATTAAAAACAGAATATATAAAAAAATATATTTATGTACCTAAAGAAAAAACAAAATAAAAACAAAACTCAATTCTTAATTATTTTCAAAGACGTCATTACGTAATATTATCGTTCGCAGACTTTAGAGACAACCTTTTGAAAAGAAGAAAAAAGGTACCAACAAAGAGTTTTAAGGCTTAAAAACTCTTTGGATGGTACCTTTTTCTATACATCAAAACAGTATAACCCAGATAAAGGAGATCATTCATGTTTCTAACAAAAAATACCCACAAAAAAAAAATGCCGGCCAGTAATAAAAATTATTTGTATCTTGTAGAGAATAACATTTTAAACAATGTTTACTAAGGCAACAAAGAGCTACGATCAAAAATCGTTGAGTTATTTTACATTGAAAACCCAAAAAATGCATTTTATAGGGATCCGTTTGACCACTTTTAAGATCCCACTATAACTTCTGAAAGGGTTATTGGATATACCTATGTATATAAATATAATAAAAACAGACAAAACTTATCCATTTACTACTTATTTTTATATTTTTTCTGTAGTAATATCTTAGAAGTGGTCAAACGGATCTCTACAAAATGCATTTTTTTGGGTTTTCAATGTAAAATAACTCAACGATGGTTCATCGTAGCTCTTTGTTGCCTTATTAAACATTATTTAAAATGTTATTCTCTACAAGATAGAAACATTTTTTTTTGTGGCCGGCACCTTAAGTTTTGGGTACGATTTGAACGATGTCCATAAGAATGTTTCATCTACTATATGTCATTAGCAGTAAGATACGTATTTGACATATCGGGATGACGTATTATTTTCCAACACTAGTTGGATTTTTTTTTATCGCACGCGTGTATTACGTTGCATTATGAGCCTAAAAGCGGTTTAATAAGATCCACTTTATGAGCAACTGTGATAAAAAATACTTTTCATCCATTAACCGCTAGTATTTCATAAAATAGGTACCTTTAACTTTGGTAGTAATTTCTAAAATTAGCTTTAGAAATACTCCGGGCAGATTCGGCGCTTGAAAAAGTTCTTTTAAAAATGTAATTCTGATCGAAATGATAAATTATTAAAATTTATTTCTTTGAATGTCGTAAAGTATTTGAGAAAAATACCAAAAGTTTTGTCTACCTTGCTTAATTTTTTCTTAACCTTTAGTATTTAATTTGTACAACGTATGTACATAACGCAATAAAAAATTACGAATGAAAATAAAATAATAATTGTTTTATTGTTTTTTTGGCAAAATTTGGAAATGGCAAAGTTAGAAGGAAAGGGCAAGTTACTGGGTTCTGCAATAGATGTGGAATTGCCAGGGTCAATGACGATATTTTTTTTAACTTAAATTGTGATCATTTGCGTTTACTTGTTAATTTATCATGATTTTTAATTATCAATATACGTCTGGTCGACTAAGCTGAGAGGTATACGTTCTGGTAAAGCTTACTCCATCTAAAACTTTCCCAGGCACTATATCGTCTTGTATAATATGAATAAAGGTAAATAAACTACATGGTAGGCGGAGTGGGGGGTGTTAGGTTTTATTTTCGTTGCGGAATTTCTTGATTCGGTCGCCGCGCCCAAAGCCTGCGATAAAAGCTATGCAATAGCTTATTATTACAGGACATACCACACATCGCCATCTAGCCCCAAGCTAAGTAACTAGACTTGTGTTATAGATGCTAGACAACGTATATACTACTTATTTACTTTTCTTTTGTAAATATATACAAATAATACATGGAAACAACCAGACCACAGACAAATATCTAAGCATAAATACATGTCTGAGGCGGGAATCGCAACCCGCAACCCTGTGTTTGGCAGTCCGGCATGGTGACCATTGTGCCAACTGGGTCGTCAACGTGATATTTTTATATGAAACGCTGTCAAGAAATTGTCACGTTCCGTCCGGCACGACAGAGATCACGTTACGTATGTTTAAAGACCACGAACACATATTGAATGACTAGCGACCCGCCCCGGCTTCGCACGGCTATATTATGCATGTATTATACATATATCCTTCATCTTGAATTACTCTATCTATTATCAATTTTTGAGTTTCAGTTCTAATTATGGGGAACCCTAAAATGTATGGTTTGTTTTCGTTTTTTGTGTGAAAATCTTAATGCGGTTCACAGAACACATCTACTTACCAAGAGTATAGTTCAACAGCATACAGTATAGTTCTTATAGTTAGTATAGTTCAACAGTATAGTTCTTATAGTTTCGGAAAAAAGTGGCTGTGACATACGGCAGACAGACAGACATGACGAATCTATAAGGGTTTCCGTTTTTTTGCCATTTGGACGTCCGGAACCCTAAAAATATATTTTTTGTGGATACCTACGTCAAAAAAAACATCTATAAGCCAAAATTTAGCCCGATTCTTTCATTGGTTTGTGTTGTGCGTTGATATTCTATCAGTTATTCAAGTCTTTTGAAGTTTATCTATAAACTAGCTGCGCTCCGCGGTTTCACCCGCATAAGTCCCGATCCCGTGGAAATATCAAAATAAAAAGTAGCCTATAGCCTTCCTCGATAAATAGACTATCCAACTTAAAAATATTTTTTCAATTCGAACCAGTAGTTCCTGAGATTAACGCGTTCAAAAAAAACAATCTCTTCAGCTTTATAATATTAAAGTATAGACACTTAATATTAAGTACGTACACTTTTAATTACCTTCCGTTATGTTATTTCCTCTCCTTAGTAATAACTTTTTAATGTATTTCTATTTTGTTTGTTTCTTGTGTACTGAATATCACTATCACTACATAGTATAAAACAAAGTCGCTTTCTCTGTCCCTATATCCCTATGTATGCTTAAATCTTTAAAACTACGCAACGGATTTTGATGCGGTTTTTTTTAATAGATAGAGTGATTCAAAAGGAAGGTTTATATGTATAATATATGCTTATTATAGCCGTGCGAATCCGGAACGGGTCGGGTCGCTAGTATTAAATAAAATAAAATCTATACTAATATTATAAAGCTGAAGAGTTTGTTTGTTTGTTTGAACGCGCTAATCTCAGGAACTACTGGTTCGAATTGAAAAATTATTTTTGTGTTGAATAGTCCATTTATCGAGGAAGGCTATATGCTACTTTTTATCCCGATATTCCCACGGGATCGGGAGTTACGCGGGTGAAACCGCGGGGCGCAGCTAGTAATAGATATAAAACTCAAAGACCTGACTGACTGACTTGCTAATAAATCAACGTAGTCAAACCAATTTTCGAATCGGGCTAAAATTTGGAATAGTTACAGACTTATGACGTAGGCATCCGCTTAGAAAGGATTTTGGCAAATTCAACTCCAATGCGAACAAATTCATTGAAAAGAAGAACAAGTGAGTTTAAATCGAGAAACAATAGTAACACATAACGGATGGGTGTAAATTATTATTTACATTAAACAATTTCGCAATGACTTTAATATTAACTACGCGATCAATTTTACGATACTATAATTTAATAACTATGTCATCTATAAAGGGCAAAAAAAAAAAACTTTATTTATGTTTATTTATTTATTTATTTATTATGTACACCAACCAACAGTAACACACACTAATACTAGACTAAAGAAACGTTACTGATATAATATTCAAATGTGTTTACCATTAATAAGTATAGGTACACACAGTTTCTAATTTCTGGTTAAAATAACAAATTCTAAAGGCTTAACTTAGGGACTAAATTAAATTAAATAAATTATTTAATTATTCTTGGGCCCGTGGGGACCAGAAGCCTTAGATTTCTACAAAAATATTTCAAAATTATTAGTATTAGCTTCAGGTGACCAAAGGGCTGGCTGCTACTTTGGCCAACGGATCGGCATTGCCATCCAAAGAGGCAATGCAGCAAGTCTTTTGGGCACCTTACCTAGGGAGATTTATTTAGATTATTAACATTGTTTTATTTCTTTCTTTTAATTATAACTTGTAAACTTGTAATTCATTTCCTTAACCAATACATAATCACTAATATTATTCTTTATTCTATAATACATATATTCAATAAATACATATATTTTGACGATTTATTTTTATTTATATAGAAGAGAAGATAAAAGAAGATATAGATTTGTGTGATCATCCAATTGTTAAGTTTCAAGATGAAACGTAAAATAAAACAAGGATAGGTATTGCGAGTAGCGGCTCGAGGCGGTGCGACATTCCGAGCTGCAAGCTGAGGGCATCTAGACAATTGTAGGGATGGGCAATGAATATATTGATACGTAAGTTACGGATACGATTTAAGACCTATGAGGCTGTAAATTTCCATACAAAAAGCGGTAACGTTTTCCCCCATAAACGAAGTCCGATTTTGATATTTTTTTAAAATGTTCTAGATCTAATGGAAAACTAGGTTTAACCGTTTTTATTTTAAAGAAATATTGCCTAAGACAAAAGTTATTAGTATCTGATATATATATTTTTGACTTAAATCTTCATTGAGCGTTTCAATTGTTTTTTAATAGACTAAACTGAATTACCAAAAAAGAAAAACGTATTAAACCTAGAATAAGATGCAGTGAATAAAATGAGACCAAATTTATTTAATTTTGTGAAGGATAAAGGGGGTAAAAAGGTTACGGCCCGCAACATTATTTGAAAGCAAAATGAAGGCAATTACGTCCGAACTTAAACTCTCTCTATCGCTCGAAACGGGTCATTTTTGAAAATACCTACTCGCGCCGCGTATAAAAAACTCATGATTATCTTAAAATACGCTAGTTACGGATACATAAAGTTACGGATTCGTGTTAGTTACGAATCCTGTCAACTGGCAGGGAAGTATAAATGAGGCCGACAATGCAACTAAATTAGATAGATAAACATGTTATTTATACACAAATTAACATTTAAAAAATAAACAAAAACGAGAAGCTTATTAACTAAAAATTGTTCAAATAGACGACCGGACCTTAGGTGTATTAAATAAATACAACTTTGAAATATCTAAGACTAGCTCCGCTCCGCGGTTTCACCCGCGTAACTCCCGATCCCGTGGGAATATCGGGATAAATTAAGCTATCCTATCTTTCAAGTACGATCAAATTGCACACGGTGTGCAAATTTGATTAAAATCAGTTAGGAGTCCATCGCGCACAAACAACGTGACACGTAATTTATATAAGATTAATAAAAAATAAATCTTAGGTTTTTTATTTATTACGAAAATCGAAACACGATTAAAAAAGTTACGCTAAAGAAATCAATCTTAAACGTTTCGTAATTTTTTTTTCCACCTACAAACTTTCTTTAAAGTTTGGTGGATTTTTTTGTAAACTTTGCCTTATAAATGTTTTATTTTTTTTAATTTTCCAAAAACATTTACATTTTAAAGAGGTCGTCGACGAAAATAATCATCTTTATTTAATTTTGTTTCAAGATGTTGCCAAAATACCTACTCCATACAATAAGCCAATGATATTTTCTATCATTAAAAAAGATACAGTTTATAGACGAATGAATTAATAATGCCAACTGTTACACCAGCTTGCAAAATAATCCGTAAACACTTCTTGTCCCATCCCTATCATCTCATTTTACATCGTTCGATGCGCGCTCATGATTTGCTTCTTTTTGTTCAACGCTAAATAGATAAGTCATTGTTATGCCCGTCGCCTGTGGCTATAGATACCTATGTAATATCTAGGTAGATCTCTATGTACGTACACTGGACTGTGTTTATGATAATAAGTTACCTTTAAGGTACTTAAGATGATCACATACCAATTTTTTGATGGAACTTGTGAATTCAATCAACACAAGAAATTTAACATTTTAGTAAATTCAACATTTTAGATTATTAATTTTGTTTTATTTCTTTCTATTTAATTCATGTATCTACCTATTGAAGTTTAATAAAGGGTACATTGTAGCAAATTAAACATTTTAGAAAGTTCAATTTTAGCAAATTCAACATTTTAGCCAATTTCATATTTTAGCAAATTCAACTTTTAAGAAAATTCAACATTTTAGCAAATTCAACTTTTAAGAAAATTCAACATTTTAATAAATTCTTCATTTTAGCAAATTCAACATTTTAACAAATTCATCATTTTAGCAAATTCCTTAAAAAGTTGAAATCGTTCTGGGGCCTGTTTTTACCCGACTGCGCGACGTAAAGGAGGGTAACGTGTTTGTCGGTCTATTTATATGCCTATGATTGTTTCATTGTGATAGGAGCCAAAACACGTGGTTTTTCCCCCTAAATTACAATTGAATGTTACGTTATTGATGTCATGTTTGCTTGAATAGTTCGTATTCCAGGTTTACATGTTTTATTATTTCAAGAATACATTTAACTGATAAGTGATTTAAAAAACCTACAAAAAACAAGCCTCTACTTTATAAAGAATTTATGTCTCACTAGGAAACATTGAAATCGAAAAATTTATAGGAATAAAAGTACAATTTTTTATGGTCATAGTTATGTAACTCTCTTAAGTGATTCGTACAATCCGTCATCAAAAGTTGGGGTTCACCTTAGAGCATACAAAATCCATCGGTGCACGGCCTGCCGGGATTTGAACCCACGACCTTCGGAATTAAAGTCAAGGTATCTACCACTAGGCCAACACCGCTCCCACCGAGGGAATCAAAAGAAAAATATCCATGCAAGAGTTTTCAAAGAACGTTTAATATAATAATTGTTGTTTTTAAATTAATTAATGCACTGCATCTTAATTAATCGATTGCTTTATAAAAATTGCTTCTAATTCCTTAAGGCTGCTTATGCTGCCAAACGCAACGCGCCAGAAATACCCGTCGCTCGCTTACAACTAGTAAGTATTGTTGATTGTGACGAATATGTTTTGTTATTCTCAAAAGTGCTGAGATGGAATTGTAGGTGAAATTTTTACCGATATTTTGGGGTAATTTCGAGGCGAAAATTATTTGTCGTTTCAAAGCTAGACTAGTTTTAATTCTTAATTTTAGGATAGCTTCAAAACTATAGGAAAGTTTGGCTCAAAATCAAACCAAAATGTCGGTAAAAATCTCACCTACAATTCCATCTCAGCACTTTTGAGAAAAACGAAACACATTCGTAACAATCAACAATTTTCACCAACGAAGGGTACCGGTGCCAATAGTAACTATTTAGTAGGCTGTGTACCAAGGTCGTTGGCGTATGGATTAACTTAAACACACACAAGTATTTAAAACCTATCAGATTGAAACGAAGCAATTAACTTCTCAAAATAAAAAGTTAAACATTAGTTGCGTGCTTCTAACAATAAGCATTATTTTGTGATTGGTATCTCACTGAGCTTGCGTTAAACTTGTAGACGATTTCATTATAATTTAACTACCTTTACTTTGTAGATAATCACTACATAGTATAAAATAAAGTCACTTTTTGCCATCCCTAAGTCCCTTTGTATGCTTAGATCTTTAAAACTACGCAACGGATTTTGATGCGGTTTATTTAATAGAAAGAGTAATTCAAGAGGAAGGTTTATATGTATAATACATGCATAATATAGCCGTGCGAAGCCGGAGCGGGTCGCTAGTAAATACTAAAATAATAAATATTACAGGACATTCCACACCTCGCCATCTAGCCCCAGGCTAAGTAACTAGACTTTTGTTATGGGTGCTAGAAACTTAGCTGTAGACTTTCCTGACAAATAAAATAAATCCATATACCTATCCCTATATTTTTTAAACTCTCGTGTCGCATAACCTATAGGTACAGTCACATTACCAATTAGCTGAACCCCACGTGATCCAGAGCTCACTCGCATGTCAGTAAAAAATATGGTATTTATCTATTTTGTCATGTTTTTTTTATATTGTATACTGTATTGTATAGTATAATGTTAAAAAACACAGAATCAGGTAACATTACTTTACAACCTTACAGATTTGCGAGTGAGCTCTAGGTCACGTGGGGTTCAGCTAATTGGTAATGTGACTGTACATCTAAACGGCTAAACCGATTTGTTTGAAATTTTGTGTGTACGTTATGTCTGAGAACCGAACGAACAACTTCTATTTAGTTTGTAACTGTTCCGGCAAAACAACGTTTGCCGGAACAGTTAGTCCTTAATAGTACCTATATATTCATCATCTTCCTGCCCTTATCCCAATTTATTTGGGGTCGGCGCAGTATGTCTTTTTCTTCCATTCACTCCTATTAGTCGTCATCTCATCGTTCACATTCATCTCTCTCATGTCTTGTCTCACGCAGTCCATCCATATATTTTATGTTTATTTCTAAGTTACAGCTGTTGGTTCTCCTAAAAATAACATAACAAATAAATAAGTAAAATTCTTGTCGCGGTGTTGGTTACCTAACTCCTTCTAAAAGGCTGAATCGATTTCTATGATTTTCTTTGTGTACAGTATGGGTCATAAGTAAATTATCACTTTGCTATAATAATACTATCAACAATTATTGGAGTTACGACCTTCTTCTAATAGACGTTACATACAAACATAAATACTTGAATTAAAAGTACCTACTCAGTGTGATTATTATTTTCAACATGTTAGCTTTGTCTTTAGTTGTGTGAGTGGTATAAGCCGCCACCAGCTACACCAGCCGACGTGGGTTCGATCCACAGGTTACGTTGTTATAATGTTTAAATAGAGCTGCACAGGATTATAAACTTTACGGTGGGCAGAGAATTTTGACCGATGATTGTACATTCGTTAGGTCTGACAACGAATTACATCAATTTTTTTGACGTGACAACGTCTTATAAATTGGTTTGCCGGGTGACACTTCAAGAAACTGCGTTACGCTCCGCTGACGTTATGCGCTCACAATGAGAGCGAGTGAGAGGCACGCGGGCATGGTTAGCCCGCCTAAGAGCGAGAGAGACAGACATAAAAAGTGAAAGGCACGCGTCCCTTCCACTCGAGCACAGTTGTTGTCACGTAAAACTTTCGCCCGTATACCGACTTTACAGGCAACCAGTTTTTTTTGTAAATGGCAAAACAACGTTTGCCGGTACAACTAGTAAATAAACAAAATTCAAATCCTAAAGGTCAAAATAGCTGGTAAAAGTTTGTAATTTAACAGTACGTTACGCATCTGTGTATAAATCTCATTAAGGTTGATCGTGAGCTCACTTTCACCGTCCGATCATTATCCATTAACTTTTGTTAAACATTATGGTATTAACTCTATGTGACATAATGCTTTTGAACGATTTAAAAAGATTATATGTTACGTATTGCACTACCGTAAACGTTATTATCGCTTTGGAGAAAAATGGTTAAAGTAGATTGTGTCTCAAGGGAGTAAAATAATCGTTTTTACTTGAGCGTGTTATTTTGAATCTGGAGCGGAGTGATGAATTCTGAACGTAGCAAAGGATTCAAAGTACCTACGGAAAAATATGACATACTTACCAGTGACATTTTTTAATCGAAGTTTCGATCCGAGACTCACCTGTTTTCATTATTTGTAATGGAAGAAATAATAATATGTTTCTGATGTCAATCGCTTAAATAGTTTGTATTCCAGGCTTACATATTTTGTTATTAAAAAAAGCATATCTTTTTTTTATCTAAAACTGATATGAAAAAGAACAAATATATACACACAATCCTAGTTTATATTGAGTTAGGTACCAAAAAAACACCAAAACGAAAAATATCTAGGGAAGGAAAGAGATCTCTGAATATTTCTTCGGTTTCTTTAATTTGTATGGATAAGTATGCAGTAACCCTCTCTCAACAAATCCACTTAACTCTTTATAAAAAGGTTTGTATCCTGATTTTATCCCTAAGATTCTTTATCATGTTAATTGCACAAGTATTTTAAGTCCAACATAATTGCAACGTAATGATTTTTTAATGTCTCGGCTAACTGGACAGCGCGAGCGCATCTCAAAAGGCAGCGCACAATGAAGTCACAAGCGACAGAAACTTATGCAAGATTCTACATAATTTTTGACGTCCACACGACTTACCCCGCATGTGTCCTCTATTTTTATTTTAAATAATAATTACCACTATCTCACACGATGGTAGATGACGATGTGTTCTGTAACACGCTTTCCTAGAAGATACCTATACGTTCGTGACCCAAAGACCCCCTAATAAACGGAGGCCTTCGACCTATTGGCCTATATTTCGCCTTTACATCTAATGTAGATAAATTACACAGTGCCAAAAACTTTAATTTATGCTTATTTAGGGCGCTGCCTGTAGTGCCTAGGCGAGCACAAAAAAGGTACCCATAGAAATAGCAACAAGTAGATAAATTGTGACGTATTTTTATTGTTTTTCACGCAACCATGGGTTATAACCATTTTACATTTTTATTTTTTATGCATTAGTTCTCACAAATTGAGAAATCTATTGGCTGGATACTTCTCTAGAGCCTAATATATTAAGAGGCCAAACTACGCATTTTAAATACGTAATAAATAAATTTATAATAAAAAATAATAAATAAATAAATGCGTTTATTTCTTTTACAAATGCTTAAATCTATCTACATTAGGTTGAAACCTCCTTTTAAGCATGAAATGCCTGTGTCAGGAAGGCTCCGCTCGTCTACAGTTATTAATATAATTTGTTAACCTTAACCGGAAACTTCAATATAGGGAAATATTCTAGAGTGATACAAAGGGTGGCCTTATCTTCTTAGGACGATCTCTTCCAGGCAATCAAAGTGGACAATGTTATCAAAATGGATTTCTAAAGGTTGCTTGCGTTACCTTATCGTTTTGTAGTTTGTCGCATTAATCATTGTGCGCTGTCTGTCTAGCCTATAATGGGCCTTATTTCACTTGTTTTAACAATTTTCTGACTTCTTTTATTTTAAGGCTATTTTATGTGTGGGGTTCATTTTACGGCGCATTTTCTAACATTGAACACTACTATGAACGATGTTTAGTGCAATTTTTATTTTTTATACCGACCTATACGCGTACCTACATTTTTTTACTTTAATAGTTAAGTAAAAAATGTACCTATATATGTATACATTTTTTAGTTTTTGTTTAATTTTTTTACATTTTTCATTTTGTTTTAGTGTATGTGTGTGCCGTATAAGACTGTAGAAACTATGTGTCTGAAACCTCGCTTCTCTTTGAACAAAGTGCGGAGCCTTACACGCGTTAGTGTTTCTTTAGAAGTGATATCTTTTCCTTCAAACACAGAATACATAACAGTTATTACTACAATCGTTAGCAGTCCTTTTTGACCCTTTAGAGGTTGAATTTCCAAAAATCCTTTTCTAATACTCTCCTACTACGCCCTAAAAGGAATCCCCATGCAAAGTTTCAGACTTGTAGGTCTTATAGTTTCAGATCTAAATGCCCATCAAGGAGATGAGTCTTTTTCTCTTATTATATAGATTCTTGGAGCTACGTACAATTAGCGGTCAAAAGTCCACTAGTAGCGTAACGTTTATAATCCTGTGCAATACTATTTTAAACACTCCATGCAGTCGTGTAACTACGTAACCTGTGGATCGAACCCATGTCGGTTGGCGCAGCGCAGGGGTGTCAAGGTCAGGGCTGAATTTACCATAAGGCCATTTCGAAAATTACAGATGTGTTAGCGGGCCAGACAATATAAACGAACTAAACACGTGCATTTTTATTTGGTGAGGTAGGTACATTTATTGGACACTTTTTATAATTTTCAAGGGTGCCTTGCGGATTGGTCACTGCCAATGCGGGTTTTTTTTTTTTAATTCACTTAAATTTTTGGGATTTAGATACCTAGGCTATCGCGGCGGGCCGTATTTTTGACATGACTGGTGTAGCGGGTGGCAGCATATACTACTCGGCCAACTTAAGACGTAGCTAACATGTTGAAAATAATAATCACACTGAGTACTTTTAATTCAAGCATTTTTGTGTGTGTAACGACTATTAGTAGAAGGTCGTAAGCCCAATACTTGTTGATACTATTATTGTAGCGCACTGATAGTGTACTTATGACGCATACTGTACCTAAGCGCCAGTAGTAACAAAAAGTCAAGATTCTGTTAAAATTAATTGACTTGTTAATAAAACTCAGCGTCTTGAGGTCGTACGTTGGCCTTAAATTGTGAGAAAATTAAATTTATTACAAAAAAATGCTTTTAGTTAGCAGATTTTGACAGTTACATCCGGGTGAGATGAATCTCTAGGAAGGTTTTTTGCTTAATACTTGTTAGTATAATTGTACTTGAGTAACAAATAGTCTAAGATCCCTTTAAAAACGACCTTCCCCGAGCTGATTAATTGATTAGGTCAATAAATATATTACATATGGGTTGACTTAAAAATTTCAGTCCAGAATGATTATTTTTTTAGACATTTCACTGGTTTGGTTAATAGACAAATTCCATACCAATGAAATACATAACCTACTTATATATTAACTTAACTTTAATTAATTAACCAGACCAGTGCAAATGACTGGTATCGATTTACCTGCCTACTAAAGAGTTGTGACGGAGAAAAATAGTCAACCTAACGTTTGCATATTCTTAAAGCTACATAAGTACTTTCGATTGGTATGGAATTTGTCTAGTGAAAGGTTTAAAATCTATCTTTATAAATAAAAATCAATTGATGTTCGTTAGTCTCGCTAAAACTCGAGAATGGCTGAACCGATTTGGCTAATTTTGGTCTTGAATTATTTGTGGAAGTCCAGGGAAGGTTTAAACGGTGAGAATTTAAAGATCGGACTTACGCGGGTGAAACCGCGGTGCGCAGCTAGTAACAAATAAAATTGTTAATAATCAAATTCTGGAATGTTTTTTTTTATCTAATATTTGCAATTGACCTATTAAATTTGATATAAAATAATTTTTATCCATTATTTTGCTTAAAGGTATCTTAGACTATAAGTAGGTAATGAGGGATTCTGAATTACTAGTTCCATCCAAGTTGTTAAAACGGGATAGTCGTCATGTTTATTTTTTCGATCGTCTGTTGTTTCCATTTAGATCGTCTTTGGTATATGTTTTCAATCGTCTTTTGTTTCCATCCAGGGCTATCTACAGTTTAAACGCAATCGGTCCAGTAGTTTTTCATGAAAGAAGGAGTAACAAACACACAAACTTCACTACATAGTATAAAACAAAGTCGCTTTCTCTGTCCCTATATCCCTATGTATGCTTAAATCTTAAAAACTACGCAACGGATTTTGATGCGGTTTGATTTTTTGCGTTTTAGGTACTCAGCGACTAAATGTTTTTATCTTATTAATTTTTGTTTAACTTTTGTTTCTTTTTGTTCACAGGTATGGGAAATTGAGGTCGAAGTAATAAAATACAGAGGCATTAATTGACCGAGCGAACGAAGCGCCTCTGCTTCAAGTCTGGCATTCTCTTACGGTATGTTACGGTACAGTCTACATGTCGTATTTTACAAACGATTTGTTATACAAGTTTTGCGATTTTATAGATTTTTTAGTCGTCATGAATTTTTGATTAAAAAAAAGTGGCTAAAAAGGGACTAGTGGTGGTATGTTAAACGTATATTTGAAGGTAATTTTTTAGTGACAGGATTAGAAATTGAAAAAAAATACAATTATAGGTTATTTATTTATTTTATTATAACGATGGGTTAGTTCACTTTTCCCCATTAAATACCCCCATCCATGGGGATTTGTGAACTTTGTGTACACTTATCCCCGTTACTTGTTGATTCCGAGCACAATTTGTGAACAAAAATATCACAAATGCCCATCGGTTTAAATATTTATTTTAAATTGGGGATTTGTGAACTAAAACTCACAACAAAAGACGAACAAAAAGTTTACAAAACCCCATGGATGGGGATTTTCAATAAGGAAAAGTAAACTAACCCATGTCTGACACTGTTTATACTCATGTGGTCCCAGCACTGCAGGGTACAGGCCTCTCTACCTTTCTTCCATTGATCGCGATCTATAACCAGAGGTCTTCAAGGCGCGAGTGAATAGGCATCTTCTAGGAAAGCGTGCTACATCGTCACCTACCATCACGCAGGTGTGATAGTGGTCAAACGCTGATCTGTTATTTGTTAAAAAAGCTATTGCACATCAGTTTCTATAGGAGTCAAAATCATCCTGCCATCTTTGATTTTAGGTTGACAATATCTTTTAATGTAGGTACTTATGAGGTCAAAAGTCTTTAAACAGCTGGCCTATGGAAATATAAAAAAAAAAAACTACAATACGGTTTTTTTTTTCAATCTGAGCACGTGGTATCAACACATCTGCTTCAAAATAAGTTATTGCATTTTAAACTCTATTCCTTTTAAAATAACACTTAAAAAATTAGCCTCAAAATTGAGTGACAATCGTCACGCCGATATATACTATAAGTACATCTGCAAAAAGGCCAGATGTTACATTTTAAAGGCACGTGGCTTTTTTTTTATTCTGTAGAGTGATATTGTTTGTCTTTACAGTTGAGACAGCTGTTCAAAGGGTGGGGTGTTTAGGTTTAGTATGGAATTATTACGTTAGGTACAAACAAATTGATGTAAAACAGGAAGAAGCTGGAATTAAAAAAAAAAACCCCATTGCAAGGAAGATTTTTTTAACCTTAAACAATAAAATCTAGCTGCCTTCATTTTTTTATGTCACCTATCTAACAACACTTGGCCTAATGAGACGAATCTACCGATACCATAATTAAAGCTGCGCCCCGCGGTTTCACCTGCGTAACTCCCGATCCCGTGGGAATATCGAAATATAAAATAGCCTATAGCTCGACAAATGAACTATCCAACACCAAAATAATTTTTCAATTTGAATCAGTAGGTAGGTAGTTCCTGAGATTAGCGCGTTCAAACAAACACTTTTCAGCCTTATATATAATATTAGTATAGTATAGACTAGCGACTCTAAGCATACATAGGGATATAGGGACATAGGGACGGCGGAAAGTGACTTTATTGTTTTATACTATGTAGTGATAATATTATCACTATCACTACATAGTATAAAACAAAGTCGCTTTCTCTGTCCCTATATCCCTATGTATGCTTAAATCTTTTTAAACTACGCAACGGATTTTGATGCGGTTTTTTTTAATAGATAGAGTGATTAACGAGGAAGGTTTTTAGATATAATACATACATAATACAGCCGTGCGAAGCCTGGGCGGGTCGCTAGTTTATTATATTAATAAAAAATATTAATAGATATGTATGTATGATGTATATAAGTATAGATAAGTACTCTGTATGTAACTCTGTTAACACAGTTACTTAAATACAACTTGGAAGTGCGTAATCAAACAGTATAACTGTCAGAGAGGCAGGTGATACTAAATTAACTAGGTGTGTGTGTGGATTGGGTACCGTAATTTGGCGTCTCGTGGTCAACTTGTGATCGTGGAGAACGTGGCTCTATATAACTTATACTTAGTTAGGTAAGTATATGTATGATTGTAATCATGAATCTGCAAATTGTTAGGTGTTAGGTATGCGTATAGACGAGATACTTGTCTGACGAAAAATTCGATCTTCTTTTCATTATTTCTTTTCGAGCGTCTTTTGTTTTTGTTTCTTATGTCATGGTCAAGTATGTAAAATAGAAATCTATGGAAGTGGCCAGTAGGTACGGTCGGCTGCATAATTGCAGACCCACCGTACAGCTCCAAAACGGGTGTTATAAGAATATTTTCAACACAACCAAGATTCTAGACATCTGCTTTAATTGAAGTTTAAAGTCTTCTAACTCATCAATTTATTAAACAAAATCTATTAGAATTAAAACATTCCAATAATAGTAATTTTCAACTCTACCGGGGGCTGTAATTACGCAGCCGACTGTACCTACACTGTACAAAAATATTTGATATACTTAATAGATATGTGACAAGAGGTTTTTTATTTGACGAATATCACTTTTGGCAATACAAACTTTGACTAAACGCATCTTTAACGGTAAACGCCCTTGACGAAATACAAACTTGAAAAAATACTATGACCAAAACACACCATTTTTAAAAAGGTGAAATGTGCCTTAGGCATCTTCCCTCCTGATGTGTGAGATGGTGGGCGGCCAGAGGTTTACCAACTAAAACTTCTCGGTGTCCCTCTCTTCACCGTAATCCAGGAGGAAGTAGGAACTGTTTGGACATACAACTACTTCCCCCTGGGGTGACTGGTCTCAAAAGACCCTTCCGCAAAAAAACCATATCGAGAGGCGGCGCAGGACACGCCGCCGCCATCTAAGGCCTATGTTCTGGCGACGAACATGACCAACCGCCATTAACCCAAAAATCTGCCCTCACTCGCTTTCTACGAAGTCTTCCGTTTATTTGGGGGTGCTTGAGTCACGAATGTTTAGGTATGTATCTTCTAGACACCGCGTGCTACGTCTTAGTCCGCACTTACCATCGTGTGAAATATTGGTCGAACGCTGACCTATTTATATTTAAAAAAAACTTCAGTACGGTCTGAATTTAACCCCTTGTTAACGTAAAAAGTATTATTTCAACCCCTTGTGATACAATCTACTATTTAGTTCGGTAAATACCTACCTACTACCGATATTATTGATTTTAGCTCGCTAAACGATAAAAGTAAAACTGCAAAAGTAATTACACATTATAACCGGTAATTTAGCTATCTTCGAAGAAATAATTAACAATAAAACCGATATAATCTGTCTTGGGTGATATTACCGTTAACTGAGATATAAACTTCTCAGTTTTAAAGAGTATCCTCTTTAAAACTGAGAAGTTTATATCTCAGTTATTTTTAGACATTTTTGGCCTTCGTGGCGCCGCCACCACGATGGTCCAATGAGCTAGGACCCTTAGATCACTATGGCGTTGCCAGCGTCACCTGCACTGGTCGCGCCACCATTTTCTTTAATATGCTATACCATGGTTGTTTCCACGAATTGATCTCTATTATTAGCAACACTATCCGCCGTTTAAACCTTTCCTGGACTTCCACAAATTAGCCAAAATTAGCCAAATCAAGACTGAACCAATGGCTGAACCAATTTGGCTAATTTTGCTAAATTGGTTCAGCCATCCTCGAGTTCTAGCAAGACTAACGAACAGCAATTGATTTTTATTTTAATAGAACAATGGGCAATGATTTTTCCAAAAATCTAATGATGCAGATAATTGCAGTTTTAGTTTTTGTAAAAATCGGGCAAATTTTTCAGCCTTTTTCGCTGTCTTTAGTCTATAGTTTAGGATATAGCCCTGAAGGCCCATGTAAAAAATTCACTCGTGTATATAAATCGTTGCGCATTGCGCCACCAGCGTGTGATTCGGTTGCCGGCAACATATTAGTTGCACAACTAAGCTGACACCACAAGAGATACCCTCCATGCTTGCTGTATACATTTAGTTTTTAGCACTGGTATCTTAGTGAGCTAGGGCCCTTAGTGCTACCGATTTTTTTCCACTTGCATCTACGATTGGTTCAACGACCTATTACATTAAAATAATACATTCCATTTTAAACCTTATCTCTATTACTTTAAGAGCAATTATCGGTTATGAAGTGATTGTTGCAAGCTAAATAAAATTCGTCAGTGTTTGTAAATGTTATTATAGACCCTAATATTATAACGTTAAGTGTTAAATTCCATTAACAACTTGTTAAGTTAGAAGTTTGTTTTTCTTTCGATGTTATAGAAGTTTGAAGTTTTTTGTATGAAGCCTGGTTTTTATAATCAGCATTCAATTCTACGTCGATAGAACCTATCGTTTGGGTAGCGGAGCACACGACACACAGCGCCATCTAGCCCCAAACAAAACAAGTAGGCTTGTAATATGGGATGATAGCGGATTCACTACTTTTCTTTTATAAATGCATTAATGACACAGAAACAAATTATTATACCAATTCATACAAACCTATACTAATATTATAAAGCTGAAGAGTTTGTTTGTCTGTATATTTCTTTGAATGCGCTAATTTCAGGAACTACGGTTCGAATTGAAAAAATATTTTTGTGTTGGATAGTACATTAATTATTGAGGTAGGCTATAGGCTACTTTTCTTTTTCATGTTCCCACGGGATCGGGACTTACGCGGGTGAAACCGCGGGGCTCTGTTAGTATTGAATAAATGGCGGGAATCGAATCCATAACCTTCTATGTCGCAAAGAAGTGTTCGCCCACTATGCCATTGCACAGAGGCCGCCAAATATAGTCCAATACATTACCTTTTTGATTTTATATGTTCCTTAGATTATACCTATCTAAAACATAAAATAGATATTTACACATTATAAAGTTATTTAAAAAAAACACTCCGGGAGTGCAGGCAGAAGTGAAAACTGTATACGAGTATCTGTGTAAAATCTCATATGTCGCGAGAACATACGCAAAAAGAGTTTTAGATGAAAAAAAAAAATAGTCGGACGACAAATAGTCGTCCAACAAATTGTCGTCCGACATTTGTCGTTCAACAAATTGTTGTCGGACATTTGTCGTCCAACAAATTGTCGTCCGACATTTGTCATCCGACATTTGTCATCCGACATTTGTCGTCCGTCAATAGTCATCCGACAAATAGTCGTCCGACATTTGTCGTCCGTCAATAGTCGTCCGACATTTGTCGTCCGTCAATAGTCGTCCGTTAAAAAATACCATATGTACGTCTTAATACACTCACAGCCAAATTAAAAACAGTAGGCCCGGAAATCTCCAGACTTTCGGTACCGGGATTGCTCGGTTCCCTAGTAACCACTAAGATATTGATAGCAGGTGCCACTTTTAGAAAAATACCTAACCTAAAAACATATTGGTACATATTGGTCTCTTCCTCTCATGTGCTTATTAATCCTATCCGACATAATCAGGGTTGCGGGTTCGATTCCCGCCACAGACAAGTATTTATGCTTAGATATTTGTCTGTGGTCTGGTTGTTTCTATGTGTTCAATATTGATATTGAACTTGTTTATATAATTAGTTGTTCCGACCGCTGCTAGGTGGCGCCACAGGTATGTTCAATATTGATATTGAACTTGTTTATAGAATTAGTTGTTACGGCTGCCGCTAGATGGTAAAATTAAATCGCGCTATCATTGTGTTTTATCCATTTGTATAGACGTTTGTGTTTTTAATAAATCCATACTACTTTTTTGAACTCTATTAACTGAGTTTTATTTATTTGAGTATTTTTGGGACTCGTATACACTATGTATTATAAGTATATATTTACAAAAGAAAAGTATTTATGTAGTATATCCGTTGTCTAGCACCCATAACACAAGTCTAGTTACTTAACTTGGGGCTAGATGGCGATGTGTGGAATGTCCCGCAATATATATATATAATGGCATCTAGGTAAGCAACCAAAATCTCCAAACCCCTTCGCGTTGGTTGGATGAATGGTTTCATTCATTGATTCATTTCACACAAAAAAGTAAAATTAATTTGACATTTGACACTGGTGTGTAAATTCCATTTTAAATTTTAACACAGTTGGGTAAATTTTTACGGTGCGTTTGTTTTCTTTTTTTTAGGGTTTCGAAAGGGCTTATTCCCAACAGCTCTGCGATTTTGTTTCTTTAAACTCCCCCCTTATTCCAAAACGAGGTTTAAGGTTCTATTGATTACATAATGAACTATAGTCTAGACACTATCAACATAGAATATAATAGGGATAGTGTTTAGACTATAGTTCACGAGTAAATCTGTGTCTAAATCAAAGGTTTAAATCCACATCTCGGACTATCCTTAAACCTCGTTTTGGAATAAGGGGGCATAGGTTTTTAATTCGAAAATCTAACCAAATTAAATATCTGATTGAACATGGCAGAAAAAGGAACTAAGCTATATTGCATGAGGTTTTTTGAAAAATTGATGGAACACCATTCACAAAAAAGTGTCACGGTAATATTGTGTGACGTCATGCGTCATGGTAATATGACCATGACGCGTCCGTTCCCGTTAGGAAACAGAGTATTTAATAATAATATCTCTTATCTGGGCTTGTGTTATGGTGACGAGTGACGAATAGAAGACATATAATATAGAGGAGAAAAAAAAAGAAAAGCAATAACACAAAAAACTCAATTTTTCATCGTAAACCGACTTTAAAGACAACCATCTGTTTTTTTTATTGGATTTTTGTATTGTCCAGTTGTTCGTGGCAACTGTTTTTTTTGGGATTTGTTTCGTTTTTTCTGTGTACGTGCGCGAAAAATCGCCGAAACGTATGGCATTTGGTGTATTTTGTTGAAGTTCTCAACATTTTCTTTGACATATTGAGAACCACAGGTTTTTCAAAGCTCAAAAATGTTTAGAAACAGTCTAATGAACGTTTTTATTCATGTTTTTTACAACATAAGTTTTTAGTGTCCCTTGACCCGAAACACGTACGTTAGAATTTCCCTCGAAAACGCATTACACCCACGTTTTAACGTCGGATAAACTGAGATTTAAAGTTTTGCTCTGGTTATGAAATCTTCTATCATTTTTAAGAAAAATAAAACGTGTGGCACTCGGTGACTGCCGCAGTAAAGCTATTGCATAGCGAACGCTCGGCCGAGCTACATGGTAGGCGGAGTGGGGGGTGTTAGGTTTTATTTTCGTTACGGAATTTCTTGATTCGGTCACCGCGCTCTCAAAGCCAGCGATAAAAGCTATGCAATAGCTTAAAAATATACTTTTTAAATACCTACTCTTTTTTATTTTATACAGGATTGGTTTTGTTCAGGTTATTATATAGATATTACCATGAGCTTGGGTTATGTTTAATTTTAATTAGAAAAATTAAAAAGTGTTTATTTAATATAGGATATTAAACCAGTAATACCATTTTCGCTACTAAAGTTTTTTAAAACGGAATATTAAGCGTGTTTTTTGTAATTATTCAACCTCTAGCCTCGTGAAAATGAAGCTTGTAACAGCTTCGAAATATCGAGCTCCACAAAATAAAAACAAAAAAATGTGATAAATATGCCGTTTAAAATATCTTCAGTACTGTTTCTTTAATTTTATAGAAGGTTTATTCCCAAACACTACATCCGGAATTGTCCACCACCATTCTTGTAAGGGGGCAGACGGGAATCCGATTTGTTGCCCATTTCTAATAATTATTTTTCACTTAGTCATTTCTAATATTTATTTTTCACTTTTCAGACACTTTGATGAGAAAATAAAATTACAAGTTTTAAATTATCAAACCTATCAGAAATAGAATAATTCATTTGAGACAGTCAATAGGTTCTATGGTAATTAATATCATTCACTCAAGGCCAATAAAACCAACTTACTCACCCGTCTAAAATTACAACTAAAATCTCCCAAGTAAATTCCTAACTTCGCATAGACGCTAGCGCCACACGGTGGGCTGAAAATCGGCTCCCATAGACTTAGGGATTTTAATTTTCAAGTGGCGGTTTTTTTGCTGGATATTGCTTCTATTAGATATTACTATATACAAAAATGACACCCGAGTTAATTCTGCACGAAAACGAAGGAATTATTATTTTTTTACGAAAAATTTGTATGAAACTTGTATGAAAAACCTAATTATCTCTTAAACGGCAAGGATAACCGTAATATCCTTACAGGTGGTTATAGTACTCATTATTTATGATTTTTTGGCATATTCCAGAAAACAGAAATCGATGCCGATTTTTTAAAAAAATCATCGAAATATTTTTATTTATTTTTACATATAAAATGTTTCCTTTTAGTGTATCAGCTAAGAATATCGTTATAAAGAGTGTTATTGATCGAAATATTATAAAAATAATATAAAAAACAAGATAATATTTCAAAAAAATTGCTGTTTATTGTTTGATAATTGAAATACAACAGAGGCTACAAAAATATCATTTAAGTACTATAAATACAATTATACAAATAATTTCTAAAAACGAATTTATGGAATTAATGATTACAGGTGCGTATTGGTGCAATAACATAACAAAAACACTTGAATTATAACATTAAATATTACAAATGTCCCTCATCACTCTCGTTGTCGGACTCCGATTCTGAGTCAGAATCCAGATTGGATATAATAATATCCAAAAACTCGAACTCAGTTTCCTGAAACTGAATTAAGTCAAGAGTTTCAGCAAAAAAGCTCTGCTTTCTCTTGACACCTAACTTAGGCCTTTGTGCACTTAGCAAAGGATCCGAAGGAAAGCCTCTGTTGTATTTCAATTTTCAAACAATAAACAGCTATTTTTTTAAATATTATCTTGTTTTTTATATTATTTTCATAATATTTCGATCAATAACACTCTTTATAACGATATTCTTAGCTGATACACTAAAAGGAAACATTTTATATGTAAAAATAAATAAAAATACTTCGATGATTTTTAAAAAAAAATCGGCATTGATTTCTGTTTTCTGGAGTATGCCAAAAAATCATAAATAATGAGTACTATAACCACCTGTAAGGATATTACGGTTATCCTTGCCGTTTAAGAGATAATTAGGTTTATCATACAAGTTTCATACAAATTTTTCGTAAAAAAATTATAATTCCTTCGTTTTCGTGCAGAATTAACTCGGATGTCATTTTTGTATATAGTAATAACTAATAGAAGCAATATCAGGCAAAAAAACCGCCACTTGAAAATTAAAATTCCTAAGTCTATGGGAGCCGATTTTCAGCCCACCGTGCGCCACAACAAACTGCAAAACTAACATGGTTTTAATGTACAATCAACGTTCAAAAGTACACCGGCACCGTAACGTTTACAATCTTGTGCAGTACTTTTTAAACATTATAACAACGTAACCTGTGGATCGAACCCACGTCGCACTAACGAGTATTTGAGTGAAAAAATCGGACAAAAATATTTAATTTATTTATATAATTTTATGTGCAATTAAATTAAATAAAACACAAAGTTTGACCAATATAATAATTATATATTTAAAATTTTACATCTTTTTACATTTTTAGGATTCTTCAACTTCTTCTTCGTCGGAACTTTCGTCTTCGCTTTGTCTATTTTTAAATACCGTGCTGGCAGACATCATTTCTATTGCCTCCTTTGAGAAAGGCTGTCTTTTTTTATTTTGCGTCTTTCTGCTGCAGCTGATAAATGGATCTGAACTTAAAAGAAGTCTGTTTATTATATCTATGTTGCAGTCTCTGCGCGAAAATTTGCGGGAAAAATGTAATCTGTATTGCCTAAAATGTTTGTTTCGGGCTTCAGCTGCCTCTTCCGATAACTAACCAATAGGTAGAGGTGCATGAGCTATTACTTCACCTCCATGTATCAAAATTTTGTGTATGGTTGGTGACATGGGATGCCAACCATACAGATCGACATATATTTATGCAGTTTCATTTGCGTATGCTTCAAATTTTTCTACATCAATGTTATTGCCACTTGATATTACTTCTAATATAACTTTAAACCTTTTTATTAAATCGACATTGATGCCAGTTATTCTTGAGGAGCATTCCGGATCTGCAAAAAATCTCCTTGACGTGTTCCCGTCATTAGTGTTCCCAAACCCTGCTTTGGGAACATCTACGAGTAATCCCATTTCCTCTTTAAAGGCTTTTTGTAGTTTTTCTTTAGTCTCTTTTATAATTCTTTTTTCTTCTGTAGACCGTGCTTGCCATTTTTGTAAAGGCAATTTATAGGCTAAATGTAAAATAGATTCGAAAAATCGAATTCTTGCGTGAAGAATTGATAATCCAAACTTCAACGTTTCTACTTTACTTTTTTTTTAATTAATTTATTAAAATCCTTCGAAGTCTGTCCGCAAATGTAGCATCTCATTGTAGATGAGGTGTCTGTAGCAGCATTACATACCTTGCCATCAATCATGGTAAGTAACAGTTTATATTTTATTTTGCTGCCATCAATTTCTGTCTCCTGAAGCTGTTCGGCTTGGTTTTCAATGTATTGTATTTCTTGTTTTGTGATATCTTTTATGTTTCATTTATAAATCTTATACGTATGGGTCTGCAGAATCTGACTGAAGACGGAACCGGATTTTGCCAAATGATTTTTTTCTCCTCTTCTTCAATGATAACAGATAGTCTTAGAGGCACTAGTGAGCTTTGAAAAATATTTGCATCACTATCTCCGTGATTTTCGAATTTTTGCTTGTATTTTGTCTGCTGAGATCCGTCACATCCCCATTTCGAAATTAACACCATATTTTGTTTTTCTTCTTCAGTGCTGGACGTATTGACAACCTCCGCTATATATTTGTACAAGCGCAATGCAGTGTGATTTAGTAATGCTTGAAGTTTAACTTCTGCGCTTGTCTCAGTGACATGTATTGATTCTTCCTCGGGATAACATTCAATCTTAGCCATTTGTATGACAGAATAGCATGGGTAAATAGCTTTACCAGATCTGTGGATTATTTCCCATTGTCTTCTAGTGAAATCACCTTCAACAAAGATAGCCAGTGCTTCTGCTGGCGTATATTTTTTTACAGTTGTTTGCTTCTTGGTACTAGAAATAACTTTTCTAAGTTTAGTAGCTCTGGTGGGTGAAGCCATTAATTCTTTAATTATTTTTGATGCATCTTTATTTCCTGAAGTGCCCTGACTCACGCCAGCAGCATAAGTCAACTCCTCGACAGATACTTGTTCACGCAGATCTTTTGTTTTTCTCCGTTTGCTACGGTCACACACATCTTCAAATGATTTTTTTGGACGTCCAGGTTTTGGTAAGGTCATTTCAGGCCAGTTAGGTAATTCCATCGAAGATGTAAGCCACACTTCATTACTTTTTAAAAACCGTTCTTCTTTGTATGAAGCTCCTCTCCACTTCTTTTTGAATTCACTTTTAAAGTGCTTCAAACCATTTACCATTTTATGTTTCTCATGTTCCGGACAATTTGTCAATTGGACAAGTCTATCTTCAAACAATGAAAACTTTTCTTCTATTTTGTGGCCCTTGAATTCATTCAAGATCTCCCACAATGCTCTTCTAGTAAATATCTTGATAGTTCTCGAATTATCTGTACGACAAATAAATAAATATATTAACTTAAATTAATTGTGTAATTTTTACGTACAATTTAAAAGTCATATAAAACAAAATGGCGGACGTAGGCGGATGGTTTTATTATGATTTACAATAGCCAACAAATCAATTATTATATTGTTATAAAAGTTGTAGCCCGACAAGACACGACATATACATAAAAACACGATTGTTTGAAAAAGTAAAGCAAAAAAATGTACCTAAATTGTAACTGTTTTCATATCACATAAAAATATAAATTTTATACGACAAAGTAATCATGTAATATTTTAAAATGTAGTACATACCTTCTTCTGCCATATCCAATAAAAGTTTTTTCTAAATTGAACCACACAAACACACAACTGTGAAGCGAAGTTATAGTGCGAACAAAAGTGCCGAAAACAAAGACATGCGACTCCACGAACGGCTGAGTTTCGACTGATTTGTTAAAACAGGTCTAGAGCGGGGGGATTTTTAATGGCCGCCGTCTAAAAGGTCGGTTACCTGGCTATAGGAACAATAGCTTACATGACACTTTTGACTAAGTTGCACATTTTTACTTATGTCCGATTTTATTGATCTAATAATCGTTAGTGCGTCGGTTGGTGTAGCGGATGGCGGCTTATACCACTCGCCCAACTAAATACATGCAGCATGTTGAAAATAATAATCGCAACGAGTACTTATAATTTAAGTATTTATGTTTGTGTGTAACGTCTATTAGAAGGTCGTAAGTCCAATACTTACAGGACATTTTGGGCATTGCCATCTAGCCCCAAACTAAGTAACTAGACTTGTGTTATGGGTGCTAGACAAAGGATATACTACTTATATACTTTTCTTTTAAAAATATACTAGCGACCTGCCCCGGCTTCGCACGGCTATATTATGCATGTATTATACATATAAACCTTCCTCTTGAATCACTATCTATTAAAAAAACCGCATCAAAATCCGTTGCGTAGTTTTAAAGATTTAAGCATACATAGGGATATAGGGACAGAGAAAGCGACTTTGTTTTATACTATGTAGTGATGTATACTTATAATACATAGAAACAATCAGACCACAGACAAATATCTAAGCATAAATACATGTCTGAGACGGGAATCGAACCCGCAACCGTGTGTTTGGCAGAATGGCATAGTGACCATTGTGCCAACTGGGTCATCGGTTTGTTTATAGTATTATTGTAGCAAACTGATAGTGGACTTATGACGCATACTGTACAAGTAAATGACATTCAGTAGATTAGTCGCTGTCCTACATCAGGTCGAGAACAATGGTTAGAACGAGAGGAAAGTATTGTGTGCATTGTAATAGTTACCACGGAGTTGCGTAACCATAAGACACGGTGACTGTCCTAATCTGTGACAAAGTGTTGAGTGTAAACAGTTAAAACAATCTTGTTAGTGTTATGGCTACGATTTTAGAACCAATTTTAACAAGATTTGACCTAAACAAACTAACATTTGCGAGTGTATAATTTTTTTTTAAAATAGAATGAAACTCTGAATTTATGTTTCTTACCCAAGAAACTACTAGCAGTTTGGGCACCTTTCCGAGAGATACCCTAGGAATAACATCGGTATTTGACGACACAGGGTTGACCGGTTGCGGGTTCGATTGCCGCCCCATAAAAGTATTTATGCTTAGATATTTTGTCTGTGATCTGGTTGTTTCGATGTATAATAAGTATTAGGGATGGGCCGAAATTCGTTTCACATTCGGTTTAACCGAACTTCGGCAGTTTAAACAGAATTTCGGCATTCGGCCGAAATTCTGCTAAAATGCCGAGCATTCGGTATTTGATCATATCCAGAAAAAAAAAAAAACAACTTAGCTGTTTTAAATCCTACTATCCAACTAATATTATAAAGCTAAAAGTTTGTGAGTATGTATGTATGTTTGTTACTCAATCACGTAAAAATCGCTAAACCGATTACCATGTGAATATCTTAATTTAAACACTTAATTTAAGCACCCATAACACAAGTATCTTAATTTATCTTATACCATATCTTAATACCATGTGATATATGAATATCTTAATTTTGATATCGAAACATTTACAATGATAGCCATAAATCACTACATAGGAACTTTTAATTTTTCTGAAAGTGGTTTGTTGATTGAAACCGTATTATACCTATTGGTATTTAAAATTTTCCAAAGGAAGGTTATGGTACAGAAACACCAAGGATTCGGCTTTATCAGGCAGGAGTCTGTTGCGTTTTTCTTCATACACATTTCCTGCCTCTGAGAAAAGTCGCTCAGATTCCAGGAGGAGATAAAAATATTCGTGCCAAAAAACTGCATAACCTTGCTAGTTTTTTGGCACGTATGATTATTCATGGCCCACCAGCCATATGGACATTAACCTTTAGGCAGCAAAGCCTCATTCAGATATCTATCTAGTTTTGTTGCTATCGGACTTCTGGTTTCGTCTATATTGGGAAGCTTTGCTGCTGCCAGTTCCTCGTAGCAGCTCCAAAACGATTTATGTATGTCTTCGTTAGACTGTGAGAATGATTGTGTGGTCTGGACAACTTCTTCGTCACTACTTGAACTTTCATTCTCTACGCTTCTTCTTACATATTTTGCTAGAAAGATTCTAAACAAGATTCGTCCTGTCATTCTCAAGAAAATGCAGTAAAAATAACCGAAATTCGGCCGAAGTTCGGCCGAACTTTTTATTTTCACCGAACTTTCGGCCGAAGTTCGTATTCGGTTAAAATCACATTCGGCCCATCCCTAATAAGTATATATTTACAAAATAAAAGTATATAACAAGTATATCCGTTGTCTAGCACCCATAACACAAGTCAAGTTACTTAGCTTGGGGCTAGATGGCGATGTGTGGAATGTCCTGCAATATTTATTTATTTCGGTTTGATTTTTTGAATAGGTATTAATTATATTTTTTATTAAATTAACTAAATATTCCTTTTCCATAAACTTAGGGACTTCCAATGACGTTAAGAGGAAAATCTAACACTAATCTATTAAAAAACCTTAAAATTGTCCGGCAAGCTGCTAAATTGCTTTAAATGTTTTTCCGTGTAGGTAATTCGTTTTCCGTATAATTAGGTAACGACATCATCAAATATTAAACTGATTCTCGTCACGCGAACTTTATAACTAAATTATTTTGGTTGCACGAAATTTGGCGTTTATAAGGCTAAAACTATTACCGTTTGTCCCCCACAAGAGCACCGCTCATGGCGAAAGATAATGATTCTTACAATTTAATGTGATAATACCATTCAGTTACATACGTCTATGCGTGGTCTAGGCAAACAACTTCCGTTTTACTACTTTTGGAAATTTAAACTTTTATTTCACATTGAGGATATGTTACAGCTGTTTTTGGAAATAACGACCATTGACGTTTGAAACACTAGTCAAAACTCACTACATAAGTAAAAAACAAACGTCATTGTCTTCTAACTCCAAAAAACAGTTGATTTTCCAGTAAACACAACCTCAAAATTTTCGAAAATGAATTCAAAATGTGAAAAGTCTAAGTATAAAAGTTGTTAGCCTAGAAGTTTGGAATCACCCCCTTTAGTATTACCTACAATAATCTCGTCAAAACACAAGCATTGTTTATCAACTTGACTTAAAGCTAAATAAATTGTTGAAAGTTACCATTACCACTGAGTGGGTAAGTGGCGCGTGCGAACAATTGTAGGTACGTATATATTACGTAAGTAATTGCATAGCCGAGTGAAAATTTGGTGACGAGTTTTCCACTTGTCAATTAAATTTTTTTTTTTTTTTTTTTTTTTTTTTTTTTTTTTTCCACACATCGCCATCTAGCCCCAAGCTAAGTAACTAGACTTGTGTTAAGGGTGCTAGACAACGGATATACTACTTATATACTTTTCTTTTGTAAATATATACTTATAATACATAGAAACAACCAGACCACAGACAAATATTTAAATACATGTCTTAGGCGGGAATCGAACCCGCGACCCTGTGTTTGGCAGTCCGGCATGGTGACCATTGTGCCAACTGGGTCGTCTTGCTTGTGTTACTATCTGCCACCAAGAGCATTTTTTGTAGGTGACAGATGGTAATAGTTCTTATAAGGGAATTTTGTAGGTAGATGGTAATTTTAATAAGGACCTATGTTACCAACTTTAAAGCAAATTTTTGTATGCGGATTCATTTAACCCTTGGGAAAAATAAAGCTCATTTTTATCCCCATATTCCTATAGGATCTAGGAAAATAGGTATTTAAAAATTGCACCGCGACAAGATTTGAACTAGCAACCGTCTGATGGCCATGTAGATGCACTATCAATTGCACTACGCAGCCAACTACGCTACATGTGATATTCGAACTATGCATTTTATTTTAGGAATTGAGGTTCGTTTTTTAACCGACTTCAAAAAAAGGAGGAGTTTCACAATTTAAATTTTTTATGTAGGTATATTCACCTATTATTCGAAGTCGACTCAACCGATTGAGATGATTCTTTTTGTGTTGAAAAGAATACTCTTTTTAGCACAAAAACATCAAATTTTTTAAGAAAAGAAAAGCCTTACGTTTTGTCTCATAAAAAATTGATGAGGATCTTTGGAGTGCACCTGGAGCTGTAGCAAATTGCTCAGTTTTCAATACCTATCTGAAGAATCGGGTGTTATTGGATATGATTTTTTCTTAGAAAATATTACTAGCTCTTGTATAACACACATAATGTATAATTAACCAATAAATCATCAGATAATTACCTTCATAACAATCAGGAAGATCGTAGTTATTTAGCAAAAACCCTAAGAACTTTCTCTCACAGCAGTTGCTTATAGAAAAACCCTAAAATTAGGTTGATGGAACAATGCTCGTGGGATTTACTACGCGGAATGTTGCCATCTTGTCTCTGGTATTGTGACGTAAGTTATCGTTGCATCATATGGTGCGCGTGCGCATCTATGATTTTTTAGGGTGTGCAACATGTATGCAAAATTTCAGCTCAATTGGTAACCGGGAAGTGGATCAAAATTAATTTGTAAGATTCCACCCAAACAAACAAACATACATTGCAAGTTAAATAAAAGCTTTTAAAAACGGTATCTTTTTGCTAAGACACCACTGTCTGTATGTCACCAGGCTGTATCTCATGAACCGTGATAGCTAGACAGTTGAAATTTTCACAGATTATGTGTTTCTGTTGCCGGTTAATCTCTTCAATAACGATAAAATAATAATTTGTGATTTAACTTAACTTTTTAATTGAAATGAACGTAAGAATTTGACATTTTATGTGATTTTTAATCGCACAAGTTAATTGGCAAACTTATTCGTCAAGTCGTGTGAATTTTAGCAATTAGGCAGACCAAGTAAATATACTTTATTTTTACAACATTTTTTTCTAATTTTTTATACTCTGTTAATCGCAATGAAATATTATGATCCCTAGATAATTCGCGTTGATAATGTCATTTAATAAAATTAAAATTATATTGTAATTGTTTCATTGTTAATTCGAAAATTCTAGGCTTTTATTGCAGATGTTCCATCAATTTATTAGACGTTATCACGTCAATAAATATTTAAAAATGTATGACAATTAATACGATAATATAATTTATTAAGGTTTATTCATCTTCACTTCTCAGGTGACAGATCAAACTTTTTATTGTTCAGAGTTTCATTTGTCCCCAACGATGATGGGGGCAGATGAACCATACCATTCCAAGATCTTTCTTCACCTAGAGCCCAGCCCAGTCCTGATAAGCCAATGTAGATTTATATTCGTTGATAACTCTAAGATTGTAGTGTTAGGTAACAATATTGTCTAATATAGAATCTCTTAACTTAATCTAGACTTAGGTGTTGTTTTAGAAGGCTTGGGAGTGCCAACTTGTTGCGCAATTAGTGTAAGATGTTGTCAAACTTATAATATAAAAATCGGCCAAGTGTGAGTCGGACTCGCGCATAAAGGTTCCCGTCCCATGTTGTATGGGAGTACCACTTAATTTTTTTTCTGTTTTTAGTATTTGTTGTTAAAGCGGTAACAGAAATACATAATCTGTGAAAATTTCAACTGTCTAGATATCACGGTTCATGAGATTACAGCCTGGTGAAAGACAGGCAGAGGTACAGTGAAGTCTTAGTAATAGTGTGTCTTTTTTGCCCATAGGGTACTCTAAAAAGCTGAAATATTCAACATGACATAACTCCGCAGCCAATAGCCAGATCCCAAACTAAATAAAGGGCAGCAAGTAGGAGGAAGACTCTTCTGTCATACATGTCGTTGCCCACCATTTACCAAACACCCTGTATTAAATTCTTTGTTAAAATCCGTATAGTCCCAGTCGCCCAGATAATCATCATCATCATCATCATCAGCCGGTATCAGTCCACTGCTGGACGTAGGCCTCTCCCAAGATACGCCACTGAGCCCGATCTTCGGCTCTTCTTCTCCATTCACTGCCCACCGCTTTGCGTATGTCGTCGCTCCACCTGGTCACAGGGCGTCCTACACTACGTTTGCCAATTCGCGGTCTCCACTCCAAGACAAGTTTACCCCAACGATTATCAGTCCTGCGGCAGATATGACCAGCCCACTGCCACTTCAGTTTGCTAATCCGTTGAGCTATGTCGATCACTTATAATAATAATAAGCCCAGATAATAATCAGTGATTAAAAGATACTACGATCTAGAAAATTTTGTTTGTTGTCCCTAATAATATCACTTGTTTACTAATAAACCCACATTCAAAAGTCTGACCACCAACCCTTCATCGTGGCTTAAGTAAGACAAACAGCGATAAGGGGGTTGGCGCCTTGACGTGGGGGCAATAACATCCCAGTCGCCACCCGGAGGCGACTGGGACTTTTAGTCCCGATTGCCACCGGGTGGCAATCATGTGGGATTATACGTTAAAATCTATGAAAAACCGGCCAAATGCCATCGCGCACGAAGGGTTCCGCACTATTATATTCTGTTTTAGTATTTGTTGTTATAGCGGCAACAGAAATACACAATCTGTGAAAATTTCAACTGTCTAGCTATCACGGTTCATGAGATACAGCCTGGTGACGGACTGACAGACAGACTGGTGAAGTCTTGGTAATAGAGTTCCGTTTTTACCGTCAGGGTACGGAACCCTAAAAATTAAGTTTATGGTCAGGTTGACAATTGGTTCGGCTGCGCAATCGTTTGGCCATCGATTCTGCACGTAGTTGCTTCATTTAGATTACAATTTTGCGCCACAACACTAATAATAGATTTTAAAAAATGGAAATTACATATTGGAAAAATGTATGTGCGCTAATTGACATTGTTCTTACGGTGAAGGAAAACATCGTATTAAGGCTGCTTATGCTGCCAAACGCAACGCGCCAGAAATACCCGTCGCTTACAACTGATATTGTTAATTGTAACGAATGTGTTTTGTTTTTCTCAAAAGTGCTGAGATGGAATTGTAGGTGAAATTTTTACCGATATTTTGGCGTAATTTCGAGGCGAAAATTCTTTGTCATTTCAAAGCTAGACTAGTTTTAATTCTTAATTTTAGGATAGCTTTAACGCTATAGGAAATATTTGGCTCAAAATCAGACCAAAATGTCGGTAAAAATCTCACCTACAATTCCATCTCAGCACTTTTGAAAAAAACAATACACATTCGTAACAATCAACAATTTTTACCAACGAAGGCGACCGGTGCCAGTAGTAACTATTTAGTAGGCTGTGTACCAAGGTCGTTGGCGTATGGACCCCCCTTAAGCTCACAACTAGTTGGCCTCAGAGGCATTTAAATTAATAAATATATATATTGCAGGACATTCCACACATCGCCATCTAGCCCCAAGCTAAGTAACTAGACTTGTGTTATAGACAACAGATATACTACTTATATACTTTTCTTTTGTAAATACGTACTTATAATACATAGAAACAACCAGACCACAGACAAATATCTAAGCATAAATACTTGTCTGTGGCGGTAATCAAACCCGCAACCCTGTTTGGCAGTTCGGTATGGTGACCATTGTGCCAACTGGGTCGGGTCGGCATTGACGAGGACTAAGCTAAGACTAAGCTGAAATAATATCCGAAGATCCCGTTTTCCCTACTATGTGCCTATTATTAATTTCAATAGATTGTTTTCTAATTCTGCCTGTTCCATTATATTATTTTTTTCTTTTTTGCTTTGTAATAATGTCTAGGTACCTTTTTTATTTGTTTTCTTGTCCGTGTGCTTTTCTAATAAATGTCTATTCTATTATATTCTGAGGCTTTTAATTTACTTTTATGGAACTGGTTACGATCGAGGATTTTAATTTCCTTGTATGTCTATCTAGTTGCGAAAAACAGCCCATAATACAGGTACAAGTAGTTTGTTCATTGATTGCTTCATTTAAATTACATTTTTGCACTAATAATAGATTACCAGAAAAATTACATAAACATAATATTGCCTCTAAAAAATTAAAAAAAAAAACCGGTCAAGTGTGAGTTGTACTCGCGCGCCGAGGGTTCCATACATTAGTTTTTTGGAGGTACTTGGTGGTATGTATACCTTCAAAGGGAAGATCTTCCACCGGGCAGGTGTTATACTTGGTAGGCCGCGGCCCAACGATGTTTCGTTGGAACTTGTATATAAGCTTATCTTCAGAAAAACTTCGCTTGCGCGATCTAGGATCTACGATCGGCTTAGTGGCGCCATTTCCACTGCAAGGGTTTGCATGGTAGGTACCAATTTAACTTGACCCCTATTTCGTTTGGGCGCCCATACAATATAAGGGTCAAGTTAAATTGGTTTGACTAAATATGTATGTATGGTGACACCGTTTAATTCTCAAGTTTTTTTATTTTTTGTAATTTTTCCTTTGTGTACCTTGCTTTTTGCCAAATTTCGTGATTCTAAGTCAACGGGAACTACCATACTTAAATTTGCGGCATAAACGGCTGTATCTTTTGATTCTGTTGACTTAGAAGTTTGATTTTTTCACAACTCCAAGGGGCCTGAGTATTTGATATAAACGCGTTCCTGAGAAAAAGGGTCTTGACAGACAGACGGTGATCCTATATAAATTGATCCTATACGGGTTCCGTTTTTCCTTTTGAGGCACGGAACCCTAAAAAAATGTAGAATTGACGAACAATAGTTCCAAGTATTGCCATTCTTCAAAGCAAACCTACGCAACCTTAGATCCGTATCAATAGTTAGATATAAGTAAAAACCCAAGGATTTTCATACAATTATCTTTAAGGCGTTACGTGTGGGAACCTAATACTGTACATAATTGTTTATTGTTTTGTGTTTAACAATCGTACAGTTGCGAAGTAGGAAATGTGACTGGATTTATGGCAGGAGTTTAGGAGGTGGTTAATTCGAATCTCGTATCGGACCACAAGAAGAAATTGCCTGGTTTCGACTCTGACCGTTAGGGCGTGTTCAGATGACACGCGTTGACCACGCGCCCGCCCCGCTCATCACACGCGCTGACCACGCGTTGAACACGCTCTGAAATTTGTTCTATACATAATTTGAGTCTTATGACACATCAATAGATCTCAAATTGCATTTCTGCAAGCAGGCGCGGGGCGGGCGCGTGGCGTGAGCGGGTGGGCTAGATAAATGCAATTTGAGATCTATTGATGTGTCATAAGACTCAAATTACATATAGAACAAATTTCAACGCGTGTTCAACGCGTGGTCAACGCGTGTGATGTGCGTGGTGGGCGCGTGGTCAACGCGTGTCGTCTGAACGCGCCCTAAATCTTGGACTCGATTTAATCGATTTCGTTCTAACCACAGGAAAACTAACCACCACTTCCATAAATGAGACTAAGGGAGTCACCACAGTGCGATTGCGGAGCACCTTGCCAAACCCTTTCCCATGTGGTAAACGAATGCCCATTTCGTCGTTTTCCCGGTGGAATGTCGGAAGTTCATAAACTTACAAATGCCACCGCAAGCTGGCTGAAAAACTTGAAAAACAAAGATGACAAGAAAGCTTATTAAATTGTACAAACTGGCGACCTTATCGCTTAAAGCAACCTTAGGATGGAGAAGGTCTGTTTAGGTTAACTGGTAGGTCGTGTGGTGTAAGAAACACATAATATATAAATAAATACCTACTTAAAATAGATATTATAAACTAAATACTTTTATCATAATATACAGGGTTATTGGAAATTAATTAGCACGGCGTTAAGGGCTTCTTCTGTGCACCTTAACAAACAACTTTTGTTCTACGACTTTTGGAAATTCGAACATTTTTTTGAAAATTTTGAGGTTAAGTTTACCTGAAAATCAGCTGTTACTTACACGGAGAGGTCAGTAACCTTAAAATTTTACTTATTTTTTAAGTTTCATCTACTGTTCTTGGTGTGAATGACCTTTGTTTTAAAAAATCAGCTGTTTTTCGAATTTACATAACCTCAAAATTTTCATTTTTTTTTTCGAATTTCCAAAAGTCGTAGAACAAAAGTTGTTTGTTTAGGTGCACAGAAGAAGCCCTTAACGCCGTGCTAATTAATTTCCAATAACCCTGTATATCATAACATACACATAATAATATAATACACAACATAATCAATACCTAGCAATACTAATCATAAAATAATACAAAACAAAATATATATGTATAATAATAAAATAAGACAAGCATTTCTAAGATAAGAAACAAAAATACATAATATTTATTTATTTAATTTATTTATTTATTTAATTTAATTAGAACGGTCGTAACCAATTACTCTAATTAATTATTTAAAGATAAGTACATAACAAAAAGAATAAGAAAAAACATTAATATTATTACAATTATTTCTAAATTGACATAATTTATTCATCTATCTCACAATATTTCAAACATACCAACATGAGTTCCTTCCATTCATCCACATATACATCACAATCTGGGTTAGCAGTGAGTACGTTATTGAGAGTGTTGAGAGTGCGGGGCAGAAAGGATTTAGATCGCGCTACTGTACTGGTCGAGGGTGTAGCAAAAAGCACGTGCCTTCTGCCGGCAAGATATTTGTTTGGCACGAACAGTCGTTGTGACTTGTTATGAAGGTCAGGAGCATCGATAGTGTTGCGGAGGATTTTGCATAGTACTGTCATCTGCTCAAACGCTCTTCTAGTTTGGAGGGAGTTATAGCCTAAGTGACCCTGCAGAAATTGCGTCGGGTACATATAGGGGTAGATATATAATATATATATATATACTTAGTGAGAAGAAAGAGGCAAGAGAGATATGTAACAATAGATTGAAAGTAATGTTCAGTTACCATACTCTTGAAAATGGGTCGGGTTTTAGCAGAGCAGGTTGGAATTCTAGAGAATTCCAGAGAATAACAGAACAAAAAGAAAAGGATTTCCTGTAGAACCTGGAATTGTGAAGGGGAGCTTGACGGAGAAGGGTTTAGAGGTTTGATCCACGCAGGATGAATTTAAAAAGTCAGTTAATTGGCACAAACTATCGACAAACATAGTTCGTCAGTGCCTTTTGTATCTTTAAATATCTATTTTTTGTAGTTTCATTAATATTTTCATATATATACGGATTTACGAAATATTCATACGAAATACTAGCGAAGGTTGACAAATGTCTTCTATGATTGTGGCATCAATATTAAAATAATGTAGGCAGGTACTAAAATACTTTACCAATCTAAAGTCCAAGAAATCAAAATGTAATTCAACTATCAAAACTGTAATTCTAAGTCAAAGACTTTAATGGCTACATTTTACCAGAAATAGACTGAACGTTTACAATTTAATTGATTAACTTTACAATTTAGCCCTCCGCAAAAACTCCGCGTGCGAAGTTTTTATGCAATTCTATTGGAGGAAACCGCTCCGCTCCGTTTCTGTGAACAGGCAGCCTTAAATTGTACATGTCTAAAAAGAAAGACTCATTCCATTGATTCTTTGCTGAACTTTGCTGCACAGGGTGAAAAAAACGGGCATAGTTTTTAACCGACTTCAAAAAAGGAGGAAGTCAATTCGTCGCGTATATATTTTTTTTATGTATGTTCGCCGATTACTCGAAAACGCCTAGACCGATTTGGAAAATTCTTTTTTTACTATGAATAATGCCCACTCTATAAACAAGTAGATTTAATATCTTCGTAGGTACTTGGTATCTGGAACTGTCGTATTATTTCACAACAATTCCATTAAACAGAACAATCAACGCAGTTTATGAACAATAAATGTTATGCTAATTAGACATAGTTTTGTTGTTTATTTGCATTCAATTCCATATACTTGAGACTGGCAATCGAATGAAGGTTTTTTATTAAATACTTTCAATAAGTAGACCGAACAACAGCGACTTTTAAGTTATCCTTACTTAATTTTTATTTTACCGTAATAGACGAAAGAGCAAGCCGTCAAGTGCGCCATCGTTTGGGCGGCCCCAAACCACCTCCTCATGGCGTATGGCATTCATCCTGCTTGGATCAAACCTCTATATCCGAGTTTTTCAGTCAGCTTGCGGCGGCAGTTGTAAGTTTAAGAACTTCCGACATTCGTTTACCCCTCCCTAATCGAGTAAAAAACTAAATCAAAATCGGTTCATCCGTTCGGGTGTAACCGAATAGCCCGAATACCTAATTGTTGTCAAATATATTTGTGGCATCACTATCACTACATAGTATAAAACAAAGTCTATTCCCTCTGTGTCTGTCCCTATGTATGCAGATCTTTAAAACTAAACAACGGATTTTAATGCAGTTTTTATTAAATAGATATAGTGATTCAAGAGGAAGGTTTTAATATTTAAAACAAAACTACCACACGTACGAAGTCTCGGGCAACAGCTAGTTATACCTAAAACCTAACCCCAAAAAACTAAACCTTTTTGATTTATTTTTATTTATGTATTTATAAAGCCTTACCTTAACCCAACAATTCGTCCTTAATACACGACGGCCTCTATAGGAACCAGAATCCAAGACCGATCCCTATTTGGTCCAACAATGTATTGATAAATGCATGGTTAAGATGCTTCTGTACTTTTTGGGGATGACCCAAGGTTTCTTACGGAACGTGTAATTTTATCTTCATTTTCCTGTTGTACCCAATATTTTATGGTATTGTTTAAAAGGGAAACATATTCACAAATTCTATTTACTTGAAGCAACCATCAAATAGATAAAGTCAATCGAGCTTTTAAATTAAGAATTCTGCTTATTAAAGAACATTTACTAAATTAAGTAATTATTGTACAATCAACGGTCAAATGTCCCTGCCCACCGTAACGTTTACAATCCTGTGCAGTACTATTTGAACATTATAACAACAACAACAACAACAGTAGCGGGTGACGGCTTATACCACTCACACAACTAACGACATAGCTAACATGTTGAAAATAATAATCACACAATGAGTACTTTTAATTCAGTATTTGTAGAATAGAATAGAATAGTATTTGTGTGTAACGTCTCTTAGAAGAAGGTCGTAAGTCCAATACGTGTTGATAGTATTATTGTAGCAAACTGATCATTTACTTATGACCCATACTGTACAGCGTCTATAGGGAGATGATTTTTTTTACACATAGGTCAGTGTTTGATCACACTCGCCAGATGGCAGGTGACAATGCGGCCTATGATGGAGCACGCTTTCCTAGAAGATACCTCGCAACTTGAAAACCCCCAAATTGTACACGTCAGGAAAGACAGACGCAGGCTACTGATTCCATTCCATTGCTCTACGAATAAGGAATGACGAAGAAAAACGTTTTAAGCTTTAGGTGACCAAAGGGCTGGCTCCTACCTCGGACAGCGGGTAAGCTTCGCCATTCAACGTGGTAACGCTGGCTGCGTTACCACGTTGAATCGCGAAGCCTTTTGAGCACACTTCCTAGGACTTATAATTTTTATTAAATGTAAGTAGGTAGGTTATTTAATTAATGTAGCTCTTTATCGATTAATTGTTTTAAAGAATATTTTATTCCTTTGTTACTAAACCGACCGAATAAATACAATTAATTGACAAATTATACCTTACCTCATTGCAAATTCATAGACAAATAGTTAATTATAGATTTATTGTCGACCAATTTAAAGTTGACACGGCATTAATGTTTTATTAGCCCAATTATGGGCGATGAAGCCCACGCCTTCCGGGTTAAAACCTTGAATGGATAAATGTATGAACACGTTTATAATAGAAATAGAATATTTCGAGTAATGTTTTTGAGCGTGATTTTATTTCGCCTATCATTTTACAGTAGAGGTGTGTATAGAGAATGACTATTATCGGAAGAAGGAATAATCGTTTGCTATCAACAGATGCCAAAGTGACAATTTTTCGACACTTTTCGCTATATCTTGAACAATTCACACAATATCTTTTTATAATCTTCTTTATAAATTATAGCCTATGTTCTATTCTGATGTATCACCATCACTACATAGTAAAAAATAAAGTCGATTTTCGCCGTCCCTATGTCCTTTTGTATGCTTAGATCTTTAAAACTACGCAACGGATTTTGATGCGGTTTTTTTTAATAGATAGAGTGATTCAAGAGGAAGGTTTATATGTATAGCACATGCATAATATAGCCGTGCGGGTCGATAGTGAGCTATATTATTGTAAAGTTTCATTAAAATCCATTCAGTAGTTTTTGCGTTAAAGAGTAACAAACATCCATACATACAAACTTTCACCTTTATAATATTAGTAGGATTATACAGTGTTATTGGTAATTATATAACAAACGTTTAAGGGCAATTAACTTAACAATCAACTTTTTTTCTACGACTTTTACTAATTCGAACATTAAAAAAAATTGAGGTTATGTTTACTTATAAACAGCTGTTATACACGGAGAGTCGGAGAGGTCATTGACATGCACTTGTTTTTTGTGGTAGATGAAAGTAGCCAGTGGCTACTCTATTTGGCACCCTAGGGTAGCCAGAAGTAGCCATGGTTACATAGCCGGCGACGTTTCTATGGGGCGTCCCACTGAGTCAGGGTCCTAATGTCATCTCTATTGTTTCAATCTCTCTGTCTTTTACTGGTCATTGCAAAATAACGTTTCCTATAAGGTCGAAACATGGATGTTATCTGAACTCCCACGTGGTTGGGTTTTTGACCAGAACCGGCCAAGGTCGATGGTTGGAGTTTTTGTCGTATCCACTTGGACAGATAGCAAAAAAGATCTAAGGCAATTAAAGTGAGTTTTTGGCTAACAACAACCTGCACCTTATGGGATTTTATGTAAAATTTATGAAAATATAAATTTTATACTTGTTTTTTCTTTACAATCGCCGTAAAATTGAAAAAGCTAAAAAAAACACGATTTTTTATGATTTTCACGATTTTTTTCTATCGAGGCAAATCACTCTAACCGTGTTTCGAAGTGTATGACAATACAAAGCATTTCTTCACCTTTACGACCGACAATAGGAATATTATCATTCTATGTATTTCAGTGGTTGATACCCAAAAACTGTTTCTAAGAAACCTCTATCGCGCTTCTGGTCATACCACTTTGATAATTTTTAATTTTTAAAGAAGGATCTTTCACCAGATGCAACTGAAACCGGCAGTGTAAGAATATTCTTGTAAGTAATATTATCTGCAGGTCGTTATGAACCAATACCGACACAAAGTGTCTGAGCATTGGTGCATCAAACTTATCATAGTGAAGTGCTTAGAATTCTGTTGGTACTGGATATTATTCTATTTAGCAGTGATCTTGTCTATGCGAATGATCGCGAAAAAGTCGTCGGTTCTCGACTGCGCAAACATTGTCGACGCCCTGCTGCACACTCCACCGAGGGAGTCCCAACAGAACCTTAAATCCGTTATTATATACCCCGTTAGTCCCAATCCCGTAGGAATATGAGGATAAAAAGTAGCCTATATGTTAATCCAGGTCTTCAGCTATCTACATACCGAATTTCATTACAACATACACAAACTTTCACATTTATAATTATTAGTAAGATTGCACACGCAGAGCTTTTCACTATAGAAGCAGTATAATAGAAGTACATACATGCACCTCTTTGACCATAAAAATCACTATCACTACATAGTAAAAAATAAAGTCACTTTTCGCCGTCCCTATTTCCCTTTGTATGCTTATATCTTTAAAACTACGCAACGGATTTTGATGCGGTTTTTTTTAATAGATAGAGTGTTTCAAGAGGAAGGTTTATATGTATAATACATGCATAATATATCCGTGCGAAGCCGGAGCGGGTCGCTAGTATATCAATATAATAAGAATATTTACCCTGTTGTGAACACAGTAGCACGAGAAAAATAAACAAGAACTAGGTTTATATTAACTTTTGCCTTTCTGACTAAAATGGAATCATAAAATATTTCGATGCTGTCGCTACACAAAGTGGAATATTCAGAATTTCTCAATATTTACAATCCAATAACTTATTTTTTAAACTGAATACTTTTACGCAAATATGGTGTTCCGTCGGGTGTACTGTATTTTTTTAAATAAAAATTGTTTTTTTTAACCGACTGCAAGGAAAGGATTATGTTTTTTCGCGCCAATATTTGTATGTTTTAATATTCTTTATTTCCTCGTAACATTTTCCGAATCACTTGAAGGATTGCTTTAATTAAAGTATCGTTTGATTCGTCTCATTAGTCCAAGTGTTTGGATTTGACGTAAAAAAAATATGGCTACTGTATGGTTGACAAAAAAAGTGTAATTTAATGAAAACTGCAAACTAGTGCAAACAGAGGAATTAATAAAAATATTCAATGTGCTGACTGACTGACTGATATGTCCTCAAATTCGTCTCGTTTGGGCCGTAAGTAATAAGAATATGAGACGAGTTCAAGGATAGAAAAAATATTATTTTTGATTCCTCAAATTCGTTTAATTTGGGCCGTAGGCGTAGGTATATGGGACAAATACAAGGATAGACAAAACATTATTTTTGATTCTTCAAATTCGTCTCGTTTGGGTTATGTGTGTGTTTACCTATAGGATGAGAACAAGGATGGTTTTATTTCATCCCGTAAATTCATCCTATTCGGGCCGTAAGGTATAAGGGACGGGTTCAATCGGAAAATTAAGTTTCTGCTAAATTAATCTTTGATCAAAACCGACACCTGTTCAAGAGTTTTTATATCTTCAAACATACATTGAATTTTAAGTATAAAAACAAAAAATATGTACCATTATAAATCAAATTAATTTCAATCTTAAACCTTATATTTTTAAGGTTTATTTTCGTCTGAAGATTGAAAAATAACTTTAAAATATCAACAATGGTTTGATATTCTATGACTCACTGATCTAATTTATTGTTCAAGTTTTTTTATTATGACAAAAAGTTTATAAAAATTATGTCGTAATGCACACGTGTTTTTCTTTGTTTTGTTTTCATTGAATTGATTTTTTTATATTGAATATTTTTTATTTCGTGAGAAAAAGATATAAGACAATCCTTAGTCCCCTAGAGCGACTTAACATAACGATTGTTGAATATTTTTAATTATAGAACTAAACAACTTACGACATCTGATACGTAAATCAGGTATCGATTGCTGTAAGTAGCGAAAACAATATTTCTAATAACTTGAGCACTAAAAACTTAATTTGAAAAAAAATTAAAAAAAATGATTGGTTGTAAAGTCGGTTTACGGACGATAATTTTACGTGATAACATCATAAGAAAACGATGAAAATTAGAGTTTTTTTGTAATTTATTTCCTGTTTTTTTCCCTTTGTTTTTTTCCTTTCGTAAAAGTCTTCTATTCGTCACTCGTCACCATAACACAAGCCCAGAAGAGCGATGTTATTATTAAATACGCTCATGTTACCATGACGCATGACGTCACACATCGCGAACGGGACGCGTCATGCTATCAATTTATTAGACGTTATCACATCAAAAAATAAAATAAACAAACTTTCGAATTTATAATATTAGTTTGGATAAAGATTATCATCGAATAGGTATTTGTAAAAAACACTTTGTAAATAAAATTTATAAAATAACTTAGAATACAAAACGAGGTTACAGCACATGAGTGTTACAGCTTATAGCATCCACAAAAATCCACCTCATCCATATAAGGAAGGTTGTTCACATCAAACAACTAGCCACGTTCGTGAGACAATCACGATTCCGATGTTTATTTTAACATAGCTATTTTGATTTGATATAGGTCCTATTGACCTTTCCATCTGGTCTAAATCTATATAATATCAATGCTTTGTAACGAATAGACTCCGAAACTACTGGACCGATTTAGATGGAAATTGGTTTAACGATATATTAATTCATTGACAGTAATATAGGCTACTTTTTATCCCAATATTCTCACGGGATCTGGAGTAATGCGGGTAAAACCGCGGAGCGCTGCTTTTCATCACTACATAGTATAAAACAAAGTCGCTTTTTCTGTCCCTATTTCCCTTTGTATGCTTAGATCTTTAAAACTACGCAACGGATTTTGATGCGAATTTTTTTAATAGATAGAGTGATTCAAGTGGAACGTTTATATGTATAATACATGCATAATATAGCCGTGCGAAGCCGGAGCGGGTTGCTAGTTTATATTATAAACAACATAGAAAGATTTTATTCTTTTTTTTTTGTTTGTAACGAATTGGTTCTGAAACTACGGGACCTATTAAAATAAAACTTGGTATGAGTATACATTGATTCCTTGACAGTAATAAAGGTTACTTTTTATCCCAATATTCCCACGGGATCAGGAGTTATGCGGGTAAAACCGCGGAGCGCTGCTAGTAATTTATAACAGTGCCAGCAACTTTAATCTATTCTATTCAGAGCGCTATGCTGCGACTTATAACTTGCCCCTTTTAGGGGGTTCGTATTGCCCTAGATGTCCCATACGTGACACCCCCTGGGTGGTGATAAAAGAGCAATCTCCTGGCTTCGGCCGCAGCTTGTTTACCACCCACCGGCCTAAGCCGTATCTCAATGTTATGTACAGTCAAATTACCAATTAGCTGAACCCCACGTGACCCAGAGTTCCATTCGCATATCTGTAAAAAATATAGTATTTACCTATTTTGATATTTTTTCATCATCACTACATAGTATAAAACAAAGTCGCTTTTTCTGTCCCTATTTCCCTATGTATGCTTAAATCTTTAAAACTACGCAACGGATTTCGATGCGGTTTTTTTAATAGATAGAGTGATTCAAGAGGAAGGTTTATACACATGCATAATTTATCCGTGCGAAGCCGGGGCGGGTCGCTAGTATAGTATATTGTATTGTAAAAAAAAAACAGAATAAGAGGTAACATTACTTTACAACCTTACAGATTTGCGAGTGAGCTCTAGGTCACGTGGGGTTCAGCTAATTGGTAATGTGACTGTACGTAGACCGGTGCAGCCACAAAAGGAGGACGGGAAAAGTATTTGTTCCAATGCCGTCTTCCTAACTTCACTTGCGTCTCTCGAAGTCTCCCGTTTATTTGGGGGTCTTTGAGTTACGACCGCATAGGTTACTTTAAGAGAATCGTGAGCTCTCGATACGCGGCGCGAGTAGGTATTTTCAAAAATGACTCGTATCGTGCGATAGATAGAGTTTAAGTCCGGACGTGATTGCCTACATTTTGCTTTTCAAATAATGTTGCGGGCCGTAACGTTTTTACCCCCTTTATCCTTCACAAAATGAAATAAATTTGGTCATATTTAGTTTACTGCATCTTACTCTAGGTTTATACGTTTTTCTTTTTTGGTAATTCAGTTTAGTCTATTAAAAAACAATTGAAACGCTCGATTAAGTTTTTAAGTCAAAAATATAATAACTTTTATTTTAGGCAATATTTCTTTAGAATAAAAAGAGTTAAACCTAGTTTTCGATTAGATCTAGAACATTTTCAAAAATTATCAAAATCGGACTTCGTTTATGGGAGGGAAAACGTTACCGCTTTTTGTATGCATCTAAGACCTTATCGTCACTTACCATCGTGTGAGATAGTGGTCCATAAAACCACCTTCCTCAACTTCTTGTCCATCCAAAGGTGCCTGAAAGAGATCGTTTTGACCGATAAGGCCGCCCTTTGTATTTTTATTGTTTTTAATGAAATTTAAAAATGGTGTTTACAATAAAGAATTTATCTATCTATAAAAGTCGGCAAATTAATGTTTGGTGTTTTGGAATGAAATGAAAATGAAAAATGAAAAATATTTATTAACCTAAACCTAATGTTAACATGATACATTGACTGGTAGCCCCCACACTAAACAATGTTTGTATCGTGGGGTTCCAGAAAAAAACGATTATCTAGGGTTGGAGTTAGGCATTCGCTTAACCAAACTTACAAAAACTACTCAATATATTAATACTTATTGGAAAAGATGGCATAGTGACGAAAGTTGGCATTGAGTACCATAACTCATCATTTCTTCCTTTCATTTGTGCCAACGATTCGTAGAAAATGTATTAGATAGAGTATGCTTGCCCAGCATCACCCTCTCAGCTTACACGACAGTGTCCAGAGGAAACAGCTCTGCAGTCAACTAAGCCGCGGATTGCAGCACGATGTTTTCTTTGTATTATTATAACTTTATACTGAATACTAGCTGTCCCGGCAAACGTTGTTTTGCTATTTACAAAAAAAGGAATAATAAACGAAAAAAAAATAGATGTTCAATTCTATTAAAATTGGATGGTCGATTTTCAGACCTGACAAAATACTTACCTGCACAAAAAAAAATATACAAATCGATTCAGCCGCTTAAGCCGATAGGTAACTAACACCGCGACATGAGAATTGTATATTTAAAGGAATATAGGGATAGAAAAAAAGAAAAAGTGGCTGTGACATACGACAGACAGACAGACATGACGAATCTATAAGGGTTCCTTTTTTTGCCATTTGGCTACGGAACCCTAATAATTTTGAAAAGACCAAGACTAAGAATTTAGCACTAAAATGTTTTCAAGAGTAGTAAGAAAAGGGACTTAAAAATGCTTTGATCAATTTACGTGGATAAAGAATAAAAAAGCATAATCTATTACGCTTTTTTATTCTTTGTAGTAGCAGAATGGTAAAAAAGGCTAATTACAGTAAGAAATTTATGGCAAATGGTTAGATTACGAGGCACTAGCTTTTATGAGCTATAAAAATGGTTTTCTTATTTTACCAATCTAGCAGCTTGATGAAGTTTATTAGCAGGGCTAGCGGCAAAGCACGGATTGTTTTTCATCGTCTTTATGAGAATGGAAAATATTTTTAACATTGGAAATGGTTTATTGATCGTTTCTGCACCCTTTTTCAGCAAAAGTGTGACATGCCGGAATTCTGGAGTTCAAGGACCACTTAAACCTCTTAGTGCATGCCTCTTTAAGTGGAGGGGAGGGCGGTGAATTGCATTTTGTGTTTTGACACTAGTAGGCTCAGACCTTAAAACTAAATATTGATACTTTCACTACAGTTACGGAGTCCGAGAAATAACGCCTGATTCAATCAATTACCATCTAATATGTTTTTGTTTGCAGGTGACAGAAGCACAAATGGCCTGACACGATGTTCCGTACGGCGTCAGTCGAGGGGTCCGGGCCGAGGACGCCGCCCGCCTACGCGCCCCATCCACCCTACGTCCCTCCCCGTTTCTTCCCCCCCCGAATCCGTCCACCACCCCCTCAATACTGCTTCGACGCAGCTCGCTTCGCATGCGACGCTTCCAAGCCCCGATACTTAGACGTCGAACGAGAGAGACTCGTGACCCGATGGCTGACGGAAGCGAACGAAGCACTCGTGCGAAGAGACAGACCACCTCGCTACAAGCCGAGAAGTTCAGAACGAAGGCCTGACTTCTTAGAGCGGGAGCGAAGGCCTGATTGGTCGGACAACTTCGTGCTATCAAGACGGAACGGCTCCGTCGAGCCGGAAGACCATGAAAGTGAAGTGTTATCGTTAAAAGAGTTAGTGGACAAGTTCTCTTTGCCACGTGTTGTGAAGTTTGAGGGTGAGGACAGGCCAGTGTTATTATACAGAGTGTTGGAAGCGCATAGGAGAGTGGAGGCTGTTCCCCTGTCAGGGAAGAAGGGGAAGTTGGTTGGGAAACCGCTATACATACCGGATTCGTATGATGGTGAGTATTACCTGTAATTCATTATAGATACAACTTCAGATCGTTGACGCTGAAGCTACCTAATGCCCAAAAAAGCTACAGGAACAAAACATCAATAAAATGCGTATTTTCGCCTTAGGCATTTACCGTTTTGAATCTAGATCTGTAAAATCTGTATCAGTGCCAGATTTTTACTAAACCCAATTTAATCTGACCGATGGAGGTACCTGTAGGTTTGATCTACATTAGTATCAGTGCCATGCAGGCTATAATTAAACCCAATCTATATATTATAATATGACTGATGGAGGTACCTGACCTGATTAGTCCCGTTCTATTCTGACTAATTCCGACTGATGAAGGTACCTGTAGGTTCGTCCTACAAAAGTTTCAGTGCCCGACTTTAATCAACCTTAACCAATCTAATCTGACCGATGGAGGTATCTGACCTGATATGTCACCAATCCATTCCGACTGATGTAAGTTCATCTTTCAATATTATCAAAGCCAGACTTTAAATAACCCCAATCTAATCTGACTGATGGAGATCCCTGACCTGATTAGACGCCTATTTTATTCTGACTGAAGGATGTATATCTGTTTGTTTGTCCCATAACAACCTTGATCACTCTATTTGAATAGTAGGAAGTGTCGCTTAGGGAGAACCATTGGTTTATCAAAGAACAATAGGTGATCGGCACTGACCTAGTTGGTTCACGGTTGACCTGATGGATTACATTCTTGCGATGCTACGGCGGCAGATAATGATTTATTATGATGATTACTAAACAATGATATGGCGTCATCAGTAGATTTATACTTTGACTTAATCTAAGACCAAATTGTTAACTGTTGTTGTTCTTTATCGAGTACGTAAAGTAAGTAGGTATAGTTGGGAAGAAAATATATATCCACCTGTCGTATTCTTAATGTAAAGGGAAACGGAATTTATTTTTTTACAATCTGTAAAGTCCATTGACATAATATAAACATTATAATAACTATCATACGCTAAGTTTTATCACCAGTCTGATGATCTTTAAGTATTTTAGGATATTGGGCCCAAGGGATAGCCATAGCCACTCTACGCCTTCCCGAATAGAATAGAGCACTTACCTACGGCTTTATTTTCTTCAGTTTGGCCTCTTGCCCCATTACTTTGCATTTCACCTATGTTCCTTACAGAAGAGTTTATCTGCCTCTTCACTTTTATTCTTTTCCCTAAAACTTTCATTCTAACATCACCACTGTCGTCATTTTTTATCCTTGCCCACTAGCGCCCCCAACAAACCTATTTCCTTCTCTATGCCTAAAAAATACGTTCCATTTCATCAAATCCTAATTCTTGCCTAATTATTCTTTATTGACATTTCATTCTACGTGATTATTCGCAATTCGCGACAACACCCACAAACTCTAGTCTTGTTGAAAATGATGTTTGTAACGACATCGAAATATCTAATTCCACTACATTACTCTACTTACAATAATGTAACTAATATCAGTGTGTTGTGCATTTTTTCCCCCTAGCGTTGGGTGTTATAAGTTTGACATGTCTGCGTGTGTGTCTCTGCCTGTGGCATCTATCTCGCGAACGGATCGGAAAGGTAAATTAGATTAATTTAATCGAAATCGGTTCAGCCGTCTGAAAGTTATGGCGGATTAAAGTCGGGGTTTTTTAAATTCTAAATTAAAGTTTTTTTAAAAAGGTCAATACAAATACCTATTTGATTTAATCAACACAGCTAATTACTCGATAATCTGGTTTCGTTTCAGATGTCTTTATTTCTAGCTGTTGATTTATGACAGTCTAGAATACGATCCGGTAATAAAACTCACAATAAATAATTAATTACTCAGATAATAAAATAATAAAAGATTTTATTAACTGTTAGATATATTAATATAAAAAACAAGTGATAAAGTAAGTAATTTTTTCGAATTTAAGACAAAAGTTTTCTACAAAATTGATAAAAGGCATTTCTAAGCAATATTGCAGCTTAGTGTTGTATTTTAGATGAAAAAGCGGGACATTTTGGCGTCCCGATTACAGGATCAAGAAGAACGACTTTCACCGAGTATGGATGATAAGTATTTTATATCAAATAGCTGTACCCTGCCACGATTCGCTGTGGTCGCGGTCGCGGATATGTGACTGATGCAAAAAAACGTGTGGCACTCAGGGACTGCCGCGGTAAAGCTAATGCTATATCGAGAATAATTTCTTGTCTTAGTAAATGTTCTTATAAAATAATAAAAAAAAATATATAAAAAAAAAAAAAAAAATAGTCGTCCGACATTTGTCGTCCGACATTTGTCGTCCGTCAATAGTCGTCCGTTAATAATCGTCCGTCATTTGTCGGGGGTCTTAGGTGTTTTCGTTACGGAATTTCTTGATTCTCCCCCCAAGGCCCGCGATAAAATCTATGCAATAGCTTAAATTTGATAAAAACAATCCTTGATACGGATATATATCATTCTAAAATTTCAGCTCGATCGGTGCAGAACTTTTTGAGTTTTTAAAGCGTACAAAAACCAACATAACATTTTTATATATGTATATATAGATAGAAGATAGATTAAATAGGTCAATTAATTAATCAGCTCAGTGAAGCCCATACTTTTATGATTATATCCGGACACATCACTAGATCCCTGAAAATCGGGACATCCCGCGTAACACGGGACACCTGGCAACACAAGTATTAAGTTGCATCAATAAACCAAGCTTTACGAGGTTCCAAACATCCGTCTATGGGGTACTAACTAACTAATAAAATTTTACCGCAAGACTGTATGCGGAAACAATAAGTAGTTATTATACGAGGCTTCCTCTAAGACATTAGTTACACAGCACGTTTCCACACAGACAAATGTACATTCTGGTAACATAAGTGCAGACTGTAAGTGCAAAAGGCTTCAGAGCCTTGAAGATCGTTGCAAGATGGCGAGCTTGTGTTTTTAGCCGACTACGGCAAAAGGAGGGTTATGTTTTTGACCGCGTTGTACAGTCACGTTATCAATTAGCTGAACCCTACGTGATCCAGAACTCACTCGCATATCTGTAAAAAATATAATATTTACCTATTTTGTAATTTTTTTTATTGTAGTTGTAAATTACTTTACAACCTTACAGATGTGCGAGTGAGCTCTGAGTCACGTGGGGTTCAGCTAATTGATAATGTGACTGTATGTTTGTCTGTGCCCTCATAGCGTTTAAACTACTTAACATAATTCATGTTAAGTCATAAAAATGAGGTATCGTTAGAAGCGTCTCAATGGTCCGCTGGTTCTAGGCTATGTGACGTCACAATAAATTATATCGGATACATTTCAGGGAGTATGCATCAGAACTCCAAGACCTAATTTTGTCATCTCCATTCTTTCGTCATACAACAAGGCTGATGTGAGGCACCGATTCATGGTGGACATACCAGACGTTCGCATTGAGCGTTTAGCTTCGTCATTTCTTATTCGTACTGCAAAAGAATGGAATCAGTTGCCAGTGTCTGTCTTTCCTGACGTGTTCAATTTGGGGGTCTTCAAGTCGAGAGTGAATAGGTATATTCTAGGGGCGCGTGCTACACTTGGGCCGCATCTTCACCTACCATCAGGCAGGTGTGATAGTGGTTGACCTATGTAAATAAAACAAATGGTTGTCTGTAAAGTCGGGGTTAACGGAAGATAACTTTACGTGATAACGTCATAAGAAAACGATGAAAAATTGAGTTTTGTTTTTATCCCTTTATATATTTTTTTCTTGTTTTGTCTTGTTTATCTTTTTTTCCCTATATATAAGTCTTCTATTTGTCACTCGTCACAAAATAACACAAGCCCAGATGAGCGATATTATTATTAAATATTGTTTTTCCTAAGTTATGACGTGACGCGTAGGTATATATTACCATGACGTGCCCATATTACCATGACGCATAACGTCACACAATATTACCGTGACATTTTTATGTGATTGCAGATATTCCATCAATTTACTAGATGTTATCACGTCAAAAACTGCTATTAATATAATGTATTCTACTTAAGGTTGCTTATGCTGCCAAACGCAACGCACCAGAAATACCCGTCGCTTACAACTGATATTGTTAATTGTAACGAATGTGTTTTGTTTTTCTCAAAAGTGCTGAGATGGAATTGTAGGTGAAATTTTTACCGGTATTTTGGCGTAATTTCGAGGCGAAAATTCTTTGTCATTTCAAAGCTAGACTAGTTTTAATTCTTAATTTTAGGATAGCTTTAACGCTATAGGAAATATTTGGCTCAAAATCAGACCAAAATGTCGGTAAAAATCTCACCTACAATTCCATCTCAGCACTTTTGAAAAAAACAATACACATTCGTAACAATCAACAATTTTTACCAACGAAGGCGACCGGTGCCAGTAGTAACTATTTAGTAGGCTGTGTACCAAGGTCGTTGGCGTATGGACCCCCCTTAAGGAAGATTCTAAGTTTTAAGGTCCTGCCCAAGTTGAAGTTTACAGTTATTTCAACTCATGAATTTATTAGACAAGTATTACAAGAATGAAAACATTCCAACCGATAGTAATTCTAGAACAGTTTCTTAGCTCATTTTACGGTCCCATCTCGCGGAAAGCATGAAACTTGGCATGCAGGTAGCTTTTACATACATATTATTTAATATATAAAATTCTCGTGGCCCAATGTTAGTTACCATACTCCTCCGAAACGGCTTGACCGATTTTTATGAAATTTTTGCATATTCAGTAGGTCTGAGAATCGGCTATTATCTATTTTTTATTTTGAATCCTTTAGTTTTTTTTTGTAAATGGCAAAACAACGTTTGCCGGCTAGTAAGATATAGAAGTAGAAACAAGGCGTATAATGAAATGTTTCCGCCCTTTCCCCCCTTTTGTGTGCCAAATTAGAGTTTTTTGCACTTTGTATGAAAACGGTTCAAGCTACAACCAAACTGTCTATGAGCAATATGATCTTCATTAAATTCTGTACAATATTTACCTTGGAAGTATGTAGGTCGGACTTAGGTATAGTTTAGAACTTATACTTTAGATCTATTTAATTTGATATAAAATACTTTGCATCCATTAATGAGCTCGATGAAGGTCGTCCTTAAAGGGATCCCGTACTATAAGCAAACAAATGAGAGTGGAAGAAATTAAAGCAAAAGTAACCGCTAATGTCATTTTTATGTGATCCTCTTTAGAGGAAAGGGTACCGACCGACGCGACGCTCCCTCTATACAAACGTAATCGACTGTTTCCTCCCTGGATTACTAGCACAAATATTTTTGTTGCATAAAACCTATAACTGCCATGACTATGCCCCAATGTTTTAGTTTTTTCATTTTTTCATTATCTTATAAAGTAATAGTTACAAAAACAAATTATATATAAAAAAAACATACATACAACCGAATTGAGAACCTCCTCCTTTTTTTGAAATCGGTTAAAAATAAGATATAGGGGCATGGTCAAGGTCATGGCAGTTATAAGTTTTATGCAACAAAAAAATTGCTATAGTGTCATTTATTATCCAGGGAGGAAACAAACGACTACGTTTGTATGGAGAGAGCGTCGGTACCCTTTCCTTAGAAGTGTTTAAATAATTTATCATGTTACACTTAAGACACGTCTTCTGGGCTTTCAGAATTAAAGCCCTGATTAAATAAAGAATCCCACACAACACACAGCGGCATGCGGTATATCAAACAAAGTTAAAACAAATGTAGGTGTTGCAAGAGTTATCGACGCATGTGCACAAGTCACGCACGTCATGCGCGTGATCTCATAACTAACTACATAATACATTGAAGAAATAAATTGGATGCAGGATGGTATAGAATGCATTTTTGGACTTTGGTTTGTAAGATACAACGAAATGTCGACCCAGTTGGCACAATGGTCACCATGCCGGACTGCCAAACACAGGGTTGCGGGTTCGATTCCCGCCACAGACAAGTATTTGTGTTGAGATATTTGTCTGTAGTCTGGTTGTTTCTATGTATTATAAGTATATATTTACAAAAGAAAAGTATATAACTAAGTAGTATATCAGTTGTCTAGCACCCATAACACAAGTCTAGTTACTTAGCTTGGGGCTAGATGGCGATGTGTGGAATGTCCTGCAATATTTATTATATTTACCTATTATTAAATGTCTTTCGTGTAGGCTTGTCATTATACTTGGCTGTTTTCCGCAATTAGACCTCTTTGGGTCCTTTTTGCGTGAGGATGGAGTAGGCTTACCCTGTCAGCTTAGTCGATCGAGTCCACAGGAAGAAACAAATCTTAAGACCAGTGTGAGGCTGTAAACCATACAAAAAGCGGTAACGTTTTCCCCTTCATAAACGAAGTCCGATTTTGATAATTTTTGAAAATGTTCTAGATCTAATGGAAAACTAGATTTAACCGTTTTTATTTTAAAGAAATATTGCCTAAGATAAAAGTTATTATTATCTGAATATCTATATTTTTGACTTAAAAACTTCATCGAGTATTTCAATTGTTTTTTAATAGACTAAACTGAATTACCAAAAAAGAAAAACGTATAAACCTAGAATAAGATGCAGTGAATTAAATGAGGCCAAATTTATTTCATTTTGTAAAGGATAAAGGGGGTAAAAACGTTACGGCCCGCAATATTATTTGAAAGCAAAATGAAGGCAATTACGTCCGAACTTAGACGCTCTCGATCGCACGATACGGGTCATTTTTGAAAATACCTACTTGCTCCGCGTATCGATAACTCATGATTCTCTTAACAGTTCAACTTCCGAGACGTTTCCCCTGTGGGAGCTAAAGTATCCGCGAGACTAATTTAAAATTAGCGCCCCCCCCCCCCCTGGACCAGAGGGGGGGGGCATGAAAAGTTCTAGACAGACGTTAAGACGGTACCTTCCCGCTGATCAAACTTTCTGGTCAAACTAGTTGTGTTGTTCAAAAGGAATAAATTTCCTCGCAGTCAAACTACTCAACTAAGTGGTTAACAAAAGGCGATCGATATGGAAAAACTCATGAAGATACATTTTTTCATTGCGAGTCATGTAGGATGCTTTTGTCTTTTTTGCAAACCGCGGATTGCTGCTAGTGTGTCATAATAGTACATTAAGAAGATATAAGTGTGGTAAATTGATCTTTGCATAGAGGCGGTTTAACGCGCTAGCGGAACGCGAGCGTGTTGAGAAGCCAAGATGCAAAGATCAATTCCACATGCGTATCGTACGTTTTTTATCAACCATTTTTGCTAGCTTAAAAACTCTGTGTTGGTAGGTACTTACCTTTTTGAAGTGAAAACTTCTTATGGCGCGTTGGGCACTTTTGTGGGTGAGCATTTTCAGCCGTTCTCGCGACAGATTTTGACGCGACAGATGAGATTTGACGCGACAGATGAGATTTTATTTGTGTTAGTCTTTTTGTTTAACTTATACTGCCATCTATTACACAAATTGAGAAACTTAGTTTCTCGAAAGACCGCTATTCGAATGTAGATGGCGCTGATTTAAATTTTTTACTGCCATCTAGCGAATAAAAAATAAACTATATTTGTTTAAGTGAGTGCTAATAGATGGCAGTAGCAGATCGTTTCAAGAAATATTCTATGAGAAATAACAAGTTTATTGTTTTCACTTCTGCCTGCACTCCCGGAGTGCGCTGTTTTTTTTTATACATCAAAACAGTATAACCCAGAAAAATTAAGAATGTTTCATCTAAATAAAACATGTAATAAGCAGTAAAATAAAACATGTAATAAGCAGTAAGATACGTATTTAACTTATCGGGATAACTTTATAGCACTAGTTGGTAATGTATAACGCACGCGTGCATAATACGTTGGATTATGAGCCTAAAAGCGGTTGAATAAGATCCACTTTATGAGCAACTGTGGTCCAAAAAATAATTTACAGAAATTATAATTTAAACTATGGGGAAACCAGACAGTAGCTAGTTAACGTCCAAACAAAGGGCAGTCCTCCATCGCCTTGGCTCCACGTGGGAGTAGCCCAAGACATGCCTTATTAAGCCATACCTACATACAAGGTCACGACCTCAGCAACAACGCACAGACAATTTATGTGGGCTCTTTTAAATGTTATTCATTAATGTTGCAATTAACCTTACTGTTACGTGAATCGTGGATTAAAAGTTAGAGGGAGCTCAGACTTAGTAACTTTTCGATCGGCCGATAATAAGTTTCCAAGGGTTCCGTACCAAAAGGTTAAAAACGGGACCCTATTACTAAGACTTCACTGTCAGTCTGTCTGTCACCAGACTCATAAATTGTATCTCACCCATAAACCGTGGTAGTTTTTAAAAATCCGATCATACGTTTGAAATCCTGGAAGCTTCTTAGATCTTATTTTTTTATATCTTTTGTATTCTCTTATTATTATTTTCGTTTTTTTTATTTTGTACTTTTGTTTTATCTCAGTGCTTCTATGTTTGTTACTACTTTTCTAATTGTCTTGTGTCATGTGCTTGTCCAAATAAATGCTTTCTTTCTTAAATATTTTTAAGCTATTGCATAGCTTTTTGGCGACCTCTGTGGCGCGTCGGGCGAACACCCGACTGCGACGGAGAAGGTTGCGGGTTCGATTCCCGCCGGGAACAAGTATTTATGCTGACCATAAATTCTTGTTTCTGGTTCTGGGTGTTTCCTATATGTATAATATGTATATATTTACAAAGAAAAAAAGAATATAAGTAGTTTATCCGTTATCTGGCACCCATAACACAAGCATTAAGTTGCTTAGCTTGGGGCTGGATGGCGATGTGTAATATGTCCTGAAATATTTATTTATTTATTTTATCGCGGGCTTTGAGCGCAGCGACCGAATCAAGAAATTCCGTAACGAAAATAAAACCTAACACTCCGCCTACCATGTAGCTCGGCCGAGCGTTCGCTATGCAATAGCTTTACTGCGGCAGTCATAGAGTGCCACACGGTTGTTTGTTTCTAGTATTTGTTGTTATAGTGGCAACAGAAATACGTAATCTGTGAAAATTTCAACTGTCTAGCTATCAAGGTTTATTAGATACAGCCTGGTGACAGACAGACGGACGGACGGACAGTGAAGTCTTGGTAATTGGGTCCCGTTTTTACCCTCTGGGTACGGAACCCGAAAAACCGCCGATCAGGGGCCTTATTCTGCTATTTGACCAACCATTGTCATTATATTGAGACTCTATTGATATTATATCGAGATTGTGACTTTATTTGGTATTCTGCTAAAGTTTTAATAACATCGCAATATAATCACTATGGAGTCTCAATGGTATGGTAATATTTACCTTGCAGGTGTTGCCTAGCAACATGGTATATGTTGCTAAGCAATATACCGTTTTGACAACTATCGAGATTCCATTATGCCACGATTGTAGAGCAGAATAAAAAAGTGAGTCAGTGGTGTCTCGATAGAATAGTCAACGTTAGCAGAATACCAATTTGACATGTAATGTCATATTTTTGACATTAAATTTCTATTACGATTATATCGACACACTATTGAAACACGATTGTATTAGCAGACTTAGGCCCCAGATAGCTATCTGATCGGCTGAGCTAATCGACCGATGGTTTGTCTGTAGTCTGCCATACCGTTAGGATCGTTGATTCCAATCACAATTATTATTGTAGCTTTTGATTTATTTGCATTAGATAAGTCATACAAGATTAATTGTTGAAATAAAGATAGGTAGTTTTTTATTGTTTACTAACAGCACTTCGCAGTTTTAACCGCATAAGTCCCGATCTCGTGGGAATATCGGAATAAAAAGAAGCATGTTTTACTCTTAATGAATTAATGTATCCTTATACCAAGTTTCTTAAGAATCGGTCTAGTAGTTTTGAAGCGTACCCCCAAAAGGGCAGGCAAAAGGCTTTTATTTAGCACATACAATTTTGTCTGATGTACGGTCGACTGCATAATTGCTGACCCACCGTAGAGCTCCAAAACTGCTGTTATAATAATGTTTTCAACACAAGCAAGATTCTAGACACCTGCTTTAGTTAAAGTTTAAAGTCTTCTAACTCATAAATTTATTAAACAAAAATTATTAGAATGAAAACATTCCATTAATCGAACTCTACCGGGGGCTGCAATTATGCAATCCCCGGTAGTATGTATGTATATACCTAACCAGTAAAATTGTAACGAAACCTTGGCGTAGAGCAATTTTAGTAAACGAAAAAAGGTTAAATATAGCATGTAATTTAGCCAACGAAACCTAGGGAAACATTTTTCATTGAAAAAAAAAAACAGCATGCGCAAGCGCATGTTGCACCAAAACTTTCCATTATTTTGAAACTAACAACCAATTACGACTCGTCAATTCAATACCTTGATAAAAATCTAAATTATGTACTTAGACATAATTCTACGCGAGTAGGACCGCGGTGATTTCTTGCGAATTGAACCCCCGACCTCCGGAACAATTCTAGCTCGGCGACCGACCGTTAGGTACGTTGTACTCAGATACCTACTTTAACTAGGTATTTATTTAGGTATGGTTTAACTGTTAACTCAATTCGGTTGTAAACAAAACTGCGCTTTTGACATATTTTATGATGCTTCTGCCATTTTTATGACTGCGCTTTGACAAATAAAACAGCTTTTTGACAGATATGGTTGCACTTTTGACAGTTACGACAGCATTTACGACAGATTTTATTACCCTCAAATTAAGAAATATATATTCCTAGTTCTTTGGATATAACCAAAGAGATTTCAACATTTTTCTAAGTCTTTGGATAAAACGGAGCTTTTGACAGGATTTACGTAGGATTAAAGGGGATGGGTCTGAAAAGTTTTTGTTTCACTGCCGTTTTCCTACCTTTATTCGCGTCTCTCGAAGGCCCCCTTTTAGTTGAGGGGTTTTACGTCATGAGCTCATAGGAAAGCGTGCCATAAAACCGCATCGTCACTTACCATCGTGTGAGATGGTCGTCAAACGCTGACCTATTCATTGTAAAAAAACAAGGTTTATAGTTATTATTTTTCCGGGTCTTAATCGCGTATTTTATATCTCTTACCCCGATGTTTCGACTATGTTACAATAGTCATGGTCGCGAGGAGTCTCTTCCCGAGGTAAGAGATATAAAAAAACGCGATTAAGACCCGGGAAAATAATAACTATGAATACAAATCGTGTGGGTTTAAAAAGTTTAAAACAAGGTTTATTACAAATAAATATGACTTAGACATGGAAACCAAAGACACGAGCCTACTATTTAGGCAAAAAGCAGTCATTACCGATGTTACCGATTCGCCATTTCTCACTCTGAGGGTTTGTTTTGTAGCAGATCTTCTGTCAAATTGCTAAAGCAAAAGCCACCAAAGTTGCAATTTTCAGGTCTAGCATTTCTGAAAATATAATATTATGTGCTATATCTGTAAGTAGAAAACGTCCTCCCTTAAGATGTTTCACATGTCTTTGGGAAATCATTCAGGTAATAATTAAGTCAGAGTTATTCCGGGATCAGAGAAAAACATGGCGTGTTATTTTTTCGTCTTCTAATATTCATTCACTAACTTGACACTGGCAATATGTACATATCTTACGAAGCCATTACTTGTAAAAATAATACGTGTTTACTTATGTAAAGAATGCATCGTGTGTATTTTACATCGTAATAACTGCAATAATGCACAGTTAGCCTAATACTGAAGTAGAAACTAATGTAATACTAGCTTTTACCCGCTACTTCATCCGCGTAAAAGTCGAAAATGTACCAAGGAATCACGTTGTCCCATATAAACTTTGTCCTTCTTTTAAATCCCCTAAGGGGTGGAATTTCGGAAAATCCTTTCTAAACGGAAGCCGACGTACGTCATACAAAGAACATCACCTCCAAGTTTCAGGTCTCTACGATCAGCGGATTAGGCTGTGCGTTGATCCGTCAGTCGATCAGTCAGTCGTCAGGACAAAGCATTTTATATTTATAGATTAATTTTTTTTTTTTTCTTAAATATTTCAGGACATATTACACATCGCCATCCAGCCCCAAGCTAAGCAACTTAATGCTTGTGTTATGGGTGCCAGATAACGGATAAACTACTTATATACTTTTTTTTAGACAACAATGTTTGAAACACAGACGTTAGGACAAAATTATATTTACCAGAAACAGTTTCAGGGTTCCGTACCTACCCAAAGGGCAAAAACGGGACCATTTTACTAAAACTTCACTGTCCGTTTGCCAGGCTGTATCTCATGAACTGTGATAGCTAGACAGTTGATGTTTTCACAGATGATTTCTGTTGCCGCTATTACAACAAATACTAAAAACAGAACCCTTTGCGCGAGTCCGCCTCGCACTTAGCCGATTTTTTAGATGTAAACTTCCTTAAAATCGGTCAGATGTCATATTTATTTAATGAATAATTAATTATTCCGTTGCCCGTGGATTGCATTTGCAATAAAATTGGGATTCTTCCCAATTTTATTGCAAAATGCGTGACTGACGCAAAAAAGCACATTCCCGCCAAAACTTCCCTTTTTCTACGGTCATTACACCATTAAACATTTTCTTACCTACCAGCTATCCAGTCTAGACTTCAAATTACACGTAACAACCTATTTATCCCAAAGCAATAAAGCTGAGAATCCATTGCCCAGTTATAAGAGAAGTTTGTAAACATTAAGGCGACGACACACGTGCCTCCGATCGTCAGATGATAGCCGAGGGAATGCCATTGTTCTGTCCTATAATGTTACATTGGTACTAGCCTCGTTATTTCTAACAAATTGTACAGCGCTGGATGATTGAAATGGTCAGATTGAAAGTCAATCAAACTAACTTGACACGATTGTAACTTTTTGTCAAAAAAAAATTAACTTGTCGCGGGACACGCGTTTGACACACCATTATTTTTTTTACTATTTTGACGTGTACGTCTAATAAATTTGATGAACCTGCAAATCGACACCTGCATTCACAAAAAACATGACGTCATGCGTCATGTTCCGGGAACGCGTCATGTTATTGACAAAGTAACCATAGCAACGTATTATCTTTGCTATGGTTACCATCAATGTTTTCTTATGACGTTATCACGTAAAATTATCGTCCGTAAACCAACTTTACAGAACACAATTTTTTATTTATTTATTCCTCGTTAACCTGCGATAAGGTGCTTCGTTCCAAATTATACTTATTAGTACAAAATTGCCGACGACGCAAAAACGACGGGGTTTTGTGTTATACAGATATACAGGATTAAAGCGCAGACGGAAATTACTAAGTTACACTGAAATAAAACTTTTTATCTATGAATTTCTTGTAGTTTTAAGCGTCAAGTGCTTAATTCATACGTGCATTTTTTGCCAATAGTAGCTTAAGTTTGTTTTCCTACAAGTTTTTCCTTTGAAAGGTTGTGATTCAAAGTGATATCCAATTGAGTATACTTCTCACGTCTCTGTGACAATATAAGGACGTATTTAATGAGAAGTTGTGAACCGATCGTTTGATTAGTTGCGAGTAGTTGGAACTCCTTTGGTGTTGACCGCTATACGTGGAAATGTTTTGGTAGTTTTATTATTATTTATTTTATGTATTTGGAAAACCAACAGCTTTACAGAAATAATAAAAACGAAGCAACAAACAGAGAGCCAATTGTAGGTTTTACGTTATTAACAAATATCACAGTCAAGTGCGAGTCGGTCTCGCTCACGAAAGATTCATTACCATGTTACATGGGAGCCAAACTTATTTTTATTATCTGTTTTTAGTATATTTTTTAGCGGCAACCGAAATACATCATCTGTGAAATTTTCAACTCTCTAGCTATCACGGTTTATGAGATACAGCCTGGTGACAGACAGACGAGACGGACAGTGAAGTCTTAATAATAGGGTCCCGTTTTTAACCTTTGGGTACGGAACTCTAAAAAGAGAAAATTACTGACTCACTCACTGACTCACTCACTCACTCATTTACTGATCACAAAATCTCAGAAACTACAAGTGCCAGGAGTCTCAAATTTTGCATGAGCGTTTCTTTAAGGACCGCTACTAAGGCGGTATTTTGCGAAATTAAAAACCGTTAATAAATATTTCAACAAGAAATAGAAATGAAACGAACCCCTTCTGCTTCGCAGGCGGGTGTTAACCCCCCCATGCCACAGAGGCCGTCAATCAAACAGCAGTATCAACAAACAAATAAAATTAAAAATGGCTACCGCATTAGCATGCGAGCTGCAGAAAAGTAAACAATCGATATGAAACGTCAACACCACACAAGTTGTGATACGTGTTCTGAATTCTAGTTGTGTTTAATGATTTATTTACAAGAGCACTGTACTTTCGGTTGAATTAAATGAAAAATTCCTCACCACTCATGTCAACGATGTCAAATCTGTGAAAAAAAGACGTAATTTCAAGTCAAATCTGCCAAAAGCGCAGTGAAATTTGTCAAAACCGCAATCAACAGAGCAGTTAAATCTGTCAAAAGCGCAGTCAAATTGATCGAAAGGAATATTAAATGGTTCGTCAAACGCAGTCGTATCTAACTTTTAATGGAAAAACTATAATTATAGAAAAAATAAATTGATAAACCAACTTCAAAACCTAAACAATCACTGAAAGAACCAAAGAGAATTGATACTGTGGCGTGTGAGCGCACAGTCATAACTTCTATATGTGACTAAAGAACAAAAGAAATACGCTTTTTTTAATTTTTCATAATATTTCGATGGTGTGAACATCCGTTAGTAGACAGATGGTTGACGGCTCAACAAGACTTAAGAATATTAAATGCCTACTATGGCTACCAGTTCGATGCTCACTCCATAATCGAGAGGGAATTTATCAAAAGCGTAGTCCATAGAATTAGGAGCTATATGATTTCGGTGGCTTTGTCATATCGATGTCAAAAATACTGTCATGTTTATCTATGTTGACTTAATTATGACTAAATTCAATTCAACTATTTCATTTATTTGCATTCATATGGTAGGAACTACGAATGGAAGGAGAGTTGAGAGGTCTATGTAGGCTCATAATAATAATTATTAAATATTTTTTTTATTATACTAAATAATTATAATAAATAAATATGGTAGTTTCGTCAGGCACAATAAGCTCTGCCAGGCATTGTAATGCCGTAGTGAAAGACTGTTTATCCTGTAAGACAGTCATGTCAAACATACGGCCCGCGGGCCGCATGCGGCTCGCGGATCATAATGATGCGGCCCGCGGTCGGAATCTAGATCTCAAAAAAGTATAAGTAAAACCTATTAGGTACTTATAATTATTAAATATTGTTTGTGTTACCTACGTATTGAAAAAGTGCCAAATAAATGTACCTATACCTCACCAAATAAACTTAATATTAAAGGGAAAATTCCGAAATATAAAAAAGTTAAAAACTAAGGTAAAGGTTTTATATACATATTAGGCACTATGGACCTCAGTATTTGCATGAATTTCAACTTGCTAGATTAACCCGCTCCTGAGAAAATCGGTGGTGAAGGTAGAAGAAGACACACGGATAGACATACGGACAAATGGACGAGAAAGTGATCTTATAAGGCATAAGGATTCCTTTTTTACCTTTTGAGGTACGGAACCCTAAAAATGTACGCGTTTAATTATTTTATGTCTGGCCCGCTAACACATCTGCAATTTTCGAAATGGCCCTTTGGAAAATCCAGTTTGACACCCCTGCTGTAAGATCTAATTAATGTACCAACTTTTGGGCAAAACAATATACGGAACTGAACTTACTATAAGTACCTAGGCTCGTACTTGTATATGGGCTGTTTTTCCGCGATTAGACCCTTTTTAATTGGGTCCTTTTTGCGTGAAGATGGAGTAGGCTTGCCCAGCACCTACTACCCTCTCAGCTTAGTCGACCATGTCCAGAGGAGATAACTTGTAAATACTTCTGGAGCCAACTAAGCCGCGGGTTTCATCACGATGTTTTCCTTCACCGTAAGAGCCATGTCAATTAGCGCAAATAATTTTTGCGCCGGCCTGGATTCGAACCCCCGACCTTCAGAATGAAAGTCGAGGTATCTACCACTAAGCCAACACCGCTCTCTTGCGTACCTAGGCCACATGAGTAAAAAATATTTAGCAAGCGGCAAATGTTTGGATTATCATGCACAGAAGTGGCCCATGAAAATTCAAACATTTTAAGGTTATGCAAATTCGGAGGCCTCCGGCGACTGGGACCGCAACCCACTGGAACCGCGGTCCCGGTTGCCGGATTAATATTTTTAAATATTTTTCTTCCGTCGACTGATACCACTCTTAAAAAAACATAAAACAACTGTTGTTCAAGTCAAAAACAGTACAGTCAAACGAAAAAAACGTTTAAAGTAATCATTAAATAAAAAACTCTTTGATTAAATAATATCATTTATCTATATAACTAGCGACCCGCTCCGGCTTCGCACGGCTATATTATGCATGTATTATACATATAAACTTCCTCTTGAATCACTCTATCTATTAAAAAAAACCGCATCAAAATCCGTTGCGTAGTTTTAAAGATCTAAGCATACAAAGGGAAATAGGGACAGAAAAAGCGACTTTGTTTTATACTATGTAGTGATATAAAAAAACACTCTTTGATTATCGTTCTTGTTACTTATTTAAAATTTACGCAATCAAAACATACACCTAAAATATGCTAAAAATAATCAACAATTTACAAACAATTAATGGGTGGGTTGGAACAACTATTGAAATAAACATAACTATGTCCGTACCTACATAAATCAGCCACGAATCTAACATCACTTTTGCTGTAGAAAATGGTCATTAGTTTGTAAAAAGTATTACGCAATCAGAAGTCAGTAGAAGGTATAAATCACACTTATTAAATTATCTCTATCTCTTTCATTTTTTTTTCTGTATGTGTATGTGATGGCCTTAAAGGTATTGAAGAAGCTGAAAAAAGAATTCAAATATATCGAGCATGATTTTTCTATTAACCTTCTACTAAGTTCTGATAGCCTAGTACATACAAACCAATTACCATCATACAATTCACACTGTAGGTAACAGAAAGTGGTGGTGGTGTGTAAGGGCTTGCTCTCATACGAATCAGTATACCTCCTACATTGTTCTTACACCCTGGTACAAACCTCCTATTATATTTTGATAATAGTTAGCCTAAGACGTTAAAATAAAATAAAAATATACACATAAATACGTATTATACAATAATCACAGTCAACAATCACTCCTAATTAAAACGAACTCAAATTCTATGGGTGTCATTTTGAAAAAGGAATTTGAACATTTGAAAATAAAGGTAATTAATTAAGTACTTACGTTTTTTTTTAAATTACAAATAATCAAAGGTTTCGCGTATTTTTTCAATGATGTTTTTGCATCAAAGAGTTTTTTTCTTAAATTATTACTTCAAACATTTTTTGTTTGACTGTACTATTTTTCTTGAACAATTGATTTCTTTGTTTATTTGCGAGCGGTCCCACTCGACGGAAGAAAAATAATAAAATAAATTAATCCGGCAACCGGGACCGCGGTTCCAGTGGGTTGCGGTCCCAGTCGCCGGAAGCCTCCAAATTCGAACGTCAGTTGATTAAAAACTTTTGATTTAAGAAGACTTAGAAATTAAAAAAATAAATACATTTTTAAGGTTAATGACCTCTCCGTGCAAGGAACAGCTGATTTTCAGGTCCTCAAAATCCCAAATTTAATTTAATCCTCGAATTTACAAAAGTCGTAGAACAAAATTTATTTGTTTAGATGCACAGAAGTGGTCCTAAACCGCTTTGTAAACCAATTACCCTGTAATAAATGTACAAGTAGTTATTTGCAATTTTCAATTAGGTAAAGAGTGATTGTAGTGTTAAACTGTTAGTCACTGAGTTTCTAAGCTTCTATTTATAACAAAATAGACAATTTATTTAAAATTTTAATTAAAGTAATTATTTTATACGGGTACATAACTGTAAAACAAAATAAATGTTATTTTTTCTAACTCAGTCTCGTTATCTAAACTGCGTGCGAGCACCTCACTAACCCATGGTTAAATATTCACAAATTACCAAGTTTAGGTAGGTTGATAAGTAGTCGGTTTCACAATGAAGCAATGTCCCGTAGTTGGTGAACAAAGACTGTCATATTACAAGAAGTAGACTGGACAACAGTGACAAGTCGCGTCGTCTTCACAATATTTTGTACTTAAGACCACTGTGAGGCTGTAAATTTCCATACAAAAAGCGGTAACGTTGTCCCCACCATAAACGAAGTCCGATTTTGATAATTTTTGAAAATGTTCTAGATCTAATGGAAAACTAGGTTTAACCGTTTTTATTTTAAAGAAATATGGCCTAAGATAAAAGTTATTAGTATCTGAATAAGTACTTAACTATATTTTTGACTTAAAAACTGTATCGAGCGATTCAATTTTTTAATACTATAAACTGAATTACCAAAAAAGAAAAACGTATAAACCTAGAATAAAATGCAGTGAATTAAATGAGACCAAATTTATTTCATTTTGTGAAGGATAAAGGGGGTAAAAACGTTACGGCCCGCAACATTATTTGAAAGCAAAATGAAGGCAATTACGTCCGAACTTAAACTCTCTCCCTCTTATTACAAAAAAACTGCAAAACCATAGTTTAAACCTGTACTAAAAGATCTAGGTTTTTGTGTTAGTTTTGGTTTAAAATTGATTCTTATTACAAAAAGTAAATAGACCAAGGACCAAAAGATCCCTGGTTTTAGTCGCAACCAGTAATAGCAAACTCGAAACAAACCATTCTTTTGTTCGTTCAGCGTTCGAAACACCGTTCCTTTTCACAAAATGGTGGTAAGTGAGTAAATATTAAAAACTTATTTAAGAAATCGAATACTAAAGTGATAAAAATATAAAATTGTGTGTTTAATTATTGTGAAATAGCGTGACTTGTATTTGTTATTCTATGTTCGCGATTACGTTGTTGTATTTAAATACATCAATTTATGTAGCGTATATCGGAACGCGGCTCGAGTTGAGTTGTCAGAAGAGGCTGTATAGGTTAAGCCTTTTGCCTGGCCGTTTAGAAGTATAAAACAAAAAAAAAATTACCTAAAAAATAGTATGAAAATAGTAAACATGAAAATAACCTAAATTTCTCAAAAACATAAGCAAACGTAGTGATTATATCCTCTTTGAACATAAGTACGAACTAAAAATATTTACTTATTTATGTTTTTAGTAGGTTTAGGTAATATGTTGTTAAATCTGTGAAAATTTCAACTCTCTAGCTATCACGGTTCTTGAGATAGAGCTTGGTGACGGACAGAAGACGGACGGATAGCGAAGTCTTAGTAAGAGGGCCCCGTTTTTACCCTTTGGGTATAGTACCCTAAAAAGGAGCGAGAATTGGAGTAACGAGGAAAAGGTGAACGTCAGAATTTAATTTTTTGAGGTTATAATCTGCGGACTAAGTATAGTTAAACTAGGGTGCTCGGCAGTTTATCTTTGACAGGACAGACAAACCTGGTTTTAGCGGTAAACTTCTTTTTGTAATAACGTTTATCTAAGTCCATGGTTTTAATCTCACTAAAACGTAGTTTAATTTTTAGACTTCGTTTTGGAATAAGGGGGTCTCTATCGCACGATACGGGTCATTTTTGAAAATACCTACTCGCGCCGCGTATTAAAAACTCATGATCCTCTTAACACTAGCTTTTTTAGAAAATATAGCAAGGAATCACGTTCTCCCATACAAACTTTGCCCCCCTTTTTAACCCCCTAAGGGGTAGAATTTCGGAAAATCCTTTCTTATCGGATGCCTAGGTCATACAAAAAACACACCCTGTAAGTTTCAGGTCTCGACGATCCGTCAGTCAGTCAGTCAGTCGTTCAGGACAAAGGATTTTATATGTATAGAGATTACAAAATAGCTTAGTCTAGTGTGACGTTTGGGTTTTGAAAATAAAAACAACGACAGAGTTTTTAGATGTTTCGGTTTTGCACAGAGGTCACGCTGCGCAGTAAATAAAAACAACGACAAAGTTTTTAGATGTTTCGGTTTTGCACAGAGGTCACGCTGCGCAGTAAATAAAAACAACGACAAAGTTTTTAGATGTTTCGGTTTTGCACAGAGGTCACGCTGCGCAGTAAATAAAAACAACGACAAAGTTTTTAGATGTTTCGGTTTTGCACAGAGGTCACGCTGCGCAGTAAATAAAAACAACGACAAAGTTTTTAGATGTTTCGGTTTTGCACAGAGGTCACGCTGCGCAGTAAATAAAAACAACGACAAAGTTTTTAGATGTTTCGGTTTTTCACAGAGGTCACGCTGCGCAGTAAATAAAAACAACGACAAAGTTTTTAGATGTTTCGGTTTTGCACAGAGGTCACGCTGCGCAGTAAATAAAATCAACGACAAAGTTTTTAGATGTTTCGGTTTTGCACAGAGGTCACGCTGCGCAGTAAATAAAAACAACGACAAAGTTTTTAGATGTTTCGGTTTTGCACAGAGGTCACGCTGCGCAGTAAATAAAAACAACGACAAAGTTTTTAGATGTTTCGGTTTTGCACAGAGGTCACGCTGCGCAGTAAATAAAAACAACGACAAAGTTTTTAGATGTTTCGGTTTTGCACAGAGGTCACGCTGCGCAGTAAATAAAATCAACGACAAAGTTTTTAGATGTTTCGGTTTTGCACAGAGGTCACGCTGCGCAGTAAATAAAAACAACGACAAAGTTTTTAGATGTTTCGGTTTTGCACAGAGGTCACGCTGCGCAGTAAATAAAAACAACGACAAAGTTTATCATTGGTCATTTTTGTTGCTGGTCAATTTTATCACGTGTAATTTAAATGGTTGGTAATTATCAAAATTGGTCAATTTTCAATTTTGGGCGGTTTCTTCATACATGTTTAATATGGCGCCATCTAGCGGTGCAGTTGATGAATTATAGGACATATTTCTTATTGGACATCATTTTTCTTTTTGGACACTAGTCGTGCGAAGGTGTGTTTGTATGAACAATGTCCCAATGTCATCTCTATTGATGTTTCAATGTCTTTGGAAGGTACTTATAATACCCATTGTCTGTTGTAATAATTGTATAATATTGTTTAGTAAAGGAATTACATGATTTTGACCTACTTCCTGACAATTCACGTATTTTGAAATCTGTTTTTTTGACGTTTTTTGGTCTTTGAACCGGTCAGAAGCACCACAGACGGATACTCCGACTCCGAAGCCACACATTAAATAATATAATAAATAATAAATATTGCAGGACATTCCATCTAGCCCCAAGCGTTATTTATGCGACTTGTGTTATGAGTGCTAGACAAAATGGATATATTACATATTATATACTTTTCTTTTGTAAATGTATACTTATAAGTGCTTATAATACATATAAACAACCAGACCACAGACAAATATCTAAGCATAAATACTTGCCTGAGGCGGTAATCGAACCTGCAACCCTGTGTTTGGCAGTCCGGTATGGTGACCATTGTGCTAACAGGGTCGTCGGTTTTGTGAAATCGTTTGGGATCACCTTTTTCGATACCTTCAAAGGTCACCTAAATAAACAATTTTCTTTAACATTTCCGCAACATGTATTTACTATCTACATAATTAACATCACTTTCCATTTCTATGTGCGCGCGCGCAACCTACCGTAACGACATTATGGGGTTAATGTGCGCTTCTGTGTTACATTCTGGGCCCTTATAGATAACAACTATTTCGAAATACCTACCCATTGACGGCCTTTGAGGTGCGGTGGACCTGTGACGTTTTTTGAAGCAAACATAAAAAAAAAATATATACGCGACGAATTGAGAACCTCCTCCTTTTTTGAAGTCGGTTAAAAATAGCGGCCCTGCTAGAAAATAATAAGCAGTATTCTTTATATAAGAATACTAGCAGCGCTCCGCGGTTTTACCCGCGTAAGTCCCGATCCCGTTTGTATATCAAAATGAAAACTAGCCTATAGTCTTCCTCGATAAATGGACTATCCAACACAAAAATATTTTTTCAATTCGAACCAGTAGTTCCTGAGATTAGCGCGTTCAAACAAACGAACTCTTCAGCTTTATAATTTACTAGCTGCGCCCCGCGGTTTCACCCGCGTAGTTCCCGTTCCCGTGAGAGTATTGGGATATAATATAGCTTATGTTACTCGTGGATAATGTAGCTTTCGAATGGTGAAAGAATTTTTAAAATCGGTCCAGTAGTTTTTGAGCCTATTCATTACAACCAAACAAACAAACAAACAAAGTTTTCCTCTTTATAATATTAGTGTAGATTTATCAAGGAAGGCTACAGAATAGGCTACTTTTTATTTTGATACTAGCGACCCGCCCCGGCTTCGCACGGATATATTATGCATGTATTATACACATAACCCTTCCTCTTGAATCACTCTATCTATAAAAAAAACCGCATCAAAATCCGTTGCGTAGTTTTAAAGATTTAAGCATACATAGGGGTATAGGGACATGCATACATAGGGGTATAGGGACGGCGAAAAGTGACTTTATTTTATACCACGGGATCGGGACTTACGCGGGTGAAACCGCGGAGAGCAGCTAGTTTATTTATATAAGTAGTATGTCCGTTGTCTAGCACCTATAACACAAGTCTAGTTACACTTGGGGCTACATGGCGACGTGTGGAATGTCCTGCAATATTTATTTACTTGACCATCACTAATATCAGTCGAATTCAAATGAAACAGCCGACACAGTTAGAACAACTCTTGTATATAACAACGTATTCACTCCATCAGTCCCTAAGGACGCGTGGTAGCCTAGTTTGGTATCGAATCTGAAGTACCGTTACGCGAAACTCGGTTCCAAGTGGAACGAGGAGTACGAAATGTGGATATGACATGTTTTTGTATTTAACGACAACAGTCTTAAATCTTTAAAACTACGCAACGGATTTTGATGCGGTTTTTTTTAATAGATAGAGTGATTCAATAGGAAGGTTTATATGTATAATTCATGCATAATATAGCCGTGCGAAACCGGGACGGGTCGCTTTACATATAAAGCTTAAGTGTTTGTTTGTTTGAACGCGCTAATCTCAGGAACTACTGGTTCGAATTGTAAATTATTTTTGTGTTGGATAGTCCGTTTATCGAGGAAGGCTATAGGCTACTTTTCATTTTGTTATTCCCACGGGATTGGGACTTACGTGGGTGAAACCGCAGAGCGGAGCTAGTAATATGATAAAATTCTCTGTTTTTCTAGATGATGAATAAAATTAATAGTATTTAGTCATGTGTTTTTCAGTTTTTTCATCAGCATCCGACACCATTACACCTTTATATGAACTTCAAGAAACAAGTAAAATTAGCAATTAGCAAGTAACATTTGTTCGAAGTTTTGGCATTATTTTTTAACGCTGCTCTCTTCATTCAAGCAAATCAGCGTCTTATTTCGGGTGTATTACCCGTATTCACAGCCAACCCTATGAGATTGCATAGTGCGCCCGAACGCATAGAGCCGCAAATAAGACGCTGATTTGCTAGAATGAAGAGAGCAGCACAAAATTGACCAATCATAGGGTCGCATTCAGCGCAGTGTGTTCACATAACCAAGACAAACTTAAGTAGGTACTGTTTCATATGACGCTAATAACGCCCCGTATTCAACGGGGCGTTATTTGCGTCAAAGTGATATGTATGACGCACACTGTACGTACAATCCACGGTCAAAAGTCTCTGCCCACCGCACCGTAACGTTTACAATCCTGTGCAGCACTATTTGAACATTATAACAACGTAACTTGTGGATCGAACCCACGTCGGTTGGTGTAGCGGGTGGCGGCTTATACCACTCACACAACTAAAGACATAGCTAACATGTTGAAAATAATAATCACAATGAGTACTTTTAATTTAAGTATTTAAGTTTGTGTGGAACGTCTATTAGAAGAAGGTCGTAACTCCAATACTTGATGATAGTATTATTGTAGAAAACTGATCATTTACTTATGACCCATACTGTACATGTCAGTGTTCTTATCGATTTAGGCGGATGATGTCAGAAACGAAGAAAGTCAAATTAGATTTTAGGTCAAAAACTGAAGAAGTGTGTTTCTTATTGGTTCGTTTTCTGAGTAGGTCAGATAATCAGATTGCCAGAATCTCAGCACCCCTGATGTTGAGTACACCGGATTCTTATTTAACTAGACTATATTTAGACCATATTCTGAGTAGAACAGAAATTCTGTACAGTCAAAAGGAAAACAACGTCAGTTTAAAATATTTTTATAATTGAAAAAAAGGCACTCTAATTTAAGGACTTTACCTTCTAATAATTAAATTCAATTTATTTTCTCTCTCCTTTTCTAAAATGTCTTGCCATGTGTCGTGTGCTTATCCAAATAAATGTTTTTTTTCTATTCTATTCTAATACCTACGTAACTCTCTTAAGACCAGTGTGAGGCTGTAAATTTCCATACAAAAAGCGGTAACATTTTCCCCCCTATAAACGAAGTCCGATTATAATATTTTTTTAAAATGTTCTAGATCTAATGGAAAACGAAACGAAATATTGCCTAAGATAAAAGTTATTAGTATCTGAATATCTATATTTTTGACTTAAAAACTGTATCGAGCGTTTCAATTGTTTTTAATAGACTAAACTGAATTACCAAAAAAGAAAAACGTATAAACCCAGAATAAAATTTATTTCATTTTGTGAAGGATAAAGGGGGTAAAAACGTTACGGCCCGCAACATTATTTGAAAGCAAAATAAAGGCAATTACGTCCGAACTTAAACTATCTCTATCTCACGATACGGGTCATTTTTGAAAATACCTACTCGCGCCGCGAATCTAAAACTAATATCTATTCCGAAACAACCACATCCATATCTTTATTACATCTACAATACAAAGCTAGTTTGCCCGATGAGTATCCCATTATAAGGCAGTTACGCAATCAGACAGGTTCGCTTCCAGATTGCCTCATTATTATGCTAAAATATGCTCGAATCTTATACTAATACGTTTCACTGTAAATAGACAAAACGAAGTTCTAATAACTGCTTTTTTTTACAAAACTACTAGATTTTTGACTTTTTGACGGTGCTCTATTGATAAACATGACAGCCGTTTGTCTACCACCAACGAAACGAAGTTAGTTTTATTATTAACTAGCGACCCGCCCCGGCTTCGCACGGCTATATTATGCATGTCATTGTGTTATACATATAAACCTTCCTCTTGAATCACTCTATCTATTTAAAAAACCGCATCAAAATCCGTAGCGTAGTTTTAAAGATTTGAGCATACAAAGGGAAATAGGGACAGAAAAAGCGACTTTGTTTTATACTATGTAGTGAAGTGATTAATTAATATTATTTATACATGTGCATTGTGCGTCCATCTCTAACTATGCTAGCTAAGCCACGTTAAACTGAAAAAAAAAAAATATGGGAGCTAAGCTTAATTAACTTCAGTTTAGTTAGCGGTAGACGGCCGGCTTAAGTGTTTCAGCCACAGTACCTAATAATTATGTTTCTACACAAAACAAAAATAAGTACATTACGATACTAGTTTGGTAAATTGATCATTGCATAGCGGCGGTTTATAATGCGCGAGCGGAACGCGAGCGCGTTAAAAACCGAGATGCCGTGAGCAATAATCCACACGCGTATCGTACGACGTTTTTATCACAGTTGCGAATAAAAGAAAATCTTGTTAAAGTAATAAAAGTTAACAACATATTTGTGTTTAAGGCGGCAATCATTTTTTAATGGTCTATATCCGGTTTATATAATGCCATTTGCTTCAAGTCTTTTTAAAATATGAATTGTTTTTGCTGGCTTAAAAACTCTTTGTTGGTACCTACCTTTTTTATACATCAAAACAGTATAACCCAGATAAATTAAGATGTTTCATCTACATAACATGTAATTAGCCGTAAGATACTCATTTTACTTTTCGGGATAAGTTTACAGCACTAGTTGGTAATGTATAACGCACGCGTGCGTAATACGTTGGATTATGAGCCTAAAAGCGGTTTCATAAGATTCACTTTATGAGCAACTGTGATAAAATAGTACATTGTTACCCTAGGTGTGAAAGTCACTCATTAAAAGTCCCGAGACGGAGTTTGGCGCCCGAGCGTAGCGAGGGCGCTAATAGTTCGAGGGGCTGTGCTTTTCATTACGAATAATACATAAAATTCTTCCTAACAACGAGAGTGAATGAGAGACTCCATACTACCTGATCCTCTTACAAGGTTGGGACCAAAGAGGTTATATACATGTAGTGTTATTCTTTGGTGTTACTTAAAGCAAGGAGGTTAGGTTTTTGAAGTTCCTAATGCGTAGTGATACGGATACTGGCTACATGCACATTGCACAAGCCGTGCGAAGCCATAATTTGACATGACAGCTGTCAGTGAAAGCGATTTTCCCTAGGGCTGAATGTTTTATTTTCTACACGCTCTTCAGGCATCTTTAGACCTACTTTCGGAATATGAGTAATGAAAAAACTGTTTTCTAAACTTTTTAAAACTTATGTAGGTCGGAATTAATATTCAGGCTTATGTATAAGTTAGTTGTTTTTTCTATTCTATTTTAATTTTATAATTAAAGTTGATGTAAGTAAAGAACAAAAGAGTTAAACGCGTTCTACTTAAGTATGCAAAATCCACTTTTAAAACATACGAGTCTTTCTATTTATTCCTTTCTACATTTCATTAATATTAATTAATTACTTTAAAAAAAGTAGTGTTGGCTTAGTTGAAAATACTGTGACTGTGATAAACCTTGTAAAATCACTACATAGTATAAAACAAAGTCGCTTTCCCTGTCCCTATTTTTCTTGAACGCTTAAATCTTTAAAACTACGCAACGGATTTTGATGCGGTTTTTTTTAATAGATAGAGTGATTCAAGAGGAATGTTTATATGTATAATACATGCATAATATAGCTGTGCGAAGCCGGAGCGGGTCGCTAGTATGTAATATGGGAATTGTAACATGAGTCATCTGTAATATTGGAAGTATGTTAACGTGGAAATCTGTAAAAATGAGACTGTAGTATTGGGAATCTATAGACTTGGGAACAAAGCGGTTTTTCAATATAAAAAAACAACATTATAATAATATACTCATATCAAGCCAGTACGACTCATCGTCTTTTTGTGGCTGCATCGGCCTACCTTTACCACCCTTTCAACTTAGTCGACCTTGTCCAGAGGAAAGAATAGTTCTTTCCTTTAGGATCGGTCAACTATATTGACTAAAAAACTGGTTGCCTGTAAAGTCGGTATACGGGCGAAAGTTTTACGTGACAACAACTGTGCTGGAGTGGAAGGGACGCTTGCCTTTCACTTTTTATGTCTGTCTCTCTCGCTCTTAGGCGGGCTAACCATGCCCGCGTGCCTCTCACTCGCTCTCATTGTGAGCGCATAACGTCAGCGGAGCGTAACGCAGTTTCTTGAAGTGTCACCCGGCAAACCAATTTATAAAACGTTGTCACGTCAAAATACGTCTGCAGCCAACTTACCTAGTAAAAAACCGACATGCCATTATTTAGAACCTTTACAATACAGGGTTATTGGTAATTATACTACCAAGCCGCTGAGGGCTACTTCTGTGCACCTAAACATACAACTTTTGTTCTACGACTTTAGAAATTCAAATATTTTTTTGAAAATTTTGATGTTAGGTTTATCTGAAAATCAGCTGTTCCTGACACGGAGAGGTCATTAACCTAAAAATTTTACTTATTTTTGAAGTTTTGTCTACTGTTCTTAGTCTGAATGACCTCTTTTTTTAATAATCAGCTGATTTTCGAATTTGCATAACCTAAATTTTTTTTTTTTTTTTCGAATTTCCCAAAGTCGGTTAACAAAAGTTGTTTGTTAAGGTGTAAAGAAGTAGCCTTGAACGGCTTGCTAGTATTTACCAATTACCTTGTAAGTATAATATTTATTGACCTATTTAATTTGATACGAATATAAAAACTTATCATCCATTAAAAAGCTCGATTAAGTTCGTTCTTAAAAAACCCCGTACTTTGTAAGTCTAGGCCCCGTACTAATAGTTCGGAATAGCCTTAATCCCCTCTGATAACAGATCCTTGCTTTGTAGTAAAGCTTAAATACGAATTTTACTAACTTATTTTTTACAATTCTAACCTATGTAAAGTCATTGAGATCCGGAGTGAGTCGGTGCCCCCGTGACGGTCTCGCTCTAATTATGACGACTTTGACAATGACTGCCTGCCTTGAGGGTGTAGGTAGAGCTATTTACTTAAGTGATTACTTAGAGAAAGGATTATATATATAGAGTGATCCCTGTGAAATATGAACATGCTAATCACAGGGTTGAGGGTTCGATTCCCGCCTCAGACAAGTATTTATGCTTAGATTTTTGTCTGTGGTCTGGTTGTTTCTATGTATTATAAGTATACAATGTGTTTCAGCGAAGGGGTTCTAATACAAAAGGAGGTTATTCTAGACGTCTAGACGAACAACTTTTGTTCTACGACTTTTAGAAATTCGAACTTTTTTTTCGATAATTCTGTTGGAAATTTTACTTGAAAATCAGATGTTTCATACAAAAATTTCGAACAAAATGTTCGAATTTCCAAAAGTCGTAGAACAAAAGTTGTTTGGCTAGACGTCTAGAATAACCTCCTTTTGTATTAGAACCCCTTCGCTGAAACACATTATATATTTACAAAAGAAAAATATTTAAGTACGTGAAACATCTGATTTTCAAGTAAAATTTCCAACAGAATTATCGAAAAAAAAGTTCGAATTTCCAAAAGTTTACTTGAAAATCAGATGTTTCATACAAAAATTTCGAACAAAATGTTCGAATTTCCAAAAGTCGTAGAACAAAAGTTGTTTGGCTAGACGTCTAGAATAACCTCCTTTTGTATTAGAACCCCTTCGCTGAAACACATTATATATTTACAAAAGAAAAATATTTAAGTACGTGAAACATCTGATTTTCAAGTAAAATTTCCAACAGAATTATCGAAAAAAAAGTTCGAATTTCCAAAAGTCGTAGAACAAAAGTTGTTCGTCTAGACGTCTAGACGAACAACTTTTGTTCTACGAATTCTGTTGGAAATTTTACTTGAAAATCAGATGTTTCATACAAAAATTTCAAACAAAATGTTCGAATTTCGAAAAGTCGTAGAACAAAAGTTGTTTGGCTAGACGTCTAGAATAACCTCCTTTTGTATTAGAACCCCTTCGCTGAAACACATTGTATATTTACAAAAGAAAAATATTTAAGTACCTAGTATATCCGTTGTCTAGCACCCATAACACAAGTCTAGTTACTTAGCTTAGGGCTAGATGGCGATGTGTTGAATGTCTTGCAATATTTATTTGTTTATTTATTATTTAGCTTAACATCTTTAAATAAATAAAACTGTTTTTATCAATTTATTAAATTCTAAATTGGTTCTTACAACACCAATTATAAGGTTCAAATTATCTTATTAGGCACGCTAAGTGAAGACATAATATTAAAAACACAAGTGGAAACGTGTAAACTACATAATTGCTAACAAAACCCAACAATTTCCTGATTTCTCAATCGTGTAAATCATTTTAGGGATCCGCATAAAAATATAAATCTCTATTCCTATAAAAATGAATTGGTATTCGTTAGTCTCGCTAAAACTCGGAAACGGCTGAATAGAATTTGATTAATTTTGGTTTTGAAATATTCAAAGTCCAGGGAAAGTTTAAATGATGAGAAAAAAAATGGTTGTCTGTAAAGTTGGTTTACGGACGTGGACGATTAGCTAACTAGGCAGATTGCTCACTAAACTTTTCGCTTTGTTAGACGTTTTGCTACTTACACTTTCTGATCGGGAGGCGATAATTTTACGTGATAACGTCAAGAAAACATTGATGGTAACCATAGCAACGGTAATACGTTGTCAATAACGCTCCGCTCACGTTCCTGTAACATGAAGTCACACTTGTTTGTTAATGCAAATATCAAAGTCCTGACTGACTGACTGATAATCATCAACGCACAACTCAAATCAATGGGCGGATTGGGCTGAAAGGCACACAACCTTTATGACGTAGGCATCCCCTAAGAAATGATTTAGGAAAATTGTACCTCTACGCAGACGAAGTCGCGGATGAAAGCTAGTCAGACATGAAACTAATAATGCAAGATACAAGAAACTTCACTATCACTACATAGTATAAAACAAAGTCGCTTTCTCTGTCCCTATATCCTTATGTATGCTTAAATCTTTAAAACTACGCAACGGATTTTGATGCGGTTTTTTTAATAGATGGAGTGATTCAAAAGGAAGGTTTATATGTATAATACATGCATAATATAGCCGTTATGGCCGTGCGAAGCTGGGACGGGTCGCTAGTAAAAAAAACAAAAAAAAAACTGTATATCTGTGTAAAATCTCATATGTCGCGAGAACATACGCAAAAAGAGTTATAGATGAAAAAAAAAAATAGTCGGACGACAAATAGTCGTCCGACATTTGTCGTCCAACAAATAGTCGTCCGACATTTGTCGTCCAACAAATAGTCGTCCGACATTTGTCGTCCAACAAATTGTCGTCCGACATTTGTCGTCCGTCAATAGTCGTCCGACAAATAGTCGTCCGACATTTGTCGTCCGACAAATAGTCGTCCGACATTTGTCGTCCGTCAATAGTCGTCCGTTAAAAAATACCATATGTACGTCTTAATACACTCACAGCCAAATTAAAAACAGTAGGCCCAGGCATACATTTTCGCCGCGCCGTAGAGAGGGGATAGCTGTCTACTCTCCATCCGTCTTACGCTTTTTCGATCAGGTCACGTGTCCTGACGCGAGTTTAAGATTTTATACCCATTACAGAAAAAGTGCTCAACGCCGCTAAAGAAGTTTTCACTTCAAAAACTAATTCTAGAGGTAAAAGAAAGAGTAGGAAACACGAACTTGGCTTGACTTAGTTGCAGAAATAAAACTTTGCATTTTCTATTATATTTTTTATTTTTGCGCTGCATCTAGCCTTGAGCTACACAACTAGGCTTGTGTTATGGTGGCTAGATAACGAATACTTAAGTACTTAGAATGCCTAAATAAAGTGTGTTTGTTTGAACTTGAAAAGCTTTTTTTATGCAGTTTCATGCTTGACTTGGTCTACTTACCTATTGTTTACATCCTAACTTAGTTTTTAAGATTCAATGTTATTTCTTGCGAATGATTCCAACTCTCTAAATAAATTTGGACATTGACTTTGTTTAAATAGATAAATAAAAAATGTATTTTCTACGGAACTTACAAACGATATCGTCATTCGTTTTTACCAAAATGGAACTACGAATAAACGGAAAGGAGATTTGCTTCATGCATATTGAGGTTAGATTATACATAATGTTTATATCGAAGGATTTTTTATACCGAAAAAAGAAACTGGTATCTAATTTTAAACATTTAAGAGAATCATGAGTTATCGATAAGCGGCGCGAGTAGGTTTTTTCAAAAATGACCCGTATCGTGCGATAGAGAGAGTTTAACTTCGGACGTACCTAATTGCTTTCATTTTGCTTTCAAATAATGTTGCGGGCCGTAACGTTTTTACCCCCTTCATCCTTCACAATATGAAATAAATTTGGTCTCATTTAATTCACTGCATCTTATTCTAGGGTAATACGTTTTTCTTTTTTGGTAATTCAGTTTAGTCTATTAAAAAACAATTGAAACGCTCGATACAGTTTTTAAGTCAAAAATATAGATATTCAGATACTAATAACTTTTATCTTAGGCAATATTTATTTAAAATAAAAACGGTTAAACCTAGTTTTCCATTAGATCTAGAATATTTTCAAAAATTATCAAAATCGGACTTCGTTTATGGGGGGGAAAACGTTACCGCTTTTTGTATGGAAATTTACAGCCTCACACTGGTCTTAACAGAAAAAAAAAGTGGTACGAAGCCCTTCGTTCGCAAGTCCAAGTCTAAGTATAGTCTAAGTATATATTTACAAAAGAAAAGTATATAAGTAGTATATCCGTTGTCTAGCACCCATAACACAAGTCTAGTTACTTAGCTTGGGGCTAGATGGCGATGTGTGGAATGTCCTGCAATATTTATTTTATTTAAGAGAATCATGAGTTATCGATACGCGGCACGAGTAGGTATTTTAAAAAATGATCCGTATCGTGCGATAGAGGGAGTTTAAGTTCGGACGTAATTGCCTTCATTTTGCTTTCAAATAATGTTGCGGGCCGTAACGTTTTTACCCCCTTTATCCTTCACAAAATGAAATAAATTTGGGCAATTTAATTCACTGCATCTTATTCTAGGGTAATACGTTTTTCTTTTTTGGTAATTCAGTTTTGTCTATTAAAAAACAATTGAAACGCTCGATGAAGTTTTTAAGTCAAAAATATAGATATTCAGATACTAATAACTTTTATCTTAGGCAATATTTATTTAAAATAAAAACGGTTAAACCTAGTCTTCCATTAGATCTAGAATATTTTCAAAACTTATCAAAATCGGACTTCGTTTATGGGGGGGAAAACGTTACCGCTTTTTGTATGGAAATTTACAGCCCCACACTGGTCTTAACAGAAAAAAAAAGTGGTACGAAGTCCTTCGTTCGCAAGTCCAAGTCGCACTTGGCCGGTTTTTAAGCATAATACTAGAGCACGTTGAACTCTTTTGTTTGCTATATAAACACAGGTTCAGGGGCCTAAGTCTGCTAACACAATCGTGTTACAATAGTGTGTCGATATAATCGTAATAGAAATTTAATGTCAAAAATATGACATTACATGTCAAATTCGTATTCTCCTAACGTTGACTATTCTATCGAGACACCACTGACTCACTTTTGTATTTTGCGCTACAATCGTGGCATAATGGAATCTCGATAGTTGTCAAAACGGTATATTGCTTAGCAACATATACCATGTTGCTAGGCAACACCTGCAAGGTAAATATTACCATACCATTGAGACTCCATAGTGATTATATTGTGATGTTATTAAAACTTTAGCAGAATACCAAATAAAGTCACAATCTCGATATAATAACAATAGAGTCTCGATATAATGACAATGGTTGGCCAAATAGCAGAATAAGGCCCCTGGTTTTTTTCTATGGTACCCTAAAAATAAAGTAAAAATTAAGATGATAGTACGACTCAAACAAATGTTAAGATATTTGTTGTCCTGTTTCCGGGTGTTTCTGTATGTATAAAACCGGTCAAGTGCGAGTCGGACTCGCACACGAAGGGTTCCGTACCATTATAATAGTGTCCGTCAGCCGGGCAAAAAAAGTGCTTCTAGAGCGAATTGGTTCGGTGAATAATTAGTGCTCAGTCTGCTGTAAATGTGCGCGAAATAAAAAATTAGTGCATGAAGGCATTGAGGAAAAAAACGAGAAAAACAAATTCTGCTGGAATGACGGTGCTCCAGCAGGAAGATTTTTAAACGAATGACCGGAGAGGTATATAATGTATATCGGCGGATAGCTTATATTTGTGCATAATTGTGCGCGAATAATTAAATTTGTGCGTCTTAGGGTTTTCGAGATATTTCATTTCCTGCTGGGCTGACGTTTTGCAAAAACTTGTATCTCCGAAACCATTGAATGTGCGACCTTGGATTAAACATATATAAGTAGCTCTTAATTTGTGCGTATTTGTGCGCTAATTTGTTTTTCATAAATATCTACTGTTTAAGAGAAATCATGCAACCCTGAAAATTCGAAAGAAACTCCTTGCGCTTAAATGAGAACACGCAGAGGTTCACTGAAAGCGGTATTTGGCTCGTTTTGTTATTCTTTACATGTATAATAAGTTTCAAGACAGTACATACGCGCATTTTTCAATAATAACACTTCAAGTCAAATCTGAAAATGTCATAGCTTTGCAAGAAACCTATTCAACTAAAGATATGTGCGTATATACCAAAAATTAGAGTGCCTTTTGAAATACATATCCTGAAAATTTCAGCTTTAAATGTCGCGTATTTAAGTAGATATAAACGAAAAACAAATCATAACTTCAGTTCTTGGCTAACCGACCAAATTCGAATGGTCACGAAAAAGCGACGGTTTCATACATTTTGATGACTTCTTAAATGGACTGTATTATACTGAAGCAGTTAATTGGGTTTAGGTACTGTGAATTGGAAAAGTGTTATGGGAAGTTGCAAAAGTTTTATTTTGAGATTAAGATAGTAGAAACTAGTAAGTACGCTTTTATCTTCCTTACCTATTATAGATTATTGATAGCTCAGGTAGGTAAGTATCTACTTCATTTTACTAAGTTCGCAATACGAAGTTAAACAAAAATGTCGGTTTTGTGCTTAATAAATAATATTATCTCTACATATAATAAATTCGAAGTTTTGGAAGAGAGCGTTCTACGTCCATAATGATCTTAGCAATCTAGAATTCACCAACCTTATATAGCTCCGGTAGAAAAAAATCTTGATTGCGCGATTCAGGTTTTCTTAAATTTATAAAGTCACAAATTAAATGAATATTCTTTTTGTTAAGCTTAAAAATTTTGTAGACTTATGTATTTTAAGAATACATAGCAATGTACACATTTTTTAACTAAAAAATAAAGTAATTAATTTAATAAGATATTTTTTTAAAATTTCAAGTAACTAGCACCATCTCTTTGGTTTTCGCAGAACTACCATTATGTTGTTTTGTTTGTTTACCTTTTTTGTGCGCTCTATTCTCGGGAACTAGGAAACAGATTTTAACACAATCTACACGAACGTGTTCAGAAAATATCAGAAGAGGTTTAGGTATTTCAGATAGATTAATGTTACTAATAAAAATATGATATTTGTTGGCGTAAAAAATAAACCATAATATTATTGCATGAAAACGTACAGAACTTAGAGATGATGTCAAAATTGACATTTTGACATATAGAAAGAAGCATCTAGCGCCATCTTTTTTTATTTAAAATTAAGGCTTGGCATTATCATGCATTTAGATATAGCCAGTGTTGAGTTACTATTTTATTGACGGTCAAAGAAAATAAAATCTATTGCAGGAGCGTTTTTTGAATTTAGAACATTACAACGCTCCAGCAATAAAGCGGCGCACGTGCTGGGAATATTATGTACTTAAATACTCTTTGATTGGATCTCTTTTATCGAAGTATATGTACATGAGAGGCACATGAGTAGGAAATAGGATGGAAATGGGTACCAAAGTCTCTTTGCTTAGTACGAAATGCGTTCTCGTGGCTATATAGCTATAAATGCGTTTGCCTTTCGGCACAGATGATTTTATAAATAAAAAAATTACAGCAAAGCTAAAAATTCGCCTTGATTTGTTATTTACTGATTTATAAAACTAGCTGCGCCCCACGGTTTCACCCGCGTAAGTCACAATCTCGAGGGAATATCGGGATAAAAGGTAGCTTATATTTTAAATTCCATCTAGCAGTTTCTGAGGTCAGAGCGTTCAAACAGATGAATAATTTTCCCCGTATTTTTCACATTTCCCACTGATTCTTCGCTCCTATTGGTCGCAGTATGTGATGTTATATAGCCTAACTAAAGCCTTCCTCGATAAATCCATCACCAAAAGAATATTTAAATTCGAACCAGTACTTTCTAATATTAGCGCGTTCAAACAAACAAACTCTTCAGCTTTATAATATTAGTATAGATACCTACGTTTAATTATTAAAATTATTTCGGTTCAGAGAATGTAGTTCACCAAATCGCAAATCGGCAATGGAAACCTGCTTCCAGCGAAGTCAAAACAAAGCTACATAAAAGTATCTAACAACTAAGCTACATAAAAATAAAAATCCCAATTTAACTTGGTCACGGCATCACGCGTGAATGGCTGGAGCAATTTCGCTAATTCTTTTTTTGTTGTGTTTGTTTTTGTCAAGAGAAGGTTCTTATGAAAGAAAAAAATTAGAAAGTTGCGCAGCAAATTATTACGCGGGTGAAACCGCGGGGCGCAGCTAGTACATAATATAGCCGTGCGAAGCCGGAGCGGGTCGCTAGTAAGTAATAAAATTATAATAATATTACTTTAAAGGTGGACGCAGATTGATACGCGCCGAGCGCGCCGAATTTTTGCCGTCCACGGAAAATGGTACCTTATAATAATAGAGATAAGGTATCTACATTTATATTTCCGATGACGTCATCAGAGTCGTCCGCATCGTCAGAGGCGGCCGACACTGAAATAAATAAATGAATAAATGTAGGTATGTACCTTATCGCTATTATTATAAGGTGGACGGCAAACAATTCGGCGCGTATCAATGTGCGGGCACCATTGCATTGATTTTAAAATTGCATAAAAAGACGATTGTGTAGGTTCAAATCTCCGGCCGCCGCGCGCCGGGTGGTTGTAACTCGCTCTGTGTGAAACAGTTACACAGAATGCGGCATTAGTGGGAAAGAGTCAGACGCTAGTTAAGACGTATTTCGCTCCTTGCCCGCACCGCTCTCCGCTCTCGGTGTGCTCTCGGTTCACTCACCCCGCTCCAATAGTGTCCGGGGTATATCTAGTGTTGCCAATTTAGCATAATCTTATGCTCGATTAGGCATTTTAAGTTTCAATTCCACGTAGTAATAAGTTTGTCATTAATATTTTTTGTCATTAAGAATGTCATTAATAATTTTTGCGTGAAGGAGTAACAAACATACATACACACACACACACACAAACGTTCACATTTATAATATTAGTAGGATAGGATATACATATATAGTAGGATGTAAGCCATTATGTTATAAAATCCTATTTAAAACAGTCTCGAGATACTTACGTGTAAAAAGAGGTATTTATGAGACTATTAAAGTTTTGAGAAGTATTGTATTGATCAAAACTATATAGAAATACATATATTATATTTTAAAAAAATGTGTTTTTTTGTATTTCCTTAATATTTTATTTTAAGTTCAAACATAATAGTATAATAATTTAGGTATAAGCATAAATACCTTCTTAAGTGTTCTAATTACAATCAATTACCTGTCTTAAACTATTTGATTTGTAATTTAATGTGATCCTAGCATTACCCACAAGGTCCTACTGTGATCTTAACTATACCTCAGTATTAAAAAAAATCAAAATCAGGTCACTCGTTTTGGGAGATAAACGCGCTACAATTGATTTATATTACCTATTCCGTGGCACTGCCGGAATAAAAAATAGCCAATAACACTCAGTTATCTTTAATCTATCTCTGTGCAAAATTTCATCCAAATTAGTCCAGTGGTTCTGGAATCTGGAGATACCAACATACACACATACAAACATGTTACCAACGTTACCTCTTTATAATATTATAGAGTAGGTATAGAAGGTTAGTATAGAAGTACCTATAGATAAACGTGTCATTTTAGAAATACATGCATTAATATTTCTCTAATGTACCTACTACCTATTGAAAAAATGATAATGCACTAAAACCTCTATAAACGTTCTAAGCGCGACTGTACGGACAACAGCTTCAGTATAATACAGTCCATTTAAGAAGTCATCAAAATGTATGAAACCGTCGCTTTTTCGTGACCATTCGAATTTGGTCGCTTAGCCAAGAACTGAAGTTATGATTTGTTTTTCGTTTATATCTACTTAAATACGCGACATTTGAAGCTGAAATTTTCAGGATATGTATTTCAAAAGGCACTCTAATTTTTGGTATATACGCACATATCTTTAGTTGAATAGGTTTCTTGCAAAGCTGTGACATTTTCAGATTTGACTGGAAGTATTATTATTGAAAAATGCGCGTATGTACTGTCTTGAAACTTATTATACATGTAAAGAATAACAAAACGAGCCAAATACCGCTTTCAGTGAACCTCTGCGTGCTCTCATTTAAGCGCAAGGAGTTTCTTTCGAATTTTCAGGGTTGCATGATTTCTCTTAAACAGTAGATATTTATGAAAAACAAATTAGCGCACAAATACGCACAAATTAAGAGCTACTTATATATGTTTAATCCAAGGTCGCACATTCAATGGTTTCGGAGATACAAGTTTTTGCAAAACGTCAGCCCAGCAGGAAATGAAATATCTCGAAAACCCTAAGACGCACAAATTTAATTATTCGCGCACAATTATGCACAAATATAAGCTATCCGCCGATATACATTATATACCTCTCCGGTCATTCGTTTAAAAATCTTCCTGCTGGAGCACCGTCATTCCAGCAGAATTTGTTTTTCTCGTTTTTTTCCTCAATGCCTTCATGCACTAATTTTTTATTTCGCGCACATTTACAGCAGACTGAGCACTAATTATTCACCGAACCAATTCGCTCTAGAAGCACTTTTTTTGCCCGGCTGACGGACACATTATAATACTATAATAAAAAAAATTGAAAATAAAATACATGAATAAAGGGTAAATGGCGGTTCACGGTTTATGACGTATTAAAAAAAAACTACTTACTAGATCTCGTTCAAACCAATTTTGGGTGGAAGTTTGCATGGTAATATATATCATATATTTTTTTTAGTTTCATCATTCTCTTATTTTAGAAGTTACAGGGGGGGGGGGGACACACTTTTTACTACTTTGGAAGTGTCTCTCGCGTAAACTATTCAGTTGAGAAAAAATGATATTAGAAACATCAATATCATTTGAAGACCTATCCATAGATACCCCACACGTATGGGTTTGATGAAAAAAAAAATTTTGAGTTTCAATTGTAACCTAAAATTTATTGTTTATTTTTCTATTTTTGTTGAAAATCTTAATGCGGTTTACATAATACATCTACTTACTAAGTTTCAACAGTATAGTTCTTATAGTTTCGGAAAAAAGTGGCTGTGACATACGGCAGACAGATAGACATGCCGAATCTATAAGGGTTCCGTTTTTTGCCATTTGGCTACGGAACAGTGAAGTGAAGTAATAGGGTCCCGTTTTTATCCTTCGGGTACGGAACCATAAATAGTACATTGTTATCCTAGGTGTGAAAGTCACTCATTACAAGTCCCGAGACGGAGTTTGGCTCGAGGGAGTTCGAGGGATTTAATGAGTCTTTCACCCGAGGTAAACACTGTGCTTTTCATTACGAATAATACATAAAATTCTTCCTAACAACGAGAGTGAATGAGAGACTTCATACTACCTGATCCTCTTACAAGGTTGGGATCAAAGAGGTTGTATACATGTAGTGTTCTTTGGTGTTACTTAAAGCAAGGAGGTTAGGCTAAGAAGTTCCTAATGTATAATGATACTGATACTGGCTATATGCACATTGCACGAGTCGTGCGAAGCCATAATTTGACATGACAGCTGTCAGTGAAAGCGATTTTCCCTAGGGCTGGAAATTTTATTTTCTACACGCTCTTCACGCATCTTTAGACCTACTTTCGGAGTATGAGTAATGAAAAAGTAATTATATCTATTGTTTGGCCACCATAACGCAAGCCTTGAAGTTAGAAACAACAACAACAATGTTGTTTGAAACAACATTTTTTTCCCGTTGGAGTTTTCGTTCCCTTTTCTTTTGTCATTCTGGCTTTCATACTGTACCTACTATATTTATAGCTAGAAATATAGCCATAAAACAGAGGAGAAACCACAGAGCGTTCGTTGATAGAGTGACGTGCGCCCGCGCCGGTTGTCGAACTCGACCCATCAGATAACGATTGTATCAGGCGATACTAGGAGATTCTTATCTATGCTTTATAGCAACTGGATTAGACTAAATATTGAAGACAGTGATGTTTTGAAACGATGTTCCTTATCGCGAGTTGGCGAGGGGGCCTAGCCGAGAAAAAAAAAATCATTGGCTTTAAACCCCCAGATTTTCTATTAGCCTATAGTTAAGTAAAGACATGAACTGTTAGCACACTGACAAGGTTTCGAAACTAAAGAAATGGTAAAATTCGCAATTGGTCCTATTTTGTGCCAGTTGCACTTGGTCCTATACGCAAATGTAAACACTTAAATCGAAAAAGTAGGATTCATAAATTAATAATAGTTAGAATTAGGTTGCTGAACACGAATTTTATTAATTAACTTGTACCCTTGAAAAATAGGATTCTAATAATAAATAGGAAGTTTGTGATCTTTTAGAGCCCAAACTTGGAGTTTTATTCGTTAGAAGCCTTCTAACAACTCTCTAATAATACTGGGTTGTAAAACAATGATCATTGCCTGGCTCTTCTAGAAGCTCTATCTCTACCATGATCTTAGGCAAGTCGGTACAGATTATAGAAATAGTTACTATTGTTCGTATCTGAAATGATTTCGAAATGTTTAGTTAACGGTTCGGCGGTGAATTTCAACTGGGCATGCTTAGAGATACCGTAGGATGATCGCGGAAGGTAATCTTCTTGTTACTTATGTGGTCCTGGTACTTTGACTGGAGGTTTGTCAGTTTCTTTGCTAGCAAGGGAATTGAAACTTTATCACTATCACTTCACTACATAGTATAAAATAAAGTCGCTTTCTCTGTCCCTATTTCCCTTTGTATGCTTAAATCTTTAAAACTACGCAACGGATTTTGATGCGGTTTTTTTTAATAGATGGAGTGATTCAAAAGGAAGGTTTATATGTATAATACATGCATAATATAGCCGTGCGAAGCCGGAGCGGGTCGCTAGTTTATTTTAAATCAATTATTAGGATGAACTTCTTGTTACCTATGTTGTCGGGGTATTTAGACTGGAATTTGTCAGTTTCTTTGCTTGGGAATTGTAAAGTTCTTCTTGTAATTAATGTGGTCCTGGTATTTTAAGCTGGATATTTGTTCGTTTCTTTGCTGACGAGTGGGGAATTTTAAGTTAAACTTCTTGTAATTTTAGTCTAGATATTTCCGTTTCTTTACTGGGGAACTTATGTGTATCGTATCTGACATCAGAATAGGGCTAACTAAAAAAAGTACTAGTTTCATTATGCCTCGATAGATTTGGAACTAGAAAAAAAAAACGATTTCAGTATCTACAATAAAAATACTCTGAATCTAATCGTAATTATCCAAGTTGACTTCTTTGAACTTGTGTTGTCCTGGTAAGTATTTCACACTTCGCAGTTTCTCAGCGTGTCATTAGAGACTGCGCTAATTGCTAAACGATGTAACTGCACCGCAATTATGTGTGCCTAGTACTTTAATTCACGATTTCTTACTTATTTTACCCGACTGCATTGGTTATGTTTCAGATTTTCCGTAATAAAGTTCCGTAAAATCAGTCAAGTATTTTATAGAACTGTTTCTCTAAATAAAAAAAACGGTTGTCTGTAAAGTCGGTTTATAATACGTTGCTATGGTTACCTGGTCAATAACATGACGCGTTCCTGGAACGGGACGCATGACGTCATCTTTTTGTGAATGCAGGTGTTTCATCAATTTATTTGAAGTTATCACGTCAGAAATTCAAAATGCAATTTTGCTACACTATGTAACTGCACCACAATTATGTGTGCCTAGTATTTTATGATAATAAAAATATAAAGGATTTTTTTAAATTAATATACCAAAATGCAAATTACCGTTATACTTACATGTACTCCTATAATATACCTCTATACATAGGTAAATACCTAAGTACTTGTCACATAAATAACCCAAGCAAATCTTAATTCCACATCCTGAATTCCGAGGCACGAAATCTAAGCCAGTTCTAGGCAAGATATCCTCAGAATTCCGTTAAGGCCCCACTTTATCACTGATAGTGCAAACTTGACTTATCTGCCTTGAACTGGTCGCCTTTCACTCGAGTTTTGAATATTTGTTACATAAGCCCGGGTTATATTGGTCAAGTTATGGGCAAAGTTATGGTTTATTTGAATTTAGAATAGATTGGTATGAACTTCTGGCTTTTGATTTATTTTAAGAGCTACACGAACTTATTGCCATCGCCATTCTTCCGCTATACAACCAGGCAAACATATAAGTATGCGGATTCATCCCAGACATTCGCACTAAGCGTTTTGTATCATTATTCCTTATTCAGCAATGGAAAGGAATCAGTTGTCTAGGTCTGTCTTTCCTGACGTTTACAATTTGGGGGTCCTAAAAACTCAAGAGTGAACATGTATCTTCTAGGAAAGCGTGCTACATCTTAGACCTGCTTGATAGTAAGTGACGATGCGCGTCACACCATCAAGCAGGTGTTATAGTGATCAAACGCAGACCAATCATTTGTAAAAAACGCACTCCGGGAGTGCAGGCAGAAGTGAAAACAATAAACTTGTTATTTCTCATAGAATATTTCTTGAAACGATCTGCTACTGCCATCTATTAGCACTCACTTAAACAAATATAGTTTATTTTTTATTCGCTAACACAAATAAAATCTCATCTGTCGCGTCAAAATCTGTCGCTAGAACGGCTGAAAATGCTCACCCACAAAAGTGCCCAACGCGCCATAAGAAGTTTTCACTTCAAAAATGGTTGTCTGTAAAGTCGGTTTACGGACGATAATTTTACGTGATAACGTTATAAGAAAACGATAAAAAATTTGAGATTTTTTTTTCCTTTATAAATATTTTTCTTCCTTTTTTAAGCTATTGCATAGATTTTATCGCGGGCCTTGGGGGGAGAATCAAGAAATTCCGTAACGAAAACACCTAAGACCCCCGACAAATGACGGACGATTATTAACGGACGACTATTGACGGACGACAAATGTCGGACGACAATTTTTTTTTTTTTTTTTTATTATTATTTTATAAGAACATTTACTAAGACAAGAAATTATTCTCGATATAGCAATAGCTTTACCGCAGCAGTCCCCGAGTGCCACACGTTTTTTTTAATTTTTTTCTTTTAAGTCTTCTATTAAGCCCAGATGAGAGATATTATTATTAAATACGGACGATAATTTTACGAAAATTGGTTAGTATGGCGTTGACGTCACACTTTTTTGTGAGTGCTGCCGGTGTAGACGTTATCACGTCAAAAACCGAATCAAAATCCGTTGCGTAGTACCTATTAAAGATCTTAGCATACATAGGGACAGACAGCAGGAAGCGACTTTGTTTTATACTATATGTGTAGTGATGATGTTAGACCGCTTTAGACCTTAAGTTATGGCATAGATTAATAAGTTAAAGTAAACAATAAAAACAAAAGGCTAGATAACACAGTGGGCACATCCGTATGTTTTCACTGTAGGGAACTAATCAACGTGTGAACCTCCATTATGTTCATGTGTTCCTGGTACTTGCGTACACTTTCTAACCTGTATTTATTTGCACTTTCAATTTATTCTTTTGTTTTGATTATTTTACAAAAAAGCATTCCTTCCATAGACAAGTAGAGATTTTTTTAAGGTATGGCTTCGCACGACCTGTGCATAAATTTAAAAATTACTTAGTAGGTAATATAATGCCAAGAACCTACATTGATGTAATTTTATTAAGTTTTCATGGAAATTCTTTTTGTCCTCTCTTTCTTTATTATAAGTACTATCTTTTGCCCGAGACTCGTAAAGTCGAAAATGGTTCTAATAAGATTTTTTTTGTCGACCTAAAATCGGATTGAGTTTTCACACATGTGTCAAAATAAAATGTAATTTAAATCAAAAGCACTAAGGAGTATTGATATCAACTTCGAAGCAAATCACCCCAAAAATATTTTTCTACCCCTTTTCAACCCCGTTAGGGAATGAATTTTAATATAATATCACGTCTTCCATCAATTCTGATAAAGAATGTTTATGCAAAATTTGAAGTAGATTGGACCAAGGAATCACGTTGACCCATACAAACTTTGCCCCCATTTTTCACCCCCTAAGAGGTAGAATTTTGGAAAATCTTTCCTTATCGGATGCTTACGTCATACAAAGAATACACCCTCCAAGTTTCAGGTCTCTACGATCAACGGTTTAGGCTGTGCGTTGATCCGTCAGTCAGTCAGGACAAAGCATTATTGTATAGATATTGGGTCTCAATCAAGCCCCCAGTCGTGATCCGAAGACACATTTCCACCCACACAAATGTCACAAGACCATAATTCCATAGGTACCTACCCTGACCTGATGATATCCCTACATCCGCGTTACATAACCCTCAACGCCCACTTGACTATCACTTGATTAACACTATTGTTTTGTGCAAGATTATTGTAATATTTGTCTTTGTTTAGGCACGTAACATTAGCGATTCTGATTTAACTTTTACGATATGTCGTCCTTTTACCTACTTCACCGTCCCGGGCGCCACCATTAGAGCGGCAAAATTGGAAAAATAATATTTAGTGCTGTCACTGGCGGTCATTCAGACAATTAATAATTATTTAAGAAATTAGCTCTTAATCACTTGCACCGCATGGTTAAAATAATTATTTTCGCTCAATTATTTCATATGGTTCCTTTTTTTTTAACAAACACCAACATTATTATTTTTATGTGAAAGGGTATGCGCTCTCTTCATACAAATGTATTCGACTGTTTCCTCCCTGGGTAATGACATTAACACAAATATTGTTGTGCCATAAAACCTAAAACTGCCATGACTTGACTTGTCCCTATGTTTTAATTTTTTTCATTTTCTAATTATCATAGAAATTCAAACTAAAAAAAAATAGGCATGGTCATGGCAGTTATATGCTTATGCTCGAAAAATATTTGCTCTAGTGTCATTATCCAGGGAGAAAACAGTCGACTACGTTTGTAGTAGTTTGTATGGAGAAAGCCCCCGGTACCCTTTCCTCTTAAGACGTCAAAAGGGCGGCACAATATGGTTTCGCCCCGTGCGACAGTGCCCACACTACGCCACTGTAGCTAGCTGTAATCGCCGCCCTATCGTCTAAAAATGGAACAGTTTAACTGTATTTTCGAGTAAAATAAACCAATCTATCAATCACGTCAGCATCACGCTCCATCGGTCATAATCCAGTGTGTCAATATTGTCCGTTCGATGAGATGCAGACAACGCCTAATGGAGTAAGGTGTAGCGACGACAAGAGGGAATTATGTGTGGCGAACTTCTAGGAAAACTTGCAGCATCGTCACCCTTGCGTGAGATAGTGGTCAAACGCTGACCTATCACTTCACTAAATAGTATGAAACAAAGTCGCTTTCTCTGTCCCTATATCCCTATGAATTTTAGTGAATTCTTGATTAATGGCGATTCTACTCACATTGTGTTGCAATTCTTTGCAATAATTTTATTAAAATTTCGTATGCCTGTAAGGTAGAATATAGAGATGCTATACGTGTAATTATACCAATTGTACCACCTATATTCACGAATAAATGATTATGATGATTCCGATAAATTGCAATGTCCAGTGAATAAAAAAATTAATGAAGGACATAGTGGCCTGCCTTTGTCGCACGTCTCGCCATTGTGCGTTGTCGGTGTAAGTTCAGCGGCCATGTTGTTTCGCGTGTCAAATCGCACGATGATACCGGCGCGTGCGCAGCCAGTTTCGTAACTTCATACTGTTACGGTAGATTATGTTGTTTACAATTGATTACTTGTGGCACATCTACACTATAAGGAACGGGCCAAACCCTTCGGCAAACTCCACCGGCCCTACACCAAGGAAGTTCTATAACACTAAACCAAGCAACTTCTATAACCCTAAACCTAGGAACTTTTATAACCCTACACCTAGGAACTTCTATAACCCTACACCAAGGAACTTCTATAACCCTACACCAAGGAACTTCTATAACCCTACACCAAGGAACTTCTATAACCCTACACCAAGGAACTTCTATAACCCTACACCTAGGAACTTTTATAACCCTACACCTAGGAACTTCATAATTCAAACGAAATAGCTAGAAACTCCGTATCTGTATTATTCTGTATGCAAGTAGGAAATTCTTAGGATAAATTGTTTGTTAATTCAAAATGGATAGTTATTCACAATTTTCGGAATTTTCACAACCTATGTATTTTTTTCTGAGATGGCTTAAGAAAACGGCCTGAATTTCAGGGCCGAATTGGGATTAACTCAAATGAAATAGGTAAATAGGTACAAAAATATTTTGCATATACTTCAATACGTTGCTATGGTTCCCTTGTCAATAACGTAGCGGAGCACATTATGACGTCATAGTTTTTTATGAATGCCGGTGTTCATCGATTTATTAGACGTTTTCACGTCAAAAATAGAGTTAAAACTTCCTGAGAAGGATAAGCCAGTTCAATAGTAAATTGATTAACGAACGATAACATTTTACGTAACAATTTGTTGCGCACGCGCTTACATATTTGTTGGGTGATTCATTTATAGTCTACCCACACTCGTATATTGTGTTATTCGATATTACAAGTTGTTATGAACTTGATTTTTATCTTTGACTAGCGATACGTCCCGACTTCGCACGGGTCGCAAAGTGTATTATACGTCTTCCGTACCACGTTCCGTCCAACCGTTCCTGAGAAAATCGGTGGTGGGTGACACACGGACAGACAGACGGAAAAGAAAGTTATTTGATAAGGGTTCCTTTTTTACTTTTTGGGTATGGAACCCTAAAAACGAAAAAAGTAAAAATTGCTTTTTCCCGCGTTAAAGCGTCCAAGAATCGCGCAACACATTTCGCTGTCGCGCGGCAGAGAAATACGGTACCGTTCCACACGTGCTACTGTCTGTCGTTCTGTTACGTCAGTGTGTGCACTGTGCACACCTTAAGAGGAAAAGGTACCGGCTCTCTCCATACAAATGTAGTCGACTGTTTCCTCCCTGGATAATGACACTAGCACAAATACATATTTTTGTAGTACAAAACTTAAAACTGCCACAACCATGCCCCTGTCTAATTTTTGACGTGATAACTAGTAAATTGATGGAACATTTGCATTTACAAAAAAGTTGACGTTATTTTCACGTTCCCATTGTGTGACATCATTTTCACGTTCCGGTGATGACGTTATGTCAACAATGACGTCACACAGAAGCAACATAGAACAAACACGAGACGCAGCAAGCATCTCGTGTTTGTTTCTTATTTTGGTTAACTAGCGACCCGCCCCGGCTTCGCACGGCTATATTATGCATGTATTATACACATAAACCTTCCTTTTGAATCACTCTATCTAATAAAAAAAACCGCATCAAAATCCGTTGTGTAGTTTTAAAGATTTAAGCATACAAAGGGATATAGGGACATAGGGACAGAGAAAGCGACTTTGTTTTATACTATGTAGTGAAGTGATAATAATATCGCTCATCTGGGCTTGTGTTATGGTGACGAGTGACGAATACTGCCGTCATAAGGAAAAATGTCACATCTACAGTTTTTTGCAGAATTTAGTTAAGTACGAAGACTTACATAAAAGAAAAAAAAATGAAAAAAGGTATAAGTAGGTACTTACTAAAAAAAAACGAAAAATTAATTTAAAAAAATACAATTTTTTTTGGTTTCTTTGGTTGGTGACGTTATCACGTAAAATTAACCGACTTCACATACAACCATTTTTTAATATACCTACTTATTTATTTATTTTTTACTCATACTTTCTATGATAATTAGGCTATGAAAAAAACCCAGACCAATAGGTTTTATGCAACAAAAAGATTTGCTCTAGTGTCATTATCCAGGGAGGAAACAGTCGACCACGTTTGTATGGAGAGAGAACCAAAGTACCTTCCCTTTAAGAATCCACTAATGAACACTATAATCACTTCTGCATTGCCAGTAAAATATTTAAATACATTTAATTGAATAACTGAGCGGTACTGTTAGAATGATAGGTTAGAATAGGTTAGAAATGCTCGCTTGTTGCGCTTGTGTTACGAAAAAGGCAGGGTTAGGTTGGGTATTGCTTGGGCTATCTGTAAAGTCTTGATATTAAGTGGCCGCTCCGCATTGTTGGGATCTTTTGTGTCCAGGGTTTGTCAAACTTTGTCGTGATAGTTAATTTTTTAATGTGTGAGATAAAATCTTTGTTTTCGTTTAGTTTTTTTTAGCACATCGGGGCATTTAGTTCAGATTTTTTTTCGGCAAAAATTTAAAAATAGTTTTAATCTAGTAGTAAGTTTAAGGAAAATAAAGATTTATTATTATTATAGTAAGTAGTATACTACCTACACTTATTGTTTTGAGCAACACTTTTTAATTTTTTCTTTGTAAGTATTTAAAGAAAAGCCTCTAAAACTGTTGGACCTATTTTTATTAAACTCTGTTTGCTAAAGCAACGCTGATAAGCGAGTAATTATCTATTTTTTCGATCATCGCCATCTTTACATTTAAAATAAGTACGAAACTTGCGAGTTAGATAATTATAAATAACTGTTTAATATGATAGTTTTTTTTAAATAAACCCACCCAGTTGGTACAATGGTCACCATGCCGGACTGCCAAAAACAGGGTTGCGGGTTCGGTTCCCGCCTCAGACAAGTATTTATGCTTAGATATTTGTCTGTGGTCTGGTTGTTTCTATGTATTATAAGTTTATAGTATTTACAAAAGAAAAGTATATAGGTAGTATATCCGTTGTCTAGCATCCATAACACAAGTCTAGTTACTTAGGTTGGGGCTAGATGGCGATGTGTGGAATGTCCTGCAATATTTATTATTTTTTTAATACGTACTTAGTATTTTTTTAAATGTGTAAGTTTGTCTATCAATCTAGGTAGCTATCTTTTTGATAACCTCAAAAATAACAACAGTATTTTTTTATACTATTTGAATAATGAAATACTGTTGTTATTCTTACTACAAAAACAACATTTTGACAATCTCTGTCCCAAGGAGAATAATGTTCACAAATAAACTACCACTATCATTGAACTATTAACTGTAAACTCATAAATTTAAAGCTGAAAATCGCGTAGCAATTTCATAGAAAGTCTGACGTACGTACCTGGTTGATAAGTTACCTCTCTGGATGCAAATTATCAATGATATGGGCGGACTAAGGGAAGTCTTTACCGGGGGGATCTGCCCCTGACTTAGCTCAAACTATACCCCCATATGTAGCTCAACGGTACAGATAGGTGAAAAAAATCCGTTCTTACCCACCAGGGGGGATACGTTGGTAGGATACTTTTTCGTATAGATTCTTTTTCTTTTTCGTATCGATCCTTTACCTTTTTCGTATAGTGGTGTGGTGTACACCTTCTTTGAGTCGAAAAAAAGCGTTGTTTTGTTCTTTAGGAGATTTTATGTCCATTAATCCTTTTTTTAATACTCAGACTCCATTTTTACATCCAGGAAGGTAAAAAAACTGAAAGATTGCTATGACCAGTACAAATAGACGTAGCTTATAACGACACGACGCGAACATCATGTGACTTGACTATATGAACTCACTCGGCAGTCTTTGCCTTCCCAGACCGAATCAAATTTTAAAAATATAATTGAATCGTTATCTTGAGAGAACGGGGGCTATAAAGCCCGTCATCTGTCGTGTGATTCGAAACTAGCTTAAAAAAACGCAAATTAAAAATAATTTTAAAGGAAAAATGCTTCTTCAAAAATTTTAACTGACACGAGACTCGAACTCGCATCCCTTGAATACCGATTACGCCAAGTCAAGTATCGTCTAACGTCTTGAATTTAAGAATCGCATAAACCTCTTCGAATTAAGTTTAGTTAGCGACATCTGTTGATACGAATTTCGAGTCTCAGTTGCAATTTTTGAAGACGCATTTTTCCCTTAAGGTTGCTTATGCTGCCAAACGCAACGCGCCAGAAATACCGCTTACAACTGATATTGTTAATTGTAACGAATGTGTTTTGTTTTTCTCAAAAGTGCTGAGATGGAATTGTAGGTGAAATTTTTACCGATATTTTGGCGTAATTTCGAGGCGAAAATTCTTTGTCATTTCAAAGCTAGACTAGTTTTAATTCTTAATTTTAGGATAGCTTTAACGCTATAGGAAATATTTGGCTCAAAATCAGACCAAAATGTCGGTAAAAATCTCACCTACAATTCCATCTCAGCACTTTTGAAAAAAAAAATACACATTCGTAACAATCAACAATTTTTACCAACGAAGGCGACCGGTGCCAGTAGTAACTATTTAGTAGGCTGTGTACCAAGTTCGTTGGCGTATGGACCCCCCTTAAAAATATTTTCGGATCGCCCAGTGCAGGCCACACACTATAAAAAAAAACAATGTGCAAATTATTCAATCCCTAATTATAACAATTATTCAAGTTTGCCCCTACCCCCCTGGGGCCTGAGTACGTCCACGCCTGTGACCTGAAGGTGGGTGTTGTTACGTAAATATTATTATCTATATTTTATACTATTGTTACGGTTTATCTTGCTTTTGTGGGTCATCTTTGCATTTTGTAAGGATACTTGGTGGTTGTTTGTGATTTGTGGCTTGTGGACGATTATGAAATTTACAAATAAAAATACCTCCTCTAGCTAGATGGGTTTGGCCGGAAGACCAGCGCTGCAGCTAAGCATGCTTGGCTGCAGTTTTTACCTGGGGTCGACCCATTTGGGTTGGGGACAGCACCCGACTCCTCATTTACGTTGTTTTTATCTTTGTCTCTTTTTTTATGTAATTAACTAGCTGCGCCCCGCGGTTTCACTCGCGTAAGTCCGATCTTTCTCACCGTTTAAACCTTCCCTGGACTACGACAAACATTTCAAAACCGAAATCATCTAAATCGGTTCGTGCGTTCTGGAGTTATAGCGTCAGGAAGGAAAACCCGACTTATTTTTATATAGTAGACTAGCTGTCCCGGCAAACGTTGTTTTGCCATATAAAAAAAAAACTAAATCAAAATCGGTTCAACCGTTTGGGAGCTACGATGCCACAGACAGACAGACACACACACACAGACACGTCAAACTTATAACACCCCGTCGTTTTTGCGTCGGGGGTTAAAATTATCATATAAATCGGTTCAGCCATTTAGGTGTAGTTTGGCAACTAACACCGCGACCCGATTGACATCAATATTTCTACGTCACTCAATTGTTTTGCCTTCCCGGAACCTCTCCATTAAAACTTGAACTTTATGTTATGGTACTAAAGTTCTTATTGACTTGTATTATTACGAATCGTTTGTATGGTATGGAGTAAGTATAGAAAAGTGTTGTTTTTAAACATTTTCAGGCAATTTTTTAAATTTTTCTCTCCGTAAGAACCATCCTCGTACCTTATGGAATATTCTAAAAAAAGAATTGGCCAAATTGGTCCAGGCGTTGTTGAGTTATGCGCTTACCAACACATTTTGCGATTCATTTTTATATATAAGAAGATTTTCATTGTCATGTTCATTTCTTCATTCATTCCTGTGTTTATCGTGTGTTTGTATTCAATAAATGCTTTTTCTTTCATTCTTTCTTTCTCCTTTTTGCGATACCGCGTCGGGTTAAAATTAGACTCATAAACCGCTGTTTCCTCATGGTCATACTAGATTTTCACACCAGTATGACTACGTGGATATACAGTAGTCATACTATAATTCAATGAAAATGGCCGTGGTTAATTTTTTTGACGTGATAACGTCTAATAAATTAATGGAACACCTGCATTCACAAAAAAGATGACGTCATACGTACCGTACCATTTGATTTTTGCAAGCGATCGGTTTTAAAGACGATTACATGTTAAAAATATGTTTCCTACCAAAAATAATTAGACACAGTAAATTTTTTTTATTATAACTAGTGACCCGCCCCGGCTTCGCACGGCTATATTATGCATGTATAAACCTTCCTCTTGAATCACTCGTATCTATTAAAAAAAACCGCATCAAAATCCGTTGCGTAGTTTTCAAGATTTAAGCATACAAAGGGATATAGGGACATAGGGACAGAGAAACCGACTTTGTTTTATACTATGTATAGCAGGGCCGAAGCCTTCAAAAATGATAAAAAATGAAAAAAAAATCACAGTAGGATGAAACCCATTAGAAAAGGATTTCTCGTTTTCAGGAGGTTTTCTCGATCGGTTTTTTGCATTTTCTGAGAACATTTACTATGGCAATGTATATTTTTTTTACACCATCAGAAAGTAGAGATTTCAATGAACAGAAAGTATTCCAAATTTTTTGAAAAAAGCTGATATTTTGACGTGAGAATTTTCGATTGAAAATTAGGGTGTTTTTTTGATATTAAGTTAAATAAGGCGAAAGAATGAATATTTTAAATCAAATAAATTACAGTGTATTTGGGACATAATAAGGTAAGTTTTCACCAAATTTCGTAGAAAAAAAACATTTTTGAAAAAGATAAAATTAAAAAACCAAAAACTGGGTTATTTGAATTTTTCACCTAAATTTTGAGGTTATGTGAAAAAATTGTAAAACAAAATTTGTAGATCTTTTTATTACCTACAACTTTGTCATTCAACTTTAATTGAATTACAAAACAAAGAAAAAACAAATATGTATTTGTAAATCATTTACGAGGAAAGGGTACCGGCGCTCGCTCCATACAAACGTAATCGACTGTTTCCTCCCTGTATAATGACACTAGCACAAATATTTTTGTTGTATAAAACTTATAACTACCATGACCAAGACCATGCCCGCGCATCGTTTTTTTTTTGTTTTTTAAATCTTAATTTCTATGATAATTAGAAAAACGAAAAAACCAAGACATAGAGGCATAGTCAAAGTCATGGCAGTTATAGGTTTTATGGCACAAAAATATTTGCTCTAGTTTAATTATCCAGGGAGGAAACAGTCGACTACGTTTGTATGGAGAGAGCGCCGATAGCTTTTCACCTTAAGGTGAAAGGGTACCTGCGCGCTCTCCATACAAACGTAGTCGACTGTTTCCTCCCTGAATAATGACACTAGCACAAATATTTTTGTGCCATAATTCCTATAACTGCTATGACTATGCCCCTATGTTTTGGTTTTTTTCATTTTCTAATTATCAAGGAAATTAAAATTAAAAAAATTAAAAAAAAAACAAAAAATAGGGGCATGGTCATGGCTGTTATAAGTTTTATGCACCAAAAATATTTGCTCTAGTGTCATTATCCAGGGAGAAAACAGTCGACTACGTTTGTAATAGTTTGTATGGAGAAAGCCCCCGGTACCCTTTCCTCTTAATTGAATTACAAAACAAACAAAACCAAATATTTGTAAATCATTTAAGTACAATAAACTGAAAAAATACGCAATCTCTCGAAGGCCACGGTCACTTACATAACAACTTTTACATAATAATTCTGCATCATTTCACATGGACCAGTTTCTCATAATAATAAATTATTCATATGTTTTTTCATTGACAAAGAAATTGTTATGTCACACGAGTTTGTCATTGACTCTCATAATTAAATGCACTTTGACATCATTTTGTAAGTTTTTTTTCACTAAATATGATGAAATTATGACATTCTTCTACTATTGTTTGTAATTTTTCGTAATGTGACACAGAATCTTTGAATTTACTATTCTATTGTGTTTCACTTTTAAAATTTACACTGAATATTTTAATTATGAAGGGACCTATAGATTTTTGGTCAGTTTTAGTAAATTTATTCCCATCAGGTCCAAACTGTGGAGTTCGTGGGAATAAACCTATTAAAAGGAGCGTCTTATACGACGATCTCTGTGGTCTTGCTGTAGATAAAATATTAAATCTACAAATATTTGTTTCTGGTCTGAGTGTTTCTGTTTGAGTAAAAAAAAAGTATAAACAAATAAATATTGCAGGACATTCCAGACATCGCCATCTAGCCCCAAACTAAGTAACTAGACTGTGTTACGTGTGCTAGACAATGTCATTTAGTATCCTATCCGCTGTCTAGACACTATAATACAAGCTTAGTTGCTTAGATTATGGATAGATGGCGCCCTGCAATAGTTGTGTATTATATATTATGCAGGGACTTATAAATTATTTGTTAAATTTAGTTTATTCCCAACAGATCCACTATTCTGTAGCCAGCAATTCTATTTAAAATAAATCTGAAACCAAATATAGGTTAACTTTTCCAACCGAATCGCAATAATTTGTAGATATCTGGAGTCCTGGTTTAACAGGCTACTTTTAAACTGATATTCCCATGAGATTTGGACGTGTGAAACGTGCGTAAGTAGTATTATAAAAGTGAAATTGTGTGTTTGTTTGATACATCTTCATGCAAAAACTATTTAACTTTTTGCAATAAGTATGCTGGTATTAACAGATTGCTAGTTTTTATTTTGATATTCCCACAAGATCAGGAGTTATGGGTATGAAGCCATAAGCCATATTACATCAAACACTAATATCTCTGCAAATAAAATTGTCAGTTTTGAAATAGGTACAGTATCTATGCATAATATTGGTTTTGATCCAATATTTGTTGCAAGATAAAATATGTTACTTTATCAATGATAAATATTGTAATAAAAATATTCTAGCTGCGATTTCACTTGCGTAAGTACGGGGTCTGAATAGAAGGAAGCCTTTTCCTTTTTTTTTTTCTTTTCCAACAGCCTTTTTTTTTCCTTTTCCAACACCTCACCTATTTCTATCTATACCATTTTTAAATAATATAGAAATGAATCACTGAATGTGTTGCCAAGCGCAAATCTTAAGAACAGCTGAACCGATTTCGCTAATTCTTTTTTGTTATGTTTGTTAAGGTTCTTATGAGGGAAAATTGCGTGGAAAACAAACCCAGTCCGGCAAGACGAAAGTGACTATTTTATTCAAATTTTAACCTGTAATCGTAACCGATGGAAGAGTTGTCTGATGAGAAGGTGGTTTCAGTTATTCCATTTATCGGTAACTATTAGTTTATTGCCCAATTCTACTGGTGGCAATCGAAAAATAAGCAACTTGCTAAACTCTCGAGGTGCAATTCTGTTCATCACTCCGAAGATACTCATCAGATCTTCATCCAATTTTTATGGGACCACCTGTGAGTTATTCCCTTTTAAACAAAAAAATAATTTTCCAACTTGGTCCAGGTGTTTTCGAGTAATCGGGGAACATACATTAACATACAAAAAAACCGTATGGGATGTATAGAACGAAGTCTCTTTAGCTTCTTAAACAGTGTAGCCAACCCTACAGTTTTAACTGTAGATCTACAGTTTTTTGGAAATGATCTCAGTTTTTAGTTCCTTTAGGCCTCGAAATCTACAGTTTTTTGCTTAATATGCTAGTACCACCTATTTGTTATGGATGGACCTTTTTAAGATGTTATAAAAAAGCTTTATCAAAAATAGCTGGTCACATTTCCTGAAGTGTTGCAATACTAGCTTCTAAATATTACTAATTTTATTTGACATTATGTCACCTATGACTTTTGATATTTAATTTGATTAAAACTTTGATAATCACATGATATTTCGTGTTTTTAATTCCCTATCTTAAATGTATTCTATTTATTGCCATCACTAAATAATAAAAAGATAAAGCTGTAGATTTACTGTTTTTTAATTTGATATTTACAGTTTTCTACAGTTTTTTTCTGGCATATCTACAGTTTAGCTCTATGCTGAGGTTGGCAACACTGATCTTAAATTTTTATTTTGTTTTTAATCCATTTTTTGATTAAAAAAAATTCATATCAATTGGAGATTAGTTTTCGGTCTCCTTCGCTTATGGTTTTTCGTAACGCGTTTTCATAACGCGTAATGCGTTACATTTTTCTCGGCTACATCCCCTCGTCAACCCGTGATAAGGAACTTCGTTTCAAAAATATAGTAAAATCACTACATGGCATAAAACAAAGTCGCCTTCTCTGTCCCTATGTCCCCATATCCCTATGTATGCTTAAATCTTTAAAACTACGCAACGGATTTTGATGCGGTTTTTTGAAGTGAAAACTTCTTATGGCGCGTTGGGCACTTTTGTGTGTGAGCATTTTCAGCCGTTCTCGCGACAGATGAGATTTTGACAGATGAGATTTTAACAGTTATTGTGCTTCTACTACTATGCAATATTGAAAACAGCGCCATCTCTGTGCAAACGGCCGAACTACGATACTCACTTCTGTCTAACAGTGTTAACAGCGACATCTCTCGGTGGATGGTGCAGGTTCGCAGCGAGCTGCCGTACGCAGTTCGCTTTACAGTTTTCACTTCTGCCTGCACTCCCGGAGTGCGCTGTTTTTTTTTTTTTTAATAGATAGAGTGATTCAATAGGAAGGTTTATATGTATAATACATGCATAATATAGCCGTGCGAAGCCGGGACGGGTCGGTAGTACCTTCTATTTTATAATATCTACGATTGGCAACCCTATTTCCAAATAATTTCCTTACCTCGAAATAGTAAAATGACTACAATTTGTTATCAAGTAACTGTATTATATCGACAATGTCTTCAGATAAGGGTGGGTCACAGATAGCGCAGCAAGACACGATCTAGTCGTTCGGTCTGTGGCCGTGCCTAAACCATCGGGTCATTGACCGATCGTTCGCGTTCCGTGCATAACAATGTTTACCTAATTTAAGGTGAAAGGGTACCTGCGCTCTCTCCATACAAACGAAGTCGACTGTTTCCTCCCTGGATAAATGACACGAGGCCAAATATTTTTGTGCCCTAAAACCTATAACTGCCATGACTATGCCCATATATTTTTTTTATTTTTTTCATATTCTAATTATCATAGAAATTAAGATTAAAAATATAAAAAAATATGGTCATGGTCATGGCAGTTATAAGTTTTATGCACCAAAAATATTTGCTCTAGTGTCATTATACAGGGAGAAAACTGTCGACTACGTTTGTAATAGTTTGTATGGAGAGAGCCCCCGGTACCCTTTCCTCTTAAGGCAGTTTGGGGCAATTTGAGGCAGTTTGAGACTTGTCTTATCGTAGGATGTTGTCATCGATGAGGTCTATTTATTTACAATGTAATCAAAAGGTTTGTTTAAGGGGAAAGGTACCCCGGCTCCTTCTCGATACACACGTAGTCGACTGTTTCATTTGGATTTAGATTTCTATGATAATCATAGAACTGTCTTAGCTAATTAAAATATTCTCCAAATTGTATTAATTTGTTCCAATTTCCTAGAACCAATTTACTTTAACAAAAGGTCTGTTGATGATACAACAATGCATAGAATGCTAAATAATAAACATTAATTATTACAAAATAATGTTTATTTACTACAAAATTTTCTCGCGCTGCAAAAGCATCAAATCATAAAATCTCTATTATTTCTTTGTTATCTGTCGCATGCTTCTTTCGAAGGCGTGTGTGGAGCCGAAGCCAACACGTAGAGGACCTTTACAAGTTTATTAGCAAAGTACCTATGTGGACACCAAACCGGCGATTATCCCTGCCTGCACTATAAAATGCAGCCAAAGACAACTTCTGGTTTGGATAAAACTATTGATAAATCACTGAATCTTTGTTATTGATTACCCCCCAGGATAGCAGTTTGATCCCCGCAGGGGCTATTTTACCCCAAGGCAGGGGTGGTTCACTTCACGTAGGTATAAATCTTCGTCTGCGTCCGGACTGTCTGTCAGTTGGAATGAAGTCCTCGACGAGACCTATCACTTCCCTAAAGAACCACCAGCCTAGGACCAATAGCTCCAGAGATATAGCTGTTTTAAGTTTGACAGCTGTCAGTTGAAATGAAGTCCTCAACGAGACCTATCACTTCCTTAAAGAGCCATCAGCCTAGGACCAATAGTTGCAGAGATATAGCTGTTTTAAGTTTGACAGCTGTCAGTTGAAATGTAGTCCTCGACGTGACCTATCACTTCCCTAAAGAACCACCAGCCCAGGACCAACAGCTGCAGAGATATAGCTGTTTTAAGTTTGACAGCTGTCAGTAGTGTCGTTACATCTTTTGGTCTTCATTTTTTCTGTCTAGCCCTCTTTCGTAACGCGCGATGTTTTAAAAAATCAACTGTTTTTTGAATTTATATAACCTCAAAATTTTCATTTTTTTTTCAAATTTCCAAAAGTCGTAGAACAAAAGTTGTTTGTTTAGGTGCACAGAAGAACGCCGTGCTAATTAATTTCCAATAACCCTGTATACGCGACGAATTGAGAACCTCCTCCTTTTTTGAAGTCGGTTAAAAAAGGTAGCCAAGGATTAGCTTAGCCTAGCCTAGCCTAGTATATTCTTCAATGTAACACAAGTATGCAAGAACAAGGCGTTGCATCAACAATGCAGGTAACAAGTCAACACACAAATCTGATCGGTTTATTTTAATAACAGGTTTCTTACAACACTACGTCTGCCCCTTGATTATGCCAGTCCACGAGCCTCGCATAAGAGAAAAGGTACCTCTCTCTCTCTCCATACAAACGTCATAGCAGTTATAAGTTTTATGCTACAAAAATATTTGCTTTAGTGTCATTATCCAGGAAGGAAACAGTCGACTACGTTTGTATGGAAAGAGCCCCCGGTACCCTTTCCTCTTAAGAAGAAAGGTAACCGGCTCTCTCTCCAAGACATCACTAAATTTATTAGAACGCGTCCTAGGTCTGCGAGTTTAATTTTCGTTTAAGTACTTGAAAAAAAGGCTTGATTTGTTACGACCCGATCAATGCAGATGGTTGGTCCCAAAAAAATTTCCCATTTGGGCTGTATATAGGACGAGTTCATGGGCTGACCCAATTTACTGGTAATTTAAAAAAACTAACAGAAGTCTTACTTCTTACTTACTTCCCGCAGCGCCACAACCCTTTGTGAGTTGGCTTCAAATTAATTCAAAGTCAACATTTCTTAATTCATTTGGAACTCGTGAAATCACTTTAAATCGCCGTTTTCAAAATTCCACCCCTAAGAGAGTTTGGAGAGGTTTGGGTTTATAGCTAAAAAGTTTTACTTTGAAAATATATATAATTTTTATATTTTGAGAAATAAAAATAAATAAATACATTTTGACTCGACTCTGCAATTACTCACATTATTTGTTCAGGTACTAATATTTAAATTATATCACCTAAAAAGGAAATTTCATAAAGAATTTAGGAAGGTATCAATGTCATTCAACGTCATACATGGGATTAAAGAGCCTGCCCCCCTTTAGACGGCCATTTTCTTTTTTTTGCTAATTTGCCAGTGCGCAGTGTAGGGCAAAATGAGCCAGTTGAAAAGATAGGGGGTTGCATTTGGCTACGCTTGGTAAAAAAAAACTAAAAAGTCTCCCCGAAGTCTGTCCGAAACCGCGGGCAGTCTCTATAGCTTTTTCTTCGCCCTTTAATAAAATGTATAAAGTAAAAATTGCAAAATATGATTGCATAAGAATCTCCTCAGTTATCTCTCGCATCAGAAAAGGTAAAAGTCAACGTTATTCTAAGGTCAACCCTTAGGTCAGTCTACGTCAAAGACTTTTAATGTAATATGAAATAACCATTCTGTGAACACATATTGTAGGACTAGCTGCACCCCGCGGTTTTACCCGCTTAAGGCCCGATCCCGTGAGAATATCGAGATGAAAAGTAGCCTATATTTTTCAATTCGATATAGCAGTTCCTGAGATCAGCCCGTTTAAACAAAAAACGGAAGCCCTCAAAGATGAATAATTTTCTCCGTTTTTTCCATATTTCCCACTGATTCTTCGCTCCTATTGGTCGCAGCCTGATGTTGTATAGCCTAAAGCCTTCCTCGATAAATGGACTATCCAACACAAATATAAATTTTCAATTCGAACCAGTAGTTTCTGAGATTAGCGCGTTCAAACAAACAAACTCTTCAGCTTTATAATACACAATTCGAACCAGTAGTTTCTGAGATTAGCGCGTTCAAACAAACAAACTCTTCAGCTTTATAATACACAATTCGAACCAGCAGTTCCTGAGATTAGCGCGTTCAAACAAACAAACAAACAAACAAACAAACTCTTCAGCTTTATAATATTAGTATAGATATTATAGTAAGTATCAATTTATTTAATTTATTTATTTATTTATTTATTTATTATAGTCAATTAAAACGATACAATACCATTTATATTAATTGACTTAGACAAAATAAAATTTGATCACGCTAACATGCATACCTCTCACAAAACTTCAAACACACTGACAATATCGATCTCCACTCATCCGCAAACAGATCACATTCAGGTTCCGAATCCAGGAGAGCGTTAATGGCGGTAAGGCTACGTAGGATGGGAGACTTCGAGTGGCTCGCCGTGTGAGATGCAGGTACTGCCAGGAGAGAATGTTTCCGGCCACGGATGTATTTGTTCGGAGAGAAGAGTCTACAAAGAATCTCGTTTAAGTCCGGAGAGTCGATGATCCCACGAAGAATTTTTAGACACGTCACAATTTGATCGTAAGCGCGGCGAACCTCTAACGAATTATAACTAACGCAGCCTAGGATGAATTGAGTAGGATACATATAGGGGTAGTAGCCAAACTCTCGCTTGTATAAGTACCTAAGGAAGGCTTTCTGAACTTTTTCTAGCAAAAGAGCGTAAGTAGATTCGTGTGGGTTCCAAATGCAGGCAGCTGTCTCAAGTTTGCTCCGAACCAGCGCGCTAAATAGGAGTTTGATCACGTTTGTATCCTTAAAGTCTCGGGCATTCCTAAGGATGAAACCCAAGCGTTTATACGACTCTTTCGCTAGAGCCGCTATGTGAGGATTGAAAGTAAGCTTAGCATCAAAAATTACCCCCAAATCCTTAACATCCGCCTTTCTCATAATGCTTGTGGTGTTCAGCTTATAGTCAAAAATAATAGGGCGGCGCATTCTGCCAAAGGTCATGACACAACATTTTGTTACATTGAACTCCATATTGTTGGCAACACTCCATTCAAGGATTGCATCGATATCCCTCTGTAATGATTAAGTACTTGATATGACTAGTATTCTCTGTTTTGTGCTCCATTGAAGTAAAATAAATAAATAAAATAAATATTACGTTTCGACGAGAATATTGTAATAAAAAATGTTTGTTTTAGTCGTCTACGCGAACATCTTTCGTTCTATGACTTTTGAAAATTCGATCTTTTTTTGTTAATTTTCATTTTTTATTATGTTTACTCAAAAATCTGCTGTTTCTTAGAATTAGAGGTCATTGACCTTTTGTTTTTGTTGTAATTATAAATAATAAATAAATAAATGTTTTGGAAAAATTTGGAAAATATAACTTTTTAAAAAGTTCTATTTTCCAAAAGTCGTATAACGAAAGCTGTTCGGCTAAATCAGAAACAATAAATTTGAAACAAGTTTTGGCGACCAAATTTTGTTGTCTGTCTGTTAAAAATGACTGTTGCAAAATTTTATCTAGTTTCTGTTCCTGCGACACGCTGCGAAGAAAATAAAAACAACAAATTGTCATCTCTATTACATTTTTAATCTCTCTGCGTCTACGACAATACTTACCACGACGTAATAGAGCTCAAAATACCTCATCAAAAATAATCTAAAGAAAATATCCAAGTCTATTCTAAACCTTACTCCTTCCACATAAAGATCGATGTTAAACTTTCATTCAAAATGATCACAATGCTAATCAAAAATAGGCTTTATAACTATAGAATTTAGCTTGAAAGTAGTCCGGCAAATACACAGTTGTCCTTGGTGTTTTAAAGGTTGTAGAATACTTTTTTTTTTCAATAAAGATGGTTACATACCATGTAGTTATCCATACAAAATGAAATAGATCTTTTCTCCCCTTAATATTATCTGATTTCGTATTTTTTTGGTATAATTAATCACTATCAATACATAGTATAAAACAAAGTCGCTTTTTCTGTCCCTATATCCCTTTGTACGCTTAAATCTTTAATACTACGCAACGGATTTTGATGCGGTTTTTTTTAATAGATAAAGAGATTCAAGAGGAAGGTTTATATGTATAATACATGCATAATATAGCGGTGCGAAGCCGGGGCGGGTCGCTAGTTTATTATAACCTAGGCTTTCTTTCTTTTTTTCAATAACATAACATTTCATGGATAACATAAAATTCTATAAAAAATATATTGGTAAGCATGTGATCCTCTTAAAATTGGTTGTAAAACTCACCTATGAGTTATGGCGGGCATAGAATCCTATTATTTATGTTAATAGCTTGATTATCTAGTCTAGAGGGCTAAAAATTATAGCTGACTATAAATATTAGTGATATTTTGATGCGTTTCATACGTGAAAGGGGTGTTTATCGATGGAAATAGGAATTTCATGTCAATAAATATGTTTTAGAGGTGGCTGTGATGTTTATTTGTATGCAGGTGGATTATTAAATAAATAAATAATAAATAAATATTGCAGGACATTCCACACATCGCCATCTAGGCCCAAGCTAAGTAACTAGACTTGTGTTATGGGTGCTAGACAACGGATATACTACTTATATACTTTTCTTTTGTAAATATATACTTATAATACATAGAAACAACCAGACCACAGACAAATATCTAAGCATAAATACATGTCTGTGGCGGGAATCGAACCCGCAACCCTGTGTTTGGCAGTCCGGTATGGTGACCATTGTGCTAACAGGGTCGTCGGTTTTGTGAAATCGTTTGGGATCACCTTTTTCGATACCTTCAAAGGTCACCTAAATAAACAATTTTCTAAGGTCCGTATTAATAAACCGAACTCAATATCGATTTCAATCTTGAGTTTGCTCTTGAGTTGTTGCGCTGATTAATAAACCTATCTTAAGACACGATTAAAGAGCGACGTATCACTTGAGTCATACCGTATTAATAAATCAAACTCAGCTCTCAAGATATGTCTCAAGATGTAGTTTCGTGAACTCAAGTCTGATTGCGGGCCATACAAATCTTACAATTTTTTAAATATTTTCACATTAAAAACAAGTTGACAGCAAAATATGACGACACTACCTACCATAGGGTAAGAACATATCATTCAAGGTAAGAACAAAGGGTTATATTCAAAGTCGCTCTCAAGATCAGTCTCAAATCTCAAGAGCGATATCAGGCTGGGTCAAACTTGAGTTTTATCTATTAATTAACGCCTAACTTAAGATAGTGACCAAATCTCAAGACTCACTCGATTGATACGCACTCAAGATCGATATTGAGAGCGATTTATTAATACGGGCCTAATTTATTTGTTCCTGAGTTCACGATTTTAAACTTGTTTTGATTGAGGGATATTAGATGAATTCGACTCTGAACGGATCCCTTTCAGGGGGTCTTAAGAGTCATCCATTCTTTATTACAGACGCCATAGCACAAATAAAATAAATATTAATGTGATAATTAAGTGGTTTTACACAGTTTAATTCTACGGGCATAATTTAAACAGCTGATTTTCCAGTAAGCATACCTAACGTGACAATAATTTTCTATAGACAGACCGGGACAACTACAGAAATTTGTTCAAAGAAATGTTGAGCTAGATTTTGCAACAAAACGAAAGAATAGTGTAATATTTGTACCAAATTAATTGCCGGCATTGAAGTTACCCAGCCCAGGAAAGTTGGTTAGGTTAGTTTAGAATTAGAACTTCTAAACTAAATTTCGTAGAACTACGCCATGTAATTTTTCATGTTTTCAACAGTTAAAATTGGTATTATAGTTCTTCGGTTCTGCATTGATTTCCTCGAAAGTCATCACAATGTTTAGGGACACTTTATTTAAATACTAGCGACCCGCCCCGGCTTCACACGGCTATATTATGCATGTATTATACATATAAACCTTCCTCTTGAATCACTCTATCTATTAAAAAATTCGTTGCGTAGTTTTAAAGATTTAAGCGTACAAAGGGATATAGGGACAGAGAAAGCGAGAGTAGTGATAGTGATGATGAAAGCGGGACATTTCTTCCGTTGCCGGGGACAGCGGGACACACAGTTGGAAAGCGGGACTGTCCAGCCTAAACCGGGACGTATGGTCACATTAAGCATACCCAACCTTAGAATTATTCCCCTTGTCTCCAATACACTATAATTATTCTTTATTATAACATCTAGCTCTAAAGGGTTGAAATATCAGCTGTTTGCTACATACAATGTATAATAAGGGTTCATACATTAACCTTCATTTCAATTATTATGACCTTTGTAAGTACAAGTACTAATAAAGGTCGAGGAAGGCAGGCTTTATAAAGGTCTGACAGAAACGCTGTTGTTGTTTTCTTAAGATCTTACCACGTGTTGTTTATGCACTCGATCAAACGTAGGTACAGTATGCGTCATAAGTCCACTATCAGTTTGTTACAATAATACTATCATCAAGTATTGGACTTACGAACTTCTTGTAATAGACGTTACACAAAAACATACATTATGTACTTGAATTAAAAGTACTCAGTGTGATTATTATTTTCAACATGTTAGCTATGTATTTAGTTGTGTGAGTGGTATAAGCCGCCACCCGCTACACCAACCGACGTGGGTTCGATCCACGGGATTGTAAACTTTACTTTTGACTTTTGAACGTTGATTGTACAGGCGGCTGCATAATTGCAACCCCCGGTAGAGTTAAAAAATGACTACATATTATTGGCATGTTTTTATTCTAATATTTTTGTTTGATAAATTCATGAGATAGAAGACTTTAAACTTCAACTAAAGCAGCTGTCAGGTGTTGTGTTGAAAACATTCTTATAACCGCCGAGCTGGCAGCAACAGCTCTACGGTGGGTCTGCAATTATACAGCCGACCGTACAATCAACGGTCAATAGTCACTGCCACATAGTATTATTGTAGCAAACTGATAATTGACTTATGACGAATACTGTACCTACTTCTGGCGACCCAGTTGGCACAATGGTCACCATACCGGACTGCCAAACACAGGTTTGCGGGTTCGATTAACACCTCAGACATCAGACATGTTATTGTTAGAATAACGACTTCTGTGGCGCGTCGGGCGAACACCCGACTGCGACGCAGAAGGTTGCGGGTTCGATTCCCGCCGGGAACAAGTACTTATGCTGACCATAAATTCTTGTTTCTGGTTTTGGGTGTTTCCTATAAGTATAATATGTATATATTTACAAAAAAAAAAAAAGTATCTAAGTAGTTTATCCGTTATCTGGCACCCATAACACAAGCATTAAGTTGCTTAGCTTGGGGCTGGATGGCGATGTGTAATATGTCCTGAAATATTTATTTATTTTATTTATTTATTTAATAAATTATTTATTTTTAACTAAACTTTAATGTATTGTTCCAGGTTGGTTCTCAGCGTGTGGGTGTAGAGGAGGCGCTCTGGCATCAGCTCGGGGCTCCATCGCGGCGCTGCTGCGGGCGCGGGCCTTCGCCCTCGTTTCGCCCAGGGCTATATCTGCGTATAGAGCCCGACCTTCGTGTGGTAATCTCTATATATATAAAATTCTCGTGTCACGGGGTTCGAACTTGAACTCCTCCGAAACGGCTCGACCGATTCTCATGAAATTTTGTGAGCATATTCAGTAGGTCTGAGAATCGGCCAACATCTATTTTTTTTTTGTTTCCTTTAGTTTTATTTTTAAATGGCAAAACAACGTTTGCCGGGACAGCTAGTCTATACATATAAAATCCTTTGTCCTGACTGACTGACGGATCACATTGAATCGTCTTAAAAACGAAGTTAGGATGTGTGCCTTCGGAACGCGCCCACCAATGAGAAGAAGGCACAATAAACTAATGGGGTTAAGTGCGGAAACAGCCCCGTGAAACTAAACTAAACTACGATTTAAGTTAATGTTCCTTTCCTTAAAAAATATAGCTTAGATTTCCAAGTTACAATCACGTAGTTTTAATACGAAAGGGGGTTGTTGTTTATATGTATTATAAGTATATATTTACAAAAGAAAAGTATCTATGTAGTATATCCGTTGTCTAGCACCCATAACACAGTCTAGTTACTGAGCTTGGGGCTAGATGGCGACGTATGGAATGTCCTGCAATATTTATTTATTTATTAATTATTTATTTAGTTTGAACTAAAACTTGTATAATGACAAAGCAGGCAATGATTGAAATAGCAATTCTGCGCCACAAGCTTGTACAAATTAACATTAAAACAACATTTACATTCTTGTTTAATATCGAACAAAGTACCTATCTAGTATATAAACTATTTATTTACCTTTAGGTATTTAGCATATATAATACCTAAAGGTCTATGGTATGTATTTTATATGGGTGTATGACGACCTCTGTGGCGCGTCGGGCGAACACCCGACTGCGACGCAGAAGGTTGCGGGTTCGATTCCCGCCGGGAACAAGTATTTATGCTGACCATAAATTCTTGTTTCTGGTTCTGGGTGTTTCCTATATGTATAATATGTATATATTTACAAAAAAAAAAAAGTATATAAGTAGTTTATCCGTTATCTGGCACCCATAACACAAGCATTAAGTTGCTTAGCTTGGGGCTGGATGGCGATGTGTAATATGTCCTGAAATATTTATTTATTTATTTATATATGGGTTTATAGAATACAATGTGTTTTAGCAAAGGGGTTTTAAGAGGAAAGGGTACCGGGGGTTCTCTCCATACAAACTATTACAAACGTAGTCGACTGTTTTCTCCCTGGATCCACTAGAGCAAATATTTTTGGTGCATTAAACGTAGAACTGCCATGACCATGTTTTTTGTTTTTTTTTTAATTTTAATTTTTATGATAATTAGAAAATTAAAAAAACCAAAACATAGGGGCATAGTCATGGCAGTTATAGGTTTTATGGCACAAAAATATTTATGTTAGTGTCATTATCCAGGGAGGAAACAGTCGACTATGGAGAGAACGCAGGTACCCTTTCACCTTAATACGACAGGGGGTTGTTCTAGCTAGACGTCTAGGCGAACAACTTTTGTTCTACAACTTTTGAAAATTCTAACATTTCATTTTGTAATCGATATGCCATCGGAATGATATTGTAATGAGACGCTTTAGTTACAGGTTCGATGTGGAGACAATATTTGTTCACTGTAATGCCCTCTATCGATTGGCTGTCGCGAAATGCACCGCGCAAATAAAACACTATGCCAAGCTCCCATACTAAATGTCCCGACTCCTTTAATATTTCAGATTTGATTCCATAAACGAAAAAACACGATTATTAAAAAAAAATACGATAGAAAAAATTAACAAAAAAATACAGTCGTACCATATACATACACGCGAACGCTCGGCCGAGCTACATAGGTAGGCGGAGTGGGGGGTGTTATTTTTTATTTTCGTTACGTAATTTCTTGATTCAGTCGCCGCGCTCAAAGGCCGGGATAAAAGCTATGCAATAGCTTAACTCATGTTTCGCAGATGGTTTGTAATTTAATTTTGGAACCCTGTACTTCATAATAATTATTTGGCTTTATATGTATAGAGCAAGAGCCCACGACGCGCGACGGCCAGACCTTCGTTATTTTATAAAAGCTGAAAGTTTTTCTATGCATGTCCCCTATACAGGTAAGAACGACCAGCGACTATAGAGTTTGGGTTGTGGTTACTTCGGCAGGTAACAGGTAGTAAAGGTGTATAAAATAGTAGCTTAAATTCTCAATTTTTTTATATGTTCTTCGGGATAACTTTAGAAATCTCGCTATCCATTGCCGGACACTTATGACAGTTGCTACCCCCTGCCAGACACCCTAAACTTTACTAATAAATCATAATTATACTTTCGTTATAGTATAAAAGCTGAATTTTATTTAAGTTACTTGGGGACCTATATAAAAATGTTACCCCAATAGCCGGACAGTTTTAATGGTTTTTACATCTTGCCAGACACATTGAAAGTCCGCTGTAGGTGCGAGCGCGAGGTAACAACTGTTCAAGCGGGTGTGAGTGAGATAGGGTGCTTAGTCGACTTTAAATTTAAATTTTAAAGAAGCTCTGGATATTTTTTTTATTTCACATTGGGCTACTGATGAAGTGGTGCCATTTATTGGCAACAAAAGAATATACATCAACTTCAGAAAATGTCATTCATTCACTGTTGATAATTCCAACAAGGTTGTCTCAAGGATTGATGAAGAGTTGTCATGCTCAGCACACGAGGAAGCAGATACGAAGATTGTATACCATGCATGTAACATCAACTATCAGCAGAAATAGTAATAAGAAGTGCTGATACCGATATTGCGGTTATAATGCTTGGTAACATGCATCACCTTCGACTAAGCACTCGCGCTCGCACCTACAACGGACTTTCAATGTGTCTGGCAAGATGTAAAAACCATTAAAACTGTCCGGCTATTGGGGTAACATTCTTATATAGGTCCCCAAGTAACATATATAAAATTCAGCTTTTATACTATAACGAAAGTATAATTATGATTTATTAGTAAAGTTTAGGGGTCTGGCAGGGGGTAGCAACTGTCATAAGTGTCCGGCAATGGATAGCGAGATTTCTAAAGTTATCCCGAAGAACATATAAAAAAATTGAGCTTTATACTTTAACGAATTTAAGCTACTATTTTATACACCTTTACTACCTGTTACCTGCCGAAGTAACCACAACCCAAATTCTATAGTCGCTGGTCGTTCTTACCTGTGTAGGAGACATGCATAGAAAAACTTTCAGCTTTTATAAAATAACGAAGGTCTGGCCGTCGTGGGCTCTTGGGCTAGTAGGTTATACTGGTTTTGAGCCTTTGCATAGCTTTTATCGCGGGCTTTGAGCGCGGCGACCGAATCAAGAAATTCCGTAACGAAAATAAAACCTAACACCCCCCACTCCGCCTACCATGTAGCTCGGCCGAGCGTTCGCTTAACGTGTATGTAAGTCATTGTAAGTATATGGTATTTATTTTCTTTGATTTGTAAAAACAGTTTTTTTTAATCCTGCAGATAGCGGTCGTGTAGGAGCCCAGTATGAGAGAGCTGCAGCGCGGCCTGGAACTCCGCTCCGGCTGGCCGGAGTCTTCGCTGACGGTAGCAAGGCGAAGGCACCTAAATATGCTCAGCTCGTCGACCCTCAGGGGAACGTAAGTTATTACATTTTAATAATTTACTATCGATCCGCCCCGGCTTCGCACGGCTGTATTATGCATGTATTATATCTCCCTCTTGAATCACTCTATCTATTAAAAAAATCCGCATCAAAATCCGTTGCGTAGTTTTAAAGACATAGGGACAGAGAAAGCGACTTTGTTTTATACTACGTAGTGATAGTGATAACTAGCGATATAGGCAGGGTTTCACCCGTATTCCCAATCAACCCTTTGAGATTGCATAGTGCGCGCTAACGCATAGCATTAAAACGGAAGATTTGTCAAACGGCAGATGTACAGTGAAGTAATTGCACACAATAGTCTTCATAGTTCTTAAAACGGAAGATTTGTCAAACGGCAATGGAGTATAAATGGTTCATAGATTACTATTAATATACTAGACGGTCATTAGGCTGCCTTTTCACAGGAGCGGAGCTGAGCGGTTTCCACCAATAGAATTGCCTACAAACTCCGCACGCGGAGATTTTGCGGAGCGCTATTGGTGGAAATCGCTCCGCTACCTCGCTCCGCTACCTCGCTCCGCTCTTGTGGACAGACATCCTTAGATTTTGGATTCAACAAATAGGTAAATAACTGTTGGTCTCACATCTCAAATGAGGTATCTGGTTAAAATAACGTAATTTATAGCAAAATGTGTGAAAATACGCGAACAATGAAATCTAACAATCTAACACTACATACCTACCTAAAGTAATTTTTATTGAGTACAATATAAGTAATTATAAATAATTCAAATTATTTTCTCGTATATTCTAATCTGACGGGTTCTATTTCTAAAAATCAGCAAAACACCACAAAACCGTTCGGTGTTTCGCGTAAATGGTTTTATGCGTCGAAACTGCGCTATTACCTGTATTGAATGCAAAAGGCGGCAAAGTGAGAAAGTCGGCACTCTGCTCCTATATAAAGGGTTTGATCACGATGTTTTCCTTCACCGCAAAAGGAATGCCAATTATCGCACAAAAAAAATCCAAAAATAAAAAACAATGGTGCACGGCGCGAACGGGCCGGGAGATCCATGGCTAAGTTCTTTTTCATGGCATTTGAAAGTGGAAATATCAGTCCGCCTAAGCGTTTTGTTTCGTCATTCTTTAATCCTACCGCAAGGGAGTGGAATTAGTTGCCTGCGTCTGTCTCTCCTGACGTGTACAATTTGGGGGTCTTCAAGTCGCGAGTGAATAGGTATCTTCTAGGAAGGCGTGCTACATAATGTAAAAATAAGGTGTCTCGCTACTTCTAAAAGTAGTTTATAAATCATCTGCAAATTTAGCAGACTTCGATCGACTTGCTGTTGGTTGTACATTGCTCTCTGAAGTTTGACCACTTTGAGTCGCTGATTTAGAACGACTTTCTGAAAGTTCACTACGACTTTCTGCTTTAGAAACATCATCTGGAAGTTGGACACGAGGTTTTGAATGTTTCGATTCACTTTCTGAAAGTGTAACATGACTTTTTGAGGGTTGACCTTGAACTGATGGTTCGGTAATAGTACTTGCAGATGTCCTTTCTAATTCATTTCCCGATTTAGCAATGGTAGATGACCTTCCTAAATCAGTTCCCGATTTAGCAATCGCAGATGATCTTTCTAAATCATTTCTCGATTTAGCAATGACAGATGATCTTCCTAAATCACTTCCCGATTTAGCCGTTACAGATGACCTTCCTAAATCATTTCGCGATTTAGAAAGATCATCTGCAAGTAGAGCACGGCTTTCTGGAGTTACACATTGATCTTCCGGAAGTCTGATCTGAGTAACCGATGGTTTTCCATCTTGTGGTGTTTCAGCATTAGTTCTTGTAGACGTTTCAAGACCTTCGGAATGTTCAGCAGCGCTTTCAGGATGTTTAGATTGATCTCCGGGGGCGTCAGGTCCTTTTTTTGGTTTAGCGTGACCTCCTGGCTTATAAGCATAACCTGGACCATCTGGACGATGTGGCATTGGCTTGCCATCTTCCTTGAACCGTTTATGGTATTCATATTTAGACAGTTTTTCTTCCTGTTTCACATATCTCCAAACAGGGCCATAAAACTCGGCATCCTCACTCCTTCTTCTTTGTCTTTTCGTTGTCGGTGCTAGAGATAGCCATGAAACTACAGCATTCTTACCGTACGTGTTCAATTCATCTATACCATTATAAGAGATGACTTCGCACTTTGTGTTGAATACCAGCAGATGGGGAATACATGTGATTCCGTGCATGAATTTTAGAGTGTGTATCAGGATATCATCGAATCGAAGAGTGAACCAGTTGGCTTGATCTTTGTAGCAAGCTAGTGCATCGTCTTCGGTCTCATCCATGGGTACAAAAATAACTTCTGAAAAAGAAAGAAAGAAGAACTGTTGTCTTTTATAAATACTTCTAGCTTTTGGTTTGGTTTGAACAAGATCAACTAGTCCTCTTTAGTTGGGTCCTTTTGGATGAAGATGGAGTAGCCCTGCGCAGCCACTTTCTCGGCTTAGTCGACCGTGGAAAGAACTTGTCAATACGTGTGGAGTCAACTAATCCGCGGGTTTCATCATGTTTTCCTTCACCGTAAGATCAACGTCAATTAGCGCACATAATTTTTTCGTAAGAAACTCAAATGCATTAACCCATTTGAGTTTCTTTCGAAAAAATGCGTACTGACTGACCAAGCATCCTCGCAAGGTAGACTCTCATGCATATACAGACCAAGGCTGCAAACGTAGCAAAGCAAACGTCCTAGCCTGCCTCGCGAGGATACTCGCTTAGTCAGTACGCGGCAATTGAAGCACAACCGGCTGGGTTTCAAACGCATTTGTAATCTTAACTTTTGTGAGCATGATCACCAAAAACGCCCATGAGTTTATTGTGCCTTCTTCTCATTGGTGCCCACCGTTCCGAAGGTACACAGCCTAACTTAGTTTAAGACGATTCAAAGTGATTTGTGATCACCTCCCGTTCCGTACCTCGAAAGGGAAAAAACTGAAAAATTATATACTCTTTTGTAAATTTAAACTTATAATACATAGAAACAACCAGACCACAGACAAGTATCTAAGCATAAATACTTATCTGGGGTGGAAATCGAACCCGCAACCCCGTGTTTGGTAGTCTGGCTTAGTGGGAGGAACTTAGAACTTAGGAGGTATTTAGTGCTTTCGTAGACGTGATAGAACTTCTTCATAATACCCACTCTATCCACCCCTCTTGCAGTAAACACTAGAACGACTACATCAGCATCTCTTTGGAAGTCTTGGAAGAAATCTTACCTATAGGTATGTGGAGGTATTTAGTGCTTTCGTAGACGTGATAGAACTTCTTCTTAATACCCACTCTATCCACCCCTCTTGCAGTAAACACTAGAACGACTACATCAGCATCTCTTTGGAAGTCTTGGAAGAAATCTTACCTATAGGTATGTGGAGGTATTTAGTGCTTTCGTAAACGTGATAGAACTTCTTCATAATACCCTCTCTATCCACCCCTCTAGCAGTAAACACTAGGACGACTACGTCAGCGTTTTCAATGATCCAATCGTTAGGGACCCTCACCCATCGCTTGTTGTAAATCTTAGCATCCTTCAACCAATTGTATGGCGCAAACGTTACAGGTTGAACTCGATCTTTATCTGGTTGTTTTATAGATTTTATAGATTTAATTGATTTTATTGTCATTGATGACATCGTTGTTGTATAATTGCTTTTGATAGATATCAAAGAGAATATAAAATACTCTCAGAACAATTTGCTTTAGTTATTGTTTTAAGAAAATACTACATAGATATTTTGATGGGCTCTCAAATATGACACTTGTTTTTAATGAAGTTTGAGTGCCATTTTGAAAAACTTTTTGATTCGGAAAAAGGCTGGATATAGTTTGGTAGGTTGGATATAAATATCTTGACATTCATTTCAAATGTCGTTAATGGATGTAGAAATGTAGTTGGGTCAAGACGTATTAACAAGTTCTTTCCTCTGGACATGGTCGACTAAGCTGAGAGGGTAATATAAGTGCTTGGAAATCCTATCCTAGTCTATCCTCACGCAAAAAGGATCCAACTAAAGAGACTAATAGCGGAAAACAGATGATAGACAGATAAACACTTTATTTGTACAACACACAAAACATTGAAAATAACAAAAATGACGTGAAAGCTTATTAACTACGAAATGGTACAAACAGGCGACCTTATCGCTTAAAGCGATTTCTTCCAGGCAACCTTAGGATGGAGGTCTGTTTAGCTTAACTGGTAGGTCGTGTGGTGTAAGAAACACATATATTAATAAATACCTACGTAAAATAGATATTTTAAACGAAGTACTTAAAAATAGATATCATAACATACACATAATAATATTAAATAATAATATAATACAATGCATTTGACGACCCAGTTGGCACAATGGTCGCCATGCCGGACTGCCAAACACAGGGTTGCGGGTTCGATTCCCGCCTCAGACAAGTATTTATGCTTAGATATTTGTCTGTGGTCTGGTTGTTTCTATGTATTCTAAGTATGTATTTACAAAAGAAAAGTATATAAGTAGTATATCCGTTGTCTAGCACCCATAACACAAGTCTAGTAACTTAGCTTGGGGCTAGATGGCGACGTGTGAAATGTCCTGCAATATAAAGCAATATAATATATAAAGCAATATACCTAGCAATACTATTTATAATGAGAATATATTAAACAGTCCTTATACAAGTACAAGTAATGTGTATCATCACTACATACTATAAAACAAAGTCGCTTTTTCTGTCCCTATTTCCCTTTGACCGCTTAGATTTTTAAAACTACGCAACGGATTTTAATGCGGTTTTTTTAAATAGATATAGTGATTCAAGAGGAAGGTTTATATGTATAATACATGCATAATATAGCCGTGCGAAGCCGGGGCGGGTCGCTAGTCACTACATAGTATAAAATAATGTCACTTTCGCCGTCCCTATGTCCCTGTGTATGCTTAGATCTTTAAAACTACGCAACGGATTTTAATGCGGTTTTTTTAAATAGATAGAGTGATTCAAGAGGAAGGTTTATATGTATAATACATGCATAATATAGCCGTGCGAAGCCGGGGCGGGTCGCTAGTTACTTATATTATTATTAGGTATATTTTATTATATGTATGCCTAAAACGTATTGTTCTTAAATCCTTAGACCATCTAACTACGCCAAAAATTGTGGGCGTATTGAGTTTTAGGTCAAAAGCGATATATACTTACCAACTGTGAATTAGGTATTTTGAATTGGCTTTTAGGTCAAAAGCTATATGACTAAAAGAGGAGAAATACCTAGAATAAAACTAAACACTGGCAAAATGCACAAGTCGTGGGAAGCCATTTTGGAGTAGACACATTTGGAACTCGTTTCTAGACTCAGTGGTTTCCGTTGATAGCAACTTAAAGTCTAATTGTAGCTTGTACTATGGTGACCAGCTTGACCTCTCCCTTTACTTTCTTTTTATAGAACTAGTTTATGATCACCTTATCAGGTGCGAAACAAAAATGAAAACACTCCTTTGTGTGGTCAAGTGAAATTGAATTATATTCCCTGGACAGTGAGGTTTGTAATCCTTTGGGAAAATTTATGCATGTTAAGTTTGTAAGGTCATATTTGTATGGAATTTGAATGAGTTGACTTCGTCAGTCTGGGGGCCGATTCTGGTGCTCGAAGATCTTCGAAACCTAACCTAGTTTATAATCCAATTCAATTTTAATTTCATCATACTAATGATTGCAACTGAATAAAAAAATAAATTACATTAGGGAGAACTTGGAAAAAATATTTGCGGGTTGAAAATGGATGACACCACTTCATAGTTTTACAACTTTTTTTACTGAATAAAGTAAACTTTGGCTACGAATGGGGTATTTCATACTGGATGGCCGCCACAATTGAAAAATATGTGTAGTTTTGGGCAAAAATAATAAATAATAAAAATAATATGAACTTAATATTTTAATTGTGAAAAAAACTGTCCTTCTTTTGGCCGCCATATTTTTAGTGAGACTACTAATAAAGTTACTAGGGTCCCTGTTTGTCGGTAATTCCATTAAGAGGAAAGGGTATACCGGGGGCTCTCTACATACAAACTATTACAAACGTAATCGACTGTTTTCTCCCTGGATAATGACATTAGAGCAAATATTGTTGATGCATAAAACTTATAACTGCCATGACCATAATGACCATGCCTATCTTTTTTTTTTTTCATTTTTTTTTTTAATATTAATTTCTATGATAATTAGAAAATGAAAAACAAAAATAGGGGCATTGTCATGGCAGTTATTAGTTTTATGGCACAAAATATTTGTGCTTTGTCATTATCCAGGGAGGAAACAGTCGACTACGTTTGTATGGAGCCGGTGCGTTACGATTTTTGAACAGACAGACAGACTCTTCGACAGTCCCAGCTTGTCGGTAATTCCATTAAAGGCGTGACGTTATAGGTCCAGTAGAATCAACGCCTCCAACCCAGACAATGGCTATCAAATCGTGACCATATAGGAATTTAAAGCCAGAATGACAATGAGTAGCTGAAGTGCTAATTCATTTTCTACCTTAACTACAGTAATAATAAGGTTGATTATGGACAGTTACATTGGAAAGGGCAACAGGTGCTTTCTTTGCGTGCAAATTAATTAAGATTTATGGGACTGTCATTGAGTTTAATATGAATTTTTTTACTAGTAACATCCTGCAGTTTTGCCTGTGTAAGTCCCGATCCTGTGGGAATATCGGGATCAAAAGTATCCTATATCCTTTTCCATTCCCTAAGCTATCACCATGCTGATTTTCATTAAAATCGATCGAGTCGTTTCACCGTGAAGAGTTAAGAAAACAAATAAATAAATAAACTTCCGGATTTATGATATTCAGTTTTTTGTTTTTTTGTTTATAACGAACTAGCGACCCGCCCCGGCTTCGCACGGCTATATTATGCATGTATTATACATTATAAACCTTCCTCTTGAATCACTCTATCTTTAAAAAAATGGTTGTCTGTAAAGTCTGTTTCCGGACGATAATTTTACGTGATAACGTCATAAGAAAACATTGATGGTAACCATGGCAACGATAAAACGTTGCTATAGTTACTTTGTCAATAACATGAGGCGTTCCAGTAACGACGCGTGACGTCACACTTTTTTGAGATTGCAGGTGTTCACCAATTTATAAAACGTTATCACGTCAAAAATGGTTGTCTGTAAAGTCTGTTTCCGGACGATAATTTTACGTGATAACGTCATAAGAAAACATTGATGGTAACCATGGCAACGATAAAACGTTGCTATAGTTACCTTGTCAATAACATGAGGCGTTCCAGTAACGACGCGTGACGTCACACTTTTTTGAGATTGCAGGTGTTCACCAATTTATAAGAGTGCTTCGTCGGTCCGCCCGCGAGGCGACCGCCCGAATCGGGCGGACCGCAGTATTGCAAAAAAAATATTATTTTCGTTCCGCGTTCCGCCCGAATTTATTTGATACCTATTTTTCTATAAAAGTACAGTCGGCAACAAAATAATTTGATGAAATAAAAGTAAAAAATGGTTTATAAATTGTATACTTATTACAATAATCTGAAGCTAAGTAAGTACATAAATAAATTACTATAATAAATAAAATATATATATAATAAAATAAATAAACTAAATAAATTACTTATCGTATAAGTAGATATTAATTACCTTAATTACCTTAGACGACCCAGTTGGCACAATGGTCACCATGCCGGACTGCCAAACACAGGGTTGCGGGTTCGATTCCCGCCTCAGACAAGTATTTATGCTTAGATAATTGTCTGTGGTCTGGTTGTTTCTATGTATTATAAGTATATTTAGAAAAGAAAAAGTATATAAGTAGTATATCCGTTGTCTAGCACCCATAACACAAGTCTAGTTACTTAGCTTGGGGCTAGATGGCGATGTGTGGAATGTCCTGCAATATTTATTATTTATTTATTACCTTTTACATTTCAACCATATTAGTGGTTCTGTGTGCTGGTTATAGCAATTCCAATTACTAATAAAAAAACCGGTCAAGTGCGAGTCGTACTCGCGCGCCGAGGCTTCCGTAATTTAGTTTTAACTCTCTTTCTCTACCCTTGCAGTGGTACGGTTGTTACCAATTTAAATTGGTTTAACTATGTAAACGTATGGGGACGCTCTTTAATTTTCAACTTTTTTATTTTTTGGAATTTTTTCTGTATGTGTGCTATAGGTCTTGGGTCTAAAACCTATATGGTAGTTCCCGTTGACCTATAATGACGAAATTTGGCTAAAAGCAAGGTCTTACAGCACACATAAAGGAAAATTCCAATAGGGTACTTCCAGTTGACCTGAAATTGTCAATTTTGGTTAAAAGCTAGGTCTTACAGCACAAGTATATAGGGAAAAATCCGAAATAAAAAAAAGTTAAAAATTAAGGTAAATTTTGGTACTTACAAGTTTTTGCAAAAATAAAAAATTTGCCCATATATTTTTATCATGTTGACTCAGGACTTTTGATTTTTATACACCTAATAGAGACTATAAACCCCAGTATCTAGTATGAATTTCAATTTGCTAGGTCCACTCGTTCTTGAGAAAATGGGTGATGACATACGGACAGACAGACAGACAGACAAGAAAGTGATCTTATTAGGGTTCCCTTTTTTACCTTTTGAGGTACGGAACCCTAAAAATGATGTTTCCTGTACCATTTAATCTACAAAATAGTCACTAAATTTAGTGACTTCCAGATTGATTAGACTTCGAGCCATTATATACATTATACAACCACTCATCACTGACTGAGTTTTGTGGCAAATGAGCCAAATCTGCACATTTTTAGGATTCCGTACCTCAAAACGTAAAAAAGGAACCCTTAAAAGATCACTTTCTTGCTCGTCTGTCTGTCTGAATGTGTTACCACCGATTTTCTCAGGAATGGGTGGACCTAGCAAGTTGAAGATACCAGATACTGATACTGAGGTCTATATAGTCCCTATTAGGTGTATAAAAATCGAGGTCTTGAGTAAACATGATTAATAGATATGGGCAAATTTACATTTTCGCAAAAACTTGTAAGTACCATAATTTTCAACTTTTTTATATTTCGGAATTATCCCTTTACTTCTACTGTAAAACCTTGGTTTAAACCAAAATTGACATTTCCAGGTTAACCGGAAGGTTTTGGGTCGCAAACCTATATTTTATGGTAGTTCCCGTTGACCTAGGATCACCAAGTTTGACAAAAGCAAATAAAGGAAAAATAAAAAAAAGTTGAAAATTAAAGAGTGTCCCCATACATTTATAGTTGGATCAATTTAACTTGACCCTTACATTGTATAGGCGCCCAAACGAAATATGGGTTAACATAATTGGTAACTACCATACCACTGCAAGGGTAGAAAAAGAGAGTTGAAAGTAATGTATGGAACTCGGCGAGCGAGTACGAATCGCACTTGACTGGTTTTTTATGTACTTTTTCACAAGTTTAGACTTTTTTCTCCACAAACATATTAGACTGTGAAACAGGCAACCCTATTTTTTGGTGTAGGAAATACATCTTCCACAGCTTAATAGGTACTACATTATTATGGGTTTTTGTACTCCATAATCGACATGCAGCGTAAATAACTGATAAAAAGGCTTTACGTAAAATTTAAAAGGGTCATCACAAAGGATTACCATGTCCTTTTTAATTGAGCAAAGATCCAGCGGTTTTTTAATTCATAACTCCAGTCTGTAGTTTTTATTAATTGTAATAAATCGATTTTGTTGCTAACTGTACTAAATCTAAGTAAGTTATTAAAATAAGTAGGTATAAATTACAATCGGGCGGTCTGCCCCATGGATTTATTACTGTATGCGGTCCGCCCGATCGAGCGGTCGCCTCGCGGGCGGACCGACGAAGCACTCATTTATAAAACGTTATCACGTCAAAAATGGTTGTCTGTAAAGTCTGTTTCCGGACGATAATTTTACGTGATAACGTCATAAGAAAACATTGATGGTAACCATGGCAACGATAAAACGTTGCTATAGTTACCTTGTCAATAACATGAGGCGTTCCAGTAACGACGCGTGTCGTCACACTTCTTTGAGATTGCAGGTGTTCACCAATTTATAAAACGTTATCACGTCAAAAATGGTTGTCTGTAAAGTCTGTTTCCGGACGATAATTTTACGTGATAACGTCATAAGAAAACATTGATGGTAACCATGGCAACGATAAAACGTTGCTATAGTTACCTTGTCAATAACATGAGGCGTTTCAGTAACGACGCGTGTCGTCACACTTCTTTGAGATTGCAGGTGTTCACCAATTTATAAAACGTTATCACGTCAAAAACCGCAACAAAATCCGTTGCGTAGTTTTAAAGATTTAAGCATACATAGGGATATAGGGACATAGGGACAGAGAAAGCGACTTTGTTTTATACTATGTAGTGATAGTGATAGGCTCCGAAACTACTGGACCTATTTAGATGAAACTTGGTATGAGGATACATTGATTCATTGACAGTAACATAGGCTACTTTTTATCCCGATATTCCCACGGGATCGGGAGTTACGCGGGTGCAACCGCGGCACGTAGCTAGTTATATGTTGGAAAATGTTCCCACAGTTGAACGGAAGCGTTGATTTTATTACACTTTTATTTCATTCCCGACTTCAAATACCTACTAATAGGTTAGTTAGGTGTTGTAAACGGTATGTTTGTTTAGATACTTAGCTACACGGACAAAAAGTTTCTTGAAGCGAGAAATAATTCTCTCCCTTATGCGCTAAAGAATAATTTCTTGGCTTTAGTAAATGCTCTTAGAACCCGGACGTTTCATGCGCAAGTCCGAATCGCACTTGGCCTGTTTTTGCAATTCTCTACCCTTTTATCCGATTACACCCGATAATCAAGATGTCAATTTATTTTTTTATTTATTTATTGCAGGACAACAAACTATGGGCTCTGCTCTTAAAAATACATACAAACGAATTGAGAACCTCCTCCTTTTTTTTAAAGTCGATTAAAAAATAGTAAGAAATTACAAAAAAAAAACTTAATAAATTTTTCCACTACTACAACTTATAATAAAAATAAAAATAACTTATAATAAAAAAGTTTCTTTTAATTTTTAAGCTATTGCATAGATTTTATCGCGGGCCTTGCTTGGGGGGCGAATCAAGAAATTCCGTAACGAAAACACCTAACACCCCCGACAAATGACGGACGATTATTAACGGACGACTATTGACGGACGACAAATGGCGGACGACAAATGTCGGACATTTGTCGTCCGACTTTTTTTTTTTCTATATATAATTCTTCTATCAATCCGACCCAATCAAGAAATTCCGTAACGAAAATAAAACCTAACGGCCGAGCTACATGATAGGCGGAGTGGGGAGTCCACTACGCCTATCATGTAGCTCGGCCAAGCGTTCGCTTAACGTGTATGTATGTATGTATATGGTACGACTGTACGAAGCTCGCACGACGCAATAGCTTTCCGCGGCAGTCCCCGAGTGCCACACGTTTTTTATTTTTTTCAATATAAATTAAGTAAATAAAATGCATGGTTATAAAAACTGAACTAATAAGTTTTATTTTTATTCTGTTTTCCGCGGTTTCACCTGCGTAACTCTCGGTCCCGTGGGAATATCGGGATAAAAAGTAGCGTAGGTCACTGTCAATGAATCAATGTATCATTCCAAGTTTAATCAAAATCGGTCCAGTTATTTTGCAACCTGTTCAATTCAAACAAACAATTCCTCTTTATTATAATACTATAGCTGCGCTCCGCGGTTTCACCCGCGTAAGTCCCGATCCTGTGGGAATATCGGGATATATTAAGATGTAAGCTATCCTATCTTTCAAGTTGGATCAAACTGCACACGGTGTGCAAATTTGATTAAAATCGGTTAAGTAGTTTAGGAGTCCATCGCGCACAAACAACGTGACACGTAATTTATAAATTAGAATAGCATAGATTAAGCCGGATTAAAAAAAACTGTCATAGATTTAATTTTAGTCTAAAATAAAAAAAAATGCTGGTTAAATAGTGCCTTAACCAGTTTTGTGTGTTCCATCCTTGTCAAGGGGAGTGCTAACCTTCTCTCCTTTCAATAGACACAATCCTTACATTGAAGTTGATCGTATACGTGCTTAGCGGCAAAAAAATATCGTTTGCGCGATTCAGGATTTCTTAAAAAACTGCACTATAGAAATTTGTTAGGTGACTTTTTGTTGGATAGAAAATTTATTTTGATTATTTAAAAACGTTTGGAAAAAGAAAAACTTCAAAAAGTTTGTTTATTGTCGAGTTATTTAAATTTAAAAAACGTAAAATTGTTTGTTTACGGTTTCGACTGACAGCGACATCTAGTGGTAAAGATGTGAACTAAAAACTCTAATATGAGAACGAAAATATTTGTTAATCGCTTAGCTTTTTAGCTACTAATAAATTATAATATATTACGCAACATAAATCTCAATTAACTTAGCAAAAAAACAAGTTGCAAAAAACAATGTCACATTAAATTGACAAACAAAAGATTAGCGAGCAAAAAGCGCGCCATTTGCATAATCGACAACTTTTTAAACGTAAGAGGCAACGCCCGCATCACTCATATAGCCAGGGCTGTATTTTATTAGTTCTTTGAACTCATGTTAACTTATTGTTTTTAAATATTGTGAAAATAAACATTTCGCTGACTTACTAATTATTTTTACTACTTTTCGCTATTTTATTTATAACTCGCTTTTCAATTGAAGCGTTCCTACTTATTTTTAATACCGTAGTTTTAAAAGAACATAGAAAAACAACTAATTTTAATAAAATGGTGTTTATTGGTACAATAAAAGAATTATTTTACTATCTATAGTGAAATTAATTAGGTACTTTAGGAGAAACTTCGTATAGAATTGTAAACGCGATGGTTTTACGTCTTCTTAAAACGATTTAAGCCATACAACTGTGTCTTTTTGACGTGACAACGTCTTATAAATTGGTTTGCCGGGTGACACTTCAAGAAACTGCGTTACGCTCCGCTCACGTTATGCGCTCACAATGAGAGCGAGTGAGAGGCACGCGGGCATGGTTAGCCCGCCTAAGAGCGAGAGAGACAGACATAAAAAGTGAAAGGCACGCGTACCTTCCACTCGAGCCTGACTCGAGCACAGTTGTTGTCACGTAAAACTTTCGCCCGTATACCGACTTTACAGGCAACCAGTTTTTTTTAATTTACATCCTACTTATCTATTTATTAATTATAATATATAATTATAGTCCCGGCTTCGCACGGCTATATTGTGCATGTATTATACATAATATAAACCTTCCTCTTGAATTACTCTATCTATTTTAAAAAACTGCATAAAATCCGTTCCGTAGTTTTAAAGATTTAAGCATACATAGGGACAGAGAAAGCGACTTTGTTTTATACTATGTAGTGATAGTGAAGTGATAGTGATAGTGATGATGATAGTGATAGTGATTAATCATTCGTAAAAATAGGAAAAACTCTTTAAAACAGGTCAATTTATTAATATTTGCTTTATTGTCAATCTGAAAAACATTCCTAGCCTGAGTCCCACTCTGTAATCGATGAAGTAACAATTTAAATCAGGATAAAAAAAGTTGCACCATTGTTGTTTCGAGTCGTGTTTTTTTTTGTTCGATCCGCGAACAAGTTCTGCAGGTGGTTCTTACCAAGTCATTAATCAACTTGGTAGAAACTAATAGAAATAATAGACTCGGTAGAAATGGTAGGGCACGCGTGCGTTTTTCTCTTTTTTCTTTTTTTTTTCATGCCAGTGTGCGGTCAATGCTTTTAAGCCAATGAGGTTTAATATCTTAGGAATAGAGAGAACTGGCTTTTTCTTCTTCTTCAATGAGTAATGGCTTTGTATGACTTGTGCGTATAGCCGATGTAATGTAAGAATATTATTTAAATCTTTTTGATGTTTTCTCGCTTTTAAGGATTTTTTATTTAAGTTTTTGAAGTGAAAACTTCTTATGGCGCGTTGGGCACTTTTGTGGGTGAGCATTTTCAGCCGTTCTCGCGACAGATGAGATTTTACACAGATATACAGTTTTCACTTCTGCCTGCACTCCCGGAGTGCGCTGTTTTTTTACAAAGTTTTAGTTTCGCACGTTTTATTTTTAAATCCAGTATTAAGATATTATCTTAGCATTAAGGTTTGGTAAATATTTGTTCTTTAAAACGATTTTTACTGGTCATAGGAATATCTTTCAGATTTTTTATCTGTGAGCTAATGTTGCCATAAAGTCTAGTCTGTATTTTTTTGGAGTAGCCACTGTTATTATTATTATTTATTTTATTTATTCCGATAGAAAAACTTATATCTAGTAACTACTTACTTACAAAATTAAACGTGCACCCATCTCCCTTTCTCCTTCTTCCTTTTTTTTTTTTTTCTTTTTTTTTTTTTTTCTTTTTTTTTTTCTTTTTCCTCTTTTTTTTTTCGAACTTTCTTTTCTCTTTCGACTGCTTTTCTTTTGGATTTATTGGAGTTAATACGGAAAAGATTCTTTAAAAAATATATTTCAACGTTCCCTTTAATTCTACTGTAATTTATAGTCCTTGTTTTAGGTCCATAGGTCATTTGTAAACGTCCTAGGTTTCTTGATTGCGGATTGTAAGCTGTAATTAACTCCATTTGAAGCTTGTTGCAATTCGATGTTATCTTTTTTAAATAATCGGTTTCTGATTGCGTTTTGTTTAGTTAAAAGCTGGGTAAGTAGCGCCATCTGTTATCGAGTAGAAAAATAAGACATTTAATTATTTCGCTTAAATATCAACAAATGAAAATTGTAATCTTCACATTTCACAACCCACCATCTTGCTTCAAAATAAGCAATAAGGCTTGTAATATGGGTGCCAGTAAACACTTAAATATTTTTCTTTGTAATTAAAAGTTACTTTTAATAATTAAATTATATTCATACTTGGTTTTTAAGACGATTCAATGAGATTTCATATGAATGATTCCAAGTGGATAAAGGAATTTTAACTTTGACTTATTATCCGCAGGTATCCTATTTCGCATTTCTTAAAGGTCGATGACAAAATTATAAAATTTTATTTTTAGGGTTACCCAAAGAGTAAAAACAGGTCCGTCTGTCTGTCTGTCACCAGGCTGTATCTCATGAACCGTGATAGCTAGTAAATATTTTCACACACTTACCTATCTCTATTGCCGCTATAACAAAAAATACTAAAAATAATCAAATCAAATCACTTTTATGAAAACATAGGTAAAATTTGATGTTATATAAAGAAGTTGCGCAGCTATATTTTACCTTTACAGGTGTACAAATTTTGAAATATGTAGTATAGTAAGAGATCATTAATACAATAATAATTACTTAGTATTTTTAAAGTACACGGCCCTTAATAATCACAGGACCTCAAGACAGACAGACAGATCATCGCTCAGGAAATCCCTAACTCTGTAGTATGCCTTCTCGACAAGGAAGCTCTTGAGTTTTCGTTTAAAGACAGTGATGTTTTCCGCGTTTTTTATATTTATTGGCATCTAGCTGCGCCCCGCGGTTTCACCCGCGTAACTCCCGATCCCGTGGGAATATCGGGATAAAAAGTAGCCTATAGCCTTCCTCGATAAATGGACTATCCAACACAAAAAGAATTTTTCAATTCGAACCAGTAGTTCCTCAGATTAGCGCGTTCAAACAAACAAACTCTTCAGCTTTAAAATATTAGTATAGATTTATTGAATATCTTTGGGGCTAGGCAGAATACACTCTTATGCATTATTATGGTACGGAACCTTTCCATTATATTTTTAGGAGTCCTAGTCCAACTCGTACTTGGCCAGTTTTTAACTGTCTCGGAATCCTAAGCAGTTAAAATGTTTTAATATAGTTGTAACAAAAGGCGAATGTCTAAAGTACGCGCAAGCATGCAGCCTGGACGAGAATAACTCGCGTGCGGATGAATCCATTAAGGCCGTCAAAGGTCGTCAACTCAGAGGTCCCTTGTGAACTTCTAAGTACGGAACGGACAATGGAAGACTTAAGTTTAACGCAGTGTTAGCTGTCTGTAACTTAGTTGTTAGTTTTATGGTTTTGGTATTTAAATAGTACTTATTTTCTGAGCTTTTAACGTCTTGAACGAAAGAAAATAACGCGTTTTCCAACGTTTTCGCGACTTGAACGTCTAGTTTTAACAAAATAAATTAAAAAAAAACGCGATTCTTCCGTTAAATTGATTTAATTATTTGTTACTTCTATCTATCTTTATCCTAAAAAGAAGCCCCATGCGAATTTCAGACTTGTAACCCTTGATGTTTTAGGAATTTTTTAATGTCTCTTTTTCCCCGCCTCCGGGGCACAGCTATTTCATTTTTCACACCTGCAGCACTTTAATCACGGATTAAAGCCCTATTAACCTCAACTTAAAGCAAGACTATATTCCCAAGGGAGATAATGTTGTATGAAACTCCCAAGGGAATAAAGTGATTTGAATTTGGAACGTTGAAATTCGTGTGAAAATTCTTGGTTTTAACTTTGAAGGTCTCAGCAAATAGGTTTTATTTATAATAAGTAATTTGATTGGTCTACAAAAATCTAGCAGGCCACGATTTATGTTTTTTATTTTGATTGTTACGTTAGGTCTAAGCAAATAGGTTTTGTCTATAATACCTACCAAATATTTACCATCATGCTACCATTTCATTGCAATTGCCCCATTTTTTTAAGTGGAATATTTTTAAGTGGCCACGGAACTGGCCACTACCAGAATTAAAGAAAAATTGGACTGACTGCCTGACTGTACGAAAAGTAGAGTATGCACCTCGGGATAAAGCACGTCGTCGTCTTGGGCGGCTTGAACCCCTTGCTTCACTCAGGACTCTACTTAACTCCTTCGCTTCGCTCAGGAGGTAACTTGAAACTCCCTCGCTGCGCTCGGGAGTTAACCCGAGAGTCCCTCGTTACACTCGGGGTTCAATATGCCACCCACAACATAAGACATTGCTTTATGCCCTTGATTCATAATCTACTTTATACTAGCTTTTGCCCGTAGCACGCTTAACGTGTATGTATGTATATGGTACGACTGTACGAAGCTCGCACGATGCAATAGTTTTACCACGGCAATCCCCGAGTGCCACACGTTTTTTTTGTTAGCCTATATCGTCCCCCTGCTGGGACTGCTGCACCTCCCCAATATCCTTCCAAGCATTTCGGTCCTGGGCAAGGTTTATCCAGTTTGTGTCAAAGTTTGACTTACCTACTTAATTTTCCAGGAGTTATTCGTGCCAATAAACACGAAAGGCGAGCTGTACGAGGTCTGCCCCGAAGAGCTATCACCTGCAGAATGGGAGCTGGCAGCAGAGGCGACCTCTCCGCCACCTGCCGAGGCGGCTGCGCGTGCGCATCGCATGCCGCATCTGCTGAGCTTGTGGCAGCTACCAACTAGGGTCAGACTGCTGGCTGGTACCGTGCCCATTGAGATGGCTCACGATGTTGGAGGTGAGATAAATAAATATTTTTGAAGTGAAAACTTCTTTTAGCGCGGTACGCATATTTTTTAACACCGTTACGAGACGCAGCTATTTTAGTATTTTGTTTATTTATTTTACTGTATTTTATTTATTTATTTTTGCCAAATTTAATGCTTTTATTTGGCAAAAATAAAAGCATTATGTAATTTATATGGATCAAATAGAATAGATAATAATTTTGAAATAAACTAGCAGAGTCCCTAGGTTTCTTACACGTAAGTCCTCATCCCGTGGGAATATCGAGATATATTGAAGCCTACGTAACGTCTCGTTAATGAAGTTTTCAAAAGGATTACTTATCAAAATCGATCTGAACCGATTCGAGTTGACTACCCACTTTTTTAAAACACCACAAATACCTTTCTATCTATGTAGTCGGTCTTCATGACTGAGGATTGTGGTCATCATTGGGCGGTCCGCATTTGGATCTGTATCTGGAAATACCACCATTCACCATACTACCACATAAAGTAAAGGTAAAACTTCGAACAAAAATTATTTTTTTGCGAGGTTAGGTTCTTAAAGTTTTCATAAGTGTAATGGCGTCAGATGCTGACGAAGCAAATGAAAAAACATTGACTTTAAATTTTTTTTTTCTTTGAAAAAATCTTTAAATGCTTAAATCTATTTCCCAAATATTTACTTTATAATCAAGTTGACATCTACAGACAAAGATTTTTTTAATGTACCTATAAGTTTTTTTTTTTTTGACTATTCGTAATTTACACTATATTATATGGAAATGTTTGTATGCTTATTAAGGCGAGGTCTAGCGCTTCCAACAACTATAAGAACTATGTTATTAAATTATCCTAGACTTATAAACAATAAATTATTTGATTTGATTTGAAATGTTTTTTTTTTTTTGAAAAAATCTTTAAATGCTTAAATCTATTTCCCAAATATTTAATTGTATCTAATCTAGAAAAAACGGAGAATTTTATCATATTTTTTCTATTTATGTATAATTAGCCATCGTTATTTATATTCTAGCTTTTTGCAGTATTTATTAATCAACAAGTCGTAAATATCTCCAATTCTCTAATTAACAACATTACAGTTACCATAATCTCGATTTATTTTTTATTTTTGTAATTTACTAAGACTAAATATTATTGCCAGTTGAATTACTCACCACGATAATCAATTACAAGAAACGGCATAAAACAGACGTAACTATATTGCATAAACATCACAAGATAATAAATAACACCAAATAAATTTCAAAACAAGTCTAACAAGTATTTCTTGTCTATATTCCAGACGACCTGTTACTCCGGGCGGCGATAACAGAACCGGTGATAGTAATGTGCACGCTACCCGAATACGGATCGCTGTCAAGCAGCAAGCAGGTCGACCCAAGATACCATGCGAAGGAAACTCTCCAGCTCCTACCATTAAACGGTTCCATAAAGGTCAGGCGCACGCAGCTCGGCTTCGAAAACGAAAAACGAATGTTCCTATCACCACGTCTCCAGAAAGCTCTAACCTTCTGTCAACTCAATGTTGACAACTGGATCAGGCAGATCTCCTACGCCAGCCCCTCAGTCCTCAGCAAGGCCAAAACAGCTGAAGAACTCATAAAGGACGACCATGAACCTGTGAAGTTTGAAAAAGAAAGAAAATTCACATTACAAGGCCTCAAAATTGATACTTCGAGACTTTTCGGTAAAAGTGAAAAAGTTATGAAAGATATACCTGATGAGAATGAAGGCTCGATAATATTTTTAAGTAAAAATGAACTTGAGCATATGAATTATGATGTTTATAGTGATGACGAAGGGAAAGAAGATAAAAGCGACGATAAAACTGAGCCTGAACAGTTCTCTAGCGATAAAATGCAAGTTTTTAGAGAAGATTCGGGACAGAAGAAACATAAATGGTTTAAAAATTTGAAGCTTTTAAGAAGCACGGAGAAATTAGACGAGAAAATTACAGCTATTGAAAATAGTGATAAATACAGAGACGTTAAAGATCCGTTTGATCCTTCAAGTGAGAAACATAGCTCTATAGAAAGGTATCAGGATATGGCGAAGCTTATAGAAGATAGATTTGGTGCATCTAGGAAGAATGATGGTACGACAGAAAAGAGCCATTCGTATAAAAGTCTAACTACTTCATCTTCCGATATGGGTACGAGTCAGTGCAGTTCCAGTCACAAGAAACCAGTGTTAACTAAATCTGTGTCAGTCCAAACAGGCATACCAGATAATTCTGAAGAAGAAACGGGTATGGTGAAACATGGAAGAAAGAATCTCAGTGTAGATCAAATTAATTACTGCGGATCGATGGAAAGCAGTTCAAGTTCTGGTAGAAAATTAAAATCTCTAGACGAAAACATGTTAAAGAAATCTTCAGCTACGAAATCTTCTACGAATCTCGAAAGGCGGCAGAGGATACAACCTGATCTCATACCAGAAAAGGTAATGGTTAAATCTGAATCCTACAACAAAATTCAAAGCTGTGAGGAAATAAACATGTTCGGAGCAGGCTCCCTTTACAACGACAGCGACTTTGAAATAAACTACAAACAACATTCGTATATAACTGAAAAATTGTGTTCAGAATTTCATGTAAAAACTAAACGGGTGCTCAGCAAATCAACTTCGAATCTCCTTCACCCTAAAAAGCTAACGGATAAGAAAGAAGGAAGCAATAGTCACAGCATGCCGACTAAAACTGAACGAGGCAGCGACGATAAACTTCTCAATTTCAGAAAGAAAATAGATAAACCAAGAGCCCCAACTCCTAAGTTAGAAATAGAAGATGATCTCGTACCAATAGATATTTCTGAAGACGAACCAGCTCAGATTAAAATACGTCGATCAATATCTTCAATACAAAAACGCAAGCTTCCAGTGATAGAAGATTTGCCTTACGGTCAAGTCGCTGACGCAGTGCGTTTAGAGGAAGAAATAATAGAATCAGATAACACATCTGATAATATTTACGCTGAAATTTGCGCACCGAACGGTAACAAAACTGATGAAGAGTATGATAATAACATAGACGTACTAGCAAACGACCCAGTTATATGCAACGTTAAGAAAGAAGTGATTATTCGTAACGATGAGAGAGCTCGTCAGATGATTGAGAATCAAGAGAACCCATTCCGTCATATTGAAGTTGTTGTTATAGAGAAAACGACAGATTTTGATTTAGACAATTCCAGTGTGACTTCTAGTGAAGACGAAGAAGTCAGAAACGACGTCACTATATCCGTAGATTCTTGGGATCGAGATACGGCGGAGAAAATACACGCAATCAGACTAGAAATAACAAGCAATGCTGATGATTATCCTGTTGAAAACGGGCACCATACTCCCGACCCTGAAGTTAATTCTGAAGTTAGTCTCAGTAAAGATGACTTGAGCTTCAGTAATAGTATTCAATTAAATGGTACATATCCCAACGAGGCCATCTATGATACTTTAAAATAAGTTTTCACACATACAAATAATTATTTCTAGAGGATTAGTTCCATTATGCTTATATAGGTGGCGCTGCTCAGGGACAAGATTAAAACAAAAAGATGTCTTTATGATCATTAAAACTAGACAAATGCTTTCGGCTTTAAAGGTCGATAAAGAACAAAAATAATTATAACAGACGAAAAGGTGAAAAGACGATGTAAAGTTTTGTTCTAAGAGTTTGACATTTCAAAATGAAACTCGTTATGTCAATGTCAAAATCTTCAGTCCGCAAGGAACTTTAGTCGTTGGTGGAACTATGATCACACACAAGCCATTAAAAAAGAGAAAGAAGGATCGTCCCGAATCGAAAAAAAAATCGTCCCCGCACATTGATACGCGCCGAATTTTTGCCGTACACGGAAAAAGATACCTTATATTAATAGAGATAAGGTACATTTATTCATTTATTTATTTCAGAGTCGGCCGCCTCTGACGATGCGGACGACTCTTGTCATCGGAAATATAAATGTAGACACCTTATCTCTATTATTATAAGGTACCTTTTTCCGTGGACGGCAAAAATTCGACGCGTTCGGCGCGTATCAATCTGCGTCCACCGTTAGAGTCAGTATCGGACTTAGATAGCGCCACCTATCCCGCAAATAGGAACTAATTCAGCGATTCTAGAAAAGCTTAATAAACAGTCACTTTGTCTCAAATAGTAATGTAGTCATATTTTTTGAAATACCATTAAAAATATAGCCTACATTTTACTGCTGTATAGTTTTAGGAACTTAGAAGCTGGACTTCATAGATTTCGGATAAAGCACTCTCTGTTTAAAATTATCAATTTTTACTTTTGTCCATTTATATTTTAGACTTTAATTATTAATTATACATTCACTGAGAGCAACGTAACAAATAACAATTTATATACTGAGTTATTATATTTTACTGAAGATGACAATATGAAGAAAAAGGAATACATTTTGCTATACGGTCGGCCATTTTTTTTTGTTTTGCCATTTTTTACACTTGCGGCAATTTAAAGAGGACATTAATGCAATGTAATAAAATCTAGTAAAATATAAGGTTTTCTTGTAAAGCCATTTATTTCCATAATACAGCACATAAACATAAATACATTACAATACATAAGTCATTAAACAGGAAGAATATTTGTGTATGTGTGTATGTTATGTGGCAATAAAAAAATCTTCTCTAAATATTTAACATCAAAATAACAGGCAAACCCGACACTTTATAAAATTTTGTTATTATGTCATTTGTTTTTAATATTAATTTCCTACATTGTAGTAAGTTTGAAAGGTGGCCGCGCAAAAAAATTAAAAACAAAAAACTGAGGCGATTACTATGCCAGTCCTTTGCAACAATTTTACAGTCCATAGATAGCAAAAACAAAATACGAAACCAACGTGTGGTATTATCGCCTACTTCTTCGTCTTGGCATCTCCACTGAAATATAGTAACTCAGTGCAATTTATACACATTTTTATACTTTATTATAAAATCACAATGTAGGTACTTAACTAATTTAATATTAAGGAACGCCTTTTGTAAAATATAATTGGTGCTATTTTAAGGTGCTGATAAAAATATTAGGTTAATTTTGCAATCAGTTGCGTGTGCAAACTCTGTTTTTTTTAACCGACTTTCATAAAAAAGGTAGTTCTCATTTGGTTGTATTTCAAAGCAGCTTTATTATCTTGTGATTTCTACCTTTATTTCATTATTTCTTAGCAATATTTGGGCATAAGGACATTTTGTAACCAGTAATTTATACATTTTGACACTAGTAGCGTTTGGTATACGAAAAAACTCGCATTACAAGTTTAGATATAATCCGGGTATCCCAACGCCATTTGTCGATATTATATTGAAAAGTTATTCTAGAAAAACTTTCTACCTGCTCAAAGGCCCAAAACGTGCAATTTTTATCACAATATACTTTTTTGTTTATGAAAAATATTCCTTTTTTTAAGAGTATTTTATGTAACTGATTCGGTTCTTTTTAAGGCGCCACTCCGTCTAACGAAGGCTGGCAGTTAATTTTGAATACTGCGGTTAATAAGAGCCATTAATAACATAATAACAAGAAAGTAATACATTGTTTTGATTGACACTAAATTAAATATTTATAATTAATGACCTGTTTAAGGGGGGTCCATACGCCAACGACCTTGGTACACAGCCTACTAAATAGTTACTAATGGCACCGGTCGCCTTCGTTGGTGAAAATTGTTGATTGATACCAGTATGTTTTGTTTTTCTCAAAAGTGCTGAGATGGAATTATAGGTGATATTTTTACCGACATTTTGTTGTGATTTTGAGCCAAACATTCCCTATAGTTTAGAAGCTATTCTTAAATTAAGAATTAAAACTAGTCTAGCTTTGAAATGACAAGGATTTTCGCCTCGAAATTACCCCAAAATATCGGTAAAAGTTTCATATACAATTCTATCTCAGCATTTTTGAGAAAAACAAAACACATTCGTTACAATCAACAATATTAGTTGTAAGCGACAGGTATTTCTGGCGCGTTGCGTTTGGCAGCATAAGCAACCTTAAGTAGTTTTCCTTAATCTTGCCTTTAATAATAAAAAAGGGATTGATCACTTTCTTGTCCGCCTGTGTTTGTGTCACCACAGATTTTCTCAGGAACGAGTGGACCTAGTTGAAAGTACCAGATACTGAGGTCTATAGTCTCTTATTAAGGTGGCCTTATTTTTTTCATTTCATTGTCATTTAATTTATTTTTTGTTTATTTTCTTCTCTATTTCTATGACGACCCAGTTGGCACAATGGTCACCATGCCGGACTGCCAAACACAGAGTTGCGGGTTCGATTCCTGCCTCAGACAAGTATTTATGCTTAGATATTTGTCTGTGGTCTGGTTGTTTCTATCTTCTTAATATATATAAATCTCGTGTCACAATGTTTGTCCTCAATGGACTCCTAAACCACTTAACCGATTATAATAAAATTCGCACACCATGTGCAGTTCGATCCAACTTGAGAGATAGGATAGCTTACATCCCGATATTCCCACGGGATCGGGAGTTACGCGGGTGAAACCGCGTAGGGCAGCTAGTGTATTATAAGTATATATTTACAAAAGAACAGTATAAAGTAGTATATCCGTTGTCTAGCACCCATAACACAAGTCTAGTTACTTGGGGCTAGATGGCGATGTGTGGAATGTCTTGTAATTTTTTTTTTTTCAATTCGTTTCGGGATGTTAGCCGCAACCATTTGTAACTGATTGTACTTAAATATAAGAATCACATATCACAATATGACAATTATGTAAATGACTGTACAATATAGTTAGTAATTTTTAATTTTTATTTGTGTATATTGAATGCGATATCGAAAGTGTGAAATTATCGAAATAATTATCTCGAATTATACAGGTTTAAAGAAATATCAGTGTTTTTTTTCCACCCAAAGGTTAAAAACGGGACCCTATTAGTAAGACGTGTCACAGTCCATCCGTCTGTCTGTCACTAGGCTGTATCTCATAAACCGTGATAGCTAGAGTTTTTATTTAGCTTTTTCTCTCATCAAAACCTCCATCGGGCGTCTAAAATAGCCAATATTCAAAGACTTCAAAGACAATAATCGTAATTACAAAAATTTGATTAATTTTTAGGGTGATGGATCGATTTAAAAAAAGGATTTCATGGATTATCTTTTTATTTGTCTTTATTATTAAATGGAAAAATAAAACGCGATATAGTTTTTATTATGAATAAGTGACAAATAAAATAAAATTCAATTTGTAATACGATTCGTCAAAAGTCGCCATATTAGACGCCTAGAAGGTAATATTAGGAAAAAAGTTAGAAAAGTTTTGCTAGATGGCATTTATCACAGTAGATATATCATGATCCTAATTTAAAAAAGGTAAACAGAACAATATGGCGCGATGGGCGGCCTTATCGTTAAAATCGATATCTTTCAGGCAGTATCAGGCGAGGCGCAACTACGTTTTCTCAAACTATTCGTTTCTACTACTCAAAACTAGATGGCGCCACTAGTCGTCTGATTTATAAAAAATTGGAACTACTACAAATTCCAGCTAATTTCCTACGTCTTTTAGAAGACGTTGCTTATTGCAACAAATCATAAGTATTCGCAACGTCTCTGAAATGGTGGGAATTTAAAAAAATAAATAAAAACGGAGCGGAGTGGGGGGTGTTAGGTTTTATTTTCGTTACGGAATTTCTTGATTCGGTCGCCGCGCTCAAAGCCCGCGATAAAAGCTATGCAATAGCTTAACATTATTGGAGTTGCAATCGACCACGGATCCAACACCACTTTTGCTGTATAGAATAGTCGTTGGTCTATAGAAAGTACTAGGCAATCAGAAATCAGTAGAAGGTATGAATCACACTTATTACGTTATCACACATTAGGTGTCTGACAGTTTTTTGTGGGATACCTTCTACTGATTTTTGATTGCCTAGTACTTGCAGGCTAATTTCAAACTATATTTACACGGTAACGGAAAGTGGTGGTGGTGGTGAGAAAATACGAATCAATACCTCCTAAGAGTCTTACAGCCTTTAAAATATAAAAAGTACTAGGCAATCAGAAATCAGTAGAAGGTATGAATCACACTTAATATTACGTTAAATCACATTAGGTATCTGACAGTTTTTTGTGGGATACCTTCTACTGATTTCTGATTGCCTAGTACCTACTTACAGGCAAATTACTAGTAGGATGCACGTGCGCTATTTGGTAGACTCGTCCTTTATTATCGAAATTTACAGGTAAATAAGAGGTTTGTACCAGGCTGTAAGAACTCTATAGGAGGTATATTGATTCGTATGAGAGCAAGCCCATACACACCACTTGCCGTAACCGTTTAAATTATTTGATAGTAATTGGTCTGGAAGTACTAGGCTATCAGAACTCAGTAGAACTCCCACAAATAACTGTCAGATATCTAATATGAAATAATGATGTAGGTAGGTAGATATTTTAGCTTCTTTCTCCTTTATTGGCCATCACATACTTTGTCAGGAGAAAAATTGAAGAGAGATAGATAACGTAATAAGTGTGATTTATACCTTCTACTGATTCTGATTGCCTAGTTCTTTTTACAGAGACTATTTTATACAGCAGGAAAAGTGGTGTTGGATGTTTCGAGATCGGTTGGAACTATAAATGTTTTTTTTAATTCCTAACTTCTCAGAAACGTTGGGAACACTTACCGTGGTTCGTTGCAACAAGCAACTTCTCATAATTATGAGACGTAGGAAACTATAATTATTGTACATCTTACTAATCAACATAGTTCTCTGGCAGGTTATTTCAGTTTTTATCAGTTATTTCTAAATGCACTAGGAAGTAGTAGATTGTGAGAGATAACTAATACCCAATTATTATCAAATTGTTTTGCCACATTGCAGTTAGAAATGGCACTAAATAAGTGCCATCGGGCACCAGGGTAGCGACTGACAATGATTAGTGCCAGCTGCCACCCTGGTAGCTAAATCAAGGGTAGCCGATGGGAATAACGCGTTATAACATAAGCATCCGTCAAGAAAGAATTATCCTACGTGAATGAAGTCGCAGGTCTAAAATAAAAGAAACAAATTCTTCGACAAATATACTGTATTTAAACAATAAATTACAATTAAAATTAAAAATAGAACCGATAATTTTTATTACAGTGACGCAATTATATAAAAATTCATTAAAAATTAACTAAAACCATTATTAAAAAAAAACACATTGTGCGTCTCTCTTGGTCTATATAAGGAATGAATTTGAAATAAACAACAAAATATCCATGCTGTTTTATTAGGCCGATTCATATTTTAATAAGAATTTGACAGAGTTACTGACGTTAAGTTGCTTAGCCAATTGACGTCTAGTTGCTTAGCCAATTGACGCCAAGTTGCTTAGCCAATTGGCGTTAAGTCGCTTAGCCAATTGACGTCAAGTTGCATAATTAATTGACGTCAAGTTGCTAAGCCAAATGACGTCAAGTTTCTTAGCCAATTGACGTCAAGTTGCTTAGCCAATTGACGTTAAGTCGCTTAGCCAATTGACGTCAAGTTGCATAATTAATTGACGTCAAGTTGCTTAGCCAAATGACGTCAAGTTGCTTAGCCAATTGACGTCTAGTTGCTCAGCCAAATGACGTCACATCGGTTAGCCAATGGGTAACTGACGTCAAATCGCTTAGCCAATGGGCAAATTGAAATGTAAATCGGCCCTTAAGATTAATTAAAAGAATAAATCATTAATTCTTTTGAGATTATAAAAAACTGCGCTTAAATACTAATAATGATGTAGGTAACGATAAAAGTTACTGCGCAGATTGAAACGCAGCCGACGGGGAAAAAACCATCGACAGCTTTTTTTTTTACAAGGAAAAAGGTTCACTTTTGAAACGAAATATCTATGATACCGTCATTTGTAAACCTATCCTTCCGGGCGGGACTTACAGTTTGAATTCAGAACAAAAGGATAGAAAGAAGCAGATTTAAAAAATAGATTTTTTCCGTTTGAAACAGCGCCATCTAAGAGACAGTAGCTAGAACTAAATACAAACTGTAAGTCCGATTGCACTGTTTTTTTTATAATTATCAGTCAAGGGTTTAAGGTGTGTTTAGGCGAGCCGAATGGACTGGATTATTTGGAATATAGCAGAACCACAGACGACGAATATGAAGAGAGCTATTAGCCACGGCGCTACTGGATATTGGTCGTCCTTTTCCTGTAAAAAAAAAGAAAAAAATATAGAATGTTAAAAAGAGATAGGTGCTCCCTGTAGAGCGGTGTTGGCTTAGTAGTAGATACCTCGACTTTCATTCTGAAGGTCGTGGGTTCGGATCCCGGTTGGCATGCACCAATGTATTTTTTATAAGAAAAAATTATGTGCGCTAATTGACATTGCTCTAACGGTGAAGGAAAACATCGTGATGAAACCCGCGGCTTAGTTGGCTCCAGAAGTATTGACAAGTTCTCTCCCCTGGACATGATCGACTGAGCTGAGAGGGTAGTAAGTGCTGGGCAAGCCTACTCCATCGTAACGCAAAAAGGTCCCAATTAAAAAGGGTCTAATCGCGGAAAACAGCTCTTATACAAGTACAAGTATACCTGGTATTCCATTGATCCTACCTAACTAATTCATCAAATATTGCAACTGACGTTTAATTGTTTGGCTAAATGGGGAATTGATGTCAAATCCATCAGCCAGTGGGCAACTGACGTCAAACTGCAAGACTAAATGGGCAGTTGACGTCAAATCGCTCAGCCAATAAGCATCTGACGTCAAACTGCTTGGCTAAATAAGGAACTGACGTCAAATTGCTTACCCAATGGGCAATTTTATAGTAAAATAGGAATAAACGGCCCGTATAATCCTACTAATATTATAAATGTAAAAGTTTGTGTGTATGTATGTTTGTTACTCCTTCACGCAAAAACTACTGGACCGATTGCGATGAAACTCAATATGAAGACAGCTGAAGACCTGATATAACCAGGGTTCGAAAATACATAAAATCTTCTTATAAATCAGAATAATCAATTAAAAACATAACTACATAAGGAAAAAATCAACTAAAAAAGATAAAATCTTATAAATTCCAATCATTCAATGGTTTCATTAATTTTCTGAATACCTACACTAATACTTAAAATACCATAACTTTAAACCTTCTTTAAACGTTAATACCTAAACCTACTATTATGGAGTGTTTTTACTTTACTCTAACACCATCTACATTTAGGATGAAGAAATACAGAAGAAAACTGCAAAAATTGACTTATTTTCGTCAAATTTTTAAACAATTTTTGCATTGATCAATTTTCGTTTTTTTTTTGTATCGAATGGTTTTTTGTGATATGTATCACAAAACCTTATACATCTCTATATATATAAAATTCTCGTGTCACGGGGTTCGAACTTGAACTCCTCCGAAACGGCTCGACCTATTCTCATGAAATTTTGTGAGCTTATTCAGTAGGTCTGAGAATCGGCCAACATCTATTTTTTTTTTGTTTTTTTTTTTTGTAAATAGCAAAACAACGTTTGCCGGGACAGCTATCTAATATATAAAATTCTCGTGAGTAGCTATAGTTTGTATGCTTTGGACCAAAACAAACCAGTATAACTAGCGCTAGATGGCGCTGTATACAATGTCTAGAACAAGTTCAAGTTATACTGGTGGTCGATGTTTTGTTCCCACGGTGTGATGTTAATATGACGTCATAATATACAGTGTATGTTCTCGGCCAGTAGGTATCTAGGTAGGTATCTAATTATTACAATGTAAACAATGTTGATATCATATCGTATTGCGTGGGTGAGCCTCATATCGTATTGCGTGGGTGGGTCAGCTGCAAGAAATATAAATCAATTATTGTTAGGAAGTTATGACCTAATTAGAAACTGGAATGTAGGTATTTTTACGATAAAACAACCTCCAATACGATTCGTCTATAATAGACTAGCTGCGCTCCGCGATTTCACCCGCGTAACTCCCGATCCCGTGGGAATACTGGGATAAAAAGTAGCTTATAACCATCCTCATTCGAACCGGCGGCAGTTCCTGAGATTAGCGCGTTCAAACAAACAAACAAACTCTTCAGCTTTATAATATTAGTAGGTATAGATATGTATTGACGGTACCTATGTATTGATTGTGTAGGGTTTAAATAGAGGTATCTCTCTCGTTATTTGCATACAGTTTGTTGCATACAGTTTGAAAGCATTGCAGTCACAATGCTTTTTACAAGTTTATTACCGTGGGTGATAGTGTTTTACTTACAACGTGATAACAGTACAGAAGTGGTGACAAAAAATGTTACAAATTCCATTAATAACGGCTTGCGAGATCTATGTAATGATGGATTATGGAACCTTAAGAACGTAGAATTGTATAATGATAAAGGAAATTCTATAAAGAAATGGTTAATTAAGTTTTACGTTAATGATTATAAAGAGAAAATTAGTGGAAATCGTCATCCATACATGATTATGACTAGCGGTAAGAAAACGGCAAAATTATTACGTTTATGTAGAGATGATAATACATTATCGATATATCGAGTGGAAATCGTAAAATTTATGACAGGCCGTTCGAGACGAAGCAATCCAGATCTGGAAAATAATATGAAACAATCTTGGTCATCTGATATGTATCACCAGATATTTACAGACGAAAAGGGTTTGGAAATTAAAGTAACATTACCCAGAGGTAGCAACACCATGAATGGTATTTATGACAAACTACTAATAGATAAATTAGAAGTGAAAGAGAACACTACTACAACAACAACACCAGCCACAACAACAACAATAAAATATATACCCTCAAGTGAATCATGTAAGAAATATTTACTTGTACTTCAAAATATACAAATTAGGGTAGAAAATCAATTGAAAAAAATAACAAAAGGCGAGATGACTGATGTCGAATGTATGGCTAGTATACCGATGAAGTAAATTATTACCAACATTTCAACAAGCGATAAGTAATCAGTAAGTATTAATTTCATTACATAGTTATTTTTTTAAACGTTATGTAATAATTTAATCAGGTACCTACATCATTATTTTTGAATAGTGATAAGGAACATTAATTATAAATTTAATTACATCCGTATTTATGAACGTTTACCAAAATAGTGATAAGAATTTGTTATGAAATAGACCTTTTTTTTTCAACTTTAAAGCTAGTGATAAGGAAAGTTCAATAGTAGTTAAATTACATTGTTAAACAATGATAAGAATTTGTTATAAAATAGATGCTTTTACAATTTAAAGCTCATTCAGCTAGTAACATAACAAGACGTGTAAGCAACAGTGACTCTCTCTCACATTACTTTTTTAAATTCTGTAAGTTTTAATTCTGTAAATCTAAAAAAAAAATGGCTTCAAATCAATCGCATAATAATTCTGCTCTAACTAAATTAAATAATCGAGGCAACAAAACTTGGCGTAAAATGGTTGATTTAGAAGTAGATAAACCCTATACAATAATAGAAGCTAGTAGCATAGCTTCAAAGTATCAACCGAACACTATGCAGACTGTAATACATCTGGAGAACGGGTATATGGTCACCCTACCATCAAGATTTAATGATATGGAACAAAGCCTACTGTCTGTACTTAATAGCGGTGATGTTCAACTCGTTAGTAAAGGGCCAAGTGGAAATACATGGGTTGTTAACTTTGTAGTGGCCAATTCTCAGGGAGAATAATAGATAGTAGGTTAGTATGTAGTAGGTCTTTTTTTTAATTTTAAATTTTTTTAGTGTGATTTTTTAATTTTTGGTTGTAATTTAATTTAATGATTGTTTTTTCTATGTTACAGAGACTACCGTTACCAAATACCTAAGTACATGAATATGGAGCTAGTTGAAGTTGCATTCTTAGAGTGTAAAAATAATTGGTTACACCATATATCAACAAACAAGATATTACGACTGTGGACGAGACCCATACCAATCGCAAAGTTAAGCTGTGATGTAAGAGTATTTTTAAAGTGTCTTTACCAAAATAGTGACTTCAACGATTCAAATACCTATACCCTGATTGAGATCTGGGGTGACATCGCGAACTATTTAGAGGACACAGTAGGTGATACGAATGTGGAAGTAGAAGAGTGGTTGCAGTTACTCTCTAATACACCAGCCGAGTGCTTCGCACATGCATTATTTACCGTCAAGCTGGGTAATGAACTAGTAGACTGTGTTATTGCCGCCGTTAGCGATTGTGGTATAGAGGTATTTTAAAGTGTATTATTGGTACATAGGTACTTATAGCTTTTACTTTATTTTTTTACTTTAATTAATTATATTAACAATGGATCCACGTAATATTAAATACATAATTGATATAGATGGTTTTATGATTAAAAAAAAATGTATTATAAAGAAGTAGGTATATATGATATTCAGGAAAAGACCCTTTATTTATTTCACATTAAACTCTCAAGCGCGTTAATAAAAAATGAAATATCTAACCAAACGGTATATTTTGTAACAAGGAATATTCATGGAATGTTATTAAAAAATTATCCCACCGACATTGATTACTCAGAGTTTTTAATGAAAATAAGGCATCTTGATCTGAATAAAAACTGTATTTGGGGTTACAAAGGGGGGAATGTAGAAAAAGATTTATTGCAAACACTTGGATTTCAATCGATTAACCTGGAAGTTTATAAATGTCCAAACTTAGAAAAAATAATTGTAGATTTAAATTTAGTCAATGTTTTTGAAAACTGTGAGCGACTCATAATAATTCTCCTAATGATTATCCTTCTCGACGAGTAGCCGAAGACGATGAGAATTGGGATGATTAATCTATTGCACCTTACTTAAAAAAATAAAAATAAAAAAACATTATTTTAATCCATTGTTTATTACCTATTAAGTACTTATTTAAAAACATAACATTAATTAACTTAAGTCTTATTGCACCTCATATTCTAGCTGAATAAAGCATTTATTTAATCAATTTTGTTTTCTTTATTTATCCAACTTGTTGAATCCATACCAAACCATTTTACTAGAACTTTATCACCTTTTCTTTTCAACACTTTTTCCACTAGGTAGACATCGGGATATTTAACTTTTTGCAGTTCTTGTTCATAAAAAGCACCTAAGATTGGCTGTTTCCTTTCATCTTGCAACTGATAGGTCACTGGATTAGTATTATTAACTTTTACCACTTGAAATATTTCCGCACTCCAGTTTCCGGTGTAGCCCTTGGAAAAAGTAGATTTATATTTGCTTATTCTGACGTAATCACCAAACATAAGTTTATTTTTAGCTCGAACCTTGATATGGTTGTAAACAGTAGATAAGAGTTCATTAGCGTTATTACGATTCACAGTCACTGGGGCAACCCCGATAGTGCGATGTACTTTATTATTATATTTATGTATTACGTCAGAGAGTTCTTTTCCAATCCATTTATATGATCCGTTGTAAGCAAATCGTTGCCAAAGCCAATTTTTGATGGTTCTAATAAATCTCTCTACAATGGAAGCCTTCATTATACTGTAGGTTGAGTAATGGTTTATATTAAACTTTTGCATGAGAGCTTTGAACTTTTCATTGAAAAACTCTCGTCCATCGTCTGATTGTATGTTTTTCGGTCTACGATCCAGGTTGTTTTTGTTGTTTAACAGTTTGAGCATTCCTTGTGTTACATTATCGGCTGATTTACTCTTTATTGGTTGAAGCCATGCATACTTTGAAAAAGTATCGATACATGCTAAAATATACTTAAATCCACTATTATATTTGGAATATTTTTGCATATCGATTAAATCTATCTGCCAGGTGTCATCAAATCCTTTTTGAATGAAACGTCTTCGAGGAAAGTTTTTACGTACATTCTTATGAATTTCCTGAACTACTGTCCATTTACTCATTTTTTTTAATTTTATTTAATAAACTAGCTTTCTTTTTTTCTATGGGTTTTTTTCTTTTATTTGACACTACCGCTGACAAAGATGCTTGTGGTACAGCAGTACTGGTGGTAATGGGAGGTGGAGGTGGAGGTATTTCTTCTTTTTTTCCTGAAATTTTTTCTATACTTTGAGGTAGTTTTTTGGTGGTAATGGGAGGTGGAGGTGGAGGTATTTCTTCTTTTTTTCCTGAAATCTTTTCTATACTTTGAGGTAGTTTTTTGGTGGTAATGGGAAGTGGAGGTATTTCTTTTCCCGAAATCTTTTCTTGAGATAGTTTTTTAATTTTCTGCAAACATTGAATAAGAACCTCATCAAGCTGTTCTTTTATAACCACATCTTTTTTTAGAATACCTCTATTAACATTTCTTAATAAACGATTTCCACAATCCACCTGATTTTTCATTATTTTGAGCGATTGCAATGTGTGTTGTTGCCGTCGTTGCTGCTGATGATTGTGGTGTAGGTAACGTCCAAACTTATCAACAGTCATAATTACAATGCAAGTTTTTTTTTTTACTTGTGTCTAATATGTTTCAGTTTTTTTACTTAAGTATATGTTTCAGTATGTCTGAAAGTCGATATGGGGATTCGATTATATTAGCTTCTATCAATTCTTCTAATATTGCAATAATTTCATTATCGTTTCCATTATTACCAGCATTTCGCGAAGCGATAAGCAATCGTAATCGGTCTATTAGTTCATTAGGGTTGTCCCAATATATATAATCTGTATTTGGATAGTATTTTTTCATTATTAGAGATGAATCAGTGTTTGAACGGGAGGCGGTTGTCAACCCTCTTCCAGTTACTAACAGACCTGATGATCCATCAGCTGATTGTTTATCTGATCTGTTATCAGCTGTTGTTTCAACTGAACTGGTAATACATCCACCAGTTTTTTTGATTGGTGTAGAATGTGAACGACTTGATGATTGCTTTATATATTGAGTATACTTGAGACTCTTATCACCCTGTATCTGACCTTCTGGCGTATAATTACGTCTATGTGCATTAGTCATTGTTATTATTTTATAGTAGATATCACCATCTAGCGAAGTAATTAAAGAATTGTTAGGTTCTCGTTTGAACAGTAGTTCCATTAGACCTGGTGTATTTTTAAACTTTTGTTTTTTTATTATTATATTGTTTTTATCAAATTGAATAACGCTATCACCTATGTAATACTCCCCCTCTGGAGTTGTGTAAACACCATAAGGTACTTTATTTATTTGATTTACGATAAGCATATCCGTGTATGCACGTACTAATGAAGGTAAATTTTCTTCCACCGCTTCATCAGATTGAGTTGTTGTATTTAGACTGCTGTTATTCTCATCATATGAATCATCAGCATCTTCAAACTCTTCTTCTTCCTCTTCTCCCTCTTCAAGGTCTTTATTTTTTTGTAGTAGTTCATTAGCAACATTTTTAATTTCTTGTTTGATATTTTTTAACTTTCTCTTTTTCTTTTTTTTCTGGAATGGTTTCTTATCGATTTCATGTTTTATAACCTCATTGTTATTATTTAAACTGATCTGATTTAATAAATTGTTTAAGGGTTGTGTGATTGGTTGAAATGTTTCTTGTAAAGTTGATGTCAATTCAGCTTTACCCTCATTTAAAGCTTTGATTTTCTTTTTTACCGAACTCACAGACTGAACGAGTTTACGTTTAAGCTCCTTATCTCCAAAGATCTGTGTTGTAGAAGAATCCATGATGAAATGAAAACAGTTTAATTACAACATATATTCTTATACCTACTCTATAATATGATAAAGTCATCGAAGCCTCTCCGATATCGACCCTTATTCATTTCAACATCTTTATTAATCACTAAAAATCCATATTTATTCTTATTCCAACAAGCTTTACAAATTTCCAGGAAAGTATCCCATGTTATGTCTGTATTTACATGATCATCATACGCATGTTTCAGATTCATTTCATCCTGTTTAAAGAGTATAATAAAGTTTGCATTATCCCGAACCAGCTGTTTAGGTATTTTGCTGTATGTTTGACATAGATAAAAACAATCTAACCCCTTGTGTCTGCCCATTGAGAAATGTAAACGGATAGGTTCTTGATCTTCCATCGATACATCATCGAAAATTATAATGCTATTGCTCTGAGCCTCTTCCGGTGATACCACCTCACTTTTATCTGAAAAAGTATAAAAATTCACTTCTGGCACTTGACTGAATACTTTATCCAAAAACACATACTTTGGTTGATTTAACGATTTGGAGTACAAATAGATATTTTCAAATATTAAACCTTTAGGCTCGAGTAGTAAGGTGAGTAATAGGTTAGTTTTACCACAACCAGATGGACCACATATTAGACATCTAATATTGTTAGGTAGAAGTATACCATGTCTGTACTGTGTATTATTATCACCATTATTATATTTAATATCCCAACCTTTAACCGATAAACACGTGGGTTGTTTCTGGAACTTCATTTCTATTTCAATAAGTTATTTAATCATCTGCTCATGTTTTATATACCTTATTAATACGTCATCAACATAAGCAGCAGCAGCAGCAGCAGCAGCAGCAGCAGTAGCAGCAACAACTATTCAAGAATTGGGTAAAAATGATTATGCATCAGAAAAAAACGGTTAGTCTTCGTAAAGCTTCTAATGCGAAAGGTGGTGACGGTTTAGTCAATACACTCATTAATAACTTACCTTTCGAGTTACACGTACCCGGATACAATTACTGTGGACCCGGAACAAAATTGGAAAAACGTTTAAAGAGAGGTGATATTGGTGTTAATCCTTTAGATGAGGCTTGTAAATTACATGATATTGCATACGCTCAAAATTCATCCTTAGATCATCGACATAGAGCTGATTTGGAATTAGCATCAACAGCGAAGAAACGTTGGCTAGAATCCAAAAGTTTATCTGAACGATTGGTGGCGCTCGGTGTGAATAAAATAATGAAACAAAAAGTGAAAAGAGGTTTAGGTATAATGCCCCTCGCAAAGGTTATAACTGCCGCGCGTAAAGCTGTAAACCATGAGAATCGTATACGTGGAAAAGGGATAAAAAAACATAAATCCACCAGAAAATTGATAAGCACAGCTATAAAAGCTGCTAGAAAAATCATCAAAGATAACAAAAAGGAGAAGAATGTAAAAAAGCCAAGGGTTATTCCACTACCGAAAAGTGGTGGTTTCCTACCGTTAATACCGATACTGGGGGCATTAGCAGCTGCCGGATCTTTAGCTGGCGGTGTCACAACGGCTGCTAAGAACATTTATGAAATGGTTAAAAATAAAGATTCAAACAAAAAAAGTGCGGTAGTACCAGTAGCCGTGGGAAAGGGCATGTATATGGCACCTTACAAAACAGGCATGGGTCTCTATCTTACACCATATCAAAAAAACTAAACATGGCCCTACCGAATCGTGCCCTCTTTGATTATGAGCTTGTGCGCTATGTTAAGCAGCTAGAAATCCCACATTTCCGAGGTGTTGTCATGCGAGATGCACTACAAAAACGAAAATCGGGACCATGGAGGTTCGAAACGGGGGTAATTAATTTAGACGATTCAAATGGGCCAGGAACACACTGGGTGGCTTACGTGAAGAAAAACCAACACTGCGAGTACTTTGACAGTTATGGAAATTTGAAACCACCACAAGAATTTCTAAAATACATGTCAAATGACGTCATCAACATTAACTATAATTATAATTATATACAGAAAGATAAGACATATAATTGTGGTCATTTATGTTTACGTTTTCTGTTAAATGCTTGTAATGATTTGTTTAAAAAAATATAATATATGCTATATCATACAACTAGTTGTTTCATTCCTCATTCTTCGGTTATATTGTAACAATGTCTCTTACATTATCAGTAAGCGGTACCGATTCTATATTAAACGTGGATTTTTTACCATCTATAGAACTGGGCGAAGGCGATTACGAGTGTGCTTTGATTTATTTTAAATCATTTAATTCTATACCTAATGTGGATAGCAGCAACAATCTTTTTCATTATGGAAACAAAATCATTACAATTCCCGAAGGCTCTTATGAGCTAGATAATATTATTCACTATTTGGAAGAAAAAATCCTTAGTATTGCAGGTGATGATCCCTTTAAATTGATTGATATAATAGCTAACACAAACACCATGAAGTGTTCCTTTTTTTCTCCATTTTACGATATACATTTTGAGAAGGCGAACAGTATCGGAAGTCTTTTTGGTTTCTCTCGAAAAATGCTTCCCAAAAATAAACCGCATGAATCTGATCAAGCGATAAATATTCTAATCACAAACACTATAAGAGTAGAATGCAATATTATTCAAGGTTCATTCATGAATAATAAATCATCCCATGTGCTACATGAATTTTCTCCATCCGTACCTCCAGGATATCAAATTATAGAGTGTCCTCCAAATCTCATCTATTTACCGTTGAAGACGAATACAATTCAAAATCTTCAAGTGCGTATAGTTAACGAGCAAGGGAATCTTGTGAACTTTAGAAACGAGAAAATTTCACTTCGTCTACATATAAAGAAAATATCATAATAATCATGATTATCTATAAAATGAATGGTGAGCCAATACAATACCACAGTCTTTCCAACTCTCGATTGGAGAGAGCACCTCTCTTATTAAATACTAATAAATATCTTCACCATTGTGAGTCGCAGCTACCGAAAAGAGAAGTAAGAACAACAAAGATAACAAAAAATAACGTGTTGTTTCTTCAATCACTCGGATTACAGTTAAAAACTTAATTATAATGATGTTATCATCATCATCGATTCTTAATATAGAAGATAGCGTCTTATTTGATGATAGTATAGAGGGAATTGAATATCACTCATATCTACCCTACAGTGAATCATATAAGAATAATGATGAGATCCGGATCCGTATCAACGATCAAGATGCAATAGTGCTACCTTGCGAAAGCCAATTGATAATTGAGTGTAGTGCTACAAAATCCTCTGCTTTTGTCAACAACGCACCTGCTCACCTGTTTCAAGACATCCGCTATGAGTTGAATGGTGTAGAGATTGATAGAACAAAAAACTGCGGTATCACTACCACAATGAAAGGAGTGATATCCTATGGAGAAGAACAAAGTAACAGTTTGGAAATTAGTGGTTGGAATATAAATGGTTTTAAAGAGGTTGAAAGTGACTTTTGTTTCACTATTCCACTTCGACACTTACTAGGCTTCGCTGAGGATTATAATAAAGTGATAGTTAATGCGAAACATGAACTGATATTAAACCGAAGCTCTTCTGATCTCAACTGTGCGGTTCTCAAAGATACAACGAAAGAAATGGATATTCAGATAACTCGTATTGTATGGCGTATGCCCATTATCAAGGTATCTGATAAAGAAAAACTACGTTTGTTGAATTATGTAGAAAACAACATACCCATTCCTATTGCATTTCGCTCATGGGATCTATACGAGTACCCAGTGTTACCGACTTCCCAGAAACATGTTTGGACTGTGAAAACAAGTACTCAGTTGGAGAAGCCTCGCTATGTTATTATCGGATTTCAACATTCACGTAATAATGAAGCTACCAAAGATAAGAGTTATTTCGATCACATTAACCTTTATAATGCACGTTTATATCTCAATTCTCAATACTATCCATATGACTCATTCTCTAATGACTTTGAAAAGGGAGTATATTCAGTTTTGTATAATGCATTCACTAACTTTAAAAGAACGTATTATGGGTCGAAAAGCTCCGATACACAAATAAATCCATCGCATTTCAAAACGAAATACCCTCTGATTGTTATCGATTGTTCCAGACAAACTGATACACTTCGTTCAAGCGTCGCCGGAAGTATAGATATCAAACTGGAGTTAGAGTTTAAAAAGTCTGTGCCGAATAATACTACGGCTTATTGTCTAATTATAAATGACTCTCTCTTTGAATACAGTATTCTCACCAAAAGTGTTCGAAAAATAACTTCTTAAGCTCTGTTACAATAGTTGACCAAGTTAGTTACTCATTAACGTTGAAAGCAACAACATGTATACGTTTACACGATCATCATATGCATCATCGATTCCACCCCTACATTTTGAACTCTGTAAAAATGTATTTAAAGTAGACAGTGCCACGATTCCATTTATAACAACATTTTTGAAACCGTCAAATCAAATGAATGGATTACTACTGGAAGTACATGTTGATATCGCTAATCGAATAGTGATGTCTAAAGAAGAATGGGAAATGGTTTTTATGGAAAACGCCTCTGATATATCAGAATTCTTCAAATGTGATGCAATTTTTTTACCGAAGCAACAACAAGTGATAACTTATCTAAACTCGTCTGAACATGAAAATATGGAAAAAAACAAGAAATTCATCATAATTAATTTGGGAATAAAATCAATGTGTATTTCTTATGAAGAGTGGCAGTACTTGAGTCATTTTTTGAATTGTATCAATTCCCGTTTAAATCAACTGCAAATGGTAAAGAGTTACTATGAGAACCGGATGAATTTCTTTAGAAGACGTTTCATGCTCTGTCAAATAAAAACCTTATTAGAAGCTTATACGATTGCTGATAATATTTATGATAAAATGTCAATTGTGGATAATGAAATCAAATGTTATGCAATAGAATATCTATTTTATTTATCCTTATTATAAAAATAAAATGTATTATTTAATAACAATGTGTGTTTTTTTTTTACCATCTTATTTTTAGTACATTTTTGACTGTGTCACACTACGGACCTATGAACAATAATAATAATAATAATTATGAATATGTTAAAAGAACTTAATAATTTGTTAAGAGCAAAAACAGTTTATTATATATCTATGTACGATTCAGATTACAATTTAGATCAAATGTTAGATGGTCTTTTACTATTAGACGATATTATCGATGACATGAAATTAAATGGATTTCATTGTTTGAAAGAACAAGTGTATAATGATAACATGCGGCTTTTTTTAAAAATCTGCATATTTATGGGCTACGATGAAGACGGGATTTTAGGTCAGTTCTTACAAGTTATGGTTTTTGAAAATAAATACAAAGATAATGTAGATGAAATGATAAAGGAAATTGAAACAAACGAAGAGGATGAAGAAGAAGAAGAAGAAGAAGAAGATATATTGGTGATGTTTAAACTTATCTAATGAACTTATCGAATATTATGTCTCAACATTATGTTTTTTGAATAAAAAAGTTTTAAGTAATTTTTTCTTTTATTATATGATTATTAGTAGGATCAATTTAGTTTTCAAGTGAAAAAAACAATGTAGGTATTAGCAGGAGACTATTAAAATATTAATAAAATAAAAAACAAGTTTTCTATCGATATATTTTGTCGGTTAATCGACAACTACTCGTCCCATCTCTACTTATGATTATTCTTATCAATTCCCCGTCCATAATTTTTTCATTTAAATAGATAATTCGAATATAGTTTGGTTCAGTTGCGGCATACCAGTAGTATCAACAACATATTATATTATAGTGTATAAAACAATGTATGAGTGTCCGTTTTGTAGTGTTAAAGTTCCTAACAATCAATTAATTAGTCATTCAAGGACAAAACGACATAAATTGCTGTGTAAACAAGATAATGGCGAAGACTATTTCACATATGTTGTACAGTCATCATTTAAATGTCGAATTGTAAGTTATAGAATTAATGGAGCATCAAATATAATAAATATAGAATTATATTTGAAAAATATTGAGAGCAGAGTGAAGGAGTTAATTAAAATAGAAATTGAATCGAATACACATATCAAGGTGAATTTGGAACTTTTTAGTACATTTGTCATAGCAAAAGGAGATGTTGAAGCAATTAAAGATTTGAAATCATTCAATACCATGAATGTACACTTGCAAGCTTCATCGGATTTATCGTCTTACTATGATGAAACCTCTGCTAAAATCATGAAGAAATGTGAAGAATTTCAAGAACGAGACAGCGGATGGGCGTTGGAAAAAATTGAATTTCTAGAGATTAACGTCAATAAATACGTACCTATAAAGGCTAATTCCTATATACCGCTTCCGGATTGGGTAAAACGTAAACATGCATGTGTGAATGTAAAGAACGAGGACAACGCATGCTTTTTTTGGGCGGTAGTAAGTGCTATTTATCCAGTCGATTCTCACTCAGACCGTTTAACATCTTACCCCCACTATGAGACAGTATTGAAAACGGAAGGAATTGATTTACCTGTATCTATTAAAGGTATTAAACGTTTCGAAGTATTGAACCATATCAATATTAACGTGTATGGTATTGAAGAAAAAAATACCATTGTACCCATGTACATATCAAAGATTGTGTCAACAGAAATCAACAACGACGATAGTCAACAACAGAAGCATATTAATCTATTATTTTTTGAAACTTTAAAACATAATGGTGGTGATCGTAAAACTCATTACTGTTGGATAAAAAATATGTCTCGTCTAATACGCTCTCAAATTACACGTCATACGAGTGCCATTATTTTCTGTTCTGGTTGCTTACAATATTTCACGAGTGAGAGAAAACTTGAACGTCATAGGATTTTAGGATGTCAAAAGGCTTTAATAGAAGTACCTTCTATCGATAATAAGTATTTAAGTTTTAAAAATTACAGTCATCAATTACCTGTACCATTTGTTATTTATGCTGATTTTGAATCAATTCTAACCCCTCTTAATATGAGTGAAAAGAAAAACACATATTATACCCATGAGCACACCCCTTGCGGTTTTGCTTATTATATACATTGTAATTACAACGACTCGTTATCAAAATTTGTTACATATCGCGGTGAAGATTGTGTTGAAAAGTTTGTTGATAATATTTATTCAGATGCCGGTCACATTGCTGATATTTATTCAAACAAAATAAAAAAGTTTTATTGTGATGATGAAAATGAAATTTTAAAAAACACGCACTGTCATATTTGTGAACAACCATTCTTATCAACCGATCTAAAGGTAATCGATCATTGTCATCTTACCGGAAAAATCAGAGGTGTTGCACATCAACAATGTAACTTACAATATTCTTTACCCAATTACATTCCTATATTCTTTCATAATTTAAGTGGATACGATGGCCACTTATTCATTAAAGAGTTGGCTAAAAGGGATGGATGTAAAATTGAATGCATACCTCAAAATAAAGAAAAGTATATTACATTCAGTCGAATGTTACAATTTGATGAAAAAAAGATTTTCATACGTTTTGTTGATTCGTTTAAATTTATGTCTACAAGTTTAGATAAACTAGTGAAAAATCTATCATCATCATCATCATCGTCAAATCAATTTCATATTTTATCCAAATACTATTCAGATCATGAGCAATTAAAACTTTTGACACGGAAGGGTATTTTCCCCTATGAATATGTGGATTGTGCGGAGAAACTCGAGGAAGTTTCATTACCAGACAAACAGTCATTTTACAGCGAATTAACACAATCAGGTATTTCTGAAAGTGACTACATACATGCACAAACAGTATGGAATAAATTTAATATAAAAACTTTGGGTGAATACTGTGATTTATATCTTAAAACCGATGTTTTATTGCTAGCTCAAGTTTTTGAAAACTTTCGTAGTGTTTGTTTGAATGGTTATAAACTTGATCCTTGTCGATATCTAACAGCGCCTTCTCTTTCATGGGACGCTATGTTGAGACAGACGCAGGTAAAACTCGAACTTCTCACCGACTACGAAATCATTCAATTTTTACAATCCGGTATTCGAGGTGGGATTAGTCAAGTTTCTAAAAGACATGCAAAAGCTAATAATAGCTTTATGGATCCGACCACATACAATCCCACACATGGCAACAACTTCCTTATCTATTTGGATGTTAATAATTTATACGGTCATGCTATGAGTCAATACCTACCGTGCGGCAACTTTTGTTGGTTAGATAACGATGAAATAAATTCATTTGATGTATTAGCTCAACACCCGGATTCGAATGTAGGTTATATTTTAGAAGTGGACTTGGAGTATCCACAGTCTCTGCACAATTTGCACAATGACTATCCATTTTGTGCTGAAACAAAAAAACCACCTGGTGGTAAAACTAAAAAGCTTTTACTCACTCTAGATAACAAACAAAATTATGTCATTCACTATATAAACTTGAAACAATGTGTGGAACATGGATTAATTTGTAAAAAAATTCATAGAATCTTATCTTTCAATCAATCTCCATGGTTAAAACCATATATAGATTTCAACACTGAGAAAAGGACATTAGCAGAAACCTCGTTTGAAAAAGATTTTTACAAACTCATGAACAACTCAATTTTCGGAAAAACCATAGAGAATGTAGGTAAACGGGTAGATGTGAAATTGTGTAACATGTGGAACGATGAGAAAACAAAAACAAAGTGTAAATACGGTGCTGAAAGATACATAGCTCGCCCTAATTTTCATAGTTGTAAGATTTTTGCTGAAGACTTTGTAGCTGTACAAATGAATAAAACGAAAATATTGTACAATAAACCAATTTATGTTGGTTTCACCGTTCTCGAACTTTCCAAACAGGTTATGTACGATTTTCACTATTCATATATGCTACCCAAATATAAAGATAACATGCAATTACTCTACACAGATACCGATTCATTCATTTATCAAATCGAAACGGAAAATTTTTATGAAGATATTAGATGTGATTTAGCGGCTAGATTTGACACCTCTGATTTTCCCGAGAACAACGTTTATAATCTCCCTTTAGTCAACAAAAAGGTAATCGGTCTCATGAAAGACGAAAGCAATGGTTGTATTATCAAAGAGTTTGTAGGTTTACGTTCCAAAATGTATAGTTATGTTTTACAAAGTGATTTGACTATAAAGAAAAATAAAGGCACCTCTGCTGCTATTGTAAGAAAGTTAACTTTTGAAAATTATAGAAAAACGCTTGATTGTAACTATGTAAAATATGATAACATGTATACATTCACTAGTGATAAGCATAGTGTTTACACGCAGGTTAAAAGAAAAAAAGTACTCTGTGGTAATGATGATAAGAGATGTATTGCTGAGAACGGAATAAACACATTGGCTTGGGGACATTATAAAATTTAATTATGTTTTATTTCATTATTTATAGAACTAATTTTGCTCACAAATCGCTTATCTATCACTCCTCATGTCGTGACCTGTGTCGTCACCTCGGGCGTGGGTTGGTGTTGATTTCATTTTTATCTACCATAGTGATAAGTGCTAGTATTATATTGAATTTTGTGCTGGTTAGTCAACAGAAAAACCACGATTATAAAATAAAATGGAGGTGGGAGGTGGAGTGTTTTGCTGTCCAAAGAAGTGTATTGACCAGACTGGAAATGATGTTGTCGACGGTAGAGCTTGCCGTATTTGTGGCGCTTTCAGTTTCTGTCATTGTGATTGTGTGACGTATATGAATGAGTTACCTTGGGTTTTGAGGCTTTTGGTACTCTGGCGAAAGTTTAGAAATAAACATTAATGTATGTAAAATGTGATTAAATTGATGTTTTATTGAATTGAGGTGTTTTATTCCAAGAGTTAAGTAAAAAACCCTGAACAAGCTAAAAAAAGCTATATAGGTAGGTAGGTATCTAGGTAGGTAGTTTATATAAATACAAATAAAATGTTTAATTGAATTAAGGTGTTTTATTCCAAGAGTTAAGTAAACCCTGAATAAGCTAACGCTATAATATAAATAGGTAGATACATTCATAGCGCTCCCGCGCTATTCTGCGAGGTCCCTACACCACTTCCGGTGACGCCTACGCGTAACTACGACCTATGCCAAAAAAAAAATTACTTATCAATGTTAGAGAGCTGTCAGTGTCAAACAGCTGTCAATGTCAGAGAGCTGTCAAACAGCTGTCAAAGTTTGACTGGTCGAGAACATACACTGTATATTATGACGTCACATTAACATCGCACCTTCCGGTGACGCCTACGCGTAACTACGACCTATGCCAAAAAAAAAAAAAAAAAAAAAGACAGCTGTCAATGTCAGAGAGCTGTCAGTGTCAAACAGTTGTCAATGTCAGAGAGCTGTCAAACAGCTGTCAAAGTTTGACTGGCCGAGAACATACACTGTATATTATGACGTCACATTAACATCGCACCGTGGGAACAAAACATCGACCACCAGTATAACTTGAACTTGTTCTAGACATTGTATACAGCGCCATCTAGCGCTAGTTATACTGGTTTGTTTTGGTCCAAAGCATACAAACTATAGCTACTCTCGTGTCACAATGTTCGTTCCCGTACTCCTCCGAAACGGCTTGGCCGATTTTTATGAAATTTTATATGCATATTCAGTAGGTCTGAGAATCGGCTACTATCTATTTTTTATTTTGCTTTCTTTAGTTTTTCTTTTCAAAACAACGTTTGCCGGGACAGCTAGTATATATATATACTCTTTATAACATACTCTTTATCCCGATATTCCTACGGGAACTTACGCGGGTGAAAGCGCGAGGCACAGCTAGTAAACATTAAATTAAAGTTTAGTCAAAGTCAAATTCATATTTATTCCAATAATAGTAATTTTAAATGGCTTCGTCGCAGAATGTCCCTTTCGCAAAATGTCCCCTAGTCGTAAAATGTCCCTTTAGCAGAATGTCCCTATCGCAAAATGTCCCTTTCGCAGAATGTCCCTTTTGCACAATGTCTCATTCGCAAAATGTCCCTTTCGCGAAGTGTCCCTTTCGCAAAATGTCCCTTTCGCAAAATGTCCCTTTAGTAAAATGTAGGTACTTATTGAATGTAGTACTTATGAACATTCATCGTTAATTGTCCATAATTATAAATAAAAAAAAAACGTTAAATTTGTTCATATTAAATATTATTCATTCAAATAAATTTTTTTTTTAAATAATATTTTTAAAATCGTATGTCTTACATGTATGTCTAGTTTCTCTTGTGATGATTTTTAAATCTCCACTTTTTGCCGTTTTAGACCTCCAGATTTCTACTTATGTAAGTAAATATTGTTATTAACATAATTTAACAAACAATGTTGAAATAGCGTAAGTATAAGCTAGTTATCGAGTAAAAACAATTCCCTTATCAGAATCAACTGTAAACACAATAATTAGTTGCAGTTTGTGAAACTAGCAACTAGTTTATATTGAAGTATTGAATTGCGTCTTATTTATAAATTGCAGTTTGTTTACAGGGTGAATTTTTTACATGGGCCTTCAGGGCTATATCCTAAGCTATAAGAGATAGCGAAAAATGCTGAAGAGTTGCGTGCCTATAAAACCGCTTCATTAGGTTTGGAAAAAATAATTACTAGGATCGAAACTGTTGATTTTGAAAAAAAAATAATCAGCCTATATTTTTATATCAATCGATAGTGTTGCTGATAGAGATTAATTCCTGGAAACAAACATAGTACGGCACGTCAAAGCTCCTTTTTGTAGTTTTCTACAATTTTCATCTTTCCATCTCTAGCAAAATAATATAAGGCATAGATGGAAAGTAATATTTTTCTAAATATATTAAATATGTTCTAAATTCTCTACATCACTTCATATTTGTAAATACAATTTATGTTTTTAGTGCAGTAGTTTGTTACGTCATTAGCCATACTTTCTCACTACATTTTTTCAGGGAAAATAGTATGAAAATTACAGAAGACTAAAAAAATTAGCTATTCTTTTGATTTGACATACTATGTTTGTTTTCAAGAATTGATCTCTATCAGCAGCACTGTCGATTGGCATAAAAATATAGGATGATTATTTTTCGTAGGTTCGTTTCCTCGCTAGGTAATGACTTTTAAAAAAACACCTGATGTTTTAGTTTTAGTATTTGTCAAATCTGGCAACCAACTCGACAAAATTGAATTGAATTGAATATAGCCCTGAAGGCCCATGTAAAAAATTCACCCTGTACACTGAATTTTATATTGATAACCTGCGACGCTAAAGGTTGTGGGATCGATTCTCAGGTCTGGGTGTTTCTGTACATGCATCACTACATAGTATAAAACGAACTCGCTACTAGCTGTCTGTCCCTATGTATGCTTAAATCTTTAAAACTTAGAAGGGCTTACCAGGTTTTTGTTCCAAAAGTATATGTGGTATAAATAATAAATGATTCTCACCTTTGTGGTTTTGGGTACATTCCCCCGCTGCGTGATGTTTTTGCTGGCAATCTCGTTAGCGATACGCATCCTCTGTTTTGGCGCCATTTTGCTCTAAACACGTATATTTGTCCTGAAATACAGAGAGAAAAACACACTTAAATTTCACGCAGCAAACCCAAGCGTAGGGTCGGTCACCTCTATCAAAATCTACCTGCTGAACTCGAGTCTCGTGAAAATGGTGCTTGTAACAGCATTAAAATATCGAGCTCCATAAAATAAAAACATGGAAATGGGATATTTTTGGTAACTTGTTTTTTGATAACTTTAGAAAAGGAAACCAAACATCAGTTTTAGTTCCGATTCCATAGGAATGTCAGGATAAAAGTACTAAGTAGTAGATTATATTATAGATTTGTCCTCGGATTCAATCAAAGTATTATGCATTTTGAAAATATGTACTTAGTGAATTTAATCTTTGCAATTTTATAAATAATTTTAATTTTAATATTGTATGCCCAGTGTGGTGAACTGTTGTGATTATTTTAAGCATTATCATCGGCTCATGTACCTACACAGTTTGACAATAAATGAATTCTATTCTATTCTATCCTACATTCCAATTTTTATCAAAATAGCACCAGTAACTTTAGATAACAAACGAAATATAATGAATAAGTAAGTTTTTGAAATTGGCCAGAACCCAATACAGATCTGACGCTTTTAGGAGGTTTTGTTCAATTGCAATTAATTATTATTGTTGTTTGTATTAATATCCTCTTTACATTACCACAGCTTTGAAAGGCTCGGTAAACAAAAAAAATTAAGAACTGGCTGATCGTTCACTATGATGTAAAAATGTTACACAATCCCTTTCACATTTGTAATATTAGTTTAGATTGATAATAACTTTGTTTTAATAAACTTATTTATCTTTAATAATTGTTATTCATTAATAAATCAAGGCCAGAGAGATTTGTAATATCTATAAGCTTTGATAAGGAATTACAGTAGTAAAGGCTTAATAAGTTTTTTTAAATTTATATGGACCCTCTGTAGTTAGGTTATTTTTGCTTGAGGCTTGCCTAGCACCTATACTACCCTCTCAGCTTAGTCGACCATGTCCAGAGAAAGGAAACTTGTTAATACTTACATCTGGAGTTAGCTAAGCTGCGGGGTTTCTGATGGACTTTTTTCTTTAAACAAAAAAATTGTGTTTCTTAAAAACACTCAAAAATTGAAATGTACGGTTAATTAATAATTTGTAAGCTGCAATTCTAGATAAAGTTATTAGGGTTTTGGTTTGAGATTTATATTTTGACCCCGAGAGAAAGTATGATATGTAAGCTCACCGTGTTTAAATACGGACAATTTAGCCACGAGACACGTTTATAAGATAAGATTATTGCGTTGTATTCTTAAATAAACCGTCAATAACTCTCAATTTACCTCAAAAACCTGTTTACGTAGTGGCGAATTCTTGACACAGCTGTGTTCAATGTTTTAATAAAATTGCGACATAAAATTAACAGTAATGACTTTGTTTAGAAACGAATTATGTAAAGTACAAAGGGATGAAGCGGAAAATCGAAATTTTAGATTAAATCAAGCGAAATTCTAAACATACCGACACAAATTAGAAAGCTGAGTGACCACAACAAGTGGGTATTTGTCGCACTTTAATTTTATCGAGGAAGTTGACGAGTTTATTTACGAAAATACTTTTATTACACTACCCTAATAATTATTTATCAAATAAATAGGTCTACTCACAGTTTCTTTCCTAAATTAAAGGCTTTTTAAAGCCGAACGCACAAGTTTGCTTGACACGTATGTAAAAAGTGAATGACAGAAATGTCAAACGCGTCGACACGCAGCCATTTTGGATTGCTAGTTGAAAAAATTGAATTGTTTTCTAAAGAGTTTAATTTATTATTTGATAAGGTACTAATTTATTTTTTGAATTAATTGTCTGCATAAAATAGTATTAAATTAATTTAAGTATATTTATTTTCCCGGGTAATGTAATTATTTCAGTTAATTTATCAAAGTCGAAAATAAAATTAAGTTTTAAGTGCTGCCATCTAGTAGTTACATATTGAATCACTTCACAAGGCAAATGGTTTGTCTTAGGTTAAGTAAGGTTCTAGGTTTAGTCGTAATGATAATGCTACGCGATAATAGATGGCACTACTTAAAATTTTGTCGTAGTTATAATGCCACTCGATAAGAGATGGCGCTAATTTAAATTTTATTTTTAGTGCAAGCTCGTCTAGCAAACACGAAAAACATGATTATTTGGTTACAATATTATGAGGATATAGACTAGGTATCGTTTCATATTACCAAACGATTATTATATGATAGAAACTAATGAAATTCCCTTCTATCAAAATACCAACACTTATTTTTGCAAAGATTATATAATAAATATTGTTATAATACCTAACAACCGGTTTTTTGGCACCAAGTAGTGATATCTATTTCTACCTACCTATCTTTTATAGGTATAAAAAGAAAAATCATAAAAAGACGAAAAGGATAATCATTAAAAGCAGGACAACTAGATTTCCCAACTAGAAAGAGATACGAAGGACATGATAATGTAAACAGCCAATGAAAGTAAATCGTTATCCTTGCAGGGTGAATCCTTGTGTTCTGATTGGTAGATACAGACAACGCCTTCGAAGTGGTAACGCCTCAAAATAGAATCCATTTGAATTTGAACATCGAAGGGTAAGATTGATTTTATTGTTGAGTGCTTTGCTTACCTACCTATGGAAAATTTTGTGGGTAGTTAAACATCTATGAACTGAAAATCTTTTTGTGATATGTTTCCAAGTAATTCTAAACTTAGTCTTAGTATGAATCTTAGGCCTATCATAGACTATCTATTTATATCTATTTAACCCCTCTGCAATATTTTGTGGTTCAAAAGTTATTTGGAATTCAGTGAAATTTTAGTCAAAATCAGATTGAAGCCTGAACTTCGCAATTACAGGCAAACTACTTATCAAGGTCTGCGATTATACCTTTTTAAAAGATTTTATTGAACTTGCAATGTAGGTATGTAGGTATGTTTGTTCGGTTGAAATCTTGCAACTTTTTTTTTTTGTCAAATAAGATTTTTAATGGACTATTTGTACCCCTACACCAAACAGAGTCTAGAACTCTAAATAAAATCATCAAGGTATTTTTTTCAAAATCTAATATTTATTTCGGTACCTACCTACTTTATTTTAAATGGTTCTAAAAAAAAATTATCGATTTTTTTTGCTACCTATCATAAAACTGGCTTTTATGAAGAATAAGCCCTGAATGTTTCATTATACGCTAGAACTATGTCACTTAGAATTGTACTTGATAGTCCAAAAAGTGAAAATAATCGATATATAATTTTCGTCTATTAGTTTAATTAAGGATACCTAAGCTTAGAAATGACAAGGATTTTTTGTCTTTCAATCATTTGTCTGTAGTCTGGTTGTTTCTATGTATTAGGTATAAATATACTTATATTTACAAAAGAAAAGTATATAAGTAGTAGGTAGGTATGTCCGTTGTCTAGCACCCATAACACAAGTCTAGTTACTTAGCTTGGGGCTAGATAGTGATGTGTGGAATGTCCTGCAATATTTATTTGTATATATTTGTTCGTTTGTAATATTCTTTATTCCCTCATAGGTGCGTATGAATTTATTTTTAAATTGATTAATTTTGTTAATCATTTTTACCCACTTAGTGGCGGAAAGAGAATTTTTTGTTTAAATAATGCTTTAAAGCTTACCGTCCTGTCTAGACAACATTTGGTTAAACAATATCCCGAACTTTCACTTACAATGTTATCTTAGGATCGTATAAAAAATGTTTGCGAAAGCTGGCGCCGCATGTTTCGCGAGATACACTTAGGTAATAATAGCGTATATTGAAGTTTCTCATATTTGTTGGTAATGCCTTAAGTTTGATTATGAGAAGAGGCAGAGTAGAGTAGGACAGAAGGACATAAAAGTAAAACAACATTCAAAAGCAAAGAATAGTAGATTATGCATCAAGGGCATAAAGCAATGTCTTATGTTGTGGGTGGCATATTGAATTCCGAGTGTAACGAGGGACTCTCGGGTTAACTCCTGAGCGAAGCGAGGGAGTTAAGTAGAGTCCTGAGTGAAGCGAGGGATTCAAGCTGCCCAAGACGAAGACATGCTTTGTCCCCAGGTGCATACTCTACTTTTCTACTACGCCAGTTCCCTGGCCACTTTAAAAAAATCAACTTTAAAAAAAATGGGGCAATTGCAATGATATGGTAGCATGATGGTAAATATTTGGTAGGTATTATAGGCAAAACCTATTTGCTTAGACCTAACGTAACAATCAAAATATAAAACATAAATCATGGCCTGCTAGATTTTTGTAAACCAATCAAATTACTTATTATAGATAAAACCTATTTGCTGAGACCTTCGAAATTAAAACCAAGAGTTTTCACACGAATTTCAACGTTCCAAATTCAAATCACTTTATTCCCTTGGGAGTTTTATACAACATTATCTCCCTTGGGAATAAAGTCTTGCTTTAAGTTGAAGTTAATAGGGCTTTAATCCGTGATTAAAGTGCTGCAGGTGTGAAAATAACATTAAAAACTCTAAATGAGAAATAGACGGGTCATAATATGCTAACAGAGAAGAAAGTAATCTTATATGATACTAGCGACCCGTCCCGGCTTCGCACGGCTATGTTATGCATGTATTATACATATAAACCTTCCTCTTGAATCACTCTATCTATTAAAAAAACCGCATTAAAATCCGTTGCGTAGTTTTAAAGATCTAAGCATACAAAGGAATATATGGACAGAGAAAGCGACTTTGTTTTATACTATGTAGTGATAGTGATGATGTAAGTATGTGATCACTGGTCAAGTGCGATTGGGCTCGAGCATGAAGGGTTCCGTTCCGTTCCGTATACTATTTTTTTCTGTTTTAGTACCTACTAATAACAGAATATAATGGTGCGCAAGTACGACTCGCACTTAGCCAGTTTTTAACAACAAATTTTACCAGTTTCCCAGTCATTTCCAAAGATAATTTACCAAATTGAAATGTATGAAAACAGCCGCGAATGTAAACCCCATTAAAATGTTTGCTCCATTAAGAGCGGGGGGAGAGTGGGGGGTAGTCAAACAAAAGCTCCCCTTGTTTGGACACTGTAGGTACCTACTTACTCAATTTCAGTAACCTTGCACTTGAGACTGACAATATTTTTGAGGCTATAACGCAGTGCAAGCATGACGAAACAAGAGAATATTAATATTGCAGGACATTCCACACATGGCCATCTAGCCCCAAGCCAAGTAATTAGACTTGTGTTATGGGTGGTAGACAACGGATATACCTACTACTTATATAGTTTTCTTTTTTAAATATATACTTACTCAATAATACATATTAACAACCAGACCACAGATAAATATCTAAGCATAAATATTTTTTTGTTTTGTTGAATTTGAGGCGGAAGTCGAACCCGCAACCCTGTGTTTGGCAGTCCGGCATGGTGACCTTTGTGCCAATTGGGTCAACTGAATAGCTGGGTCGCCGTCGTCGAAATAGATGAGGAGGTCTATAATACTAATTCAATTACATTAAATATAAAAAAAAAACTGGTTGCCTGTAAAGTCGGTATATGGGCGAAAGTTTTACGTGACAACAACTGTGCTCGAGTGGAAGGGACGCGTGCCTTTCACTTTTTATGTCTGTCTCTCTCGCTCTTAGGCGGGCTAACCATGCCCGCGTGCCTTTCACTCGCTCTCATTGTGAGCGCATAACGTCAGCGGAGCGTAACGCAGTTTCTTGAAGTGTCACCCGGCAAACCAATTTATAAAACGTTGTCACGTCAAAAAACTAAGCTTAGTGTAAGTGTTACAAAAGGCGGTCTTATCGCTCAAAGCGTTCTCTTCTAGGCAACCTGACATGCATTTTGTTTTGAGTCTTTTTTCTTTTTTATACATATCTAAATAACAATTTATAATATGCGAGAATGTTTCTTATGATCACAGATGCATGGTTAGAAAAACTCGTAGAAAGATAAATTGGGGGTACCATCATGTTTGATAGATGGGTTGGTTTAGGCCGAACGAACCTAAGTTTGGGCTGTGATTGTCTAGTCTAGACAAAACAAAATAAATAAATAAAAAAACAACAAAATTTGTTCAATTTGTTCAAAATACATTACAATAATATCATTTCGATTACAAAAAATACACTCAAAATCAGTTTTTTTTGTCAAAAAGCGGAGTTTAAGGGTAGTTTAAGTTACTTATACGCCCAAAAGGGTAGAAACCGTTTGGGCGCATAATGTTAAAAGGGCAAAATGAAAACGACTCGCTAACTGTTAAAAGAGCAAAATGTTAAAAAGGCTTAATGAGTAATGACAAAAGAAGTTATGAACATCACTAGCAGCGCTCCGCGGTTTCACCCGCGTAATTCCCGATCCCGTGGGAATTTCGGGATAAAAAGTAGCCTATAGCCTTCCTCGATAAATGGACTATCTAACACAAAAACAATTTTTCAATCCGAACCAGAAGTTCCTGAGTTTAGCGCCTTCAAACAAACAAACAAACTCTTCAGCTTTATAATATTATATAGTATTTGTATAGATCTACTGACATTTATCGTTCGTCACTAGTTTTAAATTTCTGACGAAATTGAACCAAAATAATCAATAAAACACTGAATGACGGAAGCGGAATGTAAAGGGTCAGTTCAATTTTCCACTTCAGTCATTCCATGACGAAACTGAACCAAAATAGTCAATAAAGCACTTACTGACGAAAGAAAACTCTGACGGATGTGTCCTAAAACGATAAAAAAATTTTTTTTTTGTTTATAAATTTTGTTTTTCTAATAATATTAGCCTACAATATTATAGCACTTATCGGCTTAAAAGAGGGTCCTAATTATAAGCAGTCACGTGGCATCCATTTTCCAAGATAATAGACCAGTTATAAGGGGCAACTACTAAAATTTTTGATGCCGGATTTGCCGGATTTTAATTTGGCAGATAGGTCCATAATTACTGTTTGTGGCACACATGGATTATTTTAGAAGGGTATGAAAATAGCGGTGTTGGCGTAGTGGTAGATACCTCGGTTGCCATTCCAAAGGTCGTGCGCCAATTAAAATTGCTCCTATAAATAATAAATATTGCAGAACATTCCACACATCGCCATCTAGCCTTAAGTTAAGTAACTAGACTTGTGTTAAGGGTGCTAGACTACTTTTCGAACTTTACCGGGGGCTGCAATTATGAAGCCGACTGTAATTTTTATCCCGATATTCCCCCGGGATCGGGAGTTACGCGGGTGAAATCGCGCAGCGCTAGTATAAAACACACAGCATCAAATCAAAAGCCTTCTATCTTAAAAGTAGGTAAACAATGTTGCTGAAACCGTAACTCAAGACATATTAGACTCTAACCCCTTGAATTAAGGTCTATATTAGTTCGTTTATAATATAAAGCTGATCGAGTTACAGAGGGCGACCACAGGATGCCTAGCGGAAACCACAAGAAGAATCACACTCTTAGATTGTGGCTATGTTGATATACCATAATAACTTCCTAGCTAGTTATATACTTAAACTAGCGACCCGCCCCGGCTTCGCACGGCTATATTATGCATGTATTATACATATAAACCTTCCTCTTGAATCACTCTATCTATAAAAAAAACCGCATCAAAATCCGTTGCGTAGTTTTAAAGATTTAAGCGTACAAAGGGAAATAGGGACAGAGAAAGCGACTTTGTTTTATACTATGTAGTGATTGCTTTTGTATAAAAAAGGTCAATTGTAAAAGTTCATAAATTGTATTTGTTTTTGGCAAATAAATTCGCTATATATAAAAACTAGCTGCGCCCCGCAGTTTCACCCGTGTAAGTCCCGATCCTGCGGGAATATCGGGATCAAAGTACCCTATGTCCTTTTTCATCTCTTAAACTACCACTATGCCAATATTCATAAAAAAATCGGATTTTCTTTCGAAATTTCGGTCTCTTGTTCTTCATTTTCTTCATTAACATCTGACGCCATTACACATTATATGAACTTCAAGAACCCTCCTTGCAAACAAGTGAAAATTGTTCGAAATTTTGCCATTATTCATTAACGAAAATTCAAATAAAGGATGTTTCGGCAAGTCTGTAAAAGACTTATCAAACAAGGAATCTACTTGTCTTCATTGTCACTCAAAGCATTGTTTGTTATAAACAGCTCTACTGGACTGGAAAATACTCTTAAAAGTACACTTAGCGACAAGATCCATAGTTCACAAAGTGTTTCTTTTGGGTTTTTGTTTATTTTCATCTCAAAATAATGTATGTTTTTGAAGATTTGTAGATTGATAAGATAAAAGGCGGATCAATCTACGCTAAGTTAAGATGAAAGACTTCTTTATTTTTTTATTTGAAATGAAATGAAAAATGAAAGAAATGAATGACTAATTTGTAAATAGACTCCGAAACTACTGGACCTATTTAGATGAAACTTGGTGTGAGGATACATTGATTCATTGGGAGTAACATAGGCTACTTTTTATTCCTATATTACCACGGGATTTTAATTTCCGTCATTCTAAAAGTCGTCATTCCTAAAATTATAAATTAAAAGTATTTTTATTTTTGTATGTAATGATGTACCTACGGTCAGCTGCATAATTGCAGACCCACCGTAGAGCTCCAAAACGGCTGTTATAAGAATGTCTTCAACACAAGCAAGATTCTAGACACCTGCTTTAGTTGCAGTTTAAAGTCAAACAAAAATTATTAGAATGAATACATTCCAATAATAGTAATTTTTGAACTCTACTGGGGGCTGCAATTATGCTGCCGACTGTACATAATGTAAATATTGGTTTGAGGCAGGAATCGAACCTGCAACTTTATGCGTCGGGCGTCACAGTCGAGTGCTCGCCTGCGACTTAAAATTTCGAAGTGTATTATGGCATTTTGAAATTCTGGCATTACAGGGTGGCGTCAGTGGTCTAAATTCCATCAATATTTATCTCGAACCTGTCAAAACGTATTTATAAATAATTATTTAACTACCAATACAGGTAAGTAGCTAGTTATTAAAAAAAACTTAAACATTTTGTACAAATTGGAAAATCCACTCGTGCGCAAACTGACGCGGCGGACGCCAAATCCTGGATTATTATGGTCTTCTGGGTACTGTTTCTTTTTCAAGTTAAAATTAACTAATTTTTAGGAAGGAGAAAGTAAGTGAGATAGGTATGCCAGAAAATGACGTTTGGTTAGGACTTCTAACTTCATTTTTACGAAAATTAAAAGAAAAGATGTAATAAGTAGTTATTATTAAATAGTTATTACCGGCTTTATTATTATATTATCAAAAATTCCGTATAGTTTATGAAGCTATCCTAAAATTACGAATTGAAACTTGTATAACTTTGAAATGACAAGGAATTTTCGTCTCAAATAACCCCAAAATATCGGATCTCACCTATAATTCCATTTCAGCACTTTTGAGAAAAACAAAACACATTCGTTACAATCAACAATGTTAGTTGTAAGCGACGGGTATTTCTGGCGCGTTGCGTTTGAAAGCATAAATAGCCCCAAAATTGCAAAAAAAATGTAATCGTCTAAAAAATTCTTTCAAGTACTGTGAGATTTGTACCGACAAAGTGTTCAAAGTTTTAGTCAAAAAATCTATGTTTGAATTTTGTATTTTTTTACTTTTGGTAATTGGCGTCATCACCTTTATAAATATTGGCACGTGAATCGAGATGCAACTTTTTAATATTTTTTATTTTTTAATCTGATCCGGGGCAACGTGCAGGCGATGCATTCCGCCTGATTTATCATCTGACAAGTTTGACGTAATGCAGGGAGCTGGCAACACCATCGACCACACAAAGACCACCATCAATTTTTGTAAAATCCAATTTTATGGTGGTTTGTTCGTAATAATTTTTAATACGCAACTGCGAAGATTATTTTTTTCGAAGATAGAAAGATTATTATCGTTGCTTCTGTGGTATTTTTATTTGCAAAACGATTGATTTCACATGTAGTGTATTTATTTTTAGGCCAATATATCGGTGTAAATTATAAAAACTACTTTTTGTTAAGTGAAAAATAGTTGATCCGTTTCAGTTGGTACGAATAGAACGAAATAAAATTTTGGCTTAGTCGTACCCGAAGTTTAGGCTAAGTGATAGGATTTGACCGCGATTTTATTTTTATTTTTTATTTAACTAAAAAAGTACAGGTTTAGGTATACCATAATCGGTTAGGGTTTTCAATTTTCAATTTATAGATAGCAGTCGAAAGAATGTGTATGCAAAATTTGAAGTAGGACCAAGGAATCACTTTGTCCCATACAAACTTTGCCCCCCTTTTTAACCCCCTTAGGGGTAGAATTTCAAAAAATCCTTTCTTATCTGACGCCTACGTCATGCAAAGATTTCACCCAAGTTTCAGGTCTCTACGATCAGCTGTTTAGGCTGTGCGTTGATCCGTAAGTCAGTCAGGACAGGACATTTTAACTAAATTAAAATAGAGGAAATTATTACTAAAATAAAAAACTATGAATACAATTACATAAATAGACTACCCTTATTGTATACGCGACGCGGGGCGGCACAATGGTCCACATTGGCCACAATGGCCCATATTGGCCGCGTTACGAACGATGCTCATTTAATTCACGTAACATGATATTTTATTACGGGCTTTGTTTAAACAATTGCGTAAGTGATTGTACGGCTCGAACTCCAATGGGATCTGCACCTTTTGAGGATAGCTTTATGCAATACTGAAATACGAACAACATTTCATACTTATTTTAAATTATTCACTTAAAAAAAACAAATAAGACATTATTTGTCACGATTTTTTTTAATCAAACTTCTTTGGGTTTGGTTTAGGTACCTATATGGATATTAAAAAACACTTTTTTTTAATAAATATGGTATGTTTAAAAATATATTTTCGAAAATAAATAATTACATTTCACAGAGCATTTAGTGGATTCAACACCTAACAGATATACCTCGCGCAGCGAATGGTGACCTCTGCGGTAAGTGGAAGGGGTATGCGCAGAACTCGATATTTATATGAAAATTGAGTTCTGCGCACTGCGCATACCCCTTCTACTTTCCATCAGAGGCCAACATTCGCTGCGCTACGTATACTAACATTATAAAGCTGAAGAGTTTGTTTGTTTGTGTTTGAACGCGCTAATCTTAGGAACTCTACTGGTTCGAATTAAAAAAATATTTTTGTATTGGATAGTCCATTTAATTTTGTCGAGGAAGGCTATAGGCTATTTTATAATTCGATATTCCCACGGGATCGGGAGTTACGCGGGTGAAACCGCGGAGCGCTGCTAGTCATCACTACATAGTATAAAACAAAGTCGCTTTTTCTGTCCCTATTTCCCTTTGACCGCTTAGATCTTTAAAACTACGCAACGGATTTTGATGCGGTTTTTTTATTAGATAGAGTGATTCAAGCGGAAGGTTTATATGTATAATACATGCATAATATAGGCGTGCGAAGCCGGGGCGGGTCGCTAGTAGATTATAAAGCTGAAGAGTTTGTTTGTTTGAACGCGCTAATCTCAGGAACTACTGGTTCGAATTGAAAAAATATTTTTGTGTTGGATAGTCCATTTATCGAGGAAGGTTATAGGCTACTTTTTATCCCGATATTCCCACGGGATCGGGAGTTACGCGGGTGAAACCGCGGGGCGCAGCTTGTTTGTTATATTTCTGAATTTATGTTAGTTCTTGGTTCTTATTGCACGCTACCATCCCCTCAGTATCGAGCGTCGACCGGCATACGTTTCTAGGGGTAGCAGAGGGTGGTATCAGGTTTCTACTCTTGTCTGTTCTAGTTTAGATACATTTAGACACCCGCCTCCGCCTCCGTATTGTTTTATACTCTTTAGGAAGTACGCTCGTTTACGTTTTAAGTTATATACTAGGTTTTTGTTCAGGTTTTAGTTAGCTACATAAATAAAAAAAATGTGGCACTCGGGGACTGCCAGCATTTTTATGGTAGGCGGAGTGGGGGGTGTTAGGTTTTATTTTCGTTACGGAATTTCTTGATTCGGTCGCCGCGCTCAAAGCCCGCGATAAAAGCTATGCAATAGCTTAACAAATGTTGGAAGATTTGCTCACAGCTTTTTTTTCTCTTATGGTAAGATAAGATAAGATCATATTCGCCGGAATTTATTCTATGTGTATAAAGGTCTCACAAAACATAAATTTAGAACATGTATTCGGTCCGCAAGCAGACGTGCAAAGGTTAAAAATCACTATCACTATCATCATCAGTATCATCACTATCACTACATAGTATAAAACAAAGTCGCTTTCTCTGTCCCTATATCCCTATGTATGCTTAAATCTTTAAAACTACGCAACTATTTTGATGCGTTTTTTTTAAATAGATAGAGTGATTCAAGAGGACGGTTTATATGTATAATACATGCATAATATAGCCGTGCGAAGCCGGGGCGGGTCGCTAGTAATATATAAATTACATTATGTCAAATACCAAGTTAATAAATAATTATGTCAAAAGATATTGTATTTTCCTATTACTAAGTGATTTGAATTGGTTTAGGTCATAGAAACAGTGTTCAAGAAGCCAGATGCTTAATTTGTTCAAAAAGATTGAAGTTGGGTGAAGGAAAACTTCGTGGTGAAACCGGCGCGGGCGGCTTAGTTTGTTCTAGACATTTTCTTTCCTCTGGGCACGGTCGACTAAGCTGAGAGGGTAGTATAGGTGCTGGGCACGCCTACTCCATTCTCGCACAAAAATGACTTAATTAAAGAGGTCTAATTACGGAAAACAATCCTTAGAAAAGTAACAAGTAAAGAGAGAGATTGCGTGCCATACATACAAGCCAAGGTAGGTATACAGGGTTAGAAGTAATTATACTAGCAAGCCGTTGATGGCTACTTCTGTGTACCTAAACAAACAACTTTTGTTCTACGACTTTTAAAAATTCGGACACGACTTTTGGAAACTCGAAAAAAATTGAAAATTTTGAGGTTATGTTACCTGAAAATCAGCTGTTCCTTACACGGAAAGGTCATTAACCTTAAAATTTTATTTATTTTTTAAGTTTTATCTACCGTTCTAGTCTCAATGACTTTTGTTGTAGTCAGCTGTTTTTAAAATTTACATAACCTCAAAATTTTCAATTTTTTTCGAATTTCCAAAAGTCGTAGAACAAAAGTTGTTTGTTTAGGTACACAGAAGTAGCCCTCAACGACTTGCTAGTAGAATTACCAATAACCCTGTATAAAGATAGATAGGTATGACCTATGTATTTATAGCTATACTCTATTTGTAAAACTTAGATCAAAAATGTAAACAAAGAAATGTCAAATATTGACAGAAACGCCATTTCGTAAAGGTTGAAAGCCGCTGTAATTGTTGCCAGTGCGTAAAAAAAACTACCATTCAAATCAGAATATTGTAATAACTTTGTTAAAAAAATTATCTATAATATAAAAATGAATCGCAAAATGTGTTGGTAAGCGCATAACTCAACAACGCCTGGACCAATTTGGCCAATTCTTTTTTTGTTGTGTTTGTTTTTGTCAGGAGAAGGTTCTAATGAAAGAAAAAAATTAGAAAGTTGTGCAGAAAATTATTACGCAAGTGAAACCGCGGGGCGCAGCTAGTTTTATATAAAATAAACAATCATATTTTATATTGATTTTATTTGCAATCGTATTTTTTATGATTGATGTATTTTTTGATGTATTTTTTACTCTGATAACACCATTGTTTACATTTTTGATCTAAGATTTACAAATAGAGGTTAGTTACTAGCCTATAGGTTAACATTTTCCTATCAGTGTCAGTGTACATCAGCCTACGCGATTTTTGTCGGTTTGACATAATTTGTCGGTTCTGTTATTGACGCCTTACTATAGGAAAGCGACACATAAATGTATGGAGAATATTATGCTTGTTGTTTGATAATATAACAAAAGGGTAGAAGGCTATGTCAAAGTCAAACCCACGCGTAATTACCTACATTAAAATAACGATACCGGTGGGCGGTGACAGCCATTATGAATTACTGAAAATATTCATATTTCTTTGTCATTTTTTGTTCAGAACTATAAGAAATACTTTTGGCTTGCTTGGGATTGTTCTTAAACATAATTATAAATAGGTACAATTTACGGATAATTTTGACGTGACAACGTTTTATAAATTGGTTTGCCGGGTGACACTTCAAGAAACTGCGTTACGCTCCGCTGACGTTATGCGCTCACAATGAGAGCGAGTGAGAGGCACGCGGGCATGGTTAGCCCGCCTAAGAGCGAGAGAGACAGACATAAAAAGTGAAAGGCACGCGTCCCTTCCACTCGAGCACAGTTGTTGTCACGTAAAACTTTCGCCCGTATACCGACTTTACAGGCAACCAGTTTTTTTAACAAATTAATTATATTTCAATTTGTGCTAAAAAACCGGCCAAGTGCGAGTCGGCCTCGATCACGAAGGGTTCCGTTATCCGTACCATGTTGTGTAGGAGCCCCACTTAATTATTTTTTTTCTGTTTTTAGTATTTGTAGTTACTGTTTTTAGTATTTGTAGAAATATTTAGTTTGTGAAAATTTCAAATGTCTAGCTATCACGGTTCATGAGATACAGCTAGACAAACGGACGGACAATGAAGTCTTAGTAATAGGGTTCTGTTTTTTGGGACTTTAGTTCACAAATAAACTTGCACAAATAGACAACAATGCTTTATCACGCAGATTTATCACAATAAGAATAAGATTACAATAATGTCCTTTAGCAATTGTTGTTCAAAGGCCATTTGATACTAACTAATGACAATAATATAAGGAAAAGTAAAATTTCGCTTTTACAGGCAAATGAGGCGTGTAGTCCTTTACAATGAAAGTGTGTTGAATTACGTTGTGTTGGTCAAAAGAGTGTTTGAAAGAATGCAGACTGGAGACTAATCGAGCGATAGTTTGATGATAAAATAAATCAAAATCACTAAGCATCACCATCCAACGAGGTAACGCAGTCTGCCTTCAAGGCACTTTCTGGGGACTGCATTGGTTTAACAAATTAATATGAAGAATTTTTATTCTTTTGAAAACGAGCAAGTAAATAAAATAAATAAATATTGCAGGATATTTTACACTGCGCCATCTAGACCCAAACTAGACTTGTGTTATGATGGTCAGACAACGATATAATACGTATGTGTGTTCTTTAACTTTCCCCAAAAAGGGGCAAAAACAGGGCCTACTGCATGTGTCCCCTAGTGAGATCCGGTTTTTTGTTTATTTCGAAAGTAACTTCACATTAGCTTCATAAAAATTTGGTGAATATCTGATGAGGATCTTCAAAGTGATGAGCAATAGCTACTAGTTAAAAAACAGGGGCTACTGCATGTGTTCCCTAGTAAGATCCGATCTCAATTATTTTGTTTCAAAGTAACTTTACATTGGTTTCATAAGAATTTGGTGAATATCTGATGAGGATCTTCGAAGTGATGAGCAAAATAGCTCCAGAAAATGCATTAAGTTGTTCACTTCTCAATAGCTACTAGTTAAATGAGCCCTTTAACTATATTAGGTAAGGATTGATGGAGCACCTGGAACTACCTCCTCATGATAAAACTCTTCAATTTTTGTACTGCAAACAGTTTTCGTTGACAAAACGCGAAATCGGGAGACTGCGTTTTAGGTACTCATCAGCGACTAAAGGAATAAGTCTACATAAGTTTCGCTCGATAAAATATCGCTCGATAAAAAATCGCACGTCTGAACTTCTTCTTTTTGTTGTACCTGCTCTACTTCACTTTCGAGAAGCACTTAACTTTAAAAGTGTACTCGTCTGAAATTATTCGATAATTACGAGATGGTACTTACGTCCGCCATGTTGTTGCCGCTTGACTTCACAAAATGGTGGCGTATTGTGAGTTGGCGCCAAAGATTGTGTCAATTGTCTATTGTTGTGTTTTTTCTTTATTTAAGGTGGATAAAGAAGTTTTGAAGAGGGATTTGTCTGTGCACACATTGACCTTTTTAGTTAAGCTTATTTATACAAATGTTAGTCAAAAAATACATGGAGGGAAAACTTTTTCTTGCTTCATGAAAAAATATATATCATTTTGATTCAATTTTGAAACGACAAAGCATGAACTATTGATTGAATTCGAATTAGCCAGTGTAATCAATCATTTTTACCACCCTGTGTTGTTTCCACAGGCATTATTTAATAAATATGTTTTTTCCGGGTTAAAAATAGTTAAAAGATAACGTCATAATATTTATTTAAGTAGAACTTTTAATAGATGACATAGTTGCATAATTGCGATAAGAATTATCAAGACCAAAATTCGTTAGTAATTTCAATCTTTCTTTCACTGCTCTAATTTTTCCTGATTTTCTTTCGTTAAATCTCATTAAAAACAATGACATCAAAAAATAAAGAACTTAACACCATCTTTAAAAAAACACCCTTTGTTTACGAAATATATCCTCATTCTTGCGGCTTCTGTTCTTCCCGTAGGAAGTTAGGGTGAAAAACAAACAAAAAAGGTAAGTTTAATACAGAAACCTTTTAAGAAGCCCCTCCCCTTAAAGAGGGGAAAGTTTAAAAAAGTTTTCTATTTTTTTAATGTCTGTTTTTCATCTAAGTACCTACATAATATTTTCTAAGAGGCAAATACTTTATACTCTAACTAACGACCCGCCCCGGCTTCGCACGGCTATATTATGCATGTATTATACATATAAACCTTCCTATTGAATCACTCTTTCTATTAAAAAAACCGCATCAAAATCCGTTGCGTAGTTTTAAAGATTTAAGCATACATAGGGATATAGGGACAGTGAAAGCGACTTTGTTTTATGATGATAATGATGATAGTGATATTTAAAAAAAACTGGTTGCCTGTAAAGTCGGTATACGGGCGAAAGTTTTACGTGACAACAACTGTGCTCGAGTGGAAGGGACGCGTGCCTTTCACTTTTTATGTCTGTCTCTCTCGCTCTTAGGCGGGCTAACCATGCCCGCGTGCCTCTCACTCGCTCTCATTGTGAGCGCATAACGTCAGCGGAGCATAACGCAGTTTCTTGAAGTGTCACCCGGCAAACCAATTTATAAAACGTTGTCACGTCAAAAAAGGTTTTTGTTTTTGTAACGAATGGGCTCTGAAACTAATAAACCAATTATTTTCTTGACAGTAAACATACGCTACCTTTTATCCCTATATTCCCACGGGACCGGGATTTACGCGTGTGAAACCACGGGCTAAGTCAGAGAGAAAGATATATATTATACCTTAAAAAAAACGTGTGGCACTTGGGGACTGCCGCGGTAAAAATCTATTGCATAGATTTTTTTATGGTAGGCGGAGTTGGGGGTGTTAGGTTTTATTTTCGTTACGGAATTTCTTGATTTGGTCCCCGCGATAAAAGCTATGCAATAGATAAAAATAATTAAAAAAAAAAAATCCTAATACATTTCATAATAAGTATAGAAAATGAAAGCCGAAATCTTTAAGTGAGTAAACAAAACATTGAACAGTTATGTGTGCGGTTCACTGCCTGCCGCTGTTGTTTGAGACAAACATTCGGTTTCGGAGTCCACAAACATACAGACAAGCGGACACTTTAATCTTAGATAGTTGGGCCGCTAAAATGACGCTTGGATTAGGTACCTGTGGTAGGTGCGAGTTTTTTTTGGTACGTTCCTAGTGATCAAACGTTACTATCACGTTAGCGTACACGAGAAAATTGTATAAAAAGTTAAAGCTTCGCATTATGTCCGCTGGGGGCGCTTTTCAACTTTCCATACAACTTTTTCGTTAACACTAACGCTAAAATGATAGCAAGTTGCTATACGAAAAAACTCGCACTCCACCCACGCTGCAGTTGCAGTCCTCGGTAGAGTTCGAAAATCACTATTATTGGAATGTTTTCATTCGAATATTTTTTGTTTCATAAATTGATGAGTTAGAAGACTTTAAACTTCAACTAAAGCAGGTGTCTAGAATCTTGCTTGTGTTGAAAACATTCTTATAACAGCCGTTTTGGAGCTCTACGGTGGGTCTGCAATTATACAGCCGACTGTACCTACATTTAAATCACTAACTTCAAAAAAAATGAACTTTCTTAAAACACCATTTTAGCGCTCCAAAACCAGTAAAAGCAACAATCAAACACAACTAAGTCGATCGTAATAATATTTACCGAGACGGCACTCGAACCTGCGGCCGCAAGCAAACACACAAACGTACGGACAAACAGATTAACTCATAAAACAATGGACTCCTATGGGCGGGACATAAACATTTGATGAACGAAAAAAAGTATGGTTTCAAAAAAGTAAGTTAAGGGGGGTCCATACGCCAACGACCTTGGTACACAGCCTACTAAATAGTTACTACTGGCACCGGTCGCCTTCGTTGGTGAAATTGTTGATTGTTAATAGTGTGTTTTGTTTTTCTCAAAAGTGCTGAGATGGAATTGTAGGTGAGATTTTACCGACATTTTAGTGTGATTTTGAGCCAAACATTTCCTATAGTTTTGAATCTATCCTAAAATTAAGAATTAAAAGTAGTCTAGCTTTGAAATGACAAAGAATTTTCGCCTCGAAATTACCCCAAAATATCGGTAAAAATTTCACCTACAATTCCATCTTAGCACTTTTGAGAAAAACAAAACACATTCGATACAATCAACAATATTAGTTGTAAGCGACGGGTATTTCTGGCGCGTTGCGTTTGGCAGCATAAGCAGACCAACTTATTGACCGAGTAAGCGAAGCGAGCGAAACGTCTCTGCTTTAACTCTAGCAATTTTTTGTGGAATTTTTGATTGGTGGGTACTTACTTCCTTTAAAAAGGGGAAAAAAGGTGCTATTGAATATCTCTTTCTAATGGTCCGATTTAGATGATTAAGTATTTTTTATTGAAAGACTTATGTGGGGCGGGGTCGGTATGCCGGACCGCAAAACACAGGGTTGCGGGTTCGATTCCCGCCTTAGACAAGTATTTATGCTTAAATATTTGTCTGTAGTATGGTTGTTTCTATGTATTATAAGTATATATTTACAAAATATAAGTTTCTAAGTAGTATTTCCATTGACTAGACGGCGGCGGCGATGTTTGGAATGTCCTGCAATATTTATCTATTCGTTTTCTGTTCACCATACTACAAGTCTAGTTGCTTAGTAGTTTAGACCCTATTTTCAAAGGCATAGAAACGGCCAATCCAATCCAGGGAGGAAACAGTCGACTACGTTTGTATGGAGAGAGCGCAGCCCTTTCACCTTAAAGTCAGTAGGTAAGTACATAAATAATATACGTAAACTCAAAGAGCGCGCAAATTACCGAGTAAAATGGTAGGTAAAGTCAAATATTAGCTCGAGCTCCCGCAATGCTCATGTTTTTATTTCATTTTATTCTGTTTTAAAAGCAATTTGTTGTTAAATTATAGGTAAATAATGGAATATGGGACTTGTTATTTGTATATTGGCACAGAATCATAGCACCAGAATACATAATCCTCTCTGGATAATGACACTAGAGCAAATATTTTTGTTGCATAAAACCTATGACTGCCATGACTATGCCATAGGGACATAGTCATGGCAGTTAAGTTTTATGTAACAAATGCCATGACTATGCCCCTATGTCTTGGTTTTTTTCATATCCTAATTATTATACTTACCTATAAATTGAGATTTAAAAAATAAAAAAATAACAAAACTTATGGGCATGGTCATGGCAGTTAAGTTTTATGCAACAAAAATATTTGTGCTAGTGTCATCACCCAGGGAGGAAACAGTCGACTACGGTGGTATGGAGAGAGCACCCGGTACCCATTCCTCTTAAACTGCACAAGCAGTTAGTCTTGACGTGATAACGTCTTATAAATCGACAAACACTGGCATTCACAAAAAAGTGTGACGTCATGCGTTACGTACATTATTACAGTTTTTTATACGACACAGCATGACCCCGATACTTTTCCAAAATAACAGACGAGATAATTCAAATAATCTGTAACATTTACTCATTAATTATATACCTACCCTCCACAATTAGGAAGCACGTGACCTCAACACATCCCATTGTATTCCCTAACAGCATCATACAATACAAAAAAACATCAAAAAATCTCTATTTCTAAAATCATAAAGTTGAAATTGGAACTGTTATTTTCGAACTAAAAGTTAGACAGTTTCCCGCCAAAATACCTGTCAAAAGTTATATTAACGAAGTCACGTGACACCCCTTTTGTAAGTAAGTACGTATCAATTACTTGATAATAATTTTGGTAGAAGTAATTTGATTTGTTTTGTTGTTTTGAAAGATTTAAGAGGATCACATACCAGTAAATTTTGAACGAATTGTCGTTCCAGGGTAGCTGTTTTCATCCCTTAAACTGCATCTTGTTATTGATGTCAATCGCTGAAATAAGTTGTGTTTATCTAATTAATATTTTATTTATTTAATTTTTATATTTCATTCTTTTGTTAGTAACTAATAAATGAAAAAAAAAAAAAAAATTAAGTAGAATAAAAGTTTTTTATTTTTTATTTTTTAAAGTGCTAAGCCTGCACTGGGCTATAAATTGCGACTAAGACAAGTCTCGTCTTAGTCGCAATTTTTGAAGATGCATTTTTCCTTAAAAATATTTTCAGAATAAAAGTTGTTATCGTTGAAATAGGTTTACTATAAAGTGACTTAAAAAATGAAAAATAAGAAATAGGTAGGTACAAGTATAGTTTATAATGAATTAATTATTACACAAAATAAGACGCACTGAAATCGGATAATATTTTAAAGTGAGAAAAGAGCAACTTACTGTTTTTGTATGGATAAGTACTCACGTGGTATGTTACCCTCTTAATAACTTTACTTAGATTCGCTTATTTTTCTAAAAACGGTTTCAATCAATTAATAGATGGCGCTGGAATCTGATTTCAGAATATATATATATTTTTTTTCTTTTCTCTTTTTTTATATTCGTTTTCAATTTTTTAATCCTGCTAGGAAAGGCAAAGGGTTTTGCATAATGGTCCAAATAAATAGGCTAAATGCGGAAACAGCCCCGTAAAACTAAACTAAACTAATATGGCAGCGATTCATGGTGGAAATACCTGACGTCCGCTTCCTCTCCGCCCTAAGCGTCTGTCTTCGTCATTCCTTATTCGTACTGCAAGGGAATGGAATCGGTTGCCTGCATCTGTCTTTACTGACGTGTACAATTTGGGGGTCTTCAAGTCGCGTGTGAATAGGTATCTTCTAGGGGCGCGTGCTACATCTTAGACGGCATCGTCACCTACCATCAGGCAGGTGTGATAGTGGTCAAACGTTGACCTTTTATATTATGTAGAAAAACTGCTGTACAGTATAGGTTATAAGTAAATGATCAGTTTGCTACAATAATACTATCAACAAGTATTGGAGTTACGACCTTCTTCTAATAGACGTTACACACTAACTTATATACTTGAATTAAAAGTACAAAGTGTGATTATTATTTTCAACATGTTAGCTATGTCTTTAGTTGGCCGAGAGATATAACCTGCCACTCTCTACACCAACTGACGCGACGTGGCCGGGGGTTCGATCCACAGGTTATGTTGTTATAATGTTCAAATAGTGCTGCACAGGATTGTAAACGTTACGGTGAGCAGAGACTTTTGACCATGTATTGTACGTTATTTTTCTCTTAAAACTCAACTCCATTTTACAAAATGTCAATCGATTTATGAAAAGGTCATCTGTCTTCCATTTTGAAAGTCCCTCAATGTTTGCCATCATCCCCGTGGAGTGGCAGGAAGGGTCGGGAGTAGTCTGCAAACAACAGGCGCCGACTGGACGGGACGGGACACCTGCCAAAATATGTACGTAACTATAGTTATAGTTGTAGACTATGAGACAAAGGAGTACCTACGGAAATGAGCTTTATTATAAGTACTAGCGACTTCGCACGGCTATATTATGCATGTATAAACGTTCCTCTTGAATCACTCTATCTATTAAAAAAAACCGCATCAAAATCCGTTGCGTAGTTTTAAAGATTTAAGCATACAAAGGGAAATAGCGACAGAGAAAGTGACTTTGTTTTATACTATGTAGTGAAGTGATACGTAATTTATCGGAAAATCTCATTTTTAGGGTTCTGGACCTTTTATTATTCACAGTCAACCCTATGAGATTGCATAGTGCGCGCAAACGCATAGAGCCGCAAATAAGACGCTGATTCGCTAGTTGTGAAGAGAGCAGCACAAAATTGACCAATCATAGGGCCGCGTTCTCTATTGGAAAGAGTTGAAGGAGGCCTTTGTCGACTGACAAATAGATGCGAGCCTAGTTGCCGAAATTAATTAGATATTAAATTATAGATAAATACAGGTAGGTATATAGGTACTAAAGCATGTGAACTAAATGTACCTAACACTATGTATCTGAAATAAAGGTTACTGTTATTGAATACGGGCGTAAAGACTCCACTTTTCGTCTGTCAGAGTTGTCACAGTTGAAATTTTCACAGATTTTCTAAAAATAGAAAAAGATTAGCGACCCGCTCCGGCTTCGCACGGCTATATTAAGCATGTATTATACATATAAACCTATCTATACATATATTATATACATATAAACCTATGTATCCACTCTATCTATTAAAAAAAACCGCATCAAAATCCGTTGCGTAGTTTTAAAGATCTATGCATACAAAGGGAAATAGGGACAGAAAAAGCGACTTTGTTTTATACTTTACTACTACCTAGTGATAGTGATGATAGTGATAGTGATGATAGTGATAGTGATAGTGATGATAGTGATAGTGATGGTACGGAACCCTTCGTGCGCAAGTCCGACTCTTTTAATTGGATTCCATTACCATCCAAAATGATAATGTAGCCAGCCTTATATCATCATGGGACACACTACCTACCTAGGAATACTTGTTTAGATTTTTAATATATTTCCATTAAATTCAATAATAGCGAGAATAGCAAATAATAATAGGAGAGCGGTGTTGGCCTAGTGGTAGATACCTCGACTTTCATTCTGAAGGTCGTGGGTTCAAATCCACGGCCGGGCACCAATGTATTTTTCTTAAGAAAATTTATGTGCGCTAATTGACATTGCTCTTACGGTGAAGGAAAACATCGCGATGAAACCCGCGGCTTAGTTGGCTCCAGAAGTATTGACAAGTTCTCTCCTCTGGACATGGTCGACTAAGCTGAGAGGGTAGTAGGTGCTGGGCGAGCCTACTCCATCTTCACGCAAAAAGGACCCAATTAAAAAGGGTCTAATCGCGGAAAACAGCCTGTATACAAGTACAAGTACAAATTCAATCTAATGTCTTCTATTTAGAAATTCTGGTAATATTATAAAATATAAAAATATAATGGCCATGCTATAACTTTTGTCAAATAACATGTATTGTTAATTTTTTGAACTTCTTTTCCAAAATTACTAACATTTGAAAAAAGTTATTGAATAGCAAATGACTTTTGTAGGTACCTAAGTAATAAATAATCAAAATTGTAAGAATTGTAACAAATTATTTAATTTTATTGAATAAAAATCTTGAGAACTTTTGACCCCTCTTTTGCTCTTTTTAACCCCGACCTTTAACACTTTAATTTACGCAATTCAATAAAATCTTAAGGAAAAAATCGAATCAAACGTTTTTGCCAGAAAAGGGTTAACCGAGAAAGGGGTTAATTGATTGCTTTGTAACAGAGACTTTACAAGTATACTATTGTACATTTTACCGTAAAAAAAAACAATTTTCGAACATAATTTACTATTTTTTTCCATGAGAAACTTAACCCTTGACCTATGTCACGTAAAATAAATAATAACATTTTTATTTTTTATAAAAACATTTTTCGTAATTACAGTGAGAATGAACTTTATAAAAAAAAAGCATTTCAATTTTTCTACGTGTATGCTTTAATACATTTTCGCGCGGACTCTTTAATCGCCGGCATCTTTTCCGGATACCTACCAGCAGCCTGTAAGTCTGGTAGCCTGCTGGAAGAACCTGGCTGGTCACTCCAACCATCCCATGAAGTAGGATATTCTCACACGCACAGTGGCCCAAATGAAGATGCTAAGTGCGAAAGAAAATAGTTCCGTAAAACTAAACTAAACTATGCTTTGATTCATTTTGTGTGAAAAATTAAGAGCTTGAGTAATTTAACGCGCTGTTATTAGGTCGACCTGTATGCGACGAACTGTGTAATTTTAAGACAATTAAAGATTTATCTTGATTTCCGAGAAATCACTCAAAAACATTAGATACACCTACTTGCCACCTGATCGTACCTCTATGCACCGTTTATTTTGCTCTTATTTTTTGTAAATTTATGTTTTTAGTCAGTTTTAGTTAGGATGCAGTTTATCAATTATTTTGGGTGAAAACCAACGTCAATACGTCTGGTTTCATCGTGGTTTCGTTCACCGTCAGATCCATTGATGTCACGACGAATGTCATTACATTAATGCATATTTAAACCCTTTCTGGCGCGTTCAAACAAACAAACTCTTCAGCTTTATAATATTAGTATAGATTATTTGTCGAGAAATTACAAATGGGGTCTCGGGGATCGGGTCCCTCCGGTAATAACCCAATTTTTTCTAAGAAAAAATCCATTGGTGCATGGCCGGCGGTACCTACGTAAAAATGTAAGTTAACCTCCTAGGCCTCCTCCTAACCTCCATTGTAAACGTTACGGTGGGCAGAGACTTTTGAACGTTGATTGTACTACCCCGCTTCGAGCCGCTAAAAGCATAGAACGACAATATTCGTGAGATAGAAGCAATGCGGTCTGAGTACACACCGCAACGCCTCACCGATTACAATATCGTATGATTTTACTCATATTTTAGCTGCGGCCTGCGGTTTTGATAAAAGGTTTCTTCAAGTAAGAAATAATGCCCTCCTCTCTAGACGCTACAAAATTATTTTTAATTTTTAGTAAATGTTCTTAAAAAAATTAAGCAGTATTCAGCTGTATTTAAACACTGCTTTTCATTTTAAGATTTTTTACTAAATCCAAGAAACAATTCTCAAGCGTCTATATGGAGAGGATTATTTCTGGCTTATAAAAAAATATTTTTTACTGTGTAGTGTCACATAATACATAATAGTTAATACTAAAAACTACAAACTTTACCTGCACTTTTTACCCCTTTACAGATCGGTGTTTTGAAAATCATTTCTTAGCGCTCGCCTACATTTAAAAGGAACCGAAGTTTCACATGTTCATGCTAAGTTTCAGACTCGTTACTCTTGTACATTTCATAAGTAACTCGAAGACAAAACGATAACCCTTTCTAATAAAGATACAAAATAAAATTTCAACACATTGTTAGTACAAAATCAACATGTCACTCTTTCCAAGACATATTTATAAAAAAATCCCTAATTCCGGTGCACATTCATTTAGCGGTATGTACCAGGAGTGCATGGAAAGGCAGGAGTCTTGACAGTTGATTGACATCTCACTCGCTTCGAAGCCACTGTGTTTATTCATTGGTCAAAAACAAACTTAAATTTTCAACAACATAAATTCAAATTAACCCTTAATGCGGCGCGTTAAAAGTTACACTAATAAATATTAAAAGTTTGTAATACGTTACTAATGTAATGAATGACTAACAAGACAGAACTAAACTAAATAGTGACTAGAAATGGGCCAGCTGTGTCCGGTGATCGTTTTAGTTCAATCTAAATGGGTCTAATTGGGAACTGTCCACGGGTGTGAATATGTCATTTTGGATTAGAATGTGGACATCCTGTAGGTATTTCATTTTTTTTATTTTTTTTACTAGCAGCATTTATTTGTCAATACTTAACGATTGTTCTTAGCGGATTCACCCACGTAAGTCTAAATAGCGTGAAAATATCATATATATTTTTTTTATAAGCGACGAATTGAGAACCTCCTCCTTTTTTTGAAGTATGTTAAAGAAGGGGTTATAGCCAGTGAGCTATTGATTACTAAGAAAGCTATTATTAAATCTATACTTGGGTATATTTAATTAGATTTTTAGTCTCTATTCTTTTGTTTTAATTTGTACATTACCTTTTTTACGTTTTTTATGAAACATCCTATCGGCGAACAGTCCAAAGGCGAAACGACTATGGGAGAACGCTGGTACAATCGATAATGTACTTATCTAAATTGTTATTTTTTTTAAATTATTTTTTGCGTAGATATATTGTGTGCTGTCGCAAAGAAATGCTTTTTCTTTCTTTCTTCCCAATAAATTAATAATGGAAAGAAAAACAGAAAATTTATAAATCAATAATGATAAAATGATAATGATAAATGTTAAAATGTTACCCCCAAGGATTTAATTTACCTTTATATCAAGTTTTATCAAAATCATTCCAGTAGTTTCAAAATCTTTATTCCCTTTAAAAAAATATAATATTTATCGACCAAAAATATAACAAACGTGTTTTTTTATTTTACAATTTTCTTTTATAATACCTTTTCACTGAGTTTAGCTGTCAAACTATAAACCTAGAATAATAAGTAACTCAAAATTCCAAAAAAAAAGAAACTTAAAAGTCAAAGGTCGATTTTAACAATAGAAAACATAATGGCCCAATTATAAAATTCCCAAAGCGTCAATTGAAGGGTTAACAAATGCCACTTTTTTAACAAATCTGTGAAAACTGACCCTTTCTATGATTGTGTCCATAATTCAAATAGAAAGTTATAAAAAAACTCTTTTTACTTTATTTTGTATAGCTGCGCCCCGCGGTTTCACCCGCGTAATAATTTTATGCGCAACTTTCAAATTTTTTTCTTTCATAAGAACCTTCTCTTGACAAAAACAAACACAACAAAAAAAGAATTAGCGAAATTGCTCCAGCCATTCACGCGTGATGCCGTGATCAATGTTAAATTGGGATTTTTATATATTTAGATACTTTCATGTAGCTTTGTTTTAACTTCGCTGGAAGCAGGTTTTCCGCTGAAGAGTTTGTTTGTTTGTTTGAACGCGCTAATCTCAGAAAGTACTGGTTCGAATTTAAAAATTCTTTTGGTCATGGATTTATCGAGGAAGGCTTTAGTTAGGCTATATAACCACAATATAACATCACATACTGCGACCAATAGGAGCGAAGAATCAATGGGAAATGTGGAAAATACGGGGAAAATTATTTATCTTTAAGGCTTCCATTGTTTGTTTGATTGAACGCTCTGATCTCAGGAAATGCTAGATGGAATTTAAAACATTATTTTGTAAAAGTAATATGCAGAAAAGAACAGATTGTGATAGAATCGCACAGTCGATTACGGTGTGCACACCGTACACACTACTGCATATATACATGTATATATATACCATCATATAGCGTGGCGACGCGTGCGTGCCACGACATGCGTCGCCACGCCAGAAATCTGTTTTACGTGCGGCTATAGTGAGCTCTAACGATCTGCATCGAAAAACAGCCCTATGTTCATCATTTGCAGTTTCGACCCAATGTGCGTCGCCACGGCATGCGTCGCCACGCCAGAAATCGGTTTTATGTGCGGCTATAGTGAGCTCTAACGATCTGCATCGAAAAATAGCCCTATGTCCATCATTTGCAGTTTCGACCCACTGTGCGTCGCCACGGCATGCATCGCCACGCCAGAAATCGGTTTTACGTGCGGCTATAGTGAGCTCTAACGATCTGCATCGAAAAACAGCCCTATGTCAATCATTTTCAGTTTCGACCCACTGTGCGTCGCCACGGCATGCTTCGCCACGCCAAAAATCGGTTTTACGTGCGGCTATAGTGAGCTCTAACGATCTGCATCGAAAAACAGCCCTATGTTCATCATTTGCAGTTTCGACCCACTGTGCGTCGCCACGGCATGCGTCGCCACGCCAGAAATCGGTTTTACGTGCGGCTATAGTGAGCTCTAACGATCTGCATCGAAAAACAGCCCTATGTCCATCATTTGCAGTTTCGACCCACAGTGCGTCGCCACGGCATGCATCGCCACGCCAGAAATCGGTTTTACGTGCGGCTATAGTGAGCTCTAACGATCTGCATCGAAAAACAGCCCTATGTCAATCATTTTCAGTTTCGACCCACTGTGCGTCGCCACGGCATGCTTCGCCACGCCAGAAATCGGTTTTACTTGCGGCTATAGTGAGCTCTAACGATCTGCATCGAAAAACAGCCCCATGTTCATCATTTACAGTTTCGACCCACTGTGCGTCGCCACGGCATGCGTCGCCACGCCAGAAATCGGTTTTACGTGCGGCTATAGTGAGCTTTAACGATCTGCATCGAAAAACAGCCCTATGTCCATCATTTGCAGTTTCGACCCACTGTGCGTCGCCACGGCATGCTTCGCCACGCCAGAAATCGGTTTTACTTGCGGCTATAGTGAGCTCTAACGATCTGCATCGAAAAACAGCCCCATGTTCATCATTTACAGTTTCGACCCACTGTGCGTCGCCACGGCATGCGTCGCCACGCCAGAAATCGGTTTTACGTGCGGCTATAGTGAGCTTTAACGATCTGCATCGAAAAACAGCCCTATGTCCATCATTTGCAGTTTCGACCCACTGTGCGTCGCCACGGCATGCATCGCCACGCCAAAAATCGGTTTTACGTGCGGCTATAGTGAGCTCTAACGATCTGCATCGAAAAACAGCCCTATGTTCATCATTTGCAGTTTCGACCCACTGTGCGTCGCCACGGCATGCGTCGCCACGCCAGAAATCGGTTTTACGTGCGGCTATAGTGAGCTCTAACGATCTGCATCGAAAAACAGCCCTATGTCCATCATTTGCAGTTTCGACCCACAGTGCGTCGCCACGGCATGCATCGCCACGCCAGAAATCGGTTTTACGTGCGGCTATAGTGAGCTCTAACGATCTGCATCGAAAAACAGCCCTATGTCAATCATTTTCAGTTTCGACCCACTGTGCGTCGCCACGGCATGCTTCGCCACGCCAGAAATCGGTTTTACTTGCGGCTATAGTGAGCTCTAACGATCTGCATCGAAAAACAGCCCCATGTTCATCATTTACAGTTTCGACCCACTGTGCGTCGCCACGGCATGCGTCGCCACGCCAGAAATCGGTTTTACGTGCGGCTATAGTGAGCTTTAACGATCTGCATCGAAAAACAGCCCTATGTCCATCATTTGCAGTTTCGACCCACTGTGCGTCGCCACGGCAGAAATCGGTTTTAGGTGCGGCTATAGATGTTTCACATCAATATAGGTCCCTTTTATCCCGATATTCCCACGAGATTGTGACTTACGCGGGTGAAACCGCGGGGCGCAGCTAGTTTTATAAATCAGTAAATAACAAATCAAGGCAAATTTTTAGCTTTGCCGTATTTTTTTTATTTATATCATCCGTGCCGAAAGGCAAACGCATCTATAGCTATAAAGCCACGAGAACGCATTTCGTACTAAGCAAAGAGACTTTGGTACCTATTTCCATCCTATTTCCTACTCATGTGCCTATACTTCGTTAAAAGAGATCCAATCAAAGAGTATTTAAGTATATAATAATCCCAGCACGCCGCTTCATTGCTGGAGCGTAGTAATGTTCTAAATTCGAAAAACGCTCATGCAATAGATTTAATTTTCTTTGACCGTAAAACTCAACACTGGCTTTATGCACGAAAATGCCAAGCCATAATTTTAAATCAAAAAGATGGCGCTAGATGCTTCTTTCTATATGTCGAAATGACAATTTTGACATCATCCCTACGTTCTGTACGTTTTCATGCAAAAATATTATGGTTTATTTTTTACGCCAAGAAATATCAAATTTTAATTAGTAACATAAATCTACTTGAAATACCTAAACCTCTTCTGATATTTTCTAAACACATTCGTGAAGATTATGTTAAAATCTGTTTCCTAGTTCCCGAAATTAGACTGCACAAACAAAGGTAAACAAATAAAATCAACATTTTCTGAGATGAATGGTAGTTTCGCGAAAATGAAGAGATGGCGCTAGTTACTTGAAATTTAAAAAAAATATCTTATTAAATTAATTACTATATTTTTTAGTTATAAAATGTGGACATTGCTATATGTATTCTTAAAATACATAAGTCTACAAAATTTTTCAGCGTAACAAAAAGAATATTAAATTAATTTGTGACTTTATAAATTTAAGAAAACCTGAATCGCGCATGCAAGATTTTTTTCTACCGGAGCTATATAAGGTTAGCGAATTCTATAGTGCTAAGATCATTATGGACGTAGAACGCTTACTTCCAAAACTTCGAATTTATTATATGTAGAGATGAGGAAGGGTTGTAAAGGGTTAAAGCAAGCGTACGATTTCATCAAATACCGAGTAACTAGTTGCGCTCCGCGGTTTCACCCGCGTAAATCCCGATTCCGTGGGAATATCAAAATAAATATTTATTTGGCCTTCCTCGATAAATGGACTATCCATCCAACCTCAACAATTTTTTTTTTCAATTCGAACCAGTAGTTCCTGATATAAGCGCGTTAAAACAAACACTCTTCAGCTTCATAATAACTAGCGACCCGCTCCGGCTTCGCACGGCTATATTATGCATGTATTATACATATAAAACCTTCCTCTTGAATCACTCTACCTATTAAAAAAACTGCATCAAAATCCGTTTCGTAGTTTTAAAGATCTAAGCATACAAAGGGATATAGGGATATAGGGACGGCGAAAAGTGACTTTATTTTATACTATGTAGTGATGATAGTGATAGTGATGATGAAGTATAGATTATATTATTACACCAAAGTGTGTAGAAGAAAAAACATTAAGTACCTACAAGTAATAATAATAAAAATATATCCTGAAGGACGGTACGGTCGATATTTGTCGGGCATGCCACCGTCCCGGGGAGTCACTCAGGCATATTATTTCCGGTTGTTCTCATCTTGCCAATGGTGAGTATTTGCACAGACATAACCTAGTAGCTAGGATCATCCACCAGCAACTTGCTCTTAAATATGGACTCGTGGACCAAGAGGTGCCATACTATCAATGTGCACCCGCGCCAGTTCTAGAAAACGGCCGTGCCATGCTCTACTGGGACCGGTCTATCATCACGGACAGGACTATTGTCGCCAATAAGCCTGATATCGTGATAGTAGACCGGTCGGAGCGACGGGCAATACTCGTCGATATAACAGTTCCACATGACGTTAATCTCGTAAAGGCCGAAAAGGACAAAGAAACTAAGTACTTGGACTTGGCCCACGAAATTACCGCCATGTGGGACGTTGATTCGACGAGTATTGTTCCGATACTTGTATCGGCAAACGGACTGATAGCGAAGAGCCTTGATCAACATCTGAAGAGGCTCTCGCTGGATGGTTGGGTCAAGGGTCAGATTCAAAAGGCAGTCGTTCTGGATACGGCACGTATCGTAAGAAGGTTTCTGTCTTTGCAGCCCTAACCATCGGTAGCCTGGGCCTTGCTTCGCTGCCGACGGTCTTCTAGGTTTAGGTTTTTATAATAATTTACTGTTTTATATGCAAAATTTATACGTTATTGTTAAGACTTGTAAATTTAATTTTATTTAGGTACCTAGTATGTAAGTGCTTAGATGGAATTTTTTTATAAGTTTATATAGTGATGTATATATTTTGTATTCAGTTTGTTTTTGTAAAAACCTAAATTTAAGAAAAATAAATGAATGAATAAAAATAATAATCGTGCGAAGTGGAGGCGTAAAAGTAGGAAAGCGGACCCCGGGCTCCCGAGAGGGATGCAACCGGGAACATCGCGAGCGATGGTGATGTAAAAATAATACGCAAAGCGGTGGGCAATGAATGGAGAAGAAGAGCCGAAGATCGGGCTCAGTGGCGTTTCTTGGGAGAGGCCTACGTCCAGCAGTGGACTGACATCGGCTGATGATGATGATGAAAAATAAGCGTGTGCTGAAGCAGTCTGAGTTCACTCAGTGCTTTATTGATCGGGGACCATTAACTGATTTTCAGCTGCTGCTACCACCTAATAAACCGGGCTCTCACTGCTACTAGTGAAGACCATTAAAAAAACCCTTTTTTTGTTAAAAATAATAGGAATAAGGTAACTCAAAACCGCGTAACAGACACGGGACTGATTTTCGGATGTATTTTTTGGACAATATTCCCTAATTTCTTGCAAAAATATCGTGTTACGTACGTTGTTGGTTTTCGGTCGACGGGCTACGATTCTGTGCATGTGTTCTTGATAGAGGTTGTTCTTTGTTTTTTGAAAAAATAAAGGATGTGTCAAGGCGAGTTAACATTTTTGGAAAGTTTTGCCGTTGGAAATGTTTGGTTTTCTTTCGATATGTTGTACACCTGCTTACAAAATATACCTAAGCTAATTATTTTTGTTAGTTCGTGAAGGACGCATAGCATAAGTTTTTTATAAGATCAATTATTTAAAAAAAATTGTTGTCGGTAAAGTCGGTTTTCGGACTATATTTTTTACGTGATAACGTCATAAGAAAACACTGATGGTAACCATAGCAACGATAATACGCAGCTTAGTCGACCGTGTCCAGAGGAAAGAATATGTACTTAAATAACTAAGCCGCGGGTGTCTTTACGATATTTTTCTTCACCGCAAGAGCAGCGTCAAACGATTTATAAGAAGTTATCACGTAAAAAAGATTGGGTATTTTTGTAATGAATAATACATTGGGCCGATTTCGATAAAGTTTTGCCACAGAATGTGGTTTCATGAAAAATTTTGGGAGACTTTCACATCTCCATTTTTCATGAAAACCACAGAGTCTAAGAGTAAGTGCGCGCGAGTCTTTTCAGCTTCCATGCTTGCTCTGAATAGGGCTTTCACTAATAGGTATCCAGGCTTGAACTATTATTATATTCTGTGATTTAGGTATTGAAATTTAGAAATCGTTGTATAATTTTTGAAGTGAAAACTTCTTTAGCGGCGTTGAGCACTTTTTCTGTAATGGGTATAAAATCTTAAACTCGCGTCAGGACACGGACGATTATTCGGACGACTATTTGTCGTCCGACTATTTTTTTTTTTCATCTAAAACTCTTTTTGCGTATGTTCTCGCGACATATGAGATTTTACACAGATATACAGTTTTCACTTCTGCCTGCACTCCCGGAGTGCGCTGTTTTTTTTTTTGTAAAACCGATTCAAAATATATTAAAGTTCAAAAATCTGCTTGAATACCAGGCAAACAGGGCATTGCGGAACCAATGACATGCTTTTAAAAATGAAGATAACTTTAAATGCTGACTGCAGAGTCTGCGGTGATGTCAGGGAAACTATGGAGCACATACTGTGTGAATGCGACGTCTTAGCAGCGAAGCGTATGAGCCTCCTTGGGAATGCGTATCCCAAACCGGAGGAATGTAGGTTTCTTCCTCTCAGTGGGATCACCGCGTTAATCGACCACTTCTTCAAAGAGTAAGAAACATTAAGTTAAGGTGAAAGGGTACCGGCGCTCTCTCCATACAAACGTAGTCGACTGTTTCCTTCCTGGGATAATGACACTAGAGCAAATATTTATGTTACATAAAACTTATAACTGCCATGACTATGCCCCTATGTCTTGGGTTTTTTCATTTTCTTATTATAATAGAAATTAAAATTTTAAATACAAAAAAATAAAAAATAAAACAAAACATAGGGGCATGGTCATTGCAGTAATAAGTTTTATGCAACAAAAATATTTGCTCTAGTGTCAATGATCCAGGGAGGAAACAGTCGACTACGTTTGTATGGAGAGAGCGCCGGTACCCCTTCCTCTTAAGGGAAACACAAAAGATCCCAATCCCAAAGTGTTGCTGGCTATGTCAGCCCCCGATGTAAGATAAGATAAACATACTAGAAGTTCCGATACAGAAATTTAAAAAACATAATGTAATTTCTGCACGACTTCCTCATTTAAGCTTGTTAGTGCGACAAACCGAGGGGAAGGTAAAGGGGTCATATTACAATATTTATAGTGTCATCAAAGGGTTTCAGCAGGCCACTATTTATTGCAAAAAGAATGGTCCTAATTAGGGCTTAACGCACAGTCAAAATTGCGTCTAAAAAGCTAAAAGGAACATGGTTTAATTTTATATAGTAAATGAGAAAGGTTTTTTGGAATTAATTAAGTACTTATGGCATTATATCCTACTAATATTATAAACGTGAAAGTTTGTATGTATGGATGTCTGGATGTATGGATGTTTGTTCCTCTGTAACGCAAAAACTACTGAATGGATTTTAATGAAACTTAACAATTATATAGCTTATACATCAGAATAGAACATAGGCTATAATTTATAAAGATATTGTGTGAATTGTCTAAAATATAACGAAAAGTGTCGAAAAATTGACAGATGTCAAAGTGAGAAATATCAAAGTGACAGATGTCAAAGTGACAGATGTCAAAGTGACAGATGTCAAAGTGACAGATTTCAAAGTGACAGATGTCAAAGTGTCATTTAACAGATGTCAAACTGTGTCAATTTGACATCTGTGAAATTGCTCAGCGTTTTTCGTCATATATTTTCAATGGATCGGGACTAACGCGGGTGAAACCGTGGGGCGCAGCTAGTAGAAAATATATGATAAAATTCTCCGTTTTTTTTGACGTGACAACGTCTTATAAATTGGTTTGCCGGGTGACACTTCAAGAAACTGCGTTACGCTCCGCTGACGTTATGCGCTCACAATGAGAGCGAGTGAGAGGCACGCGGGCATGGTTAGCCCGCCTAAGAGCGAGAGAGACAGACATAAAAAGTGAAAGGCACGCGTCCCTTCCACTCGAGCACAGTTGTTGTCACGTAAAACTTTCGCCCGTATACCGACTTTACAGGCAACCAGTTTTTTTATTACAATTAAATTAATTTAATTCGTGAACTAAATGCAGAAAAAGATTATACACGGTTATTGGTAATTATACTAGCAAGCAAAAGTAGAACAATTAAATGAAATACTTTTTTTTTTCCATTTAATTTGTTTGATTGTTTGATTAAGTAGGTTTATGTTCTATATGAAATTGAAATAAGATGTTTTTTGGTACTTTAAAAAAATATAAAAAAGTTTTCGGTTGTTAAAAAAAACATAAGACAACAATCAATTGATTCTGTGCGGTAGTTGCCATGACTGACAACTAAAAAAAATCTATACACAGCCAAAGATAAAAGTCCTTTGACTTTCTTAAAAAAAAAGTAAAATTAAAAGGCGAGCGTCATACTGTCTGAATATCCAATTTCCGAGATATTAAGTTACGCTGATGTTACTAAGGCCCAGTTTCATCATTTTAGATTAAGGTTAAATTTAACTGGCGGTTAAGCGACGAGCAAGCTATAAGAGAAGATAAATGTAGGTAAAGGTAAATTAGTTTTTTTTTAAATGTTTAAATTAGTTTTTTTTGTAGCTCTTTATGATATTGCTACTGGCAAGACTGCTAAAGAACTAAACAAGTACTCAGCATAAGTATCCCAGATCTATCGAGATGGTTAGTATAGGTAAGCTGCTTTTCTAACCTCACAGCTTAGTCAACCATGTCCAGAGAGAAAATTGGTCAATACGTTTGGAGCCAACTAGGCTGCGGGTTTCACTATGTCCTTCACCTTCTCTACCTATGTCTTCCAACGATGCGATCTGTATTTTCCATTTACAATATTTACGCGGATTTATATCAGATTGTGAAACAGGCCTTTAACATTTTAATAAATAAAATAAATAAAAAGTGTGTATATCTTTATTGCAATAACTTGGGTGGTTTGAATATACGAAGAATCGACAGTTTATAGGCCATTTTCTTGGCATAAATTATATTATGCTAAAGCGTATAGCACACAGAGATTATACTAGTCGTGAAAAAAAAATTAACGTGTCGCGGGACATGGGACAACTACGTTCCTTTTGTTTCGACAGACAGACAGACAGTGAATGGGACGAAAACGTGGCCTTCTAGTCTTGTAATATCGGTAAAATCCGATAAAAGATCTGTCAAAAAATAGCGATTAGTATTTTTTTTGTCGGATTTTTTATTGGATTTTAACAGATCGGAGTAAACTTTTTGCAGGTATATTTCAATTGGGTATATTAAAAGAATCGTACGTAAAATAAAAAGAGTGATTCATGGCTTCGACCTACGGTCCACGGCCTAATGTGTGGAGTCAAAATATTAAATATTTTCCATCCCATATCCTTCATACATATTTTTTGTATGGAGTTAAACAGACAAGTACATCAAGAAAATCGTTTAATATTTAATTTATGGAATTAATTTTATGTGTTACGAACTTAGATTGATGAATGAGTGATTGCAACCATTTAGTTAATATTTTGTTTGCTAGGTTTATGGAACACGCACCGTTTTCTATTCGCCTCCGTCTCCGTTATAAATGCGTCGTACGCTTAACGTTGAATCTTTATCGACTTGTCGAATGACACCGTTCAATGGTTCATAAGTTCTTTGAATAAACTATTTTAGTTTTGGTATGTAAACGTACTATATAAGAGTCTCCGCCCATCAGGTGCTGAATGTGTTTGAGATGTTCAAAGGTATTTTTATTTGTTGTTTTACACGAAATAGCTCGTATTTGACCTCATCTCCCTCTTAGCGATATCCCCAACCAAAATATTTTGTTGAATAAAATTGACATAAAGCATTGTATGAAATTGGATTATGAATTTGTCTAAAATTTTTTTTTGGTACTGTAAAATAAAATTTATCTATCTGACTTTAAGGTGAAAGGGTACCGACACTCTCTCCATACAAACGTAGTCGACTGTTTCCTCCGTGGATAGTGACATTAGCACAAATATTTTTGTTGCATAAAACCTATTATTTCATTTATTTTTCATTTTCTAATTATCATGGAAATTAAGATTTAAGAAAAAAACAAAACATATAGGGTCATGGTCATGGCAGTTATAAGTTTTATGCAACAAAAATATTTGCTCTAGTGTTATTATTCTGGGAGGAAACAGTCGACTACGTGTGTATGAAGAGACCGTTCCGTACCCTTTTCTCTTAAGCTTTCTATACTACAGTTAAAAAAGCCCGTTCAGTGGAGTTCTTAAACTGACTTTCTATCTGGCTTTCTTCTACAGTTAAAAAAAGCCAGTCCATTAGTTGTGTCGATTAGGTTGATCAGGTTGCGTGAGATGAAATAGTCTTAGGTGCTGGGAAAGACTACTGAGAGGGTTCTCAGCTTAGTCGACCATGTCCAGAGGAAACAACATGTCAATACGTCAGGGAGTTAACTAAGCCGCGGGATTCATCACGATATGTTTCTTCACCTTTACATAAGTTTAATTTTATCTAAGAAGAAGCTATTGGCTTGCCGGTATTCGAGTCCACGACATTCGGAATGAAAGTCGAAGTATCTACCACTAAGCTAACACCGCTCTAAGCATGATGTAAACAACAGACATGATAATAAAAACATGTAACCGAACACTTGGAGTTCTAAGAACTGCAGTATTTACTTCAGAATCAATTACTTTCATGTAGCCGTCCGATGGCCCAGTTTTGCAATATTTTGTTCAATAATTGTGTGATTCTTGTAAAATTTGTAACCTTGACAGTGGTAAGTTCATTGTACAATGAATAAGGAACAGAGAGGTGTACTTTTTAATTTTATACCTACTTATATAGTGGGCATTTCTGGAACTTTTAGTAAAAATGCATCTCCAAAAAAGGGGGTAGCGCATTTAGATTGCAAAAATCGACTGTGACAATTTAATTTTTGAGTATGTGTTTTAACCGTGCTGTGCCTTTATTCGCTAAGGTTCAAGTCGTCGGGCGCGCGTGATTACGACGAAATTTCCATACAAAAACTGCCCCCACTCCGCCCCTAATCACGCGCGCCCAACGACTTGAACCTTAGTGAATATAGGCCCTGATATCGCCCTATAGCTAAGGCTTCCCGTGCTTTTGGTCCATAGAATAATCTGATTACTGTCATAAGGGCGCAATTCTGCCAATGTCAATTGGGGTCGAGGAAAAAAACTACAGCAATTAGAGTGGACGGTAAAAGAGACACTAAAACCACGGGGCGCATAGAAATAGCATGTAATTATGCCATTTCTATGCTCACGAATGGACTCTAGCTGTCAACTGTCATTGTGACAACGGTGAAGTTTTGGCGCGTACGCCCAGTGGAATATACAATCTGTAAATGTGTACCTAAGTTTACTCTTTGACAAAATATAGCAAGGTTTCATTCAACATTAACGTCAGAGCTAATCAGAGTTGAATCAGCTAAAACCGTGGGAATAGTTTTAATGAATTTTGTACAAATACATCGTTATTATAATAGGTATTTAGCATAGATGTATTTAGATAATCTGTTTACCTATCGACCTAGATTTGATACCTATTTTACTATGTGTTTGGATAAAGGGTTTTTGATAAGAAAGGGGTTTGTTTTAGACGTCTACCCGAACTAATTTTGTTCTACAACCTTTTGAAAATTCAATCTTTTTTTTAATGTTTGTGGTATACCTACTTACAGGAAAATCAGTTTTAGTTTTCACTGCCCTACCTCACGGACGCCGCCATGGCGACTCGCCGGCTACGTATCCATGGCTACTTCTGGCTACCCTAGGTCGCCGAATAGAGTAGCTATTGGCTACTGTCTATCTCAAAATAGAGATTGTGAAGACGAGCTGACGCGCAAGCCGTTTACGTGATGTTTGAAGTCCCATTTGGGGAGAGTTGCATAGCAAGAGAACAGGAAAATATATGTAGGGACTTAAGTGAGTACTTTATAGAGCCCAGTGCAAGTAACCAACTATGTCCCGAAATTCTGCCTTTAAGGCCTAAGATGTTGATAAGGTCATGGGAGGAAGGTGAGATATGTGTGCGTAAAATCTTTAAAACTACGCAACGGATTTTGATGCGGTTCTTTTTAATAGATAGAGTGATTCAAGAGGAAGGTTTATATGTATAATACATGCATAATATAGCCGTGCGAAGCCGGGGCGGGTCGTTAGTCTTCTACATAAATTACGTGTCACGTTGTTTAGGAAAACTACTTAACCGATTTTAATCAATTTGATCCAATTTGAAAGATAGGATAGCTTATATCTTAATTTATCCCGATATTCCCACGGGATCGGAGGTTACGCGGGTGAAACCGCGCGTATTTGTATAAGAAAAGCCATACCCGCGCTAAGCAACCCTCCCTTCCCCTCCACAACTAACCACACATGTCACATCGACTCGTCTCCAATAGTTCACACACTCACCAGCTCGGAAGGATAACTTACCAACTAACGCTTGTAGGTTTCTTTATACCATACCATGGCTAGTAGAGATATAATATCATTATTATAGTAGACAGTACATCAATGTGCCTGATGACGAAAGAGAGAAAGAAAATATTTTTATTTATAACCAAAAGGAACCAAACTACAATGTCTCATCAATAAAATGATTTATTTATTTAACATCTATACTTACTAATAAGGTATTAAAAAAGACAAGGGCCACTATCTAAAAATCACACTTCTAACAGCTTTTTTTACGTTTTGCTTACGCACAATAATTATAAAGAAATATTAGAAAAGCTAATAAATAAATATCAGCCATCTTGCCAGTAGGAGAGATTCAGATAAGCGACTCGAACTGATTTTATGTACAAAACTATTGAATTCAAAATCTACTAATATATAAAATTCTCGTGTCACGGGGTTCGAACTTGAACTCCTCCGAAACGGCTCGACCGATTCTCATGAAATTTTGTGAGCATATTCAGTAGGTCTGAGAATCGGCCAACATCTATTTTTTTTTTGTTTTTTTTTTTTTGTAAATAGCAAAACAACGTTTGCCGGGACAGCTAGTATCTTATATATAATTCAAAATATAATTCAGTGGAAATCGAAAACTGAGCGATTTGCTGCACTCTCGGGATGCAATTCTGGTCATCACTCCGAAGATCCTCGTCAGATCTTCATCAAATTTTTAATGGCTACCTGTGAGTTATTTTGAACAAATTTTTATTCCAAATCGGTCCAGGCGTTTTCGAGTAATCGGCGAATATACATAAAAAATATATATGCGCCGAATTGAGAACCTCCTCCTTTTTTGAATTCGGTTAAATACACTACCTACTTTTATGTTTGTATCTCATTTTAAGTGACTATTGTGTCTTATGAGAATAAATATCTTTAAACCTAAGCTTCTAACCCATTTTCAGTAGGTAAGACTCTCTTTTCTTAAATATTAATGTATTTTATCTCTACAAAGGCACATAGTAGGTTTAGTACGTAGTGTGAATGGACAGGATGCGGCTGAACCCACTTCCCTGACTGGATGATACGCGATGACATGGGACATGATTGTGGTCGGAAGGTATCAGTGAAATGAGAATATTGCAGGACAATCCACCATCTATCCCCAAGCTAAGCCACTAAGCTTGTGTTATGGTGTCCAGATAACGGATACAATACTTTAATTTTTTAGCTATTACCTTTGTGTGTATTATGTTCATTTACGTTCGGTATACCTAATACGCAGATCACCTATTTCGCGTTGTCTAAATCACTTACAATTAGCTTTCAGCCTACCTGGTTGACCGAGCTTTGCTTGGTTTTTAGGGTTCCGCATAAGAACTACTTCGACAAACACCTTAATCTTACATAGTCTTCATCGATGTTCCTTACTGTGTTGTACAAATTAAATTATCTATCTATCTGTCTATCTAATTAGATAAAACACTTACTTACTTACTCCGCTGGCTCAGCGACCCAAAGTGGATCTTGGCCTCCGAAACGAGAGTCTTTCATCGCTCCCTGTCCTGCGCTATTTCTTGCCAATTGTTGACTTGAAGTTCGCGCAGGTCAGCTTCCGCCGTGTCCTTCCAGCGATACCTGGGCCGCCCCACCGGCCTTCGACCGGTTGGGCAACGCACATATGCTCTCTTAGCACTGCGATCCTCTCCCATTCGCTCCAGGTGACCAAGCCAGCGAAGACGCTGCGCCAACATAAAACAAAAACTTCAAAATTAAGTATCATCCACAAATTGAATAGCATTCCCCCTCATTACGTTCCCCTTGTGAAATCCCCAAAGGGTACTATTTGTCAACATGTAATGCCTGGTAACCCCACACCGTACGATAAATGAATAAATTATATCGTCTCTAACATTATCGTAACACCATCTCTATGTAGGTGGCGCCTCGGGTTGTGTTTTTTTAAATTCCACAGTTTTATTGGAGGGAAATTCTTTTGGTGCGATGTTGGGAATTTTAGAATTAGAATATGTTACGTTTGTATACTTTACTAGTTGCGAAGCGCGGTGTGACCCCCGAAGTCCCCCCTCTGAACACTTGGTCCGATTGCTTTATCCGACTAATCGGACCATGTAAACTTTTTATTCCTGTTGGTTCGAATGAGGAGTCGGACTATGAAGTTTTACTGTTGTTAAGAAAACATCGTCCGACTTATCGGATCACCTAAACTTTTTATTCCTGTTGGTTCGAATAAGGAGTCGGACTATGAAGTTTTTCCCGAGCTTAATTTTTTTCATATTCTTTTACAAGTTAAGGTGAAAGGGTTTCTCTCCATACAAACGTAGTCGACTGTTTCCTCCCTAGATAATGACACTAGCACAAATATTTTTGTGCCATAAAACATATAACTGCCATAGAAATTAAAATTAAAAAAATTAAAATATATAAAAAACAAAAAATATGGTCATGGCCACGGTTATGGCAGTTATAAGTTTAACGCACCAAAAATATTTGCTCTAGTGCATTATCCAGGGAGAAAACAGTCGACTACGTTTGTAATAGTTTGCATGGAAAGAGCCCCCGGTACCCTTTCCTCTTAAACATTGAAACAAAAAGAATGATGGCAGGATAATACCTACAGGATGAATTTTTTACGTGGGCCTTCAGGGCTAAATCCTAAACTATAAGAGCGAAAATATTGAAAGAAGTTGCGTGCCCGATTTTGACAAAAACCAAAACTGCATCGTTAGATTTTTGAAAAAGTAATTACCAGGAATTGAACCTGTTAATTTTGCAAAATAATAATCATCCTTTATTTTCATACCAATTAATAGCGTTGACGATACAGATTAATTCCTGGAAACAAACATAGTATGGCAAATTCAAGGAAATAGCTCCTTTTTGTAGTTTACCACAATTTTCATTTTCTTCATCAGCCATTACACGCCATTACACATAATATAGGAACTTCAAGAACCTAACCTCGTTGCAAAAAAAGTAATTTTTGTTCGAAGTTTTCGTTTATTGGTCGTGGTCCGACCGCCGGAGTTCTATCAATCGAACCATCGTTATAATAATATTAAATTCTATTGGTAGTGGTTCTATCAATCGGACTCTCCTTTAGTTTTGCCATTATTCTTTCAGAACTACAATTAGCCAATCGGTCCAGCCGTTCTCGAGTTTTAGCTAGACTAACGACCAGCAATTCATTACTTTAGTAGTTATTCCCTACTAAAAAAACGGACAGTCCACTATGCAGAGCGTGCATGGAGGCTGAGGAAACGACCGCGCATGTGCTGCAGGACTGCATGGTATTGACAGAAATTAGACTCAGGACTGAAAAGCCTTCAAATTTTTTTTTAGAAACCACAACTAGTGGCAAAATTTATGGAAGAGCTGGACTGGTTCTCCCCCTGACAAGTGGAACCTCACACAAAAGGGACCTAACTAGAAAGGTCTGATTGCGGAAAGCAGACCGTATACAAGTACAAGTAGTTTTTACCTATTTTTACAAAATATTATTTAGTTTTTAATAACGTTGTTACAATGTTAAAATTGCTGCACAGGATTGTAGACGTTACGGTGCCAGTGGGCTTTTGAACGTTGATTGTACCTATATCTCTTCTTTTTCTTCCTTGTTCTTTCCCACTTCATGTGGGATCGGCTATCCTAATTTTTTTGGCGCCAGGATAATCTGCCCTGGGTAGTCGGGTAGAGCAATTCTTCCTCTGATATGAGTTGATATATTAAGAGGAAAGGATACCAGGGGCTCTTTCCATACAATCTATTACAAACGTAGTCGACTGTTTTCTCCCTGGATAATGACACTAGAGCAAATATTTTTGGTGCATAAAACTTATAACTGCCATGAACATGCCCCCTATTTTTTATCTTAATTTCTATGATAATTAGAAAATGAAAAAACCAATAGGGGCATAGTCATGGTCATGGCAGTTATAGGTTTTATGGCACAAACATATTTGTGCTACTGTCATTATGAAGGGAGGAAAGGGAGGAGGAAATGAGTTTCTTGTGCCTTCTTCTCATTGGTGGGCGCGTTCCGAAGGCACACATCCTAACTTAGTCTTTATAGAAATTTTAATGTATTAAGTAAAAATAAAAAAAATTGACTTAGACTTTGAAACAGTCGACTAAGTTTGTATGGAGAGAGCGCAGGTACAATCCACGGTCAAAAGTCTCTGCCCACCGTAACGTTTACAACCCTGTGCAGCACTATTTGAACATTCCAAACATCGTAACCTGCGGATCGAACCCACGTCGGTTGGTGTAGCGGGTGGCCCCTTATACCACTCCAACAACTAAACACATAGCTAACATGTTGAAAATAATAATCACACTCAGTACTTTTAATTCAAATATTGAGGTTTGTGTGTAACGTCTACTAGAAGGTCGTAAGTCCAATACTTGTTGATAGTATTATTGTAGCAAACTGATCATTTACTTAAGACCCTTACTGTACCCTTTCACCTTAACTAGGAAGTGTGCCCGAAAGGCAGGCTGCGGTACCACGTAAGTTCGATAGCAATGCTCTATCTATCTACTTAGTATATCAATGCCCTTGAGCCCTACATTGTAAACTACCTTTATCTTATCAAAATATCACCCTCAAACATCTTAATTCCAATCAATTTGTCAATGCTATACAGATTGTGATGGTGTTGGAGTTATTGTGCACGCCTCAGGGGAGGAACGTGTCGGCTTTATTATCATTATTATGGGGTGATATTTATATTGGCCCAGTGGTTGAAAACTCGACTTTTATTCCGAAGATGGTGGGTATGAATCCCAGTTGGCGAAAATATTACGGTAGGTACGAGTTTTGCCGGGCTATATTTTGTAGTAGTAAATTTTTCAGTATCAAGTCATAAAAATATGTCTTGATACTGGCTGGTTAACAAGACAATTAATTGAAAACAAATTATGTAAGTCTTCTATTCGTCAATCGTCACCATAACACAAGTCTAATCATCTACACATGCGCATCGAGCTTGTAGCGTTGTATGAAACCTTACAGTCTGTCCTTGTTTAATCATATGGCAACAGCAACGATAATACGTTGCTAAGGTTACCTTGTCAATAACATGACGCGTTCCCGGAACATGACACTTTCTTGTGAATGCAGGTGTTCATCTAATTTATAAGACGTATCGTATCATGTCAAAAATGTAGCATACCTACCTACCTTCTACCGTTCTAAATTTAAATCTTCTAACAAAATTCACAAGATAATTACGATTTATAATGTTGGTAACAAAACAACTAACAACCTCCCTTGAGATTAGGGCGTGAATGTTAGGGGATGTTTTTATACAATTACATGGAATTATAGAGAGAAGCGATCTACCGAGTGTGGAATTAATTTAACAAGTACCGGGTTTATAGGGGTCGTTTTATACCACTTGGGGGATGATATATTGTTCTTTTTATTTTAAACTAGCTGGGCTTCGCGGTTTCGCTCGCGTATCTCCCGATCCTGTGGGAATATCAGGATAAAAAGTAGACTATGTTACTGTTAGTGAATCAATGTATCCTCATACCAAGTTTTATCTGAATCGGTTGAGTATTTTTGGAGCCTATTCAATGCAAACATACAATCAAATATGTCGTCTTTAGAATGTGCTTCGCTGGTTCTGCGTCAGTTCCGTAAAAACTAGCCAAAGGGTTTTAGCCAGTTGTAGTTACTTAGACTTTTATTCCAAAGGAAGTGGGTTTGGATACCGGACGTGAACCAATTTTTTTTTTTTTTTACAAAAAAATTATGTTTGCTGTTAACATTGCTTTTACGGTGAAGGAAAATATCGTGATGAAACACATTATTGACGAGTTCTTAAGGTCGACTAAGCTGAGAGGGTGAGGGAAAGCTTACTCCTTTCTATTTACATGTCCAGACACTACAGAGCGCACTAAATAGCATGGTTATATGAAAAAGCCAATAATATTATTAGTAAGTAACTATGTTTAAAAAACTAAACAACAAAAGCCAGGTGTTCCTTGTCAAATCCATCCTTGTCCGCAATATCAAATTATTTAAAAAACAATTAAAAATAAAATAATAGCACTGGCCGGTTACAGAATATGATTCGAACATTCTAAATTCGAATGTCCGTTCGGAATGACAGCTGTCAAAGCGGGGCGTCATGGAGACGGCAAGATGGCGTCCGGTTACCGTCTATCTTGGAGGCAGTACCGTGAAATGCAAAATGAATAATAAATTCTAATTTCCGATTGCTGAAATACTTAAATAGACTAGGAACAAAAAAATAATAGAAAAGACTTAGGTTTCGTTTCGCTATAGTTTCATCTCATATTCTTAGTATTTCACACTTCGATTGGACCATACTAAGTAGAATTATATTTTGACAGGCGCTCATCATTTTGCACTTTATCGATTTCCGTTTAATTTAATGTCGATTTTATGAAGATTTCTCAAAAAAAAAAGAAACGTTTCCGAAAGGCAAAACAAGTCATAATGAAATGGCGCCCGCTGCGGCTTCTTTTGATTGATTTAAAGGTTTTCCGGTGTTATCGGGCTGAAAGTATCAAGTACTTACCCTCCCACCCATGCCATGGATGGAAAAATAACATTCCCGCCATAAAGAACGCATTTAATTGGTATTCTAACTTAAATAAGAACATTATCAGAATAATAATTATAACTTACGATTTTCATAACAGATTTTCTATAGGTTTCTTGCTCAGATGCTCACAAAGACTTTCAACAGACAATAGTATTACAATAAATTCCTAAAATAATCCGTATCAGCAGGTCTCTCTAGGAAAATGACGTAGTTTGGGAAACGTCTTTATGGTGTCAATGTCTTGAGTTGCAAAACGACTTATTTTATTACGTCCAAAATATAAAAAAAAATTGAACTTGCCACTACAAAATCTCTCAGTCTATACTAGTGTGATGTTTGTGTTCATTAATGCACAAAACACAAACAGAACAGACAGAAAAAATAACAAGAACAAACTTTTACCATGAAAAATGTCAACTCTATGAATAAGTTTTCATACAAACAAACACACTTTCGCATTTATAATATTAGTAGAATAGTTCTAACCTAGACTTGCAATTGCATCCCGGCAGAACGTTCTAATTTTGTAAACTGGCAACATTAGTGAGAATTAAAACTGAAAGGCCGAATCAATTTGCATGGCGCGTGACCGTCTCTCCCGGCGTCTAGTCGACTCATCAACACTGCTGGTTAATTTGACGCCTATTTTTTGTGGTGCAAGTTGTAAAACGTAGCGGGAATGCGCGCGAGTGTAATAAAAGTGAAATAATGATTGCAAGGCAATACTTGAGCATATACTTACTCAAATAGAAAAAATATGATCAAATTCTCCGTTTTTTCTATATAACAATGAAATCAATAGTATTTCGTGAAGTAGATGTGGGAAAAAAAGGTATAAGCATTTAAAATCACGTGTTTTTCATTTCGTCGTATAGGAACTTCAAGAACCTCCGTGCAAATAAGAAATTTTTGTACGAAGTTTTGCCATTATTCTCTATTCATTCTCATAATAGGATTGTTTTTTGTTTGGCTGTTCGGACCATGGACGTATTATATCATACGTCCATGGTTCGGACATAACTTCGTTGTCAAAAATGATATTATGAATTTTATTGTTCAAATCACACTCCGAGCTATAAGAAAATGACGGTGTGAATATAGGCGCATATCGCTCATTGATAGCTAAACGAAAGATGTAGTGCTGGCGAGAAAATGCGTTTTTAGTGCCTGGTGCCACAATTTACCCTTCGTCAAGACTGGAACTGGGTTTTCCAAACAAGACTTTTCCATTTTCAAAACGAGAACCTCTATGATAGTATGGTCTCCCGGTACTTAATATTAAAAAATAACTTTCATAGGATAAAATAATTGTTTCTTTGTTATTTTTTGTTTTCGTTTAGTGAGTCTTAAACCACTTCGCAGCTATTAGTGTGCTATTAGTCTGCCGGGCCGGATGGTCTGTCTCACACAATATTTGCGTTTCCTCTTGCAGCCGTCTGCTCTCCTGGTACCAGACCACAGCATGACTAATACATAAACCTTGATTTCGACAAATAAACAGGCATTCCCAAAATGACCTCATTGTCTGTGTGTCATTTTTTGTTTGACCAATTTAAATCATACACAAAATTACTCAGTACCGATTGGTCGCGGTAACATTTCGCCATAGTGCCATTTCGGTACTAAGTAAACTTATCACGTTTTATTTATTTTTGAGTTTCAGTTTTTTATTATTATTCAGTTTCCATCTTTTCGGCGCCCTTCCTAACTAGTTATTTAACAATTTATAAAATATTTAAATAATTTAACCCTCTAAAAAAGTGAAATTGATTTTCTACAAACACAGAATACGTAATAGTTACTACAGCAAACTTTAACTGCAGTCCTTTTTACCTCTTTAGAGGTGAAATTTCCAAAAAAACCCTTGTTGCCTCGCAACTCTTATAGTTTCAAAGATTCGTAGATGAGTCTTTTGTCCTTTTAGATAAAATATCGACCCCAAAGCACACCCAAAAGACTTCTTCTCTTCTCTCTTCTTTTACTTCTTAAACATATCCAAAATTCACGCAAATCGGAGACAAAAATAGGGCTTAAATTTAATATTAAAATAGAATGGAATGTAATAAAATGGAATGGAATAAAATGGAATAAATGGAATGGAATGGATGAAAATGGGATGGAATGGAATAAAATGGAATAGAATAAAATGGAATGGAATTAAATGCAATGAAATTGAATAAAATGGCGGACGGTCGGACAGACAGACATACGGACGTACATAATACATGCACCTATTTATGGGTTATTCCCATCTGTCCCTCAGACGGGGCAGAGCTAGCGGGGCCGATGGGTAGTAAGTCGAGAAGTATATCTGTAAGAAATGAACACAAAAGAACTCTAGGTTGTAGTTATCCGTTCATGCACATGTCCTCGTGGCATGCACAAATTGCGCAATAAATTAATTTTTAGCACAATTAAACTTGCATGCCAGAGTGGTGTCGATTAATCGTAATTAACACTACGTATAGTAACTATCAATGTAAACTGTGGCTATGATGTCACCTTCAATTTGATGGTGTGAATTTTATGATAATTTGGAATGGATTTACTGTGGAAGATAGATAGTCGCTTTTTTATAGGTACAGTTCGCAAAAAAAAAATGCAATGCTTTGTTAAATAACAAGGTAATTCTTGAACATTATCACTATCACTACATAGTATAAAATAAAGTCACTTTTCGCCGTCCCTATGTCCCTTCGTTAGATCTTTAAAACTACGCAACGGATTTTGATGCGGTTTTTTTAAATAGATAGAGTGATTCAAGAGGAAGGTTTATATGTATAATACATGCATAATATAGCCGTGCGAAGCCGGGGCGGGTCGCTAGTTTGATATAAATTCCAGCTTGATACCTCCACGCGTTCCTGAGAAAAAGGGTCTTGACAGACAGACAGACGGATGGACAACAAAGTGATCCTATAAGGGTTCCGTTATTCCTTTCGAGGTATGGAACCTTAAAAAGATATAAGCTCAATTCTTATGTCACGTGTTTCATCATCACTATCACTACATTGTATAAAATAAAGTCACTTTTCGCCGTCCCTATGTCCCTTTGTATGCTTAGATCTTTAAAACTACGCAACTGATTTTGATGCGGTTTTTGAAGTGAAAACTTCTTTAGCGGCGTTGAGCACTTTTCTGTAATGGGTATAAAATCTTAAACTCGCGTCAGGACACGTGACCTGATCGAAAAAGCGTAAGACGGATGGAGAGTAGACAGCTATCCCCTCTCTACGGCGCGGCGAAAATGTGTGCCTGGGCCTACTGTTTTTAATTTGGCTGTGAGTGTATTAAGACGTACATATGGTATTTTTTAACGGACGACAAATGTCGGACGACTATTTGTCAGACGACTATTGACGGACGACAAATGTCGGACGACTATTGACGGACTACAAATGTCGGACGACTATTTGTCGGACGACTATTTGTCGGACGACTATTGACGGACGACAAATGTCGGACGACAAATGTCGGACGACAATTTGTTGGACGACAAATGTCGGACGACTATTTGTTGGACGACTATTTTTTTAATAGATAAAGTGATTCAAGGGGAAGGTTTATATGTATAATACATGCATAATATAGCCGTGCGAAGCCGGAACGGGTCGCTAGTTTATTATAAAGGAACTTCAAGAACCCAACCTCTGTTGTTCCAATTTTTGCCATTATTGTTTTCGCTAACGCGGAATGTCACATATAAATACAGTCGAAAACTAAAGTTTCACTTAGGAACGTTTATGAGTGCGTGATTAAGTTAACAATTAACACCAATATAAACAAATTGCGCTAAAAATCGTGTTGTTTTGAAAACAATTGTTCGTATTTAGAAACAAAGTGCTAATAAATTAGCGAGTTACCTAGAACGGTAAAAAAGGACAAAAGCATTGCTTGTTTAACTCATTTGTTGATTTACAGTGCTCGATTGATCAACAATGTTTACTAGGGTTGCCACTTGGCACCTTTAAACTGCACTGTGACTTTTGACTCACTACTAATCACTACATAGTATAAAACAAAGTCACTTCCCACTGTCTGTCTGTCCCTATGTGTGTTTAGATCTTTAAAACTACGCAACGGATTTTGATGCAGTTTTTTAATAGATAGAGTGATTCAAGAAGAACGCTTTAGTGTATAAACCAAACTGCCATGCGTACGAAGTCGCGGGCAACAGCTAGTTCTACGATAAACAAAGATTTGCAAAGCATTTAAAATGGAGTTATATGAGAGATTATCAAAAGCATTTTAGTTTCTCCAATCTTTTTCAAACATCACAGATCATTGTACGCAAGCCATTTACCCATGAGCAAAGCAATTAGGCTTGTATTATGGTACCAAACAACGCATAGAATACGTTTATACTTTTATTTTGTAAATACGTTCATATCACTACATAGTATAAAACAAAGTCGCTTTTTCTGTCCCTATTTCCCTTTGACCGCTTAGATCTTTAAAACTTCGCAACGGATTTTAATGCGGTTTTCTTTCAATTCAAGAGGAAGGTTTATATGTATAATACATGCATATTATAGCCGTGCGAAGCCGGAGCAGGTCACTAGTTATTCATATACCAGACTCATACCAGACCACCAGATAGGATGCTACCTCTAGTAGCTGTTGTAAGGTCAAGTTAGAGGCCCTAAGGCGATCTGAAAACTCTAACAATAGGTGAGCCACACCACTATACGAGAAGAAGAGAAGAGATATACCAGACCAGAAACACATTTTTGAACACAAAATATTTGTTTGAGCCGTGAATCGAACCAGCAACCATCAAGTTCGGAAAACTTAATGTCCGAGTGTAAAAAGATAGACAACACACAAAACAGAAAATTAATAAACTTAAAAAAAAAAACTTAAGTACCTAAACTTAAAAGTAGTTAGCTACTTATTTTTATTTTTTATATTTAAAATTCTTGTAGTTGATTGGTATTCCGATCTGAAGGCATTGTTGAATAAAAATCAATGTTTTTGTAAAAATATCATTTATAGCGACCCGCTCCGGCTTCGCACGGCTATATTATGCATGTATTATACATATAAACCTTCCTCTTGAATCATTTTATACCATGTAGTGAAGAGAAAAGTATGACAACCCTAACTATACCGTTGAATGTTATGAGTTGAATTGTTTTAATTTAGACTCGACTTTAATTAGACATAATATTGAGATCGCCGTCCTGAATGACTTCCACTCAGAGAATATTGCTGCGTAATTTGAATATACATTGTATATTTTAGTCACCTAAGACAGACACTAGACAAATATTATAACGCTGAAGAGTTTGTTTTTTGTTTGAACGCGCTAATCTCAGGAAATACTGGTTCGAATTTAAAAAAATGTTTTGTGATGGATAGTCCATTTTTCAAGTTACTTTTTATCCCGATATTCCCACGGGATCGGGAGTTACGCGGGTGAAACCACAGAGCACTGCTAGTGTACATAATAATAAAAAAAAAGATTTTTATGCTATTGCATAGATTTTATCGCGGGCCTTGGGGGGAGAATCAAGAAATTCCGTAACGAAAACACCTAAGACCCCCGACAAATGTCGGACGACTATTTTTTGTTTTTATATATATATTTTTTTTTTATATATTTTTTTATTATTTTATAAGAACATTTACTTCTTCTTTCTCCTAGCCTTATCCCATTATTTGGGGTCGGCTCTCCTAGTTACTCTTCGCCAGGACACACGGTCCTGGGTCGTCTTTGTCGATATGTCGGAATTTTTTATGTCCTTATTAATGGTGGCTATCCACGTTTGGCGGGGTCTACCTCTGGTTTTAGGTGGGGTCCACATATCTAACACCTGCCGGGTCATTTGTTCAGGTGGTCGGCGCATCACGTGTCCATACCAGCGTAGTCGATTTTCAACCAGTTTATCGGGAATAGGTCTAACTCTGAAGCTGCCACGAATATAGTTATTTTGTATATGGTCCAGTAGTGTGACACCTCCGGCCCAGCGTAACATTCTCATTTCTGAGACATGCAGTTTGTCCTGTTGTTGTTTCTTAAGGGGCCAACACTCCGAACCATACATCATAGCGGGTCGAACCGCAGCTTTGTAGATCTTGCCTTTGAGGTGTACAGGCATCCTATGATCACAGAGCACTCCCGTCAGCTCTCTCCACTTCATCCACCCAGTGTTGATTCTATGGAGGATATCGGCATCTATAGTTCCATCAGCGACTATGACTGACCCGAGGTATTTAAAGTTTTGTACCTGTTGAAGGGGTGCGTTCTCGAGGTACACAACGTTGGCATTATTGCTATCACTAAAGTTACAATGTAGGTACTCGGTCTTCTGTCTGCTGATTCTCAGACCGCCCCCTTCCAATGCCACTCTCCAGCATGTTCTGCAGATCGTCCGTATCCTAGCATGTTCTGCAGATCGTCCGTATCCTCGCTAATCAGGACTATGTCATCGGCGTAGAGGAGGTTCCATGGTGGCGGTAGTTGTAGTTTCGCCGTAAGATGGTTCATGACGAGATTAAAGAGCAAGGGGCTCAACGCTGACCCCTGATGAACACCGACCTTAACTTCGAACTCGTCGCTTATTCCGGCTGGGCAGCGCACTTTGGTTGTTACATTTTTGTACATATCAGAGACGATGTTAATGTAGTATTCTGGTACGTTGTGCGCTTGAAGTGCCTGCCATATTAACTTCCGCGGGACTCTGTCAAAAGCTTTTTCCAAATCGATGAACACCATGTGTAGGTCGGCTCTTCTCTCTCTGTACTTCTCTATTAGGATTCTAACAGTGTGTATAGCATCCGTGGTCGATTTCCCTGCCACGAACCCGCACTGGTTTTCGGTGACAGTGGTGAGTTGAAGGAGTTTTCTGTTGATGACACGTTCCCAGATTTTGAAAGTATGGGAGATGAGTTTTATTGCTCGATAATTGCCACACTCTCTCACATCTCCTTTGTTTTTATAAAATGGGACCAGGTAACTCTTTCTCCACTCGTTTGGTATACCATCGATCAGAATCCTATTAAATAGGTGGGTCAGAAACATCACTCCACTTAGCCCTAGCTTCTTCCACAGTTCAGATCTTTGTCTACTACAATGCCAACGCCATTCTGTGGACCTGTTCCATGGTAAATAAGTTTGTAGTTGTTCCCTAATTGCCGCGATTTCGACCCCTTCCATTTCGTCTCCTGAATGCAACACACATTAATACGTCTTCGATGTAAAACTTCGCCCAATTCAGCGCTGCGTCCTGTCATCGAGCCTACATTCCAGCTCGCTATCCGCAGTTTCTGAGATGCAGGTTTGGTGACTCTTCCGTCGCTTTGGGGGGACGCCCTAGTATTCCTAGCGCCCTTTTTCGTGTTGCCGTCGCTTATGGGGGACGCCCTAGTATTCATATCTACTCTTGATTTTTGACTTTTCATAACTAGGAGATTTGTTTTGGCTTGATTTTTACGACCGGTTGCCACCTGACGTCAAGACTGTAACCCTACTACGGAGCTCGGGCGCCGCCGTTGGCCCGCTAGGAGCTCGTCCGCCGCCATCCCTACTGAGCACTCCAGCCGAAGCACCCAGCGCACACGCAGCCTCTACTCCGAATATGTCGGAGAAGCCTGCGTGTGGGGTTTGGTAACGAAGTATCCATCTCCGGCCTTGTGGTCCGCGGGAGGTATTTGATTTCCCTCCTACCCTATGGAGGTTTGACCCCGCCATCGAGCACCCCCCTATCCGCCACCTGGGGACGCGTCCTCTAGGGAATCAGGCTACCCCGAGGCTATAAGAACATTTACTAAGACAAGAAATTATTCTCGATATAGCAATAGCTTTACCGCGGCAGTCCCCGAGTGCCACACGTTTTTTTTTTGTTCGTAACGCATAAGCTCCGAAACTACTGGACCGATTTTGATGAAACTTGGTATGAGGATACATTGATTCTTTGGGAGTGTCATAGTTGGAACGATAGTTCCTTATCGCGCGTTGTGAATGAGGGCTAGACGGAAAAAATTCTTACGAAAAAAGTTGTCACGACACTTTTTAGAGAGAAATTTTGCTCACATTTACAATTATAATGATCCAAACATTGCTTTTATGGAATTTATAGAACTTTTCACATTATTATTTAACTTATGCATTCCTACTGAAAGAGTTAGGATTACATATCGTAGAAAGCAAAACTGGAAAACCAAAGGTATTATCATAGCCAGTAAAAATAAAAGAAAATTGCTCATAAAACACAAGTTCAACAGTGATAATTTAGAAACGTATAAGAGATATTGTAAAGTCATGAAAAAAGTAATCCGATGTTCCAAAAAACTCTCAAATATTAAATACATAAATAAAAATTCAAACAAAAGTAAAGCAACTTGGACTGTTATAAAACAAAACACTTCACCAGCTAACTACATTCAATCAACGTTAGATACGCTACTTATAGACAATAAAAAAATAACTGACCCTTCCATCTTAACAGAAAAAATAAATAATCATTTCATTAACTTAAACAATAGTAACTCTCATAAAAATACTACATATAAACCAATTACTGAACCATACCACAAAAGTATTTTTTTAACACCTGTTAGCACTAATGAAGTAATAAATATTATTCATAGTCTAAAAAACAAAAAAAGCACAGGTTTTGATTATATTCCTATCCCATTGATTAAAGCAAGTTTAAATTCAATTATTGGTCCACTAGTTCACATAATAAATTTAAGTTTAGAATCCGGTATATTTCCAGACTACCTTAAAAAATCATTGCTTAAACCATTATTCAAAAAAGGACATAAAAATGACATCAACAACTATAGGCCCATAGCGTTACTTCCTTGTTTTTCTAAGATGTTTGAACGAGTTATATACAATAGATTAATTTCCTTTTTTGATTTCAATAAAATAATAAGCAACAACCAATATGGTTTCCAAAAACAAAAAAATACCACTTTAGCTGTATTTAAAATGCTCAAAGAGTCATATGAAGCAATTAATAATAAGAACACAGGTGTTGCCATATTATTAGATCTTAGTAAAGCTTTTGATTGTGTATTACATCATATTCTGCTACAAAAACTTGAACATGTAGGCATAAGAGGCTTAGCGCTCAAATTAATTCAATCTTATTTAGAAAATCGATACCAAGAAACCGTACTCGATGTCTACAATAAGTGTACCAAAACTATTGATAAAATACATTCCAGGCCTGAAAAGACAATCCTAGGAGTACCACAAGGGAGCATCCTGGGCCCCCTCTTATTCTTAATATATGTTAATGAATTTCCTAAAACCATAGAACATTTAACAGTCATGTTTGCGGATGATGCCACTATATTCATTCCTACTACAAATCTAACATCCTCAGAATTTGAAAAAAACGATTAATTCTACTATAGATAAAGTAACAATATGGTTTGAGAACATCAACCTCAAAGTAAATGTTAGTAAAACAATGTATATTCATTTTAGAAATTATAGAACTAACCCTCCAAAACTAAATATTGTAAATCAAAATACTCAAATAAAAGAAGTGAAACATACAAAATTTTTAGGTGTTCATTAGACTTTAACTTAAACTGGAAAATTCACATTCAAAGTATAAATAGTAAACTGTCATCCTGCTGCTATATGCTATCCATTCTTATTAATATTTCATCCAGAAATATAGCAAAAAGCGCATACTATGGTTACGCTTACTCCATTTTAAGCTATGGCATAATATTTTGGGGTAACTCGGTAGATATAGAATCAACTTTCCTACTACAAAAGAAATGTATTAGAATCATTTATAACCTTGTTAGTACAGATACTCTCAGAGATATCTTCAGAAAAGAAGAATTCTTAACCTTATGTTGTATTTATATATACGAAATATGTAATTTTGTTAAGAATAGTGAAAAATACTTTTTTGCTCAAAAATCCAATCGTTTAGAAAGTATAAGAAATAAGTATAAACAAAATATCTTTGTACCTCAAGTTAATAACGCACTTTACTATAAAAGTCCATATTACAGTGCCATTAAAATTTATAACACATTACCTACAGAACTTAAATCAATCCAAATTAATAGAATATTTAAATGTAAACTAAAGAAATGGCTAATTTGTAAAGCCTATTATGATGTAAAAGAATTCTATGCAGATAACAACACAATATTATACTAAATATTTTATGAATGAAGACTGTTTAGTTTTACATTAAGTAGATAGTATTTAGAGAGTTACCTACATAACTTTTTCTTAAATTGCATGCTCGCAATGGGCAACCTGTGGATGCTATACCTAATTTTAAGAACACCTATGTACACAGGTTTTTAAGCAAATAAATGTTTTTGTATTTGTATTTGTATCTATATCGCATTGAACAGTGCGGCGTCGCATGTTTCTCTGTCTGTCTCTCTCTCTTATAGAAAGCAAGCCAGATATTTTCATTTCTATTTCGCATTGAACAGTGTGGTGTCGCAACTCATTAAAAATGTCGTTACAACTTTTGGTCTTAAAAGTGTCGTTACAACTTTTGGTCTTAAAAGTGTCGTTACAACTTTTGGTCTTAAAAATGTCGTTACAACTTTTGGTCTTAAAAGTGTCGTTACAACTTTTGGTCTTAAAAATGTCGTTACAACTTTTGGTCTTAAAAGTGGCGTTACAACTTTTGGTCTCAAAAGTGTCGTTACAACTTTTAGTCTTAAAAGTGTCGTTACAACTTTTGGTCTTAAAAGTGTCGTTACAACTTTTGGTCTTAAAAGTGTCGTTACAACTTTGTCCATTCCAACTGACAGCTGTCAAACTTTAAACAGCTATATCTCGGAAACTATCGATCCTAGGCACATGGTTTCTTTGCAGAAGTGATAGGTCTCATCGAGGACTTCAATTTAACTGACAGCTGTCAAACTTTAAACAGCTATATCTTGGAAACTATTGATCCTGGGCACATGGTTTCTTCGCAGAAGTAATAGGTCTCATTAAGGTCTACACTTTGGGTGACAGCTGTCAAACTTTAAACAGCTATATCTCGGAAACTATTGATCCTGGGCACATGGTTTCTTCGCAGAAGTAATAGGTCTCATTAAGGTCTACATTTTGGGTAACAGCTGTCAAACTTTAAACAGCTATATCTCGGAAACTATTGATCCTAGGCACATGGTTTCTTTGCAGAAGTGATAGGTCTTATTAAGGTCTACATTTTGGTTGACAGCTGTCAAACTTTAAACAGCTATATCTCGGAATCTATTGATCCTAGGCATATAGTTTCTTTGCAGAAGTGATAGGTCTTGTTAAGATCTACATTTTGGGTGACAGCTGTCAAACTTTAAACAGCTATATCTTGGAAACTATTAATCCTAGGCACATGGTTTCTTTGCAGAAGTGATAGGTCTTATTAAGATCTACATTTTGGGTGACAGCTGTCAAACTTCAAACAGCTATATCTTGGAAACTATTGATCCCAGGCACATGGTTTCTTTGCAGAAGTGATAGGTCTCATCGAGGACTTCAATTTGACTGACAGCTGTCAAACTTAAAACAGCTATATCTTGGAATCTATTGATCCTAGGCACATGGTTTCTTTGCAGAAGTGATAGGTCTTGTCAAGATCTACATTTTGGGTGACAGCTGTCAAACTTAAAACAGCTATATCTCGGAAACCATTGATCCTGGGCACATGGTTTCTTTGCAGAAGTGATAGGTCTTGCTAAGATCTACATTTTGGGTGACAGCTGTCAAACTTTAAACAGCTATATCTTGGAAACTATTAATCCTAGGCACATGGTTTCTTTGCAGAAGTGATAGGTCTTATTAAAATCTACATTTTGGGTGACAGCTGTCAAACTTCAAACAGCTATATCTTGGAAACTATTGATCCCAGGCACATGGTTTCTTTGCAGAAGTGATAGGTCTCATCGAGGACTTCAATTTGACTGACAGCTGTCAAACTTAAAACAGCTATATCTTGGAATCTATTGATCCTAGGCACATGGTTTCTTTGCAGAAGTGATAGTTCTTGTCAAGATCTACATTTTGGGTGACAGCTGTCAAACTTAAAACAGCTATATCTCGGAAACCATTGATCCTGGGCACATGGTTTCTTTGCAGAAGTGATAGTTCTTGTCAAGATCTACATTTTGGGTGACAGCTGTCAAACTTAAAACAGCTATATCTCGGAAACCATTGATCCTGGGCACATGGTTTCTTTGCAGAAGTGATAGGTCTTGCTAAGATCTACATTTTGGGTGACAGCTGTCAAACTTTAAACAGCTATATCTTGGAAACTATCGATCCTAGGCACATGGTTTCTTTGCAGAAGTGATAGGTCTTGTTAAGATCTACATTTTGGGTGACAGCTGTCAAACTTCAAACAGCTATATCTTGGAAACTATTTATCCTAGGCACATGGTTTATTTACAACTTTTGGTCTTAAAAATGTCGTTACAACTTTTGGTCTTAAAAGTGGCGTTAAAACTTTTGGTCTTAAAAGTGTCGTTACAACTTTTAGTCTTAAAAGTGTCGTTACAACTTTTGGTCTTAAAAGTGTCGTTACAACTTTTGGTCTTAAAAATGTCGTTACAACTTTTGATCTTAAAAGTGTCGTTACAACTTTTGGTCTTAAAAGTGTCGTTACAACTTTTGGTCTTAAAAATGTCGAAAGGAACTTCGTTCCATCCGGGTGTCCTTTGACACCTCTCTAGTTTTTATCCCGATCATCGTCATCAGTAATTACGCGGGTAAAATAGCGAGGTGATGCAAGTAGTGTATCATTTTCTAAACACACAGAATACATAATACTTACTATAAACCACAAACTTGACCTGTCCTTTTGTATGGTAGTGAGGCGTGGCCGGTGCTTCAAAGTCAAAGTCAAATTTCTTTATTTCTTTGGATGCTTAATACATTAGTATAAAGACCACATGAAAACGTCTTAAAAACGTCTTGAGCGACATAAGGAGGAGCTGCGTGTCACGGAGATGAAGATGTTGCGCTGGATGTGTGGAGTGACGCGAAAGGATCGCGTCAGGAACTCCCGCATCCGGACTGGGTAGACCCAAGAAGTGCTGGCTTGACGTCGTAAAGGGTGATATGCGTGCAAATGGCCTTACTAACTAGAATGCCGAAGATCGTGCGAAGTGGAGGCGTAAAAGTAGGAAAGCGAACCCCGGGCTCCCGAGAGGGATGCAACCGGGAACATCGCTCGGATGATGACTATAAACCACAAACTTAAACTTACCAGCCCTTTTTACCCCATTTAGGGGTCGAATTTCGCAAAATCTCATCTTAGTTAGCACCTACATCTTAAATTAAAATCCCCATGCAAGATTTGAGAATCTTTTTTGATATTTCATAGTTAGTGAGTCAGCGATTTGATAAAATTCTAATTTGCGGAAACTTAGCACACTAAGAGAGCGGTGTTGACCTAGTGGTAAATTATTCGACTTTCATTCGAATAAAATAATTTTTGTCACGAAAAAACATATATTGTAACCATTATAGTTTACTAAGTTAGTATTTAGTTACCTACTAACGCCACAACAAGATGACAGCCTTCAGGCGCCAGGGGTCTACTTAGCAAATAGTCAACTTCTCATCATACCTACTTCTCTGTTAGACTACTTCGCAAATGGCCTACTTAGCAAACAGCCAACTTCACAGCACTATGTAAATTAGATCGCGCTATCAACATGTTACAAAGAATAGTTTACTATTCTATAATAGTAATAGTTTACTACTTAGCTTGGGGCTAGATGGCGATGTGTGAAATGTCATGCAATATTTATTTATTTAATATTTATATTATTTATAGTAGGTATTGGCCTATCCTCAATGTACCTTTGTCTTATGTTAGGGACTGTGTAGAGCATCCTACTAGTCAATCCACCATTGTTGGGACACTCAGTGGAAACTCTGAACACTAGCGTCAACTACCTAGTTGCTTGCTGCTTCTAAGACGAATCCTACTGGGAACGTATCTGAATGCAAGCCTCCCTCTTAGTTGGTTACGATATAACCAGTCGCCTCAACCTTGTAAAAGACCAGAATTATAATAAAACGTCCAAAGTTCACCGTCACCGCCCCTCCAATATTCTTTTTAATGGCTTTTGCATGCCAAAAACACACAACTTAACCAATCCCGTTTTAAAAAACTTTAGTTGCTTAAATCAATTCTTGCACTAAAATTAACAAGAACACAAACTATTTTCATAGCCATTTATAATCTCAGTTCAAAGCTACCTACATTAACGTTAATTATACCAAAAATACACTAACAGACAGCAATTTGGGTGGACGCACGCGGCAGACATTATGGTACCAGTTCGAATTTCAAATTACGCGGCGGTGTCGGGTGGCGCCCTCGCGCCCGCCGTCGTCATGGCAACGCACAGGTGACGTATCGATTTGTGCTCATCTTCGGAGCCTGATTGGATAATGTTGCATGATATGATCGAACGTATTTTATAAATCGAATTGATTTTCTAATTTTGTACGAAATTGAATTGTTTTTGCTATCTGTACTTATAAATAGAAAAGATTTGTTTTTCACCTATTTTGGTTTATTATGAATAGGTTTTGAAAGTACTAGAGAACGACGGATAAGGGTCCTAATTCAGCCCTGAAATTCATCTCATTTTCTCACTTCATACCCATTATCATTCTCCTGGCGCATTTCCTATTTGGAGTCAACTCTCCTGATGCTAGATTGCAATTTGCAATCTTGGGTAATCGCTGGCGTTAGACCTTTGCCTCTCTTGCCCCTCATCCATAGTCATCAGTCTTATCATCTTCATTTTACGTATTACATGACCTTATCAGCGTAGTCGGCCTTCTTGCATCTTCTTAAAAACGAATTCCCTATTCATTTTAAAATGTACCTACAGTACAAATAGCCAAAACAGCGTAATGAAATAGGAGAAATAAAAATAACAAGGTTGCTTGCGACTGCCAAACACAGGGTTGAGGGTTCGATTCCCGCCTCAGACATGTATTTATGCTTAGATATTTGTTTGTAGTCTAGGTGTTTCTATGTATTATAAGTATATATTTACAAAAGAAAAGTATATAAGTAGTAAGTATATCCCTTGTCTAGCACCCATAACACAAGTCTAGTGACCTAACTTGGGGCTAGATGGGGATGTGTGGAAAGTCCTTCAATATTAAGAAAAAAATTACACGGCATCGGGACTTATGCGGGTGAAACGGCGGAGCGCTGCTAGTTTAAACAAATTGATCGTCAAGCAAAATAATCGGTTAGAATATCTTATCTAAAAAATACAGTAAAAGTATGTCAAGTCATATAAAGTAGGTATACAACCTATTTTAAAGTTATTTATTAAACATTATCTCCCGTTATCTTCACAAAAATGATAATTATATCAGTTCTCAACTAAATGTTGTTGTGCTTAAACGTGTTTGTGTTTTATTAATTAATTAATATTCTGTGTGTTGTTATTATTTATTAACTTTGTTGTGTGTAGGGACCAGTGCTCAGCTGTTAATAGCGTCAGATCGTCAATTGTCGGTGGTTTCAATTACTGTCTACATGGTCTGTTCGTTGAAGGATTTTACTACAGATAGGAATCAAAAAGGTAGGTTGAAGAAACCTACTTAATTAAGCGCTACTATTTTGTAGTTTTTTTTAAACTTGGTAGTGTTGACAAAAAAATATTGTAAGAGTGAATTTTAAACACAAGGTAAGTCACCTAAACGAATAATTTTGTTCTGTTGTTGAAATAAATTCAAAGTATGGTAGACAATTTATCAAAACTCGTTTTTGTAACGGTAAACTACTAAAAATAAATTTTAATGACTATTTATTTTTGCCATACTATGTTGCTATGTCATTCTCAACTTATGTATGACTGTGGAAAGTTGCATGGATTTAAAAATCCATACTGCTGTGTCTTTAGTTTCTAGAGAAATTATAAAAACTAGTCTAGCAACTCAAGTAACATTGCTTGCAGTCCTTGAAAAACATGTTATTTTGTTGATCTGCGACAAATTGTATGTTTTTTCAAAACTCGCTTGATGCCAATTTAATGCTTAAACTGATTATTTAGTACTTTGAGCTCAGCGACTTATTTTGCCTGACAACGTTGTTGAATTGGTCTAAATAAGCCACAATTTGTGTAATATTTTGTACAGTTGTCAGAAAAATCAAAACCTGTTTCTTAATAGTTTTTACCCGACTACGGCGAAGCCAAAAGGGAGGGTTATGTGTTTGACCTGTATGTATGTATGTTCATCTGTTCCCACCTAATCTGTTTTTGTTTCTGAGTTCTTTTTTTCCTTTTTAAACGTCTTCTATTTGTCACTCGTCACCATCACTATAAGCCTAGGTGAGCGATATTATTATTAAATACTCTGTTTCCTAAAGGGGACGGACGCATCGTGGTCATGTTAACATGACGCATGACGTAACACAATATTACCGTGACACTTTTTTGTAAATGCAAGTATTCCATCAATTTATTAGACGTTATCACGTCAAAAACGGTTGTCTGTAAAGTTGGTTTACGGACAATAATTTTACTTGAAAACGTCTGAACAGTTTCGTATCGTTGACATTACCATTTTGCATACCTACTTCAATACGTTGCTATGGTTACTTGTCAATAACGTTGCTATAGTTACTTATCAATAACGCATGACGTCACACTTATTAGTGAGCTACACTCACTAATTTATAAGAAAACGGCTAATTGTATGAAATTTTTTGTGTACCTATATTCGTTTGGTCTGAGAATCGTTAGGTTCGAACATCAATTTTTTTTATTATTCCTTTATTTTTTTGTGTTTTTTTTATTTAAATAACTGTATTAACAAAAAATCTTTAAAAAAAGAGTAAAGTTTTAGATTTTTTACAAATTTTTTGCCTTGTTATTCGAGGCACTTGTCGCTTACCTATAGAAAACGTTGTTGACACGCATTTTAATCATGACTGTATCACCTTATATACTTACATACGTATACCTAAAATATGCGTAGACGATACAGCGTGGGTCTAATCGTTTAAGATAAGGTGACAAACAGCTAACTGTTCGTGTGGTCGGTTTATAAATAATTCATTGACCTTGTCTTTGGTTTGTTAACCGGGTGCCTTTAGGCTGTATTTTATTTTTATAATGTACTAGCGACCCGCCCCGGCTTCGCACGGCTGTATTATGCATGTATTATATCTAAAAACCTTCCTCTTTAATCACTCCATCTATTACAAAAAACCGCATCAAAATCCGTTGCGTAGTTTTAAAGATTTAATCATACATAGGGATATAAATGTTAGGAATAAATAATATACAGGGCATTACAGGGTGATTTTTTTACATGGGCCTTCGAACTATATCCTAAACTATAAGAGATATCTAGCAAAAAATGCTGAAAGGAGTTGTGTGCCTGATTTTGACAAAAACTAAAACTGCATCATTCAATTTTTGAAAAAAATCATTAACCTTGCCGGAAATAATCATCGTATATTTTTATGCCTATGATAGCCTTGTGGATAGAGATTAATTCTTAGAAACAAACATAGTATGGCAAATCAAAGGAAATAAATTCAAACAAATTCAATTTGTTTTTTAAATTTTAATTTCTATGATAATTAAAAAATGAAAAAAACCAAGACATAGGGATAGATGTTGGATAGTCCATTTATCGAGGAAGGCTATAGGCTACCTTTCATTTTGATATTCCCACGGGATTGGGACTTACGCGGGCTAAACCGTTTTTAATAAGTTTTATTTTTGGCATTTAAGTTTATTAAACTCGTCTTATACAATTTGACAACAACAAAATAAATTAACCCTAAGTACTGTAGGTAGAAAAGATAAAAATAAATGACTTTAATTAAATAAATAATAAATAATAATAAATATTTCAGGACATATTACACATCGCCATCCAGCCCCAAGCTAAGCAACTTAATGCTTGTGTTATGGGTGCCAGATAACGGATAAACTACATATATACTTTTTTTTTTTTTTTTTGTAAATATATACATACATATTATACATATAGGAAACACCCAGAACCAGAAACAAGAATTTATGGTCAGCATAAATACTTGTTCCCGGCGGGAATCGAACCCGCAACCTTCTGCGTCGCAGTCGGGTGTACGCCCGACGCGCCACAGAGGTCGTCAATTAAAAATAATTTGACCTTGAATACGTATAGGTACGTAATACAACTAGGCAAATTAAAAAGGTCAAGTCGTGCAATAAACATTTTTAATAATTGTATACCTACTGCATATAAAACTAAATTGAGTAGATAATATTATGTAGGTTTATATACTATGTTATTGTGTGAGTATTTTGTATAGTTAGAAAAATACTTTTGATGGACCCAACTGTGTTAAAATATACGAATATAATTTTGTTTATGTACAATCAACATTCAAAATTCCACCGGCACCGTAACGTTAACAATCCTGTGCAGCACTATTTGAAAATTATAACAACGTAACCTGTGGATCGAAACCACGTCGGTTGGTGTAGCGGGTGCCGGCTTATACCTCTCGGCCAACTAAAGACATAGCTAAAATGTTGAAGATAATAATCACACTGAGTAGGTACTTATAATTTATGTTTGCGTGTAACGTCTATTAGAAAAAGGTCGTAAGTCCAATAGTTGTTGATAATATTATTGTAGTAAACTGATAGTGGACTTATGACGCATACTGTATCTATTTTGAAAACCGGCCAAGTGCGAGTCGGACTCGTGCACGAAGGGTTCCGTGCCATTATATTCTGTTATTAGTATTTGTTGTTATAGCAGCAACAAAAATGCATCATCTGTGAAAATTGCAACTCTCTAGCTGCCGTGATAGCTAGAGAGTTGAAATTTTCACAGATGATGAGATACAGAATGGTGATAGACAGACAGACGGACAGTGGAGTCTTATTAAAAGGCTCCCGTTTTTACTCTTTGGGTACGGAACTCTATAAATAATAATATGAATCAACTATGTTCTTTGCGTCGGGGTACGGAGTTGACTTGGGATGGTTTGCTTGATTAAATTTGATTTTCATTTTTGTTTTATATTATGTAAGGTATTTGTGTTATGTTAATTTACTTTATTTAATTTATTTTGACAATTGTTTTATATGTGTACAGTCACATTACCAATTAGCTGAACCCCACGTGACCCTAAGCTCATTCGCATATCTGTAAAAAATATAATATTTACCTATTTTGTTATTTTTTTATATTGCATATTGTATTGGATATAACATTACTTTGCAACCTTACAGATTTGCGAGTGAGCTTTAGGTCACGTGGAGTTCAGGTAATTGGTAATGTGACTGTACCTAATTTTATTTTAAATTAATTATTTTATGCAAATTGACTTTAAGCGCTTAATTATACTTTAATTATTTTTCTTTTTTTGCAGACTGTACAAAATGTTCAATTACAAATATCTCACGAAGCAACATTTAAAAGGACTGAGTAAATATAAGGTGAGATTTGAAAATGTGACCAGTTGGAACTGTGTCGAAATGGGACAGACGAATTTGCCAACTTACCCTTGCTGATTTTTGACGTAGATAAATAAATAAATATTACAGGACATTCTACACATCGCCATCTAGCCCCAAGCTAAGTAATTAGACTTGTGTTATGGGTGCTAAACAACGGATATACTACTTATATACTTTTCTTATGTAAAAATATACTTATAATACATAGAAACGACCACACCACAGACAAATATTATCTAAGCATAAATACTTGTCTGAGGCGGGAATCGAACCCGCAACCCTGTATTTGGCAGTCCGGCATGGTTACCATTGTGCCAACTGGGTCGTCAACGTGATAACGTCTTATAAATTGATGAACACCGTATGCACTTAGAAAGAAGTGTCACGTTCTGTTGACATGGTAGGTGTAACCATAGCAACTTTTCATAAATACGTAAAATACGTAAAAATATCGTCCGTAAACCGGCTTTACAGACAAATGGTTTTTTTTAATGTTTATTAATGATTTTTTTTTATTTCAGTACAGTGCTGTTGATACGAGTCCACTTAGCAAATATGTTATGCACCCGTTATGGAACACAATAGTACATGTAAGTACAACAGTCGACCTATTTTAGGTCGATTTTTCAACCAGCGCTATCTCTCTGCCAGTTGATGAATTAATACATACTCGTTTACTCCGCTGCCGCTGGCTCAGTGACCTAAAAAGTATCTTCCATCGCTCCCTGTCCTGAGCTCTTGCCAATTCTTGACTTGGAAGTTCGCGCAGCAGATCAGCTTCCACTATGTCCTTCCAGCGATTATTGCAGGGTTATTGGTAAACGAACAACTTTTGTTTCACGACTCGTGGAAAAACGTGAAGATTTTGAGGCAATGGAAATTTGAAAATCGGCTGATTTTTTTAAAACAAAGATCATTCAGACTTAGAACAGTAGATAAAACTTAAAACATATGTATACGTTTAAGGTTAATGACCTCTCCGTGTAAGGAACAGCTGATTTTTACATTAAGAGGAAAGGGTACCGGGGGCTCTTTCCATACAAACTATTACAAACGTAGTCCACTGTTTTCTCCCTGGATAATGACACTAGAGCAAATATTTTTGGTGCATAAAACTTATAACTGCCATGACCATGCCCCTATTTTTGAAGTGTAAACTTCTTATGGCGCGTTGGGCACTTTTGTGGGTGAGCATTTTCAGCCGTTCTCGCGACAGATTCTCGCGACAGATGAGATTTTACACAGATATACAGTTTTTTATTTAATTTGGCTGTGAGTGTATTAAGACGTACATATGGTATTTTTTAACGGACGACTATTGACGGACGACAAATGTCGGACGACTATTTGTTGGAAGACTATTTGTCGGACGACAAATAGTCGTCCGACTTTTTTTTTTTTCATCTAAAACTCTTTTTGCGTATGGTTAGATACTCGTACTTAAGGAGTAAACTCCAGTCGTGCGTCGGAGCTGACACACACACTTTTTTTTGAAGTGAAAACTTCTTATGGCGCGTTGGGCACTTTTGTGGGTGAGCATTTTCAGCCGTTCTCGCGACAGATGAGATTTTACACAGATATACAGTTTTCACTTCTGCCTGCACTCCCGGAGTGCGCTGTTTTTTTTTTAATTATTATTATTTATCGTCATTATATCATTATCCAGGGAGGAAACAGTCGACTACGATTGTATGGAGAGCGCGCAGGTACCCTTGCACCTTAACACAAAATTTAAAAAAAAAACAAATTTCAAAACTGAGAGTGAGCACAGAGGTGGCCCTCAACTGCTTGCCAATATAGTCACCAATAACCCTGTACTAATAACTGAAAATATAGAACTCTAGCTTCAGAGTTAGGTATAGGCATGGCTTACTTAATAAGTGCCAAGCGTTGCTTTTAGAAAATACTAGCGACCCGCCCCGGCTTCGCACGGCTATATTATGCATGTATTATACATATAAACCTTCCTCTTGAATCACTCTATCTATTAAAAAACCGCATCAAAATCCGTTGCGTAGTTTTAAAGATTTAAGCATACATAGGGATATAGGGACAGAGAAAGCGACTTTGTTTTATACTATGTAGTGATGTTACGGCGATTATAGCTAAACTTGACAGATCGCTGCAAATGACCTTATAGTCGAGATGGGAAAGTGTCAGGTTGAGACTAAACTACCATTAATAAATAATTGTTTTTTATTTCCGCTATAAATGAGTGTCGAAATGGGAAGGTGGTGAAGTGACACTATTTATTTGTTTTTTTTTTTCCAGCTCATACCAAAATGCATAGCACCAAATGTGCTGACTTTCCTCGGCTTCCTATGCATGGTGGTTGTTGTTACTCTGATGTATTTTTATGACTACGATCTTCATGGAGTGAGCAGAAATAGTATACCGAATTCAATATTCTTGACATGTGGAATTCTGGTGTTCTTGGCTTATAATTTGGGTAAGAAAATCCTGTTCCTGAGGGAAAATCCTGTGTGTTATTCCAAGGACTGAGCTATAGGCATTACAATTTTTTTTTTTTTTTTTTTTTTTTTTTTTTTTTTTTTTTTTTTTTTTTTTTTTTTTTCCAGCCCGATTTACAGAAATCGGGCTCAAAGTGTTTCAAGATGGTCAAGTCGTCAAGTCACAGTTTGTCAAGTCCGGGGTCATAGTAAAGCGGTGGCTACTTTACTATAACCTTGTAGGAGATTTTGGAGGCAACGAGAAAAGTCCATGTTTGACACTGATTTTTACTTTCACTACACTTGTGCACTTTCACGGAACTAAATTAGATAACTTTCCACCAGAATTATACAATTTAACTCGGTTTACAACTAAGTTTCGTGTAAATAAAACTGCAGCACGACATGTTGTTGGCTCGTTCCCGCCAAAACTCCCATTACAAATTTAATCGAAATTGGTTCAGTAGTATTGACGCTGAGTATTGACGTAATTGAGAATCACACTATATTGAATGTACTAGCATAGTAGCACATTTAAAGAGGTTGTAGTGTAGTGTGTCCTTTTTGCAGACGTAAGTAAGCCCGACGACTCGGTATTTCAGACATTTTCGTAGAGCTTTATGAGTTTGAAGTACTAGGATATCAGCATATTTAAAGAGTTCAAAAGTGTTAACTTCTTGCAGACGTAGACGGTGCACAGAAAGAAAGTTTTCTTATAGTGAGAAATAATCCCCTTCGGACGCTAGAAAATATAATTTCTTATTAGTAAATGTTCTTGAAAATAAACAATATTCATAATTAAAGAATGTTGCTTTTAAATTAAAATACTGTTTATCATTTTAAGATTTGTTACTAAAACCGGAGATGATTATTTCTTGCTTCAAATAAAACGTGTGGCACTCGGGGACTGCCGCGGTAAAGCTATTGCATCGTGCGAGCTTCGTACTTTCGTACAGTCGTACCATATACATACACGTTATGCGAACGCTCGGCCGAGCTACATGGTAGGCGGAGTGGGGGGGTGTTAGGTTTTATTTTCGTTACGGAATTTCTTGATTCGGTCGCCGCGCTCAAAGCCCGGGATAAAAGCTATGCAATAGCTTAAAAAAAACTATGTGGGCATTAACAGGATATTAAGGCATATACCCTTTAGGTACTAGGATAGCAGCATAACTAAAGAGATTCCTTCTTGCAGATGGCGTAGATGGCAAACAAGCTCGTCGTTTAGGCGTCTCGGGTCCTCTAGGCGAGCTGTTTGATCACGGCTTGGACTCATACATCGTGTTTCTGATACCTTATTCTATTATATCAATCTTTGGACGGGATCCTGAGTTCTCTTTGTCTTGTTTTAGGTAAGATAATATAATTAACTAGCTACGCCACTCGCTTTCGTGGGAATATCATAATAAAAGGAAGCCAACACAGCCAACAAAAGTTGTTTTTTTTTAATTCGAAACTGTAGTTCCTGAGATTAGCGCGTTCAAACAAACAAACAAGCTCTTTGGCTTTATAATATTAGTATAGTATAAAGACAAATAAATAAAAATTATAATAGGGCAGCTTCATTTTCTGCCAATGGATCATTTCCAAGATGGAAATGATCGCAAACTTCGGCAAATAAAACTGATGAGAATCAAGATTAATGTTTTGCTATGGAATTAGCATGAAAACGACAACCATTACCAAAATTGACGTTTGACAGACGTCACACAACGTCACAACGTCGACGATTTAAGGCCTATCCGCACAGCTCAGTGACGACGCAGTGCCGACACAGTGACGTACCGTGATTTTCCATCAGTGTCAGTGAAAAATGATAATATTGTTTCATACTTTTTGTACTAGACTATCCGTACTGGTCAGTGACAGTATGTTCAGTGCTGTCAGTGCTGCTCCGACGCTCGTCATGATCCGGCGTGAATTTGTTGCGGACAATATTTTGCCTGACACGGTCGCAGTGTTTGAAGATGGCCGACGAAAAGTTAATTGAATTGGTCCTTGTGTTGCCCGTATGAATCACGTTTTTTTGACGATCGACCCCTAGGGGGGGGCCTAGGGGTACCTAGGTACATTCATTTTCCTTATAACCGCAGTCAAAATATCGGAAATGTTGCGGTCGTTATCTTTGCTCGCTCTCGTTTTTTTACATAATATAATTTAAAAAACCGGCCAAGTGCGAGTTGGACTCGCGCATGAAAGTTATGGTAACCCTAGCGATAGCGTACTAAAAATCACTGTAGCGTCACTGTGTCGTCACTGAGCTGTGCGGATAGGCACGGCACGGTACGGTACGGAACTGTCGTCGTCACTGTGCCGTCACTGTGTCGCCACTGAGCTGTGCGGATAGGCCTTTATTCAATATTCAAGCAAATTTTTTTTTTTTTAAATTGCATAAACAAAAAAACAATCAAAAAAAAACCCTGTATTCCATCTTTGTATAGGACTTGTACTCAATTTTTGTACTAGACAAAGATGGAATACAGGGTTTTTCTTAAAATGTATATAAAGTTAAACAATTAAATAAAACCGAAATAAAATACATGGGTATTAGAATACATCAAAAATTGAATTAATTTTATGAGTTGTGTGCAGTGACCTTCATGGTAACAAGGAGGTACGCATGAAGGTCAGTGATTGTGTGTAATTTCCAGTATTTTTAAGAGGATATCTGATAGTAAACAGCGTGGTTTAGACGAAAGTAAATGTAAACGACTTGATATTGATGACAAAAACTTTGTTTAGACTACCCCTTATTTAGACGAAGTTGAAGTTTTGACCACCTACATTTATAAATAACAACCTAAGCTTCAGACCATCCGCTGCTTAAACGAGTTTAAACTTAACTAAAGCTTAAACGGCTACCTAGACTACCTGAGTTTGCGACGATTCGATACTGACTCCCTAATTTTATGAGTTGTGTGCAGTGACCTTCATGGTAACAAGGAGGTACGCATGAAGGTCACTGATTGTGTGTAACTTCCCGTATGTTTTCAGAGGATATCTTATAGTAGTCAGCGTGGTCCTCAATTTCTACATCAGCCATTTCGAGAAATACAATACTGGAACTTTGTACTTACCTTGGGGTTATGACGTCAGTATGTGGGTAAGATGTCTTATTTTAACGTTTCTTTTACATTCTATAATTATACAGGGTTATTGGAAATTATACTAGCAAGCCGTTGATGGCTACTTCTGTGCACCTAAACAAACAACTTTTGTTCTACGACTTTTGGAAATTCGATCATTTTTTTTGAAAATTTTGAGGTTAGGTTTACCTGAAAATCAGCTGTTCCTTACACGGAGAAGTCATTAACCTTAAAATTTTACTTATTTTTTCAATTTCATCTACTGTTCTTAGTCTGAATGACCTTTGTTTTAAAAAATCTGCTGTTTTTCGAATTTACATAACCTCAAAATTTTCATTTTTTTTTCGAATTTCCAAAAGTCTTAGAACAAAAGTTGTTTGTTTAGGTGCACAGAAGTAGCCCTCAACGGCTTGCTAGTATAATTTCCAATAACCCTGTATAATAACACCGTAGGAATTTTGGAATCAAAAGTATCCAATGTCCTTCTCTATTAAACTACCACTTTGCTGATTTTCATCAAAATCGGTCTAGTCGTTTGACCGTGAAGAAACAAATATACAAACTTTCGGATTTAGTTAGTTAGGATTAGTTAATAAATAATAAATAAATATTGCATGACATTCCACACATCGCCATCTAGCCCAAAGCTAAGTAACTAGATTTGTGTTATTATGTTACTTATAATACATAGAAACAACCAGACCACAGACAAATATCTAAGCATAAATACATGTCTGAGGCGGGAATCGAACCCGCAACCCTGTGTTTGGCAGTCCGGCATGGTGACCATTGTGCCAACTGGGTCGTCATAGTTAGGATGCTGCTTTTTCCTATTCGACACCCATCAATGTCATTTTATTACTCCGTGTCAAAATGGGAAAAGGGCAAAAATACTTGCAAACTCTTAGCAACTTTTGGAACACAGTTCGTTATCACGAGTTGGCGAAGGGACCTAGCCTACAAAAAATTTAACACGTTACGAAAACGTGAAACGAAAAACCGTAAGAGAAGCTAATATTTTTAGATTCTGGCTAATAACCATGATAAAACCCGTTGTTAACACTCTTCTGTTCTTTTCTAGGTTGTTTCAATCCTGTTCATACTCGCCGGAACCTACGGACCTTCGTTCTTCAAAGTCTACGTATTACCAGAGGTCACCTTCGCGGAAATGTTCGAGGTGGTCGTACATTTAGTTGGCTTAGTAACTACTCTACCGATGGTAGTCTATAATGTATACATGTAAGTAATCTTGTTCCTACTCGCCGGTACTTACGGGTCTTTTGTTTACAGTCTACGTATTACCAGAGGTCACCTTCGTGGAAATTTTCTGATCTGATCTGACCGTGCCCGATAGTAGGCTCCGGAAAATAAACAGGTCGTTTAATAACACATGTGTGCTCTATTATAAATGACATGTCCATTAACACGTTTAAAAAAATTTAAAGCAGAAATTGTGTAGTAAGGTGTATTGTGATACTTCGTCGTACCTGACCCGTCGGTGAAAGGGTACCTTTTTTTTTTGCGTCAGGAAAATGCGCCCTTATGCATTTCCCGCCACTCCCGGGGGGAGCAGTGGGGTATGTGGGGCTCCCTACTGGCCTAGATGGTGGGCCAGAGGTTTACCCGCTAAAAACCTGACGGTGTCCCTTCTCTCCAGCATGAGCCGAGTGCAGAGGGATTCGCTTGCGCATGCTTAACCACATACACCCGGCGGCGGTTGGTCTCGACAGACCCCATTCGCTTAAAAAAAAACCCGCAGTGCGGGAAAAACCCACTCACAAGAGGCGGCGCGGGACACGTAGCTGCCATCTCGGGCCGCGCGCTCTCCATACAAACGTAGTCGACTGTTTCCTCCCTGGAAAATGACACTAGCACAAATATTTTTTTGCCATAAAACCTATATCTGCCATAACTATGCCCCTATGTTTTGGCTTTTTTTCATTTTCTAATTACCAGAGAAATAAAAAATTATAAAATTAAAAAAATCAAAAAATAGGGGCATTATAAGTTTTATGTACCAAAAATATTTGCTCTAATGTCATTATCCAGGGAGAAAACAGTCGACTACGTTTGTAATAGTTTGTATGGAGAAAGTCCCCAGTACCCTTTCCTCTTAATTAAAAGGATGAAAAGGACCCATGGACATAACTTTAATTGCTCCATTTCAAATATATCTTCAAAAATATTTGTAATTTTGACCTTTGTGAGCATGAACACAAAAAAGAAAAAAAGAAAATTGACATAATTTTGTCTATACATCAAATCAAATCAAATCATTTATTTGCTTAGAGATAGGTAGGTTATTACAAGTTGTACATAAATCTATCATCTGTACATAAATACTAGTTTGAGGCGGGGATCGAACCCGCAACCTTCTGCGCCACAGGCGGGTGTTCGCCCGTCGCGCTACAGAGGTCTCCTTATGGTGAGCGCACACCTACCCGCACCGCACGCGCCGCAGTCGCCCGCAGCGAAAGAAATTCCCAAGGCCGATGCTGATGACGATGACGTCACCAACCCGGCGCTGCGCGCATACAAACGGAGACTGTGGCGCGTGCGGTGCGGCTAGGTGTGCGTTCACCTTAAAAATAACATAGTTCTATTTTTGTCCCACAGATCGTATAAGAAGAAGACAGGTCGCATGCTGACCTGGTACGAAGCAATCCGTCCTCTCTGGTCCATCATGGCTACCACCATCACAATGGTCTACTGGGCTGTCCACTCCCATAACACGGTTATAGAGTACGATCCTAGAGCGTTCATATTCTTATACGGAACCCTGTTTAGTAATATTGCTGTAAGTATTTTGCCATCACCATTTATAAGGCTCCTTAATCAAAGGGTACCTTTTTACTTAGGACTCTCTTCTGTCCGTCTGTCTGTCACCAGGCTGTATCTCATAAACCTTGATAGCCAGACTGTTGAAATTTTCACAGATGATGTATTTCTATTGCCGCAATAACAACAACTACCTACTAAAAAAATTAATGGGGTTTTCATACATGGTACAAATACATGTTGTATGAGATACAATAATACAACATGGTACGGAACTACGGAACCCTTCGTTCGCTTGTCGGACTCGCATTTGGCCGGTTTTTTATTCTAATTTTTTTAATCGGCTCCTATCGGCTAAGGAGACATCTTTTTAGCAGATTTCAGCCACAAATATTGTCATAATCACTTTTATGTATCTGTAGTACAAATCATTAGTCATCATATCAGCCCATACACGTCCACTGCTGGACACAGGCCTCCCCCATACGACGCCACAAACAGCGGTCGTGAGCTGCCTCCACCCACCGACTACCCGCGACCGCCACAATGTCGTCGGTCCACCGGGCAGCTGGTCTCGCAACACTCCGTTTCGCGTTGCATCGCGGCCGCCACTCGAGAACCTTTACTCCCCAGCGGTTGTCAGTTCTGCGAGCTATATGACCTGCCACTGCCCATTGCCAAATCATTAGTATTTTATTTTATTTATTTACTTTTTTTCCTTTCTAGAGTCGCCTCATCATAGCTGAAATAACCCACCAGCGTTGTGACTTCATTACCTGGATGTACTGGCCGTTGCTGGCTGGTGTGTTGACGTCACTGCTCGTGCCTAGAGTTGAGCTCCCTATACTCTATGGTCTAATGACAGCGGCTGTGGTCGGACACGTGCATTATGGAGTTTGTGTGGTAAGTGTGACCAGCGTTGTGACTTCATTACCTGGATGTACTGGCCGTTGCTGGCTAGTGTGTTGACGTCACTGCTCGTGCCTAGAGTAGAGCTCCCTATACTCTATGGTCTAACGACAGCGGCTGTGGTCGGACACGTGCATTATGGAGTTTGTGTGGTAAGTGTGACCAGCGTTGTGACTTCATTACCTGGATGTACTGGCCGTTGCTGGCTGGTGTGTTGACGTCACTGGTCATGCCTAGAGTAGAGCTCCCTATAATCTATGGTCTAATGACAGCGGCTGTGGTCGGACACGTGCATTATGGAGTTTGTGTGGTAAGTGTGATTCCTAGATCACGCTAATAAGCGCCCAGGAACTTTATGAATGACTTCACTGGTTCAGAGACCCAAAGTGGATCTTGGCTTCCGAAACGTCTTCCATCGCTGCCTGTCCAGCGCTATTTCTTGCCAATTCGCGGAGGTCATCTCCTGATTGACTATCAGTGTGATTTCGGTGCAAACGTAGCACTATAGATCAGCCCCCTTAGACAAGATTGCTTTCTATTAGCGATATCGTCAATCAACAGACTTTTTGTTGATTATTTTTGTATGAAATTGACATAAGTCAACGAAAAGTCACGTAGTCTTGCGTTAGAGAAAAAAAAAGATGAATAAGGAGCATCTTATGCCAATTTTATACAATGATTTATGTGAATTTCATACAATTAAATCTATCGATTGGCGATATCGCTAATAGAAAGCAATCTTGTCTAAGGGGACTGGTCGTCCTACTTATGCAACTGAAGTCTTAATAATTCTTCCATCGTCAAAATGTACAATCAACGGTCAAAAGTCTCTGCCCACTGTAATGTTTACAATCCTGTGCAACACTATTAAAACATTATAACAACTTACCCTGTGGATCGAACCCACGTCGGTTGGTGTAGCAGGTGGCAGCTTATACTACTCGGCTAACTAAAGACATAACTAACATGTTAAAAAAAATAATCACTCTGAGTACTTTTAATTCAAGTATTTGTGTTTGTGTGTAACGTCTGTTAGAATAAGGTCGTAAGTCCAATACTTGTTTATAGTATTATTGTAGCAAACTGATAGTAGACTTATGTTATGAACTTATGACCCATACTGTACAATTGTTAACAAGTGAATTAGCAATCGTAATGTTCTAGTTAGTGGGCATGGAAATTATTGTTATTTTGATATACTTAACTGCTACTTTGATATTTTTTGTAAATGTGATTTTTATTGCTAATGTTGTAGTCAATAAGCGAAAACTCGATAATTTAAGAAATTCCTAGTTTAAATAATCTTATCTTGTATATAGTTTCAGGCATCATATCACGCAAGTATGTTTATTTTATTAAGGTGCCTACAAGGGGCCAAACGCAAAATGCCTGTCGCTGGAAACTAAAAATTGTTAATGGTTGCTTGAAAATTGTTAAGTGTTAAGTGTAGGTGAATTGTTTTCCTATATTTTAGTATACTTTAATTAAAGAAGAAAATTTAATGTCATTTCTAAGCCTCTTTTGAAGTCAAAAACACATTATGCCTTACTAAACCTGAAACAATAAAGTTTTTTCGTTTTTAAATTATACCAAAATATAGGAAAATATTTCACCTAAAAACGGTACACAAAAAAACAGTTACTAATTTTAATGCAATAATAAACAATTTAATTAACTTACAACTAAGTACAATTTTAGGATTTGTTAGATGAATTTCGCAAACCCATCATTCAGTTGCAGCGAATTTTTGAATGGCATTCTTTAGCGAATCAATTTTTCAAATTGAGCCAGGTGAATTGTTTTACTGCTTGGCCTCATCTATTTCCATTTTCTTCTGCGACCTCCAGCCAGTTTGTTTAGAAGCGGTTGAAATCGTCAAGCCAGCGTTTTCGGATGCTCGACATCGCCGAGCGTCGGGGGTAAAATTATAAATATTTATAGGCGAAAGGCATTTTGTTCTTAGCTCCGATTTGCACCTTAAATTAAATTACATTATTAAACAGTGATCTTTCCCGATAAACCTCGAAACTTATTATACAATCTCAAAACGCATTTTAACAGCATTTACAAGAGAAGAGGTTACCTAAATTATTCTGTTAATAGTTTTAAAACCTAAAAATCTGATAGTATCTTTAAATATGTCCCCGTAAAAACCCTTCACGGCGATCATGTTACCAGCGTTTCATATATATAATAAAAAATTAAGTTTATCATTAATAATTTTATCTTCATCTCTCTCTGTTATTATTTTACATAATTTATAACAATATCTTAAAAGTATTCCGTTTTTGTTAACACATTTTTTTAGAATGTTGAAGTGTTTGAAAATATGCTATATGGTGTAACTTTATATGTTTACTTGTAATAGGTGTTGGCTAAGTGATAGACACTTTGAATTTCATTCCAATGGTTGTGTGTTCGAATCCGAGCTCAACAAAGATTTTTCTTACTATTAATTTGCGAATTTATCATTATTCTTACGGTGAAGAAAATGTGATGAAACCCGCAGCTTAGTTGGTTCCAGACGTATTAACGAGCTGTTTCACCTGGACACGGTCAACTAAGTTGAAGGGGTTGTATAAGTTCTGGGCAACGTCATAAATATGACGTCATATTTTTTTCTTCATACATTTTTAGAATGTTGAAGTATTTGATAGAATGCCATAAGATGTAATATTATATAAATGATTGAAATTTCACGAATTGAAGCTGCATCCCTTTTCTTAATTTTTTTTTTTGCTAAAATGATCCACTTACTTACTATACTTACACTTGTCGTTTGTTAATCTAAAATATTTCAAACAACAATGTTGCTTTGGATATAATCTTGTACCACAGTTTACCTACAGGCGTATCAGATATAGAACTCACTACCCCATAGTATACATATAACCACTGGGCCATTAAGCTCATCAACACAATAAGAAACATAATAATTATTAGTTTTCAAATGGCAGGTGTTAAAAACCACAAATTCTACGAATTTTCAATACAAGCTACTAAACCAGTTTTTTTAACGAACATAGTTAAACTAAATCCACCATTAATAATCAATTACATTACAATACTATAGTCATTTAAATAAATATACATTAAAATAAAGCCATATTTTGACTTCAATCAAATTAAGTTGCCCATTCTCTTGTTTCTTATGCTAAAATGAATAAATCTACTGCTAACTGTTTTGTAAAATATTCATAAGTTTGAACATTTGTAAACTAATACGTTTATATAATTTAAAATTAATTGATGGTTCAAAGGTTGAGGTGATTTAATTCAATTCAATCATTTATATTATGCGAATAAAGGTAATCCCATCAAAAACATAACTTGTAAAAAAAACCAAGTCTCGCAACCCAGTTCTTCTACCGTAAAAAGTTGTGAGATCCATGTAATACCAAGTCGGTTAAAATCTCTTATGTTTTAAATAAATAGATTGACTTGGCAATCGCATAAAAACACAATGTATCTCGCAAGCAATACATATTATATTAAATTACATTTTTTAGTGCGATTGCTAAGTCAATCTATTTATTTAAAACATAAGAGATTTTAACCGACTTGGTATTACATGGATCTCACAACTTTTTACGGTAGAAGAACTGGGTTGCGAGACTTGGTTTTTTTTACAAGTTATGTTTTTGATGGGATCTCATTTCTTTTTGTGTTCATAGATAGTCCTACTTTTTTTTCCTTTCCGGTACCTTCTACTTCTTGAATACCTACAACGGGTTTTCTTATATAGGTACACTGATTCATTGACTGCAAATGTAACTTTGTAATCCTATATATTTATATGGGATTACAAAGTTATTTATGCAGTTGGTGTATCTGGAAAACTGGACCGAAATTGTATAATATTTTAGTTTTTCCTTGATTTATACACTAAACACTAATTGTATTCAAAATTTGAAGCTTCTATGTCTGCTAGAAGTACCTTAGACTTTTGATGATCGGTCAGTGAGTGACAAAATTAAGAAACTTTGACTAGTTATAATTCTTAAACTACTTGTTGAAATTGGATGAAATTTGAAATATACCGAGTTCATAGTATACCGAGTTCTGAGTGCCCCCAGATTATAAATTACAATTACACCAAGGTATCAATGAATACAATGCAGAGAAACAAAATAAAGATAGTGCTTTTAGCAATAGACATAGAACTAGTTTAGAAAAAGATACGTTATTATGGTTGAAGACATTTATTTCCCCAAAAAATAGTTTAGTTTTAATCAACTTACATTGAGAAATAATTTAATAAGATACTAGGCATGCAAGATAAAAATATTACTAAGAGTATGTTGTAAAAAAAGTAGACGAGTCGATCGAACTATGACTATTTCAAAGAATTATTATGATTTTATTTGACACCTTTTCGTCTGTAATTTTGATGATCTATCTAGAATAAGATATATCGCATCTTACGGATTAGGGTTTATATTTGAAACAAATGAATTGAGTGAAGAAAGACCATTGTTTATTTTATTGATATAGTTACACTGTGGCGTTGGACGCGAAAGCTCCTAGGCGCTTTTCTCTAGACTAATCCTAATGGCTAGGTTATGTGGTGCAAGATTAAGTCTAGGGATAACTGTCAATGAGAAACACAAATCAAAGGCTAAAATTCTTTGGACTTTGTATTTTAAGCAATCGAAAGTTTATGAAGAGTCAGGCCTAAAAAAAATGAGACCATCAACGATTTTTCCTCGGAGCTAACTGTAGTATTTTTGGTTTCAGGTACGACAAATCTGTGACCATCTGAATATAAAGTGCTTCATTGTGCCGAAAGGAAAAAGAAAATGAAAAGAAGATATGGCAAAATAATGTTAGTTTTATAAGAAATTAATAAACACAATTGCGATCAAAATTAGGTTTTATATTTAGAAATAAAAGCTTTTTCTTTGTACAATGATGGTTTTTATGTAAAGTCCTTCTAATGCCGAACGAAAAAGCTTTAAAAAGAGAAATGAAAAAAGAAACATCATCTCATGCGGGAAGAGTGAATTCCAAAAAGTATCTTTATGGATTATTTGTTATAATTAATTTAAATTTATTTTAACTACGCTATTGCATTGGGGAATCCTGTAATGATAGATGTAGTTTTTCTGATAAATAAATAAATAAATCTCCATCTAAAGATGGGGAATGATCTGTTTCACTTTAAGGATCTGGGTATTAAGACCCAGCTCCCTGCGGGCGACACTTTAGAGTTATTTAAAGATCTGAGCAGTGAGCATATAAGCATTAAGCACCCAGATCCTCAAAAGCGATTCCATTAAAATTATCCTTGATATCCTTTAATAATTTCTCTCTGTAGTTAGCCCGTGATAACTGAGGATAGTGTAACCACTATCCTCATTAGGACTATCTTCACTATCTATCTTATCTTCACTATCCTCTATGATAACTCATTAGGTTGTTTTTACCTGGATTTAATAATTTGTCTCCATCAACTTCCGATCATAGCATCTCTCACGTTATGGAACTTGTGATGATTCTTTAATCTGATCCGTCAATCTGGTTGAGGATCGACTTCGCGAGCATTTTCCGTCTGTGTTCCCAACAATAATGAGTTCCTTCTTTTCATCTTTATGAAAATTAAAGTCCTGACTGACGGTTATATCAACGTACAGCTTAAAACAATGGACGGCAGCTTAAAACAATGGACTCTTTGCCATCCAGATAGCAGTTATATCGTAGGCATCAGCTAAGAAAGTATTTTGAAAAAATCAACCTTTACGCAGACTATAAATTAAATATAAATCGCGGGTAAAAGCTATCTCTTTGATAAATTAATAGGGACTATCTATTATTCATATTATTAATTATGCTTTATCTTAATAAAAAAATCTATTCCGAACATAACGTCAAGAACCTGCCACTACCTAAATCCAGCTAAAAGCGCAGTACCTGGTACAAAAACATGACACCAATACACAATCTAATTCACAAAATAATACGTAATACTACACCGAATAGCAAAAAAAAGAGCAATAAGACATCGCAATGCGAATTTCTACGGAACCATTGCTACGGGACGAAAAGAGACAGGTATACGCGTACCATCTGTCAGACAACTCCGTCTTCAAATTATACGTTCTCATAGCCTTGCGGGCGGTTGGGCGTTTTGTGAAACGACGGAAGATGCGTTACTTGCTGTAGCATTTTAAGCTTTATTATAGAGGAATAAAGTTTGATGTGAACAATGCGTATGTGAGGTTGGGATGTTTTAAGTTTGAGACGAAATTTAGTAATGGGGGGTGCATGTCATGGATACTGGAGTGAGGGTTTAGAATTTCAGTATAGCTTCGGATGGCTACGGAACGCTTTGTGCGTTTGTTTACCACATATTTTTTTTTATCTTACGATAATTTAAACCCGATCTTAGTAACACGAGACTTGGTTAATAACATCGGTATATTGTTACTTGTGTAGTGAACTTTTGTGATGTGATATTAAGTGTTTTGTTTTTGAAGATTCGGTTTTTTATTTTATTTTTTGTTCTTTTTTTTTGTTTTTTATAAATAGGTAAGTGTCGTGTTTGTTAAAAATAACGTGGTGGTTTGGCATTTTAAAATGGCATGAAATGTAACGCATGCATTGGAAATGATTTTTAACTTCATAGGTATGGTGTTCATTTTTTTAAACCTTTAATTAAAAAAAAAAAGACAATCAAATAAAAATTAAGCAAAAAAATTAATATGATACAAATCAAATACGTTTAATTTAAGCGTTATCGAAGGCTTGTTTGTTAAATTCTAGCAATATTTACGCAAAATGTGTCAATTTTAAATTTACGAAAAATTTAAAAAAAAAATCTTCAGATGACCAAAGGGCTGGCTGCTTTGGTCAACGAATTGGCATTGCAAATTTTCCATCCAAACAGACAATAACCTTAGCCTACCTTACCTTTGGCCTTAACTGGCCTTTTTAGCTAAGTTTCTCTAGGTAGTGTTTATTATTCTTATGACCAAAGGGCTGTCTGCTGCTTTGGTAAACGGATCGGCTTTGCCAACCAAAGAGGCTATACCTAGCAGCCTTTTTGGCTAATTTTCCCAAAGTATAATTAATTTTGGCTGTTTATTACTTAGGAAGGTTAATTATTTTTATTTCTATAAAGTTTAACATAAATAACTATATTTTGTAATATAAATATATGGGGACAAATTACAATAGGTTTTATAGTTATGGACAAAATACGCGACCGGAAGCGGCGGGAATTCAACCGAAGCCCATTAAGATATTTATTAAGCTACGAAAAATACTGTAGCATATTGCGTAGCGTAAAATGTCGTAGTCAATATCTCTACATATAATAAATTCGAAGTTTTGGAAGTAAGCGTTCTACGTCCATAATGATCTTAGCACTATAGAATTCGCTAACCTTATATAGCTCCGGTAGAAAAAAATCTTGCATGCGCGATTCAGGTTTTCTTAAATTTATAAAATCACAAATTAGTTGATTATTCTTTTTGTTCTGCTTAAAAATTTTGTACACTTATGTATTTCAAGAAAACATAGCAATATACACATTTTTTAACTAGAAAATAAAGTAATTAATTTAATAAGATATTTTTTTTAATTTCAAGTAACTAGCGCCATCTCTTCGTTTTCGCGAAACTACCATTCATCTCAGAAAATGTTGATTTTATTTGTTTACCTTTGTTTGTGCAGTCTAATTTCGGGAACTAGGAAACAGATTTTAACATAATCTTCACGAATGTGTTCAGAAAATATCAGAAGAGGTTTAGGTATTTCAAGTAGATTTATGTTACTAATTAAAATTTGATATTTCTTGGCGTAAAAAATAAACCATAATATTTTTGCATGAAAACGTACAGAACGTAGGGATGATGTCAAAATTGTCAGTTTGACATACGGAAAGAAGCATCTAGCGCCATCTCTTTTTTATTTATAATTTTATTATGGCTTCGCATTATTACTATCGCGCATAAAGCCAGTGTCGCGGTAAAAGAAAATTCAATCCAATGCAGGAGCGTTTTTTGAATTTGGAACATTACAACGCTCCAGCAATTTTGTATGAACATGTGTATGAAGCGGCGTGCTGGGGTTATTAAAAACTTAAATACTCTTTGATTGGATCTCTTTTATCAAAGTACTAGCGTCCCGCCCCGGCTTTGCACGGCTATATTATGCATGTATTATCTTCTTATCTATACATATAAAATCCTTTGTCCTGACTGACTGACGGATCATCGCACAGCCTAAACCGCTGATCGTAGAGACTTGAAACTTGGAGGGTATGTTCTTTGTATGACGTAGGCATCCGATAAGAAAGAATTTTCCGAAATTCTACCCCTAAAGGGGTGAAAAAGGGGGGCAAAGTTTGTATTGGACAACGTGATTCCTTAGAACAATCTATTTCAAATTTTGCATATACATTCTTTAACAGAATTAATGGAACACGTGTTTCGTATTTTATTGAAATTCATCCCCTAACGGCGTTAAAAAGGGGAAGAAAGTTATTTTGGGAGTGATTTGCTTCGAAATTGATATCAATACTCTTTAGTGCTTTTGATTAGATTGGTAACATACTCATTAATCTATGATTGGTAAGACGTCACTTCAAGCTGACAGCGTTAACGTAAAACCTAAGAGGTTGAAAACTTCGAACATTGAACTGAAAAAAGGTGTCTTGCCATTTAGTACTGGGAACTTGACATAGTATTTTTTTTTTTGCGCGATACGTTTGCTAATACCTGTCGATAGAGGACATTACGGCAAATGAAATATGCCTTTACACCAAATCTCATAGGTGTCTCGGAAATGGGGTATTTGACCAAACGTTATGACTAAGATTTTATCAAAAGTGCGCTGTGCACAAATAATGCTTTCTAACCAAACTTCTAAACCATCTCGGAGACGGGATATTTGTTAAAACATAGAACTGTTATAGGATAGCCACTGAATCACTTAAAACTCTATATTTTTATTAGGATACGCCAAAATTACTCTCTGCGCAACTGTTCAGCCCTACCTAATAATAAATTTTGAACAATTTGCCAAAAGTCACAGTTCCCAAAGTTAGTAGATACTAATTATTAAGTAATTTAAAAGAAATATCTTTTGTTATGAATACGAAAATACCTAAACAAATGAATAGGACTTTTACACCTTTTTCATTTTTAAAATGGACAGGAAAGTGATCTTATAAGGGTTCCTTTTTTACCTTTTAAGGTACGGAACCCTAAAAACACAAAAGATGACTATGATAGATAGGTAATTACTAATTAGCACGATATGATTAAAGATTTACTCATGTGGTAATCGTAGAGTTTTGTGCATTATTGGCTCTGTGTTAGAAAGACAGAAATAGAAGAATTCATTTTTTTGGTTTAGAACTTTAGGTACTTAGACGTATAGCCCATTTTGGATCCCATCCCAAGAGAATTGGGTGCACCCGAGGTTTTCGTGTTCCAAGTTAAAATACATCTCATTCAAAATCTATCTTCTCTATACATATCAAATTCTTTGTCCTGACTCACTGACGGATCAACGCACAGCCTAAATCGTAGAAACCTGAAACTTGTAGGGTGTGTTCTTCGTATGACGTAGGCATCCGATAAGAAAGGATTTTACGAAATTAATTACCTACCGGGTTTAAAAAAGAGTAGAAAGTTATTTTAGGCGATTTGCTTCGACTCGAACTCCTTAGTGCTTTTGATTAAATTAAGTAAGTACATTTTATTTTGACACACATGTTTCAAACTCAATCTAATTTGAAATCAACAAAAAATAATCCTATTTTAACTATTTTCGACTCCTGCGCGGACGAAGTCGCGGGCAAAAGCTAGTTATCAAATAAAATTAAAAAATGCTCATTTTGAGTTTGGATGATGTCGGAAAGTGTGGCGAACGGTTCCCCAAATTCAATTTTTTTTAAGAATTTAGTACTTATAGATAGAATAACATGTTTAATAATTTACAGAAAAACTATATATTTTCAAATTTTTAGCATTTATGTCCTTTTTAAATTTTGAAATGGGATATTTACCATAAGTATTTAGGTGTTGTTTCTAATTTGTGTTTTTATGCCCTTGTTAATTTCATCTATAACTATGTTTGTCAAATAATTAACCATTCTATTCAAATTTGGCGGACAGTAGGTACAAAATACTTATGATGCGTATACTCTTTATTTTTAACCCAAAATGTGAGTTAATGAGTACCAACTTGTGTTAAAAAAAAATTCAACATTCGGTAGGTCCGGAACGTGACTTTTGACCGGTTTACAAAAAATACTTTAACGTCCCTACCTACCTACTGGGTTCGGGTATTTATTCTGGACCGTCAAAAAAATTGGACGTGTTTCTTTATTTCATTTTCTGAAACACAATTATCGCTAGTAGTAATATTAATAGGTATTATGTTCCAATCAAAAACTTTCAATGTACATTACTTACTTAAAAAATAGACGGTAACAAATTGTCGCAATATTTTGTACTTATTAGGTGCTTATTAGTAGGTAAGTAGGTACAAAATCGCTAAGTTTATAAGACGTTTTTTTTTTTTTTTTTTTTTTTTTTTTTTTCAGTTATGGCTTCGCACGGTTTGTGCATATAGCCAGTATCAAGTAATATTTTGCATCAAGTTATGGCCCGATTTACAGAAATCGGGCTCAAAGTGTTTCAAGATGGTCAAGTCGTCAAGTCACAGTTTGTCAAGTCAGGGGTCATAGTAAAGCGGTGGCTACTTTACTATAACCTTGTAGGAGATTTTGGAGGCAACGAGAAAAGTCCATGTTTGACACTGATTTTTACTTTCACTACACTTGTGCACTTTCACGGAACTAAATTAGATAACTTTCCACCAGAATTATACAATTTAACTCGGTTTACAACTAAGTTTCGTGTAAATAAAACTGCAGCACGACATGTTGTTGGCTCGTTCCCGCCAAAACTCCTTATAAGACTTTTGTAACAGAAAATAAAAACAACCATCCTCTATGGTTCCAATTTAGCTGACTTTTAAGACTCTATAAACTAAGGACCGCTTGCAGGTATTTTGGATAACCCAAGTTTAGCTAAACGGTGTTAGTTCCGGTGTTAGATTGTATTTAATTAGGGTTAATGAGCAATAAGATTAAACACATTCATATCATAGAGTGAGTTATTATGACCAATTTCATATTCATCATCATCATCATATCAGCCCATACACGTCCACTGCTGGACATAGGCCTTCCCCATACGACGCGACGCAACAAACAGCGATCGTGAGCAGCCTCCATCCGCTGACTACCCGCCAGTAATTTCATATCAAAATTTTGTAAAAAAATTTTTGTGTAATTTACTGTTTTTGTACATCGAAGTTTTTGTTAAGATGCTTAATATGAATTGCGTATAAGCAGGGTTAAATAAATTTAAAAAAACTACTACGAGAGCTTCCGGTCTGGAACTTCGCATGGGGGTTCTTTTTAAGACCAAAGCATTAAGAAAGGATTTATGATTTTAACCTCTTAAGGTGTAAAAAAGGTTGATAAAGTCGTTGTAACCATTACATATTCTGTGTTGGTAAAAAATCACAAGTACTTTTAATTAAAGTGACTAATGCTGGTAAAGTCGCGGGGCGTAGCTAGTCCTACTAAAATCGCGCCTTCACGCAAAAACAACTGAACCGATTGCGAACAAATTCGCTATGTATGTACTTATTATTATTATTATTAAGAGCCTGTAGTGTCCCACTGCAGGGCAAAGGCCTCTCTACTCCCCCTCCACTGATCGCGATCTTGTGCGACGGATTGTCAATCTGTCATAAATTTGTCGATATCGTCTCGCCACCTTCGACGGGGTCTGCCGGGTAATCTTTTTCCGTTGGTGGGTGTCCAAAAAGTTGATTTGGCCCAAAGTTCTTCCGGCATACGGCAGATATGGCCGGCCCAATACTTAGATAACTGGAAACCTGAATTAACATTTTATAGGCCATATCTCTATATCTCTGTATTCAAAAAGGATCGGGATCTACACGGGTGAAACCGCGGGGCGCAGCCAGTTTCTTATAAAACCTTGTTAAAACAATAAATTCAAAAACAACAAAGTACACAAAAACAATCCGAACAATGTCATACGTTTTATTAGTCATTTCCTACGGCCGTCGCTGAATGATTTAAACATATTTTGATTAATTACAGTTTATTTCCAGTTACGTATGTACCTAAGCGATAATTATGTTTTATTAGTGAATGTGGGCTTCCATATGACAGTTCATAAAACAGATGTTTTTGACGGACAAGTGACGAATGACTGTGAGGTTTATTTCTTTAAATTTTTTGCTCAATTTTGCCAGTGTCATATTATAAATCTTTATTCAAGTTTTGTTACGCGCACAGTTATAACTTTGGTCTACGACCGAAGAAAAAAAAAGTTTTGTTATTTTTTCTTACATTTATTAATTTTCTTTGTTCTTGATTCGCTAAAGTCAATGATCTTTAACGAAACCTCGCCTCAAATTACATGTCACCGAAATTATATAATTTAACACAAGATCTTAATTTAATTTCACGTAAATCAGTTTTCTAGCTAAGTCATAGAGATGACAAGTTTAAATACGAACCACTGCTTTATTTACTTAAAAAAAACCGGCCAAGTGCGAGTCGGACTAGCACAAGAAGGGTTCCGTACGTTTTATTCTGTTTTTATTTGTGGTTATAGCTGCAACAGAACATCTTACAACTTCTGTGAAAATTTCAACGCTATCACGGTTCATAAGATAAAGCCTGGTGACAGACAGACGGAAGTGAAGTCTTAGTAATAGGGTAACGTTTTTACCCTTTGGGTACGGAACCCTAAAAACATTACAAATAGATGGCGACAAAAAAACTTATGATTAAAGTCTAGCTCATGGTAAAAACTGGTAATCTATCGATCTTTTTCCTTTTTTTTTGACTTCACGCAACTTGTGTAAATCGTCAGTAGTTTTATTAATAAATTAAAATAAAAAAAATATTAATTTACTATTAGCTAGGTAGGTACTTAGGTCTACACGTGGTTTACTCAATTATCCCACTAAACTTCTATCAAAGAAATTGCAACTTCGGCAATACTAAGGCCCGTATTAATAAATCGCTCTCAATATCGATCTTGAGTGCGTATCAATCGAGTGAGTCTTGAGATGTGGTCACTATCTTAAGTTAGGCGTTAATTAATAGATAAAACTCAAGTTTTAACCAGGCTGATATCGCTCTTGAGATTTGAGACTGATCTTGAATGACAGTAACGCTTTGTTCTTACCTTGAATGATATGTTCTTACCCTATGGTAGGTAGTGTCGTCATATTTTGCTGTCAACTTGTTTTTAATGTGAAAATATTTAAAAAAATGTAAGATTTGTATGACCCGCAATCAGACTTGAGTTCACGAAACTACATCTTGAGACATATCTTGAGAGCTGAGTTTGATTTATTAATACGGAATGACTCAAGTGATACGTCGCTCTTTAATCGCGTCTTAAGATATGTTTATTAATCAGCGCAACAACTCAAGAGCAAACTCAAGATTGAAATCGATATTGAGTTCGGTTTATTAATACGGACCTAAGTTCAAATTGGACTGATGAAAAAAGGTAGTAATTTTACGATATAATATTAATGCAGGTAAACGAAGACGTGTGAAACCAGAATTTAAAAAAAATCTACCTACGTAGGTACTAGGCACCTAATTATTTTAATGAACTCTACGTGAACGTATATTCCAATAAATGTAAACGTCAAATGTTTTACAAATATTGCAATATTTTGGAAACTAATTGTCGTACTAATGTAAAAACTATGCAATATAGTTTAATAAACATGTGTTTTAAACATTTCATGTAATTCGGACGTTTTATGAAATCTTTTTAAAGAAAATTAGAGAAATTTCAACCTAGCTATAGCAGGCATTTTGGATTTGAAAACATGGTATAATGGTCCCAGTCTACAATTACAATTTTCTAAAATCGCAACCTGGTCTCTGGGCTGAATTCGGGCCAGGACCAGAATTCACCAAACCCTGAGGTTGGGTACTTTGATTTTTGCACATAGGCAATCTTTTTGCCCATTTTACGTGGCATAGTTACTTCATATTTTGTGACGCAATTAGGGGAGCGCCCCGAGGTTGAGATCAGGCTGTCAAATGATAAAAAAAATTAAGACTGGTAGTTTTTGATAAGCGCGTTCAATCAAACGAAAAAACAGCCTTTAGCTATCTAGTATCTATAGACAACAAAGCCTGGGGTTAAACTAAGTCCCGACGAGCTACCCGTCTTCGAGACTTTGATTACGTTTTGTTTTAATTAACAGCGCATGTGGTAATTAGGATATACTTTTATTACTATAGTAAATGTCCTAAATCTTCGTTAGGAATGTCCTATAGTAAGGACTAACAGACAAAGATTTTGTATTAGCAATATCCGTTACAAATACAAATTATGACATCACATCATCATCATTTTCATTTGGTTTTGACTAGAATATTTATACTCTTCTGATGAAACGGAAAAATCTATATACTGAAAACTTAGTAAAATGCCGGTCCCGATATGATGGCTTTGTTCCAATAGTTCTGTTACTGGAATGTACCAACTTATTTGTCCCAATAGGCCCGGTTAGGGGAGAGAACCGAACTATTCAGACTATTTTCTCCGAGTAGGTCTGTTTCTAGTTCCGTTACCGGACTATTGCAACTTTTTAGCCATAGTGGTTCGGTTGGGTTAGAGAATCGAAATGTTGATACTATTTGTCCTAGTAGTTTGGCGGTCCGGTTTTTTTTTTCAGCGTAGTCCAGTCTACGATCCCGGACTCACAGGGTGTTCCATCTATTTAAATAATAAACTCTTACAATAAGTTTTAAAAGTAAAAACAAAAGCGCGCTAAGTAATTGTGAAGTGATGCGTAAGAGGCGGGTTCCGCGAAATTTCATATAATGTAGCTTAGCTTCGGTGGAGACGTCGGGATTGTTTAGTGCGGTCATCCGTGAGATAGGCGCGGGAGTTGTCGATAAAATAAAATGCCATAGGCTAGTCTTGTGCCTTAGACTAGGCTAATGTTTTGTATTGAAGGGATAGAGAGCACGGACGGGGACTCGCGTAGTCGTCTAAGAAATCTTATAACTTAAGTTTTGGTCTTTTTTTACTTCAGCTGTGTTGTTTTCAAAGCAAGATAGAGTGCGCAATGAACATATAAGGGGAAGCTTTAAGGTCGCATCCATAACGAACAAAATGGTGGAGTCAAGGCTGAGGTGGTACGGTCACGTACTGAGAAGGCCCGATGACTATGTCGTGAAAAAGTGCCTTTCCATGGCTACTAGAAAAAGGGGTAGGGGTAGACCACAAACCACATGGGTGACAAATGTCCAAAGGGACATGAAAAGCCTCGGGCTCAGAGATGAGAATGCAAGTCAGCGAGCTACATGGCGCCGCATGATAAGGAAAGCCGACCCCGTGTAACGGGATAAGGCGAGGACAAAGAAGAGGAGCTGTGTTGTTTTCAGTAGGCTGTATTAGAAATGTTTGAGGTTTAGTACGTGAAAACTTACTATTAAACCGAAGAGTTCTTTTGAAAATTTTCAAAGAAAATACAGCTCTAAAATTATGCGTGATTTGAACTCGTTATGGTGCTAAATTATGGTGCAATTTTCCTTGAAAAAAGAAATGTCTAGTGGAAGCTTTTCGCGATCACGTTTTGGTTAATAATATATTAAAAAATCATTAAAAAAGAGTAGTAATCATTTATAATGGAAAACCAAAGCTTTTTCTGAAAAATAAATAGTAATTTTTTTTTATTAGAGTTTTAGAATGTTTGTCCTCGGACGTTAGACACGATTTTTGACGACGTGGAATAGGTAAATGTAGAATGCCCTATTTCATAAAAATAAGAAAAAATAAAAACATTTTTAACGATGTCAATCTTTATAAAAATAATATTTGTTGACACGTGTTTATGTCTTTTTATACAATAAACTTTTACCTTCGTGTCATTTCGAGCATCGTTTTTATATTTGAAATCATCTTGTAAACGACACCGTTTGTCGTTAAATATTATATTTTAATATCATAATGTTCCAATCGTAAAATTATCATTTCCGGAAAACATTTTCCTAAATGTTACAGCTTTTTTTATTTTCGTCTACTTAGTTTCAAGAGATAATTTATGGTTTCAAAATTAATAAGTACAATATTTTTTCTTCATATTATTAACACTTTCCTAGTGCCGAGCAAAGGCCTATCTACCTTTCTTCCATTGATCACGATCTGTAGTTATTGCACACCAGTCATTCTTAATAAAAAAAATATATGAAAAAATTCTAAGTCCTGGTTGACTTTAAATATCAACTTTAACGCACAACTCAAAGCAATTGGTGGATTGGGCTGAAAAGTGACACACAGATTATGAATGACGTAGGCATCTGTTATAAAAAGATTTTTGGAAAATTCAAAGCCTACGCGAACGAAGTCGCGAGTAAAATAGGTTCATAAAATGATATAACCTCTTTTAATAATGTCCTTCTTCTTTTTTCCTACCCATATTTTTTGAGACCCTGCTTTTGTTTTCAACCTATTTTTGAGAACCCTTCCTTTTTCCAACCCATATTTTAGTCTAGGCTCCTCATCTCTTTCTCTGAATACAAGTTCACTTGTGGAAAATGCATTATGGCATTAAGTCCGTCTTTGTTTTTTAGGGTCGTCTTTTTTATATCTTATTTTATGCATATGTAGAATGTTTTTTTTTATGCGTTTGGGTGGTGCCCTGGATGGTTTAGATTTAGATTCACAAATCGTTTTTATTTGTCATTTTTTTTAAATGGCAAAACACTAACTTTTACTTAATTTTTACCGCCCTTATTTTATTTTTATTTTATGTATAGGTTTTGATTTGATTTGATTTTAATTCTGATTTCAACATATGGATCTTATATATCTGAAATAAATGCATTTTATTTATTTATTTTATTTAAAACAATATTTGCCGGGACAGCTGGTTGAGTAAAAATAAATAATTGCAGGAGTAGATCAAAATTAAGTATTTTTATTATAATCATCACTACATGGTATAAAACAAAGTAGCTTTCTCTGTCCCTATATCCCTTTGTATGCTTAAATCTTTAAAACTACGCAACGGATTTTGATGCGGTTTTAATAGATAGAGTGATTCAAGAGGAAGGTTTATATGTATAATATATGCATAATATAGCCGTGCGAAGCATAGTTTAATAAACATGTGTTTTAAACATTTCATGTAATTCGGACGTTTTATGAAATCTTTTTAAAGAAAATTAGAGAAATTTCAACCTAGCTATAGCAGGCATTTTGGATTTGAAAACATGGTATAATGGTCCCAGTCTACAATTACCATTTTCTAAAATCGCAACCTGGTCTCTGGGCTGAATTCGGGCCAGGACCAGAATTCACCAAACCCTGAGGTTGGGTACTTTGATTTTTGCACATAGGCAATCTTTTTGCCCATTTTACGTGGCATAGTTACTTCATATTTTGTGACGCAATTAGGGGAGCGCCCCGAGGTTGAGATCGGGCTGTCAAATGATAAAAAAAATTAAGACTGGTAGTTTTTGATAAGCGCGTTCAATCAAACGAAAAAACAGCCTTTAGCTATCTAGTATCTATAGACAACAAAGCCTGGGGTTAAACTAAGTCCCGACGAGCTACCCGTCTTCGAGGTTCAGACTTTGATTACGTTTTGTTTTAATTAACAGCGCATGTGGTAATTAGGATATACTTTTATTACTATAGTAAATGTCCTAAATCTTCGTTAGGAAAGGAAGGACTAACAGACAAAGATTTTGTATTAGCAATATCCGTTACAAATACAAATTATGACATCACATCATCATCATTTTCATTTGGTTTTGACTAGAATATTTATACTCTTCTGATGAAACGGAAAAATCTATATACTGAAAACTTAGTAAAATGCCGGTCCCGATATGATGGCTTTGTTCCAATAGTTCTGTTACTGGAATGTACCAACTTATTTGTCCCAATAGGCCCGGTTAGGGGAGAGAACCGAACTATTCAGACTATTTTCTCCGAGTAGGTCTGTTTCTAGTTCCGTTACCGGACTATTGCAACTTTTTAGCCATAGTGGTTCGGTTGGGTTAGAGAATCGAAATGTTGATACTATTTGTCCTAGTAGTTTGGCGGTCCGGTTTTTTTTTCAGCGTAGTCCAGTCTACGATCCCGGACTCACAGGGTGTTCCATCTATTTAAATAATAAACTCTTACAATAAGTTTTAAAAGTAAAAACAAAAGCGCGCTAAGTAATTGTGAAGTGATGCGTAAGAGGCGGGTTCCGCGAAATTTCATATAATGTAGCTTAGCTTCGGTGGAGACGTCGGGATTGTTTAGTGCGGTCATCCGTGAGATAGGCGCGGGAGTTGTCGATAAAATAAAATGCCATAGGCTAGTCTTGTGCCTTAGACTAGGCTAATGTTTTGTATTGAAGGGATAGAGAGCACGGACGGGGACTCGCGTAGTCGTCTAAGAAATCTTATAACTTAAGTTTTGGTCTTTTTTTACTTCAGCTGTGTTGTTTTCAAAGCAAGATAGAGTGCGCAATGAACATATAAGGGGAAGCTTTAAGGTCGCATCCATAACGAACAAAATGGTGGAGTCAAGGCTGAGGTGGTACGGTCACGTACTGAGAAGGCCCGATGACTATGTCGTGAAAAAGTGCCTTTCCATGGCTACTAGAAAAAGGGGTAGGGGTAGACCACAAACCACATGGGTGACAAATGTCCAAAGGGACATGAAAAGCCTCGGGCTCAGAGATGAGAATGCAAGTCAGCGAGCTACATGGCGCCGCATGATAAGGAAAGCCGACCCCGTGTAACGGGATAAGGCGAGGACAAAGAAGAGGAGCTGTGTTGTTTTCAGTAGGCTGTATTAGAAATGTTTGAGGTTTAGTACGTGAAAACTTACTATTAAACCGAAGAGTTCTTTTGAAAATTTTCAAAGAAAATACAGCTCTAAAATTATGCGTGATTTGAACTCGTTATGGTGCTAAATTATGGTGCAATTTTCCTTGAAAAAAGAAATGTCTAGTGGAAGCTTTTCGCGATCACGTTTTGGTTAATAATATATTAAAAAATCATTAAAAAAGAGTAGTAATCATTTATAATGGAAAACCAAAGCTTTTTCTGAAAAATAAATAGTAATTTTTTTTTATTAGAGTTTTAGAATGTTTGTCCTCGGACGTTAGACACGATTTTTGACGACGTGGAATAGGTAAATGTAGAATGCCCTATTTCATAAAAATAAGAAAAAATAAAAACATTTTTAACGATGTCAATCTTTATAAAAATAATATTTGTTGACACGTGTTTATGTCTTTTTATACAATAAACTTTTACCTTCGTGTCATTTCGAGCATCGTTTTTATATTTGAAATCATCTTGTAAACGACACCGTTTGTCGTTAAATATTATATTTTAATATCATAATGTTCCAATCGTAAAATTATCATTTCCGGAAAACATTTTCCTAAATGTTACAGCTTTTTTTATTTTCGTCTACTTAGTTTCAAGAGATAATTTATGGTTTCAAAATTAATAAGTACAATATTTTTTCTTCATATTATTAACACTTTCCTAGTGCCGAGCAAAGGCCTATCTACCTTTCTTCCATTGATCACGATCTGTAGTTATTGCACACCAGTCATTCTTAATAAAAAAAATATATGAAAAAATTCTAAGTCCTGGTTGACTTTAAATATCAACTTTAACGCACAACTCAAAGCAATTGGTGGATTGGGCTGAAAAGTGACACACAGATTATGAATGACGTAGGCATCTGTTATAAAAAGATTTTTGGAAAATTCAAAGCCTACGCGAACGAAGTCGCGAGTAAAATAGGTTCATAAAATGATATAACCTCTTTTAATAATGTCCTTCTTCTTTTTTCCTACCCATATTTTTTGAGACCCTGCTTTTGTTTTCAACCTATTTTTGAGAACCCTTCCTTTTTCCAACCCATATTTTAGTCTAGGCTCCTCATCTCTTTCTCTGAATACAAGTTCACTTGTGGAAAATGCATTATGGCATTAAGTCCGTCTTTGTTTTTTAGGGTCGTCTTTTTTATATCTTATTTTATGCATATGTAGAATGTTTTTTTTTATGCGTTTGGGTGGTGCCCTGGATGGTTTAGATTTAGATTCACAAATCGTTTTTATTTGTCATTTTTTTTAAATGGCAAAACACTAACTTTTACTTAATTTTTACCGCCCTTATTTTATTTTTATTTTATGTATAGGTTTTGATTTGATTTGATTTTAATTCTGATTTCAACATATGGATCTTATATATCTGAAATAAATGCATTTTATTTATTTATTTTATTTAAAACAATATTTGCCGGGACAGCTGGTTGAGTAAAAATAAATAATTGCAGGAGTAGATCAAAATTAAGTATTTTTATTATAATCATCACTACATGGTATAAAACAAAGTAGCTTTCTCTGTCCCTATATCCCTTTGTATGCTTAAATCTTTAAAACTACGCAACGGATTTTGATGCGGTTTTAATAGATAGAGTGATTCAAGAGGAAGGTTTATATGTATAATATATGCATAATATAGCCGTGCGAAGCCGGGGCGGGTCGCTAGTAATTTATAAAAGACGCGCTATTTTATCGATATCGATACTTTCCTCTTGCCATCACTAAACAGGCTCGTGCCAGGACACAGCACACTTCATTAATAAAAGGTTTAAATAATCTGAGAACGCCATTTTTGCATCGTAGGTGTACGGTTACCATGGTAACAGGGTCCTCGAGGGCCTGGATAACTGCGCACTGTCAATTAGTCGGTTTTGTTTTTGTTTTAAGGTTATTAAGGGATGTTAATGAGTACTTAAGTTTTAAGTGAAGTTAGAGATTTTGTTTTGAAACTACCGTCTTAAGAGGAAAGGGTACCGGGGGCTTTCTCCATACAAACGGAGTCAACTGTTTTCTCTCTGGATAATGACACTAGAGCAAATATTTTTGGTGCATAAAACTTATAACTGCCATGACTATGCCCCTATTTTTATAATTTTTTTATTTTTATTTCTATGATAATTAGAAAATGAAATAAACCTAAACATAGGGGCATAGTCATGGCAGTTATAGGTTTTATGACACGAAAATATTTATGCTAGTGTCATTATCCAGGGAGGAAACAGTCGACTACGTTTGTATGGAGAGAGCGCGTACCTGCGCTCTCTCCATTCACCTTAAAAAGGAACAAACAAATATACATAGACTGATAAACATACATAGACGAGTAGTTGGGTAAAAATAAGTGTTGTGGCAGGCGTTTAGAGGCCGGCTCTAATCCTCTTTTGTCTTCCTCTAACCTACTAAGTTGCATCAAAATCTGTCCAGTGGTTACGGAGATTATTTGCGACCCGCGGTTTTCCCCGCGTTAGTGTTTCTTTAAAAGTGATTTTGATTTCCTACGAACACAGAATACGTAATAGTTACTACGAGCTATATACTTTTAGGAATCGAATTTCTAAAAATCCTTTATTAATTACGTCCAAAAAGCAACCCTAATGCGAAGATTCGGAGTCGTAGCTCTTGTGATGAGGCTCTTTCTTTTTTATAAATATTGATATAGATTAAAATATTTAAATGCGAGATAATTTAAGCTGAAAGGTACTTGTTCTTTCTCCATACAAACGTCCCTGGATAATGACACTAGCACAAATATTTTTGTTGCATAAAACCTCTAACTGCCATGACTTATGATAATTAGAATTTGGAAAAAAACCATAAGACGTAGGGTCATGGCAGTTATAGGTTTTATGCTACATAAATATTTGCTCTAGTGTCATTATCCAGAGAGGAAACAGTCGACTACGATTGGATGGAAAGAAATAGCCGGGTACCTTTCCTCTTAAATTATCTCGAATTTAAATAAATGATCGCCATTAGATTAAAACACAATAATCTTAGCGAAGTTTTGAAGCGCATTCCTTTAGAACTGTTTTTTTTCCTTCAATCGGGCACACAACACTTTCATTGTGCAGCCAGTGCGAGCCACACTTCCAAGAATGATTTCGTTTGAATGAAACAGAGTTCGAAATTCGAACGTGAATGAACGGGATGGATGAATCTTTTTTTTCTCTTTGTTAATCTGTGGCCACATATGGTGATTGTTCTTGGACCTTACGGTCATTCGATTTGTCGTTTTATTTTGCGTTAGTGAGAACGTTTCCTTTCTGATTGTTTTTAATTATTATGTTCGATGGATTTGTGTTGGTTTTTTTAGATGTATACCTATTTTGATTTGATAGTTTAGGATCGAATTCCTGTTTTATTTTGATGATAGGTAGCGTTTGACCACTATCACACTTGCCTAATTGTAGGTGACGATGGTGCGGTCTAAGATATAGCACGCTTTCTAGGAGATACCTGTTCAACCAGGACTTGAGGACCTTCAAATTGTACACCTCAGGAAAGACAGACCGTCACACCTTCGCCAGAACATAACGCTTTTTGGAAGCTAGTTGGGCTTTGGACTCAATGTAGGTGCCAAAGTTTAGATTTGGTGTTTTAGAGATGCCAAGAAGCTCAAGATCTTGGAAAGTGGGAGTCAGGTGGAATCCTTCATAACGTCATTTCTTACGCTCAAGTTTCACCATAATAATATCTTCTTTCGTTATTGATTCTATGACATTCTAACAGAAACTTCTATGTTATTAGCAAAAATAATGTTTTTTCGATATAAGAGATATAATATTTGCTCTGTTCATGGCCTGGGATAGATCCACGGATACTGGGTGGGAAACTCTGTCCTAGCTGATAGGAATATTTCTTCATTATTGTTGTTTATACGGAGGTAGTAAATAGGTAACGTTTTGCTACTAGTTTTTGATCTTGAGTCACTAAAATAATAGGACATTTTGCTGCTAGGCCATTTTGGTCTGGATCCAATAAGAAAAGAATATCTCAGAAGATCATTGGCCAGATCCAGGATGGATCCTAGATCCTGGATCTGGCTAATGGATCTTCTGAGAATTATCAGTTGTTTTGATATGTAGGACAAATGGCCCAAATAGTGAGGCTAAGTGCGGAAACAGCCCCGTAAAATTAAACTAAATATAGGACATTTTGTTTGTAGGTAACATATCATCTGATATGTAAGGCTAAATATTAGGCATAGTTTAGTGCACATATCTCGAGTAGTCTGGCAATCCTGTCGGTCATAACGAAGAGGCCTTTTTATGGCGCACTGGATAGAGCGATGTGTTCTAAAATGGCGCTGATGACGATAGAGCAAAAATCCCAAAGTAGTCAGGTAGTCTCATTAAGCGACGTCACAGATTTGTTTATCAGACTGTATAATATGATTAGTGTTTCAAGAAATATTTTTAAGATATTTTTTTTATATATTATGTGGGACACTAGTTTTTTTTTTTTTTTTTTTTTTTTTTACGGTTTTTCGTTTCACGTTTTCGTAACGCGTTACATTTTTTCTCGGCTAACCTAGCCAACCCGCGGTAAGGAACTTCGTTCCAAAAAAAATACAGTCGAAAACCACCTCCTTTTTTGAAGTCGGTTAAAATCAAACAGCGTAGGTGGCCGCGTAGCACAGTTGGTAGTGCGTCTACGTGGTAAGCAGAAGATCGCGAGATCAAAATATCATCATGGTGCAATTTTACTTAAAAATATTTCTTACTAGCTGCGGTTTCACCCGCATAAGTCCCGATCCCGTGGTAATATCAAAATGAAAAGTAGCCCATAGCCTTCCTCGATAAATGGACTATCCAACTCAAAAAGATTTTTTTAATTCGAACCAGTAGTTCTTGAGATTAGCGCGATTAAACAAACAAACTCTTCAGCTTTAGATAGATGTGCAGGCTAACGCCCTTAAAAATAAAAAAATCTTTATGATTAGTCTTATTTCATAGTAAAATGTAGCTAATACAAACTTAATCCGAATCTAACATAAATAATACCAAGATAATCTAACCGAGGCGTAGACAAAAAATCTATGAATAGAGATGGTGAGATAACTGGGCCTGTTGATGGGCCCTGATTGTTATCACATGACAATCTCTTACACGGTTATAGGAGCCTGGTATTTCATTTTGTAATACTTTGTATGATTTTGTTATTAAGGTGATTTTCGAATTACAAAACACAAAAGTTTTCCAAAAAAAATTGGAAATTTTAAAAATAGTGGAAAAAAAGCTGATTGTTAAGGGTGCAAAGAGAAGAAAAACTTTACTAAGATTCCACTGTCCGTCTGTCTATATGTCACCAGACTATAATAGGTATCTCACGAACCGTGGTAGCTAGACAGTTGAAATTTTAAAAGATTATGTATTTCTGTTGCTGCTATAAACAACAAAAACAGAAAGTAATGGTACGGAACCTTTTGTTCGCGAGTCCGACTCGCACTTGACCGGTTCTTTTTAATATAACCACATGAGTATATACTTAACTACTAATAAATAACCCTGAAGAATAAATTACGCCTTTACTCGACTCCGCGGACGGACGGGGGAACGTGTCGCCTGCGTACCGGTGACAACTGGGACATCCGTTTTTTTTTTCAGTTATTTTCAAATAAGTGTCATCAAAATTCAGTAGTTCTGGAGGTTTCATCATAAACATACATAACTTTACTCTATTTTATTTTATTAGAAATCAAATTGCAAACCTAAACAAAATTCTATTTATTTTGTTACAAAACGGGTGACATAATCAAATATGGCTTATCGAGACCACCAGGAGAGCATGAAGCTAAGGCGTCAGACGTCCCGATATGGTGGCTAATGTAAACAACCGACAGCAGGTTATGCCGACCTGGTACCTACTTATCAAAAACAAGTGTTTGCAGTTTTTGTCTGGCAAAAAAACTTTGCGAAGTTTTTTTTGACCTATCAAGAAGTTAATGGTTTAATAATTGGCTATCAATCACGTGAAGTTCGTGAAAGGTTACTACGTCAAGCGACTTTGCTGACACAAAGTTAATATAAATAAGACGCTGCTTAAAACATCATAATATAGGAAGCTAACTTTTAACAAAGATGGTATGATTAGCTACATCCACTTTCCTTATGCGCATTACACGTTATGAAGTTACATCTGTTACATTCTGTTTTTTAAAGTAACCCCCTACTCGTCTGTCTTTGAAGACGTCTTCCGTCAAAACTTTTCTATAAAAGCTTTGGCGCTGCAAGACGATTTTGATTTAGCATTTGAATTCATGAAAACAAAACATTTAAATAGTACATTGTATCATAAGGGGCGAAGATATATTTTTTAAGCGAGAGATAGCTATTTTGGCTTGATTCAGGATTGTTTTTAGAATCCTGAACGAAGCGAGTAATTCAATATAATATGTGGACCGATCACATTTTCAAAAATTAATTGCGTATTATCCATCCGTGAACAGAGATGTCGCCGTTTTTTGAAGTGAAAACTTCTTATGGCGCGTTGGGCACTTTTGTGGGTGAGCATTTTCAGCCGTTCTCGCGACAGATGAGATTTTGACAGATGAGATTTTACACAGATATACAGTTTTCACTTCTGCCTGCACTCCCGGAGTGCGCTGTTTTTTTTTTATTGAGGTAGCGGTCAGTAACTTTATTCATACAATGTCATTATTTGGCGATCTATTTGATGACCGAGCGCGTAATACGAGCTACATTTAAAAAAATATGTTCCAAATTCAAACTCAATACTGCCCGCTCAATAAGTGCGAACAAAGTTGTACTTTACGGTATGTAGGAACAAAACGCCGATATTCGTTTTGTTCCTACATGTAATGAAAAATATGTTTTTGAACAAGCTCGAATCCATGTCCATAACGACTACATATAGAAGCATAAATGTCTTGTATTATTAAACTTTTGCATACATAAGTAGTTAAGTAAAGCTAAGTTATACAATGTTGCAAGCCAATCACAACCCCACGCTCAGTATTTGTTAGTATTTGTTCAACTAGACATTTACTATGCAAATAAGTTTGTGGGCTAAGTTATTGGTTGTTCACTTAAAGCAATGGACGGACTGTCAAGAAACCATGCAGTAGAAACGTCTCATTTTAATTCTTACAATGTTTGAATATTAGTGATGACGACCCAGTTGGCACAATGGTATTTATGCTTAGATATTTGTCTGTGGTCTGGTTGTGTCTATGTATTATAAGTATATATTTACAAAAAAAAAAGTATATAAGTAGTATATCCGTTCTCTAGCACTCATAACATAAGTCTAGTTACTTAGCTTGGGGCTAGATGGCAATGTGGGAAATGTCCTGCAACATTATTTATTTATGATATTATGTCAACTAGAGGTAGATACGTCTTTGCTAAATAAACGACCACACGAAAGTAAGCAATTGACTCCCTCGGGTGTTTCAGCATATTATTTGAAGACACGTCAAATTATTGCGAAGTTTAGAGCTAATCACTCTTAAACTGTTCCATCTCACTGGTTTGTATAGGTTATCTCAGAGAATACTAGACCAATTTTTATTAAACTTAGTATGAGGATACATTGATTCATCGGGAGTATCATAGGCTATTCCGATATTATTACAGGATCGCAACCGCAGGTGAAACCGCAGAACGCTGATAGTAATAAATACATCTTCATTATCTATATTATCACATGAAAAAAAAACCCCATGAGTTTATTGTGCCCTCTTCTCATTGGTGGGCGTATTCCGAAGGCACACACATCCTAACTTAGTTTAAGACGTTTCAATGTGATCTTTATACAAATGTATTAACATCAAAATTATTAAAAAAACTGGTTGCCTGTAAAGTCGGTATACGGGCGAAAGTTTTACGTGACAACAACTGTGCTCGAGTGGAAGGGACGCGTGCCTTTCACTTTTTATGTCTGTCTCTCTCGCTCTTAGGCGGGCTAACCATGCCCGCGTGCCTCTCACTCGCTCTCATTGTGAGCGCATAACGTGAGCGGAGCGTAACGCAGTTTCTTGAAGTGTCACCCGGCAAACCAATTTATAAAACGTTGTCACGTCAAAAAAATTGACTTTGACTTTGAATACGCAACAAATAAAGAATCTTCTTTTTAGAAGTCAGTTTTAAAAATCAGCACAAAATGTCGGTTTGTAAGAAGTTTGAACCTTAGTTGACATTTAGCAATGTACACAAAACTTAGGGCTTACTGGCGCCATGTTTCTGCAATTGTTTAGGTATTATACTTAGGTATACCTACTTAGGTACGTACTGTCAAATGAAACCGTAATACAATATTCACGATACTTATGGTAACTGAAATGATGAATAATATTAGTTTCGGAGCCTATTCGTTACAAACAAACAAACAAATCTTTTCTCTTTATAATATTACTAGCTGCGTTCGGCGGTTTTACCCGCGTAAGTCCCGATCCCGTGGAAATATCAAAATAAAAAGTAGCCTATAGCCTTCGTCGATAAATACTATCCAACACAAAAATATTTTTTCAATTCGAACCAGAAGTTCCTGAGATTAGTGCCTCAGAATAAGGAAAGATAGGTATTTCTATGATTCAAACAAACAAACAAACTCTTTATCTTTATAAAATTAATAGTATAGATTATATTAAGTGTAGATTAGTGGACATTTTAATAATTAGACATCACTACATAGCATAAAACAAAGTCGCTTTTTCTGTCCCTATTTCCCTTTGTATGCTTAGATCTTTAAAACTACGCAACGGATTTGAGGAAGGTTTATAATAAATGTATAATACATATGCATAATATAGCCGTGCGAAGCCGGGGCGGGTCGCTAGTTAATTTTATATAATGGGACTGTATAACTTTTGGACATTGGCTTTAGACATTTTTCTTTTTTGACATTAGTCGTTAACGGCTTATTAGCGACTGAACAGATAAGTAACTGGACAAAATGTGGACAGCCCATGAAATAATTTCGATAACGATAGTCTGTCCAATTTAGGCTAAACAAACTACTTGACACTGGCTCGATTGGCTTTATGCATGCGTGCGAAGCTGAAAAAAAATATCTTCCCTATCGTAAAAGTATGAAGATAACGCAAAATGATAAAATCAGCAAGAGATTGTGATAAATACGTATCAGAATTATCTTTCTAAATCCTGTTTTATTGTTACGAAAAAACTATTAATTCCACGTTCAATTATCCACCAAGGCCTTTTAACAATGAAGGCAACCCTCTATTGATTAATTCAACATCAATTCTGAACTTTAGCTCTAAGAATTTAACGTTCAAAATAGAGTTTTCGTAACAGAAATTGCTCATGAAGAATTTGGCAGCTGAATGTAAGTTCCAAATTCAATTTAGGCGGAAGTGGGCGTGTCTGTTGGTGGGCGTGGCCAGACAGAGATAGGAGGATACATCCGTCACGCTTCAACAGCTGCGTTGTCCTTTTGTTGCGTATTTTAAATGGATTTTAATTCCTTCTACGCAATTATGTTTGCCTGGTACTTTTTATTTTTAAAATATTTTTTTTTTTTTACCATAAATGTATGCTACTTGCGCCCCGCGGTTTTTGAACATTTCCTTTCATATTATATTTTTCAGAATATCTACCTAAAAGGTTGTCTTACAGAGGGGTAGTTACATAAACGTATTGAGACTGACATAGAAAACTTATGGCAATTTATAAATACAAACAAAAATGCCATGTAACATAATCTCGTAAAATGTCAGGTTTTCCTGTAACTTCACTTTCCTGTAAAGCAGTAAGGAAAAAGATAAATGGCAAATAAAAAAATACGTTCTTAATTTTTTTTTTTTTTACGTAAGTAACATGGCCCAATATAGCCCAGGACCGACAGACTTGGAAACGGATGAGGGAGACCTTTGCCCTGCAGTGGGACAACATAGGTTAAATTAAAAAAAAAAAAAAAAAAAAAAAAAAAAAAAAAAAAAAAAAAAAAAAAAAAAGTAACATGTTAAAAACCATGTGCCATAGTTAGTTAAAATATTTAATAAGGTGAGTAAAAAGTCACTAAATGTATCGCTCAAAAATCTTTAAAATTATTTCGAATAGTGTTGATCGCGTCGCGTACTCGAATAAGTATCGATATAATCGAATAAATTTATGCCTATTATCGATTCTGATTTTATGTCAACATCGATTCCTGACCGGTTGAATTACTTCTCGATCGATTTACAATTCGGTGTACTGTTATTGAATTGAAAAAAGGTACTTTGCAATTAGCTTTTAGGGTTCCGTATCCAAAGGGTAAAAACGGAACCCTATTACTAAGACTTTACTGTCCGTCCGTCCGTCTGTTTGTCACCTCATGCGCCGTGATAGTTAGACAGTTGACAGTTTGACGACCCAGTTGGCACAATGGTCACCACGCCGGACTGCCAACACAGGGTTGCGGGTTCGATTCCCGCCTCAGACATGTATTTATGCTTAGATATTTGTCTGTGGTCTGGTTGTTTCTATGTATTATAAGTATATATTTACAAAAGAAAAGTATATAAGTATTATATCCGTTGTCTAGCACCCATAACACAAGTCTAGTTACTTAGCTTGGGGCTTGATGGCGATGTGTGGAATGTCCTGCAATATTTATTATATTTATTATTATTATTATTTATATTAGTTGAAATTTTCATAGATTATGCATTTCTGTTGCCGCTATAACAACAAATTTAAATAGTTAACTGGGACCATACAACATGGTACCTACGGAACCCTTCGCCATTAAATGAATAAAATAAATATTCTCGTAAAACCGGAACAGATACATGACAAAACTACTACAGGAAATGAGAAAACTAAGTACTGCAAATGACAAAAAAAATGGTTGTCTGTAAAGTCGGTTTACGGACGATAATTTTACGTGATAACGTCATAAGAAAACATTGATGGTAACCATGGCAACGATAAAACGTTGCTATAGTTACCTTGTCAATAACATGAGGCGTTCCAGTAACGACGCGTGACGTCACACTTTTTTGAGATTGCAGGTGTTCACCAATTTATAAAACGTTATCACGTCAAAAAGTCTTCGTAGCGGATCTACGAAAAGCAAAACTTTCGTAGAGAACTAATATTTAGTTAGGTTTTCATCGACGAATATAACTATCACTACATAATATAAATAACTAGCCCCGGCTTCGCACGGCTATATTATGCATGTATTATACATATAAACCTTCCTCTTGAATCACTCTATCTATTTAAAAAAACCGCATCAAAATCCGTTGCGTAGTTTTAAAGATTTAAGCATACATAGGGATATAGGGACATAGGGACAGAGAAAGCGATTTTGTTTTATACTATGTAGTGATAGTGAAGTGATGATGTCCTTCGCCGCGCTTGTCTGTCTGTTCGCTATAAACTCAAAAACTACTGCAACGATTTTCATGCTGTTTCCAACAAATGCCATCAATGCATTCGAGAAAGGTTTTAGTATATAAAACAAAACTACCCCGCGTACAAAGTCGCGGACAACAGCTAGTTTATCACTATCACTACATAGTATAAAACAAAGTCGCTTTTTCTGCCCTATTTCCCTTTGACCGCTTAGATCTTTAAAACTACGCAACGGATTTTGATGCGGTTTTTTTTAATAGATAGAGTGATTCAAGAGGAAGGTTTTTACATATGTTTAATACATGCATAATAAAGCCGTGCGAAGCCGGAGCGGGTCGCTAGTTATAAGTATAAGTAATATTTATGCGAGATGTTGATCTTCAAATTTTCTCACTACAAATTAAAATTACAATTTCTATAATTTGTATTCTCTCAAATAAACTTTATACAATTTATCTCATTAAATTATTTAAATTCAAATCAAAATACAAACTCCGTAAAAGACGAGATACAACATTTCGACTAATATCGCTAAATCGAGTCTTCATTCCGATGCGGTCGACTCGATCGATACACGCATTCGATTTTAATTCGATAATAAACTTGATAAAATAATCGATGTATCGAGTTGGATTGACGTTTCGTTTGCTTGTTACATGTTCGGGCTACCGAGATGGTTTTGCAGGCGGAATTTTGTGGAGCTTAATTTTAACTGTTGCTAAGCAGAGCGTTTTTGTTTTTAATAATAATAATAAATAATAATTCTTTATTATCAGACTCCTTGTCCATGTGTTAGTATACAAAGAGCTTACAAACTATGTTAGTAAAAGAACAGATGTGAAATTAATGACTACTTTTCAATATGGACCTCGATCCAATGCCCCTATATGGGACTATCAAACTTTTCAGACAATGCCTTCAGGTACCGATTGTCGCTGCTCCTGGAAGAGCTGACCGTGCCCGGTAGTAGGCTCCGGAAAATAAGCAGGTCGTTTAATAGTACATGTGTGCTCTATTATAATAAATTACCTAAAGATGTATAATAAATAAATAAATAATAAATAAATATTTCAGGACATATTACACATCGCCATCCAGCCCCAAGCTAAGCAACTTAATGCTTGTGTTATGGGTGCCAGATAACGGATAAACTACTTATATACTTTTTTTTTTGTAAATATATACATATTATACATATAGGAAACACCCAGAACCAGAAACAAGAATTTATGGTCAGCATAAATACTTGTTCCCGGCGGGAATCGAACCCGCAACCTTCTGCGTCGCAGTCGGGTGTTCGCCCGACGCGCCACAGAGGTCGTCAAATGTATATGACATATGTATATGACATGTCCATTAACAAATTCAAAACTTTTATAAAGCATAAATTGTGCGGTAAGGCATACTATGATACCTCTTCGTACCTTAATGATAAGAATCCATGGATGTGACTTTAATTGCTCCATTTCAAATAATACCTTCAAATATTTGTAAAATTGACCTTTGTGAGCACACATAAAAAAGAAACCCCATGAGTTTCTTGTGCCTTCTTCTCATTGGTGGGCGCGTTCCGAAGGCACACATCCTAACTTAGTTTTTAAGACTATTTTAAGTGATCATGTACCTATACATAAGCATCGAAAGAAATAAAGAAATTTGACTTTGACTTCTCACTCTAGCCATCATTGATGCCGCTCTCTTTCTAACAATGGCATTATAGCATAGCATTATAGCCGACCACGTGTGCTTCAGCAAACATCAAAATTTTGGTTGCTAAATTATTGCAACCTTTTTTGGGGTTGCAATAATAAATAAATAAATAATAAATATAAATATACCCTATTGCTAAGACCCCAATGTCTGTCTGTCTGTCACCAGGCTGTATTTAATGAATCGTGATAGCTAGACAGTTGAAATTTTCATAGATGATGTATTTTTGTTACCGCTATAACAACAAATCACTATCACTATCACTACATAGTATAAAATAAAGTCACTTTTCCTGTCCCTATTTCCCTATGTATGCTTAAATCTGTAAAACTACGCTACGGATTTTGATGCGGTTCTTTTTAATAGATAGAGTGATTCAAGAGGAAGGTTTATATGTATAATACATGCATAATATAGCCGTGGGGTCGCTAGTAAGTACTAAAAACAGAATATAATGGTAGGGAAATTGGTTTTTTACAAATGATAAGTCAGCGTTTGACCACTATCACTTGATAGTAGGTGAATATGCGGTCTTAGAAGTAGCACGCTTTCCAAGATACCCGTTCACTCGCAACTTGAAGATCCCCAAATTGTACACGCCAGGAAAGACAGACTCAGGCAACTTGTTGAAGATCGTTAATGGGTCCAGATGACATCACATTTTAACACTAAATCAATTTTATTATTACACTCAAAAAACATGTATCATTAAACCCCATACTTTCAAATCCCATAGCGCCACTGACCATTTTAATGATCAATAAAATTCTATTGGCATAACTCATATTTTATTTTATTAAATCACCTACTACTTATAAAGATTTTCTTTTATTAGGCAACCCTAAAATGGTACACTTTAGGTTGCATTTTGGTTGGCATCACTTGTATTTTATTAATATCACCTATACTACTCGTAATTCGACTAGGATGTCGTTATTTTACTGGCTAACCCTTCAGTGGTAGTGTTTAGGTTGCATTTTGTCTGGTGCATGCAACCTGTGTTGAACTTTAACGCGTTTGGTAGCGTAATGCCCCCCGGTGGGAGTCACAAAGCGAATTAATAGGGTTTATTTTATTTCAAGGGATGTTATTGTTTGTTATTGAGATAGTGATAGTATTTGACTGTTGTTTATGGTTTTACTGGATATTTTTATCTGGATTTTGAACCTAATGCTGAACTTGAAGTTTGTGTAGTATTTTCTAAGGTTTTCGCGACTTGAACTCATAGTAAAACTATTATAACGGATAATATACCCGTGTTTATTTTGTTATTTTTTGTTGAAACCTGGCGTTTCAGAAACTTTACTGTCTGTGACCATGAGAGCTGTAAACTTCACGAAACGTCAAGTTTTGAAGTTTTTGCTTTGATTTCTCTTTTGGTATAGGTTTTTTTTTGTAAATATTCCGTTTCACATACGTGAAGTTATTTGTATGTTTTAAATAAATTTTGAACTCATCACAAAACCTAATTTAAATTATTCAAATCGTAGTAACAAGATCATAAATTAAGAACTTCATTAACAAAACTTTAAAATATGCTAAATTATCATTTGAATAAACGAAAATGAAACATATTGATTGACAGTCCAATTTTTTACATTTTTTGAATCGTTTTTGGTAAATGCTGATTAGTGTCATGCTATACAGCCGGGTTATAAAACGTTAATTTTAATTACAAACAGTATGATCGTCGTTGACCACCTCGGTGGCCAGTGTCCTGCTGGGCCACCGACGCTACTGTTCAGCCCCCCTGCCAGTATTCAAACTTAAACAAACGGAATATTTTATTTTTTACACAACCATTTTAATGTGGTAGCGTGGAATGGAACGTTACGTTCGAACGCCTATTTAATTGATGTGACAGTTAGATTCGAGAACTGTTCTCAGTTCAAAGTTTTATGTTGTTTTGTTTTAAACCATCATTGTGACCAAGTATAAATGGAAACGTAACCAAGACTTCAAATAAATCCATATCTTCTTCTATATATTATTATTTAAAATGCTTTGTCCCGAATGACTGACTGATGGATCAACGCATAGCCCAAATCGCTGATCGTAGCGAGAGCTGAAACTTGGAGGGTGTGTTCTTTGTATGACGTAGGCATCCAAAAACAAAAGAATTTTGAAAAATTCAAATCCTACACGGATAAAAACCCGGGCGATAGCTAGTAATCTATAGATATTAAAGTCCTAAAAGACTGAAATACTAACGCAAAATCAAATTAATGGGCGGATTGGGCTAAAATTTTGGCAACCAACCCTTTGGTCACCTGAAGCTAATAAGAATTATTTTGAAATTATATTAAAACTAATTCTAAACTTATATTGTCCTCTGTCAAACTTAGGTTTACGTCAATAAATAACATATTAAGTAAAGTTAAAAGTTACGTAGTTTAATATTGATTTCAAACAAATTTAAGTAATGTGATAACGTTAATCAAGTTGTATTTTACTGTCACTAAAACCGCATAATTCAATCGAATACGGTAGGTAAATCAGTAGGTGAATGGTAACTAGAGATGTTATTTATAAAAAAAAACTGGTCGAATGTTCAAACTTGCATCGCGAGCCGTACGTGCTTTATCATTTATCAATCAATCGACAAAAACAACGATACCACACATTGTAAGAAGCCACAAAACTCATTAACAACACGGTACTCACAAAAAATACTCACTCACAATTATGTCAAACTCAATTTGACAACTTGGTGGACACGCTAGAATTTGACGGACCAATGTGGGTGGTCTGGGCTTTTCTTTTGTTCTTACTTTTTTTTCGGTCGATGACTAACAAGCCTTCAATAACTAGCCACCCACCGATGCGGCATAATCATATTCGACTATACTTTTAGCATAAAATTATTGTTTATTTGAGCGTAGGAAACAGATTTCTATTAGAAACTGGTTAACTAATTTATTTAATTTATAGAAAAAATAAAGCTATGAATTGTAACGCAACAGCAAAAGAGAGGTTAACGAAACATAATTCAGTAATAAAGTGCTCAAAATTGAAACGATAAACGCAAATATGACAGCTCAAAAACTGTGTCCCGCTCAAAGAACTGTCGAGGTGAAGTTTTGGAGTGTCAGTTGTGAGTGCCATTAGGATGGTGACACTGATGCCGTGCAGCTACCTCGGCGGCGGCGGGTCACCGCGCTGCAGTCTGGACCATGAACCAAAGGTTAGCAAATGTATTACTAAGTCTCGATCATACCAGTACAAAATATTCATTAGAAGTGCCTTGTACGGTTTTCGCCGTATCATGCTTATTTACATCTCTATGTAAATCTCGCACCTCTTAACGGAATTTCCCACAAGTTTATCCTCCTGAAGTTATTTGAAGATGTCCAAAATCTAATTTCTTTAAATAGCAATTGAAAATCATTCTGAGTAACAGGACACAACTGACAGAATAAATTATTCCCCTTACTTAAAAATTCAAATTGTATGATTGAGACCAAAACGCACCGTAGATAGAAAATGAGCACAAAACCAAAACCTATGTACAATATTTTACATGAATGTCATCATTGCACGTCTTTTGCTTGCATGTTTTAACTGTCGCTTTGCTTTGATCTAATCATTAATTTCTAAGATTTACTTACTGAATTTAAAGATTCATCAAAACCTCTGTTGATGAACAGTTTTCTGACTATTACTGTTTAAGGGAACAACTTTTGGAAAGTTGAAATCAAAATTTTGAGGTGATAATTAGTCGAAAATCAGATAAGGTTTGGAGTTACAGGTCATTTACTTTAGAATTCTATAAGTCGACGTTATTTCCAAAAAAATGGCTGATTATCCTGTAAAAATAACCTCAACATTTTCAAATCTTTTTAAACTTCAAAGTAGTAGAACAAAAGTTATTCACATAGACATATAGAACAATCCCTTTTCATCTTAAAATACTCGTCGAAACGAATTGTCTATGAAATTCCCTAATGAATCCTCCAACTTTGACACTTACCTACATGTTCCAAATGAACAGGTGTTCCGAGCAAGTACCTCATCACTTCAGGTTACATATACCAATGCAGTCAAAGGCTCACTGACCTATATTAAAAAAAAAAACACTAAAAATGACCCACCATTCACATTCCTTACCATTAAACATGTTTACATCACCATGGCTTCGTGTTACGGTATACCATTCCGAGACCACTTTAGGTGATAATGTTCATTTGTGTACAGCCGTTAGTGTAGCTACATGACCCCTTAGTGTCTTCAGTGTTAGGTTGCAAGTTTATAATTTCGATTGTTGTTATGGGCGTGAACAATGAATCGTTACTATGATTAGTGCTTTAGTGTTTGATGTAACCTGATAATCTATAAATATAAATGCAAAGTTCTGACTGATAAATCAACGTACAGCGCAAACGGACGGATCGGGCTATTTAGCATACAGATAGCTGTTTAAACTAAGGCGACCCAATTGGCACAATGGTCACCATGCCGGACTGCCAAACACAGGGTTGTGGGTTGCGATTCCCGCCTCAGACAAGTATTTATGCTTAGATATTTGTCTGTGGTCTGGTTGTTTCTATGTATTATAAGTATATATTTACAAAAGAAAAGTATATAAGTAGTATATCCGTTGTCTAGCACCCCATAACACAAGTCTAGTTACTTAGCTTGGGGCTAGATGGCGATGTGTGGAATGTCCTGCAATATTTATTTATTATTATTATTATTTATATATTTACAAAAGCAAATTATATAAGTAGTATATCCGTTGTCTAGCACCTATAACACAAGTCTAGTTACTTAGTTTGGGGCTGGTTGGCGATGTGTGGAATTTCCTGCAATATTTATTTATTTATCTGCTATAAAACAATTTTGGAATATTCAAATCCTAAGCAAAGGAAGTCGCAGGCTAAAGCTAGTCTTAAGAGGAAAAGGTACCGGCTAGGTAGGGGACGAAGACTTAGGGAAATAGTCATGGCAGTTATAGGTTTTATGCAACAAAAATATTTGTGCTACTGCATTTCATTATCCAGGGAGGAAACAGTCAACTATGTTTGTATGGAGAGAGCGCAGGTACCCTTTCCTCTTAAAGCTAGATATATAACATTCTAGGTTCTCTTTGATGATGTTACTAAGTTTTTACGACTTCATCCGCGTAGGGTTGAAATTTCCAAAATATATTATTCTTACCGGGTTTACCTTAACACGTTATAATAGCCATCTGTATGTCAAATTTTTGAATGTTGGATTGATGAAAGGTCAAGCCAAATCATTGGCTTGAGCTATGCGTTGGTATTTGATGAAAAGCGACCCAGTATCTTAAACACGTAGCATGAGAGGTTATGGTTGCATTTTTGTTTCGAAATTGGGTTAGTATTATCCTTTTGTCGTTCTTGTTTGTAAAACTTATATAGCCATACTTTATAAAAAAGGTCGTCTCAAAAAATAATATCAAAGTCATTCCCCTCATTACAACCTCATATTTTCCAAGAAACAAACAATTATTGCACGCATTCCTTAAAAAAATAGAAACAAAACACCATCGATAACAGAAACCACCCAGAGATAACAGCAATAAAAACAAATTTGTTCGTTCCGAAGCGATTTATCGATCAAGATCCGAGATACGGGACGTACGAGACTTAAGGTGAAAGGGTACCTGCGCGCTCTCCATACAAACGTAGTCGACTGTTTCCTCCCTGGATAATGACACTAGCACAAATATTTTTGTGCCATAAAACCTATAACTGCCATGACTATGCCCCTATGTTTTGGTTTTTTTCATTTTCTAATTATCATAGAAATTAAATTTAAAAAATTAATAATTAAAAAAAAAACAAAAAATAGGGGCATGGTCATGGCAGTTATAAGTTTTATGCACCAAAAATATTTGCTCTAGTGTCATTATCCAGGGAGAAAACAGTCGACTACGTTTGTAATAGTTTGTATGGAGAAAGCCCCCGGTACCCTTTCCTCTTAAATTGTAACTTTGTGACTTTACCAACCATTTGTAAACTTGTTTTACTAAACTTTACTTGAACTCTGGACATGTAGGCGCGACAAGCTAGCAACCTAAGCTGTGCAGTGTGCAAGCTAGGTGAATCAAAAATTATTATTTTTTGACGTAATAACGTCTTATAAATCGATGAACACCGGCATTCACAAAAAAGTGTTACGTCATGCGTTACGTTTTTGACAAGGTAACCATAGCAACGTATTGAAGTATGCAAAATGGTAATGTCAACTTTACAAAAGAGTTCATAAGACGATATCAAGTAAAATTGTCGTCCGTAAATCGACTTTACAGGCAACCATTTTTTGATTTTACATTAATTAAAAAATAAATGGGTCGTATAAATTGAGAAAACAACTGAAAAACAGGTCATTACAAAAATATTTGCTTTTTGTCAATCTGAAAAATAATTAATTGGTTTATTTTCTTGTTATTTTGTCACTAAAATCAAGTTTTTAAAAATCCTTAAGTGGCCGTACCTGTAGGTACGGTAGGTACTAATAAATATGCGAGACATCGCATCTAACCCCAAACTAGGCTTGTATAAAAAAGTGAAAACAATAAACTTGTTATTTCTCATAGAATATTTCTTGAAACGATCTGCTACTGCCATCTATTAGCACTCACTTAAACAAATATAGTTTATTTTTTATTCGCTAGATGGCAGTAAAAAATTTAAATCAGCGCCATCTACATTCGAATAGCGGTCTTTCTAGAAACTAAGTTTCTCAATTTGTGTAATAGATGGCAGTATAAGTTAAACAAAAAGACTAACACAAATAAAATCTCATCTGTCGCGTCAAAATCTGTCGCGAGAACGGCTGAAAATGCTCACCCACAAAAGTGCCCAACGCGCCATAAGATGTTTTCACTTCAAAAAAATATATCTTAAACTTCCAGCCCACAACAAAAATCTGTACACTAATATTTGTTCGACAACAGGAATCAAATCAGCTAACTCCTCCCACAGCACTTCTAAAGGTCGTCAAAACTTAAGAAGCTGATGCGTCGCGCAATATACTAGTCATTTATGGTTGCATTTTTGTTTGCAACCTTTTATTAAAATGGTTCTCTAAAATTACTGGTAGATATTTCGTCTGTACATTAATAAATAATCAAAATGAACTCAATAAAACAAATTAAAGTTAAACAAACAATCCTTTACCTTCACGAAACAATAAACAACTCCACACCAAAAAAAATTAACCCTTTCATTCCCAAAACACCAAAAAGTGCGCGAAACAAATTACGGGCGGGCCGTTCCAAATTCGAAACAAAACAAAAAAATATATAAAACATTAAAATAAATCACTATTAAAATTGACATTTCACGCGATGATTCAAAAACTGAGAATTAATAATCACACCTATATCTCGGGTTATATCGGGAATATCAACATGAATTTTGTAAGTGATAAATTCGAGGTTTTATCCCTCGGTCGTACGAGGGCACGAGGGGCGAGAAACACTGGCCATAAATAAAAACCGAGATAAAACAATAAACGAATTACGTTTAAATAAAGAAGCGTTTTGTCTCGATGCTTGTTTAGATTACAGGGTGATACGGTAAAGTTGAATGATTTAATTTGAACGGTGTCTGATTTGTTTTCTTTTTAAAAAGAATTTCGGGAAATTAATGCTTTAGAAGCTGTAGAGATTACTGATTAAAATTGTTTTATTACATTTTGTAAGTCTCTTTTTAAAACGTTTTATTTTGACAAATGAACTAATTTCTTTGTTTTTATTTATGAAGGTATTTTTAAACTAGGTAAAATTAATGATTTCGAGAGTTTTTGTCGAAAATACTCTATTTTTTTGGTTGGTTACTAGGACAACATAAAATAAAACAACCTGTACATACGACACTAAAGCGTACGGGCGCGTTGTCGCCGCGTAAAACGTATAAATTAGCTGTACACTATCTGAAGATCGGCCTCACACCTCGACCGGAATGCGAGATGTACTTGCGCGCCCATATCTCTTGGTGACGTCTGCTTTCCTGGTACTATACGGTGGGTGTTTAGTACTATATCTATATACTATAACTAATTGTTATTGTTTTGTTTGTTTATAGAACTCACACGGTTATGAAGCTCGAAAAGCTTAGTCAAAATTGCTTAGTTAAAAAACTATATTTTATCATACTTGATTTATTAATTTATTTTTTGCTGAAGTTCCGATTCCGATGTAATTTCGGGATTTAAATTCCTTCTCCATCCCCCAAAATCTATTACTATGCCAATTGTCATCCAAGTCGGTCCAGTCGTTTGTTTGAGGAGGGAAAAAACAAATAAATATAATATTCGCTAGGATTTCTAAATACAAATAAAATATTAATTAGGAAAGACCCGCGACCTTTTCCGCGAATTTTTCAAAATTCTTTCATAATAGCGGATGCCTGCCTACGTCATAATAGCTATCTAGGGCCCAAATTTTAGCCAAATTCGCCCGTTGGTTTGCGCTGTGCGTTAATTTAACAGGCAGTCAATTCAGAACTCTACATTATTTTAGATCTGAAAAATAGTCAAATTTTCAAATGGACTTCTGTCATTTTAGATTTTTATCTGTGCCACCACTTTGTAAACTTTATTAGTTCCATACATTTTTAACCACAATACATTTTACATTTTAATTACATAGTATATATTTTTTGCAATAATCCCGATATTAAATTAACCCTTTTGCGATATAATCTTAAAAATTAAAGATCAAGTTAAAGATTATGCATGTAATTATTACCACGACTGCAAGTCGCCATTAAAATTTATAATTGTCGTTAATTAGGCTATTAACAAGCTGGATTTTATGTTTATTGATCACATGAAGCTAGGTTTTAACTTTGAACTCGGTGTTAAATGGTTGTAACTATGAAAATGAGATACTTACATATAAATTGATATTTTATCTTGCAACCTTATGGTCGCTGGTTGCACGGGTTGCGTAGTGCGCGCAGTACAAAAATTGTCTTACTACCCATGAAGGGTTAATTTTTTGAATATGGTTTGTCATAGAAATGAAATTAACATATTTTTTTTGAAGGCTGATGTTTTCTTGTGTTTTTGTTCGTCTTCAAATTGAAATTAGATCGGTCAGCGTGCTCAGAGGTTTTCCCTTTCTAACACAAAAATAATCATTTCAATCGATGGGCCTTATTCGAGTAATCGGTGAACTTGAAAAAAATAAATAAAAAATTATTATTTACGCGACGAATTGAAAACTTCGGATGACGGAACATATACCTATACCATATATTTACCATATATTTGTTATAAACAAAAAAATCTTTCTTCTTTATAATAATAATGTAGATTTCGAGGTTTAAAAAAACAAACTTTTAAACTCAATGTAATACCTACCAAAAAGTCATGTTTTTCGAGTTTTTAAAAACAGCATCAGAATATTTTTTCTAAATGACGAAAGATTGTTGATAATATAAAAGTAATAAATAATACAAGTCCTAAACGTCTGCCCTATCTGATCTCAGAACGACATTAATAAAATCAACTTGAAATTATTTTACTACGTGAGGGCGCCACCGTGTCTTGATATACGTTTTTAGATTAAATTTATTGGTATGACAATTTTGTTTAGGGTTTACGTAGGCTTCAGACAATTCGATTGACGAATAGTTCAAGATTTTTTTTGCAATTAAACACAATGCAAATGTATTTTTCGAACGAAGTCCCTTATCGGGGTTTGGCGAGCCTAGCCGACAAAAATGTAACGCGTTACGAAAATGTAAAACAATAAATGTTGCTATGGTTACCTTGTCAAAAACGGTAACGTGACATGATGTCACACTTTTTTTTAAGTGCATATTTTTATCGATTTATAAGACCTTATCACGTCAAAAAACATACAAAAATAAAATTATAATATGTAAAAATGTCCGCGACATGTTTTTTATTAATTCCGTTCTCCATGGCGCCCCTCCCCCCCCCCCCCCCGACTTAAAGTCCCAAGTTATCAGCGTCTCCCTTCTGGATCGTCAGGCTAATACGCTGGTAAACTTTTGGTCCTCAATACGGTCCCCGATGACCTTGCAAAGACACAAGTTCAAGTTTTTGACGTTGACGTTAAATGTCTTTATAATCATTTAGCACTGAAAGAGGATGTAGCTAATATAACCTCATTGTTATAAGGTAAAGAGGTTGGATTAGCTCCATCCGTCTGAGTTGTATCGACATGAAGTAAGATGTATCTAATCAATCTATCGCCCGATTTAAAAGTCGGTAATCTACGTCCGCCATTACCATGTGGATACAACTGTTAAACTTTTGGAAATATTAATTTTAATTGATTTAATTTTTTAATTCGGCAAAAATTTTTATTTAGAAGACTCAAAAATTATGTTTAGCCTTCGCTGCTCATCACTTGCTCTTAGCACATCATCGTGTACCTAAAATATTAACTAAAATATAAACTTAAACTTGATGGGACAACAAATGCGCCTGAAATTTAAAGAATTCCAAAAATGCCAACCATTTCGAAACAGAAATGCAATACTTATATTTTGTAGTCGGCGTCTTTAGAATACATTAACTTATTTTAAACGTCGTCTCCATTCTTTTGCCTGAGTACTTCAATTTTTCAACTACAAAACTTAATTATTTGGGCTTTGAAACTCTTCTAATATGATAAAGTGCATTATCCGTTTAGGAGAGTTTGAGATACCAATTGGCGGTAGATCAAGTCATAAACGACGCGTTTAGTAAAGGGATAGTTGCAAATCATAATCAAGGTTTTAGTAGTTCGAAAGAACATGGGCAGTTTTCCATACATGGTTTTCTTTTATATAAAACTTTGGCGTCTTGATGTAAAAAAAATACTAAAACAATCTACACAAGTCCTAGAATACATATAACAACCTAAATTCTCCGTAGGAACCGCCGTTAAAAAGATAATAAAAAAACAAAATCGCAATGAAACACAAACAACCTCAGCAAACAACACGCTCGGCGGCGCGGCGCCGGAGTCGCATGTCATTCGTCCGTCACTTGAGTTTAGTGTTGCCATAATTTCAATTTATTTTCTACTGCTAAAATATCTTAGTTCATTATTTTGTATTTTCATTATTTTTCATTCATTATAATTAGTTATTATAAGTACATAATGCACAATAATTAAAAATATAAATACATATCCATAGAGAAAAAAATGTGTCATTAAATATTTATAACTTCTTAAATAGAAGTAATGCTCTAGCACTGGTATTACCGAAATGCATATTGAGTGGAACGGAAGTACCAAGTAATCGTGTTTATACTAATCAATATGATTTTATAAACGGTGGTTATATAGAATAAATAATTAGCGCCAAAAATCATTATATAATTAATTAAACACCATGGTTGTACTCAAATTTTAAGACGCCAAAAGTTTTGAGACAATAATTCGCCCTTGTTCTTTATGTTATAGATTCGCAAACTACAAAATACCCAACTATACTATACCAACTTAGTTATTATTTCTATAATTTAACTCATTTATTTTAAACGTAATTTAGCAATAAAATTATTTATTTTATGTCAGCGAAAGCGTAATTAACAAACAACAGTAACTAACTAATCAAGGGCTTAGTAACGTTCGGGGTGAAAGTTATTTTAATTTAGCGCGCATCAGGTATCAAATCTGTATGTTTGTTTGTTTGTTGCAGGCAAAGAAAGCTAGGCCAGATCCAGGGACCGATGTATCAGATCGGTAAGTAAAGCATACGAAGATCTAGACATAAGTAGAATATAATAGTTTATATGAAACGAAACACACGACAAATAGAGTTCATTGTCTTCTAAACTCAATTAATCTTTTCCGCGTAAGTCTCGATCCCGCGGGAATTCAGGGAAAAGGGGTATCCTATGTCCTTACCATTTCTCTATCTATATGTCGTTTTATTTTACCTCTTCATGGTCAAACGACTAAACTGATTTAGTCGTTTGACCATGAAGAGGTAACAAACAAAAAACAGAGAAGCAAACTTTCGGATTTATAATATTAGTTCATTCTTATTGCAACTGTTTGTCTTCCTTAATTACATAGTATAAAACAGAGTCGCTTTCTCTGTCCCTATATCCCTTTGTATGCTTAGATCTTTAAAACTACGCAACGGATTTTGATGCGGTTTTTTTTAATAGATAGAGGAAGAAGAGGAAGGTTTATATGTATAATACATGCATAATATAGCCGTGCAAAGAGCCGGAGCGGGTCGCTAGTAAATAATATATATCAGTCGGTCATACCTAGACTAGCCGTTGCCCGCGATTTCATACGCGTGGTAGTTTTGTTTTGTTTAGAACTAGTGACCCGCCCCGACTTGGTACGGCTATATTATGCATGTATTATACATATAAACCTTCCTCTTGAATCACTCTATCTATTAAAAAAACCGCATCAAAATCCGTTGCGTAGTTTTAAAGATTTAAGCATACATAGGGACAGACAGCAGGAAGTGACTTTGTTGAAAATAGTTCAGACCTATAGAATAAACACAAAAAAATGATAAAAATCAGTCAAACCGTTTCGGAGGAGTTTGGCGACAGACACTATGACACAAGAATTTTATATAATTAGATTTTTCAATAACCCTATGTAGGCCGATTTTCACAGTAATCTGCATTCACCCTAACACTCCCTTTTAATAATCAAAATCACCCTAAACAAATAAACACTCCAAGGTAAGTACTGCACTCGTCGTCGGCTGCATCGTTTTCAGGGTTCCGTAGCCAAAGGATAAAACGGGACCCCTGATTTCACTGCCCGTCTCTTCGTCTGTCCGTCTGTCTGTCACATGTCTGTCACCAGGCTGTATCTCATAAACGGTGTTAGCTAGACGGTTGATTTATTTACAGATTATGTATTTCTGTTACTTCTCTAACAAGGTAGGTTTTTTTTAGGGGCAGGGTCATGGCAGTTATAAGTTTTATGCACCTAAAATATTTGATCTAGTGTTATTATCCAGGGAGAAAACAGTCGACAACGTCTGTAATAGTTTGTATGGATAGAGCCCCCGGTACCCTTGGCACAATGTTCACCATGCCGGACTGCCAAACACAGTTGCGGGTTCGATCCCCGCCTCGAGACAAGTATTTATGCTTAGATATTTGTCTGTGGTCTGTTTAGTGTTGCAGCCCTATATTATCTACAAATAGGTACTAACAAACAAAATCAAAATTGGTTCATCCGTGCGGGAGCTACGATGCAGCAGACAGACAGACACACACTCACACAACATACAACTCAAACTTATAACACCCTGTCGTTTTTGCTTCGTAGTAGGTTAAAAAGCGAAAAAAATGAAGAGGGGCTCCCATACAAAATAGTACGGTACCCTTCGTGCGTTCGTCCGACTCGCACTTGGCCGGTTTTTTTTTAATAAACTCACACTATAAAGTAGCTCTTTTCAAGTCAATTGTGTCGGCACAATGCAGGATTACAGAGTATTAAGGCCCTTGTACACTAGTGATTAATATTGAAACTCGAGCGGAAATGTCAAGTGATTTTATTGGAGTAATACTCGTACCTACTTGTGTGTGTAGTGGCCTTTTGTTGAATGATGGTGATAGGATTTTTGCGTAGACACCTACGGCACATGAGCCTACGGTTCTATGGTATGGTACAGACGGTAGTCAAGCGTAACAAATAACAATTTACTAGCGACCCGCCCCGGCTTCGCACGGCTATATTATGCATGTATTATACATATAAACCTTCCTCTTGAACCACTCTATCTATTAAAAAAACCGCATCAAAATCCGTTGCGTAGTTTTAAAGATTTAAGCATACAAAGGGAAATAGGGACAGAAAAAGCGACTTTGTTTTATACTATGTAGTGATAGTGATGTAGTGAAGTGATAGTGAAGTGAAGAACTCTGCGATGGACCTCCACTTTATTTATTAATCGACTTCAAAAAAGTAGGAGGTTCTCAATTCGTCGCGTATATATATTTTTTTTATGTATGTTCGCCGATTACTCCAAAACGCCTGGACCGATTTGGAAAATTCTTTTTTTGTATGAAAGGGGATAACTCATTTAATACACCAATTAACAGTAACACACACTAATCCTAAGAATAAAAAAAAAAAACATTACTGAAATAACAATTCAAGGGTGTTAACACCAGTTTACTCGTATACACAGCTTTGTTTCTGGTTAAAATAACAAATTCTAAAGGCTTAACTTAGGGACTAAATTAAATTAAGTTGAAGACTAAGAATAACAAAGCTTTTCAGCACTTTACTTCTGTAACCAACCATTAAGCCATTGAAGATGTCAATGTTGGATTTCTAGAGTTAGTCTCGTTATATTTTGACCACTTTTATTTCTTCTTTTTTCTCCCTTATACTAATTTATTTGGAGGCTGAATATTAAGTTTTGTAGTCAAGCTCATAATACAAATTAAAAAATAAGATTTTATGTCCGGCCGGTTGCTTGACACCTTATTAATGCTGTTACTAGACCAATGGTGGATCACAGTAAACTCTGATCGATTCTAGTGGATTTGCAAGTGCTACAGGGTCCATCAAGTGACGGATCACAGAGAACTGAGTTTTATTCAATCGACCGACTCGTTGATCCAAACAGTTGATTTTGGTGGATTGAAGATTATTGGGGACTAGCGACCTGCTCCGGCTTCGCACGGCTATATTATGCATGTATTATATATATAAACCTTCCTCTTGAATCACTCTATCTATTAAAAAAAAACCGCATCAAAATCCGTTGCGTAGTTTTAAAGATTTAAGCATACAAAGGGACATAGGGACAGAGAAAGCGACTTTGTTTTATACTATGTAGTGATGGTGAGCGGGAGATTAAGTGCGATGATTAACACAAGATCCACAAATTCCGTAGTCTACGATACCTATGGAAGAAGATGAAGTAGCCCAATTCTATAATATTCTTATTCCATACTGGGGACTACATGCCTCTCTTCTGGCACAGGAATTTGGATAGAAATACTCTAATAACCGAGACCCACAAATGAATGTCCTTATAGCCTGCTGCGATAGAAACCACAGCATCTTACTTTGTTCAAATCCCCGCCCCTACAAAGCTTTTATCTCAATAAATACCAAATCCCCTCATTCTTAGCATTATTTAATTCGAACAACAATCAATTTTGTGAAATATCTTCATAATCGCGACGCTGATCTTTGGTGCACAATAGGTGTTGTATTACGTGACGATTTAGGGACAAATTTCGAGAATTTTTGGCCTTTTTTGCGTATTTCCCTATTGATGTTCAGCTGTAAGTATTTTTTGCGCGAGTTTTGTGCGCAAGAATGTTCGTTCATAGCGTTTTAGGTTAGGGAATATCTTAAGATATGGATAAAGTTTGTTCCTTGGTTCTTCAGCTTTCCCCATAGGTGCGTACAATCTGGTGACAAACTTTTAAAACTTTAGTAGCTAAATTGTCAAAGCAAAAATACCTTTAATTTTTATCACAACTAATTATTAATTTCATTGACTTTTCGTCCAGTTCTTTTTAAGACCAATTTGAAGGGATTAAAAACTAGGTAAGTACAGTTTAACAAAACTTCAATCTATGTTATAAAATTAAAAGTCTGACTGTCTGATATATTAATGCACTAACCAATGGATAGATATGACAGATGGCAATTATGACGACGTACAGTCACATTACCAATTATCTGAACCCCACGTGACCTAGAGCTCACTCGCAAATCTGTAAGGTTGTGAAGTAATGCAACCTGAATCTGTTTTTTTTAAACAATGTACCTACTATACAATACAATATGCAATATAATTTTTTTTAATAAGTAGGTAAATACTGTATTTTTTACAGATATGCGAATGAGCTCTGGGTCACGTGGGGTTCAGCTAATTGGTAAAGTGACTCTACCTACCCATCCGTTATTTTGGAAAATACAACTCTTACGCGGACAAACCAAAAGCTATATTAGAGGTATAAAAATCAAATTCCCCTGAGTTTCTCTATAACACTGTAATTTTATTTGTGCCTAATTCAATCAACAACAATGTTGTAAGTATGTTGAACGCGACTGAGCCCATCTAATTTGAATAAAAAAATTGAATTCTGAATGCGTGCGCGCAGGTACGTTCCATTTCACTCAGTGAACCGTTGTTTTCAAACTTAATTAACATTAAAATACAATTTTAATAATATTATACATGTATTGAGAATTCAAAATATGTTAACAGTACAAAATGTTTTAAATACCATTTAAAAATAACAAGCGAAAATTAAAATTGATAAATCGTTATTACGGCTCACGCAGACTTTAGACTTGTATTCGGCGATAGTTTGGTTTCGTACGATTTGGTCATATAGCCAGTTTTAAATAGTCGGTCTCTGCATTTCATTTTGTTACTATTATTTCTTCTTTTATCTTCTTTTTTCTTTGTTTCATCTTCTCGTTTTTTTTTAAGCCAGAGACGATTTTTACCATCTGTAGTCTTTGCTCACTAGAATATTAACAAAAATATATTGAAAACTACCATTTGCTTGGCGGCTAAAAACTCACCGTTCAATCAGTCGGCAGATGTTTTGTGTGATCTGCCGATAGAACATTTTTTGTCTATTGTCACCCTAAAAATTTCCAAGCGAAAATTAATATGATAAATAGTTATTAGATAAATCGACAGTTGTCATTTTCTGTTGAATTTTTTAGCTGTTAACATTATTTTTTTTAGTTTCTTGTTTTTAATTGATTGGTTTTGAAGATGTGACGACTTGATGATAATAAGATAAATAATTCTGAATAAATTTCGAGAGTAAAGAATAGTTTAATATTCTTTTTTTTTGTCAACCTATTAATAAATAATTTTGTGGGAATATCGAGATGAAATGCCTGTCTATTATCCCATAACTTCAGGTATTTACGTACTGAGTTTTATAGTAATTAGTTCAGTAATTTTTGACGTGATAACGTTTTATAAATTGGTGAACACCTGCAATCTCAAAAAAAATGGGTGCGTGTACTTATGAACGCGCGTGAGAAGTTATACTTCTTTGGCATTATTAAAAAAAAAAAAAAAAAAAAACTCGTCCGGCAAAAAACTCGTCCGACAAAAAACTCGTCCGACGAAAAGTTCGTCCGACAAAATACTCGTCCGACAAAAAACTCGTCCGACAAAATACTCGTCCGACAAAAAACTCGTCCGGCAAAAAACTCGTCCGACAAAAAACTCGTCCGACAAAAAACTCGTCCGACAAAAGACTCGTCCGACAAAAAACTCGTCCGACAAAAAACTCGTCCGGCATAAAAACTCGTCCGACAAAAAACTCGTCCGACAAAAAACTCGTCCGACAAAAAACTCGTCCGACAAAAAACTCGTCCGACAAAAAACTCGTCCGGCAAAAAACTCGTCCGACAAAAAACTCGTCCGACAAAAAACTCGTCCGGCAAAAAACTCGTCCGACAAAAAACTCGTCCGACAAAAAACTCGTCCGGCAAAAAACTCGTCCGACAAAAAACTCGTCCGACAAAAAACTCGTCCGACAAAAAACTCGTCCGACAAAAAACTCGTCCGACAAAAAACTCGTCCGACGAAAAACTCCTCCGACAAAAAACTCGTCCGACAAAATACTCGTCCGACAAATATAAATCATTAATTACGTTAAAATAATTATGTAGTAGTAGTACCTCTTTGTACTTACTTAAACTATTTGGTTTTATGACAGCTGTCATCTTGCGGTTTGCGGACAACTTCACGGTGAGAATTTTGTGTGACGCTTTTGTAAAATTTCACTCTCATCATTTTTTCATAACGCGCCTAAAGAAGTATAACTTCAAAAAGTGTGACGTCACGCGTCGTTACTGGAACGCCTCATGTTATTGACAAGGTAACTATAGCAACGTTTTATCGTTGCCATGGTTACCATCAATGTTTTCTTATGACGTTATCACGTAAAATTATCGTCCGTAAACCTACTTTATAGACAACCATTTTTTTTTCATACAGAAGTTAATACACTAACACATGTCTATGATTGGAATGACCAAATCAAATACGCTGTAAATACTTTGTTAATATGATATTTTTCAGCTTACTAGCTTATAAAACAAAATAATACAAAATAAATAAATAAACATGGCGATAAATAGGTATTAATTAGAATCTGTGTGTGTGATCTGTGTGTATTATTATCTGTGAAAAGAGAAAAAACCCTATCTGGCATCCTAACTAAATTAAAAAGTTTTTTATTTATTTGTGTGTAAGAAACACACAAATAAATACAGACACAAATAAATACCTTCTTCACAGTCAAACGACTGAACCGTTTTCAATTAAAATTGGCATAGTGGTAGTTCAGAAGGTCATAGGATAGTTTTGATTCCGAAATTCCGGCGGGTTTGGAACTTACGCGGGTGCAACCGCGGGGCGCAGCTGGTACGTATATAATTTTTTAGCTGCGGTTTTACTCGCGTAATTCCTGATCCCGTAGGAATATCTGAATGAAAAGTATGTCATGTCTCAATCCATGTCTTCAGCTATTTACATACCGAGTTTCATCGCAATAGGTCCAATAGTTATTGCGTGAAGGAGTAACAAACATACAAACAAACACACACATACCTACACACAAACACTCACAGTAAGGGATAAGTAGGGGTTCCTATTAAATAAAATAACTGTCATGCATACAAAAAACATTGCCACCCTAATTAGTACCAACATTTAAACTTTTTAAATTAAAACTTCTTTTTGTCACCTTTTTTCTATTTTCAAATTCAAGAATCTTTCGTTCTATTTTCGAAATGGTATAAAATAAATCATTTTTTGATGGAATTCCGTTCCGTTATACGGTGTGTTCTTGAGTTTTTTAAATGTTTGACAGGTCGCGGGCCGGATCTGCGGTGTCGGATGACCTGAGGAGTTTGTTTTTTATTATATCCTGTTAGTACACATATACTTATGATGATGTGTTGTGAATGATTGACAGTAGGTGTAGTTTTTTTTAAGATAATAAGAAAAAAAACTGACGAATTTTTTGTCAATATAGTTTTTAAACTCACACGATTTGCACTTATTCATAGTAATAATAATTTTCCCCAGTCTTAATCGGTTTATACTTTTTAGAGTTCCGTAGCCAAATGACTAAAAACGGAACCCTTATAGATTCGTCATGTCTGTCTGTCTGCCGTATGTCACAGCCACTTTTTTTATTTTTGAAGTGAAAACTTCTTATGGCGCGTTGGGCACTTTTGTGGGTGAGCATTTTCAGCCGTTCTCGCGACAGATGAGATTTTAACAGTTATTGTGCTTCTACTACTATGCAATATTGAAAACAGCGCCATCTCTGTGCAAACGGCCGAACTACGATACTCACTTCTGTACAACAGTGTTAACAGCGACATCTCTCGGTGGATGGTGCAGGTTCGCAGCGAGCTGCCGTACGCAGTTCGCGTCGCACGCTATAGCGCCATCACTGATATACGAGTGAGCATTTTCAGCCGTTTTCGCGACAGATAGATTTCGACAGATGAGATTTTACACAGATATACAGTTTTCACTTCTGCCTGCACTCCCGGAGTGCGCTGTTTTTTATTTATTTCTAAAACTTTCCTCTGTCACTGCCACCTTAACAAGCCTATTTACTCAGCAAATGGCTAGTTGGCGCTATGTGAAATCTTAATAGGATAGTTTCCCCAAAAAGGGGCAAAAAAGGGGGCTACTGAATATCTCTTTCACAGATAATAAAAAAGCCGTAATCGGTTCATGCCTATTTTGATAATTCTTATTGGCGTCTTTTAAAAATTGGTCAGAAAAGAAAAACCTTTTTGCAATTTTCGACGTGATAACGTCTATTAAATTGATAGAACACCTGCACAAAAAACTGTCTGACGAAATATCGTGTGACGTCATGCGTCTCGTTCCCGATGTGTGACATCATGCGTCATGGTATCATGAGAAAAAGGATACAGAGTATTTAATAATAATATCGGTCATCTGGGCTCGTGTTATGGTGACGAGTGACAAATAGAAGACTTATATGTATAATATAGCAAAAAAAAGGAAAAAGAAAAAAACTTCTTTATATTTAAGGAATAACAAAAAAACCTCAATTTTTCATCAATGTTTTCTTATGACTTTATCACGTAAAATTTTCGTCCGTAAACCGACTCTACATACAACCATTATTTTTTCTAAAAAGTTAGTTAAAGTTTGCATAATAATAGTCTGTCTGAGACTAATAATCACTACATAGTATAAAATAAAGTCACTTTTCGCCGTTCCTTATTTCCCTCTGTACGCTTAAATCTTAAAAACTACGCAACGGATTTTGATGCGGTTTTTTTTAATAGATAGAGTGATTCAAGAGGAAGGTTTATATGTATAATACAAGCCGTGCGAAGCCGGAGCGGGTCGCTAGTTATAAATAAAGTTGTTATGTTTTTTCATAAGTACTCCCTCTTAATTAACCTTAAAACGAACATCTAATTTATCAAAAAAGAACATAACTAACCCTTCCATTCATCATTCCTAGAAACAAATGACATGTGCGTATTTTAGACATTAATTTTTGGCATGTAACAAAAAAGGCGTGGATTAATGGGGCAACGCACCCGTTTGACACGTGGAGGCCAAATGGTTGGATTTACTTGTTAGGGTTCCTTTTAATTTATTATATACTACTTTGAAATAGGAATTTTTTTGCAGGACTACGTAGTCCTGCAAAGATTGGTTGACTGAACGGTAACCTTCATCAAGCTTCTTTTTAACGTGATAACGTCTTATAAATCGATGAACACCGGCACTCACAAAAAACTGTCACGTCATCGCTCCCGTTCCCATCGTGCGTCATGCTATTGACAAGATAACAAGATAAGATAATGTTTTATATGACGTTATCACGTAAAATTACCGTCCGTAAACCGACTTTACAGTAAACCTATTTTTTATTTTATTTTATTAATTTAGCTAACACTTTCATTTTATTTTCATTTCATTTGACCTATGTCAAATGAAATGAAAATAACAGCTATCAGCGCTCCGCGGTTTCACACGCATAACTCCCGATCCCGTGGGAATATCGGGATAAAAAATAGCCTATGTTATTTCCAATGAATCAATGTATCCTCATACCAAGTTTAATCAGAATCGGTCCAGTAGTTTCGGAGTCTATTCGTTACAAACAAAAAAACTTTCATTAGCATCAGTTAGGTCAGCGTAGGCAGCTAACGAAGTCGCGGATAAAGGCTAGTTAATAATTTATACGGAACCCTTGAAAGTACAAACAATAATGTCTTGTCCTCGAAGTATGGTCTACCCCGCACAGTAAACCCTCGTCAAAAGCTCGCCGTAGACTGTAGACCCATTGTTCCTTAGCTCTTTAAACGCGTATTTATTTGTACAAGAATTTATGCTGTTTGTTAGTGTGAACGGTCTTTTATACGATACGTACGTAGGTACTTACGTACGGATGTCGGAAATTATAGTTTTGTTCTTTTTGTGGAAGTAGGTAGAGTACCTACTTAGTTTCTTTTATTTTTACCGACTTGTAAGTAGGTACAATCCAGGCAACAAGGGTGAATTTTTAACATGGGCCTATAACAAGTCATGGCTATATCCTAAACTTTTTGAAAAATGAGAGTTGCGTGCCCGATTTTGAAAAAGAAAAAAAGATTGAGTAGATTAAGATTAAAAGTAAGTAGGTAGTAGAATAAGCTATCTACCTCTTTTTGCATTCGCCTTCAAAAAACATTTCCAAAAAAATTTTCTTACTAAAAAAAACTTTTAAAGTAAAAAAAAAAGTACTTTAATGGACATCAAATTAACTTAAAAACATACATAAATATTCAACTTACGAAAACATGATATAAAACAGTTCAAAGCACAAAGCCCCACCATATGGATTGTCACTTATCAAGAACTATTAAATAGATGCGTAAGTACCTATATTCTTTTGAAGTCTTTGTTTTATGCGACTACCGTCAAATCATTAAAAAAAATGCTCTCTCTCGATTTAAATTGTGACAATAGTTTGTTCCGTTTGATATTCGATAGTGTTGAACTGCGCAGCGGCGGCAGTGAGCTCTCGAAGTGCCGGCAAAAAGCAAAGTGACACTTGAAAAAGGCGTTAACTAATATAAACATTGTATTTTTGAAGTATGGGCTATGAGGGCTAGTATGTTTGATAAATATTTCTTTGTTTATCGATTATTCGTTCGATTTTTATGTCAAGTCGCATAAGTCATTTCATTTCAAAAGTTCTTTATTTACATAAATATTAATATTAAACAAAAACAATACAATAAGAAAGTATTGATATGACGTAATATTAATTTGCTTTGTCAGACAAATTCGCATAAGTAAATTGAGTCTTAAGTTTACAACTCAATTTACTTTTTGGTGTTCTGACGGAGATGAGACGGCCTGTCTTTCTTGAGGTGTACAATTTGGGGGTAAGTCACGAGTGAACAAGTAACTTCTAGGAGGCGTGCTACATCTTATGGCCCCTCTACATGATGGGCCATCATGCTGACCCACTAATATAGACCAGCATGTAGAGGGCGTACTGGTGTCTGACGATGGCATATAGTTTGTGGGATGGCGACTGGATGGCCACGGTGTCAGTTTTTCGGTCGCACATCAAAGGAAGTGGCTGAATGTGGCCATCGTGTAGTTTCGTTTCAACCATCGCATGGCTATCTCGCTGGTCCAGTGCTTGCCATCATGTAGAGGGATCATTAGACCGCATCGTCACATACCATCAGCAGTGGATAGATATCAGATATATCATATTAAAAAAAATAGGATCAAATAAAAAAAATATTGTAGGGCCTTTTTACACAGCGTCATTTGACCCCAAACTAGACTACTTACCTACTTGCTTAGTAGCTTAGTTTGTAGGTTTGGGGTCATCTGCTTCATCTGCTTTAGCTGATTTACTGTTTTATGTTATGGTGACCAGACAACGAATAGACTGCTTAGGTATATACTCTTCTTTTGAAAATACATACATAAACACCCAGACTAGAAACAAATGTCTCTCTATAAATAAATATTTGTTTGAGGCGTCTTTTTCCTTGGGCTCCTTTTTATTCTCAAAATTCCTCAACTTTCATGGTGCACTGTAGCATTCGCGTGGATTCGAACCCAGGACCTTAAGGTATCTACACCACTAGGCTAACACCGCTCTCTGATCTATCTCAGTAGGTATTAGAGATTTGAACATCTGTGTAGAATAATACCTCTTAAGACGCGACCCCCCGTTGTTTTCAACATTTTTATGACTATCGTATAATATTTAGAAGCTAAACGATATTTTAAAACATAGATAATTATTTATTTTACTAATCTATAAATTAATATTGCATTATTTTATAAAGTAGTTTTTTATATGGTTGTTGGTTAGTAAATCAGATTTATAAGATTTTGTACGTTTCAAAACTAGAGAGAATTTTTCGATATTAGTATGTATTAGGGCTTCCATTCCGAGATACCGGAATCTCGAAATTCCGAGATCTCGGACATTTTTTTCCGAGATTTCAGTTCCGGAACTGGAGATCAGTCTCGTAATTCCGGTCTTATCTTTAAATCACAAAAAATAAACAATATTTTGCTCAACAAAAACGCGCGCGCGCTCTACGTCATACGTACGTACGTTTGTTGAACCGAGTGAGTCGTTCGTTGAAGTTTATGCTTAAAAACCTCGAAGACAGAAACAGCCCTTTTTCAGTGACAGCGGCACTCAAATGATTAAATAAAAAAATAAATTAAAATTTTAAAAAACGACTTCAAAAAAACCTGAAAACAAAGACTAAAAAACTGAAAAGTGAAAAATAATCTATTTCGGGTCACTAAGACAGTAGATAACTTAAACATAAGTACTTACTTGGAAGTCGGCATGCTTTAGATTGAATGTTATGAGGTATACATAAAACATGGTGTAATAATTTCCATTTCCGGAACTAGTTCCGGAATTCCAGGAATCAACAAGAATTTCCAGTTTCGGAACTAGTTCCGGAATTCCGGAATTATGTACCCAGTCTCGTAACTCAGTTCCGGAACTGGAGACCTTCCGAGACTGGATGCCCTAGTATGTATGTATTTCTGTTCCCGCTATAACATCAACAACCACTGAAAACAGAATATAATGCTTAGCCACTTAGCCGGTTTTTTAAAGATTTCCTTAAAATTTGACCTAGTAAGAAGAAATCTTTTTGAAGTGAAAACTTCTTTAGCGGCGTTGAGCACTTTTTCTGTAATGGGTATAAAATCTTAAACTCGCGTCAGGACACGTGACCTGATCGAAAAAGCGTAAGACGGATGGAGAGTAGACAGCTATCCCCTCTCTACGGCGCGGCGAAAATGTATGCCTGGGCCTACTGTTTTTAATTTGGCTGTGAGTGTATTAAGACGTACATATGGTATTTTTTAACGGACGACTATTGACGGACGACAAATGTCGGACGACAAATGTCGGACGACTATTTGTCGGACGACTATTGACGGACGACAAATGTCGGACGACTATTGACGGACGACAAATGTCGGACGACAATTTGTTGGACGACAAATGTCGGACGACTATTTGTCGTCCGACTATTTTTTTTTTTTCATCTAAAACTCTTTTTGCGTATGTTCTCGCGACATATGAGATTTTACACAGATATACAGTTTTCACTTCTGCCTGCACTCCCGGAGTGCGCTGTTTTTTTTTTTTTTTAGATTTTCGTAATTAGAAATCGAATTCTAAAATTTTTATAAACTTCATCTTCTCGTATTGTGATGTGGCTCACCTATTGTTTCCTCCCTGGAAAAACACTAGCACAAATAATTTTGTTGCATAAAACCTATAACTGCCATGACTATGCCCCTATGTCTTGGTTTTTTCATATTCTAATTATCATTGATATTAGTTAAAAAACAAAACATAGGGGCATGGTCATGGCAGTTATAAGTTTTAAGCTAAAAAAATATTTGTGCTATAGTGTCATGGCAGGGAGGAAACAGTCGACTACGTTTGTATGGAGAGAAAGCCAGTACCCTTTCCTCTTAACAATAGGACACAACTATAAAGAACTAGCTGCGCGGTTTCACCCGCGTAACTCCCGATCCCGTGGGAATATCGGGATAAAAAGTAGCCTATAACCTTCCTCGATAAATGGACTATCCAACACAAAAATAATTTTTCAATTGGAACCAGCAGTTCCTGAGATTAGGGCGTTCAAACAAACAAACAAACAAACTCTTCAGCTTTATAATATTATAAGTATAGAATAGGTAAATAGGTAGGTAATACCTAAATGCCCAACCCACAGAATTCTTCCTTGATCATTTGTATAATCTATTCGTAAAATGCAAATACTTACACGGTAATTAAATAACAGGTGCTAATCTTCATCACGTCATTTCTATATTTTAGACTTAATTTATATATTTTATTAGTAAAATATGATTAAATATGTAGGGTGTGGTGAATTCTTTGTTAAAATTATTATAATATTTTGACTGAAAAAGTTGCATTATAATTAATTGCTTTGGAATAAGAAGGAACATTACTTTTTCAACACAAATGTATTTTCCTATTTTCTTTCAGAATAATGCTTCAAGAAGGCCATTTCTTATTCCTCAATATAATTATTCTATTACAAAAATAACCCCCATAGTAGGTCAAAATACCCATAATGTCAGCTTTTGGTAATCCCAAGAATAACTAAAAGGGTATTTTTTGTACAATCGGAATGATATCGCAATGTAATATGAACAATTTTATTTAGGTACGAGTATTTTACTGCAATCATATGAAACCTAGGTCTTAGTTACTCATGTGCCTAGGTTTGCTGGTAGGTACCTAAACAGGTAGTAGGTACCTACATGAATTTAAGGTGAAAGGGTACCGGGCGCTCGCTCCATACAAACGTAGTCGACTGTTTCCTCCCTGGATAATGACACTACAAAAACCTATAACTGCCATGACTATGCCCCTATGTCTTATTTTTTAAATATACTTACATATTTTGTTTTTTTACCTCTTACTTTCTATGATTATTCGAAAATGAAAAAGCCAAGACATAGGAGAATATTTTGCATATAACCTATATTTTATGCAATAAAAATATTTGCTCTTGTGTCATTATCCAGGGAGGAAACAGTTGACTACGTTTGTATGGAAAGAGCGCCTTTTCATAACCTTTTCCTCTTAAGGGAAAAATAATAAAGAAAACAAAGGGGAGCAGGTAAACCATAAAGGAATTAATTCGTATGACGAATACAAATACCTGCTAACTACATTTTTGGGAAAACAAATTATTTGTTAAAAAAAACTGGTTGCCTGTAAAGTCGGTATACGGGCGAAAGTTTTACGTGACAACAACTGTGCTCGAGTGGAAGGGACGCGTGCCTTTCACTTTTTATGTCTGTCTTTCTCGCTCTTAGGCGGGCTAACCATGCCCGCGTGCCTCTCACTCGCTCTCATTGTGAGCGCATAACGTCAGCGGAGCGTAACGCAGTTTCTTGAAGTGTCACCCGGCAACCGACGTTGTCACGTCAATAATAACTTTCGACCTCCTAAAAACCAAATTTACCTAAATTATTTACCCAATTATTTGGGGAGGAAAAAGTAGATACTACCTACCTACATTTTGCAGAATTTAAAAGCCAGTTTATTTTGCAGCCTTAAAATGAAATACTTTTAAAATAGAGACATTCGTTTAAATCATGATAAAATTAAACAAAAAATAAATGTATGTTTATCGTTGGTATACCACAGATTAGCGGACAAATGAGTTATTCTAACAGCCCACGTGTCCTCGAGATATGGGGGAGTGACATGTGGTTTATTTATGGTTAGATTAGACTACTTACTATTTCATCGGCCAACTGTCCCGGGCGCAACCGTTTCATTTCAAGGTATAGATTTGAGGTATTTCAAGAAAAAAATAATCACAACCTGTCCCTCCAGCCGTAGTGTACATTGACTGACGTAATGTCAGCTAAAGAAGAAAGAGTAAGTAAGTAAAGAAGAGAAGAGTAGTTGGATCTGACACTACCTAATACTTTCCCCTTTTGTAATTTGTGCTGTCGATTCATCAAGAAGACGTTAGAAGTTCGATTGAGCCGTCTTCGAGTGACCGATAAATACGAATTGAGAACTTCGTTATCGTTAAAGTCAGTTAAAAATTATATAAGAAAAGTGTAGATATGTTTTTTGTTTTGTTTCTGCGAATGCTCACAGACAGACTGAAGTGTTATTATCGTCTCACAAACTACCGTCTAGTATATAGTCGAAATTTGACCAGATGTACCTATCGAATTAGGTCAGGAACAGTTAGAATAATATCATATTCTTTCCGAACTTCATCTTCTTAACATGACCTAAAGTAGGTTTTAAAAATATATCAAATCATTTCATTAAAACCCATAGAAAATTAGGACCTATTAAAGAATACACGCGAAATGTATGCTAAAACCTAAAATACTCTGCCATTTGGACGAGTGAAAATGTTACAAGCTTTTATTTCTTATCTTTTCTAGTTTAAACTAGCGACCCGCTCTGGCTTCGCACGGCTATATTATGCATATATTATACATATAAACCTTCCTCTTGAATCACTCTATCTATTAAAAAAAACCGCATCAAAATCCGTTGCGTAGTTTTAAATATTTAAGCATACAAAGGGAAATAGGGACAGAAAAAGCGACTTTATTTTATACTATGTAGTGAAGTTTAAATACGACTGAGTCAACCGATCATAATATCCATGGTCTGCGTAGCCTGTGTTTAATCATTAATTAACACGAGATTTTTTCTAATTTTATTGCGTTAATTGCAGCAATCTGGTTTGATAATGTTGCTGTGTGGTGATGACTTGATTTATTTGAATTGTTCCTGTTTAATAAGATAAGGGGGTTTAATAATTGGTCACCGAAAAAATGTATATACGCGACGAATTGATAACCTCCTCCTTTATTAAAGTCGATTAATTAAAACTAGCTGTCCAGGCAAACGTTGTTTTGCCATATATAAAAAAATTTAAAGGAAAAATAAAGGAAAAAAAATGGAATAGTGTTCGATTCTCAGTGTATATTTGTTATGACTTTAGTATAGGTGGAATTTGGCAACTAACACCACGACACGAGAATTTTATATATATAGGGATAAGGTCCCTTTACCACTTTATTAGATCAAATTTCCAAAAATACTTTTTTATGCTTGCCTCTTTTCTAAAAGGAACTGTCATGCAAAGTTTTATACTCGTAGCTCCTGTAGTTTCACGGGTTTCTTGTAGTTTTTTTTTTAGAATCTAAGCTTTGAATACGGGCTATTGTGTCCGCAACTGGATCTCTTTACTTGTGTCCTTTTTGCGTTAAGTTCTATACTGGTCAGGGGGAGAACCGACCCAGATCTTAAACTTTTGCCATCAGATGTGGTTTCATGAAAGTGTCGGGCTATTGACGTCATTCTAAGTCTAATTTTCTACATTCTAGTAAGAGTTTGTTTGTTTGTGGGTCCTAAATGCACGCTCTGCATAGGGGGTGTCTGTAAGAATCTTTTGAAAGCGCCATAAAACAAATAGATGACTTACATTTATGTACAATTTTTTCTATAATAATACCTAATCATTTGTCTTTTTGTCACCAGATTATCAGGTGAAGTCAATCCGAGTCCCTGCGAGTCCGAGTCAACTTCCAACTCGCCGCCCTCTCTCCTGCAAGATGGCACCCTCCCTGCACTGCTAGTCTCTGGACAGACGTTCAGTAACACGACGTCAACGTTACCTGGGGACTTACTGCCGGAGGTAGACGGGCTGAATGGCAGCGTAGGGCTGGCGTTACCCCTGTCCACCGCCTCTACGTCTGTTGCCTGGTTGATGAATGACGATAGTGCGGGTGAGTGTACCTACAGTAACACGAGACGTCGCCGTTACCCGGGAACTTAAGCTGGGGACATATTGTTCGGACGCATCCGCGGACGCGTACGACAGCCGTGACTGATAAGTGTGCACGGTCGTTTGGCATCTAGCGGCCCAGATCGCTCTAGGACGTCCGCGGACGTCCGAACGCTCAAGGGCGGCCCAAGGTCACGTCCGCGACTTACGTCCGATAGTGTGCACAGTTACATACATTTACATTACACAGATGCCTATAAGCCGCGGCTGTCGGATGCGTCCGAGCAATGTGTCCCCAGCTTTACTGCCGGAGGTTGATGGGTTGGACGGGCGTTACCCCTGTCCTCTGCCGTTACCCGGGGATCAGCAAAATCACATCTCTTCTAAGTGTGATTACAGCTTTCTTACTGCTTCTACAATAGATATGAATGCTTCATATATATTTAACTTCCTGAATACGATATACAACATCAGTCTGATTGATTCTTCTGCTTATTTGAGTTTTATTATTGTTGTCCGCAGGAGGTGGTGTAAAGAGTGAGGTGCGCAGCCCGGGGCTGTGCGAGGCGGACGTGGCGCTGTACGGCGAAACGTTACCATACGATCAGTCCGCGCTGCCCTACCAATACTATAATAGGTGAGGTTTTACTGTTGAGTCAACTGGCAGACTGGTGTGCGGCATCGATTCATGGTGGACATACCAGACGTCCGCATTAAGCGCTTTGCTTCGTCATTCCTTATTCGTACTGCAAGGGAATGGAATCAGTTGTGTCTGTCTTTCCTGACTTGTACAATTTGGGAGTCTTCAAGTCGAGAGTGAATAGGTATCTTCTAGGAAGGTGTGTTACATCTTAGGCCACATCGTCACCTACCATCAGGCAGGTGTGATAGTGGTCAAACGCTGACCTATCATATGTAAAAACAAAACCTGGATTGATTGTAGATTGGAGCCAGTAAAAATTTAACAACTTAATTTTAACAAGATTTGGATTTCAAACGACGACAAGGCATCCCGCCCGCGGCTCACAGCATTTCAAAGCGAATGTTTCGTGAATCTAGTCCGGTAACCTCTAAAAACGTACTTACTTACAAATTTAAAAAGCCGTGCCCTGCCCGGCTTTTTGTGTGTGCTAGCTAACTCTGGATAGTTTGTAATGTTCTAGATTATTTGCACCTTGCTTCATAAACACCGCGGCCGGTCTCTGTGTGGCAGCATGGTGCATAGAATCTTGAATAAAAATAGAACGTTGATTAGAACAATTTGCTTATCGGTTTTGGATCCTTTTTCTACTTTATACCTATACTTACCTATTTGGTTTGTTTAAATAAAAAACCGGCCAAGTGCGAGTCGACCATGCGCACGAAGGGTTCCGTTCCATTTTCATTTCCTAAGTTCAACTCTCTAGCTATCACTGTTGACAAGAGACAAGTTTTTTTAAGACGATTCTAAGTGATCAATGTATATATATTTAAGCATCGAAATGAATAAAGAAATTTGACTTTGACTTTGATACAGCCGGGTGACAGACAGATGAACGGACAGGCAGACAGCGGAGCCTTAAGGGTTCTGTTTTTACCCTTTGGGTATGGAACCCTAATATGAAGTTGTAAGAGTGTTTGTTGTTCCAGCATGCAACAGTATGGTAGCGGCAGCGCGGCTTCGTCGTACGTCAGCTCGTCGTTGTACAATCAGCCGTACGCTGCGTATCCACCTGCGCATAACGCTAATAACAGGTCAGATTATGTCTATATTATGTACGTACATAAAGTGTTATTGATCATCAAATTAGCAAGGGCTTGAGGGCCACTTTTGTGCACCTTGACGAACAACTTTTGTTCTAAGACTTACCCCCGAATACTGAAAGGCTACTTAATCTTAAGTGGCGTTTAAATTTACTTTAAGTGTATGTTTTCTATTGAAGCCTACACTTAAATTTCAATTTAAGAGCCACTTAAGATTAAGTAGCCTTTCAGTATTCGGGGGTTAGGAATAGAAATTCAAACATTTTTTTGAAAATTTTGAGTTTATTTAAATTCGATTTTTATCAATTTTTTTTAATGTCATGACGCCTTATAACAGTAGATAAATCTTAAAAAATAAGTATAATCTTAAGGTTGATGACCTCTCCGTGTAAAGAACAGCTGATTTTCAGGTAAACATAAATATCCTCAAAATAAAAGAAATGGCCCTTGAGGGACTTGAGGGCCATTTCTTTTATTTTGAGGATAAACCGCTTGCTAATAATATGATTACCAATAACCCTGTATATTTCTGTGACGTCTCTGTACATACTATCCTCTCAACTGAGTTGACCGTGTCTAGAGGTAATACGTCAATGCATCTGAAGAAAACTAATCTGCGGATTCTAGGCCTCTAATAAATATCCCAGGCATTTACATTACAGTGGCCCGAATTCTAAATAGCTTCGATTAAAGTTTCTGGTGCTGTACAAAATAATCTAGATTGAATTTAAAGGCTAATTATCTAACAAAAAACATACCAACCCCCGGTTTCACACTAATTCACAGTCAACCCTATGATACTACATTGTGCGCGCGAACGTATGGAGCCGCACAATGAACTGTGGTCATGCACAACACTTATGTGACAAGCGACCCTATGCGTGCACTGTGAGAAGGAAGTGCATAGGGTTGGAATATTACTTATACAAGTACTATTTGTGATTATGGGGTTTAGTTACACGGAAATAAGAAAATTCCTTTTTCTAAGACAAACGTGAAATAAATAACAAAGAAGTTCCATTGTACTTTTAAAATTTTTTAAACATTTGACGATAGTGCCGCCATCTATGTAGTAAAGTCGTAAACTAAATTTTCATTTTCTTTTGCTAGATGTCACTGTATCATTTAGTTTTCCTATTTAATAATAGATGGCGTTGTGGAACTTGGTACTTCTACCTGATCATAGATGGCGCTGTTTTATTTAGTACGTCTACTGAAACAGAGATGGCGCTGTCTTATGTAGTTTAAAATCATGCTAATAGATGTCACTGTTTTTAATATGTCCTATGTAGTTCAAAATCATGCTAATAGATGTCGCTGATTTTAATATATCGTATGTAGTTCAAAATCATGATAATAGATGTCACTGTTTTTAAAATTCTATTTTTTTTTATTATAATAGCTTTGTACTCATTTTTTACTGTTATTTATTGTGCCAGTTTTTTAAATTTTCTTGTTTTTTTTAGGTCGTCATGCAAAGCAACGCCAACGTACCTGTCCGCGTATGGAGTGGGTGGAGTGGGCAGCGTGCCCAGCACTGGGTTCGCTTCTCAACCCTCTCCGTATGCGTATTCGTCGTATAATGGAGGTTTAGCACAATCTTTTCCTGCACAACAGGTAAACTTATTTCAAATTCATGATGCATTAACATAATGATATTTAAAAGTTTAAGTTTCGTAGCTTAGGCCCCCAGTGGTCGACGCCCCCGATTCTAATATCATTTGTTATGGCTATATTATGTCATTTACTTTTGGCATCATAAAATCGCAACTTTAAATGAATAAACCGTTATGTATAGGTGCGGTTTTTTAAATTAAAAGTTTCCATTTTGATGTTTTGGATCTGTAAAATCAGATTTAGATATCGCAATGGGCCTCTTTTCCTAATAAATCGAGTTTTTTTACTATATTCCTGTTCCCATTATACTAGGACTACAGCACCTACGCAGCAGGCTACGCGGATCACAACGTAGCTCAATACAGCGGGTACTATGCTACTCCGAGTTACTCGCCCTACGTTAGTTCGCCGAGCAGCAGTGGAAGTGCTGGCCATACGTCTTATCACCTCGGTGGAGGTTTATCAGGTAACTTATCCTAGAATTTGTCGAATTCGCCCACCTTAGATCTTCATCTAAAAAACCTTATTTGAACGTTCGCGGCATTCGGTTGCTTTTCTTTTGTTTAAAATTTCAAAAGGGCAGGCAAGAGGCTTATACAGCTTTCTGAGACCTAATTTTAATAACTTATTTCTTTTATCTTTGTTTCGCTCTTTATTATCAGCTTTATCTGGGAAAAGTTTTTTGAATATTATTAAAAAAATAGAAATTTGGAATTTTGTGTATTTATGTGACATTGCCGCCAAAAACTTTGCCTTTTGCTTGCTGACAGAAAAAAAAGTTTGAAAATGTTTCAGGAAAATAATTTGATGCTTTTGGACACGATATACCTATCTCTTTCTATCATCTCATAAAAATTGCAAAGAACACCGTTATCTCTTTCTAATGCCTCATTCTTTTCCGTGTCGTAGTGGAAAATTTTCTTACGTCAATCTATCAAAACCGCAAAAAATACAGAGATCGTATCAATTTCATAAAATAAAATTGATTGTTTCTTGCCGATTTTTAAATTAATCTGTACTAAATAATTAACAAATTAACCCTAAAAGACATTTATCGTGATACTATTGTGTAATTCTAATTGAATCACTGGTAACGCCATTGAACATTCCACTCAACAAGTTGTTTTTTAAATTGTGTAAATTCAACAATGAACAAGGAAAATGAGAGCGACATTCCTAACAAGAGACGAAGGACGGACGACAGTGATTCTGAACCCACAAATAACTATAATAATGACTCGGATTACTGGCCAGATTCCGAAAATGAAAGTGGTAGGTAGTTCAACTCTCAAGACCCTAGCGAGCGATGTGGCTCACTTACTGTTACAGTTTTTAGAGAATCCTATGAGAATTTCGGGAAACCTAGTCTAGGAAACTCTAGAAAGCTTCATAAACCTTCAAAAAAGCTTCAGTGCCCTACAGAATTGTACTAAACGGGCTCTAAATCTTTATGGACAGATTCTCCATCATCAATGCTGCCTTCCCTAAACGACACCAGCCCCCTGTCTCCCATCAAAGCTGAAGTTCATCCTGCTAGTCGGAGATGTAGAGAAAACTCAGGGTAAGTGAACTTTGATTACAGTTTACTTTAGTTTTATGATTTATAATCAAATTGGTTAGATTTAAAGTTAGTAATCTGAATGTCATGTCTTTGAAGATACAAATTAGGCCTTGCAGGTTTACTCGGGAAGTTCCAATCTTGTAGAAATTCTCAATATTACAAATGTTAGTATGTTTGTTTGCTAAAACTCTGAACCGATTGTGACCAAACTCGAAATGTAGGTAGCTGAAGTCTCTGCTTATGACATTTCATCCCTAACCTATGAACTTATGATCATTCTCAGGAGATCCATTGGCTAGATCCAGGATGAATCTATTGAGATATTTTTTTCTCATTTGATCCAGATTTCAAATTGTGGATCTAATAATAATTTTCTTTCTTAGTCGATTCCTTCCCAGATCCATCATTGATCTACTGAGATTTTTCTTTCTTAGTTGATTTCTAAGAAAATACACTGGCCTTACGCTGATCGTAGAGACCAGAAACTTGGAGGGTGTGTTCTTTGTATGACGAAGGCATCCGATTAGAAAGGGTTTTCCGAAATTCTACTCCGTAGGGATTGAAAAAGGGGGGCAAAGTTTGTATGGGACAACAAGATTCCTTAGTCCACTTTCCACTTTCGTCGAATTTCGACGCGGACAAAGTCTAGCAAAAGCTAGTCATCCTCTAAATATACTTACAATCTCACAATTATCCTCTAGAGAGAGCACAGCAAGTCGATCGCGAGGTCGAGGCAGAAGGAACACGTCCTCATCACCAGCTCAGCATGTACCAGAGCCTGCTACAGACCGGGTCTTCGTCTGGGACCTGGACGAGACCATCATCATATTCCACTCGCTACTCACTGGCACATACGCTACTAAGTACAATAAGGTATATACAATTACAGAATCTACATATATGTATAATATAAATATTGCAGGACATTCCACACATCGCCATCTAGCCCCAAGCTAAGTAACTAGACTTGTGTTATGGGAGCTAGACAACGGATATACTACATACATACTTTTCTTTTGTAAATATATACTTATAATACAGATAAACAACCAGATCACAGACAAATATCTTAGCATAAATACATGTCTGAGGCGGGTATCGAACCCACAACCCTGTGTTTGGCAGTCCGGCATGGTGACCATTGTGCCAACTGGGTCGTCGATAATACAAAGTCATTTTAGTTACACCATTTATAACTCGAGAATGGCTAGATCGATTGCGTTTTAACTTGGTAGATAGCTAGAGAACAGGATTAACAAATAAGCTAAGATTTATACGGAATCGGGACTAACGCGGGTGAAACCAAGGGGCTCAGCAAGTATAAAATAAAATAAAAAGAAATTATACATATAAAGTAAAAAAAAATAATGTATAAAATAAAGAAAAAAGAAATGAATTAGAGATGTATAAAAATGCAAAGTAACAAAATGTAATCCTTCCGTTGTAAAAAATTGTAAGTTTTCATTGCAGTAGGCACTGATTTTCATGTTGTTTTTTCACCAATGGATAGAGTTGTTTTTTTATTTTAATCTTCCTATCTGTGATCGGTCGAGACACCATAAGCTAATGTTGTGAGAGTCGATGTCATGAAGAAGGACGTGACCACTGCCTCGTCTTCCCTGTTTATAGCTTATCCTAAGCTGTGAGGGCAAGCAAAGACTGAAACGGAAGCAAGTGCTACAAACAGAGTGGTTCTTGAGGAACATTCTAGTATAATATAAAACAAACATACTACGCATATGAAGTCGCGGGCAACAACTAGTTCAGTATATCCTCGATATCTATCGACGACCCAGTTGGCACAATGGTCACCATGCCGGACTGCCAAACACAGGGTTGCGGGTTCGATTCCCGCCTCAGACAAGTATTTATGCTTTGATATTTGTCTGTGGTCTGGTTGTTTCTATGTAATATAAGTATATATTTACAAAAGAAAAGTATATAAGTAAGTAGTATATCCGTTGTTTAGCACCCATAATACAAGTCTAGTTACTTAGTTTGGGGCTAGATGGCGATGTGTGTGGAATGTCCTGCAATATTTATTGAAGTGAAAACTAATTATAGCGCGTTGGGCACTTTTGTGGGTGAGCATTTTCAGCCGTTCTCGCGACAGATGAGATTTGACGCGACAGATGAGATTTTATTTGTGTTAGTCTTTGTGTTTAACTTATACTGCCATCTATTACACAAATTGAGAAACTTAGTTTCTAGAAAGACCGCTATTCGAATGTAGATGGCGCTGATTTAAATTTTTTACTGCCATCTAGCGAATAAAAAATAAACTATATTTGTTTAAGTGAGTGCTAATAGATGGCAGTAGCAGATCGTTTCAAGAAATATTCTATGAGAAATAACAAGTTTATTGTTTTCACTTCTGCCTGCACTCCCGGAGTGCGCTGTTTTTTTTATTTATTTATTTATATTGATATATGTTTTAATTACTGTTACAGGACACTCAACAAATAGTTCAATTGGGTTTTAGAATGGAGGAAATGATATTCAGTTTAGCCGACACTCATTTCTTCTTCAATGACGTTGAGGTGAGTTTAAAAAAACAATGTATTATGTATCACTTCACTATCACTATCACTTCACTATCACTACATAGTATAAAATAAAGTCACTTTTCGCCGTCCCTATGTCCCTATTTCCCTTTGTATGCTTAGATCTTTAAAACTGCGCAACGGATTTTGATGCGGTTTTTTTTAATAGATAGAGTGATTCAAAAGGAAAGTTTATATGGACATATAATACATGCATAATATAGCCGTGCGAAGCCGGAAAGGGTCGCTAGTTTCATACATTTGGTATATCTATCATACATTTGGTATTTCATTCATTTGGGATTACTTTTATTTGGTATTTCAGGTACTAAATCTACTAAATTTCATCAAAATCTGTTAAGTAGTTGTAATAAACAAACTAAAATTGCGTTTGAAAAAACCGGCCAATTGCGAGTCAGATTAGCGCTCGCAGTATTTGTTGTTTTAGCGGCAGCAGAAATACATAATCTGTGAAAATTTCAACTGTCTAGCTATTACGGTTCATGAGATACAGCCTGATGACAGACAGACGAACAACGGAGTCTAAGTAATAGCGTCCCGTTTTTACCCTTTCAGTACGGAACCCTAAAAATATAGTAACCATAAAAAAACTAAATATTTCCCCCCGTTTTTCCAGGATTGTGACCAGGAGCACATAGACGCTGTAGCGGCTGACGATAACGGTCAAGACCTATCCGCGTACAACTTCGCAGCGGATGGGTTCCACGCTGGAGCCGCACCTAACACGGGGTTATGTGCGCCTGGTGTCAGAGGCGGCGTCGACTGGATGAGGAAACTTGCATTCAGATATAGGAAGATTAAGGACACTTATAATAACTATAGAAATAGGTAAGGTGATCTTCTAGGCTTTCTGTAAGCCTAGTATCATAGATTCAATAAAATTTGCCTTAAAATGCTGAAAGTTCAAATAGATAGGGTCAAATAGAAGCCATGATTTCTATTGGGTTATGATCACCTAGTACCCACTTAAATCTCTCTGAAATCGGGCTTTAAATATTTTAAATCCAAAAATAATGCCAAAAGCTTAGATAAATAACTATAGAAATAAGTAAGGTGGTCTTCTAGGCTTTCTGTATCATAGATTCAATACAATCTGCTTTAAAATGCTGAAAGTTCGGTATACAAGTCATAACATAAGGTATGCTTTCTATGAGGCTATGATCACCTAGTACTTAAAGCTTTAATGTCTCTGAAATTGGGCTTTAAATATTTTAAATACAAAAAATAATGCCAAAAGTTTAGATAAGGACTGGTTCGAATCTCAGCCTAATTGATTTTCTTATACAAAAAATGAAAATACGCTAATAATATTGCTGTTGCGGCGAAAGATCGTGATTAAACCCATGACTTGGTTGGCTCCAGGCAAGTTTAATCTTTTTTTTTCTATTAAAATTTTTAGAATGGTATTGTTGCGGGATCGATATATTGTCCCTATGTAAAACAAATGTGGTCCAGTCATGGTCCAGTCATCCTGATGTCAGAATGTCTGGCCACTTTATTTTCGCATTTCCTCGCTGTTTATAGAGGTACTAAATATATGAGTTTAGGTACAAAATAGTATAAGAAAGGTACTATTATTTGGTATTTTCCCAACACCAAATATCGCACTGGTCCAGGGTTTCTGACGCTTACACATGTTTTTTAAGCTATTGCATAGCTTTTATCGCGGGCTTTGAGCGCGGCGACCGAATCAAGAAATAACCTAACCTAACACCCCCCCACTCCGCCTACCATGTAGCTCGGCCGAGTCATTTTCTTTATCAGCATCTGACTGACGCTATTACACATATAGGAACTTAAAAAACCTAACCTCCTTGCAAACAAGTAATATTTGTTGGAAGTTTTGCCATTAGGTAAACCAACGGCCACATTACAAAGTGTTTTGTTATTTGTTCCAGTGTGGGAGGTCTACTAGGTCCACCGAAACGTGAACAATGGCTACAATTAAGAGCGGAGTTAGAACAAGCTACTGACAACTGGCTAACGCTTGCCTGCAAGTGTCTCAATATGATTAACTCTAGGTAAGCATAAACCGTTTAGTAATCTTTAAGTTGGTTACTATATTGCAAGCCTAGATGACTTAGAAAATCGGTCCGGTGGTTTATGGCTATTCATTAAAAAAACTCTCTAAAGAATAGTTTTTTAATTAATCCTTAAAACTCTTTTAAACAGCTAATTGTTTAAACCAAAATACCAGGCTAGCAGCAAACCATCAAAAGCCCACATAAAGCACGTTGTAAAACGCTATGTCAAAATAGCCTGTTATCCTCCAGAAAGGATAGTTCTGCCAGAATTTATACTGCGAAACCTTTCGTGAACTCTGATAAACAGTAAATTGTTTAAACAATAATACCAGGGTAGCAGCAGATCATAGGAAGCTATAAGCGCGTTGTAATAACACTGCTATGTTAGAATTGCTTGATATTGTCCAGAAGGGATAGATCTGCCCGAATTTATACCGCGAAACCCTTTGTAAACTCTTATAAACAGTAAATTGTTTAAACGAAAATACCAGGATAGCAGTAGATCATAGGAAGCTCATATAAGCGCGTTGTAATAACACTGCTATGTTAGAATGGCTTGATATTGTCCAGAAGGGATAGATCTGCCCGAATTTATACCGCGAAACCCTTTGTAAACTCTTATAAACAGTAAATTGTTTAAACGAAAATACCAGGATAGCAGTAGATCATAGGAAGCTCATATAAGCGCGTTGTAACAACACTGCTGTGTTAGAATGGCTTGATATTGTCCAGAAGGGATAGATCTGCCCGAATTTATACCGCGAAACCTTTTGTAAACTCTTATACACAGTAAATTGTTTAATCCAACCGGACCAATTTTTATGTAACTTTGCATGAGGATACACTGAATTCTTGAGAGTAATATTAGCTACTTTCTACCTCGATGATTCTACGGGATCTGGATTTATGCGGTTGAAACCACGGGATCCTTATATTATTCATTGAAATTAATCGTATATTCTTGTAATTTACAGAGAAAACTGCGTGAACGTATTAGTGACAACAACACAATTAGTACCCGCTCTCGCTAAGGTGTTACTTTTCGGACTAGGCGGAGTCTTCCCAATAGAAAACATATACTCCGCTACGAAAACAGGTCAGTTTTAAACGTCACTAGCTCAGCCCCTTGGCTTTGTATAGAGGTGAATTATACACGGATTTGTTTCTCTTAAGTTTGTCTATATTTTGGTGAAAACTGCAACGTAATCGGTTAAATAGTTTTGAAGATATTTACGGATGTAAAATTGTGTTTTCAAATCCTGATGCAAATAGAAAGCAGGAATTGCACACTTATTTCATCGTAGCTTCGAAACAGACCGATTTAATAAGAGATTTTTGTAAAAAATTAAATTTTCATACTTGGTATTTTTGATTTTTCCAGGAAAAGAAACTTGTTTCGAAAAAATTAAACAGCGTTTCGGCGAACGTTGTACCTACGTTGTGATAGGTGACGGTCAAGACGAAGAAGCGGCCGCTAAAGCAAAGAACTATCCCTTCTGGAGAATATCAAGCCATTCTGACATAGCAGCGTTGTATAACGCCCTCGACATGGGCTTCTTATGATCTGCTGCTACCCTGGTATCTTGGTTTATACAATATACTGTTTTAGAGTTCTACAAAAGGTTTCGCGGTATATATTCTACCTGAAGTACCCTTTTTGGAGAATATCAAGCCATTATGACATAGCAACGTTGTAAAATCAGCTAGATAAATGGGTTTCTTACGATCTGCTGCTACCCTGGTATTTTGGTTTATACCACAATACTGTTTTAGGAGTTTTACAAAAGGTTTTGCGGTATAAATTCTGACTATACTACCCTTTCTGGAGAATATCAAGACCTTCCGACATAGCAGCGTTGTTTAATGCGATTTATATGGAATTTTTATGACCCTGGTATTATGGTTTATGCAATTGACTGTTTTTTACAAAATATTTCGCGGTATAAATTCGGGCAGAACTACGCCTTTTGGAAAATATCAAGTATTCTGACATAACATTCAGCTTGATATTAATTTCTTATGATCTGCTGCTACTTTAGTATTTTGATTTATATAATTTAGAGTTTTATAGAGCGTTTCACTATATAAAGGGTAGTTTATCTTCCCCCAGTGGGATGAAGTGGTACGAAGGTAAATCCGTTAAATCCGGAAAAGGGTTCCTAAATAAAAAAAATAACTGAACAGAAGGCCAATTCTCTTAAATAATATTGTTTAAATTACATTTCAATATCATCCCGATTGCATTTCGATTGCAAAAGATACCTTCAAAGTCAGTTTTTTTTACAAAAATCTAACTTTGAGGGTGTTTTCAGCTACTTTGAGGGTATTATTTGTGATCGAAATGCAATCGAAATGATATTGAAATGTAATTTGAACAATGTTATTTTAGAGAATTGGCCTTCTGAACATTTTTATGACATAAACACAAAAATAGGGGCAAGATTTCGCCCGCGCGCAATCTTGATACTGTTCTTAGTCAGAAAGTCTGTGATGACTTCTTTGATAAATGGTTGCCTGGTACTTTCATTTGAAATATTTAAGAAATAGGTAGGTATACAGTACCTAGTTTTCCTATTTATTCTGTGCCAACCGAAAAATAAAAAAATATGTTATTCTTAAAAAACAATAGCCTAAAAAAATCAACCTAGTTTTAAAAATAAGTAGCTCCATTTAAGTACATTATTTTTAGTTCGGAGCAAAACATTATTTTTTTAGTTTGAAGCTCAAAGTCAGCTCAAAAACTTGAAACTTGAAATCTGTAAGTTCATTCCTACTTTTTATATATATTTTATATATCTATAAATAGTTTGTACAGTCATACATATAACTTGTTATAGGAAAATTATATTGTATTATATTAATTATTTATCTATGTATAAATAATAATCAAAATGGACAGCACTTTATGTGGCATTCTGTAAAAAAGGGATATATTAACCCTAAAATACGGTTGGGAAATTTCCTAAAATTTACACTCCTTGTACCACTGGAATTTTCCCCATAGACATACTGGTAGAACCACGGGAAATTTTCTCATACTGGTTGAACCACGGGAATATTCCTAATAATCACACTGATCTAACCACGGATAAATTACTAATAAACACAGTGGAAGGATTACGGAGAAGTAACAAATAAGTATCAGTAGATCTACGGGGAACGTCCCAAAGATTACAAGTAAAAAAAAAGCTTAATCCATTTCGATTATCATTTCTTTTCGAGCAGTTTTTTAACGTTCCTGTAAAATATGCACAACTATTTTTATATTATCTTTATTGTAACCGCTTTTCTACACTTAAAAACATGTCTCAGATGTACAAAAAAGGTTTTGCTTAAAAACTCAATAATTTCGCAAAAATCTTCAAAAAAAGACTACCTATCATTAATTTTACGGAACCTAGCAATATTTAAAAAATATTATTAGACAAAATTGTTGTAAATAAATATATTAGTTATTTAGTAAAAAGCACCTAATTGTAGTTCCAAATGATTTATTCGAGGTGTAAATAAAAATATATTATTTGAAAAATATTACCATGTTTTATTCTTATATTTTAAATTACCCGTAGCTCTACTATGTCTCGCACTAGTAAGACCACGGGAACACAACTTAAAACCTATAAAATTACTCTAGAAATGATGTATTAGCTATTTCCTCTTGGGCCTCTCATTATGTAAGCCTGGTAGTGCCATGAGGACAAGTCCACGACTCCTATTCAACCGAGCTACAGTCACATCCCATCGAGTCGAAATTACGAATTACTTATTTTAGTCCTTGCGCATATAGCCAGTGTCAAAAAGTTTTTTTTGCCAAATAGACAAATTGTTTACACTTCTGTTGCTAAGCAACGCAAATGCAAACAAAGTTGCGTCGATCATTGTTACAAAAAATTACAATATATTTTTAAAATAGTGAAAATAGGAATATTTCAAAATGAAAGTAGTAGATACAATTCTGTTTGATATATCGAAGAATGAGTTATTCAAAATAAATGAAAATTATAAGATGTTGCATAGAAAACTGAAGACGACTTGGAAAGTTATGATGTAAGTATACCATTTTTATAATTGTACGACGTAGAAGGTTGCGGGCTCAATTCCCATAACAAATCAAAAAACAAATGTACTAAGGTTTTAGAAACCGGGAAGAGCTCAGGGCAAAGTCCTATCATTTTACAAGACCTAAAAGAGTGCCTTCTCTCTTTAAATCACAAAAACTGCTTAGGTACCTAACCTACTGAAGCGATTTTGATTAAGTTTTCACTGTAAAAAGAAAATTCTTCAAAAAGTAATCTATTCAGAAATATTTAAACAAATTTTATAAAAACAGAAAGAAGGCCACAGTTGTTTAAAACAACCAGGCTTTCAGAAACCGCGAAGAGCTCCACCAACATTTTACAAGATGTACGAGTGCCTTCTATCTTTGAATCTCTGAAATTGACTGAACCGCTTCGGCCATATTATCCATACATACATATTCGGACCCGATATCGGGACTGCGCCCGCTAAGAACAATTTTGATAACTTTAAATATACCAGGCTTTCAGAAACCGCGAAGAGCTCTCTCCAAACATTTTATTAAAACTGCGAAGGGCCTTTTCTCCAAACATATTATTAAAACTATCAGGCTTTCAGAAACCGTGAAGAGCTCTCTCCGAACATATTACAAGACGTAAAGATGCTCGTAGTACCAGGACCTCAGAACATGTTCACCGATGATGAGTTAGCTTCGTTGAAATCTATGGTAGAAAGGGGCGATTCGGTGTTGGTGATCATGACAGATGGAGGAGAGGAAAGGATGAATACTAATATTAATTTCTTTTTGGAAGAATATGGAATTGTTGTTAATAATGGTAAGTTTTCAGTTTTTTTATTAACACGCTTTTATTAGTTTCACCTGTATGTTTTCTTGTTCCTAGCTAGGATGCATTTTCCAAATTTTTTTATTTTTTGTCAAAATCGATCACGCCACTCCTTTCAGCTTATCGAAAATTTAACGTGTGCTACCAGGCGAACATATCAGCTGGGAGGTGGATTACGCTGTGTGAGTAGGACAGAATGACCTAGTGACACCTCTCGTTCTACCGCTGCTAACTATTGGTGCCTGCACCGGAGCTAATACACACATAGACAAACGGTGACTCCGCCCACTTGGAACTACCCTCTACAGCTGCAGTCGATCGCCCCGTTTCCGACGCGACGGACGGCTATTAAGGCATACAAATTGAAATGGCGACGATGCGCACGCCCACAAAGACGAAGAACTCCTAGTGTAGTCTCGCTGAAACTCAAGAACGGCTGGAGCGATTTGGCTAATTTTGGCTTTGAAATATTTGCGGGAGTCTAGGGAAAATTTACATGACGAGAAAATATGCAAAAATAGCGACAAAAAACGACAATTTTATTCTTCCTACTTCTCCCCTCTCATTTCACACATCGTCATCTAGCCCCAAACTAAGTCACTAGACCTGTGCTATGAGTGCTAGACAACGGATATACTTACTTTTCTTTTGTAAATATTTACTTATAATACAGAGAAACAACCAAACCACAGACAAATATCTAAGCATAAATACATGTGGTGACCATTGGGCCAACTGGGTCGTCAATGTGTTCCTACTTAGATGAAGGTGATACTTAGATTTTTTCCCTTTTTATAAGTCTTCTATTTGTCACTCATCACCATAACGCTAGCCCAGACGAGCGATATTATTATTAAATAAGTACTCTGTTTCCTAAGTTACCATGACGCGTTTGGTTATATTACCATGACGCTTGACGTCATACAATATTACCGTAACAATTTTTGTGAATTATTTAATGTTATCACGTTAAATATAGTCTCTTCTTTTACTTTCTTTATTTCAGATTGCGTGGTGAGAGCTCAGCATCACAAGTTCTACCATCCAAAGGAGTGTCACATATCTAACGGGATCTTGAACCGTGCAGTCACCAAGTATCTGATGAGGATGCCCAATTACTTGAGCGAGAGTGATGATTTTTTGTAAGTTGGTTTTGTAACGGAAAACTTCAGCCACGTAGGTCCCGGTCTCGTGGGAATATCGGAATAAAGACAAATAAAAAAACTCCATACAAGGCATATAACTTTGACGACCCAGTTGGCATAATGGTCACCATGCTGGTCTTTCAAACACAGGGTTGCGGGTTCGATTCCCGTCTCATACATGTATTTATGCTTAGATATTTGTCTGTGGTCTGGTTGTTTCTAAGTTTTATAAGTATACTAGCGACCCGTTCCGGCTTCGCACGGCTATATTATGCATGTATTATACATATAAACCTTCCTCTTGAATCACTCTATCTATTAAAAAAAACCGAATCAAAATCCGTTGCGTAGTTTTAAAGATCTAAGCATACAAAGGGACATAGGGAAGGCGAAAAGTGACTTTATTTTATACTATGTAGTGATAGTGTGATAGTGATGTTTACAAAAGAAAAGTAAGTATATAAGTAGTATATCCGTTGTCTAGCACCCATAATATAAGTGTAGTTACTTAGCTTGGGGTAGATGGCGATGCAATGTGTAGAATAACTATTGCCCCTTATCAGTCGGGGTAATTCACCTTTCAAACAAAAAAATAATCATTCAAAATCGGTTAATCGATTCGGGAGCTACGATGTCACAGACACACATACGTTAAACTCATAAATCCCACTTTTTGCGTCGGATGTTAAAAAGTAGCTTATGTCACTCGCAAACCAATCCTACTATACTATATTTAAAGTTATACTTTGAAATAATAAAACATTTGTAAGCCTAGAATTAGGAAGAAACTATTGACGCGTTTGACTTTGAAGACGCATTTAATTTTACGGAAAGTGTCAAAATGTAATCAAAGTATTAGTATGGTTTCGGTTCATTTTCCGGTCTATCCGTTAAAGTTTTCCATATTTTAAAGATACCAAATGAATCAGACAACACTTCTCTGTAGATTGTATAAAAATAATTTCAAAATAATAAACGTTAAATACAAAAAATAATAGTTTTTCGTAGCCTCTTCCCATAAAACTATGAAAATAGGCCGACTTTCGGTACAAATATCTATAACTAGAGTATTTAAAAAAATAAAAAATATACTTCGATAAAATAAATAGAAATATTAAACAATAATTCGTGTAAAAAAGATACGACAAAAATATCATCAATCTTTCACCATGGTTTGCTAATTCACGTAAAGCTTATTGTCATACAAATAAGGTTGACTTTATTTGTCTTTGTCGTGGTTCGATGTATAAAGTAACGACCATTTTGAATGAAAAGTCAGTCTAGATACTTCAGGCGCGTCAAATCGTAAATGTGCCTTTAATTCTTGTTTGTAGAGAAGATCCGGCTACACCAAACTTCGTATATCCATACGGAGCAACTTTAACAGTAAAGAAACCAGCTGCAGCGATATTATCCAGCAGTGACGTATGTTACCCTGTTAAAAGACCAGTGGCAGCTTTGTACATTTCGGAGAAAAGCGGAGGTAATCTTATTTACTGGATTAATCATTGACAGCACTCCGCGGTTTCACTCCGCGGTTTCACCCGCGTAACTCCCGATCCCGTGGGAATATCAGGATTAAATAGCCTATAAAACTACTAATGAATAAATGTATCCTCATACCAAGTTTCATCAAAATCGGTCCAGTAGTATCGGAGCCTATTCAACGCAAACGACCGTTGGAATGAAGTCCCTGTGCCTTTTGACCCGACTACGGCGAAGCCAAAAGGAAGGGTTATGTGTTTGACCTGTATGTATGTATGTATGTATGTTCATCTGTTCCCACCTAACTTCAAAACTACTTATTATGAGGTGTCGTTACAACAAATGAGGTGTCGTTAGAAGCGTCTCAATAGTCCGCTGGTTATAGGCTATGTGACGTCACAATAAATTGAATGTGGCGCCCTCTAGAGGACATAGAGTCATGAATTAAAAAATAAAATATCTACCTCTATGAAAAATATATCATCCTCCTTCATTGACTCTTTCTCTTACAGTTTTTGGTTCCCCATTTTCATAACGCGATACAATATTTTTTCTCGCCAAAACCCGCGATAAGGAACTTCGTTCCAAAATTGTCATTGGTATGTGATTCACTTAAGATGCCCCTTTCCCCCCTCTAACCTTCTCATCAATTCCTTCCACAGGAAAACTCTTCGTAATTGGATCAGGTCATTTCTTCGCTGACCAGTACTTGGAGAGCGAATGCAACGACCTCATCAGAGAGATGGTGTTCAACTACTTGGGTGGGAACATCGACTTACATCTCAACCCTGTTGACGTTGAAGATCCTGATGTAAGTGAACTTCTGTTCAGTTATGTCCGCCTGGTACTTGGTATGTGGTTTTACTAGTTTCGGCCTATGGTTTCACATGGATAAGTGATGAAAATATGTCAAAGTATTTTTGCTTTCAAGAATAGCTGGAAACTCTACCTTAGTCGAAAAACGGTACCCTGTTGACGTTGAAGGTCCTGTTGTAACTTGTAAGTGAACTTTGTTCAGTTATGTCCGCCTGGTACTTGGTTTTCTTGCTGCGCGTAAGGCACACATCCTAACTTAGTTTTTAAGACGCTTCTGTGTGACCTCGTACAAATTGTATGATTCCAAATGAATAAAGAATTTTTGAGTTATGAGCTCGATAGATGGCGTTAACTTAGAAAATAAGAAACCAAATAAAATCCGTTAAGTATTCTAATGTTAATAAGCTTGTCAAAACCTTATTCCGCAGACAAACGAATACCGCACACTAAACGACATGATCTGGCTGAGTTCGATCCCGCTACCAGAACCAGCATCATCTCCACCGCCGCGTCTGACACCGCTACACCCACACGCCCTCTTCACTTGGACGCTCTTCTCGCTTAATTTGTCGAACTGTAAGTTTTACTACCTCGTGTGTTTCTATCTAAAGGGCTCCCGTTAGTCATTAAAGTGATGAAGAAGGTTAGCATGTTTAATGTACCTCCCGAATATGATGATTAGATCCAATGTACCTCCTCCGTATACCTAGAAATAGTGAAATTCCTTAGATTCCAGCCAGCAGGGTCCTCTGCCGTTTTAAGACCAAAACAAATAACAAATATGTCAATCGATACATTTTTCAATGTACCTTTAGATTTTCGGGGTTTCGCCCGCGTAACTCCCGATCCCGTCAGAATATCGGGATAAAAACTAGCCTATGTTACTGTCAATGAATCAATGTATCCTCATATCAAGTTTCATCAAAATCGGTCCAGTAGTTTCGAAGTCTATTCAATGCAAACAAACAAATCTTACTTCTTTAAAATCACTATCACTACATAGTATAGTAAAGTACGGATTTTGATGCCGTTTTTTTAATAGACAGTGATTTAAGAGGAAGGTACATAAAACAAAACTACCACGCGTACGAAGTCGCGGGCAACAACTAGTATTAAGGATAGATATTCAACGCAAACAAACAATCAAAGGTTGCATCTTTATAAATGAAGATTGATTTATGGATTTTTATTTGTAATAAATAGACTCGGAACTATTGGATCGATTTTGATTGAAACTTAGTAAGAAGAAAGAAAGAAAGAAAGAAAGAAAGAAAACATTTATTTGGACAAGCACACGACATAAGACAATCAGAAAAGTAGTAACAAATATAAAAGCACTAGAACAAAAGTTTAAAATAAAATAAAAATAATAATAATAAAAACAAAAAAATTAAAAGGAAAAAAGAAATATACAAAGAAGAAATAAGATCTAAGGAGCCGTGTGCCTCCAAAAAGGTTCTGCCTCAGCAATGATAGCTGCACCAACATTTAGCAGAAACATTAAATCCTAACCCCCGAATACTGAAAGGCTACTTAATCTTAAGTGGCGTTTAAATTGACGTTAAGTGTATGCTTTCTATTGAAGCCTACACTTAAATTTCAACATATCGCCACTTAAGATTAAGTAGCCTTTCAGTATTCGGGGGTTAGTCTCTTCCGTTTTGTATATTTAGAGATACGTGGCAAAATGTTTTAAATTCGATTGAATTGACCAAATGTAATGCGTAACGGATGTGACGTCACAAGACGTTTTTTCGTATTCCACTGCAACTGTGTCCCTTTGCTGCTTATCCGATTTTTTCTTTTTTCAGTACCAGAAGTACTGGGCATGTATGAAGCGTTAGGAGTCAAACATGAACCCCTGAGATTGATTGCACCGCAGTTTGAAACACCATTCCCTCCACTACAACTTGCTGTAAGTTCAAAAAAGATCTTGACGAAACCTTATTTTTCAGGGTTTCGCACCTCAATAGGTAAAAAAGGAACCCTTTCTTTCTTCTCTCTCTCTGTTTCTTTCTTCTCCCTCATTCTATTGTCCGGTCTGTTTTGTATAAAAAAAGTTCAAGGAAAAGTCAAGTCAATCAATAATTTACTATTTTTAAGAGTATTTTATTCATCAAACTACCAGGTGCACATAACATTACAGGTGTTCCCGCCTACGTTCAGGGAGCCGCCTCCACCGCCTTTGGAACTGTTCGATCTGGACGAGGCATTCAGTTCTGAAAGATCTCAACTAGCAAGACTTACTAACAAGTGCTTACAGCCTAGTAACTCTAGAATGGGACAAGGTATTAAGTTGGTGTTTATTAGGTATAAAAAAACTGGCCAAGTGCGAGTTGGACTCGCGAACGAAGGGTTCCGTACCATGTTGTATGAAAGCTCCACTTAATTTTTTTTTTCTGTTTTTAGTTTTTGTTATTATTGCGGCAATAGAAATACATAATTGTTGAAAATTGCAACCGTCTAGCTATCACGGTTCATGAGATACAGCCTGGTGACAGACAGACGGACAAACAGTGAAGTCTAAGTAATAGGGTCCCGGTTTTTCCCTTTGGGTACGGAACCCTAATAACAGAAGGTAGGTAGGTATACCCAGCGTGGCAAATAATGACCTCTGATGGAAAGTAGAAGGGGTATGCGCAGAACCCAATCTCATAAAAATATCGAATTCTACTCTTACCCCTGCCGCTTACCGCAGAAGTCATCTTTCTCCGCGCGGAGTATAAATTATCCTAAGTCTTTTAAAATAACTCTCTTTTATAGGTGATGGTCGTCAATTGGAAAACGAACTAGAATACTACATTCGCGAATGCGGCCGAGTCGTTCGTCTCTCCAAAGCATCACCACCTGAAGATGGAACATCAGGGAAGATTATACTTCATCAGTTGGCCCTACAACTGGCTACGTTTAAGAAAATATCACCGAGAGACTAGCTCTCTAAGATTATGAAAGCCTAGTACTTATTTTCATATTGTAAGCGGATAACCTAATAAATAAATTTTAATAAGAGAATCCTTTTTCTATTGCTTTCCTTAATTCGTTGCTAAAAAATTTACATTACCTAATTCTGTTCAGAAGATATTAAACCGTTTTATAACTAAATCGGTTCAGTAGTTATGGAGCCTATTCTATGCAAACAAACAATCGAATCTTTACTTTTTATATAACTTATTACCATTTCCAACAAGCCGTGAAATAAATTGAACTCAAACATTTCGTAAAACTAATAATCCAATCTTCAAACACCGGTGAAAAAGCAGTAAAATAACCATAAATATTTATTGAAACCACCCATGTCGACGAAGAAACAGAAAACATGAAGTTACTATTTCTTTTATTCCTTATTTATATAAATTATGTTTCAACACAACTAGACATTCCAGACAAAAGGTATTTAGTAAAATCCTTACCAAAGAAAGTGCAACCTGGAATGTACCAGATAAACTATTCCAACAAATACATCAATCAGCAAAAGTTAGATGATATAGCGCAACAGGAGTACGAACTAGCGAAGAAATTTACAGCATTCGTACCTATTGATAGGAAGACTGTTCCTGACGTACCAAACAGTCTGCTGTTCCTCAATGATCTTCTTCCAGAACCAAAGACAAGAGTAAAGAAAGTCCTCCCCGATTATGCATGGTTATTGGTAAGAAAAAAGAGATCTGTCGACAGCAAATCTATACCAGCCAATCGTAGACCAGTATCTGGATCTAAGAAAGTCAAACCTAGAGTTCGAGGAAAACCTAGAGTTCGGGGAAAACCTAGAGTTCGGGGAAAACCTAATGCTCGTGGAAAACCTGGTGCTCGTGGAAAAAAGAGAAACAAAAAGGTAAGGAAAGGTCCAGCGGTAAAGCGTCTACAACGTCTCGGCAACAAAAAAGTAGTGAAGAACAAGAACAAGATACCACGAGGAAAAGTATCCCGTAACGTACGCAAGACTAAAAGAAACCCTAAGAGCCGTGCGACCCACGGCACCCCAGGTAAAAAAGGATAAGTTTTGAACTGAATAAACGATAAACGAATATTTTCATTTTTATTTTGACCTCGAAAAACTTTTATAACAACAAGTACAAGTAGTAGTTACAAGTACAAATACAAGTTTTGATCAGAATCGGTCCAGTAGTTTCGGAGCCTATTCGTTACAAACAAAAAAAAACAACATATCTTTCCTTTTTATCATATTAGCGTAGAATAGGAAAGATTGTAAAAGAAAAATTACTGTAAACAAAATCTCGTATTTAATAGCTAAATAAGAAAACCACCAACAATTAAAAGTCAATTTTTTTGGTGGTTGCGTCTCTTGCTGATATCAGTCTTCTTGCAATGTCTGTGGGTAGAAGACGGTTATTATTTTTAGAGTCTATTGGTTTTAAGCCTCTATGGTTGCGTCTCTTGCTGATATCAGTCTAAGAGGCGTGCGACCAATAGTTAAGGTCTAAAATTTAGATTTATAATCTATATTTCAGACCTTCCTGATTCTCTCATAAAAACGTAAAACAACGAAAATGCATATAAAACCAAAAGACTCTAAGACTGATATCAACAAGAGACGCAACCATAGAGGCTTAAAACCAAAAGACTCTAAAAATAATAACCGTCTTCTACCCACAGACATTGCAAGAAGACTGATATCAGCAAGAGACGCAACCATATAGGCCTAAAACCAAAAGACTCTATAAATAATAACAGTCTTCTACCCACAGACATTGCAAGAAGACTGATAGCAGCTAGAGACGCGACCATAGAGACATATCCGTACGTCGTCTCTATACAGAAGAACAGAGAACACTGGTGTGCTGGGGCGTTGCTAAATCCAAGGCTCATTATAACAACTGCGAATTGTATGTGGAAGTAAGTGGTTATTTTACTATTATATCGATAACATTGTTATGTTCCATTTTACACGACAATATAACTTTATCGAAAAACAAATTACAATATTGCAAGTTTGCAAAGCTACTTGTACTTGTACTTGTACTTGTATACGGGCTGTTTTCCGCAATCAGACCTCTTTAGTTGGGTCCCCTTTGCGTAAGGTTCTACTTGTCAGGGGGAGAACCAGCCCAGCTCTTCCATAAATTTTGCCACAAGATGTGGTTTTTCAAAAATCTTTGGAAGGCTTTTGATGTCACCTAAAGTCCTGAGTCTAATCTCCGTTAGTACCGTGCAGTCCAGCAGCACATGCGCGGTCGTCTCCTCGGCCTCCATGCACGCTCTGCATAGTGGGCTGTCCGTTATGTTCAAGTTGTGAAAGTGTTTGTTGAAAGCGCCGTGACCGGTCAAAGCGATTGTAACCAAGCGCATTTGCGATCGGTTTAAGTTCAAGAGGCGTTTCGTGAGTCTGCTGTTTGTATCGGGGAGTGCTAGTTTAGCTTGCCTACAGCTTTCCGTCGTGGCCCAGAGGTGACGGTGTCGCATTTTGGCGTGGTTGCGGATCCAGGCTCTGAGTTGGTTGGAGGGGATCGGGACGGAGGGCTGAGGCCCGTAACTGACCGCTTCCGCTCCTCTCTTTGCCAGCTCGTCCGCAGCGTCGTTTCCCCTTGAGCCGCTGTGTCCCTTAACCCATTGTAAGGTCAGTCTATTGTGTTCACCTAGTCTGTTGAGTGTCTCGTAACATTCGTAAATCAGGGCAGAACTTATAGTTCTACTGTTCAGTGCATGTAGCACCGCCGCGCTATCGGACAGGATTCTAATGCCATGGCCCGAGACATCGCGATCCAGCGCGGCCCATGCTGCCCTGATTATACCCACACATTCCGCTTGGAAGATTGAGTTGTGGGGGCCTAGAGTTACGCTGAGTTTTATGTTTAGGTCCTCCGAAAAGACCCCGGATCCAGTGCCCGTGTCGGTTTTTGAGCCGTCTGTGTATATCCACGTTTCACTGGGTTGCGGATAGTCACGTTGTCCTTCAGTCATTTGTATGGTGTAGTGTCTTTTAAATTCATGTCTTTTGGGAATCCTATCACTGATCGCTAGCAGCATGGGTTGTTCTGCTGAAAGCTTGGACAGGACCATAGTATGTTTGGCCTTCACATCCCCTTTCCACAGGCCTAAAGAGAACAGTCTTGCAGCACTTGCAGCCGCCTCCTGTTGGACGTATAGATGGATAGGAAGGATGTTGAGCATGGCTTCCATCGCCGCCGTGGGTGTGGTGCGCATAGCGCCGGTGATGGCCATGCAAGCCATCCTCTGAAGGCGAGTCAGTTTAGTCTGTGTAGTTGTTAGTTCCGATCTGGGCCACCAAGCGACAGCGCCATAGCTGATGCATGATCTTATCACTGTTGTGTACAGCCATAGAGCTATTTTAGGGATAAGTCCCCAGGTTTTGCCAATCATGCGGTGGCACTGCCAGAAGGAGATGCATGTTTTTTTATAAAGGTAGTCTATGTGGTTACTCCAGGAGAGTTTACTATCCAGGACTATTCCAAGGTATTTGACCTCGTCTGTGAGTTGAAGTCTGGTTCCGAAGAGTCTTGGCGTAGTGAATCTACCGAGAATTCTTTTGTTTGTGAATAGTATGAGTTCCGTCTTATTTGGGTTTATTGTAAGTTCTACTTCCGAACACCATTTTTCCGTCAATCTCAACGCTTGTTGCATGACGTCGCAGGCGGTGTTAGCCTCCTTGGCTCGGATAAGTATTGTAATGTCGTCGGCATAACCTATTGTAAACAGGCCACGTTGGTTCAGGAGGGTGATGAGTTCGTTCGCTACCAGGTTCCACAGTAGGGGAGACAGTACGCCACCTTGGGGGCATCCCTTTACTACTTTGCCCTTCATGCCCTCGACTTCGTCAACCTGAACGACCCTGAGATTGAGCATGTTTAAAATCCAGTCGATCATGGCTCTGTTTACGTTATGCTTCTGTAAGGCTAGTCTGATGCAGTTGAAATTGGTTTTGTCAAAGGCGCCTTCGATGTCGATGAACGCACCGAGGCATACCTGTTTGTCGGTTAGAGTCGATTCTATCCTACTTACAACGTTGTGTAAGGCAGTTTCCGTCGATTTGCCTGAACTGTAGGCGTGTTGTTGTCTGTGGATTGGGTTTATTACCAGGGCAGTATCCCTAATGTGCCTATCACAGAGCCTTTCTAGGGTTTTTAGGAGAAAGGAAGTGAGGCTTATAATAATAATAATAATTCATTTATTATCAGACTACTTGTCCATGTGTTAGTATACAAAGAGCTTACAAACTATGTTAGTAAAAGAACAGAGGTGAAATCAATAATTATTTAATATGGACCTGAATCCAATGCCCCCATATGGGACTATCAATTTTTTCCACCAATGCCTTCAGGTGCCGATTATCGCTGCTCCTCACTCTAGCCATCATTGATGCCGCTCTCTTTCTAATAATGGCATTATAGCCGTCCACGTGAGCTTCAGCAAACATCAATGATGCACTGCAGAAGCGAGGCAGCCCCATCAGCAACCTGAAAGCATTGTTGTACTGGACCTGCAGGGTCTTCACAGCGCGCAGCGTGTAGTTAGTCCACAAAGAGCAGGTGTAGAACGATTGGCAGTAGGCCTTAAACAAACTTATTTTTACTGCCATCGAACATTTACCAAACTTGCGGGCCAACATATTACTTCGCACTGTCAAGGCCCTGCGCTCCCGCTCAACATCCAAATTATCCGATAGGTGTTCGTCAACCACATGACCTAGGTACCTGAACTGAGTGACACGTTTTAGAGCGACTCCATTCAAAGTGACGGGTGGTATATTTTGAGGACATTTTCGTCCTGCCCTGAAAACCAGTAGCTCACTCTTCTGAACGTTGTATCTCAGTCCATGCACCCCGGCATACGATTCACAAACACCCACCATTTTTCTTAAAGCACTGATCGATGGGCTCAACAACACCATGTCATCAGCGTAACTAATATTATTAACAGTTTGATTACCTATGGAACAGCCTACATTGGTGTTGTTGAGCCCACAAATCAGCGCATCCATATACAAATTAAATAAGGTACAAGAGCTAAGACCACCTTGCCTAACCCCACACTCAAGCTTGTAAGCTTTCGAAAGAGTACCCGCCCATTTTACATGATTAGACTGGTTATCATACCAAACCTTAAACATTGTGATTATACCTTCCGGGACACCTTTCTCCCTCAGCTTAGTCCAAAGCTTGTCATATGACACCAAATCAAATGCCTTCGAGAGGTCTAAAAAGGCAGCATAAACTGGAGTTTTGCGATCTGTATAATACCTGACAGTGTGTTTAAGAACCAAAATAGCACTCTCCGTAGACAGCCCCGGCCTAAAACCAAATTGACCGTCATCTAGCGATATGTACTTTAGTAATTGGTTATTCAACACACCATCAAATACCTTGGCCACTATATTAGCCAACGCAATCGGTCTGTAGTTATCAACGCTGCTGACATCCCCTGTCTTGTTTTTAATGATGGGCACCACAATAGTCTTAACAAGATCGCCCGGCAAGTAACCATGACTACAACATAGAGACAACAGCAACGCCAACACACGACAAAGGTGAGGTCCCGCATTCCTCAGATGCTCCACACTTAGACCGTCATGACCCGGAGACTTGCCTCTACTCATGTTCTTCAGTACTAACGATACATCCTTAGCAGAAACCAGGATCGGTTTTTCACAAGTCATAACGGTCTCATGGGGCATCCTACTCTTTACAGGTATAGGCGACTTAACCCTGAAATGATCACAGAACATATTCGCGATGTCAGCCGCATCTACCCTACCCTGAATACTAACTGGGACACTGGGCCTAGGGTTCATTTTCTTACACTGTTTCCAGAACTGTTTAAAGTTTTTAATTTCATGGTTTGAAGCTAAATTATCCAAAAGAATTCTTTCTTGATTATTTTGGCAAAATTTTAGATTTTTCTTAAAACATTTTCTACTCTCAGTCATTTCCTCATAAATTTGACCCGCGCGCGGTTTTCCATTTAATACCCAAGTCCGAAAACGAAGCCCAGCCTCCCGGTGAGAATCCTTTACAAATTTGTTCCAGCCTGCAATATAATTTCCTTTCCTCAACTGTCTTACTTGACAACTCTCTATAGAAGCACTGGTCAGCGCACAGATTATATCATTATATAACTTATTTAAAATATTTCGGTGGCTAATATCATTACACATTGAGTCAGCACATAGTCTAAATTCATCAGGAAAGTCTATTAATTTCAATTTTCTGTTACAGATCGCTTCATAACTTTCAATTTGTTCTTTATTTCTTACTCCCCATAGAACCTTATTCGGTGGTTTTTCATTTAATTTATTTTTAGATACAACACACTCTATATTGCACTCAACTAGTAACGGTAAATGGTCAGACCAGTACACGCCGTGAAGCACCCGCGCATCGACAACCGTACTCCAACCTGCCTCCGTAACTAGGCAATGATCAAGCCAACTCCTAGTCCCATGAGACTCGCTCACAAACGTGTACGTGCCCGACCCTTCACCCAGCACCCTATAGTCTGCACACACCCATTGTTGATTATTACAATAGCTAATCATTTCATTACCAAAGAGCTGGCCCGGCCGCGCATTAAAATCACCCAGCATAAATACAGTTTCAATACCACAGCCATCAATGATTGAGACCACCTCAGCAAGACAGCTACTGAAATCTGGTAAGTTTTCTGACCTATCTGTAGGCATATATATTGAAAATACCAATATATCCTTATCTGCTAAGGAAATTTTAATCGCAACCAAACGATCACTCTGACACTGTATAACAGATACCATTTTAAAAACACTATTGCGCCATAATAAAGCCACACCTCCATAGGGTCTTCCCAACAATAACGAGCTAGCTACATCTATCGAAGATTTACCAGTATAACTAAACTCCTTATCAATTTCTCCGAGCAACGGTATATCATTCGGCAACAACCATGTTTCCTGTAAGGCTATTAGATCTACATTTTTACACAGGTTTCTAACACATTGAAAGGATCGCTTTACATTTTTACAATTAAATGAAACTAGTTTTAAAATATTATTATTAAAAGAAGCCATCACAATTAATTAATTTTTAGTTTTTCAGTACAGTTATTACTTTGTTCAGTCTGCTGAGCCTGCTTATTACGAAACATAACAAATTGCCTGAAAGACACACCTTCAGGCCATAGGTCTGCATTTAAGAAAACTGACAGTTTAATTTTAGGTATAAAAAATTTATACGCTTCATACCCTTTTGGTTGCTTCATCTTTATTTTCTCGGGCACTATGACTACATTAGTTTTTTCATAAACATAATCCGCAATATCACTCTCACGCGCCCCATTGTCAACGTTATAGATGTAAAAAGGTATACGCAGATCCGCCGCCTTGAAACGACACTCCGGAGCTGGCACTGCTTTACCCTTAACTCCTGTGAAACGATTCACCTTCTTGTTTTTTGAACCACCGACTTGAATCCATTCACCTTCCTTTGCAATGTTCGCCCATGATTTTGTTGACAAGCTATTCGTACAGTACGCGGCAAACTCCAGCCGCTCCAACTCGCTCGACCGAGCGACGACCTGTTTCTCAGCTGTGTTGACGTCACACGGCGCCTCACACTGCGGTTTCCGCATCGGCGCAGGCGGCTGCATACTCGTAGTCGAAACCGCCGTCCGGCCTGCCGAGGCCTCCACGCGCCGCATATTGTTCGACTCTGCCCGTGCATGCGGAAGCGAGATGGGTTGATTAGCGGTCACAGTAGTGCAGGCGAAACGCGATAACGGTGACGATGCATTCACTCGGCCACGATCGGAGCTTGTCGTCGCAACAGCCGCCGGTGCAACGGTTATGTCGGTTGTTGACCTCGCATCTACCACATTCGTCGGTAATTTTCCATTACATCTCGATTCAACCACTTCCAAGTAAGAACTTTCGTCTAGTATATCTCCACTCCTTTTTGAATTTATATTTTCAATTGGTGAGTGCTCAAGTGTTTGAAAGTCTGGGTACTTAAAAATACTTCGACAAATTTCTTCAACTTGGTTTATCGGCACATAGTTTTCCTTTAGGTATTTCACTTCTGATTGCAATATCAAGATGTTCTTTAATAATGTCGTGACATCTACATGGTCAAATGTGACTGGTGGAAGTTTTTGCAACTCCCGAGCGACGAAAATTGGTACCAACTCAGGATCCGTTGACTTTAGTAATTCTATAATGTCTTCTAGGTCTCTAATAGATTTTCCTTTATTTTTTCGCACCTTCATTTTCTTACTATTCGGGATAGCTTGCGACAGTAAGCCTTTCGCGCACTGTATTTCATTTTCCGTAAAAGAGCTTTTACATATTTGAATTAGACTAACTTCGTCCATCACATCCATTTTATTTTGAATGAACGATAGCAATTCACTAATTACCACATTACATTGGTTGCACTTAACAATATTTCGATCCATGACTTATTAGCACGCAACCGGGGTCAGTGACCCACGCTTGATTGATACGATACACACGTCCGCTCACAATGAATGCGATCAGCTGTATGTTATGGGTCTAAAAGATTTAGGAGCTGTATAGTCGCTTTTGCCTGGTTTGGGTATAAAGATAACTTTTACTTCCCTCCAAAGTTTGGGTACGTATCTGAGGGCTATGCAGGCTCTGAAGATGGAAGTCAGATGCATAACGATGGGTTCTTCGCCCCATTGAAGCAGACCGGGAAAAATTTCATCAGGACCTGCCGATTTAAATGGCATGAAGCTATTTATAGCCCAGGATACTTTGGTGGGTGATATTGTCTCATCAGCGAAGGCTAAGTCCGACTCGCCGGGAGTTTGCGTAGGCGCATCGTCCCAGCGATGGGTATCGGTGATGGAACACCCCGGGAAGTGCGTCTGTAGTAGAGTCTCATAGGTTTCTCTTTTGGTAGTTGTGAAGGAGTTGTCGGGTTTCTTAATGGTTCCTATGGAGCTACGCGGACCGTTGGCCATTATTTTTCTAACTTTTGCGGCTCCGGTACAGGTACCAATATTAGTTGTAAATTTTTGCCATGATCTGCGTTTGACCTGGCGAACTTTCTTTTTATAGTCTGATAGTTTTACTTTGTATGTGTCCCAGTCACCATCATTCCGTGTGTTCATGGCCCTGTTAAAACTTTTTCTCACAGCTCGTTTGAGATTTTCAAGTTCTTTCGACCAGCCTTTTGTGTTTTGACCTTGTGGGTCTGAAAGGGGGCAGGCGCTATGGTAACAGGTAATGATGGAGTTAGTCAGTTTAGTTACTTGGTCCTCTATGCTTTGTTGGTTACATACCTCGGGTATTGATTGTTCCTCCTCCAGGTCACGGAGTATCAGTGTACGATACATACCGCGATCCATGTTACGAGGGTTGCGTTTCAGTTGTGGTGACTCCCTGCTGGCCTGCAGCATGAATCTGATCCATCGATGGTCAGAGCAGGAGGCTTCGGGGGACACATGCCAGTCTGAAATCAATTCTGCTGCTCCTGGTGTGGCCAGGGTTAAGTCTATGATAGTCTGACTATTGCCTCTAACAAAAGTAGGCTGGGAGCCTACATTCATGATGTTAAGGTTAGTAGTAAATAGATAAGTTATTAGGTTATTACCTCTCAAATTATCGCGGTCCATGCCCCAAAGTTGGTGATGTGCATTAGAGTCCGCCGAGATGATGAGGTCCAGATTCAGTTTAGTACAGTGCTGCACCAGTTGCGCCATCTCTGCGGGTGGCACCTCCTCCTCACCTGGCATATACACAGATGCCAGGATGACTCGGTCAGGTAGCCCGGAGTTAGGTGCGTTCTGTATGCATATAGTCGTTACGTCTCTGGAACAGAACTCAGTCAAAGTCAGGAAACTCAGGTTTTTCGGCACGTAGATGCAGGAACGAGGGTTCCTGCATCCACGGTCGAATATGAGCTCACCTCCGATGTTGTTTAGGCCACGGATTCCTTGCCCCCCGACCCACGGCTCCTGGATGAGGGCAATGGCCCTGTCGTGGTTAACCTCCATCCACCGCCTAAGTGAGGCCGTGGCGGCTTCAGAATGGTGGAGGTTGGCTTGGAGGGCCTTAATGCCCTGGGTCGGGGGAGAAGAAGCCATCGTAAGACGACATCCACGCCCTCTCTCCGTCGTAACCGTCGTATCCGTCCGTGACGTCTGTGCCATCGTCTAACAATTCACACTCCATCTCCGTTGTGGGAGTCTGGACGTCGGGCGTTGGCGGGCCTGGCTTGCCTAGTGTGTTGGACGTCGTGGCTGCTGTTAGAGATGGTGGTGGTGGTGGTGGAGGTGATGTTAGTGGTGCAGGTGCGGCAGTGTGAGTGCCTGCTGCGTCAGTCGGTGGTGTGTCTGTGAGAGAGCCGTCGGGGAGGAAGTACTTCATGTACACTGCACCCATGCAGAGCTGAAGCTTTCTCCCTCGCTCCGTGATCTTAGAGACTACTTCCTCGGGAATGGTCACCTCAAGGAAGTAGTTTTCTTCTTTGTCCACAACTCTCTGTAGTCTCCAAGTAGTGCTGACGTTGGCCCACGGGTTGAAAAAGTTCAGCGCCGTCCACATCAGCTGCGAGTCACCCATAAAGTTCGGGACCCATATTCCGGCCCGCAAGCGTTTGGGCATCTCCGATCGTCTCATGGCGGTCAGGACATGGTCATCCCACGGTGCTACGATGTGGGTGACAGTGTCCTTCAGCCACTCGACCGTGCGCTCGTCGAGGCAGCGCACGTGGAGAGCCCCGTCGAAGAGCCGCGGTTTACCGTCGAACATGGGTCTGAAGTCAGTCGCGGTCAAGTTTGGTCCGTCCATCGATAAGGCCTCATGGAGGACAGCAGTCTGTATAAGTCTGCTGTCTTCCTCCTTCAGGCTTCTCTCGGGAATCGAGAGGATTACCATGTCCAAGGGGTTAGGGGGGGCCGCCATCTCTGCGTAGCTTCTCCTGTCCTGCTCGGCGCGCCTTATCCTCTTGTCGTCTCCTGACGGTGTCGTTGAGTCATCAGGCCGTGTCCGTTTCGCGGTGGGCTGTGGTGGTTGGGGTGACGTGGAGCCCTCTTCCGCGTCCCGTTGCCGTTGCCGCTGGAACTTGTTGGGGCGTTTACGCCTCCAATGGCCTGTAGGCACGGTGGGTGATGGTGCTCCATCCTTGGAGGGAGGGGCCTTCACTTCCGTGGCGTCCGTCTGTCTAGTCTGTCTGTCTGGTCCGTCTGTCTGGTTGCGGGCCACATGTTTCCAGCTCCCGGCGTTAACCGTAGGTGCTGATGTGGACCCGGTCAGTTTGTTCTTTGTCGAGTCATGTCTATCTCGTGGACCTGTTGGTCCAGCAGAGATTTTGCCCCTGGGGTGGTCTCTGTCCCCAGTATTGTTTGGTCGTACCTTACCCGAGGGCATGGTGCGACCACGCGCTGTACCCGGAGGTCCTGCGCCCCTACGCGCTGGACCCGAAGGTCCTGCGCCACTCCGCGCTTGACCCGAAGGTCTAGCGCCACTCCGCGCTGTACCCGAAGGTCCTGCGCCACTCCGCGCTGTACCCGAAGGTCCTGCGCCACTACGCGCTTGACCCGAAGGTCCCGCGCCGTCGGAAGTTGCGTGTAGATTATCCATCTCATGAACTTCAAGTCTTCATCTATGGTGCTCCATACCCTCCTCGGAGCCCGCAACGTTGGGGATGCCATGTCTGACACCAGGCTACACACATAGATATAGGTGTCTGGGTTAGGTTTTCGGCGCGAAAATCAGGAGCTTCGTAGACTGCGACCCGCCGGCCCACAGAATACTTTGCCCCGTCACCATGGCCGTAACCCATCTGCCTGAAGGGCAGACCCCAGCCACCTCGCAGCGCTTCCTGAAGGGAGAGCGCGGGGCCGGATACTGTGAGGTCGCTACCCCCGCAGCTACCGTTTAGCGAGAAATCGGGACCAAAGAGGCGTGTTGCCGGCCACCATGGCTCCGTAGAGCCAAGACTCGACTCAACCATCCAGGACTCCGTCATCCTAGCGTACGGCGATCAACTACGCACGGCCAAATACGTAGGCGAAACTCGGGACCTGACACCTTGGAAAGCTATTTGCAAAGCTATTGGCAGAGGCGTCTCTAGTCCATGTAGCGCCCGTGTGCCATCATTAGCACCCTCTAATAAGCGTGCAGTCAAAATGGAATGGCAGCACATTACCGAAATGGATAATAAACTATTGTTTGGAGATTAAATTGAAAAGCGTTTGAAGAAATTTTGGATGCCATGATGTGCTGTTAACTGTATTTAGAAAACAGGGTGTTAACCCTAATACGACCAAACGTACCCGCATGTTAATATGTTTATATATAATAACTAGCTGTCCTGGCAAACGTTGTATTACCATACAAAAAAATATACAACATTCGATTCTCAGACCTAACAAATATACATAAAAAATCATACAAATCGGCTCAGCCGTATAGGTGGAGTTTGGCAACTAACTAGGCGACACAATAATTTTGTATTTATAAGGGTATAAATGTTATATTAACGTCATAACATCCCAATTAAGTAACACGTCCCTAATAGGTGGTATTTTTTCCTCATTTGGCACCTTTAGTTCTAAATAAGTAGTATATCTGAGTTCTTTATCACCTGTAGTGGCTCAAGAGTTATTATTGCAGCTCATTTGGAACCTAGTGTAATTGCCTTTGTAAGGTCTAATATACTCTCATATGCCACTGTAAAGCGTAAATCGGTTCCAAAAGATTCTCATTTAGAACCACTTTAGATCTTAAGAACAGTTCTAAAATAATAACCGGTCGAGTGCGAGTCGTACTCGCGCGGTGAGGGTTCCGTACACTAGTTTCAATTCTTTTTCTCTACCCTCGCAATGGTATTTAAATTGACCTCTATTTAGTTTGGACGGTCATACAATTTAAGGGTTATGGTAAATTGGTCCAACTGTAATATTAATATGTATAATAGAAACGTAGAACTTAGAAAGAGATAGGGGTTTTCAGGTCCTACTTCACCTTAAGTAAATTTTACTTTATTAACCTTCATAATGGGTTTTGTACCCATCTTGAGGATCTCCAATTCAAAGCAGAGACAGCGAGACCTGTGAAGTGAAAAATATCACTACTAGGTACTAATGAGTGCTAATGAGTGATTTTTGGGCTTAAGAGTTCCAATAAGGTAACAAATGAGTGAAAATAAGAACTACAAGGTCTACTTTAAATCGCCATGTTTAAAAACAGTGACCTTGAAAAGCATTTTGTTTAATGGTATTTTATTACAATAACATAAAACAAAATAAGTTTTGATAACTGTTTCTGATGTTGTTTTACATTATACTTTTTGTGAAACCATAATGTTAGGTTTGTAACAACCAAATTGTTGTAAAGTATTATATTATTTATTTGATCAGCGCATATTTTTTGGTAAAATCGAAGGCGCATCAAAATTTACTAAGTAAATATACCATGGTTTCACGATAAAAAACCGTTTACGAGGGCTCCATGATGTTATCCTGCGTTATAGGTAATACACGTACATTTTTAAATGCAATATGGCTGTCACAATTAACACAATAGAACAAAGCACACCGTGTTTCGTTTACCTCCGCCGAAAATAAGACTAGTTATGATCGAATTTGTCACTCAACGAATGAAATCGTTCAATCATTCACTCACAGCGCGCAATTCGCACCGTTAGTTCCAAGTGCCACTCAGGGTAACAATTCGAACTCTTATGCAACGCTTCTGCAACTATAAATGAGTTGCAATTTTTCTCCCTTTAGTAATATATAGGTTGCATATAGGTTCTAACCACCTATATAGAACTTTATCACGGTGGATTTTATTACTAAAGGTTCCAAAAAAATACTATATGCAAGCTATTTGTTACCAAATGTGTTACTTGGGATGGATCGACATAATATCTACCTACATAGATATTTATATATACGTGGGTCATTGCGCGCACGGCGAATAGCGCTGGGCGCCCCTAAAACACTGCGCCCGCGTGCAACGCACACCTCTCACCATAGGAAAAGCCGCCTCTGGCGGCATAAAAGTAAAATAAATAGTAAATACATTCTGGTAAATGCACCGGCCTTAGGGATGATTTACATTAGACCGGACCGTGGACGTGGCCCGGACGGGGCACGGATTTGAAACATTTCATATTTTTATTTTTACATATGATAGGTCAGCGTTTGACCACTATCACACCTGCCTTATGGTAGGTAGGTGACGATGTGGCCTAAGATGTAACACACCTTCCTAGAAGATACCTATTCACTCGCAACTTGAAGACCCCCAAATTGTACACGTCAGGAAAGACAGACGCAGGAAACCGATTCCATTCCCTTGCAGTACGAATAAGGAATGACGAAGCAAAGCGGTTAGTGCGGACGTCTGGTATGTCCACCATGAATCGGTGCCGCACACCAGTCTGCCTGGTTGTATGACGAAAGAATGGAGATGACAAGATTAGGTCGTGGAATTCTGTTGCACACTCCCCGAAATGTATCCGATAGAAAGCCGACAAGCATCGATACATTTTGTATGAAGTAATTTATATTACACCGTGCATGATCCGTGCGGGACACGGCCCGGTCTAATATAAATCATCCCTAAGTCGTATCGCCACGCCCGGACTCGTCTGTGTTCCAAAACGAAGGCCGTAATAGCCGTGGCCGTAGGACTGTAAGTAACTGCTGCACGTAGTCCGATTAATCGAACTACCAGGAGTCTCAAAAACTCGTGGTTCGATTAATCAAACCAACTAGAACAAAATGTTCCGTAGTTCGATTGATCGAACCATGCGGTCGAAGCACGTGGCCAGAAGCAACTGAACGCTTGCTTTTATAGGCGGTGGTGGGATCGGCAATGTCTACCAACAGCAAGTTTGACTTATATGACGTGACGTCACTAGTCGTTTAAAAACTTGTAAGGGGCTGTCCATTAATCACGTGAGGCTTGAAAGGGGGGAGGGGTCCATAAAAAATCACAAAATATCACAAGGGGGAGGAGAGGAGGTGTAGTAATATATCACGTGTATTTGTTTTTTCAGCAAACGCGCGATACTCAACCGAAATACGCGATAAATTTTAATTATAAAATTAGATGTTACTTATACTTACCTTATCACTATCACTTCACTATCACTATCACTACATAGTATAAACAAAGACGCTTTCTCTGTCCCTATGTCCCTATATTCCTATGTATGCTTAAATCTTTAAAACTACGCAACGGATTTTGATGCGGTTTTTTTTAATAGATAGAGTGATTCAAGAGGAAGGTTTATATGTATAATACATGCATAATATAGCCGTGCGAAGCCGGGGCGGGTCGATAGGCTATTTACTTATAAATATAAAAAAATTAAGATTCATACACGTGATAAAATATAATTATATTATATTGGTAGTCTTAAAAAAAAAACCACCACGGCATTTATGGACAGCCCCTAAGACTATATATTTTTAATTTTAGAGGATCTCAAATATCCCGTATGAAAGTACGCGTCGGTTCCCGTTTTACGCACCAAGGAGGTCAGCAGTTCAAGATACAGGAGGTGATGCGACATCCTGGATGGTTGATCAGGAGCACCCCCGACTGTGACATCGCTTTGGCATTGCTTAATGGAAATGTCAGGTAAATACTACTAAGCAGGGACTTAAAACGTTATCCATAACAGAATGTTTAACGTTATAAAAACGTTATAATAGTATCGGTATCTCAGCAAACATTTCGTTATCGATCTTTTGTATAACGTTTTACGAGTAACAGAACGAAATTTTAACTGCAAAAATAACGTTATTATAACGATAAATACGCGACGTTGCCAAACTTATTCATTTTACAAATCCGCGCCACGCGCGGCGGAATTTGCGCATCAGTTGGTCAAAGTGAAATGGGTCGAAAAAAAATCAACAAAGTTTACAGATATTTCAATCTTGAGGATAATAATAAGACCTCAAAATGTTTAGTTTGCGAAAAAGTTTTAAAGGTAAGTTAAGAAAGAAGTAGATAGTAAGAAGGTAGTAATGTGTAGTATTTTCTAAAAAAAAAAAACTAATATTTTCTAAGAAAATCGGCTTATTAATATTTATTTTTTTACAATAATGCCGATTTCCTTAGAAAATATGAATGTTTTCAATTTTTTTATAGAATCTTTTATGTTTCTCCGAAGAGCCCTTGCGACAGGCAGCAATATAAAAATTTATTAAAGATTGCTCATAATTTTTTTACTCTAAAAAATTAAATGCTCCGCAAGTCGCAAATGGATCAAGCTGTTTGTGTGGTTTGTGGTGCCTTATTAAAGGTAAAGAGTTGAACTAACACGCCTCAGTGATGAAAGTTATCGACTTTGGTTTTGATGCTAAAGACCAAAATTTCTAGTACTTTTTTAAATAATGCCGATTTTCTCGGAAAATATTAATGTTTTGAATGTTTTTATAAAATATTTTATGTTTTTATAAAGAAGCTCTAGCGATTAGTAAAAAAAACCACGATAGTTAAAAAATTCAATTGAAAATAGAGTATTTTCAATGGCTTCTATTTTCCAAAGTCATCGATATAGCAAGCTGTTTGTGGTGTCAAATGAGAGATATGAGTTGAACTAACATGCCTAAAAGTTAGAGTGCGTAAGCTGCTCTGGTTTGTAACCTAGAGACCAAAACATGTGACGTTTCATACATTTTTTTCATATTTTGACGGCTTACGATCTGCATCAAAAACAGCCCTATGTCCATCATTTGCTGTTTCGAGCCACTGTGCGGCAGCGCGCGCGTGCGACGTTGCCGCCGTGTGCGCGCGAGCGGTGGTACCTGGTAGGTACTACCGCTCGCACACGGTTTCGAACGCAGCGACAACGTTGCTTGGCCGCAGAAGAGGTGGTTGGTAGGTATTAGGTATATACTAATTGCACTGTGAAAATTTATCGCTACATTATTGATTGGTTTATTTTACTTTTAATCGTAGATTCACTATGATAAAAAAATGTGTTTCGGAAATTTTACCTATTCCTACTAAACATATATCTAACACCAAAGTAATAGTAAATTTCAGGACGTTATGTAACCTTTAGCCTTCTTCGATATTTGAGATATCCAACACTAGAAGAATTATTTAGATCGGTCCAGTGGTTTTGAAGCAAATTCAATACAAACAAACAAACAAACAAAAATCTAATCTTTCCCATTTATACTATTACATAGTACGTACATGTACCTATAGATTACACCCATACGTAGCCAGAGAGAGCACTGCGTTCGATAGTTCACACGAAGAAAAAGTAAACATTACTTTGAGTAAAAGAGATAGCATAAAAACAATAATTATAACATTATTATATGAATAACAATATTTTTAATAACGTTAAATTGACAATATAACGTAACGTTATTATAACGTTATACATATTCAAAGCTTTGAATAATATCGTTTTGTTATATCGTTTCTCTCACAAATAACGTTATCTTGCAATTCCACAGATAACGTTACTGTATTTTACCGGTATTTAAGTCCCTGCTACTAAGGTACCCTTATAAGGGCCACCTGTCATATTTATTAAAAATTAAATATTTTGTGAAATAAAATGGTTGTCTGTAAAGTCGGTTTACGGACGATAATTTTACGTGATAACGTCATAAGAAAAAGATAAAAATTGAGATATTTTAATTATTATTTTTTTTTCCTTTTTTATGTGACAGTTAAATATTTTTTTAAATAAATTTAAACAATATATTATTAAAAATAATTAAATACTTTCATATTATATTTATTTTATTATTTATTTGGAAAACCAAAAGCTTTACTCTTTAAAGCTTTGCTTTAGCTTTATAATAAGAATCGAAACAAGAAACTGAAAGCCAATTATAGGTTCTCACGAGTAGAAAATGGAGTAGGAATAGATACAAAACAAGCAAGCAAAAATACAAATCATAATCCAGCAAGAATAAAAATATAGGTAAATACAATATAAATATAGATACAATACTATAATTGATAAACAAATACGTAAATATGAAGTAACAACAAAAACACAATATTTGGAACCTTGAAAGAAGATTCTCGCAGAGTTAACGCTAGTGAAGAAAGGATCCACTCAACTTTCCTCACTTTTTATACAGGGTTATTGGAAATTATACTAGCAAGCCGTTGAGGGCTACTTCTGTGCACCTAAACAAACAACTTTTGTTCTACGACTTTTCGAACATTTTTTCGAAAATTTTGAGGTTAGGTTTACCTGAAAATCAGCTGTTCCTTACACGGAAAGGTCATTAACCTTAAAATTTTACTTATTATTTATGTTTTATGTACTATTCTAAGTCTGAATAACCTTTTAAAAAATCAGCTGTTTTCGAATTTACATACTTAACCTCAAAATATTCATTTTTTTTTTCGAATTTCCAAAAGTCGTAGAACAAAAGTTGTTTGTTAAGGTGCACAGAAGTAGCCCTCAACGGCTTGCTAGTATAATTTCCAATAACCCTGTATTATCATATAAAAATATTCTTTTTATAATTTTGTTTATTTATTTTTTACATCATTGGTTTGTTTTGTGTTCACAGATTTTCACATGCCGTACATGCTGTGGACCTTCCAAACCACGCAATGATGCCACCTTTCGATGATGCTTGGGTCACAAGTTGGGGTTCTGAAAGAGTAAGGGTGACAAATCAACATCGAGCTATGCTGCGCTGTGGGTCAACTCGCTCGTATAATATTTTAATGAGGATACAAACAAACCATGCTGTGTGAGGCTACGCTCTATTTAAAAACGCAGCAGTCTCGAGCGAGGCGCGCTACCCTCCGTGCTGAGCCGCGCTGTGCCGAACTGTGCTATGTTTTTTATGGAGCTCTGCCATGCTGCGCCATGCTTTTTCTTCACTTTCATCTTCATCGGACTCCACTATGTCGTAATGTTTACGTTTTTTGAAAATAAAGTCATTTTTGACGAGATAAACGACTACACGAGCTGCTGATTACTTTTATACTGAGCTAAGCAAAGCGCAGCACAGCTTGATGTTGATTGTTAAAAAAACGTAGCTTAAGAAACACAGCACAGTGCAGTCCAGCGCAGCATAGCTCGATGTTGATTTGTCACCCTAAGCTGCTTGTTATACTTAATTTACTATTATTATTTTTAATAACTGTTAATCACACTGATCTATGTATATTCCCCAGCGTGATGGTGTCTTCGACAGCCTGTCGAACTCCCTGCAAGTGTTCCACGTCCGGCTGATGGACCGGGACAAGTGTAACAACATCACTCAAAGATTCAGAGTATCTGTCACAGAGAACTTCATATGTTTGTCGCAGACTGGGGGCAGAGCGCCTTGCACGGTAAGTGGGAGTCGGACTCGCAAACAAGGGTTCCGTAAAATTATATACCTGTGGGATCGTTGCCTAGAGGTTCGGAGTGTCTGGGAACTTGGAGATCGAATGGAAACACCGTGATTCACTTTTAACACTATATTGTGAAAATATCTTCGTAAAGTTCAATCAATTAAAGTATTATTACAGAGCGTCGTTCGTCGTCGTATATAACTAATTCTCCATCTTTTATTTTTCCTTTCATTCCTCTCTCTCTTCCGGCTTTCTTTCTCATTCAACCCACTCCTTCCGTATTTCGTTCAAAAACACTTTCATACTATCACCGAACTAAGTCTTTTCATCCATCATAAATCGTTCATCGTTCTCGTGCACAGCATTTCCATTCCTACATAGTACCTGTTTTTAGTACCTATCTGTTGTTATAGTGGCAACAGAAATACATCATCTGTGAAAATTTCAACTGTCTAGCCATCACGGTTGAGATACAGCCTGGTGAAAGACAGACAGATGGACAGTTTTAGTAAAAAAGCCCGTTTTTACCCTTTTGGTACGGAACCCTAAAAATGACCTTGAACGGCCGCCAGGGTTTTATTTTGGTAAAGTGACTTGAAAATTTTGGTGTAGCGAACGTGACTCCCACGTAATTTTTAGTTTTTTATGTCCCAGCAGTCGGGGTCACATTTGTCCCCATTTTCCCCTGACTACAAATGAAACGCCCTCTAAACTAGGACAAATCAGGGGAAACCCGGACGGATGGCAACCCTAGATAATGGTATCTTATCTTACAATGGGAGGTGACAGAGCCAGCAACACTTCGACCCAGTTTGATCTTTTGTGTTTACCCCTACCTTAATGTTTCTTACTCTTTGAATAAGTGGTCGATTAACGCGGTGATCCCACTAAGAGGAAGAAACCTATATTCCTCCGGTTCAGGATACGCATTCCCAAGGAGGCTCATACGCTTCGCTACTAAGACGTCGTTGCAGGCTCACGTATTGTGAGAATTTTGTGAAGAGCTTACTATAGAAATGAGAGCGGTGTTGGCTTAGTGGTAGATACCTCGACTTTCATTCTGAAGGTCGTGGGTTCGAATACCGGCCGGCCGTGCACCAATGGATTTTTCACAAGAAAAATTTATGTGCGCTAATTGACATTGCTCTTACGGTGAAGGAAAACATCGTGATGGAACCCGCGGCTTAGTTGGTTCCAGAAGTATTGACAAGTTCTCTCCTCTGGACATGGTCGACTAAGCTGAGAGGGTCCCAGCCTACTCCATCCTCACGCAAAAAGGACCCAATCAAATAGGGTCTTATTGCAGAAAACAGCCCGTACGTTTACAAGTACAAGTACTATAGAAATGATCCTATGATGTAAGGTCTTCATGGTAGGTGTTATTTATTAAATACTAGCGACCCGCCCCGGCTTCGCACGGCTATATTATGCATATATTATACATAAAAACCTTCCTCTTGAATCACTCTATCTATTCAAACAAACCGCATCAAAATCCGTTGCGTGATTTAAAGATTTAAGCATACATAGGGATATAGGGACAGAGAAAGCGACTTTGTTTTATACTATGTAGTTTATTAAATATGTTTGGTTATTTGTTTATCTACAGAGAGACACTGGAGCACCGGCAGTCAGTGATGGCGTCTTATGGGGACTCGCCTCATGGGGTATTAGAAAATTGTAAGTTAAATCTTATAAAATTCAGTTATTGTTATTAGTTATTATACTTACAGCTTAATTTGACGACCTCTGTGGCGTAGTGGGCGAGCGCCCACTACGCCACCAGTACAAATATTTAAGAGGAAAGGGTACCGGGGGCTCTCTCCATACAAACTATTACAAACGTAGTCAACTGTTTTCTCCCTGGAAAAGGACACTAGAGCAAATATTTTTGGTGCCTAAAACTTAAAACTGCCATGACCATGCCCCTATTTATGTTTATTATTTTATTTTTTAATCTATGATAATTAGAAAATGAAAAAAAAAACAAAAATAGTCATGGCAGTTATAGGTTATAGGCACAAAAATATTTGTGCTAGTGTCATTATCCAGGGAGGAAACAGAGCCCTTAGTATGGGTTTAACCATACGAAAACGATGACCGTATCCGTATATCGTTCCATACATTTCAGAATAGGCGCCCCTATCGGAAACGTAAAGGAACTAAAATTGATACCACACATAAGTAAAAACATTACGTTGTATACAGAAGAGTTCATTCATTTTGGTGTAATTTGACATTCGTTGTCAACTTGAAATTCGTTAACGTGTACGTAAACGGTAAACGTGAACGTTTTCTTACTCGATCAAATATTATTAGTGAGAAGCATGTAAAAGAAATTTGTTTACATAAAAAAAACTAACTAAAAATGTTTCCAAGATGTGTGTTAGCATGGATGATGTTAGAAGAAGAAGAGGCGGCTCGCCGTGAAGAACGGCGGCAAAATACTTTGTCTCTTCGAGCTTTATTGACACCGGATTGTATATCGGACTCCTCTTTTCCAGGGGTTCAAGTACGTGTGCGATCTTTTACAGAACCAACGTTTCAATATGAAACTGATGACATTTCATTCGGTGAAGTCTTAAGCCCGGCAAACAACAGCTGCAAGACCTCGGAACACCGTTAGCTATAGCCGTAGCATAGGTACCTACATAAGGAACGTTTCAATTAGGGAACGTAACAATTTTCAAATATATATTTTGTAAGACTATTTAGTCTGCCTGTGACCATAGAAACTGAAAAGTTCCACATGAAATGTTCTAAATGAAATTAAAACGTTAAAAAAATCTCAAAATAGTTTAATCCATATTTAAAAAATGAATCGCTGAATGTGTTGCTAAGCGTAAATCTCGTGAACAGCTGAACCGATTTTGCTAATTCTTTTTTTGTTGTTGTCTTTGTTATTGTGAGGAGGTGGTTCAAACATTAAGAAAATTGCGTAGAAAATTATTACCTGGGTGAAACTGCGGGTCGCAGCTAGTGCTTTGTAGTAATTATTATTATAAATTAGCTGCGCCCCGCGGTTTCACCCGCGTAAGTCCGATCTTTAAATTCTCACCGTTTAAACCTTCCCTGGACTACGACAAACACAACAAAAAAAGAATTGGCCAAATCGGTCCAGCCGTTCTCGAGTTTTAGCCAGACTAACGAACAGCAATTGATTTTTATATTATAGAAGATAGCTGCGCCCCGCGGTTTCACCCGCGTAAATCCGATCTTTAAATTCTCACCGTTTAAACCTTCCCTGGACTACAACAAACACAACAAAAAAAGAATTGGCCAAATCGGTCCAGCCGTTCTCGAGTTTTAGCGAGACTAACGAACAGCAATTGATTTTTATATTATAGAAGACTAGCTGCGCCCCGCGGTTTCACCCGCGTAAGTCCGATCTTTAAATTCTCACCGTTTAAACCTTCCCTGGACTACAACAAACACAACAAAAAAAGAATTGGCCAAATCGGTCCAGCCGTTCTCGAGTTTTAGCCAGACTAACGAACAGCAATTGATTTTTATATTATAGACTAGCTGCGCCCCGCGGTTTCACCCGCGTAAGTCCGATCTTTAAATTCTCACCGTTTAAACCTTCCCTGGACTACGACAAACACAACAAAAAAAGAATTGGCCAAATCGGTCCAGCCGTTCTCGAGTTTTAGCCAGACTAACGAACAGCAATTGATTTTTATATATTTGACTAGCTGCGCCCCGCGGTTTCACCCGCGTAAGTCCGAACCGTTTAAACCTTCCCTGGACTACAACAAATACAACAAAAAAAGAATTGGCCAAATCGGTCCAGCCGTTCTCGAGTTTTAGCCAGACTAACGAACAGCAATTGATTTTTATATTATAGACTAGCTGCGCCCCGCGGTTTCACCCGCGTAAGTCCGATCTTTAAATTCTCACCGTTTAAACCTTCCCTGGACTACAACAAACACAACAAAAAAAGAATTGGCCAAATCGGTCCAGCCGTTCTCGAGTTTTAGCCAGACTAACGAACAGCAATTGATTTTTATATTATAGATAACTAAAAACTACAAATAAAAACTTAACCTAAGGTAATCATTTTTAAGAAAGTTCTTTATTTTAATTCGAGTTGCTTAAATGAAATTTGGTACAACATTATAACACTCGTTTCGATGATTTAGTGGCATTTGCCATAGTGCCTGCTGTTGGGGCTATACATCGCTCCCACCGTCGCGCGTTCTCTGCTATAAATTCTGCCGCCAGCGACCTCCACTGCGGACGCAGCAGGTCCCGAACTCTTTGCAGGTTCTCAAGGTTTTCTGAAAATAAGAACATTTTGATGATTATTAAATAGTTTGCCCCGAAGATGACATGACTGAAAATGTATGAAGAGAACAGACAGCGGACCCATTATGGTAAGGGTCCGCTGCTCCAGGCCTGTCAGTGCTAAAGTCGAGGCCGTCCCTCCCCCTGTGCCTGACACGGAAGATCCAATCTTAGCCGCCTTCCTCCTTGTATTCGACTTAAAATCACTCCACAGCTTTACAAGACAAAGCAGTGCAGGGCAAAACAAATATTAGTGCATGAACATATTCATCGAGGGCGGAGGTGAGTTCTTCCCACCTCCGCATCGCCAGTAACCTACTGCCGTGGGGGCTCTCGGCAGGCTTCATAAGGTCTCCGTGACTACAAATAGTGAAAATGTCTTGGTAGTTTAGTTTGAAACACAATAAGTTCAATGTCTTTATTTGCAAAGATGAACAATAACTTACCGCTCCATGATCTCCACCAAAACCTCAAATTAGGAGGCTGAAGTCATCATTATTTTCACTAGATAACTAGTAGTTCGCCCCGAACTGAGACCTCACGAGTTTTTTTCAGCGTTTATTATATTTCAGCGTAAAGTACTCAAATGTATAATATAACGACGAAAGACTCCAGATACGACAGGTCTATCTTATTTGAATGATAGGTGCCTAGTATCGCTATTATCTGACATTGGATGATTTAGAGAATCCAAACACGATAGGCATAACTTGTTGTTGTTGTTAAGTTCTAAAAGCATAGGCCAGCTCAATCATCACACCCTGGACATCCGTTGACTCTTTATTTTTACTCAAGACATTTTGAATGTGTCCAACATAATATCCAGAAGATAGTAATTCCTTTCCTTCCTTCCTTATGTATCTACTTATCATAATGTTACGTAAGAGGAAACGAGAAGACAAGCTCGATAACGAGAATATATTAGAGAAGTTTGAGGCCAATATGTCCTGTAATAAGTCCCTAAACTAAAATATAACAAGTCAATAAAAATTATAAAAAAATTAGTCACAAATTTTATAATTATCAGAGTCTCTAGATCGGCTAGAACCGAACATTCCTACTATTTAATACTATCCACCACTATTATTGTAAAACAGCCCATGATTATGAAATAAATAATTATAGGAAATGAAGCAAAGAGAGTTCGGACGATTTGGGGCAAAGTAATAAATTTCTATAAATTTTAAATTTAAATAAATTTGGATTAAGAATATTGTAAATAGTAAGCGTGTTACATTGTGAATTTGTGATGCTACACCTTCGTTATTTTTCTTTTGCAATCACACGCTTACTATTTAAGTACAATATTCTTAATCCAAATTTATTAGATTTTATTTTCTATTTTTTAGTTGGACTTTTTTTATTAAAGCGTGTTTTTTTAGTTTTTTATTCTATTAATTTATTTTATACTTTTTGGTCTTTGATAACTTAATATGTTAGATCGGACCCTGGTTACTATTGAAAGACAAACTACTCGTCAAGACGATTCTAACGAGCCTAAACTCGATGAGGTTGTGTCGTTTCATTGCGAAGTTCCTATGACCACCTTCCAGTTCCATCATCAGACCCTGGTTACCATTGAAAGACAAACTACCCGTCAAGGCGATTCTAACGAGCCCAAACTCGATGGGGTTGTGTCGTTTCATTGCGAAGTTCCTATGACCACCTTCCAGTTCCATCATCAGACCCTGGTCACCATTGAAAGACAAACTACTCGTCAAGACGATTCTAACGAGCCCAAACTCGATGGGGTTGTGTCGTTTCATTGCGAAGTTCCTATGACAACCTTCCAGTTCCATCATCAGACCCTAGTCACCATTGAAAGACAAACTACTCGTCAAGACGATTCTAACGAGCCCAAACTCGATGAGGTTGTGTCGTTTCATTGCGAAGTTCCTATGACCACCTTCCAGTTCCATCATCAGACCCTGGTTACCATTGAAAGACAAACTACCCGTCAAGGCGATTCTAACGAGCCCAAACTCGATGGGGTTCTGTCGTTTCATTGCGAAGTTCCTATGACCACCTTCCAGTTCCATCATCAGACCCTGGTCACCATTGAAAGACAAACTACTCGTCAAGACGATTCTAACGAGCCCAAACTCGATGGGGTTCTGTCGTTTCATTGCGAAGTTCCTATGACCACCTTCCAGTTCCATCATCAGACCCTGGTCACCATTGAAAGACAAACTACTCGTCAAGACGATTCTAACGAGCCCAAACTCGATGAGGTTGTGTCGTTTCATTGCGAAGTTCCTATGACAACCTTCCAGTTCCATCATCAGACCCTGGTCACCATTGAAAGACAAACTACTTGTCAAGACGATTCTAACAAGCCCAAACTCGATGGGGTTGTGTCGTTTCATTGCGAAGTTCCTATGACCACCTTCCAGTTCCATCATCAGACCCTGGTTACCATTGAAAGACAAACTACTCGTCAAGGCGATTCTTGACGAGTAGTTTGAATGAATGAACTATGAAGTATGGATAATGAGATAATTCCTGCAGATTCCCTCCAGCTCTATCATCAGATCAGTTCCATGGTACCATATTATTGTCACCGAAGTTACGCCCTTTCATTTGATACCCCACTCGGGTATATTTGCAGTATAGTTTGTGTGCCATATAGGTAGATCCCCTTTTGGACCCCTATCTCCGTAACCCCCTGACCGATCCTGCTCATGTTCGAACTTAAAAATTCTATGGACCTCAACTACTTGTATACCAAAAATCATGAAGATCAGAGCAACGGTACTCAAGTTATCGTCGAACAAACATACAAACATACAAACATACAAACATACAAACATACGAGCGACCGACCCTTCTCAACACTAGACCTCTCTCGCTTCGCTCGTTCGGTCAATTATTTTCTTATTTAAATAACACACGGTTTTATTTACAATAATAATTGACTTTGTCAATGTTGTCAACTAGCTCACGAATTTCGAAACGTCAAACATCCATCTCTATTTTTCGAGAGGTACGCAAAAGAGAAAAACAATGTTCGTTCATTCATCGAGTTACTCGATCAACTCTATCGAGTCTATTATACTGCTAGAAAAACTAAAAATGGTACGTATGTGTGCGTTAAAACGGTCACGATCATCGTTTACGTTTTGTAAAGCCTGTAATAGCCCTACAGTTGACTAGGTTTGTATGGAGAGAGCGCAGGTACCCTTTTACCTTAACATAAATATTTGTATAAACAAACATTTGTTTCCGGTTCTGTTTTTGTGTGTTAATAAGTTTTATTTAAAAACGGATTATATCCATTGTCTGACTCCATAATACAAGCCTAGTTGCTTAGCTTATGGTTAGAGTGCGAAAGGGGGTTGTTCTAACACAATTTTTTGCAACAACAATTTTTGAACAATTTTTGTTCTACGACAAAATGTTTATTTATACTGTTAGCTTTCAGGCTAGGCAGGGTTATAACTATACAGGGTTATTGGAAATTATACTAGCAAGCCGTTGAGGGCTAATTCTGTGCACCTTGACAAACAACTTTTGTTCTACGAGTACGACTTCAGGAAATTCGAATATTTTTTTTTTTTAATTTTGAGGTTAGGTTTACCTGAAAATCAGCTGTTCTTTATACGGAGAGGTCATTACCCTTACAATTTTTACTTATTTTTTAAGTTTTATCTACTGTTCTTAGTCTGAATGACCGTTGTTTTAAAAAATCTGCTGCCTTTCGAATTTACATAACCTCAATTCATTCTTCATTTTTTTTTCGATTTCCAAAAGTCGTAGAACAAAAGGTGTTTGTTTAGGTGCACAGAAGTAGCCCTCAACGGCTTGCTAATATAATTTCCAATAACCCTGTATATGGTAAGTATAGAATAATACTCACTTTTATGTTAATGTAAATCCTTATAATCTCATTAAACTGTTACACTCCAACTCATTTAATTATCACAAACAACTCATTATACTCGTAATCTTAGCACCACACAGCACAAAAGCTCGCAATCGAATGCCGGACAACGCCCAACCCGGCCACGAAATGTCATTCTTTTTCCTTTTTTTTTAAATACCCTCAATTGACTACCGGTAATCATGTATGTTGCTAGTTTAAGAGGAAAGAGTACCGGGGGCTCTTTCCATACAAACTATTACAAACGTAGTCGACTGTTTTCTCCCTGGATAATGATACTAGAGCAAATATTTTTGGTGCATAATACTTATAACTGCCATGACCAATCCCCTATTTTTTGTTTTATTTTATTTTATTTTTTAATCTTAATTTCTATAATAATTAGAAAATGAAAAACACCAAAACATAGGGGCATAGTCATGGCAGTTATAAGTTTTATGGCACAAAAATATTTGTGCTAGTGTCATTATCCAGGGAGGAAACAGTCGACTACGTTTGTGTGGAGAGAGCGCCGGTACCCTTTCACCTTAATACATTTTACGAAAAAGTCAAATAGAACATTCTTAAATTAATAAAACTTAATAAAATTGATATAAAATACTCCGAAATTAATAAAAACCTAACAATACGAAAGTTTATTTGTTTGTAGTCGTAGAGTCGGAGATAAAGAAGGATATATGATACTTTTGATCCCGAAATTCCCGCGGGATCTGGAGATAGGCTGTCTGTCCACAGAAGCGGAGCTAGACGGCGCACAGTGGGCTGAAACGGGAAATCAGCGGACTTAGGAATCAAAGTTGATAATTCTATTTTTTTTAAATGGTGATCGATAGAGATAATTAATACAATAAAAAATTGTTCTACAAGAATTCTTAAATATGAATAATTCTCGAGGAAATCGACTTTGTGTGAAAAAAATGTATGAAACGACATATGTTTTGGTCTCTAGCTTCCAACTTATGGTCGATCCCGCACTTTGGGCAGCAATTTATTATAGTATAGGTCTTTACCTTTCACCTGACACCAAGAAGTCCTGCCCCGACCCGCCCTTTCGGAAAATAGAAGCGATTGAAAATGTTGTGTTTTCAAGTTACCATTTACGACCAAATCTTTACAAATTGTATTTTGTATGTTTTTGGATGTGACTAGTATATCATAAAACAATGATATGACACCTATTCTACATAACTTTTTGAAAATCGTACAATTTCGAGTTAAGCTAAATGTTTTTAAACATTGAAAAAAATAACATAGTAATGTAGTAGCAAGGTAAACAACCTCTTCCAAGTATAGATATACTTAGTGAAGTAACAATAGGTAAGTACTTCACTAAATAACAATAGGTAGCCTATCTACCTATTGTATCGTAGTACTTCAGTCTTAATAATAAGACCCACTTATTATTACGTTTCTAGGAAATTGCGGCATCCTTCAAAGACTACCTGTGATAATGAGTGTCCTTGCGGTTTTACTGATGAGTTGTAAAAGGGGATTAGATAGGTACTTTATGAATATGGCATGTTAGGTAGGTTGTTGGGGGTGCGACTATTTAAGGGATGTAATGTAATTGCAACAGTCATTCGGATTTTGTCATTTGTCCCATAAACATTTCAATATTCGTGGTGATAATGGAGAATTTAGTGAACAATATTGACCTGTTTGTGTTGATGAGAACTGAATTAGACTCGTTTTCAGACTCTGCAAAACTTTTTGAACTTTTAAAGGAGAGATTGGGAAAAGAGATCAATGAAGAAGAAAGTGGACAGTTAGTTAAGTTTTGCCAGAAATATTCATCGAAAATAGTTTTGAAGTGGCGGAAGGCAAATAGGACCCTACAAAGATTTTTAAAAATACACCGAGATTGGTTGGAGAGTTCAATAGAGTGGCCGAATGTAGTGTGTTCTCGAGAAAATGTGCATGAAATTCTTCAAGAAATTGACCCGGTTGATGCTCAGAAAGAAAATGTTCAACCTAGCACTTCGGGAGCATCTACTTCGACCTTCACACCCAGAAAGCAGTTTGAAAATTTGGGTGAACGGCAAAAGAGAAGGCGTATAAGTCATTCACTTGACAAATCGCTTTCGTCTGAAGAATCGGGTGCTACTGCAGTGAGGGCCTTTCGTAACAGTGGAGAATTACGAGTAAGCAAAATTTTAGATCACCTTATGAAACACCCAGAAGATGCAGCTAAAGTAGAAGCGAGTTTAAAGGGAAAGAAAAGAGAAGAAGCCTACACTCCCGATAAGGCTTTGGGTCTTCTTGTATCCCTTAAACTATCTAAGTGGCAGTATATAAATTTAAGGGACTCTGCAAGTGAGCAAGGATGCGAAGTTTATCCATCCTATTATGCGATAAAACAAGCAAAAGAAGATTGTTATCCGCCCAAAAAAGACATCAGCATAAGTGAAGATGGCGCTCAAATTAAATTACAGGCACTTTTGAACTTAACCATCACACGAATAATGGAAGCTAATAACATTCAAGCAGATTCCCGTGCAGAGTTGAAGCTTACTAGCAAATGGGGATTCGATGGAGCTTCAGGGCAGAGTAATTATAAACAAAGAGGAGAATTCGACGATTCCAGCATTTTTATGGCTAGTTTGGTACCTCTTCAGCTGCACAATGAAGAAAATATCGTGATTTGGGAAAACGACAGACCTTCATCTACATTTTACTGCCGTCCAATATCTTTTAAATATATAAGAGAAACCAAAGAAGTGGTAACAACAGAGATGAATAGAATAAAGAAGGAGATCGCAACACTGATGCCCACAATTTACAAAGAGACAACGATTGGCCACAATTTATTACTTACTATGATTGACGGTAAGATTACCTCAATCATATCCGAGACGTCTTCTGCAGCTTGCGATATATGTAGTGCCAGGCCATCGGAGATGAACGATTTAGAAGCGGTAAGGAGGAAACCAAAGAATGAGGATATATACCAGTACGGACTATCTTCATTACACGGCTGGATAAGATGTATGGAATGCCTTCTTCATATAGGTATAAATCATCTACTTTTTGTCAATATAAGAAAGTTGCATTTTTGTTTAGATATTCAATAGTAATTGTGTTTGTTTTGTTGCAGCTTACAGGCTTGATTTTAAAAAATGGAGTGCCAGAGGAGATCTTCGAGCCGTGTTAACACAAAGAAAAGAAGCAATTCAAAAAGAATTTAAGGAAACTTGTGGCCTACATATTGACATCGTGAAGCAGGGAGCGGGTACTACCAATGATGGAAACACGGCGAGAAGATTTTTTAGAGATTTTAAGACAAGTGCACGAATCACAGGTCTTAATGAAGATTTAATTGAAAGGTTTTACGTTATTCTCCAAACCATTGCGTCTGGAGAACACGTGAATGTTTCAAAATTTTCACAGTTTTGCCAAGAGACAGCAGACAATTATGTTCGATTGTACCCATGGTATTATATGCCATCTAGCGTGCATAAATTACTTATGCATGGAGCTAACATTATTGAACATTTTGGTTTGTTGCCTATTGGTAAGCTTTCAGAAGAAGCATCAGAAGCCCGTAATAAAGATTTTAGAAAATTCAGAGAGGGTCATTCTAGAAAAAATAGCAGGGTTGCGACAAATGAGGATATTCTCCATAACCTTCTTTTGTCTTCCGATCCAAAGCTTAGCATTATAAGACCGCGAATGAGCCAGAAAACTAGAATGTCTCTCTCTCCAAAATGTCTTGATCTCCTGATGCCTCTTCTGAATGAAACTCCTGAAACAGAATTTATTGATGTAAGTAATTTCCAAGATAGCGATTCTGAATAGAATAATTTGTTGATTTTAGTTTTCTTAAATTGTTATATTTATTGATCTTGTATTTGTATTTCTTATTTTTAGTTTGCATTTATTTATATCTTGTGAATATATTACGGAGGGCGCGTTCCGAAACCACAGTAGTATCGTAGTTGACGTTTTAAATTATCATGTATATGTATACATTGCTCTATATGAATTTGAATTGAATTCAGTGTAAGTTAGCGTTATTTATAAGCATTAATTTAGTTAACTTTGTTCATATATTGTTAATAGATGTCCCTATATATATGTATATTTCTGTTGTAACTTTTTATTATAGACACACAAACATATTTTTCTTTTTCATTATTACACCCCAGTTCCTAATTACCTTAAACTATACTCATCTAAATCACTATAATATTTTATCATGGTATCTTATTAGATACCATTAATATATACGGTATTTCTATTGAAATACCGTATATATTTATTTACCTATACTAGTATCTACTGGATGGTTGGACTCATCAACTCATCAGTAAAACCGCAAGGACACTCATTATCACAGGTAGTCTTTGAAGGATGCCGCAATTTCCTAGAAACGTAATAATAAGTGGGTCTTATTATTAAGACTGAAGTACTACGATACAATAGGTAGATAGGCTACCTATTGTTATTTAGTGAAGTACTTACCTATTGTTACTTCACTAAGTATATCTATACTTGGAAGAGGTTGTTTACCTTGCTACTACATTACTATGTTATTTTTTTCAATGTTTAAAAACATTTAGCTTAACTCGAAATTGTACGATTTTCAAAAAGTTATGTAGAATAGGTGTCATATCATTGTTTTATGATATACTAGTCACATCCAACAACATACAAAATACAAAAAAGAGCGGTGTTGGTCTAGTGGTAGATACCCCGGCTTTCATTCTGAGAGTCGTGGGTTCGAATCCAGACAGACCGCGCACCAATGTCTTTTTCTTTAAGAAAAAGGTATGTGCGCTAATAACATCGCTCTTACGGTAAAGGAAAAACATCGTGAGGAAACCAACATGTCCTAGGACTCACCACGGTCCGAAGACATGGGATATTCAGTGTTTTCTATGTATCATATGTATGTATTTACAAAAAAAAAAAAGTATAATATGTAGTATATCCGTTGTCTAGTACCCATAGTACAAGCCTAGTGCTTAGTTTGGGGCTAGATTGCGCTGTGTGTAACGTCGTGCAATATTTATTTATTATTTATTTTATTAATTTGTAAAGATTTGGTCGTAAATGGTAACTTGAAAACACAACATTTTCAATCGCTTCTATTTTCCGAAAGGGCGGGTCGGGGCAGGACTTCTTGGTGTCAGGTGAAAGGTAAAGACCTATACTATAATAAATTGCTGCCCAAAGTGCGGGATCGACCATAAGTTGGAAGCTAGAGACCAAAACATATGTCGTTTCATACATTTTTTTCACACAAAGTCGATTTCCTCGAGAATTATTCGTATTTAAGAATTATTGTAGAACAATTTTTTATTGTATTAATTAGCTCTATCGATCACCATTTAAAAAAAATAGAATTATCAACTTTGATTCCTAAGTCCGCTGATTTCCCGTTTCAGCCCACTGTGCGGCGCCGGTTGGACGTTTCCACAAATAAAAACGCCGCTTACGCGGGTGAAACCGCGGGACCCAGTTGGCACAATGGTCACCATGCTAGACTGCCAAACACAGGGTTGCGGGCTCCTCAGACAAGTATTTATGCTTAGATATTTGTCTGTGGTCTGGTTGTTTCTATATATTATAAGTATATATTTACAAAAGAAAAGTATATAAGTAGTATATCCGTTGTCTAGCACCCATAACACAAGTTTAATTACTTAGCTTGGGGTAGATGGCGATTTGTGGAATGTCCTGCAATATATTTATTAATTATGTTTATGTTTTACCAGATGCGGCACAGAACGCTACCCAGCCATGTTCTCATACATTGCATCTAAAGCGAATTTAGACTTCATATCCAACGCTACTCATTTACTAATGGCTGATGAAAGGAATTATCCATTCCCTGACAAGTGGCCAAGACGTAGAGTAACTCCGACCATTCCCACAACTGAGACTATGCCTTATAAATAAATTAAATTCTTAGTCATTTTCTATGAATTTTATTTTAATTTTTGAAGTTATACCTACATCTTTAAGCGCGTTATGAAAAAAATATGAGAGATGGATGAGAGTGAGAGTGACTGATATTTATTTTAAAAGCAACTTCAACCTGTTACTTTAGTGTTACAGTGATGCGCGCGCATCTGTAACACAAAAGTCACATGTTGCAGCTGCGTAACCTAAAAGTAAAACAGGTGAAAGCTGCAAGAGTCAAATTTTAAGATGCGCGCTCATCACTGTAACACTAAAGTAACAGGTTGAAGCTGCCTTTAAAATAAATATCATACGGACGGACGGACGGACAGACAGACAGACGGACGTATAACTTCTAGAAGTACTAGGCTAACATAAATATGCTAAAGGTAACGTAGACCGAAGCCATTCATCTCTAATAGTATAACGGGTTAATAAATGAAACTAAATTAAATTCACTAAATTTTAAAATTAAATTCGTCTTTTCCTACGATTTTGAATTAATTTTTTTAGGATTGTTTTGCCACAGCTGTTTTTTTAAAAGAGTGTGGTAAGTACTAGGCTAACATAAATATGCTAAAGGTAATTATATAGGCTGTCCATTACCCATTACATATCCTGCATTTTAATTCACAAACCAACCTACCGAAACGAATAAAACTGAAAAGACAAGGATGGCAACACGTCAAAAGTCGCGAGAGTGAAAGAGCAGTAAATTTTCGCGTTTGTTTAAAAAAACTTAAAAAAAAACGATTATCGTAGGTAGTTGGTTACGAAAAAGCGTGTTAATACACGCTTTTATTTGTTTCACCAGGCTATTACAGGTTTTACAAAACGTAAACGATGATCGTGACCGTTTTAACGCACACATACGTACCATTTTTAGTTTTTCTAGCAGTATAATAGTATGTTTGTGCGTCACTTTTACTCGATAGAGTTGATCGAGTAACTCGATGAATGAACGAACATTGTTTTTCTCTTTTGCGTACCTCTCGAAAAATAGAGATGGATGTTTGAAGTTTCGAAATTCGTGAGCTAGTTGACAACATTGACAAAGTCAATTATTATTGTAAATAAAACCGTGTGTTATTTAAATAAGAAAATAATTATCTAGTGAAAATAATGATGACTTCGGCCTCCTAATTTGAGGTTTTGGTGGAGATCATGGAGCGGTAAGTTATTGTTCATCTTTGCAAATAAAGACATTGAACTTATTGTGTTTCAAACTATAAACTACCAAGACATTTTCACTATTTGTAGTCACGGAGACCTTATGTAGCCTGCCGAGAGCCCCCACGGCATGCGGTAGGTTACTGGCGATGCGGAGGTGGCAAGAACTCACCTCCGCCCTCGATGAATATGTTCAATAATGTTCATGCACTAATATTTGTTTTGCCCTGCACTGCTTTGTCTTGTAAAGCTGTGGAGTGATTTTAAGTCGAATACAAGGAGGAAGGCGGCTAAGATTGGATCTTCCGTGTCAGGCACAGGGGGAGGGACGGCCTCGACTTTAGGCACTGACAGACCTGGAGCAGCGGACCCTTACCATAATGGGTCCGCTGTCTGTTCTCTTCATACATTTTCAGTCATGTCATCTTCGGGGCAAACTATTTAATAATCATCAAAATGTTCTTATTTTCAGAAAACCTTGAGACCTGCAAAGAGTTCGGGACCTGCTGCGTCCGCAGTGGAGGTCGCTGGCGGCAGAATTTCTAGCAGAGAACGCGCGACGGTGGGAGCGATGTATAGCCCCAACAGCAGGCACTATGGCAAATGCCACTAAATCATCGAAACGAGTGTTATAATGTTGTACCAAATTTCATTTAAGCAACTCGAATTAAAATAAAGAACTTTCTTAAAAAGATTACCTTAGGTTAAGTTTTTATTTGTAGTTTTTAGTTATCTCTATATATAAAAATCAATTGCTGTTCGTTAGTCTCGCTAAAACTCGAGAATGGCTGAACCGATTTATATGATTTTGGTTTTGACATGTTTGTCGTAGTCCAGGGAAGGTTTAAACGGTGAGAAACATCGGACTTACGCGGGTGAAACCGCGGGGCGCAGCTAATTTATAATAATAATTACTATAAAGCACTAGCTGCGACCCGCAGTTTCACCCAGGTAATAATTTTCTACGCAATTTTCTTAATGTTTTCTTTCATAAGAACCACCTCCTGACAATAACAAAGACAACAAAAAAAAAATAAGAACATTTCATGTGGAACTTTTCAGTTTCTATGGTCACAGGCAGACTAAATAGTCTTACAAAATATATATTTGAAAATTGTTACGTTCCCTAATTGAAACGTTCCTTATGTAGGTACCTATGCTACGGCTATAGCTAACGGTGTTCCGAGGTCTTGCAGCTGTTGTTTGCCGGGCTTAAGACTTCACCGAATGTAGTACTGGGTCCCAAACAGGTGGTACATCCCAACCATCTTCTCTTTTGAAATTATTTAGATGTTTTCGAATTTAAATCGCTTTACGAAGAATTCTAAGTTCCTAACGGTTCTCAGTAGCCAGTACCTGTGCTTGATCGAAGCGTAGATATTGGTTAGGTTTATCCAGCATGTATTCCTCGTCAGTATTAACTCCAACCAGCCAACTAAGGCAAGCCAGAGGTGATTTATGTATTTTGTACATTAATGATGTTCGCCACCCTATCACTAGTTGCACGACCCAGGCTCAGTAGCGCCAGGTTTCCTTGGTCAGGATCATCAAATGTCATCAGTTTCATATTGAAACGTTGGTTCTGTAAAAGATCGCACACGTACTTGAACCCCTGGAAAAGAGGAGTCCGATATACAATCCGGTGTCAATAAAGCTCGAAGAGACAAAGTATTTTGCCGCCGTTCTTCACGGCGAGCCGCCTCTTCTTCTTCTAACATCATCCATGCTTACACACATCTTGGAAACATTTTTAGTTAGTTTTTTTATGTAAACAAATTCCTTTTACATGCTTCTCACTAATAATATTTGATCGAGTAAGAAAACGTTCACGTTTACCGTTTACGTACACGTTAACGAATTTCAAGTTGACAACGAATGTCAATTTACACCAAAATGAATGAACTCTTCTGTATACAACGTAATGTTTTTACTTATGTGTGGTATCAATTTTAGTTCCTTTACGTTTCCGATAGGGGCGCCTATTCTGAAATGTATGGAACGATATACGGATACGGTCATCGTTTTCGTATGGTTAAACCCATACTAAGGGTAGTTTGCTTGCTTGTATGTAACCGACTCTTTTGGGCTCGATTTTGCCCTACTTATTTCTGTTTCGATAACCAGTTACGAACATGGAAATCAGGGTAATTCCGACCATACCAACACCCCGGTGACTTGGTGGAAATATGAATTTTTTAGTCATTTTTTCTATGATTTCGTCAAAAAATAGGTAATAAGAGGCTTATAGAGACGTGAGGCTTCTAGGTAACTACGCATTTTTTTGGGATTATCGATTGCGAGAGATAAAACTAAAATAAAACAAAACAATCAGTATATGAGCATATTTAATATTTTCTTTTCAAAATTGTAAAACTCACATTTTGAAATAGCAAAATTATAACTAAATTCTCATATCGTTAATAGTAACAATCGCCATTTGTAATTTTACTTCATTTTGTATTTCTCTCAAACTAATCATAATAATTGTAAACCATTTATACATCTCTAATAATAATATATTTTAATCTCTAACAAATTCATTTTCTCAACTTTTTACCACCATTTTTAGTTTGCTATCCCAACATTTAACTTTCTTTCCTAATCAACTTTTTAATCTAAACATTATTTTTTACAATCATATACAATGACTACAGCTGTTCTCGTAAACGCACCGAATTTTAATTTTTTACAAAAACATTTGGAATGACTTTTTGAACGAAAACTAACTTAGTTAAAACTACCCACGAACTAAAGCATAACTTTTTCGTAATTAATGCAGCAATTTTCACGTACGCATAAGTAAAATCAATTCGTTTCTTTGGCAATTTTATGTTATGAAATATTTTTATTCAAAAGTGAATTTACAATTTCTATTGAATTAGCGTGAAAGCCTTTAAATATTTACTATTGAGAGAGACTGGGTAAGTTACACTATATTGTTTACAGATCGCGTCAAATAATTAGAACCAAAATGGCGGTACTTCACATAAATAATATTAAGAAAATTCATACAAAATACCACCATCTTGCTTCTAGTTATTTGTTGAGATCTATAATTGCAAACTTCTATTTTCTACTATTATATGAATGAGCCCTTACTCCACATCACGTCTATGATTGGCCAATGCGCTGCAAACGTCATAATTAACGAGCGTTGATTGGTTCAAACAAAAACTAAAGGCCATTTTGCAACGGTGAAAATGTTAAGTGGTAAATTGAATAGCAACTTAATAAGCGTTTTATTTATTAATTATACTATTGTAAATATTATTATTTAAAAATTCTTAACAAATGCTTAATGTTTAAGGATCGTTTCGACTAACACTGGCCGAAGTGAGATTGTTAACAACAATGATAACATACGAGGTATGTAATTTAAAAATATGTTACAACAAAATTTAGGCCCAAAAATGCAATAAGAAATTGGAACCTTAATTTATACATAGTAAGCAATTCTTAATTTACTATCTAACTATAGTACTTGGCCATAAACCTATGGTAACAAATAGATACAGTAAAACATTGAATGAGCAAAGCAATTCGTAAACATAATACGAAATAAACATACGAGTTTGGATGGAGCCGATCATATAAATAAAATAAGTAGAACTTTCATTAAATCTACAGCACTAACATAAAAAGAAATAAAAAATAAATAAAAATTTAAAAAACCGACTTCAAAAAAACCTGAAAAAAAAACCAAAAAGTGAAAAATAATCCATTTCGGGTCACTAAGACAGCAGATAACTTAAACATAAGTACTTACTTGGAAGTCTGACTGGGTTAGATTGAATGTTGAGAGGTATAAAGAAAACATGGTGTCTTCCCAGTCCGACTTCCAAGTAAGTACTTATGTTTAAGTTATCTGCTGTCTTAGTGACCCGAAATGGATTATTTTTCACTTTTTGGTTTTTTTTTCAGGTTTTTTTGAAGTCGGTTTTTTAAATTTTTATTTATTTTTTATTTAACCATTTTTAGTGCCACTGTCACTGAAAATTCTACTCCATGAGGCGTAAGCGACTGTTTCTTCAAATTGCAACCTGTACCTAATCGTAACCAATTGAAGAGTTTGGTAATAAGGTGTTTTCGGATGCCCCATTCATCCTTTTTGTGTATGGGCCACTTCTATTAGTGGAAATGGAAACCTGAGCAATTTGTTGAATCTCGCTGTGCAGATCTGTTCATCACTCCGAAGATCCTCATCAGATCTTCATTTAGGATAGGGTTTTCTATCAAAATTCATTCAAACCCAGTCCGGCGAGGCAAAAGCGAATATTTTATTCAAATTGTAACCTGTAATCGTAACCGATTGAAGAGTTTTCTGATGAGAAGGTGGTTTCAGATATTCCATTTATCGGTAACTATTAGTTTATGGGGCAATTCTACTGGTGGAAATCGAAAAATGAGCAATTTGCTGCACTCTCGAGGTGCAATTCTGTTCATCACTTCGAAGATCCTCATCAGAACTTCATTTAAGATAGGGTTCTCTATCAACATTAATTCAAACCCAGTCCCGCGACTAAATTCGACTAAATTCTTCAAATTGTAACCTGTAATCGTAACCGATTGAAGAGTTTTCTGATGCGAAGGTGGTTTCAGATATTCCATTTATCGGTAACTATTCGTTTATGGGCCAATTCTACTGATGGAAGTCGAAAAATGAGCAATTTGCTGCACTCTCGAGGTGCATTTCTGTTCATCACTTCGAAGATCCTCATCAGAACTTCATATAGGATAGGGTTCTCTATTAACATTTATTTAAACCCAGTCCGGCGACTAAATTCGACTAAAATCTTCAAATTGTAACCTGTAATCGTAACTGATTGAAGAGTTTTCTGATGAGAAGGTGGTTTCAGATATTCCATTTATCGGTAACTATTCGTTTATGGGCCAAATCTACTGGTGGAAATCGAAAACTGAGCAATTTGCTGCACTCTCGAGGTGCAATTCTGTTCATCACTCCGAAGATTCTCATCAGATCCTCACCAAATTTTTATGGGACCACCCCTGAGGTATCACTTTTCGAACACAAAAAGAATCATCTCAATCGGTTGAGCCGTCTTCGAATGATCGCGTAACATACACACAAAAAAAAAAAAAAAAAAAAAAACATACAGACGAATTGAGAACCTCCTCCTTTTTTGAAGTCGGTTAAAAATCAACAAATAAATTCGTGCTTCTTAAAATTAGAATGTCAGATTAAACCTAATTAAACTCTTATAAATCGTGAAGTGAAATAATTACAAAAATTAAGTACTTATAATCTGCTGCCTTGTTAATTAAGCAATTTCGATGAAAATTTTAATTTAACACTAGATCTATATTAAATTGTCGCACCAGGCAAGAATTTTTAAACCTAACATTAGACTCCCTGATTTTTTCTCTTACACCTAAATATACACAAAAATAATTTTGTACTCTTCCAACGAGTTTCAAATGGCAACACGTATTTTATAATATAATTTATGGCAGCTTTGTACGAACGCCGAATTAATGTCAGATCTCTTCAGATGATTATCAGGTCTATCGATTTGATAAACAACCACCATTTCCTAACTTCTAGTTATATTTTCGAAAATACGTAGCTATTTATCAAAACTAACCATGTCATTTCCAAAAACTTAATTCCTAGTCTGGACAGGATCAACTTAGTAAAACAACTGTCTTTCAGATCAAAAAATGCTGTTTGTGTGTGAAGTTATGTAAGAATGGTTACTTGTATATATGTATGTATGTAGAAGAAAAGCAGTGTATCTATTGTATTATGTAACATCTATTGTATGATTGAAAACTGTATTAACTGTTGCTATTGCATTTATAACTAACTACATTCTATCAGAGATAAAAGTATTGAAAAACAATATTGATGTAGTGAAGTGGTCAATCCATCAAAATTTACAGTGTTTAATTCTACCAAAAATACCGAAATGTTGCTTGGTTTTTATTAGGAGTCATTCCGTAATAAATTGACATTGAATAAATCAACAAACAGCATAACAAATATATCATCCACATATAATTTTTTTTATAAAATTGAAATTGCATCAAACTGTGTTTAAATTTAGCAAAAAATAAATGTGGAAATTCATCAATCCATTGTGATCACAAAACTAGTGAGCAACTACGTTTGGGGCTTACAACAGTGTGACTCCATACCCAAACGTCATCAACCATAACATGGTAGAAACCTACGGTTGGTTCAAGAGAAGTGTTTCAAGTTCGTCGGCCGAACGGAGTAAGAACGCCGCTGACTCACGATATCCTGTGATCAGTTGCCTGACAGCTCCTACTTCGGCTCCTGACAGTTTATGAGACAGGAGTGTAGACTTGGACTGAGATGATGAAGTAGCTCCGGTCAGCGATGACGCAGTCGATGTAGAGTGCAGCGGGTTTGGAGCAGTGTTCTTGTTGATTGATAAATCTGTTGGAGCTGAAACATTACCTTTTTAAGTCTCACTAAAAATATTTACAACAAAATAACTATTATGAAAAATACAACATAGTTAAGGATTTATTATAAAACTTACCACTCAGACTGGTCGGGAAAGTGTGCGTATGAGCAGCCATTGCTGATAGTAAAGCGCTTTGGTAAGCCGCCATTGCTGCATTCACTCCTACTCCTATAAAAGATAAAATTCAATACAATTCAATTCATTTATTTATTGAGAATATAGGTCACAAATTGGTCTTACAAATAAAACATAGTACAGCTATATCCAGCCTAAAATAAAAAAAAATGAAACATAAAATATTTTGATCCGAAGTGAACTATTTTTTCATACAACAGATATCAATAAAGATGGTTTCTTACCAGTGGGTGGATGCGCAGTCAAAGTTGAAATAAGAGCACTGTTAGTTAATACAGAAGCTGAGTTAGAACTCGAACTGAAATTAATTAAAAACAATAATTAATATAAACATAACAATGTATTCAAGAAAAATAGACGTTAAAAATAAGGTAGTTACTTTTGCCTCCCGAATGTCTGCGGTGTTCCAAAAGTATTGGGGAACGATGGCCGGAACAGAGGTGCAGGCGACGATGCCGGGCTGAAAAAAATGAAATACATTTATTAGATTTCAAAATTGTTGTAGAAAATAATAAAATAATGCACCAATTTCATTACCATTTATTGCCCTTAACTACAATTAACTTTGAAAGTATAGATCAATTCGTTATTATTACTGTTTACCCTTATCTCTTTTTCTATCAATATTATCTTCAAAGATCTTTCCTTACCTGGCAGTCTTACTCCCAGCACTACCATTAGCGTTATCAATCTTCAAGCAATTGTTATTCATCAGTGAATTCTCAATAGTCGGACTGGTTGACGGCCTGGTAGTATCAGCCGAAGCCTTGCTGTGTCCAGCTGATGAGAGCGTAGTCGTAGTAGTGGCTGGAGTCGAAGGGCTGCTTATAGCCCCACTGTAGAGGCTCAGGAACGATGATGCGACAGCAGATGTTGCTGTAGTGTCGATAGCCTGATAAGGAACAAGTAGTGATTTATTTATTTTAAAGGGTCTTAGACTTATAGGCTTAGACGTATCATCTATAAAAGATGTTCTACATGCAAAAGTTAGTTATTGAAGAATATTAATAGCTTGTCTAGAAAATACTTATTCAATCGTTTGTGATTGTGATGATGGAGGATATTAAAAACCAAATTGATGATTCTAAACGAAATAATGTTATTTTCATTTTATTCGCTATCCAACCATAGGCGAAACTTTTAAAATCTCAACCAAATCAGTCAATTTTACTGAAAAATTGGTAGAGTTTTGCAGATACCAGCCAAAAATTATAAATTTTCGTTAAAAACCTTTGTCTTTATTTATTTTTAAGCCAACTTACCATCGGAGTAGGGACAGTCGGCATAGGCTGGCTAACGGGATCGAGTCCGAGGCGCATGCGCTTAGCGTTAAGGCTCTCGTTCTCGCACGCCTGCGCAAGGATATGTTCCGCTTGCACCGAAGTTAGGTGCGCGGGTGTCGGTCTTACCTGTAAGCAGGAATATTTGTTACTGTTCGCTTCTCTGACTTCCTAGTACAAGATACTAAGAACAAGAAATATTCGGTGCGAAATCTCTCAGTTTGTGTCATAAATGTCTTCTAAATGTAATGAAAGATGATTGTCATGAATACGTATCTTCTAGACTTGTGAAATTTTTCTCATCAGCGTTTGAATCGGGGAGAATTTCTCAGATATGATATTTACTTATACGCCTCACTACGAGCCATATTGTTATTGTTTTAGAATGAGGATACCGTTCTACATCAGATGAATCATGCGTTCCATCACTTGTTTCACATAATAAAATCGTCGCGTCGATTAAGATTGGTAGTCCCATAAAAGACCGTGATATAAAAGAAAGATCAGACCCTCACCGCACTGTCCCAAGCGTTAGTCGCACTCCCGTTCCCAGTTGCAGGTCCTTCTCCTCGGACCTTCTTATTCCTCCTGCAGCTCTTCAAGTAAGTCCTGATACGTTTGCGAGCTCGTTCTGCGAACTCGGGAAACTGCCTGGTGCAGGAATCGATGATGGCCTGGATCTTCTCTTTCGGTTGCTTGCTGATAGGCACTATCCGATCGAGGTTCTCGTCGACAAATAGACGGACGAACATCTGAAATTTTAAGGGAATCAGGTAATTTTGGGGGCATAAAAAATGTCTGGTAGCAGTCTCCATCCAGAACATTACTATCAGCATATTTATTAACTTGAACGATGAGCTGTGTAAAGTGTTTTCACTCAGTTACTACGTCATAGGTAAGCACTTCCCACAGGTAACTGGTATTACGATCTCACTGAACACACCCATTCCACGAGTCCTCAATCATTAATCTACATAATAGGTATATGTCTACCACCCAAAAACATATATTTACTAATTACCGTAAAAGGGTCTGAAGGCCAATTCTGGGTTCGGATTGCATTTTGATTACCAAAATACCCTTAAAGTAGCCCAAAATACCCTCAAGCATAGTCGGCTTTTCATATTCTCAAGAATATTTTTTGTAATCGAAACGCAATTGGAATGAGATTGCAATTTAATTTGAACAATGTTATTTACGAGAATTAGCCTGCATGCAGATGTTCCTTTTCTTACAAATGTTAGGCCAGCGTTTAACCACTATCACACCTACCTGATAGTAGGTGACGATGCGGCCTAAGATGTAGCACGCTTTCCTAGAAGATACCTATTTACTCGCGACTTGAAGACCCCCAAATTGTACACGTCAGGAAAGACAGACGTTCCAGAAATTCCATTATCTTGCAATACGAATAAGGAATGACGAAGCAAAACGCTTAGTGCGTCCGTCTGGTATGTTCACCATAAATCGCTGCCACACATCAGTCTGCCTGGTTGTATGATGAAAAAATGGATGAATGTCCATCTACTATAATTATATGAACTCACATTAAAAGCCTTGAGTCGCTCCGGGTCATGATGCTGCGGATCGACCCTGTCATCGCTGTCATCATCAGACGCTCCCCCATCGTCATCATCCTTCGTTCGGTCAGATGATGACGTCTCGTCATGATTGGAAGCCGGTTCACCAGGTGTTATAGCTCCGATATGGATTGGACTCTGAGGAGATATATTTAGAAATTAATAGGTAAGATTGAATTGACTTTCTAAAGGATATCAGTGTGGTTGCGTAAAAAACCATCAACAGCATTTCCAAGAAGGGTTGACAGTGGAATTGCCGTCTTTTTCCACCTCCTGCGATCACGCGAGCATTATAAATGATGTAGATAGTCTAAAAATTACTTGTAGACTTAGATCATCTTCTGATTTGAGACACATCCGTCAGATTCTGTTTTCGTCATTAAGCGATTTACTGACTTTGGTTTAGTTTCGTCAGAAATGACTAAAGTGGAAAACGAAACAGATTTCCTAACCGATTTCAACTTTCTTCTGAAATAGCTACTGTACCCAATTTTAAATGTATTAGTACTAGATATATAATGGTATAAATAAGCAATGAAACGGCGTTCAACCTTAAAACTCACCGAGTGGCCAGTGGCCATAGGTGTGGGGGCTTTGGGAGGCTTCGAGCCGAGCCCTAAAGCGCTGTGGTAGGACGCCCATAGGTCCGCCATGCTGTCACCGCCTGATTCGGTGATATCACCGTTACGGCCTGAAATGTGTTGAAAAAAATGTGTTTAAATAAGAAATTGACATTGATTTTCAAGGTAATATGAAACATTTAGCCCGCCAAATTAGATTTTCTGTTTTTATTTTAAACGAAAAACCAAAATAATTCGAATTTAGACGTGAGCGATCTAGTAGAAATCAAAATGTCACTTTTCTTTGTAATATAATTTCTCAACTACTAAAAACTAAATTAGACTTTGCAACTATCCTAAAAAAAATACTCGTAGGTTGTCATTTCTGAAATAATCGCCAATTATCATTATTGTAATTTGCAGTTTAAATTAAAAATTAAAATTTAGGACAGGTTTTAGTAGTTGAGACATTATTTAATAGATAAGCAAATTATAAAATAACGTTACATTTTGATTTCCTTTTAAACATTTAAAAAATATAATATACAAAATTATTTTTGTGGGCAAATAGGTAACGTTAAGTGCTCTTCACACTATGCATCTTATTCGCCTTAAATCGTATATACGCACAGATTTTTTGATATGGTTCATGAGTAGAGATTGGAAATTCGGGGGCTAATACAGGGTTTTTGGAAATTATAATAGCAAGCCGTTGAGGGCTACTTCTGTATTTACTTCTGTACTTTTTGATTTATATGTATACTTCACATAGGTTTCCAATTATTAATATGATTGTTAAGTTTCCCGTTTTATTATTCAAATTTTAGTCAATTCATTAGTTTTATTACATATTTTACTAGATACATGAGCTTGATATGGCAGCTCAATATATTGTTTTGTATTTAGTAAAAATTAAGTTACTTATGTAACTCATTATTGTATGTCCGGGATGGACAAACTATTGATACCTACCTACTATAATTTGACATCTAATGTCAGTAACAAAACGAAAACGACTGAAGGAAGTCAACAACACAGTGCTTCATTTGATGGATACGTCAGGGCGCCGCCATCTTGACTACTGTTTTGTGTCTATAAATAGGAATAAAATGACGGAACGTGGTTCAGTCTGTCGCAGTAGCTTCATGATGTCCGAACCTTTTTATGGTCGTACCATTTATTTGAGTTAATTAGTTTAATACCGTTCAGTGAGTGGATTAAGCGTTGTGGTAAAATAATGCCGATGGGTATGTAATTTATATAATTAAAATATGTTCTGATGATAAGTGCCTTTATATTTACGTAACCTTACGCTCAGATTTGCTTAAAATAGCTGGTCCTTTATATCAGAAGTGTGATGAGATAGTGAAAATCGAACTTTCACGTTTCGGTCTTGCTGACAATAAGTGTTTTATGGTTTTAATTTAAATGTTTTATAAAAAAGGAGCGTGTATAATATTGTGAAAATTGTGTTAAATATGAAATATTGTGTTGAAATAAATATAAAAACGCAAACCTAATGTTGAAATTTGTGGGTAAAACAATAATCAAAATAACGGTTAATAGCCTAAATATTTTATTGTGATAAAAATTATACAGTGTAAAACAGTGAGAGGGTCCATAAAATATTATTTTGAATTGAATTACCGAAGAGAGAGCCATATTACTCCTTCTTTATCTGTTTATTCGAAGATGTTTTAGTAATTTTGCAGATTTAATGACGAGTGAATGTAGATGACTCGTAGATGGTGCAAAACGCAAAGACAACACATGTTTAGCAGAAATGTTTCGTAAGCATTTTGTATAAAATAAGGAGCTAAAGATTTTATAATTAATGTGTTCATTTTTGTTATATATGGTTGGACTATGGACAGGCGTAAATGATGGGCGCAAATGCAGCGTGAAAACAGCACGAGGATGTAGTAAAATGCCTATGGTAGAAAATGGTGAGCTGTATCGTTTATAATTTGTATAATGAGCTGAATACTTTCGTAAAAAAGTATAATTACAAAAATATCGCTAGGTTTGAAAAAATTAGAGCCAGGAGTGGCCGAGGCAGTCAATAAAGTTCTGAAATATCTTATCAAAATTGGTGATGCAAGTAGATTAAATCCAGATTTTTACATGGCTGTCTGAAATATTGTTTCTTATGAAAAGTTTTGAATTAGTAATGGTCGCTAGTATGGATATAACAAAGAAATATGCCATATAATTAGCGATGCAAATGGATTAAATTCAGATTTTTTAAAGCTGTATCGTTTATAATTTGTATAATGAGCTGAAAATTTCTGTTGTAAAGTATAATTACAATTAAGGCTAGATTAAAAAAAAAGTTTAGAGCCAGGAGTGGCCTATGAAGTCAATTAAGTTCTGAAATATTTTATCAAAATTGGTGATGCAAGTAGATTAAATCTAGACTTTTACATGGTTGTCTGAAATGTTGTTTTTTATGAAAGTTTTGAATTAGTAATGGTCGCTAGTATGGATATACCAAGGAAATATGCCATATTAAAATTAGCGATGGAAATGGATTAAATTCAGATATTTTAGATGTTGCATAGAAATATTTTAGTTTTTGAACAGTTTTGGTCAGAGTAGATAATTGCCGCAAAAAGTGGATTCATGGGTAGATTCATATTTTTGACCAATTAGTCGAGAGTGTGAATTTGCAGATGAATTTATTTTAGTAAAGGTGTACATGCTATAAGATGTTGTGAAATAAACTCGATACGCTGTGAACGCAAGTCATTCTTAAACCGATAATATAAATCATTCAGATATGGGTGTCTCTCTCTCACAAGTGAAGCGAAATGTTCTTTGTGAGATGTGTAGCGAGAAATCTAGAATGAAGAGATCTGTAAATGTAAAAAGAAATGGCGTTGCAATATGGGTTCTAATGGCAGGAAAAAGAAATAAAACTCAAATTAGAGATTTCCATGCAGTTGCAGTCACTTCAAACATTTTTCCAACAGAAGTAGAGTGACAAAATTGTGTATAGTAACAGATATCCATGGTGAACACTGGTACTTTAAATACATGGCGATACACAACTAAGCTGATATTGAACATCACTTGGTTTAAGCCATTTGGTTGAGTTGGTTGGCCGGCGATGGGATAGCTAGCTCTTCCAAGATTCTGTCCCTTTTGCTCTGGTGTGTGGATGTGGAAGTATTGCGAACTGTAGATGTCTTTTGGTCGAGTTAGTTGGCCGGCGATGGGATAGCTAGCTCTTCCAAGATTCTGTTCTTTTTGCTCTGGTGTATGAATGTAGAAGTATTGCAATCATTTGATGTCTTTTGGTTGGGTTGGTTGGCCGGCGATGGAATAGCCAACTCCTCCAAAACTCTGTTTGCTCTTTTATATCAAAATGATCAAACGTTGCAGAATCTGACCTTTTTTGTATTGTTCTCAGCTTCCAAATTCGACTACAAGGGTGTTCGAGGGCGAACACAACCGCAGGACGGCCGTGTCAGTAACAAAACGAAAACGACTGAAGGAAGTCAACAACACAGTGCTTCATTTGATGGATACGTCAGGGCGCCGCCATCTTGACTACTGTTTTGTGTCTATAAATAGGAATAAAATGACGGAACGTGGTTCAGTCTGTCGCAGTAGCTTCATGATGTCCGAACCTTTTTATGGTCGTACCATTTATTTGAGTTAATTAGTTTAATACCGTTCAGTGAGTGGATTAAGCGTTGTGGTAAAATAATGCCGATGGGTATGTAATTTATATAATTAAAATATGTTCTGATGATAAGTGCCTTTATATTTACGTAACCTTACGCTCAGATTTGCTTAAAATAGCTGGTCCTTTATACTTATGTACACAGTTTTTCAATAAATATTCTTGATTGTGCACGTAAACAAACAACTTTTGTTCTACGACTTTTTTTTCGAAAATTTTGAGGTTAGGTTTACCTGAAAATCAGCTGTTTCTTACACGGAGAGGTCATTAACCTTAAAATTTTACTTATTTTTTAAGTTTCATTTGGTGTTCTTAGAATCACCTCAAAATTTTCATTTTATTTTTTCGAATTTCCAAAAGTAGTAGAACAAAAGTTGTTTGTTTAGGTGCATAGAAGTAGTACTCAACGGCTTACTAGTATAATGCCAATAACCCTGTATACCTAAACTTAATTTAACGAAACAATAATATGAATATGCCTTTCAGTACCCGTACCCAGAACTCGATTATATCAATTTCAAATGAGAGTCTGCTCACAGCTTTAGCACTAAAAAGTTTAAGAGAGAGTTTTTGGTAGGTTTTTGGAAGGCCTATTCATGAGTGACGGGTGGACGCAAGGTGTGAAAAGCGCTTTAGTGCTGCCGGGGTATCATCGACTTTAATAAAAATATAATAAAAAAAAAATTGTATAATAATTATGAGCAAGTGGCAATCTTATGAATTTGCTTTTTTATGGAAGAACCTACCTTTTGCAACATTTTTCTAACTAACGCAAGAGGTAGAGTCGCATAATTGTTGTTTTATAAATTTGTTGTGGTAAATAAAGATATTTGATTTGCTTTGATTTTAAAATTGGTTCTAAATCAGCATTCGGCTGAGAATTTTCAAAATGTAAGTAGGTACTACTTACTTGTAATATTTATTCACAACCATACCTATCTAATAATTTCTGGCTTTTATGATGTAATTTATAAGTAACAGGGTTAGACTCATCTCAGTATTAAGTTTATAATGTATTTCTATTTTGTTTGTTTCTTGTGTACTGAATATATTAAATAAATAAATAACAGCATACAAAATGTAAATTCAATATGGTTTAAGTTCTGTGAACAATAGGTTAGAACATAACGTACTTTAATAACTGTAGAGTCTTTGTTAATATAAATAAGTCGGCTTAGGGCGCGGGGGCTGGATCATCGCTCCGGGGCATTCCTGGCTCAAAGATTAGCTATTGCCATCCAGCGGGGGAATGCAGCTTGTATTCTCGCATCTTTTGTGCCAGGAGTGTCGCGGGGCGGGTTATTTGATTAGATATAAGTTATTTATTTGTAGTTTTTTTAATTTTAGGATGTAAGTATTTGTTTTTTTTTTTTAATGATTGTGATTTTCTTTTAGTTTTATTTGCTTTTGTTTTTATTTGTATTTTTATCGATGTAAAATAAAATTGAATATAGTTTTTGGATTATACATTACAGACTAATTAAATATACATGATAAAAATAAAAGTATATAAGTAAAAAAAAAAAAAAAAAAGTCGGTATACGGGCGAAAGTTTTACGTGACAACAACTGTGCTCGAGTGGAAGGGACGCGTGCCTTTCACTTTTTATGTCTGTCTCTCTCGCTCTTAAGCGGGCTAACCATGCCCGCGTGCCTCTCACTCGCTCAGCGCATAACGTCAGCGGAGCGTAACGCAGTTTCTTGAAGTGTCACCCGGCAAACCAATTTATAAAACGTTGTCACGTCAAAAATATATGGTTTTCTGTGAAGTCGGTTTATGGGTGATAATTTTACGTGGTAACGTCATAAGAAACTGATAAATAATTATATTTATTATATATTTTTACGTTTTTAATTTTTTCTTTATTTTTTATTCTTTTTATTTATTACGCGTGCCGCGTCTCGTGTTTGTTTTATATTGCTGCGTGCTGTGTGATGTCACCTTTTTTGTGAATGCAGGTGTACTATCAATTTACTAGACGTTATCACATCAAAAATGGGTCACGTCATGGGTACGTTACAAAAAATATGAATCTTTCTTTGAAGATTAGTTGGTAGTGCGTGCGTAGGCGGCCATTTTACAGCTCCCCAAGACTGGTGTTCCTTTAATACTGTTTATGTTTAATGGACTCGTAGTTTTGGTTTAACACCTCCTTGGTTATTTATAGGCCGCTCTGAAGGTCCGTTTATTACTTGTCTATATGGTTGGTTATATGTATAAGCAACTAGATATAGGTACGGTGTTAACTTGTTTGGAGCGTAGCGCGGCTTAAAGTCGAAGGCCAAGTGCGAGTCGGACCCCCGCACGATGGGTTCCGTTCCATGTTGTATGGAAGCACCACTTAATTTTTGTATTTGTTATTATAGCGGCAACAGATATACACAATCTGCGAACATTTCAACTGACTTGCTATCACGGTTCACGTGACAGACAGACGGACGGATAAACAGACAAACTTTAAGCTAAAATGTACAGATTAAAACATATATTTTTTAAATTTTGCTTTAAGAGGAAAAAGTCGTAGTCGACTATTTTCTCCCTGGATAATGACACTAGAGCAAATATTTTTTTTGCATAAAACTTATAACTGCCATGCCCCTATTTTTTGTGTTTTTATTATTTTTTTAATCTTAATTTCTATGAGTAGGTATTAGAAAATGAAAAAAAAAAAACAAAACACAGGAGCATAGTCATGGCAGTTATAGGTTTTATTGCACAAAAATATTTGTGCTAGTGTCATTATCCAGGGAGGAAACACTCGACTACGTTTATACGGAGAGAGCGCAGGTACCCTTTCACCTTACGTGGCCCTTCGCCTCTTGTGCAGTTCAGAATTAGGTAACCCTATATTTCTAGACACTTTGAAAAGATGCAACTAATCCTTAAAAACCACAAGTAAAAATAACCAAAAAAATTTTTAAACGGGATAAATATCCCGTTAAATAAAATCTTTGGTTATTCTATTTTTTTATTTTGTCGATTTATTTCGATGTTGTTTCAAGCATCATTTTCATTGGAGTTTGCGGGCACATCTTGATAGTTTGATGCAACCTTAGCCTACCTCCAAGATACCCGAGGTCCTTTAAATACGCTGGTTAAAAAGAATATTACAAACAAACAAAATACAAAGATAGGCGCGAAAATAACCCTTTTCTTGCAGTCTGGTAAAAACAGCTGCAATTTTTTTAAATTGAGTCCAACAATTTCAACTGTCTTCCACAGCACTTCTAACACTTAATTGGTCTAACGTTAGCAAAATCGATTGGCTAGATAAAAAAGAAAAAATAATAACCGTTTAAAATTCCTTTAAGCCAGAGGCAATTTTCCCATTTTGTATGCGTGCTTAGTAGAGGAGGTAAAAATTAATGAGGGCCGGGTGCATCTGCTAGTTAAATGTCAACAGGACTGGCCGATGGGTCTTGTCCTATAAATAATTTGAGGGTAACGCCTTGGAGCGGACTCAGGGAAGTTAAAAAGGGGGCGATTTACAACTATTGAAAAGGGGAAAACGGATATATAAAAAACGTTTAAGGTTTAAAGATCTTTATTTCTCCAAGATTATACATTAATCACTTATGAGAAGCAACAAACATTTTGCATAAGTAATTTTTCGTACGAGCATACAAAAGTAAAAATATAAAAAAGTAGAAAAAATATAGGGTAGTTAGATAAACGAGTGAGGTTTGCCCAACATAACATATTTTAATAATAGCGGCGCTAGTGTCTTCACAAATACATTAAATAAATTTAGTTCCTCAAAATACCGACTGCACTGACAATTGTGGTCATAATACGAATAATATGATTCCGTAATCACACTGGGTGCATTTTTATAAGTTGATAATTGATGATAGAATATTTTTCATTTTGTTAATTTAGTTATGTATGTAATTATTTATTTTTATAAAGTACGAAAGTCTGGATGTATTTATGTATATTAATGAATGATAATGACATGTGTTAATAAGTACATATTATGACAAAATATAATTAATCGAAAAGTGGTGTTTTCTTAAGATTTCCAGAATCTGGTACTCAATGTCGAATTAATGAAAAACGTATAATTCTTTTAGGAATATTACTTTATATATCTAACTTAACTAAACTATCTGATCATGGATGTTGTTTTCATCTAATTATTCATAAACATTTTACGCTCTAAAAATAATTAAGTATGTCATTCAAAGCTTACAAATGAAAGGAAACAAAAGACGATCGCGACATTCTAATTCACTTAAAACATCCAGATCAAGACCCTTCTAATGGTATACCACATGGTTCCTCACATTTACTAAGTAGGTACGATAAATTCGGTCAAAAACTTACATCTGTCTTAACTAAATCCCCGTAGTAACCATCCTTACACCATCCCTGTACCGACAAGGGCTAGGTCTTTCTCAATGGCTTCGCTACAAAAATAACTTTACAAAAATTATGCAAGATTATTCGCGAAGTGTGACGAATGGTAGAATTTACTCCGAACGTGGTTTTAAAGATTTACAACCTAATAAAATAAATTGTAATCATAAAGATTATGAACACAGCGCCATATAGACCAAAGTTAAGCAACTAGGCTTGTGATATGGTGGTGATATGCCTAATGTTTACAAAATGGGTTGGATGGACCTGCTAACATTCGATGAACACCGCATTTATTTATTTTGACGCTTTCAAAAAGCAAATGTAACGGATAGTTAATCATAAATACGTCATAATGTGCAACGGTAAGAAAAAAGGATGTATCGTATGTGATATTTTTGTTAAAAATATGCTGACTTTCAAAAGCCGCCATTTAATGGACCCAAAAGGTTCCTAACATGGGAGCTTCGCATAGTGTTTTTGTGGTGCACTTTAAGACCCAAACCAATCCCGTTTTCGAGACGCTTGAGAGGTTTGGTATGAAGGCATTATTTCTTCGCCTTAATGCCCTGGTCTTAAAATGTACCATGGCATTTTAAGCTACTATGTATGGCCCTCTGGCACGCTGTTTTTGTAGATAAAACCGATCCTTTTCCGTAAGGGTTTTCTAGGTGTTTGGTATCTTAAATAAATATTTCGATTGGACATTTTAGACTATATTTGATGATACTGTTGCTACTAGATTTCACCCGGGATTTACTCCGTATTGGGGTAAGTTAAATTAAAAAAATATTTCTTAGCGGATGCCTATTACGTCGCTCGTAATGGTTACCAGCTGCTGTGCGTTGATATTTCAATTTACAGTATCAATCAGTCAGTCAAGACTTGAATTTTAAATTTATAGATTAACATAAAAATACAATTGACCCTTTGTATGGTTAACATATGGCAGCAGGTAAAGCTACGTTAGATATTCTGATAGTAAGAAGTGATCAATCAAAATCATTTTCTTCTACAATTTGAGGGTTTGATTTTCCTTATATTTTCCAAAGAAGAACATTCCTCAACTTTTCATGCCAATTATTCGTAGTTGTTTTATTCAATACCAGCCATTTTGTCCTCCTTCTGAGTATAAAATGTGACAGTGAGCTCAAGACTGGCTTACCTACGTGGAGGGAAGAAGACAGAACCCAGCAAGACATGCTTAATAATGTATGGGATCGGGGACACAGCCGCAGTGGAGTTTGAAATCGCCCCATCTAACGTCAATTCGACATATTTCCCTCTTTCCCTACATCCGTTACACATTGTGATGCATTTATGACGTTACAAATGTAACAATTGCAAGTAAAGTAATGTTTTGATCAATTTAAAGACGTTAATGCCTGTAAAGTGTAAGTTGGACTCGCACAAAAAGGATTTTGTACACGTCGTCGGTCGTCAGATCAAATGGTAATGTCCCGTTTTTTCCTCTTGTCATATGGAACCCTCATTCGTCTTTGTAGTGTTTATGTAAAACTACAGGCAATAGTATTCGGTGGTTTGAGTCCGGTGTCCACGTAAGCCTCGATCCCGTGTAAATCGATACTAATATTATAAAGCTGAAAAGCTTGTTTGTTTGTTTGAACGCACTAATTGTGCGTTGGATAGTCCATTTATCGAGGAAGGCTATAGGCTACTTTTCATTTTGATATTCCCACGAAAATTACGCGGGTGAAACCGCGGAGCGCTGCAGTAAGTATGGTATAAACCTAGACTTAGTTACTTCTTAGAATTCGATGTAACCAAGTTCCATCTAAATCGGTTTTCTAGTTTCAAACAACCAAAAAAAACATTATTTTCCCTTTAAAATACAAGTACAGAAGTACATAATGACGCAAGTAAGTCAATGATCGGCTCCCAGCCAAGATGTTTGGAAGAAAAAAACATCACGGTGTAACCGCGGAACATTTTCCTGTCTCAACAAGGCTAGTAATTATTATGAATTACATGAGCTCATGACATTTTGAATTCGGTAAAAAGGGCCTTTTATGTTTAGAATTTCAATTGTATTTTTATGTGACGGTATTAGCAGATGGTCCACCTGATGTGATGTGAAGGTATTTATTTGACGACCCAGTTGGCACAATGGTTACCATGCCGGACTGCCAAACACAGGGTAGCGGGTTCGATTCCCGCCACAGACATGTATTTATGCTTAGATATTTGTCTAAGCATAAATACAGATTATTATTAGAATATTAGATATTTGCTAGATGGCGATGTGTGGAATGTCCTGCAATATTAAAATAAAAAAAATAACGGGATTTGACCCGCGTTCCAGGGCATTCCTGGTGCAAAGACTGTCGATAGCGGTTCAGAGGGGTAACGCTGCTTGCATATTGTCCAGCTTTGCACCGGGAACGCTGGGGAGGGGTTTGTTTGACTAGGTTTAGATTTAATTTTTTTTTATTTTCTTCTGATTTTTATTTTTTGTTTTTATTTTTTTATTGTTTTATGTACTACTTATTTTTGTATACTTAACACTAATATATTTTTTTAAATATTAAAAAAATAAAAATAAAAACATTTATTTATTTATTATTTAGAACCAGCTGCAAAGGCTACGGCCTCACCATAGTTTGCGATCTTCTGCGACAAATTGCCAATCTGTTTTAAATTATTGGTTGTTTGATTGATTTTGATGATTGATTGTTCGTTTAATTTTGTTTGATTTTAATTTGATGTGATGGTTTACATAAAGACCTCAGACACCTTCTAATGGAAAGGACCGGTTATAAGTACCTACTTACAGAAACCGCAAGCAAACTTCAAAAAATGGGTCAATAAAATGGCGGCTATTGATTTTGATAGCGTTGCACATGTTATACTTTTATATTTTGACAGCATTTAAACTTGCAGTTATCAATATGTCAACACGAGAAATTCATTGGCGCGAGAAAGACACGAGAAATTCATAGGCGCGAGAAAGACACGAGAAATTCATAGGCGTAAAGCAAACTTAGTATCAACCTGGAGGCTGTTAGCTCCTGAATAGTTAAAACACAGGCACTGCCTCAATACCGAAATAGTCCCACCGCTATGGACTAATTCAGCCATTGTTAGACGTTTGGTTTGACTTCAGTTTAGTCTCTAACCGAATCAGTTTAGGCTAACAATAGATTTATTTTAAGAGGAAAGGGTACCGGAGTCTCTCTCCATACAAACTATTACAAACGTAGTCGACTGTTTTCTCCCTGGATAATGACACTAGAGCAAATATTTTTGGTGCATAAAACTTATAACTGCCATGACCATGACCATGAAAATGGTCATGGTCATGGGGCATACTCATGGCAGTGATAGGTTTTATGGCACAAAAATATTTGTGCTAGTGTCATTATCCAGGGAGTAAACAGTCGACTACGTTTGTATGGAGAGAGCGCAGGTACCCTTTCACCTTAACTCGCAGTTTTAAGAGTTGCAAATCGAACCCTAAACATATTTGGTCTGCTTCGTTTCACCGTAGCGATGCTTCAACCAACTAATTGTCCACGTAGCTTAGTCAGTAATAAGTTTTAGATCTTTGCCCTTTCCCTTTCTAGGTATAGAAAAAATCATTTCAATTTCTTGAAAAAAAAAAAAAAAAAATTATATTTTTTACAAATAGGTAATATATTTTTCATTACTCATACTCCGAAAGTAGGTCTAAATATGCCTGAAGAGCGTGAAGAAAATAAAATTTCCAGCCCTAGGGCTTTTCACTTTCACTGACAGCTGTCATGTCAAATTATGGCTTCGCACGACTTGTGCAATCTGCATGTAGCCAGTATCAGTATCATTACGCATTAGGAACTTCAAAAACCTAACCTCCTTGCTTTTTTTTTACACCAAAGAATAATAATTATGGCTTGGCACGGCTCATGCATACTGCCAGAGTTTAGTACTAAGTAACTTTTTTCTCAGTAATCAAATTCAAGTAGGTACCTATATATAGTTCAAGATATCCTATTTAATAAAATAAATGTAAAGACGAAAATGGTCAAAGCGACCTATGACCATGCCGCGCTGCCCGCCCGCGCCCTATTTTTTCTTATTTTATTATGTTTTTGTGTTAAGTTTAATCTGGTGTTTCATTTATGATTGTGTATTTTTGTGTAAATAACATTTTCTAGACAAACCGTGTTACAAAAACTGTAAGTTAAATCTACGGACTTCGCGTCATTTCCCAATGTTGGATTACCTCATTAATAAAAACTTCTTCGGTAAGTACCGCCGTATTTAAGTATTGAATACAAATAGCAGAAACCTAAAAAAAACACTACATAATGTATAACCTCTTTGGTCCCGACCTTGTAAGAGGATCAGGTAGTATGGAGTCTCTCATTCACTCTCGTTGTTAGGAAGAATTTTATGTATTATTCGTAATGAAAAGCACAGTGTTTACCTCGGGTGAAAGACTCATTAAGTCCCTCGAACTATTAGCGCCCTCGCTACGCTCGGGCGCCAAACTCCGTCTCGGGACTTGTAATGAGTGACTTTCACACCTAGGATAACAATGTACTATTTTACAAATGTGCCAATGAGCTCCGGGTCACGTGGGGTTCAGCTAATTGGTAATGTGACTGTACACCCTGGATAAAAAAATGTTGAATTGTCTACGGAAATATAATAAAAAGATGAAGTGATATTAATTTGAGGTTTTAGGTTTTAAAATGTTTAAAAATCCCGTTTATAATAACTTTGAGGCTATATTTCATTACCTATCTAGGGCACAGTGTGACTCTGTGTATGAATTTTAGATTTTTAACTTTTTTTTAATTTTTAACCTTTTTTATATTCAGTGGTAAATAAAGATTATGATAATTATAAGAAGGAACGTATACCCCAGCAGCATTACAAAAAGGAAATAAAAGAGCTTTCATAGACTTTAATTTCTAAACGCTCCGGCCACGATCAAGCGGCTCTCTACGCAAGTGTTAAAAGCGGTTATAATCGCTTGTTATTTGGTTGTAACAAACTTTATTTAAGTGTGGACAATGTACATGCTTGAGGCTTGTTCGGTTGATCGTACCCGAGGCTCTTTTAACCTTATAATCGCCGATGTACGGTCAGTTTTCAAACTTGGAACGTTCTTTGGCTAACAAATCTGAAAGGAATTGAGCTGAGTTTGAAAAATCAAGCACTTTTGAAACAGTGGACGGTCTGTGTGACCGCACAGCAGCGGTTAAAGGTTAAAACGAATCGTTAAAGTGTTTACCTTGGGCCTGGCTGTGGTAATTCCATGCAAGCAACATCATTTTCAACCTCTCGGCGTCTTTTCCGAAGGCCTGACCTGCACCCAATCACATCAGCCAATCAAAACACCAAATTTTCAAAATTTTGTTCTCTCTACACAAACAAATAGCCAATCAGGGTAGGTTGTTTACGTATTCGTAAAACACCTGTATTATTGATTTGATGCAAGTGGCTGGGTATTTTAAAAGCACCACAACTTATCTATTCAGGTGGATTGAAACGGAACTAAAATCTACTTTGGACAATTTATGACATTGCTTAGATGGTAGCGCCATCACCAATTGAATAGATAACTTGGTTTGTTGCAACTACATTTTCTTAACCATGCAGCTGACATTTTCGAAAAAATCGGTAGTATATCAAAATTCTGACAGCTCCTAGTTGCATGGTCGAGAAAATCAAGAAATGGGCTTAGAAGGTACTTACTAGGAAAATTGTCGTCATCGTTCATATCCGAAGGATCTGGAGTCAAATTATCCTGGAACAAAAAAGATTAAGTTTAATTTATCAAAAAAAAAAAAACTAATGGTTGTTTGTAAATTCGGTTTAGGGACGTGTTACGTGATATGATAACGTTCATAAGAAAACATTGATGGTACCTTGTCAATAACATGACTAATGACGTCATGTTTTTTGTGAATGCAGGTGTTCATAGATTTATTAGAAAATATCCAGTTAAAAATTATAAAATTTGAGTTGTCAGTGTATGGTAATATTTTGCACACAAGAATTGCCTACAATTGTTTCCGGATTCGAAACAATTACTTTTTTCGAATATCGAATTTCCCACCCAACAATTTTCCTTTTTGGAAAAAATAACAGGAAAATCTTTAAAATCGCTGCCATTTTTGCGAGCAATTACCAGGACATCATACCCGATCAGGAGCTTAAACATAATTAATAAATTAGCGAAATACCACGCACGCAGGTCAATGCTCCCGCGAAAATCGATAGTGCTTGAAATGGACAACAACTAGGTAAACATAATATACCTACCTATAGTTTACCTATATACATCTGTAAGACATATGGGTAGTTAGAACACCTTAGTACCCCCCTCTTTGCACCCCTCGCCCCCCCCCCCCTAACGCATGTAATAGGGGATGAGAGGCAATTGATGCGTGTCTAATCAACATACAACGTAGAATAGGCACCTATATATCTACCTAGATAATTATGATAATTAATATAGATGTTGGAATGGTTAGATATGGCATATATACAAGAGAATTATCGATTTGTAACCAAATACACCGAGGTATCAAGTATCCAATAACCAACTAAGTAGGTAAATATGTGTTTATCAGGCTATGTGTGAATGTAACGTAGTCAGAGACCAAAAAGTATTCACATTCAATATCCCAGGTCTAAAAAGGTGCAGACGTAAGTTGAAGTTGCCAGACGTGGTCAAAAAAGACATGAAAGACTGCGAAGTTTCCCCAGACGATGCGTCAGATATAGCGAACTGGAGGTAGAAGACCAGAAACGCAGACCCCGCCATCAGATGGGATTAATAACTACATAGGAGAGAGATTGTTTTTGAGGTACCTACGTATTTTAATCTATATTACTGGACACAAAATGATCACATTCAATATCCCAGGTCTACAAAGAAGACCTAAATCGAAGTGAACAGACGTTGTCAAAAAAGGCCTAAAAGACTGCGAAGATAAAGCGAAGTGGAGAAGAACAGAAAGGCAGACCCCGCCATCAGATGGGATTAATAACTGCATAGGATAGAGAGATTGTTTTTTGTACATTTTTATGATAACGATGTACGGATAACCGGATTTCGACTTAATAATAGACCCAAAATAGTACCAAATATAAAATTTCAATAGATTGGTCAAATTCAAACCAAACTACTATAGATTGGTCAGTGGATGGTCAGTGGTAAGTGATATTCGCGTCAAATCCCCGTAGGTAGATTTAAGTTTTGTTGAAGCAATGCATTCCTGTTTGGAGCCGATAAATGCTGCTTTTATAATAACATTGGGTAATGTTTTTGACAAAGGTTTAGATTGTGAAGATTTTAGTCAATTTTAACCCCAGGCGCAAAAAGGGGGGTGTTATAAGTCTGATGTGTCTTTGAGTTTGTCTGTGGCATCGTAGCTCCCGAACGGATGAACCGAGTTTGATTGTTTTTTTTTCAATTGGATATTGTGTGGATGACGAAAACATGATCAAGTTATCGTCACAGTTAAGGACATGGGTGCATAAGTAAATTTACAGGTGAATAAAGGATACCAAAATAATAATTGTCCGCGATCGTCAAAAAAAATAAAGTGATACAAAGTAGTTTTATTTTATCCACACTAATATTATAAAGAGGAATTTTTTTTTTGCTTTTTGTTTGTAACGAATAGACTCCGAAACTACTGGACCGATTTTGATGAAACTTGGTATGAGGATACATTGATTCATTGGAAGTAACATAGGCTACTACTTTTTCCCACGGGATCGAGAGTCATTTTATAATAAATAGGTCAGCGTTCGACCACTATCTCACATGATCGAAGGTATGTTACGATACGGTCTAAGATGTAGCACGCTTTCTTAGAAGATACCTATATGATCGTGACTCAAAAACCCCCAAATAAACGGAGGCCTTCGAGGGACGCGAGTGATGGCAGGAAGACGGCAGACTTTGTGGATGCAGCATTTTAGCCACCCTATCCTCAGCTGACTGTGACTTTACGAAAACATACGAAGATTTCTATTCAACAAGTGGTTCGGTTCATGCTAAAAATCTTTCTATTCAAATATCAAAGAAAATTGGCCTTTAATACTTGAAGGTTAAGTTACATTTTCACATGTAACAAAGACGGTATGATACGTGAATGTTTTAGTAAAGTGATGGAATAATGCTCGTCGATTCTAGAAAGTTGTGGAAATAATTGTGGAAAGAAAATGATTTATTGTTCGTTAATATTTTGAACGTATCTTTTTGATTTAAACCAAAACAAAACTTCAAAAACCAAAACTATATTATAAGGCATTTATAAGGTGCAGTTTTGTAAAAACCGGCCAAGTGCGAATCCTGTTTTATAGTATTTGTTGTTATAGCGGCAACAGCTGAAATACATCATCTGTAAAAAAAATCAAGTATCTCGTGAACTAGATGTGGAATAATATAATAATAATAATACAGGACATAAATAATAATAATAATTTTGTTTAATGACTTCTCCACAATACGTAACTTAATTAAGAGGAAAGGGTACCGGGGGCTTTCTCCATACAAACTATTACAAACGTAGTCGACTGTTTCCTCCCTGGATAATGACACAAGAGCAAATATTTTTAGTGCATAAAACTTATAACAGCCATGACCATGCCCCTATTTTTTGTTTTTTTTAATTTTTTAAATTTTAATTTCTATGATAATTAGAAAATGAAAAAAACCAAAACATAGGGGCATAGTCATGGCAGTGATAGGTTTTATGGCACAAAAATATTTGCTCTAGTGTCATTATCCAGGGAGGAAACAGTCGACTACGTTTGTATGGAGAGCGCGCAGGTACCCTTTCACCTTAAGCTATTTTACTTATAATAGTATGGTGCACATATAATAATTATTGTGGAGACTGGAGCCCGCACTAAGGTTTGGGTAACCCGTTTTACGAGTCTCCAGGCCTCCATCAACGGATCCAGGCAGCGAGTTAGGAACCATTACAGTAAAAAGAAGAATAATATTAGATTAGTACGGAGATTCAAATTGCAGATATAAGCATTTAGAGTCACTTTTTAATTTTTTTCATCAGCATCTGGCGCCTTTACACTTAAAGGAACTTCAAGAAGCCAACCTCCTTGCAAACAAGTAATTTTTGTCGATGTTTTGCCATTGTTCTTTCAGTAGTTTTAAAACTTAATAAATGTTTAAGTAGTTATAAGTATGTTCGAAAAGCGCTTTTCACAAAATTTTAATGATACTAAATTTCTATTTCCAACAAGAGTAAAAAATAAAATAGTAAAAGAATGATGGACCTAGATAAGAAGGACCACCTGCCAAAATATTTCTTAAAAATGGGGAAAACGACTATAAAACAGATCAGATTTTTATTTGCCAATTAATAATTAAAAAAATCATTGTTCAATTAAAAAAAACCATTCATTTGTTTAATTCCTGTTATTTTGTCACTATCAACAAATCGTCACTATATTTTGTCACTTAAAAAACCTTTTGGTGGTCCTCATGTACCTTTTGGTGGTCCGCAAGTACTACTTTTTTTCGAATGGCGATTTGGCAAAATACCCATTTTACGTGTCGAAAGAAACTTAACTTATTATTTAATATCCGAGAAGGCAGACATTCAAATTGAACTTAAAGTTACGCGGCAAGGTCGTAAGCCTAACTTGACACCAGTCTATGTTAACTTAGGCACTCGAACCATCTAAGTAAGTACCAGGTGCACATAACCAGTTAGGAGCTAGGTGGGGTGACATGATATCGACCGACTTGAGTCGGTGGCCAAGGCGAATAGGTATTCTGTGTGCATATGCGGACACTAAATATCCGTTGACCCTTTACACTATACGTACTAAGTTATAGGGCTATAGGCTATGCAGATGTTGGGTACTGTCGGGGAAGGAGTCGGTTTGCAGTCGACAAGCGTAAGTCCGGTGGCAACAATGTACGGTATGGTTACTTAATAGGATGGAAAAATATAACAGTATTTTAACTAAGCAATAACAAAGGAATACAATATTCTTCATAAAAAATAAATAATAAAAACTTAAAGTAGTATGTAGTAGAAAAAAAAAGAAATTTAAAAATAGTGCTATTTTGGAAGAATACCTTTCTGATTAACAAATTAGTATTCTTAAATCGACTAAGTACTATCTATTATCGTAAAACGTAAATAACATAATAATATAAATGCATACTGAAGAACCTCGAAATCTAAACACTCAAATGCGACGCAGAAGGTTGCGGGTTCGATTCCCGCCGGGAACAAGTATTTATGCTGACCATAAATTCTTGTTTCTGGTTCTGGGTGTTTCCTATATGTATAATATGTATATATTTACAAAAAAAAAGTATATAAGTAGTTTATCCGTTATCTGGCACCCATAACACAAGCATTAAGTTGCTTAGCTTGGGGCTGGATGGCGATGTGTAATATGTCCTGAAATATTTATTTTATTTATTTATTTATTTATTAAATAAAATAAAAAATTAACAGACTAAAGACTATCTTACTGATCATAATTTATACAAAAGCGTTTTCAATGAGGTCTCTATTTTATTACATCCACACAAACATTTTGGTATACTGGGCACTTTATTATCCGTGAAAAAAAAGTTTTTAATTTATTAATTTGTTACGACAAAAAAATTCAGTTAAGTGAAGTAGGAAATGTTTGTGTGTTAATTAAAAAAAAAATGACTTTGTGAAGTCATATTTTTAAAACAATATAGTAGAATCAAATGTTCTTATAATAGTTCCTATAGATCGTTTCTAGAAAACACTATGAGCGTAAGAAAGGTTGCGCATTTCAAAATGTTTATTGGGAGGTTACTTAGCAAATTATAAATGAAATAGAAATTCAAACTTAACAAGGACCCCACGAGACAGGCTTGACCTAGTTTGGGGATCACAGGCAACTTGTCTATTGTATTGTGTGTAATAAAAATATTTGTATGACAAACGAAATTTCCCCCGACAGTACTTTAATACCTAATATCTACAAACAGATAGAATTGCATTTCGACTAGTAATTAATTACCACCATGACAGATAAGGTGAATTCGCGCTTGTGTTATGTTTGAATGTATTTATGTAATAATATGTATGGTTTCAGGTTCGATTCCCGCCTCTAACAAGTATTTATACAGATATTTGTTTTTGGTCCAGGAGTTTATGTATGTATTTTCGAAATAAATATTTAAGTATTCTATCCGTTGTCTAGCTACTATAACACGAGCCTGCATGCTTAGTGCATGAATGTCCTGCGATATTTATTTATGTATTTATCATAATAACATTTAAACCGCCATTTTAGCGGCAAAAAGTACTAAGTAATTGACATAAATAGAAGAATTCAGACAAAAACTAGCAAACTTTATCATCCGATCGAAAAGTCAATTGAAAATGCTCAAAGTGTAGTGATGTGAAATAAATTATCGATAAATTGTAATTTTATCGAACTTGTTTTATTTGACATTAAGTATTTCATTTTATTTGACACGAATTTAACGTATTTTATTTGACATTAAGTACTTCATTTGCTTAATTCTCTATTTTAAACGTCAAATAAAAATACACAAGAAAAGAATAATTTAAAGTACCTGAAAAAAAAAACCGGCCAAGTGCGAGTTGGACTTGCTACGTATTCTGTTTTTTTTAGTATTTGGTGTTATAGCAGCAACAGAAAAGCATAATCTGTGAAAATGTCAACTGTCTAGCTATCGCGGTTCATTGAGATACAGCCTGGTGACAGACAGACAGACGGACAGTGGAGTCTAAGTAATAAGGTCCCGTTTTGATCTTTTGTATACAGAACCATTCAAAGAACTTTAGAAGAAAAATATTTGACGCTGGCAAGATGCGCACCAAAATATAATAGGCACAGTCCAATTCGCAAAAAAAAAAAATTTTTTTTAAACAAAACTTTATGAGTAGCACATTTTATTCCTCTATTCGTCTATTCCTTTTTTAGGACCACTTTTTTAGTGTGTTTTGATCACCTGAGAAAATAAGCACCCAGCCTAGCTAGCATGACGACCAATACACGATACGATAAAGCTATATCACGCGATATAACTACATCAACTCTCAAAATATGATACATAAAGCCGCCATGTTGAATTTTTATTATAAATTGCGATAAAAATTATGATAAAAATTCAACATGGCGGCTTTATCTATCATATTTTGAGAGTGGATGTAGTTATATCGCGTGATATAGCTTTATCGTATCGTGTTTTGGTCGTCATGCTAGGCTAGCAGGTCTTTTAGGGCGATTCCAATACATTTTTTTTTTGTGTTTCGGAAATAAAGTTATTAATTTAAATTATTATGCTTCCGTATCCAAAGGATAAAACGGGACCCAATTACTAAAACTTCACCGTTTATCCGCCTGTCCGTCTGTCTGTCACCACTAGTCACCAGGCTGTATCTCATGAACCGCGATAGCTAGACAGTTGAAATTTTCACAGATTATGTATTTATGTTGATTGTTGCCACTATAACAACAAATACTAAAAACAGAAAAAAATTAAATACGCGAACCATCTTGCCGGTTTTTTTATTCTGTTTAACAAAAAAACAAAGACTAATATTTGTGATTTTAATATAGGAAGAATATATATTTAGCGTTGCTAAGTTTGATTTCTATGACTATTTATCAAAATTATTTTTAAATTTTATTAATGTGTTTTTGTCTGACTGTACTTTCGCTACTGAGTCGCTTCTAAGTGGGATAAAAGGAAATTGAAAAATACTCAAACGTTGATGAAACAGATGTATTTCATCAAAACATTGATGAAATAATACGTTGCTATGGTTACCTATCATGTCAACAGAACATGACACGTTGCCATTTTGCATACTTCAATACGTAGTTCTGCTATGGTTACCTTGTCAATAACGTACCGTAACGTAACGCATGACGTCACACTTTTTTGTGAATGCCGCATGCCGGTGTTCATCGATTTATAACACGTTTTCACGTCAAAAATAGAAACCTTTAAATATCTATAAAGGATTTTGAATTTTTTTTATTAAACCAAACACTGTATTATTTTAGAAGCTTTCTTATATAATATCAAAATCGGATATCCAAAGTACCAGGGTGGCAGAAGTAGGTAGGATCATAACTTGATTGACTTGGATCCCTCGAGTAATTCCCATTTGGAAGATGTCTTGTCTTGAGCCAATCTCTGCCTCCTTTACCTACTTATAACGCGGTAACTTACATTTTGTAATTTTAACCGACTTTAAAAAAAAGAGGTCGATTCGTCGCCAATTTTTTTGTATGTTCTTATACTCACTTAATTTATAGGAAAATAAGACAAGAAAAGAAAACCGGCTAAGTCGGACTTGTGCACGAAGGGTTTCGTACATACCATATTGTATGGAATCCAACAATTTTTTTTCCAAACTTTGAATTTTTGTTTATCCGAAAATCAGCTGTTACTTACACGAAGAGGTTATAAGTACTTATTTCTTATAAAATTATCGTCCGTAAACCGACTTTACAGACAACCACTTTTTTATAGTTTAAGGTGAAAGGGTACCGGCGCTCTCTCCATACAAACGTAGTCGTCTGTTTCCTCCCTGGATAATGACACTAGCACAAATATTTTTGTGCCATAAAACCTATAACTGCCATGACTATGCCCCTATGTTTGTATGGAGAGAGCCCCCGGTGCCCTTTCCTCTTAAAAACAAGCGAATCTAATACTTATTCTGAATGCAAAGAAAGATACGACGATTTGACGACCCAGTTGGCACAATGGTCACCATACCGGACTGCCAAACACAGGGTCGCGGGTTCGATTCCCGCCTCAGACATGTATTTATGCTTAGATATTTGTCTGTGGTCTGGTTGTTTCTATGTATTATAAGTATATATTTCCAAAAAAAAGTGTTTAAGAAGTATATCCGTTACATAGCACCCATAACACAAGTCTAGTTACTTAGCTTGGGGCTAGATGGCGATGTGTGGATTGTCCTGCAATATTTATTTTTATTTATTTATACAAACGGCCTTATACGACTGCTGTATACAGCCACGAGCCAAATATATGAAGTAGTAACGTCTTGACCTCAAAGCCCGCATCATATGGAGTATGCTGCCAACAAAATAATACTATAAATGTTCTGATTAAGGATGCTACTTTACTTGTGGCCGAGTGTAGCGAAGTCTAAGTTACGATAAGAGATGGCACGCACGCTCAAACGCAACGGATTATTCCGGTCGGATCACCTGGATCTGATACCCTGGGGATCAGTTTTATTTTAAAATATTTAATTTTTAAAACTATTCCGGTCTGATCCACCGTGCAGGGAATAAAATATTTAAATTTATTTGTGATCCCCTGCACGGTGGATCAGACCGGAATAGTTTTAAAAATTAAATATTTTAAAATAAAACTGATCCCCCAGGGTATCAGATCCAGGGGATCCGACCGGAATAAATCCGGATTTCAAAATTTAATACATATATGCCATTTTTATTTAAAGGGATATTTTCAAAAATAATTAAAAGTTCCGTACCATGTTGTATGTGATCCATACTTATTTTTTTTTCGTTTTTACTAAAACTTCTTTTTGTGTTGTTTTATTTCTGTTATCGCCTTATCAACAAATAAGTACTTACTAACTCACTTATTGTTATAGTGGCAACAGGAATAAATAATCTATGAAAATGTCAACTGTTTAGCTATCACGGTTTATGAGATACAGTCTGGTGACAGACAGACAGATAGAGAGACAGACAGACGGACAAACGGACGGACAGACTAGGGGTTGAATTTTGCAAAATCCTTTCTTGGCGGAAATAGCTATAATATTTTTAGCCCGATTGGTCTATTGGCATAAGCTATTCTTAAGTTTAATGTATGTTTTTTTCCTTATTTCTTCGTTGTTTGTATATGTAACTTATTTCTTTGTGTGTGTTAATTTAAAAGTTGTCGTGTGCCTGTAGGTACCAAATAAATGTTTTTCTTTCTTCTTTCTTTCTATGCGTTAATATATCAGTCAGTTAGAATTTAATATGTGATTAACCACATTATTTTGTTCAAAGAGTATATTAAAAGCTCGCACACAGACGCAGGATCCGGACTTTTTCAAAAATCTAATAATTCAGTTTTAGTTTTTTTAAATCGGGCACCCAACTCCTTTCAGCATATTTCGCTATCTTCTGTAGTTTAGGAAATAGCCCTGAAGGCCCACGTAAAAAATTCATCTTATTTAAGTAGTATATTCGTTGTCTCATAACACAAGTATAGTTATTTAGCTTGGGACAAGATGGCGATGTGTGGAATGTTCTGAAATATTTTTAAAAACTTCTTTTAGCGGCGGCACGCATATTTTTAGATGAGACATAATCTCTGAACTCGCGACACCGCTACGAGACGCAGCTACAGTGTGTGCATATATGGAAGTGAAAACTTATAAAAAAAAATTAAACTTATTTACTAAACAACTATAAAATATATGTACAGTCACATTTCCAATTAGCTGAACCCCACGTGACCCAGAGCTCATTCGCTTAACTGTAAAAATATAGTATTTATCTATTGTACTACTTACTTACTCCGCTGGCTCAGCGACCCAAAGTGGATCTTGGCCTCCGAACCGAGAGTCTTCCATCGCTCCCTGTCCTGCGCTATTTCTTGCCAATTGTTGACTTGAAGTTGTTGTTGTTGTTGTTTATCTATTGTGTTTTTTTATATTGCATATTGTATTGTACCTATAGTATATTGTTAAAAAAACAGAATTAGGGACCATTACTTTACAACCTTACAGATTTGCGAGTGAGCTCTGGGTCACGTGGGGTTCAGCTAATTGGTAATGTGACTGTACATATATTTTATAGTTGTTTAGTATAATTTTTTTTATAGGTTTTCACTTCTATCTGCACTCCTGGAGTGCACAGTTTTTTTTTGTGTTTATCCGTCCATTGACTTAACCCGGTCGTTGATATAATATCAGTCAGTCAGAATTTAATATTTATAGAACAGTGTAATTATATGCATAAACCACATTAATTTGACCAAAGAGTATCCAATATTAAAAGCTCGCACACAAACGCAGGATTCGGACACAGCCGGCGAACCCGAGGCATCAACGCATCGATAGACGAATAAATCGCTGAATAACCTAGTTTCCCATACAAAATAACTGCAAAATTTCGGGAATCCACGGTAGCTGGTATGTGCTGATACATAGGGTATACATAATAGGTGTATATAGGCTTATGTACTGCGGTATGTGCCTCCTCTGGCCTCCGGCGTCACCCGCGTGCTACCGCCACCCCGCGAGTCATCGGGATGTGACTATGTTTTTATCGATAGTCGATAAAAATATCGGGTAGTTATATCGTGTGGGTTTTGGTGGGCTTCCTTGGATTTGATGGGTTTTTAAGAGCGTTGGTAAAGGAATAAAAAGGATTTTTTTCCTTTTTTAAAATTAATGTAATTTTTACTAAGGGTTTTATATTTTGACGTGTTAACGTCTAATGAATTGGTGAACACCTGCACTCTCAAAAAAGTCATGTTCCAGGAACGCGTCATGTTCCGGGAACGAGTCATGATAGATAGATAGATAGATAAATTCTTTATTGTAAACACCAATTTCAAATAACATTAATAGTCAAATTTAAAAAAATAAAAGCTTAAGTCTAACTGTTACAAAGGGCGGCCTTATCGCTCAAAGCGACATGACAAACATCATCATCATCATCATCATGACGCCATGTTATTGACGTCACGTTATTGACAAAGTAACCATTGCAATGTATTATCGTTGCTATGGTTACCATCAATGTTTTCTTATGACGTTATCACGTAAAATTATCGTCCGTAAACCGACTTTACAGACAACCATTTTTTTAAAGATGTTAATAGTGTCACGTAAACAAATTATTTTTCAGATGACATCATCAACCAAAAAATATTTTATAAATAAGTACAGAGGTAAAAGAGTTTAAACATTCAAAATAACGAATAAAAAACAAATGCCCTCTTTTTAACCGCCTTCAAAAAAAGAGGAAGTTCTCAATTCGTCATTCTTAATTTTTCGTATATCACCATCAGGTAACATTAGGTCAAATTCAATGCAAGTCCGTCTGGTTGCAAATCTATCCATTTGTGAATCTGTCCAGTTTCTGCCGAGCCATTCCATTTTACAATAATAATAAATATTGCAGGACATTCCACACATCGCCATCTAGCCCAAAGCTAAGTAACCAGGCCACAGACAAATATGCTTAAATACATGTCTGAGGCGGGAATCGAACCCGCAACCCTGTGTTTTTCAGTCCGGCATGGTAACCATTGTGACTGGGTCGTCAATATTATCGATATCGATAGATCATCAGATCCGGTACCGAGTGCCAGCAATCAGGTGGTAGTCAGCGTATAATCATTAAATACCCACGCGAAGGGGTGCGATGACGCCCTGGGCGCCACCATCCCCCCACACACCCCACCCACCCGCGCCCAATTATTAAAATACAAAATACGAATTCCGAACGTCAAAGGACCATAAACACAACTCAGATTCACAAATAACAACCTGAAATAAAGAAAATTAAACCCCCATGTAAATGTAACAAATAATATTTGAATTAAGAACGGCGATGTAATTCTATCGATATACCCTGTATGCCCCGCGGATTTACTCGAATGAATTAATCAAATTATTCACTATAGGAACATCCCTACATAGTACAAAACAAAGTCGCTTTCTCTGTCCCTATATCCCTATGTATGCTTAAATCTTTAAACTATGCAACGGATTTAGATGCGGTTTTTTTAATAGATAGAGTGATTCAAGAGGAAGGTTTATATGTATAATACATGCATAATATGGCGGGTCGCTAGTAATTATTATTTTGGGAACCGTAGTCAGATTGAACGGAAAGAAAACTAAGTATATACATATTCTATGCCTTGTGTAACCAACAAAACAGAAACCTAGTTGTGCCAAATGCCATAATTATTTTTAAAATAAGTTAGTTAGGTCTGTAAGTACATAATTTATTGCAAAATTAAATCTAAACTATCTGGGGATACAAAAATGATAATTGTTGAATATTACCTATTTTATTAAATTAAATTAATGTTACCTACTTGTTTGTACCTACTTACGGTCAGCGCCACCTAGCGTTAAGAATGTGACTTATAAATAAAAGTCTTTAGTCTTTGCCAACAACCATTGTTTTAATAGGTTATGGGCCCAGCCAATAATTTTAATACAAATCAAAAAAAAAACTATCAGCTTGATGTCTGCTTGACCGATTTCGGCTACGGTGACTATTTTGGCTACTTATGCAGAAGAAGATGACGAGCTTCGATGTTCAGCAGCTCGTCTATGGTTGTGCTCTTTGGTGACTGGCGTACCCGTATTTTTGTAGAGAAGTGCGGATTAACGAGACGCTTCCACAAAAATAAAAATATGACGTCTGCCTTTCTTAAACAGTTATCCATATTTTTCTACACTTTTATCGATAAAATTGAATCGATTGTTACCCATCGTAGTTTTCTTTTTAATTTATGAAGAAAGTGACAGTAGTCCTTATATTCTGTTTTTATATTACTAATACTAGCGACCCGCCCCGGCTTCGCACTTCTATATTATGCATGTATTATACATATAAACCTTCCTCTTGAATCACTCTATCTATTAAAAAAAACCGCATCAAAATCCGTTGCGTAGTTTTAAAGATTTAAGCAGTCAAAGGGAAATAGGGACAGAAAAAGCGACTTTGTTTTATACTATGTAGTGAGATAGTGATAAGTGTCTTGAGTTAAATTGAATAATTTCAGTGACAATATATACAATTTAATTCAATAAAAGTTCACAAGTGAAGTGTTTACGAAACTCAAGCGACAAAAAAAACTTCACGACGAGGTTTCGTTAAAGATTGTCACTGGCTTTTAAAGAAATAAAAGCAAAACTTGACCTAAATATTAAATTTAAAGTTCTGACTGACTATTACAAACATATCAAACCAAAATGGACGGATCAGGTTGAAATTTAGCAAAAAGATAGCTATTATCACGTAGGCATCCTCTAAGAAAAAGGTTTTGGATATCTTTAACCCTAAACGGACAAAGGCGCGAGCAACAGCTTATACTATAAATATTTTCTTAACACTGGCCATATATGCACAAGTCCTGTGAAGCCAAAACTTGAAAACAAAAAAAAATATGAATTGCCTTTATAATTTCACCGCAAAACAAAGTAAGTGCCTACCTACAATGTTTGCTTTTTTAACACGGAACGGAATGAACTAATGCCACATTGATTGATTGATTGACAGCCTTGGAATGAACGAATGTGATCGATTTAATCATTCATGTTCGGTCTCTAACCCAGATACATACAAGGACAACGAATAAGTAGTAAGGGTACTTAGTTAGTCGCAGTCGTTACACGTTACATAAATCCTTAAACGTTATACCTACTGAATGAATGGATGATGAATGAACGTTAATGAATGTCATTCATTCATTTATAAAACATCGCAGATTTAACAATAAAAGCCGATAAAGTACTTATGATACGAAATGTAGCCTGCAGCTTCAGAAACAGACACAATAGCATAAATAAATGAAATGAATGAATGAAAATTATTCATTCAAACGGTCATTTATGTAACGTCACAGATTCAAACGATAAAAGATCGACAAAGTACTTTAGTTATGACACGAAATGCAGCCTAATAACTCCAGAAACAAACACGAGATAAATGAATGAATGACAATTATTCATTCAATCGTTCATTCATGTAACGTTATAGATTCAAACGATAAAAGATCGACAAAGTACTTTACTTGTGACACAAAATGCAGCCTAATAACTACAGAAACAAACACGAGCTTCAATGAATGAATGACAATTATTCATTCAATCATTCATTCATGTAACGTTATAGATTCAAACGATAAAAGATCGCAAAGTACTTTACTTATAGCACGAAATGCAGCTTAAGAACTCCAGAAACAAACCGACACACATTTAAGCTCGTTGTGACTACTAAATGAATGAATGAATGACAATTATTTATACAATCATTCATTTATGTAACGTCACAGATTCAAACAATAAAAGATCGACAAACTACTATATTTATGCCACAAAATGCAGCCAGAAACTGCAATTAATGAATGACAATGATTCATTTAGAAACGTCACAGATTCAAACAATAAAAAAATGGTTGTCTGTAAAGTCGGTTTACGAACGATAATTTTACATGATAACGACAAAAGAACTCTTTTGTATCGTTGACGTCATTATTGGCTACAATACGTTGCTATGATTACTAGTCAATAACGTTTCTATGGTTACTTGTCAAATAACGCGTGATGTCACACTTTTTTGAAAAAAACAAGTGTTCATCATCACTATCACTATCACTACATAGTATAAAATAAAGTCACTTTTCGCCATCCCTATGTCCCTATGTCCCTTTGTATGCTTAGATCTTTAAAACTACGCAACGGATTTTGATGCGGTTTTTTTTAATAGATAGAGTGATTCAAGAGGAAGGTTTATATGTATAATACATGCATAATATAGCCGTGCGAAGCCGGAGCGGGTCGCTAGTCAATTTATAAGACGTTCTCACGTCAAATATTGACAAAGTACTTATGGCACGAAATGCAGTCTAATAACTCCAGAAACAAACGCAAACAGCGTAAATTCTCAGTTTAAAGCTCAATAACCGCGTTTTGCCAGACTATAGAATCCCCAAAATACATTCGTCCATACATTTTTAGGATTCCGTACCCAAAGGGTAAATACGGGAATCTTTTTTAACTAAGACTCCCTGTATCTCTGTCCCAGGCTGTATCTCTTGAACCGTGATAGCTAGACAGTTGAAATTTTATGCAAAAGCGGCGGGTAATAAAAGCTTCTAAAAGGTTTTCAAAAACCATGATATCAGTGACAAATAACAAGAAAAACAAATTAATTGTTTTTTTCAGATTGACAATAAAGCAAATATTTAGCTGGTTATTTTGACCAACTTGACTTGCTTGACATGTTTTTTTTAGTTTTGACATGTTATTTTGTTTGTTATAATTATTTTTAATTTGTTGTAATAACTGTGTAATTATGAATTTTATTTGGTATATTCGTTAGGTCTGAGAATCGAAAAAAAAAATAGAATATTTAGCTAATCACTTGTTTTAAGTAGTTTTCCCTATTTTGTACTAGCGACCCGCCCCGGCTTCGCACGGCCATATTATGCATGTATTATACATATAAACCTTCCTCTTGAATCACTCTATCTATTAAAACCGCATCAAAATCCGTTGCGTAGTTTTAAAGATCTAAGCATACAAAGGGACATAGGGATATAGGGACGGCGAAAAGTGATTTTATTTTATACTATGTAGTGATTTAGTTTTCAATTAAGGTGGCAGATACCAAAAACAGAATATACGGAACCTTTGTGCGGGTCCGACTCGCACTTGTCCGGTTTTTTACCCACATCAGGGCCCATCCCCCCACCCCCTACCCGTTTAATACCATAACGGGCGCGCTATGACGAGATTATCTACATGTACAGGTACACTAGTTGTACATGTACATTGTACATGCTATGTACAGTCGGTACATAAGCAATGACTGTTATATACGGACGCATTGATTTACTGGGCCGAACGCTACCTGTCAACCCGATGATTCTCTGTTGAATTTGTTGAAAATTACCGGTTGAAAAAGGCCTTTGGAGCCAACAGGCATAGGCAGACCTCTATTTCCAAGCATTGTTGCAGATTACCGGTAACGCATTACCGGTACGCAAAGTTTACAACCGGTAATTTTCAAGTTTTTTTTTCTAAAACCAAGAAAATATTCTCTAACGTCTATATGAAGATGATTATTTCTTTCTTCACGAAACCACTGTGTAAAGGCAAAGATTTTTTTCTTGCAAGACCTCTATTTCCAAGCTTTTTTGAAAATAACCGATATGCAAAGTTTTCAACCGGTAATTTTCAAGTTATTTTTTTGCTAAAACAAAACTAAGAAAATATTCTCTAGCGTCTTTATGAAGATGATTATTTCTTTCTTCACGAAACCTCTGTGTCAAAGGCAAAGATTTTTTTTCTAGCAAGACCTCTATTTCCAAGCTTTGTTCAAAAGAGCTCCGGACATTTAATATGGAAGCTTGGTATTGTGGTTTTTTTCGCGGTACATTTTCAGACGCTTTTTGATAGAGGGCATTATGGTGAACAAATAATGCCTTCACACTGTGAAGGCTCAAAAAAGCGTCTCAAAATGCACCGTGCAAAAATTACTATGCTAAGCTCCCATACTAAATGTCAGGACCTCTTTTGAACCGGTAATACTCAACAAAGCTTAGAAATGGTATTGCAAAAAGAAAATCTTTAAATATAATACAGAGGTTGCTTGAAGCAAGAAAAAATCATCTTCCTATAGACGCTAGACAATTTCTTAGTATTAGTAAAAAAACTTGAAAATTAACGGTTGAAAACTTTACGTACCGGTAATTTTCAACAAAGCTTAGAAAAAGTGGTCTTGCAAGAAAAAAAATCTTTGCCTACAAATCTTTGTCTTTTTCTTTTTTTACAGAGGTTTCGTGAAGTAATAAATAATCATCTTCATATAGACGCTAGAGAATATTTTCTTGGTTTTAGCAAAAAAAACTTGAAAATTACCGGTTGTAAACTTTACGTACCAGTAAAGTTATGAATCGGTACTTTTCAACAACACTTGGAAATAGAGGTCTTGCAAGAAAAAAAATCTTCGTTACAAACAAAAAACTTTCCTCTTTAATAGGTATGTAGAAGTGTGAACAGTTATTAAACAGACGGACGGACAGTGAAGTCTTAGTAATAGGGTTTTGTTTTTACCCTTTGAATACGGAACCCTAAAAACAAAAAATGATTCTCTAGCACTCTAGCGTATTGACGCTAGATAAATTTCTTGTATAAAAACAAGAAATTCTTGCATCAAGAAACCTTTTTCTGTGTGATGAAGATATTTAAGTAAACAAGTAATTTATCCATTAAAGTATTCAAAGTGTCGCCTATCACAAATTACAATGAACAATGTTTTTCACCTAAATACTCCGCATAATAAGATTACACCTAAAACATGGTAGCTAAAAATTCACCATACCCACACGCTGAATAAATAATTAAACACCCACATTTCGCTTAGTTTAGAGAAAACTAGGCGCAGAAACCACCTCGTTACCGTTTTAAGTACCAGGCAAGCAGAAGCGCTGAGGAGGCGTAGATACTCGCATTATGAGGGGGAGCGTGGAGCGACCTCGAAAAACCGAATGGGGGTCTCGAAAAGCATCGCGAATTTCACAAAGCTTCCTAGTTGCCAAGGGTATCGTGGGGAGACGCGGTTACAAGTCGGCGCCTACTCGTGCTCTTTGAAGTGTGATAAACTGAGAGCGGCGCTCTTACTAAATATGGATGTAGGTACGTGCGTGTGCCACTTCCTGGGGACTCCTATTCCCCTAGTACATACTCTGTGAGATTTACAATATAACATTACATTTATTTGATGAAACATACTTAATACTGAGGGCTTATGTAGAATTAATTAATTAAATAGTTCGAGATAAATCTCTATTTATAATTACAACGTATAAATTACAATTATATGAAGATTAATCAGTAACAGGTCAGGTAGAATTTAATAATAGAAGTGTTGTCCAAACCACAAGCACTTTTAAAGGATAGATGCATGCTGGATGTTTGAGGCATGCTAAAATATTAAACTAGCAGTGCTCTGCGGTTTCACCCGCGTATATCGGGATAAAAAGTAGCTCCCAATTAATCAATGTATCCTCATACCAAGTTTCATCAAAATCGGTCCAGTAGTTTCGAAGCCTATACAATTTAAACAAACAATCAAATCTTTATAATATTAGTAGTTAAATACTAAATTACATCAGGCAAATTATGTCAATGAAAAATGTGAATTTTTGCAGTACAATTATAGCTACGAATGCTACAACATTCGTAGCGGTTTTCATTACGAAAAAAAAACACCAAAACATGCTGACAAAATAATCTTAATTATAATTTACAACAAAATTTTCGTTCTTTACTTTTACTTTCATAATTCCGATCAATTTCATCAAAAACAAAAAAGCTTTACGGCATAAAAGTAACTTTTTCTGAGAAAAAAAAATCGTCTGAAAAAGTATCTAGTTCAAACGACTTATCTTCGGAATGATATTTCCAACAATAGAAGAAAAACCGGCCCGATTTTTGTCTCAGCAAAAAATACTTGGGATCTTTATCAGATCCCAAACGTTGCCCTTCGTGACGGCATACCCAACAGTGTTGCCTGATGCCTTACATTTCACACATTTTTCGTACTTTTTATACCCCTTTGTCCTTAGAGCGGCTTGCATGAAATTGTGATTTAGTTTAAATCAAATACAATAAGTATATGACGTAATAAATACGCCATAATTGGTCTAAGTATACAAATTATGACGTCACTTTCGTGGCTGATGTTGCTAATAATCCGATTTTTCTCTAGTGGATTATTTGGATTATAAAGTTTATTTCATTAAAATGAAACACTCTCAGTTTTTCACGTCTCTATTGTGCCTCTGTGCGAACATATTAATAAGACAAACTAAGGTTATTTTTCTAACGTTTACTTAGTAAAATTATGCCCTTATAATTGTGCTTATATTACGTTTATTAGTTCAACCTCATCGTCGCTTCCCATCAGGAGAGATGAGATCAATTTGGAGCCTGTTTTTCGTAAAAAAAGGTACTGAATTTTACAATTGGTTATGTAGTTCTCATAGGAGTAGGTATACCTTAAATGGGTTCACCAAATGAAAATGAAAAATCGATCCTTTGTCTCAAAGAGAGCACCTTTCAAATAAAATAATAGTACATTTTCGAGTCAAAACCCTTGGCAACACTATACCCAGATTAAGAAAAATTCTCGTAACGTCACCTACAAAAACCGAGGCTTGGCGAACCCTGTAATTCCAGCCCCGTGGGCCGTCTCGGAGCGTCTGGCTGCTCAAGTAATTACGACACCCTCCTTCTACCACCCCCTTACGCCCCCCTAGGATAAGTAAAAACAATATTTTTACGCGCACCGACCAGGGTACCAGAAGTGACAGATATAAATTGGGGGTGAAAATGGAATTAGTGCGTGCTTCCCCGATGTCTACGGTACTCTGGCATGCCGTGACTTTTCAATGTTATTATGCTTTATGTTGATCATAGTGATTATGTGTGCACTTACTAGGTCAACATGAATTATTTGGAGTAGAAAATTGCTCCTGAAAATTACTATGAAAGGTTAGATACTGATTTCTGATTCTTCAACTTCATTACATATCGACTAGCTTTTACTTGCGACTTCGTTCGCGTAGAAATTAAAAAAAAATATTTCGTTGATCTTTGTCTTCAGCACAGTTGACCCTTATTCAATATGCAAGTAAATAGTTCTAAAAATATAAGAAGGGGAAAAGAAGTTGTACAAATGCAGTGTATTCGAGCGAGAGCTATACTCAGCGCAAAACTGTAACCTATTTGAACCACGCTACGCTCGCTCTCTGCTGACATTCTACATTTTATTAGTTTCTAAAAACTAAAACTGCTGACAAGTTGGCTTCATATTTTGTTACGTTTACAAAATATTTGTGTACAGACGTAGAAAACGTTCACACACTTCTGTTTTGTTTAAATTCTAAGTCAGCAGTTGATACCTACTTTTAAATGTAGGTAAGTACTAAGAATGCATAAACACAAACGAGTATTATTTATCTTAAGTAGACTGTATGCAAAACCGCATCAGTCCTTGAATCCATGTGCTAAGTTTAGGCAAGTCTTGCATGGATATCAGGTGGCCGTGCAAACAATGTGAGTACAAGGAATGCAGGCGCGCGTTGAATAATATAGCGGACACTACCTTGGATGTTATGACGGCCTGGTACCTCGCGCAGTTTGTGTGGGTCGGTTTAATGATCTATTCGACTACATCTTTCGATTTCCATACAAAATAACTTTAAAAAACCAACCAAGTGCGAGTAGGACTCCCGCACGAAGGGTTCCGTACCATTATATTCTGTTTTTTACTATTTGTTTTTATAGCGGCAACAGAAATACAACATCTGTGAAAATTTCAACTGTATAGTTATCACGGTTCATGGGATACAGCCTGGTGATTGATAGACAGACAGATGGACAGTGGTGTCTTAGTAAAAGGGTCCCGTTTTTTCTTTTGGATACAGAACTCTAAAAATAATTTATAATATTTAAAAAAACACAAATGGTTGTCTGTAAAGTCCTTTTACGAACGATAATTTTACGTGATAACGTCATAAGAAACATTGATGGTAACCATAACAACGATAATATTATTATGTTGCTAGGGTTACCTTGTGAAGGTTTACAAATCTCATATATCAACTCCTGCGACACCCACAAAATAGCACAATATAGCCATAGTCTATACATAAAAAAATCGGTCAGGCTGTAGGATAGTCAACTCAAGGTTCACAAATCCCTTAGTCACCTTCTCACCCACAAAATAGCACAAGATAGCCTATTCTATACTAAGTTCAATCCATTAGGGGTTTAATTATGCATCCCAAAACATGGCCTAAATAGCCTATGCTAAAGTTTGTGTAGACATCCCTAGTTAGGTATTATCGTTAGGTCTAACTATAAGTTCTAAGTTCTAGCTATGTTTAGTTATAGGCACGGCTAGCAAGGTCGTCCGGCGCCTCATTGGACATTGAGTGCTAGAATACTATGGATACTCTACTTTTAATAATTATTATAGAATACTAAACTATACAAGGTTTTAAAGGCCTAATATTTTTCAAAGTTTTAAAGGATTTCACTCAGATTCATTTGTTTGTTATTTGGCCGGCTCTATACCATAATATTAATATCTGGTCAAAGGAATGCGGGCATAGAAAAGATAACAATAGAACACGAATCTTTACTTAAAATTTTATATTATCCACTCACGTTGAACCTTGCGCATTTGTTTTGACTTTTGAGTTGACATGTAAATTTTGCTGACTTCATTCTGGTCTTCTCCATTGCAGATTAATTTTTCATGGTTTCTTTCGACCGATATTTATTTACCGATTGATTTAAAAAAATAGATATTTGGTAAGGTGCGTTCAATACCTAAAAATACATGTGCCTAAGTTGTCTATCAGAAGAATAAAATAAAACTGTAAAATCATATTTATGACGCAAGCGCGAGGCGACGCAGTTTTCGCGCCTATTATGCAATTTAACTGGACATCTTTCAGATTCTTATCCAGAAGCTAGTAAAGAAGGCTGTCATCTCACAAGGCATAATCGGACTAACTTTTTTTTAATTCATTGATTAAACCCCACTGGCGTAAAGCAATTTTTGCAGATTAGGTTTTCTTGGCCACAGAAATTGGTCCTAAAACAATGAGAAAAATTGCAGTTTCCCCTCAATTTCATTTAACACAAAATATTCCGATTTCTAGCAGCCTAAAAACTGACTTTTTATAAATCCTAGCTTAGTTTATTAATTTTAATAGTTTAGCTTATCCATTCTAATATCGTCATCTACAGAGTCAGTCGCATGTCATTTGAAACCCGCCATTTTGCAAGGCGAACCGCCGCCGCGGGAAAACTTACTTTGGCGCCAATTTCAACGCGGCCGTCTAACTACCCAACTATGTCTAGATAACCACTATTACTCCCATTCTACCATTTGTAGCAGGTACCATCGCAAATCGACCGGGTTGCATCGCAACGGGTGTCATTATAAATTCCTTTAATTATACCATTTTTACTGCGCTTTATAGTAGCCTGTGAAGCCAAGGCGGGAGCTTGGCCATATTATTTTATAAGTGCCATCGCGACGTTCTCAGCCTTGGCATGTTTATCGTGACCAATTTACCGAGACCCCTATGATGGTGCTACTTACTCCTTTGTAGGGTTTAATACCTCTGGGCTTGCTCACATACAGGATATGAAGTTTGCTTTATCTAGAATCTAGGAAAGATGTAAAATAAAAGTTACCTTTGGCAGGACATGCTGGAGAAGCGCGCCAGCTTTCCTCTTCGCAGCCATCTTGTCTTTTTGGTACACTCACAGCACTGTCTTTGGTTTTGTTATTTTTAATTCGATGCCATTTCGCTTTATTATTGTACTACGGATCAAAGGTTGAGTGTCGTAATGCTTCGAATATTTAACTCGCTGACATATTACGCGTTATTGTTCTAACGTCAATATCAAAGTAGGTAACTGCTTACGATACAAAATAATGCTGTTAAATTATAATTTAATCAAAATACAATGATATTATTTGAGTAAACAGTAAATCACTTTGACGATGATCTTGATTTATTCGGATTGAATTTTCAATGAGGGGGAATAAATAGATCGCGAGTAGAAGGGGTAGTTGTGTTACAGGGCTTGAGTTGAGTAAGGTCAGTCTCGGCCGTTCATTTGATGCGAGCATTTCATTTTCGAGAACAGGTTACTTTTTGTCGAGGGCGCTATGCGGAGCTCCCCTATTTGCACAATACTTTTCAATGGACCGGCTTATTGTTTGCAAGCTCAACGTACACTAGTGAGTTTTATGGCTCGTTTTTTGAAAACAATTTGCTAACTGTTTGAATCCTGTTCGAATTAAACTTTATTTCGCTATTTAAAACTTGGAATTGGTCAGCTTTTGCTTCTAGGAATTAGACGTTGGTAATTTTATTAACGTATCTAACAGAACCAAGAGACAAAGGCTGGCAAAAAACTGTAAAAATACTAGGAGAGCAGAACCATAGAGGAGCTTTGAGCAGATTAAATTGCAAAGGGGTTCTCGTTCTCATGCTGCTCGCGATAACAGGCGTAACTACTAGAAGGCGTGCCTTTGAAAATCTCTCTCTATGGCATTAAATTGACGAAATTGTCAACTGTTTTTCACTAAATTCCATTGAAAGAAACGAGAATTTGTTTTCACATTCGAATCATATTCTCAAACTTGTAAGGCGACAATTTGTAGACAAAAGAGTTGTAACATATATATTTACTAGCTGCCCTCCGCGGTTTCACCCGCGTAACTCCCGATCCCGTGGGAATATCGGGATGTAAGCTATCCTATCTCTCAAGTTGGATCGAACTGCACATGGTGTGCGAATTTTATTATAATCGGTTAAGTGGTTTAGGAGTCCATTGAGGACAAACATTGTGACACGAGATTTATATATATATTAAGATTTAGTTTTATAGCTAACTTTCAAATCTATAGCAAATACAAATTTTAATGCCCTAATAAAACGAAAATCTCTTGCCTACTTTGTGACAAAAAAACTTCTTATTTAGGACGATTTTTTTTCTTTTTAGCATGAAATAACAGATAAATCTGACACTATACAAGATTTTCTTACATGGCATTAGTTATTGAAAGGCGGCCGGGCAAATAAAATAAGAGATTGATCTGACTATAATACCAGTCTTCATACTTTTGAAACGAATACAAGTTTACGACATCTTGGACCCTAGGAATGGACATGGAGAAATGGCAGATCACCAACTCGTTTTATAAACGAATATTTTTCAAGTCTATTCATTGTAATTCTATACTTGTTTAACGGCTTTTTATCACAAACAGTACATAAGGCTGCTTATGCTGCCAAACGCAACGCGTCAGACGCACCCGTCGCTTACAACTAGTATTGTTGATTGCAATGTGTTTTGTTTTTCTCAAAAGTGCTGAGATAGAATTGTAGGTGAAATTTTTACCGATATTTTGGGGTAATTTTGAGGCGAAAATCCTTTGTCTTTTTAAGACAAGACTAGTTTTAATACTTAATTTTAGGATAGCTTCAAAACTATAGGAAATATTTGGCTCAAAAGCACACCAAAATGTCGGTAAAAATCTCACTTACAGTTCCATCTCAGCACTTTTGAGAAAAACAAAACACATTCGTTACAATCAACAATTTTCACCAACGATGGCGACCGGTGCCAGTAGTAACTATATGCGTATGGACCCCCCTTAAGTTGTTCTTGGATAAGTAAATGCGACCCTATGATTGGTCAACTTTGTCCTGCTCTTTTCACTCTAGCAAATCAGACAGTCTTATTTGCAGCAATATGTAATCTCATAGGGTTAAATGTGAATACGGGTGTAACCTCTTTAGTTGAGCCCTTTTTGCGTGAGGATGGAGTAGGTTTCCCTACCCTCTCAGCTTAGTTAACCGTGTCCAGAGGAAAGAACTTGTCAATACATCTAGAGCCAACTAAGCCGCGGGTTAGATGTTTTCCTTCACCGTAAGAGCAATGACAATTAGCGCAAATAATATTTCCTAAGAAAAATCAATTGATGCTAAAAATCTACTGGTGGTGCACTAAGCCAAAACCACGCCTGCATGTGTTTCGTTTAAAACTATAGGTCAGTGCACTTCTAGGTATTTTCTGTGCGATAACAAGCGTCCTTAATGGTTTTCGGCACGGTATTACAATTTACAAACAATTCATGGCTTATCTCATACAACTTCAGTTGCAATTAGGCACACTTTTTTCAAGTTAGATGAGGCCGTTTTAAAGTTAAATTTCGAATGACTATAGGTCAATAGTTTTTAAATGGATAGGTAAAGAGTTTTTAAAGTTATCGATTGGATAGGTAAATAGTTTTTAAAGTTATCGATTGGATAGGTAAAGAGTTTTTAAAGTTATCGATTGGATAGGTAAATAGTTTTTAAAGTTATCGATTGGATAGGTAAAGAGTTTTTAAAGTTATCGATTGGATAGGTAAAGAGTTTTTAAAGTTATCGATTGGATAGGTAAATAGTTTTTAAAGTTATCGATTGGATAGGTAAAGAGTTTTTAAAGTTATCGATTGGATAGGTAAAGAGTTTTTAAAGTTATCGATTGGATAGGTAAATAGTTTTTAAAGTTATCGATTGGATAGGTAAATAGTTTTTAAAGTTATCGATTGGATAGGTAAATAGTTTTTAAAGTTATCGATTGGATAGGTAAATAGTTTTTAAAGTTTTCGAATTGTTGGGTAAATATTTAGAAAATAATTTATTGTATAAAATTAAACTAAGTAATACACAAATCGAAACCCATAAGTACTAATAAAATTAAAAACAAATAAAACTAAAAGAAAATTACAATCATTAAAAACAATAAACAAATAAATTAATACAAAAAAAAATCATAAAAACTACAATAATTAAAGAACTAACATCTAATCAAATAAACCGCCCCGCGACAAATAGTTGGGTAAATAGTTTTTGTAAGTAAAATTTAGATTGGTTAGGTAAATGACTCTATTAAGTAAAAATTTAAAATGGTTAGGTTAATAGTTTTTAAAGTAATATTTCGAAGAGATATTTAGATACTCAAATAGTTTTTATAGTAAAGTTCCGTATGGTTGGGTAAATAGTTTTTAAACGTAAAAATAAAATGGTTAATTAGGTAAATACTTTTTAAGGTTTTTGAATTGTTAGGTAAATAGTTTTTTAAAGTAAAATTTCGAATGGTTCAGGAATGAAATAGTTTTTTTTAGAAAAAGATAATATTTATCAAGAAACTGTTACTACGTTAACTAATTTATCCCATTATTCTTCAAGTAATTTAACTTATTTTTCTGCTTATTTGTAATCAATCAACTATGACTCCGCGAATTCATTCTTATGAAAGATACGTAACGATTTTCAATCTACTAGGAGCAATAAAACTGCAGTCAGTTACCAGAGTAGCATACCACAATAGGCAGTTTGTTATCAGCAACAGTAAGGACCGTGAACGATTTGATTAGCTCGACGCGCGCTTGCACTCCGAAATTACTTTAAAACTTTACGTACGAACTCCTGGCGAAGTCTGTGTGCCTGGTATCGTAAATTACGTACGATCAAATAGCTAGTTGAATTTCATCGACAAACTCCAGTGTTATAAACAATTTAAGCGCTTAACTATAAAAACCGAAAAAAAGGAAAAATAACACTAACAAAATTTGAAGTTTGGCAGTTTTACGTTCCATATTTTATAGTTTTGTCTTCTTCTTTTTTAGGCGGTTAAAAATGTAGATAAATTTAATAAACAGTCATCAAAACTAAAAAAAAATTAATAAGTAATCTCATAGCTCTAAATCTAAGCAAAATGTTATTGAATTTTGTCGCTGCAAAAACAATAACAATTAAGTAACAGCACAAAGTTAATTTCCAATCTGTATGTCTAAACGCGATCAACCTTAATAAAAGGCTGCTGCATAAAAACCAGGAAATATCAAACAATAATCAAAGGCGTCAGTGATTCCTTCTAATAAATTCACTAAAACAATGCCTCATCTCAATTTTATTGTCATGACAAAGGACATGGCGATCCGTCGGACTAATTACATTTTTTACCGTGAACTAATACCAAGGCCTGCATAGTACTTACTCATCGAGTTCCTATGTCCATTCCTGACTATGAAAACCTGCCGCGGCAAAAAACTAGACTCGAACGACAATAAAAATACCAATTTTTTCTACCACAATTCGAAGCGTTACAACTATCAAACCTTAAGAAATTGCACCGGTTGTTTTGAGAATTTTCGGGTGATAAATCGTGTTTCGCGAGCAAGTTGGGAGGACGTGAGAAGACGTCCTTTCGTTAGAGAGGTACGACGCACACTGAGGTGCGTCCGTCCGGCCGGTCCTCTGCCCCCATGTTCCCCCTCGACCCACACCGATTGCATCAATGACACTACATACGCACATTCACTATAGCTATGGGGACAATCGATACAAAAAAAATATACATGTATTTTCGCGATTTACCGACACGGCCATATCAGCACTTTAACTGATTTAGAACTCTATCATCCAATTTACAGTAAGGTACTTGCGGGTAAATATAGCTACTAAAAACTTTTTTAAATCTTTGAGTGACAGTGACGAATAATTTCTTGTTTTTAGTATATGTTCTTAAAAATAATAAGCAGTATTGCACCTGCGGGTAATAAGAGCCACTAAAAAGTTTTTGAAAACCTTGATATTAATGAAAAAAAATGAATTGTTTTTCAGATTGACAATAAAGCAAAATATGAACTGTTTTGAAGAACTCTATCATTCAATTTACATACTTGTTTAAGGGCTTTTTTCGCAACTAGTCCTCTTAATTAGTGGGAACTATTCATTCAATTTTTTTTTGTTTTTTTTTTTATTTTTACTTTTTATGGTTCGGCCAAAACAAACAAAAAAAATAAAAAAAAATAGGTTTAACGGAATCGACACGAAAAGAAGAAGAAGAAGAAGGATGGTTCGGCATAAAAATACATACATACTTACAACCCTAAATTTTAATAGCTATATTAGTACACAAATAATTTTCAATTTATATGGCAGAACAACACTTGCCGGGTCAACTAGTATTTAGTACCTATAGATTTCTTAGTTGGAAATCAATTTGACATTGCATGTCCATCTCGTAATGATGATGTAATTAAAGCACGCACACAATTGTCTGCCTTTAATGCCTTGTATATGCGTATATAGATGTCTGTGTGTAAGTATGTATATATGTACGCATGTCACTGCACTATAAATGGCATACATACATACATAGTATATAAGTAGGTATAGGTAAACGCGAAACACGATCAATGCTTACTTTGATAAAGGTGGGTTTTTGGGTGCGTGTTTTCACGTTCGAAATGAAATGTGCAAACATTTTCATTGGAAATTGGTAACTATTACCGTACTTGCGGGTATTAAGGAAAATTAAAAGGTTTTAAAAAAAAATATATTACTGACAAAATATGATGAGGCTCACAGCTAATCGACGACGCTCGCTGATCGTTTACGGTCATGCGGGTTAAGCGACGCCTGGCGCGGTTATTACTTCGATGGGTGGTCAATTAGTAGTGTGGCAAAACTGTGTTTTCGTGGCCCCTACGTGCTAAGAAAGGCACGTTAAGCCGTCGGTCCCGGTTCTAGTAGCAGTCGTTAGGTCAAGTTAGAGGCCTTAAGGCGATCTGAAAACTCTAACTATACGAGAAGAAGAAGAAGACTGACAAAATGACAAGAAAATAAACAAATTGTTTTTCAGAATGATAACAAAGCAAATATTTATCTAATGGCCTCTTTTTAAATAGTTTTCCCTATATTTTACGAAACGTTAAGATTTTAATTAAGATGGCAGGTGGTCCTTATTAACCGCAGCTACCTTATGCCTTTCAGAGGTGGTTAAATCTATTAAAATCGGTTGAGACATATACAGAAAAAAAGGGTTTCTTGAAGCAAGAAACAATCCTCTCCCTGTTGACGAATAATTTCTTGTTTATTGTGTTTCCGCGAAAGGTAATACAAATATCTGTTCTACTTTTGTTCTACAACTTTTGGAAATTCGTTTTTTTTCTAATTTAATGTTTTTTGTAATCTTACTGAAAAATCAGCTAGCAGCTATCAGCATAAAAAACCGGCTAAGTTCGACTCCCGCACGAAGGGTTCCGTATAGCGGCAACAGAAATACATAATCTGTGAAAATTTCCACTGTCAAGCTATCACAGTTCATGAAATACATCCTGGCGACAGATAGACGGACAGACAGTGAAGTCCCGTTTTAACCCATTTGTTACGGAACCCTAAAACAGCATAGCTAAAGTTTCGAATCCGAAGGAGCTGACTAGGAATACATAAATCACAAGGAGGTGGAAAGCTTCCGACAACTGACGCAAGCAAGTACAATTCTTTTAGGATTTCAAGAAAGGATACAGTTAGTGGAAATAGAACTGCAGATTCTCAACGACTACTTTGTCAATTCATTCTATCGCCACACAAAAATGAGCTATTTCCTTCGATTTGCCATACATTTTTTGTTTCCACGAATTAATCTCTATCAGCCATATCCATGCTATCAGCAAGACTATCCATTGGTATAAAAATATGATTATGTTTTGCAAAATCGACAGTTTTGATTTCTAGCGAAGGTAATGACTTTTTCAAAAAATCTATTAATAAATATATAAATATTGCAGGACATTCAACACATCGCCATCTAGCCCCAAGCTAAGTAAACTAGATTTGTATTATGGGTGTTGGACAACCCCACCCAAAAAGGTGGGTGATAATGCCGTTTTAGTTTATGCCAAAATCGGGTACGCAACTTTTTTCAGCGTTTTCCGCTATCTCTAATAGTTTAGGATATAGTCCTGAAGGCCCACGTAAAAAAAATCACCCTGTATTGCGTGATACACGATGACTTGGACGTCAAGACGCATCCTGTAGACTGACTATACATATAGTTACCTAATAAGTATGTATAGTCATATGTAGCAGGTACTGCAGTCAATTGGACACTTTAGCATATTACTAGAAGGCCTACGGGGGATTTTTTCGTCACTACTAGGGAGGAGATTTGGGCATAAAATGATTCATTAGTCCAATTACCTATTGTCATTTGAATAAATAAGGTCTAATAATATTCGTTTGTTTTCCTTGACACTAATACAATGACACTACTAGTAGTGCTATAGGAGATTTTCTTCTTTCTTTCTTCGATCTTTCCTGTGACTCCACTATTCTCATTGACAACTGATCGAAACGAAAACAACAGATGATCGAAACGAAAACAAAAGGCGATCGAAACGAAACAAAACACGATCGAAACGAAAACAAAAGGCGATCGAAAAGAAAACAAAAGATGATCGAAACGAAAACAAAAGGTGATCGAAACGAAATCAAAAGACGATAGAAAAAAAGATGGTGCCATGTACAAACGGATTTTTTTAGACTTAATTCGTCAATTGAAAATCGGACAAATGAATCATTTTGTAGACAGTTTATACCTACTATGAGGTATTTCTCATTTTAGCAACGATAATACGTTGCTATGGTTACTTGTCAATAACGTTGCTATGGTTGCTTGTCAATAACGTTAGTAACGTGAGCGATGACGTCACACTTTTTTGTGAGTTAATTCCTATTTATAGGACGTTATCACATCAAAAAATGCTAAGTCCCGTGACTTGCATTAATTTGACCAGCTTTAATTCAATAAGTCAGTCAAAATTAAAAACACCCAATTACCCGCACCTACCCGTGACACACATACCAACAAAACAGATCATAATAAACCACTAAGCACGCACAGTGTGAAGAAAACCAAACCCCACCTTATTACAACCAAGTAAAGTTCTAAATCCTGTGATAAAATTAACTTCTACACTAATTATTGATAAGTACTTATGTATAAGATAAACTAAGTATGTATATAGTGTGTCTTATTGATTATAGTAATTGCGTTCCTAATGTGACACTGATTTAGATCATGATGTAGCTCTCTATATGTTATAGTTGCCTAGTACCTTGTAGGTTTAATAAACATTGTAGTACAATTTACAGCGCTATCGTCAAGTTAAGCAACTAGGCTTGTGTTATGGTGAGTTTTACTTTAATATGTATAGGTAAGATAAAGTAAGTATTATATAAATAGTGTGTCTTAATGATTATAAAGTAATTGCGTTCCTAATGTGACACTGATTTAGAATATTATGTAGCTCTTAATAAGTTATAGTTGCCTAGTACATCAATATAAACTATAATTAGACAGCTCCATCTAGCCCCAAGCTAAGTAACTACTAGGCTTGTGTTATGGTGGCCAGACAACGGATAGAATACTTAATATACTTTTCTTTTGTAAATATACTTAAACATAGAGAAACACCCAGATCAGAAACAAATATCTATATTAAGTAAATATTTATTTCAGGTGGGAATGGAACCCACAACCTTCTGCGCCACAGTCCACAGTCGTATGAAAATCTGTTTGCCAACCGACTATTTTTGGAAAAAACAATAATTAGAGGCAGTTCGGTAAAGTTTGACTTCGCTAAATACTTAATACATAATTAAAAATTCAATTCATTTTCAAAAAACAGAAAGTTTTATTATTATTATGGCTTCACACGGCTTATGGATATAGCCAGTAGGTATCAAGTTTTATTTTGCATCAATTAAGGGCTCAAAGTGTTTTCAAAACAGTCGAAACTGATTATAGAGTTCGTCAAGTCAGAGGTTATATATTGTATGTTGTTGAAGATTCAGTAGATTAAACTTCAAAATACATTAAAAAAACGAAGTTCAGAACATAGCAAGAAAGTAAATTACATGGAACTCCACATATGTGTGTCAAAACACATTTTTCATTTGTCAGCTCTACTACATAGGCAAAATAGCTGATGGCGTGTAAAAATAGACCAATTAAATATATGACGTGTTTTTACTGTAACGTTAGTTCATTTAATGCTTAGGGCAAGCACAAGCCCTTATTAGACAACAATTTTAAATATTTATCAGGCTTTTACAAGACAAGACGTCAAGATAAAATATGAGCACTAACATCTACTTGGGCAAGCCGTTAGGACATCTTGCGTTTCATTTGCATTCTAAAGGTCATCCTGTCAATGATACATGTACCCCCACAACACTGGGGTACCAGGGTGACATAACCACTAGGCAGTTAATTAGTGAGGGAGCGGCGACAGGCGCGGGCGCGGGTGCGGCGCGCCGCTCCGAGGAAATTGTCGTTTTTATACGGTTTCCACCCCTGTCCCCCCACCCCGAATAATGAAACAACATAGTTACCTTCATCTTATAAGCACATGTCGCCCTAGTAATAAAGAGAAATTAATATCTTTAGGTATTGGGTCCCCTGTGGGCCGACAATAAAACGAACGCTAAAGGGTGGGTACTGGGCACTCGACCGTTCACTCGGACTGTCCGAGATTTTAATATGCACATCTAGAAATAATCGAGCGAGCTTCTACTTTGTGGGAGGCTTATCTCTGACAGGTCAGGCTTAAGGGCACTTTCCGTAACGGTATACGACTCATAATACTACTACGATGGAATCAAACATGTCGGATTTGTTCGACTAAAACTTTTATTAAGTTCTACTTTTTAAACAGTCAATGGGTGTCCATTTTAAAAGTTAGCTTACAAAATATTAACATCACTAGAGCCGTCCAAAAATTATGATATCCCAGATTTTACCAGACATTTTTATACTAATTTCGTTTAACAGCGTATTCACAACTTTATAGACCATACAAAAACTGGACCGAGATCTAAACATTGTATATAAGTACCAGAGCACCATATCCACGATATAGTATCGCAGATCGCATAATGCGACCGCGCCGCCGCCGGCCCCGCTCGTAACGCCAGCACGCTAAAACCCGGCGATTCGGTTTTATACACACCCCCTATAAAAGCAAAAGGACCGGAGTATGGTCCCGGGATAAGTGGGGGTCTGTATCTTTATATCTGCCCCCTCCTCCATTAGGGGGGGTTCTTTGGACAGCTAAAGGAATATCCGGTTGCTTGGCCAGCGGCGCCGGTAATAAGTATTTCTGTATACCGCTTCTGATTTTTAGGCGTAATTAATCGTAGCCTCCCGCTGTTTTCTTATATCCTGGTGCGCGAATTCTCAATAAGGGTTAAATTTCTTTATTAATTGTTACTTTATAAAATTAAATACTACCAAGAGTAAATTAACATAGTTTTAATTATAATAATGGTTTATATCTAAAAAATATTAACTTTTTACCTAAAAACACTCAAATCGGAGGGTGTGGAAATCTTTTTGTCATCTGAAAATATTTGGAGTGCCTATTAAGCCTCGAATCTTAATTCTATTGGCCATAAAGCTCTCGCCTCGAGGCAGGACCCATCTCTGACCATAAAACGACTTACCACCTTCAAACTGACATTTCCGCCTAAAGACATCCTTATTTAAATCTTCACAGTAATATTTTACGAGTTATTTTATAATACTTTGATGCTAATTATTTTTTACTAGCGGCTGGAGTTAACAATCTAGATTAGGGAAATATGGAAATGAAAAAGTAGTAAAAAATTGGTATGGATGGGTCAGACTCGCAAAAAAAGGGTCAACTTTTTAACATTTTGAAGTAAATACACAGTAAGGGTTATTTTTATGGATTTTGGCCAGGACTGTAGCAGTCTTCAATTTTATTTTAGGTTACAATAATTTGAGCATTATTAAAAAGAGCACTCTACCTCCTACAATTTCCTGTAAGCCTGGTGAATGTTATTTTCGCTCAACATCGCCTGGTACTTCATAACTCTCATCATGCTCTCTTCGCAATTTATAATTTCCTGGTACTATCTCAGACAATGAAAGAAGGATTATAACGTGTTTTTTTGTTGTTTTTTGAGGCTACATTGTAGTTTTCCGATTGAAATAAGTTGGAAAAATTCTGAAAATAGATTTTTTAAGTTATCCAAAGTTTGCATGTAAAGAAGTTCTTTAAGAAATACAAAGTGTTACAAATAAAAGACTTCAACGTCGTCTATTTCAAATAATGAAATCTTAAAATAATCTTTTAATTTTTAGTGTTTTTTTAAATTCGCGAACTTTTTAAGTAAGTATTTCAAAGTAGAGTTTTTTACATTAAAAGTTTATCAGAACGTTAGGATATAAAAATTTAGGTTTATACGATATCATGAAAATATTTTTTAATTAGAATTTTGTGTATTGCCATATATTACGTTTAGTTTTACGGTTTATTTATTAAATATTTAAAGACTAGCAGCGCTCCGCAGTTTCACCCGCGTAACTCCCGATCCCGTGGGAATATCGGGATAAAAAGAAACCTATGTTATTCCTAAGAATCAATGTATCCTCATACCTTCATCAATGTCGGTTTAGTGGTTTCAGAGCCTATTAGTTACATAAATAAAAACAAACGAAAATATTTCTCTTTATAATATTAGTGTAGATAGATAATATAGTATTAAATATTGTTCTCGTCTTGTATCCGAGACAGATTTAGCCTCCCTAGAAAAACAAAGTATGTCTGCGAAAATCTGTTTGTCTATCTCGACGAAAACAACTATAAATAAACCTCCAAAAAATAGATAATCCTTGTAACAAAAAAAAATATAACCTTTCTTATCGACTTTTCCTTAGCGTAATAATAACAAACACCAGGAGACCAGAATTTCAAAGATATCGCCAACTCGTAATCGGGGACGGGAGCCCAACTTGAATTTTGGGGTTTTCCGAGCTAAAGTTCGCTCAAAGACGGCCTGAGAGCCCCGGTGTGGGTGGTTTAGGTACTAGGGTGGCAGAGGCAGGGTGGTGGTAAAGTTTACCCCCGTGGCGTAGCGGACGCTATTCGAGGGAAGACAGCCTTAGCTACTTTGTTCGCCTTTTGGTTCGTGACAGGGGCACTTAAGGGACGTACATACTACGGAGCTGTATTAAAGAGGTATAATCGTGCCAACTTGGCGTATATTCACATCTTAAGTAACAACTTGGATGGCTACAAGACACGGTACAAACTTTCAATGTAACAAACTATGTAATTTTTTTTCATAAATTGTAAATAATTTTTTCTCAAACAAATACACAAATTGGCCAACCCAAGACTCGAAAACTGAAGACGAAGAGAATTAAAGGACAAAGAGTTCGATGACGGAGCTGATTGGACAAACAAAAAAAAAAACTATTTAAAAATACTTTTAGAATTATTTAACAATCTATATTTTTTAAATGGGTAGTAAAACAAATAGTTACTTAAACATTTAAAGTCATTCAAACTTCTTTGGGGGTTATTTTGGCATAATTACTTTTTTAAAATAGCAGGGCCCCAAAGTTTCACCCGCGTAAGTTCCGATCCCGTGGGAATATCGGGATAAAAAGTAGTCTATATCACTCCCAATTAATCAATGTATCCTCATACCAAGTTTCATCAAAATCGGCTCAGTAGTTTTGGAACCTATTCGTTACAAACAAACATAAAAATCTTTCCTCTTTATAATATTTGATTTTAATAAAACCATTATATAACCATAACCATAACTGCCTGAGTTTAGTGTAAAAGCTCCTTAAGAAAATAATTGACATAATATAAAAATCAAGTAGGTACTTATTGTCTTTGACTTTATATTATCAACATATTACTATCAAAAAAAAAAAAAAGCATTTTCGGATAATTACCAAGGAAGAATATTAATCTACGATTAGATCGACCTTTCATAAAATCACAGCGATTGTATAACCTACGTCTACGGCGAAAAAACGGTCTACGGTGAAAAATACCAGTGTACCCACCACTGGTACATAGCGGTGGGGCCACGGATTAAATGTGCTCGTTATAGACGAGTTGGAGAATCGAACCAAAAAAATAATAAATAAATAACGTTTATTAGGTACGTTCCTGCTGATCATACTTTCTAGGCAAACTAGTTTGTCCAAAAATAATAAAATTCCTCGTAGTCAAACTACTAAACTAAGTGGTTAACAAAAGGCGATCGAAACGGAAAAAAGATGATCAAAATGGAAACAAAAGACGATCCAAACGGAACAAAAGACGATTGAAATGGAAACAAAAGACAATCGAAAAAAACTCAAAAGACGATTAAAATGGAAATAAAAGACGATCCAAAAAAAACACAAAAGATAGTCGTTGCTCCAATGATTTTTGCGCTATGCGTCATTTGTATTGTCATCCTAAATTTTACTTAACTTCATTTCATTTTAAATTATTTTATTTATTGTATAGGTTTTCATTTGATTTTAATTCTAAATTCATAGTAATCTTAGTTAAATATATGATTTATTTTTTTAATAGTCGAATCGTAGAAAAATTTCCAATCAAAAGACTATTAAATCTTAGTCGAATTGGTATAAATTGGAATCAAACTACCAAAACCAAAAACCATACAGAAAGTCGAAGTCAACATTTTTATTTATACTAATATTATAAAGCTGAAGAGATTATTTGTTTGTTTGAACGCGCTAATCTCAGGAACTACTGGTTCGAATTGAAAAAAAATATTTCTGTGTTGGATAGTCCATTTATCGAGGTAGGCGGATCGCAACTAGAAACATCCTAAAAATTTTTATATGGATGTGTGCCTTCGAAACGCACCAATGAGAAGAAAGCACAAGCAAAGCTTTTAAATCACTAACACACACCGTCCCTATATCCCTATATCCCTTTGTATGCTTAGATCTTTAAAACTACGCAACGGATTTTGATGCGGTTTTTTTTAATAGATAGAGTGATTCAAGAGGAAGGTTTATATGTATAATACATGCATAATATAGCCGTGCGAAGCCGGAGCGGGTCGCTAGTAACCAATATACCACTATACTAATTTGTAAACTATAGTTCAACACAGAAACTATCCAAAGAACTTTTCCATTCCGTAGAAAACTAATTCATACGAAACTTACATACCTAACAAAAGGTTTGTCGGGTCTAAAAGGAAGGTCTACACGAGATCCTCAAAGGGGTCTGGTCGACCCTAGAAAAGTATATAAGTAGCTAAGTATACATAATATAACCCATACAAGGCGTGTGCCTCGGAGCCAGGGACGTTAAGGGTCCAAGGGGGTGCAGGAAACCCCCTGATGGGGGGGTGGGGGTGAAAAAATTCAGGACTGTACCCTTGGCTCGACCCGGCGCCGTCTGCGTTCGTAATTAGTGATGCGGTAACAGCGATGGGTTCATGTCGATAGTTTTTTTTATAATATTACGATATTATTTTTTTTATATTTTCTCGAGAAGGGCCAACAAATATATAAATAAATAAATATTGCAGGACATTCCACACATCGCCATCTAGCCCCAAGCTTAGTAACTCGACTTGTATTATGGGTGCTAGACAACGGATATTACATTACTACTTACATAAATACTTTTCTTTTGTAAATATATACTTATAATACATATAAACAACCAGACCACAGACAAATATCTAAGCATAAATACATGTCTGAGGCGGGAATCGAACCCGCAACCTTGTGTTTGGCAGTCCGGCATGGTGACCATTGTGCCAACTGGGTCGTCAATACACGCTAGATGTAGTTTAAAGGTAAAAACCAGCTAAGTGCAAGTCGGACTAGCACACAAGAGTTCCGTACAGTGTTTTATATGTCGTTAAAGTAGCAACATAAATACATCATCTATGAAAATTTCATGAGATTTAGTTAGTTAGATTTAACTGGTTCATGCGATATGGCCTGGTGACAAACAAGCAGACGGTTCTTAGTAAAAGGGTTCCGTTTTAACCCTTTGGGTACAAAGGCTTAAAACAGGAAAGGGCAGCAATTCATATACACGCAAGATGTAGTCTAAGTTATTTTGGACACCATAACACAAGCATTAATGGCACTTTAACATTTATTTTTTTAATACTTAGGCCAAGACACATAGGTAAATATATTTTAAGCCAATACTAACTTTTTTTTTAAATGCAAAAAGATAATCATAATGATTGCCATTGTACTTTTGAATAAGAATAAAAATTAAATAATCAACAAAGTTTTCTTAGCCTGTGGGATATTCATTATATCTGAGACGGAAACTTTTTAAAGACTCGAACTGTGAAGCATTTTTCTTAATAGGAATTAAATGGAACTTAATTTTTTAAATAGTCATCTTTATAATCCCAGTAGTATTCTCAGAGGGTACGAACTAATACAGACGAAACAAGGAGGCGCTGCTTGTCGAAAATATATCAAAACTAGCGACCCGCTTCGGCTTCGCACGGCTATATTATGCATGTATTATACATATAAACCTTCCTCTTGAATCACTCTATCCATTAAAAAAACCGCATCAAAATCCGTTGCGTAGTTTTAAAGATCTAAGCATACAAAGGGACATAGAGACGGCGAAAAGTAACTTTATTTTATACTATGTAGTGATAGTGATGTAATTGAATCGAGTCAATAGACTTAGAAAATATTACGTAAGTATCCATAAATATAAAATTTTAAGTCCTAACTGACTGACTGATAAATCAACGCACTGTGCAAACCAATATATCAGGGTAAAATTTGGCAAACAGATAAATATTAAAACGTATATTAAAAAGTAGATTTTTGCTATGAGTCAAATATTAAAAAGTAGGTATTTGCTATGTGTCAAATATTAAAAAGTAGGTATTTGCTATGAAAGAAATTGAAATTTTTTAACCCTACGCGGTCAAAGTCGCAGGCAAAAGCTAGTGCAGGTATAACAACGAATCTCTCTAAGTTAAATGTATCGATATCGATAAAGTTTATCTTCAAGTATGTCCCATCACTAAAGATTATGACAAGATACAGGGCGCAGGGTTGCTAACGACGACCGGAGAGCTGTCAAAAGGAACCTACATTAACGTTATTATAAGTTTTTCTCAGCACCCTGTATAGTAGGTACGGTGCTCGCGTCATGCGTGAAAGTATAACGCTGTTTTTAATGAAATACTGGGTTTTGTCCTCTAAGCTTTGCTTTTAAGGTGATGTCGAACTAACGGCGCGCCAAATTCAAATTCTTTTTAACTTTTCATTAAAAAAAAAAGAAATTGGAAATACCTACAAATTCGTAAAATTTATAAATACAATTTACTAACCTACTTACTCAAATTATAAAAAGCAAAAAATATTAAAAGTCTAAATAAGTTTTTTAATGTAGGGTGTGCCCAGAAGGCTGACTGCATTGTTTATTTGAATGGCAATGCCGATCCGTTGGCAGTAGCAGCCAGTTTTTCGTAAAAATAACCAAATTAGAAATCGAAATCGAACATTTTTGTAATCCGCGAATCTAAAATATATATTTTCCAACTAATAAATTCTTTATTTGGCTTTAAAACTATTTCAAATGAAAGTGTGGTTTATGAATTAACTGTCAATTATTATTGTTAATTACACTGTTATTTAAATTTGGTATATTTTCAAAGCTTAAAAAAGAATTACGTAGTTTGAAAATTATGTTCTAGATGCGTGGTTTAAACAATAACGTTACGTTCCAATTTATATTTTATGCGTTACATATACCTAAACTTTATTGACAAGTAACCATAGCAACGTATTGAAGTATTCAAAATGGTAATTTCAACGATACAAAAGAGTTCCTTTGACGTCATCACGTAAAATAATTATCGTCCGTAAACCGACTTCACAGACAACCATTGTTTTTTGGTTGAATTTTTTGAGCTTCCGGTACGGAATGACCTTAAAGCTTTGCTTTGAAAGAAATTCGTATAAACAGACAGTATAGGAGTCTAAGATCATTACAAACATCTTGTAGGTCTTTTATTTCTGTTAATGGTTTTTACAAAATAACTTACCACATAGAGAAAAGTGTGTGCCATAGCGACTTACCTGAAAAAAAAAAACATATTTTATAAATTTTAAAAGAAACAAAAAAGGCATAAGAACATAACCTATAGACAATAAGAAATAATATTTTTATACTAGCTGCGCCCAGCAGTTTTACTCGCGTTAATGATTCTTCTAACCACATCACTATCACTACATAGTACAAAATAAAGTCACTTTTCGCCGTCCCTATGTCCCTATGTCCCTATTTCCCTTTGTATGCTTAGATCTTTAAAACTACGCAACGGATTTTGATGCGGTTTTTTTCATAGATAGAGTGATTCAAGAGGAAGGTTTATATGTATAATACATGCATAATATAGCCGTGCGAAGCCGGGGCGGGTCGCTAGTAAATAGTAATATATAATAGTTAGTACGAACTACATACTTAACAGCCCCTTAGAGGTCTAATTTCCAAGAACCCTTTCTTAGTGCTCCTCTACGTCATAAAAGGAACCCCTATGCAAAGTTTCAGGCTCGGAGCTTTCGTAGTTTCAGATATTTCTTGATTTATCTTTTTATCTATACATATAAAATCCTTTATCCTGACTGACTGACGGATCAACGCACAGCCTAAACCGCTGATCGTAGAGACCTGAAACTTGGAGGGTTGTTCGTTTTATGACGTAGGCATCCGATAAGAAAGGATTTTCCGAAATTCTACCCCTAAGGGGATGAAAAAGTGGGGCAAAGTTTGTATGGGACAACGTGATTTCTTGGTGCAATCTAGTTCAAATTTTCGACATCTACGCGGACGAAGTCACGGGCAAAAGCTAGTCTAGGTATATAGATAGATAAAAACAAGGTGTGGCTGTGTTATGGACACGTTTGTTGTACGCGAATACGTCTCGTAACAGGTAATAGTTTCTATTTAAAATATAATTATTTATGTATGTCATAACCGTAAGAAGTACAGTCACATTACCAAATAGCTGAATCTCACGTAACCCAGAGCTCACTTGCAAATCTGTAAGGTCGTAAAGTAATGTTACCTGATTCTGTTTTTTTAACAATCTATACTAATACAATCTATATTATAAAGCTGAAGAGTTTGTTTGTTTGTTTGAACGCGCTAATCTCAGGAACTGCTGGTTCGAATTAAAAAAATTCTATTTGTGTTGGATAGTCCATTTATCGAGGAAGGTTATAGGCTACTTTTTATCCCGATATTCCCACGGGATCGGGAGTTACGCGGGTGAAACCGCGGAGCGCAGCTAGTCTAATATATATAAATTACGTGTCACGTTGTCTGTGTGCGATGGACTCCTAAACTACGTAACCGATTTTAATCAAATTTGCACACCGTGTGCAATTTGATCCAACTTGAAAGATAGGATAGCTTACATCTTAATTTATCCCGATATTCCCACGGAATCGGGAGTTACGTTGGTGAAACCGCGGAGCGCAGCTAGTAAACTATACAATGCAATATTAACAAAATAACAAAATACGTAAATACTATTTTTAAAGTATTTACCCATGTGACCCAGAACTCATTTGCATATCAATGAGTTCTGGGTCACATGGGGTTCAGCTAATTGGTAATGTGACTGTACTCAGGGTTTACATGTTTTGTTTATGATGGTAACTGGTTACGTTGTTGGCACTGATTGACTCGGTCATATTATTAATAAATAAATAAATAAATAAATATTGCAGGACATTCCACACATCGCCATCTAGCCCCAAGCTAAGTAACTAGACTTGTGTTATGGGTGCTAGACAACGGATATACTACTTATATACTTTTCTTTTGTAAATATATACTTATAATACATAGAAACAACCAGACCACAGACAAATATCTAAGCATAAATACTTGTCTGAGGCGGGAATCGAACCCGCAACCCTGTGATTGGCCGTCCGGCAAAGTGTGGTATTATGGTGTTTTATTTCATTACCATTCGAGTGCTTTTGAGATGCCCTTTCCAACCGATCTCTGTATTTCGATTTAGCTTTTCGACGCGACAGATAAGGAGCTGCAACACTAAACTGTATTACGATTCTGTTATCATTCTTTTTTTATTGCATCCCTATGGGAACAATTTTAAAGACGTATCCACGACAAAAGATATAGAGGCTATGAATCCCGTTAGAATACGTTTTGTTAGTAATAAAATTCGGTTTAAAATGGTTTCAATATCAAATGAAATTAGATGTATTTTACCTTAATTTATATAGCCGTGATGAAACCCTCGAAATATCCCCAATGATACAAAACGGGTCTCGAATGAACTAAAAAGCCGCTAAACTTTGAAAGGGCACTCTCAGCGCAAACATGTTAATTTACCACCATAGTCAGTAGGTATACGGGGCCCAATTTAACCCTCCCAACTCCTAATTTTACCAGTTTCCACACTAGCAAATACTTTTCGAATTTTCCTTTAGTTTCGTAGATATCGTCGTTATCTAGTTAGCCGGGTCGACGAGGGTCCGATGTACCAGGGCAGCAGAGGTAGGCAGGAGGCTCGCGTGCCCGCCCGAGACTATTTATAAATGAAATGATACCCAGTGAGGGATTGTTACTAGTTACCTACCTACTATTGCTGATACCCTGATACCAATTAGCGCGTATCCACAATAACTGTATTTTCCTTGTTTTTTTCTCTCTTTGTTATATTTAAGAGTAGCTTCGCCTCGCAGTTTTACTTGATACCAAAAAAAAATGTCTTGCAGTTTCAGTGAACAAGAAACTTCAATACTTTTAAAGCAAAACTTAGCTACTTTTTATTTAAAAACGCACCGTACAAAGATTACATAAATACAGCGATTTTAAAATAAATATACGTTAAAAAGGTAATAAACGGCTATAGAACCAATAGTGACAACAGAATACGTTTGAAACCGAAAAATATAATCCATCGACCGCCACAATTCATAGCCTAAAGGACACCCACCCTGCCCCCATATAAATTTACCTTAAAAATCCGCAAATTCGGGACTCCGGCACGGTCGACGGTCGACCGTTCGCTAGACCTTTCCGAAAAGGGTCTGCCAAAAGGGATTTGCCTTGGGATCGGGCAGCGGGCCTACACTTATACAAAATGTCCATGCGGACCCGCCCTGTGATCCCTCCAAGGGTCCAAATGTACCTAGGACTGGCGTAAATATACAAGTTTGTTGTCTACACTGAGGCTTATGTAACTGTACTTAAACCACGATCAGTGCGTCAAAACTACGTCTAAACGTATACCTTTTATAATAATTATATTAGTACCTACCTGCCTAAAGTGAAACTGCAATTAACTAAAATTTAATTCGTTCAAAAAAATAAAGAAACAATGTAATGAAAAATTTACTTTTTATTTAACGCTTTTTCTGCAAACTGTACTAGAAACAATGTTTTTTTTTTAATTTCTAAACCTTCAATCGTATTAAAATAATTGTTTTAAATTAGGCAAACAGAGCCGCGGCTCTTTTTTAAAGTGGCTCCAATTTCCTGAGAACTTAAAATAATCAAATAAATAAGTGCCATATAGTATATAGTATATAGTATATATAGGCATATAGTAGGCATATAGGCATATAGTAGGCATATAGCATATAGTATATATAGGCCATATAGCCATATATAAGTAACATATTACTTAAACTTTCAAGTATTCTGTAAACCTTGTGTACCCATGAGTTTACAGTGACCGGACTCGCAAGTCTCTGCGTAAAAACGTTCTATAAAAAAAATGTACAGCGTCTCTAGAAGTACATTTTTTAGCTATTGCATAGCTTTTATCGCGGGCTTTGAGCGCGGCGACCGAATCAAGAAATTCCGTAACGAAAATAAAATCTAGCCCCCCCACTCCGCCTACCGTGTAGCTCGGCCGAGCTTTCGCTTAACGTTAGTGTAGAACGTATGTGTAAAACTGCATTAATAAAAAAAAAATAAGTTGATAAAAAATGTTATGCTATAGCTTTACCGCGGCAGTCCCCGAGTGGGCGTATTGCTGATTCATCCCACTATTTTTTCCAACGAGTTAAATTTTAGGCGTTTCATACCACAGTATTTTTCAATTTCCTTTTCATCCCACTTCTCTTCTTTCAAAAACCGTCTCAGTAGCAAAGGTACCGTCAGACAAAAACATATAATAATAAAATATTAAAATAGTTTTAATTAATAGTCAAAGAAATCAAACTTAACAACTCTAAATACATGTTACCACTTTTTAGATTAAAAACTAATGTGCCATACGTTTTTTTTTTCATAGAATTTTTTTACGCAGACGCTAGCGAGTCCAGTCACTGTAAACTCATAGTAAGGATACAGTACCTGATAGTTGTTGTAGTTATCTATACTTACCCACTAACAAAGACTGTAAGTGTGGTCGCAAACTTTGACCTACAAAAACTCATCACTGAACGTCATAGTTGAATTAACCGCAACGTGGCCACACTGTAGTAGTCATAGAGTAGTCTCTTTAAAATTGTAACTTTTAAGAGAACCGGATGCCCTTGAAAAAAATCTTTTTAGTTTTTATTAATGATGAATCACTCTATCTATTAAAAAAAACCGCATCAAAATCCGTTGCGTAGTTTTAAAGATTTAAGCGTACAAAGGGAAATAGGGACAGAGAAAGCGACTTTATTTTATACTATGTAGTGACTAAGTTGCATTGCCAATTGAAAATTGGAAAAGTTGCTTTTAAGACTCCTCTTTGCATCTTTCGTCTAAGGAAAGTCCCTTTTTTGACGTGATAAAGTTCTAGAAATCGATGTACACCTTCGATGTACACAGTACTGCACTCACAAAAAAGTGTCATGTTAAGTGAGCGTTGTTGACAAGGTAACCATAGCAACGTATTAGGGTTGCTATAGTTACCATCATTGTTTTCTTATGACGTTATCACGTAAAATCAGACAACCATTGTTTATTTTTGCCGTGATAACGTCTTATAATAGGAATGCACTCACAAAAAAGTGTGACGTGATGACGTGATGGCTCACGTTATTGACAAGATAACCATAGCAACGCATTATCGTTGCTATGGTTACCATCAATGTTTTCTTACAGACTTTACAGACAACCATTGTTTATTTTTTGTAATAATAAATAGGTCATCGTTTGACCACTATCTCACACGATGGTAAGTGACGATGCGGTCTAAAATGTAGCACGCTTTCCTAGAAGATACTTGTGACTCAAAGACCCTCGAAAAAACGGGGGCCTTCGAGGGTGAAAGTGAAGATAGGAAGACAAAAACTTTTCCCACCCGTTCTCCTTTTGTAATTAGAAAATACGTAGTCAATAATGGATGCACAATTTTAAAAGCATCTTTCGCCTTAAACGTCTGTCGTAGGACGCTTTTTTCTTAATTAATTAAGTCACAAATTGATTACTTTCAGTACGGAAGGTATAAAAAGCTGGGTGTAGGTACTAGGAGCGCAGCGGGCGGTAGGGGGTAATACGTACCCCGCCTTGCGAGTAATGTGGAAGCAGACACACGAACCCCGCTGCTGCCTTGGTACCGACAGTAAAAAATTCTACGCCACGTTTATTTGTTTTTAAGTTTTTACAAAAGAAGTGCTTCTTTTTTTCAGTCTTAGTTCAGTGAAATGGTATTTGAATGTTAGAATCTAATTAGAATTTAATTAATTGTTTGAATTGGTAAGAGTTTAGTAGTTTTGGTAAATTAATACCACTTGCATTAGTAACACTAAAATCCCCTTTTTAGAATTTTTAAGATACGAAATAGATGAAAATCTTAAAACGAAATGTCCAAAAAAAATCTTTTCGCTCATATAAATTACGTGGGTGAATTTCTTAGCATATCCGAAAAAGGGTGTTCTTTCACCAAACCTTTGCTGACAGCAATAACATGATGATAATTCTAAATACATATTAGCTATCAATTGAAATGCTAAGGGCAAAAAGGCAAAAAAAATTCTGCCCGTTGGGATTTGAACCCGGACCTCCGTCACCGTAGCGGTGCTCTTTACCAACTGAGCTATAAGGACTACAAATTCCGCGAAAAGCTAAAAGGTTTAGAATTGGGATTCTACGTATACAGGCCACGTCCCACCGAGCCGAAATAACGGATATCTTATTTATAATTTACGACTAATATTTCCCCGCGACTTCGTATATTAATAACGTTATATCCGTTACATTTGGTTTGTCCAAGACTCTTTTAACAGAATTTAAAAAACATTAAAATATTTTTTATATTTTTTTGTCTAATTGTGCAAGAACTACCCATCTTATTTCTTTTAGGAATAAGTTTTCTAAGAAATCTTTTGATTTTAAACAGATTCGCGTTCTTTTTTTGTCTAAAAACAGTTTGTTCTGCTAACGGTACAAACCCGGTCGTGCCCGTCGTACTACTAGTTATTATTTACCGGCTTTATCATTTCGAAAATTTCATATTCCCCGCACTTGGACGCTTGAGGTTTAAAGCAGGGGGTGAGGGCAACGTCTACTTTTTGCCTACAAACAGTTCGTTCAGTACGTGCCATAGAACTAAGACTTTAGAGAACAGTTTAGGCAGTTCGGACAAGACTAAGGGCGGCTTAAATGCATTTACATAAATAGCTAAATGCATTTAACGTGTAATCAAAAAAATTAACCTATTTTAATAAACACAGGGTTGATATTATGGACTCAGTGGTCTTTCTTCAGAATTTTACCTTTTTTTCGACCTATTTTTAAAACAAGCTAATTTATCGGATTAATTGCTTTTCCATTGTTTTGACGTTTGAGAAGCTTTCAGTTGAAATAAAATAAACAATATTTGCTTTTTAAGGAAAAAGGTATATAAAAGTATCTAATTATAGTAGACTAATTGCGTTTCTATTTGATGATGTTTTTTCTTAAAAGGAACACTGTTTTATTTTAAATGTTTATTTATATTTCCAATTTTCAGAATTCTTCTGTATTTTGGTCGTCATTATCGAGAAATCGAGAAATTTAGAAATTGCGTGACTCGGAGACGGGAGCCTAATGGATCGGGTCCTCCCGTAGAAACCCGTTATTTTTTTCTCCGACATTTGTTTCCGGATTAAATGTTTTTTCAAAAAAGATTTTTTAAGTCAAAAAAATACATACAACCGTATTGAGAACCTCCTCCTTTTTTTGAAGTCGGTTAATTAATACCGTTCTATGTGTCCTTTATATTTCTGCTATCCTAGTCGACATGACCAGGGTGGCATGCGGCGTGTAGAGGCTAAGAAATAATAACTAGCGCACATGCGAGCGGGTTGTTCGGACACGACTGTGACTCGGGCCTAATGAGAGGGGTAAGTTTTTTACTTACCAACCCCCCTCTGAAGGGATGTATTGGAATTTACTTAAAGATTAGAATTCTAAAAAACAGTGTTCTTTTATAACTTTAGTTATACTAAGTGCAAAAAAACTCGAATAAATGTTTCGAAAAGTGTAAAAATGCTACATAAAGTTCAGAAGTATCTGTTTAATACTAGGATGGCATAGTAAATTAGGAGGTATAAAGATTAACAATCAAACAGCTGAAATGATGTCCTAATTTAATTTTAAACATTACAAGTTTCGTAGCAATGGTACGTGTCGTAGCGATCGTAGCACTTGTAGCGCAACAGCGAAATCTGTGCTGCTACGGTACAAAGAAATCGCAAAGCAAAATATAAATTATTTTGCTTTGTTCATTAATTTTCAATCAGTAAATTATCCATTTTTTATGAAATCCTTAGAGCAAGGATTTCAATACATTTAATTAGTGATTCCTACAAATGAATTCTATAGAAACCACAAGCCGAGCCGGGGTGCGCTTCTAACTTTGCTGGTCGACCCGCAGAGTCGCTGTGAACTTAGGGTTCAGCGGGATCCACTTTAAAACGAAAACGAAATTTTTATATGAAATAATCATTAATTTGGCCGCTTGTATTTAAGTGTGCCAATGTATTAGATTATTTTTTGTATTGAATAAGCCCTGAAACTACTTGACCAATTTTGATATAACTTGGTAAGAGGAAGCAAAAAATCCTTAACTGATATACGCAATTTTAATCCCGGTATTACCACGGGATCAAGACTTACATGGATGAAACCAAGGGGCATTATATTACAAGTGAGATATAGCAACTTAGTTCAAAAGTGGAACAGGCGATCTACTTGGATCCACCGACGACGCTCCAATGGTTATTTTTTCCTTCCCAAACCACCGAAGTATTTATACCACATGACATAATAACATTCAATTAACTTATTTTGTTTCTGTCACTTTTATCAATAAAAAATCACATTCGATATTTCGATTCTTTATATTGTAAAAATGACATTTATGAGACAACAATCGAGTTTTATACGGAACCCTTCAGCTAATAATCACCCTTGCCTTAAATCTAATGAAAGCTGGCGTCCGTATACCCAGTCCGCACCATATTAATCTTACGACCGGTACCTCTTGGGCGCGCTGTGCCCCTGGTAGGTGGCACAAGGAAGGGTGGCGTTTTCCAACATTTTGTGTCTTCTATTAGACAAAAATCGAGTTTTATACGGAACCCTCCAGCTAATAATCACCCTTGCCTTACATCTAATGAAAGCTGGCGCCTGTATACCCAGTCTACACCGTATTAATCTTACGACCGGTACCTCCTGGGCGCGCTGTGCCCCTGGTAGGTGGCACAAAGAAGGGTGGCGTTTTCCAACATTTTTCTCTCTTTTACCCCCGTTTTTTCGCTGCATGCATTATGCAGGGGTAAGATAAAATTTATCGGTGCCAAATAAAACTAATGTGTGTTTTGGATGTTTCCTAACATTTTTAATTATTTAGGCATCATCTATTTATAGATAGCACCATGAAACATTACAAACAAACAAAAAAACAAAAAATCTTTCCTCTTCATAATATTAATACTAAGTATAACACAAGATTGTTGAAATAAGATTTTACAATTCAACGGTAGGTCCGCGATTTTGTCGCTACATTGATTTTGATTATATGGACTGGCACCTTAATTAAAAACTTAATATTTCGTAAAAATATAGTACCTACCTTACTCAATTTTTTTGTGACTACAAAAAAATTCTCAAAAATAAAAGACACCGTGATCACTCAACTAACATTAACAAAATATACAATGATAACAAGCATCGTATTCACGCCTCAAATACAACCGTTTATTTTCCATTTCCTTAGGAAACCGTCCGAAATTACTGCACGGTAAAAAATATCCGATCTTTGGGCAAAAAATCCGTAGGAAAGGAAGCGGAGTCCGAGCCACCATTAGGGTATTATCGGGTGGGTAAAAATCGGAAAAAAAAATTGTAACCACCCCCGTCTTTACACCCTCTAAGGGCGCTTTATGGGGGTGTGGAAAAAGCAGGTACTATCGGCCAGAGCTGTGCAGTCCCAATTCATGAACACTTTCCTTCGGGAGTAGTGCAACCTACGAAATCCCGCCCTTTTTTTTGTTTGCCAATTAGGGTCCAGTACCCTTTTTTATTGTCAAAGTCTATTGTTTTGAAACATTTCGTTTCAACAACAAACAACACATTTGGCATAAAAAGCATACAAAAAACGCTTTAAGGAACGTAGACGTTTGAAAAAAAAAACAATGCGCCTTTCCCATATTGGTCAACAAAAATTAAGAGGCTGGAGAAACAATAGGGCCCTACACAGGATAATCAACCTTAAGGTGGGACCGCGCAGCTCTGGCTGATGGTACATATTCGAATTTTCGAAAAGTTAAAAAGCGGTCAGTGATTGGGTAACCTAACCTATTAGACATCAACTACATAGTATAAAACAAAGTCGCTTTCTCTGTCCCTATATCCCCCTATGTATGCTTAAATCTTTAAAACTACGCAACGGATTTTGATGCGGTTTTTTTTAAATAGATAGAGTGATTCAAGAGGAAGGTTTATATGTATAATACATGCATAATATAGCCGTGCGAAGCCGGGGCGGGTCGCTAGTTTAAACAATAAAATACAAAATAAACACACACACACACAAATAAATAAATTTATAAAAAATATAATAAAAATAATATCATTCAATTATTCATTAAAAATACAAAACAAAAATTACATTAATCTATACTAATATTATAAAGCTGAAGAGTTTGTTTGTTTGTTTGAACGCGCTAATCTCAGGAACTACAGGTTCGAATTGAAAAAATATTTTTGTGTTGGATAGTCCATTTATCGAGGAAGACTATAGGCTACTTTTTATTCCGATATTCCCACGAGATCGGGAGTTACGCGGGTGAAACCGCGGAGCGCTGCTAGTTAAAAATAATTGGATAATGAAATAATTAGAATTGAGTTATTAAGTTATTTGTTTTTATAATAAACTAGTGCTCCGCGATTACACCCGCGTAACTCCCGATCCCGTGGGAATATCGGGATAAAAATTAGCCTCCCCATATTCCCACAGGATCAAGACTTATATTCCCACAGGATCAACACTTTTATGTTGAAGAATATATAAAAAAAAGTCGAGCAGTTCTTGTAACCCCTCTGCTTTACACGCAAAGCAGTGGGGCTACAAGAACTGCTCGACTTTTTTTTATATATTCTTCACATAAAAAAACCTCGACCATCTATCAAAGTCACAGATTTGTACCTAGGAAACGTAGTTTAGATATCCCTTGTAATAATGAACCCCCGCGGGTATAGGGGGAGAGAGATGGGACCCGAAAGGCAGGGGCTTCGGCACTTCGGGTCGCGGTAACCATAGATATAGGAAGATGCGGACAACTTGACTTGTTTGTACTGAGTTCGAGTGTCGCAAGTATATTAAGTATCCAACAAACGTCTCTAAAGTCTATCAGAAGAGTATAGGGTCACTTGCAAAAACTAATAAAAAAATAAATATTTCATTATTAAAAAAAAGCGTACATATAAATATTACAATGCTTTTGGATTCCCGCACGAAGCAGAGCCTGCTTTACATCCGTTACAAATGCGTCAAAATTTATAATAGAATTAAGGAAAAACTATGTAGCTAATCTAACCTCTTAAGTTAAAAATACATACAAACGAATTGCGAACCTCCTCCTTTTTTGGAAGTCGGTTAAAAAGTATCTAACAAAGAGGTTGATAATTGATCACCTCCGAATTCAATCGATTTGACGTATGATGAAAGTTGAGATGTTTGACGAAAAGAGGGTACGTCCCTGCTGTACGTACAGTTGCTACTGAGCCTCTGATACATCAGCATAGAAGGTTTTCTTTTCTCCAAACTATTTTTGAATTCGGCGATTCAAAAGTAATTTAGAGAAAAAAAAAAGACGGCACAATTTTTAGCACGAGGTGGGACTTTTTAATTAAAAACGCATAAGTAGACAATACAGATTGGACATACAATAGTCGCACGCAACGCATCAGCATGTCCCCTCTCCAATATTCTGTAACTCTGTGGTGGAACCCGACCTTACCCCACGCAGTCCGTACCTCCGACTGTTTGCAATTACGAGCTTTTCAACCAACGATGACGATTATTTTTGTTAATTCGATTCGAATTCTTTAGATGTTATGATCGCCTAGTACTTTTGAGGCCTATTTATTATTATAAATGTGAACGTCACTCAGTCTGTTTGTCTGTTACACTGTTACGCCTAAACCGCTGTACCGATTTTGATGAATTTTAGTACAGAGATTAATGGAACTCTGGAGAAGAATAAAGCTTAGGCTTTATAACATAAAAAATTAAAAGAAAATAAAAAAATTAAAAGACTTCAAAATTGACATCTGTCAAATGTCACTCTGATTTCCAGGTTCCATTTTTAGATCAGATTCAACTTCTGTCAAATCTCAGTCTGATTTTAGAGTTGGGCGTCGTTTAATACGTTTTTGGAGGTGTTGATTCTACTGACGGTAAGGATGTACAGTATGCGTCATAAGTACACTAGCAGTTTGCTAAAATAATACCATAAACAAGTATTGGACTTACGACCTTCTTCTAATAGACTTTACACACAAACTTGAATTAAAAGTACTCAGTGTGATTATTATTTTCAACATGTTAGCTATGTCTTTAGTTGTGTGAGTGGTATAAGCCGGCACCCGCTGCACCAACCGACGTGGGTTCGATCCACAGGTTACGTTGTTATAATGTTCAAACAGTGCTGCACAGGATTGTAAACGTTACGGTGCCGGTGGACTTTTGACCGTTGATTGTACATTTGTTATCCATCCGCCGCTAGGAAAGGTTTTATGAAAATCCCTACGCAGACAGAGTCGTGTGTGAAGACTAGTTTCATATCAGAAAACTCATACGAGGTGACTCAAGCTACCCTATAGTTTTTCTATTCCACCCTTGGGTTTGATAGACGTTCAGAAACTTTTTTCGGGGTGGCCCAGTGGGGTGGTCACTATTAAATAATCATTTCGTCTTGATCCCTGTTGCTTGGCAAATTAGTAAAGTAAACGCATAGTTTTCTAAGAAAAATTGGTTGTCTGTAAAGTTGGTTTACGGACGATAATTTTACGTGATAACGTCATAAGAAAACTTACTTACTTATTTTTATTCTCCCTCTTTTTCCTTTATGTACTCCTTTATATTGCAGGACATTCCACACATCGCCATCTAGCCCCAAGCTAAGTAACTAGACTTGTGTTATGGGTGCTAGACAACGGATATACTACTTATATACTTTTCTATTGTAAATATGTACTTAATATACATACAGACACCCAGACCACAGACAAATATCTAAGCATAAATAATTGTCTGAGGCGGGAATCGAACCCGCAACCCTGTGTTTGGCAGTCCGGCATGGTGACTATTGTGCCAACTGGGTCGTCATATATATTTCCTTTATTCGTCACTCGTCACCATAACACAAGCCTAGCCACGCACACACGCGCGCTTGTAGTCCTATCCCTTATTTATCCCAGATCGTAGTAGAAAACCTTACAATCTGGTAATATACTACGTTTGCCGGGACAGCTAGGCATCCCTACATAGTATAAAACAAAGTCGCTTTCTCTGTCCCTATATTCACACCACACAGGGTAACCACGAGTAACAGAAAATACTCGTAGTTACACTGGTGTAGTAAAACGGTGTGACCACGAGTCTGTCGCGGTATGCTTAAATCTTTAAAACTACGCAACTGATTTTGATGCGGTTTTTTTAATAGATAGAGTGATTCAAGAGGAGGGTTTGTATGTAAATAATACATGCATAATATAACCGTGCAAAGCCGGGGCGGGTCGTTTTATATATAGAGATTTAAAGTGGCGTCGTTTATGTAACATTGAAGTTTTTTGAAGGTCCTTTTTACAAACAGAAAGGTCAAGAAATACGCACGCGTATGTTTCAAAACGAAAGGATGGATGGAGCGAGGAAAAGATAGAGAGACGTGGAAAGAGCTGGAGGAGGCCTTTACCCAGAATGGGGTCCATTTTTCAGAAAAAAAACTGGTTGCCTGTAAAGTCGGTATACGGGCGAAAGTTTTACGTGACAACAACTGTGCTCGAGTGGAAGGGACGCGTGCCTTTCACTTTTTATGTCTGTCTCTCTCGCTCTTAGGCGGGCTAACCATGCCCGAGTGGAAGGGACGCGTGCCTCTCACTCGCTCTCATTGTGAGCGCATAACGTCAGCGGAGCGTAACGCAGTTTCTTGAAGTGTCACCCGGCAAACCAATTTATAAAACGTTGTCACGTCAAAAAGATTTAGATTTAGACCTTAAGTACTAACAACCTAGAATAAGGAAACAAATTACTAACAACATTTGAAATGTAACTTAGGAAAATGGAATAAAAAAGGCTTTATTATTTGTCTGTTATACGTCCTGTATCACGGGGCTATTGAGCCCCGGACCTTTGGAAGGCGTGCGTGGAGCCGAAGCCAACACGTAGAGGCCCTTTACAATAACAAGTATAATAGCAAACAATGGGGTGGATTCTAAACCGGCGATTATGCCTGTCTACACTATAAAGTGCAACCAAGGACAACCTCCGGTTTGGATGAAACTATTGATAATCTACAGGACAAAACTACTTGAGCTATTGTGATGGGATGGTAGTGGACTAGATACTGGGGAACTATGGATACTATGGCACCTGCCGTAACAATGTCCAATAAACACGTAAAAATGGCAGGCGGAGACTCGCCAACTCTCAGACTGGGCCACCCTAATTAGCCGAGTAAATTACAGCAAGGGGGCAACAGGAACGTGAGTGGCTTGAAGGATGGAGCGGCCTTACTGGATTTTAAGTCATCGCTGGTAGTCCGAGCGAGCGGGCCAACTCATCACTGACGTTCGACATTCATCCTTCGAGTATTTCTACTCGTGCGACTCCACTCTGGACGGCCAGTGAAGGCAAGCCAGAGGCGGGGGACCGCTTCCTCGTCATTGTTCACTCCGATCAGCCAACTAAGGCCAGCCGGAGATGAGGAACGGTTGCTTCCCCCAGGAGCACTCGGGACCGCGGGGTCGCTACTCCCCGTCACCTCGCCTCAAGGTGCCCTGCGGGCTATTATTATTATTATTATGTTTCAAAACAACATAATAGTATACAATATATTATTTGACGACCTCTGTGGCGCGACGGGCGAACACCCGACTGCGACGCAGAAGGTTGCGGGTTCGATTCCCGCCGGGAACAAGTATTTATGCTGACCATAAATTCTTGTTTCTGGTTCTGGGTGTTTCCTATATGTATAATATGTGTATATTTACAAAAAAAAAAAAAAGTATATAAGTAGTTTATCCGTTATCTGGCACCCATAACACAAGCATTAAGTTGCTTAGCTTGGGGCTGGATGGCGATGTGTAATATGTCCTGAAATATTTATTTATTTATTATTTATTATTTAGAATATACGTAAGACACGTGCCTAAACTTTAACTAAAGGAAGACCTATCTATGCGCTATATTGTTCTACGGTCTGTTTATTCTTAAGTCTAACTAATATTATAAACTAGGTGTTGCCCGCGACTTCGTACGCGTGGTAGTTTTATTTTATTACTAAAACCTTCCTCTTGAATCACTTTACTATAGTATAAAATAAAGTCGCTTTATATGTCCCTATATCCCTTTGTATGCTTAAATCTTTAAAACTACGCAACGGATTTTGATGCTGTTTTTTTTAATAGATAGAGTGATTCAAGAGGAAGGTTTATATGTATAATACATTCATAATATAGCCGTGCGAAGCCGGAGCGGGTCGCTAGTGTTTTTATAAAGAAAAATATTTCCATTCGATTACAATTTTAATTCAGTAAATAAACTAATTGGTATGGCAAAAGGAGCAGACTCAGCATTTACTGTGATACGCAACTGCACAGCGCTGGTATTTAGCCTGAGCCTTTCTCTGTTTCTTATTTTTGACGTAATAAAGTCTTATATATCTATTATAAACACCTGCACTCACGAAAAAGTGTGACGTCATTTCACGTTACGGTTATTGCCAAGGTAAAAATAGCAACTTATTAAAGTAGGTGTACAAAATAGTAATGTCAATGATACAAAAGATTTCTTTCAAAAAAGTGTCATGTTACGGGAACGTGAGTGAGCGTTGTTGACAGGGTAACCATAGCAAAGTATTATCGTTGCTATGGTTACCATCAATGTTTTCTTATGACTTTATCACGTAAAATTATCGTCCGTGAACCGACTTTACAGACAACCATTTATTTTTTAGTAAAATGAGTAAAAACTATAGAATTATAATACCGCATCAATGTTTTCCAACTTCATAGTAAAAGTACATCCAATGTTATCTTATCTTCGTAGCTCTACGTCTCGGGGTTCCGTAGTAATGATTTACGCGAACCCTTACATCATTTATTGAGATTTCGGACTGCTGTGTGTGACCCTGATTTTACTCAACACGGCACGTTAGAAATGGGGTTATGTTGTTTAACTATTTTTTGTTGCATTGTTATTAATAACAACAGAATTTTTAATTTCTATATTGTTGAATTCGTCCTCTAATTACGACAGAAATAAACAAATGAGCAACGGAAAAACAACAAGAAATAGAAACAAAAAAGGCGATCGAAATAAAACAAAAGACGATCGAAATAGAAACAAAAAAGACGATCTAAACAAAAACAAAAGACGATCGAAATAACAACAAAAAAGACGATCGTAACATAAACAAAAGACGATCGAAATGGAAATTATTATTGCAGTTGAGAGTAGTTACCACCAGTTGTCGGTCAAGGTTCGTCGTCAAAGAAAGACGAGACGTTTCACAAACTCCACTGAGGCTGCGTCCCTAATGTTATTTCTCGGTTTTTTGTTTAAAAGTAGCTAACTATTATATTAAAAAGGAAAAAATGTATTCGTAAAACAAAGATTTTTTGTACACAACTTAATTAAAAAACAAATAGAAATAAATAACGAAAATGAACAACAGATTTGCTAGGTTTGCGTGTAGACAACATGCCTCTAAGTACCAGGGCAACATACAAGGTGTGGAGGTGGGTGGCGCACCTCTTGGTAACTAGGAGCACAGTTCATAGGTAGCTACGCGGTGCGGGAGGGGAGTATTTTGCCTGAAATCGACTCCAAATCGACAACTGTCGTGTATTGTAGTGTTGGCTACTCTTTCCCGCGTCTTATTTGTACCAGGAATTCAGAAGTAGATATCGTAGTACCAGGGATTCATGAGCAGGTCTATCCTGGAAACTTAATGTCCGCAGCGGTTGTGTTAGTGCTAAATATAATATTTAATGGGCAATCTTCATTAAATGTTCAAAATCAAAAACTTATCTGTCAAAAATGACATTTTTCAACATCTTTGCTATTGCAGAACTGTAATAGTACATTGTTATCCTAGGTGTGAAAGTCACTCATTACAAGTCCCGAGACGGAGTTTGGCGCCCGAGCGTAGCGAGGGCGCTAATAGTTCGAGGGACTTAATGAGTCTTTCACCCGAGGTAAACACTGTGCTTTTCATTACGAATAATACATAAAATTCTTCATGACAACGAGAGTGAATGAGACTATGAGACTCCATACCACATGAGTAGGTACTCTTACTACCTGATCCTCTTACAAGGTTGGGACCAAAGAGGTAATACATTATGTAGTGTTTTTTTAGGTTTCTGCTATTTGTATTCAATACTTAAATATGGCGGTACTTACCGAAGAAGTTTTTATTAATGAGTTAATTCAACATTGGGAAATGACGCGAAGTCCGTAGATTTAACTTACAGTTTTTGTAACACGGTTTGTCTAGATAATGTTATTTACAAAAAATACACAATCATAAATGAAAAACCAGATTAAACTTAACACAAAAACATAATAAAATAAGAAAAAAAAAGTTACTTAGTACTAAACTCTGGCAGTATGCATGAGCCGTGCCAAGCCATAATTATTATTCTTTGGTGTAAAAAAAAAAAGCAAGGAGGTTAGGTTTTTGAAGTTCCTAATGCGTAATGATACTGATACTGGCTACATGCAGATTGCACAAGTCGTGCGAAGCCATAATTTGACATGACAGCTGTCAGTGAAAGTGAAAAGCCCTAGGGCTGGAAATTTTATTTTCTACACGCTCTTCAGTCATATTTAGACCTAGTTTCGGAGTATGAGTAATGAAATAGTACATTGTTACCCTAGGTGTGAAAGTCACTCATTGAGGCCCGAGACGGAGTTTGGCTAATAGTTCGAGGGACTAAATGAGTCTTTCACCCGAGGTAAACTCTGTGCTTTTCATTACGAATAATACATAAAATTCTTCCTAACAACGAGAGTGAATGAGAGACTCCATACTACCTGATCCTCTTACAAGGTTGAGACCAAAGAGGTTATATACATGTAGTGTTATTATTTGGTGTTACTTAAAACAAGGAGGTTAGGTTTTTGAAGTTCCTAATGCGTAATGATACTGATACTGGCTACATGCACATTGCACAAGCCGTGCGAAGCCATAATTTGACATGACAGCTGTCAGTGAAAGCGATTTTCCCAAGGGCTGAAAGTTTTATTTTCTACACGCTCTTCAGGCATCTTTAGAGCTACTTTCGGAGTATGAGTAATGAAAAAAAATTACATTTTAACTTTCAGTAGCGGACTAGTAGGTTATTGATTTAGACTGTTTATGTACTAAAGTTGTTGTTTTTTGCAGAAAGTTACTAACTACCTACTACCTACCTTTCCCTTTTTCCTCTCAACTTTGTTCTTATTCAAAATTGTGTCCAGTTACCATAACACAAGCCTAGTTGGGTCTAGTCACCATAACAAAAGCCTAGTTGGGTCTAGTCACCATAACACAAGCCTAGTTGCGTCTAGTCACCATAACACAAGCCTAGTTGCGTCTAGTCACCATAACACAAGCCTAGTTACATCTAGTTACCATAACACAAGCCTAGTTACATCTAGTCACCATAACACAAGCCTAATCGTGTCTAGTCACTATAACACAAGCCTATTTGAATTAAAATAGTGAGCTCTAACGATCTGCATCGAAAAACAGCCCTATGTCCATCATTTGCAGTTTTGACCCACTGTGCGTCGCCACGGCAGAAATCGGTTTTACGTGCGGCTATAGATGTTTCTCATAAAAAACCAATGGTTGTCTGTAAAGTTGGTTTACGAACGATAATTATTTTACGTGCTAACGTCATAAGAAAAAAAAAGTGAGATTTTTTTGTAAAGTACCAATTCCTTTATTAATCCTGATGCATGACGTTTTTTGTTTTTGGCAGACCGGCAGCAAAATAGTAGGTAAATAAGCTCTACACTAGAATTACTTGTTTGGTTTCTACTGGGTGGCTTCTAAACAGTGTACCAGGGCAACATACTGCGTCAGGAAGTCGCTCACTCCAACTGAATTAGAATTATAGCAGCACATACACGCACGTATCCATTACAAACAAACAACGAAAACAATACTCGTTACACAGAGTTGGCAAGTACTAGGTTAGCAGGAGAATTATTGGTGTATCAATCAATTGCTTGATGATAATTTACTTTTAGTACTTAAGAAGTAAATTGCTTTACATTTTTATAAGTTCTTAGTAGATTTATGATTTTCTTATTGGATTTTTTAGGGCACGACAGTCCAAAAAGAAAAAATGTCCTAATGAGCATTTTTCAAAAAAATTCTGAATTCTGATTTTGATGTGTCCCATAAATTGACTTTTGTTTTTTACGTAATATAAACATATTTTGTTCAAGATAACAATTACATAAATAAAAGCACTGAATTATGAAGATAAAAATGATCAAGTTGAATAATTGACCAGTTTTATCATTGGCCATTAGATAGGGCAATGATAAAATTGGTCGGGTGAAACCGCTGGGCGCAGTTGACCAATTTTATCATTGGCCATTAGATAGGCCAATGATAAAATTGGTCAATTGCGCCCAGCGGTTTCACCCGCGTAAGTTCCGATTCCGTGGAAATAAAAAAATAAAAGGTACCTATATATATATATAGCCTTCCTTGATAAATCACAAAAGAAAAAGAATTTTTCAATTCAAACCACTAGTTTCTGAGATTAGCGCGTTCAAACAAACAAACTTTTCAGCTTTATAAATAATAATAAGTAAAGATATATGAAACCTACTCCAAAACGAGGCAAATACTCATAATCCCGCTCCTTTCATATAACATTTCCCTCAGAAAGAGAGTCCGTCCTAACATTTTTTTTAACAACACACCCGAAAGCGTACTTTCAGATATAAAGGGGGGTGTCTTAAGGGGGCATCTCCCTAGACACAGCCATATGTGAATTTACTAGGCGCCCCGCAGGCGACTGCCGACTAATTCCGTTAAAATTCTCCTCTGTTATGCTCGCCTGGTAAGTACGGAGTAAATGACAAGGGTGGCTACCCTACCCTGGGTTTATAGGGGTTGGTTTGACTAGTAAAAGCAGCCGAGTTGGCACGCTATGCCGCTAATGGGAAACTTGGAATGGTCACTGTTTTAATTTCTAAAGTGAATTTATGGTTTGCAAAAAACCCTTTGTTTATGTTAAGTTTAGTAAGAGATTGTTTTTTGTGACCTAGTTTTAAATATAAAACATCGGCCAAGTGCGAGTCGGACTCGCGCATGAAGGGTTTCGTACCATTTTGCATGGGAGCCCTACTTATCTTTTTTTTTAAGCTATTGCATAGCTTTTATCGCGGGCTTTGAGCGCGGCGACCGAATCAAGAAATTCCGTAACGAAAATAAAACCTAACACCCCCCCCTCCGCCTACCATGTAGCTCGGCTGAGCGTTCGCTATGCATTAGCTTTATCGCGGCAGTCCCCGAGTGCCACACTTTTTTAAAGTATTTGTTGTTATAGCGACAACAGAAATACATAATCTGTGAAAATTACAACCCCCTTTTTCCAAAACGAGGTTTAATAAGAATAGTCTGAAATGTGATTTAATAAATCACTACATAGTATAAAATAAAGTCACTTTTCGCCTTATGTCCCTTTGTATGCTTAAATCTTTAAAACTACGCAACGGATTTTGATGCGGTTTTTTTAATAAATAGAGTGATTCAAGATAAAGGTTTATATGTATAATACAATATGCATAATATAGCCGTGCGACGCCGGAGCGGGTCGCTAGTAGATTATATAGGAATAGTGTTTAGGTTATATTTCACGAGTAAATCTGTGTCTAAATCTAAAATTTAAATCCACATCTCGGACTATGCTTAAACCTCGTTTTAGAATAAGGGGGCAACTATAACAGCCTGGTAATAGACAGACAGACGGACAGTGTATTCTTAGTAAAGAGTTCCATTTTAATCGTTTGGGTACGGAACCCTAAAAAACTAAGCACGGTAAGCAGAAGGTCGCGAATTCATATCTCATCGTGGTGTAATTTTCTTGGAAAATATTTCTAGGAAATTAAAATGGTGATCGTTTTGCAGCTTTTTTCCAGGTCTTTGGCTTAAATTAGTTTACTTAATGTAATTATTATTCTATTGAGCGTAGAAATCCTAAGCTGTTTAATTGTTTTAATCGTCTTGAAAGTCGGTCAGAATGTGGGGTCACTTGGGTACCGAACGGAAGTAACGTCATAAATACGTCACAATTTGTAACTAAATAAGGAAAGATGATGTAAATAGGGTACATCCGTCAGAAATGTGTCAACATGAAATAAGACGTTTTTCGAAATTACTGCGACTACTGCTAACCTAACCAATCCAGATTTTTGACGTGATAACGTCTAATAAATTGATGAAATATAATATAATAAATACATTCACAAATAAAACATGACGTCATGCGTCATGTTCCGGGAACGCGTCATGTTATTGACAAGATAGCAACGTATTATCGTTGCTATAGTTACCATCAATGTTTTCTTAGACGTTATCACGTAAAATTATCGTCCGTAAACCGACTTTACAGACAACCATTTGTTTTTTATTAAACAACTAGTTACGGCCCGCGGTTTTACCCGCGTAAGTCCCGATTCTGTGGGAATATCGGGATTAAAAGTAGCCTATGTGTCAATCCAGGTCTCCAGCTATCTAGGTACCGAATTTCATCGCAATCGGTCCAGTGGTTTAGCGTGAAGGAGTAACAAACATACATACACACACACAAATTTCACATTTATAAATATTAGTAGGATATATGTACTTGACTAGCTACGCTCTGCAGTTTTATTCGCATCAGGGTCTCTTTAAAAGTGATTTCTAATTGCTTTGCTACAAACACAGAATAATCACTACATAGTATAAAACAAAGTCGGTTTTTCTGTCCCTATTTCCCGTTGTATGCTTAAATCTTTAAAACTACGCAACGGATTTTAATGCGGTTTTTTTTAATAGATAGAGTGATTCAAGAGGAAGGTTTATATGTATAATACATGCATAATATAGCCGTGTGAAGCAGGGGTCATTCAGACTAAGAACAGTAGATAAAACTTAAAAAAATAAGTAATATTTTAAGGTTAGATAGATAGATATATCTTTATTTGGCTAAAAACAAAACTAAAACTAATACACAACTGATTTTTCATATTACTAAAAAATAACACACTAACTTAAATACTTATTCTAAGCTATGTTATGTTATGCTATGTTAGCTGTGTTAAGCTATGTTATGTTATGGTTAATTACTTCTCTATGTATGGAACAGCTGATTTTCAGGTAAACCTAGACTCAAAAATTTCAAAACAAAATATTGAATTTACAAAAGTTGTTCGCTTAGGTGCACAGAAGTAGCCCTCAACGGCTTGCTAGAATAATTAATAACCAATAACCGTGTAGTTTCAGATTTGTTGATGAGTCTTTTACTTATTTCAAAACATAAGGATCTAAAAACTCATATGAAAACATCAAAACACTGACCTACTTACAAAAAATGACGTCACAAATCCAATAATAAACAAAACTAAAATTAAAATTGTACTTTAGACCCTATTTCAAAACGGAATAAAACTTAATTTTGCATGATAATTAATTTAGTTAACCCATGCGAAAGCTATGGGGTCCATTTGGTCCCCTATAATAATGAAAATAATCGATTTGGAAGGGGATGAAGCACAATTATGTGTTTCAAGGTCGATGAATGCGTTAAGGGTGATTTATTGGTATTTTAAAATGGTATCTTTCGATTTATGAAGTTCTCGTAATTCGATTTTAAGTTACTGAATAATCTACTTGCTAGGAAGGATTTTCTTTTGCAGTTGAGAAAAACATTGTCGTTTTGTGTTTTATTTCTAGTAGGCTAGTAGTAGGCTCTGTGTAGGCTATATTATGCATGTATTATACTTATAAACCTTCCTCTTGAATCACTCTATCCATTAAAAAAACCGCATCAAAATCCGTTGCGAAGTTTTCAAGATCTAAGCATACAAAGGGAAATAGGGACATAGGGATGGCGAAAAGTGACTTTATTTTATCGATTGTTTATAAGTTGAAATGGATGTATTGGTATTTTAAAATGTCTTCTGTCGATTTATGTAGCTCTGCCTGCCTAGCATGAACACCAAACCACGATACGATAAAGCGATATCACGCGATATAACTACATTAACTCTCAAAATATGATAGATAAAGCCGCTGTGTTAAATTTTTATTATAAATTGCGATAAAAATTATGATAAAAATTCAACATGGCGGCTTTATCTATCATATTTTGAGAGTTGATGTAGTTATATCGCGTGATATCGCTTTATCGTATCGTGTTTTGGTCTTCATGCTAGGCAGGCTGGTACTTAGATGTTAAGTTATTTCAATAATCTGCTGCGTAAGGAACAGTTTTATTTGCCGCCAAAAAAATGATTGTCGTTTTTGTATTTTATTTTTAATTAAACGTTTTGCTTGAAATACATTGAATAATTTCAGTAATATCTATACATAATACTAGCTGCCCTCCGCGGTTTCACCCGCGTAACTTCCGATCCCGTGGGAATATCGGGATAAATTAAGATGTATGCTATCCTATCTCTCAAGTTGGATCGAACTGCACATGGTGTGCGAATTTTATTATAATCGGTTAAGTGGTTTAGGAGTCCATTGAGGACAAACATTGTGACACGAGATTTATATATATTAAGATTATAAAGCTGAAGAGTTTGTTTGTTTGTTTGTTTGAACGCGCTAATCTCAGGAACTGCTGGTTCGAATTGAAAAATTCTTTTTGTGTTGGATAGTCCATTTATCGAGGAAGGTTGTAGGCTAGTTTTTATCCCGATATTCCCACGGGATCCGGAGTTACGCGGGTGAAACCGCAGAGCGCAGCTAGTTTTATTATAATTATACTAGCTGTCCCGGCAAACGTTGTTTTGCCGTTTACAAAAAAAAACTAAAGGAAACAAAATAAAAAATAGATAGTAGCCGATTCTCAGACCTACTGAATATGATTATAAAATTTCGTAAAAAAAAAAAAACGGTCAAGCCGTTTCGGAAGAGTATGGTAAGTAACTAACCTTTGTAACGCGAGAATTTTATATATTAGATGTTAACTGTTAAGTGTGATTTATTGGTGTTTTTAAAAGTATTAGATTTCGATTCATAAAGCTCTTATTTGTATTCTAACTTGTATGCCATATTTAGCCCGGGGCTCTACTTTTGAATCGCTCGTGTGACATAGCTTTGTCGTATACGCCTACAAGCTACAAGTAATGCTCGACCTCCAAGTCGCATGACATCAATATTCTGTATTTTAGAATCGTTCATCATCGGTACTACCATTGAAATTTGAAATGTCAATTTTTTATTCGTTTTACGCAGAAAATTGAAAACCGATAATTACCGACGAACATCCGAAATAATTTCAAAAAGTATAAATATTTTTTAAATATCGTTTCCGAATGTTTGACTGTGATTGTTTGACGCGACGTTTGACACTAATTCTACCACTCGCCTCCCGCCGACGAGTGGTAGAATCGATGACCACTCGTTATGATCAAGAATAGAATAGAATATAGTTTATTCAAACCAACACACGACATAGTATACACACAAATAAACAAAACAATAAAAGATAGTTACAGAGAATAGTGAAACAATTACGAAACAATAGGACATAGTTACAGAGAACAGTAAATACAAAGAAAAGACAGAATAAATAATAAGTATCTGAGAAATCGTGTGTTGTCCAAATGGGTAAAGCCTCAGCATGTGCTGCAGATACGCTGGTCTTCCGGCCGCACCCTGTGTGTGACTTTTCCGCTCCCAAGAAACGGCTTGGTCACCAAAAGAAAAAATAAAAGCGATTCAAAAATAGCGAATTTCCAATGTCGAACGAATATTAGTAGAAATCGAGCGCTCGATGCGGGCCGAACGATTCAAAAATAGAGCCTTGATCCGTCCATTAATTTGAGCAATGCGTTAATATCAGTCAGTAATAAATTAGATTTTCATATTTATAGATAAACTAGCGACCCGCCCCGGCTTCGCACGGGTATATTATGCATGTATTATACATTATAAACCTTCCTCTTGAATCACTCTATCTATTAAAAAAAACCGTATCAAAATCCGTTGCGTAGTTTTTTTGCATACATAGGGATATAGGGACATAGGGACAGAGAAAGCGACTTTGTTTTATACTATGTAGTGATGATTAGTGCTTTTTATTTAAGGATCTATGTGAAACCGCTGACCGCTAATCTAAAATAGACGTAAGAAAATGAAACAGTATACGTATTACGAGTCCAGTAGCCAGTTGCCACTAAACAAACTAGTAATCTCTTACATCAAAGCGGTCGCACGCCGCGCCGCTACGCCCGCGCGCCGCACGGTCGCAAGTGCTGGCCAACGAATAAAATAGCCTGTTGTGTTATTAACAGCCCCCGAGCACAGAAAAACGGGGGTGGATGTTGATGTTCGAAGGGATGGATGCGGCTTGTTAGGTGAGAAGATACAGCTTTGGTGAAAATTTGAATATCCGCTCGGTTGGCCAAAAAAGTGACCACTGATTTCTATTTATTGGTCATGTTGTATTTTTTCTTTTTAGATTTATCTACTTCGTTGTTTCTCTTAAAAACGGTTATATAAAATTAAACATATACTTAATTATTTTCATTAAAACTTGGTTATTTAATAGCAAAGTTCAAATTCTTGTTAAAAAAATTGTTTGTGTTCATCTATACTAATATTATAAAGCTGATTTGTTTGAACGCGCTAATCTCAGGAACTGCTGGTTCGAATTGAAAAATTATTTCTGTGTTGGATAGTCCATTTATCGAGGAAGGTTATAGGCTACTTTTTATCCCGATATTCCCACGGGATCGGGAGTTACGCGGGTGAAACCGCGGAGCGCAGCTAGTCAATTTATAAGACCTTATCATGTCAAATAATTAGATTCCTTTTCATAGTATGAAATTTTGTTCAATTATTTGAACAATTTTTTTTTTCCTTATTCAATTAGTTAGGGTTGTCTTAGCTTTTTAGAAAGGTATTTATCAACTATTAATTTTCATAAGGGGCGGGTTATTTGACTAACTGGTGTTTTCATTTATTTGTATTTATAATGTTAAATATTTCTGTTTTAACTTTTTATAAATACATATTATTTGTAGATTGTGAAATAGGTATCTATACTCTATGTGTAAATCTTAGATCAGAAATGTAAACAAAGAAATGTCAAATATTGTCAGAAACGCCATTTCGTAAAGGTTGAAAGCCGCTGTAATTGTTGCCAGTGTGTAAAAAAAACTACCATTCAAATTTGAATATTGTAATAACTTTAAAAAAAAAACAAATTTATACTAAATAAACAATCATATTTCTTAATGATTTTATTTGCAATAATATTTTTTAGAAATTGTGGTCATAGTTGTATACTTACCAAATTTCCACTACCCTAAAAAAAACTACCAACGCTTGATGTATTTTTTACACTATAGAGTATAGTTTGATAAATAAGTACAATAAATAAATGTTTAACTAATATTTTCATATTATTTAACAATTTCAAAAAGGAAGCCACATCCATCAAACTCTTACATCGTTGGTCTGTACCCGAGAAAAAAGGGGGGTAGGGACGAATATCCCACACAGGGTGGCCGGCAATGGACTGAAGGAGCCCCAATCAATCTTACAAGTCGCAGACCCCTTAGGGGGGCACTTTTGGGGGGCACTTTTAGGGGTCGAAGGGACGATACCCTCTTATGCTATGCCTCGGCTGACCCTTAGGGAGGCACCAACCGAAAAAGGTCAGAGCATAAAGTTTTTGTTACCGCGATATTACGTACGATAGTAGAGTAATGGAGGCTTCTCTTTATTTCTCAACGCTAACGTGTTTTAATGTTGTTTGGATAAATATACTTACATACCTTTGATTTACTAAAAAAATAAAGAAAGGGCCACAAACAGGTTTTTTTTAATTTGATTATAAATAACAAAAAAAAATAAACAAATGAATTGTTGTTTTTTTTTCAGATTGTTAATAAAACTAATATTTTTCTAATGACCTGTTTTTTAGTTTTTCCTATTTTTACGAAATATTTAGTTTTTAATTACGGTAGCAGGTACCTACTTTCTTTACCAAATCGCTCGATGGATGGTTACACCGATTATACGTATGATAGTATAGTAATGCAAGATGCTCTTTATTTCGCCAGCTTACCTAAAGTGTTTTGATGTTGTTTGGATAATAATATATATCTTACATACCTTTGATTTACTATTACATATTCCTTATGTAGCTAATACCAACCTACTTAGTTTAATTCTTTAATCATTATCACTACATAGTATAATACGAAGTCACTTCCTGCTCTCTGTCTTTAAAACTACGCAACGGATTTTGGTGCGTTTTTTTTATAATAGATAGAGTAATTCAAGAGGAACGTTTTAGTACAAACAAAACTACCACGCGTACGAAGTCGCGGCTAACAGCTAATTAACTATTTTAGTCGGAACTTTAATTTAATATTGATAGATATAAAATTCAAAATCCAAGTTCAGGCATGTATGTGTTCTGTTGTTTAATGTTTCATTTTTAATTAGTAAGAAAGTACTAAATTTTACATTTTAAAAAATTTTGAATTTTTTTTTTGTAAAGGATTCCAAAATAATTATTTTAATATTAGTTGCCTTTTCCCAAGTGCTCAAAGGAAAGTGGTATAACATAGACCGAGATAACTTTCATTCAAGAGCTTTATCACACACTTTTCATTGACAGCAGAAAGCTCCACAACGAGGTTTCGTAAAAGATTGTCACTTTAGCAAATCAAGAAGGTGAATCACTACATAGTATAAAATAAAGTCACTTTTCGCCGTCCCTATTCCCTATGTCCCTATATACTTAGATCTTTAAAACTACGCAACGGAGTTTGATGCGGTTTTTTTAAATAGATAGAGTGATTAAAAAGAGGAAGGTTTTTAGATATAATACATGCATAATACAGCCGTGCGAAGCCGGGGCGGGTCGTTAAAGATAAATAACAAATATTTGACACTGGCTATAAATATGTACAAAACCGTACGAAGCCAAACACTAAAAAAGAAACTTCTACCTACTCTAATCCCACCTACACTCGAATCTAACCTTAACTTCAATCAACACCGCCACTGCGAGATACTTCGAATGGGGGGGTCAAATGTGCCCCCTACGATTGATTCAGCTCAACACGACCGTCACGATATAATCGCACCGCATCTTTTCTAACTCATTTTTCTCGGAGGGTGGTAGGGGTAGGGGGCCTCATCAACCCTCGGGGTGTAGGGGACATTAGACAAGACACAAAAACTGGCCAAGTGGCCAACTTAGTTGTGATGCCGGTTTTTCTAGGCTTAAGATGTGTTTTTTTCATCTTCGTAATGTTTGGTTTTTGCTTTCGTAACTCCTTTAATATTTTGTGATTTCATTAGGAACTTATATTTCTTACTTTGTCTGTAGTGTTATTTTATGTCAATTTTGGTTCATAAATGGCCTTTACTCAGATTAGCTTTTTATTTTAAACTACCTAGTTTAAAATAAAAAGCTAAATAAAAAGTTCCGAATCACTTGACGGACGCCGCCGCTGAGATTTATTTTTATTTATTAATTGTGGCTTCGTACGCGTTGTGCATATAGCCTGTACCAAGTTAAAGCAAATTATCCTGCGATTTTCAGAAATCGGGCCCAAAGTGACTAAGAGTAGTCAAAGTAGACGACACAGGTCGTCAATTCAGGGACTATTAAAACGAGCATTTTTATTGCCTTTTCAGAGAAGGCAAAGCATAGGGTTAATTATTCGCCTATACAGCCTCGTTACACACTTTGTCGATTTTAACTCGATTTCTTTCAAACTGTTTTAAATACGTGGTTTACAAAATAATTTCGGAGTTTTGGCGGGAACGAGCCAACAACATGTCGTGCTGCAGTTTTATTTACACGAAACTTAGTTGTAAACCGAGTTAAATTGTATAATTCTGGTGGAAAGTTATCTAATTTAGTTCCGTGAAAGTGCACAAGTGTAGTGAAAGTAAAAATCAGTGTCAAACATGGACTTTTCTCGTTGCCTCCAAAATCTCCTACAAGGTTATAGTAAAGTAGCCACCGCTTTACTATGACCCCTGACTTGACAAACTGTGACTTGACGACTTGACCATCTTGAAACACTTTGAGCCCGATTTCTGTAAATCGGGCCATAACTTGATGCAAAATATTACTTGATACTGGCTATATGCACAAACCGTGCGAAGCCATAACTGAAGAAAAAAAAAAAATTGATTTCAATATAAGATGCCAAGACAATATAACTACCATGGTTATTTTCAACAATTAAGTTATTTAAAATGGGTTTTTACTAAGTATGTTTTTATTTGTTTGAGCTCGCTATATGCACAAACCGTGCGAAGCCATAACTGAAGAAAAAAAAAAATTGATTTCAATATAAGATGCCAAGACAATATAACTACCATGGTTATTTTCAACAATTAAGTTATTTAAAATGGGTTTTTACTAAGTATGTTTTTATTTGTTTGAGCTCGATATTTCGATGTTGTTTCAAACACCATTTTCATGAGACTGGAGTTTGCGGGTAAATCTTGATAGTTAGAGGCGGCCGTATCAAACTAATTCCTTTTGGTGTGCGTTTGCTGCGTCAGTTTAATATCTTACTCTCGTCACTAATCTCACTCTAACTCGAATAAGTAACTTTAATGTTACATTTCAATGGTAATTTTTCCGATAAACTATACATATGTTTTTAAATTGGGACGGCATTTTGAACGAAAATGCTCCTAAAGTATTAAGTGCTTACATTACCGAATTGTTTCATAACTTCATGTTTCATAACTGTTTACATACAAAAATAACTTTTTGTTTGACATGTCACCTTCAGTGTAACATGTATGAACAAAACCGTCAAAAATATGCAATTTTCGAAAAAAACGACATTATCGAAAACTAGCAGTGATCCGCAGTTTCACCCCCGTAAATCCCGTCCCATTTCCATTGGAGATAAAACACCTATGTTAGTACCAAGGATTCAATCTATCTTTGACCCAAGTTTCATTAAAATCGGTCCAGTAGTTTCAAATCTTACTTGTACCTCTTATAATATTACGCACCTTACCCTTAATCTTGAGCGAAATCCTCTGCATCCTAAGGTTGCCTGGAAGAGACCGCATTCAGCGGTAAGGCCGCCTATTGTGCCACTGTTTTATTTTTTAAATGTAATTTAAATTAATTGTAAGTATTTTATTTTTCTGTAACTTGTGTGTGCAATAAAGCGTTCTATCTATCCATCGATATCATTAGTGTAGACAAAACACAATATTTTTTCACAATACCACCAAAAAAGTTTAATAATAATCTTTATTTATGAAGGGAGTTAGGTTTATGTAAGTATAGGTACCTAAGTTTTTAGATAAAAGCACAGACCATGAAAATTGTAATAGCAACCTACAAAGGATAACGCCGTGGGTGAACCGTACCTTACTGTTCTCAACCAACAACTTTACCAAGGGTCAAAACCGACCCCGCAAAATCATAATATGTTTATTTTACAAAATTGTTGGCTCAAAAATAATTTTATTAGGTCCGAATTGCGGTCCGTCTGTTTTTGTTACGTAGACCAAATGCTTTTTATTGTTTCGGAATTCCGAGCTTGAAGTTTGGAATTCCGATGTTTTAGATTATGAATATTATTAGCCATTTAACAAATACTCAAGTTTTTTCCAACATTGGAGAAAGATTTTCGTAATGAAAATATATTTCGCAATACAATGCAGTGTAGAAGTTAAAATCACCCTTTTCCGAGCATTTTGTCAAAGCTTTTACACCTGCAGCTTATAAAAAAAAATAAAAAAAATAAGGCGTTTATTTACACAAAACTTAACCCAAACATTAATACCTACCTATCTCAACTAATTTATGAAACTTATTATTCCTACTTATGGATGAATCATACGAAGCAGTCGCTAAGTGCTCTACGGGTAGGTTTAGGAAACATCCTAAACGCGTCGTTATATTGGACCCGTAGAGCACTTAGCATCCTAGATGCACTGCACCACCGTGGCAGTCCCATCAACAGATGGGACTGCCACGGTTGTTCGCGGATGCCGGAGTAGATTATTTTCATGCAATACTACGAAAAAGAGCAGCCTCTCTGCTTGGACGGGTACGTAATAGCTAACATGTATGAACCCACTGTATTAAGGTGGCAGGTGGTATCACCAATAAGTGTATTTATTTTATTGATTAGTCTATTCATAATATTTTATTTGATTTAAATTGTTACTAACATAGTTGTAAGTACCTATTAGTACTTAGTGGACGACCTCTGTGGCGCGTCGGGCGAACACCCGACTGCGACGCAGAAGGTTGCGGGTTCGATTCCCGCCGGGAACAAGTATTTATGCTGACCATAAATTCTTGTTTCTGGTTCTGGGTGTTTCCTATATGTATAATATGTATATATTTACAAAAAAAAAAGTATATAAGTAGTTTATCCGTTATCTGGCACCCATAACACAAGCATTAAGTTGCTTAGCTTGGGGCTGGATGGCGATGTGTAATATGTCCTGAAATATTTATTTATAAAAAAAAATCAAAAAATATTTATTAACATTGATGGATCCATGTTATCTGATGAATAAATGAATTGAATCGAATACCTTTAAATATTACGCAAGTTGATTTACCCGACATTTGGCACAATGGTCACCATGCCGGACTGCCAAACACAGGGTTGCGGGTTCGATTCCCGCCTCAGACAAGTATTTATGCTTAGATATTTGTCTGTGGTCTGGTTGCCTCTATTTACAAAAGAAAAGTAGTAGTAGTAGTGTATAGTTGTATAACCCATAACACAAGTCTAGTAACTTAGCTTCACTCAAATGCCTAACATTAAACAAATTATTAATACTAAAGTGTATTCCAACATCAGAGGGAGTGTTTTATAATGTGTCCCACACAGAAAATATTAATTAAAACGCTTACTAATCGTTACGCGTGAAACATTTTCGCAGTAGAACTCTACATTACCTACCATTTTTAATCGATGACACCATGAGACGAAACGATGCCAAACGACAAGAAAGCGAATTATAATACTTTAGACTAAATTTCCTTTTGCTTATAAAAACTTTTACAAAGAAAAGTCCTTCAGATTCTAAGTAAATATTTGTATAGAGCGGTGTTGGCTTAGTTGTAGATAGCTCTACTTTCATTCTAAAGGTCGTAGGTTCGGATCCCGGCCGGCCGTGCACCGATGGTTTTTTTCTTAAGAAAAATGTATGTGCACTAATTGACATTGCTCTTACCATGAAGGAAAACATCGTGATGAAACTCTTGGCTTAGTTGGCTCCAGAAGTAATGACAAGTTCTCTCCTCTGGACATGGTCGACTAAGCTGAGAGGGTAGTAGGTGCTCGGTAAGCCTACTCCATCCTCACGCAAAAAGGAGCAAATTTAAAAGGGTGTAAATTGCGGAAAACAGCCCGTGTACAAACAAAAAAATATTTGGATAGCTTTTTTGCTATTAAATTCTGCGAGATTTAGAACTATTATCTAAACTTACCTTCGACATATTCATGCGCTCCTGGTACGACATCCTCATATACTTCAAGTAAGCAGTCGTTATAGGCACGCTGTACTCCATCTCATCACCAAACTCCGTTCTCCAGGGCTTCGGATACCTTTCATACGAATCCAGAGGCAACAGCTTCCTTCTAGAAGGTGACTTCTTTGGAGGATCTTTAGAGGTCAAGTTAGCTACGTCGAGCGGATTGTATTTTTTCTTCTCAGTCTTATCGCTTTGCTCTTCTGCTGTCCTGGTACTTTCTAAGCTCGTCGTCTCTTCTTTTTGAGGAACTAAAGGCGGTGGACTGTCTACCTTCACGTCTTCTACGTCTATCAGACTGTTCTCATCCTTGTCTATCTCAGGGTCTGTTCTGATAGGCTGTTCTTCTTGCACAGCTGGTTCTATAGGCGATGTTCTATTATAATTAGGACTATCAAATGTCTTTTTAGATGTTAGTTCTATGTATGTTGGCGGATCTTCCGGTTCTGGTGGTTTTGGACTTTCGATTTTCTTCATAGGCTGAAGTTCAGTGTACAATTTCGGTTCGTAGAATGTTGTGGCGTCTATTTCTGATTCCCAGTTTCTGTATTCTGGTGCTGGGTGGTAGGGGTGGTAGTGTCTGGTTGGGGATGGGGATGGGGTGGGGAGGGGAGGTGGTGAAGTGCTGCGAGGGCGTCGGGCGCACTCCGCACATCCTGTGAGGAACCGGGTTACTGCTTCTCGGGGAAGGAATGCGTATGTTTCCGTTATCTGTAACAAAAAAAATCAAAATAAAAGATTTTTCCATGTTTTTACGGTTTCGTAAAAAGGGTAAAAACGGGACCCTTTTACTGAGACTCCACTGTCTGTCTGTCTGTCACTAGGCTGTATCTCATGAACCGTGATAGCTAGACAGTTGAAATTTTCACAGATGATGTATTTCTATAGCCGCTATAACAATAAACACCAAAAACAGAATATAATGGTAGGGAACCTTTGGCAAGTCCGACTCGCACTTGGCCGGTTTTTGTAATTATTTTGTTAAATTCGATATTTCGATGCTGATTCAAGCACTATTTTTACGAGATTGGAGTTTGCGGGTGGATCTTGATAATTGGAGGTGCCTTTAGTAGTGAAAATAACCTTAGTTACTACTACTAACTAAAACGCGATTCAAAATGACGACCCAGTTGGCACAATGGTCACCATGCCGGACTGCCAATCACAGGGTTGCGGGTTCGATTCCCGCCTCAGACAAGTATTTATGCTTAGATATTTGTCTGTGGTCTGGTTGTTTCTATGTATTATAAGTATATATTTACAAAAGAAAAGTATATAAGTAGTATATCCGTTGTCTAGCACCCATAACACAAGTCTAGTTACTTAGCTTGGGGCTAGATGGCGATGTGTGGAATGTCCTGCAATATTTAGTTATAAATAAATAGTAGGTACTAAAAGAAACTGTTAGGGGCAGCCTACTTCATGCCTTGCTTCTACGGTCGGCTACATAATTGCAGACCCACCGTAGAGCTCCAAAATTACTGTTATAAGAATGTTTTCAACAGAAGAAGTTTAAACTCTGTTAACTTATGAATTTATCAAACGATAACATTCCCATAATAGTAATTTTAGAACTCTACGGTGTTTCTGCAATTATAGTGCCGACCGTACCTATAACTAACTACCAGTTAAGTATGTATATCGGGAAGCGGTTAATATCATGACAGTAATATTTAATGAATGGATCACAACATGACTGCGAGTAATTAATGGAAGTCAAAGCGCCATTTTGCACCTATGTACCTACACCAAGTGGTGTCTAGTTACATAAATTTACTAACATTTACCTATATATCTATAAATTATTACCAAAACCACATGAGTATGTGCCAATATTAATATTTAAAAAGAGTAAAGATTTTTTGTTTGTTATTAGGCATCGAAACTACTGGACCGTTTTTTAATGAAACATATGAGGATAGATTGATTGGGAGTGTTTGAGGAATGAAAGAAAAAGCATTTATTGAGTACAAACACACGACAAACACAGGAAGGAAGAAATGAACATGACACAGAAAATTAATTAAATAAAAAACAAAAAAATGACAAAGAAAAAACAAATTAAACGAGAAGTCGCTTTTAGGCTACTTTTTATCCGGATATTCTCATGGGTTCGGGACATACGCGGGTGAAACCGCGGAGCGCTGCTAGTCTAAAATAAATCACTCTGTAAAATACATAAAAATGAATCGCTGAATGTGTTGCTAAGCGCAAATATAGAGAACAGCTGAACCGATTTCGCTTATTATTTTTTTGTTATGTTTTTAATTATTGTCAGGAGAAGAAAAAATTAAAAGTTGCTCACAAAAATATATTACGCAGGTAAAACTGCAGCTAGTACATTAATAATTACGTCACTGTTAGCGCCTATTCACACAGTTTAAATAATTAAACATACATACTCTGCCATCTAGCGTCAACTTTGTTAAACGAAAATAACTCTAACTCTGAACCACGTTCCGAAAGGTTCCCAAAAAATATAACCAAAAATGCTAACTAAATAAATAGTACAAACTGATAGGGTTAGATGGCGCTGTAAACAATTTTAAAGTATCAACAAAAGCACTTGTTTTTGTGAGATTTTTAGGTTGAATGGTTGCGTAAAAATAACGTTAATGAAATAATTAAATCTCACCGTTCTATAGGTCCTTTTTTGTCCTGCATGTTTGCCCGGTCGTCCTTCTAATTCCACGTGAACCGTATAAATAATGTCAAAGAAATTTTCAACTATTGCAACTTTCCGATACACAGGGTCTTGTACTGGCGCATTCTGAAACAATACAAATATTTTATATTATTAACTTTAATGTTATACAAATCTTTTTTTAGTGCAAATAAAAAAGTGTGTTTAATTTTCGTGTCCATCCGTCAAACAACATCCTAGTAACGACATCTGTTGACTCATTTTAAAACCAAATAGTACAGCTACTCGGCGGTAGATGTCGCTGAAAGTTTTAGTTTTCAATGTTTTAACTAGATGGCGCTACTTGTATTTAAAGTCTATATTTCCAAATGATCCAGTTTTCTTTGAAGAAAATAATTGACAAATACAAGTAGAACTTGGAACTTGGCTTTTTATTTAACTTTTAAATTAGTCCTTTATGAAATTACGTAAGCTTACAAACATAATATTTTGATATGAGCTGATTTTTTTTACCTGACTGCAAAAACAGACGGACGGAACCCTAAAAATATGTTTTTCGCGCCTATTGTTACTTATACTTTCTAGCTATCACTTTGTGTATGTCGTGTTTTGTTTCTTCCTGTGTTGTACAAATAAAGTTATCTATCTATTTTTTATTGTTTTTACTTACACTAAATCCACCCAAGGTATTTAAAGCATTTTATAAAATACAGTTGTAAAATAATAATTGGAAAAACTTCACATTTTAAGCAAAACTACAACTCCTCCCATTTTTATATGTCAGTAAAAAGTTGCAATCGACAAAATTTTATATAAATAAAAAAGTACCATAATAATATAAATGGAATTTTAAATATTTCCATGCACAGTGGCTGCAAATATCGTTTATTAGGCTCCAATAGGTATTTCTCTTGTGTAGTTTTTAATTTCTCACATTATAGCAATTATTTAATTAAATATAAACATCTACATATACGCAAGCTTTGTTATATTTCACAGTATTTTGTATTTCGTCGCAAAGTTCGTGAAATTCGAGCGGCGAACGGGACGCCTCTGTATTTTATATAATTTATTTTTATTTTAGAGTCGACGTGCGGAGGGTGCTTACCGCTTGCTAAGCGAGCACGGCCGAGGGTTGCCAACAAACTGTCTAAGTATTTATTTTATTATATTGGGAATATTTTTGTTACATAATTTTACAGTGAATAGGCGAACATTTTGGCTCTATAGGATCGTCTGGGAGACCTTTAGAGGGCATAAGCCGCTTAAGGTAAGTGAAAATTATTTGACACTAGCGACCCGTCCCGGTTTCGCACGGCTATATTATGCATGTATTATACATATAAACCTTCCTCTTGAATCACTCTATCTATTTAAAAAAACCGCATTAAAACCCGCTGCGTAGTTTAAAGATTTAAGCATACAAAGGGATATAGGGACAGAGAAAGCGACTTTGTTTTATACTATGTAGTGATGATAGTGATAAGCCGCATAAGGTAAGTGAGAATTATTTGATAACTAGCGACCCACCCCGGCTTAGCACGGCTATATTAAGTTTTATAAACCTTCATCTTGAATCACTCTATCTATCTATTAGAAAAACCGCATCAAAATCAGTTGCTTAGTTTTAAAGATCTAACCATACATAGGGACAGACTTAATCCTACCTCCATGCATGGCGGAAAGCGACTTTGTTTAATACGATGTAGTGAGAGTGATATTGAATAGTGAAATTAAACTATTGTTTTTTATGTTTTGTACACTTTTAAAGGCCGTGCAAAGTTACTCTAATTTGTAATTAAGGTTCCGTACCTCAAAAGGTAAAAATAACCATAGCAACGATAATACGTTGCTATGGTAACCTTGTCAATAACGCTCACTCACGTTCCCGTAACATGACATTTTTTTGTGAGTGCAGTACGGTGTTCATCGTTATCACGTCAAAAGGAAGCCTTTTAAGGATCACTCTCTTGTCCATCTGTTCGTATGTCCGTGGTTTTTTCTTGATAGTATAAAATAAAGTCACTTTTCGCCGTCCTTATGTCCCTTTGTATGCTTAAATCTTTAAAACTACGCAACGGATTTTGATGCGGTTTTTTTTAATAGATAGAGTGATTCAAGAGGAAAGTTTTTATGTATAATATATGCATAATATAGCCGTGCGAAGCCGGAGCGGGTCGCTAGTTGTAAATAAAATAATATGTTAGTTATTATTTGGACAGCCCGTGGAGGTAATGCGTCGGCAGTACGGTGCGGCGCTACTAATTGGCAGCACGAATGGCGGGAGCCGTAGCCGGGATGGCGGAGAGCGGCGGAATGGCGGGATGGCGGGACGGGATGGCGGAATGGCGGTAATTGCCGACGCCATTAGTCCCGCCCCGGCCCCGGATAACCATCTTGATGCTTCGACGGGGTGATGCACTTGGAGATATCGTTATCTATTTCAACGGACTCGGGACTATTATGTTACTATACTGTGTTATTATTGTGCAGTTCAATATCACATAGCAGGATACGACTTTGTGCCACTAGTTGGGTTAGTTACCGGACTGTTGGCGACCCAGTTGGCACAATGGTCACCATGCCGGACTGCTAAACACAGGGTTGCGGGTTTTGATTCCTGCCTCAGACAAGTATTTATGCTTAGGTTTCTATGTTTAGGTATATATTTACAAAAGAAAAGTATAGTATATCCGTTGTCTAGTTACTAACACAAGTCTAGTAACTTAGCTTGGGGCTAGATGGTGATGTGTGGAATGTCCTGCAATATTTATTTACTTTATTACGTCAGTAGTTTTAGTAAAAAAATGTTTTTAGGGAAATTACCTTCATTTGGCCAGAGTTTGAGGAATTTTCAAAATGAAACAACATTTTGGCCGCTTTTAATAATATTGTAGCTACAGCTTAAAAACTTTTCTGTAAATTATAATGATTTTCCTGTACTATATATAAAAATAATCCTATTTATTCGTTTTTTCCTGGGTGTACATAATATTACAGGCATGGACGTAGAACTTCGAGCCTCTTAAAAGGACACATTTTCGCTTTCAGACCGGAAAACTAAAAAACATAATCCAGTCGGGTAAAAAAAGCCCAACTTTTTTCTCAAACAAATTTCGCCACTTTTCGTGACTTTTCGTCATTTAACTTTCGCCTCGGCACGAAATCGCGCCGGCACCTACCAGGCGCACATAAACAACAAGATAACGCAAGGGTGAGAACGCGAACAGATTACCATCGATAGTATCGTTTGGCAACAGGTTGATGCGGTGCCGTTCACCGTTGCTTGCCTGGTTGACCCACCTGCTGAACTATGACCTTAACCGGCCAAGTGCGAGTCGGACTCGCGGACGACGGGTTCCGTACAATGTTGTATCTAATTTGTTTTCTGTTTTAGTATTTGTTGTTATAGCAGAAATACATAATCTGTGAAAATTTCAACTGTTATTATCATGGTTCATGCGATACAGCCTGGTGACAGACAGACGGACGGACGGACAGTGGAGCCTTAGTAATAGGGTATCGTTTTTATCCAACCTATAGATGGCCTATCTTTTTTTATCCTTCCATTTTCAAAAGACAGACACTTTTCTTCAAAATAGGCTTCATCCCATCACTTTGGTCACAGAATAGATATTATTTCTTCCTTTAGTGTGCTATAGTTAACTTCTATCCCGTTATGATTGCCTGGTACTCCCGTGGGGCGAATTGGGAAGTATGGTCTTGCCTGCCTCTCCAACAAGCTACTTGGCGGATCTGTCAGGCAAACTTACTCGCGCGTACTTCAATCATTCAATCGGATGCATCAAGCCCGTTGGAACTTATGCAATGTGAAAGAGAAAGCAACACGATGATGCGACGCCGAGTTCCTGACTTGCTTTAGCTAGCTGAGCTCTATATCTTTTATGTATTCCTGGTATTCTTGCGAGTTAAACGAACCGAGCGCGCTCCTCTGTCATTTTTTTCCGGTCAAAAGAGTCGACAAGACAAAACAAGCAAGTAGGTCTACTTGCTTGTTTTGGACAAAATGGGGATGTACTCAATCAATGATTGTCCGTTATATGGCACAAAAATATTTGTGCTAGTGTCATTATCCAGGGAGGAAACAGTCGACTACGTTTGTATGGAGAGAGCGCAGGTACCCTTTCACCTTAATGTATCATTTGTCTATATGTATAAAACTACCTACATAGATATACCTAAGGAGATATACATCTAACTACCTATCTAAGTAATAGCTATGCTATAGTTAAGTTACTTAGGTAGGTGACTCGCAGACAGCGAGCGCGTCATTAGCGAACCGAGCTCCGGGATTCTATCGATACTTCTCACAATATATAACCATAGACAATTGTTAGAGAAGTTAGTCTGTTTGTTGATGTACATATTTATATGTTAAGGCCTTTAGACACAACAGGCATTGTTAAAATGCCGTGGTGCATTTAAAAGCCATACATATTATTGATAGAGGGCATTATGGTGAACAAATGGTGCCTTCACACTAAGGCTTCCAGTCTCGGTATATTTTCGAGTCCCGGGACAAAAATATCGAGACTCGATTTGGTCCCGGGATTCCCGGGAAAAACGAGACTTTCGACTCTTTTAAATAATTGATTTCTGTGCCCTTATGTAGGTAGTCTAGGTAGGGATTAGGTATTTCGTTAGTGAATACAAGATATTTTAATAAGGTAATTTATTATTCAAAATGTAACAGTGAACTGAAAATAAACAAAATGAAAGGAATATAAAAAATATCAGATTTTCTCATTTTTGAAGTGGGCTCGTAAAAAAAACAAAAGCATTCAATGTATTTTCTGATAGAGAGGATCTTATTTTGTTACAAAAATAACACAAAGAAAACAAATTTACGGGACCCGTGTAACAAAATATCTGACAATGTTAGGTTAAGAGGTTATGTAGATACAATTACCATAGAGTAACGTAATTTTTATATTAGAGTGTTGCCTATTGCCGTGCCAGTTGTCACTTGCCATATAAGCAGGGTGAAAAATAATTATTTCATTGGAATCTCGAAAGTCTCGTTTTTCCCGGGACTGGAAGTTGCAGTCTCGAGTCTCGAAAATACGAAAAAATCGTCGAGACTCTCGATATTTTCGAGACCGAGAGTCCCGGGATGGAAGCCTTACTTCACACTGAACTTTTACAGCGTATAAACTATGCCAAGCTCCCATACTAAAACCATACATTTTTTCTAAGTCCATAGACAATTTTTTTTCTCTTCCTTTATTATAAGTAGGTATATTATAACGAGTAAAACAGCATGATGTACCAATACAAGAATGTCTCGACAGTTCGCTACGGTACGGCAGCCATACCTACCTACATCCAGTCTACGAGGCGCGGGCTGCCTTCACTTGAATAGGGCTGTCAACTGTATAGTTAACGCAAAATATTGTTTATTATATTCTTATTTTATTTTTAACTAGCGACCCGACCCGGCTTCGCACAGCTATATTATACATGTATAAACCTTCCTCTTGAATTACTCTATCTATTAAAAAAAACTTCATCAAAATCCGTTGCGTAGTTTTAAAGATTTAAGCATACAAAGGGATATAGGGACATAGGGACAGAGAAAACGACTTTGTTTTATACTATGTAGTGATAGTGACTAGCGACCCGTCCCGGCTTCGCACGGCTATATTATGCATTTATTATACATATAAACCTTCCTCTTGAATCCCTCTATCTATTTAAAAAAAACCGCATCAAACACCGTTGCGTAGTTTTAAAGATTTAAGCATACATAGGGACATAGGGACAGTGAAAGCAACTTTGTTTTATACTATGTAGTGATAGTGACGAGATGACGTTTTATAAATTGGTGAACACCTGCACTTTCAAAAGAAATGTGACGTCATGCGTTATTGACAAGTAAGTAACCATGGCAACGTATTGGAGTATGCAAAATGGTTATGACAAAAGAGTTCTTATGGCGTTAACACGTAAAATTATTGTCCGGAATCCGACTTTACAAAACAAACGAATTACAAAATATATGTGGGTCCAAACATTTTTTTGAAAATTTTGAGGTAGGTAAGGTAAATTTTAAAATCAACAAATAATAACATTACATAATTTTTCTACGGTGGGTAATTCCTGACTCTTTACGGATGAAAAACGTGTAAACTAGGCAATTGGACAACTTTATCTGATAATTGAAAATGATGGTAATCAAATTGGTTTTGTATCGAACTGATAGTGATTTTATGATCGTACAAGAGTGTTTGAAGCAATGTAGTCAATTAATGCAAGGTTTAGATTAGATTAAGTACTGAAAGGATAAAAACGGTACCCTATTACTAAGAGCGGTTTCGCACTACATCCGAATCCGAATCCGAAATGAAATATGAAATTAAACGTAAATTACCAAGTATGTTTATTTATTTAGAGATCCAACAGGTATTATATTATACTTAAAAAACATAGTATAACAACAAAACCAATTTTAAATAGAAATTAACCTCATTTACTCACATTCATACAATATATAGTCTAATTTTTCTTCATTTACTCTCTCCAAATCTGTCTTATACATATTATACTCCACTCACATTTAACTTAAATAATGTTTTATATTCTACATATTTAACTAAGTATTGATTAAAGTTTGTTAAGCTTTAATTTTTTGTTAATATTGAAACTTGTCTTATATACTTAAGAATTTTTGATTGAGATGAACCCACTTGTTAAATCTATACTAAATATCACTATATAGTCTTTAAAACTATTAATATATAAAATGTACTTATATTTGTTTCACATTTAATAGGATTAGGATAAATTAAATCACCAATAAGGGGAAGGGGCTCTGCATATCCTTATTACAGGTTATTTTATAACCTAGCAAGGGATGCAGACCTAAACCATAAATTGGTCCTTAACGGCTAACCGAAACATGTAAGTGGTACTTCTTATAGTGTATACTTACGTCCTAAATATTTCTTTAAGATACCACCCACCTTCTATATGTACTTAATTTTAAGACTATTGTAAACTTTTTTGATCAATAAATATTTATTATTTATTATTATATTATTAATTACAGGATCTCACGGTTAAAACATGATGATCAGCATACCTATTCAGACGTGAGCGCAACTACTATAAATAAGAAACAACAAACAAATAATTATTAAAGTTACCATTGACAAGTGAACTCAGCATAATATAGTCATTCACCAGCAAAAAATTTATTAGCCTAACGCCCCGCGCAGTCACAACACCAAGTATAATAACTACCCAGTTGGCACAATGGTCACCATGCCGGACTGCCAAACACAGGGTTGCGGGTTCGATTCCCGCCTCAGACATGTATTTATGCTTAGATATTTGTCTGTGGTCTGGTTGTTTCTATGTATTATAATTATATATTTAAAAAAGAAAAATATAAAAAAGAGTAGTATATCCGTTGTCTAGCACCGATAACACAAGTCTAGTTACTTAGCTTGGAGCTAGATGGCGATGTGTGGAATGTCCTGCAATATTTATTTATTTAAATACAATATTATAATGTAAAGTGTTATGTCAACCCTAGCCTACTATAGGTAGGTAGGTACTCGGTCGGTAGGCACGTCGCTCAGCGCGCATGGAATCACCTGCCCACACAATTTTACGAGCTGCTGTCGGCTCGCTACCGCGCCAAGCCGCCGGCTTTCACTAGGGATGGGGTAGTGGAAGTAGGGAAAATATAGTTTATCGATAAAAATAATCAGTGAATTTTTGGCTTGGAAAATGTATGTAAGTGTAAATGTTGTGATGCGTTTCCTGCATTATGTGGAATTTTATCTTCTAAAATATATGTAAAAATAGATTTTCCCCGCGTGGGGTTTGAATTTTCTCAAACCCTTTCTTAGAGGATGCCTACATATTATTTTCCTATTATAATTATTGATGCTGGAATCGACCCTGTAACCCTATGTTTCGCGACCGGGTGTTCACCCACTACGCCACAGAGGTTGTCAATAAACTGGCTTTGCCTATATTCTGTGTACAGAATATACAGGCGTGTTATACAACGTGAGGTCGATATTCAGCAAAATAAAAAAATGTGAGCCGTCACGGGACGCCTGGCAGATGTGAAACATCGACATTATTTTGTAAAAGTAATATGCAGAAAAGAACAGATTGTGATAGAATCGCACAGTCGATTACGGTGTGTACACACCGTACATACTACTGCATATAGACTGTATATACAGGGTGTCCCGTAATGAATGGCCAAGAGGACACTGTGCCGGATCAGAAAAACGAAAGTTATGTTCTATGAAAGTCTCTTAGTTTCCGAGATATCCGCCATTTTAATTTTTTTTTAATTTCACGCCTTTCTCTATGTTTTGTTATGCCAAAACTGCAAATGAAGGAATTATCCTAATCTGGTTTTTGGATAGTATTCCAGGATAAATGTGCTATCGAATGCAAACATGATTTTTTATGACACATCGAAAGTTTTTTTTAAACTAAGGTCTAACTCAAATTTCATGGATTTTTAATTTTTTAACCTTTCCTGGTGTAAAAAAAATGTATGGTCACCCTGGTGCCAAATTAAAAAAAAGTTGCCTATTTCATTGAGATTCTGAAAAGGTATAATATGTGGTATTGCCAGCATTTATTACTGAATAAATTTCTAATACAATGAGCAAGAGCATGCTTTTTGTGAAGTAAAAGTAGTACTATTTACTTTATTGTACCTAAAATAATTCAAGAAATTTTAATTCTGAAATTCCTCTAATTCACTATGGAAAAAAAACGAAAAAAGACAGCTCTGGCTCACTTTAATAGGAATTAATTTTGTATTGAATGCTGGCAATACCACGTATTATATCATTTTAGAATCTCAATGAAATAAGCAACTTTTTTTTAATTTGGCACGAGTGTGACCATACATTTTTTTACACCAGGATAGGTTAAAGATCAGGTTAAAAAATTAAAAAACCATGAAGTTTGAGTTAAACCTTAGTTTAAAAAAACTTTCAATGTCTCATAAAAAATATTGTTTGCATTCGATAGCACATTTATCCTGGAACACTATCCAAAAAACAGATTGGGATAATTCCTTCATTTGCAGTATTGGCATAACAAAACATGGAGAAAGGCGTGAAATTAAAAAAAAATTAAAATGGCGGATATCTCGGAAACTAAGAGACTTTCACAGAACATAACTTTCGTTTTTCTGATCCGGCACAGTGTCCTCTATCCGTAGGGGCCCACTTGGCCATTCATTACGGAACACCCTGTATATACCATCATATAGCGGCAGGCGTCGCCACGCCAGAAATCGGTTTTACGTGCGGCTATAGATGTTTCTCATCAATAATATATCAAAATATCGATAACTAATTAGGAATTCAGCAGCCCAACACTATAGTAGCACTCGGGCCGGGCCACGAGGCGATGGAATTAAATAGCACGCACCGCACGACACTTCCCCTCCCCCCCCACGTCAGGACGCCCGCCGCCTGCCACCCCACCCCGCGCGCCGCCTGCGGCCCCGTGCGCCCGCCCCGGCCCCGGCCGCCTTCGGGATCCGAGACGTACGTAACTACTAAGTACAATAGTGATATATTATACCATGTTACGTGTATATTTATACCACCTTCATTATACATAATACCTCATATACATATGAGATGACGTTATAATTATATTATGTGTTAACTATCTACATCTACACTAATATTATAAAGAGGATGTTTTTTTGTTTTTTATGTTTGTAACGAATAGGCTTTGAAAAAATGGACAGATTTTTATGAAACTTGGTATGAGGGAGGATACATTAATTAATCTATATTCCCACGGGATCAGAAGTTACGCCGGTGAATAATTCTTACTATATTATTAATTATAGGCTTACTATATTTGATATAGGTTTATATTTCGAAGTTTTTGAAATCAGTAGTTTAGGTATCTAATGATTAAAACTGGCTAAGTGTGAGTCGGACTCCGGACATGAAGGGTTCCTTACCATTATATTGAAATTAAATTTATCACTCCAAAGATCCTCACAAGACAAGCCCTCAGGGGCATATCTGAGAAGTTGTCTTAAGGGTACCGGACGCTCTCTCCATACAAACGTAGTCGACTGTTTCCTACCTGGACTGATAATACTGATAACTGTCATGGCAGTTATCAGTTTTATGCAACAAAAATATTTGCTCTAGTGTCATTATCCAGGAAGGAAACAGTCGACTACGTTTGTAAAACCACTGCAAGTCTCTGTAAATATCTTTATATAAAATATTCAAGGCGTATAAATTGAAGTCTCCTATCTGGAGATATTGGATAGGGATTCATAAAATTATTTGAGAATTTCATCAATCATTTCATCAATCATTTTTTAATGTTTAGTTTTGGTTTTGACGTGACAACGTTTTATAAATTGGTTTGCCGGGTGACACTTCAAGAAACTGCGTTACGCTCCGCTGACGTTATGCGCTCACAATGAGAGCGAGTGAGAGGCACGCGGGCATGGTTAGCCCGCCTAAGAGCGAGAGAGACAGACATAAAAAGTGAAAGGCACGCGTCCCTTCCACTCGAGCACAGTTGTTGTCACGTAAAACTTTCGCCCGTATACCGACTTTACAGGCAACCAGTTTTTTTAACTTATTTTAATTTTAAATGAATTTATTTTAATTTAATTTAATGTTGATTTAGTTAGTTGTATGCGGATTATGTACGAGAAAGGTTGACCGATGATGGTCCCTTCATCTCACCGTGTGTCATCCATAGAATTTGAGTTCGTACCTCACAAGTTTCTTGGTGTCATCTCTGCCCTTTTACGTGCTTTTACCATTCAGAGTGGCAAATGTCAGTTTATAAAGTCACCAGCTGTGCGCCGAGTTTCACCCACGTAACTCCCGATCCCGTGGGAATATCAAAATGAAAGGTAGCCTATAGCCTTCCTCAATAAATGACTATCCAACACAAAAACAATTATTCAATTCGAACCAGTAGTTCCTGAGATTAGAAAGAAAGAAAGAAATAAAACTTTATTTTCTGAACACAAAAAAAATAGACAAGTAAAAAAGCACAAGAAAAAAAGTAGAACAGCGCCAAGGTTTCGTCCTCAGCACATGCTAAAGCCTCAGCGCGTTCAAACAAACTCTTCAGCTTTTTAATATTAGTATAGATTCTCACAATTTCAGCAATACTGATCTGCAATTCTGTCAGATAATTATATTATTATTATATAGGGAGCATCTGGTTGGAGGCGTGTGACGTCATCGCTCCAGGCAACAGATCTACTAATTCAATTATTGTGCCGCGTTATAGGTACGACTCTATCGATATTTGAATATTTCGGTTACAACACTATATAGTTGTAATCCGCGGGCTATATCGATAAAATTCCCGTTATAATTTTCGGTGTTGTACATCACTAATTAGTTTTTTAAGTCTCTTACATAGTATAAAACAAAGTCGCTTTCTCTGTCCCTATATCCCTATGTATGCTTAAATCTTTAAAACTACGCAACGGATTTTGATGCGGTTTTTTATAGATAGAGTGATTTAAGAGGAAGGTTTATATGTATAATACAGGCATAATATAGCCGTGCGAAGCCGGGACGGGTCGCTAGTAATATTATAAAATAGAAAATCACTCACTAGAGCGTATGGATATTGAGCGTATGCACTTTGACACCCATATCTGTCGACTTAGGGCATTACGGCTAACAAATAATGCCTTCACAAAAAACCTCTAAAGCGTTTCGGAAACGGGATTTAGAGTAGATTATTATATACATCACTATCACTTCACTTCACTACATAGTATAAAATAAAGTCGCTTTCTCTGTCCCTATTTCCCTTTGTATGCTTAAATATTTAAAACTACGCAACGGATTTTGATGCGGTTTTTATTTAATAGATAAAGTGATTAAAGAGGAAGGTTTTTAGATATAATACATGCATAATACTGCCGTGCGAAGCCGGGGCGGGTCGCTAGTAATAGATATTTTATGTAGATTAGTATAAGTTGTAAAAGTGTACCACGTCCTAACTAGATTTTTAAGACGTTTCAATGTCCTGACGTAGGTTCACACTAATATCATGATAATACAGTCGTTAATTGTAGAACGAATTAACAATTTGATTCGATTTTTTTCTAATAAATTCAAAAAATGTTCACTTGCAATTTAAATTCTTACAAAGCTAGTTCCTAATTTATCATTCTGGAACTGTATTAGGGGTGATTTACACTAGTGCGGGACGTGGCCGGGCCGTGGTCGTGGCCCAGGTGGGGCACGGACAGACGGGGCACGGATTAGGAACGTTACATACATTTTCACATATCTTATTCAATTGACGACCCAGTTGGCACAATAGTCACCATGCCAGACTGCCAAACACAGGGTTGCGGGTTCGATTCCCGCCTCAGACATGTATTTATGCTTAGATATTTGTCTGTGGTCTGGTTGTTTCTATGTATTATAAGTATATATTTACAAAGAAAAGTATATAAGTAGTATATCCGTTGTCTAGCACCCATAACACAAGTCTAGTTACATAGCTTGGGGCTAGATGGCGATGTGTGGAATGTCCTGCAATATTTATTTACCTACTTATACACCGTATACCTACTACTCAAATATTTGTAAAATCTACTAATGTTACTCCAAAGATTCTAATTAGATTCTCAGCAAATTATGGAACAACCCCTGGGGTACCCCTTTTCAACACAGAAAGAATTATCTCAATCCGTTTAGCCATCTTAAAGTAAGCTGTGAACATAGGTAAGTACATTACTCCTTTTTTGAAGCGGACGGGGAATGGATTTGAAGCGATTATAAATTAAAAATTTATTTATTTATTTATAAATTAACTAGCTGCCCTACGCGGTTTCACCCGCGTAACTCCCGATCCCGTGGGAATATCGGGATGTAAGCTATCCTATCTCTCAAGTTGGATCGAACTGCACATGGTGTGCGAATTTTATTATAATCGGTTAAGTGGTTTAGGAGTCCATTGAGGACAAACATTGTGACACGAGATTTATATATATTAAGATAAGAATATTAATTTTTAGCTAGATGGGTCTGGCCGGAAGACCAGCGCTGCAGCAGAGCATGCTTGGCTGCAGCTTTACCTGACCAGACCACCCATTTGGGTCAGCACACGACTTCTCTTTTATGTTTTTTTTTCTTTTTTATGTCACTTTTCTGTTTTTTATGTAAAAAAAATCTTTGTCATGTTCATTTTTTCCTGTGTCTATCGTGTTAAGGTACGCAATAAATGATTTTCTTTCTTTCTATACCGTGCCCCGTCCGGGCCACGTCCACGGCCAGGCCCGGATACGGCCCAATCTAATGTAAATACTCCTTAAAATGTTAGTTGGTGCGATGTTGTTGCGATACATCATACAAGGGAGCATCAATCAGTGACAGCCCTAATCACTAACAGAGGGATGTCAAACTTGTTTACTTACGCGTATTTCCCGCCCTAGTCGCTCGCTTCGAGGTTCGATTCATTTGGTACAATGCGAATAGGACTTTATGCGAACAGGATCAATTTGACAGTGACCAAAATATGACCGTTTGCTTCACAGCGCGGCGCGACGCATCCGCCTCGAATTTCATAGCCTCTTAAAAAAATGGTTGGCTGTAAAGTCTGTTTACGGACGATAATAATATTAGTACCGTATAACGTCATGAAAACGATGAAAAATTGAGTTTTTTTTTGTTATCTTTTTCTTTTTTTTCCCTTTATCCTATTCGTCACTCGTCACCATAACACAAGCCCAGATGAGCGACATTACCATGACGCATGACGTCCCACATCGGGAACGAGACGCATGACGTCACACATCAGGAACGGGACGCGTCATGTTACGGTAACATGACACTTTTTTTGTAAATGCACGTGTTCCATCAATTTATTAGACGTTATCTTGTTTTACAAAAATACTTGTTACAGTTTGGAGAAGCTTTTGTGGCCAAAACCACGGATGAAATAAGAACAAGGTATTATGTACTTAATTAGTTTAGTTTTACGGGGCTATTTCCGCACTTAGCCTCTTCAGGCTTTAAAGTCAAAAACAGTCGTTCTGGGGCCGATGAAAGAAAAAAAGTCTAAAATTCAACTTATTCTTTGAATTCAGCGATATCGGTTGTCATTTGCCTGCTGTGCGGCTGGCTGCGGGGCAAAGTTACCCGTCCGGTGACGACATCCAGCGGCGCGATGTTACCAGGCGCACATAAATAACGGAGAGCATACGGTGCACTGGGTGAGTCTCTGTTACCACAATACATTTACATTTGCGGTTAGCGATAATACACCTTACCGCCTTGAAATAAAGGTTCAATTGAATGTGAATTCTAAAATATTGTAGCATCGCGTTTCGCACTGTCAGACAACTAAATACAAGCGAATATGTACTCTAACTCAAAAGCGTAGGACAACAAACAAAATTACTATGTAGAATACATACGAAAATGTAGTCTATTTTTAAGATGATAAAGTTAGAAATTGCAAACTAACGTCGAATCGAAAATGAGCTCATGATCCGGGAAATATTTCGTAGCGTTTTGCCATTCGATTGACATCACTTTCATTGGTGCATGTGCATTATTTGATGAAACTCCTTCTGTTTTTGTCATCCTAGTAACTCTTAAATATGGAGTATGAGATTTTCGAGGTTTCTAGGAATATTCGGAGCGAAACACCGATCATAGTCATAGTCAGCGATCATAGTCAATAATCATAGTCACTGGAGCGAACGGAATCTATATAGTATAGACACAATATACCTACTTAGATTTTATAATGTTCTTCTTTTACCAGTTACGTACCAGCAAATCCGGCCAGAGCCCATCGAAATCGGCCCCACTTGTACCTATCCCGGGCGGCACTTATCTCGGCCCGGACGGAACCGGCCGTATTTATGCGTACTTTGTACGTGATTAAGAATAATACCCCGGTCGCTTCCCGTTTAAGGGACCAGGGGATTATGACAGGTATGCAGCAAAGTGGTTTCGAGTGGGTATTGGAGTCAAGGAATCCCTACAAACTTATCCTATGTGTGTTTTTGATACTCCTTCATGCAAAAACTACTGGACCGATTGTAATAAAACTCGGTATGTAGATAGCTGGAAACCTGGATTAACACAGGCTACTATTACTACCATTTTATTTTTCACGAGATAAATACCGGCATTTACAAAAAAGCGTTACGTTACGTTACGTTCCGACAAGCAACGTATTTGAAGTATGCAAAATAGTAATGTCAACGATACAAAAGAGTTCATCACTTAAAATTATCGTCCGTAATCCGACTTTACAGACAACCATTTTTAGTTGCTCTAGAAGCTAAACTGTATTAAGTGAGGTATACGTAGGTAATGCTGTACATCAAACAGTTTGACAGAAGTATCATCTATTCTGTGGTTTGAACCTGTGATTGATTGCCTTCGACTTGTTGGAATCATGATGACCTTTAGATGTACGACCAATTGGATCAAACGTCCCATCCGGGATGGTCCGTCAGTCATCAACACCACAAAGACTCACTATGTCGAATCATGTACTAGGAAGACATGACTAGATAGAAAACCAAATTATATAGAAAAAATCGAGCATCCACTTTCGACGAAATGAACTATGTCGAGTCGTTGTACTAGGAGGTCATAACTCGATAAGAGGCTAACCCGCCAACCGAGGAATCAATCACGGGGTGGTAAGCTGTTAATGAGCGGGACGCGGGGTGGTTTGACGGAGGGCTTCATTATAGTCCAAGAAGCACTGTGAAATAGATGTATGTGGAGTAGAAATTTAATATTCTTTCTTTTTATTGACGTGATAACGTTTTATAAATTGGTGAACACCTGCAATCTCAAAAAAGTGTGACGTCACGCGTTGTTACTGGAACGCCTCATGTTATTGACAAGGTAACTATAGCGACGTTTTATCGTTGCCATGGTTACCATCAATGTTTTCTTATGACGTTATCACGTAAAATTATCGTCCGGAAACAGACTTTACAGACAACCATTTTTTTTAGTTCTTGCAGGTAAGAAGAACTGAAAACTAAAAATAATGTGGTTTTAGGGTACCGTACCTTAAAAGGTTAAGAATAACCCTTAAAAGATCACTCTCCTATCCGTCTGTCCGTCTGTTTTAGTAAGAATCAGGTTCAGCGCACCGCGGTTTCACCCGCGTAAGAATATGGGGTTAGTAAGTAGACCTATAAATCAATGTATCTTTACATTAAAATACGAATTTATTCACTGCAAACAAAAAAAAACTGTTTATAATATTAGTGTTAATTCAACATTTTAAAATAATATCAAAACTCAAAACTTTTTATATATTTGGAATCATACAATTTACATGAAATCACTTAGAAACGTCTTAAAAACTTAGTTAGGATGTGCCTTCGGAACGCATCCACCAATGAAGAGAAAGCACAGGAAAAGAGGGTTCTTTTTGTGATCATGCTCACAAAGGTCAAGATTACAAATATTTGAACGTATTATTTGAAATGGAGCAATTCTCTGGCAGTCTCATTCATGGGTTCTTATCATTACGCTACGCCTTACCTTACAGCAGAATTTATGCTTTAAAAAATTGATCCCAATTTAAACTGACTTTTAAACCTGTTAATGGAGATATCATATACATCTTTAGGTAACTTATTATAATAGAGCACACATGTTCCATTAAACGACCCGTTTAATTTTTTTTCATCAACTCGCAGAATTCACCCAAAAATAAAATTTCGAACGGCTTGAAACTCCAAATCTGTTCAACACTTTTTCACAGAAAAGGTCAAGCTAATTGTTCGTAATTTGAATTAGAAAGTAATTATTGCTACGTTATATTAAGTCTGGGATATTTCAACAGTGACATCTAGGACTATAGGTAGTAGAAATGTGGAGGCAAGGAGCGACCGCTCAACGGTCGGCTACCGTGATAAAATCGTCTACTTCGTACGGTGAAATGGCATATAATTGAAGAGCGCCTGCCGCAGTAGCACTATAAAAAAAACAGCGCACTCCGGGAGTGCATGCAGAAGTGAAAACTGTATATCTGTGTAAAATCTCATCTGTCGCGAGAACGGCTGAAAATGCTCACTCGTGTATCAGTGATGGCGCTAGTGTGCGACGCGAACTGCGTACGGCAGCTCGCTGCGAACCTGCACCATCCACCGAGAGATGTCGCTGTTAACACTGTTGTACAGAAGTGAGTATCGTAGTTCGGCCGTTTGCACAGAGATGGCGCTGTTTTCAATATTGCATAGTAGTAGAAGCACAATAACTGTGAAAAATCTCATCTGTCAAAATCTCATCTGTCGCGAGAACGGCTGAAAATGCTCACCCACAAAAGTGCCCAACGCGCCATAAGAAGTTTTCACTTCAAAAAACATTCTAATTGTTCGAAATTTGAATTTGAAAGTAATCATTGCCACGTTACATTTCAACAGTGACATCTAGGACTATAAGTAGGTAGTAGAAATGTGGAGGCAAGGAGCGACCGCTCAACGGTCGGCTACCGTGATAAAATCGTCTACTTAGTACGGTGAAATGGCAGATAATTGACGAGCGACTGCCGCGGCGGCCCCCTGTCCGCTCTGCGGGCTCGTAAATACAACCGACTGATTGTGTAACACGATTTTGTTACCATGCATCTACGAATTTATCGGTTTTTCATACAAGTATTCGTATTGTCACACGTACAAGGGGAGGACTTGGAGATAGCACAGTAGCACAGGTTTCACCTTATTAAAACGAAGTTCCGTTTGCGACGGGACCTATTTCATAAAAAAATCAGTTTTATCTAGTTTGAGTAAAAATGAAACTGTCCGTCAGTCTGTCTGCGTTAGTTTTATGAGATACTAGCTGCGCCCCGCAGTTTCACCGGCGTAAATAAGTATATAAGTAGTATATCCGTTGTTTAGCACCCCTAACACAAATCTAGTTACTTAGCTTGGGGCTAGATAGCGATGTGTGGAATGTCCTGCAATATTCATTTATGTTTATTCTATTTAAGTCCCGATGGGGATATCGGGATAAAAAGTAGCCTCCTTGTTAATCCAGGTCTCCAGCTATCTATATTAAGGCTTCCATCCCGGGACTCTCGGTCTCGAAAATATCGAGAGTCTCGACGATTTTTTCGTATTTTCGAGACTCGAGACTGCAACTTCCAGTCCCGGGAAAAACGAGACTTTCGAGATTCCAATGAAATCATTATTATCATTATTCAAAAATGTACGGAATCACCCTGAGGAATCACCAATAATTTTTTTTCACCATGCTTATGTGACAACTGACAAGTAGTGACAACTGACAAGTAGTGACAACTGGCAACACTCTAATATAAAAATTACGTTAGTCTGTGATAATTGCAAAATACATAACCTCATAACCTAACATTGTCAGATGTAGTACTTACTTGTACTTTTACTCCCACGAGCGTGGAAGCAGAGAGGGTCTTTTCCACTGCAGGTTATTTTTGTAACAAAATAAGGTTCTCTCTATCAGACAAAAAAAAATATTCATCAAAATCGGTTGATAAACAAAGAAGATATGCGGGAACATCCATAGAAAAAAAACATACATACAACCGAATTGAGAACCTCCTCCTTTTTTTGAAGTCGGTTAAAAATACATTGAATGCTCTTGTTTTTTTACGAGCCCACTTCAAAAATGAGAAAATCTGATAATTTTTTTATATTCCTCAAACTCAAACTCAAATTTATTTATTCCTAGAATGTAGTTTTACATGGTGTTCAAGTAATAGGTCCTTACATCCGTTAGGTTCGTTAGGTCCGTTAGGTTCGTTCCTTTCATTTTGTTTAGTTCAGTTCACTGTAACATTTTGAAAAATAAATGACCTTATTGAAATATCTTGTATTCACTTACGAAATACCTAATCCCTACTAGACTACCTACATAAGGGCACAGAAATCAATTTTTAAAAAGTCTCGAAAGTCTCGTTTTTCCCGGGAATCCCGGGACCAAACCGAGTCTCGATATTTTTGTCCCGGGACTCGAAAATATACCGAGACTGGAAGCCTTAATCTATATAGATACCGAGTCTCAACGCAATCAGTTCAGTGCCTTTATTCGCTAAGGTTCAAGTCGTTGGGCGCGCGTGATTAGGGGCGGAGGGGGGGCGGTTCACGCGCGCCCGACGACTTGAACCTTAGTGAATATAGTATAGGCCCTGTAGTTTTTGAGTGAAGAAGTAACAAAAATACATCCATTAATAATATTAGTAGAATAGAATTTGAAACAAGAAATGTCACGTACTCCACTGCGACTTCGTCCTTATTAAAGTATAACCGATTTTTTAATGCTGACATGTTGCAAGCAAGCACTAACCTCGTTAGATACTTGTACCTACATTTAACTGCATTGCACAGTTCATCAATCCAGCGGCCCCTCCCTAACAGTTTTAAACGCCGTACCCTACCCTCGTAACCATCTTCGATCCTCAGTATCTATCTGAGTGTTGCCATAAAACAGTACCGTTCTTCCTCGTAAATCTAAAACGGGCTCCGTAACTGCCTGTCGCGCAATGTCGCGCATAAACACGGCTTTGTCATTGGCTGCCGATGTTTTACAGTCTTCAAGTATTCCATCATAGAAAAGCTGATGTTTTTGAGTTTTAACTTGAGTTTCTGAGTATCATTTAATCGTCTAAACAGTGATTTGGAGTAAAAGTTCTTTACTTACAACATCACATCGTACTATATTAGGTATAACTTTTTTTATATCATCACTACATAGTCTATATCTATACTTATACTTATCTATACTAATACTAATATATTATAAAGCTGAAGAGTTTGTTTGTTTGTTTGTTTGAACGCGCTAATCTCAGAAACTACTGGTTCGAATTGAAAAATTATTTTTGTGTTGGATAGTCCTTTTATCGAGGAAGGCTATAGGCTACTTTTTATCCCGATATTCCCACGGGATCGGGAGTTACGCGGGTGAAACCGCGGAGCGCTGCTAGTATAAAATAAAGTCACTTTTCGCCGTCCCTATGTCCCTTTGTATGCTAAGATCTTTAAAACTACGCAACGGATTTTGATGCGGTTTTTTTAATAGATAGAGTGATTCAAGAGGAAGGTTTGTATGTATAATACATGCATAATATAGCCGTGCGAAGCCGGAGCGGGTCGCTAGTACACTATATTATTATAACAAGGAATCTTTTCACGCAGTTCTTAAATTTTGCCAATATTTTAACTTTAAAAAATAGGTAAAAAAACTTTTTTAAGTTAAACGGTTTTATGATAAACATACATTGCAATGTTTAAGATAAATGTACTAAAAACCAAAAAATAATAAAATAGATACAGTCGTGGGAATTATAAACATATGCATAGACTAGACTAAAATAAAACCGTGGGGCACGTCAATTGTCTACAAATTATCGACTTAATGTGCGATAGAAGAATCGTTTAATTCGTCGTTAGGTCGTCAACCGACAACGATGGACGTGTGATAAGTAGGGCTAGAATGTGGAAACAAGCTAGCAAGCTCGATTATAAGCGAGTTTTAGGGTTTCATAGTGTTGAGCGAGTAGTACTTTTATCATATGTTTTGTCGATTAGAGACAAACTACGAGCAGTGAAACGATTTCTCGCCAGCCAGCAGTGTGAATGTCCAACGATAAACTAGTTGAAACATCTCTTTTATTTACATGGAGTGTATAACTATTGGAATTTCCATGAGCAAGAAAATAGTAAGTAATTTCCTCATCGTCTGCGGGCCAACTGCCTAACGACGAATTAAACGATTCTTCTATCGCACATTAAGTCGATAATTTGTAGACAATTGACGTGCCCCACGGTTTTATTTTAGTCTAGTCTATGCATATGTTTATAATTCCCACGACTGTATCTATTTTATTATTTTTTGGTTTTTAGTACATTTATCTTAAACATTGCAATGTATGTTTATCATAAAACCGTTTAACTTAAAAAAGTTTTTTTACCTATTTTTATTTTCTAGTTTTTAGTTTTTATTTCGCATTCTGTTTAATTCATTTAGTGCTTCATTATTGCAAGGTTTCTTGCCCGTTAGTTTATTGCAGTCCAACTCCTCTATACGTAGTCCCTGCAAAGATCTTACTCTACTAAGAGCCACGTAGGCTTGACCTTCTTCAAACAGTTTCGCACCTAAGTATACGACTGCGTGATCCACAGTGCTGCCCTGCATTTTATGTATTGTAGAAGCCCATGATAGTATTAAAGGCAACATTCTTCTTTCAGCCGTCCCGTAATTGTACTTAGCTGGAAACTGTATGGCTTTCGGGTGTATAAGATGTACTCCGTCTCTTGCGAAATCAATTCGGATGGAAGGTACATCTGTTGCATACATCTGTGTTCGACGAAATTGAGGCCAAACGATTTAGTTTAAGTAGCCTATAGCGCCATTTACTAGTCCTTTTGAAACGTCAATATTGGACCGTAGCATGACTTTTTCCCCCACAAATATTTCCAGTTCCGTTGGTAAACCCCCAGTTTTGTTGATATCAGCTGGTATTATAGTAGCTATATCCACATTGTCTGCATTTCGTGTGGCGTGTACTAGCTGATCCTGCGCTTTTATTTTGTAAATGCGAGCACCATTATTTCTGTACAAATTCAATACAGCAGAGTTGTGGTCGTTAACTTGTTGATTTGTGGGGTATACCCTTAACGCTTTGTCTATTGCAAACTCATCACTCGTGTCTTGAAGAAGTCTTCCCATTAAAATACTAAAATGTTGGGTTGTTAGCTCACCGACTCTCAAAGCATTCAAAATATCAATAAAAGTCTGGTCACCTTGCTGACGCATATTTTCAGTTAATTCACACAGCGTGAATAAACGCCAGAGATGTGTAGCTGGTTGGAGATGTTCTGACTGTTTGAAAACAGGTGTTCCTGATCGTTTTATAGGAGGCAGTTGTAAAAGATCACCGAAAAGTAATACGTTTACTCCTCCAAAAAACTCATTTTCACAGTTCTTAATTTGCCTTAATCGAGCGTCCATCATGCATAACCATCTTAGATTTCAATTTTGCATAATAAATTGTATTCTACTTGTTGAGACCTTTCATTTGATACCCATGTTGATGGGATTGATAAAACCTAAGTTATCCGCCATTTTGTAGAGGCCGCCATCTTGGATTTTAATTTTATCTAGTACATTGTATTCTACTAGTTGAGCACTTTCATTTGATACCCATATTGATGGGATTGATAAAACCTACGTTATCCGCCATTTTGTAGCGGCCGCCATCTTGGATTTCAATTTTTTATAGTATATTGTATTCTGCTTGTTGAGCCCTTTCATTTGATACCCATATTGATGGGATTAATAAAACCTAAATTATCCGCCATTTTGTAGCGGCGGCCATCTTGAATTTATAATGATAATGAATAAACATAATTGTATTGTCACCAAAATCCAAAGTGTATACAAAATTTCAGATTAATCGGTTGACAGGAAGAGGGTGAAATTTGAATTACTAAATTTGACCCAAGAATAAAACAAACGGGGTGAGCTAAATAAAACCGTTTAATAAAACCGTTTAATAATAAAACCGTTTAAAAACAGACCAAGTGCGAATTGGACTCGCACACGAAGGTTGTCTTACCACTTAATTTTTTTTTTCTTATTTTAGTATTTTTGTTGTTATAGCGGCAACAGAAATACATCATCTGTGCAACATTTCAACTGTCTAGTTATCACCGTTCATGCTATATAGCCTCGTGTCAGACAGACAGACAAACGGACGGACGGACGGCGAAGTTTTTTACTTATAAAATAGGTCAGCGTTTGACCACTATCACACCTGCCTGATGGTAGGTGTCGATGCGGCCTAAAATGTAGCACGCTTTCCTTAAAGATACCATTTCACTCACGAGTTGTAGTCGGCTTATAGAAGTCTTAGTGGGTCCGTTTTTACCCTTTGGGTACCGAACCCTAAAAACTGTATCAATAGGTACGAAAAGTTCCGGAATCGATCACATTCTAATATCTACTAGGTTAGAAATTAGTAAAAATTTAATCATATTCTTCCCAAAAATCAGTTGTTCCATATTCGTTACCTTTAAAATTAACCGCACACTGATTTTCACTCATCAATCCGTCATTAACTTCAATCAAACTCTCCAGTCCACGCTTATGTCGTCTCTCTATGATTTATTCAGAGCGTGCCACATTCAGGTGTATAATTAATACGGGGCGACCGCGTGCGGGTGCGACTCACACGCCATCCGTCTGCTGTGTGTACACGCCCTTGTGATTAATATGAGGTTTCTTTAAAATATTACAGGCGAGGAATCTGTTGTAACCTACCTTGTTTTAGTTATACGACGTAGTTATTATCATACAATTTTTAATATAAGTATGTATTGTATAAAGATTCTAAAAATAACTTCAATCTCCTCTTGGGCTATTTTCTCTTTTAGAAATTCTGAATGTCATTGCAATTCCATTCTCTCGTGTGACTAGGAAATCATTATACTACAGGAGTTATGACGAGCGAATTCAGGCGGCAACAGCCAGCACCTAATGGGCTGGAGGTAACGAGCGGGCCGTCATTATAACTAAATTATGTACGGTACAGAATACAACGCCGTATTCCCTTTGTATAGAGTTCAGTTTGGCGTTGAATATTGTAGTTTATGTGCCGCGTTGCTAATGCGAGGTGTGCTCGGCTCACGGCCACTTCTCCGATGTTCATGGCGTCCTGGTAGTTTTCGTTCAACTCGTTTGTGGGGTGAGTTGAGCCACTGATAAACTCACAGACACTGATCAAATCGAGATTTTTGATCGAAGTCATGATCATTTTGGCACAAAGATCTGCATATCTCAATGACTAAAAATAACGTCAATAACGTCTCTAGAGACCTAGAATACCTTTATTTGCCTTGCTAGACGTGGCTAGACCACATTGTCATGCTAGACTGTGTGACTGTGTGTGTGAAAAGTTTTGAAACTTTATAAAACACCTCGTTGCATGAGTGGGTGCTAGCTATTATAGGTAGTATATCTCCTTTCTGTCTAGATCTGTCTGTATTCCACCAGGTTCATCGAAACATATCCCGGTTTGAAGCATTGTGTCCCGCTCAACCCGGTTCGATTTCTAAATGTACGTAGGCATATGGAAATTAATAAATAAACCGATTTGAACACAACATGATGAAATTATTCGTAGCCGTAGAGCTTCAAAAACTACCAGGCAACTATACATCAATAGAGTTACACCTACTAAATTATATCTTCGCAGGCAGGGCACGGATCGGGGCGCGGGCGACACGGTGTGACAAGTTTAGAGTGCCTGCCTAGGGCTGTGCCTAGAGCACACCTAAAGGGGGGTGTGCCTGTGCATGTCTGAACCGCAAACAAGGCAACACGTACGGAGAGCGTGCAGTGAGCCGTGTAGTAATCGACCGCGGGTACCAGGGGCACATACATTGTATGTGTAGAGGGTTCAAATATTGAACGAGTGAGCCGGGATAGCAGAGGGACGGATTAAGTACCCTATAGTTGGGGCGACCCATGCCTCATAAAATAAAACAAAAAAAAAATAGAGTTTACTCCTTATGAATTGCATGAAACTTTAATGGGTAGCAAAATCGAGCGTTAACAAAACCGTTATGCTATTTATAGGAAGGAAGTGTTTTTGAAGTGAAAACTTCTTTTTAGCGCGGTACACATATTTTTAGATGAGATAAAATCTCTAAACTCGCGACACCGTTACGAGACGCAGTTACAGTGTGTGCATATAATAATATGCATGTACATATATTTTGTAGTTGTTAAGTAATAATTTTTTTGGAACGAAAGTTCCATATCACGCGTTGCGAAAGGGGGCTTGACGGAAAAAATTAAGACCAAAAGTTGTAACGACACTTTTTGAGTTGAAACGACACTTTTTGCTATAGTTGTAAGCCGTGCGGCGTGAAACTCTGTATCTAGATAGCTGGAGACCTGGATTAACACATAGGCTACTTTTTATCCCGATATTTCCACGGGAACTTACGCGGGTGAAACCACGGGGCGCAGCTAGTATATTATATAAATAAAATTAATGAAATCGTCCTTATTCCGGCCCCTGTACCGAGCGACCGAGCGACGAGCGACGATCGCCCGCCCGCGTGCTAGCTCGTCGCGTCACCTTGTCACCGAGCCCCGTAATGGCCCGCCCGCGCGCGCCCCAACTACCACGCCCGAACGCTCTTGATACTTTGATTTATTACAACAGCTCTACGCTACGCTACGTAGCGAACAACTAACGTAGCGTTAGCGTACATCATTATGTGTTGTACGCTGATATGGGGCCGTTTTTAATGATCTCCCTTGCGCCTTTGTTTATATATTTTTGACTGTTGATTTCTTTGTTTGGAAATTTTGTAGTTTGGTTTTTTATTCAACCAATTTTATAGTGGGATTTTAGTGAATGAGGGAAAAGTTAATTTTGTCAATAATAATTGTGTCTTTTTCTTCTGTTTGTCGTGATTTTCGTCTCAAATAAACCATGTTTTTATATCTGTCAATAATTATAAAGTGACAGATAGCCTAGCTAACATCGGGTGGCCTCCTTTCCCATTCCTAAGTTTCAACCAAAGGACAAAATTTCCTTGTCAATCTATCTTCAATCTAATTCCTATTTGTAGGCATTTTTTTCAAATCTGTCTAAAATATGTAAGTAAATGAGTCAATCATTTTTTTTTAACCTTTGCTACAATAAAGTAAGATACCAATTTTATTTTCAGTGATAATTATCTTAGTCATGTCATTATCATTACATAATAAAAAACAAAGTTACTTTCCGCTGTCTGTCCCTATACTATATACTTAGATCTTCAAAACTACGCAACGGATTTTGATTAGGTTTTTTTTATTAGATAATTAGCGACCCGTCCCGGCTTCGCACGGTTATATTATGCATGTATTATACATATAAACCTTCCTCTTGAATCACTCTATCTATTAAACAACCGCATCAAAATCGGTTGCGTAGTTTTAAAGATTTAAGCATACATAGGGATATAGGGACAGAGAAAGCGACTTTGTTTTATACTATGTAGTGATGATTCAAGAGGACGGTTTACATGTGTAATACATGCATAATACAGCCGTGCGAAGCCGGAGCGGGTCGTTAGTTTTAAAAAACATTTCGAGTTTTAAACGCCGAGTTTTGTTTTCTATTATTCAACATTTTTCTACCACAAAGGGACCGTGTCACTGGCAGTAGGTAGGTAAAAGCAAAACAATAATAATTCCAACCCCAGCACGTAGTGTCCGGCACATGTTTATTTATCTGTTGAATATCTATAGGTATTAATTACCCTCGCCTTTGTACAGACACGGCATCTACCGCCTTTTTCATGTACTATTCCTGTTGGCTGACAATGAATATTAAATGATCTAAGTATAATATTTTTTATCGTCATACTAAGTTTTATTAAATCGATCGAGTTAATTCCAAATAAGAATGATAAAAATAAAGACAAATATTTTATCTTTATGATATTAGTAGTTATAGATTGATTCTATAATATAAAATGGATTTCATTATAGGTATTTTATTTATGTTTTAATCGACCCATTCGCTTTGTTTCCATTTCAACAGATTACCTTTAGAGATTTCCAACTCAACAGACTTTTAAATTTACTTATTTCCAAATCTACAGAAAAATAATTCTACAGATTCCCAAATTCTTTCCTAACGAGAATGATAAAAATAAAAAACAAATATTTTATCATTGTGGTATTAGTATAGATTTATTCTATAATTTAAAATGGATTTTGGTATTATTATTAAAAACCTACCTCTATCCTACTATTTCATGTGAAAAATGAATACTTTTCCAACATTTCTAAGCCAAATTCAGACAGTTTCAGTAAACGTGCTCGGGAATTTACAAGAATTTTGTAACACCTGAATTGTGACTATAGGTCTCGCTCACCTCACCACAAAGTGAGAAGCTCAAAATGTAGTTTTACAATATACTGAATAAGTTATAACTTATTCAGTAGCCCGCATTATACCAGAACCTCCTGTATGTATATATTATCTATATATATTGCTACATAGTAGATATTACCGCAATATATAGATCTATCTTTTGTACTACTATCCTACATATTATAATTACGAAAGTTTGTGAGTGAATTCGTCTGTTACTCTCATTTTATGAACTATCTGAACGGGTTTGAATGACAATCTATAAATATAAAATTCTGATTGATAAATCAACACACACCTAAAAGAAAAGGACTCAAGAATTTAAAAATCCTTCCGGGTGGTTTGGTCTGAATGTCAAAATGTACTGATCTACAATAAAGTACGTATTTCAAAAAACTTTTCCCGAGCTTACAGATTAGGAGTCTCGGGGACGGGTCGCTTGAGGATTGGGTCTCTCCGGTACTAACCTGACGGATCGACTTAAAATTTGGCGCATTGGAAGATCGGGGAAATCCACTCCTACGCGGGACAAAATCGCAGATAAATGCAAAGTTTTTATGGAGCTTCGAAATAATACAATGGATACTTTTTTATCGTCGTATTTTACAGGTAAAACCGCGGGACTCGGCTAGTAACTTTTATATAACCGAGAGTGCCGAGCCGAGTGTAACAAAGGCTGCGGTTTGCTTCAATACGGGCGCTGTGAACACGGCATGGCTTCCATTTTACAGGATTCTTTACGTACTACATTTTTGTTTAAGCCATATTTTTTGTGTTATAAGTAACTATTACTCAATTTATGTTGCGAACAACCTTTTTATAAACTAGCTGCGCCCCGCGGTTTCACCCGCGTTTGTCCCGATCCCGTGGGAATATCAAAACAAAAAGGAGCCTATAGCCTTCTTCGATAAATGGACTATCCAACACAAAAATATTTTTTCAATTCAAACCAGTAGTTCCTGAGACTAGCGCGTTTACAAACAAACTATTCAGCTTTATAAAATAAGTATAAATGATGCTTGTAATGTTTCCAAACACTCCAAAAAAGTTTTAGGATTTATTTTTGAAATCCTTCGAAGTTGTACTTTTGGAAATGCTTCTTTCTTTGCTTATATTACCTAATATTATTCTAAGCAGATTTAGACTATTGATTTAGCCCGACAATGCAATTTCTACGTCTAACTTAAGCTCTACATATTTATGTATTTATCAATTTACTCAATTTTATTAAAAATTGTTAATATCAACTTCAGGTCACCAAAAATCTGACAGTTACTTTCACCAACGGATCGCCATGAAAAGAGGTAACAGCCAACCCAGGTGAATAAAGTTTATTAAAAGTGAATTTAATGCACCTAAGTGAACTAGTCCAGAGGAATTAAGTTTACGACATGCAACCCAGGGTACTCTGCCTAGTGAGACACAGCTGATTCAAGAAAATAATTCTAAATTCTTAAAGTAATTTGAATTATTATTTTTTTTGCTTTACCTATATCATTTATGTAGGTATGTAAACTGTATTTAATAATTTTATTATATGGTACTTGGTATCTAAAACAATTATCTATTTTTCATGTTATATACCTTATAATTATTGTTTATTATTAGACAGCTACGTATGTTTTTTTATTCGGTAGCAATGTGCGCGCTCGAGTGCTTATTAAATAGACACGATGTTAGCGTACACCACGCAATCATCAAACGAACAGCAAGGTAATATAAAAGATTCATGATAAATGACTATAATTTCCTGTCTACCAACACTAATGTTAGAACTCATTAACGCGACTGCCGACGTTCATCGACGATCACTCAGGCTGCTCGGCTGGTTGAGTTGTATGTACCTATGCAAAAATTACACTATAGTATTTATAAAGTGATAGAAGTACACACTATAAGACACTATCACTTCATAAATTATTATAGGTCGTGCTCATGATTGGACTGCCTCGAGGCAGCGCCCGTCTACTGACGACTGGCGTAACGATCATGATACTTTGACACAGACTGCCTAAACCTAGCCCCGGACCGAAATGATTAGAAAGATGTTAGGGGGCATTTGCCCAGCAGTGGGACAACATAGGCTTACAAGAAAAAAAACCCTGGGACTGTGTGGTTCAAGAACATTGGCAAGGCATAAGCCCTGCAGTGGGCTAACACAATGACATGCTGATAAAGAAGAAGAGTAGGAACACAATTTTTCAATTATCACAAAAGTCGCACTCTCTTAAAATAATCCTAAACTAGACCATATCGATACCTTGGAGCCAAAAGAGGTAAACGTTAAAACTTAATCTTTCAGAATTTATCGACTTAACTTTTTTTGTATTTGTCATAAACAAACGATTTAATAACTAAATTTTTTGTTGGATCCCTATATACATAATACCATAATGCAGATTTGAAATAAAATGAGTGAAATAAAAAAGTGAAAGGAACCAATTATAAAAGAAGTTAGGTCTTGATCATGTCTTGATGTAAATTATGTAAAAGAATTGAAACAATTTACTCACTTGAGAACAGTAAGTATACAAAAAAGAAATGACACACTTATCGGTCTGTCAGTATAACGACACGAAGTTATGAATTTTTCTCCGAACTCTTTGTTCTTTATTTTAAGTCTCTTACAGAAACGATACAACTTTTGTACCGTGCTTAAAAACTAGAAAAGTAGGTAGAACTGGTAGAACTAAATTCAGAGTTCGATTTTTTATCCTCTCTAACAAACTTTATGCAGTTTTAGGTATTAATAACTTTGAAATTGGACTTTTTAAAGAACATCTACATGCATAACATGAAAATAAGGAGTAGAAAATGTTCAAGGGAATTGTGGTGTTCGTGTTTTATTTCATAGTGCCGCTCTCCTCACTATATTACGTAAGAATGAAGTCTAAGTACGAAAAAATACTTAACTTATAAATTAGCCAATACTATTTATAATTTCATTTAATATTGTACATCCATAACGGATAAACTAATAAGCATTGTATTGTATTATGTAAAATCCAACACCATATTGTACCCAGTTCTTCAATAAATAATTTCAGATTCTAAAACTACTTATAGGTACTTAATACAAACGGATGTGCAAAATACTAAGACAACCTTCACCAAAAAATGAGATTCTTTAAAATTAGTCAACCGCTACGATTGTATAATTCACATAATCAGACAGACGAGACGCATAATACATGAATAAATCAGCTATATTGGGTACACCGCAAAGCTATATTAGTTGCCCGACGGCTATGAAAAAAAAAATATTCTGTAGAGTTGTGGATTGCATAAAAAATGTCTGGGCTGGCGGCGCGGCGCGGCGGGTCGCTGACGCCTCTAATGACTAGCGCTCGACGCGCGCCGACCCGGTTTGAGGATAGGGCTGCCACTGTTCTTGAAATTTGCAATTTTAATGTTCGTAATATGAGACTGCTGTTATGACGTTTAACATGAACCTTACAAGTAAGTCACTTCAAATACATAATTTTTACATTTCAGTGACTTATTCCATGATGCAAATGTTGTGGACTTTCTTTAGACATTATGTCAAAACTTCAAAAGACTTCAACTAACGCATCTCAGAGAATAGACCTACTAAATTCAGCGCTGTCTGTGAGATTAGAAATTCAACCTTTGTATATCAAAGATGTATGTCGTGAAAACTGCACACGTTTGCGGAACGAGGCAATCTTGAAGGGTCCTTTATTGACAGGGATCAAAATTGACTTCAGAATAAGGAAATGAAGGAGCAGACACCGACGTTTGCCCCGGAATCGTTGAAATACTAAAATATTAACCAGAAGCCCGACGTCAAATGATACCGAGCTGTCGACCCTAGTGTAGGTGCCTCCTACATATTTAATTTGGACGGACCGGTTCGAGCGGGCGGGCGCCGGCGCGCTTTGTGTTTCGTTATGGCTCTATCGCATAGGGCTGCCACTGCCACCTACCGACTCGGTTATTGCTGTGTTCTACGTTCTACGCTCGCTGGCGACTTTTGTTTGCTGAATATCATATTTTATATCTAGCTGAGTCTTGAGTCCCGGCTCCTTCACCGTTCTTATGAGAGTGTTCGAGCGTATGGCGAATACTGTCTAGCAAGGAAACTTCTTCGTTGATGGACACTTATTATTTAAGTTTCGTTTTATATAAAGATACCGCTTTAAATATTAACACGACGTGTCTAAAACATCGATTGTTAATGTTTAGATCCCTATAAGAGAAAGTTTAATGCCAAAAACATTTAAAACAGGATTAAACGTAAAAGTTTTGGAACAGTTTAGAAGAAAATATCAAAATTCTGCGGGTAATTTCACGATATCGCTTGTAAATGAGGGGTGTCAAGTACATAAGCCGAAAAACATAATCCCTGTCACGAACTCAACAGATCTTTACATAAAAAGGTTTCGAGGAAACAAAGGGAAAGTGCGCCTACGGGCCTGTTCTAAATAGCAGGTCACAAACGGTGGATTTTTTTCATTTTATAGCTACTTTGAACATATTGTGTGAATGGCATGGGAAATAATATAAGAGAGGTTTTATTTTATTTTATTCGTTTGAAATAAATATAAGTAGGCGTAAGAAATATAGAGACATAAGTATGCGAATATACATGAACCATTTGCGACCTTTTCAAATATGTATTCTTAATTTGATAGTAAATCTAAAGCTTAATTTGGTTTTAAACCAATAATTCTGATAATGTATGTACAGTCACATTACCAATTAGCTGAACCCCACGTGACCTAGAGCTCATTCCCATATCTGTTTAAAATATAGTAATTTACTTATTTTGTAACTTTTTATATTGTAGGTATATTGAATTGTTTAGTATATTGTTAAAAAAAAAAACAGAATCAGGTAACATAACTTTACAACCTTACATATTTACGAGTGCGCTCTAGGTCACGTGGGGTTCAGCTAATTGATAATGTGACTGTACATAATGATAGAAAACATTCAAATTACGAAAAAAACAGCCCCACCTTCTTTGGTTTTCCATTGATCAAATTTTGTTGAGAGGTAGGTAAGAACTTACTGATAATGGGACGTTCAAATTACTATAATACCATTCAAAAAGACTTTTTAAACGTACAACTCTAAAGAACCTTTTATAAACTCGACCGAAACTTTAACAGGAACTTAGGCAAACTTTAAAAATGTCTTGAACACTAAACCCACTTACTAAAACTTCATATCTTAATTCATAATTCAATGTTCACTCTACTGTGAGTGCAAGGGAAAGAAGCCGGCAGGGCAGCGATGGGGTGGTGCCGCCCGCGCCGACCGAACGACCGTGGAAGGGGGGAAGTAGCCGTACGGTGAACAACTGGCAGGCGGCAGCGCATAGAGGTAACAAGTGACAAGTGACAGCCGTCTAACTAGCTGAAGTGTATTCATAAATAAATGTATATTCATTAGTGAATAGAGTTTATTCTAAGACTGATATTCATTGCGTTTGCATGTATTATTTGTTATAGCATTTTGTGTTTTGGAACTGCGATTTGAGCAAAAAATAATGAATAAATGCCTACTTATTATGTTTTACCTATTTATATGTTTTTAATAAATTGTAAAAAAATATTTTTAAATAGATAAACTATTTTATGGAATATTGACACGTCCAATTTTGATAACAGTTTTTTGTAAAATTTACATGAAAAATATTTGAAAAAATAATGGTTGTCTGTAAAGTTAGTTTACGGGACGATAATTTTACGTGATAACGTCATAAGAAAACATTGAGGGTAACCATAGCAACGATAATGCGTTGCTATGGTTACATTGTCAATAACGTTGCTATAGTTACTTGTCCATAACGTTGCTATGGTTACCTACTTGTCTAGTCACACTTTTTTGCGAGTGTCGGTGTTCTTTGATTTATAATTAGTTATCACGTTAAAAATCTTGTGTAATTTATAATAAACTGTTACCTATAAGCGTTTCTAAATAAGTTACTCTACTAGACCTTTTTCAGTACATTGTGCGCTGCTCCAAGTTCCAAGGTTCCAAGCTCTTCCGAGAAGCGTTCACGAGACGTGGAACTAATCAATGGAGGAAAGTTGTTAGTTGCGAGCTTTATGGTCGATGCGTCTTTTGTAACATTAGCTAACTATAAGTTTTATTTATTAGAAAAAGGAATGTGCAGTAGCGTGTTCAAACTCGGATATAAACTTTGGTATATCAGGAAAAATAAGTAGCTGACGACATACGGTAGGTAAAAACGATAAATACTTGTAGAAATAACTTCTGTCTGAATATTTTACAGCAATGGAAGTATTTTTTTGATTAATCGGCAGCTTTTTATTTGTAATAGTTCGTTCCTTTGCTGGCAAAGTTGAGAATGTGGTGAAAGATCAATAAATTCAGTAAAGTTAATGAATTATGTGCTAAGCTTTACTAATGCAGATGTAAATGTAACACACATGAACAAAATCTACTAAATAAGTATGTATATAAATTTTGTTCTTTAACTTTAAATATTAAATTCAAACTCCTGACTGACTGATAAATCAACGCACACAAGCTAATGGACGATTAGGGTTCAAATTTAGTAAATATACAAATAGCTGTTAGAGGGTTAAAAAGCTAAAAAAAGATTTTGAAAAATTCAACCCCTACGAAGTCATGAGCTAGTTTGAGTACTATGCACTGCAATATGTCTTTTTCTTCCATTCGCCTTGATTGGCTGCTATTTCATCGCCTCTATCATTTCTCATCGCTAAATCGCCTCGAATACTTAATATTTTGTCCTTAGACCGCACCCTAACCACCCCATGGGGTAAGGTAGTACGGGGGTACGGGGTAGTAATCCCTTATCGCGTCTGGTGACGACCGCGCATCGACAATTATCGTGAAGAGCCGCGGCGGGCCGTTAACTATAATACCTACGTGTCGACTCGCAAATGGCCTGTAGCTTGGAGGGGACACTTTTTGTTCGGGGCGTCGAGGTTATGTAGTTTTATTATAGTTTCTTGGGTTTTGCTTGTTTATTGAGGTTGTTAGATGTATTTTAAACTAACATGGTTATTTTCACTTATAAAGTAAAGTGACAAAATCTAAATTAGCCCATATCTTTTTATTGTGTTGACTAAGGACATTAATTTTTATACACCTAATAGGAACTATAGGCCTCAGTATTTAGTATAAATTTCAACTTGCTAGGTGCACCCGTTCATAAGAAAATCGGCGGTAAAGGGACACACAGACAGATAGACGGACAAGAAAGTAATCTTATAAGGGTACCAAAACTGTCTTTTTGTCATGTTTTTTTTAATAAACAGTATTGAAATAATATCTAGCTTCACTACATGAAAACAGAAACCATAGTAAAGATTCCCTTATAAACTTTAGTTGCTATGCTACCTTTCTAATTCAGTGGGTGTTGAGTTTATGTCGTGTAGGTAAAACGTTAGTTTACATTAATTGTTTTAAATCTACATATTCACTTAATAAACGCCTTTAGACATAATAGGCATTATAATTTAAAATGCGCGGCATTTTAAATTATATGTGACCCATAGCAATCGATAGAGGGAATTACGACAAACAAATAATGCCTTCACATCGGAACTTAAAGCGTCTCGGAAACGGGATATTTAACCAAACGTGTTGTCCTATGATTTTCCAAAAATGCGCGGTGCACTTCAAAATCCATACCTATCGGCAGAGGGAATTATGGCGAACAAATAATGCCTTCAAACCGAACCTCTAAAGCGTCTCGTAGGAAGTTAGGAGTGTATAGTTAGAAATACATAATGTATTAAACACACGATCAATATCACAATATACTTAATCATAACAACAAAAGTTACGAACAAAACAAAATATACTCAAGTATCAAGAGTGATCGATTACCGTACACTATAATGTGGTCGATCGGAGGCCGTTCTGCTACCGGCCGGTCCCGCACGCATCAACCGTCCCTCTCACACGTGTAGCATACCACATACATATGTCTCGCTCGCACTCGCTTGCAGTCCAGTAGCTGGACAAAGTTAACTTTGCAGTTGGCTGTGGCGCTAGTATCGGTTTTTTACCTTCATTTTACCTTGGTGTTATTTTAGTTCGAATTCTGACCACGGTGCAAGATATGTTTGTATAATCCTGTAGGTGTTGACAAAGTTAACTTTGCAGTTGGCTGTGGCGATATTAGCATCAATTTACCTTAGTTTTATTTTAGTTCTAGTTTTGACCACGGTTTAAGATAAGTTTGTATAGGCCAGTAGGTGGACAAAGTTAACTTTGCAGTTGGCTGTGGCGCTAGTATCGCTTATTTCCCTAAGTTTTCTTTTAGTTCTAATTTTAACCACGTGTTACGATAAGTTTCTGTTGTAGGAATATTAACCAACTTATCTGTGCAATTGGGTGTGGCGCTAGTGTCTACGCAATGTTATAAATTCTTATGTAGTTTTTTTAGTTCATATTTTTGCCACTAGCGCTTATTCCTAGTTGTTCCTACTAGGAGTTGATACTACTTATATATATTTTCTAGCAATTACTTTAGGTACTTTCCGGTTGCGATGCTGAAGGTTGTGGTTCGATTCCCGCCTCTAACAAATATTTATGTATTAACTATAATAGCTGCGCCCCGCGGTTTCGCCCGCGTAAGCAACCGGGGGAATATCAAGATAAAAAGTAGCTTATGTCCAGGTCTCCAGCTATCTTAATACCGAGTTTCATCGACCAATTGGTTCAGTAGTTTTTGCGTGAAGGAGTAACAAACACACACAAACTTTCACATTTATAATATTAGTAGGAAAAAAGATATTTGTTATTGGTCTGGCTGGGCATACGAGTAACTAATTACTCATGTGGTCTGGATGACTGTATATCACTACATAGTATAAAACAAAGTCGCATTTTCTGTCCCTATATCCGTATGTATGCTTAAATCTTTAAAACTACGCAACGGGTTTTGATGCGGTTTTTTTTAATAAATAGAGTGATTCAAGAGGAAGGTTTATATGAATAATATAGCCGTGCGAAGCCGGGCGGGTCGCTAGTATATAAATACTTAAATAAAGAAATCAATATTGCAGGACATTCCACACATCGCCATCTATCCCCAAGCTCAGTAACTAGACTTGTGTAATGGGTGCTAGGCAACGGATATACTACTTATATACTTTTCTTTTGTAAATATATACTTATAATACATAGAAACAACCAGACCACAGACAAATATCTAAGTATAAATACTTGTCTGAGGCGGGAATTGAACCCGCAACCCTGTGTTTGGAAGTCCGGCATGGTGACCATTGTGTCAACTGGGTCGTCATAATGTATACTAGCTGCGCTCCGCGGTTCCACCCGCGTAACTCCCGATCCCGTGGGAATATCGGGATAAAAAGTAGCCTATAGCCTTCCAAGATAAATGGACTATCCAACACAAAAAGATTTTTTAATTCGAACCAGTAGTTCCTGAGATAAGTGCGTTCAAAAAAACAAACTTTTCAGCTTTATAATATTACTAGCGACCCGCTCCGGCTTCGCACGGCTGTATTATGCATGTATTATACCTACATATAAACCTTCCTCTTGAATCACTCTATCTATTAAAAAAAACCACATCAAAATCCGTTGCGCAGTTTTAAAGATTTAAGCATACAAAGGGATATAGGAACAGAGAAAGCTACTTTGTTTTATACTATGTAGTGAAGTGATAGTGAAGTATAGATTATGTATCTTTTTCTATCCGTTGTCTAGCCACAGTAGCCACCATAACACAAGCCTAGCTTAGCTTATGGCTAGATGGCGCTGTCTGAAACGTCCCATAGTAATCTACCCATCTAATTTGAAACCCCCACGGGATTGGCAGGTAAATCCGCTGGATCAATTAAGTATTAAAATTATTTCCTCCATTTTTTTTTTCAATTTTGTTCACAAATCTCTTCAAAATGTGACTATCAGCTTCCATTCAATTAAGTAGGATTTCATAGTACAACGAATATACTGTTTTGATCCTTGAACGTGAGCATTTCTCACGTTTAATGAGTTAGGGTTAGTGCCTGAGGGTCCCGATCTCTGAGGTACCCGTCCCTGAGACTCTCAATTTCTAAACTTCTCGACTACTTTTGACGTGAATACGTCTAGTAAATTAATGGAACACCTGCATTCACAAAAAAGTGTCATGGTATAATATTGTGTGATGTCATGCGTCCCGTTCCGTCCCGTCTCTCCGTCCGTTCCCGTTAGGAAACAGAGTATTTAATAATAATATCGCTCATCTGGGCTTGTGTTATGGTTACGAGTGACGAATAGAAAGGAAAAAAAAATAAAGAAAAAAAATAGAAAAAAATGAAATAAAAAAATTCACAATTTTTCATCGTTTTCAAAATCTCAAAATTATCGTCCGTAAGCCGATTGTGTAGTGCCATGGCACTTGTAGGGAGCGTCAAGGAAACAAACGGCATTTTTGTTAACCAACTTCAAAAACGGGGGATTCGTATATATTACTTACTATGTTTACTCGTTTGTTTTCTTTTCCAAAACAAAACAAAAAGGTAACAAACCAAAAATGAAACTTGAATAAATACGACATTTATAAAATATTTATTTTTCAAAAAAATCACATTCCGTTTACAATCTAATTGTGGCACATTGAACAACAAATACATTTATTAAAGCTCTCGACAAACAGACGCGACGAACATGGTCAGTTTGTCTAGAACCTTATTTTACAATAAAAAATACAGGGTTATTGTTAACCATATTAGCAAGCGGATGTACACTTCTCTGTACACCTAAACAAATTTTGTTCTACGACTTTTGAAAATTCGAACATTATTTGAAAATTTCGAGGTTATGTTTACATGAAAATCAGCTGTTCCTTACATGGAGAGATCATTAACCTTAATATTATACTTATTTTTAAGTTTTATTTACTGTTCTAAGTCTGAATGACATTTATTTAAAAAATCTTTTCTTTGAATTTACACAACCTCTGATAAAAAAATACAGTCGTACCATATACATACACGGCCGAGCTACATAGTAGGCGGAGTGGGGGGTGTTAGGTTTTATTTTCGTTACGGAATTTCTTAAGCTTAAAAGTGTTCGAACTTCCAAAAGTCGTAAAACATAAATTGTTTGTTTAGGTGCACAGATGTGGTTCGCAACCGCTCGCTAATATCATTACCAATAACCCTGTATAAATAGTTAATACATTTATTTAATTCTAATTATATTTCTACTACATATTGTTATTTTGAGGTATTTCTTTTCATACTAAAAGGATTCGATGAGTACCTAAATATTAAAAAAAAATCAAGAAAAAAAAATCTGAAACTGTTTTTTTTAATTGCACGAACTGTTTCGATACTTTTTCAAAAAATCAGTAAAATTAAAAAAAAACATTTCAAAGTAATCATTTTAAGGTAAACAAAAAATACCGCGAACGAACAATTTTGATACTTTTTCGATCGTGCGTTCCAAAAAACGAACCGGTAAAATAATAAAATTATACTATCAAAAAAAAATATTTAAAACTATTTTAAATCAAACGATTTGGATTCATAGTAATTATTTCCCCAGGTCACTATCAGACTATCAGCTTATGACGATGACTGTTCCAGTCACCTCGCGATCATGACTATTGTAAAATAGTTAAGTATGCGATTCAGCCTGCCTAGCATGAAGACCAAAACACGATACGATAAAGCGATATCACGCGATATAACTACATCAACTCTCAAAATATGATAGATAAAGCCGCCGTGTTGAATTTTTATTATAAATTGCGATAACAATTATGATAAAAATTCAACATGGCGGCTTTATCTATCATATTTTGAGAGTTGATGTAGTTATATCGCTTTATCGTATCGTGTTTTGGTCTTCATGCTAGGCATACAGGTGGACTTTAAAAAAAATTAAGACTTTAACAATGATTAACCAACTGTCAAAGTGACAAACTGAAAAATCAACCTTGTTGTCATTAAAATAGAATTTAATTTTAGATTACCCGTTAAATGCATTTAGCTAGAATTAGCTAAATTTGTTTAAGCACTATGTCAAGCAACCCGCCAAAGACCCGGGAAAATAATTATATTTTTTTTAAACTATGACAGTTTTTTTTCTGCGAACAATAAATAACCTTACAATTATTTCACATTTATCCAACATATAATACTACTTTATTTGTTTAATTTCTATATCTATCACACGTAAATTCGTATTTAAATATTGGCAATGTTTCGTTTACTTTATGTTGTTTTACTCCTAAAATATAATATTATTTAAGAGTCACACATTCACATAATATTTAAAAACTAATAAATAAATAAAAACCACATTAAAAGTTACTATTAATTCTTATAATATTAAATGTGGCATAGTTTTTAGACAGTAATCTCTAAAAAATTATACTTAATTTACCTGTCTTGATACTACGAGTATTTTAATTGATTTATTTCATAAAAACTGGGTTGTGAATAAAACTACTAGTTATTTTATTATTTTTACCCGACGTAATGGGTTGTTTTCTCGCAACCATGGTCGATTCAACCCGGTCAGTCAGGTAAATATAATAAACTGACTAGCAGTTTTAATCATGACACGGTTTTAAAAAATGAATAATTTTAACGACCTCTGTGGCGCGTCGGGCGAACACCCGACTGCGACGCAGAAGGTTGCGGGTTCGATTCCCGCCGGGAACAAGTATTTATGCTGACCATAAATTCTTGTTTCTGGTTCTGGGTGTTTCCTATATGTATAATATGTATAAATTTACAAAAAAAAAAGTATATAAGTTGTTTATCCGTTATCTGGCACCCATAACACAAGCATTAAGTTGCTTAGCTTGGGGCTGGATGGCGATGTGTAATATGTCCTGAAATATTTATTTATTTATTTATTAATTATTATTGCGAAAAAAAGGAGTTGAAGAATTAAATTTGAATTACTTAGTGAACAAGCGTGAAACGTCACCTCACTTTCACACCCCCTAATTATTCAAGGAACTTATGTTATGCTCTAGTTAGTAAAATGTGTTTAAAATAATAATGCACAGCCACTCTGAGATCCTGGAAACCATTGACTAGCCTTTCACAAAATATAATTACACAGTTTAATACAAGCTCTTACTTTGTACTTGTACATGTTCTAACAATTATAACGACTTATTTTAAGCTTATTGAACATTTTGTAAATTTTTTTCTTTCTTTCTTTTAGTATAGTTTTTTATTCTTGCGTAAAAAGTAATTATTTCTGGAGTTTGTCTTGTAAATAATGATTCGAAGAAAAATAAAATTTGTGCCTGATTTTGACAGCTGCATCTTTTTTTATGGTTTTTTTTAATCAATCTTCAGCTTCCGACCCAATAGAGTACTCAGTTTTCATTTCGCGACTCAAATCGTCTGGAGAATCGTTCCTCAAAGCCCGCGCCTGAGTGGTCATGCCAGCCAGGATACCGTTCGACAACGCCTGAACCGACAAGGCTTCTTGGGAAGGACCAGCATAACTGTACTGCTGGTAAACAGCCTGTATCCTCGCCGCGTTCACTAGAGTCTGTATCTTCAACTGCGTGTCCAAAGCCAAGCTCAAAGGAAGCTTCCGCAGTTGACTTGCTATTAGTTTACCAAACATCTCAAATTCGTTTTCGTTACCGTTTTCTGAATGCTGGCTCAAATCCTGAGGCTCATCTAAACGGTCTTCCGTCTTCTTCTGTTTGGTAGGAACTGGGTAAATGCTTGCGAGGGACGTCGTTAAAGGTGTGGCTATGCCAACTGGAGGGTTCAAAAAAGGTGCTGAGGTAGATGACGATGGTATAATACCGAATGGTGAAGATTGCACACCGAAAGGTGTAGTAGGACGTGGCGAAGGAGTGTTTAATACATAAGGAGTGGACGAACGCGTTGAACTTCGACGTTTCCTAGGACTTTTCTTCTCCGGAGATTTCCGTTCGCTTAAATCTTGCACCACGTCGCTGTCGTCACTCATCGGTATTTCGAGCAAGCTGTTATCCACCTGTGTTCAAAAGAAAACGTTACTGCGCACGCGTGAACAAATAAAGGGAATTTGTCATCTCTCACTGAATTGGATCTTGATTGATGAATTATCTCGGGTATTTATATCGGATATTGAGGTTGATTAAACGGGCTTAGTAGCTGTGCAATACTTTGATTGCACATTCAAATAAAAGTGACGCATCCATATTTACTATATTATCAGCGCAATGTTTGACATGAATCAATGTCAATGTTCGGGTAATGCAGTCGATCGCAATGGGCACGGGTGCGTGTCCTGCCCTGCATTAATGCGTAGCTCGTTGTTTGGTTGTATATGGTAGGGTCCTGTTCCGAGTAGGGAGGGCGCGACTTACCGAGCTCGGAGTGACGATCGCCCGCAGGAACCTGTCAGCGTGTTCGAACCACGTGACGCTCGGCCGGTACGCATGCGCCCCGGCCTTCCTCGCCGCGCGAATCTTCTTCAACTCGACACTATACGACGAACGTATGTTTTTTATCTTATTCTTCAACTCCTTAACCGTAACATCAACTAGATTAAGCGTATTTATTATCTCCATATATCCCTGCTCTCGTATTTTCTTGTTTTTGTAGTGTTCCGACACGGGATTCCATAGGTACTCGCGTTTCTCGTACTCTATGATCATTTGTATGGTGAGGTCTTCGCTCCATTTCGGGTTGGCGAGTATTGCGACCATTTTAGAACATAGTAGTTTTGGTGTGTTTTATCGCGAGCGGTAGAGAGTGCGAAGGGTGCGTTACGTTCGCATGCGCGCAGCATACTAAAAGCACGTCGATGGCTCGGCGGGGTGAGAGGGGGGGTTATTTCGGGAGTGGCCGGTACGCAGCCGCGTGCTGTGAAGCGTGCTGTTTCCTCTCGTCGACGGGGCCGGTGGCTGGGCACGAGTGAAACGGAAGATTTGTGGCCGACCGATACCGGCCGTGTCGTCGGCGCGCACCTTGAACTTGAATGTTTACATTTCGTAGCTCCGATAACGCGTTTGCATTCGTAATCGAGTCAATTTTTTGCACGTCTGTCTTTTATGTTAGTGTGTGAATATTTTATTATGTCTACGCAAGGCTTTATTCAAGTATACCAAGGTCGAATGAATATGTTAACATTTTCTAAATAAATCAATCTATTCTCACAGTTCCATACGAATTCTTTTATTAATCATCCATCATCAATATCCGAGCGATGTTCCCGGTTGCATCCCTCTCGGGAGCCCGGTGTACGCTTTCCTACTTTTGTGCTTTTACGCCTCCAATTCGGCTTTCACAATTCTTTTATTAGTCAGATTATCAAAACTAATCGCTCAATCATACAGGATCTTTTGAAAAAGCTGCATAAATTGTCAAAATACACTCCTAACTTTGAACAACGTGTCTCTGGTAAACTCTGGTAATACATACTAAAGTGTTAAACTATCTCCATACCAGTAAAACATAAATAATAGGTAAATAGATTGCGAGAGTGCAAGCCGACGGGCGCGGGCACCGAGCAGCAGGCGGTGGTGAGCGGGCGGCACGGCTGGCGTGCGATATGCGGGAACGTGTGTGTATCATTTATCATGTGCTCGCCGGCCGTCACCCGACGCCCGACGCGATGCCCCGTTTTCTCTACATATTTGCCAATTGCTCGCCTGCCGTGCAAGCCAACTTATAGGGCTGACATTATGCAAAATATTGTCAGCTATTTAAGATCATTAGGCTGCTTCTATTTGTGAAATGTTTTATCTCTCATAGAATAGACTTTAACCTAAGGTATTAAAAAATCGAAAAGAAAAAAAAGAAAAATTAACAATATCTAACATAAAATCCTTCTTAGTTTGTATATGGAGTGCGCTCCATTTTAAAGACGTTTTGTTCCGTATATCAAAGTTAAGTTCGGCGGAAAAAAGTGAAGATGTCGTATCTCGAAAATGGGCAAAAAGGACTAACCTAAAATTTATATTTAGACCTTATTTTTCAAAAATAAAGTAACTGACAACCCTACAATATCTCACAATGACCTCGTCTCCCGCGTACTCCCGAACCTCGCATATTAATTGCCAATGCACCGAATGTTTACCCTCCTGCGAATTCAACTTTATTTTCGGATATTTAATGTGCTGTGACGGATCACCTCTTGTTTGAAGCGGTTTTTGCAACGACATTTTTTTTATACATAAACTAGCGACCCGCCCCGGCTTCGCACGGCTATATTATGCATGTATTATACATATAAACCTTCCTCTTGAATTACTCTATCTATTAAAAAAACCGCATCAAAATCCGTTGCGTAGTTTTAAAGATTTAAACATATAAAGGGAAATAGGGACGGCGAAAAGTGAGTTTATTTTATACTATGTAGTGATAGTGATAGTGAAGCATTCTTGATACTTTAATAACAATGACTATAATAAAGATGTTTGACGTTCAAAAAAAATAGAATGAAGTAAGTTTTCACCAAAAGGTGTGGCATCCATTTTCAACCTCCAATTTCAATCCACTGCATAAATTTAATTAAAAACCTTTATATTCTACCCCCTGCAAATCAATAGTCCATTATCTACCCAAATACGTAGTAGGTACCTCATTACCTACCTAATTTTACTCAAGCAACGTCAACAGAAAAAAATAGATTCATAGTTTCACTAAAGTAACCCAATAAATAAACGTTAATTTTTTTTTTCGTAAATATCAACAGACTTATTATACATACAGAAACACAGACATAGGAACATAAATATGTGTTTGAGGCCACAATGGAACCTGCAACCTTGTGTGTTGCAGGGAAATGTTCGCGCACAGCGTCACAGAGGTCTGGGGTCCTGACTGACTGACTAACGGATAATTATATCAGCGCATAGTTCAAACCAATGGACAAATCGGGCTTTTTGGCATACTATAGCTATAGATTTTGAGAAAATGCAAAACCTTACGTGGACAAAATCGCTGTCAAAGCTAGTTCTAAATAGGCTTGCCCACCACAACAGTCATTATAACTAAACCTACGTATAATAAACCTCCAGCTAAAATACTCTGTGGTTTCACACAACCAAACTTATACACTGAGAAAATTACTGAGCGCATCATCAAAGCATCTAGATCAGTGGTTCTCAACGGAGGCGATACCGCCCCCTAGTGGGCGCTGGAGCTTTTTAGGGGGGTAGCCGGTCCAAAGGTAACGGGGCAGAGTTAGCGGGGCCGAAGGAAATAAGTACCGGGCTACCGGGAAACTTAATTTGTGCCATCGTACCCGTTTAACGCCGACGCCGACGAAACTCTTTTGCAATCTGTCCTGTTGATGGAGCAGAGCTAGCGGGGCCGATGAGAATAAGTCAAATGGCGATATGATGAACTAAATTGAAACCCGACATTAAGAAATTGTTAAAACTCCACCAGCCTCAACCATCTCATTGCTATTTATGTTTCTTATTGAACTTTGTTTTTATTATATTTTTACTAATTGATCATCTCGTCTTTGCCTTTTTCAGTGCCCCAGTGCGGGGTGTTCCAGCTTTGTGTTAGAAAGATAATTAATTTTTAATAGATAATAGGTTGCTTAGCTTGGGGCTGGATGGCGATGTGTAATATGTCCTGAAATATTTATTTATTTATTTTATTTTATTTTAAATATATGAAATTGGTTGAATTAACGATTAAATAAAGGGGGGCGTTGTATTATTTTTTTCGCACGGGCGATAGTCCATAGAAGATTGGGAACCTATGCTTTAGATGTACTCTGCGATATTTATCTCGAGTACTACATTAGATTTTATACCATGATTCTACTGCGTAAAGTTGACTTTCGTTTGTGCGTGGTATTGTCGCGTGCAGTGATGCAAAGTCGAGATCGTCAAGGTGTAATGATAGGTGGATATTTCAGCTTTAATGTGCCGATGGTTTCCATGTTAAATATATGGAGAGCGAAGAGCGAATCCTGTTTTGTTTGGATAACGTGTTTTTAATTGAGATTTTTTATTTAGATAGTTCGCTGTAAGGAATTTAGAAAAAGAAAATGAATTACTTTGAGTCAAAGCAATCAAATTTTTTCTTATCCAATCTTAGTCGTTTGCACAATAAAATTCAATTTAATAAGATCATTGTTTCAGCACATTGGTCCAGTCAGCCATCTTACAACAATTGGGCCGTTTTTTATCGAGGAGATGTTTGGGGCTCCCTGCCTGGCCCGAGATGGTGGGCGGCCAAAGGTTTACCCACAAAAACTCCTCGGTGTCCTTCTATTCACCGTAATCCAGGAGGAAGTAGGAACTGTTTGCACATACAACTAATTCCAAACAACAATTGGGCCTAGCTGGAGATACAGATTAGTACTTAAGTGTTGTATAATTTGCTTGGAAGTCCCGCCGCAGTCGCACTGAATTTGCCATTGATCAATGTCATCCTACCAGAATGAAAACTTTCAACAGTTTGACAAATAACTATTCTATACAAAACTTAAGATATCGATGAATGCTTCAATAGTTAAAATGCTGATCACGAGAGACCTAGAACAAGGTTAATTCAAATCTAGCTCGTTGAAGACTGGATAGGAATCGTTGAATACAATATTGTTTCTACCTCTGGTTTATAATATGTTTCTCTAGGCATTAACGTTTCCTTTGTTGCAGAATGATGTCTACCTACTTGAATTTTGATATATTATTATGAATGTTTTTTTACAGCGATAATAAAAGTATCCCTAGTTAGTATCATGTTTCATCAAAATAGTTCGGCCAAAGTCATTCCAAACGAAAATTCAATGTTATTCGAAAATTCAATGTAAATTCGTGTTAAATTTTCCAAAATACTTTTTAGTTGATGGCTACATTTTATTAACAACTATCAAATGCCTTTAGCCCTAGCTATAAGCTTGAACTGTCTGTGTTGTAATCAGTCAGTTAAGACTTTAAATTTTATATAATATAGTTACATTCCATTTTCTCATTTAAATATATTTTCATATACTGTGAAATTACCAAAGCAAACTGCATCACAAAATCCTATCTAAAAGTTCAAACAAAGGGGCAGAAAGCAGCCATCTTACAAATTGACACGTGTCACGGCGCGCTCCGTCCCGTCCCGTCGACATTTCGCATTACCCACCGTGACAACGTGCCACCGCGTTGCGTTAATGAGAGGGGCCTTTGACAATGAGACGTGACAACTACACTGTGTTGCTAACACGTCGCGCGTCGTACGTTTATAGTAGTTGCTTGTTATGAATTAAATTTATTCAAAGGTTATAGTTTAGTAAGTTTGACGACCCAGTTGACACATAGTCACCATGCCGGACTGCCAAACCAGGGTTGCGGGTTCGATTCCCGCCTCAGACAAGTATTTGTCTGTGGTCTAGTTGTTTCTATGTATTATAAGTAGGTATACATATATTTACAAAAGAAAAATATCTATGTAGTATATCCGTTGTCTAGCACCCATAACACAAGTCTAGTTACTTAGCTTGGGGCTAGATGGCGATGTGTGGAATGTCCTGCAATATTTATTAATTTAATTAGTTAAAACTTCATTCACAACAAAAATCCTAGTTGCCTAGGTTAGAGCTAAATAGCGTTGTGTACCATGTCCCGCAATATTTAATTATTATTTATTTAATATATTTCTTAGCGGTTGAGTGGCAGGGACGCAGCTAATCTTCTTTAAATATAACAAAAAAAGACGTGGTTATATTTAAATAGTTTTATTATGATTTTAAGTCGCGATAACCTTAGAAATGTATGTGAAAATATTTGTTATAGCTGCTCCCAACGGTTTAACCCGCGTAATTATTTTCTGCGTGACTTTCTTAATTTTTTATTTCGTAAGATCCTTCTCTTGACAATAACAAACACAACAAAAAAGAATTATCGAAATCGGTCCAGCCGTTCACGCGTGATGTCGTGACAACGGAAAACGGGTTTCATTTTTATATATATACTAGCTGCGCCCCGCGGTTTCACCCGCGTAATTATTTTCTACGTGACAATAACAAACACAACAAAAAAAGAATTGGCCAAATTGGTCCAGGCGTTGTTGAGTTATGCGCTTACCAACACTTTTTGCGATTCATTTTTATATATAAGAAGATACATAGAAGTAGCAATGAAAGGAATGAAAGGGAATGGGAAAGGGATATCTTGGTAGACGCTGCGCAATTAAGACAACAAGGGCACTGAATTACGTATCGTAGGTAAGTACTTATCACAACAAGTCCAAGTGCGCTAGTAAAGTAAGCAGCGCTAGTAAATAAAATAGTTAGTAAAATTAGTGAAAATAGTGTTACTTTAAAAAATACTAGCAATAATAATTTAGGCTTTTGTAATGAAGGAGGTTGGATAAGCAAAATCCTTTACAAATGGTGACGTATTTCTGACGTTATTTTTATGAATTAACATACGTATTTTTTGTTGTAAGTGAACGCACTTACAAAAAACGTCTTCCGATCGATTTTAAAGATAATAATATTTACACGTCAAAAAAAATGGTTGTCTGTAAAGTCGGTTTACGGACGATAATTTTACGTGATAACGTCATAAGAACTCTTTTGTATCGTTGACATTACCATTTTGCATACTTCCATACGTTGCTATGGTTACTTGTCAATAACGTTGCTATGGAACGGTCCTTGTCAATAACATGACGTTGCTATGGAACGCGATGACGTCATACTTTTTTGTGAGTGCTGCCGGTGTTCACCAATTTATTAGACGCGTAGATAGACGTTATCACGTCGAAAACAAGAAATAAAATAAAATATATCGTAATAAATAAAGCGCAATATTTAATATAAAGTATCAAAACACATCAATGCCAGTATACGACAGCCTCGTCTTCTGTTCTCGACTAGCGCGCGTGTCTAGCTCTAGGCCCGGGCGCGGGGCGTTCGCGTCGACGTTGTTACTCGTGTTATAGTAGGTATATACCTACCTAAGTATAGGTAGTATCGTAATACCTACTTAGGTAGGTACTTAGCTTAGGTAGGTATAGAATTGTAGAACTAAATTGGAGAGAACAAGATCAGAATGATTTGGCGACTCAGTTGGCACAATATGGTCACCATGCCGGACTGCCAAACACCATTCATTACCCACCGCACTACCAGTCGACACTAACGGTAGTGTCACAGGGTTGCGGTTTCGATTCCCGCCTCAGACAAGTATTTATGCTTAGATATTTGTCTGTGGTCTGGGTTGTTTCTATGTATTATAATTTATAAGCATAGAATTCACGTTCGTATCTCAATTATAAGTAAATACTTATTTAAAAATAAAAGTATATAAGTAGTCAATCCGTTGTCTATATACCATAACACAAGTTAGGATGATGTCCACAGATTTTGACTAGTCTAACTCAGAGCGATAAGTGAGTTTTTATCGTAACTATTTCAATCTGCAACGAAAGAGTAAGTACTAGGATAGCATGACAGTGAAGGCACGCGCCATTACGCTCCGCTCCGTCCGGAACGGGCCCTATTTCCGGAAGGAAGCGGGCCGGAAGCCGCGCCGCGTCCGCCCGGCTGACAACTACCTCCCACATTATGTACGCCTGGTAGGTAAATGTTACATTTTGATGCGGATACTGAACGGCTACCGCGCAAGTTGCGTCGGCTTCAACTCGACGACGACGTCGACTTGGGAACTCGACGCCCACCCCGTCGACAACGGTGTTTGAATTTGGTATGAATACTGAATGAATGAAAAAAATGCCGTTGCCCTCCGGTCCGATTTACGTAACCTTAAAAATTAAACATTTCGACAAAAATATTTTATTTTAAAATTTATTTTTAGGTATATTAAAAGTTATTAAAAAAAGATAATTGTTATTAGTTTGCTAAGAAATGTAAATTACATACATTTTAACGTGTTTAGTTTATATTTCATTGTATTTATAAATATTCGTGTTAATTGACATTTGAAGTTCAGTGGTTGAAAGAAAATAAATTATTTCTACTTTTATTTCGAAGAGAAAATAATAAAAGTAAGTGATTTCTTGTGTTGCTTAAGTAAGCATCACACGTACCTTGATTTCTGATTTAATCCCATTGCTTCTTTCATTTGCGGGCAAAAGCGGAATTATAATGCGTAAAATTTAACGTCGGTGAAATAAAAAAATACCTGAAACAAAATAAATAAGCATTAATATTATAATAAGTATTACATTAATTTATAATTTTATCGAAATATTTTAATGATGACATAAAGCTGTGTCCACATGAATGATTACAAACAACGAAATCGAACCGGGATTTCATTCGGTCCAGTTCAGATGGGAAGTCACTTTTCAAAGATAAACATTAGTGACCAGCCAATCCCCTCTGTTTAATAATAATTTTGTATTTTAAACAGGGTTATTGATAAGCTAAGAGTGCGTTTGAGGGCTTGTGCACTTGTACGATTTATGGTGAGGCTAATTCGATCGAAATAAAATAAAATCAGCTTTTTTTTTAAATATCATTAGAACAGTCTAATATAAGTTAAACAATGGTTGTCTGTCGGTTTACGGACGATAATTTTACGTGATAGACAATAAAAAATTGAGAATTTTTTTGTTTTATATATTTTTTTTTCCTATAAGTAAGTCTTCTATTCTTCTCTCGTCACTATTATATAATTTGACGAAACATTGGTTGCTATGGAACGTGAGCGTTTCGGGAACGTGAGCATAACGCGATGACGTCATACTTCTTTTGTGAGTGCTGCCGGTGTTCATTAATCTAATAGACGTTATTACGTCAAAATAAGTATCGTATAACAGATATATTTTCGAGTAAAAGCATTTTTAAATGCTATTAGAATTTCCGAAATTCGTAGGAATTTCGTTATTTTGTTGGATAATCTTTTTTCCCACAGCGTAGCTTAAAAAATCATAAAAATAATCCAAATGACACCCAAAATACCAGGGGATTATAAGTACAGGCTGGTAGCTAATTTGGTATTAGAACCGCGTACCGCGCCGCGCGTCGGGTGCGGGCGCTGTCGGCGCATTAATCAAAATTAAAAGTGGATTAGCGGACACGGGAGCGCGATACAAGAGGTGAATCGCTCATGTTAGTGAACCTTTATTTATGAAAATACTATGTAAGTAGTACAATTTAGCTGAGAAAGGAAATTAACAAGGAAAAACAATTTTAAGCTAGTAGGTAAGCATTAATTAAATGTCTAAAATATTATTCCATTGGTCAAAGTAAATTTTAAGAAAAATCACAGTTCATTTACATACACAAGACACGACTAAATAAATATTTTTGTTTTTATTTTAATTTAAAGTTTGGGAAAATAACCCTAATTTACTCACTGAATTTTAGAAATTGGTATGATTTTTTTGTAATTTTTATGGTCCGGTGAATCTTTTTTTTTATAATAAACAGGTCACCGTTTGACTACTATCTCACACAATGGTAAATGACGCGGCGGCGGTCTAAGTGTAGCATGCTTTCCTAGAAGATGCTTCCTAGAATTAGCTGGTGAATTAAAGACCACCACATAAACGAGCCTAAAAGGGCCTACAGAGTTTTTTGTTGGGTTTCAGGTTTTTTGTTAAACATTGTATTCAAAAAGATGTAAAATCTTTGCAAACCTAAAAAACACAGTTAAAAAAGATAACAACCATCTTTATTCATTCGTCTACAGGCACTTATCATCGTACAGCTACCGATATATCTAAGATCCCCAGTGGGGCGGAATTGCGGGCGGGATTTACAGCTCGGGGTCCACGGGATTACGGGACGGGTCGACGTTATCGAGTTATCAATTACCCGAGCGCCATATGCCGCGGTCCGGATGTCGGTTTACTTCGGATTTGTTTTTATTGTGATGCAAAAGTACGGGTTGTCTGTACTGAATGGGTAGCTATTTATATTTAATCCATGTTTAAGGGTATAAATAAATGGGTATAAGACTAGTTGTGTTACTCAAGTCACGTAAACGACACGTCTATTGAGAAATCACTTCGTTGAGTCTCTACAATTCATGCCTGTTTATTTTCAGCGTAAATAATTTATTGTGACGTCACATAGCCTATAGCCAGCGGACCATTGAGACGCTTCGATACCCCATCATCATTACATAGTATAAAACAAAGTCACTTTCCGCTGTATGTCCCTATATTGTATGCTTAGATCTTTAAAACTACGAAATGAATTTTTTATCACAGTTGCTCATAAAGTGGATCTTATTAAACCGCTTTTAGGCTCATAATGCAACGTAATACACGCGTGCGATAAAAAAAAATCCAACTAGTGTTAGAAAATAATACGTCATCCCGATATGTCAAATACGTATCTTACTGCTAATGACATATAGTAGATGAAACATTCTTAAGGACATCGTTCAAATCGTACCCAAAAATTAACGTGCCGGCAACAAAAAAAAAATGTTTCTATCTTGTAGAGAATAACATTTTAAATAATGTTTAATAAGGCAACAAAGAGCTACGATGAACCATCGTTGAGTTATTTTACATTGAAAACCCAAAAAAATGCATTTTGTAGAGATCCATTTGACCACTTCTAAGATATTACTACAGAAAAAATATAAAAATAAGTAGTAAATGGATAAGTTTTGTCTGTTTTTATTATATTTATATACATAGGTATATCCAATAACCCTTTCAGAAGTTATAGTGGGATCTTAAAAGTGGTCAAACGGATCCCTATAAAATGCATTTTTTGGGTTTTCAATGTAAAATAACTCAACGATTTTTGATCGTAGCTCTTTGTTGCTTTAGTAAACATTGTTTAAAATGTTATTCTCTACAAGATACAAATAATTTTTATTACTGGCCGGCTTTTTTTTTTGTAAGTATTTTTTGTTAGAAACATGAATGATCTCCTTTATCTGGGTTATACTGTTTTGATGTATAGAAAAAGGTACCATCCAAAGAGTTTCTAAGCCTTGCTGGCTTAAAACTCTTTGTTGGTACCTTTTTTCTTCTTTTCAAAAGGTTGTCTCTAAAGTCTGCGAACGATAATATTACGTGATGACGTCTTTGAAAATAATTAAAAATTGAGTTTTGTTTTTATTTTGTTTTTTCTTTAGGTACATAAATATTTTTTTTTTATATATTCTGTTTTTAATGAAACCCGGAACTAATATATTCTGTTTTTAACCGCCGACGCAAAAACAAATGAAAAAAACCCTAAAAAAATATTGTATGTCAGACGCTGTATAGGTTAAAAGTCTTTTGCCTAGCCTTTCGGGAGTGTAATTAACAAAAAATAGTAAACATAACCTAAAATTCTTAAAAACTTTTTATTATTAAAATTTCAACAAGTCTTTTTTTTATTCGCAACTGTGATAAAAAACGTCGTACGATACACGTGTGAATTGATCATTCCATCTCGGCTTTTGCCACGCTCGCGTTCCGCTCGCGCGTCATAAACCGCCTCTATGGAATGATCAACTTTCCACACTTGTATCGCAATGTACTATTAATGCGGTTTTTTTAATAGATGGAGTGATTCAAGAGGAAGGTTTATAATATGTATAATACATGCATAATATAGTCGTGCGAAGCCGGAGCGGGTCGCTAGTGTTTGTTAAATTATAGTAAGTTAGGTGGGAATAGATGAACATACATACAAACAGGTCAAAAACATAACCCTCCTTTTTGGCTTCGCCGTAGTCTAGTAAAAAGAAAGCTAAAGGCATAATATAGATATTTCTATACAATGCTAAAGGTGATGAGTCTTCGAAATGATGGAAGGCTGCAGTGAGTTCGTAGAAATTCTTACAGTTAACAAGAAGCTCATTGCGTACTTTCTAATAAAGATGTTAGATTAACTACATAACCTTTCTTGTTTCTGTTACAAATGATGTCGTTTAATAACGTTACATCCGTTACATTTAGTTTTTACAACTGACCCCTACTCTTCTGGTTGACTTTAAAGACGTTTAGGCAACAAAATTGCTCTTCAGTGCCTTCTTTTTTTGAAGTCGATTAAAAATAAGGAAATCCTGTATTTCAGATGGAGAATTAGATAATTAAGTATCTACTTACTAACAAAGCATAACGAAACTAAACTACTATGTGCAAAATTCACAACTCAATAATTTCACCTGTTAATGCGTCAATGTGCTTATCTATCTGTCACCGAATCGTGTTCACTTGCTAATATGACCTAGTTTCCCCTGAAACGTCCCCCAACACAGGGGAATATAATTACAGCGTCAGGGGACACCTTGATGTACAGCTCCGGGCGGGACGGAGTGGAGACGCTAATGAAATTTACCGAAATACTGATCGGTTATACATGAATAGATAGAAGGTGGAAACTTGTAAAGTGCGAGTCGGACCCGCGCACGAAGGGTTCCGTACCATTATATTTTGTTTTTAGTTGTTTTAGAGGCAACAGAAATAGATCATCTGTGAAAATTACCACTGTCTGGCTTTTACGGTTTATTAGATACAGCCTGGTGACAGACAGAGTGGAGTCTTAGTATTGATCATTTGCAAAAACCAAAAGACAGATGTAACGACATAAGAATTACGTCATAAGTATGCCAACCTCTTTTGGGTTATCAAATGTTTTCAACTCTATGGTTAGTACCTAATACCTATACTTATTGTCATGTCACTTGTGCTATTTCGTGAGAGTTAAATTGTGTCAACTTGAACCGACGTATTATAATACCTACTACGGCCTGAAGGTTAGGTACTATAGAATACTAGGTAGTGCTTATTACACGCTCTCCAGACGTTTACACTTACTCCACTGCGGCTGTGTCCTGATTCTACACGATATTTTGTTGTTTTTATTTGAGGTTTTTCAACGTCTGCCTTTTTTTAATCACACTTAGCATTAGCAATCATTGACTTTTTATTGCTACAATGCAAGAAGTTCTTTAATAATAGCAACCCCTTTATAATTAGAGTGTGAATTTGCCTGTGGGACCCTAGTATCGATCGGCCCAGATGGCGTTACCGATTCCGAAATGCGTTGGGAATTCTAAGAGGGGATTTTCGGAAATTCTATACACAATGTAGACCCAGCCTTATTTTTCGGGATTATAATTTGATTGCTTGAAAATAGTACCTGATAAACAGAATATGTATCTGCTGTCTAGTCATATAGAAATGTAGTCGTAAAGCTCCTAACCCTATGCAACATTTCATGCTTTTCTTAAAAGTAAAACGATCAAAATAAATTTTTATCAGTTTTTGTCGTAAAAATCTAGCGCAAAGCATATTTTGAGAATGGGATTGACTTGTGTGTGATAAATGGTAACTATCACTGCCTCCAACTACCAGGACGTCATAAAGTTAAAGAGCATTTTCACGATTAAGCACGAACAATTAAACGCCCAATATGCGGTCTCGGCGCTCGTTATTTTTTATTCGAGACCTCATTAGTAGGGTGAGTTCCCTTCGATTATTTTACACGAGGGATAGAACGTGAAAATGTCCTAGTTTCTGTGGTTTCGTCCCCAGTTATGTGCGAGCTGTTATTAATGATGTTGCCCGGGTACACGCATTAAGAAATCACTAGTTGGTGATATGAGAAGTAAACTGAGATTGGTCGTACACACTAGCTAGTTCATACATAGTTAATTATCTTCTTACTGTTTTATGATCGCCTAGTATTTTACATATACATTATGCAGTATTTTACATAATAGTATTTGTTTATGTACTCTCATTAATTAACCATCCAACTAATAAATAATTTTAAAAAATTAAAGAAAAAAAACAAAACAAAAATGGTCCTAATTTTTGACGCAAAAACTACTGAACCCAAACCTTGGAATAAACGATGCTACTTTTTAGGGTTCCGTATCCAAAAGGTAAAAACGGGATCCTTTTTCTAAGACTCCACTGTCTATCTATCTGTCTGTCTGTCACCAGGCTGTATCTCATGAACCGTGATAGTTAAACAGAAAAATTATAATTTTTGAGTAAGTTTTTAGGAATTTTAAGCTATTTTCATGTTTATTTAATATATCCCAGGCCGTCATAGCCAGCAAGAGTAGCAAGTACGAAACATAGCAAACTCGCATCGCATTCTCAAAAGACCATCATCATTATCTCGCTATACTATGGCAACACACATCATAATCTTCATAACATACCTATAGCTACATAACTACATGAAACAATCCCACATAGGTAGTATGTATAACGTGACCATACGTCCCGCTTTGCGTGGGACAGTCCCATTTTCACACAACTGTGTGTCCCATTGGCGCTGGCAAAAGGAAAAAGTGTCCCGCTTTCAAATTCAAGTAATACTTTTTGATGACTATCGAGGAAGTCAATGTAGTACCGACGATCTACAGCAGTTTTAACGGTTGGAAACATGAAAAAATTAATTTGCGCTCGCGTATCCAGTTCTAAGAAAGTTACGTTAGAAGTTCTAACCTAACTTTGGATAGAAGTTCTAAAGTAACTTAGGATAGAAGTTCTAAAGTAACTTAGGATAGAAGTTCTAACCTAACTTATGATAGAAGTTCTAACCTAACTTAGGATAGAAGTTCTAACCTAATTTAGGATAGAAGTTCTAACCTAATTTAGGATAGAAGATCTTTTTTTTTTTTTGACCCGGTGGAATTCCCCAAGGAACGCCTGCCGCCCCCGGGGGGAGGCGGCAGGGAGTGTCGGGTTGGAACCTAACTTATGATAGAAGTTCTAACCTAACTTAGGATAGAAGTTCTAACCTAATTTAGGATAGAAGATCTTTTTTTTTTTTTTTTGACCCGGTGGAATTCCCCAAGGAACGCCTGCCGCCCCCGGGGGGAGGCGGCAGGGAGTGTCGGGTTGGAACCTAACTTATGATAGAAGTTCTAACCTAACTTAACCAGTAGGTATAGTGCATCATTTCTGGCGATTAAAATAAATATAGGTAAATATCACAATATTCTTTGAAAGATATTTGTTTCTGAATCTAACCCAACATATTTTTAACAAAATTCTTTAGTTATCCCACTCTGACGTTAGAAAATGATGGTCACGTTATGTATGTAGGTACTAGGTATGTATGAGCTTCGAGCGGTAATCACGCTCGTCGCCCGTCCTCTCTCGACTCGAGGACGGAACGCGGCGCGGCGCGACGGGGCACATAAAATACGATGTCGTCGACTACACGCCGTGTCACCGATACAACGGTAGTGCTGGGGTAACGCTGGAAGTTTATCGATATCGATAATTTAATTACTAATTTAGGTTATTCGTAATTTTCAAAAAATTACTAATTCTATCCTATGAATTCCTACTAATATTATAAATGTGAAAGTTTGTTAGTACTACACGCAAGAACTACTGAACCGATTGTCATGGAACTTGGTATTGAAACTTGCCATGAAACGGGGCGCAGTAGTAATTAAATAAAAAAATAATAGATAATAATAATTATCTCTTTACTCGCAGCGCTCCGCGGTTTCACCCGCATAACTCCCGATCCCGTGGGAATACCGAAATATAAAATAGCCTATAATAGCCTTCCTCGAGAAATGGACTATTCAACGCAAAATAACTTTTCAATTCGAACGTGTAGTTCCTGAGATTAGCGCGTTCAAAAAACAAACAATCTCTTTAGCTTTATCACTACATAGTATAAAATAAAGTCACTTTTCGCCGTCCCTATATCCCTGTGTCCCTATTTCCCTTTGTATGCTTAGATTTTTAAAACTACGCAATGGATTTTAATGCGGTTTTTTTATATAAATAGAGTGATTCAAGAGGAAGGTTTATATGTATAATACATGCATAATATAGCCGTGCGAAGCCGGGTCCTGTAGCTAGTAATATTATATACTAGTGACCCGCCCGAGTTAAAAAAACAGCATCAAAATCCGTTGCGTAGTATAAAAGATCTAAGCATACATAGGGACATAGGGATATAGGGAAGGCGAAAAGTGACTTTATTTTATACTATGTAGTGATAGTGATAGTATAAGTGTGTGTGTTTGTATGTTGTTTGTTTGTTACTCATTCACGCAAAAACTACTAAACCGATTGCGTTGAAACTCGGTTTGTGTAACAAATTAGCTGATCATTAAACTGGCCTAGGCGTAAGCACTAAGACTGTCCAAATACAAGTAATCCCTGTCAAAATAACACCAGAAATTGTCATAAAACTTCAACTTTCAAATGGTAAGCTTGTAAGTGATGTAATAGTAAATGATTACAATATAAGTAAAGCAATATCGTACTATTCCCTTTAGCAACGCTAAGTAGAACTTGTTCAAAGAGAAATATCACATTACATACATACAGTTCTGCTAGTAGGCATATATATGTCGATTTAGCCGACGGGACGCGAATACGATATCTACACGATATGTCACCAATACACGACAGCTAAACTAGGGCTGGCATCGATTCAATTGTCGATATCGATATTCATTATTTAAACTTAAGTAATAAAGATTTATCAGATTTAGCCTCTGCATTTTTAGGGACCTCGGCGCGCGTCTTGTCGTGGTGTCTGGTGATCGGAGGGCTGGTGGCTTTTCGCTCAAAGGGTCAGTCTGGCCACCCAGAGGGGAAATGGCCAGACTGATTCTTGAAGAGGGGAGAGGAAAATGAGAGGAGAGAAGAAGAAGATAAGAGAGGAAAAGAGAGAGGAAAAGAGAGAGGAAAAGAGAGAGGAAAGGAGGAATGGGGTGGGGGGGCTTCTCGGAACGATGCCTCGGGGAGACGCGCTTGAGGATGTATTTTATTTTTATTTTAATTTTCCATATTATTTGTATTTATTAAACATTCATTGTAAAAGTAAAAAAAAGTAATAAGGATAATCTACACAGACTGACTAAACCTTACCCAGGACCTAAATGCTTGGAAAGATTAGGGAGGCCTTTGCCCAGCAATGGGACAATACAGGCTAACAAAAGAAATGATGAATGTGATTGTGATGATTACAAAAAAACCCATGACCCGTGCCTTCTTCTTATTGGTGGGCGCGTTCCGAAGGCACACATCCTAATTTAGGTTTTAACGAATATTCATTTGATTTCATGCAAATTGTATGATTCCAAATGAATAAAGAATTTCCGCTTTTGAATATAATACTATTCTTATGTGAGAGATCTTTGTTAACTTTAACTGCAATTTTCCTGCAAAACTAATCTCGATTTCGATTTGATTTCATCGGTTCCTTTTTAGTCGATTTAAAAAATGGAAGTTTCTCAATTTACTTCTATATTGCCTTTTAAATACAAATATTGCTATTAATACTAATAACTTTTTGTAAGCAAGCTTATCATCGTGAAAGCTAAAATGTCCATAATCGGAAACATCTCCGTCGTCTCGCCCACTTATAAAAAAACATTAGTTACCCATTAACGCCGACCAGCTTAGCCCAGCGCTAAATGGCAACAGAAAAAATAATAAAAGTATCGATAAAATCGAATATTTATACCCCATCACTATTTATGTTTCCCTCGCATGCAATCAGTCGGTGCGAGCCGCGGCGACGCCACTCAGCCAGCCTCGTAAACGTTATCGGGTACATCGTAAAAACGCTACGTAAAATGGCGAACGTGCCGGCCGCGCCGACACCCGCCGCGCGTTCTAAATGCAAGCCGAGAACGGAACGTCTCGCCCCCTCTCTCAGTAACATCGCTCGCTCGACCGGGACAGCGCACTTCTAAATTTGAATATTTCAGGATGCTTTCCGCATTTTGATAAATTCGAATTTTTGGAACAGTTTTTGTATTATGATCAATTCGAATTTTGAATTTGGAAACGTGTCGCTCGACCGGGACCGCGCACTTCTAAACTAGAATAAGTACAAACTTCATGATGCTTTCCGTGTTTTTTGATGGATTCGAATTTTGAATTAAAATTTTTAGAACATTTTTTTGTAAGTATTTTGATTAATTCGAATTTTGAATATGAAAACGTCGCTGGACTGGGACAGCGCACTTCTAAATTTGAATATTTTAGGATGCTTTCTTCGTGCGATTTTGATAAATTCGAATTTTGAATTAGAATTTTTGAAACAATTTTTGTTTTGATCAACACTAATTTTGAATTTAGAAACATAGTTTGACTGGGCGGGACTGCGCAATTCTAAAGAATTTTTTAGGATGCTTTCCGCATTTTGAAAAAATTGAATTTTAAGAACATTTTTTGTTGTTGTCATTCGAATTTAATAGTACATTGTTATCCTAGGTGTGAAAGTCACTCATTACAAGTCCCGAGACGGAGTTTGGCGCCCGAGCGTAGCGAGGGCGCTAATAGTTCGAGGGACTTAATGAGTCTTTCACCCGAGGTAAACACTGTGCTTTTCATTACGAATAATACATAAAATTCTTCCTAACAACGAGAGTGAATGAGAGACTCCATACTACCTGATCCTCTTACAAGGTTGGGACCAAAGAGGTTATATACATGTAGTGTTATTCTTTGGTGTTACTTAAAGCAAGGAGGTTAGGTTTTTAAAGTTCCTTATGCGTAATGTTACTGATACTGGCTACATGCACATTGCACAAGTCGTGCGAAGCCATAATTTGACATGACAGCTGTCAGTGAAAGAGAAAAGCCCTAGGGCTGGAAATTTTATTTTCTACACGCTCTTCATGCATCTTTAGACCTACTTTCGGAGTATGAGTAATGAAAAATTATATTTAACATCTTTTCAAGTTAGACCGCGTTTCATCAAATAGTTCCTGTGCCGTCATGTTGGCTCCCCTGTCTCCTTGAATTCAAGGTAGCACATTCAAGGTACTGAGCATCGGTACTGAAGCACTACTTATTTGCACTTCTGCCAACATAACGATAAACGACATATTTTATGAAATGCACTCAGATACTCGAAAACATTCTTGCTTTAACAACTTTGCCTTCCAACTTATTTTGTGAGTGGTCTAATTTCTATCAACGTTTGAATCTACTTAGGTTTTTTAGTATAAAGTAAACTTATACTCTCTAGAATACAAAGATATTGAATCGTAGATTCTAAGTATCAATTCGAAAATATCTTTTCAACCTCACTGGATTTCCATCAAAGCATTTTTCTCTGTAACAAATACCTTTTTCTTATCAGCTTCACGAGTTGGCTTCGACGGGCGATTATTGAGTTTGATTTCTCTACGAAGGTCATTCGGATAAGTGGCCAGTAACATCTTGTTGAAAATATAACCATTTGAAAAGAATTATAGGAAATAAAATTGGAAAATTTTGAAAATCGAATTGATTTTGACTATCTCTATACATCTCATGTTGCGGTGTTAGTTACCAATCTCCACCTAAACGACTGAACTGAGATCTACATAGAAGGAGAATAGAAAAGAGAAGGAGAAGAAGGAGAATCGAACAACATCTATTTTTTTTCCTTTTTTTCCCTGTTTTTTTTTCATTATATATTTTTTTTGTAAATGGCAAAACAACGTTTGCTGAGACGGCTAGTTATTAGTAAAAATCCATAATAGGTAGCAGATGAAAACCAGTGATTGGTCCTCGACCAATTAAGCACTGATCTGTGGCCTATTTGGACTGCTTCAGCATACGCTTATTTTTACCTGACACTGCCAAAGGAGTGGTAATGCATTTGTGTATAGGAATTATGCACTTAATGCCATTTTCTTTCTCAACTAAACTAACTAACGTACTAAACTTTGGACACTTTTTTCCTGAAATTTTGATCAAAAGTTACAAGATTTTTGAAAATTCCTATAGGATTTACGTAGGCTGACTCGCGGAGCATAGCTAGTATATCATAACAATGAAGAAACATATACAGACACCGTTTGTACATAATTTTATTGTCTTTGAAGCAACACATCTGACGTGGATAATAAAAAACCTTCACACTTTTTATAATATTCCTAGCTGCGCTTTTTAACATAATTAATAAAAACCCGGACAAGTGCGAGTCAGACTCGCGCACAAAGGGTTCCGTACAATTATTTTCAGTTTTTATCCACCGGCGCAAAAAAAAAGCAAAAAAACCCTTAAAAAAAATTGTGTCAGACGAGGCTGCATAGGTTAAAAGTCTTTTGCCTGCCCTTTTGGGACTATAATTAACAAAAAAAATATTGCCTAAAAAATTATTAGTAACATAACCCAAAAAAAATTACGCTTTAAATTACAATCGGTTTAGTATTTTTTAGGCAAAAGACTAATAAACACGCAAACTATAATTTTTTTACATTATTATTAGGAATGACGAAACCACAACAACATAAAAAAGGGGGTTTTAAATCTGAGCCCGACTGACGCTGACGGTCAAACGTATCTTAGAAACGGTAGGGTTTAGGGTTACGATACTACCGACCGTATTATCTCGACCGTAAATCAACATACGAGACTGTTTTGATGTGCCATTAAACATACCGTCTGCCATTGCGGACAACTCAGCTCAATATCTATAGCTAGGGTTGTTGTTATTTGAAATTGGAATGCAATTTCGAATGGAAAAGAAAATAATAATAATATTTTAATTAAGTATCCGTAAGGTGCCTAAAAGACTCGCTGTTATTTTTTTTATTTTTTTTTATTTTACATTTCAGTTGGCGCAATGGTCACCATGCCGGACTGCTAAACACAGGGTTGCGGGTTCGATTCCCGCCTCAGACAAGTATTTATGCTTAGATATTTGTCTGTGGTCTGGTTGTTATTATGTATTATAAGTATATATATTTACAAAAGAAGTATATAAGTAGTATATCCGTTGTCTAGCACCCATAACACAAGTATAGTTACTTAGCTTGGGGCTAGATGGCGATGTGTGGAATGTCCTACAATATTTATATTTATTTATTTATATGTATTACAAAAAATAAGTATCCGTAAGGTGCCTAAAAGGCTCGCTGCATTGGCAATGGCATTTCAAATAAATGAAAATATATATAAACCCCGTGTTTGGCATCCAGCATGGTGACCATTGTACTATCTGGGCCTTCAAATGTATTCGAAACTTGATGTTTGAAATTATAATGCAGTTATTTACAGGCCGGTGCAGCTACAAAATGAGGACAGGTCGGATGAGTTCTCGTTCCACTGCAGTCTTCCTACCTTTACCTGAGCCACTAGCCCTCTCATATTTGGGGGTATTTTTGTCACGAGTGTAGTGTCCGAGAGGGTACTGCGGGTGTTGGGTAAGCCTACTTCAAGCACAAGCACTACGGCGTCCTGAATAGTATAAATTAAAGTTACTGGAGATGTATAAGTCATGTTTATTAGACGTAAAGGCGGATATTAATTGCGCATACGCGTGCTAGAGTTTTTTATAGATTGCTGGACATTAAAACTGTACTAGATACAGATTTAATTTCTAATTACAAACATCTTCAAGTCCTTCAACTTCAGTTCAAGTCAACATTGGCAAGAAATAGCGCAGAACAAGGAGCGATGGAAGACTCTCGTTTCGGAGACCAAGATCCACTTTATTGGGTCGCCCGCCGCGGCGGTCGCTGAGATAGAGGAGTAAGTAAGTAGTAAGCTAGTAAGTAAGTAAACACTTACATTTTGTTAAACGATCTTGTCTATTTAATTTTTAAACAAAAACACCGCAATGTCATTAACTTCAGCTTAGACAAAGGCATTACAATGAATACATCATATTTTATGACAATTCTTGATTGAAGTCATCATGCAGTAGTCCATCATTTTAGTTTCGCAGCGGATTTTACTCTTATTTTACGTGAACTTTGGGTTCGGTCGTAAACCCCTGAACCGGCCTGTCCGAATCTATACCACATTCAATCATTTTCAAAATGGCGAGAACCTAAACATTTTGTTCGATCAAGAGTTCCATATTCAAAATTCAAACTGTTCTAATTGTTCTGTTCTGTGTGTTTAACACAGGTCTAGTTTCTTAGCTCGGGGCTAGAGTGCGATGTGTGGAATTTCCTGCAATATTTATTTATTCTATGATCCATAGACTAAATATGGAACGAAGTAAAAAAAATCCATCATTGCATCTAAAAAGTCACATTAACCGCTACAGGTACTCTTCTTTCTGCCCTTTTCCCAATTTATTTGTGATCCGTGCAGTACGCTTTGTTTCTTCCATTCTTCAGTTTTAGTCGTCATCTCATCGTTCACATTTGTCTCTCTGATATCTTATTTTACATCTGTCTTTTTCTTCATCTCACCACTCTTCTAGTCACGTACGTCTCGTTGAATATATGCTTTGTTTAATTCTTTAACTTACTTTTCAGATAATAAGACTAATGTGGCAGATACAATCGCGTTTGTTTCATTGAGTTAGTATCAAATCGTGGCAAACTCAGGTAGCCTAAAGTATCAACTAGTCCAAAACGCAACGGAAACATAATTCGATCGATATGATTTCAAGTCGCGAAAAAAAATTGAAACATATTTATTAGAAAATACTTTCGTTTCAATTTTTTTTGAAGTAAAAACTTCGTTTAGCGCGGTACGCATATTTTTAGATGAGATAAAATCTCTGAATTTGCGACACCGTTACGAGATGCACCTACAGTGTGTGCATATATTATTAATATTATGCATGTACTATATATGTTGTAGTTGTTTACAAATTAGTTTTTGAAGTGAATTTTTTAAGTTTAAAGCTTTTTTCACTCAACCCGTTTGAATTCGTTGCTTTGTTCAAAGCATCATCTCACATCTCAAGCCTCTAACTTTAAAACACTGCAATACCATAGTATCGTTTAAAATTTACGATCTGCCAACCTGACTAATAAAACGTTGAGAGCGCTAACTTTGTGCAGGGCTGGCAACATAACGACATCACACTCGATGTGTATAAATAAAGGTAGGTAGGTACTCGGTAGCTCGGATGTATAAAGTGGCGCGCCGGTGGCCGCATGACATAGCTATAACTTGGCGGTACCATGACAAACAGCCGGTTGGAAATGTATGGAGTAGTTATTTTATTATTTCACTTTTTATTTATTTTATTTGAAATTCTTATTAAATAGATAATATAATTAATAAATATAGCTCCGCCAAACGGTTATACCCGCGTAAGGGTCTCTTTGAAATAAATATATAAATACTAGCTGCCCTCCGCGGTTTCACCCGCGTAACTCCCGATCCCGTGGGAATATCGGGATGTAAGCGTATGTATCTCTCAAGTTGGATCGAACTGCACATGGTGTGCGAATTTTATTATAATCGGTTAAGTGGTTTATGAGTCCATTGAGGACAAACATTGTGACACGAGATTTATATATATTAAGAAGAAGATTGCAGGACATTCCACACCTCGCCATCTAACCCCAAGCTAAGTAACTAGAATTGTGTTATGGGTGCTAGACAACGGATATACTAATTATATACTTTTTCTTTTGTATATAGAAACAACCAAACCCTAGACAAATATCTAAGCATAAATAAATACTTGTCTGAGGCGGGAATCGAATGTGTTTGGAAGTCCGGCATGGTGACCATTGTGGTACCTAGGTCGTTCGAAAATAGTACACATTGCCAACGGACAGAAGGCCAATTCTCGTAAATAACATTGTTGAAATTAATTACATTTCAATATCATTCCGATTGCATTATATTTTTAAAATATTCTTGAGCAAACCAAAAGCTGACTTTGAGAGTATTTTGAGCTACTTTGAGGGTATTTTTTGTAATCGGAATGATATTGAAATGTAATTTCAACAATTTTATTTACGAGAATTGGCTTTCTGGAATTCATTTTCAGGCAAATAAATACGTACACGAAAAATCTCAACCTTCTTAGTTCTATGGGACAGCGCACACCGGAAACGTACTTATAAATGCGCGTAGTACCAAATACAAATTGGTGTAATCAATTCATACGTCGCTCCGGGAACTACAGTATTTGCATAATCAAATACAAAGCTAATTAAAACCGTACGATATAAAAGTCAAAGTAATTAAAAGTTAATTCATTAGACATGATTCAAGGATACTATCAAATTCGAATAGTGCATTGAGTTTTTGTTTCATGTTTTAGTGTTTGAATATGAACTTTAACTTGTTTTATTTTTAATATTTTGGATTTTTTATGCATATCATATCATACACTGTTTAATTTTTTTTGTATTTAATGTTAAATAGTGAACTTGAAGGTTTTTATTTACATTGCTGATATTATGGTAATTATTACGTTCTTTCTAGGAGAGTAAATTAAAAAGATGTTGGTTCAATGTAAAATATGGAAAAATTGAAAGATTTTATCATTATGATCTACTCCATGGTAGTTATGTCTGCGCCCGACACCGGAGGGCGCCGTCGCTAAAGCGCGATACTACGGGCTCGCCTCGGGCGGCGCGAACCAATTACCCGCCGCCGCCGCGCGGGCATTTACCCCCCCGTCTCCCACGCCGCCTCTCGCCGCCCCGCATCACCCCGGCCACGGCCCCGAGCGGAATTACTTATCTCCAATGCGTTGCTGTGAGCCTGGTACTCTGCCGCCTAGAAAACGCCCGCAATGCGAATGCGCCGGCCGCGCTTTTGTCGCACGGATTATCACGGATAGGTATGAGTAGGCTTTTTTATTTTTTGCAGGTATAGTAAATAAATAACTTTGTTTCGAGCTTACTAAACAAATAATAGGCGGGTTTCATGTTCAAATATTGACAGAAAAATGTCTGACTTACTATTTTAGCTGGGTATTGTTCAAATAAAATGTTCGACTGACGAATAAAATGACAACTTCAAACTAGGTTGCTCATGTTCAACATGTTTCTATTTGAGATAGGCTAGTTAATAAAGTAACTATTGAACTCATTCAGAATAATAAATTCATCAAAATATTCGATCTATATGAAGTTAACAAAACAAAAAAAAAACAAGTTCAAACGTGACATATCACAGTGTAAAGTTTCGATCACAGGTAAAATAATATCGTCGAACAAGCGGGAGGAATACCTACCTACGGGACTAACACGACACCCTCCGCTCCGCATCGTCACAGCACTCACAGTACGCTCCGCTCGCTACTTATATTTTTTGCCGCGCCTTTGTGATGTCGCACATCCTCGCCCCGCCACACGTTCCGCCATCCCGCCATTCCGCCACGCCGCACTTCGCCATCCGCCATAATTTATGAGCCGGCCCGCGCCCGCCGACCACTCGTCGGGCGCGGCCCGGGCCGATTTATGGCGTAATTTTTACAATGGCCCTGCAACCGATCTCGGATTATAAAGTTGGGTGACCGCGCGATCTAGTTGGTCAGGAGTCGGACTCTCAGACGAACTTCTCAGTTCATTGAATTTTGTAGACGGATTTAGTATACTTTTGCGACATTTTTTCATGTTCCTTTCAAAGTTTCTATTCTCGGGTTGCGAGGTAGGATTTCACGGTAAACTTCTTAACAGGATTTAAAATGAGAATAAGTAACGAAGCCGTGTTGGTGAAATCGTCTTTATCGTTTTACGAGGTGGCTATTTAACCAGCTAACTAAGTATCTAGAGCTTGTTAATTTAGTAAATTAACTTTTATAAAAATATCGATATATTCTCAGTTGTTTTATCGTTAAATTCCCAACCCTATAGTAGTACTTTAGGCATAATGTACGCACAACCGTACAACAAAATATCGCTCACATATTTTTATTTTCTTGTAATGCAAGGTACGTGTGGTGGCCACAGCCTGAATACACCGAGTGTGATGATGTGGAATAATTTAATTGCCGTGCTGACTGCATCCGGCATTGGAGTGGGCGTTATTTTATATATTTTATTTATAGTTTGCCGGGCGTAGGTTTTATTGAATTTAGAAATGCTGTCCGATATAGGATTTTGCTATTGATAATGTGAAAAATCGATAAAGTTATCGCCATTGAAGTGTATTTATACGATTGCGTCACCCTGCAGGGCCACAGGAGAATTTCGTGTTTTTGACCATAATATGATTAAGTCGATACTTAGTCGCAAAGTAATAGAATTTGTCTTACTTTTAAAAGTTACTACCAGCACCCTGAGTATTGGAATAAAAAAATTAGCCTATGTTATTGTCAATGAATCAATGTATCCTCATACCAAGTTTCATCAAAATCGGTTGAATAGTTTCGGAGTCTATTCAATGCAAACAAACAAATGTTTTAATATAATATTCCTATTTATAATATAACTAGCGACCCGCCCCGGCTTCGCACGGTTATATTATGCATGTATTTATACATATAAACCTTTCTCTTAAATCACTCTATCTATAAAAAAACCGCATCAAAATCCTTTGCGAAGTTTTAAAGATCTAAGCATACAAAGGGAAATAGGGACGGCGAAAAGTGACTTTATTTTATACTATGTAGTGATATAAGTAAGTATAGATAAGTGTTTGTTAGTGCTTAGCACTGACTACTAAATATTTGATTACTTACTACTTAAACAATGTTTTTCAGCGAAGGGATTTTAATACGAAAGGCGGTTGTTCTAGACGTCTCTAGGCGAACAACTTACGACTTTTGAAAATTCGAACTTTTTTTTCGATAATTCTCAGGGAATTTTTACTTGTTAATCAGCTGTTTCATATACAAAAACGCAACCCAGAAATGGGCTACAGTACTAAAAAAAACATATTCATAAGAGCTTCGAGCTTTCGAAGACAATGAAAAATCCTATGTTTTAGAATTTGCAATAGCGGCTTAAGTATACAAGCTCAACCCACTCCCAAAAGCAGGTAAATAAACCCTAACCTACACAAAATCAAAACAAAAACAAGAAATCCCCTTACCGATCCTAGATTCATCTTTATTACAAAAAGGATTAGTTAAAATCGTAAATTATAGGACAACGTATATTCAAAAGGTCTAATGTGCGTTTAATTTCGCAGGTAAAGGGGTGAAACATTCATTTTAATCAAGCGTGTCAAGCCGATTGCCTGATGTATTACTCCGGCGGGTTCATTTTAATTCTCTTAGAAAAGTGAACAAATATTATTTAGATTTCGACGTCTCATAACGTCTAAAAACCGGCCAAGTGAAGAAAGAAGAAAGGTTCCGTACCACTGCATTAATCGGGTAGAGTTGGGATTTTTTGTTTTGTATTTTAAAATCGGGTAGAGATGGGATCGGGTAGAGTTGGGATGTAGCCTCTGTTTTTGACCCCGACGCAAAAACAAATGCAAATAAATAGATGGCGCTAGTAGTAAAAATGCATGAATGGAAGGGTAAATGGCGGTTTACGGTTTATGACGTATTAAAAAAACTAGTAACCAGATCTCGTTCAAACCAATTTTGGGTGGAAGTTTGCATGGTAATGTATATCATATTTTTTTTTAGTTTCATCTTTCTCTTATTTTAGAAGTTACACTTTTTACCACTTTGGAAGTGTCTCTCGCGTAAACTAACGTGATAATGCTTTTTACAAAAATAAACATAAGGAAAAATAATATAGGTAATGAAAAAAATGTCGCGTTTCGTGTTTGTTTCATAATGCTGCGTTCTGTGTGACGTCATTGTTTACATGACATCACCGGAACGTGACAATGACGTCATCATTTTGTGAATTCAGGTGTTCCATCAATTTATTAGACGTTATCACGTCAAAAAAAACTCAATTTTTCATCGTTTTCTTATGACGTTTTTTATCAAAAATTATCTACCGTAAACCGGCTTTACAGACAACCAATTTTTTATCGATATGTTTAAATTATTATACTCACCCATCTCTAGCCGATAATCAAAAATCATCACCATGGCAACCGTTCTCGATAAAACCGAATCGATCGAATCGAGTCAAATCATCGACATCAATACTTATTACCAGGGCAACATAACTTTACAGGTGGTGTCATCGATCGACCTGTCCGCTCATACGTGCAACTTTGTTCATAGCAAATAGGGAAACTGATATATATAGCCTTCATGCTTGCCTAGTACATTGTGTTAAAATTAAAAAATAGAGAAATACAATTTTTAATTTTATGAAGCCTGCCTTAGAGCAACGCGGTCAATTAAAATCTATAGTTATTTGAAGAGTAAGTTTGGATCATAGATGTATTTTGATACAACTTGGTATGATAACACATTAAAACCTGGAAAGTAAAATGTGCTACTTTTATTCGGATATTCCAACGGGATCAGTACTTTCGCGAGATTTCTAGTGGTCTGGTCCCGCTTCAGTTTAGGTATTGGGACGATTGTACTACTCAATTATTTGCCAAGGGTTTTTGGTCCCAATAATAAACTAGTGATTGATAAAACAAAAGACGATAGAAACAAAACATAGCCTAAATATCTTTATTAGGTACTATTCAGAAAAAAACATCATTCTAATTTTAACAAGAGTGACAGTTGACGAATTTTGTTATTTTTCCATGCAATATCTGTCAAAGTACTAAAATAAATAAAATACACAGTCCATTTCCAAGGCGAACATTCAGAAATATTTTGAAATTTTTAATAAAAAATGCAAAATAGCTCAAATAAACTTTTATGCCGGCCGTACTGTTTGTAGGTATTATTTTTCTAACTGTACCTACCTTTGTTCATGAAATATAAAATACAGCACTGTAGATCTTTTTTATTGCAACGAACAAAATAAAAATGTTTTGAATTTTGACAAGAGGAACATACTAGGTACCTACTTCAACTAAAATAAGGGTCAATGGAAAAAAAAAAAAAAACATGCAACCGAATTGAGAACCTCCTCCTTTTTTTGAAGTCGGTTAAAAAAATGGTTAAATACAATCTTTTATTAGGTAATAGTATCTGGTATGAATTTCAACTTGCTAGGTCCACCCGTTCCTGAGAAAAACAGGGTAACACACGTACAGACAAACAGACGGACGGACAAGCAACTGATCTTATAAGGGTTCCTTTTTACCTTTTGAGGTACGGAACCTTAAAAAGAAAGAAAGCGACTGCGAATGTATTATAAAAGAAAAGCGTAAAAATAAGCATATTGGTAAGTTACTAAACCAAGGAAAAGTCGAAAACTAGACATAATTAAAATTTGCCCAATCACAAAATTAAAATATTTTTTTTTTCTAAGCAAGGGCTTATGATCAAGCTTGTAGTTTTTCCTAGCCTACAAGTGCTAGTTTACAGTATTTTTGAACTAAAAAATATATCACAAAACATAGTATAAAACAAAAGGGTTAGTATCAGACTGTCTAAAACGCAAGTCGTCTTATGCGGCAACTTGTCTTAAAATCATGTGGGCAACTCGTCATAACTGTTTTTTGTCAACTGCTTTGTTATCGATACAACATAAATGCAAGTTGCCTAAAAAGATAGGTCGCCTATGAACCGCCGCTCGTTTATGTTATAACTAGCGACCCGCTTCGGCTTCGCCCGGCTATATTATGCATGTATTATACATATAAACCTTCCTCTTGAATCACTCTATCTATTAAAAAAACCGCATCAAAATCCGTTGCGTAGTTTTAAAGATCTAAGCATTCAAAGGGAAATAGGGACAGAAAAAGCGACTTTGTTTTATACTATGTAGTGATTTGCCTACATAATATGTTTGTTGATATTATCAACAAAATGACTTCCCGCTGTCTGTCCCTAGTATGCTTAGATCTTTAAAACTACGCAACGGATTTTGATGCGGTTTTTTTAAAAGAGTGATTTAAAAGGGAGGTTTATATGTATAATACATCCATAATATAGCCGTTCAAAGCCGGGGCGGGTCGCTAGTATTATTATAAGTATAATTAGAATGTAAAACAGATAATTACAAAAACGTTTGTGTTTACAAAAGAAGTGTCCGCGCTACGTCCCATGCTGGTCACGTTGGAGGCGCGCCGGTCATATTAAATGAGGTGGCTTAAATAGGTACGATTTACCTAAAAAAAATTACAACAAGGAATATACAAAAACGTAATTCTTTAATAACTAAAAAATGTACAATATTGCATTGCATCCCTACTTTCAGGGTTCCAATGTTAGGATCGAATTTAATTTCCAACAAATAAATTTACAACAAAAAATATACAATACTAGCGACCCGCTCCGGCTTCGCACGGCTATATTATGCATGTATTATACATATGACGACCCAGTTGGCACAATGGTCACCATGCCGGACTGCCAAACACAGGGTCGCGGGTTCGATTCCCGCCTCAGACATGTATTTATGCTTAGATATTTGTCTGTGGTCTGGTTGTTTCTATGTATTATAAGTATATATTTACAAAAGAAAAGTATATAAGTAGTATATCCGTTGTCTAGCACCCATAACACAAGTCTAGTTACTTAGCTTGGGGCTAGATGGCGATGTGTGAAATGTCCTGCAATATTTATTATTATTATTATATAAACCTTTCTCTTGAATCACTCTATCTATTAAAAAAACCGCATCAAAATCCGTTACGTAGTTTTAAAAATTTAAGCATACAAAGGGAAATAGGGACAGAGAGACTTTATTTTATACTATGTAGTGATTTTACGTAATTTTTTAATGACTAAAAAATTAACAATGTTGCTACTTTCAGGATTTTATGTTATTATTATTATTATGAGCCTGTAGTGTCCCAGTGCAGGGCAAAAGCCTCTCTACTCCCTCTCCACTGATCGCGATCTTGTGCGACGGATTGCCAATCTGTCATAAAGTTAGATGTGATGGATATATAGGATTTTATGTTAGATATATTTTTTCTTTACACTATCGCCTTTGTTTTTAATGGACGCTGGGGTCTTTTGTATCCACCGGGCCCAGATCCGCCCTTGAACCTAACAGCACGTATTCCTTACAGTTCTAAAACAAGCTTCTACAAAATCCAACCATCGAAAAGCTTCCATGATGAATGAGTTCAATATCAGACTCTTCCAGAACCTTTGGTACACGTACCGTAGAAGATCCAGAACCATCAATAATTCATGTAAATGTTAATGAGATAGTCGGACTAATTGTCTTGGGACTCATAAGATATATTAGAGGGTGGCTTTGGAACTGGTTGGTTTGTCGTTCATTGATACTACAGTTTGGGTAAACCTTAAAATTAACGATGTGTGATGTGGTAGGGCATTGTCGTAATCTTTTATAACTATACTAGCTCCGCCAAGCGGTTAGACCCGCGTAACGGTCTCTTTGAAATAAATACATTTTGCAGAACATTCCACACATCGCCATCTAGCCCCAAGCTAAGTAACTAGACTTGTGTTATTGGTGCTAGACAACGGATATACTACTTATATTCTTTTCTTTTGTAAGCATATTCTTATAATACTTGCAACAACCAGGCCACCGATAAATATCTAAGCATAAATACTTGCCTGAGGTGGAATCGAACCCGCAACCCTGTGTTTGGCAGTCCGGCGTGTTGACCCTTGTGCCAACTGGGTCGTCAAATATTGTGGGACACTTCACACATCGCCATCTAGCTAAAAGCTAAACAACTAAGCTTGTGTTCTGGTGGCCAGGCCAGACAATGGATAGAATACTTATATTCTTGTTCTTGTTGTTCTTTGTAAATAAATACTTTTAGTACATAGAAATAACCAGACCACAGACAAATATCTAAGCATAAATACTTGCCTAAGGCGGGAATCGAACGCGCAACCCTGTGTTTAGCAGTCTTACACAGTTGTCTAGCACCCATAACACAAGTCTAGTTACTTAGCTTGGGGCTAGATGGGTATATGTGTTGAATGTCCTGCAATATTTATTATTTACTAGCGACCCATCCCGGCTTCGCACGGCTATATTATGCATGTATTATACATTATAAACCTTCGTCTTGAATCACTCTATCTAATTAAAAAATCCGCATCAAAATCCGTTGCGTAGTTTTAAAGATTTAAGCATACAAAAGGAAATAGGGACAGAGAAAGCGACTTTATTTTATACTATGTAGTGAAGTGATGATGTAGATTAATTATTGTAGATTACCAATTACTCTGTATATTATTTTTTTACTGAATACTAAATAATCTGCCGATTAAAAAGTGTACCGATTGTGAGTATGTGAGGGCTGTAAACCCAGTTCGCCTGCTTTATCTGACATGCATTATGAAGCAGGTTGTGTCGAACATCGATCCACTGTGTTCCACATGATTGAACTCGCACTCGCGACACATCACTCCACGCATTGTTTACTGTTCTCTGCTTATGTAAAGGTAAATACTTGAGGGTTAATAATAGATATTTATTTACCTAACTAGCGACCCGCCCCGGCTTCGCACGGCTATATTATGCATGTATTATACATATAAAACTTCCTCTTGAATCACTCTATCTATTAAAAAAACCGCATTAAAATCCGTTTCGTAGTTTTAAAGATTTATGCATACAAAGGGATATATGGACAGAGAAAGCGACTTTGTTTTATACTATGCTGTAGTGAAGCTTTATGTACATACTTTCTTATATACGGGCTGTTTTCCTGTTTGTTTGTAACTATAGCTCTTTAATTGGGTCCTTTTTGCGTGAGAAAGTAAACTGAGTTATTGGTAATTATGATAGCAAGCCGTTGATGGCTACTTCTGTGCACCTTAACAAACAACTTTTGTTCTACGACTTTTGGAAATTCGAACATTTTTTCGAAAATTTCGTGGTTAGGTTTACCTGAAAATCAGCTGTTCCTTACACGGAGAGGTCGGTAACCTTAAAATTTTACTTATTTTTAAGTTTCATCTACTGTTCTTAGTCTGAATGACCTTTGTATTAAAAACAGTTGTTTTTCGAATCTACATAACCTCAAAATTTTCATTTTTTTTCGAATTTCCAAAAGTCGTAGAACAAAAGGTGTTTGTTTAGGTGCACAGAAGTAGCCCTCAACGGCTTGCTAGTATAATTTCCAATAACCCTGTATACTAATCATAAAACAAAAGAATAATTATATTCATATTGCAGAAGATATAGGAACATTCGGTGAAGATAACTATAATAATAGCGAACAATCAAGTGGTCGATGTCACCCAAAAACCTGCCACACTGAAGAAGGCTGGCCATATCTGCCGTAAAGCGGAAGAACTTTGGCCAAGTTAACAACTTTTTGGTTCCCAGAAAAAATAACGCGGCACACCTCGTCGAAGGTGACGAGACGTTATAGACAGATTGGCAATCCATCGCAAAAGATCGGGAACTAGGGGAGTAGCGAGGTTTGCCTTAGTGAGACATCCCAGCCTCATTAAGACCTGGGAAATATAATACTATAGACATAATAGCTGTCACATCATTTCATTTTAAAATAAACAAATTCTATCATAAAAATGGCTGTCCGTAAAGTCGGTTTACGGATGATAATTTTACGTGATAACGTCATAATCATAAGAACTCTTTTGTATCGTTGACATTTTTGACTTCAATATGTTCCCATGGTTACTTGTCAATAACGCATGACGTCACACTTTTTTGAGAGTGCAGGTGTTCACCAATTTATTAGACGTTATCATGTCAAAACTTATATACATACATAATAATAGGAATGTTACGGTTTCAGTATTATATAATTTATATCGTTCTTATCAACAAATTCAATTTATTATGTGAAGTTTTGTTAGCAACAGGTGTTTGTATTTACATTTAAATCTTTAAAACAATAATCAATATTTAAGTTACATGGAATAATTTTAGTTGTTTGTCAAGGTTGTTGCGTCCGTATGGTACCAATAGGTTTTCTTTCTTTTATTGATCGAGCAAGAGAAGCGAGCGAAGCGTCTCTGCTTTAAGTTTGGCAAAATTTGCTTTCTGTTAGTATGATTTTTAGTATTCCTCTACAGGTCGTATTTTACAGCCGATCTAGACGAAATATGGTACACAGCTGGTTTCACTATTTAATTATTTTTTTTCTATGATTCCTTTTTTATTTGAATGGTAGTCTTTTTCACGTTGGTTTCATAATAAAGGCGAAGATTTGATGAGAATCTTTGGAGTGATGATCAGAAATTACTCCTTAATATGCAGTAAATTGCTTATCAATGTAATCAATGGACGACCCTATTGGCACAATGGTCACCATACCGGACTGCCAAACACATGGTTGCGGGTTCGATTCCCGTCTCAGACAAGTATTTAAGCTTAGATATTTGTCTGTGGTCTGGTTATTTCTATGTATTATAAGTAGGTATATATTTACAAAAGAAAATTATGTAAGTAGTATATCCGTTGTCTAGCACCCATAACACAAGTCTAGTTACTTAGCTTGGGGCTAGATGACGATGTGTGGAATGTCCTGCAATATTTATTTATTTATTATTATTTATTTAATGGAGTACATTAAAACCACCTTTTTTACACAAAACTTCTACTGTTCGCAGAACTACTAACTCATTCGTTGAACCAACCTCGCGTCCCTCAAAGGTCCCTGTTATTTGATATCTTAGGTATCTTCTAGGAAAGCGTGCTACATTTAAGACCGCATTGTCACTACCAAGTACCATCGTGTGAGATAGTGGTCAAAGTCTGACCTATCACTATCACTACATAGTATAAAACAAAGTCGCTTCTGTCCTTAGGTATATTGCTTAGATCAACTACGCAATGGATTTTGATGTGGTTTTTTAATAGATAGAGTGATTCAAGAGGAAGGTTTATATGTAAAATAATAATGCCGTGTAAAGCCGGAACGGGTCGCTACTAAATAAATAATCGCAGTATTTTAAGTTCAGTATATTCGTCGAACAAACCCTACGTCTCTCGAACGTCCCCGTTTATTTGGGGGTGTTTGAGTCACGACCTGCAAGCACGAGCATATAGGTATCTTCTAGAAAAGCGTGCTACAGATCGCATTGTCACTTACCATCGTGTGAGTGAGATAGTGGTCAAACCATGACCTATTTTATTATAAACTTGCGACCCGCTTCGCACGGCTATATTATGCATATAAACCTTCCTCTTGAATTACTCCATCTATTAAAAAAAAACTGCATCAAAATCCGTTGCATAGTTTTAAAGATCTAAGCATACATAGGGATTAGGGACGGACAGCGGAAAGTGACTTGTTTTATACTATGTAATGAAAAAGTAAGTTTAAACAAGTAGCTTAAATAGGCTGTAAGTATTTGAGTCCAAAAGTATCCTTAACTAACTACATACCTTTATAGGTGGAGTCGGTATGTAGAGTGGTGGGTCGTTCTGCGAACCGGTGTAAATCTCTTGTCCATCCGGTCCCCGCTTGCAGCCTGCCGCGTCATTAACACTGTATCTACATACGATCCCGTCCGCCGGCTTCGCCTCATACCCTGCAGGCTTCCCAATATGGAACCCTTTTGCCTTCACCCAGAACCGGAACTTCGAGCTATCTGCACTCGTTGATTCCTCCCCTTTCAAGGTACGAAGGATTCTATGGTACTTTTTCAGTGTGATAGTCTTCGTTTTAGCGAAGTCACCATACGTTTGTATCACCCAAGGTTGGTAAGTAGTAAACAGGTCCAATTTAGGATCTCCAGTGTTTACTTTAGGTCTCTTATTATTGTTCTGTTCGTTCTTCTTGTCATTTCTTGATGTGCTCGCTGTTGATTTGCGTTTCGAAGGTTTTCTTGGTTTCTTTTCAGGTATGGCTTCTTGAGTTAACTTTTTTCTGAGTCCGCGGTCCGATATCATTGCCGCAGCCATTTTTATTTAATCACTTCGATAGGTCCATTGTACACTGAAGGAAATAGTTTTGTTAGAATTCGGTCGAATTGTTTTCGGGTGAAAGTTTTTTTGAGAAACTCGTGCGTGTTAAGAAGTTGGGATAAGTTTTCAAGTGTTTGCACGGACTGAAAGTAGCGGAGACTTGGGTAGATATAGGGATATAGGAAAGGGAAAAACTCCGGAATTGACACGAATCAAGTTATATCCTGTTTTCCTTATTAGTGTAATTATAATTACGACAGTCCCGGGCCGACCAATCGGCGCGCGGCAAACAATATTATTTATTTTGTTGACAATTTTATGTCTAAAGTTTCTAAAAAGAAGCTTAACTTTATCGTGTTATTTTTGTTGGTTTTATGTATGTTATATTGACTTATTTAATCATTTATTATAAGGACAGATATTTTCTCACGTTATTGCAAAATTGCATTATCCAGAACTAAAATAAAATAAAAAAACACCCACGAGTCTCCAAAACAAATCCACGAATCCTCTAACCTTTTGAAATTGAAGACTGAAATTCAAAAATACTTCGATAGCCGTCGGAACGAGTACGAAAGTGCCAGCCAATAACGCGTGTATCGTAAATACTAGGGTATTATGAACGCGTGCGACACACACGTACGCTCGCAGGTCCCGCGCGCGGTGCACTGGCCGTGTTGCCCGAAGTGACGGGACGGGCCCGTTCCTCGGCACGCGCCCCGCTAATTGCCCGCGAAACCATCCGCTCCTCGGCCGGCCCCGTTGCGTTGCGATGATGCGCCCGAACTAGATAACTTATTGTTTGATGTGTAAGGTTTTTTAATTGTTATCTGTTATGTCACCCTAGTAAGTCATCAATCAATCAATCATTTATTCACATTATAAGTAAAATAAGATGTCGAAATTAATTATAAAAACTTAGTAAAAATATAACTTATTTAAAGTAAGTGAATTAATCTACATTACTTAGTAGTGAAATTAATGTGAAATAATACTTACTAACCCGTTTCTGAGAAAATCGGTGGTGACAAGGTGGTGACACACAGACAGACAGACGGACAAGAAGAGTACCTTTTGAGGTACGGAACCCTAAAAATTATTCTAAATTTCTAACACACTATATGCTAGTTACGTAGCGTAAGGAACTTCTCTAACTATCTATTTATATAATCTAATATATTTAAACAACCAATAATTAAATTACCTATATTAAATTAAAGGTAAAATTGTCTCACTGAATATTACATATTTACAAATAAATAAGTAAATACGTAGTAAGTATTGTCGTTGATTTTTAATATTATGGACGTGTTGCTCTAAGCCACACACGAGACGTTCTGAAAATGCTAGAATAAAAAAGTGCAAGTTCAACAAAACTTGAACTAATCATTTAATTCAGTACACTGAAGGTGGTTACTTAATCCATGCTAATTAAATAATCCATATTGTCAGTTGATAAATAAACAAAACAATTTGATAAAACTCCATTATCTATCAGCTCGCGCGCAAGGCCAATCGTGATGCGCGCGCGCACCGACAAAACAACGACTCGCAGCCCGATTCCTCTTAAAACTTATTCAAGCAATTTTCATCTTTATGAGTTCAACTTTAAAGTTACAATTTATATAAACTTTTGTAGTAAAATAGGTTGTTATGATACTAAATGAGAGCCGGCGCGCGCATCGGTTACGAATCGCCTGCGCACGAGGGCGCAGCTCTTGCGCGAAATGTGCGCATGTTACTAGGCGCACATGAAGTACGAGGCGTTCATCGATCGAACGGAAACGTCACGGAAGGGGGCGCGGCAGTGAACGAAGGCCACTGGTCGGGGCTCGGCGCGTGCGCTTCTTTATCTTGACTGATTTACGCCAAGGCATTATTTACCTTATGATCTAACAAATAGATTACATTTTTATTTGTACTTTTGAATTATTTGTGTAAAATGATGTTTAACTTTATTGTTTACGAAATAGAGACGTTTTTACATTGTGCCATCTTGTACTACAATCATATAATCTTTTTTTAATTTGAAAAGTTGTGAATTGATGTTATAATTTTTAATATGTAAACAGTAGAGTTTCATTTTGATTGAATATCAAAAATATTGTCTTATTAAAAAAATTGAGTTTATCTGCTGAAGTCAGTTAAACATCTTTTATGTTATGTTATCCTAGGAACTTGAGGAATAAGTTAACCATGACTTTGTTTTGTGCGAGTATGACGGACGGACTCACGTGCGACGAGTGCCGAGAGCCGGGAGACTGAGAAAAAAAACTAGGAATGTTGGGAAAAGACGCGTGTCGTATCATGTGGTATCAGCACATGAGATCAGCTCCGACGATGACGCGCGATTGGAGTTTACAAATCTTTCGTAACCTTTTATTCTATATTAAAAAAATCGCGTCAAAATCCGTTGCGTAGTTTTAAAGATCTAAGCATACATAGGGACTTATGGACATAGGGACATAGGGACGGCGAAAAGTGACTTTATTTTATACTATGTAGTTGATAGTGATGATTCAGACAGAGAGACAGACGGACAAGAAAGTGATCATGTTTAAGTTCCTTTTTACCCCGAATACGGCGAAGCCAAAAGGGTTCCCAACTAACTTCAAAACTACTTACTTATGAGGTACTTATTGTAAGAAGCGTCTCAATGGTACGCTGGTTATTATAGGCTATGTGACGTCACAATAAATTAATATTTTTTTTGGGGTACGGAAAAAAATGCCCTAAAAATGAGAGTAAGTACCTAACTACTTTGGTTAATTTATAAAAACTGTTTTTCAAAGAATTTTAAACCATAATAATTATTATAAGTGTAATTTCCAACTATAATATTGTTGGAAATTCACGGATTTATTAAGAAATATGTAGTATGTATTTATTCAGAAACCTGCCTAGCTAGCATGAGCAGCACGATATAGCGATTTATCGACAAAAACTGTCAAAATATGCTATATAAAGCCGCCATGTTGAATTTTTATCGAAACGGCGAGCATGGCCCGTGTGTGTGACGTCACGTGTTACGGTATGATAAGATAGACAAAAGAGCGAGCACGACAGTCTCTTATTTATCGAAAGGTCGAGCATGACCGACTAATTGTCGATAAAAAACGTGAAAAGTATCGATTTTTGACATTATGGCGCGTTATTTTATCGACAACGTTTGGAGTGTGTGATAAATTTATCAAGATTATTTAGCGTAACCAATATTAACTTAAATCCATTATTAGACTAGAATGTAAGAAATATTATAATGATTTTTGTGTAAATGTTCTTAATAAATACAGAAAATGTACCTACCTACTTGTAGGTATAACTAAACTAAAAAGATTCTATTCCATTCGTTTTTTTTATATATTATAATTAATTAAAGCTTCGCAGTGTGCAGTATATCTAGTGTCGAGTTACTATTTTCGCACTGTCACGAAATTAAATTAAATTTAACTCGATTATTACAAAGTTTTGCTAAAATAAAAATCAGCACGCCATGTTGCTCTCGCGTTCCAAAACGCGATTTACACGAAAACGCCAACACTCAAACACGATGATAGCACGATTTCAAAATATAAACATTGAAGAAAATCTTGTTTGATCGTTCTGTCAACAAAGATGTGTCAAATTCAGTCACAGATTGCGTTAAAAGTTGCAAAAAAAGAAGAAAAGAATGAATGGTTAACGTTATTAAATTGGCAGCATTGAAATTCATATCAAGTGGATGTGACGTATTTATCATCTCATATTGCGTGATATTATTTTAACATATCATATCGCTCCATTTGTCATACTCGCGAAATCGATAAATCTTAAGGTGTGGATATAATACGTTATCTTTTATCATATCATATCACGAACAGCCATGCTAGCTAGGCTGATTTTTTATAAACTTACCGTCCAACGAGTAATTAAGCGGATGGAGTTACGCGGTTTTCGCTTTATCACCCGCACCACTTGTACCAGGGAGACATAACTTCAAGAGGCATTAAGTATATTACTATGCGCGCGCGGGCAAGTTGAATGAAACAGATAGTTCTCCGACGTCATGTTCGCCTGGTACAAGCGATATGAATTCCGTGCTAAAACCGCGTATCTCCATCGTCGTCGTCGTTGGGCCCGGCTTGCGCTCATGCTCGCTTACCATCTGGCGTGCTTGTAATATTATCAACTAGCAACGCCCCGCAGTTTCACCTGCAAAAGTCCCGATTCGAAGTAAAAAGGAGCCTGTGTTACTTACTCCTAGGAATTTATTCCATAGGGAATACTATAAAAATAAAATAAAATATTTTATATTTTTATTTTAAATTTATTATTTTGGTCCGTATCCGTAACCCATTATGTAAGTAAATCTTTTTATCTAATTCAATAAATATATAATTTTGTTTCATCCATTTAATTTAGATCGATCGTTACGTTTCTCATTCGAGAAATTGTTTATTATTAATTATTATTTATTTTATATTTATAAATTAATAAACAAAATTCATCATCAATTTTATTAAACTCTAGATAGTTTAGTGGTTTAACTGCACTGTGGTCCGGCATGATAGCATTTGAATCTTACTTCTTTACAGTCATGTTTTCCTAGTACAAACTTCACGATTAGTGTGGAAATGTTCGCTAACGGAGGCTCGCCGGGCGGGTTGCGGATACTTGGCCCCTGTAGGCTGCCACTAACTTCTGAGAAATATGTTGTCCTAGTACTTATTTTAAAAGTTCGTAGCAAAACCAGCTATCTCCACCACCATTCTCGTAAGTAAACTTAATTGCGAATATCATAACAAAAAAAATCATTTATATGGAAACCTATTACGTCCATGTGGAAACCTCATCCATGGACGTAATAATAATAATTATTGGACGTTATAATTATTACGTCGTAATAATAATAACATGGACGTAATAATAATAATTATTACGTCCATGACCTCATCATTGAACGACATGATATTTTAACTGAAATGCAATCGAAACGTCATTGATTCTTTAACGGTATTCTTGACAAAGATATCGAAATGATATTGAACTTTTTATTTTTAATAGACGTCTTGATATTTAAAGTTGACTGAAATGTAATCGACATAAAACATATTCTCGTAGTTATTATAAATTATAGCAAAATGTAACCTTAAATTGAAATGATATTAAAATTTACATAGCTGCATCTGCAAAGCATATATATTACATTTTAATATCATTTCAATAACATTTCAATATTTTCAATATAATTGCGATGTTTGTAGAAAAATAGATACTAGGGTAGTTTTTTATCACGATTCATAAATAGAATAAATGGAACCGCGTGGGGCGCAGTTAAAAAACATTATTTTTAAATATAATAATATTTTATTAATTAATTTGATCTGGTAAGGGTTTCTTTTTTTACCTTTTTAAGTATGGAACCCTAAAAATAAGATTAGTTCTACTATTACTGAAATAATATTTCAGTATTATATCAATGACCAGTAAATAAATATAAGTTGTATCTATGTATTTCTAATATAATTTCTTTGACAAGTATTATCATCAAATATTATGAAATCGGTTTAATCATATATCACTATCACTACATAGTATAAAATAAAGTCACTTTTCGCCGTCCCTATGTCCCTTTGTATGCTTAGATCTTTAAAACTACGCAACGGATTTTGGTGCGGTTTTTTTTAATAGATAGAATGATTCAAGAGGAAGGTTTATATGTATAATGCATGCATAATATAGCCGTGCGAAGCCGGGGCGGGTCGCTAGTATTTTAATAAAACAAGGAACTTTTTCTAACTCAATATAATTATGATCATTTCTTTTTCATGTTATCCTAGTCTATGTGAAAATTTACCGTGGCATAAAGACGTATCTGCGGCTGGTGTTCGTGATCCGCTTCCTTTCAGTTATGCAACCCTAGTATTTTAAAAGATGATTCCTTTCCGAAATCGTATTCGTATTCTCGAAAGGTAGACGCGACACCTATATTTCTTGTCATATTTCTTAACTGTCCATATGGCCAAATGACCTCCATAAAGTCATTTAATCCTGGTAATAAATTAAAAGTTTTGTGCTAATTGAAATGTTATTGAATTGATATTGAAATGATATTGAAATGATATTAAAATGTTATTGAAATGATATTGAAATGATACTGAAATGATATTGAAATGTTATTAGAATGGCTTTGAAATCTTAAAATGGTATTAATTAACTCATTTTGCAATAATTAATCAATTTATAAAAATCGGTGGTGACATACGGCACGGACAGACATACGCACAAGAAAGTGATCTAATAAGGGTTCCTTTTTTATTACTTTTTGAGGTAGTGAACCCTAAAAAAATACTAGTTTCACTATGCCTCGATTGGCAGCACCACAAAGCCATTCTTTGACATTCAGAAGGTCAATTCTCGTAATTATAGCAAAATGCAACCTTAAATTGATCGAAGTGAAATGATATTGAAATTTAACTGTCAATTGGTATTCTGCACGGTATTCTGCTAACCATAATCACAAAACAACGGATAGAATATACTTACTTACGTAGTTATACTTTAATTTTGTAAATATTATATACTTACCTACATCATTAATATTCGTACAGACATACAAATATATGCCTACTTACTTAACTACGTCTTGTTTGAGGCGAGAATCGAACCTGTAACCTTCTTTATCGATTTATAAGAAAAGTAGACTCTAGTCGCGCGTCGAAGATGACACGCATTATTTTTTTTATTAGATGATTTACACTAAATTCGTTGTTTCATTTCGATTACATTTCAATCAACTCTCGATCTCAAATTTGACGTTTCTTAAGCGACGAGAATACGGTCTAGAGAAGTTCGATTACATTTCGATATCATTTGTATTTAGAGAATACCGTTTTCCGTACATTTTAAGAGTCAATGAAGTTTTGATTGCATTTCAATTAAATTAACATTTCATTCAGATATCATGTTGAAATCTTAGTTTACGAGAATACCAAAAGATGACGTATAGAATAGTACATTTTTTGCAATCGAAATGCAATCGAAATGATATTGAGATGTAATTTTAACAGTTTTATTTACGGGAATTGGCCTTCAGAGATTATGGTGGTTATAGAGCGCGCCATCTGTAGGAGCGATTCTAATCTAGTATTAGCTCGTTCGTCGTTCGTAAATCGTAAGTATCTATTATTTCGTTCATCTGTAATGGTCATATCATAGGGAAATATCTTCCCATCATACAAACAGTCATTGAATTTCAAATAGCTAAGTTACTTTTATATTTTATGTTAGCCTCATGTTAGCCTAGTTACTGTGAAAAAAAATCGTGGAACAAAGACGTATCTATCTACTCATGTGTCTGCGGCTGGTGTTTGTGATAGATCCGCTTCCTTTAAGTTATGCATCCCTAGTATTTTAAAAGATGATTCCTTTCCGAAATCGTTTTGGTATTCTCTAGACCTAGACCCGACGATGTCGGCAGCGATCGACGACATTTTTAACAGACTTCATTTTTCCTTCACATCACAAAGAACTCGCAAATGTGAAAGACCTCCTTACAGTCATGTAGTCCTGGTAAAAAGTTAAAAGTTTTGTGCAATAATGTGATATGAAAGAAAAAAATCTATTGGAACGGATAGTTCCTTATTTATTTTTATTCTGTGGACCTGTGACGTAGCAGCTGAAGAACTAGTAGAGGGAGGGAACCAGAGAAATGCTACGTTGTGAGGTACGAACTCAAATTTTATTATATTATTTCAGAATATAAATAAATAACATCGAATACTTTCCTAGTTTTTTTGCGTTAAAAAGTTTAAATCGGACAAAATGAAAACGAAACGTCCGGAGCGAACCGTGTTCATGACAAAGTCTGTACGTGTTTGGGGGCGCTGTCGTCGCTTTTCGTTTTAATTTCTATTTGGAACGAAATGGGAACGAATGATAACCACCTTGGAACACCTCACTTGCATTGCACCTCGTCACTATTAGTTTCGTTTTCTGTCTTCTGACTTTAATGACAACACAAAGGAAAAAGAAACCTTCGCACTGACGTGTGACATATAAAAAGAATCATCTTAATCGGTTGAGCCGTGTTCAAATAATCGCGTAACATACGTACAAAAAAGAACATACAGTCAAATTGAGAACCTCCTCCTTTTTCAAGGCGGGTAACAAAAATTGGCCATCCTTGGGTATCTTTTAGTCATTATTGTCAGCATATAGAAAACTTCACGTAATTCTTGTTATCCTAGTACATGTACAAAATTGCCGTGGAATAAAGACGTATCTGCGAACGGTCTGTGACAGATCCGCTTCCCTACAGTTATGCAACCCCAGTATTATAAGAAAATGATTCCGTTTCCGAAATCGTACCATGAAATGGAGGATAAAGAATGGAAAAAAAAATCCCGGAAACAAAAACTAAAAAAAACCTAAAAAAGAAATCTGGAAACAAACAAACTGTGAAAAATAATCCATTTCGGGTCACTAAGGTCCGTATTAATAAACCGAACTCAATATCGATTTCAATCTTGAGTTTGCTCTTGAGTTGTTGCGCTGATTAATAAACCTATCTTAAGACGCGATTAAAGAGCGACGTATCACTTGAGTAATACCGTTTAGATTGAATGTTGAGAGATATAATAAGAAACATGGTGTCACCCAGTCCGACTTCCAAGTAAGTACTTATGTTTAAGTTATCTGCTGTCTTAGTGACCCGAAATGGATTATTTTTCACTTTTTGGTTTTTATTTTTCAGTTTTTGAAGTGAAAACTTCTTATGGCGCGTTGGGCACTTTTGTGGGTGAGCATTTTCAACCGATCTCGCGACAGATTTTGTCGCGACAGATGAGATTTTATTTGTGTTAGTCTTTTTGTTTAACTTATACTGCCATCTATTACACAAATTGAGAAACTTAGTTTCTAGAAAGACCGCTATTCGAATGTAGATGGCGCTGATTTAAATTTTTTACTGCCACCTAGCGAATAAAAAATAAACTATATTTGTTTAAGTGAGTGCTAATAGATGGCAGTAGCAGATCGTTTCAAGAAGGTTTTTTGAAGTCGGTTTTTTAAATTTTAATTTTTTTTTTTTTTAACCATATTTAGTGCCGCTGTCACTGAAAATTCTACTCCATGAGGCGAAAGCGACTATTTCTTCAAATTGCAACCTGTACCTAATCGTAACCCATTGAAAAGTTTGGTGATGAGAAGGTTCAGATGCTCCATTCATCGATACCTATTAGTGTATGGGCCAATTCTACTAGTGGAAATGGAAAACTGAGCAATTTGCTGAATCTCGGTCTGCAGATTTGTTCATCACTCCAAAGATCCTCATCAGATCTTCATTTAGGATAGGGTTCTCTATCAACATTCATTCAAACCCAGTCCGGCGAGGCGAAAGCGACTATTTTATTCAAATTGTTACCTGTAATCGTAACCTATTGAAGAGTTGTCTGACGAGAAGGTGGTTTTCGATATTCCATTTATCGGTAACTATTAGTTTATGGGCCAATTCTACTGGTGGAAATCAAAAATGAGCAATTTGCTGCACTTTCGAGGTGCAATTCTTTTCATCACCCCGAAGACCCTTATCAGATCTTCATTGAAGATAGGGTTCTCTATCAACATTCATACAAACCCAGTCCGGCGTCTAAATTCGACTAAATTCTTCAAATTGTAACCTGTAATCGTAACCGATTGAAGAGTTTTCTGATGAGAAGGTGGTTTCAGATATTCCATTTAACGGTAACTATTCGTTTATGGCCTAATTCTACTGGTGGAAATCGAAAACTGAGCAATTTGCTGCACTCTAGAGGTGTAATTCTGTTCATCACTCCGAAGATCCTCATCAGATCTTCATCCAATTTTTTATAGGACCACCTCTGAGTTATCCCCTTTCATACAAAAAAAGAATTTTCCAAATCGGTCCAGGCGTTTTCGAGTAATCGGCGAACATACATAAAAAAAATATACGCGACGAATTGAGAACCTCCTCCTTTTTTGAAGTCGGTTAAAAACAAACTTTATAGCAAATGGTTTTTGGACTATTTTAATTTTGTGGATTTTTGAATCATTCGCAATCATTTCGCAATCGAAGTTGCAGATAAATAAAAATAAAATAAATACTTTGACTAAATACTGAGAAAATAATTTCTTTGACTGTTTTTGTTTTACGTAGAAAAAAAAATCGAAAAAAGCACTTATACTCAATGTTGATAAACCAATAATTAACCACAATTAAACGGAACGTACCTACTTATGATATATTATATACTCTATTTGTAAAACTTAGAGCAAAAATGTAAACAAAGAAATGTCAAATATTGACAGAAACGCTATTTCGTAAAGGTTGAAAGCCGCTGTAATTGTTGCCAGTGTGTAAAAAAAACTACCATTCAAATTTGAATATTGTAATTACTTTGTTAAAAAAATACTTTACATAAAATAAACAATCATATTTCATATTGATTTAATTTGCAATCGTATTTTTTAGAAATTGAGGTCATAGTTGTTTTTTTACCTAATTTCCACTTCCCTAAAAAAAACTACCAAAGCTTGATGTATTTTTTACTCTGATAGCACCATTGTTTACATTTTTGATCTAAGATTTACAAATAGAGTATAGTAATTAAAACAACTCCCTAGCTATCTGATATAGTGGTTCATGAGATACTACGAACGAGTACATACAGCCTGGTGACAGACAGACGGACAGATAGCGAAGTCATTAATAGGTTTTTACCCTCTGGGTACGGAATTCTAAAAACTAATAATTAAAAAATATTGAAGGCGTTTCCTATAGAAAGCCTGTCGTTTCTTAAAAAGTAGATTTTCGAGAAATAGAAATAAACAACTGCACCGAGAAGTGTTCAAAATACGTCGCACAGCTGACGAATTCGTCAGTTCTTACAGTGGTCAAACCAAGAGCCCATACAAGCTAGGCGTTCTAACACAAATCTGCAAGGCCTCCTTAAATTTATGTTATCCTAGTAAAAATTTAAAAGTTCCGAGCAATAACGGTGTATCTGCGAGAGGAGCTGACTAAAAAAATCTGTAGTGGGCAGATTCTGTGTGGCAGGCATATGGCAGGGCATCACTGGCAGCTGAGCGGAGGAGGGCTGCTCGACTGCCAAGCCAAGCCATGACAGTTGACACAAGCCTCTAAATGAGGTAATAAATAGCCAGCTGTAGCTAATTTTCAAATTTCGAATTTAATAAAAACAATTTAAATTCGACTCTCCATAAAAGCAACAAAAAATCTCAATCAAACAAGCATGTTATAGTCGTGGTCCATCATCTCAGCATCCAAATATCGATAAAAAATCTCATTCACCTGTGCGACGAATCGATATTTCAGAGCAGTAAGTACCAGGGCAACATAAAATGTGTAGAGTTCTATGGCAGACACCGTTCAGTAACTATGCCGATGACGTCGCTTGCGCATCGCAACGCAAACCTAGCCGAGAGTGACCGAGTACCTTATTCTACCAACGTAGTTTTATGAAAACCAGCTAGATGGCGCTTTTACACTTTATGATAATAAAATGAAATTACTTGTTTTTTTTTTATTTGTGACTAGCGACCCGCTCCGGCTTCGCACGGCTATATAATGCATGTATTATACATATAAAACTTCCTCTTGAATCACTCTATCTATTAAAAAAACCGCATCAAAATCCGTTGCGTAATTTTAAAGATTTAAGCATACATAGGGATATAGGGACATAGGGACAGAGAAAGCGACCTTGTTTTTCACTATGTAGTGATAGTGATGATGATAGTGATAGTGATATTTTGTTTTAATTAATGTAAATAGCTAAAATTATGTAGGTAAAGTACCAACAATTTCTTAAAGTACTTTCGATTCATAAGTTTAAGGAGGAAACATCTAAATGTTACTATGATTATCTATGATAAGTAGGTATATCAAAGCTACAAAACACAGTTAAGCCTAAATTGGGGCTACATCTGGCTGTAAATATTTTAAATTAAAACTGGTGCACATATACCTAAGTTACTTTTATCCCACCCGATATCCAAAGAGATGGATCTTACATGGGTGAATCCACTGGGCGTAGCTAGTTAAAATACAAGTGAAGAAATTAATGGTTAGGTGGCTGTACCAATGTGCCCCACGCAGATCTGCGTCGAAAGCTGATCGAGTACTAGGCGAACATATCGCTAAGGAAGTTCGTTTGTCGGAGTTCCCGCGCCCGAACACGCCTCCCGCCTCTTCCGATCGTATTTTTTACCTTTCTACGTTCATGTTTGCTGGGTATATAGAGCTCGATTGATATGCGAAAACCGCCTAAGTCCACAAGGGAAAAAAAAGTAAGAAAGAACACAATATAACTAGAATAGTTAGAAAGTTTTTCTTCTTGATCATTCTTGTATCTACAATTTCTTCTATAATTTTCAATTCTTCTATTTATGCTATAAATTATTATGTGTGTTTGGTATTTTGCAAGTCGTTGGCGTGCTGCTTCTTAAAATTGGCGTATTGTTCCACTTTACAAGTTATTTAATCTTTTTAAGAACTTTTTGTCAATCGAACGAATTCAGAAGAAACATTACTAAGAGAAGTAAATAATTGTAATATCTAGGAGTAATGTAAACCTAGCAGTGCAGTATTGGCAGTGCAATGATACAAACTGGACTCGACGTTCTCGCCTCCCGGTTCCCGGCTCTCATCCCGTCCGGAATACTCGATAGATAGGGATTGCTACGGAACTGTTAAAGCAGTATCGCTAACTTTGTTTGTATGTTTCATCTATCGATTTGTAAGGAAGTACAAAAATGAGTACAAGATTGGTAGACTGCTGGGCAAGCATGGCCGGAGACATTTTACCCACAGGGTAAGACAAAATAGTATTTTCATTACTCATACTCCGAAAGTAGGTCTAAAGATGCGTGAAGAGCGTGTAGAAAATAAAATTTCCAGCCCTAGGGAAAATCGCTTTCACTGACAGCTGTCATGTCAAATTATGGCTTCGCACGACTCGTGCAATGTGCATATAGCCAGTATCAGTATCATTATGAACTTCATAACCTAACCTCCTTGCTTTAAGTAACACCAAAGAATAACACTACATGTATACAACCTCTTTGGTCCCAACCTTGTAAGAGGATCAGGTAGTATGAAGTCTCTCATTCACTCTCGTTGAGTTGTTAGGAAGAATTTTATGTATTATTCGTAATGAAAAGCACAGTGTACCTCGGGTGAAAGACTCATTAAGTCCCTCGAACTACTAGCGCCCTCGCTACGCTCGGGCGCCAAACTCCGTCTCGGGACTTTTAATGAGTGACATTCACGCCTAGGGTAACAAATCAATATTGCAGGACATTCCACACATCGCCATCTAACCCCAAGCTAAGTAACTAGACTTGTGTTATGGGTGCTAGACAACGGATATACTACTTAAATACTTTTCTTTTGTAAATATATACTTATTATACATATAAACAACCAGACCACAGACAAATATCTAAGCATAAATACATGTCTGAGGCGGGAATCGAACCCGCAACCCTATGGTTGGCAGTCCGGCATGGTGACCATTGTGCCAACTGGGTCGTCAACTATAAAGTACTATTTCTTCTGTCAGTTTTGTCCACCCCCGGAGCATGGGCGCAAGGGTGGATTACTTACTATCCACGGTAGACAAACCGGGGGAAACGCTTATTCCCGTAATTGCCATTATAAAAAAAACATAGAGTCATAAACCATAGATGAATATCGAATGATGATGATGAAAGAAAGACGAAAGATGATGAAGATAATTTTTATCCTCGGCATGCTTGCCGTTGGAATATACGGACGCACGCTCTATCCATATTACTAGGAATACATAAAACTTATGTAGCATTATAAAACGTCACACAATCGCTGTCTCGGCACAGTCCTCGCTCATGCTTGACGTTATGACGTTGAAAAGTTAGAGTAGTATTAGGAAAACATAAATATTAAAAAGAGTCAAGAAAACACATAAGTACCTACGTAAATTGTGATTGTCCCTGATTGCATCCCAGTTTGGGAAGTAAACAGCAGAGACAAAATTTGTCTGTTTGTTAATGGGAATAACCGCCCACCTCTATCACTCTATCTCCGAAGCTACCTGACCAATTTCTTTAAAATTAATTACAATTTTACTATTATATTGCTAATTATTTTGCTAATTAGTAACTATTATCACATGAGTAGAGAATTATCTTCAATAATCGTCAAAACAACACAAATAAATCGAACACAATCACTTTTTACTAACTCGCATCGTCGTCGCTTGTTCGGTAAACTATTTGCTACAAGAAAAGTTGATCTGGTACTAGGAAAATATAAACCTAAAATAGTTTAAAGTGGCGGAAAGAGCGCGTAAATAAATAATTTCAAAACTCCAAAATGAAATCGTCTTCGAGGTGCACTGAGTGTGCCCATGAGTGTGCCCGACGACGACGCGACGACGACGCCACGCACATTCGCGTTTACCACGGAATAAGTTTAACTGGTACTAGGAAATCATAACGTATAAGAGGCTATTCCTTTTCACAACTTGTCGTTGCTTGTGACGGAAAAGACGATTCACGAATTAGGACGACTACTTTCCTCAGTGTCCTACGACCATCCTACGACGCACATTCGCGTTTTGCTACGGAATAAGTTTTACTGGTACTAGGAAATCATATCGACAAAGGAGATTTCTTTATTACTCGCTGCGGCGCAGATACGATGTTTTACCATGGAAAAATTAAAACTCATACTAGGATAACATTATTATTATAGAGGTCGTTTGCAAATTCCTTCCCAACGCGCGCGGATCGTGCAGATTACGCTACTTTTTTTTATGATTGTCTGGTGACAAATATAAAGTGATCGAACAAGTTTAGAGATCAAGATGATCGAAATCGACTTCGCATAAATAATCTTCTAATACTCTGCCAAACACAGGGTTGCGGGTTCGATTCCCGCCTCAGACAAGTATTTATGCGTAGATATTTGTCTATGGTCTGGTTGTTTCTATGTATTACAAGAAAAGTAAGTATATTATAAGTGTATAATATTCTAGCACCCATAACACAAGTCTAGTTACTTAGCTTGGGGCTAGATGGCGATGTGTATGTAGAATGTCCTGTCCTGTATCTTTGTGGGTGACGTCATCACGGGGCGAGACAGAATTTGAATTAATAAGTCATTTGTGAGTCTTGCTTGACTTTATTATTTGCTACCGACTCATACTTACTACTCACTACATAGTATAAAACAAAGTCGCTTTCTCTGTCCCTATTTCCCTATGTATGCTTAAATCTTTAAAACTACGCTACGGATTTTGATGCGGTTTTTTTTAATAGATAGAGTGATTCAAGAGGAAGGTTTTTATGTATAATACATGCATAATATAGCCGGGCGAAGCCGAGGCGGGTCGCTAGTAAGTATATATTTACAAAAAAGTATAGGTATCCAGGTTGTCTAGCACCCATAACACAAGTTTATTTAGTTACTTAGCTTGGGGCTAGATGGCGATGTGTAGAATGTCCTGTCCGTCCTGCAATATCTTTGCGGGTGACGTCATCACGGGGCGAGACATAGAATTTGAATTATTATGTCATTTGTGAGTATTGACTTTATTATTTGCTATGCTTCCGACTCATACTACTTCCTACTTCTATATCTTCTATACATATAAAATCCTTTGTCCTGACTGACTGACTGACTGACTGACGGATCAACGCACAGCCTAAACCGCTGATCGTAGAGGCCTGAAACTTGGAGGGTGTGTTCTTTGTATGACGTAGGCATCCGATAAGAAAGGATTTTCCGAAATTCTACCCCTAAGGGGGTGAAAAAGGGGGGCAAAGTTTGTATGGGACAACGCGATTCCTTGGTCCATTTTCGACTTCTACGCGGACGAAGTCGCGGACAAAAGCTAGTAATAATAATATATAGACTAACCTGTGTTTAACCCGTGCCTTATTTATTTTAAATTTTTGTCATCTATCTACAAAAACATCCCTTATAAGTCTTATCTGTCGTCAACTTTCTAGTCCTCTTGAATTTTTCTAATATGCATTTCTCTCTCATAAAGGACAATACTTAGTGTCGATTCGGTATAACACGACGACTTAACTTAACCTAACTAAAATACGACTAAAATAAGTTAAGTCATTTTTATATCCAATTCGGTTTTGCCGTCAAACTAAATTTGGTTGTATTTTGACAGATTGTTCGACACAATTAAAATTTATTAAAGGAGTCCGGACGTAGGAGTTTGGCATAGTCATTTTTTGCGCGGTTTATGTTAATACCCGTTTCCAAAACACTTTAGCGATCCGATGTTAAGGAATTATTTGTTGGCCATAATGGCCTCTATGATAGGAATGAGTCTCAAAATGAACCGTTGCATTTTAAGTTACAGGCATGTTGTGCCTAAAGGCGTTTGCACCCGGCAGCGCAAAAGTGTTCAATGAATCAAGTCAAGCCCCTCAGCCTTATTCTAATGGTTTACGGTTTATTCTTAGGTGGGATTAGAAGAAACAAAGGAGTCTCAGAAAAAAACAAAGCGAAAATCAACTAAGATTTAATAGTTTCTCATTTTGACAAATCTGGCAGGAAAATACTAGTTTTAACTGTTTATTTTACGTTTCTTCTGTATCTGCAACAGCAACTACCATATACTCCTCCATTTCCACCCCAAAATTCAACAAAAAATCGTAAAAACTTAAGAAAGTGGTTGCATTAATTTTAATCGATACGAAATAGGTCGCGACTAAAATTAGTCGTAATTTAGTTTGACATTTCTAAAATTTGATAGTTAGACGATCATTCCGAATTGCAAAATTGTGTTCGACATAACTAAAAATTAGTTTACTCCTGTCAAAATTGGTTAGGTTGGGTATTTCCGAATAGCAATCATAATTTTATACATCTAAACCTCATTTTAGTTAAGTTAAGTCGTATTTGTGTACATTCGAATCGAGTCCATCAAGCATGCTTCTTGAATGCAGACAAGTCACAAATTCACAATAGAACTTCGAATATGGTATTGTTAGTAATAATATAAAATTGGATAGCAGTTCGAGTACATTTGAAGTACCTACGTTGTTATGTTACTAGAAACCTAGAGTTTTCTGAGACTTGTTTGATACAACTAACAAACCTACCTACTTAGAACTAAACTACATTAATCAAAGTATTTTTTTTAAGTCTGATAAAAAGGGCTTGGTTGCCCAACCTTTGTGGGCGGTCAGTCACGTCATGGCCAGTGCCCAACGTCGCTCGTCATCGCCCACACCCCGTCTATGCGCCTGAGCAACTACCAGGCGCTCATAGCTGTTGCGCAGTTGCATTCGAGCAATGAAGGAAGGACACGAGGAAGGAAGATCGGGAAGAGTGAAGAGAGTCTTTGATTCACAAACATTGAAAACGCGTGAAATTCTTTCTAATTATTTAGAAGTCGTATGAAAACGTATAATGAAGTTTAAACTGGATCCAGAAAAAAATGCTGCCACCGAATTGGCACATTAGGCAGGGCGAAACCGATGGATTCGTAGAAAAACAAACTTGAAAAGTGAGAGAAGAGGAGCAAAGTCTATGGAAGCACCGAAAAGCGGCACTATTGTGCGGCGTGGGTACCAGGCTAGCAGAACTCGAGCAGAGTTGCGAGTAAATTAGGCGGCGGACACGAGCGAGGCCGACAGCCGACGCGCGCACTCAGCGATATTGTTATCGGCCCGCCCGGGTTTCACGTAGGGCTGCCATTTTACACTTTGGAGTTATTATTTATTATTTCAAGTGTTTGTCATTTTACGCAACTAAACGTACACCTACAATAATTAATTATTCCTGTTCTTATTTATTTTTCTAATTTTTAGATTTGATGATTAATTAAAATTATCTACTACTTAAACCCACACTAACATTTCTACCTTTCTCCCCTTTCTAACCTTTTTCTAACTTTTCTAGAGTCAACTGATTTAAATAATATTTCAGTAATTAATTCTATTTTATTGGACATTGCCTTTGGACATTTTTCGTTTTGGACATTAATCGTGCAAAGGTAGTTAATTATAAAATATTATATTTTTTCAAAGATTTGATTTATGCAGTTTCTCAATATGACGTTTAATATTCATAATTTACTGAATCATTAGCGTATTTTTGAAGTTATACTTCTTTAGGCGCGTTATGAAAAAATGATGAGAGTGAAATTTTACAAAAGCGTCACACAAAATTCTCACGGGAGAAGTTGTTTAAATCTAAATTTAACTTTATTGATTGTGTTGACAATCCTTTTCCAGTCCGGAGTTTTTTGTCGGACGAGTTTTTTGTCGGACGAGTATTTTGTCGGACGAGTTTTTTGTCGGACGAGTTTTTCGTCGGACGAGTTTTTTGTCGGACGAGTTTTTTGCCGGACGAGTTTTTTGTCGGACGAGTTTTTTGTCGGACGAGTTTTTTGTCGGACGAGTTTTTTGTCGGACGAGTTTTTTGTCGGACGAACTTTTCGTCGGACGAGTTTTTTGCCGGACGAGTTTTTTGTCGGACGAGTCTTTTGTCGGACGAGTTTTTTGTCGGACGAGTTTTTTGTCGGACGAGTTTTTTGCCGGACGAGTTTTTTGTCGGACGAGTATTTTGTCGGACGAGTTTTTTGTCGGACGAGTTTTTTGTCGGACGAACTTTTCGTCGGACGAGTTTTTTGCCGGACGAGTTTTTTGTCGGACGAGTTTTTTTTTTTTTGTTTTTTTTTTTTATTTTTTTATTTTATTTTGTATCATTTCGTATTTGTTTAGTTGCTGATTATTGTAGTAACAATATTTCCTTGCTAACTTAAATTTTTTAATATACTTTAAAATTATTATAAAAAAATGAAAATATTTTATTATCAAGAAGGTGTCAACCCTGACAGCGGCGGTGTGGCGTACGGTAGGCGAGGCGCGTCGGCTGCAGTCGGGAACAAGCAACCGAGCGCCACTCAACGCGCGCCCGCCACCTCCACGAACTCATGCCGCCTTGGTACTTTACTTATTTTCTTACATTTATTTTATTCCGAGTACATTTTTTTTTTTACTTTTTTTTAACAATTAGTAAAGTAAACTTTGTTTACTTGGAATTTTACTAGGTAAGAGGCACATTTTTTTTTAAATTCATGTATAATTTTTTTTTTAATGAAGTGCCTCGAAAATTGTTAAGAGTTCAAATGACATCAAAAAATTAATCAATTTAATAAAACAATAAATAACATTTCTTAATATATTTAAATTAAAGCAAACATGAAAATAGTACATTTGAAACAATATTATTAACTGCAACTTTACCGTTTTTTTTTCGGTATAATTATCGTTTATTAAAGTACTAAACTCATGAATTTATCAAAGAAAAATATTAGAATAAAAACATGCAAATAATAGTATTTTTTTAACTCTGCCGGGGGTTGCAATTATGCTGTCGCCTGTGCCTACGATTAAAATTAGGGATTTTTATAAGGCAGTTTTTCTAAAATAGTTCCGATAGATAGCACTAAAACTGAAATAATAAATATAATTTAATATTTTATTAAAATAAAAGTATCAATACAATGAACTGACATCTCCGCTACATTACCCAATGATTCACCCAAGGCGTGCCCGACACATCCCGGGACGCGAGTCGAGCGCGACCCGTGTACCTACCCAGTGTACCAAGACCCACCCACACAACTATAATATTATACATACATATACACTTCATAGTTATCTATGTACATACAGGTGTTTCATGTACTTAGTTGAGTGATAGTCACATAAGTCTGCACGTTTATATCAATACAGTGAACTGACATCTCCGCAACATTGCCCAAGGCGTGCCCGAAACATCCCGGGACGCGAGTCGAGCGCGTTAGTGTACTCATGTACTTACTTGAGGGGTCGTCACATAAGTCTGCCAATTTTTTCTAATTATTCTTGGCATGATAATGGCAAATTTAACACAGAAAACGCAAGTGAAAACCACCTCACACACATAAAGTCAATTTAGTTTTTGACGTGATAACGTTTTATAAATTGGTGAACACCTGCAATCTCAAAAAAGTGTGACGTCACGCGTCGTTACTGGAACGCTTCATGTTATTGACAAGGTAACTATAGCAACGTTTTATCGTTGCCATGGTTACATCAGTGTTTTCTTATGACGTTATCACGTAAAATTATCGTCCGTAAACCGACTTTACAGACAACCATTTTTGACGTGATAACGTTTTATAAATTGGTGAACACCTGCAATCTCAAAAAAGTGTGACGTCACGCGTCGTTACTGGAACGCCTCATGTTATTGACAAGGTAACTATAGCAACGTTTTATCGTTGCCATGGTTACCATCAATGTTTTCTTATGACGTTATCACGTAAAATTATCGTCCGGAAACAGACTTTACAGACAACCATTTTTTTATTCAGTTAGAATCATCACCATCACTATCACTATCATCACTACGTATAAAACAACTACGCAACGGATTTTGATGCGGTTTTTTTAATAGATAGAGTGATTCAAGAGGAAGGTTTATATGTATAATACATGCATAATATAGCCGTGCGAAGCCGGAGCGGGTCGCTAGTTCGCAATATAGCACATCTTAAAAACTAAATAAATATGAGAAGAAGACACAAAACATGCATGGGGGTTCATATCTGTAATCATTCTCACGAAGGTCAGGATTGCAATATCTACAACAATAAAAATATATCTAATAATTCTATGATTGTTCTATTTACACACTGATATTATTAAGAGCAAAGATTTTTTGTTTCTCTCTAACGAATAGGCTCCAAAACAACTGGACCGATTTTGATGAAATTTGGTATGAGGATACATTGATTTATTGGAAGTAACCTAGGCTATTCGTATCCTGATATTCCCATGGGATCGGGAGTTACGCGGGTGAAACCGCGGAGCGCCTACCTATAATTCTATACGTGCTATGCTACGTTTAGAGAAAATCCACAAGTTGGCAACATTAGAGTAGTTCATATTATAAGTGAGCAGACATAAGTGACGAACACTCTACATAATATTATTATATGTACTATCTATGCTTGTGTAGTTGTTTATGAGAATCAACGGTGTCAACACCACAAAATGATCAATAACAAACTTGACACTGTCAAGTTTGTTATTGATCATTTTGTGGTGTTGTGTATTATACATATAGGTAGCTACTTATGTATATTATATTATTATGGTAAATATACCTACGCACTTATGAATATGTGGGTTATAAGAAATGACTAGCTTTTGCCCGCAATTTCGTCCGCCTATGGATGAATTTTTCAAAATCAATTAAAGCTTATACAAACACATAACCCTCCCTTTTGGCTTCGCCGTAGTCGGGTAAAATTTTTTTTTTCTGTTTTGAAATTTAGTGTGAAAATATATGGAACTAGAAGTGCTCCGCGGTTTCACCAGGATAACTCCCGATCCCGTGGGAATATCGGGATAAAATGTAGCCTATGTTATTCCCAATTAATAAATGTATCCTCATACCTAGTTTTATCAATTTCGGTCTAGTAGTTTCGGATCCTATTCGTTACAAAGATTTTTTTTTCCCTTTTATTATATTAGTGTAGATAAAATTGAGATTTTCTAAATAAGGACATATGTACATAGTACTTACAATTAATAATAGGTCTTTTTAATGACAGCAGCTAACTAGAAAAAAAAACTAAGACCTTTTACTTGAAAGTAGACACAGTTATATAGAGCTGAAGTAAAGCAGCACCATCTAGGTATGAATAGCTAAATTAAATCAAGTTTACAAAAAAAAATATTAATCAGCGCCATCTACATTTCAATAGCAAAATTAAATCCAGTTACAATTTGGTTGGATGTCATTCAATGAAACAAAAAAATAATAATATGACAGTCAGCGCCATCTAGTTTTCAGTAGCAATATTAAATCTAGTTTCTTTCTGTGTCGGATCGGAAACCAAACCACAACCTACGTAAATAAACTGTACAAAGATAGATGGCACTGTATACAATTTATGAATACCTTACTTTTTGCAATTTGCAACATTTTAAATTCGAAAAAGGTTACTAAATTCGTAATAAGTATAAAAATGCGAAAGTCTGTCAGTTACCAACTCTGTATCTACAGCCCTTAAAGGAAAGAGGCTTTATCAATATCTGGGACAGATTGTGACGAAAGTCCACGATGACTTCGTGGAGGGTTAGGGCAGTGCAGAAAAATATGATCGCACGCAAATCCGCTCGCTGCTCGAGGAAAATGAAGATCATTTTATTCAAAGCTTTCTGGCAGTTCTTATCTTCTGGCTACCAGTGATCTACTTTTCTAATATTAATTACTAGCGATCCGGCCCTTATGGGCAGTAGGTCCTGAGATTAGCGCGTTCAAACAAACTCTTCAGCTTTATAATATTAGTACCTATAGATGTATCATCATCACTACTGCACAGCAGTCATAGTATACAAAGTCGCTTTTTCTGTCCCTATATATCTATGTATGCTTAAATCTTTAAAACTACGCAACGGATTTTGATGCGGTTTTTTTAATCAGATATAGTGATTCAAGAGGAAGGTTTATATGTATAATACATGCACAATATAGCCGTGCGAAGCCGGGACGGGTCGCTAGTATAAAATAAAGTCACTTTTCGCCGTCCCTATGTCCCTTTCTATGCGCTAGGATCTTTAAAACTACGCAACGGATTTTGATTCGGTTTTTTTAATAGATAGAGTGATTCAAGAGGAAGGTTTACATGCATAATATAGCCGTGCGAAGCCGGGGCGGGTCGCTAGTAAATACTAATCCCCTCTTGAATTAAATAAACAGTTTTAAGAATACATAGGGACAGACAGCGGGCAGCGACTTTTGTTTTATACTAGGTAGGTATGTAGCGATTTTCAAATGAATAATTTAATAAGTATGGAAACCTTTCATACAAACCATTGAATGGTTAAGAGGAAAGGGTACCGGGGGCTCTTTTCATACAAACTATTACAAACGTAGTCGGCTGTTTTCTCCCTGGATAATGACACTAGAGCAAATATTTTTGGTGCATAAAACTTTGAACTGCCATGACCAATATGACCATGCCCCTATTTTTTGTTTTTAATCTTGATTTCTATGATAATTATTAGAAAATGAAAAAAACCAAAAGATAGGGGCATAGCCATGGCAGTTATAGGTTTTATGGCACAAAAATATTTGTGCTAGTGTCATTATCCAGGTAGGAAACAGTCGACTACGTTTGTATGGAGAGAGCGCAGGTACCCTTTCACCTTAATATTGTACTGAAACTCTTGTTGCGTTAAAAATCTTAGTACAAGACGAATTTGTAATATTTTTTATTTTTATTTCAAAGTGGTCTTGCACTATGATGCAGTTATATGTCTGTCAGTATATTTCCATTTTTATATCGGTTCTAATTGTTAAATTTAAGTAATTGACTAAAAATACATTTATATTTAATAATTTTCATTTATTTCTAATAAGGGTAGGGTACAGTAGGTACTTCCTAAAGATAACCTTACTCAGCCACAGTTTTATTAAAACAAAGTATTTCAATAATTTAAAATTGAAAAAAAAAAACATAAAACATCTTAAGAGGATAACATACCACTGATATTTTTTGGGTAAAATTCGCCGTTCCTTAAATTACCACAAAAAGTTAATCACTTGAATAGGCTTACATGTTTTATTATTAAAAAAACTGATAAAATTAATTGATTCAAAAATAAAAATAAAAGAAATATAAGTCTAGTTTATTAATTATTTACATAAAAAAAGAAACACTAAAATTGGACAATATTAAGGGAGGAAAAGAACTATTTCATTTTGTATCGATAAGTATGGTCGAAGTCAAAATTGCAGACCCACCGTAGAGCTCCAAAACTGCTCATATTAGAATGTTTTCAACTCAGCAAGATTCTAAGGTAGAGTTCAAGTTTAAAAACTTTCAACTCATGAATTTATTAGATAATTATTATTACCGTAACGTTTACAATCCTGTGCAGCACTATTTGAACATTATAACAACGTAACCTTTAGATCGAACCCACGCCGGTTGGTGTAGCGGGTGCCGGCTTATACCACTTACACAACTAAAGAGATAGCTAACATATTGACAAATAATAATCACACGGAGTACTTTTAATTCAAGTATTTAAGTTTGTGTGTAACGTCTATTGGAAGAAGGTCGTAACTCCAATATTTGTTGATAGTATTATTATAGCAAACTGATCATTTACTTATGACCCATACTGTATCCGGCAATATATCCAGAATTGACGGGGACAAATAGATATTTCATTTGTCCCTGTCCAGCATGAACAACCTTTCGGAGATCGGCCACGAAACCAAGTGCGAGACCACCCTAAACCGCCTGCCAGGTTGGCTAGAGGAAGCCTAAAACCATGACCAATGAGGGAGAACTCTGCCCAGCAGACACACTTTTGGTTAGGAAAAAAGTAAGCACGCGGATGTATGATTTGACTCCTATAGGAATAATTGATTGAATCCGGCGTTACTTTTCGGAATTTCATATCTGTAATGGAAGGATTAATATTTTTGTGGTGCACTTTTGTGTTTAGTGTTTTGGTTTGGAACTAAAAACTAAATATTAATACTTCCATTATTATAGGAATGGTATGCAATAGCTACGGATCGTGATTAATGGAAGAATTGCCCTGCAGTGGGAAGTGTAGACTCCTAATAAATTTATAATAAATTATAAATAAACGCGGTATGTAATCCTCTTAAAACGCTCTTAAGACTTTCTTAAGATTAAATTATTCAGAATTCTGCGGAACTAAATATTGATTCCACGGTACATTACCAATAGAATGTTTCTTTAACTTGTGTTTCTTAAGATACTTCGAATCTATGAATGCTTCCCCACATATAGAACATACGTACGGCCGTTCACCAGTATGTGTCCGAAGATGAACAACTAAATTCCCTTTTAACGCAAAGAACTTCATACAAACAGAACAACCAAACTTCTTTTCTCTCGTATGAGTAAGTTGATGCGTTCGTAGGTGAGTTTTAGTTTTGAATTTCAATGGGCAGAGTTGACACGCGAACGGTCGCTCGTTTGTGTGGACTCGTTCATGCATTAACAACATAGCTTGGGAAGGGCAACCTTTCCCGCAAACAGAGCATTCAAAGTTCTTGATATTTTTGCGTTTGTGGCGAGTTAGAATATGATTTTGCATATCTTTCTTCGAAGCAAGAACTTCACCGCAATCAGAACATAACAGTTCATTGGGATCGATAATATGATTCATTTCAATATGTCGTTCTAAAGCAGATTCTATTGAGAACATCTTTTTGCATAACGAGCAAGCATAACCAAGCAACTTGCCTAAATTGGTTGTAACTTCTTTCTTGACTGTCTTCATAATTTCTTCCTTTGCTTGTAAGTTAGAGATCTTAGTGTTGTTCAAACATTCATCAGACTCCTTATGCTGAGTGAATTCGTCTTTATTTTGGAACAGAGTATCACAATCGGAGCACGATAGAGGATTCATATGTGTTAGCCGATGCGTTTGCATTGTGATTTTTTGATGGAATCTTTTAAAACAAATATCACATTCAAAATCTTTTACTCCGGAATGGATCATCATGTGTCGTTTCAAGTTATTAGAGTTTGCAAATGTTTTGGAGCAAATACCGCACTGCGGTTTAATATTATTATGAGCGAACTTGATATGTTGGGTTAGGATGCTACGTTTCATAGCTTGGTTACAGAACGGGCAGTGTAATAATAACCCTGATACATTATGTAGAACCATATGTCCTGTAAGTATCTCGGCCGATTCAAATCCTTTGCCACACATCGTACATAAATGCTCACCCCCTGGGTTATGTTTAACTTGATGCTTCTCATACTCTGCTATATCTGTGAATTGTTCCCCACAATCACATATTAAAATATTTTGACTCGATAATATCTGACCGATTTGGCTTTCGTCAGCATATTCGATGACTAGTTCTGACCCGTCGTATTTCAAAATTTGGAACTGTGACTCGTCTCCTTCACAAAGTATGACTTCTTGGGATCCATCATCATCATCGTTACTTATCAGTTGACCATCAGTTAAGTATTGTATGCCATCAGTTTTTAAGAGCATAGTACCGTCCCCGCTTGTGCTTGTTGTTAGAATTTTGATTAGTGTATTTTCATCAGTTAAATGAGTGATCATATCATTTTGTGCATCAACCTCTTCAGGTTCCTCTGTTTCTGGTAGTCCGTCCTGGCTTTCCATGTTCACGTCATCATTCTCATCATCAATTTCTTCACTTTCAAGTATTGTAGCGGGAACATTCTGGGGTACATTCTGTGGTAGAATAAACGATTCAATAGTATTCTCATCAAATTCAATATCTCGATCGTCTGCACTATCATAATTGTCCGGTATCGAGTTATTCTCAGCCTCAGACATGTTTGTATCGTCAACATTATCTGTTACTTCTGTTTTTATTTCAGTCATTGGTTCACATTTTATGTTTGATTTTTGATTGTCGGTTGTGTCTTTGTCCTTTGGGTTATCAATGACAAGGACATAGTATGTATCTTCATCAGAGTCCATCGGCTCTTTCTTAATAATAGCCTCTAGTTGTTTCATAGGGTTGTTGGCAAACTCTACGTCCGGATTTTCCTCTTCAGCGATAGTTTCAAGACGTTCTAAGTTAGTCTCATTGCATTGCGAGAGGAAGGAATTTAGTTGAAGTTTCAATTCGGTGTCCATTTTGATGGACTGTTGTCGGAATTTGTGTGCACTGGTTAGAGTTGAGTAACAGTCTTTACATAGCTTCTGCGGTAGACCGTCATCTGATTTAACCTGGAAATTGAAAAAAAATTGAATTAGACTCAACATTTTCTTGACTAAAAAGAAAAACATGATTGTTGTGTAAAAAAATCTGTTCTTTCTAGTGAAATATCAATAAAATTGGTGTTCAGATTCTCAATGTAAACCTATGGATTCTCTGTCTATTAGAATAAAATTATCACTATGCTGACCTATTGGCTAAGTAACGCACAGTCAAACCCCTGGGTGTTGTAATTTTGCACAGGAGTTCCTTATCATAAGCACTGAGTATCTGGAATTTCTGACAATGGAAATTGAAGAAACTACAAGCTCACATATATTTTTCGTAGTTTCCGAAGAGCTCCTTCTTCTAATAATTCATCTTTTTACAATGCTCTAATTCTGACATCAGCTGTCTGTCAGAAATTGAGGTTATAACTCAAAAATTCAAACTAAATACTTAGTATTCGCGGTAGAGGTCGAATGACATCGCAAAATAACCTTTTTATTTAAATTAAACTTACCTCAACAGTGGTTATGTCAAGGAATTTCTGGGTCACGTTATTTTCACTATCAAACAGCGAAACTTGCGAATCAGCCGATAAACAGCAACGGCACAAGTCAGTCCACGTCTCCATTCCAAAAAATGAACAATTTCACATAACATAAACGAGATAAATCTGAAAAAATACGAATTTTTCTATTGAATTTCAACATTTTTGACAAAAACATTGTATCCCAATGCAAGATCAAAGAGTCAAAGACCACAAACATTCAAAGACTAGGAAGAAATTATCTACGGATTTACCATAAAGACAATCTATCCGAAAAATAGACAAGACGCAGACGCGCGCGAACAAAATGGAGGTGGGCGAAGCATGGGGCAACTTGCGCAGAACGGATATGATGTCAGGAATCATGAATAGAGTGCGCCACTTTCTATGTGAGTATTTGCCTGGACTTTAATCAAATGCGTACTTTTAAGAAGTCTTTTATATAGTTCTACCATCTGAATATCAAATTCAATTAAAAACTTCTACTTTATCAACTCAAATATTAATTAATTGTGCATATTTAATTAATATTTTTTTTTAAAATAGCGGCTTGAATATTTATGTTTTGTCTATGACAATGACCTTTATTGCATCTACTTGTAGATAGATGGCACTACTCGTATTTTTTTTTTAAATTTTACTACCGTAATCTAGATGTCGCTAGCAGTAGATTTATAGAGGATTTTGTAACAATAATTTCATTCTTTTATTAGGGTACCTCGAAAGGTAAAAAAATAAACCCAACGATCATTTTTTTATTTGTCTGTTTTTTATCTTGGTTTCACCAGGTATCAAAGTACACTACCTATTTATTGGCTATTACCAATAAATAAATTAAGGAATGTCTATGATATTATAAAATGTATTCTATACATATATATAAAATGCTTTGTCCTGACTGACTGACGGATGAACGCACAGTCTAAACCGCTGATCGTAGAGACTTGAAACTTGGAAGGTTTGTTCTTTGTATGACGTATTCGTTCGATAAGAAAGGATTTTACGAAATTCTACCCCTTAGGTGGTAACAAAGGGGGGCAAAGTTTGTATGGGACAACGTGATTCCTTTGGTCCATTTTCGACTTCTACGCCGACGAAGTCGCGGCTAAAAGCTAGTAAACAATACATTAAAAGTTGGGTAGGTACTTACACATAGGTACGTACCAACTACCTATCTATAAAAAATTACACTTTTTCACAATAACATTTTGTCATAATGCCTCTAGTCATTAAATCGCAGTGCATCAAAATTAATTTGTTCAACCACGCGCGCTCCGCCATTGTGATTAATGGTTTGGAATGGCTAAATGGCGAACATTATACTGAGATTACCTCATTCAATAGCGATATAATATGAGAATTATGCAGTTTCGTTATATTTTTTGATAGTTTAATTTACCTATATACGGAATAAAGCGGGAGGCGCGCGAATTTTATTTTATCACTATCACTACATAGTATAAAACAAAGTCGCTTTTTCTGTCCCTATTTCCCTTTGTATGCTTAGATGTTTAAAACTACGCAACGGATTTTGATGCGGTTTTTTTAAATAGATAGAGTGATTCAAGAGGAAGGTTTATATGTATATACATGCATAATATAGCCGTGGGAAGCCGGGGCGGGTCGCTAGTATTGTATATATTGTACCTATTGAAAAGTTCTTCGGAATGTTTTTTTTAAAAGTCTGTGCTGGGACTTAGAACATTTCCTAGTGCGTGTAGGAAAATAAGTAGGTAACTACAAGCAGTTGTCTCTCTGTGAACCGTTTAAGTTGGTATGGACATGTAATGAGAAGAGACGAGACGCATGTGACTAGAAGAGTGATAAGTATGAATGTAGAGGGATGGAGGGGAAGAGGACGACCGAAGCAAAGATGGATGGACTGCGTGAGACAAGACATGAGAGAGATGAATGTGAACGATGAGATGACGACTAATACGAGTGAATGGATGAAGAAGACATACTGTGCCGACCCCAAATAAATTGGGCCTTATCCCAATTTGCAGGAAGATGATGAAGCGGTCGTCTCTCTGTGGTTGTCTCACTAAGCGTCCTGAAGGCCAATTCTCGTAAATAACATTTTTCAAATTACTTTTCAATATCATTTCGATCACATATAATACCCTCAAAGTAGCTCAAAACACCCTCAAAGTTAGCTTTTGTAAAAAAACTGACTTTAAAGGTATCTTTTGCAATCGAAATGCAATCGGAATGATATTGAAATGTAATTTCAACAATGTTATTTACGAGAATTGACCTTCTGAGCCCGTAGTGCGAGTTTTCGCAACAATCATGTAAATACAATATGCAATAAAAAGTTTTTACGAAGATTTTCTCCCAAGACGGAGATCCCCAGCCGATTTCAAAAATTCTGACGCTATCTTGTAAGCCTTGGCCTCCTGCTTCTCTGATTAATCGAAATCGATGCAAATTCGAACAACCTACGGCCATGTCGTACAATTTCTCGAATTTATGGGCGAACTAAAAGACATTTTCAATGTCAAAACTCGCACTACTAATTAACTACCTATGGCAAATAAGTCTGTATGTATGTGTGCCAAAAGTGACGGGAAGACATTGTCTGAATATTTCTTTAAACGTGATCACGTCTTATAAATCGACTAGCGACCCCCCCGGCTTCGCACGGATAATTATGCCTGTATTATACATATAAACCTTTCTCTTGAATCACTCTATCTATTAAAAAAACCGCATCAAAATCCGTTGCGTAGTTTTAAAGATTTAAGCATAGGGATATAGGGACAGCGAAAGCGACTTTGTTTTATACTATGTAGTGATAGTGACTATGTAGTGATGAACACCGGCATTCACAAAAAAATGTGACGTCATCGCTCAGGTTCCGTTATTGACAAGGTAACCATAGCAACGAATCAATGTTTTCTTATGACTTCGTCACGTGAAATTATCATCTGTTCGACTTTTTTTAGGGTTCCGTACCTCAACATGAAAAAAAGGAACCCTTATTTATACGATCACTCTCTTGTCCGTGTGTCCGTGTGTCACCACCGCTTTTCTCAGGAACGGATGGATCTAGCAAGTTGATTTTCTTTTTACGGATAAACCTAAAAAAATTCGTAAAATATTGATCTACCCTCAAATGTAAGCAATATAGCGAGGTACCTGAAGGTACTCGGATGATGGATCGCCTCCTACGGGAGCATTCAATCAGGAAAAAGTCGTGTCACGCCTTGCTCCCCTACCATTTGCTTGTCGTATGATAATTGAGTGGGTTTGTTTCGATTGAATTTACTACGTTTTTTTTCAGTAGCAAGGTCGCCAATGTCGCCATCGACCTTGCTACACAGCCTAATAAATAGTTACTACCGGCACTGGTCGCCTTCGTTGGTGAAAATTGTTGGTTGATACGAATATGTTTTGTGTTTCTCAAAAGTGCTGACATGAAATTGTAGGTGAGATCTTTACAGACATTTTGGTGTGACTTTGAGCCGAAAATTCTATATACTTAGTTTTGAAATTATCCTAAAATTAAGAATTAAATAAAACTAGTAGGTATAAGTTTGAAATGACGAGGAATTTTCGTCTCAAATTAGCCAAAAACTTTGGGAAAAATCTCACCTACAATCATATATCAGCATTTTTGGTTAGTTGTAAGCGACGACGGGTATTTCTGGCGCGTTGCGTTTGGCAATTTTTTTCTATTTCCCGCTCATCCGGTTATGCTCTAGTTTCTTTATTCGACTACGAGTGACTTTCTTTCGAGTTTTAAGTACTTTTTTGACGTGACAACGTTTTATAAATTGGTTTGCCGGGTGACACTTCAAGAAACTGCGTTACGCTCCGCTGACGTTATGCGCTTACAATGAGAGCGAGTGAGAGGCACGCGTCCCTTCCACTCGAGCACAGTTGTTGTCACGTAAAACTTTCGCCCGTATACCGACTTTACAGGCAACCAGTTTTTTATTTCAAATCTTCTCGAACTCTTCAAATGAATGTATTTTTATTGTGTTTAAAGAAAAGAACTCATCAACACATCTGGAGCCAACTAAACCGCAGGTTTTATCATGATGTTTTCCTTCACCATAAGAGCGACGCCATCTAACGCACATAATCATCACTATCACTACATAGTATAAAACAAAGTCGCTTTCTCTGTCCCTATATCCCTTTGTATGCTTAAATCTTTAAAACTACGGCAACGGATTTTGATGCGGTTTTTTTAAATAGATACAGTGATTCAAGAGGAAGGTTTATATGTATAATACATGCATAATAATAGCCGTGCGAAGCCAGGGCGGGTCGCTAGTTAATAATAAATATTGCAGGACATTTCACACATCGCCATTCAACCCCAAGCTAAGTAACTAGACTTGTGTTATGGGTGCTAGACAACGGATATACTACTTCTATACTTTTCTTTTGTAAAAATATACTTATAAGACATAGAAACAACCAGAGCACAGACAAATATCTAAGCATAAATACTTGTCTGAGGCGGGAATTAAACGCGCAACCCTGTGTTTGGCAGTCCGGCATGGTGACCATTGTGCCAACTGGGTCGTCAAACACACATAAATACACATAAATTCCAGCGTTCAGCAAGGCAACATCGCGGAGAGCAAAGTCGTACCAACGTTTCTTGTCCAAACAGCGCGGTTGGAGTCCAATTCTGCCTGCCTAGCATGACGACCAAAACACGATACGATAAAGCGATATCACGCGATATAACTACATCAACTCTCAAAATATGATAGATAAAGCCGCCGTGTTAAATTTTTATTATAAATTGCGATAAAAATTATGATAAAAATTCAACATGGCGGTTTTATCTATCATATTTTGAGAGTTGATGTAGTTATATCGCGTGATATCGCTTTATCGTATCGTGTTTTGGTCTTCATGCTAGGCAGGCTGATATCCAAAACTTGCTATATGATCTCAAAAATCCTGATATTTTTCGCAAAAATAGCGATATTCATAATTTTAACTTAAGAAATAGGGATGATCTGACCTTGCCCGCTAGTAGGCTCCGGAAAATAAACAGGTTGTTTAATAGTACATGTGTACTCTAATATAATAAGTTACCTAAAGATGCAATGATATGTCTATTAACAAATTAAAAACTTTTATACCTAAAGCATAAATTGTGCGGTAAGGCGTACTTTGATACCTCTTCGTACCTTAATGATAAGAATCCATGGATGTGACTTTAATTGCTCCATTTCAAATTTCAAATAATACCTTCAAATAGTTGTAATATTGACATTTGTGAGCGTGATCACATGAAAAAAAAACCCCCATGAGTTTCTTGTGCCTGCTTCTCATTGGTGGGCGCGTTCCGAAAGCACACATCCTAGCTTAGTTTTTAAGACGTTTCTATGTGATCTATGTACAATTCAATTCAATTTTTGGTTATGGCATCTGTTATAGCTTATGCCAAACAATTCTGCCAATGTCACGTGAGGTTCAATCAATAACAAAAAGTGTTCGGTTAATTAAAAAAAATTAAAAAAAAATTGAACAGTGATCGCTAGTTGACCGGTGGGTTTGCAGATACATCCCAGCACATAATTCTCTGAGGACAAAGAGACAACACACAATAAAGAAGAGGGGAATAAAATACTTAATATTATATAGTACATAAAAATACATAAACATTAAAATGAAAAAAGCACACGCACACTAGAATTTTAGTTCGTTAGCCAACAAATATCTACATAGCAGATTTATAAAGGGACTACAAACCAGGGATAGGAGACATTTGAAGGAGTTAGGACGAGGGATATCAGGGGGAAGAACATCGTATAGTGAAGATCTTCTTAAAGGACAGGAGAAAAAAATGTGGTCAAGGTTACCCTCCTCCAGACCGCATTCATCTATTTACAAAATATACATAAGCATCGAAATGAATAAAGAAATTTGACATTGACTTTGATGATGCGTCGTGTAGACGCGAAACACGTGTCGTGGTTTATGAATGGTGTCACTAATACTAATTATTGCTTGTCCTCATTGCATGCCTCTTCAAGTGGATGGGAGGGCGGTGCACATTGCATTTTGTATTTTGGCACTAGGCTCGGAACTAAAACTTCCATTACAAACATAAATTGTTAGAAAACTCCATCGGTGCACATCCGGCCGGGACTCGAACCCACGACCTCCGTAATGACAGTCAAGGTATCACTAGGCTAACACCGTTCTCCTTACCCTTAGAGAATCCTCGCTACCACCTATATCCACAAAAGACAACTTCAATCCGATTTAACTTATAAACGTAAAACCATCAGACTACTGACGTTTTGTTGGCCCATTCGTATCGGTATGATGAGGTCGAATATACAAGTTATTTAAGATTTTTTTACAAAGTATTTTGACTTAATACAGTTTTGCTGGTTTTAATACGCTTTGTTTTGTGATGTATTTTGAGTTAAGTCAGTTTTCTTACTTATTGCTTAACTGATTTGAATTTTTATTTAATTTTACTATGGTTTCAATGAGCATTTTTTTTAAATTAGTCGTTTTCTCATTATCTAAGGCTTAATTTATTACCTGATTAATATCATAATGGTTTATTTTCTAATACATTTCAAAATCTTTTTACAAAATGTTGCTATCGTGCATAGTTTTCATAATATCAGTTTTTTGCCATTTCCCAAAAATCATGTTTTTTTAGTTACAACAGTTTCGATCTAGGTGTGCGATATGTCAGTCAGTCAGTCTGTCTGTCGAAAGGAACTTCGTTCCAAACGTGTGTCCCGCGACACGTTTTGTTCTTTTATTATAATTTAAGTACTTTTATCTTTTTTTATTGGTCTAGGCTTGTCTAGGGAAGATTATTCTGGCTATATGCGCAAGTCGTGGGGGGGCATTAAAAGGATCACATACCAATCACATTTTATAAGGAATTTTCGTTTTGTTATCTATATACTATATACAAACATATTAACGTTATCTATACTAAATAAATAAAATAAATGAATATTGCAGGACATTCCACACATCGCCATCTAGCCCCAAGCTAAGTAACTAGACTTGTGTTATGGGTGCTAGACAACGGATATACTACTTATATACTTTTCTTTTGTAAATATATACTTATAATACATAGAAACAACCAGACCACAGACAAATATCTAAGCATAAATACTTGTCTGAGGCGGGAATCGAACCCGCAACCCTATGTTTGGCAGTCCGGCATGGTGACCATTGTGCCAACTGGGTCGAATTATCTATATATTATCACTACATAGTATATATTTAATATTATAAAGCTGAAGAGTATGTTTGTTTGAACGCTCTAATCTCAGGAACTATTGGATCGAATTGAAACATTATTTCTGTGTTGGATAGTCCAGTTATTGAGGAAGGTTATAGGCTACTTTTCATTTTGATATTCCCACGGGATCTGGACGCGGGTAAAACCGTAGGGCGCAGTAGGGGATAAAAGTCGTAGTTTTTTTTAAATTCTAAATTTCAGTTTTTGTATGGATTAGAACGCGGTATGTAACTCACTTAAGCCGAAGTGGTAAGACGCAATAGAGGTGTCTTAGGTCCGTATTAATAAACCGAACTCAATATCGATTTCAATCTTGAGTTTGCTCTTGAGTTGTTGCGCTGATTAATAAACCTATCTTAAGACGCGATTAAAGAGCGACGTATCACTTGAGTCATACTGTATTAATAAATCAAACTCAGCTCTCAAGATATGTCTCAAGATGTAGTTTCGTGAACTCAAGTCTGATTGCGGGTCATACAAATGTTACATTTTGTAAAATATTTTCACATTAAAACAAGTTGAGACCAAAATATGACGACACTAGCTACCATAGGGTAAGAACATATCATTCAAGGTAAGTACAAAGCGTTACTGTCATTCAAGGTCGCTCTCAAGATCAGTCTCAAATCTCAAGAGCGATATCAGCCTGAGTTTTATCTATTAATTAACGCCTAACTTAAGATAGTGACCACATCTCAAGACTCACTCGATTGATACGCACTCAAGATCGATATTGAGAGCGATTTATTAATACGGGCCTTAGAAACAATTTTTGAATATCAACCACTAAAATCCATAAAATGATATTCCTACTGTCGTAAAGGTGATGAAATGCTTTGTATTGTCATACACTTCGAAATACGATTAGAGTGATTTGCCCCGAGGGAAAAAAATCGTGAAATTTCTAAAAAAAATTATTATTTTTTTGAGCTTTTTCAATTTTACGGCAATTGTAAAGAAAAAACAAGTACAATATTTATATTTCCATAAACTTTACATCAAATCTCATAAGGTAGTACAGATGGTTTTCCACTAAAATAGATGTGATTCTTTTAAGGTGAAAGGGTACCTGCGCTTTCTCCATACAAACGTAGTCGACTGTTTCCTCCCTGGATAATGACACTAGAGCAAATATTTTTGTGCCATAAAACCTATAACTGCCATGACTATGCCCCTAGTTATTGTTTTTTTTTTTCATTTTCTAATTATCATAGAAATAAGGGTTAAAATTATAAAAAAAAAACAAAAAATAGGGGCGTGGTCATGGCAGTTATAAGTTTTATGCACCAAAAATATTTGCTCTAGTGTCATTATCCAGGGAGAAAACAGTCGACTATGTTTGTAATAGTTTGTATGGAGAGAGCCCCCGGTACCATTTCCTCTTAATTACATAAAACAGTTATAACGACCATTTTGCACCGCGCGGGGGAAAGGGATAGAATCATCGCGCGGCGCGCGCGTGGGAAAGGGATAGAATCATCGCGCGGCGCGCGCGTGGGAAAGAGATAGGGGTTTTCAGGTCCTACTTCACCTTAACTGCCTGCCAACTGTCTGTGGTCTACATCGTCTCCTAAACTTGACCTCTCGCCTGACAATATAATCCAAAGCCGAGATTACTTTAATTTCTAACTTTCGGAACAAAGGGCGTATTGTTAAACCGAAATTATGTGGGTAGAATAGAAAGATCCTTGTTTTTGATAATTAAAAGAGGAAATTAATTTTAAGATTATCAACAGGTTGTTTGTTAGACAAATTGGAAATAAGTAAATTAATTAGAAAGGATGATAAAGGCATAGATGTGGGAAAATAAGCTGTTTTTTAACCGTCTTCAAACACAGACAGACAGACGAACAGACGGACCAGAGCACTCTCTGGTTAAATTTAAATATTACTAGCGACCCGCCCCGGCTTCGCACGGCTATATTATGCATGTATTACACATATAAACCTTCCCCTTGAATCACTCTATCTATTAAAAAAACCGCATCAAAATTCTTTGCGTAGTTTTAAAGATTTAAGCATACATAGGGATATAGGGACATAGGGACAGAGAAAGCGACTTTGTTTTATACTATGTAGTGATAGTGATAGTGAAGAGACAAACGTTCTCGACTGTTTTCTCCTTGGATAATGACACTAGAGCAAATAATTTTTTTTGCATAAAACTTATAATAACTGCCATGCCCCTGTATTTCTTTTTTTAATTCTACTTTCTATGATAATTAGAAAATGAAAAAAATCAGGGCATAGTCATGACAGTTATAGGTTTTATGGTACAAAAATATTTGTGCTAGTGTCATTATCCAGGGAGGAAACATTCGAATACGTTTGTATGAAAAGAGCGCTGGTACCCTTTCACCTTAAGGGTTCTATTTTTTACTTTTTCAGGTACGAAATCCTAAAAGGAAGGAAGGGGTTCTCAATTAGATTTTTTTGTAGAAATTCCGTAACGAAAATAAAACCTAACACCCCCCACTCCGCCTACCATGTAGCTCAGCCGAGCGTTTGCTTAACGTGTATGTTTATGTTTAAAAAGTAAATCAGTCGGCAATTAAAAAAAAAAAAAAAATGAAATTTTAAAATACCTATTAGAATGTTTTAAATTCAAGCTGGGCTTTAAAGTAGGAGAGTTGGGGGAACTTTATCCCTTACTAACCCAGGGGTGAAAAGTTTGAAAAGTTTAAGAACCACTGCTATATATGGAGGCATTATTCAGGAAGTAAATAAATAAATAAATATTACAGGACATTCCACACATCGCCATCTAGCCCCAAGCTAAGTAACTACACTTGTGTTATTGGTGCTAGACAACAGATATTAACTCTTATATACTTTTCTTTTGTAAATATATACTTACTAGCGACCCTATATTATGGTTATATTATGCATGTATTATACATATAAACCTTCCCCTTGAATCACTCTATCTATTAAAAAAACCGCATCAAAATCTGTTGCGTAGTTTTAAAGATTTAAGCATACAAAGGGAATATGGACAGAGAAAGCGACTTTGTTTTATACATGTAGTGATAAAACATAGAAACAACCAGACCACAGACAAATATCTAAGCATAAATACATGTTTGAGGCGGGAATCGAACCCGCAACCGGCAGTCCGGTATAGTGACCATTGTTCCAACTGGGTCGTCAAATATTGTAGGACATTCCACACAGCGTGATCTAGTCCCAAGCCAAGTAACTTGGCTTGTGTTATGGGTGCTAGTCAACTGATATACTACATAAATACTTTTTCTTTTGTAAATATATACTTATAATACATAGAAACAACCAGACCACAGACAAATATCTAAGCATAAATACTTGTCTGAGGCGGGAATCGAACCCGCAACCCTGTGTTTGATGCTAAGAATGATAATGAAATGGCTTCTACGAGTAAAATCGCAAAGCGCAACTAGTTCCACCCAACTACCATTATGCATTGCATAAGACACATAAATGTAGCGGAAGTAGCCATTTTTGTTAAATGGCTTAGCACGGAGTGTGCATTCTGCCAGTAAAAGTTTATATTTACATTTTAATTTTGTCGTGTCCCGTTGTTTTATGAGTTATAATTCTGTAAATTACCATTTTTAGTTTTCTACACATTGTTAACTCTGTTGTTAATGTAAAATTAATCCTTAGTTATAATTAACACTAATATTATGCAGAGGAAAGTTTTTGACGTGATAACGTCAAAAATTGCATTTACAAAAAAGTGTCATGGTTATATTGGGTGACGTCATTGTCACGTTCCCGTTGTGTGTCGTCATGCGTCATGGTAATATGACCATGACGAAACAGAGTATTTAATAATAATATCGCTCATCTGGGCTTGTGTTATGGTGACGTGTGACGAATAGAAGATTTATATGAAGAAATAAAAGCTATTGCATCGTGCGAGCTTCGTACAGTCGTACCATATACATACACGTTAAGCGAATGCTCGGCCGAGCTACATGGTAGGCGGAGTGGGGGGTGTTAAGTTTTATTTTCGTTACGGAATTTCTTGATTCGGTCGCCGCGCTCAAAGCCCGCGATAAAAGCTATGCAATAACTTAAAAAAGATATAAAGGAATAACAAAATCTAATTTTTTTATCGGTTTCTTATGATTATCGTCTGTAAACCAACTTTATAGACAAAAAGTTTTTTTAAGCTATTGCATAGCTTTTATCACGGGCTTTGAGCGCGGCGATCGAATCAAGAAATTCCGTAACGAAAATAAAACCTAACACCCCCCACTCCACCTACCATGTAGCTCGGCCGAGCGTTCGCTTAACGTGTATGTATATGGTACGACTGTACGAAGCTCGCACGATGCAATAGCTTTACCGCGGCAGTTCCCGAGTGCCACAGGTTTTTTTGTATACGAATTAACAATGCCCCGTGGTTTTATGTTTTCTCTTATTTCTTCTCTATTAATATAAAAATGAATCTCTGAATGTGCTAAGCGCAAATCTCGAGAACAGCTGAACCAATTTCGCTTATTCTTTTTTGTTGTGTTTGTCAGGAGAAGGTTCCTATGAAAAATTAAGAAAAATTGCAGAAAATTAAGCTCGCGGGTGAAACCGCGGGGCGCAGCTAGTAAAAAAATAAATAAGTTTTTTTAAGTTAAGCTTTTTGCGGCGAATTAGAAAAAATGTGTATTAAGACACAAATACCTACTTAAATGCGTGTAGTAGAAACGAAGAACAAAAGAGCTTTCAAGGCATGCTCTCAGTTTGCAGCACAAAGGATTCGAGGTCAAACGGAGTTGCGGAATATTCCCCGAATTTAGGGTAATTTACCCGATTAAGGTCAAGATATTTTGAAAAAAGTTTAAACGATTTACGAAAAGTAACATGATGAAGTAACTCAAAGTGTCAAATACACTTGTGAATAAATTGTGTTGATTGAAATGTAATTTAATTTTAGTTTACCCGAATTATTATTATATTCCGAATTTATTATTTATTTAGCTAATTCAAAGACAAATTCAAAATTATTTATAATATAATTAAATAGAAAAATAAATAATCTTAATAATATTTATTCATTTTGAATCACATTGAAACGTCTTGAAAACTAAGTTACGAAGTGTGCCTTCGGAACGCGCCCACCATGGGAAGAAGGCCCAAGAAAATGCTCACAAAGGTCAATATTACAAATATTTAAAAGTATTATTTAAAATTTCTCTTCACTTCACTATCACTACATCACTACATAGTATAAAATAAAGTCACTTTTCGCCGTCCCTATATCCCTATGTCCCTTTGTGTGCTTAGATCTTTAAAACTACGCAACGGATTTTGATGCGGTTTTTTGTAATAGATAGAGTAATTAAAGAGAAAGGTTTTTAGATATAATACATACATAATACAGCCGTGCGAAGCCTGGCGGGTCGCTAGTTTATTTATATATATAGATGGAGCAATTAAAGCCATGGGTTCTTATCATTAAGGTACGACGAAGTATCGTAGTACGCCTTACTACACAATTTATGCTTTCAAAAAAAATTGTACCTGGTAATGGACTATTCAAAAGCCGCCCTAAGTTTTCTACTTGCACTATTTACCTAAATCAAACAAAAAAAAATCTTTTGAAAAATCTTTTTAAAACCAGCTTTTATTGCATTGTCACGGGATTTACACATGTTTGCAAAATTTTAACTCAATCGGTAACCGGCAAGTGGGTCAAAATTTTTATTTGCAAGATTCCATGACAGACATCGGTATCTATACATATAAAATGCTTTGTCCTGAATGACTGACTGACTGATGGATCAACGCACAGCCTAAACCGTTGATTGTAGAGACCTGAAACTTGGAGGGTGTGTTCTTTGTATGACGTAGGCATCGGATAAGAAAGGATTTTCCGAAATTCTACCCCTTAGGGGGTGAAAAGGGGGGCAAAATTTATATGGGACAACGTGATTCGTTGGCCCATTTTCGACTTCTACGCGGACGAAGTCGCGGGCAAAAGCTAGTAAGAATAATAAAAAGAAACAAAATCAGTTGCAACGCCACAGACAGACACACACAGAGACGTCAAACTTATATATAACACACCGTCGTTTCTGCGTCGGGATTTAAAAAACAAAACACTTAATCTAATTCCAAAATTTCGAATTTCAAATTTTAACACAAGGAAAATGGAGACGTCAAACTTATATATACCTAGCACACCGTCGTTTCTGCGTCGGGATTTAAAAAACAAAACACGAAATCTAATTCCAAATTTTCGATTTTCAAATTTTAACACAAGGAAAATGGCCCCTGAATGTGGCAACATCCAACCCGGCGGGAACGGTCCATCGCTAGCTTCACACTTCAGGGTTTCAGTTTCAGCCGCGCCAGTCGGTCGTGAGAGCTCGCCCCGAACGCACGTCCCGAGCAACCGTAACAAACAATAAATACTTAACCTCAATTTTAAACAATCCTGTTCGTAAATTCAAAAAAGGAACATCCTAGTTATAGTTTATGGTGTTATTTTTTAATTTTCAGTGTTCGAAGTTTGAATTCTCTGTTGGTTTCGAGTGCCGTCGGTGAGTACCTACCCTCTTTATTATTTATGGAACTGGTTTTTTTTCTTCAGTGTACCAATTGCCAGAGGCTGTGTCAAGTACATAGCTGTTATTGTGTGAATATTTTTATTGCTTTCGTGCCTATTTATTGTTTTCATTTTTTTAAATAAATTTATCATTTAAGTCAAGCTTGTCTTCAAATAATCGTTGAACATTAAAAACAAGTACGAGTCGGAGTCATGCATAAAGGGTTCCATGCACATACCATTATATTCTGTTTTAAGTATTTGTTGTTATAGCGGCAATAGAAATACATCATCTGTGAAAATTTCAACTGTCTAGCTATCACGGATCATGAGACACAGCCTGGAGTAAAAAGGTCTCGTTTTTACCCTTCAGAAACGCAACCCTAAACATATACATATGTGACAAAGTCTTCCTCCCTTTTTTTGAAGTCTTTTTTAAAATCCGAAATTTTTTACTACCCGAGCCCCGTGGTTTTAACCGCGTAACTCCCAATCCCGTGGGAATATCGGGTTAAAAAGTATGCTACCAATGAATCAATGTATACTCTTATCAAGTTTCATCTAAATCGGTCCAGTAGTTTCGGAGCCTATTCGTTACAAACAAACAAAAAAATCTTTCCCATTTATTTATAATATTAGCTACTACTTATAATATTATACCTACTACAAAAATTAGCTATTTCCTGTGATTTGCCATACTATGTTTGTTCCCAAGAATTAATCTCTATCAGCAACACTATCGATTGGTATAAAAATATAGTATGATATTTTTTTTAACAAAACCAACAGGTTCAAGTCCTGACTAGGTTAATGACTTTTTCAAAAATCTAAAAATGCACTTTTAGTTTTTATCAAAAACAGGCACGCAATTCGTTTCAGTATTTTTCGCTATCTCTTATAGTTTAGGATATAGCCCTGACGGCTCATGTAAAAAATTCATCCTGTATATTTCAAGTAAGTAGGTAAGTATACTTAACTCATAAGTAATTAGATTTTTTTTCTAATCGATATTCTAAAAATATGAGCAAATCGATGTTACAAAGCTCATAAAAAAAGCTTGTAATTATGAAAAAGTAAACTTTTCATTAATTTTATATACCTAAGTATAGCAGAACCACGCGCACGTTGTAATCTCTCCCTGAACTATAGATAAACCAGCTGCACACCGCGGTTTCACCCGTGTAAGTCCCGATCCCCTGCGAATATCAGGATAAAACTAGCCTATGTGTTAATCCAGGTCTCCAGCTATCTACATACCGATTTTTAATGCAATCGGTTGGGTAGTTTTTGCGTGAAGGAGTAACAAATATACTAACACTGAAACTTTCATATTTTTTACTTTTTTTATTTTTTTTTAAAGATCTTTCCTTTTTATAATATTACTAGCTGCGCCCCACGGTTTCACCCGCGTTAGTCCCGATCCAGTGAAAATATATGACAAAAAACGCTGATCAATTTCACAGATGTCAAAGGGACATTTAACATATGTCATCTGTCACTTTGACATCTGTCACTTTTTCAACACTTTTCGTTATATTTTAGACAATTCACACAATATCTTTATAAATTATAACCTATGTTCTATTCTGATGTATAAGCTATATTATTGTAAAGTTTCATTAAAATCCATTCAGTAGTTTTTGCGTTAAAGAGTAACAAACATCCATACATACAAATTTTCACGTTTATAATATTAGTAGAATAGAATAAATACGAATAAATGAAGTCACCAGTTAGTCAAATACCCCCCCCCCCCCCTTATCGTTCCCGGCGTAAAGGTTCCTATAATGCTAGAAGCATTGTCACGCTGAATGGCGATGGCTAACCTCTGCGCCAGAAACTTTTACATTTATATCATCACTAGGTACATAGTATAAAACAAAGTCGCTTTCTCTGTCCCTATATCCCTATGTATGCTTAAATCTTTAAAACTACGCAACGGATTTAGATGCGGTTTTTTTATATACTATGTAGTGATTAGGTGTTTGTAGGAAATCACTTTATAGACACTAATGCGGTCAAAACCGCGGGGCGCAGCCAGCTTCCTTAATTTTCAGTCTTCCTTGATTTTCAGTTTGTTAAAAATCAATCAATAAAACAAGTCATTGCACACAAAGTAATCCTTTCAAGCCAGTGGTTGACTGAAAAAGATCGTCTATTTGATAAGTGGATTTATTCTTTATGATGTATGTACGGTCGGCAGCATAATTGCAGACCCACCGTAGAGTTCTAATATTAATAATGTTTTCATTCTAATAGTGTTTGTTTGATAAATTCATGAGTTAAAAGACTTCAATTAAAGCAGGTGCCTAGAATCTTGCTTGTGTTAAAAACATTCTTATAACAGCCATTTTGGAGCTCTATGGTGGGTCTGCAATTTTGACTTCGACACAGTCAGGAACAAAATTTCAGTCCCACCATAGACTTCCAAAACTACAGTTCTTAGACTGTTTTCAACAAGTTGCTTTTTAGGACACATTTTGAGAAATCCGAGATATGTAATAATAACTCCTTCAGTTGATTATGATGGGAAAAGTTGCTAGAAAAAGAAAAGTCGTCATGACGAATTTTGCCATCTATTCTTGCGTCATACAGTCAGGCAAACTGGTATACGGCACAGATTCATGGTGAAAATACCAGACGTCCGCAGTTCGCAGTAAGCGTTTTGCTTCGTCATTCCTTATTCGCACAGCAAGGGAGTGGAACTTGCCTGCGTCTGTCTTTCCTGACTTGTATAATTTGGGTGTCTTCAAGTAGCGATTGAATAGGTATCTTCTAGAAAAGCGTGCTACATCTTAGGTGTGACAATGGTCAAACGCAGATCTATTAAAAAAATGGTTGTCTGTAAAGTCGGTTCACGGACGATAATTTTACGTGATAACGTCATAAGAAAGCGATGAAAAATTTAGTTTTTTTGTTGTTATTCCTTTATATATTTTTTCCTTTTTTCATCACTACATAGTATAAAACAAAGTCGCTTTCTCTGTCCCTATATCCCTATGTATACTTAAATCTTTAAAACTACGCAACGGATTTTGATGCGGTTTTTTGTAATAGATAAGAGTGATTCAAGAGGAAGGTTTATATGTATAATACATGCATAATATAGCCGTGCGAAGCCAGGGCGGGTCGCTAGTTTATTTATATAAGTCTTCTATTTGTCACTCGTCACCATAACACAAGCCCAGATGAGCGATAGTATTATTAAATACTTTGTTTCCTAATGGGAACGGACGCGTCATGGTCATGTTACCATGACGCATGACGTCACACAATATTACCGTGACACTTTTTTGTGAATGCAGATGTTCCACCAATTTATTAGGCGTTATCACGTCAAAATTTTATTTATTAGACCAATAATTTTAGAATGAAAAGATTTCCAATAATAATAATAGTTAATTTAGAACTCTACGGTGGGTCTGCTATTTTGTTGCAGACTGTACCTGCTACTACTTATTGTACATTATTTTGATTGGTTCGTGATCGGAAGGTACAAATACAATCGTTTATAGTTTGTCCAGTTAAGCTTTTTACCTTTTTTGGCGATGTCGGGTTTTAGTATTATTATTATTAACCTTTTTTTGATTTTTCGAGTTGGATATCAACGTTATTATTAGTTATCTTTTCTTTATCTTTAATATGATGAAGAAAAGTTTTTGATTTTTTTTTATCTGAATGATCTTTTTGAAATCTTGAATTAAGATTTCTGATTTCTACCCAGAGAAATGAGAGATCTTTAACCTCAAATTCTATGTTTCTACCCTATTTCTGAAAAAAATATTTATAAGTTGATACTGGCTATATGTACAACCCGTACGAAGCCACAATTTTCTCGTCTTTTACGTAACAAACGATAGAAATTGCATTTCAAAGCATTCGCTTTCGCAAAAAACTCAAAACATTAATAACCGGGTACCAGGGAAGCAGAAATTATGAGATCTAGTTTTGTACGGCTCAAAGCGGCTCGTGTACACTGTGCCGAGCCGTAATTGCTTCCTGGGGGGGAAAGCGGCGCGTGAACAACCGACCTTTCGTTGCTTTCACCACCCTGTTGCTACCAGGCTATCATAAATTCGTCGGAGGTAGCTACACTTGCTATAGCACCCTATAGGTCTGAGCGATCCATTTTCCCGCGGTTCCAGATTATGTTTTATTACTAACAACGTCGTATTACTTGATTTATGTCCCATTATTGCGTTTAAACCATTAAATGATATTTTTGGCACAAAAATAAATGTTATAACAACGATTGAAGAGCAATAAATTACTTGATATTTTGTGTTTTATGTACGTTTCGAACATCAAAAGCGAAAAATTTTCTTTGTGTATCTAAATGAAGGTTTAATTTTTCCGCAAAAGTTGAAATCGTTCCGTACAAAGACTTCAGTGACTGTCCGTCCTTCCGTCTGTCTGTCCGTCTGTCTATCTGTCTACGGAACCCTTCGTGCGCGAGTCCGACTCTCACTTGGCCGATTTTTTTTAAAGACAATTTGTAGCTTTCTAGAATGTCTACTTTTTTAGTGGTTACACGAAAAGTCATCCATTTTCCTTAAATTAAACTTTACATGCAGAACGTAAGGGTGTAATAACAATACATCTTTCTTTTACTTTCCTGAAAAACTCCTCGTTATTTCTGAGCGCCTAGTACCAACGACACACGACTTTTGTAAAACAAATTCATATTCATAAGTTTGGGATTACACTTGTGATGCTTAGATAGAGATAAAATATTTAAATTACTGTAGAGAGTACATCGACATCTAAACAATGAAAGTTTGTATGTTAGTATGTGTCTATGTTTGTGTATGTCTCTTTATGTATTTTTTCCATCTTCACGCCAAAACTACAGAACTGATTGCGGTGAAATTCGGTATGTATGTATAGCTGGAGATTTGAATGAACATAATTATAGGCTATTTTAATCCCGATATCCCTACGGGATCGGGACCTACGCTGGTAAAACCACGGGGCGTAGCTAGTAGAGCATATGCACTATTTTATATACTTATTCTTAATTCACTTTTTTACATTGTATTAAAATTTATAAAAACTGTTTGAAAAACTTAAAAATGTACCTGTTTGAACGCTGCTGATTAAATGTGCCCTGGTTTGAACGCTGCCTTTTGCGTGGGCTTTGGATGACGTCACGTGACCCGCGATCAAGTGCTTCGTCGTTGTCTTTCGAACTAGTGGCGTCAAGTGACGTCACGTTTCGATTCGATCAATGGTGATGCGTTACGCATATTTAAATATCGAACGATAATTTTGCACATTTTAATTTACATTGTTTGCAAATAAAATTAAACTAAACAAGAAAATTATGGTTTAAGTTAACCAAATGTAAGAAAAACAAAGGTTTGGGAAAATGGAAATATTTTTTTTCTAATTAATTCATCATCCGAGCGATGTTCCCGGTTGCATCCCTCTCGGGAGCCCGGGGTCCGCTTAATACGTTCCTAATTAATTACGTACGTTATTAAATGTGACAGTATTTCGTGTAACAGACACATTTACCCGGGATCAAAATGTTGTTAATGAAAATGCACTCTCTATTTATTGTCTATGTGTATTATCTCTATAGATACTTAGCTTTATGTAAGTTATTATGCACGGTCGTTTACCTACAACACCGCATAATGATTTAAGCGACACATCTTTTTTATCTGAGCAAAAAATGATAAAATAACAAGTTATAAGTATTTTATGTCTTGTCAGTTAGTTCAAACTTTTTTTAAAAAGGTGTAGTAAAACTTAACTGTAAGAATGCACTAGCTGTTGCCCCGCAACTTCGTTCACGTGATAGCTCTGTTTAGTTTATGTAAGTACTAGCGACCCGCCCCGGCTTCGCACGGCTATATTATGCATGTATTATACATAAAAACCTTCCTCTTGAATCACTCTATCTATTAAAAAAACCGCATCAAAATCCATTGCGTAGTTTTAAAGATCTAAGTATACAAAGGGAATAGGGACGGCGAAAAGTGACTTTATTTTATACTATGTAGTGATTCTGTGACTTCGTGTTCGCTGGGACGCGTTTGCGTCTTCACGGGCGGAGTGACCGGGGTTTGTTTGAGCGGCTGTAATTTCTCGATATAGTACGTTCGTTTATTTGTGACTTGAAGACCTCTAAATTGTACCAGGAAAAACGGATTCTGGCAACTGATTACATTTACTAGTCCCAACGAACATATCAAAGAATACTTGTGGAAAATTCAGCTATCAGGAGCAACAATAAAGCGTGCCATTTATTTTGCTATCTTATTAGGGTTCCGTACACAAAGGGTAAAAAAAATACTGTCTGTCTGTTCGTCCGTCCAACTGTCTGTCTGTCACCAGGTTGTATCTCAAGAACTGTGATAGCTAGACAGTTGAAATTTTCACAGATGATGTATTTCTGTTGTCGCTATAACAACAAATACTATAAACGGATTATGAAGGTACGGAACCCTTCGTGCGCGAGTCCGACTTGGACTTGGCAGGTTTTTTTATTGTCGCTAAAATAACGTCTTATCTTTAGTCGCGGACTTCATTGTGTGCTGTATTATTTCATACATTCTCCACTGCATCGTGAATAAGGAGTTCCAAGGAAAAGTTCCGCAATGAACATTTCCTTTAACCATTTAATATGTTAAAAGCCGAGGTTTTTACCTTTTTAGCAAATGCTATAGAAGCCTTCGATATCTTGAAAGAAATTGTAAAGAAACCATTTAGTGGAAAATAGGTAATTGATTTTTATATGAATGGGGGTAATAGATTCGTTTTTTTTTTGGAACGAAGTTCCTTATCGCGGGTTGGCGAGGGGGGGACCTAGCCGAGGAAAAATGTAACGCGTTAAGAAAATGTGTCACGAAAGTGCGTTACGAAAAACCGTAAGAGACAGAATGAAGGAGACTGATAACTAATCTTCCAAAATATATTACAAGTAGTCTGTTTAAAGTAGGTACTATATAAAAAATGCTATAATGACGATAATTTTACGTGATAACGTCACAAGAAAACGATGAAAATATGAGGTTTTTTTGTTAGTCCTTTATATTTTTTTTCCTTTTTTTATCTATTCGTCACTCGTCACCAGACGTATTACTTCTGACGCGCGCACATAAGTACACGCACCCATTTTTCTAAATTTAGATAGCTTTTTGATTTAATTCGGATCGTCTTTTTTTCTAGTTCAGAAAGGAAAAAAAATAGTTAAAAGAAAAAAAATTATAAATAAAAAAAATCATCAAAGACAACCATTTTTTAACCAAATTTTACAATTCAAGGTCAATCGGTAGTTAGTATAAGTTTTTGTTACAATTTCAACTGGTCAATTTCCCTAACGTAATGAAAGCCAAGAGGAAAGGGTACCGGGGGCTTTTTCCATACAAACTATTACAAACGTAGTCGACTGTTTTCTCCCTGGATAATGACACTAGAGCAAATATTTTTGGTGCATAAAACTTATAACTGCCATGATCATGCCCCTATTTTTTGTTTTTTATTATTTTGTAAATTTTTTAATTTTTATTTCTATGATAATTAGAAAAAGAAAAAAAAACAAAACATTGGGGCATAGTCATGGCAGTTATAGGTTTTTTGGCACAAAAATATTTGTGCTAGTGTCATTATCCAGGGAGGAAACAGTCGACTACGTTTGTATGGAGAGAGCGCAGGTACTCTTTCACCTTAAAAAGCAGTATAATTTTAAGTCGTATCAACGTGCCATAAATTTAACGAAGTGATAATAAAACTGAATGACCTAGGTATTACAATAATTTAGCTCAATACGTACTCAATGTGTAAGTTTTTATTGCTTCGGACAAAATTTACTGTCAGTGAGGGACTACAATACTGAGCAATGAATTTAGGTCTCTAGAGATGAACTCTCGAGGTCACGAGGTCTTTGGTTAAGAAATTGTGCCCTAGTACACAGAAAAAAGATTTCTAGAATCGTCCATGAGAATTTCTTATATAAAAACGTCAGTTTCAAAATTCATAAGCACTAGCTGTCCCGGCAAACGTTGTTTTGCCATATAAAAAAAAATGTGATATATGAAGAACCGCTCGACCGATTTTGTGCAAACTTCACATAAACCATCTACTAAATAGTCCGAACAAAGCTTAAACATTTGGTTTGGATAGGTGAGCCCGTTCTTGAGTTATAAAATTACAACGAAAAGTGGCATTGATTTCTATATAATACAGCAAATAAAAAAAAAAGGGTCTGTTGGACTTCGAAAAAGTAATAGAACCAAAATATATCTGTCTGTCTGTTTGTTTGTTACATAATCTACAATTAAAAACGCCTAAAATAAGTGAAATCTGAGGAAATTCGTGGTATACTTTACATCAAAATCCAATTACTTAGTAGGTGCTGAGTAATCAACAAAAAAACTGCAGCCCCCGGTCGAACGCCTTACAACAAAGACGAACGTCACAGAATACATAATAGTGTATATCCCGATATTCCCACGGGATCGGGATTTATGCGAGTTTGAATATGGAATAATTCGTATATTTAATTTTACGCGCGGGTGTTCTACTCTGGCATTTAAAATGCATTTCTTGATGTGATCTAAGCGATAAACAACACAGGGAATTTTTTGAGGCCTATCAAACACTGTGCATTTCACTCTTTCCCTCAAACAAAAGTCTCATACAACCCAAATTTGTATGCATAGATGGATGTACTCTTTCTCGCAAAAACTACTGAACCGATTCCAATAAAACTCGGTATATAGATAGCCAGAGACCTGTATAAACATATAGGCTACTTTTTATGACGACATTCCCACGGAATCGGAACTCACGCCGGTGTAACCGCCGGGCGCAGCTAGTCATACATAAATATCTTAAGTTCTTGTATTTATATTTTTATTGGCTGTCTCAAATTGGCTGCACTGAAGTGTACGGTCTTATTCATTGACAGTGAACGTTGTAATATGTCAGGACGCTTTATTCCTAAGGGTCATTTCGAAGGGGTGAATAAGTATGGAATAAAAGGGATGCTTTCCAGAATATTTGATATATTAACAGTTATTGCTGTCTACTATGGGAATCATATTTATTTTTCGTATAAGATAATTTGTATTGAAAAAAAAAATGGTTGTCTGTAAAGTCGGTTTATGGACGATAATTTTACGTGATAACGTCATAAGAAAACGATGATGAAAATTAAATTTTAGTTTTTTTTTTTTTTTATTAATTTTTTTTTTTAATTAAAATAAAACGACGTCATTGTTGACATTGACGTCACACAATGGAAACGTGACAATGACGTCAACATTTTTTGTGAATGCAGATGTCCCATCAATTTACTAGACGTTATCACGTCAAAAAAGTTTTATGTGTAGACGTGTGGAACAACCCCTATTTGGAATACATTATATTGTATAATTTATTTAAAAAGTTTTCCAACTAAAGTCAGTCCAAGCATGTAACAAATGTAATGTCCATGAAAACAAGTAATTAATTGTGACGTAGTGTGTCCACACTGTACTCGGTTCCAACTCCTTTAAGTTTTAATGATGGTAGCTTGCGCTTAGTGACTGTAGGCTTGTGGTAGAGTAGCCATGGTTCGTGAAAAACTGGGACAAAACTGTGCAGAAAACTTTTTGTCCCACCGTCTTATTACGAGTAAGTATTTTATATTATACTAGCTGCGCTCCGCGGTTTCACCCGCGTAACTTCCGATCCCGTGGGAATATCGGGATAAAAAGTAGCCTATAACCTTCCTCGATAAATGGACTATCCAACACAAAAAGAATTTTTCAATTCGAACCAGCAGTTCCTGAGATTAGCGCGTTCAAACAAACAAACAAACTCTTCAGCTTTATAATATTAGTATAGACTAGCGACCCGCCCCGGCTTCGTACGGCTGTATTATGCATGTATTATATCTAGAAACCTTCCTCTTTAATCACTCTATCTATTATAAAAAACCGCATCAAAATCCGTCGCGTAGTTCCAAGGTCTAAGCATACATAAGGGACATAGGGACGGCGAAAAGTGACTTTATTTTATACTATGTAGTGATGACGTGTATGTAGTATATAGGGTCGTAAAAAACCGGTGTGGTGACATACGGACAGATATACAGACGGACAAGAGAGTGATTTTATAAGGGTTTCTTTTTTTACTTTTTGAGGTATGGCACTCTAAAAACAAAGTTTTCTTAAAAAACCGGCTAAGTGCGAGTCGGACTCTCTCACGAAGGGTTCCGTACTATTATGTTTTTAGTTTTTGTTGTTATATTAGCAACAGAAATACATCACCTGCGAAAAGAAGTAAAAGCTATCACGGTTCATGAGATACAGCTTGGTGACAGGCAGACAGACGTACAGTGGAGTCTTAAAAGGGTTCCTATTTTCGCTTCGTATAAGGTATATCAAGGAAAATGACATAGTTTGCAGAACGTTGGCTAGCATAATATTAAACGTCTATTTGATGGCTATGTCTTAAGTGGCAAAACGACTTACTAGTTAAACGTCCAAAATGTAAAATTGTCAACTTTTTGGATACGTAACTCTAACAATGAACATGGTAAATATCCTGATTTAAATATCTTTAATAGTAAATAGGATATTGACCATTCTTTGTACCATTTCACTCTTTCCCTCAAACAAAAGTCTCATAAAAGCCGTGCTGTGTCAAGAGCGGACGGGCGCTATTTAAAACTAGCGGGTTAGCTAGATGGCTAGCTCTAGCTGGATGGGTCTGGCCGGAAGACCGCTGCAGCTAAGCATGCTGCAGTTTTTAGTTGAGGTCGACCCATTTGGGTCAGCGAACGACTCCTCATCTATGTTGTTTTTTTCTTTGTCCCTTTTTGTTTTTTATGTAATTAATTTTCATTTTCATGTTCATTCATTCCTGTTTTTATCGTGTGTTTGTACTCAATAAATTTAGTATAGATAATAAAATTAGTCAATAAAGCTTTTTCTTTCTTTCTTTCTTTCATAAAACCCAAATCTAATGTCACCCTACACACTCATAAACCTCCCTCGGTCCTCAGCTATAAAATGCCTACACTAAGTACACTACAGTTTCTTGTATAAATCTTGGGGTGGTTATAAATTTAAACTCCGTTTTTACAACAAAATTTCAAAAGAGATTTAATAGATAAAGGGTTTTAAAAACTAAGCTAAGTTATAATTTTAAACGAGAAAAAGGCGAAATGGTAACTTTGTTAACACATTTTCTAAAATCTAACAACCACAGCCTTTTTTTAGATTTTCTATAAAGGTAAGCACCTTTATAGAAAATCTAAAAAAAACATGTTAAGTACTAAAAGTCAAACTAAATGCAGTTTCCTAACCATCTAAAAACCTTCCACATAAATCTCAAAACTGCCACTGTAATCTAATACCCTGCAACTGAAATCTAAACACCTGCCAATCTTTGCGAGGCCACTGGGGACCGTAGGGCCGGTAGTTTCCTTTCCCAGCGTATTAGTTTAGCGATCTAGGGGGGGAACGCTGCCAGCTTGCTGGGGACTTTGGGTCGGGGGGACGCCTTGGAAGACGGGGTTTTTTGTTTTTAAATTTTGAATGTTTTGGTTTATTATTGTCATTATTTATTTATTATTATTATTATTTTTTATTTTGTTTTAACACCTGCTACTGATATTCAAAAAACTGTCGGTGAAATCTTAAAAAATCTGTCACTTAAATCTTATGATTATCTCATCAGCAAAGATTTTAAACTCGCCACTGTAATGTTAAAAAAGTTGAAATATAAAAACTTACCATTAAAATATAAAGACCTGCCATTGAAATTCATGAAACTGCCACTTATAAATCTAAAAACCTGCTATTAAAATCTAAAAGAATGTCATTGAAGTCTAAAATCTTTCGTTTTTAGATTATAGTACCTAACAGGTTCTTGGTTTCAGTAATCTAAAAACTTGCCACTGAAATCTAAAAACCTTTTTCAAACTCTAAAACTTGTTACATAAGTAGTTTAAAAAAAGTCGGTTTACGGACGATAATTTTACGTGATAAACTCACATGAAAAATTTAGTTTTTTTTTGTTTTTCCTGCATATAAGTCTTCTATTCGTCACTCGTCACCATAACACAAGCCCAGGTGAGCGATATTATTATTAAACAATATAAACAACCACAAAACGCGTGAAGTTAACCATGAAGCCGTCATGGTACTGGAACATGACGCATGACGTAATTTTTTTTGCAAATGCAGGTGTTCCATCAATTTATTAGACGTTATCACGTCAAAAAGTCTTACAACTTGTTACAGTGTTTAATCAGCTTTTAAAATAACAGAACAGAAGTTATAATTCTACCGACAATCGTAAGCTGATTACAAAAAGACAAAACATAAAAAAATACTTGATGAAAATGTCTTAGGGTGGAAACAGACTACATGCTAATGAGTCGGGCGATACCTTGCCAAACAGTCACTTAAGAATGACCTTTCCTTGTTTCTAAATAAGCTCCCAAAACGTGATATTTGTAGAAACATGGAACGCATCGCGTATCTTTGTATATTCCGTTTCCGAGACGCTTTTGGGGGGGGGGGGGCATTATTTGTTCGCTGTAATGCTTTCTATCAATTGGTATGGGTCTTAACGTTTGGTTAAATATCCTGTTTCCGAGAAAGTTTCAGCAAATGGGTTGCTTAAAAAATTCAGTCATGAATAAATTTTTTTTGGAATTTTCCTTGGTTTGGTTAATATAAAAATTCCATATCAATGAAATAAATAATCTATATTTTAACTTAACTTTAATTCATTAACCAGACCAGTGTAAATGACTAGTATCGATTTACCTGCCTACCTAAGAGTTGTGACGGGAAAAGATAGTCAACCTAACGTTTGCATATTCTATAGGCTTCATACTTTCGATTGGTATGGAATTTGTCTCTTAAACAAACCAGTGAAAGGTATAAAAAAACAAAAAAAAAGATAATTAATCATATTCTGGACTGAAATTTTTTAGACAACCCATTTGGAATATATTTATTTTCCTATTTAATTTGATATAAAATACTTTTCATCTATTAAACAGCTCGATGAAGGTCGTTCTTAAAGTTCCGCTGGTCGATCGTGTTTCCATACAAATGAATTTAGAGTGTTATCCATTTATTCTTTATGGAATTTGAAAAAACAAAAGTTAAATCTACATAACAAGTCTATATCTAGCCCATACATGCGACGGAATAGCCAAATTATATTTAATTTAATATAATTTAATATAAATAAATATAATTTGTCTATTAATATAATTTCGACGAGTAGGTTAGTAAGTTTAGTCGAGTCGATCCATTTTATTCTATTTTTATTAGGCGAGTGGCGAGTAGCACCCCTTCCCCTACGCTTCCCTGCTCACTCGCTCACCGGCTAAACAAGTCCGAACCTGTCGTATTAGTCGAGTTGATTAGTTGCCACCTCATCGTTGCATTGTTTTGTAGGATGTTCATCTTGCAATACACCACTCGCTTGTAAATTGTACCCGACCAAAGTGCGAACGGTTTTTAGGCAGTAGCGAGTATTATAGCTACTAAATTACTCGCTACTCGACTGAAATACTAGCTTAATGCGAACTAGGCTTAAGCGCCGCTCGCTGATCGTTTACGGTCGTGCGGGTTAAGCGACGCCTGGCGCGGTCTTTACTTCAATGGGTGGCCAATTAGTAGTGTGGCAAAAACGTGTTTACGTGAGCCCCTCCGTGCTTCGGAAGGTACGTTAAGTCTTTGGTCCCGGTTGCTACCTCTAGGAGCAGTCGTTAGGTCAAGTTAGAGGCCTTAAGGCGATGTGAAAACTCTAACAATAGGTGAGCCACACCACTATACAAGAAGAAGTACTAAAATTATCGGTCGACCAATCTAGTCAAAAGTCTGTTGTTCACCTTACCGTTTCAACAATCCACTATGAATAATGCATAGGATCTTTCTTTAAGTAATGTCAGACTGTATGTCAAGTCGAAGGAATTGAATTAAACAGCTGTTTTATTATAATTTGTTGGTTTTGTTTCAAAACGTTTGTTTGAGGGACAATTCCTTATGACTAGTTGTGTTTGACTAGTGTTTTAGATCCGACTTAAGGTGAAAGGGTACCGGCGCTCTCTCCATACAAATGTAGTCGACTGTTTCCTCCCTGGATAATGATCGATCGATGTGACTGACTGTCAAAAATCTTTATTCATTTGGAATCATACCATTTACATCAAATTACAGTGAAACGTCTTAAAAACTAAGTTAGTATGTGTGCCTTTCGAACGCGCCCACCAATGAGAAGGCACAAAAACTCTTGGGGGGCATTAACTCAATGCATAATGCGCAATTCATAGGTAGCAGCACCAGAGGGGCTTTCTTTTATATTGAACAACAGTAGAAGCAAAGCACGAGCTGTGGTTGGTGCCTTGACAGGACATTACGGAACCAATGACATGCTTTTAAAAATGAAGATAACTTCAAATAATGACTGCAGCCTGCGGTGATGCCAGGGAAACTATGGAGCATATACTGTGTGAATGCGACGTCTTAGCAGCGAAGCGCTTGAGCCTCCTTGGGAATGCGTATCCCACACCGGAGGAATATAGGTTTCTTCCTCTCAGTGGGATCACCGCGTTAATCGACCACTTCTTCAAAGAGTAAGGAACATCAAGGTAGGGGTAAACACAAAAGATCCAAATGGGTCGAAATGTTGCTGGTTATTTGTCAGCCCTCGATATACAAGATAATATAAGATAACGCAATGCACAGATTGCCACTTTTTATTTATTATTAACTAGCGACCCACCCCGGCCTCGCACGGCTATATTATGCATGTATCATCACTACATAATATAAAATAAAGTCACTTTTCGCCGTCCCTATTTCCCTTTGTACGCTTTGATCTTTAAAACTACGCAACGGATTTTGATGCGGTTTTTTAATAGATAGAGTGATTCAAGAGGAAGGTTTATATGTATAATACATGCATAATATAGCCGTGCGAAGCCGGAGCGGGTCGCTAGTTATACATATAAACCTTCCTCTTTGACAACTCTATCTATTAAAAAAAAAACCGCATCAAAATCCGTTGCGTAGTTTTAAAGATTTAAGCATACAAAGGGAATAGGGACAGAGAAAGCGACTTTGTTTTACACAATGTAGTGATGTAGTGATTTATTTATTGACTAGCTTTTGCCCGCGACTTCGTCCGCGTATAAGTCCAAAATGTTTCTAATAGGATTTTTTATTGGTTTTAACTCTAATAAATTTCTTTGGGTTTTAAAATTACCGAAGTCGGTAGGTTAGTTTATATTCTTTTATATTTATATTTCACATGTTTTCTTTGATACTCATTATAAAGGCAGAGAAGACGAAAATTCTGTATTTACTTGGAAGCAAATAAAAAAAATGGTTCTGAGGGACTTTGAAAATATTGAAACAAAAATATGTAGTTTTTAAAGTTCAAGTCTATCTGTCTGTCTGTTTGTTACTTATACAATAAAAAACGCCTAAACCAATTGAAATCTGGTTTTCACTTTAAGATAGCTAGGATAGGAAGGTCGTGTTATACTTTACATCTAAATCCAATAAGTAGAACCTGAGTAATCAACGAAAAACTGCAGCCGCTCGAGAAACCCCGGCCGCCCGTGACGACACGAACGCGTCCCACTAAACACGAACGTCACAGAATACATAATAGTGTAGCATACTTTTTATCCCACGCATATCCCATTTTATTCCATATTTCCACGGGATCGGGACATGCTGGTGAAACCGCGAGGTGCAGCTACTTTTGAATATAGAATTAGAATGATTCGTATATTTCATACTATGTAGAGACAATGTTCTACCATTTCAAATTTCGAATTCTACGTCCCCATGAGGCCGTCTCCTAAAAGTGCAACCTTTTTTGAATAAAATCGAAATGGGTGTCAAATGTAGGTGATTTAAAAGGAGTATTGATATCAACTTCGGAGGAAATCACCCCAAAATAACCCCCGTTAGGGGATGAATTTCAATAAAATATGAAACACGTGTTCCATCAATTCTGTCAAAAAGTTTATGCAAAATTTGAAGTAGATTAGACCAAGGAATCACGTTGTCCCATACAAACTTTGCTCCCCTTTTTCACCCCTTTAGGGGTAGAATTTCGGAAAATCCTTTCTTATCGGATACCTACGTCATACAAAGAACACACCCTCCAAGTTTCAAGTCTCTACGATCAGCGGTTTAGGCTGTGCGTTGATCCGTCAGTCAGTCAGTCAGTCAGGACAAAGGATTTTATATGTATAGAGATAGATAGATATAGATAAGAAGATAATACATGCATAATATAGCCGTGCAAAGCCGGGGCGGGTCGCTAGTACTTTGATAAAAGAGATCCAATCAAAGAGTATTTAAGTTTTTAATAACCCCAGCACGCCGCTTCATACACATGTTCATACAAAATTGCTGGAGCGTTGTAATGTTCCAAATTCAAAAAACGCTCCTGCATTGGATTTAATTTTCTTTGACCGCGACACTGGCTATATGCACGATAGTAATAATGCGAAGCCATAGTAAAATTATAAATAAAAAAGAGATGGCGCTAGATGCTTCTTTCCGTATGTCAAACTGACAATTTTGACATCATCCCTACGTTCTGTACGTTTTCATGCAAAAATATTATGGTTTATTTTTTACGCCAAGAAATATCAAATTTTAATTAGTAACTTATATCTACTTGAAATACCTAAACCTCTTCTGATATTTTCTGAACACATTCGTGAAGATTATGTTAAAATCTGTTTCCTAGTTTCCGAAATTAGACTGCACAAACAAAGGTAAACAAATAAAATCAACATTTTCTGAGATGAATGGTAGTTTCGCGAAAACGAAGAGATGGCGCTAGTTACTTGAAATTAAAAAAAATATCTTATTAAATTAATTACTTTATTTTCTAGTTAAAAAATGTGTATATTGCTATGTATTCTTAAAATACATAAGTGTACAAAATTTTTAAGCAGAACAAAAAGAATAATCAACTAATTTGTGATTTTCTAAATTTAAGAAAACCTGAATCGCGCATGCAAGATTTTTTTCTACCGGAGCTATATAAGGTTAGCGAATTCTATAGTGCTAAGATCATTATGGACGTAGAACGCTTACTTCCAAAACTTCGAATTTATTATATGTAGAGATGGTGATATTAATTTGGTTTTTTTTCTACTAGGTCGGCTTATTATTCAAATGTATAATTAGTAAAAAGGTGCATTAGGTACCTACTCTTTTGCTAACACACCTGCGTCTAGTAATTTAAACCGACTCATTTTGGTCGGACAAAGTAAAAGAAAGATATTTTTTGCTTACAACTTTTATATTTGCCTGGCTACAGGTGTAAAATTTCCATTTAATTTTTTAGAGGTTTTTGACTTTGAAATTAGGGTGACGTTGAGTGACTGGTAGTATTATATCCGTTGTCTTGCCACCATAACACAAGCCTAGTTGCTTAGTTTGGGGCTAGATGGCGCTGTGTGAAATGTCCTACAATATTTATTTATTTTATCTAGTTTAAATGCAAAAGCCGAAGTGAAAACTTCTTTTAGCGACGGCACGCATATTTTTAGACGAGATAAAATCTCTGAACTCGCGACACTGTTACGAGACGCAGCTACAGTGTGTGCATATATACATGTACATATATTTTGTAGTTGTTTAGTAAATAAGTAATATTTTAGTTTTAATTAGTGTTTTTTTTAATAATTTTTCACTTTTATTACTAATTTTATAGTTTGACGAACACTCCTTTACCATTTTGCACGTTGCTATGGTTACCTTGTCAATAACGGAACCGTGAGCGAGGACGTCACACTGTTTTGTGACGTTTTCACAAGACGTTATCACGTCACAAAATGCCTAAACCAATATAAAAAGTCCTACATCTACACTGACACTACTCAATTTTCACCTTACTTGTCCCGAGAAAAAATGTAAGTGTAAATTTATAATTGTTTAGTCGGTGTCCCGCGATACGATCTGCCTCGTGCGGGAACCCATGGACATTGTAATATAATGTACGCTTTTGTTAAATAAATATTATTATTTATTTATTTATTTATTTAAGTGCTAAAGCACCAAAACTGCTAAATTGATGTAATTAGTAAGTAGTAATAATTTCAATTGAAATTAATATTCCTGTTTGACATGACGTCTGTGTAGTTTAATGCTATATTAAATACCTGCCTGTAAATAGTAAACCAACAGTGATGAATTATAGAGCTTTGAGCAAAGATACAATGTGTTTCAGCAAAGGGGTTTTAATATGAAAGGGGTAGTTTTAGACGTCTAGACGAACAAATTTTGTTCTACGACTTTTGGAAATTCGAACATTTCGTTCGAAGTTTTTGTATGAAACAGCTGGTTTTCAAGTAAAAATTCCCTCAGAGTTATCGAAAAAAAAGTTCGAATTTCCAAAAGTCGTAGAACAAAAGTTGTTCGTCTAGACGTCTAAAACTACCCCCTTTCGTATTAACACTCTTTCGCTGAAACACATTGTATATACCTAAATATTATACTTCATAGTGGCTTCGAAGGGGGTTTGCAAAACGATTCCTATTTTTAACCAACTTGAAAACACGGACAGACAGACGGATAAGAGAGTAATCTTATAAGGGTTCCTTTTTGAGGTACGGAACCCTAAAAAGGAGGAGGTTCTCAATTCATCGTATTTCCTATTTTTACTTCTTCATACAGACAGGAAGAATTATTATTAGGAATTTTATTATGAAGAAAAAAAATTACTATTAGGAAGAATTCTGGTGAAAGCTAGGTAAAATAAAGTTTAACAAAAATTTTGCAATTAAACAGGAAATAATCAGTGTTAATTCCCGTTATACAATTAAACAGGAAATAACATAATGTTCATTCACATTATACAATGACACAGGAAATAACACAGTGTTAATTCCCGTTATACAATTATACAGGAATGAACACGGTGTTAATACGCGTTTATCCCTCAATATTATACAATATAATTTAACAGGAACTAATGATGATTATTAATTCCCGTTTCATTGTATAACGTTCCATTCTTTTTCATTACAAAAAATCTTATTTACCGAGTCATGCATTGTCAGATTCAGATCAGATTCAGATTTATTTATTTGCCAAAATACAGTACAGCATACAGCAGATCTTAAATAATAATAAATAATGTCCTTGTATTTTTACTTAGAAAGCATGCAAAATATAAGTATGTAAATTACTTAAAATTCAATTACAGAAGTCAATTAAATTACAATGTCATTTTGTTGTATTCATTTTTTTTTTACAAATAAAAACCCAAGATTTACAGACAATATATTAGAAGAAGTTACTCCAACTTCAAGCAATATATCTTCAGGCAAATGGACCTTAGACTTACAGTACCAGATTTTAATCAAGATATTGAATCGTATACAGCTTCCGAGACGTTGATCTTTTGTTTTTCAACTAAAGTTTCTTTTTCTTGATGAGTTCCATGGTTATTTGTTTTTTTTCTTTGTCAAAGAAATACGATATTTCACTTAATTGGAAATTTGCTGCGACAATCACGGATGTATTAAAATTATCGAATGAAAATTATTTCAGAAGGAAAATAAGGGCCACCTGCCATCTTAATTAAAAACTAAATGTTTCCTAAAATTAGGAAAACTACGTCAATCTAAAAAAACAATTTGTGCGTTAATTTTATGTTATTTTGTCACGAATATCAAGGTTTTTAAAAAACTTTGAAACCTTGAAACTTATAACTAATAAGGGCAGTGGCCCTTATTACCTGCGGGTAATAAGGGTCACTGCCCTTATTACCAGCAGGTACCTTAGTGTTTATTACACCTACGTACTCCGCTGCGGCTGTGTCCCTGATGCATTTCTAGTTACATTACATTTTAAAATACCAGGCAAACATAAATGATAAAGAACAAACTTCGAATAATGTTAGTGAACTAACAAATCATTGTCCAGTAGATCAAAAATAAATCTAAGTGCTTATCGCATGCAGGTGAGTTTTAAAGTTCCTGATACTTTTTAAAAATAGTTCTTGCGTCTTTGCGGACTTATCGAAAATCCACTATATTTTTCTGGCACTATGCAGATAATTTGTCAATTAACTTTTTTCCCGGCAAAAACGTCAGACTGCTAAGCTGCTAAGTTACGCCAAACTGCTATGTTCACTAACATCTTCGAATAATAGTTTGTAGTTTATTCCTTGCAACCATGTTTACATTTTGATATACCAGGCAAACATAAATGACATAGAATAAACTTCTAATAATAGTTTATACAGTACATTCAATGAATGGTTAAACTTTCTCAGTAAAAAACCCAGTCCTAAACAACGCAATATTTTTCCACGAACCCAATTTCGACGAAACCAAATTATTAATTAGGGACCCTTATTACAATGGAGGTTTCTAAAGCGGACCGAAACAGACTTCGTTATTGAGGCAACAAAGTCGATTTTCACTTTGAAACAAAATTAATTGTAATACATCTCGTTTGAAAATGATTTAAACATGTATAATCGTTAGGCGAAGTGTTGTTGGAAACAATTATAAATTGGTTTAGATTTGTTATTTTTTTTTAGGTGAAAAATACATTGTTTTTAATGTTAGAACACAAAAATGGTTCTTCTATAAAATTTTGACTATGAATAATCCTACTAATATTATAAATGTGAAAGTTTGTGTGTGTGTGTATGTATGTTTGTTACTCCTTCACGCAAAAACTACTGGACCGATTCTGATGAAACTCGGTATCTAGATAGCTGGATACCAGGATTAACACATAGGCTACTTTTTATCCTGATATTCCGACGGGATCGGGACTTACGCGGGTGAAACCGCGGGGCGCAGCTAGTATGTACATAATCCATTTAAACTAAATACAATTTAAAAAAAACAAAAATGGTTTCTGTAAAGTCTGTAGGCGGACGATAATTTTACGTGATATCGTCATTAGAAAACGTTGATGGTAACCATAGCAACGTGTCAATAACTTACGTTCCCGGAATGTGAATGACGTTGCTATGGTTACCTTGTCAATAACGTACGGAACGGAACGTGCGCAAAGACGTCACACTTTTTTGTGAGTGCTGTCGTAACCAACTTATAAACCAAAAATCTAAAAATATCCTGAAATCAGGCCTTCAAGTTCAGGTTCTTCAAAATTGAAAACTACCAGGAAATTATAAAATGCAGAAAGTAAGCATTACATGTAAAACTTGAAGCCTCATTGTTAATGTAGGTGACCTATTACGCATTGTGCTACGCTACGAGCTACGAGTAGGTACGCTACGAACTTCGTAGCGACTCTACAGCAAGTGCTACGTTTTGAAACGTACTTCTCTGAAATGGCGTGACGTTCATGTCTTTACAAGTGTATCTTTTTGTACTTTCTGATAATAAAATGAAACTAAGTCTACGGTAATTACCTACTTTTATTCTAAATATAGCTAAAAAAAATTGGTTGTCTGTCTAAAAAAAATGTTGGTTGAAAGTCGTACGAAATTTAATAAATGTATTTGTTTTTTTTTTACAACTTATATACATGTTTAAGGCATGTATTTAACTGATCGTTAATACTCATTCTAAAAGCAACAGTAAATTACACAAACAATTTTTTATTGTTTTTACTTCATCAATTTATTAGACGTTAACACGTTAAAAGCGTAGGGCACTTACTATAAGTTCAAATTAATTTAAATTTTATATTCTTAAACTAGGTAGTAGTAAAAAAATATAATTACGGACACGATTTAAAGGTTCGAGTATCATGAAGCCACTAAGACAGACTGAACCACGTTCCGTAATTTTATTCTATTCATAGACATCACTATCACTACATAGTATAAAATAAAGTCACTTTTCGCCGTCCATATATGTCCCTATGTCCCTTTGTATGCTTAGATCTTTAAAACTACGCAACATGCAACAAATACATGCATAATATAGCCGTGCGAAGCCGGGACGGGTCGCTAGTAATAAATAAATATTGCAGGACATTCTACACATCGCCATCTAGTCCCAAGCCTTAGCTTGGGACTACTACTAACTAGACTTGTGTTATGGGTGCTAGACAACGGATATACTACTTATATACTTTTCTTTTGTAAATATATACTTATAATACATAGAAACAACCAGACCACAGACAAATATCTAAGCATAAATACATGTCTGGGGCGGGAATCGAATCCGCAACTCTGTGTTTGGCAGTCCGGCATGGTGACCATTGTGCCAACTGGGTCCCCATGGGGTATATGTATAATCAGTATGCATTTACAAAAGAAGAGTATATATAAAAGTATTATATCCGTTATCTAGTCACCATAATACAAGCCTAGTTGCTTAGTTTTGGGTCATACTCCTACAGGTCGTATTTTACAACCGATCTGAACGAAAATTAGTGTATTAATAAACGAACGAAGTTGCGGGTGAAAGCTAGTTTATTTTTAGAGTTCCGTACCCAAAGGACAAAAACGGGACTCTATTACTAAGGTCCGTATTAATAAACCGAACTCAATATCGATTTCAATCTTGAGTTTGCTCTTGAGTTGTTGCGCTGATTAATAAACCTATCTTAAGACGCGATTAAAGAGCGACGTATCACTTGAGTAATACCGTATTAATAAATCAAACTCAGCTCTCAAGATATGTCTCAAGATGTAGTTTCGTGAACTCAAGTCTGATTGCGGGTCATACATGACATAAGTTAGCTGTTTCGTTAGTTTTGTAGTTCAGGAACACAAATTTTGTCAGAAATCAATTATTATGATGATATTTTATGCTAATGACTTTTTGAACAAATCATTCGCATTTAAATAATTATTTAGTAGTAAAATCTTACATTTTGTAAAAAAATTCACATTAAAAACAAGTTGACAGCAAAATATGACGACACTACCTACCATAGGGTAAAAACATACCATTCAAGGTAAGAACAAAGCGTTACTGTCATTCAATGTCGCTCTCAAGATCAGTTTCAAATCTCAAGAGCGATATCAGCCTGGTTAAAACTTGAGTTTTATCTATTAATTAACGCCTAACTTAAGATAGTGACCGCATCTCAAGACTCACTCGATTGATACGCACTCAAGATCGATATTGAGAGCGATTTATTAATACGGGCCTAAGACTCCATAAACTGTAATAGACAGTTGTAATTTTCACAGATGATGTATTTCTGTTGCAACTATTAACAAGAAATACTAAAAACAAAATATTTTGGTACAGAAGTCAAAGGTCAAAATTTTTTATTTCTTTGGATGCATAATACCTTAAAAGTATATAGACCACATAAAAACGTCTTAAAAACTAAGTTAGGATGTGTGCCTTCGGAACGCGCCCACCAATGAGAAGAAGGCACAAGAAACTCATGGGGTTTTTTTTTTCATGTGATCACGCTCACAATGTTCAATATTACAAATATTTGAAAGTATTATTTGAAATGGAGCAACTAAAGTCACGTCCATGGGTTCTTATCATTAAGGTAAGACGAAGTATCATAGTACGCCTTACTGCACAATCTATGCTTTATAAAAGTTTTGAACCTGTTAATGGACATGTCATATACATCTTTAGGTAATTTATTATAATAGAGCACACATGTACTATTAAACGACCTGTTTATTTTCCGGAGCCTACTACCGGGCACGGTCAGTTCATCCTTATTACGGAACCCTCCTTGCACGAGTCCGACTCGCACTTGGCCGGTTTTTTTGTTGATATTGCCCAATATCAATATAATATCAGTAGGTAAACATTTTGTACCAATACTTGCTTCTTCTAAAACGACCGATAGAAATTCAATCTCGCAAAGCAATAGAAGAAATAAAAATAAAAAACTTACAATTTTCTCTGGAAAATAGAATTTTCCTAACGTTTTACCCGTACAAGAATAGACTTTATTGCCTTCATGTTCTCCTGGTACTTACAAATGCTTTACATCCAATTTGAACTTTAATTAATATTTAGGACTGCCAAACACAGGGTTGCGGGTTCGATTCCCGTCTCAGACAAGTTTCTATGCTTAGATATTTGTCTGTGGTCTGGTTGTTTCTATGTATTATAAGTATATATTAACAAAAGAAAAGTATGTAAGTAGTATATCCGTTGTCTAGCACCCATAACACAAGTCTAGTTACTTAGCTTGGGGCTAGATGGCGATGTGTGGAATGTCCAGAAATATTTATTTATTCAGGACGCTGTAGTGCCTGGGACATGGATATACAATTAGATCTCTTTAGTTGGGTCTTTTTCAAGAAGAAATCACCCTCTTAAGGTGAAAGGGTACCGGCGCTCTCTTCATACAAACGTAGTCTACTGTTTCCTCCCTGGATAATGACACTAGCACAAACATTTTTGTTACATAAAACCTATAACTGCCATGACTATGCCCCTGAATTTAATAAGAACTTTTTATCGTTAATTTTAAAGGTTCTAGACGTTTTCATGAGTCGGAAAGGTGGTGGTAAATCGTTCCAACACTTTGTAGCGCAAAACCTGAAACTGCCTCGAAATGCTGCAGTTCGATGCCTCGGAACACAAATTAAATAAGCGGATGTTCCAGTTTGGTACTTGTTATAATCATTGACCCAGTGGAATTTTGATTTTGACAATTAATTTGACATATATGTTACGTCAAAATTTAGCACCATACGGCGAGCGCGCGACGTTTAGATTTGCGTGCGTGTGCGACTTAAGAAATTACGGGAATATGAAATCTATAGTTATGACGCACACGCAGTAAAGACGCGCTGCACAAGAATACGGCGATCGGCCCGCAGTGCTGCTGAACATGGAAACGCATGCGACCGCATGCTCTCTGCGTCCAACGACTTCCCCCGAACCCTTATCATCACTACATAGTATAAAATAAAGTCACTTTCTTTGTCCCTATTTCCCTTTGTATGCTTAAATCTTTAAAACTACGCAACGGATTTTGATGCGGTTTTTTTTAATAAATAGAATGATTCAAGAGGAAGGTTTATATGTATAATACATGCATAATATAGCCGTGCGAAGCCGGGGCGGGTCGCTAGTTTAAATTTAAAACGAGAATAACAGCAAAGGATTTCAATTAAACTTGTATTAGAACAAACACGTTACAAATTCCGGTAAATTGCAGAATTCCGGGATATTTCAACAAATACCAGAATGGACCCTTGTTAATGCTGACGATGTTTAGAAATGCCGGACCCGGATTCCTAGAAGTTTTCTCCGCGAAAAATGTTATTTGTATAATTCATTTATTTTCTGGGATATTACGAGCCATTTGTAAACAAGAAGAAAACATAGAAAGACAAAGTCCTTGGCTTAATTACACTGTTCTGTGCGAAGGTTTGCATTTCTAGATTCAGTCCATACATTTTTGTAAAAAAAAAACTACGCAACGGATAAATTAATAAAAAAAAGGGATTATTCTTCATTATTTTGAATTTTGACACGAAAATAGTCGATGACGTCACAGGTCATATTACTTCATGAAGGTTTTATAATTTTCCGGTAATGATCTGCAAGCTGGTGCAGTGACGTCACACACGTAGGCGTCTAGTGTCTTGTAATCAACAGAAAAAAACCGGTCGTAGTTTCAATTCTCTTTTGTACCCTTGCAGTGGTATCGTAGGTACCAATTTAACTTGACCTCTATTTCGTTTGGGCGCTCATACATTGTAAGGGTCAAGTTAAATTGGTTTTTCTATGTATGTATGGGGATACCGTTTATTTTTTATTTTTTGAAATGTGTCCTTTGTGTCCTTACCTTGCAAGCAAAGTAGACAATTTTGCCAAATTTCGTGATTCTAGGTCAACGGCAATTACCATATAGGTTTTAGGCCCAATACCTATAGGGTACTTCCGGTTGACCTGGAATTGTCAATTTTGGTTAAAAGCTAGGTCTTACAGTTTTTACCTTTTGAGGTACGGAACCCTAAAAACGTTAATTAATAAAAAATGCATTAGTCGATGACGTCACAGGTCATATTCACTACATTGAGGTTTTATATTTTTGACTCGGAGCCATCGTGTTTGGTGTCTTGTAATCAACAGAAAAAACATTAATATCTTAATCCAAAAAAATATCAACCCATATTATTTATTAGCTACCAAATTTCCAAAAAAAAATAATATTTTATCATTTCAACTGTCAAGCACCGAATTTAGCCACAAATTACCCTTCAAGAAGTCCATCAACAAGTCAACACATGACTTAATCTCAAACTTGGTCCGACCTCAAACCAAGTAACAGCCTGAAGTTGGCACAAGTTGCACTTTGTACCGATTGTTAAATGACGAACTTAACAGTGTCACAGAGAGTAATTAGTGAGAGGAACGAGTTCGGTTCCTTGGAACTTTCGCGGTAGGGATGGGACATTGAGTCTTGGTGTGGTCCAGGATTTATTTTGAAAAGGACTGGACCAGGGGACTGTTTCTATGTTATTTTTATTGTGAGATAATACATTTCATACAGCGTAATTTTTTGACGTGATAACGTCTTATAAATTGATGAACACCCGCACTCACAAAAAAGTGTGACGTAATGACACGTTACCGTTATTGACAAGGTAACCGCAACGTATAAAAGTTTGCAAAATGGTAATGTCAACGATATACAAAGAACAACAATCACGTAAAATTATCGTCCGTAAACCGACTTTACAGACAACCATTTTTCTAACTATGCCTGTATTCCTACTAGCCAGATGAGGGATAAAAGTTTTTTTTTCGGAAATTGGTAGATTGAATTAAATAAATAAATAAATATTTCAGGACATATTACACATCGCCATCCCGCCCCAAGCTAAGCAACTTAATGCTTGTGTTATGGGTGCCAGATAACGGATAAACTACTTATATACTACAGTGGACCCCCGGTAATCCGGCAAACATTATGCAGGGCAGTGTCGGACTATCGAATTTGTCGGATTATAGAGCACTGCCTAAGACCTGCTTTCGCTTCTGGGTTTGTGACGACATGACTAGGTACTATACCTAATACACAATGAATAAATAGTAAACAATGAACGCACGCTAGGCCGTACCGCTATCACTAGTAGTCAAATTCAAACTAAGTAAAACAATGCATACGCGTCGAGCACAATAGCGGTGGCGCGTACGAGTTGTGACCTGTTCAAACCTGCGTGATCTATATGTATTAGCAAAGATTGTCAAACATACATGTAATTCTAAGTCATGTCGGATTACAGGGGGCGCCGGATTAGACAGGGGCCGGATTACCGGGGGTCCACTGTATTTTTTTTTTTTTTTTTTTTTGTAAATATATACATATTATACATATAGGAAACACCCAGAACCAGAAACAAGAATTTATGGTCAGCATAAATACTTATTAAAATACTTAAAATATTATTATTATTATATTATTTAATTTATTAAAATACTTACTTTAAATATTATACTTATTTAATTATGAATAAATAATAAAAAAGATTGGTCTAAAACTTTTCGATAGCACTCTGAAGGCCAATTCTCGTAAATAACATTGTTCAAATTACATTTCAATATCATTTCGATTGCATTTCGATCACAAATAATACCCTCAAAGTATGTAGCTCAAAATACCCTCAAAGTTAGCTTTTTGTATAACAAAAACTGACTTTGAAGGTATCTTTTGCAATCGAAATGCAATCGGGATGATATTGAAATGTTATTTAAACAATATTATTTACGAGAATTTGTCCTTCAGAAATGCATGCTTTTCTTTTCACCATTATATTAATCAACTCTGTCTATCCCGGAGTCCCTGAACTGCAGGCTTAATTAAATTCCTTTCACATCACTAGTCTAAGATTGTCAACTATTTCTCTAATGAAGAGATGTGAGCGAGTTCGCAGTCTCGGATATTTATCGACTATTTCAATTTCCCACTCCTGCTTAAAAATAATCGAACTTCGTTTATTCCGTAGTCCCGGAACTACAGAAACTTGAATTCCTTTCCCATCACTAGTGGAAGATTGTCAACTATTACTCTGATAAACAAATGGAAGCAAGTTCGGAGCGTCGGATAATAATCGACTATTTCAATTTCCTACTCCTGCCAATAAATTATCCAACTTCGTCAATCCCGTAGTCCCGGAACTGCAGACTTGATCGAATTCCTTTCCCATCACTAGTGGAAGATTGTCAACTATTTCTATAATGAACAGATGGGAACGAGTTCGAGATATTTATCGACATATTGACGACTTTTGTGGTGTAGTGGTTAAATATGGAGTTACAGACAGTGCGATATGGGGTAACGGGTTCGATGTTGCCTACGTTTTATATAAAAAAGTTTTTTTTGAAGTGAAAACTTCTTATGGCGCGTTGGGCACTTTTGTGGGTGAGCATTTTCAGCCGTTCTCGCGACAGATGAGATTTTGACAGATGAGATTTTAACAGTTATTGTGCTTCTACTACTATGCAATATTGAAAACAGCGCCATCTCTGTGCAAACGGCCGAACTACGACACTCACTTCTGTACAACAGTGTTAACAGCGACATCTCTCGGTGGATGGTGCAGGTTCGCAGCGAGCTGCCGTCAGCAGTTCGCGTCGCACACTAGCGCCATCACTGATACACGAGTGAGCATTTTCAGCCGTTCTCGCGACAGATGAGATTTCGACAGATGAGATTTTACACAGATATACAGTTTTCACTTCTGCCTGCACTCCCGGAGTGCGCTGTTTTTTTTGTTGGATACTGAATAGGCTCTGAAAGTACTAAACGGATTTGGAAGAAATTTGGTTTGAAGATATATTGATTAATTGGAAATAACATAGGCTACTTTTTATTTCGATATTCCCACGGGATCGGGAGTTACGCGGGTGAAACCGCGGAGTGCTGCTAGTATATATAGAAACACGCATACCAGAAACAAGTATCTGTACGAAAATATTTGTTTGAGATGGGATTTGAAGCCACAACCTCCTGCGTCGCAGGCGGGTGTTCGCTCGTTGCGTCACAGAGGTCTATGTATTTAACTAGCGACCCTATATTGTGCTATATTATGCCTTCCTCTCGAATCACTCCATCTATTAAAAAATTCGTTGCGTAGTTTTAAAGATCTAAGCATACGTACGGACAGACAGTGGAAAGTGACTTTGTTTTATACTATGTAATGATGTATGATGTAAATAACCATTATTTAGTCGGAAATTCTCTAACATGTGAGTTTGCAGCAGAGTTAGAGCGTGGCGTAACAAACTAAATGGTCCGGGTCGTAATGACGTGGACTACAATTAGTTGAATTTAGCTACACTCGACTTGGTTTGGGTGTTTGCATAGAGGATTTCATATGGGTACACGGCTATGATGAAGATGCATTGCACGTTGGCATCGCACAAGAGATTAGGAAGCATAGCGGCCAGAGCAAGTCGGCGATTTGATTTAACCAACCACAAGACAAGTAGTTGGGATAAGAGCAGGAATATGATGATGAAGACAAGTAGTTGACGACCCAGTTGGCACAATGGTCACCAATTTTGTATTGAATGCTGGCAATATCACAAAATATACCTTTTCAGAATCTCAATGAAGTACGCAATTTTTTTATAATCCGGTAAAGGTTAAAGTTCAGATTAAAAAATTAAAACATTATGAAGTTTGAGTTAAATCTTAGTTTAAACAAACTTTAAATATGTCATAAAGGTTATTATTTGCATTCGAACGCACATCTATTCTGGCATACTATCCAAAATACAGATTGGAATAATTCGTTCATTTGCAGTTTTAGCATCAAAAAACATAGAGAAAGGAGTGAAATTTTGAAAACGGGCAGATATCTCGGAAACCGAGACTTTAATAGAACATAACTTTCATTTTTCTGAACCGGCATAGAGTCCTCTATCCGTAGGTGCCCGCTTATCCATTCTGCATCTGTATACTTATAATACATAGGGACAACCAGACCACAGACAAATATCTAAGTATAAATACTTTTCTGAGGCGGGAATCGAACCCGAAACCCTGTGTTTGGCAGTTCGGCATGGTGACCATTGTGCCAACTGGGTCGTCAATAATGTGCGTGATATTTTGCGAGGCATCTCCGCCAGGGACGAGTTGGACTCGCATCGTAGGGACTGGCTGGACCCAGCAGGAGAAAGAGGCCTTTTTTCTGCAATGGGACGGAATAGGATCAAAATAAATAGTAATCGTTTACGGTCGTGCGATGGGTGGCCAATTAGTAGTGTGGCAAAAATGTGTTTTCGTGAGACCCTCCGTGCTTCGAAAGGCACGTTAAGCCGTTGGTTCCGGTTGCTACCTCTAGTAGCAGTCGTTAGGTCAAGTTAGAGGCCTTAAGGCGATCTGAAAACTCTAACGATAGGTGAGCCACACCACTATACGAGAAGAAGAAGAAGAATGTGTGTTAAAAATTATATTTAGTTTAAGAAAATAAAGAGAATCGGGGCAATTCGTGTAATTTTATCGTATTATACCAGATACTTTTTCGAAATATGAGCAAAGACTTTGAATTTTATTTTTATAGATTTGTCTCTACACTCTATCACCAATTCTAAAGATGTTTACATTTCAAAACATGAAAATTTTAAAATAACATCCACAATATTTTTCAGTATTGAAACCCCCAGTTGCATTATACCTAGTACGAAAGTCGGCTCATTAAATTAGATTTGTGCCAGACCCCGGTCAGTTCTCTACACTTGAGCTGTTTTTTGTTCCCTTTGTAGTTCAGCTGTTTGCAATCCTAGTTTAGTGGACGAACTATATTTATAACTTTCATAATATTTTATCTAGTGACTTATTAAATGCAGTTCTTGCAATTCACGAGTGCGCTCAGCCTTTGTTTGTTTGAGTGACCAATCTGTATATGTGTCACTCGCTACTGACCGCTCCGTCGGGTACCAACAACGAACATGTGTATACACGATTACATCTTTTTTTTGACATATGACAGGTCAGCGTTTGATCACTATCACACCGTAGGTAGATGACGATGCGGCCTAAGATGTAGCACGCTTTTCTAAAATATACCTATTCACTCGCGACTCACAACTTATTTGACGACCCAGTTGGCACAATGGTCACCATGCCGGACTGCCAAACACAGGGTTGCGGGTTCGATTCCCGCCTCAGACAAGTATTTATGCTTAAATATTTGTCTGTGGTCTGGTTGTTTCTATGTATTATAAGTATATATTTACAAAAGAAAAGTAATATAAGTAGTCTATCCGTTGTCTAGCACCCATAACACAAGTCTAGTTACTTAGCTTGGGGCTAGATGGCGATGTGTGGAATGTCCTGCAATATTTATATTTATTTATTTGGCAAGCTTTTTGCTTTGAACACGGTCGACTAAACTCAAGGCACGGTCGACTAAGCCTAGGTATGGCAAGCCTACTTTACCCTCAACCAAAAAGGACCCAGCTAAAAAGGTTACGCAAAACAACCAGAAGGCCAATTCTCGTAAATAAAATTGTTCAAATTATATTTCAATATCATTTCGGTTGCATTTCGATCATAAATTATACCCTCAAAGTAGCTCAAAGTTAGCTTTTTGTAAAAAAAACTGACTCTAAGTGTATCTTTTGCAATCGAAATGCAATCGGGATGATATTGAAATGTAATTTAAACAATGTTATTTACGAGAATACAAGTACAAGTAGCCGATAAAAAACCGACAAAGTTGCCACCTTCGACGATGTTCAAAGCTCTATAGCCTTTTTATGGCAAGCTCATCATCGTCCTAGTTCTTCTCTCACAGTGCAAATTAACTAATATTTCGAAAATGTTTGTTCCAGGTAGTCCCTTATGTTCGAACATGGATACCGGACTGAAATGTGACTAGATTAAAGTAACAAGTGAACATATTGTGCGAGCGAGATGGCTGATCCGGACGCTTTTGATGACGAGGTACGTTTTCTTCTTAGTTTTAGACCATGGTCAAATCTTCAGGTGTTAAGCCAACCTCTAGAGGTTGGCTTAACACCTGAACGGGTGTATTTGTGTTGACCTAAAAAAATATTTCTTTTGGACAAACTAATTTGTTGGATCAGCCGGAAGGTACCGAAAATTTACTGGGTGTCATTCTGGTCTTTTCCATTTCAGAATTACTTTTCATTGCTTCTCTCGATCGATATTAATTTGCGAATGATTGATTAAAAAAATATAGGTATTTAGAAAGGTGCAAATAACAAGTACAAGTTGTCTATCAGAAGAATGAAATAAAACTGTTAAATCATATTTACGGTGCAAGCGCGAGGCGACACAATTTTCGCGCCAATTTTTTAGGCCACGTCTTTCTAGAGCTCGTTCAGCGAGACTGGTTAGGGCTATTTTTACCCAACCGCACGACGCAAAGTAGTGGTAATGAGTTTATCAGTCTGTATGTACGTTTCTTTGTTACGTTGCAATTAAATCTTTCCCCTTTAAAAGATTAAGGTGAAAGGGTACCTGCGCTCTCTCCATACAAACGTAGTCGACTGTTATAAGTTTTATGCACCAAAAATATTTGCTCTAGTGTCATTATCCAGGGAGAAAACAGTCGACTACGTTTGTAATAGTTTGTATGGAGAAAGCCCCCGGTACCCTTTCCTCTTAAAGTATAGATTTTACCTAACGTTATATTTACCTATTTTTTATGTATTTTTTTTTGTTTCTTTGCCTATTTTCTTTTAATAAACGATTTTTTTTTTAATTAAAAGCCTTTGAACATTTTGACATAGTAATAATTCAACAAATATCCCGAGACGCTTTGGAGGTTCAGTGTGAAGGCATTATTTGTTCGCCGTAATGCCCTCTATGGATACGTATGGGTCTCGAAAGGCACCGCGCATTTTTTTTAAATCGCAGTACAACTCGTTTTGTTAAGTATCCCGTTTCCAAGATGCTTTGGAGGTTCAGTGTGAGGACATTATTTGTTCACTGTAATACCCTCTATCGATTGGCATGGGTCTCGAAAGGCACCGCGCAAAAAAAACACTATGTCAAGCTCCTATACTAAATGTCCTGCCCCTTTGTAAATTTGTTTTTAAGCTATTGCATAGCTTTTATCGCGAGCTTTGAGCGCGGGGACCGAATCAAGAAATTCCGTAACGAAAACTCCGCCTACCATGTAGCGTTTTTTTTTACAAATGATAGGACATCCTATGTCAAAATGACTCAAATCACGGTTACGGGCTATACTACGGAATCTCTTTAGGTAGACGTCAGCTGCCGTTGCCAAGATTCAATTAAAACACGATTAGAGAGAGAGTAGCATTCACCGGCACTATTGTGATAGTTACCATTTGTGCTGTGCATCTCTTGAGATGCTGATAATACAGACGTACTCTTAACTAGCATCACTTCGCGGTTTCACCCGCGTAACTCCCGATCCCGTGGGAATATCGAGATAAAATGAAGCCTATGCTAGTCCTAATGAATCAATGTATCCTTATACCAAGTTTCATCAAAATCGGTCCAGTAGTTTAGGAACCTATTGACAGTTAAAAAGTAGAAATAGAAAATACTTTATTGAATAGTCCACAATACTATATCACTACATAGTATAAAACAACGTCGCTTTCTCTGTCCTTATGTCCCTATATCCCTATGTATGCTTAAATCTTTAAAACTACGCAACGGATTTTGATGCGGTTTTTTTAATAGATAGAGTGATTCAAGGGGAAGGTTTATATGTATAATACATGCATAATATAGCCGTGCGAAGCCGGGGCGGGTCGCTAGTCACTACATAGTATAAAATAATGTCACTTTTCGCCGTCCCTATGTCCCTGTGTATGCTTAGATCTTTAAAACTACGCAACGGATTTTGATGCGGTTTTTTTTAAAAGATAGAGTGATTAAAGAGGAAGGTTTTTAGATATAATACATGCATAATACAGCCGTGCGAAGCCGGGGCGGGTCGCTAGTAAACTTAAAAATAGAAAAAGATCGGGCTCAGTGGCGTACGTCCGGCACCGGCTGATGATGATGATGAATAGAATAAACTTACCTTTTTTAGTCAAACCATTTGCAATATAAATACTTTTCATCCATTAACCAGCTCGATGAAGATCGAATCGTCTTTAAGACCAGTGTGAGGCTGTAAATTTCCATACAAAATAAACGAAGTCCAATTTTGATAATTTTTGAAAATATTCTAGATCTAATAGAAAACTAGGTTTAACCGTTTTTATTTTAAAGAAATATTGCCTAAGATTAATGTTATTAGTATTTGAATATCTATATTTTTCACTTAAAAACTTTATCGAGCGTTTCAGTTGTTTTAATAGACTAAACTGAATTACCAAAAAAGAAAAACGTATAAACCTAGACTATGCTGCAGTGAATTAAATAAGACCAAATTTATTTCATTTTGTGAAGGATAAAGGGGGTAAAAACGTTACGGCCCGCAACATTATTTGAAAAGCAAAATGTAGGCAATAACGTCCGGATTTAAACTCTCTCTATCGCACGATACGAGTCATTTTTGAAAATAACTACTCGCGCCGCGTATCGATCTTAGACTAACTAAGCTAACACCTGTATCATAGACATCAGATATTCTATGATAGTTTAAAATGAAACCTCCACTAGAAGATAGTTTGTTATCGATTTAACAGAGGCACTGCATATAAAGCTCACTGTATATAACCGAGCAAGGAACCACTTTCTTATTGGATCTCAGTCTTAATTGTTTTTCAAATGAGGCAATTAGTTCTCTTGAAACTAACGTCTTTTACTATTTGTTGCGGGAACGTTTGTTGAATATTACTTTGGTGTTTTGTTCTTAATATTGATTAGCTAGAGTATTTGGTAGTAAATGGTATTATTAGTATGGGATCCCATTAGGAACGACCTTCACTGAGCTGGATAATGGAAGTGAAAAGTATTTTTATATCAAATTAAATAGGTCAATAAATATATTAGCAAATGGGTTGTCTAAAAACTTCAGTCAAGAATGATTAATAGATTATTAAAATAATATATAAAATAATAAATATAATTATGAATTGCCTTGTCGAGGCTACTGGCGATCCTAAAGAGCTGGCGGCTTCTTGTCCCAGCGACTCAGTCTTGCTATTCAGCGAGGGAATGCTGCCAGCATTTTGGGGACTATGCCTCAGGAGGGTGTAGCCGAGGGCTTCCTCTTGTTTTAATGTGGAGGCATAGTTTATTTTTTTTTATTTTTTTTAATATTTATGTTGTTTGGTTTTACATTTAATTTCTGGGTGGTGGGTATTTCTTTTTTTTTTGGCGTCTTTTAAGTTAGGATTAGATTTAAAAACAATGTAATCTGAATTTTGGATTATGAATTAAAATATAAAATACTTTTCATGTATTAACCAGCTCGGTAAACGTCATTCTTAAAGGGATCTTAGTCTATATTTGAAATGGGATAAAAAATCAAGTATTTCTGTATATCTGAAAATGGAAATCCTGTTTATCGATTTGCAGTATTTTTTTTCAAAATTATATAAATGTATGATAAATAAAATAAGTAATTCTTTATTCAGGTAATTATGGACAAACAGAAAATTAATTTACAATAAAAAATAAAAAGGAATAAATAAGTCAACCAATCAATATAACAAATTCTTTAACTGATCCTGCTTAATATATTTATTAAATAATACTTTCATCGTTAATAAATGAGAGAAAGTTAACCTTAACATCTAAGAAATAAGGTTACATATACAACAAAAGTAACTTGTCGATTAACCAAGGAACTATCAATAAATGGTTCCATTCTAATTGGTTTCTGTCCGGCGACTTTGCCAATTACTGGCAATGTTCTGTACGAATTAGTAAGGTATTTGGTTGGAGTTAGAGCGGGTTTTGGGGTCTAATATAGCTACTTTCAACGAATCATATCCGAATCGTAATACTATTTGGAATTTTACTTATTTTATGCGTGTGATTTTGTTAAAAAATGGAATTGCGTCGCTACCATTCCGATTTTTATGACATGATAATTCGCTGTTATCTTGAAAGTTTCAAAAGAAAATATTGTCAAATGGCAGAATTGAACGACGCTAATCCAAAGCGTCTTTTAATTCTGTCGTTTGACACAGTTTTTCTAATCACGTCGCAACTATCGCTTATGTACATTTACTATAGGTAGGTAAATAAATAAAAAACATATTTTTTTTTGTTAGCCTATATTGTCGCACTGCTGTGCAAAGGCCTCCCTAACATCCTTCCAAGCATTTCGGTCCTAGGCAAGGTTTAGCCAGACTGTGTCAAATGCATCAAGATCGTCACGCCGTCGTTAAAATGTAATAAGAAAAAAATCTTTATTAGCCACTAGCTGACACTTTTAAATCGGAGATTTTAATCGGAGGTCGATTAAAACCTCTGAGTAGAGGCATACCGGATCCGGCGGGCGGCGGAAAATATGATTATTTTGTTTATCCTACTAATCCTACTAATATTATAAATGTGAAAGTTTGTGTGTGCGTGTGTGTTTGTACGTATGTTTGTTACTCCTTCACGCAAAAACTACTGGACTGATTGCGATGAAACTCGGTAGGTATGTAGATAGCTGGAGACCTGGATTAACACATAGGCTACTTTTTATCCCGATATATACACGGGATTGGGACTTACGCGGGTGAAACCGTGGGGCGCAGCTAGTACATAATATATGCGGTACTAGCTGCGCCCCGCGGTTTCACCCGCGTAAGTCCCAATCCCGTGTAAATATCGGGATAAAAAGTAGCCTATGTGTTAATCCAGGTCTTCAGCTATCTAGATACCGAGTTTCATTGCGATCGGTCCAGTAGTTTTTGCGTGAAGGAGTAACAAACATACATACACACACACACGCACACACATACACACACACACAAACTTTCACATTTATAATATTAGTAGGATAGGATTTCTTACCTATTTGTTTTTTATTTTCTTTAGCTCTTTCGTCACTGTTGCAAGCGTTATTTACAATCCGACAACACACACGTAGAACCACTTTAGAGCTCCAAAACTGCAATTATTAGAATGAGCTTGAGTTGAAGTTGAAAGTCCTTACTCATCTTCTTCTTTCGTGTCAATGACTTATTTTTTTTAATTAGGTATCGGTATTATGTATTCGGTGTGGAGCAAACAGTTAAATGTTTGTGGACCAGCAACTAGCCATATTCATGGCGACGTCTGTGGCCTCCATTAAGAGGAAAGGGTACCGGGGGCTCTTTCCATACAAACTATTACAAACGTAGTCGACTGTTTCCTCCCTGGAGAATGACACTACAGCAAATATTTTTGATGCATAACACTTATAACTGCCATGACCATGCCCCTATTTTTTATTTTTTTAATCTTAATTTCTATGATAATTAGAAAATAAAAAAACCAAAACATAGGGGCATAGTCATGGCAGATATAGGTTTTATGGCACAAAAATATTTGTGCTAGTGTCATTATCCAGGGAGGAAACAGTCGACTACGTTTGTATGGAGAGAGCGCAGGTACCCTTTCACCTTAAGTAAGATTATTTAAGTTAGACAAACATTATTATAATTAAAACATATAGTAGGTAATTTTAGAACTCTACAGTGAACAATTAAATACAGTGTCTAACTGTACAATATACATAACTATTCTAACCGCTATCAAACGCACCAAACCCTACATGTGTGCAGAAAACCAGTAACACCAGTAACAGTGAGAGCAATAGTCGCCCGATACAGTAGTCATTTATCTATGGTATTATTTGCGACGTCTCTACTCATAGACAATAGTAATCATATGGTTGTTGTCTTGTTTGTGTTTGATACTATTGGATAATTTATGGTTAGGATTAAAAGTATAGAGAATACGTATACAAATACAAATCAATCATTTATTCACATTAAATAGAGTAATAAGATGTCAAAATTATAATAAAGTTCTTAGTTATTTAACCTCGTTTGAGGTATGTGAATTGGTCTGAATTAAACAAGAACATACATAAAGTACTTATTCAAAGTAGGTACTACGTATACAGTATATAAAGTATGAGTACTTTAATTAAGCATTTGTATGCAATAATACAAATGCTTAATTAAAGTACTCAAAAGTCCTCAATTTACTATTAACTACTGTTTTGGTACTATTTATATTATCTCTGTTTCTTAATGCACCTTACCCTTAATCTTACGTCAAATCCTCTCCATCCTAAGGTTGTCTGGAAGAGACCGCTTTCAGCGGTAAGGCCGCCTATTGTGCCACGGTTTTTAAAATTTAAACTAATAATTATTGTGTTGTCATTTACTGTAACTTGTGTGTGCAATAAAGCGTTCTATCTATCTATTTAACTCAAAGTAAGTAAATACTTTATTTGGTAATTGATAATGAATAAAGATTGACTTAAAGTACTTATTTATAGTACTTAATTTAACTAAAAGTACTTATATATTCAAAGTTAAAGTAGGTACTTACTCACAGTACTCAATTTAACTTAAACTACTCAATTTAGTTAAAAATACTTATTTAAGTGCTCAATTTAACTTGACTTACTTACCCCCGAATACTGAAAGGCTACTTAATCTTAAGTGGCGTTTAAATTGACGTTAAGTGTATGTTTTCTATTGAAGCCTACACTTAAATTTCAATTTAAACACAACTTAAGATTAAGTAGCCTTTCAGTATTTGGGGGTTACTTATTCAAAGTAAGTTGTACTCGACAACTTAAAGTAGGTACTTACTCACAGTACTCAATTTAAGCTAAACTACTCAATTTAGTTTAAAGTACTTATTTAAGTGCTCATATTAACTTGAAGTACTAACTTATTCAAAGTAAGTGCTCAACAACTTTAAAGTAGGTCCTACTTACTCACAGTACTCAATTTAACGGAAAGTACTTATTTAAAGGATTCAATTTAACTTAAAGTACTCAACTTAACTTAAAGTAAGAACTTATATAAATTACTCAACTTAACTTACACTAACCTCCCCCCCCCACTTCCACTTACAATCATCACTCATTTTTCATATTTTTTTTTTCTTTCATTTTTTCACTTACTTTCTTTACTTACTTATTTAAAAAACCCAATTTAACTTTTAGTACTTTTTTAAAGTACTAAATTTTCTTAATGAACTCAATTAAACTCAAGCTGTTGCTAACCTTGTAGGGAACAAAGTAGACAGGAGTGGATTATTTGTAAAATCCTTTCAACAAATTCCCAGCCAATCGTACCGTAGTACGTGATAACACAAACATACTTTGTTTGCCAACGTATTATGTAATGAAGGATTTACTTCAAATAAGCTTATCGTGATGTTGAACTGACGGCCCGACAAATTCAAATTTAATGGAAAACTTATTTCGTTTCGGTCAGTAGAGTAGAGTAGAACGAAATGGCAAGGCGTTTTACGTTCTGCATTGCGGTTGCATTCCTAAAACAACCTACTCGTTACTGATGGAGATGTCATAATTTTGTTATAATTCAAATTCAAATTCAAAATCATTTATTTCAGACAATTTACAGTCCATATGTTGTTAGTACAAAAACTTACGAAAACTATGTTAGTAGGCATTAATAGAATAAAATAATTAAAAACTGGAAAAAAATAAAATAAACAAATAATTAAGATTTCACGTACCGTGTAGACAAATTAATCAAGCGACCACCGCCCGAGTGGTTTTCCACGGCGGCCATCGCTCGATCAAAATGCCTAAACACACGTCCGTGCGGATCATCTGCCACCATTTTTAGGATGCTGTTGCTACTCTCCCTTAACCTCCTAACCAATGATGCTACTTTTTTACGAAGGACAGCGTTAAAGCATAAAGTATTTAGTATTTTTCATCGTTTTCTTATGACGTTATCACGTAAAATTATCGTCCGTAAACCGACTTTACAGACAACCATTTGTTTTTTTTTTACAAAATGACCTGAAGTTTTATATTTCGCGGGAATCCGGGTAACAATCACCTTATGGTAAAAATATTCTTGTTTTCTTAGACTAAGTTTATGATGTCTCGTAGACTTTGTGAGATATTTCATAGTGAGGGAAGTTTGCCCTTTAGGTAGGAAAATATGGTTATGATCGTTTCTGTTTTTTGTTCTTGTTTAATTTAGGATTATTTAGGTAATAGAGTTACACACATCAATTTGTTACGTGATGCCTAAATCCAAACTGTACTAGTAAATTGTTCTTTTTGTGGCCTCGCAAAGTAGAAATTCTTGGGACCGATGTTTGAAGGCAATCAATCTTTTACTTGTTTTTTGTTTGCCTTCAAACGTGTACTTTAACAGCCAATAGCACCTAGGTCTTTAGTCCTTATACTTGTGCGGCTTCATTTTCTAAAGCAGCCTTTCCGACAGTGGGCAATAACGCCCCCTTGGGGGCGCTGCAAGCCTAAAGGGGAGGTAAGAGACCCAAAAAAAATGGGTGCGTTGTGGACTGCCTACTGCGCTCAGGGCACAAGTTAACTCTTGCGCGTTATGGTAAAAGTCTCTTTTAGAATTAATATTTAATCTCTTCTAATATAGCTTACAATAAATAATTTAATTTGATGTTATAGTGGTTTTTAAGTAGGTGAAAAGGGGGGGGGGGTTAAAAATATAATTTATTCTCAACTAGCGACCCGTTCCGGCTTCGCATGCTTATACTAGGCATGTGTTATACATATAAACCTTCCTCTTAAATCACTCTATTTAAAAAAACCGCATCAAAATCCGTTGCGTAGTTTTAAAGATTTTACATAGGGACATAGGGACGGCGAAAAGTGACTTTATTTTATACTATGTAGTGATGATGAACTGGGCAGTAGCCACAATAATTTTGGGAATTTTGGGTTGAAAGTTACCATTAGTTTATCTGAAAATCAGCTGTTCCTTACACGGAGAGATCATTAACCTTACAATTTTACAAAAATTTCAAGTTTGATCTACTGTTCTTAGTCTGAATGACCTTTGTTTTAAAAAATCAGCTGTTTTTCGAATTTACATAACCTCAAAAGTTTCATTTTTTTTACCGATTTTCCAAAAGTCGTAGAACAAAAGTTGTTTGTTTAGGTGCACATAAGTAGCCCTCAACGGCTTGCAAGTATAATTACCAATAACCCTGTATAAGACTTATCACGTCGAAAGAATATTGCAAACATACAAAAATAGGCGCGAAAAACATAACCCTTTTTGCAGTCGGGTAATAAGATATATCCAGAAACAAAAGCAACGTGTAAATAGTCAATAAAAACGTACCCACAGACAAAGAACCCTCAGATTTCCGATACTGAGGGAACTGAGCTGGGGAAAATAGTTTTTTGAAGTACCAGGGCGACATGGAAGCGTAAGAGGCTTTACGTAAATCCGCCGCAGGGCATGGTACGGGAATAAATCTCTATCCACCGCACATTTACTCTTCGCTAGTGTTGGGAATTGTTTACAGTAAATCGATTCCAATTTTACGGGTCATATAATCGACACGCACGTTAAAATTGCGAGGAAAACATATTTTATTAAGGAAAAATAAAACGCAGTGTTTGTATTTATTTGGTTTAGTTTTTTAGAGTTCCGTACCACAAGAGTAGAAACAGGACCCGATTACTAAGACTCCACTGTCTGTCTGTCTGTCACTAGGCTGTATCTCATGAACCGTGATAGCTGGACAGTTGAAATTTTCCCAGATTATGTATTTCTGTTGCCACTATAACAACAAATACAGAACAGAAAAAAAAACATATTTGACAATGGCATTATAAATAAAAAACCAAAGACGATCGAAATGTAAACAAATCATATGAGACGCCTGGCGCGGTCATTACTTCGATGGGTGGCCAATTAGTAGTGTGGCAAAAATGTATTTACGTGAGCCCCTCCGTGCTTCGGAAGGCACGTTAAGCCGTTGGTCCCGGTTGCTACCTCTAGTAGCAGTCGTTAGGTTAAGTTAGAGGCCTTAAGGCGATCTGAAAACCCTAACAATAGGTGAGCCACACCACTATACGAGAAGAAAAAGAATGAGAAATATGGGTTAGTGGCGGAGCGACCCGTCGCTGAGCTATCCACTTTGATTATATTTCTCTACCTAACAATGTGTTTCAACGATGGTATTTTAAGATCGAAGGGGGTTCTAGACATCTAGGCGAACAACCTTTGTCCTACGATTTTTTGAAGGTTCGAAAGTTCGTATGAAATTGGACATTTAGTTAAATTCAAGGTTTCCCTAATGGCAAGGGCAAATACAGACTACAGAATTAAAGTAAAAAAAAAACAGGCCAAGTGCGAGCAACCCGACGAGCGACGAAACCCTTCGTGCGCGAGTGCGAGTCGGCCTCGCGCACGAAGGGTTTCGTCGTAGTATCGTTATTTTCAGTTTTTAGTATTTGTTGTTATAGCGGCAACAGAAATACATCATCTGTGAAAATTTCACGTCCTGGCTATCACTGTTCATAAGATACAGTCTGGTGACAGACGGACAGACAGACAGACAGTGGAGTCTTAGTAAGTCCCATTCTTACCCTTCGGGTACGGAACCCTAAAACATAATAAATAAAGTTTTGAATAACTAAAATACAAATAAAAACTTACGGAACCAAAAGCTTTCGATGAATTGACAACCTCCATGTTTTGAAGTCGGTTAGTAAAAAAACTCAGTAAAACGCTTAGAAATAGTCCCTTAAAACCACAATAAAATTAATACAACATTAAGGGTACTTATATTAACAAACCAAATAAAGGGCAATTTGAAACGAACCTAACCAACACAATATAATGATCAAACCGTAATTACAGCCGACGACGCAGGCCAAATTTCATCGGACAAATTATATTTATACAATATTTATGGAAATATACAAATAGGTATTTTGGGATAACGTAGACTATAGACTAAAAGGGAAACCTCAAGTCAGGTTCCATATTCCGTGAGAATAAAAAGGACACCTCAAGTCAGGATGGTTCCATATTTTGTGAGACTAAAAGGGATACCTCAAGTCAGTGTTGTTCCATATTTTGTGAGACCAAAAGGGATAAAAGGGATATTTCTGGGGCGTTGCGTTTAGCAGCATAAATAGCCATAATGTAAACTCGTATGGCACTCTTGGAAAACCATGCATGGATAATAGATTTTTATAATAAAATACCTATGAAGGAATAAATCGCAGAGCTGGAGGGAATAAGCCAAAGCTATAAGCTAGGCATTCACTTAAATATGAATCATGATATTTCACGTATTTTGACATAATTGTATAAAATATTACCAACATTAGATACACACAATACAAAACCTTATACATAAATCACAAAATAAACCAATTTCATAAACGTTCATTTATTTCCGATAGTCATTATTCATCGAAATTATACCGCAGTGAAATGAGGTTTATCGATGAATAAATAATCGATACCTTTTCCCATCCCTAGAGTCGGTTTCCGGTATGAAATCTACGCAACTTCTATTATAGTGTTGTGTCATTTTGTCACGCAATGTTAGATGAAGTCGTTGTTTTTTTTTCGATTTAAAAGAGATGGCACAATGCGTACGTAAAAATATGTTTGAGTATAACGCTGAGATAGGAAACCTTACGGAAAGAGGACTCGAACTACCAACAGAAAAGCGACGAAATTAAAACTTTTACCCTTTATATTTTACCGGCGATATTTTTACTAAAATTTCGAAAATACAAGCAATTTTCAGGTCCTTACATTTTGGTATAATTTCAGGACGAAAAAAGTCATTCCGAAAAAATATGACCTAGTCTTGAAATTATACCAAAATGTATAAAAAGATTTCACTTATTAACAGAACTATAAAAACTTAACAACAATATTTCATGCAATAATTAACTATTTTACTTAGTTACTTTGGGAATATCGGGATAAAAAGTAGCCTGTGTTATTTCTAATGAATCAATGTATCCTTATACCAAGTTTCATTAAAATCGGTGCAGCAGTTTCAGAGCCTATTCAATACAACAAATAATAAAATCTTGCCTCTTTATAATATTGCTAGCTGCCCCGGCAAGCGTTGTTTTGACATTTACAAATATAATGGAAAAAAAAATGTTCGATTCTCAGACCTAACGAATATAATATACAGAAACAATTTCATACAAATCGGTTCAGCCGTTTAGGTGGAGATTGGTAACTAACACCGCGACACGAGAATTTTATATATAATAGGGTAGTATAGACATGAGACAAGCGTCCTAAATTTTCACACTTTTTCGTCTTGAAATTATACCAAAACTAGCTGTTGCCTGCGACTTTGCAGCGTGGTTTATATACCAAAACCTTGAATCAACCCTCTTGAATCACTCTATCTAATAAAAAAAATTACAATCCGTTGCGTAGTTTAAAAGATTTAAGAAGACATAGGGACAGACAGCGAAAGCGACTTTGTTTTATACTATGTAATTATGTCGGGAAGTCGGGACACATGGAGGCTAATAAAAAAATGTATAAAAGATTTCCCTATATACAGAACTAGACTACAAAACTTAACAACAATATTCCATACAATTATGAACAATTTTACGTAGTTATAAGTGACAGGCCTTTACACGGTACCCTTAAGTTGAGTGCTTGGTTAAATTGCTAGCAAGGTGAGACGTGTTGTGAAGAGAGTTATGTGAAGAGGTATGTACAATCCACGATCAAATGTCTCTGCTTACCGCAACGTTTACTATCCTGTGCAGCACTATTTGAACATTATAACAACGTAACCTGTGGATCGAACCCACGTCGGTTGGTGTAGCGGGTGCCGGCTTATACCACTCATACAACTAAAGACATAGCTAACATGTTGAAAATAATAATCACACTGAGTACTTTTAATTTCAAGTATTTATGTTTGTGTGTAACGTCTATAATTGGAAGAAGGTCGTAAGTCCAATACTTGTTGATAGTATTATTATAGCAAATGACCCATACTGTACCTACAGGACTATTATACTTATTGGAAATTAGCGACCCGCCCCGGCTTTGCACGGCTATAAATATGCAAGTTTTATACATATAAACCTTCCTCTTGAATCACTCTATCTATTAAAAAAAAAACAGCGCACTCCGAGAGTGCAGGCAGAAGTGAAAACTGTATATCTGTGTAAAATCTTATATGTCGCGAGAACATACGCAAAAAGAGTTTTAGATGAAAAAAAAAAAATAGTCGGACGACAAATAGTCGTCCGACATTTGTCGTCCGTCAATAGTCGTCCGACAAATAGTCGTCCGACATTTGTCGTCCGTCAATAGTCGTCCGACATTTGTCGTCCGTCAATAGTCGTCCGACAAATAGTCGTCCGACATTTGTCGTCCGACATTTGTCGTCCGACATTTGTCGTCCGTCAATAGTCGTCCGTTAAAAAATACCATATGTACGTCTTAATACACTCACAGCCAAATTAAAAACAGTAGGCCCAGGCATACATTTTCGCCGCGCCGCCGTAGAGAGGGGATAGCTGTCTACTCTCCATCCGTCTTACGCTTTTTCGATCAGGTCACGTGTCCTGACGCGAGTTTAAGATTTTATACCCATTACAGAAAAAGTGCTCAACGCCGCTAAAGAAGTTTTCACTTCAAAAAACCGCATCAAAATCCGTTGCGTTGTTTAAAGATTTAAGCATACATAGGGACAGAGAAAGCGACTTTGTTTTATACTATGTAGTGATTAAATAGGTCAATAAATATATGTATTGCAATTGGGTTGCCTAAAGAAATTTCGATCCAGAATGATATTTTAATTTTTTTGTCTTTAGAAAGAAAGAAAACATTTATTTCGACATAGACGACCTCTGTGGCGCGTCGGGCGAACACCCGACTGCGACGCAGAAGGTTGCGGGTTCGATTCCCGCCGGGAACAAGTATTTATGCTGACCATAAATTCTTGTTTCTGGTTCTGGGTGTTTCCTATATGTATAAACTAAAAAAAAAAGTATATAAGTAGTTTATCCGTTATCTGGCACCCATAACACAAGCATTAAGTTGCTTAGCTTGGGGCTGGATGGCGATGTGTAATATGTCCTGAAATATTTATTTATTTATTATTTATTTATTTGGAAAAGCACACGACATTAGACAATTCGAAAAGTAGTAACAATCATAAAAGCACTAACCTAAAACAAAAGTTTAAAATAAAAAATAAAATAAAAATTAAGATAAGATTTTAAAAGAAAGATTAAATTTTTTTTTTAAAGGTTTTTAAAATTACAAATCTGTAATTGGCAGTAAGTTTAGTTGAATAGTTTTTCGTTTATAATTTAATTTAAGTGCTGTTGATTCTTTGTTCATCATTAAAAAAAAAAATTATAATGAATACTTAATAATAATAAATAATAATTTTTAGACTTTTTGCTTAGACAAACTTACCTATAAATTACATTATTTTTATTTTAACTTAACTTTATTTCATTAAACAAACCAGCAAATGACTAGTTTCGATTTACCTGCCTACCCAAGAGTTGTGACGTAAAAAATAGCTAGTTATATATAAAGTAATTTTCATTCATTAAACAGCTCGATGAAGGTAGTCGTTGAAGGGATCCCGTACTAATATGAAGACATAAGTCATTACCGCACGGTGTCGTAAGGATATTAATAATTTCCGCCGTCTAACGGTATTTCATTCCATATCGAGTTCGCCAGGAAGTTTACTTATTAATTTTGCAACTTCGTAACTCCGACGTTATTTTTCCTGTATACCTAAAGCTGGGTACTGACCGGCGTTACGGGGCGTAATGTAACGTGTTACACAGCGAGCATTCGTGCAGTCAGTACGTCGTGTTACGGGGAAACCAGCGAGCAACGAGCCGCTCGTTGCTCGCTTTGAGTGCTCCACCCGGCTGTCGGTTTTTGGCGAATCCTTTGACTGTTACGCGGTTCAGTCAGTACGCTCTTGAGTCGTCACGAACGACTTTTTATTATTTTTCTATAAAATACAGAAAACTTTTTTTTATTTTTCTATAAATTCTAAAATTGCTATCAATGACAAACCACCAGATACACCTCTGTTTTTAAATAAGTTTGATGTCCAGAAACTGTTTTTCTTCTTCTTAATTTGGATGAAACAATAATTAAGTAGAATCAAAGATACCAACGCGTCCTCGCTATCGGCCATCTTGTGTTTTGACGAGCATGTTACGCCAATTTTAGAACACAGCGTAACATGCTCTATGCGTAACACGCTCGATGCGAATGTTACATTACACCTCGTAACGTAGGTCAGTACCTACCCACCTTATCATTAATAATATTCGAAAGTTTTTTTAAAAACTACGCAAATAGTTACGGATTGCTGTATGATTTGAATGAGTGAGTGAGTCGGTGAGTAAGTGAGTGGGTAAGTGTGTTGGTCAGCATCAACACACATGAAAATGGCATAAAAATTATAATTTTATTTTTATTTATTTTATTTTATTCTCAAAGGAAAACAAACAGTAAAATTATCAACTTAAATATTTCAGTGGTTACAAATACACCATTTAAATAAATAAATAAATATTTCAGGACATATTACACATCGCCATCCAGCCCCAAGCTAAGCAACTTAATGCTTGTGTTATGGGTGCCAGATAACGGATAAACTACTTATATACCTACTTTTTTTTTTTTTTTTTGTAAATATATACATATTATACATATAGGAAACACCCAGAACCAGAAACAAGAATTTATGGTCAGCATAAATACTTGTTCCCGGCGGGAATCGAACCCGCAACCTTCTGCGTCGCAGTCAAAAGGTCGTTAAATGTTTTCACATATAGTTAAATACGCTTGTTTGCTAGAGACGTAGAAGAAAATGGTTGGAATTGTTGACGTGATAACGTCTATTTAATAGGTGGAACATCTGCATTCACACAAAAGTGTCATGGTATTATTTGTGTGACGTCATGCGTCCCGTTACCGATGCGTGACGTCGTGCGTCATGTTCCGGTTAGACGAAGTATCCGTTCCCGTTAGGAAAGAAGAGTGTTTAATAATAATATCGCTCATATGGGCTTGTATTATGGTGACGAGTGACGAATAGAAGACTGATAATAAGGAAAAAATGACAAAATTAAAAAACCATATATATAGGAATAACATTTTTTTTTTAATTTTTTATCGCTTTCGACTTTATCACGTAAAATTGTCGTCCGTAAACCAACTTTACAGACAACTACTTTTTTAAATAAAATATGAATTGTGTGGTAAGGCCTGCTATGATACCAGTAGGTATATAGTTTACGTCCATGATGATACCTTAACGATAAGAACCTATGGGCATTTATCAGTATTTTAGTTCCTTTTGGTCGAGTTACCTTAAATGCGGGATCCCTAAATGGGAGGTTCGCGAAAATACCGCTGCAGCAGAATGCCTGAAATGCGAAGGCGACTAACAAACAATTTTCTTAAATTGTATGCATATAAAACAAAATGCCTAAGCTGTTCCATTCTTCCATGCAAAACGCCGAAGCGGTTAATGCTAACAAAGCTAAATACGTCCTCACTAGTTAGCATCATTCATTTGAACTACAGATAGATAGATAGACACATACAACACGATATACACAAAATAAAGTATAGAAAGTATAAGTTGCAAAGATAAGTGGCCTTATCGCTGAAAGCGATTTCTTCCAGGCAACCGACAGCCTTGAAAATGACAGAAAAAAAACCGCTAGGTACTAAATGTAACAAGTGTGATAGGTTATCAAGTCGCGGCATAAGCTAACACGGCTCTAAATATAAATTCATTTAATGTAATATGTAAATTCAATCAGGATTAAATATAGGTAGTCGGGGCAATGAAACAGGGTGTCTACACTGCCTACAATGTCTACACACAAGCGTTGTGCGGGTTTATGATAACATTTTGCTAATGTTGGTTTAATATCGAGCTTCAGTAAAACGGTCCCTTTGCTCTGTTGAATACCTATATTCCTTTGTTAGGGTGACTATGAATTTTGTTAATTAATTTGAAATTATAAAATATTTATCGCGTAATTATTACCGTATACCTGCGGGGTAAGGGCCTCTAAAGCTTTTTGGCCTAGTGTCCTTATCCCTACTAGCGTATTATATAAGTGGTTTTTTTTCCACCTATCCCTACTGGTAGAGATAGGTGGAAATTGATTTTAGCGTGGCTTACTACGGGGCAGGCAAAATTTAACTGGTCGAACGTCACTGACTGGACAAGAAGAATGTTTTTTAAGTGAAGTAGCTAACATAAGGCAGAGCCTTAAACATGTTCGCAGGGTGGCAAATTTGTCAGTCATCAAATTCGGGCAAAAACTACTCGATCTAATTTTGTCATCTCCATTCTTTGGCCATACTACTAGCCAAACTGATATGTGACACTGATTCATAGTGGAAATCCCAGACATCCGCACAAAGCGTTTTGCGTCGTCATTTCTTATTCATACAGCAAGGGAATGGAATCAGTTGCTGGCGTCTGTCTTTCCTGACGTGTACAATTTGGGGGTCTTCAAATCGCGAGTAAACAGGTATCTTCAAGGAAAGCTTGTTACATCTTAGACTGCATCGTCGCCATCAGGCTGGTGTGAAAGACAGTCAATTGACGACCCAGTTGGCACAATGGTCAGCATGCCGGACTGCCAAACACAGGGTTGCGGATTGCGATTCCCGTCTCAGACAAGTATTTATGCTTAGATATTTGTCTGTAGTCTGGTTGTTTCTATATTTACAAAAGAAAAGTATATAAGTAGTATCCGTTGTCTAGCACCCATAACACAAGTCTACTTACTGGGGATGTGTGGAATGTTCTGCGATATTTATTTATTTACTAGCTGCGCTCCGCGGTTTCACCCGCGTAACTCCCGATCCCGGAATATCGGAATAAATTAAGATGTAAGCTATCCTATCTTTTGAATTGGATCAAACTGCACACGGTGTGCAAAGATTAAAATCGGTTAAGTAGTTTAGGAATCCATCGCGCACAAACGACGTGACACGTAATTTGTATATATTATTTGTAAAATGAAAATCTATCAATATGAAAACGTTGGGCACCAAGAAGTAAATATTAACTTTACCTATTACCCTTTGTAGATAGTTCAAAAGATCTTCGACGTTTTGATATCCTTCTGCCAATCATATCTATCTGATATCTACCTTTGTAGATTGACATCAACACGTTAGTTATATTAAACTTGGCTATGAATATCTCCGAGTAGTCACTTCAAAGGGTTTGCAAGCTTCATATGTATTTCAGTTTATGTTTGATTTGCGTACTGTGATTTCAACGGTGTTAGGCCCAATCCCGTGGGAATATCGGGATAATTAATTGGTAGGAAAATTAGCACATGTAACGATTTAAATTTTAACGTATCCTCTTATTAAGTTTCTTTAAAATCAATAAAGTAGTTTCAAAGCCTATTAATATAAATAAAACTATTGTATAGCGAACGCTCGGCCGAGCTACATGGTAGGCGGAGTGGGGGGTGGTAGGTTTTATTTTCGTTACGGAATTTCTTGATTCAGTCGCCGCGCTCAAAGCCCGCGATAAAAGCTATGCAATAGATTAAAAATCTAGGATTTGAAAAGGTCAGCTCGCGGTAGTCACTATACGTATTTGTCCCATCTTTTAAATAAATCACAGTGACCCTACACATTAAATGCGTTAATGGCACAACGCTGTTTCTTCGCAACATTCGTGAAATACTACCAATTACTTGTGTGTGTTGAGATTTGCTAATTTCCCAACATTTTGCCCAACTTACGAGTATACCAGAGTTAGAACGCTTGTAGTCAGTAGATTTGCTATCACCCGATAAATAACTACTAAAATAATATAAAATATGCTAATAGATAATAGATAGCTATCGTACGAAATAAAATTGGGAGTCTGTAAAGTCGGTTTACAGACGATAATTTTACGTGATTACGTCATGGTAAAACGATAAAAAATTTAGATTTTTTCCCTTTTTTTTTTTTCTTTTTTTTTTTTCCTTTATATTTTTTTCCATTGTATAAGTCTTCTATTCGCCACTCGTCACCGTAACACAAGCCCAGATGAGCGATATTATTATTAAACAATATAAAACAAACACGAGATGCGTGACGTTTACCATGACGGCGTCATGGTACCGGAACATGACGGTGTCTGTTACACGGAACAGACACTTTTTTGTGAATGCAGGTTTTTTATAAATTTATTAGACGTTATAACGTCAAAAACTGAAAGATATGTCTAAGGACAGACTCTTTGCCTTCCCTGTCCGGGTTAAATTGAAAGAAAAAACTCTTAGCGCATTTTCATGGCCCGATTAGATCAATATTTAATTTGGATATATGTTTAGAAAAAAAAACAAATCTAGTATTCCATTCCATCGTGTTTTGTTTCAATTTAGATCGTCTTTGGTTTCCGTTTACATCTTCATAAGTTTTTGTTTCAATCTTCTTTTGAACAAAAGTACAAAAGAACGAATGAGACAAAACCTTTGCATATTCCAGAACTCCATGGTACTACTTAGTATCCATGGGGTTAAGGTTTGCTCGCGGCCGTACGATTTAGCCCCCGATGTCCTACATGTGACCCCCTATTGACGCTAAATGAGCAGTCAATCAAGCGGTGATAGGCGTCGGTTGGCGGCTTCTAACACCAGCACCTGGATAAAGTCATGGTGCCAAGTGTCTCACGCGTTCCATGTTGTCCAGGCAAGCTGTTCGCCTTCTAGGCTGGCATGCTACATCCTTGACCTCATCGTCGTGATACCATCAGGTGAGGTGAGGTCATGCAAGCCTATTTTTAACGCGTCTCGTGTTTGTTTTATTGCTGCGTGCTGTGTGACGTCATTGTTGACATGACGTCACCGGAACGTGACAATGACGACACACAATGTGAACGTGACAATGACGACACACAATGGGAACGTGACAATGACGTCAACTTTTTTGTGAATGCAGGTGTTACATAAATTTACTAGACGTTGTCACGTTAAAAAGTTGTCTGTAAAGTCAGTTTACGGACGATAATTTTACATGATAAGGTTTTATGTAGGTAACTTAGGTAATTTAGGTAACGTTTTATGACGTCATAAGCGTCATAAAACGTTACCTATCATGTCAACAGAACCTGACTCATTACCATTTTGCATACTTCAATACGTTGCTATGGTTACCTTGTCAATAACGAAACGTGAGCGATGACATCACACTTTTTTGAGAGTGCATTCCTATTTAAGAGACGAGGAGAGTTTAAAGACGAAACTAGTGAAAACATACCCCTCATTTGCCTAGAAATGTGTAACGGAAAACTGTCGACCGATGTAAAGTCTTTGATCTCTTATAGCTTACACCAGTTCAGTGCGCTTGGGAAATCTAACGCGATAATGTAAAGTTAACATTAGCTAGTTACTTTTCAAAGATTTCGGGCGTGACTTTGCGAGTGAGTTTTGGAGTTGAGAGAGAACGCGAGTATTGCTTTCTCCATACAAATGTATTTCTCTATTTCCTTCCTTAATAATATCTCTTGAACTATCATTTGTTTTTTATGAAACCTAGGTTTGATGAACACATGCTCCTCCGTTGATAAATAAAGATATAAAATAGAGAAATAGACAGAATACTAAAAAATTGCGGCTTTTCCTGCTCAAACTTGATAGTCTAAAGTTGGGAACATATTATCGGACGCGTTCGACAGCCGCAACCGACAGCCGCGACTGATAAGTGTGCACGCTCGTTTGGCACCTAGTGGCCCAGATCGCTCTAGGACGTCCGCGGACGTCCCAAAACCCAAGGTAACGTCCGCGACTACGTCCGGTAGTGTGCACAGTTACATACATTTACATTACACAGATGCCTATAAGTCGCGGCTGTCGGACGCGTCCGAGCAATGTGTCCCCAGCTTAACTGTCAAAAAAGTCTACTGGTCAAACTACTCAAAGACGATCGAAAAAAAAAACCAAAATACGATCGAAACAGAAACAAAAGACGAAAAACAAAAAAACGGTTGAAACAAACGGGTTATTGCCGATTGGTACACTCATACCCCCTATTCGTACACTGGACTAGTTAAATTATACACAGTAGTCTATGTTTTGTTTTGTTTCTCGATTGTCTTTTGTTTTGAAGTTTAACTACAAGCAATTATTTCCAGTTGGATAGAGTATCAAGTTTGACCAGCAGGACGATGCCAAAATTGCCACACACAAGACTTGTCAAGACTTACAAAGACGAAGTGAAATTAATTTGTTTGGCTGGCCCTTTGCCAAAGATAATTGTTGACTTAGATATCGAGCAAATAAGAACTAGTTTGAAAAAAAAATTATTGTCACTATTAAATCTATACTAATATTATAAAGTTGAAGAGTTTGTTTGTTTGTTTGAACGCGCTAATCTCAGGAACTGCTGGTTCGAATTGAAAAATTAGTTTTGTGTTGAATAGTCCATTTATCGAGGAAGGCTATAGGCTGCTTTTTATTCCGATATTCCCACGGGATCGGGAGTTCGGATGAAACCGCGGAATGCTGCTAGTGTTAATTAAAACGAGATGTTTTCCATTTTTATTGTCTTTATTTTGTGGAGCTTTTGTTGAAAAAAGCGATGTTAGAAAAGGTATTTGACGGATTTGCCGACTTTTTTCACCAATGGACCTTATGTTTCCATTTGGTAAAGCTCTTTAAACCGAACCGTATATTAAATTCGTAGGGTTGTATCCGGTGATAGCACCACATCCGGCTAGTTTTCACATCCACATACTAAGTTGATACACATATATTTTTTGCACGAAAAGTCCGTTTCCGGTACGGTTTTGTTGGGCTCGAAGCTATTTAATTTTAAATAACCCTGAACTTCAGATGCCATAAACATTTAGAACATTAAAATTACAAATAAAGAGACACTTTACCTCCTGGGTGCTATTTTTGTGCTGCGGCCACGGCGGCAGAGGTGGTAAAGCGACGGAAATATGTATCCGTTGGTGATGGCTACATATTTCTGCCTTTTGCCACGGAGACCCTGGGCCCGTGGGGACCAGAAACCTTAGATTTTTATAAAAACTACTTTTTCTAAGACCTCTAGGCTTATTTTTTTTATTTGCTTACAAGTTTAAACTTTTTGACCTCTCTGAATAAAAATTGTACGACAATTAACACAGCGCCATCTAAGCCACTAGGCTTGTGTTATGGTGACCAAACGACGGATAAAATACTTATATACTTTTTTGGGGTAAAAAACGGGGCCCTTTTACTAAGACTCCACTGTCCGTCTGTCTGACAGTCACTAAGCTGTATCTCATGAACCGTGATAGTTAGAAAGTTGAAATTTTCACAGATGATGTACTTCTGTCGCCGCTATAACAACAAATTCTATAATGGTACGGAACCTTTCGTGCACGAGTCTGATTCACACTTGACCGGTTTTTGGAAAAATAAAATAGTCTGGCAGTCTATTTTCACCCTTTGTAACTTCAAGATTTCCTTAAAAAACCTTACTCGAATAAAATCAGTTTAAAATGGTCGTATTCAATTCGAATTAAGGTTGCACGGTTCGTTCTAATAAAAGCAACTTTAAAGGTTTCTGTGTGTAGAGGAGACCACAGTGGAGGCAAAGATAGTAGGGCAAGTTTTGGACTTTGAAAGTTTTGTTTGTGTTTCTTGTTTTACGCTTTACCACTGATACTTATTAGTCGGCTTAGTAACTAGGTAGGTATATTAGTTTTCTTGTCTAGATCTTGCTGCTGCGTCCGTCGGGATTCTGGGATAAAATAGCCTATGACTCTCAGCTACCTCCAATCTCATCATCATCATCATCCGAGCGATGTTCCCGGTTGCATCGCTCTCGCGAACCCGGGGTCCGCTTTCCTACTTATGCTCCATTTCGCACGATCTTCGGCATGCCGTTTGGTTAGGGAATTTGCACTTACGACGTCAAGCCAGCACTTCTTGAGTCTACCCAGTCTGCCACGACCCGGTGGAGGCGCCATGGCAAGACATTTCCCCACGTAACTAGCCGGTTTTCGCAAGACGTGACCGTACCAGCGCAGGCGACATTCTTGCAATTTATCTGCAATGTCTCGGACATGAAGGCTGCCCCCAAACTATTTCTTTGCAATCATTTTATCCAAATTGATCCACTGTTTCGGAGATTACCCCCACAACCTCATAAACTCACAAACTTTACCTTTTCATAATATTAGTATAGATTTAGATTCTACTCTAATATAACCGTTCTGGCAATGGACAAATAGTCAGTCAAAAAATGACTGATTTTAAACGTTGTTTCCCGGAATTTGACCTAGAAAAAAATCGATAGTCGTAACGTAACTCCCGATCCCGCAGTAATTTCGGGATTAAAAGTGCTCTATGTCTTCCTCCATTTCTAAACTACCAATATGCCGATTTTCATCGAAATCGATCCAGTCGTTTCACCGTAAAGAGGGGGAGGAAGCAAACAATTTTACATGCAAATAAACCATTTTTTTAATTAAAAAAAAATGGTAGCAGCGGGTAACTAGGGCCACCCACCTGCCATCTTTATTAAAAAAAAAAACGTGTAGCACTCGAGGACTGCCGCGGTAAAGCTATTGCATAAAAAGGTTTCTTGAAGCAAGAAGTAATCCCTCTTCCTATAGTTCCTTTAAACGCTCGAGAATAATTTCTTGTCTTAGTAAATGTTCTTATAAAATAATAAAAATAAAAAAAATAATAAAAAAAAAAAAAATTCAAAAAAAATTGTCGTCCGACATTTGTCGTCCGACATTTGTTGTCCGTCAATAGTCGTCCGTTAATAATTGTCCGTCATTTGTCGGGGGTGTTAGGTGTTTTCGTTACGGAATTTCTTGATTCGCCCCCCAAGGCCCGCGATAAAATCTATGCAATAGCTTAAAAACAATTTTTTCGTAAAAATAGGTAAAACTACATACTGATTATATAAATATTTGCTTTATTCTCAATCTGAAAAATAATTCATTTGTTTATTTTCTTGTTATTTTGTTACTATCAAGGTTTTTGGAAAAAAAATTGGCGCCTTTATTACCCGACAGTACCTTATTTGTATACGTGACGAATTGAGAACCTCCTCCTTTTTATGAGGTCGGTTAAATAATAAAACACCAGTTTTTACTAAACCATACGTACTAGGCATTCATAAATGTCGGGAGCATTGTTTGGAAACCATTAGGTCATTCTGTCTACATACACAGCTACCCCGTATAATAGTATTCTATGTCTTTCTCCATCCCCTAAACTAACACTATGCCAATTTTCATCTAAATCGATTCAGTCGTTTGACCGTGAAAAGGGAACAAACAAACAATCATACAAACAACCAAACTTTTGGATCTATAAAGTGGTACCTGCAGGTAATTAGGGCCACCTGCCACCTTTATTAAAAACTATTTTTTTCGTAATAATAGGTAAAACTACTTAAAAATAGGTAATTAGATAAATATTTGCTATATTGTGAATTTAAAAAACAATTATTTGTTTATTTTCTTGTTATTTTGCCACTAATATCAAGGTTTTTTTTTAAATTTAGGCGCCCTTATTACCCGCAGGTTCCTTATTTGTATGTGACGAATTGAGAACCTCCTCCTTATTAAAGTCGGTTAAAGAATAAAACACCAGTTCTTACCAAACCATACGTACTAGGCATTCATAAATGTCGGGAGCATTGTTTGGAAACCATTAGGCCATTCTGTCTACATACACAGCTACCTCGAAGCGGGTCTTTAGTAAGTTTCAAACATTATTTATTCAGAGTTACCCATAAAGGGCACTTATGGAAATTAAGCAAACACACCTTAACAAGGTCTCAGTAGAAATAGAATTTTAAATTAAATTACTTTGTAGTTACTTAGGCTATTGTGAACGCCTTAGTAAATCTTCAAAATATACCTTTTTTAACTGACTGCGGGGGTAAATGCTTTTAGAAATATTATCTTCCAATTTGCTGCCATTCGCTGGTAGTATAATTAAATAACTAAATATTGCACGACATTCCACAAATCGCCATCTAGCCCCAAGCTAAGTAACTAGATCTGTGTTATGGGTGCTAGATAACGGATATACTACTTATATACTTTTCTTTTGTAAATATATACTTATAATACATAGAAACAACCAGACTACAGACAAAAATCTAAAGATAAATACTTGCCCGAGGCGAGAATCGAACCCGCAGCCCTGTGTTTGGCAGTCCGGAATGGTGACAATTGTGCCAACTGGGTCGTATAATTACTATAGTCTATTCCAAAGCAGCACAATAAAAGGACATTGACAATTAGATTAATGTCAAAAATCTGGTAACCTCATCTTACGCCAAGTCCGCACAATTCTGACGGATATAATGTCGTTAATCCATCCTAACAAACCTAAGAAAGACCAAGACAAATACCCAACAAAGAAGTTAGATTGGCAACTTCATATTTCCTTATATCCGTTACAAATTATGACCTATTTCTAACGTTACATCCGTTACATTTGATTTTTGCTATTAACTTTATAGAGTGCTTCCTGTTTGCCCCACTAAGCTGCCCCACAGTGGGGCAAAGTGGAATCGTTAAAATTTTGCAGTGTCATTTGCCCCACTAATATGATTCTGCCCGTCTCAGGGTTGGCACCTTGTTGAGAGTTTGAGAATTTTCGTATCATCTTCAAAGTTATGAACCATCACGGTATGTTACAAATTAATTACACTAACACATGCAGACTTAAGTTACTTGTGGTGCCATTATCTCGAAACAGCTATGTATGTACAGACCATTAAATAATATGGACAATATCTCCATTTAACTGCAACACACAATAATTAGTCACTTTTACTACTAACTGTAAAAAAACGTATTTGAAAAGCTTTTATTTAACTTGTTTTAATTATATTTGGAGACAGCTCCCCCATTCCCATTCCGGAATCTGTGATTTTACTACAGAAAAAAGAGCTATATAAGATTTAGTTGACTTTGTACTCATAATATCGTACACTAATATTTGTTGTTTTTTGAAAGCTACTCAAATCACCATGTAATGTATACACTTGCAAAAACGGATGTAGGCAACTTTAAAAACGTACCGTTACAGAACAAGAAAACCGGCGAGACCGTTACCTACGAACTTGCCTACCAAATAGAATTGGTTTGGTTTTTCTGAGATTTTTTTATTATTTAATCAGTAAAACTTTATTTGTATAAAACTATATTTAGCTTAGATTTTTTTGTTTTACAGTTAGTAGTAAAAGTGACTAATAATTGTGTGTTGAGATTGGCAAAGATTTTATTTGTAACGAGTCGTGTAATTTATTTTGTGATTTATAACCAGATTCCTTCAGAAGTAAACGTTTCAAATAATTTTGTACTTTTATTTAAACACACGACACAAAAATTCTCAAACTCTCAACACGGTGCCAACCCTGATGGGCAGACCCATATTAGTGGGGCAAACGACACTGCAAAAATTTAACGATTCCACTTTGCCCCACTGTGGGCGGGGCAAAGTGGAATAAAAAAGCTTAGTGGGGCAAACAGGAAGTACTCACTTTATACACACTTCCAATTTAAGAGACGTCAACATTATATATAACTAACTGCGCCCCGCGGTTTCACCCGCGTAAGTCCCGATCCCGTGGGAATATAAAAATGAAAAGTGGCGAAAAGCTCGATAAATAGACTATCCAACAGAAAAATAATTTTTCAATTCGATTCCGTTGTTCCTGAGATTAGCGCGTTCAAACAAAGAAACAAACAAACTCTTGAGTTTTTCTGACGTTTCGCTTCGTCTCCTGCATAATTTCAGTGTCAGTTTTTTTTCACGATAACATTGGAAATTGGAATAGCCTATAATTTTAATAATTTATTTTTATATACTTGAGCCTAAACTGGGCCTCTCAAATTTTTTGTTCGTCGCGCAATAAAGGCTGAATTTTTAAATGGGCCTTTGTGGCCAGTTTCTAAAATAAAAGATAGCCAAAATACTGAAAGGAGTTCCGTGCCCGATTTTGACAAAATCTCATGGCCCATTTAAAGAAGTCACAATGTAAATATATTTTAATTTTTTTTAAGAATAGAGAAAATTACGATATATTTGTGGTAAATTGATCTTTGCATAGAGGCGGTTTAGGCGCACGAGCGTACGCGAGCGTGTTGAGAAGCCGAGATGCAATGATCAATTCCACACGCGTATCGTACGACGTGTTTTTATCACAGTTGCGAATAAAAGAAAAGACTTGAAAAGAAAATAATAATTAACAAAATATTTGTGATAAGTCTATGTTTACCAATTTTTAGGCAATATTTTTTTTTTAGTTTCCTGTGATATCCTTCTGCTTGTCGCGGAACTATGCGTCAACTAGTAAAAGCTAGAAGAGCGAGTGTTGAATAATTACTTCTCGCTAACCCAATTCGTTGACCCGGTATAACCCGGCATTATTTATGCTTATAACTGTACACGCCTGCATATTTGATCCGTAGCTCGGCGTTGCCAGACGTACGACGAATCTCGGACATGTAGGAAAGCAGAATCAAGAGCGTCAAAGTCATTTTTTTAAGCTATTGCATAGCTTTTATCGCGGGCTTTGAGCGCGGCGACCGAGTCAAAAATTCCGTAACGAAAATAAAACCTAACACCCCCCACTCCGCCTACCATGTAGCTCGGCCGAGCGTTCGCTATATGGTACGACTGTACGGCAGTCCCCGAGTGCTACACGTTTTTTTAAGCTATTGTTTATTTATTTAAAATCATACAATATTGGCGTGAAATCACATTGAAAAGTCTTAAAAACGAAGTTGAGAAATGATGAAAATATCGTATAGTTTTGTATGAGATTTTATAGTGTTGACATGACAGCCTGAACCATGTGCAAAAAAAGTGAATAATTATGTACTTATTACTAAAAATTGACTAAGCACAGCACTAGATTCATCACCCCATTGCAACCCTCATTTGGCTGTACCAAGCCAATCATATCAATTCTTTATCACATTGATCACTTTCACAGGAAAACTGACAATTTTCTATGGAAACATCACAGATGTTTTTTTTGTCTTTAGAAGACTAACTTATGCCTGATAAGCAAGTCAATTTTTTTTTTCAAAGAACTCAAATGCCAGTTTACTGCATTTGATTAAAAACGTAACGTAAAATGTGTAATTTGCAATTATTAAAAAATATATAAAAGCACGAGTTTTTGGGAAACCTGGTACGAGAAAAAAATCTGGCATCCGGCAACACTACCGTAGCTTAATACCTACTTCAATAATTAATTTGCTCTAACCAGGTTGGCCGGAAAAGGTCTCATACGAGGTAGAAAAAAGTTTTTAAATAGATTTTTTAGGTTAGTTAAAACGAAAATTGGACCCTGACATATGTGGGCGGACGTTGAACATAGCAGAAGGGTACGTTTTCGCTTGATTTTTATTTTCAAGTAGGTATAGCTTTCGACCATCTTTTATTTATAGATCGTCTTTTGTTTATTTTTCGATCGCCTATTGTTTCCCTTTCTGTCATCTTTTGTTTAAGTGGCTAAAATAATGATGTGGTAACAAAATTTAACACTACCTAGCTCCATTAAAATTCTGATCATTTTGAAATGGAACTAGTGATAAAAAAACATCAGAAGTTCGATCATGGAACTGTTAGTAATACCTACTAATAGAAACGAAGCTTCTCATGACACCTTCAGCCACATTTGTAACAAGAGTTTCAGAACTGGCTACGTAAGAATAGGTACTTTTTCTTCACCGTTTTACAACTAGACTTGTGCATCATGAAGTAAGAGATAAATTATTAGGATTCCTTTTTACCTTTTGAGGTACGGAACCCTAAAAAGAGCGTCTTGTATATAAATCAAAGACATGGCAAAAAAATTAACAAAAAAAACTTAACATTTCGTTAAACTCTTGAGCCGACACCATCCTTGAAGCACAATTTTCGATAATAAAAAAAACCATAGAAATCGGTTTATAATCAACGAAAATATCATCTTTTTTTGGAAGTCGGTTAAAAAGTTTAAGTAAACCGGTGATAATGTCATGGTTTAATAGTCGTAAAAAGCCTAGGCTCTACAACATATGCCTGAGGAGGATTTTTGAGTTCTTTGGCCATATCGCCCGTAAACCCGGTGATAACCTCCAAAAACTAATAGTTACCGGAAAAATGGACGGTAAGAGATCGAGAGGGAGGAGTCCAATGCGCTGGACTGACCAGATCCGCACCACTCTTAACATGAATATTGCCGAAGCGGTTCATGTCGCCGAAAGCCGGAAAAGATGGCGCAACATTGTAAGAGAGAAGTTAATTCCCTGATGGGTCACGACCCCCAGCATTGGGGAATCGACGCAAGGAGGAGGAATAGTCGTTATTATATAGACCATATTTGCGTTCGTGTTTGTCCAAAGCTTATACGTAAAACTTTAGCCATTAGTTTGCGAACATATTTCGCCATATTTTATAGTTGACGTGTGAGCGAAATGGCAGAGAAAATACAACTTTATCTTGACGTTATGATGACGAGCAATAAATTTGGATCGTCTACTAATATTAAAAAGAATTGTTCGCGCCTTCAATGTTACCTTACTACACCGGACTTTGGGACCGACCGTGAATTCTAACTCCTAAATAACTGATTCCGTGCTTCGGAAGGCACGTTAAGCCGTTGGTCCCGGTTGCTACCTCTAGTAGCAGTCGTTAGATCAAGTTAGAGGCCTTAAGGCGATCTGAAAACTCTAAAAATAGGTAAGCCACACCACTATACGAGAAGAAGAAGAATAACTGACATATCAACACACAGCTTGATGAAGTTAAACTTGAGCATATACACAATTAGAAAGAATATGATAAAATTCTCCGTTTTCCTAAATTACAATGAAATTAATAGTATTTCGTGTACTAGATGTGGAAAAAAGATATAAGCATCTAAAGTCACGTGTTTTTGGAACGATAGTTATCGCGCGTTGCGAAAGGGGCCTAGACGGAAAAAATAAGACCAAAAGTTGTAACGACACTTTGTAACGGCACTACTGACAGCTGTCAAACTTAAAACAGCTATATCTCTGCAGCTGTTGATCCTGGGCTGGTGGCTCTTTAGGGAAGTGATAGGTCTCATCGATGACTACATTTCAACTGACAGCTGTCAAACTTAAAACAGCAATATCTTTTCGTTTCGTTTTTTATTTCGCATTGAACAATGTCGTGTCGCGACGATTATTTACAAAAAAAAATATTACAATTTCTTCACTAATTAATCGAAAGGAACTTCGTTCCATCCGGGTGTCCCTTGACACCTCTCAAGTTTTTTTTATGTTTACGGAACGGAGGACGGTGTATGCATTTAGAGTGAGATGGTGTTTGTGTATACACTTTAATATTTCCATTTACTCCAAAACGGGTGGACCGATTTAGATACTTATTGTTTTTCTGTGAAATATTTGTAATTTTTGGGCGATGGTTCGTAGTTCGTGTTACTTTAATTACTCACCAGGGGCCGCCGCAATTTACATTTTATTGCTAAAATCAATGTTGTCACTTATCACCAAATCGGCTGAACTAATTTGGATACGGTTTTCTGTAAAAGATAGGCGATAGTTCGTAGATAGTGTTACTTTAATTACTTATCTTCATCAGCATCTAACGCCATAGTACATAGAAACTTCAAGAACCTAACCACTTTGAAAACAAATAATTTTTCGAAGTGTTGCCATTATTATTGGAGGGTATGTTAAGAAAAGTGTAGGTATCTATTAACAAATAGTTTTTCGAAATTCCATCCCTAAAAGGGCGAAGTTGCTGCCTGAAGCAAGTAATTTTTAACTTCAGGGCACCTAATAGATAGTTCCAGAAATCTACAAGTATTTTATCTTGTCTAGACACAAACTTGTATTTTGTGGCCCTAAGAGCAATTCTCAACAAGGTTTTTAAAAATTCTTCTAGTGTTATTATCAACACTGAAGTTAAATAAGAGCTTCATGTTTCAAGCCGTTCCAAATTAATTGCTCGCAAGTAACTATAGTGCGAATTGGTAGGGAAAATAGAGTTTTATTTCGCACGCAAAATACATATTGGATGTGATAAAACTCTTGATAGATGGCCAACAGAATGCAGTGCGATAAATATGTAGGTACATATTTGGTATCAAACTATGAGACCGAACTATACAATGTGTTTCGATGAGGATATGCTTCTTCTGCCCATTTGGGTTCGACGCAGTATGTCTTCTTCTTTCATTCTCTTTGTCTTCTATTTCGTTGAGGATATTGTTATACCAAGAAGCTTGAGGATCCTAGGAAATTTGAGTTTCAGGCATTTTGCTATTATGGCAAATTACTCTTTAGACATTATGCTACTTAGGCATTTTGCGACGTAGTCTTCTTGACGTCCTGTGACAACATAATATTGTGGTAAAGCAAATATTATCTGAAAATAGCTTCAATTTTTTAAGGTTCCATACCTCAAAAGGTAAAGAACCCTTAAAAGCTCACTCTCTTGTCCGTCTGGCTGTCTGCCTGTCCGTGTGTAACTACCTTTTTTCTCAGGAACGGGTGGACCTAGCAACTTGTTTGTACCGAGGTCTAGTCCCTATTAGCACATGAGTAAATAATACAACCAGAGACTAATGTGTCATACAAGGCTCTCTGACAAGTCCACTACTACAAGCTTAACGCGCATGTGTGCGTGGGCACTGGCGGCACGTCACGTACGGAGAGAAACCGGTCTATACTGGCTCGGCCAGTGCCCAATTTCAGGGCTGTCGCATGTTTGTTTCATATTGTTTAATAAAATATAGTAGTAAATAATTTTCTTTTTGTCGAAGGAAGGGTGGGAACGATTGAGTGAGTGAGTGAGCGTGTGCTCCAGTCTAAGCAACTAGGCTTGTGTTATAGTGACTAGACGCGACAGATATAATAGTTATAAATATTAAATATGTACCTTTACTGGGTGGGAATTGAGTGTGTGAGTGCCCCAACCTAAGCAGCTAGGCTTGTGCTATCGTGACCAGACCACGGATAGAAGATTTTATTTTATAGAGAGGGAGGGAGGAAGAATGGAAACGATTTAGTGAGTGAGTGCTCCAGCCTAAGCAACTAGGCTTGTGTTATAGTGACTAGACACGACGGAAAGCATAGTTATATGTATGTATAACATACTACTTGTGAATTCTAGTATGTCAACGTTTATCTATTTAACGTTCGATTCTATGACATCAAAGTTTCCCGGTAATGCATAAAAATTTCTGATTTAGGTATTATGTTCATCATTCATTTATTTATCTACTAGCTGCACGCGGTTTTACTCGCGTAAGTCTCGATGCCGTGGAAATATCAAAATAAAAAGTAGCCTTCTAGAAAAATGGACTGACCAACACAAAAATATTTTTTCAATTCGAACCAGTAGTTCCTGAGTTCAAACAAACAAACAAACTCTTCAGCTTTATAATAATAGTAAGTATAGATTAATCATTAATTCAGATTACATTGTTACCGCGTTAAAATAAACGCCCATAATAAAAGACACTGATACTTAGTTTACACATTTTTTTTGGAGCGAAGTTCCTTATCTCGCGTTGCGAAAAAAGAGACGGAAAAAATTAAGACCAAAAGATGTAACGACACGTTTTGCATAGAAAGCAAGCCAGTTATTTTCGTTTCGTCTTTCTATTTCGCATTGAACAGTGTGGTGTCGCGACGATTATTTACAAAAAAAAAAGTAGATATAAAAAAATATAAAAAATAAAAACTTTAATTTATTACAACTCCTTAACTAATTAATCGAAAGGAACTTCGTTCTATCCGGGTGTGCCTTGACACCTCTCAAGTTTTTTTTATTTAATATAATTCACCTGTGCCAACCCTACATGATTACGTCACAATTACGTATTCATTTTGACAGCTCCGAACAACCTTAGTCTCTGGTCATCTCTACTCATGTGCTATTAGGTTTATTATTTCCTAGACCTTGATTGTTTATGTTCTTATTCTAAAAAGTGTATGGGCATAAGATTTTCGCGAAACCTGTAAGTACCAAAGATTACCATAATTTTCAACTTTTTTTATTTTTCGGAATTTTCCCTTTACTTTTGCTGTAAGACCTTGCTTTTCACCAAAATTGACAATCCTATTTTTTTTTAGATATAGGTATTTCGTTTTTTTTTGTTATCGAATCTGATACAAACTATAGTTTTTACAGATTCATCTACCAGAGCAACATCAACATTAAGATTTTATTTAAGACTAGCTTTTGCCCGCGACTTCGTCCGCGCAGGAGTCGAAAATAGTTAAAATAGGATTGTTTTTTGTTGATTTCAAATTAGATTGAGTTTGAAACATGTGTGTCAAAATAAAATGTACTTACTTAATTTAATCAAAAGCACTAAGGAGTTCGAGTCGAAGTAAATCGCCTAAAACAACTTTCTACTCTTTTTTAAACCCGGTAGGTAATTAATTTCGTAAAATCCTTTCTTATCGGATGCCTACGTCATACGAAGAACACACCCTACAAGTTTCAGGTTTCTACGATTTAGGCTGTGCGTTGATCCGTCAGTCAGTCAGGACAAAGAATTTTATATGTATAGAGAAGATAGATTTTGAATGAGATGTATTTTAACTTGGAACACGAAAACCTCGGGTGCACCCAATTCTTTTGGGATGGGATCCAAAATGGGTATACGTCTAAGTACCTAAAGTTCTAAACCAAAAAAAATGAATTCTTCTATTTCTGTCTTTCTAACACAGAGCCAATAATGCACAAAACTCTACGATTACCACATGAGTAAATCTTTAATCATATCGTGCTAATTAGTAATTACCTATCTATCATAGTCATCTTTTGTGTTTTTAGGGTTCCGTACCTTAAAAGGTAAAAAAGGAACCCTTATAAGATCACTTTCCTGTCCATTTTAAAAATGAAAAAGGTGTAAAAGTCCTATTCATTTGTTTAGGTATTTTCGTATTCATAACAAAAGATATTTCTTTTAAATTACTTAATAATTAGTATCTACCAACTTTGGGAACTGTGACTTTTGGCAAATTGTTCAAAATTTTATTATTAGGTAGGGCTGAACAGTTGCGCAGAGAGTAATTTTGGCATATCCTAATAAAAATATAGAGTTCTAAGTGATTCAGTGGCTATCCTATAACAGTTCTATGTTTTAACAAATATCCCGTCTCCGAGATGGTTTAGAAGTTTGGTTAGAAAGCATTATTTGTGCACAGCGCACTTTTGATAAAATCTTAGTCATAACGTTTGGTCAAATACCCCATTTCCGAGACACCTATGAGATTTGGTGTGAAGGCATATTTCATTTGCCGTAATGTCCTCTATCGACAGGTATTAGCAAACGTATCGCGCAAAAAAAAAAATACTATGTCAAGTTCCCAGTACTAAATGGCAAGACACCTTTTTTCAGTTCAATGTTCGAAGTTTTCAACCTCTTACGTTTTACGTTAACGCTGTCAGCTTGAAGTGACGTCTTACCAATCATAGATTAATGAGTATGTTACCAATCTAATCAAAAGCACTAAAGAGTATTGATATCAACTTCGAAGCAAATCACTCCCAAAATATCTTACTTCCCCTTTTTAACCCCGTTAGGGGATGAATTTCAATAAAATACGAAACACGTGTTCCATTAATTCTGTTAAAGAATGTTTATGCAAAATTTGAAATAGATTGGACTAAGGAATCACGTTGTCCAATACAAACTTTGCCCCCCTTTTTCACCCCTTTAGGGGTAGAATTTCGGAAAATTCTTTCTTATCGGATGCCTACGTCATAGAAAGAACACACCCTCCAAGTTTCAAGTCTCTACGATCAGCGGTTTAGGCAGTGCGATGATCCGTCAGTCAGTCAGGACAAAGGATTTTATATGTATAGATATAGATAAGAAGATGCATGCATAATATAGCCGTGCAAAGCCGGGGCGGGTCGCTAGTACTTTGATAAAAGAGATCCAATCAAAGAGTATTTAAGTTTTTAATAACCCCAGCACGCCGCTTCATACACATGTTCATACAAAATTGCTGGAGCGTTGTAATGTTCCAAATTCAAAAAACGCTCCTGCATTGGATTTAATTTTCTTTTACCGCGACACTGGCTTTATGCACGATAGTACTAATGCGAAGCCATAATAAAATTATAAATAAAAAAGAGATGGCGCTAGATGCTTCTTTCCGTATGTCAAACTGACAATTTTGACATCATCCCTACGTTCTGTACGTTTTCATGCAAAAATATTATGGTTTATTTTTTACGCCAAGAAATATCAAATTTTAATTAGTAACATAAATCTACTTGAAATACCTAAACCTCTTCTGATATTTTCTGAACACATTCGTGAAGATTATGTTAAAATCTGTTTCCTAGTTCCCGAAATTAGACTGCACAAACAAAGGTAAACAAATAAAATCAACATTTTCTGAGATGAATGGTAGTTTCGCGAAAACGAAGAGATGGCGCTAGTTACTTGAAATTAAAAAAAATATCTTATTAAATTAATTACTTTATTTTCTAGTTAAAAAATGTGTATATTGCTATGTATTCTTAAAATACATAAGTGTACAAAATTTTTAAGCAGAACAAAAAGAATAATCAACTAATTTGTGATTTTCTAAATTTAAGAAAACCTGAATCGCGCATGCAAGATTTTTTTCTACCGGAGCTATATAAGGTTAGCGAATTCTATAGTGCTAAGATCATTATGGACGTAGAACGCTTACTTCCAAAACTTCGAATTTATTATTATTATTATTATAGCTTTTGCCCGCGACTTCGTCCGCGTATAAGTCCAAAATGGTTCTAATAGGATTTTTTATTGGTTTTAACTCTAATAAATTTCTTTGGGTTTTAAAATTACCGAAGTCGGTAGGCTAGTTTATATTCTTTTATATTTATATTTCACATGTTTTCTTTGATACTCATTATAAAGGCAGAGAGGACGAAAATTCTGTATTTACTTGGAAGCAAATAAAAAAAATGGTTCTGAGGGACTTTGAAAATATTGAAACAAAAACATGTAGTTTTAAAGTTCAAGTCTATCTGTCTGTCTGTTTGTTACTTATACAATAAAAAACGCCTGAACCAATTGAAATCTGGTTTTCACTAGGAGAGGAAGGTCGTGTTATACTTTACATCTAAATCCAATAAGTAGAACCTGAGTAATCAACGAAAAACTGCAGCCGCTCGAGAAACCCCGGCCGCCCGTGACGACACGAACGCGTCCCACTAAACACGAACGTCACAGAATACATAATAGTGTAGCATACTTTTTATCCCACGCATATCCCATTTTATTCCATACTAGCTGCGCCCCGCGGTTTCACCCGCGTAATAATTTTCTGCGCAACTTTCTAATTTTTTTCTTTCATAAGAACCTTCTCTTGACAAAAACAAACACAACAAAAAAGAATTAGCGAAATTGCTCCAGCCAATCACGCGTGATGCCGTGATCAAGTTAAATTGGGATTTTTATATATTTAGATACATTCATGTAGCTTTGTTTTAACTTCGCTGGAAGCAGGTTTTCCGCTGAAGAGTTTGTTTGTTTGAACGCGCTAATCTCAGAAAGTACTGGTTCGAATTTAAAAATTCTTTTGTCAGGGATTTATCGAGGAAGGCTTTAGTTAGGCTATATAACCACAATATAACATCACATACTGCGACCAATAGGAGCGAAGAATCAATGGGAAATGTGCAAAATACGGGGAAAATTATTCATCTTTAAGGCTTCCATTGTTTGTTTGATTGAACGCTCTGATCTCAGGAAATGCTAGATGGAATTTAAAACATTATTTTGTAAAATTAATATGCAGAAAAGAACAGATTGTGATAGAATCGCACAGTCGATTACGGTGTGCACACCGTACACACTACTGCATATAGACATGTTTATATATACCATCATATAGCGTGGAGACGCGTGCGTGCCACGACATGCGTCGCCACGCCAGAAATCTGTTTTACGTGCGGCTATAGTGAGCTCTAACGATCTGCATCGAAAAACAGCCCTATGTTCATCATTTGCAGTTTCGACCCACTGTGTGTCGCCACGCCAGAAATCGGTTTTACGTGCGGCTATAGTGAGCTCTAACGATCTGCATCGAAAAACAGCCGTATGTCAATCATTTTCAGTTTCGACCCACTGTGCGTCGCCACGGCATGCTTCGCCACGCCAGAAATCGGTTTTACTTGCGGCTATAGTGAGCTCTAACGATCTGCATCGAAAAACAGCCCCATGTTCATCATTTGCAGTTTCGACCCACTGTGCGTCGCCACGGCATGCGTCGCCACGCCAGATATCGGTTTTACGCGGGCTATAGTGAGCTCTAACGATCTGCATCGAAAAACAGCCCTATGTCCATCATTTGCAGTTTCGACCCACTGTGCGTCGCCACGGCAGAAATCGGTTTTACGTGCGGCTATAGATGTTTCACATCAATATAGGTCCCTTTTATCCCGATATTCCCACGAGATTGTGACTTACGCGGGTGAAACCGCGGGGCGCAGCTAGTTTTATAAATCAGTAAATAACAAATCAAGGCAAATTTTTAGCTTTGCCGTATTTTTTTTATTTATATCATCCGTGCCGAAAGGCAAACGCATCTATAGCTATAAAGCCACGAGAACGCATTTCGTACTAAGCAAAGAGACTTTGGTACCTATTTCCATCCTATTTCCTACTCATGTGCCTATACTTCGTTAAAAGAGATCCAATCAAAGAGTATTTAAGTATATAATAATCCCAGCACGCCGCTTCATTGCTGGAGCGTAGTAATGTTCTAAATTCGAAAAACGCTCATGCAATAGATTTAATTTTCTTTGACCGTAAAACTCAACACTGGCTTTATGCACGAAAATGCCAAAGCCATAATTTTAAATAAAAAAGATGGCGCTAGATGCTTCTTTCTATATGTCAAAATGACAATTTTGACATCATCCCTACGTTCTGTACGTTTTCATGCAAAAATATTGTGGTTTATTTTTTACGGCAAAAAATATCATATTTCTAGTAGTAACATAAATCTACCTGAAATACCTAAACCTCTTCTGATATTTTCTGAACACATTCGTGAAGATTGTGTTAAAATCTGTTTCCTAGTTCCCGAGAATAGACTGCACAAAAAAGGTAAACAAACAAAATTAACAAAATGGTAGGTCTGCGAAAACCGAAGAGATGGCGCTAGTTACTTGAAATTTTAAAAAAATATCTTATTAAATTAATTACTATATTTTTTAGTTATAAAATGTGGACATTGCTATATGTATTCTTAAAATACATAAGTCTACAAAATTTTTCAGCGTAACAAAAAGAATATTAAATTAATTTGTGTTTCTTTATAAATTTAAGAAAACCTGAATCGCGCATGCAAGATTTTTTTCTACCGGAGCTATATAAGGTTAGCGAATTCTATAGTGCTAAGATCATTATGGACGTAAACGCTTACTTCCAAAACTTCGAATTTATTATATGTAGAGATTTCCACGGGATCGGGACATGCTGGTGAAACCGCGAGGTGCAGAATAATTGAGGTATAGAATGATTCGTATATTTCATACTATGTAGAGACAATGTTCTACCATTTCAAATTTCGAATTCTACGTCCCCATGAGGCCATCTCCTAAAAGTGCAACCTTTTTTGAATAAAATCGAAATGGGTGTCAAATGTAGGTGATTTAAAAGGAGTATTGATATCAACTTCGGAGGAAATCACCCAAAAATAACTTTCTACCCCTTTTTAACACCGTTAGGGGATGAATTTCAATAAAATATGAAACACGTGTTCCATCAATTCTGTCAAAAAGTTTATGCAAAATTTGAAGTAGATTAGACCAAGGAATCACGTTGTCCCATACAAACTTTGCTCCCCTTTTTCACCCCTTTAGGGGTAGAATTTCGGAAAATCCTTTCTTATCGGATACCTACGTCATACAAAGAACACACCCTCCAAGTTTCAAGTCTCTACGATCAGCGGTTTAGGCTGTGCGTTGATCCGTCAGTCAGTCAGTCAGTCAGGACAAAGGATTTTATATGTATAGATGTAGATAGATATAGATAAGAAGATAATACATGCATAATATAGCCGTGCAAAGCCGGGGCGGGTCGCTAGTACTTTGATAAAAGAGATCCAATCAAAGAGTATTTAAGTTTTTAATAACCCCAGCACGCCGCTTCATACACATGTTCATACAAAATTGCTGGAGCGTTGTAATGTTCCAAATTCAAAAAACGCTCCTGCATTGGATTTAATTTTCTTTGACCGCGACACTGGCTATATGCACGATAGTAATAATGCGAAGCCATAGTAAAATTATAAATAAAAAAGAGATGGCGCTAGATGCTTCTTTCCGTATGTCAAACTGACAATTTTGACATCATCCCTACGTTCTGTACGTTTTCATGCAAAAATATTATGGTTTATTTTTTACGCCAAGAAATATCAAATTTTAATTAGTAACATAAATCTACTTGAAATACCTAAACCTCTTCTGATATTTTCTGAACACATTCGTGAAGATTATGTTAAAATCTGTTTCCTAGTTCCCGAAATTAGACTGCACAAACAAAGGTAAACAAATAAAATCAACATTTTCTGAGATGAATGGTAGTTTCGCGAAAACGAAGAGATGGCGCTAGTTACTTGAAATTAAAAAAAATATCTTATTAAATTAATTACTTTATTTTCTAGTTAAAAATGTGTATATTGCTATGTATTCTTAAAATACATAAGTGTACAAAATTTTTAAGCAGAACAAAAAGAATAATCAACTAATTTGTGATTTTCTAAATTTAAGAAAACCTAAATCGCGCATGCAAGATTTTTTTCTACCGGAGCTATATAAGGTTAGCGAATTCTATAGTGCTAAGATCATTATGGACGTAGAACGCTTACTTCCAAAACTTCGAATTTATTATATGTAGAGATTTTTTTCTACCGGAGCTATATAAGGTTAGCGAATTCTATAGTGCTAAGATCATTATGGACGTAGAACGCTTACTTCCAAAACTTCGAATTTATTATATGTAGAGATTAAATTATAAGATTTCTCACGCGTCTCTTTGATCTTCCCAAAACCCAACTTCAAGAATAACTATATTCTACATCTCAATAGAAAAGTTATTGAAATTTCGTATGCAGGCCCCGGAATTGAGAATATGCTTCCGAGGGAATCCTAATTTGCATTGAGAGTCATTCCGAAGATCCCTGGATTATGTGAAGTCCAGATATATGGCCGGGATAAACGTGAGAGCTGAGAAATAGTTTAACGAGAATATTTATATAGGTAGGTACGTTTAACAATAAAATTTACTCTTTGTTTTATATTATTTTCTATGATTTGATGGAGATCTTGAAAGATCGGGACCCATTGCTTAATGTTGATGTTACCCTGGTACCTACTTACATTAACAACATACTTACATTTCTTACTTTTTGTTTTTATTTTTGTATGCCTTATGACCTGTGATGTGATATTGTGAGAGATCGAGGAGCTATCTCTTAATGTTGATGTTATTCTGGTACCTATGGTTCCTATACCATGCTTTTTGCTGGTCTCTTTTGTAGTGGTCAGCCAAGTGTGTTTTGTTCCATGGCCTATTGAGATGTATGCCCTGCTTACTTATGGGCCTGCTTACTTATGGGTGCCTAGTAATTCACTTGCGTACCTACCGCAATTTCGACGTGTTACATCCGTCAGAATCGGACGTAAGATTAAGACGTGTGGCTTTTTTGTGATATAAGAAAAAAAACACTTAACCAAAATACTGTACTTTATTTATTTACTGCGGCCTATACGCATCATACTTATTCGGCATCATCATCAACAAAGACTTCCCGTACTTTCTATACCAGTCAATCTTACGCGACTTCTCTTCTTTCTGCGGATCTATCGTCGTGGTCGTCTTCGAATGAGCCAAGTTCTGCAAATACGACTCGTAGAGGCTTATTCTTGGCAACACGGAGTTATCTTCACCAGGCTCCAGAGGCAGGTTCACTGTATCATATGGTAGGGTCACCATGTACTTGCTGGGGTCTATGAAGAACACTGATGGTTCGGTGGTTGCAGCGCGTCGTTGCACTGTTGTGGCTGTGGGTTTAGTGGTAGTTGGGCGGTTGTCTTCGTCCCAGACCACGGATTCGATCCAGCGGGCAAAACTGGGGATAAAAATTATTATTATTTTAATTGAATAGGTAGTGGAATAATCAGGTGACCTGAAGGCCAATTTTTGTAAACAAAATTGTTCAATTTTTTTTATTTTTTTAAAGTGCTAAGCCTGCACTGGGCTATCTGAAAATATTTTTTAAGGAAAAATGCATCTTCAAAAATTGCGACTAAGACGAGACTCGAACTCGCATCCCTTAAATACCATTCAAATGCGTTGCCAATTACGCCACTTAGTCAAGTACCGTCATAGTCGAATTTAAGAATCGCATTTAATTTTATTGACTTTGAGGGTATTTTGAGCTGCTTTGTAGCTTTTTGAACAATGTAATTTACGAGGCCTTCTGATGCTTAAGCAGATAGCCATGATAGGAAGACAGCAGTGGAATCACAGTGGCATGATCCGAGCTTTTTATCGCAACTTTAGCATTCAAGTTTGCATAGTTTTATTGTTCCAGTTTTCATATATAAAATAGTTAAATTTATTTTACATACCTGGATACCTTAGGGAAGGCATGAGGACGTGTGTAAATGGCACATGTCTGGTAGAAGGTAGCTATAGCAATCAGCGTGTTGTTCTGAATCACTGGGCCACCGTTGTCTTTCTAAAATAAACAAAAAAAAATCTAATTTAAATTAAAGATTAACCTAAATGTCTCTAGAACTACCAGGCGCACATAAAAGCAGTAGAGTTGTTAGTGAAAATTGTATACAATGAGAGATGAAAGCCATTTCCACCAAAACCATATTCTTTACCAAAAAAGAATCTTCATTTCCACCACAGTTCAGGTAAAACAAAGCAAATATAAATTAACAATGAACACGAGATGGCTAATTAATTACGTACAAACGAAACAAAAGACTCTATTGTTTGATATTGTATTGTCACCAGACGAGACTTGCAGAAAATAAAAGAGAGATGCATCAGTTCAATAAGAAGATATGTATCACTGTTAATCTATCTGTGTATCTCTGATTCCGGAGATTTAAAATTAGAACTGACTACCTTATTCGTATGAATATGAGGTCGATGACTCTAATTGATCTTTCTATCGTTAATAAATAGAGATTGAGACTTTGAAGAAAAAATGATTAAATAAATAGATTATTTATTGAAAAAATGGGTACATTTTAAAGATTACACAACGGACCACTTCTTAGCGATCAAAACTGTTTCTCGGAAGTCCTAGAAAATGCTTAGCAATAAACAAACACTTTCAATATTATATTACTAGAAATAGATGCTGTCTGGTTTATTTTAATTTTTTTGCAAAATCGTCTACTTACTATTCAAAAATCACATAGCCTAGTGTAACATTTGGGTTCATATTAATAAGGACAAAGTTTTTGTATGAAAAATGTCCTAAATATTAATTGTAATTTCAATATCTGTCAATAAATGATGTTTTTCTAAACTAAAGAGGGGGATATAAATAAAAATGTGAGACGTCACGGGAGGCCTGGCAGATGTGAAACATCGACATTATTTTGTAAAAGTAATATGCAGAAAAGAACAGATTGTGATAGAATCGCATAGTCGATTACGGTGTGCACACCGTACACACTACTGCATATAGACTGTATATATATACCATCATATAGCGTGGCGACGCGTGCGTGCCACGGCATACGTCGCCACGCCAGAAATAGGTTTTACGTGCGGCTATAGTGAGCTCTAACGATCTGCATCGAAAAACAGCCCTATGTCCATCATTTGCAGTTTCGACCCACTGTGCGTCGCCGCGGCATGCGTCGCCACGCCAGAAATCGGTTTTACGTGCGGCTATAGTGAGCTCTAACGATCTGCATGGAAAAACAGCCCTATGTTCATCATTTGCAGATTCGACCCACTGTGCGTCGCCACGCCAGAAATCGGTTTTACGTGCGGCTATAGTGAGCTCTAACGATCTGCATCGAAAAACAGCCCCATGTTCATCATTTGCAGTTTCGACCCACTGTGCGTCGCCACGGCATGCGTCGCCACTCCAGAAATCGGTTTTACGTGCGGCTATAGTGAGCTCTAACGATCTGCATCGAAAAACAGCCCTATGTCCATCATTTGCAGTTTCGACTCACTGTGCGTCGCCACGGCAGAAATCGGTTTTACGTGCGGCTATAGATGTTTCACATCAAAAACGTGTGGCACTCGGGGACTGCCGCGGTAAAGCTATTGCATAGCGAACGCTTGGCCAAGCTACATGGTAGGGAGTGAGGGTGTTAGGTTTTATTTTCGTTACGGAATTTCTTGATTCGGTCGCCGCGCTCAAAGCCCGTGATAAAAGCTATGCAATAGCTTAAAGATACAAAGATTAACTTTCATATAAATATGGATATAGTCGGATATGTATCTTTTTAAACCTCTTCACAACACTAATTGTCGTTGCATTAAACTTAGTTAGCTTTGTCATTTCAAAGTTTGTTTTAATTGGTACCAACTTGCATTGTAGTCTAGATTCCTTGTTGTTTCATTATTGCAATGGCAGACATACTATAAATATAAAATTCAAAGTCCTGACTAACTAACATATTAATGCATAGCACAAACCAATGGACAAGATTGGGTTAAAATTAGGCGTATAGATAGATAGATAAATTATTTATTGTAAACACCATATGTAAATTACATTAAATAAAAAAATAACGCTTAAGAGGAAAGGGTACCGGGGGCTCTCTCCATACAAACTACTAGCTGACCCGTGCCCACTTCGTTGGGCATAATGTTAATAAATTAAATTAATACTAATATTTATAAAAAATACTTTTTGTAACTTAAATATAAAAGTTAGACATATGCTGTCGTTGACTTTTTTGTAGGCATTTTCAAGCTCCACATCTTTTCTCTAGAACTCAAAAATATATCTTTCATAATTAAGGCAGCGTTCGTAAGAAACGCTTTCATTCGACCGTTTTTTTCTCCGATTCACTTTGCAAAACGGACTACCACGTAAAAGCCGTTTTATTTTTCGTTTTTTTTATATAACCTATGACACTCAGCAATAATGTGGCTTTAAATTGGTGAAAGAATTTTTAAAATCGGTTCAGTAGATCCCGAGATTACCCCTTACAATTTAACAAATATACAAACACACAAACTTTACTTCTTTATAATATTAGTATAGATTACAAACCTAGTCGACTGTTTTCTCCCTGGATAATGACACTAGAGCAAATATTTTTGGTGCATAAAACTTAAAGCTGCCATGACCATGCCCCTATTTTTATTTTTTTAATCTTAATTTCTATGATAATTAGAAAATGATAGATGTTGATAAATGATAGAAAAAGCTACTTTAGACAAAAGTTGTTACTTGGTGCCCAGAAGTAGCCCTCAACGGCTTGCTAGTATAATTACCCTGTATATTTTTTGGGCATAGAGAAGGAAAATAGGGATTCAACAACAAGATATTATGCAACACTTAAATTCTCACAAGCTAATACCAAGAAAACGATAAACAAGTAACAGAACGCGTCTACTGATAATATGGGTTTGACATTCCCACGCATTTCATTTGTGAGGCTGTTAGGTTTATCTATTTGAGTGAAGTGTGCCCCGGGGTGTCCCGGCCTGTGTAGGTACCATCCTATATTTAATGTGTCACCCTCTTTAGGCCAGTCGCAGTTTGGATACGCATTTGTCGTAATTGATACTTTTTGTCCATCCAAAGGTTGGCTGGAAGAGATCGCTTTGAGCGATAAGGCCGCCTTTTGACGACCCAGTTGGCACAATGGTCGCGGGTTCGATTCCCGCCTCAGACAAGTATTTATGCTTAGATATTGGTCTGTGGTGTGGTTGTTTCTATGTATTACTAGCTGTCCCGGCAAACGTTGTTTTGCCATATAAAAAAAACTAAATCAAAATCGGTTCAGCCGTTCGGGAGCTACGATGCCACAGACAGACACACACACACACAGACACGTCAAACTTATAACACCCCGTCGTTTTTGCGTCGGGGGTTAAAAATCATACAAATCGGTGCAGCCGTTTAGGTGTAGTTTGGCAACTAACACCGCGACACGATTGACATCAATATTTATACGTCACTCAATTGTTTTGCCTTCCCGGAACCTCTCCATTAAAACTTGAACTTTATGTTATGGTATTAAAGTTCTTATTGACTTGTATTATTACGAATCGTTTGTATGGTATGGAGTATAGAAAAATGTTGTTTTTAGACATTTTTAGGCAATTTTTTAAAATTTTCTCTCCGTAAGAACCATCCTCGTACCTTAAGGAATATTCTAAAAAAAGAATTGGCCAAATTGGTCCAGGCGTTGTTGAGTTATGCGCTTACCAACACATTTTGCGATTCATTTTTATATATAAGATAAGTATATATTTACAAAAGAAAAGTATATAAGTAGTATATCCGTTGTCTAGCACTCATAACACAAGTCTAGTTACTTAGCTTGGGGCTAGATGGCGATGTGTGGAATGTCCTGCAATATTTATTATTTATTTATTTTGTAACACTTAGACTTAAGGTTTGTTTTTATTTTATATAATGTAATTTAAAAATGGTGTTTACCATAAATAATTTATGTATCTATTTGTCTTTTTAATTTAAGAATTAAAGATGATTTGAGCGTGCCCCGTAGTAGGCTCCGGAAAATAAACAGGGTCATTATATACTGAATCTCGATTTGCTTATTACGCTCATGAACGAATACACAATAAATATCAATATGCCGATCTCTCGTTAGGTCTAGGCATAACGCACAATCGGCAGACTGAACCTTTCGACGCATATTGCCAAATACGCAAAAGGCTTAAATTTTTGGGCGTATCGCGTATTTAGATTCGTCAATTCGTTAATGATTAGTAAATTACCAAAAACGCAAAATGCCGATGCATACCTTGTACATTTGTTAAATCTCATGGACCCATTGGGAGTTAATGTAACATTTAAAATTATGTTAATATTTTTCATGGACTCATTAGGAAATAAAGACCTATGGAATCATGGACCTTTGGTAATACGCCCGTTTTTGGCGTATCGCGTTCTTAGATTCGTCAATTCGTGAATGACCATTTTGGTGAATCAAAAACGCAGAAGGTCAATATATAAATTTTTGGGCATACCGCGCATTTAGATTCGTCAATTCGTGAATGATTAGTAAATTACCAAAAATGCAGTAGGCCAAAATACATTCAATACATATTAAATGATTATAATTTGTGTCTATTATGTTTATTCCCCATATTTATATTGTTCGAATAATAAATTGTACGTATTATTGGTTAAAAAACACACATTACATTTGTTAAACCTCATGGACCCACCCATTGGGAGTTAATGTAAGACTGTATTTGATATTTTTATGGAATAAGTCAATGGCGTATCGCGTATTTAGATTCGTCAACGCGTGTCCGGCCTTATATGTGCAGGTGTCAGTTAATAGGAAGTTGAGTAGATACCATGGGTAGGCGTATGTCCGGGTAGTGTTCAAGTCATGTCAATAAATTGACGACCTCTGCGGCGCGTCGGGCGAATACCCGACTGCGACGCAGAAGGTTGCGGGTTCGATTCCCGCCGGGAACAAGTATTTATGCTGACCATAAATTCTTGTTTCTGGTTCTGGGTGTTTCCTATATGTATAATATGTATATATTTACAAAAAAAAAAAAAAAAAAAAAGTATATAAGTAGTTTATCCGTTATCTGGCACCCATAACACAAGCATTAAGTTGCTTAGCTTGGGGCTGGATGGCGATGTGTAATATGTCCTGAAATATTTATTTATTTATTTATTTATTTATTATAAATATGGAACTTGGTTCTGACGTCGATTGGATGTCGTATGACATCTCTCACAAACTCTAACTTCATTCTAACTCTAAGCGTAGTTCAATTAGGTATCTAAGACTGACGGACAAATTGACATTTTCAATCATTTTGACATAAATTAAGGTCAAAGTCATTTTTTTTAGTCAATTGGAATAATTTATATGAGATCGTATGAAATCGTCATAAAATTATTATTACAGTGCGTCTTTTTGTACTAAAGGTAGCCTCAAGGTACTAAGGCAACATAACGGCATTGGAACTATTTGATATTCAGTACGAGCCCAGAGACCTTAGAAACTCCCTGCAGAAATGATCAGTTATAACTACCAAAACAGTAGGCAAATTTAAAAAAAATGTGGTATTAAAATGGCGGCTTTTGATAGTGTTTATTTTTAAAGTTTGACAGCAAATGACAACACGAAAACTTGTGCCAGTAAAAAGGCGAATCAATCATGACAAATCTTGGGGCGTCTGTATGACCTTTTTTTTTCATTGGGGAAAAGATGTAAATTATTTCTTGACAATTACTAAGCACAAGTCGTGTAGAATTAAAAAAATCTTGAACAAAATACCTTATACAATGTACAATTTTAAAACATATAACTCCGTATCTGTTATCTTACCCTGCAGAAGTTCCTATCAGGATCCTGGACACCTCCCACACAGATATAGTGCCCTGGTAGGAGATGCGTGACATCTTCGCAAATTGCTGCATCTATGGTCGGCACATTTACTACGCGAATATGCTGGAAAAATAAGAAAAAAATCTATTATCTCAATTTTTTTATGGTAGCATTTAGCTGTTTCAGGAATTCTGCTATCTAACTACTAAGTTTCATCGCAATCGGTTCAGTAGTTTATGCGTAAGAGGTAATTAAACTAACACACAAACTTTCACAGTTTTATTAAGTAGGGCTGTATCCCACTGTTTCCATGGAAATACAAAACGGAAAAAGTGGGACAAGCGGTTTTTTCGAAATTATATCCTATTATTTCCATTGCGGCAAAAAAACGCAGTTGTATTCTTCGAGGAACTGTTTCCACTTTAATATTTATGACGGCCGGTTAAATAAAATTCTAAAGAGATATTGAGAATTTAATAAATAGGTTTAAAAAAACTTTAGAGGTGTCAAGGGACACCCGGATCGAACGAAATTCCTTTCGATTAATTAGTGAAGGAATTGTAATGTTTTATTTTTATTGTAAATAATCGTCGCGACACCACAGTGTTCAATGCGAAATAGAAAGACAAAACGAAAATAACTGGCTTGCTTTCTATGCAAAAAGTGTCGTTACAACTTAGGGTCTTAATTTTTCCGTCTAGCCCCCTTTCGCAACGCGCGATAAGGAACTTTCGTTGGAATAAAAACACTTTTCGTTTTTTTGTCACCACCGTCACAACCACCAGCAAAAGTGGGAGCACCCTTCCCAGTATTTCCATCAATGTAAATCCATAATTGACGACCTCTGTGGCGCGTCGGGCGAACACCCGACTGCGACGCAGAAGGTTGCGGGTTCGATTCCCGCCGGGAACAAGTATTTATGCTGACCATAAATTCTTGTTTCCGGTTCCTATATATGTATAATATATGTATATATTTACAAAAAAAAAAAGTATATAAGTAGTTTATCCGTTATCTGGCACCCATAACACAAGCATTAAGTTGCTTAGCTTGGGGCTGGATGGCGATGTGTAATATGTCCTGAAATATTAATTAATTAATTTATTTATTTATAATGGAAAAATTGGGATACACCCGTAAGTAGTAGGTATTTGTAAACTTACCCCGTCAGGAGTCCAAGCTAAGATCCCAGCCAGGAATCCCATGTTGACCTCATCATCAGGCTTTGGAAGGTCGATAGCCTGCACCCTCGGTCCGAAGACCAGGGGCTTCTCCAGCTTCAGAACTGACACTTGCAGATCGAAGTTGTTTATTATTGTTTTCAACTGTAATTAGAAAAAAAGATTAATCAGAAGATCATAAAGTTACCTATTTAAAATACAGGAAAAGTATTTTTGTAGTGCACAAATTTCGGTATGTTTTAAGCACATTAAAATAAAAAATATTGTTTTTTTTATTTTGGAGCTAACTCAAAAACTCTCAGAGCTATAACCATTTAAGTGTTTCTAACAAAACGACGAAGTCCATGGACACAATACTAGCGCCAGCGAGTTAAATAGCGCGCTCTAAATGAAGGTTAGGTACCTACGTGTCACTGTGTGTATCAATACTGAGATACCCAATAATTTAGAAATTGCAGGAAGTTTTTCTCATTAAGTTTTGTTTTTTTTTGTTATTTTTTTTTTTGCGTAAATGTACTCCACTGCCGACATATATTCAGCAGAAAAAAAATGTGCACTACAAAAATACTTTTCCTGTATATAAATATTTTACTGGACATTCCACACCTCGCCATCTAGCCCTAAGCCAAGTAACTAGACTTGTGTTATGGGTGCTAGACACCGGATATACTACTTATAGATTTTTCTTTTATACATATATACTTATAATACATAGAAACAACCAGACCACAGACAAATAACTAAGAATAATGACTTGTCTGAGGCGGGAATCGAACTCGCAAACCTGTGTTTGGCAATCCGGCATGGCGACCATTGTGCCAACTGGGTCGTCAATTTCCTTTGATTGTTTTTTCCTTTTTTTCGTTTTTTCCCCTTTGTTCCTAAAATTGATCTCTATCAGTAAAAATTGATACAAAAATATAGAGCTTCTTTTTAAATCTTAAAAAGGCGTTAAAAAGTTAATAAATTTTTCTAAAATCGAATGATGTGGTTTAAATTTTTGTCAAAATCAGGCACTTGACTTCTTTCTGCATTTTTCGCTATCTCGTAAATTTTTAGGAAATAGCCCTGAAGGTCAATCTAATAAATTCACTCTGTAGGTATATATCTACAATCAAATTGAGAACCTCCTCTTTTTTTAAGTCGGTTAATGAGATCGAAAGAAGATAGGTGCGGAAATGTGTTCGTTGAATAAAACTCGACCTATAAACTTAAAAACTAAAATGTTAAACAAAACATGATAATTTCATGACAGCCATTTCAAATTCGAATAGATTATTCAAAATGGCTGGTCTCTGTGTCGCCGTGGTAATTAACTGCAGTATATCTTCATTTAGATGAAATGGCGTACATTGAATTAGATATAATACACGCTGGCTACATTATTGTTTTACTTGTTTTGACGACCCAGTTGGCACAGTGGTCACCATGCCGGACTGCCAAACACAGGGTTGCGGGTTCGATTGCCACCTCCGACAAGTAAGTATTTGTGCTTAGATATTTGTCTGTGGTCTGGTTGTTTCTATGTATTATAAGTATTATATTTACAAAAGAAAAGTATTTATGTAGTATATCCATTGTCTATGAGCGATGAGCCGAGTTACTTAGCTTGGGGCTAGATGGCGATGTATGGAATGTCCTGCAATATTTATTTATTTTTATTTGTATTTGTATACAGTATGTTTTCCGCAACTAGATCTATTTAGTTAGGTCCTTTTTACCCAGCACCCTTTCAGCTTAGTCGAACATGTTCAGAAGAAAGAACTCGTCAAAACGTCTGGCTGGAGCCATCTAAGCCGCAGGTTTCATTACGACGTTTTCCTTCACCGTAAGAGCAATGATAATTTATCGTACATTTTTTGTAAGAATAATCCATTGGTGCATGGCAGGGATTCGAACCCATGAACCTCGGAATGAAAGTCGAGGCATCTACCACTAGGTCAACACTGTTCCTATTTGATAGCAACTCATAATTCGGTGAGTTTGACCTGAGTCTGAAACGGGACCGGAAATAATGGTGGCAAGGCAAATATACACATCATCATCATCATCATGTCAGCCCATACACGTCCACTGCTGGACATAAGCCTCCCCCATACGACGCCACAAACAGCGGTCCTGAGCCGCCTCCATCCACCGACTACCCGCGACCGCCACAATGTCGTCGGTCCACCGGGCAGCTGGTCCCCCAACACTCCGTTTGGTGTTGCATCGTGGCCGCCACTCGAGAACCTTTACTCCCCAGCGGTTGTCAGTTCTGCGAGCTATGACCTGCCTATTGCCACTTCAGCTCACCAATCCTGAGCGCTATGTCGGTGACTTTGGTTCTTCTACGGATTTCCGTATTTCGGATTCTATCACGTAGAGAAACTCCGAGCATAGCTCTCTCCATAGCCCGCAAATATACACAAATAGGAAAAATAAGATAAAATTCTCCGTTTTTTTTCTAGATCTCAATTGATATTATTTAGTGAACTAGACGTGGAAAAAGATATAAGCAAATTCACGTGTTTTTTAGTTCCTTCATCACCATCTGACGCCATTACACATAATATAGGAACTTCAAAAACCTAACCTCCTTGCAAACAAGTGATTTTTGATCGTCCTTTCTTCTGTATTATTTACTACTAGCGACCCGCCCCGGCTTCGCACGACTATATTATGCATGTATTATACATAAAAACGTTCCTCTTGAATCACTCTATCTATTTAAAAAAACCGCATCAAAATCCGTTGCGTAGTTTTAAAGATTTAAGCATACAAGGGGATATAGGGACAGAGAAAGCGATTTTGTTTTATACTATGTAGTGATGAGCGATGCATTTTGAAACCCATAGACCTCTTGATAGAGAATATTACGACGAGAAAATGCCTTTACACGGAGAGCGACAGATATATATTTATTTTATTCAAAGAGGACGCATTTCGTTGTGCTAAAAATATTCATTTTCGAGAGTTTTCGTCCTTAATTTTTATGGCACTCTATTTAAAGGTATGTCCTTAGCTGATCATTCTTGCGCATGAAGTCAGCGTACCGTACTTTGCGGCGTGTGGGTTAGGATTAATTTACACCTATATTTTATCAAAGGTTTTACAACTAGTCACTATAAAAAATATGTACCATCTTTAAGTCTTAGTTGATACGGTAAAATAAACTCGGATTCTATGGTAACAATCTCTAAAATTACAAGATCTAATTGTGAAATTTCGCATGAGGGTTTTATTTTGGGCATAGGCGAAAAAAGATTTTTAGAAACTGTAACTATAAAGGGGTTAAAACTTGAAAAATGGTTGCTCATAGTTTGTAGTACCTAACGATTATGTATTCTGCGGAAGGTAACTTCAAATAATGACTGCAGACCGTGCGGTAATATCAGGGAAACTATGGAGCACATACTGTGTGACTGCGACTTCTTAGCAGCGAAGCGCTTGAGCCTCCTTGGGAATGCGTATCCCAAACCGGAGGAATATAGGTTTCTTCCTCTTAGTGAGATCACCGCGTTAATCGACCACTTCTTCAAAGAGTAAGAAACATTAAGGTAGGGGTAAACACAAAAGATCCCATTGGGTCGAAGTGTTGCTGGCTATTTGTCAGCCCTCGATATACAAGATAAGATAAGATGTATTCTGTGGAAAGGTATCTTTGTAAGAGACTCAAACGCGTGTCACAGCTATTCCTTTAGTTAGATAGATAGATAACTTTATTTGTACAGTCACATTACCAATTAGCTGAACCCCACGTGACCCAGAGCTCATTTGCATATCTGTAAAAAATATAGTATTTACCTATTTTGTTATTTTTTTATATTGTATTGTATAGTATATTTTTTAAAAACATAGAATCATGTAACATTACTTTTTAACCTTACAGATTTGTGAGTGAGCTCTAGGTCACGTGGGGTTCAGCTAATGGGTAATGTGACTGTACAAGTGTACAACACAGTAAGGTACATAAAACACGATATCTTACACAAAGCAAAGTAATAGCTATAAAGTACAAGTTGCACAAATGGGCGGCCTTATCACTGAAAGCGATTTCTTCCAGGCAACCTTAGGGTGGAAAAGAACTGATTTAGCTTTTAGGAATACTTACCGCATTAATTTCACCTCCTTTATGATTGTAAGATGTTCCTGTCCGTAACGTGTAGTTGTGGAGGTCTTTGTGATTTACGTACGTTGATGTTACGTCCCTGAAATAAAAACACATATTTTAGATCCTAAAACATACCTAAATTAATTCTACTAATTAATTGGAAGTTCCTTATCGCGCGTTGGGAAAGGGGGCTAGACTGAAAAAATTAAGACCAAAAATTGTAACGACACTTTTTAAGACCAAAAGTTGTAACGACACTTTTTGCTATAGTTATAGGCTATAGGGTCGCGACGATTATTAAAAAAATAAACTTAAAAAAAATAAAAAAAAATATTATTACTTTTCCTTTACTAATTAATCGAAAGGAACTTCGTTCCATCCGGGTGTCCCTTGACACCTCTCAAGTTTTTTAATTTTGTTTCATTTCTTTCTTTTTAATTAATGTACCTACAAAATTTTAATAAAATAGTATTAATTAAAAAAAATATATATTAAACGTTTTTCTTGATAACTGTACTTGAATGTTTAACTCTATTAAAAAAAGTATGGGACAAGTTTGTGAATGAAATCGTCTCATTTGAGCTGTAGGTATACATATAGGATGAGTCCATGGGTTACACCAATTTTCATAAAACTTAGTAAATCATCATCATCCGAGCGATGTTCCCGGTTGCATCCCTCTCGGGAGCCCGGGGTCCGCTTTCCTACTTTTACGCCTCCACTTCGCACGATCTTCGGCATCCTGGTTAGTAAGGCCATTTGCACGCATATCACCCTTTACGACGTCAAGCCAGCACTTCTTGGGTCTACCCAGTCTGCCACGACCCGGCGGAGGCGCCATGGCAAGACTTAGTAAATATAGATAAATAAGTAAAATAAACAAATATTGCAGGGCATTGTACCGAAATATATTATCTTTGTATGTGTGTTTATAAATTTTTTTTTTTATTATTCCCTCATATTTTTGTTTTTTTTTTTTTTTTTTTTCATCGATATCCAGCCCCAAGCTAAGCAACTTAATGCTTGTGTTATGGGTGCCAGATAACGGATAAACTACTTATATACTTTTTTTTTGTAAATATATTACATATTATACATATAGGAAACACCCAGAACCAGAAACAAGAATTTATGGTCAGCATAAATACTTGTTCCCGGCGGGAATCGAACCCGCAACCTTCTGCGTCGCAGTCGGGTGTTCGCCCGACGCGCCACAGAGGTCGTCAGATTCAGTCAGATCAGGTCGATTTTCCAACCCACTCGATGGAATTCTTTAATAAAATTATCGTTAGAGTCGTCTCATTAGTCCAAGTGTTTTTTAGAAAGGTGGAAAGGAAAGGGGGATATAGTGACTGCTAGATTTCATTATAAAAAAAACTCAAAATAATCTTGTTTTCCTGCAATATGGGTATCAAATTGAAGGGCTCATGACAAGGATTCTAAAAAAGGTATTACTTAGAAAAGATAAGTAATTAAATAATAAATAAATATTGCAGGACATTCCACACATCGCCATCTAGCCCCAAGCTAAGTAACTAGACTTGTATTAAGGGTGCTAGACAACGGTTATACTACTTATATATTTTTCTTTTGTAAATATATATTTATAATACATAGAAACAACCAGACCACAGACAAATATCTAAGCATAAATACTTGTCTGTTGAATCGAACCCGCGACCCTGTGTTTGGCAGTCCGGCATAGTGAGCATTGTGCCAACAGGGTCGTCATTAAAACACATTTATTTATATTTCAGTAATGAAAAATAAAATGGCTTTTTATTTGTCATCATACTCAAAAGAACAAGATTACAAATATTTAAAAAGTATATTGAAATGGACAATTAAAGTAAAGTCAATATGCCTAGAGTCGACTAAGCCGTGGAATTTCAACACGAACTTTTCCTTTACTGAATAAAACCCAAAACAATATTGTATCTAGCTAAATCTTTCCTGTACCGAAATATGTCGGTATCAAATATACAAAAGATATACAAGTTGGCCCTCTAAAACATATTGGATAGAGACGCACGGGAAACGGGCACATAGTGAATTAAGAGTGCGGAAACTTCGAACGTAAGAATTGCTTTTTGTTAAATAAACAAATAAATAAATAAATAGTTCAGGACATTCCACACATCGCCATTTAGCCCCAAGCTAAGTAACTAGACTTGTGTTGTGGGTGCTAGACAACGGATATACTACTTATATACTTTTCTTTTGTAAATATATACTCCTATTACATAGAAACAACCAGACCACAGACAAATATCTAAGCATAAATACTTATCTGAGACGGGAATCGAACCCGCAACCCTGTGTTTGGCAGTCCGGCATGGTGACCGTTGTGCCAACTGGGTCGTCGAAAAATAAAGACCGAAGAGTCGTAGTCAAATAAGGATGATAGACTGAGCGGGCCGGGAAATTTCACAATTTCATAAACTTTGTATTAAGTTGTACCCGCGTAACTCCCGATCTCATGAGAATATCGGGATAAAAAGTAGCTTATGTTATTTTCAGTGAATCAATGTATCCTCATACGAAGTTTCATCAAAATCGGTCAGTAGTTTCGAAGCCTATTCGTTACAAACAAAAATATTTTTTTCCCTTATACCCGTTTACAAGGGAAGGGTTATGTTTTTCGCGCCTATATTGCTGTAGAAGATTAGTAAGAAATATGACGTCATATTAATAACGTCACAATTTCAATTGGTTTCTATAAGTACCTACCTACTATTGAAAGACTTTAAAACATGGCAAAAGTTCACATTTTTCATTAAAGGGCATTTTCAAAACTCAGTACGAAACTTCACCTTCCGTGGCCCCCAGGGAAGACCCGGATACGATTCAACTTTACAAACTCGTGTTTCAGAACTGTAATGAATTATGACGAATACCTGTATAGGTGTACTCAATAGGTACAATCGACGCTCAAAATTCCACCGCCACCGTAACGTTTACAATCCTGTGCAGCACTATTTGAACATTGTAACAACGTAACCTGTGGATAGAACCCACGTCGGTTGGTGTAGCGGGTGACGGCTTATACCACTCACACAACTAAAGACATAGCTAACATGTTGAAAATAATAATCACATTGAGTACTTTTCATTAATTATATTATTCATCTACTGAGTCGTTTGCCGGTTGGTAGGTAATTGACGGTGTGTTCCACCAAGGTGTAAACTAGTATGGAGGTTAGATCTGGCGCTGCGAATTACGATTTAAAACTTGTTTAATTTAACTCTTGTTTAGTTTAACTCATTTCTGTAATTAGCCGTAAAAAAAACAATAATTGAAGTATTTATGTTTGTTTGTAACGTCTATTAGAAGAAGGTCGTAAGTACAATACTTGTTTATAGTACATATTACTATCTGTCTCGGCAAACGTTGTTTTACCATTTACAAAAAAAATACTAAAGAAAACAAAATAAAAAAATAGATAGTAGCCGATTCTCAGACCTACTGAATACCTATGCATATAAAATTTCATAAAAATCTGTCAAGACGTTTCGGAGGAGTATGGTAACTTACATTGTGACATGAGAATTTTATATATTAGAAGACTAGCTTTGGTCTAATAAATAAATTATAGTAGATCTATAATAGTAAAAATATAATAGAAGTCGAAAATGGACCAAGAAATCACGTTGTCCCATACAAACTTTGCCCCCCTTTTTACCCCCTTAGGGGTAGAATTTCAGAAAATCCTTTCTTATCAGATGCCTACGTCATACAAAGATCACACCCTCCAAGTTTCAGGTCTCAACGATCAGCGGTTTAGGCTGTGCGTTGATCCGTCAGTCAGTTAGGACAAAGGATTTTATTTGTATAGATTGTAGCAAACTGATAGTGGACTTATGACGCATAGTGTACATATACCTATATTCTACTAGCAAAGTAGGTCGATGTATCAGGCAGGATGAATATATTAAATCTCTAGCGAAGGTACAAAACGTTACCTTTGATATTTATCCTATATGATTTTTAAAGAAGATATTTTCAGAAAAAACAAGGTTTCATTTTTATTATTGAAAACTAGCTGCACCCCGCGGTTTCTCCCGCTTTAGTCCCGATCCTGGCAATAACGAAGACAAAAAAAGAAATATTCGATTTGTTTTTATTACATACTAGCGACCCGCCCCGGCTTCGCACGGCTATATTATGCATGTATTATACATATAAACCTTTCTCTTGAATCACTCTATCTATTAAAAAAAAACCGCATCAAAATCCGTTGCGTAGTTTTAAAGATTCAAGCATACAAAGGAAAATAGGGACAGAAAAAGCGACTTTGTTTTATACTATGTAGTGATGATAGGTCAGCGTTTGACCACTATCACACCTGCCTGATGGTAGATGACGATGCGATCTAAGATGTAACACGCCATCCTAGAAGATATTCACTCGCGACTTAAAAGGTGGTGCAGTCGTTCTTAAAAAGAGACGTAGATTAGCTACACCCGTTTGAATTATATCGACTTTCGTTTTACGAACTGCGACTGTATGCATTATACTATAGCCTACTCGATTTTTTATATAAAACTAGAAGCGTTCCAGGGTTAACCCGCGTAAATCCCGATCCCATGGGAATATCGGGATAAAAATTAACCTATGTTACTGAATCAATGTATCCCCATACCAAGTTTCATTAAAATCAGACCAATAGTTTCGGAGCCTAGTCAATGCAAACAAACAATTAAATCTTTATAATCACTACATAGTATAAAACAAAGTCGCTTTTTCTGTCCCTATTTCCCTTTGTATGCTTAGATCTTTAAAACTACGCAACGGATTTTGATGCGGTTTTTTTTAATAGATAGAGTGATTCAAGGAAGGTTTATATGTATAATACATGCATAATATAGCCGTGCGAAGCCAGAGCGGGTCGCTAGTTATAGTATAAATTAGGTATATTAGTAAAATATTTTAGGAAAAATTAATGTGAAAATATTACATAAGACAATATTGAATGTTTGCCAAAGCTCTGGGCTAGAATGGTAAACTACCGTGAAATTATCGCGTCCGATACAAACGGTGTTATATTAGGGAAGTATCGTTAGCGATAATATCATATAGGATACTTGGCTGGTGAGCTAAATGGGTCAGTTAATGTGATAATAGTAGGACATAAGGACACAAGTGTGGTAAATTGATTATTGCATAGAGCTATTTTGCTGGCTTAAAAAGTCTTTGTTGGTACCTACCTTTTTTATACATCAAAACAGTACACAGAACGTTCGTGCCATGATTTCTATGAGTTTAACCCAGTTAAATTAAGAATGTTTCATATACATAAAATGTATCTAGCAGTAAGATACGAATTTAATTTATCGGGATAACTTTACAGCACTAGTTGTATCATGGTAATGTAAAACTCACGCGTGTATAATACGTTGGATTATGAGCATAAAAGCCGTTTAATAAGATCCACTTTATGAGCAACTGTGATAAAAAATAATAAATTGAAGATCAACGAAGTTACAGTGTGGTAACAGGTACGAACGTCAAATTCTATGGGTAACAGACAGCTCGTCAATTTGTTTTTTTTCATCTCGGCTTTTGAACACGCTCGCGTTCCGCTCGCGCGTCATAAATCGCCCCTATGCAATGATTAATTTACCACACTTATATCGTAATGTGGTACATATTAACCGTTTGAACGCAGCGACACCTTTAGGCTGTGTTTAGGCGTCATTCAGTCAGCTTGGCTGAGACGCCGCCGTTGACTACATAAGGCGTCAAATTTTTACTGCATTTACACTATATTTTTTTGTATAAACGATCGGATTAAACTACTAATTTAATTAAACTACCAATACCAAGTTTTCCAGTTTTTTTTTCACTAAAAATTACAAGAAAACTTGAAATACTTACGAAGCAAAGCATTTTGACAATGTCAAAGCCCAGTAGGTGTTCAATATGACAGCGCTGCATTCGTAGGTGTTGTTCCTTAGTAAGGATGCAGCGTATGGGTGCCGGTAGATCTGAGTCACGGCCGGGCCTAGGTGTTCACTGCTGTCTTCGAAGTCATTATCTCCTGGTAATTGAAGAGAGAAAATCAATGAATTTTAATTGTATTTTTAACTAATCTTTTCGGAGTTATAGGCAGACTTATCATTGGTTGGTTTGGCGGAAGTTTCACGCAATTGGTTCTTTAATTGTATGACAAACCAATCAAGTCACGAGTGAATAGGTATCTTCTAGGAAAGCGTGCTAAATCTTAGGCCGCATCGTCCCTACCATCAGGCAGGTGTGATAGTGATGAAAAGCTGACTTATCATTTGTAAAAAAAAAATGGAAACGACTGACGTGTCTGATTTTTAATGATTGACGACCTCTGTGGCGCGTCGGGCGAACACCCGACTGCTACGCAGAAGGTTGCGGGTTCGATTCCCGCCGGGAACAAGTATTTATGCTGACCATAAATTCTTGTTTCTGGTTCTGGGTGTTTCCTCAATGTATAATATGTATATATTTACAAAAAAAAATATATATATAAGTAGTTTATCCGTTATCTGGCACCCATAACACAAGCATTAAGTTGCTTAGCTTGGGGCTGGATGGCGATGTGTAATATGTCCTGAAATATTTATTTATTTATTTAATTTGTGATCAAAACCGTTGCGTGAAACGTCACACATATAATTCTGGCGGATGTAGCTTTAATCATCTTTGGTAAAAGGTTAAGGGCAAGGAGAAATAAAATAGTTAAGCTACATCCTATTTTGAAATTACCTCGACGTTTCGGCAGAGTTACAAAAGCCGTTGTTGCAAGTAGCTAAAACACTATTTTTAAGATGTTTACACGTCGTATTTGTATTACAAAACGTAGTCTATTTAATAAGACGTCGTATTTATGTAATTGGTACATCGGAATGTCTGTCTGTCAGTATTGATTGTGGTCGCAATTCAATGCAGCTGGGTAGTGATGCATATTAATTAAGGTCAGGGTTTAGACTTGGCTGTCTTTCTTATATTTAAACTAGCTGTTGCCCGCGATTTCGTACGCGTGCTAATTTTGTTTTATAAATACTAAACCTTCCTCTTGAATCATTCTATCTATTAAAAACCGCATCAAAATCCGATGCGTAGTTTTAAAGCGTTTAGGTTCATAATATCCAAATCCCACAATGTCCAGAGGTGCAAATTGTCCATATTCCATAAATTCGATATCCCAAAATGTACTTTTCTTAGAATGTCCATATCCCTAAATGTCCATTTCTCAGAACGCCCATATCCCAGAACGGCCAAATCCCAGAATGTCAATGTCCCAAATATTCCATATCCCAATATGTCTATATTCATGCCAGAGAGTTTCTATTCTATTTATTGGTACTTTCTTCAGCGACTTCGTTCGCGTAGCAGTTCAATTTTTAACCCCCGACGCAAAAACGACGGGGTGTTATAAGTTTGACGTGTCTGTGTGTGTGTGTGTGTGTGTATGTGTGTGTGTGTCTGTCTGTGGCATCGTAGCTCCCAAACGGATGAACCGATTTTGATTTAGTTTTTTTTGTTTGAAAGATAAGTTAGTCGGGAGTGTTCTTAGCTATGTTTTCCTAAATTCTTTCTTCTTCTTCTTTTCAAATCAGTGATGCTCAACGAGTAAATTTTTTCCTGCCTAATAGCTAGCCAGTGCAACTGCAGTTTCAATAATTACCGAATGCCTACGTCATCATGGCAAAACTTCGAACAAACATTACTTGCTTTCAAGGAGGTTAAGTTCTTGAAGTTCCTATATGTGTAATGGTGTTAGATGCTGATGGAGAAAATGAAAAACTCGTGAAGGCTGCTTATGCTGCCAAACGCAACGCGCCAGAAATACCCGTCGCTGACAACTAATATTGTTGATTGTAACGAATGTGTTTTGTTTTTCTCAAAAGTGCTGAGATGGAATTGTAGGTGAAATTTTTAACGATATTTTGGGGTAATTTCGAAGCGAAAATTCTTTGTTATTTTAACGCTAGACTAGTTTTAATTCTTAATTTTAGGATAGCTTTAAAACTATATGAAATGTTTGGCTCAAAATCACACCAAAATGTTGGTTAAAATCTCACCTACAATTCCATCTCAGCACTTTTGAGAAAAACAAAACACATTCGTAACAATCAACAATTTTTACCAACGAAGGCGACCGGTGCCAATAGTAACTATTTAGTAGGCTGTGTACCAAAGTCGTTAGCGTATGGACCCCCCTTAAATGCTCATGTCTTTCTACATAATATAGTTCAAGAAATACTATCAATTTAGAACTTTATCATATTTTTCTTTTTGTGTAAGTATATCCTCAAGTATGCCTTGCCATCATTCTTTGGCTTATTTCTACCAGCTCCGCGATTTTGTCCCTTTGAGCTGTGCGACTATTTGGTTCTTATAAGCCCGATCCGTCTGTTCAATCAGTTAGTTCTTTCTTTCTTATCTCACATTAAAAATATATTAAAAAAAACTAAATATAAAAATAAAAACGCAGTGTATAACGGAATCGACACGAAAAGAAGAAGAAGACATTAAAAAGTCCTTAAAATATTTACCTTAATTGTATTTTAAAGGTTAAAACGGCCCGTCTATCCCCGCCCTAAACACAAGAACCTCTGCAAACTATTCCCTTGAGAACATCAAGTAATTGCTGCAGGTCAGAGACGATTTTATGTGGTCTATATACTAATGTATTAAGCATCCAAAGAAATAAATAAATTTGACTTTGACTTCTATTATCTTTGTTTACATTAGATGTTCCGCTAATTGGGAATATTGTTAAATACTCCTTTTTAACCCCGTTAGGGGATGAATTTCAATAAAATACTAAGCACGTCTTCCATCAATTCTTATAATAATACATTACGATACTAGTGTGGTAAATTGATCATTGCATAGAGACAGTTTATGACGCGTGAGCAGAACGCGAGCGCGTTCAAAAGCCGAGATGCAATGATCAATATCCACACGCGTATAAGCCCGATCCGTCTGTTTAATCAGTCAGTTCTTTCTTATCTGACATTAAATCCTTAAAATTGTCTTTAATAGTATTTTAAAGGTTAAAACGGCCCGTCTATTTCCTCCCTAAACAGAAGATCGTCTGCAAACTATTCCCTCGAGAACATCAAGTAATTGCTGCAGGTCAGAGCCTCTATTGTTCTTGTTTACATTAGATGACGTAATTACGTAATTGTTCCGCTAATTGGGAATATTGTTAAATATTCCTTTTTAACCTCGTTAGGGGAAGAATTTTAATAAAATACTAAGAACGTTTTCCACCCATTCTAATGCAATTTGAAGTGGATTGGACCAAGGAATCACGTTGTCCCATACAAACTTTGCCCCTTGAAAATCCTTTTTTATCGGATGCCTACGTCATACAAGAACACACCCTACAAGTTTTAGGTCTCTACGATCAGCGGTTTAGGCTGTGCGTTGATCCGTCAGTCAGTCAGTCAGGACAAAGCATTTTATATGTATAAGAATAAGATAATATTCAACGTGGTTAAACATCAATTTTAAAAATACAAAAGCATTTTGTGAGTAAAGTCTTGGTTTTATTAGAAAGTACAAATCTTTACAATTACGGTTTTTCGTTTCAAATTTCGTAACGCGTACCATTTTTTCTCGGCTAGTTCCCTTCGCCCACCCGCGATAAGGAACTTTGTGAAAATAATGGACAGACGAGAGAAAAGAACGTACGCAGCTGCAGTAAAGTGAAGAATGAGCCAATGGGCTACATCTGGCGGGAGAACTCTGCACTGACATAATATTAAATTAATCATTTAATTATTCCTCTAGTTGCAAGCACTAAAATGCCGTTGTAGCAACTTGTAGTTTACCCATTTAGTAATATTGGTATTAAATCAAAGCGTCTAACGGCTATGGAAATACCAAGTTTCCGATAACAAGTTGTTTGGTGAACTGTACCGAACGTTGATTGGCCTGCGGTATTATCGAGCTGTTCAATGTTTAGATAACGCCTTGCAAATTATGAACGCCTGGTAGTTATTATTAGCTGAGTTACCTAAAATATTTAGCTGTGAACTTTTTTATTATATAATTTATTTCTCCAGTGTATGTACTGCACTGTTCCAATTTTTGGAAACGCATTTTTCTGTTTTCTTGAAATTATTAATCGTCATCCGTTGCTTGGGGGACCAAAAAGTTGTAATTATGGCCTAAAGTTCATCCAGCATGGGGTTTACATGACCTGCCCACTTTTTCCACTTCCACTTTAATGGTGGCTTTTTGGGTGAGGTTGGCTACCCGGATTCTGGCACGTATTTCGGTATTCCGAATTCGGTAAATCTAACCCCGAGAATACTTCGTTCCATCGCCCTCTAACATACCCCGGTTCACCGTCTATGAAGATTAATTTAATCAGTATTAAAAGAGTCTTAACAAAGACTTCCTCAAATGGTTTTCCATAACCTGTAATCTAACCCCGAGAATACCGTTCCATTGTCCTCTGGCTTACCCCGATTCATCGTATAAGAAGATTAATTAAATCAGTATTCAAAAAGTCTTACCAGAACCTTCACCAAATTGTTTTCTATATCCTCTAATCTAACCCCGAGAATACTTTGTTCCATCGCCCTCTAACATACCCCGGTTCACCGTCTATGAAGATTAATTTAATCAGTATTAAAAGAGTCCTAACAAAATCTTCCTCAAATGGTTTTCCATAACCTCTAATCTAACCCCGAGAATACCGTTCCATTGCCCTATGGCATATACCGATATACCGTAAAAAATATTAATTTAACAGTATTAAAAGTCTTACCAAAATCTTCCTCATATGGTTTTCCATAGCCACCAATTACGCAAAAGCACACGACTATCGTTGTAAAACGCAACATTATAAATAAGCTAACCGTTTCCAACTACAATGGTGGTTGTTGACAATAACTTTTCGTAGAGTTGTGGCACGACTCTTTGTTCGAAATTGAATTCGAATTTTGGATTTTATATTTTTTATTGTGGTTGAAAATTGAAAACATTATTACTTGTAACATAACCGAAGATCCCTTTAAAGACGGCCTTCATCAAGTTGTTTAATGGATGAAAAGTATTTTATATCAAATTAAATAGGTTAAGTATAAATGGGTTGTATAAAAAAGTCCACTCCAGAATATGATCAATTACCAAAAAAAAAATGTTTATTTTGTTTTTAACCCCCGACGCAAAAACGACGGGGTGTTATAACTTTGACGTGTCTGTGTGTGTGTGTGTGTCTGTGTGTCTGTCTGTCTGTGGCATCGTAGCTCCCGAACGGATGAACCGATTTTGATTTAGTTTTTTTTTGTTTGTATGAATTCTGAAGTCTGACTGTCTGAAGGTGGGCTGAAGGCAGGTACTGCTTGTGATGTGATTTATTTTGCCAAAATTTGTATTTTTGCAAATATCTTTATTTGTAATAATATAGTAATCTTTATTCTTAGTATGAAGAGGAAATATTTCATTAGTTGTTTGTTTGTAATAGGTTCCAAAACTACTGGACCGATTCTGATGAAATTAGGTCTGAGTATACGTTAATTCATTGGGAGTAATATAGGCTACGTTTTATCTCGATATTCCCACGGAATCGGAAGTCACGCGGGTTAAAGCAAACTAATCACTACATAGTATAAAATAAAGTCACTTTTCGCCGTCCCTATTTCCCTTTGTATGCTTAGATCTTTAAAACTACGCAACGGATTTTGATGCGGTTTTTTTAAATAGATAGAGTGATTCAAGAGGAAGGTTTATATGTATAATACACGCATAATATAGCCGTGCGAAGCCGGAGCGGGTCGCTAGTTACAAAATATATTGTAAACAATCACTTCGCGCTGCTAGTTTGCAATATATTTGGAAGCAAAAAAAATATCGTATAGTTACGTATTTTTACCCTATCAGCTACAATTCATATTTCATATTTTATCGATGGAAAAATACGAATTTAAATGAAAGAATTAGTTGAAATGTGTAATAAATTTTTAACAAAAGATTTTTCCTGTTAACAGCTAAAAATGTTCGCACCCTTTTTTGGTAAATTATCTATTATACTAAATCTAAAGTATGAATATAAAATTGAAAGGGCTTCTGACGTTTTTCTAATTTTACTACAAAATCCAATATCCCTCTTTTAGGCCAACGTTGATTAGAAATAATAATTTAACGAAACAATAAAGCTAACGATAACAAATGAATGGACTTATTAATCTTAATCACGAAGTACGATGAATGGTCGAAAATTTCAGTTACAGTTACCCATTTTATCTTGTTAACAAGCTTATTCAGATATGCTTTATAAGTAATTTAATTTTGAGTCCATTCAATATATTTTTTATGTGTAAAACGACTTTATGGATAGAAGAGTCTGGATGATTTATTCAACGCCAGCGACTTTAAAATCCATAGTCGATTCAGGGCGCTCGCTGTTCTGCCTCGGAAATGTTTTAGATGATATTAAGCTTGCCCGGAATATATACCATCCTTTTAACTTATTTGACCATGTCGAGAAGGAAGAACAGAACACTAGAGGGCCAATATTTTATTGTTTCGTCATAATATTACATTTCATAACATAAGCATATCAAATTTACATAATAATTATATTCAAATAAAAGCATTAATAAAACTTTTTTTTTTAGTCCTGACTGACTGATATTGATATACCAACGCACGCACAGACGGATTGGCCTAAAATTTGTTTTACAGGGTTATTGGTAATTATACTAGAAAGCCGTTGAGGGCTACTTCTGTGCACCTTAACAAACCACTTTTGTTCAACGACTTTTGGAAATTCGAACATTTTTTGAAAATTTTGAGGTTAAGTTTACCTGAAATTCAGCTGTTCCTTACAGTGAGAGGTAATTAAGCTTAAAATTTTACTTACTTTTTAAGTTTTATGACACTGGTTAAATGCGCCACGTGGGAGGGGAAAAAAAGTTTTATTGACTGTTCTTAGTCTGAATGACCTTTGTTTTACAAAATAAGCTGTTTTTTTCGAATTTACATAACCTCAAATTTTTCATATTTTTTTCGAATTTCCTAAAGTCGTAGAACAAAAGTTGTTTGATAAGGTGCACAGAAGTAGCCGTCAACGGCTTGCTACTATAATTACCAATAACCCTGCGTATACCTATTATGACGTTGGCATCAGCTGAGTAATATGATTTTGGAAAATTCAATTCATACGCGGACGATGTAGCGAGTTAAAGTATCCAATAGTTGTTCGGACTTTTAAAATCGGTTACGTCATAAGCACGTATAATTTGTAAAGGATGTTGCTAATCCAACCACTTTGGGTTATTAGGTTTGCATTAAAATGAGAACTCTTTGTTTTAACCAAGACGTTTTCTCCACGTCATAAATATGTATAATTTGTAACGGATGTTGCTAATCCAACCCTTTGGGTATTATGTTTGCATTAAAATGAGAACTCTTTGTTGTAAAAAGAAGACGATTTTTCTATAAGTAATATTTCCATCCATGTTTTTAGGCTTTTTAATTGCTGAAATAATTATGCTTTTCGTGAGAAAAAAAACATAAAAAAAAATCAGTTTTTTCCCTAAAAATCGTTCATAAAACTACTAGGGTAACAGCACGCGGCGGAAGTTTAATAACAATCACAGTGTTATGTCAACAATTATGGTATAACATAGCTGTTCTTTCAACCAGCTGTAGGTACCAACCAGGGTTAGCAGCAATTTACAGTTAATTTGTACAGTTTTAGAGGATTTTTTGATGGAATTTCCGTTCTGGAATTTTAGATTTCACACATTACATTGCAACAAAATATTACATTATTGATGTAATTCGCTTGAATTTTATTCAAGGCTGAAATGTGTTATTATTTAAAAAATAAAAAAATTGTTATGAATTAAATTACTTTACTTAATTATTTGAAAAGAGGAAAATAAAGCCTTTAATGAATTAATTACACAAAAAAAGATACACAGAAATCGCTCCATACATGACTTCTATGAAGCGACTGATGACGCCGCGGCTGCACCCACTTATTGGGCTGGATACTGTAGGTATATAATAATAATAAAACCAAATTAAAAAAAATAAATTAAAAAACTATAAATACAAAAATATAAAAAATTAAATAATAAAAACAGGAAATAAAACAGCGCACTCCGGGAGTGCAGGCAGAAGTGAAAACTGTATATCTGTCCGACAAATAGTCGTCCGACAAATAGTCGTCCGACAAATAGTCGTCCGACATTTGTCGTCCGACAGATCGTCGTCCGACATTTGTCGTCCGACAAATAGTCGTCCGACAAATAGTCGTCCGACATTTGTCGTCCAACAAATAGTCGTCCCACATTTGTCGTCCGACATTTGTCGTCCGTCAATAGTCGTCCGTTAAAAATACCATATGTACGTCTTAATACACTCACAGCCAAATTAAAAAACTGTATATCTGTGTAAAATCTCATCTGTCGCGAGAAAATCTGTCGTCTGTCGCGAGAACGGCTGAAAATACTCACCCACAAAAGTGCCCAACGCGCCCTAAGAAGTTTTCACTTCAAAAAATGTATAATATAACGGAATCGACACGAAAAGAAGAAGACCTTCTTAAAAGGAAATTAGACCACGGGCGTGATCCTCTTAAATAAAAGAAGTTTGACTCGCGATCAAACAAAAGACGATCAGAAGGCCAATTCTCGTAAATAACATTGTTTAAATTACATTTCAATATCATCCCGATTGCATTTCGATTGCAAAAGATACCTTCAAAGTCAGTTTTTTTTTTTACAAAAAGCTATTTTTGAGGGTGTTTTTAGCTACTTTGAGGGTGTTATTTGTGATCGAAATGCAATCGAAATGATATTGAAATGTAATTTAAACAATGTTATTTACGAGAATTGGCCTTCTGAACTAAAACAAAAGACAAATTCACAACCTTACTAATAAAATAGCCGAAGAATTTAAAATCCCTTATAAAGTAGGTATTATATACCGACCCTTTGTTCCCGGCATATTGGCAAGTTAAAAAGGGTCGAACCACAACGTAAGTTCTATGAAATTCTTAAAGCTATAAAGGTGGGTACTGACCTAGGTTACGAGGTGTAATGTAACATTCGCATCGAGCGTGTTACGCATAGAGCATGTACGCGGCGTAACATGCTCGTCAAACGACGTACTGACTGCACGAATGCTCGCTGTGTAACACGTTACATTACGCCCCGTAACGCCGGTCAGTACCCAGCATTAGGTAACTATCGATAGACTTTGATAGTTCTTTCTTTTCTTGTTTTACTACATAATATGTGAATTTGAATATGTTTGGGTAAGGAGATGTTTTTTACTTAAAACCGTTTTGTTTGTAAAGGAATTTGACTACTAAAGGTATTGATAAATAATATAAATAAAATTGATTGCCGATATCTATACTAATTTCGGTTCGGGAGTTACGCGGGTGAAACCGCGGAACGCAGTTAGTATAATATAAAATGCTGTGTCCTGAATGACTGACTGACTGACTGACGGATCAACGCACAGCCTAAACCGCTGACCGTAGAGACCTGAAACTCTTTGTATGATGTAGGCATACGATAAGAAATGATTTTTAAAAATTCTACCCCTTAGGGGGTTGAAAAAGAGGGGCAAAGTTTATATGGTACAACGTGATTCCTGGCTCCATTTTCGACTTTTACGCGGACGAATTCGCGGGCAAAAGCTAGTTTGGAAATAAAATGATAAATAGTAGTTTATGCATCAAGGGCATAAGCAATGTCTTATGTTGTGGGTGGCATATTGAACCCCGAGTGTAACGAGGGACTCTCGGGTTAACTCCCGAGCACAGCGAGGGAGTTTAAAGTTAACTCCTGAGCGAAGCGAGGGAGTTAAGTGTAGTCCTGAATGAAGCGAGAGGTTCAAGCCGCCCAAGACGAAGACATGCTTTATCCCGAGGTGCATACTCTACTTTTCATTCCGTCTCAGTCCAATTTTTTTTTTTTAGTTCTTGTGGTGGCCAGTTCACTGGCCACTTTATTAATTTTTTTTTTTTGCAATGAGATGGTAGCATGATGGTAATTATTTGGTAAGTATTATAGGCAGAACCTATTTGCTTAGACCTAACGTAACAATCAAAATAAAAAACATAAATCGTGGCCTGCTAGATTTTTGTAGACCAATCAAATTACTTATGATAAATAAAACCTATTTGCTGAGACCTTCAAAATTAAAACCAAGAATTAGAGACTGGACATTGGCGTGCAAGTGCACAGCCATAACTTCGGTCTATGACCGAAGAAAGAAAAAAAAAAAAAAAACCAAGAATTTTCACACGAATTTCAACGTTCCAAATTCAAATCACTTTATTCCCTTGTGAGTTTCATACAACATTATCTCCCCTGGGAATAAAGTCTTGCTTTAAGTTGAGGTTAATAGGGCTTTAATCCGTGATTAAAGTGCTGCAGGTGTGAAAAATAATTTAATACGTCTAATTTTACCACGTTTACCTGCGAAAAGGTAAGAAAAAATAATAATAGAACAGCTACAAAGGGAAAGCCTACAGAGGGCCCTAAAATGTGTCTCGTCACGTCTATTTATTATATGTATTCGATGTAAAACGATCAAATACTCAAAGGACATCCAGCCGTCGGTTATAACTAGCTGCGCTCCGCGATTTCACCCGCGTTAGCTTCTCTTTAAAACTGATAAATGTATTTCCTATTTTTTTTGTTTAATTATTTTAAAGAATATTTTATTCCTTTGTTTGTTATATATTGTTATTTTGTCCAGATATCAAGGTTTTTATAAAACTTTCTAGTGGCTCTTGTTTTAATGAGAGAAAAATTTAACTAAGAGAAGAATTAACATAAAATATACATTTTCCAGTAGGTAATTTTACATATTCCTGTGTTATTATCAGAATAAATAGTATTTCTTTCCTATATACAAATACATTATAGTTATTAGGAACTACAAATTTTATCAGCCTTTTTTTACCCCTTTTAGAGGTCGAATTTTCAAAATTCCTTTCTTGTAGTTTTTGAGATTTTGTCATCAGTTAGTGAGTCAGTGATTATAGCGCAAACTATGCCAGCTACGTAAAATAGAAAGACTGGCTCAAGTTTGCGAGCTAAGCCAAATTAACTTAGTTTGCTTGGCGGTAGACGATCGGCTTGTAAGTATAAAAAACATCTGAAAAGCGCATTGGAGCAAAATCAGGATAATTTTGAACTATCTCGCATCTCACTTATTTCTATCAATTCGACAGGAACCGACGATAAGGAACATCTAGCATGCAAACAAATTATCAATTTCAGTAATCGGCGACAAGCATTTTACCTATACTTCATTAGCAGTGCTCCGCGGTTTGACCCGTGTAACTCCCGATCCCGTAGGAATATCGAGATAAAAAATAGCCTATGTTACTCCCAATGAATCAATGTATCATCATACCAAGTTTCATCTAAATAAGTCCAGCAGTTTTGGAGCCTACTTAATTCAAACAAACGATCAAATCTTCGTGCTTTATATTATACTAGCGACCCGCCCCGGCTTTGCACGGCTATATTATGCATGTATTTTACATATAAACCTTCCTCTTGAATCACTCTATCTATTTAATAAAACCGCATCAAAATCCGTTGCGTAGTTTTAAAGATTTAAGCATACATAGGGATATAGGAACATAGGGACAGAGAAAGCGACTTTGTTTTATACTATGTAGTGATATGTATTCGATGTAAAATGATCAACTACGTAAAGGGTATCCAGCCCTAGGCTATAAGTAATGACAACGTTGTTTCTTGTTATAACATAAGTAGATAGATAGATAGAGTTTACCTCGTTTCTTATGAGCCGTTAGACAAATAATGTCGTGTACAAAAAAATGATTGTCTGTAAAGTTGATTTAAGGACGATAATTTTTTTTCCTTTATATAAGTCTTCTATTCGTCACTCGTCACACCATAACACAAGTCCAGATGAGCGATATTATTATTAAATACTCTGTTTCCTAAGTTACCATGACGCATGACGTCACACAATATTAGCGTGACACTTTTGTGTGAATGCAGGTGTTCCACCAATATACTAGACGTTATCACGTAAAAAAAAATGTAAAACATACTCTTTTTTAACCCAGTTTGTTTTAGAGGTAAATTAGGATATCAACATACTATATTACAAAATATTAATATGCATAAATAATAGATTTACTGGAAGCGCTGTTGGCCCAGTGGTAGATACCTCGACTTTCAATCCAAAAGTCGTGGGTTCGAATCCAGGTCGGCCGGGAACCAATAGATTTTTTAATATTTTTATGTGCGCTAATTGACATTGCTCTTACGGTGAAGAAAAACATCGTGATTAAAACCGCGCCTTAGTTAGTTGTCTCCAGACGTTCGACTAAGCTGAGAGGGTAATATAGGTGCTAGGCAAACCTACTCCATCCTCACGCAAAACGGACCAAATTGAAGATATCTTCGCAGCTTAGCCGACCATGTCCAGAGTCAAGAACTTGTCAATACATCCGAAACCAACTAAGCCACGGGTAGATTTTTTTATTTGTGCGAAAAACAAAAGAACTCCTTTTAGCATAATAGTACCTTGAACCTTTATTATGCATATTAATATTTTTAGATATATTTTTTATATTTCAGGACATTCCACACATTGCCATCTAGCCCCAAGTTAAGTAACTAGACTTGTGTTATGGGTGCTAGACAACGGATATACTACTTATATACTTTTATTTTGTAAATACATACTTATAATATATAGAAACAACCAGGCCACAGACAAATATCTAAGCATAAATACTTGTCTGAAGCGGGAATCGAACCCGCAACCCTGTGTTTGGCAGTCCGGCATGGTGACCATTGTGCCAACTGGGTCGTCATATATAGTACTAGCGACCCGCCCTGGCTTCGCACGGCTATATTATGCATGTATTATACATATAAACCTTCCTCTTGAATCACTCTATCTATTAAAAAAAACCGCATCAAAATCCGTTGCGTATAGTTTTAAAGATTTAAGCATACAAAGGGATATAGGGACAGAGAAAGCGACTTTGTTTTATACTATGTAGAGTGATGATGTTATCATAATTTAACTCTCAAACTTTCAGAAAATAATTTTGTAATTGTTTAAATATGCACATAAATAGGGAACGTTATAATTCGAGCGGTTTTCACATGATTAATGTATCCCCAAGTTTAGGGTAAGGCTTTTAGGAGACCCAGCAGACTACTGACTTTCTATCTGCCGATAGTTAGTTCTGGTGCAATTCCAAACTACACAGAAAAAAAGGTTTCTTTAAAGCAAGAAATAATCCTCTCCCTAAAGAACAAACTACGAGTAAGACGAAAGTGTAGTGTGATGGAAGTGCTACTAACATAGTTCTAACTAAGCTATCTATTAAGGTGAAAGGGTACCTGCGCTCTCTCCATACAAACGTAGTCGACTGTTTCCTCCCTGGATAATGACACTAGCACAAATATTTTTCTTGCATAATACCTATAACTGCCATGACTATGCCCCTATGTCTTAGATTTTTTCATAATCTAATTATCATAGAGTTAAAAAAACAAAATATATATAAAAACTAGCGACCCGCTCCGGCTTCGCACGGCTATATTGTGCATGTATTATACCTACATATAAACCTTCCTCTTGAATCACTCTATCTATTAAAAAAACTGCATCAAAATCCGTTGCGTAGTTTTAAGTTATTTTATGATCGGCCTTTTATCTAAACTAAACACTAATTACATGAATTTTCCTGAAAACAGTTGCAATTGCCTTATTGTGTTAAGGAAATGGCAAACTATGGGCCATTTTGACGTGACAACGTTTTATAAATTGGTTTGCCGGGTGACACTTCAAGAAACTGCGTTACGCTCCGCTGACGTTATGCGCTCACAATGAGAGCGAGTGAGAGGCACGCGGGCATGGTTAGCCCGCCTAAGAGCGAGAGAGACAGACATAAAAAGTGAAAGGCACGCGTCCCTTCCACTCGAGCACAGTTGTTGTCACGTAAAACTTTCGCCCGTATACCGACTTTACAGGCAACCAGTTTTTTTTTAATATAATTGTAATTATTCTTCAATATTTTCGTTTTTTTAAAAAACCACCTAATATTTTTGTGTATTTACAACAGGGTTATTCGTGTTTTACTAAATTTAAGTCCCGTTATTGGGTCACGATAACTGCCGTAAACCCTAACCAAAGCCTAACCTAATCGTTTGCTTCGCTTCTCCTTCTTCTTTTTTTTCAATGGTTTGGACCGCTGTATTTCAGCGTTGAATGAACTGAACTGTTTTGGGCATTAAAATGTTACTAAGTTTTGCCACTCACATGGGCACCGACGTTTTCCCTTTTCCCTGATAGCCCTTCTGATATACTTTTTTTACTCCGCTTGCTCAGCGATCTAAAGTGGATCTTGGCTTTCGAAACGAGAGTCTTCCAGCGCTCTCTGTCCTGCGCTATTTCTTGCAATTGTCCTAACCTCTGATACGGAGCGAAAATATCGAACGACTTATTATCTGTAGTTTGCGAAAGCTTCAGGGTAGGGCTTTTAAGAACTTTTTCCACCAAAGCAGATGTTAATATGTGGTAAAATTTCACCCGAATCCTTCCCAGTTCTTGTTGCCAGTTTTTTGAGTAGCGTAATAACTTTTATTTTAAATTGGATCCTTAAGTTTATTGTTCATAAAAGCGATCTCGGATTTTCTCTTTCTTTTATATATTTTTTACTGTTATTAACTTGTTTTATCCTAATTTTGTTAGAAACCGCAGTATGGGTTAGCTGTAGATTGGTTTCGTACGTAGTCCGCCCTTTAATGTCTATTAAATTGATGATCACCTACATTCACAAAAAAGTGTGACGTCATGCGTTATGGTAACAATATGACAATGACGCGGTGCTTCCTTATGGTCAAGTTCCGGTAAACGTCACGCGTCTCGTGTTTGTTTTATATTGTTTAATAATAATATCGGTCATCTGGGCTTGTGTTATGGAGAAGACTTATATAAAAGAAAAAAAAAGGAATAAAAGGAAAAAAATACATACTTAATGGAAAAAAAAACAGCGCACTCCGGGAGTGCAGGCAGAAGTGAAAACTGTTTATCTGTGTAAAATCTCATCTGTCGAAATCTCATCTGTCGCGAGAACGGCTGAAAATGCTCACTCGTGTATCAGTGATGGCGCTAGCGTGCGACGCGAACTGCGTACGGCAGCTCGCTGCGAACCTGCACCATCCACCGAGAGATGTCGCTGTTAACACTGTTGTACAGAAGTGAGTATCGTAGTTCAGCCGTTTGCACAGAGATGGCGCTGTTTTCAATATTGCATAGTAGTAGAAGCACAATAACTGTTAAAATCTCATCTGCCAAAATCTCATCTGTCGCGAGAACGGCTGAAAATGCTTACCCACAAAAGTGCCCAACGCGCCATAAGAAGTTTTCACTTCAAAAATCGTTTTCTAAGACGTTAAATTATCGTCCGTAAACCGAATCCACAGACAACCATGCTTTTAAGCAAACAACACTTTCTACACTAAACTGAAGCATGCTCTATCATAATTTTAAGTTTTGACCAAAATCAGTAAAAGTTTACACCGAATTTCACTAAAACGAAAACAACAAACAATGAGAATCTGTGCTAATTTTCGAATTTGGCAATCAGTTAGCCATTGGTTTCATCCTTAATGGTTATTATCAAAGTCAGTTAAATTTGTGAATATCATTAAGACAATAAATAAACACTATGAAAATAAGTTTGTAATTTGTGTGGACAGTAGTCTGGAAATAAACTATTTCATTTCATTTTCATATGAAAATCTTTGCCAATTTTGACACGAAATCAGTTAGCTATTAGTGTCATTCGTAGTTCCAACGTTCATTTACATTTTATTTATTTTCATTACCATTTCAGTTACCATTTACATTTCCTATATTTACGTTAAATTAATGAAAATACTATAAAACCCAATGGTAGTAATAATATTTTTAGTTTTAAGCTATAAGTGCCTAGTACAAACTTAAGCTGCAATGTACTACATAGTATAAAATAAAGTCGCTTTCGTTGTCCCTATTTCCCTATGTATGCTTAAATCTTTAAAACTACGCAACGGATTTTGATGCGGTTTTTTTAATAGATAGAGTGATTCAATAGGAAGGTTTATATGTATAATACATGCATAATATAGCCGTGCGAAGCCGGGACGGGTCGTTAGTTAAAAATAAAAGTTTTAATAGAGTTCCAATAAGTAACGCTTAACTTTAATCAATTACTAAAAAAACCTTTTCAAAACACGAACAAAGGTTGCGACCATCAATCTATAAACCTAAAAATCCAGAACTAAGTTGCCTTTAAAGCTTTTTCTTTTCCTCCATTTCTTGTCATTACGACACAAAAGCCACACATTTGTCTTAAAGTGTGACCAAAAACGCTGTGCAGCTATGATTGAGGCATTAGGAAGCATAGACAATATTTTACTTTGGAAGGACTGGGTGAATAAGCCAATGGAAATGGAATTTATCAATCGACCCCTGACCGTATTTGGGGCCTTGGGACACCCCAAGGTTTGGGGCTCGTATGAATCTTATATGAAACTAATGTACCAGGCGTCCATATGTTCTAAGGAGTTATATTTGGAATTTGAACGATTTTGAGATCACAGTTGCAAAAAGCAAAACAACAGTGAACAGCGGGATAAAGTACCAGGCGTTAATAAGTTACTGGAGATATCATTAGCAGTAACTGCATCATACTGCTACAGCGCTGATATGAAGAGATGAGGTTACAGGTGTCGTCTTTGTTGATCTTTTAGCTGCGTACGATGCCGTCAACATAGACACACGAGAAAAGTCAAATAATACAAATTCTTGACTTAAAATTTGACAGCTTTTGTTAAGGGGGATCCATACGCCAACGACCTTGGTACACAGCCTACTAAATAGTTACTACTGGCACCGATCGCTTTCGTTGGTGAAAACTATTGATTGTTACGAATGTGTTTTGTTTTTCTCAAAAGTGCTGAGATGGAATTGTAGGTAAGATTATTACCGACATTTTGGTGTGGTGCATGTACTACACCTTTACCGAAGACCTTCATTATATTAGGAAGTTAGTGACTGTCCGCGATGTTATTCTTCTATCTCTAATTAGATAGTTTGATTATAAGTTAGAGTAGCGGAAACCTTTGAAAATACTAGATATTTTTGCAAAAATCTATTATTTATTTTGTTAATTTACGCTTTGAAAAGAAGTTTTACTTCAATCGCGCGTAAAGGTTACACACACACACTTTTTTTTGCAATACAGGCTAGGGTAAGGACTTTTGCAAAAATCTCAATTTGCAGTTTTAACTTTAGTTAAAATCGGGCAAGCAACTCCTTTCAGCATTTCAGCTAGATCTTACGGTTTAATCTGTTATCTCTTATGGTTAAGGTTTAGATTATGACCCCAAATACCATTAAAAAAATAACGTACAGCGTTTAGTCCAATCTTATGTATTTTGCACTATTTTCTCCCCGCTTCTTGCCTGTCACGTCCTAGGAGAGGCAGAGCTTATGCCTATGCTTTACTTTCCAACTTTATCTCTGAAAAGCTCGAAGATATAAGGGATTTTCTTGTTCAATACCTGTAGTCGATAGTATGTCCATTTATATGAATTACGAACGATTAAGGTTGAAATCCTGACTTATCTTTTGGCCTTATGTTTATAAGTGCGGGTCAGACGTTTTATTTCGTCATTTCTTATGCGAGGGAATTGATTCAGTTGCCTGCGTCTGTCTTTCCTGAGATTTACAATTAAGGGGTCTTCAAATCGCAAGTGAACAGCGGGCCGATCGCCGTATTCTTATGCACCGCGTCTTGACTGCGTTTGCGTCATATCCAACAATAGATTTCGTAGTGCCCTAATTTCTTAAAACGCACACGTCACGCAAACCTAATGTGCCTAAACGTCGCGCGCTCGCCGTATCGTGCAAAATTTTGACATGACATAAATGTCAAATTAATTGTCACCTAGAAAAAATAGTCAAAAACGTATGGAACAGCTTGTTTCATGCGAAGGTGAATTAGACGTGTAATTCGTCCGTCTTCCGGCATCCTCTGCGTGACGATTTTTAATTAAGTAATAAATATTATTTAATAAATAATTCAATTATTAATACCCGGAAAAATGATCCCACATCTTTTTCATTACATAGTATAAATCAAAGTCACTTTCCGCTGTCTGTTCCTATGTTTGCGGTTTTTTTTAATAGATAGAGTGATTCAAGAGGAAGGTTTATTATGTATAATAAATGCATAATATTTTCATGTTTGACGACCCAGTTGGCACAATGGTCACCATGCCTGACGCCGGACTGCCAAACACAGGGTTGCGGGTTCGATTCCCGCCTCAGACAAGTATTTATGCTTAGATATTTGTATGTGGTCTGGTTGTTTCTATGTATTATAAGTATATATTTACAAAAGAAAAGTATATAAGTAGTATATCCGATGTCTAGCACCCACAACACAAGTTTAGTTACTTAGCTTGGGGCTAGATGGCGATGTGTGGAATGTCCTGCAATATTTATTTATTTACTATTTATATAATTCTACTGTCCATACGTGTGTATGTCACTGAACTCCTCCTAAGCGACTGATCCGATTTGAATTTTTTTTTATGCGTTTGGGTGACGCCCTGGATGGTTATATTCACAAATCAGCCTTTATCACAATAGGGACAGCTAGTTCATTATGTGATTCTTTTCGCAGTAGACCAAACAGCTCTATTGTCTCATAAACAAACGCTAGTGAAGTCCATAAATCTACGTTTTCCGTCATTTATCGGCCGTATATCGCGTCACTTCTGTCAAACAGTTAATTTATCACATCCCTAACGGATATACATGGGGTGAAGGGTTATTTAATTTACTGCTATCAACGTCCCGTGGATTCACCCGTATCCGTCTTGTGAGATTATTGGTATAATAAATCTGATCGTTCTAAGTAGGGCAAAATCGAGCCCAAAAGAGTCGGTTACATACATACAAGCAAGCAAACATACAGGTGAAACTAATAAAAGTGTGTTAAAAAGTAGCATATGTTACTCTCAAGAATTAAATTATACTTGACCAAAATATTAAAAATGGTATAAAATTAATAATAATTAGCAAAAAAATTTTAATCTTAATCAAATCAAATCAAATTTTTTTTATTTCTTTGGATGTATAATACCTACCTTAAAAGTATAATAGACCACTTGAAAACGTCTTAAAAACTAAGTTAGGATGTGTGCCTTCGGAACGCGCCCACCAATGAGAAGAAGGCACAAGAAACTCATGGGGTTTTTTTTTTATGTGATCACGCTCACAATGGTCAATATTACAAATATTTGAAAGTATTATTTGAAATGGAGCAACTAAAGTCACGTCCATGGGTTCTTATCATTAAGGTAAGACGAAGTATCATAGTACGCCTTACTGCACAATCTATGCTTTATAAAAGTTTTGAACCTGTTAATGGACATGTCATATACATCTTTAGGTAATTTATTATAATAGAGCACACATGTACTATTAAACGACCTGTTTATTTTCCGGAGCCTACTACCGGGCACGGTCAGTTCGAAACCCTATCGAGTTTGGGCTCGTTAGAATCGTCTTGACGAGTAGTTTGGCTTTCAATGGTGACTAGGGTCTGATCTAACATATTTCGGTATTAAAGACCAAAAAGTATAAAATAAATTAATACTTAGTTTAAAAAAAACACGCTTTAATAAAAAATCCAACTAAAAAAATAGAAAATAAAGTTTAATGGATTAAGAATATTGTAAATAGTAAGCTTGCTTGATTTTGTTTTTACTTTATCCAATAAAATATAGTTAAAATTACACCGTTAAAGGCCATTTCATTTTTCAACTGGCAAATTCACTACTAGTTCGTACTATTGGCTTTTTCTATGATTCTGTGACAATCTATATAATATATATATAAAATTCTAAGTACTGGCTGACTGACTGAATGATATACAAAAATTAAAACCCTATTTCATCAACTGAGCAACAGATGGCGTTGTTTGGAAAAATAAACTTACCTGTTGATAGGAGCGGACAAAGTTGCTAATGTTTTATACGTGCTAAATACAGGAAAAAGTAATCAAGTTAAATCAAATAAAGCTTAACTGAATCTAGAAATGCTATCGAAACCAAAGCTTTTTTTCATTGAAAAAGCTCAATTCAACCCTTCCATGTGACATAAAAACCACCCCGTATATGACTATTGGCTATAGTCTATACAACTCACTCCACGGGCGTCGTCTTTTATTTTGTGTATCTACTTTTAGTAGACTGCCGACTTATGGCCAACCTATCGACAGTAAAATGATGATCGAATGAATGAATCATGAATGAATGCACGAACAAATGAGAGAATGAATGAATACATACAAATATACAATACAAATATATTTATTCATCAAAAGGTGAAGTACATAATGTTCTTACATGTCTAGGTAGGCACCATATATTATTACAGGTTATATCTAGTTACAGACTCTAGTCCCCACACTTAGGTCCGTATTAATAAACCGAACTCAATATCGATTTCAATCTTGAGTTTGCTCTTGAGTTGTTGCGCTGATTAATAAACCTATCTTAAGATGCGATTAAAGAGCGACGTATCACTTGAGTCATACCGTATTAATAAATCAAACTCAGCACTCAAGTCTGATTGCGGGTCATACAAATATTACATTTTTTTAAATATGTTCACATTAAAAACAAGTTGACAGCAAAATATGACGACACTACCTACCATACGGTAAGAACATATAATTCAAGGTAAGAACAAAGCGTTACTGTCATTCAAGATCAGTCTCAAATCTCAAGAGCGATATCAGCCTGGTTAAAACTTGAGTTTTATCTATTAATTAACGCCTAACTTAAGATAGTGACCACATCTCAAGACTCACTCGATTGATACGCACTCAAGATCGATATTGAGAGCGATTTATTAATACGGGCCTAGGATACCCTGTGTTGTGGGTGACTAGTCTCTTCCTACTAGGCACGAGATACTTACATAAAATAAGGCGGGAAAAACGAAATCAAATATTATTTATACAAAAAAAGAAGAAAATAGAGTATAGAAACGAATACTTAATTTACATAACACTTCATCATCATCATCATCATGTCAGCCCATACACGTCCACTGCTGGACATAGGCCTCCCCCATACGACGCCACAAACAGCGGTCCTGAGCCGCCTCCATCCACCGACTACCCGCGACCGCCACAATGTCGTCGGTCCACCGGGCAGCTGGTCTCCCAACACTCCGTTTCGCGTTGCATCGTGGCCGCCACTCGAGAACCTTTACTCCCCAGCGGTTGTCAGTTCTGCGAGCTATATGACATAACACTTAGGTTATGATAAACATCTATAAAAATATCAGACCATTGTACACTTGAAACGACCTATCGCTAAAACCAACGGATGTAAGGCGACATTTAGTTATAGGTAAATTACAAAGATCAGCTGCTTGACGAAATAAGAGTGGGTCACACATACAACGGAACAATCTTAAGAGGAAAGGGTACCGGAGGCTCTTTCCATACAAACTATTACAAACGTAGTCGACTGTTTTCTCCCTGGATAGTGACACTAGAGCAAATATTTTTGGTTCATAAAACTTATAACTGCCATGACCATGCCCCTATTTTTAGTTTTTTTTAATTTTTCAATTTTTTTAATTTTAATTTCTATGATAATTAGAAAATGAAAAAAACCAAAACATAGGGGCATAGTCATGGCAATTATAGGTTTTATGGCACAAAAATATTTGTGCTAGTGTCATTATCCAGGGAGGAAACAGTCGACTACGTTTGTATGGAGAGCGCGCAGGTACCCTTTCACCTTAAGCAGTCCAACCCATACTGATACCACATCTAAACATATAAAATCCTTTGTCCTGACTGACTGACGGATCAACGCACAGCCTAAACCGCTGATCGTAGAGACCTGAAACCTGGGTGTGTTCTTTGTATGAAGTAGGCATCGGATAAGAAAGGATTTTGAAAAATTCAACACCTACGCGGACGAAGCCGCGGGTGAAAGCTAGTAAAGAAATAAAATATTTGAAGACAACGTACACACCGCCATCTAGCCTCGAACTAAGCAACTAGGCAAATGTATTATGATAGCCAGATAACGGATAATATATTTTTTGGGTTCCGTAGCCAAATGGCAAAAAACGGAACCCTTATAGATTCGTCATGTCTGCCTGCCGTATGTCACAGCCACTTTTTAATAAAAACTTACAGAACACTCAAACCACAACAAATATATGTTTACAGAAACAATAATCACAGGAATAATGGTCAAACGCTGACTTATGATTTGTAAAATTAGAATTAAAAAACCCCTTGACTTTTATTCCCATAACTTTCAGACGGCTGAACCGATTTCGATCAAACATAGCTAAGAACACTCCCGACTAATTATTCACCTTTTAAACAAAAGAAACAAAATCGATTCATCCATTCGGGAGCTACGCTGCCACAGACAGACACACACACACACACAGACACGTCAAACTTATCCTTCCGGGACTAGGCTGTTCACACGTCTGAACGTCCAAGGGGTTATTTCGCCAACTTGCTAAATAACACGAGTGTCATAATGCATAACAGACATATAACACGATTGTTAAGAAGAACGACTGTATATAACACCCCGTTTTTGCGTCGGGGATTAAAAATATCCGAAATTAAAATGAAGTGTTTATAGATTTATAAACGAAATGCGGTCTGTGCAACGCCTCCGTAAAAGATAAATAACCACAGTATTATCATATTTCGATGCAACTATTTAGTCACTATTTGTCTTCAAAGAGTTGTATTTGTCGATAAAAAGTTGATAGTCTGCTTGATCTCTTAGACAAAGTTTTTTTGACGGCGGAAAATTGGCGGGAGGCGAAAGTTAGTTGTTAGAGAGAGTTGTTTGTTTGTCATTTACTGGTGATTGATCTGGACGCTTTGTGGATTAGGTTGAGTTAGAAATCAGTGGGTTTTTGAGGTTTTCGTGTTCTTTTCAGTTCAGAAATTATAAGCTTTCTAGATGTGGTTTCTGGCTGAAGTTTAGAATGAAAATTTTACTTGATAGCTAATATGTGAGACAGTGTTGGATCTTTCAGGTTAAGCATAGACGATCGCGATGTTTTATAAGAAAGGATATTTACTTGAATTTAAAACAGAATAGAATATAATAAAACTTATTAGATATGGACAAATAAAATAAGTAACATAAAAATAAAAAATAGGTAGGTATTACCAAAAAATCGAATTATAACAAACAGAATAGAAAACAATCGCAAATAATAATAATGAAATGTGGCCAAAATAAAAGGGAAAAGTCCGGGATGCGAATTTAAACAACATCCCACCAGATAATAATAATAAATAAATATTGCAGGACAATCCACACATCGCCATCTAGCCCCAAGCTAAGTAACTAGACTTGTGTTATGGGTGCTAGACAACGGATATACTACTTATATACTATTCTTTTGTAAATATATACTTATAATACATAGAAATAACCAGACCACAGACAAATATCTAAGCATAAATACATGTCTGAGGCGGGAATCGAACCCGCGACCCTGTGTTTGGCAGTCCGGCATAGTGACCATTGTGCCAACTGGGTCGTCAGATGGTGTCGTGACGATGAGGTCGAGGTTGATGATCGCCTAGAAGAAGAACGGCTTGCCTGGATAACATTATGGACAAGACACTTGGCATATAAACTTTTTCAAGATGGTGTTTCAAAATTGTTTTTGATTAAGGGGCAGGTTGTTAAACTTTTGAAGAGCAGGAATTTGCCACATTAACAGCGAAGTCGTGATGTTATTAGATCTTTCATTGTGATAAGTGCGCTATATCCTCCAGCCTTGGAACTCTACTTTAGCTTCGAGGAGTACTCAACTTAGAATAGCTAGAAATAGTCAGAGAAGGAAATTAAAAAACTGTTTGCCTTGCAGCAATTGCATTAAGATTCAACGTCTGTCTTTCCTGACGTGTACAATTTGGGGGTCTTCAAGTCGCGAGTGAATAGGTATCTTCTAAGAAAGCGTGCTACATCGTTGCCGCATCGTCACCTTTCATCAGGCAGGTGTGATTGTGGTCAAACGATGACCTATCATATATATAAAAATACTTATGTACACGTGTGAGAAGTTATACTTCTAGTAATTATATTTCCGTCTGTCTGTCTGTCCGTCCGTCCGTCCGTCTGATATTTTTTTTGCGGGCAGATTCAACCTGTTACCCTTCACTACATAGTATAAAACAAAGTCGCTTTCTCTGTCCCTATGTCCCTATATCCCTTTGTATGCTTAAATCTTTAAAACTACGCAACGGATTTTGATGCGGTTTTTTTAAATAGATAGAGTGATTCAAGAGGAGGGTTTACATTTATAATACATGCATAATATAGCCGTGCGAAGCCGGGGCGCTAGTTTTAGAGTTACAGTGATGCGCGCTCTCTTTAAATTTCACTCTCGCAGCTTCAACCTGTTTTACTTTTGGGTTACGCAGCTTCAACATGTGACTTATTTGTTACGGATGCGCGAAGTATAACTTCAAAACCTCCTGTATTTCTGTCCTTCAGTCCCTTAAGTATCATTATATTAGCTATACTAACCACAGACCCTGATTTCAGAAGCTGGTGGTTGGGAGTCCGAACCAGAGGAACTGGCGTGGGATCCTCATAGCGCTGCTGGTGATCGTGGCTGTGCTGGCGCTGATAGTGACGTCAGTGGTGCTGCTGACGCCACCTGATGAGGGCCCGAGAGTCAGGGGCAGGAGGCTGAGGATCCAGGACTTGATGAATGAAGAGCTGAAGCCGTTACGGTGGAATGGGACTTGGATTTCTGGTAAGTTTAGCTTATTTAGTAACGTCAAGGGGACACGTTATTATAATTGAGTTCCGTTGTCCCCATATAATAGGGACAGATTCAATGAGGACGGCAGGCATACACCAATAAAAAAAAATTGTAGGACACTAGCGGTGATAATTGCACAAATCAACCATTTTGGCTCCTATCTTTAATCTTTAATCCAGACTTTCACATTCCGTTACAATTACAGACCAATTAAATGTTAGAGAAATAACTAATCACCGAATTTATATCTGTGACTATATGGCAAAAGTCCCTAAACCTAATTATTTTGAAGATAAATTAAAGAAAAAATTTCAAGAAGCCTTATTAGGCACTCACACTCACATGCGATTTCTATGGCCACATCGTAACCTAACGTAGCCAGACCAAATTAGTGCTCGTTTGAGCGGATGGGAAAGTTATTTTTTAACCGACTTCAACAAAAGAGGAGGTTCTCAATTCGTCACTTATATTTTTTCTGTCCGATAATACGAGGTCAAAACGACCCCTAGGAAGTGTGATGAAAACTCCATTGGAAAATTTCGCGTTTTGAAATGTATCACTTAACTATCACTACATAGTATAAAACAAAGTCGCTTTCTCTGTCCCTATTTCCCTATGTATGCTTAAATCTTTAAAACTACGCAACGGATTTTGATGCGGTTTTTTTTAATAGATAGAGTGATTCAAGAGGAAGGTTTATGTGTATAATACATGCATAATATAGCCGTGCGAAGCCGGGGCGGGTCGCTAGTTTCTACTATGATACTCGTAGCTTAGATAAAATATCCACAATCAACTTGTTAACTTAAACAATACTTTTCAAATTCCACCTCAGATATCTCGGAACCCGTTTTGAAACTTGAGAACATGGAAATGTCATCTAAAGACAAGTTTTCACAGTTTCACTTCATACGTTAGAGTTGATACTTGATTGTTACAGTTGAATTTGATCACCAGGTAGAATCTTCGGGTAGAATTCATATAACAATAAAATATTTGGATCCTTACTTAATATTTACTTGTGAAAAAAAATCATTATATTTATTAAACTTCTTTATGTACATTAATTAAAAAGAAAGAAATAAAACAAAATTAATATTCTAATAGTCTCCCTAGGTAGGGTGGATTTTTTATGAAAAAAATCATTCAATCATGATTATTACAGCATTTGGAGGAAGCTCACAGCTAAGCGACGCTAGCTGATCGTTTACGGTCGTGCGGGTTAAGCGACGCCTGGCGCGGTCATTACTTCGATAGGTGGCCCTTGCCACTTAGTAGTGTGGCAAAAATGTGTTTTTGTGGTCCCTTCCATGCTTCGGAAGGCACGTTAAGCCGTTGGCCCGGTTGCTACCTCTAGTAGCAGTCGTTAGGTCAAGTTAGAGGCCTTAGGGCGATCTAAAAACTCTAACAATAGGTGAGCCACACCACTATATGAGAGAGAGAGATAACAGCATCAGCAACTGTAGTTTCTGGGACAGAATACAAGTCCCAGGCAGATGTAAATGATAGTTTATTTATTGACCGAACGAGCGAAGCGAGAGAGGTCTAGTGTTGAGAAGGGTCGGTCGCTCGTATGTTTGTATGTTTGTATGTTTGTTCGACGATAACTTGAGTACCGTTGCTCTGATCTTCATGATTTTTGGTATACAAGTAGTTGAGGTCCATAGAATTTTTAAGTTCGAACATGAGCAGGATCGGTCAGGGGGTTACGGAGATAGGGGTCCAAAAGGGGATCTACCTATATGGCACACAAACTATACTGCAAATATACCCGAGTGGGGTATCAAATGAAAGGGCGTAACTTCGGTGACAATAATATGGTACCATGGAACTGATCTGATGATAGAGCTGGAGGGAATCTGCAGGAATTATCTCATTATCCATACTTCATAGTTCATTCATTCAAACTACTCGTCAAGAATCGCCTTGACGAGTAGTTTGTCTTTCAATGGTAACCAGGGTCTGATGATGGAACTGGAAGGTGGTCATAGGAACTTCGCAATGAAACGACACAACCCCATCGAGTTTGGGCTCGTTAGAATCGCCTTGACGGGTAGTTTGTCTTTCAATGGTAACCAGGGTCTGATGATGGAACTGGAAGGTGGTCATAGGAACTTCGCAATGAAACGACACAACCTCATCGAGTTTGGGCTCGTTAGAATCGTCTTGACGAGTAGTTTGTCTTTCAATGGTAACCAGGGTCTGATGATGGAACTGGAAGGTGGTCATAGGAACTTTGCAATGAAACGACACAACCTCATCGAGTTTGGGCTCGTTAGAATCGTCTTGACGAGTAGTTTGTCTTTCAATGGTGACCAGGGTCTGATGATGGAACTGGAAGGTGGTCATAGGAACTTCGCAATGAAACGACAGAACCCCATCGAGTTTGGGCTCGTTAGAATCGTCTTGACGAGTAGTTTGTCTTTCAATGGTGACCAGGGTCTGATGATGGAACTGGATGGTGGTCATAGGAACTTCGCAATGAAACGACAGAACCCCATCGAGTTTGGGCTCGTTAGAATCGCCTTGACGGGTAGTTTGTCTTTCAATGGTAACCAGGGTCTGATGATGGAACTGGAAGGTGGTCATAGGAACTTCGCAATGAAACGACACAACCTCATCGAGTTTGGGCTCGTTAGAATCGTCTTGACGAGTAGTTTGTCTTTCAATGGTAACCAGGGTCTGATGATGGAACTGGAAGGTGGTCATAGGAACTTCGCAATGAAACGACACAACCTCATCGAGTTTGGGCTCGTTAGAATCGTCTTGACGAGTAGTTTGTCTTTCAATGGTGACCAGGGTCTGATGATGGAACTGGAAGGTGGTCATAGGAACTTCGCAATGAAACGACACAACCCCATCGAGTTTGGGCTCGTTAGAATCGCCTTGACGGGTAGTTTGTCTTTCAATTGTAACCAGGGTCTGATGATGGAACTGGAAGGTGGTCATAGGAACTTCGCAATGAAACGACACCACCACATCGAGTTTAGGCTCGTTAGAATCGTCTTGACGAGTAGTTTGTCTTTCAATAGTAACCAGGGTCCGATCTAACATATTAAGTTATCAAAGACCAAAAAGTATAAAATTAATAGAATAAAAAACTAAAAAAAACACGCTTTAATAAAAAAAGTCCAACTAAAAAATAGAAAATAAAATCTAATAAATTTGGATTAAGAATATTGTACTTAAATAGTAAGCGTGTTACATTGTGATTGCAAAAGAAAAATAACGAAGGTGTAGCATCACAAATTCACAATGTAACACGCTTACTATTTACAATATTTTTAATCCAAATTTATTTAAATTTAAAATTTATAGAAATTTATTACTTTGCCCCAAATCGTCCGAACTCTCTTTGCTTCATTTCCTATAATTATTTATTTCATAATCATGGGCTGTTTTACAATAATAGTGGTGGATAGTATTAAATAGTAGGAATGTTCGGTTCTAGCCGATCTAGAGACTCTGATAATTATAAAATTTGTAACTAATTTTTTTATAATTTTTATTGACTTGTTATATTTTAGTTTAGGGACTTATTACAGGACATATTGGCCTCAAACTTCTCTAATATATTCTCGTTCTCGAGCTTGTCTTCTCGTTTCCTCTTACGTAACATTATGATAAGTAGATACATAAGGAAGGAAGGAAAGGAATTACTATCTTCTGGATATTATGTTGGACACATTCAAAATGTCTTGAGTAAAAATAAAGAGTCAACGGATGTCCAGGGTGTGATGATTGAGCTGGCCTATGCTTTTAGAACTTAACAACAACAACAAGTTATGCCTATCGTGTTTGGATTCTCTAAATCATCCAATGTCAGATAATAGCGATACTAGGCACCTATCATTCAAATAAGATAGACCTGTCGTATTTGGAGTCTTTCGTCGTTATATTATACATTTTAGTACTTTACGCTGAAATATAATAAACGCTGAAAAAAACTCGTAAGGTCTCAGTTCGGGGCGAACTACTAGTTATAGTCAATTAAAACAATACAATACCATTTATATTAATGACTAAGACAAATAAAAATTGATCACGTTAACATGTATATCTCACACAAAACTTCAAACACACAGACGATATCGATCTCCACTCATCCGCAGTTAGCTCTGTAAGCGCTGTTCATCAAATTAGGACCACAGCCTAAATGACAGATATCCGTACAGGACCTTATAAGGGGCGATATTCTTAAATACTACTCAACACTCTTTTCTTGTAAAGGACTTTTATATATTTCGCGCCGTTCGTTACACAAATTTACCTACATTAAAATAATGAGCAACAATGAGTGGCCTAAATAGGAGGTCCACAAGATGGCGCGTATTGTTGTAAACTTAACAGTCATTTCCCGCAGCCAGGAGCCCTATTTTTTTAATCGTTCGCCCCGCGTCCAGCGTTCGATTTCTACTGGTATTCGTTCGATATCGGAAATTCACTATTTTTTAATCGCTCGATCGTAACGAGTGGTCTCCACCACTCGTCGCCGACAGGTGAGTGAGTGGTAGAATAAACGTCAAACATCCGGAAACGATCTTTGAAAAATATTTATATCTTCTAGGATTCTTTCGGATGTTCGTCGCAAATTACTGGTTTTTAATTATCTGCGTAAAACGAACAAAAATGGTCATTTTAAATTTCGACGACGAACGATTCAAAAATACAGAAAATTGGTGTCATGCGACTTGGAAGTCGAGCGTGACTTGTAGACGTATACGACGACGATGCTATGTCACACGAGCGATTCAAAAATAGAGCTCCTTGTCTGCTTGTGGATATTTGGGAATTTTTCACATAAATATACTGGCAACATTTCAATTGCCAATGGTAAATAAAAATTGAAAAACATACATCATCGTTTTGTACAAACGAGGCAGGTTTTTAAAATGTCTATATTTGTAGTTGTATGTACCTATTAATGGGCACCTCGCAGTTTTATTAATTCAACGTTTTTCACTCTTTGAACTCAATTCGATACTCGACAGTTGTTTAAATATGAAATATGTAGGAAATTATAACCAAAATATTGAAATATGTTGCCATTATTTTATTGTTGCAAAATAACGATAACAAGAAGCATGATGAAATGTGACGGCCACGAGCGTCTACCTGCAGTACATTTTCCCAAATCACACATAGTAAAAACAAAGTCGCTTTCGCTGTCCCTATGTCCCTATATCCCTTTGTATGCTTAAATCTTTAAAACTACGCAACGGATTTTGATGCGATTTTTTGTATAGATAGGGTGATTCAATAGGAAGGTTTATAATATGAATAATACATGCATAATATAGCCGTGCGAAGCCGGGGCGGGTCGCTAGTAAATTATAAAACCTTATCGAGTAGGTAAGTTTTTAAAGATGAGCCAGTGACGTCAAAAACAGTCGATTTCGTGCTATAATTTAAATTAATAAATGAGACAGAACTGATCGACTGACTGACTATCTGAAAAATGTATCATTTTCACTTATTTAATGTATTTTACAGTAACCTAATCTCACGCAAGTTTAATATCCTGGTTGAATAAGAAAAAACATAGGTACTTACCAGGATTTCATATGACACAGAAGATTTAATTTAACTTTATGTTATGAGCTGCGTCGAGAGGTCGGCGTTTGTCCGGTAATTTACTTTACCTACCTACGTCGTTTATTCTGTTAAAATTAAATGGAGGTTTAAAAATGCAAGTTGCAATAGGTATAACAAATTTTCCTATACATTTTCTCTTTTCATTTTATGTAAAAGTCTTTTCGTCTATTCGTCTCTTTGAGAACTCGATTTAGAACTCGCACGTAAAGTAAAGTGACTTTGTGGACAAAGGAGTCGTCACTATGTGCATGCAGTTAGCGTAGAGTCGTATTGCTAAATTGGGGTAGTGGACTCTATTAGAATAACTCTTTATCGTTTATGTTGTCCTGGTATTTCATTTTATGTAACACTTGCTGTTGCCCGCGACTTCGTTTGCGATATGGTTTTGTTTTATTTAGAATACCTATAATTTTCACAAAATAAAAAATAATTATTCAGTAGCCATCTTCTTGCCCGGTTCCGTAACCAAAGGGTTAAAACAAGCAAGCAAACAAAGACAGTGAAGTCTTAGTAGTAGGGTCCCGCCCTATTACTAACACGTCACTGTCTGTTTGTCTGTCCGGCTGTCCGTTCGTCTGTATGTTTGTCACCAGGCTGTATCTCATGAACCGTGATAGCTAAAGAGTTGAAATTATGTATTTCTGTTGCCGCTAACAACAAATACATTAAAAAGAGAAAAAAAATATGTGCTCCCATACAACATGGTTCGGAACCCTTCCGTCAGGAGTTTTGGCGGGAACGAGCCAACAACATGTCGTGCTGCAGTTTTATTTACACGAAACTTAGTTGTAAACCGAGTTAAATTGTATAATTCTGGTGGAAAGTTATCTAATTTAGTTCCTTGAAAGTGCACAAGTGTAGTGAAAGTAAAAATCAGTGTCAAACATGGACTTTTCTCGTTGCCTCCAAAATCTCCTACAAGGTTATAGTAAAGTAGCCACCGCTTTACTATGACCCCTGACTTGACAAACTGTGACTTGACGACTTGACCATCTTGAACACTTTGAGCCCGATTTCTGTAAATCGGGCCATAACTTGATGCAAAATATTACTTGATACTGGCTATACGCACAAACCGTGCGAAGCCATAACTGGAAAAAAAAAAACCCGCTGAAAATGAAGTACAAGATGAAAATGGCATAACGTTCGTGGGGCCAAACAAGAGAGAGAAAAAAAACCCTTCCGTCAGACTCGCACTTAGCCGGGTTTTTTTAAACATAGTTTTCGCTATGTGTAGGTTAATCTATTAAGCAGTTTTATTCATCGTTCTGACGTTCATGGCCGGAAAGATAATAATAATAAACGATATTGGCTTATTCCGAAAAAGCCCAAAATACCTACAAATCCAATAGTTCTCTAAACTTTTGAAGTTCATTTTACTTCATTTATAAAGGTCTTGTAATGATTCAATAGGGAATTTAATTTGCCGGAAAATATCCAGTTTGAAAATAGGCCCCAAAGCAAAATAAGGACAAAGTAGGCCTTTATTAAATTAACTCGAAGCTAACTCGAAGAAGTACCTGCGACTAATTTTATTTTCCCAAACGAAAAAATGTTTTAACAAGTCTAATAAGTGAACTGAAGAATGAATTAAACTTTCCGGATAAGAAAAGGATTTCGAATGAGGTTTTATTTTTTACGATTAAAAACTTTTTGTTCGTGGAACTCTGCTGACGTCAGTACTGGCCATTTAGGAATTCTGAAAATGTTATGTATAAATGCTCGTATATACAGGGTGTCCCGTAATGAATGGATAAGCTGGCACCTACGGATAGAGGACACTACACATAGAAAAATAAAAGTTATGTTCTATGAAAGTTCGGATATCTCGGAATCCGCCATTTTCGAAATTTTAAAAATTTCACTCCCTTCTCTTTATTTTTTGATGCCAAAACTGCAAATGAAGGAATTATTAAAATCTGGTTTTTGGACAGTATTCCAGGATATTTATCACATTATTATTACATTATGACAAATCGAAAGTTTTTTTTAAAACTGGACATAACTTTTATTTTTCTGAACCGGCACAGTGTCTTCTATCCGTAGGTGACTTAGGCTTATACATTCATTATGGGACACCCTGTATGCCGTTCTTACCCACTGTCCACCACACGATTTTTTGAAGTGAAAACTTCTTATGGCGCGTTGGGCACTTTTGTGGGTGAGCATTTTCAGCCGTTCTCGCGACAGATTTTGACGCGACAGATGAGATTTTATTTGTGTTTGTCTTTTTGTTTAACTTATACTGCCATCTATTACACAAATTGAGAAACTTAGTTTCTAGAAAGACCGCTATTCGAATGTAGATGGCGCTGATTTAAATTTTTTACTGCCATCTAGCGAATAAAAAATAAACTATATTTGTTTAAGTGAGTGCTAATAGATGGCAGTAGCAGATCGTTTCAAGAAATATTCTATGAGAAATAACAAGTTTATTGTTTTCACTTCTGCCTGCACTCCCGGAGTGCGCTGTTTTTTTTTTTTATAACGGTTCACCTTTGTCCACCTGGGTGTTCCTTCGTAAATACATATTTTACTCGGTATATCACGGTTGGATCTCGGTCATTTTTGCAGGTTAGAGATTTTGACATTTCACGGTTAACCTTGTGATCAAAAATATTCAGATTTGAAGTGCAAAAAGATTATGATTAGTAGGACTCCACCAAAAGGAGTCCACCAACCACCATGAGAAGGTTTAGTTAAAGTTATATCTAGCCCATGTAGGCGACGAAATTATATTTATTTATATTAAATTATATTAAATTAAATATAATTTGTCTATTTCGTCGCCTACATGGGCTAGATATAGACTTATTATGTAGATTTAACTTTTGTTTTTTCAAATAAAGAATAAATGGATAACACTCTAAATTCATTTGTATGGAAACACGATCGACCAGCGGAACCTTAAGACTTATAAAGGACTAGCTATTTTAACCAAATCTAAGCGTAGGTACGTAAATCTAAAGGCACTTATTGTCAGAACATATTTTAATCATATAAATTACGTACCCATCAGCATTATTTTACTACAGGTATTAAAGTAATTAACTCAAATAAATTGTGTGACCATGAAAAAGTTCAAACATCACGAAGCTACTGTGACAGAATGAACCAGGTTCCGTCACAAAGACATAAAACAGTAAACAAGATGGCGGCGCCACAATCAGCGCAGTGACGTTTACATCAAATGAAGCACTTTATTGTTGACTTCCTTCAGTCGTTTTCGTTTTGTCACTGACAGACTCGTAGCTCTTGTATTTTCAGAGATTTTTAATGAGTCTTTTTCTATAGGTAGGTTAAGATATTTACGCCTAGTTAATATGTACCTATTAAATACCTAACCAGTGTCATATTTCTCGTTTTAACATCGTACGCTCGACCAAAAGACAACTTCCAAGATAAATATTTTAATAAATAACCACACCGACCGGCCACGTTCTCGCCAACTTTACTAATTTCACCGCCATTTTCAGACATTAATTCTCTTTAGACATTTTGCGTGCAAACTGCTAATGAAATTCGTTGTACAAACAAACAGAATTGCCGACAAGTATGTATTTATAATAATTGTAATGGTTTAGTCCAACAAGTATTTGCTTCACATTTAAAGCAAAATGTTAGGTTAAGTGCTAATTTCTGTACCTAATGTTAAGGAACAAAAAAAACAAAAGTCGGTTTCCGAATGATAATTTTACGTGGTAACGTCATATTATGAAAACGATGAAAAATTGAGATTTTTTTTGTTATTCCTTTATTTATAGTTTTTTTTCTTTTATATAAATAAGTCTTCAGCTATTCGTCACTCGTCACCATAACACAAGCCCAGATGAGAGATATTATTATTAAATACTCTGTTGCCTAATCTTAACATGACGCATGACGTCACACATCGGGAACGGGACGCATGACGTCACACGATATTTCCTCGAAAACTTTTTGTGACATTGACATTATCACGTCAAAATTAAATGATTACTACACGGTGCTGAAGAAAATTATTTGAATCTGTTGAAAAAAAAAACAGCGCACTCCGGGAGTGCAGGCAGAAGTGAAAACTGTATATCTGTGTAAAATCTCATATGTCGCGAGAACAGACGCAAAAAGAGTTTTAGAAAAAAAAAAAAATAGTCGGACGACAAATAGTCGTCCGACATTTGTCGTCCAACAAATAGTCGTCCGACATTTGTCGTCCAACAAATTGTCGTCCGACATTTGTCGTCCGTCAATAGTCGTCCGACAAATAGTCGTCCGACAAATAGTCGTCCGACATTTGTCGTCCGTCAATAGTCGTCCGTTAAAAAATACCATATGTACGTCTTAATACACTAACAGCCAAATTAAAAACAGTAGGCCCAGGCATACATTTTCGCCGCGCCGTAGAGAGGGGATAGCTGTCTACTCTCCATCCGTCTTACGCTTTTTCGATCAGGTCACGTGTCCTGACGCGAGTTTAAGATTTTATACCCATTACAGAAAAAGTGCTCAACGCCGCTAAAGAAGTTTTCACTTCAAAAAAACTGGCAAGTGAGAGTCGGACTCGCGAACGCAAGGTTCCATACCATTATATTCTGTTTTTAGTATTTGTTGTTATAGCGGCAACAGAGATAGGTACATCATCTGTGAAAATTTCAACTCTCTAGCTTTAACGCTTCATGAGATACAGCCTGGTGACAGACAGACGGACAGTGGAGTCTCAGTAAAAGGGCCCGTTTTTTTACCCTTTGGGTAGGTAGTATTTAGTATTGAGGTAGTATTTTTGACATAGGCAAAACAGGCAGGGAAAACATTTGAAAATTGTAAAACTGTTGAATATTAAAGTTATTAGATTTCGGAAAATTAGGGCAATTTTAGGGAAAAATAAAGAAAAATTGTAAAACCTTTGAATAATTAAGGCTATTGAACATCGGAAAAATAAGTAAATTATAGCTAACGGTTGTAGCTAATGAATTTACCTACATTTTAATGCCTTTTTTAAGTTTTCCGGCGAGCCGTCTACACGGGAAGCTCGCCAAAATGGTGAACAACCGAGTACCGTCGGTATTTTCGAAGACGTACGTGACGCCTCGTCGTCCGTTCGAGAAGGCGCGTCTCGACCAGGAGTTGAAGATTATCGGCGAGTATGGGCTAAGGAACAAGCGTGAAGTGTGGCGCGTCAAGTACACGCTCGCCAGGATCCGTAAGGCTGCTCGTGAGCTGCTTACACTCGAAGAGAAGGATCCCAAGAGATTGTTTGAAGGTAATGCGCTCCTCCGTCGTTTGGTCCGTATCGGAGTGCTAGACGAGAAGCAGATGAAGCTGGATTACGTGCTCGGTCTGAAGATTGAGGACTTCTTGGAGCGTCGGCTGCAGACACAGGTGTTCAAGGCTGGACTCGCCAAGTCTATCCATCATGCTAGGATCTTGATCAGGCAGAGGCATATTCGTGTCCGTAAGCAAGTGGTGAACATCCCATCGTTCATTGTCCGGCTGGACTCGGGCAAGCACATTGACTTCTCCCTCAAGTCACCATTCGGCGGTGGCCGCCCCGGACGTGTCAAGAGGAAGAACCTTCGCAAGGGACAGGGTGGTGGAGCCACTAATGACGAAGAGGAAGATTAAATAAACATGTTTATAATGCGGTTTTTTTGGTCGGAAACATACGCTATGAAATCTATTAAATTCTTAGATTTTTTTATAAAATAAACAAAAAAACATTTATTTGGCGACAAGAAACTCAGAAAAGTAGTAATAAACATAACACTGAAAAAGAAACACAAAAGTATAAAAGAGTGGGAGGGTGTTAGGTTTTATTTTCGTTACTGAATTTCTTGATTCGGTCACCGCGCTCAAAGCTCGCGATAAAAGCTATGCAATAGTTTAATAAAAACGAAAAATAATTATGATTGTGTTCTATGTTAGTTGAGGTTTTCTTATTTATTACGACCTGTCTCGGCAAACGTTGTTTTGCCATTTACAAAAATAAACGAACTAAAGAAAACAAAATAAAAAATAGATTCGCCGAAAAAATAGATTAGATAGACCGATTCCCAGACCTAACTATACATATAGATTAGATAGACCGATTCCCAGACCTAACTATACATATAGATTAGATAGACCGATTCCCAGACTTAACTATACATATAGATTAGATAGACCGATTCCCAGACCTAACTATACATATAGATTAGATAGACCGATTCCCAGACCTAACTATACATATAGATTAGATAGACCGATTCCCAGACCTAACTATACATTTAAAATTTCATAAAAATCGGTCAAACCGTCACGGAGGAGTATGGTTACTAACATTGTGACACGGGAATTTTATATAATAAATTCAGTAAGTACAAACAAACAAAAAAAGATTACATTATAAAGTTATGACTGAGGTTTCTTCATTTTTTAACCGACTTCAAAAAAAAGCAGGAGGTTCTCAATTCGGTTGTATGTATGTTTTTTTTATGGATGTCTTCTTTGTTTTCTGACAACAAAATTATTTTTTCAATTACTTTTTCTGTTATAAAACTTAAGGTTGCATCTCTTAACTTGAAGCAAAAGTACAAACAGAAGCACAAGTTCTGCAGTAAATTCGTGTTTTATGTCTCAACTTTAAATTATTGCCGGTTCTCGGACATTTAATAAGTTTTCCCTCAAGGGCAACGATAATAAAATACACTTGAGATCAATTAATTACGACCATTTCAAATAAACTAATTAATCGACAAAGATCGATTTGTAAATTAAAGGCTTTGAGCTCGGCGACCGAATCAAGAAATTCCGTAACGAGACTAAAACATATTTTTTCTGATTAATACATGTTTCTTAAATCATCACTATCACTACATAGTATAAAACAAAGTCGCTTTTTCTGTCCCTATTTCCCTTTGACTGCTTAAATCTTTAAAACTACGCAACGGATTTTGATGGGGGTTTTTTTAATAGATAGGGTGATTCAAGAGGAAGGGTTATATGTATAATACATGCATAATATAGCCGTGCAAAGCCGGGGCGGGTCGCTAGTTTTATTTAAAGTTTAAATATAATCTTTGTATTATTTGTGAATTTAAATAATTTAATCACATAAGATTGGAAATTACGTGGGTCTAAGGTCCGTATTAATAAACCGAACTCAATATCGATTTCAATCTTGAGTTTGCTCTTGAGTTGTTGCGCTGATTAATAAACCTATCTTAAGACTCGATTAAAGAGCGACGTATCACTTGAGTAATACCGTATTAATAAATCAAACTCAGCTCTCAAGATATATCTCAAGATGTAGTTTCGTGAACTCAAGTCTGATTGCGGGTCATACGTGACATAAGTTAGCTGTTTCGTTAGTTTTGTAGTTCAGGAACATGGAGCTAGAACAAATTTTGTCAGAAATCAATTATTATAATGATATTTTATGCTAATGACTTTTTGAACAAATCATTCGCATTTAAATAAATAAATAAAAATAAAAATAAATATTTCAGGACATATTACACATCGCCATCCAGCCCCAAGCTAAGCAACTTAATGCTTGTGTTATGGGTGCCAGATAACGGAAATAATAAATAAATAATTATTAAAAAAAAAATTATATATAAATAAAAATAAAAAATTAAAAAAATAAAATAAAAATTATAAAATTTATTTATTAATTAATTATATTATTATTAATTTTATTTTTTTTATTTATTAATTAAATTATTTATTATATTTTATTATTATTAATAAATAATTATTTAGTAGTAAAATCTTACATTTTGTAAAAAAAATCACATTAAAAACAAGTTGACAGCAAAATATGACGACACTACCTACCATAGGGTAAAAACATACCATTCAAGGTAAGAACAAAGCGTTACTGTCATTCAATGTCGCTCTCAAGATCAGTTTCAAATCTCAAGAGCGATATCAGCCTGGTTAGAACTTGAGTTTTATCTATTAATTAACGCCTAACTTAAGATAGTGACCGCATCTCAAGACTCACTCAATTGATACGCACTCAAGATCGATATTGAGAGCGATTTATTAATACGGGCCTAAGACATGGGTTAGTACTGAAGTGACCCGATCCCCTAGCTACCTGTCTCTGAAGCTTTCAATTTCTAATTTCTCAATAAATGATGATTTAGAATGAAAAAAGTACCGTCAAAAAGAAAGTGTTAAATTTTTTATTTTATTACGACCCAGTTGGCACAATGGTCACCATGCCGGACTGCCAAACACAGGGTTGCGGGTTCGATTCCCGCCACAGACAAGTATTTATGTTGAGATATTTGTCTGTGGTCTGGTTATTTCTATATATTATAAGTATATATTTACAAAAGAAAAGTATATAAGTAGTATATCCGTTGTCTAGCACCCATAACACAAGCCTAGTTGCTTAGCTTGGGGCTAGATGGCGATGTGTGGAATGTTCTGCAATATTTATTTATTTATTATTATTTGAGGCCTACAGAGTCGCTTTTAGTTTAATCTAAATTGACCGATCCAATTTCGTTAATATCAAGTGCCTACACAAAATAATTTCATATCGGCGCGTCCATATTGTTCTTTTTTCGAAATTTTTGTTAGTGTTTACGGAGAAAATTACTCGAGGCCTTGTTTGTTATTTTAGGGTAAAACTTCGAGTCTTCGTTTTAGGAGTCTAATCTTTATTTAACGAGTTCCTTGAACTGAATTCGTTTAAATTTTTAAATAAGAAGGCAACAGGAAGTATCTTACGTAACTTAAAACTCAAGGGCTGCGCTCGGAAATGTACCTAAGTGAATCTTTAGTTAAACATTGGTTTGTTACATTTTCTATAACATTTTACGTAATAAAGAGTAATGGCAACACTTCGAACAAGTATTACTTGTTTGCAAGGAGGTTATTTATTATTATTTATTTATTTAAAAAAATGCAGTACATTCCACATATCGCCATCTAGCCCCAAACAAAGTAACTAGACTTGTGTTGTGGGTGCTAGACAACGAATATACTTTCTTTTGTAAATATATACTTATAATACGTAGAAACAACAAGACCACAGACAAATATCTAAGCATAAACACTTGTCTGAAGCGGGAATCGAACCCACAACCCTGTGTTTCGCAGTCCGGCATGGTGACCATTGTGCCAACTGGGTCGTCGATAAAACAGTTGCTCTCAGGTTTACAGCCCACGCGAAAACGCCTACGTTAGGTTCTTGTAGTACCTCTAATATGTATAATGGCGCTGATGAAGAAAATGAAAAACACGTCACTTTAATTGCTTATATCTTTTGTTTCACATCTAATATACAAAATACTATCAATTTAATTGTAATCTAGAAAAACGGAGAATTTTATCAAATCGTTTCAATTTGTGGAGGAAAGGGTACCGGGCGCTCTCTCCATACAAACGTAGTCGTCTGTTTCCTCCCTGGATAATGAGACCAGAGCAAATATTTTTGTTGCATAAAACTTATAGCTGCCATGACCAATTATTGACCATGCTTCTAAGTTTTTTTTCTTTTTTTTATTCTTTATTTCTACGATAAGTAGAAAATTAAAAAAAAACAAGGGCTTAGTCATGGCAGTTATAGGTTTTATGCATCAAAAATATTTGCTCTAGTGTCATTATCCAGGGAAGAAACAGTCGACTACGTTTGTATGGAGATAGCGCCAGTACCCTTTCACCTTAAGTATTGCCATCCCAACATTTGTTTGCCAGACTTGAAGCAGTCAATGATCCAAAAATATCCCGTTTTATCGTCGCGCACCAATAAATCGATATTGAACTCGAATCGTCCAATAAACAACGTTTACGAAACGTTACGACTATCGTTAAATCAATGAATTTTACGTTTTAAAACGTACTTTTGACGTTACGCTTCGATTATAAGTCCGTTTTACAGCCATGTAAAGTTATCTGTTTAGTTTTGATTGCATTGAAGTCCTGATTGAATTGATTAGATTGACTGACTGACTATCAACACAGCTTAAAAATAAGTGTGGCACTCGGGGACTGCCGCGGTAAAGCTATTGCATAGTGAACGCTCGGCCGAGCTACATGGTAGGCGGAGTGGGGGGTGTTAGGTTTTATTTTCGTTACGGAATTTCTTGATTCGGTCGCCACGCTCAAAGCCCGCGATAAAAGCTATGCAATAGCTTAATAAAAAAATAAAAATATGAAAATCAGCACAGCTACCTCCTAGATTGCGTTTCATCAAACAGTTCCTATGCTGTCATGTTGGCTTCCCTGTCTCGCTGAATATTTATTTGCATTGCTGCCAACAGAGAAACTATTTCATGAAACGTACTAATCAAAATACCCCCCTTTAAATATTATACAAAACTGTCCCGTCAAACGATGTTTTGCCATTTACAATAAATTTTTTAAAAATAAATGTCGTTCGATTCTCAGACCTAACGAATTTACACAAACAAAACATACAAATCGGTTCAGCCGTTTAGGTGGACATAGGTAACTAACACCGCGTCACGAAAAAAAATTGTGGAAATTTTATTTAATTGAAGTCAGTGAGAATGTGCAGAAATGTAAGGAAAGTAAAATATTTCACAACATTACCTACCCCGGACATAACTGATAGATCCACCCGGTGGATTTAAAAGGAAAAATATCCATAGATCCACCGGTGCATCCTCATCGGTGGATCCTAATGGATCAACTTTTCACATAGTACCAGGGCAACATAAGCCAATGGTAGTAAATAAATCAAATCAAATTACAATACCACGATAGCTAGAAGTCTACTCAAGACATAACTGATAGATTCACTAGTGGATTCGGGAGAAAACAACCATAATTCCATCGATTTTTTTAAGACTATTCAAAGTGAACATGATTCCAAATAAATAAAAAAAATGACTTTGACTATGGTGCAAGCCTCATCGACGAATCCTAATGGATCAACTTTTCACATAGTACCAGGACTACATAAGCCAATGGTAGCAAATAAATCAAATTACAATTTCACGTAAGCTAGCGCTCTACTCAAGACATAACTGATAGATTAGTGGATTCAGGAGAAAAAAAAACATAATCCCACCGGTTTTTTTAACACTATTTAAAGTGAACATGATTATAAACAATTTAAAAAAATGACTGTGACTATGGTGCAAGCCTCATCGACGAATCCTAATGGATCAACTCTTCACATAGTACCAGGGCAACAAAAACCAATGGTAGTAAATAAATCAAATTACAATATCACGTAAGCTAGCGGTTTAAGTAATTAAAATTTAATTTGACCGAGTCCGATCCCGCGGGACACCGCACGCTCAGAAATATTAATTAATCAGTACTACTGGTTGCCCCAAAGGGGCTTTCTGTGACAAAATTGATTCAAAGTAATTAAGAACGTCTAGATTTTTTTTATATTGCAGGAAATTTCACACAACGCCATTTAGCCTTAAGCTAAGCAAATAGGCTTGTGTTATGGTGGTCAGAAAACTGATAGAATCTTAATCCTAACTTAATCACTATCACTACATAGTATAAAATTGGCGACCCAGTTGGCACAATGGTCACCATGCCGGACTGCCAAACACAGGGTTGCGGGTTCGATTCCCGCCTCAGACATGTATTTATGCTTAAATATTTGTCTGTGGTCTGGTTGTTTCCATGTATTATATGTATATATTTACAAAAGAAAAGTATATAAGTAGTATATCCGTTGTCTAGCACCCATAACACAAGTCTAGTTACTAAGCTTGGGGCTAGATGGCGATGTGTGGAATGTCCTGCAATATTTATTTAAGTATGTATTTATTATTTAAAATAAAGTCACTTTTCGCCGTCCCTATGTCCCTTTGTACGCTTAGATTTTTAAAACTAAGTTAAAACTACGCAACGGATTTGATGCGGTTTTTTTTTAATAGATAGAGTGATTCAAGAGGATTTATATAGAAATCAATGCCACGTTTCGTTGTAATTTTATAACTCAAGAACGGGCTCACCTATCTAAACCCATTTGGTTTGGATAGGTGAGCCCGTTCTTGAGTAAGCTTTGTTCGGACTATTTAGTAGATTATGTGAAGTTTGCACAAAATCGATCGAGCGGTTCTTCATTTATCACATTTTTTTTATATGGCAAAACAACGTTTGCCGGGACAGCTAGTAATATTATAAATCTGAAAACACCGACCAAGTGCGAGAGAGTTTTTTTTCTGTTTTTATTATTTGTTGTTATAGCGGCAACAGAAATACATAATGTGTGAAAATTTCATGATTCATGATATACAGCCTTGCAACAGACAGGCGGACAGACAGACAGACAGCGGAGTCTTAGTAATAGGGTTCCGTAGGCTTTGGGTACGAGGTTACACATTATAATATCTAAGTTCATTAAAACTATGTTCGAAATAACTACGGTCATACCTAATAGCTACTGTTTAAAATACCTAATGGTTGTTTCACATATTTTTGTAATAACTAATTTACAGTAAACAGTAGTTGAATCGACCGTTCGGTACTATGAACATATGTGAATCGACCGTATAGTTATTTCGAACAGTTATAATGAACTTAGTTATAACTAGCGACCCGCCCCGGCTTCGCACGGCTATATTATGCATGTATTATACATATAAACCTTCCTCTTGAATCACTCTATCTATTAAAAAAACCGCATCAAAATCCGTTGCGTAGTTTTAAAGATTTAAGCGGTCAAAGGGAAATATGGACAGAGAAAGCGACTTTATTTTATACTATGTAGTGATGATGTGTGAATCGACCGTATAGTTATTTCGAACATAGTTTATTCAAAACCAATAATGAACTTAGTTATTATAATGTGAAACCGGGTACGGAACCTTTATTAAAAAAAAAACAGCTATTATACGGTACCTACTAAGACAGGGTTTCGAAAAATTCAGGACTTACTCCCATCAGCCCCGCTAGCTCTGGAAAAACAGTTTCTAGCGGGGCCGATGAAACTCTTCAACCTCTACGTGGGCAGAGTCTCGGGTGAGTGCTTGTCCCAGTAGGTATATCAAAGTAAATCGTTTCATGTTCCATTGTCATCGGGTTACATGTATTTGAATGTCAAATAAATCCGGTGACGTCACAGGGACGTCTCATTTGCATTACAGATACGCAAAGGTACGACTGGTTAATGCTTTGAGAACAGGTTGGAGGTTGCTAATAGGTAGGTGATGTTTGTTTTAGTCGGTTATTCCCAGAATGACACCATTTTGATTACCAAGAATGTTAATAAAAATTAGTTAATTCTACTCTAATTAAGTGTGAGTCTGTTTGTCCTGCTTACAATAATATATTTGGAGGAGTGGGTTGTTTTAGCCTGGAACAGGCAAATAAGTTTTTGTTCTACCATTTTTGAATATTCGAATATTTTTTTGAAAAATTTGTGGTTATAAAAAAAAAATAAAAAAAACGAACTTAAATAAATAAATAAATATTGCAGGACATTCCACACATCGCCATCTAGCCCCAAACTAAGTAACTAGACTTGTATTATGGGTGCTAAACAACGGATATACTACTTATATCTTTTCTTTTGTAAATATATACTTATAATACATAGAAACAACCAGACCACAGACAAATATCTATACATAAATACTTGTCTGAGGCGGGAATCGAACCCGCAACCCTGTGTTTGGCAGTCCGGCATGGTGACCATTGTGCCAACTGGGTCGTCAAGGTTATGTTTGCATTACATTGCATTAAGTACCTACTTTCAATACAATTTATTTAATTCTACTCTAATTTGGTTGACGATTAGACGTCTCCTTTAACGGATCCCCTACTCTCAACGTCGCACTAACGAGTATTTGAGTGAAAAAATCGGACAAAAATATTTAATCTATTTATATAATTTTATGTGCAATTAAATTAAATAAAACACAAAGTTTGACCATTATAATAATTATATATATAAAATTTTACGTCTTTTTACATTTTTAGGATTCTTCAACTTCTTCTTCATCGGAACTTTCGTCTTCGCTTTGTCTATTTTTAAATACCGTGCTGGCAGACATCATTTCTATTGCCTCCTTTGAGAAAGGCTGTCTTTTTTTATTTTGCGTCTTTCTGCTGCAACTGATAAATGGATCAGAACTTAAAAGAAGTCTGTTTATTATATCTATGTTGCAGTCTCTGCGGGAAAATTTGCGGGAAAAATTTAATCTGTATTGCCTAAAATGTTTGTTTCGGGCTTCAGCTGCCTCTTCCGATAACTGGCCAATAGGTAGGAGTGCATGAGCTATTACTTCACCTCCATGTATTAAAATTTTGTGTATGGTTGGTGACATGGGATGCCAACCATACAGATCGACATATATTTTTGCAGTTTCATTTGCGTATGCTTCAAATTTTTCTACATCAATGTTATTGCCACTTGATATTACTTCTAATATAACTTTAAACCTTTTTATTAAATCGACATTGATGCCTGTTATTCTTGAGGAGCATTCCGGATCTGCAAAAAATCTCCTTGACGTGTTCCCGTCATTAGTGTTCCCAAACCCTGCTTTGGGAACATCTACGAGTAATCCCATTTCCTCTTTAAAGGCTTTTTGTAGTTTTTCTTTAGTCTCTTTTACAATTTTTTTTTCTTCTGTAGACCGTGCTTGCCATTTTTGTAAAGGCAATTTATAGGCTAAATGTAAAATAGATTCGAAAAATCGAATTCTTGCGTGAAGAATTGATAATCCAAACTTCAACGTTTCTACTTTACTTTCTTTTTTAATTAATTTATTAAAATCCTTCGAAGTCTGTCCGCAAATGTACCATCTCATTGTAGATGAGGTGTCTGTAGCAGCATTACATACCTTGCCATCAATCATGGTAAGTAACAGTTTATGTTTTATTTTGCTCCCATCAACTTCTGTCTCCTGAAGCTGTTCGGCTTGGTTTTCAATGTATTGTATTTCTTGTTTTGTGATATCTTTTGTTTCATTAATAAATCTTATACGTATGGGTCTGCAGAATCTGACTGAAGACGGAACCGGATTTTGCCAAATGACTTTTTTCTCCTCTTCTTCAATGATAATAGATAGTCTTAGAGGCACTAGTGAGCTTTGAAAAATATTTGCATCACTATCTCCGTGATTTTCAAATTTTTGCTTGTATTGTGTCTGCTGAGATCCGTCACATCCCCATTTCGAAATTAACACCATATTTGGTTTTTCTTCATCAGTGCATGACGTACTGACAACCTCCGCTATATATTTGTACAAGCGCAATGCAGTGTGATTTAGTAATGCTTGAAGTTTAACTTCTGCGCTTGTCTCAGTGACATGTATTGATTCTTCCTCGGGATAACATTCAATCTTAGCCATTTGTATGACAGAATAGCAGGGGTAAATAGCTTTACCAGATCTGTTGATTATTTCCCATTGTCTTCTAGTGAAATCACCTTCAACAAAGATAGCCAGTGCTTCTGCTGGCGTATATTTTTTTACAGTTGTTTGTTTCTTGCTAGTAGAGATAACTTTCTAAGTTTAGTAGCTCTGGTGGGTGAAGCCATTAATTCTTTAATTATTTTTGATGCATCTTTGTTTCCTGAAGTGCCCTGACTCACGCCAGCAGCATAAGTCAACTCCTCGACAGATACTTGTTCACGCAGATCTTTTGTTTTTCTCCGTTTGCTACGGTCACACACATCTTCAAATGATTTTTTTGGACGTCCAGGTTTTGGTAAGGTAATTTCAGGCCAGTTAGGTAATTCCATCGAAGATGTAAGCCACACTTCATTACTTTTTAAAAACCGTTCTTCTTTGTATGAAGCTCCTCTCCACTTCTTTTTGAATTCGCTTTTAAAGTGCTTCAAACCATTTACAATTCTTTGTTTCTCATGTTCCGGACAATTTGTCAATTGCACAAGTCTATCTTCAAACAATGAAAACTTTTCTTCCATTTTGTGGCCCTTGAATTCATTCAAGATCTCATACAATGCTCTTCTGGTAAATATCTTGATAGTTCTCGAATTATCTGTACGACAAAGAAATAAATATATTAACTTAAAATAATTGTGTAATTTTTACGTACAATTTAAAAGTCATATAAAACAAAATGGCGGACGTAGGCGGATGGTTTTATTATGATTTACAATAGCCAACAAATCAATTATTATCTTGTTATAAAAGTTGTAGCCCGACAAGACACGACATATACATAAAAACACGATTGTTTGAAAACGTAAAGCAAAAATTTTTACCTAAATTGTAACTGTTTTAATATCACATAAAAATATAAATTTTATACGACAAAGTAATAATGTAATATTTTAAAATGTAGTACATACCTTCTTCTGCCATATCCAATAAAAGTTTTTTCTAAATTTAACCACACAAACACACAACTGTGAAGCGAAGTTATAGTGCGAACAAAAGTGCCGAAAACAAAGACATGCGACTCCACCAACGGCTGAGTTTCGACTGATTTGTTAAAACAGGTCTAGAGCGGGGGGATTTTTAATGGCTGCCGTCTAAAAGGTCGGTTACCTGGCTATAGGAACAATAGCTTACTTGACACTTTTGACTAAGTTGCACATTTTTACTTATGTCCGATTTTATTGATCTAATAATCGTTAGTGCGTCGATGATGTCGACAACTTTTTCATGTTTATCATCCCTCTTGGACTAGGGGAAATGATAAGCGCTAATTTAAGCGTTACTGTTTGTCCTGCATACAATATGTTTCGATGATGTTTGACACTGGCCCGATGATGGTGGCATCCATTTTAAATTCAATAAAATTTAAACCCACGGCATAATTTTAATTAAAAAACCTCCATATACCTACTACCACCTGCAAATCAATAGTCCATTTTCTACCAAATACGTAGCAGGTAACACATCTCTACTCTTGTGGCAGGTACCTCACTACCTACCTAATATTTACTCAAGTAACGTCTACAGAAAAAAATACATTCATAGTTTCGAAAAAAAGTATTTAATAATATAATAATATAGCATTCATCTTTTAATATTTACAAAATTGCGTAATTACTATGCTTAAAAAATCAATAATAAATCAAACGAATTTGAGTGACGAACCTAAATATCACGTTCCAAATTTTGCTTGTTCTTTTTGTCAGTTTAGTTATAATATAGAACATCTTTTTAGTTGAAAAATTATCCCCATCGGTTTTTTTTTAATAAACGTTGAAACTTTTAAAGATTCGGGCATTAGAAGCAGTAGAGTTTCGTTGTTAGAAGGGGTTAATTTTTTCGTGTTCAAAGTTCTTACAAAGCTTCATAATGAGAAATAAAAAAATAAATTAAAATTTAAAAAACCGACTTCAAAAAATCCTGAAAACAAATACTAAAAAAAACTTAAAACTGAAAAATAATCTATTTCGGGTCACTAAGACAGCAGATAACTTAAACATAAGTACTAACTTGGAAGTCGGACTGGGTGACACCATGTTTTATGTATACCTCTCAACATTCAATCTAACCCAGTCCGACTTCCAAGTAAGTACTTATGTTTAAGTTATCTGCTGTACATACTTATCTACCATACTCTTACCATCTTCTTCTTAATCTTCTTCTTAATATATATAAATCTCGTGTCACAATGTTTGTCCTCAATGGACTCCTAAACCACTTAACCGATTGTAATAAAATTCGCACACCATGTGCAGTTCGATCCAACTTGAGAGATAGGATAGCTTACATCCCGATATTCCCACGGGATCGGGAGTTACGCGGGTGAAACCGCGTAGGGCAGCTAGTATTCTATATATATAAAAGAAAGTCGTGTTAGTTACACTTTTTATAACTCGATAACGCCTGAACCGATTTGGCTGAAAATTGATGGAGAGGTAGCTTAGAACCAGGAGACGGACTTTTTTTTTCGATTTTCAAACGAGATTGGGACATACGTGGTTGAAATTAAATATACGAATTATTCCATATTCAAACCCGCATAAGTCCCGATCCCGTGGGAATATCGGGATAAAAGTACCTATGCTACACTATTATGTATTCTGTGACGTTCGTCTTTGTTGTAAGGCGTTCGACCGGGGGGTTTTTTCGAGCGGCTGCAGTTTTTTTGTTGATTACTCAGCACCTACTAATTGGAATTTGATGTAAAGTATACCAGGACTTTCCTCAGATTTCACTTGGTTTAGGCGTTTTTAATTATATATTATGTAACAAACAAACAGACAGACAGATATATTTTTGTTCTACTACTTTTTCGAAGAACCACAGACACATTTTTTTCATTTGCTGTATTATATAAAAATCAATGCAACTTTTCGTTGTAATTTTATAACTCAAGAACGGGCTCACCTATTTAAACCAAATGTTTAAGGTTTGTTCGGACTATTTAGTAGATAGTTTATGTGAAGTTTGCACAAAATCGGTCGAGCGGTTCTTCATTTATCACATTTTTTTTATATGGCAAAACAACGTTTGCCGAGACTAGTTTCCTTATATAAAACAATGCAGTTTTCATTGTCTAGTTAGAGCCATTATTTCTCGCCATATTGCGCTAAGCTCTCAAATGGTGCAACATTGCTTGCTAGCTAAGTCCATTGCACATATTATTAAATAATAAACATAGGTTAAAATAGAGTAGAGTAGAAAAGAGAGAAAAAGGTCCTAAAAAGGTATTTTCAGCCCATTTAATGATAGGAAGAAAAATAAACTCATGGGTTTTTTTTGTGACAAAAGTCAAGATTTACAATATTTTCAAAGTATATTTGAAATGGAGCAATAAAAGTCATGTCCATCGGTTATTTCAATAAGGTAAGACGAACGACGACGTGTCGAAGGACGTTTTGTGCCTGCTTATTGCATCTTTAAGTAAATTATTATAATAAACTAGCTGCCCTCCGCGGTTTCACCCGCGTAACTCCCGATCCCGTGGGAATATCGGGATGTAAGGTATCCTATCTCTCAAGTTGGATCGAACTGCACATGGTGTGCGAATTTTATTATAATCGGTTAAGTGGTTTAGGAGTCCATTGAGGACAAACATTGTGACACGAGATTTATATATATTAAGATAACACGTCCTATCAAACAGCTTTACCTGCAATAAAAATTATAATCTTAAAATTCATAATTATTTTGCAATTTAACCTTTATAATTACTGCCCGTGGTTTTAAATTGATGTAAATCGATTAATTATATGTATATTTAAGAACCCAAAAAGCGAACCTAAAGTGGCCGGTGAAGGATGTCCTTTTCTTTAAAAAAATCCGGAAAATATATTACCGGATTATATACTAAAATTGATTCTTCGCTAATTTAGATCTGCGCTTTAACCTTTCATTACCGGTGTGGGCACGAATTGGACCATTTTGGGCCATTATAAATGCCCACCAGTTTTAACGTATTAGAGGGCTAATGTATACGTCAGTTAGGACCCATTTGGATAATTGGCTCGTTTTATATTCTCGAATACGTAATTTAATTTGCATTTTTATTTACGTGCGAAGTGTTCGGATTTAAATAAGGAACTGGAATTAAAAAAAAATAGTAATTATTTTCGCGTATTTTTGAGTCTCCTCGCGACCATGACTATTGTAACATAGTCGAAACGTCGAGGTAAGAGAAATAAGAATAAAAAATACGCGATTAAGACCCGCGAAAATAATTACTATGAATCCAAATCGTGTAAGTTTAAAAAGTTTATTAGAATAAAAAAATGTCAAACGCAATAAAAAACTAAATTTAATTCATAGGGGTTTTGTATATAGTGCCATCTAGCCCTAAACCATGTAACTATCTTTTGTTACAGTCGCCTGATAACCAATATATAAGAATATTTACCAATAAAAATGGTTGTCTGTAAACTCGGTCTACGGACGATAATTTTACGTGATAACGACATAAAGACTCTTTTGTATCGTTGACATTATCATTTTGCATAGATAGAAAGAAAAGCATTTATTGAGTACAAACTAGGAATGAAGAAATGAACATGACAATGAAAATTAATTACAAAACAAAAAAAGTGGTAAAGAAAAAACAACATCTATGAGGAGTCGTGTGCTGACCCAAATGGTTTCAGCTAAAAACTGCAGTCAAACATGCTTTTAACTGCAGCGCTGGTCTTCCGGCCATCTAGCTAGAGCTAGCCAGCATCTAGCATACTTGCTATGTTTACCTTGTCAATAACGTAACGTAACGAATGACGTCACACTTTTTGTGAATTTCGGTGTTCATCGATTTATAAGACGTTATCACGTTAATATATACTTTAAAATAGAAGCCGTGTGCTGTCCAAAATAGTTTGACCTCAGCTATGAGTTACATAGCTGAGTTTGACTGCGGCGCTGATCTGATTTCACTTGACGAACCAGATTTAACTTTTGTTGATATTATGATTATTTAATAAAGATTATTTTTAAACCAACACTGATGATGGATGGCACTACGAGTCTTAGTTTTAAATAAAAAAAAAGTGTGTTCGTGTAACCTTTACGCGCGATTGAAGTAAAACTTCATTTCAAACCGTAATTTTGAAGGAAACAAAGTAAATAATAGATTTTTGCAAAAATATCTAGTATTTTCAAAGGTTTCCGCTACTCTAACTTATAATCAAACTATCTAATTAGAGATAGAAGAATAACATCGCGGACAGTCACTAACTTCCTAATACTAATGAAGGTCTTCGGTAAAGGTGTAGTACCTCTAATGCACCAACCTCTTTTTTAATTTCATAAAGTAGATAATATAGATAGGCAACTTATTAAGTCAGCTGTCATTTTGAGGTTAGTTCAGCACATGTCAATATAACCGGAAACTACGTAAGCGTTACTTCCGTCAGAAATAGTCGCGCCTAAAGAAGTTTTACTTCAAAAAAGTTATCTCTAATTTCACGTAGCTTGTTATGTAGTTGGTCAGAGCACTGCACCGCTACGGTCATGGGTTCAAACCCCACCGGTAGCATAAAATTTTTGAGATTGTTTTAATTTTTTTAGGCCTAATTTGTATTTTGTTTGTTTGCTAATCATAATGTGTTTGTTTTTGGAACGAAGTTCCTTATCGCGTGTTGCGAAAGGGGGCTAGACGGAAAAAATTAAGACCATAAGTTGTAACGACACTTTTTGCATAGAAAGGAAGCCAGTTATTTTCGTTTCGTCTTTCTATTTCGCATTGAACAGTGTGATGTCGCGACGATTATTTACAAAAAAAAATTACAATTCCTTCACTAATTAATCGAAAAGAACTTCGTTCCATCCGGGTGTCCCTTGACACCTCTCAAGTTTGTTTTTTAATTATTTGAGTCAATTTAATTTTAATTTCATTTGGATTGTATTAATTTTGGTTTTCCCATCCCGTCACCGAGGTCGTTGAGATTTAGTACCTAAGTAGTTATGTATATAAAATCAATCAAAACACCAAAGTACAATAATATTTGTATACAAATGGTCCAAATGTGGCTAATTTCACCTGTTATCGCGAGACTCAGTCGTTTGTATAATAGCAGACGTCACAATGTACCTACTGTATAATGGATAAACAATTCACAGCCGCTGGTCGTAGAGTCTTGATATTTGGAGAGTTTGTAAAGGGAGGTATTAACTTAAAAAAAAAACCAGTCAAGTGCGAGTCGGACTCGCGCACGAAGGGTTTCGTACCATTATCATCACATAAAATACATGTAGAAGGGTAAATGGCGGTTTACGGTTTATGACGTATTAAAAAAAACTACTTACCAGATCTCGTTCAAACCAATGTTGTGTGGAAGTTTTAGATGGTCATGTATATCATATATTTTTTTTAGTTTCATCATTCTCTTATTTTAGAAGTTCCCCCCCCCCTGTAACTTCTACACTCTTTTTACCACTTTGGAAGTGTCTCTCGCGTAAACTATTCAGTTTAGATAAAAATGATATTAGAAACCTCAATATCATTTTTAAAGACCTATCCATAGGTACCCCACACGTATGGGTTTAATGAAAATTTTTGTTTGAGTTTCAGTTCTAAGTACGGGGATCCCTAAAATTTATGGTTTTTTTTCTATTTTTGTGTGAAAATCTTAATGCGGTTCACAGAATACATCTACTAACCAAGTTTCAACAGTATAGTTCTTATAGTTTCGGAAAAAAGTGGTTGTGACATACGGCAGACAGACAGACATGACGAATCTATAAGGGTTCCGTTTTTTGCCATTTGGCTACGGAACCCTAAAAAGGGGTTTTTGAAATTCCACCACTTACTTACTACTTACTCCGCTGGCTCAGCGACCCAAAGTGGATCTTGGTCTCCGAAACGAAAGTCTTCCATCGCTCCCTGTCCTGCGCTATTTCTTGCCAATTGTTGACTTGAAGTTCGCGCAGGTCAGCTTCCGCCGTGTCCTTTCAGCGAGCAACCACTAAGAGGTTAAAATGGCGGCTGAAAGCTAGTCGACGAATAAAACGTTTGTTAGTCTGCTTTGCCCTAACTATAATAGCTTCAAACAATAAAAAAATACTACAATAGAAAAATATCGATAAAAACTTCGTCAAACATTCTTTCCATTTCATACGAACAGTTACCCCCTATCATTAATCGAGTGGTTTATAAAATATTCAAAGCAATCAGGTGGAAAGGTCTATAGAACAAACTGATATTTTATTGTGAAAGGGTTATTTTGTTTCCTATTGTTATTTCCTTAGGCTGTTTTCATATACAGGGTATAATTTTGAGTGGGTCAAGGTAAAAAAAAGGTGCTAGAATGGCCGCTTTTAGGTACTGCGCCAAGAATCGTACTCGGTTTTTAACACGCTTTTATTAGGTCGAACTGTACCTATGTAATTTTAAGATAATTGTTACACAAATCAAAATCTACTAGTATAAAATAAAGTCACTTTTCGCCGTCCCTATATCCATTTGTATGCTTAGATCTTTAAAACTACGCAACGGATTTTGATGCGGTTTTTTTTAATAGATAGAATAATTCAAGAGAAAGGTTTATATGTATAATACATGCATAATATAGCCGTGCGAAGCCGGGGTGGGTCGCTAGTAACAAATAAAATTAAAAACAAATAAAACAAAGAAAAAATTACAATAATTAAAAACAATCAACAAAAAAAAAAATACAATCATTAAAAACAATCAACAATTAAATTAATACAAAAAAAAATCATAAAAACTACAATTAAACTAACATCTAATCAAATAAACCGCCGCAACAGAATGCAAGCGGCATTCCCCCGTTGGATGGGAGATAACTGTTTGAACAAGTTTATGTTTTCGTGATCGAGTATTTATCCTGAAATAACTCTTATTAATTTAATGTGTATGTTATCAAGCAGTTTTGGAGCTCTACGATGGGCTTGCAGGCCCAAAACTGCTTTTATTAGAATGTTTTTAACTCAATCAAGATTCTTGAGGTTAAGTTTAAGGTGAAAGGGTACCTGCGCGCTCTCCATACAAACGTAGTAGAGTGTTTCCTCCCTGGATAATGACACTAGCACAAATATTTTTGTGCCATAAAACCTATAACTGCCATGACTATGCCCCTATGTTTTGGATTTTTTCATTTTCTAATTATCATAGTAATTAAAATTGAAAAATAAAAAAAAACAAAAAATAGGCGCATGGTCATGGCAGTTATAAGTTTCATGAACCAAAAATATTTGCTCTAGTGTCATTATCCAGGGAGAAAACAGTCGACTACGTTTGTAATAGTTTGTATGGAAAAAGGCCCCGGTACCCTTTCCTCTTATCAATTCATGAATTTATAAGACAAATACTTTGAGAATAAAAACATTCATTTTAGAATTCTACAGCTGCAATTGCTTTGAGCGATAAGACCGCCCTTTGTACACTTAGACTTAAGCTTTGTTTTTAATTAAGTACTAGCTGCGCCCCGCGATTTTACCTGCGTAAGTCCCAATCCCGTGGGAATATCGGAATAAAAGTAACTTATGTGTTAATTCAGGTCTCCAGCTATCTACGTATCGAGTTTCATCGTAATCCGTCCAGTAGTTTTTGCGTGAAGGAGTAACAAACATACATAAACACACAAACTTTTACATTTATAATATTAGTAGGATTAATGTTATTAGAAATTGGTGTTTACAATAAAGAATTTATCTATCTATATCTTCTGTTGACGACCTCTGTGCCGCGTCGGGCGAACACCCGACTGCGACGCAGAAGGTTGCGGGTTCGATTCCCGCCGGGAACAAGTATTTATGCTGACCATAAATTCTTGTTTCTGGTTCTGGGTGTTTCCTATATGTATAATATGTATATATTTACAAAAAAAAAAAGTATATAAGTAGTTTATCCGTTATCTGGCACCCATAACACAAGCATTAAGTTGCTTAGCTTGGGGCTGGATGGCGATGTGTAATATGTCCTGAAATATTTATTTATATTTATTTATTTGTTGCCGACAGTACAGTTCAGATAATAAAATTATGTTTCTTTTCAAAAAAAATTTCCTTTCTGAATGTTTAATATCTAAAACAAATGTCAAAACCAATCGGTCGGCGCCGACCCGTGTTTTATATAAATCTGGCCTTAGGCAGGGTTGGTTTTTTAGGGTTCCGTACTGAAAGGGTAAAAACGGGACCTTTTTACTAAGACTCAACTGTCCGTCTGTCTGTCTGTCTGTCACCAGCCGCCCAATTGCCGTATTCTTATGCAGCGCGTCTTGACTGCGTTTGCGTCATAACCATAGATTTCGTATTGCTAAGACGCACTCGTCACGCACACGTTACGCACTCGTCACGCACTCGTCACGCACACGTTACGCAAACCTAAACGTCGTAACGTGTGCGTGACGAGTGCGTCTTAGCAATACGAAATCTATGGTTATGACGCAAACGCAGTCAAGACGCGCTGCATAAGAATACGGCAATTGGGCGGCAGGCTGTATCTCATGAACCGTGATAGCTAGACAATCGAAATTTTCACAGATGATGTATCTTTGTTGCCGCTATAACAACAAATACTAAAAACATAATATAATGGTACGGAACCCTTCGTGTACGAGTTCTACTCGTACTTGACCGGTTTTTCAGTGTTTGTTGAGATTAAACGTAATCACTACATCACTACATAGTATAAAACAAAGTCGCTTCTTCTGTCCCTATTTCCCTTTGACTGCTTAAATCTTTAAAACTACGCAACGGATTTTGATGGAGTTTTTTTTTAATAGATAGAGTGATTCAAGAGGAAGGTTTATATGTATAATACATGCATAATATAGCCGTGCGAAGCCGGGGCGGGTCGCTAGTATAGTATAAAATAATGTCACTTTTCGCCGTCCCTATATCCCTATGTCCCTTTGTATGCTTAGATCTTTAAAACTACGCAACGGATTTTGATGCGGTTTTTTTAAATAGATAGAGTGATTCAAGAGGAAGGTTTATATGTATATTACATGCATAATATAGCCGTGCGAAGCCGGAGCGGGTCGCTAATTATGTATATTTAGTAGTATACTTATTTTGTTTACGGTAGCGGTTAATTTAAGCATTCATATATTTTGGAGTGCTTAAATTAGTCTTTGAGTCGCAGAGTGTTCGATTTTTCACCCAATTCGATTCGTGCCGTATTTACGCGTGCAGGTCCTCTTTGTTGATATTCTACAGCTCTTCATTGGAAATCACATTGGCACAGAAAGAACTTAAGAATTTGGCATAAGCATCGCTGTTCCTCCAAAACTCAACCTTGGAGTCTTCAAATCTTGAGTGAATAGGTACAATCAACGTTCAAAATCCACCGGCACCGTAACGTTTACAATCCTGTGCAGCACTATTACAACGTAACCTGTGGATCGAACCCACGTCGGTTGGTGTAGCGGGTGGCGGCTTATACACAACTAAACACAGATATCATGTTGAAAATAATAATGACACTGAGTAGGTACTTTTAATTCAAGTATTTATGTTTGTGTGTAACGTCTTTTAGAAGAAGGTCGTAAGTCCAATACTTGTTTATAGTTTTATTGTAGCAAAATGATAGTGGACTTATGGGGCAAGCATGCTACATTCTCGACCTCATCTTCGCTTCCCATCAGGTGAGATGATGTCAAATTCAAGAATATTTTGTCAAAACAATTTTGATTTTCTACATTTAATATTTGAATCTCTTAAAGTTTCTCATTTCAAGCTATATTGTTAAGCTGAAAGGAAGCTACGTGTGTAGTAACTTGGCAAGTTTCGTTTCAACTTGGAATCAAACTTGTTGAGAACTTATACAACTTAGGTAAGTACAGCCAACTTGTATTACCTTCTTCGTTATTAAACTGTCGTATTCAGTGTAAAGTTTCTTTGTTTAATTCTACTTATATTATAGCTGCGATCCGCAGTTTCACCCGCGTAAGTCCCGATCCCGGGGGAATATCAACGACAGAATGAACTGTTATGGAGCGTGTTAGAGGTTCTCAAAAGTTATGTGGATATTGAAATCAAACGTCGATTAAGTTTTAAAAAATTAGAATTTAAGTAGGTATATTGAAAAAAAAATTTTTTTTTTTTTTTCAAAAAAATTTAAAATAGTATAATTACAAAAGTTAGCCAAGTGTCCACAATGAATGTCTAGATCGGTCTGCCAGAAAGAATCGAGAAATAAATTATGAAAATTACTTACTGCTTCGATTGCAGTGACCCACAGCTCTATTGCAACACAAAACGCGATGACTTATTAGGAATTATCTAGGTTAGTGATTATAACAGAACTTACCAATGGCGACAGAATAAACCAAGTTCCGTCATTTTTAACCCCCGACACAAAAACGACGGTGTCTTGTTAACTCCCGTGTGTGTGTGTCTGTCTGTGGCACCGTAGCTCCCGAACGGATAGACTGATTTGAATTTTGTTTCTTTTGTTTGAAAGGTGAATTAATCGGGACTGTTCTTAGCTATGTTTGTTCGAGCCTGCCGTCTGTAAGTTACGGGGGATACAAGTTTTAATTTTATTTTAGGTACTTATATTCTTTAAATCGACAAATAAAATATTACATTAGAAAACCAGATGGCGCCCTCTGATGTATACTTCGAATAACTATTATAATAATAACTTTCTTCCTTCGTTTTTCCTTTGTCGATAACACGAGTAATCTTAGGATCTTATTGACATGATAACGTCTTATAGATCGATGAACACCTGTACTCACAAAAAGTGTGACATGCGTCATGTTACGGGACCGCGCGTCATGTTATTGACAAGGTTACTATCGCAACGTATTATCGTTATGACGTTATCACGTAAAACAATTATCGTCCGTAAACTGACTTTACAGACTACCATTTTTTTTTCTTATATTTTACGCACCTAAAAATAAGACAGTTTTCGTGTCACAAATAGGTAAATAATGCAAATTAACGGATATCCATTAGTCATAGATTAAAACAATTACTTGTTTTATCAGATATCATGGGAATTTAACCGTAATTTATAATCCGATACCAGAACACGCCATTACGAACACGAAAGCTTAATTAAATCTGACAGCTTTTTTGTGGTAAAATAAACATTTATTTACAACAAACCTAGTTACTAGTTATTTATTGTTATTATTTAAGTGATAATAATCTACTTTTACTTAATTCAAATTGGAATTCGATTTAAGGATCTTTAATGCACAATCATTTAAAGAACTAACAGCGTTCCGCGGTTTCAGCCGCGTAGCTCCCGATCCCGTGGAAATATCGGAATAAAAAGTAGCCTATGTTATTGACAATGAATCAATGTAACCTCATACCAAGTTTCTTCAAAATCGGTCCAGTAGTTTCGGAGCCTATTCGTTACAAACATAAACTAAAAAAAAAATTCTCTTTAGTATAGTAGCGTAGATTTTTAAACCATAAGTTACTTATATTATTTTAACATCACAAGTTAATTCACAACGTGGCGCAATTTCGATAGGTTTGGTCCTATCTATTCTTATTAAATTATCAAATTCTAATTCTAATTTTATCAAGATCGGCCCAGTTTTTTTGACATTTTTTTTTTACATATGATAGGTCAGCGTTTGACCACTATCACACCTGCCTGATGGTAGGTGACGATGCGGCCTAAGATGTAGCACGCCTTCCTAGAAGATACCTATTCACTCATTCTCACTCATTCTCTGACATTTCTTGGACTTCCCCTCGGATCTGAAAAATCATTATGTACGGTCGGCAGCATAATTGCAGACCCATAGTAGAGTTCTAAAATGACTATTATTGAAATGTTCTAATTCTATTAATTTTTGTTTGATAAATTCATGTGATGAAAGACTTATATCATTAGGTGCCTAAAATCTTGCTTGTGTTAAAAACATTGTTATCACAGCCGTTTTCGAGCTCTACGGTGGGTCTGCAATTTTGCAGCCGACCGTACCAATAACGATGAATTTTGAATGCAAGTCTGATTGCCACAGTGTGCTCGCATATTAACGTGGGTTGGATCCATAGCCTTAATAGCCACGGACTGTATGCATAAATAGCATAGCCCAAATCGCCTTTATTAATGTTTCCTTTTCTTGTTCCAGGTGATGAGTTCTTGTACAGAGACGCGTGGGGAGGAATCAGCCTTTTATTCGCAGCCAATCAGACTTCCAAGACGTTGATGCCTAACACTACATTTGTAAGTTTATTTATTCGATCTTTGTATTATATTATTATTTTATTTCTTCTTATAATTATTATTGACGTGTGCTTGTATCCAACAAATGTTTCTTTTTTCTTCCTTTATTTCTTTAACTAGACTTACGAATAGTGCAATTATTCTGCAATATATTTTATTACGGCATGTCAGATGAACGTTGGGCTAAAATAACAACGGAATGGTCCCCCATAGGGATACGACCACGCGGCAGACCGAGGCGACGATGGCGAGATGATTTTGACTCCTATAGGAATGATTGGTGTGCAATGGCGACCGATCGTGATCAATGGAAGAAAGGTAGAGAGGCCTTTGCCCTGCAGTGGGACAGTGTAGGCTCTTAATAAATAATAATTATCTAAGACTACTTTTAACATGTATAAAAGTCAATTACAGCTGTCCACCTTTTGAACAAAATTACAGAAGACTTCAAAAATGAGCTATTTCCTTTGATTGTCATACTATATTTGTATTCAAGAATTGATCTCTATCAGCAACACTGTCGATTGGTACAAAATTATAGGATCATTTTTTTTTGAAAAAATCAACAGGTTCGATTCTTGGTTAGAGTAATGACTTTTCCAAAAAACTAATGATACAGTTTTAGTCATTATCAAAATTGGGCACACAACTCTTTTCAGCATTTTTCGCTAGTTTAGGATATAGCCCTCAAGGCCCACGTAAAAATTCATCCTGTAGGTATATATTTTTTTGCGTGGTCAAAGTCTAACTTGTTCATAAAAATATTGCCCATTGGGTTACGCCGTAACTCCAAAATCAAATTTCCCAACAGATACGCATGATAAACTTTCTTCCAAGTAAAACCCGAAAATTTCCCAAAACTGTCGTACTACATATTAAATCTGTTACAACATTAAACATTTCATAAAAGAAATTGCTACGGAACCGTGAAATTTAATACCGAGGGGCCCAAGTGGTTCCCTGAAGGAAAGTTGTAAGAACTGGTCCGAAATGTGCCAAATGAGGCCAAACCATACGCGGTTCGCTCTGTTGGGTTCTTTGATAGTTAACTTTGGTTTACACTTGGATTACTTACTTTGAGTTTGACATCAATATTTTTAAATATAAAATTTAAAGTCATGGCGTGATTATTACTTTTTTTTTTTAAACAATATAGGCTTGCATTTGACCTCATCTCACTTGATGGGAAGCGAAGATGAGGTCGAAGATGTAGCATGCTCGCCTAGAAGGTACCTATTCACTCTAGATTTGAAGACTCCAAGGTTGTAGTTTTGTGGGAACAGCGACGCGGGTAGAGAGTTCCATTTCTTAGCAGTGCGTACGAGAAAGGTGGATGCATGACGCTTTGTGCGCGAAATATTAACTTTCACCATGTGTGGATGGCGAGCCTACGTACACCTCGTTACTTACTTAACTTTCTTAAAATAGAAAGATATTTAGCGTCATAGAGGAAGAAACTATCGACTGAGATATAGACTCGGCCTAGCTCTCTCCATACAAACGTAGTCGACTGTTTCCTCCCTGGATAATGACACTAGAGATAATATTTTTGTTGTATAAAACTTATAACTGCCATAACTATGCCTCTATGTCTTGGTTTTTTTCATTTTCTACTTATCATAGAAATTAAGATTTGAAAAACAAAAAAAAATACAAAACTTAGGGGCATGGTCATGGCTGTTATAAGTTTTATGCAACAAAAATATTTGCTCTAGTGTCATTATCCAAGGAGGAAACAGTCGACTTCGTTTGTATGGAGAGAGCGCCCGGTACCCTTTCCTCCACAAATTGAAACGATTTGATAAAACTCTCCGTTTTTGTAGATTACAATTAAATTGATAGTATTTTGATGTGGAGATAACTGCCATGATAGTATACTAGCTGCGCCCCGGTAGTTTAACCCATGTAAGTCCCGATACCGTGGGAATATCAAATTAAAAAGTAGCTAATGTTTCAATTCGACCCAGTAGTTCCTGAGATTAACGCGTTAAAAGAAACAAACTCTTCAGCTTCATAATATTAAAATAGATTTCGATTTTTTCTATAGGGGTTTGCGAGTTCAAGTCTCGTCATGGTGGAATGTTTGAAGACGCGTTTTGCCTTTAAAAATATATACAAATAAAAACTTTTTCCTCTTTATAAGTGTAGCTATCCTTTGAGAAATATTGGATAGGTTTGTCGGATAGTAAAGTGGGAACTTGACAACTCAATCGAGTGTGATATTCACGATTAGGTAACTGTACACATGATTAGCTCCGTCGGCTTCGATAGCTGTTTTATTATAAGCTTTAACGTTATTGAGCTTTTAAATTATTAAAGTAGGTATTAACCAGATGTTTAATGGAGAGGAAATTTTTGTTAAAAGATTTAAAATGAGGAACACATATTTTCTAAGTACCTATGCCAAAAGGCTTTGGACACATTGGCATAGTAACTTAAAATGCCACGGTTCATTTCGAGACCCATGCCAAACGATAGTGGGTATTACGGCAAACAAATAATGCCTTCACACCGAACCGCTAAAGCGTCTCGGAAACAGGATATTTAACTAAACGTGTGGCGGTTGTCCTATGATTTTCTAAAAATGCATTGTGCATTTTGAGACCCATGCCAATCGATAGCGGGTATTACGGCAAACAAATAATGCCTTAACACCGAACCGCTAAAGCGTCTCGGAAACAGGATATTTAACCAAACGTGTGGCGGTTGTCCTATGATTTTCTAACAATGCATTGTGCATTTTGAGACCCATGCCAATCGATAGCGGGTATTACGGCAAACAAATAATGCCTTAACACCGAACCGCTAAAGAAAGAAAGAAAGAAAGAAAGAAATAAATAAAACTTTATTTTCTGAACACAAATAGACACGTAAAAAAATCACAAGAAAAAAGTAGAACAGCGCCCAGAAAAAAGATTTCGTCCTCAGCACGATGCTAAAGCTAGAAGCCTCAGCGCTGATTTTCAGTACGAACCTTATTGAGACGCACGGGCTTAACTAGAAAAAGCGTCTCGGAAACAGGATATTTAACCAAACGTGTGGCGGTTGTCCTATGATTTTCTAAAAATGCATTGTGCATTTTGAGACCCATGCCAATCAGTAGGCAATAGTCCGATTTGTGCTGTGTGTTGATATGTCAGTCAGTCATTCAGTCAAGGGTTTGAATTTGATATATTTTCACGGTAGTATGTTATCGGTATTTCCATCAAATACCAATACGAACAATTGGTCACGTTCCAACAGTCACCCCAGCTCGGTCCACTTGTTGTCCGAACAACGATATGTTACTGGAACTGACACATCTTGGATGTTTACCCTTATTTATGGTTCGACTGTTTGTTACTTAAGGCTTTTGTATTTCATGTTGGTACTAAATAAGATGTCAGCAGTCGTATGGAGTTGAAGTGATTTAGGTTTTTGATGATATTTTTATTTAAAAGTAAAATAATCTATACCATATTATCTATCTATACTGTTTGTTTCTTTGAACGCGCTTATCTCAGGAACTACTGGTTCGAATTGAAAAATATTTTTGTGTTGGATAGGCCATTTATCGAGGACGGCTATAGGGTATTTTTGATGTGAAACATCTATAGCCGCACGTAAAACCGATTTCTGCCGTGGCGTGGCGACGCACAGTGGGTCGAAACTGCAAATGATGGACGTAGGGCTGTTTTTCGGTGCAGATCGTTAGAGCTCACTATAGCCGCACGTAAAACCGATTTCTGGCGTGGCGACGCATGCCGTGGCGACGCACAGTGGGTCGAAACTGCAAATGATGAACATAGGGCTGTTTTTCGATGCAGATCGTTAGAGCTCACTATAGCCGCACGTAAAACCGATTTCTGGCGTGGCGACGCATGTCGTGGCGACGCACAGTGGGTCGAAACTGCAAATGATGAACATAGGGCTGTTTTTCGATGCAGATCGTTAGAGCTCACTATACCCGCACGTAAAACCGATTTCTGGCGTGGCGACGCACAGTGGGTCGAAACTGCAAATGATGGACATAGGGCTGTTTTTCGATGCAGATCGTTAGAGCTCACTATAGCCACTAGGGTGGAGCGAAACAGGCCAAAAAAAATTTTTTTCTTTTTTTTAAATCTCCTGTATTGTTAATCGATGACCCTATGAAAAAGCTTCATTCAGACAAAAAATCAAAAGTCTACGACTTTATCTTCAGGTGGCGCACTGAGAAGGTAGTTTATACAAAATTTACTTTTTGACTTTTATATTCTACTCGCAAATTTAACTAATTTCGAAACTTTTTACAATAAAAATACGGGTTTTACTTTCTTCGATGTCTTATCTAAGACGTGAGTGCATTGCGGTCCAATAAAATTCTATACATCAATGTTGAGAAATGTCACACTTTAGGAAATTTTCTTCAAAAACTCTACCGTGAAACTTTCATCACAGGACTTTTGAATATTGTTATTTTTTGGTGGTGATTGGATGCGATGGTACCGCTGTGAACATCAGACACAAAAATATAGTCAATTTTTACCAGAAAAACAACTGAAGCCGCGTTTTCAATGTTTTTGGTATTTATTAATGTCAATTGTCAATTATCTGCATGCCATTCATTATCTAGACTCGACTAGTACCACAACATGCCCTAATAGCTTTACTGATAGCTTAGAAAAAAGCTCGACAAGTGTCTCGACTTCAAAATATAGGATTTGAACCCTTTTGCACCTCCGATCTCTATCTTTCCCGGATTTAAACACTGATTTGTGAAGCACCAATCAGAAATATCTGTTTCAGAGTGTTCTGCTATTTCTGCTGGTACAGTCTCAAAACCTTAGTTAACAAAAGCCTAGGAAAGGTGGTCTATTCTTGATGATTGACTTGCGCAAATAGGATTCTTCGTTTGTTTAATGGAACAGCTGAATTGACACATAACTAGAAGGAACCTAGCTACTTTCACCATGAAAGTTTACGCACCAACTTTGTTTGATATCAAGTCAATATTTTCTTGTAAATATGTTCCAAATCATGTCTTTAACACTATTTTAAGATGGTTGCAGTAGATTTGGTGAAATAGAAGTTAATAGAACCTCCGATGTATTAAAATATAGGGACACCGAAATTATGGCAATCATTTCTCTAGGAAGTAATTTAATTGACATTAAAAGTATCCTAACCACACTCAGGCAGTACAGAGATGTGTCAAGCTTGCATCAGAGGCTTCGTAGTCTGTTTGTGGACCCGAAGCTAGGTATGGTTTCATTCATTCCCAGAATAAAAGCCAGGCAAGACATACCACAGTATAACACCAAAATTTACTATTTCCGTCAAAAAAGATGTTTCTGAGAATTCTGATTTAGGGCATTACGATATATTTTTTATAATGATTTATTACGTATTGATAAAGTTATTACTTGTAAAAGTAATATTGAGTAATAATATTGTTCATAAAGATGGTAATTATAATCTTACATTAGCTCTATTGGTAAGGTTACATATCAAAATAACTAAGTTCAATATAACTATGTTCGAAATAACTACGGTCATAATGCCTACTGTTCAAAATACCTAATGGTTGTTTCACATATTTTTTAAATAACTAATGAACGAAATACCTAATGGACGAAATACCTACGGTTAATTTACCTACGTTCATTATAACTATGTTCGAAATAACTACGGTCATAATACCTACTGTTTAAAATACCTAATGGTTGTTTGGCATATTTTCGAAATACCTAATGGACGAAACACCTACGGTTAATTTAACCACAATTAATTCAACTACGGGTTTTCACCTGCGGTTAAAAAAAATCAATTTTATAAAATACACCTACGGTTAATTTAACTACAATTAATTCAACTACGGTTTTTCACCTGCGGTTTAAAAAAATCAATTTTATAAAATCCCTAACCAAGTAAAATGGGTAGAATTCGCTTCTAGCACTCGCCGGCCGCTACCGCGGCACCGCTCGCTTCGCTCGCTCGGCTCGTGCGTTGTGGTCGCAGTTCTAACATAAACCTAACCTATCCATGTCGGTTCTGGGTAGGGGGTGTTCCGGATGGGTCTTTATATGCTTCCCTAATCAAGTGAAATAGGTAAAATTCGTCTCTAGTTGCGTGATAAAGGCAGCATATAAAGACCCACCCGGAAAACTCCCTACCCAGAACCGACATGGATAGGTTAGGTTTATGTTAGAACTGCGACCACAACGCACGAGCCGAGCGAGCGAAGCGAGCGGTGCCGCGGTAGCGGCCGGCGAGTGCTAGAAGCGAATTCTACCCATTTTACTTGGTTAGGGATTTTATAAAATTGATTTTTTTAAACCGCAGGTGAAAAACCGTAGTTGAATTAATTAACCGTAGGTGTTTCGTCCATTAGGTATTTCGACCATTAGGTATTTTAAACTGTAGGTATTATGACCGTTAGTTATTTCGAACATAGTTATATTGAACTTAGTTATTATAATGTGTAGCCCAATCGACCGTTAGGTATTATGAACTTATGTGAATCGACCGTAGTTATTTCGAACATAGTTATATTGAACTTAGTTATTATGATACGTAACCATTGGTAACGCAAAAATGCCCTTTGTTCCAATCTTAAAGTCTAGTGCGCCACCTCAAGATATTAAGTTAGAAAGCTGAAATTTTGCATGAACACTCCTAAGACAACGGGTCATTAATTAACAATACAGGAAAATCGAATTTCAAAAAAAAGTTTTTTCGCTCCACCCTAATAGCCACACGTAAAACCGATTTCTGGCGTGGCGACGCATGCCGTGGCGACGCGTCGCCACGCTATATGATGGTATGTATATCAGTCTATATGCAGTATAGTGTGTACGGTGTGCATGCGCAATCGACTGTGCGATTCTTCGATGTCGATGTTTCACATCTGCCAGGCGTCCCGTGACGGCTCACATTTTTTTATTTTGATATTTGCACGGGATCGGGAGTTATGTGGGTGAACCCGCGAGGCACAGCTAGTAATATTATAAAGCTGAAGAGTTTGTTTGAACGCGCTAATCTCAGGAACTTCTGGTTAGAATTGTAAAAAATATTTATGTGTTAGTTAGATAGTCCATTTATCGAGGAAGGCTATAGGCTACTTTTCATTATAAAATTTCCACGGGATCGGGCCTTACGCTGGTGAAACTGCGGAGCGCTGCTAGTACCTAAAATTGAATAACTGGTGTGCAATAGCTACAAATAGCGATCGATGGAAGAAAGATAGATAGGACTTCGCCCTTGTTTAGGCTCTTAATAAATAATAATAATAATAAATTACCCATTCCCCTTGCTGTAATCTTGTTCAGCTAATTAGGGTGGCCCAGTCTGAGGGTTCGCGAGTCTCCGCCTGCCATTTTTTACGTGTTTATTGGACATTGTTAAGGCTGGTGCCAGCATCCATAGTCCCCCGTATCTAGTCCACTTACAGTAAGTAGCTCAAGTAGTTTTCTCCTGTAGTAGTTAATTACTACATAGTATAAAACAAAGTCGGTTTCTCTGTCCCTATTTCCCTTTGTATGCTTAAATCTTTAAAACTACGCAACGGATTTTGATGCGGTTTTTTTTAATAGATAGAGTGATTCAAGAGGAAGGTTTATACATGCATAATATAGCCGTACGAAGCCGGGGCGGGTCGCTAGTAATTATATAAATGTGATTTCATGCAAATTATGTAATTTCGAATGATTAAAGAAATTGGAGTTTGAGTTTATCCAAACCGGAGATTGTCCTTAACTGCATTTAATAGTGCAGGGATAATCGCCAGGTTGGTGTTCACATCAATCTTTGCTATTAAACGTTGTTATTGTAAAAGGCCTCTACGTGTTGGCTTCGGCTCCACGCACGCCTTCCAAAGGTCCGGGGCTCCATAGCCCCGCTATGTGGGATACATAACAGACAAATGAATTATGTACTACCCTTAAAAAGGTTTCCAAAAAGAAATTTAAAAAATATTTTCTCTGTAAATGAATTTTAAAGAAAAGTAAAAACTTAGCGTGCGAGGTGAAAATTGACGTTTAATTTGAAAAAGGTAAGGATAAGGAACGGACGTAATTGATATATTGCTTTTAAAAAAATACGCGATTAAGACCCGAGAAAATAATTACCTATGAATACAATCGTGTGAGTTTCATTATTTGAATTAAAATTAAGTGAAATCGTTAAATATTAGCTAAATACATATCTATTTATTTTCTCTACTATATGATAGTTGACGAGTAATTTGGCCGAATTTTAATTTTCATTTATTTTTTTGTGTTTTTTGATACTTTTTTTTACAAATGATAAGTCAGCGTTTTACCACTATCACATCCGCATGATGGTAGGTAGCGATGCGGCCTAAGATGTAGTACGCTTTGACCGTTTTTGAGGGTATGTGTAGGTATTGAATCCTTGGGAGAAACATGGACTCTAATATCCCAGTATTCCAGACTGTTTTTTTGCAACAAGACCTCTTTATTCAGGTCCTTTTTGCGTAAGGATAAAGTAGGCCGACCTTAACCACCCTCTCAGTTTGTCGAAAGTGTCCGGAAGAAAGAACTCTTCAATACGCCTGGGGACAAATAAGTCGCAGGTTCCATCACGATGTTTTCCCATTTCATTACTTCTAAAACCACTGCCCTTGCTAAAGCAAATTCTAAGAACCATTAAAACTCCTTTGTAAAATCAATTTATCCCAACAAGACTTAAGACTAATTAGTACGCAATATTTAAGGGAAAAATACGTACTGAACTAATTCGATTTTAATAATTAGAAGTTCTTGTTAAATGAAAGGAGCAATCTGTTGCTGAGAACTTTCGAGTCTTGGTTACATTATTTATGTTCTGAACGTTGCTGGGTATCTTGAAGCCCTACCAAGATTTTTAGGAACTTAATAAAACGTACCGTATTTAATACTAGCAGCGTTATGCCGCGTAATCCCAGATCCCATGGGAATATCGGAATAAAAAGTAGCCTATTTTATTCCCAATGAGTCAATGTATCCTCATGCAAAGTTTTATCAAAATCGGTCCATTGGTTTCGGAGCTTTGTCACAAACATAAAAACAAACTAATTAGTTTAAACTAATCAGTAAAGATCATGTCGAACGCCCATGTCGTACCCATACCTGTTCACATTGGAGACGATGTTATCGAAGTTGTTGATCACTATGTCTACCTAGGCCAAATGGTCCAACTAGGTAAATCCAACTTCGATAAAGAGGTCAGCCGACGAATCCAACTCGGTTGGGCAGCGTTCGGGAAGCTTCGCAATATCTTCTCGTCACAAATACCACAGAGCCTCAAGACGAAAGTTTTCAACCAATGTGTGTTACCAGTGATGACATACGGATCCGAGACGTGGTCGCTGACTATAGGCCTCGTTCATAAGCTCAGAGTCGCTCAGCGGGCTATGGAGAGAGCTATGCTCGGAGTTTCTCTACGTGATATAATCCGAAATACGGAAATCCGTAGAAGAACCAAAGTCACCGACATAGCTCTCAGGATTGGTAAGCTGAAGTGGCAATGGGCAGGTCATATAGCTCGCAGAACTGACAACCGCTGGGGAGTAAAGGTTCTCGAGTGGCGGCCACGATGCAACGCAAAACGGAGTGTTGGGAGACCAGCTGCCCGGTGGACCGACGACATTGTGGCGGTCGCGGGTAGTCGGTGGATGGAGGCGGCCCAGGACCGCTGTTTGTGGCGTCGTATGGGGGAGGCCTATGTCCAGTGGCAGTGGACGTGTATGGGCTGACATGATGATGATGAATCAGTAAAGAGGGGCCAATATCAGTGTTTTATCAGTTTACCACTAAAGAAATTTCACTTCTCGTCCCTGGTATATGTCTATAAAATTCTTGTGTCCCAGTGTTTGTTACAAAACTCCTCCGAACCAGCTTGACCGATTCATATGACAAAACTACCATGCGTACCAAAGTCGTGGACAGCTATATATAAATATATATATATATATAATTCTAAATTCTAACCACTAACTGACTGACTGATATATTAACGCACAGCTATAACCAATGGATGGATTGGACTAAAATTTTGCACACAAATAGCTGTAGGTAATTACGTAGGCATCCACTAAGAAAGTATATAAGATAATTCAACTGCTACGTTGTCAAAATCGCGAACAAAGAAAGAAGAAAGAAAACATTTAAAATTATTTGGACAAGCACACGACACAAGACAATCAGAAAAGTAGTAACAAACATAAAACCACTGACCTAAAACAAAAGTATAATATGAAAATAAATAAATAAATAAATATTTCAGGACATATTACACATCGCCATCCAGCCCCAAGCTAAGCAACTTAATGCTTGTGTTATGGGTGCCAGATAACGGATAAACAATTTTTTTTTTTTGTAAATATATACATATAGGAAACACCCAGAACCAGAAACAAGAATTTATGGTCAGCATAAATACTTGTTCGCGGCGGGAATCGAACCCGCAACCTTCTGCGTCGCAGTCGGGTGTTCGCCCGACGCGCCACAGAGGTCGTAAATGAAAATAATAATAATAACATAACAACAAGAAATAAAATATAAGATCTAAGGAGCCGCGTGCCTCCAAAATGGTTCTGCCTCAGCAATGATAGTTGCACCAACATTATGGTGATACAGCCGCTGGTCTTGCGGCAGAAATAAAAACTACTTATCTTTCTTATCTTAAACTTAAGAGGAAAGGGTACCGGGGGCTTTCTCCATACAAACTATTACAAACGTAGTCGACTGTTTTCTCCCTGGATAATGACACTAGAGCAAATATTTTTGGTGCATATAACTTATAACTGCCATGACCATGCCCCTATTTTTTGGTTTTTTCAATTTTTAATTTTTTTTAATTTTAGGTTCTATGGTAATTAGAAAATAAAAAAAAAACAAAACATAGAGGCATAGTCATGGCAATTATAGGTTTTATGGCACAAAAATATTTACTCTAGTGTCATTATCCAGGGAGGAAACAGTCGACTACGTTTGTATGGAGAGCGCGCAGGTACCCTTTCACCTTAACTCTTATCATTAAAATTGGCCAATCACTCAATCTAGCTCGATTTGCGTATTGGCCGATATCAGGTTTAATATGAGAAATACGGGACGTGATTTAATATGGGACGACGAACCAGTTGGCACAATGGTCACCATGCCGGACTGCCAAACACAGGGTTGCTGGTTCGATTCCCGCCTCAGACAAGTATTTATGCTTAGATATTTGTCTGTGGTCTGAAGGCCAATTCTCGTAAATAACGTTGTTCAAATTACATTTCAATATCATCCCGATTGCATTTCGATTGCAAAAGATACCTTCAAAGTCAGTTTTTTTTTTACAAAAAGCTAACTTTGAGGGTATTTTGAGCTTCTTTAAGGGTATTATTTGAGATCGAAATGCAATCGAAATGATATTGAAATGTAATTTGAACAATGTAATTTACGAGAATTGGCCTTCTGGTTGTTTCTATGTACTATACCTATATATTTCCAAAAAAAAAAGTATATAAGTATTATCAAGCACCCATAACACAAGTTTAGTAACTTAGCTTGGGGTTAGATGGCGATGTGTGGAATGTCTTGCAATATTTATTTATTTATTATTATTTATTAATGTTTTGTGAGAAATACTCAATTCGTTTGATCGAGCGCGCGAACAACTCGAGGTATGGCCTCTGGTCTCAGAGCGGTGTTGGCCTAGTGGTAGATACCTCGACTTTCATTCTGAAGGTCGTGGGTTCGATGTTTTCAATTGGGTTGTTTGAACTCCGTTATTAAAATTTATTAACTTATTTCGAAAATCATCAAATCGAATTCATTTTCGGATTGGTCCTATAGAAATTTCATCAAAATCAATTTAGTAGGTAATCACTACATAATATAAAACAAAGTCGCTTTCTCTGTCTCTATGTCCCTATATCCCTATGCCTAAATCTTTAAAACTACGCAACGGATTTTGATGCGGTTTTTTTTAATAGATAGAGTGATTCAAGAGGAAGGTTTATTATGTATAATACATGCATAATATACCCGTGCGAAGCCGGGGCGGGTCGCTAGTAACTGAATAAAATATGTCATCCAAGTAAACAAAATTATGTTTTTGCAAAGCTTGTCCACATTGATTTAATAATGAGGATTTTTTTTTGTTTGTAACGAATAGGCTTCGAAACTACTGCATCGATTTTGATGAAACTTGGTATGAGGATACATTGATTCATTGGGAATTACATAGGCTATTTATCCCGATATTCCCACGGGATCGGGATTTACGCGGGTGAAACCACGGAGCGCTGTTAGTCTACACTAATATTATAAAGAGGAAATATTTTTTGTTTGTTTGTTACGAATAGGCTCCGAAACTACTGCACCGATTTTAAAGAAAATTGGAATGAGGATCAATGATTTATTGGGAACTAGCGACCCGTTCCGGCTTTGCACGGCTATATTATGCATGTATTATACATATAAACCTTCATCTTGAATCACTCTATCTATTAACAAAAACCGCATCAAAATCCGTTGCGTAGTTTTAAAGATTTAAGCATACATAGGGATATAGGGACAGAGAAAGCGACTTTGTTTTATACTATGTAGTGATAGTGATTACATATACAACTTTTTATCTCGATATTCCCACGGGAGTAAGGTAGTTGAAACCGCGGAGCGCTACTAGTATTTTGTAAAATTCATTACACATTTTAAAATATGTTGTTCTTCCACAGAGGGTCCTGGAGCCAGCCAGCTACTCAGTATCAGCAGATCGTCGGTTCCTTCTCCTAGCGCACAGCGTCAAGAAGCTACATCGTCTCTCATACCTCGCTAGATACACCGTCTACGATATCCTCACAACGTAAGTACTTAACCAAGTAACTTTTAATACCAGAAGTAGACTGGACAAAAGCAACAAATTGTCGGAAAAATTTATTCTTTTGTACACAATCGGTTGCGCGGTTGAGCCGAGTCATCTTCGAGTATTCGGTGATACATTAATAGTAAATTGTTACCCTAGGTGTGAAAGTCACTCATTTAGTCCCGAGACTTATTACATTAAGATATCTTGAACTAAATTATTATTATCTCTGTGGCGCGTCGGGCGAACACCCGACTGCGACGCAGAAGGTTGCGGGTTCGATTCCCGCCGGGAACAAGTATTTATGCTGACCATAAATTCTTGTTTCTGGTTCTGGGTGTTTCCTATATGTATAATATGTATATATTTACAAAAAAAAAAAGTATATAAGTAGTTTATCCGTTATCTGGCACCCATAACACAAGCATTAAGTTGCTTAGCTTGGGGCTGGATGGCGATGTGTAATATGTCCTGAAGTATTTATTATTTGTATTTATTATTATTTATTTACTTGAATTCGATTACTGAGAAAAAACCTACTAAGTACTAAACTCTGGCAGTATGCATGAGCCGTGCCAAGCCATAATTGTTATATTTTGGTGTTACCTAAAGCAAGGAGGTTAGGTTTTTGAAGTTCCTAATGCGTAATGATACTGATACTGGCTACATGCAGATTGCACAAGCCGTGCGAAGCCATAATTTGACATGACAGCTGTCAGGGAAAGCGATTATCCCTAGGACGGAAGTTTTTCTTTCTACACGCTCTTCAGGCACCTTTAGACCTACTTTCGGAGTATGAGTAATGAAATAGTACATTTTTATCCTAGGTGTGAAAGTCACTCATTACAAGTCCCGAGACGGAGTTTGGCTAATAGTTCAAGGGACTTAATGAGTCTTTCACCCGAGGTAAACACTGTGCTTTTCATTACGAATAATACATAAAATTCTTCCTAACAACGAGAGTGAATGAGACTATGAGACTCCATACCACATGAGTAGGTACTCATGTGTCCATACTACCTGATCCTCTTACAAGGTCGGGACCAAAGAGGTTATACATTATGTAGTGTTTTTTTTAGGTTTCTGCTATTTGTATTCAATACTTAAATACGGCGGTACTTACCGACGCGAAGTCCGTAGATTTAACTTACAGTTTTTGTAACAAGGTTTGTCTAGAAAATGTTATTTACACAAAATACACAATCATAAATGAAAAACCAGATTAAACTTAACACAAAAACATAATAAAATAACAAAAAATAGTACTACATAATTAAAACGTTTAAAATAATTTGGAAATGCTAGCATTTCCCACCAGTTTTTTTTACTTAAGGTACGACACATCAGCAACATCGACAGGGCACGGGCGGCGCGGCATGGTCATAGGTCGCTTTGACCATTTTCGTCTTTACATTTATTTTATTAAATAAGATATCTTGAACTAAATATACCTACTTGAATTTGATGACTGAGAAAAAAGTTACTAAGTACTAAACTCTGGCAGTATGCATGAGCCGTGCCAAGCCATAATTGTTATTTTTTGGTGTTACCTAAAGCAAAGCAAGCCATAATTTGACATGACAGCTGTCAGGGAAAGCGATTATCCCTAGGAAGGAAGTTTTTCTTTCTACACGCTCTTCAGGCACCTTCAGACCTACTTTCCGAGTATGAGTAATGAAAAATAACATACTTACTCGAAGAATTGAGAACGTCCTTTTTTGAAGTCGGTTAAAAACGATTGTTCATTCTAGTGCGTTGTTTGTTTTAAAAACAATGACAAAATATTTTAGAGCAAAAAAGAGTAACACGGATACAACGAATTTGATTTTAATCTATATCTAATCGATATAGGTAAAGTTGTATGTAAGGTTGTAGGCAGTGGCTTCGAAAGCAGTGGACTGATTTGGATCAAATTTTGCATAGAGATAGTTTAGGAGTTAGTAATTTTTTAACTGGAGGTTGCAGCTAGTTTAAATATTGGTGCTCATCATCATCACTGCGTATTGCGTTCATCCTATCTGAATCAAATGTCTACATCCAAGTTAGCTTGCTGTGGCAGGTCTGAATTTGTGGACTTTAAATAGAATACCGAGAAAACAGCAAAGTGGACATTCGTTTACCACGTGAGCAAAGGTATTTTCAGGTGTTCTGCAATCGCATTTGGTAACTCTAAGGGAGTTACCAAAATCACTATTTATGGAGGTGGTGATTCGTTTTCCCGTAGTCGGAAACGATTCTTAGTCGAGTTCACACATGACATGGACAAAAAGGTCCTATCCCAACAGCCACGCCCAGGCTTTGTTCAGGTCGAACTGGTGCTTAATACGCTCGCCTGTTGATGCTTAAAATTCAATACCTTTGAAATTTACATAAATCCATTTGAAATGTCTACGCGTACTGTTACTCATTGTACTCTGATCGCGACATTTCGACAGTAGGTTTAAATAAACACATACATACATAAATAATCTCGATCTGTTTGACTTTGCATCCCGTCAGTACGCGGTTCCCTCCGCGCCAGCTGCTTGGTTAACGCGATGAAGTCATGAATGCTTGATCAATAAAACTGTGTAACATTAACTATTCCACAACACAATGTTTGTCTTAATTAATTATTGATGGAAATTAACAAAGCAACGCGTTGGTACCTTTTGCTGAAGACGATAGAGGTAGACTATGAATCATTAACAAAACATTTTAGTTTGCAAATTTAAAAAAAATCCGGCCAGGTGCGATTTGAACTCGCGCACGAAGGGTTCCGTACCATTATATTCTGATTTTAACCCCCGACGCAAAAATAAATTCAAAAAAACCCTAAAAAATATTATATATCAGACGAGGTTGTAAGGTTAAAAGTCTTTTGCCTGCCTTTTTGGGAGTATACTTGGGCATTTCTCATTGAGGCCCAAATTTGATGGTCACACGGGTATATATCCTAAACCGTATAAGTTACAAACATGAAATGTGATTTAGAGGATAAAGTAATTATTAAGCTACAAAATAAATAAAGCTTACCATAATAGGAGCATAGAAACATATTAAAAATCAGCACAAACGGTCTAAATCGGGGCCATTTTTCGCATTCTCATCGTGTCACACTTCTCGTTGCAGTTAAACATTTGCTTACTATTTCACCAAATTTAAGTGTATTTGTATGTTACATATACCAAAGCCATCGTAATGAATTACAGTTCACCCACAATAGTTTAAAAAAATGTGTTTGACGTTATTTTTAATTTAAAACTCAATATGTGTCGGTCACACGATATTGGTCACTTGAGATTTGCGTAGTAACACAGGCTTGCTGTGGAACACAACAGTAGCAAGGCATCACTGAGTTTGATTTGGTCGAACGTCGGTCGTGTTCCAGCATTACAGAAGTCAGACATACTGCTAGGGTTCCATGGGAAAAAGATATTGGTAAGTTTGTATTTTGTCCTAGTTATACTGATCAGTTGCGTGGACAACATTATTATGCATTGTATTTGAGCAATTATAATGAAAGCTAGCTTATCGAAACCGCAAATTGTTAGAGATATTTATGAAGTATTTTATTTAAAACAATACACCTAAGTTTTCAAGAAATTAATAAAAAGTAACAAATTCGTCATTTTTGTGGCATCATTTTCGTGGTATTTTGTCAATAAAAATGATTTTATGCCACGAAAATGATTTTTTCGCATAATGTCAAAGGGAGATAGCTACATTTTTGTACTGGTTCATTCCGAACTCAGTTCAGAGATCTAATTACGATTGTAAAAAAATTGGCAATATAGTCTGGGACCATAACTGTAATTGGCCGATAGACCAGATTACGATTGTAGGAAAGATTTTTTTATCACAGTTGCTCATAAAGTGGATCTTATTACACGGCTTTGAAGCTCATAACCCAACGTATTATGCACGCGTGCGTTTTACATTGCCAACTAGTGCTTATCCCGATAAGTTAAATACGTATCTTACTAATAAAATTATAGTGCTAATTACATGTTAGGTAGATGAAACATTCTTAATTTATCAGGGTTGTTTCGTTGTATAAAAAGGTAGGTAACAAAGAGTTTCTAAGCTAGCAAAAATGGTTGTCTCTAATGCTGGTTTATGAACGAACATTTTACGTTATAACGTCTTAGAAAACGATTAAATATGAAGTTTTGTTTTTTTTTTGTTTTTTCTTTACTTTAATTTTTTTTCCGTACCATTGTATTCTGTTTTTAACCTCCGACGCAAAAACAAACGGAAAAAAACCCTAAATTATTGTATGTCATACGAGGCTGTATAGGTTAAAAGTCTTGTGCCTGCCCTTTCGGGAGTATAATTAAAAAAAAAATAATGTCCAAAAAAAATAGTAAACATAGACTTATCACAAATATTTTGTTAATTATTATTTTCTTTTCAAGTCGTTTCTTTTATTCGCAACTGTGATAAAAAACGTCGTCGTACGATATACGTGTGGATATTGATCATACTATCTCGGCTTTAGACGAAATAAACTGTCGTCTGTGATATGACAATTAAAGTAAGTACGTAAATTACGCATAGTTGTAATAAAATATTTTTATATTGTTATAGTTACTTACTATTTGATCGTTTTAGATTTTAATAATAATAATATTCGAAGAATGATCGAATTATATAGGACGGAATTGGCAATCTTCGCTTATAATTATTGAAACGTGTAGAACCTGTATGTTTACTTATGAAAATAAGATGAAGTGGTGATTTCAAGAAAGTGTAGTAGTAGATAATATTAATAAATAATGGTTGTAAAGTTACTGAATCAGTTTCGTGGATCATGGCGTCAGTTGCGTGGGATCTCGAAATTAAAAACACTGTATCTTCCGAACGAGACCCTCGATTGGATTCATTTATTAACGAATTTAGTCGTGTTATCAAGCCCTCTAAGTTGCTTTCCAAAAATAGTTCAAATAATGGAGAATTCAAATTGTCCATGAAAATGACGATGAGAATCTTGAAAATGAGAAATAGCCACTTAATTAACAAAAAAAATATTGCCTGAAAATAAATAGTAAACAACCTAAAACTCCTTAAAACATATTCAAAAAAGATTTTTTTTTCTGTTTTTAGTACTTATTTGTTGTTATAGCGGCAACAGAAATACATCATCTGTGAAAATTTCAACTCTCTAGCTTTCATGGTTCATGAGATACACCCTGACAGACATAATACAGACGGACGGACAGCGAAGTCTTAGTAGTCATGCAAAAATACTGTTATATGTAGGTTGCCGCTATAGCAACAAATACTAAAAACAGCCCTTCATGCGCGAGTCCTACTCACACTTGGCCGGAATTTTTTTCAATTCATCTTCACCTGTTTACGAGTAGATCTCAACTCGCTTCAAAAATTTGATTCCGGATACGAAAACCAACCATTGTCTATGCTAAACCCGTTTGCTTATCTGTTGATACACGGCAACGCTTTTTAAACGAAAAAAAAAAGGTATTTAATATTAAAGGGTTCCGTAGCCAAATGGCAAAAAACGGAACCCTTATAGATTCGTCATGTCTGTCTGTCTGCCGTATTTCACAGCCACTTTTTTCCGAAACTATAAGAACTATACTGTTGAAACTTGGTTACGTAGATGTAGTCTGTGAACCGCAATTAAGATTTTCACACAAAAATAGAAAAAAAAACAATAAATTTTAGGGTTCCCATACTTAGAACTGAAACTCAAAATTTTTTTTTTCATCAAACCTATACGTGTGGGTTATCTATGGATAGGTCTTCAAAAATGATATTGATGTTTCTGAAATGATTTTTTTCTAAACTGAATAGTTTACGCGAGAGACACTTCCAAAGTGGTAAAAAGTGTCCCCCCCCTGTAACTTCTAAAATAAGAGAATAATGAAACTAAAAAAAATATATGACATACATTACCATGCAAACTTCCACCCAAAATTGGTTTGAACGAGATCTGGTAAGTAGTTTTTTTTTAATACGTCATAAACCGTAATTTACCTTTCATTCATGTATTTTTACCACTAGCGCCATCTATTTTTTTGCGTCGGGGTTAAAAACAGAATACAGTGGTACGGAACCCTTCGTGCGCGAGTCCGACTCGCACTTGGCCGGTTTTTATTTCATCCTGTTTTTGTCTACCTTGAATTTCCAACCCCATTTTATGAAATAGCAGTAGATTTTCCTCTCGAATTCTGCTTTATCTCCTGACGTTTATTTTTGCTATAACAAACCGCGGATTAAATTGCTTTTTAAGACAGGGATTCTATCGCTATTGGTAGGTATTTTACCATGAAATAATTTTCCATTTTTTATAGGTTAATGGGGACAAATTTTATACGGCTTTTGTTACTAACCGCATAACAATCGATATGGTTTTAAGGGGCTAATGGGTTATTAATTGTTTTTATAATGAAGTGGATTCTAAAAACGACCAGTACAAAATTGTTTTTTTTTTACTTATGATAAGTTTACTCTTATTCTCTAGAGTGAACTTTCTCTAATCGGATATGGATGACCACCTTTGAATAAAGTGTTTTGTGAAGATTCACAAGATTTAAAAACTTTCGAACTACTTTTAAACTGTTTATTACTAATTTCTCTCCTACAGAAATGAGAGAAATTAGTAATAAACAGTTTAAAAGTAAGATGAAACAAATTCTTATTAAAAAAAGTTACTACACTTTGGATGAAGCACTGGCTGACGAGAACTGGGTATAATTTTGTTTTATTTTGGATAAGTGGGTATGTATGTACCTACTTGTTTTGTTTGACATTACCTACAGTCAGATTTGTTTTTAAGTACCATTGACTAATTATTACTTGCCTATTTTATACTAATATTTAATATTATTGACTAGGCCCCTATACAGCCGCGATGAATTCTGTTTTAATTTAATTTTTATTCTTAAACTATGACATTTTACACTTAATATTACCTAGTATTTTATTTTAAATTACTAAATGAACTGAAATTTGACAATGCCCCTTTACAGCAGCACCTATTTATAAATGTTTTATTTTATTTACTTATTTAAAAATTGTTTTAGATTTTAATATTATTACTTAAGCCTGTGATGTAATTTACTCAATGTCCTTAAAAATATGTAACTTTGTGACGTGACTAAGTGTTCTGTATCTACCTACAGTCTAAATAAATGAGTATGAGTATGAGTAATGTGTAATTAAAAAAAACAATTAAGCTCGAGTCGTCTAAGATTATTCAATTTGTAGACGCATTTTGTTCGGTTTGGATGTGTTTAATCAAATTTAGCTAAATGTATTTGACATAATGCTTTAATCTATAAATAAATAAATATTTCAGGACATATTACACATCGCCATCCAGCCCCCAAGCTAAGCAACTTAATGCTTGTGTTATGGGTGCCAGATAACGGATAAACTACTTATATACTTTTTTTTTTTTTTTTTTGTAAATATATACATATTATACATAATATAGGAAACACCCAGAACCAGAAACAAGAATTTATGGTCAGCATAAATACTTGTTCCCGGCGGGAATCGAACCCGCAACCTTCTGCGTCGCAGTCGGGTGTTCGCCCGACGCGCCACAGAGGTCGTCAATCTATATAATACTAGCGACCCGCCTCGGCGGGTGAAAACACGGAGCGCTGCTAGTATTTTATAAATAAACTAACGACCCGCCCCGTCTTCGCACGGCTATATTATGCAATTATTATACACATAAACCTTCCTCTTTAATCACTCTATCTATTGAAAAAAACCGCATCAAAATCCGTTACGTAGTTTTAAAGATTTAAGCATACATAGTTATATAGGGACACAGGGACATAGGGACAGAGAAAGCGACTTTGTTTTATACTATGTAGTGATGATTGTTGAATGGTAAATGCTGAAAATAAACTATATCAATTTTAATGGGTAAATGCAAAATTCTATTTCAATAACACTCACACTATTCTACTTTGACAGTTGGTTATTATCTTTAAGGTGTTAAACGCTTTTAATTTTCAAACATATTTTCAGCAAAATTCCACTAAATTCGCACTATCTCACATATCACTTATTCCTATTCAATCCGACAGGGACCGACGATTATTTACTGGTAGCCTTAATACTTCTAACAAATTGAGACAATGATGGATTTAAAGTATCCCAGTCATAGGAGAGAAATGAAAATCACCTATAACTACGGTATTTACTTGAGAGAAATTTTATGTTCAAAGCGTTCCGTGTAAATGTGAATATCGCATGCTGTGTTCCTTGTTAACTTGATCGATGGGGTACGTTCGTGTAATACCAGTTACCAATTTAATATTGTTTTAGGTATTTATGATTTACAGTTATTGAAACGACCGTCATTTAAACTAATTGTGGGGTTGGTGGGCTTTTGAGACGGTATCCAAGCAGCGCCGGTACCCTTTCACCTTAAAATTAGGAATGGTCAATTCGCCGATTGGATTTGAAACATATTTTTTTAGTCTGCCCACTGCCCAAGGGTGAATAACGTCTTAACTTATGAATTGCATTAGGTACCTATCCTAAATTACCTAAATTATTGTAAAATAAGCCTTATTCACACATAGTTTCACAAAATTAAAAAAAAAAACAGTCCGGAGTGGAAATTTTTTAGGCAACGCATTTGCAAATTTTTATTGACCCATTTAATTTGATATAAAATACTTTTCATCCATTAAACATCTCGATGAAGGTCGTTCTTAAGGCTGCTTATGCTGCCAAACGCAACGCGCCTAAGAAATACCCGTCGCTTACAACTAACTTTGTTGATTGTAACCAATGTGTTTTGTATTTCTCAAAAGTGCTGAGATAGATTTGTAGGTGAGATCTTTACCGATATTTTAGGGTAATTTGAGACGAAAAATTCCTTGTCATTTCAAAGTAAGACTAGTTTTAATTCTTAATTTTAGAGTAGCTTCAAAACTATACAGAATTTTCGGCTCAAAATCACACCATAATGTCGGTAAAAATCTCACCTATAATTCCATCTCAGCACTTTTGAGAAAAACAAACACACTCGTAACAATCATCAATTTTCACCAACGAAGGCGACCGGTGCCAGTAGTAACTATTTAGTAGGCTGTGTACCAAGGTCGTTGGCGTATGGACCCCCCTTAATAGGATCCCATACTATTTTTAAATACCTACAAAATTAAATAGAAATCGTTGAAATCGTTTCCATGATTTTGTTGGCCGTTTTGCTTCTCATCGGTGGTAAAGAAATTAAATATAACTGGAACAACCCTTTAATATTAGCCCCTTCCTTTATCCATCCCTGTTTATTCGAATTTCCAATCACAATATACAGATGTCCCTTGACTTATTACTTAAGGCATACTATTAATAATATCGTTTGCAAAGGCCATAGAATAATTAATAGTACCAAACAGTAAAGGCAATACACGCTACAAATTTTCCAATCGATCGATCGTTGTTCGCCAATCGTAGAATTCAAATAAATTGTAGGGTTCAGAGGCAAATGAGATTTAAACACATGTTCAGCATAAATATTTTATTCTTAAAACTAGCGACCCGCCCCGGCTTCGCACGGCTATATTATGCATGTATTATACATATAAACCTTCCTCTTGAATCACTCTATCTATTAAAAAAAAACCGCATTAAAATCCGTTGCGTAGTTTTAAAGATCTAAGCATACAAAGGAAAATAGGGACAGAAAAAGCGACTTTGTTTTATACTATGTAGTGATGTAGGGTTCTTTACAACAATCCATCCTTGCAGTCAATCTACCAATACATGACAGCATCATACACAGACATTCCGCCGTTCTTCTACTATTCAAACGATGACAAGTAGAAAGTCTGCCAGCACAAAGGAAAAAGGTTCTTCTGAGACAATGAAGTTCATATTGCACGTTGCTTTATTAGGGAGTCGGTAGTAGTGGGAAAGAGCAAGGAAGAAGAAGAAGAAGAGGTAGTAAAACTTCGTGACCTCTTAGCTCCGGGGCTACGCTTGGTCAGGTTTAGCTACATCTTCAATGCAGTTCTTGTTCAGAAATACGCAAGTTTTATAAAATAAATATTGCAGAACATTGCAATTTATGTGCGCTAATTGCTATTGCTTCTACGGTGAAAGAAAACATGATGAAACCCGCGGCTTAGTTGGCTCCAGACGTATTGACAAGTTCTCTTCTCTGGACATGGTCGACTAAGCTAAAAGACTAACCTACTCAAAGATGTTGGTTGCGGAAAAACAGCCAGTAATTTTATGCAGTCAGCCGATCGAAAATTCAGTATTCTAAGTGTTCCCTAAGGGTCTAGATTAACTACTCTAAACTTCTAACAGCGGTTTTACTTACGTAGTACCTATTAGTTGATCTGTGGTTAAACTTTCAGTAAAGTTTCAGACGCTTCGATGAGCAAGGAACAAGTAAAGGTCTAAAGCCATATTGTCGTTCCTGGTTAGTAGGCACGTGTCATACTGCGCTCCGCGGTTTCACCCGCGCTCTCGATCCCGTGGGAATATCAAAATGAAAGTAACCTAGGAAAACTTATTTCCTAGATAAATGGACTATCCAACACAAAAAAAAATTCAATTCGAACCTGTAGTTCCTGAGATTAGCGCGTTCAAACAAACAAACTCTTCAGCTTTATAATATTAGTATAGATAAAGAGGAAGAAGGTAGAGGATTTGATTGTTTGTTTGAATTTAATAGGCTTCGAAACTACTGGATCGATTTTGATGAAACTTAATATAAGGATACATTGATTCATTGGGAATAACTTAGGCTACTAATTATGAAGTTAAGAACACAGTGGCTTTGATAGTTATCAGGTAGCCATTATAAGCGTTAGCGATTAATTTTTGGGATTCTTTACTCTAACACATGACGCTGAAAAAGATATATTTCAGTGGGTACTATTGTCAACTATTTATTATACTTATACATGTGTTTGAGTCGCGAAAACCTTAGAAAAATACTAGGAAAGTTAACAGTAATTTATCATATTCAATTCTTTTTTCGAAATTCGTATTTGCCATTGTTAACATATTATTTTCTTTTTATAAAAAATTGTACACGCATGAAAATGTTTGCGTGTGTATTTTCCAAATTAATGAAATTAATTTTTATTTTGGAACAGAATTGTGTTTCGATTGTTTAGTAGGGTTTCTAACCTTTTGTTTTTCGTTTGTGATTTTTTTCTGTTGCGTGTATATAAAATACCTACTTAGGTGGGTAAATATGAGTAGCGAGGGGTTTACACAACCTGAAATTTCACTTCTCGCTACTGTTAATTATTAAATTTGTACCTTCGCTATTATTGCTCCTAGTTTTATTTTTTTGATATATAATTACTGCGCTCCGCGGTTTCACCAGCGTTAGTCCCGATTCCGTAAGAATATCGGGATAAAAAGCAGCCTATGTGTTAATCCAGGTCTCCAGCTATCTAGACACCAAGTTTTATCACAATCGGTCCAGTAGTTTTTACGTAAAGGAATACCACACATACATACACACACACCCACTCACACACACAAACTTTCATATTTATAATATTAGTGGGATAGTAGGATTACGTTACTATCAGAATATACAAATTGCAAATTGATGTTGGCATCCATTTTCAACCCCCAATTCCTACCCACGGTATAATTTCAATAAAGATACCTCCATATTCAACCCCCTGCAAATCAATAGTCCATTTTCTACCCAAATACGAAGTGGGTAACCAACTACCTAGCTAATTTTTACTCAAGTAACGTCAACAGAAAAAATAGATTCATAGTTTCGGTAAAAGTGTTAATTATAACAATAGTTAAAATACGACCTTAAAATATTAAATTATTTTTCTGTCTGTACAAAAAAACATCATATTAAGTATTATAATCATTTGGGTTGAAAATGGAATACATTTTAGGTAGAAATTAGAAAAAATAAACAATTAAATTATTGTGGGTAGAAACTGGAACACATTTTAGGTAGAACATGGAATAAAAAATATTTGAGGGTTGAAAATGGGGGTTCAAAATGGATGCCACCAAATTGATGATATCGTCCTCATGTTTTGAAATTAAAATGCCATAGTTCTAAGCAGTCATCTCTAAATGCCCTTGGGAGCAAAACTTCTGGATCTTTAAATGTTAGGTAGCAGCACCTTGCGATTCCATCTGCGTAAGTCTCGGGTTAATATCAGAATAATTAATAGTAAACTTATTCGAAAATTTAATCAAAATCAGACCAGTAGTTACAGAGCGTATTCGTTACAAAAAATTCTTCTCTTTAAAATAAAAGTTTAGACAAGCTTAGTTTGAGGATGAATGGCAGAGCAAAAATTATCCTAGATTGTGTTTTCTTTATATCTATACTTCTATACTAATATTACTAATATTATAAAGAAGTAAAGTTTGTGTGTTTGTATATTTGTTAAATTGTAAGGGGTAATCTCGGGATCTACTAAACCGATTTTAAAAATTATTTCACCAATAGAAAGCCACATTATTCCTGAGTGTCATAGGTTATATAAAACACCGAAAAATAAAAAGGCTTTTACGTGGTAGTCCGTTTTGCAAAGTGAATCGGAGAAAAAACGGTCGAATGAAAGCGTTTTTTACGAACGCTGCCTTAACTATGAAAGATATATTTTTGAGTTCTAGAGAAAAGATGTGGAGCTTGAAAATGCCTACAAAAAAGTCAACCACAGCTTAAGTCTAACTTTTATATTTAAGTTACAAAAAGTATTTTTTTTTAATATTAGTAAGTATAGATAATTTAATTTATTAACATTATGCCCAACGAAGTGGGCACGGGTCATCTAGTATTTTATAAAGTCAGTGCACATGAGTAAAAAATATACCTGTTTACTCCTCGGTTCACAATTAATGGTCCCCTTGGATTGGGGGGGGGCCGATAAGCGTTAATTTAAAATAAATGCGGAAGGTCTCACGGACCCCAGGGGAACCGTTAAGCGCTGAACTGTTTTAGATTTTTTTAATTTCATCCGTCCCCCTAGTCCAAGTAAAAGACGATCGAAAAAATAAACAAAAGACGGTCAAAACGGAAACAAAAGACGATCTTTGAAGACCTCCAAATTGTATACGTCAGGAAAGACAGACGCCACGTAACTATATCCAACTGAAGCAACAAAAAGCGCCTGATTTATCACATCTTCAAGTGAGAAGATAGTATTTAATTTATTGGAACTGTTGAGAGAGTTCTGTTTCGTGCCAGCGTTGCTGGTTGGAAGCGAGAATGATTGAGTAGATTTATGTGATGTAAGGAAACGACAGACGGACTGCAAGGACTGTGGTCTGCAGTACGATTGCAGTCGCATGCACGGAAGGCCAGTTCTCGTAACAATGGTACACGTTTAAATGTAAAGGAAATCAGGACGAGATGGAAGCAGTACTTACCGAAGTCCGTGGCCACGTCCAACACTGGTCAGCGTCATAACACGAAATCCATATCACACCACAAATAATTCACTATGTCCGGTACATAGTGAATTATTTGTGTGTAAACAGCAGTTTATTCACCAATAACACAAAGGTTTTAATTTAATTCGGAGGAGCGCAATGTTCATTCCGACATGTTTTTCTCGAACACATATGAAGTAGTTCCCGCGCCATCCGCTTGGCGGCGCTAGCGCAGGTGGCGGTAGTTGCCATTAATTACAGCCAGTACTTACTGGTTTTTTGGGTAAAAGGGAACGGGAAATAGGAATAATGCACCATGAAAAATAGAAACAAATAATGTTATGTGGCGACACCAGTGCTTTTGCCGTCCGTCTGTAGAGCCTTTACTTCAAAGTGCAATTGAAACGAGTGTTCTGCTGCCGGTTTTAGTATTACAAATAAAATCTTGAATACAGAGTTTATTGCGGCTTGCTATCTTGCAAGTAAGTTTATTTTGTCTTACAAAATGTAGGTTAAAATATTTTTTCTTAATAAGAAACATGCGGGGTAATAAAAGGTTTTTGAAAACCTGGATATTAGTAACAAAAAAAAATTAAATTTAAAAAATCGACTAAAAAAAACCTGAAAACAAAGATTAAAAAAACCTGAAAAGAAAAACCAAAAAGTGAAAAATAATCAATTTCGGGTCACTAAGACAGCAGATAACTTAATTTGTATTTAGTTATAAGTAAAAAAAAATGGTTTGTTTTTCAGATTGACAGTCAATATTTTATCTAATGACCTAGTTTTAAGTAGTTTTCCCCATTTTTTTTTACGAAATATTTAGTTTTGAAATATGTTGGCAGGTGGCCCTTATTTTCCGTAGGTACTTTATATAAATGCTGTGCCTCAGAACAATAACTAAATATTGTTCTGAGTGCTGTGCCATGCTTATGTCATTAATATTGTTCTAAGAACAATAACTAAAGATATTGTCAAAGAATTCTGATTGATTTCTGTCATTTTAACCGATTTAAAAAAAGGAGGTTCTCATATCGACGACTTTCGAAAAATAACCTAATAAAACAAATACATACTTTTCTATTGTTTTTCAAATATTTTACCAATTAATGGTGGTCGCACATTGATACGCGCCGAACGAATCGCATTTTTGCCGTCCACGGAAAAAGGTACCTTATAATAATAGAGATAAAGTACATTTATTCATTTATTTATTTCAGAGTCGGCCGCCTCTGACGATGCGGACGACTCTGATGACGTCATCGGAAATATAAATGTAGACACCTTATCTATATTATTATAAGGTACCTTTTTCCGTGGACGGCATAAATTCGATGCGTTCGGCGCGTATCAATCTGCGTCCACCTTTATAATGCACTTGAAAGGGTATTTATCTAAATTGTTAATTTGCTCAACCAACTGCCGGCCTTAATTACCGCGGTAAGTGCGTCGGCTTCAAACCAACGCGTCGGTTTACGCCGACCCGCGCCCCACACTGGGCGAAATTTTGAGCCTGTCTTTCATAGGAGTTTTGAAAAATTAAGTGGTTTTTGTCATGTGTTTTAAGTATGCAGGATTGTTGAGGACATCAAAACATTTAAAAATAAGTTATTCTGGTTTTTTTATTTCTAAAAAACACTACAAAATATGACTTTGTTTTTTTTTTAAATAATAACACCATAATCACATATTTTTGAATGTTTTGATGTCCTCGACAATCCTGCATACTTAAAACACACGAAAACACTACTTAATTATTCAAAATTTCTATGAAAAGCATGCTCAAATTTTTGCCCATTGTGAGACGCGGTTCGGGATATCGACGTCGGTTTGAAGCCGACGCACTTACCGCGGTAGGGCCCCTGAAATGTTTTGAATTGATTCAAACTTGTGCCCCACCCAGGGCGGCCTTTGTGTAACTTCACTATTGTTCGCTACCCACCTTACCTACTCGTAGAGTACGTGCCAGATATGTCTCTACGCAATAGGTGGCGCTCTTGTCGTTTTTTATTTTCACTGCTATTTTTAGAATGTTTTCAACTCAAGCAAGATTCTAAGGTTTTAAACTCTTTCAACTCATAAATTAATTAGATAAATATAAATATCACATGCCTAGCCATGGCGAGATAGACGGACTATTATTTTTTAAGACCATTTTGTATTACTCTATTTCGTGTGAATGAATAAATGATTAAATGATTATAAATGATTATGATTATGAATAATAGTAATTTTCAGACTCTACGGTGGGTCTGTAATTCTGTATAATAAATAGGTTAGCGTTTGACCTCTTTCTCACAGTTTCGATGCGGTTTAATATGTGGCACGCTTTCCTAGAAGATACCTATACGCTTATGACTCAAAGACCCCAAATACACGAGGGCTTTCGAGGGACGCGAGTAAAGAAGGAAGACGGCAGTAAAACGAAAACGTTTCCAACTTTCAAAATCTTTTTGTGACTGTACCGGCTTAGGTATCGGAATACGGGCAAGTCTGCTTGGCGAAGCCTGGTGGCACTTATTATATTACCTTTTAGACCGGTACGCAGTATGTAACCATTTTAACTGCGCGCATATATAATTGGCGCGTACTCTGTTGTATTTTCTAACCTTACATTTATAATTTTAAGCCTTTCTGTTGAATGTTTTTTGTTTAAATAACTTTTGGGCCACAGGTGTTGTTACGTAAGTAGGTACCCTATTATACCTTAATTTTGGCTTCTACATCATTTAAATAAGGTTGGAATTGAATTGTTCCTGATGTTTGTTATTATTTGGGGTTATACATTGAATTGTTTATGATTTTTGATAAAAATGTTTTTTACTTTAAGTTTCGTATTTCATTTTTTATGTTAAGGTGAAAGGGTACCGGCGCTCTTTCCATACAAACGTAGTCGACTGTTTCCTCCTTGGATAATGACACTAGAGCAAATATTTTTGTTGCATGAAACCTATAACTGCCATGACTATGCCCCTACGTCTTGGTTTTTTTTCATTTTCTAATTATCATAGAAATTAAGATTTAAAAAACAAAAAAAAACATATGGGCATAGTCATGGCAGTTATAAGTTTTATGCAACAAATATTTGCTCTACTGTCATTATCCAGATAGGAAACAGTCGACTACGTTTGTATGCAGAGGGCGCTCGGTACCCTTTCCTCTTAATTTGTATTGTATTATTTTATGTAAGTATATTATTTGTTTTTTTTTGTACCTATTGGTACCCATATAACAAGTCTAACAAAGTTAATTTTTATTACACATATAAAAATAAATTACTTTTACAAATCTTAGATACTAATAATGTAAAGACGATTTTTTTTTGTTGTTTTGTTTGTAACAAATTGCCTCCGAAACTAATTGACCGATTTTGATGAAACTTGGTATGAGGATACATTGATTCATTGGGAGTAACATAGGCTACTTTTTATCCCGATATTCCCACGGGATCGGGAGTTACGCGGGTGAAACCGGGAAACGCTTCTAGTTATTTATAAAACAAATCTTAAAATGTGTACATAATTTGTATTTCTCATATTACTAATTGATTGGTTGAATTCAAAGAATAATGGCATAACTTCAAACAAAAATAATTTGTTTGCACGGATGTTAAGTTCTTGAAGTTCCTATAATATGAGTAATGGAGTCAGATGCTGATGAAGAAAATGAAAAACATGTGACTAAACACAACAACGAAATACAATTAGTTAGTTTCATTATAATCTAAAAAAACACTGAAAATTTTATAATTTTTTTTTTGTATTTGTATTATGCTCAAATATTGTCATGCCATCATTTTTTGTAATTTACATTATCTTTTAAGCAAAGTAACCAACAAAATCTCATTTAATTTCCTCACAATTAACGAACTTAACCAAATTAACTGACAAGCAAACTGACGTATCGTGTTCACTCTGGAAGATCGTTATTCTAATTAGCTTGCCAAAGTTAGATAGGTAGGTACTAGGTACCGTCGGCTGCATAATTGCAGACCCACCACAGAGCTTCAAAACAGCTGTTTTAAGAATGTTCTCAACAGAATCAAGATTCTAGACACCTGCTTTAGTTGAAGTTTAAAGTCTTCTAACTCATTAATTTATCAATAAAAATTATTAGATTGAAAACATTCCAATAATAGTAACTTTACTCTACTCTACCGGGGGCTGCAATTATGCAGCCGACTGTACCTATACTTACTGTACCAACGTTGGCTACTTTAGAGGTGTCAAAGGATATTGCCTCATTTAGTATGGACGCTGTCCCAAACAAATCGCTGCGATGTGTCATGCCTCATTTGAAAGGCCTTAATGTGTACTCCATTTTATATTATGGCAGCAAAAAAATCCCACCCAGTGGAACCGAGATATTTCGTCATCAATACAACGTCTCGTACTATGAAAGTTATAGAACTCGCATAGCCATTACTATTTAATTAAACGTGTAACACCTTCATGTGGTACCTCAAATGAAAGACCTTAACTAGGACTACATTTTGTTCTACATTACAAAAAAATCCCATCAGAAGGAACAGATATATTTCGTCTTCAATACAACGTCTCGTACTATGAAAGTTATAGAACACGCATAGCCATTACTGTTTAATAAAATGTGTAAGTAACACCTTCATGTGGGGTAGCTCGAATGAAAGAGGTTAACTAGGAATACATTTTTGTTCTACATCACAAAAAAATCCCATCAGGAAGAACCAAGATATTTCGTCTTCAATACTACGTCTGGTAGTAAGAAAGTAATAAATCTCGCATAGCCATTACTATTTAAACATTAAACACCTTTATTAGATACCTCAAATAAAAGGTCTTAAGTAGGACTAGGTACATTTTTGTTCTACATTAAAAAAAACCACCAGGTGGAACCGAGATAAATAATAGTATTTAGCTTTAAAAAGGTAATTGTTTTTTTTATCACTGTTGCTCATAAATTGGATCTTATTAAACCGCTTTTAAGCTCATAATGCAACGTATTATACACGCGTGCTATATAAAAATATCCAACTAGTGCTAAAATTAATGTTATCCCGATAAGTTAAATACGTATCTTACTGCTAATTACATGTTAGGGCCCTTGCCCACGGCGGCAAGTCGCGCGTTATGAAACGCGCGACAGCATCACTACTAACGCACGTTAGTCGCATTTGCAACGCGCTACATACGCAATGCCAACGCGCTACAGCATCGCGACTGTATCGACGCAAACGCGCGACCGTGTCGGCAAAACGTCGAATAAATCATTCTATAACAACTTCTGAATGTATGCTCATAGTTTTTTAGTATTTTAAACGTTGTTACGTAATGTCTACCAAGTAATCTCTCTTTGTTAAATGGGTGCATCCAATTTTGACGCCGCTTTCGTTGCCCACGCTTCGGCTGCTTACAAAGCAGCACCAAAGACAACGTGACTAATGTTGCCTCAACGGAGTCCATCTTGCAACTGTAGCGATCACCACAGGCATTTTTGTGCGCGCGACGGTATCGCGTTGAAATCGCGACTGAATCGTGGTTATGTGGGCGAGGGCACACTGCTAGCGATCGCATCGCGACTGTATCGATGCGAACGCGCGACAGCATCGCTACTGCATCGCTACAAAAAAGTCACCGTGGCCGAGGGGCATTAAGTATATGAAACATTCTTAATTTATCTGGGTTATACTGTTTTAATGTATAGAAAAAAGGTACCAACAAAGAGTTTTTAAGCCTTGCTGGCCTCAAAACTCTTTGTTGGTACCTTTTTTCTTCTTTTTAAAAGGATGCCTCAAAGTCTGATAGCGAACGATAATTTTACGTGATAACGTCTTTGAAAACAATTAAAAATTGAGTTGTTTTTATTTTGTTTTTTTTAGGTACATAAATATATTTTTTCCTTGCCATTATATTCTGTTTTAAGAGATTTGTTGTTGTTTGAGAGAATGGAAAAAACCCTAAAAAAATATTGTATGTCAGACGACGATGTAATAAGACCGATCTTAATGTATGGTTGCGAAGCCTGGACACTAACGCTAAAGGAGGAGAACAAACTCTTGGTAGCGGAGAGGAAGATATTGAGGAGAATTTTGGAACCAACCAAGAGAGAGGACGGCTCATGGAGAGTAAGAAAAAATGTGGAGTTGGAAGAGCTTGTGGCTGAGCCTAATATCATCGGCGAGATCAAATCGGCCCGACTTCGCTGGCTTGGCCACATCGAGAGAATGGAGGAGGATCCAGCGGTCAAAAGAGCATATCTAGGACGACCTCAGGGGAGACGGCCAGCTGGCAGACCTAGGTATCGCTGGATAGACCAACAAGTCCAACAAGACCTGCAAGCCCTTCATGCAGCCGAGTGGCAACAAGTGGCGCAGAATAGGGTGCAATGGCGGCTTTTGGTGTCGGAGGCCAAGATCCACTTCGGGTCGCTGAGCCAGCGTAAGTAAGTAAGTAAGTAAGTATGTCAGACGAGGCTGTATAGGTTAAAAGTCTTTTGCCTAGCCTTTCTGGAGTGTAATTAACAAAAAATAGTAAACCTAATCTAAACTTCTTAAAAACTTTTTATTATTTTAACAAGTTTTTTTTTATTCGCAACTGTGATAAAAACGTCGTACGATACACGTGTGGATTGATCTTTGTATCTCGGCTTTTTAAACGCCCTCGCATACCGCGCTCGCGCGTGTTAAACCGCCTCTATGCAAAGATCAATTTTCCACACTTGTATCGCAATGTACTATAATAATCGACTTCCAACAATTCCATCTTGTGGAGCCTTATTTGTTATCTTACTGGTCTAGTTGCGGAAAATAGCTATCTCATAATTATAACTATATTTTAAGTGTTCAAAATCCCAACAAATGGATGCCACACAGGTGCAGGTGCAGGTTGACCAGCGCTGTAACTGCGTCATGCAGTGGTAGCTAATGGTAAGGCAGATCCTGGTTAGCGGCACACGACTCCTGAGACTACCTACCTTAATAGGTTTTTTGTGTTTCTGATTATTATTTTTTTTTTGTTTTATGTTGTTCATTGTTTTTCTCGTTATAACGTCGTCGTGTGCTTATATAATAAGCGTTTTCTTTTTTTTCTATTATTTCAGATTATTTAATATGAAATCGATTAGGCCAAGGCTTTATTTATAACATCGCGCGTCTTTTGCAAGAAGACGACATACTCATATGTTTTTAAATTATTTTTATCACAGTTGCTCTTATAGTAAATCTTATTAAACCGATATTAGGCTCATAATACAAGGTATTACGCACCCGTGCGGTTTACTTTAACGCATAAGTGCTGTAAAGTTATCCCGATAAGTTAAATTAGTATCTTATTGCTAAATTCATGTTATTTAGATCAGATGTAGCTAATCCTACCTCTCTGTTAGAACCTTCTACACAATTCTGGTTTATGTGGCTAATTCAACCTATCTGTTAGAATAGCACCTTTCACACCATTCTGACAGATGTAGCTAATCCAACCTGTTAGAATTATGCAGACAGTTTTAACAGAGAGGTTGGATTAGCTACATCCGTCGTCATTTGAGGTACCACATGAAGGTGTTAAACGCTTAAATAGTAATGGCTATGCGAGATTTATTACTTTCTTACTACGAGACGTAGTATTGAAGACGAAATATCTTGGTTCCTCCTGGTGGGATTTTTTTGTGATGTACAACAAAAATGTAGTCCTAGTTAAGCTCTTTCATTTGAGCTACCCCACATGAAGGTGTTACTTACACATTTTATTAAACAGTAATGGCTATGCGTGTTCTATAACTTTCATAATACGAGACGTTGTATTGAAGAAGAAATATATCTGTTCCTCCTGATGGGATTTTTTTGTAATGTAGAACAAAAATGTAGTCCTAGTTAAGGCCTTTCATTTGAGCTACCACATGAAGGTGTTACACGTCTAATTAAATAGTAATGGCTATGCGAGTTCTATAACTTTCATAGTAGAAGACGTTGTATTGATGACGAAATATCTCGGTTCCACTGGGTGGGATTTTTTTGTGATGTACAACAAAAATGTAGTCCTAGTTAAGCTCTTTCATTTGAGCTACCCCACATGAAGGTGTTACTTACACATTTTATTAAACAGTAATGGCTATGCGTGTTCTATAACTTTCATAATACGAGACGTTGTATTGAAGAAGAAATATATCTGTTCCTCCTGATGGGATTTTTTTGTAATGTAGAACAAAAATGTAGTCCTAGTTAAGGCCTTTCATTTGAGCTACCACATGAAGGTGTTACACGTCTAATTAAATAGTAATGGCTATGCGAGTTCTATAACTTTCATAGTAGAAGACGTTGTATTGATGACGAAATATCTCGGTTCCACTGGGTGGGATTTTTTTGCTGCCATAATATAAAATTGAGTACACATTATGCCCTTTCAAATGAGGTACGACACATCGTAGCGATTTGTTTGGGACGCTAAGCGGCATTATCCTTTAAATGAAAAGGCGGTAAGTATCTAAGACAATTGTTTGGATTATTTTATTTTTTACAAGCTTCGCCTTGCAATCTCATCCGTAGGTAAGAATTTGATTTTTTTTTAATTTTATAGGTTCATAAGCTCAGAGTCGCTCAGCGGGCTATAGATAGAGCTATGCTCGGAGTTTCTTTACGTGATAGAATCCAAAATACGGAAATCCGTAGAAAAACCAAGGTCACCGACATAGCTCTCAGGATTAGTAAGCTGAAGTGGCAATGGGCAGGTCATATAGCTCGCAGAATTTTATTGCAACTGTCATAAGAACCAGAGAAAGAAGAAAGAGAAGAATATTGTCATTATTTTATATAATAATAATTAAGCCATCACTAGACCTTCCTGGTTTTGAACTTACGACATCCCACGTCGGTTCGATAACCAGGATTTGGTATTTGGTTGAATTGAATCACTGTAACTGTTAAAACCGCAGCAAAATCCGTTGCGTAGTTTTAAAGATCTAAGCATATATAGGGACAGACAGACATCGGGAAGAGACTTTGTTTTATACTACGTAGTGATTGTGTGACAAGAGCCCTTTAATTTTGATTGAAGTAGATGTGTAAAAGATAACACTACCTAATCCCCCAGGCTTCGCATGGATTAAATCAGACATGACAAACCCTCATCTAGAATCCGTCTAACTGTTAATGAAAACCGGGTTAAAATCAGTTTAGGCTCTTCGTCCATATAACAATTTTGTTTGACACATGAATTTGTATAAAAAAGTCAATTAAAAATTCAGATCGACAAATAGAACTAAGAGAAAAAAATTATTAGGACGAATTGGACCTGCTCCTTTTTTTAGTCGGTTAAAAAAACAATAACCGAAAAGAAAACTGCCGATGAAAATTGTCTAGATTTTTTTTATAAAAACAATAGGGCAGGTTTTAAATTGTCCACTATCTCACACGATTGTAAGTGACGATTCGGTCTAAGATGGTGCACGCTTTCCTAGAAGATACCTCGTGACACAAGGATTTATTTTATTTTATTTGATTTATTTTAACGACCCAGTTGGCACAATGGTCACCATGCCGGATTGTCAATCACAGGGTTACGGGTTCGATTCCCGCCTCAGACATGTATTTATGCTGAGATATTTGTCTGGGGTCTGGTTGTTTCTATGTATTATAAGTATATATTTACAAAAGAAAAGTATTTAAGTAGTATATCCGTTGTTTAGCACCCATAACACAAGTCTAGTTACTTAGCTTGGGCCTAGATGGCGATGTGTGGAATGTCCTGCAATATTTATTTATTATTTATTTTCCAGTTTATTTATAAAATAAATAAACTGGAAAAAATAAAGAAAAAAAGACCAAAGATCTTTTCCAAGCAACCATAACCAGATTATACCGCCGAATTAACCGAGGGCCGGAACTAGTTATTATTATTCTTTTATCACAATTGCTCATTAAGTGGATCTTATTATACCGCTTTTAGGCTCATGATCCAACGTATTACGCGTGCGTTTTACTTTACCGTAACGCACAAGTGCTGTAAAGTTATCCCGATAACTTAAATTCGTATCTTAGATGAAACATTCTTAATTTAACTGGGTCTTACTGTTTTGATGTATAAAAATAAGGTAGGTACTCTAGGTACCAACAAAGAGTTTTTAAGCCAGCAAAACAGTTCGAATTAAAAAAAAGACTTGAAGTAAATGGCATTATATAAACTGGTCTTAGACCAATAAAAACAAATATTTTGTTAACTTTTTATTATTTTAACAAGTCTCTTCTTTTATTACTCGCAAATGTGATGAAAAACGTCGTACGATACGCCTTAGTATTGATAATTACATCTCGCCTTTTTAACGCGCTCGCGTTCCTCTCGGGCGTCAAAGACCGCCTCTATGCAATGATCAAATTACCACACTTGTGTCGTAATGTTTATTACTATTGTTTATTACTACATTACGACACAAGTGTGGTAAATTGATCATTGCAAAGAGGCGGCTTGCTTACTAGGCTGTTCTTACGCCACTAATGTCGATTAGCCTCAAACACCATTAACCTTAAGGTGAAAGGGTACCTGCGCGCTCTCCATACAAACGTAGTCGACTGTTTCCTCCCTGGATAATGACATTAGAGCAAATATTTTTGTGCCATAAAACCTATAACTGCCATGACTATGCCCCTATGTTTTGGTTATTTTCATTTTCTATTTATCATAGAAATTAAAATTAAAAAAATTATAAAATTTAAAAAATCAAAAAATAGGGGCATGGTCATGGCAGTTATAAGTTTTATGCACCAAAAATATTTGCTCTAGTGTCATTATCCAGGGAGAAAACAGTCGACTACGTTTGTAATAGTTTGTATGGAGAAAGCCTCCGGTACCCTTTCCCCTTTAAAGACGTATTTAACCTTTAAAGACGTATTTAACCATCTCTTACCTCAACATTTAGATAAAATGCCTCATTAATTTCCGCCAAACAAAACATTAAATTCATAATCATTTATAATACGAGTATCTCCCATACACATTAGGTTTTATGGCCGAGACGCGATGTGACGTTATAAAATCTTTGCGAATATACCGCTCAGCTAGCCTAGCATGAAGGCCAAAACACGATACGATAAAGCGATATAACTACATCAACTCTCAAAATATGATAGATAAAGCCGCCATGTTGAATTTTTATAATAATTTTTATCGCAATTTATAATAAAAATTCAACATGGCGGCTTTATGTATCATATTTTGAGAGTTGATGTAGTTATATCGCGTGATATCGCTTTATCGTATCGTGTTTTGGTCTTCATGCTAGGCAGGCTGGGCTAATGTCCTAAAGAAATGATAGAAAGGGCCGCAGTGTAGAATAATCAGTAGGTTAAATTCATCTTAACATCTTATAAGTAAACACTGAAAACCAAGTCATTAACACCCGTATTCACATTCAACCCTATCCCCCTTATTCCAAAACGAGGTTTAAGAATAGTCCGAGATATGATTTAAACCTTAGATTTAGACACTGATTTACTCGTGAACTATAGTCTAAAAACTATCCCTATATTATAATCTTTAGGGATAGTGTTTAGACTGTAGTTCCTTATATAGTCTATAGGGATAGTGTTTAGACTATAGTTCCTTATATAGTCTATAGGGATAGTGTTTAGACTATAGTTCCTTATATAGTCTATAGGGATAGTGTTTAGACTATAGTTCCTTATATAGTATATAGGGATAGTGTTTAGACTATAGTTCCTTATATAGTCTATAGGGATAGTGTTTAGACTATAGTTCCTTATATAGTATATAGGGATAGTGTTTAGACTATAGTTCCTTATATAGTCTATAGGGATAGTGTTTAGACTATAGTTCCTTATATAGTATATAGGGATAGTATTTAGACTATAGTTCCTTATATAGTCTATAGGGATAGTGTTTAGACTATAGTTCCTTATATAGTATATAGGGATAGTATTTAGACTATAGTTCCTTATATAGTCTATAGGGATAGTGTTTAGACTATAGTTCATTATATAATCTATCTATAGGGATAGTGTCTAGCTAGACTGTAGTTATCTTCACGACAGTTTCGTAGAACTTCTACGACGTAGAGCCTCTACGAGAGGCTCAACCATAGAATCTACGAGTAACTTAAAATTGTGAATCAGTTTATCCTTCTACAAAGGTGTGATCACGTGATCACGAAATGAACCAATCAGCGGACAGCTTTTAGTTAAGTTGATTAAAAAGTAAGATATGGAGCATAAATTCTGGTCGAGATTCTTATGATTGAGTGTAATCGGCATAATCGACGCGGTAGGCGGAAATTAAAGTACAACATGACAGACAGAAAAATGGCATAATAAGTTTCATCTTATGCCAATTTCATAAATAATTATTTATGTCTTACTTTTTTTAATCTCGCGCCGAGTACGCCTAAAGTTGCCGGCGGCATGCGCCATCTCTAGTAGCTACCTAATGTGTTTTAAAGGTGGCTATTCCTCCATTGGTCGAGATTTTACGGCCTAGTTGCCACCTAAAATAAAATAAAAATTGCTTTATTTTTCCTTACTCAATAAGGTTAAGAAACATATTAAAAAAAAGAAATGTTTAGCTAAGATAACTAACTTATAAAAAAACTTATGCAGATCACTACATAGTATAAAACAAAGTCGCTTTCTCTGTCCCTATTCCCTATGTATACTTAGATCTTTAAAACTACGCAACGGATTTTGATGCGGTTTTTAATAGATAGAGTGATTCAAGAGGAAGGTTTATATGTATAATACATGCAAAATATAGCCGTGCGAAGCCGGGGCGGGTCGCTAGTAAACTTATAAAACTTATAAAAGGTACCTACTTTATTAAAACTTACAGGTACTTAAAAAGTAGGGATGGGCCGAATGTGATTTGAACCGAATACGAACTTCGGCCGAATGTTCGGTAAAAATAAAAAGTTCGGCCGAAGTTCGGCCGAACTTCGGTTATTTTTACTGCACTTTCTTGAGAATGACAGGTCGAATCTTGTTTAGAATCTTTCTAGCAGAATGTGTAAGAAGAAGCGTAGAGAATGAAAGCGCAAGTAGTGACGAAGAAGTTGTCCAGACCACACAGTCATTTTCACAATCTAAAGAAGACATACATAAATCGTTTTGAAGCTGCTACGAGGAACTGGCAACAGCAAAGCTTCCCAATATAGAGGAAACCAGAAGTCCGATAGCAACAGAACTAGATAGATATCTGAATGAGGCTTTGCTGCCTAAAGGTCAATGTCCATATGGCTGGTGGGCCAATAGTAATCATAAGTTCCCTTGCATGAGTTTTTGCCAATACCAATAAGTATAATACGGTTTCAATGTGTGTAGGTATGTGTAGGTAGGTATGTGTACTTATAAGTTTTTTTTCCTTGGTGTAATTTAGCATAGTGTTAGTACGTATGTGGTGTGGTGTAATAGTTAGTTAAGTTAGTAGTTAGGTCGTTTTTTTTCTAGTTTAGGTTAATTGCAAGCCTCCTCCAAGGTTTGCCTGGTCTTCCTTTCTTTCGCTAGTCTTGGCCAGTTGCCACCTAAGCCTCTTTTTAATATGCATTCGAATATAAATTGTCCTATATTCACGGACAATTTATATTTGAATGCAAAAAGAGAGACTTAGGTGACAACTGTGTCGTAAAATCTCTACCAATATACGAATAGCTTTTCTTGTGTTACCCTACTGTGTTTTTGTCCACTGTAACCCGTCTGGGCCATATTGTAGGAACCCCATCATTCATGTTCTAATGGGATATGGCCGAGCTCGGTAAATATGAACTTCGTTATTGGAAATGGAATCTTGAACAATATTGGTTCGATGTTACTTAACTTTGAAGGGACATTTTGGAAAGCTAAATAAATATACCTTATTAAGCTTATTTAATTCTATTGGATTTTGGATTTTTGTTGGTATATAATGCGTTTTTAACGGCTCAGTAGTAACTGGGCAGAACATGGCATAATATCTACTTAATTCCGATAATGACCGATCCAGTTGGCAGAATGGTCACCATGACGGACTGCCTGGACAGGGTTGCGATTTCGATTCCCGCCTCAGATAAGTATTTATGCTTAGATGTTTGTCTCTGGTCTGGTTGTTTCTATATATTTATGTATGTATTTACAAAAGAAAAGTATATATCCGTTGTCTAGCACCAATAATAAAAGTCTATTTACTTGGCTTGGGGCTAGATGGCGGTATGTGGAATGTCTTGCGATATTTATTTAGTTATTATTTATTAATGATATTTTAATTTTGGAGTGGGATATCGTCTAATACGTTTTCGGAGGTGCAGATTTCGAATTCGTTATTTGTTTTTAGATTAGAGTTGACGTCTGTCAAATGGCACCTTCTTAGCGTCTTGAGAGTGGGGTATCGTTTAACTATTCAATCATATCCCACGCCAAAGTTATTATTTTTATATAAAATAAAAAATAGACTTTTATTTTAATTTTACATTCAAATTTTTTTATTACGATTGTAAGAAGGTCTATCATTTTATCTGTAGGATTTTCATTATTTTAATTGTAATTAATGGTTGTTGATATCTGAAATAAATGAATTGAATGGAAACTTTGAGTGTCATTTGACATTTTGGCAATTCTTCACATTTTGCTACAATGTTTTTTTTTTGGTTAATAGTTATAATATTTATTTGTGCAAAATAGATTAGGAAAACATTTTAATAGATTTTTAGAAATAATTTAAAACTGTAGCTTAAAACTGGTAGGGTAATATTATTTAGTGACTGATCCATAGACTATGATAATTTATGATTATCCCAACATATTCATGGTCACCCTAAAAAAACAAAATATTACCCTAATCACAGGTACACCCGCATAAAAACAAATTACTTCGTAAATTAGCATTTAACACTACATTTCACGAGTTAAAACTCCTTGCGATTTTGCTAAGACCTCATCCGAATTTGCCAAGGTAGATTCTACTATATGACAGGGTTTTAACTTTCAAAATGCAGTGTAGGCTTGTAACGTTGTTTCCAGGAATTTATTAGGCGATGTGAAGAAAGAAAGCTAGGTTAAAAAAATTGATTCTTGTAATTTTGTTTAACAGGGAAGCTTACATAATAAATTTAAGGAAAAAATTGATTTTTGTAATTTTGTTCGAAGGGAAGCTCCCTTACACAATAAATTTAAGCAAATAAAGGGGAATAAGGGATGATTAAATGAGAGTAAATAATATTTACTTATGAATGAATGAATTAGTTTTTCCCAATTTGTTCCTCAATTGACTATCTTCGTCCCATTGTTACAACCGCGTAAGTCCCGATCCCGTTAGAATTTTGGGATCAAAAATATCGTATATAATTCTTCATTTTCTGAACGACCACTATGCTTATTTTCATCCAAATTGGTCTAACCGTTTGACCTTGAAGAGGGAATAAACAAACAAATAAATAAATAAAAATAAAACTTCGAATTCATAACTTGGCGAGTCTCCGCCTGCCACTTTTACATGTTTGTTGAACATTGTTACGGCAGGTGCCATAGTACCCATAGTTCCCCAGTATCCAGTCCACTACCATCCCATCACAATAGCCCAAGTAGTAGTTTTCTCCTGTAGTTTATCAATAGTTCTATTCAAACCGGAGGTTGTCCTTGGCTGCATTTTATAGTGCAGACAGGGATAATCGCCGGTTTGATGTCCACATCATACTCTGCCATTAAACTTGTTATTGTAAAGGGCCTCTACGTGTTGGCTTCGGCCCCACGCATGCCTTCCAAAGGTCCGGGACTCCATAGTCCCGTGATATAGGACATATAACAAACAAATAATAATAAATAAAAATCTATCATATTAATTTCATATTATTAGTGAGGACGAGGATTTCTAAAATAATCTTAGTTTTTTTTATTCCATTTTTAATCGTAATTTTTCTAAAGTCTACAAACTATTCCATTCAATAAATACCGCGAAATAACGGTATAAACTGCTGGTAACTGTGAATTACCGCAGTCAGAAGGCGATGACGCCACACCAACAACCACACCGTCGTAGTACAGTGGTCCTCCAGCATCACCGAGACAGTTGTCCGTGTTGGTAGCTTACTACTAACATTTTTTAGTCTTATAAGTATCTATACTAACACAATCTATGGATCTTTGTTGTCCGAAATAAAAATCTTTCATTTTCATTTCATTTATTTAGGGAGGACTAGAATTTCTAAACCAATCTTAGTTTTTTTATTCAATTTTTAAGGTGAAAGGGTACCTGCGCTCTCTCCATATAAACGTAGACGAGTTTTTTTTTCCGTGTGTGTGCTAATGACACTAGCACAAATATTTTTGTGCCATAAAACCTATCACTGCCATGACTATGCCCCTATGTTTTGGGTTTTTTCAATTTCAAATTATCATAGAAATTAAATATAAAAAAAAAACAAAAAATAAGTTCATGGTCATGGCAGTTATAAGTTTTATGCACCAAAAATATTTGCTCTAGTGCCATTATCTGGGAGAAAACAGTCGACTACGTTTGTAATAGTTTGTATGGAGAAAGCCCTCGGTACCGTTTCCCCTGTCTACAAACTATTCCATTCAATAAACTCCAAATACTGCGAAATTACGGTATAAACTGCTGGTAACTGTGAATTACCGCAGCCAGAAGGCGATGAGGCTACACCAACAACTACACCGTCGTAGTACAGTGGTCCTCCAGCATCACCGAGACAGTTGTCCGTCAATGTAGGTCCAGCAAGGCCATCCGTGCAGATCATGGAGTCGGTGATCACTCGGCCGTGGGGTTGGTAAGTCTCCTTGCATTTGTTCAGGTTCATTGTTAACATTTGGGATTGGTGGAGCTGTTCGATTGGTATCGCTACGAACTGGAAAGTTATTGGTTTCGTTAAGGCTATTTATGCTGTCGAAGTAACCGTCGCTTACAACTAACATTGCTGATTGTAACGAATGTGTTTTGTTTTTCTTAAAAGTGCTGAGATGGAATTGTAGGTGAAATCTTTACCGATATTTTGGGGCAATTTGAAACGAAAATTCCTTGTCATTTCAAATTTATACTAGTTGTTCTTAATTTAAAGATAGCTTGAAAATCATAGGGAATTTTTGCTTCAAAGTCACACCAAAATGTCGGTAAAAATCTCATCTACAATTCCATCTCAGCACTTTTGAGAAAAACAATACACATTCGTAACAATCAACAATTTTTTACATCGAAGGCGATCGGTGCCGGTTGTAACTCCAATTAGTAGGCTATTCATTAGGTCTTTGGCGTACGGAAGCGGAAATTTATATGGATAGAAAAAAGAACCATTGAAGAGAGAGAGAGATAAATAAAACAGAAAAACATTTCTAGATTGAATGGATTGTGTGAGATTAGATATAAAAGATAGAAAGAGCAGTCGTGTGCGGACCAAAATGGGTCGACCTTAGATTTAAGCTGCAGCTATGCCAAGATGCTAGCGCTGGTCTTCCGGTCAGACCCATCTAGCTTAAAACATAAGATTGTAAAGCCGAATGAGCTGAGTTTGTGAGCTAATTGTTGTTTGTTGAGCTAAATAAGTTCTTTTCCATCCAAAGGTTGCCTGAAAGAAATCGCTTTTAGCGATAAGGCCGCCCATTTGTGCAACTTGTTCTTTATAGCTATTACTTTACTTTGCTTTGTGTATATTAATCATGTTTTATGTTCTTTATTGTGTTGTTCAAATAAAGTTATCTATCTATCTATCTATTGTAAAATGTAACTTACATATATGCTGCCCCAACCAGTAGCCCAAACAACTTCATTATCAGGTACAAAGAAGTTCTCCACAGGTAACCTTGCGAACTGCACCCGGTTACTAGGTATAATATCCTTAATTGTTCTGATCATGACAATGTCATGTTCATGGGTGAACATATTGTAATCCCAATGCCAGATCATAGAGTAGACTTCGTGGATGCTGCCGCCGCTGTTGGCGAAGGTTGAACCCACTCGGAATTTGAAGTTTATAGGACGATAACCGCTGTAAGGAAAGAAAAGAGATTAGGGCAAGAAAAAGATAGTACTGGAGCGATCGAGAACCTCTTTCATTGTTAGACTCTGGCTTATGGGCCCTCACCCACGGCGACTTTTTGCAGCGCTTTATTGTCGCGCGTTCGCATCGATACAGTCGCATTTGCCTCCGCTGATATGAACACGATGCAAACGCGATACTGTCCCGCTTCTGTCGCGATGCAAACGCGCGATTCAGTAACGGCACAGCGTAAGTAGCGCGTTAGTAGCGCGTTGGTATCGCTTCTGTATCGCTTCTGTATGTATATGAGCTTTAGAACGACTTGAAACGTAATATTACCAGGCGAAGCAAAAGCCATAAAAAAAAAGATCGCAATGAAAAACATCGTGAAGAACACCGACATGCCCCAGAACTGCGTACGGATCGAAGGCATAGGACCAATTACCAATTAGAAGACACCTCTGAAAAAAAGCCTTTGCCCTTCTAGTGGGATATATAAATGGTTCCGTAACTAAAAAAGTAAAAAAAGGCACCCTTATATATGATTTTCTCAGGAACGAACTGAACCTTTTTTTACATTGAAAACAACACTTACTAAACGCAATGAGCAGCTGTAAGGACAGATGAGTAAGAGATAATAATTCCACCGCAAGCTTGGCTATAGTGCACCAAGTCCCTAGAGTGAAGGACAGCAGCCATAGAAGGGTATTGGTTGATGGTAGTCTCTGTGCCACCGGAGACCCTGCCATAATGAGGGACACCTAGAAATAAAATTGATTAAATTAAAAAAATTAATTAAAAAAAAAAATTCTTAAGAGTCAGACTAAAAATCTGACTCTTTAGAAAACAGCAATTTGCTGCATGCTCGAAGTGCAATTCTATTCATTGCTCCGAAGATCCCCATCAAATTCTCACCAATTTTTTTTGGGACTACTCCTAAAGTATCCTCTTTCTAACGCAAGAAGAATCTGCATCGGTTGAGCAGTCTTCAAGTAATCGATGAACATACTTTATTACTTTAAAATATACTAGCGACTCGCCCCGGCTTCGCACGGCTATATTATGCATGTATTATACATATAAACCTTCCTCTTGAATCACTCTATCTTTAAAAAAAACCCATCAAAATCCGTTGCGTAGTTTTAAAGATTTAAGCAGTCAAAGGGAAATAGGGACAGAAAAAGCGACTTTGTTTTATACTATGTAGTGATGCTATGAAGGATGGATGTAAATAACACGATGGTACCTAGCTGGTTCTCAACTAAGTTCCAACTGTTAACTGTTGACTGATCTTTATTGGGGAAACTCTTATGCTTATATACTAATGAAAATAAACAATTTATTTAATAATCTTATCTAGGTAAACGTAGACAGATAGATAGATAACTTTATTTGTAAAACACAGTAAGGAACTACAACATGATTATATACACAAAGCAAAGTAAAGTAATAGCTAGAAAGTACAAGTTGCACAAATGGGCGGCCTTATCGCTGAAAGCGATTTCTTCCAGGCAACCTTTGGATGGAAAATAACTTATTAGTAGTTTGTTATATGTCCTATATCACGGGACTATGGAGTCCCGGACCTTTGGAAGGCATGCGTGGGGCCGAAGCCAACACGTAGAGGCCCTTTACAATAACAAGTTTAATGGCAAAGTATGATGTGGACATCAAACCGGCGATTATCCCTGTCTGCACTATAAAATGCAGCCAAGGACAACCTCCGGTTTGAATAGAACTATTGATAAACTACAGGAGAAAACTACTACTTGGGCTATTGTGATGGGATGGTAGTGGACTGGATACTGGGGAACTATGGGTACTATGGCGCCTGCCGTAACAATGTTCAACAAACATGTAAAAATGCCAGGCGGAGACTCGCCAACTCTCAAACTGGGCCACCCTAATCGGCTGAGTAAATTACAGCAAGGGGGCAACAGGGACGAGAGTGGCTAAAGGATAGTGACGCCGCACTGGGTTTTAAACTCAGGTCACGGGCTCCCTGAGGGTCCAGCCTACCTGGCCCACTCACCACTTACGTATGGCATATATCCTTCGAATATACTCTTGCGACTCCACTCTGGACGGCCGGTTAGGGCAAGCCAGAGGCGGGGACCGCTTCCTCATCATTGTTCACTTCGATCAGCCAACTAAGGCCAGCCGGAGATGAGGAACGGTTGCTTCCCCCAGGAGCACTCGGGACCGCGGGGTCGCTACTCCCCGTCACCTCGCCTCAAGGTGCCCTGCGGGCGTAGTTTGTTATTGTTATGGTTTGTAGAAAATACACTAATAATTTCCTTTTACATAAACATTTGTCACTGTGTGTCGTCTCCGCGTTACGTATTCACCTATAATAAAGAGCTGCCTCCTTTTTTTAAAGTCGGTTAAAAAGAAAAAATGCGGTTCACGCCCGTCGGCTCCCCCACTCCCAACCATCCTCCTATCGAGAACTTTTTCACGCCAATCGGGTCCTCTGGACTGGGGTAGACGACAGCCGGTTAAATTAGGCTCGAGCGCCTCGCCGATCCCCTATGCTCCCCCAAGGGTTTCGTCGGGAGTTCAAAATGTAATGATTTTTTCACTGTTATCGGATCTCCTAGTCCAAAATTACTGCTTACCTGCTGTCAAAGTTAGGCACAGAGCTAAAACTATTGTAAACATTTTAATTTGATTTTCAAATCTATACTGTTTTCTTTCTTTCTTTCTGGCTTACTTATACCTTTAACTGTTGGTATCTATTTGTGACTAGCTGCCCCCCGCGGTTTCACCCGCGGAAAACTCTCAGCGCATTTTTTTGTTTTTTTTCTTTCATAAGAACCTTCTCCTGGCAATAACAAACACAACAAAAAAGAATTAGCGAAACTGAGCCAGATTAAAAATTTGGTTAAGCACTTTCTTGCTAAAGGTACTATTATTCAAAATTTATTCTAAGTCGTCATTTGTCGAGAATTTAGAAGTGTGAACCTCAGAGACAGGTCGCTCGGAGATCGGGTCGCTCCGCCACTAACCCCAGTAGGTCACGTGTGATGCCGTGACAAAGGAAAATAAGGTTTTTTTTGACGTGTTATCGTCTTTTGAATTGATGAACACCGGCATCACCCACAAAAAAGTGTGACGTCATCGCTCACGTTCCCGAAACGCTCACGTTCCGTAGCAACCAATGTTTCGTAAAATTACCGTCCGTATCTAATAATAACATCGCTCATTTGGGCTTGTGTTATGGTGACGAGTGACGAATGGAAGACTTATTAATAATATCGCTCATCTGGGCTTGTGGTATAGTAACAAGTGACGAATACGAGACTTATACAGGGTTATTGGAAATTAATTGACACGGCGTTAAGGGCTTCTTCTGTGCACCTTAACGATCAACTTTTGTTCTACGACTTTTGGAAATTCATTATAAAAATATTCCATACAAAAATAAAAAATTAAATCCAACAGTTCAAATAATATTCAACTCTACGTCTACGTCACAGAATCAATCATAGTAGGTATGGTACAACCCGACCCGTGCCGATCGCGCGCGCGCACTTGCCGCATAGACATAGAAAATTACCAGACAGTACGAGAACCACTTAAATATTTTTTTTGGGATATGTATTAAGTTTCGACAAAAGTCGTAGAACAAAAGTTGTTTGTTAAGGTGCACAGAAGAAGCCCTTAACGCCGTGTCAATTAATTTCCAATAACCCTGTATAAAGGAAAAAAAAATATTTAAGAAGAAAAAAAAAGAATAATAAGGAAAAACTAAAAAAAAACTCAATATTAATATTTTTTTAGCCGTTATCACGTAAAATTATCGTCAGTAAACCGACTTTACAGACAACCATTTTTTTATATAAATAGAGAGATAATAATATCACCTAAGTGTTATTGTGTTATTTATCCATTGATTGTTATCATTGATCGAACGATTAGGTATCTAGTATGTTTTGTTTATTATCTTTATTATCTAGTTAAATTAAATTTCAAAGTGTTAAACCCACATAGGGAAATTAAATATCGCTGTTGATTAGTTAGAAATATAATAATATATATTTTTGGAAATTGGTTAAAAAAGAATAAAAACCGGCCAAGTGTGAGTCGAGACTAGAAGGGTTCCGTACCATTATATTCTGTTTTTAGTATCATCTTTGAAAATTTCAACTCTCTAGCTATCACGGTTCATGAGATACAGCCTGGTGACAGACAGACGAACGAACGGACGTCGGACAGTGGAGTCATAGGAATAGGATCCCATTTTGTCAACACAGTTGACGAGCCAGTTGGCACAATGGTCACCATTCTGGAATGAAAAACATAGAGTTGCGGGTTTGATTTCCGCCTCAGACATGTATTTATGCTTAGATATTTATCTGTGGTTTGGTTGTTTCTATGTGTTATAAGTATATATTTACAAAAGAAAAAGTATATACTTATGTAGTATATCCGTTGTCTAGCACCCTACCACAACTCTAGTTACTTGGCTTGGGGCTAGATGGCGATGTGTGGAATGTCCTGCAATATTTATTTATATGTATTTTACCCTCTGGGTGAGGAACCCTAAAAAGAACAATAATGAAATTATCATCGATTGAAATTAACAATAAAAAACATACAATTAAACCGAAAACTCGGCAAATTCTTGTGAAACCACTAAAAGCAACGTGTCATTCACTTACAGAATGAACGCTTTTTTGTTCCCTACAATAGAACGAAAAATGAACGAAAAGAAGAACGAATGGGAACGAACAATACCTTTCAGTTCTCTTTGTTTTATTTTCGCATAAATAACTGGCTGGTGAGAAATTACATGCATTCCATTGATGTAGAATTTACAATTAAAGGTTTTAGCGGCAATGGGCGGGCAATGGCGGACGCTCTTGTGAATAAATATTTCAGGGCATTTCACACATCGCCATCTAGCCCCAAGCTAAGATTAACTAGACTTGTGTTATGGCTTATACTTATCTTATATATAAAAATGAATCCCAAAATGTGTTGGTAAGCGCATAACTCAACAACGCCTGGACCAATTTGGCCAATTCTTTTTTTGTTGTGTTTGTTATTGTCAGGAGAAGGTTCTTATTAAAGAAAATATTAAGAAAATTGCGTAGAAAATTATTACGCGGTTGAAACCGCGGGGCGCAGCTAGTAATACATAGAAACAACCAGACCACAGACAAATATATAAGCATAAATACTTGTCTGAGGCGGGAATCGAACCCGCAACCCTGTGTTTGGCAGTCCGGCATGGTGACCATTGTGCCAACTGGGTCGGAACCCATTCAAAACGAGCTCTTAGGCGATTCACACCGCGGTCCAAACTGCTCGCGGTGCTAAACGACTAATGACCCGAAACGACAAGGAATTGTAATTATAGTCTTATGCAAGCCGTTGAGGGCTACTTCTGTGCACCTTAACAAACATCTTTTGTTCTACGACTTTTGGAAATTCTAACATTTTTTCGAAAATTTTGAGGTTAGGTTTACCTGAAAATCAGCTGTTCCTTGCACGGAGAGATCATTAACCTTAAAATTTTACTTATTTTTTAAGTTTTATCTACTGTTCTTAGTCTGGATGGCCTTTGTTTTAAAACATCAGTCAGATGTTTTTAGAATTTACATAACCTCAAAATTTTAATTTTTTTTTCGAATTTCCATAAGTCGTAGTACAAAAGTTGTTTGTTTAGGTGCACAGAAGTAGCCCTCAACGGCTTGCTAGTATAATTTCCAATAACCCTGTAAAATCAGAGACGTACAAACAGGACCCTTTTTTCTTCTCTACATATGAGGTAATAGTGTTACTATTTGGGTACGGAACCCTAAAAAACAATAAGATATTCAAATTTCCTTTTTTTTTAAACACAAATTGGAGAGAACGTAAAACGAAGTATGGCTCAAATTGCCGCTTTAATAAAACACTGTCCTACATCATTATTTTCCGGCCCTTTAACCAGACGCGAAGAAAGCCAACTCGAAAATTGCGTAACAAACACATTTCCTTTGTTGTTTGTAGATATATCTTTTCATGCGTGTTTACGATTCGTCGAATTCGAAAGAAGTCACCGCGCTTTGAGCGTCAGAAAGCGGTATCAGCTTGATGTTTAAATCTTACTCTTTAACCGACTGTAAAAAATGGAGAATTCGACGCGAATAATTACAGTAGAGCTTAAGATCCGGAATTTCTAACAAAATTCCGGAATTCCGACTTATTTCAGTATCGTTAGTAATACCGGAAATGGTAAGAGTAAAACCGGAATTTCGATATAGTTTGTTAAAAGTCGAAAAGGCAGTTTGCTAAGATGGCGGCGATAGAGGATTGCTGCAATGCTTCAATTATTTAAAAACAATACCGCCTACTAGTGTCGAGGCTGAACGCGACTTTTCACCAGTTTCTTACATTTGTAATTGTGTAAGAAGTTCTCTAACAGGCAACAGCTTGAATGCACTGGCTTTTTTGAAATTTCACATCCAACAAAAGATCTAGATGATAGATTCCTTAATTTTTAATTATAATTACAGTTCTGAACAGCTATTTCAATGGATTTATTATTTCTAACATGTCTAAAAAATTTCGAATTACCAAAAGTCGTAGAACGAAAAAGTTGATCCTGTATACAGGATTATTTTACAAAATATAAAAACATGCTAAATATCCCGTTTTATATTTAAAACGGGATATAAATAAATAAATAAATATTTCAGGACATATTACACATCGCCATCCAGCCCCAAGCTAAGCAACTTAATGCTTGTGTTATGGGTGCCAGATAACGGATAAACTACTTATATACATTTTTTTTTGTAAATATATACATATTATACATATAGGAAACACCCAGAACCAGAAACAAGAATTTATGGTCAGCATAAATACTTGTTCCCGGCGGGAATCGAACCCGCAACCTTCTGCGTCGCAGTCGGGTGTTCGCCCGAAGCGCCACAGAGGTCGTCATATATTGCTATAATAGTCAAATAACCATTTAGTCGCTGAGTACCTAAAACGCAGTATGCCAATTTCGCGTTATGCCAAACAGTCATTTAAAATAAGCGTTTGGTCTAAGTGTTTTTATGCCTATGACGCAATAGATCCACTTCTCGTATTGCCTATATGGTAGGTAGGTACTTTAAAATGCCTATTTAAATTCCAATATTTTCATAAAAACGGTAATTTTGTGGTTTTTATCACCAGTCATACAAAATAGCGAAAAAGAATGCTTTTGCGATTCTGATTGCGTAGCGCATTTGTATTCGAATTTCGAATGGTCAGTTTCATAACGAAATGGATGTTGAAATATTTAAAGCTGACGTTCCATTTTTAAAAAGTACTCTTTCCTATCGGTTCTGTTTTTGAAAGTCATTCTTTTTTATCAGATTCAAATTCGAATTTGTTTTTGGTCAATGCGCTTGATGTTTTTATCGAGAGCCTTTATTAGCTACATCATTCGGTTTTACCTTGCATAAATCCCGACCTCTTAAATATTTCCAAATATAAGATAATATATTACTTAAATATATTATAATATATTTTTCTTAATTTATGAAAATTAAAAAAAAATGCGTGCGTGTACTTATGCACGCGCGTGAAAAGTTATACGTCCGTCTGTCCATCCATCCGTCTGAAATTTATTTTTCATTACTCATACTCCGAAAGTAGGTCTAAAGATGCATGAAGAGCGTGTAGAAAATAAAATTTCCAGCCCTAGGGCTTTTCTCTTTCACTGACAGCTGTCATGTCAAATTATGGCTTCGCACGACTTGTGCAATGTGCATGTAGCCAGTATCAGTAACATTACGCATAAGGAACTTTAAAAACCTAACCTCCTTGCTTTAAGTAACACCAAAGAATAACACTACATGTATATAACCTCTTTGGTCCCAACCTTGTAAGAGGATCAGGTAGTATGGAGTCTCTCATTCACTCTCGTTGTTAGGAAGAACTTTATGTATTATTCGTAATGAAAAGCACAGTGTTTACCTCGGGTGAAAGACTCATTAAGTCCCTCGAACTATTAGCGCCCTCGCTACGCTCGGGCGCCAAACTCCGTCTCGGGACTTGTAATGACTGACTTTCACACCTAGGATAACAATGTACTATTGCAGTTGAGTTGAAATTTATATTGGGCAGCTTCAACCTGTTACTTTAGTGTTACAGTGATTGGGCGCATCTTAAAATTTCACTCTCGCAGCTTCGACCTGTTTTACTTTTGTGTTACGCAGCTGCAACATGTGACTTTTGTGTTATGTGACGCGCGCGCATCTTCAAAATTTCACTCTCATTATTTTCTCATAACGCGCCTAAAGAAGTATAACTTCAAAAAGTAACATAGACATAAATTAACATTTATCCTTTATTTTTTTTTAAATATTTTTTTTTAGTTAAAAGCCTTTAATCAAGAATTTTAACTAAATTCTTAAAATATCATCACTACATAGTATAAAATAAAGTCACTTTTCGCCGTCCCTATGTCCCTTTGTATGCTTAGATCTTTAAAACTACGCAACGGATTTTGATGCGGTTTTTTTTAATAGATAGAGTGATTAACGAGGAAGGTTTTTAGATGTAATGCATGCATAATATAGCCGTGCGAAGCCGGGGCGGGTCGCTAGTATTTTTATAAACCAAAATTTTTATTACTTCTAAAAATTTTAACTAAAAAAAAACACACAATACACACACTCTATCCTTTTGTTTCAGAGAATCCTACCCCCTAACCCCCCTACCGGACGAGGTAGGAGGTGGCGTCATCACCGAAGGTCCCTACCTCCTGCTCGCCTCCTGGACGCCCAAGGGCCATGGGCTCATCACAGTCAAAGACTACGACATATACTACAGACCGGCTCCGAGGTCCTCGACTGGGTATCGAGTTACTGATACGGGTGTGCCTGGAACCCTACATAATGGTGTACCTGATTGGCTTTATGAAGGTAAGTGTGTACAGTATGGGTCATAAGTACACTATCAGTTTGCTACAATCTAATATATATAAATTACGTGTCAGGTTGTTTGTGCGCGATGGACTCCTTTTCTACTTAACCGATTTTAATCAAATTTGCACACCGTGTGCAGTTTGATCCAACTTGAAAGATAGGATAGCTTACATCTTAATTGATCCCGATATTCCCACGGGATCGGGAGTTACGCGGGTGAAACCACGGAGCGCAGCTAGTAATACTATAAACAAGTATTGGAGTTACGATCTTCTTGTAATAGACGTTACACAAACATAAATACTTGAATTATAAGACTCAGTGTGATTATTATTTTCAACATGTTAGCTATGTCTTTAGTTGTGTGAGTGGTATAAGCCGCCACCCGCTACACCAACCGACGAATTTGTGCTAGTGTCATTATCCAGGGAGGTAACAGTCGACTACGTTTGTATAGAGAGGGCGCCGGTACCCTTTTCTCAACTTGATGATAAAAACCCATGGACGTAACTATAATTGCTCCATTTCAAATAATACCTTCAAATATTTCTAATCTTGACTTTTGTGAGGCACGAGAAACTCAAGGTTTTTTGTGATCATGCTCAAAAAAGTTGAGTTTCTTGTCCCTTTGGGATAATTATTTTAAAAATTACCTTTATATTTCGGCTAATTTACATCTGTGTCACACCGTGGTCACCTGTTAGGTGCATGATAGTGGTCAAATGTTGACCTATAAATATACAACAAAAAGTACTTAGTAAGTAGGTATCTCATTTAAAACAATTTGGGGCTTACTTAGATTCGACAATTCAACAGCGAAAAAGAATAATTCTTTTTTCCCTCGTTAAGGTGTGTTATCTTAATGGTAAAGTTCAGGATGTAATGATTTACGAGAAACGGGAATAAAAAGAACAGTGAAAAGGAGGTAAAAATCTTCACGGGATGGGACGTGCCAGGAAATTAAGATTTTTGACGTGACAACGTCTTATAAATTGGTTTGCCGGGTGACACTTCAAAAAACTGCGTTACGCTCCGCTGACGTTATGCGCTCACAATGAGAGCGAGTGAGAGGCACGCGGGCATGGTTAGCCCGCCTAAGAGCGAGAGAGACAGACATAAAAAGTGAAAGGCACGCGTCCCTTCCACTCGAGCACAGTTGTTGTCACGTAAAACTTTCGCCCGTATACCGACTTTACAGGCAACCAGTTTTTTTTCTTATGGCTATTTATACTGCCAAACGCAACGCGCCAGAAATACCCGTCGCGTACAACTAACATTGTTGATTGTAAAGAATGTGTTTTGTTTTTCTTAAAAGTGCTGAGATGGAATTGTAGGTAAAATCTTTACCGATATTTTGGGGCAATTTGAGACGAAAATTCCTTGTCATTTCAAAGCTAGACTAGTTTTATTTCTTAATTTTAGGATACCTTCAAAAGTATAGGAAATTTTTTGCTCAAGTCACACCAACTACCCCCCTTAAGAGGGGTCCATACGCCAACGACCTTGGTACACAGCCTACTAAATAGTTACTACTGGCACCGGTCGCCTTCGTTGGTGAAAATTGTTGATTGTATCGAATGTGTTTTGTTTTTCTCAAAAGTGCTGAGATGGAATTGTAGGTGAGATTTTTACCTACATTTTGGTGTGATTTTGCGCCAAAAATTTCTTATAGTTTTAAAGCTATCCTAAAATTAAGAATTAAAACTAGTCTAGCTTTGAAAACACAAATAATTTTCGTCTCGAAATTACCCTAAATTTCGGTAAAAATTTCACCTACAATTCCATCTCAGCACTTTTGAGAAAAACAAAACACATTCGTTACAATCAGCAATAATAGTTGTAAGCGACGGGTATTTCTAGCGCGTTGCGTTTGGCAGTTTATGCAGCCTTAAGCTGTTTTGTTGTAAATGAAATCAGTAGTAAAACGATTTTTGTGACGTATTGATCGAGTTCTTTCTTCTGGACATAGTCGACTAAGTTGGAAGCGTGGTATAGGTTTTGGGCAAGCCTACTCCATCTACACGAAGAGTTCCGTACCATTCTCTTTTGTTTTTATTTAGATAATCTGTTAAAATATTGTTGACGCGAGCATATTCTCGCCAACCAAACCGGTACTGCGTACCTCCCTACTGCGGTGACTAGCGCGCGGCCCCCGCCCGCGTCCCGCTTCCTCACCGTAGCCTGCGCCCGCGCAACTTTCATTGAATCCCACATACTACGAGCGACCTACCGTGCGTCTCGCTCATACACCTTTTCATACTTTTATTCATTCAGTAATCTTGTTATATATTTTGTCGGCTGAACAATTAAACCCTTTAAACCATACAGTCCACTCTCTTCTTTAACACCTTCTCCACGCCGAGGCTTCAACAAATATCAACTGTCAACATTTATGATTAGATATTTGTCTGTGTTCTGGTTGTTTATATGTATTACTAGCTTTTGCTCGCGACTTCGTCCGCGTAAAAGTTGAAAATGGACCAAAGAATCACGTTGTCCCATACAAACTTTGCCCCCACCCCCCCTTTTTTACCCCTTTAGGAGTAGAATTTCGAGAAATCCTTTCTTAACGGATGCCTACGTCATACAAAGAACACATCCTCCAAGTTTCAGGTCTTTACAATCAGCGGTTTAGGCTGTGCGTTGATCCGTCAGTCAGTCAGGACAAAGGATTTTATATGTATAGATAAGTATATATTTACAAAAGAAAAGTATATAAGTAGTATATCCGTTGTCTAGCACTCATAACACAAGTCTAGTTACTTAGCTTGGCGCTAGATGGCGATGTGTGGAATATCCTGCAATATTTATTTATTTAATTTAAAGTTTACATTGAAATAGTAAATAGATAGTGCTGCAGACAAATATTCTATTTAAATTCATGTTGGAACCTTAGTGCAGTCGTGAGCGTCTTTCCCTAAGGAGTTGCTGCGGTCAAACTGACGAAAATTGTATAAAACGGATGCAAATTCCATATTTAAATTCAACCAGAAAAGTGTATTGTTTTTAAAAAGCTTGGAAGAAAAAGCTGTCGATGTTTTTTTTTTTAATAAAATAGCAAAATTGAAACGCTGAAGGTTTTATGTTCGATTACCACCTTGTAAAAATAATTGTAATATTCTACTTTGTTTTGTTTTTAAATTATTATATTTGAATACGTTAATTATCCACTTATGAAAAAAACTATTTATTGATATCCATCTTACAAATCTAGTTTACTGTGTGAATGCGACGTCTTAGCAGCGAAGCGCATGAGCCTCCTTGGGAATGCGTAGGTATCCCAAACCGGAGGAATATAGGTTTCTTCCTCTTATTGGCATGACCGCGTTAATCGACCACTTCTTCAATGAGTTAGAAACATTAAGGTAGGGGTAAACACAAAAGATCCCAATGGGTCCTCGATATCACTACATAGTATAAAACAAAGTCGCTTTTTCTGTCCCTTTTCCCTTTGACCGCTTAGATCTTTAAAACTTCGCAACGGATTTTGATGCGGTTTTTTTTAGTAGATAGAATGATTCAAGAGGAAGGTTTATATGTATAATACATGCATAATATAGCCGTGCGAAGCCGGGGCGGGTCGCTAGTACAAGATAAGATAAGATACAAGCCTAGTTGCTTAGAGTTTGGAGCTGTTCTAATGTTTTAAAATATTTGTTACTAAAAAATGTAGGTACAATTTTTTTTAAGGAAAATGGCATTTTAATATTTCAGCACCGCGCTTACTAAAATAACTGTCAAAAAAAAGCAGATCCACCCGCTTAATATATTATGTATCTTGTAACAATTTCATATGCAATTTCCCTTTAGATTGACAAATATCACAGGATCCGATCTAGGTCCCTTGATTTATGAATATAAGTTCATCTATTCCAAAAAATATGCTCCTACTTCGAGTACATACCTAGTAGAGGTGTAATGTGAGCCAAATTATAATTCCAAAACTGATCAGATGCTGATCAGTGGTTTTCAACTGATGTGCAATTGTAGACAGAAAAATAATCAATAATTCAATAATTGTATTGATATCTTAATAGCTATTTTATTTCGAATTATCCCGTGTGCTCTAGAAAATATAATGTAATATAATGTATGTAAGTAATGTAAATGATTGATTAAAAATCAAATACTAAATACTAAAGTTATTAAAAAATGAATATTTATACCATGTTTATTTTTTATTTTGTGGAGCTTGCAATGCTGTTACAAGTATCGTTTTCAAAAGACACTTAACTAACTAATTCAACTTTAGTAGTCAAAATAACAATGGTATTTGCCTTACCCTTGAAATACACATTTAAACATGTTAACTATTCATTATTCATTATTTTAAAACCTTCTTTAACTAAAATGTAATTTTTCACTTTCGTACTTTTACAGATGGCAGGTGAGCGAAAGTGACAAAACACATTTTAAGTAAAGTAAAATAAAGAAGTCTTATTTCCATAAAATAACCACTAACGCCATTAAACATGTCGATAATTAATATTTGTTAGCCCAACACTGTTACGTTAACATTCGGAATTATAATCGTTGGTCGGTCAAACGCAGCGATCACCGCATTTTTGCTAAACAACATACATTTTGCTCTCTGCTGGGTATATGCTCGATGGCCTGATAGGCCCTCGATATTCAAAGGCACAAATCACTGTGATATTCAAATCTAAGAAAAAAATAGGTAATCTACCAAAAATATCTGCTAAAAAATAATAAAAGGCGACTTCTATTTACATCAAAAATACATTTGCGTCAAAAAGTGATATCAAAATTGAATAATGCCTGCCTTCGCTGTTTTCTTTCTTCTTAAGAGCCTGGCGTTTTAAAACTAAAGGTTTTTGTTAGGTTAAGGTTTTTTTGATGAGGTAGGGTCAGATTCGCCCACTCCAGTGCGCTGCCAGGTCTTTGGGGTTGTTATTAGCTGACATCAAGTCAGCCAATGTGCAGATAGTTTGCTCGGGAACCCCGCAGTCGCACTGAAACCGGCATGGATCGATCGTCATGCCCCTTTATTTCAGGTTCACCCTAGTCTGTTAAATGACTTCCACACTGTCCAAAGCAAGTCATGACCAGCGGGAAGAGTGTCCAGGAAATGTGGGGGTGGAGCATATGTTACAGAGTTGGAAGATTGAATCTAAAAATCTATGTTTTCGTGATCGAGTGTAAATTAATATAGTGCCCCGATTTATGAAATTGTGATATTTGCCTGTAGTTTCGCAGATATTATTATGAGAGGTACGCGAATAAGCTATTTGTCAAAATGTGTGTTGTCAAAGTGCAATTTGAATTCCCAAAATCGGTCGGTAACGGTAACTTTTTAGGATCTTAGGAGAGCAATCTTATTAGGTAGGCGGATAAAAACTGTAGACTGTCGTGGGTCCCATACGCGCGAGATCAGTCAACGTTCACTTAATCCTTTTTTTGTTAAATTTCATCTTGTGCTTTATCACTACATAGTATAAAACAAAGTCGCTTTCTCTGTCCCTATATCCCTATATCCCTTGGTATGCTTAAATCTTTAAAACTACGCAACGGATTTTGATGCGGTATTTTTTAATAGAAAGAGTGATTCAAGAGGAAGGTTTATATGTATAATACATGCATAATATAGCCGTGCGAAGCCGGGGCGGGTCCCTAGTAATTTCTAAATTACATTTTCAATGCCTTTGATACTAGCGCTTAGTGTAAGATCTGTAGATTTTTTATATTAAGTAGGTCACTTATTTTACGCGTTTGACCACTACCTCACACGATGGTAAGTGACGTTACAGTCTAAGATGACACACATTCATCGCGACTTGAAGACTCCAAATAAGATTCTCTAATTCCACGTTTCCGCAACTCGTGTTCATATAAAACTCCATTAAACCTTATGGGCACAGATCCTTACTCACCTCAGAAAAACATAAGGTACTTTAATATTTTACTAGCGACCCGTCCTGGCTTCGCACGGCTATATTATGCATGTATTATACATATGAACCTTTCTCTTGAAACACTATCTATTAAAAAAAACGCATCAAAATCCGTTGCGTAGTTTTAAAGATTTAAGCATACATAGGGATATAGGAACAGAGAAAGCGACTTTGTTGTGTAGTGAAGTGATAGTGATGATTGTCATATTTTATCGTGTGCTTTATAATTTATTCTAAATTACATTTTCAATGCCTTTGATACTTGCGCTTAGTGTAAGATTTGTAGATTTTTTATATTAAGCAGGGCACTTATTTTACGCGTTTGACCACTAGCTCACACGATGGTAAGTTACGATGCGGTCTAAGGTCCGTATTAATAAACCGAACTCAATATCGATTTCAATCTTGAGTTTGCTCTTGAGTTGTTGCGCTGATTAATAAACCTATCTTAAGACGCGATTAAAGAGCGACGTATCACTTGAGTAATACCGTATTAATAAATCAAACTCAGCTCTCAAAATATGTCTCAAGATGTAGTTTCGTGAACTCAAGTCTGATTGCGGGTCATACAAATCTTACATTTTTTTAAATATTTTCACATTAAAAACAAGTTGACAGCAAAATATGACGACACTACCTACCATAGGGTAAGAACATATCATTTAAGGTAAGAACAAAGCGTTACTGTCATTCAAGATCAGTCTCAAATCTCAAGAGCGATATCAGCCTGGTTAAACCTTGAGTTTTATCTATTAATTAACGCCTAACTTAAGATAGTGACCACATCTCAAGACTCACTCGATTGATACGCACTCAAGATCGATATTGAGAGCGATTTATTAATACGGGCCTAAGATGTTACACGCATTCCTCGCGACTTGAAGACCCCAAATAAGATTATCAAATCCCACATTTCCGCATGTTCATATAAAACTCTATAAAACTGTACGGCACATGATCCTTACTCACCTCAGAAAAACATAAGGTACTTCTGTATTTTATACCTAACTAAAGTTTATAAAGAGGAGTTTATTTCGGCACGTCTACCTCGTAAACCTACAGGCAGCCAACTGTTTATTTTTAATATTTACCTATTTACCTGTACCTTTAGGTGGTTAGTAGGTATTACCAAGTTTATATAGCGTTTTGACGTTGCCGTAAAAATGTAAGGACCAAACCTTGTTAGAACATTTAATTTTCTTTTATATTCTTTGGGTTTAATTTACTTAGTCTGATTATGAATACTACTATAAATGTTTGAGGACGATGTTGGTTTAGTGTAGTAAATAGCAAAGACTAAAGTAAAGGCCAGTTTTACTATTAATAGCGAGCTACCCGCCCCGGCTTCGCACGGCTGTATTAAGCATGTATTATATCAAAAAACCTTCCTCTTTAATCACTCTATCTATTAAAAAAAGCCGCATCAAAATCCGTTGCGTAGTTTTAAAGATCTAAGCATACAAAGTGATATAGGGACATAGGGACGGCGAAAAGTGACTTTATTTTATACTATGTAGTGATAGTGAAGTGATTGTTCAAGAAAACAAAACATAAAGGTTTCAGCAAATCAGCACATATCAACAGCATGATTCAGACTTGATCTCATGTCTCCCAAAACATACCATCTATGAAAGTGAATATGTCAAAAACTTTTAACGTGATAACATCAAGTAAAGTGGAACACCTGCATTCACACAAAAGTGTCACGTTAATATTGTGTGACGTCATGCGTCATGATTATAAAACTAGACGCGTAATGGTAACGTAAGACACAGAGTATTTTATAATGAGTGAGTGACGAGTGACGAATAGAAGACTTATTTACAAGAAAAAAAAGAAAAAAAGGAATGACAAAAAAAAACTCAATTGTTCACGGTTTTCTTATGACGTCATGTAAAATTATTGTCCGTAAACCGACTTATTATTTTTTTAATATTATATAACTTAAAAATTACCGCTACTGTCGCTGATGTAGCACTTAAGTCTACTATAAAATAACCTTATAACTATACCTACATGAATCCAAAATGCTAAAACTAAAATCTAAATACTGAATAAAAAAAATGGGTGCGTGTACTTATGTACGCGCGTGAGAAGTTATACTTCTTTGGCATTATTAAAAAAAAAAAAAAAAAAAAAAAAAAAAAAAAAAAAAAAAAAAAAAAAAAAAAAAACTCGTCCGACAAAAAACTCGTCCGACGAAAAACTCGTCCGACAAAAAACTCGTCCGACAAAATACTCGTCCGACGAAAAACTCGTCCGACAAAAAACTCGTCCGACAAAATACTCGTCCGACAAAATACTCGGGACTGGAAAAGGATTGTCAACACAATCAATAAAGTTCAATTTAGATTTAAACAACTTCTCCCGTGAGAATTTTGTGTGACGTGAGAATTTTGTGTGACGCTTTTGTAAAATTTCACTAAACTAACACACACAAAAAATAGATCAAAAAAAAAAAAAAAAAAAAAAAAAAAAAAAAAAAAAAAAAATTTTTTTTTAACCTTATTTTTTTTAAACCGACTTTACAGACAAGCATTTTTTTTGGGTAAGTATCTATTTGTAACTCTTTATTTAACGGAAAAAATATGTCAAAAGCATTTACCTACCTAAACAAATCACCATTCCAAATATGGACAAAAAAACTCTATTAAAACAAAGAAAAAATCGAAATCCCAAAGCACACATCCATTAATAACAATATAATTGATGTGTTTTAGGCTTTAGTACGAAAACTCCATTTTAAAACATGAACCTTACCTTCTATACATTAGAACCTATATCCGATTGACAAAGGAAACATAAAACTCAATTATTGGGAAACGCGTTTCCTCTAATACTTTATTAAAATTACAATATCAACAGAACGGGAGTGGAGTCGTCGATAAATATCGTATTGCGTTCATTGGGTAGGAAAATTAAAACTGGTAATTATTTCTCTTAATGTTTTTGTAAGAGGTTTTGTGTTTCACAATTACGGGGGAGCTATTGAATCGAACGGCATTTTGTCTGTGTTGGAATGGTAACGGGACGTATGACTGTCGGTTGCTAAGGAACAAGGCTTATAATATGGGTTATTAGACGAGTTGTTCACAGTATGTGGATTCCCAGAACATCTCTTACGTCGATCTGACGACCCAGTTGGCACAATAGTCACCATGCCGGACTGCCAAACCCAGGGGTTGGATTCCCGCCTCAGACATGTATTTATTTATGCTTAGATATTTGTCTGTGGTCTGGTTGTATCTATGTATTTGTATACAGGATGATTTTTTTATGTGGGCCTTCATTACCCTAGCCAGGAATCGAATCTGTTTATTTTGCAAAAAAATAATTATTGATTATTGATTTTTGACGTGACAACGTTTTATAAATTGGTTTGCCGGGTGACACTTCAAGAAACTGCGTTACACTCCGCTGACGTTATGCGCTCACAATGAGAGCGAGTGAGAGGCACGCGGGCATGGTTAGCCCGCCTAAGAGCGAGAGAGACAGACATAAAAAGTGAAAGGCACGCGTCCCTTCCACTCGAGCACAGTTGTTGTCACGTAAAACTTTCGCCCGTATACCGACTTTACAGGCAACCAGTTTTTTTATATCAATAGATAGTGGTGCTGATAGAGATCAATTCTTGGAAACAAACATAGTAGGTATGATGTTTTGCCATTTAAAAAAAACCGAGCTGATTTGTGAATTTAAACCATCCAGGGCGCCACCCAAACGCATACGAAAAAAATGATTTTAATCGGTCCAGCCGTTTAAGAGGAGTTCAGTGACATACACACGTAGAGTAGAATTATATATATATAACTAGCGACCCGCCCCGGCTTCGCACGGCTATATTATGCATGTATTATACATATAAACCTTCCCCTTGAATTACTCTACTTAGTAAAAAAAAACCGCATCAAAATCCGTTGCGTAGTTTATAGATTTAAGCATACAAAGGGATATAGGGACATAGGGACAGAGAAAGCGACTTTGTTTTATACTATGACTGTAGTGAAGATGTAGATGTTTCTTTGGTTGATACAAGTTATGTAGTATTAATGAAAGACGTTTTATCACTTTAATTGTATATTTAAGGCTAACTAAAGACTGAACGAAAAATTAAAAGTTAAATTGAAAGCTTACTACTTCAATACATAATATTAAACATAGAAAAATATCCAGACCAGGAACCATTTGTTCAACGGTAAGAATCGAACCCGCAACCTTACGCGCCACAGAGGTCGTATTTTCATCGTTGTAAAAATTTAAAGGAAATCCTTAGCTACACTATTCGCTGATAAATAGGATAACACAACAGCAGGTGAATTTCCCCATAGTAAAGTGATAGAACATAAATTACGGTAGCCTATAAAATGGTTAGAATAGGCACGGACACGGACGTGACGATGACGAAGTTGTTTATCAAAAATTTGCGACCCGCCCCGTTTTCGCACGGCAATATTATGCTTGTAAATCAATTAAAAAAACGCATCAAAATCCGTTGCGTAGTTTTAAAGATGCATGCATAGGGACAGACAGCGGGAAGTGATTTTGTTTTATACTATATATATATATATATATATATATAAAATATCGTTTTTTTTTTTTTAATTTATTATCATGAAGTCATCTTTTAGGGTTAAATGTCTCTAAGAGGCTGCCTGTCCATAGAAGCGGAGCGAGGTAGGTGAGCGGCGTCTCCACATACATTGTGCAAAATAAAAACTCTTCATGCGGAGTCCGTAAAGTCCAATGTACGGTCGGCTGCATAATTGCAGACCCACCGTAGAGTTCCAAAACGGCTGTTATAAGAATGTTTTCAACACAAGCAATATTCAAGGCACCTGCTTTAGTTGAAGTTAAAAGTCTTCTAACTCATTAATTTATCATGAATTACAATATAATTGATGTGTTTTAGGCTTTAGTACGAAATTTCCATTTTAAAACATGAACCTTACTGTTTAAACATTAAAACCTATATCCGATTGACAACGGAAACATAAACCGTAGAACTTCAACTAAAGCAGGTGCCTAGAATATACATTCTTATAACAGCCGTTTCAAAACGGCTGTTATAAGAATGTTTTCAACACAAGCAAGATTCTATGCACCATCTATGAAGTTAAAAGTCTTCTAACTCATCAATTTATCAAACGAAAATTATTAGAATGAAAACATTCCAATAATAGTAATTTTGAACTCTACCGGGTTGCTGCAAATAACTTCTCAACTGGCCTACAAACCCCCGAGCGGTTTTTCGCCGAAACGCTAAACTAGCTTAAACTGGCCAAGTCGAAAAAAAAATGGCCGCTTGAAGGGGGCAGACCCGTTTATTTCATATAAAAGCATATAAATTAATTTTGGTTTGACTAATTCATAACATTGATACCTTTCTGCATTCAAAATGAAATTTCCTATTTAGATGACATAGTTTAAATATTTGACTGTGTGTGTAAACGCCGCCGCTCAGCTACCTCGCTCCGCTACCTTGCTCCGCTACCTCGCTTCGCTTCTACGCCACCTCCTCGCCTCTCACCATCTCTACATCTGAACCTACTTACCTATTTCCTATTCCCATTATACGTATTGCACTCAAGGGATACGATACGTCCAATATAGTTACCTTTTTACTTTACTCTAACAATACCTTTGGTTAATGGCCTTAGTTTTCGGTTTTTAGGTTTAAATAAATTGAAAAATACTATTACTATATAATACTATTTATTATATTATAAACCTTCCTCTTGAATCACTCTATCTATTAAAAAAAACCGCATCAAAATCCGTTGCGTAGTTTTAAAGATCTAAGCATACAAAGGGACATAGGGATATGGGGACGGCGAAAAGTGACTTTCTTTTATACTGTGTAGTGATAGTGATAGTGAAGAAACATTTTTTGACGTGAGAACGTCTTATACATCGATGAACACAGTACTGCACTCACATAAAAATGTGACGTCACGATCACGTTACGGGAACGTGAGCGTTATCAATCAATGTTTTCTTATGACGTTATCACGTAAAATTATCGTCCGAAAACCGACTTTATACAACCATTTTTAAGTTAGTGCATAGCTTTTATCGCGGGCTTTGAGCGCGGCGACCGAATCAAGAAATTCCGTAACGAAAATAAAACCTAACACCCCCCACTCGTGTAGCTCGGTCGAGCGTTCGCTTATTTTGTTTGTAACTGCTACCGATTTTGATGAAACTTCGTTCGAAGATATACCTTTTGATTCCTTTGGAGTTCTGTATTGTTCATAAATTAAAAAAAAAATTCAAGGAATTATTTTTTCATTTTATTTGTAATTATTAGACTGATTTTCATAAAACTTAGTTCAAAGATTATATTGATTCGTTGGGAGTAGCATGAGCTACTTTGTATCTCTTTATTCTAATGCACGGAATCGAGATTTATGCGGATGACACCGCAAGTCACTGCTAGTTTATCAATGTATGTATACCAATAAAAAATATGAGAACCACCTCCTTTTTTTAAGTTGGTAAAAATCCCTTGCTTTTAAAACAACAATAAAAAAATAAATTAAAATTTAAAAAACCGACTTCAAAAAAACCTAAAATCAATAAAAATTAAAAAAAAAACAGCGCACTCCGGGAGTGCAGGCAGAAGTGAAAACTGTATATCTGTGTAAAATCTCATCTGTCGAAATCTCATCTGTCGCGAGAACGGCTGAAAATGCTCACTCGTGTATCAGTGATGGCGCTAGCGTGCGACGCGAACTGCGTACGGCAGCTCGCTGCGAACCTGCACCATCCACCGAGAGATGTCGCTGTTAACACTGTTGTACAGAAGTGAGTCTCGTAGTTCGGCCGTTTGCACAGAGATGGCGCTGTTTTCAATATTGCATAGTAGTAGAAGCACAATAACTGTTAAAATCTCATCTGTCAAAATCTCATCTGTCGCGAGAACGGCTGAAAATGCTCACCCACAAAAGTGCCCAACGCGCCATAAGAAGTTTTCTCTTCAAAAAACTGAAAAGTGAAAAATAAACTATTTTGGGTCAATAAGACAGCAGATAACTTAAACATAAGTACTTGACCACCCCTGAGGTATCACCTTTCGAACACAAAAAGAATCATCTTAATCGGTTGAGCCGTCTTCGAATGATCGCGTAACATACACACACAAAAAAAACACAGACGAATTGAGAACCTCCTCCTTTTTTGAAGTCGGTTAAAAAACATAAAACAAGAACGTCTGGACCGGTTTAGCAAATTATTTATTACAAAAGCCTAATGAAGTTGTAGTAAATAAAAAAATATGTTTTATAAGACATATCACAAAATTATACTTACTTATTAGTTTTCGATTTCTAACAGGTCGAATCAACACTTAAGAGAGAAAAAACCCACTGAACCGTAACACATTCAAAGCTTTTCATACAAATAAATAAATAATTTTGCTACAAACATCACATCACACTGTTAATAAATAAACGTCTGAAAGCTTTCATGAATTCTAACATTGATATAAGGAAATTTATACTTGCGATCATTTAATTTGAGTCATTTATATCAGGGTTTAATGATGGAGTATTCTGTGTTACATGCGTCTTATATGCCAAGGGAAGCCCAAAATCATGTCTAAACTTTAAGAAATATCTTGTCTTGGTTCTCAATTCATCGTGTACTAGCAGCGCTCCGCGGTATCACCCGCGTAACTTCCATTCCGTGGGAATATTGGGATAAAAAGTAGACTATGTTATTCCCAATTAATCAATGTATCCTCATGCTAAGTTTCATTAAAATCGGTCCAGTAATTTCAGAGCCTATTCGTTACAAACAGAAAAACAATCTTTCTTCTTTATTATAAGATAAGATAAGATAAGATCATTTATTCGCCGGAATACATAGCATAAAGGTCTTACAAAAAATAAGTATATAAATGTAGTTAAAAGGTTGTTAATTAGAGTGGGTCGATAAAAGCAGGTTCAAAAACCGCTGTAGCTACCAGAAAACGGTCTAAGAAAACCTTCTCTAATTATAGAAATAATTAACATCTGCATTTAGTTTTTTTTAATTAGGTGTAGGTAGTTGGAGCAAGAAAAGTGGTATTTTTAAGTTCTATTTTGTCTAAATTGATATAGATTTTTCAATAAGGAATAAATCACTCTTAGAAACCAACATAAGTTAATGTATCAGAAACTCTGCAAATGTACTACTAACGCAGCAAAGATTAATCAACTGTTCTAAATTCAAATCCATAAAAGTTGTTGATCGTTCGTCCCAAATTCATTGCTCGTTAATACAACTTCATACGAGAGAAATTCTATATAACAGGAAATTTCTAAAGCATATGTCATACGAATCGTAAACGGGGAAACGATCATAAAATTCACGTATCACGTGATAGGTACTTAGGTGTCATGTCACAAAATAATGTTATAGGAGTGATTTTCAAAGTTTTATGTGTGAAAATTATGGTTCTAATACAAATAATAATAAAAAAATAAAAACTGGTTGCCTGTAAAGTCGGTATACGGGCGAAAGTTTTACGTGACAACAACTGTGCTCGAGTGGAAGGGACGCGTGCCTTTCACTTTTTATGTCTGTCTCTCTCGCTCTTAGGCGGGCTAACCATGCCCGCGTGCCTCTCACTCGCTCTCATTGTGAGCGCATAACGTCAGCGGAGCGTAACGCAGTTTCTTGAAGTGTCACCCGGCAAACCAATTTATAAAACGTTGTCACGTCAAAATATGATTAACAGTAATAATTGTCGGTTTGGTAGATTAGTTTTGCCTTTTTCCCCGAAAAATAAACTTCAAAATAGTGTCGATTTCACCCGAAAAATAAATATTAAATCTACATTTTATTATCACTATACAATACATAGTATAAAATAAAGTCACTTTTCGCCCTACGTCCCTATGTATGCTTAGATCTTTAAAACTACGCAACGGATTTTGATGCGGTTTTTTTTAATAGATAGAGTGATTAAAGATGAAGGTTTTTAGATATAATACATGCAACAAAAAAAATCTAAAATTAGGGGCATGGTCATGGCAGTTATAAGTTTTATGCACCAAAAATATTTGCTCTCGTGTCATTATCCAGGGAGAAAACAGTCGACTACGTTTGTAATAGTTTTTATGGAGAGAGCCCCCGGTACCTTTTCCTCTTAATTATGTATAGTATATATTTACAAAAGAAAAGTATATAAGTAGAAGGTATAGGTATCCGTTGTCGACTCGTCCAAATGGTCTGTAAATGCCTCCTTGATATTTTCCCTAGTTAACTCGTAACTTTCAAACTTAGTTAAATCTAGCCATAATCTAGCTAACTAAATTTGAAAGTAACTCGTCAAAAACGTCATTACCTATCAATATTGATGTTTATTAATTGAGTGATTCACGTTTCTGACACCGGATTAAATTGCCTCAACTTTTCTGACAGTTTCAAAAGAAAATTAAGATCCAATTAGGGGAGATTCTAAAGTAGATACTAAGGTACTAATGTTTTTGCGAATGTTATTTTATAGTTTTTAGACTAATGTATTTTTATTTATTTAAGCTCTTTCCTCTTGACATGGTCGACTAAGCTGAGAGGGTAGTATAGGTGGGCAAGCATACCTACTCCATCCACACGCAAAAAGGACCCAATTAAATAGCGGCGAAATTGTAATAATAATTTTAATTAATTTATTTTTTATTCTTTTAATTTCTGTAAAGTCGTTTTATTTTGAAAAAAAAATATTGTTGTGTGTGTGTTTGTTTGGTTTAAAAAAAATAAGTTTGTAATTTGTGTGGACAGTAGTCTGGAAAATAAACTATTTCATTTCATTTCAAATGGGTCTAGTTGCGGAAAAAACTGCCAGTATATGATTGTTCGCCTGAGACTTATCGATCGAGGGGACTTTTTGTCTGCCAATTTTTCATCAATGTTTGTTCCCGTAAGTCTATAAGCGCTTGATGCCCAAATAAATATTATTTTCAAGCAAATACACTCTGTTCTTAATGTTTTAGTTTGCCTTTGTTGCTATATTATTTGTAAAAAGCTATGGACAATTGACCCATGTTTGGCAGACCTACGTCAAATTGTTTTATTTTTCACATTAGAGGTTAAGATCAAAAACTACACATCTTCAAGATCCCGACTTAGTTTTTAATGTTTAAGTTTGACTTTGTTGCTATATTATTTGTAAAAAGCTATGAACAATTGACCCATGTTTGGCAGACTTACGTTAAATTGTTTTATTTTGCACATTAGAGGCTACGATCTGAAACTACACATCTTCAAGATCCCGACTTAGTTTTTAAGACAAATTGAAAGTATAAATGTCCACTTTCTCAAAATGTCATATTTCTTAAAATGTCTGCTCTCGTAAAACTTGAACAAATTTCTGTCAGATTGGCAACCCGTCGCACAAGATTGCGATCAGTGGAAGGGGAGTAGAGAGGCCTTTGACCTGCAGTGGGACACTACAGGCTCATAATAATAATAGTTAAACTAATGGGAATAATAACATCGGCGAAATCGTGCTATCGGTAGGTCTATTGGGAAGGAAAATCCTAGAAAAATGATAATTTTTTATTTTAAATAGCCAAATTGCCATATATATAGTCGTTGCCAAATCGTTAGCCTTTAATAAAGTTTTTTTATTAAATAAACAAATATTGTAGAATCCAAAGCACAACTTAAATCCCGAACTAAGCATCTAGAATCTAGACTTATGTTATGACACAGAATTATATAATAGTACAAGTAGTTATGGTAATCAAATAACGGATAGAATACTTATATACTGTTTACTTCAAGAAAATTATACAACAAAATTATATTTGACTAGTTGCGCCCTAAGGTTTCAACTACGTTCAATTGTTTTTAATTTTCTTATTATGTATACCTACAAACCTTGTCTTGACAATAATGGACACAAAAAAAACTATTTGGTACAGTCGTTTGGAAATTATGCGCCTACATACATTTAGACGATTCATTTTTATTTATAAAGATAGTTAAATGAAACGTGATATACAACGTAAGTCTTCCACTCCCGGGCTCCCAGTCTAAAACATAGGCCTTGTCTTGACGTCTGCAGAACACAATAAAATACTGACTTTAATTCTGTAGGTATTATGTAAATACGTAAGAGATATCGAAGTAAAAGGCACAAAACAAATACATAAATAATTCTACAGTATGCAAATAAAGAGGGTATATTTCTTCATGACGACGCGACGTACCTTGTCGTGGAATACAATTATCTTTGCTGGAGTAAATAATCTAAAGTAAATACTTTATCTAATATGCAAACATTTGCAGAAGAAGGTTTGAAAAATGTCGGCGACATTACTGACACCATGTAAGAATCTTCACTATCACTACATATTACTACATAGTATAAAATAAAGTCACTTTTCGCCGTCCCTATGTCCCTATGTATGCTTAGATCTTTAAAACTGTAAACGGAATAAAACCTTGTACAAAGAGTATAAAATACTCATAAATAAATAGTCCTGATGATGAAATTATTTTTTTTAAATAGGTATATTTATTTGTTTATTTTAAACTTTGATAACGTCATTTATTTATCAGTAAGGTACAAGTTAAATAGAAATAAAAAGCTGAATAATTTCCCCTAGGTAGGGTGCCCAAAAGGCTAGCTGCATTGCCTCTTTGGATGGAAATGCTGTTCCACTGGCCAATGGTCACCCGAAGCTAACACTAATAATTTATAACCATGATGAGAATGTGACCAACCTTTGTTCCTACCTCAAAAAGTCAATGCACATGAAACATTTTACCTTCAAGTCTCAATTTAGCGCGATAATTTCTGTCTATCGATTATCGAGTTGTCGATTTTTACTACTTGTCAACAAATCATCAAATCAGCAAAAGAACGTCCACTGCTGAACATGGGTCTTACCCAAATACTTCAAAGGGCATACTCCGCTTAGATTTTAGGCGGAGGTCGTCTCGCGCTGCGTTTTCCGTGATCTCCAATCTAGGACTTTCCGGCCCCAACTGACAAAATAAAATTCGCATAAAAGCTAAAACACAATAAAATTAGGAGAGAATATTCCTTCCCTCTTTCTTTCCATAAAACACTGACTGACTGCGGCGGAATGTAAAGGGTCAGTTCAATTTTCCACTTCGGTCATTCGATGACGAAACTGAACCAAAATAGTCAATAAAACATTCTATGACGAAAGCAAAATCTGACAGATGTGTCCTAAATCCTTTCCGCAGCAGTGTGAATGCATCTGGCAATTGAAGAGAACACATGCAGCCATATTTACTTTGATTGCATTAAGTAAATACTTAACATGATTCGCTCCAAGCTCTACTTATTGTTTGTGATAACAATTCAAATCCTAGGTAGGCAGACAACTACAGCATAATATTGTGTCTATCTGTCTCTGTTAATAACTGCTTATCTTTCTCTTTTTGATAATAACGCGTGACTGATTCCCTACGGTTGGATGAATGAAACCATCTTGATAGTATGAAGCTGAATGACGTGGCGTTATAATAATATTAATTGTGATATCTCTTGGTAATTCATGTGCGCCTGGTAGTTCGGGTGTGAGACTGTTAGATAAGATTGATTTATTTTGTCTATGTGCCTCCTGTTACCTACCTACTAACCTATTTATACAGGAAAAGTATTTTTGTAGTGCACAAAATTCGGTATGTTTTAAGCACATTAAAATAAAAAATACTGTTTTTTTTATTTTGGAGCTAACTCAAAAACTCTCAGAGCTATAACCATTTAAGTGTTTCTAACAAAACGACGAAGTTCATGGACACAATACTAGCGCCAGCGAAATAGCGCGCTCTAAATGAAGGTAGGTAGGTACCTACGTGTCACTGTGTGTATCAATACCGAGATACCCAATAATTTAGAAATTGCAGGAAGTTTTTCACATTAAGTTTTGGTTAATTTTTATTTATTTTTTTGCGTAAATGTACTCCACTGCCGACATATATTCAGCAGAAAAAAAATGTGCACTACAAAAATACTTTTCCTGTATACAGGGTGTCTGGTAATGAATGGATAAGCGGGAACCTACGGATAGAGGACACTGTGCCGGTACAGAAAAATGAAAGTTATGCTCAATAAAAGTCTCTCGGTTTCTGAGATATCCGACATTTTAATTTTTTCTTAAATTTCGTTCCCTTCTGCAAGCTTTTTGGTGCCAAAACTGAAAATAATGGAATAATTTCAATCTGTTTTTTGAATAGTATTTCGAGATAAATGTGCTAACGAATACAAACAATTATTTTTATGACACATCGAAAGTTTTTATTTAAAACTAAAATTTAACTCAAACTTCATGTTTTTTTAATTTTTTAACCTGAACTGCAACCTTTCTTGGTGAAAAAAAAATTTATGATCACCCTTGTGCCAGTTAAAAAAAAAGTTGCCTATTTTATTGAGATTTTGAAAAAGTATAACATGTAGTATTGTTAGCATTTAATACAAAATTAATTCCTATTAAAAGTGATCAAAATTAAAATGGCGGATATCTCTAAATTGCAAAGAGTATTAATTTTTCATGATAAGTGTATTTACTATATTTATGACATATTATTTTACTGCATACTTATAATACTTAAATTGGCGTGTTAACTAGAGGTTAATTCGGCACGATAATACGGTACATATATAAAAATGGTGTCAGATCGAAGTGAAGTAAGCATCCCTTCGTTGACGTCACGCGGCTCACTCTTGCGTCAATGCGTAACGTAACGTGCCAATACACTCGCACTACTACGTAGGCACAGGGTGATCAAGAAATAAAACCTCGACATAAATAAAAAACAAAAAAAAATCAAAAAAACTGTACCCAAAAACTAAAAAAAAACCTGAAACAAAAACTAAAAAAAAAAATGTGGCACTCGGGGACTGCCGCGGTAAAGCTATTGCATCGTGCGAGCTTCGTACCATATACATATATGTTAAGCGAACGCTCGGCCGAGCTACATGGTAGGCGGAGTGGGGGGTGTTAGGTTTTATTTTTGTTACGGAATTTCTTGATTCGGTCGCCGCGCTCAAAGCCCGCGATAAAAGCTATGCAATAGCTTAAAAAAACCTGAAAACTAAAAAGTGAAAAATAATCCATTTCGGGCCACATACCACACGTCCGCACTAAGCGTTTTGCTTCGTCATTCCTTATTCGTACTGCAAGGGAATGGAATCGGTTGCCTGCATCTGTCTTTCCTGACGTGTACAATTTGGGGGTCTTCAAGTCGCGAGTGAATAGGTATCTTCTAGGAAGGTGTGTTACATCTTAGGCCGCATCGTCACCTACCATCAGGCAGGTGTGATAGAGGTCAAACTCTGACCTATCATATATATAAAAAAAAAACTAAGACCACTCCTCCTTTTTTGAATTCGGTTAAAAATGGTTGTACGGACGGTAATTCTACGTGATAACGTCATAAGAAAACTACTAAAACTAAGAAGACCATTATGTTTTTTCCTTTCTTTTCCTTTTTTTTCCTGTATGTATATATTTTAATTCCTTTATATAAGTCTTCTATTCGTCACTCGTCACACCATAACAAAATCCCAGATGAGCGATATTATTATTAAATACTCTGTTTCCTAAGTTACCATGACGCGCCTGGTCATATTACCATGACGCATGACGTCACACAATATTACCATGACACTTTTTAGTGAATGCAGGTGTTCCATCAATTTAATAGACGTTATTACGTCAAAATGATAAAGAAACCATAGTAACTCCTTTGAAATAACTTTAATAGTGAAAATAACCATAGCCTGGCCGTAGTCGGGAAAAATAAATCGTGCTATCAATACATAAAAGTATTTTTTTTTTCTTATATTTTACGATCGGTACGACAAAGTCAGATATTTGTCATGATTATAACAAAAATCATAAACGTGAACATAAAACTACGTGGAGTTCTTAAATTTTATTGGTCATTGTAAAAATTAGACGCAAGGGAATTGGATTGGATTAGTTTCTATCACGATTCTTAACGATTTCTTCTTTTTTTGTAGAAAAAGTAATTGTTAAAACGTTTGTCATCAAATACCTTTAAAATTGAGTGTTATAATTATCTATCTTAATGGTTATAATCAGAGAGAATGTAACAGTTATAGAGTGGTTATGTTCGAACTTCGCAGTACTTTAATGTGACACAAACTATGACATATACAAATCTACATTTATGCTAGAAAAAATTGAACGAAAAGAAGGTTATCTCTTTCTATAATGTCCACGACAATGGGACTTGAGCAATGTTAGAAAGAGATGTCACTATAATTAGAATGCGCGTCATCGTGCATGTCAGAAAGTACCTGAGGGGATATGGGGCAATCAGTGGACCGGTGGTTTATTTTTTCAATTAATCTGAACATTTTTCAGATTTGGGGAGGCAGAAGTTCGACATAAACCAAATTGATTGTGTAAATTAATTGTATTAGGAATAATAAAAATAATAAATAATTAGTTAAATGAAATTCAAAAGTCAAAACTTTTTTATTCTTAGCATTTATTTTTAATAAAATAATATAACAAATAAATTTTTACTCACCTAGGTACCTTATTTTAATATGAAACTAATTGATTTTTAATTACATCGAGCACGTTTTTGAATATCTATTCGGCATCTAATCATCCTCGTATCTTTGAGTCCTAATTATTTTGACCCATTTTTGTTTCATTAAACCGTCACTATGTAAAATGTAATCGAATATGAACAATATTAATCCCTAGGTGTACCTACCCCATTTTATCCGCGTAGTCATGCCCTATTCCGCGAGTATATCGGGATGAATAGTAGCTTATCTACTTCAACCAACATCTACAACCAATAAGTACTTACATACCAACTTTCATCGCAATCTGTTTAGTAGTTTATGCGTGTAAGAATAATATACGTACTTAGATACACACACATTTACATACCTACTCACATACGAATCTTTGCATTAATAAATAATAATAATAATGAAACAAATAATTACCAACAAATAACGACCCAGTTGGCTCATTGGTCATCCGGACTACCGGACTGCCAAACACAGGGTTGCGGGTTCGATTCCCGCTTCAAACAAGTATTTATGCTTAGATATTTGTCTGTGGTCTGGTTGTTTCTATGTTTTTTATGTATGTATCTACAAAAGAAAAGTATTTAAGCAGTATATCCGTTGTCTAAGTACCCATAACACAAGTCTAGTTACTTAGCTTGGGGCTAAATGGCGATGTGTGGATTGTCCTGCAATTTTTTTTATAAATAAATTTTGTAGATTTTTTTACCCCATTCTCCCCTAGCAAACAACTAAAATACATGTTGAAAATTTTGTTGTTGAAAAATAATTTTAAATAAATTACACTGTTAATTACGAATGAAATGATTATGTTTTTGTCTCATGTGTTTCCAGTATAATTTGTACATGTCCTGAATACGCACAAAGGCATGTTATCTCGCGAAAAACTGTGAAAATTATTAAAATGACGTCTTGTGGGTGATCATAAAGGAGTCGGGAACCCGACTGAATCAACGGTTGTCAATTACCTTCCGTTCATGTAGCCAACTTTATTTTGCAAAGACGTATCTACCTCTGGTTGACATATCTCTGGTTATAATACGTATTCTAGGATTAAAACAGACACACAACTTCTCAGATACTTATTATTTATTATCTGTTTTTTGTATTTACTTTTCTCTGTAACTATCTCTTATTGTTACTATGTCGTGTGTTTTTTCGAATAATTTATATTCTATTCCATTCTATTTTGTTGGTTGATGATTGGCAGGTTTATTAATAGATTTTGTTGCTTCGTAGAAAATAAGAATCAATTTATGTCTCATATAATACTAGCAATTACCTGCGACTTCGACGTATGAGATACTAGCGACCCGCTCCTGCTTCGCACAGCTATATTATGCATGTATTATACATATAAACCTTCCTCTTGAATCACTCTATCTATTAATAAAAACCGCATCAAAATCCGTTGCGTAGTTTTAAGGATCTAAGCATACAAAGGGATATAGGGACGGCGAAAAGTGACTTTATTTTATACTATGTAGTGAAGTGATGAGTCCAAAATCCTTTCAATCAACAAATGTCACAATTCCACCTCAAACACAGCATCGTTTTCGCACTTATGCATATCTTGGTTCGGACTTACCGTATCTTACCGTACGGTCTTAGGTTTAAAAAACAAAAAAAAAAAGTTTATTAATTGTATTCTGGACTGAATTTTTTTAGGCAACCCATTTGCAAAATTGATAACTAATTTGATATAAAATACTTTTCATCCATTAAACAGATCAATGAAGGTCGTCTTTAAAGGGATCTCCGACTAAGCGTAATTATAATTTAATATCACCTTGTACACATCTAATAATATTGCACCAGATACGTTACTATGATCGATGCTCGGGTCATTCACTCGATTCATTTACTCCTAATTTTAGCATACATGCAAAGCTCTAGTGATTTATTAATCATAGTACGTCTCGTGCCGGTACGATCGTGCAATGAGTCTGGCCAGTTTGTCCAGTTTTTTTAGGTTAAGTTTATGCAAGGTAAATCATCACTATCACTATCACTACATAGTCATCACTATCACTTCACTACATAGTATAAAACAAAGTCGCTTTTTCTGTCCCTATATCCCTTTGTATGCTGAAATCTTTAAAACTACGCAACGGAATTTGATGTGGTTTTTTCAATAGATAGAGTGATTCAAGAGGAAGGTTTATATGTATAATACATGCATAATATAGCCGTGCGAAGCCGGGGCGGGTCGCTAGTATAAAATTAAGTCACTTTTCGCCGTCCGTCCCTATGTCCCTTTGTATGCTTAGATCTTTAAAACTACGCAACGGATTTTGATGCGGTTTTTTTAATAGATAGAGTGATTAAAGAGGAAGGTTTTTTTAGATATAATACATGCATAATACAGCCGTGCGAAGCCGGGGCGGGTCGCTAGTTACTTATAAAATTTGGCATTTTCTTTCAATTAATGGCTTCTGTACGCCAAAGAGCCGCAATTTAGCCAATCACCACAAACTACTATGTAGATGCTAACGCTTGGAAGTAGTGTGGAAGACCAGGTTTTAGTTTTTAGCTTCTAGTATACCTTTAATCTTGGTAATGTCAAAGCCATAATTCTTATTCATTTGGACTCACAAACAATACGTTTCTTAAAAAGTAAGTTAGGATGTGTGCCTTCAGAACGCGCCCACTAATAAGAAGAAGTCACAAGAAACTTATGGAGTGTTTTTGTGATCAAGCTCACAAACATTTTTGAATATCTTGTGCCTTCTTTTCATTGGTGGGCGCATTCCGAAAGCACACATCCTAACTTAGTTTTTAAGATTTCGACGTTTCTATGTGGTCTGTGTACAAATGTATTAAGCATCCAAATTAATAAAAAAATGTTGACTTTTGACTTTGTCTTTGAAGGTATATTTGAAATAAAGCAACAATTAAAGTCATATCCATGGGTGGCCTTGAGGAATAAAAAAAGTTGAGCACATAAGGGTTAAACCTGTATTTTAGGACTCCAGATTTTTATTTTTATTGACTATGAGGTCGAGGCTATTGCATTCTAGCCTAGAAGATTATCCTACTAATATTATAAATGTGAAAGTTTGTGTGTATGTGTGTGTGTATGTATGTTTGTTACTCCTTCACGCAAAAACTACTAGACCGATTGCGATTAAACTCGGTATTTAGATAGCTGGAGACCTGGATTAACACATAGGCTACTTTTTATCCCGATATTTCAACGGGATCGGGACTTACGCGGGTGCAACCGCGGGGCGCAGCTAGTACCTAATATTATGAAGAGAAATATTTTTTAATGTTTAAAGGCTGCGAAACTACTAAACAGATTTTGATGAAACTTGGTATGAATATACATTAATTCATTGGAAATAATATAAGCTACTTTTTATTCCGATACTCCCACGAGATCGGGAGTTACAAGGATGAAACCACACAGCGCTGCTAGTTAACAATATTCTGATTGTTACAGAAGTAGTCCTGAATTCTCGTACCGCGTTGTGGATGTCAGCTGACGGACACATGGTCCTGTATGCGACTTTCAACGACAGTCTCGTCCATGAACAGAAGTACCCGTGGTATGGAGCTGCTTTGGACACCGATGATCCCGCCAAGGTAGAGTCTTAATCTAAACTTTTTAAACTCACCCGATTTGTAGTCATAGTAATCCCCTCGCGACCATGACTATTGTAACATAGTCGAAACGTCAAGGTATAGAGAAATAAAAAAATAAAAATACGCGATTAAGACCCGGGAGAGGAAAGGGTACCGGGTGCTCATTCCATACAAACTATTACAAACGTAGTCGACTGTTTTCTCCCTAGATAATGACACTAGAGCAAATATTTTTGTACATAAAACTTATAACTGCCATGACCATGCCCCTATTTTTTGTTTTATTTTTATTTTTTTAATTTTAATTTCTATAATAATTAGAAAAAAAAAACAAAACATAGGGGCATAGTCATGGCAGTTATAGGTTTTATGTCACAAAAATATTTGTGCTAGTGTCATTATCCAAGAAGGAAACAGTCGACTACGTTTGTATGGAGAGAGCGTCGGTACCCTTTCACCTTAATCTACACTAATATAGATGAAAGTAGGACATCTATTGTACCTACCATATGAATGCAAATAAATGAAATGAAAGTATTTTTTTATTAAAGAAAAATGAAAAATGTATTTTTTTATATCTTTGTAACAAAAATGGGCTCCGAAACTCTGGACTGATTTTGATGTAACTTAGTATGACGCAACATTGATTCATTGTAAATGACATAGGCTACTTTTTATCCCGAATTTCCCACGGGATCGGGAGTTACGCGGGTGAAACTGCGGAGCGCTGCTAGTCTACCATAAAAAAAAAACGTGTGGCACTCGAGGACTGCCGCGGTAAAGCTATTGCATAAAAAGGTTTCTTGAAGCAAGAAGTAATCCCTCTTCCTATAGTTCCTTTAAACGCTCGAGAATAATTTCTTGTCTTAATAAATGTTCTTATAAAATAAATAAAAAAAAAAAAAAAAAAAATAGTCTTCCGACATTTGTCGTCCGACATTTGTCGTCCGGCATTTGTCGTCCGTCAATAGTCCTCCATAAATAATCGTCCGTCATTTGTCGGGGGTGTTAGGTTATTTTCGTTACGAAATTTCTTGATTCGGTCGCCGCGCCCAAGGCCCGCGATAAAATCTATGCAATAGCTTAAAATCGAGTTTTGGTTTCATTTATTCTTAGGTTTTCGATTGCAACACAGACTCATGGTAAAAATTCCCAGGTACCTACTTAAGCATTTTGCTTCGTCATTCCTTATTCGTACAGGGAATGGTAGGGAAGGATAGAGAATATTTAATTGTAAAGTGCTTATACAGAGTTATTGGTAATTATACTAGCAAGCCTTTGAGGGCTACTTCTGTGTACCTAAACAAACAACTTTTGTTCTACGACTTTTGGAAATTCGATAATTTTTAAAAAAAAAATTGAGGTTAGGTTTACTTGTAAATCAGCTGTTCCATACACGGAGAGGTCATTTACCTTAAAAAATTACTAATTTTTTTAAGTTTTATCTACTGTCCCTAGTCTGAATGACCTTTGTTTTAAAAAAACAGCTGTCAAATTTACATAAATTCAAAATTTTCATTTTTTTTTTTCGAATTTTCGAAAGTCGTGGAACAAAAGTTGTTTGTTAAGGTGCACAGAAGTAGCCCTCAACGGCTCGCTGGTATAATTACCAATAACCCTGTATAAAGGAATAAATAACAAAACGTAAAGCAATCAATAAACATCCGATAAATAATTAATTGAAATCGTATTTCCAATTACTGTTTCCAAAGTAATCCTTGACATTTTGTTTGGCTTAAATTTAATTATAAATATTTTGACGCTAAAATACTGTTATGAATTATTAGTAATTGCGAACTTTGAATTAGGTAACATGAGTTGATTGAAAGGGGTTGTGAATAATTCGTGAAATTTGGTTAATTAGAACTTCCAATCATCATAGGTAGTCCGTTAAATGGGGATCACTCAGATTTGTTTATTTCTAAATCTAAGTATATAAAAATCAATGCCACTTTTCGTTGTAATTTTATATAAGTAACTCAAGAACGGGCTCACCTATCCAAACCAAATGTGTAAGCTTTGTTCGGACTATTTAGTAGATGGTTTATGTGAAGTTTGCACAAAATCAGTCGAGTTTTTCTTCATTTTTTTAAATGGCAGAACAAAGTTTGCCGGGCAGCTAGTAGTTCATAATTATCGCTGTATAGATGGCAATTTAGTAAATCTCCAGGCAAAGAGAATTCCTTTTTTTTTGTTTTTAAACAAACCCGCGACTCCGCGCCCGCTTTTTATAAACAAACCTTCCTCGAGAACCACTCTATCCATTGGTGAAAACAGTATCAGTGCAGTAGTTTTTGAGTTTTTAGCGAACAGACAGACAGACAGACGCAGCGGAGGACTTTATTTATAACTAGCGACCCACCCCGGCATATTATGCATGTATTATACATATAAACCTTCCACTTGAATCACTCTATCTACTAAAAAAAACGCATCAAAATCCGTTGCGTAGTTTTTAAGATTTAAGCATACATAGGGATATAGGGACAGAGAAAGCGACTTTGTTTTATACTATGTAGTGATAGTGATTTTGTCCTGTTAGGGAAGGCAAAGGGTGCTGCCTGCTAAGCCTTGTCTTTACAAACTTCCATGACTTATATACTTACTCATAGGACATCTTTAAGTTTTTTTTTTCAGTAGGCCCTGATCTTAAAGAATTTTATTAACTTTTGCATTTCTAATTTCAACTTATTACGTATTTAATTTTTTATCTATCCTAATATTAATAAAGAAAATATTTGTTCTTATTTGGTTTTGAATATTTGTTTGTAAGGCTGTGAAACTACTGGACCGTCTTCTACTACACTTGGCATGAGCATTTTAATCTTGATTAACATAGGGGTGAAACTGCGAGGCTTTGCAATTTATTTTTGTAATGGCGAGTGTCTGTTATTTTGAACTTCACTACATAGTATAAAACCAAAGTCGCTTTCTCTGTCCCTATGTATGCTTAAATCTTTAAAACTACGCAACGCATTTTGATGCGGTTTTTTTTAATAGATAGAGTGATTCAAGAGGAAGGTTTATATGTATAATACATGCATGATAATAGCGAAGCCGGGGCGGGTCGCTATAGTAAATACATAAATTGTGAAAATTTCAACTGTCTATAGCTATCACGGTTCATGAGGTACAGCCTGGTGACAGACAGACAGCGGAGTCTTAGGAATAGGGTCCCGTTCTTACCCTTTGGATATGGAACCCTAAAAATAAATAAAATAAATAAATATTGCAGGACAATCCACACATCGCCATCTAGCCCCAAGCTAAGTAACTAGACTTGTGTTATGGGTGCTAGACAACGGATATAGGTACTACTTATATACTTATATGATATACTACTTATATACTTTATATTATATTAAAAAGAAAGGATTAAATAAAATACAACCTATCAAATTAATTAAGGTAGCATGTTGGACAAATGCCCGAATATGGTTGCCAACCCGCAGTAAAGTTTAGTCTTTGTTTCATTGTAAAAACCCTGACTTAAAGATATAGCAAAAGTTGGCAGAGTTATAGTACAGTTAGTGGAACTGGAAGTTAGACGCAGCTCAAATAACTCGTATTTATTTAATTTAGCTTCTACTTACATATAACTTTTAAAGGGTTTTATATTTACCAAAGGAGTACCTAAACAAAATCTTGAATAATATTATAAAGTGGAAGAGTTTGTTTTTTTTTGTTTGAACGCGCTACGAACTACAGGTTTGAATACAAAAAATATTTTCTTTGTGTTGGAGCATCCATTTATCGAGGAAGGCTATAGGCTATTCCCTGGGGTACGGGACTTACGCGGGTGAAATCTCGGAGCGCAGCTAGAAGTTTACAATTTTTTTTTAGTTCAGTTATACACAGTCAACCAATCATTAGGAACTGCAAGGAAAAAATTATGTTTTTTTTATGTCTATCTTTGTATGTTTGAAATATTCAATATTCTTTTTTCAAGAAAGCAAGTCAAACTTCGTTTATTCGAAACCAAATAAAACATATTTTTGAAATTTTATCTCATAAGATAACATTACATATAATTGCAATTATAACAAATGCAACTTTATTTATATTACGGCTAAAAGCCGAAGTGGGGATACGTCTAGTTTTAGCCGGCTAGAACTAGATGCAGCCGGTCACAGGTGGTTAAACTTAGGTGTATCCTATTAATTTATACTAGCTGTTGCCTGCGACTTCGTACGTGTGGTAGTTTTGTTTATTATACTAAAATCTTCCTCGAGAACCACTCGATCCATTGGCGAAAACAGCATGAAAATCGGTGCAGTAGTTTTTGAGTTTTTAGCCAACAGACAGATAGTAGAGGACTTTGTTTGATAATAATATGTACTTAGTGAAAATCCTTAACTAATATCAAAATGCGAAAGTTTGTGTGGCTTAACGGTCAAACGGCTTTGAAAAGAAGTAGTCCATAATGTCGAGTTAGCTATTTTTATGCAATTGAAACAACGAAGCAAAGCCAATAAATAAATCAATGTAAAAATACCTTGTTACAGACGTACCCAGAGATACGTAGCATCAGATACCCGAAGCCGGGCACCAACAACCCGGTGGTGACGCTAACGGTGGCCGACATCGCTGATCCGAAGCATATTAGGGTGAAGAAGCTGACTCCACCAAAAGCCATTGTGGAAGAAGGGTAAGGAAACCGTAGGCCCTCTGTCTCACTTTCAGAGGTTCAGTTTGAAGGCCCATTTTCTGCACGTATACCAACCCGTTCGACCCAGCTCCTATCATTATCATCATCCGAGGGATGTTCCCAGTCACATCCCTCTCGGGAGCCCGGGGTCCGCTTTCCTACTTTTACGCCTCCACTTCGCACGATCTTCGGCATCCTGTTCGGTTAGGCCATTTGGATGGCCATGGCAAGACGTTTGTTGGCCGCGTAACGAGCCGGTTCTCGCAAGACGTAACTGTACCAGCGTAGGCGACATTCTTGCAATTTATCTTAAATGTCTCGGACATGAAGGCTGTCTTGGATGCGAGAGCTTCTGACGCACCCAGCTCTGATCAGAAGCGCGGAATCTTCCTGGGGTAGCAAGGTTCCTGGAGTGGTTTAGTCCATGTTGGATTGGTATTGACAGCCAGGTTCTCGCACTCCAGGATTGCATGAGCGTCTTTTAGTTACAGATTATCTCGCAAATCAGACAGCTTGTTGTTAGTCTCCTTCGTAATCTACTGCTTTTGTGTCTGAAAATTCTCATTTCTCATCCATCTCCAATATGTTGTTGCTATGAATGTCGGCTCGTCCTCCAATCGCACGTTAAGTCTTCCAACTAAGGTCCTAGTACATCGCCCTTACTGAACCATTAAATAAAAAAACCTTGTATGTCCGGTTGGATTTAGAATTACAGACCCACCGTAGAGTTCTAAAATGACTATTATTGAAACGTTTTTTTTTCTTATAATATTTATCTAATAAATTCATGAGTTGAAAGAATGTAAACTTGAACTCGAGCAAGACCCTAGAATCTTGGTTGAGTTAAAAATATTCTAATAATAGCAGTTTTGGAGCATCATATATCAGAATATCAGAAATAGCAAAAGTTAAAATTAACTACACATATTTTCTTGAGTCACTTTTATAAAAAAACATGGTACCTATTATTATATTTTTCTTGTTCTAGTGACTACTACTTTACAAATGCCCAATGGGTATCACTAACGGAGGTGTGCGTGGTTTGGTTGACGAGGACTCAGAACTTGTCCGTCGTATCTGTATGCAAGAGTCCCCTGTGGTTCTGTCAAGAGGTAAGCTCAAAAACAAGAATTCATAGTCATTTTTTTACATATGATAGATCAGCGTTTGACCACTATCACACTCGCCTGATGGCATATGACGATGCGGCCTAAGATGAAGCACGTTATCCTAAAAGATACTTATTCACTCGCGACTTGATGTCCCTCACGAAAAACAGACGCAGGCAACTGATTCAGTTGCAGCAGTGCGAATAGGGAATGACGAAGCAAAACACTTAGTGCGGACGTCTGGTATTTCCACCATGAATCGGTGCCGCACATCAGTCTGTTTGATTGTATGACGAAAGAATGGAGATGACAAAATTCGTATATTTTAGTATTATTCGTTTTAATATTAGGCTTTGGAAGGTATGTTTAGCCGTTGGTTCTAATTGCTATCTCTGGTAGCAGTAGTTAAACCATAGAAGAGTCCCTAAAGTTATAGGTGAGCCATACGACTATCACCATCATCATAATTATCAGCCACAGGACATCTACTACCTACCCCAAAGACTTCCAAAGCGATCGGTCGTATGCTCGCTTCCCATAATCTTAATTAAGTCGTCTTTCCATTTAGTCGGAAGCCATACCACTGTACGAAAAGACAAAAAAAGACGTATTGTCCAAACCAATTTCCTACATCCGCTTTTCCCTAAGAAAAACTTTAGTGATAAAACTAAAAGTGGATTAGAATTAAGAAACCAATCCCCAACTCCTATCAATTAAGGTGTACTAGTTGATTTATATAAAAACTAGCGAGGTACGAGGGGTACGAAAGAAACAAAGAATTCGAGTAAAAACCTTCGTAGACTATAAACTTTTTATTCTTTGATTCACCGACTTTAATACTATTTTGGAATTTATTATGAAACTATTTTAACGGATATAGAAGGTCCAGGGTCCAGCTCAGTTTAAATCGCAAAAAACTTAGAAAATATGTGAACTTTTTCTTTATCAAAAGCAGTTCCCGATTCAAGTGTTAGATGCCTCAGTATAATAAGTAGTATCACAAATTGTCGTATACCTTTCAAAGCAAATGATTAATGAAACCATAGAAATAATAAGTGGTATAAGGAGAACATAATATTATGGAATTTTAATCACTGTAATTTAAATAACTGAACATATAGAACTCTAGCTTTTCCACAACGAAGACATGAGGTTAAAAAGTGGCACGTGTTGCTTCCCAAAAAATGATTTTACCGCGATGCTTGCTTGACTTATTAGCGGAGCGCACCTAAATATTACTGCGGATTTAAGAAATGAATATAAAAAGCTCCACTAGTTTATCAGCCGATTCATACTGATCGATATTTGAAACAATAGAACGATTTAAAGTCTCTGGTCTGCAGGAATCCGTATAGAAATCGAGTTTAGGAAGTCGCTGCCCAATAGGGAGTTTCCACGGAAACTTTACTGAGGCTTTCTACATTATTACCTTTGTTGTACACGCAAACTTTTTTTGATAACATCTTGGGGTAGGTAATGAGGTTTACTCAGCTTGTTTTTCTAACCTAATTCCGAATTATTCGATAGACAGCGTCACCAGGCTGTATCTCAGAATCATCTCAGAACCATAGAATTTGACGTTCGTACCTTTTCTAAAGTTTCTTGCTCAGAACCGTGCTTGTGAGGTACGAACTGAAATTCTATGGAACCGTGATAGCTAGACAGTTTTTAATTTTACCGTCTCAGGGAATGCAAATAGTGATAAGCACATAAAGCCTCTTCTATACATACTTAATCCATGATTACTGGTATTTATCGAGGCATAATAGAACTGCTTATTATTTCTTATTTCATTTTAAGCAGGATAACTTAAAGACTATTTATTTGTGAAATAGTAGCTGGCATACGCACAAGATTCCTTGATAAGAGTCAGGATCAAACGTAGTTCAGGCCCTTCCATATCTTGTCAAAATCGGTTCTGCAGTGTGTCAAGAAGTAACCAACACACAAACTTTCGCAGCATCTTACCGGCACTAAAGCATACAAAAGTAGGTAAAATTAACATGGGTATTTTCTCACCAGGCATACAGAATAACATCAGGCTCAGAAGCATGGGTAGAATCAGCACCAGCACCCCTTTGGTCTGCTGGAGGTGGAGCTCTCGTCACGTTAGCTCCAATCAGGGACGGACCAGCAGGACTGTTCAGGCATATTGTCAGGACTGAGCACAACGTGCATGGACCGAGGGCACTGCCTTTGACGCATGGGAGCTTCGATGTGGTGAAACTGCTCGCTTGGGACCATGCTAATCAGCACATGTAAGTGATAGGCATTTTTTTTAACGTGCTATCGTGTAATGATGGAACACCTGCATTCACAAAAAAAGGGTCACGGTAATATTGTGTGACGTCATGCGTCATGGTAATATGACTAGACGCGTCATGGTAACTTAGGAAACAGAGTATTTAATAAAAATATCGCTCATCTGGGCTTGTGTTATGGTGTGACGAGTGACGAATAGAAGACTTACATAAAGGAAAAAAACATAAAAAAAAATATAAAGGAATAACAAAAAAAATTCAATTTTCAATCGTTTTCATAAAACGTTATCACGGAAAAGTATCGACTTTACAGACAACCATTTATTTTTTTTGTTTTATAAAACTAGCTGTTGCCCGCGACTTCGTACGCGTGGTAGTTTTGTTTATGTACCAAAACCTTTCTCTTGAATCACTCTATCTACCTATATAAAAGAAACCGCATCAAAATGCGTTGCGTAGTTTTAAAGATCTAAGCATACAAAGGGAAATAGAGACATAGGGACGGCGAAAAGTGACTTTATTGTGAAGTTTATTTTATACTAAGTAGTGACTAATACGGACAGAGTTGATTTTTAACTTTATGCTGTGGGATATATTCTGGTATCATCTGCCTATCTGATGGTATCGTCTGCCCACCTAGTGGTAGGTATCCTCTGCCAAAATGACCATGGTGTTAGCTATTGTTTGCGTACATCACTCTGACCCACACTGGAGCTTTCTCCGACTGCAAAATGAATTTAATAAGAAAAATAGTCAACATATTATAATCACCAAGACAGTCATGTCAAGCCACATACTAATGACGTTATTCCGACTTCAAACTGGATTTACATACTAAGAAATAAGCTAACATTATCATAATCAAGACATGCCAAGTCACATACTAATTATGTAGATCATCTTCATCAAATCATGATCCAAGTAATTTACCTATAAATTTGTTACAGATACTACTTAGGTGTACCAGAAGGGAAACCTGGACAGCAACACCTGTACAGAGTGTCATCTGAGGCACCTCGACCAGGGTCTCCACAGAAGCTACCATATTGCGTCACTTGTATATCACAGGTAGGTATGTACTGGGTGTGAAGAACATGTTACTTTGACATATCGAAGGTCATCCACACTAAAAAAATAGGTGTGTGAGAAGTTATGCGTCCGTCTGTCTGTCCGTCTGATATTTATTTTGCGGGCAGCTTCAACCTGTTACTTTAGTGTTACAGTGATGCGCGCGTATCTAAAAATTTCACTCTCACCATTTTTCATAAAACGCCTAAAGAAGCATAACTTTGAAAAGTCTGAATGGTTCGTATTAGGGATGTTGCATTATACTACAAGTCTGAAGCACACACAACTGTGTAAAGCCATCCACCCATGCAGCCAGTTGATTCAAACATTTTACTACTTAAACAGTTAATTGCAGCAGTTCACGCTGGAGATTTAGGGTGTCGGATTCAGGTCTACTGGTAGTTTATAGTCTGAAGCTGCAAAACAATAGCTTACTTGTCTTTTTGACTGATCTGAACTGTCAAAAAGGCAGGTGTATCCCACTGTTTCTATTATGAATTTCTATTGATGGAAATACTGGGAGGTCTATTTCCATTGCTGGCGATGGCTACAAAAACACCGCTAGTTTTCCTGTGTTCCCATAACCTATTCCCTCATGGGAATAGAGGAACCTGTCACCACTACAAACCATCCTAGATCTGCAGTGGTGACAGGATAGTTAATGTAATCTGCTTTCACAAATTTAACAACCACTACATTTTCTAGCCGTCACCATCAATAAACCTCGAATACTACGGCAATCTGGCGTCCTCTGGTGAGAATAACTGGGATAATGACTGGGATGAGGAGCTGCCTTCAACTTCACCATCACCGACCAAAAAGAAGAAGAAGAAACATCCAGGTTTGTTCAGTGAGATTTAAAATAAAATTAAAAAATCATTTATTTCAGATAACTTCATCCATATAAATTACGAGAATATTGTGTTACATACATAAATACAATAATAAAAGCAAAATTAAAATTAAAATTTTGATGTCAAAGTTTTTAAGTATTAAATGTCAAAAGTAAAAATTATAAAAATCAATGTCAAGCAAAGTCGGTCACATTGTCTATTGATTTAGTTCATTACAATAACATTATCATTATCTTTTAATTCTTCTTCTTCTTCTTTCCCTTATCCCGGTTTATCCAGGGTCGGGCCTCCTCGTATTTTTGCGCCAGGTCGTACGATCCTGGGTTGTCAAGTGGTTAAGGTTCTGCGACTTCATCAGCTTGTCCATGCTTGTCCACCATGTATCGGGTGGTCTTCCTCTACCCCTAGGTTTCACTGGGATGTTCAGTGCCTAGTTCACGGCGTGATCTACTTCGCGTCTAGATATGTGACCGTACCAGCGCAGTCTATTTTCCGTAAGTTTCTCAGTGATCGGGGCAACTTTAAACGATCCTCTTACATACTCATTCCGCACTTTATCCATGCGAGTGATGCCGCCAGCCCATCTCAGCATCTTCATCTCGTTGACGTAAAGTTTCTGTTCGTGTACTTTTTTAACAGCCCAGCACTCATTATCTTTTAATTGATCAAAATAATGTTGCTGGCATAAGGGTTTATCAATGAGGCGACATAGTGCTGTAACAGTCGGCTTTCCGGTCAATGAGCGAGGGTTTTTTAGAATAGAATATAGTTTATTTAAAAATAGGTAGTTACACAGAATAGTGAAACAAATAAAAAACAATAGGACATAGTTACAGAGAATAGTAAATACAAAAGACAGAATAAATAATAAGAATCTGAGAAGTCGTGTGTTGCCCGAAAGGGTAAAGCCAAGCATGCGCTGCAGATGCGCACCGCACGCACATCTGCAGCGCTGGTCATCCGGCCACTATTAATACTGCCTTGAATTCTACTGCGAATAGTAGTTATATAAAAGCTATAGAGTGATTATCTCCAAACTTCGCATTCCTTTATTGTGATAATAATTTGACGTGTCTTCATGCAATATGCGATAACATCCGAGATATTATGAGTTAATTGCCTTATTTTCAAGTTTATTTCTCAAAGAAGTATCTACGTCTGGTTGTCATATCACTGGGTTTGTTCCAAGATTTAGCAAATTAAAGTACATCCAATCAATATAAAAGACAGCCTTAACCCCAGCCCACTTATCATAAGTTATCGCTCGATAGAGCTAGCACTCAACGGATTTTCTACCGTGAAATTCGCAAATACCATTTCGCATTCCGATTATAATGCTGTGGTTGGTCGGTAGATCTAGAAAAACGAAATTACGCTGAGTCAAGCACTGTCTGGGACACACTTCTAATATTATTCCGAAATATTCAAAACGAAAAACCGCTGACTAGGTGTCTCGTAATTTTTTGTACCTAAACGTTGCTGAAAAATTATGCTAGTAAGCCTAGAACACAGACTTGAAATCTGTCGAGCATTGAATAAAACAGTTAATCAATTTGTTTACTTACCTATAATTTTGTTTTCCTTCAAATGTAAAGCTGGGAACATATTATCGGACACTGCTGACGGACGCGTCCGACAGCCGCGACTTATAGGCATCTGTGTAATGTAAATGTATGTAACTGTGCACACCATCGGACGTTAGTCGCGGACGTAACCTTGGGCCGCCCTTTAGCTTTCGGACGTCCGCGGACGTTCTAGAGCTATCTGGGCCGTTGGATGCCAAACGTCCGTGCACACTTATCAGTCGCGGCTGTCGGACGCGTCCGCGGACGCATCCGAGCAATGTGTCCCCGGCCGGCTTAACGGTTCGGCAAGATGTCAGTCGAGAGATTTGTCTCTTATCTGCGCCCAAAGTATTAAAGATCATATCTTCCCTATGATCCAGTTTTCGTAAACAGCAGTTCCACTACATTTTACTACATTTCAGTAGTCTGGCGTTTTGCCAAACTACCTTAGAAGTACGCTGACAAAGCCTCGGGTATATCTACTTGAAGTTTATTTAACCTTGGTAGGCTAAGCACTTTGTCGTCAGATTTTATTTGTTTACGTGTCATTTCTATTAAGCTACCTTTTCTTCGGATTATTCCTGAAATAAAAGGAACGTTCCATTGTCTTTTTGCATAAAATACAGAAGTTAAGCTCAAAGCGCTAGTAAGGTATACCTATTGAAGAGCTGTTGACACTTTAGACTTATAGAAAGCTACGCATCTGTTGATTCAAACATTCTGCACACATCAAGCGCCACCACCTGGCTTGCAGAACTGTTGCATTTTAATGGTGCCAATTGACGAGCTTGACTAAGTGTACCACAATCTCTTTTAAATAGGTGCAGAGTATAACTAATTTATTTTTTTCAGAGAGTATGACTCTAAACCTTCCGTGCCTGTACCATGACGCGCACTTCAGTCCGTCGTCGGCGTACTTCGTGCTAGAGTGCCTTGGTCCAGGAGTTCCGGTGTTCAGTCTTCACAAGACTGCCTTACCTGAACCGAGGCTCATCATGCACTTGGAGAATAATACTGCTGTTAAGGTAATATTAGATTATGAAACAAGGGAATAAAGCAAAGAACCCGAGTGTAATAATGGACTTTTAGAGCGTTTTTATATTATCCGATCCGATATCGGTGTCGGACGCCGATCCGATATCGGGGTAAGTAAAATGTATGAAATATGTAACTGTCTTTCATATTGTCCCGATATCGGATATCGGAGCCGACACCGATATGCTGGCGGCACCATCGGACGCCCGTGAGCCGTCGGCCGATAATGTTTGTATGTGTGCTATACGTGTATCTAAATTGTCTCTGGTGTGCGTGCGTAGAGCCCGATGCGCGGCGGCCATTTGAAAATGTGTGTCTTGTTTCTTGATACTGTTCGTGAGATGAATTAGCAAATAATTGAATGTGGATTCACTCATACGAAAGTAATTAAAAAACTTTCTAGATAGGTTTTGTAGCTTGCTAAAAAGAGTATAAAATGCTCCCTCTGAATATCTAGTTTCCACAATGGCATGTATCCAATACTGTCTGTGGACAGATCTTTGTAGCGTCTCAAATATAATAGATACATCAAATAAAGTTTTCTATTATAGTCTGCCATGATGACCTGCCCGCACTAAGCTATCGAGCAAATGGCCGTATCGGAACGATTTTATCGGAAATATGTGAAAATAGCACATGGTGTCGGCTATCGGATGTCGGCTATCGTCGTCCGACACCGATATCGGATCGGATAATGTGAATACGCTCTTAGGTTAACTTTAAAACTAACTGCTGATCGAAGCGAGGGTTGAAACTTCCACACACACACACTTCAACCTTCAAACTGAAAATTTTTCACACGAATTTCAACGTTCCAAATTCAAATCACTTTATTCTCTTGGGAATTTCATACTTGGAAATAATGTTTTGCTTTAAGTTGAAATTTATTGGTTATTAATCCGTGATTAAAGTGCTGCAGGTGTGAAAAGTAGATTTTAAATGAATTTGAATAAACTTTTACCTATTTGACCATCAGTTTTCTTACATAATATCCCTGAGACATAATGATACATGCGTAAAGTTTACCATCTTCCAACAGGACAGACTTACATCCATAGCACTACCAACGCCACGCACGTTCTCAGTGCAGCTGTCTAGTGGACACACGGCGCGCGTGCGTCTGCTGCTACCTCCAGGGCTTCGAGAGGACGAAGTCACCAAGTACCCTTTGGTTATGAAAGTGTAAGTTGATAATCACTTCCTTCTGGAACTTAAGAATACAGGTCTAGTTAAAGGTTTGCTTAAATGGGTGGAGCGAAAACGAATATAGGTACCAGCACGAGGACTGATCACATGGATAAGGAATTTCAATAATTTGAAGATTTCGTTTTTGACGTGATAACGTCTATTAAATTGATGGAACACCTGCATTCACAAAAAAAGATGACGTCATTGTCACGTTCCGGTGACGTCATGTTAACAATGACGTCACACAGCACGCAGCAATATAAATGTTTGTTTTATATTGTTTAATAATAATATGGCTCATCTTGGCTTGTGTTATGGTGACGAGTAACGAATAGAAGAGTTATTTAAAAGAAAACAATATAAAGGAAAAATATAAATAAAAAAAAGGAAAAAAAAACGTTTCATCGATTTCTTATGAGACGTTATCACGGAAAATTATTGTCCGTAAACCGACTTCACCGACAACCATTTTTTTTGTTCAACAAAACAGCCTATCTATTCTTAAATTGGAGAACGTCAACGATAATATCTGTTCTCTGTCCAGGCATGGAGCCCCCGGGACACAACTAGTCACAGAACAGTGGTCATTAAACTGGGAGTCGGTAGCCGCTGGCGCTGGCGCCGTGGTCGCAGGGGTGGATGCACGAGGCGCGGGGGGACGAGGACTGGCTACACACCACGCGCTTCACCGCCGGCTCGGGACTATCGAGCTGCAGGATCAGCTGGAAGTCGCCGAGTGAGTACCTATAAAATAAATCATAAACCAATGCCAAGGTGGACTTTACGTCTTAGCGTTTTGGCTACTCTAAGTGTGGCAAAAATGTGTTTTCGTAAGCCCCTCCGTGCTTCGGAAGGTACGTTGCTACCTCTAGTAGCAGTCGTTAGGTCAAGGCAATCTGAAAACTTTAATAATAGGTGAGCCACATCACTATACGAGAAGAAGAAGAAGCTACTCTAAACTTCAGAAATTACTTAAGGCGGATTGTTAGTAGCGAAAGGCTTAGCAGCATAACAGAAGATATAGAAGATACGGCAGTGGACAGTAGACCTTGAGACAGTAATCAAAATCCTTTGCTTTGACCATATACGTCAAGACCAAAAGGAATAAAGCCAAGGAAACGAGGAGAAAAGGAGGAGCAATATACTAAGGAATCATCTGAGATAATAAAATCAACTACGTTATATACCTTATTCACCCGGAAATTCCTGGATGAATCAAGTCTACTAAGTAGTATACTCTATACACCTAGGTCAGGGGTCGGCAACCTGCGGCTCGCGAGCCACATGCGGCTCTTTGGATGTGAAGCTGTGGCTTTTTAGTTCCAAATGAAAATATTAGGTATAAATTTCAAAGAAATACGGCGAGTTGAGGCACTTATATTCGACGCATGGAATAGTCTTCCCGATTGCTACAGTGAGATGAAGAAGTTGGCATTTGGAGTACTGACTATCTTTAAAAAACTTTATTTATACAAGTACTTTTTATTGTTGGCAAAAAAAAATTGTGGCCCTTTTAAATTTCGAAATTTTGTAAATTGTAATTTTTTACTCTTGCTACTCAAAAGGTTGCTGACCCCTGACCTAGGTGAATTACCCCTGGTGAATTAAGTCGACATCACCCCTATACCTACTCCACTTAAGAGGAAAGGGTACCGGGGGCTTTCTCCATACAAACTATTACAAACGTAGTCGACTGTTTTCTCCCTGGATAATGACACTAGAGCAAATATTTTTGGTGCATAAAACGTAGAACTGCCATGACCATGCCCCTATTTTTTGTTTTTTTTTTATTTTTAAATTTTTTAAATTTTAATTTTTATGATAATTAGAAAATTAAAAAAACCAAAACATAGGGGCATAGTCATCGCAGTTATAGGTTTTATGGCACAAAAATATTTGTGCTAGTGTCATTATCCAGGGAGGAAACAGTCGACTACGTTTGTATGGAGAGCGCGCAGGTACCCTTTCACCTTAAGGGTTAATCTCATCCCCTCCATTGTCTACCAGGTACCTCCGCGACTCGCTTCACTTCATAGACTCGCGTCGGGTAGCGGTGTTCGGACGCGCGCACGGCGGGTTCCTTGCAGCGCTTGCGCTCGCCAATCCAGTCAACGTCTTCCATTGTGGTATCGCCCTGACGCCCATTGTAAGATGGAGATATTATGGTGAGTTTTAGAAGATAGTACTTGGTTTCTGACAATTAAATCTGCCCCCAAAGCTCAAACAGAACATAGGTTCTGTTTTATGAAATCTGCGTTAGTTAATCAGCCATCAGGAAATTTAGAAAGTTTACTGAACATTTTAAAGCAAAGATTCTGGAGAATTAAAAAAAACCATTTTGGTTACGCCTATGCGTAACCCAGAACTTTAATCCTGAAGTGTTATATCTCCCATTTGCTTTGAGATTGGCAATGGTCTAAACTCTATGGCGCTGTCCTAATATGCGGCCTAAATGCTATGAAACTGCTGTCGAAATGGTCGCACGATCCTGTCAAAATGGTCGTACAATCGCGATTAACATAGCATGCCGCATCGATCGCGCGATGGGCAATTAGGACAGCGCCTATGGTTCTGAACGCATTTTTATTTTCGCCCCATCAGCCTCAGCTTACGCGGAACGGTATATGGGTTTCCCGAACGCGACCGGAAACTACCGAGGCTACGCCGATGCTGACGTCACGAAACAGGCATCGGCTCTTCACGACAAGATGCTGCTCCTGGTACACGGGACAGCTGATGACAATGTTCACTTACAGCAGACTATGGCGTTGGCTAAGTCGCTGGCTGACCAGGGTAGCATGTTTAGGCAGCAGGTAAGATACGTTCCCTTTGCTTACTGACTCTCGTTACTTACAAAGAACTTTAGTGGAAAATTTCTCGTTTAAAGGACCAGCCAACCTGTGTGTTGTCTATGTTAGACCACTTCGACCATTTAACTGTTTCTACCTCCATGTTAGACCAAGATTTTCAATCTGTATCGTAATGGATAAAGATTCATCTAAAACGAAAAAATTTAACACGAAAAAAACGGCCAAGTGCGAGTCGGACTCGCGCACGAAGGTTTCCGTACCAATACGATAGATAAATATCGAGCAAAAACCCAAAAATATATTGTATCTCAGACGAGGCTGTATAGGTTAATAGTCTTTTGCCAGCTCTTTTGGGAGTTTAATTTACAAAAAAAGATATTGCCAAAATTGTAAACATAAAAATAACCTAAAATTCTTAAAAATATACTCAATAATATTTACTATTCTCTGTTTTTAGTACCTATTTGCTGTTATATCGGCAACAGAAACACCATAATCTGTGAAAATTTCAACTGTGTAGTTGTCACAGTTTATGAGCTACAACCTGGTGACAGACAGACGGGCACACGGACAGTAAAGTCTTAGTAATAGGGTCCCGTTCTTACTATACGGAACCCTAAAAAGAAAGGTTCTTCTTAAAACACTGTCGTTTCATAGGTTTTGGTATAATCCATGGTTGTTGTATTATATTTCTAAATACTCTTTTTCCATCAGATCTACCCAGACGAAGGTCATAGTTTAGAGGGCGTCCGACGGCATCTGTACCGGACGATGTCATCGTTCCTGGACGATTGCTTCAGGAAGCAGGTCCCACCGGAGACCAAGGCGGGGCTCCGGAACGGCGGGAACTTGGACTGAGATACGTGGAAGGACGAGGAGCTGTGCTCTTGGTGAGTGTTCGTCTGACGTCATGATCCTGAATCGCGCAAACGTTTTCTAAAACACCAGTTCGTTTGGGTGTTAAATAGGATAGGCACATACTAGTATTGAATACAAGATTATTTTTATCACAGTTGCTCATAAAGTGTAATAAAAAAAATAGTACCTACCTAAACCTAGACTTATCACAAATATTTTCTTATTTATTATTTTCTTTTCTCTTCAAGTCTTTTCTTTTATTCGCAACTGTGATAAAAAAACGTCGTACGATACATGTGTGGATATTGATCATTCCATCTCGGCTTTTACCGCGCTCGCGTTCTGCTCGCGCGTCATAAACCACCTCTATGTGATGATCAATTTACCACACTTATATCGTAATGTATTATTCTGGTACAGCAAAAACCTGATAAATAGCATATCGAAAACTAATAGTTCTCTAGCACCACTGCATTTTTTCTGTAAATTTACATAGTACAATGTGACTCATCTATTTGGCGCGAATGAATTGACATCTATGAATGGCAATTGACACAAATGAATTGACATAGTATGCAAGAAACTTAGATGACATGTATGACAATATGATCATAATCTTTTATTAATAAAAATACTAGCTTCTGCCCGCGGCTTTTCCTGCTATTTTACTCTTTTATTGGTGGCATTTCGAAAAACCTTTCTTAGTGGATACTTCACAAAGATCACACCATTCAAACATGTCTAGGGCCAGCGGTTTAACCTGTGTGTAGTCAGGACTTTGAATTTTATTTTCTACCGATAGTAAGTGGTTAGTGGTAAGTTAATGGTTTTTTTCTGTTATATCTAACATATTTTCTTTGTTCCAGGTAGCATATAAACAAAGGGCAGACAAATAATGGAGAAAGACTATTAGTTAGTTGACAAAACCTTTAGTACAAGTGACACCATATCCTTAAATACCTATAAATAGGTTCTTATTACTGCCATTCAAACGGGAAGAAAAAACATTTTTAACAGTGTTCATTGGGACAAACGGACCGTGGAACGAAACAGTGAACATGGCATTGATTTTGATAAAACTTTCTATTAATGAAAAAAATAAGGTCTATTTATTCATTCATGAATCAAATGGACTTGACTGACAGAAAAACTATCAATTTTCGAAAGAATTTTAGATTATTTCATACAATTGAAATGTCATTTTAGTTTAGACCAATTGATTTATGAATGAATCAAAAAATGCCGGTATAGTAGATACCTACTTAATTTTTTTTTGGAAGAAGTTTAGAATAAATATTGTGGAATATTTTAAAATTATCAATCAATTTCCCTAATTGGAATAATACTTGTGTCTTTATTGTTAATAATTTTAAAAATTTAACCCATATTACTTAGGTACTCGTGCCTAGAAGGCACAAAATGCTCCTCTGTTCTTATAAATTTCTCCTAAATAATAATGGCCTTTGTAGCCATGATTATAATAAAAAATATTATTTGCTAATAAAAAATTGTATCTAAGGGTCTCCGCCCATATATGGTCCTTCGACGTTACCGCTGTCATCTAAAAAGTACGGCGAAAAATACTAGTCCAGTCACGTTTTTCTATGGTCTGATATAGTGGGCGAAGACTTTTAGGATAAGTGAATAAATTGACGCGTATGAGCGGAAATTGACGCGTATGAATTAGCGTGTATGGGTGGAAATTTAAGAGTTTAATTGACATGCATGAGTGGCAGTTGACGTGTATGAATTGCTAAGTATAAGCAGCGATTGATACAAACAGATTGACATGTGTAAGCAATTGCCACAAATGAATTGACATGTATAAGCAATTAATACAAATGAACTGACGCGTATCAGCGGCAACTGACTTGAATGAATCGACATGTATCTATGAGCGGCAGTGGACACGTATGAATTGACATGTATGTCTAAGCAGAAATTGGTGGGAGTTAATTGACATGATTGTATTAATGGCAATTGACACAAATGAATTGACATGTATGAGTGGCAGTTGACGTGTTTGAATTTAAACATTGTCTTGTTATTTTAATACCTGATTTAACTCGTATATTTTTGTTTTTTGAGCGCCACTTTTCTATAGTTTCTAGCTTTCTAATTCTATTGAACGATCGTAACTACTTGGAGCCCTATTTTTGAATCGTTCGACCCGCGTCGAGCGCTCGATTTCTACTGATATTCGTTCGACATCGGAAATTCGCTATTTTTGAATCGCTCCATCGTAACGAGTGGTCTCCACCACTCGTCGCCGACAGGCGAGTGGTAGAATAAACATCAAACAATCATAGTCAAACATTCGGAAACGGTCTTTGAAAAATATTTATATCTTTTGGGATAATTTCGGATGTCCGCTGGTAATTACTGCTTTTCAAATAACTGCGTAAAACGAATAAAAATTGACATTTTAAATTTCGACGACGAACGATTCAAAAATACAGTAAATTTGTGTCATGCTACTTGGAAGTCGAGCGTGACTTGTAGGCGTATACGACGAAGCTTTGTCACACGAGCGATTCAAAAATAGAGCCCTTGGTTTGCGTTTGCCTCTTTTAATTTAACTCTAGGTTATTAAATTTCATAGATATCGTCAATTATAATCCTTTAAAGTTAATAATATAATTTTTAATAAAGGTAGGTAGATGAAATTATGTATTTCAAAATTAAAATTGTTTTCATATTTTAAATACTTAGTTAAATTATTTTTGAACCATAAAAAAACACCAAGTAGTAAAATAATGAATAATATTCTACCTCTGCCAAATTTTTGTAACTTTTTTTCAACTAACAGTTTACATTAAGCCTACTTTCGCTGCAGTAAGCTGTAACAGTCTTTGCTTAAAATTTACTTAGCCCGCTTTAGCTGAGGGCATATCTTGGTCCTCTGATTTTAAATAGCTTGTAACAATAAAATATTGAATTGTTTAGTTTAGCATACAGAAAGCATTTTCGTACCAGTATTTATCTCAACAGAATCGCATAAGTATCCAAAGTGACAAATTCCGATCCTGCTCCAACAAATTTGGTTTCTGTATGCCTAGAAACCCTGAATGTGGGTTTAAAAAATTCAAAGTACCAACGCCTTTATTTCTTTAAGATTCTATAATAAAAACTGTTTTGAACTAGTGACAAATAAAGGAATTGATAAAAACTAGTTCTCTAGTCAATGAGTTTGTGATCTTAGTGAATTATAAAATTAGTCGTTATTTAGCTATAAAAATAATTAATTAAGACGAAATCGAAGTGCATCTGGCGGAGTACGAAGTAATTTCTTAATTCAGTTCAGTCAAAGAAATGACTCTGAATATATCCTTAATTCACTTGTATCAATTCAGATTTAATTCAAGTTTTTTTTATTTACCTAATTTTTATAGAAATTATTCAGTTCCCTAAAAACACACTGAACAAATTCTTAATTCACTTGTATAAAACTTTTAATTCATATGTGTCAAACACTGATTTTTTTTTATCATAGGACCAATTTGAATTTAGTTTCATTTCATCGAATTCATGTGAAAAATGGTAAAGTGAAATTTCTAAATGACAAATAAATGTACAGTTCTTAGGATAGTTTAGTAAAATTAAAATCTTGTTTCATAAAGTTTAATTTAGTTCATAATTTCAAATATTTATCTATTTATAAGTTGTATATATTGTAAGTTTTCAGTAGTAGGTAGGTATCTAAATATTATAATATACTATAGTCATTTAAAATGTACTTTGTGTCTACATGAATGTTTATTGAGAAAAACGCGTAGAAATTGTCTTTTTGACCAATTAAATATGTCAAGTATCTTAAGGCAAACCTTTGGTCAAAAATGGTATCTTAGACAACATCTTGACATAACAATTCATTTTGACATAATATTCATTTTCAAGAATATTCAATTATGTTACAATGTCTAAAAAAACCATCACCAAAGGCACCAAAGGCACAATGTTGTAGTATGTTGTCGATGTATGTAGTCTATTTTTTTGACATAATTGAATATATATTTGACCCAAATTAATTATACTTTGACAAAATTGAATATACCTACTTTTATGTAGATACAAAATACATTAATTATAAGTAAACATCGGTGCCTGTAGGTATAGTATACCTATTCAAATACACCATTAAGATTTTTAAATTCAATAATATCCATTAATCAAAAATAATGTTACTAAATGGGTTACTCCCAGCTAGACTTTGAAATATTTGTAAAGCCAGTTTCTCAAACTTCCGATTTTATAATCAAAACGTAGTTAAGGTTATACGTTTTCCCTACTAAATGTTTTAGAGATTCCTACGTTTTATACTGAGATATTTAACTTATTATGACTTAAAGTAGGCCTAATTTAAGCTATTGTAGGGGCAGACCAAAAATATCACTGTTTAACATCCAGGAAGTACTCTGTTTCAGCGTGAAAAAAGAGACCAATTTTACGTATGTGGTGGTGCACGGTTATATTGACGTATCGTCATAGTGTGAGTGACGCATAGATGTGTGAAAACACGCGACGTTGTCGCGTTGTGTGTGGAAGCAGGAACACGCAATTACGCTAGAGCAGAGCCGCAATACAGTTTGCTGGATAAGGGCGACGTTGCCTCTCCGTCTAATCTGTCTAATAAAAATCAAAATATTTTCAATTGCATGATATTCAACTCAGTGCTGCCAGACCTACACCTGCAAGATTTTATGTAACTTTTGGCACTGTCGCGTCACTTTTGATACTTGAATAATTCATTATTTTGATAGACTTATCAAATTATCACTTTACGTATATAATAAATAAATAAACATTTATACTTGTTTGCATTTAATTAATAGTATAAAAATATAATAAAATATAAATGAAGTATAGTAATTCGCGAGAAAAAAAACCAAGCAGTCTTGTTGTTTTTTTGGTACTGTTTGTTGTACACACTGGCAACATACACCCAGTCGATACTTTGCCTCGCACTAGATGCGCGCTTGTTACCTAGGTAACGGAGAGTCAACAGAGATGTCAAGTAGTCAATAAATAGAAAAACCAAAAATAAAATATTATAATCATTTATTATATTCCTACTATTGTGTTTAAAGTGTCATCCATCTGAGCACCTACTGAAAATAAACCTTGAGGGAATTTTAGTGTCTTGTAAGTGATTGAATTATTAAACACAAGTTGGGCCGTAGGAACAAACTACGACTACTCTGGGTCCCAGGCCATGAAGGAATAGCAGGAAATGAGAAGGCTGATGAGCTGCAAGAACAGGATCGGCAAGTGGTATGCTTGGACCAGAACCATGTACGGGCCTGCCAGCATGCACAATCACAAAGGCCGTAAAGGATTACGTTGATAAGAAACACACGCAAGAGTGGGAAATCAGTGAAGGGCTACTACATTCGAAGAAATTCATAGGTAGCAGCACCAGAGGGGCTTCTAAATTTATATTGAACAACGGAAAAAGCAAAGCACGAGCTGTGATTGGTGCCTTGACATGGCTTTACAAAACCAATGACATGCTTTTAAAAATGAAGATAACTTCTAATATTGACTGCAGAACCTGCGGTGATGTCAGAGAAACTATGGAGCACATCCTGTGTGAATGCGCCGTCTTAGTGGCCAAGCGAAGGAGACCCATGGGCCTCCTTGGGAATGCATATCCCAAACCGGAGGAACATAGGATTTTTCCTCTTAGTGGGATCGCTGCGTTAATCGATCCCAAGGGGTCGAAGTGTTGCTGGCTATGTCAGCCCCCGATATAAGATAAGATAGAACTAATTTTAAATAAATAAACCTTTTTGTACATTACTTTGTCTTTATTTTTCTCTTTTCATTCAGACCTAGTACAATTTGCATAGTTCAGAATTCGTCCTAGTTTAAAAAAAAATGATTACTAACAGTACCTACCATAAAATTAATCCTGTTTTAGAAAATTTATTCAAAAATATATTTTCATTAAAAAAAATATTTGTATCGAGATTTGAACCGGGGCTCTTCAGAATACTACCCCGCCGCTCTAAATGACTACACCAATCGGTATCTGTAGGACTACGTCAAATATAGTCTATAGTTGCTACAGTTTATTGTTTTGTATGTGTGCGTGTCATTTATATCGTGACAAGAGTTAAAAATTGTACTCTGGAAATACATTAAAATGTGACTTCCAAAAAATTAAATTATGTTTGAAATATGTTCAGAGCAAACTAGAAAACAGGCAACATATATACAAATACTTTAATTCCACGTCAATTATAGCAAAATAAAATAAAAATATACTTTCGGGAAAACAAGCGCCTTCTAGCGGAATACTTTGCTTAGCGATACGAAACGATCAACCTTAAAAGCTTTTTTTTAATATTAATATTTAAGGGTTATTGGAAATCAATAAACTCGTACAATAAATTCTACACTTTCTTAAGGTACGACTGCTGCCGAAGATCGACATAACGATGTCACCTTTATGCAAAAACAAATGTATGAAAATAGAGGCGCACGCGCATGCATCTTGTAAGACACGTCTCCGCGATGTGTTCTGGCTCATGATTGGTATTTTTGGTGCATAAAACTTATAACTGCCATGACCCTATTTTTTGTTTTTATTTTTATTTTTTTAATCTTAATTTCTATGATAATTAGAAAATAAAAAAAAATAACGAAAAAACGGGGCATAGTCATGGCAGTTATAGGTTTTATGGACAAAAATATTTGTGCTAGTGTAATTATCCAGGGAGGAAACATTCGACTACGTTTGTATGGAGAGAGCGCCTAAGAGATTGCAAATTAATTCCCAATAACCCTATAATAAAATCAATTTTGAAAAGTAAGTTCCAACCATTTAATAAGACTTAGGAATACTTAGAATTACTAAAATATTTCTTAAAGCAGTATTTAATAACATTGCTCACTTTCACAAGTTCTTCTTATCCGACTGTTCTTCCTAAAATTAAATTAATTAATTCTAATTAAATTAAATTAAATTTAATGACCAATAGTATTTTAAAACTATTTTATTAAAAAGTTAGATTTTAAATTTGAATTTAGTAAACCTTAGCCTGTTATTTAATAGAATTTTGAGATTAAAAATTTGATTAGTGAAATTAGCAATAAATATTATTATAGGTAATAATCTTGAAGATACCTAAGCACTTCTAAAGCACGGGTGTAAGAACTGTTTCTGAAGTTTTTTAAGTTGAATTTTAACTAACATACCTCTTAAGTTACCTAATTACTTGCACTCTACTTAAAAGCCGAAAAAATTAAAGAAATTTAAACACATTTTTTTATAAAACCCAAACTTACTCTTTAAACACAGACAAGTACTATCTTCTTGCATTAAATTAAAATTTACCTCGACGTCTCGGTAAAATTACATAAACCATGTCCAGAAAGAGACTTAGTCCTGCCTAGCATGAAGACCAAAACACGATACGATAAAGCTATATCACGCGATATAACTACATCAACTCTCAAAATATGATAGATAAAGCCGCCATGTTGAATTTTTATTATAAATTGCGATAAAAATTATGATAAAAATTCAACATGGCGGCTTTATATATTTTGAGAGTTGATGTAGTTATATCGCTTTATCGTATCGTGTTTTGGCCTTCATGCTAGGCTAGCTTACCCAACTGTGCGACGCAAAGGAGGGTAATGTGTTTATCGGTCATATGTATATGTATATTATATTATGTATGTTTCTATGTGGCGTTCTAGAGGTCAAACACGTGAACCAATTACTATTGCCGGAGACCCAAATCGTTACGTTTTGAATTAAATATCTACCTCGACGTTTCGGTTGAATTACATCAGCCGTGATCACACTTTTTAATGTCTGTCTGAGACTTGTTGTGAACACGGTTATAAATTAGAACCCAAAAAGTCGAGGTAAATAAAAAAAAATGACGGTGACCCAAAACGTCGAGGTAGTTTTAAAATAATAATTCTAAACTAAAAAAAAATGAGTATCCATTTTTATCAATAGGTTTGAAAGATGGCCTCGCAAAAAAATATTCAAAATATTAACTACTATACCAATTTCCATACCTAATCTTATGTTACTTTGGTTTTTATTTGATTTAACCAAATAAATTTAAAAATCGCAATTAAAATCGAGAAAATAAAAGACCGATGTGCCAAAAGATAGTTTTTTTTTTAAAACAACTAATCGATGTTTTATCAAAAGTTACCTAATAATTTTTTACCTCGCAGTTATTTTACACCAAAAGCAGAAAAACTAACCTTATTTTAAGTTTAATTATTAGATATCTACTAAAATAAAAATAAAACAGTACCTGTAAAAATGTTTAAATTGTTATTTATATATATAATAAACGCACAGATTGTGATTTATGCCTTATCGATGTTCTTGGTGTTAATATTTTTGTTTTTTAAGCAATATGTTACTGTTTTTATTGCTAAATACAACATTTAACACTCATAAAGCATTCCTACATACTTATTTGTATACACTTATATTATATAGAGAAGATTTTGAAGTTATACTTCTTTAGGCGCGTTATGAAAAAATGATGAGAGTGAAATTTTACAAAAGCGTCACACAAAATTCTCACGTCGGACGAGTTTTTTGCCGGACGAGTTTTTTTTTTTTTTTTTTTTTTTTTTTTTTTTTTTTTTTTTTTTTTTTTTTTTTTTTTTTTTTTTTAATAATGCCAAAGAAGTATAACTTCTCACGCGCGTACATAAGTACACGCACCCATTTTTTTTTTTGTTTGTTTGTAACGAATAGGCTTTGAAACTTTTGGACCGATTTTTGATGAAACTTGGTATGAGGATACATTGATTCATTGGAAGTAACATAGGCTACTTTTTGTCCCGATATTTCCACGGAATTGGGAGTTACGCGGGTGAAACCGCAGAGCTCTGCAAGTCTTACATACATTACTTATTTGATACGACCAAAGCTCCAAGTCACGATATTTTGATAAACAAGTTGAATCGGTAGAAGGTATCCTAACCAAAAAAATAGAGGTAATAAAAAAAAAATCTTAACACATTTACTGCTTCAAGGTGATGGGATATCCATGAAAGGTGCCGAAATATTGAAACAAGTCTAACTAACGGCACCCCGTAAGTCCCGTTCCTGTAAGAATATGGGGATCAAACGAAAAAAAAATTGACGACCCAGTTGGCACAATGGTCACCATGTCGAACTGCCAAACACAGGGTTGCGGGTTCGATTCCCGCCACAGACAAGTATTTATGCTTAGATATTTGTCTGTGGTCTGGTTGTTTCTATGTATTATAAGTATATACCTATTTACAAAAGAAAAGTATATAAGTAGTATATCCGTTGTCTAGCACCCATAACACAAGTCTAGTTACTTAGCTTGGGGCTAGATGGCGATGTGTGGAGTGTCCTGCAATATTTATTTATTTATTTATTTATAAAACTAGCTTAATCAAAATCAGTGCAGTAGTTTTGGAACAAATTCGTTACAAATAAAAAAAATCCCCTTTATAATAGTAATGTATAGACATAATTACCACGACGTTTCGCTAAATAAGTCAAAACAGTGGTAGGCATTCTACCAAAAAAAAATCGTCGAGGCAAAAAAAAATTAACAAAAAATTTCATGTAGTATTTGTGAATAATGTATTTAGCAATAAAACATTCTTATCGACATAATGAGTGATGCAATCGCTTTGTGATTTCAATGTTGTAAATAAAATTAGTTTTAAGAACATTTTCACTTCTGTTTAACGATTTTTTAACTGGACCATTCATTAAGGAAGTATGCGACAGACAGAGTCCAACTGGTATATTTGTACCTAAAGTACAGTCACATTACCAATTAGCTGAATCCCACGTGACCCAGAGCTCATTCGCAAATCTGTAAGGTTGTAAATTAAAGTTACCTAATTCTGTTTTTTTTAAACAACATTACTATAAAATACAACATACAAAAAAAATAACAAAATAGGGAAATACTATATTTTTTACAGCTATGCGAATGAGCTCTGGGTCACGTAGGGTTCAGCTAATGGGTAATGTGACTGTACATAGAAAAGGTCTGCTTTAGCTAAAGATTAAAGCTCAGTCATCTTGTTAGATCCATTAAAAAATCTTTAAAGATTTTCACAAAGTTAATCGGGCAAAGTGCTATAATAATCTAGACTTTAAAAAGCATGATATAAAGCACTTTGTCCAATAACATAGTTTTTATTAACCACATTATTCTTAGGGCTGTTACGAGTCTAGGGATTTAGGGAACCTTTAGGTATTTGTAGAGGTCGTTAATTCCTGAATTAATTGGCTTGGGATTTCACTAGTAATTTGTTGAACAAAAATTACAAGCCCCTATTGGCTGGTCTGATTACTTTCCTACACAGGTTCCCTGTCCGATGAATCATATATGATCAAACTCAGAGGCATTTTTGCCATCGATTTTGAAATGGACGTAGGCAGACAAATACGATTTTTAGTATTGGGACGTGTGGAGTACATCATCTACTTCAAGAATTTTTGCAAAACTGCAGTGATTTAATGTCTAAAACTTTTTATGCAGTAAATAAAGAAAATAAGTTCCACACCAGTCTGATTTTACATAGTACTTTTTCAGCTAGTTTTTGGTAATAAAACAATATTTTATGAATGAATTACTTTATTTGGGAAAATATCGAAAAAACTGATGTATTATTCATCGAAAACAGAAATTACTTCTTGTTATGAACTTCGTTACAGCACTCCAAGCAATAGCTCTTGCCACAGACTAGGCATTCTGTGTGAACCTGTTTGGCTTTTAGAGGCTCACCTTCTGCTTTTTTTTAGCGTAGCAGATACAGAATTGGGGTAAGGGTATGTTTTGAAATACGCCCTGTTGATGTGGATGGCGAGGGTGGTAAATAATTAGATGATATTCTTGAATCTAAGTGATTCATGGGACGTATGGCGACAAAATTTGATATGATACGTTCATGAATCATATTCATATTTGTTTTTAAAAATTACGGGAAAAATAAAAGAAAAAAAAAATATTTTATTTATACATTCACCTTCCAAAATATAAATAAAAAATGATTATCAATAAAAACCATGGGACGTAGGGACTTCCAAAAATTCGATTGTATGGGGACAGGGAACCTGTTATATAGGCACCTATTTGGTCCAGAAAGTGTTTGCTACATAAATTAAAAACCTCCGATTTTGAGGAGAAAAAAGCTTTTGTGAAAAATAAAAATCTGGGCTATTAAAAGTAAACAAAATAAAAAAAACCTTTACGGAAAGAATGCATGTTTCAGCGTTTGTTTAAACCAAGCCAAAACACTGATTAGGTGTGTTTAATAATGTTAAAATGAATTACTTATTTTCTTGATGAATTTTATGATTGCTGTATAAAATGGCTTATAAAATTATAATTAATTGATTCAATTCAGATTCTGTGCAACTGTGTTTTATCATTTTGGATCCAAATTATAAACATGAGTCGTAATCGTGTTACTTATACCATTATTTGTTTTAAATACCTCGACAAAAATGCGCGGTATTTCAACCTAAGTTGACTTGGTTCACCTCGATTAGTTCACCCAGGTGCATTAGATACACTTTTAGTAAGCTTACGTCATCATAACCGAAAACTTAAGCTAAAAATAAATACATGTACCTTTATATTTTATGTCAAAATCAAAATGATAAAATTCAGAAGGTTGCTATGGAAATAATTATTAGAAATCTTTAAATTTATTATTTCTATCTCGATATTTATTATCTAAGTAACTATCTACTTTCTGATATTAATTTCCAGTTTCAGATCAATTTATTAGCAAAAAATATATTCAAAAAACCACCTGAAAATGCTCATTCGAATGCATATTTTATTTTTCTATAATTAGCGATAATGTTTCTTATTGTAGCAGTTTCTTAGAGTAACTTGTTCTCTTTACACGATGTTGTCTGTTCAAATTTTTAAAGAAACTGTTTAATTTAAACTTCTACTAAGATTGTCAATTATTGTGTTATTTTTTAACATATTCTGTACCATTTCTAGGTGATTTTTTTTTCTAAATTTTAATGTTAGACAAGAGTCCCTATTTGTCAAAAACAAAATTTTGTCTTGAAATTATTAGACTCGAATGTAGACAAATATTTTACCTACAAACGCTACAAAAATTGATAAAAAATCAACAATTTTTTCATGCAATAATTAACGATTTTAGTTTTACATTTGACGGTTGACGTGATTGAGAGAATAAAGTAGACTAACCTAATGTACCTTCAGTCTACAACCTGTGGCATACAAGGTGGTGCAAAATGTATGAAACGTGTCCAATTTTCTTTAAAAAATCCTAAACACTGTGTTACTTGTTGCGCACACAAGGTGGCGTAAAATGTATTGTCCAATTTTCTTTAAAAAATTCAAATACACAGAGAAAAAAGGTTTCTTTAAGGTGGGTCCATACGCCAACGACCTTGCTACACAGCCTACTAAATAGTTACTACCGGCATCGGTCCTTGGTGAACATTGTTGATTGTTACGAATGTGTTTTGTTTTTCTCAAAACTGCTAAGATGGAATTCTAGGTGAGATTTTTACCGACTGGCGCGTTGCGTTTGGCAGCATTAATAGCCTTAAGGTGAAAGGGTACCTGCGCGCTCTCCATACAAACGTAGTCGACTGTTTCCTCCCTGGGTAATGACAATAGCACAAATATTTTTGTGCCATTAAACCTATATCTGCCATGACTATGCCCCTATGTTTTGGTTTTTTTCATTTTCTAATTATAATAGAAATTAAAATTTAAAAAATTAAAAAATTAACAAAACCAAAAAATAGGGGCATGGTCATGGCAGTTATAAGTTTTATGCACCAAAAATATTTGCTCTAGTGTCATTATCTAGGGAGAAAACAGTCGACTACGTTTGTAATAGTTTGTATGGAGAAAGCCCCCGGTACCCTTTCCTCTTAAAGCAAGAAATAAACCTAAGAACGCTAGAAATTTTCTTAGTTTTAGTAAAACTCTTAAAATGATAAGCAGCAGGTATTCTTAAATTTAAATTTCGCTTATATTTTCAAGAACATTTACTAAAAGCAATAAATAATTATCTAGCTTCTATAGGGAGCGGATTATTTGTCACTTCAAAAAACCTTTTTATTGTGTAGGATAATACTTTTTGCACCACACTGGGTTGATGTCAATGAACGTTTATTGTAAGGGAAAGTAGTTCTTCTTGCCATACATGGAACAATATTTGTATTTTATTGATATCGGGCGCATGGGATCCTACCCTTGCAAAACTCTTCATTGACATCTGACAATCGCGTCTTAATGCTGTTTGGTCGGCAGATCTAAACTAAATTAAAGCGTAAACGGGTAATATTTTCTACATACCAATGTATTCTAATATTTCCTTCTTGAAAAACGTCTCCTAAGAGATTTATTTTTCATAAAACTTAGGTATGTATATGCTGTACACATGCTCTTTTTTCTAACTGTAACCCTGTAATCATCCGTAATAGTAACTCATTGAAGAGTTTTGTGATGAGGAAGTGGCTTAAATCGTGGTGGCAGTAGTCGTGGTGGTGGTTAAAGTAGCTTAAAACCTAAATGACCTTATAAGGGTTCCTTTTTTACTATTTAAGGTCCGGAACCCTAAAAAAGTTTAATCACAGCATGTGTGCAGCAAACCTTAGTTTTATGAAAACTCATGTTTGCTCTAGAGACATAACTCGAGAAGTAAATAGAGGAATATATTTGTTGAAAGCACAGCCAGAATACCGAAGGAAAAGTCCTGAATCTATTTCTATCTTAACTTTTAGAAACATTAGGAACTGCTCAAAAATGGTTTAGGACTTTTCTCTCGCTGAGAAATGTTATTATTCTTCATATTTTATTTATCTATATTTATCGCTGTTATAAACACTTCATCGATACCTAACTTAATAATATTATGAAATCAATAAATAGAATCTCAATACATTATGTTATTTGTTTTATTTAATACCATACTGTTAGTAACCAAGTGACGTCACGTTCGTTAATATTGTCAAACTTGCTGTGTGCGTTGCCGACATGTTGCCGATCCCACCAGCGCTTAGGAAAGAAAGCGTTCAGTTGAACACGGGACTTTAGCTGCTCAGTCGTCGTGTCGGTGGGTAATTATCTTATCTTATATATTGGGGGTTGACAAATAGCCAGCAATACTTCGACCCAATGGGATCTTTTGTGTTTACCCCTACCTTAATGTTTCTTACTCTTTGAAAAAGTGGTCGATTAACGCGGTGATCCCACTGAGAGGAAGAAACCTATGTTCCTCCGGTTTGGGATACGCATTTCCAAGGAGGCTCATACGCTTCGTTGCTAAGACGTCGTATTCACACAGTATGTGCTCCATAGTTTCCCTGATATCATCGCAGGCTCTGCAGTCATTATTTGAAGTTAACTTCATTTTTAAAAGTATGACACTCGGTCGGTAAGGTGGTTGGGTTCGACGCTGCATACAGTAAGACTATTCCACATTAGGGGCCGTCCAATAATCACGTGAGGTTTTTTTTAGTCATTTTTTAACCCCCCTCCCCCTTGGTGATTTATGGTTAGGTTTAAGACTACCCCCGAAATACTTATATCACGTTTATTTTTTAGTATGTACCCTACAATGAAACTTAATTTTCTTTTAAATACTTTCTTATAAAATAAGGTTTAGGTATCTTTAGATATTATAGAATTATTTTTCGGTTGGGTATCGCGCGTTTGCCGAAAAAATAAACACACGTGATATATAACTACACCCCCTCCCCCCTTGTGATATTTCGTGATTTTTTTATGGACCCCTCCCCCGCTTTTCGAGCCTCACACGTGATTAATGGACAGCCCTTATGACTATTCCACATTATGTCTTAAGGTTCTCTTGTACAGGGTGGCTCTAAAATACGTTGACAAACAGTTTTAGGAATAATTATATTGTTTATATTGATACAGTGCTATACCTATAATAAAAATATAGTAAGTATTATTTTTTCTTGAATATTTATTAGTTTTCAAAATAACCGCTTTTTGCTTGAATACACAGGGTTAAACGTTTTCTGAAATTTTCAACGATTTTCCGTACCTCCTCTTCAGATATTTTATTCCACTAAAGATCATTAGCGTGTTTTAGTTTACTTATCCCCACATTACAAGTGACGACAGGACGTCACAGTATCAATATTAACAACAAAGTTATTCATAGAACTGTTTGTCAACGTATTTTAGAGCCACCCTGTATTGTATTTGAAAGGTAACAGTAGTTGCCGATATTCAGGGTAGCGTTGACTTAGTAATAAAAGGTGAACTGTGGTTCACTTCACCATCTACGTCAGTGGTTTATATGGGAATCATTTTATCATTTTACATGATTCCCAAAAATATCATAATAAGTAGGTACTCTAGGTACCTAACAGAAAATATTTTTTTTTCGTATAAAAAACCGGCCAAGCGCGAGTCCCCGACGCGAGTGACGCGCCGCCCCGTCCAGATTGAAATAGGTACAGTAAAGCCTTGTTAATCCCTGCCTAAGATAACCCAATACCGCTGTAATCCGAACTGCCACAATCCTCCACCCGAGAGCGTGAGAATCACACGTATGGTAGATAGATAAATAAATATTGCAGGACATTCCACACATCGCCATCCAGCCCCAAGCTAAGTAACTACACTTGTGTTATGGGTGCTAGACAACGAATATACCTACTACATACTTATATACTTTTCTTTTGGAAATATACTTATAATAAGGCTTTGCCTAGTTTAATGATAGGAGTTCAGTGTGTATTTGAGCTAGTGTCTAAGAATTTTCTTTCATTATTATTAGTAGGTACTTTTTTTGCAAATGATTTTTAAATATCAAGGTTTTAAATGACCATTTTTTTTTTCTTTTTGAGTCGTAATTACGAGTTTTTATATGCATCTGGATCGAGGGGCCCATTTTATAAATCCTCGCGAAAAGCTGTTTTCTATACTAATATTATAATATACTAGCGACCCGCCCCGGCTTCGCACGGCTATATTATGCATGTATTATACATATAAACCTTCCTCTTGAATCACTCTATATATGAGTTCGTAATTACGAGTTTTTATATACATCTGGATCGAGGGGCCCATTTTTTAAATCCTCGCGAAAAGCTGTTTTCTATACTAATATTATAATATACTAGCGACCCGCCCCGGCTTCGCACGGCTATATTATGCATGTATTATACATATAAACCTTCCTCTTGAATCACTCTATCTATTAAAAAAAACCCGCATCAAAATCCGTTGCGTAGTTTTAAAGATTTAAGCATACATAGGGACAGAGAAAGCGACTTTGTTTTATACTATGTAGTGAAGTAAAGTTTGTGAGTTTGTAAGGTTGTAGGGGGTAGTCCCCGACTGTTTTACATAGATAGTTTGGGGGTGTAGTCATTGTCTATTTTTAAGCTATTGCATAGATTTTATCGCGGGCCTTGGGGGGCGATTCAAGAAATTCCGTAACGAAAAAACCTAACACCCCCGACAAATGACGGACGATTATTAACGGACGACTATTGACGGACGACAAATGGCGGACGACAAATGTCGGACGACAAACGTCCGACATTTTTTTTTTTTTTTCTATATATAATTCTTCTATCAATCCGACCCAATCAAGAAATTCCGTAACGAAAATAAAACCTAACGGCCGAGCTACATGATAGGCGGAGTGGGGAGTCCACTCCGCCTATCATGTAGCTCGGCCAAGCGTTCGCTTAACGTGTATGTATGTATGTATATGGTACGACTGTACGAAGCTCGCACGACGCAATAGCTTTCCGCGGCAGTCCCCGAGTGCCACACGTTTTTTTTTTTAATCCCTTGAAACCGCGACGCGCAGTTAGTAAAAATTCACTCGATCTCGTGAGTATAGGTTCTATCTCTGGGTAAATAATTTTTATTTAAGAATTTAGTTAAGTTTCTTGATTTTCTTGATTAAAGACTTAACGTTTCATATATACAGACACTACACTCTTAAACTGACGATAGAACAACGGATTAGGTACAATTCCCTGTTTCGTAACTTGAAAGGAAGGTTTAACAATTTGTCTCCGATTCAATTTTCTCCACAAAGACTTACTATACGTGAAATGACCCGGGTAAAGTGAACAATAAATAAGTACAATCAACGCTCAAAAGTCCACCGCCATGCGCCACCGTAACGTTTACAATCCTGTGCAGCACTATTTGAACATTATAACAACGTAACCTGTGGATCAAACCCAGTGTAGCGGGTGGCAGCTTATACCACTCACACAACTAAAAACATAGCTAACACGTTGAAAATAATGATTTATAGGGGTGAAAAGGGCTGTTGAAGTTTTTAGTTCGTTGTAACTTATTGTTTAGCTTATTAGATTTAAAATCAGAATAAAATTAAATAGTAGCCACAGCTCTAGTAGCGCATGTTGGCAGAAGATTTTTCTACAGTGTCGACACTAGCGCTACTAAAAGTGCGATGGGCAGCTCGGCGCGTACTAATATTTTACATGTGAAGTTTGTGGGTTAGTGTGTGTGTTTGTTACTCATTCACGCAAAATCTTCTGAACCGATTGCAATGGAACTCGGTATATAGATTTACAGAGAAGCTAGCTACTTTTTTGGATCAAGACTTACGCAGGTGAAACTGCGGTGCGCAGCTAGTCTATACATACAAAATGCTTTGCCCTGAACGACTGACCGACTGATCAACGCACAGCCTAAACCGCTGATCGTAGAGACCTGAAACTTGGAGGGTGTGTTCTTTGTATGACGTAGGCATCCGATAAGAATTAATTTTGAAATATTCAAACCCTACGCGGACGAAGTCCCGGGCGAAAGCTAGTAGGTACCTATAAACGGTAAACGTCCGTGACACAGGTGCAAGAATACCAAATGACCCCGCCATTGCCTCGCCCGAATAGCGGGCTTTTCTCGCATGTCACTCCAATGAAAATGTACTGCTCGCAGGTGAAGTTGTTTAGAAAAAATATATGTCAAGTTTGTACTTAAGGCGCAGGTACCCTGCGCTCTCTCCATACAAACGAGGCATAGTCATAGCAGTTATAGGTTTTAGGGCCTTAACTGCGTTTCGCGGGCCCCGCGACGGGTCCATACAAAATCGCACGCAGCGGGCCCCGAGATGGGTATGTTTTGTTTTGTTGTTTTTTATTTTGTATGAACCCGCCGCGGGGCCCGCGTAACGCAGTTTAGGCCTTTATGGCACAAAAATATTTGTGCTAGTGTATCCAGGGAGAAAACAGTCGAATACGTTTGTAATAGTTTGTATGGAAAGAGCCCCCGGTACCCTTTCCTCCTAATCACTTATGACCCAAATGAGTCTTTTTTTCAGAGGCTAAGGTTGACTTGCACAGGTGAAGCCTAATGGTCATTATTTGTTGAATCTTGGTAGACATATGTTTTGTAAATTTCAGTATGAATCACAATGTACCTACTTGTGATTACCGAAGATGGATTTACCAAATATTGTAAAATGCCCGGACGAAGTTCGTCGTCGCTTTTCGTTTTCCCTGCTTTTTTTCTTTTCGTATAACGATGGCAAATATCAACACCGAAATAAAACTTTATTTTATTAATATTTATAAGATTCTTTTTTGTAGCACTTTTAGCATGGGATAGCCGATGCTGTAAAACTGGCAACCTAAAGTGGAATGCATCCCGATCGATGGGTTAATGTCGTCACACATTAGGTGCCGGAAGACGGACGTCGATCGAGATGGACATCGGAAACGATGGCGTGACGATGTCGATGCATTTGACACAGACTGACTCAACCTAGCCCAGGACCGAAATGCTTGGAAAGATGTTATAGACCCCTTATATAGGCTAACAAAAACCTTTTCATTACTCATACTCCGAAAGTAGGTCTAAAGATGCATGAAGAGCGTGTAGAAAATAAAATTTCCAGCCCTAGGGCTTTTCTCTTTCACTGACAGCTGTCATGTCAAATTATGGCTTCGCACGACTTGTGCAATGTGCATGTAGCCAGTATCAGTAACATTACGCATAAGGAACTTTAAAAACCTAACCTCCTTGCTTTAAGTAACACCAAAGAATAACACTACATGTAAGTATATAACCTCTTTGGTCCCAACCTTGTAAGAGGATCAGGTAGTATGGAGTCTCTCATTCACTCTCGTTGTTAGGAAGAATTTTATGTATTATTCGTAATGAAAAGCACAGTGTTTACCTCGGGTGAAAGACTCATTAAGTCCCTCGAACTATTAGCGCCCTCGCTACGCTCGGGCGCCAAACTCCGTCTCGGGACTTGTAATGAGTGACTTTCACACCTAGGATAACAATGTACTATTTCGCTACAAAACATGACAAGAAATTTTATTATATTTAACTTATATGCATTACTTTTGTATAAATATGAATTTGTTTCAGTGTCTTCTAGGAAGGCGTGTTACATCTTAGGCCGCATCGTCACCTACCATCAGGCAGGTGTGATAGTGGTTAAACGCTGACCTATCATTTAAAAAAAGTTTTCTGTAAAGTCGGTTAACGGACGATAATTTTACGTGATAACGTCATATGAACTCTTTTGTATCGTTTACAATACCATATACTTCAATACGTTGCTATGGTAGTACTTGTCAATAACGTTGCTATGTAACGCATGACGTCACACTTTTTTGTGAATGCCGGTGTATAATTCGATTTATACGTTATCACTTAAAAAAAAAACCTTTTTAACTTGAGTCATTAATATTTGTTTCCACTATTTAAGTTATTGCATAGCTTTTATCGCGGGCTTTGACCGCGGCGACCGAATCAAGAAATTCCATAACGAAAATAAAACCTAACACCCCCCACTCCGCCTACAATGCAGCTCGACCGAGCGTTCGCTTAACGTGTATATATGGTGCAACTGTACGAAGCTCGTACGATGCAATAGCTTTACCGCGGCAGTCACCGAGTGCCACACATTTTTATGTTTAATTAAGCCTTTTTATTATTTAATAAAGTTGTTTTGCTATCCATACCGCAGTACAAAAGTGTTGCAGCCGACCGACTTCCAGTGTAGATTCAAAAAGTTCAAGGCCAGGTGGCCAGGTGTTAATATCTCCCGTTCCGGACTGAATGTCAAACGTCTGTATTTAGCTCTCGAGGCTCTTTCCAGGTCTTTGGTATTTCAGTTCCTCTCTCTTCAAACAGTCTCGTCAAGGTTATGAACTTATTAGAAATAGCCCTCGAGATATTAATAGCTTTTTTTTTTTTTCTCTTCAGTTATGGCTTCGCACGGTTTGTAGTAATATTTTGCATCAAGTTATGGCCCGATTTACAGAAATCGGGCTCAAAGTGTTTCAAGATGGTCAAGTCGTCAAGTCACAGTTTGTCAAGTCAGGGGTCATAGTAAAGCGGTGGCTACTTTACTATAACCTTGTAGGAGATTTTGGAGGCAACGAGAAAAGTCCATGTTTGACACTGATTTTTACTTTCACTACACTTGTGCACTTTCACAGAACTAAATTAGATAACTTTCCACCGGAATTATACAATTTAACTCGGTTTACAACTAAGTTTCGTGTAAATAAAACTGCAGCACGACATGTTGTTGGCTCGTTCCCGCCAAAAACTCCTATTAATAGCTTTTAAAATGACCTTTAGCTTTTGAAGAATTATTCTATTAGTCTATGCTTAACCAAAGAGGTTGCATCTAAGCAAATTTTTAGAAGGGGTTTTTTTAGTTTGTTCCGAAACTACTGGACCGATTTTGATGAAACTTGGTATGGAAATACATTAAATCCTTAGTAATAACATAGGTTATTTATAATTTCAATATTCCCACGGGAACAGGAAAGACGCGGGTGAAACCGCGGAGCGCTGCTAGTCTTCTATGTAGCTAATGAGAGCTACAAATCGACGACCCAGTTGGCACAATGGTTACCATGCCGGACTGCCAAACACAGGGTTGCGGGTTCGATTCCCGCCACAGACAAGTATTTATGCTTAGATATTTGTCTGTGGTCTGGTTGTTTCTATGTATTATAAGTATATATTTACAAAAGAAAAGTATTTATGTAGTATATCCGTTGTCTAGCACCCATAACACAAGTCTAGTTACTTAGCTTGGGGCTAGATGGCGATGTGTGGAATGTCCTGCAATATTTATTTATTTAAATCGTATTTTGTTTAAAAATATCCTACAAATGAATTGACCAATAAAAAACTTCCGATAAAAATACCATTATACGGTTTAACCATGTTTTAACCATCCTGGACCACATGGTCAGATGGTCATCTTAACTAGGTATCTACTAAGAAGAGGGCTCTTAACTAACAATACTTTATGTTAGGTCGGCGCAAAAAAGAAATGCAAAAAACCCTAAAAAATAGTGTATGTCAGACGAGGCTGTATAGGTTAAAAGTCTTTTGCCTGCCCTTTTGGAGTATAATTAACAAAAAAAATTGCCTAAAAAAAAATAGTACTAAACATAACCTAAAGTTCTTAAAAACATACAAAAAAAATTTTTTTTTTTGTTTTTAGTAAGTATTTATTGTTATAGCGGCCACAAAAATACATCATCTATGAAAATTTTAACTCTCTAGCTATCACGGCACATGAGATCACGGTTCATGAGATACAGCCTGGTGACAGACAGACGGACAACGAAGTCTTATAAATGGGGTCCCGTTTTAGCCCTTTGGGTACGGAACCTTAAAAACTATAAAATCCAATCTGTATACTTACATTCAGTTATTATGTACCTACTACGTTCTGTATACCTACCAAGTTTAAAGGGTAGCCAAAAGCGACCTGTAGTAGGTATGCTGACAGAGGACCCACAGCCAATTTTGCCAGACGCTTCACTCGCTATAATATTATAAAATAAGTAAGTAGGTATACTTAAATCTATATTGCAGGACATTCCACACATCGCCATCTATCCCCAAACTAAGTAACTAAACTTGTGTTATGGGTGCTAGACATCGGATATACTTACTACTTAACTTTTCTTTTGTAAATATATTACTGACTAGCTGCGCTCCGCGGTTTCACCCGCGTAAGTCCCGATCCCGTGGGAATATCGAGATAAAAAGTAGCCTATGTGTTAATTAAGGTCTCCAGCTATCTACATGCCGAGTTTCATCGCAATCGGTCCAATAGTTTTTACGTGAAGAAGCACAGACAAATATCTAAGCATAAAATACAAATGGGTACAAATACATTAGCTACATCCATTAGAATTGTATAGAAGATTTTAATAGAGAGGTTGGATTAGCTACATCTGTCAGAATTGGATTCTAACAGAGGTAGGATTAGCTAGAAATTGCGCTATGGCGTATTAACGCGTTGCTTTCTAACAGATAGGTTACATTAGTTACATCCTTCAGAATCTTACTTCGTAAAGGAAAGTTTCTAAATAAATCGTCTAAACCGCAGAAAGCCAATTTTTCGTCACTCTCGAAGCTTCGACCTGTTTTATTTTTGGGTTACGAAGCTGCAACGTGTGACTTTTGTGTTACAGATGCGCGCGCGTCTCAAAATTTCACTCTCATCATTTTTTCATAATGCGCCTAAAAAGTATAGTTATACTTTTACAAATGATGTTCTTGAAGTTTCAAGAACATTATTTGTGTTCAACCGAATCCAATACATTCTTTACTCATGTGCCAATACCACTTTTTCCTCTGTATAAAATAGTCATCGGTCTGTAAAAAGTACTAGGCAATCAGAAGGTAGTAGAAGGTATAAATCACACCCGAAGCTCACACTTATTACTTTATCTCCGTCTTTCTTCATTTTCTCTCTCTTTCCTAAAGTAGATAAAATATGTAATGACAATGAAGGTATGCTGGAAAAATAATTCAAATATTTTAAGCATGATTTCGCATTAAATATCGGATTGTTTTTTTCTGGGATACCTTCTACTGAGTTCTGATAGCCTAGTACTTACGGACCAATTACAATCAAACACAGTCACGGAAAATGGTGGTGGTGTGTACGGGGCTTGTTAACACGAACCAGTATTATACCTCCTAACGAGTTCTTACAGCCTAGTACAAATATCCTATTAATTAAATCGTTAGAATAACCAATTTTTTGTGGGAGGTATCGTATGAGAGCAAGCCGTTGCAAACCACCAACACTTTCCGTTACTGTTTAAATTATTGTATGATAGTAATTAGTCTGAAGTACTAGGCTATCAGAACTCAGTAGAAGGTATTCCACAAAAAACTTTCATGGACATCGCATACGTCAGGAGAAACATTAAAGAAAGAGATAGATATACATTATCTATCTCTATAGGTACGTATGATTTATACCTTCTACTAAGTTCTGATTGCCTAGTACTTTTTCCAAACCAATGGCTACTAAAGAAGGAAAAGTGGTGTTGGAGTCGTGGTAACCCAAATAATGTTTTTTTTATTCCCAACATCTGTTTGATGTAAGTATTTATAATAAATCTCTTTGCTTATTTCTATAGGGTAAATAAAAAGATTTCTCAATTTCATCTAATTTATTGTCCTCAGATTATTTACAAAGTAATTCATATAATTAATATGAAATAATAGAAATATAAGGTCAAATAAGTTCATTCAACAAAATAGAAGTCATTTCTTTTTTTTTCAATTAACTGCGAGGAAAATGAATTCTACGTTTTTGGACCACAATAATATTTCTTATTTTTTCTTCTTTTTTTTTTAAGTGAAACTTTGATTTACTTCAAAAACTATATAATTTAATATATTTTTTTAAATTCTGAATGAATTTAGCTTATTCAAAATAAACAAAAATGATTAGATTTTCTTTAATTTTGTTGAATGAGCCTTTACAAAACACGATTTATATTCATTATTTTTGTGTTTCAGATAATTATTTTGCTATTAAAACGTTCACAGAATAAAACTGCGAAAGTTTCAGCTGAGTTACATCAGCCGTGGTCGCTTGCACCATTTAAATAATTATTAATGCGGCTTTCAATTTGCCTCTATAGATGGAGGTGCTCAGAGTGACGAAAAGAACAGATTACTCACTAATCTAAGAGATGTTAATGTTAATTACATTGTTTAAATTCCATTGCAATATCATTCCATCATTCATTCATTCAAAAGCTCGGTCTGTCGCCGGCAGGGCTTATATGTGGTATTATGCCTCTTAAAGATCTATAATACAATATGAAAGCAAAGAAATGAAATTCCAATTGCATTTCGATTGCAAAAGATCCCCTCAAAGTAGTTTTTGGAGTTTATTGAAGTTTACTCCTTAAGAATCGATTTTCATATATAAGGCGCCCGGTATGATAAAAATGTGAGGAGTAAAATCTACTGATGAATGACCTCGTTACGTTTTTGGTGCGCAACCTATTCTGCGCACCTTTCACTTTTCAATCGTGTGTGTGTGACTAGCTTGTATACGTCTTGTGTTTAACCGACATATTGTATGTATTGTATATATGAACATGTGTGCTTTGTGAAGTAAACTCCAATCGTGCCTCGGAGCTGACACACACTTTTTTTTTTACAAAAAGCTGAATTTGAGTGTATTTTGAGCTACTTTCAGGGTATTATTTGTGACCGAAATGCAATCGAAGTGATATTGGAATTTCATTTCATTTCATTTATTTGCTTTAATATTGTATACCTACTTGATCTTACAGAGGCTTAATAGTTGGCCTTCAGATAATTGTGAATTTAACATAATTTTCACGGAAAACAGATTTGTTATGAGATCCAAACACTGGCACCGCAAACAATATCAAAGTACTTAACTGAATTTTCTCTTGACTTTGATCTAAATATAGTTTAGCTACTTTTACAATGGTATAGTTAAACCAATTAAAATTGACCCTTTTATTGTATGGGCGCCCAGGCAAAATAGGGGTCAGTTAAATTGGTTCCTACCTATATTCTAGACCTTTTAACAACTATATACTTTTACAATTATGGTTTGTTTAGAAATTACGGCTCAATCAAAATCCCTTATTTTTTAATGTTATATTCGTTTACCACACAAGGTATGTAAGTGAGCTATTACAGAACGAGATCCAATATGACGCCCGTGCGAGCGCAGCTCGCAAAGGGCTCTATGGATCGAGTGCACCCGAGATATTTAGACGCACGAGCGAGCGAAGCGAGCATAGTTCGAGGGTGTAATAGATACTTACAACCGAGGTAGGTATATTACTTTACATCATTCATGCGAGGTAAATATAACAATTTTGTACGACATCTTCGGCTTCAAGATGACAGAAATCAGGCGTGCCGACCACTTATTCATCAGACGAAGTACTTGACATGAAGAACTGGCATAAACTTGTATGTTCTTTTTTAAAATTTTAATACAGTCGTCGCAAGTGAACAAACACTTAGTTAAAATTAAATGCAGCCCTTTTTCATTTTTTTTACAGTAAACATCGTTTTTTAAAAAGATAAACTGGTTTGACCAAGGAGTTTTGCATAGCTTGAACTGAGATGAAATGCCGCCATTTTTATCGTTTTTTTTTTTTTTCAGTAAAATGTTTCGTCATTTTATAAGAAAAGAGATTGGTTAACCAAGGAGTTTGACATAGCTTGAATGGTAAAGTGAACTTTACAATTCAAGCATTCACCCTATGCTTGAATGGTAAAGTGATTTGAAAATGGAACATTCATATAAACAATGCACTGTGTCGTACATGACAACTTACACAGCCTCTTACCATACTAGTAAATCCTACTTACCGAGCAAGTATGATGTAAATTATACATATACCCTAAGGGCATGGTAAAGAGAACCCATAGAGCCATGATGTTCAGTGATTTTTTTTTACCACAAAGCCTAAAATAAATTGTGATTTTTTAAACGGGCCTTTAGTGCCATTTCCACATTAAAAAATCGTGCAATTTCGTGCTAAGAGATAGCAAAAGTTTTCTGCAAGTTATTTGTTTTCGTTTCAATCATCCTAAGATTTTTGTTGTTTCCATTTCGATCGTCTTTTTCTTCAATTTCGATCGTCTTTTTTTTCGATTTCGATCGTCTTTTTTTCAATTTCGATCTTCTTTTGTTTCCATATCGAAATCTCTGTTTCCATTTCAATCGTCTTTTATTTCAATTTCGATCGTCTTGTGTAATAGTTTCGATCGTCTTTTGTAATAGTTTCGATCGACTTTTGTTTTTATTTCGATAGTCTTTGTTTCCATTTTAATCGTCCTTTGTTTCGATTACGATCGTCCTTTGTTATAGTTTCAATCGACTTTGTTTTCATTTCGATCGCTTTTTTTGTTATATTTTCGAGCATTTTTTTATGTTTGTTTCGATAGTCTTTTGTTTGTATTTGATTTAAAAATTGTAATGGTTAATTTCATCACCAGTGGTGAAATAGGACACATCTATATCATCTATCATGTTTCTTTATTTATTTATGTCGTGTGCTTGTCTAAATAAGTGTTAATGTTTTTATAATTTTTTCGAAAAATCACCAGTGTTTCTTCAATTTACTGAAGATATTATAATTATATGAAAAACATACCCTACTCAGCATCATGGCTGTAAAGATTCCCTTTAACCTCACTCTTATATTTTTTTGTATACAACTACGAAATTAAAGAGCGAAACATTATTTTTTACAACGAAAAAAAAAGAAACATTATTTTTTATCCAAAAGGAAAATAGAGACATTTTAATTCTACAATATTTATATCGTAAAGTAAATCATATTATACAATGATATAGAGTTCAAAATATTTTATACATTAGAAAAGGAGCAAAAGAAATCTGTAGCTTGAAAGCCGTATTACAGTACTTAAGTTACTCTTGGATAAGTGAACGCACAGCGCTAAATGCGGCCCTATAATTGGTCAATTTTGTGCTGCTTTTTTCACTCTAGCCAATCAGCGTCTTATTTGCGGCTCTATGTGTTTGCGCGCACTATGCAATCTCATAGGGTTGATTGAGAATACGGGAGTTAGGCAGTAATGCCTAACTCCCGTATTCTCAAAGTTATTCCCCATACCAAGGTTATTAAATACCAAGGTTAGTAACTCCCATACCAAAGTTATTTTGGTTTAATGCAATTTTTTGTTTAATTAGCGTGACTACATTTTAAACCACAAATAGAGATGAAACGGATATTGGTTTGGATACCGAATATTCGGCCAACCTTAAAGCCGAATAGCCGAATATCCGGCCGAATATAGCTTCACTCACACTCTTGTAATGAATCGCCTCGTTACACGAGTGAAGCGATCGGGTGGGTGATTTCGAGCCCTTTCGGAAGCTGGTCTTGTATAGGAAGACAAGCGAAGTCGTCTGTTACCTTTTAAGGTGAAAGGGTACCTGCGCTCTCTCCATACAAACGTAGTCGACTGTTTCCTCCCTGGATAATGACACTATAGCAAATATTCTTGTTGCATAAAACCTATAACTGCTATGACCATGCTCCTGTATTCTTTCTTTTAATTTTTTTAATCTTAATTTCTATGATAATTAGAAAATGAAAAAAAAAACCAAGACATAGGGGCGTAGTCATGGCAGTTATAGGTTTAATGCAACAAAAATATTTGTGCTAGTGTCATTATCCAGGGAGGAAACAGTCGACTACGTTTGTATGGAGAGAGCGTCGGTACCCATTCACCTTAACGCAGAAAAAATAGCGTTTATTCATCATAATGTTCCCTTAGTGCAGTTGAAGTAATTAATTTTTTGTACTTTTATTTAAAAATTCATGATTCTCTATGTTAAATAAAGATTAAAGTGACTACAATCTTTATGTCGTACGTATTTATTTGATATCCGTTATCCGGCCGGATACTCATTTCCTATCCGGTATTCGGGCGGATTTAAAATTAGAGCCGGATAGTGGATAGTTACCGGATATCCGTTTCATCTCTAACCCACATTTAATACATAACAAAATCAAAAAGTACATTATTTTTTAGATAATAAGGAAAATGGTAGATCTAAATTCTACGAACTTGGGACGAATTTCTAGAACAACGTATCGTTTTTCATTGTAAAGTAAATTCATATAATTAAATATGAAATAATATAAAAATAAGTCCATGATGTAGCATTCAAAACAATTTATACATAATAGTAAAGTAAAAATAAAGCGGTCCGAAATGGATGAACAGCGATAAAATGCAAACTAGCGTGAGCGTACTAAAAGGTAAAAAAGATTTCTTGAAGTAAGAAATAATGGTATTGGAAATAATAAGCAGTATTATTATTTCAAGAATATTGCTTTTAAATTAAGGATATTGCTTTTAATTAAAAATGTTGCTTTTAAATTATGAATGTTGCTTTTAAATTATGAATGTTGCTTTTAAATTAAGAATGTTGCTTTTAAATTATGAATGTTGCTTTTAAATTAAGAATATTGCTTTTAAATTGAGAACATTGCTTTTAAATTAAGAATATTGCTTTTAAATTGAGAATATTGCTTTTAAATTAAAAACATTGCTTTTAAATTAAGAATGTTGCTTTTTATGTAAGAATATTGCTTTTAAATGAAGAATGTTGCTTTCAAATTAAGAATACTGCTTATCTTTAAAAAAAATACTAAAACCAAGAAATTGTACTCTAGCGTCTCTAAGGAGAGAATTATTTTTGCTTTAAAAAACCCTTTTTTCTTTGTACAAAAAAATGCTAACATGCAGAATGCTATATGTCAATTTCAGACCGCGACCTAAAATGATAAAGAACAAGATAGGATTTTGATTTCGACTGTATATCAAAATCTAAGAATAGCAAAGACTATTTCACCTCGATTATTCCTCCAATATCTGCAACAAACGCGAGTAAATCCGCAGTATACAGCTAATGCTTACATAATTAGTTAACTATTAGTTGTAGTACTCTTGCTCATTAGTTTGGCGACCATCTCTTGAACTCGCTTCATTTCTTCCAGTTGATTTGTTAATTGATACAAACGGTTCTCACGTTCTAACACTGTCTTCTCTAGTTGTTTTATTGTCTGTGGATTAGAAATTTAGTTTAAGTACCTATAGACAAATAATGGTAAATAATGGAATCTCTTAAGCTGGGAACATATTATCGGACGCGTTATCGGATTGCGACAGCCGCAACCTACAGCCGCGACTGATTGGTGTGCACGGTCATTCGGACGCACTTGCAAATCAGGCGGCAGTGTGACCACTATTAGTAGATTTCTACTTTTTTGGTAGATTTGAGGCAAAGAGAACGATGATTCAGTAGTCAGATAATTTAGTAATACTTTCAGTAGAAACACGGTACATAGTTTATTAGATTCGTCTGAAAATCAGCATTTTTGACAATTCAGAAAAATGGTATTCCAAAATGAATTTGGAACAAGGCTTGGTAGATTCTAGTAGATTTTATTGCACGCACAGGCCAAACTTCTGTCCTTCTGACGCGGACGTTTTCGGCTGATAGAAACATCCGGCTGGCCAAATCGCTCTAGGACGTCCCAACGCTCAAGGTTACGCCCGCGACTTACGTCCGATAGTGTGCACAGTTACATACATGTACATTACACAGATGCCTATAAGTCGCGGCTGTTGGACGCGTCCGCGGATGCGTCCGAGCAATGTGTCCCCAGCTTTACTCGTGAACAAGGAAACGGTAAAAATCCCTTACTTCTAGATGGCGCCACCACTTTATACCCCTAGATGTCGCCACCGCTATTTATACAGTTTATATCGCTTAGATCAAGATGGCGCCACCGCTTTTTATAGAATAGAATATAATTTATTCAGACAATACATTATACAGTTTATATCGCTTAGACCAAGATGGCGCCACCACTTTTTATACAGTTTTATAACCCTTATATCTAGATGGCGTCACCGGTATTTAAAAAGTTAATACCTCTTATATCTAGACGGACTTTACGAGAGAAAATATACGCTCTTGATACATATATGGGTCATAAGTAAATGACCAGTTTGCTACCATAATACTATCAAAAAGTATTGAACTTACGACCTTCTTCTAATAGGCGTTACACACAAACATAAATACTTGAATAACAAGTACTCAATGTGATTATTATTTTCAACATGTTAGCTATGTGTTTAGTTGTGTGAGTGGTATAAGCCGTCACCCGCTACACCAACCGACGTGGGTTCGATCCACAGGTTACGTTGTTATAATGTTCAAATAGTGCTGCACAGGATTGTAAACGTTACGGTGCCGGTGGACTTTTGAACGTTGATTGTACAAATTTACATATGTTCTCAATTATCTATACTAATTTTAAAAAGAGGATGTATTATTTCGTGTTTTTATTTGTAACGAATAGGCTCCGAAACTACTGGATCGATTTTGATGAAACTTGGTATGAGGATACACTGATTCATTGGGAGTAACATAGGCTACTTTTTATCCGATCGATACTTTTTATCGATATTCCGATCGGGAGTTACGCGGGTGAAAACACGGAGCGCTGCTAGTATTTTATAAATAAACTAACGACCCGCCCCGGCTTCGCACGGCTATATTATGCATGAATTATACATATAAACCTTCCTCTTGAATCCCTCTATCTATTTATAAAAAACCGCATCAAAATCCGTTGCGTAGTTTTAAAGATTTAAGCATACATAGGGATATAGGGACAGAGAAAGCAACTTTGTTTTATACTATGTGATATATATAAAATGTCCTCCTTTTTTAAAGTCTGTTAAAATTTTTACTAGTCGTTGGGATGACTTACCTGTTCTCTGAGGTCTATTTCTCTTTTGAGTGAGTTTTCATTATTGTTCGCTTCCTCCAGTCTCTTATCGCGTTGCTTCACGCGTTCCTCGAACTTTATCAGCACTCCGGCCAACTCGCTGTTCTTATTCGCCTAGAATTGCATTCGAAATGGTTTAGTCATAGTCAGATAGAAAACTAAATTGCAAATTTCTGTTGTTACACTATAGAATGTATTCAGTGAAGGGGGTTTTAATACGAAAGAGGGTTGTATTAGACGTCTAAGCGAACAATTTTTGTTCTACTTTTTTCGAACTTTTTTTCGATAATTCTGAGGGATTTTTGACGTGATAACGTTTTATAAATTGGTGAACACCTGCAATCTCAAAAAAGTGTGACGTCACGCGTCGTTACTGGAACGCCTCATGTTATTGACAAGGTAACTATAGCAACGTTTTATCGTTGCCATGGTTACCATCAATGTTTTCTTATGACGTTATCACGTAAAATTATCGTCTGTAAACCGACTTTACAGACAACCATTTTTTACTTGAAAATAAAGAAAGAAAGAAAACATTTATTTGGACAAGCACACGACATAAGACAATCAGAAAAGTAGTAACAAACATAAAAGCACTAAAACAAAAATATGTTTCATACAAAAACTTCGAACGAAACGTTCGAATTTCCAAAAGTCGTAGAACAAAAGTTGTTCGCTTAGACGTCTAATACAACCCTCTTTCGTATTAAAACCCATTCACTGAAACAAATTGTATAATAGCTGTTGGATCTCCGAATAGATAAATAAAATTACACGCGGTTATTAAAACTAGGCTTTTTTGATCTATAGACAGTCAAATATTAACTTGAAGATGATCGACTGCCTCAAACGATGAGCAGCCGGGTGAGGAGTCCTGGAAATGCCTACCTAGCCCTCTAAACTAGCCTCAAAATAAAAATAAAAAGGTCGAATTTCCAAAAACCGTAGAATAAAAAGTTGTTTGTTTAGGTGCCCAGGAGTGGTTCTCAACCACTTGCTGATATGATTAAAAAAAACCCTGTTTAGGCCCGTTTCCGCGTAGGGTTTGAATTTTCCAAATTCCTTTCTTATCGGATGCTTACGTCATACAAATAACACACCCTCCAAGTTTCAGGTCTCTACGATCAGCGGTTTAGGCTGTGCGTTGATCCGTCAGTCAGTCAGTCAGGACAAAGCATTTTATTATATGTATAGATTAATTACGTACCTGTTGTTCAAGTTTCTTCTGCAGCGTTTTGTTACCATCTTCGGATAACCGCAACCTCTCTTCGAACTCCTTCTCGCGAGCTTTCATCTCATTTTCTATATTCTGTAAAATAGGTAAAAAGAATTTACTTTCAATGCAACAACACCTGCAAAATTGTTTTGAAAAAAAAAAAAAAAAAACATTTTGAAAAATAGATATTTTCCGAATCTCAGACCTACTGAATATGCATTTAAATTTCATAAAAATCGGTCAAGCCGTTCGGAGGAGTATGGTAACTAACATTATGACACGAGAATTTTATATATTAGTCTAGCAGCCCTCCGCGGTTTCACCCGCGTAACTCCCGATCCCGTGGGAATATCGGGATAAAAAGTAGCCAGTAACACTCCCAATGAATCAATGTATCCTCATACCAGTTTTTTCAAAATCCGTCCAGTAATTTCGGAGCCTATTCAATTCAAACAAACAAACAAAACATTCCCCTTTTATATCATTACATAGTATAAAACAAAGTCGCTTTTTCTGCCTGTCCCTATGTATTATTTAATCTTTAAAACTTCGCAACGCATTTTGATATGGTTTTTTTTAAAGATAGAGTGATGAAGAGGAAGGTTTATATGTATAATACATGCATAATATAGCCGTGCGAAGCCGGGGCGGGTCGCTAGTGTACAATACATGCATAATATAGCCGTGTGAAGCCGAAGCGTGTCGCTAGTTATAAATATATAAATACAGGAAACTAAACAGCGCCATCTAGCGCCGAGTAGCGATTACTATTTGAAAAGACACCCAACTATTTCCTGCCATTTCTGGATATAGGGACTGTGAATAGGTTTTGGGGATTTTCTAATATTCATTAAGTCCCGATACCGTGGGAATATCGGGATTAAAAGTAGCCTATGTGTTAATCCAGGTTTCTAACTATCTACATACCAGATTTCATTGCAATTGGTCCAGTAGTTTTTTCTTATTATGTGCTTTTCGGAATAAATGTACCTATTTTGTTATTTTTAATACCTGTGTGTATTTATTTTGTTTTTGTGTTTCTTACACCACACGACCTACCAGTTAAGCTAAACAGACCTTCTCCATCCTAAGGTTGCCTGGAAAAAATCGCTCTAAGCGATAAGGTCGCCTGTTTGTACAATTTCGTAGTTAATAAGCTTTCTCGTCCTTTATGTTATTTTCAATGTTTTGTGTGTTGTAGAAATAAACTGTTTATCTATCTATATATTTTCTTTCTAGTTGTTTCTTACGGCAATTTGTTGTCTAAACTCCTTGTGTAGATTATCCTTTTGATTCTCCTTGTCAACTCGTTCTGCAGCCAATTTTGCGCGAAAACCTCGCAACGTCGTCTCCGCGTCTTCTAGCTGTTTGTGGAGCTCCTCTATTGTCTTTTTATGTCTACAAAATAGATGTTAAATAAGGAATATTCATAAACTGACATCAATAAGGGCCAATATCAATATAAACCCTAGAGTGATAATCTCTTTCCAACAAAAAAAGACTATTTTATATTCTGTATTTTATAATAGGTAGCCGAATTGAGATTCACCTTCTTTGGGACCACACTAAAAAAATCGTATAAAAGAAAAAAATACATACATACATTAAAAAAAATTACAGTCGAATTTAGAATCTTCTTTTTTAGAGTCGGTTAAACTATACTATCTAAATTCTAATTATAAATAAAAAACACAATTTGTAATAAATTGATGTAAATAAATTCCAAAATTAAAAAAAAAATACTTCATTACCTCAAAATTAGTAGCATAAAAATGTACAAGCAAAAAGAGATTGCATCGGCCGGGAATCGAACCCGGGCCGCCCGCGTGGCAGGCGAGCATTCTACCACTGAACCACCGATGCTTACATTATACTGTTACAAATTCTCAATCGTATTACGCACTTGACCTAGATTTTAAATAGAAAGGTAAGCAAGATTTGAAATATAATAATTTGTGTAGAAAATTCATTGAAATGTTATGTAATTTAATTCAATAGTTGTACAAATTAAAATCTGACATTTTCGAGGTTTCGTTAAACAAAAAGATTGAAGAAATACTAAAAAGTTGATCCAAAGACAAAGAACTTGACACTAGCTACAAGCAAAGCGAAGCAGAAATTTAAAAAGTAATCAAACAATTTTTTTTAATTATTAAAAATCATGTGGGTTCACTTTGAATAGTCTTAAAAACTAAGTTAGGCTGTGTGCCTTCGGAACGCGCCCACCAATAAGAAAAAGGCATAAGAAACTTAAGACTGGTAAATAGTTTAATATAGTTACCTTTCATTATGCATTTGTGTTGTATATAAGACGTCTTGTTGCGACGAGTTTGTTGCCTGTAACATTGCTAGCGCGTGTTGCAGTGATGCCATGTGCTCGCTTGCTCCCTGGTTACAAATATTTATGCTATTCATTTATAAGAACACTGTTTTACCACATACTATAAATAATATATGTATACAGGGTTATTGGAAATTAATTAGCACGGCGTTAAGGGCTTCTTCTGTGCACCTTAACAAACAACTTTTGTTCTACGACTTTTGTCGAAACTTAATACATATCCCAAAAAAAATATTTAAGTGTTTCTCGTACTGTCTGGTAATTTTCTATGTCTATGCGGCAAGTGCGCGCGCGCAATCGGCACGGGGCGCACTGCGTGCCTACTATGATTGATTCTGTGACGTAGACGTTGAGTACTATTTGAACTGTTGGATTTAATTTTTTATTTTTGTATGGAATATTTTTATAATGAATTTCCAAAAGTCGTAGAACAAAAGTTGATCGTTAAGGCCTAACGCCGTGTCAATTAATTTCCAATAACCCTGTATATATATTTTTTTAATTTTACCACATACTATTACCAATTTGTACTTGTATAAGGGCTGTTTTCCGCAATTAGATCCTTTTTAATTGGGTCCTTTTTGCGTGAGGATGGAGTAGGCCTGCCCAGCACCTACTACCCTCTCAGTTTAGTCGACCATGTCCAGAGGAGAGAACTTGTCAATACTTCTGGGCGCAACTAAGCCGCGGGTTCCATCACGATGTTTTCCTTCACCGTAAGAGCAATGTCAATTAGCGCACATCATTTTTTCTTAAGAAAAATCCATTGGTGCACGGCCGGCCTGGATTCGAACCCACGACCTTCAGAATGAAAGTCGAGGTATCTACCACTAAGCCAACACCGCTCTCTATTATAGGCTATTTATAGTATAATGTATAGATATTTATATATCACCTGTAAGGCGACAGAGTGTGAATGCAACCTCTGTTCGAGACATGTCATCTTGTACCCGTACAGTTCCATCACGCTAGATGTCGCTATATCCGATATCTATAATATACCATACAAATATAACATTAAAAAAAAACAACAATTTTAATAATATATAATTTACTTTAATAATAATAAATAGGAATTTACAGAAGCCATATGTACCTCACAGGCCTTATTTTAATTTTTACTAGCTACGCCCCGCGGTTTTACCCGTGTAATAATTTTCTACGCAATTTTTCTTTCATAATAACTTTCCCCTGACAATAACAAACAAAATAAAAAATATAATTAACAAAATCGGTTCAGCTGTTCTCGAGATTTGCGCTCAGCAACACATTCAGCGTTTCATTTTTATATTATAGATTAGTTTTTATTCGCGATTATGTCTGCCTAGATGCCGTTTAATAAGATCCACTTTATGAGCAACTGTGATAAAAAACTAATAACATATCAATTTTACCTTCCCCTGTGTAAAAGCATCAGTGAGCCTGGCTATAAGCGTATCTATGGCGTGTTCTTGCGCAGGTAGCACGCGGGTTGCGCACCACGCGCCGCATGTCTCCGTGTTGGTACGCTCCGTGTGGACACTCTCAGTTTGATTCTGAAGTGATTCACCGAACACCTGGTGGAGACAATGTAAACTGTTTAATGGGTGAAGACATTCCACACATCGCCATCTAGCCCCAAGCTAGTAACAAGACTTGTGTTATTGCTAGACAACTGATATACTTTATAATATGACTGAGATAAATTTATAATTTTCATAATATTTTTTTATACACTTTTACCTAATTTATTTTATAATTATACACTTTTATTTTTACACTCAATTGTCGTTGTTTACTTAAGAATGTATTTTTGAGGTTTATTTTTATATCACTTTGCTGGTAATTTGTTTTGTTTTATAAGCTATTAATTTTATTCTAAGCCCATAATCGCCTGAAACACAGGAACATCCTAGTTGGTAAGTGATGATGCTGTCGATGTTGGGCCTGCATCCAGAAGACACCTGTTCACTCCCCCAAATTGTACACATCAGGAAAGACAATTGCAAAATTCTTCCCATATCAGTTTGGTTGGCGGAATAATAGACAAGGCAAGTGCTAGACAAAAGCGTGAGGCGTTTTCACACGCACCGCAGTCAAAAACAAGCGCCCATTTCGGACTAATATAAGCCCAAAAAGATCTTTTTAAAGGTACCGCCGTAGTTTATGTTACGCATAATATTTATAAAATTGTTTATTGAGGTTTAGGCTAATAAAAAATGTCATAGATACCTGATTCATCTGATCGGAAGGGAAGTAATGATGTTTGATCAACTGCAGTATCTGACGTCTTCTCACACCGTTGTTACTCGTTAGACCGGCGCATAGAGATTTACGGACCTGAAAGCCAACAGTGAGAGATGACAATGTGTTAACAATAATTCAAGCAAACATTTATAGGCTTACGCATAAAAGTCTATGATTTAAAACTTGATTACCTTCTGACAATATAAACTGAATTCTAAAGCTAAAACATAAAAAAACAGTCCGTCCGTCCGTCTCATATTTATTTTGCGTGCAGCTTCAACCTGTGACTTGTGTTACGCAGCTTCAACCTGTTACTTTTGTGTTACGCCGCTTCAACCTGTGACTTTTGTGTTACGCAGCTTCAACCTGTGACTTAAAATGTCTTAAAATTTCAATCTTATCATTTTTCATAACTCGCAGAAGTATCATTTTAAAAATATGAAGTAACAGACTAAAAATCACTGAGTTAGGAAGCAGCACTAAACCAGTCCGTAGTCAAATGGCCCTAGTATGAGATGAGTTACATAATTTCTTGATTCAGATTAGTAGCAATGACATTTTATAACTTCTGCTGTCTATTCATAGCTCTCAAATGCTCTTACAGTGAAAGAAACCCGCGGCTTAGTTGTCTAGCTTGTGTTGAAGGAAAACATTGTGATGAAACCTGTGGCTTAATAGGCTCTAAATGTATTGACGAGCTTATCTTCAGAAAAACTTCGCTTGCGCGATCTAGGATCTACGATCGGCTTAGTGGCGCCATCTGTTGGTGGCGATGTGAAGCGTCGCCACAGATAATCTAATCTCTCACACATATAAATATCTTCCATATTATATATTATATATGACGGCGGCAGTACTAATATGATGTTGCGGCAGACAGTTTCGACAGGCAACCAACAGATGGCGTTGCTAGTACGTGTTCCTAGCGTTAGCGCCTAAAGGAGGGGCGTGGGCGTGGCGAGTCTCCCCACTTCGGAATTGCTATAAAACAGGCTGCAACGTTGGACGCATTTCGCACGATTGCGTCCTTGCGAACGGACCTTTACGAATCGTTGCCTGTTGTGACTGACTGTCGCTACTCTCGTCACTTCCTTTATCTATGTGTTATTCTGATTAATTATTAATTGATTTCTAAATAATTTATTTGTTAATAATAAAAGGTGAAATATGGTTCACTTCACCATCCACGTCAGTGGTTCATGTTGGAACCTTTTTATCTTGTTATTTATTTATTATTATTTGTGCTTCCTTCATTTAGTAGATAATATTGGATCAAACTCGGCTTTTACTTCTGATGTCTGACTATAATCCGACATATATTAAAATGTGTATGTGTGTGTTTGCTTCTCCCTACTAATATTATAAATAGGGCCAAAAACGACGACCCAGTTGGCACAATGGTCACCACGCCGGACTGCCAACACAGGGTTGCGGGTTCGATTCCCGCCTCAGACAAGTATTTATGCTTAGATATTTCTTTGAGGTCTGGTTGTTTCTATGTATTATAAGTATATATTTACAAAAGAAAAGTATATAAGTAGTATATCCGTTGTCTAGCACCCATAACATAAGTCTAGTCACTTAGCTTGGGGCTAGATGGCGATGTGTGGAATGTCCTGCAATATTTATTTAAATGCGAAAATAAAGTCTGTCTGTCGAAAGGAACTTCAGGTTCCAAACGTATGTCCTGCGACATTTAGTTTTTATTTCCTTTGTAGTATTTACCTGATGATGTGCCAACATCCTGGCCAGAGCAGCCTCCCACTCCCTCGAGACGGCAGCTAGGTACAGCGCGCAGCGGCAACACACAACCACCGCTTGCTGCATGCATTCCGTACCCACTGCGCCAGTCTGGAAGTTAATGATGTTTGATCAACTGCAATATCTGACGTCTTCTAACACCGGACTAATGCTAGTAATACCCAGACCAAAACATCACCAGACCAAAATATCTGTACATTTTTTTAGAACTAGAAGATACCTTTACTCGTGACTTGAAGGTCCCCAAATAGGACAAGGCCTTCGAGCCACGCGAGTGAAGGTAGAAAAACGGTAGTGAAACGATATTTCTTCTGACTCAACCAAACAAAAGGTTGTAGTCGCACCGGCTTGCGTATAGGAACACGGACAAGTTCGCTTGGAGAAACAGTTGAGGCGGGAATCGAACCCACAACCCTGCGTTTCTAGGGCCTTAAATAAGTTACCTGTGAGGCGTACTGCAACACATTATACAAGGTGTCTTCAAACGTATCCGGCGTTACTTCGTGTAAAACTTTCTCTTGAGTCTCGCTCGTTTCACATAGGGCGCCCACTACTTGCAACTGAAATATTTCATTATAATCATAAGTCGGACTCGCGCACAAAGGGTTCCGGTTCCATGTTGTATGGGAACCCCACTAATTTTTTTCCTATTTTTAGTATTTGTTGTTATAGCGGCAACAGAAATACATAATCTGTGAAAATTTCAACTATTACGGTTCATGAGGTACAGCCTAATGACAGACAGACGGACGGACAGCGAAGTCTTAGTAATAGGGTCCCCTTTGGGTATGGAACCCTATACTAACGCTATACCAATGGCTATGGAACATACCCATTGCAAGCCAGCTTTCCCAGGTTCAAGTGACGGCGGTACAAGTAGACCGGGGAGGCCTTCGTTTATCACAGATATCAACTCTTGAGGTAACCGGCCCTCATCTGAAACATAGGCAATTTTGTTAGAACAAACTCAAACAATTTTTTTTTGAAGCGTCTTAAAAAAACAGATCAGTGTTGTCAAAGTTGGGTTGACTAGTCGTTGAACCGACACGAGAGCCTAAAGGCTTTGTCAAACAAGTCATGCTTCTGGATATAAACACTATACAGGGTGATTTTTTTATGTGGGCCTTCAGGGCTATATCCTAAACTATAAGCGAAAAATGCTGAAAGGAGTCGCGTGCCCGATTTTGACAATAACTAAAATGGCATCATTAGATTTTTGAAAAAGTCATTACCCTAGCCGGGAATCGAACCTGTTGATTTTGAAAAAAAATAATCATCCTATATTTTTATACCAATCGATAGTGTTGCTGATAGAGATCAATTTCTAGAAACAAACATAGTATGGCAAAACAAAGGAAATGGCTGAATTTTGTAGTTTTCTGTAATTTTCGGATCATCTTTCTGTCTCTGGCAAAACAATAGTGTGAGACATAGAGGACAAGTGATATTATCCTAATTATGATAAAATAAGTTCTAAAAGAAGTTCTTTACATAAACTTTGTATAAACAGTTCATATTTTTAGTGCAGCAGTTTGTTACGTCATTGGCCATACCTCCTCACTGCATTTTTTTCAGGGATGGTTGTATAAAAGTTACAGAAGATTACTAAAATGAGCTATTTCCCCAATTGATCCCTATTAGCAACACTATCGATTGGTACAAAAATATAGGATGATTATTATTTTGGAAAATGAACAGGTTCGATTCCCGGCTAGAGTAATGAATTTTTCAAAAATCGAATGATGCTGTTTTACTTTTTGTCAAAATGGGCCACGCAACTCCTTTTAGAATTTGTTGCTATCTCTTATAGTTTAGGATATAGCGCTGAAGGCCCACATAAAAAATTCACCCTGTATATTGCTGATTTTGCAGCATAATAACATTTAAAAAAAATCTTCTATACTAATATTAAAAGAGAAAACATTTTTTATTTGTAACGAATAGACTCCGAGACTACTAGACCGATTTTGATGAAACTAGGAATATATTGACTCATTGGGAATAACATAGGCTACTTTTTATCAAGATATTCCCACGGGATCAGGAGTTACGCGGCTGAAACCGCAGTCTTGTCACAGCTGGTCAGCGTTTGACTACTATTTTTAGAAGTTACCTATACGCTCGCGACTCAAAGACCCATGAATAGCCTTCGAGGGACGCGAGTGAAGGTTTAGTTTTACGAGACATTTAGCATTTTATTAGCATTTAGGTCATTGTGCAAAAGGTATAAATACGACAGTAGAACAAAAACTGTTCCGAACCATCCTCATAGTTATGGGATACAAAGTAGATCGGGCCACTTTGGGCATCAAGGCTATATAGAGTATTTTTTATTTTTTGCATAAGTATTTTACCGTTTCAATTTTTTTGGATTTTAAGGTGGTTTCGAATTTCTAAAAAGGTTTGAAGCCCAAAAGGCGCTCCGTCATTTTCCCATTTATTTATCATCAAAATTAGTCAAGCCATTGGATTTGGGAAGAGGGGAGAAACAAATAAACTTTCATATTTATAACATTAGTTTACCTTTGTACTTGACGGGATGTTTTCCGCAATTAGACTCTTTTTAATTGGGTCCTTTTTTTGGCTTGCCCAGCACATCCTACCCTCTCAGCTTAGTCGACCATGTCCAGAGGAGAGAACTCTTACCTTTGTATTGTAGAACGATGGCTGCAAATAATTCAAGCGATTCCGGTAGACAAGTTTGACTCGCTTTCATACTAAGGTTCACTAACGGCGCGTGATGGCATCTTAGGCTGTATAGATCTGAAATTACAGGTTTTGTATTTAGATACTAAGACAAGGATTTGCAAACTCGCGGGTTCGCGCACATTTTTAGGGGGCAAAATTTGGACATTTTGGCATAGTAACTTAAAATGCCGCGGTGTATTTCGAGACCCATTAACCTCCTTGCTTACAAGTTATTTTTTTTTGATGTGAAACATCTATAGCCGCACGTAAAACCGATTTCTGGCGTAGCGACGCATGCCGCGGACGCTATATGATGGTATATATATTATACAGTCTATTTGCAGTAGTGTGTACGGTGTACACACCGTAATCGACTGTGCGATTCTATCACAATCTGCTCTATCCTGCATATTACTTTTACAAAATAATGTCGATGTTTCACATCTGCCAGGCGTCCCGTGACGGCTCACATTTTTTTTCTAAGTTTAGCCATTATTAAACACTAAAGGCGCAGATATATTGTAATTTACCTAATCCGACGAGTACAGTGAGAAACTTGAGCGCGTTACGTAGACAACCAGACGTGTTCTCTGGCTCGCCCATATCGTCCGGTGCTATCCTACATAGCTCTTCCACATCCTGCAAATACATTGCAAAATACATAAACACATACACAAAGATAATTATAAAAAACCGGCCAAGAGCGAGTCGGACTCGTAGAGTCTGTTTTTTGGAGTTTACTTCTTGAGAATCGATTTTCATATATAAGCCGCGCCCGCTATGAGAAAAATGTAAGGGGTGAAATCTACTGATGAATGACCTCGTTATGTTTTTGGTGCGCAACCTATTCTTGTCTTTAACCGACATATTGTATGTATTGTATATATGAACATGTGTGCTTTGTATTTATTAGATATTTAATTGGAACTTAGAGATTTAATTGGAACGATAGTTCCTTATCGCGCGTTGTGAAAGGGGCTAGACGGAAAAAACTCTCACGAAAAGTTGTAACGACACTTTTTGCTATAGTAAGACAATCGGTCTGAAGTAGGTAAACTCCAATCGTGCGTCGGAGCTGACACACATTTTTTTTTGTATTTGTTGCAATAGCGCTAACAGAAATATATCAATTGTGAACTTTCAACTGTCTAGCTATCACGGTTCATGAGCCAGCCTGGTGACAGACAGACAGACAGACGGACGGACAGACAGTGGAGTCTTAGTAAAACGATCCCGTTCCGTCCACGGAACTCTTAACACGTCAGTTTTCGAACATAGGATAAACAAGTAAAATCTAAGTATTGTTGGAAACGAAGCGACGTCACGTCCGTTAATATTAGTCAAACTGGCTGTATGCGTTGCCGATCCATACCACTGCCTATAAAAGCGAGCGCTTTAGTTGAAAGCGGGTTCATTCTCTGCTTGATCGTCAGTTGGTAAGGTGTTTGGGTTCGACGCTGCATACAGTAAGACTGTTCCTTATTATGTCATAGGGTTCACTTGTATTCTATAGGAAAGGTAACAACGTTCACTTAATAATAAAAAGTGAAGTGTGGTTCGCTTCGCCATCCACGTCAGTGGTTTATGTTGGAACCGTTTTATCATGTCAACCATCATTTATATTCCTAACGTCCTATTACCTTCATACTTAACTAGGTACCTAGAGATTTAGTAGGCTTAGCTTCTATTCATAGGAATATAAACCTATAGAGCAACCTATAGAGGTTCAACTTCTGTTTCCCAAAGTATTAATAAAGATTTCATTATGATATATGAATAATTTGTACCTTAAGTCCCGACGCAAGAGAATTGTTAAACTGTGGATACGTCAGCACGAATGTCCTCAAATCATTGTCATTGCAAAGATCATTGATGAAGGTGTACGCGTGGAGTAACTGGATTGAATCCTTTTCACTGTAAACAAATATATTAACATTAGAAACCGCGTAACTCTCGATCCCGTGGGAATATCGGGATAAAAAGTAGCCTATATTACTCCCAATGAATCAATGTATCCTCATATCAAGTTTCATCAAAATCGGTCCAGTAGTTTCGGAGCCTATTCATTACAAACAAACAAAATAAATCTTTCCTCTTTATAATATTAGTGATGTAGATATTTTACTACCGCTAATATAGGTCAGGAGGCTTCGGCCGCGGCTTAAATTATTATCATCGACCGGCCTAAGTCGTATCGCCAAGCGGACTTGTCCCGTGTTCCGATACGTAAGCCGGTGCAGCTACAAAACGAAGGCGGGTCGGATTTTTTTTTGTTATATTGCCGTCTTCCTACCTTCACTCGTGTCCCTCGAAGGCCCCAGTTTATTTGAGGGTCTTTGGACTCACGAGCGTATAGGTATCTTCTAAGAAAGCGTGCAACATCTTAAGCCGCATCGTCACTCACCATCGCGTGCGATAGTCGTCAAACGCTAACCTAATTATTATTAAAACAAAATCTATCTTACCCGATGGTATAGTTGCCGATCATGCATCTATGTGCGCTAATTGAACGTGAAGGAAAACATCGTGATGAAACCCGCGGCTTAGTTGGCTCCAGACGTGTTGCCGTGTTCTTTCCACACGGTCGTACTGAGATAATAGTATGGGTGATGCTGGGCAAGCCTACTCCATCTTCACGAAAAAAGGACCCGAAAAACAGCCCATATAATAAACGTAATAACGGGTGGTAAAGCCTACTTCATTTAAAACATATCTCAGAGCGTCCTGAATACCATGAATTAAAGTTGCTGGCCATCCAATCATTTATATAAGATGTAAAAGCCAATATAATATTATGTAGTATCTCACCCGACAGCCTTGTTAAAAGTCCTCATAGTACAACATAGGTAGCTATGTACGTCCGATTGTCTCGTAGAACCAGCGCCGCGCGTCGCACCGGACAAGCAGAGCAGTAATCTACATACTTCTACACCGCCGTAACCACCATCCTGTAAATATAAGTAAGAATAAGCAACAAGTTTTGCTTTAAGTCCCAATCCCGTGGAAATATTGAGAAACTCAGCATTTGCTTAGCCATGGTTAGAACACGACATGGCGCCTCTTATCAGGCCGAAACTTACTAGAGTAAGATCCGCCTGCCGAGAGACCTTCGCGATTTTATAAAAGCTGAGAATTAATCAGCTCATGAAGTTCAGACCAAAGTGGCTTGGAGAGTTATCAGGTAGCAAAACCAGAATAGAACCATTTAATTTTACAAAAAAAATTGCCTATATTTTTAACCGACTTCAAAAAAAGAAGGTTATGAATTAGGTTGAATGTTTTTTTTGTACCAATAAGTTCATAACTGTGTCGCAGGCATGCACTGAGTAATTTTCAGCTTTTATAAAATCACAAAGGTCTGGCGGTAAGCGGGATCTCGGTCTATACAAACTGCACTGGATTAAACCGCGTTTAATCCACGAAAATCAGGAATGAGGATAAAAGAAGCCTTCTCTGTGTTCCCGTTTATCTTTATACCAGAATTGATACTTCAAATTGGTTTAGTGGTTTAAAATTTAAATTTAATAGATAGATGGACAAAACAGACAGAGTTAAAGGTAGGGGGCTCCGAAACACAACACCTTGTACAGTCGGCTGCATAATTGCAGCCCCCGGTAGAGTTCAAAAATTACTATAATTGGCATGTTTTCATTCGAATATCTTTGTTTGATAATTTCATGAGTAAGAAGACTTTAAACTTCAACTAAAGCAGGTGCATATAATCTTGCTTGTATTGAAAACATTCTTATAAAAGCCGTTTTGGAGCTCTACGGTGGGTCTGCAATTATGCAGCCGACCGTACTTTCTAGTATTCTATCGCTATACTCACTTTCAAATTAATCAAATGTACAACAAATTCCTTAGTGTCAACAGTCCGCATCAGTGCATAGATAGCTGGCAGGTTCCCGTAGCAGACGTTCACGAGGACTGTCAGTGACTTATGACCGATGGTACGGTGTTGAGGTTCTGACATGGGGCGTGTTATCCATTCCGTAAGCTGTTTCATTAACCCCGTCAGGTACGATTCTTGCCAGCTTATTTTTATGCCGTATGATATTTCCTGGAATAATTAATAAATAAATATTGCAGGACATTCCACACATCGCCATCTAGCCCCAAGTAACTAGACTTGTGTTATGGGTGCTAGACAACGGATATACTACTTATTATACTTTTCTTTTGTAAATATATACTTACTAGCGACCCGCCCCGGCTTCGCACGGTTATACTGTGCATGTATTATACATATAAACCGTCCTCTTGAATCACTCTATCTAGCAAAATCCGTTGCGTAGTTTTAAAGATTTAAGCATACATAGGGATATAGGGACATAGGGACAGAGAAAGCGACTTTGTTTTATACTATGTAGTGATAATACATAGACAACAAGACCAAAGACAAATATCTAAGCATAAATACTTGTTTGAGGCGGAAATCGAACCCGCAACCCTGTGCTTGGCAGTCCGGCATGGTGACCATTGTGCCAACTGGGTCGTCATTGGAGTAATCATATTATTATTACACTTGTATCTACATCTACACAATTATAAAGAGGAAAGATTTTTTTGTTTGTTTGTGTAACGAATAGGCTCCGAAAGTAATGGGCCGATTTTGATGAAACTTGGTATGAGGATACATTGATTCATTGGGAATAACATAGGATATATTTTGGCAGGCAGATTCTGAGTTAGGACTTTGCATGTTAGTCAAAGACAAAGTTTGTGCACCATAGATAGTATAGGTATTATCTAAACTATTATTATAAAGCTGAAGAGTTTGTTTGTTTGAACGCGCTAATTTCAGAAACTACTGGTTCGAATTGAAAAAATCTTTTTGTGTTGGATAGTCCATTTATCGAGGAAGGCTATAGGCTATTTTATATTTCGATATTCCCACGGGATCGGGACTTACGCGGGTGAAACCGCGGAGCGCAGCTAGTAGATTAATAAATAAATAAATATTGCAGGACAACCTATACAGCGCCATCTAGCTCCAAGCTAAGCAACTAGGCTTAATGGTAGCTAGATGAAGGATATAGAATACCCAAACCAGAAACCAATACTTTACAAGAATATTTTTTTAAGACGGGAATCGAACCCGCAGCCTTCTGCGTCGCAGGCGGGAGAGGTCGTCAAAATAAATAAATATTGCAGGACACTCCACACATCGCCATCTAGCCCCAAACTAAGTAACTAGACTTGTGTTATGGGTGCTAGACAACGGATATACTACTTATATACTTTTCTTTTGTAAATATATACTTATAATACATAGAAACAACCGACCACAGACAAATATCTAAGCATAAATACTTGTCTGTGGCGGGAATAGAACCCGCAACCCTGTGTTTGGCAGTCCGGCATGGTGACCATTGTGCCAACAAAATGAAGTACCAGTAGCAATGAGTGAAATTTATTTAAAGGTAAGCTGATAAACAACTATAGAATTAGTTTATGTAAACACACACACACAGAGAAAATTAAAAAATAAATAATTTTAATGGACTATTTTGATTAAGTACCTACTTGATATTATTTTATTTTTAATCTTAAAATAGATAAGTAGTAGGTACGGCGAAAAATCCAAACCTGCATAACAGCTAAGAGTTTAATTTTCTTGTCATCCGATATGTTGTCAGAAAGGAGGCGCGTCAGGATTGGTATAAATCTACAAGAAAAAATAAAACATGATTTTTTAGCAGGTAAGTAGATACAGTAACTAAATGTTGCCGAACTAGGAGTGGGCCTTTTGTGGTCCAAGTTTTAGGACATTATGCCAGGCACAATTTATAAAAAACTCATAAGTGTTTGTCATCATTAGGTACATAGTATAGGTGTACAAGAAAATGGAACTGCTTTGCATGGCGGTGGTAGACCTTGGTACCCCTTAGCTATGAAAAAAAAAAACAATTGGAAGAAGGGTTCCGTTTCCGAGATATGTAAATTTAAAGTTTTCGTTTTTTCGTCGTACGTTTTAAATAAATCTGGTTGAAACATATCAGGTAAACGAAACTTAATTCGAAACATTTTTTTATTTTTCAAAATTCCCATTAGATTTTGAAAAAAACACAAATTTACGCCGCAAAAGCAAGGTGCGTATCGCCTTAACAACATCGATCAGCTGATTAGGCCTTCCGATCATTGCACTATTCATGTAAAGAATACCGACAAAAGGGGATGTATTAAGGTAGGAAAAATGTTGCTGTTAGTATTAAAGTAGGTACACATTTCGATTCAGCTCTGTTTGTTTTTATTGTCATTTTGGTACCGATTAGGAACATTACCATGGGCCATATGCCACAACTAAAAACACCGGATTAACCTTTGAGGAACTAACATAAGTACCTAGGATTTTTAAAATCTCATTTAATAAAAGGTAAGATACTTGACGCTCTTTTGTAAATGAAAGATCATAATTCATCGGAGAAGAAAAACTTCCTGTTAAAGTCCTTTACTAAGTCTGTTCAAAGTTTTTCCCCTGGTCTGTTGCCTTTGATCAGGAACAACAATAAGATTGGAGCGCCATCTATTAAAACCATAGTTTTCTTTCAGACGAAAAAAAATGTAAGTAGGTAATTTTAATCGCAATCAAAATTCGTCCCTGTGTTTTATTTGGCGGGCGGGCGGGCGCGGCGTCCTTTGAGCGAAAGGCGCAAACGCCGCCTTTCGCTCGCGCCTTTCGCTCAAAGGCGCCGCCCGCGCGCAGACGGTTTCGTTTTAAAATAGTGTTTCCGAACTATCGACAGTTTGACTATCGATATTTTTTAATCAACCGATAGTATCTGATAGCACCAAAGTATCGATACTTTCGATAGCTTAGAACGAAGAATTATTGATTTAGAACAATACTATCGATGTTATCGATATCGATGTTATCGATAGTATTGTTGCTCGCGAAGAATAAACTATCAATAGTATAGCCTCATTCTAAACTATCGATAAGCCTATCGATATTTTTTCTGTAGATGACTATCGATACACTATTGAGAAACTATCGATACAATCGATAGTATTCTTAGTATCGATAGTATTGTTGCTCGCGAAGAATAAACTATCGATAGTATAGCCTCATTCTGAACTATCGATATCATCGATATTCTTGCGGTAGATGACTATCGATAGACTATTGAAAAACTATCGATACTATCGAACTTTCTATTGATCGGCAACACTATTTTGAACACACCGAGCCGCCTGCGGCTCAATAACCGTTTTGATTTTTTATGTCATTCTATTCCGGGATATCGTATGAGTGACAAGTGCGAATTATTACTTATTAAGTACTTACCGTGTTTAGACTACTACCGCGTGTGGTGATAGTTAGTGGTGATACCCAGTTAGTTTACGTGGTGCATAATTCCTTTTTTTAGATTTACCAACGTCCAGTACACGGACATGGTGTTAGCCTACGGCATGGCTTGTGGGAACCAAAATGAAGCGTTACGTCTGTACTTAGAGTACTTTGGTCATCGAAGGGATACTCACGTGCCATCAGATGGCAGAGTTATACTAAGGTTAGTTCAGAGGTTGAGAGATTTTGGGAGCTTTGCTTCCCGCGCAAATGATTCCGGTGGCGTACAAAACCAACTTATTCAAAATGTGGTCCTGGAGCACTTTGACGAGCACCCTGAGGACAGCACAAGGTCGGCGGGAAGATTGCTGGAGCTTCCTCATACAACCGTCCACAGGGTTTTGAAGAAAGATAAGCAGCATCCGTTTAAGCTCCAACTAGTGGGTGAAAAAAAATTGAGTGTACCTAATTTGTGGTGTAATCAAAATAGCACAAGTGAAATCTTAAGAGTACATACTTAATTTGTGGTGTAATCAAAGTAACACAAGTGAAATCTTAAGGGTACCTACCTGATTTGTGGTGTAATCAAAGTAACACAAGTGAAATCTTAAGGGTACCTACCTGATTTGTGGTGTAATCAAAGTAACACAAGTGAAATCTTAAGGCAATCTACCTGATTTGTGGTGTAATCAAGCGAAATCTTAAGAGAGTGTCTGCTATGGAAAACCTACTACGGCAACTTTATCAAAAGGTCAGTGGATTTACTTTCATAATCAACCCTAAATTAATGCAAACACAAACTACTCGCTTTTGTCACGAAGTCGGGTAACAACCTCACAAAAATGTGCTTCTTATTTTAGACAAGGACAAACGATTGAAAAACTGATATACCTACACAGTGCGCTCGCGCTACAAAGTAAATACCTACCTACCTACTCGTACCTATTCGCGATTCAGCTGTTTAATACCTACATGATGCCTGTTAAGGCGAAGCGTGTTTGACACGTATACTTTAAACTTACATATCTCGGAAACGGAATCCTTTTTCCAATTGAAACTTTTTTTTATAGCTAAGGGGTACCAAGGTCTACCACCTCCATGCAAAGCAGTTCCATTTTCTTGTACACCCGTATAAAAATAAAGTCACTTTTCGCCGTCTCTATGTCCCTATGTATGCCTAGATCTTTAAAACTACGCAACGGATTTTGATGCGGTTTTTTTAATGGATAGAGTGATTAAAGAGGAAGGTTTTTAGATATAATACATGCATAATACAGCTGTGCGAAGCCGGGGCGGGTCGCTAGTCAACAATATTTGGACATTCCCTGGACTGTACTCTGTACCACCCAATTTTGTCTGCTTTATGAGTTCCGATCCCGTTAGAATTATTATGAAAACAAAAAGCATTGCTTGGAATTGGTTCAGAAGTCTTTAATGAAGTAGTAACAAACATACACACATACTTACAATATTAGTAGCGACTTATCCACTAGAATTTACAAATACAACCTGGCTTCGCACAGGTAGCAGAGCATACATTTACACAAAACCTTAACCTACTTCATAAATCACTCTATCCAATGGTGAAAACCGTTTAACAATCCGTTCAGTAATTTTTTATTTTATCACATTCAGATAGACAGATGCACGGTACTAACGGAGACTAGACTCAGGACTTTAGGTGACATTAAAAGCCTTCCAAAGATTTTCGAGAAACCACATCTTGTGGCAAAATTTATGGAAGAGCTGGGCTGGTTCACCCCCTGACAAGTAGAACCTTACGCAAAGGGGACCCAACTAAAGAGGTCTGATTGCGGAAAACAGCCCGTATACAAGTACAAGTAGACAGATGCACCAGCAGGGAGACTTTATAATACTTAATACATATTAACTAGGTGCTACAAAGCTACAAGTAAAAGATGATCTTACTTATAAGTATGAGTAAGTGCATGTCTAGCGTTAGGTTCTATAGCGGCCCTGGCCAGCACGGCCACCCCGGCCCAATGAGGACCTCGGCCATCGCACATCACTCGCCACAGTGAACTGAAGAACGCACACACTTCCGACCGACCAGGTGAGAATATTGATAGATCGCATGACGATGCTATTAACTGAAAGCAAAAAAGATAATTGCAGATTATTTTATACAGCGCAATCTAAGCCTAAGCTAAACTAGGCTCATGTTATGGTGACTAGATAACAAATAGAATAGATACTTTATTAGGAATAGGTTCGATTCCCCGCTCAGGCAAGTATTTATAATAATAAAATAATAATATAATTTTTATTTCAGGTAACAGCTTTAAAAATAAGTACAGACCCATATAACATACAGCCAATTACAAAACTATTGGACGAGATATCAAAAGAAACCTACGAAATAAAAGTTTTAAAAAACGAACAAGTCAAGATCCAACTTACTTCGCCCGCACAATATTCCTCAATCGTCAAAAGCTTACAAGAAAAAGAAACAGAGTTCTACACATACAAACCTAAAAACGATAGAAATTTTAAAGTTGTCCTAAAAAACATGCACCCATCAACAGACACTCAAAACATTATAGACGAACTAAAGGATCTGGGTCACATAGTTAAAAATATCTGGAATGTAAAGCAAAGAATCACTAAAAATCCTCTTCCAATATTCTTCATAGAAATTGAAACCAACACAAATAACAAACAAATCTATGACATCAAGAATCTTTTGCACTGTCGTATTATCTTTGAACCGCCACGGCCTAAGCGAGAAATACCACAGTGCGGAAACTGTCAACAATATGGTCATACAAAAAAGTACTGCAACAGAAAACCTAAATGCATCAAATGTGCTGGAGACCACACTTCCTATGATTGCCCAAAGAAAGAAAGGTCTGATTCTGTAAAGTGTGTCCTCTGTGAAGGAAACCACCCAGCAAATTATAAAGGCTGCGTAGTATACCAGGAGCTGCAAAAAATCACATTTCCATCTAGTGAACGCCCACAGTCACTCAAGCCTGTATTTAGAGAACCAGCTGTCATAAAGTCACCCAAACCCCAAGTTAGCGAAACCAGATCATACAGAGATGTACTCCAATCACTAAAGACACCATCGGAGAATACTAACCAGGTACTTACTAATACTACCCAAACAGTAGAAAAACTGGAACTGAAACTGGTACTAGACACAATGAAACAAATACTACAGCAAATAAATACTCTCAACAATCTGATGATTGAGCTAGTGTCAAAGATGCAAAATTCGATCAATTAAAGCTATGCCACTGGAACGCCGATGGGCTGTCACAACATAATTTAGAAATAAAAAACTTCCTAAAATCAAATTCTGTTGATGTACTACTAATATCAGAGACACACTTTACAGAAAAAAGTCATTTTATTATACCAAACTACTCATTTTATCATACAACACACCCTGATGGTAAAGCGCATGCTGGATCTGGCATACTGATAAGAAACAACATAAAACACTATGTAATTGATAATTTCCGTAGTCCCGAAATTCAAGCAACTAATATCGTAGTGGAGGAGTGGGAAGGACAGTTAACACTATCCTCTTACTATAGTCCTCCACGTCACACACTGAAAACAGAAGAGTACATAACATACTTCAACTCACTAGGATCAGGAAAATTCATTGCATGTGGAGACTACAACGCTAAGAGTAGCGTGTGGGGCTCACGCCTAACCAACACGAAGGGACGAAACCTATATAGAGCTATTCAGTCTCTACATCTGAATGTCCATTCTTGTGGAGAGCCAACGTCATATCCTCGTGACCCTAAAAAAATTCCAGACCTCATAGACTTTTGTGTGAGTAAAGGAATTCCCACAAAAAATGTAATCTGCAAAGCAAATCCTGACTTACACTCCGACCATACAGCCGTAATAGTGACACTGAGTAGAAGAATTCAAAAAACTAGTCCACCACTTAGGTTATATTCCATGAAAACAGACTGGCAATTCTTTAGATACTTAGTGGAACGCAACATAAAGACTGACTTACCGTTGAAGACCGATGAAGACATAGACTCAGCAGTCGAACACTTCAACAAGTGTGTTCAAGAAGCCGCATGGAAATCTACTCCAAAACCTACAATACCTAAAACATCAGAATGCTCCAGATCGGTTCGAGAATTGGTGGCGGAAAAGCGAAGAGCCCGACAACTATGGCGCAAAACTAGATCTCCTGTGCACAAAACTAAATTGAACTACCTAACAGCTAAGCTAAAAAAATTATTATGCCAAGAAGAAAACGACGACTTTGAGCATAGACTTAGAAATATGGACGCAACCTCCGCTACCCACTACTCATTGTGGAAAACAACAAATAAACTAAAAAGACCAATTAACGGCAACCATGCCGTCCGCAAATTTGACAATAATTGGGCTCGGAGTGACAAAGAGAAAGCGGAAACGTTTGGTATCCATCTTGAAAAGGTATTTGTACCCAATGATATACATGATCCAGCCTCTGAAAAAGATATAATGAAGATTTTCGACGAAATCCATCAGCTCGAACCACCAATTAAAAAAGTCACCAAGCGTGAAACACTAGCAGTCATCAAAAATTTAAAGCCCCATAAAGCACCTGGCTATGACTTAATTACAGGAAAGGTAATGAAAGAACTGCCTGCTAAAGCGATAGTATTTCTTACACAACTTTACAATGCCATCGCTTTGAAAGCATACGTTCCACCGCAATGGAAAGTTGCAGAAATAATAATGATTGCGAAACCTGGTAAACCTACTGACCAGGTTACCTCATATCGTCCTATCAGCTTACTGCCCATTGCATCTAAAGTTATGGAAATACTAATCTTGAGAAGACTGAAAATAGTGATAAAAAATAGTGAAATCATACCGGACCATCAATTTGGTTTTAGAGCAAAACATGGTACTATCGAGCAAGTCCATCGATTAGTGGAAAAAATTCATGAGACTTTTGAACAAAAAAGATACTGCTCTGCAGCATTCCTAGACATTTCACAAGCATTTGACCGTGTATGGCATAACGGCCTCTTGCACAAAATTAAAAAGCTTCTGCCGCTGAATTACTACCTGCTACTTAGATCTTATCTACATGAACGTCACTTTTTTGTGAAACAAGGCGAAGACAGATCTAACCTTTACAAAATTAATGCTGGCGTACCACAGGGCAGTGTTTTGGGTCCAACTCTATATCTTATATATACATCTGACCTACCTACAACTGATGGAGTTGTTCTTGGTACTTTTGCAGATGACACAGCCGCCTTGGCGACACATGAAAACCCAGAACAGGCTTCAAAATTACTGCAAAAAAGCTTAGACCAAATATCGGAGTGGCTTAAGACCTGGCGCATAAAAGCAAACGAGACTAAATCCGTGCACGTCACTTTCACTACCAGACGGCAAACTTGCCCACCAGTCATCTTAAACGGAAGGGAAATTCCTCAAGCTGACAATACACGTTATCTGGGTATATATCTGGACCGAAGGCTGACCTGGAAGACACATATTTTCACCAAGAGGAAAGCATTGAGCATGCAACTACGTAATATGTTCTGGCTCCTTGAACGAAAGTCAAAACTATCGATGGAGAATAAATTACTCCTTTACAAATGCATCCTAAAACCAATTTGGACATATGGCATCCAGCTCTGGGGAACAGCTAGTAATTCAAACCTGGAAATCCTGCAAAGATTCCAATCTAAAATGTTGAGAATGATGACAAATGCTCCTTGGTACATCACAAACGAACGACTCCATCATGACCTTAAAATCTCAACCATACAAGAAGAAATAAAAATTGCCCTAAAATCTTATAAAAAAAGGTTAGAATCGCACCCAAATAGACTGGCAAATGAGCTAATGCAAGATAACACAAGCTTCAATCGATTAAAACGAACAGCTCCAAGAGACCTTTTGGAGTAAAACTAATATGGGTTCTTCACTGGACGGACACCATGCATGACAAACTTAAAAACCCGCCTAACCAGTTGCTGAATGTCTTAGGGACAGATTGCAATGTAAAATAATAAAAAAAAAAAAAAAAAAAAAGGTACCTTACAGACTAACATACATATTGATAATATTATAATAAATTTAAGTTAGGTTTTTCTATTTTCGGTCTCGTCTCCCTATAGCGTCGGTATACAATGCTAGCGGGCCAGAAATCTGCCGAGAAGAACAAGTCCTTCAGCGTCTATTAGCTTTAGCGCATTAATGCTTAGATATTTGTCTGTGGTCTGGTTGTTTCTATGTATTAAAAGTATATTATGTACATACCTATTTACAAAAGAAAATTTTAAAAATAGTATACATATTGTTGTCTAGCACCCATAACACAAGTCTAGTTACTTAGGGCTAGATGGCGATGTGTGGAATGTCCTGCAATATTTATTTATTATAATAATAAATGAGAATACAAAACAAATTGTGTTATTGAAAATTAAAATATTGTTTTCAAAAACAAATACTAAGGGGTAGGTTTTATAGCGAGAGCTCTGAAAATGAATGTCAACCTTCACAGAGATCAGTCAGCAAAATGCAGAAGTCTGCAGTTTCTTTCCACCCATACTTGAGTCCCAAGATGGCATTGTTTACTCCACTTTTAAAGCATTTCTTTTTTACATTTTATTTGTAATAGGCACTAAAACTTCATTACCGATTCTCATGAAACTTTATAGATGAATTCATTGAATCTTTGAGAGTTTTAGGAGCTTATTTTTATCCCGAGATTGCCACGGTATAGTGACTTACATGGGTGAAACCTAGTCTATGATAAGTATATTTTATTCCAGGCATGTAAAATGCATGCATTGTTATACTGAATACTGACTGCACACATCTTTTTCAAGCCTGTTGATTTGCTAGTCTTTAAAAAGAAGCCACGGACCTGGAAGCTGTATTGTTATTTACCATTGTAAACCGATATGTATAAAAAAGTAGATATGGGTACTTACGCCTAGGTATCTGGTCATCAAATTCAAAGCGGACTCGCTATGAGAAGCTTCGAACTCCCGTGCAGCAGTCACGAAAGATTTCAGATGAGAAAACTTCCCTGCATCAGCAGGGTTACTGCTGTTATCCACTCCATCTATTTCCATATCGTAGTGCAACATCCACTCACAAAAATTTAAAGTTACACCGACAAATATACACAATTTAGCGAAAACGCCAAAGAATACACACGAGATTTATTTAACACGATTCACCCTAGTCAAATTATCACAAAAAAGTTATTAAAAACAACTTAAAATAACAAAATATCAAAAATTTTATGAATTCAATTTCAACTGTTTTCGTCAGTCAGTTCCATAGATAAGCTATTCGAACTTCAAATTGTTTTTTTTTTCTATTCAAAGAGAATAAATAACCTTCTGGATTGAGGACCCCTATAGGCACCGCAGTTACCCAATTTTAATTCCATACACAAAATAGAACTATACACGTTAAGAGAAGTTTAACCCTCCGTATAGTTATAGAAGATTATTTAGTGAGAAGAGAATAGTGAGAAATTATAGAAAGAAACTTAAACTGTTGAGGTTTTGCCGCTACGACAATACTCTATTGTATTATTCATTCATCCATAGAGAATTGGTTAGCATCTGTGACATCATGTATTCGTTCATTCATAATTCATTCGTTCAAACCCGAACTGAAAATAGCGTAAATAAACAAAACCGAAAACTGCAATTTTAGCAAAGATAATAAATATTTGAAGCACCACAATGGGTGTAGAAGTTGTAACAATTTCTCCGGGAAACGGTACGTAGTCCATTTAACCCTACAGTGACTAAAGTTTTGTGACATAACCTCAAAAACCAGAGGCCTACAAAATTGATTGTTTTCATAGGTACGAGTTACCCAAAGCCTGGACAAACAGTCGTGGTACATTATACAGGAACGTTAGAAGATGGGAAGAAGTTTGATTCATCGAGGGATCGAGGACAGCCCTTCAAATTCACATTAGGCAGAGGAGACGTTATAAAAGGATGGGACCATGGGCTTGCAAAGGTAATGTTAAGTATATCTTTAGCTTTGTTACTAATTGCAACTGCTTTCACTCTACATAAGCCTGGTAAAATTAAAACCGGCCATTTATTCCGTTTTTATTGTTATAGCGGCAACAGAATTACATCTGAAAATTTCAACTGTCTAGCATCACAGTTCATGAGATACAGCCTAGTGACAGACAGTAGGGTCTTAGTAGAGGGGTCCCGTTTTTAACCTTTGAGTACGGAACCCTAAAAGGTAGCCTAGATGATCTAGGATTTTCAACTATCTACGATAACAAGTTGCATCCCAAAAGGATTGTTAATTGTTAATTAAAAAATATTTTGCAATCCATCATAGTTCCAATTTCTAGGCTGACCGAGCTTTCTTTGATGCATGATAATTATTACCTAACTAGTATTTTTATTTAAAAATATACTCAATCATAGGTACATAATATTTAATTAAATATCTCTGTTTTCCTGAAAATGAAGATTATCAATTTTGTAAAAAAAAGCACTATAAATGATCCCTTTTTGGACATACTTGGCACACCCTCTGAGAATCATGTAAAGACCTAAGAAGGTGTCACAGTTTACTTTTACCACCAACTTAGACTCCGATGGCGTTATGCAGGATGACCGAATGTTGTCGCTGGCCATCAATGTTTAAAAAAAAAGTTGATGCGACAGGAATTAGACGTTTTATTTTTTAAATTTGATTTCCAGATGTCCATAGGTGAAAGGGCAGTACTAAAATGTTCACCGGACTTTGCCTACGGCTCCCGAGGCCACCCCGGAGTGATACCCCCAAATGCAACATTAATATTTGACGTTGAACTTTTAAAAGTAGAATAACTTTTATTTCCGTTGTTGCTTTTATGAACTTTGAGTATTTTAACCAGTATAACTATTTGTGATTTTAAATAATTAATTTGCTGTGTAAATGTTTAAACCCAACAGTGGAAGGGTTAATGCCTTGTAAGAATATGGATGAATGTTGAATAAAAAAGTTATTAACAAATTAAGAAATTCAGTAGTAGGTAACTAAAAGCGGAAAACAAGATAAAACACTAATCTAGCTTTTTCCCTACAACTTTTTCCACATAGCGTTTAAAATTTCCTTAAAGTATCTGCCCTTGATTGCCAAGTCAATCTATTTATTTAAAACCTAAGAGATTTTTAATATTGATATGGTCACTTTAGGATGTTGTTAGGTTAACGTATTACGAAATAACTTAGACAGAAAATCCCTTTAGTAGGGACTGAATAAATTAACCGACTTGGTATTATCATGGATCTCACAACTTTTTACGGTAGAAGGGTTTTTTACAAGTTATGTTTTTGATGGGATTATGCTTTTCAGTTATCCAGAACTGAATTTTTAGTTTTTTAAACTTTTTATTATAAATGTTAAGTTTACTCTTGTAACTAATAATTAATTTAATGTAAGGAACTCTACTCTAAACACTAATAAAAATAAGGGACAGGTATGATACTGATTACTGATACAATAATATTAATTAATTTTTATGTTTAACTATTCTTTTTTTTATTGATTAGTTTGTCTTTTCTTTATGTACTTACCTTTTTGATATTTTCTTTTTTGTTTATGCCAATTTTTCTACTAAAGCACAATAATTATCTCTAATAACAAATATGTAGGAAGATTATTTTCTTCTGAAAATGTACAAATCCATGTTAACTATGAAGTTTTAATATTTGAATTGCTAATATTTTATTGTGTAGTTATTTTAGATGGGTGAATAAAAAATGATCGATGTACAAAAAAAAAAATGTTTTATTCCCCTAAAAATTGTCTTTGGTTTGTGTATAAAATCCCTATTTTACCCTTAACCTTTAGAAACTATATAACAATGCATATTTTATTATAACTAGCTATGCCTGATCATTTCACCTGTGCAAATCCTGAACCCTTAAGAGTTTTAAACCCCTTCCTAGTTACTAAAGTATAAACTCTATAGGCACCATATTTCTCTTACTTTTGTGTAGTATCAGCTGTTTCTAAGATTTTATTAAAGTAGATAAATAGTCTAAAGACTGGCAGACCAAGGCGACGATGGCAGAATGATTTTGACTCCTATAGGAATGACTTGTTTGCTACAGACAAAAGTGGAAGTTTGGGAAGTGTTGGCTCTTAATAAAATAATAATAAATAATTATCTAAGTATCCCCTGGACAGTAATTCATCAATGGAACAACAGTGTTCTTAGTAAATATTGTACGACAGAGTGCACAGCTTTCTAAAGCTCCGTAACAACATTGCATACAGAAAATATGTCCACAATGAAGTACACAAGGTTGTATCATTTCTTCTAAACATGCTATACACGATTTACTGCTATCTACTTCGTTTGGAAGCTCTCGCATTTGATCCATATGCTTCTTAGCCATGTACAGACTCTGGCCGCAGCTTATTAGCGAATGAATCAATGTTACAACACCTAAAAGTCGTAAATGAGCGTAATATGACGCTGCAGCTGGCCTGACATGTACATAATTAATCCCAGTCGCAGTTTTACCTATTTGTAAGGGCCCGCCTTTGATATATGCTAGCGATCGGTGTATACTTTGAATCTCAGGTACAATATTGTTAAAAGCTTTTAATATCACTAAAAACACGTTTTGCGCTTCGGGTGTGAGCGTCGGATTGCTCTCAACTTTCTTTTCTAAGCGACGGAGTAGTTTTCGAGTAAAATTTTCACCGAATGCAGAGAGTAGAATGCTTAGAAGTCTGTTCGTGAATGTGGGTAGTTTATTGTAGGTATCATCTACTTGTACGATTCCGGAGTATTCTTCGCCCAAAGTCTGAAGATCTTTCAGCGTTGTAAAGGATTTGTAGAGGATGGAAGAGACTGGAGTGGCTTTGGAAGCATGTTTTGATGGTAGAAGTCTGGCGATTGATTCTGCAAGCTGTTTCTCGTAAAGGTCGTCTTTCTGCCACGCTCGGAGTACTTCGGCCGGTTGGGCCGCTGGCAAGGCCATCGTATGAAAGCCCAGAGACTCCGAAATTAATTATTTTCACTTTTTTAGCTCTGCGAGGATTTTCTGATTTTTCCGCAGAAAGCCAGCTGATTTTGACAATGATAAAATAATACTAATTTGAAGTTGACATTGACAGAAGATTGATGCGTCAACATTTAATTTTTTTTAATTTCAGCTTCGTGCGGTTTGAGCATATTGCCACTTATTTGTAGTTTTCTAAGTATGGTAACCAAAGGTTACCTGAAAAAAATCACTTTGAGCGATAAAGCTACCCTTTGTAACACTTTTGTGCCAGTGTTGGTCTACAAGTGTCTTAATATTAACTTGGTTGCCCTAAACTAATCGAAACAGATTTCTATGCTCTAACTAGCAATATAAAAGATGGGTTTCATTGTACAAAAATATTTATTCAACCATCATTCGCACTTATTTACAAAGACATAAAAAACAATCACCTCTTACATTTAAAAAAAAATCTACGACACTGAGTAAAATACTCTTCACTTCTCAACCATAATTTAAATCTACAAATAGTCCAAGAGATAAAACTAGAGATTTGAACATCTGATTTTAATTACTTCATAGACTTGGAAAGTTATATGAATTTACTTACTTACTTACTATTTAAAAATTCCCTTCATTTTATAGAATGTTGTCTAGGTTTAGGTAAACAGGATTAACATTGCTTTTCCGGCAAAATCGATAGGGAATCCTGAATAATGGGTCCGGATTATGGCTTGCGCTCCGGAATTCCGGTTCTAACAAAATTCCGGAACTCCGACTTATTTCAGTATCTACTTATCGTTTGTAATACCGGAATTTCGATATAGTTTGTTAAGGTGCTGCTGGTCGATCGTGTTTCCATACAAATGAATTTAGAGTGTTATCCATTTATTCTTTATGGCATTCGAAAAAACAAAAGTTAAATCTACATAACAAGTCTATATCTAGCCCATGTAGGCGACGAAATAGACAAATTATATTTAATTTGGAAATTATAGCGTATTTTCACAGTATTTTCAGTAAAAATAATGCGCATTTCACGGGTTAAATAGCTACGCCGGGAGAAATATAATATCAAATAAGAAACCTACATCATGTAGTAAATTTATCATTTAGTTTAAATAACTTAACTTTCAAAGGATTCATATTGCAGATTTTTCGTATTTTTCTAAATTCGAAAGGTCTGTTTACAAAATTTCCCAGCCCGTATTTTGTTCAAAACATCGTTACCTTTCACCTCTAGAGTAACACCCCGTCACGCGGGTAGCGGGGGGAGATGTAATCCAATGCGCGCTATAGCTTCACGAATACTTTTGTATAACTGGCTTTACCAGCAATGTATACGTAACGATTTAGCATTCAATGTGTGTGTGATGCTATCGACAAATAGTCGTAATGTTTGTCAAAGTCGCACGGGGACCAATGAAGACAAGTGACAGTGATTTTGCCAACCAATAGTGAACTATTATCTGAATCTCGCATCCAATAAAAACAGTTTATACGACGAACCGACGACGAACGAGTACCTACCTACCTAGCTGTTGAATTTCACGTGTAATTTCGGCTCGTGTCATACCGTGAAGGTCATATCGTTCGCGCCAAATTCAAATTGCACAGCGCTAATTACCTACCGCAATATTTACGTACTAGTTGCGTAACTGTTGTACCGTTTGAGGGTTCTCTTTTACACTATCACTACATAGAATAAAATAAAGTCACAAGTACGAGTGTCGAGTATGTACCTACTATGTACCCTGTTGTCTATTTTTTTTAGTTGTGTAATTTATATTTGCTTTAATAGGTATAATAACTAAGATCAAAATATACATAAAAACAAAAAACGTCAACGTAAACATTTTTTGGAACCATAGTTCCATATCGCGCGTTGTGAAAGGGGGTAGACGGAAAAAAATCTCACGAAAATTTGCAACGACACTTTTTGCTATTGTAAGCCGTGCGGCGTGCGCATGTTTCTCTGTCTGTCTCTCTCTCTCTTATAGAAAGCAAGCCAGATATTTTCATTTCTATTTCGCATTTTTTAATTCAAATAGGCTTGTGTTATGGTGACTAGACACGATTAGGCTTGTGTTATGGTGACTAGACCCAACTAGGCTTGTGTTATGGTGACTAGACGCAATTAGGCTTGTGTTATGGTGACTAGACCCAACTAGGCTTGTGTTATGGTGAGTAGACCCAACTAGGCTTGTGTTATGGTGACTAGACGCAACTAGGCTTGTGTTATGGTGACTAGGCGTAACTAGGCTTGTGTTATGGTGACTAAATGCAACTATTTCGATGCTTATGTATATATACATAGATCACTTTGAAACGTCTTAAAAACCAAAAGCTGTAACGACACTTTTTGCATAGAAAGCAAGCCAGTTATTTTCGTTTCGTCTTTCTATTTCGCATTGAACAGTGTGGTGTCGCGACGATTATTTGCAAAAAAATAATACATATTATTAAAAAAAAACGTGTGGCACTCGGGGACTGCCGCGGTAAAGCTATTGCATCGTGCATCAATATTGCATGTCAATAGTCGTCCGTTATTTATCGTCCGTTTTTGTAGTCCGTTTTTTGTCGTCCGTCATTTGTCGTCCGTCAATAATTATAGTCGTCCGTTATTTATCGTCCGTTTTTTGTCGTCCGTCATTTGTCGTCCGTCATTTGTCGTCCGTCATGTGTCGTCCGTCATTTGTCGTCCATTTTTGTCGTCCGACATTTGTCGTCCGTTTTTGGTCGTCCGACATTTGTCGTCCGTCATTTGTCATCCGTCAATAGTCATCCGTTAATTATCGTCCGTTTTTGTCGTCCGACATTTGTCGTCCGTCAATAGTCGTCCGTCAATATTCGTCCGTCAATAGTCGTCCGTTAATAATCGTCCGTCAGTAGTCGTTCGTAAATAACCGGCATTTGTCGGGGGAGTTAGGTTTTATTTTCGTTACGGAATTTCTTGATTCGGTCGCCGCGCCCAAGGCCGGCGATAACATCTATTCTTTCACTAATTATTTTTGACACAAAGTGGTACACTAGTTTTGTACCCTAACTTTCTAAAAATCAGTTTTTGTTTGATAAAAAACAATTTTCCAAATCGGTCCAGGCGTTCTCGAGTAATTCGCGAACATACATAAAAAAAAATATACGCGACGAATTGAGAACCTCCTCTTTTTTTGAAGTCGGTTAAAAATTGTTCCTGATTTTGGGAGGGTAGGCGCTCGTGCCTGGCGGTCGCGTCGGCGTGTCGCGTGGCGCGAACGGGTCGCAGATTGTCTTCATACCTAACTAGCAGCGCTCCGCGGTTTCACCCCCGTAACTCCTGTTCCAGTAGGCGAGACGCGGATAGAACGCGCCCGGTCGTAAACTCGTGATAACTTCAAAACAAAATGTCCGATTCAAATGAATAAAACAGCAATTTACTGGTTCACTTCCGACGTCTACACTAATATAATTTATGGATCATTATGGATTTATTTCGTATGGTTTCGGACTTTTGAATTAGCATAAAAATAAGTCCGTTTTGTGTAATAAGTTTTAACCGACTTCAAAAAGGAGGAGGTTCTCAATTCGTCTGTATGTTGTTTTTTTTATTATTTTTATTACATATTATAAAGGGCCGATTAGTAACTATTAGTACATAGTACATAGTAACTATTATGTATTCTGTGTATATAGGAAATCAAAATATCATTCATCACCAATTTAAAATTAGAATGCCTAACCAACTTTTGACATAGATAATAATTAATGCCTGTAGAATAGACAGAACATCGAGAATTTTTACTGAGCTCTGTGATGTTCCCTCTATTTTAGGTTTTTTTTTTTCAAATTTCGAACTTACAAAACAGGTAAAACGTACGTACTGGTAGGTTTGAGTCATAGAATTTGAAAGTAGAGGAACGCGCGACGACGGGGCGGGGATGTGAGCAATCATGCTATGTTTGTTTGATTTATTCGCAACATCTAAACACTGTTACACCGATTTTGATGAAATGAACGATGGCGCGACTTTCATGATTTTTCTTCTCTGGTAAAAAAGTGCTCAATGCGCCTAAAGAAGTTTTCACTTCAAAAATTGATAAGACCATGGAAACGGTTTTGTCTCGTTTTTATCTGTCTAATAATTAAAGGTACTCAGTGTTACACGCGCGTTGCGAAAGGAGGCTAGACGGAAAAATTAAGACTAAAAGTTGTAACGACACTTTTTGCATAGAAAGCAAGCCAGTTATTTTCGTTTCGTCTTTCTATTTCGCATTGAACAGTGTGGTGTCGCGACGATTATTAAAAAAAAATACAATTTATTCACTAATTCATCGAAAGGAACTTCGTTCCATCCGGGTGTCCCTTGACACTTCTCAAGTTTTTTATTTTCAACATGTTAGCTATCTTTAGTTGGCCGAGTGGTATAAACCGCCACCCGCTACACCAACCGATGTGGGTTCGATCCACAGGTTACATAATGTTCAAATAGTGCTGCACAGGATTGTAAACGTTACGATGGCGGTGGACTTTTGACCGTTGATTGTACACATTCGCACGGCGGCGCTCACCACCGCACCGATCGCAAGCCGAGCACGCGGTGTTTACACTCGCGCAGTTCCGTAAGCTTCTTGTCACTGTGTGTGTGATGTGTCGCGCCGAGTCGCGCGGCGGTAACGACCGAAGCGAGCCCGAACGTGTTTATGTAATGCAGTGTGTGGCAGTGTTCTGACGCTGAAATTGTTGTATGCGTAATATCTTTATACTGCTCTTTACTGAGCCTTTCCTTTTCCTAAACAGTGTAAGGTGAAATAGCTATAATTTTAGCCACGTGCGTCCATGAGTTGAACCCGTCGAACAGGGGATCCTTAAGAGTCGAAAGGCAGTTTTCTAAGACGGCGACGATAGAGGACAATGCTTCAAGTATTTAAAAACAATACCGCCTACTAGTGTCGAGGCTGAACGCGACTTTTCACCAGTTTCTTACATTTGTAATCGTGTAAGAAGTTCTCTAACAGACAACAAATGAAAAGCACTGTCTTTTTTGAAATTTCACATCCAACAAAAGATAGATTTCTTAATTTTTAATTATAATAACAGTTCTGAACAGCTATTTTATTGGATTTATTTGTATACCCCTTCATTTCGATAACATCAGTTATTCAATAAATATTATGCATTTTGTATACCTAATAAAGAATAGATCAATATTGAAACTCAATTCCGGTATTGAAAAATGGACCGATATTCAAGCTAGGGCTTAAATTTAAAAAAAAAATTCAATTCCGGAAACAAACACAAATTCACATACTTATTTAAAGAAAAAATACACAAATCTTCTCTAAATACAAAAATCAATTGCTGTTCCTTAGTCTCGCTAAAACTCGAGAACGGCTGAACCGATTTAGATGATTTCGGTTTTGAAATGTTTGTTGTAGTCTAGGGAAGGTTGAAACGGTGAGAATTTAAAGATCGGACTTACGCGGGTGAAACCGCGGGGCGCAGCTAGTTTTTAATATTTATTTAAGTGCAATAAAAATTTGTGGACTAGTCGAAGTTTGTATAGATTGCGCAGATGTTCTACCCTAGTTCTCAGCCTATTTATGTATATTTTTAAAAGAAATGATGGTAATGTGTAGACGAGTGTCAGGTGCGACGTCGTTTGGCCGGTGTGGTCGCAGGCGGAGTCGATGTGTTGGTGCGACGCCGCCCGCGCCGGCCGCTGTCTTCCTCCGGTTGGGGTGAATCCCAAGCTGTGGGACAGAGATGGATATAACAAACATTAAAAGATTAAAGGCTTTTACACACGTTACGATTAGGTCGTCCCGACCAAATTGACACAACCAAATTGGGTATCGATACACACGCTACGATTTGGTCGGATACTATTCAGAGAGTACATTGATACACATCGTGGTCATTAAGTAGTTTCTGGGGTTCCATTCCTCAGGGGGAAAAACGGGACCCTATTACTAAGACTTCACTGTCAGTTCATCAGTCCGTCCGTCTATCAGTTCCATCCGTCCGTCCGTCTGTCTGTCTGCCTTTCTGTCCGTCTGTCATCCGGTTGTATCTCATGAATCGTGATGGATAGAGAGTTAAAATTTTCACAGATTATGTATTTCATTAGTGTCGCTTTACCAACAACAACTAAAAAAAGAAAAAAAAAAAATGGGTGCGTGTACTTATGTACGCGCGTGAGAAGTTATACTTCTTTGGCATTATTAAAAAAAAAAAAAAAAAAAAAAAAAAAAAAAAAAAAAAAAAAAAAAAAAAAAAAAAAAAAAAAAAAAAAAAACTCGTCCGACAAAAAACTCGTCCGCTCGTCCGACAAAAAACTCGTCCGACAAAAAACTCGTCCGGCAAAAAACTCGTCCGACAAAATACTCGTCCGACAAAATACTCGTCCGACAAAAAACTCTGGACTGGAAAAGGATTGTCAACACAATCAATAAAGTTCAATTTAGATTTAAACAACTTCTCCCGTGAGAATTTTGTGTGACGTGAGAATTTTGTGTGACGTGAGAATTTTGTGTGACGCTTTTGTAAAATTTCACTCTCATCATTTTTTCATAACGCGCCTAAAGAAGTATAACTTCAAAAAATGAAGTGGAGCTCAAATACAACATGATACGGAACCCTTCGTGCGGGAGTCCGACTCACACTTGTTTGTTTCGAACACGAAGTTGGGTCCGATGCGTCCACACGTCCCGATTTGGTCGGATACAACCAAATTGGGTGGGCGTATCCAATTTGATCAATTAATAATAATTAAGTCTGCCCGACCACGATACACACGTCCCAATTTGGTTGTACACCCGACCAAATTGTATGTCGGACCCGACCAAATTGGGACGTAAAAAAGCCTTGTAAAAGCCTTAAGAGAGAGACAAGAGCGGTGTTGGCTTAATGGTAGATACCTCGACTTTCATTCTGAAGGTCGTGGGTTCGAATCCAGGCCGGCCGTGCATCAATGTATGTTTCTTAAGAAAAATTTATGTGCGCTAATTGACATTGCTCTTACGGTGAAGGAAAACATCGTAATGAAACCCGCGGCTTAGTTAGCTCCAGAAGTATTGACAAGTTCTCTCCTCTGGACATGGTCGACTAAGCTGAGAGGGTAGTAGGTGCTGGGCAAGCCTACTCCATCTTCACGCAAAAAGGACCCAATTAAAAAGGGTCTAATCGCGGAAAACAGCCCGTATACAAGTACAAGTACAACATTAAAAGATAAGACTAGCAGTGCTACACAGTTTCATCGGCATAAAGGCCTATCCGCACAGCTCAGTGACGACACAGTGCCGACACAATGCCGTACCGTGACGTATCCATCAGTGTCAGTGTGAAATTATTTGTTGCATACTTTTTGTACTAGAATAGCCGTACCGGTCAGTGACAATGACGTTCAGTGATGTCAGTGCTGCTCTGACGCTCGCCGTGATCCGACGTGAATTTGTCTTACAATATTTTGCCTGACACGGTCGCAGTGTTTCAAGATGGCCGACGAAAAGTAAATTGAATTGGTCCGAAATTATTTAAATTAATCGAAAGGAACTTCGTTCCATCCGGGTTGTCCCTTGACACCTCTTAAGTTTTTTATTTTTTTATACGTCCCAAGAAGTCCCATCCTATATCACGGGGCTATGGCGCCTCATGAATTAAGGTGGACCACAGGAAAAGAAACTCAGCTCCACCTTGGTGTACTGACCAATGCCTTATTATTTACCTGATACAGAGCTGACTCTTGACTTGGTCGTTTTTTCTCTTTGCGATGTCGACTTTCGACTTGTGGAACCATCACGAGGGCCTGATGCGTTCGAATCGCGGGAATCTCGTCTTCGATCTGAAAAAAAAAACAGTAAATGAAATTGATGGAAATACAGGTTCAAATCAACCATATTGCAGTAAATTTTCAGCTTATTTTTTCTAAACCATTTAAGGTGAAAGGGTACCTGCGCTCTTTCCATACAAACGAAGTCGACTGTTTCCTCCCTGGATAATGACACTAGCACAAATATTTTTGTGTCTTAAAACCTATAACTGCCATGACTATGCCCCTATTTTTTTTTTCATTTTCTAATTATCATAGAAATCAAGATGATAAAAATAAAATTAAACAAAAAAAAGGGACATGGTCATATTGGTCATGCATGGCAGTTATAAGTTTTATGCACCAAAAATATTTGCACTAGTGCCATTATCCAGGGAGAAAGCCCCCGGTACCCTTTCCTCTTAAGAAATGGCGCACTCTAATACTACCATAATCTGTGGTCCAAGATGATTCGGGACTTGAAAAATGAGTAACTGAAAAGCTTACTTCAAAATTTTCTTTACAAAATATTTTTTTACTAGTCATAGACAATGAATCTTTTAGTTTTTTATCCAGTAGCCAGTGGTGAGCTAATGTAGCTGCCATTTATCAAGGCATAATGAAACAAGTCTTTTTAGGGTTCCATACCCAAAGGGTAAAATCGAGACCCTTTTAATCAGACTACAGGCTGTTGGTCTGTCTGTCTGTCGCCGCTGTATATCATGAACTGTAATAGCTTGACGAGACAATATGGATATCAGTTTTTAACCAGTAGCTAGTGTTGTTAATAACTCCAATCACTCTAATAGTTAACTATTGGAGTGATTGGAGCTACTGTTGTTATTAACTCCAATCACTCCAATAGTTAACTATTAATAGTAGTGATAGCTTGACGAGACAATGTGGATATCAGTTTTTAACCAGTAGCTAGTGTTGTTAATAACTCCAATCACTCCAATAGTTAACTATTAACTATTGTAGTGATTGGAGTTATTAAGAACACTAGCTTCTGATATCCATATTGTCTCGTCAAGCTATCACGGTTCATGAGATACAGCGGCGACAGACAGACAGACCAACAGTGGCCAACAGACCAACAGACAGACAACCAAAAAGAAATTACCATAATCCTTTTCAGATTTGATGCTCGGTGTGTCAGTAGAGGCATGAGAGCTTCCACTCTCCTTCCGTGATTTAGTAGCAAGAGCGCTCACACTATCTTTCCGGCTGACTGTATTCACTGAAAGAAATAAACAACATGTACAGTCGGCTGCATAATTGCAGCCCCCGGTAGAGTTCGTAAATAACGTTATATTTTTTAAATAACGTTATATTTTTTAAATAAATTATAAAATAAAGTCACTTTTCGCCGTCCCTATTTCCCTTTGTATGCTTAGATCTTTAAAACTACGCAACGGATTTTGATGCGGTTTTTTAATAGATTGAGTGATTCAAGAGGAAGGTTTATATGTATAATACATGTATAAAATGCCGTGCGAAGCCGGAGCGGGTCGCTAGTTAGAGATAAAACAACAGTTTTGGAGCTCTAAATTAAGTCTGAACTTTTATTACCGATTGTACGGTCAGCTGCATAATTGCAGCCCCCGGTAGAGTTCGTAAATAACTGTTATTGGAATGTTTTCATTCTAATAATTTTTGTTTGATAAATTGTTAATTGATGAGTTAGAAGACTTTGAACTTCAACTAAAGCAGGTGCCTAGTATCTTGCTTGTGTTGAAAACATTCTTATAACAGCCGTTTTGGAGCTCTACGGTGGGTCTGAAATTATGCAGCTGACCGTACAATCGGTAATAAAAGTTCAGACTTAATTTAGAGCTCCAAAACTGTTGTTTTATCTCTAACTAGCGACCCGCTCCGGCTTCGCACGGCATTTTATACATGTATTATACATATAAACCTTCCTCTTGAATCACTCAATCTATTAAAAAACCGCATCAAAATCCGTTGCGTAGTTTTAAAGATCTAAGCATACAAAGGGAAATAGGGACGGCGAAAAGTGACTTTATTTTATACTATGTAGTGATAATCATAATAATTTGTCTCATTTTTATTAAACTTCAACTCGAGCAGGATTTTAGCATCTTGCTTGAATTGAAAATATTCTACTAATAGCAGTTTTGGAGCTTTAAGATGGTCGCAGATTGATCAGAGCCGAACGAATCGAATTTTTGCCGTCCACGGGAAAAGGTATCTTATATTAATAGAGATAAGGTACATTTATATTTCAGAGTCGGCCGCCTCTGACGATGCGGTCGACTCTGATGACGCCATCGGAAATAAAAATGTACGGTCGGCTGCATAATTGCAGACCCACCGTAGAGCTCCAAATCGGCTGTTATAAGAATGTTTTCAACACGAGCAAGATACTAGACACCTGCTTTAGTTGAAGTTTAAAGTCATGTAACTCATTAATTTATCAAACAAAAGTTATTAGAATGAAAACATTCCAATAATAGTAATTTTAGAACTCTACCGGGGGCTGCAATTATGCAGCCGACTGTACATTTATATTTCAGAGTCGGCAGCCTCTGACGATGCGGTCGACTCTGATGACGTCATCAGAAATACAATAAATGTACCTTATCTCTATCACTATAAGGTACATTTTCCCGTGGACGGCAAAAATTCGATTCTTTCGGCTCTGATTAATCTGCGACCACCTCTAAAGTCAGTCTGCGCTTTTGGAAATAAACATCACATACAAAACAGGTAACAAGAGTGCAGTCTCACTTTAGAGCGCAAACATTCCAATAATATTAATTTTAGAATTCTACAGTGAGTCTGCAAATCTGTTGCTGACTGTACAAGTCAAAAAAATCTTTGAACAATAAAAATATAAACTACAATTGCTTGGACAAAGAAAACGTAATAGAAGAATAAATAAACATTAAGAATATCCATAAAATCTAAATAAACTAAATTCTAACCCACTACAAAAAAATACTACTAAGGGTCGTAGCACACATATATCAACTCGTAAACGGAACGTAAACGTATCAACTCGAGCAGTTCAGTATTCTTTGTATGAAACTCCCTACTGCAACGCACACTAATCGGAATTGTAACGTAATTGCCTCGCCTCGAGACAAGCTCACGAACCGCGGTACGGTGCGTGGTCGACTTGCCGTTCCCGCTCTTACGTCTCACCGTAAGCTTTCTTACGACTCTCAGTACTAGTCGTACCCTAGCTTGCCTTTCTTCATCTACACTTCACGTTCGGATACTGACTAACCGCGCGGCGGCACCCCGCCTAGCCGTAGCCGAGTTGATTCGGAGCTGCTGATCGGTTGGCATCGCGCTTACGTTAGGTTGACGGCGAGGCGATACGGTGACGGTCCGTTTCCGAGTTGATATATGTGCTACGACCTTTAATAAAACACCAAACCAAACTGCCATCACCAAAATAAACCAAAATAAATTTAACTGATAATTCAAGTATGTTGCCACTCGTTTTCCTGAGAAACGCAAGTCAACATGAGTTGAAATTGTATGTTTTCTAAGGAACGCTTGCCAAATTCGAAAAACTGTAGTTTTACATAAAAAAATAGCAAGTTGGAAATCAAAATGTAACATTATTTTATAATTTTCTAACTACTAAATTTTTTATTTATTATTTTTCATCAAGTTTTGGATTTAGTTGTAGGTATAGTATTTTAGGTAATTCTGCATGTATTTTTTTCTGGCATGAATAAAGTTATTTCTATTCTTTTATGCTTTCAAACTTTTCCAAATATAAATAACAGTGTAATTGATGGTTAATTCACAATAAACAATAATTTCATTTAAATTTGGCATAGTTTCAAAGCCTTTTTAGAATTACTAAAAAGGCTTTGCTATCTACTACTAGCTACGCTCCGCGGTTTCACTCGCGTATGTCCCGATCCCATGGAAATATCAAAATGAAAAGTAGCCTATAGCCTTCCTCGATAAATGAACTAAACAACACAAAAATAATTTTTCAATTTGAACCAGTAGTTCCTGAGATTAGCGCGTTCAAACAAACAAACTAACAAAACAATCTTATATTCCAATTTCCAACTTGGTCATTTTTACAAAAAACAATATTGAATTTGACCCTTACTTTGGCATCATCATGTTCTGCGCTCACATGAGTGTTCACATTTGACTAATGAGATAATGCATATGCGCAAAGAGTTAAACCCAAGTGTAAAAGCCAATTGTATACATTTTCTACCTTTAGGCGTGTTATCTTTGGATGTGGTCCCACGTGACCCACTCCTGGGCGTCAAGGGCTTTGGTGATAGACTCCGGGCATCTAGATATAAATTTTATATACATATAACTAGCTTTGCGGATTTAAAACCTAATCGCTCGCGTATCTTGGGATAAAAAGCAGCCAATATGTAATTCAAAGTTTCCAACTCTCTACATAGTTGCATCAGAATCGGTTCAGTAGTTTTCGTGTGATGATGTAATAAATAGACTGCCACAAACTTTTGCATTTACTGAGGATTGGATTAAATATAAAGACACTAAGAACACAAATTGGTAACGGAGTGGTATTTTTAACATTAGATTTTTATAAGTCATGTTCTTCTTCGTATCAATAGAACAAATTAAAGGGAAGGAATTGATGAGGTAGGGTGTGATCCGCCCACTTCAGTGAGCTGCCAGGTCTTTGGGGTTGTTATTAGCTGACATCAGGTCAGCCAAAGTACAGCTATTAGGATTGGAGGGGCAGGTCAAGAGGTGGACCATAGTTTGCTCAGGGGCCCCGCAGTCGTACTGAATCCGGCACGGATCGATCATGCCCCATCTTCCCAGGTTCGCCCTGCAGCGACCAACCTGTGTCCTTAGTCTGTTGAGTGACTTCCACACTGTGAAAGGCAAGTCATGACCAGCGGGAATTGTCTCTGCTGGGCCCAGGAAATGTGGGGAATAAGTCATGTTTATATACAACTTATAAACATCTTACCTTCACTTTCTTCCCCTAAAATAGCATCTTTACACTTCTGTTTTATCAAATCAGCGAACTCATTTTCCGGCAGACTGAATGGCGTTTCATCATTCGGAAATGGTATCGGTTCCGTATCTTCCAGCATAGTTAGATCGTAAAGCCCTTCTAAATGCTTCCATATATCTTGTGTGGATATTTCTTTACCTAGAGAACTGGTTAATTTCTCACAGATACAAGCCATGTGGAAATGTTTGTTGATTCCGACCGGTTTGTGGTTTGCCATCGCGTAGAATAGCTGTATTTCCATTTCAACGTCCCATTTTAAAGTATCTCCCGGTTTGGAATCGGTATCGTCTTCACTGGAAACCATTTTAGAGTTCTATGGGATAGTTTTAATTCTTTCTAAAATTATTTCAGCTGGAATGTAGGTAAACAAAACCAAACAAAACAATGCAGCAGCCATTGATTGATTCGTCCGGGAATGACGTTTTTTGTTTGATTCGATTCGTCTACTACCATAGACTACTTATCGTTGGCCAGTGGCCAATAAAAATGATAAGTCCTTACCCCATATAATCGAATCAGACTGTCAATGTCATGTCAAAGATCTGTCAAAAATTAAGCTTCTAGTGTTGCTAGCTTAAAGCATTTTACCTTTGATTATGTAGTGGAAAATAAATTAGTTAATTAATAATTATTAAAAAAATAAATAATTAATAGACTTATTGAGGATAGTTTTATGGGTCTCTCTGTTTAATTTTGTCATAAATGTTTGTATATCATAAATAATTAAATTTATGATTAGGTATCGTTATGAGTAGGAATATAGTAGGTACTCTCTAAATATTATTACGATTGTTTTTTCATTTATTTCACATCTAGGGTAAAGTAAAATTTAGACTTGGCAATACTTTGCTTGTGTCGGTCGGTCGCTTTTTATTGGGCAAATTATTTTTTTTTTCACAAAAGTTTGCAATGTGTTTTGCCGGATTGAGTTGGAAATAAACGTTAATTAGTTTATTGTATAAATATGGCAAATCATTACGAAGTACCCAGTTGGTAAGAACCTAATACCGACGACGACATAACCCAAAATTGTCGCTTGCAAACGCTACCTGAAGATTGTCTCTTTTTATTAATTCTATAAAGTTTACATTAAATGAAAAAATACATCATCAATACTTTATTAAATAAAACACAGTTCAGGGCAAAAAATTATTATTTATCTACAATTTTATGTAAATATTGTAACCCATTTCAGGGCCGGCAAACCGCCAACAGGACTTCATTTAGACGTACTAAAAGGCGACAAATTGATCCAAAAGCTAATGATTGATGAAAAGAAATGCTACCTCTTTGGACGGAACCCTCAAATGAATGACTTCTGTATAGACCATGCAAGTTGTTCACGAGTGCATGCTGCATTTGTGTATCATAAAGATTTGAACCGAGCATTTTTGGTTGATTTAGGCAGTAGTAAGTATCAATATCCTACTAATATGATAAATGTGAAACTTTGTTTGTTTGTTTGCTTCACACTAAAACTATAAACCGATTGTGATAAAACTCGGTATCTGGATAGCTGGAGACCTGGATTAACACACAGGCTACCTTTTGTCCCGATATTCCCACGGGATCGGGAGTTACGCAGGAAGAAACCGCGGGGCGAAGCTAGTAATATATAAAAATTAATCCCCATTAATCTTGGTAAAGCCATAACTTGAGAATGGCTGGACTGATTTGGCTAATTTTGCTTTTGTAATATTTGTATTTGTAGGAGTCCAAAGTTGGCAAGAAAATATGAAACTTTATCAAGATACTTTTGTGTAAAAAATACCTACTTTTTATATACTTACATAATAATATACAGAAACACACAGATCACAACAAATATTTTTTTACAAATATAAATATCTGTTCTTACACAAATATAGATGGCAGGAATCTAACCCCAAATTATTTATTTTATATTTGTTTATACTGAACAGGTTTTGTCACCATCGATTGTGATAAAAGTTGAGGATACATGGAATGGGGAGTAACTTAAGCTTTTATTCCGATATTTAGACTAGACGTCTTTAGTGGACCTCCTTTTTGCATGAGGATATACTACCCTCTCAGCTTAGTCGATCATGTCCAAAAGAAAGAACTTGTCAATTTGTTTAGAACAAACTAAGCAACAGGTTTGATCAAGATGTCCTTTAACATTCCCAGTGGATGCTCCACATGTGGGTCATTTTGAGGTCACTCTGACAGTTGTGTGCACTACATGTGGGTCACTCCATACAAATTTGAAGCTTTTTTTATAGTTTACTCATGTGGTTTTTTTTTGCATAAGTACATGTGTGAACAATAAACTATAAAAAAAGTTTGCTCAAAAATCAGGCAACATTTTTATAGATTTTCATAGAGTTGTCAGGAAATAAAAGTCTAAAGTTAATAAAAATATGCATACACGTGTGGGGTTCACCTCACATTTAGTAGCTGCACTGTTAACGTGTTAACATGCTGCTGCAGTTAATAATACATTTCTAGTATAAATTATGAATATTTTAGCTCATGGCACATATATTGGCCAGATGAGATTAGAGTCCAACAAACCAACGCAATTGCCAATCGATTCAAACTTCCATTTTGGTGCTTCGACAAGAAACTACATTATAAGGTAAGTAATCTACTAATATATAAAATTCTCGTGTCACGGGGTTCATACTTGAACTCCTCCGAAACGGCTCGACCGATTCTCATGAAATTTTGTGAGCATATTCAGTAGGTCTGAGAATCGGCCAACATCTATTTTTTTTTTGTAAATAGCAAAACAACATTTGCTGGGACAGCTAGTATAATTATAAAACTGACTGATAAACAACTAAGCCAAGTTTTTTACCTGTTAGTATATTATAATAAATAAATTAATAATAGTTTATTCAAAACCTATACAACAATATACAAAACATATAATTAATTTATAATTAAAAACATATATAACTTTATTTTACAAAACATATAATTTACAAAAATAAAGTACTGAAAGTCTACTTAACTTAAGTGGCGATTAAATTGTCATTTAAGGTGAAAGAGTACCTGCACTCTCTCCATACAAACATAGTCGAATGTTTCCTCCCTGGATAATGACACTAGCACAAATATTTTTGTGCCAAAGAACCTATAACTGTCATGGCTATGCCCCTATGTTTTGGTTTTTTTTTCATTTTCTAATTATCATAGAAATTAAGAATTAAAAATTAAAATAACAAAAAAAAAATAGGGGGTGGCAAACATGGTCATGGCAGTTATAAGTTTTATGCACCAAAAATATTTGCTCTAGTGTCCATATCCAGGGAGAAAACAGTTGACTACGTTTGTAATAGTTTGTATGGAAAAACCCCCGGTACCCTCTCCTCTTAAGTTTATCAATAGGTGTGTGTGCACAAATAGTCTTAAATATTTATGGGACCCATAAATATTTGAGATTGTTTGAGCATTAGAATAATGAAAATACTTAGGTTGCACAATTAGATGAATTGTAGAAATAAATGAATAATAAATATTGCAGGATAACCCACACAGCGCCATCTAGCCCAAAGCTAAGCAACTAGGCGTGTGTTTTGGTAGCTAGACAACAGATGCATACTTATAATACGTACAGAATCCGGTTTAGTTAGAACTATTGTTATACTACGAAAACTACTTATTATGTAATGGGAGGATGGTGAACTTGACATAGAGAAACTATGGATACTATCTTATCTTACGTCGGGAGCTAACAGAGCCAGCAACACTTCAACCCAGTTGGATCTTTTGTGTTTACACCTACCTTAATGTTTCTTACATTAAGATAGGTAGGGGTAAGACTGAAGAAGTGGTTGATTAACGCGGTGATCCCACAAAGAGGAAGAAACCTATATTCCTCCGGTTTGGGATACGTATCCCCAAGGAAGCTCATACGCTTCGCTGCTAAGACGCCGCATTCTCTGCAGTGATTATTTAAAGTTGTCTTCATTTTTAAAAACTTGTCATTTGTCCATTTGTTTAATGCCCTGTCAAAGCACCAACCACAGCTCGTGGTTTGCTTTTTCTGCTGTTCATCTTATTATTATCTTACCAATGGTTTCAGAGAACGACCAACAGGAAATTCAAGAGGTATAATGGAGGAACTGCCTAATACTGAGACAGAAGGTGCACTACTAGGGCTACCAGAAACACAGACGGAATTAGATGTAAGATCTCTAATAACTTAAATTGATTCAAATACACTTTTTCGTCTGTTATAATGCCCCTAACATAGTCTATACAACAGCTTCTGCAATGTCTCCTAACACTTGCACATTGGACGACCGTTACAAGGCTTAAAATGCTGCCATCGGCATCGCTGCCTGGTGCAAGCTATATTTTAAATTTAGCTGAACCTCCGACATGTTAAGAAGAAACGTAACATCTCCTTTACCGATACATTTATTTAAATGAATCGTCTCCTTCAATAAAATGTCTCCTTTAACAAACCATCTCCTATAATGGATAGTCTTCTTCAGTTCAAATGGCTCTTACAACGAATTGACTCTTTCAACGATACTTTTCCTTTAATTAATCGTCTCCTTCAATAAAATGTTTCAACAACCCGTCTCCTTCAACGATAAGTCTCATTCAATGACTCGCCTCCTTAAATAAAAATTTCAACGAAAATGTTAAGGTATCGGTTATGGTAAAGAGCGGTCCCCCGACGTGACAATATTTAATCAAAAAAATCACATGTACTTACGTAGGGTCATTCATTTTGTAGGGCTTCACGTGTATACCTTTTTTGTTCTATTTGTGGCTTTTTATTTTCATAGTTTCTTTTCCTTTTTGTAGGCTTTTTACGTTCTTACTATTTTTATTATTTAGAGTCGAGGGTTTTTTAAATTTTTAATTTAATTCTTTATTTCATCCTTTTTGTAGGGAAGGATTTTTGAATTTTCTTATTTCATTTCTTTATTTTCTTGCGATTTATGATTCAGGTAATTTGGTGTAAATAAAAAGTGGCTGTGACATACGGCAGACAGACAGACAGACATGACGAATCTATAAGGGTTCCGTTTTTTGCCATTTGGCTACGGAACCCTAAAAATGGGACTAGGGATAAAAAGTAAAAAAGACACAAACGAAACCAAAAGACGCAAATTAACTTGATAGGCATATTATCTGCTTACATTCTGTTGTTAATCTTGACTTTGTTAACTCATAACTTTGAGACGGCTGAACCGATTTTTATTAAACTATTTGTAATGTACAAATCATGCTCTTTCATTTGATACCCCACTCGAGCATATCTACTCACATTCGATTTTTGATCCTGACTTTTATCCCCCATAACTTTCAGACGGCTACCCGATTTCGATCAAACATAGCTAAGAACACTCCCGACTAATTCACCTTTCAAACAAAAAAAACTAAATCAAAATCGGTTCAGCCGTTCGGGAGCTACGATGCCACAGACAGACACACACACACACACATACACACAGACACGTCAAACTTATAACACCCCGTCGTTTTTGCGTCGGGGGTTAAAAATGTGATTTAAAAATATTTGTTATGTTGGCTTTTGTGAGCATGGTCGGAAAAGAAAAATCCCATTAGTTTCTTGTGCCTTTCTCTCATTGGTGGGCGCATTCCGAAGACAATCCTAACTTAGTTTTTAAGACGTTTTAATGCGATCCCATTTAAATGAATAAAGAATATCAAAATGAATAAAGAATTTCGAAATCTCAAAATTCTTTATTCATTTGGATTCATGATTTTTTTACATGGGCCTGCAGGGCTATATCCAAAACTATGAGATATTGAAAAACACTATCGATTAGTACAAAAATGTTTTTTTAACGGTTACCAATTGAGCTGAAATTTTGCATACATGTTCTCTGTGACACTATTGGGACCTAGATAAATACACAAAAAAAAAATTCTTTCACATGATGTTTCAAAGAACGTATTTTCCAAAGTTCCCAATAAAACGAAACTTTTCTTTACAATTTGTTTTTCAGAATTTAACAGAATTCAACACGGCACATAACAGAAGAATTTCCATGTTGGGGATATCAACAGAAGATGGAAGTGACATTATGAAGGTATATAATTTTTGCAAATATAAGAAAATAAATTTAGAATTTATTAGCTGCGCCCCGCGGTTTTACCCGCGTTAGTCCCGATCGCGGGGGAATATCAAAATTAAAATTAGCCTACAGCCTTCCTCGATAAATGGAATATCCAACATAAAAATAATTTTTCAATTCGAACCAGTAGTTCCTGAGATTAGCACGTACAAACAAATAACTCTTCAACTTTATAATATTAGTAGTATGGTATAGATAAGTATAGTAAGTAGTATGGTATAGATAAGTAGTATATCCGTTGTCTAGCACCCATAACACAAGTCTAGTTACTTAGCTTGGGGCTAGATGGCGATGTGTGGAATGTCCTGCAATATTTATTTATCACTTCACTACATAGTACATGAGAACAAATGCCGCCACTCACGACGCTGTTAAAAACATCTTTCGAAGATGATAAAGGCCAATGATGATGATGACAAAGTATAAAACAAAGTCGCTTTCTCTGTCCCTATATCCCTATGTATGCATATATCTTTAAAACTACGCAACGGATTTTGATGCGGTTTTTTTAATAGATAGAGTGATTCAAAAGGAAGGTTTATATATATAATATATGTATAATATAGCCGTGCGAAGGCGGAGCGGAGTTTCAAGAAGAGTTTCAAGTTATTTTTGTTCTAAAGCCATTATCATTTCTCCAGCCACCGACAGGTACGAAACGTTCAGCCTCAATGCCAGGCGGTATACCGAAGAAACAGAAACGCAACGTCTCCTTCAACGAGGAAGTGGACATCATCAACCCTGAGGACATAGACCCTACTATAGGCAGGTTCAGGAACCTCGTCAAGTCAACCATCGTGCCTAATGCTAACACGCCCGCTAGGAAGATTAAACTGCAAAGCGCTGATGAGAGTGAGTACAAAAAGTGGTCTCCTTTAATAATATGTCTCCTTCAATAAAATGTCTCCTTCAACAAAAAGTCTATTTCAACGAAACGTCTCTTTCAATGCCCCTAACATAGTCTATAGAACAGCTTCTGCAATGTCTCCTAACACCAACATATTCGGCAACCTTTACAAGGCCCAAGATGGGCTGCCATCGCTGCTGGTTATTATTTTAATATGTAGGTATTTATTATTCTCCTCCATATATTTCTATCACGTTACAAACAACCCACCCATCCCCTTCTTTAATTCTTGTCCATCCAAAGGTTGCCTGGAAGAGATCGCTTTTAGCGATAAGGCCGCCCATTGTGCCATAATGTAAGGTATTATTATATATTAATTTTCTTTTAGCAGATATTCACTTAAGTTAGAATTTATTTTGTGTTATTTTTTTTATGTACCTAATCATTTTTCGTTTTTGTTTTTATGGTGCAATAAAGTGTTTATCTATCTATCTATCTGGTGCAAGCTATTTTGATCAGACAAAATTTAATTTAGCTGAACCTCACACACGATAAGAGGAAACGTAACGTTTTCTTTAACGATAAGTTTATTTCAATGAATCGTCTCCTTCAATAAAATGTCTCCTTCAACAAATCGTCTCCTACTACGAATAGTACTCTTCAATAAAATGGCTTTATCAACGAATTGGTTATTTCAACGATACTTTTTCTTCAATTAATCGTCTCCTTCAACAAAATGTCTCCTTCGACAAACCGTCTCCTACAACAATAAGTCTCTTTCAATGACTCGTCTCCTTCAAGAAATCGTCTCCTACAACAAAACGTCTCCTTCAATGACTCATTTCCTTTAACAAAATATCTCCTTTAATGAGTAAGTAGAGACAATCATATTCTTGTATGTTCAGGTCAGCACCACCATTCGTTAAGACTACAAGAGATATCACGCGGCGGGAACCTGTACTCGGACTTGCCCGCGCCAAGCTCGCATCTCAGCCTTATTGGAGCAAGGTAACATATTACTTTTTCTTGTCCATCCTAAAGTTGCCTGGTAGAGATTGCGATAATGCCGCCCATTGTGCCTTAATAGTACTTTTCAGCAGATTATGATATAATAAAGAATTTATCTATCTACACCCGCGTTAGTTTTGATCCCGTAAGAATATCAGGATAAAAAGTAGCCTATGATAATTCCAATGAATCAATGTATCCTCCTACTAGTAGTTTCGGAGCTTATTCGATACAAACAAAAAAAATCTTTATAAATAATCTGTAAAAATATAAGAAAACTAGCTGTCCCGGCAAATGTTATTTTGCCATTTACAAAAAAATAATAATTAAGGAAACAAAATAAGAAATACATAGTAGCCGATTCTCAGACCTACTGAATATGCATATAAAATTTCATAAAAATCGGTCAAGCCTTTTCGAAGAAGTATGGTAACTAACATTGTGACACGAGAATTTTATACTACTTACTAGCTGGTCCCGGCAAACGTTGTTTTGCTATTTACAAAAAAAAAACGGAAAGAAACAAAATAAAAAATAGATGTTGGCCGATTCTCAGACCTACTGAATATGCTCACAAAATTTCATGAGAATCGGTCGAGCCGTTTCGGAGGAGTTCAAGTTCGAACCCCGTGACACGAGAATTTTATATATATAGAGATATCCGTAGAGCAACATTTAAGAATATTAAAGATTTTATAGGCGACGAAAAAGTCCATCTTGTAGTCTAGTGGACATAAAAAAGGTAGTAGAACAAAGTTTCAGTTCAGTTCAGTTTCAGTTCATTTATTTGCGTAAAAGTTGGTACTTGTAAATAAGAACTTATAAAATATTATAATACCGATTATCAACTTTAGTCAAATGTATTGACATGCAAATACAAATTTACAGTTATTACCTACATACTTTTATATAAAACTATTAATTTCTTGTTAAACTTATTCCCCCTTATTCCAAAACGAGGTTTAAGGATAGTCCGAGATGTGGATTTAAACCTTAGACTTAGATACAGATTTACGCGTAAAGTTTATACACAATCCCTGTTGATTACATAGGGAACTATAGTCCAAACACTATCCATAAAGATTATATAGGGATAGTGTTTAAACTATAGTTCACGTATAAATCTGTATTTGAATCTAAGGTTTAAATCCACATCTCGGACTATCCCTAAATCTCGTTTTTAAATAAGGGGGATTGAATTGCAAAATGTCAAAATTATAAATAATATTGTCAAATAAACTTAGGGTTTGAAGTATATTAGTTAAATAAATGTAAATGAAACGTAGGTGCCATCAAATTATTAATTAAAAATTAATAGATACCCAAGGAACTCATTTACGGAATAAAATACCTTTTCCAATAGCCAAGACTTGAGTTTTCTATATAATAACTTTGAAGGTAATTTTTTAATGTTTTCAGCCTGCCTAGCATGAAGACCAAAACACGATACGATAAAGCGATATAACTACATCAACTCTCAAAATATGATAGATAAAGCCGCCATGTTGAATTTTTATTATAAATTGCGATAAAATTATGATATAAATTCAAAATGGCGGCTTTATCTATCATATTTTGAGAGTTGATGTAGTTATATCGCTTTATCGTATCGTGTTTTGGTCTTCATGCTAGGCATACAGGGATCCTGTTATAAATACACACACGCACAGCCGCACTATTTTTCTTATAAAGTTGTGTTCTAGGAAATTTGTCTAAAACTAGCCTATCTGAGTTCCTTGTTGATCTTGGAGATAAATCACTCGCTGTTTTAAAACAATTCATTTTCAAAAATATTATTAAATTTCATGTCATGTCTGTTTGTTATTTGTACAATTAATTGACGTATATATTTGTTCCACAGATTGGGTCTATCGTTACCTAATCCAGCACCGGACGTGGAACTCGAAGGTCCCGAACCACATCTCAACATACAACCACCCCTACCTACTACAGGTATTTATAATATACTAACAGTATATACTATATTTATTGATTGAAATACTTTTAATCACTGTGGCTAAACAAAACGTTTTCTTCAACGAACCGTCTCCTTCAACAATATACCCCCTTAAATTAATCGTCTCCTCCTTCAATGAATCGTCTCTATTACCGATATTATGTTTTCTTCAATGAATCGTCCCCTTAAACGATATACCTCCTTCAATGAATCGTCTCCTTTACCAATTCGTTCTCTTCAACGAACTGTCTCCTTCAACGATATTCAATTAATCGTCTCCTTCAACGATATACCTCCTTCAATGAATCGTCTCTTTTACCGATATGTTTTCTTCAATGAATCGTCCCCTTAAACGATATACCTCCTTCAATGAATCGTCTCCTTTACCGATTCGTTCTCTTTAACGAACTGTCTCCTTCAATGAATCGTCTCCTTTACCAATACGTTTTCTTTAAAGAACCGTCTCCTTCAACGGATCGTCTCCTTCAATTAATCGTCTCATTAACCGATACGTTTTCTTCAACAAACCGTCTCCTTCAATGAATCGTCTCCTTTACCGATACGTTTTCTTCAACGAACCGTCTCCTTCAACGATATACCTCTTTCAATTAATCGTCTCCTTCAACGATATACCTCTTTCAATTAATCGTCTCCTTTACCTATACGTTTTCTTCAACGAACCGTCTCCTTCAACGGACCGTCTCCTTCAACAAAATGTCTCCTTGTACAAAAATAAGTACAATATTTAACATATTTATGTGTATTTCAGCACCAGAAGAGCCGGCATCGAACGAGCCACGAAGGAAGAAGTACGCGAAGGAAGCATGGCCGGGACGGAAGCCCGGACTCATACCTGCTGTTTAATAAACTTTGTAGCTTTTTACTTTATATAACGTACGAAAACTGCTATTATTAAGCGGAAAGGGTACCGACTAGGGCTTGAATATCGGTCAATTTTTTCAATTCCGGAATTCAGTTTCAATATTGATCTATTCAGTTCCGGAATTCCGAAATTCGATGCTTCCTTTAAACTTAACATACAAAATGCATATTATTTATGGAATAACTGATGTTATCGAAATGTATTATTGTAGGGGTATTTAAGGTAGGAAATAATAAATCCATTGAAATAGCTGTTCAGAACTGTAATTGACGACCTCTGTGGCGCGTCGGGCGAACACCCGACTGCGACGCAGAAGGTTGCGGGTTCGATTCCCGCCGGGAACAAGTATTTATGGTGACCATAAATTCTTGTTTCTGGTTCTGGGTGTTTCCTATATGTATAATATGTATATATTTACAAAAAAAAAAGTATATAAGTAGTTTATCCGTTATATGGCACCCATAACACAAGCATTAAGTTGCTTAGCTTGGGGCTGGATGGCGATGTGTAATATGTCCTGAAATATTTATTTATTTATTTAGAACTGTAATTGACAGTGCATTCGAGCTGTCGTCTGTTAGAGAACTTCTTACACGATTACAAATGTAATTCAATTCAATTTTTTGTTATTGCGTTCTGTATAGCTTGAGCTTAACAATTCTGCCAATGACGAGTTCAGCCAATAACGGTTTATGGAGAATGATCGGTTTGCTTAATGTGACCGGTGAGTTGAGTAACAAACTTCCAGCAGATATTTTTCTGGGGACAAAACAAGACGACACAATTTAACTACAAATATAAATATATATCCTATCGTACTAATATTATAAATGTGAAAGTTTGTGTGCGTGTGTGTGTGTGTATGTTTGTTACTCCTTCACGCAAAAACTACTGGACCGATTGCCATGAAACTCGGTATGTAGATAGCTGGAGACCTGGATTAACACATAGGCTACTTTTTATCCCGATACTCCTACGGGATCGGGACTTACGCGGGTGAAACCGCGGGGCGCAGCTAGTTATACATACATCTAATATAAACATCAAAATATATACATAAATAATAAATAAATATTTACTTAACAAATTAATAAAGGGGCCAAAAACAAGGGGAAGAAGAGATTTGAATCGGGGGATATCAGAGGGAAGGACATCATACAGTGAAAAACTACGTAAAGGACAGGAAAAGAAGATATGATCGAGGGTACCCTCCTCCAGACCGCATTCGCAAAGGGAGTGATCACTTATCCTAATCTTTGCCAAATGGATTGGGTAACGTGCATGGCCAAGCCGAAGACGAGAAATTGTTGAAGTGATTCTCTTATTAATTCTCCTAAAAGAGAACCAGGGTTTGTGGGGTATATTAGGTTGAATTTCGCCGTAGGATTTGCCTTTCAGACTTCTGAAGGCCAATTCTCGTAAATAATATTTTTTAAATTACATTTCAATATCATCCCGATTGCATTTCGATTGCAAAAGATACCTTCAAAGTCAGTTTTTTTTTTTTACAAAAAGCTTACTTTGAGGGTTTTTTGAGCTTGTGATCGAAATGATATTGAAATGTAATTTGAACAATGTTATTTACGAGAAGTCTAGTCTGTAGTCCAAGCAGTATACAAGTTGGATTTAAGAGCTCCAGTAATGTCTTGTGGATATAGGGAATAATGCTCAAGAGTGCCTACCTGAGTAGCATAAGAAACCGGTGAAAAGTTGCGTTCAGCCTCGACACTAGTAGGCGGTATTGTTTTTAAATACATAACGCATTGTATTACCTATAACTGCCATGACTAATTTTATTTTTGGAATTCGATGTTTTGTTTTTTTTTTTCATTTTGTAATTATCATAGAAATTAAGCAAAAAATGTTTAATTTTTATTCTAAGTTTATTGAAAATATAAGTGAAATAAATTTATTTCTTGGTTTTATTGAATAAAAAAAAACAAAAAATTGGGGCATGGTCATGGCAGTTATAGGTTTAAATATTTGTGCTAGTGTCATTATCCAGGGAGGAAACAGTCGACTACGTTTGTATGAAGAGAGTGTCGGTACTCTTTCACCTTAAAAACATGTCATTAGATAAATATTTATACTGTCAATTAAAAAAAAAAAACAATTCATTTGTTTATTTTCTTGTTATTTTGTCACTAATATCAAGATTAGTCATTAAAAAACCTTTACTGGCCCTTATTACCTGCATAAAATCAAGGTTAAAAAAATGTTGCCCGTATTACCCGCAGTTTGTGAAAGATAACAGTTTTATGTACTAAGTATATTTTATTCTACAAATAATTAAGGTTATGTTTAATTTTTATTCTAAGTTTATTCAAAATATAAGTGAAATAAATTTATTTCTTGGTTTTATTGAAATCCTATTTTGTCATATTTACCTACAAGTGTGAAGCCATAACTAAAAAAAAATGATAAGGTTTTTTTTTTCGAAATCGGCAATCTAATATTAGGCTTTTATTCACCTAACAAACCTTAACTCCTGATCATTTCCTGATCCTATTTTAATAAAGAGAGATATTTAGTTGCTACGAGATATTGCTACAAGACTTACAAGATATTGCTATAAGACCTTTGAGATATTCAGTTGCTATGAGATATTGCTATATGACCTTTGAGATATTTAGTTGCTACGAGATATTGCTATAGGACCTTTGAGATATTTAGTTGCTACAAGACGTACGAGATATTGCTATAAGACCTTTGATATATTTAGTTGCTACGAGACCCACGTGATATTGCTATAAGACCTTTGAGATATTTAGTTGCTACGAGATATTGCTACAAGACTTACGAGATATTGCTACAAGACTTACGAGATATTGCTATAAGACCTTTGAGATATTTAGTTGCTACGAGACCTCCGAGATATTGCTATAAGACCTTTGATATATTTAGTTGCTACGAGACCTACGAGATATTGCTATAAGACCTTTGAGATATTTAGTTGCTACGAGATATTGCTACAAGACCTTTGAGATATTTAATTGCTACGGGACCTACGAGATATTGCTACAAGACCTTTGAGATATTTAATTGCTACGGGACCTACGAGATATTGCTACAAGAACTTTGAGATATTTAATTGCTAGGGGACCTACGAGATATTGCTAAGATACCTTTGAGATATTTAATTGCTACGAGACCAACGAGATATTGCTGAGAGACCTTTGAGATATTTAATTGCTACGGGACCTACGAGATATTGCTAAGAGACTTTTGAGATATTTAATTACTACGGGACCTTCGAGATATTGCTACAAGACCTTTGAGATATTTAATTGCTACGGGACCTACGAGATATTGCTACAAGACCTACGAGATTTTGCTACGAGACTATCGCTGTATCGCGAGTGACTTAATAATGGAGCTTTCTTAGAAAAATGGTAGGAAAAAGGGTGACGATAAAAAAAAACAAACAAAAAATGGTTGTCTGTAAAGTCTGTTTCCGGACGATAATTTTACGTGATAACGTCATAAGAAAACATTGATGGTAACCATGGCAACGATAAAACGTTGCTATAGTTACCTTGTCAATAACATGAGGCGTTCCAGTAACGACGCGTGACGTCACACTTTTTTGAGATTGCAGGTGTTCACCAATTTATAAAACGTTATCACGACAAAAACATGTTTTTATATAAGAATTTCACAACTCGTAACAGGGGATAGCGAAAGAAAAGCTACTCGCAATATCAAATTTTTTATGTTAAAGTTTGTATGTTATTTAATTTTGTTACCTCTTCATGCAAAAACCATTGGACTGATTGCAATTAAACTTGATACGTAGAGCTAGCAGAAGTCTTGGAATTAAATTTCAAAAGCTACTTTTAAAATAAATAAATATTGCAGGACATTCCACACATCGCCATCTAGCCCCAAGCTAAGTAACTAGACTTGTGTTATGGGTGCTAGACAACGGATATACTACTTATATACTTTTCTATTTTAAATATATACCTACTTATAATACAAAAAAACAACCAGACCACAGACAAATAGGTATACATAAATACTTGTCTGAGGTAATCTAATCGGCAACCCTGTGTCTGGCAGTCCGGCATGGTGACCATTGTGTCAACTGGGTCGTCAAATTGGGTTTTATTTTGATATTCCTAAGAAAAAATGTGGTGCAGCTGGTTGAGTCTAGGGAACGAGCCCACCAATGAGAAGAAGGCACAAGAAACTCATGAGGTTGTGAACTAATGAACATTTGCATTCACAAAAAAGTGTGACGTCATTTAGCGTTCCGGGAACGTGACATGACGTACGTCACGCGCCTCGTGTTTGTTTTATATAGTTTAATAATAATATCGCTCATCTGGGCTTGTGTTATGGTGACGACTGACGAGTGACGAATAGAAGACTTATAAATAGAGGACAAAACGTTTTAACGAAAAAAAAAATACTTTTAAGTAATGGAAAGAATAAAAACCAGTTTTTCGTGTCTGAAAAACAAAAAACGGTCGAAAAAAAGACGCTAGCTAAGAAAAGATTTAAGAAAAAACCCTTACCTACGTGGACGAATTAGCAGGTAAAAGCTTGTGCTTTATAAACATTTTGATTAATGGACATATCATATACATCTTTAGGTAACTTATAATAGAGCACACATAATTATATGCTATTAAGCAACCCGTTTTTATTTTCCGAAACCTTTTAATGGAAACGATCATCTTTATTTCTTAACTAGCGACGCGTCCCGGCTTCGCACGGCTATATTATGCATGTATTATACATATAAACCTTCCTCTTGAATCACTCTATCTATTAAAAAAACCGCATCAAAATCCGTTGCGTAGTTTTAAAGATCTAAGCATACCTACATAAGGACATAGGGACGGCGAAAAGCGACTTTGTTAAGCTATTGTTTTATACTAGTAGTGATATAAAATTATGAAAATCGCTATTTTTTCATTCCCAAAAATCAAATGACTCACTAACAAAATAACCAGATATTGCATGTTAGTAACTAATTACAAGAAATACGTAATATGAAACAACCTGAAGGATTCTCTTCCTATGTAGGTAGTACCTACCTACCGTCTCAGCGAAATTAACAAAATCCCTACCTCCGTCAGTCGGTCCGAGGCCTCCGCAACGAGCGGACGTGTCCACGCCCGCGCACCCAAACAAAAGTGTATAAAATCCTAATAATTGAGTGAAAATACCGTGTTTTGTGTATAAATATAACAGAGAAAATCATCTATTTTTATCTGTAAGTATTTTTTTATAATTATTGTTGATTATTGTATTTTTTTGGGATAAATATACCTGTTGCTGTCTGGAGATATGATAGTGATTGGAAAAATTGCTAACAATTTTTCATTGTTCCCGCTATTGAATGAATGTTTTTATGGTTGGAAGATGAAATGTTTAATTTTTGAATTGTAAGAGGGTTTAGGAGTGTGTGTGCTTTTGTTTGTGTGTGTGTTTATGAATTTACAAGATAACCAGATGGATGCGATGATATTAATCTATCGATTTTCATATCACTTCCTACGATAATATCAACTTCACTACATAGTCTACACTAATATTATAAAGAGGAAAACTTTGTTTGTTTGTTTGTTTGGTTGTAATGAATAGGCTCAAAAACTACTGGACCGATTTTAAAAATTCTTATAAAATAAAGTCACTTTTCGCCGTCCCTATTTCCCTTTGTATGCTTAGATCTTTAAAACTATGCAACGGATTTTAATGCGGTTTTTTTAAATAAATAGAGTGATTCAAGTGGAATGTTTATATGTATAATACATGCATAATATAGCCGTGCGAAGCCGGAGCGGGTCGCTAGTAGACTATATAAACATGAAAGATTTGTTTGTTTGTTTGAATTGAATAGGCTCCGAAGCTACTGGACCGATTTTGATGAAACTTGGTATGAGGATACATTGATTCATTGGAAGTAACATAGGCTACTTTTTATCCCGATATTCGAACGGGATAGGGACTTACGCGGGTGAATTCTTTTATATTGCTGCGATTTTTGCTGTTGCGGGTTCGATTCCCGCCTCAATCAAATATTTATATATTGGTATTTGTTTTTCGTGTGAGTGTTTCTGCATGTTTTTGAAAAAAGAAGTAAACAAGTATTCTATCTGTTGTCTGGCTAACATAACACAAGCCTAGTTGCTAGATGGCGCTGTGTGTAAAGTTCTCCTATAGTTATTTATTTATATTCTTCCAGTTTTTTAAATGTACGATTTTGTGTTGATATTTCGATAAAGGCACCTACCTACCATATGAATGCGCAAATAAATGAAATGAAACATCTCATCAGGGTTGTTAGATTATGTAAAATGTACTTACTCTGCAAAAACTACTGGAGCCCTATTTTTGAATCGTTCGCCCCGCGTCGAGCGCTCGATCTCTACTGATATTCGTTCGACATCGGAAATTCGCTATTTTTGAATCGCTTCATCGTAACGAGTGGTCTCCACCACTCGTCGCCGACAGGCGAGTGGTAGAATAAACATCAAACAATCATAGTCAAACATTCGGAAACGGTCTTTGAAAAATATTTATCTTTTGGGATAATTTCGGATGTCCGCTGGTAATTACCGCTTTTCAAATAACTGCGTAAAACGAATAAAAATTGACATTTTTAATTTCGACGACGAACGATTCAAAAATACAGTAAATTTGTGTCATGCGACTTGGAAGTCGAGCGTGACTTGTAGGCGTATACGACGAAGCTTTGTCACACGAGCGATTCAAAAATAGAGCCCCTGAACTGATTGCGATGAAGGACTGAATTTAGTTATACTTAGCTAATACTTTGCCAAAAGGGTTGAATTTCACTCAACAAGTGCAAGTAAAAAGGTTCCCAAAACAAAAAAAAGATTAATTAACAAAATCTAATTTTATGGTTTATAAATTAGGAATTTAATCACATTATTTCTTGTTAAAGTTATACTACGCTACGGTAAGATTTTATTTATTTGTGATTTTTCTCGGACAGTAGGTAGATACTTTTCTCGGACAGTAGGTAGATACTTTTCTCGGACAGTAGGTAGATACTTTTCTCGGACAGTAGGTAGATACTTTTCTCGGACAGTAGGTAGATACTTTTCTCGGACAGTAGGTAGATACTTTTCTCGGACAGTAGGTAGATACTTTTCTCGGACAGTAGGTAGATACTTTTCTCGGACAGTAGGTAGATACTTTTCTCGGACAGTAGGTAGATACTTTTGCAAATGCAATGTATTAAAATTAAAAAATAATAATTTAACTACTCCAGTCTCCTCTTCTTTCTCCTAGCCTTATCCCATTATTTGGGGTCGGATCTCCTAGTTACTCTTCGCCAGGACACACGGTCCTGGGTCGTCTTTGTCGATATGTCGGAATTTTTTATGTCCTTATTAATGGTGGCTATCCACGTTTGGCGGGGTCTACCTCTGGTTTTAGGTGGGGTCCACATATCTAACACCTGCCGGGTCATATGTTCAGGTGGTCGGCGCATCACGTGTCCATACCAGCGTAGTCGATTTTCAACCAGCTAATTTAACTACTCCAGTGGGGGTAGAAAATTGTAACACTCGACAATAACCCATCTACTTATTTTTTTATTATCTATTTAAATATTTGGAACGTCACTAAGTGCACATGTCAGTTATATTTATTTAAATCTTTAATTATTTTTTAATTTTTTTATCTTTAAATATTTAAATTTAATTAATATCGACTTATTTAAAAACTGCTAAAAATATACATAGAGTTACGGTGAAGGAAAACATCGTGATGAAACCCGCGGCCTAGTTGGCTCCAGATGTATTGACAAGTTCTCTCCTCTGGACATGGTCGACTAAGCTGAGAGGGTAGTAGGTGCTGGGCAAGCCTACTCCATCTTCACGCAAAAAGGACCCAATTAAAAAGGGTCTAATCGCGGAAAACAGCCTGTATACAAGTACAAGTACATAGAGTTACGAAGTACTTAAGAAATGAGAATAAGTATACAACACTATTATTTTACTAACTAATAAAATAAACAAACCTACATACTTATCCACCATTTCTCCTATCGTTTAAACAAACACCAACTACATACCTCTCCCTCTAAATAAACAGACCTACAGCTACGATAGAAGTGAACATTAACAATTAATAGAATTACTATCTATTTGCTATTTGCCTTTACTTTAGTTGTCATAGTGAAATTGGAGTTCGATATCTCTGCCGAAATGGCTAGATTTAAACAACTATATTTCAAGCTATTGCATAGCTTTTATCTCGGGCTTTGAGCGCGGCGACCGAATCAAGAATTTCCGTAACGAAAATAAAACCTAACACTCCCCATTCCGCCTACCATGTAGCTCGGCCGAGCGTTCACTTATTTATATAGTTGTCTAAATCTAACCATTTTATTTTGTATCATCTTTTTTAACGAGATAGCGTCTAATAAATTGATGGAACACCTGCATTCACAAAAAAGTGTCATGGTAATATTGTGTAAGGTCATGCGTCCCGGTCTCGTTGTGTGACGATATGCGTCATGGTAACATAACCATGACGTGTCTGTTCCCGTTAGGAAACAGAGTATTTAATAATAATAATATCGCTTATCTGGGCTTGTGCTATGGTGACGAGTGACGAATAGAACACTTTCGTAAAGGAAAAAAAATCTTAATTTTTTATCGTTTTGTTATGACATAAAATTATCATCCGTAAACTGACTATACAGACAACCATTTTAAAGAGAAATGTGAAGCAAACAAAAGTTTAAAACAAATTACATGTTAACAGTTTTCCTAAGAGTTCAACCCCCTTATTCCAAAACGGGGTTTAAGGATAGTCCGAGATGTGGATTCAAACCTTAGATTTAGACACAGATTTACTCGTGAACTATAGCCTAACTAAACACTACCCCTATTGATTACATAGGGAACTATAGTCTAACTAAACACTATCCTTATCGATTACTAGCTGCCCTCCGCGGTTTCACCCGCGTAACTCCCGATCCCGTGGGAATATCGGGATGTAAGCTATCCTATCTCTCAAGTTGGATCGAACTGCACATGGTGTGCGAATTTTATTATAATCGGTTAAGTGGTTTAGGAGTCCATTGAGGACAAACATTGTGACACGAGATTTATATATATTAAGATATAGGGATAGTGTTTAGACTATAGTTCACGTATAAATCTGTATTTGAATCAAATGTTTATCATCAACCAAAAATTGAAACTACTGGACCGATTTTAATTAATTGCTACGAGTGTAACCTGGGCTATAACAGAGGGTATCTTTTATATGGCGCACCACACAAGTATTCTGTGAGGCCGTCATGGCGAAGAAGGAGGCGGACGAAAGGGAAAGGGAAGCTAACGCCACTGATCCCCTTCGCAGACGTCGCGTCGTAAGACCTGGGGGCCTACTCTAATTCATCGAAAAACGAAATTCGATCGAAGTTCGAAATGAATCTTACCACAATTCCACTCTTTCCGAAAGAAAATCGAAGTTTCGCTTTTTATTCGCTTTTTACCTTCGAAACCTTTTCGAAACCCTACTCTAATGCAAACGAAAAATTGACTTTGACATTTCTTTGATCGTAAATTTAACCTCAAATTGATGAAACCAAAATAGTTAACTTTTTACTTTCGTTTTTGTAATTTTTTCCGTGAAATTACACTTATGAATGTCGTGTTCAGTGTTATGGGATATAGCTTTTCGCGAGAAACTCTTAGAACGTCGTAGGAATCGTCGCCGCTTGCGAAATGAATTTTTTTATGTTATATTCCCGATTCGGAGTTTGTAAGAAGTTTGTACTCAGTCGGCAGCTTTTTGAAGTTATATATGCGGACAAAGTCCCACTCTTAAATTAAGTGCCCATGGAATTAAAAAAACATCGTAAACATTAATAAAAATGTTTAGATATCCAAAATAATATGAACTTTCGGGGTGTAGTTCCAATAACATACTTATAAAAATGGTAACTCTCTCAGGGTAAGGGACGATCGGCTGCTTCCATAAACGGCCCATGGACAGTGGAGATAGAAAACCTGGTGGGATTTTAGTGATAAATTCCACATACGCTGCTCCCCTCCGGGAAAAATCAATTTCTTCCCCACCAAGATGGGATATGTTGATAGGGGCTAGATACACTAGCCCGATATTTCTACGGCTGGATTATACGGGTGAAACCACGGGGCAACGTCGTATTATAGTATGGGTCATAAGTCCACTATCAGTTTGCTACAATAATACTATCAACGAGTATTGGACTTACGACAAAGTCAAAGTCAAAGTCAAATTTCTTTATTCATTTCGATGCATAAGTATATAATATACATTGATCACTTAGAAACGTCTTAAAAACTAAGTTAGGATGTGTGCCTTCGGAACGCGCCCACTAATGAGAAGAAGGCACAAGAAACTCATGGTGGTTTTTTTTATGTGATCACGCTCACAAAGGTCAATATTACAAATATTTGAAGGTATTATTTGAAATGGACCTTCTTCTAATAGACGTTACACACAAACATAAATACTTGAATTAAAAGTACACAGTGTGATTATTATTTTCAATATGTTAGCTATGTCTTTAGCTGTGTGAGTGTTATAAGCCGCCACCCGCTACACCAACCGACGTGGGTTCGATCCACAGGTTACGTTGTTATAATGTTCAAATAGTGCAGCACAGGATTGTAAAGGTTACGGTGAGCAGAGACTTTTTACCGTTGATTGTACATGTCGCAGACAATCCGTACTTACGCAAAATTAATTTCAATATATAACTAAAATATTTATAAAACAAAAATAAATGTAAATCCCGTACATTTACGAGATTTTCCAAGGCTTTATCTTTTGTTAAAATTACGTGTCTAGAATATTAAATAACTGAAACGCTCGTTTTTACATTAAAAATGTACTTATTTCTTTTAACACAATCCAACAATGCTAAGTTAAGTTCCTAGTAGGAATCGAAATTCGAGAAATTCGTAGAAACAAGATTACAATTTTACTCCTCCGAATTTGTCCAAAAGAAACAATTTTATTTCTCTGGGTATTTGATTTCTTCACTTATTATAAAACCGGTCAAGTGCGAGTTGGAATCGCACACTATGGATTCCGTGCCATATTGTATGGGAGCCCCACTTAATATTTTTTATAGTGGGTATTTATTTTCATAGCGGCAACAGAAATACATAATCTGTGAAAATTTCAACTCTCTAGCTACCTTCATAAAAAAATTATTTCAAAATATTAAAATTAAAAACACACAAATCAAAATTAAGTTACACAAATAAAAATAAAAAATAAAAACACACTTATGTACACATCACTTCACTTCACTACATAGTATAAAACAAAGTCGCTTTCTCTGTCCCTATTTCCCTTTGACCGCTTAAATCTTTAAAACTACGCAACGGCTTTTGATGCGGTTTGTTTTAATAGATAGAGTGATTCAAGAGGAAGGTTTATATGTATAATACATGCATAATATAGCTGTGCGAAGCCGGGGCGGGTCGCTAGTTATAAATAAAAACCCTATCCAGAGCGTCTCCACGCGGCATCTTCCTAAGAGACTGGCGGCATTCCCTCTCTGGATAGACTCTCTAGCTATTACGGTTAATGAGATACAGCCTGGCGACCTAAAGAGGGACAGACGGACTGACAGACAAACAGTAAAAACTTAGTAATTGAGTCTTGTGGGTACGAAACCTTAAAAACATGGCCCTCTTAATTATTTTTAACGGAAAATAAGATTGCTTTTGACCTCATCTCATCTGATGGGAAGCAAAGATGAGGTTGAGGATGTAGCATGCTCGCCTAGAAGGTACCTATTCACTCTAGATTTGAAGACTCCAAGGTTGTAGTTCTGGGGGACCAGCGACGCGGGTAGAGAGTTCAACTTTTTAGCAGACCGCAAGAGAAAGGTGGATGCGTGAAATTGGTATTGGAGGCCCAGAAGGCCGATTCTCGTAAATAACATTGTTTAAATTACATTTCAATATCATCCCGATTGCATTTCAATTGCAAAAGATACCTTCAAAGTCAGTTTTTTTTTACAAAAAGCTAACTTTGAGGTTGTTTTTAGCTACTTTGAGGGTATTATTTGTGATCGAAATGCAATCGAAATGATATTGAAATGTAATTTGAACAATGTTATTTACGAGAATTGGCCTTCTGATCGCTCAACGTACCAGATCCCCTTTTGGTCGCCTTCTACGACGAGCAGAGGCTACCACACCCAGACTACAGGGTCTTAAGTACGGAACACTAAGAATAAACATAGTATATAAATAACCTCCCTATTCAAACCTACTCAATCGAATACATGTCCCAGGCACTACAGAGTCCAGACTAGCAAGGATTAAAGATCCTGGCGCTGTAATCACTACATAGTATAAAACAAAGTCGCTTTTTCTGTCCCTATTTCCCTTTGACTGCTTAAATCTTTAAAACTACGCAACGGATTTTGATGCGATATAGAGTGATTCAAGAGGAAGGTTTATATGTATAATACATGCATAATATAGCCGTGCGAAGCCGGGGCGGGTCGCTAGTAAATCATATAAGTCAGATGTAAAGGCCTATATTCAATGCTTAGTACAAAACTGTAACCAGATTCCTAACTGTAATGAACTATGTATCTTATAGTTATTAGTAATTTCTACGTGGCAGCCCACTTTGAGCAATTATAGGTATGCTCAGGTTTAGCAATCAATTATGGATTGTTTGTTATCTACACTTCTACATCTACAATAATTTAATAAAGAGGAAAGATTCTTGTTACGAACAGGCTCCGAAAATACTGGACAGATTTTGATAAAACTTGATATGAGGATACATTAATGATTCAAGGAAATAACGATTTATACAGGGTTATTGGAAATTATACTAGCAAGCCGTTGAGGGCTACTTCTGTGCACCTTAACAAACAACTTTTGTTCTACGACTTTTGGAAATTCGAAAAAAATGAACATTTTGAGGTTATGTAAATTCGAAAAACAGCAGATTTTTTAAAACAAAGGTCATTCAGACTAAGAACAGTACATAAAACATAAAAAATAAGTAAAATTTCAAGGTTAATGACCTCCCCGTGTAAGAAACAGCTGATTTTCAGGTAAACCTAACCTAAAAATTTTCAAAAAAATGTTCGAATTTCCAAAAGGCGTAGATCAAAAGTTGTTTCTTACGGTGCACAGAAGTAGCCCTCAACGGCTTGCTAGTATAATTACCAATAACCCTGTATACATTGCAAATGGGTTGCCTAAAATATTTCAGTCCAAAATGATTAATGTTTTTTTTTTTTAGAATTTTCGCTGGATTGGTCAAAAGACAAATTCCGTACCAATGAGCTACATAATCTTTATTTTAACTTAACTTTAATTCATTAACCAGACCAGTTTAGATGACTAATATCGATTTACCGGCCTACACTAGGCCGGTAAATCGATATTAGTCATTTCGTTTAGCATTAGCCTAATCCCTATTACCAGCGTATCCCCCCTGGTAGGGATAAGTGGATTTTTTTTCCACCTATCCCTACCATTGAGCTACTAGTGGGGATAGGTGGAAAACAAGTTCTACCTATGCCTACCAAATACTACTAAGTACTGTCAGTTACAAAAAATAATTATTATTCAGGAGGGAAAATATTAAATTGGTGTTTTAACCATGTAACTACTATAAAATTACTTACCTGCTTACCTACGAGTTGTGACGGGAAAAATTAGGCAATTTAACGTTTGCATATTCTATAGGCTGCATACTTTCTATTGGTATGGAATTTGTCTCATAAACAAGCCAGTAAAAGGGTTACTAAACAAAATAAAAAAATGAAATTGTTATCACTATCACTACATAGTATAAAAAACCAAGTCGCTTTCTCTGTCCCTATTTCCCTATGTATGCTTAAATCTTTAAAACTACGAAACGGATTTTGATGCGGTTTTTTTCAATAGATAGAGTGATTCAAGAGGAAGGTTTATATGCATAATATACACACACACATATACACATGCATAATATAGCCGTGCGAAGCCGGGGCGGTCCGCTAGTTAATCATATTCTGGACTGAACTTTTTAGGCAACCCATTTGCAATATATTTACTGACGTATTTAATTTGATATAAAATACTTTTTATCCATTAAACAGCTAGATGAAGGTTATAAAGGGATCTCCGACATTTAATATTTTTGACGTGACAACGTTTTATAAATTGGTTTGCCGGGTGACACTTCAAGAAACTGCGTTACGCTCCGCTGACGTTATGCGCTCACAATGAGAGCGAGTGAGAGGCACGCGGGCATGGTTAGCCCGCCTAAGAGCGAGAGAGACAGACATAAAAAGTGAAAGGCACGCGTCCCTTCCACTCGAGCACAGTTGTTGTCACGTAAAACTTTCGCCCGTATACCGACTTTACAGGCAACCAGTTTTTTTTTAACTACAAGAACAACTACAAAAATTGTAATTATTAAAAACACAAACATTTTCCGCTTCTATACGCCAATGCGCCACGAAGGCAATCCAATAACACTTCAATGGCCACTCGATAGTCATAAAATGGTCAAATAATTGAAACAAACGGGTATGCCAATTAAGGCGCAATAAACAGCTTAATGGTATAGTACTTATATGACGTTGTTGCAGTGTTGAGTACTAAAATTAACCGGTAGGGTGTGTTCTGTATTAATTGAGTTGACCAGTTAACGGCCGCGGGCAGTAAAAGGTATGTACTTAAAAGTACAGTCAGCAGCTACAACGCGACTGCTTTTTTATATTTTTACTACCGACCCGCCCCGGCTTTGCACAGCTGTATTAAACATGTATAAACCTTCCTCTTGAATAACTCTATCTTTAAAAAACACCGCATCAAAATCAGATTGCGATTGAAACTGGATAACAATGTAGCTCTGGAATAACACACACACTTTTTTTCCTTAAATTTTCACGGGATCAGGGCTAATGGTACGGTAAAATAATCACAGATAATAAATAGCACAAAACAGCAGCCTTCACATAATCAACAACCCACCCGTCCCTTTCTTTAATTCTTGTTCATTCAAAGGCCGCCCATTGTGCCTTATTGTTTAGTTTTATTAATTTTCTTTTATCGAATATTATGTACTTTTGTTTGAATTAATTTTGTGTTTACTTGTGTTTTGTTTTCATGGTGCAATAAAGTGTATATCTATCTATCTATCAAGTCAAAGTCAAATTTTATTATTCATTTGGATGCTTAATACATTTGTATAAAGACCACATAGTATCGTCTTAAAAACTAAGTTAGGATGTGTGCCTTCGCAATGCGCCCACCAATGAGAAGAAGGCACCAGAAACTCATGGGGTTTTTTTTTTCATGTGATCATGCTCACAAAGATCAATTTTACAAATATTTTAAAGTATTATTTGAAATGGAGCAACTAAAGTCACGTCCATGGGTTCTTATCATTAAAGTAAGACGAAGTATCATAGTACGCCTTACTGCACAATTTATGCTTTATAATAGTTTTGAACCTGTTAATGGACATGTCATATCTTTAATGGACTACAAAAAGCAAAACAGCGGAATACAAGAAGCAGTAAAATCTAATTCATCGTAGTACTCGTAACTGATAGATTAGATTGGTACAAAAAGCTGAAACATCCATTAATGGATTTGTTCAGTGAATTAGAGGGGAATAGAGAACAAAATCAGATGTACAAACAAGAACAATATATTCACATTATTTCCAACGTCTGATTAAGTTTTCTGTTGACTGTACCACATCATTGTTGCAGACAGTGTTGGTACTCATACAACAGAATGTTGAGCGCTGTTTGCTTCGGGAATTGGCTATGGCATAGATGTGTTGATTCTATTGTTGGACATTATAAAATATGATATATTTTTTCTGAATCTATATATACGTAATAATATAAAATCCTTTGTCCTGACTGACTGACTGACGGATCAACGCACAGCCTAAACGCTGATCGTAGAGACCTGAAACTTGGAGGGTGTGTTCTTTGTATGACGTAGGCATCCGATAATAAAGAATTTTCCGATATTCTACCCTTTGGGGGCAAAAAATGGGGGCAAAGTTTGTACGGGAAAACTTGATTCCTTGGTTCATTTTCGACATTTACGAGAACGAAGTCACGGGCAAAAGTTAGTATTATTAATATAAAATGCTTTGTCCTGAATGACTGACTGACTGACGGATCAACGCACAGCCTAAACCACTGATCGTAAAGACCTGAAACTTGGAGAGTGTGATCTTTGTATGACGTAGGCATCCGTTAAGAAAGGATTTTGAAAAAATGAACTCCTACGCAGACGAAGTCGCGGGTAAATTGTAGTTCAAATTATAAAAATCACCCGCGTAGGTGTTAAAATAATTGCTGGAAAATTAAACCCCTACGAGGTAAGCCGCGTAAATCATGAACAGAATTCCGATCAGGGTAAAAAGTAGCCTAGTGCTATTCCAGGAATTCAGCTACCAAGATTCATCGCAATCGACTCAGGCGATTTGCAGGTCTACCGCCGTAAGTCCGTTGCTTTCGTATCGCAACACAACGGCCGTCGCCATCATTATTATAATTGAACGTCGTAATTTAACCCGTCGTAATACTGAACGAATGAAATATTGCCGTTGCCTTCCGGTTCGATTTACGCAACAATATTTCGCCAAAAAAAATTGTTTTATTAACTTTTTTTATAATATTTAGTAAAAATCAAACGAAGTCAACGCATGAAAGCGGCGCCGCAACCACCGTCGATTTCATTTGACAGTTAATCAACAAATCGATGGCGACGCCGCTGTCGGGTTAAACTTCAGCGCGGTAGCTTTTACTGTCAAAAATCTCCTTTTATTCGTTTCAATTGCCATCGTATATCGTCCATCGTAATCGAAGCGTCGTCGTTATGGCATTACGGCAGCACATGAGTTAACTCATGTGACCGCAGTACGAAATGATCAGCTGTTTGCCATCGGCTGTCAAAATGAAAGCGATGCCGATGTCCCCGCACTAATGGCGGTAGATCTCCTGGTGGGGAAAAGCCCACGGGGCGGAGCCAGTTCCATAAATTTCTCTATTCCTATTGTTTTTATAATCCAAACAGGTTCCAGTTATTAATTTATTCGCCCATTTGTTTAACGACATCTTTTAATAACAGCAGGGCCACCGTAATAACTTTATATTAAAGGAAAAAGGAGAAAGTTTCACGTAAAAATCTTTAGAACAAACAAAAAGAATATTCGTCGATGTAGATAAACGAAAGTTTCACGGACTCTTGGAGTAGTCCAGTTGGTAATTATGTCATTATTTTATGCGAAAAGTTTTCTTATTCGTTGAAGCAGGTCATAGTAAAAGTAGGTACAGTATGCGTCATAAGTCCACTATCAGTTTGCTACAATAATACTATAAATAAGTATTGTACTTACGACCTTCTTCTAAGAGACGTTACATACAAACATAAATACTTGAATTAAATAAATAAATATTGCAGGACATTCGACACATCGCTATTTAGCCCCAAGCTAAGTAACTAGACTTGTGTTATGGATGCTAGACAACGGATATACTATTAATACACTTTCCTTTTGTAAATTTAGACTTATAATAGGTACATAGAAACAACCAGACCACAGACAAATATCTAAGCATAAATACTTGTCTGAGGCGGGAATCGAACCCTGTGTTTGGTTGTCCGGCATGGTGACCATTGTGCCAACTGGGTCGTCAATTATAAGTACTAAGTGTAAATATTATTTGCAACATGTTAGCTATATATATTTAGTTGTGTGTGTGGAATAAGCCGCCACCTGTTACACCAACCACGTCGCGAGGTGAGTTCGATCCACAGATTACGTTGTTATAATGTTCAAATAGTGCTGCACAGGATCGTAAATGTTACGGTGGCGGTGGATTTTTGAGCGTCGATTCTAATTACTCTTTGCCTACATTCAAAGACTCGCTTAAGTTAGTTCTTGTTTGAAAAATCTATTCAGCGCCTTTACAAGATGTAATCAAGATTAATTTATACAGCGTTAGCAAGTTTAATTCATCCTATTTGAAGCGCTGCAGTGTTATAAACATGTATTCGATAGATTAGACTATAGTACCCACTCAGCTTAGCCTACCGTGTCCTGGGGAAAGGCGTCAATACGCTGAAGTCAATCAAGCCTAAGTTTATTGTTAAACTAGCGACCCGCTCCGGCTTCGCACGGCTATATTATGCATATATTATACATATAAACCTTCCTTTTGAATCACTCTATCTATTAAAAAAACCCGCATCAAAATCCGTTGCGTAGTTTTAAAGATTTAAGCATACAAAGGGAAATAGGGACAGAAAAAGCGACTTTATTTTATACTATGTAGTGATAGTGATGATGAAACAACAATTTTGTCGTCATGATTAACCATGAAATCATTGTATTACGATGAAGTTGGTTCCAGACTTAATATAAAGGTACAAAAGTACATAACATAATAAAGAAGAAACTCTATGAGCTCGTTCCATCCTGCCCTTTCTGCCACAAGACAACGAGGTGTACGAAGGCTCGCCATCCACACATGGTGAAAGTTCCTATCTCGGGCACAAAGCGTCATGCATCCACCTTTCTCGTACGCACTGCTAAGAAATGGAACTCTCTACACGCGTCGCTGTTCCCACAAAACTACAACCTTGGAGTCTTCAAGTCTAGAGTGAATAGGTACCTTCTAGGCGAGCATGCTACATCTTCAACCTCATCTTCGCTTCCCATCAGGTGAGATGAGGTCAATGCAAGTAAAAAATTAATAAAATACTTAACTTAAAACATATGAAATCCACTTCTAAAAAAATAGTACCCAAAAACGTCAAGATAGTGAAAAGCCCTTGTGAATCGAGTCGAAACTCGAAATTCTTACCCCACACCACAGCGAAGAACCACTCTCAAAGGGTCGAGTGTTGCCACTGTTGCCCTACCTTCGATGCCACTTAGCGCGGAACAGCAGATCAAACACGCAACGCTATTGGTTTTGATAATATTTCGAGGTTACAATCGTTGTACCGTCGAGGCAAAGACACGTCGAGGTAGAAACCCTTTGAGGTACAGAAATGTCAAGGTAAAGTCAAAATTTATTAATTCATTTGAAAACATGAATCACACTGAGACGTCTTAAAGACTAAGTTGTTTGCCTTTGGAACGCGCCCACCAATGAGAAGAAACAAGAAAATCTTGGGGTTTTTTTTATGATCATGCCCACAAAGGTCAAGATTACAAATATTTTTTGAAGGTATATTTGAAATGGAGCAATTAAAGTCATGTCCATGGGTGCCATGGTAACTCTCTAATGTGTGCTACATTAGAGAGAGGCTTTATTGGTGCGTTGCGTTGCGTCGTCGCAACGGATCAACGCATCGTATGCCCCATCTGCGTTGCGTCGACACACGACGCGTCGCAAGAAGCCCGCAGTCGGAGCTTCGCTTCGGCTTTAGTCTCTCTCTAGTCCGTCGATCCGTTGAAACAAAACGCAGATGGGACGTATACAATGCGTTGGTCCATTGCGACGAGGGATGCGCAAGGCAATGCAATGCACCAATGAAGCCTTATCCTTACCGCACAATTTATGCTTCATAAATTTTTGACACTGTCATATTATACATTTTTCGGTAACTTATCGATGAAGTGTACTTACCGTCGAGGCAAAGACGTTTCGTCCCATCGTCGTCGAAGTAGAGACATCGAGCTATCGCATTCGAACTTGAGTAGTAGACTCCTCTCTCATTCTGTCAACAGCTGTCAATGATATGCTCCTATGTTCATTGACTGACTGACACTAATACATCAAAAATACTCGTAATTCCCGATCCCGTAGGAATATCGAAATAAAAAGCCTAAGTAGGTATATGTTAATCTAGGTCTCCAGCTATCTGCATAAAGAGTTTCATTGCAATCGGTCCAGTGGTTTTTACGGGAACAAACGTACACACATACTAACAAACAAACTTACACATTTATAATATTAGTAGGAGCTATAGTTGGAAGTAGAACAGGATAGGATTATAAAGGACTAGCTATTTTAGCCAAAATCTGAGCGTAAGGTTACATAAATTTAAAGGCACATATCATCAGAACATATTTTAATCATATAAATTACATACCCATCAGCGTTATTTTTACTACAACGCCTAATCCACTCACTAAAAAGGTATTAAATTAATTAACTCAAATAAATTGTGCGACCATAAAAATGTTCAGGTTCAGGCATCATGAAGCTACTGCGACAGAATGAACCACGTTCCGTCATTTTATTCCTATTTATAGACACAAAACAGTAGTCAAGATGGCGGCGCTCTGACGTATACATCAAATGAAGCACTGTATTGTTGACTTCCTTCAGTTGTTTTCGTTTTGTCATTGACAGGATGGTCAGACTTTCTACGTTTTCGTCACTTTGTTATCTTAGCCATTTTCATTTTCATCATCGACCGATAGAAAAGTCAGTGGACTGCTTTGACCCTTGGCCTTTTTAAGCATCAATTTGTTATCGCGCTGACGGGTAAGTATCGGAGTGGTTACTGCTTGCTCTTTGTCAATATTTTCGATGAAGTACGGTACGCCTTACTTCCTTCATATTTACTTGAAGAGGTACTCTTTCGAAGACACTTTTTGAGGACACTTCAAAGATGACACGAGGCGACACCATTCAGTTATTTCAGTGGTTCATAGTGGACTTCACTGTCTGTCTGTCTGTCAATACTAATGAAAGATAAAAGAAAATTAAATGAAAATAAAAAAAATTAAAGAATATTTAGATGGGGGGGTGTCTCTTCGTGTGCAAGTCCGATTCGCACTTGGCCGGTTTTTTGTTATAGTGCCTCATGAAATCCGGAATTGATTAGGCAGGTAGTTTTAATAGCTATAAATAGTTATTATATGTATACAGGGTTATTGGAAATTATACTAGCAAGCCGTTGAGGGCTACTTCTGTGCACCTAAACAAACAACTTTTGTTCTACGACTTTTAGAAATTCGAAAAAAAAAAAAGAAAATTTTGAGGTTATGTAAATTCGAAAAACAGCTGATTTTTTAAAACAAAGGTCATTCAGACCAAGAACAGTAGATGAAACTTAAAAAATAAGTAAAATTTTAAGGTTACTGACCTCTCCGTGTAAGGAACAGCTGATTTTCAGGTAAACCTAACCTCAAAATTTTCGAAAAAAATGTTCTAATTTCCAAAAGTCGTAGAACAAAAGTTGTTTGTTTAGGTGCACAGAAGTAGCCCTCAACGGCTTGGTAGTATAATTTCCAATTACCCTGTATACTACTTAATAAGCAGAAAAAACCTACATACCGGATTAATCAAAATATTTACAAAAAGATATCTTAATAAATAAACAAATGGTTGTCTGTAAAGTCGGTTTACAGACGATAATTTTACGTGTTAACGTCCCCCCGAACCCCCTTGACAACAACATGACGGGTTAGGAGCTTTACGACTACATTTCTATATGACTAGACAGCAGATCGTTGCTATGGAACGGGACGCATGACATCAATTTTTTTGTGAATGCAAGTGTTCCGTCAATTTATTACGTTATCATGGCAAAATGTACATTTGTGTGTTTCTGGCATATTTGTGTAAATAAAATTAAAAGAAAACTCAATGCTTCAAGCTATAATTATAATATGCCATAATTTTTATATGGTTAAGTTTGGTATCCTGCTTGAGTAAATTCACAACCTACTACAAAAGCTGAATCAGTTCTTTTCCATCCAAAGGTTGCCTGGAGGAAATCGTTTTTAGCTATAAGGCCGCCCATTTGTTCAACTTTTACTTTCTAGCTATGACTTTACTTTGTGATCGTGCTCTATCTTGTGTTGTACTTACAAAAAAAACTTGAGAGGTGTCAAGGGACACCTAGATATAACGAAGTTCCTTTCGGTTAATTAGTGAAGGAATAGTTTTTTTTTGTAAATAATCGTCGCGACACCTCACTGTTCAATGCGAAATAGAAAGACGAAACGAAATTAACTGGCTTGCCTTCCATGCAAAAAGTGTCGTTACAACTTTTGATCTTAATTTCTCCTTCTAGCCCCTTTTCGCAACGCGCGATAAGGAACTATCGTTCTAATAAAGTTATCTATCTATCTATCTATATTTCTGTACATAAAATACCAAACCAAGCCTATAGCTTTCATTAAATCTTCAAACTCCAAACTCATCAAGTTCCGATGTCAATTCCCCAAGAAACTACTAACGTAAGTAAACTTAAGGGTGTACAACAAACAGCTGGTTGGTCCTAAACAACTAAATACCTAAACTAGAACATGAACAAACACTCTCAAATAAGCTGTACGAAGTCATTGTAACTGCAGTTTTGTACACTTGAGTTCAATTAATATGGGTCGGTCTTGAAATAAAATAAAAATAGGTAGGTAGGTATGTAACTAATATTTCGTGAGTTAAGAGGAAAGGGTACCGGGCGCTCTCTCCATACAAACGTAGTCGACTGTTTTCTCCCTGGATAATAACACTAGAGCAAATATTTTTGTTGCATAAAACTTATATAACTGCCATGACCAATATGACCATGCCCCTATGTTGTGATTTTTTTGATCTGTATTTTAAATCTTAATTTCTATGATAATTAGAAAATGAAAAAAATCAAGACAAAGTACATACTATTCATGGCATACTATTCATGGCAGTTATTCAGGGAAAAAACAGTCGACTACGTTTGTATGGAGAGAGCGCTGATTTCTCTTATCAATCTAAATAAGTTTCCCTATGTAGGGTGCCCAGAAGACTGTCTGCATTGCGTCTTTATAAGGCAATGCCGTTCCGTTGACCTAAGTAGTAGCCAGCCCTGTGGTGACCTGAAGCTAATTTGTAATTGTTTTGAATGTTATATGTGAATGTTTTATATGCCCTCAGTGCCATTTCTTAAACTATAAAAAGAGAGCAAAAAACGCTGAAAGGACATTTTGACAAAAAATAAAATTACGTAAAAAATAATGCAAATAATTATGAGCGTATGCAACGTTTTATACAATTACGTCAATATTGATAATTAAGTGCATAATTACATTCATCATAACGAAGGCTAACCCTTTGAATTTAATATTATTATCTCTTGTACAAAAAATAAAAATTAAACATGAAAAAAAGAAAAAATAACGCGAACTAAAATGAAAAAAATAAATTTTAGTGACATTTTTCATACACAGGAGCTAACGTTGAACGTTTTTCTTTTTAGTTCGCGTTATTTTTTCTGTTTTTCATGTTTAATTTTTATTTAAATATAATTTTTGGGTTACATTTTTATTCAAATAAAAGCTTGTTTTTAAAAATCTTTTTTTATTTAAAATTTTATTTTATGCTTTTTGTTCTTAAATTGATCTTAAGACCGTTTAATGAGCGCACTCTACTAAGTCTCCTAGACGATTCAAACGAGCTCAAACTCGATGAGGTTGTGTCGTTTCATTGCGAAGTTCCAATGACCACCTTTCAGTTCCATCATCAGACCCTGGTTACCATTGAAAGACAAACTACTCGTCAAGACGATTCTAACGAACCCAAACTCGATGGGGTTGCGTCGTTTCATTACAGAGTTCCTATGACTACCTTCCAGCTCCATCATCAGACCCTGGTTACCATTGAAAGACAAACTACTCGCCAAGACGATTCTAACGAACCCAAACTCGATGAGGTTGTGTCGTTTCATTGCGAAGTTCCTATGACCACCTTCCAGTTCCATCATTAGACCCTGGTTACCATTGAAAGACAAACTACTCGTCAAGACGATTCTAACAAGCCCAAACTCGGTGGGGTTGCGTCGTTTCATTGCACAGTTCCTATGGCCACCTTCCAGCTCCATCATCAGATCAGCACCATGTCATCATAATATTGCATTGTCACGCGATTCACATATGTATGCAAGATTTCAGTTCAATCGGTAACCGGGAAGTGGGTCAAATTTAATTTGCAAATTTTGACGGACAACTTACTTACATACGAACAGTGCAAGTTAAATAAAAGCTTGTAAAAAAAACTGATAGATATTGTAAATAAGTAAATGAAATTCGTTGATAAATTTCACACACAAAATAAAAATCCAATTCGTATTATTACGATTCAAATACGGTTCGTCTTTAAAATTAGCCATTTTAGATCTGCAGCATCCGTCCTAGATCCACGGGCCATGAGTGTATAGTTAGGATTTCAGACGTAAATAACCTTTAGCCATCAAAGAATGCCGTGTTTACGTAGGTATAACTATTGTTAGCAATAGAATTGTAATTTTAGATGTTATTGTTCATGATTCTCTATTATTGGACTGTTTATTCTTATATTCAGTGGTGTAGCGTAGGTCACTGTCGCCCAGGGCGAAGTTATTTAAAATAATTTGCCGCCCTTTTGACGTCATATAAATGACTAGCTGCGCCCCGGGGTTTCACCCGCGTAAGTCCCGATCCCGTCAGAATATCGGGATAAAAAGTAGCCTATAGCCTTCCTTAATAAATTGACATATCGATATTTTATTTCAATTCGAACCAGTAGTTCCTGAGATTAGCGCGTTCGAACAAACAAACTCGTCAGCTTTATAATATAACTAGCTACGGCCCGCGGTTTCACCCGCGTAAGTCCTGATCCCGTGGGAATATCAAAATAAAAAGTGGCCTATAGCCTTCCTCGATAAATGGATTATCCAACACAAAAATATTTTTTCAATTCGAACCAGTACTTCCCGAGATTAGCGCGTTAAAACAAACAGCTTCAGCTTTACAATATAACTATAGATAGATAATGTTGGTGTTTGTGAGAAAAAACGTAACGATATGATAGAATTAAGCGAAAAATATTTATTTCAAAACAATGTAAGGATGCGGGGCGACTTGTGATTTGCAACAACTGTATTGAGAGCGCAGAGTTGGTAAGAGCTCATTTCTTGAAAAAATAATTGTATGACTGACCGCCCCAGTGACCGAAAATATTTTTTCCAATTTTGCCGCCCGGGGCGGTCCGCCCCTCCGCCCCCTCCCTAGCTACGCTACTGCTTATATTGTAGTTCTCTTTTGATCTTTTACAAGATTTACTTTTAGATTTGAAAGCTTTTAGTGACAGTGTCGAGTGGTTTTAAAAGGGTTCTGTGATTATTGTAAAGCAGACGGACAAACGGACGGACAATGAAGTCTTAGTAATAGAGTCCCGTTTTTACCTTTTGGGTACGGAACTCTAAAATTAAGATACATTTAGGTAGTTTTAAAAGACAGAAGTTCGAATTTCCTGTAATTTTAATATTTGGAAATTCAGAAATATTTCGTTAAAACTAAAAAGATGGAGTAATTACATATAAATATCCATTGACGCATTTTGGCTGGAATTCGAACCTACGACCATCAAAATGAAAATCGAAGTATCACTAGGCTAACACCGTTTCGAATAATGACCCAGTGTGACTGAACCGATTTTGATGAAACTTGAAGGTATTATATAAAAAACTAGCGACCCGCCCCGGCTTTGCACGGCTATATTATGCATGTATTATACATATAAACCTTCCTCTTGAATCACTCTATCTATTTAAAAAAACCACATCAAAATCCGTTGCGTAATTTTAAAGATTTAAGCATACAAAGGGATATAGGGACATAGGGACAGAGAAAAGTGACTTTGTTTTATACTATGTAGTGATAGTGATGAACCCCAATTTCCCTTTGTCATCGCATCACGCATGAACGGCTGGATTAATTTCGCTAACGAACAAAGTTCCTAATTTTGTTGTGTTTGTTATTATCAGGAGAAGCTTGTTATGAAAGAAAAAATTAAGAAAGTTGCGCAGATTTTTTTAAGCGGGTGAAACCGTCGGCAGCAGCTAGTAAATCTGTGAGGAGGCTCACAGCTAAGCGACTCTCGCTCATCGTTTACGGTCGTGCGGGTTAAGCGACGCCTGGCGTGGTCATTACTACGATGGTTGGTCAATTAGTAGTGTGGCAAAAATGTGTTTTCGTGAGCCCCTCCGTGCTTCGGAAGGCACGTTAAGCCGTTGGTTTCGGTTGCTACCTCTAGTAGCAGTCGTTAGGTCAACTTAGAGGCCTTAGGGCGATCTGAAAACTCTAACAATAGGTGAGCCACACCACTATACGAGAAGAAGAAGAAGTAAATTATATACTTAAAATATTATGAAGCTGAAGAGTTTCTTTTTGTGTTGGATAGTCCATTTATCGAGGAAGGCTATGGGCTACTTTATATTTTGATATCGCACGGGATCAGGATTTAAGCGGGTGAAAGGGAGTGCTGTTAGTAAATAAATAAAAAATAAAAAAGTTGGAATGCCCATCAGATAGTAGGTACCTAAATAAAACACCTTAATCCTTACGCCTATTCATTTTTCTTCACCCCGACCTCACTCGCAATATCTACGTAAAAAGAAACGCAGCGGAAAAATAATACCGAATATTTCGGGGTACGGCGACACGGTGGCGACATCTGACAATTCATTGCTTCCACTCGGTCGAATGAATGGTACAACTACCGAAATATCAACCGACTTGTAGGGGGGATTGTACCCTAAAATATTTCGTTTTTGACTGGAGAGAGTAGGTAGGTACAGAATTTCTGTACTTTTATATGGTTCATAGAATATTAAACCCACCATCTGGTTAGGTCCAAATCACGAAGCGATACTTTTTTTTAAATATTTTTTTCTAACTAACGTTTTTGATTTGCTTCCAAGGTGAAGAAACCACGGGCCTAGCTACTAAAACCATAAAGTCAGTGTAGACCTAACTACAACCACTAGTAGCTTGATATTAACTGTAATCTAAGTTAACAGGCCACAAACCCGAGATCAGTGGGCGTGACTGAAGATAATTGTGCTCACAAAGGCAGTAGGTATATACCTACTTAATATACCTAGTATACTGTGCTCGTAATCCTTGCCGCGCTGTCAGTTGCAGGGGTTGACAAATGACATTGCGAAAAGCGACTGTTGCTTGTAGTTTGTAGTCTATGCCAGATGTTGAAATTGGAATTGGTAATTAGAACTATGAGGTAGATTTTAGGTAGGTTACGAGTAGGTATTACAATTAAAATAATAATTTAAAAACATTATTAAAAAGCTACTATACTTACCTCTATCATACATTTTCTTAAGGAGATCGACCATAGCAATTTATGACTATGAGATCCACATTTTAACCGTTTAACCGATCAAATATTTATCAAGTATATGCATAAGTCAAACTACATTGGGTGCAAAGTTTCTTTGTATAAAACTTTAAATCATCCAATATTATAAAAAAAGAAATTTATTATTTAATTTTAATTATAATTTATTAAAGAAGCATATTTTAACACTTCGAAAGCTTTAGTGATATCAAGCAGAATAAAACTTCAAAATATGCCTAGACCCGCGCAGGCTGTCAGGTAGTCGTTGTAAGATGAGTACGATGAGAGAAAACACAGATACTTACCTAGTACATTTCTTTAAACTTCATGTTTCTGTAGGTACGTCGCTTTTTTCAGCGATCGACCTTAAAACCCTGTGGGCACCTCTGACCTAAGTTTAGGTATGTGATTGATTATTGATACAATATCTTAAATTTAGAATTTAATAAACCCCCGCCTTTTATTCTCCATTACTTTCAGACGGCTAAACCGATCTCGATCAAACAGCTAAGAACACTGCCGACTAATTATTCACCTTTCAAACAAAAGAAACAAAAAAAAAATCGGTTCATCCGTTCGGGAGCTACGATGCCACAGACAGACACACACACAGACACGTCAAACTTATAACACCCCGTCGTTTTTGCGTCGGGGGTTAAAAAAAACGAAGTAGATGAAAAAAAATTTGAAGTCTCTAGAGTTTCAAAAAAATACATAAACACTAAAAAATAACAAAAAAATCGTTTCTATTTACAAAACTCGAATGATGTAGTTTTAGTCGTTATCTCTTAATGTTTGATAGCCCTGAAGGCCCATATAATAAAATTAACCTGTAATTATCCTACTAATATTATAAATGTGAAAGTTTGTGTGTGTGTGAGTGTGTGTGTATGTATGTTTGTTACTCCTTCACGCAAAAACTACTGGACCGATTGTGATGAAACTCGGTATCTAGATAGCTGGAGACCTGGATTAACACATAGGCTACTTTTTATCCCGATATTCCCACGGGATCGGGACTTACGCGGGTGAAACCGCGGGGCGCAGCTAGTATTTTTATATATGTTCACCGATAACCGAGGCGAGCCGAGACGGCTCATTGTATCGAAATTCACGGGACTTACGCGGGTGACTGATTGTACATAGATAATAAAGGAATTCGGAAGGGATGAATTTTGAAAGAATAAGTAGGTACAATCCACGGTCAAAAGTATCTGCCCACCGTAACGTTTACAATCCTGTGCAGCACTATTAGAACATTATAACAACGTAACCTGTGGATCGATACCACGTCGGTTGGTGTAGCGGGTGCCGGCTTATACCACTCGGTCAACTAAAGACTTAGCTAACATTTTGAAAATAATAATCACAGAGAGTACTTTTAATTCAAGTATTTAGGTTTGTGTGTAACGTCTATTAGAAGAAGGTCGTAACTCCAATACTTGTTGATAGTATTATTGTAGCAAACTGATCATTTACTTATGACCCATACTGTACATACAGTTTCATTAAATTTAAAAAAATGGTTATCTGTAACATCGGTTTACGGACGATAATTTGACGTGATAACGTCATAAGAAAACGATGAATTATTAAGCTATTGCATAGCTTTTATCGCGGACTTTGAGCGCGGCGACCGAATCAAGAAATTCCGTAACGAAAATAAAACCAAACATCCCCTCTCCGTCTACCATGTAGCTCGGCCGAGCGTTCGCTTAACGTGTACAGTATGGGTCATAAGTAAATGATCAGTTAGCTACAATAATACTATCAACTAGTATTGGAGTTACGACCTTCTTCAAATAGACGTTACACACAAACTTAAATACTTGAATTAAAAGTACTCAGTATGATTATTATTTTCAATATGTTAGCTATGTCTTTAGTTGTGAGAGTGGTATAAGTCGTCACCCGCTACACCAACCAACGTGGGTTCGATCCACAGGTTACGTTGTTATAATGTTTAAATAGTGCTTCACAGGATTGTAAACGTTACGGTGGGCTGAGACTTTTGACCATGGATTGTACTTATGTATATAGTACGACTGTACGAAGCTCGCACGATGCAATAGCTTTATCGCGGCATTTTGACGTGATAACGTTTTATAAATTGGTGAACACCTGCAAGTTCAAAAAAGTGTGACGTCACACGTCGTTACTGGAACGCCTCATCGACCCCCGCCGCCCCCTCCACCGCCACCGCGCCCACCGGCCCATGTATTCTGTTTTTGAGCCAACGGTACTTTGATAGTTGACAAGGTAACTATAGCAACGTTTTATCGTTGCTATGGTTACCATCAATGTTTTCTTATGACGTTATCACGTAAAATTATCGTCCGGAAACAGACTTTACAGACAACCTATTTTTTTGTTTCTTTCTTTCAAAATATTATGATTATTGATTACCCACTTTATGATCTAGCACAATCTCAATAAGCAAGCCTCTATAAGGACTAACCTAAAACACATGTACCAAACAGTTATTACATTTTACAGATATTCCTAAAGAAAACTCGGTTTATAAAAACCAACATACAAATTGCTAAATTAATAACATTTTATTGGAATTGTTTTACCGTATTGGATTCTCAACAAGGTTCTTCTATCTTACAAGTGTTCCATCCAAAAAAGAGCATTGACTTATGCTGTGACTCGATAACCTATCATAGTTGTTCCAGTTAGTCGTAGATTCCTTTTCTGTCATTTTCATGTTGATATAAATAAATAAATAAAAAATGGTTGTCTGTAAAGTCGGTTTTCGGACGATAATTTTACGGACGACATAAGAAAACATTAATGAAATAATTAAGACTTGAGACTTGGGACTTGAGACTCACTCAAATAATCACTAGGTACATAGTATAAAACAAAGTCGCTTTCTCTGTCCCTAAGTCCCTATATCCCTCCCTATGTATGCTTAAATCTTGAAAACTACGCAACGGATTTTGATGCGGGTTTTTTTAATAGATAGAGTGATTCAAGAGGAAGGTTTATATGTATAATACATGCATAATATAGCCGTGCGGAGCCTGGGCGGGTCGCTAGTAAATAATAAATCTCTACATATAATAAATTCGAAGTTTTGGAAGTAAGCGTTCTACGTCCATAATGATCTTAGCACTATAGAATTCGCTAACCTTATATAGCTCCGGTAGAAAAAAATCTTGCATGCGCGATTCAGGTTTTCTTAAATTTAGAAAATCACAAATTAGTTGATTATTCTTTTTGTTCTGCTTAAAAATTTTGTACACTTATGTATTTTAAGAATACATAGCAATATACACATTTTTTAACTAGAAAATAAAGTAATTAATTTAATAAGATATTTTTTTTTAATTTCAAGTAACTAGCGCCATCTCTTCGTTTTCGCGAAACTACCATTCATCTCAGAAAATGTTGATTTTATTTGTTTACCTTTGTTTGTGCAGTCTAATTTCGGGAACTAGGAAACAGATTTTAACATAATCTTCACGAATGTGTTCAGAAAATATCAGAAGAGGTTTAGGTATTTCAAGTAGATTTATGTTACTAATTAAAATTTGATATTTCTTGGCGTAAAAAATAAACCATAATATTTTTGCATGAAAACGTACAGAACGTAGGGATGATGTCAAAATTGTCAGTTTGACATACGGAAAGAAGCATCTAGCGCCATCTCTTTTTTATTTATAATTTTATTATGGCTTCGCATTATTACTATCGTGCATATAGCCAGTGTCGCGGTCAAAGAAAATTAAATCCAATGCAGGAGCGTTTTTTGAATTTGGAACATTACAACGCTCCAGCAATTTTGTATGAACATGTGTATGAAGCGGCGTGCTGGGGTTATTAAAAACTTAAATACTCTTTGATTGGATCTCTTTTATCAAAGTACTAGCGACCCGCCCCGGCTTTGCACGGCTATATTATGCATGTATTATCTTCTTATCTATATCTATACATATAAAATCCTTTGTCCTGACTGACTGACGGATCATCGCACAGCCTAAACCGCTGATCGTAGAGACTTGAAACTTGGAGGGTGTGTTCTTTGTATGACGTAGGCATCCGATAAGAAAGAATTTTCCGAAATTCTACCCCTAAAGGGGTGAAAAAGGGGGGCAAAGTTTGTATTGGACAACGTGATTCCTTAGTCCAATCTATTTCAAATTTTGCATAAACATTCTTTAACAGAATTAATGGAACACGTGTTTCGTATTTTATTGAAATTCATCCCCTAACGGGGTTAAAAAGGGGAAGAAAGTTATTTTGGGAGTGATTTGCTTCGAAGTTGATATCAATACTCTTTAGTGCTTTTGATTAGATTGGTAACATACTCATTTATCTATGATTGGTAAGACGTCACTTCAAGCTGACAGCGTTAGAGGTTGAAAACTTCGAACATTGAACTGAAAAAAGGTGTCTTGCCATTTAGTACTGGGAACTTGACATAGTATTTTTTTTTTGCGCGATACGTTTGCTAATACCTGTCGATAGAGGACATTACGGCAAATGAAATATGCCTTTACACCAAATCTCATAGGTGTCTCGGAAATGGGGTATTTGACCAAACGGTATGACTAAGATTTTATCAAAAGTGCGCTGTGCACAAATAATGCTTTCTAACCAAACTTCTAAACCATCTCGGAGACGGGATATTTGTTAAAACATAGAACTGTTATAGGATAGCCACTGAATCACTTAAAACTCTATATTTTTATTAGGATACGCCAAAATTACTCTCTGCGCAACTGTTCAGCCCTACCTAATAATAAAATTTTGAACAATTTGCCAAAAGTCACAGTTCCCAAAGTTAGTAGATACTAATTATTAAGTAATTTAAAAGAAATATCTTTTGTTATGAATACAAAAATACCTAAACAAATGAATAGGACTTTTACACCTTTTTCATTTTTAAAATGGACAGGAAAGTGATCTTATAAGGGTTCCTTTTTTACCTTTTAAGGTACGGAACCCTAAAAACACAAAAGATGACTATGATAGATAGGTAATTACTAATTAGCACGATATGATTAAAGATTTACTCATGTGGTAATCGTAGAGTTTTGTGCATTATTGGCTCTGTGTTAGAAAGACAGAAATAGAAGAATTCATTTTTTTGGTTTAGAACTTTAGGTACTTAGACGTATAGCCCATTTTGGATCCCATCCCAAGAGAATTGGGTGCACCCGAGGTTTTCGTGTTCCAAGTTAAAATACATCTCATTCAAAATCTATCTTCTCTATATATATAAAATTCTTTGTCCTGACTGACTGACGGATCAACGCACAGCCTAAATCGTAGAAACCTGAAACTTGTAGGGTGTGTTCTTCGTATGACGTAGGCATCCGATAAGAAAGGATTTTACGAAATTAATTACCTACCGGGTTTAAAAAAGAGTAGAAAGTTATTTTAGGCGATTTGCTTCGACTCGAACTCCTTAGTGCTTTTGATTAAATTAAGTAAGTACATTTTATTTTGACACACATGTTTCAAACTCAATCTAATTTGAAATCAACAAAAAATAATCCTATTTAAACTATTTTCGACTCCTGCGCGGACGAAGTCGCGGGCAAAAGCTAGTAAATAAATATTGCAGGACATTCCACACACATCACTATCTAGCCCCAAGCTAAGTAACTAGACTTGTGTTATGGGTGATACACAACGGATATACTACTTATATCTTTTCTTTTGTAAATGTATAATGTAAACAACCAGACCACAGACAAATATCTAAGCATAAACACTTGTCTGAGGCGGGAATCGAAACCGCAACCCCGTATTTGGCAGTCCGGCATGGTGACCATTGTGCCAACTGGGTCGTCAAACGTTCCCACCCTTCCTCCGACAGTCCTAACTAGCGTGAGATGCGTAAAATAGGCGCTGACTGCTGGTTTCACGTTAGATGGACTATGCTTGCCTAACCTATCTCTCAACTCAGTCGACCGTGTTCAGCCGTGTGCAATTTTAGCAGCGCATATTTCGTACAGAATTGGTGTTCGACAACTCGGGTTTCGAATCTACTACTTTTAAAATCATAGTAGAGGCACCGCTTTATTCTCTATAAGGAAAAGAAATAATATTAATTCGCCACACGTTGCTGGAGATTATAAAAATAAATGGCGCTTAGAAACGAACATTTCTCTAGCCATTCAGTACAGTTTTAATATTAAAAATGTAAGGATTTTTTTTCCTTGAACCGTAGATGAACAAATAAAATCTCATTTAGAAAGAAAACCTTTAATAAAACATCATGAGACCATGAAGGAATGAATAACTAAATAAACGTAGATAGGTACTTACCTTTAATATTATACCTACTTAGTGAATTATTTATGAAAATAATGACAAAAAGATGTGGGTAGTAGCAATATTACGGCGGCGACTTCTGCGGCGCGGCAGGCGAACACCCGCTTGCGAATCAGTTCGGGTTCGATTTCCGCCTCAAACATTTACAGGATTATTTGTAATCATATTAGCAGGCGGTTGAGAACCACTTTTGTCTACCGAAACAAACAATTTTTGTTCTACAACTTTTGGGATTTCCAATATTTTTTTGAAAAATAAGAGTTTACCTGAAAATCAGCTGTTCCTTACACGGAGGTAGATTTTGTTTTTTTCTACAGTTCTAAGTCTGAAAGAACTTTGTTTAAAAAAATCAGCTCTGTTAAAAAAATAATTAACTTCAAAATAACCCTAATATAAAAAATAAAATAACAGTATTTATGTGAAGATATTTGGTCTAGGTGTTTTTGTATCTATATTATGTATTAGGTATATGTATTTATAAAAGTTCCTGGTTTCTTTTGCTGTAGAGACGATGGTGTTCCTTCTGCTGTGAAGACGGTGGTGTTCCTTTTGCTGTAGAGACGGTGGTGTTCCTTTTGCTGTAGAGACGGTAGTGTTCCTTTTGCTGTAGAGATGGTGGTGTTCCTTTTGCTGTAGAGACGGTGGTGTTCCTTTTGCTGTAGAGACGGTGGTGTTCCTTTTGCTGTAGAGACGGTGGTGTTCCTTTTGCTGTAGAGACGGTGGTGTTCCTTTTGCTATAGAGACGGTGGTGTTTCTTTTGATGTAGAGACGGTGGTGTTCCTTTTTCTGTAGAGACGGTGGTGTTCCTTTTGCTGTGGAGACGGTGGTGTTCCTTTTGCTGTAGAGACGGTGGTGTTCCTTTTGCTGTAGAGGCGGTGGTGTTCCTTTTGCTGTAGAGACGGTGGTGTTCCTTTTGCTGTAGAGACGGTGGTGTTCCTTTTGCTGTAGAGACGGTAGTGTTCCTTTTGCTGTAGAGATGGTGGTGTTCCTTTTGCTGTAGAGACGGTGGTGTTCCTTTTGCTGTAGAGACGGTGGTGTTCCTTTTGCTGTAGAGACGGTGGTGTTCCTTTTGCTGTAGAGACGGTGGTGTTCCTTTTGCTGTGGAGACGGTGGTGTTCCTTTTGCTATAGAGACGGTGGTGTTCCTTTTGCTGTAGAGACGGTGGTGTTCCTTTTGCTGTAGAGACGGTGGTGTTCCTTTTGCTGTAGAGACGGTGGTGTTCCTTTTGCTGTAGAGACGGTGGGTTGTTGGGAAGTAGAGGCGATTGAGTTTGTCAGGGGGCGTTTGAGGGACAGAGGAATGGATAGCCATTCCGGGTCGTTCCTGGTGCAGAGGCTGGCTATAGCTATTCAGCGTGGTAACGCTGCTTTTGTGATGGGTTCCTTTGCGCCAGGGATGTCTCGGGGCGGTTTGCTAGATTAAGTTTGTATTAGTGTATGTAGGTTTTTATTTATTTAATTGTTTTCTTTGTACCTATTTGATTTTATTTTAGCTTTCTGTTTATGATGTATTAATTTGTATTTTTAATATTAAATAAATCATTAGTATTCTATCCGTTATTTGGCCACCATAAAACAAGCCTAGTTGCTTGCCTGTTTAAGAGCTACGATGCCACATTAACAAACAAACAGAAAACGTAGAACCAGTATATACATAAATTCCTAGAACTTATAAGTCTCTTCTTTTATTTCAATTGAGAGTTAATAAAATAAGAAATGTATATTGTCACTTTAACGGGCTGGAACAGAATAAGGATTCGCTCCTCAAATTGCCTAATATCCATTTCATGGCTACATTTCTATTGTTTGAACTGATTTTACGATCCAAGCATCAACTTTCAAATAGAAATCAATTTGATTGAAACGTAATGGTTTTTTGATGTCTGATAGTCTAAAGGTCTACTTCAACCACATTGAACTCATATTATTCTTACGTTGAATGTTATAGATAGATAGAAAATATACAAAATTCATTCTTTGAGTACTTACCTAATTGAACAGTGGGTGCCTATCGATATTTTCTGTTACAAATTAATCCATACTTTAGTATTATACAGGTAAAGATAAGATGTACGTAATGTTTGAAAGAGGTACCTATCTTCAAAACTTTTGGACTGATTCTGATGATTCATTTACATATAGCAAGCTATATTATGAAGAAATATTATCTATACATTATATAAAAATGCTTTATCCTGACTGACTGACTGACTGACGGATCAACGCACAGCCTAAACCGCTGATAGTATATAGATACCTGAAACTTGGAGGGTGTGTTCTTTGTATGACGTAGACATCCGTTAAGAAAGGATATTGGAAAATTCTACTCCTACGTGGCCGAATACGCGGATGTAAGCTAGTCTATCTATAGATATAAAATTCAAAGTCCTGACTGACTGTTAAATCAACGCACAGCTCAAACGTCCGTTTATTTGGAGGTCTTTAAGTCGCGAGTAAACAGATCTAAGAAAAGCGTGCTATATCTTAGGCCGCATTGTTATCTACCATTAGGCAGGTGTGATAGTGGTCAAACGCTGACCACTATCATTTTTTATTTTTTTTTAAGTGCTAAGCCTGCACTGGGCTATCTGAAAATATTTTTAAGGAAAAATGCAACTTCAAAAATTGCGACTAAAACGAGACTCGAACTCGCATCTTTTGAATACCGTTCAAATGCGTTAGCAATTCCGCCACTTAGTCAAGTACCGTCATAGTCGAATTTAAGAATCGCATTAACCTCTTTTCGAATTAAGTTTCGTTAGCGACATCTGTTAGTATGAATTTACATTACATATAACTCGAAAGTTGAAGTTAAAGAAGATGGTTAACTTTCGAGTTATATGTAATGTAAATTCATATTTACACGGTATACGGTATTCAAAGGATGCGAGTTCGAGTCTCGTCTTAGTCGCAATTTTTGAAGTTGCATTTTTCCTTAAAAATATTTTCACTATCATTTAATAAAAAAAAAAGATTTGTATGGTAATAAGCTAATAGGTACAATCAACGTTCAAAAGTCAACCGGCACCGTAACGTTTACAATCATGTACAGCACTATTTGAATATTATAACAACGTAACCTGAGCATCGAACCCACGTCGGTTGGTGTAGCGGGTGGCGGCCTATACCACTCACACAACTAAAGACATAGCTAACATGTTCAAAATAATAATCACACTGCTGAGTTCAAGTATTTAAGTTTGTATGTTGCGTCTATTAGAAGAAGAACGTAAGTCCAATACTTGTTGATAGTATATTATGGTAGCAAACTGAAAGGATATTGCAAAAGCTAGCTAATAGTACAGCTAGCTTTTTCAATATCCTATCAGCAATATCCTAGCTTTTGCAATATCCTATCCTATCTATCTCGATATTCCTAAGGAATCCGCCCTTAAGCGGGTAAACCCGTGAGACTCTGCTAGATATACAAATAATTTGGTAAAAAGTCCAATATTTCAGGGCGGAGTTTTGTGTTATAATGAACACAAAACATCGGGGGTTTTCCAATCTATCTCGATCTGATACGTTATCGATGATAAAGTTATTGATTGAGTCTCGTAAACCTAATATGTTCTTTTTTAGCTTTATCGAGCTTTAGCGGCTTTGGTAATGTTTGTTTTTAACATGGCTTACTGTGGTTTAACTGATATGGTAAGCTTTTGATATTTATTGTGAAAATGATCGTGTTTTCTATGCGTAGGTACCTGAATATGGTCATTGGTCATGTTGACAGTGATGTCAACTCTGATCCAAAAACGGATTCCGGATTCGAAATCAGCTCCCCCGAAAACTTAATAAACGATACCCCACTCCAAAATCAAGAGTGACATTTGACAGATGTTAATTTATGATCGCCTTTTTTTCCAAGATCAACTTTTATTTCCATTTCAATCGTCTTTTGTTTTTTTTCGACCGTCTTTTTTTTCGTTAGTCTTTTGTTACCGTTTCGATCGCCTTTTGTTTTCATTTCTATTATAAAATACTAGCTGTCCCTGCAAACGTTGTTTTACCATTTAAAAAATGTGTTAAATGAAGAACCGCTCGATCGATTTTGTGCAAACTTTACATAAACTATTTACTAAATAGTCCGGTAACAAAGCTTAAACATTTGCTTTGGATAGGTGAGCCCGTTCTTGAGTTATGAAATTACAACGAAAAGTGGCATTGACTTTTATACATATACTAGCTGTCCCGGCAAACGTTGTTTTGCCATATAAAAAAAAACTAAATCAAAATCTTTTCAGCCGTTCGGGAGCTACGATGCCACAGACAGACACACACACACAGACACGTCAAACTTATAACACCCCGTCGTTTTGGTGTCGGGGGTTAAAAATCATACAAATCGGTTCAGCCGTTTAGGTGTAGTTTGGCAACTAACACCGCGACACGATTGACATCAATATTTATACATCACTCAATTGTTTTGCCTTCCCGGAACCTCTCCATTAAAACTTGAACTTTATGTTATGGTATTAAAGTTCTTATTGACTTGTATTATTACGAATCGTTTGTATGGTATGGAGTATAGAAAAGTGTTGTTTTTAGACATTTTTAGGCAATTTTTTAAAAATTTCTCTCCGTAAGAACCATCCTCGTACCTTATGGAATATTCTAAAAAAAGAATTGGCCAAATTGGTCCAGGCGTTGTTGAGTTATGCGCTTACCAACACATTTTGCGATTCATTTTTATATTGATTTTTATAATATAGAAGATGTAGATAATCTTAATATATATAAATCTCGTGTCACAATGTTTGTCCTCAATGGACTCCTAAACCACTTAACCGATTATAATAAAATTTGCACACCATGTGCAGTTCGATCCAACTTGAGAGATAGGATAGCTTACATCCCGATATTCCCACGGGATCGGAAGTTACGCGGGTGAAACCGCGGAGTGCAGCTAGTAGTTACTAAAAACTAGAAATTTTAACAGACCGTTTTACCCCTTTAGAGGTCGATTTTCCAAATCTTTTCCAAAATATTTCTTAGTAACAATTATAATTTAATTCTTTATTCAGGTAACCATGGACCCACAAACAGAAAATTCAATTTACAATAATAATAGGTAGTCATAAAATAAAAGAATTAAAAAAAAAACATACAGACGAATTGAGAACCTCCTCCTTTTTTGATGTCGGTTAAAAAGTAAATCAATGTTACTAATAAAATTATGTGTCAAATATTTAAATAGGAAAATTAATGTCACTAAAATCAAACTACATTAAACAAATAAAATAAACAAATTCAAAGCAAGTCAGCAAAATAAAATAAGATTAAACAATGTCAGTAACAAATAAAAATAAAAAATAATAAACAAAATTGTCTATTTTCTCCCCGTCATTGGAACCACGGCATGTCTACCACAGCAATGTCTTATGTATATACAGTGCGTGTCTGTACGTCCTTAAAGGAACCTCATCAATACATATTGCTCGCGTCCGTGGGATTTAGCCCTAGATGTCCCCTGGGTGGTGCTAAAGGAGCAATCTCTTGGTGGGCGGCTTTGGCCGGGGCTTGTTACCACCCACCGGCTTTAGTCGTATCCCCAAGCGGACTTGTCCGTGTTCCGATACGTTGGCCGGTATAGCCACAAAAAGGAGGACGGGTCGGATTTTTTTTTATTCGCAACTGTGATAAAAAACTTCGTACGATACACGTGTGGATTGATCTTTGTATCTCGGCTTTTTTGAACGCCCTCGCGTACCGCTCGCGCGTGTTAAACCGCCTCTATGCAAAGATCAATTTTCCACACTTGTATCGCAATGTACTATGTTTCACTAGCGTTTTCCTTCCTTCACTCTCGCGCCTCTCGAAAGCCTCCGGTTATTTGGGGGTCTTTGAGTGGTAGATATCTTCTAAGAAAGCGTGCAACATCTTAGACCGCATCGTCACTTACCATCGTGTGAGATAGTGCTCAAACGCTGACCTATTTGACGACCTAGTTGGCATAATAATCACCATGCCGAAAAGCCAAACACCGGGTTGCGGGTTCGATTCCCGCCTCAGACAAGTATTTATGCTTTTATATTTGTCTGTGGTGTGGTTGTTTCTAGTGGCTCCGGCTTCGCACGACTATATTATACATGTATTATACATATAAACATTACTCTTGAATCACTCTATCTATTTTAAAAAACCGCATCAAAATCCGTTGCGTGGTTTTAAAGATTTAAGCATACATAGGAATATAATAACAGAGAAAGCGACTTTGTTTTATACTATGTAGTGATAGTGATATTTACAAAAGAAAAGTTATAACTAGTATATCCGTTGTCTAGCACTCATAACACAAGTCTAGTTACTTAGCTTGGGGCTAGATGGCGATATGTGGAATGTCCTGCAATATTTATTGACAATAAAAATAAAAACTTATTTTATTTGGGTCATATGCGAATGATAAGTTCCTACACAATTTATTTATACTTTAGAAAACTCATAAGTTACACATAAAACACAAGTTTAACAGTCTGTGTAAGATTATTCCTTGACGAAATATGCTCGGGGAAACTTGAAACTTTATTGTACCCAACCTTGTTTTATAGGAGCTTCTATTTCATACTTACGGGGAAAGTTTCTACCTTTACCTGTTTTAATTTATTTACTTGTTCTTCGTTCAAATATACTTTGTGTGAAAACGTCACAGAATCGACGACAAAAGAAGATCGGCTACAATCACACGTATTCGCAATCAATACTTAAGTTGCACTTAGATAAGTGAACGCACAGCGCTAAATGCGGCCCCCTTATTGATCAATTTTGTGTCGCTCTCTTCACTTTTTATATTATTTTCGGCTCTATGCGTTAGCGCGCACTATGCATTCTCATAGGGTTGATTGTGAATATCTGGGTTTCATCCCTTAAATTTGCAACAAAATATTTTGTTATGTGTCAATCCCTTGAATAGTTTGTATTTTAGGCTTTTATATTTTATTCAGATTCAGATCATTTATTTGCAAAATACAGTAGGCAGTAGTTATAAACATACAGTAGGTCTTAATTAAACATTGAAAAGTACTTGTATTTTTGCTAGTCTAGCATGCAAATGTCAAAGTTAATTGGTCCCTACTTAATAATAAAAATGTCTTAAATAAATGAAAAAAAAAAAAAAAAAATATGAAAATAAATTTTTGTTTACAAAGATAGTTTAATTTGAACACATTTTGAACATAAGTCTTCTTCTTCTACCGTGCCTTATCCCACTTTAAGTAGGGTCGGCTCTCCTTATCTCACGGCGCCAAGACATTCTGTCAAGGGTTGTCTGGCCGGGTAATTGAGGAGTTTTGTCATACTGGTCCACCATGTCGAAGGAAGACGCCCTCTGCCTCTCTTGTTCTAGGTAGGTTTAAAGCTGTTTTTTTACAACATGATCCTCCGGTCTTCTCATCACGTGTCCGTACCACCTCAGTCTGCTTTCAGTTAGTTTATTGTGTATTTTTTTACATTTTGAACATAAGTGATTTAAAAAAATATCCTACTATAATATTATAAATGTGAAAGTTTGTGTGTGTGTGTGTGTGCGTGTGTGTGTGTATGTATGTTTGTTACTCCTTCACGCTAAAACCACTGGACCGATTGTGATGAAACTCTGTATGTAGATAGCTGGAGACCTGGATTAACACATAGGCTACTTTTGATCCCGATATTCCCACGGGATCGGAACTTACACGGGTGAAACCGCGGGGCGCAGCTATAAGAAATAAATCCGAAATAGAACTCGACGCGGGCGTCCGCGTAACAACTTAACTTAACTTATAGGTATTATAATTATTTTTTATTCGAAAAAAAAAACGTTTACCTATTACATATCGGAAGATACATATTTGGACTTTATTAATTCGAATTATTGCTTAATTTTGCAAAAAATAAATATTGACAATACATTTTTATGATAAACAAAATTGCATATCAATGTAATTTTTTGCATGATTTAGCATGCATCCTCTTAGCAACTCCATTATAATAAGCCGAAGTGGTAAGACCAGAAGCGCGATAGAAGTGTCTTTGAAACAATTTCTGTGTATCAACCTCTAAAATCCATAGAATGATATTCCTACTGTCGTAAAATTGAAGAAATGCTTTGTATTGTCATACACTTCGAAACTCAATTAGCGTGATTTGCTTCAGCCTGCCTAGCATGAAGACCAAAACACGATACGATAAAGCGATATAACTACATCAACTCTCAAAATATGATAGATAAAGCCGCCATGTTGAATTTTTATCATAATTTTTATCGCAATTTATAATAAAGATTCAACATGGCGGCTTTATCTATCATATTTTGAGAGTTGATGTAGTTATATCGCTTTATCGTATCGTGTTTTGGTCTTCATGCTAGGCAGGCTGGACATATTTCAGACAAACGTTAAAACGCTTTCATATTCGTCCACCTTTCTAAAACATAGATTAGAACCGTACAACCTCTTTCTTTCCCGAAATAAGTAACACGAATAACTTTATTTCGAAGGTAAAGGTATATATTTGAAACCAAACATGTTTTGTTATGAGGTTATTCCATGTTAGGTTAGACATTATTGTAATTTGAAGATTGTGTTAGGCGAAGGGTAGAGACCAAAATTCGTACAATATAAGAGCTACAGGTTTTTCCTATTGTTCAATATTTTATGACCCCTTCACATGATGGCCCAGCACTGTTCCAGCGAGATGGCCATGCGATGGTTGAAACGAAACTACACGAAGGCCACGTTCAGCCATCGTTGCCCACTTCCTTTGATATGCGACCATCCAGTCGCCATTTAATATTTATACATACCTAAGTAGGTATGTATAAATATTAAATACCTAATTATTGTTTCTGGTTCGTATTTTGCAAGTCAATTATTTTAATTTATTTTATAAGTTAATGTAAGTCCTTTTTCGCCTGAGATACAGGATTACCTAGTTCAGGCATATGTGTTATTTTCGTCCTCTTTAATATTTAGTGCTTAGTTTATTATGTAAAATGAGTTTCATTAAATATATTTGTATTTGTTGTATCCCACGAACCATAAGCCATCAGACACTACTATGCCCTCTACATGCTGGCCCATATTAGTCGGCCAGCATGATGGCCCATCATGTAGAGGGGCCATTACATTTGAATTTTCACAATTATTTTCAATGGTTCGCTGAACATATTGTTTGGATACATGTCGTTTGAGACTCTGGACATTGTGGGTATGGACGCAAATAGAACACTGGACAACACAATTTAACATAGAAAGTAATAACAAAATAATAATCTAAATAATAATAATATTTAAAATACAGTTTACCAATAGTAATTATATAAAAAGCGGTTGAGTGTTATTTCTGTGCATCTCAACTTTAGTTCTACGACTTTTGGAAATTTGCATTCGATTCGAAAATCTTGAGGTTATGTTTTCCCCTTAAATCAGCTGTTTGTCAAAATCAGCAGGTCATGATTTTGCATAAGTTTTAAGTTTTATCGATTGATCTAAGTCAAAATGACCTTTATTTAGAAAAATCAGCTGACTTTCGAATATAACTAACCTCACAAACCTCCAAAAATTTTTCGATTTTCCAAAAGTTGTATGACAAAAGTTGATTGTTTTAAAGTGCACAGAAGTAGTTCTCAACTGATAATTAATAATATGATCAGATGTTTGTCTATAAGACTGGTCAAGTGCGAGTCGGCCTCACGCACCGGGGGTTCCGTAGCGATATCTCATCAGACGAGACAAGATTATTGAGCACGAATATTTTACGTGGAAGTATTATAAAGCCTTATGAATTACTCGCTAAGATTTATTAAAATTGAGATTGAACGAAATCAAACGTATGGTTTCCATGACGTCGCCAATTTTCGCTCGAAGTCTTTATATCATCGAAATCCTTTAATACAAGTACACTAGATTATTATGTCCTTATATTTTATCAAAAAATATAAGGACATAATAATCCTCCATCAAAATCCGTTGCGTAGTTTTAAAGATTTAAGCAGTCAAAGGGAAATAGGGACAGAAAAAGCGACTTTGTTTTATACTAGCGACCCGCCCCGGCTTCGCACGGCTATATTATGCATGTATTATACATATAAACCTTCCTCTTGAATCACTCTATCTATTAAAAAAAACCCCATCAAAATCCGTTGCGTAGTTTTAAAGATTTAAGCAGTCAAAGGGAAATAGGGACAGAAAAAGCGACTTTGTTTTATACTAGCGACCCGCCCCGGCTTCGCGCGGCTATATTATGCATGTATTATACATATAAACCTTCCTCTTCAATCACTCTATCTATTAAAAAAAACCCCATCAAAATCCGTTGCGTAGTTTTAAAGATTTAAGCATACAAAGGGAAATAGGGACAGAAAGAGCGACTGTATTTTATACTAGCGACCCGCCCTGGCTTCGCACGGCTATATTATGCATGTATTATACATATAAACCTTCCTCTTGAATCACTCTATCTATTAAAAAAAACCCCATCAAAATCCGTTGCGTAGTTTTAAAGATTTAAGCAGTCAAAGGGAAATAGGGACAGAAAAAGCGACTTAGTTTTATACTATGTAGTGATTAGTATTATACTTACTAGCTGCGCCCCGCGGGAATTTCTTGATCAAAAGTTTCTAGAAATTCGTTTTTAGTGCTCGTTTAAGTCCTAAAAGGGCGTATTTCTGTTCCACTTTTTCATACCAATTATATAGGAACCCCCATGCGAAGTTTCAGATTCGTAGCTCTTGTAGTATCAGAGATTATTTAATGAATCTTATAAGGAATCCGCATGCAAAGTTTCAGATTCGTAGCTCTAGTAGTTTCATATATTTCTTAAAGAGACTTTTTATTTTTTATTAAAAGAAGATATATAAAGCAATCTCTATAGCATTATGTACGTATGAAGACCCACGAAAAATGTCACATCGTTTAATTTAATAGGTCAAGGCGATGCCAACTGTTCCTGTACTTAGAAACAAGCCCCGTAACCCTATTTTCAGGATTATGTATAGATATGGTATGTGAGTATGTCTGTAAATAATCTTTGATTTCTGTTGTTCAGACAACGCGACAGCTAACGTGTCACTACCATAAAAATCAATGGAACTAATTATAATTATCAAACCAAATCAAATTAACGAAACCATAATCTATACTTTGTTAGTTTTTTTGAACGCGCTAATCTCAGGAACTACTGCTTCGAATTGAAAAAATATTCTTGGGTTGGATAGTCCATTTATCAAAAAAGACCATAGGCTACTTTTTATTTTGATATTCTCACGGGATCGGGACTTACGCGGGTGAAACTGCGGAGTGCAGCTAGTAATGAAATACGAGTAAAACTTGTTATTGTAAAGGGCCTCTACGTGTTGGCTTCAGCTCCACGTGTCCAAAGGTCCGGGGCTCCATAGCCTTGGGACGACCCAGTTGGCACAATGGTCACCATGCCGGACTGCCAAACACAGGGTCGCGGGTTCGATTCCCGCCTCAGGCAAGTATTTATGCTAAGATATTTGTCTGTGGTCTGGTTGTTTCTATGTATTATAAGTATATATTTACAAAAGAAAAGTATATAAGTAGTATATCCGTTGTCTAGCACCCATAACACAAGTCTAGTTACTTAGCTTGGGGCTAGATGGCAATGTGTAGAATGTCCTGCAATATTTATTTATTAAAATCAAAATATATTATAGCATGAAAATAATATAACTATTTTAATTCAAAAGGCCATAAAGATAAATAATGGTTATGTCACATTTAAAAAAATCTTTATATTTTCGGTACATTAGGGTAATATTTTCTCGAATAGATACTTACCAGTATCCCGGTAACGACAATGGTCACCATGCCGGACTGCCGAACACAGGGTTGCTGGTTTGATTCCCGCCTCAGACATGTATTTATGCTTAGATATTTGTCTGTGGTCTGGTTGTTTCTTTGTATTATAAGTATACTAGCGACCCGCCCTGGCTTCGCACGGCTATATTATGCATGTATTTTACATATAAACCTTCCTCTTGAATCACTCTATCTATTAAAAAAACCGCATCAAAATACGTTGCGTAGTTTTAAAGATTTAAGCGGGAATCGAACCCGCAACCCTGTGTTTGGTAGTCCGGCATGGTGACCATTGTGCCAACTGGGTCGTCAAATCTAATTGTGTCCTTTAACCCTTTGGTATTAAAATTAGCGATCAATTCGTAACATATTGCCGTAGTCAGTATGTGACCGCTTTGATTATGAGCTTATAGGTCGTCGTGATTAAGGTCAAAGTTTCAAGTGCCAATTTATAACTTTAATCCAATAAGTACTTATACCTGATCCTTCCTTCATCAATTAACTAATCAGTGACATGTCAGTAGGTATATAGGGATTAGCTATTAGCTATGACTTTTGAGAATTTCGCGCGCCGGATGTTTGACATCTTTTTTAATTATAACAGAGTTTTTGTTTAAAAAATGATTGTTTTTAAGGGTTTTTCCGTTCGGTTCATCCGTTGGGAGTTACGATGCCAAAGACAGACACACACACACACACAAACACGTCAAACTTATAACAACCCGTCAATTTTGCGAAGGCCAATTCAATAAAATTGTTTAAATTACATTTTCATTACTCATACTCCGAAAGTAGGTGTAAAGGTCTCGTTGTTAGGAAGAATTTTATGTATTATTCGTAATTAAAAGCACAGTGTTTACCTCGGGTGAAAGACTCATTTAGTCCCTCAAACTATTTGCGCCCTCGCTACGCTCGGGCGCCAAACTCCGTCACGGGACCTAATGAGTGACTTTCACACCTAGGGTAACAATGTACTATTTAATATCATTCCGATTGCATTTCGATATGCAAAAAATAGTCTTTAGAATACCAAAAGCTGACGTCGAGGGTATTTTGAGCTATTTTGAGTATATTTTTTGTAATCGAAATTCAATAGGAATGATATCGCAATGTAATTAACCTCTGACGCAAAAATGACGGGGTTTTTTGTGTGTGTGTCTGTCTGTGGCATCGTAGCTCCCGAACGGATGAACCGATTTAGATTTACTTTTTTTGTTTGAAAGGTAAATTAGTCGGGAGTGTTCTTAGCTATGTTTGATCGAAATCGGTTCAGACGTCTGAAAGTTATAGGCAATAAAAGTCGGTTTTTTTATTAAACTCTAAATCTTAAACTCTTTTTTTCAAAGTTAATAACAAGAATTGGCCGTCTGATCAACGAGCGACTTTTGCGTCAAGTACCAAATGTCAAATGTTTAGGCACTTTGACGTATGGCTGTTGTAATAACTTCTATTCCGGAAAGGGTCAGAAAGTTAATATACCTGCCTACATCTGCTGAGTTTGTAGAAACGCCCACGCACCGGCTTGAAAGGGTGGAAGTCGAAGGTTCCTAAGTTATATTATAATAATATTTTTCTTCTAGACTAAGATCCCATCTACCGCCAGACCTTTGTGGTTTCATAAAAGCTGAGAGTTACTCAACGCATGGCTCCAACATAGTTATTAACGATGTGCGATTATGAAGTTCAGACCATAGTGGCTTGGAGAATTATTATCAGGTAGCAAAGCCCAAAGTAGAACCTGTTAATTTTGCAAAAAAAATCGTCTATATTTTTAACCTCCGACGCAAAAACGACGGCGGGGTGTTATAAGTTTGACGTCTGTATGTGTGAGTGTGTGTGTGTGTGTGTGTGTCGGTCTGTGGCATCGTAGCTCCCGAACGGATAAACCGATTTTGATTTAGTTTTTTTGGTTGACAGTTTCAATAGTTCCAACACCTTCCAGACCACCGAAAGATGATCCACAAAGGTGTAGGTATAACTATAAAAATTAGCTACTTCCTTTCATTTGCCATACTATATTTATTTCCGGAAATTATTCGCTATTATAAACATTATCGATTGGTACAAAAATATAGGCTTTTATTATGCCAAATTAACAGGTTTGATTCTTGGCTTTGCTACATGATAACTCTCCAAGCCACGGTCTGAACTTCATAATTGCACATCGTTCCTGTGTTGGAGGCATGCGCTGAGTAACCTCAGCTTATATAAAATAACGAAGGTCTGGCAGTAGGCGAGATCTTATTCTATTCCTTCTGTATTAAATTTGTAAAAATATAGTTGCTACAAATATGATAGAATATGCGTGGAAATTTCCTAGAAAAAACTACGCATAAGAAGGGATTTCATGTAATTTACTTGGAAATTTGGACTAACGATGCCCTTAAAGAAATGATGATGTGATAGCAAGAATATAAAATGGCGATTTTGTTCTAAGTTAGGGTCTCAGCCCATATTATAGGCCCGGCCTAAAGCAGCACATGTGTTTGTTATAAAACATTACGTATCGACGACAAAAGGAAGATCGACATAGTACGGTGACAAATGGTTCAATTATGTTCCTAGTGTGTTTCGGTATGAGGGATGTTGGCCAAGTGCTACATAAACATGGCAGTTATAGGTTTTAAGCAACAAAAAAATTTGCTCTAGGTGTCATTATCCAGGGAGAAAACAATCGACTACGTTTGTATGAAGAGAACAGGGTACCTTTTCACTCTGAACTTTAATAATCATCATCTTCCTGCCCTTATCCCAATTTATTTGGGGTCGACGCAGTAAGTCTTTCTCTTCCATTCACTCCTATTAGTCGTCATCTCATCGTTCACATTCATCTCTCTCATGTCTTGTCTCACGCAGTCCATCCATTTTTTCTTCGGTCGTCCTCTTCCTCTACATCCCTCTACATTCATACTCATCACTCTTCTAGTCACATGCGTCTCATCTATTCTCATCACATGTCCATACCAACTTAAACGGTTCCCTTTTACTTTTTCAGTAATCGGTGCTACTTTCAGATTTTACTTTCAAACTCTGAACTTGAATGGTACCATTAAAATAAGCCACTAACATTCAAAACTTTATTAAATGCGTATACTACTAAGTAGGTTTACTTCGACTTAAAGTACCTACAGCCACTAAGCTTTAATTAATCCAGGTCATGAAATATTAACGCTAGATTACACAATTTAAGCACACACAAGCTCCCTAATGGTACTTTTACGATAAAAATTAAATTGTTTTGATAAGGCTAACCTTTTGTATTAAACTAAACTAACTTATTGTTAATGGGGTTATGCCTACTGAAGTTGGTTTTACCTACAAAACGGACACGATGTATAATATTTTGTAAAACCTGCCTTTAGGTAGGTATGTACATATTTGCCAGCGACAATTATTGTGTTACCACATGGTTACCACAGAAAAATACAGGAAAATTCAAAGCTACTTGATTAATAGTGCTATTTGCAACCTTATTGGCTAATTATTTAGTAATAGTACATTGCGATACAAGTGTGGAAAGTTGATCATTCCATAGAGGCGATTTATGACGCGCGTGATCGGAACGCGAGCGTGGCAAAAGCCGAGATGGAATGATCAATCCATACGTGTATCGTACGACGTTTTTTATCACAGTTGCGAATAAAAAAAGACTTGTTAAAATAATAAAAAGTTTTTAAAAATTTTAGGTTATGTTTACTTACTATTTTTTGTTAATTACACTCCCGAAAGGCTAGGCAAAAGACTTATAACCTATATAGCCTCGTCTGACATACAATATTTTTTTAGGGTTTTTTTCATTTGTTTTTGCGTCGGCGGCGGTTAAAATCAGAATATAATGGTAAGGAAAAAATATATTTATGTACCTACCTAAAGAAAAAACAAAATAAAAAAAAAACTCAATTTTTAATTATTTTCAAAGACGTTATCACGTAAATTATCGTTCGTTATCAAACTTTAGAGACAACCTTTTGAAAAGAAGAAAAAAGGTACCAACAAAGAGTTTTAAGCCAAGCAAGGCTTAAAAACTCTTTGATGGCCTTTTTTCTATACATCAAAACAGTATAACCCAGATAAATTAAGAATGTTTCATCTACCTAAATGTCATTAGGAGTAAGATACGTACCTATTTGACTTATCGGGATAACGTATTATTTTAGCACTAGTTGGATTTTTTTTTATCGCACGCGTGTATAATACGTTGCATTATGAGCCTAAAAGCGGTTTAATTAGATCCACTTTATGAGCAACTATGATAAAAAAAAATATTACTGGGTCATTTTTGAATAAAGTTTTTCTACGAATTTTTTGGGCCCACAATATTCGTAGTTTACTTTATTGTTATTGTGATCGTTTTAAACCCCTAATAATATATGATGCTAATTAATAATATATCAAAACTAAAACGTATGATTCTTGCGGGCATCTGTTGTAAAAATTACCTTTTTGCATTCGTTGATGTGATGTCTTGTAGGATGTCTCCTACATCAGAAATTTTAGAAGAAAAAAAATGTCACAAAAATAAATATATAAACTTACTTATAACTAGCTTTTGTGACAATCTAAGGTACAATGAATGTACAATGAATAATTTATCCAATTATTTTTGGAGGAACCTCCTGAATTACCCGCTAGACTCGAAAAACTTTATTTTCTTCATACCTTCTACAATTTATCGTGGAAAATAACACATTCAGGTATAGGTAATAAAAGGTACACGATATTAATAGTCTCCATAAAAGATATCATAAATAATAATAACTGCCCCGAAAATCAGGGCTTTGACGCGTTAACGCTATACCTGCCTTTATTTTGGTCGCACAGCGCAGGATTATTTGAACGTAGAGAGCGACATATCAGCGATTTGCAATCGGTCGATCGAAGTCGTATGAAACATACTAACGATTAAACACTACACTTATTTAAAACGGGAAATTTATAAAACTAAAAACATGTTATTCTATAAATCTATAAAAAAAACCATCGAAGTAATGATCTATAACTGTTACATCTCACTGATTGGAACACATTGTTTACTGAACAATCGGCGAGCTATCGGCCGACTGTTTAGTCTATAGTGTGCTTTTTTCTTTAATCTAATATTTATAAGCTTCGCTTCAGGCCTAGAGATTTAATAATACAAAGTAGAGGGAACATTAGAATGTTTTTAAACAATTAACTCGCACTGATTTTTTAAATAGTTGGTAATAGAAATAGATTAGTAGTTAAATAGAAAATTACGTTTTTTATCGGCGACTTTATTTTTATTCGATTTTTTATTCTATACTAGCTGCGCCCCACGGTTTCACCGGCTTTAAATCCCAAACCCGTGGGAATATCAAAATGAAAAGTAGCTTAAAGCCTTCCTCGGTAAATGAACTACGAGTACCCAACACAAAAATAATTTATTAATTCGAGCCAGTACTTCCTGAGATAAGCACGTTCAAACGAAGAAACAAACAAACTTCAGCTATATATTAGTATATATTTTCAGCTTCCGATACCAACATCCTTTATCTTTGATATTTTAACCTGTAATTGCTGCCCACTCAGTTGTCTTATATGAATTTATGATACCCACGCATTCGCCTACGAAATATGAGATTTCATTGTGAAACCTACGCATCCTATATATAGATAACTGTATTTAAAAATATACAATTTAATGATTAATCTTTTCCGTTGTTCACAGGTGAATGTGAAATGGTGATATAGTGAGATGGCGGTGAACAGTCCTGGAGGTTACCCCCCCGTCTCCCCCAAACCCCACACCCCTAAAAGTCCCCGTCACTTCGTTTTCCCCCAAAAAAGCCCATCAATCACATCCAGCACTTCATCATCCGGCTACTACACCCCACAATCTGGATGCAGCTACCCGCCTAAATCACCTATTGCGCATGGGCATCGAAGTCCTATGAGCCCAAGGCATTTCAATTTCCCCCAGAAGTCTCCATCTGGAAGATCGAGCCCTTGCTACGATAGTCAATCCATACGTGGGCATGGCTTACATTACTCCACATCGCTGAAGCATCATCGCCGGGACAGGTCTCCGAAGCCACCCCCAGTTCATATCCATACTAATCCTGGTTATGTGTCCCCTAATCGTACGAGAAAGTATTACGGGTCGAGTTCAACAGTCGGCTCGCCTCGCCTCGTTCCCTCACCAAGCATTGTATCCAGTCATACTGACGACTCAACAGATGCCATCCCAATGACACCGTCAGCTGTTATCAATGACGCCGATGACGAAGCTACCACAACCTCCTCTAGGATGTGCAGGAAGAGTACATCAGATTTGACTGAATTGACTGATGATACGCCTCAGACGAGGTCCACCAGCATTAGTAGACCATGTTCCCCAATGAGGAGGGGGTCTATGAAAGGGGGGCTGGCGTATCTAGCTAGTAGAAGAGGGTCCCGTGAGTCTACGATGTCTAACTGCGATTCCGTCGAAGATATTGGACCTTTGAACTTTCAAAATACAATGCGAGGTCGTCAGAGGCGGACGTCGAATTTCCTTGAGTTACCAGGTAAGTTAAAGGTTTAATCATTTCGAGTTTCAATCATACAACTGCGCAGGCATTAATGATTTAAATTCCCTAAATTAATTTGATGGAAGAAAAACTTGAAAAGTAAAAAAAAATTTGTTAGAGACCCGCCCCAGCTTCACGCGTGTAGCAAAGGAAACATCTATTCAGTAGTTTTCAAGTATGATTTTTCAAGAATCATTGCCATATTTTAGCCAATTTACACAAAACCTAAATGAATACACCAAAACTTTCCATAAGAATCACTCCCTCCATAGGTGAAAATCGTATGAAAATTCGTTTGGTAGTTTTTTAGTTTATCGCGTTCAAACAGACATACCTACACGCGCGATAAGTCAATAAAAACTTAAATTTAAAATAAGTACTAGCTGCGCCTAGTGGTTTTACCCGCTAGCTGCGCCGCGCTGAAATTTCGGGATCAAAAGTATCCTATGTTCTTCTCCATCCCCTAAACTTTCTCCATGCCGATGTGAAAACTTAAAAAAAAACTTATTTACACAGCTACAAAATATATGTATATGCACACACTTTAGCTGCGTCTCGTAACGGTGGCGGTGTTACGAATTCAGAGATTTTATATCATCTAAAAATATGCGTACCGCGTTAAAAGAACTTTTCATTACTCATACTCCGAAAGTAGGTCTAAAGATGCCTGAAGAGCGTGTAGAAAATAAAACTTTCAGCCCTAGGGAAAATCGCTTTCACTGACAGCTGTCATGTCAAATTATGGCTTCGCACGGCTTGTGCAATGTGCATGTAGCCAGTATCCGTATCATAACGCATTAGGAACTTCAAAAACCTAAGCTACTTGCTTTAAGTAACACCAAAGAAGAACACTACATGTATATAACCTTTTTGGTCCCAACCTTGTAAGAGGATCAGGTAGTATGGAGTATCTCATTCACTCTCGTTGTTAGGAAGAATTTTATGTATTATTCGTAATGAAAAGCACAGTGTTTACCTCGGGTGAAAGACTCATTAAGTCCCTCGAACTATTAGCGATAACAATGTACTATTTCACTTCAATAAATAAAATAAACTTTCGGATTTATAATATTAGAGGAATAGGATAGATAGATATCTTTCGTCTCTCTTCTTACTTAACTAAACTCCTCACGCCTACCCATCCGTCTGACAGTTAATCGATCATATTAATTATTTGCATAGATATTCTGAGCTTGCCTCTAAAATATTACCTATTTAGAACGTGAGTCAATAAATGCTGAATGTCAGATTAATTGTTCAATGAGCTGAAAGACGAATTTAATAGAGGTCAAAACAGACAACGTACACACCGACAGACTTTTCTATCGACCGACTTTTTAGATGAGTCCTTCGTTATTCGTACTACGAGGGAATTAAATCAGTTGCCTGCGTCTGCCTTTCCTGACGTGTGCAATTTGGGGGTCTTCAAAACTGCGTCGTCACTTATCATCGTGTGATATGAAAAGCTAACCTAAGGGTGAGCGCACACCTAGCCGCACCGCACGCACCGGTGGTGCCGCCCGCAGCGAAGGAAATCCGCAAATCCGGGGACTGCGGCACGTGCGGCCCTCCGGCCACGTCTCTCTGTCTGTCTGCTAGCTATAAACTCAAAAACTACTGCACCGATTTTCATGCTGTTTTCACAAATGGATACAGTGGTTCTCGAGGAGGGTTTTAGTATATAATACAAAACTACCACGCGTACGAAGTCGCGGGCAACAGCTAGTATAAAATAAAAAAAGGCAGACGTTCGCTTATTTTTTGTTTAACAGGCTATAGCCATTAATTAAATAATTATTTAAACTCGCATTTTATTACCAAGTGAGCCAATTTGTAGACAAATAAAAATACGGTCAGCAAATAACATTGACTTTTAATTTGTTATATTTATCTCAAAAGTGAGAAAAATAGTCATTATAAAATAACTTTAGGCTAGACTTGTAGAATTATTTATTAAGTATAGTAATATGACAAAAAAAGTGACTGTGACATACGGCAGACAGACAGACATGACGAATCTATAAGGGTTCCGTTTTTTGCCATTTGGCTACGGAACCCTAAAAATGGTGTCACGTGGCATAGTCTCATGCCAAGTTTAAAATAAAAACTGGCGACGCAGCAACTTGTGTAATATTAGGTACAAGAACGACTACTTTTGACCACTTAAATATATTATATATAATACAGGTATTTAGGGCTTTGTAGCTATAGCTACATCGGGCTGGACATGAAAGTAATGGAATATTAAATGTAGCCAATTGTGAAGTAGTACAAAGCAACAATACCTCGGTTCTACAATCTCAAACGCAGGAGGGTGCGGAGATGAAATCAGACGGCGATGTGCTTACTGGCTTACTCTTCAGGATCCAAAGTATCTTCTTCAAAATCAGATTTATCAAAATCATTCCAATTACAAACAAAAAATAAATCTTTTCTCTTTCAAATATAAGAATATATATTTTTTCTGTTTGTTTCATAAAATTCTTTCAACGTTTTCAACTTTGAGAGATAAATCAAATTTTCTCCTTCTATAAAGAGTTGGTAAACAATTTTTAAAATGTCGAAAGCATACTTTACTGGAGATATTTTATACGGGAGTGGTAACCGTAAAATAAAAATATATTTTTTTTAGACTCGGGACGCAGCTGTTCTTTCTTGAAATTTACAACGTCGTCTCTATTAAATTGTACAATATAAATTGCATTCAGAATTTATAGAACTTAAGTCGAATAAAAAGTTCATTAACTACGTCTACACAATAAAATCTGAGACATCTGGGGGTCTAATATAGCCACTTTCAACGGATTGTATCTGAATCGTAATTTGAATTGGATTTTACCTATATTTTATGTGATTTTATTTTAAAAGCGAATCACGTCGCGACCATTGCTATTTTATGACATTTCCAATTTCCGCGACCATCGCGATGTGTATGGGTACAAATCGAAAATGCCGCAACGGGTCGCCATCTTGAAAAAATCCTATTGAAAATTGTGGCAGAATTGACTGACGCTGATCCAAAATATTAAATAAAATAAATTCACTACTGCTATTTGATACCATTTTTCATAGAAACGTATTCGAATCCCAATTGGATATTATTTTGTGTAAGTAATAATAATTATCCGGCTTCAAAAAGAAGAAAGGTTTTCAATTCGTAGCGTACATTTTTCAAAGTATATTTTAAAAATGTTTTTATTTATCATAAATTATCATACAAATCGCGATGGTTGCGTCGCGATTCAGTTTGAATAATAATATTAAATCACAAACAAAGTAGGTAAAATTCATTATGATTTTTCAAAACTGTTCATTTTAGACACCCTGGTCTGGAACTATTGTCTATTACATTGCAAGAGTCTTTATGACTGTTTTTGATTTGCACAAGGGTAGCATAATATGGCATAGTATAAAATGGTATAAAGGACATAAATATAGTCGTATGACCCCTCGATGCCTGTTGCCTAACAGACCAGTTTTGAATAATGCCTTTTTGAATATTCAAGGGTCAATGATCTTTTGTGTCAATTTCACTTTGATTTTCCTATAGCTGTCCCTCGATGTAGATTAAGTGGGCTTTCGTTTAATTAAACGCTTGTAAAAGGTGATTAATTTTGGAAAAAAGAGACACTGAAATCGGACAATATTAGAGGAAGAAAAGAATTATTTCTTTTTGCAAAGACTGGTTAAATGTTTTAATTATTCCATTAATTTTTAAGCTATTGCATAGACTTTTACCGCGGGCCTTGGGGGGCGAATCAAGAAATTCCGTAACGAAAAAACCTAACACCCCCGACAAATGACGGACGATTATTAACGGACGACTATTGACGGACGACAAATGGCGGACGACAAATGTCGGACCACTATTTTTTTTTAATTATTTTATAAGAACATTTACTAAAACAAGAAATTATTCTCGAGCGTTTAAAGGAACTATAGGAAGAGGGATTACTTCTTGCTTCAAGAAACCTTTTTATGCAATAGCTTTACCGCGGCAGTCCTCGAGTGCCACACGTTTTTTTTTGTGTGTGTCTAGGTGTTTGGAGGTGAAATATTTTCCTATATCTATATATTATACTTCATCATTACATAGTAAAACAAAGTCGCTTCCCGCTGTCTGTCCCTATGTATGCTTACATCTTTAAAACTACGCAGCGGATTTTGATGCGGTTTTTAATAGCTAGAATAGCTAGAGTGATTCAAGAGGAAGGTTTATATGTATAATACATGCATAATATAGCGAAGCCGGAGCGGGTCGCTAGTAATATTATAAAGCTGAAGAGTTTGTTTGTTTGTTTGAACGCGCTTATCTCAGGAACTACTGGTTCGGTTGGTAATTGAAAAATTATTTTTGTGTTGGATAGTCCATTTGTCGAGGAAGGCTATAGGCTATTTTATATTTCAATATTCCCACGGGATCGGGAGTTACGCGGGTAAAACCGCGGAGCGCTGCTAGTATAATATTATATAAACATGAATCCCTTTTTCCCTTTGTCATCGCATCACGCATGAACTGCTGGACCAATTTCGCAAATTCTTTTTTTGTTATCGTTATTGTCAGATAAAGGTTCTTATGAAAGAAAAAAATAAGATAGTTGTATAGAAAATTATTAGTTTAGCAGTTTTTTTTTGGTATAATTTTAAGACAAAACTTGGTTATTTAGCTACTTATTAATTTATGGTATTGGCAACCAAGTCAGGCACGCATACGATTGTAATTTTTATGATAATAAAAGGGATAATCAAATACTTTGCCTTTGATGTTAAAACCCCCCTTTTCTATCCCCCCAGTGGTAGAACACTCCCGTCCACGAGTCTGCTCGCTACCCGAAAAGCCCTACAACCCTCGGGCATCAGACGACCTGTACCGCCTCAGGACATTCAGCATCACGAACAAGGGGGGCGTCGTCAACTGCGGAGACTCCATCTGCAATAGGAGGAGTCGCTCGAATACATCGGTTAACTCGACGAATAGCAGGTTAGTGGAATTTCTAGTGCACCAGATCCTTTAGACGCATAAAACCAACTACGCAAAACATCACCTTTACGCAAAATACCATCTACGCATAACACTAACTTCGATTTAAGCAAAATACAATTGTATGCACGAATGAAGCTGGACTGGCGTGAAAACTGTGAATCACTATCACTATCACTACATCACTACATAGCATAAAACAAAGTCGCTTTCTCTGTCCATATGTCCCTATATCCCTTTGTATGCTTAAATCTTTAAAACTACGCAACGGATTTTGATGCGGTTTTTTTTAATAGATAGAGATAGATTAAAGAGGAATGTTTATTAGTGCATAATATAGCCGTGCGAAGCCAGGACGGGTCGCTAGTAGGTACTTTAATAAAATAGTATAGCTCGCCATTTGAAAAACAAAAAACTTGAGAGGTGTCAATGTCAAGGGACACCCGGATGGAACGAAGTTCCTTTCGATTAATTAGTGAAGGAATTGTAACAATTTTTAAAATTTTAATTTTATTTATAAATTTTTAACGAAAATATCTGGCTTGCTTTCTATGATAGAGAGAGAGAGAGACAGAGAAACACGCGCGCGCCGCACGGCTTACAACTATAGCAAAAAGTGTCGTTACAACTTTTGGTCTTCATTTTTGAAGTTATACTTCTTTAGGCGCGTTATGAAAAAATGATGAGAGTGAAATTTTACAAAAGCGTCACACAAAATTCTCACGTCACACAAAATTCTCACGTCACACAAAATTCTCACGGGAGAAGTTGTTTAAATCTAAATTGAACTTTATTGATTGTGTTGACAATCCTTTTCCAGTCCAGAGTTTTTTGTCGGACGAGTTTTTTGTCGGACGAGTATTTTGTCGGACGAGTTTTTTGTCGGACGAGTTTTTCGTCGGACGAGTTTTTTGTCGGACGAGTTTTTTGTCGAACGAGTTTTTTTTTTTTTTTTTTTTTTTTTTTTTTTTTTTTTTTTTTTTTTTTTTTTATGTTTTTTTTTATTTTTTTATTATTATTATACGTCCTGTATCACGGGGCTATGGAGCCCCGGACTTTTGGAAGGCGTGCGTGGAGCCGAAGCCAACACGTAGAGGCCCTTTAACAATAACAAGTATAATAGCAAGCAATGGGGTGGATTCTAAACCGGCGATTATCCCTGTCTACACTATAAAGTGCAACCAAGGACAACCTCCGGTTTGGATGAAACTATTGATAATCTACAGGACAAAACTACTTGAGCTATTGTGATGGGATGGTAGTGGACTAGATACTGGGGAACTATGGATACTATGGCACCTGCCGTAACAATGTTCAATAAACACGTAAAAATGGCAGGCGGAGACTCGCCAACTCTCAGACTGGGCCACCCTAATTAGCCGAGTAAATTACAGCAAGGGGGCAACAGGAACGTGAGTGGCTTGAAGGATGGAGCGGCCTTACTGGATTTTAAGTCATCGCTGGTAGTCCGAGCGAGCGGGCCAACTCATCACTGACGTTCGGCATCCATCCTTCGAGTATTTCTACTCATGCGACTCCACTCTGGACGGCCAGTGAAGGCAAGCCAGAGGCGGGGGACCGCTTCCTCGTCAGTGTTCACGCCGACCAGCCAACCAAGGCAAGCCGGAGATGAGGAACGGTGACTTCCCCCTGGAGAACTCGGGACCGCGGGGTCGTTACTCCCCTTCACCTCGCCTCAAGGTGCCCTGCGGGCTTATTATTATTATTATAATTTTTTTTTTTTTTTTTTTTTTTTTTTTTTAATAATGCCAAAGAAGTATAACTTCTCACGCGCGTACATAAGTACACACACCCATTTTTTTTCCGTCTAACCCCCTTTCGCAACGCGCGATAAGGAACTTTCGTTCAAAAAACAAATAAGTACATTTAATAAGTACCTGCATAATCTATTGTCGGACTGTTAGACGACAAAACAGAATAGTACAATGAATAGCAAAAGAAGCCCGACTGTAGATGACTTAGGTGCTGATTTTCCATTGTCTGGCCAGGCCACCAAAACACAAGCCGAGATTAGTATGGGGCTAGATGGCGTTGTATACAATGTCTCACTAAAGTGGTTTAGCTGCGGAAAACATACAAGTATAGATACCTAATATGACGTAGGTATCCGTTAAGAAATAATTTCTGAAAATTCAATCCCTAATACATAATATACAGACGAAGTTGCAAGTAAAGGCTATTAGTATAAAATCCATGAATCGCGTCCTCACATTTGTTCAGACGACCATGGCACGATAGCAACAATACAATTTAATCTTGTTCCGTTTCATTGCATCTGAAAGCATCTATTGCGAGTGCATTATAAAGGAAACGGAAGGTCGCCCACTCGAACTGTTACAGTGTATTTCTTTTTACTATTGATTGAATTTTACATTGTTGCATTTGTAGATGTACGGAATATTCTATTGTTTGTTTTTAGAACTCGGTTACGAGCGCTATGTAATATGATCCTCTATCACATAAAAAAAAACCCCATGAGTTTCTTGTGCCTTCTTCTCATTGGTGGGCGCGTTCCGAAGGCACACATCCTAACTTAGTTTTTAAGACTATTTCAAGTGATCATGTGTATGTAAATACATAAGCATTGAAAGAAAAAAAGAAATTTGAAATTTGAAATTTGAAATTTATCCAAATTAATTTTGTTTCGGTATGAAACGTAGATAGATAACTTTATTGTACTAATAAACACAGGAAAGAACATAGACCACGATATACACATTTTTGACGTTTAATTGATGGAACACCGGCATTCACAAAAAAGTGTCTGTTCCGGGTAACATACACCGTCATGTCCGGTACCATGACGTAGGTCTTGTTTTAGGTATATTGTTTAATAATAATATCGCTCATCTGGGCTTGTGCTATGGTAAAAATAAGGAAAAAAAGTAAAGAAAAAACAAAAATAAAAATCTAAATTTTTCATCATTTTCTTATGACGTTATCACGTAAAATAATAATTATCGTCCGTAAACCGACCTTACAGACAACCATTAAATTTTTTTTAAAGTAAAGTAAAGTATAATAGTACTAGCGACCCGCTCCGGCTTCGCATGGCTATATTATGCATGTATAATACATATAAACCTTCCTCTTGAATCACTCTATCTATTAAAAAAAACCGCATCAAAATCCGTTGCGTAGTTTTAAAGATCTAAGCATACAAAGGGAATAGGGATGGCGAAAAGTGACTTCATTTTATACTATGTAGTGAAGTACAATTTCTAAAGGTGTGTTTACTTTGTAATAACCGAGAAGAATTTTTATTACTACTTTTTTTTATTTGCACCTCAAAAAGTTTAAAAGAGAAACCCTTATAAAATCACTTTTTGTCCGTCTGTTGTTGGACTGTTGTGGTTTGTTGTCTGTTTTATAATAATTATTATACCTTAATAAATCGAACTAATATACCTTAATAATAAATATAGGTTATTACAACAAAAAAACACCAAACTTTGACTTAACTCGTCAGAGGTGAATACTTAACTATCTACTTTTATGTTTGTACCTATCTCATTTTAAGAGGATCATGAGTTTTCGATACGCGGCGCGAGTAGGTATTTACAAAAATGACCCGTATTGTGCGATAGAGAGAGTTTAAGTTCGGACGTAATTGCCTTCATTTTGCTTTCAAATAATGTTGCGGGCCGTAACGTTTTACCCCCTTTATCTTTCACAAAATTAAATAAATTTGGTCTCATTTAATTCACTGCATCTTATTCTAGGTTTATACGTTTTTCTTTTTTGGTAAGTAATTCAGTTTAGTCTATTAAAAAACAATTGAAACGCTCGATGAAGTTTTTAAGTCAAAAATATAGATGTATGATACTAATAACTTTTATCTTAGGCAATATTTTTTAAAAATAAAAACGATTAAACCTAGTTTTCCATTAGATCTAAAACATTTTCAAAAATAATCAAAATCGGACTTCGTTTATGGGGGGGAAAACGTTACCGCTTTTTGTATGGAAATTTACAGCCTCACACTGGTCTTAAGTGACTATTGTCTTATGAAAATAAATATCTTTGAACTTGCTTACTTTTACTTTTTTTTAGTTTGTCATCGAAAACTATACTCTCAAGAAAAAAATGCTAGCTAACCATAAGTCCTTATTTTAGTTAAAATTAATAAAGCCTTCGTTATTCAAAATCAACAGAAGGAAAACAAATATCACGGCGCGTTAGCTCTGAAATTTACTCACAAAAAATATAAATGTTAGTTAAATTGCGCGAAGAGACATGACGCCAGTAAATTCGGGTACATTTTTCAGTAGACAGTAAAAAACTCATTTTGTTTTATTTACCCTGACTTGATTATTATTATTTTTTTTCTTTTTATCCTAAACTAGCTTTTACCAGCGACTACATCCGCGTAGGCGTTGAATTTTTTCCTAACTGCGAGAAAAGGGGTATGTTTTTCGTGTTTCTCTTTGTATGTTTGTTTGTTTGTAGTATTCTTTATTCTATTCTATGACGACCCAGTTGGCACAATGGTCACCATGCCGGACTGCCAAACAAAGGGTTGCGGGTTCGATTCCCGCCTCAGACAAGTATTTATGCTTAGACTAACGATCCGTCCCGGCTTTGCACGGCTATATTATGCATGTATTATACATTTAAACCTTCCTCTTGAATCACGCTATCTATTAAAAAAAACCGCATCAAAATCCGTTGCGTGGTTTTAAAGATTTAAGCATACATAGGGAAATAGGGACAGAAAAAGCGACTTTATTTTATACTATGTATAGTGATATTTGTCTATGGTCTGGTTGTTACTATAAAATAAATATAAAATATAAATATAAATATTGCAGGACACTCCATACATCGCCATCTAGCCCCAAGCTAAGTAACTAGACTTGTGTTAAGGGTGCTAGACAACGGATATACTACATATATACTTTTCTTTTGTAAATATATACTTATAATACATAGAAACAACCAGACCACAGACAAATATCTAAGCATAAATACTTGTCTGAGGCGGGAATCGAACCCGCGACCCTGTGTTTGGCAGTCCGGCATGGTGACCATTGTGCCAACTGGGTCGTCAATGTATGTATAAAAAGTATAAATTTGATTTTATTTATACAAAAGAAAAGTATATAAGTAGTATATCCGTTGTCTAGCACCCATAACACAAGTCTATTTATTTATATATATAATAAATAACACTAGGTGCAGTCTGCAGCAGTTGGTGTTGTTTAAAAGTGATATTGATTTTTTGCAAACACAAAAAAACCCTCAAATCTTCCAAACCATTCTATGAATTTCTATAATTACGTGTCGTTAGATTCGCATCATTAGTCCAAGTGTTCTTAGATAGGTGACATAAAAATATTAATATGGAGGCTGCTAAATTTCACCATTCGCGTCCCTCGAAGGCCCCCGTTTATTTGGGATTTAAGGGTCTTTGAGTTCTAAAAAAGCGTGCTACATCTTATACCACATCGTCATTTACCATCATGTGAGATAGTGGTCAAACGCAGGCCTATCTATAAAAAACCAAATGGTTGTCTGTAAAGTTGGTTTACGGACGATAATTTTACGTGATAACGACATAAGAAAACGATGAAAAATTAAGTTGTTTTTTATTCCTTTTTATTTTTTATCCCTTTTTTTCTCCTTTTTTCCTTTATATATTATTTTTTCTTATATATAAGTCTTCTACTATTCGTCACTCGTCACCATAACACAAGCCCAGATGAACGATATTATTATTAAATAATCTCATGATACCATGACGCATGTAGTCACACATCGGGATCGGGACGTGAACATGACACTTTTGTGTGAATGCAGGTGTTCCACCAATTTATTAGACGTTATCACTTCAAAAACTCTTATATGGTGTTGACCACTCTCCTCGTATAAAATAACTTTTCGTCACATGAAACTAAAAAGGGAAATAAAGTTTATACTCGTATTACCTTTCTCTAACCGTTAAATTGATATTACGTTTTATAACGTTACAAATATATGAAGCATAACACCGCGTCAGGATAACTTCATTTTATACTGATGCAACGTGTAGGGTGACCATGAGGTACGTCTTTCATGGAGGGTATATAATTTGGCTTTGGTTCATACGGTGAGATGCATCGCAAGACGCACATCGATGTCGGTACGAACAATGTGTCGGTTCATTTGCACATGGATGCTAAACAAGAAACAATCTTGTCTTGATGCAGCGCGAGCGAGACACACGAATAGGTTGACCAATCATGATCCAGAGAACATTGATGATCGCCGCGGTTGGCGATGCATCGATGTATAGCAGTGAAGCGTATTTTTACATGTGCGTGCGCCTCCGTCCTGTCTTTGGCAAAGCCATACCCTAAGTGAAAAAGAAAACACCAGACCTTTTAACACCACGCGTTTCTACGTTTCTAGCTAACCCAGCGCTTTCTGTATGATTTGCGTCCCTATTTCATAAATAGAAATATTAGTAGTACCTACTATAATATTAACAGTATATTCCGTGCTTCGGAAGGCACGTTAAGCCGTTGGACCCGGTTGCTATCTCTAGTAGCAGTCTTTAGGTCAAGTTAGAGGCCTTAAGGCAATCTGAAAACTCTAACGATATGTGAGCCACACCAACTATACGAGAAGAAGAAGAGAAAACAGTAGAAATTCAAGATTAAATAAGAATGAAGAATTTACATTGGCATCCAAGACAAACTATTTCCGGTTTTATTGGTGTTCTTATTGTTTTGACTCGATGTTTTCTTTTAATAAATTATAAATTCTCGTACCGGGGATTTTAAAACACATCGATTTTCAAGTGACAAAAATGTAATGACAATGATCACAGTATCGGTAAAAGGGGGTGTCACGCTGTATTAATAATATCCCAAGTTTCTTGTCATCATGGTCACTCTACTTTAACGAAGTTTGCTGGAACATTTTCTGCGCAACAGCCGCTCCATTAAAAAAAATCAAATATTTTTATAACATAATAGTACATTGCGATACAAGTGTGGAAAGTTGATTATTCCATAGAGGCGGTTTATGACACGCGAGCGGAACGCGAGCGTGGCAAAAGCCGAGATGGAATGATCAATCCACACCTGTATCGTACGACGTTTTTTATCACAGTTGCGAATAAAAAAGTCTTGTTAAAATAATAAAAAGTTAAAAACTTTTTATTATTTTAAAAAGTTAAAAACTTTTTATTATTTTAACAAGACAAAGTGACAGATGTCAAAGTGACAGATGTCAATTTTTCGACACTTTTCGTTATATTTTGGACAATTCAAACAATATCTTTATAAATTATAGCCTATGTTATATTCTGATGTATAAGCTATATTTTTGTTAAGTTTCATTAAAATCCATTCAGTAGTTTTTGCGTTAAAGAGTAACAAACATCCATACATCCATACATACAAACTTTCACGTTTATAATATTAGTAGGATTCCTTTCAACCCTTACCTATCTCCCTAAATACCTACGCGTCTAACGTCTACACAATAATATACAAATGTAGGTCAACTGGAGTGGGCACGCGATCTTGCAATCAGTCACAAATCTCAGCGATCTGATTACAGGAGGACTTGCTTGTAATCAGCTGGCCATTGTAAGGCCGATGTTACTTAGGGTGAAAGGAGGTTGTTGACGGCTCGTTGTATTTTTGAAACATATTAAAATCTATCTCTATATACCTATATAAAATTCTCGTGTCGCGGTGTTAGTTACAAATCTCCACCAAAACGGCTGAACCGATTTGTATGAAGTTTTATGTGTTTAATTAAAACACATAAAATTGTTGTTGTTGTTGTGTTGTTGTATTTTATGTGTTTCACGCAGTCAGTCAGTTATTTCACACAGAGAACCAAAAATTATTGAACAGTCATAAAAAATTAAAACTTACTTTAAAATATGCACGTCTGCTACCCTCAGTCTTTTGCTGACTGTACCTATATTGTTTAGGTCTGAGAATCGATTCATTTTCCTTTTTCCCTTGATTTTTTTTTGTAAATGGCGAACAATGTTTGCCGGACAGTCAGTTTTTAATAAAATTATGTATTCCCCACCTAGAACTAAGTAAGCAAGTTCTGAATGATGGATGAGTCGTCAACATTCCAACGCCCCTCGGCGTTTCCTTTATGAAAATGAAAGGCGGTCATTACTTTAAGAATAGGCCTTGAATATGCTAGTAATTTTGCGGTCATCGACCTTAGTATTTTTTTGAACGCAGATTTTATCGCGGGTTGCAGGGGACCTAGTCGAGCAATCGTCTACGAAAAATCGTAAAAGAAATAAATAAAGGAGGAGAGACATAAAAAATAAAGGCAAAAAATAAAAAAAATTAATAAAAAAACATGAAAAAATAAAAATAAAATATTTAAAAAAGTTAAAGGGACTTCGTTCCAAACGCGCGTCCCGCGCGCGTCACGTTGTTTTTTATTTACGAACTAGCTTTTGCCCGCGACTTCCTACGCGAAGAAGTTTAAAATTGAAGGAATCATGTTGTCCCATACAAACTTTGCCCCCTTTTTCACCCCCTAAGGAAATCCTTCCTTATCGGATGCCTACGTTATATAAAGAACACCACCTCCAAATTCAGGTATCTACAATCAGCGGTTTAGGCTGTGCGAATGTGCGTTGGTCCGTCAGTCAGTCAGGACATAGGATTTTATATGTATAGACTAGCAACCCGCTCCGGCTTCGCATGGCTATATTATGCATGTATTATACATATAAACCTTCCTCTTGAATCACTCTATCTATTAAAAAAAACCGCATCAAAATCCGTTGCGTAGTTTTAAAGATCTAAGCAAACAAAGGGACCTAGGGATATAGGGACGGCGAAAAGTAACTTTATTTTATACTAGCTGTCCCGGCAAACGTTGTTTTGCCATATAAAAAAAAACTAAATCAAAATCGGTTCAGCCGTTCGGGAGCTACGATGCCACAGACAGACACACACACACAGACACGTCAAACTTATAACACCCCGTCGTTTTTGCGTCGGGGGTTAAAAATCATACAAATCGGTTCAGCCGTTTAGGTGTAGTTTGGCAACTAACACCGCGACACGATTGACATCAATATTTATACGTCACTCAATTGTTTTGCCTTCCCGGAACCTCTCCATTAAAACTTGAACTTTATGTTATGGTATTAAAGTTCTTATTGACTTGTATTATTACGAATCGTTTGTATGGTATGGAGTATAGAAAAGTAAAAAATTGCCTGAAAATGTCTAAAAACAACAGATTTTAGACATTTTCAGGCAATTTTTTAAATTTTTCTCTCCGTAAGAACCATCCTCGTACCATATGGAATATTCTAAAAAAAGAATTGGCCAAATTGGTCCAGGCGTTGTTGAGTTATGCGCTTACCAACACATTTTGCGATTCATTTTTATATATAATAGCTGTCCCGGCAAACGTTGTTTTGCCATATAAAAAAAACTAAATCAAAATCGGTTCAGCCGTTCGGGAGCTACGATGCCACAGACAGACACACACACACAGACACGTTAAACTTATAACACCCCGTCGTTTTTGCGTCGGGGGTTAAAAATCATACAAATCGGTTCAGCCGTTTAGGTGTAGTTTGGCAACTAACACCGCGGCACGATTGACATCAATATTTATACGTCACTCAATTGTTTTGCCTTCCCGGCACCTCTCCATTAAAACTTGAACTTTATGTTATGGTATTAAAGTTCTTATTGACTTGTATTATTACGAATCGTTTGTATGGTATGGAGTATAGAAAAGTGTTGTTTTTAGACATTTTCAGGCAATTTTTTAAATTTTTCTCTCCGTAAGAACCATCCTCGTACCATATGGAATATTCTAAAAAAAGAATTGGCCAAATTGGTCCAGGCGTTGTTGAGTTATGCGCTTACCAACACATTTTGCGATTCATTTTTATATATAAGAAGAAGATGTAGTGATAATAGTGATAACAGGTCGTTTGACCTTACCTGCCTGGTGGTGACGGTGCGGTCTAAGATCTAGCACGCTTTCCTAGAAGATTCTACATTCGCGACATGAAGACCACCAAATTTTTTTTTGAAGTGAAAACTTCTTATGGCGCGTTGGGCACTTTTGTGGGTGAGCATTTTCAACCGTTCTCGCGACAGATTTTGACGCGACAGATTTTGACGCGACAGATGAGATTTTATTTGTGTTAGTCTTTTTGTTTAACTTATACTGCCATCTATTACACAAATTGAGAAACTTAGTTTCTAGAAAGACCGCTATTCGAATGTAGATGGCGCTGATTTAAATTTTTTACTGCCATCTAGCGAATAAAAAATAAACTATATTTGTTTAAGTGAGTGCTAATAGATGGTAGTAGCAGATCGTTTCAAGAAATATTCTATGAGAAATAACAAGTTTATTGTTTTCACTTCTGCCTGCACTCCCGGAGTGCGCTGTTTTTTTTTTTACGTAAAGTTTCCTATTGGTCTAGAACAAAAGTTGCTTGCTAATGTAACTAATGTAATTTTATTTTATTTTATCTATTGTTGACATTTGTAGCTTTTTTTTTCTTTTCTTTTTTTTAGGATTTCTGACTTTGTTTAGTTATTTTATTATTTTTAAATTGGATCTAGTTGAGTAATGCATATGGATTAATTTATATCTGAATTGTATTTGAATGTAATTTAATCCGAAATAAATAAATTATTATTATATATTATTATTATAATGTAGTTACCAATAACCCTGTATTGATTGTTAGATAGACGGTCACCTATGGCCGCGGGACGTTGCTAGTCTTCAATGATTAAGGTGAAGTATGGGTGAAATAGGACCTGTAAACCTCTATCCCTTTCCCACTCGCGCGCCGCGTGATGACTCTATCCCTTTCCCCCGCGCGCCGCGAAATGGCCGTTGTAACTGTTTTATGTAATTAAAAGACTCACATCTATTTTAGTGAAAAACCATCTATACTACCTTATGGGATTTGATGTAAAGTTTATGAAAATATAAATTTTGTACTTGATTTTTCTTTACAATCGCCGTAAAACTGAAAAAGCTCAAAAAATGACGATTTTTTTCGGGTTTTCACGATTTTTTCTATCGAGGCAAATCACTCTAGTCGTGTTTCGAACTGTATGACAATACAAAGCATTTCTTCACCTTTACGACAGTAGGAATATCATTCTATGAATTTCAGTGGTTGATACCAAAAAACTGTTTCTAAGACACCTTTATCGCGCTTCTGGTCATACCACTTCGGATTAAAGCCATTCAATATGGAACAGCGTAAATCCGATTTCCAAGTTCAATTGGCATCAAGTACAGACCTACAAATGGAATGATTGCGGCTTCACAAAGTTTCAAACTGAACCAAGAGATTTAACATAAAGTAACAACGCTTTAGAGGGAATATTTAATTATTCAAACAATTTATTAGTGTTATTTTTTATTTAATTAATTAATGGTCGAAGTGCTAGGTGGTGGTCCACCGCACAGACGGTTAAGTGCCGGAGTGACCCGAACCCCGAGCGACCCGTCCCTGAGAGTCACAATTTGATTACATTTTGTACGATCAAAACGTAAACAAAAGACGATCAGAAAGTCAATTGTTCTCGTAAATAATATTGTTCGAATTACATTACAATATCATTTCGATTACAAAATATACCCACAAAGTAGCTCAAAATACCCTCAAAGTCAGCTTTTAGTATTCTCTCTTTTTTGTAATAGAAATGCAATCGATATTGCATTAATACATAAATATTGCAGGACTTTCCACATATCGCAATCTAGCCCCAAGTTAAGTAACTAGACTTTTGTTATGGGTGCTAGACAACGGATATACTACTTATATATTTTTCTTTTGTAAATATATACTTAGAATACATAGAAACAACCAGACCACAGACAAATATCTAAGCATAAATACTTGCCTGAGGCGGTAATCGAACCCGCAACCCTGTGTTTGGCAGTACGGCATAGTGACCATTGTGCCAACTAGGTCGGGCATTGAAATTAACAATTTTATTTACGAGAATTTGAACTTATGTGAACTAAATCATAAGACAATGGAAACGGAGACAAAAGACGATTGAAACGAAAAACAAAACTCTACCCCATTATAATTTGAATATCTTTCAAATGAGGTTGTACCGACAGCCGCTTGCCGGTTTAAAATAATTGGTACAATGGGTAAATGGTCTTACAGGAAGTTAGTTAGGAAGTGGGTGCCATTTACCACTTTTTAATATTGATTTTTGTATTATTTAACAAAACAACAATAACATTTTAGTTCTTTTTGTGTTATGTGATAGCTTGGTACCCCAAATAACTAGTACCTATACCTAATCTATACTTATATTATAAAGCTGAAGTGTTTGTTTGTTTAACTACTCGAACTACTGCTTCGAATTGAAAAAATATTTTTGTGTTGGATAGTCCATTTATCGAGGAAGGCTATAGGTTATTTTATTAAACATATAAACCTTCCCCTTGACCCACTCTATCTATTAAAAAAACCGCATCACAATCCGTTGCGTAGTTTTAAAGATCTAAGCATACAAAGGGATATAGGGATATAGGGACGGAGAAAAGTGACTTTATTACAAGCTTTTATTTAACTTGCACTGTTCGTATGTAAGTAAGTAAGTTGTCCGTCAAAATTTGCAAATTAAATTTTATACTATGTAGTGATAGTGAAGTGAAAAAATTGGCTAAGCACTTTTTTGCTGACGGTAGTTTTACTAAAATGTTATCTAAGTCCTTATTTGTCGAGAAATTAGAAAGTGTGAACCTCAGAGACGGGTCGCTCGGAGATCGGGTCGCTCCGCCACTAACCCGAATTCGCGATTAGGAAAACAGTGTAGCGGGTTATTTAAATTCATCGGCGGCAAACCATCGGTCGATCGATAAGTTTCTAGTCTACGTTTCTTCTTAAACATATCGGAAATCTTTCAATAGACCCATTAACTTATAATAGCTTTGTATTTCAAATACAGTTCAATTAAAAATGCTCTTTGTTATTCAAATTAAGGTTCCGCTGGTCGATCGTGTTTTCCATACAAATGAATTTAGAGTTTTATCCATTTATTCTTTATGGAATTTGAAAAAACAAAAGTTAAATCTACATAACAAGTCTATTTCTAGCCCATGTAGGCGACGAAATAGACAAATTATATTTAATTTAATATAAAGTATTTTCATACACTTCGAAACACGATAAGAGTGACAGAAAAAAAAAAGTGAAAATCTTAAAAAATCGTCATTTTTTAGAGTTTTTTCAATTTTACGGCGATTGTTAAGAAAAAACAAGTGCAAAATTTATATTTTCATAAACAAATGGTTTTTCACTAAAATAGATGTGAGTCTTTTCCTACTAATCCTACTAATATTATAAATGTGAAAGTTTGTGTGTGTGTGAGTGTGTGTGTATGTATGTTTGTTACTCCTTCACGCAAAAACTACTGGACCGATTGTGATGAAACTCGGTGTATAGGTAGCTGGAGACCTGGATAAACACATAGGCTACTTTTTAACCCGATATTCCAACGGGATCGGGACTTACGCGGGTGAAACCGCGGGGTGCAGCTAGTAATTACATAAAACAGTTAAAACAGCCATTTTGCGGCGCGCGGGGGAAAGGGATAGAATCATCGCACGGCGCGCGCGTGGGAAAGGGATAGGAGTTTTCAGGTCCTTTTTAGGTTTCACCTTAATCAAGAATTCTACATTGTCAAAGTCGGAACAAGAATAGCGCCTTAACTTTACGAGCTTCCCAAATCCTTTTGATTAGATTAAAGCTTAAGAGGAAAGGGTACCGGAGGCTTTCTCCATACAAACTATTACAAACGTAGTCGCCTGTTTTCTCCCTGGATAATGACACTAGAGCAAATATTTTTAGTGCATAAAACTTATAACTGCCATGAGCATGCCCCTATTTTTTGATTTTTTAAATTTTATAATTTTTTTAATTTTAATTTCTATGATAAATAGAAAATGAAAAAAACCAAAACAAACAACAGTCGACTACGTTTGTATGGAGAGCTCGCAGGTACCCTTTCACCTTAATTTGAAACGCATAAGACAGAATATAATATTCATTAGAAAACACAGAATGCTTAAAATACTTACAAACGCTCGGCGGGATTTAATGAAGGTTGTTAAGACTTTGTTTTGCCGCGTTCTTTGAGTTGCATGCTTTGTAAGCATCATGTAAGTGGTAAGGAAATGAGATCAAGGTATACTTACCTTTTTTAGAACTAAAGAGATTTTTAACCGACTTCAAAAAAGGAGGAGGTTCTCAATTCGTCTGTATGTTGTTGTTGATGTTGTTGTTGTTTTTTTTGTGTGTATGTTACGCGATCATTCGAAGACGGCTCAACCGATTGAGATGATTCTTTTTGTGTTCGAAAGGTGATACCTCAGGGGTGGTCCCATAAAAATTTGGTGAGGATCTGATGAGAATCTTCGGAGTGATGAACAGAATTGCACCCGAGAGTGCAGCAAATTGCTCAGTTTTCGATTTCCACCAGTACAATTGGCCCCTAAACGAATAGTTACCGATAAATGGAATATCTGAAACCACCTTCTCATCAGAAAACTCTTCAATTAGTTACGATTACAGGTTACAATTTGAAGAATTTTGTCGAATTTATGTACTTATGCAACATCTAAGTAAATAAAAGGACTTCTGATATTTACTGCAGTAGGAGTTTGGCAAAGTGTTTTTTGCATGACTTGCAAGGACTTGCAAATTTTTTACTATAAGTGTATTTAAGGGCTATACGCCAACGACCTTGCTACACAGGTTACTAAGTAGTTACTACCGGCACTGATCGCCTTCGTTGGTGAAAATTGTTGACTGTTATGAATGTGTTTTGTTTTTCTAAAAAGTGCCGAGATGGAATTGTAAATGAGATTTTTACCGATATTTTGGTGTGACTATGAGCCAAAAAATCCTTATAGTTTTGAAGCTATCCTAAAATTAAGAATTAAAACTAGTCTAGCTTTGAAATGACAAGGAATGTTCCCCTCAAAATTACCCCAAAATAGCCATAATTTTTTTCGAATTTCCAAAAGTCGTAGAACAAAAGTTGTTTGTTTATGTGCACAGAAGTAGCCCTCAACGGCTTGCTAGTATAATTACCAATAACCCTGTATACCTTAGTATGCCATTAAATAAATAAATAAATATTGCAGGACAATCCACACATCGCCATCTAGCCCCAAGCTAAGTAACTAGACTTGTGTTATGGGTGCTAGACAACGGATATACTACTTATATACTTTTCTTTTGTAAATATATACTTATAATACATAGAAACAACCAGACCACAGACAAATATCTAAGCATAAATACTTGTCTGTGGCGGGAATCGAACCCGCAGTGTTTGGCAGTCCGGAATGGTAACCATTGTGCCAACTGGGTCGTCAAAACCAACACCAACACCGGCCTCAACTATTAGCACGTATATTTCACACGTAATTTCCCGTGAACTTTCCCAGTAGGTACATTTTACCGATTAACATTTCTATTAAGTTCCATCGCAATTGACCTAGTATCGGCATTTTGTTACTCGGCCTTCGATTAAAGTATTTGATTTGAAGTACCGAACCGTGCAATATTGTAAAAGAAATTGCTATTACTATGTTGTAAGAAAATCAATTTGTATTTTACGACTTTTAGCGGTTTAAATAACGTAATATTTCTATGATAATACGGGGATTTATAACTAACGTAGATGATTTATGGAGTGGGGTTTGGCCTACCTTGACATTATTATTATTATTATTTTTTTTTAAGTGAAAACTTCTTATGGCGCGTTGGGCACTTTTGTGGGTGAGCATTTTCAGCCGTTCTCGCGACAGATTTTGACGCGACAGATGAGATTTTATTTGTGTTAGTCTTTTTGTTTAACTTATACTGCCATCTATTACACAAATTGAGAAACTTAGTTTCTAGAAAGACCGCTATTCGAATGTAGATGGCGCTGATTTAAATTTTTTATTGCCATCTAGCGAATAAAAAATAAACTATATTTGTTTAAGTGAGTGCTAATAGATGGCAGTAGCAGATCGTTTCAAGAAATATTCTATGAGAAATAACAAGTTTATTGTTTTCACTTCTGCCTGTTTTATAAGCGTTACAGAGTTCTTAAAACTAGTTTAGCACTTAATAACTTAGCGCCTTTTCCAAGCATTGCAAAAACTTAGGTAGGTACTAATAAACTAAATACATGCATGTGTTATCATTATTTATCTTCTAAGAAGTATTTGACTGAATAGAAACATTTCTCAGTTAAATAAGCTCGAAGTTTCTTGCTAAAAGTCCCAAAAATCTTATCATCTGTTATGTATTGCGGTAGTTTATTAAATATTTGAATCGCCTTGATGATGGCTTATATAATTTGCATTTGTGTCTGGTATTTGCTTTATGTATATCTTCCCTTTTTATAAATTTTCTGTAATTCTTAAATACAAATGCACTAATGTCATAAATATATATTCCAAAGGTTGTTAGTTCGAATTCCGGATGATTTTTTATTACTAAAAATGTATGTGCGCTAATTAACATAGCTCAAACGGCGAAGGCAAATATCGTGATGAAACCCCTTTGAAACCAGAGCGGCTTTGTTGGCTCCAGATGTATTTACTTTTAAGTTCGACTAAGTTGAGAAGGTGGTATAGGTTTAAACCCACTCTATCTAATACATGTGCCAGGCTCTACAAGGGTCATGAAAAGAACGAAAGAAAATATTTATTTGGACAAGCACACGACATAAGACAATCAGAAAAGTAGTAGCAAACATAAAAGCACTAAAACAAAAGTTTAAAATAAATTAAAAAATAATAATAAAAACAAAAAATTAATAGGAAAAAAAACTCGGCCGAGCTACATGGTAGGCGGAGTGGGGGGTGATAGGTTTTATTTTCGTTACGGAATTTCTTGATTCGGTCGCCGTGCTCAAAGCCCGTGATAAATATATGCAATAGCTTAAAAAACCTTGAAAAGCTTGTATGTTTTACACTTTTTTTACTTGTTTACACCACAAGAATAATACGTGATCATGAGATCTGCAATATCCCGATACTTCCGGTTTTAACAAATTAATAAAAAATGCGATTATATCCGTTAAAATAATTATAATTAGATAAATAGATAGATCAATATATTTTTTCCTTACCATTATATTCTGTTTTTAACCGCCGACGCAAAAACAAATGAAAAAAACCCTAAAAAAATATTGTATGTCAGACGCTGTATAGGTTAAAAGTCTTAAAGGTTAAAAGCCTAGCCTTTCGGGAGTGTAATTAACAAAAAATAGTAAACATAACCTAAAATTCTTAAAAACTTTTTATTATTAAAATTTTAACAAGTCTTTTTTTTTATTCGCAACTGTGATAAAAATCGTCGTACGATACACGTGTGAATTGATCATTCTATCTCGGCTTTTGCCACGCTCGCGTTCCGCTCGCGCGTCATAAACCGCCTCTATGGAATGATCAACTTTCCACACTTGTATCGCAATGTACTATATTGTAAACATCAATTTCAAATAACATTAATAATAAAATTAAAAAATAAATAAAGCTTAAGTCTAAGTGTTACAAAGGGCGGCCTTATCGCTCAAAGCGATCTCTTCCAGGCAACCTTTATAATTATGAGTTCAAGTCGTGAAAACCTTAGAAAATACTAAGAATAATACGATTCAACTAGGTTTTCAATTAAGTTTTATGTAAATAAAACGGCAGCACGACATATTGTTGACTCGTTCCCGCCAAAACACCCATATCTACTTGCTAATCACTACATAGTATAAAACAAAGTTACTCCCCGCTCTCTGTCTGTCCCTATGTACAATCCACGGTCAAAAGTCTCTGCCCACCGTAACGTTTACAATCCTGTGCAGCACTATTTGAATATTATAACAACGTAACCTGTGGATCGAACCCACGTCGGTAGGTGTAGCTGGTGGCGGCTTATACCACTCGGCCAACTAAAGACAGCCAACATGTTGAAAATAATAATCATACTGAGTACTTTTCATTCAAGTATTTAAGTTTGTGTGTAACGTCTATTAGAAGAAGGTCGTAACTCCAATACTTGTTGATAGTATTATTGTAGCAAACTGATCATTTACTTATGACCCTTACTGTAGCTATACTTAGATCATTAAAACTACGCAACGGATTTTGATGCGGGTTTTATAACGAAACTGCAACGCGTACGAAGTCGCATGCAACAGCTAGTAGTATACATATAAGTATTTGGGTTTTTTTGTTCACAGGGCCTCAGACCGATCGCCATTCGACGGCTCATGCTGTTCCGGCTACCGTCCAGTGGATTCCGTCAGCCTCGACACGCCAGACGAAGATGAACTAGATCCAGTAAGACATTAACTTCTTGTTGTGTTATGATCGCCTGGTACTTCGGTGTAAGTTAGTAGAATCTATAGTAGTTCTTTTCTAAGCCGTATCGTTTTAGGTTTGTAGATTCACATCTCTTTGTTAGTCATGTTCGCCTGGTACTTTGAACTATTTTTTTTAAAGCAGTAAGCATCGTTTTAGTTCACACTATTTTACACCTCTTTGTTAGTCATGTTCGCCTGGTACTTTGAACTTTTATTTTGAGTTAAAGTTATAAAGTTAAAAAAAAGGCGATTTCAGCACCCACGAATAGCCTAGATTCCATGGGAATATCGGCATGAAGAGTTTCTCATACAAAGTTTAATCAAAATCGGTTCAGTAACCCATTTACTTACCGTCTAAATTCTATAAGATTACGTTCGACATCTATAACAAATACCAACGGTAAAACAGTCATTTTTTTGACAGTTTTGTTATAGTAAATGTCAAAAAATGACAGTTTAACTTTTGTTAATTAATAATTATATTGGTCTCGACCATTAAACTGTTAGTAAGTCTGTATAATATTTCCAGGTAGGTAGAATCTACTTGAAAATTCTTCATAGACAAGAATTTAAGTGCCAATAGATGTCCATAAATCTAACAAACTCATAAATTCTCCTTTAAAAGGAACCCTCTAGAATATTTCGAAATTCCAACCTGTTATTTAGAGACTTTCGTTACTCGAAGAAAATTACTTTCACGAAAAACGTAACAAAGAAACAATAAAATTCATTCATCCTACAGATATAAAAATCAGTTCAAATACCGCCATCTTTCAAAACGCTTTCATAAATAAAGTTAGAGAAAAATAAATCTTATCCTTGGGTATGTAGGTATAATTTCAAATTGCTTACCCGAAGTAGATCATTGCGTGTAGAGCTCAAGTTAAAACGTGCTACGATTATGTAGCGCGTAGCACTTTCGTAGCACACTCGTAGTTCTTATCGTCTACGAGCGGTTATAACTTTTATCTTGGCTACGAAAAATGTGTTTGGTTTTTTCTTTTCGCATTTTTAGACAGTTTCTTTTAGTTTATTAGTTTTGGGTCACGTAGGACGAAAGTAATCATTTTTGAATGAGGTAATGTTTGTATTTAAATTTAATTTTGTTTGGTATATTTATATTACTAAGTATATATTAAGTACTATTTTAATTATTATGTAATATTCTGCACTTAAATTTTATTAAATGTAAAATTTGACTTACAAGCTATTGAGAAGATTTTTTTTTTCTCCCCCCAGATACCAAAGTACCGCGTGGTCTTGCTAGGCGACGCGGGAGTCGGCAAAACAGCACTAGTCTCACAATTTATGACGTCAGAGTATATGAACACCTACGATGCTAGTCTTGGTAAGTCTTTTATTATTCTTAGTAGATATTTTATTAGAAACTTTTATAAATATAGAGCTAAATATATATGTCTGTATGTTTTATCAATACGTTTTTTATATAATCTGAAGTTATAATTGAGCTTCCATCTCCTGTTATGTTTTCTTTTAAATAAATTAAAACCAATGATGTTATGAATGGTACATTTGGGCAGTGGCCGAATATTTGACAAAAAAAACTGTATATCTGTGTAAAATCTCATATGTCGCGAGAACATACGCAAAAAGAGTTTTAGATGAAAAAAAAAATAGTCATCCGACATTTGTCGTCCAACAAATAGTCGTCCGACATTTGTCGTCCAACAAATTGTCGTCCGACATTTGTCGTCCGTCAATAGTCGTCCGACAAATAGTCGTCCGACATTTGTCGTCCGTCAATAGTCGTCCGACATTTGTCGTCCGTCAATAGTCGTCCGACATTTGTCGTCCGTCAATAGTCGTCCGTTAAAAAATACCATATGTACGTCTTAATACACTCACAGCCAAATTAAAAACAGTAGGCCCAGGCATACATTTTCGCCGCGCCGTAGAGAGGGGATAGCTGTCTACTCTCCATCCGTCTTACGCTTTTTCGATCAGGTCCTGACGCGAGTTTAAGATTTTATACCCATTACAGAAAAAGTGCTCAACGCCGCTAAAGAAGTTTTCACTTCAAAAATTTAGCAGGATTATATTGGCCTTTGGTCTAATCTAGATGATTTAGGAACGCCAGGAACTTTAACTCATGCTACTAAAGGACGCTGTAGTTCCTGGTACATTTATAAGATGGAGATAGATCTTTCCTCTTTATAATATTAGTTTAAATAACCATAAAGTTACTCGGTAGAGATTCTATTTCACATTTTACTAGACTATTAAATCCAAATAGTTCTCCAATTAAGTGCAACTACAGACGGGTGTAAAATATATAACTTTGCAGCTGGGTTTCACAATCTACCCGCATCGCGCCAGTCTAGACGTCCAACTATCCCTTTGTCAGCTTTCACAATCTAAAAAGACACAACTACCTTCACATTGGCAAATAAAAATCAACTGTAACATCATAGGCATACAGTTAAATTTGTTATTCACGTATGTGGATCAGAATGGTATGATGAAACGATATTATGACAGGTCAATACACAACCTTAAGTTAGTAAATATAAAATTCAAAATTCTCTGTCGCTGTTTGCAAAATAATTCTACATACTGAGTCAAGGGCTGTTTAATCAGTATGACTAGGCATTGACTTCCTGTGACTATCATTCAATGGCTTGGTTTTTTGATAGTCATTAAGGTGAAAGGGTACCTGCGCTCTCTCCATACAAACGTAGTCGACTGTTTCCTCCCTGGATAATGACACTAGCACAAATATTTTTGTGCCATATAACCTATAACTGCCATGACTATGCCCCTATTTTTTGTATTTTTTTAAATTTTTCTAATTAAGTATCAAAGAAATTAAGATTAAAACTGGTTGCCTGTAAAGTCGGTATACGGGCGAAAGTTTTACGTGACAACAACTGTGCTCGAGTGGAAGGGACGCGTGCCTTTCACTTTTTATGTCTGTCTCTCTCGCTCTTAGGCGGGCTAACCATGCCCGCGTGCCTCTCACTCGCTCTCATTGTGAGCGCATAACGTCAGCGGAGTGTAACGCAGTTTCTTGAAGTGTCACCCGGCAAACGAATTTATAAGACGTTGTCACGTCAAAAAAAAGACAAAAAGTTATAAGTTATAAGTTTTATGAACAAACAATTTTTTCTTTAGTATCATTATACAGGGAGACAACAGTCGACTACGTTTGTAATAGTTTTTATGGAGAGCGCCCCCGGTACCCAAGTAAACGCAGTAGTAATTCACAACCTACCATTAAAGCTGAATCAGTTCTTTTCCATCCAAAGGTTGCCTGGAAGAAATCGCTTTCAGCGATAAGGCCGCCCATTTGTGTAACTCATACTTTATAGCTATTACTTTACTTGTGTATGTCGTGTTTTGTTTCTTCCTGTGTTGTACAAATAAAATTATCTATCTATCTATCTACCCTTTCCTCTTAAGGTTTGTTCTGAGTCCAGCCTGCCTAGCATGAAGGCCAAAACACGATACGATAAAGCTATATCAGGCGATATAACTACATCAACTCTCAAAATATGATAGATAAAGCCGCCATGTTGAATTTTTATTATAAATTGCGATAAAAATTATGATAAAAATTCAACATGGCGGCTTTATCTATCATATTTTGAGAGTTGATGTAGTTATATCGCTTTATCGTATCGTGTTTTGGCCTTCATGCTAGGCTAGCTGAATGCTAAAAATGGCTTTCGGCCAGTTTTCCACATCTAGCCATTTTGACAAATTATGCCATTTTGCTTTGTCATCATGGCAAGATTTGCCATGATGACATACAAAAAGAGAATGCCATCAATCTTTAATATATCACTCTAATATATGGACTTAATTTTACTTTAAGTTCCACTGTAATCTATTAAGATGAAAGGGTACCTGCGCGCTCTCCATACAAACGTAGTCGACTGTTTCCTCCCTGGATAATGACACTGGCATAAATATTTTTGTAATTTTGTAATTATCATAGAAATTAAAATTAAAAAAAAAAAACAAAAAATAGGGGCATGGTCATGGCAGTTATAAGTTTTATGCACCAAAAATATTTGCTCTAGTGTCATTATCCAGGGAGAAAACAGTCGACTACGTTTGTAATAGTTTGTATGGCGAAAGCCCCGGTACCCTTTCCTCTTAAAATGAAATCAATCATAAGGCGATCAAAATGGAAACATAAAGGACGGTCAAAAACCCAATAAACGACAGCTAATTTAAGTACCACTTACTATAACGACGTACTTAAATAATTAGGTACCTGCGGGTAATAAGGGCCACCTGCCATTTTAATTAAAAAAATGGTTGTCTGTCGAGTCTGTTTCCGGACGATAATTTTACGTGATAACGTCATAAAAAAACATTGATGGTAACCATGGCAACGATAAAACGTCGCTATAGTTACCTTGTCAATAACATGAGGCGTTCCAGTAACGACGCGTGACGTCACACTTTTTTGAGATTGCAGGTGTTCACCAATTTATAAAACGTTATCACGTCAAAACTCAATATTTCGTAAAACTATGGAAAACTACTTAAAACAGTTCATTAGATAAATATTTGCTTTATTGTCAATATGAAACACAATTCATTTGTTGTTGTTCAATTCAATTCAATTCACAAATCATTCAATTCATAAATTGATTGAACACCTGCATTCACAAAAAGTGTCACGGTAATATTGTGTGACGTCATGCCTCATGGTAACATGACCATGACGCGTCCGTTTCCGTTAGGAAGCTCAGTATTTAATAATAATATCGCTTATCTGGGCTTGTGTTATGGTGACGAATGACTAATAGAAGACTTAGTATATAAAGAAAAAAAAGATAAAATATTATAAAGGAATCTCAGTTTTTCATCGTTTTCATATCGCGTAATCACGTAAAATTATCGTCCGTAAACCGACTTTACAGACAAAAAAATGTCTGTTTTTTTGTTATTTTGTTAGATAGATAGATAACTCATTTATTTCATCATACAAAGGCACACACATACATATGTATCACTATCGCTAATACTAATTATAATTTTGTTATTAATATAAAGGTTTTTAAAAAAACCCTTTAGTGGCCCAGCCTGCTTAGCATGAAGACCAAAACACGATACGATAAAGCGATATAACTACATCAACTCTCAAAATATGAAAGATAAAGCCGCCATGTTGAATTTTTATTATAAATTGCGATAAAAATTATAATAAAAATTTAACATGGCGGCTTTATCTATCATATTTTGAGAGTTGATGTAGTTATATCACTTTATCGTATCGTGTTTTGGTCTTCATGCTTGGCATACAAAAAGATTATTAGTTATCGTGAGCGTATTTATAAAGCCAAGATGCAATGATCAATTTACCACACTTACATCGTAAAACATATAGAGTAATTAAATAACATAAAGCGTTAAGATAAATTTTCAACGTTATTGCTGTTCTAACACAATCTTAATTTAATCAAAAGTTAGTGAATGATTATAAAAACATGATTAAATTAATGGACTTTCCGACCAGATGTGGCAAAATATAATTAGATTGTTCAGAGATGTGGCTGTTCCGGCAATTGAGGACAAAAAAGATTTCCTGGCATTTTTTTATAAATACGCGCTTTCGCCCGCTTAACTCCCGATCCCGTAGAAATATCGGGATAAAAAGTAGTTTATGTTATTCCCAATGAATCAATGTATCCTCATACCAAGTTTTATCAAAATCTGTGCAGCAGCTTCGGACAGTTTCGGCTTACTACATAGTATAAAACAAAGTCGCTTTCTCTGTCCCTATATACCTTTGTATGCTTAAATCTTTAAAACTACGCAACGGATTTTAATGTGATTTTTTTTAGCAGATAGAGTGATTCAAGATGAAGGTTTATTTGAATAATACATGCATAATATAGCCGTGCGAAGCCGGGGCGGGTCGCTAGTACAAACATAAAAACAAAAAATCTTTACTCTTTATAAATTAGTGTAAATGTGGATCACTGAGCCTTTAGAACGTAGCAAATTTTTTTACGTTAAAAAGGCCCAATTAATTTAGATAAGATGGCCCATCTTCTAACTAAATTAATTGGGCCTTTGACGGTACCCCACGAAAAAAAGAAAAAGAAAGGGTTTATTACGAAATAAATAGATTTACTAGCTACTGCCCTGGACTTTGTCCGCGTAGAAGTCGAAAATGGTTCTAATAGGATTGGACCAAGGAGTGACGTTGTCCCATACAAACTTTGCCCCCCCCCCTTTTTACCCCCTAAGGGGTTCGGAAAACCCTTTCTTATTCCATCGGTTTGGGCTGTGTTTAGGCTGAGAATTTAACGTGATAACTTCATTGATAGTAACCTGAAGGCCAATTCTCGTAAATAAAATTGTTCAAACATCATTTCGATTGCATTTCGTTCATAAATTATACCTTCAAAGTAGCTCAAAATACCCTCAAAGTTAGCTTTTTGTAAAATAAAACTGACTCTTTTGCGATGGAAATAAAAAAAAAAACAAATACAAATATATTTATTTAAATTCATTTTACATAATAAACTAAACACTAAATAAAGAGAATAAAAATAACACATATGCCTGAACTAGGTAATCCTGTATCTCAGGCGAAAAAGGACTTATATAATCATAGAAAATAAATTAAAACAATTTACTTGCAAAATACTAACAAAAAACAAAAAATTAAAATTAAAATATTAAATAGAAACAAACTTTTCATTAATTAAACAAAAAAAAAATCTTCTTAAATGCAATCGAGATGATATTGAAATGTAATTTAAACAATGTTATTTACGAGAATTGGTCTTCTGAACAACGTTTTATCGTTGCTATGGTTAGTTTGTCAATAACGGAACCTGAGTGATGACGTCACACTTTTTTGTGAGCGCTGCCGGTGTTCATCGATTTATAAGCCGTTATCACGTCAAAAAAATTAATCGTATATTTTTGCACCAATCGATAGTGTTGCTAAAAGAGATCAATTCCTGGAAATAAACATAGTCTAGCTGTGCGTTGATTCATCAGTCATTCAGTCATTCCTGGGCAAAGCATTTTGTATACAGGATGAATGACCAAGCGAGCACCTACGGATAGAGGAAACTGTGCCGGATCAGAAAAACGAAAGTTATGTTCTATGAAACTATCAGTTTCCGAGATATCCGCCATTTCAAAAAAAAATATAAATTTCACTCCGTTCTCTATGTTTTGTGATGCGAAAACTGCAAATGAAGGAATTATCCCAATCTGTTTTTTGCATAGTATTCCAGGATAAATGCGCTATTGAATGCAAACAATATTTTTTATGACACATTGAAAGTTTTTTTTAAACTAAGATTTAACTCAAACTTCATGGTTTTTAATTTTTTAACCTTTTAATCTTTCCCGGTGTAAAAAAATGTATGGTTACCCTAGTGCCAAATAAAAAAAAACTTGCCTATTAAACTAAGACACAGAGAGAGATTTTTTTTTAAATGGCGGATATCTCGGAAACCGAGAGACTTTCATAGAACATAACTTTCACTTTTCTGATCCGGCATAGTGTCCTCTATCCGTAGGTGCCCGCTTGGCCATTCATTATCGGACACCCTGTATCACTACATAGTATAAAATAAAGTCACTTTTCACCGTCCCTATTTCCCTTTGTATGCTTAGATCTTTAAAACTACGCAACGGATTTTGATGCGGTTTTTTTAAATAGATAGAGTGATTAACGAGGAAGGTTTTTAGATATAATACATGTATAATGCAGCCGTGCGAAGCCGGGGCGGGTCTCTAGTATATTATATAGATAGATTCTGTTTAGATTATAAAAATATTCTATGTATATGACGTCATCATCAATTTGTTTTATAGGCCCGTTTCATTACGTCAACCCCATGCTGGGTTAGAAATATTGTCTTTGCAATTGACGTTGTGTACAGTCGGCGACGAAAGTGGAGGGCCACCGTAGAATTTTCTAATCGTATTTTCTTTTCGTTCCGATCGTCTTTTGTTTTAGTTTCGAATCTTTTGTTTTCGTATCAATCGTTATTGTTTCACACGGGTCAGTGTGACGTCATGCGTCATGGTTTGTTTTAGCACGCGTATCGTAGATAGATAGATAGATAAATTCTTTATTGTAAACACCAATTTCAAATAACATTAATAGTAAAACAAAAAATTAAAAGCTTAAGTGTTACAAAGGGCGGCCTTATCGCTCAAAGCGATCTCTTCCAAGCAACCTTTGGATGGACAAGAAGTTGAGGAAGGTGAAGGGTAGGGTGTTCAAACTTAGGAAATTAAATAAGATGCAAATAACAACAAAAACATGACAATAAATACACACTAATAATAATTACATAATTCACATTATACAGGGTTATTGGAAATTAATTGACACGGCGTTAAGGGCTTCTTCTGTGCACCTTAACAAACAACTTTTGTTCTACGACTTTTGGAAATTCGAACATTTTTTTGAAAATTTTGAGGTTAGGTTTACCTGAAAATCAGCTGTTCCTTACACGGAGAGGTCAGTAACCTTAAAATTTTACTTATTTTTTAAGTTTCATCTACTGTTCTTGGTGTGAATGACCTTTGTTTTAAAAAATCAGCTATTTTTCGAATTTACATAACCTCAAAATTTTCATTTTTTTTTCGAATTTCCAAAAGTCGTAGAACAAAAGTTGATCGTTAAGGTGCACAGAAGACGCCCTTAACGCCGTGTCAATTAATTTCCAATAACCCTGTATATACTTATGAATATACATACATACATATACTTTTACATAAATATAACTACATAAGAATAAATAAATTAAAAATCTAAAAATTATATACCATACCATATTATTAATACATATTTTACAACATATTAAACAACATATCGTATTTGTTTTTTAGTGTTTAATAAATAATATTGCTCATCTGGGCTTGTGTTATGGTGACGAGTGACGAATAGAAGACTTATAAAGGATGAATATATTTATTAAGGTTAAAGAATAATAAGGAAAAAAAAAGAGAAAAAAATTTAAAAAAAACATAACCCTCCCTTTTGCCTTCGCCGTAGTCGGGTAACAAAAAAACACTCAATTTTTCATCGTTTTCTTATGACGTTATCACGTTAAATTATCGTCCGTAAACATACTTTACAGACAACAATTTTTGAAGTGAAAACTTCTTTAGCGGCGTTGAGCACTTTTTCTGTAATGGGTATAAAACAGGACACGTGACCTGATCGAAAAAGCGTAAGACGGATGGAGAGTAGACAGCTATCCCCTCTCTACGGCGCGGCGAAAATGTATGCCTGGGCCTACTGTTTTTAATTTGGCTGTGAGTGTATTAAGACGTACATATGGTATTTTTTAACGGACGACTATTGACGGACGACAAATGTCGGACGACTATTGACGGACGACTATTTGTCGGACGACTATTTGTCGGACGACTATTTGTCGGACGACTATTTGTCGGACGACTATTGACGGACGACAAATGTCGGACGACAAATGTCGGACGACAATTTGTTGGACGACAAATGTCGGCCGACTTTTGTTGGACGACAAATGTCGGACGACTATTTGTTGGACGACAAATGTCGGACGACTATTTGTCGTCCGACTATTTTTTTTTTTTTTTTAATTAGTTTATTTTAATTTTTTATTAGTTTTCACTTCTGTCGGCACTCCCGGAGTGCAACCGTTTTTTTTTTAATTCTAATTACATGAATCTCAAGAACAAAATTAAAAAACCGTGTCTTTCTTCATCTTTTAAATCTCCGATTTTCATCCCGCATGTACTTTACTAGCTGCGCTCCGCGGTTTCACCCGCGTAACTCCCGATCCCGTGGGAATATCGGGATAAAAAGTAGCCTATAACCTTCCTCGATAAATGGACTATCCAACACAAAAATAATTTTTCAATTCGAACCAGCAGTTAATTACGTTAGCGGCAGTCGGAGGATCGAAAGGAAACCGAGAAATGATTCATAACTCATTTATTGAGTTAAAACTAAAAATATCTTACATATTACTTATAAATAATTATCCTAAGGTGAGACCTATCCGATGTTAGGTATAGGAATGCTGAAATATGACGGCACGCGGCTACTGCGATCGAGGTCATAGCGAGTCAGCACTTTTGGCCGGTCTTCATTGCAACATACTATGTGCATACAGCGGCGTGACGTAACAAGTTCCTGAGATTAGCGCGTTCAAACAAACAAACTCTTCAGCTTTATAATATTAGTATAGATAAGTAAATACAGATAACGAAGTAGAATCTGCGTCTGTTGGTACCTACAGATCTAGCAAGTATATCCAGTAGGTATAGGTACCTATTTAAACGTAGTAATTGTCTGGTCTCACGTTACACCGAGTTAACGACATCTAAATGACAAAGGAACGCTTGGTATGTCGCGTGGAACGTATTACGTACGGTTCCATTTGCTCCAACAATCTGTGACGGTATTACTGCGAATTAAGATTGTTTAAGAGGAAAGGGTACCGGGCGCTCTCTCCATGCAAACGTAGTCGAGTTTCTCCCTGGATAATAACACTAGAGCAAATATTTTTGTTGCATAAAACTAATAACTGCCATGACTATGCCCCTATGTCTTGGTTCTTTTGCTGCCACTCTGCCATCAGTTATAGGTTCTATGGCACGAAAATATTTGTGCTTGAGTAATGACTCTAGCATAATATGAGTTTGATATCCATGGAGGAAACAGTCAGTTACGTTTGTATGGGGAGAGCGCCTGTACCCTTTCACCTTAATACTGGGTACAGAATCCGAAATAGAATAGAATATAATTTATTCAAACAAACACACGACATAGACACAAATAAGAAACAGTAACGAGATTGTTCCAGAGAAAAGTAAATACAAAGAACAGACACTAAGAATAAGCCTCAAAATACGGAAATCCGTGGAAGAACCAAAGTCACCGACATAGCTCTCAGGATTAGTAAGCTGAAGTGGCAATGGGCAGGTCATATAGCTCGCGGAACTGACAACCGCTGGGGAGTAAAGGTTCTCGAGTGGCGGCCGCGATGCAACGCGAAACGGAGTGTTGGGAGACCAGCTGCCCCGTGGACCGACGACATTGTGGCGGTCGCGGGTAGTCGGTGGATGGAGGCAGCTCAGGACCGCTGTTTGTGGCGTCGTATGGGGTAGGCCTATGTCCAGCAGTGGACGTGTATGGGCTGATATGATGATGATAATGAATACCGAGTACTTACTATTTTATACAATACTTTTGCCCGCGCCTTCGTCCGCGTAGAAGTCGAAAATGGACCAAGGAATCACGTTGTCCCATACAAACTTTGCCCTCACCCCCTAAGTTGTAGAATTTCGGAAGATCCTTTCTTATCGGATGCCTACGTCACAAAGAACACACCCTCCAAGTTTCAGGTCTCTACGATCAGCTGTTTAGGCTGTGCGTTGATCCGGCAGTTAGTCAGTCATTCAGATTAGCATCGCTCCGCGGTTTCACCCGCGTAGCTCCCGATCCCGTGGGAATATCGGGATAAAAAGTAACCTCTAGCCTTTCCCGATAAATGGACTATCCAACACAAAAAGATTTTTCCAATTCGAACCAGTAGTTCCTGAGATTAGCGCGTTCAAACAAACAAACTCTTCAGCTTTATAATATTAGTATAAATAATTATAGTTAAAACAAAAAATAGGTGCGGTTACTTTATGTACGCGCGTGAGAAGTTATACCTACTTCTAGAAATTATACGTATACGTATACCCTCTGTCTGTCGGTCTGTCCGTCCGTCTGATTTTTATTTAGCGGGCAGCTTCAACCTGTTACTTTAGTGTTACGGTGATGTGCGCGCAACTTAAAATTTCACTCTCGTAGCTTCGACCTGTTTTACTTTTGGGTTACGAAGCTGCAACGTGTGACTTTTGTGTTACAGTGCCGCGCGCGCATCTTAACACTCTTATCATTTTTTCATAACGCGCCTAAAGAAGTAAAACTAACTATACCTAAATTAAGATCTATTACTAAATTAAGCCCTATACGCGGCCGAAATCATGAGTGTAAGCTAGTAATACGTGATAATTTTATAAAACATTTAACAAATCCATCCACGTAATAAACAAGTAAAAAGTCGTAATATTTAATTCAGGATCATTATTATTGTGGTTTATGAGCGCTTGTTTAGCGGAAAAATAATGGGGAATGCTTTTTTATGGACTTGGGTTAACTTACGAGGCACATTAGGGGATCATTTGTGCACATATCGATTCCACCAGTCACCATGCCGGACTACTAAACACAGGGTTGCGGGTGCGGGTACGATTACCGCCTCAGACAAGTATATATGCTTAGATATTTGTCTGTGGTCTGGTTGTTTCTATGTATTATAAGTATATATTTACAAAAATATATATATAAGTAGTATATCCATTTACTATTATTGTCTAGTAACTTAGCTTGGGGCTAGATGACGATGTGTTGAATGTCCTGCAATATTTATTATTAATTTTTAGCTATTTTGCCGGGTAATATTGATTTGTGAACGCAGATGTCAGAACAACGATCTCATAGTCAAAGATTACAAGTTATGCCAGTGAAATGTTACAAATAAATGTTTGTAGGTAAAGTCGGTTTACGGAAGATAATTTAACGTGATAACGTCACTATGAAAACGATGAAAAATTGAGTTTTTTTCCCTTTTTTTTTCTTCTAGTCTTCTATTCGTCACTCATCACCATAACACAAGCTCAAATGAGCAATATTATCATCACTATCACTACATAGTATAAAACAAAGTCGCTTTCTCTGTCCCTATATCCCTATGTATGCTTAAATGTTTAAAGCTAAAACGGATTTTGATGCGGTTTTTTTAATAGATAGAGTGATTCAAGAGGAAGGTTTATATGTATAATACATGCATAATATAGCCGTGCGAAGCCGGAGCGGGTCGCTAGTTAAACAATATTAAGCATTAAGTTGCTTAGCTTGGGGCTGGATGGCGATGTGTAATATGTCCTTAATTTTTTTTTTTTTAATTTTATTTATATTTATTTATTTATTTATTTAATATAAAACAAACCCGAGACTCGTGCCGCGTCACGTCCGCGTCCATTCCCTAAACTGACGCGTCCGTTCCCGGAACGTGACGCTTCGCATGACGTCATTTTTTTTGTGAATGCAGGTGTTCCATCAATTTATTACACGTTATCACGTCAAGAATATTTTGGTATACTTTAATCCCCTGTGAATTTATATAAGCACCCAGGGGCCCTACCGCGGTTAGTGCGTCGGCTTCAAGCCGACGACGATATCCCAAACCGCGTCTCACAATGGGCGGAAATTTGAGCTTGCCTTTCATGAGAATTTTGAATAAGTGTAAGTGATTAGTAAGAGTAATAAGTGATTATGTTTATATTATTTAAAAAAAAGACAAGTCATATTTTGTGGTGTTTTTTAAAAATAACATAATCAGAATCACTTATTTTTAAATTTTTTGATGTCTCCAACAAACCTGCATACTTAAAACAAACTAAAAAATCCACTTAATTTTTTCAAAACTCTTAAGAAACGCAGGATCAAAATTTCGCCCCGTGTGCTCAAAGGACCTTCGTCAGAATAAAAGCCGAGGAGGTACCCACCACTAGGCCAACAGTTTAAAGATAATTAGTTTCGATGCCTTTAGCTTTGAGACTGGGCTTTGTCGAAATTAGCAGAACAGCCATTTTGACAGCTGTCATAGCGACAAGAATGGCCGGACTAATTAGGACGCCTAAAGGTGGGTATAGACTAGAGCATTCGCTAGTAACAGAACATTAAACATTCGCTATTTATTAAGAACTAGCAAAACGCCCCGGCTTCGCACGGCTATATTATGCATGTATAAACCTTCCTCTTGAATCACTCTATCTATTTAAAAAAACCGCATCAAAATCCGTTGCGTAGTTTTAAAGATTTAAGCATACAAAGGGAAATAGGCACAGAGAAAGCGACTTTGTTTTATACTGTGTAGTGATTAGCTGCGCCCCGCGGTTTCATCCGCGTAAGTCCTGATCCCGTGGGAATATCAGAGTAAAAAGTAGCCTATAGCCTTCCTCGATAACTGGACTGTCCAACACAAAAATATGTTTTCAATTCGAACCAGTAGTTCCTGAGATTAGCGCGCTCAAACAAACAAACAAACTCTTCAGCTTTATAATAATGTATAGATAATGCTAATTCTTCGAACAAAAATCACTTGATTGCATAGCTTTTAAGCTATTGCATAGCTTTTATCTTCGCTTTGAGCGCGGCGACCGAATCAAGTAATTCCGTAACTAAAATAAAACCTAACACCCCCCACTCCGCCTACCATGTAGCTCGGCCGAGCGTTCGCATATGCTACGACTGTACGAAGCTCGCACGATGCAATAGCTTTACCGCGGCAGTCCCCGAGTGCCACACGTATTTTTTACTACCTATCACTGGCACCAGTATTTCAAAGCTCACTCAATTTTTTTTTCACCCATCGTCATCTAGCCCCAATCTAAGTAACTAGACTTGTATTATGGGTGCTAGACAACGGATATACTACTTATATACTTTTTTTTGTAAATTTTACATATAAACAACTAGACCACAGACAACTAAGCATAAATACCTGTCTGAGGCGGGAATCGAACCCACGACCCTGTGTTTAGCAGTCCGGCATGGTGACCATTGTGCCAACTGGGTCGTCTAATTTTATGTACCTACTTTTTATCTCGAACTTGTTGACTTTAGTTTTTCTGAGAGATATTTATTGATTGATTGATTCGTAAGAATGCTCTAGGATTTCTTTTACAAAAGAAAAGTATATAAGTAGTATATCCGTTGTCTAGCACCCATAACACAAGTCTAGTTACTTAGATTAGGATGGCGATGTGTGAAAAAAAATATTGAGTGAGTTTTTGTGAGAGAAATTTATTGATTGATTGATTCGTAAGAATGCTCTAGGATTTCTTGGAGCATATCAATGTAATGTAGTCTATACTCGCCTTAAATTTTTTTCCATTAAACAAGTGCCCAATCGTAATGTCCTTTATTTACCTTCCCTGGCTTACAGAGAGTAACAGGGGACTCGTGCCCGTTAATATTTGATAACACCTAATGTATTAAGGTTACACTTTAGATTTATTATGTATTCAATTAAAAATTGTGGTCTAACTGGGACCGAGGGACTTAATTTTATTTCTCACTTTATATTTTGAACCGATAGATAGATAAACTCTTTATTGTACCACATTAAACCTTAATTCTAACATACATTCTGCTACAAAAACAATACTACCTTACATGGTGAAAGTTCCTATTTCGCGCACAAAGCGTCATGCATCCACCTTTCTCGTACGCACTGCTAAGAAATGGAACTCTCTACCCGCGTCGCTGTTCCCACATAACTACAACCTTGGAGTCTTCAAGTCTAGAGTGAATAGGTACCTTCTAGGCGAGCATGCTACATCTTCGACCTCATTTTCGCTTCCCATCAGGTGAGATGAGGTCAAATGCAAGCCTATATTGTTTAAAAAAAAAAAAAACAATATGGCACAATGGGCGGCCTTATCGATAAAAGCGATCTCTTCCAGGCAACCTTTGGATGTACCGATCAAAATTATAAGGGTGCCTATTTACTTTTTGTGGTACGGATCCCTAAAAAAAAGAAGTTTATCAATGACCTACATATAGGTACATTTATTGTTTTTTTTTATGGCTTTGAGCATAACTTCTTTGTTTATGACACATTAAAATTTTCGAAAAAACTTTCGAATCTTCAAAAATACGAAAAGTAGTAGCACATGAGTTAGTTACTCATGTGGTAGTAGTGTCTGGGACATGTACAGTCGGCTGCATAATTGCAGCCCCCGGTAGAGTTCTAAAATTACTATTATTGGAATGTTTGCATTCTAATAATTTTTGTTTGATTAATTGATGAGTTAAGAGACTTTAAACTTCACCTAAAGCAGGGGTCTATAATCTTGCTTGTGTTGAAAACATTCTTAATACACCCGTTTTGGAGCTCTACGGTGGGTCAGCAATTATGCAGCCGACCGTACCTATTACATAGAGTAGGCTTGTCGCCTTAACCGCCGAAATGTCTAGAATAACCCCTCTTGGTCAAAAAACAACCTTGTCAAAACACATTTTATACATACTTGATGACGACCCAGTTGGCACAATGGTCACCATGCCGGACTGCCAAACACAGGGTCGCGGGTTCGATTCCCGACTCAAACATGTATTTATGCTTAGATATTTGTCTGTGGTCAGAAGGCCAATTCTCGTAAATAATATTGTTTAAATTACATTTCAATATCATCCCGATTGCATTGCGATTGCAAAAGATACCTTCAAAGTCAGTTTTTTTTTACAAAAAGCTAACTTTAAGGGTATTTTGAGCTACTTTGAAGGTGTTATTTGTGATCGAAATGCAATCGAAATGATATTGAAATGTAATTTGAACAATGTTATTTACGAGAATTGGCCTTCTGGTTGTTTCTATGTATTATAACTATATATTTACAAAAGAAAAGTATATAAGTAGTATATCCGTTGTCTAGCACCCATAACACAAGTGTAGTTACTTAGCTTGGGGCTAGATGGCGATGTGTGGAATGTCCTGCTATCATCATCATCATCATCATGTCAGCCCGTGTATGCATCAACACGTCCACTGCTGGACATAGGCCTCCCTCATACGACGCCACAAACAGCGGTCCTGAGCCGCCTCCATCCACCGACTACCCGCGATCGCCACAATGTCGTCGGTCCACCGGGCAGCTGGTCTCCCAACACTCCGTTTCGCGTTGCATCGCGGCCGCCACTCGAGAACCTTTACTCCCCAGCGGTTGTCAGTTCTGCGAGCTATATGACCTGCCCATTGCCACTTCAGCTTACTAATCCTGAGAGCTATGTCGGTGACTTTGGTTCTTCTACGGATTTCCGTATTTCGGATTCTATAGAGAATCTCCGTACGTAGAGAAACTCCGAGCATAGCTCTCTCCATAGCCCGCTGAGCGACTCTGAGCTTATGTCTTGCTATATTTAATTTAATTTAATTTTAATTTATACTGACAGAAAGCTTTGCTAGACTTATTAAAGCTGAAACGCGTCGCAACGCCCACTTTACTCCCTCGGTCAATTATGTAATTATTCCATCTAATATCATAATTATTTCCTATTATATTAGCACATGAGTAGAGATGACCAGAGGCTAAGGTTGTTCGGAGCTGTCAAAATGAATACGTAATTGTGACGTAATCATGCAGGGTTGGCACAGGTGGATTATATTAAATAAAAAAAACTTGAGAGGTGTCAAGGCACACCCGGATAGAACGAAGTTCCTTTCGATTAATTAGTTAAGGAGTTGTAATAAATTAATGTTTTTCGTTTTTTATATTTTTTTATATCTACTTTTTTTTGTAAATAATCGTCGCGACACCACACTGTTCAATGCGAAATAGAAAGACGAAACGAAAATAACTGGCTTTCTTTCTATGCAAAACGTGTCGTTACATCTTTTGGTCTTAACTTATTCCGTCTCTTTTTTCGCAACGCAAGATAAGGAACTTCGCTCCAAAAAAAATGTGTAAACTAAGTATCAGTGTCTTTTATTATGGGCGTTTATTTTAACGCGGTAACAATGTAATCTGAATTGATGATTAATCTATACTTACTAATATTATAAAGCTGAAGAGTTTGTTTGTTTGAACTAAGGAACTACTGGTTCGAATTGAAAAAATATTTTCCATTTTCCATTCCATTTTTCTAGAAGGCTACTTTTTATTTTGATATTTCCACGGGATCGAGACTTACGCGAGTAAAACCGCGGGGTGCAGCTAGTAGATAAATAAATGAATGATGATCATAATACCTAAATCAGAAATTTTTATGGCTTACCGGGAAACTTTGATGTCACAGAATTGAACGTTAAATAGATAAACGTTGACATACTAGAATTCACAAGTAGTATGCTATACATACCTACATATAACTATGCTTTCCGTCGTGTCTAGTCACTATAACACAAGCCTAGTTGCTTAGGCTGGAGCGCTCACTCACTAAATCGTTTCCATTCTTCCTCCCTCCCTCTCTATAAAAGAAAATCTTCTATCCGTGGTCTAGTCACGATAGCACAAGCCTAGCTGCTTAGGTTGGGGCACTCACACACTCAATTCCCACTCAGTAAAGGTACATATTTAATATTTATAACTATGATATCTGTCGCGTCTAGTCACTATAACACAAGCCTAGTTGCTTAGACTGGAGCACACGCTCACACTCAATCGTTCCCACCCTTCCTTCGAAAGAAAGAAAATTATTTAAGTCTTCTATTTCGTCACTCGTCACAAGAATGGTCCACACTCCAAGACACTTAAGACCAAATTAATAACACTATATTTTATTAAACAATATGAAACAAACATGCGACGCGTGATGTTTACCGCTCGCATGCGAGTGTGACAGCCCTGAACTTGGGCACTGGCCGAGCCAGTATAGACCGGTTTCTCTCCGTACATGATGTGCCGCCAGTGCTCACGCACACACGCGCGTCAAGCTTGTAGTAGTGGACTTGTCATAGAGCCTTGTATGACACATTAGTCTCTGGTTGTATTATTTACTCATGTGATATTAGTACATAGCTTTTGCCCGCGGCTTCACCCGCCATTTTACAGTATTAGGTGTGGATTTTCAAAAATCTATCCTACTAATATTGTAAATGTAAAAGTGTGTGTGTATGTTTGTTACTCCTTCACGCAAAAACTACTGAACCGATAGCGATGAAACTCGGTATGTACATAGCTGGAGACTTGGATTAATACATACGCTACTTTTTATCCCGATATTCCCACGGGATCGGGACTTACGCGGGTGAAACCACGGGTCGCAGCTAGTACTTCATAAAGAACACACTCTCCAAATTTTATGTTGTACTAGCGACCCGCCCCGGCTTCGCATGGCTATATTATGCATGTATTATACATATAAACCTTCCTCTTGAATCACTCAATCTATTAAAAAAACCGCATCAAAATCCGTTGCGAAGTTTTAAAGATTTAAGCATACATAGGGATATAGGGACAGAGAAAGCGACTTTGTTTTATACTATGTAGTGATTTGGAGGTAACAATTTTTTTAAAGGTTGTTTTTATACATCCTTTTATCCGTAACTACACTTCTTGAGTTAGGTAGAGTAGGCTTGCCTATACTTGCCTCTCAACTTAGTCGATCGTATCCAGAGGAAAGACATTGTCTATACGTCCAGAGAAAATTAGGCTGCGGGTTTCATAACGATGGTTTCCTTCACCGTAAGAGCAATATCAATTAGCGCACATTATTTTTTCCTAAGAAAAATTCACCGGCTGGGATTGGAACTGACGACCATCGGAATGAAAGTCGAAGTTGCTACCACTAGGCGAACTCTGCTCTAAAAAAATGGTTGTCTGTAAAGTCGGTTTACGGACGATAATTTTACGTCATAACGTCATAAGAAAACGATGAAAAATTGAAAAAAAAAAACATTTTTTTTTCCTTTATACATATAAGTCTTCTATTCGTCTCTCGTCACCATAACACAAGCCTCGATATGAACGATATTATTATTTATTGGCTTCATCCCGACTCTTCCCGATCCCATCTCTACCCGATTTTAAAATACCTAACAAAAAATCCCAAATCCCAGTTATCATGAAAAGTTGGAAACATTTTAGTTATACCAAAAATGTTACAATCATTATATTAGTATTATGGTATTATAATCCTACTAATATTATAAATGTGAAAGTTTGTGTGTGCGTGTGTGTGTGTGTGTGTATGTATGTTTGTTACTCCTTCACGCAAAAACTACTGGACCGATTGCGATGAAACTCGGTATCTGGATAGCTGGAGACCTGGATTAACACATAGGCTACTTTTTTTTCCCGATATTCCCACGGGATTGGAACTTACGCGGGTGAAACCGCGGGGCGCAGCTAGTAAACAATACAGTACAATCTCACTAATCCGGCACTATTAAAAACCGGAGGGTGCCGGATTATTGGAATGTTCGGATTACTGGATTATACTGAAAAAATCACCAATCTCCATTTTATTATTCAAATCTAGTGTCTTGTGTTTGCGTTTATTTGTCATTTTTAACTATAAACTATTCTCACTTGAAAAAAACAAATACGTTAGCACGTGCACGTGATAAGTTTTGAGGTTAGACTGCTAGTCGACGACGCAGCGACCAAGCGCACAGGTATAGAGGGGTGAGGGAGGCGTGGGCGGAGGGTGCCGGATTATTGGACGTGCCGATCTATCGAAGTGCCGGATTAGTGAGATTGTACTGTATAAAACAAACACATGACGCATGACTTCATACTTTTTTGTGAATGCCGGTGTATAATTCGATCTATAAGACGTTCTCACGTCAAAAATTCTAGGAGTAGGGGTTTCAGTTGTGTGTTGATATATCAGACAGTCAGTAAGGACTTTGAATTTAATATATATCACTATCACTTCACTATCACTACATAGTATAAAATAAAGTCACTTTTGGCCGTCCGTATGTCCCTATGTATGCTTAGATCTTTAAAACTACGCAACGGATTTTGATGCGGTTTTTATAATAGATAGAGTGATTAAAGAGGAAGATTTTAGATATAATACATGCATAATACATCCGTGCGAAGCCGGGGCGGGTCGCTAGTATAGAATAAATGAAGAAAGACGAAAGTGTTCTGGGAGTGACGTCACGTTGACAGTTATTAGGGTTGTCATGTCAAACGCAAAAAGCGAAAATAATTTCGTATGAGACAATGCTTTTAGAGGTTCTAATTTAATGGAAAAATAATAATATTAAATATCTAATAAGGATAAATACCTGCGGGTAATAAGAGCCACCTTCATTAAAAACTAAATATTTCGAAAAAATAGGGAAAACTACTTAAAAACAGGTAATTAGAAAAATATTCAGTGAGATGACTTATCACTGTAAATATTTGCTTTTTGTCAACTAGGCTATATTATGCATGTATTATACTTACATATAAACCTTCCTCTTGAATCACTCTATCTATTAAAAAAACCACATCAAAATCCGTTGCGTAGTTTTAAAGATTTAAGCATACAAAGGGACATAGAGACAGAGAAAGCGAGTTTGTTTTATACTATACTAGCGACCCGCCCCGGCTTCGCACGGCTGTATTATATCTAAAAACCTTCCTCTTTAATCACTCTATCTATTAATGAGTTATTCCCTTTCAAATAAAAAACATACATACATTAAAAAAAATATATACTTACCGACGAATTGAGAACCTCGTCCTTTTTTTTGAAGTCGGTAAAAAAAACTGCATTTAAATCCGTTGCGTAGTTTTAAAGATCTAAGCATACATAGGGACATAGGGACGGCGAAAAGTGACTTTATTTTATACTATGTAGTGATAGTGAAGTGATAGTGATGTAAAGAACAATTCACTTGTTTATTTTCTTGTTATTTAGTCACTAATATCAAGGTTGTTAAAAAACCTTTCAGTGCCCTAGGTAGGGTGCCTAAAAGGCTGCCTGCATTGCTTCTTTGATGGATGGCAATGCCGATCCTTTGGCCAAAGTTAGAGCCAGCTCTTTGGGCACCTGCTTTTCGCTTTATTATGGTACTATAGAAACTTAATTCTAACAAAAATACTTATGGAACAGAATAATCATAATAATCATTTAGGACTACCAATTTCCATCTCAGATCCCCAACTTTTATCCAAAAGTTAACCGAATGCGGATTTCAAATAAATTGATATCATTAATCACATTCCATACCGACTTATACCCATCAATTTGGTTCTGAAATATGCCATGAAAATGGCTGCTTTGGAATTTTAATTTTTCACAGATTATGTATTTCTGTTGCCGCTATAACAACAATTACTAAAAATTGTCTTTTTAGGGTTCCGTACCTCAAAAGGTAAAAACAGGAACATTTATAAGATCACTTTCTTGTCCGTCTCTATGTTTTTATCCTTCTTCCTTCTTTTCCTTGTTTACAATTTTTTATATTATTATGTTTTTTTTCAGTTTAGAATTATTAGCTTACTCTAAATAATTATAAACTAACATAGTTTGAATGAAACCATTAACAAAATATTCCGTTTTGAATAACTCTAACTCTACTCTTTTCTTAGTGATAAAGATCGTAAACTTAAGTGGGTAAAGACTAGAGTATTTATTAAGGTGAAAGGGTACCGGCGCTCTCTTCATATAAACGTAGTCGACTGTTTTCTCCCTAGACAATGACACTAGCGAAAACAAAAATTGTGCCATAAAACCTATAACTGCCATGACTATGCCCCTATGTTTTGGTTTTTTTCGTTTTCTAATTATGATGGAAATTAAGATTAAAAAAAAAGGCATGGCAGTTACTTTAGTTTTGTGCACCAAAAATATTTGCTCTTGTGTCATTATCCAGTGAGAAAACAGTCGACTACGTTTGTAATAGTTTGTATGAAAAGAGGCCCCGGTACCCTTTCCTCTTAATAACAGAAAATTACGTTTTACGTAACACTAGATTATTACAAATAACTCCGTGAGAAAATTGGGATTAAAAGTAGCCTATGCTACTCAATCTGAATCAATATATCCCCATACCAAGTTTCATCAAAAGCAGTCCAGTAGTATCGAAGCCTATTCGTTACAAAAAAAAAACAAAAAAAAAATCCTTTATATTATTAGTGTAGATAGGTCAGCGTTTGACCACTATCTCACACGATGGTAAGTGACGATGCAGTCTAAGATATTGCTATATCTTAGACTGCATCGCTATACTAGAACATTTAAGAAGATATATCTTCTTAAACCCCCTAAATAAACAGGGGCCCATCGAGGGCCGCGAGTAAAGGCAGAAAGACGGCAGTGGAAGAAAAACTTTTCAGACCCGACATTCGAGGAAAGGCTCTAGTCTATACTCAACTTATTAGTTAGTTTTATCTGTATGGCTGTTATCTTTCTGTAAATAACACAACTTCTTTTTGCTTGCTCACTTATGGCGAAGCAAAACGTGGTAAGTTACACGTTAGCGATATGATCTGTGGCTCTTTGTTTGTTTGTCTTTATATTAGTGTAGTCGTCAATTATCTATTTTCTTTTTCCTAGTTGTTTTTGTTTTCTTGCGCTTTACGTAGTATAAGAATAGTTTGTGTTTTTGCTATCTCTGGCTGTATCTTGCTTTTTTGGGAATGATTTCATTGTTTTTTATTTCTAGCCCATTCCGTCCCACTGCAGGGCAAAGGCGGACGCCTTTGCCCTCTTTCCGCTGGTCATGTGAATAGAACCCTGAATATGATCCACACTATAAGACACAGCTTCTGAGGGGTTAGACAGGAAAGCAACTACTCCGGAGTGTTTCTTTTCTTTCTCTGGCTACTTCTTGTGCTTTTTAATGTTAATATAGGCCATGAATATTACCCACCCCATTAAGGCTTCTGAGGGGTTAGACATTAGACAGTAGATGAGGCCTTCTTCATAGAGTCGCGAATGTTCAGAGATACTTAATTTCTTTTATTACCTTTGTCCTACGTAAAAATATACGCAATTTGGAATATCTTCACTAATAAAGTCTTAGGAAACCTTATAACACTCGAACATTTCAGTATCTCGAAGAATCCATACAAAATACATTTGACTTTATCATACTCGTGGGAACTGACGAACTGACATACTTTCAATTAGGTATAATATGTTGCAGTAGCGAGGGATGAAATTTATTTAAAAGTAAGCCTATAAACCACCATCGTCGATTTACGAGCGTATTCAGGCTTTTGAGTAAAATTCCTATTGAAAAATACGCTATTTTCATTTTATTTGGCGATGATTATTGTTTAATACTTAGCGGTAATAAACGACAAATATTTCAAAACGTTGGAATAGTACATTGTTATCCTAGGTGTGAAAGTCACTCATTACAAGTCCCGAGACGGAGTTTGGCGCCCGAGCGTAGCGAGGGCGCTAATAGTTCGAGGGACTTAATGAGTCTTTCACCCGAGGTAAACACTGTGCTTTTCATTACGAATAATACATAAAATTCTTCATAACAACGAGAGTGAATGAGACTATGAGACTCCTTACCAAATGAGTAGGTACTCTTACCACATGAGTTTACTCATGTGCTCTTACTACCTGATCCTCTTACAAGGTTGGGACCAAAGAGGTTATACATTATGTAGTGTTTTTTTAGGTTTCTGCTATTTGTATTCAATACTTAAATACGGCGGTACTTACCGAAGAAGTTTTTATTAATGAGTTAATCCAACATTGGGAAATGACGCGAAGTCCGTAGATTTAACTTACAGTTTTTGTAACATGGTTTGTCTAGAAAATGTTATTTACAAAAAATACACAATCATAAATGAAAAACCAGATTAAACTTAACACAAAAACATAATAAAATAAGAAAAAAAGTTACTTAGTACTAAACTCTGGCAGTATGCATGAGCCGTGCCAAGCCATAATTATTATTCTTTGGTGTAAAAAAAAAAGCAAGGAGGTTAGATTTTTGAAGTTCCTAATGCGTAATGATACTGATACTGGCTACATGCAGATTGCACAAGTCGTGCGAAGCCATAATTTGACATGACAGCTGTCAGTGGAAGTGAAAAGCCCTAGGGCTGGAAATTTTATTTTCTACACGCTCTTCAGGCATATTTAGACCTACTTTCGGAGTATGAGTAATGAAAAAGTTATTTACATATCAGTAGCGAGGGGTCCCTACAACCCGATTCCTGTCAGCTTTTCCCTTTACGGAGACCTATCTATACAAAACTATCTAATATTAATTTCTATAGATAATTTATAATTTTTCTATAGCTGACTGAAATCGGGTTGTAGGGACCCCTCGCTACTGATATACAGATAATATGGAAATATTTGACCGTTCATTTGCATTGATTATGCTCCGAAACTATTAGACCGTTTTACCCGACCCAGTTGGCACAATGGTTACCATGCCGGACTGCCAAACACAGGGTTGCGGGTTCGGTTCCCGCCACAGACAAGTATTTACGCTTAGATATTTGTCTGTGGTCTGGTTGTTTCTATGTATTAGAAGTATATATTTACAAAAGAAAAGTATATAAGTAGTAGGTAACACATAACACAAGTCTAGTTACTTAGCTTGGGGCTAGATGGCGATGTGTGGAATGTCCTGCAATATTTATTGATGTCGAACATGTATAGCCGCACGTATAGTGGCGACGCATGCCGTGGCGACCCGTCGCCACTCCACGTGAGTAACTAATCTCATGTGGCCACGCTATGTGATGGTATATATATACAGTCTATATGCAGTAGTGTGTACGGTGTACACCGTAATCGACTGTCACAATCTGTTCTTTTCTGCATATTACTTTTACAAAATAATGTCGATGTTTCACATCTGCCAGGCGTCCCGTGACGGCTCACATTTTTCTATTTATTTATTTAGTTATAGGCTACTTTTTATCCAGATATTCAAGGGATCGGGAGTTACGCCGGGCGCAGTTAGTTCCTAATAAATATTCAATATAATTTGTGGCATACAACATGCTTAGAAGTCACTATTCTATCTAACCCGACAAGGTTCCCAAACACACAGATAGGAGTGTACAATCCACGGTCAAAAGTCTCTGCCCACCGTTACGTTTACAATCCTGTGCAGCACTATTTGAACATTATAACAACGTAACCTGTGGATCGAACCCACGTCGGTTGGTGTAGCGGGTGGCGGCTTATACCACTCACACAACTAAAGACTTAGCTAATATGTTGAAAATAATACGCACACTGAGTAGGTACTTTTAATTCAAGTATTTAAGTTTATGTGTAACGTCTATTAGAAGAAGGTCGTAACTCCAATACTTGTTGATAGTATTATTGTAGCAAACTGATCATTTACTTATGACCCTTACTGTACCTAACACGGGACGTTTTAAATTAAATTTATTCATAAAGACCCGAGCGTCGAGGGTGCTCTAACTTTACCAATTGTTATGAAACCCAATAACCTGCCAAATCTTCGTTAGCAATCGACTTTAGGTATTTTAGCCGTATTAATTGGATGCTTCCAAAATTGATTTATTTTATGTATAACTTCTAATAAATAAATTAAGGTAATTATTTTCCCGGGTCTTAATCGCGTATTTTTTTTTTCCGAGGAGTCTCCTCGCGACCATGACTATTGTAACATAGTCGAAACGTCGAGGTAAGAGAAATAAAAAACAAAAAAAAAAAAAAACGCGATTAAGACCCGGGAAAATAATTACTATGAATACAAATCGTGTGAGTTTAAAAAGTTTATAAATAAATTAAGGATTGGAAATATCTGGCAAATGTTAATGTGAAATGGAAAATATAAAGATAATGTAAACATTAGATTTTGAAAAAAAATATTACTTCAATGGTTTTATTTTGAGTTTTATAAATTTAAGACTCTGATTGGTGTAAGGGAACAAAAGTTCAACTATTGAACTTGTTTCACAAAAAAAGGACAGAATCACAGACCTGATAGTTTGGCTGTAATTGCGAAGTTTATGGTAAAATCTGATTTTGACTAAAATTTCACTAACAAGTGCGAGTCGGACTCCCGCACGAAGGGTTCCGTACCACTGTATTTTTTTTAACCCCGACGCAAAAACAAATGCAAAAAAATTAATGGCGCTAGTAGTAAAAATACATGATTGAAGGGTAAATGGCGGTTTACGGTTTATGACGTATTATAGGTTACACGTCCCGATTTGGTCGGGTCCGACATCCAATTTGGTCGGGTGTACAACCAAATTGGGACGTGTGTATCGTGGTCGGGCAGACTTAATTATTATTGACCGAACGAGCGAAGCGAGAGAGGTCTAGTGGCGAGACGGTCGGTCGGTTGTACCTATGTATCTATGTATCTATGTATGTTTGTTCGACGATAACTTGAGTACCGTGGCTCTGATCTTAATGACTTTTGGTATACGGGTAGTTGAGGTCCATAGAATTTTTAAGTTCGAACATGAGAGGAATCGGTTAGGGGGCTTCGATGATAGGGGGTGCAGTAGGGGATCTACCTATATGACAGGCGAACTATATGGCAAATATACCCAAGTGGGGTATCAAATGAAAGGGCGTAACTTCGGTGACAATAATATGGTACCATGGAAATGATCTGATGATGGAGCTGGAAGGAATCCACAGGAATGTATCGTCTCAGCGGTCATTTTTATATCAAACTCATTTGTATCAAAAAGGAAAAAAACGCTTTGACCTTCATGATTAAAAAATGACAATGTCAAAAATCAAAATTACTTGTTTTGTTTCTGTCATTGTCGTAAAAAATATGATTTCCAGATAATTTCAAAACCATTATACATAATAACTTAGCTTTGATATTATGATTAAAATTGATAAAAAAAGGTACCTATCTATATAATAATACGGTCATCCTAAATAAAATTCAAATAATTCGTAAAAGTTTAGAGTGCAAAGTCATGCACTCTTGTGTTCGTTCTCGATGGTCTTCGAAGGATCAGTAGCTGCTTGAACCAGCTATTGATCAGCTTAACGGAAGCCGAAGCGAAAATTGGACAATCCTTCTATAGTTGACGTCATCTGGGCCACTCAGGATGTACCTACTTACCTACCTTGGGTGAAGACTGTAGATTAAAAGCGTCTACTTAATCTACTTTCCTATAAATCGTCAGACCTCTCTTTTTGTTTCATATTCATAATTATTCATTTATTTCATAATCATGGGTTGGTTTGGTTAATAATTGTGGTGAATAATATTAAATAGTATTGCTAGCTGATCTAGAGATTCTAATTAAAAAAACTGGTGACTAATCTTTTTATTATTTTTATTTAATAATAGGTTAGGACTTATTATAGGACATATAGGTCCACCAATAATATAGGTCTCAAACTTCTCTAATATATTTGTATCGAGGGAGGAGCCTCTCTTCTCTTTACCTCTTTCGTTAGATTAAGATGAGTACATATACTTACTACATAGGTACTAAAAATTTTAGTGTTAAGTCTGATGATAAAGACCCGATGAGAAAGGTGACAATAAGAACTTAACGATCTTGAGAAGTCTAAGATAGTCATATCCATGTTTGTACTCGTTCAAAGCACCTTGATAAGTAGGTATTCTATAGCTTCTGAAGAATCAGCTGACATCTGGGATCTGGTGATAGAGGTGGAAGAAGGCACTCAACTTCAAAGAAATATGAACGAACTCATCTTCTAGACAAGATAAGTCTACCGTTAATGTTCGTTAAAGTTGTCTTGATAAGGAGGCACTCTAGGCACATGAGTGTGCTCTAGGTGTTAAACAAGCAACTGATATCTGGGGTTTGGTAATATAGCCGAGTAATATATAGAAAGCTATATGAACTCATCTCTAGATAAGTTAGGTCTATCGTGTTCACTTGATGAGTAGGTAGGTACTCTAGCTACTGACGATATGGTGGAATATAGAAGGAAGAAGGCTATAGGAGTTTTTAATCACACACGATTTACTTTCATTGTAGGTACTTATTCTCTCGAGTATCAATAAAACGCGAAATAAATAAATACGTGATTGAGACCAAGAAAATTAGGCTATGGAACTCATTTTCTAGACAAGATACCTAGTCTTGTTCTGTATTCTGAGCCTATGCCTAACGCGTTTGGATTCGTTAAAAGTATAATAGAGTCAGCGATGTCCAGTGTCTGATGATAGTGATACTAGGCATTTAAAATCATTTAAACAAGATAGACCGAAGTATTTGAAGTATTTCGCCGTTATATCATACTTTACGCTGAAAAGTAAAAATCGGTACAAAAAACTCGTGAGGTCTCAGTTCGGGGCGAACTACTAGTTAATTGATCAAATTGGATACGCCCACCCAATTTGGTTGTATCCGACCAAATCGGGACGTGTGTACGCGTCGGACCCAATTTCGTGTTCGAAACAAACAAGTGTGAGTCGGACTCCCGCACGAAGGGTTCCGTACCATCTTGTATTTGAGCCCCACTCAATATTTTTTTCTGTTTTTAGTTGTTGTTGTTATAGCGACAATAGTAATACATAATCTGTGAAAATTTTAAATTTCTAGTTATCACGATTCACGAGATACAACCGGATGACAGACAGGCATACAGACACACGGACGAAACGAATAGACGGACAAACTGACGAACTGACAGAGAAGTCTAACTAATAGGATCCCGTTTTTCCTCCTGAGAAACGGTACCCTAGATCGGGCCGATCAAATTGGGACGCACCTTAATACAATTAAAATTCAATGATCAAATAAAAAATCATAATTAATTCATAATAAAAATGGGAAGAAAAATTAATAAAAAAATGGGTGCGTGTACTTATGTACGCGCGTGAGAAGTTATACTTCTTTGGCATTATTAAAAAAAAAAAAACAAAAAAAAAAAAACAAAAAAAAAAAAAAAAACCGGCAAAAAACTCGTCCGACAAAAAACTCGTCCGACAAAAAACTCGTCTGACAAAAAACTCGTCCGACAAAAAACTCGTCCGGCAAAAAACTCGTCCGACAAAAAACTCGTCCGACAAAAAACTCGTCCGACAAAAAACTCGTCCGACAAAAAACTCGTCCGACAAAAAACTCGTCCGGCAAAAAAATCGTCCGACAAAAAACTCGTCCGACGAAAAACTCGTCCGACAAAAAACTCGTCCGACAAAATACTCGTCCGACAAAAAACTCGTCCGACAAAAAACTCTGGACTGGAAAAGGATTGTCAACACAATCAATAAAGTTCAATTTAGATTTAAACAACTTCTCCCGTGAGAATTTTGTGTGACGTGAGAATTTTGTGTGACGCTTTTGTAAAATTTCACTCTCATCATTTTTTCATAACGCGCCTAAAGAAGTATAACTTCAAAAAAGATCTAAACGAAGCCAAAAGGCGCAAGTTAACTTGATGCCCCATTCGAGCATATTTCCTTACATTCGGTTGTTGATCCTGAGTTTTATTCCCCATAACTTTCAGACGGCTGAACCGATTTTGATTAAACATAGCTAAGAACACTCCAGATTAGTTTACCTTCCAAACAAAAAAAAAACTAACTAAAAATCGGTTCATCCGTTCGGGAGCTACGATGCCACAGACAGACACACACACACACACAGAGAGACACGTCAAACTTATAACATCGCGTCGTTTTTGCGTTGGGGATTAAAAAGTAAAATTACAATAATAATAAAAGCTATGCAAAAGCTTAAAAATAAATCTCGAAATTAATCAATTATACATTTACTAGCGACCCGCTCTGGCTTCGCACGGCTATATTATGCATGTATTATACATATAAACCTTCCTCTTGAATCACTCTATCTATTACAAAAAACCGCATCAAAATCCGTAGCGTAGTTTTAAAGATTTAAGCGGTCAAAGGGAAATAGGGACAGAAAAAGCGACTTTATTTTATACTATGTAGTGATAAAGATACGGGTGGATCGTTATTAGTGGCTTTAACGACACGACTCGTAGTAAGGCTACAGAACTAATTCCAACCGACAACATGTCCGCCTATTGATCCTGTCCATTCATGAAAACGTGAGCCAACATATTGAAAAGCCGATCTATTCACTGCATTTCTATCAAATTCCACGAAAATGTTGTAAAGGGGAAACTATGAAAACGAAATACCTAGTAGGGTATGAAACCGGAAATTCTCGGAACCGGAAATACCGAGAATTTCTGGGATTGTAAAAAAAGAACCGGAAAATTAAATCGGCCGATACCCGTAAGAAATCTGTAAATATAAAATTGTAAGTCTTATTTCGCCGTATTGACGAGTTATTTCCTATGGACACGGTTGACTGAGCTGCGAGGGTAGTATAGGGGTTGAGCAAGCCTTCCTATAACGCAAAAAGGCCATTAAAAGGGTTTTTAATAAATATTGCAGGACATTCTACACATCGCCATCTAGCCCCAAGCTAAGTAACTAGACTTGTGGTCTGGGTACTTGACAACGGATATACTACTTATATACTTTTCTTTTGTAAATATATACTTATAATACATAGAAAGAACCAGACCACAGACAAATATCTAAGCATAAATACTTGTCTGAGGCGGGAATCGAACCGGCAACCCTCTGATTGGCATTCCGGCATGGTGACCATTGTGCCAACTGGGTCGTCAAATAATCTTGGTTTTAGCGACAAAATGACAAGAAAATAAACAAACTTTAGTAATTGTTTTTTTCGCATTGACATAAAATGAAATATTTATCTATGACCTATTTTAAGTAGTTTTCCCTATTTATCGAAATATTTAGTTTTTGATTAAGAGGAAAGGGTACCTGGGGCTTTTTCCATACAAACTATTACAAACGTAGTCGACTGTTTTCTCCCAGGATAATGACACTAGAGCAAATATTTTTGGTGCATAAAACTTAAAACTGCCATGACCATGACCCCCTATTTTCTGCTTTTTTTAATTTTTTAATTTTAATTTCTATGATAATTAGAAAATGAAAAAAACCAAAACATAGGGGCATAGTCATGGCAGTTATAGGTTTTATGGCACTAAAATATTTGTGCTAGTGTCATTATCCAGGGAGGAAACAGTCGACTACGTTTGTATGGAGCGAGCGCAGGTACCCTTTCACCTTAAAGTGGCAGGTAACCCTTATTACCTGTACAGTCGGCTGCATAATTACAGCCCTCGGTAGAGTTCTAAAATTACTATTATTGGAATGTTTGCATTCTCATAATTTCTGTTTCATTAATTAATGAGTTAGAAGACTTTAAACTTCACCTGAAGCAGGTGTCTATAATCTTGCTCGTGTTAAAAACATTCCTATAACAGCCGTTTTGGAGCTCTACGGTGGGTTTGCAATTATGCAGCCGACCGTACCTAACAAGTACCACTCTAAAAGGACCCCACTATCTTTAGACCTCTTGTCTATTTGCGAAATAACACGTACACAAGTAAGATACAGTATGCATCAAAATTCCACTATAAGTTTGCTACAATAATACTACAAACAAGTATTGGACTTACGACCTTCTTCTCATAGACGTTACACACAAACATAAATACTTGAATTAAAAGTACTCAGTGTGATTATTATTTTCAACATGTTAGCTAAATCTTTAGTTGTGTGAGTGGTATAAGCCGCCACCCGCTACACCAACCGACGTGGGTTCGATCCACAGGTTACGTTGTTATAATGTTCAAATAGTGCAGCACAGGATTGTAAACGTTACAGTGGGCAGAGACTTTTGACCGTTAATTGTACATAACCCATAGTACCTGTAGCGTATGCGCCCGAGCGGAACGAGACGACGACGGTAGTCGGAATCAGACAGCCAGCGCACGAGGTCGTAGATCGTACGCTTGGGTGCATATGGCTACTACCTACCTAAAGATCATTAGCGTGTTTTAGTTTACTTACCCCTACATTACAAGTGACGACTGGACGTCACAGTACCGTAACGGTACAATGGGTTATGACCCTAAGTCCCAACAAACAGACCGACAAATAGAACACTCAAGCCACTAAGCCATGCCAACCCTCGTCTTCATGTTATTATTTATTTATCGTGACGTTTTCCAGCCATTTTCTCTCCCTATTAAGCTCTATACGGAACGGAACGACTATTACTGCCAAGTTGCTAACCGAAGAAACCGTTACGAATTAAAATATATATAAAAAGTTAAAAGCGGCAGATAAACAGAGGTGAATTAAAAAAAAATGGTTGTCTGTAAAGTCGGTTTACGGACAATAATTTTACGTGATAACATCATAAGATAACGATTAAAAATTGTGTTTTTTTTGTTCTTTCCTTTTTTCCCTTTTATAAAAGTCTTCTATTCGTCATTTGTCACCATAACACTTCCCAGATGAGCGATATTTTTATTAAACACTAGCTGTCCCGGCAAACGTTGTTTTGCCATATAAAAAAAACTAAATCAAAATCGGTTCAGCCGTTCGGGAGCTACGATGCCACAGACAGACACACACACACAGACACGTTAAACTTATCAGGGGTTAAAAATCATACAAATCGGTTCAGCCGTTTAGGTGTAGTTTGGCAACTAACACCGCGGCACGATTGACATCAATATTTATACGTCACTCAATTGTTTTGCCTTCCCGGCACCTCTCCATTAAAACTTGAACTTTATGTTATGGTATTAAAGTTCTTATTGACTTGTATTATTACGAATCGTTTGTATGGTATGGAGTATAGAAAAGTGTTGTTTTTAGACATTTTCAGGCAATTTTTTAAATTTTTCTCTCCGTAAGAACCATCCTCGTACCATATGGAATATTCTAAAAAAAGAATTGGCCAAATCGGTCCAGGCGTTGTTGAGTTATGCGCTTACCAACACATTTTGCGATTCATTTTTATATATAAGATTTTCGAAAAGGACATGGTCATATTACCGTGACACTTTTTTGTGAATGCAGGTGTTCCATCAATTTATTAGACGTTATCACGTCAAAAAACCGGCTTAGTCCGAGTCAGACTCGCGCACGAAGGCTATACAAATATCTGAGACGGGAATCGAACCTGCAACCTTTTACACCTCACCATAGAGTCACCAGAATAAATAGAAAATAAATTGTTCTCGCCGAGTAACGTTTTCCGGGAAATGCGTCATTGTTGTCACCCTATTTACGGTTCGATGGTTACATGGTCGATATTTCACAATTTTTGCAAGAAAATTATGTACTTAATGGTGGGTGGTAAAAAAAATGTTATTGTGTATCCACTTGAGTGGTTTTGGTGTACGCAGCTCTAACGGTCTTGATACTTGACGTGCTTAAAATTGATTATGGTTCAGCCATTTTGACTATTTACAAAAATGGCTGAAACTGGTATAGCCACACTTATTGTATTAAAAAAAAATTAAATAACAATTACAAATAATAAATCTTTATTTGCCAAAAACACATGCGACTAATATTGGTCCCCGCACAAGGAAAGGATGAGCCTGAGTAGCAGGAGACATTGTTGATTCTATTTATTTTAATTACTTTATAGCAGCTATTTTCTTGTGATTTTTTATTTATTGTTCTTTATTTTTTAAATGTTTTATATTGAACTAGCGACCCGCTCCGGCTTCGCACGGCTATATTATGCATGTATTATACATATAAACCTTCCTCTTTAATCACTCTATCTATTAAAAAAAACCGCATCAAAATCCGTTGCGTAGTTTTAAAGATCTAAGCGGTCAAAAGGAAATAGGGACAGAAAAAGCGACTTTGTTTTATACTATGTAGTGATGATAGTGAAGTAGGGCTTAAGTACTTATTGCTGCTGAACACTTATCGATGCTTCGATACTTATCGACGCTGCATGTATATTTTCTGTTGCGCAGCAGAAAAATGGACTGTGGCTAGGTCAAGTGGTTCGATCTACTTGAACGTTCAACAAACCACATTAATTTTTATCCCAGTGGTGCGATTGCAGAATCGCTCCACCTGAACTATTGAACTTTGGGACTTCGATTAGCAATCGCTATGTCCCGCGTGAAAACATTAACAATAAATAAATAGATTCACACTATTGTTAATATTTAAATACTAACTTTCAAAACATCTTATCTCAATATTTTCGCAATATTTTAGCAGAACAGAAAAATCCGAATCCCAGCGCTTCGAATAAAAAGCGAATAAATCTCAATTCTCTCACCGCTCCGTTCAAAAGAGGTATGTTCTAAAAAGGTATTGTTGGATATTCGAATCGTATCGCAAATTGTAACGTTATTGACATTTTTTTTATCTTTGTTGCACGTTCCATGTGTGCCTCCTTCCTCTTCTAGCCCGCAGTCTTTAGAAAAACGTCCCATACATTCCCTTACAATAATAAAACTAGGTCAACGGAAACTACCATGTAGGTTTTCGACCCAAAACCTATACCCCCTTATTCCAAAACGAGGTTTAAGAATAGTCCGAGATGTGGATAAACCTTAGATTTAGAACCAGATTTACTCGTGAACTATAGCCTAAACACTATCCCTATAGATTATTTATGGAACTGTAGTCTAAACACTATGCCTATAGATTATATAGGGATCGTGTTTAGACTATAGTTTAGGTACTCCTGAATTATAGTCTAAACACTATTTCTATAGATTATATAGGGATAGTGTTTAGACTATAGTTCAGGAGTAAATCTGTATCTAAATCTAAGATTTAAATCCACATCTCGGACTATCCTTAAAACCTCGTTTTGGAATAAGGGGATAATGTACTTCCGGTTGACCTGGAACTGTTAATTTTGGGTAAAAGCAAGGTCTTACAGCATAAAGAGAACATTCCAAAATCTATAAAAGTGAAGGTAAATTTTTGTACTTACAAGTTTTGGCGAAAATGTAAAATTGGCCAAATCTTTTCATTGTTTTTCATTCACACGACCTTGATTTTTATACACCTAATAATAAGTCCCTATTAGACCTATTAGACCTCAGTAGACTAATAGTCCCTATTAGACCTCAGTATCTGGCATGAATTTCAACTTGGTAGGTCCACCCGTTCCTGAGAAAATCGGCGGTGATACACAAACAGACAGACAGACATACAAGAAATAAATGATTTTATAAGGATTCCTTTTTTAATCTTTTGAGGTACGGAGGAGTCAGAGTTTAGTTTGTTTTGCTTAAAAAGATTTTGCTACCGAACAGTTAGAAACTTGTAAGGTAGTACCAAGGGTAATAAAAGTCAAAATGTTTTTTGAAAACCTTGATATTAGTAACAAAACAACAAGAAAATAAACAAATGAATTGTTTTTTAGATTGTCAATAAAGCAAATATTTATTTTATGACTTATTTTAAAGTAGTTTGCTATTTTTAACAAAATATTTAGTTTTTAATTAGACTGGCACTTATTCCCCGCAAGTACCTTACTTATCTATCAAAACATCACTTTGCCAAGCAAAATCAATTATTTACCCAGACCGGCCTTATTTTTGAGGACATATTCCTTATGGCCTATTTTCCAAATTGTCCATTGATGAGACGTGACAAAAATGAAATGCATGTTGTTTGAGTCATTTGTGTTTGAAAGCACGACACGCGTTACTAACCTTCAAGTATCAAGTTAATTTGATTGGATTAAGATTTTGATGTTTCTGATTTTTTAATTTATTTTATTTGAGGGATTGTGGAATGATTTTTGTGGTTTTTAAATTTATTTTATTTGAGGAATTGTGGAATGATTTTTAAATAATAAATAGATTGTGTGAATTTAAAAAGTTAACATACATACCTACCTACCTTTATTAAGGGGGGTCCATACGCCAACGACCTTGGTACACAGCCTACTAAATAGTTACTACTGGCACCGGTCGCCTTCGTTGGTGAAAATTGTTGATTGTTATATACGAATGTGTTTTTTTTTCTCAAAAGTGCTGGGATAGAATTGTAGGTGAGATTTTTACCGACATTTTGGTGTGATTTTCAGCCAAAAAATTCCTATTGTTTTGAAGCATTGAAACGACAAAGAATTTTCGCCTCAAAATTACCCCAAAATATCGGTAAAAATTTCACCTACAATTCTATTTCAGCACTTTCGTTACAATCAACAATACTAGTTGTAAGCGACGGGTATTTCTGGCGCGTTGCGTTTTGCTGCATAAGCAGCCTTAATACCTATGAATAAAATTGCAAATGTGTGTGTGTGTGTGGTTTCTTTTACACTGGTGTGTTGTGTGAATTTATTTTTTAATGTAACAATGTGTTACGGTGAGAATATTTTGAAACGACGGGGGTTATCTACGTTTAGAGTTGACGTTTTAGGCGAACAACTTTTGACGTGATAACGTCTAATAAATTGATGGAACACCTGCATTCACACAAAAGTGTTACGGTAATATTGTGTGAAGTCATGCGTCTAGGTATCATGACCATGACGCGTCCGTTCCCGTTATTATTATTAAATACTCTGTTTCCTGAGTATTTAATAATAATATCGCTCATCTGGGCTTGTGTTATGGTGACGAGTGGCAAATAGAAGACATATAGATGAAAATTCACTCTCATCATTTTTTCATAACGCGGCTAAAGAAGTATAACTTCAAAAATGGAAAAAAAAAGCGAAAAAAAAAGAAAAAAAAAATGAAAAAAAAAACGAAAAAAATGAAAAAAATTTTTTTTATAGGAATAACAAAAAAAAACTCAATTTTCATCGTTTTCTTAGGACGTTATCACGTAAAATTATTTGTTTTTGAACATTTCGAAGTTGTGTTTATTCGAAAATCTGCCGTTTTTTTGCAGCTAGAGGTTTTTGACCTCAGCAAGTTATTGAGCTACTATTTTAAACAGATTTAGTCTTTATTTCCATATGAACATCAAGCTTATTTTCCCGTAAACAGTTAATTATTGTCAAAGTAAAATAGGGACTTAATACGGTCGATTCATCGAATAAGCACGTAAACAACGCTTGGTAAGGGACATGCTACTTTATTGCTATCACGATTTAAATTCATTTTCCATTGTTACAGATGATGAGTTTGGAGAGAAGTCAGTATCAGTGCTGCTTGATGGTGAAGAATCGGAGATGATATTCATTGATCATCCTAGTACTGAGATGTCGGTAAGGTTCACTTTAAAATTATTATTTTTTGACGTGATAACGTCTAGTAAATTGATGGTACACCTGCATTCACACAAAAGTGTCATGTTACCGTAACATGACGCGTCCCTTTATCGATGTGTGACGTCATGCGTCATGGTAAAATGAGAGTATTTAATAATAATATCGCTCATCTGGGCTGGTGACGAGTGACAAATAGAAGACTACATTTAAGTATTTGGACAAACACAACAAATACAAATAGTCGTCCGACATTTGTCGTCCAACAAATAGTCGTCCGACATTTGTCGTCCAACAAATTGTCGTCCGACATTTGTCGTCCGACATTTGTCGTCCGACATTTGTCGTCCGACATTTGTCGTCCGTCAATAGTCGTCCGACATTTGTCGTCCGTCAATAGTCGTCCGACATTTGTCGTCCGTCAATAGTCGTCCGACAAATAGTCGTCCGACATTTGTCGTCCGACATTTGTCGTCCGTTAAAAAATACCAGATGTACGTCTTAATACACTCACAGCCAAATTAAAAACAGTAGGCCCAGGCATACATTTTCGCCGCGCCGTAGAGAGGGAATAGCTGTCTACTCTCCATCCGTCTTACGCTTTTTCGATCAGGTCACGTGTCCTGACGCGAGTTTAAGATTTTATACCCATTACAGAAAAAGTGCTCAACGCCGCTAAAGAAGTTTTCACTTCAATAGATCTTAAGAGCCGTGTGCTTTCAAAAAGTATCTGCCACAGCAAATAATAGCTGCACTATCACTATGCTGATGCAGCCGCTGGTCTTAACATCTATTGCTTTATTCGACTCCTCAAAATTCAAATTCAAACCTCCAAACTTCAGCCCTTAACACATCAAACTCAAACAATAACAGTAAAACAGTCCGTAAAAAGGTAAAACGATTCCTCAACAGGTGGAGAACTGCCTCTCGACGTACGAGCCTCACGCATGCGTAGTGGTCTACTCTGTGGTTGCCAAGTCTTCGTTTACAAGAGCCATTGAACTGCTGGCTTATTTGGCCAGAGAGAAGTTTACGGTGGAGCGGACTGTTGTGCTGGTGGGGAACAAAGCGGATCTGGCGAGGGCTAGGCAGGTTTCTACTAATGGTAAGTAGATAAGTGTCTGAGAAAGGTTTTTTTTATAATAAATAGGTTGGCGTTTGACCACTATCTCACACATGATGAAGTGATGATGCGGTCTTAGATATAGCACGCTTTCCATGATGCCAACTTACCCAGCAACATTATACTTCTCAACTTAGTCGACCGTATCAAGAAGAAATGTTCATTTGTTCAATACAAAGCCGCAGGTTTCATCAAAATGGTTTTCCTTAATTAGTGCATTAGTGCACGCTAAATAGCCTTGCATTTGTCCTCATCTCATCTGATGGGAACTACGATGAGGCCGAGGATGTAGCATGCTAGCCTAGACAGTGTTTTTTTTTAATTATTTTATAAAAAAAAACACCGTCTGCCTGATGGCATAATAATATGACGTTGTGGTCTAAGATGTAACACGCGCCCCTAGAAGATCTATTCACTCGCGACTTGAAGACCCCCAAATTACACACGTCAGGAAAGACAGACGCAAGCAACTGATTCCATTTCCTTACTGTACGAATAAGGAGTGACGAAGCAAAACGCTTGGTCTGGTAACATCTGGTATTTCCATCGGCACCGTATATTAGTTGGATTCACTACGCCATCCCAAAACACGTTTGCACTTGTTACATTTTAACTATGACGAAACATACTTCAGCTTGCCTGATTGATTAATGAAATAATGTTTATTGGCATAATCTATCGATACCCGATGATTCAACGGGATGATCGGGATTCAAACCCACGACCTGTAATTTTAAAACTTTTTTAACGAAGGTTGATGCGAGGCAAGTCACTTAACGAATGACAAAGGATACCCGCTTAGCGTCATCGACCACGTACCATCACTTTATCACATAAAAAGCCCCTTTAAAAGGATTGATAGGTTCCCAAAAAAGGGTTAAAAAGAACGCAATCATTTTAAAAACCTACCTACCGTGCAGAATAAACATCACAGCTCTGAAGACAAAGAGGTTTAATGTTCAAACAGATAGAACGTCACTTTGAAATAAATAATTAATAAATATTGTAGACCATTTTACACAGCGCCATGTAGCCCCAAGCTAAGCAACTAGGCTTGTATTATGGGTGCTAGATAACGGATAGAATACGTATTTACTTTTTTTGTAAACATATACCTACTTATATACATAGACACCCAGTGCAGACCAGAAAGAAAATAAATCCCTGAACGAACTGCCCCGAGACTACTAATTTCTCAATTTTCGACAACATACGATTTAGAAAAAAATTTTTATAGGCGCAACACTATCAAAAGCCGCCATTTTATAGACACAATTTTTTTTAAAGTTTGCAGGTTGTTTCTGTGCCTATAACTGGTACTTATCGTAAGGGGGTTCTAGGTCTTTAGATTCCGATTCAGTAACGCCTCAGTAGAATCACTTTATTTATTTAAAAGCTAATTACTTAAATAAAATGTTCAAAAATAAATGTTCTCTCTTATCAACTGTAATATTAATCTCTTTGGCTAAAGTACTTCGGAAACGACAATTTTTGTAATGGCCGCCCAAGTTTGGACAGACGAGAATAAATGGGTATTTTATACACAACTGTTGGAAGTTGCGTGAAGTTGCGTCTGTTGCGAGTTCTGGCATGAATTACTGTTTTACGTAGCAACTAGGTACCTAATCTTGATTGGTTGCTAGGCTACTGGAAAGTTTGTAAAGGTTCACCGCCCACGGTACGGGGAGACCTTCAGAAAGTTCTGTAGGATGGAGTTTGTTCGGAAAGCGGACCGTCACGATATTTGTGGGCGCAGATGTGCGCAATACTGCGCAATATTATGACTTGTTACGTTATTTTTTAAAGTATAGTAAGGGGAGCGTCCACAATTTTTTCTAATTTCGGACAGTAGTTTTTAGCAAAATTTAATTAACGGCATTATGTAAATGCAATATTGCAGAACTTAGTTTCACAACTTCAAAGTGCAAACTTCGAGTGCAAATGATGAAGGTTGGTGAAATTGCTCTTGAAGCACTATTCAGGAAGGGAATAGGGGAATACATTGAAGAAGCCAATATTATCTTAATAGATTTAGAGACCATAAGCGGACTATCTTGGCTAGTCTTCCGCGTGAATGAGAGAAACTATCCGCAAATCTTGAATTTTTTAAATTTTTTTACATAAGACAGCGTTTGACCACGATCTCACCTGCCTAATGGCAGGAGACGATGCGGCCTAGGATATTGTACGCTTTCGTAGAAGATATCTATTCACTCGCGACTCGGAAACCCCAAATTGTACACGTCAGAAAAGACAATTACAGGCAACCGATTCCATTCCCTTGAATTATAGAGACTTATTCCACCTTACTCCAACTAGTTTGTTAATTACACTTTATTTTCTTAGAGGGCAAAGCTCTAGCAACATCACGAGACAGCAAGTTCATCGAGACCTCATCGGGCATCCAGCACAACGTCGACGAGCTGCTAGTCGGTATCCTCAAGCAGATCCGACTTAAAGAGACCAGAGACAAGAAACAGGCTAAGAAAGCTAAAACTGTGAGTTAAATTGCCACTGTTCTTCCCTCTATAAACTAGCTGTTTCTCATGCGTAAGCCCTTTTTACACCCCTATAAATATAAATATAAATATTGCAGCACATTTCACACATCGCCATCTAGCCCCAAGCTAAGTAACTAGACTTGTGTTATGGGTACTAGACAACGGATATATACTACATAAATACTTTTCTTTTGTAAATATATACTTATAATACATAGAAACAACCAGACCACAGACAAATATCTAAGCATAAATACATGTCTGAGGCGGGAATCGAACTCGCAACCCTGTGTTTGGCAGTCCGGCATGGTGACCATTGTGCCAACAGGGTCTGAATAGATGATGAATAGATAGATGTCGAATTAGAAAATAATAATGACAAGGCGATACGTGAGCATTTGGTCATATTTTTTATATTTGTGTAATAGAAGATTCATCAAAATCGGTTGTTAAACAAAGAAGATATGCGGGAACATCCATAAAAAAAAACATACATACAACCGAATTGACACCTCTGTGGCGCGTCGGGCGAACACCCGACTGCGACGCAGAAGGTTGCGGGTTCGATTCCCGCCGGGAACAAGTATTTATGCTGACCATAAATTCTTGTTTCTGGTTCTGGGTGTTTCCTATATGTATAATATGTATATATTTACAAAAAAAAAGTATATAAGTAGTTTATCCGTTATCTGGCACCCATAACACAAGCATTAAGTTGCTTAGCTTGGGGCTGGATGGCGATGTGTAATATGTCCTGAAATATTTATTTATTTATTTTATTTTAATTGAGAACCTCCTCCTTTTTTTGAAGTCGGTTAAAAAAGCGGGTTTCGTCGGAAGACCAGCGCTGCAGCCAAGTTACGCTTGACTGTGGCGGTGACTGTGACTGTGTTTTTTTCTTATTTCTTCGTTGTATAAGTTACCTACTTCTTTGTGTGTGTTAATTTTAAAGTTACCGTGTGCCTGTAACAAATAAATGTTTTTCTTTCTTTCTTTTCAGAAAATATGACCAAATTCTCCGTGTTTCTAGATTACAACTAAATTGGTAGTATTTCGTGAACTAGATGTTTAAAAAAGATATAAGCATTTTCAGACACGTTTTTATTTTTATTTTGACGTGACAACGTCTTATAAATTGGTTTGCCGGGTGACACTTCAAGAACTGCGTTACGCTCCGCTGACGTTATGCGCTCACAATGAGAGCGAGTGAGAGGCACGCGGGCATGGTTAGCCCGCCTAAGAGCGAGAGAGACAGACATAAAAAGTGAAAGGCACGCGTCCCTTCCACTCGAGCACAGTTGTTGTCACGTAAAACTTTCGCCCGTATACCGACTTTACAGGCAACCAGTTTTTTTCTTTCTTTCTTTCTTTTCAGAAAATATGACCAAATTCTCCGTGTTTCTAGATTACAACTAAATTGGTAGTATTTCGTGAACTAGATGTTTAAAAAAGATATAAGCATTTTCAGACACGTTTTTATTTTTATTTTTCATCAGCATCTGACGCCATTACACATTATAGAAACTTCGTTAATCTAACCTCCTTGCAAATAAGAAATTTTTGTTCGAAGTTTTGTTCTCCGGTTTTAAATACATAATTTTTGAAGTGAAAACTTCTTTAGCGGCGTTGAGCACTTTTTCTGTAATGGGTATAAAACTGGTATAAAATCTTAAACTCGCGTCAGGACACGTGACCTGATCGAAAAAGCGTAAGACGGATGGAGAGTAGACAGCTATCCCCTCTCTACGGCGCGGCGAAAATGTATGCCTGGGCCTACTGTTTTTAATTTGGCTGTGAGTGTATTAAGACGTACATATGGTATTTTTTAACGGACGACTATTGACGGACGACAAATGTCGGACGACAAATGTCGGACGACAAATGTCGGACGACAAATGTCGGACGACAATTTGTTGGACGACAAATGTCGGACGACTATTTGTTGGACGACAAATGTCGGACGACTATTTGTCGTCCGACTATTTTTTTTTTTCATCTAAAACTCTTTTTGCGTATGTTCTCGCGACATATGAGATTTTACACAGATATACAGTTTTCACTTCGTATATAAGTAGTTTATCCGTTATCTGGCACCCATAACACAAGCATTAAGTTGCTTAGCTTGGGGCTGGATGGCGATGTGTAATATGTCCTGAAATATTTATTTATTTTATTTATTTATTCACTTCTGCCTGCACTCCCGGAGTGCGCTGTTTTTTTTTTTGGCTGCCCAATTTTGTCATGTGTCATTTTAAATGAGTGATCATTTTTATAGTTGGACAATTTTATTATCCTATTATTGCCTTTGAATAACGTAGTATTTAAATTCTCTTTGCTTTGAACATTTTTCTTGGTTAATGATTAATATAAATTACAATTAAAATGTAACTCAAATAATTTAAATAAATACTTTTTCAAATAAAAGTAAATTCAATTTTCAAAGACTCACCTACAATACAATTGAACGTTGATCTAATCATAAAAACCGAGGCGAACTAATGAAGGTATTCATTTATAAATGCAATGGAAATTTAAACGAGATATCACAAGAAGACCTGAATCAAAGCTATAGTACGGGATCTCTTTAAGAACGACCTTCATCGAGCTGTTTATTGGATGAAAATACATAACTACCGACCCGCCCCGGCTTAAATATTTAAGCATACATAGGGATATAGGGACAGAGAAAGCGACTTTGTTTTATACTATGTAGTGATAGTGATTAATATTATTCGACATCTATGTTAGTCTGTAAGGTATCTATTTTATATGGGTCTGTACTTATTTTCAAGACTAGCTTTTGCCCGTGACTTCGTCCGCGTAGAAGTCAAAAATGGTTCTAGTAGATTAAATAAAACCGCTCAAGAACCGCTAAGATCGCTTTGAGCGATAACGCCGCCCTTTGTAACACTTAGACTTAAGCTTTGTTTTACTTATTTATTGTAATTTACAAAAGGTGTTTGCAATAAAGAATTTATCTATCTATAAAACACGAAGCACGTCTTCCATCAAATCTGATAGATAATGTTTATGCAAAATGTCTTAACATTTTGCATAAATTGGATTTAACATAGATTGGACCAAGAAAAATTACGTTGTCCCATACAAATTTTGTCCTCCTTTTTCGCTACCTAAGGGGTTGAATTTCGAAAAATCCTTTCTTATCGGATGCCTACGTCATACAAGAAACACATTCTCCAAGTTTCAGGTCTCTACGATCAGCAGTTTAGGCTGTGCTGATCTGGTTTGTCCTGAATGACTGACTGACCGTCAGTCAGTCATTCAGGACAAAGCATTTTATATGTATACACTAAATGTGTTTTATTTATATGTATGAAGGAAATGATTGGTTTATTTTATAACTATTTTAGCAGACTTAGGCCAGAGCACACTAGCGACTAGCATTAAAAATTGCCAATGTATTTTCGTATGTACTGGTAAATCCCATTTAGGGCCAGAGTACACCGGTACTCTGGCCCTAAATGGGGATGACTTATGCCCATTTAGGGCTAGAGTACCTACTTCGCCCCGAGCTCTTGACCTTTCAACATTCAACATTCTCATATCGAAAAGTAGGGTCTAACAAAGAAGTGTACCTACCAAACAAAACTTTAACACAAAATCCTTACTGTTACCCTAATATATGCTCTATTCTTTCATTTTACATAAAACCCGTCCGAGTAGGTACGAGTTGCACTCACGCAGGAAGGGTTCCATACCATTATTTTTTGTTTTTAAATCCCGACGCAAACACAAATGCAAAAAAATATACGGGCGAAAGTTTTACGTGACAACAACTGTGCTCGAGTGGAAGGGACGCGTGCCTTTCACTTTTTATGTCTGTCTCACTCGCTCTCATTGTGAGCGCATAACGTGAGCGGAGCGTAACGCAGTTTCTTGAAGTGTCACCCGGCAAACCAATTTATAAGACGTTGTCACGTCAAAAACCTAAAAAATATTGTATGTCAGAGGCCTGTATAGGTTAAAAGTGTTTTGCCTGCCCTTTTGGGAGTAGGTATAATTAACAAAAAATTATTGCCTAAAATAATATTATAAAAAAAGCCTAAAAAATATTGTAGTTATGTCAGAGGCAGTACCTATAGGTCAAAAGTGTTTTGCCTGCCCTTTTGGGATTTTAATTAACAAAAAAATATTGCCTTAAAAATAGTAAACAAAACCTAAAATTCTTAAAAGCATAATTAAAAAATATTTAGTTTTTGTTATGTTTTTAGTATTTGTTGTTATAGCGGCAACAGAAATACATCATCTGTGAAAGTTTTAACTCTCTAGCTATCATGATTCATCGGATACAGCCTGGTGACAGACAGACAGACAGCGAAGTCTTAGTAATAGTGTCCCGATTTTACCCTTTGGGTACGGAACCCTAATAAAATATAGATTCCATATTTTGTTCGGAATGTAATGTAAATCCTTTGTTCCAGGAAACGAAGCCTGCAAAGCTAGCCAGCTCAAGAACGCATATCTCTCTCAGCATCGCCCGTGAGCTCCTACAGAAAATATGCATCAATGACATATCCAAGTCGAAGTCTTGCGAGAATCTTCACGTCCTTTAAAGTTATGCGCTCCTGGTACTTTTGTTTCTGAACTTTTCTATTTTATTTGAATTTTAGGGTATTCGCCGACATAACATATGTACAGTCGGATTACCAATTAGTTGAACCCCACGTGACACAAAGCACACTCGCACATCTGTAAAAATGTATTTATTTATCTATTCTGTTATTTTTAAATTATTGTTTATTGATCTGTAGTTTATTGTTAAAAAAAAACAGAATCAGGTAATATTACTTTACAACCTTAATGTGCGAGTAAGCTCTAGGTCACGTGGGGTTCAGCTAATTGGTATTCCGGCTGTACCTGCGGGTAATAAGGTCAATAAGGGCAACCTACCATCTTAATTAAAAACTTAACATTTCGTAAAAATACTTAAAAACAGGTCAATAAAATACCTGTTTGCTTATAATCAATCTGAAAAACAATTTATTTATTTTCTTGTTATTTTGTTTTAAACCTTTTAGTGGTCCTTATTAACCGCAGGTACCATTATCCGCAGCTATTTGAAACTATATGAAGCTATAAAGTGTGTAACAAATACTCTGTTACCCCCTCTTAGGCACTTGTTAGTCGCCAGTAGGGTATTACAAAAAATATTTTTGGATGAAAATAAAATAATTAATAGGTATTTTTATTTACTAAAAACGGTTAATTAAGAGTGTTACAGGCTACTTTTGATATTCAAAAAATATAAAAACCCATCAAAAAGAGAAAAAGTCTCAGCACTTAATCATTGAAACTATACAAGCATGGGGTTCTTCTTTAGTCCAGTAACTTTGTCGTCTGAATGTATGGGCTAAACTGCATTAAATCCGGTAGTTCTGATTTTTTGGCGACTTGTTTATAATGTTGACCTAATGAATAATCCAAATTTAGTCTACTTTAAAAATGTACCAAGAAAGCTTTTTCAAAAACTAGTCCTTTAGGGTTATAATCGACAAAATTTGAAAAAATACCGGTTTTTGCTTTTTTTTTCAGTTTTTGACAAAGTTGCGTTCGGCGCTCGGACTCACAAACTTGGATTATTCATTAGGCCAACATTATAAAGCAGTCTGCAAAAATCAGAACTACCGGATTTAACGCTTAAGTACTTCACTACATAGTATAAAACAAAGTCGCTTTATCTATCCCTATATCCCTGTGTATGCTTAAATCTTTAAAACTACGCAACGGATTTTGATGCGGTTTTTTTAATAGATAGAGTGTTTCAAGAGGAAGGTTTATATGTATAATACATGCATAATATACCCGTGCGAAGCCGGAGCGGGTCTCTAATTAATGTATAAAGTTACTGGACTACTTAGGACGTAGACGAGCACTAAGTAAATATTTTTGGAAATTCAACCTCCTAAAGGGGTAAAAAATGCGGTCAAAGTTTATATTATATAGATTTATCATAACTTGTACCTACATAAAAGGACAAAGAGGTGGTCGCATCGTAAAAATGGTATAAATACTTTACGAGTCTATTACGTTTTAGTGTCCTTCTCAGGAAATAATCACGTTTATAGCTATATTTTATTAAAATACTAGCAACCCACCCCGGCTTCGCACGGCTGTATTATGCATGTATTATATCTAAAAACTTTCCTCTTGAATCACTCTATCTATTAAAAAAAACCGCATCAAAATCCATTGCGTAGTTTTAAAGATCTAAGCATACATAGGGACATAGGGAAATAGGGACAGCGAAAAGTGACTTTATTTTATACTATGTAGTGAAGTGAAGTGATAGTGATAGTGATACTTCTATACAGATACGATCTAACAGAGCTTTCTGTTTCCCTCTGTCCATTGTCCATTAGGTTCCACCAACTCGATCGACCAGTGGATTGAAAAGCACGATGAATGGTGAGCGCACACATACCCCCACCGCACGCGCCGCAGTCTCCGTTTGTATGCGCGCAGCGCCCGCGCCGGGTTGGTGAAGTCATCAGCATCGGCTTTGGGGATTTCCTTCGCTGCGGCGACTGCGGCGCGTGCGGTGCGGCTAGGTGTGCGCTTACCTGAAATCCGTCTGTTTGTCACAAGGCTGTATCTCATGAACCGTAGTAGCTAGACTGTTTAAATTTTAAACACATTTATGTATTTCTATTGCTGCTATAACAACAAATACAAAACAGAAAAGAAAAATGGGTCCTATACAACATAGTACGAATCGCACTTGGTTTTTTAATAAGAATATAAAAAGAAATATTGTTATTTGTCTGTTATACGTCCTGTATCACGGGGCTATGGAGCCCGTGATACAGGACGTATGGACCTCGGACCTTTGGAAGGCGTGCGTGGGGCCGAAGCCAACACGTAGAGGTCCCTTACAATAACAATGTTTAATAGCGAAGTATGATGTAGATATCAAACCGGCGGTTATCCCTGTCTGCACTATAAAATGCAGCCAAGGACAACCTCCGGTTTGAATAGAACTATTGATAAACTACAGGAAGAAACTACTACTTGGGATGGTAGCTCTAGTGGATTGAATACTAGGTAGCTATGGCGCCTGCCGTAACAATGTTCAACAAACATGTAAAAGTGGCAGGCGGAGACTCGCCAACTTTCAAACTTTGCCACCCTAATCGGCTGAGTTAATTACAGCAAGAGGGCAACAGGGACGAGAGTGGGTTAAGGATAGTGACGCCGTAATGGGTTTTAAACTGAGGTCACGGGGGAGCCCGTGAGGGTCCAGCCTACCTGGCCCACTCACTACTGACGTGTGGCGTATATCCTTCGAACATACTCTTGCGACTCCACTCTGGACGGCCAGTGAAGGCCGTTTCCTCGTTATTTTTCACTCCGATAAACCAACAACAGCACCTGCCGTAACAATGTCCAATAAACACGTAAAAATAGCAGGCGGAGAATCGCCAACTCTCAGACTGGGCCACCCTAATTAGCCGAGTAAATTACAGCAAGGGGGCTACAACGTGAGTGGCTTGAAGGATGGAGAGGTCTCACTGGATTTTAAGTCATCGCTGGTAGTCCGAGCGAGCGGGCCAACTCATCACTCGAGTTCGGCTTCTTTCGAGTATCTTTCGAGTATTTCTACCCATGCGACTCCACTCTGGACGGCCGGTGAAGGCAAGCCAGAGGCGGGGGACCGCTTCCTCGTCATTGTTGACTTCGATCAGCCAACTAAGGCCAGCCGGAGATGAGGAACGGTTGCTTCCCCCTGCTGAGCACTCGGGACCGCGGGGTCGCTACTCCCCGACACCTCGCCTCAAGGTGCCCTGTGGGCTTATTATTATTATGAGCCTGTAGTGTCCCACTGCAGGACAAAGGCCCCTCTACTCCCCTTCCACTGATCGCGATCTTGAGCGACGGGTTGCCAAACTGTCATAAAGTACATATCGTCTCGCCACCTTCGGCGGGGTCTGCCGGTAAAGAAAATAAAAACAAAAAGAGATTAAAAAATAAATACGGGCTTCTAATAGTAGTACAGTGGCAACCCTAAAAGTTACGGCTGAATTGAAACGACATGTCGTAACCGGATTACTTATATACCGAAGTCCATTCGTTACGAAGAAGATTCCCTATTATTTCTGAATACGATCCCTTCTGTACCTAAACCCTTTTATATATTACGTAACGGTATCGAGTTTTAATAACCTTGTTTTAGTTCAGACTAGATTTTACTCGCGGCTTTGTCCTCGTAGGAGTCTAATCCGTAAAACAATTGTCCTCGATGTCACCATCACCCCCTTTTGTTTATGTAAACGCTTTCCGTGGTACCTACCCTGTATTTCACTCAAAGCCTAACCCAAACAAACTAGCCAACATTTTTTCAATTGGATATTATTTATTATTGGAGATTTTAATTATTAGACTTATTTATAATTGGACATTATTATGATTGAACAAATTTATTATTAGACATTTCACTATTGGACATTTTTAGTACTGGACATTTTAATAATTAGACATTTTTTATGATGGGATTATACAGCCCTTGTGGACATTGGCTTTTGACATTTTTCTTTTTTGAGATTAGTCGTGCAAATCATCCATTCCTATCGGATGCCTAAGTACGCGTCATAAGTCCACTATCAGTTTGCGACAATAATACTATAAACAAGTATTGGACTTATGACCTTCTTCTAATAGACTGTACACACATACATAAGTACTTTTTTGTAGGACATTCCACACATCGCCATCCAGCCCCAAGCTAAGTAACTACACTTGTGTTATGGGTGCTAGACAACGGATATAAGTACTACTTATATACTTTTCGTTTGTAAACATATTATACTTAGAATACATAGAAACAACCAGACCACAGACAAATATCTAAGCATAAATACTTGTCTAAGGCGGTAATCGAACCCGCAACTCTGTGTTCGGCATGGTGACCATTGTGCCAACTGGGTCGTCAATACTTGAATTAAAAGTACTCAGTGTGATTATTATTTTCAACATGTTAGCTATGTCTTTAGTTGTGTGAGTGGTATATGCCGCCACCCGCTACACCAACCGAATGTGGGTTAGATCAGTGCTGCACAGGATTGTAAACGTTACCGTGCCGGTGTACTTTAAACGTTGATTGTACAGTCACATTACCAATTAGCTGAACCCCACGTGACCTAGATCTCATTCGCATATATGTAAAAAACATGGTATTTACCTATTTCGTTATTTTTTTATATTGTATATTGTATTGTATAGTATATTGTTTAAAAATAACAGAATCAGGTAACATTACTTTACAACCTTACAGATTTGCGAGTGAGCTTTATGTCACGTGGGTTTCAGCTAATTGGTAATGTGACTGTACATGTAGGCCTCCCCCAAAGACTTCCAAAGCGATCGATCGCAATCCCTCTGCGTTCACCCACTTATTTTAAAATAAGATACAAAAAGATATTTCTTATTCAATTACCTTCAATCTTTATCACATTTGTATAAACAAAATAAGCTTTTCCCCAACGCGTTCGCATAAGCTATGATTAACCTTTATAACATCGACATAGAGGTAATTTTTCCATAAAAGCTATAAAATTGCTTATTGATTCGTATTGTAAGAGGTTTTCGATTATTTAGACGTATTTTTCTTGGTAAATTGAAATTGATGTTCGTTTTATTGAAAACACTTATGTACAGAAACCGGCAAAGTGCGAGTCGGTCTCGCGCATGAAGGGTTTTGTACCATTATTTCTGTTTTTAGTATTTGTTGTTATAGCGGCAACAGAAATAATAAATAAATAAATAAATAAATATTCCAGGACACTCCACACATCGCCATCTAGCCCCAAGCTAAGTAACTAGACTTGTGTTATGGGTGCTAGACAACGGATATACTACTTATATACTTTTCTTTTGTAAATATATACTTATAATACATAGAAACAACCAGACCACAGACAAATATCTAAGCATAAATACTTGTCTGTGGCGGGAATCGAACCCGCAACCCTGTGTTTGGCAGTCCGGCATAGTGACCATTGTGCCAACTGGGTCGTCAAATACATAATCTGTGAAACTTTCAACTGTCTAGCTACCAAGGTTTATGAGATACAGCCTGGTGACAGACAGACAGTGGAATCTTAGTAATAGGGTCCCGTTTTCACCCTTTGGGTACGGAAACCTAAAAAGGGTTAACTTGTCGATTGATAGGGATGTCTAAATGTGCCATTGTGCCTGACAAAGGGCTGGTCAAAGTTTTTTGCGGGCAAGATATATCAATACTTGTCAAATTCAAAAACTATTAATGTCAATGTGTGAAATTTTAACAATCAGATGCAGTGGTCGGATGTTCGAATTTTATCAATGATATTCTTCGAAAATTTAGAAATTTTTCACTCTGTTCCAATCATCCATTCATCGTCATCATCAAATCAGCCCATACACGTCCACTGCTGGACTTAGGCCTGCCCCATACGACGCCACAAACAGCGGTCCTGAGCCGCCTCCATCCACCGACTACCCGCGACCGCTACAATGTCTTCAGTCCACCGGGCAGCTGGTTCCCCAACACTCCGTTTTGCGTTGCATCGCGGCCGCCACTCGAGAACCTTTACTCCCCAGCGGTTGTCAGTTCCGCGAGCTATATGACCTGCCTATTGCCACTTCAGCTTACTAATCCTGAGAGCTATGTCTCTTTGCTTTGGTTTTGAACTTTGATTCTTCTACGGATTTCCGTATTTACATCCATTAAATTATCCGTTTCTACTTATAAATCCACTCTAATTTTTTTTGTTCTAAGTTCTAATCCACTAAAATTCATTTACACTTAATATATTAAAGAAAGAATTTTTTTTGTTTGTCAAACATTAAACAAAAGACGATCGAAGCAATTACAAAAGACAATCGAAATGGAAACAAAGAACGATCGAAAACAAACAAAAAATCGAAATGGAAAAACAAAACAATCAAATGGAACAGAGTAAATTTTCAATTTAGAACATTTAGAAGTTAAAATTATGTGGTGAATCTTTTTGCGTCATTTTTCTGAGCAGTTCCATTATTGAGGGTGAATTAAAAATCGATCAGAAGAGTAGTGAATCACTGTCTTTGCCCTGACTTTATAACGTTATTATACTTTATAACTTTATAACGAACTGCTCAGAAAAATGACGCAAAAAGATTCACCACATAATTTTAACTTCTAAATGTTCTAAATTGAAAATTTAGAACATTTAGAAGTTAAAATTATGTGGTAAATTGAAAATTTAGAACATTTAGAAGTTAAAATTATGTGGTGAATCTTTTTGCGTCATTTTTCTGAGCAGTTCCATTATTGAGGCTGAATTAAAAATCGATCAGAAGAGTAGTGAATCACTGTCTTTGCCCTGACTTTATAACGTTATTATTTTTAATAGATATGAGGAAAGAGGATGTAGCTAATCTAACATCTTTTTTTGGAAAAAAGGCTATCAGAATTACGTTGATTTAAAACTTTAGATGAGATTTTAGATCTCTGTTTTAACTCTTATTCACTAAGCTTGTGGAGCTAAAGTTTCCACCGTGCACGGAAATTCAGCTGACAAATAGCTCCTTTGTGTTACTTGGGGAGGCTACGTCCCTATAAATATCACCTACCCGATTATGTCTTTCCAATTTTTTTTACGTATTGATAGGTCAACGTTTGACCACTATCACACCTGCCTGATGGTAGGTGACAATGCGGCCTAAGATGTAACACGCCTTCCTAGAAGATACCTATTCACTCGCGACTTGAAGACCCCCAAATTGTACACGTCAGGAAAGACAGACGCAGGCAACCGATTCAATTCCCAATTCCATTCATTGTCATTCAAATACTCGTATTGATCGTGTGCAATATTGCCTACGCAATTAATTAATAGGTAACTTTGTGAGCCATTAAATTAATTAGCGTCTGTATTCTGAATAATTAAACCCATTTTAATTTATAAATTGACAATTATTGAATGTTCGTTCTATTTGGTTTTACGTAATAATGTTTGCTTAAGGTGAAAGGGTACCTGCGCTCTCTCCATACCAACGTAGTCGACTGTTTCCTCCCTGGATAATGACACTAGCACAAATATTTTTGTACCATAAAACCTATAACTGCCATGACTTGTATTGACTATGTCCCTATTTTTAGTTTTTTTTTCATTTTCTAATTATCATAGAAATTAAAATAAAAAATAATGTAAAATAAAAATGAACTAAAAATAGGGGCATCTTCAATATGGTCATGGCAGTTATAAGTTTTATGCACCAAAAATATTTGCTCTAGTGTCATTATCCAGGGAGAAAAAAGTCGAATACGTTTGTAATAGTTTGTATGGAGGGAGCCACCGGTACCCTTTCTTTTTAATGAATACCTCATTTATGTCGTGACTCAATAACTATGCTTACTTTAGTTAGTCGTTGGTAAACCAACTACGCAAAACGTATAACTCGCAAAATACCAATTACGTACGCAAAATACCAACTATAAGTATACGCTTAACATCAACTTCGATTTAAGCAAAATATCAACTACGCATTACACCAACTTTCATTTAGAAACAAACAAGTATAAAGAAAAACGATCGAAATGATAATCGAAACGGAAATAAAAGACGATCGTAATTAAAACAAAAAGAAAATCGAAAAAACTATCGCAACGGAAACAAAAGACCATCGAAACGGAAAAAAGAGCCTATCGAAATGAGCCTTCCAAATTGGATGAACCATGCAGCCTTTGCACACCAAGTTTTTTAAAGCGCTGTCAACGTGCGTAAAAGATAACAAAATAAAAAAATAATTACTTAGTAAAATTATTGTTATGCAAAAATATTTTTATACCTTACGGGGAATTAATAGGGTTTTTGTTACACACTCTATAAATTGATTACATTCGCTTCACTCCAGTGGCGTAACTATACCATTTGAGGCCCGTGGCAAATTCATTGGATGCCCCAATATAAAGAAGCTGAACCAATAATAACAGTTTTTACACAGAGGCTAATCCGAGCCGAGAGGGATAGCAATAGAGGCCGCGTGTCTCGTTCTTTCATCTTACAACTCAAAAAAAAGTTTTTGATCAAAAACGTAGTCGACTGTTTTCTCCCTGGATAATGACACTAGAGCAAATATTTTGGTGCATAAAACTTATAACTGCCATGACCATGCCCCTATGTTTTGCTTTTTTTGTTTTTTTTTTAAATCTTAATTTCTATGATAATTAGAAAATGAAAAAAAAATAATCATGGCAGTTATAGGTTTTATGGCATAAAAATATTTATGCTAGTGTCATTATCCAGGGAGGAAACAGTCGACTGCGTTTGTAATAGTTTGTATGGAAAGAGCCCCCGGTACCCTTTCCTCTTAATTGCATAGAGTTTTTTGAGCGAACATTTTTGATCAAAAACTTTTTTTTTACTTTCAAGACAACGCGACACGTGGCCTCTATTGCTATCCCTCTCGGCTCGGGTTAGCCTCTGTGTAAAAACTGTTATTGTTGGTTCAGCTTACGCTCTCTCCATACGTTTGTATGGAGAGAGCGCAGGTACCCTTTCACCTTAATTATGTAACTTAAAAAAATACAAAACTATTTTTAACCCCCGACGCAAAAACGACGGGGTGTTATCTTTACTCCTAACATTAATTATTACACAAATATGTAATAATAAATGGTATTCTCCTCTTACTGGGGCCGGGGGACCCTTCCGGCTGGGGGCCCCTTCCGGCTTGGGGCCCCTGCCGGCCCCTTCCGGCTGGGGACCCGTGGCATTTTGCCGACGAGCCACCCTGTAGTTACGCCACTCACTCTTCTGTGGGCTCAGCATACTATTTCCTTTTGTACTTGCTTCGCAGCGAGATTTTCGTCCACTGCGCCACTGATCTCGTCTAATCTATGTAAAATCTACGGTAGCTATACTTACCGACATTTTCTATAATATAAGTGTTTAAATACTTCGTAAGTAGCCGTAAGTAGAGGTTTTTGAATGTTTACAGAATTATAAAGGTGGACGCAGATTGATACGCGCCGAACGCGTCGAATTTTTGCCGTCCACGGAAAAAGGTACCTTATAATAATAGAGATAAGGTATCTACATTTATATTTCCGATGACGTCATCAGAGTCGTCCGCATCGTCAGAGGCGGTCGACTCTGAAATAAATAAATGAATAAATGTACCTTATCTCTATTATTATAAGGTACTTTTTTCCGTGGACGGCAAAAATTCGGCGCGCTCGGCGCGTATCAATGTGCGGACACCATGTGTCGTTGATTATTGAAATAATCATATCTTTTATGCGCAGAATCTATAACGTCCTTTTACTTGCGACTATCGATTACAAATAGATATAATACACGTTAAGCGAACGCTCGGCCGAGTTGCATGGTAGGCGGAGTGGGGTGGTGTTAGGTTTTATTTTCGTTACGGAATTTCTTGATTCGGTCGCCGCGCTCAAAGCCCGCGATGAAAGCTATGCAATAGCTTAAAAATTAGCTATCACGGTTCATGAGATACAGCCTTGTGACAGATATTGGAGTCTTAGTAAAAAGCAAGAAACAAATGTAAGCAAGAAACAAATGTCTGTTTTAGACGCTAGAGAAAAATGTCTTTAATTAATTGTTTTTAAAAAACATACATAAAAAAAACAGCGCACTCCGGGAGTGCAGGCAGAAGTGAAAACTGTATATCTGTGTAAAATCTCATCTGTCGCGAGAACATACGCAAAAAGAGTTTAAGATGAAAAAAAAAATTGTCGGACGACTATTTGTCGTCCAACAAATAGTCGTCCGACATTTGTCGTCCGTCAATAGTCGTCCGACAAATAGTCGTCCGACATTTGTCGTCCAACAAATAGTCGTCCGACATTTGTCGTCCGTCAATAGTCGTCCGTTAAAAAAATACCATATGTACGTCTTAATACACTCACAGCCAAATTAAAAAAACTGTATACCTGTGTAAAATCTCATCTGTCGCGAGAAAATGCTCACCCACAAAAGTGCCCAACGCGCCATAAAAAGTTTTCACTTCAAAAATATATACGCGACGAATTGAGAACCTCCTCCTTTTTTGAAGTCGGTTAATGATAAACAGTACTTTTAATTCAATAATTTTGCTTCAAATTATTTGGTATTGTTTATCATTTTAAGATTTTTTAACTAAAACTAAAAAAAAATATTCCCTAGCATTTATAGGGAAAGAATTATTTATGGAGAGAGCGCCGGTACCCTTTCAGCTTTAATATATTTATTTACTAGCGACCCGCCCGGCTTCGCACGGCTGTATTATGCATGTATTATATCTAAAAACCTTCCTCTTTAATAACTCTATCTATTTAAAAAAACCGCATCAAAATCCGTTGCGTAGTTTTAAAGATCTAAACATACAAAGGGACATAGGGAAATAGGGACACAGGGACGGCGAAAAGTGACTTTATTTTATACTATCTAGTGATAGTGATTTATAGTAAAACTAGCGACCGGCCCCGGCTTCGCACGGCTATATTATGCATGTAGGTATTATACATATAAACCTTCCTCTTGAATCACTCTATCTATTAAAAAACACCGCATCAAAATCCGTTGCGTAGTTTAAAGATTTAAGCAGTCAAAGGGAAATAGGGACAGAAAAAGCGACTTTGTTTTATACTATGTAGTGAAGTACAGAAAAGGTGGGCGCAAGTAAGGGACGTTGTACATTTTGACTAGACATCTAAGGCCAATGGCCATTTAAGCTGTGTAACTCTGAAACCGTGCAACTAAGAAGCTCTTTCATGATTCACGACACGTTTCACACAAAATTACTTTAAAAGCTTTTAAGGTACTACTCTGCTGTAGCGATTAATCGATTTGCCGTAAATATACCTACTGGGCAAACCTACTTTATCCTTAAATTTTACGTGATAACGTAATCAACATCTTTGCTATGGTTACTATTTTGTCAATAAAACTCACGTTCCCGTTACGAGATGACGTCACACTTTTTTGTGAATGCCGGTGTTCATCAATTTATAAGACGTCAAAAGTTCGAAGAAGTCTAGTTGCGGAAAACAACCCGTATGTACAAGCACAAATATTAATATCACATATTTATAATATGGCTACCTGTCATGGTTACCATTTTGTCAATAAAACTCACGTTCCCGTTACGAGATGACGTCACACTTTTTTGTGAATGCCGGTGTTCATCAATTTATAAGACGTTATCATGTCAAAAGTCAAAGAAGTCTAAAACAACCCGTATACAAGCATAAATAGTAAAAATAGAACATAATATTAAATCCAATAATGGCTACCTTTCCTTAGCAGCCAAAACTGCGAAATCAACGCCTAGAAACAACATTTTCGGCTGACAGTAACCCATAACTCTTAATAACATCGCGATTATCATAATTTCTACTATATTCCGATGAACATAACGTCTAAAATAGTACGAAGGTTAAACATCAATCCTTTTCCATTAATTGGCTGACAAATTGTTCGTAATATGAATGGTGGGCTTTATTGCTGTAACCTTATTTGAAAATCAGATAGAAATGAGGTCATTGATACTATGTTATATAGAAATATGAAATAATACGATATTATCGATCTCTACACAGAAAAAAAGGTTCCTTTAAAGCAAAAATATAGAAACTAAGCAAGATAAAATCAAAATAATCTCTAATAAAGAAAAGTGGGATACGCAAAATATTTAAAAATTAAGCATACGAAGCCATAAATGGCTTCACGGTATAAATTTTTAAATAATAACTAATATTTTTTTTTCTTAATTTATAATACTAAAACAGACCTGAAACACTATTTTCCATAAAATATTTATTTGTACCTTCTTTATAATTCATGCAGTAAGGGGTTAAAAATTAAGGAACTTCTTTCCAATTATTATTATTTTTAAAAATTTACATATATTTTATGGAAGATTTGTTATCAGTCTCCTTCATTATCTCTTTCTTGTACGGTTTTTAGTAACACGTAACGCGTTCGGTACAGATAAGGAACTTTTTCCAATAACCTAACGACCGCTACCAATCTAAGTAGGTACAAGATTTGCAAAAAAAAAGTAAAAACTTTTTTTTTTAAACTTAACCAAAATAAAATTAGAATAATATATTCTTAAAAATAATTTTCTAAGAGAAACCTATCCGAAATCTAAGGTAAAATATATCGAAAAATCAAATGGAGGCTTCTAAAAAAACCAAGTCTAAAACAGTAATACCACTCTCCTCTAAAAAAGTCTATTTTATGAATTTTCACACAAACTGTAAAAAAAAGCTAGTAAAACTAAGCCAAATGCATTATTCAGGTACGTTTTTAGCGAAAATACAGAAACCAAACGTCAGATCTGCGTTTGTGTGTACGGTTTGATGGATTGTAGTTATCTTTGGTTGATGGGATTTATGATGTATCGGATTTAATAAATTTGTATTAAAATATTGTTTGGGAGTCTATCAATAAAGTTAATGAAAGGAATGGTTTGAGATTTTGAAGCCCAAGTTTTCTTTTTTCAAGTTGTTGGATCGAATGTTCACGTTTTCTTAACGCGTAGTTCAGAAAACGTGAAACGAAAAACCGTTAGAGAAACTATATAGGTTTTTAATATTGATGTGATAACGTCTAATAAATTGATGAACAGCTGCATTCACAAAAACATGACGTCATGCGTCATGTTTCGGGAACGCGTCATGTTATTGACAAGGTAATCATAGCAACGTTTTACTATGGTTTCTTATTCCAATGTTTTCTTATGAAGTTATCACGTAAAATTATTGTTCGTAAACTGACTTTACAGACAACCATTTGTGGTTTTTCTGGCAAGAAGTAGCGCAGGATAGGTAGCGATGGAAGATTTTTACTTTGGAGGGCAAAAACCACATTTGGTCGCTGAGACAGCAGAGTACGAAAGATTTTTTTTTTCGAGGAAAATGTATTTTTATTCACGTGTCGAGAGTCGTGAAGGGCCTTAAGAGGAAAGGGTACCGGGCGCTCTCTCCATACAAACGTAGTCCACTGTTTTCTCCCTGGATAACGACGCTAGAGCAAATATTTTTGTTGCATAAGACTTTTAATTGCCACGACTATGCCCCTATGTTTTGTTTTTTTTTTGTTTTTTAAATCTTAATTTCTATGATAATAAGAAAATGAAAACCAAAACATAGGGGCATAGTCGTGGCAGTTATAGGTATTATGGCACAAAAATATTTGTGCTGGTGTCATTATCCATGGAGGAAACAGTCGACTACGTTTGTATGGAGAGAGCGCTGGTACCATTTCACCTTAAGGAGACCATGGCTAATTGATGTTTTTTCTTGTATAATATGTATAATTAAGTAAAATATGAATATGTCTGTCTATTACGTATTAAAATTCGCACTATTGTTACTACTAAGTAAGTATGTGAAAATAACTATATTTTTCTATGAAAATAGTCCTTCTTTAAGTATAGGTTAAGAAAAACTTTCTTGTTAACGTTGCTAAACTATTTTGATAGTGTAAAATAAATATGTAGGTATGAAATGAAATGAAAAAAAAAAACTTGTAATTAAAAATCTGTTTATTGACTACAATAATTTTAACTCTAGAGTTATTTCACATAATTATAGGAGAACCATTTCTAGTCCTGCACAAAGCTGTTTTTCAGCCTCTGCTTTCACAGTATTTTAGGTGACTACATTTATTAAGTTCTCTAAAACTTTGCCACTGCATTTACCCACAGTAAATGCAGTGGCAAAGTTTTAAAGAACTCATGTTCCGAAAGAAAATAAATTATTTGTGGCTGCTCAATAAAAAAAAAACTGTTCCCATAATTATTTAAAACTTATAAAAAATATCGATTTTTCATCCCCCTTATTCGGAAATTGTTCACGTTTGGCCCTCTTATCAACACCACTTATGCATATTATTATATAATTATGATTTTTATGCTAAAGGATGCATTTTTATTGGGATTCTCTAACAGTTCAGTAAAGGATACATTTGATTTGTCAACAAAATGGAATAGGCTTTGATAATTCAAAATGGCCATAAATTAATAAAATAAATGTCAATCCTTAATTATTTCAAGCCACAGTTTGTGCGGCTTTTTAAGTAGCCTGATTTTTATATTATTCCAAAATACATTATTGTATGATTTCCTTGTAAATGTAGGTACTTAGTAATAAGTATGAGAAAAACCACTATGTTACTCGGGTGAGAATGAAAAATGTAAGTATTACCTACCTATTTCCCATGCCTGGTATGTAAACTCTGCAAAACTAAGTTTTTCACCCTTGTTACATAAATATTACGTATATTGTTTTGTTGTTCAAAGTTTGTATTAAAGAATTAAATAAGTTGTTCCAAAGAATGCGAAAATAAATAATTTGTAAACTTTTAAGGTTCAATATCTCATAAAGTTTTAAGTTCATGTATTGAATTAGAATTTTTTTGTGTAAAAGTTTGAAGACATTCTTTGTATTCATGTTTAAGTTTTTTTTTTGGTGGAAATATTTAATTTCAGTCGCATTTAGAAACATTTAAGAGTTTAAATAGATTGAAAATGATTTTAATCAGATTTAATAAATAAATAAATAAATATTGCAGGACATTCCAAACATCGCCATCTAGCCCCAAGCTAAGTAACTAGACTTGTGTTATGGGTGCTAGACAACGGATATACTACTTATATAAATATATACTTCTTTTGTAAATATATACTTAATATACATACAGACACCCAGACCACAGATAAATATCTAAGCATAAATACTTGTCTGAGGCGGGAATCGAACCCGCAACCCTGTGTTTGGCAGTCCGGCATGGTGACCATTGTGCCAATTGGGTCGTCCAAGTCCAGTTGGGTAGATTTAAAGGTCTTTAAATATTTTTGCAGAAACGTGATGTCCCTTAGACAATTAGAGGACGTTTCTTTAAATATTCCGTTTTCAAGACGCTTAAGAGGTTTGGTGTGAAGGCATTATTTGTTCGTCGTAATGTTCTCTATCGGCAAAAAAAATGCCATGCCAAATTCCCATACTATATGCTCTGAAGGCCAATTCTCGTAAATAACATTGTTCAAATTACATTTCAATATCATTTCGATCACAAATAATACCCTCAAAGTAGCTCAAACACCCTCAAAGTTAGCTTTTTGTAAAAAATGGTAAAAGATACCTTCTTTTGTAAAAGAAGGTATCTTTTGCAATCGAAATGCAATCGGGATGATATTGAAATGTAATTTAAACAATATTATTTACGAGAATTGGCCTTCAGAACCCTTTAGCTAAAGAATACTTTGTCTCGCTCCTGTAAAAAACAAAGCAATGCTTATCTTTAAACTTTTTAAACTCATAGGATTTGTATTCACTTTTTCCCAGGTCTTAATCGCGCTTTCAGATTGCTTATATCTTTTCTCTTGTAGGATTGGTTTTACTGAACGCGGCCGTTCAGTGTTTTAAAAGTTCAGACGTGTCCGCAGGAAATGCAAAAACTGTGTGTATGAAATGTATGTTCTTGTTTATGTTTTGATAGATATAAATATGTAGTAGGATTTAGTATGACAACATCACATAATATGTACAGTGGCTGCATAATTGCGTAGGGTTCGAAATTTACTATTATTGGAATGTTGTCATTCTAATAATTTAAATTTGATAAATTGATGAGTAAGACTTTAAACTTCAACTAAAACAGGTGTCTAGATTCTTGCTTGTGTTGAAAACATTCTTATAACAGCTGTTTTGGAGCTCTCCGGTGAATCTGCAATTATGCAGCCGACCGTACCTACAGTCTCGTTATAGTCAATCATAAAACAACTATATTACAAGCTGTACCTTTCACAAGGATGTAGAGCCTTTATGGCGCCGAATCTATAAAGTTCTTTAACTTTTTTTACAAGTTATTACTTACTAGCGACCCGCCTAGGCTTCGCGCGGCTATATTATGCATGTTTTATACCTACATATAAACGTTCCTCTTGAAACACTCTATCTTTAAAAAAAAAACATAATCCGTTGTGTAATTTTAAAGATTTAAGCATACAAAGAGAATAGGGACAGAGAAAGCGACTTTGTTTTATACTATGTAATCATCAGTGCGCTCGCGAACTAGGCTGTAAAACTGCATTGAGAACAACTGGAAAAACCGAATTAAAAACCTCAAAAATAGTAGTGATTGTTATTTTTACAAGTTATTACTTCTTGTTGTTTTTTTACAAGTTATTACTTGTTGTCGTGGTCAGAGTTTGACCGCAAGCACACCTGATTATCACCAAATAAGTACCATATTATTATTAGATAGCAAACTTTAAAATTTAAGGTGAATCGACATATTTTATGAGCTTTTAACTGAGGTTTTAATAAAATTAAACCGCCTATTAATTTATTAAAACGTTAATTAGCAGTTTTAATCTTTATAAAATTGGCTTCAGGCTTTTTTATTTAATATTAACAGCTCTGTTAAAAGATTTTTTTTATTTTTTTTTGTTTAAACTCGCCGTTCGTTGGTTGTGTTTCAAAATTTTAATTAGTTAATGTCGGTGACCTTAAAGACGTACAATTTATAATAATACAGGGTTATTGGAAATTATACTAGCAAGCCGTTGAGGGTTACTTTCCTTTATAATATAATAGGGAAATATAGTCCAAGCACTATCCCTATAGATTATATAGGGATAGTGCTTAGACTATAGTTCACGTGTAAATCTGTATCTAAATCTAAGGTTTAAATCCACATCTCGGACTATCCTTAAACCCCGTTTTGAAATAAGGGGGCGAGTGTCTACGTGTGTCCACCGCCGGGACATCAAAAATTGCTACAGTGTGGACTCTATCGACACTAGTGTCGACATTTGTGTCGAGTGTCAGTGTCTGTCGACATTTGTGTCGAGTGTCAGTGTCGTTGTGTAACCTTAGCATTACTCTACCCTACCAAATACCTTATTACAAAATATTCGAAATATCAACATAAATGATCGCATTAAACACGGCACACCGCCCTCGCGTCGCTGAATAGTTCCGCGTCATTGCTCCGACGTGTATAGAATTCCACGCCAGCGAGCGCTTTAGATACCAAAGTTAAATAGTTGGTGATTCTTGGTTGGTAAAGTTGATAGTATTCTCTATCTTATTTATAAATAAATGTTACAATTTTAACCGACTTTAAAAAGGAGGAGGTTCTCAATTCGACGCGTATGTTTTATGATTTAACGATGTTTCATATCATTATAATTATTATTTAGAGCCTTCCCACTGCAGGAGAAAGGCCTCTCTACCATTCTTCCATTGAGTACAATCTGTAGGTATTGCACACCAGTCAGCAGTGGCGTAACTATTTTCGTGTGAATTTTTTCATATCTCGAATTCAATCTGTTTATACAAATTAAATACACATCGCAGAACTCCAGTACCACTTGTAACGTAATCTTTAGTCTCTAAGCAAAACAAAACAGTTTGTTGACATAATATACCTTCTCAATTAGTGGTCGTAAAGATTGATTTATTGCTCCTGCGCGTGCGGCGTGGCGGCCAAATGACGTCATCTCTAGGCACTTCAAACGTAATTTTTTTGACATTTCGGGCACGCGTGTCGCTATACAGTTTGAGGCCCGTGGCAAATTCATTAAATGCCCCACCCCCCTTTTTTATGACATACAAACTTGTCTAAAAAAATGTTTTTGATCAAAAAGGTTGATTCAAAAAACTCTATGCAACTAAGTATTCCCTTTACTAAATTTGTAAAAATAAATGTTGGAAATTCGGATTCTTCTGAGACCGGGGACCCCTTCCGGCTGGGGGCCGTGGCATTTTGCCGACTCCCTAGCCTGTAGTTACGCCACTGCCAGTCAGTCATTCCTATAGGAGTCAAGATCATCCCGCCATCATCCCGTCGCGTCGCTTTGGTTTGCCGCGTGGACGTACCGCTATCATTCTGTTGTTATTTTGGCCCATCGTTCAATTGACATGCGGCAAACATGTCCCACCCAGTCGTATTTTAGCATAACAATGTTTGCATAGAAAAAAAGGGTGCGTGTACTTATGTACGCGCGTGAGAAGTTATACTTCTTTGGCATTATTAAAAAAAAAAAAAAAAAAAAAAAAAAAAAAAAAAAAAAAAACTCGTCCGGCAAAAAACTCGTCCGACGTGAGAATTTTGTATGACGTGAGAATTTTGTGTGACGTGAGAATTTTGTGTGACGCTTTTGTAAAATTTCACTCTCATCATTTTTTCATAACGCGCCTAAAGATTTTGAAGATTCTTAGGCTACCAGTCCACCGAAGCGGAGCAAAGAGGAGCGGAGCCGTTTTCACCAATTGCATAAAAACTCCGCACGCAAAGTTTTTGCGAAACGCTATTGGTGGAAACGCCGCGCTACCTCGCTCCGTCCCTGTGCTACATTCATATTTTTCATTAAAAAACCGACAATTTTTTCAACTACTACAACCTAGAATTAAGCCATATGTAATTTAATGTTGAAAAATTATATTTTTAAGTAGCACAAAACAAAAACGTGTAATTTTTACAAAATATATTTTTAATTTCTCGTGTATTTCACCTTAATTACTTAATTCCACAAACGTAACATACCTAAGCCGGAGTCAACAGGTCGGCGCTTTGAATAAATTATACCGTCCCCAGACAAGGGCCGGATTAAAAACTCTACTAATGTCGCAAAAGGCTATTTCTAAGTAAATTCTTACAGTATTAAGAGGGTACGCGGGCATCGACAACGACGCATTTTCTTAATATTGAACTTGGTTCTCATATCACTTTTATGTTTTTGAGTAGTCCCCTACTTGAAGAACCTCGGTCTTAATAAAATCATCTCCATAACAAGGTTGCCGCTTTAAGTGGTAAAGTCTTTTATAGTGCCACAGATTTTTATATCAAATTCTTTTACCTTTTTTTTCTAATCCAATAAAAAATACCATTTAGAATCAACAAATTGCATGAAATCACATTAAAACGTCTTGAAAATTAAGTTAAGATGTGTGCCTTCGGAACGCGCCCACCAATGAAAAGAAAGCACAAGAAATTCGTGGGATTTTTTTAGACATGCTCACAAAGCTCAACAAATATTAAACAAAACAAATATTTTTGAAGGCATATTTGAAATGGAGTAATAGAAGTAATGTCCATTGGTTCATAACACGAAGTATCACAGTACGACTTACCGCACAATTTTAGATCTATAAAAAAATTAACCTGTTAATGGACATGTCATATTCATCTTTAGTTAACTTATTATAATAGAGCATACATAATTTGCTATTAAACGACCTGTTTATTTTCCACTGTTTATAGATTTCGATGATTCATTTTTATTTTTAAACTTAGGTAAGTAGATAGATTTTATTTTCAATCATAGTAAATTATCAACTATAACAGAATTAACCCTTGTCATTTCATTCCATGCGACACCATTTCATGGCTGTAACATATCCGGGACATGCTATATGTACAATCCACGGTCAAAAGTATCTGCCCACCGTAACGCTTACAATCCTGTGCCTATTTAAACATTCTAACAACATAGCCTGCGGATCGAACCCAAGTCGGTTAGTGTAGAGTAAGACATAGCTGTCATGTTGAAAATAATAATCACACTGAGTACTTTTAATTCAAGTATTTAAGTTTGTGTGTAAAGACTATTAGAAGAAGGTCGTAACTCCAATACTTGTTAATAGTAGGTATTATTGTAGCAAACTGATCATTTACTTATGACCCGTACTGTACCTACTTACCTACCGAGTCGGGATATTAAATTTGAACCAGGATACGTTAAATGACTGTATCAAGGTGTATATTAATTTTATATATTTAATATCCGGGTCCGTATAATGTATATTGTAGAAGCTTTGTGACATTTTTTGTAGCAGCAAATCTGTTTGGATTTTTTTAACGTTCTGCACAGAAAAATGGTTTCTTGAAGCAAGAAATAAACCAATCTCTAGAAAATAATTTCTTAGTTTAAAAAAATGTAATATTTTTTAAACTAGAACACGGCTTATTATTTCCAAGAACGTTTACTAAAAACAAGAAATTATTCTTTCATTTTTTATTACCTCAGAATACTTGAGTATACACGACCTCTGTGGCACGATGGGTTAACACCCGCCTTCGGCACAAAAGTGGGTTTGATTCTCGCCTGACGTATGTGTGTAGGTTTTTGATTAAGGTATTTGTTTCTGTAAACCTCAGAATAGAGAAAAAGACAGAAACCGCGCACGCTTTAGAAACTGAAGCAACATTATCTACTCCAAATTGGTGTAGTAGTTGTCAGTACTTTATGAGTCGCAGAGGCGTCAAGATACGTTGTGACAAGTGCAGTTTTTCAGCTAATTTTGCCTTGTTGAGTAATTCCCACGTGTAAAAAACCCAGTGGTTCTACAAAAAAGCAAGAGGGGATCACATTTCATGTGGAAGTAATCCGTTTAAATTTCATTTCCTTTGATAATTGAATTTATTTACCTTCCCCAAAAATGGACTCGTCCATTTCTAAATAGACGAGTCCATTTTTGGTGTGTTGCCACTTTTTTTTTCTAAGTGTTTTCCCCACATTTTTTACGTACGACGAATTGGAACATGCGTACATGCGTTATAGTATAATCACTACATAGTATAAAATAAAGTCGCTTTCTCTGTCCCTATTTCCCTTTGTATGCTTAAATCTTTAAACTACGCAACTGATTTTGATGCGGTTTTTTGAATAGATAGAGTGATTCAAGAGGAAGGTTTATGTTGAAGTGTTCCTAAGCGCAAATCTCGAGAACGGCCGAACCGATTTCGCTAATTCTTTTTTTTAGAATATTCCATAAGTTACAAGGATGGTTTTTACGGAGCACTTCTTTATTTGTAAGAATATATTATTACTATAGACCCGCTCCGGCTTCGCACGGCTATATTATGCATGTATTATACACATAAACCTTCCTCTTGAATCACTCTATCTATTAAAAAACCGCATCAAAATCCGTTGCGTAGTTTTAAAGATTTAAGCGGTCAAAGGGAAATAGGGACAGAGAAAGCGACTTTATTTTATACTATGTAGTGATGATTTCTAATGTAAAATTTCAAGTTTTTGTATTTTTATTATGTGGTGTTGCCCTATTTTTAATTTAAAATTACTTATTATAAATACCTTAATTAATTATTATAGAAAACGTGTTTCCTAAAACATTTATCTATAAGTAAATGTATAGCTATTCATAATAAAAAATAATATTTATAAACTTCTTGAAGTCTGAGCTATCTTTTAGATGTAACTTGTAACTTAAAACTGTTGTTTTATACTTGAAGTAGATATAAAACTAAGTTTCGATGTTGTAATGAAATCTTTTAATTGTAATTATTTAAGATTTTAAAACTGAAATAGTTATTTTCACTAGTAAAGTTATTTAAAAAAGTATTTTTACCATGTTTTTATTTTACGGAGTTCGATATTTCGACACTTACAATTTTTTTTTTTGCGAAAAAGTGTTATTAAAAATGAAATCAGGAACAAAGATTTTGTATCAAAATTATTCTTCCTAAAGGTTTTTGTGTTTTTTTTTCTGTTGATTGTTTTTCTCTTTTATAATGTTTTTTGTTATTATTCTTCTTTTTGTAATTCATTGTAATATTAATCTCTTTGACTACCTCCTATGGCGTACGTTTATTGCGCGAATCAGTTTCAAATATACAAAATCAAGTCAATCAATTCAAACATCCAAGTCAAGCAAGCGACCAAGTTCTACAAAGTAACTATAGTTTAACTAAATTTTTATTTGTGAAAAGTTCTTTTCTGACAAAAAAAATGGTTGTCTGTAAAGTCTGTTTCCGGACGATAATTTTACGTGATAACGTCATAAGAAAACATTGATGGTAACCATGGCAACTATAAAACGTTGCTATAGTTACCTTGTCAATAACATGAGGCGTTCCAGTAACGACGCGTGACGTCACACTTTTTTGAGATTGCAGGTGTTCACCAATTTATAAAACGTTATCACGTAAAAAAATTAAAGAAACACTTAAGTATTTGTCTTTTACTACACAAAACAAAACAAAACGAAATCAAAATCGGGTGAGTCGACCACTGGGGGCATAAGAGTGCGGACTGGTAGGGATTTATGGAGCAGAAGGTTCCATATATCCCAAACGGTAGTTAACATTTGGAAAAAAACTCCAAGCATCCCTACCAGTTGGGATAAGTCAGTGGGGATATATGGAACAGGGGAGCCACAAACTCGAATAAAAACAAAAAAAAACATGACAAAAATTAAAAAAAAACATGGTTAAAATATACGGTTTAAATTACTTTTTTAATTACATGTTTATGTAATACTGATACCTATAGTAATAGTTGAAAATAAACTTGATGATTTCATTTATTTGTTTTATTCTAAGCTTTATCCATCCCATTGGTTGCCTTGAAGAGATCGCCCTAAAGTGATGAGGCCGCCCTTAGTCTGCATCAAAATTGCAGACCCAACGTAGATATATGTCTTAACATAGGCTTTATTTTAATGCTAGCGACCCGCTCCGACTTCGCACGGCTATATTATGCATGTATTATACATATAAACCTTCCTCTTGAATCACCCTATCTATTAAAAAAAACCGCATTAAAATCCGTTGTGTAGTTTTAAAGATCTAAGCATACAAAGGGAAATAGGGACATAGGGACGGCGAAAAGTGACTTTATTTTATACTATGTAGTGATTTAAAATACATGTCCCCACAAGGGAAGACTGGACACAGCAACTGCGCTCACCAGACGCAGACTGCCTCATTTGGTACACAGACGGTTCGAAAACTGAGTCTGGTACTGGAGCAGGTATTTACTTTACTTTACAACTGTGGAGTAGTTTGGGTCAATACACTACGGTCTTTCAGGCAGAGATGTATGCAATCATAGCATGCGCAGAGGAAAATCTGAAAATGAGTGTAGAGAACAAGACTATCTACATTCTTAGCGACAGTCAAGCGTCACTAAAGGCCTTAAATTCCTGCAAGGTCAACTCGAAATTGGTCCTGAATGCGGTGAAAACCCTAAACAAGTTGGGCCGCAGGAACAAGCTGCGACTACTATGGGTCCCAGGCCATGTAGGAATAACAGGAAATGAGAAAGCTGATGAGCTAGCAAGGACAGGATCGGCAAGTGCTATGCTTGGACCAGAACCATGTATGGGCCTGCCAGCATGCACAATCATAAAGGCCGTAAAGGATTACGCTGATAGGAAACACACGAAAGAGTGGGAAATCAGTCAAGGGCTGCTACATTCGAGGAAATTCATAGGTAGCAGCACCAGAGGGGCTTCTAAATTTATATTGAACAACAGTAGAAGCAAAACACGAGCTGTGGTTGGTGCCTTGACAGGACATTACGGAACCAATGACATGCTTTTAAAAATGAAGTTAACTTCAAATAATGACTGCAGAGCCTGCGGTGATGTCAGGGAAACTATGGAGCACGTAGGTACTGTGTGAATGCGACGTCTTAGCAGCGAAGAGTATGAGCCTCCTTGGGAATGCGTATCCCAAACCGGAGGAATATAGGTTTCTTCCTCTCAGTGGGATCACCGCGTTAATCGACCACTTCTTCAAAGAGTAAGAAACATCAAGGTAGGGGTAAACACAAAAGATCCCATTGGGTGGAAGTGTTGCTGGCAACTTGTCAGCCCCCATTATATAAGATAAGATAAGATTCATCGCAATCGGTCTAGCTATTCTCGAGTTAAAATGGTGTAAGTAATTAACACAAATTCGTTTTATAAATCTATTATTTTAAAGGAACAGAGAACAAAATGTCTGTACTTTAGTACAGGTACTGGGGCCCACAGCGGTAAGTGAGTCGGCTTCAAGCCGACGTCGATATCCTAAACCACGTCTCACAATGGGCGGAAATTTGAGCTTGCCTTTCATAGAAATTTTGAAAAATAAGTAGTGTTTTCGTATGTCGGGGACATCGAAACATTCAAAAATAAGTAATTATGGTTATAATACTTTTTGGTGTCCCTAACAATCCTGCATACTTAAAACACACGAAAAAATCCACCAAATTTTTCAAAACTCCTATGAAAGGCAGGCTCAAAATTTCGCCCAGTGTTAGGCGCGGGTCGGCATAAGCCGACGCGTCGGCTTGAAGCCAACGCTGTTACCGCGGTAGGGCCCCTGTAGTGCAAGTCGTACTTGCTGTGGGTCTACGGTAGGTATCAATTTAACCGATTGTTGAATGCTGTTCCGATGTCTATTGAATCAATTCGATTATTGTAGATTAGATGTAACTAGCGACCCGCCCCGGCTTCGCACGGGTGTAATGCATGTATTATATCTAAAAACCTTTCTCTTTAATCACGCTATCTATTAAAAAAACTGCATCAAAATTCGTTGCGTAGTTTTAAAGATCTAAGCATACATAGGGACATAGGGACGGCGAAAAGTGACTTTATTTTATACTAGCGACCCGTCCCGGCTTCGCACGGCTATATTATGCATGTATTATAGATATAAACCTTCCTCTTGAATCACTCTTTCTATTAAAAAAAAACCGCATCAAAATCCGTTGCGTAGTTTTAAAGATTTAAGCATACAAAGGGACATAGGGACGGCGAAAAGTGACTTTATTTTATACTATTATGTAGTGATAGTGATATGACAGAACTGTTTATAAATTCGTCGTTACTGGACTTACCCTCGGTTACTACCCTCAACAATCAGCATGAGAGGGCAACGCTCGCCAATGCTCCAGTCTACTCGCGACCATGACTATTGTAACATAGTCGAAACGTCAAGTTAATAGAAAACTAATTTCAGCTCAATCGGTTGAAGATATCCGCTAAGAGATCAAGATTCCACCCTAACAAACATACATTGCAAGTTAAATAAAAGATTTACAAAAAAACGCAATTAAGTTACGTAAGTACATACATAAGTTAAATAATTACTAGGCACATTTTTGTCAAACAGTAATAAGAAACATGCTAAAAGTTCACGGCTGGCTGAGTCGTCTCGACGCCCTCGAATGAAAATTTATAATCTCCAATCTTGACTTAATTTGTTACCTGAAATAACATCTCAAAATCTATTACAAAGGTAAAATTTACCATCAATTTGCTTGTAAACGAGCTCGTTGTTATTTATGAAGTTAATATTTATTTATGGACATAAAATAAATATTAACTTAGCTAGATTTATTTTAGGATGTACAACATGGCTGTAATTTAACATCGCCATCTGCTTATTTAATCACTTTTTTAGGGTTCCGTACCCAAAGGGTAAAACGGGACCCTATTTTTTAAACTTTACTGTCCGTCTGTCACAGGCTGTACAGTATGGGTCGTAAGTAAATGATCAGTTTGCTACAATAATACTATCAACAAGTATTGGACTTACGACCTTCTTCCAATAGACGTTACACACAAACTTAAGAGCAGACTTACCCTGAGAGACTTTTGAAAAATAGGTATTTGAATAAAATGTTCCTGTCTCGATGCATACCGCCGCGCGCCCCGCTCCATCCCCGCTCTGCTTTGTCTAAGTGTGGGTGTCGTGGAGTTAGTGTGCGTGCGCCGACGCCGACGAAATCAACGTTGTTAGTTTTCGCATTTGTTATTATAGCGCATAGTGATCTCTTTTTTCTGAATTTGGCTTTGTGGTATTGAATTTGTTCTGCTTCCTTGTGAATTGGCTTACGTTTATTAGATTTCTAATAGTAAGGTACCGGCGACAAAGAAGGGTCACCTTAATTGAAAACGAAATATTTCGTAAAAAAAAAAAGGGAAAATTATTGCATATATATATAATTCTCGTGTCGCGGTGTTAGTTGCCAAACTCCACCTAAACGGCTGAACCGATTTGTATGATTTTTTTGTGTATATTCGTTAGGCCTGAGAATCGAACATTATTGACGTGATAACGTTTTATAAATTGGTGAACACCTGCAATCTCAAAAAAGTGTGACGTCACGCGTCGTTACTGGAACGCCTCATGTTATTGACAAGGTAACTATAGCAACGTTTTATCGTTGCCATGGTTACCATCAATGTTTTCTTATGACGTTATCACGTAAAATTATCGTCCGGAAACAGACTTTACAGACAACCATTTTTTTTATTTTTTTTCCTTTATATTTCTTTAGTAAATGGCAAAACAACGTTTGCCGGGACAGCTAGTTATTTTTAAATATTGGCTTTATTGATAATCGGAAAAACCATATAAAATAATATGTTTGTTTTTTTGTTATTTTGTCACTAATATCGAGGTTTTTAAAAAACCACAAGAGCTACCTTTAAAAAAACCGGTCAAGTGCGAGTCGTACTTGCGCGCCGAGGGTTCCGTACATTAGTTTCAACTCTCTTTTTTTCTACCCATGCAGCAGTATGGTTGGTACCAAATTAACTTGACCTCTATTTCGTTTGGGCGCCTATACAATGTAAGGGTCAAGTTGAATTGGTTTAACTATGTATGTATGGTAACACCCTTTAATTTTCAACTTTTTTTTATTTTTTTTTGCAATTTTTCCTTTATTTGTGCTGGTAGCACCTAGAACCACAAAATTAGGTATAAACCTAATTTTGTGATTCTAGGTCAACGGAAACTACCATCCATATAGGTTTTCGACCCAAAACTTATAGGGTATATCCGGTTGACCTGGAATTGTCAATTTTGGTTAAAAACTAGGTCTTGTGAAGGGAAATATCCGAAATATTTAAAAAAGTTGAAAATTAAGGTAAACTTTGGTACCTACAAGTTTTTGTGAAACTGTAAATTTGCCCATATCCTTTTATTGCCTTAGGACCTTGATTCTTATACACATAATAGGGACTATAGTCTTCAGTATCTGGTGTGAATTTCAACTTGCTAGATCTAGGTACCCGTTCCTGAGCAAATCGGTGGTGACACACAGACTGACAGACAGACATACAGAAGGATAAGAAAGTGATCTAATAAGGGTTCCTTTTTAACTTTTGAGGTACGGAACCATAAGATGGCGAATATTTATTAATTTTTATTTGTGTTATCTTTTTTAATAGTTCTTTATAATTGTGCGTAAGAAAAATGAAAAAAAAATAACCGTTAGAAGTGTGTTTTTAGATAGTGGGCCTTGTTACTCGCCGGCTCTTGTTAGTCACTGGTACTTACTTAATATTTTGACTCGGATTGTGTTTAATGGACTCTATACTAATTTAAACTTAATAAATCCTCTTTCTTTTGAAATTTTGAAGCTCTATTTAGTTTACCTTCTTGTTCCTAGCTGTGTCTGTCCATCCGTCCTCCTACCTACTCCTTTGCCTCTGTAATAATTTGTATAGTAGTCTTAATCAAAATTTTAGTTAAACGAAAAATGCACAGTATTACACATTTAAATTATCTTTTTACATGTTAGGTAATTTAGATGAAACAAACACTTTGTTACCCCAGGCATGCCACAAAGTAACAATGGAAATCGGTTTTATTGTATGAAGGGGTAGATTATTTCATTTTGTTTATGCAGATGTTATTCCTACTTACAATATCCAAATAATTACAATACGTATCCGACGAACTTCACTTATATTAAAATCCGAAGAATTTGAGTAAATATCGAAGAACAATTACATCACTAGTGTATCGATATAATTATCGACTATGGGGCATCACTTCGCTAGCAGTATAAGTATGGCTCCGACCCTTGCCTCCCCCAGACCTCTCCCCAAACAGCAAGAAAGGGACAACTGAAGCTCAGACCGTTTTAGGTACATAATTATTGACGAAAACAGCATTTCGTAGTCGACTGTTTACACCCCTAAACATGCTTTTTTTGTTGTAGTTTTTTTTTATAACTAAATAAAACCTTCAGCTATGCCTGTATTTTCTCCTTTTCTCGTAAATATGCGTAATTTTTTTTGGGTGAGTGTTTGAAAATGAATGAAAAATTTAGGCACTTTTCTAGTTTTCAAAGACGCTTATTTCCTACGTTAATTAGAAAATGAAAAAAAGCAAAACATAGGGGCATGGTCATTGGTCATGGCAGTCTTATGCTACCAAAATATTTGCTCTAGTGTAATTATCCAGGGAGGAAACAGTCGACTACGTTTGTATGGAGATAGCGCCGGTTCCCTTTCCTCTTAAATACTTGAATTAAAAGTACTCAGTGTGATTATTATTTTCAACATGTTAGCAATGTATTTAGTTGGCGGAGTGGTATAAGCCGCCACCCGCTACAACTGACGTGGGGTCGATCCACAGGTTACGTTGTTATGATGTTCAAATAGTGCTGCACAGAATTGTAAACGTTACGGTGGGCAGAGACTTTTGACCGCGGATTGTACATCTTATGAACCGTGATAGCTAGACAGTTGAAAATTTTACAGATTATGTATTTCTATTGCCGCTATAATAACAAATACTAAAAACATAACAAAAAAAAACAGCGCACTCCGGGAGTGCAGGCAGAAGTGAAAACTGTATATCTGTGTAAAATCTCATCTGTCGCGAGAACGGCTGAAAATGCTCACTCGTGTATCAGTGATGGCGCTAGCGTGCGACGCGAACTGCGTACGGCAGCTCGCTGCGAACCTGCACCATCCCCCGAGAGATGTCGCTGTTAACACTGTTGTACAGAAGTGAGTATCGTAGTTCGGCCGTTTGCACAGAGATGGCGCTGTTTTCAATATTGCATAGACCACAAAAGTTAAAATCTCATCTGTCGCGAGAAATCTGTCGCGAGAACGGCTGAAAATGCTCACCCACAAAAGTGCCCAACGCGCCATAAGAAGTTTTCACTTTAAAAATTAAGTGGGGCTCCCCTACAACATAGTACGGAACCCTACGTGTGCCAGTTCGACTTGACAAGTTTTTTAACATAATAATACCTAATTAATTAGGACTTATCTGAGTACTAATAAAGCCCCACCAATTTGTTGCTAAAATCCAAATAAAATATAATTTAATTTCTCGGTACTTTTCTACACTAATATTATAAAGAAGAAAGATTTTTTTGTTTGTTTTTATGTTTGTAACGAATAGGGTCCAAACTACTGGAGCGATTTTGATGTTACAAAGTCCTGACTGATCGAATCGACTGCCATGACCACCCCCATTTTTTATTTAATGTTTATTTTTTTAATCTTAATTTCTATGATAAGTAGAAAATGAAAAAATAAATAAATAGGGACATATTCATAGCAGTTATAGGTATTATGGCACAAAAAAAATTGTGCTAGTGTCATTATCCAGGGAGGAAACAGTCGACTACGTTTGTATGGAGAGAGCGCAGGTACCCTTTCACCTTATAAGAGTTTGTTTATTTGTTAGTTTGAACGCGCTTATCTCAGGAACTATTGGTTCCAATTGAGAAAATATTTTTGTGTTGGATAGTCCATTTATCGAGAAGGGTATAGGCTACTTTGGATCATACGTGGAAGGTCAAACTAGCACAATGTCAATACCTATATAAAGTCAAACACTTAAAAAGTCAAACACGTATTAAGTCAAACAGGCATAAAGTCAAAAGTTAAACACGCAAAAAGTCAAATTTATTTTGATATTCCCACGGGATTGATACTTACGCGGATGAAACCGAGGAGCGCAGCTAGTAAATCATAGTTGTTGTAGGCCGCTAAGAAAGGTTTTTGGCAATTTCATCCCCTGCACAGATGAAGTCGCGAGTGTAAGCTTGTATATTGTATTAGCCATCACATCTAACCTAGCTAATTTATTCAGCGTCAAACAATTTAATCTAGCTATTTAGAACACAAAGTGCCCGAATTACGTTTTTTGTGTTGTGTAGTAGGGAAATGTAGGGGTTACGTATCATAATAACTAAGTTCAATATAACTATGTTCGAAATAACTACGGTCGATTCACATAAGTTCATAATACCTAACGGTCGATTAGGCTACACATTATAATAACTAAGTTCAATATAACTATGTTCGAAATAACTAACGGTCATAATACCTACAGTTTAAAATACCTAATGGTCGAAATACCTAATGGACGAAACACCTACGGTTAATTTAACTACAATTAATTCAACTACGGTTTTTCACCTGCGCGTGCGGTTTAAAAAAATCAATTTTATAAAATCCCTAACCAAGTAAAATGGGTAGAATTCGCTTCTAGCACTCGCCGGCCGCTACCGCGGCACCGCTCGCTTCGCTCGCTCGGCTCGTGCGTTGTGGTCGCAGTTCTAACATAAACCTAACCTATCCATGTCGGTTCTGGGTTGGGAGTTTTCCGGGTGGGTCTTTATATGCTGCCTTTATCACGCAACTAGAGACGAATTTTACCTATTTGACTTGATTAGGGAAGCATATAAAGACCCATCCGGAACACCCCCTACCCAGAACCGACATGGATAGGTTAGGTTTATGTTAGAACTGCGACCACAACGCACGAGCCGAGCGAGCGAAGCGAGCGGTGCCGCGGCAGCGGCCGGCGAGTGCTAGAAGCGAATTCTACCCATTTTACTTGGTTAGGGATTTTATAAAATTGATTTTTTTAAACCGCAGGTGAAAAACCGTAGTTGAATTAATTTTAGTTAAATTAACCGTAGGTGTATTTTATAAAATTGATTTTTTTTTAACCGCAGGTGAAAACCCGTAGTTGAATTAATTGTGGTTAAATTAACCGTAGGTGTTTCGTCCATTAGGTATTTCGAAAATATGCCAAACAACCATTAGGTATTTTAAACAGTAGGTATTATGACCGTAGTTATTTCGAACATAGTTATAATGAACGTAGGTAAATTAACCGTAGGTATTTCGTCCATTAGGTATTTCGTTCATTAGTTATTTCAAAAATATGTGAAACAACCATTAGGTATTTTGAACAGTAGGCATTATGACCGTAGTTATTTCGAACATAGTTATATTGAACTTAGTTATTTTGATATGTAACCAATGTAGGCAATGGGAGTCAGTAGGCAATGTTGATCACCTCAAAATAACAAAAACCGAACGCGACCGACCGATCCAAACATAAGTACGTGACACCCGTGCGCGAGCGGTGACTGGCTCAGTTCGGCCGACGCGTTTCTAAGAAATACGAAGGTAAGTTACAAAATAACAAATATTTATTTCTGTACTTGTAATGTGTAATAGTCGTAGCATTTTAGCATGCAATTCAACAGCCATATTGTAATTATTACCTATAATTTCTCGCCAAAAGTTTTTGACGTGACAACGTTTTATAAATTGGTTTGCCGGGTGACACTTCAAGAAACTGCGTTACGCTCCGCTGACGTTATGCGCTCACAATGAGAGCGAGTGAGAGGCACGCGGGCATGGTTAGCCCGCCTAAGAGCGAGAGAGACAGACATAAAAAGTGAAAGGCACGCGTCCCTTCCACTCGAGCACAGTTGTTGTCACGTAAAACTTTCGCCCGTATACCGACTTTACAGGCAACCAGTTTTTTTTCCGTTTTATTGCCTATGTAGGTAATCGGAGTCGGGTGATCCCAATTACCTACATAGTAGGCCAACGCTGTGAAAAACGAAGGAAAAAGAACAGGAAAGAAAATCAAGCCACAGAAGGGTAGTCGTGACAAGGTTAAGAAGAAAATTCTGCAGGACTCCAATCATACTTCGACGTCAGACGTGAACACGGATGTGTTATGCCAGGAAAATGATATGTATAAATGATATGTGTAAATGTTTGCGATATGTGTTGTCACCATTGCCCACATACTGATCACCATTGCCAACCCAAGTTGGTTGCGCCAGTAACTGATTTCTTCGATTTTTGGACTGTATTAACATAGGCTCGGTACACGACAAGTGGGAAAGGAAATGAACATGCGCACGCACATACCTCGAAACTCCGAGCAGCAGCGTTTTGGGCAGTGCCAATCCTTTACACCACACTTTAGCACAACACATTTGACAAAAGTACTAGGATACAATATCCGGGTCGCAATTAAGACGACAGTGCACACAAGAAGATGTGTTCGCGGTTGAAGATGGCGGATAACTGATTGTTCTCGCTCATGTCACGAGAGGGCGCGCGTGCGAGTGGCGACGCGCGATGATGTAGTGCTTTGCATGTAGGTGGGAAATAAGGGTAGGTAATTAGGAAGAAGGGATTGTAATTTCCCTTCTTCCTAATTACCTTACCTAATTATAAAATGAGTGATAATTTTAATCATAGTTTATTAATAAAATATATAAACTGGCGTCACCACAAGTTGACAATCGGGATCAAAGTTATTTTTATTTTTTAATATTCTATTGTACCAAAACTAATAAACCAAAGTGATTAAAGTTGATCTCAATCGATAGTTAGTAAAGTAAAGTTTATAATAAGAACAGAGTAATAAATAGTTGATTCATAGATTTGCTTTTTTTTTCATTTTCGCTTAAGTGATCCCCATTACCTACATTTACCTAACACAACACGAAAAAACTCGTAATTCGTTCTACTTATGAAGAAAGTCGACTGTTTCCTCCCTAGAAATTGACACCCAGTATATAGCAAATATTTTTGTCGCATAAAACCTATAACTGCCATGACTTTTACGAAATTAAAGATTAGACCATCTGCATTTAAGACGACATTAACTCTAGACCATCCGCTGACTAGACGAGTTGCTACCTATTAGACGATCTGAGTTTGCGACGATTCGATACTAACTAATTAACCGACTTCAAAAAAGGAGGAGGTTCTCAATTCGTCTGTATGTTTTTTTTTTTTTTGTGTGTATGTTACGCGATCATTCGAAGACGGCTCAACCGATTGAGATGATTCTTTTTGTGTTCGAAAAGTGATACCTCAGGGGTGGTCCCATAAAAATTTGGTGAGGATCTGATGAGAATCTTCGGAGTGATGAACAGAATTGCACCTCGAGAGTGCAGCAAATTGCTCAGTTTTCGATTTCCACCAGTAGATTTGGCCCATAAACGAATAGTTACCGTTAAATGGAATATCTGAAACCACCTTCTCATCAGAAAACTCTTCAATCAGTTACGATTACAGGTTACAATTTGAAGATTTTAGTCGAATTTAGTCGCCGGACTGGGTTTGAATGAATGTTGATAGAGAACCCTATCTTAAATGAAGTTCTGATGAGGATCTTCGAAGTGATGAACAGAAATGCACCTCGAGAGTGCAGCAAATTGCTCATTTTTCGACTTCCATCAGTAGAATTGGCCCATAAACGAATAGTTACCGATAAATGGAATATCTGAAACCACCTTCTCATCAGAAAACTCTTCAATCGGTTACGGTTACAGGTTACAATTTGAATAAAATATTCGCTTTTGCCTCGCCGGACTGGGTTTGAATGAATTTTAATAGAAAACCCTATCCTAAATGAAGATCTGATGAGGATCTTCGGAGTGATGAACAGATCTGCACAGCGAGATTCAACAAATTGCTCAGGTTTCCATTTCCACTAATAGAAGTGGCCCATACACAAAAAGGATGAATGGGGTATCTGAAAACACCTTCTTATCACCAAACTCTTCAATAGGTTACAATTAGGTACAGGTTGCAATTTGAGGAAACAGTCGCTTTCGCCTCATGGAGTAGAATTTTCAGTGACAGTGGCACTAAAAATGGTTAAATAAAAAATAAATTAAAATTAAAAAAAACCGACTTCAAAAAAACCTGAAAAGAAAAACTAACAAAACCTGAAAAAAAAAACCAAAAAGTGAAAAATAATCCATTTCGGGTCACTAAGACAGCAGATAACTTAAACATAAGTACTTACTTGGAAGTCGGACTGGGGGTGACACCATGTATTGTTTTCTTTATACCTCTCAACATTCAATCTAATCCAGTCAGACTTCCAAGTAAGTACTTATGTTTAAGTTATCTGCTGTCTTAGTGACCCGAAATGGATTATTTTTCACTTTTTGGTTTTTTTTTTCAGGTTTTGTTAGTTTTTCTTTTCAGGTTTTTTTGAAGTCGGTTTTTTTTAATTTTAATTTTAGGATACCGTACCTCAAAGGGTAAAAAATGGAACCCTTATAAGATCACTTTCTTGCGCGTCTGTCTGCATGTCTGTCACCACCGATTTTCTCAGGAACGGATGGACTTGGCAAGTTGAAGTTCATACCAGATACTGAGGTCTAATAGTCCCTATTAGTTGGAAACACGATGGAAAGACATTTTAGGGAAAAATTGTGAGTATCAGAATTTACCTTAATTTTCAATTTTTGACGTGATAACTGTAATCAATTGATGGAACACCTGCTTTCACAATAAAGTGCCAAGGTAATATTGTGTGACGTCATGCGTCATGGTAACATATGACCATGACGCATCCGTTCCCGTTACGAAACAGAGTATTGAATAATAATATCGCTCATCTGGGATTGTGTTATGGTGACAAGTGAAAAAAAAATATCTAAGAAAAAAAGGGGAAAAAAGCAAAACAATTCCTTTTTTAAAGGAATAACAAACATAAACTCAAAGTTTCATCGTTATCATAATTATCACACGTAAAATTATCGTGTGTAAACCGACTTTACAGACAACCATTTTGTTTTAATATTTCGGAATTTGTCTTTTATCTATTGAAAGTACAGGTCAACCTGTCTCCGATGACCCATACATTTTATTCCATACAAAATTATTTAGTACCACACAAATTGCTTCTATAAAAACATACAAAGAATGTTCGCACACCTTTTACCTCCACAAATCACTACTAGGCCTGTCATGAAAGGAAAGCCATTAGCTTAGTGACACGTTTGTCTGCCTTTATACAACCCTAACACGGTGACAATAAGGCATATTTTTCATTGTAGGACCTGTTGTGATTGACGGTTTTGTGTATCAAAATGTACAGGTATTTTTACGTATGAATGAATAGATAGATTTAGGCCTACGTTTATTTTATACTAGCTGCGCCTTGCGGTTTCACTCGTGTAAGTCCCGATCCTGTGGGAATTCCGGCATAAAAATCTATCTCTGCGGAATTTCATTCAAATTGGTTCACTGGTTTTGGAGATTACCATGCGGGACTTCCAAACACAGGGTTGCGGGTTCAATTCCCGCCTCAGAGAAGTATTTATGCTTAGATACTGTGGTCTGGTTGTCACTACATAGTATAAAACAAAGTCGCTTTCTCTGTCCCTATATCCCTTCGTATGCTTAGATCTTTAAAACTACGCAACGGATTTTGATGCGGTTTTTTTTAATAGATTGAGTGTATCAAGAGGAAGGTTTATATGTATAATACATGCATAATATAGCCGTGAGAAGCCGGGGCGGGTCGCTATAACATATATATTTACAAATGAAAAATAAAAATGTATATCCGTTGTCTAGCACCCATAGCACAAGTGTAGTTACTTAGCTAGAGGTAGATGTCCTGCAATATTTATTTATTTTTATTACCCCCTCAACCACACTAAATTTACCTCTTCAAACATGATACTCAGGACACATAAATATAAAATTTAAAGTCCTGGCAGACTGTCCTGCATGACAGAAGGCCAATTTTACGTAAATAACATTGTTCAAATTACATTGCAATATCATTTCGATTACAAAAAATGCCCTCAAAGTTAGTTTGTTTTTGTGAAAAAGTCTGAAGGTATTTTGAGCTACTTAGGATTTAGAAAATTCAACCCCTACGCAGTCGAAGTTGTGGGTGAAAGGTTACACATAAACTTTCACATTTATAACATTGATTAGAATAGAAAGCTGAAGCGTTTGTTTGTTCGTTTGAACGCGCTAATCTCAGATACTACTGGTTTGAATTCAAAATTATTTTTGTCTTGTATAGTCCATTTATCGAGGAAGGCTTCACTATCACTATCACTACATAGTATAAAATAAAGTCACTTTTCGAAGTCCCTATGTCCCTTTGTATGCTTAGATCTTTAAAACAACGCATCGGATTTTGATGCGGTTTTTGAAGTGAAAACTTCTTATGGCGCGTTGGGCACTTTTGTGGGTGAGCATTTTCAGCCGATCTCGTACTACGAATCTGTCGCGACAGATTCGTAGCGACAGATTCGTAGCAATGAGATTTCGTAGCAAGGTCTACGGGCTGTAGTACCTCTACGAAATTGTTATTTTTGAAATGAAAACTTCTTATGGCGCGTTGGGCACTTTTGTGGGTGAGCATTTTCAGCCGATCTCGTACTACGAATCTGTCGCGACAGATTCGTAGCGACAGATTTCGTAGCAAGGTCTACGGGCTGTAGTACCTCTACGAAATTGTTATTTTTTTTAATTTGGCTGTGACTGTATTAAGACGTACATATGGTATTTTTTAACGGACGACTATTGACGGACGACAAATGTCGGTTTATACTTATATACTTATATGATTTATACTTATGCTGAGTGTGGTTAATGAAAAACTCTGTAAATTTATAGTAAAAGCTCAGAGCGGTATGCATTTATTTGGTTTTACCTGTAATTGGAAAATTAATCCTATCTTCTATTTTAACTACTTTAGAAAGTCGATTGTAGTGTAAAGGTAATTGTTTTATGTATATTAGTTGACGTCAGTATTGGAAATCCTAATTTCTGGAACACTGACTTCATAAAAACCTATTTTGTTGTATCTTTAAATAATACGCAATATCAATTATTAAACCTTAACAAATTTATTTGAGTATGTGAAGCTATTGTTAACAATAATATTAAAAAGGTATGGCCATCTAAATACTGTTAGGAAAATGTTACTTTCTCATGTTGAAAAAAACTTAATCTAGAAAGTATTCGTTATTCTTCAGCTGATGCCTCTTCGTCTACGGCAGGGACGGGTAACCGATCTCTCCGAAATGAGTTGTCGGCGTTTTGAGTCATAAAATTCGTTGAATTTAGATTCTTTAGTTTTGTGAGGCATTTTTTTGAAACTTTCTCCATCAGCAGATGCCGTTTTCTTTGATCTGGATCTTTTGAAGGTTGACATGTAATCGGGCATGCAGTGGGTCTCACAGTTTTTCTTTGCTGATTCGATGCTGCTGTGCATGCTATCGGCCTCCATGTGGCTGTGTCCCGGTTCGGGAAACTTGTTTTCGTTGTGTGAGGAATGTTTTGAGCCGCAGACAGTGGCATGGCAGCCACGTGTTGATTGCGGTTTTGGAAGTGTCTGAGTATGGACGGACTTCCTCTGCATGGGAGGGTGCACGCGTGGAGGGGTAGTGAAAAAAAGAGTATGCTTCCTGTTTCCGAGCTGCCTCTTTTACCATTTACTTCTGGCCATGCAAAGCGGAATGCATTGTTCGGCGGTGCAGCCTCATAAGTGCACAGATTGTGCACGCACAGCTTTCGGCAATAGTGGGGCTGTCCGACTGATCCAGAGGGTATCTGTGGTACGGCCTGCGGGTCGGGTATGGCACGGCGGAATACTTTGTTACTGGTTGCTCTTTTCTTGTCCTTCTCTTTTTCCAGGTTGCAGACTTCCGTTCTTGCCAAGTGTTCGTCAAGTTCCGTTTTCATCGCTACTTTTTCGTTATCACTGGCTTTCTGATAATTGGAACATGTTAAGCGTTGATCCTTCTTAGGGACAAGAGGGCTGAAATTGTAATCGTTGCAAAGTCTCCTCCTGTGGGTTGTTTCGGACACGGGAGTCATGTTCTCTTCGGTACACTTTTCTGGGTGGGGCTTGTGCAGTTTCGTAATTGATAAAGATACGTCTAGGTACAGACGCTTAGAAGACATTCTTATGTAGTGGGTCTCTATTGTAGGGAAAGATTCAATGTGTTTCTTTACAAATTGCACATCCGCTTCTTTCGTCTTGTTAACAATTAACAAGACAAAACCTAGACGCATCTTTGTCAATCGCGAAGCTGCATAAGCTTTGCATAGATATGCTCCCCCCAGTACACCCCGTACTGGGGGGAGCATGACTCCCGTGTCTGGGAAGACTTGTGGGAGGATGTTTTGCAATGTTTCGGGGCGGGTCGCTAGTTAGGCTATATAACATCAGGCTGCGACCAATAGGAGCGAGAAATCAGTAAAAAATGTGGAAAAAAAACGGGGAAAATTATTCATTTTTGGGAGCTTCCGTTGTTTCTTTGAACGCGTTAATCTCAGGAACTACTGGTACGAATTAAAAAAATATTTTTATGTTGGATAGTCCATTCATCGAGGAAGGCTTTAAGTTATAAAACATCACGCTGTGATCAATAGGAGCGAAGAATCAATGGGGAATGTGGAAAAAACGGGGAAAATTATTCATATTTGAGGGTTTCCGTTGTTTCTTTGAACGCGTTAATCTCAGGAACTACTAGTACGAATTGAAAAAATATTTTTGTATTGGATAGGTATAGGATATTGGATTTGGATAGATATACTTTTATTTTAATATTCCCAAGGGATCGGGACTTACGCGGGCGAAACCGCGGGGCGCAGGTAGTAACATTGATAAAGTGGGATTAATAGAGATTATTCATTTCACTTCTGTTTACCGGCAAATGGAATAGCCAAGCCGACATTCATTTTAATTAAACATTCACCGTCAAAAGGCAAATATTCAATGTTTAAATGTAAAAGTCATTTTAATTAGGACGAGCTGCCTGTGTGGGAGGATAGAATTTCGTAATCATATCAATAATTTGTGTGGAAATGGAAATATTCGTATTTTGTTTTTGACGTGACAACGTTTTATAAATTGGTTTGCCGGGTGACACTTCAAGAAACTGCGTTACGCTCCGCTGACGTTATGCGCTCACAATGAGAGCGAGTGAGAGGCACGCGGGCATGGTTAGCCCGCCTAAGAGCGAGAGAGACAGACATAAAAAGTGAAAGGCACGCGTCCCTTCCACTCGAGCACAGTTGTTGTCACGTAAAACTTTCGCCCGTATACCGACTTTACAGGCAACCAGTTTTTTTTTGTTAAATTAATCATTATTGATTTAACAAAAACTAATTCTTTTTAATTGATTAATTGATTTTTAATTTGATTTGGAATTGTTAATTTATTTGTATATTTGATTATATTTATTTTTTAATTATTTTATTGTAATGTATGGATTTTATAATCTGAAATAAATGAATTAAATTGAATTATTCATTATTTGATTTGTATTTTGCAAAGGTTATACCCGCGCTAGTGTCTCTATGTGAAATTGATTTTTTACCATTCCCACTCGAAAAAGAAAGAAAGAAAGAAAGCATTTATTGAGTACAAACACACGACAAACACAAGAATGAAGAAATGAACATGACAATGAAAATTGATAACAAAACAAAAAAAAAAGTGGTAAAGAAAAAAAAACAAACAAAATATATGAGGAGTCGTGTGCTGACCCAAATGGGTCGACCTCAGCTAAAAACTGCAGCCAAGCATGCTTAGCTGCAGCGCTGGTCTTCCGGCCAAACCCATCCAGCTAGAGCTAGCCATCTAGCTAGCCAGCTAGATTAAAATAGCGCCCCCTCCGCTCTTGACACTACAAAAATAAGTAGGTAGGTATATATATATATATATAATTACTTAAATCTACATATTAACCAATATAACATAATATCTACATAATACATATAACTACATAAATATACAAAACTAAATAATATAATGATATATTAATTACAAGACCCAGAGAGAATGTAACAGTTATAGAGTGGTTATGTTCGAACTTCGCAGTACTTTAATGTGACACAAACTATGACATATACAAATCTACATTTATGCTAGAAAAAATTGAACGAAAAGAAGGTTATCTCTTTCTATAATGTCCACGACAATGGGACTTGAGCAATGTTAGAAAGAGATGTCACTATAATTAGAATGCGCGTCATCGTGCATGTCAGAAAGTACCTGAGGGGATATGGGGCAATCAGTGGACCGGTGGTTTATTTTTTCAATTAATCTGAACATTTTTCAGATTTGGGGAGGCAGAAGTTCGACATAAACCAAATTGATTGTGTAAATTAATTGTATTAGGAATAATAAAAATAATAAATAATTAGTTAAATGAAATTCAAAAGTCAAAACTTTTTTATTCTTAGCATTTATTTTTAATAAAATAATATAACAAATAAATTTTAACTCATTTAGGTACCTTATTTTAAAATGAAACTAATTGATTTTTAATTACATCGAGCACGTTTTTGAATATCTATTCGGCATCCAATCATCCTCGTATCTTTGAGTCCTAATTATTTTAACCCATTTTTGTTTCATTAAACCGTCACTAGGTAAAATGTAATCGAATATGAACAATATTAATCCCTAGGTGTACCTACCCCATTTTATCCGCGTAGGCATGCCCTATTCCGCGAGTATATCGGGATGAATAGTAGCTATCTACTTCAACCAACATCTACAACCAATAAGTACTTACATACCAAGTTTCATCGCAATCGGTTTAGTAGTTTATGCGTGTAGGAATAATATACGTACTTAGATACACACACATTTACATACCTACTCACATACGAATCTTTGCATTAATAAATAATAATAATAATGAAACAAATAATTACCAACAAATAACGACCCAGTTGGCTCATTGGTCATCCGGACTACCGGACTGCCAAACACAGGGTTGCGGGTTCGATTCCCGCTTCAAACAAGTATTTATGCTTAGATATTTGTCTGTGGTCTGGTTGTTTCTATGTTTTTTATGTATGTATTTACAAAAGAAAAGTATTTAAGCAGTATATCCGTTGTCTAAGTACCCATAACACAAGTCTAGTTACTTAGCTTGGGGCTAAATGGCGATGTGTGGATTGTCCTGCAATTTTTTTTATAAATAAATTTTGTAGATTTTTTTACCCCATTCTCCCCTAGCAAACAACTAAAATACATGTTGAAAATTTTGTTGTTGAAAAATAATTTTAAATAAATTACACTGTTAATTACGAATGAAATGATTATGTTTGTGCCTCATGTGTTTCCAGTATAATTTGTACATCTCCTGAATACGCACAAAGGCATGTTATCTCGCGAAAAACTGTGAAAATTATTAAAATGACGTCTTGTGGGTGATCATAAAGGAGTCGGGAACCCGACTGAATCAACGGTTGTCAATTACCTTCCGTTCATGTAGCCAACTTTATTTTGCAAAGACGTATCTACCTCTGGTTGACATATCTCTGACAAGACCTAAATAATAATAAGCATAGAATATTAAAAATATATACTTAATAAAGTGCTCTGTGGTAAAAAATAAATACGAAAAAATTGAGCTCCTGACCCTAATAACTATATAAACAAAAACGTCAATGTCAAAAACGACGTGACAGTGACGCAACAGCACGGAATGATAAGCTGTGGCTGTGTCAATTGTAGCCACGAGACCAAGCCGACCGCCACGTCGTTCGACAACACAAAAAGTCAAACCAAAAAACAGTAGAAAAGTGCCAAAAAAAAAAACCATGATCTTTCTGTCCACAAAATCCATCCCCAACCCAAAAAAAAATGGTATAGCTGCGCCCCCGCCGCCGGAAGCGAAAAACCACCGCCAGCATTAGACACGCCCAACTTAACTGTAGGTAAGTGCCGCATCAGATTTTTGCTTTTGTAGCAAAGAAACCTTAAGGCGTTTCCTAAAGCTATATACTGTTTTTAGGTCACGAAGAGGCGGAGGTATATCATTCCAACAGCTTGAGGCAGCAAAACGAAACGCGCCACGAAAAGCCACAGAATGGTGGCTCGGCACATTAAAAACGTGTGAGGATGGACGACGCGAGTAATTCCGAAAATCATCCGCCCATACCAACTTGTCAAAAAGGTACAGCGGCCTCTTAAACTTTACGACCCCAAACATAAGGCACGCAAGATGAATCCGCCGACGCTCCTCCATCTTAAGAATATTATGCTTGCATAAAAAAGGAGTGACATGAGTGCGAGGTGGAATGGTGAAACAGTACCTAGCGCAAGCATTCTGTACACGCTGTACAAGCCTCCTAGTCCTACCCAAAATACATGGACCCCAAACAGTGTCGCAGTAATTAAGCTTCGAGAGAACCAGAGACTCACACAGCGCTATACGTAAGTCCGCACTCAAATACTTCCTTATTTTATAGAGTATCTTAAGTCTATAAAAGCAAGAACGTACATACTCCATAATGTGTGCCTCGAACCTGAGATTTTCATCTATAACCAGCCCAAGGTTTCTGGCTTCTGTTACCCTATCGATTGAAATGTTATTTAACTTAACATTTAAAGGGACACCAACCATTTGCTTTACCCTGACCTCAGAGCCTACCAACATAAATTTTGTCTTTTTAGGATTCAGAACTAAACCATTGGCCTTTGACCATGCAGATATACGATCGAGGTCCTCATTAACATTATCCACTGCCGCAAGATAATCAGACGGATGAAAAGAATAAAATAATTGCAGATTATCTGCATATGTGTGATAACCACAATGTTCAATGACCCTGGGAAGATCAGCACAGTAGAGTATGTAGAGCAACGGTCCGAGTATGGACCCCTGTGGTACACCCCGTGTTACAGCTTGCGGAGCGGAAGAAACCCTCGAACCATCAACTTTTGTAAGTTCAACAAACTGCTGCCTATTTCTAAGGTATGAGTCAAATCAGTGAAGGGTTTTCATGTCCAAACCATAGTAGGCTAACTTGGAAAGCAGCAGGGACGTATTAATGCAATCAAATGCGCGGGAATAATCTAATAACACCAGAATGCTCACCTTACCCTGATCCCGGGCACCGAGAAGTTTATCTACAACATCTAAGAGAGCAGTTGCAGTGCTGTAACCCTTACGGAACCCAGACTGAAAGTAAGGCAGAATGCCTTGGTCCTCAATAAATTTATTAAGTTGAAGGGAAACCACACGTTCGAGTACCTTAGATAGACATGGGAGTAAACTTATTGGTCTAAGATCGTTCATAGTTGAGGGGTGTTTATTCTTTGGAATTGGTTTTACCACTGCAGTTTTCCAAGCAGCGGGAAAAACTCCACTTTTAATAGAGAAGTTAATTACCGCTGCTATGGTACTAAGCGACTGAGGCAGTGTAAGTTTAATCATGTCCAAAGAGATACCATCAACACCCATTGCATTTGACTTCAAATTATTAATTAGTCTGAAAACCATATCTTCACTCACAGTCTCCAGGGAAAAGTGACCAGAGTCACAAAAACGATGGTGTTCAAAAAACGTTAGCTGTGAGATACTAACAAGATCTCCCCCAGGAACATCCAAAAAGTGATCATTAATGGCACTGGGATTGTCAAAATGAGTGGGTAAGTCAACTTTGTCATTACTAGGAGTTATAGCATTCTTTAGGCTTTTCCACAATGATTTGGGATCTTTTAAACTATTGTTAAAAAAAAGGGCATTTTATTCATCGATAACAGTGAATAAAACGCTCTTTTACTCACTGAGTGAATAAAAACATTTTGAATTTGGAAGATGCACGAATATACGAAATAATATGGACTTATAAAAAAAAACGTACTGAAAGTGCTGAAAGAAAGTACCTACTGGCTGGATGGAATATTAAATTAAAAAAAGTATACCTCTAATTTAGATTTTTTTCTATCTGTTATAGTGGTTGATTAATGTCATTGAAAAATCGAATAACATAAATATTTTAAGTTGTTACAGTGACGAAAATGAGACACTGACTCCGGAATAATTTCGAAATAAAGCAGCAATTATAGTAGATAATTTGTTGCCGCCAAAATCTCGGTAGCATGACAATGGGAGTATGACATGGAATAAAATTCAATTATATGGAATAAAACTTAAAAATAGTTATATACAATTAAAAAATTTGTTTTCTATCTGTTATCGTGGTTGTTTTATGTTATTTAAACATCTAATAACATAAATTATATTAAAATTAGTTCTTCCAGTAATGAAAATGAGACACAATCTCTTGAACCATTTCTAAATTTATTTTCTCGCAGTCAATGGTAAAAAGTAGAGTACACAACTCGTGAAAAAAATAATTTATCTCGGTCCTTGTATTTCTTTCTTATCTAGAATCCCTCGCTACGCTCGGGATTGAACTATAGAATCCTTCGCTGCTCTTGGGATCCAACTTAGTCCCTCGAATTAAATTACCTTTTTTTCACTTGTTGTATAATCTACTATTCTACTACCAGAATACATATTTATAATGTCAGCCCATACCCGTCCACTGCTGGACATAGGCCCCATACTATGTTTGTGGCGTCGTATCCCCCATACGACGCCACAAACAGCGGTCCTGAGCCGCCTCCATCCATCGACTACCCGCGACCGCCACAATGTCATCGGTCCACCGGGCAGCTGGTCTCCCAACACTCGGCCGGCACTCGAGAACCTTTACTCCCCAGCGGTTGTCAGTTCTGCGAGCTATGACCTGCCTATTGCCACATCAGAGATATGTCGGTGACTTTGGTTCTTCTACGGATTTCCGTATTTTGGATTCTATCACGCAGAGAAACTCCGAGCATAGCTCTCTCCATAGCCCGCTGGGCGACTTTGAGCGTATGAAAGAGGCCTATAGTCAACGACCACGTCTCGGATCCGTATGTCATCACTGGTAACACACATTGGTTGAAAACCTTCGTCTACATATTAGTTACTATAAACTACAAACTATATCTGCCTTTTTTTGGCCGAATTTCCAAAAATCCATGCAAATTTTGAGACAAAATGGACCAATGAATTACGTTGTCCCATACAAACTTTGCTCTCCTATTTTGCCCCCTAAGCAATTTCGGAAAATCCTTTCTGATAAGAGGTGTGTTCTGATTAGCCTACGTCTTACAAAGAACACACCCTCCTTTCAGGTCTCTACCATCAACAGTTTAGGCTATGCGTTGATTCGTCAGTCAGTCATTCAGGACAAAGCATTTTATATGGATAAACTAGACTTTTGCCCGCGACGTCATCCGCGTCGAAAATGGACAAAGTAATCACGTTGTCCCATACAAACTTTGCCGCCCTTTTTCACCCTCTAAGGGATAGAATTTCGGAAAATCCTTTCTTATCGGATGCCTACATCATACAAAGATCACACCCTGAAAGTTTCAGGGCTTTACGATCAGCGACTTAGGCTGTGCGTTGATCCATGTGTCAGTCAGGACAAAGATTTAAATATGTATATTTATATTTTGACGACAGCTGTTTTACCACGGGTGAAAACCCGCCTCCGGTACAAAAGACTACCATAACACAAGCGCATTTGCTTAGCTTTGGACTAGATGGCGCTGTGTGAAATTTCCTACAATTTATTTATTTGTTCGTTCACTCATTCATTCGCGATTAACAGTAAATACAGTATGCGTCATAAGTCCACTATCAGTTTGCTACCATAATATTATAAACAAGTATTGGACTTACGACCTTCTTTTAAAATACGTTACACACAAACATAAATACTTGAATGAAAACTACTCAGTGTGATTAATATTTTCAACATGTTAGCTATGTTAGTTGTGAGTAGTATAAGCCGCCACCCGCTACACCAACCGACATGGGTTCGATCCACAGGTTACGTTGTTATAATGTTCAAATAGTGCTGCACAGGATTGTAAACGTTAGGGCTCGTTCGGACGAAACGAGCCCTTACGGTGGCGGTGGACTTTTGAACGTTGATTGTACCCAAAGCTATAGTTAGGTAAATACAACGAAGTTGAATGTCCGAGGCGAACTAAATTAATTTACTTATCACGGTATTATCAAAGTTACCGACTCTCTAGAGTTCAGTTATTTACTTTAAAACATAACTGACAATAATGAAGACAGAGTTTTGTTCACAGTTTGCCAACTTGGAGTTCTGGAATAGCAAACCTAATATTGTGATAGATAAAGGGTAGAGTGGGCGGGGAACTTTATTAATTAACAAGCAATGCCCTGCGGGTTTATATGTACCATGTTGTCCCGATTCCTTTGGAATATGGGGACATAAAACTCTTTAAAAAAAACAAGCTTTCGCGAAAATCTAAATCCTACTAATATTATAAACGTGAAAGTTTGTATGTATGGATGTCTGGATGTATGTATGGGTGTTTGTTCCTCTTTAACGCAAAAACTACTGAATGGATTTTAATGAAACTTTACAATAATATAGATTATACATCAGAATAGAACATAGGCTATAAATAAAGATATTGTGTGAATTGTCTAAAATATAACGAAAGGTGTCGAAAAATTGACAGATGACACAGAGACAGATGTCAAAGTGACAGATGTCAAAATGACAGATGTCAAAGTGACAGATGTCAAAGTGACAGATGTGTGTCAATTTGACATCTGTGAAATTGCTCAGCGTTTTTCGTCATATATTTTCACTGGATCGGGACCAACGCGGGCGAAACCGTGGGGCGCAGCTAGTTGGGCCATATCTTTTTATCGTGTTGACTCAGGACCATAATGTTATTATTATATACCTAATAGAACAAACCCGTACCTCTTTTAAACTAAGAGGAAAGATTTTTTTGTTTGTTTGTAACGAATACGCTCCGAAACTACTAAACTTGATATGAGGATACATTGATTAATTAGGAATAACATAGGCTACTTTTTATCCCGATATTCCTACGGGATCGGGACTTACGAGGTGGAACCGCGGAGCGATGCTTTTAGACGCATAACACCATTTATACGCGAAACACCCAGGGCCGGATTAACCATCTCGGGGCCCCTAGGCACAGCTCGTTTCGGGGCCCCCTTTTTTATACCACTACAACGCAATTTGGAAATTTATACTGTCTACATTACGAAATAGAATGAAGGTACCATCATCATCAACAACAGACTTCAGTCATCACATTGCAAAGGTCGCCTTTCTTCAAGTGAAAAGACTTTCGCCACAATCTACAGGACGAAGTATCGGAGTCATTTAAAAATGCCATTTAAATTTATTTAAGGCGGGTTATGCTGCCAAACGCAACGCGCCAGAATTACCCGTCGCTTAAAACTAATATTGTTGATTGTAACGAATGTGTTTTCTTTTTCTCAAAAGTGCTGAGATGGAATTGTAGGTGAAATTTTCACCAATGAAGGCGACTGATGCCAGTAGTCACTATTTAGTAGGCTGTGTACCAAGGTCGTTGGCGTATAAAAATTAATGTCTAAATTAATTAATAAATAAATGTCTAATTAAAAAAAATAGTTAGATTAATTTCAATACAATTAAAAAATTCAGACATTCACCGTCACTCTTATAGTGTCATCGGGAGTGCTGGGCCCCTGGTCATAGTGGGCCCCTAGGCACTGGCCTAAAGTGCCTTAGGGATAATACGGCACTGGAAACACCAACTCGAGGTTTTATGGTGTTTTGCGGAACACCACCTTATGAATTCTGAATCGGACAGTCCAAAGAAATCAAAAACAAAAGACGATCGAAAAAAAAACAAAATACGATCGAAAACATAAACAAAAGGCGACCGAATTGGAAACAAGTTACGATTGCTAGTTGTCAATAAAGATTTTAACTCGTGAACTGAAAAACCCCTGACATTCCGAGTAACAAATTCTCGGTGTTGAATAAATCCGTACAGTTTCCACTCATATTTCTTAATTTCCACGAAACAGCTGCGATCCAATTAGTGTTTAACAAAGAAAAACTTGATATAATTAGGTATTTTATTTTGCTTTGTTAAGATAACGTGGCTTTTAATTAAGATCCCCGCCCACTGTACCTATCGGATATAAGCCGCCTACGCACGTGATGCCGCCGTGGCGAATAGCTAGTTATAACAATGGGCCAGGATAATTTTTGACGTGATAAAATTGAAGGAACACCTGCATTCACAAAAAAGTGTCTGACGAAATATCGTGTGACGTCATGCGTCCCGTTCCCGATGTGTGACGTCATGCGTCATGATAACATTAGGAAACAGAGTATATAATAATAATATCGCTCAATTGGGCTTGTGTTATGGTTTCTGACGAAATATCGTGTCACGTCATGCGTCCCGTTCCCGATGTGTGACGTCATGCGTCATTGTAACATTAGGAAACAGACAGTATATAATAATAATATCGCTCAATTGGGCTTGTGTTATGGTTTCTGACGAAATATCGTGTGACGTCATGCGTCATTGTAACATTAGGAAACAGAGTATATAATAATAATATCGCTCAATTGGGCTTGTGTTATGGTGACGAGTGACGAATAGATAAAACCTATAAAAGAAAAAAACTATATTTATAGGAATAAGTAACAAAAAAACTTTCATCTTTTTCTTACGACGTTATCACGTAAAATTATCGGCCGTGAACCGACTTTACAGACAACCATTTCTTTTTTTTATAAGTGTAAAGTGTAATTTCGAAACCATTTCGAGAAAACAAAACGTTTTTTTTAACCTGAAAAAAATCTGGAAGTTTATTTAAGTTTTTATTTGTTTATTCTCTCTTCATGGATAAACGGCTGAACAGTTTTGGATGAAAATCAGCAAAGCAGTAGTTTTGGGGATAGAGAAGGCCATAGAATACTTTGACCCCAAAATTTTCGCGAAATCGTGACTTACGCGGGTAAACCGTGGAAATGAAAAAAAAATTGCAGTCCCTTACCTGGAAGTTTTAAATCAGTGCGATGGAAAGAAAATTTAATTTGTTAAACATCTCTTAAGTAAGGTTAGATTGCTAGTGATGGGCGCTTCCTGGTTTTAAATTCGGTTTCAAAACAGTTGGCCGTTGGTTTTGGGGGAAGTACCCCACAAACAAAAAAATCACCGACGAAAAAAATGTCTGTAGAATCTTTAAACCTATACAGGGTTATTGGAAATTATACTAGCAACCCGTTGAGGGCTACTTCTGTGCACCTTAACAAACAACTTTTGCTCTACGACTATTGGAAATTCGAATATTTTTTCAAAAATTTTGAGGTTAGGTTTACCTGAAAATCAGCTGTTACTTACACAGAGAGAGTCATTAACCTTAAAATTTTATTTATTTTGACGTGACAATGTTTTATAAATTGGTTTGCCGGGTGACACTTCAAGAAACTGCGTTACGCTCCGCTGACGTTATGCGCTCACAATGAGAGCGAGTGAGAGGCACGCGTCCCTTCCACTCGGGCATGGTTAGCGCGCCTAAGAGCGAGAGAGACAGACATAAAAAGTGAAAGGCACGCGTCCCTTCCACTCGAGCACAGTTGTTGTCACGTAAAACTTTCGCCCGTATACCGACTTTACAGGCAACCAGTTTTTTTTAAAGTTTTAACTACTATTCTTAGTCTGAATGACCTTTGTATTAAAAAATCAGTTGTTTTTCGAATTTATATAACATCAAAATTTTAATTTTTTTTTTCGAATTTCCAAAAGTCGTAGAACAAAAGTTGTTTGTTAAGGTGTACAGAAGTAGCCCTTAACGGCTTGCTAGTATAATTTCCAATAACCCTGTATAAACTAAGTTTCGTCTGGTTCTTTTTTTTATAATAATAAGGTCGGCGTTTGACCACTATCTCACACGATGGTAAGTGAAGTGCAGCTGCGGTCTCTAAGATGTACGAAAACCGAAACTTCTGTAGCTATAACTCCGTTCGTATAGACCAAGACTAGACTTGGACTCCAGGTCTAGTCTTGGTCTATAATACGAACGGAGTACGACCGCAATGCTGAATCTGCTGTAAATAACAGTAATAACAAATGAACCGAAACCCGAATCTACTTTCCCATCCCCACTAAACTATCCCAGTTAGTAACGAAGCTAAATTGCTGGAATTTTTCCATTACCACTAACTGAACACAAATGAATTTTATCAAGCTGTTTATTTCCATCTTGTTGCTTCCTGAGACAACTTAAATTAGAACGTTTATTGTTTTAATTGTGTATAATTCAGCAGGTTCGATTCCCGCCGTTAAAAAAAAACAACAAATGCTTGTCTGTAAAGTCGGTTTACGGACGATAATTTTACGTGATAACGTCTTATGAAATCAATAAAAAATTTAGATATTTTTATTTTTCCATTATATATATATATTTTTTTTCTTTTATAAAAAGTATGTTTTTTTTAATATTTATTTAAGTCTTCTATTTGTCACTCGTCACCATAACACAACCCCAGATGAGCGATATGATAATTAAATACGTTATATGCTGTTTCCTAAGTTACCATGACGCGTCTGGTCATATTACCATGACGCATGACCTCACCCAATATTACCGTGACACTTTTTTGTGAATGCAGGTATTCCACCATATTATTAAACGTTAGCACGTCAAAAAAGTGTGTGCAGATATTTCTTTATGTAAGCTAATATTTTTGTACTTACATAAATGTATTTATGTAATTAAGCAAATAATATGCAAGCTTATAATTTTTAGCACTTTTTACCACTTTTTTGACAGTAATTTAGCATACCTATATTTTACGTAAGCCTGCTATCATTAATTAAGTACCCTCCAGTTTTCCGTAAGGAGTTTGTAAGGTCTTTGACCTCCGGTAGGGGTCGTTGACATAAAATAACAGTCAATTTAACAAATTGGTAAGTACTTTCATTAGTGGACTAGCAGTTTCATACGCGTAGCTCCCGATCCCGTTTGAATATCGGGATAAAAAGTAGCCTTTGTTACTTTCAATGAATCAATGTATCATCATAGCAATTTTCATCAAAATCGGTCCAGTAGTTTCGGAGCATATTCGTTACAAACAAACAAAAAAATCTTTCCTCTTTATAATATTACTAGCGACCCGCCCCGGCTTCGCACGGCTATATTATGCATGTATTATACATATAAACCTTCCTCTTGAATCACTCTATCTATTTAAAAAAACCGCATCAAAATCCGTTGCGTAGTTTTAAAGATTTAAGCATACATAGGGAATAGGGACATAGGGACAGAGAAAGCGACTTTGTTTTATACTATGTATAGTTGATGTAGTGATAGTGATGATAGTGAAGTAAGAATAGATATAGATTAGTATAGGTAGATATAGATATTATAGATATCCGTAAAAAAGTAGTGGTTATATTGTTTTTTTTAGATATCTATGTTTGGTAGCTTAAAACCTCAGAATACAGAACAAGACTCTGTATTCTGAGCTTAAAACTACTTTGGTAGTAACACAGGATTAATTTTTATCCCATTACTCCAATGCACGAGATCAGGGGCTCTATTTTTGAATCGTTTGCCCCGCGTCGAGCGCTCCATTTCTACTGATATTCGTTCGCTATTTTTTAATCGCTCGATCGTAACGAGTGGTCTCCACCACTCGTGTGGTAGAATAAACGTCAAACATTCGGAAACGATATTTCAAAAATATTTATATCTTTTGAGATTATTTCGGATGTTCGTCTTTAATTACCGGTTTTCAATTTTCTGCGTAAAACGAATAAAAATCGACATTTTACATTACGACGACGAACGATTCAAAAATACAAAAAATTGGTGTCATGCGACTTGGAAGTCAAGTAGGCGTATACGACGAAGTTATGTATGTCACACGAGCGATTCAAAAATAGAGCCCCAGAACATACGCAACCGAAACCGCGGGGCACACTAAAAAACCACAAAGAAAAAAATAAGTAAAAACCTAAAAGAAAAATATCAGTATTTTTCAGCCTCCATTTTCATTATTCACAAAATACCTAACTTTAACCATTGAATAGGAACTAAATTAACCACTTGTCAGCTCAATAACTCCAGTATTGATAGCTTTTATTACGACCATTCCTGAAGAATTATGTTTTAACTTCGTTTTATTGTAAAAAATGAAATTTTTTATCACAGTTGCTCATAAAGTGGATCTTATTAAACCGCTTTTAGGCTCATAATGCAACGTATTATACACGCGTGCGATAAAAAAATATCCAACTAGTGCTAAAATAGTATGTTAAGTTAAATACGTATCTTACTGCTAATTACATGTTAGGTAGATGAAACATTCTTAATTTATCTGGGTTATACTGTTTTGATTTATAGAAAAAAGGTACCAACAAAGAGTTTTTAAGCCTTGCTGGCCTAAAAACTTTTTGTTGGTACCTTTTTTCATCTTTTCAAAAGGTTGTCTCTAAAGTCTGTTATTGAACGACAATTTTACGTGATAACGTCTTTGAAAACAATTAAAAATTGAGTTTTGTTTTTTTTATTTAGGTAGGTACATAAACATATTTTTTCCTTACCATTATATTCAGTTTTCAACCCCCGAAACAAAAACAAATGGAAAAAACCCTAAAAAAATATTGTTTGTCAGACGAGGCTGTATAGGTTAAAAGTCTTTTGCCTAGCCTTTCGGGAGTGTAATTAACAAAAAATAGTAAACATAACCTAAAATTCTCCTAAACATTTTATTATTTTAACAAGTATTTTTTTATTCGCAACTGTGATAAAAAACGTCGTACGATACACGTGTGGATTGATCTTTGTATCTCGGCTTTTTTAAACGCCCTCGCGTACCGCTCGCGCGTGTTAAGCCGCCTCTATGCAAAGATTAAGTTTCCACACTTGTATCGCAATGTACTATTCTGAGGTTTTTTCCCTGGCACAAGTTTCGTTCGAGTTCGAAGTACCCTATACGCTTAGGTAGTCAATGACATGACATTTTTTTGAATGGATTTTTCGTACTATCTGTTTTTATCTGAAAATCATCTTTTAAATAAATATTGCCGGACATTACCACACATCGCCATCTAGCCCCAAGCTAAGTAATTAGACTTGTGTTATGGGTGCTAGACAACGAATTTACTCGTAATTAACATTGTTCAAATTACATTGCATATTATTATAATAATTATCATTCAGATTGCAAATTCGATTACAAAAATACCCTCAAAGTCGCTCAAAATACCCTCAAAGTCGCTCAAAATACCCTCAAAGTCAGCTTTTGGTACTTTCAAGAATATTTTTGACGTGACAACGTCTTATAAATTGGTTTGCCGGGTGACACTTCAAGAAACTGCGTTACGCTCCGCTCACGTTATGCGCTCACAATGAGAGCGAGTGAGAGGCACGCGGGCATGGTTAGCCCGCCTAAGAGCGAGAGAGACAGACATAAAAAGTGAAAGGCACGCGTCCCTTCCACTCGAGCACAGTTGTTGTCACGTAAAACTTTCGCCCGTATACCGACTTTACAGGCAACCAGTTTTTTGTAATCGAAATGCAATCGGAATGATTTTGCAATGTAATCACTACATAGTATAAAATAAAGTCGCTTTCTCTGTCCCTATATCCCTTTGTATGCTTAAATCTTTAAAACTACGCAACGGATTTTAATGCGGTTTTTTTAATAGATAGAATGGTTCAAGAGGAAGGTTTATATGTATAATACATGTATAATATAGCCGTGCGAAGCCGGGGCGGGTCGCTAGTTATATAATAATTTACGAGAATTGCCCTTCTGAGCATTAATTTAAGGTTAGGTTAAACATACCGCATAACACAAAAAAAACTGGTTGCCTGTAAAGTCGGTATACGGGCGAAAGTTTTACGTGACAACAACTGTGCTCGAGTGGAAGGGACGCGTGCCTTTCACTTTTTATGTATGTCTCTCTCGCTCTTAGGCGGGCTAACCATGCCCGCGTGCCTCTCACTCGCTCTCATTGTGAGCGCATAACGTCAGCGGAGCGTAACGCAGTTTGTTGAAGTGTCACCCGGCAAACCAATTTATAAAACGTTGTCACGTCAAAAACGTCATTTAATTTCTTAAACCCATACAAAATGAGAATATTAATTAGATGTGTCAATTTAAACCCTTATTCCGACAAGTCTAAAGGGTAGATAGGTATAAAATAGACCTTATGCTAATCCACATAAAACCTTAAATACAATGTCAGTACGTAGCTCACAATGAAATCCCTTCTAACTTTTCATTTATAAGAATAAATTAAATATTTCAAGACATAATGCCACTGAAATCCTTTGATCAAAGATTAAAAAGTTAAAAGATGTGCTATTATTATAGATAGGTAAGTACCTAAGTGGTGAGGATGAAATCTCCTTAAAGGTAATTTAAGCCGATAAAAACGTCAGATAAAAACACGCAAGAGATTGAGGTCTACAGCTGAATTATTTGACGATAGCAGCGCTCCGCGGTTTCACCCGCGTAACTCCCGATGCCGTGGGAATATCGGGATAAAAGTAGCCTATTAGCCTATTTCGGAACCTATTCGATACAAACAAAAAGACAAAAAAATCTTTCCTCTTTATAATTATTATAGAATTCACTCTCACTGCAACACAGTTTATAACTTTCGCAGCTGAAAACGATTCTTATTTCTGTGTTATTGTCACCTAAGTTCTTTGTTTCAAATAAATATTTTTTAATTTTAATTTTTAGAATAAAATAAAGAAATACTTGTAGATATAGATTATGTTATTTCCTAACTTGTGTCAAAATAGTTGGCCTAGAAAAGTACATTATGGGTCATAAGTAAATTATCAGTTTGCTACAATAATACTATCAACAAGTATTGGACTTACGACCTTCGTCTAATAGACGTTACACACAAACATAAATTAAATACTTGAATTAAAAGTACTCAGTGTGATTATTATTTTCAACATAAAAGCTATGTGTTTAGTCGTGTGAGTGGTATAAGCCGCCACCCGCTACACCAACCGACGTGAATTCGATCTACAGATAACGTTGTTATAAAGTTCTAATAGTGATGCACAGGATTGTAAACGTTACGGTGGGCAGAGACTTTTGAGCGTTGATTGTACCTATGTCTGACTGAACCTGTGAATGTAAGAGGGTCCCGATGGCAGGAAGGGGATTAAACTATGCATTTATTAATGAACCAGTTTAGTTAAAACTAGCTTTTGCCCGCGACTTCGTCCGCGTAAAAGTCAAAAATGGGCTAAGAAATCATGTTTTCCCCATACAAACTTTGCCCCTCTTTTTCACCCCCTTAGGGGTAGAGTTTCGAAAAATCCTTTCTTATCGGATGCCTACGCCATACAAAGAACAGACCCTCCAAGTTTCAGGTCTCTACGATCAGCGGTTTAGGCTGTGCGTTGATCCGTCAGTCAGTCAGGACAAAGGATTTTATATGTATAAGATATATAGATTTAAAAAGTATGCAAATCGGTAGGTATAAATAGACACTTATACAACCATATATTTTTTAAACCTCTCAGGCGAAGTTCCCCGTTGGGTATACACGTACCTATGACAGAAATCGGATTGTATTAATACCTACTGATATAACATCAAAATTCATGAAATACAAACAGTTCTGTGTTGTTTACTCTATGGTACTTATTAGTCGAATAACGGACAATAACGTCTGGAAGTTTTGTTGTACTTTTCTTTCACGTTGAATTGTTCGATGTAAATTGAGACGGGGATATAAAGTCCAATGCAGACTAAAGACATACTAAAAGTCGGGCGATAGTTGTGTCAACTTTTTTAATATAGCTAAAATTCGCATTTCTAGAAATATTTATTTCAAAAATGCATTAAAAAAATCAAATGCATAGCCATAATTTCAGTTTTTTTTTAATATGTCAGTTTACTATGAATGGTAGAACATCATTTGCGAAAACCAAAAAAAGCGTTGGAACGAAAAGGCTAAATTAGCTACATTCTCTTTTCCTAAATTCGTTACAAATATGACGTATTTTTGACGTTATATCCGCATTTGGTTAAGAAGTTAAAAAGTATTTTTTTTAAAACAGGTTGAATTAGTTGCATCCCTCATAATTCTGTCAAATTGACGTAAACTTATCCCGTCTTTTTTACACTTATTTAAGAAAATTTGACAAGTAGGCCGATTGAAAAATTTGTAGTGTGCGTTCTCTAAGTAGTAGATAAAAAGTTTTGAAAGGAATAAAAAAGGAAGTTGAAATGTCTATTTTTAAATTGTTTATTATTTACTAGCGACCCGCCCCGGCTTCGCACGGGTATATTATGCATGTATTATACATAAAAACCTTCCTCTTGAATCACTCTATCTATTAAAAAAAACCGCATCAAAATCCGTAGTTTTAAGAATTTAAGCGTACAAAGGGATATAGGGACAGAAAAAGCAACTTTGTTTTATACTATGTAGTGATAGTGATCTACATGTTACTTTATGAATTGGCAACCTCTGTAGCATAGCGGGTGAACACCCGCCTGCGACGCAGAAGTTAGTGGGTTCGATTCCCGCCGGCGAATCTAATATTTTCTTTAAATTTTTACTTAATAATACTTGAACCAAAGGTGTAAAATGTTCCATTACACCCGCCTGCGACGCAGAAGTTAGTGGGTTCGATTCCCGCCGGCGAATCTCATATTTTCTTTAAATTTTTACTTAATAATACTTGAACCAAAGGTGTAAAATGTTCCTTTACACCCGCCTGCGACGCAGAAGTTAGTGGGTTCGATTCCCGCCGGCGAATCTCATATTTTCTTAAATTTTTTATATTTTTACTTAATAATACTTGAACCAAGGGTGTAAAATGTTCCATTACACCCGCCTGCGACGCAGAAGTTAGTGGGTTCGATTCCCGCCGGCGAATCTCATATTTTCTTTAAATTTTTACTTAATAATACTTGAACCAAAGGTGTAAAATGTTCCTTTACACCCGCCTGCGACGCAGAAGTTAGTGGGTTCGATTCCCGCCGGCGAATCTCATATTTTCTTAAAATTTTTATATTTTTACTTAATAATACTTGAACCAAGGGTGTAAAATGTTCCATTACACCCACCTGCGACGCAGAAGTTAGTGGGTTCGATTCCCGCCGGCGAATCTCATATTTTCTTAAAATTTTTATGTTTTTACTTAATAATACTTGAACCAAGGGTGTAAAATGTTCCATTACACCCGCCTGCGACGCAGAAGTTAGTGGGTTCGATTCCCGCCGGCGAATCTCATATTTTCTTTAAATTTTTATATTTTTACTTAATAATACTTGAACCAAGGGTGTAAAATGTTCCATTTTGTGAACACTTCCGACCTCCGTGTAAGATTAAGGCAGACCTAAATTATTTGGGAATGTAGTGAAACGAACCCTGGGAAGGGATTTACTTTGATACATCCATCAACTTGGTATTCCAAATGTGCTTGTATAGTGATGGGACATGGTCTTGCGGTCTTGTTAGGTCCTTAGAAAAAGGATTGGATTAAAGTAACCTAATGGAGTGAAGCTAGTAATTATTTACGCGGATATATCCAACAGCAGAGTATTTTAAATGTGCTTGTATAGTGATTTGACACAGTCTTGCGGTCTTGTTAGATCTTTGGAACAAGGACTGGACTAAAGTAACTTAATGGATTGAAGCTAGTAATGATTTACGGGGATACATCCAATAGCTGGGTATTCCAAATATGCTTGTTTAGGGATTGGATATTTTATGGTCTTATTAGGTCTTTGGAAAAAGGACTGGAATAAAGTAACTAAATTGTAAAGCTAGTAATTATTTACGCGGATATATTCAACAGCAGGGTAAATTTAAATGTGGTTGTGTAGTGATGGGGCGTGGTCTTGCAGTCTTGAAATATTCTTGGAAAAAGGACTGGACTAAAGTTACTTAAAGTTCTTTTAAACTAGTAATGATTTACGCGGATATATTCAACAGCAGGTTAAATTTAAACGTGGTTAAATAGTGATGGGACATAGTCTTACGGTCTTGCAGTCTTGTAAGGTTCTTGAAAAAAAGACTGGACTAAAGTAACTTAAAGTTCTTTTAAACTGGTAATGATTTACACGAATTCATTTAACAGCATTGTATTCAAAATGTGGTTTAAAGTACCTAATGGGTAACTTGCAGTCTTGTTAGGTCCTTGAAAAAGTACTGGACTAAAGTAACTTAATGGACTGAAGCTAGTAATGATTTACGTGGATATTTTCAACAGCTGGGTATTCTAAATGTGCTTGTATAGTGATAGGATATGGTCTTGGGGTTTTGTTAGGTCCTCGGAAAAAGGACTGGATTAAAGTAACAAGTACTGAAGTGAGCAGATGATGATAAAAAAATCATAAAATCTGTATCACAAGTTTCGTCCAGATACTGTAAAACATGACCTATAGAGAAGTACCAACATACATACCTACATACCGACAGAGGATAGCAAATTATGCCAGACTTGAAGCACAGACGCTTCGCTCGCTTCATTCGCTCGGTCAATAATTAAATACTACCAACCCAGTTGACATCCCAGTTGGCACAATGGTCACCATGCCGGACTGCCAAACACATGGTTGCGGGTTCGATTCCCGCCTTAGACAAGTATTTATGCTTAGATATTTGTCAGTGGTCTAGTTGTTTCTATGTATTCTAAGTATATATTCACAAAAGAAAAGTATTTAAGTATAGTATATCCGTTGTCTAGCACCCATAACACAAGTCTAGGTACTTAGCTTGGGGCTAGATAGCGATGTGTGGAATGTATTGCAATATTTATTTATTTTTTATTTACTTACGTATTCATGAATAATAAACCTACTAACTGTAATGTATGTGGGTATCCGAACAACTCGGTACCCAGTAGTTATAAATAGTAGCGGGCAGCCCCCGCAACTCCCAGTCTCCAATATACGTCTTAAAGGTAACCCGTTGTATTATTTCCCAGTGGCGACGACGGGTGGTGCGGAAATAAAAAAATGGCGAAAATAGGGGAATTTCACGTGTCTACCGGGAATTGGCGATCATATTGTGATAGATTGGATAGTTACTTTAAGGTGAATGATGTGAAAGATGAACTAAAACTACCGTCGTTAATCGCGTTCATGGGGGACGCAGCTTACGAGCTGCTGTCGAACTTATGTAGCCCGAAGAAACCGGCGGACATGGCCTTCAACGAGGTGACTAAGGTCATGGAGAATCATCTTCAACCAACGCCTTCGATTTTGGCTGAGCGATACAAGTTTAGACAACGAAGGCAACGACCCGTTAGATTAAGGAAATCACCAGTCAGATATGGTTCCCACATGTATGAGAATTAATTATACATATTTCCCAAATTACTTGTTATATTTTAGTTAGATAAGAAAACAATAATACCTATGTATCTATTCTTAATAAGAAGTTTAATAAAATAAGTTGATAACCTAAGCTCATTGTAAACCGGTGTTGTTGTGATAATAAAAATACTTTGCCGTTATGTAAGTACCTATATTTAGCTAGGCCGGTGAGCATACGAATGTCAGTGTTACTTAAGCAGATATATGTATACCTAAGTACGTTGTTCTGATAGAATAGATTAGTTTGGTTAGTTAGTGATATTAATTATAGTTAGTAAGTAAGTACTAAATAAGGATGGAGGTGTAATGTATGTGGGTATCCGAACAACTCGGTACCCAGTAGTTATAAATAGTAGCGGGCAGCCCCCGCAACTCCCAGTCTCCAATATACGTCTTAAAGGTAACCCGTTGTATTATTTCCCACTAACTAAATCCTGCGAAGTCTCAATAACCATAATTTTCAGTTACCTCATCTAACTTAATCGTAAAGCTTTCTTTCTTCACTTCACTTTCTTCAGAGACTAGTCTTGAATGACTTCAACTTTACCCCATCACTATTAATGTCGAGATTTTCCCAAACGAAAACACCACCACGTCGAAATGAAAAAGAATGTTTCAACCACAAATTCACTGATGTTAGCTACTTTAAGTAAATAATAGCAGAGATCCGCGGTTTCACCCGCGTAATTCCTGTTTCCGTAGGACTATTTGAATTAAAATTAAGACTATGCTACTACGAATGAATCAATGTATGTATTCACAAACCAAGTTTCTAATTTCAGTCGTGCAAAATATTACCTTAAGGGGGGTCCATACGCCAACGACCTTGGTACACAGCTTACTAAATAGTTAATTGTTGGAAGAAAATTGTTGATTTTTACGAATGTGTTACAATCGTTCGTTACAATCAACAATATTAGTTGTAAGCGACGGGTATTTCTGGCGCGTTGCGTTTGGCAGCATAAGCAAGCAGCCTTAAGAAGAAAGGGTACCGGGGGCTTTCTTCATACAAACTATTACAAACGTAGTCGACTATTTTCTCCCTGGATAATGACACTAGAGCAAATATTTTTGGTGCATAAAACTTATAATTGCCATGACCATGCCCCTATTTTTTGATTTATTTAATTTTTTAATTTTAATTTCTATTTTAATTACAAAATGAAAAAAACCAAAACATAGGGTCATAGTCATGGCAGTTATAGGTTACCCAAACGAAAACACCACCACGTCGAAATGAAAAAGAATGTTTCAACCACAAATTCACTTATGTTAGCTACTTTAAGTAAATAATAGCAGAGATCCGCGGTTTCACCCGCGTAATTCCTGTTTCCGTAGGACTATTTGAATTAAAATTAAGACTATGCTACTACGAATGAATCTATCTATCCTCAAACCAAGTTTCTAATTTCAGTCGTGCAAAATATTACCTTAAGGGGGGTCCATAGTCCATACGCCAACGACCTTGGTACACAGCTTACTAAATAGTTAATTGTTGTAAGAAAATTGTTGATTGTAACGAATGTGTTTTGTTTTCCTCAAAAGTGCTGAGATGGAATTGTAGGTGAGATTTTTACCGACATTTTGGTGGGATTTTAAGCCAAAGATTTCGTATAGTTTTGAAACTATCCTAAAATTAAGAATTAAAACTAGTCTAGCTTTGAAATGACAAAGAATTATCGCCTCGAAATTACCCCAAAATATCGGTAATTTCAACTACAATTCCATCTCAGCACTTTTGAGAAAAACCGAACACATTCGTTACAATCAACAATATTAGTTGTAAGCGACGGGTATTTCTGGCGCGTTGCGTTTGGCAGCATAAGCAAGCAGCCTTAAAAATAATTAAAGCTAAAGCTACGGCTCGTAGCAGCTCGTAGCACGTCTACGAAAACACGTGTAGCGAGCGGACATGCGTCTATCCAAACAACCAACGAAAACTTCATTTCACTGGTTTCCAGTCGAGCTTTCAGTCGAAAAAGAGCTTATTTACACTGTCCACTTTACTCCACCCTATACAGTGTGTAACGAAAAACCCCGTTATCCCCAAGACATTACAAAAAAAATAAAAAAAATATTTGCAGAAAAAAGATTTTTTTTTTCCTAAATTTTTCTTAACTGTTTGTCCATTTTTTTATATTTCTGTGGTATGGTCTGATGGTTCATATATAGTCGCCAATATAAGTACAGACCCAACGTAGAGTTCGAAATATGCTTTTATTTATTTATATATTAACATGTTTTGAATTAAAATTAAACAACAACACAAAATATGTTTAGTTTGTTTGTTTGGTATTGAAAATACCCTGAACTCCAAAATAACCTTAATTTACCATACATAAAAAACAGTTTTTCCTTAAATTTTATTTTTTCTATTTCTTTGGTAAGCTTGAGGGATACCTCATGTAACTACAGTCGGCAACATAAGTACAGACCCACTGTAGAGTTCTAAAAATGCTTTCATTACCATGTTTTGAATTAAACTTAAAATAAAGCATTCAGCAACTTCAGTTCAAAACATTCTTATTTAAAAACAATACAAATTTAGAGGTTCTCAGTAAGAATGCTATTTTATAACCGAAAACTTTGTTTCTACTTTATAGTAATAAAATAAATAAAGACTCCTAAGAGGGTTAACATGGTTTTCTTAACACATTATATAACCTTAAACTGACCTTACAAAAGCCAACCAAAAGGTCCCTGACAAATTACGTGAGCTCGGTAACGTATTCAAATTGTAGTTTGTTTAAGTAATCCATTTAGAAACATTGGATTAAGTTGTTCTGTTACCTTTAAAGTGGATATACCACTTCTGATCTTAGTTGACTATACCGGTATTTTGTCGAACTTAGAATAATTATAATGGTTTATTAGACGACTTTTGTGTAGAGACGAAACACGCGACATACATAATTACAAGAAATAGATACGAAAATTGTCAAAAATATAAAAGAAGAAACACATAAAAAAAGAAAGAGAAGCAGTTCCAAATGGGTCTACCTCAGCTATGAGCTACTTCTTCTTTTGTCACTGCGGTTCCATCACCTATCAATTTATATGAAACTGCATGCATTTTGGTAGACCATCTCACGCGGGCATGAGGCCATCCCGCACGGGCCAATTGAATCATCCCGCACCGGCCAGGTATTAGCTCATCCCGCACGGATCAGGCATTGGACCATCTCACAAGGACCAGGCATTGGACCATCTCACACTGGCCAGGTATTAGCTCGTCCCGCACGGGCCAGGCATCCCACACGAGCCAGGCATTAAACCATCTCGCACACGGGCCAGGCATTGGACCATCTCATACGGGCTAGGTATTAGCTTATCCCGCGCACGGACCAGGCGTTTGACCATCCCGCATGGTCCAGGTGTTAACTCATCCCGCACGGGCCAGGTATTAGCTCATCCCACACTATTGGCCAGTTCCGAAATTTCCATTTAGCCGAAGATCCTTACAACTTCCAAAACCAACATGAAACACAATTTACTCCTAGCAATATCGATTACTTGATTAACATCAAATTTTGCAAGTAATACGATACGAAGGGTAGGTGTACGTATTTAATGAGAATATTTAATTAAAACTGCTCATCACAGTGTTGTAATTCAATATTATGTGCTGCCTTCGTCTTGTGATATTGAATTACATGATATTGACACCTGAAAGCAATGAAATTGTAACTCAGGTTACGATGTAATTAATGTAGAATTTAAAGCGAAATCGGTGAATAAAAATGTTCATTATTTTTGTCTAAGAAATGTATTTCTTTTGTTATATGACTTTTGGAAATTGTGTTTAATTCGAAAATCAGCTGATTTTTTAAAACAAAGGTCATTCAGACTTAGAACAGTGGATAAAACTTAAAAAAATAAGTGTAATATTAAGATTGATGACCTCTTCGTGTAAGGAACAACTGATTTTTAAGTAAACATAACCTTAAAATGTTCAAAAAAATTATCATATTTCCAAAAGTCGTAAAACAAAAGTTGTTTGTTTAGGTGCACAGAAGTGATCAAAGGCTTGCTTATATAGTTATCAATAACTCTGTATATTTAAACCTTTTTTGAGAACCACTCTATACATTGGTGAAAACAGCATGAAAAGCGAAAAAGTAGTTTTTGAGGTAGGTATATACAGGGTGGCTCTAAAATACGTTGACAAACAGTTTTATGAATAACTTTATTGTTTATATTGATACAGTGCTGTGAGTTCCAAATAATAAAAATATAGTATTATTTTATCTTGAATATTTATTCGTTTTTAAAATAACCGCCATTTGCTTGGATACACAGGGTTAAACGTTTTCTGAAATTTTCAACGATATTCCGCACCTCCTCTTCAGATACTTTATCCCACTCATGAATAAGTGTTGCCTTCAGAGCGTTTATACTTGTGTGTGGAGTCGCACAGACCCTCAGCTCGAAGAAAGACCACACACTGTAATCCATCGGGTTTAAGTCCAGTGAATACGGAGGCCATTCCCTAGAACTTATGAACCCAGGAAAGTTTACCATACACCGCTGCTGCACGCTTAAGGTCCTGTGAGATGGAGCAGAGTCCTGTTGAAAACTTCACGGTTGGTCGCCGAAATGCTGCTGGCTCCAAGGCAGAACTACACCCTCTAAAATATCCCGTCGGTATATTTCTTGGTTTATTTTCACACCTTGTTCGACGAAAACTAGGGGAGTTTTGCCTGTTGAGCAAATACCGCCCCAAACCATAACTGAATCCGGTTTTTGGCGATAAGAGACAACTGCTGCGGCTCCAGGGCGGCGTAAATTCTATTATTTTTGCGATTAGAAATATAGACCCGCTGAAGGCAACACTTATTCATGCGTGGGATAAAATATCTGAAGAGGAGGTGCGGAGAATCGTTGTAAATTTCAGAAAACGTTTAACCCTGTGTATGCAAGCAAAAGGCGGTTATTTGTAAAACTAATAAATATTCAAGATAAAATAATACTATATTTTTATTATTTGGAACTCACAGCACTGTATCAATATATAAACAATAAAGTTATTCATAAAACTGTTTGTCAACGTATTTTAGAGCCACCCTGTATTGTAGGACATTGCACACATCGCCATCTAGCCCCAAGCTAAGTAACTAGACTTGTGTTATGAGTGCTAGACAACGGATATACGGTTACAACAGGTATACTGTTCTTTTGTAAATATATACTTATAATACATAGAGACAACCAGACCACAGACAAATATCTAAGCATAAATACTTGTCTGAGGCGGGAATCGAACCCCTGTGTTTGGCAGTCCGGTATGGTAACCATGTGCCAACTGGGTCATCCAGGTTATAAGAAACAGACAGACGCGGCGGAGCACTTCGTTTTATAATAATATTAAGCATACAAACGGATATAGGGACAGAGAAAGCGACTTTGTTTTATACTATGTAGTGATTAGATGTAGTGATGATTTTTAGAAATCATGGATGGGTTTTCCGAGAAGCTTCCCATCTTGTCTTCTATGTCCAAACTCCTTCAACAAGGTGGTCAAAGACTTTTTTAGCTTAGTTTTATTCGTGCCCTTAATTTTTTTTTGTTTAGTTCCATTACGAGTATGTGATTTTACGTCGTATGGAGTAAACATAGTAGCTTTCATTTCTTAACTCAACTTGCGAAGTCCTGCATCATGTTATTGGACGAGGTTTCTCACACAAACTTTAACACGAAGTTAGCTTGGAGTTTCGTCTGTTGAGTGGTCTCGATTGATCGTATCACAGAGAGTCAGGGTCTGACTTTGATTAATTAACCGGAGGAGGGGGAGCTATAGACTAAAGACGTTTTGTTGCCCGATGGTGAATTGTTCATAATTGATTATCAGCCGCTACGTACGACCATAGACAAAACAAATAGAAAAGTTACTAATCACTACATAGTATAAAACAAAGTCGCTTTCGCTGTCCCTATATCCCTATGTATGCTTAGATCTTTAAAACTACCTAACGAATTTTGATGCGGTTTTTTTAATAGATAGAGTGATTCAAGAGGAAGGTTTATATGTATAATACATGCATAATATAGCCGTGCGAAGCCGTAGCGGGTCGCTAGTTAGCTTATATTTTTTGACGTGAATACGTCTTTAAAATTGCTTCCACATGTCGTACTCAACACAAAAATGTAAAGAATAATACAAAAAAACGTGAAGTGAAACAATATCAAATATTATAATATCGACGTAAGTGTTTAGACTAAAATCAAATCGTAGAACAAAAGATGTTCGCCTAGACGTCTTCGTCGAATTGAGGACCTCCTCCTTTTTAAGGTTCCGTACCCAAAGGGTAAAAACGAACCCTATTACTAAGCCTTCACTGTCCGTCCGTCTGTCTGCCTGTCACCGGTTGTATCCTATGAACCGTGATAGCTGATTATGTGTTTCTGTTCCCGCTTTAAGGCTGCTTATGCTGCCAAACGCAACGCGCCAGAAATACCCGTCGCTTAAAACTTATATTGTTGATTGTTACGAATGTGTTTTGTTTTTCTCAAAAGTGCTGAGATGGAATTGTATGGTGAAATTTTTATCGATATTTTGGGATAATTTCGAGACGAAAATTCTTTGTCATTTCAAAGCTAGACTAGTTTTAATTCTTAATTTTAGGATAGCTTCAAAACTATAGGAAATGTTTAGCTCAAAATCACACCAAGTGTCGGTAAAAATCTCAACTACAATTCCATCTCAGCACTTTTGAGAAAAACAAAACACACTCGTAACAATCAACAATTTTCACCAACGAAGGCGACCGGTGCCAGTAGTAACTATTTAGTAGGCTGTGTACCAAGGTCGTTGGCGTATGGACTCTATGGACCCCCCTTAACCTCAAACACTAAAAACAGAAAAAAATAAATGGGGCTCTTATACAACATGGTACGGAACTCTTCGTGAGCAAGTCCGACACGCATTTTTTTTTAAGTCGGGTAAAAATCCCTGATCCGCAAGCCCTTTTAGGTATCTACCTAGAGACATGACAGTTTTGGAACGCACTTTGAAAATAGATTTGGATTTCGGAAGGTCGGGATTCCGGGAAACGTTCGCGAAGTGATTTTCACTTTGTGTTGATAATAAATTGTTTTTGTTTTGACGTGAACCGGTCAGGAGTAGGTTGTCACTTACAGAAACCAGTTGTAACGGATGTAACGTTATAGATATTATTATGTCTCTATTTTTATCCGACTACGGCGAAGTCAAAAGGGACGGTTATGTTTTTGTATAAATTTTAAAAAAATTAAAAAAAAAAAATTTTAAAATGTTTATTAACCAAAGATTTTACCGCAACTTATACATACGTAAAATATCTAGGTAAATAACAAAGGAATTTTAAAAAATAACAATTGTACAAGTGTGACAGCGGCCCCTGCACTAAGCAATAACGCTTGTATCGCAGGAGACCTACAGCGATATTACAAATTAGGTGATTCTCGGGTATGTGACCATGGCTGGTCTTAACATTTACCTACTACTAATGTGATTTAACAATATAGTTTAAGTGAAAAATAAAAATAAAAAAGTAAGTAATAAAAATAATTATGAACTAATACAACTAATCATACATAGCACAGTGATTGGGTGGAAGTCTTCCAAGTCACCCCAGAGTCCAAAGACCCTGGGTACGTGGATTTACTCCCACCCAGTGATGAATGCAGTGTGAGAGTGATCGAGTATGTATGTAGGTATGTATGTTTATCTGTCCCTATACCTTACTTTAAAACTACTTACTATAATGTATTAGTGTTCCTCCAAAAGGTAAAGGACCCTATTACAAATACCTTACTTTCCGTCCGTCTGTCTGTCTCTAAAAGTCAAAAGTCAAATTTTTGAAGTGAAAACTTCTTTAGCGGCGTTGAGCACTTTTTCTGTAATGGGTATAAAATCTTAAACTCGCGTCAGGACACGTGACCTGATCGAAAAAGCGTAAGACGGATGGAGAGTAGACAGCTATCCCCTCTCTACGGCGCGGCGAAAATGTATGCCTGGGCCTACTGTTTTTAATTTGGCTGCGAGTGTATTAAAACGTACATATGGTATTTTTTAACGGACGACTATTGACGGACGACAAATGTCGGACGACAAATGTCGGACGACTATTTGTCGGACGACTATTGACGGACGACAAATGTCGGACGGCTATTGACGGATGACAAATGTCGGACGACTATTTGTCGGACGACTATTGACGGACGACAAATGTCGGACGACAAATGTCAGACGACAATTTGTTGGACGACAAATGTCGGACGACTATTTGGTGGACGACAAATGTCGGACGACTATTTGTCGTCCGACTATATTTTTTTTTCATCTAAAACTCTTTTTGCGTATGTTCTCGCGACATATGAGATTTAACACAGATAATACAGTTTTCACTTCTGCCTGCACTCCCGGAGTGCGCTGTTTTTTTTTATTTCTTTGGATGCATAATACCTTAAAAGTATAACAGACCACATAAAAACGTCTTAAAAACTAAGTTAGGATGTGTGCCTTCGGAACGCGCCCACCAATGAGAAGAAGGCACAAGAAACTCATGGGGTTTTTTTTTCGTGATCACGCTCACAAAGGTCAATATTACAAATATTTGAAAGTATTATTTGAAATGGAGCAACTAAAGTCACGTCCATGGGTTCTTATCATTAAGGTAAGACGAAGTATCATAGTACGCCTTACTGCACAATCTATGCTTTATAAAAGTTTTGAACCTGTTAATGGACATGTCATATACATCTTTAGGTAATTTATTATAATAGAGCACACATGTACTATTAAACGACCTGTTTATTTTCCGGAGCCTACTACCGGGCACGGTCAGTTCATCCTTATTTCTTAAGTTGAAATTATGAATATCGCTGTTTTTACGGAAAATATCAGGATTTTTGTGAACGTAGAGCAAGTTTTCGTAGATATATTGTGAATAGAGCGTTAATAAAAATTTTCTCTAAGTGATTCCCTGGGGCCCATTTTGTAGATAGCTCGGACAGCTCTCTTTTGCAATATGAAAATAGCATCAATATCTACAGCACACCCCCACAGTAGGATGCCGTACCACCTACTCATGTGGCCGTACGACATGACACTGTGGAAGTAACCGAAATAGACTAGGCGAGCAGTCTTAATGTCCGTGTATTCGTGAATTTTCTTAACGGCGTAAGCGGCAGAACTAAGTATATTGGACAATGCTTCCACATGCGGGCCCCACTGGCATCTCCGAATAGACCGTGATAGCTAGACAGTTATCACAGATGATTACTAAAAACGGAAAAGAAAATATGTGGGGCTCGTCCGCTTCGCACTCGACCTGTTAATTTTTTCTTTCTAATAATATTGGACAAATTTGATACTAATTAGTGCGAGGTTGCATTGAGTCTTTAAAAGTAACATAGGCTATTTTTTATCCTGATATTTCCACGAAATCGGAGTCTCCTCACTGATTAATTGAATTGGCAACCCTTGTCAAGTCCCCAACCAAAAATGTTAAATCCACCATATTTTGAACTAGCAGCGCTCCGCGGTTTTACCCTCGTAAATCCCGATCCCGTGGGAATATCGGAATAAAAGCCTATATTCTTCCCAATGAATCAATGTATCCTCATACCAAGTTTCATCAAAATCGGTCAAATAGTTTCGTAGCCTATTCGTTACAAATATGAAAACAAAAAAATCTTTCGTCATTATAACATACTAGCGACCCGCCCCGGCTTCGCACGGCTATATTATGCATGTATTATACATATAACCCTTCCTCTTGAATCACTCTATCTATTAAAATAAACCGCATCAAAATCCGTTGCGAAGTTTTAAAGATCTAAGCATACAAAGGGAAATAGCATGAAGCAGAGCTTCATGGGAAATAGGGACAGAAAAAGCGACTTTGTTTTATACTATGGTAGTGATGATAACAATATTGCAATTTTTTTTGGATCCCTAATTTTTTGTAAATAGGTACATATATTATAGCCTATGTTATTCCCCGATAACACATTATAAGGAAATTAAAAATAAAAAAATATCAGGGAATAAAAATTCTATCTTCTCATAAATTCTATCTTCTCAAAAATTCTATCCCAAAAATTCTATCTCATAAAACCTATCTTCTAAAATTATATCTCATAAAACCTATCTTCTCAAAAATTCTATCTCATAAAACCTATCTTCTCAAAAATTCTATCTCATAAAACCTATCTTCTCAAAAATTCTATCTCATAAAAGCTATCTTCTCAAAAATTCTATCTCATAAAATCTATCTTCTCAAAAATTTATGTCCAGTAGTTTCAGTAGAAATGTCCAGTAATTTCGGAGCCAATTCGTTACAAACAAACAAACGAAAAAAAATCCTCTTTATAATATTAGTGAAGAATAGTTTAGATTTAGGGTACAATTGTCTGTCTGTCCGTACCGACTAATAATTTTATTATGTAAAAGATTGCATTGTGTAAGGCCACTGAATACCGACCTGGCTTTTCAGCGACTCGCCATTGTTGTCCTATCCACGGGATGTCTACGGGACACGGAATTTAACCAAAAAGGAATTAATGAAGTAAAAAGATTTTCTTATCCTTATGGATATTTTTACGCTTGCTTAGTTGTGTATACGGAGCTACAGCAGAACCTTACTAGTGCCTTCTTTATTAAACTAGCAGCGGTCCGCGGTTTCACCTGTATAATTCCCGAGCCCGTAAGAATATCGGGGTAAAAAATATCTTTTGTTACTCCCAATGAATCAATGTATCCTCATACCAAGTTTCATTAAAATCGGTTCAGTAGTTTCGGAGCCTATTCAATGCAAACATACAAACAAATCTTTCCTCTTTATAATCGCTACTTATTATAAAACAAAGTCGCATTCTCTGTCCCTATATCCCTATGTATGCTTAAATCTTTAAAACTACGCAACGGATTTTGATGCGGGTTTTTTTAATAGATAGAGTGATTCACGAGGAAGGTTTATATGTATAATATAGCCGTGCGAAACCGGGGCGGGTCGCTAGTATTAAATATAGATAGGTCAGCGTTTGACCACTATCTCACAGGATGGTAAGTGACGATGTGGTCTAAGATATAGCACGCTATATTAGAAGATACCTATACCCTCGTGACTCTTCTTCTTCTTATGGTGCCTCTCCGACTAACGAAGGTTGGCTGTCAATTTGGAATATTCTTCTATATTTCTAGCGAGCGAAAGAGTTCGGCTGCACTCGCTATCCCCGGCCACTCCCGGATGTTACAAAACCCTCCAAATAAACGGGGGCTTCCAAGGGCCGCCAGTATAGGTAGGAGTAAATAGTAAAGGTACGACATTGGAACAAAAACTTAGTAATATGGTCCCGTTTTCAACCGACTTTAAAAAAGGAGGAGGTTATTTTTTTATGGATGTTCTTACCCTTTGGGAACGCAATCTTAAAAACAGCGGTTTGGTATTTATATTAGGTATCATAGTCTTCTACCTAAATTATTTTAAAGTCTAGACTTACTGGAATTCTAGAAATTCTTAAAGGTAAAGTAAACAACCTTTCTAAATAATTAGAAACCATCGAGTTGTTAAAATAAACCGTTTAATGTTTGGGAGTTTGGTAGGTGATTAATCGATGCGTAGCTAAGGGTGTTTTTGATAACGAAATATACCTTCAGTTTCTCAGAACAGAGTGTCTGAACATCGACAGTGCTTTATTACGAAAAAATAAAGTTCGACACGTCATTGTTTCGACTGAACATAATTCAACAAGTAAGGTACCGTTACTTACTGCATACTTGCAGACCCACCGTAGATTTTTGACGTGACAACGTTTTATAAATTGGTTTGCCGGGTGACACTTCAAGAAACTGCGTTACGCTCCGCTGACGTTATGCGCTCACAATGAGAGCGAGTGAGAGGCACGCGTCCCTTCCACTCGGGCATGGTTAGCCCGCCTAAGAGCGAGAGAGACAGACATAAAAAGTGAAAGGCACGCGTCCCTTCCACTCGAGCACAGTTGTTGTCACGTAAAACTTTCGCCCGTATACCGACTTTACAGGCAACCAGTTTTTTCATTCTAATTGTATTCGTTTTGATAAATTCATGACTTAAAAGACTTTGTACTTCAACTAAAACAGGTGCCTAGAATCTTGCTTGTGTTGAAAACATTCTTAAAACAGCCGTTTTGGAGCTCTACGGTGGGTACTGCAGTATGCAGCCGACAGTGGCCTATTAAACCTAAGGATTATTAATAGGCACTTAATGTTTTTTCAAACCTTGATATTAGGGACTTTTTTTTAAAAACTTGAAAATATCAAGAAAATAAACAAATTAAATCTTTTAAGATTGACAATAAAGCAAATATTTATCTAATGACCTTTTCTTAAAGTAGGTTAACGCACATCCTAACTTAATATTTATTACGTTTCAATGTGATCTCATCCACATTGTATGATTCCAAATGAATAAAGAATTTTGACCTTTGTTTTTCATATTTTATGAAATATTTAGTATAAAATTAAAGTGGCAGGTAGTCCTTATTAGTCGCAAGTATCTAATTAATTCGACAGAAAATATTTCGACAATACAAACCTTGAAGATCACTACATCGACATACCCTACTTCGACATACACTTGTCTGTCAGATAATTATTCCAAGGAACATTTTTTGACATGATAGGTACCTACTGCTCTGACAACACAAACCTGGAAGAACCTACTACTTCGACAGACCCTACTTTGACATGCACTTGTCCGTCAGATAAATATTTCGATAGAATTTTTTTTCGAAATAATACTGCTCTGACAACACAAACCTGGAATATCACTACTATGACAAATCCTACTTCGACATACACTTGTCCGTCAGATAATTATTTCGATAGACCATCTCTTCGACATAATACTTACTGCTCTGACAACACAAACCTGGAATATCACTACTATGACAGACCCTACTTCGACATGCACTTGTTCGACAGATAATTATTTCGAAACAACATCTCTTCGATACAATACTGCTCTGAAAACACAAACCTGGAAGATCACTACTTCGACAGACCCCACTTCGACATGCAAATTATTGTCCGTCAGATAATTATTTCGATAGAAAAAAAATCGAAATAATACTGCTCTGACAACACAAACCTGGAATATCACTACTATGACAGACCCTACTTCGACATGCACTTGTTCGACAGATAATTATTTCGAAACAACATCTCTTCGATATAATACTGCTCTGAAAACACAAACCTGGAAGATCACTACTTCGACAGACCCCACTTCGACATACACTTGTCCGTCAGAAAATTATTCCACGGAACATTTTTTGACACAATACTGCTCTGACAACACAGGCCTGTAAGATCACTACTTCGACAGACCCTACTTTGACATGCACTGCACTTCTCCGTCAGAAAATTATTCCACGGAACATTTTTTGACATAATAGGTACTGCTCTGACAACACAAACCCTAAAGATCACTACTGCGACATGCACTTGTTCGACATATAATTACTTCGACAGAACATAGCAGAAATACAACAACAAAGTCAGCAACAAACACCATCACTGGGTACTGGGTACCCATCAAAATGCAAATGATTTGATATATCTCTACCTTCGAATGAGATTACGAGAGATGAATTTAATTATATTGCACAAGTAGGCTTCTACTAAGTATTGAAATAGATAAGAGTAGGTACAGTCGGAGTCATAATTGCAGACCCACCGTAGAGTTTCAAAGATATGTTTTTATTTTTATCTTATCTACATAATTAAAGTCACTTTTCGTTGTCCCTATGTCCCTATGTATGTTTAGATCTCTAAAACTACGCAACGGATTTTGATGCGGTTTTTTTAATGGATAGAGTGATTCAAGAGGAATGTTTATATGTATAATACATGCATAATATAGCCGTGCGAAGCCGGAGCGGGTCGCTAGTCACTACATGTCCTACCTACCTATGTCTTTTAAATTACTATTAAGTAGCTTAAACTGATTGTTATTATTATTGTGGAGAACTCAATAAACATATTTGTTATTATTATTAGTCACTTAGTTAGTCACTTTTCGCCGTCCCTATGTCCCTATTTCCCTATGTCCCTTTGTATGCTTAGATCTTTAAAACTACGCAATGGATATTGATACGGTTTCTTTTAATAGAAGTGTGGTTAAAAAGGAAGGTTTTTAGATATAACACATGCATAATACAGCCGTGCGAAGCCGGGGCGGGTCGCTAGTGGTTTTTTATTCTAATGTTTTTATTCTAATTATATGTATAGGGAGGGAAATATGCCGCCGTCTGAGGGACCGAGGTTTTGACCCTTCAGCCACTTTGGTAACTAACTGATTCGTAACCAGCTACGTAAAAACAATTTTCTTCACTGTTTTGTAATCAGTTACTAATAAACACCTTTTTTCCGTTTTCATTACCTTCAGCTACTTTGGTAACTAACTGATTCGTAACCAGCTACGTAAAAGCAATTTCCTTCACTGTTTTGTAATCAGTTACTAATAAACACCTTTTTTCCGTTTTCATTACCTTCAGCTACTTTGGTAACTAACTGATTCGTAACCAGCTACGTAAAAACATTTCCTTCACTGTTTTGTAATCAGTTACTAATAAACACCTTTTTTCCGTTTTCATTACCTTCAGCTACTTTGGTAACTAACTGATTCGTAACCAGCTACGTAAAAACAATTTTCTTCACTGTTTTGTAATCAGTTACTAATAAACACCTTTTTTCCGTTTTCATTACCTTCAGCTACTTTGGTAACTAACTGATTCGTAACCAGCTACGTAAAAACATTTCCTTCACTGTTTTGTAATCAGTTACTAATAAACACCTTTTTTCCGTTTTCATTACCTTCAGCTACTTTGGTAACTAACTGATTCGTAACCAGCTACGTAAAAACAATTTTCTTCACTGTTTTGTAATCAGTTACTAATAAACACCTTTTTCCCGTTTTCTAACCTTCAGCTACTTTGGTAACTAACTGATTCGTAACCAGCTACGTAAAAGCAATTTCCTTCACTGTTTTGTAATCAGTTACTAATAAACACCTTTTTTCCGTTTTCATTACCTTCAGCTACTTTGGTAACTAACTGATTCGTAACCAGCTACGTAAAAACAATTTTCTTCACTGTTTTGTAATCAGTTACTAATAAACACCTTTTTTCCGTTTTCATTACCTTCAGCTATTTTGGTAACTAACTGATTCGTAACCAGCTACGTAAAAACAATTTCCTTCACTGTTTTGTAATCAGTTACTAATAAACACCTTTTTTCCGTTTTCATTACCTTCAGCTACTTTGGTAACTAACTGATTCGTAACCAGCTACGTAAAAACAATTTTCTTCACTGTTTTGTAATCAGTTACTAATAAACACCTTTTTTCCGTTTTCATTACCTTCAGCTACTTTGGTAACTAACTGATTCGTAACCAGCTACGTAAAAACAATTTTCTTCACTGTTTTGTAATCAGTTACTAATAAACACCTTTTTTCCGTTTTCATTACCTTCAGCTACTTTGGTAACTAACTGATTCGTAACCAGCTACGTAAAAACAATTTTCTTCACTGTTTTGTAATCAGTTACTAATAAACACCTTTTTTCCGTTTTCATTACCTTCAGCTACTTTGGTAACTAACTGATTCGTAACCAGCTACGTAAAAGCAATTTCCTTCACTGTTTTGTAATCAGTTACTAATAAACACCTTTTTTCCGTTTTCATTACCTTCAGCTACTTTGGTAACTAACTGATTCGTAACCAGCTACGTAAAAACAATTTCCTTCACTGTTTTGTAATCAGTTAGGTACTAATAAACACCTTTTTTCCGTTTTCGTTATATTTTATTTTGACTACCGCTCTGGATCGTTCTTGGTGCAAAGGTTAGCCGTCGCCATACAAAAAGGTAACGCGGCCAGTATTCTCGGCTCCTTTGCACCGGGTGCGATCAGGGGCGGTTTATTTGAATGACGATTAGATAGATAGATAAACACTTTATTTGTACAACACACAAAACGTTGAAAAAATCAAAGAGTACAAAAAAGCTTATTAAATAAATAAAAAAAATATATATTATTACTTAATTAATTAATTAATTATTTTTTTAATTAATATTTTTATTTTTTTTTATTTTTATTTTTTATTATTATTAATTAATTATTATATTTATTAATTGATTAATTTAAATTTTGAATTATGATTTTATAATAATTTATTTTAACATTATATGTACCTATCTAATAAATTCATGTGTTAAAAGACTTTAAGGTGAAAGGGTACCGGCGCTCTCTCCATACAAACGTAGTCGACTGTTTCCCCCTGGATAATGACACTAGCACAAAATATTTTTGTTGCATAAAACATACAACTGCCATGACTATGCCCCGTCCTGCTGCCTTACTCTTCAATTTAATGTCAATACAAGGTCAAGCTCAATTCAATTCTAATACAAGTCCAATGTTGCCGTCATTTGGTACTCTTGAAATTAATTTTGCCGGGATTGTGTTACCCTTGAGATTGTGATGGGATTGTAAATAAGACATGAAGTTAGTAACATACGTCAAAGTCACAGACGAACAAAGGCCGAAATCGAACGATCGAAACTCAGACCATCTAACTAACCTCTATGGAATGAAAGAATAAAACTTACGAAAAAATAAGCAAAATACTATATTATATTAGAATTATTTATTTTAATTGCTATTTTACAATAAAAACTACCATATACTTAACATTTAAATGTATTTACACAAGAATTTAATAAAAAATGAATCATGGCACTATTGCAAATTGTACGGGGACCATCCAACAAGAAAAAAAATATTTCGTCAAAAAGACAAGTCACGTCAAAGTCCTGTCGTAAAAATTATATTGTTTGTTTTGAAATTATTTTGTGATTATTTTATTAAAATCCCTGCGAAATTGAGGTAAGAAAATCTTTTTTTACAATGTAAAATTAAATTGTGTGCATGTTAGTTAATAAATCAAGTGTTATCAAGGTGAATTTATACGAAATGCCTGCTTTTCATTGTAGAAAAATGGCAAGCCCACGACCTCCCGTATCCATTCCTTGAATGTAAATATTTCCTATTAAAAACCTTTCTTCGTTTTTAGATGGACGTATTACAGCCACATGCATCCCGTGAATGAAACCTACGCAGGGATGCCAAATCTTTCAGAAAATCTGAAAATGTAAAAAATGTACTCAGCTACAGAAGTTATCAAGCAAATAATGTGTAATGCTGAGCCCGATGGCAGGTTCATAGTAAATAAAATGATTCAAAAGAATTTTACAAACCGTCTTTTATTACGTATTACTTTCTTCTTCAGTTTGTGGAAATTTTACTACAAGTAATGTGTTGAGATGGGGTAGGTGGACTGAATAGGGAACTATGGAGACTGTAGTCCTTCTGTACTCATGTGCTGTGGACTATAGGGACTGTTACGGTGGCCTACCACCGTAACAATGTTCAAAACACGTAAAAAATATTAATTATGTAACCTTGTATTTTGAGCTAATATCATTTGACTTGTTGTAACTGGCATCAAGGGCTCCAAATTCTTGGTACAATTCACGAAACATTACCGTGGTGATGCCATAGTTCGCCATTCGTCTTCGTTCATAGTAGGTAAGGCTTTATCGATGTAGAGGGCAATCAGACGAAAATTACGTCTTTCTCGTAAATCCATCCTTTTGGCTTCACGGAGGATAACATTGTGCAATATTAAACGAGCCATTATATGTACCTACAGTTTTACTTGAAAATTAAAACTCGCAATTTCAACAAAGTTACCTACATTTTGGTTATTGGGACTATCCGCAATACAAACACAATCAATATATGCAATATTCAGCTGTCAAACAAGCGTCAAAGAGTACCGTTTCTCAATCCCGTAATCCAATCCCAATGGCATTTAGTTCCACTAATTACCACGTAATTCAATTCCAATGTGGCGCTAGTCTTGTTTTCAAGAGTGCCATTTGACATATTTTCGCTTGAGATTGGGATTGGACATTGGGCTTGTAAGTCAAGAGTAAGGCAGCTGTTCCGTCCGGCACGAGATAAATCACGTTACGTATGCAGCGACTAAGTACTATGGGCCCTGAAACTTCCAAATAAACCATATCAACTATCGACAGGTACCAGGAAAACATGAATTACTAAGAGCATTCGCGCAGTAAGAGCCCTTTCGGAGTCACAATCAAATTAGCAACAGCAGCACCACTTACCGACCACTCTAACTAGGCCTTGCCCTCCATCATGCTCGATTGAAACAGCTCATTTGACAACGAAAGTACATAAGGTAGGAGGTCAAATTATATTGGTTGGTAAACTCAAGGATTTGCAGTGTAAATGTCAAGGGGGGCTCTCAAACATTGGAAAGGTATTCATCGATAGATAACTTAACACCTTTGATGGAGTGGTGTTGTAGACACTTCTTATTCCCAGTCGTACCCACTGGAAAAACAAATGAGACACAAAGTCCCAGTCGTACCCACAGGAAACAAATGGGAAGCTAATTCCCTGTATTTCTTACGACTAGCAAAAAGGGGAAAAATAAAGTTGGGTGCTATTTCCTTTGATTTCCCATGTTTGTTTCCACTAATTATCTCTATCAGCAACACTATCGATTGGTATAAAAATATGGGACGATTTTTTTTTGCAAACAGGTTCGTTTCCTGGTAGGTATGGCTTTTTCAAAAATCTAACGATGCAGTTTTAGTTTTTTTTTATCAAAATCGGGCACGCAACTCCTTTCAGCATGTTTCGCTATCGCTTATAGTTTAGGATATAGCCCTAAAGGCCCACATAAAAAAATCACCCTGTACAAGTAGTAGGTATTATATTCGTTGGCTAGCACCCATAAGCCTATAACACAAGCCTAGTTACTTAGCTTGGGGCTAGATGGCGATGTGTGGAATGTCCTGTAATATTTATTTATTATCTTGTGGATCATATTATGGTAAAAAGTGGCTGTGACAGACAGTGTGTGTGGACAGACAGACATGACGAATCTATAAGGGTTCCGTTTCTTGCCATTTGGCTACGGAACCCTAACAATAGTTCCACAGAGTGAATCGAATCCGCAACCTTTTGAGTTGCAGTAATCGTCAGTGCTACATAAAATATTCTAACAAGCTCTTGTCCAGGACTTTCTTCTATTTTAATATATAAAATTCAAAGTCCTGACTGACTGAAAATATCAACGCACAGCCTAAACCAATAAATTGATCGGACTAAAATTTCGCATGCAGACGTATCTAAGTATCTACTAATAAAAGGCTAATAAAAATTATGAAAAATTCTTTACGCGAACGAAGTCGCGGTTTAAAGCTAGTTCATAATATCGCGTTAACAATAGAGAACATCCTTGAATTACCATTTTTAAAAAGGTTTCAGCAGATTTCCATTGAATGGGAAAGCATAATGAAGCCTCTTCTTTATAAAGTAGGTATAATAAGTAGGTAAGTTAGTAGGTACCTACCTGCTTTAGTGGAGTACCTTTTTAGAATACTGAAATGTAAGGATATTAAAAAAGAAAAGAGGTGCTTGGGTGCTTGACTAGCTTTCAAATTTAGATTAGGTAGGGACCTACCTGGATAGAGGTATAATCAGACGAGCTAGGTTTTCGTATGCTGTGTTAAACCTATAAAGGGTAAACTTTGTCCCCCTTATTCCAAAACGAGGTTTAGGGATAGTCCGAGATGTGGATTTGAACCTTAGATTTAGACACAGATTTACTCGCGAATTATAGTCTAAACACTATCCCTGTATAATCTATAGGGATAGTGTTTAGACTATAGTTCCCTATATAATCTATAGGGATAGTGTTTAGACTATAGTTCCCTATATAATCTATAGGGATAGTGTTTAGACTATAGTTCCCTATATAATCTATAGGGATAGTGTTTAGACTATAGTTCCCTATATAATCTATAGGGATAGTGTTTAGACTATAGTTCCCTATATAATCTATAGGGATAGTGTTTAGACTATAGTTCCCTATATAATCTATAGGGATAGTGTTTAGACTATAGTTCCCTATATAATCTATAGGGATAGTGTTTAGACTATAGTTCCCTATATAATCTATAGGGATAGTGTTTAGACTATAGTTCCCTATATAATCTATAGGGATAGTGTTTAGACTATAGTTCCCTATATAATCTATAGGGATAGTGTTTAGACTATAGTTCCCTATATAATCTATAGGGATAGTGTTTAGACTATAGTTCCCTATATAATCTATAGGGATAGTGTTTAGACTATAGTTCCCTTTATAATCTATAGGGATAGTGTTTAGACTATAGTTCCCTTTATAATCTATAGGGATAGTGTTTAGACTATAGTTCCCTTTATAATCTATAGGGATAGTGTTTAGACTATAGTTCCCTTTATAATCTATAGGGATAGTGTTTAGACTATAGTTCCCAATATAATCTATAGGGATAGTGTTTAGACTATAGTTCCCAATATAATCTATAGGGATAGTGTTTAGACTATAGTTCCCTATATAATCTATAGGGATAGTGTTTAGACTATAGTTCCCTTTATAATCTATAGGGATAGTGTTTAGACTATAGTTCCCTATATAATCTATAGGGATAGTGTTTAGACTATAGTTCCCTTTATAATCTATAGGGATAGTGTTTAGACTATAGTTCCCTTTATAATTTATAGGGATAGTGTTTAGACTATAGTTCCCTATATAATCTACAGGGATAGTGTTTAGACTATAGTTAACGAGTAAATCTGTGTCTAAACCTAACGTTTAAATCCACATCTCCGACTATCCTTAAACTTCGTTTTGGAATAAGGGCGAAAGTATTTTTTAACCGACTTCAAAAAAGGAGGAGGTTCTTAATACGGTTGTAGGTACCTACGTACTTTTTTATGGATGTTGGCGCATATCTCCTTTGTTTATCAACCGATTTTTAAACAACCCGTAAATTTTGACTGATTGATATAACAACGCATACAACTGAAAAAAATGGACAGATCATTTAAATTTGGCTTTTTTGTAACGCTAGTTTCTGCGAACAGTCGCCCGTAGAGAAAGCGTTTTGTTGACCGCCGCGTGACCTTTACGGTGAGCGCACACCTAGCCGCACCGCACGCGCCGCAGTCTCCGTTTGTATGCGCGCGGCTCCGGCTGGTGACGTCATCAGCATCGGCCTCGGGGATTTCCTTCGCTGCGGCGACTGCGGCGCGTGCGGTACGGGTAGGTGTACACTCACCCTTATCGCGCCGCTGTCGCCGCAGCAAAGGAAACCCCCAAAGAAAGAAAGAAAGAAAATATTTATTTGGACAAGCACACGACACAAGACAATCAGAAAAGTAGTAACAAACATAAAAGCACTAACATTGTATCGGATACCTACATTTCGGGGAGTGTGCAACAGAACTCCACGTCCTAATCTTGTCATCTCCATCCTTTCGTCATACAACCAGGCAGACTGGTGTGCGGCACCGATTCATGGTGGACACACCAGACGTTCGCACTAAGCGCTTTGCTTCGTCATTCCTTATTCATACCGCAAGGGAATGGAATCGATTGCCTGCGTCTGTCTTTCCTGACGTGTACAATTTGGGGGTCTTCAAGTCGCGAGTGAATAGGTATCTTCTAGGAAGGCGTGTTACATCTTAGGCCACATCGTCACCTACCATCAGGCAGGTGTGATAGTGGTCAAACGCTGACCTATCATATTATGTAAAAAAAACCTAAAACAAAAGTCAGATGCCGATGCTGATGACGTCACCAACCCGGCGCTGCGTTGTACAAACGGAGAATGAGGCGCGTGCGGTGCGGCTAGGTGTGCGTTCACCATAAGTCCTTTCTTCTTCCGAATCCTTTCTTAGCAAAGACAAAGTAAAAAAATAAGATAGTAAATAATAATAAGTCTAGTGGGAAAAGAGGAAGAAACGAAAAAATCTGACACTAACTGAGAATATTAACTGTAGAAAGAAATTATTAATATACTCGTAATATCTAAGAACTCAGTAAGTAAGCAGCCGCAGGGCAGCAATTTGATCTAAAACTTACTAATCCAATTATTTATAGTCATTAGTCGTGGAAATTGTTGTTAGGGTATTTATTTATATACTTACAGTCGGAATACCAATTAGCTGAACCCCACGTGACCCAGAGCTCAACATCTGTAAAAATGTAGTATTTTTACCTTTTTGTTATCACTACATAGTATAAAATAAAGTCACTTTTCGCCGTCCCTATGTCCCTATTCCCTTTGTATGCTTAGATCTTTAAAACTACGCAACGGATTTTGATGCGGTTTTTTAATAGATAGAGTGATTCAAGAAGAGGGTTTATATGTATAATACTTGCATAATATAAGAAGCCGTGCGAAGCCGGAGCGGGTCGCTAGTTTTTATATTGCATTGCATAGCAAATTGTTAAAAAAAAAACTTTACAACCTTACAGATGTGCCAGTGAGCTCTGGATCACGTGGGGTTCAGCTAATTGGTATTCCGACTGTACCTACACTATATTACGACAAGAATATTTACGAACGTGGGCGAGGGCGCAAGCATTGTCCTTGCTATTCACTAATCAAGGATATGACGTCATCGACAAAAGAAAATCCGGCTAAGTGCGAGTCGGACTCGCCCACGAAAGGTTATGTACCATTATATTTTAATTTAGTTTTTTTAGGGTATTGCATAGCTTTTATTTATAGCAGGCTTTGAGCGCGGCAACCGAATCAAGGAATTCCGTAACGAAAATAAAACCTAACACCCCCCACTCCGCCTACAATGTAGCTCGTATATGGTACGACTGTATTTTGTTATAGCGACAACAAAAATAAGTACTACATACAAACGGATAGTGGAGTCTCATTAAGGATAATAAAATAGTACATTGCGATACAAGTGTGGAAAGTTGATCATTCCATAGAGGCGGTTTATGAATTATCAATCCACGCGTGTATCGTACGACGTTTTTTATCACAGTTGCAAATTTAAAAAAAGACTTGTTAAATTAATAAAATGTTTTTAAGAATTTTAGGTTATGTTTACTATTTTTTGTTAATTACACTCCCGAAAGGCTAGGCAAAAGACTTTTAACTTATACAACCTCGTCTGACATACAATATTTTTTTAGGGTTTTTTTCATTTGTTTTTGCATCGGCGGTTAAAAACAGAATATAATGGTAAGGAAAAAATATATTTATGTATACCTACCTAAAGAAAAAACAAAATAAAAACAAAACTCAATTTATAATTATTTTTAAAGACGTTATCACGTAAAATTATCGGTCGTTATCAGACTTTAGAGACAACCTTTTGAAAAGAAGAAAAAAGGTACCTACCAACAAAGAAACCAGAAAGGCTTAAAAACTCTTTGATGGTACCTTTTTTCTTTAGATCAAAACAGTATAACCTAAGCCTAAGATAAATTAAGAATGTTTCATCTACTTATTATGTCATTAGCAGTAAGATATAGTATTTAAATTCTCTTTGGTAAGATAGGTATTTGACTTATCGGGATAGCGTATTATTTATTATTTTAGCAATAGTTGGATTTTTTTTTATCGCACGCGTGTATAGTAGGTACGTTGCATTATAAGCAACTGTGATAAAAACGTTGTTATCCTACAGGTACGGAACCCTGACTGCTGATAGATAGTTGGGGAACCCTTCGTGCGCGAGTCCGACTCGCACTTAGCCGGTTTTTTTTTTATCTTAGCTCTCTTTTTTACCCGACTGCAAGGAAAGGATTATGTTTTTCGCGCCTTTTTTGTATGTTTTTAACCACGTTCATTAAATCCACTTGTCATGCTCGAAGAGGTAAGTATACTTAGCACTCAACTCTAGGTACCTACGTAGCTAACGTGACCATAATTTTCCCAGAAAAGTCTAGGAAAGTGGGACCACAGGTTCTAAGAAAGATTGTTTGGTAAGAAGTTCTAACCTAACTTTCTTAGAACTGTGGACATGCATAAGCATAACGAGCGCCTAACAATTTTTTTCATAATTAAACCAGGCTCGGAACTAAAAAACTAAATATTAATACTACTGTCTAACCTAGGGTTGCCATCCGTCCGGGTTTCCCCGGATTTGTCCTAGTTTAGAGCGACCGTCCGGCCGGACTGTCCCTGGAAGCCGTTTGTAGTCCAGGTAAAACCGGGACAAATGAGACCCCGACTGCTTGGACATAAAAAACTCTAAAAATTACGTTGGAGTGTCGTTCGCTACACTAAAATTTTCAAGTCACTTTTTGAGTTTATGATTTATATTAATTGTATAAAATATAAGACCGACTACTTTAATAGTTTCTTACAGGTTATGTTTAAAATAAATAAAAAGTCGATTAAGAAAAAACTTTGGTTTTTTCCGGGATTGCAAGGGTTTAAGCTCCGAAATCCGGGGTTTTCACGCTTATTGTGTTGGTTCGCAGCAGATTTTTGATATAGCCTAACCTAACCATTACTGTTTTGGAGTTCCTAAAAATAACGCCTGATTTAATCAATTAATTTTTTCATTTTTCCAACACTTTAAAGGTCGCTGCATACGTCACGGGACTTTTCCCGAAATCACGGTTCGTACGTATGTTTAAAGTCCACGAACACTTTGTGAACAATGCACGTCACGTCCCCGTCCCGTCTGAGGTTTTATGTGGTTTTATCACGTTACGTATACGCGACCTTAAATTTGTGTAGACCGTCGTCGTCGGTTCTTCATTGACTTTCTCGATAGTCATTACAATTTTCAAGGACACTTTAGAAAATGGGACATTTTTTGTCCCAAATGTCCCTTTGACTGTGTGTCCACACATTTTGAAAGTGGGACTGTCTCGCCCAAAGCGGGACGTATGGTCACGTTGTATTAGCTCTAAACAAAGGGTTAAGTTCTATAGGTCTCCTTAATTGAACTCAGCATGCTCGCGAAAGCCGAGCATGACTTGTGAACTCCAAATGGAATTCCCTTGTTGCCCTAATGCGTATTTATTGTTACTAGAGTCGATAGCAATGTCATGGTTTTTACTAACTTTATACCTAAGCTTAATAATATTTACATCACTACATAGTATAAAACTAGCGACCCGCCCCGGCTTCGCACGGCTATATTATGCATGTATTATTATATATGTATAAACCTTCCTCTTGAATCACTCTATCTATTAAAAAAACTGCATCAAAATCCGTTGCGTAGTTTTAAAGATTTAAGTATACAAAGGGATATAGGGACATAGGGACATAGGGACATAGGGACATAGGGACATAGGGACATAGGGACATAGGGACATAGGGACATAGGGACATAGGGACATAGGGACATAGGGACATAGGGACATAGGGACATAGGGACATAGGGACATAGGGACATAGGGACATAGGGACATAGGGACATAGGGACATAGGGACAGAGAAAGCGACTTTGTTATATACTATGTAGTGATAGTGATAGTGATAAAGTCATATTTCGCCGTCCCTATGTCCCTATGTATGCTTAGATCTTTAAAACTACGCAACGGATTTTGATGCGGTTTTTCACAATAGATAGAGTGATTATAGAGGAAAGTTTTTAGATATAATACATGCATAATACAGCCGTGCGAAGCAGGAGCGGGTCGCTAGTATAAACAAATTATAAAGCTGAAGAGTTTGTTTGTTTGAACGAGCTAATCTCAGGAACTACTAGTTCGAATTGAAAAATTTGTTTTGTGTTTGATAGTCCATTTATCGAGGAAGGCTATATGCTAATAACATCACGCTGCTACTAATAGGAGTGCAGAATTAGTGAGAAATGTGGAAAAAACGAGGATAATTATTCATCTTTGAGGGCTTCGTTTTTTGTTTAAACGCGCTGATCTCAGGAACTACTAAATCGAATTGAAAAATATAGGCTACTATTTATCCCAATATTCCCACGGGATCGGGAGTTACACGGGTGAAACCGCGGCACCGGGGCGCAGCTGGTTTAGGTATGAGATTTAAATACCACGCCAGCAACTAAGTATAGGTCATCTTTGCTATTCCGGGCGCTGCCTGTTGTGACTGGGATATGTGGTAGCTGGATTAGGCTTGCCAGAACCTTTTAAACCCTCTCAGCTTAGTCTACCGTGTCCAGAGGAAAGGACTCGTCAATATACGTCTGGAGCCACATTATTGAAGGAAAACCTAAGTAGGTATAAAGGTTATAAATAAATACCTACCTATAGTTATTTTGCCTCCTATCCTCTAATCGCCATGCCTGTGCCGATTGCCTACGCCTGCGGTACAAAAGGTTGTGGGTTTGATTCGGACGAATGAGTACCTAATTTGATGTTCCTTGGTATGCCAAGCTACCAAACTAAATGTCCGGACCCCTTTTTTCAGTTTTTACCCGATTAGTAATGTCACTGAATAATAAAAACGTCATTGTCAGAAATTTATCAAGGTAAGAGATTTTTTTTGAAGTTTTGTCCCGAGTAGTAATGTCAGTGTTAAAATAATCAAAACATCATTGTCAGAAATTAATCAGTACATGGTATTGCCATTAAATTACATTTTTACAATTTTTGTTAATTTGAATATTGGCTAAAGTTACACAAAATATGAGTCAGCAGACGATGACGGTGACGTCATTGACAGATGACGTCATTGCTCACGTTCCCGAAACGATCACGTTCCATAGCAACCAATGTTTCGTAAAATTATCGTCGGTACCTATTTAAATAATAATAACGTTCATCTGGGCTTGTGTAAAAAATAAGGAAAAACAAAAAATAACCCAATTTTTTATCGTTTTCTTCTGACGTTATCACGTAAAATTATCGTCCGTAAACCAACTTTATAGACAACCATTTTTTTGTAATGTTCCCATAATAATAGTAATTTTAAAAGTTAAATAGTACATTGTTATCCTAGGTGAAAGTTGTTATCCTAGAAAGTCACTCATTACAAGTCCCGAGACGGAGTTTGGCGCCCGAGCGTAGCGAGGGCGCTAATAGTTCGAGGGACTTAATGAGTCTTTCACCCGAGGTAAACACTGTGCTTAAAATTCACGAATTTGAGACTCCATACCACATGAATAAGATATCTTGAACTAAATATACCTACTTGAATTTGATTACTGAGAAAAAAGTTACTAAGTACTAAACTCTGGCAGTATGCATGAGCCGTGCCAAGCCATAATTATTATTCTTTGGTGTAAAAAAAAAAGCAAGGAGGTTAGGTTTTTGAAGTTCCTAATGCGTAATGATACTGATACTGGCTACATGCCGATTGCTCAAGTCGTGCGAAGCCATAATTTGACATGACAGCTGTCAGTGAAAGCGATAAGCCCTAGTAGGCTGGAAGTTTTATTTTCTACACGCTCTTCAGGCATATTTAGATCTACTTTCGGAGTATGAGTAATGAAAAATTTTTTTTTGTTGCATTGAATAGTACCTACATCAAAACAGATGCTAGAGAATAATAATAATTATGTATGTGCTTTAAAATAAAAAAATAGAAATAACTTTTGCAGGAATGAAAAACATTGGGACTGGACAGTATTTTTTTATTTTTCTGGAAACAAATTGTTACTTTATAATCTTGGCAAATTTGGCAACACTAACTGCAAGCAAACAAATTGTCTTTGGCAAAGTCGGCTGACGTGTTTTGTTTTTACCTTTCCCAAAAAACTGCGAAGTACATTTTATCTTTTGCATTATTGCGTGCTAAATACAAGATAAAGTTATATTGCCTAGTTTCCAAGATGCTGAAGGCCGTAATTCTCATCGGAGGTCCTCAAAAAGGTATATATTTTCTTTAATATTTAGCCGCGTCACCGCAACCGGCTTGCTTTGATAAAACGTTATCTACAAAAGTTATGTGCAAAACAATGGTGCAAAATTACATTAATAAGCTCTCATTGTTTATCAAGCAATCATTAAAATAGACCTACATAAAGGCCATAAATAATTAGTTATTTTTACACGTTAGGTTATAATCACAATTGTCTCAGCAAACTACATCCTGTCTGGCTACATCTACCTACAATAAACACTTTCCTCTACGTGGCATTTTTGTTTTGTTACACTTTAACCAATTTTCATGAAGTTATTAGTGTACTTACTAATAATAATAGGAAGCGGACCCCCGCCTCTGACTTGCCTTCACCGGCGGGCGGTCCAGAGTGAAGACGCGAGAGCAGAAATGCTCGAAGGATGGATACCAAAAGTCAGTGATGAGTTGGCCCGCTCGCTTGGATTACCAGTGAAGACTTAAAATCCAGTGAGGCCTCTCCATCCTTCAGCCATTCACGTTCCTGTTGCCCCCTTGCTGTAATTTACTCGGCTAATTATGGTGGCTCAGCCTGAGAGTTAGCTAGTCTCCGCCTGCCATTTTTACGTGTTTATTGGAGATTGTTATGGCAGGTGCCATAGTATCCATAGTTCCCCAGTATTTAGTCCACTATAGCTCAAGTGGTTTTGTCCTGTAGATTATCAATAGTTTTATCCAAACCGGAGGTTGTCCTTGGTTACACTTTATAGTGTAGACAGGGATAATCACCAGCTTAGAATCCACCCCATTGTTTGCTATTATACTTGTTATTGTAAGGGCCTCTGTGATGGCTTCAGCTCCACGCACGCATTCCAAAGGTCTGGGGCTTCATAGCCCCATGATACAGGACGTATAGTAGTAGGTAAACTGAATAGTAAAAAAAAAAACAGATTTTTTTCTCGTTTATTTTTATTGAATCGATAGCTTGTAAATCTAAGTCTTTCTCTCTCCCTCAGGCTCTTTAGTTAGTTTTGTTCTATAAAATCAGTTTAGCAATTTTCAGATATTCATATAGAGATTGGTGTATTATTATTACTGTGTACTACACAGTACACAGTAATAATAATACACAGAGTAGTAGTCACAAACTTTGCTTTAAGTTTTAATGCAACTTATTGCAAGTAGGTATAAATAAGATTAATACACTTCCAGGAACAAGATTCCGTCCTCTCTCACTGGACACTCCTAAGCCACTGTTCCCAATTGCCGGCCTGCCCCTCATCCAGCATCACATCGAAGCCTGCATAAAGCTCGAAGAATGCAAGGAGATTCTCATCATTGGATCCTACACCAGCACGCACATGGCTCAGTTTGTCACCGATATGCAGAAAGAATACCATGTTATTATAAGGTAATTTTTTTAGTACAAAATTGTACTTTGACAATCGCTTATTCGACAAGATTTTACTTCGACATTATTGAACTCTGGTATACCTATATTTATTTGTTTCCTTTCTTCCTATCTGACATTGATCATAGACCCATAAACTGATGTTGTGAGAGTCGATGAACTCTGATATCCTACTTCACTATCACTACATAGTATAAAACAAAGTCGCTTTCTCTGTCCCTATATCCCTATGTATGCTTAAATCTTTAAAACTAAGCAACGGATTTCGATGCGGTTTTTTTTAGTAGATAGTGATTCAAGAGGAAGGTTTATATGTATAATTCATGCATAATATAGCCGTGCGAAGCCGGGGCGGGTCGCTAGTATATTATAAATGTGAAAGTTTGTGTGTGTGTATGTATGTTACCTTTGTTACCTCCTTCACGCAAAAACTACTGGACCGATTGTAATGAAACTCGGTATCTACATAGCTGGAGACCTGGATTACCACAGGCTACTTTTATCCCAAAATTCTCACGGGATCGGGACTTACGTGAGAGAAACCGCGGGGCGGAGGTAGTGACTTAATACCGACAATACATAACTACAAAGTAACTTACAAACCTCTATTACTATGAAACTGACAAGGCTTATTTCAACATGGCTTTAATAAAGAAATGATGCAAGTTCTTAAAAGATCTTCTGTGACAATGGTATTCAGAATGATTTGATTTTGACTGACTCTTCTCCAACATGCTTACAATAACTTAATTTAACAACAGTACTAATCCAACATGATCCAATTTTGACTAAATCTCTTTAGTTGCTTAGCAAGGGGCTAGACTGTGCGGTTTGAAATGTCCTACCTACGTTTTAGTTTAGTTTTACGGGGCTGTTTCAGCACTTAGCCTCTTCATTTGGGCCATTGTCCGTGTGAGAATATCCTACTTGTCACTCCAACCATCGCAGGTCCTCCCAGAAGGCTAGCAGCCTTTTGAGGCTCGAAAGAGATACCGGCGATTGAAGCGTCCGTTATAAGTATTTCTAAAACTCTAATTGCACCAATTCCCCAGGTACCTCCAAGAGTTCACACCTCTTGGCACGGGAGGTGGTCTGTACCACTTCAGGGACCAGATCCGAGCGGGGAACCCTGAGGCCTTCTTCTTACTCAATGGAGACGTGTGCGCCGATTTCCCTCTAAAGGAACTATGGAAGTTCCATGAAACAAAGTCTGAGGCTTTGGTGAGAGTTATATAAGAAATTCAAAATTCTAACTGACTGATTGACTGATATATTACTGCATAACTTGAAACGCTGCATAAAATAATGATGGCAAGGCAAACCTTGAGCATAATATACACAACTAGCTGCGCTCCGCGGTTTCACCCGCGTAACTCCCGATCCCGTGGGAATATCGGGATAAAAAGTAGCCTATAACCTTCCTCGATAAATGGACTATCCAACACAAAAATAATTTTTCAATTCGAACCAGCAGTTCCTGAGATTAGCGCGTTAAAACAAACAAACAAACTCTTCAGCTTTATAATATTAGTATAGATTAGACAAACATAATAAAATTCTCCGTTTTTCTAAATTACAATGAAATTGATAGTACTTCGTGAACTAGATGTGGATAAGAGATATAAGCATTAAAAGACATGTGCATTTCATTTTCTTCATCAGCATCTGACGCCATTACACATATCAAGAACCTAACTTCCTTAAAAACAAGTAAACGTTTTGGCATCATTCTTTGGAGGCTTCTTTGTATCTACTACTAGCGACCCGCCCCGGCTTCGCACGGCTATATTATGCATGTATTATACATATAAACCTTCCTCTTGAATCACTCTATCTATTTAAAAAAACCGCATCGAAATCCGTTGCGTAGTTTTAAAGATTTAAGCATACATAGGGATATAGGGACAGAGAAAGCGACTTTGTTCTATACTATGTAGTGATGATGATGAAGAAAGAGCTTTAGAGAAAGAGGGTTAAAAGGTGGCTGAAGCCGCAAATGAAAATGTATACTAAAATTATATACTTTCTGCGGTCTGGCCACCATAACACAAGCCAGATGGCGTTGTGTGCAATGTCCTGAAATCTTATATTACTAATATTACAAATGTGAAAGTTTGTGTGTATATTTGTTACTCCTTCACACCAAAACTACTGAATCAATTGTGATGAAACTCGGTATGTAGATAGCTGGAGACCTGGATTAATATATAGGCTACTTTTTATCCCGATACTCTCACAGGAACTTATATTATAAATGTGAAAGTTTGTGTGTATATTTGTTACTCCTTCACACCAAAACTACTGAATCAATTGTAATGAAACTCGGTATGTAGATAGCTGGAGACCTGGATTAATATATAGGCTACTTTTTATCCCGATACTCTCACAGGAACTTATATTATAAATGTGAAAGTTTGTGTGTATATTTGTTACTCCTTCACACCAAAACTACTGAATCAATTGTAATGAAACTCGGTATGTAGATAGCTGGAGACCTGGATTAATATATAGGCTACTTTTTATCCCGATACTCTCACAGGAACTTTATATTATAAATGTGAAAGTTTGTGTGTATATTTGTTACTTTTTCACACCAAAACTACTGAATCAATTGTGATGAAACTCAGTATGTAGATAGCTGGAGACCTGGATTAACACATAGGCTACTTTTTATCCCGATATTCTTACAGTACTCGGACTTACGCGGGTGAAAACTATCATTATTATAAACCACTACTTTACTAGCTGTCCCGGCAAACGTTGTTTTGCCATAAAAATAAAAAAAAAGTATATAAGTAGTTTATCCGTTATCTGGCACCCATAACACAAGCATTAAGTTGCTTAGCTTGGGGCTGGATGGCGATGTGTAATATGTCCTCAAATATTTATAATATTTATTTAATTTTATAATATACAAAAATCACTATCACTACATAGTATAAAACAAAGTCGGTTTCTCTGTATATATATATCATATCCCATAGTATGCTTAAATCTTTAAAACTACGCAACGGATTTTGATGCGGTTTTTTTAATAGATAGAGTAATTCAAGAGGAAGGTTTATATGTATAATACATGCATAATATAGCCGTGCGAAGCCGGGGCGGGTCGCTAGTAAATTATAAAGGAAAAAAATAAGTATATAAAATAGAGACCTAACGAATATACAAAAAAAAAATCATACAAATCGGATCAGCCGTTTAGGTGAAGTTTGGCAACTAACACCGCGACACGAGAATTTTATATTTTAGGGATTAAAGGCAATTTTAAAAACTATTGTTTTCCAAAACTAGGTTACAATAATGGGTACAGAGGCGACGCGGCAACAATCAGTCCACTACGGCTGCATGGTACGTGATCACACAAACAAATCTGTGACCCACTACGTAGAGAAACCGAACAGCTACGTGTCCACTCTAATAAACTGCGGAGTCTATGTCTGTTCGTTGAACGTCTTTCAAACTATGGCTGAAGCGTTCCAGAGGAAACAAAGCGGATTTTACAAGTAAGTGATTGCAAAGTGACTTGACGATTCAGTTGGCACAATGGTCGCCATGCCGGACTGCCAAACATAGCATAAACATATTGTGGGTTCGATTCTCGCTTCAGACATGTATTTATGCTTAGATATTTGTCTGTGGTCTGGTTGTTTCTATGTATTATAAGTATATTTACAAAAGAAAAGTATATAAGTAGTATATCCATTGTCTAGCACCCATAACACAAGTGTAGTTACTTAGCTTGGGGCTAGATGACGATGTGTGGAATGTCCTGCTATATTTATTATTATTTATTTATAAAGTACTGTACTAGGAACGGTGTTGGCCTAGTGGTGGATACCTCGACTTTCATTCTGAATGTCGTGGGTTCGAATCCCATGCACCAATGGAATTCTCTTACGAAAATTTTATGTGCGCTAATAGGACATAAGCCAACTCCATCCTAAAGCAAAAAAGACCAAATTAAAAAGGTCTAGTTGCAGAAAACAACCCTTATAAAATAAAAGTACAAAGTTGCATAGTACTGACGAAAATTAGACTTACGACTATTGGCGACTTCAACAGCCTTCCACAAAGTTTTTTAAAACCATATCTTGTGGCAAAATGTACATGTACGGTTGGCAGCATAATTGCAGACCCACCGTAGAGTTCTGAAATTACAATTATTGAAATGTTTTCATTCTAATAATTTTTTGTTTGATATATTCATGAGTTTAAAGACTCGACTCAAAAAGAAACGAGGTAATTTGAGACGAAAATCCTTGTCATTTCAAAGTTACACTAGTTTTCATTCATAATTTTAGGATAGCTTCAAAACTACAGAGAATTTTTGGCTCAAAATCACCAAAATGTCGGTAAAGATCTCACCTACAATTCCATCTCAGCACTTATGAGAAAAACAAAAAACGTGTGGCACTCGGGCACTGCCGCAGTAAAGCTATTGCATCGTGCGAGCTTCGTGCAGTCGTACCATATACCTACATATACACGTTAAGGTGAAAGGGTACCTGCGCGCTCTCCATACAAACGTAGTCGACTGTTTCCTCCCTGGGTAATGACAATAGCACAAATATTTTTGTGCCATTAAACCTAATATCTGCCATGACTATGCCCCTATGTTTTGGTTTTTTTTCATTTTCTAATTATAATATAAATTAAAATTAAAAAATTAACAAAACCAAAAAATAGGGGCATGGTCATGGCAGTTATAAGTTTTATGCACCAAAAATATTTGCTCTAGTATCATTATCTAGGGAGAAAACAGTCGACTACGTTTGTAATAGTTTGTATGTAGAAAGCCCCCGGTACCCTTTCCTCTTAACAGAACGCTCGGCCGAGCTACATGGTAGGCAGAGTGGGTGTGTTAGGTTTTATTTTCGTTACCGAATTTCTTGATTCGGTCGCCGCGCTCAAAGCCCGCGATAAAAGCTATGCAATAGCTTAAAACACATTCGTAACAATCAATAATTTTCACCAACGAAGGCGACCGGTGCCGGTAGTAACTATTTAGTAACCTGTGTTGCTAGGTCGGTGGCGTATAGACCCACCCAACTAAAGCAGGTGCCTAGAATCTTGCTTGTGTTGAAAACATTCTTATAACAGCTTTACGGTGGGTCTGCAGTTATGCAGCCGACCGTTCAATGGACAAGTAGTACCTCGCACAAAAAGAACCCATTCATATTTCAGTGGTAACGGCCAAAGCAGTCCGGACTACATGTCGTGGGAGCAAGACGTGTTAGCACCTCTCGCTGGGACCAACAAGATGTACGCTTTACAAGTAAGTTACAGATATTTCAAGAATTGTTTGCGCGCGGTTCTGTTTTTGAACCTGTTACTATTTAGCTATAATTTGTGTTGCTCAGACCAGCGGGCCGATCACCGTATTCTTATGCAGCGCGTCTTGACTGCGTTTGCGTCATAACTATAGATTTCGTATTGCCGTATTTCTTAAGACGCACACGTCACGCAAACCTAAACGTCGCGCGCTCGCCGTATCGTGCTAAATTTTGACATGACATAAATGTCACGTTAATTGTCACTTATGAAGATTAGTCAAAAATTTCGTACGGCAACACAGCTTGTTACACGCGTAGGTGAAGTAGACGTGCAGTTAAAGTAACGGTTACGCGTAGCTTTATTTTACGGCAATACCGATTATTGTTTGCGTGCATTTGACGTATGCGTCAACTGGACATGCACTCGACTAATGCGTCATAAATTACGGCGATCGGAGGGCAGGATGGGCCTACTCCATCCTCACGCAAAAAGGACCCAACTAAAGAAGACTAGTTGCGGAAAACGGCACGTATACAAGTACAACTGCAGCGGAAAAGTTTAATGTCACATTTAATACAATATGTGTAATGCGTCATTATTAATTAATGGACTTTCGTGCAACTGAGTGTATATCCAGCAGTTGCGCGTGGTAGTTTTGTTTTATTTTGAATAAAAAAGCGTGTTAAAATAGTTTTATATATAAATTACGTGTCACGTTGTTTGTGCGCGATGGACTCCTAAACTACTTAACCGATTTTAATCAAATTTGCACACCGTGTGCAGTTTGATCCAACTTGAAAGATAGGATAGTTTACATCTTAATTTATCCCGATATTCCCACGGGATCGGGAGTTACGTGGGTGAAACCGCGGAGCGCAACGAGTAGTTTTATATACTACTAGCGACCCGCCCCGGCTTCGCACGGTTATATTATGCATGTATTATACATATAAACCTTCCTCTTGAATCACTATCTATTAAACCGCATCAAAATCCGTTGCGTAGTTTTAAAGATTTAGGCATACATAGGGATATAGGGACGGCGAAAAGTCACTTTATTTTATACTATGTAGTCTCAGACCTACCGAATTACCAAAAATTTTTGATAGAAATCGGTTAAGCCGTTTTGGAGAAGTTTGGCGACAAACGTCAAAAATTATTACGCGATTGAAACTGCGGGGCGCAGCAAGTGATAAATATATGTGTACCTACCTATTCTAATAATGGTTATGTTCCAGGTAACAAACTGGTGGTCTCAAGTGAAAACGGCCGGCTCAGCTATCTACGCTAACAGACATTACTTGGAACTGCACCGTGATAAACAACAAGACAATTACACATGTAATATTATACCGGACGTGTTCGTACATCCGTCTGCTACGGTCCATTCTACTGCTGTTGTAAGTTGGAATAATCTATATTTATCTATACAGGGTTATTGGAAATTATACCAGCAAGCCGTTGAGGGCTACTTCTGTGCACCTTAACAAACAACTTTTGTTCTACGACTTTTGGAAATTCGAAAAAAAAATTGAAATTTTTGAGGTTATGTAAATTCGAAAAACAGCCGATTTTTTAAAACAAAGGTCATTCAGACTAAGAACAGTAGATAAAACTTAATAAATAAGTAAAATTTTAAGGTTAATGACCTCTCCGTGTAAAGAACACCTGATAAACCGTAAACCTAACCTCAAAATTTTCGAAAAACTGTTCGAATTTCCAAAAGTCGTAGAACAAAAGTTGTTTGTTTAGGTGCACAGAAGTATCCCTCAACGGCTTGCTAGTATAATTTCCAATAACCCTGTATACATGTCGGCGCGAGGTATCTTAAGACTGTGGTCTGGTTGTTTCTATGTATTATTATTATATATTTAAAAAAAGTAGTATATTCGTTGTCTAGCACCCATAACACAAGTTTAGTTACTTAGCTTGGGTCTAGATGGCGGGGTGTGGAATGTCCTGTGATATTTATTCTTTGGTATGGAAATAACTGGGTCACTGAGATAGAGATAATTATATGCCTGATAATAACATCTTTGTATGGGACCTATAATCTATAACAAATTACCTATGTTTATTAAGGAATTAACCGACATGAATTCTTTTAAACTTAATCTTAAGAAATTTCTGATTGACAAGGTGTATTATACTATTAACTAGCGACCCGCTCCGGCTTCGCACGGCTATATTACGCATGTATTATACAGATAAACCTTCCTCTTGAATCACTCTATCTATTAAAAAAAACCGCACCAAAATCCGTTGCGTAGTTTTAAAGATCTAAGCATACAAAGGGACATAGGGATATAGGGACGGCGAAAAGTGACTATTTTATACGATGCAATGTAGTGATGTGTTCTTAAATGATAGAACAATTAAAGGACATCGACAATGCCTATTCTTACACAATATAATTATACTCACCTGACATTATATTATACATACTATTGTGACATTAATATTGAAACAAATTGACATTGTAATATCTATAAAGATTTCAAATAATACCTTCAAATATTTGTAATATTGACCTTTGTGAGCGTGATCACATAAAAAAAAAACCCCATGAGTTTCTTGTGCCTTCTTCTCATTGGTGGGCGCGTTCCGAAGGCACACATCCTAACTTAGTTTTTAAGACTATTTCAAGTGATCATGTGTATGTAAATACATAAGCATTGAAAGAAATAAAGAAATTTGAAATTTATAATAATTTTAATATAACTATAACTAAATTGCTATTTTTCTAATAATTTATTATGATAATAATCTTATAAAAATAAATTGTAAGATTTGCACGCCTCTTGGGCAGAGTAAAGAGAACTATAAATTAATTTGTAATAACATCAAACTATGTAAGTACCTTTATTCGCAAATAAATGATTGATTGATTGAATAATGATTTGTCCATAGATCGGGCCCAACGTATCAATAGGCGCCGGAGTAACTATTAAAGCTGGTGTCAGGTTAAAGGAATCAATAGTATTGAATAATGCTACTATAAACGAACACGCCCTTGTTATGTACTCTGTTGGTAAGTACATTATTTTTGACATCATCTTCTATCTATACATATAAAATCCTTTATCCTGACTGACTGACTGACGGATCAACGCACAGCCTAAACCGCTGATCGTAGAGACCTGAAACTTGGAGGGTGTGTTCTTTGTATGACGTAGGCATCGGATAAGAAAGGATTTATCGAAATTCTACCATGTAGGGAGTGAAAAAGAGGGGCAAAGTTTGTATGGGACAACTTGATTCCTTGGTCCATTTTCGACTTTTACGTTGACTAAGTCGCGGGCAAAAGCTAGTCGTCTTATAAATTGATGAACACCTGCACTCTCAAAAAAGTGTGACGTCATGCGTTATTGTAGTAACCATAGCAACGTATTGAAGTATGCAAAATGTCCACAAAAGAGTTCTTATGACGTTATCACGTAAAATTATCGTCCGTAAACCGACTTTACAGACAACCATTGTTTTTTTCTTACTTTTTACGCTTGTTTTTAACCCCCGATGCAAAAAGATGTATCTATCTATCTTGTTTCTAACCCCCGACGCAAAAAAAATTATCTATCTTGTTTCTAACCCCCGACGCAAAAGGATGTATCTATCTGGTTTCTAACCCCCGACGCAAAAAGATGTATCTATCTTGTTTCTAACCCCCGACGCAAAAAGATGTATCTATCTATCTTGTTTCTAACCCCCGACGCAAAAAGATGTATCTATCTATCTTGTTTCTAACCCCCGACACAAAAAGATGTATCTATCTATCTTGTTTCTAACCCCCGACGCAAAAAGATGTATCTATCTATCTTGTTTCTAACCCCCGACGCAAAAAGATGTATCTATCTATCTTGTTTCTAACCCCCGACGCAAAAAGATGTATCTATCTATCTTGTTTCTAACCACCGACGCAAAAAGATGTATCTATCTATCTTGTTTCTAACCCCCGACGCAAAAAGATGTATCTATCTATCTTGTTTCTAACCCCCGACGCAAAAAGATGTATCTATCTATTTTGTTTCTAACCCCCGACGCAAAAAGATGTATCTATCTTGTTTCTAACCCCTGCCGCAAAAAGAGGGGTGTTATAAGTTGGACGTGTCTGTGTGTGTGTGTCTGTCTGTGGCATCGTAGCTCACGAAAGGATGAACCGATTTTTATTTGAAAGGTGAATTATTAGCTATATTTGATCAAAATCAGTTCAGCCGTTCAAAAGTTATATGCAATTTTCCTTAGCAGGCGGGGGTTTTTTCTCTGTTAAGGATGTTTTTATGTCGGAAACTACTGGAAGGATTGGAATGAAAACGAATATTATGGGTATTATTTTGGGGCTCTTTAAGTTGCAAGTGAATAGATATCTTCTAGACACCGCGTGCTACATCTTAGACCGCATCGTCACTTACCATCAGGCAAGTGTAATATTGGGCAAATGCTAACGTAAAAAACCTGTCAAGTGCGATTTGGACTCGCGCCCCACTTAAATAAATAAATAAATATTTCAGGACAATCCACACATCGCCATCTAGCCCCAAGCTAAGTAACTAGACTTGAGTTATGGGTGCTAGACATCGGATATACTACTTATCTACTTTTCTTTTGTAAATATATACTTATAATACATAGAAACAACCAGACCACAGACAAATATCTAAGCATAAATACATGTCTGAGGCGGGAATCGAACCCGCGACCCTGTGTTTGGCAGTCCGGTATGGTGACCATTGTGCCAACTGGGCCAATATTATTTAAATTCTATTGTTAGTCATCATCATCTTCCTGCCCTTATCCCAATTTATTTGGGGTCGGCGCAGTATGTCTTTTTCTTCCATTCACTCCTATTAGTCGTCATCTCATCGTTCACATTCATCTCTCTCATGTCTTGTCTCACGCAGGCCATCCATCTTTTTTTCGGTCGTCCTCTTCTCCATCCCTCTACATTCATACTCATCACTCTTCTAGTCACATGCGTCTCCTCTCTTCTATTGTTAGTATTTGTTGTTATAGCGGCAACAGAAATACATAATCTGTCAAAATTTCAACTGTCTAGCTATAACGGTTCATGAGATACAGCCTGGTGACAGACAGACGGACGGACGGACACTGAAGTATTAGTAATAGGTCCCGTTTTTACCTTTCGGTACGGAACCCCTGGCTTTAAGCATCCAGTGCGAAGCCATTATTGAAAGGTTTATAAATAAAATGTTTGTATTGTGTTTCTAGTGGGTCAAGACGCGACTGTAGGTGAATGGTCCCGAGTGGAAGGGACCCCTTCAGACCCCGACCCGAACAAACCATTTGCAAAGATGGACAACACACCACTTTTCAATAGTGACGGTCGGCTGAACCCTTCGATCACTATTTTGGGTAAGATTTACTTTAGGAGCTTGGCATAGTGTTTTTTTGCGCGGTCTTCTTTGATGCCCTTACCTGTCGATAGAGGGCATTATGACGAACAAATAATACCTTTACACCAAACTTTAAGAGCGTCTCGGAAACGGGATATTCAAAGAAACGCATCTTGATCGAGTTTTTCCAAAAGTGCGCGGTCCACTTTGATACCCATACCTATCGATAGAGGACATCACAACACACTAATAATACCCTCATACCAAACTCCTAGAGCGTCTTGGAAACGGGATATTCAAAGAAATGCATCGTGACCGAGTTTTTCCAAAAGTGCGCGGTCCACTTTGATACCCATACCTATCGATAGAGGACATCACAACACACTAATAATACCCTCATACCAAACTCCTAGAGCGTCTTGGAAACGGGATATTCAAAGAAACGCATCTTGATCGAGTTTTTCCAAAAGTTTTCGCGGTGCGCTTTGAGACCCATACATCCCCATATCCGTTCATAGAAGAATGTGGGTCTGAGAATAGTAACTTATTATATTTACGTAAAGTTTTGTTTTTTTTTTATATCGAGCCAACTTTTCTAATCCAGTTTCGGTTTCACATTTACTAGATATCTTTTTTTTTATTCATCTAAGCTTTTAACAACAGAGAGAAAGGGTCAGGTTGAAAACCAGCGCTGTGAAGCTGCGACTCAATATGCTAAGCCTGCTCCTTTTGCCATAATAAATATTTATTGCATAAGTTAAAATTATAATAATGGCAATAAACGTTTTTTTTTATTCGTTACAGGTGCTGGAGTTATAGTGCCAGGTGAAACTATCCTCCTCAACTCAATAGTACTACCGCACAAACATTTATCAAGGAGTTTCAAGCACGAAATCATATTATAGTAACCTCTTTTAATCGGTAATGTAATTATCATACCTTTTGTCTTAGGTGAACGTCAAACGCGACGCGACGCGATATACTTACGGTTTTGTTTAAATATGCCTTTAGATATGCCTTATTTAGTTTCCTAAGCTATAAGAGATATCGAAAAATGCTGAAAGGAGTTTCGTGTCAGATTTTGACAAAAGCTAAAACTGTATCGTTAGATTTTTAAAACTATGAACTTTTTTCGTTATCTCTTATTGTTTAGGAAGTGACCCTAAAGAACCATTTGAAAAATCATCCATATTATTGCGTCTCTTTAGAATACGCCACAATGTCTAAAGCTTAGATATAGCACATGTCGTGTTAAGGGACGCCCGCGCTGGTTCGATTCCTCTCTCGACAAACTTGTCACAATTTTTTCATGCACAAAATCAATAACAGTACTTGATAATGTATTTTCAATGAAACAAATTCACAAAGGATAGCATAATATCTATCTATACATATAAAATGCTTTGTCCCGACTGACGGATCAACTCACAGCCTAAACCGCTGAACCTCAAACTTGGTGCTGTATGGGTGTGTTCTTTGTATGACGTAGGCATCCGATAAGAAAGGATTTTCCGAAATTCTAACCCTTAGGGGGTAAAAAAAGAGGGCAAAGTTTTGTATGGGACAACGTGATCCCTTGGTCGATTTTCGACTTTTACGCAAAAGCTAGTTATAAGATTTAAGATAAATAGTAAGCTGGTCTATCGCATTGGGACCTATTCTGTATTGACATTTTGAACGTTTTTCTCGGTGTTGCTGGGTTTTATTATAATATCAATATTATATTGATAGGTAAAAGCGAACACGATTTTCACCCCTAACTTTCCTTATAACTGATAATTTTCTATCCGTTATGGTGATCAAGAGTGTCGCTTACCTGGCTCAGTTCTTCTTTGCATAATCTCGCCATGAGTAGTTGGTATTTATGGAGATCGCTCGGCCGCTGTGGATTCACGATTGCTTCGAAATGGTGGAACCATAGTCGTGGTTTTATTGTCCAAAAATCAGCTATCCTGGATTGGATGGATAGGCTCAGTTCTTCTTTGCATAATCTCGCGATGAGTAGTTGGTATTTATGGAGATCGCTCGGCCGCTGTGGATTCACGATTGCTTCGAAATGGTGGAACCATAGTCGTGGTTTTATTGTCCAAAAATCAGCTTTCCTGGATTGGATGGTCATGGCGCTGACTGGTTTCTCGTCGGGCGTTCCAGACGGAAGAGTAGAGTTGTTGGAAGGGCCACCACCCGTCGGCCATGGCGTGTGGGCCGGCAGCGATAGGCTGTTGCGGTGGTGTTGGGTTACACCCATGTTTAGACCCATCGGCACAATGGGCACTTCCACTTGATACTGCATTGTCATTTTTTTTAAAACATTTTAAAATTTGAAAAGGTTAGTGTCGCTTTCCAAAAACACTATATCTTTTCTGTCTTCACGTTCCGGGGTCACCAATATGGTGGACCTAGCAAGGTATTAAAAAACGTGTAATTTATTTGACTGTTACTTACAGACTAACTTACAAACGTGTATCGTTTATAGTAGGGTATCGAGAACCGAAGACTTTTTTAAGAACCGGGATTTTCGGTACCAGCCTAAGCAAGAACCGGGATTTCCCGGGATTTTCTTTAGCTTAGTATTAAAGCTTTGTAAGATGCTATGTTGACCAGACTTGTAATTGTGCATGTTAGAGCATACTCCTTATGAAACTCTTCAACAATATATTTTTGTAACACGTCATCGTTTTTAGTAGGGGATTCGACAATATATTGACGACATTTTTCACTTTAGCTATTTAATCATGATATGCAAATTGCTGTTCTGATATTTCTGGAGTTGTAAAACCACTGACAAGAACTGCATAGTCTTAAAATAAATAAATAAATAAATATTTCAGGACATATTACACATCGCCATCCAGCCCCAAGCTAAGCAACTTAATGCTTGTGTTATGGGTGCCAGATAACGGATAAACTACTTATATACTTTTTTTTTTTTTTGTAAATATATACATATTATACATATAGGAAACACCCAGAACCAGAAACAAGAATTTATGGTCAGCATAAATACTTGTTCCCGGCGGGAATCGAACCCGCAACCTTCATCATCCCCTGAATCCTTATCTGAAGCGTTATTTTCTCTGCTTACATGATTTAGTGGTCTGGCCAACGTTGCCAAGAGTAATTCATCTTTGTCTTCTATTGGTTCTTCTTCAACTTCTGTCGCAGTTTCTTCATCTGTTATGTCAAACTTATTATAAAATACATCCACAATCGCTAGCTTTAGAGCATGTGCTATGCATTTCTGATGATAAGAGGGTAAAAACTTTCCGAATTTCACCATCATACTGCATCCGTCAGTCGTTTCAGCAACAATATATTTTTCAATATCTAAATCGTAACAGTCAATTTTTTATTATTTCAACGCATTTTTTGACTGGTAAGGAACCATATACTCTAATAAGTCCTAGATTATTTGTGTATCACACGAAATATATTTTTCCCGAAAATCCCGGTTCTTAGGTTTTTAATTTTAAATCCCGGGATTTTCGGTATCGGGATTTCCCGGTTCTACCGAGGACCTAATAAGGTGTATAGGTAGGTACTACACCATCATGTTGCCCAGGCATGCCGTTCTCTTTCTAAGCGAGCATGCTACATCCTCGACCTCATGGCCGCGACACCATCAGGTGAAATGAGGTCAAATGCTAGCCTATTTTGTGTAAAAAAAGGTAATTCACTAAAAACTATTTCAAACCAACTAGATTTTGCGGTTTGTAAAATCTGGCATGTAATTTTACCGGTATTCTGACGGCAGTCTGAATTGTGGTTGGGGTTCTCATAGTTTTTAACCACAGCATGTAACTGCATGCACATACATAATACATTTTCCCCTGACAGAACAAGACCAGAAGCCGCGTTGCGCTTTATCGCGTTACGCAATCACTTCTTTATTTGTACAAATTAAAGAACAAATGATAGGACGTTCAGATGATGCAGCTTATTCTTCAATGCCAAAAAGGCTTCGTTTGAAAACCCAGGTTCTCCACTCACATTTGAGTACCATTTTGACAGATTTTTAGGGTGAGGAAGACAAGTATTGAAAAAGGCTCTTACATACCTATACGCAGTAGGAGAAAGAAAGTTTAATGTCGGGCAAAACTTTTTGATGTATTCTGAATAAACGAGTTTCTTCTTTGTAGCACATTTTTGTATATTTAATCTAAAATATCAGCTGCTACTATATTCGAAGAAAGCAAATCATATACATCATCAGTAACAAATCTATTGTTTTTTTAAATTCTTCATGATGTTTTTCAAAGATTCCTTTTAGCAAGCCGTTTGGTTTTTTGTTGTAGTGTTTTTAGACGTCGGACGAATTATAAAGGCCACAGCCGAAGGATGCAAATAAAAAAATGTTAAAGTATAAAAATTACTTTAATAAAAAAAGATCTTAATTATAATTTTACAAATAATTAGCTTAAACCGACAGATCGTTCGATGTTAGAACAAAAAGTGGCGAAATCCCACGATGCTCGCCATCCGGTGTTTCGTAACGCTGACTCGGCGCCTCGTGCCGGCAGTTTCCAAGAAGCGCACTTTGTAGGTAAATTAGTGTCAGCGAATCCTTGGTTATACCGCAGCGTAACAGACGTAACGCTCGCAAAACATTTGTTTACGCCGTAATTGAGGTTTTAATTTAATCTTTCGCGGCGAATCAAACACTGGTTCTAAAGCAGAAATATTGACATCACCAATCACTATTTAGAAATGGACGAGTCCATTTTTTAAGGAAGTTAAATAAATTCAATTATCAAAGGAAATGAAATCTAAACATTACTTACACATTAAATGTGATCCCCTCGTGCTTCTTTGTAGAACCACTGGCATTTTTACACGTGGGAACAACACAACACGGCATAATTAGCTGAAAAACTGCACTTGTCACAACGCGTCTTGACGCCTCTGCGACCCATAGAGTGCTAATAACTACTACACCAATTTGGTGTAGTTATTGTTGCTTCAGTTTCTAAAGCCTACGCGGTTTCTGGTCTTTTTCTGTATTCTGAGATTTTTCCATAAGTTTTCGTTTACAATAACTGTAGGGTTTAAGGTATTTTTAAAATTCTTGTCTACAGTCGGGGCCTCCCCGTGGTGTTCACCGACTTGAGCTGGCCTTCAGCATTCGTCATTATATTGCTGTTCCCGCAACGGGAATAAATCTGATTGTAAATCATACTTTAGTTGCTGGAAACTTTCCTGTGCTCTTTGATACCTATCCCCGCCTCCCCGGTGCGCCTCACACCTGGCTTGTAGGTTTAAGGTCTGTGTGGCAATAACTCTGTCGCGTCGCGTCGGCTGAGTTCACTCGTGCTCCATCGTCGGCTGCCTCGACTCGGCGTGTGTATCCTGTCATCACCACATAATAGGGAATAAATAAATAAATAAAATTGATATTTATTTCTTCCTCTTATATATAGATACACTGATAAAGTTAAGTACACTGTAATAACAATATGTAGAGGAAGCTGGTGTCTGAATTAGGTATCAAAATAATACCTGTTTCACAGATCACCAAACTCTAGTTACATGATAAATATACTATCAGTAGTTATTAATGTGACTTGAATATGAGTATGATGGTATTGTGCACTATGCTAGGGAATGCCATCACTACATTCCCTGGCGTAGTGCCTCCCTAAACACTAGAAACACAGCTTCTGTGTTCTAGCCCAAGCCTTCCTAGCCTGTCGGCTTAACCGTCGATATTCATTACAACTGCCAATCTTATGGCCGTTTAAATCACAATACTGGCACCTTACCTCCGCGGTAGTGGCATGTACTTGCCTGCAAGCTTTGCTCAGCGGCGGCGTGCGTCGACTGCCGGCAGGTCGGCGCGTCCCCTGTTGCCGCGTCGGCGACGAGATCAGCTGGCGTCGGCAGATCTCGTCGAGCAACTTCCAGGAGTTTGTTGGTGTTGTCCAACTCTAAGTCTTCTAACTTCTCTCCAGTTTTATAGAGGCTGGGACTATGATGTTGGTTGATGGTAACGGAATTATCTCGTTTTTTTCCTTGACCGAAGTGTGTGTCTGCAGGGTTCTGTTTACGACGTCGGCGCGACTGTCATTGGTCAGCGTGACCAGTTGGGTTCCCGAAGTCTTCGTATATGTAGTTTTGGAGCCACATTGTGAGCGTACTACCTCTTTTTGGAGAAGTATTAGTAACCACGTATCTTTTCTGACTTTTTGGATCTTGTTGTTTTTCAACGTCTTCTTTGCTCGTGTGCAGTTTACGTTTTTGTGCTGTATTAAGCCGGTGATGCAGTCCTTTGTGTCCTTGATAGATGGCGTCGCGAAGGTGGGTAACTCGATTGCTGTTACCCCACAGCGCTCCTCAAATTGGTTCCTTACGTTTGAGGACAGTGGGTGGTATTGCAGGTATATAGTAACAATTACTTAAGCTATGGTGGTGTCGTCATACACTACATGTGGCACAGTATTTGTTTCTCACACAAATCTCTAAAGAGATCTACTGCCGTTTTTCCATCGTCTATTCACGGTTTGACGATTGTCGAGTATAATGGGAATCAGTTCATGGAATAGATTTGATCAATTCTTTGATATCGGAAATTCATGTTTCATCTGAATTATGATTACTAGTCATTCTTCTACAATAAATCTCATCTTTAATACGATCTGATATATTCAAAGCATTCATAAAAAATATTGACCAACTCGGATTAAACCAGCAACTATAAAATGGAAAGCTTTATTACAATTTCTTGGATTCAATGCATTGGTATATTTATATCTGGGTTGGATATCAGATAAAAACGATAAAATGAAAGATCGTTGATTATGAATATCTCCAAATGCCCAGTATACTTATAGTTTGTTTGAGCATATCCACTGTCTCCTAAAAAAGCAGCTCTGAAATATCTCCTTCCTCGAACATCATGCAGCAGCGACTGTTTGCAAATATTCTTGAATCATGTATAGATCCTGGCCAACGGGCTACAATGTCATATATTTGTAAACGGACCACGCACATTATTTGTACATTGATAGAGAACTCTCCCTTTCGGTTCCTAAATGTTTCACCTTGCTGTCTCAATGCACCCGACTACCCCTGAGAACCGTGCAATCTCAGAAAATTGTCTTTTTTTTGCACTCAATTTGGTCCTCGGTGAAAATTTAATAAGCTGTCCTAATTTTAGGGCCAATACCTCCACAAATTATCTACAAAGAAATAAAAATAATATGAGAATAAAAATATAAGGATGTGGACAATCATTGTATGGAGAAATTAATTGCCATGTATTTCAAATTATCTGCGTAAGTAGGTACCAAAGTATTTAAGTAAGTAGTTAGCAAAATACTTGCGTTACCCCTAGCTAGATACATGCACAAATAAAGAATGATGGCAGGGCAATAATCAAGCATATACCCAAATAGAAAAAATATGATAAAATACTCCGTTTTTCTAGATTACAATGAATTTATTACGTACGACGTTAACTCAATAGTAAAAAAATCTTTTTGGTAAGTACCAAAGTATTTGAGTACAGAATACAAATAGCGGAAACCTAAAAAAAACTACATCTAACCTCTTTGTTCATAACCTTGTTATAGGAATAAGTAGTAATGGAGTCTCAAATTCACTCTTTTTAATTATTACTAAATTATTATTTTATACCCCTATAGCTGCGTCTAAATGGTTGAAAAAAAAAGATTTACGATTAAACAAGAAAGGCACATAGCCTAGTGTGAGCCGGTTCCCTATATTTCTATACAGAAAATTTAGATTCGAGGTTTGGCCATTATTCTTTAGAGACTTAGTGATTTGCGTCTTGATGATGATGGAAAACAGTGATTGTTGTATGAGATATCTGACCGATTCTCAAACTCCCTGGCGAAAATTAAGTGATCAAATAACAACAAGTACAAAGATTTAAACCCGACAGTGTGCGACTGGAACACTAAAACAGAACCGCCTGGCGAAAGCTCGACGCCGCCCTTTTATACTTAGTTAAAAGTTTTCTCCAAAGTTCGGGAAAATCCGCGAAAATACATAAACAAACTTCTATGGACTAGGAATATTCTGGACGTCGAACTTTCGTTGTTGTCAAAGTCAATACTGCCATCTGGTGGCGGGTAGAGACAACTATACAATTAATCAATAATCTGTCACTGTCACTATTGATTGTCAGATTTCTGTCAAACACTATATTTCTTTTTGTTTAAGGCGCGAATTTTAAATTAATATCTTTTCTGTCCTGCACAGTTATTGTCAATAGCTATACATACAACAGTTGTCTTCTAGACTTCAATTCTTTCAATAGTCTTCTATTCGCCGAACTTTTGAGCATCAATAATTATACCAGATGACAAAGCCTGTAGAATAATATACAATCTACGTATCAAATTACCATCAACACCGGTTATTTCTGACGAACAACTTGCGTTTCTGAAAAATCTTCTAGTATTATTACCATCGTTTGAGTTGCCGCTGATTTGTCTCGGTTTGTCGATAATCAGACCCAATTCCTCGCGAAAACGTCTTTGAACTGTATTTTTCTTTTTTTGCTTTGATCGTTTGTTTTCCTCACTTGTCGCTGACCATCTTTCAAAAGAAAGATTGTATGAGATGTGTAATATCATCTCCATGCACCTAATCCAGGCGTGCAGTAGTGTAAAACTTTAGGTACTTGTAATTGCATTATTGGCACAAGCAGCCCTCCATTACCACTTGATGTACCTAAATGATAATACGGGAAAAATAATTTGAACCACTGTTTGTTTGGCAAATAGAAACCTTTTGCGAAACTCATTATTGCTGAAAAAATTTAAGGGATTTGTAGCGTCGCGTATATATCGTTAGGCCGGATAAGTGTATGGTTCTTCATACACGTAATCAATAAACTCTTCAAAATCCATAATTTCACTCATTAACAAAATAAACACACTTTCGCGTTGAGGTTCACAGCCAACTCCAAGATATTTTTGTCAATCGGTACTCTTTTCCGTGCGCCTTCTCTTGTTTTGTATACTCTGGGCATATTGGATCCTGCAAAAGCATATACAATAAATCAATAAGGGACACTTGATTTTTAGATTTTTGAATTTGCCAACAATGCGTAGTAATTTTCCAACTTTGGCGTATTAGTTTTCCATTGTAATTTTCCAACAATGACGTCGTAATTTGCCATTGTAATTTCCAACTTTTCCAACTATGACGTCGTAGCTTTCTGTTGTAATTTTTCAAGTTTGATGTCGTAGTTTTCCATTTTCCAATAATTCGCACACTATGACGTCGTAATTTTCCATTGTAATTTTCCAATTATGGCGTTGTAGTTTCCATTTTAATTTGCCAACAATGCGTCCTAGTGTCCATCAACAACGACACTGTCTTGCCTCCTGTATTCAGCTGTTTGAGACCACGAGTTTTGTGGATGTATGAAATTATTTTAGATCTCAGAATACAACATTTTTGCACAGCCTTATAACTATTCATTTCTTTTTTTTTCACCTTATCTACCGCATCAAAAAGTTGATCTAGGGGGTCGAGGTTTGGATCGATGCCTCTCATTGTCTCGTAAGTAGGTACGTTCTACTTGTTCAATGTAGCCAGAAAGGTCGAAATTTAGGGAATACGTTTCTTGGACGGGAATTGAGCTGGAATGGGGCCCCAAGTCATAAAGTGGCTCATCAATAGGGGCAGTTTCCTCCCTAGCCTTAAAATCATACGAGGTCCTTGCGTCGTACTATTTCTCAGGAGCTTTCTTTGAAATAGTACGACTTCGCTTTCTTCTCGTTTAATTTTGACTTCCAATTTTTACTTCTTGGTGTTTGTCTTTTTGGATAGGCAGGCATTTCTTAGGCAGATATAACGTGCGCGTGGTTAACAGGAGCGAGATAAGAGGTCCAGAAATGAAAGCTTCAGGTTCAATTGCCGAACAATTTATTCTAGCACGATAAATTCCACAATTGCTATCTATTATAAATGGTACTATAATATTAATTAGTAATAGGATTATGAAGTTAATGTTAGATATAAAATTATCAACGTCCATTATAATTCACAAAGAGGAAGTGAGAGAAAGAAGTTTTTGACATAACATTGACGGATATCAAAAACTATAATTATGACACTAGCACAGAATATCATCACTAGTTAATAGGGTGAGAGCATCAAGTAATGTATAGGTACATATTTCTAACAGGGGGGGGGGGGGGGGTTTCCGCAAACTCACGTGCATCAGCCCAATTTTGTTTAACGTTCCTCTGTTGAAACTCGTATGCCCTACGTTGGCTTCTTGTACCAGCGGGATTACCACGCTGTAACTGGTTAGAGCTTCGTCCGTTTACACGGGAATTTGACATCCTGTCTATTATAAAATAATAACAAAAAAGAGTCATAAAAACGACCTAGGGTGTATTAAATTTTTTGAATTCGCCTTCGAATGTTGAAACTGTGGTAATTTTCCTAGTAATCCTTGTCACAATACTCTATTTCTGTTGCTACTGAACGGCATAGTAACTTATTATATTTAGCTGTGATCTACTAATCAAATAAACCGCCTCCTATTGTTTCCGGTGCAAAGGTTTCGATTACGCTAATAGCATTTCCACGCTGAATGGCTAACCTCTGCGCCAGAAACGAACCGGACCGGGAATCACTTCCATTCTCTCTAATTCTATTGCCAAAGAAATAATCAAAGACTTACTCTCGTTAATTTTTTGGCGTGTTGCCTCCCCAACACTCCAACGTCTCTACAGCAGGCACAAAAATATTGTTAGCTTCCAAGTTCACGTATTTGGCCCGCTTTCTGCCGCGGCCCGAGGCGTACATTTAGTAGAATTAGTATTTACTAGCGACCCTCCCCGGCTTCGCACGGCTATATTATGCATGTATTATACACTCTATCTATTAATTTTTTTTAATCCGCATCAAAATCCGTTGCGTAGTTTTAAAGATTTAAGCATACAAAGGGAAATAGGGACAGAAAAAGCGACTTTGTTTTATACTATGTAGTGATAGTCATTTAAAATAGCAGAGATTAACAAGTACTCATGAGCATTGACAGTTTGCGAGAGAGGAAGGATCTAGTAAGTTGACAATTTCATCTGTCAACTGTCACTTTGGGTATACGTCAGTGTCTCAAACGACTTTGACAACAATCAAACTACAACAAAAACGAATCGCTGATGTGTGGTGATTCTCGTTTATCTACTTTATGTTAATACCAAAGTCGATCTAAAGGTCGGTTGCACAAATTTTATTTTAATTTAAGCTTACTTTTTATTGTTAAATTATAACTGTTAGTGTTAAGTAATAACAACGCGGATTTGTTGCACAATTTTTTATAATAATTTGTATGAAAATGAAGGCAAAATCAATTTAGTTCATGGTGCTTAGGATACGGGATGTTGATTTTTTATCTTGGACGCTTTCATAGTAATTTGATTTTTTTTAAATAGATTAAACATATTGATATGCTTTAAATTGTGGCCTTAAACGAGCTTGGATGATTCTGTCCGTCGCACTATGGGAAAAAATGGTCATTCGCTGATCATAAATCTGTAACTTTTTTATTTTTAAAGATAGAGCCTTGAAATTTTGCATACATATAGTACATGAATTACTCTTTTGGATACATTCACAACTTATAACATACAAGTATTTTACCGCGGCTTTACTTGCGGTCAAAGTTGAAAGTTTGTATGAAATTCGGGTTTTTATTTGAGTTTTGCTCATTAATTAATTATCTCGTGTTAATATTCTAATAATTAAGTAAAATAAATAAAAATAAAATAAATCATAACATAATTTTATTAATAAAATATACAAAAATACACAGACGAATTAAAATAGACATTAAAATAAATTGCATCTATTCTGTAGTTACTAAAGCTACTAATTACCAATACATCTATTATTTTTATTAAAGAAAAAACCTATAGGTACTTAATAGAGTTCTTATACTCAGTACAAATCTTTAATCCTTTTCATTAATTACAATATAAATATTGCACACAATATTAAATTACACTTCAGGATCCGAAACGAATTGATTCACTTTCAAAAGCTGCACAGTTTCTTCGTCTAGTTCCATACATTTTTTTACATATGGTTTACGAATACTTGTTATGTAAGGATCCGATGTATATAGTAATGTATGAAATACATCTTCGTTGGTTGCTGCTCTCGAACATTTTCTGGAATGATGTAGTCTAAATTTTCTGTAATCTTTATTGCGAGACTCTTGCGCGTCTTCCGAGAGCTGTCCTATTGGTAATACAGCAAAATACTTAATGATGTTCTCACCATGAATCACTATTTTGTGGACTGATGACGGCATATAATACCAGTTGTATTTGCTCACATATATTCTTGCTGTTTCTAAAGCGTATTCTTTTTTTTTATTTTTTTATAATAAAGTAAGAAATAGGGAAGGAAAGTGGAATTGGAGGCCGCCGGGATCTCACGAGTGGACCATGACATAATGGATTGTCCTCTCATTTTGACTGAGAGCACCCCTATTAGCAAGTGTATGCACATCTTGGGGCGTGAGATATATAAATTACGGCGATCAGACAACAAAATTCGTTCGCGAGTGCTGCCCCTCTTGCCCCGCATCATAAGTTGGTGGAGCAGATGGGACAGTTAGCCATCCTGAGATTTCATTCTTCACTCTGGTGTGTAACCGCTGAATTTGAATACGATACCGTATGATTATTATAAAGAACAAGATGAGAACAACTAATATTATCACAATGCCCCACCAGGTATAATGTTGAGGTGGGACCCATGGTTCGTCTCGCAGCTGTGTAATATGGGATTCATCCACCCACCCCTCAACGGATATCCCTTCTAAGGACTCTCGCTGTGAGGGTAAGGTGATGTTGATGTTTATATCATATCCAGTCTTGATAGTTTCTTGTCTAAGCTGGTATATTTGCCCATCAATATGAAGGTAATCCCCTTCTGCAGAGGTGAGTACCACTGGATGAGGACTAGGTTCTAGCAATGAGTGCACCACTAGCTCTTGTCCCTGTGTAACCATAATTTCCCCACTTTGCGAAGTGGAGCTAACTAGGACCCCCCCATCGAAAGTTATAACTTCCATTGGGGGATTGTTGGATAAATTCCATTCACAGTTAGTTGCCTGATTTGAGTCGGACAATAATTTATTTAAGCATAAATTAAAGTCTGGGCGTACAACCTTTGGGCATAAAGTTAGTGTCAGCATCTCTTTGCAGGCAGTCGGGGATATCTCCCAGCAAGTGTCTTTTGTCTTGCATGCTACAACATCTGGTAGCTTGAGCTTTCGGTACCCAGATTCATATTTCATATGGGTCGTGTGTATTTTCATTAAGGCAGCAGACCTATCGGTCAAGATTCTAGGGAAAATCATTACCCCCGACACCATTGGGTAAGGATCGAAACTCACTCTATGAAGAGATAGTTTTCCGAGCTCATACAATAGAGTGAGGTCCTGGGAATAAGCTGTGTTCACCATGGTGGGGTGCTTAAGTAACACATCAATAACATCATTTGCCGGGACGATATCTGGTGTTATTTTTCCTGACAATGCACTGTCCACAACTCTAGCAAAGTCGTTGGGTGCTAATGCCAACCAAGTTGCATACACCTCTCTAAAATAATTAGACACCAAATCCGAGCAATCTGTCCGTTCCGTCAGCTCTCTTAGGATTCTTGCCTGGCGATCAACAGCATGGTGGATAGCATGCTGATTATCCACTAGTGTGTTTATGCTTTCTACCACTACATGCTGCTGGTTTTTCATCGTTAAGAGCTGCTTGTCTAAAGCATCCATAGTGTCTTGGAGGGACCAGATAGACGCCCGGTTCCAAGCGGCAACCCCGCCTACGATTAAGGTTTCAATAAACCGTCGGCTTCGGTGCCTGTGTCTCGCAGGGATGAGATCCCCGATCTTGTCTTTTAACAAAGATATAATCATTTTTTGATGGCTAGGGTTGACTGAGATATTACAATTTGTTCCTGAACCAACTAAGGACATTTCCATCAGATGTGGCATATGATATATAATAGGAATGTATAAAAATCCTGAAAACTCCATATAGCTTCCTGTTTGTTCCATGACTAGTCCAGCTGCTGGGGCGATTATGCCAGATTCTAGAACGCGAGTCTCGTAATGTGTGCTATTCATATTGGTGTCGACAGAGGTATCATCAGACAAAAGAAGGTATGTGGTGTTGGATTTCTGGTTAGAGGCGGCCCATGGTGCTGTATCTGCACTACGTCTTGGTCGTTTATTAACTCGTTTGACACTCGATTGGCGCTCCATCATGGTATGATAGGGGAGGATGTTAGGAAGGACAAATGGTTTATACGGGATGAAAGGAGTGGTTGAGCGGGGAGTAGAGGTAACAGGAGAGGAAGTTGTAGATGGCGGCGCCTCTGTCACTATTCTTATGGTCATGCTCCCAAGGTCTTGTCTCACCTGCAATATCTCATCTTGCATTCTAGCCTGGTTGACACGAGTACTATGACCGTGGGCATACATCCACCCTAGAATTCCCCCAAGCGAAAGAATTCCTATCCCTCCGCAAACAAGCGCAGGAATCAGGAATAAAACAGGTATCATGGTGAAGATGAACCACTAAAAGGAGTTGAGTCGTGTATACAGTACAGATGATATGTACATAAAATCAAACAGTTATTGTCAATAGCTATACATACAACAGTTGTCTTCTAGACTTCAATTCTTTCAATAGTCTTCTATTCGCCGAACTTTTGAGCATCAATAATTATACCAGATGACAAAGCCTGTAGAATAATATACAATCTACGTATCAAATTACCATCAACACCGGTTATTTCTGACGAACAACTTGCGTTTCTGAAAAATCTTCTAGTATTATTACCATCGTTTGAGTTGCCGCTGATTTGTCTCGGTTTGTCGATAATCAGACCCAATTCCTCGCGAAAACGTCTTTGAACTGTATTTTTCTTTTTTTGCTTTGATCGTTTGTTTTCCTCACTTGTCGCTGACCATCTTTCAAAAGAAAGATTGTATGAGATGTGTAATATCATCTCCATGCACCTAATCCAGGCGTGCAGTGTTGATAATCCATACTGAAAATTATTTTCGTTTACTGGTCTCACAGTTACTCTCTCTAAGTCATTCATCAAACGTGGAGTAGCACCACATATAGTGCACGTTGAACTTGAAGGAGTGTCAGTTAATACCTGAGCCACCTTTCCGTCAATCATTGTAAGGAATAGTTCATGTTTAACATGTACTCCTTCACCGTTTTTGTTAATAAATGAGGGCCGTAAGTTGTTAATTTGATGTTGAATATTATCCACCACTCCAAAACTCGATTGATATGGGCCGACAAAACCTTACAGATGAAGGCGCAGGATTTTGCCAGACAATTCTGCCAGTTGATTCATCAGTTAACCTTATGGGAACAAAAGACGTAATAAACAAATTTGCATCCGAAATAAGTTCAGATTCTTCAGGAAGTTTTTGTTTGTATTCACTTTGGCCAGAAGAGCCGTCGCATCCCCATTTGCTATATAGAATCAAGTTCTTTAACTCATTTGTATACAAAGTCAATCAATAAAATTCTAGCAGCTGTGTGATCCAACAAATGTTGGAAATAAATAATTTTTGCATAGGTGTTGGTTATTTCCATAGATGATATAGGTGGATAACAGTGCTGTTTAGCGTCCCGTATTTTGGTGTAAGATGGCAGCAAAAAACATCTTACATTCAATAAATTTCTTAGGTACATATATTGTGCTTTGGTAAGATCCAAGTCGATGAAAACACTTAATGCTTCTTGATCAGATAATAATTTGCCTGCATCTGAACCAATCATCTCATAAATGGTCTTCTTTCTTTCTGTTCCTACAGTTCTTATGAATTCCACAGCATTTGCTTCGGTAAGGTCGCCCATCGACCGTAGGCCTTGTAAATATGTTTCGTATATCTGCTGAAATCCGTATTCATTGAGTAATATATTTTTACGCCTTTTAGTCGATTCCGATGAGTCTTCGTAAGGTACACATGGTCTTCCTCTCTTATCGCTGGAAGTTGAAGGAGTACACGGAGATGAGTTGTCCTTTGTTATTGGAACGGGCAGAGATACAGAATATTCTTTATCAAGCCAATCACTATTTCTCCTTAGAAATTGATCCTTCTTGCGTGTAGCCTGTGCCCATCGCACATTGAATTGAGGTAGTAATTTCTTCTGAATATCATTTATTATGAACCCAATATTATCTTCTGAAATATGATAATTTTCACGTAAAAATCAAGATAGAGCCGAGATATTTTTTTCGTTGTTAATATAGAAAAGCAATAATTCACGTCTTGAACAGTTAAAGGAAGTCATTGTAAACGTTACGAATAACTATTTCTGTGTGTAAATAAATAAAAATTTAAACCAGTTCTTATATATGAAAAACCATATGCGGGTAGTGTGCAACACACACCACCCTTATCTTTGATATCACATAAGAAGAGTGCAAAATCATATCAATATTTAATTTAGGTACCTATAATACTTATAATGGTCACGAAATTGATAAATATTACCACAAAACAGGATGGGTAAATTATCAATTTTAGTTCCCTTGATATATGCCTTCAAAGACATCTTACCACCAAATACTTCATAACTTCGAAAACCGCAAATATCCGCAGCTGATTTTTACATATATTATAGTTAGATATCCTGAGCACAAACCAAAATAGAATTCGAAACTTAGGCAAGCTTAGCTAACTGTGAAAAGTAGTAAAATATATAAATTTGATATATTTTCAGAAAAGTAGATGTAAAACCTATATTTTTTCTCTTATTATAAAAACTAATAATTTTTTATTCATCTGTTTAAAATTACCTTTCTAAATATGTATAACTCGATAGGGCTTTATTTAGAACTAAAGCTCAAAATGTGGTTCTGAAAGTTAATCACTCACGAGTAATTTTATAGCAAAATTTAGCATTGTCGCAATGCAACGAAAGTTATGCTATATAAAATGATTAATTATATAAAAACTGTATTGAATATTAAAAAACTAATTCTTATTTACAATAACAAACCAAAAAAATAAAAAATTTGTAACATTTTCAAAAAGCATTTACGAGCAGGCCTTGTATTGTATGGCGCTTTCCTATAGTGTCGATGCGTCCCGCCCGACCCAACGAACAAGGGAAAAACATGCAATGTCAAAACTTATCAAAATTTTATTATACTATGTTAATCTAGGTTTGTCCTAATCCATTATAAAATTTCAATAATATAATTATGTCTTAACACTAACATTAAACATTGCTTAAATATAATAATTTATAATTAATTAAATTATGATTTTTCAATATTATCATTAGCCTTAAATGTTAATCCTAACTTAAATATTTTCACTGCAAATGTTAACATTATAGATGATATTGCAAAAATATTCAATGATGAAAATAATCCGCCCCAGAATGATGGATCAGAAACTATACTTTTGACAGATTCCCCTGATGTTTCTGAGTAATATGTCCTTAGCATAGTAACATCACCAACGAATAAGAAATTAAAATTTATTATTAATGTCTGATTATTTGATGGTATGTATATCATACATATATCTGCATATATATCCAATGTCATTATATATGGGTCAGGATTGCAAGACATAATATTTTGTGCCCATGTACAGTTTGTCTCATATTCTAATAATCCTTCATTTTTAATATCAAATGATTTAAATACCACATATGGTTTAATGTCACATCCAGTACATGCATAACTTTGTTCTACACTAACCTTACAAAAGCTTGGACTAACAAATAGATGATCAAACCTCATGTTACTTATCATGAGGTTTGCCAGGGCATTCATTGGTATTTTTCTCTTAATAACATATTCACCACTTCTATAAAGTTCTGATTCAGATATTTTAGGTTGCTTAGTAGATAGAATTCTATTGATGGATGGCTCATCATATATTGCCCTACCAACACAAGTTATAGACACAACTTTAGGTCTTGATGTATAAAATGTTATTGATTGTTTATTTAATGACATCTGATGCTCCCCAACCATATTCTTAATAGGCATATTCAATTGTGAAGCATCGACATCTATTCCTTGATTTCCATTTATCAATATAGACTTACTAAGATGTATTTTCTCATGAAGTAAACTTGTTATAATTATTGGTAGTTCTAATATACCAGTTACATTAAGCTTGTTCATATTATATGTTGGATTATTAGTGTCCAATGTAACCACTTTTCTTATCCCATCATATGTTATAACAATATCAGTTTCCCATATTTCACTGACCTTATTATACAGGGTGTACAAGAAAATGGAACTGCTTTGCATGGAGGTGGTAGACCTTGGTACCCCTTAGCTATAAAAAAAAGTTTCAATTGGAAAAAGGATTCCGTTTCCGAGATATGTAAGTTTAAAGTATACGTGTCAAACACGCTTCGCCTTAACAGGCATCATGTAGGTATTAAACAGCTGAATCGCGAATAGGTACGAGTAGGTAGGTAGGTATTTACTTTGTAGCGCGAGCGCATTGTGTAGGTATATCAGTTTTTCAATCGTTTGTCCTTGTCTAAAATAAGAAGCACATTTTTGTGAGGTTGTTACCCGACTTCGTGACAAAAGCGAGTAGTTTGTGTTTGCATTAATTTAGGGTTGATTATGAAAGTAAATCCACTGACCTTTTGATAAAGTTGCCGTAGTAGGTTTTCCATAGCAGACACTCTCTTAAGATTTCGCTTGATTACACCACAAATCAGGTAGATTGCCTTAAGATTTCACTTGTGTTACTTTGATTACACCACAAATCAGGTAGGTACCCTTAAGATTTCACTTGTGTTACTTTGATTACACCACAAATCAGGTAGGTACCCTTAAGATTTCACTTGTGTTACTTTGATTACACCACAAATTAAGTATGTACTCTTAAGATTTCACTTGTGCTATTTTGATTACACCACAAATTAGGTACACTCAATGTTTTTTCACCCACTAGTTGGAGCTTAAACGGATGCTGCTTATTTTTCTTCAAAACCCTGTGGACGGTTGTATGAGGAAGCTCCAGCAATCTTCCCGCCGACCTTGTGCTGTCCTCAGGGTGCTCGTCAAAGTGCTCCAGGACCACATTTTGAATAAGTTGGTTTTGTACGCCACCGGAATCATTTGCGCGGGAAGCAAAACTCCCAAAATCTCTCAACCTCTGAACTACCCTTAGTATAACTCTGCCATCTGATGGCACGTGAGTATCCCTTCGATGACCAAAGTACTCTAAGTACAGACGTAACGCTTCATTTTGGTTCCCACAAGCCATGCCGTAGGCTAACACCATGTCCGTGTACTGGACGTTGGTAAATCTAAAAAAAGGCATTATGCACCACGTAAACTAACTGGGTATCACCACTAACTATCACCACACGCGGTAGTAGTCTAAACACGGTAAGTACTTAATAAGTAATAATTCGCACTTGTCACTCATACGATATCCCGGAATAGACTGACATAAAAAATCAAAACGGTTATTGAGCCGCAGGCGGCTCGGTGTGTTCAAAATAGTGTTGCCGATCAATAGAAAGTTCGATAGTATCGATAGTTTTTCAATAGTCTATCGATAGTCATCTACCGCAAGAATATCGATGATATCGATAGTTCAGAATGAGGCTATACTATCGATAGTTTATTCTTCGCGAGCAACAATACTATCGATACTAAGAATACTATCGATTGTATCGATAGTTTCTCAATAGTGTATCGATAGTCATCTACAGAAAAAATATCGATAGGCTTATCGATAGTTTAGAATGAGGCTATACTATTGATAGTTTATTCTTCGCGAGCAACAATACTATCGATAACATCGATATCGATAACATCGATAGTATTGTTCTAAATCAATAATTCTTCGTTCTAAGCTATCGAAAGTATCGATACTTTGGTGCTATCAGATACTATCGGTTGATTAAAAAATATCGATAGTCAAACTGTCGATAGTTCGGAAACACTATTTTAAAACGAAACCGTCTGCGCGCGGGCGGCGCCTTTGAGCGAAAGGCGCGAGCGAAAGGCGGCGTTCGCGCCTTTCGCTCAAAGGACGCCGCGCCCGCCCGCCCGCCAAATAAAACACAGGGACGAATTTTGATTGCGATTAAAATTACCTACTTACATTTTTTTTCGTCTGAAAGAAAACTATGGTTTTAATAGATGGCGCTCCAATCTTATTGTTGTTCCTGATCAAAGGCAACAGACCAGGGGAAAAACTTTGAACAGACTTAGTAAAGGACTTTAACAGGAAGTTTTTCTTCTCCGATGGATTATGATCTTTCATTTACAAAAGAGCGTCAAGTATCTTACCTTTTATTAAATGAGATTTTAAAAATCCTAGGTACTTATGTTAGTTCCTCAAAGGTTAATCCGGTGTTTTTAGTTGTGGCATATGGCCCATGGTAATGTTCCTAATCGGTACCAAAATGACAATAAAAACAAACAGAGCTGAATCGAAATGTGTATGTACCTACTTTAATACTAACAGCAACATTTTTCCTACCTTAATACATCCCCTTTTGTCGGTATTCTTTACATGAATAGTGCAATGCTCGGAAGGCCTAATCAGCTGATCGATGTTGTTAAGGCGATACGCACCTTGCTTTTGCGGCGTAAATTTGTGTTTTTTTCAAAATCTAATGGGAATTTTGAAAAATAAAAAAATGTTTCGAATTAAGTTTCGTTTACCTGATATGTTTCAACCAGATTTATTTAAAACGTACGACGAAAAAACGAAAACTTTAAATTTACATATCTCGGAAACGGAACCCTTTTTCCAATTGTTTTTTTTTTCATAGCTAAGGGGTACCAAGGTCTACCACCTCCATGCAAAGCAGTTCCATTTTCTTGTACACCCTGTATATTTTATAACATTTATTTTTATTTGTTATAAGCTCCCATTTATACCAAGTACATGACATCTGTGCTGTGCAATGTGAATCACAGCCTATGACACCATCATTGCATCCATAACCATGAGGATTTTCAGTATCTTTATGTATATCTGGGTGTGCATAACCTTGGTAACAATCACCTCCATAATAACATCTACCCCATGATTTCTTGCATTCATATGTTGAAGTAGTTTCTATTTTATAATCACATGTATAATAGGATGCATGATATCTTATAACTGAGTTAGTATTATCTAGTTTCAAAGTTAATGTTTTCCCTTCTGGAGTGTTAAAACACACAACTTGGCCATTCTTAATAGATAATTGGTAGGTGCTCATTTCTATACACTTTTCCTTGTCACAAATCTTGCCTTGAGTAGATAAATATAAAGTCTTATCACAAGCTAATGCAACAGAAACTAAACATGTTATTAGAAATGTTGTATTGACCACTCTACTAGTATATGTTGGTTTTTTATAATATCTTGATTTAGTTGCAACCATTTTATTATTAGTGTCAGTACCTTGTTCATTCATCCCCATAATATGATGAGGATTATTTATTATTTTCTTTTCCAACTCATATGTAAATTTATTACCCTGCCCATCATTTCTACATATCTCTTCATATATAGGCTCATCACCAGTCAGTCTCTTTCTTAATTCCATCCTCTTTTCCATTATTCTTTCATTTATATATTTAGATCCTGTAGTTATATATCTAAACAATATTATATTTTTTGATCCTGTTATATCATTTAGGTGCTTAACCTTCTTTGCTCTAAACCTGTCATTTGACATTAGGTAATAAACTATTATATTGTCAAAAACTTTTGTAAGCCTCTTTCTAGTTATAAATGCTCCTAGTATCACAATTATCATGATCAAGATGCCAATCACGAGTCCGAGTATGATAGGCATGTTATTCCTGCATTTCTTGAATTGCTGGTTATAACTACAGTAGATACCACAGTCTTTGCATTCTATATCCTTGATAATAGAGCCATATTCATCATCACAATACCATTTGACAAGTCCAAATACAACACCATCATGTTCATATTGCCCACCTTTAATGTCTGCATTAATCTTGGCATTATCATTAATAGAGTAGTTACAGCTATTATATCCAGTTATTGTCATCCTCCCATATTTTACATCCACTGACTTTGAATCACATGATATGATTATCATCATTAGCAACAGAATTATTTGCCCCATTGTTAGTATCAATATAAAAAAGTCTGTTTAATAAATTTCTCCCTGCGTGCTGCTGGTGTTCTGTGCTCAACTAAAAAAATGAAAATTTAAAAAATAAAAAATGATAATTTAACAATTTCTCGTTCATGAGAAACTGTAAAATCATCATTTTAATCCTTGAAAAATGTTACATAAAGTAAAAAATACATACTTAATTAATTTTTTTATTATGAGCCTGAAAAACTGTTGAATCATCATTTTGATCCTTGAAAAATGTTACATAAAGTAAAAAGTAACATAAAAAATACATACTTAATTAATTTATTAAGAACCTGTAGTGTCCCACTGCAGGCCTCTCTACCCTCTCTACCCTCTTCCACTGATCGCGATCTTGTGCGACGGATTGCCAATCTGTCATAAACTATATTGGTTTTAGGTGTGTAGTACAAAAAAAATCATCTTGCTTGTACTTATTTTAAACAAAATCAGAAAAAATACAGGAAAAAATATGCAATATCTATGAAATTGTTATTGTATATGCATCATTATATTTAATCCGTGAGAACTATCGCTTAGCTCTTGGTCCATAAAACTTTGACAAAGCCTGGATATCCATAAATTTTGTCTTGAAACTTGTACGATTATTCTGGTAGTCAAAACTCAGAGACACCAATGGTAGAGAAGGGACGGGCAAGACGGATGAGGTACCTAAGTAAGTTTGAAAGATACACATATTTATAATTAAGGTTTTTAATCAGTCTTAGTTTCATTAGGAACTAGCATAATTGAAGTTTATAAAACGTTAACAATATATCAATTGAAAGTAACATATTTAGGTATTTTTTATAATATGGCCATAATCCATAATATTATTATGTAGATTTTTTTTTGTTGGTGATTATTTATTTATAAAATATATTTTAAGACAATCCCAATTGGTAATTGTATATTAAAACAGTGACTGTAGTGCTGCAGTGTCTATCTAATTATAAAGTACAATCTAACAGTCAAATATCTTACATAAATCAGTCTCCAACTTTTATAATGTTAAGGTTCAAGTAATATTTTTTTATTTTTAAATGACTTTATGTAGGAACGTAGTTAAAGAGACACAAAAGGTAAATATTTCTCCATTTTCTTAACTTTATAAAAACCTCTTTTATTAATCAACACTGGATTCTCTATATTTTCAATAATTGCTTCCTGATTATACCATATCTGATCAGGGATTTCAGGCCACCGAAATGAATTGCCTTTAGACATTGTCATTGTGCTGATTTCGTATTGTTTACCATCGATGTTTTTAACCACGCCTGGAAAATACTCTCCTTCATAATTAATAATAACATATTTATTTTTTTTCGGTTTCTTAGTAAATTTTTGCCGTAATGATAAATTATCTTCTTCGGAATCAGACTCAGATGATACATTTCTTTTACGACTTCTTCCTTTGTTATTCTCTTTTGGTTGTGGTGTTAGATTAAATTCGTGATCTTCTTCCTCATCCAAATCGTCTTGTACATCGTATTCACTATCACCATAATCAATATCTGTATTAGATTCATCAGTGGAGGATGTCGGTGTTTGTATTTTCTTTCGTTTTGATTTTGATTGACTATTATTTTTATCATTTTTCTTAATTTTCTTCTTTTCTATAATCTTTTCTTTTTGGATTTTTTTCTTCTCTCTTTTTTTCTTTCGAAGCTCTTTCTCCTCCTCTTTTTGTTTCTTTTCAGCTTCCTTTTTTGCCATTATAGCTCTCCAAGCTTCGCCAGTAATTGCAGACGGAAATCGCTCCTTGGTTCGTCTTTTTTTCGTGTCAGGTTCAGGCCAAAGTAAGGCTCGCTTGAAAGGTGATGGAATTTCTATACCAACTGGCATTATAACAGACGTTGCAGTTTTTTGAGGGGTATAATTCATATGCGAGTTAGAAACACCGTGCGTTGAAGTAGATGCAGCGAAAAAATCAACTGAGGAATTGGGAGCCTTGGATGCAGAATGAACATCAGAAACGGGATCTTCTTGCAGCAACTCTGGCTGTTTATGCTGTACAGAGATATTTCCAGGTATGTTCGGTGTGCATTCTGCACTGGATTGAGGGTATTTATACGTCAGTGAAGACTCTGTGGGAGGTACAAAGCCAGCATCAGAAACGGGATCTTCTTGCAGAACCTCTGGCTGTGCAGATATATTTTCAGGAATGTTCGCTGTACCTTCTATACTGGACTGCGGATATTCTTCCGTCAATGAAGACGCTTTGAGTGACGCTGTAATAGCATCAGGACCAGAATCTTTACAAAAAGATTCTGGTCCTGATGCTATTACAGCTGACCGGTTTCCGTGCATATTACTGAGTTTTTGTTTTTAACCCAGATAACAAAAAGAGATTCATCTTCTGGGGCCAACATTTTTTCAACTTCATCTCTTGGCAAATAAAAAAGCTGTTTAAATAACTTCAATTTCTCAGATGAAAATACCTGTTGTATTTATTTCTCCAAAACATTAATGAATTTTTTCTTCTCTGCCAGTTGTACGTTTTCTTTTACAACCTGGGTCGATGTATTGGTGCGGTTCTGTGTTCTAAGCTTACCCATGTCGACATATTCTGGGCCGAACGGATAAAGTCTGCTCTTGCGAAATCCATTCTTTATAACTTCAGTGGAAATTTTACCTAAAGCAGCCTCAAAATTGGACGCGAAGTTTTCTTTGTTCAAACGTTGCCCGGGATTCTCAAACTTCCACGTCGCTACTTGGTTCTTCCAAAATACTTTCAGAGGACGAAATACGGCAACGTCCATAGGCTGGAGCAAATGTGTGGAGTTTGGATAGAGAGCTATAAGCTCGATGCTCTTATCTTTACACAATTCTGACAGATGCATACTCATATGAGACCTGTGTCCATCCACAAACAATAAGACAGATTTTTGTATTTTGTTCTTTTCTAGCCAGGGGTTGAAAATGTTTGCTATGTATTCAAAAAACGTTTTAGCGGTCATCCACCCAGAATCAGACTTCCCAATAGCAAAAGACCCTGGGATTTTGTCACCCACATGTTTTGGAATACGTTCGTAAGGATAAACTATCATTGGCGGAGCTAGTGTACCAGCAGCGTTGGCGGTGACTAAAACCGTCAAATTTTCTTTTTCGTCACCAGCTGCACTATAAATGTTTTTTTCTCCTCTGCGTACTAGCACCCGCCCAACTTTTGGTTGAAGAAAGAAAGCACTTTCATCACAGTTGAATCATTCAGAGCTGCTGACAAATTCTTACTCTCGAAATACTCTTTATTTACTTTGAACCAATCGTTTAACTCTTCTTCCGTAACTTCATCTCTGGCCTTTGTTAAATTTTGTGCTGTCCTCTCGGCCACTTCAGGGTGTCTTTTCAAAAATGACGCATTCCATTTTTTGCCAGGTCGATTATTTGTGAAAGGACATTGATCCATCTCTTTTTCCATAACTATTTTCTGGACGCTGTCCAAAAGATGATCTCTTGTAATAGAAAAGTGGTGTTCTGCCATAAATAATATCCATGTAACCAGAAGTTTCTCTTCTTTTTCTGACAGAACTGTTGCTGGACCTAAATTACAGTCCATTGGACTTATGCCCATAACTTTATTTCTTAATGTTATTCGAGGTACATTGTATTTTGAAGCAGCTACTGAAATCTTTACCCCTCGCTTAACTTCCTCAAATGCTTTTGCCATCTGCTCCTTCGTATAATCGCGTTTTGGTGCCATATCTATGACAAAGCAATTAAATCGGTTAACAAACACGTTTAGTCAATCCTGTTATGGAAGACCAGTAATGGACACCACTGTCCATTACTGGGTAGACATAAAATAAAGCGACAAGCTATATATCAAACTAAAAGTCTGGCTTTGCATAGCAAAAATGTCCATGACTGGGTAAGTAGCAAAATTGAATCCAGTAATAAACACTGTAAATTTATCAAATACCGGTATGTCATATGGTTGAGGTTATGTTTTATTTGATTACTTAGATTATCATGGAAGCACGAAATAATGACACAAATCAACAATTATAAGAAAAACTTTCAAATTATGAACTAGAAAAACATACCTGCAGTGCGATCCTTCTAATTATTTTGGATTTGTGGAATTTCGTTGGCACAATTGTTTTTTGCTCTGATATCATGGCGGAACGAAATGGCCGTCAACTGTCAAAATTCAATTGACGTCTATCAAAAGGCCAATAGATTGTAAAAAATGTTGCCATTTCCAAAAAAATATTCTTGTTTTCTTATTTTGAGCGGCACATTTAAAAAATGTTCATGATTGGGGCACCGTCCAAGATTGGTTCCATTACCTTATATGGCCTCTCGCGGGTCCCAGATAATTGAGCAATACTCGAGCTTACTGCGCACGAAAGCATTATAGAGTAGTATTGCTACACCCACGCCAGAGAATTGTGAAGCAGTTCGCATAATGAAGCCCAGGATCTTATTGACTGACTTACATATCCCGAGAATGTGATTATGAAAATTCAATTGAGAGTCCAGTAACAACCCCAAGTCACGGATTTCATCGATTCGCTCTAAGGTTTGACCAGCCACAACATATCTATATTTAATAGGCTTCTTTATCCTACCAAACGTCATGACTTTAGATTTAGCCGTATTTAGAGGAAGCCTATCACCCCTCTCAATCAAACCTGAACTCTCACTCATACGCTCAACCGTCATATTCTCATTCTCACTCACAACAACACTCATACTTAAGACTCATTTAATTGATCATGTTTTTTAACATATTTTTTCCTATTACAAGATATAACTGGATCTGAAGCCACTAGTAGCCAGTTAAAAATATCTGTGTTAGTCTGCGTTCTCGAAAAATTTCTTGATTGAAATTGTCTGAGTTGCTTATAATTTTTATGACTGGCTTCCAGTACATCTTCCGATAATTGCCCTATTGGCAATGGCAGAGATTTTATAATATCACTGCCATGGATAAGTAATTTATGAACACTTGCGCTCATTTTATACCATCCATATAGGATGACAGCTAATTCTGCGGTCTTGTAACAATAAGTTTTAAATTCGTTTTCATTTATGTAAAAACCACACGAAATTACACTTAGAATATTTGCCATTCTCTCTATTAGCTCCTGATCTGAGCAAAGTGCTGCAGGTGTGAAAAATTCATTTCTGGCCCTGTGTGCGACGCCACAAACAGCGGTCCTGAGCCACCTCCATCCACCGACTACCCGCGACCGCCACAATGTCGTCGGTCCACCGGGCAGCTGGTCTCCCAACACTCCGTTTCGCGTTGCATCGCGGCCGCCACTCGAGATACTTAACTCCCCAGCGTATGTATTGTTAATCTACCGGCCCTTATTTCTTCCAAAGCTCGGTTTAATCTGTCTTCGGAATATTTGGGTCCCGTCTCTTTTTTTTTTACATAATTTCACACCATCTGGAACAAGTAATTATCTAGGGGTAAATGTAATAATCATATTTTAAATTTGCCCCAATGACACAAATTTCAGGGGCAAATGCAATAATAAACGTACGACGTACACGGTACCAGATATTTCAAAAATACACATATAAAACGACTTTCTTAGACCTATGCTGTCACACTGTTACAAAACAAATCAAAAACTTACTTTAAATCCTTAGATGAATCTCGATAGGTTATAATTTTGTACAGCACGCTCTTAGAAACTCCGACACGAAATGACACGTCATTCCTTCATCCGTCGGTAAAACAGTGTCGACAAGTGCTTATCTTAGAGTTGAAGAAGTACGTGTAATAGATCAGAGATGGCAGCACCGGTTTCTTTAATAAAATCATTAAAAACTAATTGTTATTGCATTTGCCCCGGTATTGCAAATACCCCACTTGACCCTACTTCATTTTGAGAACAGTACTGGTTTGCTCAAAATAATACTGTTGAAAAGCTCTGTATAGTTTTAAAACTGATCAGGATTTTCAAAATATTTCCTTTCACTGGCACGACCATAGTGTGAGTTCTTGGTAGGAAATTTGGTCCAGTGTTCTTTTATCATTTATATACTTCCTGAGAAACTTTGTTGGGACGATTGTCGTGTTTTCCTCTCATATCACGGACTGGATCTCCTGATAATTTAAATTTTTTAACTATTCTTAGACGTTTCTCCAATATTTTTAAAGCATGGTTTTATCTACTAATGGATAGTGTGATTTTAGTTCTAAGTGTAATAGTTTTAGTTGTAGCTCAAATTTAAAATAGATATCGTTTTGTTTCAATCGTCCCCAACCCAGGGGCGGTTGAAACAGTGATTGGGGTCAATTGAAACACATGAAAATGAAACATAATATGAAGTTATAAAAAGTTTTATTAAATGTTTATTTAAATCTAATAATAATTAAGGAACTCTGTGACAAAAACAATCAGTCTTCAATATTTTAAGTACTTCTAACGATATTTTTAATCAACCTATAACGTTTTTTATGGCACATTAGATAAAATCTACTTAACATTGTACGCAAAGTAACAAAAACCAAAATAAAAATCAACAAAATACCTATCTGGTTTTTAAACATTACAAATAAAATAAAATTTGAAAATTAACAAGAAACTTATTTCAAAATTAATCTGAGTATTCTGAGTCACAATTATGACAAAGATAGGTTAGACCACCGTCTGTGCATTCTTCATGAGCCCACAATTTGCAAGTGGTGCATTGGATCCATCGTTCTCGTGATTTGCTCTCTGAATACGCTGACAAACACACAAGACAGAACCACTCCTCTTCTTCTGATGACGCTTCATCTTCTACGTTTTTCTTTTTTTCTTTCGTGTTCTTGTTTTTACGTTTTCCACCATCCAACTGCTTCTTCTTTTCACCATCCAGTTGTTTCTTAACTTGTTTAGCTTTGGTTCGTTTAAGTCGTGCCTCATGTTCCTTTCTTATCTCCTCCTTCTCTGGTGTGTCCGTGTAAATTGTAGACTTCCTGGTTTTCCTCCCTCGATTATTATTTTTCCTCGGAGGTGCTTTCGGAAATGGTCGTATAATTTCCGGGGAAAATACATCAGAGGCCACAGCGATTGTTTGAGCACTTGTACTGGGTTCTGGTTCCTCAATGTTAATATTGATGTTATGTCTGGGTGGTGTTAGAATCATCATATCTACCGACGATGGTTCATTTAGCACAGAAGGCGATAGTGGCGGCGTTTCGTCTTCAGGTGGGTAGGACGGTCTTGATACAGGAACTGCTGCCTCTGCTGCATTTTCATGATTTGGCCGATCAGTTTCAAATATAGGCTCTTCAGGTAGGCTACTAACAGATGCATCAATAACAGCGGCTGGTATGGTATTAGTCTCGGGATTTGGTCTATCAGTTACAAATGAAGGAGCAAAATCAAGGTCAGTAAACAGATTTCGATTATATGGGTAAGTTCCTGTTTTGCGAAAGCCAGATTGAATATTTGAGGACGTAAGTGCAATTGGCATGGCAGAAGCTACAATTCCCGGAATATCATAAATGGACATCGTCCTGCCTGGATGGTTTCGCATCCATGCGTCACACGCTGAATTAACAGCTTTCTTTAAGGGGCCAAAAGCAGATCTATCAAGCGGCTGAAGTTTATGTGTACAATGAGGTGGGAATGATAGTAAGATTATGCCATTGTTCTTGCAAAAGTCTAGAGAATTAATATGGATGTGTGAAGAGTGATTATCAAGCAGAAGTAACACCTTATGTGAAGAAGAAACATTTGTATGTTTTTGGAAGTGTTCCAGAAATTGCATAAATGTATCATCCTGCATCCAGCCTGAAGGATTGGCAGCTCCAGCGGAGCCTATGGGTCCATCCCTAATAAAATGATCTTGGAAACGAACTCGCGGGAAAACAAAGAATGGCGGAATTACGTTTCCGATGGCATTCGCCGCAAAGGCAACTGTGACTAAAGTACCCCTTTCCGCTGAAGTTACTGAACCCACTTGATGAGCACCACGCCTAGCCACCACTTTATCCGGTTTCTGCACTGTAGTTATGCCTGTTTCATCCATATTGTAAATGTTTTGAGGCTCAAACTTATGACGGTCCATGACAATAGTTAAATTATCATAGAAAGCATCGACATTAGTTTTGTTAAAGCTAGTCGCCCTGGAGAGACTTGTTGCTTGTGCTGCCCGTAGAGACAGTTCGGGGTTTCTTCTCATAAACATCCGAAACCATTCTTCACCTGCTAACTTTTGCTCATCCCACTTTCGAGGTCGTGGTAAATTATATAAAACTGTAAGTTCATAGGCTAATTTTCTTACCTCTATCTTTGGTAAACCAAACAATATATCTGCGCTTTGAATCAAGTACTCTGAAAGGCGTCGCTCTTGCTCCTCATTAAACACTCGGTTATGTGGTTTATATCCAATGAGTTTATTGTGGTCCTCACCAGATGCATCTCGTTTTCGAATATATCTTAGGAGCGTACAGTGGTTTACTCCATACTTTTCTGCCGCTTTTCGTAATGAATTACCTGCTTTCACCTCTTCATAAGCGTCGCTGTACTTTGACATGTCTATTTTTCCTCTCGAAGTCTTTCTTACGCGTACTCTCGGCATCTAAAAACAACAAAAAAGAATTAATAAAATGTTTCAACCGTACGCGCGTACCCACAAAAATTGTTTCAACTGTACCCAATACCTATTTTAAATAAAAAACCGTTATATTTTTTGCTACAATAATGAGATGTAAAAACTAGACACAGTGTCTCATTCTACAAGCTTCATACTACACACAAACACACACTCAATACCGTCATTTAAATAGAAACGAAAATAATAGAAAAATTATTCAAGTTAAAATACTTACTTTTGGTTGAAAAAATACAATAGGGTCCCCTAAAAACGTCCAGAGCGAGCGGAGAGCGACGCAACACTAAGACTCGTGCTCGCGCGGGCCGCCCGCGTCCTTCTCCCCTTGGACCCCTCCCTGCCCCGCTAACGGTTTGCGAGATATTCAAGTCGTTTCAACCGTCCTTAGTTTCAACCGTACCCAGTCTACCTACACTAAGTTAATAAATTTAGAGATCCGCGGTAGCAGCGATTGACATAGTGCAGAGTTCCGTAATTAGTACGAAAATGATTTAGAACCGTTTTGTTGTGATTGTATACTTGTTGGTTGGTTGATTAAATTTGCAATGCCCTTTCAATCGCAAATTCGCCAGTTGGTTTAGTAGTGTTACTCTGTTGTCTCATGTTTTCGGTCAATTTAATTAACGAGAAAGAACGCCATAGCTGTGACAAATCTGGGTTGGTCAAATACCAGATTACCTTTCATGAAAGTATGAGAGGTAACTGCATTAAGTCTTCGAATACACAAATATTTATACCAACAAAGCAGACATTCGTTTTCAGTGTTTTAAGTAAGGTTTTTTTGTTCTAAAGGCCATTTCAAGTTGACTATTATGGCTCCAATTTTTGGCTGTTGATATTATGTAGTTTTCCAACTATGACGTCGTAGTTTTCCATTGTTATTTTCCAACTATGACGTCGTAGTTTTCCATTGTAATTTTCCAACTATGACGTCGTAATTTTCTATTGTATTTTCCAACTATGACGTCGTAGTTTTCCATTGTTATTTTCCAACTATGACGTCGTGGTTTTCCATTGTTATTTTCCAACAATGCGTCGTAATTTTCCATTGTATTTTTCAATTATGACGTTGTAGTTTTCCATTGTAATTTCCAACTTTTCCAACTATGGCGTCGTAGTTTTCCATTGTAATTTTCCAACTATAGCGTCGTAGTTTTCCATTGTAATTTTCCAACTTTGGCGTCGTAGTTTTTCCCATAGTTCTGATTTTATATGGGGTAGACTGGGTACGGTTGGGCCAATTTTCATTTGACCGTTCATAATTCTGAAAATATGACAGTTAGCGAACAGAAAAAAGGTTTTTATAATAATTCAAATATTTGTCTACGTTCGAATAGGTACTAAAATTGTGTTTCTAAGTTCAACGGTTAACTCCCAGGGGCAAGCTGAAAAAAAAAAAGAAATATGTGACAACTCCCTACCCCAAGGGCAGTTGTGACAGTGCCTGGGGTTGATTGTGACAGGTACAAAAATACACCAAAATTATTTTAAATTGGTTTTATTATAAGACAATCTGACTTCTTTCTAAACTTTCTATAACAAACAAAATTCGTAATGCTTCATTACGCAACTTTAATTACTGAAAAACTATTAAACTTAACTTAAAAATCTGAGAATACTGACATTTCTTAAATGTATTAAAGCACTGTAATCCTAATAAGAAATTTAACTATTACAACAGTCTTTCCCCCGAATACTGAAAGGCTTACTTAATCTTAAGTGGCGTTTAAATTGAAATTTAAGTGTAGGCTTCAATACAAAGCATACACTTAGCGTCAATTTAAACGCCACTTAAGATTAAGTAACCTTTCAGTATTCGGGGGTTTGTTTTACAATCAGTCAATCTTTCATTAAACATTATTTAACAATTATATCAATTTAGAAGAGAATTGTTAGTCTAATCAGACTCACAGTTATGGCAGATATAGATACGACCACCACCTACGCAGTCTATGTGGAACCAGAGCCCACAATGTACACTTACATTTTATCCATTTTTCACCGGCTTTGCTCTTGGAATAAGCACTTACGCACATCAGGCAAAAATATTCCTCTTCCTCTGATGACAATTTTTTTTGTCCTTGTGCCTGCAAAGGACGACGGTGAAGCTGCCGTCCGGGTTAGGACTGCACGTTTGGATAGTGTACTTCTCATTATTGGTGTCATTCTTGGATTTGCAGTCCCTGATATGTTTCTTCAAGTCGGCCTTGGTTTTTAAAATGTGCGAGCTGTTGTAGGGGCATTCCTGAACAGGCGGGTACGTCTCCTCGCACTTGAAAACGTGCTTTAACACCCTGTGATGTATCAGCGAATGAGCCGGGCGATAAGGGCATTGCGCCATTTCGTTAAGGGGAACCATTGCATCCAACACTGTTACTCCAACAGAAAGAAATACACAGGTAAAATGGACGAACAATGTATCAGATAAACGACACGTCAAACGCGGGCGAAATGCACTTTATTTAACTATGTTTGTTTCCAGGAATTGATCTCTATCAGCAACACTATCGATTGGTACAAAAATATAGGATGATTATTTTTTTGCAAAATCAACAGGTTCGTTTCCTGGCTAGGGTAATGACTTTTTCAAAAATCTAATGATGCAGTTTTAGTTTTTGTCAAAATCGGGCACGCAACTCCTTTCAGCATTTTTTGCTATCTCTCATAGTTTAGGATATAGCCCTGAAGACCCACATAAAAAATTTACCCTGTATATTATAAAATTCCATAAATATTCAGATTTAGACTCATATAACTCGCATAATTCGTACCATTTAATTACTACTTGTGCAGCCTTAAGCTTTGTGCGTCGTTTTGTGTCATTTGTTGACGCGGCTTGGTGTCCAATTTGGTTTTTTGTAAAATGTAAAAATCTTTTTATCATAAAAATCTTTTATATGGCATGATTTCTCTGAAATGGGGCATTTCAGTATATGGTAGACTAGAGTAGGTACCAGTATTATTTTTCTGCCGGTTTCGGATCTAGCCCTTGTAAGATAATAATAGCTAAAAACGTCCATATCTCCGAAGGTGTGACATCTTTCCAAAACCTATATTATTAGGGAAGCTCTTGGCATATTGGTTGGTCTCCTCAACAATTAAATTAATTAGATTTTCATCCCAGATTTTTTGTAAAGCTTGTAATGGATTAGTCAGTTGAGAGACAGGAAAAGTTGGCCCCGATTGCCCTGTGAATATTTTCTGGGTTCCAGTGAAAATAGAATGATTTTTGCCAATTAAACTCTAAGGCGTCGGGTTTTCCGTCTTTTACTGCGATCAGTTACTTCTTCGAAGGCCTTGCTTGGGCGCCCCGGCTAAGTGTTCGGCGTCCATATATGTACTGGTATTGAAACATCAAGCCATCTTTCATTTTTTTTCATAAATCCCTCTTCAGTATAATTGCACGATGCCCATCTCTTCTTTAAATCAGATTTGAAATGACTTAAATCATGACTTAAGGTTTGATACTCGTTTTGGGGACATTTCATCATTTCTCTGACCTTATTTTCCATAAATGATAACTTGTCATCTAATTTTCTAGCTGGGCTCTCTTTCAAGAGCATATATAACGATTTCCGAGACATCTCAATCACATTTGATGTCGAATCTGCAAAAATAAAAGAAAAAATTTAAAAATCCTTAGTATCACTTTAAAATTACTTTTTTTTGAAGTGGTGGAAAGATGTGGAAAAAGTTTTTACCGTTTTGATATGGTGAAACTCTATATTTTACCACAAAAGTTTATTTATAGCCCGATCTAACTCGGTACTATTACAAAAGTACTAATTAGTAAAAAAACAAACGATTTTGAATTATTTTTCCCCCTCTATTGATGCTGGTCCTAAAAATACATTATAGTCAAATTTTATTAAAGCAATGTACAGTAAAATTAAGTACATACCTTGTTCTTCAGATTCCATACTTAAAACTTTCCACAATTCACTTCAAACAACTTTTATCACCAAGTGCAAGTTGAAAACAACAATAGAACGTTTCGTAAAAGTAGACGTGCGTACTAAACAAAGACTAGTTTCCGACTACCTGAACGATGCGCGCGCAGGGGAAGGGTCCGACGTAGGACCGGTTTATTACAAACCATTACTCAGGCGTGAGGTGACTGGTGTCATTTGCGACCCCAAAATGCCGATTAAACTAAAGGGACAGGTCTATAAAACCATCATTAGACCTGTCCTTTTGTATGGTAGTGAGGCGTGGCCGGTGCTTGAGCGACATAAGCAGGAGCTGCGTGTCACGGAGATGAAGATGTTGCGCTGGATGTGTGGAGTGACGCGAAAGGATCGCGTCAGGAACTCCCGCATCCGGGGCAGCCTTCATGTCCGAGACATTGCAGATAAATTTCAAGAGTGTCGCTTACGCTGGTACGGCCACGTCTTGCGAAAACCGGCTAGTTACGTGGGGAACAAATGTCTTGCCATGGCGCCTCCGCCGGGTCGTGGCAGACTGGGTAGACCCAAGAAGTGCTGGCTTGACGTCGTAAAGGGTGATATGCGTGCAAATGGCCTTACAACCCAGGATGCCGAAGATCGTGCGAAGTGGAGGCGTAAAAGTAGGAAAGCGGACCCTGGGCTCCCGAGAGGGATGCAACCGGGAACATCGCTCGGATGATGTACTCAGGCGCAATAAAACGCCAACTTGGGTGACATTTACAGATATTAGTAATTATCACTTTTGTTTGTCCGATTTAAAAAGCATAATGCTCGTTAGTGACGTTAGCGATCACGAAACTTTGAATATTTTTGTCCATGACACTTTGTCTCAACATCAACGCCACCAACGAGAAAGATGTTGACAATATATTCGAGAACGGGATGTAATATGTATTTTGCACCAGTTTGAGCGGGATAAGTACTTACCTATGTTTTTGCGAATTAGGTCGTTTACTTCTTTGCGGATACTGTAGTGTCCAAGGAGTACCTACCTAATGACGAACAAATGGCATTGAACATCATAGTACCCAAGGTGTAGTGAGCGGAAGGCTCTTCTCCAATAAAACCACCAGGATGTCAGCAATTACTATTTATATTCACTTTCAACATTATGATTATGAACACAACCATCTCCTATGACGTCGTAGCTTCGAATCCCGCTATTCACCAAGTGTTTCTCGTCCTTAGTTTTAAGTGGAACATGCTATTTGAACATGTTACTGTTATTTTTAGTTTGTAGTCATTGGATAAAATATAAAACAATATTTAAATTATTTACTTAAATTAAATGAACCTTACACTATAAGAAAACATGTTCACTATACCCATCCATGATAAGAAGAGTCGCGAGAAAGTCTTTCAACTCCTCAATGGTCATTTGTATACATTTGCCCGTTATTTGAGTTAAATATAAGTTCCTGTTGTCGAAAAAATTAACGAGTAATATCTGGGAAAAAATATCGATAAAAAAACTCCAACGAAAAGTCAGTATCCGGTAAATCAACACGTAGTCGTTTGACGGAATGTCAGCCCCATGTCTGAATTGTCCTCTATTCCATTTGTAGCTTACAATGAGTGTTTTCTTTAAACCTCCTATCTGACTTTATTCTTTGATCGTGTGAAGAAAGGCTTCTGCGTAGCCTGAGGGGCGGCTGTCGCTGATTTTGCGTCTTGCATTTCCCCAGTTGGATTTGAGTCCGTCATTACGACTGGACATCTTATCAATTAAATTAAAATCATTTTACCTTAGATTAGACTAAAGCGCTTTTAAATGTAGACGGAGATGCCCCTGTGACGGACTTCGGCGAACTGACCTTAGATATCAAAGTTAAAGTCCGAGATATAAAGTCACTCCGCAAGTTGGTGCGGGACACGCCGACAAAATGGCGGACATGACACTATCTGATATCTGACTGACTGATATCAAATGACACTTCTTCATCTTCCGAAATTTAACATTATTTATGAATAGTTTTGATTAATGATAAGTAGCTAAATAACTTTTAAACTATTCATTAATAGTTTTCAATTCGGCTAGGAAAAAACTTAAGTTAGAAATTATACCAAAGGTTTCAGAGTCCTAAACCAAACTTCCTGTATTTTTTTTCCTTATTAACAGTATGTTCTAATCACCGGCAGGTTTCATATGTTAACTTGTATGCCTTTTGTAACATTCATTGTATACCATATGAATGCAAATACTTAAATGAAATGTTCGTTCATAACTTAGTCCATTGAAATGTTTTAACTTTAAACTGACGCCCCCAAGCCCCCATGATATCTAAAAATAAAATTGCGTCTTCTGACAAATGTAACCCCAAATTTAACTTTTCAATGGACTTACTAAAGATCTTTCAAGTCTTTACTTTCAAGGAAAGTTTTTATTAACGGTGGGGCGTGCATTTTTTTAGAATATTTTACCTAGGTTCCTTGGAAAGTGGCTTATGGCATAACGTCCAATGACGTAATCTCGCTTAGGGTCAACCGGGGTAATCGCGTCTGGCGGGGCTAATGCATCTTTTCGAATTTATTCAATAATTGTTGAATCTATGTAAACTGCTGACATCTAGTTTCAATTTGCTTAAACTAAATATTTTACCCGCGGTTAGTACAGATGGCGTTGTAGTTCAGTTTTTGAATAAAGAAAAGATGCATTAGCCCCGCCAGACGCGATTTCAAGTGCCATCTACCCAAGAAGCGTATCTTAAGCTTTCTATTATTATTGTACCAAAGGCTAATGAAAATAAATGTTTAAATTGTATATCTATCTACCTAGATCTAAGTATAACACATTTGAATAAATTATTTAAATTATAAATAGTTTTTTTTTATATTACTAATTTGGTACGTATTAAGTACCTATCTGTTTATTGCTTTAAGAGGAAAGGGTACCGGCGCTCTCTCCATACAAACGTAGTCGACTGTATCCTCCCTGGATAATGACACTAGAGCAAATATATTTGTAGCATAAAACTTATAACTGCCATGACCATTGACCATGCCCCTATGTCTTATTTTTAAATATTTTTTGTCTTTTTAACTCTTACTTTCTATGATAATTCGAAAATACAAAAAAAAACCAAGACATAGGAGCGCATAGTCATGGCAGTTATAGGTTTTATGCAACAAAAAATATTTGCTCTAGTGTCATTACCCAGGGAGGAAACAGTCGACTACGTTTGCATGGAGAGAGCGTCGGTACCCTTGACTCTAAAGTACAAGCATTTGAAACTTAAAAAAGTTCAGAAAAAAACTTGGACATAGGTAGGCTATTTTGTATCCCCCGGAATAAAACATAGTTTTTTCGTATTGTAATGAATAGGCATAAACTACTGGACCGATTTAGATGAAACTTGGTATGAGGATACATTGATTCATTGGAAGTAATATAAGCTATTATTTATCTCGATATTCCCACGGGATTGGGACATACGCGGGTAAAACCGCGGAGCGCAAGTAGTCCTGCTAAATGCCATTGAGAAAATTCTACAACCTGCGTTTGCGCAATTTTATAGCAAAGGCGCTTATCAGAGGAATTTCATTCAGTTTTGTATTATATTTCATAACACTTACCGAGTTATAAAATGAACAGAAGTTCAATTTGTAACTTTGTATAACTACTAGCAGCGCACGGTTTCACCCGTGTAAGTCCAGATCCCGTGGGAATATCGGAATAAAAAAGCCTGTGCTATGTTATCCCCAATGAATCAATGTCTTCCAAGACAAATAAAAATACTAGTTATTTATTTTTTTAATATAATACAAATGCCCGGTTTACATTATTCCAGTTCAGTAACTCAGTAGCGCTGGACTGGAGATATCGTCTATATGGTTCCAGTCATAAGCTGTCGAATCGTGTATCCTGTTTATTTGTTCTGTTAGCACTAGAATGGCACTGGATTGGCCGTCTACATTATTCCAGTTGCGCTGGAATGGTCGTGCTGGATTCTAAAGTAGACCGCCAATCCAGTTACAGGACTGGATTGCTCACTGGATCCGGTGCAATGTGGGTTTACAACTTTCCAGTAGCAGTCCAGCGCTGGACTGGAATAATGTAAACCGGGCACAAATCTCCTATGATTTTTTTGTTTGTCTTAGTTATTCTGCAACTCAACTGCATTTATTAAGGTGAAAGGGTACCGGCGCTCTCTCCACACAAACGTGGTCGACTGTTTCCTCCCTGAATAATTTTATACTTAGCACAAATATTTTTGTTGCATAAAAACTATAACTGCCATGACTATGCTTCTATGTCTTGGTTTTTTTTTCATTTTCCAATTATCATAGAAATTAAAATTTTAAAAACAAAAACTAAACATAGGGGCTTGGTAATGGCAGTTATAAGTTTTATGCAACAAAAATATTTGCTCTAGTTATCATAATCCAGGGAGGAAACACTCGAATTCGTTTGTATGGAGAAAGCGTGGGTACCCTTTCCTCTTAAGTTTGGTTGATAGCCGCGCGAAAACAAAAAAAGCAGCCACACCCTCTTGTAAAATTCCCAATGGATTTACGCAATCTTGAAACACTAACAAGGTAATGTAGATTTACAAAGAAATATGTGGTGTAAAAACCAAGGCGTTATTATTTGCATACTAGTTTTTTTAATAATAGGTACGTTAGTCTGTCATCCGAGACGTATTTTTTTGATTGTAGATAGGTACAGTATGGTCATAAGTAAATTATCAGTTTGCTACAATAATAATATCTACCTTCTAATAGACGTTCCACACAAACATAAATACTTGAATCAAAAGTACCTACTCAATGTGATTACACAATGTGAGTGCTGCACAGGATTGTAAACGTTACGGTGGGCAGAGACTTTTGACCGTTGATTGTACCTACTTAGTTAAATTTTGTTACCAGCCTGCCTAGCATGAAGATCAAAACACGATACGATAAAGAAAGCGATATAACTACATCAAATCTCAAAATATGATAGATAAAGCAGCCATTTTCAATTTTTATTATAAATTTTATCACAATTTACGCTAAAAATTCAACATGGCGGCTTTATCGGTCATATTTTGAGAGTTGATGTAGTTCTATCACTTTATCGTATCGTGTTTTGCTCTTCATGCTAGGCAGGCAGATATAGGTAGACAGGTACAATCAGGCAATAAAAGTCCAGACCCGCTGTAGAGTTCTAAAATAACTATAATTAGATAGTTTTGAACTCAATTTGGACTTTAGGGTCGTGCTTTTATAGTATTCAAGTGAAGCAGGAATTTAAAGCTCTCCTTGAGTTGAGAACATTCTAAGATAGCAATTTTAGAACTCTACGGTGGGTCTGCAATTTTGTTCCGACTGTACCTAATCGAAAAAAAACTTCAAGTACCAATGCGGATCAGTAGGAATATATGGAGGAGAATAAATACATTTTTCAGGAGATTCCACACTTCGTTTGGAGTTGGTTAAAAATACAGTAACAACGACCTTGGGAATGAAAGTCGAACATCTATCACTAAACCTACATACCTAGTAGGTAAGTCAGTCATTAATTTTATAGTTTGTTTATTTAAGGTGAAAAGGTACCGGCGCTCTCTCCATACAAACGTAGTCGACTGTTTCCTCTGTGGATAATGACACTAGAGCAAATATTTTTGTTGCATAAAACCTGTAACTACCATGACTATGCCCCTATGTCTTGGTTTTTTTTAAGCTATTGCATAGCTTTTACCGCGGGCTTTGAGCGTGGCGACCGAATCAAGAAATTCCGTAACGAAAATAATACCTAACACCCCCCCCCACCTCCGCCTACCATGTAGCTCGGCCGAGCGTTCGCTTAACGTGTATGTATATGGTAGGTACGACTGTACGAAGCTATGCAATAGCTTTACAGCGGCAGTCCCCGAGTGCCACACGTTTTTATTTCATTTTCTAATTATCATCGAAATTAAGATTTAAAAAACATAGGGGCATGGTCATGGCAGTTATAGGTGTTATGCTACAAAAAATTACAATATAGTGTCATTATCCCTAGAGGAAACAGTCGACTACGTTTGTATGGAGAGAGCGCCGGTACCCTTTCCTCTTAATTTTTAGGTACTCAGAACTATTTTATAAAATAGATAACTTGTTTTGTTTACGATTAAGTAGAAAACATTTTGGTACAAAAGGGTCAAAATGGGACCATTTTACTAAGACTCCGTCCGTCTGTCACCTGGCTTTATTTCATGAACAGCGATAGCTAGAGAGTTGAAATGTTGATAGATTACTAGCGACCCGCCCCGGCTTCTCACGGCTATATTATGCATGTATTATACATATAAACCTTCCTCTTGAATCACTCCATCTATTAAAAAAAAACCGCATCAAAATCCGTTGCGTAGTTTTAAAGATCTAAGCATACAAAGGGACGGCGAAAAGTGACTTTATTTTATACTAGCGACCCGCCCCGGCTTCGCACGGCTATATTATGCATGTATTATACATATAAACCTTCCTCTTGAATAACTCCATCTATTAAAAAAAACCGCATCAAAATCCGTTGCGTAGTTTTAAAGATCTAAGCATATAAAGGGACATAGGGACGGCGAAAAGTGACTTTATTTTATACTATGTAGTGAAGTGAAGTGATAGTGATGTATTTCTGTTGCCGCTGTAACAACAAATACTAATAGAACATATGGCACGGAATCCTGCGTGCGCGTGTCCGCCTCGCACTTGGCTTGTTTTTTTTTATTTAATCCCCGAGTAGTTTACGACATTTCAAGAAAATATTTTCAATACGTAGGTAAACCTACTTATTATCATTTTGCTTTAGTAGATAGGTAAGTACTTATTAAATTTTGAAAAGTACTTTTTCGACCGCTGAACAAAATCGTTCGGCATTATTAATGTGTAACGAAAGACGATGTAGCTAATCTAAAACCTTGCCTTAACCTTAACGATAACGTTGGATTAGCTAGGGGATTCCTATCCCCAACATTTTTGCATCGGCCTTGCTAATTTCCAGAAAAACATCCTAAAAACATATCAGCAACAGTAGCTAAGAACGTCATAAACAAGATTCACAAAAAAGGTAATTTAATAAAAAAAAACGTAAAAACAGGCTTTATTCTTATTAGCGATAGCGCTTCAATTAATACAAATAAAGGTAAATTCATTCAGACTACTAAATTGAAATGAGGCTGGTTTTTATGCATCTCTGTCTACCTGCGTGCGCCTGCGATCAGTCGATTCGAGCGCGCACTCCCGCGCACATGATTCGTGCAACTTTTAACATAATAAAAAAAAATGAATTTATTAATTAGGAAGTTTATGTGGCAGAATGGGACAAGGATAAATCAGTATTTATTCGCTATTCTATGTGAGTTTTTATTAGTATTTTATTTATATTTATTTTGTAAATTAGGTAAGCCGTTTTTTTAGTGTATTTTGAAGGTATTGTTTTATTTTATTAGAAACAAAAAACATGCAGAAATACCAACAAAATATTAGAAAAGTGAACTTAATCGAATAATCCAAATCCCCTAATCGCTTTTTGCCTTTTCTTTGCATAATATGGCAATTGTTTACGCCAGTAACGAAGTAAATATCCAACCAGACTCTGCGAAGATTCTTCTCCCTATTAAAGCTCTTTTTTTCCCAACCACCCACGGTTTTCAAAGCAAAAGGCGCAAATATATCTGTCTTATCTAAAATAGAGCGTTTTGAGCGTTTGTAATTTTTTAAAATTCTTATTTTGAACTTACCCCGCAAAAGATGGCGTATAATGATTTGTTTGCATTGATGAAGACTAGCCAGACATAGCCCAAAACATGCTTACCCCTTGGGAACACTTAATGGACGGACACCTTTGCCCTATATAGTGGGATAACATAGGTTGATAGAAAAAAATGGTTGTCTGTAAAGTCGGTTTACGAACTATAATTTTACGTGATAACGTCAGAAAACATTGATGAAAAATTGCATACGTTTATGAATTTAATTTAATTATTTATTTACAACTTAAATACAATTATGTTTATGGCATGTATTGAACTGATCGTTTTAAAAATTAAAACGATTACTTATGCAAAATTAAGTTTGGATTTACTACAATTATTATTTTTATGAGATGAAATTTTACAAAATGTAGGTAGATAGGTACTTGTTTAGTTATACTCTTTTGTACTATTTTGCATACTTTAATACGTTGCCATGGTTACCTACCATGTCAACAACGTGACCGTAACATGACACTTTTTTGTGAGTGCAGTAAAAATAATTGAATGTATGTAGGTATGTTTTATTTTACTAACATGATATTGAAAACGTCTATGAACTACCCACAAGGTAAGGACCTACCTACTTAAATATACAAAAACAAACACATTATTTCGGTTTTAGGTAGATTTACTTTTTAATTTTTCTATCTATCTATACTTATAATATCTAAATAAGGTTCTGATACCGATAGTAACCTAAATCTATCCTATTCGGGGTGGACAGAGTTGTTCTGGTACTAGTTTTTTTTTCAAAATTTTTACAAGTCCCAATAGTTTTTATAAAGAAAACTAAGAAAAAAATAAGAGGTAATTTTTTGAAAAATTTTACTAGTCTTAAATTTTTTTTGATAAAATTTACAAGTCCCAAAATTTTTTATAAAGAAAAAGATGAAAAAAAAAAAAATTACAAGTCCCAAAATTTTTGAAAAATTTTACTAGTCCCAAATTTTTTTTGTGAAATTTTAAAAGTCCCAAAAATTTTTCAAAAATATTTGGAATGTTTTTTATATTTATAAAGAAAAATAAGAAAAAAAATTAATTATTTCCGAAAATTTTACAAGTCCCAAAAGTGGTTACCCTTTGCTACACCCTAACCAAAAGCTGAAGAGTGTTTGTATGAACGCGCTAATCTCAGGAACTACTGTTTCGCATTGTAAAATTATTTTTGTGTTGGATAGTCCAGAAGGCTATAGGCTACTTTTTATCTCGATATTTCCATGGGATCGGGAGTTACGCGGGTAAAACCGCGAAGCGCTGCTAGTATCTTAATATATATAAATCTCGTGTCACAATGTTTGTCCTCAATGGACTCCTAAACCACTTAACCGATTATAATAAAATTCGCACACCATGTGCAGTTTGATCCAACTTGAAAGATAGGATAGCATACATCTTAATTTATCCCGATATTCCCACGGGATCGGAAGTTACGCGGGTGAAACCGCGGAGGGCAGCTAGTAATATTATAAAGCTTAAGAGTTTTTTTGAACGCGCTAATCTCAGGAACTACTTGTTCGAATTGTAAAATTATTTATGTGTTGGATAGTCCATTTATCGAGGAAGGCTAGAGGCTACTTTTTATTTTGATATTCCCACGGGATCTGGACTAACGCGGGTGAAACTGCAAGGCGCAGCTAGTATAATATAAAATACTCGCCGTGTTAGTAAGCAAACTCCACGATTTGTGTGAATTTTTTTGTGTTTTTGTGTTAGGTCTGAGAATCGAACACTTATATTCTTTTTTTTGTCATAATTTTCCTTTATTTTTTTGTAAAAGACAAAACAACGTTTGCCGGGACAGCTATAGTTTTAATTATAAAATACTTGCTTTGTTCCATTAGTTCAGTTTACCAAACTGTTACAACTTTTTTGGCCCAGTGTTTCAGTTAGCCGCAAAAAAAAAAAAAAACAGCGCACTCCGGGAGTGCAGGCAGAAGTGAAAACTGTATATCTGTGTAAAATCTCATATGTCGCGAGAACATACGCAAAAAGAGTTTTACATGAAAAAAAAAAAAATTGTCGGACGACAAATAGTCGTCCGACATTTGTCGTCCGTCAATAGTCGTCCGACAAATAGTCGTCCGACATTTGTCGTCCGTCAATAGTCGTCCGACATTTGTCGTCCGTCAATAGTCGTCCGTTAAAAAATACCATATGTACGTCTTAATACACTCACAGCCAAATTAAAAACAGTAGGCCCAGGCATACATTTTCGCCGCGCCGTAGAGAGGGGATAGCTGTCTACTCTCCATCCGTCTTACGCTTTTTCGATCAGGTCACGTGTCCTGACGCGAGTTTAAGATTTTATACCCATTACAGAAAAAGTGCTCAACGCCGCTAAAGAAGTTTTCACTTCAAAACTAAGTAGGTACATAGGTATTATACTTATACAATTTTTCAGTGGAACAAAAACAAAAAACGTTCGAGAATAAAAAACAAAAGACGATTATATTTTATTGTTTACAAGTAGGTAGGTATTTAGTTTTCCTGCGTATGTTTTTCCTGACGTGTACAATTTGGGGTTCTTCAAGTCGCGAGTGATTATGTATCTTCTAGGAAAGCGTGTTACATCTTAGACCGCATCGTCACCTACCATCAGGCAGGTGTGATAGTGGTCAAACGCTGACCTATCATCACTACATAGTATAAAATAAAGTCACTTTTCGCCGTCCGTCCCTATGTCCCGTTGTAGGTATGCTTAGATCTTTAAAATACGCAACGGATTTTGATGCGGTTTTTTAATAGATAGAATGATTCAAGAGGAAGGCTTATATGTATAATACATGCATAATATAGCCGTGCGAAGCCGGGGCGGGTAGGTACTTTAAAATATAAAATAAATATTGCAGGACATTCTACACATCGCCATCTAGGCCCAAGCTAAGTAACAAAACTTGTATTACGAGTATGGGTGCTAGACAGAGGATATACCTACACTTAAATACTTTTCTTTTGTAAATATACCTACTTATAATACATAGAAACTACCAGAGCACAAACGAGTGCTTCGTCGGTCCGCCCGCGAGGCGACCGCCCGATCGGGCGGACCGCATACAGTAATAAATCCATGGGGCAGACCGCCCGATTGTAATTTATACCAACTTATTTTAATAACTTACTTAGATTTAGTACAGTTAGCAACAAAATCGGTTTATTACATTTAATAAAAACTACAGACTGGAGTTATGAATTCAAAAACCGCTGGATCTTTGCTCAATTAAAAAGGACATGATAATCCTTTGTGATGACCTTTTCAATTTTACGTAAAGCCTTTTTATCAGTTATTTACTTACACTGCATGTCGATTATGGAGTACAAAACCCCATAATAATGTAGTACCTATTAAGCTGTAGAAGATGTATTTCCTACACCAAAAAATAGGGTTGCCTGTTTCACTTTCTAAGATGTTTGTGGAGAAAAAAGTCTAAACTTGTGAAAAAGCACATAAAAAACCAGTCATTGCGATTCGTACTCGTTCGCCGAGGGTTCCATACATTACTTCCAACTCTCTTTCTCTACCCTTGCAGTGGTATGGTAGTTACCAATTATCTTAACCCATATTTCGTTTGAAATATAAAAAAGATGAAAATTAAGGTAAATTATGGTATACTTACAAGTTTTTGCGAAAATGTAAATTTGCCCATATCTATAATCATGTTTACTCAAGACCTCGATTTTTATACACCTAATAGGAACTCTATAGACCTCAGTATCCAGTATGAATTTCAACTTGCTAGGTCCACCCATTCCTGAGAAAATCGGTGGTAACACATTCAGACTGACTGACGAGCAAGAAAGTGATCTTTTAAGGGTTCCTTTTTTACCTTTTGAGGTACGGAACCCTAAAAATGTGCAGATTTGGCTCACTTGCCACAAACCTCAGTCAGTGATGGGTGGTTGTATATAATGGCTCGAAGTCCAATCAATCTGGATGTCACTAAATTTAGTGACTATTTTGTAGATTAATTGGTACAGAAAACATCATTTTTAGGGTTCCGTACCTCAAAAGGTAAAAAAGGGAACCCTAATAAGATCACTTTCTTGTCTGTCTCTCCGTATGTCATCACCCATTTTCTCAGGAACGAGTGGACCTAGCAAATTGAAATTCATACCAGATACTGGGGTTTATAGTCTCTATTAGGTGTATAAAAATCAAAAGTTCTGAGTCAACATGATAAAAAGATATGGGCAAATTTTCATTTTTGCAAAAACTTGTAAGTACCAAAATTTACCTTAATTTTCAACTTTTTTATATGTCGGATTTTTCCCAATACTTGTGCTGTAAGACCTAGCTTTTAACCAAAATTGACAATTTCAGGTCAACTGGAAGTACCCTATTGGAATTTTCCTTTATGTGTGCTGTAAGACCTTGTTTTTAGCCAAATTTCGTGATTCTAGGTCAACGGGAACTACCATACCTATAGGTTTTAGACCCAAGACCTATAGCACACATGCAGGAAAAATTCCAAAAAATAAAAAAGTTGAAAATTAAAGAGCGTCCCCATACGTTTACATAGTTAAACCAATTTAACTTGAGCCTTACATTATAAGGGCGCGCAAACGAAACAGGGGTCAAGTTAAATTGGTAACAACCGTACCACTGCAAGGGTAGAGAAAGAGAGTTAAAACTAAATTACGGAAGCCTCGGCGCGCGAGTACGACTCGCACTTGACCGGTTTTTTTTATTAGTAATTGGAATTGCTATAACCAGCAACACAGAACCACTAATATGGTTGAAATGTAAAATGAAATGTAGAAGGTAATTAATATCTATACGTTAAGTAATTTATTTTAGTTTATCTATTCATACAGTTGAATAACGTGTGTACTAATGTACTTACTTAGCTTCAGATTATTGTATTCAGTATACAATTTATAAACCATTTTTTACTTTTATTTCATCAAATTATTTTGTTGCCGACTGTACTTTTATAGAAAAATAGGTATCAAATAAATTCGGGCGGAACGCGGAACGAAAATAATATTTTTTTTGCAATACTGCGGTCCGCCCGATTCGGGCGGTCGCCTCGCGGGCGGACCGACGAAGCACTCAGCACAAACAAATATCTAAGCATAAATACTTGTCTGAGGCGGGAATCGAACCCGCAACCCTGTGTTTGGCACTCAACGGCATGTTGATCATTGTGCCAACTGGGTCGTCATTTGTAAAAGACATAGATAATTTTTGCATGTTTTTAAGTTCATTTTGATAAATAAATTTTCTTTTAAAATTATGTTTATTTTGGTAACTAGGCAGGTATATATGTATACAGGGTTATTGGAAATTAATTGACACGGCGTTAAGGGCTTCTTCTGTGCACCTTAACAAACAACTTTTGTTCTACGACTTTTGTCGAAACTTAATACATATCCCAAAAAAAATATTTAATTGTTTCTCGTACTGTCTGGTAATTTTCTATGTCTATGCGGCAAGTACGCGCGCGCGATCGGCACGGGGCGCACTGCGTGCGACCCGATCGGGTTGTACCATACCTACTATGATTGATTCTGTGACGTAGACGTAGAGTTGAGTATTATTTGAACTGTTGAATTTAATTTTTGTATTTTTGTATGGAATATTTTTATAATGAATTTCCAAAAGTCGTAGAACAAAAGTTAATCGTTAAGGTGCACAGAAGAAGCCCTTAACGCCGTGTCAATTAATTTCCAATAACCCTGTATACATTTATGTATATTCCAAAATGGAAATTACAACTCACGTTGCGATAAGAAGAATATATACTGCTACTTATTACTTAATTAATTACTTTTATTAAAATTCAATTCATTTAAATACTAGGTAGGTAAATAACATACCTAAACATACAGGAAAAGTATTTTTGTAGTGCACAAATTTCGGTATGTTTTAAGCACATTAAAATAAAAAATACTGTTTTTTTTATTTTGGAGCTAACTCAAAAACTCTCAGAGCTATAACCATCTAAGTGTTTCTAACAAAACGACGAAGTCCATGGACACAATACTAGCGCTAGCCAGTTTAACAGCGCGCTCTAAATGAAGGTAGGTACCTACGTCTACTCATGTGCCTACGTGTCACTGTGTGTATCAATACTGAGATACCCAATAATTTAGAAATTGCAGGAAGTTTTTCACATTAAGTTTTGGTTTTTTTTTTATTTATTTTTTTGCGTAAATGTACTCCACTGCCGACATATATTCAGCAGAAAAAAAATGTGCACTACAAAAATACTTTTCCTGTATACACATAAAAATTACCTATGTAATTTAGAAACATATTTGCAACTGACTGATATAAAAATTTGTTTAAAATATTTATGTTTTTTCACGTTTTAGCTTCGTACCTACTTACTATTCGGGTATAAAGTGACAATCTTTAAGACCAGTGTGAGGCTGTAAATTTCCATACAAAAAGCGGTAACGTTTTCCCCCCCATAAACGAAGTCCGATTTTGATAAATTTTGAAAATGTTCTAGATCTAATGGAAAACTAGGTTTAACCGTTTTTATTTTAAAGAAATATTGCCTAAGATAAAAGTTATTAGTATCTGAATATCTATATTTTTGACTTAAAAATTTTATCGAGCGTTTCAATTGTTTTTTAATAGACTAAACTGAATTACCAAAAAGGTGAATTAAATGAGACCAAATTTATTTCATTTTGTGAAGGACAAAGGGTTTTTAGGGAGACGTTTTTACCAAACGTTACGGCCCGCAACATTATTTGAAAAGCAAAATGTAGGCAATTACGTCCGAACTTAAACTGTCTCTATCGCACGATAGGGGTCATTTTTGAAAATACCTACTCGCGCCGCGTATCGACAGCTCACGATTCTCTTAAAACTCCTCAATTTTGAAGAAAATAATACGGGTAATAAGGACCTTAACTAAAAACTTCATTAAAAATATGAAAACTATTTAATTAAAAACAGGTAATTACATAAATATTTGCTTTATATTAAATCTAAAAAACAATTCATTTTTACTTTTATTTTGTCACTAATATCAAAGTTTTTAATAACTTTTTGTTGGCCCGGACCTTATTATTTTTACCCGACTTCAAAAAAGGAGAAGGTTCTCAATTCGTCGCGTATATTTTTTTAAATGTATGTTCGCCGATTACTCAAAAACGCCTGGACCGATTTGGAAAATTATTTTTTTGTTAGAAAGAGGATAACTCACAGGTGTTCCCATAAAAAATGGATAAAGATCTGATGAGGATCTTCGGAGTGATGAACAGAATTGCACCTAGAAAGTGCAGCAAATTGCTCAGTTTTCGTTTTCTACCAGTAGGATTGGGCCATACACTAATAGTTACCGATAAATAAAATATCTGAAACCACCTTCTCATCAGAAAACTCTTCAATCGGTTACGATTACAGGTTACAATTTGAAGAATTTAGTCGAATTTAGTCGCCGGACTGGGTTTGTATGAATGTTGTTAGATATGTCCTGGTGGTTATAGGGTTTTAGTTACACACTGTATAATATTTTAGAAATCGTAGTAAGTAGGTATTATAGTAAGTATTACCTAATAGTAAATTAAAGTTTTGTAAATGGCAAAGGTCGGAAAAACTATTGACAACATGAAGGAACCGGTTGTACGAACGCAGTGTTGCATATTTTAGGTATTTATAATCTTCAAAATATAAATTATCTAGGTACTTGACTAACATATTATGAATCATATATATTTCTAGTGACATTTCATATAAGGTATCTGCCACCTTAATCACTCATCATCTTCCTGCCCTTATCCCAATTTATTTGGGGTCGGCGCAGTATGTTTTCTTCTTCCATTCACTCCTATTAGTCGTCATCTCATCGTTCACATTTATCTGTCTCATGTCTTGTCTCACGCAGTCCATCCATCTTTTATTCGGTCGTCCTCTTCCTCTCCATCCCTCTACATTTATACTCATCACTCTTCTAGTCACATGCGTCTTCTCTCTTCTCATCACATGTCCATACCAACTTAAACGGTTAAATAGTATAAAACAAAGTCACCTCCCACCCTATGTATGAACTGCTTAAATCTTTAAAACTACGCAACGGATTTTGATGTGGTTGTTTTTAATAAATAGAGTAATTCAAGAGGAATGTTTATATGTGTACATGCATGATATAGCCATGCGAAGCCGCGGCGGGTCGCTAATTTATAATAAGGGGTTAAATTATGACAATGTGCTATTTTTTAACACCTTCTTCTTCTCGTATAGTGGTATGGCTCACCTATTGTTATAGTTTTCAGATCGCCTTAAGACCTCTAACTTGACCTAACGACTGCTACTAGAGGTAGCAACCGGGACCAACAACGGCTTAACGTGCCTTCCGAAGCACCGAGGGGCTCACGAAGACACATTTTTGTCACACTACTAATTGGCCACCCATCGAAATAATGACCGCGTCAGGCGTCTCATAACCCGCACGACCGTTTTTAATACTAATAGCACAGACCCTATTTCTACGTATGAATCAGGTATACGGGTGTCATGAGGAACGCATTCTTTGGCAAACGGATGTTATATGAACTGGGTGTTTTGGGCATAGGTACGGGTGTCGTGAGAAACGGATCTTTTGACATATGGGATGCTATAAGAAATGGGTATTATGGCTTAAAGATGCTACGAGAAACGGGTCTTTTGGTCTACGGTCATTTAAATAATTTGTTATTTTCGACTGGATGTTTTGTAACGGGTGTAGTTTTTCCGGGGAAATTTCGGGATCTAGATCTGCTAGTTTTAAATGAAGGTTATTTAGGCTAAGAACAGTCGATAAAAATTAAAAATTTGGGAAACGAATAGCACATTCCGAAAGGCATAGAACTTATGCGTGGGTCTAATTGATAACCATCTATTTTAAGTTGGTTAGTACCTACCTATACCTACCTCTTCTGTAGAATTACTGTGTGCTAACAGTCCGTCGTATATCTAGGTTATGTCAAGTTATTCAATAATGTCCCAGCTGTTTTCTAGAAATTGAATACTGGTTTGCTTGTGCTAAGTATTTAGACAAGTACTTACGGCTGATAAATGTTTTGTGTTTCGGCCATAAAGTTTGCGTACATACGTAATATTGGTTAAGTATATTTATTATCAGCGGTTTTAGCCAGAGTTACCATTTTACGTATTAGTCGGAGATCCCTTAAGGACGACCTTCATCGAGCTGTTTAATGGATGAAAAGTATTTTATATCAAACGACCCGCCCTGGCTTCGCATGGCTGTATTGTGCATGTATTAAATCTAAAAACCTTCCTCTTTAATCACTCTATCTATATAAAAAAACCGCATCAAAATCCGTTGCGTAGTTTTAAAGATCTAAGCATACATAGGGACATAGGGACGGCGAAAAGTGACTTTATTTTATACTATGTCTATGTAGTGATATTTAAGGTCAATAGATATATTGCAAATAGGTTGCATAAAAAATTTCAGTCCAGAATTTATAATAATTAACAATTTAATTTTTTGTTTTGTTTTTTAAACCTTTCACTTGCTTGTTTAAGAGATAAATTCCATACCAATAGAAACTATGAAGCTAGAATATGCAAACGTTTGGTTGATTATTTTTTCCCGTCACAACTCGTGGGTAGGCAGGTAAATCGATACTAGTCATTTACACTGGTCTGTATAATGAATTAAGGGTTAGTTAAAATAAAGATTATGTATTTCATTGGTAGGTACGGAGTTTGTCTATTGACCAAACTAGTGAAAAGTCTAAAAACGAAACAAATTAAAATACATTAATCATTGGACTGGACTTTTTTTAGACAAACTACTTGCAATATATTTATTATCCTATTTAATCACTATAACTACATAGTATAAAACAAAGTCGCTTTCTCTGTCCCTATGTCCCCATGTCCCTATGTATGCTTAAATCTATAAAACTACGCAACGGATTTTGATGCGGATTTTTTAATAAATAGAGTGATTCAAGAGGAAGGTTTATAATATGTAGAATACATGGATAATATAGCCGTGCGAAGCCGGGGCGGGTCGCTAGTTTAATATTAAATACTTTTCATCCATTAAACAGATCGATGAAGGTCGCTCTTAAAGGGATCCCGTACTATATTTCCTTCAGAAAAATTACACAGTTAACATTGAATCGTAGCAAACTCATCAGGTCGTCTAAAACGCAACGACTTTAATTATTAAAAAATTTCGTACCATACAAATCGTGCGAGTTTGAAAGTCTACTTCAATCCGCTGTTTTTTTAATACAGGCGATAAATATTTATAATAGTTTACAAGTTGCGCGTAAGTCCCGATTCCGTGGGAATATTTAATATGAAAAGTAGCCTATAGCCTTCCTCGATAAATGGACTATCCAACACAAAAATAATTTATTAATTCGAACCAGTAGTTCCTGAGATTAGCGCATTCAAACAAACAAACTCTTCAGCTTTATAATATTAGTAGTACCTATAGAGAAGTATAACTCCAAGGTCAATGACCTTTATCTCCAAAGAACAGCTGATTTTCAAAGATAATTGGAGTGCTTCGTCGGTCCGCCCGCGAGGCGACCGCCCGAATCGGGCGGACCGCAGTATTGCAAAAAAAATATTATTTTCGTTCCGCGTTCCGCCCGAATTTATTTGATACCTATTTTTCTATAAAAGTACAGTCGGCAACAAAATAATTTAATGAAATAAAAGTAAAAAATGGTTTATAAATTGTATACTGAATACAATAATCTGAAGCTAAGTAAGTACATTAGTACACACGTTATTCAACTGTATGAATAGATAAACTAAAATAAATTACTTAACGTATAGATATTAATTACCTTCTACATTTCATTTTACATTTGAACCATATTAGTGGTTCTGTGTTGCTGGTTATAGCAATTCCAATTACTAATAAAAAAAACCGGTCAAGTGCGAGTCGTACTCGCGCGCCGAGGCTTCCGTAATTTAGTTTTAACTCTCTTTCTCTACCCTTGCAGTGGTACGGTTGTTACCAATTTAACTTGACCCCTGTTTCGTTTGCGCGCCCTTACAATGTAAGGCTCAAGTTAAATTGGTTTAACTATGTAAACGTATGGGGACGCTCTTTAATTTTCAACTTTTTTATTTATTGGAATTTTTCCTACATGTGTGCTATAGGTCTTGGGTCTAAAACCTATAGGTATGGTAGTTTCCGTTGACCTAGAATCACGAAATTTGGCTAAAAACAAGGTCTTACAGCACACATAAAGGAAAATTCCAATAGGGTACTTCCAGTTGACCTGAAATTGTCAATTTTGGTTAAAAGCTAGGTCTTACAGCACAAGTATTGGGAAAAATCCGACATATAAAAAAGTTGAAAATTAAGGTAAATTTTGGTACTTACAAGTTTTTGCAAAAATGAAAATTTGCCCATATCTTTTTATCATGTTGACTCAGAACTTTTGATTTTTATACACCTAATAGAGACTATAAACCCCAGTATCTGGTATGAATTTCAATTTGCTAGGTCCACTCGTTCCTGAGAAAATGGGTGATGACATACGGAGAGACAGACAAGAAAGTGATCTTATTAGGGTTCCCTTTTTTACCTTTTGAGGTACGGAACCCTAAAAATGATGTTTTCTGTACCAATTAATCTACAAAATAGTCACTAAATTTAGTGACATCCAGATTGATTGGACTTCGAGCCATTATATACAACCACCCATCACTGACTGAGGTTTGTGGCAAGTGAGTCAAATCTGCACATTTTTAGGGTTCCGTACCTCAAAAGGTAAAAAAGGAACCCTTAAAAGATCACTTTCTTGCTCGTCTGTCAGTCTGAATGTGTTACCACCGATTTTCTCAGGAATGGGTGGACCTAGCAAGTTGAAATTCATACTAGATACTGAGGTCTATATAGTCCCTATTAGGTGTATAAAAATCGAGGTCTTGAGTAAACATGATTATAGATATGGGCAAATTTACATTTTAATTTACCTTAATTTTCATCTATTTTATATTTCAAACGAAATATGGGTTAAGATAATTGGTAACTACCATACCACTGCAAGGGTAGAGAAAGAGAGTTGGAAGTAATGTATGGAACCCTCGGCGAACGAGTACGAATCGCAATGACTGGTTTTTTATGTGCTTTTTCACAAGTTTAGACTTTTTTCTCCACAAACATCTTAGAAAGTGAAACAGGCAACCCTATTTTTTGGTGTAGGAAATACATCTTCTACAGCTTAATAGGTACTACATTATTATGGGGTTTTGTACTCCATAATCGACATGCAGTGTAAGTAAATAACTGATAAAAAGGCTTTACGTAAAATTGAAAAGGTCATCACAAAGGATTATCATGTCCTTTTTAATTGAGCAAAGATCCAACGGTTTTTGAATTCATAACTCCAGTCTGTAGTTTTTATTAAATGTAATAAACCGATTTTGTTGCTAACTGTACTAAATCTAAGTAAGTTATTAAAATAAGTTACAATCGGGCGGTCTGCCCCATGGATTTATTACTGTATGCGGTCCGCCCGATCGGGCGGTCGCCTCGCGGGCGGACCGACGAAGCACTCGATAATTGAATAGAAATAATTTATTGTTTCACTGTGTAGGTAGTAGGTATTTACATGAAGCTAATATGTAAACATAACCTCAAAATATCAGAGGTTTAAACGAAGTTGGCACAATGGTCACCATGCCGGACTACCAAACACAGAGTTGCGGGTTCGATTCCCACTTCAGACAAGTATTTATGCTCAGATATGTGTCTGTGGTCTGGTTGTTTCTATGTATTAAAAGTGATAAGTATATATTATAAAAGAAAAGTAGGTACATAAGTAGTATACCCGTTGTCTAGCACCCATAACACAGGTCTAGTTACTTAGGATGGGGCTAGATGGCGATGTGTGGAATGTCCTGCAATAAAAATAAAAAAAGTCTAGAAAAACCTTTAATGTTAGTACCCTCGTCCAAACAGATTTATTAAAGCAGTAGGTAAGTTTAGGCTTCTGCGCATCAAAAAGCGTTGAATCGAATCAAATAGTTTTTATCTGACTGGGTTAGATAATCATTAGATGTTATAATTATGATTTTAAACAAAATTATTCGAGAAAAACAAGTTTTGATGATTCTACGAAGAAAATAATTACGTTTGGGTAGGTAGGTACGTTATTATAGCAATTATTATATGAGTCAAGATGGCGGGTGTGTCTCAAGAGTAGGTAGGTATCAACTATTCGTATTGTTTACCAAAATTTAGACCTAAATTGTAATATTTAGTACTGACTTCTGTCAAGCGTTTGGAACGAAGTCCTTTTACCTTTTTTTTGGGAACGATGTCAGTTATCAGTAGGTAGTTCCTGAGATTAGCGCGTTCAAAAAAACAAACTGTTCAGCTTTATAATATTAGTCATCATTTTCCTGCCCTTATCCCAATTTATTTGGGGTCGGCGCAGTAAGTCTTTTTCTTCCATTCCCTCCTATTAGTCGTCATCTCATCGTTCACATTCATCTCTCTCATGTCTTGTCTCACGCAGTCCATCCATCTTTTCTTCGGTCGTCCCCTTCCTCTCCATCCCTCTACATTCATACTCATCACTCTTTTAGTCACATGTGTCTCCTTTCTTCTCATCACATGTCCATACCAACTTAAACGGTTTTACTTTTTCAGTAACCGGTGCTACTTTCAGGCTTCCTTTAATATACTCATTCCTTATTTTATCCATCCTCGTTACTCCACACATCCATCTCAACATTCTCATCTCCGCTGCATGCAATCTTCCTAATATTAGTGTAGATGACTTATTAAAACAACCGTATCGTATTTTTTTATAGACAGGAAATATTTTTTAGAAATTCTGCCTCGAAATGGCAAAAAGTGCTGATAAAATTAATGAATAGATATATCAAGAGATATCAACAGCACCCATTATAACGACGACGTCAAAATGGTGGGTGTAACCATAGACCTAGATTTTTTATAAGTCTTTGGGTGTAACTAAAATCTATAACTTCCTTCTAAAGGGGGTAGCATAGCATTTACTAAAGTTACTAAATAGCACAATTTATGTAAAAAAAAATGTTAAAAAATTACTAAACAGCACAATTTAGGCACATGTTTTTTAAATAGTTACTCAATTGCACAATTTAGGTAAAAAAAAAAGGTAAAAAATACTAAATAGCACAATTTACGTACAATTTTTTGGTAAATAAATACTAAAAAGCACAATTTACGTACAATTTTTCTGTAAATAATAATACTAAATAGCACAATATAAGTATGTACCTACAATTTTTCTATAAATAATAATTTTAGTATTATTATTTACAGAAAAATTGTACTTCTAGAACAATATAGGTACATTATTTTAGTAAGTAAATAATATTACTAAATAGCACAAATTTGGTAAAAAAAAATGGTAAATAATTACTAAATAGCACAATTTAGGTAGGTACAATTTTTCGGTAAACAATAACGACTACTTGAGTTCCTTCCGCCATCTTGACTCTCATTCATTATTGTAAGTAGGTAGATGTACATCTATACTAATATTATAAAGCTGAAGAGTTTGTTTGTTTGTTTGAACGCGCTAATCTCAGGAACTGCTGGTTCGAATTGAAAAATTCTTTTTGTGTTGGATAGTCCATTTATCGAGGAAGGTTATAGGCTACTTTTTATCCCGATATTCCCACAGGATCGGAAGTTACGCGGGTGAAACCGCGGAGCGCAGCTAGTTACTGTATAAATAATTAATTTAGTATGTCTTATTTATGCAACTGTATCGTCTCAGGCTACGTATTTGTTCATGTGTACCTATTTATTTTAATTAATATTGCTATAATAATTCTGTTGATAATATTCTGAAAATAGGTAGATAAGTTTATTTAAATTAATTGAAAATTACGAGTTAAATGGCACGCTTATAGTTTAACAACATACCTAGGCTTACCTAATTTAATTCGTTTGTAGGTATTTTTCTTGAAGTCACAAAAATCCTTATAAAAGTAGGTACCTAATCATATACCTAAGTTCTTGGTAAACTTACGGGAACGAAACTTACTTTTCAAAGTTAGGTTCGCACATCTTCGCACAACAATCAACTTTTCTTCTAAGACTTTTGGAAAATCAATCATTTTTTTAAGACTATGTTAATTCGAAAATCAGCGGATTCTATACTAATAAATAAGAGAGGAACTATTTGATTCTTTGTTTGTTTGCGTTGAACAGGCTCCGAAACTACTGGACCGATTTTGATGAAACTTGGTATGAGGATATTATTATATTGATTCAATAAGACTGTCCTAGGCTACTTTTTATCCCAATATTCCCACGGGATCGGGAGTTACGATGGTAAAACCGCGGAGCGCTGCTAGTTTTAAATAAAGGTTATTTAGGCTAAGAACAGACGATACAACTTTAAAAAAAAAGTACAATGGCGTAAGGGTAATGACCTCCCCGTGTAAGAACAGTTGATTTTAGATTACTTAAGGTGAAAGGGTACCTGCGCGCTCTCCATACAAACGTAGTCGACTGTTTCCTCCCTGGATAATGACACTAGCACAAATATTTTTGTGCCATAAAACCTATAACTGCCATGACTATGCCCCTATGTTTTGTTTTTTTTTTACATTTTTAATTATCATAGAAACTAAAATTTAAAAAAATTTAAAAAAACATAAAATAGGGGCATGGTCATGGCAGTTATAAGTTTTATGCACCAAAAATATTTGCTCTAGTGTCATTATCCAGGGAGAAAACGTTTGTAATAGTTTGTATGGAGAAAGCCCCCGGTACCCTTTCCTCTTAAACATAACATCAAAAATTTTCGAAAATATGTTTGAATTTCTAAAATTCGTAGAACAAAAGTTATTAAGGTGCACAGAAATAACCCTCAACAGCTTTCTTTTAAAATTACCAATAACCGATATGTACTATATTTAACTATATATTATTTATCAAATATTATGAATGAACCCACAGAATTTCTTTTTAAGAATGCAAACATTTTTAAGAACTAGTTTTGTAAATAAATTATTAATATTAACACGAGTGCTACGCTACATCCTTCTTTAACTTTCACTTTACCGTTGATTAATTTGTTTGATAATTGCATCTGTCAGGTGCTACTAAGTAGTTCCTAATCGTCTGTCCTTGCCGGATTGAATAGAAATGAGCAAGATGCGAGATCATTTTGCTAAAATGTTTTTGAAGTGAAAACTTCTTTAGCGGCGTTGAGCACTTTTTCTGTAATGGGTATAAAATCTTAAACTCGCGTCAGGACACGTGACCTGATCGAAAAAGCGTAAGACGGATGGAGAGTAGACAGCTATCCCCTCTCTACGGCGCGGCGAAAATGTATGCCTGGGCCTACTGTTTTTAATTTGGCTGTGAGTGTATTAAGACGTACATATGGTATTTTTTAACGGACGACTATTGACGGACGACAAATGTCGGACGACTATTTGTTGGACGACAAATGTCGGACGACTATTTGTCGTCCGACTATTTTTTTTTTTTCATCTAAAACTCTTTTTGCGTATGTTCTCGCGACATATGAGATTTTACACAGATATACAGTTTTCACTTCTGCCTGCACTCCCGGAGTGCGCTGTTTTTTTTTTTTCAGTTGTAAGTAGGTATACCGAGATCCGGCTGCAGGATTAGTGCACTTATCTGTTTTTTGCTAAAACCAAATGTTCATGTATATTTCTAACTAGCGACCCGTCCCGGCTTCGCACGGCTATAGCTATATTATGCATACTGTATTATACATATAAACCTTCCTCTTGAATCACTCTATCTATTAAAAAAACCGCATCAAAATCCGTTGCGTAGTTTTAAAGATTTAAGCATACAAAGGTAAATAGGGACAGAGAAAGCGACTTTATTTTATACTATGTAGTGATTAGGAGAATATATACCTATCTACCAGGTTGCCTATCAAAAATTTGGCCGCCAGTATTTTTAACACGCTTTTATTAGTTTCACTTGTATGTTTGCTTGTATGTAAGTGTCCGTCAGCCGGGCAAAAAAAGTGCTTCTAGAGCGAATTGGTTCGGTGAATAATTAGTGCTCAGTCTGCTGTAAATGTGCGCGAAATAAAAAATTAGTGCATGTAGGCATTGAGGAAAAAAACGGGAAAAACAAATTCTGCTGGAATGACGGTGCTCCAGCAGGAAGATTTTTAAACGAATGACCGGAGAGGTATATAATGTATATCGGCGGATAGCTTATATTTGTGCATAATTGTGCGCGAATAATTAAATTTGTGCGTCTTAGGGTTTTCGAGATATTTCATTTCCTGCTGGGCTGACGTTTTGCAAAAACTTGTATCTCCGAAACCATTGAATGTGCGACCTTGGATTAAACATATATAAGTCGCTCTTAATTTGTGCGTATTTGTGCGCTAATTTGTTTTTCATAAATATCTACTGTTTAAGAGAAATCATGCAACCCTGAAAATTCGAAAGAAACTCCTTGCGCTTAAATGAGAACACGCAGAGGTTCACTGAAAGCGGTATTTGGCTCGTTTTGTTATTCTTTACATGTATAATAAGTTTCAAGACAGTACATACGCGCATTTTTCAATAATAACACTTCAAGTCAAATCTGAAAATGTCATAGCTTTGCAAGAAACCTATTCAACTAAAGATATGTGCGTATATACCAAAAATTAGAGTGCCTTTTGAAATACATATCCTGAAAATTTCAGCTTCAAATGTCGCGTATTTAAGTAGATATAAACGAAAAACAAATCATAACTTCAGTTCTTGGCTAACCGACCAAATTCGAATGGTCACGAAAAAGCGACGGTTTCATACATTTTGATGACTTCTTAAATGGACTGTATTATACTGAAGCAGTTAATTGGGTTTAGGTACTGTGAATTGGAAAAGTGTTATGGGAAGTTGCAAAAGTTTTATTTTGAGATTAAGATAGTAGAAACTAGTAAGTACGCTTTTATCTTCCTTACCTATTATAGATTATTGATAGCTCAGGTAGGTAAGTATCTACTTCATTTTACTAAGTTCGCAATACGAAGTTAAACAAAAATGTCTTTTTGTTTAACTTCGTATTGCAAAAACGGTTTTGTGCTTAATAAATAATATTATAAGTAATAAAATTATAATAATATTACTTTAAAGGTGGACGCAGATTGAAACGCGCCGAGCGCGCCGAATTTTTGCCGTCCACGGAAAAAGGTACCTTATAATAATAGAGATAAGGTTCATTTATCATTTATATTTCCGATGACGTCATCAGAGTCGTCCGCATCGTCATCAGAGTCGTCCGCATCGTCAGAGGCGGCCGACACTGAAATAAATAAATGAATAAATGTAGGTATGTACCTTATCTCTATTATTATAAGGTGGACGGCAAACAATTCGGCGCGTATCAATGTGCGGGCACCATTGCATTGATTTTAAAATTGCATAAAAAGACGATTGTGTAGGTTCAAATCTCCGGCCGCCGCGCGCCGGTTGGTTGTAACTCGTTCTGTGTGAAACAGTTACACAGAATGCGGCATTAGTGGGAAAGAGTCAGACGCTAGTTAAGACGTATTTCGCTCCTTGCCTCCCGCACCGCTCTCCGCTCTCGGTGTGCTCTCGGTTCACTCACCCCGCTCCAATAGTGTCCGGGGTATATCTAGTGTTGCCAATTTAGCATAATCTTATGCTCGATTTGGCATTTTAAGTTTCAATTCCACGTAGTAATAAGTTTGTCATTAATATTTTTTGTCATTAATAATGTCATTAATATTTTTTGCGTGAAGGAGTAACAAACATACATACACACACACACACAAACGTTCACATTTATAATATTAGTAGGATAGGATATACATCTATAGTAGGATGTAAGCCATTATGTTATAAAACCCTATTTAAAACAGTCTCGAGATACTTACGTGTAAAAAGAGGTATTTATGAGACTATTAAAGTTTTGAGAAGTATTGTATTGATCAAAACTATATATAAATACATATATTATATTTTTAAAAAATGTGTTTTTTTGTATTTCCTTAATATTTTATTTTAAGTTCAAACATAATAGTATAATAATTTAGGTATAAGCATAAATACCTTCCTAAGTGTTTTAATTACAATCAATTACCTGTCTTAAACTATTTGATTTGTAATTTAATGTGATCCTAGCACTACCCACAAGGTGTGATCTTAACTATACCTCAGTATTAAAAAAAATCAAAATCAGGTCACTCGTTTTGGGAGATAAACGCGCTACAATTGATTTATATTACCTGTTCCGTGGCACTGCCGGAATAAAAAATAGCCAATAACACTCAGTTATCTTAAATCTATCTCTGTGCAAAATTTCATCCAAATTAGTCCAGTGGTTCTGGAATCTGGAGATACCAACATACACACATACAAACATGTTACCAACGTTACCTCTTTATAATATTATAGAGTAGGTATAGAAGGTTAGTATAGAAGTACCTATAGATAAACGTGTCATTTTAGAAATACATGCATTAATATTTCTCTAATGTACCTACTACCTATTGAAAAAATGATAATGCACTAAAACCTCTATAAACGTTCTAAGCGCGACTGTACGGACAACAGCTTCAGTATAATACAGTCCATTTAAGAAGTCATCAAAATGTATGAAACCGTCGCTTTTTCGTGACCATTCGAATTTGGTCGGTTAGCCAAGAACTGAAGTTATGATTTGTTTTTCGTTTATATCTACTTAAATACGCGACATTTGAAGCTGAAATTTTTAGGATATGTATTTCAAAAGGCACTCTAATTTTTGGTATATACGCACATATCTTTAGTTGAATAGGTTTCTTGCAAAGCTATGACATTTTCAGATTTGACTTGAAGTGTTATTATTGAAAAATGCGCGTATGTACTGTCTTGAAACTTATTATACATGTAAAGAATACCAAAACGAGCCAAATACCGCTTTCAGTGAACCTCTGCGTGTTCTCATTTAAGCGCAAGGAGTTTCTTTCGAATTTTCAGGGTTGCATGATTTCTCTTAAACAGTAGATATTTATGAAAAACAAATTAGCGCACAAATACGCACAAATTAAGAGCGACTTATATATGTTTAATCCAAGGTCGCACATTCAATGGTTTCGGAGATACAAGTTTTTGCAAAACGTCAGCCCAGCAGGAAATGAAATATCTCGAAAACCCTAAGACGCACAAATTTAATTATTCGCGCACAATTATGCACAAATATAAGCTATCCGCCGATATACATTATATACCTCTCCGGTCATTCGTTTAAAAATCTTCCTGCTGGAGCACCGTCATTCTAGCAGAATTTGTTTTTCCCGTTTTTTTCCTCAATGCCTTCATGCACTAATTTTTTATTTCGCGCACATTTACAGCAGACTGAGCACTAATTATTCACCGAACCAATTCGCTCTAGAAGCATTTTTTTTGCCCGGCTGACGGACACTGTATGTAACCGACTCTTTTGGGCTCGATTTTGCCCTACTTAAAACGATCAGATTTAATTCAAACTTTGCACACTTATCAAAGACCGATGACAATTCCATATTATAATAACATGGTGCTGATCTGATGATGGAGCTGGAAGGTGGTCATAGGAACTTCGAAACTAGTAGTTCGCCCCGAACTGAGACCTCACGAGTTTTTTTTACCGATTTTTAGTTTTTAGCGTAAAGTATCATATAACGACGAAATACTCTGTTTCTTATATAAATGATAGGTGTCTAGTATCGCTATCATTAGACCCTGGACATCGCTAACTCTATTATACTTTCAAAACAGATATCCACGAATCCAATCGCGTTTGGCATATCCTGTCTAGAAAATGAGTTCCATAGCCTAATTTACTTGGTCTCAATCACGTATTTTTTTATTTCGCCTTTTCTTGATACTCGGGAGAATAATTACCTACTATGAATGTTAATCGTGTGAGATTAAAAAGTTCTTATAGCCTCCTTCCGTCTATATCACCATATCGTCAGTACCTAGAGTACCTACCTACTCATCAACTGAAAACGATAGACCTTACTTGTCTTCATATAGCCTTCTTCCACCGGCTATATTACCAATCCCCAGATATCAGTAACAGTTGCTTGTTAACACCTAGAATGCCTACTTATCAAGACAACTTTAGCGAACTTCAACGATAGACTTATCTTGTCTAGAAGATGAGTTTATATTTCTTTATAGTTGAGTGCCTTCTTCCAGTCCATCACCAGATCCTAAACATCAGCTGATTCTTCAGAAGCTAGAATACCTACTTATTAAGGTGCTTTAAACAGAAGTTTGAGACCTATATTATCGGTGGACCTATATGTCCTTTATTTTAATAAGTCCCTAACTTATTAGAAAATAAAAATAATAAAAATATTAGTCACAAGTTTATTAATATGATCTCTAGATAGGCTAGCTTTACTATTTAATATTATCTACCACAATTGTTAACCAACCCTTGATTATGAAACAAATGAATAATCTATACTAATATTAGGAAGCTGAAGAGTTTGTTTGTTTGTTTGAACGCGCTAATCTCAGGAACTACTGGTTCGAATTGAAAAATTATTTTTGTGTTGAATAGTCTATTTATCGAGGAAAGCTATAGGCTACTTTTTATTTTGATATTCCGACGAGATCAGGACTGACGCGGGTGAAATCGCGGGGTGCATCTAGTTATAAATATGAAGCAAAGAAAGGTCTGATGATTTAAGGGAAAGTAGAATAGACGCTTTTAAACTAAAGTCTTCCTTCACCCAAGGTAGGTAGAAGTCACCCATAGAAGTATTGACCAATTTTCGCCTCGGCTTCCGTTTAGCTGATCAATAGCTGGTTCAAGCAGCTCCTTCGAAGACCATCGGGAACGTACACAAGAGTGCATGACATTGCACTATAAACTTTTGCGAATTAGGTATTTGAATTTTGGATAACCATAATATTATGTAGGTACCTAATATAGATCACCCATTTATTTATAATATCACGAAGTTAAATTATAATGTAATGGTTTTGAAATTTTCTGGAAATCTGAAAATCAATATTTTACGACAATGACAGAAAGAAAACCTGACATTGTCATTTTTGAATCTTAAAAGAAGGTCTAAGCGTTTTTTTCCTTTTTGATACAAATGAGCTTGATATAAAAATGACCGCTGAGATGATAAATTCCTGTAGATTCCTTCTAGCTCCATCATCAGATCAGTTCCATGGTACCATATTATTGTCATCATAGTTACCCGCTTTCGTTTGATACCCCACTCGGGTATATTTGCCCAATAGTCTGGCTGCCATATGTAGATCTCCTTTTGCATCCCCTATCTCCGTAACCCCCTGACCGATCCTGCTCATGTTCGAACTTAAAAATTCTATGGACCTGAACTACTCTTATACCAAAAATCATTAAGATCAAAGCAACGGTACTCAAGTTATCGTCGAACAAACATACATAGATACATAGATACATAGATATATAGATACATAGATATATAGATACATAGGTACAACCGACCGACCGTCTCGCCACTAGACCTCTCTCGCTTCGCTCGTTCGGTCAATAAAACGACACAACCCCATCGAGTTTGGGCTCGTTAGAATCGTCTTGACGAGTAGTCTGTCTTTTAATCCTAACCATCAGGGTCTGCTCTAACATATTTCGTTATCAAAGTTCAAAAAGTATAAAACAAATTAACTAATAGTTTAAAAAAACTAAAAAAACACGTTTTAATAAATAAAAAACCAACTAAAAAATAGAAAATAAAATTTAATAAATTCGACTTAAGCATATTGTAAATAGTAGGTAAGCGTGTTACATTGTGATTGCAAAAGAAAAATAATGAAGGTGTAACATCACAATGTAACACGCTTACTATTTACAATATTCTTAATCCAAATTTATTAAATTTTATTTTCTATTTTTTAGATGGATTTTTTATTGCGTGTTTTTTAAACGATTAATTAAATTATTTTTAAGTAATTCTTGGGACTCTGCGTCCAACGACTTCCCGCGACCTTAATTAAATCGTCCACGTCCATAGTTTTAAAGTTGTAGATACATCTTAATAACGCTGTGAAAATCATCAAAAATTGTCCGATTTCGAACTCACTTCGTTTTATAAAATTATCACTAATCGTGAAACAGAGTATGCAGATTCCGTACATTAGGAAAAGATTCTATTTCCGCTTATCAAGAACAATTAACAGTCTTATTATTTCCTGTTGTTTCTTTATTCTCGTCGATCGCGAATAATCTAAATACCGCGATTCAAAATGTTATACTTAATTTTTAATGCAAATCGATACGATAAAATAAGGTCGCTAATAAAAATAAGTAGGTATATATTTACGGTAAAAACTGGTATAATTTAACGAAATGGAGCGGTTTTTTTACACTTATCGTATGAATAAGTAAAAACAAAAAGTGAGAGTTGGACTCGCGTATACGAAGGGTTCCGTAGAAAGTTACTATGCGCCACTTCATTTTTATTCTGTTTTTGACGTGTTATCGTCTAATAAATTGATTGAACACCTGCATTCACACAAAAGTGTCATGATCCGGTACCATGACGCGCGATTTGTTCCCGATGTGTGCATGACGTCACACATCGGGAACAATGACCCGTTCCCGATGTGTGACGCCATGCGTCATGGTAACATGAGAGTATTTAATAATAATATCGCTCATCTGGGCTTCTGTTATGGTGACGAGTGACGAATAGAAGACTTAAGTAAGTATATAAAGGAAAAAAAGAAGAAAAAGGAAAAAAGAAGAAAACAAGGAATATAAAAAAAAATCTTAATTTGTAATCGTTTTCATAAAACACCACGTAAAATTATCGTCCGCAAATCGACTTTAAAGACAACCATTTTTTTTAGTGTTAGTTGTTATAGTGGCAACAGAAATACATCATCTGTGAAAATTTCAACTATCTAGCTATCACGGTTCATGAGATACAGCCTGGTGACAGACAGATAGACGGACGGATGGATGGATAGTGAAGTCTTAATAATTGGGTCCCGTTTTTACCCTTTGGGTACGGAACCCTAAAACGTATCCGGTTCGCTAAATAATGGCTAAATACAATCGGTAATAGCGAGGATAAAAAAGTACTGGAAAAGAAAATCATCTGTTTTTACCCGACTACGGGAGAATAATATTTTTAAAGGATTAACTCGATGGCATGTCACATTACCAATTAGCTGAACCCCATTTTGTTCATCCCCTTTCATTCTGAAGGTCGTGGGCTCGAATCCAGGCCGGCCGTGTACCAATGTATTTTTCTTAAGAAAAATTTATGTGCGCTAATTGACATTGCTCTTACGGTGAAGGAAAACATCGTGATGAAACCCGCGGCTTAGTTGGCTCCATAAGTATTGACAAGTTCTCTCCTCTGGACATGGTCGACTAAGCTGAGAGGGTAGTAGGTGCTGGGCAAGCCTACTCCATCTTCACGCAAAAAGGACCCAATTAAAAAAAAAGGGTCTAATCGCGGAAAACAGCCTGTATATACAAGTACAAGTAGGTACAAGTAGCTGAACCCCACGTGACCCAGAGCTCACTCGCAAATCTGTAAGGTTGTAAAGTAATGTTACCTGATTCTGTTTTTTTAAACAATATACCTACTATGTACCTATACAATACAATATTAAAAAATACAAAATACCAACTATTTTTTACAGATATGCAAATGAGCTCTGCCTGCCTAGCATGAAGACCAAAACCCGATACGATAAAGCGATATAACTACATCAACTCTCAAAATATGATGGATAAAGCCGCCATGTTGAATTTTTATTGCGATAAAAATTATGATAAAAATTCAACATGGCGGCTTTATCTATCATATTTTGAGAGTTGATGTAGTTATATCGCTTTATCGTATTGTGTTTTGGTCTTCATGCTAGGCAAGCTGGGTCACGTGGGGTTCAGCTAATTGGTAATGTGACTGTACATAATATTATGTTCCTCGAATCGAATCACTAATTTTCGAAAAGCTCTGAAACTACAAAAGCTACCAGTCTGAAACTTCGCATGGGGTTTTCTTTTAGGACATTAGGGGAGCATTAAGAAAAGGTTTTTTCATTACTCATACTCCGAAAGTAGGTCTAAAGGTGCCTGAAGAGCGTGTAGAAAGAAAAACTTCCAGCCCTAGGGAAAACCGCTTTCACTGACAGCTGTCATGTCAAATTATGGCTTCGCACGGCTTGTGCAATGTCCATGTAGTCAGTATCAGTATCATTACGCATTAGGAACTTCAAAAACCTAAATTAAAAAAAAAAACAAAAACCTTTTATGTGTTATTCGTAATGAAAAGCACAGTGTTTACCTCGGGTGAAAGACTCATTTAGTCCCTCGAACTCCGTCTCGGGGCTGAATGAGTGACTTTGACACCTAGGGTAAGAATGTACTATTAAGGTTCCGTACCTAAAGGGACACTGTTACTAAGGGTTCGTTGTCACTAGTACCATTAACAGTTCCATGATGGAAATAATGGAAAAAATGTTGATTTTTTTTATCACCAGTTCTATTTTAAAATAATCTGAAAATAAGGAACTAACGTTGAATTTTGTAATCACTAGTTCCACATTTATTTTTCACTTTCCGTCCGTCTGTCTATCTGTCACCAGTAGAGGATTCGATCCCGGTCGATTTTTCTAGTCCCGAGATTATCAACAGTTAATACCGGGATCCCGGGATAGGCCCGGGATTGTATTGGTAATAGAAAGTGGTAGCAAAAAGAAAGTAAAACATATCAAAATCATCTTTTATTTTAAATCTTCAAGAACAAAACAAAATTATACTTACACGATCTAACTAAAGCGTAATTTTTACACTATTTTCGCAAACGCAATCAGCTGTGTAAACAAGATGGCCGGCAAATTTTGACGTTTAACGTGAAATGAAAGTAAGTGCGTTTCGTATCACGCACATTTTTATTGACCTAAATAAAAAATATTTAAGTCAAATCCCGGGATTCACTAAATTTAATCCCGAAAATTTCGGGACTAAAATATGGTCGGGATCCCGGGATCCTCTAGTCATCAGGCTGTATGTCATGAACCGTGATAGCTAAACAGTTAAATTTTCACGCAGATAATGTATTTATGTTGCCGATATTATATTGCCAACAAATAGATAGGTACTAAAAACAGACAAAAAAGTTGGATCCTATACAACATGGTACTTACGGAACCGAAATCCGACTCGCACTTGGCCGGTTTTTGAAAATCGATCTTTAAAGGGGTAAAAACGGCTGTAAGTTTCTTGTATGTAGTAACTATTATGTATTCTGTGGTTGTAGATAATCACTACATAGTTGAAGACAAAGTCGCTTTCCACTATCTGTCCCTGTGTATGCTTAGATCTTTATTAAATAAATAATAATAAATATTGCAGGACATTCCACACATCGCCATCTAGCCCCAAGCTAAGTAACTAGACTTGTGTTATGGGTGCTAGACATCGGATATACTACTCATATACTTTTCTTTTGTAAATATATACTTATAATACATAGAAACAATCAGACCACAGACAAATATCTAAGCATAAATACTTGTCTGTGGCGAGAATCGAACCCGCAACCCTGTGCTTGGCAGTCCGGCATGGTAACCATTGTGCTAACTGGGTCGTGTGCCAACTGGGTCATCTTTAAAACTACACAACGGATTTTGATGCGTTTTTTTAAATAGATAGAGTGTTTCAAGAGGAAGGTCTATATGAATAATACATGCTTAATAGAGCCGTGCGAAGCCGGAGCGGGTCGCTAGTATATTAATTAATATGAACGCTATGGTTTTGGTATAATATTCATCTCGATTTAACTTTTACTCTCACCTTTAACTTGAAAAGTTAAAAACCTCGGTCATTGACCCGCCGCCGGACATCCGACAGTCAGTGTTCCGGTTCAATATTAACACGTATAACCTATCACTTAATCAGTACCTTATTTTTAACCGACTTCAAAAAAGGAGGAGGTTCTCAGTTCGGTTGTATGTATGTTTTTTGAAGTGAAAACTTCTTTAGCGGCGTTGAGCACTTTTTCTGTAATGGGTATAAAATCTTAAACTCGCGTCAGGACACGTGACCTGATCGAAAAAGCGTAAGACGGATGGAGAGTAGACAGCTATCCCCTCTCTACGGCGCGGCGGCGCGGCGAAAATGTATGCCTGGGCCTACTGTTTTTAATTTGGCTGTGAGTGTTTATAACGGACGACTATTGACGCACGACAAACGTCGGACGACTATTGACGGACGACAAATGTCGGACGACTATTTGTCGGACGACTATTAACGGACGACAAATGCCGGACGACTATTTGTTGGACGACAAATGTCGGACGACTATTTGTCGTCCGACTATTTTTTTGAAGTGAAAACTTCTTTAGCGGCGTTGAGCACTTTTTCTGTAATGGGTATAAAATCTTAAACTCGCCTCAGGACTCGTGACCTGATCGAAAAAGCGTAAGACGGATGGAGAGTAGACAGCTATCCCCTCTCTACGGCGCGGCGAAAATGTATACCTGGGCGTACTGTTTTAACGGACGACTATTGACGGACGACAAATGTCGGACGACTATTTGTCGGACGACTATTGACGGACGACAAATGTCGGGACGACTATTGACGGACGACAAATGTCGGACGACTATTTGTCGGACGACTATTGACGGACGACAAATGACGGACGACTATTTGTTGGACGACAAATGTCGGACGACTATTTGTCGTCCGACTATTTGTCGTCCGACTATTTGTCGTCCGACTATTTTTTTTTTTTTTTTTCATCTAAAACTCTTTTTGCGTATGTTCTCGCGACATATGAGATTTTACACAGATATACAGTTTTCACTTCTGCCTGCACTCCCGGAGTGCGCTGTTTTTTTTTTTTTTAGTTTACCTAACGGACAAGTTAAGTGACATAAATCAATTTGGTTTTTTGACGTGGTAAAGTCTATTAAATTGATGAACACCACCGGCAGCACTCACAAAAAGTGTGACGTCATCGCGTTCAGGGGCTCTATTTTTGAATCGCTCGTGTGACAAAGCTTCGTCGTATACGCCTACAAGTCACGCTCGACTTCCAAGTCGCATGGCACAAATTTACTGTATTTTTTAATCGTTCGTCGTCGAAATTTAAAATGTCAATTTTTATTCGTTTTACGCAGTTATTTGAAAAGCGGTAATTACCAGCGGACATCCGAAATTATCCCAAAAGATATAAATATTTTTCAAAGACCGTTTCCGAATGTTTGACTATGATTGTTTGATGTTTATTCTACCACTCGCCTGTCGGCGATGAGTGGTGGAGACCACTCGTTACGATAGAGCGATTAAAAAATAGCAAATTTCCGATGTCGAACGAATATCAGTAGAAATCGAGCGCTCGACGCGGGGCGAACGATTCAAAAATAGGGCTCCTGCTCACGTTCCATAGGAACTAATGTTTACAATGAAAACCGGTACAATTTCCCGCAGCCGCGATCTTTAAAGATTCAAATATTAGCTATCATCTATAGCTAAATAGCAAGTAATATAGATAACTAGATTTAAACACCACTTTTCGCATAAGCTCTAATGTTAAGCAGTCACAAGTCATAATAATTTTAGCATAATTTCATTGTCATGAACTACTTTAGCACAATAACTAATAATGACAACCCAGTTGGCACAACGGTCACCATGTCGGACTGCCAAACACAGGGTTGCGGGTTTGATCCCCGCTTTAGACAAGTATTTATGCTTAGATATTTGTCGGTTGTCTCGTTGTTTCTATGAATTAAAAGTATATATTTATAAAAAAAAGTATTTAAGTAGTATATCCGTTGTCTAACACCCATAACACAAGTCTAGTTACTTAGCTTGGGGCTAGATGGCGATATTGTGTGGAATGTGGATTTCATCTTGCATAATTATTATTTTTGGCATAAAATCTTTTGACATAATAGCTTGCTGACCCGTAATATTACAGCCCATAGTAACCCATCTACTAAAGTATTTGCAAAGACTGTAACAATTAATAAAATAAGTACAAAATTGTGTTAAAAATTAATTAGGTAAGTTCTTGTGTACTTACCTACTTACTTAGTGCACTGTTATGTTCATGTTATCTAATTTGCTGTAGTCAGTGACGTATTACGTCATGCTGATGACGTCTGATTCGCGAACCCATTAAGAGGAAAGGGTACCGGGCGCTCTCTCCAAACAAACGTAGTCGACTGTTTTTTCCCTGGATAATGACACTTGAGCAAATATTTTTGTTGCATAAAACTTATAACTGCCATGACCATGCCCCTAGCCGTAGCCGTGGCAGACCCCGTAAAAGATGGCGTGATGATCTGGATGCATTCGATGAGGACTGGCCCAATATAGCCCAGGACCGACAGACTTGGAAACGGATGAGGGAGACCTTTGCCCTACAGTGGGACAACATAGGTTAAAAAATAAAAATAAAAAACTATGATAATTAGAAAATGAAAAACACCAAGACATAGGGGCATAGTCAATTAGTCATGGCAGTTATAGGTTTTATGCAACAAAAATATTTGTGGTATTGTCATTATCCAGGGAGGAAATAGTCGACTACGTTTGTATGGAGAGAGCGCCGGTAATCTTTCACCTTAAGGCCCGGTATGACCTGAAAAAACCATTTTCAAATAACTAGTAGTTCGCCCCGAACTGAGACCTCACGAGTTTTTTTTCAGCTTTTATTATATTTCAGCGTAAAGAACTAAAATGTATAATATAACGACGAAAGACTCCAAATACGACAGGTCTATCTTATTTGAATGATAGGTGCCTAGTATCGCTATTATCTGACATTAGATGATTTAGAGAATCGAAACACGATAGGCATAACTTGTTGTTGTTGTTGTTAACTTGTTGTTGTTGTTAAGTTCTAAAAGCATAGGTCCAGCTTTTTTAATGTGTCCAACATAATATCCAGAAGATAGTAGTTCCTTTCCTTCCTTCCTTATGTATCTACTTATCATAATATTACGTAAGAGGAAACGAGAAGACAAGCTCGAGAACGAGAATATATTAGAGAAGTTTAAGACCAATATGTCCTGTAATAAGTCCCTAAACTAAAATATAACAAGTCAATAAAAATTATAAAAAAATTAGTCATAAATTTAATAATTATCAGAGTCTCTAGATCGGCTAGAACCGAAATTCCTACTATTTGATACTATCCACCACTATTATTGTAAAACAGCCCCATGATTATGAAATAAATAATTATAGGAAATGAAGCAAAGAGAGTTCGGACGATTTGGGGTAAAGTAATTTTATTTAAATTTTAAATTTAAATAAATTTGGATTAAGAATATTGTAAATAGTAAGCGTGTTACATTGCGATGCTATACCTTCATTATTTTTCTTTTGCAATCACAATGTAACACGCTTACTATCTATGTACAATATTCTTAATCCAAATTTATTAAATTTTATTTTCTATTTTTTAGTTGGATTTTTGAAGTGAAAACTTCTTATGGCGCGTTGGGCACTTTTGTGGGTGAGCATTTTCAGCCGTTCTCGCGACAGACGACAGATTTTCTCGCGACAGATGAGATTTTACACAGATATACAGTTTTTTAATTTGGCTGTGAGTGTATTAAGACGTACATATGGTATTTTTTAACGGACGACTATTGACGGACGACAAATGTCGGACGACAAATGTTGGACGACAAATGTCGGACGACTATTTGTCGGACGACTATTGACGGACGACAAATGTCGGACGACTATTTGTCGGACGACTATTGACGGACGACAAATGTCGGACGACTATTTGTCGGACGACAAATAGTCTATTGACTATTTTTTTTTTCATCAAAAACTCTTTTTGCGTATGTTCTCGCGACAGATGAGATTTTACACAGATATACAGTTTTCACTTCTGCCTGTTTTATTAAAGCGTGTTTTTTTTTGTTTTTTAAACTATTAATTTATTTTATACTTTTTGGTCTTTGATAACGAAATATGTTAGACCAGACCCTGGTTACCATTGAAAGAAAAACTACTCGTCAAGACCATTTTAACGAGCCTAAACTCGATAGGGTTGTGTCGTTCCATTGCGAAGTTCCTATGACCACCTTCCAGTTCCATCATCAGACCCTGGTTACCATTGAAAGAAAAACTACTCGTCAAGACGATTTTAACGAGCCTAAACTCGATGGGGTTGTGTCGTTTCATTGCGAAGTTCCTATGACCACCTTCCAGTTCCATCATCAGACCCTGGTTACCATCGAAAGACAAACTACTCGTCAATACGATTCTAACGAGCCCAAACTCGATGGGGTTGTGTCGTTTCATTGCGAAGTTCCTATGACCACCTTCCAGTTCCATCATCAGACCCTGGTTACCATTGAAAGACAAACTACTCGTCAAGACGATTCTAACGAGCCCAAACTCGATGGGGTTGTGTCGTTTGATTGTGAAGTTCCTATGACCACCTTCCAGTTCCATCATCAGACCCTGGTTACCATTGAAAGACAAACTACTCGTCAATACGATTCTAACGAGCCCAAACTCGATGGGGTTGTGTCGTTTCATTGCGAAGTTCCTATGACCACCTTCCAGTTCCATCATCAGACCCTGGTTACCATTGAAAGACAAACTACTCGTCAAGACGATTCTAACGAGCCCAAACTCGATGAGGTTGTGTCGTTTCATTGCGAAGTTCCTATGACCACCTTCCAGTTCCTCATCAGACCCTGGTTACCTTTGAAAGACAAACTACTCGTCAAGGCGATTCTTGACGAGTAGTTTGAATGAATGAACTATGAAGTATGGATAATGAGATAACTCCTGCTCTTTCATCAGATCAGCTCTATCATCAGATCAGTTCCATGGTACCATATTATTGTCACCGAAGTTACGCCCTTTCATTTGATACCCCACTCGGATATATTTGCCCTATAGTTTGTGTGCCATATAGGTAGATCCCCTTTTGGACCCCTATCTCCGTAACCCCCTGACCGATCCTGCCCATGTTCGAACTTAAAAATTCTATGAACCTCAACTACTTGTATACCAAAAATCATGAAGATCAGAGCAACGGTACTCAAGTTATCGTCGAACAAACATACAAACATACAAACATACGAGCGACCGACCCTTCTCAACACTAGACCTCTCTCGCTTCGCTCGTTCGGTCAATAAATTAAGTAGCTTCCACCACAGATACAACACTTTTTTTTATTTAGAACGTACCTATCTTCAGATCTTTTTGAGTAGTTTATCATGATAAGTATTTATTAATATTCTCGATTGTTGTTGTAAACTGGGTTTTTTAAATATATTTTTAACGATATACCATATTATATCGATCACTCGATTGAGTTTTTGTGGCATTGTTTTAATGTGTTATTCTATGTGTTGTTTTTTATTATTAATAAATAAAATCAATAAATATAAAATAAATAAATATTGTTAAAACTATAAGAGATAGCGAAAAATGAAAGCAGGCCCTGAAGGCCCATTTAAAAACAACCCCCCCCCCCCTGAGAGTGGCGGGATGATAGGTAGGAAGGTCGAAATATAGGGGGCGGGCAAGTCCCCCCCCTAGGAAGACAAATACAATCTATTTGTCTTTGATTAAACACGAACGTATACCTACTAATTGTAACAAACTAAGTACCAGGGGCTCTATTTTTGAATCGCCCGTGTTAGCTTCGTCATATACGCCTACAAGTCATGCTCGACTTCTAAGTCGCATGACACTAGTTTTCTGTATTTTTGAATCGTTCGTCGTCGAAATTTGAAGTGTCAATTTAATTCCTTTAATATAACCATACTTCACTACATAGTAGTAAGTAAGTATAAAATAAAGTCACTTTTCGCCGTCCCTATGTATGCTTAAATCTTTAAAACTACGCAACGGATTTTGATGCGGTTTTTTTAATAGATAGAGTGATTTAAGAGGAAGGTTTATATGTATAATACATGCATAATATATCCGTGCGAAGCCGGAGCGGGTCGCTAGTACATTATAAAAGTGAAAGTTTGTGTGTGTGTGTGTGTGTGTATGTATGATTGTTACTCTTTCACGCAAAAACTACTGGACCGATTGCGATGAAACTCGGTATGTAGATAGCTGGAGACTTGAATTAACACATAGGCTACTTTTTATCCCGATATTCCCACGGAATCGGGACTTACGTGGGTGAAACCGCGGGGTGCAACTAGTATTTATTAATTCTTAGTAGGCAACTAGTTGAAAAAGAAATCAAGAAATCAAGACATTTATTGCAATGTTATGTACATGAGGATCTTAAAATAGGCTTAGTTAAGTAACAAAAACTTACCCATTACAGGCATACAATATATTAAACTAATATACTAAATGATTATTTCTATAATATTAAAGGTAGGTAGGCAATTTAAAAATATTATTATACTTTTGTTTCTTCATAAGAACATTCAGAAGAAAAATCTATCGTCATTGGCAACTGGTTGAGTAGCAAGGATGTTAGTTCTTCTTTGACAACTGGTTGTGAATCTCAGTTGCCAATGTGGCCGGAGGAAATTTTTATTCGCTTCACGCAGAAAATTGAAAACTGGTGATTACCGACGAACATCCAAAATAATTCCAATGATAAATATATTTTTCAAAGATCGTTTCCGAATGTTTGACTATGATTGTTTGACGTTTATTCTACCACTGGCTTGTCGGCGACGAGTGGTGGAGACCGCTCGTAACGATCGAGCGATTAAAAATAGCCAATTTCCAAAGTCGAACGAATATCAGTAGAAATCGAGCGCTCGACGCGGGGCGAACGATTCAAACATAGGACTCCAGATCTCTAGTTTTATCTAGGTAGGTATAGGTAATGAGATCAATCATTAAAATTATATAAGTAGGTACCTACGTAATTAACCTGTATTATTGTCATACCGTTCGTGATCACTAGCATACAACTCTAGCATAGATTAGTTTTTTGTGCCTTATGGCAACCATTAATGCTTGATACCCACGCAATCGTCATCAGTCGGTATTTTTTAGGAAGAGATTTTGAAAGATGCGAATGATATGCCACTAAAAGATTAAATAAAATCAAGAAAATATTTATTTAATGACCTGTTTTTAGGAGGAAAGGGTACCGGGGGCTCTCCTCCATACAAACTATTACAAACGTAGTCAACTATTTTAGATAATGATAATGACACTAGTACAAATACAGGGTTATTGGAAATTAATTGACACGGCGTTAAGGGCTTCTTCTGTGCACCTTAACAAACAACTTTTGTTCTACGACTTTTGTCGAAACTTAATACATATCCCAAAAAAAATATTTAAGTGTTTCTCGTACTGTCTGGTAATTTTCTATGTCTATGCGGCAATTGCGCGCGCGTTGAGTATTATTTGAACTGTTGGATTTAATTTTTTATTTTTGTATGGAATATTTTTATAATGAATTTCCAAAAGTCGTACAACAAAAGTTGATCGTTAAGGTGCACAGAAGAAGCCCTTAACGCCGTGTCAATTAATTTCCAATAACCCTGTATATTTGGTGCATAAAACTTATAACTGCCATGACCATATTTTTTTTTATAATCTTAATTTCTAAGATAATTAGAAAAAGATTAAAAAAAAAAGAAAAAATAGGGGCATAGTCATGGCAGTTATAAGTTTTATGGCACAAAAATATTTGTGCTAGTGTCATTATCCAGGGAGGAAACAGTCGACTACGTTTCCCTATGAACACGTGGTCCGACTGCTCTGTCCGACTAATCGGACCATGTAAACTTTTTATTCCTGTAGGTTCGATTAATCGTACAACAAGGAATCGCAATTCCGCTTTGTCCGACAAATCTGACCATGTGATTTTATTTTTTCCTGTTGTATGGAGAGAGCGCAGACCCTTTCACCTTAATAAAAATTAAACTATATTAAACTTGGTATAACTACGGTTTAATCTGCATTATGGAATTTTAACTGACAATGTCAGTTCCGTCTTCAGGTTCCGTCTAATAAGGTCATTGATATGGGGAAATATACGTTCATGGTTTATATAACCTTATAAAGAGCGCTAGCAACTTAAGTTTATGTTATTCATGGCGCTGAAGATCCTGGGATATTTATTAGAAATAGATTTGCCCCAGGCACTACGTAATTCTACTGAATTCATAAACTTCGGAACTTAATTTGATGCAAAATAGACATAAGCCGTGTGAAACTATACTCATTAAATATTATTATGTATTTGCGAAGATACTAGCGCCGCTACAATTAATAGTAGGTACATTGCGATACAAGTGTGGAAAGCTGGTCATTCCATAGAGGCGGTTTATGACGCGCGAGCGGAACGCGATCGTGGCAAAAGCCGAGATGGAATGATCAATCCACACGTGTATCGTACGACGTTTTTTATCACAGTTGCGAATAAAAAAAGACTTGTTAAAATAATTAAAAGTTTAAAAAAAAATTAGGTTATGTTTACTATTTTTTGTTAATTACACTCCCGAAAGGCTACGCAAAAGACTTTTAACCTATACAGCCTCGTCTGACATACAATATTTTTTAAGGTTTTTTTCATTTGTTTTTGCGTCGGCGCGGCGGTTAAAAACAGAATAATAATGGTAAGGAAAAAATATATTTATGTAGGTACCTAAAGAAAAAAAAAAAACCCCAAAACTCAATTTTTAAAATCACTATAAGAGAGAGCAAAAAATGCTGAAAGGAGTTGCGTGCCCGATTTTGATAAAAACTAAAACTGCATCATTAGATTTTTGAAAAAGTCATTACCCTCACCAGGAATCGAACTTATTGATTTTGCAAAAAAAATAATAAATATAAATAAAAATAAATACAAAAAAAAAAAAAAAAAAAAAAATATATATAAAAATAAAAAAAAAATAAAAAAAATATATAAATATTTTTTTTATATCTTTTTTATTGTTGTTTTATACCGTCCTTGAGTTTGTTTTTCACTATTTTATATTTTCATATTTAGTGTTAAATTAAATAATTCGGTATCATTATTATACTATTCACCGATAGAAACATCTTGCGATTAAATAAATTAATAATTATTTTCCAAACTTTGAGTAAGTTCGGTAATTTTTCCAAACAACACAAACAATTTTGAGATTGTTTTTTTTTAAATTGGGTAAGGTCCTGGAGCCCTATTTTTGAATCGTTCGCCCCGCGTCGAGCGCTCGATTTCTACTGATATTCATTCGACATTGGAAATTCGCTATTTTTGACGGCGACGAGTGGTCTCCACCACTCGTCGCCGACAGGCGGGTGGTAAAATAAACGTTAAACAATCATAGTCAAACATTCGGAAACGATCTTAAAAAAATATTTTTATCTTTTGGTATTATTTCGAATGTTCATCGGTAATTACCGGTTTTCAATTTTCTGCGGAAAACAACCAAAAATTGTCGTTTTAAATTTCGACGACGAACGATTCAAAAATACAGAAAATAGGTGTCATGCGACTTAGAAGTTAAGCGTGACTTGTAGGCGTATACGACGAAGATATGTCACACGAGTGATTCAAAAATAGATTCATATCTGAGGAAGGATAACATGAGGGTTTTCTTAACAAACTGTATAATGCGTAATTCGAAAAAAAAAATTGTTTTATGTCAATATCTGGCTTCTAATACGTTGACATTAACAATCAAAATAAATTGATAAATAGTTGAAATCTCTCCTTTTAAGGTGAAAGGGTACCGACGCTCTCTCCATAAAAACATAGGCGACTGTTTCCTCCCTGGATAATGACACTAGCATAAATATTTTTGTTGCATAAAACCTGTGACTGCCATGACTATGCCCCTATGTTTTGATTTTTTTCATTTTCTAATAATTATAATATACCAAATTAAATAAAAAAAAAAACATAGGGGCATGGTCAAGGCAGTTATAAGTTTTATGCAACAAAAATATTTGCTCTAGTGTCATTATCCAGGGAGGAAACAGTCGACTACGTTTTTATGGAGAGAGTCCCCGGTACCCTTTCCTCTTAAATTAGAGTATCAGAAACTCCGCCAATCGCGGATTAATCGCCTCGCGAATCGCGAATTTCTTTCAGAAATAAAGCAGAGAATTTTAAGCTTCGCTCGCTCGGTCTATAATAGTACATTGCGATACAAGTGTGGAAAGTTGATCATTCCATAGAGGCGGTTTATGACGCGCGAGCGGAACGCGAGCGTGGCAAAAGCCGAGATGGAATGATCAATTCACACGTGTATCGTACGACGTTTTTTATCGCAGTTGCGAATAAAAAAAAGACTTGTTAAAATTTTAATAATAAAAAGTTTTTAAGAATTTTAGGTTATGTTTACTATTTTTTGTTAATTACACTCCCGAAAGGCTAGGCAAAAGACTTTTAAACTATACAGCGTCTGATATACAATATTTTTTTAGGGTTTTTTTCATTTGTTTTGCGTCGGCGGTTAAAAACAGAATATAATGGTAAGGAAAAAATTTATTTATGTACCTAAAGAAAAAACAAAATAAACACAAAACTCCATTTTTAATTATTTTCAAAGACGTCATCACGTAATATTATCGTTCGTTATCAGACTTTAGAGACAACCTTTTGAAAAGAAGAAAAAAGGTACCAACAAAGAGTTTTAAGCCAGCAAGGCTTAAAAACTCTTTGGATGGTACCTTTTTCTATACATCAAAACAGTATAACCCAGATAAAGGAGATCATTCATGTTTCTAACAAAAAATACCCACAAAAAAAATGCCGGCCAGTAATAAAAATTGTTTCTATCTTGTAGAGAATACCATTTTAAACAATGTTTACTAAGGCAACAAAGACCTACGATCAAAAATCGTTGAGTTATTTTACATTGAAAACCCAAAAAATGCATTTTATAGAGATCCGTTTGACCACTTTTAAGATCCCACTAAAACTTCTGAAAGGGTTATTGGATATACCTATGTATATAAATATAATAAAAACAGACAAAGCTTATCCATTTACTACTTATTTTTATATTTTTTCTGTAGTAATATCTTAAAAGTGGTCAAACGGATCTCTACAAAATGCATTTTTTTGGGTTTTCAATGTAAAATAACTCAACGATGGTTGATCGTAGCTCTTTGTTGCCTTAGTAAACATTGTTTAAAATGTTATTCTCTACAAGATAGAAACATTTTTTTTTCTGGCCGGCACCTTAATTTTTGGGTACGATTTGAATGATGTCCTTTAGAATGTTTCATCTACTATATGTCATTAGCAGTAAGATACGTATTTGACATATCGGGATAACGTATTATTTTAGCACTAGTTGGATTTTTTTTATCGCACGCGTGTAAAATACGTTGCATTATGAGCCTAAAAGCGGTTTAATAAGATCCACTTTATGAGCAACTGTGATAAAAAATCTATTTTAAACTCAACCCATCAATGGTAAATAAATTACAAAGAAAATGGAAATTAACTTGAACCTAATAGTACAAGTTGTTATAAGTAAGTTTAAAACTTAGTTGATAGTTGGTATCTATAAATAGAAGTCGCTTATCGAGATGTGCATTCATTAAGTACAGTTAGCATAATAGGCGTTTACGAATTACAAAATTATGTAGAAAAATATAAGTGATTTTATCTATTAAAATCTATACTTATAATAAAGGAAGAGGGAACAAAAGTCTGTAATAAATAAATAAATTAAATAAAAAAAACCGGCCAAGTGCGAGTTGGACTCGCGCACAAAGTAGGTACTTGTACAGTCGGAATACCAATTAGCTGAACCCCACGTGACCCAGACCTCACTCGCACACTGTAAGGTTGTAATGTTACCTGATTCTGTTTTTTTAAACAAAAAATATTACGATACAATTATAATAAAAATAACAAAATAGGTAATTACTAAATTTTTACAGATGTGCGAGTGAGCTCTGGGTCACGTGGGGTTCAGCTAATTTCTAATCCGACTGTACATGGAAGCAAATAATAAAAATGAGTCTAGGGGACTTAGAATAAGTAGGTATTAGAAAAAAAATACCTAAGTATAGTTTTTATTTTAAAAATAAATCAATGCAACTCTGTTTTTTGGTAATATAATCTCTAAATTTTCAAACATAAGTTCGATTTTTTAAGTCGTAGAACAAAAGTACACTACGGCTTCGCCTTGACATAATAGAACAACCCCTTTTCGCATTAAATACCCTCGTTGGTAAAATACATACATATTGTACTATATAATGTTATACATATATGTTTTCACTGGTGCAGGGTAAAATTCGAAAGAGTTAATGTTGCAGCTTTAATTTTTGTACTAAATTAAGTTTTTAATATTGGCATAAATAAATAAAAAATAAGCTTTTTCCCTTTTTTTGTCAACGGTACTTGTTTTATAAACTTTTTCCTCTTTGCTTCTTTATTTGGGTTAGCAACTTCTTGAACGGGATTACGCTTACTTAAAGAGATTGGATGCAAGGTTCACGCGAAATTTAATTTTAAACTAAATTAGGTTGAAACTAATCTAAATTCAATATCTAAATACACATACAATAATAAATAAAGAATATTACATTTAGAGGAATCGTTGTAAAGCCTTATTTTTTTAGAGATAATCACTTCACTATCACTTCACTACATAGTATAAAACAAAGTCGCTTTATCTGTCCCTATTCCCTATGTATGCTTAAATCTTCAAAACTACGCAACGGATTTTGATGCGGTTTTTTTTAATAGATAGAGTGATTCAAGAGGAAGGTTTATATTATGTATAATACATGCATAATATAGTCGTGCGAAGCCGGGGCGGGTCGCTAGTATTACAATAATTCTTCACTACATAGTATAAAACAAAGTCGCTTTATCTGTCCCTATTCCCTATGTATGCTTAAATCTTCAAAACTACGCAACGGATTTTGATGCGGTTTTTTTTAATAGATAGAGTGATTCAAGAGGAAGGTTTATATTATGTATAATACATGCATAATATAGTCGTGCGAAGCCGGGGCGGGTCGCTAGTATTACAATAATTCTTCACTACATAGTATAAAACAAAGTCGCTTTATCTGTCCCTATTCCCTATGTATGCTTAAATCTTCAAAACTACGCAACGGATTTTGATGCGGTTTTTTATAATAGATAGAGTGATTCAAGAGGAAGGTTTATATTATGTATAATACATGCATAATATAGTCGTGCGAAGCCGGGGCGGGTCGCTAGTATTACAATAATTCTTCACTACATAGTATAAAACAAAGTCGCTTTATCTGTCCCTATTCCCTATGTATGCTTAAATCTTCAAAACTACGCAACGGATTTTGATGCGGTTTTTTATAATAGATAGAATGATTCAAGAGGAAGGTTTATATTATGTATAATACATGCATAATATAGCCGTGCGAAGCCGGGGCGGGTCGCTAGTATTACAATAATTACTAGCAGCGCTCTCCGGTTTCACTGACGTAACTCTCGTTCCCGTGGGTTATCGGCATAAAAAGTAAAATGCCCTTGTTACTTCCAATAATCATTGTATTGATACTAGACAAATAAAGAGGAAAGATTTTTTATTGTAACGTTTGTAACGAATAGGCTCTGAAACTACTGGACCGATTTTGATGAAACTTAGTATGGGGTTAGTTTAGTATAACCCCATACTAAACTAACCCCATACTAAGTTTCATCAAAATCGGTCCAGTAGTTTCAGAGCCTATTCGTTACAAACGTTACAATAAAAAATCTTTCCTCTTTATTTGTCTGAAACTTAGTATGGGGTTAGTTTAGTATGGGGTTATACTAAACTAACCCCATACTAAGTTTCATCAAAATCGGTCCAGTAGTTTCAGAGCCTATTCGTTACAAACGTTACAATAAAAAATCTTTCCTCTTTATTTGTCTGAAACTTAGTATGGGGTTAGTTTAGTATGGGGTTATACTAAACTAACCCCATACTAAGTTTCATCAAAATCGGTCCAGTAGTTTCAGAGCCTATTCGTTACAAACGTTACAATAAAAAATCTTTCCTCTTTATTTGTCTGAAACTTAGTATGGGGTTAGTTTAGTATGGGGTTATACTAAACTAACCCCATACTAAGTTTCATCAAAATCGGTCCAGTAGTTTCAGAGCCTATTCGTTACAAACGTTACAATAAAAAATCTTTCCTCTTTATTTGTCTAGTTCATTTTTATATTTTAGATTAATAAAATTAAATTACAAAATATTAAAATATAAATTAAATCTCTATTAATCAAATAAACCAGCTTCTGATGGCACTCAGTGCAAAGAAGCCAAGAATAGTGGCCGCTTATGCACCGCAAACGGCACGAATATTAATAGTTTGATCCACAACTGCAGCGCTCATCATACGCTCATTAAGCCCCCGCGTCATCCCAAAAGCCTTATTTATATTTTACAGTACTTTAAAAATTCCCTATTGTAGTTAGATAAATATGAGGCCTAGAGTCGCAAAAACGTTATATTTCAATTTCAAAGTTATTTTATACGTCAAACCTAATACGTAGCTCCGAACACATTAGTAAAGGAAGAGACAGCGGATACCTAAGCATCGCCATCTAAAAATATAATGCAGCCAGTTTTTTTGGCACTCTTCCTTCATTTGAACTTTTTAAGTTTTTTTTATAAAATGTAAGTAATTTAATCAATTTAGGTTTTAAATGTCATTTAATTGTTAATAAAAATATTTTATTCCTTCGTTAATACATAATTAAAATAACACGCAACACAACAAGCTATGAACAATTGAATTTTGCGTGCTTCAGGTATTCATTCTCCATAACAAGCCCTTATTACGTGGTCGGTCATCGGCCTCTTACAATTTACAACTTTATACTGAGCCAAATTCCTGTTTTTATCCGCTTAGAGTCTATACAGATAACCGACAGCTTTTATTACTCTTATAAGTTTTTTTAAGACGATGAGCTTTAAGAAAGCTGTTGTCGTCGTTAACAGGTTTGTAGCCGACTTCAAAAAAGGGAGGAGAATCTCAATTCGTCGCGTTTTTATTACTTACTAACTGTCCCGGCAAACGTTGGTTTGCTATTTACTAAAAATAAAAAGGAAAAAAGAGGAAAATAAATAAAAAAATAATGTTGTTCGATTTTTAGACTTAACGAATACACACTAAAAATTTCATACAAATCGGTTCAGCCGTATAGGAGTTTGGTAACCAACACCGCGACACGACAATTTTAATTTTATACAGGGTTTTTTTTAGTTTTAGTTTTAGTTTTACGGGGCTGTTTCCGCACTTAGCCTCATTATTTGGGCCATTGTGCGTTTATACAGGGTTATTGGTAATTATACTAGCAAGCCGTTGAGGGCTACTTCTGTGCACCGTAACAAACAACTTTTGTTCTATGACTTTTGGAAATTCGAAAAAAAGAAATGAAAATTTTGGGGTTCTGTAAACTCGAAAAACAGCATATTTTTCAAAACAAAGATAATTCAGACTAAGAACAGTAGATAAAACTTTAATAATAAGTAAAATTTTAAGGTTAATGACCTCTCCGTGTAAGGTACAGCTGATTTTCAGGTAAATCTAACCTCAAAATTTTCGAAAAAAAATTCGAATTTCCAAATGTCGTGGAACAAAAGTTGTTTGTTTAGGTGCACAGAAGTAGCCCTCAACGGCTTTCTAGTATAATTACCAATAACCCTGTATAAGTAGTAAGTACCAGCTGTCCCGGCAAACGTTTTGTTTTGCCATAAGTATACAAAACAAAATAAGGAAAAAATAATGGAAAAAGATTTTTTCAAATCGGTCCAGGCGTTTTCGAATAATCGGCGAACATACATTAAAAAAAACGCGACGAATTGAGAGCCTCCTCCTTTTTTGAAGTCGGTTAAAAATGTTTTTCGTTTCTCAGACCTAACGAATATACACAAAAAAAGTGTGTGCGTGTAACCTTTACGCGCGATTGAAATAAATCTTCTTTTCAAAGCGTAATTTTGAAGGAAACAAAATAAATAATAGATTTTTGCAAAACAAAGGTTTCCACTACTCTAACTTATAATCAAACTATCTAATTAGAGATAGAAGAATAACATCGCGGACAGTCACTAACTTCCTCATACTAATGAAGGTCTTCGGTAAAGGTGTAGTACCTCTATGCACCAACCTCATTTTTAATTTCACAAAGTAGATAATATAGGTATGCAACCTATTAAGTCAGCTGTCATTTTGAGGTAAGATCAGCACATGTCAATAACCGGAATCTACGTAAGCGTTACTTCCGTCAGAAAAAAAATCTGAGTTACTCCCTAGTCGCGCCCAAAGAAGTTTTACTTTAAAAAATTTATACAAATCTGTCAACCGTTTAGTTAGTTGCCATTATTACCCGCAAGTAGGTACCTAAGTTTTGTTGTAGTTTCCAATACCTAAGCACAAAGATATTATTATGCAAAATATAATGTTTACGTCCTTGGTAGGCTGGATTTAGACTGCGCATCTAATATTAGCTGACTGGTTTACATAGTTGCCCGTATGGCCTTTACTTTAGCATAACTATGTCAGCCTTTGATTACTCATGTGGGAAACATTTTATTTACCTACTCTAGCTTTTCTACGTGAACTTGAACGCGCTTTTTCATAGTAATGAAATTATGATCAATCTGGGCATGTTCAGATGACACGCGTCGACCACGCGTTGAACACGCTTTGAAAGGATGATGCCAATAGTGGTACCCACCTCCAATAACGATGTGTAATACGTCATTGGATAGCTCTTTTCAATTAGAATAGAAGTTATTATGGCGACTATTTTGAAATGTTAGTCCGTTCAGAGTAATACTAACTTTTATTAAGCCATATTAACAATGGTGAGACGATGTCTAATTACCATTTTATTCATATACTAGCTGTTGCCCGCGGCTTTGTACGCGTGGTAGTTTTTTTTTATACACTAAAAGCTTCATTTTGAATCACTCTATCTATTAAAAAAAACCGCATCAAAATCTGTCAAATAGTTTTAAAGATCTCAGCATACATAGAAACAGACGAACAGCGATAAACGACTTTGTTTTATACTTACTACTAGCGACCCGTCCCGGCTTCGCACTACTGTATTATGCATGCATTATACATATAAACCTTCTTCTTGAATTACTCTATCTATTAAAAAAAACCGCATCAAAATCCCTTGCGTAGTTTTAAAGATTTAAGCATAAAAAGGGAAATATGGACAGAGAAAGCGACTTTATTTTGTACTATGTAGTGAAGTGATGTAGTGAAGTGATGATAAAGTGATAGTGATGATAATATTATAAACAAATAAATAAATAATAACAAAAAAATATTTCAATCTGTCTCGTCTGTCTCGTCTGTCTCGTCTGTCTCGTCTGTCTCGTCTGTCTCGTCTGTCTCGTCTGTCTCGTCTGTCTCGTCTGTCTCGTCTGTCTCGTCTGTCTCGTCTGTCTCGTCTGTCTCGTCTGTCTCGTCTGTCTCGTCTGTCTCGTCTGTCTCGTCTGTCTCGTCTGTCTCGTCTGTCTCGTCTGTCTCGTCTGTCTCGTCTGTCTCGTCTGTCTCGTCTGTCTCGTCTGTCTCGTCTGTCTCGTCTGTCTCGTCTGTCTCGTCTGTCTCGTCTGTCTCGTCTGTCTCGTCTGTCTCGTCTGTCTCGTCTGTCTCGTCTGTCTCGTCTGTCTCGTCTGTCTCGTCTGTCTCGTCTGTCTCGTCTGTCTCGTCTGTCTCGTCTGTCTCGTCTGTCTCGTCTGTCTCGTCTGTCTCGTCTGTCTCGTCTGTCTCGTCTGTCTCGTCTGTCTCGTCTGTCTCGTCTGTCTCGTCTGTCTCGTCTGTCTCGTCTGTCTCGTCTGTCTCGTCTGTCTCGTCTGTCTCGTCTGTCTCGTCTGTCTCGTCTGTCTCGTCTGTCTCGTCTGTCTCGTCTGTCTCGTCTGTCTCGTCTGTCTCGTCTGTCTCGTCTGTCTCGTCTGTCTCGTCTGTCTCGTCTGTCTCGTCTGTCTCGTCTGTCTCGTCTGTCTCGTCTGTCTCGTCTGTCTCGTCTGTCTCGTCTGTCTCGTCTGTCTCGTCTGTCTCGTCTGTCTCGTCTGTCTCGTCTGTCTCGTCTGTCTCGTCTGTCTCGTCTGTCTCGTCTGTCTCGTCTGTCTCGTCTGTCTCGTCTGTCTCGTCTGTCTCTTCTGTCTCGTCTGTCTCGTCTGTCTCGTCTGTCTCGTCTGTCTCGTCTGTCTCGTCTGTCTCGTCTGTCTCGTCTGTCTCGTCTGTCTCGTCTGTCTCGTCTGTCTCGTCTGTCTCGTCTGTCTCGTCTGTCTCGTCTGTCTCGTCTGTCTCGTCTGTCTCGTCTGTCTCGTCTGTCTCGTCTGTCTCGTCTGTCTCGTCTGTCTCGTCTGTCTCGTCTGTCTCGTCTGTCTCGTCTGTCTCGTCTGTCTCGTCTGTCTCGTCTGTCTCGTCTGTCTCGTCTGTCTCGTCGATCGTCTTTTGTTTTCAATTCGATCACCCTTCCTCTCCGTTGTCATCGTCTTTTTGATTTAATTTCGATCGTCTTTTGTTTCAATTTCGATCGTCTTTTATTTTCATTTCGATCGTCTTTTGTTTTCAATTCGATCACCCTTCCTTTCCGTTGTGATCGTCTCTTTGATTTAATTTCGATCGTCTTTTGATTTTATTTTGATCGTCTCTTGATTTTATTTCGATCGTCTTTTCTTTCCATTTCGATCTTCTTTTGACTTCTTTTCGATTGTCTTTTGTTTCAATTTCGATCGTCTTTTATTTCCATTTCGATCGTCTTTTGTTTTCAATTCGATCACCCTTCCTTTCCGTTGTGATCGTCTCATTGATTTCATTTCGATCGTCTTTTGTTTTTATTTCGATCACCCTTCCCTTTCATTGTGATCGTCTCTTTGATTTAATTTCGATCGTCTTTTGATTTTATTTCGATCGTCTTTTCTTTCCATTTCGATCTTATTTTGATTTCCTTTCGATTGTCTTTTGTTTCAATTTCGATCGTCTTTTATTTCCATTTCGATCGTCTTTTGTTTTCAATTCGATCACCCTTCCTTTCCGTTGTGATCGTCTCATTGATTTCATTTCGATCGTCTTTTGTTTTTATTTCGATCACCCTTCCCTTTCATTGTGATCGTCTCTTTGATTTAATTTCGATCGTCTTTTGATTTAATTTCGATCGTCTTTTGATTTTATTTCTATCGTCTTTTCTTTCCATTTCGATCTTCTTTTGATTTCCTTTCGATTGTATTTTGTTTCAATTTCGATCGTCTTTTATTTCCATTTCGATCGTCTTTTGTTTTCAATTCGATCACCCTTCCTTTCCGTTCTGATCGTTTCTTTGATTTCTTTTCGACCGTCTTTTGTTTTTATTTTGATCACCCTTCCTTTCTGTTGTGATCGTCTCTTTGATTTCATTTCGATCGTCTTTTGATATTGTTTCGATCGTCTTTTGATTTTGTTTCGATCTTCTTTTCTTTCCGTTTCGATCTTCTTTTAGTTTTTTTTCTATTGCCATTTGTTTCGATTTCGATCGTCTTTTGTTTTCATTTTTTCGATCATTCTTATTTATCGTTGTGATCGTGTTTTGATTTCATTTCGATCGTCTTTTGATTTTATTTCGATTGTCTTTTGTTTTCATTTCGATCATCATTCCTTTCCGTTGCGATTTCATGTCATGATGATGTTCATGATGATCGAAATAGAAATAAAAGATGATCTTTTGTTTCTATTTCGATCGCTTTTTGTTTTCCTTTTTGATTTTCGATCATCCTTCCTTTGTGTTGTGATCGTCTTTTGATTTAATTTCGACTATCTTTTGATTCCATTTCGATTTCATTTCGATCGTCTTTTGTTTCTGTTTCGGTTGTTTTTTTTGCGTGCTTCGATCATCGTTTGTTTTTATTTCGATCGCCTTTTGTTTTTAGAAATCTTAAATCAAATCGGAGTCAAGCAGGAATGACCACTAAAAATCGATTTCACCCATCAAACAATGCATTTATTGGCCTGGTCAGAGGTAACTAATTGACATTGATGCCTATCTTTTGAGGGCGGGATGTGGTATTCATAGCCACTAAGTTCTTTTGAAAAATGTTTTTTTGAATGATTTTATGACGTCATTAAGTTTTATTTCATTTTTTTTAAATAGTCGTCTACTTTGACAAAAATCGATAAATAGTCAAACCATTAACGCACGAGATGTATGTTGACGATTTACTATTTATTTTTGAAACTTGGCAGTTATATTATTTCGATCGGACTAAATATCAAGACAAGGGGTCGACGCGTGTTATCTGAACACGCCCTCATAGAACAGAGACGAGTGATATATTTAAAATGCTTTGTCCTGACCGACTGACGGATCAACGTACAGCCTAAACCGCTTACCGTAGAGACCTGAACCTGAAACTTGGAGAATGCGTTCTTTGTATGACGTAGGCATTCGATTAACATTTTTTCCGAAATTTTACCCCTTAGGGGGTGAAAAAGGGGGGCAAAGTTTGTATGGGACAACGTGATTTCTTGGTCTATTTTCGACTTTTACGCAAACGAAGTCGCGGGCAAAAGCTAGTCTTATAAACATATAAAATCCTAAGAAAAAAAAAGACTGACATAGTCTGAATCTGATCGTAGTGAGCTGAAACTTGGAGGGTGTGTTCTTTGTATAACGTAGGCATCCGATAAGAAAGGATTTTCCAACTACCCCTTGGGGGGTGAAAAAGGGGGGCAAAGTTTGTATGGGACAACGTGTTTACTTGGTCTATTTTCGACTTTAACGCGAACGAAGTCGCGGGCAAAAGCTATTTAATAATAAAGTCTTAAAACGACTACTACAACCAAGGGTCTAAGTTCTAAATATACCCTAACTAGCTGTTCTATCTAAGCATAGGTATGGTCGGCTGCATAATTGTAGCCCCCGGTAGAGTTCTAAAATTACTTTTATTAGAATGTTTTCAATCTAATAATTTTGATTAATGAGTTAGAAGACTTTAAACTTCAACTAAAGCAGGTGCATAGAATCTTGCTTGTGTTGAAAACATTCTTATACCAGCCGTTTTGGAGCTCTACGGTGGGTCTGCAATTATGCAGCCGACCGTACATAAGGACAGGCAGCGGAAAACGACTTTGTTTTATACTATTTAAAGAAGTAGCTTGGTACCAGGCAAACATAACAACCAAAGAAGTAAACCTAAACTAAATTGATTCTTTCTTTGCAGTAACAATACCTCTACTCAGTTTCGGCATGATCCAAGGATGGATCTCCCCCATGATATCGTTGCTGAAATCCCCCGAGGGTCCATCTCCGGAGCCGTTCACTAGCTCGGACATATCCTGGATGACGTCAGTGACATATATCACTGCTATTATATTCGGAGCGCCAATGGGACATCTCACTGATCGGTATGGAAGGAAAATGATGACTTTGGCCACAACGCTTTCATTGATTGTAAGTTTTATATTGTGTATACTTTAGATAATGTTTTTTTTATCACAGTTGCTCATAAAGTGGATCTTATTAAACCGCTTTTAGGCTCATAATGCAACGTATTATACACGCGTGCGATAAAAAAAAATCCAACTAGTGCTAAAATAATACGTAATCCCGATAAGTCAAATACGTATCTTACTGCTAATGACATATTAGGTAGATGAAACATTCTTAATTTATCTGGGTTATACTGTTTTGATGTATAGAAAAAAAATACCATCAAAAAGTTTTTAAGCCTTGCTGGCTTAAACCTCTTTGGTGGTACCTTTTTTCTTCTTTTCAAAAGGTTGTCTCTAAAGTCTGATAACGAACGATAATTTTACGTGATAACGTCTTTGAAAATAATAAAAATTGAGTTTTGTTTTTTCTTTAGGTACATAAATATTTTCTTTCCTTACCATTATTATTCTGTTTTAACCGCCGACGCAAAAACAAATGAAATAACCCTAAAAAAATATTGTATGTCAGAGGAGGCTGTATAGGTTAAAAGTCTTTTGCGTAGCCTTTCGGGAGTGTTTAAATGGTTTATTAACAAAAAATAGTAAACATAACCTAAAATTTTTAAAAACTTTTAATTATTTTAACAAGTCTTTTTTTATTCGCAACTGTGATAAAAAACGTCGTACGATACACGTGTGGAAAGCTGATCATTCCATCTCGGCTTTTGTCATAAACCCGCCTCTATGGAATGATCAGCTTTCCACACTTGTATCGCAATGTATACTATTTTATCATTGCCACTCGTAAAAGGGCATTTAATTCATCGATAACAGTGAATAAAACGCTCTTTTACTCACTGAGTGAATAAAAGCATTTTGATTTAGCGACAAGGAATGACATGGAATGACGTGGAATGGCGTGCAATGACGTGGAATAACATGGAATGACTAAAAAAAATAAAAAAATCGGTTCTTTTCTATCTGATAGCGTGGTTGTTTTAAGTTGTAAAATGAATTCTTCCAGTAACGAAAAAGAGACACAATCTCATGAACCATTTCTAAATTTATTTTCTCGCAGTCAATGGTAAAAAGTAGATTACACAACTCGTATAAAAAATAATTCATCTCGGTCCTTGTATCCCTCGCTCCGCTCAGGATTCTAATCTAGAATCCTTCGCTGCTCTCGGGATCCAACTTAGTCCCTGAATTAAATTACCTTTTTTTTCACTTGTTGTATAATCTACTATTTCTTGCTAGTTGCGTAAAGAGTTCCTTTTTAGGGTTCCGCACCTCAAAAAGTAAAAAAAGGAACCTGTATAAGATCACTTTCATGTCTGTCTGTTTTTGCCATTTATTACTATCTAAAAGAAACCTATTACGTTGATCTAATACGAGTAATCAGTTTAGTTTTTCCATACCGCCCCGTAGCAACTGGACAGATTCTCAGCTGGACCAATTAGCAACTGGACAGAGTACAGTCGTGCATGATGTTTGAAAAAAACAGCGCACTCCGGGAGTGCAGGCAGAAGTGAAAACAATAAACTTGTTATTTCTCATAGAATATTTCTTGAAACGATCTGCTACTGCCATCTATTAGCACTCACTTAAACAAATATAGTTTATTTTTTATTCGCTAGATGGCAGTAAAAAATTTAAATCAGCGCCATCTACATTCGAATAGCGGTCTTTCTAGAAACTAAGTTTCTCAATTTGTGTAATAGATGGCAGTATAAGTTAAACAAAAAGACTAACACAAATAAAATCTCATCTGTCGCGTCAAAATCTGTCGCGAGAACGGCTGAAAATGCTCACTCACAAAAGTGCCCAACGCGCCATAAGAAGTTTTCACTTTAAAAAAACTTTAAAACATAGGTTTTAAATTAGAAGTCAAAATAGTCAGTCCAAAGTTTTTCTTAAAAAAATAATCAGGATCAGGCTAAAAAATAGTTAGTCCAAAGTTTTTCGTGACTAATCACGAAAAACTTTGGACTGACTATTTTTTAGCTTGATCCTTTTATTGGCTTGAGCTGTGCATTCATATACAGAGTGATTTTTTTACATGGGCCTTCAAAGCTGTATTCTAAATTATAACAGTAAAATGCTGAAAGGAGTTGCGTGCTCGATTTGAGAAAAACCAAAAGTGCATCATTAGATTTTTGAAAAAGTGTTTACCTTTGTCAGCAATGAACCTGTTAATTTTGCAAAAAGAAAAAAAACACTATCCATTGGTATTTTATACCTTTGGATAGTGTTGCTGATAAAGATCAATTATTCTTGGAAACAAACACAGTATGGCAAATCAAACGAATAGAAAAAATTAAAGGAATAGAAAAATGGAAAATAAATCAAAGAAATTGCTAATTCTTGTAGTTTTCTACAATTTTCATCTTTCCGTCTCTGGCAACACAATGGTGTATCAGGCTTATAGGGGAAGTAATATAAAGTATCTATCAGCAATACTATATGATGTTTTTCTTTTTTGCGTAAGCAACATGTTCTATTCCTGGCTAAAAAATAACTTTTCCAAACATCTAACGATGCCTATGTAAAAAATTCATCCTGTATAAGTCAGTTAGTCAGTCAGGACTTTGTTTTATGTATATGCTAGGTACCTATGATAATAGTATTACTTACCTAGATCTTCACCGGCAAATATTGCGCATAGTTGCTACTACTTAAAAAACTAAAACACAAGAATCTACTTAGATGTAATTAATAGGTAGCAGACTAATGTTTAAGGAATTTTAACAATCACTAGTTGAGTCCCACGGTTTCACCCGCATCCCGATCCCATTAAACTTATAAAATGCAACTTTCAGGGCGCGTTCAGACGACGCGCGTTGACCACGCGCCCACCACGCACATCACAAGCGTTGACCACGCGTTGAACACGCGTTGAAATTTGTTCTATATGTAATTTGAGTCTTATGACACATAAATAGATCTCAAATTGCATTTATCAAGTCCACCCGCTCACGCTACGCGCCCGCCCCGCGCCCGCCCCGCGCACGGCTCGCGCACGCCCCGCGCCTGCTTGCAGAAATGCAATTTGAGATCTATTGATGTGTCATAAGACTCAAATTATGTATAGAACAAATTTCAGAGCGTGTTCAACGCGTGGTCAGCGCGTGTGATGAGCGGGGCGGGCGCGTGGTCAACGCGTGTCATCTGAACACGCCCTACTCACTGATGACAACGCATAGGTTGCTAGATTTCTTTGCCTTAGCCTCGGACCAGGCACAAATAGATACGCTTTCGACCCTTTTTACACAAAGTACAGTTTAGCGCTTAACTGTTCCTCTGCATAGGGTTCGTGAGACCTTCCGAATTTATTGTTTAACTAGCGACCCGCCCCGGCTTCGCACGGCTATATTATGCATGTATTATACATATAAACCTTCCTCTTGAATCACTCTATCTATTAAAAAAACCGCATCAAAATCCGTTGCGTAGTTTTAAAGATTTAAGCATACAAAGGGAAATAGGGACATAGGGACGGCGAAAATTGACTTTATTTTATACTATGTAGGTGAAGTGATAGGTACAATGGTACGGAACCCTCCGACTCGCACTTGGCCGGTTTTTTTTTCAATTTTGATTTTGATTAGCCGACCCACATCAGTTTTTTTTTTGTAAATTTGTTTGGTATTTAGGTTCGGTATGTGCTATTTATTTCTAACTATTGCATGATAATGTGTATAATTTGACCTAGACCCAAAAGCAATACTTAACTCATGCGTTTCCAATGTCAAATTGGTCCATCCTTAATCTACATCCTGCACTTGCAAATTCTTTCGTACAATAAAAATGGTGTTAAATTACTAGATCATTTATAAAGAACATCGAGCATTCGCTGTTTCAGTGTTCCGTACCTGAAAAGGTAAAAAAGGAACCCTTATACTTTATACGATCACTCTTTTGTCCGTCTGTCCGTAGTCACCACCGGTTTTCTCAGGAACGGGTGGACCTAGCAAGTTGAAATTCATACCAAATACTGAGGTCTATAGTCCCTATTAGGTGTATAAAAATCAAGGTCCTGAGTCAACACGATGAAAAGATATGGACAAATTTAGATTTTTGCGAAAACTTGTAAGTAGGTACATAAGTAGGTACTTACCAAAATTTTCCTTAATTTTCAACTTTTTTTATATTTTGGAATTTTCCCTTACCGACACAATAGGTATTTTTACTCGCGACCCTGTATACTAAGTGTATTCCTCTCTAAACTATTTCTTCCTGTGTTAGCTTCTCCTTCTGTTCTTGTCCACACTGTTATTTCTTCTCTATACGTGGACGTTTGCAAGTGTGTAGTTTGCGGTAGGTATATAATAAACTGTCAAGTACGGAACCCTTACCGTTTACTTTCATCACCTACCGCGCCATACGCTTCATTGACAATTCCAGGTCAACCGGAAGTACTATATAGGTTTTGGGTCGAAAACCTATATTGTAGTTCCCGTTGACCTAGAATCACGAAAGGCAAAAAGCAAGGTTTAACAGCATAAATAAAGGAAAAATCTCTGAAAATAAAAAGTTCTTGAGAAAGTCGGTGGTGACACACGGACAGACGGACAAGAGAGTGATCTTATAAGGGTATCTTTTTTACCTCTTGAGGTACGGAATTCTAAAAATCATGCAATAATTAATCATTTTTAATATTGACGATATAACCGTAACGCTGGTGACATGCACGATTCGCGCAAAACCATTACTTGAAAAAAAAAAACTCTGAAGGCGATATCTTGTTGCGTTAATTAGATTCAGGTAAAAAAGGTTATTAACTGACTTTACTGCTAAACGAATCTATTGTAGTACGTTTTATTGTCGTGGACAATTGGGTGCTTTCCGGACGTCCGATAAGACTTTTCCTGAAAGACATTTCAAGCTGAAATACTTGAATATCAGGAACAAGGAAATAGGGTTGTGAAAAGACAGAGGCACGCGACCTTTGGGTTGCACTAGAGAGTTCTAGACAGGCCAAAATGGCATATTCCAATTCAATTTTAAACGGGCCTCAATGGAGTGGTGTTGGCTGAGTGGTTGATACCACGACTTTCATTCTGAAGGTCGTGGGTTCGAATCCCGGCCGGCCGTGCACCGATGGATTTTTCTTAACAAAATTTTATGTGCGTTCTTACAGTGAAGGAAAACATCGTGATGAAACCCGCGGCTTAGTTGGCTCCAGAAGTATTGACAAGTTCTCTCTCTTCTGGATAGGGTCGATTAAGCTGAGAGGGTAGTAGGTGCTGGGCAAAAGCCTACTCCATCCTCACGCAAAAAGGACCCAATACAAAAAGAGAAACAGCCCGTACACAAGTACGAGTCGGTCTCAAATGCGCTTATTAATGCTGTAATCGGTCAGGACCCCTTTTTAATTGGGTCCTTTTTGCGGATGAAGTAGGCTTGCCCAGCACCTACTTACTACCTTCTCAGCTTTATCGACCATGTTCAAAGAAGAGAACTTGTCTACTTCTGAAGCCAACTAAGCCGCGAGTTTTATCACTATGTTTTCTTTCACCGTAATAGGTACGTATGTAACTCGATATTCTACTTGTTATCCATGAATTAAGTAGGAGGTAACTTAAATAACTTTATTTACAAGTTAAATAAGTTGAGGAAGGAACTGTTATCAAGAATGTTGACATCACAACGTACCACAATAGTCACGGTAACGACACGCTTTCTATAGAACACAGTTTTTGTTGTTTTTCTTGCAAAAGGTACTGGATATTTTTTTAACAACTACTTATTTTTTGCCAATTGATCTCGAACAATAAGATGGGTTTTATTTTGGCGTTAAGTACCTATTTTTGCTTTGACCACTTTAGTAAGCCTTACTTTTCTTGTCTTACGTGTGGCATGGTAAAATAATTTTATGAATATTATAATTACTTAAATTGCCACGCAGGCAACCAAAGTATTGCCTGCGTCTGTCTTTCCTGACGTGTACAATTTGGGGTCTTCAAGTCGCGAGTGAATAGGTATCTTCTAGGAAGGCTTCTAGGATCTTACATTTTAGGCCGCATCGTCACCTACCATCAGGCAGGTGTGATAGTGGTCAAACGCATATATGTAAAAACAAAACTCAAAAATATACACAGGGCCTAGCTAGTAAAGAATCCGAAAGCTGATTTATTTATATTTGTTTGTTTGTTCCCTCGCTCGGTAGTTTACGGGAAGGAGGACCAGGATCCAGAAGTTCTTGTGGGATCGCGACTTACCCGGGTGTAGTTAGTAGTCTATTACGTTAAATGGTGTAGCTTATTTGTACTTGCATACGGGCTGTTTTCTGCAATTAGGTCTCTTTAGTTTTGTCCTTTTTGCGTTAGGATGGAGGAGGTAGGCCTGGCTCCTATACTACCCTCTCAGCTTAGTTGACCATGTCCAGAGGATAGAACATATCAATACGTCTGGAGCCAACTAAGCCGCAGGTTTCATTGCGATGTTTTCCTATCACCACCGGTCCAGTATTTTTTTTTAGTTACCAATGAGGTGTTCTAAATATTGTGTTATCCCCCAGGTGTACTGGCAAATAACGCTATTCTGCATGGAGCCTTGGGCTATGATCCTAGCCCGTGCTATAGCCGGTATCCCATGCTCGTCATGCTACATCGTGCTACCTATCTACTTGAAGGAGATCAGCGACATTGACCTGCGAGGAGCACTGGGGTCTCTTCTTATTATGAACAGGTATGTTGGCGTTTAAAATTATTCTAAGTAAGTTCAGACCGATCGCTATGGAAACCTTTGATGGAGACTTATGTTCAGCAGTGAACGTCCTTTGGCTGATTTGATGATGATGGTGATGAAAGTTATTAATCATGGAACTCTAAGCTATGATCCTTCCTCATGTCATTGCTGGGCTCCTAAGTTGGGTGCATTACAATCAACGGTAAAAAGTCTCTGCCCACCGTAACGTTTACAATCCTGTGCAGCACTATTTGAACATTATAACAACCGAGTGGCGGCTTATACCACTCTCAAAACTAAACATATAGCTAACATGTTGAAAATAATAATCACACTGAGTACTTTTAATTTCACTATTTATGTTTGTGTGTAACGTCTATTAGAAGAAGGTCGTAAGTCCAATACTTGTTAATAGTATAATTGTAGCAAACTGATAGTGGACTTAATATGATGCATACTGTACAGTCGGCTGCATAATTGCAGCCCCCGGTAGAGTTCAAAATTTACTATTATTGTAATGTTTTCATTCTAATAATTTTTGTTTGTAAAATTTATGAGTTAGAAGACTTTAAACTTCAACTAAAGCAGGTGTCTAGAATCTTGCTTGTGTTGAGAACATTCTTATAACAGCCGTTTTGTAGCTATACGGTGGGTCTGCAATTATGCAGCCGACCGTACATATTACTTCCTACCCACAAGAAATCAGGAAATTCGGAAAAGATTCCTGCTCAGATTTCACAAAGGAGAACGTTAATAAATATTTGGGCAGCACTCCCATAGTCAGTCACCCAAAATATCCATCTCGCGGCTATACTATGTCAATTTTGGACCATATCTGCTACTGACTGAGGCAAATATTTAATTCGAAGACTTCCAGAATATTACTAGTCTAAGTTACCCTTAAGTTACCCTTTACCGAGCTGACTTAATGGATGAAAGTATTTTAATATCAAATTAAATAGGTCAATAAGTATATTGCAAATCACCATCTTCCTGCCTTTATCCTAATTTATTTGTGGTCGGCCCAGTATGTGTTCTTCCATTCACTCCTATTAGTCGTCATCTTATCTTTCACATGACATGAATGTCTTGTCTCACGCGGCAGTCCATCCATCTTTTCTTAGGTCGTCCTCTCCTCTCCATGCCTCTACATTCATACCTACTCATCACTATTCTGTTCACATGCGTCTTTTCTAAATTACATAGTATAAAACAAAGTCACTTTCCGCTGTCTTTCCCTATGTATGCAGGGAGCTAAAATTTTTTACATTGCGTATTAGCCAATGTTTCTAAGTTACAAGATGGGAGGAAACAGTCGAGTACGTTTGTATGAAGAGAGCGCCGGTACCCTTTCACCTTAAACCTCTTATAGCAGGATGAGCCTGCTACAAGAGGTTTAAAATAGTACTTTGTGAACTCGAGGTCCTTTAACCGTAGGCACGACCAAGCACAAAGTCAAGCATCGCACATCTGGACGAACAATGACACAACTTACATTTAGTGAATTTTACAGGAGCAAGGTTTAAAGGTTTAAGGGCTTTAAGAACCCCTTAAACCTTTAACCCATATAGAAATTGGTTTATTTTAAGTTCTTTTGTGTTTTCTACCCATAGGACATAATATTTCAAAATATATTACGATACATTTTATTTGTTTTGGTTTTGTGTAATTATCTAAACATGTGCATAAAATAAGAAGAGTCCTACAGTTATTGTGCCATTGTTTTTTTATTATGCCATTGTTTTATTGTAATTATGACTTAAAAATGACTTAAAAGAACTGTGACTGAAAAATTATACGAGAACAACGGCACATTTGACACTAAATGTGTCATTGTAGTACTGTGTGGTATAGCAAATATGCCGTTGTTCTTTTAACCCTTCGACCAAATTTTTACCCGTCTGAACAAATTAGTTAGGCGTCCCGACACAACTGACCAATGAGCTGTTGTTGCACGGGGAAGTGGGGGTAAATCCAATAATATTACAACGACACTAGCGACTTCTGTCGAAAACTATACGAACTACCGTTGTGCCGTTTCGTCACACGATGCATAATGCATTTTTGAACACTTAGAACAAAAAAAGTCATTTTCGCATTTTTGGTAGATGTGCCATTGTTCTTCCAGATGTGCGAATATTTACCTGTTAACAAATAAGTATGATATGTGCAGGCAAGGTAACAAGGCCACGCAAAGGCAGACATGTTGCACCTACCTGGTCAAGTGTGGTCGTTCACCTCATCTGTAGTGTAGGTATTGCACTTTGATATTACGTCATTGTTGCACATTTTATTGTATTTCTATAGAACCATCCAACCTTCAAGGCTATATCTATCTATCTATGCTTTATCCTGACCGACTGAAGGATCAACGCACAGCCTAAACCGCTGATCGTAGAGACTTAAAACTTGAAATGTGTGTTCTTTGTATGACGTAAGCATCCGATAAGAAAGGATTTTCCGAAATTCTACCCCTTAGGCGGTGAAAAAGGGGGGAAAAGTTTGTATGGGACGACGTGATTTCTTGATCCATTTTCGGACGAAGTCGCGGGCAAAAGCTTGTCTATCTTCTTCTATGCTCATCATTTTCTCATAACGCGCCTAAAGAAGTAGATTTAACTTCTAGATAACTTGTGAAATTAAAATAACTTATGAAATTAAAAAACACAACAAAAAAATGGAAGTCTGTAAAGTCGTTAACGGACGATAATTTTACGTCATAACGTTTTATGAAAACGATGAAATTTTTTTGTTTTTATTCTTTTTCTATAGGTACCTAAGTCTTCTATTCGTCATCCGTCACCATAACACAAGCCCAGATGAGCGTTATATTATTATCTAAACAATATAAAAGCGTTTGTTTTATATTGCTGCGTGCTGTGACGTCATGTCACTTTCCGGGAACGTGACAATGACGTCACTCTTCTTTGTGAATGCAGGTTTTAATCAACTTATTAGACGTTACGATAATTGATACGTATTATTGTTACAGGAACATAGGCTACCTAGCGAGCTACATCGGTGCTGACTTGCTGGACGTGACCACCATGCTGTGGCTGGGCCTGGCAGTGCCAACCATTGTCTTCTTCATACTGCTGGCGATGCCGGAGACGCCTGAGTTCCTCGTCAAGCAAGGAAAAGTCGATGTAAGTATAAACATATTATTATTAAAGCCTGTAGTGTCCCACTGCAGTACAAAGGCCTCTCTACTCCCCTTCCACTGATCGCGATCTTGTGCGACGGATTGCCAATCTTTTTTTTATTTTTTATATATTTTTTTTTTTGACATTTCACACATCGCCATCTAGCCCCAAGCTAAGTAACTAGACTTGTTTTATGGGTGCTAGACAACGGATATACTACTTATATACTTTTCTTTTGTAAATACAGGGTGGCTCTAAAATACGTTGACAAACAGTTTTATGAATAACTTTATTGTTTATATTGATACAGTGCTGTGAGTTCCAAATAATAAAAATATAATATTATTTTATCTTGAATATTTATTAGTTTTACAAATAACCGCCTTTTGCTTGGATACACAGGGTTAAACGTTTTCTGAAATTTACAACGATTCTCCGCACCTCCTCTTCAGATATTTTATCCCACGCATGAATAAGTGTTGCCTTCAGCGGGTCTATATTTCTAATCGCAAAATGATAGAATTTACTCTTCTAGCCGCCCTGGAGCCGCAGCAGTTGTCTCTTATCGCCAAAAACCGGATTCAGTTATGGTTTGGGGCGGTATTTGCTCAACAGGCTAAACTCCCCTAGTTTTCGTCGAAAAAGGTGTGAAAATAAACCAAGAAATATACCGACGGGATATTTTAGAGGGTGTAGTTCTTCCTTGGAGCCAGCAGCATTTCGGCGACCAACCGTGAAGTTTTCAACAGGACTCTGCTCCATCTCACAGGACCTTAAGCGTGCAGCAGCGGTGTATGGTAAACTTTTCTGGGTTCATAAGTTCTAGGGAATGGCCTCCGTATTCACTGGACTTAAACCCGATGGATTACAGTGTGTGGTCTATCTTCGAGGTGAGGGTCTGTGCGACTCCACACACAAGTATAAACGCGCTGAAGGCAACACTTATTCATGAGTGGGATAAAGTATCTGAAGAGGAGGTGCGGAATATCGTTGAAAATTTCAGAAAACGTTTAACCCTGTGTATTCAAGCAAATGGCGGTTATTTTGAAAACTAATAAATATTCAAGCTAAAATAATATTATATTTTTATTATTTAGAACTCACAGCACTGTATCAATATAAACAATAAAATTATTCCTAAAACTGTTTGTCAACGTATTTTAGAGCCACCCTGTATATACTTATAATACATTGAAACAACCAGAGCACAGACAAATATCTAAGCACAAATACTTGTCTGAGGCGGGAATCGAACCCGCAACCTTGTGTTTGGCAGTCCGACATGGTGACCATTGTGCCAACTGGGTCGTCAAATTCTGTCGGGTCGTCTGTCATAGATTTGTCGATATCGTCTCGCCACCTTCGACGGGGTCTGCCGGGTACTCTTTTACCGGTGGCGGGTGTCCAAAAAGTTGTTGATTTGGCCCAAAGTTCTTTCGGCATACGGCAGATATGGCCGGCCCAATTCCACTTCAGTGTCGCAACTTTTTTGGTGACATCGACTACCTGGGTTTTGGAACGTAATTCGGTCAGTAAGTATGACCCCGAGAATACTTCATTCCATCGCCCTTTGGCATACTCCGAGTGCGGACCTCTGACGACCAGTCAAAGACCAAGTTTGAGCGCCGAACGTTAGGATGGGCAGAATGCATACTTTTATAAACATACTTTTATTTATTTATTTTATTTATTAGGTACAGTAAGGGTCATAAGTAAATTATCAGTTTGCTACAATAATACTATCAACAAGTATTGGAGTTACGACCTTCTTCTAATAGACGTTACACACAAACCTAAATACTTGAATTAAAAGTACTCAGTGTGATAATAATCTTAGTTAGCTAGCTTAGTTAGCTAATCTTTAGTTGTGTGAGTGGTATAAGCCGCCACCCGCTACACCAACGGACGTGGGTTTCATCCACAGGTTACGTTGTTATAATGTTCAAATAGCACGGGATTGTAAACGTAACGGTGGGCAGAGACTTTTGACCGTGGATTGTACACCAACAGTAACATACACTAATATTTAAAAAAAAGAAAACCATTATTTATTTCGAACTTTAAAATCTATCCTTACAGGTAGGTCCCAATGCGATAGATAAGCAAATAGGTATTAATTTTTCAATCTTCAGTCAATTAGTATAAAATTAATTGTAACTTAATATAAAAAGAGCAGTTATTGTGAATTCACTCAGAGAACACGTAAAAACATCAATATCGTCCGCAATGCGATTGATAGTGCGCAGTGTCCGCGTTAGAGGCGCCTCCCGCAACAAGTTGGTAATTATAACCTAAGATCCCTTCAAGGACGACCTTTATCGAGCTGTTTATTGGATGAAAAGTATTTCATAAAATCAAATTAAATAGGTCAATAATTGCAAATGGGTTATCTAAAAAAAATCAGTCCAATAGTTTTTGCGTGAAGGAGTAACAAGCATAAACACAAACTTTCTCATCATCACTACATAGTATAAAATAAAGTCATTTTTCGCCGTCCCTATGTCCCTATATCCCTATGTATGCTTTAATCTTTAAAACTAAGCAACGGATTTTGATGCGTTTTTTTTAATAGATAGAGTGATTCAAGAGGAACGTTTATATGTTTAATACATGCATATTATAGCCGTGCGAATCCGGGTTAGACCCTTTTTAATTGGGTCCTTTTTGCGTGAAGATGGAGTAGACTTGCCCAGCACCTACTACCCTCTCAGCTTGGTCGACCATGTCCAGAGGAGAGAACTTGTCAATACTTCTGGAGCGAACTAAGCCGCGGGTTTCATCACGATGGTTTCCTTAAGTAGACCGTAAGAGCAATGTCAATTAGCGCACATAATGTTTTTTCTTATGAACCTTCACCTTCACCTTAAGAACGACCTTCAGAATGAAAGTCGAGGTATCTACCACTAAGCCAACATCGCTTTCTATTAGTAGGTATAATATAGTAAGAGTAAGATATTCGAGATAAGATAAGATCTAAAAGAGGACTTTGATATTTAGTTTGTTTTGGCTCCGAAACTACTGGACCGATTTAGATTAAACTTGGTATGAGGATACATTGATTCATTGACAGTAATATAGCCTACTTATTATCCCGATATTCCCACGGGATCGGGAGTTATGCGGGTGAAACCGCAGAGCGATGCTAGTTTGTATAATATAAGACTAGATGGCGTTACGGAAATTAGACGTCAATTCTGAATCGCGCTATCGTTGTGTTTTAGGAGATCATCGACTTTCATACCGTCAATATTAAGTACATAATGCATAGATTTACAATAGTTACAGTTAAAGAAACAATTGAATCAAATTTTTGCATGTTACTTCCTACTTTTATTGAGGTAGTCAAAAGTAACATTATCACAAAAGTCATAGTACTGTAGGTAAATTAGGATAAAGGTCGTAGCACATTATATCAACTCGGAAACGGATCGTCACCGTATCGCCTCGCCGCGCCGTCAACCTAATAGCTTATACACACGTCCCGATTTGGTCGGGTCCGACATCAGTGTTGCCACATTTCAATTCGAGAAATCTGTATCGATAAGTGAAAAAATCTGTGTAAAATCTGTATGAGAACAGCTATAATTGTATAAAATCTGGACTATTCATAATCGTAGACAGAGAATAAATAGCTTTTATTCTCTGTCTACGCTCCATAATATATAAGACATACCTAATATTACCTACAAATGAATAGTCCAGATTTTATACAATTATAGCTGTTCTCATACAGATTTTACACAGATTTTTACACTTATCGATACAGATTTGTCGAATTGAAATGTGGCAACACTGATGTCGGACCCGACCAAATCGGGACGTGTGTATAAGCTCTAACGTAAGTGCGTTGCCAACCGATCAGCAGCTCCGGAACAACTCGGCTACGGCTAGGCGGTTAGCCAGTATCCGAACGTGAAGTGTAGACGAAGAAACGCAAGCTAGGGTACGGAGAGTCGTAAGATAGCGTACAGTGAGACGTAAGTGCGGGAACAGCAAGTCGACCACGCACCGTACCGCGGTTCGTGTGCTTGTCCCGAGGCGAGGCAATTACGTTACGATTCCGATTAGTGTGCGTTGCAGTGGGAAGTTTCATACAAATAATACTGAACTGCTCGAGTTGATACGTTTATGTTCCGTTTACGAGTTGATATGTGTGCTACGACTTTATAAGGGCCACTAAAAGGTAAAACTTTTTTTTTAAGTTTGTATGGAGAGAGCGCAGGTACCCTTTCACCTTATGGAATGGAAAAGGAGATAGCTAATGTTTGCCAAATTTTAGGCCAATCCCTCCAGTCTCTAAAGCTGTGCGTTGATTTATCAGTCAGTCGAGACTTTGGATTTTTATATTTATAAATTAATTTAAATGCAAGCAATTAAGGTGTCATATTTTATTCATTTCAAACATAGACATAAAATACTTATATATAGATAGAGAGATACAATGTGTTTCAGCGAAGGGGTTTTAATACTAAAGGGGGTTGTTCCAGACATCTAGGCAAACAACTTTTTTGTTCGACTTTTCAGCTGTTTCATACAAAAACTTCGAACGAAATGTTCGAATTTCCAAAAGTTGTATTTTCCAAGATTATTGTAAAAATTACCCAAAGGGTTTTTTTCCCTTATTTTTGTGTAAGGTCTATAAATATAAACTACTAGCTGCGCCCCGAGCTTTCACCCGCGTAAGTCCCGATCCCGTGGGAATATCAAAATATAAAGTAGTATAAAGCCTTTCTCGATAAATTGACTATCCAACAAAAAATAAAATTTTCACATCAAACCAGTAGTTCCTGAGATTAGCATGTTCAAACAAACAAAAAAACTCTTTAACTTTATCACTACATAGTATAAATTAATAAAGTCACTTTTCGCCGTCCCTATGTGCCTATGTCCCTATGTCCCTTTGTATGCTTAGATCTTTAAAACTACGCAACGGATTTTGATGCGGTTTTTATTAATAGATAGAGTGATTAACGAGGAAGGTTTGCATAATACAGCCGTGCATGCATAATACAGCCGTGCGAAGCCGGGGCGGGTCGCTAGTAATATTATATAGTATAGACTAGCCGCACCCCGCAGTTTCACCCGCGTAAGTCTCGATAAAAAAACCCCAAACTATTTCTATGCAAAATTTCATCCGAATCGGTACACTGATTTCGGAGATTACCTACCCCCTACAACCTCACAAACTTAACCTCTTTATAATCCATTCATATAAAATGCTTTGTCCTGAATGACTGACTGACTGACGGATCAACGCACAGCCTAAACCGCTGATCGTAGAGGCCTGAAACTTGGAGGGTGTGTTCTTTGTATGACGTAGGCATCCGATAAGTAATAATCCGAAATTCTACCCCTAAAGGGGTGAAAAGGGGGGGCAAAGTTTGTATGGGACAATGCGATTCCTTGGTCGATTTTCGACTTCTATACGCGGACGAAGTCGCGAGCAAAAGCTAGTATTAGTATAGATGAATAATTATGCCAACTCTATATGCTCGTATAAGTATTTTATCTCTATAAATTCAAAGCTATGAGTCAGTTGTTGTCCTTCATTTTAATATGTGTCAATAACACGTTACATTATTGGACAGTTTTATTTTGTTTTTAAACATTACGATGAAAACATTTCCGCGTCTGCTAAATCTGTGTGAGAGAGAATTAAGAGTCGCCGCCCATTTTACCGCAGTGTTGGTGGTGCTTACTTATTTTAAGAAGGGCTGAAGTCTACCCATTTGGGTCAGCACAGGACTCCTATTTTGTCTTTTTTATTCTTTTTTATATGTCACATTTCTGTTTCATAAATCACAAAAAAGTGTAACGTCTTCGCGTTCCGCTCACGTTCCGGGAACGTGAGTTTTATTGACAAAATGGTAACCATAACAACGTAGAGTTTTATTGATAAAATGGTAAGTAACCATAGCAACGTAGAGTTTTATTGACAAAATGGTAACCATAGCAACGTATTGTTTTCTTACGACTTATTACGTAAAATTATCGTCCGTAAACCGACTTTACAGACAACTTTTTTTCTCTTTCTTCCTGTGTTTGTCGTGTGTTGTATTCAATGCTTTTCTTTCTTTCTTTCTTTCTAAGTAAGTAATATTTTTGGCGAAATGTTTATAGCAATATCTATAAATATTTCGCTAAAAAATATTTGAATGCGCTAATCTCTGGAACTACTGGTTCGAATAAAAAAAAATATTTTTGTGTTGGATAGTCCATTTATCGAGGAAGGCTGTAGGCTATTTTATATTTCGATATTTCCACGGGATCGGAAGTTACGCGGTGAAACCACGGAACACTGCTAGTATCACTACATATGATAAAACAAAGTCGCTTTCTCTGTCCCTATTTCCCTTTGTACGCTTAAATCTTTAAAACTACGCAACGGATTTTGATGCGATTTTTTTTAATAGATAGAGTGATTCAAGAGGAAGGTTTATATGTATAATACATGCATAATATAGCCGTGCGAAGCCGGGGCGGGTCGCTAGTCTTAATATATATAAATCTCGTGTCACAATGTTTGTCCTCAATGGACTCCTAAACCACTTAACCGATTATAATAAAATTCGCACACCATGTGCAGTTCGATCCAACTTGAGAGATAGGATAGCTTACATCCCGATATTCCCACGGGATCGGGAGTTACGCGGGTGAAACCGCGTAGGGCAGCTAGTACTATATAAACAAACAGCCATCAAACACTTTCTCATATAATTTTACTAATAACCCTGATGGTACGAGTATAATACGATTTATTATTTCAATTACAAAAAGTCTTTATTATTAAAAGGAAAGATTTGATTTTTTGTTTGCATTGAATAGGCTCCGAAATGACTGCATCGATTTAGATGAAACTTGGTGTGAGGATACATTGATTAATTGGGAGTGTTATAGGCTACTGTTGTGTTATCAAAGATACCTAGAACCGTGATGTACCATAAGAATTGCCAGACAGTATAAGACAATTACCTAGAACACTGTTTGTGAAGCGTCTTAAGCTTTGGCTTCTAGAAAAATCATTTTACTCAGTGTCAGAACTAGTCAAAAGAACTGTTTAGTAAAATTTGACTATAATTTAATGGTAAATGCAATAATTTTGAAAGTAATATGTAATGCATAATGTAATTGATGATTTGACTTTGTGACATTTTTCTTATGGTTATTATTATTTACTTTTAATTAACTATATTTTAACTTTTTTATTTTACTGACTTAATTTTTATGTTTATATTTTTGCATGCTGCAACTGTAGTAAAATGTAATAGGCTCTGAAAAATGTTAAAACACCAACTTACTATGTACCTGCATTTTAAGCAAATAAAGAATACAGTGGACCCCCGGTAATCCGGCAAACATTATGCAGGGCAGTGTCGGACTATCGAATTTGTCGGATTATAGAGCACTGCCTAAGACCTGCTTTCGCTTCTGGGTTTGTGACGACATTACTAGGTACTATACCTAATACACAATGAATAAATAGTAAACAATGAACGCACGCTAGGCCGTACCGCTATCACTAGTAGTCAAATTCAAACTAAGTAAAACAATGCATACGCGTCGAGCACAATAGCGGTGGCGCGTACGAGTTGTGACCTGTTCAAACCTGCGTGATCTATATGTATTAGCAAAGATTGTCAAACATACATGTAATTCTAAGTCATGTCGGATTACAGGGGGCGCCGGATTAGACAGGGGCCGGATTACCGGGGGTCCACTGTACTGAATACTGAATACTGAATACTATTTATCCCGATATTCCCACTGGATCGGGAGTTACGCAGGTGATACCGCAGACCGCTGCTAGTTCATACTATAAAAATGAATGAAAAAGTGTATATCTCAAGAACAGCTGAACCGATTACACTTATTCTTTTTTTGAAGTTATACTTCTTTAGGCGCGTTATGAAAAAATGATGAGAGTGAAATTTTACAAAAGCGTCACACAAAATTCTCACGTCGGACGAGTTTTTTGTCGGACGAGTTTTTTGCCGGACGAGTTTTTTGTCGGACGAGTATTTTGTCGGACGAGTTTTTTGTCGGACGAGTATTTTGTCGGACGAACTTTTCGTCGGACGAGTTTTTTGTCGGACGAGTTTTTTGTCGGACGAGTTTTTTTTTTTTTTTTTTTTTTAATAATGCCAAAGAAGTATAACTTCTCACGCGCGTACATAAGTACACGCACCCATTTTTTTTTGTGTTTGTTATTGTCAAGAGAAGGTTCCTAAGAAAATTGAGTAGAAAATTATTATGCGGATGAAACCGCGGGGCGCATCTAGTATCATTACACAGTATAAAACAAAGTCGCTTTCGCTGTCTGTCCCTATACTATGTATTCTTAAATCTTTAAAACTACGCAACGGATTTTGATACGATTTTTTTAAATAGATAGAGTGATTAAAAAGGAAGGTTTTTAAATAAGTATAATACATGCATAATACAGCCGTGCGAAGCCGGGGCGGGTCGCTAGTGCTTATAAAGATATTCTGTAGTATAATTAGCATCAGCATTGCACCCGTGCGAAGCCGGGGCGGGTCGCTAGTGCTTATAAAGATATTCTGTAGTATAATTAGCATCAGCATTGCACCCGTGCGAAGCCGGGGTGGGTCGCTAGTGCTTATAAAGATATTCTGTAGTATAATTAGCATCAGCATTGCACCCGTGCGAAGCCGGGGCGGGTCGCTAGTGCTTATAAAGATATTCTGTAGTATAATTAGCATCAGCATTGCACCCGCCGTGCGAAGCCGGGGCGGGTCGCTAGTGCTTATAAAGATATTCTGTAGTATAATTAGCATCAGCATTGCACCCGTGCGAAGCCGGGGTGGGTAGCTAAAATAAATAAATAAAATAAATATTTCAGGACATATTACACATCGCCATCCAGCCCCAAGCTAAGCAACTTATTGCTTGTGTTATGGGTGCCAGATAACGGATAAACTACTTATATACTTTTTTTTTTTTGTAAATATATACATATTATACCTACATATAGGAAACACCCAGAACCAGAAACAAGAATTTATGGTCAGCATAAATACTTGTTCCCGGCGGGAATCGAACCCGCAACCTTCTGCGTCGCAGTCGGGTGTTCGCCCGACGCGCCACAGAGGTCGTCGGAGGGAGGGGAGGAGGAGCTAGTTTTATATAAATAGACATCCTTGCGTAAAATATAAATGAAATAGCGATAACCTACGTATTTTACGAGCATACTGTAAACGGTGCGGTAAATAAAGCCTTGATTCTTTATACCGGAAATATCAAATTTTCCTAACGACTTTTTTTTCCAATGAATAAACATTATCATTTGATTAGGTAGGTATATGATATCCGAAGGTAGGTACTTATATAAACTGTTTTTAAATATGTTTATGTGAATGCCACTTACTAATGTACAGTCAACAAAGGACTGGATATATTAACGCTCTATTCACAATATATTTACGAAAACTTGCTCTACGTTCACAAAAATCCTGATATTTTTCGCAAAAATAGCGATATTCATAATTTCAACTTAAGAAACAGGGATGAGCTGACCTTGCCCGGTAGTAGGCTCCGGAAAATAAGCAGGTCGTTTAATAGTACATGTGTGCTCTATTATAATAAATTACCTAATTGGATTACCAAATTGTCTAAGACATGTCCATTAACAAATTCAAAACTTTTATAAAGCATAAATTGTGCGGTAAGGCATACTATGATACCTCTTCGTACCTTAATGATAAGAATCCATGGATGTGACTTTAAACTTTTTAAACTCACACGATTTGTATTCATAGTAATTATTTTCCCGGGTCTTAATCGCGTATTTTTTGTTTTTTATTTCTCTTACCTCGACGTTTCGACTATGTTACAATAGTCATGGTCGCGAGGAGACACCGCGGAGGCGGTGAGTCATGACTATTGTAACATAGTCGAAACGTCGAGGTAAGAGAAATAAAAACAAAAAATACGCGATTAAGACCCGGGAAAATAATTACGATGTGACTTTAATTGCTCCATTTCAAATAATAGTACCTTCAAATATTTGTAATATTGACCTTTGTGAGCGTGATCACATAAAAAAAACCCCATGAGTTTCTTGTGCCTTCTTCTCATTGGTGGGCGCGTTCCGAAGGCACACATCCTAACTTAGTTTTTAAGACTATTCCATTTATTCTGCTTGATATCACTAAAGCTTTCGAAGTGTTAGTTATGTCTCGCAGAATAACAAACAAATAATGAACTCCGCAGCGCAGCGCTCCGCGGGTTCACCCACGCACCCACAATATCGGGATAAAAAGTATTTATAGCCAAAAACATTCCCAATGAATCAATTTCCTTATACCAAGTTTAATCAAAATCGATCTCAATGCAAACGAACCATAAAATAAATATTGCAGGACATTCCACACATCGCCATCTAGCCCCAAGCTAAGTAACTAGACTTCTGATAAGGGTGCTAGACAACTGATATACTAGTTAAAAATTTTGAAGCTATTGCATAGATTTTATCGCGGGCCTTGGGGGGCGAATCAAGAAATTCCGTAACGAAAAAACCTAACACCCCGACAAATAACGGACGACATTTTTTTTTTTATAAAAACATTTACTAACACAAGAAATTATTCTCGAGCGTTTAAAGGAACTATAGGAAGAGGGATTACTTCTTGCTACGCAGGCCTCGAGTGCCACAGGTTTTTTTTTGTAAAAGTAAATATTTACATATAATTCATAGAAACAACTAGACCACAGACACATACCAATCTAAACATAAATACATGTCTGAGGCGTGAATCGAACCCGCAACCCTGTGTTTGGCAGTCTAGCATAGTGACCATTATGCCAACTGGGTCGTCAAACAAACAAATCTTGCCAATCCATTTTTCCCTCTTAGTTACCAATCTCCACCTAAACAGCTGAACCGATTTGTATGATTTTTTTGTGTAGGTACAGTTGGCTGCATAATTGCAGCCCCCGGTAGAGATCGAAAATTACTATTATTGGAATGTTTTCATTTTTATTATTTTTTGTTTGATAAATTGATGAGTTAGAAGACTTTAAACTTCAACAGGTGTCTAGTATCTTGCTTGTGTTGAAAACATTCTTATAACAGCCGTTTTGGAGCTCTACGGTGGGTCTGTAATTATGCACCCGACCGTACATTCGTGAAGACTGAGAATCGAATAATATCTTTTTTTTTATATGGCAGAACAACGTTTGCCGGAACAGCTAGTTATTATAATATGAAAAAGCACCCTGATCCCCAAAGGCGACTCCATTTAAATTATTATTCTCGTATCATTTAGTTCCCAAAAGCGAATTGTTATCTGTAACCCGTTAAATGTAAGCCTAAGTAAGAAGTACTTAATTAATTTGTATAATTTTTAATTTTCAATTAATTTGTTATGTCTGAGTCAGAATTGCAGACCCACCTTGAAGGTCCAAAACTGGTATAATTTAAATGTTTTCAACTTAAGCAAGCATGTTTAAAGTTTAAAGTCTTTCAACATATTCATTTATTAGATAAATATTCACAATTATATTTGAAGGGTTAAATTCGCGTTTTTATTTTTGTTTTAAACCTGACGTTTCGGGAACTTTGCAGATCCCATGGTCACAGGCAGACTGAGATGACATTCGTCTTACAAATTTTTTGACGTGACGTGCCGGGTGACACTTCAAGAAACTGCGTTACGCTCCGCTGACGTTATGCGCTCACAATGAGAGCGAGTTAGAGGCACGCGGGCATGGTTAGCCCGCCTAAGAGCGAGAGAGACAGACATAAAAAGTGAAAGGCACGCGTCCCTTCCACTCGAGCACAGTTGTTGTCACGTAAAACTTTCGCCCGTATACCGACTTTACAGGCAACCAGTTTTTTTATGTGAATATATCCGTTCAAATATTATTTTGAGTTCAAATCGCGAAAACCTTAGAAAATACTAAATAAATATTATTAGAATAAAAACATTCCAATCAATAGTAATTATAGAACTCTACGGTGGGTCTGCAATTCTGACTCCGAGCGTACTTTACATACGAAAAACTCAGTGCGTTTTAGTAAATAATTATTTTATTAGAATTAAATCAAATTAAACACAATGACCGAAGCATAAAATAAGTAAAAATCTACTGTAGGTAGATAAACCAAGTCAGGTAAAAACGATTGATAAAAAAACTATAATTTTTGGTTTTCCCTGTAATTACGGCCAGTATAGCACTCAAATCATTTCAATTTAAAAGAATAATAAGTATCTTTTTGTGGTTTAGTAGGTATTGTATTGGTTTCATCATCATCATCATCATGTCATCCCATACACGTCCACTGCTGGACATAGGCCTCCCCCATACGACGCCACAAACAGCGGTCCTGAGCCGCCTCCATCCACCGACTACCCGCGACCGCCACAATGTCGTCGGTCCACCGGGCAGCTGGTCTCCCAACACTCCGTTTCGCGTTGCATCGTGGCCGCCACTCGAGAACCTTTACTCCCCAGCGGTTGTCAGTTCTGCGAGCTATATGACCTGCCCATTGCCACTTCAGCTTACCAATCCTGAGAGCTATGTCGGTGAATTGGTTTAGTTAGTGGGTATTGTAACACGAAAGAATATACTAAAATATAATTAATTTATTGTCAAACTGAGTACAGTGGAATACCAATTAGCTGAACCCCACGTGACCTAGAACTCACTCGCACATCTATAAGGTTGTAACGTAACCTAATTCTGTATTTTTAATAATGTTCTTAGTTTAAATTTAAAAAAATACAAAAAAGGTAAATACCACATTTTACAGATGTACGAGTGAGCTCTGGTTGACGTGGGGTTCAGCTAATTCGTATCCCGACTGCACATAGGCTGATGATAATGCTTAATAGTAACAACAGTTTATCACACTGGGCACTGGGCATACAAAGTTAAAATTATTAAGAAATTTCACTTAAAAACATTAAAATCACTATCACTACGTAGTGTAAAACAAAGTCGCTTTCTCTGTCCCTATATCCCTATGTATGCTTAAATCTTTAAAAATACCGTGCCGTTTAGCCGTGCGAAGCCGGAGCGGGTCGCTAGTTAGTTTAATAAATACAGATTTTATAATTCAGAAAGTTTTTTTATTTTCCAGATTTACGTAGGTACCTATGTGTAAATATCAATTCTCAATGTAATTTATGTTCAATTTTTTAAATCCCTATATATATAAAATTCTCGTGTCACGGGGTTCGAAGTTGAACTCCTCCGAAACGGCTCGACCGATTCTCATGAAATTTTGTGAGCATATTCAGTAGGTCTGAGAATCGGCCAACATCTATTTTTTATTTTGTTTCTTGCAGTTTTTTTTTTGTAAATGGCAAAACAACGTTTGCCGGGACAGCTAGTAATTAATAGATTTGTAATAGGGCGCCAGTAATAGGTTAGTTTATATGACAATAATTGGTTTTTGTATGCCAATAAGTGGTATTTAGAGGTGTTTTCATTTAAATTCATAAAATGTTAAAAAAAAACTGGTTGCCTGTAAAGTCGGTATACGGGCGAAAGTTTTACGTGACAACAACTGTGCTCGAGTGGAAGGGACGCGTGCCTTTCACTTTTTATGTCTGTCTCTCTCGCTCTTAGGCGGGCTAACCATGCCCGCGTGCCTCTCACTCGCTCTCATTGTGAGCGCATAACGTCAGCGGAGCGTAACGCAGTTTCTTGAAGTGTCACCCGGCAAACCAATTTATAAAACGTTGTCACGTCAAAAAAATCGTATAATTTATAATAAAAAGTAGTGATCATTGTTCCCAGATAATCAAAAACCAGATCAAAGTACTATTCTTCCTCAAAATTACAATAACTTGCGTTATTTGCAAAGTTTCTGTGGAGTAACTGCTTAAAATGCCAAACGGTTTGATCTGTCCCTCTGTCAGTGATAAGGGGACAAATCGAACCGTTGAAGGGTGAATAAAGTTCGATCTGTCCCTTTGTTGCTAACAATGGGACAAATCAAACTTTTTTGTTCGATCTGTCCCCTTAAGGGGACAAAGCTTAAGGAATGTTAGGGAAAATCGTATAATTAAAAATAAAAAGTAGTGTTAATTGTTCCCAGATAATCAAAAACCAGATCAAAGTACTATTCTTCCTCAAAATTACAATAACTTGCGTTATTTGCAAAGTTTCTGTGGAGTAACTGCTTAAAGTGCCAAACGGTTTGATCTGTCCCTCTGTCAGTGATAAGGGGACAAATCGAACCGTTGAAGGGTGAATAAAGTTCGATCTGTCCCTTCGTTGCTAACAATGGGACAAATCAAACTTTTTTGTTCGATCTGTGCCCTTAAGGGGACAAAGCATAGGGACAGATCGGAATAATTCCCAATAATTGGGTGTTTTACCCTACTTATTGTTTTTTTTTTTCATAATATTTTGTCACTAATATCAACGTTTCTAAAAAAACTTTTTGGTGTCCCTTTATTATGTTTGTGATAATGTTACTTTTGCCTACCTCAATAAAAGTAGGAAGTAACATGCAAAAAATGGATTGATTATAAACACATTTTAAAATGGCATTTTGGATATTGATAATACTATATTATTATGTGTAAGTACGAATAATATTGAAAGTTCAAAATTATCATCCCTATACTAGTCTCCCTTAACACAACGATAGCGCGATTCAGAATTGACGTCTAATTTCCGTAACGCCATCTAGTCTTATATTATGTAAACTAGCACCGCTCCGCGGTTTCACCCGCGTAACTCCCGATCCCGTAGGAATATCGGGATAAAAAGCAGCCTATATTACTGTCAATGAATCAATGTACCCTCATACCATGTTTCATGTAAATCGGTCCAGTAGTTTTGGAGCATTTTCAATACAAACAAACAAACTGTAAAATCTTTCCGCTTTATAATATTACTAGCGACCCGCTCCGGCTTCGCACGGCTATATTATGCATGTATTATACATATAAACCTTCCTCTTGAATCACTCTATCTATTAAAAACCGCATCAAAATCTGTTGCGTAGTTTTAAAGATTTAAGCATACAAAAGGATATAGGGACATAGGGACAGAGAGGATACCTAATATTACCTACAAATGAATAGTCCAGATTTTATACAATTATAGCTGTTCTCATACAGATTTTACACAGATTTTTTCACAGATTTGTCGAATTAAAATATGGCAACACTGATGTCGGACCCGACCATATCGGGACGTGTGTATAAGCTATTAGGCTTATAGGCCTTCCTCGATAAATGGACTATCCAACACAAAAATCATTTTTCAATTTAAACCAGTCGTTCCTGAGACTAGCGCGTTCAAACAAACAAACAAACAAACAAACTCTTCAGCTTTATAATATTAGAATAGATGCATAGATAGAATAAGATTTAGATATCACCATCACTACATAGTATAAACAAAGTCGCTTTCTCTGTCCCTATATCCCTTTGTATGCTTAAATCTTTAAAACTACGCGACGGATTTTGATGCGGTTTTTTTAATAGATAGAGTGATTCAATAGGAAGGTTTATATGTATAATACATGCATAATATAGCCGTGCGAAGCCGGGGCGGGTCGCTAGTAAATAATAAATATTGCAGGACATTTAACACATCGCCATCTAGCCCCAAGCTAAGTTACTAGACTTGTGTTATGGGTGTTAGACAACGGATATACTACTTATATACTTTTTTTTTGTAAATACATACTTAGAATACATAGAAAACAACCGGACCAAAGACAAATATCTAAGCATAAATCACTACATAGTATAAAACAAAGTCGGTTTCTCTGTCCCTATATCCCTTTGTATGCTTAAATCTTTAAAACTACGCAACGGATTTTGATGCGGTTTTTTTTAATAGATTGAGTGATTCAATAGGAAGGTTTATATGTATAATACATGCACAATAAAGCCGTGCGAAGCCGGGACGGGTCGCTAGTAAAATATATAGATTTTTTTGCGCTGAGAAAAAATGCCGATTAGCAACACTATCGATTGGTATTAAAATAAATCTAGGTGATAATTTTTGCAAAATTAACAGGTTTGATTCCTTTCTAGGGTAATGGGTAGGGACTGTAGGGTTCCGAATGCTACATTTGCAGTCTTTGCACCAAAATGAATGGAGAAATGATATTGAATTTTGAAAATGTTGATCTATAGGCGTGTTATGAATAAAATTAAATGATGAGAGTGAAATTTTAAGATGCGCGCGCATCTGTAACAAAAATGTCACATGTTGCAGCTGCGTAACACAAAAGTAAAACAGATCGAAGCTGCGAGAGTAAAATTTTAAGATGCGCCTGCATCTGTAACACAATAGTCACATGTCGCAGCTGCGTAACCCAAAAGTAAAACCGGCTGAAGCTGCGAGAGTGAAATTTTAAGATGCGCCTGCATATGTAACAAAAATGTCACATGTTGCTGCTGCGCAACCCAAAAGTGAAACAGGTTGAAGCTGCGAGAGTGAAATTTAAAGATGCGCGCGCATCATTGTAACACTAAAGTAACATGTTGAAGCTGCCCGCAAAATAAATATCAGACGGACGGACGGACAGACAGACAGACGCACGTATAACTTCTCAAGCGCGTACATATACACGCACACATACACGCACCCATTTTTAGGGTCCCGTACCCAAAGGAGAAAAACGGGACCCTATTACTAAGACTTCGCTATCCGTCAGTCCGTCTGTGTGTCTCATGAACCTTGATAGCTAGAGAGTTGAAATTTTCACAGATGATGTAAGTATTTCTGTTGTTTATTTTTATTTATATCTAACAAATTGTTTGTCATTATAATTCCAGGAAGCTAAGACAGTCCTAGCGTGGCTTCGAGGCGTATCCGTAGTGGACACAGGGGTGGAACGAGACATCGATGCCATTGTAGCCACTGAGAAACAAACTAAGGCCGATGACAAATCCGTTTGGAAGATAATACGTAAGTTTTACCAACATTTGCCGACCCAGTTGGCACAATGGTCACAATGCCGGACTGCCAAACACAGGGTTGCGGGTTCGAATCCCGCCTCAGACATGTATTTATGCTTAGATAATTGAAGGGTCGGATAGATGAACATGTTGTGATACACAAACAAAATTTCGAGATAGCGTTAAAGTTTTTAACTGTTTTTTTGTTGTAGAATTGGCAGTTTAAGAGTTATGGGGCTAAAACTTTCACAAATTATAGATAAATTTGCGTTTATTCCAGCACATAAGGTATTTTGAAAATATATTACATTTAAGGGGCCTTTTTAATGAAAAAACTGTACATAACACCTTCATCCACAGATTTTACCCTTATTTAAGCTTAAATTAAGAAATCTGAGTATGCCAAGGCGTAGATATAGACTTAACATCTTCATTTATACAAAAAAAAAAACGAAAAATGAAAAAGGGCGACATAACAATGTTCATCCATCCGACCCTTCAATTGTCTGTGGTCTGGTTGTTTCTATGTATTATAAGTATATATTTACAAAAGAAAAGTACTTATATAAGTAGTATATCCGTTGTCTAGCACACATAACACAAGTCTAGTTACTTAGCTTGGGGCTAGATGGCGATGTGTGCGATGTCCTGCAATATTTATTTATCAGTCCTATTATTTTGTTCCCAGTAAAAGACCGGCCAACATTAAAAGCGTTTATCATAACACTTGTAATAAAGATAACACAGCAATTCGACGGGTATCTCATCGTGCTAATATACGCCGGCTTCGTGTTCGAACGGGCTACTGAATCTATTGATCTAAACATGAGTCCTAACAAGCAGATAATGATGATTGGACTTGTTCAGCTGATCGGGTCTACTATGGCTACTTGTATTGTTGAGAAGACTGGCCGGAAGGTAAGATAAACATTTAATAATAAAATAAATAAATATTTAATAATAATAAATATCTCAATTCGCTTCTTTTGGTACCTACATTTGACACTTTCCAAATTCATCACTTTAGTTAGTACATTCGACACTCCCGAATTCGACACTTTTCCAAATTCGATTTTTTATTACATTAGACACTTTCCCATATTAGTAAATCAAAACATATGAAGGAAAACTACAATAAAATACAATTACAAATAAAATACATTCTCAAACGCGTCTCCCCGAGGCATCGTTCCGAGAAGGCTGGCAACATTTCCCCTCTGGATGGCCAGACTGACCGTAAAAACCACCAGCCCTCTGATCACCAGACACTTCGACAAGACGCGTGCCGAGGTCAATAAAAAAGCAGAGGCTTCGGAACCCCAAGATCCCAAAGTGTCCACCTATCGGGACGAGCTTGAAACGGTCCACCAGCTCCGAATACTTGCGAGACTTATGGGACTCCACGGTCGCAGCGGCCGCTCGTCTAGTCTATTTCAGCTACTTCCACAGTGTCATGTCGTGTGGCATCCTGCTGTGGGATGGTGCTGCAGATATTGATGCTATTTTTATATTGCAAAAAAAAGATATCCGAGCTATCTATAAAATGGGCCCCAGGGAATCACTTAGTGAAAATTTGAAGAGATAAATATATTAACGCTCTATTCACAATATATTTACGAAAACTTGCTCTACGTTCACAAAAATCCTGATATTTTTCGCAAAAATAGCGATATTCATAATTTCTACTTGAGAAATAGGGATGATCTGACCTTGCCCGGTAGTAGGCACCGGAAAATAAACAGGTCGTTTAATAGTAGGTACATGTGTACTCTATTATAATAAGTTACCTAAAGATGTCCATTAATAAATTCAAAATTTTTATATAGCATAAATTGTGCGGTAAGGCGTACTATGATACCTCTTCGTACCTTAATGATAAGAATTCATGGATGTGACTTTAATTGCTCCATTTCAAATAATACCTTCAAATATTTGTAATATTGACCTTTGTGAGCGTGATCACATGAAAAAAAAACCCCATGAGTTTCTTGTGCCTTCTTCTCATTGGTGAGCGCGTTCCGAAAGCACACAACCTTACTTAGTTTTTAAGACGTTTCTATTTTTTTTTTCTATGTGGTCTATGTACAAAATATACTTAGGCATCCAAATGAATAAAGAAATTTGACTTTGCACCAGCTCGACCTGACGCTGACGATTATTTTAATTATCTCTTCCAGCTGCTGCTAGTGAGTACATCGTTCGCAGTCGGTATCGGCATGCTGCTCCTCTCAGCGTGGTTCTACTTCACGTCACTCGGCACCTGGCTGCCGGGCTGGCTGCCCGTCTTCGCCATGTGTCTGTGTATATTTGCTGACGCGGCCGGATTCCATCCTATATCTTACATTATTATCACTGATATGTTCACTTTCCAGGTAAGTTTTCAGTTTTGAAGTTATTAATAAAGGCGCGTTATGAAAAAATGATGAGAATGAAATTTTAAGATGCGCGCGCATCTGTAACACAAAAGTCACATTTTGCAATTTCGTAACCCAAAAGTAAAACAAACGAGAGTGTAACACGTAACAGGTGAAGCTGCACGCAAAATAAATACCAGACGGATGGACGGATTTGAATTTTATCTTGGTCAGTGGTCTTGTTTACAATTGGTCATTTTTAAGATTCGTAAATTTTATCATCTGTCATTTAAAGATTGGTCATTTTATTATTGAAGTTTTACTTCTTTAGACGTGCGCGCGCATCTGTAACACAAAAGTCAGATGTTGCAGCTGCGTAACCCAAAAGTAAAGCGGGTTCAAGCTGCGAGAATGAAGTTTTTAAATGTGCGCGCATCACTGTAATAGGTTGAAGCTGCTCGCAAAAGACGGACGGACAGACAGACAGATGTATATCTTCTAGAAGTATAACTTCTCACGCGCACCCATTTTATAATTGGTCATTTTAATTGTTTGACCAATTTGATCATTGGCCATGTATAGGTAGGTACTAGCTTTTGATGATTTAAATTTTTCAAAATCCTTCCTTATGGTGAGCGCACACCTAGCCGAACCGCACGCGCCGCAGTCTCTGTTTGTATGCGCGCAGCGCCGGCTGGTGACGTCATCAGCATCGTCCTTGGGGATTTCCTTCGCTGCGTGCGGCTAAGTGTGCGCTCACCTTTAGTGGATTCCGACATTATAACGGCTACAGGGAGTTTTGGCGGGAACGAGCCAACAACATGTCGTGCTGCAGTTTTATTTACACGAAACTTAGTTGTAAACCGAGTTAAATTGTATAATTCCGGTGGAAAGTTATCTAATTTAGTTCTGTGAAAGTGCACAAGTGTAGTGAAAGTAAAAATCAGTGTCAAACATGGACTTTTCTCGTTGCCTCCAAAATCTCCTACAAGGTTATAGTAAAGTAGCCACCGCTTTACTATGACCCCTGACTTGACAAACTGTGACTTGACGACTTGACCATCTTGAAACACTTTGAGCCCGATTTCTGTAAATCGGGCCATAACTTGATGCAAAATATTACTTGATACTGGCTATATGCACAAACCGTGCGAAGCCATAACTGAAGAAAAAAAAAAAAAAAAACAGCTACAGGTTTTATTCTTAGCTAGCCTGTTGTTTCTCACTGCTGGGCAAAAGCCTTCTCATATGTCCCAACCCAATTCCCAGCTATTAAAAGTCATCCATCCTAATAATTGGATGACCCTCTTGGCACAACGGTCACCTTGCCGAACTGCCAAACACAGGGTTGCAAGTTCGAGTCCTGCCTCAGACATGTATTTATGCTTAAATATTTGTCTGTGGGCTGATTGTTTCCATGTATTATAAGTATATATTTATAAAAGAAAAGTATAGGTATACGTTGTATATCAGTCGTCTAGCACCCATAACACAAGTCAAGTGTCCTGCAATATTTATTTAATTTTATAAAATTTTATATTATTTCTACTTCCAGTTACGTGGCACAGTATCAGCGTTTGCAAACGTTTGCGCGAAACTAAGCAACTTCATCCAAATGAAATGGTTCGCCAGCCTCTGCGATCTAATAGGAATGCATTGGACGTTCTTTTTCTTCGCCATCGTATGCTTCACAGGTTCCGTGTACTCATTAGTGTACTTCCCTGAGACGAGAAATAAGACTGTGCCAGAAATATATGCTAAATTAGAAGGTAAGAAAGGGATAGATAATAAGACGGAGGCTGTGCCTTAGGTTAGGTATTGATACTTAGGTATTTAGTTTTGTTTGTGTGTGATTTGGGTGGTATTTGTCATACTTGCAATGTATGAACTCGAAATAAAAAGTAAAAAAAACTTTATGAACATGTTTAAAAGGATTTTTAAAACTTTTAGGAAATGTTTAAGATAATTTTTTAAACTTTATGGACATGATTATGAGGATTTTGAAACTGTATGGACATGTTTATGAGGATTTTTTAAACTGTATGGAAATGTTTAAAATGATTTTTTAAACTTTTAGGAAATGTTTAAGAGAATTTTAAAAAATTTAGGAAATGTTTAAGAGAATTTTTTAAACTTTATGGACATGTTTATGTGGATTTTTAAAACTTTATGGATATGTTTAAAAGGATTTTTTAAACTTTTAGGAAATGTTTAAGAGAATTTTAAAAATTTTAGGAAATGTTTAAGAGAATTTTTTAAACTTTATGGACATGTTTATGAGGATTTTTAAAACTTTATGGATATGTTTAAAATGATTTTTTAAACTTTTAGGAAATGTTTAAGAGAATTTTAAAACTTTGAGGAAATGTTTAAGAGATTTTTTAAAACTTTATGGACATGTTTATGAGGATTTTAAAACTGTATGGAAATAAGTAAAAAAAAATTTTAAATTTTTAGGAAATGTTTAAGAGGATTTTTAAAACTTTTAGGAAATGTTTAAAAGGATTTTTAAAACTTTATGGACATGTTTATGAGAATTCCAAAAAGTTTTTGTACATGTTTAAGATGATGTAAAAAAAATTATGTACACTGTGTTTAAGAGTATTAAAGAATCTTTATGAACATGTATAAAAGATTTCAAAAACTTTATGAACATATTTAAGAGAATTCCAAAAAGTTTATGTAGATACATGTTTAAGACGATTTTAAAAAATGTATGTCCATGTTTAAGAGTACTTTGAATCTTTATGGACATGTTTAAGAGGATTCTAAAATTGTTCGACCTTAAAAAGTCTTCACTTATTTGCTCCAGTCAGATGCCGATGTCTTTTCTGTCATTTCCACGTTCAGGCTCTGCGGTCCGAATCGGATGAACAGCGCTTACAGTGCTAACTAGCGTGAGAGTATAATCCGCGCGCAATGAGAATGGGATGGAACCTTGTCAAAGTAAATCGAAAATGACAGAAAAGTAGCGTTAGCAAAAAAGTTCTGAATAATAATTAGGTATAAATTAGTTATTTGCACGGTCATAGTGCCGCGGATTTGAAACGGACCCATTGTTTAAAAGAAAAATTATTATTGTCTGTGGTAGATTTTCTATGAAGCAATGGCGAATTCATTTAAAAAAATGTTGTTTCTCTAAAATTATAAATAAAAAGAGCACATAAGGACTGTATATGTGTCAGTATGTATGTTTGTCCGTGAAGTCTTCAAATACAGTAGAAATACCTATACTATAGATGAATAAATAAAAAAAATGAAAACTAATTACCTATTATTCAAAACTTTTATGCTAACTCTACTTGAAAACTGTCATTTTCGATTTACTTTGACAAGGTTCCATCCCATTCTCATTGCGCGCGGATTATACTAATTAATATGCTTATGGCGTATATGCGTGTCTATATTCCATTTCGGAACGTATCAGCTATAGAAGCAAATATGATAGAATTATCGATTTTAACTCTTGATTACCAAGTTTAAGGGTTTGTAATGATAATTAATAATAGTATTTTTGTCAGTCAGAATTTAATTTAAATACTACCCAGTCAAATTATTATTATTCCGAATTATTTCTTTAATTTTATTAATATTAACTAGTCAAGAATAATAAGAAATATAATGATACCCGCATTAATTATTGTGTCAATTATACAAGTTAAAATAATTGTTGATTTTTTCCATTTTGTTCACCCAGGTGAACAGATAGGAATTTAATTTTTAAAGTAAAAATTAATTTTATTTGTTAATTTTATTCCGTCCAGTGTAATTAATTACTTAAATAATTATAGTTGTACAAAATATCATAGTGGATTAAGTTAAATGTAATTTAAGTATGTTAGAAATCTATATGAAAATAAATTGCCTACTTAAGGCGCATATAGAGGACCAAAAGCAAAATTCTTTTAACTATAAATTGTTAATTGATGTAGGTACTTATAGAAAAATTTTGAACGTACCTACCGTTTGTTTCTGATTTTTGAAGTGAAAACTTCTTTAGCGGCGTTGAGCACTTTTTCTGTAATGGGTATAAAATCTTAAACTCGCGTCAGGACACGTGACCTGATCGAAAAAGCGTAAGACGGATGGAGAGTAGACAGCTATCCCCTCTCTACGGCGCGGCGAAAATGTATGCCTGGGCCTACTGTTTTTAATTTGGCTGTGAGTGTATTAAGACGTACATATGGTATTTTTTAACGGACGACTATTGACGGACGACAAATGTCGGACGACTATTGACGGACGACAATTGTCGGACGACAAATGTCGGACGACAATTTGTTGGACGACTATTTGTTGGACGACAAATGTCGGACGACTATTTGTCGTCCGACATTTTTTTTTTTTCATCTAAAACTCTTTTTGCGTATGTTCTCGCGACATATGAGATTTTACACAGATATACAGTTTTCACTTCTGCCTGCACTCCCGGAGTGCGCTGTTTTTTTTTCTACATTTCGGTAGTTAAAGACGAATATTCCTTGTTGTTTAAAAGCTTATTCAAAATTAAGTCGAAAAAGACGGCATACTTATGTGGTTTTGACTCGAAATTAAAGAGTTTTCGTCTTTGAATTTTATAATACCAAAATGTATGAAAAAGAGCTCACCTATAAACCGTTCATACAATAACACATATCAACAATTTTCACAATTTAACAATTTTATTTTTTATGCTGACCATAAATTCTTGTTTCTGGTTCTGGGTGTTTCCTATATGTATAATATGTATATATTTACCGTTCCGTTATCCGTTATCTGGCACCCATAACACAAGCATTAAGTTGCTTAGCTTGGGGCTGGATGGCGATGTGTAAGTAATATGTCCTGAAATATTTATTTATTTATTTATAATACCAAAATGTATGGAAAAGAAATCACCTATAAACCGTTCATCACCACAATTTTCCCATGCAATAATTAACAATTTTAGTCATAGGCGAAAGGAAATTTGCATTTGGTACCCTATATGCGCCTTAAGTAGTTAAGTAATAAAGTGATAAATCAGTTTTAGTAGCATTTAAATACTTACCAAATTCGATTTACTTAAAGTGTTAAGTGTGTTAAGTCATAAAAAATATTAAGAGTTGGCGAGTCTTTGCCTGCCATTTTTACGTGTTTGTTGGATACAGGCGCCATAGTACAATCTACAGTCAAAAGTCTCTGCCCACCGTAACGTTTACAATCGTGTGCAGCACTATTTGAACATTATAACAACGTAGCCCGTGAATCGAACCCTAGTCGGTTGGTGTAGCGGGTGCCGGCTTATACCACTCACACAGCTAAACACATAGCTAACATGTTGAAAATAATAATCACACTGAGTACTTTTAATTCAAGTATTTATGTTTGTGTGTAACGTCTATTAGAAGAATCGTAAGTCCAATACTTGTTGATAGTATTATTGTAGCAAACTGATCATTTACTTATGACCCATACTGTACCTACCCATAGTTTCCCAGTAGCCAGTTTACTACCATCCCATCAAAAAGCATAAGAAATCGAGTTTGGTGCAAGTATCAATGTAAGGTACCTGAGGGTATTAAGGGCCACAAAAAATAAATATTTCGTAAAAATAGAAAAAACTACTTAAAAAAATTCATTTGTTTATTTTCTTGTTATTTTGTCACTAATATCCAGGTTTTTAAGAAACCTTTTCGTGGCTCTAATTACCCGCAGGTACCTTATTAGTCGCCCCGCAGTTTCATCCGCGTAAGTCTAGATCCCGTGGGAATATGGAGACAAAAACTAGCTTATGTTACTTCCAAGAATGCAATGTATTCTCATACAAAATTTCATCAAAATCGGTCGAGTAGTTTAGACAGAAATACTGAAAGTATTTTACTCTCTTTATAATAGTAGATATAGGTGTCTAATAGAGTTGCCACACTACGAAAAATATCGTTGTACGATCTCTGTTTGTAAAATGAACAAATTTGTGGCTTCTAAGGTCTACACAATGTTAAAAATATTAAGGCATTTAAAAAATAAATTATTATTTGATCATTTTTTTTGTATTTTTTTTTTTTTTTTTTGAATTCCTTGATTTTTTAATTTTTCCATTTTTAGGATAAAAACGGGACCATTTTACTAAGAATCCACTGTCCGTCTGTCTGTCTGTCACCAGGCTGTATCACATGAACCGTGATAGCTAGACAGTTGAAATTTTCACAGATGATGTATTTCTGTTGCCGCTATCACAACAAATATAAAAAGAGAAATTAATGGTACGAAATCCTTCGTGCGCGAGTCCAACTTACATTTGGCCTATTTTAATAAATTGGTCAATGTTTGACCATAGTATCTCACGATAAACGAGGGCCTTCGAGAGACGCATGTGAAATTACTATCAAACAATTTACACAGTCACGGAAAGTGGTGGTGGTGTGTACGGGGCTTGCTTTTTTACGAAGCAGTATACCTCCTACAGAGTTCTTACAGCCTAGTACAAACATCCTATTAAATCGTGTGAAGTAGGGAACACTTTTCGTGGTTCATTGCAACAAGCTACGTCTCATATGAGATCTAGCGAATTACCCGTTTATAATTGTGGGAGATATACTGATTTGTATGAGAGCAAGCCCTTGCACACCACCATCACTTTCCGTTACAGTTTAAATTGTATGATAGTAATTGGTCTGTAAGTACTAGGCTATCAGAACTCGGTAGAAGGTATCCCACAAAAAACTTTCTGATATTTCTGTGAAATCATGCTCGAGATAATTGGATATATTATTCTAGCTTTTTTCATGGACATCACATACTTTGTCAGGAGAAAAATTTAAGAAAGAGAGAGTAAGAGAGATAATGTAATAAGTATGATTTATACCTTCTATATAAGTTCTGATTGCCTAGTACTTTATACGATACAGATGGAGAAGTGATGTTGGATTCGTGGTCGATTGCAACTCAAATAATGTTTTTTTTATTCCCAACATCGCATACAAGATGTAAGGAACATTTTTCGTGGTTCGTTGCAACAATTAAGCCATGTAAAACTGGTTAATTTAATACTTACAAACAATGCGAAGGTTGTAAACATAACAAATTATGTTGGCACCTAGCCCGTTGTAAACATATATTCCATGTTATCCATCTTTCCATGTTTTAATGGGAAGGACACTTAATAACTACCCGTTATCTCCCATACCGAAAAAACATCAATGATGACAACAGGAATTAATTTTAATAATTTTAATTCAACTTAAAATCTATATTTTAATATTATAAAGCTGAAGAGTATGTTTGTTTGAACGCGCTAATCTCAGGAACTACTGTTTCGAATTGAAAAATTGTTTTTGTGTTGGATAGTCCACATATAAATGCTCTCTTAGCACTGCGATCCTCTCCCATTCGCTCCAGGTGGCCAAGCCAGCGAAGATGCTGCGCCTTGATCTCGCCGATGATAATTGGCTCCGCCACCAGTTCCTCGATTCCGGCATTTTTCCTAATCCTCCAGGACCCGTCTTCTCTCCTCGTCCTCCCCAATATCTTTCGGAGGATTTCCGGTCGAAAGCCGGTGGGGCGGCCGGGGCCCAGGTATCGCTGGAAGGACACGTCGGAAGCTGACCTGCGTGAACTTCAAGTCAACAATTGTCAAGAAATAGCGCAGGACAGGGAGCGATGGAAGACTCTCGTTTCGGAGGTCAAGATCCACTTTGGGTCGCTGAGCCAGCGGAGTAAGTTAAGTAGTAAGTTGGAAGGCTTTGCTACTTTTTATTTTGATATTCCCACGGGATCGGACTTACGCGGGTGAAACCGCGGGGTGCAGCTAGTAGGTCATAAATTAGAATATTTCCTTAATTGTCAATCTGAAAACAATTGAAATATTTATTTACCTGTGTTTTTAGGCCTACATCCCGACTCTACCCGATATGATAAAAAGTACAGTCGAAATCCAAAACATTTAAAAGATATAAAAATGCTTTAGGGTATCAACTTATCAACTCGGAAAAGGATCGTGACCGTATCGACTCGCCGTCAACCTAACGTAAGCGCGATGCCAAGCGAAGTCACTTATACCAAGGTTTAAAAAAAACCTTTTAGTGGCCCTTATTACGAGAACTAGTTGGTACAGTATGCGTCATAACTACACTATCAGTTTGCTACAATAATACTTTATACAAGTATTGAACATACGACCTTCTTCTTATAGACGTTACACACAAACATAAATACTTGAAAAGTACTCAGTATGATTATTATTTTCAACATGTTAGCTATGTCTTAAGTTGTGTGAGTGGTATAAGCCGCCACCCGCTACACAAACCGACGACGTGGGTTCGATCCACAGGTTAAGTTGTTATAATGTTCAATAGTGTTGCACAGGATTGTAAACGTTACGGTGAGCAGAGACTTTTGAACGTTGATTGTACCTGGGCTCGGTCACCCAGTTAAGTACCTACTAGTTCTAAAACACGCCAAAATCGTAAACTTCCTATTATTTCTAAAACAAACACGTATTTTAGTTACGTATTTACTCACGCAAGACAAATCAATTTATAGAACACCCACATAGCAAATTTAAATGGTAAATGACGCCTGACGATATACAAATAGTAATTTATTTTTACATGTTTTTGTAACGAATTTGGTTATCGCGGGTTGGTGAGAAAAATGCAGAGTAAAAATTTTACGCGTTACAAAATCTTGAAACGAAAAACCGTAAGAGAAACTAATCTTCCACATCTTCTTTATCACTTAACTGTCACTATCACTTCACTATCACTACATAGTATAAAATAAAGTTACAAAAAACAAGAAAAAAAGAATCAGACTGACAATAAATCAAATATTTAACTAATGACCTATTTTTAAGTAGTTTCCTATTTTTACGAAATATTTAGGTTTTAATTAAGGTGGCAGGTGGCCCTTATTACCCGCAGGTACCTAATTTGTTACTTAACTTAAATGGACTGTAGCAAAACTCCTTCATTGTCATTTTTTTTGTCTTCTCTGTCGTTTCCTTAATGCTGTTGCTAAACCATCAACTACTTTCTTAATAATCACTACATAGTATAAAATAAAGTCACTTTTCGCCGTCCCTCTGTCCTTAGGTATGCTTAGATCTTTAAAACTACGCAACGGATTTTGATGCGGTTTTTTTAAAAACTAGAGTGATTAAAGAGGAAGGTTTTTAGATATAATACATGCATAATATAGCCGTGCGAAGCCGGAGCAGGTCGCAAGTCTAATATTATAAGAAAGATTTTATTTTGTTTGTCACAAATACTCGTAGGCTCCGAAGCTACTGGACCGATTTTAATGAAACTTGGTATGAGGGTACATTGATTTATTGGGAATAACATAGGCTACTTTTTATCCCGAAATTCCCACGGGATCTTGAGTTACGCGGGTGAAACCGCGGAACGTTGCTAGTAATCCTGTTTAAAAATTAAATATTGCCTGTCAGTAAACAAACAGCAATCTGTTAAATTCTGTTATGAAATTACGTTTTTACAATTTTTGAAGTACTTGAGAATTTAAAGGCGATATCTCCCTCTGGTACAAATAGCTAAGTTTTATATTGTATTTGTGTGAAATTACTAAATCCTACTAATATTATGAATGTGAATGTTTGCGTGTTTGTGTGTGTGTTTGTTACTCCATCACGCTAAATCTACTGAACCGATTGCGATGAAACTCGGTATGTAAATAGCTGGAGACCTGGATTTTCATTAGGCTACTTTTATCCCGATATTCCCAAAGGCCTTGGGCCTAACGTGGGTGAAACCGCGGAACGCTGCTAGCAATAGGTAATTTTGTAAGCATATCACCCTAGCCGTTGTTTCAAAGGCACGTTTAACAAGACAATGACCTGTAATTTCCACCAGACGTGCAGCTGTATAAATAATTATGAAAATTTCCTTCAAACCTTGAGGTGCCTGCGTAGATAACCTCAGGCGTTTTGAGCGTGATTTAATGAGTAGAATTGTCACATTGTGTATTTTCAGTTTAATTATTATAAAATAAGTACTAGGTACTATTTAATTATAAATAAATAAATATTGCAGGAAATTCCACACATCGCCATCTAGCCCCAAGCTAAGTAACTAGACTTGTGCTATGGGTGCTAGACAACGGATATACTACTAAACATAATTATATACCTACTTTTCTTTTGTAAGTATACAGGAAAAGTATTTTTGTAGTGCACAAATTTCGGTATGTTTTAAGCACATTAAAATAAAAAATACTGTTTTTTTTATTTTGGAGCTAACTCAAAAACTCTCAGAGCTATAACCATTTAAGTGTTTCTAACAAAACGACGAAGTCCATGGACACAATACTAGCGCCAGCGAGTTTAATAGCGCGCTCTAAATGAAGGTAGGTACCTACGTGTCACTGTGTGTATCAATACTGAGATACCCAATAATTTAGAAATTGCAGGAAGTTTTTCACATTAAGTTTTGGTTTTTTTTTTTAATTTATTTTTTTGCGTAAATGTACTCCACTGCCGACATATATTCAGCAGAAAAAAAATGTGCACTACAAAAATACTTTTCCTGTATACTTATAAACTTATAATACATAGAAACAACCAGACCACAGACAAATATCTAAGCATTAGTACATGTCTGAGGCGGGAATCGAACCCGCAACCCTGTGTTAGGCATTCCGGCATGGTGAACATTATTATAATACAACCTACCCGTTAAATTAAATTATTAATTTTCACATAGCAATTATTGATTCTTAGTTTTTTTGATAATAATGCGTTGTGCTGGATTGGATCGATTCCCGGCTAGGGTAATGACTTTTTCAAAAATCTAATGATGCAGTTTTAGTTTTTGTCAAAATCGGGCACGCAACTCCTTTCAGCTTTTTTCGCTATCTCTTATGGTTTAGGATATAGGCCTGAAGGCCCACATAAAAAATTCACCCTGTATATATATACAGGGTGAATTTTTTATATATATTTTTTTTATTTTTTTTATTTTTTTATAAGAACATTTACTAAGACAAGAAATTATTCTCGATATAGCAATAGCTTTACCGCGGCAGTCCCCGAGTGCCACACGTTTTTTTTTCTCTCTGTGCTTATTTGAATTTATTTTAACTTTGTGTTTATGATGTATTTAATTTAGGTACCTATTTCAAACTGATAATGACAATAAAAATATATTCATTTGTTTATTTTCTTGTTATTTTGTTACTTAATATCAAGGTTTTTAATAAAACTTTTAGTGGCCCTTATTACCCGCAGGTACCTTACTATTTATTTTGCGGGCCCCAAAGCCTCTCAAAATCATATTTAAAATAATAGGTGGGCCCGGGCTCCAATGCCTCCTGACCCCAGTTTTAATGTCATCTCTATGCAATAATTTAAATCTCTCTATCTCATATTTATCTTGGCGGCATTTTATTTTGACAAGTTTATTTTGTTACCCATAAAACTAACTTATGTCCAATATTTGTACAACAAAAATGCTGTGGGTGGCGTTAATAAATATAACAGATTTACTTAACTAAGTTTGGTGCGAAAATCAACACCATTATTAAATATTAAAATTTATCATGTTGAGTTCGTGGGTAAACAAATTAATCTATACGACTTTGTAATACTAAGATACATGCTGGTAATAAGGGCCACAAATTTTATTTTTAACTTGATATTAGTGACAAAATATCAAGAAAAGAAAAAAAATATTTTTCTTATGACCTTTAAGGAGTTTTCCCTATTTTTACGAAATATGTAGTTTTTAATTAAGGTGGCCCTTATTACCCGTAGGTACCTTATGGTACTACTAGCTGCGCTCCGCGGTTTCACCCGCATAAATCCCGATCCCGTGGGAATATCGAAATAAAAAGTATAGCCTATAGGTAAGCCTTCCTCGATAAATGGACTATCAAACACAAAAATAATTTTGTACTATTTTTATAGTCTGTACGAGCGCGCACCTCGCCTCTTCTGTTTGTTCCGCGCCTGAGTCTGGAACTGCGCGCATGCGTAGTTCGCGCATTACCTATATCTTTTATTCGCAAAGGCTACGGAACGAAATTGATGATTGATGAATCCTGGCGAAACTAATCAGAATAATCGGATTTTTTTATCGAATAATTGCATTGTCATGGGTCTTTGACAAGTGTGCAAAGTTTGAATAAAACTGATCGTTCTAAGTACCTATACAAAATCGAGCCCAAAAGAGTCGGTTACATACAAGCAAACATACAGGTGAAACTAATAAAAGCGTGTTAATAATAAAACATCTGTCAAAATCTCATCTGTCGCGAGAACGACTGAAAATGCTCACCCACAAAAGTGCCCAACGCGCCATAAGAAGTTTTCACTTCAAAAAATGGCAGTAGAGATGACGAGAGAATGATAAGTTTAGTGTAAGAGAAAGACCAGCTTATAGGGGAAAGAATAAAAGTAAATAGGCGAATTAACTATTCTGTAAGAAGCACAGGTGAAATGGGATTAGTATATAGTGGGTCGTCATAAACGCAAACTCGTCATATTTGATGATTTTGTTTTATAAGTACTTATATGATTTTATAGTTGACTAGCAGCGCTCCGCGGTTTCACCCGCGTAACTCCCGATCCCGTGGGAATATCGGGATAAAAAGTAGCCTATAGCCTTCCTCGATAAATGGACTATCCAACACAAAAAGATTTTTTTAATTCGAACCAGTAGTTCCTGAGATTAGCGCGTTCAAACAAACAAACAAACAAACAAACAAACTCTTCAGCTTTATAATATTAGTATAGATATAGATGTAATAATTTCCCAATAATGTTTTTATTTTTAGCACTAGCTGCGCCCGTAAGTCCCGATCCCGTAGGAATTTCGGGATACAAAAAAGCTTATGACACTCAACTACACCCAAACTATCTCAATGCAAAATGCTCTATATCGGTCCAGTGGCATCGGAGATTATCCCCAACATACATAAATACATGTTACCAACGTTACCTCTATTTATAATATACTAGCGACCCGCCCCGGCTTCGCACGGCTGTATAATACATGTATTATACATATAAACCTTCCTCTTGAATCACTCTATCTATTAAAAAAACCGTAGTTTTTTAAAGATCCAAGCATACAAAGGGACATAAGGATATAGGGACGGCGAAAAGTGACTTTATTTTATACTATGTAGTGATAGTGATAGTGAAGTATAGAAAAACTATCGTGCAGGGTGATTCAACATAAGGACAGCTGTAAAATGAGAGAAACGTAATGCTTAGGGTTCGTGTGACGAATTGCGAAAATGACAAGTTACGAAACTGACAAGTCGCGTTTATGACAAGTTGCGAAAATGAAGACCCGCGTTTATGAAGAGTTGCGCTAATATGACGAGTTTACGTTTATGACGACCCACTACTAATCCGTGAAATGCAAAGTAATATGGTAAGAAAGAGGCCAAACCGATAAAGCTAGTGGGTAAGTGCTCTGTTCTTTATGTATCTAGGTGTCAAATGTGGGTAACGAATGATAAGAACTTGGTGGAAGCGGTTAAGAGGAAAGGGTACCGGGCGCTCTCTCCATACAAACGTAGTCGAAACGAAAAAAACCAAGACAGGGCATAGTCATGGCAGTTATAGGTTTTATGGCATAAAAATATTTGTGCTAGTGTCATTATCCAGGGAGGAAACAGTCGACTACGTTTGTATGGAGAGAGCGCCGGTACCTTTTCACCTTAATGATACCACTTCAGTTTCTAAAATAATATTATTTAAATTACATTTCAATATCATTCCGATTGCATTTCGATTAGGTACAAAATTACCCTCTAATTAGCTCAAAAACCCTCAAACTCCACTTTTTGACAAACAAACAAATGTTTGTCTGTAAAGTCGGTTTACGGACGATGACGACGTGACAACGTAATAAGAAGACGATGAAAAATTGAGATTATTTTTGTTATTCCTTTATTTAAAATATATAGATGTTTTTTTTGACGTGACAACGTTTTATAAATTGGTTTGCCGGGTGACACTTCAAGAAACTGCGTTACGCTCCGCTGACGTTATGCGCTCACAATGAGAGCGAGTGAGAGGCACGCGGGCATGGTTAGCCCGCCTAAGAGCGAGAGAGACAGACATAAAAAGTGAAAGGCACGCGTCCCTTCCACTCGAGCACAGTTGTTGTCACGTAAAACTTTCGCCCGTATACCGACTTTACAGGCAACCAGTTTTTTTTCTTTTATATAAGTCTTCTATTCGTCACTCGTCACCATAACACAAGCCCAGATGAGCGATATTATTATTAAATACTCTGTTTCCTAATGTTACCATGACGCATGACGTCACACACCGGGAACGGGACGCATGACGTATTTCCATCAATTAAAAAACGTTATCACGTCAAAAAAACTGACTTTGAGGGTATTTTTGTAATCGAAACGCAATCGAATTGATATTGTAATGTAATTTCAACAATGTTATTTACGAGAATTGGCCTTCTGACGGTAATTTAAAATCTAGACGTTTTACAACTAGGGTATTTTGAATGACGACTACAACTACGACGTATTAATATCAAGACATGTTATTGTTTTATTATTTACTAGCGACCCGCCCCGGCTTCGCACGGCTATATTATGCATGTATTATACATATAAACCTTTCTCTTGCATCACTCTATCTATTTAAAAAAAGCGCATCAAAATCCGTTGCGTAGGTAGTTTTAAAGATCTAAGCATACAAAGGGAAATAGGGACGGCGAAAAGTGACTTTATTTTATACTATGTAGTGATGATTTATTTTACATGTAAGTACTTACTTCTCAGTATTGAATGCAGCTTTCTAAACAACATTTTTTAAAACAATCAGTCGTAATTAATGTCGGTCAAAAGAAACAATCACTACATAGTATAAAACAAAGTCGCTTCCCGCTGTCTGTCCCTATGTAGGTATGCTTAGATCTTTAAAACTACTCAACGGATTTTGATGCGGGGTTTTTAAATAGATAGAGATTTAAGGGGACGGTTTTGTATGTATAATACATGCATAATATAGCCGTGCGAAGCTGAAAAATAAATCTGAGAAAATACCAGAATAACATCCAGTAAATTTTCTGTTGAACACAAATGAGTGTGAGTGGTAAATTCATACATTTTCGTACCAATTTGGGCCACAAGTTGATGCAAATGTAGCTATTAAAGATAGCTATAATTATTAGAGATGGGCCGACTATGGCATTTGCCGACTAGCCGACTAATCGGTTTTCAAATTGCCGACTAGTCGGCAGTGCCGATTATTTTATTACTACAAATTACATAGACAAATTAATTTAATTAATAATATGACTCTGTGACACCTTGAAATTGAATATTTTTTGTTGTTCCATATTTCATTGATTAATGCTACTCAATTATAATGACTGACTGATTTCTAACTAAGTTCCGAACTAAGTTTTATGGTACTTTACTTGGTACTTTTATTTAATTATGTAAAATTAAAATAAGTTCAGATAGTTAGGTGTCGGAAACTATTAAAGTTTCGAAATATAAATAATTGTTTTATTTTACAGGTTAAGTGCCGATTTTAATCGGCATATTTTGCCGATTAGTCGTCGACAAGTCGCCTACTATAAAATATGCCGAATAGTCGGCTTTCCCGAGTAGTCGGCAACTAGTCGGCCCATCTGTAAAATTTATGCATATTGCACAAGTCGTGCGAAGCCAAATAAAAAAGATATTAGATATTATCAAACAAAGTCGCTTCCCGCTCTCTGTCCATATATACCTATGCTTAGATCTTCAAAACTACACAACGGATTTTGATGCAGTTTTTTTAATAGATAAGAGTGATTCAAGCAGAAGGTTTATATGTATAATACATGCATAATATAGCCGTGCGAAGGCGGGGTAGGTGGCTAGTGTAAAATAAATCTGAAATAGGAAAGACCAGAATGACCAGTAAACTTTCAGTTTAACACAAATTAGAAAGTGTTTAATTCAAACATTTTCGTACCAATTTGTACTACCAACTTGATGAACATATTTTAAATTGAAATAAAAGCACACTAGCGACCCGTCACGGCTTCGCACGGCTATATTATGCATGTATTATACATATAAACCTTCTGCTTGAATCACTCTTATCTATTAAAAAAAACCGCATCAAAATCCGTTGCGTAGTTTTAAAGATCTAAGCATACAAAGGGACATAGGGACGGCGAAAAGTGACTTTATTTTATACTAACAAGTCGCGAGAAGCCATACAAAAAAAATATCTTTGAATGTTTTTGTTTGTCACTAAGTTGAACCAGTCAAACAGAATTATTGTTTGTGGTGAAAGGAAATTTTGCGTAACTGGAATTTCTATTTATTTGAGATTCATTCTTATATTGGTTAACCACAGTTTAATCATGCATTTAGATACATTTTAAAGGGATTTCTACCTCTTGCTTGTTTACAGGGTTATTGGTAATTACCTATACTAGCAAGCCGTTGAGGGCTACTTCTGTGCACTTAAACAAAGAACTTTTGTTCTGCGACTTTTGGAAATTCGAACATTTTTTGAAAATTTTGATAACCTTTGGTTTACCTGAAAATCAGCTTTTCCATACACGGACGTGGACAGGTCATTAACCTTAAAATTTTACTTATTTTTTAAAGTTTCATTTACTGTTCTTTGTCCGACTGACCTTTGATTTAAAAAATCTGCTGTTTTTCGAATTTACATAACCTTAAAATTTTCATTTTTTTTTCGAATTTCTAAAAGTCGTAGAACAAAAGTTGTTTTTTAGGTGCACAGAAGTAGCCCTCAACGGCTTACTAGTATAATTTCCAATAACCCTGTATACATACCTAGTTTTATTATAGACTTCCTCAACGCGCGCCTACACGGGTCTTCCAAGTAGTACCTAGAAGGTCACAGGTTCGATTCGTTCTGTGAAATAGATATTTGATAGGTATATTTACTAAAGAGAAGTAGGTAACTAAGGTAACTAATTATAATTTTTAGGGTTCCGTAAGTATCCAAAGGGTAAAAATGGAACCCTTTTATTAATATTGTTTTCTAGTCACTATATCATTTAGTTGCAATAATTGGAATTAAAAAAACATTTTATTTTTTTTGCTTGATGTAAAAAATAACTTATTTTTCACCAATTTAAAATTAGCAAAAGGGACATTACTAGTATTTTCTATTACCCACGTAATTCCTGATTTCGTGGGAATATTGAGATAAAAAGTACCCAGAGTCATTTTATTTACGGGAACTAAAAATGAAATCACTCTGTTATGATCGTTTAAAATCACTACATAGTATTTAAAACAAAGTCGCTTTCTCTGTCCCTATGTCCCTATATCCCTTTGTATGCTTAAATCTTTAAAACTACGCAACGGATTTTGTTTTTTTTTTATTAGATAGAGTGATTCAAGATACATGCATAATATAGCCGTGAGAAGCCGGGGCGGGTCGCTATAGTTAAATATAAATTGTTAAAAAAAAAAGTACCCTATGTTACTCGGAATGAATTAATATAAACTTTCATCAAAAAATGGGTGCGTGTACCTATGTACGCGCGTGAGAAGTGATACTTCTTTGGCATTATTTAAAAAAATAAAAATAAAAAAAAAAATAAAAAAAACTCGTCCGACAAAATACTCGTCCGACAAAAAACTCGTCCGACAAAAAACTCGTCCGGCAAAAAACTCGTCCGACGTGAGAATTTTGTGTGACGTGAGAATTTTGTGTGACGTGAGAATTTTGTGTGACGCTTTTGTAAAATTTCACTCTCATCATTTTTTCATAACGCGCCTAAAGAAGTATAACTTCAATAAGTCCAATTGTTATAAAGCAACCAAACAAAGTAAAAACCAAGCAGTATGCCTAAGTCCTGATCTCATGGGAATATTGAGATAAATTACCCTATGCTACTCCAAATGAATCAATATATCCTTAACCTTTAATCAAAATCAGTCTAACAGTTTCGGACCAACCAAACAAAGAAAAAAACAAAAAATATTTCTCTTTATATTATTAGCAGTATGCTGCGGTTTTACCCACGGAATTCCTGATCTCGTGGGAATATTAAGATAAAACTTAGCCAATTTTTTATACTTCTATACTGTGTTATAAAGAGGAAAGATTCTTTTGTTTTTTGATTGTTGGTGAAACTACTGGAGTGGTTTAAATTAAACTTGGTATGATGATACATTGATTCATTGACAGTAATATAGGCTACTTTTTATCCCGATATTACCACGGGATCAGGAGTTACACGGGTAAAACGCAGAGCCCTGCTAGTACTAAATACATGTATTCTCAAACCAAGTTTCATCAAAATCTGTCCAATATTTTCGGAGCCTATCCAAACTGACAAAAAAAGTCTTTTTCTTTATAATTACATTATAGATAGATAGATATATAAATTAGTGTAGAAAAGTCAGAGCAAAACCAGAGGCAACAGCTTTGCAGCCAACCACAAAACATGGTAAAATCCCTTTGACCCCTCAATCAGAATTAATATCACCCATTCATAGACGGAACATAAATAAAGCCATACAAATAACGTAACACTCAGTGAATGGCAAACGTTAGAACGAAGCGCACGCGCACGTTTCCGCCGCGATTTACGTACAATAACACGATCTTACTAACAAACGGACAGAGTATTTAATAAAAAATATACATCAAACTTTATTTATTGAGTGAGTGAACTTTTTTGTGCGAGTTTTCTTATACTTTAATTTAAAAGTGGGTTTTGTAGTTTTTGCAAAGTGAAAGTTGCGAATTTAATAGTGTTCGAACTGTATTTTTATTGGTTTTTAAATGGTTGTAGTGAATAATGGTGTTTTAAATAAATTTACATAAAAAGGAAATGTGATTTGTTAAATTAAAGGAATAATATAAAGAGAAGAGAAAGGAGTTGAGGTATGTTCTATTCATCTATACTAATAATATAAAGATTTTTTGCTCCGAAACTACTGGACCGATTTTGATGACACTCGGTAGGAAGATACATTGATTCATTAAGAGAAACATAGGCTACTTTTTATCCCGATTCCCACGGGATCAGGAGTTACTGGTGTGAAACCGCGGAGCGATACTAAAATTAATATATATTTTTATTGTTACGAATAAGCTCTGAAATAATAATGTTTAAGGATAAAATATAGCACTATATTATGAATATTATACTTAACCTTAATTCTAATATAAATTCCTGCTAAAAAAATTGGTAACTTGGCCTAATCGCTAAAAGCGATCTTTTCCAAGTAACCTTTGGATTGTTAGTAGTATGTTTAATAACAGTTTATATCAGTAATAAGCAGTCAATCTAAAAATAAATAATTTCGAAATATATATAGGTACTTAGTTAACTAGGTTACAATTAACATTTTAATAGATTACGTATATAAGTACTTAGATACCTGTCCGCTTAATAAATCAGTTATTGCAACATAATACGACATTTTATAATACCACTAAACATAACGATAACTACCAGCGGCATGCGGTTTTACCCGCGTAAGTCCTGATCCCTTGGGAATATCGGGATAAAAAGTAGCCTATTTAACTCCTGTTGAATCAATGTATCCTTATGCCAAGTTTCACCGAAATCGGTCCAGTAGTTTCGGAGCCTATTCGTTGCAAACAAAAAAATACTTCCTCTGAATAATGTGGATAATTATTTGCTAGTAGTGTTACGTTAACGTTCGGAAATGGTATCATTAATCGGTCAATTGGAACGCAGCAATCGCCGCATTGATTTGGCGGAACTTTTGCTAAACAAAATAAAAGACAGAAATGGGTCTACGAGAAACAGTTCTCCCTTGTGGTCCCATTAATGGGACAAAATCCTAGGACCACAAGAAAACAGCGGACAATACGGTCGGCAGCATAACTGCAGACCCACTGTAGAGTTCTAAAATGACTGTTAATAGAATATTTTCATTCTAATAATTTTTGTTTGATAAATTCATAACTTAAAAGATTTTAAACTTCAACTAAAGCATGTGCCTAGAATCTTGCTTGTGTTAAAAAACATTCTTATATCAGCCGTTTTGGAGCCGGTAGGTCTGCAATTATGTAGCCGACCGTATGTATATATCACGTTTAGATAAAAAATACTTACAAGTAAATTTCCAATGTAAACTAAGCTTGTTTTTCGTGTCATTTAATATGACAAGTTAAGCTACATAATATTTGGATGAAATCATTTGAATGACTAGGTACATGCTAGGTAGATACCTACCTAAGTACCTACACCTACCCAAATATTTTCATGAAAAATACCGAGGGGCTTAGTCGCGTTTTGTTTATCTAGCATCGTCAAAATTAAATATTCATTTCAACTAGTCTATTGGTTTAATATCTAGCACTTACCTACTTGAGTAAGTAGAAGTGTCGCAAATTATCGCAAGAAAAAAAATTAGCATTTTTAATTAATAGAACCGCCTTTCTAAATGAAAATCCCTCGCCAATAGCCCTCTGCGTCCACGCAACTCCTTTCAGCATTTTTCGCTATCTCTTATAGTTTAGGATAGCCCTGAAGGCCCACATAAAAAATTCACCCTGTATATAAAGTAAGATTTATGAGTCATTTAGTATTGTTATCTATTTTCGGAAAGTTTATTAAAGTTTTGTTACTCAATTTGTTAGCACTATTTGTACTTAGACTACCAAAAAAGGTAACATCTCGTTACACATTGTAAACTACCAGAATCCATAAATACAGGGTTATTGGTAATTATCTAATAATATTAGCAAGCGGTTGAGTGCCACTTCTGTGCACCTAAATAAACAATTTTGGTCTACGACTTTTGGGAATAGGTACGAACATTATTTGCAATATTGAGTTTATGTTTACCTGAAAATCAACTGTTCCATACACGGAGTGGTTGATTACGAACCTTATGTTTATTAACAGTCAATTAGAACTTTGATGAAACTTCATAAATATAAAGCAGCCAGGACCTCGACGTTTATCAAAGTCCTGACAGACTGATATTATCAGTTAATTAGGACTTTGATAAAACTCTATAAATACAAATCAGCCAGGACCTCGACGTTTATCAAAATCCTGACAGACTGATATTATCAGTTAATTAGGACTTTGATAAAACTCTATAAATATAAATCAGCCAGGACCTCGAAGTTTATCAAAGTTCTTACAGACTGATATTATCAGTCAATTAGGACTTTCATAAAACTCTATAAATATAAATCCGCCAGGACCTCGACTTTTATCAAAGTCCTGACATACTGATATTATCAGTCAGTTGACGACCCAGTTGGCACAATGGTCAGGATGCCGGACTGCCAAACACAGGGTTGCGGGTTCGATTCCCGCCTCAGACAAGTATTTATGCTTTGAAATTTGTCTGTGGTCTGGTTGTTTCTATGTAAGTCTATTTTTACAAAAGAAAAGTATATAAGTAGTATATCCGTTGTCTAGCACCTATAACAAAAGTCAAGTTACTTAGCTTGGGGCTAGATGGCGATGTGTGGAAGGACTTTGATAAAACTCCATAAAAATCATCATCAGTCAATTAGGACTTTGATAAAACTCCATAAATACAAGTCAGTCAGAACCTTGAGTTTTATCAAAGTCCTGACATTTTAGGACTAGAGCTCGAGGAAATGCTCTAGTCTATACTCAACTTAAGATGTATTAAAGGATTTTTAAAACACAACAAACAACATAATATTGTCAGTTAAGCTGTTTTGGTTCTTATTCCTTTGCTACGAATCCAGTTTGTACAAACGAAGGGTCAAAAACAGATAAATATCACAAGCAGGTGACAAATACCGTGAGACTGTTCGCTTCTGTAAAATGTACTTGTAAATAACTCCGTATTATACTATGGCGTAAGGTATAATTTGCTGTAGCAATTTGTTCGAGGGGCTGTGCAGTTTATTGTTTTGCATAGGTTTATTTCGTCATAACTTCATGAGATATATAATAGTAAAAATGTTATAAAATAATATATACCTAGAACACATACAGTATTTACATATATAAATATTAAATATTGCAGGACATTCCACACATCGCCATCTAGCCTCAAGCTAAGTAACTAGACTTGTGTTATGGGTACTAGACAACGGATATACTACTTATGTACTTTTCTTTTGTAAATATCTGTTTATAATACATATCAGTCAGTCAATCAGACTACAGACAAATATATATGCAAAAATACTTGTCTGAAGCAGGAATCGAACCAGCAACCCTGTGTTTGGCAGTCCGGCATCGTGACCATTGTGCCAACTGGGTCGTCAATTTTGGGCTAAAATTTGGCATACTGATAGCTTTTATAATACGCTAAGATTTTTTTTTGAAAAATTAATCCTACCTGGACGATATCGCGGGCAAAAGTCTACACTAATGTTATAAAGAGGAAAGATTTTTTGTTTTCATGTTTGTAACGAATTAACTCCGAAACTATTGAACCGATTTTGATGAAACTTGGTATGAGGATACATTGATACTTTTTATTCTGATATTCCTACGGGATCGGGAGTAACGAGAGAAAAAAAAATATACCTACTTATTATTGGTCACCCACAAATTTTGGGTGCATCCCATCGACCCCGGTGGTCCCGCCCCGGTAACGGGGCTGTTGGGAAAAATTGTTTCATCGACCCCGGTAGTGCCGACCCCGTCGTTTACCGGGGTAGATGGCACAAATCAAGTGTCATCTACCCCAGTGTGTTTTTAAATGAAAAGCGCTTTAAAACGTAGTAATGTTTAAAGCGGGGAGAATAGAGTATTATTGTGTGACCAAAAAATACGTTTTATAATTAAAAAAGTGATTCAACGTGAAAATGTCTTATTACCAGACCGATAACAACGTGAGCAAAGCTAACGTAATAATAAAAAATCAAAATATTTTCAGTAGTTTGTCCATCACTCAATATTTATGACATATAAAAATAAATACTAAATAAATAAATAAATAAATATTGCAGGACATTCCACACATCGCCATCTAGCCCCAAGCTAAGTAACTAGACTTGTGTTATGGGTGCTAGACAACGGATATACTACTTATATACTTTTCTTTTGTAAATATATACTTAATATACATACAGACCCCCAGACCACAGACAAATATCTAAGCATAAATACTTGTCTGTGGCGGGAATCGAACCCGCAACTCTATATTTGTATTATTATATACTAGGAAAAATATCATAATCACAGGTGATATCAACATAAACCTAATATCAAAGCCCTCAGAAAAGGCATATGAGCGAAATAATAGACTCTTATATTTGGACATGCTCGCTTCATATAGTCTTTTGCCTGGACACTATTTACCTACTAGAGGGAATAACTGCCTTGATCACTTTATAATTAAGCTCAATAAAATCAAGCACTCTGCTAATGTGATTGTACTCTCTACTACTGTCACTGATCATCATTTGATTTTATTACAAATCTCAAACATCGAGGGGTCTGGTAATATCACTAAATACAAATCTATTACTAACTTTGATAAAGTTTGCAAAAGTCTAAAAACTAAAGGTTTACAAGAACTCCTACTATGTGCAGACCCAAATATATTAACGTCACTTTTAATAAATAGAATTAGGGATTCTTTGCTTGAAAATACTAAAACTTTTGTGATACCCAGCAGTCAAAGACTCTTAAAACCGTGGATCACTTTAGGTGTTTTAAGATGTATCAAAAATCGGAACTGCATGCAAAGAAAACTACGTTTGGACCCATTTAACACCACTCTAAGTATTACATACAAAAGATACCGAAACTTTTGTAACTCGCTGATTAAAAACCTTAAGCGCAAATACAACAGAGAAAAGTTAGCTAAATCTACAAAAAACTCCAAAACGCTGTGGAAATCTATAAATGAGGTCACTCAATTTAAGCCCCCGAAAACGTCTAACGTCAATTTGCTGAATGCTAAATCATCCCCTAGGGACTCAGTTAACTATGTTAACGATTACTTTACCAACATTGGCAAATGTTTAGCTGAAAACATTATTAACTCTAACTTAACCTCAAAAACTGCAAGTCAGACTAGGGACAATAAATACCCCCAATTACCTACATCCTTTACTCTTTTAGACACAGACCCTTCTGAAGTAAACAGTATAATTAATTCCTTAGATTCAAATAGCGCACCAGGATGGGATCAAATAACCACTAGACTAATAAAACACGCTAGAGAAATTTTAACACCCATCATTTGTCACCTAGCAAACACCTGTTTCCATGCTGGAGTTTTCCCAAAAGACTTCAAAAAGTCAGTTATAACGCCTGTGTATAAGGGTGGTGACAGATCGGACGCGAGTAGCTATAGACCTATTTCGGTATTGCCATCTATATCTAAGATAATGGAAAAACTTATTAACAATCGTTTAATAAACTACCTAAACCACTTCAATCTACTTTCTAACACACAATTTGGATTCCGAAAGGGAGTTTCTACTGAAGATGCTATTTCTTCTTTAACCACTCAAATTATAGATGCTGTTGACCGAAATAAAAAATGCTTGGTGGTGTTCTTAGATCTTAAAAAGGCCTTTGATACCGTTTCTGTCACCATTCTTATTCACAGTCTAGAACATATTGGCATTCGTGGTACTGCGCTACAGTTGCTACAAAGTTACCTCAACGAAAGGAAACAGTGTGTTAAGTTGGCCGACTTCATCAGTGAGGAGACTGACGTTATTTATGGCGTACCGCAAGGTAGCGTGCTTGGCCCAACGTTGTTTCTCATTTATATTGATAAGCTAAGTAAACTTTCTTTAAAAAACGGATGTACAGTGTCATATGCAGATGATACTGCCATTGTCTTTACTGGAGACACGTGGAACACTGTTCATAAGAACGCTGAGGAAGGTCTGGCTATAGTAAGTCGATGGCTAAATGATAACCTTCTTACTTTAAATACAAATAAAACTAATTACATTTGTTTCACTAAGACTATTAAAACTCAACCAGGTGAAAATCTTAAATTGAAAATACACAACTGTCATTTGTCAAATCATCTATGTCAATGTCCCCAAATTAAAAAACTAAATTCCACAAAGTACCTTGGCATAATGATAGACGAAAGATTATCATGGCACCCTCACACTGAACTGATTATGACTAGAATAAGAAAACTAATTTGGATATTTAAGGAACTAAGGCACGTTGTTACCAAAGAATTGCTTAATAGAATTTACAAAGCCCTCGCTGAATCTATAATTGTTTATTGTATTGCGTTATGGGGTGGTGCAACTAAAACGAAATTCTTAGAACTCGAAAGAGCCCAAAGATCTTTACTGAAGGTTATGTATTTCAAACGTTACAGACATTCTACTCAAGACTTATACGTTACCTGTAATTTGCTATCCGTTAGGAAATTATACCTATTACATATCATCATGAAAAGACATATGTCATTAACTTTTAATCCTACTTACCTAACAAAAAGAAAGAAACACAATGTTGCTTCTACACGTCTAACGAAATCAAAATTTGCAAGTAGACAATATCCAAAACAATCAACCTATCTATACAATAAAATAAATGAACAATTAAATATATACACACTAAATAAATACGATTGTAAAATTAATCTGATGAATTGGTTGCATTGCTTGGACTATAATCAAATTGAGGCTCTTCTAACTTATGATATCTGAACTGCGGTTTTATTTATTATATTAATTTAATTTATTGTTTTTTCATTGATTATTTTTATTATTGAATGTATTGAATAATTAATTACTTATTACACACAATATGTCAAACATACTGTCTGTTTGTAATTGTTAAAATTATTAAATACTTGATACCTTGTACCTTTTATGTAAAACGCTATTAGCTTGTGATTTAAATTCAAACTTATTTGTAACTACCGACCCTCGGAAGAGCGGAGATTCCCAACACAAGTATTTATACTTAAAGGGGGTCTCCCAACGATTATGTTAATAGGAAATAAGTTTTTGGTTAATGAAATAAACGAATTATTATTATTATATTATTATTATGTTTGGCAGTCCGGCATGGTGACCATTGTGCCAACTGGGTCGTCATCAACCAAAAGGCACTTAGACGAGTCAAGTTTGAAACGGTACCTAACGAACAAAATAAAATAGTCTATCCATAACTATCTTTCAACCAATAGAAAGCGATTCACAAATGTATTGTCCAGTGACGTCAGGCAGTCAGTCACTTTAAAGCGATCAAAGTCGTGTGGTGTCATAATGTGACTAGGTAAGTGAAGTGATTTAAATACTATTCTTATTAAATGTGAGACAATGTGTTTTGAACACGATTTTATTAGTTTCACCTGTATATTTGCTTGCTTGTATGTAACCGACTCTTTCAGGCTCGATTTTGCCCTACTTAGAACGATCAGATTTTATTCAAACTTTGCACACCTGTCAAAGACCGATGACAATTTAATGCAATTATTCGATTAAACAATCCGATTATCCTGATTAGTTTCGCCAAGATTCATCAATTTCTTTCCGTATCCTTTGCATACGCATGCGCGCAGTTCCAGACTCAGGCGCAGAACAGACGATTGGAAACCGTAAATCCATTGGGATAGAGTCTATATCTGTATACGCCCGCGTCACATTTTGTATGAAACGGCGATGCGCGGGTACCGCTTGCGCACCGCTACAAATATAGACTCTATCACAATGTTCTTACTAAAAAGCGAAAAATAAACTATTTAAAAACGAAAACACGATTTTATAGAAAATTCAACTAAAAAATGAAAAATAAGTAATAGTTTAAAAAATAGAAAAAATAAATAAACTGAGAATAGTGTAAATTAGAAATAAATGTATATTATTGTAAAAAAAAGCGTAGGTGCATAGTGTCAATAGTTATAAATGTTTTATTGACAGATATGAGTAAAAGGCTTATCATTTTAATCTTAATATAAAATCTCGTGTCACAATGTTTGTCCTCAATGGACTCCTAAACCACTTAACCGATTATAATAAAATTCGCACACCATGTGCAGTTCGATCCAACTTGAGAGATAGGATAGCTTACATCCCGATATTCCCACGGGATCGGGAGTTACGCGGGTGAAACCGCGGAGGGCAGCTAGTAATATATTAAAAAGCACGCTTATTTTACAATAATATACATTTATTTCTAATTTACACTATTCTCAATTCAAATTTATTAAATTTTTTATTCTATTTTTTAGTTTTTTTTATTAAAGCGTGTTTTTATAGTTTTTTTTAAATTATTATTTTATTATTAGTAGATGTGAGTGATTCTAAACATGTGTAGGAATTCTAAATTTTTGAGTTGCAGGATAAAAAATGGATGAAGAATTCCAAGTTGCTCTACCGGCCTACCATCTTTAACATTTATAATGAGTTATCCCATTTCAAACTAATAAATAATTTTCTAAATCGGTCCAGGTGTTTTCGAGTAATCGGCGAACATACCATAAAATATACATAATATTATATTATGCTTGTGTATGCGACGAATTGAGAACCTCCTCCTTTTTTGAAGTCGGTTAAAAACAGAGTTGGGCAATATGTAATCTAACTACTGATTACTAACTACGATTACTTTAAGTAGTTAGTAATCAAAATGTTTAACTACCTAAAATAATCGTAAAAAGTAGTTAAACAATTTGATTACTAAAAACAATTTGATTACTAACTAATAATTGTAGTTGCAATCACGATTACTTGATTACTTTTTTTAACTACATTTACAATAATGTTGAGTATTAAAAAACCCGGGAAAGTGCGAGTCGAACTAGCACACGAAGGGTTCCGTACCATGTTGTGGGAGATCCACTTAACTTTTTTAATTTTTTATACCTGTCTGTCTGTCTGTCCGTCCTGTCTGTCTGGAACTGTTTGGTACTGCCTGGAACTGTCTGGAACTGTCTGTCAATGTCTGTCACTGTCTGGAATTGTCTGGCACTGTCTGTCACTGTCTGTGACTGTGTGACACTGTCTGGCACTATCTAGAACTGTCTAGATTTGTCTGGAACTGTCTGTCACTGTAGAGCACTGTCTGTCACTGTCTATTGGTTGAAAGATAGTTATGGATAGACTATTTTATTTTGTTCGTTAGGTACCGTTTCAAACTTGACTCGTCTAAGTGCCTATTGTTGTTTGATATGTCATAAATATTGAGCGATGGACGAACTACTGAAAATATTTTGATTTTTTATTATTACGTTAGCTTTGCTCACGTTGTTATCGGTCTGGTAATAAGACATTTTCACAATGCGTTGAATACCTTTTTTAATTATAAAACGTATTTTTTGGTCACACAATAATACTCTATTCTCCCCGCTTTAAACATTAGGTACTACGTTTTAAAGCGCTTTTCATTTAAAAACACACCGGGGTAGATAACACTTGATTTGTGCCATCTACCCCGGTAAACGACGGGGTCGGCACTACCGGGGTCGATAAAACAATTTTTCCCAACGGCCCCGTTACCGGGGCGGGACCACCGGGGTCGATGGGATGCACTCCAAATTTTTAATTTCGATCAATTAAAATTCAACTCATAACTGTAAATTTCCAGTCCCCCCCCCTATAAACGAAGTCCGATTTTGATATTTTTTGAAAATGTTCTAGATCTAATGGAAAACTAGGTTTAACCGTTTTTAATTTAAAGAAATATTGCATAAGATAAAAGTTATTAATATCGTAAAAACTTCATCGAGCGTTTCAATTGTTTTTTAATAGACTAAACTGAATTACCGTCACAGAAAAACGTATAAACCTAGAATAAGATGCAGCGAATTCAATGAGACCAAAATTTTATCTTGTGAAGAAAAAAGGGGGTGAAAAACGTTACGGCCGGCAACATTATTTGAAAGCAAAATGAAGGAAATTACGTTCGAACTTAAACTCTCTCTCTATCCCACGATACGGGTCATTTTTTTAAATACCTACTCGCGCCGCGTATCGAAAACTCATGATTCTCTTAATGTGGAAGTAACCTTAGTCTACTCGACCATGACTATTGTAACATAGTCGAAACGTCGAGGTAAGAGAAATAAAATATAATAATTACAATTAATACAAATCGTGTGAGTTTGAAAAGTTTATTAACCTTACAAAAAATTACTTTCAAGTAAACAGTAGTTAAGAGGAAAGGGTACCGGGGCTTTTTCCATACAAACTATTACAAACGTTGTCGACTGTTTTCTCCCTGGATAATGACACTAGTGCAAATATTTTTGGTGCATAAAACTTAGAACTGCCATGACCATGCCCCTATTTTTTGTTTTTATTTTATTTTTTTAATCTTAATTTCTATGATAATTAGAAAATGTAAAAACCAAAACATAGGGGCATAGTCATGGCAGTTATAGGTTTTGTAGCACTAAACTATTTGTGCTAGTGTCATTATCCAGGGAGGAAACAGTCGACTAAGTTTGTATGGAGAGAGCGCAGGTACCCTTTCACCTTAAGCAATTAAAATAGAAAGGCTCTATGATAGAAACCTTTTTGAATACATTAAAGACCTAAGTCTGACTAGGTCTATGTCGGGTTTTGACCTAAAACATAATAGACTTAAAAGTCTCAGTAGGTCTATTTCGCCTTTTGACTTCAATACGGCATATAATGCGATTTAGGCATACTTTTTAGCTTTTTAGGTATAGGTCGGCTGCGTTACTGCAGCTAGAGACTGCAATCCCGCACCCAAATGTCAGTCCCGCAGTCTCGCGGGACTGCGGGATCCGCGGGATCGGTAAAAAAGTAGAGAATAAGTTAAACTAGTAATTATTTTCCCGGGTCTTAATCGCGTATTTTTTGTTTTTTATTTCTCTTACCTCGACGTTTCGACTATGTTACAATAGTCATGGTCGCGAGGAGACCATGCCTATTCATAGGCATATTCATAGGCTTTATTTTTTATAGTCATGGTCTCCTCGCGACCATGACTATTGTAACATAGTCGAAACGTCGAGGTAAGAGAAATAAAAAACAAAAAATACGCGATTAAGACCCGGGAAAATAATTACTATGAATACAAATCGTGTGAGTTTAAAAAGTTTATAAGTTAAACTACCAATTTATAATCGTTATGGAACTAGGCTTTTTCATCTTAATATATATAAATCTCGTGTCACAATGTTTGTCCTCAATGGACTCCTAAACCACTTAACCGATTATAATAAAATTCGCACACCATGTGCAGTTCGATCCAACTTGAGAGATAGGATAGCTTACATCCCGATATTCCCACGGGATCGGGAGTTACGCGGGTGAAACCGCGGAGGGCAGCTAGTTGTTTAATAAAAAATTGGTGTATTAGGAACTTTTTAATAGGTAAAACAAACAACTAAAACTATTCTATAACACAGATAGAATCATAAATTTATGTTTGGGTTTGTTTCTGGAAGTATTTTCTTAAAAAACACAATATGTTAATAGATGATTACTTCTTACTTTAGTAGGTACATATTACGGCGGCAGAAAACGCACGCTCAGACTCTACGCTTGTTGGTGGGATGGATCTTATATATTTGTACACTAAATCGAGGTATTTTCCTCTGTTCCCTCCGCATTCAAGTCATTTCATTTCAGTCAGTCATTTCTCTCCTTAAAATATTGTCACTATCGTTTGTCGAATTTTTCAGTCCCGCAAATCCCGCGGATCCCGCAAGCTTAGTCCCGCAAATGCAATCCCGACAAAATATGCGCGGGATCCCGCATTTTGCGGGATGCAGGATTGCGGGATTGCAGTCGTTAACTGCAGCCCTCTATAGAGTTCTAAAATTACTATTATTGCAATGTTTGCAATCTAATAATTTTTGTTTGATTAATTGATGAGTTAGAAGACTTTAAACTTCACTTATGTGGTGTCTAGAATCTTGCTCGTGTTGAAAACATTCTTCTAACGGCTGTTTTGGAGCCCTACGGTGGATTAGCAATTATGTACCTCATCATCATCTTTTTCCTGCTCTTATCCCAATTTATTTGTGGTCGGCGCAATGTCTTCTTCTTCCACTCACTCCTATTAGTCGTCATCTCATCGTTCACATTCATCTCTCTCATGTCTTGTCTCACGGAGTCCATCCATCTTTTCTTCCGTACCTACAGAGACTAAAAACTCACAACGAATCAATGAAGGTATACTAAGTTTTATCAAAAAAGGTCCAGTAGTTTCGAAACCTATTCTTTACAAACAAATAAACAAAAAAAAAACTTAAAAACTCTAAAATATCAATGTAGAAAAAGTAGTATTTGTTAAAAGACTGAATGTATCCTGATATTAAGTATCATCAAAATAGGTGCAGTAGTTTCGGAACCTATTCGTTACAAGCAAATCTGTCCATCTTATAATAATATTAGTTGTATAGATGTTGAACCGTAATTATCTTGGTTGCCTGAGCCATAATGACTCCATTATTTAGGTCTGATAAAGCCGGGTTTACACTATACGAACTTACTCGAACGAGTTCGCTCGGATGTGACACTTGAATGACTTGATTCAATCCTAATTGACTAGGATGGTATTCTAATCATCCGAGTTGACTAGGACGATTTTATGGAAACAAAATGGCGTTATCCAAAAAAATATCTATAAAGAAAGAGGTTCTCAATTTGATTGTAATTTTTTTATGGCTTTTCGGACATAACTATGTTGTTTATAAACGGATTTTTTTATTTCGTTGACTACGATCCGAGTGTACTCGTACGAGTGCACTTGTATAGTGTAAACCCCTTCTCAATGACTCGAGATCGAGGCTAGCATTCATCAATGTCATTCACTCAATGTCTATGAAGGAACATTATGTTATAAGCAATGGTTAACTGCGAACCGAGTATACTTGTACGAGTGCACCTGTACAGTGTAAGCCCCGTCTAAATGACTCGAGATCGAGGCTAGCATTCATCAATGTCATTCTCTTAATGTCTATGAAGGAACATTATGTTATAAGCAATGGTTAACTACGGGCCGAGTGTACTCGAATAGTGTAAACCCCGTCTAAATGACTCGAGTTCTAGGCTAGCATTCATAATAAAGTCATTCACTCAAAGTCTATGAAGGAACATTATATTATAAGCAATGGTTAACTACGATCCGAGTGTACTCGTACGAGCGCACTTGTACAGTGTAAACCCCGTCTAAATGACTCGAGATCGAGGCTAGCATTCATCAATGTAATTCACTCAATGTCTATAAAAGAACATTATGTTATAAGCAATGGTTAACTATGATCTGAGTGTAGGTACTCGAATAGTGTAAACCCCGTCTCAATGACTCGAGATCGAAGCTAACATTCATCAATGTCATTCACTCAATGTCTATGAAGGAACATTATGTTATAAGCAATGGTTAACTACGATCCGAGTGACTCGTACGAGTGCACTTGTACTGTGTAAACCCCGTCTAAATGACTCGAGATCGAGGCTAGCATTCATCAATGTCATTCACTCAATGTCTATGAAGGAACATTATGTTATAAGCAATGGTTAAAAGTAACTTTACATTACAGGGTTATTGGTAACCATTAAGTACAATAGTAAAATTTTGTAATAAACTAGCTGCCCCGGCATACGTTGTTTTGCCATATAAATACTATCTAGTGAAATATGTGGTAGTGAAAGAAAACTAACTTTAGCCTGCAGCCGCTCGCTTTCTTTTGGCTAATATCGCTATTATAAAAATAGGGGTATAAGGGTGAAAAAAATTTTGGGTTATGTGTATTGTGTTATGTGTGCTAGACAACAGATATACTACTTATATGCTTTTGTTTTGTAAATAATATACTTATTACATAGAATCAACCAAACCACAGACAAATTATATAAATCTTAGCATAAATACTTGTCTGAGGTAGGAATCGAACCCGCAACCCTGTATTTGGCAGTCCGGCATGGTGACCATTGTGCCAACTAGGTCGTCATAGATCAAAAGTTTAGAGGCTGTGCGTTGATCGGTCAGTCATTCGGGACAAAGAATTTTATATGTATAGATATGGCACGTTTAATCGAGTCCATAAAAGACTTGTGATAAGGTACCAAATAAGTGTCTGTTTGTATTAGTCGGAGATCCCTTTATGGATGACCTTCATCGATCTAAAAGTATCGAAAAGTATTTTACTTATATCAAATTAAATAGGCCAATAAATATATTGCAAATGGGTTGTCTAAAAAATTTCAGTCCAGAATGATTATTATATTTATACTAGAAAAAAAAAAAAAAAAAAATAGATGTTGGCCGATTCTCATACCTACTGAATATGCTCACAAAATTTCATGAGAATCGGTCGAGCCGTTTCGGAGGAGTTCAAGTTCGAACCCCGTGACACGAGAATTTTATATAAATAGAGATATTTTTTGTTTTTAGACTTTTCACTGGTTTGGTCAATAGACAAATTCCATACCAATGAATGAAATACACAATCTTTATTTTAACTTAACTTTAATTCAATTCGCAAATGACTAATAACGATTTACCTACCTACCCCTAACGTTTTCATATTCTATAGGCTTAATACTTTCTATTGGTATGGAATTTGTCTCTTAAACAAACCAGTGAAAGATTAAATAAAAAAAACAAAACAAAATATTAAATTGGTAATTAATAATAATAATAAATCATTTATTTCAGAAATTACATTCCATAGGTACTTATAATAATAATATATTAAATTATAAAATTAAAATTAAATTATAAAGAAATTACATGACTACCAACCTTCCCCAACCATCACCACAATCTGACTCTCCTCTTAGGAGTGGCATGGATATGCAACCAGTGCCCCAGTATCGTGGAGTCCCACCTGTCACACAGTGCACTCAGAATGACATTATCGGAGCCCCTCACTCGCCTAAGCAGTGAAGCGCAGCGCTTTCTGATAATTGCGTCAAAGCCATCGACTCCTGCCTCTGCAAACATGGCTGACTGACTACAGTATCTGGGCTCCCCCACTAACACCCTGAATGCATTGTTATAATTAATCATATACTGGACTGAATTTTTTTAGGCAATATATTTATTGACCTATTTAATTTGATATCAAATACTTTTTATCCATTAAACAGATCGATGAAGGTCGTCCTTAAAGGGATCTCCGACTATATCCATTAAAAGTGATCACTAGTTGTAATAAACGGTACTAGTTTAGATCTGTATGTATTTACCGGTCATCTAGTACATACCGGTGTAAACTGATACCGATTATTAAATGTTATCTATCTTTCCTACTTATAAGTATTTGTTTATTTTTTGCGCGCGGGCTTATTTAATAACCCCTGCGTTTCACCAGCATAAATCCCGATCCCGTAGGAATATCAGGTTAAAAGGTATTCTATGTTATACCCAATGAATTAATGTATCATCTTACCAAGTTTCAACAAAATCGGTCCAGTAGTTTCGGAGCCAAATTATTTTAAAAACAAAAAAGTGAATTCAATTCTTAAATTCTTTAAGACACAGAATACAAGGTTTTTATATTCTTGATATAATGACAAAATAACAAAAACAAAAATAAAAACAAAATTTATTGTTTTTCGCACGGCTAAATTATGCATGTTTTATACACCTTCCTCATTAATAAATAAATAAATAAATAAATATTGCAGGACACTCCACACATCGCCATCCAGCCCCAAGCTAAGTAACTAGACTTGTGTTATGGGTGCTAGACAACGGATATACTACTTATATACTTTTCTTTTGTAAATATATACTTATAATACATAGAAACAACCAGACCACAGACAAATATCTTAGCATAAATACTTGTCTGTGGCGGGAATCGAACCCGCAACCCTGTGTTTGGCAGTCCGGCATGGTGACCATTGTGCCAACTGGGACGTCTATCACTCTATCTATTAAAAAAAAGCCGCATCAAAATCCGTTGCGTAGTTTTAAAGATCTACGAGAAAGACTTTGTTTTATACTATGTAATGAAAATCTTTTGTAGAATGAGGTATAGGTAATGGACTTCAAATAATGACTGCAGAGCCTGCGGTGATGTCAGGGAAACTACGGAGCACATACTGTGTGGATGCGACGTCTTAGCAACAAAGCGTATGAGCCTCCTTGGGAATGCCTATCCCAAACCGGAGGAATATAGGTTTCTTCATCTCATTGGGATCACCGCGTTAATCGACCACTTCTTCAAAGAGTAAGAAACATTAAGGTAGGGGTAAACACAAAAGATCCCATTGGGTCGAAGTGTTGCTGGCAATCAGTTCAGCCCCCAATATATAAGATAAGATAGGTAATGGAAGTCCTTTGAAGAATAAGCCATTCCGGGAACAGGTCCTTTTTTCGCCATAAGCCATTTTACGAATAGATCCTTGATCTACTGAATAAATATTCGCTGGGTATTTATTTTCTAAGTACCTTTTTCTTGATCCACCAAATTAAATTGTCAAATGACCAGTCTTACGGATTCCCACGCAATCCTATTTATTTTGCAATTTATTTTCATTGTATACAATTGTTGAGTATATGTACTTAAATAATAATAATTGCAATGTTCTTTGATGTTTAGTTCCCACGTTTTATCATTGTTAAAGTTTAATGCCGGGACTCGATAACCTATCATAGTTGGTCCAATTAGTAGCGGATATCTTATGGTGAAAGGGTACCTGCGCGCTCTTCATATAAACGTAGTCGACTGTTTCCTCCCTGGATAATGAAATGAATACGCAACGGATTTTGATGCGTTTTTTGAAGTGAAAACTTCTTTAGCGGCGTTGAGCACTTTTTCTGTAATGGGTATAAAATCTTAAACTCGCGTCAGGACACGTGACCTGATCGAAAAAGCGTAAGACGGATGGAGAGTAGACAGCTATCCCCTCTCTACGGCGCGGCGAAAATGTATGCCTGGGCCTACTGTTTTTAATTTGGCTGTGAGTGTATTAAGACGTACATATGGTATTTTTTAACGGACGACTATGTCGGACGACAAATGTCGGACGACAAATGTCGGACGACTATTTGTCGGACGACTATTGACGGACGACAAATGTTGGACGACTATTGACGGACGACAAATGTCGGACGACTATTTGTCGGACGACTATTGACGGACGACAAATGTCGGACGACAATTTGTTGGACGACAAATGTCGGACGACTATTTGTTGGACGACAAATGTCGGACGACTATTTGTCGTATGACTATTATTTTTTTTTTCATCTAAAACTCTTTTTGCGTATGTTCTCGCGACATATGAGATTTTACACAGATATACAGTTTTCACTTCTGCCTGCACTCCCGGAGTGCGCTGGTTTTTTTAATAGATAGAGTGATTCAAGAGGAAGGTTTATAAATGTATAATACATGCATAATATAGCCGTGCGAAGCCGGGGCGAGTCACTAGTAGGTAATAAATACCTACCTACCTACCTATAAAGATATTGACAAGCAAAGCAAGTGAATGGCGCAACGTACGAGTCGTACCTACATACCTAGTTAGACCTTGGACAACGTAGAATCCACTGACCAGCCATTCCATCCAAGACAACTCTCAATTTTATCCGAAACTAGCGACCCGACCCGGCTTCGCACGGCTATATTATGCATGTACTATACATATAAACCTTCCTCTTAAATCACTCTATCTATTAATAAAAACCGCATCAAAATCCGTTGTTTTAAAGATCTAAGCATACAAAGGGACATAGGGACGGCGATAAGTGACTTTATTTTATACTATGTAGTGATAGTGATGATTAAGTAAGACCCATTGTAAATACCGAATTCTTGGACAAAAAAAAACTGGTTGCCTGTAAAGTCGGTATACGGGCGAAAGTTTTACGTGACAACAACTGTGCTCGAGTGGAAGGGACGCGTGCCTTTCACTTTTTATGTCTGTCTCTCTCGCTCTTAGGCGGGCTAACCATGCCCGAGTGGAAGGGACGCGTGCCTCTCACTCGCTCTCATTGTGAGCGCATAACGTCAGCGGAGCGTAACGCAGTTTCTTGAAGTGTCACCCGGCAAACCAATTTATAAAACGTTGTCACGTCAATAAAACTTACTTACTTTTTTGTAACCAATATTGGACTAAGTAACTGTCAAATTCTCATAGTATTTCAACATCAACGTCAAGCAAAATGTCGCATAACTTGACGCCATTTTCCACGATTTTTATCGGTATTTTCACAATAATATTTACAAAATGGCTTCCCGTTTGAGGTTCCGCAACTGTTATGTATTGCGTTCGTGTGTTATTTTACTAGTACAAATACTACATATATGATTTCTACTAAAATATCATCAATTAACAGTTGGGGATTCGATGAGATAGAAAAAAATTTAAACAGTTCAGCGTTTAAGAGGAAAGGGTACCGACTACCGGCGCTCTCTCCATACAAACGTAGTCGACTGTTTCCTCCCTTAATAATGACACTAGCACAAATATTTTTGTTGCATAAGACCTATAACTATGCTTGACTATGTCTTGGTTTTTTTCATTTTCTAATTATCATAGAAATCACTACATAGTATAAAACAAAGTCGCTTTCTCTGTCCCTATATCCCTATATGTATGCTTAAATCTTCAAAACTACGCAACGGATTTTATGCGGTTTTTTTTAAATAGATAGAGTGATTCAAGAGGAAGGTTTATATGTATAATACATGCACAATATAGCCGTGCAAAGCCGGGGCGGGTCGCTAGTTAGAATATAAAAACATAGGGAGCACTTGTTTGTTATAACTTATTATAACAAACAACATAGTCATAGCAGTTATAGGTTTTATGCAACAAAAATATTTGCTATAGTGTCATTATCCAGGGAGGGAACAGTCGACTACGTTTGTACGGAGAGAGCGCCGGTACCCTTTTACCTTAACGTCCCCTCTTTGGAAGTATAGGGGATCCTTTCGACCGTCCGATCTAATTTTAAATTTGCGTTTATCGTCTCCCCTACTGCAAGGGGGACGATATAATAGTGAGATAGTTCTTGACAGGAGATCCATTGACAGTAGGGGATCCGTTAGGGGAGTCGTTAAGCGTTAACCAGTTTTGCATTTAATTCCGTTAATCGCATATAGTCCATTGAAAAGTTACATTTGGGGTTGCATTTGTCAGAGGACGCAATTTTATGTTTTAGATATCAAGAGGGGATTAGTCTAAGCTTAAATCCAAGTTTGAGGGATTGTAGCTCTTGTCGCACGGCCGCTATCTTGGAAAAAGGGATTTAAATGGTTTTTATGGTTTATCTGACAAACTATAGGTCTCACAAAAAATATTACTTAACATTTTTTGTTGCAAATAAGATTATCAACAACTTTTATTAAGAAACTTTTCGTCGTAGAACAAAAAAACAAAAAGTTATAAGCGATAATCCATGAAAATATGAGTTTTTATTTTTACTAAGAATACTGATTTTGTAGCACCATGGGAGTAGCTCAGGGTTTTCAAGGATGTAAACTCACTTCTACGACGAAAAGTTGCTTAACAAAAGTTGTAGATAATCATATTTGCAACAAAAAATGTTAAGTAATATTTTTTGTGAGACCTATAGTTTGTCAGATAAACCATAAAAACCATTTAAATCCCTTTTTCCAAGATGGCGGCCGTGGGACAAGAGCTATCCCTCAAACTTGGATTTAAGCTTAGACTAACCCCCTCTTTATATCTATAAAACAAAATTGCGTCCTCTGACAAATGCACGCTAAGCCCAAAAAAATGTAACATTTCAATGTTACATTACATAACACGTAGTTAGGCTTAATCCGAATTTGTATTATTATAATTATTATTAAAATACATTTACCTCCTACGACATACTTAACAAGGAAAACAAAATCATAATATATCTAGCTAAGCCACAAGGAAAAAAATAAGTATCTAAAATTATTCTAAAAATATAAAATGTTAATACTTTTCCTCTCGTTTTCAGAAGTAACCAAGGACCAAGACGATGAGATAATCTGACCGGAAGTGATCGAGCGCAGTATGTTTAGATTTCCGGCAAAATGGCTCGCTTGGATACAACAAGGCGGTATCATCAACCAATTTTTTATGGCCATTATGGGTATGTTAACTATAATTTAATTACCATAGAATAAAGTACAATTAACGTTCAATAGTCCACCGCCACCGTAACGTTTACAATCCTGTGCAGCACTATTTGAACATTATAACAACGTAACCTGTGGATCGAACCCACGTCGGTTGGTGTAGCGGGTGACGGCTTATACCACTCACACAACTAAAGACATAGCTAACATATTGAAAATAATAATCACACTGAGTACTTTTAATTCAAGTATTTATGTTTGTGTGTAACGTCTATACCTCTTGAAATCACGGGTAGTAGTCAAATCGTAGACAGAGAATAAATATAGACAAGCTACCAGCGTATGCAGTGTGAGACAGCGAATATTCAACATACCCATAAGTACTTATATAGTTGTCAAATTGCCACTAAACAGTAATTAACTATCACTGCACACGTGTACACTAATAAGTACTCCTTTTTAATATCTTATAAGTCACAAGTAACACAAATTATAGTCCCCAATGTCGCTAACAGGATAAGAAAACAAAACTTTGGTAGACACCAAACGCTTGTTTGCCACCAACGACATTGGTGGCAAACAAATAAAAACCGATACGCAAATATAAACAAAAAACTTATACTTCGTCTTGCTCCCACTTACTCATTTGACGTTCAATCCTTCTCACTCTAGTAATTATTACTATTTTAGCAGCGGGTCCATATTTATTCTCTGTCTACGAGTCAAATTGATCCAAGATTGTACCATTAAACGTGCCAAAATTAACTTGAGACTTTGCTGGCATGATTAAATACGCACTCAAGTATCTATTTAACTTTGGCGGGTTACAACTTTTGACGTCACAGACATGGCGCAAGATCCACTTAATTCATTTCAATCAGTGCAGAAATTATTGAAATTATTAGTTAGGGAGCTGCCTATATGATTTGAGGTAGGTACCGCTTTGGTAACGTCTGCTTGGCATCATCACTACATAGTATAAAGCAAAGTCGCTTTCTCTGTCCCTATTTCCCTATGTATGCTTAAATCTTTAAAACTACGCAACGGATTTCGATGCGGTTTTTTTTAATAGATAGAGTGATTCAAGAGGAAGGTTTATATGTATAATACTTGCATAAATAGCCGTGCGAAGCCCGGGTGGGTCGCTAGTAACATATAAATAAACTAGCTGCACTCCACGGTTTCACCCACGTAACGATCCTTTGGAAATATCGGGATAAAAGGTAGCTTATGTTATCACTACATGGTATAAAACAAGTTGCTTTTTCTGTCTCTATGTCCCTATATCCCTATGTATGCTTAAATCTTTAAAACTACGCAACGGATTTTGATGCGGTTTTTTTTAATAGATAGAGTGATTCAAGAGGAAGGTTTATAATGTATAATACATGCATAATATATCCGTGCGAAGCCGGGGCGGGTCGCTAGTAATATATATATTTCCTATATATTCCCAATGAATCAATGTATCCTCATACCAAATTTCATCAAATTCTGTTCAGTAGTTTCGGACCCTATTCGTTACAAACAAAAAAACAACAAAACTTTCTACTTTATTTTAGTAAAGATAAATAAATATTGTAGGACATTTTGTACAGCGACATCTAGCCTCAAACTGAGAAACTAGGCTTCTGTTATGGTGACCAGATAACAGTTAGAATACCAACTTCATGCTTATATATTTTTCTTAGATATATCTATACTTCACTATCACTATCACTACATAGTATAAAACAAGTCGCTTTCTCTGTCCCTAAATCCCTTTGTATGCTTAAATCTTTAAGACTACGCAATGGATTTTGATGCGTTTTTTTAATAGATAGAGTGATTCAAGAGGAAGGTTTATATGTATAATACATGCATAATATAGCCGTGCGAAGCCGGGGCAGGTCGTTAGTGATATAATAATATACATACAGAAATGCCTACACAAGAAACAAATAATATCTGTACCACCATTACTCAAATCATATAGGCAGCTCCCTAAATGGCATTCGATATGCCATGCCATTCATTTCTATCAATGGAGGAAACCGTATGCAATATTTATTAACATAAAAAACATTCGACATTGACATTGTTTAATGTAAACGTATTGATTCAATCAATTTTTAAAGATTAGTTTTTTAAAGTACAGTTGGAGTTCAGAATTGCAGACTCACCATAGAGTTCTAAAATTATTATTATTGGAGTGTTTTTCCCTATAAATGGTTATTGGAAATTAGACTAGCAAGCCGTTGAGGGCTACTTCTGTGCACCTAAACAAACAACTTTTGTTCTACGACTTTTGGAAATTGGAACATTTTCTTTGAAAATTTTGAGGTTAGGTTTACCTGAAAATCAGCTGTTCCATACACGGATAGGTCAACAACAAAATTTTACTTATTTTTAAAGTTTTATCTACTGTTCTCAGTCTTTTTTGTACCCTGTATAAGTGCCCTGTATACGTATAAGTGGTATATCCGTTGTCTAGCATCCATAACACAAGTCTAGTTACTTAGCTTGGGCCTAGATGGCGATGTGTGGATAAGTATTTATGCAATTACTAAGCATACTTCGCCGTGAAGTGTCGGCCTAGAATAGCACTTCCCCATATCTTCTCGTGGGTGACGTAAGAGGCGTCTAAGAGATTACGTTAGGAACAGGGATGGGCAGCAGCTTCTCTGTCTCATTCCATCCAAATCGACTGCGCTCGCCAACCCGCATGCCCAGCGTGGCGAGTATGGGCAAAACCCCTCAATAATGGTTAAAAACGAAAATCCCAGGCCCCCAGTCCCCGGCAGCCTTGCTATTCCTGGCTCCGGTAGCGGCCATGGTAACGGCAGGGCAGGGGGTGCGAAGAATCCCCGGCAGAGATCCGGCTACCACCACCGACGACTGGCCCTGGTAACACACAATACGCGCACTTTGAGGACCGACGAGAAGTTGTACGAGTTGGAAGAAGAACTGGGCAAGTTGCATTGGGACATCGTAGGGCTGTCTGAGTCCGAAGAGAGGGTGAGGACACGATAACCCTGAAGTCCGGCAACTTGTTCTTCTACCGGGAGGGCGATCAACAGTCCCAAGGTGGTGTTGGGTTTATCGTCCACAAGTCCCTCGTCAAAAACATAACGGTTATCGAGAGTGTGTCGAATAGGGTAGCGTACCTTATACTCAGAATATCTAAAAGGTATTCGCTGAAGGTCATACAGGTATATGCGCCGACCTCGACACACCCAGATGACGAAGTGGAGGCTATGTATGAGGACATTAGTAGAGCCATACATAAGTCTAAAACCCACTTCACTGTTGTTATGGGGGACTTTAACGCAAGGATAGGCAAAAGAAGCGATGACGAGATGAGAGTGGGAAATTTTGGTTTTGGACGACGGAACCCTCGAGGACAGAGGCTGGCCGACTTTCTGGAGAAGGAGGGACTCTTTTTGATGAACTCTTTCTTCCAGAAGCCGCCTCATAGAAAGTGGACTTGGATGAGTCCCGATGGTTCTACAAAAAACGAGATCGACTTCATCATGACTACTAGACGGCATGTATTCAATGATGTCTCTGTGATCCACAGAGTTAAAACTGGCAGTGACCACCGTATGGCACGTTGAATATAAACGTTAAACTAGAGAGGTCGCGTATGATGAAGTCGACGCTCCGACCTACAGTTGCCCACTACCAGAATCCCGAGAGCTTTCAACTCGAGCTCCAAAATCGCTTCGATTACCTAGAAGATTGCGTTTCCGTGGACGATACTAATAACAGGTTTGTAGAAATCGTCCAAGCGGTCGGGTCAAAATTCTTTAAAACCCGCCGTAAAAATAGACCTCAAAAATTATCAGTCCACACTTTGCACCTCATGGAAAAACGACGCTCCATGACACTCCAATCATCCGTTGATGCAGACGCATTTCGGCAGCTCAATAGACACATCAATAAGTCCTTGCGACATGATATTCGTGCCTTTAGCACCAATGGTATTAAAGAGGCGATAGAGCGGAACAAAGGCTCCAAAGTGTTTGCAAGAGACATGTCTATTGGGCAAAGCCAGTTGACCAAGCTGAAGACGGAGGATGGAAGTATAGCGTCGACTAAACCAGAGGTGTTGAGAGAGGTCGAGAGGTTCTATGGACGGTTATATACCTCAATAGCGCAACCTGTTGCTGATCCGGCTAAAGACCCGAGAGCCAAGCTTACCCGACACTTTACCGAAGATATCCCGGACATCAGCTTGTACGAAATAAGAATGGCCCTTAAGCAGCTCAAGAATAACAAGGCACCGGGCGAAGACGGAATTACTACAGAGCTTCTGAAAGCGGGTGGAACACCGATACTTAAAGTCCTTCAGAGGCTGTTTAATTCCGTCTTGCTCGAAGGTGTGACACCAGAAGCGTGGAACAGGAGCGTGGTGGTACTTTTCTTCAAGAAGGGTGATAAAGCCCTCTTAAAGAATTATAGGCCCATCTCGCTGCTGAGCCACGTTTATAAGTTATTCTCAAGGGTCATCACGAATCGTCTCGAACGCAGGCTCGATGACTTCCAACCACCCGAACAAGCCGGTTTCCGAAGAGGCTATAGTACCATAGACCCCATACATACGCTGCGGCAGGTTATACAGAAGACTGAGGAGTATAATCTGCCATTATGCTTAGCGTTTGTGGACTATGAGAAGGCCTTTGATTCGGTCGAAACCTGGGCGGTGCTGCGATCTCTCCAGCGATGCCGAATTGATCATCGGTATATCGAAGTGTTGAAGTGCTTGTACAAAAACGCCACAATGTCGGTCCGAGTTCAGGAGCAGTGCACGGAGGCGATTCCATTGCAGAGAGGTGTCAGGCAAGGAGATGTAATATCTCCTAAGCTATTCACCGCTGCTTTGGAGGATGCCTTTAAGCTCTTGGAGTGGCAAGGACTCGGCATTAATATCAATGGCGAGTACATCACTCACCTTCGATTTGCCGACGATATTGTGATCATGGCAAAATCGTTGGAAGATCTCGGTGCAATGCTCGATGGCCTCAGCAGAGTCTCCAAACAAGTAGGTCTAAAAATGAACATGGATAAGACGAAAATTATGTCAAATATCCATGTCGCGCCTGCCCCTGTGCTAGTTGGGAGCTCTATTCTTGAAGTTGTAGAAGAGTACATATACCTAGGACAAGCTGTCCGATTAGGTAGGTCCAACTTCGAGAGGGAGGTCAATCGACGAATCCAGCTCGGCTGAGCAGCGTTCGGGAAACTGCGCGATATCTTCTCGTCCAAAATACCTCAGTGCCTCAAGACGAAAGTTTACAACCAGTGTGTGTTACCAGTGATGACTTATGGCTCAGAAACGTGGTCTTTCACTATGGGCCTCATAAGAAAGCTCAGGGTCGCACAGCGTGCTATGGAGAGGGCTATGCTTGGCGTTTCACTACGAGATCGAATCAGAAATGAGGAGATTCGTAGGCGAACTAAAGTTACCGACATAGCCCAAAGAATTAGTAAGCTGAAGTGGCAATGGGCGGGGCATGTGGCTCGTAGAACTGATGGCCGTTGGGGCCAAAAAGTCTTAGATTGGAGACCACGTACCGGAAAGCGCAGCGCGGGACGGCCTCCGACTAGATGGACGGACGACTTAATTAAGGTCGCGGGAAGTCGTTGGATGCAGAGAGCATGCGACCGATCGCTCTGGAAGTCTTTGGGGGAGGCCTATGTTCAGCAGTGGACGTCATGTGGCTGATATGATGATGATGATGATGAATAAGTATTTGTGCTTAGATATGTGGTCTGGTTGTTTCTATGACAATTCAGACAAGTTTCTGAGGCGGGAATCGAACCCGCAACCCTGTGTTTGGCAGTCCGGCATGGTAACCACCAACTGGGTTGTCAATAATTACTTTGAATACAAATCATGTGAGTTTAAAAAGATCTTTCCTTGTATTTTGAGAAATTTATACCGAATTCTTCACCGCTATGATTTGCAATTTGCAAATCTTTGCAAATCTATACAAAGTAAACAAAGTTTGAACTTACATAACCCCAGTGTCATTGCTTGAATGTACCTGAACTGGAACCAGTTCCTTCTCGACCGAAGATGCATAAACTACTGTCTTATAGAGACAACATCTAGATATTTTTAAATTTGATTTAAATTTATCTTTGCACGATTTATACACGAATTTCTTGTGCCTTTTTCTTTCGCGTTCCGAAAACATTAAAAACTAAGTTAGGATACTTAGTTTTTAATGTTTTTAATTTACTGTTTTAATTTGTTCTAATAATAAAAGACGACCCAGTTGGCGCAATGGTCACTATGTCGGACTTCATTTGCAGTTTTGGCATCAAAAAAACATAGAGAAAGGAGTGAAACTTTAATTTTTTTAAATGGCTGATATTTCGGAAACCTAGATAAGTACTTTCATAGAACATAACTTTTAGTTTTCTTCATTCATTCATTACACCCGGTATATTTATTTTTTGTAGAAGGCAAAACAATCAGCTGTTTTTTCGAATTTACATAACCTCAAAATTTTCATTTTTTTTTCGAATTTCCAAAAATCGTAGAACAAAAGTTGTCTTCAACGGCTGGCTTGCTTACGAAGGCATACATCCTAACTTAGTTTTTAAGACGATTTTATGTGGTCTTTATACTAATGTATTAAGCATCCAAAGTAATAAAGAAATTTGACTTTCACTTTGCATATCAAGGGCTGACAAATAGTCAGCAACACTTCGACCCATTGGGATCTTTGTGTTTAACCCTACCTTAATGTTTCTTATTCTTTGAAGAAATGGTCGATTAACGCGGTGATCCCACAAAGAGGAAAAACCTATATTCCTCCGGTTTGGGATACGCATTCCCAAGGAGGCTCATACGCTTCGTTGCTAAGACGTCGCATTCACACAGTATGTGCTCCATAGTTTCCCTGACATCACCGCAGGCTCTGCAGTAATTATTTGAAGTTACCTTCAGAGTAGGGCTTAGAAAGTAGAGCTTTGTCCTCACTCTAACCGATCCCATCTGTACTTACTTTAAAATAACTTATCAAAAATAAATAAATAAATAAAATAAATAAATATTTCAGGACATATTACACATCGCCATCCAGCCCCAAGCTAAGCAACTTAATGCTTGTGTTATGGGTGCCAGATAACGGATAAACTACTTATATACTTTTTTTTTTTTTTGTTTGTAACCACAGAGGTCGTCGAAAAAATCCAAACTCTACCTGATATGATAAAAAGAAAAGCCAGAATGAAACACATTTATACGATATAAAATGCTTTAATCATCAATTACCACAATCTATACATATAAAATAATGTAACGAAAAAATGTTTTAAATTAAAACATCCCCCCCCCCCCCCTAATAAGTCCCCTTAATAAGTAAGACGCGAAATATGACACTTAAATGGAAATTAATTCGCCACTTATGTTAAATAGCCCTTCAGTATTCGGGCGCTAAGAGGAAAGGGTACCGACGCTCTCTCCATAAAAACGACCAACAAGACATGACAGTTATAGGTTTTATGCAACAAAAATATTTGTGCTAGTGTCATTATCCAAGGACGAAACAGTCAACTACGTTTGTATGGAAAGATCGCCGGTACCCTTTCACCTTAAAGTCAGGAACAGCTAAAAGAAGAACTTTGGATAAGCAGACGGACTTAGAAGAAAGATGACTAAATAGAAAACGAAATTTGTTTTGTTTAAAATCAAATTAAATAAAGTAATTGAAATACTTAAACAGGAAATTAGTTTCGTATTTACTATAAATAGTAATTAATCTTCTAATCATAATATTCTAACAAGTCATTAAGTTTATCAAACTAACCTTCCTCATCCAATGAGGTTACGGGATTTATTCGCGTGATACATTCGTACTTGATTACCTATTTATACAGGGTTATTGGTAACTAGCGTAACTCACGATCCCGTTGGAATATTTAAATAAAAAGTGAATCACTCCCAATGAATCAATGTATCCTCATACCAAGTTTTATCTAAATCCTTTCAGTAGTTTCGAACCTAGTCAATCAAAGTACCTTATACTACTACTACTTATAGGGCTACTTCTGTGTACCATAACAATCAGCGTTTGTTCTACGACTTTTAGAGTTTCGAACATTTTTTCGAAAATTTTGAGGTGATGTTTAAGGTGAAAGGGTACCTGCGGTCTCTCCATACAAACGTAGTCGACTGTTTCCTACCTGGATAATGACACTAGCTCAAATATTTTTGTGCCATAAAACCTGTAACTGCCAGGACTATGCCCCTATGTTTTGGTTTTTTTCATTTTCTAATAATCAAAGAAATTAAAATTAAAAAATTAAAAACAAAAAATAGGGTCATGGTCATGGCAGTCATAAGTTTTATGCACCAAAAATATTTGCTCTAGTGTCATTATCCAGGGAGTAAACAGTCGACTACGTTTGTAATAGTTTGTATGAAAAAAGCCCCCGGTTTTCCTCTTAACTTTACACTTCTTTTTACACTTACGATTACACTTCTTTTGAATAACCTTTATTTTTTTTAATCTGCTGATTTTAGAATTAAAATTAAATTAAACCTCAGAAAATTCCATATGTTCGAATTTCTAAAAGTCGTGGAACAAAAGTCTATTGCAAACCTAAACATTGATACATTGACTGGCAAAGGTGCACAGAAAGCCCTCAAACGCTCTACAATGCCCATTGTGTCCTAATACCTGCACATTGGAGGACCTGATAGAGTCCAACGCTGTTGCTGTCGCAGTGGCTAACTATTGGGTTAGTGAAAATGTGACTTGTCAAACGTCACTGACTCAAAAAGAAGAAAAAGATCATAAAACATAGTCGTAGAAAAAAAAAACTTGTGGCACTCGGGGACTGCCGCAGTAAAGCTATTGCATAGCACTTTTTATCAACTTACGTACAGTCGTACCATATACAATACAGGGTTATTGGAAATTATACTAGCAAGCCGTTGAGGCGTACTTCTGTGCACCTTAATAACAAAGAACTTTTGTTCTACGACTTTTGAAAATTCGAACATTTTTTCGAAAATTATGAGGTTAGGTTCACCTGAAAATCAGCTGTATCATACACGGAGAGGTCATTAACCTTAAAATTTTACTTATTTTTTAAGTTTTATCTACTGTTCTTAGTCAGAATGACCTTTGTTTTAAAAAATCAGCTGTTTTTACATACCATCAAAATTTTAATTATTTTTTTCGAATTTCCAAAAGTCGTAGAACAAAAGTTGTTTGTTAAGGTGCACAGAAGTAGCCCTCAATGGCTTGCTAGTATAATTTCCAATAACCCTGTATACACATTAAACGAACGCTCGGCCGAGCTACATGGTACGCGGAGTGGGGGGTTTTAGGTTTTATTTTCGTGACGGAATTTCTTTATTCGGTCGCCGCGATCAAAGCCCACGTTATAGGCTATGTAATAGCTTAAAAGTTGATGGTTAAGGTGCACAGAAGTAGCCATCAACCAATTTCTTATAATCACTCATCATCTTCCTGCCCTTATCCTAATTTATTTGGGTTCGGCGCAGTATGTCTTCTTCTTCCATTCACTCCTATTAGTCGTCATCTCATCGTTCACATTCACCGATTCCTGAGATAATAACCAATAACCCTGTATATAGAAATAGATAAATGAATCACTGAAGATTAATCATTTAGTAATTTTATGGTAACACGAGCTCTGGCAATTTGACACCGATTCAGAATTGGTAAGATTAGTCGAATGAGTCACTTTTACACAAAGAGATATAGGTACAGTCACATTACTAATTAGCTGAACCCCACGTGACCCAGAGCTCATTCGCCTATCTGTAAAAAATATAGTATTTACCTATTTTGTTAAATTTTTATATTGTATATTGTATTATATAGTATATTGTTTAAAAAACAGTATCAGGTAACATTACTTTACAACCTTACAGATTTGAGAGTAAGCTCTAGGTCACGTGGGGTTCAGCTAATTGGTAATGTGACTGTACGTTCGGAGTCAGAATTGCAGACCTGTACCCCCTTATTCCAAAACAAGGTTTAAGGATAGTCCGAGATGTGGATTTAAACCTTAGATTTAGACACAGATTTACTCGTGAACTATAGTCTAAACACTATCCCTTTATAATCGATAGGGATAGTGTTTAGACTATAGTTCCCTATATAATCTATAGGGATAGTGTTTAGACTATAGTTCACGAGTAAATCAGTGTCTAAATCTAAGGTTTAAATCCACATCTCGGACTATCCTTAAACCTCGTTTTGGAATAAGGGGGGTAGAGTTCTAAAATTAATATTATTGGAATGTTTTTATTATTATAATATTTATCTAATAAATTAATGAGTTGAAATACTTGTTAGGGTTCCGTAGTGTAAAAACGGGACCCTATTACTAAGACTTCGCTGTCCGTCCGTCTGTCTGTCTGTCACCAGCTAGCCTAGCATGAAGGCCAAAACACGATACGATAAAGCGATATAACTACATCAACTCTCAAAATATGATAGATAAAGCCGCCATGTTGAATTTTTATCATAATTTTTATCGCAATTTATAATAAAAATTCAACATGGCGGCTTTATCTATCATATTTTGAGAGTTGATGTAGTTATATCGCGTGATATAGCTTTATCGTATCGTGTTTTGGTCTTCATGCTAGGCAGGCTGGCTGTATCTCATGAACCATGATAACTAGAAAGTTGAAATTTTCTCAGATGATGTATTTCTGTTACCGCTATAACAACAAATAAATACTAAAAACCAGAAAAGTTTTTAAGAATTTCGGGTTATTTTCATGGTTACTATTTTTAGGCAATATTTTTTTTTGTTAATTATAGCTACTCCCAAAAGGGCAGGCGAAAGACTTTAACTAATACAGCCTCTAATACAATATTTTTAGGGATTTTTGCTCGATATGTACCTATCGATTGTAATGGTACGGCCGGTTTTTAGGGTTCCGTAGCCAAATGGCGAAAAACAGAACCCTTAAAGATTCGTCATGTCTGTCTGTCTGCTGTATGTCACAGCCACTTTTTTTTATTAAATTTAAACTCGATAAATAAAATTATGCTCAAATTTTGACACACATTTATGCCAACACGGAACACGAACCTGCTACTATCTGTGGAATCGGCGTGACGACATTCGTGTAATTTGTTCATATTGTAAAATCATTCCTTTCCAGCGTGATAGTCGTGTTCTAGACTGTTTTGCAACGCTTTAAAATGTTTAATTACCTCTGCGATAGAGAGCGGTGTTGGCTTAGTGGTAGATACCTCGACTTTCATTCTGAAGGTCGTGGGTTCGAATCAAGGCCGGCCGTGCACCAATGTATTTTTCTTAAGAAAAATTTATGTGCGCTAATTGACATTGCTCTTACGGTGAAGGAAAACATCGTGATGAAACCCGCGGCTTAGTTGGCTTCAGAAGTATTGACAAGTTCTCTCCTCTGGACATGGTCGACTAAGCTGTGAGGGTAGTAGGTGCTGGGCGAGCCTACTCCATCTTCACGCAAAAAGGACCCAATTAAAAAGGGTCTAATCGCGGAAAACAGCCTGTATACAAGTACAAGTACCTCTGCGATAACGTTTATCAAATGTTTATAATTCGTTGCAAGTTCTCGATTAGTTTATCGTCACGCATCTTAGATAAATTTATTTTATTACATAATCTTGTTAAGACAAGTTAAAATAAAAACTAAGTAATTTAATATTTACAACGGGCGCGACAGTTGTAAATATTTAATTAGTTTTCATTTTTCCAATGGATTTTTCACGATAAACACTTTTAGGGATGATTCTCATTAGGACCAGAAGTTGTCCGTTCCGGGCTGAGTCCGGAGAGTCTCGTTAATCAGCACGTCGCTGATTTTCAATCAGAACCATATGTGCTGATTTAGACCTCAAACAAGACGCGATAAAGGCCAAACCACCCTCGGCCATTTCGTATAATCCTGTAAATGGAGATGTCACCAAAGAGCATACCATAGACGAGCTGCTGAACATCGAAGCTCGTCATCTTCTTCTGCATATGTAGCCAGAAAAAGTCACTATGGCTGAAATCCGTCAAGGAATCATCATCACTACACTACATAGTATAAAACAAAGTCGCTTTCTCTGTCCCTATTTCCCTATGAATGCTTAAATCTTTAAAACTACGCAACGGATTTTGATGCGGTTTTTGAAGTTATACTTCTTTAGGCGCGTTATGAAAAAATGATGAGAGTGAAATTTTACAAAAGCGAGACACAAATCCTTTTCCAGTCCAGAGTTTTTTGTCGGACGAGTATTTTGCCGGACGAGTTTTTTGTCGGACGAGTTTTTTGTCGGACGAGTTTTTTGCCGGACGAGTTTTTTGTCGGACGAGTTTTTTTTTTTTTTTTTTGTTTTTTTTTTTTTTTTTTTTTGTCGGACGAGTTTTTTGCCGGACGAGTTTTTTGTCGGACGAGTTTTTTTTTTTTTTTTTAAATGCCAAAGAAGTATAACTTCTCACGCGCGTACATAAGTACACGCACCCTTTTTTTTTTAATAGATAGAGTGATTCAAGAGGAAGGTTTATATGTATAAAACATGCATAATATAGCCGTGCGAAGCCGGGGCGAGTCGCTAGTTTGTGTATATGCTCAAGTATTGCCTTGCTAGTCATCATTATTTAAGGTACAATCAATGTTCAATAGTCGACCGGCACCGTAACGTTTACAATCCTGTACAGCACTATTTGCACATTATGACAACGTAACCTGTGGATAGAACCCACGTCGGTTGGTGTAGCGGGTGGCCCCTTATACCACTCGGCCAACTAAATACATAGCTAACATGTTGAAAACAATAATCACACCGAGTACTTTTATTCAAGTATTTATGTTTGTGTCTAACGTCTTTAGAAGAAGGTCCAATACTAAACTTGTTGATAGTATTATGGTAGCAAACTGATAGTGGACTTATGACGCATATTGTACATAATTAGGTATTTCACAGTTATAGATAAATAAATAAAATAAATAAATAAATAAATAAATAAATATTGCAGGACATTCCACACATCGCCATCTAGCCCCAAGCTAAGTAACTAGACTTGTGTTATGGGTGCTAGACAACGGATATACTACCTTAATACTTTTCTTTTGTAAATATATACTTATAATACATAGAAACAACCAGACCACAGACAAATATCTAAGCATAAATATTTGTCTGAGGCGGGAATCGAACCCGCGACCCTGTGTTTGGCAGTCCGGCATGGTGACCATTGTGCCAACTGCGTCGTCATAGAAACTCACCTATAACATGACTAAATCTATTAGAATTGTTACCAAATATTCAATGTACTGTAACCATGGAGTTTGCCATTCCAATTTTGATTATGTTAAACTATTACGTAATCATAATAATAGTCCATTGTTATAATAATTGTATGTTAATAACATCTGTCTGTTAGTTAGCTTAAGCTTCAATGACGTATAACGTGGTATAACTATTATGACGCAATAGGAGCCGAGGATTGGGGTGTATCTCACTATTCCCAATATTTCCATGGAAATAGTGAGACAAGCGTTTTTTCCAAATTATATCCCACTTGCTGCGCCCCGCGGTTGCACCCGCGTAAGTCCCGATCCCGTAGGAATATCAAAATAAAAAGTAGCCTATAGTCTTCCTCGATAAATGGACTATCAAACACACAAAAATATATATCGACCATGAGATTAGCGCGTTCAAACAAACAAACTCTTTGGCTTTATAATATTACTAGCGACCCGCCCCGGCTTCGCACGGCTATATTATGCATGTATTATACTTACATATAAACCTTCCTCTTGAAAAAAAAACCGCATCAAAATCCGTTGCGTAGTTTTAAAGATTTAAGCATACATAGGGACAGAGAAAGCGACTTTGTTTTATACTATGTAGTGATTATTAAGTATAGACTAGCTGTGCCCTGCGGTTTCACCCGCGTAAGGCCCGATCCCGTGGGAATATCAAAATAAAAAGTAGCCTAAAGCCTTCCTCGATAAATGGACTATCAAATACAAAAATAATTTGTCAATTCGAACGAGTAGTTCCTGAGATTAGCGCGTTCAAACAAACAACTGAAGAGGTATTGTTGCAGACAAACAGCCCGTATACAAGTACAATAGGAGATGTTTTACATCTCCTACAGTTGTACCTATAATAAGAGGAAAGATTAGTTTGTTTGTTAACTACAGTACCGATTTTGATGAAACTTGGTATGAGGATACATTGATTCATTGGAAGTGATATAGAATAGACTTTTTATTTCGATATTCCCACGGGATCGGGAGTTGCGCGGGTGAAATCGCGGAGCCCAGCTAGAATGTTTAAAATTGCTACCTATATTTCAACGACCCAGTTGGCACAATGGTCACCATGCCGGAGTACCAAACAGGTTCGATTCCCGCCACAGACATGTATTTAAGCTTAGATATTTGTCTGTGGTCTGATTGTTTCTATGTATTGTATATATTTACAAAAGAAAAGTATTTAAGTAGTATATCCGTTGTCTAGCACCCATAACCCAAGTCTAGTTACTTAGCTTGGGGCTAGTTGGCGATGTGTGGAATGTCCTGCAATATCACTTCACTATCACTATCACTACATAGTATAAAACAATGTCACTTTCTCTGTCCCTATATCCCTTTGTATGCTTAAATCTTTAAAACTACGAAACGGATTTTGATGCGGTTTTTTTATTTGATAGAGTGATTCAAGAGGAAGGTTTATATGTATAAAACATGCATAACATAGCAGTGCGAAGCCGAAGCGGGTCGCTAGTTTAGTTATAATTTATTTTATTTTATTTTTCAGTTACGATCCCCCTTCTGAACTTCGGCATGCTAATGGGATGGCAGTCACCCATGACTCCCATACTCCAAGACCCGGAAGGTCCAGCTCCGGAGCCAATATCAGACGAAACCATCTCATGGATGGCGTCTATAACCTTCTTTCCTCCGATATTCTGCGGTATATTTGTTGGGGACTTAGCTGATAGATGGGGCAGGAAGATCACAACGCTGATTACTTCGTTGCTTCTTGTTGTGAGTAATAAAAACTTGTATAATCTATCTATGTAAACTGATCTATACATATAAAATGTTTTGTCCTGAATGACTGACTGACTGACGGATCAACGCACAGCCTAAACCACTGATCGTGGAGACCTGAAGTTTGGAGGGTGTGTTCTTTGTACGACGTAAGCATCCGACAAGAAAGGATTTTCTGAAATTCTGCCCTTTAGGGGGTGAAAAAGGGGGGCAAAGCTTGTATGGGATAATGTGATCCCTAGTCTAATCTACTTCAAATTTTCGACTTCTATGTGGACGAAGTCGCGGGCAAAAGCTAGTACATTATAAAGAGGAAAGATTTTCTTGTTTGTAACAAATAGGCTCCGAAACTACTGGACCGATTTTGATGAAACTTGGTTTGTTTATCTTATCTTATTTATTGGGGGTTGACAAATAGCCAGCAACACTTCGACCCAATGGGATCTTTTGTGTTTACCCCTACCTTAATGTTTCTTACTCTTTGAAGAAGTGGTCGATTAACTTGGTGATCCCACTGAGAGGAAGAAACCTATATTCCTCCGGTTTGGGAAACGCATTCCCAAGGAGGCTCATACGCTTCGCTGCTAAAACGTATTCACACAGTATGGTTTGAGGATAATTCATTAGGAGTGCTATAGGCGAAAAGGACCATAACTTCATTCATTAACTTATCAAAACAAATCTTGAGTGCTGAGTTCTCATTCAAGCTCTAAAGATAAAATTCGAGCTTTCAAGATTCTTACCGTAAAGGCTCTCACAGACCACAGAGGTCTTTATCTTCTTTTCGAGTTAGTGACGCTCGACCAGTCAAATATTTTCGACCCAATAGTTGGTCACTCCAACTGCAGCAGCGTTGGCCTCCATCAGGTCCTCCAATGTGCAGGTATTAGGGCACAATGGACATTGGAGTAGGTGCACCATGGACTGCGACGGGGCTCCACACTCGCATTGCTTCTCAGTCAATGTACCCCCATTTGCTTAACCCCTCGTATGCTCTGTGAGGCTCTAGAGGCACTTGTGGCCCAGTTAGGGAACGTTTCTGGCCCACTTTCAGTTTTACAGCTTCCTTCAGGTGCTCGTAAAATTGTCGCACGGGAATAAGTGTGGCTTGTTTTGTGAAGTAAAATGGGATTTTAAAAAATATGTCACTGGTTTTTTTCGTATAAAAATTATACAGGACTTCAACATTTTTTAAGATGAAACAGCTTAGTTATTGACGAGTTAAATTATGTCTAGTTTGAATTCGGAATCGATTAAGTGACTGCCACATAGGCCACTGCAGATAGAAACCCGAGTGGAGCCTTTCTTGCAGAGGTTTGGTTAGTCGATTGTTGAAAGGGTCCTCCCCTTAGGGCGTATTCAGATGACACGCGTCGATCACGCGCCCGCAGCGCATCACACGCGTTGAACACGCTTTGTTTGTCCTATATTATAATTTGAGTCGTATGACACATCTCAAATTGCATTTATGCAAGTCCACCCGCTCACGCCACGCGCCCGTCCCGCGCATGCCCCGCGCCCGCTTGCAGAAATGCAATTTAAGATCTATTGATGTGTCATAAGACTCAAATTATACATAGAACTTTCAAAGCGTGTTCAACGCGTGTGATGAGCGTGGCGGGCATGTAGTCGACGCGTGTCATCAGAACACGGCCTTAATGTAATTGTAGGAGAACCAAATGTTGTTGCAGCTATTTTTTACTGAGGCAGAGCCTTTTTGTATGCACACGGCTCCTTTTCTCGGTAAATAAAATTGTTCAAATTTCATTTCAATATCATTTCGATTACAAAAAATACCTTCAAAGTAGCTCAAAATATCCTCAAAGTCAGCTTTTGGTTTGCTCAAGAATATTTATTGTAATTGAAATGCAATCGAAATGATATTGCAACGTAATTTGAACAATTTTATATTCGATAAATTGACCTTCAGATCTCATTTTTATATTTTTTTTTCTACTGTATTCTCTAAAAAAAAATTATTATTTATTATTATTTTATACTTTTTGTTCTTATGCTCTGTACATGTCAGTGTTCTTATGTTTTGTTTGTCTCTCTACTTTTCTTAAATATTCTGTGTCGTCTTATCCAAATAAGTGTTTTTCAATTTATACATAATCATAGCGAAATTGAGTACCAATCTGTCAGCCGATATAAAGTCTACGGTCTGTGAGATCTGTAATAACCATATCTATTACCATCAAAGTAGACACTTGATACGGGATAGCGAGATTTCCTTTGCATTTCACGTTTCTCTACTTTCATGAGACTATAGGATTCGTAGAAACATCTAGTGGGTTTGTAGATATATCTGCATTCGTTTCTATTATTAGAATACCTGGGCCACAACACGATACTTGTTTGGATTAAATAGTACATTGCGATACAAGTGTGGAAAATTGATCTGTGCATAGAGGCGGTTTAACACGCGCGAGCGGTACGCGATGGCGTTTACAAAGCCAAGATACAAAGATCAATACACACGTGTATCGTACGACGTTTTTTATCACAGTTGCGAATAAAAGAAAATACTTGAAAAGAAAAGAAAATAATAAATAACAACATAGGTATTTGTGATAAGTCTATGTTTACAATTTTTATAAGGCAATAATTTTTTGTTAATGTATACTCTCGAAAGGTCGTATACAGCCGCGTCTGACATACAATATTTTTTAGGGTTTTTGGCACCCATAACACAAGTCTAGTTACTTAACTTGAGGCTAGATGGCGATGTGTAGAATGTCCTGCAATATTTTTATTTATTTATTTATTTGACGTGTGTATCGTAGTCGGACCGAATCGGATCCGATCAAATTGGATATGCACACCCGATTTGATTGTACTCGACCAAATTGGTACTTGTGTACGCGTTGGACCCAAATCCGTGTTTGAAACAAACAAGTGCGAGTCGGAATCCCGCACGAAGGGTTCCGTATCATGCTGAATTTAAGCCTTTAGTTGTTGTTGTTAAAGCAACAATAGAAATACATAATCTGTGATTTTTTTACTCTCTAGCTATCAAGATTCATGAAATACAACCGGATGACAGACGGACAGAACTCTATCAGCAACACTATCAATTGGTATAAAAATATAGGATGATTATTTTTTTTGCAAAATCAACAGGTTCGATTCCTGGCTATGGTAATGAGTTTTTCAAAAATCGAATGATGCAGTTTTTGTTTTTGTCAAAATCGGGCACGCAACTCCTTTCAGCATTTTTCGCTATCTCTCATAGTTTAGGATATAGCCCTGAAGGCCGACATAAAAATTCACCCTGTATATTAGACTAGCTGTCCCGGCAATTAATCAATGTATTATTATACCAAGTTTCATCAAAATTGGTCATGTAGTTTTTAAGCCTTTTAAATAAAAACAAAAACAAAATATTGCGAAGTTATTACTGAGTAATATTTTTTTTCTTTTATTATATTGTGCATTAAACAGTATAACTAAGTATCTTTAGTGTTATACAGGAAAAGTATTTTTGTAGTGCACATTTTTTTTCTGCTGAATATATGTCAGCAGTGGAATACATTTACGCAAAAAAAAACCCAAAACTTAATGTGAAAAACTTCCTGCAATTTCTAAATTATTGGGTATCTCAGTATTGATACACACAGTGACACGTAGGTACCTACCTTCATTTAGAGCGCGCTATTAAACTCGCTGGCGCTAGTATTGTGTCCATGGACTTCGTCGTTTTGTTAGAAACACTTAAATGGTTATAGCTCTGAGAGTTTTTGAGTTAGCTCCAAAATAAAAAAAACAGTATTTTTTATTTTAATGTGCTTAAAACATACCGAAATTTGTGCACTACAAAAATACTTTTCCTGTATAAGTATATATATCAATCTAAATCCTCTTCGACAATTAATTATATGTCGCAGATTTGAAACCTGCCATGCTTAATTTTTGGTAATGGATTGTACCACAGTACTTTTCATTGTATAATCTACCAAGTTAGGTTTAATCTTACAAATTGAAGTGTACTGTAAGTAAGTAAGTAAGTAACCATAAGAACATGTCGTTAAAATCAGCAACCGAATAATATGACACATTGACCAATCAGACAAGAGAAGGTTCTTTTTATGTCAAATACAGTATTGCGGTTAAACGATTAAACGTGTGGTTTAGACTTAGCAAACCTAAACCGATGTTTAATTCAAAATGATTACGACAAATGACTATAATGACTAACCCCTTATTCCAAAAAGAGGTTTAAGGGTAGTCCGAGATGTGAATTTAAACCTTAGAATTAGACAAAGATTGGAACTATAGTCTAAACACTATCCCTTTAGTTAGATTATATATGGATAGTGTTCAGACTATTAGGTCACGAGTAAATCTGTGTCTAAATCTAAGGTTTAAATCCACATTTCGGACTATCCTTAAACCTCGTTTTGGAATAAGGGAGTAAGGGTTTTATTATTTCATTGGATTCATGGTCATTTAAGGCAAAGTCACCATGATAAAAAAATCCAAAGATTACTTTACAAAAAATAAAAATGTATAATAAGTATTTAAAAGTTAAAAATCTAGCGTACCACAAAATAACGACCTATTTTTGTGGTCCAATTTTTCTGACTAACTATATTTGAAACACAGAATTATCGAAAAAAAAAAAAGTTCGAATTTCCAAAAGTCGTAGAACAAAAGTTGTTCGTCTAAACGTCTAGTCTAGAACAACCGCCTTTCGTATTAAAAAAAAATATATGTACGCGACGAATTGAGAACCTCCTCCTTTTTTGAAGTCGGTTAAAAACCCCTTCGCTGAAACACATTGTATAAAGTTGTTTATCTTTCTATCTATCTATCTATCTACTTCATTTATATCCCGATTTTCCTGGATCAGCCCCTGATTCAAGCCATTCCGACAGCAACCGAAACGAAAAAAAAAATTTACTGCTCTTTCACTCCCACTTTTGACGACTTTTGACTTTTGACGTGTTGCCATCCTTGTCTTTTCAGTTTTATTCGTTTCGGTAACCTTCCGATGGTTTGTGAATCAGCCTGCAGTAGCCAGTTCGAGTCCCGGCTGGAAAAAATTTTTACCTATCCTTATACTTGTGTCTTGTCTTACAGATAAGTTGGGTGACATTGCTGTTCTCGCTGGCCCCGTGGGCGCTGATTACTTCGAGGTTGGTCGCCGGCTTCGCATGTGCAGGATGCTACGTCATACCACCGCTGTATTTGAAAGAAGTAAGTGCTTAAGTTTTAACTAAAATTGCTATCTCCAACCAAATTGATTCCCCCTTTTTCTTCCTAAATAAAGTCTCTTCACTACATAGTTTAAAAAAAAAAAAAACAGCGCACTCCGGGAGTGCAGGCAGAAGTGAAAACTGTATATCTGTGTAAAATCTCATGTCGCGAGAACATACGCAAAAAGAGTTAGTCGTCCGACATTTGTCGTCCAACAAATTGTCGTCCGACATTTGTCGTCCGTCAATAGTCGTCCGACAAATAGTCGTCCGACATTTGTCGTCCGTCAATAGTCGTCCGACAAATAGTCGTCCGACATTTGTCGTCCGACATTTGTCGTCCGTCAATAGTCGTCCGTTAAAAAATACCATATGTACGTCTTAATACACTCACAGCCAAATTAAAAACAGTAGGCCCAGGCATACATTTTTGCCGCGCCGTAGAGAGGGGATAGCTGTCTACTCTCCATCCGTCTTACGCTTTTTCGATCAGGTCACGTGTCCTGACGCGAGTTTAAGATTTTATACCCATTACAGAAAAAGTGCTCAACGCCGCTAAAGAAGTTTTCACTTCAAAAAATCTAAATAAAAATCGGTTCATCCGTTCGGAAGCTACGATGCCACAGACAGACACACACACACACAGAGAGACACGTCAAACTTATAACATTGCACCCAGATTGCACCCCGTCGTTTTTGCGTCGGGGGTTAACAAAGTCGCTTTCTCTGTCCCTATATCCCTATGTATGCTTAAAATCTTTAAAACTACGCAACGGTTTTTAATGCGGTTTTTTTTAATAGATAGAGTGATTCAAGAGGAAGGTTTATATGTATTATACATGTATAATATAGCCGTGCGAAGCCGGGAGGGTCGCTAGTATTTTATAAAACTGAGACTGTGATTTCTAAGTATTAAAGTACCTATTTGAAAAAATTATACAAGAGTCTTTAAAGTCCAGAATAAACAGGAAAGAATCTTCTAGGCAAGCTTGTTCGACCTCATAGTGACTAAGGTCGAACATGTTACAATATTAACACGTCCATCAAATTAAATGAGGTCAAATGCGAGCCGTGGTTAAAAATAAAGATTAAGTCTAAATAAATCCTACTTCCATAAATAATCCTATTCTACATAGACGGACAACTTTTGTTTTACGACTTTCCAAAATTCGAACTTTTTTTGTAAAATGTTATTTTTACCGGAAAAGCAGCTGTTTTTGGAATTAGAGATCATTGACCTTTTGTTCTTATTTGATTATCGAGTTCTCTGTCCCTATATCCCTATGTATGCTTAAATCTTTAAAACTACGGAACGGATTTTGATGCGGTTTTTTTAATAGATAGAGTGATTCAAGAGGAAGGTTTATATGTATAATACATGCATAATATAGCCGTGCGAAACCGGGCGGGTCGCTAGTCTAATATAAACCTTGGTTAACGCACGAAGTCTCCCCCAACGGACTTTTTTAAGCCCATCGTCCCCCCTATTGCAGGGGGGACGATGGGCGCTAATATAAAATTAGATCGGAGGGTCTCGCGGACCGGAACTATGCTTCCCAAGGGGAGGCGTCGGGAGTTGAACTGTTAAATAGATAAGTAACAAAATAGGTAAGTTTTTTTTTACATCGCCCCCCGAAATCCCCCCTCCATACTAAATTTAGTGAAAATCGTTGGAGCCGTTTCCGAGATCCTGATTACACACACATATACAGGGTTATTGGAAATTATACTAGCAAGCCGTTGAGGGCTACTTCTGTGCACCTTAACAAACAACTTTTGTTCTACGACTTTTGGCAATTCGAACATTTTTTCGAAAATTTTGAGGTTAGGTTTACCTGAAAATCAGCTGTTCCTTACACAGAGAGGTCATTCACCTTAAACTGTTCTGTTCTGTCTGGGTTCTCTGAACTGTTCTTAGTCTGAATGACCTTTGTTTTAAAAAATCAGCTATTTTTCGTTTACTTAACCTCAAAATTTTCATTTTTTTTTTTCGAATTTCCAAAAGTCATAAAACGAAAGTTGTTTGTTAAGGTACACAGAAGTAGCAACGGCTTGTTAGTATAATTTCCAATAACCCTGTATAAATAAACAAGAATTGCTCGTTTAAATATATTAGATAGATAGATAGATTGTACCTTATTATCTTTTCCCCAGATATCATCAGACAATGTCCGTGGTGCTATAGGTTCACTGGTCGTTCTCGTCCAAAACCTGGGCTATTTGGTGGTCTATGTGATTGGAGATCTGATGTCGTTTGCAGCAGTCATGTGGATCTGCACAGCTGTGCCGGTGCTGCATTTATTCGCATTCCTTGCTATGCCGGAAACGCCGGTGTTTCTGATAAAACAGGGGAAGATTCAGGTAAGGAAATTGGAAAATCCATGAGAAGGGAAGAAAAATACATAACGACCTAGTCTGTTGCGTAGTGGTGAATACTCGCTTGTAACATATAAGGTCGTAGTTTCGAATTTCGCCATATTTCTCTAGATATAAAACGTTTTATGTATTTTCAAAAGAAAAATACCTACTTATTGTTTTTTTATTGTTGTCATGTCACCATATTAAAAGCTTTTGGGGCTAGATGGCCAAGCAGACATTCAAGAATCCTAAAATTGACGTATTTCTCGATTGTCGATTTAAGTAGGTAGGTACTATAAGGTATTTCTCAATAACTTTACCATCCTAAACTAATCAAAGGTCCTTTAACATTTCAGGAAGCAAAAACAGCACTAGCATGGTTAAGGAACACGACAACTGACGACAAGGACCTCGAGGAGGCCATCAGGCAGTTAGAAATAGAAGAAGAATATGAACAGACAGCTAAACAATCCAGTTGGAAATCTATATGTAAGTACCTAGCTTTTTTTAACATATAGGTCAGCGTTTGACCACTATCACATCTGCCTGATGGTAGGTGACGATGCTGTCTAAGAAGTAGCATGCGCCCCTTAAAGATACCTATATATTTGTGCTTTGAAGACTCCCAAATACACCTTTGACGCCTAAAGGGGATTTGAAAATATCGGTTTAAACCGGAATGTCAGATTCGTAAAAACCTAGAAACGCAGTATGTCAGATACCTACGTGAACTATAGCTTAGGCTAAAGTTTAGTTATAGTTAGTAGAACAGTTTATCTATATCTTATACCTAATTTTAAATTACTTTATTGCCCAACTAGCAGCAGTCCGCAGTTTCACCCGCGTAACTGCCAATCCCGTGGGAATATTAAGTTAAAAGCCTATGCTATTCCCTATAATTAATGTATCCTCATACCAAGTTTCATCAAAATCCATCCAGTGGTTTCGGAGTCTATTCAATGCAAACAATCAAGTCTTTCCTCTCTAAATATTATAAGTATAGATAGGTCAGCGTTTGACCTCTATCACATCTGAGATGAAGCACGCTTGCCTAGAAGATACCCATATATTTGTGCCTTGAAGACTCCCAAATAAGCGGACTGCTTCGAGGGACGTGAGTGAAGGTAGAAAGACGGCAGTGGAACGAGAACTTTTCAAACCCGTCTTCCTTTAGTGGCTGCACCGGTCTACGTATCAGACCACGGACAAGTCCGCGACTTAGGCCGGATTCACTACGCTAGATCGAAACACGTTTCCACTTGTTACATTTTAACTACGACGACTCACAATAAGCTAAATTGAACTAAGCTTCATTATGACAAATTATATTACATGCTTCATTTGGCCGGTGGGTGATAACTGATAACAAGCCACAGCAAAATCCTTTCACCGAGATATCTATTACATATAGCGGATGTACCAAATTCCTTTGAATTTTCATCAGGAAACTCAGATATTTTCCCCTAAAATGAGAAAGTTTAAATATGAAATGTTGTGCTGCAAGATAATGGAATCAGTTGACAGAGTCTGTCTTTCCTGACGTGTACAATTTGGGGGTATTTAAGCCACGAGTGAACAGGTCTGTCCTAGAGGCTCGTGCTACATCTTAGACAGCATCGTCAGCTACCACCAGGTGTAATAGTGCTCAAACGCTTACCTATATACTTATCACTACATAGTATAAAACAAAGTCGCTTTCTTTGTCCCTATATCCCTTTGTACGAGTACGCTTAAATCTTTAAAACTACGCAACGGATTTTGATGCGGTTGTTTTTAATAGATAGAGTAATTCAAGAGGAAGGTTTATATGTATAATACACGCATAATATACCCGTGCGAAGCCGGAGCGGGTCGCTAGTAATATTATAAAGAGAAAAGACTTGTTTGTTTGTATGTTTGCATTTATTAGGCTCCGAAACCACAGGACCGATTTTGATGAAACTTGGTATGAGGATACATTGATTCAATGGGAGTGTTATAGGCTGCTTATCCAGATATTCAAACGAGATTTGGAATAACGCGGGCGAAGCCGTGAAGTGATACTACTCTTATAAAAAAGAAAAATAATTCCAAATGAAAAAAATTGAACCTGTTAATGGACATGTCATAAACATCTTTAGGTAACTTATTATAACAGTGCCCACATGTACTATTAAACGAAATGTTTCATTTCTAAGAATGTCTACTGACGACGTAAAAACTAAATCAAGAATAATAAGAGATAAATCAGTAGTTTATTGACACTTTAATAAAATGGATACATTAGAATATGTGTAGTCTATCTGCGTCATTTATTGCATAACTAGTAGACGGATTTTTAGGTATACTTAATCACAATGATGTATTCGATATAAATTTTAACAAAATATCACATAAAATAATATACCTAGTTATTCGCAATCACTATATAGTATCAAATAAAGTCACTTTTCGCCGTCCCTATGTCCCTTTGTATGCTTAGATCTTTAAAACTACGCAACGGATTTTGATGTGGGGCTCTATTTTTGAATCGCTCGTGTGACAAAGCTTCGTCGTATACGCCTACAAGTCACGCTCGACTTCCAAGTCGCATGACACAAATTTACTGTATTTTTGAATCGTTCGTCGTCGAAATTTAAAATGTCAATTTTTATTCGTTTAACGCAGTAATTTGAAAAGCGGCAATTACCAGCGGACATCCGAAATTATCCCAAAAGATATAAATATTTTTCAAAGACCGTTTCCGAATGTTTGACTATGATTGTTTGATGTTTATTCTACCACTCGCCTGTCGGCGACGAGTGGCGGAGACCACTCGTTACGATGGAGCGATTCTAAAATAGCGAATTTCCGATGTCGAACGAATATCAGTAGAAATCGAGCGCTCGACGCGGGGCGAACGATTCAAAAATAGGGCTCGTGGTTTTTTTAAATAGATAAAGTGATTAAAGAGGAAGGTTTTTAGATATAATACATTCATAATACAGCCGTGCGAAGCCGGGGCGGGTCGCTAGTTTACTATAAATTTCAATATCTCTACGGGGACAATCCCAAAATACAAGTTAAAGTGACTGGTTTTCATAACTGGTTACAAAACGACGTAACTTAGGTCTCATTGACGCCTAAAGGGGATTTGATAATACCGGTTTGTAAGCTTTATGTCAGATACGCAAAATGTCAGACACGCATACTATTGTCAGAAATCTCGGAATTTCAGATTCGTAAGAACTCGGAAACGTAGAATGACAGATAGAAGCTTTGAGCGATAACGCCGCCTTTTGTAGCACTTAGACTTAAGCTTTGTTTTTATTTAATGTTATTTGAGAATGGTGTTTACAATAAAGAATTTATCTATCTATAGGCAAACTATTGCTTATGCTTAAGTTAGTTAAACTTTAAAATTTATCTGTGTCTTTCACCTAATTTTAAATTACTTTATTTGCCATCTAGCAGCACTCCGCAGTTTCACCCGCTTATCTCCCGATCCCGTAAGAATATCGGGATAAGAAGTAGCCCATGTTATTCCCACTAATTTAATATATCCTCATACAAAGTTTAATCAAAATCCGTTTAGTATTTTCAGAGCTTATTCGTTTCAAACATAAAAAACAAAAAATCTTTCCTATATTTAATATTAGTGTAGACTTGCAATAGTTAATTGAGTCGAAAATCTCGTGAATATTATACTTTAATTTTTAATAAAACGTGCAATAAAAATGTGATTTAGCCCTTTAGACGCATAACACCACATACGCGAAACACCAACTCGAGGTTTTGTGGTGTTTTGCGGATTAGTAGAAATAATTACGTAAAATACCAACTACGTACAATCCCACAAACGCAAAACACCACCTAGTAATTTTGGAGTGGAAACGCAAAACACACCTATAAAAAACCAAACGCAGACTAACTTAGAATAATTTTGAAATGTTGCATCGCCTTCCGAGAACTACCACACTTTAATCAAATCATTATAAAGGTCTACCTACCAGTTAATTTTTTCGTTTATTTTTGATTCAAATGCTACACAAAAAATATGAGTCATACTGTCGATTATAAGAGGTAAATCATAAGGAAACCTCTTATTATTTTGCATATACAACCCGACTTCAGATTATGTAGTAAGTACCTTTATTAAGTAGGTATTTCCTTATTTTGTTAGGCTGCCCATATTTTTTTCTGTTGCATTTATGTTGACAGCAGAACTCACTTTCACAACTTAACTACCTAAAATATTTTTTAGGTGATTATTTAGCAAATTGTATAAATAAAAAATATGCGACGCGACCCTGCCTTTGCTTATTTTTTTAATATTTTTATTTAAGGCTATGAAAACGCCCTTGTATAATGCACAGGTAACCTGTGCGTTGCATTTTCTACATGTGAGGCACGTTACGGAATTTTATATTATTACTAGCTGCCCTCCGCGGTTTCACCCGCGTAACTCCCGATCCCGTGGGAATATCGGGATGTAAGCTATCCTATCTCTCAAGTTGGATCGAACTGCACATGGTGTGCGAATTTTATTATAATCGGTTAAGTGGTTTAGGAGTCCATTGAGGACAAACATTGTGACACGAGATTTATATATATTAAGATGTGAGTTACATGTGCGTTACGTCTTGTACAAAAATTTGGTCAACACCCACATTATTATAGCTACCTACTACTCCACTAAGCTAAATCTTTCGACGAGTACATCGCCATTCTAGTTCGTTCAAAATTGTGTATAATCACTACATAGTAAAAACAAAGTCGCTTCCCGCTGTCAGTCCCTATGTATGCTTAGATCTTTAAAACCACGCAACCGATTTTGATGCGGATTTTTTAAATAGATAGAGTAATTCAAGAGGAAGGTTGTGGTACATAAAACAAAACTACCACGCGAAGTCTTCATCTATGATAGATGAAGCGTCTCACCTTACAATCATTTGTTCGGTATAATTTATTAATTAGTACAAAATTACCAAATTGTTTTAACAATGTCTATAAAAAATGCCTAGTACTACATTTAGGTAGGTCGTTCCTTCGTTCCGCTGAGAATTGACTTTTCTAGTGTACTTGATTAACCATATTCCTCAGTATAGACAGCCTGATGTTAAAAGGAGACTCTGTATACAGTGTAAAGCTATGTAATTTTAAATAAGTATTATGTTAATGAAATAAACTTTTGTATTTTGTATAATGTAGACTTAAATAAATAATAAATAAATAAATAAATATTTCAGGACATATTACACATCGCCATCCAGCCCCAAGCTAAGCAACTTAATGCTTGTGTTATGGGTGCCAGATAACGGATAAACTCTTATATACTTTTTTTTTTTTGTAAATATATACATATTATACATATAGGAAACACCCAGAACCAGAAACAAGAATTTATGGTCAGCATAAATACTTGTTCCCGGCGGGAATCGAACCCGCAACCTTCTGCGTCGCAGTCGGGTGTTCGCCCGACGCGCCACAGAGGTCGTCAAACTTATCCTGAAAGGTAGGTATATCCAGTTATTCGGATACCTGGTCAGTCTAAGTTCATCGTTCGAAGCTTAGATAAGCCTGCCCTAACGTAAAATTTAGTAGATTTTGTCAAGTAGATAAGCAGGAACAAGTTTTGCTTAGTTTTATTGCTTTTCTTAGAATAATATAAACAAGAAAATAAAACCACAACTGACTAAATAAAGACCTCAATCTTTTAACCTTTTGAACCCCAGTTTTTTATTGGAACTTACCACAGACGCCCAAGTAAAAGTTGGTATTGGTGGTTATATCCGTTCTTCATACAAAAAAAAACAGTGTAAAGGCAGTAAAATTTTGACGCCTTAAGACGTCAACGGCATCTCAGCCAAACTGACTGAATGACGCCTAAGTAAGTATCTTCTTACTATAGAGGATAAGGTTAAAGAGTTTCGTAAGCCATTCTAGTCCTAGTTGCCGTAGTGACTTCCATACTTCAGCCGGAATCTCGTCTGGGCCAACAGCCTTGCCGTTTCTCATCTTCTTCACTGCATTCCTCACCTCATCCTGGCCTATGGCCAGCACTGGTCCCTCCACCGGCGGCAAGGGTTCCAGATCCCGCCCAGGAAACTCCTCATTCATTAGTTCTCTGTAGTATTCATACCATCTCTTATTTATGTCTTTATTATTTGTCAGTAATTTCCTGTCTTTATCTTTAATATATTTACTTGATTTAATATCTTGTGTTGATTTATTTCGAAACCAAAAAAAAATAATATTGGCGTTGAAAAGAACGACTGAATTAATAATTGGAACGAACTTCCATGACGCGGTTTGGCGAGGAGACCTAGCCGAGAAAAAATATTACGTGTTACGAAAACGTGAAACGAAAAACCGTAAAAGAAAGAGGGAATGAAGGAGACCTATAATTAACCTCTCATAAATATAAAAAACAGACTTCGTTCCAAACGCGTTTTTTACTAGCGTCTAATAAATTGATGGATTCACAAAAAAGCGTCATGGTAATATTGTGTGATGTCATGCGTCCCGTTCCCGATGTGTGAAGTCATGCGTCATGGTAACATTAGGAAACATAGTATTTATTTTATAATAATATCGACGTTATCACGTAAAATTATCGTCCGTTAATTAAATTTAATAAACTTTTTTACCCAAGACACGACATTTTTTTTTATTTTTGATGAAATTCGTATAGTTTTATAAGTTGGCAAACAAATTGGCTTGATATGGATACTAATGAGGTAAATCCACAGGTAAATGCAAACATCTAAAGTGGGTATTTCCCTTCATTGCACCAATGTATACAGTTACACTCTTCCAAGAATCCTTTCTCTCCGTTTTCCAGTTTCTGAACCTGTGAGTTTAATGGGTTGAGACATGCAACTTTATGCCAGGGGTGTTTTTTTTTTTTTTCTCTCTTGTTTGGCCCCAGGAACTTATGCCATTTTCATCTTGTTCTTCATTTTCAGCAGGTTTTTTTTTTCTTCAGTTATGGCTTCGCACGGTTTGTGCATATAGCCAGTATCGAGTAATATTTTGCATCAAGTTATGGCCCGATTTACAGAAATCGGGCGCAAAGTGTTTCAAGATGGTCAAGTCGTCAAGTCACAGTTTGTCAAGTCAGGGGTCATAATAAAGCGGTGGCTACTTTACTATAACCTTGTAGGAGATTTTGGAGGCAACGAGAAAAGTCCATGTTTGACACTGATTTTTACTTTCACTACACTTGTGCACTTTCACAGAACTAAATTAGGTAACTTTCCACCGGAATTATACAATTTAACTCGGTTTACAACTAAGTTTCGTGTAAATAAAACTGCAGCACGACATGTTGTTGGCTCGTTCCCGCCAAAACTCCTGCCAGGGGTGTTGTATAAACTTTTGGTACTAACATTTTAAAATTGAGAATTAGGTTTTACTTTTTATTTTTTATTTTAATGTACCTAGTTATTTTTTAAATTTATATGCGCCATCAAATGGTTTTTAAAAAAAGGTTAATTGTTCGTAAATTATGGTATTATTACGGAAATAAAGAAGGAAAATAAGAAATAAAGAATAAATAAAAATAAAAAAAAGTTGTACTTTTTAAATAATACAAACATTGTTCATCGTTTTATGCGAGATTTTTTTGTTTTTCTTAATTATCTATGAGTAGGTATCGGTACTTACGTTTTCCTGATTAAAAAAAGTTTCTTTAGTACATTTTAGGCAAGGACGTAACGGCAATTCTATGATATCTGTTATCAATTATTCAATGTTATTTCATCTAGCATCATAATATCAGCCACAGGCCACCACTGAAGACTTCCCCAAAGATTTCCATTTATTATAATTACAATGTAAACTTTGAACTAAAAATTAAAAAAAACACTTAAGTACTAAAACTAACAAGAATCTAGTTAAAACATTTTATGGGTAGGTGTATTATATTATCTAAAATAAATAAATTAAGTAGGTAGGTACCTACTTATAATAAAAAAACAAGCAGGCAAGTCACCTCCGGTTTAGAAAAGCAAAAACTAAGCTGATGTTGCCTTTTGTATTGTTGATAATTAATTATATGTAAAAATATGAACTTTTTGTAATCATCCTATAGATGCAAAAAGTGTTACATCTTGCAGCACGCATTTATCACTTTAACAAAAACACCATGAAATATTATATCGCTTGTTTAAGTAACCAAAAACTTTTAATAATAAAGACAGTTGAATTATTATTATACTTCATTTGAAAAAAAAAACGTTTATTTCAGACTCTATGGCTTAAATAATGATGGCAAGACTTCTCTTAAATAAATAAAATTCTTCTTTTTTTCTAGATTAAAATTTAATTGATAGTATTTCCTGAACTTCATGTGGGAAAAAGATATAAGCATTAAAAGTCACGTATTTTTCATTTTCTTCATCAACATCTGACGCCATTACACATAAGAACTTCAAGAACCTAACCTCTTTGCAAACAAGTCATTTTGTTCAAAGTTTTTCCATTATTCTTTGTGTAAATGTAATGGTTCGAATAGTCCGAGATTCGGATTAAAACCATAGTCTAAAATAAACATTCCATAACTTAGTTACCTGAACTTTTAATATTGAAGGCAGTTAAATGTATGTTTTAGGTAGACTTATTGCTCCTTATTCCAAAACGAGTTTCAAGAATAGTCCGAGATTCAGATTTAAACCGTATCGTTAAAAGTTATTTAAAAATACTATTTATTTTAGGCTCTATGATTTCAAAGTCTTAAGAGGAAAGGGTACAGGGGGCTTTCTCCATACAAACTATTACAAACGTAGTCGACTGTTTTCTCCCTGGATAATGACACTAGAGCAAATATTTTTTGTGCATAAAACTTACAACTGCCATGATCATTTGATCAATGATCATGCCCCTTTTTTATTTTTTATTATATTTATCTTCATATCTATGATATAATTAGAAAATGAATACAAAGAAAAAATAGGGGCATAGTCATGGCAATTATAGGTTTTATGGCACAAAAATATATTTGTGCTAGTGTCATTATCCAGGGAGGAAACAGTCGACTACGTTTGTATGGAGAGAGCGCAGTCACCTTAAGTCGAATAGTCCAGAAACCGTAGTCTAAAATAAACGTTAAATTGCTAAATAACTTTAAATAACAAGTAACCTGAACATGTAAGAGTAAAGGTACTTAAATATTATCCTCCTTATTCCAAAACGAGTTTTAATAATAGTCTAAAATAATATGTATTATTGTCAACATTGGAGTGGTAAAATATTTCAAAATTTTAATTTGTCGATTTTTTTTCCTTATCTATTTTTATTTCGTATTTCCTCCGATCAAAAAACTTGATAAAAACGTTGTGTTTTCTTTTCCGAGATGCAGGACCCTAAAAACTAATCTATACTTATGACACTTATGAAGTAACGATAAAAATAAAATTCAAAAACCTGTTTTGAAACCGACAAATTAAATCCGGTAATAAAAATCCTGACATTGACTAATCTAGCCGAAAAAAATATTATTACAAAAGTTATTTAATGCGCGATATATAATATGCATACCAAAACAAATAAAAAAGTAAATTTATACAAACAAACTTTAGTAGGTATAGCCATCATTTCGTCACCCTGCTAAATTCTCTATACCTATGTATATCTAAGATCTTGGTCCTACTCTTCCAGTAGAACTATTACCAATACAAGTTGATATTATTTATAGGATAGTCCGATTGATAGAACCACTGCCAATAGAATTTAATATTATTAAAACGATGGTTCGATTGATAGAACCACGGACAGTTTTATTTACCCGTGGTACGATTGATAGAACTCCGGCAGTCGGACCACGACCAATAAACGTAAGTTTTTAGCCGGCTTACAGCCACAAAAGTGTGAATTTGTAAATTTCTGACATTCCATTACTATGTTTTGACGTGACAACGTTTTATAAATTGGTTTGCCGGGTGACACTTCAAGAAACTGCGTTACGCTCCGCTGACGTTATGCGCTTACAATGAGAGCGAGTGAGAGGCACGCGGGCATGGTTAGCCCGCCTAAGAGCGAGAGAGACAGACATAAAAAGTGAAAGGCACGCGTCCCTTCCACTCGAGCACAGTTGTTGTCACGTAAAACTTTCGCCCGTATACCGACTTTACAGGCAACCAGTTTTTTTTTGTTTCTATTTTGTGGAGCTCTATATTTCGTGGCTACTACAAGCATCATTTTTACGAAACTCGAGTTATTGCGGGTTTTGATAGCTAGAGAGGACTACGAATTAACGCACAGCCTAAACCGCTGATCGTAGAGACTTGAAAGTTGGAGGGTGTGTTCTTTGTATGACGTAGGTATCAGCTAAGAAAGGATTTAGTTAGAAGTTAGTTAAATTAAAAAATCCAGTATTCTGGTGAACTAAGTGAATAGGTACATTACCTGTTGATGCTATATTGACCATAATAATATGTATGTTAGTTTTGAAGTCTTCTTTTTCTACTATTCCAGTTCAAGACAAAACAATATTTAAAGCATTCAGGATAGCTACCTTCGTGATGGTACTGCAAGAAACCAGCGGCTACCTCGTTGTGCTAATGTACGCCGGATCAATCTTCGAGCAGGCTTCGGAGTCAATACACCTGCACCTGAGCCCCAACAAGCAGACTATAGTCATGGGAGTCATCCAGCTGCTGGGCTCAATCGTTGCTAGCTGTATCGTGGAGAAGACTGGCAGAAAGGTAAGAAAATTAATCATTCTTAATGTACAACAGCCCAATCTTGGAGCAAATCCTAACAATAGTTGCTAGCTGTACCGATCGTGAAAAAAACTGGCAGAATGGTAAGAAACATTGTCTTAATGTACAACAACTAAATCTTCGAGCAAGTTCTAACATGCAAACGATTGTCATGGGAGTCATACAGCTGCTGGGCTAAAATGCTTTTCAAAGAAAACTTATCTGCTGTTAACTTACTGTTACCAACCAAGCTACACGAACCACACTCCACCTAAAACTCTAAAACTCTTGTTTCCAGTGGCTCCTAGCCAGTACAGCATTTATCACTGGCCTGTCCTTGGTGGCTCTGGGCGGATGGTTCTACGTGACGTCATCACTCGGTATCTGGCTGCCAGGCTGGGTGCCAGTGCTGGCACTGTGTCTGTGCATCTTTGCAGTAGCTGCTGGGTTCCAACCTGTCCCTTACGTTATTACTTCGGAGCTGTTTTGTTTCCAAGTAAGTATTTATACAGCTCTTTTAAATGCTCCGATTCAAAATATATCTACCATAATTTTGCAATCTCGACCTTCGAATGGTACAAATTAGTTTTGAGTTTGACTATAGTTCTTGCATTGGTCATCCAGACCCCTATGAAAGATTCATCTCCTATAATTGGGATTGAAAAAGGAAGCTAAAGTTATCCCTTTTTTTTCAGCACCGCGGCAAGGTAACAGCCTTCGTGAGCGCTGTAGACGCTCTCAGCGACTTCCTCCAAACAAAACTGTACGAACCGCTCAAAAGACTACTTGGCATACATTGGGTGTTCGTGATATTCTCAATAGTATGTTTCATTGCATCGTTGTACACGGCGTTGTGTGTGCCAGAGACAAAGGAGAAGTCAGTGGAACAAATTTACGATGAGATACAATGTGGGAAAAAGAAGGGAGTCGAAAGTGGGAAGGGAGTTAAAGAAGTTAGTCGGCTATAGCCGACTAACTTCACTGACTTAGTCTTATCTATAGATAAGACTATGGTTCATAACTTTGAACGTATTGAATCCTTTGTTTTACTTGGTGGTGCCATCTGTCATTGACAATAACAAATAGTTACAGATATTTGAATTTATGTTGACGTGCGATTCTGTGTACCTACTTGAGTCTATAAATATGCCGCTTTGATTTATATTGATTTGAGTTTGGTAATCAAACTAGAAACCGAACTACTAGAACATGCCATTAGTCCGAACAATACAAATCAAAGATAGCACACACACACATGTAAAACAGAGATGTAAACAACTTCAACAATGATTTATTAGCAGTCACATTATCAATTAGCGGAACCCCACATGACCCAGACCTCATTCGCAGATCTGTAAAAAGTATAGTAGATATTTATTTACCTATTTTGTTATTTTTTTATATTGCATATTGTAATTTATAGTATATATTGTAATTTATAGTATATATTGTAATTTATAGTATATTGTTTAAGAAAAACAGAATCAGGGAACATTACTTTACAACCTTACAGATTGGCGAGTGTGCTCTTGGTCGCGTGGGGTTCAGCTAATTGGTAATGTGACTGTACACGGATATGTAGTTCAGTTTTTTGTTTTCCCTTAGAACCTGAATCCACTAGGGAACCAATCTAATGGCATAAGATGTACTTGATACTTGGCACAAAATGTACCTACTTAATACTATAGAATAACAATACGTTTAAATTAAATGTTCGTACAATCAGTAAGCGGCCTAAAGTACCATGATCATTTTTAGGTAATGTTCGCACAGTCAATTATTAGCATCGTACATTTCTGTACAAACTGCACATTCCAATAATTGAGGTATCCAGAAAGTACTAAACCAATATTTATAATTACATTAAGTTAACTAAATGTACTTAATTTTAAGTAAGTAGGTACTTCAATGTTTTATTAAGTGACTTAGAATAAATAAATGGTTTGACTATTATCTATTCTATGGTTATGGTTCCCATTACTATCATGTTTTTTAAATCAAATAGATCAACAGTTTTTGTATAAAATAACAAAATACTTATGCGATTTTTATGAAAATAACGGTAGATTTTACGTTTTTTCATACTTAAATTTATTTATTTTAGGAAACTCAACAGCTAATACATAATTATATAAACAGTACAACAATAGAAAGCCAATTACAGAGTTCCACGTATATAAAACATAAAAAGTAAAAGGAATTTTGATGTGATCCTAACAGTACCCAACAACGCTATAAACATAATACAAATATCATAAATAATAAAAAAGAACATACAAAAGAAATATCAGATCGATTTGATTAAAAAACGTGATATAGGTGCGTGTGGTTATGACAGACCTCACCGGGACGCAATGGCGGCGTCATCGGCTACGCATCGATGGCTACTTCTGGCTACCCTGGGTCGCCAAATAAAGTAATTGGCTACTGTCTGTCACTAAAAACAAAAGTGCGTTCTTCCTCGTTGGCGACCCGATGGACACTGAGTGGCCGTTATCGACAACGACGTATCCAAATATCATCACTACATAGTATAAGACAAAGTCGCTTTCTCTGTCCCTATATCCCTATGTATGCTTAAATCTTTAAAACTACGCAACGGATTTTGATGCGGTTTTTTTTAATAGATAGAGTGATTCAATAGGAAGGTTTATATGTAATAATACATGCATAATATAGCCGTGCGAAGCCGGGGCGGGTCGCTAGTTTCGTATAAAATGTATGGAAGTTAACTCACCTAGCGACATTGTGGCGCCCCGTCGCCAGTTTGGAAGCGTAGTCACGAACGACGGGACGCTTTGTGGATACTTTGGTGACACGTAGCCACATTAGCCAGTAAAATATATACGTGTAAGCTACGCCTCACTCACTCAGTATCCCAACGGGTCGCCAAAGAGGAAGGACGCTCTTGTTTTTAGTGATAGACAGTAACTGTAGTCAGTGGCTACTCTATTTGTCGACCTAGGGTAGCCAGAACCAGCCGGCGACTCCGCCATCGCATCCTGGAGAAATCGGGCCTTACCAATAATATTTCTAACCGACTTTAAAAAAAGGAGGGTTTGAATTCGATTAAACATAATAAAAAATATGGCTCATCGGGGAGAATGCATACCTTCGTTATTAAACCGATTTTGATGATTATTTTTAATCTAGATATTTAGATCTCAAATTATTTGTTATTAATAATGTACAAAAGTACTTAGATATTCTAACAGAATGTGATATTATTATGACATTATTATTTTATTAAGTAAATTTACCTATTATTAATTGTCATGATCATGGAAAAAGTGATTTTCAAAATAATGTGATAAATGGCAAAAGGAGCACTTATACAGTGTGTAATAAAACTCTTTCATTCCTATAAGGTACGGTCGGCAACATAATTGCAGACCCACCGTAGAGTTCTAAAATTATCATTATTGCAATGTTTTTATTCTAATAATTTTCGTTTGATAAATTCATGAGTTGACTTTAAACTTCAATTAAAGCAGGTGCCTAGAATCTTGCTTGTGTTGAAAACATTCTAATAATGAGTAGTTTTGGAGCTCTACGTATAAGTACCACCAGACCTTACCATAATATATAAAGGATTTGGAAAAAGGGAGAAACAAAATCAGTTTGGGAAAAAAAACACCTAATAACCAGAATTTGGGGAATTTTTAAAATGTGACAAAACATTATTCACCTCAGAGTCCGCTGGCAATAATGATCTTGCCACATCTTGAAAATTTTGACGTAGTCCCATCGGCCCCGCTGACTCTGCCCCGCCAGCGGGGCAGATGGGAAAAAGTGTTGCATCGGCCCCGCTGAACGCAGACGCGGACGCTAGCGGGGCCGATGAAACAAATTAAGTTTCATTTGCCCCGCTATAGGACTTACTTCCGTCGGGCCCGCTAGCACATGGGAAAAAGAGATTGATTCATCGGCCCCGCTAGCGTCGGCGTCGGCGTTTTGCGGGGACGATGGGTAGGTACAGATCAAGTTACAAATAGAGGCAATCAATACTTAGGTTGCCGAAAAAGGAATGTCTGTAATTAAAATGGTTTGTATATTAATCAGTTTTTATTGAGGGCTCAAAATACATAATATTTTAATAATAAAAAAATACACACAACAAGAACATCACATAAACATTTTTTAATTTTCATAATCATAGATGATAGTCACACAAATTACATTAATCAGTCTTCATTAATGAACATTAATGCCTAAACTGCTGACAGTTTTGTAAGATGAATATAATATTTTAAGTAAACAACATAACATAAAAAATACAGTATTTGACAAAAAATCAACGAGAGAAAACATTAACATTACAAACTATGTCAGTGTTTCGAGAAAATGTCTACTGGTTATTGGTCCATTTACAAATTTCAAGATCAAGTTATACTATTTAAATAATCAACAAAACAAAAAAAAACACAAAACAAGGACATTACTTAATAACTAGTTTCTTAATTTTTAATAGAGCCAGCCGGGCCGATGGGAGTAAGTCTAAGATAGTACCAAAAAATTAAATGCATAGACGAAAGTCTATGCATTTAATTTAAGTAGAGAAATGTCTATAGACGCGTTTTGACTTGAGTTGAGTTGAGGTTTGGCGTTGGACCAAAAAGTTTTTTAAGTTTCTTAAGATGGACCTTTTTTTTCTGGTGGTGTTTTGTTGATTATTTAAATAGTATAACTTGATCTTGAAATTTGTAAATGGACCAATAACCAGTAGACATTTTCTCGAAACACTGACATAGTTTGTAATGTTAATGTTTTCTCTCGTTGATTTTTTGTCAAATACTGTATTTTTTATGTTATGTTGTTTACCTAAAATATTATATTCATCTTACAAAACTGTCAGCAGTTTAGGCATTAATGTTCATTAATGAAGACTGATTAATGTAATTTGTGTGACTATCATCTATGATTATGAAAATTAAAAAATGTTTATGTGATGTTCTTGTTGTGTGTATTTTTTGATTATTAAAATATTATGTTTTTTGAGCCCTCAATAAAAACTGATTAATATACAAACCATTTTAATTACAGACATTCCTTTTTCGGCAACCTAAGTATTGATTGCCTCTATTTGTAACTTGATCTGTACCTACCCATCGTCCCCGCAAAACGCCGACGCCGACGCTAGCGGGGCCGATGAATCAATCTCTTTTTCCCATGTGCTAGCGGGCCCGACGGAAGTAAGTCCTATAGCAGGCCAAATGAAACTTAATTTGTTTCATCGGCCCCGCTAGCGTCCGCGTCTGCGTTCAGCGGGGCCGATGCAACACTTTTTCCCATCTGCCCCGCTGGCGGGGCAGAGCCAGCGGGGCCGATGGGACTAAGTCAAAATTTTAAGTAATTTAGGTTCATTTTCCCGAACTTTTTTAAAAAAGTTTGCCGGTTTGCTGTTCCGGAAAACGTTGTTTTGCAATATAAAAAAATGTGATAAATTAATAACCGCTCAACCGATTTTGTGCAAACTTCACAGAAACCATCTACTAAATAGTCCGGACAAAGCTTAAATTGGTTTGGATAGGTGAGCCCGTTCTTGAGTTATAAAATTACAACGAAAAGTGGCATTGATTTTTACATAAATATAGATTCATGCAAAATATTTTATATTTTTTAAGTACAATCCTAACGTTCCGGTGCTTAGAAGTACCTAAGAGTGGGGTGACAGGGTTTTTGCAACACACTGTTTAAGACAAACTGTCAAAACTAACGCCTATTAGCGTCGGTTGGCGTCATTCGACTTTTGCGTTGCCATGCTGTTTGACTCAGCTACATAGCGCTGGTTATTGCCCCTTTTCCTGTTTGTAGGTACCTGAGTGTATGACTATGCCGAAGATGCATTGCACATCGACATCGCACAAGTACGGTCGGAATCGGAATTGCAGACCCACCGTAGAGCCACAAAACTGTTTATTATAATGTTTTCAACGTCTTTAAGGTCTTGCTCGAATTAGATTTAGGTTTAAAGAATCTTTATTTCTCAAAAGAACTTACAAAACAGTTCGCTTATATGAGAAAATTATCATCCTCATCATCTTCCTGCCCTTATCCCAATTTATTTGGCACTTCTATTAGTCGTCATCTCATCGTTCACATTCATCTGTCTCATGTCTTGTCTCACGCAGTCCATCCATCTTTTCTTCGGTCGTCCTCTTCCTCTCCATCCCTCTACATTTATACTCACTTTATACTTATATGAGAAAATTATAATGGTTACTTAATTAACTTAAATTCTAGGTCTCAAACAGGTGGCTAAGCATGAAGTGAACTTAAAACTTTCAACTCATTAATTTATTAGATAAATATTAATAAAGTGAAAACATTATAATTATAGTAATTTTTAGAACTCTACGGTGGATCTGCAATTCTGACTCCGACGATACAAAGCACTAATAGAGAGCGAGACGGAGCGCTATGACTTAAATTTGACCAATAACGAGCTATGGCACATAGATTAACTTCATCGAGGTATCGCAGTGATGCATCTTTCGACATGCGCGTGCGCCTCTATTCCCATACATTTGTTTTACATGGAGGTGACATTGATGTGCGACTTGCTACGTGTGATGCATCTTCGGCACAGCCGTACACTAAGGAGATCTTAAGTGAATCTTAATTATTAATAAATTATACCTATTTAAAACATTTGATGTAGTATTTATTTGTGTTATTTCCTTCATTCTGATAGCTTCCAATCTTTAGGCTACCAACTAAACTAAGTTAGTTTGACTTAGCAGTTTTTCATAATTATTATTTAATTGTACTTACGACCTTCTTCCAAAAGACGTTACACACACACATAAATACTTGAATTAAAAGTACTCAGTGTGATTATTATTTTCAACATGATAGCTACGTCTTTAGTTGGTCGAGTTACTACTCGACCAACTAAAGACGTAGCTATCATGTTAATTAAGCCGCCACACGCTACACCAAGCGACGGGGGTTCGATCCACAGGTTACGTTGTTATAATGTTCAAATAGTGCTGCACAGGATTGTAAACTAGAGATGGGCCGACTATGGCATTTGCCGACTAGCCGATCAGCCGACTAATCGGTTTTCAAATTGCCGACTAGTCGGCAGTGCCGATCATTTTAATACTAGCCTTTCGGAGGTTTTCGGACTATGTCGTCATCACTCGGCTCGCTCGCGGACGTATAAGAGTGATCGTGCGACCACGCCGAGCGTGTTGTGACGTGTTTTGTTTACATTTTATTTTCAACTATTTCATTGATTAATGCTATTCAATTATAATGACTGACTGATTTCTAACTAAGTTCCGAACTAAGTTATATGGTACTTTACTAGGTAAATACATTTATTTAAATATGTAAAATTAAATAAGTTCAGATAGTTAGGTGTCGGAAACTATTAAAGTTTCTACATATAAATAATTGTTTTATCTTACAGGTTAAGTGCCGATTTTAATCGGCATATTTTGACGCCGACTATAAAAAATGCCGAATAGTCGGCTTTCCCGACTAGTCGGCAACTAGTCGGCCCATCTCTATTTTAAACGTTACGGTGACTGTGTACTTTTGAACGTTGATTGTACATATACAGGCTTATTGGTAATTATATTAGCAAACAAGTAACAAGCAATAATGTTCGAATTTGCAAAAGTCGTAGAACAAAAGTTGTTTGTTTGTGTGCACAGAAGTAGCCCTTAACCGCTTGCTAAAATGATTGCCAATAACCCCTGTTTATATAAAAATGAATCCCTATTTCCTTCTGTCGTCATACAACGCGTAGCTGGACCAATTTCGCAAATTCCTTTTTTGTTGTGTTTGTCAGGAAAAGGTTCTTAAGAAAGAACAAATTAATAAAGTTACGCAGGTGAAACCGCGGGTCACAGCTAGTACTTACTATATAAGAAGAAAGATTATAAAAAACATTGCACCTATAGTTAGAATTTCAAAATATTCAATGAACACTATTTCGTTTTACGAGTTCTAATTTTATTAGAACTAACTCGTAAAATGTAAGTTATCTAAAACTTAGTTTAGTCGGAATGTTGAAATATTTACTTGTGTGTGCCTTTCTAAGTTTATGTTCTGCATACAATAAAGGCTTTCCTGTTGGTAAGAGAAATTTATAGACCAAGATCCATTCTGCTGCCATACCTTCGTGATTTTTTAAAAACTGAGAATTACTCAACGCATGCCTTCAACACAGTTATAAACGATAGCAACGCTCCCTGGTTTCACCCGATCCCCGATATACCCACGTATATCGGGATAAAAAAAAGCCTATGAAACTTGGTATGGGAATAATCCCATACCAAGTTTCATCAAAAACGGTCCTGTAGTTTCAGAGCCTATTCGTTAAAAACAAAAAAACTAAAAATAATTTCTCTTTATAATATTACGATTAGTATAGATGTTCAATAACGAAGTTCAGACCATAGTGGCTTGGAGAGTTAGGTATTGGCATGGGCATTGGGTAGTAAAGCCAAGGATTGAACCTGTTATTTTTGTAAAAATATTTTTGTACTTTTACTAGCGACCCGCTCCGGCTTCGCACGGCTATATTATGCATGTATTATACATATAAACCTTCCTCTTGAATCACTCTATCTATTAAAAAAGCCGCATCAAAATGTGTTTCGTAGTTTTAAAGATCTAAGCATACAAAGGGACATAGGGACATAGGGACGGCGAAAAGTGACTTTATTTTATACTATTTTTGTACTTTTATAAAATCACTAAGGTTTGGTGGTAGGCAGGATCTTACTCTATTATAATGAATAGATAGATAGGTACATTTAAATAAATGCTTTATTTGCACAAAGCACAAAACATGGATAACAGAAAGCTAGAAGTAAAAGTTGCATAACTTGTCGACCTTATCGCCAAAAGCGATATTATAAAGGAGTTAAGTAAAAATAAATAAGCCAATATACAGGTGATTTTTTTACATGGGCCTTCAGTGCAAATTGCAGTGAAAATGCAGAAAGGAGTTGCGTGCCCGATTTTGGCAAAAACTAAAAGTAAATCATTCGATTTTTAGGCGAAAGTCAATACCCTATCCAGGCATCGAACCTGAGCATTATCCAAATAAATAATCCCCTATATTTTTATACTTAATAATCGATAGTGTTGCTGATAGAGATCAATTCCTGGAAACAAACATTGTATGGCAAAATAAAGAAAATAGCTCATTTTTGTGGTTTTCTACATTTTGTGATGCACTTTTAGTTTTTTACCTACCTTATCTTATCTTATACTAGCGACCCGCCCCGGCTTCGCACGGCTATATTATGCATGTATTATACATATAAACCTTTCTCTTGAATCACTCTATCTATTAAAAAAACCGCATCAAAAACCGTTGCGTAGTTTTAAAGATTTAAGCATACAAACGGATATAGGGACAGAGAAAGCGACTTTGTTTTAAACTATGTAGTGATAGTGATAGTGATAATGGGGGCTGACAAATTGCCAGCAACACTTCGACCCAATGGGATCTTTTGTGTTTACCCCTACCTTGATGTTTCTTACTCTTTGAAGAAGTGGTCGATTAACGCGGTGATCCCACTAAGAGGAAGAAACCTATATTCCTCCGGTTTGAGATACACATTCCCAAGGAGGCTCAAGCGCTTCGCTGCTAAGACGTCGCATTCACACAGTATGTGCTCCATAGTTTCCCTGACATCACCGCAGGCTCTGCAGTCATTATTTGAAGTTAACTTCATTTTTGAAAACATGTCATATAAAGATAAGATACCTACGTTAAATATTTAAATACCTACCATAAAATGAAATAGTCAGAATTAAGAAAATAGCTCATTTTTGTGGTTTTCTACAATTTGTGATGCACTAATAGTTTTTGTCAAAATCGAGCACGAAAAATGCCGGAAGGAGTTCTTTGCAACACTTTTTACAATTTCTTATACTTACTCCGCTGCCTCAGCGACCCGAAGTGGATCTTGGCCTCAGAAACGAGAGTCTTCCATCGCTCCTCGTCCCTGTCCCTGTCGCAATTTTTAGTTCAGAATATTGCCCTGAAGGCCCATATAAAATTTCACAAAAATAACCTACTTAACACTTATTATCGCCCATAGTAAAGTTCTCAGTGGACATAGAACGGGATAACAATTTCATCGACACCCGTCGCCATGGAAGGCATCACGGCAAGAAGAGTTTGCGCGTCCAGAACGAGTACCCTATCCAGATAGAAAAGGGCAACCTACGTATCAGAGGAGGCAATGTGACTGACACAAAGAACTACCCTTATATGGCTGCAGTCATTATAAACGGAAGACTGTGGTGTGCTGGCGCTATTGTTGATGAGAATTGGGTGATAACTGCTGCGCATTGCTTGAATTAGTAAGTTTTATATGGCTGCAATCATTATGAATGGAAGGCTCTGGTGTGCTACCGCTATTGTTGATAAGAATTGGGTGATAACTGCAGCATATTGCTTGAATTTGTATGTTTATATGGTTACAATCATTACAAATGGAAGGCTGTGGTGTGCTGACGCTATTGTTGACGAGAATTGGGTGATAACTGCTGCACATTGCTTGAATTAGTAAGTTTTATATGGCTGCAGTCATTATAAACGGAAGGCTCTGGTGTACTGACGCTATTGTTGATGAGAATTGGGTGATAACTGCTGCCCATTGCTTGAATTAGTGAGTTTTTGTCCAGTTTTAGCTGCAATTTTACCAGCGCGGTGGGTGTTTGACTATCAGGCGCTACTTTGCAGAACTGCTTAACAATGAAGTACGGTAGTTTTTTTATGTAGTTTTTAGTTCCAAATCTAGTGCCAAGAAACAAATGCACTACCGTAGAGTCCAGCAGTAGTACCACTAGATGCCCACTAATGCAGCATGCAAAAAAAGTATAACGTTATTACTTAAGTCTTTCTGCCCTTCAGAAGGCACACGGGTTGCGTATATTAGTTTCATTCAACTCTCTTTTTCTACCCTTGCAGTGGTATGGTAGTTAGTTACCAATTTAACTTGACACATATTTCGTTTTTGGGCGCCCATACAATGTAAGAGTCAAATAATTTGGTCCAACTAAGTATGTATGGGAAAAATCTTTAATTTTCATTTTTGTTATTTTTTGGAAGTTTTCCTTTATCTGTGCAATAAGACTTTTTCAATTTTCAAGATTCTGAGTTCACGGGAAGTACCCCGTAGGTTTTGAATACCTTGCGAGTGTCGAAAATTACCTAAAACCCTAAAACTAAACTACGTAAAACCCTAAAACTAGCATATATTTTGCCGAGGAGTACCTACCGATGCATGGTAGATAGAGACTTTTGGGATGGGACAAATCCGTGTGACGCAAGTACGTAACTACCTTTTTACCAACAATTTGCTTTCATTTTAGTGTCCTCCACGTATCACCCCTGAAAACGTTATCACAATACGTAAAAGTGCGTGTTGGAAGCCCGCATGCTCACGAAGGCGGTCACATGGTTGACGTCATTGGGGCTGTAAGGCATCCCAAGTTCGAAGAGGAACCAGTACCACATGCTGATGTGGCGTTGTTGAAACTAGCTGAGAACCTTGGTTAGTAGTTCTTACTATTTTATTTGTAACGAAAGTCTACAGTAATCATTTATTCACCATAATATATTATTTATTATCGATTGACAAGAAAACACTTCAAAACATTTAGATTTACAAAGAAAAATTAAGCACTTAAATCTAAACATACAATTAATCCACACACACAAAAATAGAAAAAATAATAATAACCCAACCCTAATCAAATAGACCCCTCCCCAACGTTCCCGGTGCAAAGCTGGACAATAGGCAGCGTTACCCCGCTGAACCGCTATAGTCTACAGCTAATAGTCCAAGATTTCTTTATGAACGACCTTTACCAAGCATTTAGGTTTATATTTATTGATCTTTTTAATTTGATATAAAATACTGTCATTAATTATCCAGCTCGGTGAAGGTCCTTCTTACAGGGATCTCGTACTATAAGTATAACAAAATAGGCAAAAGAAATAGAAACTGCCTTTGTTCTCATATTATTATAGTAGTCGATAATGGACCAGAAATCACGTTGTCCCATACGAACTTTGCCCCCCTTTTTCACCCCCTTTGGAGTAGAATTTCGGAAAATTCTTTCTTATCGGATGCCCACGTCATACAAAGAACACATCCTCCAAGTATATAGATAGATAAATAGATAGAACGCTTTATTGCACACACAAGTTACAGAAAAAGTAGGTACAATTAATTTAAATTATACAAAATAAAATAGTGGCACAATAGGCGGCCTTACAGCTGAAAGCGGTCTCATCCAGGCAACCTTAGGATGGGGAGGATTTGACGTAAGATTATGGGTAAGGTGAGAGAAGAGTTAATATAAATGGTACAACTACAAAAAACTGAGACAATTAAACACATATTATACAGTATCCAAGTTTCAGGTCTCTACGATCAGCGGTTTAGGCTGTGCGTTGATCCGTCAGTCATTCAATTAGGACAAAGCATTTTTGTAAGTCTGCAATTCTGACTCCGACCGTATATAATTACCAGCCAACATTCAGGAGATAAGAGAACATCTATTCTTAATTTAAACATCTTATTCAGTTTTCAGTGAAACGATTAATCTCATAAAGATATACGAAGGAACAAGAGAACCGTTTGCGCAGAGTTTCGTCGTTGTCACTGGATGGGGTGCGACAAGGGTACGTCAAGGATTTATAAATAAATTGAAACGAAGTAGTACCTTTACCTTTTTTTAAAAATAATGTGTGGGAGATAAGTTTCTGTTACAATTATTCGTTTCACGTTTTCGTAACATTTTTTCTCACCCACCAACCCGCGATAAGGAACTTAGTTCCAATAAATATAATATAAAAAGTCGTTTTTGTCCCACTACTAGGCAAAGGCTTCCCTTTTGTCCCTTCACACATCCCGGTCCATAGCAATATGTGACCAGTCTTTTGATTGAGCGACATGTTCGTCTTTCCATCGTCGTCGTCTGGTTCAGTCTGGTTCTGCCGCGCGTTGCGTCAGAACCAACAACTACTCAACTGTCAACTATGTGTACTATCAACTAAGATAGTGTTAAATAAATACTTACCTCAGAAAAAGGAATTAATCCTTTTTCTGAGCTACCTACTTACCTATAGACTGACGTCTATGACTGACGTTAACTTATTTGTTACTTAGCATTAAGTCAAACCTCCGTGGTTTTTATATGTTAAGAAAACCTATTTTTGTGTATGATTTTTAATATGATAAAAAAACTAAAAAAAAAAAAAAAAACAACTATAGTCGTCATATTAGCACATGATATTAGCCCACATTTCGTCCGACATGTGACAGACCCGACTCGCCCAATCCCGTTTGAGCTATGCAGCTTTTAGGATATTCATTAGGACATGCTGTGGTTTTACCTATTCGTAACACACGACTTCTCAAATACTTATTATTTATTGACGACCTCTGTGGCGCGTCGGGCGAACACCCGACTGCGACGCAGAAGGTTGCGGGTTCGATTCCCGCCGGGAACAAGTATTTATGCTGACCATAAATTCTTGTTTCTGGTTCTGGGTGTTTCCTATATGTATAATATGTATATATTTACAAAAAAAAAAAAGTATATATGTAGTTTATCCGTTATCTGGCACCCATAACACAAGCATTAAGTTGCTTAGCTTGGGGCTGGATGGCGATGTGTAATATGTCCTGAAATATTTATTTATTTATTTATTTTCCGTGTATTTTATTTTCTTTTAAATTAATATTTAGCTGTCTCCTAGTGTTTATTCGAATATTCTTTTCTACTTTAACATATTTTTACTTGACTCGTGCAATCTTACTGTCGAATAAGTTTAAGATGCTAGACTCTAAGGGCAAAAAGAATAAGCAATGTAACACAACATGATAAGTTTTGGAACGAAGTTTCTTATTCCGGGTTGGCGAGGGGACTTAGCCGAGAAAAAGTGTTAAATGTGTTACGAAAACGTGAAACTAAAACCCGTAAGCGAAAACTGCCACATATAATATATCTCCCATAATCCGTGCCTGGCGTGAATACATTGACAACTCGACTTACATGTTTTTTTTTATTAGCATAAACGCTTCCTAAGCACATCTTCTTCTTAATATATATAAATCTCGTGTCACAATGTTTGTCCTCAATGGACTCCTAAACCACTTAACCGATTATAATAAAATTCGCACACCATGTGCAGTTCGATCCAACTTGAGAGATAGGATAGTTTACATCTTAATTTATCCCGATATTCTCACGGGATCGGGAGTTACGGGTGAAACCGCGGAGCGCAGCTAGTATATTTATATGTGTCAAAAAATCAGCCATTTACCTACATACATTTTAGAGCTATGACCTTTGGCATCATGTTGACATCTCCCATTTTTGCGTGTTTTACTAGACAAATGCAGATGTCGACAGCACTAACAATTCAAAATATCGAATACATCGACTTATTCAATAAAACGATTTTAAACAATCATATTATAACTTAACAAATCGAGATATCAAGTTACGGCCGGCCGGAATATATAATTATTTTTATACAGAACACACTCTTTATCGTATGTTTTTTCAGCATATGCTTTTTCCGAGGGGGGGGGGGGGAGCTAGGAAAGGTCATGTCCCACATCATGAAGCTCTACGAGGGGATAATCGACTTTCGAATCCGGCAGGAGTGTATCTGGGTGTCAATATGGTTTCCGCCCCGGGCATGGCACCATGGACCCTGTTTTCGCCCTAAAGATCGTTATGGAGAAATACAGGACGAAGAATACGCCTCTTTATTTTCTATTCCTAGATTTGCAGAAGGCCTTCGACTGTGTTCCTCGCACTTACTTCTTGCCCTCACTGAGGCAACATCTTGTTCGTTTACTCCGTAAACATTTTGAAATGAAAGTGGTTTAAAACGCGAGTCTAGTTGTGAAAGTTATGTACATTGGTGCCGGACAGTGGTTATGTGCAGAGTTGTTTATTTCGGGAAAATTGGACTGATAACACCAGAGAAATCACGTAAATAGTTTTAATTACCGTCGGTAGATTTCTATCACTGACCTACGACAACTCGCAGTCCGCCCGCTTGTATGAATCATCACGCACACTGCACGCACCGCAGCTGGTTGCACTTTGCACCGTGCCTACCTACTCGCGTACAGCAGTACTCAGCTGATTTAAAGTGATTGTTTACTCAACAACATGAGTTGCGCAGCCTGCTTTGCCCTCATAGCCTCGGATGAAGACTTCATACAGTGTACGGAGGAGGTGTGCGGTAAAACGTACCATCTACCGTGTGCTGGCAGACAAACCGCCGGCTCCGACACCACGGGTACATGGATATGTCCAGAGTGTATCTGCTCGGTAAAGAAAGGAGGCGACAACAGCGGTACACCTGTAGGTGCTTCGAAGAGGGCGATACGTGACCCATACGTCACCCATCGTAAAAAGTTACCTGCAGCGAACCTCGAAAATTCTCCACTACAAAGTGTCGCGGTCGAAGTGGTTGGTCCTGAGGCTTCACTCTCCCTTGAGATGTGTTTTTTGCGTCAGGAAATAACTGCACTGAAAGAACAACTCAAAAACACAGTGGCTGTCATAACACAATATGAGGCAAAATTGGAAGGCTGCATTTCGTCCATGGAAACACTTCATACGAAGTTAAGCCAACTCGAAACCCCATCTACTGCTATGAAGGCATCACCGCTATGTGATCGGCCAAATGCTGTTGATAATTCCTCGCAGACGATTGTGGTTGAAGTAAACAGAGACCCAAAGGAAACTTTTGCTAGTAACCTTCAGCAGCAGCCTTCAGAGTTGTGCTGACGTCACAACTCTGAAGGCTGTGGATCCTCGTAAGCATATTCACTTATGGAATATGGAGTCGAATGCAAATGAGATTCGTAAGTACCTCCGCAAGCTATGCCCTAGTGGAGCCTGTACTGTCGAAGAGCTGTCCCCTAAAGGTGATTACAAATCGTATAAAATTGGCGTTCCTGAAGCTTACTACGACTTGTGTTTATCCATCGACGTTTGGCCCGTAAACGCTAGGATCAAACAATGGATACAATTTAAGAAAAAATCTTATGGGAAATCCAACACTCGGCCCTTTCGTGGCGCGGCCCCCCTCCAGTAGGGACACTAAGGTACACATTTTTTATCAAAATGTACGAGGCTTAAAAACCAAATTACCAACGTTTAGAAACAATTTGAGCCTACTTGAACACAATTTGGTGGCTTTAACTGAAACTTATCTCGACGACACAGTGGGAGATCCTATGGTCGCCTCAGGAGACTGGAACATTCTAAGACGCGACAGAAAAACGCCCTGTGGTGGTGTGTTGTTGGCGACGCGTCCTCCAATAACTTTAAAACGACGCGCTGATTTGGAAACTGAGTTCGGGGAAGATCTTTGGGCGAGTTTTACTTGGCTCGGTCACTCTTTCTATATATGCGTAGTATATATGAAACCTTCATCGTCGGACAGTGACTACATGTCCTTCTTTTGTAATGTAGAAAGTATTATTAATAATTTAAAACATTCTGTATTGATTTTAGGTGACTTGAATTTAAATAGTGCGTCCTTGTCTATACAAAATTATTATTGTTATTTCATATCTTTTTGTTGTCTGACTGAGAAGAATGAGGTGAAGAATGAGTATGGCGGTATACTAGACATTGCAGATAAATTGCAAGAATGTCGCCTACGCTGGTACGGTCACGTATTGCGAAAACCGGCTAGTTACGTGGAGAACAAATGTCTTGCCATGGCGCCTCCGCCGGGTCGTGGCAGACTGGGTAGACCCAAGAAGTGCTAGCTTGACGTCGTAAAGGGTGATATGCGTGCAAATGGCCTTACTAACCAGGATGCCGACGATCGTGCGAAGTGGAGGCGTAAAAGTAGGAAAGCGGACCCCGGGCTCCCGAGAGGGATGCAACCGGGAACATCGCTCGGATGATGATGATGATGCTGATGATCATTGTGAGGCGCATTACACAATGAAAATTCCACTAGTTTTTAATTTTGTACTCAGTTTTTAATTTAGATTTTTTAATTAAACTTGGACAATAAAGGTATTATCTATTTTTATCTTCCTCTTTTCTTGCATTTATAAAAAAGATAAGATCCTTACTTTTATTATTATTGTAAAAATGTATTTTTGTTTCAAATTTACTTTTTTTTTAAACATTAATATACCTAAATTTACGTTTTAACAATTAAAACAATAGAACTAACATGGTGAATAACTTGATTAAATAAAAATATGTTAGAAATACGCTCTGTAAGTCGAGTTATCAACTTATTCACAGTAAATTACAGACTTGACATATCTTATATTGTGAAAACTACGTAAAATTTTAATAATTCATTAGCATCACTTTAAAGATACCATAAAATAACATTCATAGCCACAAAAACATCTACATTTTAATCATTTATTGATTCAGGACAACATGTCAAACTTTAAAAAGGCCTCCCTGTAAAATTGGTGTTTTAGAGATATCAACATATTCACGCCAGGCACGGAAATATACATATATACTTATCAAAAAAAAACAATAAACTTGTTATTTCTCATAGAATATTTCTTGAAACGATCTGCTACTGCCATCTATTAGCACTCACTTAAACAAATATAGTTTATTTTTTATTCGCTAGATGGCAGTAAAAAATTTAAATCAGCGCCATCTACATTCGAATAGCGGTCTTTCTAGAAATTAAGTTTCTCAATTTGTGTAATAGATGGCAGTATAAGTTAAACAAAAAGACTAACAGTAATAAAATCTCATCTGTCGCGTCAAATCTCATCTGTCGCGTCAAAATCTGTCGCGAGAACGGCTGAAAATGCTCACCCACAAAAGTGCCCAACGCGCCATAAGAAGTTTTCACTTCAAAAAGGTAAAGGGACTTCGATCCAAACGCATGTCCCGCGACACGTTCATATTTGACGTCTTATAAATCGATAATCACGATACTGCCTGCACTCACAAAAAAGTGTCATGTTACGGGAATGTGAGTGAGCGTTATTGACAAGGTAACCATAGCGTTTTCTTATTGACTTTACAGACAACCTTTTTATCAACGTTTATTGTTATATCAGGGCACAGATACAGCATTCCGGGATCCCACTTCTGATCTCCTCACAGCGCGACTGAAGGTCCGTTCCCAGCAGTACTGCATAGACGCCTACCAGCTCGTCAACGGATTCCTCTTTACCAAGGACTTCTTCTGCGCCTCCTTGAGAAACGGCACTAGAGACGCTTGTTTGGTAAGGTTATGTTAAGTGTGGATCTAACTTTATAGAGCATAAGGGAAACTATGGAGCACATCCTGTGTGAATGTGACGTCTTAGCAGCGAAGCGTATGAGCTTCCTTGGGAATGCGTATCCCAAACCGGAGGAATATAGGTTTCTTCCTCTCAGTGGGATCACCGCGTTAATCGACCACTTCTTCAAACAGTTAGAAACATTAAGGTTAGGGGTAAACACAAAGATCCCCCTGGGTCGAAGTGTTGCTGGCTCTGTCATCCCCCAATAAGATAAGATAGGGGGAAGATTACAGCTGGCGTCCGCAGGAGTTGCAAAACCAAACACAACCCTGCACGTTTCGATAATATAAACGAGCTCAAAGTGCACCGATAAAAATATCATACGATTCAAATAAATAATTAGGCCATAGTCGACATATAAGCAAAATAGAGGAGACGTAACCTTTGTTTTAGGACTCATTTACACAGGATCTGTACATACAGGACCGGTTTTAATGGATCCGTCATTACTGGAAGGTAATGCATTACACAATATTTGCCTGTAACTTCAAGCCAATAGGTCAGGAGCTCTATTTTTGAATCGCTCGTGTGACATAGCTTCGTCATATACGCCTACAAGTTATGCTCGACATCCAAGTCGTATGACACCAATCTTCTGTGCGCTCGACGCGAGGCGAACGATTCAAAAGTAGAGCCCCTGAACTTCATAATTGCACATCTTTCATATTATACTGTGTTGGGGGCATGCGCTGAGAAATTCTCAGCTTTTTAAAATGACGAAAGTTCGGTTGTAGGCGGGATCTAGGTCTATAATGCGTCACCTAGTAAATGAGCGCCTAGTAGTTACTTCAGTTCAATACTACTTTGTTTCACACTCTGCATCTCGTATCTACGAATCGTGTTTGTTTATTTGGTAACTCCATAATATTTCACCATTTGGGCAAAGTAATAAATTATTTTCGTATAAAGAGATACTATCTAACTTTTTGGAAAATGGTGTTTGCAATAAAGAATTTATGGACCTATCTATCAATGCATAGTGCTTAGACTTTTAAATCCAAATTATATGTTTGCTATGCAGTTCCAATAAGACTGCTTATGCTGCCAAACGCAACGCGCCAGAAATACCCGTCGCTTACAACTAATATCGTTTATTTTAACGAATGTGTTTTGTTTTTCTCAAAAGTACTGAGATGGAATTGTAGGTGAAATTTTTACCGATATTTTGGGGTAATTTCGATGCGAAAATTCTTTGTCATTTCAAAGCTAGATTAATTTTAATTCTTAACTTTAGGACAGCTTCAAAAGTATAAGAAATTTTTGTTTGCTATGTAGTTCTTTGCAACTTTAAAACAGAATTTTGATTTTAACTTTTTAATCTAAATCAATACGTGCCTTGCAACTTTAAAACAGAATTTTTATTTTAACTTTTTAATCCTATTATTATGTTTGCTCTTCAGTTCGATGCAGGCGCACCAGCCGTCCAGCAGAACCGTCTGATGGGCGTGATGAGTTTCGGACCAGAACGATGCGGCCACGAGTTCCAACCAGCTGTCTTCGTCAAAGCTTTTTACTTCCGGTAAATTAAGCAGTTACAACCCGCGGGTTTGCTCGCATAAAATTGCATGGAGTTTAAGTGGCCAAACACTTTTTAGGGATCCGTACCCAAAGGGTAAAAACGGGACCGTATTACTAAGACTTCACTGTCTGTCAGTCTGTCTTTCTGTCCGTCTGTCTGTCCGTGTGTCACCACCGATTTTCTCAGGAACGGATGGACTTAGCAAGTCGAAATTTATACCAGATATTAAGGTCTATCGTAATAGGGACTCTATTAGGCAATGACGTAGCTATCGTAGGGCAAGGTGGTGAAGTGGACCAGGGCCCCGCAGCGCAGGGGGCCCTCTAACCTCAGCTTTGAAAAGAGAGGAGCATAAAAAAAAACTTGTGAGCCGGCTCGAGCTTCGAGTCTCGACCCTGCTCAAGCTCCCATACTAAATGTCCGAACCTCTTTGAAGACCAATATAAGTTCAAGCTACGCGGAAAGAAGGGACAAGGGCCCGATTTTTTCCCTATGCACCGGGCCCTTGTCCACCTAGCTACGCTACTGTATAAAAATAAAAGGCCTGACTCATCCCCTCCTGAAGTCCTGAAAATATGCGCAAAAGATTTTCGCGAGAACTTGTAGCTAAGTACCAAAATTTACCTTAATTTTCAACTTTTTTTTTGCAGCGACTTTGTTAAAAGCACGATAGCCTCATATAAAACGACAGCCGACCTGATAGAGGCGATGAAGGAAGTCGATCCTCATCTCCGCCCACCGCTCATCGAAAACCACGAAGTAGACATTCAAACTTTACACAATGATGAGACAACACCTGATAATAAACATGATTGAATTGACATGGATTTTATTAATATTTTTTTTGTTTGGCTTAGGGCTCGTTCAGACGACACGCGCCCGCCATGCGCACCACTCGCGTACAACTCGTTTTGAAATTTGTTGTATTTGACGACCCAGTTGGCACAATGTTCACCATGCCGGACTGCCAAACACAGGGTTGCGGGTTCGATTCCCGCCTCAGACATGTATTTATGCTTAGATATTTGTCTGTGGTCTGGTTGTTTCTATGTATTATAAGTATAAATTTACAAAAGAAAAGTATATAAGTAGTAGGTACCTAATATCCGTTGTCTACCACCCATAACACAAGTCTAGTTACTTAGCTTGTGGCTAGATGGCGATGTGTGGAAGGTCTTGCAATATTTATTTATTTATTTATACTTAATTTGAGTCTTATGACACATCAATAGTTCTCAAATTGCATTTATGCAAGACGTGTGAGCAGGTGGACTTGCCAAGCTGTATCTCATGATGAACCGTGATAATGCCGTGATAGCTAAACAGTTGACAGACAACAGTTGATGTATTTCTATTTATATAGCATTTAATTATTTTATATAAGTAATGCATTTTTTTGCATCCAAGCAGTGGCGTAACTATAGTGTTTGAAGCCCGGGGCAAATTCATTGAATACCCCCCCCCCCCTGCCCCACAGTCTTTCAACAAGTTCTTTTAGTCGGTCTAAAAATAATGTTTAAATGAAAATATTTTATTTCTAAGTCAAGACAAAACTATTTTCTTTACTAACTGTGTAATAATAAATGTTGGGTGTACTGCGGCTGACCAAAGCTCGAACATACAGTCTGATGGTTGCTGAATATGAATATGTCACCGGCGCGCATATAAGAGACTTGGAAATCATAGTAGTAGAACACACTCTACCGACGACGTCTGAGGCAATTGAAAATTGACTTTACTTTTGATAGAGAGAATGATGTTTGATAAATTGGTTTTTGGGTGCTTACCCAAAAAAAAAAATTTACTTAATACTTAATTTTTTTTTGTTAGTCATAGAATTAACAGCAAAAATTGATTAAGATATTGTCGAACATCACCCTTCATCATAAATAATGTAGGTAAATATTGGATTAATTACCTCTTGTTAAAAAGCCTGAAATGCCTGGGACGTGGATTATTCTGGATGTGCTACAGTTCGATTTTAGAATACCTTAGGTCGAATTCACGTTTCTTTTGGAGATAGGTCTTATTCGAGGAAAAGAGAAGGTCAAAGTTGCGAAATCGAATAGTTTACGTAAACTATTAAAACGGATATTGTTTGAAGGGTACAAAACGAAATTGCAAAACGTTAAAATAAAACAAAACAGTTATCTAAGTCTAAGCATAAATTATTGTCTGAAGCGGGAATCGAACCCGTAACCCCTGTGTTTCGCAGTCCAGCATGGTGACCAGTACCCATGCTATGTTAAAAACTACATTATTATATTATTATTGACGACCTCTGTGGCGCGTCGGGGGAACACCCGACTGCGACGCAGAAGGTTGCGGGTTCGATTCCCGCCGGGAACAAGTATTTATGCTGACCATAAATTCTTGTTTCTGGTTCTGGATGTTTCCTATATGTATAATATGTATATATTTACAAAAAAAAAAAAAGTATATAAGTAGTTTATCCGTTATCTGGCACCCATAACACAAGCATTAAGTTGCTTAGCTTGGGGCTGGATGGCGATGTGTAATATGTCCTGAAATATTTATTTATTTTATTTATTATGTAAACAATCTGATAATAATGACGAGTAAATGTTTATTTTTTAGTATCTCAATTTTAATTTCAAATGTTTTTTATTTTAAATTGATCGTGAAAACAGCAAATTTAATATTATCTTATTAAATTTTATTAAATTCCGGAGAACGCGTCACGTTTAATTAAATATTTATTTCTCCTCTATAATACAGGACAAAGTTCGGAGGAGAAATGAGTCGCGCGCGAAGCTATCGCTCTTTATATTGGAAAATCATGACATTGAACTGATAACCATACCTTTCGCGAAATAGTGGTGGGGATAAACAAAATTTGCTCAATAACTCATCAACTCTCATGAAGAGCTGTTGTATTTTTTTAACTATTTTGAAAAACTTTGTAAGACAATAACTGTTTACTTATACTTTGAAACGAAACCATCGTAGTAGACCGTTGTTGTTTAGGTCACATAAAAAAACATTCATATAAATAATTACTGATGCTGACGTCATAGGTACGTCATCTAACAAATAAAGCGATGCATTAATTCAACATTCGCCTATTGTGCAGCGGCGCCCGGGTTCGATCCCCAGGTGATTAGCAAAAAGTGTAGGTAATTATTTTCGTTTTAAAATAAATTTAGGATTGTTTATGAAAACTGAGAATGTAACCTTTTAAAACTGTTAGAGGTTGAGGCACGCAAAAAAACTAGAACATGAAGGGCTAGGATTGACCACTTGGGAACTCAAGCTTAGAACCGCCTCGAATGGCAGGCGGTGTACGAATATGATCAGAGATGAAGCAAGTAGGAGGGAGGAAGCACACACTAAATCCTGAACATAATTTACCTCTAAAATAAACCGCCATATTCAATAAGTGTAACTGTTTAAATGAAGTCCTATCTGTTACAAAAGGTTCAGACTCGTAAAGTAAATAAATGAAAAATTTAATGCAGTCACGAGCCGCTCTGTAGCCGATATCGGCTCTGATGATATGTATATCTATGCAGTATATGTTATTAATGATAACAAAATTAGTAGCATCGGATATTAATATTAAAACTCATTACGTTAATATAGGATAAGTAAAGGTAAATTAAAATCACCAAAAGTCGTAGTATTTCTACATTCCTACCTAAAATAGTATATAGATTCTACAAACAAATTAACGAATTTAGATTCGGACTCGAGAAGCAAAACGCCGTTTCTAAACAATTAATACAGTGGGATTTCATGTTTAATATAAGTAATAAGAAAAATAGTACAAATTAAAATACTTAAATTACCTAACCTTCATACACTTCAGAATAAAATAAGAGAATTTCGTACAAATTTAATAAGTGTAAAATTGAATAATATAAGGGGATTGTGATTTGATCGCAAAATCCTATTCCTACCAGATTCCATATAATAATAAGTAACGTATAAGAGAAAACCATGAACTCAACACCAAATTCTACTGATGCGACGACGAGGACCAATAATGTCTCAACCACAAATAGGATTGTTTCACAGGCTGACCAAAGCTCAAACATACAGATGGTTACTGAATATGATTTTATGTCTCTATACCCCGCCGCTGTCACCGGCGCGCATATAAGAGACTTGGAAATCATAGTAGTAGAACACACTCTACCGACGACGTCTGAGGCAATTGAAAATTGACTTTACTTTTGATGGAGAGAATGATTTTTGATAAATTGGTTTTTGGCTGCTGACCCAAAAAAAAAATTAAGTACTTCATACTTAATTTTTTTTTGTTAGTCATAGAGTTAACAGCAAAAATTATTGATTTAGATATTATCGAACATCAATCCCTTCATCAAAAATAATGTAGGTAAATATTGGATTAATTACCTCTTGTTAAAAAGCCTGAAATGCCTGGGACGTGGATTATTCTGGATGTGCTACGGTTCGATTTTAGAATACCTTCGGTCGAATTCACGTTTCTTTTGCAGATTAGGTTTTATTCAAGAAAAAGAGGTCACAAGTTGCAAATTCAAAATAGTTTACGTAACCTATTTACCTAAGCAAAAATTTAAAATTGTTTAATACAAAAAACGTAAAAAAAACAGTTTAAGGATGCCATGGGTGACGTTCTTAAAGACTGGTAACCTTAACCATCTCCGATCAATGCCTCTGTTTGTTCTAAAAAACGCCTGATGAATTTATCTCAGCAGTAAAAAACCAAACATTTTAGTTCATTTTATTCGACGACCCAGTTGGCACAATGGCCACCATGCCGGACTGCCAAACACAGGGTTGCGGGTTCGATTCTAAAAATATTTATGAATATATTTTTTAGGCTGACAATATAAAATAACTTGTTGAAAGACTAAGTCAAGACAAAACTATTTTCTTTACTAACTGTGAAATAATAAATGTTGGGTGTCCCTCCTCTGACCGAGGGCCTTTGCGGCTGGGGGCCCGTGGCATTTTTCCAACTAGCGCTTTAAATATATGTATTGCCGAACTGTTAACTTATATTCAATAACAAACCTTGCCTTCTAATAAATACCAATGGCAAAGCCATAGAACATTCTAACAACTGCCGTCGTTGTAGTAATTATTTCAATAAATAAAATAATTAAATATTCGAGGACATTCCACACATCGCCATCTAGCCCCAAGCGAAGTGACTAGACATGTGTTATGGGTGCTAGACGACGAATATACTACTTATATACTTTTCTTTTGTAAATATATACTTATAATACATAGAAACAACCAGACCACAGACAAATATCTAAGCATAAATACTTGTCTGAGGCGGGAATCGAACCCGCAACCCTGTGTTTGGCAGTCCGGCATGGTGGCCATTATGCCAACTGGGTCGTCGAATAAAATGAACTAAAATGTCTGGTTTTTTTAATGCTGAGATAAATTCATCAGGCGTTTTTTAGAACAAACAGAGGCATTGATCGGAGATGGTTAAGTTACGTAAACTATTTCGATTTCGCAACTTTGACCTTCTCTTTTCCTCGAATAAGACCTATCTGCAAAAGAAACGTGAATTCGACCGAAGGTATTCTAAAATCGAACCGTAGCACATCCAGAATAATCCACGTCCCAGGCATTTCAGGCTTTTTAACAAGAGGTAATTAATCCAATTTTTACCTACATTATTTTTGATGAAGAGATTGATGTTCGTTATTATCTAAATCAATAATTTTTGCTGTTAACTCTATGACTAACAAAAAAAAATTAAGTATAAAGTACTTAATTTTTTTTTTTTGTCAGCAGCCAAAAACCAATTTATCAAACATCATTCTCTCCATCAAAAGTAAAGTCAATTTTCAATTGCCTCAGACGTCGTCGGTAGAGTCTGTTCTACTACTATGATTTCCAAGTCTCTTATATGCGCGCCGGTGACAGCGGCGGGGTATAGAGACATAAAATCATATTCAGCAACCATCTGTATGTTTGAGCTTTGGTCAGCCTGTGAAACAATCCTATTTGTGGTTGAGACATTATTGGTCCTCGTCGTCGCAACAGTAGAATTTTGTGTTGAGTTCATGGTTTTCTCTTATACTTTACTTATTATTATATGGAATCTGGTAGGAATAGGATTTTGCGATCAAATCACAATCCCCTTATATTATTCAATTTTACACTTATTAGATTTGTACGAAATTCTCTTATTTTATTCTGAAGTGTATGAAGGTTAGGTAATTTAAGTATTTTAATTTGTACTATTTTTCTTATTACTTATATTAAACATGAAATCCCACTGTATTAATTGTTTAGAAACGGCGTTTTGCTTCTCGAGTCCGAATCTAAATTCGTTAATTTATTTGTAGAATCTATATTATACTATTTTAGGTAGGATTGTAGAAATACTACGACTTTTGGTGATTTTAATTTACCTTTACTTATCCTATATTAACGTTATGAGTTTTTATATCCCTTCCGAGGTCATCCATTTTTTTTTCAAAAGGTCCGGATCAGTCGAATTTTCCGCGGGAAATCCCGTGAGATCGGGATTTCTCGAGGGGGGTCATTAGAATAGCGATAACAGCGAAGTTATGAATGGGAGCTAGATACACCCTATGTCATAAAGAATCGGTATGAAGTACACTACCTACCTATATATACATTAGTGCAGTTTTATCTTGTTATGTATTATTAATTCTAAGGTGAAAGTCCTTTCACTGAACTTTCTCCACTTTCTCCAGTTTGTTTTACATACGTAGTTATAATTTAAAAATTAAAGGAGTTATTCCACAAAAAAAAATTATATGACTTGTACAATTCAAAACTTACAAGTTTAGGACAAAAGAAACTACTTTACTCGATATTTTATAGCCCTGGCAGACTAAAGCCATCTGGCCGTTTAAGTGGACCACCCGCGTCGCGGGCGCGCGCGTCGGCAAAAAATTCTTATGTTTACATTTCATTTACGATAACACTGCCGCGCTAAGTGGTTTCGTTTTACAACTTTGTTTACAGTTTAGTTTGTCATGAATCATTACACAAGAGGTTGGTTGTTTGAAGTGCTTTGTTTACGAGTATGAACAAAAAACCAAACACTCGAAAACCGTTTTTAGTGACCGTGGGAACGGTCGGGCCGCCTCTAGGAGGTTATTCGTTTTTTTCGAGCTTATTTACACGAAATAAAGCCAAAATTACGCTAATTGAATGATTAGTACGTATCAAGATATGTTGTTACTGTCGAGATTATCTATCCACTAGTGTATTTTTATTCGGAATAAATAAATATTTACGAGAATGTCGCGCCATTGGCGCTGTCTCGTGACTTGGTTGATGTATTTGACAATTTCTTTACGAAATTTATTCTAAAAACCTATAGAATGGTATAAAAACTGTTTAGAACTCATCCATCCATGTTTTGCTTGGTTAAATTATTTTATTCGTTCACAAAACACAAGCTCAAGTGCAAAAGTTGCCGTTGCGGTTGCGACGTTCCCACTTGACCTCAGACTCGCTCAACAAATGCGAAAAAAGTAATATTTCCGGTTGTTATATTGGTAGCTATGAGTCTGTATAAACAACTTAATGTTTTCTCTTTCACATTGTCTTTGTTCGAACAAGCTAGCTATATTTTTAAAAGCTTGACATTGAGATTGAAATAGGAGCCAAATTATCGACCTCCAGGAGGATGCGACCGTTGCGCGCTGTTTTAATAGCGGCCTCCAGGAGGTAACCGACCTTGGTAATATCCAATGCTACTAATTTTGTAACCATTAATAATGTATACTGCATAGATAGATATACATATCATCAGAGCCGATATCGGCTACAGAGCGGTGGCGCGTGTCTGCATTAAATTTTTCATTTATTTACTTTACCGAGTCTAAACCTATTGTAACAGATAGGACTTCATTTAAACAGTTTCTTATTGAATATGGCGGTTTATTTTAGAGGTAAATTATGTTCTGGATTAAGTGTGTCCCTCCTCACTCCTTCATGATGCTTCATCTCTGATCATATTCGTACACTGCCTGCCAGTCGAGGCGGTTTTAAGCTTGAGTTTCCAAGTGGTCAATCCTAGCCCTTCATGTTCTAGTGTTTTGCGTGTCTCAACCTCTAACAGTTTTAAAAGCTTACATTCTCAGTTTTCATATACAATCCTAAATTTATTTTTAACGAAAAAATATTACTCTTTTTGCTAATCACCTGGGGATCGAACCCGGGCGCCGCTGCACAACAGGCGACCATTACACATGACCGACCAAGCTGCTATCTCCCATTGTGTTGAATTAATGCTTCGCTTTATTTGTTAGATGACGTACCTATGACGTCAGCATCAGTAATCTACACTTCTACACTAATATTATAAAGAGGAAAACTTTGTTTGTATGTTTGTTTGTTTGTACTGAATAGGCTCAAAAACTACTGGACCGATTTTAAAAATTCTTTCACCATTCGAAAGCTACATTATCCACGAGTAACATAGGCTATATTTTATTTTGGAAAAAAAATAGGGTTCCGTAAGATATTTGGGTTTTTCGGACACAAGGTGTAAAAAATCAACCAGAAAAGTTACTTATTTTGCGTACGCTGCCTAAACTATAAAAGATAGAACCATAAAATGTTCTAATTAATTGTAGATCTTATAAATATCTACAAAAAGTCTGCGACACACTATAACCATCTATGTCGAGTGAGGCACAGCAACCATTTTTTTATTTAAAAATCTTGAATTTTTTTTGGACTACATTTAAACGCGTTTATTTTACTCATGCTATTAATCCTTATCAAAATAAATGATTTCATCACTAAGAACAGTTTATGGAGATAATATTTGGTCTTTGAATGATTAAAATTGGACGTTTGGTTTTGAAGTTATGGCGAAATTAAAATATTACGATTTCTGCTGCACGGCCCGTTGCGAAGTGGGCGTCACCAAGGGGGGGGTGCGCGTGCGGGAGGGGAGTTTAGATCTATGAGTAAGGTACCCGCGCGGCTCAGTCGCGAGGTCGGCTCCCTACGCAGCGGTCGTGCGCGAAGTCTAATAATTTTCGTGCGACCAATTTGGCCAATTCTCTTTTTGTTGTATTTGTTATTGTCAGGAGAAGGTTCTTATGAAAGAAAATATTAAGAAAATTGCGTAGAACATTATTACGCGGGTGAAACCGCGGGGCGCAGCTAGTTATTTATATGAATGTTTTTTTATGTGACCTAAACAACAACGGTCTAGTACGATGGTTTCGTTTCAAAGTATAAGTAAACAGTTATTGTCTCACAAAGTTTTTCAAAATGGTTAAAAAAATACAACAGCTCTTCATGAGGGTTGATGAGCTATTGAGCAAATTTTGTTTATCCCCACCACTATTTCGCGAAAGGTATGGTTATCAGTTCAATGTCATGATTTTCCAATATAAAGAGCGATAGCTTCGCGCGCGACTCATTTCTCCTCCGAACTTTGTCCGGTATAGAGGAGAAATTAATATTTAATTAAACGTGACGCGTTCTCCGGTAAGTATATTATTATTAAATTAAATAATAATAATATTAAACTTGGTTTTTCTAATAAATATAAAAAAAATTACTTGAATTGAAAATTAACCAAAATTGAGTTAAGTAATAAATAAAATAATAAATCTAAAAAAAAAGTAGATTGTTTAAGTAAAGTTAAAAACAAACTTAGAGAATATATTATAGATAAGATATTTTGATAAATGTTCTCCGAAAGTTCTGAAACTAACCTAATGATAAGTACTTACTAATACTCATTGTAAGTGGACTTATGTCTTTTATGAGTAAATAAATTCTTTAAACCTAAACCTAAAGTTTCCAATGTACTGGCAGCGCCCTCTGCGGCCGTAGTGGCGAACTCAGTCGTTGTATGTAACTTGAGTCATAAGATCTTTTGTGGGTCACTAAGTACTTAGTATTTGAACGCGGCGCTAGATAGCGCTTAAAAAACATTTCAATAAAATAAAAATAAATCAGCCTAGAAAAAGACATAATATCTGCAAAAGAACAAATTCGATCGAAGGTGTTTCTTTATTTCAACCGTAAATTGTATTAGATCTGAGATATTTCAAGCTTTCAGCACTAGAGGCCCTACTACTAAGATTTCCAAGTCTATCATATCGACACGGGCGCGGGTGACGGCAGGAAATAGCGACATATAATCATATTCAGCAATCGTCTGTCTGTTTGGGCTTTTATTTGTAATTATTTTGTTTGTTCTGCTAATTATTGTGACATTATTATTGCTACTCGTCGCGTCGTCGAGTTAGTGCAATTTTGTTTAGAATTCATGATTATGGAATCTATTTGGACAAGGATTTTAATAAATCACAAACCTTAATTTTTTTTCGATTTTACGCTTATTAGAAATTATTATTACTTACGAAATTATTTTAATTTGTCTTTTTGCAAATTACTTGGGGATCGAACTCAGATGCAGCTGCACAACAGGCAAGCTACAAACGTGAACGACCAAACTACTACGTCATGAAAATCTGAATTAATGCATCGCTTCATTCTTTAGATGACGTAGTTATGACGTTGGCAGACCACAACAACTGCCGCCGTGTTTTTTACTGCTGTGATAAATTAATTAGGCGATTTTTACTGCACCATACGGAGACATTAAGGTTTCCTTTTAGAGGAAATTAAGAGGAAAGGGTACCGGGGGCTCTTTCCTAAACTATTACAAACGTAGTCGACTGTTTTCTCCCTGGATAATGACACTAGAGCAAATATTTTTGGTGCATAAAACTTATAACTGCCATGACCATTGACCATGCCTCTATTTTTTGTTATTTTTTTTGTCCTACTTTTCTATGAAAATTAGAAAATGAAAAAAACCAAAACATAGGGGCATAGATTTTATGGCACAAAAATATTTGCTCTATTGTCATTATCCAGGGAGGAAACAGTCGACTACGTTTGTATGGAGAGAGCGCAGGTACCCTTTACAATTTAGAGATTTCACAAAAATACAGAAATAAAGAAATCGAAATTCTCTTTAAGAAAATTTATTATTAAATTGTTTTCATTCAGAATATTTAGTTTGTAATAAAGTTATACTCTAGTCTAGTGTTATTAAAATAATTATTAGGTATAGTTTAGATTTTTATGTCATAAAAAAATAAGGAGGTTCTCAATTCATCGCCTTTTGAGGTACGGAACCCTAAAAGGAGGGTTCCGTACCTCAAAAGGTAAAAAGGAACCCTTATAATATCCTTCTTGTCCGTCCGTCTGTCTGTGTGTGTTTTATGTATGTTCCCCGAATACTTGAAGAAGGCTCACCTATTGAGATGATTCTTTTTTTGCTGAAATATGTCATTAATTGTGTAATTTTTTTTTTATAAAACACGCGTGGAAATTCATCTTTTTCAAAATCCTTTCATAGCGGATGCCTACGTCATACATAATCTAATAGCTATCCTGAGCGATGTTGGCTTAGCGACTATACCTCGACTTTAATTCTGAAGGTCGTGGGTTCAATCCTAGGCGGTCGTGCACCGATGGATTTTCTTAATAAAAAATTATGTGCGCTAATTCACATTGCTCTTACGGTGAAGGAAAACATCGCGATGAAACCTGCGGCTTAGTTAGCTCCAAAAGTATTGACAAGTTCTTTCATCTGGACATGGTCGACTGAGCTGGGTAGTAGGTGCTAGGTAAGCCTACTCCATCCTGAAAAAGGACCCAATAAAAAAGGTCCTTTTGTATGGTAGTGACGCGTGGCCGGTGCTTGAGCGACATAAGCAGGAGCTGAAGATGTTGCGCTAGATGTGTTGAGCGAAAGGATCGCGTCAGGAACTCTCGCATCCGGGGCAGCCTTCATGGCCGAGACATTGCAGATAAATTGCAAGAATGTTGCTTACGCTGGTACGGTCACGTCTTGCGAAAACCGGCTAGTTACGTGGGGAACAAATGTCTTGCCATGGCCCCTCCGCCGGGTCGTGGCAGACTGGGTAGACCCAAAAAGTGCTGGCTTGACGCCTCCGCCGGGTCGTGGCAGACTGGGTAGACCCAAGATGTGTTGGCTTGACGTCGTAAAGGGTGTTATGCGTGCAAATGGCCTTACAAACCAGTATGCCGAAGATCGTGCGAAGTGGAGGCGTAAAAGTAGGAAAGGCGGACCCCGGGCTCCCGAGAGGGATGCAACCGGGAACATCGCTCGGATAATGATGATGATAAAGAGGTCTAATTGCGGAAAACAGCCCGAATACCAGTACCAATATTATCTATGCTGTATGACTTTTAGCCCATTGGATTGTCCAGTGAGTTAATATTATGAGTCAGTCAGTATACTTTGAATTTTACGTTCAAACTGCTTACAGATTTCACTTTATCTTATTCTGGTCTTATAGGTCTCTAGGTCTTATTTATTATTACAAAATAACCATTTTTTTTACTCATCGAAATGATTAAACAAAATCATTGTTGAACATTTTTCTAAGCAATAAGATCCATTATCGAATAACACCAGGCGCTGACAGACGTAACACGTTTTGCTCATACGATATATACAAATATTTTTATCATCTAACCAAAAAACATTTAAGCGATTTTAAACCTTACATAGTAGAGATAAAAACCTTACTACAATGCAACGATGTAAAAATGTAAATTTGTATTTTTATATAACTGTCCGCATGTTAGGTTATGTATTTCATTCAGTCTGATTGTAAAAGTGTAAGGAACACTGCGCCCGCGCATATTAAGAAAAAAATCGTAGAAATAATGACAGAAAAACATTTAAAATTCGAACTCTATCGACTTTATTTAGAAAATTGCTTGTAAAATTGATTTGAAAGTGACTTAACTAAATCTAACCTATCAAATAGGTAATAATTTAATAGGTATTTGATTTGTAAAGTGAACGAGTGCAAATATGGATACTGAATATCAAAACAGCGAAGTGAGCGCTAGAAAACAGATTTTGACAGCACTTATTGGTAAGTGTGCTTTTTTATAATGGCTTCGTAAGATTTGTGCATATTGCCAGGAATAAATTATTCACATTAGGTACTTATTTATGATTATATTTAAAAAAGATTACCTAAATAATAATTTTAATGCTTTAATTATGAGCAGTAATTATGAATAAATAAATAAATTATCTATATATGTATTCTATCTTGAAACGATCCCGTGGAAATATCGGGATAAAAAAAAGCATATGTTATTCCTAATGAATCCTCATACCTCATCCTCATACCAAGTTTCATCAAAATCGATCCAGTAGTTTCGGAGCCTATTCGTTACAAACATAGAAATCTTTCTTTTACATTATATGTGTAGATAAACCAAATAAAATAATCGTACTTAAGGTGAAAGGGTACCTGCGCGCTCTCCATACAAACGTAGTCGACTGTTTCCTCGCTGGATAATGACACTGGCACAAATATTTTTATGCCCCTATGTTTTGGTTTTTTTTCATTTTGTAATTATCAAAGAAATTAAAATTAAAAAAATTAAAAAATAAGAAAAAACAAAAAATAGGGGCATGGTCATGGCAGTTATAAGTTTTATGCACCAAAAATATTTGCTCTAGTGTCATTATCCAGGGAGAAAACAGTCGACTACGTTTGTAATAGTTTGTATGGAGAAAGCCCCCGGTAGGTACCCTTTCCTCTTAAGTAGATACTATTATGTAAAAACACATTTTATATGACAACTAGAGGTAACTAAAATATGTTGTTTTGCCATTTAAAAAAAAGGAAAAAAAATATGTTGTTCAATTCTCAGACTTAACGATATACACAAAAAAATTCATACGAATCGGTTCAGCCGTTTATGTGGATGTTGGCACCTCGACACGAGAATCATTATCATCACTTCACTGCATCATCATCATCAGCCGGTGTCAGTCCACTGCTGGACGTAGGCCTCTCCCAAGATACGCCACTGAGCCCGATCTTCGGCTCTTCTTCTCCATTCACTGCCCACCGCTTTGCGTATGTCGTCGCTCCACCTGGTCACAGGGCGTCCTACACTACGTTTGCCAATTCGCGGTCTCCACTCCAAGACAAGTTTACTGCATAGTAGGTATAAAATTCTCATCTACGCTGCATGCAATCTTCTTTCTTCTTCACGGCCCAGCATTCCGATTCATACATGATGACGTCTTATCACGGTTTTATAGATTTTATCCTTAAATATTTCAAAATTATTTCTTTCTTTTTAATTTTACTCAAATAAAAGTTTAATAATATCCTATTGACATTTTAATTTTGACTATATTATTGTAATTAAATTAACTTCAAACTGTAAATTCACATGCCTAGCCATGGCGAGATAGACGGACTATTATTTTTTAAGACCATTTTGTATTACTCTATTTCGTGTGAATGAATAAATGATTATGATTATGATTTTTTTTTTTTTTTTTTTTTTTTTTTTTTTTTCTTTCATATTACACATCGCCATCCAGCCCCAAGCTAAGCAACTTAATGCTTGTGTTATGGGTGCCAGATAACGGATAAACTACTTATATACTATGGCCCTATTATTGGTCAATTTTGTGCTGCTCTCTTCACTCTAGCGAATCAGGGTCTTATTTGCGACTCTATGCGTTTGCGCGCACTATGCAATCTCATAGGGTTGATTGTGAATACGGGTGTTTAGACTCATAGCTCTCGTACAAATAATTATAATTTCACAGTTTTCGTGATGAGACTTTTCTTTTATACAATTTAAAGTTAAATCGAATATTTTTTTCACAGCAATGTCTTTTGTATTTTAATTTATACTATGTAAATAACAAATTTAAGTAGATATTTTATATTAAATTTTAAGTACCTACTAAATAGCGAGACGTTTTTGGTGTAACGCGTAATAAAATTTGGCCAAATGCGTTATTGGTATAACGCGTAATAAAATTTGACTCAATGCGTTTTTGGCCTCTTGCGTTTAGGGGATTACTCGGTTTTGGTATTTTACGTCGCATATGACCAAAAACGCGACAATCCAATAGATTTTCGCGTTTTTGGTCATATGCGACGAAACTAGACCGAGATGCAATATTTTCGACTTAAAACTGACATAATAAGGTCGATTTGCGATTGTTCGCTTAAATTTTCTTCTACAAGTAGGTAGTTACTTCGTTTCATTTTACAGTAAGAGTTATGTTTGACGCAGATTTAATTAATTTATTATGGCTTTAATTATCATTATATTTACAAACGTAAGTAATAAACTAACACAGGTAGGTTTTATGCTAGGTATAATAATGTTGGTAAAACATAATTACAGTCATTGTTTAATTAAACACATAATCTAAGTATTTATTTCGTAATTATGATTCGTTGTACGTAATTAATTAAGGAGCAAATATCAGCAAAAAGTATAAATATTATTTTAATTTAATACTTACTAAATTACAAAACATTAAAATTTAGATCAAATAAAATACACGTTATTTTTTTTAAAGCAAAATACTTTTCGCCTGATAAAAAAAACCAAACCCGGATTCTAAATCCGGGTCCGGGTCTTAATTGTCTTGTTTTTAATTTTCTGTAACTTGTGTGTGCAATAAAGCGTTCTATCTATCTATCTATCTAAATAAGACCTCGTCGCCTGGAGTTAACTAAGCCGCGAGTTTCATTACGATGTTTTCCTTCACCTTATGAGCAATGTAGCGCACATAAATTTTACATAAAAAAAATTAATGGTGCATGGCCGGGATTCGAACCCACGACCTTAGTCAAAGTCAAAATTCTTAATTTATTTAAATCCATACATGAGATCACATTGAAACGTCTTAAAAACTAAGTTAGGATAGGATGCCTTCGAAAGGCGCCAATGAGAAGAAGGCATAAGAAACCTAATAAAAATAGTAAAAAATAAAAATAAAATAATAATTAATTCAGGTATCCATGGACCCCCAAACAGAAAATCCGATTTACAATAAAAAATAAAAAAGAGAAATAAATACAAATTCTGAGTCAAACAATTTAATTAGTTTCAATAAAAATATGGCATTATTTATGTTGTCATTTTTCAGAATTAAAGTCAAGGTATTTACCACTAACACAACACCGCAGTCTGTCTATCTAAATTTTTGATGATGACCCCGTTGTCACAATGGTCACCATGCCGGACTGCCAAACACACGGTTGAGGGTTCGATTCCCGCCACAGACAAGTATTTATGCTTAGATATTTGTCTGTGGTCTGGTTGTTTCTAAGTATATATTTACAAAAGAAAAGTGTACATATAAGGAGTACCTACTATGTCCGTTGTCTAGCACCTGTAAAACAAGTGTCTAGTTACTTAGCTTAGGGCTAGATGGCGATGTGTGGAATGTCCTGCAATATTTATTTAAAACTAGCGACCCGCCCCGGCTAGGCACGGATATATTATGCATGTATTATACATATAAACCTACCTCTTGAATCACTCTATCTATTAAAAAAACCCCATCCAAATCCGTTGCGTAGTTTTAAAGATTTATGCAGTCAAAGGGAAATAGGGACAGAGAAAGCGACTTTGTTTTATACTATGTAGTGAAGTGATATTTATTTTCAGCAACCATTCCAACATTCACTTATGGGATCCAGATAGGCTGGCTGTCCCCTATGGGCCCGCTGCTCAAGTCCTCGTCCACTCCATCATCAGCCCCATTCAATGACAATGACGTATCATGGATGGCAGCCGCCTTGCCTTTGGCTGCAATCTGCGGGATACCATTCTTCAGTGATGCCTCGGATAGATTCGGGAGGAAATTCTGCGGTATCGCTGTTTCTTTGCTGTCTTGTGTGAGTTATATGGCTTTTTTTAGGGACAATATTACTAAGACTTCGCTGTCCGCCCGTCCGTCTGTCCGTCTCTCTGTCCGTCTGTCTGTCTGTCACCAGGCTGTAATATCTCATGAACCATAATAGCTAGAGAGTTGAAATTTTCATAGATGATGTTTCTGTTGCCGCTCTAACAACAAATAGTAGGTAAGTACTCAAAACAGAAAAAAGTAAATATTTTTTGAGTAAGTTTTCTAAGAATTTTAGGTTTATGGTTTATGTTTACTATTTTTTAGGCAATATTTTTTGTTAACTATACTCTCAAAAGGGCAGGCAATATACTTTTTACCTATACAGCGTTTGACATACAAATTTTTTAGGGTTTTTTGCATTTGTTTTTACGTCAGGGGCTAAAAAGAGAATACAATAATTGGCCTGTTTTTGACGTGACAACGTTTTATAAATTGGTTTGCCGGGTGACACTTCAAGAAACTGCGTTACGCTCCGCTGACGTTATGCGCTCACAATGAGAGCGAGTGAGAGGCACGCGTCCCTTCCACTCGGGCATGGTTAGCCCGCCTAAGAGCGAGAGAGACAGACATAAAAAGTGAAAGGCACGCGTCCCTTCCACTCGAACACAGTTGTTGTCACGTAAAACTTTCGCCCGTATACCGACTTTACAGGCAACCAGTTTTTTAAGCTAGTTCCAAATCGCTCGTATGAATGGGGTTTATATTCACGGATATCGTGATCAGATGGAATTTGTTACTGATCATACCAAGTTGTTATATTCTAGGTACCTACTAAATAAATAAATAAATAAATATTTCAGGACATATTACACATCGCCATCCAGCCCCAAGCTAAGCAACTTAATGCTTGTGTTATGGGTGCCAGATAACGGATAAACTACTTATATACTTTTTTTTATTTTTTATGTGAATATATGTATACATAATATTATACATATAGGAAACACCCAGAGCCAGAAACAAGAATTTATGGTCAGCATAAATACTTGTTCCCGGCGGGAATCGAACCCGCAACCTTCTGCGTCGCAGTCGGGTGTTCGCCCGACGCGCTACAGAGGTCGTCAGAGGTCGTACTGATAAAGTGATCAGTTTCCAACGAAAAACAAATATAAAAAAATTACCACTAATCACGTTATCCGTGGATACAAGAAATAAATTAAAGTCGTTTTTAGAAACCGATCACTGTAGCAAATAGAGCTTAGTGGAGTATCTTTAGTTTTATTTGATCTTGCAAAAGAAAAGAAGTTTAATATTTCAATATTGAGTTTTATAATAATCAACAATGATAGATGTCAGGCTTCATTTTGAACATAATATTAAAGTTTTATTAAATCTTATATATAAAAATGAATCGCAAAATGTGTTGGTAAGCGCATAACTCAACAACGCCTGGACCATTTTGGCCAATTCTTTTTTTGTTGTGTTTGTTATTGTCAGGAGAAGGTTCTTATGAAGAAAATATTAAGAAAATTGCGTAGAAAATTATTACGCGGGTGAAACCGCGGGGCGCAGCTAGTAAATAAATAAATATTTCACGACATATTACACATCGCCATCCAGCCCCAAGCTAAGCAACTTAATGCTTAACTTATTAACCTCCTTATTCCAGATATCCTGGACAATAAAGCTGTCCTGCATCACGCCAACAGCTTTGATATCAGCTCGTGTTATAGCTGGCTTAGCTGCCTCCGGTTGCTTCATAGTCGTTCCAGTTTATATTAAGGAAATATCGGAAGACTCCTGGCGAGGTGCCTTAGGTAAGTCAACTATTTTAATTACTAGCTACGCTCCACGGTGTCACCCGCGTAAGTATCATTCCCGTAGAAATTGGGATAAAAGTAGCCTATGTTATAGTCTGAGCGTGATCACATGAAAAAAAAACCCATGAGCATAGATAAAGAAACTTGAGTTTCTAGTGCCTTCTTCTCATTGATGGGCGCGTTCCGAAGGCACACATCCTAACTTAGTTTTAAGACGTTTCTATGTGATCTGTATACAAATGTATTAAGCATCCAAATGACTAAAAAAAAATGACTTTGACTTTGTCAATGAATCAATGTACCTATCCTCATACCAAGTTTCATCAAAATCGGTCCAAAAGTTTCGGAGCCTGTTCAATACAAAAAAGCAATCAAATCTTTCCTCTTTATAATATTACTAGCGACCCGCCCCGGCTTCGCACGGCTGTATTATGCATGTATTATATTATCTAAAAACCTTCCTCTCTAATCACTCTATCTATTAAAAAAGACCACATCAAAATCCGTTGCGTAGTTTTAAAGATCTAACTAAGCATACATAGGGACATAGTGACGGCGAAAAGTGACTTTTCATTACTCATACTCGGAAAGTAGGTCTGAAGGTGCCTGAGAAGCGTATTGAAAATAAAATTTCCAGCCCTAGGGATTTTTGCTTTCACTGACAGCTGTCATGTCGAATTATGGCTTCGCACGGCTTGTGCAATCTGCATGTAGCCAGTATCAGTATCATTACGAATTAGGAACTTCAAAAACCTAACCTCCTTGCTTTTTTTTTACAACAAAGAATAATAATTATGCCTTGGCACGGCTCATGCATACTGCCAGAGTTTAGTACTTAGTAACTTTTTCTCAGTAATCAAATTCAAGTAGGTAGGTATATTTAGTTCAAGATATCTTATTTAATAAAATAAATGTAAAGACGAAAATGGTCAAAGCGACCTAAGACCATGCCGCGCCGCCCGCGCCCTGTCGATGTTGCTAATGTGGCTTTATGCGATGTATGGTCAGTGTCGTACCTTGAGTAAAAAAAAAACTGGTGGGAAATGCTAGCATTTCCAAATTATTTTAAACGTTTTAATTAGTACTATTTTTTGTTATTTTATTATGTTTTTGTGTTAAGTTTAATCTGGTTTTTCATTTATGATTGTGTATTTTGTGTAAATAACATTTTCTAGACAAACCGTGTTACAAAAACTGTAAGTTAAATCTACGGACTTCGCGTCATTTCCCAGTGTTGGATTAACTCATTTATAAAAATTTATTCGGTAAGTACCGCCGTATTTAAGTATTGAATACAAATAGCAGAAACCTAAAAAAAACACTAAATAATGTATACCCTCTTTGGTCCCAACCTTGTAAGAGGATCAGGTAGTATGGACACATGAGTACCTACTCATGTGGTATGGAGTCTCATTCACTCTCGTTGTTAGGAAGAATTTTATGTATTATTCGTAATAAAAAGCACAGTGTTTACCTCGGGTGAAAGACTCATTAAGTCCCTCGAACTATTAGCGCCCTCGCTACGCTCGGGCGCCAAACTCCATCTCGGGACTTGCAATGAGTGACTTTCACACCTAGAATAACAATGTACTATTTTATCACAATTGCTCATAAAGTGGATCTTATTAAACCGCTTAGGCTCATAATGCAACGTATTATACACGCGTGCGATAAAAAAAAATCCAACTAGTGGTAAAATAATACGTTATCCCGATAAGTTAAATACGTATCTTACTGCTAATTACATATTAGGTAGATGAAACATTCTTAATTATTCTGGGATATACTGTTTTGATGTATAGAAAAAAGGTACCATCAAAGAGTTTTTAAGCCTTGCTGGCTTAAAACTCTTTGTTGGTACCTTTTTTCTTCTTTTCAAAAGGTTGTCTCTAAAGTCTGCTATCGAACGATAATAATAATTTTACGTGATAACGTCTTTGAAAACAATTAAAAATTGAGTTTTGTTTTTATTTTGTTTTTTCTTTACGTAGGTACATAAATATATTTTTTCCTTACCATTATATTGTTTTTAACCGCCGACGCAAAAACAAATGAAAAAAAAACCCTAAAAAATATTGTATGTCAGACGAGGCTGGAAAGGTTAAAAGTCTTTTGCCTAGCCTTTCGGGAGTGTAATTAACAAATAATAGTAAATAACCTAAAATTCTTTAAAACTTTTTATTATTTTAACAAGTCTTTTTTTATTCGCAACTGTGATAAAAAACGTCGTACGATACAGGTGTGGATTGATCATTCCATAGAGGCGGTTTATGACGCGCGAGCGGAACGCGAGTGTGGCAAAAGCCGAGAACTTTTCACACTTGTATCGCAATGTACTATTATTTTATACTATGTAGTGATAAGGAAAGACTAGCTGCACCCCGCGTTTTGAGCCGCGTAACTCCCGATCCCGTGGCAATATCGGGATAAAAAGTCACACCAAAATATCGGTAAAGATCTCACCTACAATTTCATCTCAGCACTTTTGAGAAAAACAAAACACATTCGTACCAATCAACAATTTTTACCAACGAAGGCGACCGGTGCTGGTAGTAACTATTTAGTAATCTGTGTAGCAAGGTCGTTGGCATATGGACCCCTTATAAACCGATGATTTTGGAGGGTGTGTTTTTTAGATATTCACTTAAAAAGGGTTTTTTGAAATTTAATTGCGGGCGAACCCACGGGCAGAAGCTAGTAAAAGTAGTAAGTAATAATAAGTAGAAGTATTGTAGTTGTAGTGGTAGTAATTCACAACCTACCATTAAGGTTCCGCTGGTCGATCGTGTTTCCATACAAATGAATTTAGAGTGTTATCCATTTATTCTTTATGGAATTTGAAAAAACAAAAGTTAAATCTACATAACAAGTCTATATCTAGCCCATGTAGGCGACGAAATAGACAAATCATATTTAATTTAATATGATTTAATATAAATAAATATAATTTGTCTATTAAATAATATGATTTAATATAAATAAATATAATTTGTCTATTTCGTCGCCTACATGGACTAGATATAGACTTGTTATGTAGATTTAACTTTTGTTTTTGCAAATTCCATAAAGAATAAATGGATAACACTCTAAATTCATTTGTATGGAAAACACGATCGACCAGCGGAACCTTAAAGCTGAATCAAATCTTTTCCATCCAAAGGTTGCCTGGAAAAAATCGCTTTCAGCGATAAGGCCGCCCATTTGTGCAACTTATACTTTCTAGTTATTACTTTACTTTGTGTATGTCGTGTTTGTTTCTTCCTGTGTTGTACAAATAAAGTTATCTATCTATCTAGTTATAGTACATTGCAATACAAGTTTGGTAAATTGATCATTGTATAGAGGCGGTTTATGACGCGCGAGTGCGTTTCAAAAAGCCGAGATACAATGATCAATCCAAACGTGTATCGTACGACGGTTTTTATCACAGTTGCGAATGAAAGAAAAGAATATAATAATTAACAAAATATTCGTAATAACTCTATGTTTAAGTACTATTTTTTTGGTAATTATACTCCCGAAATAAATTTCAGATGTGCCTCTCTCATTGTTCCAGGGTCTTTAACAATGACTGTCTGCAAACTGGGAGTGATATTTGTGTATGTTGTCGGCATGACCACTTCGTATGCCGTCAATCAGATCGTGTACTTGGCTGTGGCGGCTGTTCATGTCGTACTGTTCAGCTTTATGCCTGAATCGCCCAATTATTTGTTGAAAATTGGAAGAGAGAAGGTTAGTTCTCCTTTTTTTAGGGTTCAATACCCAAAGTGTACCCAAAGTCGTGTCTCGTGTGCAGCGCACAACGATGCAGACGTGACACTTAATACCTAATAATTTATTTGCGTATTTGTGACGAATAGCGCAGCGTAAGCTGCCGTTCGTATTTCATCACAATGAATAACAACATTGTGGTGAACGAGTTGCTGGCGTTCCTGCAGCAGAAGCTGGACGTGATGGACGAGTTGTCTGCACTACAGATCTGCACATCGAACTTCAGTGAGGAGGACATAGCGGCGGCCAAGCTGTTGCTATTCGAGGTGCTGAATAAGCGTGATCAAATGGTGTCTCGTCGTCGCGACGGGACTAAGAAAAGCGTACAGGACATCATTACGCTGTTCAAAGAGACCGACCCGGACGACGTGCCTACGTTTGTGGCGAGGGACCTAAATAAGCTCCCTCCCGTCACTTTCGACCACGTCGATGTTACGAGCCTCCTGAAGGACATCGTCCTTCTGAAAAAGAGTCTCAAGGAAGTGCACGAGAAGCTGGATGCATCTCAAAATACCGTTTCCGAACTACGCAAAGAAGTGGACGAGTTGCGCAAGAACGGAGCGGTAACGAGGTCACCAGTGTCGGTGACACACGTCAACTCACCGCGCGGAGCTGTCCTAGATAATAGCTTCGCGTCAGCAGTTTTGTCGCAGTCGCCGTCGCCTCGTGCGCCGCTTGTAGACAGCGTGCCCCGCGCGTCCCGCCCCGCTGTGGCACCTCCACGTGCTGCCGCACGACCTACGCTCCCCGCCCCGCCGCCTGTGCCTGCGGCACCAATCACCGCGAGCGCCCCTATGGTTCCTGATATGAAGGCAAAGGTTCCCAACAACGACGATGAAGGTTTTGTCAAGGTGCAAAAGAAGCGGCGAACAAGACCTATCATCACGAATCGCTGCGGTACAGCCCCGACTGATGCTAGTCTGGGAGTTCGTGCTGCGATGCCGGACACTCCGGTGTACATCTCCCGCCTGCACTACACCGTCGGGGAGAAGGACATCGTCGAGTACGTTCGCCGGAAGCTGGGCTATACGCTGAGGGTGCATATGCTGGAGTCGCATCGGAACGTCAATTTCAGGGCGTTTGTGGTGCGAGTACCGAACCGCTATCTGCCTCGCGTTATGGATGAAAGTTTCTGGCCGAAGGACGTGGTGTTCCGTCGCTTCCGCGGACAAATTCCACGCGAACCTACTAAGACTAAAGTGTAGTGTCATGGAAGTGCTACTAACATAGTTTTAAGTTATCTATTAACACTTTCAATTTATATTATAAAATATGTATGTTAGTCTATAAGGTATGTATCTATGGGCCTTTGTAGCCTGAAATAAATGGTTTTATTATTATTATTATTAAAGGGTAAGAACGGGGCCCTATTACTAAGGCTTCACTGTCTATCTGTCTGTCACCAGGCTGTATCTCACGAACCGTGATAGCTAGACATTTGAAATCAATCATTTGTTCATCTTTTCTTTTCTATAAATATACATTACGTGTCACGTTGTTTGTGCGCGATGGACTCCTAAACTACTTAACCGATTTTAATCAAATTTGCACACCGTGTGCAGTTTGATTCAACTTGAAAGATAGGATAGCTTACATCTTAATTTATCTCGATATTCCCACGGGATCGGGAGTTACGCGGGTGAAACCGCGGAGCGGAGCTAGTAGATTATGTATTTGTGTTGCCGCTTCAACAACAAAATATACCTACTACTTACTTACCTACTACCTACTAAAAAATATAAATTTTAGTCATAGAGGTACGATGATTTTAGGGTAGGTTAGGTACCTATCTCGCGAACCGTGATAGTTAGACAGTTGAAATATTCACAGATGATGTATTTCTGTTGCCGCTATAACAACAAATAGGTACCTACTAGAAACAGAAAAAATATAAATGTTTCTTTTAGTGGAGGTTTTTCGAACTCGCACTTGGCCGGTTTTTTTAAACAAAATAGCCTTGCATTTGACCTCATCTCATCTGATGGTAGGTGACGATGCAATGTAGCACGCGCTCCTAAAAGATACCTATTCATTCGCGACTTGAAGACCTACAAATAAAATATTAAACAACTAGCGACTCGCCCCGGCTTCGCACGGCTATATTATGCATGTATTATACATATAAACCTTCCTCTTGAATCACTCTATCTATTAAAAAAAACCGCATCAAAATCGGTTGCGTAGTTTTAAAGATTTAAGCATACATAGGGATATAGGGACAGAGAAAACGACTTTGTTTTATACTATGTAGTGAAGTGATAGTGATAATTACAATAGAAAAACTTAAGTATATTAAATACAAAATTAAAGGTCCAACAAAAACTCTCTTGAATTAATTCATAAAATTAACTCAAGACAACAAAAAACAGTAATAAAATCAAATCAAATACTTATAGTACCATTGTTATGTTTTATTTAGACATTATCTCTGTAATTAATTACTTACCTAACATGTTTAATTAATGATTCGCTAATCACCCCTATAAAATCAACCTATTCACAGTGAAGTACCAAAAAATGTAGTTAAGAGGTTATCATACCGCATGTTAATCAATACAAAATATACATGCATCCGAATTGAGAACCTCTTCCTTTTTTTGAAGTCGGTTAACAAAAAAAATTGATATTTTCTTGATTTGCGAAGAATTCGACTAGAACAATTCGTCTAAAACAATTCGCCTAAAACAAAACTAGACGAATTGTTTTAGACGAATTTTCCGTCTTAGACGCTTTTCTTTTCTATTTATTTTGTCTGATTTCGGTGTTTTTTTGTAGGTACTTACTTAATAAATTAATTTTCCATTTATACATTTATACGCAAATTGACGATAATCTTATTTTTCCGTCTGGATATGATGTTTTTGAGGTTAGTAATAGTTGAACGGCCATATCGGTTTAACTTAAGCACCAAAGTTGAACCTCCGACTGGGTTTAAACTTCGTTTTAGACTAACTATGGTCTAAAGTTTGAACTATCCTAAACTTATCTTTTTCTCGAATAAGCGTTGATTTGATGAAAAACTACATTTTGCTTTAATTCAAATCATCGCACGAAACCAATCGATGACATTAAGTACTACCTCATCTTTTAAGGCTCACTCCATGAAGATTTTTTATATTTTTCTGGTAAAAGTGCTGATATTATATTCTACTGTGTTTATTTTCAGCGAGCAGCGAAAACGATATCATGGTTGCGAAGCGTCAATGTCGACCATAAAGTGGTTACAGATGAAATTATGAAGTTAAAGGAGGAACAGAAGAATTTTCTAGAGATGCCCAGAGTAACACTACGCAATGTAGGTAAAGTATTTATATTAGTTATCAATACAAACTTACACAGCTACCTCTGCTTCGCTTAGCTTCTAAAGTATTTTTTTCTAGAGATGCCTAGAGTAACACTGCGCAATGTAGATCATGTATTTACCTTATTTATCAATACTAATCTATTCAGCTAACTCTGGATCGAAGATAGCTTAGGTTACTTTCGATTAAGAGTTAGCTCCCAAAGCGAATTTCTAAAAGATTCCTAGGCGCAAATATAATCCAAAAGCAAAATGCATTTCGCTTGTGAAAATAAGAATGTTTATTGCATAACTTGTGTACAATGGATGGTAGGTAGTTTTATAATTAAGTTACAACAATTTACCGATACTTGTAATTTCAATTGTAATTACCTACATGGAAAATTATTGTAAAGAGTTGATTTGTGTGTACCGTTTGTAATTGAAATTACCTACTACGAACGACGATGTCATTCCGTATAATATGTAGGTATTTAGCTCTCAGTTTTACGATCATTGCTTTGAAATCAGCATGCTAACTAGGCACTTAAATATCATTAACTACTTATGTACCTAAGGTAGTATTAATAATTACTAGTAGCTCGCCCCGAACTGAGACCTCACGAGTTTTTTTCAGCGTTTATTATATTTCAGGGTAAAGTACTAAAATGTATAATATAACGACGAAAGACTCCAAATACGACAGGTCTATCTTATTTGAATGATAGGTGCCTAGTATCGCTATTATCTGACATTGGATGATTTAGAGAATCCAAACACGATAGGCATAACTTGTTGTTGTTAAGTTCTAATTAGCATAGGTCAATCATCACACCCTGGACATCCGTTGACTCTTTATTTTTACTCAAGACATTTTTAATGTGTCCAACATAATATCCAGAAGATAGTAATTCCTTTCCTTCCTTCCTTATGTATCTACTTATCATAATGTTACGTAAGAGGAAACGAGAAGACAAGGTCGAGAACGAGAATATATTAGAGAAGTTTGAGACCAATATGTCCTGTAATAAGTCCCTAAACTAAAATATAACAAGTCAATAAAAATTTTAAAAAAATTAGTCACAAATTTTATAATTATCAGAGTCTCTAGATCGGCTAGAACCGAACATTCCTACTATTTAATACTATCCACCACTATTATTGTAAAACAGCCCATGATTATGAAATAAATAATTATAGGAAATGAAGCAAAGAGAGTTCGGACGATTTGGGGCAAAGTAATAAATTTCTATAAAATTTAAATAAATTTGGATTAAGAATATTGTAAATAGTAAGCGTGTTACATTGTGAATTTGTGATGCTACACCTTCGTTATTTTTCTTTTGCAATCACAATGTAACACGCTTACTATTTAAGAGGAAAGGGTACCGGGGGCTTTCTCCATACAAACTATTACAAACGTAGTCGACTGTTTTCTCCCTGGATAATGACACTAGAGCAAATATTTTTTGTGCATAAAACTTATAAGTGCCATGACCATGCCCCTATTTTTTGTTTTTTATTATTTTTTTGTTTTATTTATTTTAATTTCTATGATGATTAGAAAATGAAAAAAATCAAAACATAGGGGCATAGTCATGGCAGATATAGGTTTAATGGCACAAAAATATTTGTGCTAGTGTCATTATCCAGGCAGGAAACAGTCGACTACGTTTGTATGGAGAGCGCGCATGTACCCTTTCACCTTAAGTACAATATTCTCCAAATTTATTAGATTTATTTATTTTCTATTTTTTAGTTGGACTTTTTTTTATTAAAGCGCGTTTTTTTTAGTTTTTTACTGTATTAATTTATTTTATACTTTTTGGTCTTTGATAACGAAATATGTTAGATCAGACCCTGGTTACTATTGAAAGACAAACTACTCGTCAAGACGATTCTAACGGGCCTAAACTCGATGAGGTTGTGTCGTTTCATTGCGAATTTCCTATGACCACCTTCCAGTTCCATTATCAGACCCTGGTTACCATTAAAAGACAAACTACCCGTCTAGGCGATTCTAACGAGCCAAAACTCGATGGGGTTGTGTCGTTTCATTGCGGAGTTCCTATGACCACCTTCCAGTTCCATCATTAGACCCTGGTCACCATTGAAAGACAAACTACTCGTCAAGACGATTCTAACGAGCCCAAACTCGATGAGGTTGTGTCGTTTCATTGCGAAGTTCCTATGACAACCTTCCAGTTCCATCATCAGACCCTGGTCACCATTGAAAGACAAACTACTCGTCAAGACGATTCTAACGAGCCCAAACTCGATGAGGTTGTGTCGTTTCATTGCGAAGTTCCTATGACCACCTTCCAGTTCCATCATCAGACCCTGGTTACCATTGAAAGACAAACTACCCGTCAAGGCGATTCTAACGAGCCCAAACTCGATGGGGTTGTGTCGTTTCATTGCGAAGTTCCTATGACCACCTTCCAGTTCCATCATCAGACCCTGGTCACCATTGGAAGACAAACTACTCGTCAAGACGATTCTAACGAGCCCAAACTCGATGAGGTTGTGTCGTTTCATTGCGAAGTTCCTATGCCAACCTTCCAGTTTCATCATCAGACCTTGGTCACCATTGAAAGACAAACTACTTGTCAAGACGATTCTAACGAGCCCAAACTCGATGAGGTTGTGTCGTTTCATTGCGAAGTTCCTATGACCACCTTCCAGTTCCATCATCAGACCCTGGTTACCATTGAAAGACAAACTACTCGTCGAGGCGATTCTTGACGAGTAGTTTGAATGAATGAACTATAAGGTATGGATAATGAGATAATTCCTGCAGATTCCCTCCAGCTCTATCATCAGATCAGTTCCATGGTACCAAATTATTGTCACCGAAGTTACGCCCTTTCATTTGATACCCCACTCGGGTATATTTGCAGTATAGTTTGTGTGCCATATAGGTAGATCCCCTTTTGGACCCCTATCTCCGTAACCCCCTGACCGATCCTGCTCATGTTCGAACTTAAAAATTCTATGGACCTCAACTACTTGTATACCAAAAATCATGAAGATCAGAGCAACGGTACTCAAGTTATCGTCGAACAAACATACAAACATACAAACATACAAACATACAAACATACGAGCGACCGACCCTTCTCAACACTAGACCTCTCTCGCTTCGCTCGTTCGGTCAATTAATAAGTATAAAAAAAGAGATATTTATTTTTGTATGAAAAAGTATGCGGTAGGTATGTCATTATAATGTAACCCTCTTAAAAGGTACTTTAAGGGGTGTCCATACGCCAACGACCTTGGTACACAGCCTACTAAATAGTTACTACTGGCACCGGTCGCCTTCGTTGGTGAAAATTGTTTATTGTTACGAGGGTGTTCTGTTTTTCTCAAAAGTGCTGAGATGGAATTGTAGTTGAGATTTTTACCGACACTTGGTGTGATTTTGAGCCAAACATTTCCTATAGTTTTGAAGCTATACTAAAATTAAGAATTAAAACTAGTCTAGCTTTGAAATGACAAATAATTTTCGCCTCGAAGTTTTGGTAGTGGAACCCCAAAATATTGGTAAAAATTTCACCTTCAATTCCATCTCAGCACTTTTGAGAAAAACAAAACACATTCGTAACAATCAACAATATTAGTTTTAAGCGACGGGTATTTCTGGCGCGTTGCGTTTGGCAGCATAAGCAGCCTTAATGTGGTATAAGTAGTTCCTAGGCGTAGGTACTTTAATGTGGTATAAGTACCTACCTAAAACAATATTTCTTCTTAGGTGGAATAAAAAAGTTAAACTATAATTTTAATATAATTAGACTAAGTATAACTTAATTATATACTAAAACTTCTTGAAGGTAAGTATAGGTACCTAATTAAAGAATAAAATCAATTTTTCAATTTTTTTTTTTAATTAGGAACTTTTTTTTAATTTTCAAGTAAGGTGTTGTATAGGTAATTTTATAGATAGGCATTTCTTTTTACCCGACTACGGCGAAGCCAAAAGGAAGGGTTATGCTTTTCTATAGACTTACAACTAAGTTTTTTTAAGAAACATGTAATCTTGCAGACTTAAAAAAGTCAATAAAAATTATAAAGTCCACAGCAATAATTATTAACCTAGCTTTTATGTTAACACTTTCAGTGCGGGACCGCCTAGCGTGTTCAGCGCTCCGCATGACCCTGACCCTCATGGGAATGCAAACATTATCCGGTTGTTTCGCACTCATGAACTACGCAGCGGACGTGTTCTCCCGAGCTGGGACCACATGGAGCCCCAACGTGTTGGCGCTCTTTGTCGGATCTTTGCAGCTAGCTGGCTCATTCTTCACGACGATGTCTATTGAGAAATTTGGAAGAAAGGTCAGTCTGTCAATACATAACTTGAGCTCAGGTCAATCAGTAGTATTGTAACCAATCAGTAGCAATCAACTCGGTCCAGTTAGTAGTAACTCATATCAGCAGCATATGAGTTTCTAGTAGTAATTCATATCAGCAAACTTGGACAGTGTCCGTAGTACTTCGGTCCAGTTAGTAGTACCTAACTCATATCAGTTAGTAGTAAACTTGGACAATATTCTTAGTAATTCAATCAATTTAGTAGTAACTCATATCAGTTAGTAGCAAACTTGGACAGTATCTGTAGTACTTCGGTCCAGTTAGTAGTAACTCATATCAGTTAGTAGCAAACTTAGACAGTATCCGTAGTACTTCGGTCCAGTTTGTAGCAAACTTGGACAGTATTCGTAGTACTTCGGTCCAGTTAGTAGCAAACTTGGACAGTATTCGTAGTACTTCGGTCCAGTTAGTAGCAAACTTGGACAGTATCCGTAGTACTTCGGTCCAGTTGATAGCAAACTTGGACAGTATCTGTAGTACTTCGGTCCAGTTACTAGCAAACTTGGACAGTATCTGTAGTACTTCGGTCCAGTTACTAGCAAACTTGGACAGTATCTGTAGTACTTCGGTCCAGTTACTAGCAAACTTGGACAGTATCTGTAGTACTTCGGTCCAGTCAACAATAACCCGGACAACATAACATACTCACATGAAATAAGTCTTTGTTTTAATTAATCCATTATATTTCCCCCAGATACCTCTAGCGTGCAGTTCAGCATTAGTTTCCATATGCATGGCTACGTTAGCGACTTGTTTCTTTGTTGGGAGTGAATCAGTGCCATGGCTGCCTGTCGTGGCTGTTTGTTTGTGTATATTGGCTTATGGGGTCGGTTTGGCGCCAGTGCCTATGGTGGTTATGGCTGAAGTGTTCACTTTTCAAGTAAGTATGGGGTATCATATAGGTAGGTGCTTAATTTAAGTCGTTTTTTACATGAGCCTTCAGGGCTATATCCTAAACTATAAAAGATAGCGAAAATGCTGAAAGGAGTCGCATTGCGTGCTCGATTTTGACAAAAAATAAAACTGCATCATTCGATTTTTGAATGAATGTAAATTAACGGGTTCTCTGGCCAGGAACCTGTTAATTTTCGATAACTATATAATAATATAATCATCCTATAATTTTGTATCAATTTATAATTGATAGTGTTGTTGATAGAGATCAATTCCTGAAAACAAAAGTATGGTAAATTAATGGCTCATGTTTGTTATCTGAGCTATACCTACCTATATGCGGTAGATTAGTAATCGGTCTCTGTCTATCCGTCTTTCTCTTACGGTTTTTCGTTTTACGTTTTCGTAACGCATGTAAATTGACTCATGATCCCTCGGGTGTTATCGCATATTGCATGAAGACACGTACAATTATTATGTCACAATAAAGGAATGCAAAGTTCGGAGATAACCACCCTATAACTGTTACTGGTTTTAAATAACTTTTGACATGATAACGTCTAATAAATTGATGGAACACCTGCATTTTCAGAAAGTTCTCATGCTAATATTATTGTATGACGTCATGCGTCCCGTTCCCGTTAGGAAACAGAGTATCACTACATAGTATAAAACAAAGTCGCTTTCTCTGTCCCTATATCCCTTTGTATGCTTAAATCTTCGAAACTACGCAACGGATTTTGATGCGGTGTTTTTTAAATAGATTGAGTGATTCAAGAGGAAGGTTTATATGTATAATACATGTATAATATAGCCGTGCGAAGCCGGGGCGGGTCGCTAGTTTGATAATAATATCGCTCATCAAAGAAATAGAAAAATAAAACCTTAAAGGCCAAAAACAAACTCAATTTTTCATCGTTTTCTGACGTTATCACGTGAAATTATCGTCTGTAAACCTACTTTACAGACAACAATTTTTTTTGTCCACAGCTCCGAGCTAAAATGGCGGGCGCATCGATGGCTTTCTCATTCTTCTGCAGTTCAATGACAGTATTATTCTACACACCAGTTGCTAATCAATTCGGGCCGTACGTGGTGTTTTATACTTTCGCAGTTGTCACACTGTTCGGTGTCATTTACACTGTGGTTTGGGTACCAGAGACGAAGGGGAAGAGTTTGGTTGAGATACAGAAGTTTTGGAAGAAATCTGAACCGGTTTTTGTATGATAGCTTAAAAAATCGGGAGAATGTTGACAATCTAGCAACCCTATGGTAAATTAATCTGTAATAGGTATAAACTACAGCATTTACCCTCTGAATACTGAAAGACTACTAAATCTTAAGTGGCGTTTAAATTGAAATTTAAGTGTAGGTTTCAATAGAAAACATACACTTAACGTCAATTTAAACGCCACTTAAGCCTTTCAGTATTCGGGGGTTACTAGTAGGTACAGAACTTAAAACCCAACTGTCTGTCTGACTATCACCAGGCTGTATCTCGCGAACCGTGATAGCTAGACAGTTGAAATTTTGACAGATGATGTATTTCTGTTGCTGCTATAACAACAAATACTTACTAAAAACATAAATGGCAGCAACATCTTAACAATATCAGAAAGGTAAAAGAACTGGAAAAAATCGACGAAGTTTGGATAAGGCTGTATGAGCTTACTCAGCAGTCTTTGCCTTTCCTGACCGGGTAAAATTAAAAAAAAAACTCATTACCAGAGACAACGGTGGTTTATAAAGCCCGCCATATATTGATTCTAGTGATTCCCTCATTTTCACTATAAACTAGTAAATAAGTTAATGAACTCATTCCAAACGTTTACGTATCTTTAGTTATGAGGAAAGGGTACCGATGCTCTCTCCATACAAACGTAGTAGACTGTTTCCTCCCTGGTTTTTTTTTTGTTTTAATCTTAATTTCTATGATAATTAGAAAATGAAAAACCATAGACATAGGGGCATAGTCATGGCAGTTATAGGTTTTATGCAACAAAAATATTTATGCTAGTGTCATTATCCAGGGAGGAAACAGTCGACTACGTTTGTATGGAGAGAGCGCCGGTACCCTTTCACCTTAAAGGTTTAATGGTTATACTCGTAAATAATTCTATTTAAGATTTTATAAATGTCCATAACTACTCCAGTGTTCACCCGCCCGATCCCATGGGAATATCAAGATAAAAATTAGTACAGCTGGGAATCTGTCCAAATGCTACTTAATTAGCTGGAGACCTGGATTAACAGAGGTTACTTTTTATCCCGATATTTTACAGGATTGAAACTCACAGGGATGAAATCGCACCAGCGGATAATAGGGGCCACTAAAAAGTTTTTTTAAAACCTTGATCATCATCATCTTCCTGCCCTTATCCCAATTTATTTGGGGTCGGCGCAGTATGTTTTCTTCATCCATTCACTCCTATTAGTCGTCATCTCATCACTCTCGTCTTGTCTCACGCAGTCCATCCATCTTTTCTTCGGTCGTCCTCTTCCTCTCCATTCATACTCATCACTCTTCTAGTTACATGCGTCTCTTCTCTTCTCATCACATGTCCATACCAACTCAAACGGTTCCCTTTTACTTTTTCAGTAACCGGTGCTTCAGGCTTCCTCTAATATACTCATTCCTTATTTTATCCATCCTCGTTACTCCACACATTCATCTCAACATTCTCATCTCCGCTGCATGCAATCTTCTCTCATCCTTCTTCTTCACGGCCCAGCAAAACTTTGATATTAGTGACAAAATAAATTTTTCAGATTGTCAATAAAGCAAATATTTGTCTAAAGACCTGTTTTTAAGTAACTTCCCATTCTTACGAAATATTTAGTTCTTTTTAATTAAGGTCCTTATTATCAGCAGGGTCCTACTTATAAGTACTAAAAATAAAAAATAAAACCTCAATATTATGCAGTTGTAATTTTATTTCAATATATAACTACATAGGATCGCCATATGACGAACAGACGTGCCTTATCAATTTGGTACACTTATATATATTTTAAACGTAAAATTATATCTAAATCTGGTCTTAGTAAAGCAGTATGTGCCTTTGACGAAGCGGATTAGGGCTTTACTACACGACAAAATTAACTTGAGACCTGAGTGCGAATAAAATCATCCGAGAAGAGTTTCAAGTTAATTTAGTTGTGAAGTACTTGTGGTGCAAGTGTATACTTCGCGCCAGATATGTGTCCGCGCGGTTAATATTCCGCTCAACTGTGTAGCGATTTTGTTCTACACTTCCAAGCAACGCCATCTATTGACAAAGTTGATGAAATATCGGTATTAATCATAGAAATTATTGTGTATTTGTATGTAAAAATAATTTGTAATAAACTTACGCAAAATAACACAAAAAAATAATTTCAATCTGTTGAGGCGTCTTCGAGTAATCGATAAAAAAATACGCGACGAATTGAGAATACCTTTTTTTGAAATCGGTTAAAAAAGGACTAGTACTGTAGCTATAAAGCGATTCGTAACTAGTTAGTTAAGACGACGACGACGAGAGTCTTAGTTAAGACAAAAAAATAGTTGATTGAGTAAATTGAGTTCTTAAATTATATTCTATAGACTATTCTATAAAAATGTAGTGTCGCTTTCTTTAAAAAGATAAGATTACGAGATTCGATTAGTTTATTTTATTTATAACTGTAGCCAGCAACGCAGCAGATCCACCAGTCGCGCGCAAACATTTCTGGCGCGCACTCTAAGTTAAAAAAGTGATCGGGGAAAATAAGCATCAGGATTGGTCAATTTAACTCATTGGCCTATTTTTCAGCCAATCAAAAGAGTTCCTAATTCCACACACTACCACAAGCGTCGCTTCGTCAAAAGACAAATACTTTAGCTGATTCTTGTTTCCTTAAGGCCGCACTCGTAAACGTTTCTAAGTGAAGATTTAGTTAACCAACGCTTCAATAGCCAAAAGGTGACAAAGCATTAACTAAAGTTCCACTTGGGAAAGTTTGTAAGCGCGACGGTTAAAATAAAAGTATAATACGCACACTTAGCCTTAAAAAAAAGATATTTTTATGTATGTTAAAGTGTGCGCATAGTGGAACATCGTAGCTTAAAACTCAAAAAATACTTAAATAAAGCAATTTTGACATTTGATTCGTGAAAATTTAATACTTATTTACAAATTAAGGTCCAAATTAGGCTTACTTATAAAAAAATGTTCCAGACATACCTTGATAAATGGCAGTAGCATTTTTACATATAAAAAAACTTACAGATTATTAAACTCACACGGTTTGTATTCATAGTAATTATTTTCCCAGGTCTTAATCGCGTAATTTTTTTTACCTCGACGTTTCGACTATGTTACAATAGTCATGGTCGCGATGAGACTCAAATAGACAAAATACAAAAAATGCGCGAAAAATACGCGATTAGACCTGTGAAAGTAATTACTATCTGATAGATGTCTATAGCCAGGAAAGTCAACGAAAATTGTAAAGAGGCTGCATGGTCTCAGCTATTTTTGTCGTCCATGAATGGGCAAAAGAGTCCTGATTTTATGAGCTTCAATAGAGACGACTAAAAAATAATGTCTTTACACAAAACCTCGGAAATGGGCTATTAATCGGAACATGGAACGCACTGCACTCTTTTAGAAAAATCATAGGGCATTCGGTTAAATATCCCGTTTCCGAGGCGTTTAGAGAACCTCTAAAGCGTCTCGGAAACGGGATATTTATTGGAACTTGGAACGCACTGCACTCTTTTAGAAAAATCATAGGGCATTCTGTTCAATATCCCGTTTCCGAGACGTTTAGAAAACCTAAAGCGTCTCGGAAATGGGCTATTAATCGGAACATGGAACGCACTGCACTCTTTTAGAAAAATCATAGGGCATTCGGTTAAATATCCTGTTTCCGAGGCGTTTAGAGAACCTCTAAAGCGTCTCGGAAACGGGATATTTATTGGAACTTGGAACGCACTGCACTCTTTTAGAAAAATCATAGGGCATTCTGTTCAATATCCCGTTTCCGAGACGTTTAGAAAACCTAAAGCGTCTCGGAAATGGGCTATTAATCGGAACATGGAACGCACTGCACTCTTTTAGAAAAATCATAGGGCATTCGGTTAAATATCCCGTTTCCGAGGCGTTTAGAGAACCTCTAAAGCGTCTCGGAAACGGGATATTTATTGGAACTTGGAACGCACTGCACTCTTTTAGAAAAATCATAGGGCATTCTGTTCAATATCCCGTTTCCGAGACGTTTAGAAAACCTAAAGCGTCTCGGAAATTGGCTATTAATCGGAACATGGAACGCACTACACTCTTTTAGAAAAATCATAGGGCATTCGGTTAAATATCCCGTTTCCGAGGCGTTTAGAGAACCTCTAAAGCGTCTCGGAAACGGGATATTTATTGGAACTTGGAACGCACTGCACTCTTTTAGAAAAATCATAGGGCATTCTGTTCAATATCCCGTTTCCGAGACGTTTAGAAAACCTAAAGCGTCTCGGAAATTGGCTATTAATCGGAACATGGAACGCACTACACTCTTTTAGAAAAATCATAGGGCATTCGGTTAAATATCCCGTTTCCGAGGCGTTTAGAGAACCTCTAAAGCGTCTCGGAAACGGGATATTTATTGGAACTTGGAACGCACTGCACTCTTTTAGAAAAATCATAGGACATTCGGTTAAATATTCCGATTCCGAGACGCTTTAGAGATTTAGTGTAAAGGCATTATTTGTTTGAAATAATGGCCTCTATTAGGTATAGGCCATAGTAGGTAAATACTATGCTAAGCTCTTACACCCTCTATCGATACGTATAAGTCTGAAAGTGCACCGCCGCATTTCGAGTAACTGAAGGCTTCTAAAAAAATCTCTTGACCGATGGCTGTAATGCCCGCCATCTAACGAGCGATTTGGAAATTAAACAAGACCAATCTGGTATCCATAATCAAATTATATAATTAACTAAAATATTACGCAATAAAAAAACACAAACATCATTTAAGCCAGCTACGATGTCCAAAAAATGCATTCCTAACCCAGTCAGTGTTACCAGTTACAAAAATTAATATAGAAAATAAGACCAGCCGAAAATACTAATAACTAAAAACAACGATCAAACAAACTTTACTTAGAGCTAGCAACTATAGTACAGGATTCAAATATTCAATAAAGGTCCAATTACAAAAGTCCCTTTAGCTATTTTATTTTTGATTATTTTCAGCTGACAACACTTTTCAATTCTATGTGTTCTAACTTTTGGCTTCAATTTGTACATATATGCCAAAGGAAATAATTGCGAAATATTATATTTTCTTCAATTCTTCTAAATTGTTTCGCTAATCAATTTTTAACGAAACCTCGCCGTGATTGTTCAATGTTACTAAGATACACTAGTTAAATAAAAAAGCAAAATCAAGTACGACCACATATTAGACGAACACAATTAGCAGCAATAAAAGAGTTTTTTGTAGAAAGCGTTTAAAGACACGTGTTTTTCATTTTTTTCATCAGCATCTGACGCCATTATAGGAAATTGCAAACAAACAATAAAATTAGATTTCAAAGGACTTTTGCAATTGGGACCTTTTTTATTTCTCCATAATTCGACTTTCAGGCATATTAAGGCAAGCAGTTTAATCAATCCAAGTGTATTTCAGGATTCCATGTAAGATTTCTATTAAATCTTGGTCACAAATAATTCTTGAAAACACCAACGAAAACTCCAAAGGAAAATGGTCGTTTTTATCTGCAAGCCAGCATTGCTGACTGGGCTTCTGACAAAAATACATTTTAACTTAAAAAAGGGGGTTAAAAACGTATTTTATTCATTTGTCTTAATTCGTAAAAAAAAGTCTGATATCTCACTGTCAATTTCTCAAAAACCGATTTTTCTATTTTGATTTTTACAAAATTAGGTACACGACAATTTTAACGCGGACACCTTGCTGTTTGACAGATAGTTTGACATATCCACTTTAAAAAACACATTTTTTATTATCTAAAGCAACAAAATAAATGTTTGTTTAGACTTAATTAAAGTTGGAAATATTAATCGCACTATGCCAAGAAAAATACCAAATTCTTGTCTATGGCCCCTTGGCTGTGTGACATTTGTTACCTTTTGCCTGTGCCACATACCAAACTCAAACAAAAACATACAAAGATAGGCGCGAAAAACAGCGAAGTTTTTACCCTTTCCTTGCAGTCGAGTAAAAACATCAATTCTTGATTTTTTTCCGCCAATGAAAAACAGCGAAGTTTTTACCCTTTCCTTGCAGTCGAGTAAAAACATCAATTCTTGATTTTTTTCCGCCAATGTCCAGTGAATAAAACTTACAAATTGGCCAATAGAAGACTATAATTTGATTATGGAACTGTCAAACATCTGTCAAAGCACTAGAACAAGTCAGGCAGGTCGCTTGGACACGAATAAAGTTACCAAACTCATTGGATTATGCATTCTGGCGGGGTGTTTCATTCGCTCGTCTTGGTTGTCGTGTCGTCGATGTCCGTTTCCGGCGGCTGTTCTAGTCCTGGCAGCTGGATTTGAGTCTCGGATGCTTCTGAGGGCTGTAAGTTAGAGATAAGTATAAAAAATAAATATAGCAGGTAGCAGATTTATACAGGTCTTACAATGGTTTTGTCTTGCAATTACAAAATGTTTAGGCATAATTTTTCGCTATTTTCTGATACTCTAACTAACGTGTGTTAGGTTCTAAAAGCTCTTTATTTGAAACCAAAACGATTGAAGTAAAAAAAAAACTTTTTCTCGAAAATGTAACTTATGTCGCCGCATTTCATTTTTTTTAATGCAGGGAAGTATATCAACAACTTGCTCGGTTCACCACACGGACAAACGGACAAGAGAGAGATCTTATAAGGGTTTCTTTTTTACCTTTTAAAGGACCCCTAAAAATAAGAGAAGAGGGGACTTTTAAGAAGGTTTTCTCGTAGCTACAGCGGTTTTAGGAACTGCCCTTACTAACTCATTTAAATTAAGGTGAAAGGGTACCTGCGCGCTCTCCATACAAACGTAGTCGACTGTTTCCTCCCTGGATAATGATACTAGCACAAATATTTTTGTGCCATAAGACCTATAACTGCCATGACTATGCCCCTATGTTTTGGTTTTTTTCATTTTCTAATTATCATAGAAATTAAAATTTACAAAAATTTAAAAATTTAAAAAAGCGAAAAATAGGGGCATGGTCATGGCAGTTATAAGTTTTATGCACCAAAAATATTTGCTCTAGTGTCATTATCCAGGGAGAAAACAGTCGACTACGTTTGTAATAGTTTGTATGGAGAAAGCCCCCGGTACCCTTTCCTCTTAACCACTCTGTAGACTTCTCTTTGATTTTGTATCAGTGTTAAAGTGGTCCTATTTAGCAGGTTCAATACCTGCCGATGCGATATATACAGGGTAAATTTTATATGCGGACCTTCAGGCCTATATCCTAAAGATATTTCCTTTGATTTGCCATACTATGTTTGTTTCCAAAGATTGATCTCAATCAGCAAGACTATATAATTGGTACAAAAATATAGGATGATAATTTTTTTGCAAAATCAACAGGTTCGATTCCTGGCTAGGGTAATGACGTTTTCAAAAATCTAATGATGCAGTTTTAGTTTTTGTCGAAATCGGGCACGCAACTAGTTTCAGCATTTTTCGCTATCTCTTATAGTATAGCCCTGAAGGCCTACATAAAAAAATCATTCTGTAAAAAGAGTACATAATTTACCTCTACATCGTTAGCATTCTCCCGCTGTTCACTGTGCAGTTTGAGACGTTTCCTGCTCTTTGTTGTGTTGTTCGTTGAATCTGTTGTCAACGTTCTCTTAGGTTGGAACTGAAACAAATACTACTTGTTACAAATACTATAGGAATAAATATTGTAGGTCACTTGACACAGCGCCATCTAGGCTTAAGCTAAGCAACTAGGCTTGTGTTATAGTGGCCAGAAGGCCAATTCTCGTATATAACATTGTTCAAATTACATTTCAATATCATTTCGATTGCATTTCAATCACAAATAATACCCTCAAAGTAACTCAATATATCTCAAAGTTACCTTTTTGTAAAAAAAAACTGATCTTTACTGACTGGTATCTTTTGCAACCGAAATGATATTGAAATGCAATTAAAACAATGTTATTTACGAAAATTGGCCTACTGATAATTGAATCCGCAAGTTTCTGCATTGCAGGCGGGTTATCGCTTGCTGTACCACAGGTTGATCGCTGCAGGGTAAACCTGGGAAGATGGGGCATGATTGACCCATGTCGGGTTCAGTGCGACTGCGGGGTTCCCGAGCAAAGTATGCTCCACCTATTGACCTGCCCCTTCAGCCCTATTAGCTGTACATTGGCTGACCTGATGTCAGCTAATAACAACGCCAAACACTTGGCAGCACACTGGATTGGGCGGATCTGACCCTACCTCATCAATTCCCCCTTTAATTTGTGCTATCGAAGAAGAAGGTCTTTGATAGACAGAGATCGCCAAATAGGAATGAGTGGTGTGCACCAACGGAGGAGAAATGCGAGTGTGGAGCTCCGTCGCAGTCCATGGTGCACCTACTCCAATGCCCACTGTGCCCTAATACCTGCAAATTGGAGGAGCTAATGGAGGCAAATGATGCTGCAGTCGCAGTGGCCAACTATTTGGCAGGAAAGATTTGACTAGTCGAGCGTCACTACCAATTGAGTGTGTAATAGCTACAGATTGTGATCAATGGAAGAAAGGTATAGAGGCCGTTGCCCTACAGTGGGACAGTTCATAAATAAATTCAGAATTTTACCTTAACATGGGAACGAATGTTGAAGTTTGATTGAACCGTTTTGCTGTGCTGCTTTTATGTTAAGTGCTGCTCATCACAAATTATTTACTCTATTTTTTTATTTATGTAACTACACTTTTACTAGGTAGCTCTATGTCACTCGTCGTCCATCAAGTCGATCTTAAGCGATCTCCCTTGTCCGAATGGGCTTCGACGTCACACATCACGGAGTGACGTGCGACTAGTAAAGTCATGCATTTTCCTGACGTTAAAAAAAAAAAAAAAAAAAAAAAAAAGTAAAAAAAAAAAAAAAAAGTTAGGTTAGGTGATTCAAGAGGAAGGTTTATATGTATAATACATGCATCATATAGTCGTGCGAAGCCGGAGCGGGTCGCTAGTACTTATATATACTTTTATTTTGGTCAAAAGTTGGTGTCTTGCTGCCTTGATCTAAATAAATATTTTAACTAGTTCGATTAGATATCGTACCTGTAATTCTGGCGGTAGAAAAACTCTTGTATTATTGAAGTACTCTGACTGCGGCGCGAAGTACATCGTCGGTATGCGAGCTTCGGACGGAAACTCGCGCAGTTCGAACGTTGTCGATCGCATCCATATCACTGACATCGCCAGGTCGCATATCGCCCACATTTTCTATACATAAACAAATACACAATTTATTATATTAATAACTAGTAGCGCTACGCGATTTTACCCGCTTAAGTCCCGATGCCGTGGGAATATCGAGACAAAAAGTAGCCTATGTTACTTCCAACTAATCAATGTATCCTCATACCAAGTTTCATCAAAATCGGTCCAGTAGTTTCGAAGCCTATTCGTTACAAACAAAAAAATATTTACTATTATATACTTTTTTTTATATAAAAAACAATTAATTTAATAAAAACCTACATACACTAATACAAACTTAATCTAGCAAACCGCCCCGAGACATCCCTGGCGCAAAGGAACCCTCACACTAGCAGCGTTACCACGCTGAATAGCTATGGCCAGCCTCTAAAAAAAGCCTCTTTTATATAAATAACTAGCGACCCGCCCCGGCTTCGCACGGCCATATTATGCATGTATTATACATATAAACCTTCCTCTTGAATCACTCTATCTATTAAAAAAAACCGCATCAAAATCCGTTGCGTAGTTTTAAAGATCCAAGCGGTCAAAGGGAAATAGGGACAGAAAAAGCGACTTTGTTTTATACTATGTAGTGAAGTGATATTGCAGGACATTCCAGACATCGCCATCTAGCCCCAAGCTAAGTAACTAGACTTGTGTTAGGGGTGCTAGACAAGACAACGGATATACTACTTATATACTTTTCTTTTGTAAATATATACTACATAGAAACAACCAGACCACAGACAAATATCTAAACATAAATACTTGTCTGAGGCGGTAATCTAACCCGCAACCTTGTGTTTGGCAGTCCGGCATAGTGACCATTGTGCCATATAAGATACTTACATAATTAACGGCATCATCTGTCTCGTTGAGAGCGTCTTTATGCAGCTTCATACGTTCCACGAGGCTCTTGTAGAACCCGTAGCAGTAGAAGTCGTTGCGTGTTATCAGAGGCTCCAGTATAAACCAGAGGCAGTTCTTTACCACCTGACACAGAAATATCACTTTAAAGCTTAATATTACGGAAACAGATTCCAGGATCAAAACAGACAGACAGACGGACAAGAAAGTGATAGAACAGAATATTATTTATTTACAACAAAATAAGAGATTACAAAGTCTTTAGAGCTGAATAACTAACAATTGTTACAAAACGGACCCCAACTCAGCTAGAAAGAAAGAAAGAAAGAAAGAAAGCATTTATTGAGTACAAACACACGACAAACACAAGAATGAAGAAATGAACATGACAATGAAAATTAATTACAAAACAAAAAAAGTGGTAAAGAAAAAAAACAAACAAAATATATGAGGAGTCGTGAAAAAAAACAAACAAAATATATGAGGAGTCGTGCTAAATGCTAGTCTTTCGATTAGCGCTGTTCTTCCGTTGGGGCCATTCCGGTGACATCGGTGATCTTATAAGGGTTCCTTTTTTATCCTTTTGAGGTATGGAACCCAAGGTTTTCCTAAGCCCATATTTTTAAAAGGCCTATCCAACGACATCTCACACCAATGCAAAGTTTTGGCGAGAGAAAAATAAAAATCATCCCCATTTTACGTGTTGGGGAGGTACATTTTTCATACGCCAAGGACCTTGCTACACAGGCTACTAAATAGTTACTACCAGCACTGCCTAGCTAGCATGACTGTTCGTGATATGATATGATAAAAGATAACGTATTATATCCACACCTACATAATTATCGATTTCGCGAGTATGACCAATGGAGCGTTATGATAAGTTAAAATAATATCACGCAATATGAGATGATAAATACGTCACATCCACGTGATAGGAATTTCAATACTGCCAATGTAATAACATTAACCATTCATTCTTTTCTTCTTTTTTTGCAACTTTTAACGCAATCTGTGGCTGAATTTGACACAAAGATCAAACAAGATTTTCTTCAATGTTTATATTTTCAAATCGTGCTATCATCGTGTTTGAGTCTGTTTGAGTGTTGGCGTTTTCGTGCAAATCGCGTTTTGGAACGCGAGAGCAACATGGCGCGCAGATTTTTATTTTAGCTAAACTTTGTGATAATCGATTTAAATTGCACAATTCCGGTGGTAAGCTATTTAATTTAATTTTGTGACAGTGCGAAAATAGTAACTCGACACTGGATATATATGCACACTGCGAAGCTATAATTAATTTTATAAAAAAAATCGAATGGAATAGAATCTTTTTAGTTTAGTTAAATAAGTACATTTTCTGTATTTATTATGAACATTTACAAATAAATCATTAAAATATTTCTTACATTCTAGTCAAATAATGGATTTAAGTTATATTTGATAAAGCTAAATAAACTTGATAAATTTATCACACACTCCAAACGTTGTCGATAAAATAACGCGCCTTAATGTCAAAAATCGATACTTTTCACGTTTTTTATCGACAATTACTCGGTCATGCTCGACCTTTCGATAAATAAGAGACTGTCGTGCTCGCTCTTTTGTCTATCATAACATACCGTAACACGTGACGTCACATACACGGGCATGCTCGCCGTTTCGATAAAAATTCAACATGGCGGCTTTATATAGCATATTTTGACAGTTTTTGTCGATAAATCGCTATATCGTGCTGCTCATGCTAGAGGGGCTGGTCGCCTTCATTGGTGAAAATTGTTGATTGTTACGAATGTGTTTTGTTTTTCTCAAAAGTGCTGATGGAATTGTAGGTGAGATCTTTACCGATATTTTGGGGTAATTTGAGACGAAAGTTCCGAAATTGCGTCAGGGGTTAAAAAACTTATATCACCCCGTCGTTTTTGCATGAGGGGGTTTAAGAAACTTATAACACCCCGTCGTTTTTCCTTTAGGGTTTAAGAAACTTATAACACCCTGTCATGTTTGCGTCGGGTGTTAAAAATAACACTAACCTTAAGTTGTTGTACATTATCGTAGTGTGTAAAGGTAGGATCGTGTGTGAGAACAGGTACAGCGAACACCAGCATGTAGTCCGGCAATATGTGAGGCAGTTGAGACACAGCCCGTTCCACTGTAGACAATTGTACATTTTTATTTCAGTTTTAAGCAATTAGGATTGTCCATTTATTTCTTTTCATTGAAAGTACAAAACCATTTAGAGAAATAGACTTCTTCTACATAATAGTTAAACATTTAATCAAAAAATAAACGTTGATGTGGCATATTTTCGATTAAATATGTTTGATTTTCACTTGCACTCTGATGACGTCACCATCGGCGTTATGACGAAATCGACATACGCCACAATAAATAAAAAAGTAAAATGACAGCCAACTAATAAATATGGACACCCTTTTTTTTCTATACACAACTTAGGCAATGGAAGACACTGATATTACACCATTCAGCATGTTTCTCACCAGATCCATCATGGATCTACTGAGATTTTTCTTTCTTAGTTGTCTTCCCAGATATATGAGTATATTTACCTCGCTAGCTCGCGTCCAGCCAACGCGTATACCTCGCTCGATATTTATATGAAAATTGAGTTCTGCGCATACCCCTTCTACTTTCCATTAGAGGCCAACATTCACTGCGCTACGTATACATACCCATGAAGTCTAATAGCAGGCACTTGTTTGGTATACCCTAGAAGATATCTTACCTTTAGTTCCAACAGTAATGTTCCGTATGTACTCCCTACGTCTGACGACATCTGCCATCATGAACTGCCGTATGATACTCCTGATGCGTCGGTCTGGCTCGCGTCCAGCCAACGCGTACATACCCATGAAGTCTAATGGCAGGCACTTGTTTGGTATACCCTAGAAGAAATTTTAGTAATTAGCCATCGTTAATTTTACAGGTGCAGGAGACAGGTGTCACACCACGCTATTACTCAAAGAACCCGAATAATATCTCTACTATTTTTCTCACCTTTGACAGTCCTTTATGTAATTTCGCTGCAAAAGCTTCTCTGACTTGTGGCACCTCATCCTAAAAAGGAAAAACAATAATTTAGTACTTTCATAGTATCCATAGTTTTTTTAACCAAAAAAATCCTTTGGATAATAGCCTGCTGGCACTAGACACGGAACAATGAAAAGAGAAGAGAGAAGCCTTTACCCTGCACGGCAAGCATGGACCGAGGTTACAACTATGTCCACCCGTTATGTCCTCTGTCAAGGGAGAAAATTATTTTGTCCACCTGCCAAAACACGGCAAAAGGGGAAAGTATAAGTATATCCCCATTTGACATTCCACGTGGACATCTATTCCCCACCATAGCATGTAACGCCTATAGCGTTTCTCTCGTTTTGTCTACCGTGGATAGTATATCCACCCTTGCGCCCATGCTCGGGGGGTGGACAAAACTGTTAGAAGGAAAGCCTATTTTGTCCTTTCTCTGTTGGATAAAATGTCTCCGGCCATGCTTGCCCTGCTGCAGTGGGATGGAATAGGACAAAAATATAAAAAGGAAATGTATTTATGTTTACAAGCACAGAACACAAGGTTCCAGACATTAGACAAGTTAGATACATACATAAAATAAACAAGATATAAGAAGCAATGAATATGAATGTAAAATGTACTTACAATCATAAGATGCGAGAGATTATAAAACTGTTCAGCCGTGAACTGATCACCGACACCCTTCTGTTCGCATATCTTGAGCATAGCGGCGCCCGCGGCCAGCCGCAGGTGAGCCATCTCAGCTCGTGATAGACGATTTTGCTGGAAAAAAAAATAGGTTTTATTTATTAGTAGCGACCCGCCCCGGCTTCGCACGGCTATATTATGCATGTATTATATAAACCTTCCTCTTGAATCACTCTAACTTTTAAAAAAACCGCATCAAAATCCGTTGCGTAGTTTTAAAGATTTAAGCATACAAAGGGACATAGGGACAGAGAAAGCGACTTTGTTTTATACTATGTAGTGATATAGTGAAGTGATAGCTCACGAAGCAGGTTACAATTATTATTAACTTAAGATAACATTTATAAAGTTCTAAATTCTAACCTTAATTATGCGAACATGATATGAAATTAATATTGCAAGCATCTAAAGAAAAGTTACCTTAGTAGTAAGATATTATGTACTAGCAGCGCTCCGCAGTTTCACCCGCATAACTCCCGATCCCGTAGGAATATCGAAATATAAAATAGCCTTCCTCGACAAATGGACTATCCAACACAAAAATAATTTTTCAATTCAAACCTTCCTTCCTGTTTCAGTTCCTGAGATTAGCGCGTTCGAACAAACAAACAAACTCTTCAGCTTTATAATATTAGTATAGATGTAGTGATATTAAGTACTAGCAGTGCTCCGCGTTTGGACCCGCATAACTCCCGATCCCGTAGGAATATCGGGATAAAAAGTAGCATATGTTACTCCCAATTAATCAATGTATCCTGATACCAAATTTCATCAAAATCGGTTCAGTAGTTTTGGAGCGTACTCGTTACAAACAAAAAAAACAAGAAAATCTTTCCTCTTTTTATTTTTTATATTAGTGTACATAAAATAATAATCGTATAACGTTGCATACCGCGCTATCGAGCCTCAAACTGGGCTTGTAATATGTTGACGAAATAACGGATAGAATACTTTTTTTCGTAGGTCCGAAATTGGAATGTAAAGTAAAGCCCAATAGCCGATGTTCTTCTTCAAGGTCTTTTATTGCTACCAAAAAATCTCTAAATTGTTTCAGCAGTTTAGGCGTACAAAAACATAAACAGACAGAGCTACATTCGCATTTATAATATTAATAAGTACGGATATAAGGAAAACATTAGTGTTTTAAAAGTGTTTGTAAACTTTGTAATGGACATTATTGGACATATGTGTCGTCTAGAATCCAACTCCGCTACATTCAGAAAGGTAAAATGTTCAATAATCACTTTTTTTTCCTCGTAGATGTTACTTTATTATTTTTGTTATAGTAATTTGGAGCAATATAAGCAAAAACTAAATAATTAAAGACCTTTATTAATTTGTATCGGACTTAGGAAATATTTAACAATTTGTGATAGAAAAAACTTGATGTAGCGGATATTGATTTTAAACTTTGGATGTGACGGATATTAAAAGTAACTAACTACTATTTCAATAATTACACAGGGTGTATTAGAAAGCAAACAAGGTAGTTACCGACATAAATAAAACTACATAAATACATACTATTATACTTTAATGTAAGAAATTATACTTCCTTGCTTGTCGAGGAGAAACAGGTTCTATTTTTTTTTGTAATATCAGCCATTATTTAAGCAAAAGAACACAAAAAACTAGAGCGAAATCTCAGTACAAACACCTTTGCAATCATTGACCACCACACTGGCGCCATGACACTTATAGGTCAAAATGCAATGCTCTGATTGGTCAATGTTGATGTGGCGGCGATGGATACTGATTAATACAAAATGTAGCGGCGTTTGAAGTAAATCACGATTTTTAGGCTCAAATAACTCAGGATGTATCGGGGTTTATACGGAAAAAAATTGTTGAGTTGGTTGTAAATTTAATAAAGAATCCATATTGGTCAAAACCTTATTTTTTTCGTAAAGTGGATGTGGCGGGGTTGGATTCTAGACGACACATATCTAAAAACCACTATTTAAAACCAACTGAACAATATAACTTAGATCTATCTATATATAAAAATCAATGCCACTTTTCATTGTAATTTTATAATTAAAGAACGGGCTCACCTATCCAAACCAAATGCTTTGTTTTGTTCGGACTATTTAGTAGATGGTTTATGTGAAGTTTGCACAAAATCGATCAAGTGGTTCTTCATTTTATCATTTTTTTTATATGGCAAAACAATGTTTGCCGAGACAGCTAGTTAATTAAATATTCAACCTACTTGTAACAAATCTCCTTTGTGTACAATGAAAGCATTCAGCATCCTGAATGTCTTCTGCGCAGACAGCTCATCCTTCTTCAAGCCGAGCAGCCACCGAGCCATACACTTCAGACCCTCAAGCTTGCACCGAGTCTCCTCAGGAAGATCCTGTTCATCACACCACTCGTTTCCTGGAGCGTTCGCACCGCCACCGCCTTCGCGTACTAGTAGCTCTTTTACTATCTGTGAAACGATATTAACGGATTAAGACCACTGTGAAGCTGTAAATTTCCATACAAAAAGCGGTAACGGTTTCCCCCCAATAAACGAAGTCAGATTTTGATTATTTTTGAAAATGTTCTTGATCTAATGGAAAACTAGGTTTAACCGTTTTTATTTTAAAGAAATATTGCCTAAGATAAAAGTTATTAGTATTTGAATATCTATATTTTTGACTTAAAAACTTCATCGAGCGTTTCAATGGTTTTTTAATAGACTAAACTGAATTACCAAAAAAGAAAAACGTATAAACCTAGAATAAGATGCAGTGAATTAAATAAGACCAAATTTATTTCATTTTGTGAAGGATAAAGGGGGTAATAACGTTACGGCCCGCAACATTATATGAAAAGCAAAATGTAGGCAAATCGCACGATACGGGTCATTTTGAAAATACCGCCGCGTATCGAAAGCTCACGATTCTCTTAAAGGTCGTTGCATACGTAACGGGATAAAACCTCGGACGGGACAGGGACGTGACGTGCGTCGTTCATAAAGTGTTCGTGGACTTTAAACATACGTAAAGTAATCTTTCCCGTGCCGGACGGGACGTGAAAATTTCTTAAAAGCATTTTATATAAAAACTAGCGACCCGCCCCGGCTTCGCACGGCTATATTATGCATGTATTATACATATAAAACTTCCTCTTGAATCACTCTATCTATTAAAAAAACCGCATCAAAATCCGTTGCGTAGTTTTGAAGATTTAAGCATATATAGGGATATAGTGACATAAGGACAGAGAAAGCGACTTTGTTTTATACTATGTAGTGATATCACGTTCCGTCTGGCACGGGAAAATGTTTGTCACGTATGCAGCGACATTACTTCGCGAGATTATTTTTTTTGGTGAAATCTTTGGTAGAAAGTTGTATGTTATGTGCTTTAGAGTGACGAAAGCTTTGCGGCAGTGTCGCCTTTAGGCTGCCTGTCCACAAAGCGGAGCTGTTTCCACCAATAGAATTGCATAACAGAGCGCTATTGGTGGAAACACCGCTCCGCTACCTCGCTCAGCTCCTGTGGAAAGGCAGCCTTAGGTCCTACCTCACCAGGACGCCTACGCATCCATGGCTAAACCTAGCTACCCTAGGTCGCCAAATAGGCTTCTGTCTGTCACAAAAAACAGGAGTGTCCTTCCTCTTTGGCGACCCTTTTGATACTGAGTGAGGTGCTTACAAGTATACATTTGACTGGCTACTGTGGCTACGTGTCGCCAGGATGCCAGACTATCCAGTCTCCACCGCTTTCAAACTGTGAACTTCCATACAATACGAATTGTTTGGATACGTAGCTGGCGAACGTCGATATGGCGTCCCGATAAGGTAGGACCTTTAGTGTCTCCAATATTTCTTACCTTTCTCGAGACAATATTCTTAATATGCACGGGGAAGTTGTCGGGCAGGTTGTGTGCTACGTGCCCTAGAGTGACGATCGCTGTGCGGTAGTGTTCCGAATGTGGATTCAATGTCGCCTTTAGGGTCTCCAATATTTCTTACCTTTCTCGAGACAATATTCTTAATATGCACGGGGAAGTTGTCGGGCAGGTTGTGTGCTACGTGCCCTAGAGTGACGATCGCTGTGCGGTAGTGTTCCGAATGTGGATTCAATGTCGCCTTTAGTGTCTCCAATATTTCGGTGAATATCTGTGTCCTTTGTTCGGGTACATTCACGAATAGACATCTGGAAAGAAATGAAGTGTAAGTAAATTGAAATATAGAGGTTTTTGCTAAGTGTGTGTTTTGTTATTATCAAGTGTTTATCTTGAGTTAAATAATATTGGTGAAATTTATGTTTTTGGTCAATTAAGGAATAAAAATACATAACTCAAGTGATATATTTTTTCGTTGACACAATAAACACCACGGCGAGGTTTCCGGACTGGCGTCGGCATAGCAGAGGTTAAGAGTTTCTTACTGTGTGTAAAGTATAAAAAAGTAAAAACTTCTGGACAGGTTGCGATAAAACTCTGTATGTAGATAGCTGAAGACCTGGGCCCGTAGACAAGATTGCTTTCTATTAGCGATATCGCCAATCGATAGATTGCATTGTATGAAATTAACTTAAAGCACTGTATAAAATTGGCATAAGGTGAAAATTATCTATAAAAAATTTCTCTAACGCAAGACTACGTGACTTTTCGTTGGCTTACGTCAATTTCATACAAAAAAAAAGTCTGTCGATTGGCGTTATCGCTAATAGAAAGCAATCTTGTCTAAGGGGGCTGGATCGCGGTCTGCAGTTACATACCAGGGGCCTAAGTCTGCTAACTCAATTGTGTTTCAATATAATATCACTAGGCAACATTAGCAACGCATCTATTACCATTCCATTGGGACGCCATAGTGATTATAATCCAATGTTATTAAAACTTTAGCAGAATACCAAATAAAGTCATAATCTCGATATAATATCAATAGAGTATCGATATAATGACAATGGTAAATCCATTAATGCAAAATAGCAGAATCAGACCCCTGGAGACTGCAAGGCTTAAGGTTGTAACATTAAAGTCAGGTTTTTGTATCTCTGTGTATGTGATGTATGGTGTTGTGTATGTATTTTGTATATGGAGTTTAAGTGTCCAATAAAATAAACTGTATTTCCTTACCTGACAGCATTTTTAGCCTGTTTCGGTGTACCAACTTCAGCGTAAGCCTTGCAGAGTTTGATTAGTTTAGGGAACAGAGTGGAGCATGCTTCACCTGCAATAAAATTAATAATAAAAATTAAGTTTTAAGAGAGCGGTGTTGGCTTAGTGGTAAATACCTCGACTTTCATTCCGAAGGTCGTGGGTTCAAATCCCGGCCGGCCGTGCACCAATGAATTCTTCTTAAGAAAAATTTATGTGCGCTAATTGACATTGCTCTTATGATGAAAACCGCGGCTTAGTTGGCTCCAGAAGCATTGATAAGTTATTTTCTTTGGATATGGTCGACTAAGCTGAGAGCGTAGACGCAATGGTCACCATGGCGGACTGTCAAACAAAGGGTTGCAGATTCGTTTTGCGCCTCCGACAAGTATTTATGCTTAGATATTTGTCTATGGTCTGGTTGTTTCTATTTATCTTATCTTACTAATATTATAAATGTGACAGTTAGTGTGTGTGTTTGTTACTCCTTCACGCAAAAACTACTGGACCAATTGCAATGAAACTCGGTATCTAGATAGCTGGAGACCTGGATTAACACATAGACTACTTTTTATTCTAATATTCCCACGGGATCGGGACTTACTTTACTTTATTGTACTTAAAATAATTCAAGAAAATTTTGTTCTGAAATTCCCCGAATTCACTTGGAAAAAAAGGAAAAAAGACAGCTCAGTTCAAGACAGTTCAGGTTAAAAAATTAAAAAACCATGAAGTTTGAGTTAAATCTTAATTTAAAAAAACTTTCAATATGTCTTAAAAAATCTTGTTTGCATTCGATAGCACATTTATCCTGGAATACTATCCAAAAAACAGATTGGGATAATTCCTTCATTTGCAGTTTTGGCATCACAAAACAGAGAACGGAGTGAAATTTTTAATTTTTTTTAAATGGCGGATATCTCGAAAACGGAGAGACTTTCATTGAACACAACTTTCGTTTTTCTGATCCGGCACAGTGTCCTCTATCCGTAGGTGCCCCCGCTTGACCATTCATTACCGGACACCCTCCCTGTATAAAAGATACCCAGTTGTCGGCCAGTTGGTTTGACGACCCAGTTGGCACAATGGTTACCACGCCGGACTGCCAAACACAGGTTTGCGGGTTCGATTCCCGCCACAGACAAGTATTTATGCTTAGATATTTGTCTGTGGTCTGGTTGTTTCTATGTATTATAAGTATATATTTACAAAAGAAAAGTATATAAGTAGTATATACGTTGTCTAGCACCCATAACACAAGTCTAGTTACTTAAATAATAAAAAATACAATATTAATTATTACAACAACAACAACACTACTGCAATACACAACACTGCAACACTACTGCACTACTTACTGCAATATTTATTTATTTATTTATTTAAGATAAAAATAAATGAAATGAACTAACCAAGTGGCCTGTATTTCCCTAAGAAGGTTAATGCGGCGAGTATGTGTGGCGCCACTGTATCGTCGTCGAGTTCCAACAGTGATGTGAGACGCTCCAGCACGTCGGCGTGTAGGAAATGTGCGGGGAACACAAACGATAGCATAACTAGTAGCTTGAGACCGCGTTCCGCTGCCGTTTTTATGTCCGTACCTGAGAAAATAAGGGTTATTTATTTATTATAAATAAACTAGCTGTCCCGGCAAACGTTGTTTTGCTATTTACAAAAAAAAAAAAACAAAAAAAAATAGATAATGGCCGATTCTCAGACCTACTGAATATGCTCACAAAATTTCATGAGAATCGGTCGAGCCGTTTCGGAGGAGTTCAAGTTCGAACCCCGTGACACGAGAATTTTATATATCCCTTATCCCTATATATACAGGGTTATTGGAAATTAATTGACAGGGCGTTAAGGGCTTCTTCTGTGCACCTTAACAAACAACTTTTGTTCTACGACTTTTGTCGAAACCTAATACATATCCCAAAAAAAATATTTAATTGTTTCTCGTACTGTCTGGTAATTTTCTATGTCTATGCGGCAAGTACGCGCGCGCGATCGGCACGGGGCGCACTGCGTGCGACCCGATCGGGTTGTACCATACCTACTATGATTGATTCTGTGACGTAGACGTAGAGTTGAGTATTATTTGAACTGTTGGATTTAATTTTTTATTTTTGTATGGAATATTTTTATAATGAATTTCCAAAAGTCGTAGAACAAAAGTTGATCGTTAAGGTGCACAGAAGAAGCCCTTAACGCCGTGTCAATTAATTTCCAATAACCCTGTATATGCTTAAATCTTTAAAACTACGCAACTGATTTTGATCCGTTTTTTTTTAATAGATAGAGTGATTCAAAAAGAAGGTTTATATGTCCGGCTTCGCATGCATAATATAGCCGTGCAAAGTCGGGGCGCTCGCGGTGATTTTTTTTATGATAAAGATAGCGAAAAATGCTGAAACGAGTTGCGTGCCCGATTTGGACAAAAACTAAAACTGCATCATTCGATGTTTGATATTATTACCCTAGCTAGGAATCGAACCTGATAGTGTTGCTGATAAAGATCAATTCTTGGAAACGAACATAGTATTGCAAATCAAAAGAAATAGCTAATTTTTGAAGTCATATATAGTTTAGGATATAGCCTTGAAGGCCCATGTAACCCCTGTATAAGTAAGGTTATCAATAGACTTACCACACTCCTCAGCGATGCTCGGATCAATCCCTTTAACAGCCCCCTCGACATATCCGACCAATATAAGCAGCGATTCGTGGTCTATCATCACAGAACTGACACGTTCTAACAACATCTTCACTGTGTTGTAGTATAAGTTTGTCATTACGGGCAGACCGAGTTTCTTTAGGACAGTCGACTGAAATAAAAAAATAATATGAATCCAGACTTTTATCTCCCACTAGCTGCGTCACTCGGTTTCACCCGCGTAAGTCCTGATCCCGTGGGATATCAAAATGAATAGTAGCCTATAAGCCTTCCTCGATAAATGGACTATTCAGAACGCGCTAATCTCAGGAACTACTAGTTCGAATTTAAAAATTATTTTTGTGTTGGATAGTCCATTTGTCGAGGAAGGCTATTAGGCTATTTTATATTTCGATATTCCTACGGGATCGGGAGCTACGCGGGTGACACCGCGGAGCACTGCTAGTTTTAAATATATATAATTCTACTGTACGTGTGTATGTCACTGAACTCCTCCTAAACGGGTGGATTGATTTGGTTGAATTTTTTGTATGCGTTTGGGTGATGCCTTGGTTTTAGATTTAGAAATGAGAGCAGTTTTTTTTATTGCAAAAATAACGTTTGCCGTGACAGCTAGTTTTGGATTGATTTTTTAAATACTTACAGTGGTAGTAACACATTCTTCACAGCTAACATTAGGATTTAAAATAATCTCCATTCCTTTCAACAAATCCTTATTCTGTTTCATATGATTAGAGAATTTATTCAAGAACTCCTGAGACTTAACGGACTCAGGCAAGAATTTAGAACTTATATGAAGAACTTTAGCTATCATTTCCTTCTGAACCGCCGGAGTCGGTGATTTATTATGTAAGTCGACCCATTCTGCTACAGTTCTTCGTACAGCTAACTGATGTTTCTGTAGTTCTATGAACGCTTTGGTTGCGTTGTCATCGACGTTTGACATAAGATAGTATAGTTTCTTCATACGCATCGGTGGCGGTAGAGTATAAGGGACGAGAGATGTGTTTAAAAGTCTTTCCACTAGTAATCTGTCTTCTAAAGCAGTCATGTAGTACCCATGGAGAATTTTATCCTTTATCCATTGTGCCGCTTTCTCCGTAGCAGGCGGGACAGAGTCCTCCGTTAAAAACTTCTTATAAATCATAGCTAAACCAGACATAGCTTCTTTTCGGATTTTAAACTTTTTATCTAGAGTTCTTTCTTTGACGAAGTGCAGTAGATCTTCAGATTCGGCGACAGCATGGAAGTCTCTTTGAGCGGTCGCTATTATAGCCATTACGACTTCGAATCTAACTTGTTCGTGGGCATCGTGTTGTCTCATTTTCAACGTCTCAGTTATATCTGGTCTCAAATCCGGATGGTGTACGAGGAAATGCATACAATATTGAACGCATTTTATTCTTATTGGCACGGATATATCGTTGAATCTGCCTAAGAAAGCACGCCATAACGCTGGGTATTGTTTAGCTAATTCTGAGCCGGGTTCGGAGAACATCCTTGCTAGGAGCGCAACACCGCTAAGTCTCTCTTGAAACTGTGCAGATTTGAGCTTGCATTCCAACTGCGGTAACACAGCAAGTAAAATGGAAGGGCAACACTGGTACAGTTCGTATATTAGCTCGTAAACTTTGGAGAATATGAGCAGATGTTTCTCTTCTTTGCCGAGAATTAGGACGTGGTTGAAGAACTGAAAGGAAAAACGTAAAAATTAATAATTCTGTTTTATTGCACGAATGGTTACTGATAAGGTTTCAATCCTAGAAATAAACGTAGTTTGGCAAATCAAAATAATGTTTATTTTTGGAGTTTTGTATTTAATATCTACCTACACTTAAAAGGAATTGAAACAGCCGTGTGTCAATAACTAGGTATTTTCTAGGCAAGCCAGCAACATTTTAATCCATTAGACGACCCAGTTGGCACAATGGTCACTATACCCTACTGCTAAACACAGGGTTGCGTTGCGGGTTCGATTCCCGCCTCAGACAAGTATTTATGTTTAGATATTTGTCTGTGGTCTGGTTGTATCTATGTATTATAAGCAATTAAGCATATATTTACAAAATAAAAGTATACATATAAGTAGTATATCCGTTGTCTAGCACCCATAACACAAGTCTAGTTACTTAGTTTAGGACTAGATGGCGATGTGTGGAATGTCTTGCAATACATATTTAGATAGCGATCAAATGCTGGCCAGGTTTGAACAGAATTTTATAATATAAAATCGCATTGTCATTTTCCTAGAAACAATCGATCACTTACTAACGTCTTAAAAACTAAATTAGTATGGGTAGCAGGCTTAGTGGTAGATAACTCGACTTTAATTCCAAAGGTCGGGCCTTCAAATTATGGGCGGCGGTGCACCAATGAAATTTTCTTATGAATTTACTAGCGACCCGCCCCGGCTTCGCACGGCTATATTATGCATGTATTATACATATAAACCTTCCTCTTGAATCACTCTATCTATTAAAAAAACCGCATCAAAATCGATGCGTAGTTTCAAAGATTTAAGCATACATAGGGATATAGGGACAGAGAAAGCGACTTTGTTTTATACTATGTAGTGATGTGATTTGACATTGCTCTTAAAGTGAAAGTGAAGGAAAACATCATGTTGAAAGATGCGGTTTAGTTGGTTCCAGACGTAGTAATAAGTTCTTTTACCTCTGGACAGAGTCGACTAAGCTGAGAGGGTAGTAAAGATACTGAGCATGGGCAACCCTACTTGAGTTACTAAAGATAAAAATAACTTATGGATGTATGGCTTCAAAACGCACCCTCGAATAAGAAGCCATAAAAACTCATGGGGTTTCTGTCAGGCAGTAAGAACAATAATAAAGATTGGATGGACATTGCCTTTAAGTGCACAGCCATAACTTTTAATTTTCCTTTTTTTCTTTTATATTTTTTTTCCTTTATTAGTCTTCCATTCGTCCCTCGTCACCATAACACAAGCCCAGATGAGCGATATTATTATTAAATACTCAGTTTCCTAAGTTACCATGACGCGTCATAGTCATATAACCAAGACGCATGACGTCACACAATATTACCATGACACTTTTTTGCGAATGCAGGTGTTCATCAATCATTTTCCTCTATCGCCGCCGTCTTAGAAAACTACCTTTTCAACTCTTAACAAACGATATCGAAATTTCTGTTTTGCTCTCACCAATTCCGGTATTACAAACGATACTGTAATAAGTCGGAATTCCGGAATTTTGTTAAAACCGGAATTCCGGAGCTCAAGCCCTAGTTATTACATCAAAAGATTAATAATGGTAAAAATCCTTACCCCTTGAATATAAGGTTCCAGAGTCTCACTGGTCTTCACGATAAGTTCCTTGGCGAGGGCGTACGCGTGTTTCTGTTCCCTCTTATTAGGTTCGACGAGGTTCAACAGGATCACGTTGAGTAGTTCGTTGGAGACCACGTCGGATTCCGTGATCAAAGGGCAGAGGACGTCAAGCATGAACGATTTCACTTTCGATGAGTGTTCCGTACTGTAATGAGAAAATTGTATGAGGGACTCTAATTTTAGTTTAGGCTCTGTTCAAACGGGCCACCAACCACAGCCACCGGTGGCCAGCCACTAGCAGTTCACACGATTTTTCATACATTTTAGAATATAATATAATTTATTCGAACAACACAGGACATAGTATAGACACAAATAAGAAACAGTAAGAGATAGTTACAGAGAAAAGTAAATACAAAAAACAGACAAAAAGTATCTGAGAAGTATCTGGCAACACACGGTTGCCCGAATGGGTAAAGCCTCAGCATGTGCTGCAGATACGCAGGCGCATCTGCAGCGCTGGTCTTCCGGCCGCACCCTGTGGGTGACTTTTCATTTTGTTGTCGCGGCGTGCACATGTGGTCGTTGGCGGCCACAACAAAATGTATGAATGATGGCCACCGGTGGCTGTCGTCGGTGGCCCGTTTGCGCAGAGCCTTAGACCAACTTTATACCCAGCCGCGACTTCGTCATGGTTGGTTATTTTTCAAAAACCTTCTAAGAAAGTCAATTGTCGTAAATAAATTTGTTCAAATTACATAGCAATATAATTCCGACTGCATTTCGATTTTAAAAAAATTACCCCTACGCGGACAAATACGCGGGTAAAAGCCAGTCAAAAATAAAAATAAATCTGTGGTGACACACGGACAGACGGACAAAAGAGTGATCGTATAAATAAGGGTTCCTTTTTTTACCTTTTGAGGTACGGAACCGGCGGCGCGAGTAGCTATTTTCAAAAATGACCCGTATCATGCGATAGAGAGAGTTTAAGTTCGGATGTAATTGCCTTCATTTTGCTTTCAAATAATGTTGCGGGCCGTAATGTTTTTATCCCCTTTATCGTGCACAAAATGAAAAAAATTTGGTCTCATTTAATTCACTGCATCTTATTCTAGGTTTATACATTTTTCTTTTTTGGTACTTCAGTTTAGTCTAATGAAAAACAATTGAAACGCTCGATGAAGTTTTTAAGTCAAGAATATAGATATTCAGATACTAATAACTTTTATCTTAAGCAATATTTCTTTAAAATAAAAACGGTTAAACCTAGTTTTCCATTAGATCTAGAACATTTTCAAAAATTATCAAAATCGGACTTCGTTTATGGGGGGGAAAACGTTACCGCTTTTTGTATGGAAATTTACAGCCTCACACTGGTCTTAAATACAAAGTTTTTTTTCTACAGTCAGTCCAAAACCACCCCTAATTTCTGAGACAAGAGAATCTTATAAGGGTTCCTTGTTTACATTTTGAGGTACGGAACCATAACTAGGTAATGTGTTACTTGTGTTAATTAATTAAATACAGTACAATCTCACTAATCCGGCACTTCGATAGATCGGCACGTCCAATAATCCGGCACCCTCCGCCCACGCCTCCCTCACCCCTCTATACCTGTGCGCTTGGTCGCTGCGTCGTCGACTAGCAGTCTAACCTCAAAACTTATCACGTGCACGTGCTAACGTATTTGTTTTTTTCAAGTGAGAATAGTTTATAGTTAAAAATGACAAATAAACGCAAACACAAGACACTAGATTTGAATAATAAAATGGAGATTGGTGATTTTTTCAGTATAATCCAGTAATCCGAACATTCCAATAATCCGGCACCCTCCGGTTTTTAATAGTGCCGGATTAGTGAGTTTGTACTGTACAAAGTTTTTTTTCTCTACAAACAGGCGAAAACCACCCCTAATTTCTAAGAAGCCATATAAAATCCACCCCTTGTTTTTAACGTGGACATTAAAAAATGGGGTGTGTCTATTTTTGTACCTACGCTCGCTAAATCATTATAAACAAGCTATGTAAAATGTTTTAAACTGACACGATTTTTATTGAAAGTTATTATTTTCCAGAGTATTAATGGCGTTTTTTTAGGGTTCCGTACCCAAAGAGTAAAAACGGGACCCGTTTACTAAGACTCCACTGTCCGTCCGTATGTCTGTCTGTCACCAGGCTTGTATCACATGAACCGTGCTATCACGGTTCATGTGATACATGATGCCTAGCTATCTAGGCAGTTGAAATTTTCACAGATTATGTATTTCTGTTGCCGCTATAACAACAAATACTACAGAATATTATGATCCGTTTTTTATATACAGGGTTATTGGTAATTATACTAGTAAGCCGTTAAAGGCTACTTCTGTGCAAACAACTTTTGTTCTACGACTTGAAATTCGAAAAAAAAAATGAAAATTTTGAGTTTGTGTAAATTCGAAAAACAGCTGATTTTTAAAACAAAGGTCATTCAGACTAAGTACAGTAGATAAAACTTGAAAAATAAATACAATTTTTAGGATAATGACCTTTCCGTGTATGAAACAGCTGATTTTCAGGTAAACCTAACCTCAAAATTTTCAAAAAGATGTTCGAATTTCCAAAAGTCGTAGAATAAAAGATGTTTGTTTAGGTGTACAGAAGTAGCCCTCAACAGCATACTAGTATAATTACCAATAACCCAGTATATGTAGTATGATGATGATGTCTCCCTGACCGATTTCGGCCACAGTGACTATTTCTGGCAACCTATGCAGAAGAAGATGACGAGCTTCGATGTTCAGCGGCTCGTCTATGGTGTGCTCTTTGGTGACTGGCGTACCCGATTTTTGCAGAAAATGTTCTATTGCACAGCGGGCACGTAAGCACACCATTTACAATATTATACGAAATGGCCGCGGGTGATCTGGCCTTTATCGCGTCTCGTTTGAGGTCTAAATCAGCACATCGTTCTAATTCAAAATCAGAGACGCGCTGATTAACGAGACGCCTCCACTCCGGGCGTTGGGCTGCCTTCTGCTCCCAGCAGGCTGGCTCAATTTCGCACCTTTTCATATGTCTTTTCAGAACATCCTTATACCTCAGGTATTGTCCACCTGGTTGACGCTTGCCATTTTGGAGTTCTGAAAAGAATATGCGCTTGGCCATCCTGTCATCGGTCATACGTGACACGTGTCCACTCCATCGCAATTGGCGCCTCATGAGGTAGGTCTCGATACCTCCAACGTTTGCACGTCGTAGAACATCGGTGTTACGGACTCGGTCCTGCCACCGAATGTTCATGATATCTCGGAGACACTTTATATGATACCTGTCGAGTGCGCGTATGTGCTTACGGTACAGAACCCATGTCTCCGATGAGTACAGGAAATTTGGAAGTACAATCGCCATATAAACACTAATTTTCGTAGACAATTTTATGTCATGTGATCGGAACACCTTAGACCGCAGCTTACCAAAGGCAGCAGCAGCAGCCCCTATCCTGCTGTTTATTTCTGCATCCAAGTCATACTTTGGTGTAATAGTGCTTCCTAGATATTTAAACTTATCCACTTGATTTAATTTGTTCTCTCCAAGACACACATTCATTGGGGCATTGACGTTAGTCCCTGCGGCCATCACTTCGGTTTTTTTAACGTTGATTTTAAGCCCAAACTTCATGCATGCCTCGTTTAGGCTGGTCATAAGATGTTGGAGACCACTTGATGAGTCTGCGACGAAACATAAATCGTCGGCGTACATTATCTCGGTTATGAGGGTAACACAGATTTTAGTGTTCGCCTTAAGCCTGGCAAGATTAAAAAGCCCTCCTGTTGTGCGATATCTAATTCGTATACCCTCAGTCAAGTGTTTTAGAGCTTCGCGGACAACAACAGCGAAATATAACGCAAACAATGTTGGTGCTAGAACACATCCTTGTTTAACCCCACATGTCACAGGGAAACATTCGGATTGCTCTCCATCCGCTGTGACACAGCACGTCATGTCATCATGCAATAGTCTCAAAAGATTTACAAACTTCTCTGGACAACCAAGCTTAGACAGAATCAACCAAAGAGCTTCTCTAGAAACACTGTCGAAGGCCTTTTCAAGGTCAACAAAACACATATATAGAGATTGACCTTGTTCTCTGCTTTTCTCAATAAGCTGACGAACTGAGAAGATGGCCTCGCAAGTTCCTCTCTCCGGTCGAAACCCAAACTGAGATTCCGGTAGTATCGCTTCGGATACAGGCAGCAACCGATTTAGGAGGATTCTGGCAAATACTTTACCGGGAACAGATAGAAGTGAGATGCCCCGATACGAATTACAGTCGGAGCGATCACCTTTGTTTTTGTAGAGTGAGCTGATGCGTGAGATCTTAAAGCATTTAGGCACATTTTCTTCTTCCCACATACGCAGAAACAACTGCCATAAAGCTTGGTGTAACCTCTCTCCTCCGTATTTGAGCATTTCCCCGCAAATGTGATCGACACCCACAGCCTTCTTATTTTGCTGTTGCTTGATAGCAGTTGTTACCTCATCCAGTGTTAGAGGCTCAAGCAATTCTTCTCTTGGTGAATTATAAGGAAGTGAGTTTATGAAAACTAAGTCAGCTGACCGGTCCACGTTAAGAAGGTCGTTGAAGTGTTGGGCCCAGCGTGCCAAGATATCATCCTTATTGGTAAGAGGTATTCCATCCAGTGACTTTAGCGGTACTCTTGCGTTACTTACGTTACCTGTGATCTTACGCACCTCATTATAAAAGGCACTTAGTTGTCTAGTTTCAGCAAGCCACTGTAAGAATTTTGACTTCTCTCTCCACCATTTATCCTTAGCGTCTCTAGTCATTTTCCTTAGCCTTGAACTACTCTCCTGAATTCGCTTCGGCAAGTTGTTATAGCGAGTATTTGTCTTATTCTGCATTTTAAGCAGTTGACGGTGACTTTTCAGAGCATTTGTGATTGCATCGTCATTTTCGTCAAACCAGTCATCACGTTTAGTGATTCTCTGCCCTAAGACTTGACTGCTTGTTTCCGTGACAAGAGACGATATAGTTTGCCAGATGTTTTCGAGATCACCATTTTCAAGATCCAGGGAGTTTAGTGCTTCATTTACGGCTAGTTTATAGGTTTCCCTTTTATGGGAATACTGGAGATCATCAACTGCCGTACGCAAGGGTCTGACAATATTCCTTCTTCGTGGAATATGACAACGGAGCTTCAGTTTTGTCAGTACAAGCCTATGATCTGTCCAGCAGTTAGCACCGCGCATGACACGTGTCACCTGAACCTGCGATATATCCCTTACTCTCACTATGGCGTAATCAATTAGATGATAGTGTTTGGACCGGGGATGCATCCAGGTGGCTTTGTGTTTCATGGGTAGCCGGAAAAAAGTGTTGGTTATTGCCAAACCAAACTGAGCACAGAAGTTGAGTAAAAGTTGACCATTGTTGTTCATATTTCCGATTCCGTGCCTTCCGATGGTATTAGGCCACGCATCAAAATCCCGACCTACTCTCGCATTAAAGTCGCCTAGTAGTAAAATTTGCTCCCTTGGACGAATTTTAGTGATGGTGTGCGTAAGTTCTTCATAAAATTTGTCCTTTATCTCATCACTTTTATCCAGTGTAGGTGCATAAACACTAACCAAATTTAAGAAGTTATTATTTTCCAAGTGTAAGCGCAAACTCATTACGCGGTCGGAGATGTATATTGGGTACTCATTCAGTTTCTTAGTCAATTCATTCTTGATAGCAAAACCTATTCCTGAACGCCTAGGCTCATTGGAAGGAGTACCTTTCCAGAAAAAGGTATATCCTCCACCGTGTTCTATCCTCTCTCCTTCGTCAGCAAGATGTGTTTCGCTAAGTGCAGCTATGTCGATATTGTAGCGGCGTAGTTCTCTTGCTACTACAGCTGTCTTTCGCTCAGGACAAAGGTTACTATTGCTATCAAGTAAAGTGCGAACATTCCATGATCCGAAGCTAAAGGTCGTTGTTTTAGGAGTCCGTTTTTTTCTTTCTGTATTTCTACCACGCCGTGGGGATGCTAAGGGCAGCGGTGGCTACTACCCCCCAGTTTTATTGGAACAAGCTTTTTTTAGAGCACCTTTTCTAGCTCCTTCCTCGGATTGAGGGAAGCAGTGCCACCCTAAATAGGGCTGCTTCGTCGTGCGAGATGCTGCCCAGTCTGCGTTGTTGTTCCAGTGCAACGTAGAAACGACCACTTATTCTCACACCGCCCGTGTGCAGACCTCGGACAAAGCCCAACCTGCATAAGGTCAGACCTCTCTACTTTGATCCATCGCCACGGGACTTTTGCTCTCGGTTAGCCATTTTTCGGAAACAGTCAGATGCGCAGGAAATATTTAAGTGCATAAGTGTACGCGCAACCACAGATGCACTCTCTCGTCCGTGCCCCCCTTGACCCGATGGAACGGAAAACCGCTACGACCGGAGGGAGGCTGGATGCAGTAATCTGGCAAGCAATACTATAACCCCTATTGCTGCCTCAAGGCCTTCCTACAATTGCCTTGGTGACTTGCCACCGATAGTGGATTGCTCTAGAGCCAAGACAACATAACTCAGAGGGTGACTGAGTAACTCGAGAGATGGTCTTCTCGAGTCCCTTCTCCAGGTTTAGCCCACGAGTCGACGCGGTTACCGGGATGTGGCCGCTGCAAAACAGCTTCTAGGAGCCACTGGAGAAGAGTTTGTGAAATGACGACGAAATTATTTGCACTATGCCACCTAACAGGTCGACTGACAAAGTGCATCGCAGACAATCCACTACATATGTAGTATATCCGTTGTCTAGCACGCATAACACAAGTCTAGTTACTTAGCTTGGGGCTAGATGGCGATGTGTGGAATGTCCTGCAATATTTATTTATATATGTATTTATAAACTGTCATTTTCGATTTACTTTGACAAGGTTCCATCCTATTCTCATTGTGCGCGGATTATACCTAGTTTCGACTCCTTGCTCGAAGAATAGGTACAAATTAGTTGTCGTGTCCAACACTCGCACCCTACCCTTATGCCAGGTCAAACAATAAATGTCGGGAAACAAATGGACGTGCTCTCACCTTGAATACTGAGAAGATACTGTCACTTTTGCGCGCCGTGACATCTAATATAAAGCGAAATTTCGCGAGCTATTGCTTCATACTAAAATGTATGGGCAGCGAGGAATGATTTTAACCAAAAAAAATATCTATGTTTCGGCATTAATTATTATTTTTTGGTTTGAATAAGTAAAAAACTGCGATAGTGAATGCATTCCTATACTTTTGTCTCACAATTTAATCAAAAATATTTTCAAATATAACAACGAAGTAGTACAGATACTTAAAAAATAGAAAAGGTCGATTTCGATGTCTTTCATCAAAGTTAATACTTGTTTTTTTCAAAAGCTAAGAATTATTTTCAAAATATCTCAAGGTGAAACTGTAGACTCATCTAATAAGCTATCCAGATTTATTTTTAGTGTCTTACAATGCAGGGAGTTCTTCAATATTTTATAAAATAGTAAATGACGTTTTTAGGGACTCACCCCTTAATCTCTTTTGTTATTCGAGAGCTACAGAACCAGACACCTAAAATGAAAAAAAAAACATACTCACTTGACAATCTTAAACATGAGCGAGAAAAGCGCGCAAAATATCTCCTGGCAGTCTTCAAGCTCGAAGCACATGTTAAACGACTTGACATAGGCAAGGTTCTCGAGTAGGTAGAAGTAGCGTTTGAAGGCTGGATCCTTTGGGTCGCGGAGACCTTGCAGCTGATTTATTAGGAACAGGAAGATCGTTTTAACCTGGGGAAAAGGTACAAAATAGTTACATCAACAAATATATATATACGGGACGAATTGAGAACCTCCTCCTTTTTTGAAGTCGGTTAAAAAAACAATTGGTTGTCTGTAAAGTCGGTTTACGGAGGATGTCATAAAAAACGATGTAAAATTTGAGTTTTTTTTTTCTTCCTTTTTTTGTCCCACCTACCATCAGGCGGGATACTGACACTGACCTATTTCGTAAACTATGTCGACCTTATCCGGAGAATGCAGAAGCATTCACTGCCAGATATGTTACGGTGAATAGGTAAAGCTGGCTGAAATAAAGCGCCGTCTTTTCAGCCGCTATCCGTCCACTGCTGAACGTAGTAGGCCTCTTCAAGGGCGCGCTTTTTCGCCGGATCTTCTGTTTTACTCATCCACCATCGACCGGCTACCAGGTCGGAGAGTGCCTTACACTATGCTTACCTAGAAGCGGTCTCCACTCCAGAACACGACGACTCCAACTATTGTCTACTCCACAGGAGAAGCAGCGGCTAATAAAGTAACCTTAGTCGCTACTTTTCATGCAGCAGACTCTTGATATTGAACTTAACTATTCCTGATCTTCATACGGTGCTTCTGGTGCGTACACCCTGAGCACGTCAGCGATACAAGACGCGATCAGCAACTGAACATCGCGCGACGGATGCATCAGCAAGTACTAACAACGTTCTACAGCTACAAGAACTTACCTGTTCCTGGTGTTTATACGGTGCTTCTGGTGCGTACACCCTGAGCACGTCAGCTATACAACACGCGATCAGCAGCTGAACATCGCGAGATGGATGCATCAGCAAGTACTAACTACGTTCTACAGCTACTTGAACTTACCTGTTCCTGGTCTTTATACGGTGCTTCTGGTGCGTACACCCTGAGCACGTCAGCGATACAACACGCGATCAGCAGCTGAACATCGCGAGATGCATGCGTCAAGAAAAACTCGTCGGCGAGGTGAAGCGCCAGAGGTATGTACTGTTGGTACATGCCCTCATCTTGACCGAGACCTTGCAGGGTGTGGGCTAGGACCTGTTTACACATAATATTTATCTTCTTAATATTTTATTTTTTAAGAGCCTACACTTTCCCACTACAGGGCAAAGGCCTCTCTACATTTCTTCCATTGATCTGTAGCTATTGCACATTAGTCATTCTTAAAGGAGTTCTTCTATCTTCTTCAATCTTTTATACCAAAAAATCATGGAATCCAATGGCGCAAAGTCTGAATAGGTTGCCAGTGCCACTTCGATGAGTGATCAATTATAAGTCTGGCGTTAAAGTAATTTCATGTTTCACACTTTGGAAGGTTATTGGGTCCTCCTGTCCTGATGTTATGTTTGATAGCAGTTCTTAGGTGAAGTTATAGTTAAGTTAAAAAAACGTTCACTATGTTAGCCAGCCTAGGGCATAAATTTAGGGTTTAACAAAATTGTCCTAATAGGTATGTACTATGTACTGTCGGCTGCATAATTGCAGAGCCACCGTAGAGCTCCTAAACGGCTGTTATAATAGTACATTGTTATCCTAGGTGTGAAAGTCACTCATTACAAGTCCCGAGACGGAGTTTGGCACCCGAGCGTAGCGAGGGCGCTAATAGTTCGAGGGACTTAATGAGTCTTTCACCCGAGGTAAACACTGTGCTTTTCATTACGAATAATACATAAAATTCTTCCTAACAACGAGAGTGAATGAGAGACTTCATACTACCTGATCCTCTTACAAGGTTGGGATTCGACCAAAGAGGTTGTATATATGTAGTGTTATTCTTTGGTGTTACTTAAAGCAAGGAAGTTAGGTTATGAAGTTCCTAATGTATAATATGTGTATAATGATACTGATACTGGCTATATGCACATTGCAGAGTCGTGCGAAGCCATAATTTGACATGACAGCTGTCAGTGAAAGCGATTTTCCCTAGGGCTGGAAATTTTATTTTCTACACGCTCTTCACGCATCTTTAGACCTACTTTCGGAGTATGAGTAATGAAAAAATGTTTTCAACACGAGCAAGATTCTAGACACCTGCTTTAGTTGAAGTTTTAAGTCTTCTAACTCATTAAGCTATCAAACAAAAATTATTAGAATGAAAACATTCCAATAACAGTAATTTTCCAACTCTACTTAATATGGTTAATTATCGGTAAAAGTTGCAATGTAACTTATTTTATTTTTTTCAAGTTTAAATTATTATTTTTAAATTTTTAGCTCTTTTGTATTTTTTTAAACAAGAACATAGGTAATTTTTTATAATTTCTCTTTTTATTTTATTCTTTTATTAATAAATAATAATAATAAATATTGCAGGACATTCCACACATCGCCATCTAGCCCCAAGCTAAGTAACTAGACTTGTGTTATGGGTGCTAGACAACGAATATACTACTTATATACTTTTCTTTTGTAAATATATACTTATAATACATAGAAACAACCGAGTGTGGGAAGTTAGCACCGCACTTTTGGATTTTTCGAAATTTGACGATTATGCTGAATTGTGCTAGGTTTGTGCTGAGTTGTGCCGTAATTTTTTTTTCTCTAAAGTCAAAACTGAAGTCAAAAATCCAATTAAACCAAATTCCACCCTGGCACCGCACTTTTGGAAATTCGGTTTTTTTAATATTGTGCTAGATTGTGCTAGGCGTTCTAAACGTTGTGCCGCAAATTTCAAGTTTCTAGGTTTTGAAATGGCGCGTCAAAGTGGAAAAATGTTTTTGAAATTTGCCCCGCACTTTTGGATTTTTACAATTTTGATTATTGTGCTGAATTGTGCTAGGTTTGTGCTCCGTTGTGCCGCAAAAATAAAACCTCTAACGTCAAAACTGAAGCCAGAAAGTTGAAAAAACTGTAAAAAAAATTGAGAAGTTAGCACCGCACTTTTGAGTTTTCGCAATTTTGATTACGGTACATAGTTGTGCTAGGTTTGTGCTAGGTTGTGCCGTAAAAATAAAACTTCTAACTTCAAAATTAAAGCCACAATGCATATTAAACCAGAGCTCAAAACCGAGAAGTTGGCACCGCACTTTTAGATTATCGCAATTTTAATTATTGTACAAAGTTGTGCTAGGTTGTGCCGTAAAAATAAAACTTCTAACATAAAAACTAAAGCCATAATCGTCAAAAAACAAAAATTTTAAAATTCCCTCAAAAATCGCAACAAAGTGTATACTGTTGTGTTTACTCTTATAAGTTCAGCGTTGGATTTTGCCATCGCGATTCAGGAAATTGGTTAGATTTCGTAGCGCCATCTAGCGGCCGATAGAACAATCATCTACCAAGCATGTCTACATTAGTATTAAATAAAAATATTACAGGACATTCCACATATCGCCATCTAGCCCCAAGCTAAGTAACTAGACTTGTGTTATGGGTGCTAGACAACGGATATACTAATTATATACTTTTCTTTTGTAAATATATACTTATAATACATAGAAACAACCAGACCACAGACAATAAATACTTGTCTGAGGCGGGAATCGAACCCGCAACCCTGTGTTTGGCATTCCGGCATGGTGACCATTGTGCCAACTGGGTCGTCAAAATTAAATTTTACCGGTGGATCAAGACGAGACGATGACGTGACATTTTACACAGTGGTACTTAATGAGACGAAAATGGGAATGTATGAAGATTTTTGGGAAAAGCCCGCGGGATTTCACAAAATTTAAACTGCGAGGACTAGACTCATGAAATTTTACACAGTAGTACCTGTTGTGACCAAAATGGGAATGTATGAAGATTTTTGGGAAAAGCCCGCGGGATTTCACAAAATTTAAACTGCTAGGTTTAGCCTCGTGAAATTTTGTACAGTGGTACCATAGGTGACAAAAAGAGGAATTTATGAAGATTTTTTGGAATATCCCGTGGGATTTCATAAAATCTAAACTGCGAGGACTAGACCCTTGAAAATTTAGGCGGTGGTACCTCATGTGTTAAAAATGGGAATTTATGAAGATTTGTTGGAATATCCCGTGGGATTTCACATAAATGAAACTGCGAGAAAATTTGCACCTTAAGTCGTACCTTAAGTGACAAAAATGGGAGTTAATAAAGATTTTTTGGAAAATCCCGTGGGATTTCAAAAAATTTAGACCGCTAGGTCTAGCCTAGTGAAATTTTGTACAGTGATACATTACGTGACAAAAATAGGAATTTATGAAGATTTTTTGGAATATCCCGTGGGATTTAATAAAAACTTAACTGCGAGGAAATTTTACATAGTGGTACCTTATGTGACGAAAATGGGAATTTATAAAGAATTTTGTGAGAATCCCGTGGTATTTTATAAAATCTAAACCACAAGGACAAGACTCGTTAAATTTTGCACAATGGTACCTTATGTGACAAAAATACGAATTTAGGCTGTTTTTTTAATATCCCGTGGGGTTTCATAAATACTAAACTGGGAGGACTAGACTGTTGAAATTTTACACAGTGGTACCTAATGTGACGAAAATGGAAATTTACAAATATATTTTGAAAAATCCCGTGGGATTTCACATAAATGAAACTGCTAGGACTAGATTCGTGAAAATTTGCACAATGGTAACTTATGTTACGAAAATAGGAATTTATAAAGATCATTTGGAAAATCACGTGGGGTTTAATAAAATCTAAACTGCGAGGACTAGACTCATGAAAATTTACACAGTAGTACTTACCTGTTGTGAACTTGTGACATAAATGGGAATTTATAAAGATTTTTGAGAAAATCCCGTGGTATTTTATAAAATCTAAACCGCAAGGACTAGACCCGTGAAATTTTGCACAGTGGTACCTCATGTGACAAAAATGGGAGTTAACAAAGATTTTTTTGGAATATCCCGTGGGATTTCATAAATATCAAACTGCGAGGACTAGACCCTAGAAATTTTACATAGTGGTACCTTATGTGACTGAAAATGGGAATTAATAAAGATTTTTCGGAAAATCCCGTAGCATTTCACAATTCTAAACCGCTAGCCTTTTTATAAAGAAACTAGCTGCGCTCCGCGATTTTACCCTCATAAGTCCCGATCCCGTGGGATTATCATAATGAAAAGTAGCCTATTGCCTTCCTCGATAAATGGACTCCAACATAAAAATAATTTTTCAACCAACAAACAAACAAACAAACAAACTCTACAGCTTTATAATATTATAGCTGTTCCGGCAAATGTTGTTTTGCCATTCTAAATCTGCTCTAGTAAATTTATTGGTCAGGTTTTTCATAAACTATGTTTGATACCTTATTATTTTTAACCCCCGCCGCAAAAACCACGGGGTGTTATACGTTTGACGTGCTGTGTGTGTGTGTCTGTCTGTGGCACCGTAACTCCCGAACGGATGAACCGATTTGATTTGTTTTTTTTTGTTGACGTGACAACGTCTTATAAATTGGTTTGCCGGGTGACACTTCAAGAAACTGCGTTACGCTCCGCTCACGTTATGCTCCGCTCACGTTATGCGCTCACAATGAGAGCGAGTGAGAGGCACGCGGGCATGGTTAGCCCGCCTAAGAGCGAGAGAGACAGACATAAAAAGTGAAAGGCACGCGTCCCTTCCACTCGAGCACAGTTGTTGTCACGTAAAACTTTCGCCCGTATACCGACTTTACAGGCAACCAGTTTTTTGAAATTAGTCGGGAGTGTTCTTAGCCATTTTTGATCGAAATCGGTTCAGCTGTCTTAAAGTTATGGGGGATAAAAGTCAGGATTAAATATAGAATGAAAGTAGATATGCCCTAGTGGGGTATCAAATAAAAGGGCATAATTTGTACTATACAATTATCTATCGAAATTGGTTCAGCCGTCTGAAAGTTATGAGGGATAAAACTCAGGAATAACAACCGAATGTAAGCATCAGATCAGATATGGCCGAGTGGGAGTATCAAGTTAATTTGCGCCTTTTGGCTTCGTTTGGATCTTTTTTACTTTTTGGGTGTCCGTAGTCAAATGGCAAAAAACGGAACCCTTATAGATAGGTCATGTCTGTCTGTCTGTCTGCCGTATGTCACAGCCACTTTTTTCCGAAACTTGAACTATACTGTTGAAACTTGGTAAGTAGATGTATTCTGTAAACCGCATTAAGATTTTCACAACAAAAATAGAAAAAAAAACAATAAATTTTAGGGTTCCCATACTTACCTAGAACTGAAACTCAAAAATTGTTTTTTCATCAAACCCATACGTGGATAGGTCTTTAAAAATGATATTGAGGTTTCTTATATCGTTTTTTTTTTCTAAACTGAATAGTTTGCGCAAGAGACACTTTCAAAGTGGTAAAAAGTGCCCCCCCCCTCTGTAACTTCTAAAATAAGAGAATGATGAAACTTAAATACGTATATGATATACATTACCATGCCAACTTCCACCCAATATTGGTTTGAACGAGATCTGGTAAGTAGTTTTTTTAAATACGCCATAAACCGTAAACCGCCATTTACCCTTCATTCATAATTTGTTTTTGCGTCGGGGTTAAAAACAAAATATAATAGTACGGAACCCTTCGTGCGCGAGTCCGGTCAAGGTAAAACTAAAGCCGTAATCGTCAAAAAACAAAAATTTAAAAATTCCCTCAAAAATCGCAACAAAGTGTTTAATGTTGTGTTTACTCTTATAAGTTCAGCGTTGGATTTTGCCATCGCGATTCAGGAAATTGGTTAGTTTTCGTAGCGCCATCTAGCGGCCGATAGAACAATCATCTACCAAGCATGTCTGCATTAGTATTAAATAAAAATATTACAGGACATTCCACATATCGCCATCTAGCCCCAAGCTAAGTAACTAGACTTGTGTTATGGTTGCTAGACAACGGATATACTAATTATATACTTTTCTTTTGTAAATATATACTTACTTATAATACATAGAAACAACCAGACCACAGACAAAAATCTAACAATAAATACTTGTCTGAGGCGGGAATCGAACCCGCAACCCTGTGTTTGGCATTCCGGCATGGTGACCATTACTCTTATGTTTTAAATAAATATAGATTGACTTGCCCTTGACCCACGGGATATTCCAACAAATCTTCATAATAATAATAATAATAAGCCCCCTAAAATCCAACCACACGCCCTGATCGAACACCAGATCATCGTGGGGGGCGGGCAACGCAACAGTATGTTACTGGGCGGCCAACGTGGCAAAGGTAACCCGACAAAATGGAGACAAGAGCACAAAGAAAGTTACGTTTAGGATCGCTTCCCGGGGGCGATCGCCGGGGCGCACTTGGAGCTGACGCTGAGTGCCTCAGTATGCAGACCGTCAGTGGCAGTGGGCTGAGCAGGCGGGCCCCTGCCGGGAAACCCGAACAATGTGACAGCCGACAATCATCTTCATCACCATCCTCTACTAAATCTCTATTTTCTTCACTTCCTTCATCACCTCCATCATATCTTAATTTCAATCAACCTTCTCCTTCTTCATCGCTCCATTCATTCAATTCTGAAGCCATGGATGTTGTGCGGGAGGCAAATGCCAACAATCCTGCACCCACCACTGGCTTAGTACGCGCGAGATTAAAATGGACAGCCGAAATAAACGAGTTCATTTGGCGCACCTACTTAACAGTCACAAAATTAGAAACCAGAGTACGTGGTTATCTGGACCCCCTTTACAACAAATTTAGAGAAAAATACCCAGAAATAGATGTATCAAAACAACGAATAGGTGATCAGCGGCGGGTAATCATTAAAAATAAATTAATTCCGGATAACACTTTGCAGAGAATAAAGGACGAAGTAGCTCTTACTTTACAACCTGAAGAACCACACACAATTACACAACAGATACAACACCCAAGTAGTACACGTATGAGATGGTCTGATGACATCAATGAAGCCATAATGAAAGTCTACTACAAACTAACACACGTAGAAACTAATAGGACAGCTTACAGAAAGCCATTACACACAATAATAACAGAACAGTTCCCACAAATTGCTCACGTGTCTGAACAGCGAATTTCTGACCAAAGAAGAGTTATAATTAACAATAGATTAATAACCAACGATAGACTAGAACAAATTAAACAGGAAGTAAGAGTAGAACTGCAGTTATCAAACAATACTATATCTGATACAACCACACTCCAAGACACAATCTCACAAAACGAACTTACGCGTAACTATGAACCGCTAGAATATACCGAAAACACTGAACCTGATTTAATGAATGAGGCAACTCAAGAACTACCTGAACCAATTTCGATACAGTTTGCTGAAGAAGATCTTGATGATAAGATTTTCAACACTTTTAAAGAAACATACGAATTTTATCTAGATAGTAGCCCGATAGACAGGCCATTCATCCCAAAACAAACAATCTCAAAAAAGTTCTTTCACATTATCTCATATCTTAATACTAAAGTAATACCCGAATATGACAATATTAACAACGATTTCATTAAAACACAAACAATAGTCTACTGCGCTGCTCTCACTGCAGCTCTATGTAATGGCACCAAAATTAAAACTCAAAACAATATACAGAATAACAATCAACAAGTCAATAATAATAACAAAATACCAAATTGGCAAAAACGACTAGACAGTAAAATACAAAAACTAAGGAAAGACATAGGAAGAATGACACAATATATTAGAGGCAATAGAAACTTTAGACTAATACAACATGTAGAAGATATTAAAAATAGATTCAAAACTCACTCCACCCATGAAGAACCTAATCAAACAGACAACCAATACCTAGATAGCATTAAACAAAGACTCAACGCCATTACTAGTCGCCGACGTAGATATATTAACTGCACCAAAAGAAAACAACAAAACGCTCAATTTACAAGTAACGAAAAGCAATTTTATAGAAAACTAACATCTAATACCGCAAATACCCAAAATGCAGACAGAGATGTAGTTCCCAATAACCCAACACCTGAACAGTTTCATGAATACTGGTCCAATATTTGGTCTATTACTTCAGAACACAACAAAGACGCTGAATGGATTCAAACCGACAAACAAACACTGGACGCAATTCCACAAATGCCATTCGACTACATCCCATTAGATATATTTGTTGACGTTATAAAACACATTCATAACTGGAAATCACCTGGTACAGATCATATTCATAACTTCTATTACAAAAAATTTACTTCATTACATCCGTCTTTATATAAACATATTAATGATTTCATTAAATTCCCAAATACTATGCCTAAATTTATATCACAAGGTGTAACGTATATGATACCTAAAGACCATACAGATTTTTCAAACCCATCTAAGTACAGGCCTATCACATGCTTACAAACTATTTATAAAATTATTACATCATGTTTGTCTCGAGTCATGTATAATCATCTTATGCAGAATAATATCCTTGCCGAGGAACAAAAAGGTTGCAGAAAATTTAGCCAGGGTTGTAAAGAACAACTACTTATAGACGCCATAGCTATGAAACACAATAAAGGAAAAACCGATGTGTGCACTATGTACATTGATTATCAAAAGGCGTTTGATTCAATACCCCATAGCTGGCTCACATATATACTCGAACATTATAAAATCCATCCAATAATAATAGATTTCTTAAAACAATCGATGTTAAATTGGGAAACTAAGTTAAAAATAAATAAATTCTTAGAGACTGAACCGATTTCAATTAAGCGAGGTATATTCCAGGGAGACGCCTTAAGCCCTCTCTGGTTTTGCCTTGCCTTAAACCCATTATCAAACCTACTCAATCACTCAGATCACGGACTTCCATTAGTTGCGAATAACACCGAAACCATTAAATTAACGCACCTTATGTACATGGACGATATTAAACTGTTTAGTGACTCTACAGCATCGCTACACCACCTTGCCGATTTAACACAGGAATTCTCTTGTGACATCAATATGACCTTTGGCATAGATAAGTGCAAAACTTTTACATACCGCAAAGGCAAATTTATTGACAATGAGGAATATCCTCTTAGTTCAGGGCAAACAATTGAATCTTTGATACAGAATGACACTTATAAATACTTAGGTTTTCAGCAATCACTACAAATTAGCCAAAAGCACACTAAAGAACAATTAATTAAGAAGTTTAAACATAGAATAACAATCCTCTTAAAATCTCAGCTATTGTCACGAAATTTAGTTAAAGCCATAAACACCTTTGCAGTTTCTATTCTCACCTACTCTTTTGGTATTATAAATTGGTCGAAATCAGATCTCTTACGACTACAACGAATTATTAATACTTCCATGACAGCCCATCGTAAACACCATCCAAGATCCTGTGTCCAAAGAATGACCCTTCCAAGAGAAGAGGGTGGCCGGGGTTTTATTGATGTCACAAATCTTCATAGTAAACAGATTAATAATTTAAGAAAATACTTTTCAGAAAAATCACAGAACTCAATTTTGCATAGAATAATAATACAAATAGATTTGAATTTTACACCTCTTAAATTACACACATTGAATTCTCAAACTGACCAATATAATGACAAATTAATAAGTGATAAGGATAAAATAGCTATATGGACTAACAAATCATTACACGGGAGGCATCGTCTCGATTTACAACAACCCCACGTGGATTTAAAAGCTTCCAATGCATGGTTAGAGCGTGGCGAACTATTTCCGGAAACCGAAGGGTTTATGATCGGAATCCAAGATCAAGTGATAGACACCGCCAACTATCAAAAGTTTATAATTCGTAGACCCAACACCACTGATACATGCAGACGATGTCATTCCGCTTCAGAGACCATCCAACATATAACCGGTGCATGTAGATCAATAGCCCAAACTGACTATAAACATCGTCACGATCAAGTTGCATCCATAATCCATCAACACCTCGCTTTCCAATGCAAATTAATATCAGAAAAAGTAGCCTACTATAAATATAATCCGGACGTTGTTTTAGAAAATGCAAATTATAAACTGTACTGGGATAGAACCATCATAACTGATAAGACCATTTACAATAATAGACCTGATATAACACTTCTTGATAAGCAAAATAAATCCGTTTACCTCATAGACATCGCTGTATGTAATACTCATAATTTGGTCACCACTCACTCAGAAAAAATTGCCAAGTATACAGAACTCTCAGTCGAAATAAGAACACAATGGCGAGTAAACCAAACACGTACTATACCGATTGTTATCTCTACCACTGGTGTTGTACCTAAAACTCTCCACACTAGCCTAAGCATATTAAATATTAACCCATTAGTATATATTCAACTACAAAAAGCAGCCATCCTTAACACCTGCCGCCTCACCCGCAAATTTCTAAATAATAATAATTCCACATTAAGTTAATTTACAACACCAACGCACTTGGCTTTGGCCCGTGCTTTCTTAAAACCCCCTAAAAAGGAGATACACTTTACGTAAAACGAAATAATAATAATAATAATAATAAATTTATTTATTGAACAAAAACATGTTAATAATTTACAAAATGAATCTGCTGGCATTCGACTAGTCGAGACTGTGTTCCGAATGCCATAAATTCCCATTTTTTGTCACATAAGGTACTACTGTGCAAAATTTAACGGGTCTAGTCCTCGCAGTTTATTTTTGGAAATCCCACAAGGTTTTTTTTTAATCCTTATAAATTCCCATTTTCTTCACATATTATATGGTACCATTGTGCAAATTTTCACAAAATCTTCATAAATTCCCATTTTTAACACATGAGGTACCACCGTGTAAACTTTCAAGGGTCTAGTCCTCGCAGTTTAGATTTTAAAAAGTCCCACGGGATATTCCAAAAATTCTTCATAAATTCTTCTTTTTGTCACATAGGGTACTACTGTACAAAATTTCACGAAGCTAAACCTAGCGGTCTAAATTTTGTGAAATCCCACGGGATTTTCCAAAAATCCTTATAAATTCTTATTTTTGTCACATAAGGTATAATCCGCGCGCGATGAGAAGGGGATGGAACCTTGTCAAAGTAAATCGAAAATGACAGTTTTCAAGTAGCGTTAGCATAAAAGTTCTGATTAATAGGTACTTTGTTTGATTTTTTTTATCTATTAATTTAATAATTAATAAAAAAAAATATATAATCTGGTAATTTCTGAACATATTCGTGTGGACCTCGTTGAAATCTATTAGGTAGTGAGATTAGCTGGTTCAAACAAACAAACAGACAAAAATTCTATACTCTATTCTATCGTGTTCAGCTAACGATTTTAAAACGACCTGTTATATTTTTTCTGGATATTTTACAATAACAGATTTTTGTTATTTCTACAGATTTATTAAATTAGATATACATTATTATTCAGAACTTTTTTGCTAACGCTACTTTTCTGTCATTTTCGATTTACTTTGACAAGGTTCCATCCCATTCTCATCGCGCGCGGATTATACCACTGTACAACATTTCATGAGTCTAGTCCTCGCAGTTTAGATTTTATGAAACCCCACGGGATTTTCCCAAAAATCTTTATAAATTCCCATTTTCGTCTCAATAATGTACCACTGTGTAAAATGTCACGTCATCGTCGTCTAGATCCAGCGGTAAAATTTTAATACTAATGCAGACATGCTTAGTAGATGATTGTTCTATCGGCCGCTAGATGGCGCTACGAAATCTAACCAATTTCCTGAATTGCGATGGCAAAATTCAACGCTGAACTTATAAGAGTAAACACAACATTAAACACTTTGTTGCGATTTTTGAGGGAATTTTTAAATTTTTGTTTTTTGACGATTACGGCTTTAGTTTTTATGTTAGAAGTTTTATTTTTACGGCACAACCTAGCACAACCTTGTACAATAATCAAAATTGCGAAAATCCAAAAGTGCGGTGCCAACTTCTCGGTTTGCATAATACCTACTGTTTAAAATACCTAATGGTTGTTTCACATATTTTTGTAATAACTAATGAACAAAATACCTAATGTACGAAACAACTACGGTTAATTTAACTAAGTTCATTATAACTATGTTTGAAATAACTACAGTCATAATAACTACTGTTTAAAAATACCTACCTACGGTTAATTTAACTTCGTAACTTCCATAATCGTCAAAAAACAAAAATTTAAAAATTCCTTCAAAAAGTTCCTCATAAATCGCAACAAAGTGTATACTGTTGTGTTTACTCTTATAAGTTCAGCGTTGGATTTTGCCATCGCGATTCAGGAAATTGGTTAGATTTCGTAGCGCCATCTAGCGGCCGATAGAACAATCATCTACCAAGCATGTCTACATTAGTATTAAATAAAAATATTACAGGACATTCCACATATCGCCATCTAGCCCCAAGCTAAGTAACTAGACTTGTGTTATGGGTGCTAGACAACGGATATACTAATTATATACTTTTCTTTTGTAAATATACACTTATAATACATAGAAACAACCAGACCACAGACAATAAATACTTGTCTGAGGCGGGAATCGAACCCGCAACCCTGTGTTTGGCATTCCGGCATGGTGACCATTGTGCCAACTGGGTCGTCAAAATTAAATTTTACCGGTGGATCAAGACGAGACGATGACGTGACATTTTACACAGTGGTACTTAATGAGACGAAAATGGGAATGTATGAAGATTTTTGGGAAAAGCCCGCGGGATTTCACAAAATTTAAACTGCGAGGACTAGACTCATGAAATTTTACACAGTAGTACCTGTTGTGACCAAAATGGGAATGTATGAAGATTTTTGGGAAAAGCCCGCGGGATTTCACAAAATTTAGACCGCTAGGTTAAGCCTCGTGAAATTTTGTACAGTAGTACCCTATGTGACAAAAAGAGGAATTAATAAAGATTTTTTGGAATATCCCGTGGGATTTCATAAAAACTAAACTGCGAGGACTAGACACTTGAAACTTTACACAGTGAAACTACCACTGTGCCCTATGTGTCAAAAATGGGAATTTATAAAGACTTTTTGAAAAATCCCATGGGATTTCACAAAATTTAGACCGCTAGGTCTAGCCTCGTGAAAATTTGCTCAGTGGTGCCTTATGGGACGAAAATGGGAATTTATAAAGATTTGTTGGAATATCCCGTGGGATTTCATAAAATATAAACTGCAACGACTCGTGAAATTTTACACAGTGTAACCTTAGTGACCAAAATGGTAATTTAATAGAATTTTAGGAAAATCCCATGGGATTTCATAAAATCTAAACTGCGAGGAGTAGACTGGTGAAATTTTACACAGTTGTCCCATATGTGACAAAAATAAGGATTTATGAAGATTTTTTGAAAAATCACATGTTATGTATTTTTAATAAAGATTTAAGTAGGTACTTTTTACCTGCACACACATAAAAATTGGTCACAAATAAAAATTTCATCCAATTAATTTTTATATTCTGTGTTCATAAGTGGTTATCATTTAAATGTGATGGCAACATATTTGACTTATTATATCGCATGTAGAAGGCACTACAAAGACAGAGAGTGAGCTTGAAGAAAATCCGTTGTAGGTATTCAAGTAGAAGGTACCGGAAAGGAAAAAAAGTAGGACTATCTACGAATACAAAAATAAATGAGATCCCATCAAAAACATAACTTGTAAAAAAATCAAGTCTCGCAACCAAGTTCTTTTACCGTAAAAAATTGTGAGATCCATGTAATAACAAGTCGGTTAATTTATTCAGTCCCTACTAAAGGGACTTTCTGTCTAAGTTATTTTGTAATACGCTAACCTACCAACATCTTAAAGTGACCCTATATAATAATAAAAATCTCTTATGTTTTAAATAAATATTATAGATTGACTTGCCCTTGACCCACGGGATATTCCAACAAATCTTCATAAATTCCCATTTTTTGTCACATAAGGTACACCACTGTGCAAAATTTAACGTGTCTAGTCCTCGCAGTTTATTTTTGGAAATCCCACAAGGTTTTTTTTTAATCCTTATAAATTCCCATTTTCTTCACATTATTATATGGTACCATTGTGCAAATTTTCACAAAATCTTCATAAATTCCCATTTTTAACACATGAGGTACCACCGTGTAAACTTTCAAGGGTCTAGTCCTCGCAGTTTAGATTTTATAAAATCCCACAGGATATTCCAAAAAATCTTCAAAAATTCTTCTTTTTGTCACATAGGGTACCACTGTGCAAAATTTCAAGAGTCTAGTCCTAGCAGTTCAAATTTTGTGAAATCCCACGGGATTTAATATATTTTTTTTATAATTTCCCATTTTGGTCACATAAGGTACCTACCACTGTACAAAATTTCACGAGCCTGGACCTAGTGGTTTAAATTCTGTGAAATCCCACGGGATTTTCCAAACAAATCTTTGTTAACTCCCATTTCTGTCACCTATGGCAAAATTTCATGAGTCTAGTCCTCGCAGTTTAAATTTTGTGAATCCCGCGGGCTTTTCCCAAAAATCTTCATACATTCCCATTTTGGTCACAACAGGTACTACTGTGTAAAATTTCATGAGTCTAGTCCTCGCAGTTTAAATTTTGTGAAATCCCGCGGGCTTTTCCCAAAAATCTTCATACATTCCCATTTTCGTCTCATTAAGTACCACTGTGTAAAATGTCACGTCATCGTCTCGTCTTGATCCACCGGTAAAATTTAATTTTGACGACCCAGTTGGCACAATGGTCACCATGCCGGAATGCCAAACACAGGGTTGCGGGTTCGATTCCCGCCTCAGACAAGTATTTATTGTCTGTGGTCTGGTTGTTTCTATGTATTATAAGTATATATTTACAAAAGAAAAGTATATAATTAGTATATCCATTGTCTAGCACCCATAACACAAGTCTAGTTACTTAGCTTGGGGCTAGATGGCGATATGTGGAATGTCCTGTAATATTTTTATTTAATACTAATGTAGACATGCTTGGTAGATGATTGTTCTATCGGCCGCTAGATGGCGCTACGAAATCTAACCAATTTCCTGAATCGCGATGGCAAAATCCAACGCTGAACTTATAAGAGTAAACACAACAGTATACACTTTGTTGCGATTTTTGAGGGAATTTTAAAATTTTGTTTTTTGACGATTATGGCTTTAGTTTTTATGTTAGAAGTTTTATTTTTACGGCACAACCTAGCACAAACCTAGCACAACTTTGTACAATAATCAAAATTGCGAAAATCTAAAAGTGCGGTGCCAACTTCTCGGTTTTGAGCTCTGGTTTAATATGCATTGTGGCTTCAATTTTGAAGTTAGAAGTTTTATTTTTACGGCACAACCTAGCACAAACCTAGCACAACTATGTACCGTAATCAAAATTGCGAATACTCAAAAGTGCGGTGCTAACTTCTCAATTTTTTTTACAGTTTTTTCATTTTCTGGCTTCAGTTTTGACGTTAGAGGTTTTATTTTTGCGGCACAACGGAGCACAAACCTAGCACAATTCAGCACAATAATCAAAATTGTAAAAATCCAAAAGTGCGGGGCAAATTTCAAAAACATTTTTCCACTTTGACGCGCCATTTCAAAACCTAGAAACTTGAAATTTGCGGCACAACGTTTAGAACGCCTAGCACAATCTAGCACAATCTTAAAAAAACCGAATTTCCAAAAGTGCGGTGCCAGGGTGGAATTTGGTTTAATTGGATTTTTGACTTCAGTTTTGACTTTAGAGAAAAAAAAATTACGGCACAACTCAGCACAAACCTAGCACAATTCAGCACAATCGTCAAATTTCGAAAAATCCAAAAGTGCGGTGCTAACTTCCCACACTCGAAACAACCAGACCACAGACAAATATCTAAGCACCCGAAATCGCGCGCGAATATGTCGTCGAATACAGTGAAGTGTGCAAGTTGCAATGTTGTTATTGAAGAAGTATTGGCGTTTATTATGAACAAAATTGATGTCATGGACGAGGAAAGTTTGTTTCGTGTCTGTTCGAGTGCCTTTACGGTGGAGGAAGTTGAAAAAGCAAAAAAACTACTTTTCGAATCTATTAATACTACCATCAAAACAACAAAAAGAAAAAAGAAGGACGGAAAGATACTAAAAGACCTAGAGGACATTATTGTTTTGATTAAAAGTACCGATCCGGAAAACATACCTGTTTTTGTGGCAAAAGACTTACATAGATTGCCTCCCGTGACGTTCGATCATGTTGACGTTACGGGGTTATTGAAACAACTTACGTTGTTAAAAGCGCAGGTAGATGATATTAAAAATACTTATGCAACGGGAGAACAATTAAGTCAATTAGAGGCCAAGATGCACAGCTATAAGTATGATTCATTGATAAATACGTCTACCTATACGCCTTTTGTGAACACACGTACGAGAGGAAATACCTACTTATTAGAAAGCGGACCGACGGCTCTGCTTACACCTGTGGCTGAGACAATAAACTCTGAATGTATTGATGTATTTTCTCAAACTAATGTAGTACATTCTAATTTGGAGTCAGCGATAACGACAGAAAATAGACAATTTGAAGAACAAAATGGTACGGCGACGGGGAGAGCGCGTGGCGGGATGGACTGAACATGTAGCTAGGGTACACGGTGAGGCTAGACGTCGTTTCTTGGATTGGGTGAAGAGGGGTAAACCGAATAAAGGACCACTCTACACAGCAATGTGTGACAGTAGGAGAGCTTTTAAAACAAAGCTTAAATGGTGCCAGCGTAATAAGGACAAAATAAAAAATGGACAATTTAGCATCAAGGCACGCGGCTCACGATTTTAAACAGTTTTGGAAGGAAACAAATAAATTTAATGCTAGGTCGGGTCTCCCTGTAACTGTAAATGGAGTCTCCGATCACAAAAAGATAGCCGACTCCTTCAAAGATCATTTTCGGGTGGCACCGCTCGCGGTTAGTCCTGAGTCGGTGCCTAGGTGTGATAATAGTTCTGATGGTCAGGAGACGATTACGAGATTTAGTGCTAAGGATGTTCGAAGAGTTATCGGTAGTATGCAGAGAGGTAAATCTCCGGGTTTAGATAGCTTAAGTATAGAACACCTGAGGCATGCTGGCGTTCACCTGCCCCGCGTTCTTGCCATGTTTTTCAATCTTTGCTTGTGTCACGGCTACCTACCTAATGACGTAACAGACACAGTAGTGATTCCTATAGTTAAGGCTAGGGCGGGGGACAGCTCTGACATGGGCAACTATCGGCCTATCTCACTAGCTACGATAATAGCGAAGGTGTTTGACAGTCTGATTAATGCCACATTATTGAAACACATTAAGTTGCATGATGCTCAGTTTGGCTTTCGAGCTGAGCATTCTACTGAAACAGCTATACTGTGCCTTAAGCAGACTGTCAAATATTATACTGACAGGATGACGCCGGTGTACGCGTGCTTTTTAGACTTGTCGAAAGCTTTTGACAGAGTAAATTATAACATACTGTGGGGCAAGCTTCTGAGTGCGGGTGTACCGGCTGACGTCGTGGACATTCTGCGGTATTGGTACCAATACCAAAGGAATCAGATGAGATGGGCTGGGACGCTGTCTGACACCTATACTCTTGAGTGTGGTGTTAGGCAGGGTGGGTTGAGCTCCCCGTTGCTTTTTAATCTTTATGTGAACGATCTGATTGGGAGGCTCAGCAGCACTCATACGGGTTGCTTTGTGGACGGTCAATGTGTCAATAACATTAGTTATGCTGACGATATGGTGCTGCTGGGCCCTTCAGTGGGGTCGATAAGAAAACTTGTAGGTATTTGTGAGTTGTTTGCGAGGGAACATGGACTACAGTACAATGCCTTGAAAAGTGAAGCCCTTATTTTTAAGAGCTGTAACAGAAAAGTGTCTTATGTTCCTTCAATTACTTTGGATGGAGTGGCTTTGGGGTGTGTCAGCAGTGTAAAATACTTGGGGCACATTGTCAGTGAAGAACTAAAGGATGATGATGACGTGGAGCGGGAACGTAGAGCTTTGGCGGTTCGGGGGAACATGATTGCTCGTAGATTCACTCGCTGCTCAGCACAGGTCAAAATAACACTTTTTAAGGCGTACTGCCAATCATTTTACGCTAGCAGCTTGTGGATCAACTATACGAAGCGTTCTATAAAAGCTCTACAGGTTCAGTACAACAACATCTTTAGGATGCTGTTGAGGCTGCCTAGGCAGTGCAGTGCGTCGGGTATGTTCGCGGAGGCTCGCAAAGACGATTTTAAAGCTATCATGCGCAAGAAAGTAGCATCATTATTCCGACGGTTCAGGTCCAGCAGCAATAGCATCCTGAAGATGTTTGAGTCAAGGTACGATGGCCCTTTTCACAAACACTGGACTGCAATCTTGTTGGGAGGGGAGAGAGCGGTGTTCGGTGTCCAGTGATGCTTAGTGTACGTGTGTGTTGTGTAGTCCTAAGATGAATAATGTTATATTTTGTGTGATTTATTTTTGTACTTACCTATTTAATTTAATTTAATTTTTATTTCTTTTTATTAATGTATATGGAATTCTATTCTGAAATAAATGATTTAATAATAATAAATACTTGTCTGAGGCGGGAATCGAACCCGCAACCCTGGCAGTCCGGCATGGGGACCATTGTGCCAACTGGGTCGTCAACCGAACTCGACTACCTAGTCAGTACTTTTTAGGGTACCGTACCCAAAGGGTAAAAACGTGACAATATTGACTAAGACTTTACTGTCTGTCTGTCCGTCTGTTTGTCATCAGGCTGTATCTCATAAACCGTGATAGATACAGAGTTGAAATTTTCACAGATTATGTATTTCTGATGCATAAATATAAAATGCTTTGCCCTGACTAGCTGACTGACGGATCAACACACAGCCTAAACCGCTGATCGTAGAGACCTGAAACTTGGAGGGTATGTTCTTTGTATGACGTAGGCATCGGATAAGAATGTATTTTGGAAAATTCAAACCCTACACTGACAAAGTCGCGGGCGAAAGCTAGTCTATCACTACATAGTATAAAACAAAGTCGCTTTTTCTGTCCCTATATCCCTATGTATGATTAATCTTTAAAACTACGCAACGGATTTTGATGCGGTTTTTTTTAATATATTATAAAAAAATGAATCCCTATTTTCCTTTGTCACTGCATCACGCGTGAATGGCTGGACCAATTTTGTTAATTCTTGTTTTGTTGAATTTGTGAAAAAAAAAAAAAACTTCTGCTGTAATACCGCAGAAGTTTCTTGAAACAAGAAAGTGAGCTTATATAAGGGTTTATTTTTTTACCTTTTGAGGTAAGGAACACTAAAAATTAAAAACATCGAACGCGGGTGCAACCGCTGGGCGCAGCAAGTAAATCAATATTATACCTACAAAATCTCTATTAAATTCACAACAGCCAAACATCACTCAGTACATAGTTTTGTGAATGTAAACACATTTCTTCAGTCCACAATCCATTACAAAACACTTAAGTACCTATTTCTAATGTTTCACTAATGATATAATTATTGCGATGATACGCTGTGTTTATATAGAAATAGCTGCGCTCCGCGGTTTCACTCGCGTAAGTCCCGATTCCGAGGGAATATCAAAATGAATAGCCTTCATTACATAGTATAAAACAAAGTCACTTTCCGCTGTCTGTCCCTATGTATGCTTAGATTTTTAAAACTACGCAGCGGATTTTGAGTTTTTTTAATAGATAGTGATTCAAGAGGAAGGTTTATATGTATAATACATGCATAATGAAGCCGGGGCGGGACGCTAGCGCTAGTCTTCGATAAATGGACTATTCAACTCAAAAACAATTTTTAAATTCGAACCAGTAGTTCCCAGGGTTCGAGGATATATATCAATGGATATATATCATGATATATATCCGATATATATCGAATATATATCCAGTGGTTTTTTGTGATATATATCAATACAAAAATTGTTTAAAAATTTGATAAAAATAAGTCGATTTTAGCAGTTTTCTGCTGTATTTCTCCATCCTAAATGTAGATGGCGTTGGAATAAAGTTAAAACATACTCCCTAATAGTAAGTTTAGGTATTAACGTTTAAAGTTTAGGTATTATAAGTATTAGTGTAGGTATTCAGAAAATTAATGAAGCCATAGAATGATTGTAATTTATAAGATTTCATCTTTTTGAGTTTATTTTACCTGCTGTAGTTTATTATTTTAATTTATTTTTCTGATTTATAAGAAGATTTTATGTTTTTGAGTTAAATTTTCTTTTATTTATTGTTTTTTTTTTTAAATAATTTATTATGTTTATAAAACATAGGTATGCAAACAGTATACATAAATAATACAATAAAATAAGAATATGGCTGTCATACAAAATGTATAAATATCATATAAATATCACATTTTTGATATATATCGGATATATATCAAAAAAATCCGATATTTTAATATTTATTATAAATATCGGATATTTTCGAACCCTGGTAGTTCCTGAAATGAACGAGTTCGAACAAACAAACAGTCTTCAGCTTTGTAATATCGCTAGATGCGCTCCGTGGTTTCACCTGCGTAAGTCCGTGGGAATATCAAAATGTAAAGTAGCTTTTAGCCTTCCTCGATAAATGGACTATCCAACACAAAAAGAATTGTTCAATTCGAACCAGTGGTACCTGATATTAGAGCGTTCAAACAAACAAACTCTTCAGCTTTATAATATTAGTATAGATTCAATGCAAATTAAGCTAAGATTTTGACAAAAAATAAAACTGCATAATTTCATTTTTGGAAAACGAATTGCCCTAGCCAATAATCGAACCTGCTAATTCTGCTAAAAAAATAATCACCCTATATTTTAGTTCCAATCGATAATAATGCTGATAGATATCAATTCCTGGAAACAAACATAGTATTGCAAATCAACGGAAATAGCTAACTGTAATTATTGTATATTGTATATTTAAAAGAGAAAAGGATTCATCACGAAATAAATAAAATAAATAAATATAAAAATAAATAAATATTGCAGGACATTCCACACATCGCCATCTAGCCCCAAACTAAGTAACTAGCCGTGTCATGGATGCTAGACAACAGATATACTGACTACTTATATACTTACTTTTCTTTTGTAAATATATACTTATAATAATACATAGAAACAACCAGACCACAGACAAATATCTGATTATAAATACTTGCCTGAGGCGGGAATCAAACCCGCAACCCTGTGTTTGGCAGTCCGGCATGGTGACTATTGTGCCAACTGGGTTGTCGAAAGAAGAACTAACCATGGTTTAAAGACATGGGGCTTGTAATCTCGTAAACTTTTTAAACTCACACGATTTGTATTCATAGTAAATATATTTCGACGTTTCGACTATGTTACAATAGTCATGGTCGCGAGGAGACCAGAGGAGGAGGACGAGGTGTGTCGATACTTCGAGGTAAGAGAAATAAAAATAAAAACCGGTCAAGTGCGAGTCGGACTCGCACACGAAGGGTTCCGTACCATTATCATCACATAATAAAAAAAATAGATGGCGCTAGTGAAAATACACGAATAAAGGGTAAATGGCAGTTTACGGTTTATGACGAATTAAAAAAAACTACTTACCAGATCTCGTTCAAACCAATTTGGGTGGAAGTTTGCATGGTAATGTATATGATGTGTATCATATATTCTTTTTAGTTTCATCAGTCTCTTATTTTAGAAGTTACAGGGGGGGGCACTTTTTACCACTTTGGAAGTGTCTCTCGCGTAAACTATTCAGTTTAGAAAAAAATTATATTACAAACCTCAATATCATTTTTGAAGACCTATCCATAAATATCCCACATGTATGGGTTTAATGAAAAAATTTTTTTTGAGCAGTGTCAGTTTTAAATATGGGGAACCCTAAAATGTATTGTTTTTCTTTTCTATTTTTGTGTGAAAATCTTAATGCGGTTCATAGAATACATCTACTTACCAAGTTTCAGCAGTATAGTTTCGGAAAAGTGTCTGTGACATACGGCAGACAGACAGACATGAAGAATCTATAAGGGTTCCGTTTTTTGCCATTTGGCTACGGAACCCTAAAATACGTGAATAAGACCCAGGAAAATAATTACTATTTCCTTCTTTCTTTCTTCAAGGAATTGTACATACCTTCAATCTCCTGACCAACTCGTCAGGGCCAAGGTCATCGGTGATAGGTCGACAACCATGCGGGTACACTATTTCCGCCATGCTGGCAATCTGAAATTAAAGAACATTTTACAATAACATTCTTAGTGCTCACTAACACTTAAGTTACTCTAGAGTAGTGAAGTACTATGCTTGGACCTGAACCATGTATGGACCTGCCAGCATGCACAATCGTAAAGGCTTACGCTGATAAGAAACTCATTCATTGGTAGCAGCACCAGAGGGGACTCTAAATTGGTATTGAACAGTAGAAGCAAAGCACGAGCTGTGGTTGGTGCCTTGACAGGACATTACGGAACCAATGACATGCTTTTAATAATGAAGATAACTTCAAATGAGGTGATGTCAGAGAAACTATGGAGCACGTACTGTGTGAATGCGACGTCTTAGCGAAGCGTATGAGCCTCCTTGGGAATGCGTATCCCAAACCGGAGGAATATTAGTCCAGGTCCTTAACGTAAAATACGGTCCCATCATGAAGAAAGCATGAAACTTGGTATGAACGTAGCTGTCATATATGTGCTTCAATTTCGATATGGAAGCACGTCGAGAAATTATTGTTTCCCCCCCTTTCCCCCCCTTTTTTGTGCAAAATTAGAGTGTTTTGCATTTTGTATGAAAACGGTTCAAACTACAACCAAACTGTCAATGAGCAATATGATCCTCATTAAATTCACTACAATAATCACCTTGGAAGTATGTAGATCGGACTTATAGTTTAGAAGCTGTAAAGTGATTTTAACGCCCCCTCGACCCTGTTTTGTATCAACCCTTGGAGGACCTAAACATAAAACTCAGCGTAACTCTAGGCCCCCACAACTCAATCTTCCAAGCGGAATGTGTGGGTATAATCAGGGCAGCATGGGCCGCGCTGGATCGCGATGTCTCGGGCCATGGCATTAGAATCCTGTCCGATAGCGCGGCGGTGCTACATGCACTGAACAGTAGAACTATAAGTTCTGCCCTGATTTACGAATGTTACGAGACACTCAACAGACTAGGTGAACACAATAGACTGACCTTACAATGGGTTAAGGGACACAGCGGCTCAAGGGGAAACGACGCTGCGGACGAGCTGGCAAAGAGAGGAGCGGAAGCGGTCAGTTACGGGCCTCAGCCCTCCGTCCCGATCCCCTCCAACCAACTCAGAGCCTGGATCCGCAACCACGCCAAAATGCGACACCGTCACCTCTGGGCCACGACGGAAAGCTGTAGGCAAGCTAAACTAGCACTCCCCGATACAAACAGCAGACTCACGAAACGCCTCTTGAACTTAAACCGATCGCAAATGCGCTTGGTTACAATCGCTTTGACCGGTCACGGCGCTTTCAACAAACACTTTCACAACTTGAACATAACGGACAGCCCACTATGCAGAGCGTGCATGGAGGCCGAGGAGACGACCGCGCATGTGCTGCTGGACTGCACGGTACTAACGGAGATTAGACTCAGGACTTTAGGTGACATCAAAAGCCTTCCAAAGATTTTTGAAAAACCACATCTTGTGGCAAAATTTATGGAAGAGCTGGGCTGGTTCTCCCCCTGACAAGTAGAACCTTACGCAAAGGGGACCCAACTAAAGAGGTCTGATTGCGGAAAACAGCCCGTATACAAGTACAAGTATCAACCCTTTTGAGTTATTTGATTTTATTATAAAAACGATTAAAGCTACATCAAAACTGTCAATGACCAATTTGTTCTTCATTAAATTCTCTATAATAATTGTCTTGGAAGTATGTTGATAGGACTTATAATTTTCGTAATATGCTTACTTTTCTTTCAATTCGGCCAGTAAAAATGGACACAAAAACGCTATACATCGAAAAAGCGCATGAAATATATATTTTTTAATATGTTATTAGACCCTCCGAGAGTAGTCTATACCTGAGTTTTCATCCTTGAAAACCCTGGGCTTCTCCTATGGTGCTACGTAATTCTGGCACGTGTTTTAGTTTTTTAGGAAAAACTACCCCTTGAAAGCGTTTTCCAGGTATTTTTGTTTTATATGTTTGTTTATAATTGTCAATTTCATACTCTAGCACGTTTTTTATAAAGAAATTTTAAAAATAACTATTCATAATAATGTTTTCATCATTAAACAAAATTCAACTTTAAGAAACAGTAAACTATTTCTTTGTTTCTGAGAAAACTGTCAATCCTATCAGCACCACTTTGGAACCAAATAAAAGTTTTTTTTTTTTAGGTCACATGCCCTCGCACTTCAATCTAAAAATAATAGTAAAGCCTTGACATCTTATGATTTATACAGCCCCAGCAACTTCACTCCATGCTATCCAAGGGGATGTAGTGCCTGGTGATTATCAGATGGAGTAGGTAGACTCTCTCAGAACCTAGTTAGTACTTAGCAGCTTAGTTCGGTAGTTGTATGATTAATTTATAACTAGAATTAAGTTTCCATGTTTGTTTGATTTATTTTATGGATCTTGATATTTTGGCACATAAGCTCTATGTTCACAAGTCTGATAAAGATTTAATAGTGAAAATCACCATGTTAGTTTCAAATTCCATGTTTTATTTACATAAATAAATTCATTCTTTTGGTTAAAAATAATGCCAGATTAGTAAGATTCTACTGTACTTTTCACAAGAGAAATTATGAGCCAATGCCTAAAGAATGGGTCAAGGCCCTTTGTAGATTGCAAGCAAAAAAATACAATGTATTTTTGAGTACCTACTGTTTTAATGATCCCTAACAGATGGTAAATAGCCGTAAATTACTTTTGTAAATAGTAAAATAAGTACGCCGAACAGGTAAACGTACCTACCTATGTTTGTACTTGGCTTTATTGAAACGCTCCAGAGAGGAAGTAGCACACCAAAACAATCCACGCATACTCAAATACCTATGTTTGTAGAAATTTCATGGAAACCACCCATCATTCAACCACCAACAAGTGTAAAATGCATTGCGACAGACGTGAGTGCTCGAAAACCAATCCCCTGCACTCGTGGTACACTTTCAACAATCGAAATGACGGCTACTATACTATGGCAGACAGTTTTCATGACCCAAACAACAACTTTAGGTTAAACGACGCTTTCATCACAAAATACACTGATTATTAACAATAATAACGCACAAATAAGCCCAAAACACATTGGAAAGTAAGATTATTGTCGAAATACGTACATGAAATCATAGACGTGGTCCTGGAATCACGGTCTCGATGTTTACAAAAGCACTACGATTTATACACAAAAACGTAAATAACACTGAAATAACTAACTCATAACATCAAAATACCACTGAAACACGAATCATAGAGGAAAATAAACTGTTTTAGTGATCTAAATACATAGAAAATCGGTGAGATATTTTTTTACAATCTTGTAGACGCCAAACTGCGGGAAAAACTACAGCGAAGTTAGCAGCAAATGGAGCGCTTGCAAGTCAAGGTCGCTCTCTAGTCTATGATATGTAAACGTGTATTGTCTATTAAACTGTCATTTGTCTATGAATATTATCTATTGACCGGAAATGATGGGAAAAGTTACCGTATTTCGGTAGTTTTTTATAATAGTTACGTACGTACGAGTTGTAGCATTAAAATTATATTTTTTGGCTAAGAATTTTTTACTTCTTTTCTGTGTCTCTACTCTACAGCGGCCTGAACATAGACCAAGCCGTTTTTTGAAAGTATCTATGCCCTATTTTACCATAGCACAACATTGCCAGTGTATCATTTAGGTAAACAATTATTGGGTTATAGAATGGATATATAAATAAGTTATTATTGGGATACGAAAACAAATAAAAGACATTATTATTCGGATGAATAAAATTATATTTTTCTCTATGAAACAAAAGCACAAAATCCTTAACCATAATTATTATTATTAAAAGTAGGTAGTTATCATAATTAACTTTCAAACAACGTTATGTGGGTAATTAATTTAACTACTGTCTTTTTATTAGGTACTATCTTTTGCGTTTTGTTTGTATTTAAAAACCGCCAGCGGTTAAACGATTTTTTAAAGCATTAGAGAGGCCTTTTCCATCCTTGAAATCAAAAATTTACTGACGTCAATTCTATGAAAAATAACTCAGATTTACCTTTCAAACCAACTTAAAATTATCAAACTAGATGTAAGTTAATATTACTGCCTTTAGAATCGATAGAAGAACACTTTATAATCAAATTCAATCAAGAATGGTAACGTGACACCACCAACGGCTGCCACTGGCGCTAAGTTACTAATATACAATATTGTAGTTAATACTTAATTAAATTCAATTCATCTGAATACAAAAATGTAAAGCATTGGTACTATTGTTCAAAAAACGTAATGAGATCATTTTCATATTTTATTGACGATAATCTTCAGCACAATACTAATCGAAAAAATTTACGGATGGATGGCTATCCAAAAAGCATGTTCATCTTCTCGTAAAGTGGTGTGGCTAACATATTGCTTGATTCTACAAATTTTTCTAAAGACTCTAAATTGACAAAATAACTGCTACCAAAGGTAGTAAACATGGCCAATAGCTTAAGAAACTAGCCTCGATAAACATGGAGGGGCTCGAAAAAAATTTTAGCCACGAAGTTATTCGCTTAGACATCAAAGTAGTGACGGCGCCAGGCGTTGCTTAACCCAAACGACCATAATCAATCGGTGAGCACAGCAGTCAGTGAGCCCCTAAAAGCAATTATTGTTTGTAACCTATTACAGTGTGTGCGATTGGATTTTATTACAATTTGGTATTAAAAGCATTTAAGCACTTATTAACGTGATAACGTTTTATAAATTGGTGAACACCTGCAATCTCAATAAAGTGTGACGTCACGCGTCGTTACTGGAATGCCTCATGTTATTGACAAGGTAACTATAGCAACGTTTTATCGTTGCCATGGTTACCATCAATGTTTTCTTATGACGTTATCACGTAAAATTATCGCCCGGAAACAGACTTTACAGACAACCATTTTTTTTTATCAAATTAAACTATAGTTAAAAGCTAACAAAAATAATCTAAAACTTAATCTAATTCAAGTTTTCTAAACGATCCAGCAGTTGAATGAATATCTTGAGTCAAGTCATTCTTCTCGAGAGCATATAAGTCGACGCACATGTCATCTAGAGCTAATAACTCTTTCCTGTGTTTAAGAAGTTTCCTTTTTAATTCATCAATCATATCTGTCAAGGGAACTGTTCCTCCATATTCTTTTGGAAGGATTTCTGGGTCTACGTGCTTCATTAGATCGTCCGACGAGCGATGGAACTGTAAACAAATCAAAAATACATTTTAAACTTTGGCCGTATATACAATCCATCCGAAGCCGATAAATAAAAAAATAGTTTTTTTTGTTTTGGGATTGGCCTCCACATGGCCAAGAAAAACTACCGAAATTGGTGTTTCTACCGTTTTCCAGAATTCACTAGTAGCAGCATGAAGTTAGCTACAGATTTTTTACAAAACTTCCGTTTTAGGCTATGGTTTTAGGAAAGGCGGTAAATTGAAAGCTTTACACGTGTTGTATATAACTATTTTTTTCTAATTTTGTTACAAAATACCATTAAATTCTTACCAAAACTCGATCCTTGAGTTTTTCACTGAGTAGAGAGACGGCGAATTCAAAGAACCTCACTCCGTATTGTGGTATGTTTACAAAATGAGTTTTCTTGTGACGCATTGGTGTTGAATTCTGCAACAAAGGCGTGTCATTTTTTAATCTTAAAAAAATGTAATGTCAATAAATAAATAAAAAATTGCAGGATAGCCCCTTGCTAATCAATTAGTAGCCAGACAAAACGGATAGAATATTTATAAACTTTTCTTTTGTAGGTACCTGGGGTAGTACATTTACCTACCAATTGTAACTACAGTAAGTAAGTACCTACTTATTCAGAATCACCTATAGCCCAGAAAATGTATGTTCCTAAATGCTTATTTATAGCGAGAATCGAACCCTACTATAGACACCGGTTCGAATTAAGTAATGTAATACCACAGTCGCACTAAAAATATATTAAATGGCGGTTTGCGCATGACTTTTCGTTATTTGGTCTAGTTAGGCATTTCAGTGTGTTTCAGGTACCTACCTACGAGTACAAGAGGTGGGCGCTGGCTGATCGAAAACTTAGCACATTGTTATGGTAAGGCAGTGCCTGACGGTTGGCCACTGGTTGGCAACGACGCTGACCAGTAAATATCAACCAAGAAATGCGCACAAAAAGTCAACGTGGCGTGCCGAGATGGCCGAGGATTGATTTCTTTAGAAAATAAAAGAAATCAAACGATTCGGAATTATTTTTGAAGATAAAAAAACATGGTTGTCTGTAAAGCCGGTTTACGGACGATAATTTTACGTGATAACGTCATAAGAAAACGATATATTTTTTTGTTTTTCCTTTAAATACTTATATTTTTTCCTCTAGGTATATAAGTTTTCCATTCGTCACTCGTCACCATAACACAAGCCCAGATGAGCGATATTATTATTTCGCTCATATGGGACGCGTGACGTTTACCATGACGCCGTCATGGTCGGAACATTACGCCGCAGAACATGACGGCGTTATGATACATACATACGAAAAATGACACTGTTCTGCGAATGCAGATGTTCCATCAATTTATTAGACGTTGTCACGTCAAAATCAAATCTGAGTACTAAGGTAATTTCTAACACACAATTAAACATTACCTGTATACAATTAAGCATGATCCGAACATCAGTAAGCGACCATAGACTGACGTGAGGCATCTGCATGCCGGCTTCATCATTGACGTGGGTGTAGCCGAGCAGCTGGGACCGGGGCTCGTCGAGGAGCAGTTCCACTATCATGGAGTGGACGCGTGCCATTACGCAGCTGTCGTATTGGTGCGGATCGAAACGACCTGGGTTAAGAAAGGCAGATTAAATAACACTTTACATTTTCGCAGCACAAAGACAATAAAAAACAAAATCGAAAAGCTTAGAACCTTCGAGCATTTAACTGTGCTTAGAACTAATAGACAACTTGTACAAAGTTATTTCTTTTGCAACTTAAAAGTCCTCCTTATTTTAGTCATAAGTCCCGATCTCGTAAAAATACCGGAGTATGCTCACACTCTTGGTCTCAATGTCATCTCATTCCAAATGTCATCAAAATCGGACCAGTATTAGTTTCAAAGCGAATCAATTACAAACAAAGTTCCAAGAAAAAAAACGAATCTTTCATGATAGATCTGAGTTCTAAAATCGCTATTATTTATGTTTAATGCTGATAATCTACACTAATATTATAAAGAGGAAATAAGTATTAAGTTCGCAGCTCAAGCAAGACTTTAAAACATTCAAGAGTAGCAGTTTAAGAACGGTGGACATCCACCTGTAAAACATATAGACACAGCTGCTTGCAGTTTTAGGCCTGTATTCCAAAAGACTTAATCAGATCAATGTTCACCTAAAACTATTCTTGAAAACGAATCGAATCGAATCGATCGAATAGCCTTGACATTAGTTCGTATTCTGAAAGGCAACTTGAGTTTGACTCAGCTGAATCAAGTTTTAAAACCTCGTCTACATTGTCAAGTTCAAATCCCTACATGAGAGCCGATTACAGCTCAAGATGCGTTTCAGAATAAACAAACACTCAGCTGATACGAGATTCAAGAATCGTGTCTCAAGATATGATTGAAAATCCAATCTCTTTTTAAAACTACTTTTAGAAGTACCTAGATCAACGCTTGAGTGACATTCTGGATAAGATCAGCGAGGTTTGCTTTTTTATTTTGGGATTGGATCATCCAGGCCTAAATGGGAAACTCAGCATAATACAGTATGTAGAATTTAGAAGCCTTACCCATACAAGACAACACAACTCTCCGCCCCTCGGCATCCCTCTTCGGCAGCGGCACCAGATACCCAGCTTCGATAACAGCAGCTATCTTCGGGTCCAAAGGGTCTAGCTTCTGGAACCAGTGCGGGTACATCTGCCTGATGGTCAGGTACCGCTCCAGCATGGAGCATGCTTGGGGGATGGAGTATTTCTTGGTACGGAGAAAACGGAGCAGGAATGGTGCGTCTGAAAATTATAAAATCCGATTTTTATTGTTTATTATTTCTATTTTAGACCTTTTAATGTTACAAAGAACAAATTATGCTTAGGTTATGGACATGTGAAAGATCCAAGGTCAGGTCTCATTTCTTTTTATGGACGTATTTTCTTTTATAATATTTAACGTATTCGTTGGTTAACATACTTCTGTATGCGTACCTACTAACGACTCATACCATACAGTGTAATTTAGTTATTGTTTGTTTATTAATTTAGGTAGGTACCTAATAATTTTTTTTTAAATATTTGTATTCCTTTTTCGATTTTGTTCGCGTTCACCTATAAAACAGGAGCTACCGGTTGGTTTTGAAATGGTAGATCACTTTTTGTTTTAAAACGGTAGATTGAAGAGGAAAACAATATCCATAGATCCACTGGTGGAGCCTCGTTGGTGGATCCTATAGTGGAAGAGGCGGGCACTACTGCTATAGACTTAGAATTGTATATTATTTAACTACTACTACTACTGTACTAGCGACCCGCCCCGGCTTCGCACGGCTATATTATGCATGTATTATTCATATTAACCTTCCTCTTGAATCACTCTATCTATTAAAAAAACCGCATCAAAATCCGTTGCGTAGTTTTAAAGATTTAAGTATACATAGGGATATAGGGACAGAGAAAACGACTTTGTTCTATACTATGTAGTGATATATTGAAATCTTAACCTCTTATGAGCTCTTAAGAGCTCCAATTGACAGTAGGTAAACCTTTCCCGTTAAAAGAAAGAACAAAATAGAAAAGGTGTTTATTCATAAACTCCAATTCTAAAACCCAATTGAATGAACCAACAATGTCTTCCACGTGGTATAAATTATAAGTTCCACAAACTACTTGCTCTTGAATACCAAGTCGTATTATGTTAATCGGCTATGAATTTCCGATTAGACAATCGCTATGAGAACACAATTATATGAGCTTTCCCAAATAGTTTAAAGAAAAGATTAACTGTTGCTACTACTGATTCAAATTAAGACAAGCTACTTAACCCATTGTTAGATTTTAGATTAGTTGTTTGACGGTGTTTACGAAATTACACATAGAAGATCGATACGTTTAGGCTTTTTGGTATTGAACCTACGAGCACTTATCCCATTGAGTCAATACATTTTGCCTCATACAATTTTTGCAAAGCTTCCACTTTCAACTTGTAAAAAAATTTTAATTTCGAGAGAGTAAGAAGCCCTTGTGTCGCGATTTGGCACGAATCGTCGCAGTTTTTCGTTGGTTACTCTTAGGTAGGTACTTACTTGTTAAATTTTGATGATGATAATTGATCTTTAGGCTGCCTTTAGATTTAATCTAGATTATGTCTACACTATACAGGGTGATTTTTTTATGTGGGCCTTCAGGGCTATATCCTAAACTATGATAGATAGCGAAAAATGCTGAAAGGAGTTGCGTGCCTGATTTTGACAAAAACTAGAACTGCATCATTAGACTTTTGAAAAAGTCATTACCCTAGCCAGGAATCGAACCTGTTGATTTTGCAAAAAAATAATCATCCTATATTTTTATACCAATCGATAGTGTTGCTGATAGAGATCAATTCCTGGAAACAAACATAGTATGGCAAAACAAAAGGAAATGGCTGAATTTTGTAGTTTTCTGTAATTTTCTGTCTCTGGCAAAACAATAGTGTGAGACAATAGATAGAGGCCAAGTGATATTATTCTAAATATTTTAAAATAAGTTCTAAATGAAGTTCTTTACATAAAATTTGTAAAAACAGTTCATATTTTTAGTGCAGCAGTTTGTTACGTCATTGGCCATACCTCCTCACTGCATTTTTTCAGGGATGGTTCTATGAAAATTACAAAAGATTACTAAAATGAGCTATTTTCTTTAATTTGCCAGAATATGTTTGTTTCCAGGAATTGATCTCTATTAGCAACACTATCGATTGGTACAAAAATATAGGTGATTATTATTTTGGAAAATGAACAGGTTCGATTCCCGGCTAGGGTAATGACTTTTAAAAAGATCTAATGATGCAGTTTTAGTTTTTGTCAAAATCGGGCACGCAACTCCTTTCAGCATTTTTCGCTATCTCTTATGGTTTAGGATATAGCCCTGAAGGCCCACATAAAAAATTCATCCTGTATACCTACACTAATATAATAAAAAAGAAAGATTATTCTTTTTTGAAGAAAGTTTTTTTTTGTTAGATTTTTCTACTAAACCGATTTTTATGAAACTTGGTAAGAGGATACATTGATTAATTGGGAATAACATATACTACTAGTTATCCCGATATTCCCACGGGATCGGGAGTTACGCGGGTAAAACTGCAGAGCGCTGCTAATAAGAGGTACGTTCCTGCTGATCAAACTTTCTGGTCAAACTAGTTTGTCCAAAAGGAATAAATTTCCTCGCAGTCAAACTACTTAACTAAGTGGTTAACAAAAGGCGATCAAAATGGAAACAAAAGGCGATCAAAACGGAAACAAAGATAAGGACGTTTGACGTAAAAATGCGTTAGAAATTATCTTCTCACCAGTACGACATTTCCTAATAGCAGGATGTTTATCAATAAAATGCCTCATCTGAGCCAAGGCATGGTCTCTCAACGCCAAGTCCTCCCTCAGCTCAACCCTCGCTTTCTCCCTCAGTTCAGGAGGTAAGTCTCCGGATTCTCTCTCCTTCGACTCTTGAATGGAGTCTTCTAGCCGTGGCTCGATGAGGTTCGGCTTCGGCTCATGCTGACGGCAATTTTCTGGCTGGAGTACTGATGTTGCCATAGCTGTAACAAAAAAAGCTACATGTTAGTGGTGCGAAAATTTAACAGATGTATAGCTAATTCAACCTCTTTGATAGAAGGTAGGTAAAGGCAAGAAGCTCCGTGGCCAAACAAAAATCTTCTTAAGTAATATAAAGCTTGGTTCATGATTAACGGTCCTCCTAACGAACCCCTACGGTAAACGGTCCCCCTGTCAAGAACTATCTCACGATTAACGGTCCCTCTGGACTGGGGGGACCGTTTTATACCCATCAAATACCGGGGGCCCGTTTTATTATTGACATCAGTTCTAAAGGTTAACAAGAAAGTAATCATAAAAGGGTTCCTTTTTTTACCCTTTGAGGTAGGTACGGAACCCAAAAAAAATACCAAAAAATATAGTTCAGTACTGTGATTATTTTTCTTGTTTGACAAGCAGTTGTGATTTCGATCGTCTTTTTTCCGTTTCGATCGCCTTTTGTTGACCACTTAGTTCAGTAGTTTGACTACGAGGAAATTTATTTATTTTGTTCAAACTAGTTTAACCAGAAAGCTGGATCAGCAGGAACGTACCAATCTTAGTAGTACAAAAAAAAAATTAAAAAACGATGAAAATGATTATGAGCCTCGTTGGTGGATCCTAGTGGAATGATGAGGCACGTGCGCGAGGTCAACTCGCACTTGGCCGGTTTTTAACTAGGCCCTAATTACCATTACGATAGATGAATGAGAATGAATAAGAATGTCATTTATTTGCTCGAAATATGGTATAAGGAGATTGGCATACTTACTTATAGTAAACATCACTACATAGTATAAAACAAAGTCGGTTTCTCTGTCCCTATATCCCTTTGTATGCTTAAATCTTTAAAACTACGCAACGGATTTTGATGAGGGTTTTTTTTAATAGATAGAGTGATTCAAGAGGAAGGTTTATACATGCATAATATAGCCGTTCGAAGCCGGGGCGGGTCGCTAGTTTATAATATAGGTAGTTATCTTAAACAAAGAAATCTCTAACACTTCTGTAACCAGTAACCCATCACAACATCATAACTATTCATCGGGCGTGCATCTAAATAACATTGATTTTATTGTTGTTTATTTCATTGGAATTTAAACTTTAAGTCCAATGAATACGGTGATATATTGTGTAATAAATAATGATATGTGCCAATGAATATATTTATTCGTCTCGGTGATGCAGTAGCTTTACGGCCGAACTCAATAAATACTAGATGTGGATAGAGAGATTGTACAAGTTACACCCCGCAGTTTCACCTACGCAAGTCCCGATCACCTACGTAAGTCCCGATCCGAAATTGGTCCAGACGTTTGCCCCTAAAGAGGTATATAACAACCAAATAAAACAAACTTTTAGAATATTAGTTAAGAATAGGATTACAAAAGAAAAGTAGGTAAGTAAATAAGTAGTAGGTACCTATATCCGTTGCCTAGCAAAGCAACCCATAACACAAGTCTAGTTACTTAGCTTAGGGCTAGATGGCGATGTGTGGAATGTCCTGCAATATTTATATTTATTTACTAGCTTTTGCCCGCGAATTATTCCGCGTAGAAGTCGAAAATGTTTCTAATTGGATTGGAACCAGGAATCACATTGTCCAATACAAACTTTCCTCAAACAAAAAGAAAATCCTTTCTAATCGGATGCCTACGTCATAAAAAAAACACATCCTCAAAGTTTCAGGTCTGTACGATCAGCGGTTTAGGCTGTGCTTTGATCCGTCAGTCAGTCAGGACAAAGGATTTTATATGTATAGATTTATTTTGACAAAGGTCTCAGGCCAAAAGCTCTTTTTGGTACTTACTCTATTATAACCAGATAAATTAAAACTTAACCTCCGGTGGCAGTTAATTTCGAAAACTACATACTCAACTGCTATCATACACCCAATTGACCCAAAAGACGACCCAATTGGCACAATGGTCACCATGCCGGACTGCCAAACACAGGGTTGCGGGTTCGATTCCCGCCTCACACAAGTATTTATGCTTAGATATTTGTCTGTGGTCTGGTTGTTTCTATGTATTATAAGTATATATTTACAAAAGAAAATAATATAAGTACCTAGTATATCCGTTGTCTAGCACCCATAACACAAGTCTAGTTACTTAGCTTGGGGCTAGATGGCGATGTGTGGAATGTCCTGTAATATTTATTTATTATACAATAAAATCAATAGAATGTAACTAAGAAATGGTATTTTTCAACCATAGGTTTTAATCACGTTTTAATATAGAGTATAGACCCTAAATTATTGAGTTCGGCTGTCAGAAATGGAAGCGACAGCTGTCTTCCGCATACAGTTTTAATTTTTAACAGCTGTTGCTTTATATCGGTTGTATATGCTCTCGTGGCGATAGCGTAGCGAAACTTTAATCGCTGCGGAGTATTGGTTGCGGGTTCGATCATCAGCTCATCAATCCGTGCTATTCACTTTTCTAACCGACTTCAAAGAAATCGAGGGAAAGATTTAAAAAAAAATGGCTGTTCGGGTATAACTATTTAAATCATCATCATCAAACTGCGATCACCAATCCGCCTGCCAAGCGTGGTGATTATGGCAAAACCCCCCCCCTACATGACGGATGCAATTATGTAAATGATTCTTTTTATTTTTAATCTAAATAAGTAAGCTCAGTTAAAAAAAACAGTAGTATCGGCCCTTAAACTTATAAGTAGCTTGATAGTGCACTAAAATTATAAAAAAGTGATATTTTAAAAAACCAAAACTACAATTACAAACGTCCGCTCTAAAAGTCAACGCCCACAACGACCACTTCAGCAAAGAACTGCACAAACACTGCATAATATAAAGTTGATTAACCATAAAGCCAGCTAAGCTACGTAAAACTTAAAAACCAAACTAACTTAGTTTATTTGATGGTGGACACTATTAACTGCTACATCTGCTACAATCTAAAAAATATATTTTTAGTACATTTAATTCTGGCTCGTTTAACACAACAACCGTTAATTGAGTTTTTAATGTTTTTGAAGTTATACTTCTTTAGGCGCGTTATGAAAAAATGATGAGAGTGAAATTTTACAAAAGCGTCACACAAAATTCTCACGTCACACAAAATTCTCACGTCACACAAAATTCTCACGTCGGACGAGTTTTTTTGCCGGTTTTTTGTCGGACGAGTTTTTTTTTTTTTTTTTTTTTTTTTTTTTTTTTTTTTTTTTTTAATAATGCCAAAGAAGTATAACTTCTCACGCGCGTACATAAGTACACGCACCCATTTTTTTTTTTTAAAGTATTGTGATAGTTGTTAAAACAACTATCGAATTAAGAACTTCCTACCTTTTTTGAGGTCGATTAAAAAAGCAATAATTAAAAAGAAACATACCATCATCCAGCCAGTAACAAAAGTTACATTTTGAATTTAGAATACACGACCACTTTATAGGATAGCTGTGTGGCACTGGCCGGTCGTTGGCCTGGCCCGGACCCGTTACTCCCGAAATATTGCGACATCTGCCCATCGACACAATCTTTATACAATGTGTAAGGATAGCCCTGTTATCAGAAGGCCAATTCTTGTAAATGACATTATTCGAAACGATTACAAAAAAAAACCCTTTCATTAACACGCTTTTATTAGATTCACCTGTATGTTTGCTTGTATGTAACCGATTCTTTTGGCTCGATTTTTCTTTTGAATTCAAAAAGCTGACTCTGAGGCTGTTTTGAGCTACTCTGAGGATATTTTTTGTAATCGAAATGTAATCGGAAAGATATTGCAATGTAATTTGAACAATTTTATTTACGAGAATCGGCCTTCAGTTTTACGTAATTTAGCCGATTAAAATACTGTATGGAACCCCCTTATCCAATAACTTTTAATAAGCCTTTATTTTTTTTTCGCACATTTGTCATATTTTGTAAAAGTGCAAAAGTAACAAATCTATCAAAAAACTTATTTTTTACTAACATTTTTATGTAAAAAATATAATAAGTATCTTTATCTGTATCTATCATATTCTGGGCACCATAACACAAGCCTAGTTGCTTAGCTTGGGACTGGATGACGCTTTATTTATTTATTAATTAAATGCGATCAAAATAGTGGTGCATGAAAAAACTTCATGAAAAATAGCTAAAAAAAAGTGGCTGTGACATACGGCAGATAGACAGACATGCCGAATCTATAAGGGTTCCGTTTTTTGCCATTTAGCTACGGAACCCTAAAAAAAAGCTTTATACCCGATTAGAACATTCACTAATTAATTTAAAAATAAACATAAAAGCTTTTGTAAAATTAATCTAACAAACCATAATGATTTTTGTAAATTAGAAAATGTTTAATTTTGTAAATTCCCTAACTCTGGGTTTTGGTGTATTTTTCCGAAATTTAGTTTTTTTTTCTTATTTTAATTTTTTTTTGTGTAAAGTCTGAGTCTGGGGGTACCTACCTACCTACCTACCTACCTAAATGTATCTAAGGGGGATACATTGTTTTCTTTACACACTGTTTAGTGTTTTTATATAGGCTATTGCCCTTATGAAACTCGTATTGACAGTTATTCGCAATGGGATACAATAAAAGTGCTAAATCATTGGGAAAACTGGATGGGAGGGAACCTACTTAACGAAGTTAATTTGAGACTTCGCCCGGATGGTTTAGTGGGCATTCAGGAGCCCTATTTTTGAATCGTTCGCCCCGCGTCGAGCGCTCGATTTCTACTGATATTCGTTCGACATCGGAAATTCGCTATTTTTGAATCGCTCCATCGTAACGAGTGGTCTCCACCACTCGTCGCCGACAGGCGAGTGGTAGAATAAACATCAAACAATCATAGTCAAACATTCGGAAACGGTCTTTGAAAAATATTTATATCTTTTGGGATAATTTCGGATGTCCGCTGGTAATTACCGCTTTTCAAATAAATGCGTAAAACGAATAAAAATTGACATTTTAAATTTCGACGACGAACGATTCAAAAATACAGTAAATTTGTGTCATGCGACTTGGAAGTCGAGCGTGACTTGTAGGCGTATACGACGAAGCTTTGTCACACGAGCGATTCAAAAATAGAGCCCCTGGGCTTGTTTTATGGTGACGAGTGACAAATAGAAGAAAAAAAATATATAAGTACACTTAAAGGAATCTTAATTTTTCATCGTTTTCTTATGACGTTATCACGTAAAATTACCCGTAAACCGACTTACAGACAACCTTTTTTTTTTTGCTTTATTTTTTTTATTCTTTTTATAGTATTTACCTATCTACCTTTAGGTACCTACCTACAACTTAAGCAATAGATAACCTAAAAATCTTGATACTATAACTATTCGATAACCAGATTAAACCGGTTCATCTTTACGCAACCCTTGCAACTTGCAACAATGATAAATACGACTGTATTCCCATAAATGTTCAGAAGAAACCCACTTGTCAATTTCATAATATAGATAAGTATAGTGTGTCTTAGTTAAAATTATCCGTTCCTTTCTCTAATTATTTCAAGTTAATGGCATTAACTCTGACTCTATACTGCAACCGTTGCGAATTCATTATTCATCAGATTTTTTGACGTGATTACGTCTAGTAAATTGATAGAACACCTGCATTCACAAAAAAGTTGACGTCATTGTCACGTTCCGGTGACGTGACGTTTTTTGCACTCACAAAAAAGTGTGACGTCATGTCACATTACCGTTATTGACAAGGTAACAACGTATTATCGTTGTTTTTTTGTTTTTAAACTATTGGACCGATTTTAATGAAACTTATAGTATAAGAATACATTGATTCATCGGGAATAACATAGGATTTTCACACCTGCAGTACTTTAATCGCGGATTAAAGCCCTATTAACCTCAACTTAAAGCAAGACTTTATTCCCAAGGGAGATAATGTTCTAAGAAACTCCCAAGGGAATAAAGTGATTTGAATTTGGAACGTTGAAATTCGTGTAAAAACTTTTGGTTTTAATTTTGAAGGTCTCAGCATATAGGTTTTATTTATAATAAGTCATTTGATTGGTCTACAAAAATCTAGCAGGAAACGATTTATGTTTTTATTTTGATTGTTACGTTAGGTCTAAGCAAATAGGTTTTGCTTATAATACCTAGCAAATATTTACCATCATACTACCATCTCATTGCAATTGCCCCATTTTTTTTAAGTGGATTTTTTTCAAATGGCACCACAAGAATTAAAAAAAAATATTGGACTGACGGTATGAAAAGTAGAGTATGCACCTCGGTATAAAGCATGTCTTCGGGATAAAAACCCTCGCTTCAGTCAAGACTCTAACTTTAAACTTAACCCGAGAGTCCCTCGTTACACTCGGGGTTCAATATGCCACCCACAATATAAGATATTGCTTTATGCCCTTGATGCATAATCTACTATTACCACATGAGTAATCTCTACTCATGTGCTATTACTTAACTAGCAGCGCTCTGCAGTTTCACCCGCGTAACTCCCGATCCCGTGGAAATATCGGTACCTACCTATAAAAAGTAGCCTGTGTTATTTCCAATGAATCAATTTATCCTCATACCAAGTTTCATCAAAATCGGTCCAGTAGTTTCGGAGCCTGTTCGTTACAAAACAAAAAAAAACTTTCCTCTTTATAATATTAACAAGCGACCCGCTCCGGCTTCGCACGGCGCTGTATTATGCATGTATTATATCTAAAACCTTCCTCTTTAATCACTCTATCTATTTAAAAAAACCGCATCAAAATCCGTTGCGTAGTTTTAAAGATCTAAGCATACATAGGGACATAGGGACGGTGACTTTATTTTATACTATGTAGTGATAGTGATAGTGATAACTTAGTCTATAGGTACTTAGATAAGAGGAAATATATAGATTGATATAGATCAATAGTGTTCGGCAACATTATGGTCCTTCGAGTCAGATTAGCAAGAGCGACTTAATCCCAGTTTTAAAGTGCAAACGTTTTATTTAAACGGACTATACGTAGTAGGTTTTACATAACAATGTATTGAAACACAAACAGTCATTGGAGTTACGTAAAATCTTGATATCTGGTTAAGTTTTGCTTTTAGACGAGATGATGAATTTGTGTAGTAAGTAGGTTAACTTTTAAAGGATATTCTTTGTATTTCGATAGATTATTTCACTATGGTCTAGTTATATTATACAAGCTTTGTCAAGCAGTTTTCCTTAAGAAATATTACTACGTCCTAATAAGGTACCTATGGGTAATAAGGGCCACTAAAAGGTGGGTGTACCTTTTAGTGGCCCTTATTACCCGCAGGTTGGGTTCGGATGGAACGAAGTTCCTTTCGATTAATTAGTGATGTAATTGTAATTTTTTCTTTTTGTAAATATTCGTCGCGACACCACACTGTTCAATACAAAATAGAAAGACGAAAGGAAAATAACTGGCTTGCTTTCTATGCAAAAAGTGTTATTACATTTTTTTTTCTTAATTTCCGTCTAGCCCCCTTTGGCAACGCGCGATAAGTTAAATAAGATAAATTGTTTTTCATATTGATAATAAAGCAAATATTTATCAAATGACCTGACTTTAAGAACTTTTCCCTATTTTTACAAAATAATTTTTAAATAAGGTGGTCCTTATTATCCGCAGGTCCAAGTTTATTGATACCTTAAATTCGCCCGATCGATCAAAGCCCTTATAATGTGTTTCCTCGAAGGTTTAGTCTAACAAATAAATCATTATTTTACTACCGATTTCCTAGTAACCCTACACCTATAGACAAACAAACAGACAAAAGCTTATTGTATTTATTGTAATTGCTTCCTTAGATAGTTCCTAATGGTTTCAGCACCTTTTATAGACCTATGATTAATGTGTAGACGTTGCTTTATGCACGTAGGTACTTACTCCATTGTACTTTGTAATGACTAAACATACATACCTATTTGTTTGTGCCTGTGGTGTTTAATGTTTAAATTTTGTTTAAAGTATGACATTTGTATAGTTTTTTGAAGTGAAAACTTCTTATGGCGCGTTGGGCACTTTTGTGGGTGAGCATTTTCAGCCGTTCTCGCGACAGACGACAGATTTTCTCGCGACAGATGAGATTTTACACAGATATACAGTTTTTTAATTTGGCTGTGAGTGTATTAAGACGTACATATGGTATTTTTTGACGGACGACTATTGACGGACGACAAATGTCGGACGACAAATGTCGGATGACAAATGTCGGACGACTATTTGTCGGACGACTATTGACGGACGACAAATGTCGGACGACTATTTGTTGGACGACAAATGTCGGACAACTTTTTTTTTTTTTTTCATCTATAACTCTTTTTTTGTTAATTTTGTTTTGTTTTGTAATAAATATATCTTTGTATATTTTGTAATTTTGACATTTAATTTTATGTTTTAAATTGGAATAAAGTCATAACATGCAAATAAAAAATAAAAATAAACGTATTTTCATTAATTTCTTAGACATCATAAACTTATGACTAGCAGTTCTCCGCGGTTTCACCCGCGTAACTCCCGATCCCGTGGGAATATCGGGATTAAATGTAGCCTATATTATTTCCAATGAATCGAAGTATCCTCATACCAAGCTTCATCAAAATCGGTCCAGTAGTTTCGGAGCCTAAGTATTCGTTACAAACAAACGAAAAATATCTTTACTCTTTATAATATTAGTAGAAAACTGCGTGTAATAAGGGCCACTAAAGGTTTTTTTTAAACCTTGTTATTAGTGACAATATAGCAAGAAAATAAACAAATGAACTGTTTTCAGATTGATAATAAAGCAAATATTTATTGACCTGGGGCTTGATTCACTAAGGTTCAAGTCGTCGGGCGCGCGTGATTAGGGTAAGATTTCCATACAAAAACCGCTCCCCCTCCGCCCCTCATCACGCGCGCCCAACGACTTGAACCTTAGTGAATAAAGGCACTGTTTTAAGTACCTAGCTTCTTAGTACATTGAAATGTTACATTTTTTTTGGGTTTACCGTGCATTTGTCAGAGGACGCAATTTTGTTCTTTAAATACCAAGAGGGGGTTAGTCTAAGCTTAAATCCAAGTTTGAGGAATTGTTGCTCTTGTCCCACGGCCGCCATCTTGGAAAAAGGGTTATTTAATAAAAGTTGTAGATAATCTTATTTGCAACAAAAAATGTTCAGTAATATTTTATGTGAGACCTATAGTTTGTCAGATAAACCATAAAAACCTTTTAAATCCCTTTTTCCAAGATAACGGCCGTGGGACAAGAGCTATAATCCCTCAAACTTGGATTTAAGCTTAGACTAACCCCCTCTTGATATCTAAAAAATAAAATTGCGTCCTTTGACAAATGCAACCCCAAATGTAAGTTTTCAATGGACTATCTCCTATTTTTACGAAATATTAATGTGGCAGGTGGCCCTTATTACCAGCAGGCACTTTATTCTGTGACTTTGTGATTGTTCACCTAATTGAATTAAAAAAACAGGTCTGATTTTTTTGATGTGAAACATCTATAGCCGCACGTAAAACCGATTTCTGGCGTGGCGACGCACAGTGGGGAAAAAGTCGAAATTCGTGAGCAAAATTATTTTATGCCTCCAAATGCTTTCAAAACTAATAGGCTTGATTATAATTTAATTCAAATAGGCTTGTGTTATGGTGAATAGACACGATTAGACTTGTGTTATGGTTACTAGACCCAACTAGGCTTGTGTTATGGTGACTAGACGCAATTAGGCTTGTGTTATGGTGACTGGACACAACTAGGCTTGTGTTATGGTGACTAGACGCAACTAGGCTTGTGTTATGGTCACTAGACCCAACTAGGCTTGTGTTATGGTGACTAGGCGCAAATAGGCTTGTGTTATGGTGACTAGGTGCAACTAGGCTTGTGTTATGGTGACTAGACGCAACTAGGCTTGTGTTATGGTGACTGGACGCAACTAGGCTTGTGTTATGGTGACTAGACGCGACTAGGCTTGTGTTATGGTGACTAGACCCAACTAGGCTTGTGTTATGGTGACTAGACGCAACTAGGCTTGTGTTATGGTGACTAGGCGCAACTAGGCTTGTGTTATGGTGACTAGACACGATGTTTCACATTTGCCAGGCGTCCCGTGACGGCTATCATTTTTTTTACCTAGGTATCTTTTTTAAATTACCAAAAGAAAAAAGTGAAATATTTATACCTTTCTTACGTAAAAATTCAGTAATAGACACCTACTTATTGCTCCAGATATTATTATGTAACTACATAAATAATTTGCACATAAAATAACGTAAAAATAGCACAAAACACTATCGTATTCATTTTTAGTCTAAGACAATCTAATAATAAATCTAACAAATTGTTTTATTATGTTTGAAACAAATTGCAGTGTGCTTGAAATCTGTCTGACCCCTTTCTGGTCTGTTGGTTGACTTTCACTGGAGATCGGTGGCGTTATTGTGATGTTTGAAGTGTGAAAATATTTGTGTTTCATTTTTATGTGACTCATTGCAATAGAGGTAAATAGCCAAAACATAAAAAAAATATTAAGATACCTGCGGGTAATAAGGGCTACCTGCCTACGTTATAAAAAACAAATGGTTGTCTGTAAAGTCGGTTTACGTACGATAATTTTACGTGTTAACGTCTTATGGTTATAATATTTTGACGACCTCTGTGGCGCGTCGGGCGAACACCCGACTGCGACGCAGAAGGTTGCGGGTTCGATTCCCGCCGGGAACAAGTATTTATGCTGACCATAAATTCTTGTTTCTGGTTCTGGGTGTTTCCTATATGTATAATATGTATATATTTACAAAAAAAAAGTATATAAGTAGTTTATCCGTTATCTGGCACCCATAACACAAGCATTAAGTTGCTTAGCTTGGGGCTGGATGGCGATGTGTAATATGTCCTGAAATATTTATTTATTTTATTTATTTATGAAAACGATGAAAACTTTAATTTTTTTTTTGTTATTCCTTTATAGTAGGTATACCTACTTTCCTTTTTTTATTTTTTTTTAGTTTATATTTTTCCTTTATATAAGTCTTCTATTCGTCACTTGTCACCATAACACAAGCCCAGATGAATAATATTATTAAATACTATTTTTTCCTAACGGAAACGGACGCGTCCTGGGGCTCTATTTTTGAATCGTTCGTGTGACAAAGCTTCGTCGTATACGCCTACAAGTCATGCTCAACTCACACAGTCGCATGACACCAATTTTTTGTATTTTTGAATCGTTCGTTTATTCTTTTTACGCAGAAAATTGAGAACCTGTAATTACCGAAGAACATCCGAAATAATCCTATAAAAATTTTTTAAAGATTGTTTCCGAATGTTTGACTATGATTGTTTGACGTTTATTCTACCACTCGCCGTGGTCTGCACGAGTGGTGCAGACCACTCGTTACGATCGAGCGATTCAAAAATAGCGAATTTTCGATGTCGAACGAATATCAGTAGAAATCGAGTGCTCGACGCGGAGCTAACGATTCAAAAATAGGGCTCATGGTCATGTTAATATTACGTATGACGTCACACAATATTACCGTGACACTTTTTTGTGAATGCAGGTGTTCCATCAATTTATTAGACGTTATCACGTGAAAATATTAATATTTCGTAAAAATATGGAAAACTACTTAGTTAAATAAATATTTGCTTTATTGTCAATCTGAAAAAAAAAACATTTGTTAACCAAAAAATATTATGATACGCAGGTATCATAATATTTTTTGGTTAACAAATGTTAACAAATGTTTTTTGGTAATAAGGGCCACCTGCCATCTTTATTAAAAACTTAATATTTCGTAAAATATTGGGAAAGCAACTAAAAACAGATCATTAGATAAATATTTGCTTTATTGTCAATCTGAAAAACAATTAATTTGTTTATTTTCTTGTCATTTTGTCACTAAGATCAAGGTTTTTTAAAAACGTTTTGGTTTGTTGGTTAACTTTCAGATCGGTGGCGTTATTTATTGTGATGTTGTGTGAAAATATTTGTGGTTCTAGATTATTGTGTGAATCATTGCAATAGAGGTAAATAAGTAAATAGACAACCATGTCTACCAAAAGAGTAAGAGCCACTAAAAGAGGTACCAGCGGATAATGAGGGCCACTAAGAGGTTTTTACAAACTTTGATATTAGTGACAAAATAACAAGAAAATAAACAAAATAATTATTTATTTTAGACTAGCTGCGCCCCGCGGTTTCACCCGCGTAAGTCCGATTTTTAAATTCTCACCGTTTAAACCTTCCCTGGACTACAACAAACATTTCAAAACCGAAATCATCTAAATCGGTTCAGCCGTTCTCGAGTTTTAGAGAGACTATGGAACAGCAATTGATTTTTATATAAGTAGTTTCCCTATTTTGACGAAATATTTAGATTTTAGTTAAGGTGGCAGGTGGCCCTTATTAATATCAATGAAATGACTACAGACTTCAGTGAACAGTTGGTATCTTTTATGAAAGCGTGCTTCATCGTCAAACGCTGGAATAACTTTTCGGTTTTAAAATAATTGAGTAAAATCCAAATTACACCTTTTTTCTTACAAACGCAAAAAATGTAGCAGTCATTGTCTTAAGGAACTTTAGCCGTCACTTAGCCAGAGACAATCCTCATTGAATTAACGCCATCTATCGATCTTAAAAGAAAGCAATAATCAACTCAGTACAACGGTCACCATGCCGGACTGCCACTCACAGGGTTGCGGATTCGATTCCCGGCTCAGACAAGTATTATGCTTAGATATTTGTCTATGTACTATGATTACAAAAGAAAAGTATTATACTTAAGTAGTATTGTTGTCTAGCACCCATAACTCAAGTCTTGTTACTTAGCTTGGGGCTAGATGGCGATGTGTCGAATGTCCTGCAATATTTATCAAAATCCCCAATTATTTTCTTCGTTCGAACGAAAGGAACTTTATGAAACTCAGACGCTTGGTCTACCAGTTAAATAAAACCTATCTTTTACTTTTGCCCTTGATGAAAACTGGTATTTTAATCTTCCTTAATGATAAAGGTAATTTATAAACTTTCATTGTTCACTTCCTATAATTTAAAATAATTGGGTTTCCCTTGAACTTTCGTTTTGACCGGTAGCTTGTACTATTATATATTCTGTGCCGGAAGGTACATACATACCTGTTAAAAATTTATTAGCCTCTTACATTAAAAATACCTTTATGGAAAAATTATGACCTAAAGGTCTAAAAAAAAAATGGTTGTCTGTTAATTCGGTTTATAAATAACGTAATAAGAAAACGATGAAAAAATTGCAATGTTTTGGTATTCCTTTATACTTACTTATATTTTTTTACTTTTTTTTCTCATTTTTTTCCTTTATTTATTTTTTTCATTATATAAGTTTTCTATTCGACACTCGTCACCATAACACAAGCCCGGATGAGCGATATTATTAATTACTCTTGTGTCCTAACGGGAACGGACGCGTCATGTTATCATGACACTTTTGTGTCATGCAGGAACGCAGGTGTTCCATTAAAATATTAGACGTTTTCACGTTAAAAAATTTAGAATTTTTTATACACAAAATGTCTTGCATTTGACTTTATTAAACCTGGGAAGCGAAGATGAGTTCGACGATTAAGAATTTATAGAAATTTTTGGTCTTCAGGGAGTTTTAAACACCCCCTTTTTGGGGGCTAACTCTTAACTCTGAGTTAGTTAGATCATGCCATATAACTTCAATAGATTTTTTATGACCTACCTATGTAAATCCTTAATGTAAAAATATGTAAATGAATATTGAGATGTGTTAAACAAGTTTATATGTTTAATTTTGTCAAAAACCTGTCTTATATTGGTAAATCACATCTCAAGATATTATACAACAAAATGGAACAGAAATCGAGAGCGCGTTGATGTTTTTTTTGTCGTAGTTTGACACTATTAGAGTAAAACTAAGGTAACTCAGTTTTACTACTTATTACTCGGCTTTTATACGAATAGTAACAAATTGATGAAGCATCTGGAACCACCTTCTCATCACAAAACTCCTCAATGAGTAACGGGTTGCAATTTGAAGAATTTAGTCCCTTTTGGTTAAAACGACGCTCGCTGATCGTTCACGGTCGTGCGGGTTAAGCGACGCCTGGCCCGGTCATTACTTCGATGGGTGGCCAATTAGTAGTGTGGCAAAAATATTGTGTTTTTGTGAGCCCCTCCGTGCTTCGGAAGGCACGTTAAGCCGTTGGTCCCGGTTGCTACCTCTAGTAGCAGTCGTTAGGTCAAGTTAGAGGCGATCTGAAAACTCTAACAATACTTCCGATTGGATCGCGCTAGTGAGCGGACGTGTCAACTTATTTACGTACTTCGCACTGCAGACAAATAATACTTCGAAGGTTCGACCACTTAAACTGTGAACTACTTAAAAAAGCACAAAAAGTAAAATGTCTAAGATATTAAGATCTCCACCAGGACTACCGCACACCAGGTCAGATCCCGACGTGAGTAAAATTCTCCCTTCGCTTTCGTCCCAATCCAAAATGGACTCTTTTGTGCAGCGCACTGAATTACGTGGTCCAACAAAAAGACCCAGAAACTCCAGTGGAGAAAACACACAACATGTTGAGGATGAGATAATGACCGTAATAGATGAATGGAAGAACAACCAAAATACGATTTTGGAGAGGTTGGTGAGAGAGGTTGGTGAAATAAAGCAGCAAAACAATCACATCAAAACGACCAATGGGGAAATTGAGAAAGGAATCGAATTTCTTAATACCCGGTATGAAGAGATGATTAAGAAATTAGAAGGATTGGAGAAAGAGCGTAAACAACACCTGCTACAGATAGCATCTCTAGAATCAAGAGTAGAAGAAATGGAACGAACAATGAAAGCATCAGCAATTGAGATCAGAAACCTTCCAATGCCAACCCAGCATGAAACTAAACAGGAGCTGTGTAGTTTATTGGAAAAAACATGTAAAGCCGTGAACGTCAATATCCCGCGTTCAGCAATTAAGGATGTATACAGAATTAAGAACAAAACAAGCAAGGGAACAGTCATTGCCGAGTTTACATCAAATATCACAAAAACAGAAGTCATCCAAGGAGTAAAGTCTTACAACAGGCAGCACTCGGATCAAAAACTCAACACAACTACAATAGGTCTTACGGAAAAGACAAATCCTGTTTACATTTCAGAGGCTCTGACAGCTAGGTCACGTAGACTCTTCTTCATTGCTAGAGGCGTAGCTAATACGCAAGGCTATAAATTTTGCTGGACAAACAATGGAAAAATTTATCTTCGAAAATCACTAGACGGACCCCACATTGAAGTCAAAGATGAAGTACAACTAGAATCCCTGAAGAGTCAAAAATGACTGGATCTAACTTCATCGGTACGCTATTTGTATGTCACTTACTTTAATTTTAATTATTGCGTTCTCTTCTTCAGCAGAATAATTTATCGATCTTTTATTATTTCTAGTTATTTGTGCTATCTATGTTGTAAGACTTGTCTATCTTATAAGAAACACCTAGAACACTATATTATTATATTATTATCTTCTATATTCAGTCCTCTCAGGGTGATACATTTCCTAATAATTAGCTACAGGGTATGTATTTTATCTTTACTACAATTGTCCAACATACTAAGAATTACAGAATACTCATTTACTTGTATCACCAGTTGCCGAATTCACATTCGATTCAAATGGTGATATAAATAGAGTGGTTGGTAGTCTCGATAGAATGGAGTCGGGTAAATCTTACGTTAACGATTTAGATATGTGCAAGTCTTTCTTAATATCTAACGATATTTCTACCTACTCCAAAATATTGACACAAAACATAAGGAGCATTAACAAGAATTTTGCTGCCTTCCAAGTTATGATGACTAGGTTGGACATACAATGTGACATCATAATCCTAACAGAAACTTGGAACTCTAAGGTCTACAACTTCCCTCACCTAAACAACTACGACTGCTACTACTCTCAAAGAAATCACAATCAAAATGACGGAGTCGTAGCGTACGTCAAAAAAGGCTGTGACTTTTCTGTTATCGAGATGTCTGTTGATGATTCTTCATGTTTACTTATTAAAATTGATAATGACACAATAGTTCTGGGAATCTATAGATCACCAGCTAATCGAGATGTTAATGGTTTTTTATCTTCATTAGATCGCTTATTGGTCAACTACTCCGCCTATGGCAATATCATCATAGTCGGAGACATAAATATTGATATTACTCCAAATTCTGATAAGCCAGATGATGGAGGTAAGTCGGATGAATACTTGAGTATGCTTGCAGCTCACGGTCTCTTTCCTGGCCATGTATTTCCAACTAGAGATGGTGCATGTCTGGACCATGCTATTACTAAAGCAGGAAATGATACTGTCACAATTGTAGCAGAAACTATTCTCACCGATCACTACCCAGTTTTAACTTGCATTAAGTCAAATTCAAACAGCACCAAATTGGCTTCTAATACCCAGATTGAAAGAGTTGACTACCAAAATGTTCTCGCTGATATCAGTGAGTACAACTTGGCAAGTATAGTATCAACCGACGTGAATTTATACACTGATCAGCTTATAAACATGTTTCGTAGTCTAATCATTAAAAATACTTTTAAAGTCATAACACCTAGGAGAATACGCTGTTTAAAGCCATGGATAACTCCAGGTTTAGTGCGGTGTATGAAAAATCGTGATCTTATGCACAAAAAATGTAAGCAGGAACCACATAACAGTGTTTTAGCTATAACTTACACAAGATATAAAAATTTCTGCAACGATTTACTCAAACGTCTAAAACGCAATTTTGAGAGAAATGAGTTGGAAATGCATGTCAAAAATCCTAAAACTAAGTGGAAAGTCATAAATTCCGTGACCAATAGAAAAAACCCTAAAACAACTGCTAGTAATCTACTCAAAATAGGGACTACACCGGAAACTTCCTTAGAAATTGTCAATCAATATTTTGTTAACGTAGCCAAAGATCTTGCTGAAAAAATTAAAACATCTAATGAACTATGCAATAATCCTATAGATCCTACTCATCCAGAACTTGAATCAATGGTAATGTACGACACAAATGAAAAAGAGGTCTACTCAATACTAATGAGCCTCAAGACGGAAAGTTCAGTTGGTTGGGACGGCATTTCCACTAGACTACTTCAAACTGCTAGTAATACTGTTGTTCCACACATAACACACATTATTAATCTTTGTATAGAAACTGGTGTTTTCCCTCGGTCCCTGAAAAAATCTATAGTTCATCCTATACACAAAAGTGGAACAAGGGACTGTGTCAACAATTTTCGGCCAATATCTGTGCTCCCTGCACTATCTAAAATTTTTGAAAAAATACTCAATAATAGACTACTATCTTATCTGAAATACAAAGACATATTATCACCCAACCAATATGGTTTTAGATCAGGTAGATCAACAACACAAGCAGTATCTGACCTAACCAACTTCGTTGCATCTAAATTAGACAAAAGACTTAGATGTGTGGGAGTATTTCTCGATTTTGCGAAGGCGTTTGACACAGTCTCTATTCCGATCTTATTACGTAAATTAGAAAGTGTAGGTCTCAGAGGGAAACCACTAAACTTGTTTAGGGATTATTTGACTAATAGGACGCAAAGAGTTGTGGTAGACGGCCAATATAGCGGAGACGCTCCTATCACATATGGTGTCCCTCAAGGTAGTGTCCTGGGCCCTACTCTGTTTTTATTGTACATCAACAGTCTCTGTGATCTGGCTCTTGAAAGCGGTAGAATCTTTACTTTTGCTGATGATACAGCTATTATTTTCCACGGACAAACGTGGAGAGAAGCAAAAGATAGAGCTGAATTAGGTCTGAGGAAGGTACAAAACTGGCTCAATCAAAACCTACTTACACTGAATGTTTCTAAGACTAAAGTCATGCCTTTCGCTATAACCAAGAGAACATTACCTAACGAGAAAAGTCTTAAGATCAAATTACATTCGTGTCAAAGAAATGATGAAATTTGTGACTGCAATGAACTAGATAGATGCAAAGAAATAAAATACCTAGGAGTCATATTAGACGAAAATCTAAAGTGGGTGCCCCATATTAATCAATTAGCGGGTAGATTAAGAAAACTTATATTTATATTTAAAAAACTAAGATACATAGCAGATTCGGTGCTTCTCAAGACTGTGTACTACGCTTTGGCTGAATCCTTACTAACATACTGCATAACATCCTGGGGCGGAGCTTGTAAAACGCATCTCGTACGTCTCGAGATAGCTCAAAGGGCATTACTAAAAGTAATGTCTTTCAAGCCCTTTGGACATTCCACATCTAAACTTTATACGGAATGTGATGTTTTGACAGTGAGGCAGCTTTTTGTAAGAAATGTCATAATGAATCACCATTGTAACCTGGTGTACAATGACGTCCATACCTCAAATAGAAGAAGAAATAATGTCACCAAAATTCCATTATGCAAAACTTTCTTTATGCATAGATTTAGCTATTTTCAAGGTCCTAACTTGTATAACATGGTAAACGAAAAACTTAATATCTACCCTAAGAACTCATTTTTGAATAAAACTATGCTGGAAATATGGCTGAAAAGCCTATCCTACGACGACACAGAAGAATTATTTATAAGAATGCAATAAAATTTACTTTACCATTACAACAACTAGAATAAACTATTGCATAATCTACGTAGGTAATTATAGTTTATGTTATTTATACTTTACTTTTATATATATATATATGTACATGTAATTTTCCTATTATATGTTTATAATTCTAATTTTAATATTTATAAAATCAAAACCATTTCACTATTTTTATTGTTTTCACTTACTTTAAACATGTGTAAAATTGACTAAGTTCATAGTATTAGTGGTCTAACTTAACGTAAACAGTTGGTACGGCTCGATCGGTGCAAACCTGATTCGGTACTTGCAAAAATATTTCACTACAAAATGTCTTTTAATGTTATTTTGTTTTTGTGTTTGAAATACTATTTGTAGTGTAGATGTTGGTATTGTGTTAGTAGTGAGGTGTTTATGTGATTTGCTTACGTAGCTATCATAATGTGAATTATAAAGATATTTATCGTCATATAGGAAGAAACTACCGACTGAGATACAGGCTCGGCCTAGTTCAGTTGGTAGTTCTAACTACCTACATAAACTTATCATGTTTTAATAAACAGGTGAATATCCTAATTTTAAGTCCTATAGTACTGTTTATTTAGGTATAAGTTTCGTATGAACCTCATGCAAATAAAATTTTTATTTATATTTATTTATAATAGGTGAGCCACACCACTATACGACAAGAAGAAGAATATGAAGTGGATTTTTAGGTAAATAGACAGTTGAAATATGCAATAAAAGTGACTAAATTAAAATGTTTTTATAATGATAAAATAAAGAATTGTTTTGTCAGATTGACACTAAAGCTAATATTTAAGTCTCAGAACAATATTGCTTTAGTTATTGTTCTGAGATTTAAGTAATGACCTGTTTTTAAGAAGTTTTTACGGAATATTTTGTTTTTAATTAAGGTGGCAGGTGGCCCTATTTCAAAATAGGTCCATTAGTTCAGTGAATAGTAAATCAGTGTGTTTGCTAAGAGCACTTTTGAGGAGGTTTGTGTGAGAAGGTGGTTCTATTAACCATTAATCCCTATTTACACAGAAAAAGTTAAGAAAAAACAAAGAAAAAAAAAGAATATTGCAGGAAATGTCCTGCAATATTCTTTTTTTAGCTTTTTAGCTTGGGGTTAGATGGCGATGTGTGGAATGCCTCACATCGCCATCTAGCCCCAAGCTAAGTAACTAGACTTGTATTATGGGTGCGGATATACCTACTACTTAAATACTTTTCCTTTGTAAATATATGCTTAAAAAACATAGAAACAACCAGACCACAGACGAATATCTAAGCATAAATACTTGTCTGAGGCGGGAATCGAACCCGCAACCCAGTGTTTGGCAGTCTGGCATGGTGACCATTGTGCCAACTAGGTCGTCGTAGAAATAATCCATAGAGACGCTAGACTCTAGCTAGAGCATAGGTTCCAAACAGGGGCGGTAGAACCCCCTTCTTAGCACTGAAGCTTTTGTGGGGGAAATGGCGTTAGATATGCATAGTTATACATTAAAATATTGAGTTTTATTCGATCTTTCACCACACCTTTTCGTAATTCCTGATTGACTCAATCTGTTGGACTTATTTCGTAAACTAAAGGGTCTACTTAATACTTAAGAGTTACCTAACATGTAAAAATTAATGCCTTGCTCGTGGTAGATTTCAACACTTACCTGCCCCAAGTCTCTCTGCAAATACATAATATCTCTGCAGCTAACAGCTGTTGTATTCCGGTTTCAAATACTAAGTAATTATATTTTGGACGTGCACCAATGGATTTATTAAAAAAAATTCAGACTGCTAAACCCAGGGTTGTTCGATTCCCGCCTCAGATAAGTATTAATGCATAAATATTTGTCTGTGGTCTGGTTGTTTCTATGTATTATAAGTATGTAATATCCGTTGTCTAGCACCCATAACACAAGACTAGTTACTTAGCTTGGGGCTAAATGGCGATGTGTGGAATGTCCTGCAATATTTATTATTTACTAGCTGCGCCCCGCGGTTTCACCCGCGTAAGTCCGATGTTTCTCACCGTTTAAACCTTCCCTGGACTTCCACAAATAAATAAAGACCAAAATTAGCCAAATCGGTTCAGCCATTCTCGAGTTTTAGCGAGACTAACGAACAGCAATTGATTTTTATATTATAGAAACTAGCTGCGCCCCGCGGTTTTACCCGCGTAAGTCCGATCTTTAAATTCTCACCGTTTAAACCTTCCCTGGACTTCCACAAATAAATAAAGACCAAAATTAGCCAAATCGGTTCAGCCATTCTCGAGTTTTAGCGAGACTAACGAACAGCAATTGATTTTTATATTATAGAAACTAGCTGCGCCCCGCGGTTTCACCCGCGTAAGTCCGAACCGTTTAAACCTTCCCTGGACTACGACAAACACAACAAAAAAAGAATTGGCCAAATCGGTCCAGCCGTTCTCGAGTTTTAGCCAGACTAACGAACAGCAATTGATTTTTATATTATAGACTAGCTACGCCCCGCGGTTTCACCCGCGTAAGTCCGATCTTTAAATTCTCACCGTTTAAACCTTCCCTGGACTACGACAAACACAACAAAAAAAGAATTGGCCAAATCGGTCCAGCCGTTCTCGAGTTTTAGCCAGACTAACGAACAGCAATTGATTTTTATATTATAGACTAGCTGCGCCCCGCGGTTTCACCCGCGTAAGTCCGATCTTTAAATTCTCACCGTTTAAACCTTCCCTGGACTACAACAAACACAACAAAAAAAGAATTGGCCAAATCGGTCCAGCCGTTCTCGAGTTTTAGCCAGACTAACGAACAGCAATTGATTTTTATATTATAGATATAGAAGATTTGTAATCGCTAAGTTTTATGTGCACTGGATACCAAACTAAAATATTTAAACTATATTTCACATTTTGAATTACAAAATAAAAAGAGTTGGTTGATAAAAAAAACCTATTTTATGTCTATTTATATAATAGGTATTTTAATAGAAATGACACCATCAAGTGCATCCATTTTATTTCTATCAATTATCTTGTCAATCTTAAGTTTTATGACTTCATAAAAGATCATAAAAAAATTCCAGTACCTTCAACCGGAAAACCGGTACTGATTTTATCGGTATTTGAATCTTTTAACTTTTATTTCAAATCAATTATTCTAGAAATAATATTTAGGTAGGTACACATCCCTCGCACACATCCCTCGCACACATCCCTCGCACACATCCCTCGCACACATCCCTCGCACACATCTCTCGCACACATCCCTCGCACACATCCCTCGCACACATCCCTCGCACACATCCCTCGCACACATCCCTCGCACACATCCCTCGCACACATCCCTCGCACACATCCCTCACACACATCCCTCGTACACATCCCTCGCACACATCCCTCGCACACATCCCTCGCACACATCCCTCACACACATCCCTCGTACACATCCCTCGCACACATCCCTCGTTTGTTTTGTATGCTCCGCTGAGCCGTTTCCACCAGGGGCTCTATTTTTGAATCGCTCGTGTGACAAAGCTTCGTCGTATACGCCTACAAGTCACGCTCGACTTCCAAGTCGCATGACACAAATTTACTGTATTTTTGAATCGTTCGTCGTCGAAATTTAAAATGTCAATTTTTATTCGTTTTACGCAGTTATTTGAAAAGCGGTAATTACCAGCGGACATCCGAAATTATCCCAAAAGATATAAATATTTTTCAAAGACCGTTTCCGAATGTTTGACTATGATTGTTTGATGTTTATTCTACCACTCGCCTGTCGGCGACGAGTGGTAGAGACCACTCGTTACGATGGAGCGATTCAAAAATAGCGAATTTCCGATGTCGAACGAATATCAGTAGAAATCGAGCGCTCGACGCGGGGCGAACGATTCAAAAATAGGGCTCCTGAGCTGTCCTGACCGAGGCGAAGTAAATGAAGCGATTCTATTGGTTCTTTACAAACACGGTACATCCCTCGCTCGCTATACGCATCCTCGCACATTTCTGGTGGAAACGCAGCCTTAGTTGCCAAACTCCAGCTCAATGGCTGAACCTAGTTGTAAGAATTTTTTTGTGTATATTCGTTGAGTCTGTTTTTTTTGTCCCTTTTTTTTTGTTAATAGTAAAACAACGTTTGCCGGGGACAGCTATAGTTAAATATAAAAAACAAAGCTTAAGACTAAAAAGGGCGGCCTTATCGCTCAAAGCGATCTCTACCAGGCAACCTTTAGTCTTTTTATCTTAACTAGATGATTTATACAGTACCAGCAATTTAAATGTATGTTATTCAGCTTTAGTGACTAGGATATTATTATGTTTTAGATGTAGTTGATACTTGCAGCACCTTTACCGTCCTCTCAGCTTATTGGACCGTGTCTTGAGGAAAGAACGTGTCAACACATCTGAAGCAATAAGTGCCTACAGGCTGCCCAACACAAATAACTTAAAAAATTATGTAACAACCAGTTGTACCCAGCTTTTTTATCCGCTAAATCCCAATCTTTTCGGAATATCGGGCCAAAAATTAGCCTATGTGTTAACCCATATTTCCAGCTACAGACATACAAAGTTTCATCGCAATCGGTCCAGTAGTTTTTGCATGAATGAGTGACAAACATGCACCAAAACTTTCACATTTATAATATTTAATAGGATTACTCAAAAACCAATACCATAAAATGTTGACATCGTATAATAAATTGCTTAACAAAGTTTCATAATTTTGCTGAGGTGGTTTTTAAATTGATTTTGACGTGACAACGTTTTATAAATTGGTTTGCCGGGTGACACTTCAAGAAACTGCGTTACGCTCCGCTGACGTTATGCGCTCACAATGAGAGCGAGTGAGAGGCACGCGTCCCTTCCACTCGGGCATGGTTAGCCCGCCTAAGAGCGAGAGAGACAGACATAAAAAGTGAAAGGCACGCGTCCCTTCCACTCGAGCACAGTTGTTGTCACGTAAAACTTTCGCCCGTATACCGACTTTACAGGCAACCAGTTTTTTTTATAATTACTTTCTATATTATACAGTAGTACTTGCTTAATTACATTTTAATAAGCTTCTAAATATTTTTGGTCCTTCGAGTCGGATCAGCTAATTTCTTTTGGTCCAGAGGAAAGAAGTCGTCTATTCAACAAAAGCCGTGGGTTTCATCCCGATGGTTTCCCTCGTAAGAGCAATGTTAAACGCACATAAATCTATAATATCTCATCGATAGCGAACAAGTAGAGGTACCTAATGACGTTTATTAAGTCATCGATATTTCGTCACTAATTGGCAACATGCTAAATCGTTGTTTAAGCAAACCTGGACTATTATAACGTATAACAATCCATGTATAGATATTGTGATGGTGTGCCTTTTGCCAATTTATTTGTCTAGTCGATCATGGCGCTAGGGTCTACGCAATCGTCTATGTATTTCTAGTTCTAGTTTCGTCCGCTTGAATAAATAAGGTGGTACGTACTGTACCTACGAGTACATACGTATAGTTAGGAATGTTTAATATTGATATAGGTATGTAAATATGCCAATGTAAATGCCTTTAATTAAATAAATAAATATTGTAGGACATTCCACACAATTCCATCTAGCCCCAAGCTAAGTAGGTAACTAGACTTGTGTTATGGGTGCTAGACAACGAATACTACTTCTATACTTTTCGTAAATATATACTTATAATATACAGAAACAGACCAGACCACAGGCAAATATCTAAGCATAAATAGTTGCCTGAGGCGGGAATCGAACCCGCAACCCTGTGATTGGCAGTCCGGCGTGGTGACCATTGTGCCAACTGGGTCGTCTTTGTTTTCTCAATTTTAAAGCTAGTTTTTACTCATTACACATTTATTGTTTCGTAAAATTCTCTGCATCCTAAGGTCCATTTCGACTAGTGACCCTACCAATGTTTTTTGTTTTTATAAATTAATTTTTATTTTTGATGTATTTTGTAACTTGTTTACCTATGCAATAAAGCGTTTTACTATCTATCTTTTCCCGCGTAAGAGTTGATATTCCTAAACCCTTACTTCGCGGATGCCTATGTAACCTATGTTGTAATAGATTGCTATCACTGTGGCTTTTGGATTGTCAATCATGACTTTTGAATTTTTTATTTTTAAATATAATTTTAAAACTTTTTATTCACTCTAATTCCAATAGATTTTATTTAGGAGGCCGTTGTGTTTTGTTTAATTTTTTTGTAATTTTGACATTTCTATTTTTAAATGAAATAAACAATGAAATTTTATAGATTTTTGATGTAGGTACCTATAAGTATCAATTTATGAATATAGTTAATTTTTATTCACAAAAAAGCGAAAACCAATTCACACCAGCGTTTCAATGGTAGAAAGTAAAAACATTTTACTTTCTTTTTCTTTCTGCGAGTACCAAGTAGTAAGATTAGGTCACAGAGCAAAAAAAATGGTGAATGTTTTGCGGACAATTTAAAAAACTCATTTAAAAAACAAACAAACTTTATTTGCTTCTTGAATTGCTACGCGGATTTTTGTAGATTGCGGTAGGTAAGTATTTTTTAATTTTATTATTTATCGACATTGCACACACCGCCATCTTGCTGGAAAATAAGAAACTGGGCATGTAATATGGCTCCATCCACAGATAAAATACATATTAAGGCGAATAAAATGTGACTTAAAAGCAAAGTGCCTATTTAAAATAATTTATAAGGAGACGCGTGTTTTAACCTTATTAATTTTTCTATTGGAAATACTAAAACACGCAGACCAGACCAAAATATATGTAGACCTTACAAATTGCAATAATATACAATCTTCTATACATATAAAATTCTTGTGTCGCGGTGTTACTAGCCAAACTCCACCTAAACGCATTAACCGATTTGGATGATTTTTTTGTGTATATTCGCTAGGCCTGAAAATCAAACAACACATTTTTTTTGTTGGCAAAGCAACGTTTGCCGGGACATCTAGTCAGTCTTTAAAAATATAAAATTAAAAGTAGTAACTGATGATATCAACAAAATCATCACTATCACTTCACTATCACTATCACTACATAGTATAAAACAAAGTCGCGTTTTCTGTCCCTATTTCCCTTTGTATGCTTAGATCTTTAAAACTACGCAACGGATTTTGATGCGGTTTTTTTTAATAGATAGAGTGATTCAAGAGGAAGGTTTATATGTATAATACATGCATAATATAGCCGTGCGAAGCCGGGACGGGTCGCTAGTAATAATATAAATGTATATCAAATAATATCTAATATGTATATCTAAACGCACAGTTCAAACCAATGGACAAATACAGATAACTATTTTGACGTAGGCATCCGCTAAGAAAAGATTTTAGGAAATTCAACTCCTGCGCAGACGAAGTCGCGGAAAAAGCAAGTAAGTTAGTATCATCATTTGACATAGTTGAGTCACCAGAAATCATTTAAAACACGGAATCACATTTTCTAAGTTAAGAATAATATTTTACTACTAGATCAATAGAAAAAAATAACTTACTTATGAGCTGCTTAGGAGAGAAAAAAGAGCAATATTCCAAAGAGATCCTTTTCACTTTAATTTTCACAGAACACAATTTTTATTCTTATAAATTTTTTGAATTTGGAATGGATAGACGGGGTACCCAACCGGCCGTCAATCGAGCACTGAGGCAGTAGGCCAGCTATATGCGCAGACGCAGCCAGAGTAGCTACCGCGCATAGCTCGATAGACTTTCTATAAAATTGTAAAATGCATTTACGGTATCCCGTTTATAAATAGATTTGTAGAGGAATTATTGGAGCAATCAAAATCTTTATTTATTTACTTTTTACACTTAAATATACAAGTTGCACCCTGCGGTTTTACCCGCATAAGTCACGATCCCGAGGGAATTTCGGGAGCAAATATTCATAAGTCCTTCTCCATTCTGTAAATTACCGCTATGCCATTTTTTTTACCAAATCGGTGCAGTCGTTTTACCGTGAAGAAGGAACAAACAAAAAAAATAACAAACTAAACTAAACCCGGACGGATGGCAACCCTATTTATGACGACCCAGTTGGCACAATGGTCACCATGCCGGACTGCCAAGCACAGGGTTGCGGGTTCCATTTCCGCCTCAGACATGTATTTATGCTTAGATATTTGTCTGTGGTCTGGTTGTTTCTATGTAATAAATGTATATATTTACAAAAGAAAAGTATATAAGTAGTATATCTGTTGTCTAGCACCCATAACACAATTTAAGTCTAGTTACTTAGCTTGGGGCTAGATGGCGATGTGTGGAATGTCCTGCAATATTTATTATTATTATTATTTAAGTATTATTATTTATATCCTAATGGATATATATAAATAAATAACTGTAGTTGTGCCCCGCGATTTAAAGTCCTGACCTTAAAAAACTTCATGACTCTTACGAATAAGTACTTGACCTTAAAAAAAACTTTTAAAAGTTTCCCTGGACTCTTACAAATATTTCAAGACCATAATTAGCCAGACGGTCCAGTCATTATTGAGTTTTAGCGAGTCTAACGAACAGTTTATTTAGTTTCGACTTTAAACTACTACAAACATCGAAAAATTTTCGTTATTGCTGAAACCAGCTGATTTTCCAGAATATAATTATTACAAAAATAAAAATAAAAAAAACAGCATTTTTTATGGTAGACGGAGTGGGGGGTGTTAGGTTTTATTTTCGTTACGGAATTTCTTGATTCGGGCGCCGCGCTCAAAGCCCGCGATAAAAGCTATGCAATAGCTTAAAAATTTCGTCTAGACGTCTAAGAACAACCCCATTTCATAGACACCCTTCGCGGAAACATATAGGCTTACCTATAAATAAATTTCACTCCTCACCACTGATACCTAACCTAGAATACCTACCCATACTTGGTTATTAAAGTCCACTCCACGCGACCGATTACAAAAAAATGGTATCGTCGCCAGTGTTGCCAACTAGGTTTACGTAAAACATTTAACACCAAATGGGCCTAATGGGCCAAAAATCACCGCAGAATTACGGGTCAATTTCTCATCAACCGTCTTTCTATTCATTAACTGATGAACCTCCATGATTATTACGTAATTAAAATATTGATAACTAGCGACCCGCCCCGGCTTCGCACGGCTATATTATGCATGTATTATACATATAAACCTTCCTCTTGAATCACTCTATCTATTAAAAAAACCGCATCAAAATCCGTTGCGTAGTTTTAAAGATACAAAGGCATACAAAGCATACAAAGGGAAATAGGGACAGAAAAAGCGACTTTGTTTTATACTAAGTAGTGAAGTGAAGTGATAGTGATAACAAGTAAAAAAATGTCAAAAACATTAGTTTTTTTAGCCTAATATTGTCCCACTGCTGGGCTAAAGCCTCCATAAGATCTTTCCAACCATTTCGGTCCTGGGCTAGGTTAGGTAGTTAAAAATATGTTACCAACGAATATTTTTTTAGCGGAAATAGCTGTTCATTTTATGGTTTACTAGCAGCGCTCCGCAGTTTTACCCGTATAACTCCTGATCCCGTGGGAATATCGAAATATAAAATAGCCTATAGCCTTCCTCGAGAAATGGACTATCCAACACAAAAATATTTTTTCAATTCGAACCAGTAGTTCCAGAGTAGCGCGTTCAAATAAACAAAATCTTCAGCTTTCTACTATTAGTATCATTACATACTCGTAGTCACTACATAGTATAAAAAAAAAACATACTTAATCCGAATTGAGAATCTCCTCCTTTTTGAAGTCGGTTAAAAATAAAGTCACTTTTCGCCGTCCCTATGTCCCTTTGTATGCTTAGATCTTAAAAACTACGCAACGGATTTTGATGCGGTGTTTTTAAATAGATATAGTGATTCAAGAGGAAGGTTTATATATGTATAATACATGCATAATATAGCCGTGCGAAGCCGGGGCGGGTCGCTAGAGATACATAAACTGATACTTTTTCCAGCGACATACACCTAAAAAAAGTGCTAAACCAGTACAAAAAAATGCCTAATTTAGCATCAAAAGTCTTAAATTGACATCACTGATCGTTGCGTGGAGTCGTTCGGCGTTTGGTTGCACAAGCCGAAGCCGGTTTAAAACATCGCGGGTCTCGGTTGGTCATCTCGCGTTTCCCTTACTTTCTTCGACCTCGATTGTCACTGACAGTGTTCGTACATTTTATGTCTTAGTTCGTTTTTTTTATTGAGTCGGTAGGCTGCGCCCAGTGGTTTCAATTAAACCGCGTAGGTAAGTCATAGAATATCGGGATGTATGTTATCTTGAACCTTGAAACCTTCCCGGAAAAAAAGACTAATTATTATCTGATAGTGCAAACTATTTTTTTAAGTTACTTATTGAAAACTTCATAATGAGAGTGAAATTTTAAAATGAGCGCGCATCACTGCAACACAAAAGTCACAAGTTGAAGCTGCGTAACACAAAAGTCACAAGTTGAAGCTGCGCAACACAAAAGTCACAAGTTGAAGCTGCGTAACACAAAAGTCACAAGTTGAAGCTGCGTAACACAAAAGTCACAAGTTGAAGCTGCGTAACACAAAAGTCACAAGTTGAAGCTGCGTAACACAAAAGTCACAAGTTGAAGCTGCGTAACATAAAAGTAACAGGTTGAAGCTGCCCGCAAAATAAATATCAGACGGACGGACTGACAGACAGACGTATAACTTCTAGAAGTAAAACTTCTCAGCACGCGCGTAGGTACATATAGGTAAGTAGGTACACGCACCCATATTTTTATCGGAACGACAGGCATGTAGATAAACCTCCCTTCCTTTTAGCTTCGCTGTAGTCGATTCAAAATAAAACTAGTTTCGAATAATGAAAACTATTTTGCTATATTTCTAGGTAAGTATGGCAATTTTTAATTGATCAGATAAAATTATAAGTCATGATAAAATTATAAATTCGTGTCATCTACTGCTGTTTCTATATTTTCTAGTGCTAGACACTTTACAGCTCTACCTATGTTTCCTTATTCAGAGGCTCTACCCTGTTCTACCTTCGACCATCTTGTACTTACTTGTATACCGGCTGTTTTCCGCGATTAGAGCTTTTTTAATTGGGTCCTTGAGTTGCACGTTCAAATCCAGCTGGGTCTCTCTCGAAATTCACCAATTACCTACCTAGGTCCTCCTCCTTCCTCCTTGCCTATTACGCCTGTTACGATGCCTATTACGACTCATGTTGGCGCAATAGTCACCATGCCGGACTGCCAAACACAGGGTTGCGGGTTCGATTTCTGCCTCAGACATGTATTTATATGCTTAGATATTTGTCTGTGGTCTGGTTGGTTCTATGTATTATAAGTAATGTATATCCGTTGTCTAGCACCCATAACACAAGACTAAGTCTAGTTAGGTACTTAGCTTTGGGCTAGATGGCGATGTGTGGAATGTCCTGCAATAGGTATTTATATTTATTTTTTGACGACCCAGTTGGCACAATGGTTACCATGCCGGACTGCCAAACACAGGGTTGCGGGTTCGATTCCCGCCACAGACAAGTATTTATGCTTAGATATTTGTCTGTGGTCTGGTTGTTTCTATGTATTATAAGTATATATTTACAAAAGAAAAGTATATAAGTAGTATATCCGTTGTCTAGCACCCATAACACAAGTCTAGTTACTTAGCTTGGGGCTAGATGGCGACGTGTGGAATGTCCTGCAATATTTATTTATTATTTATTTATTTTTTATTTATTAGGTACAGTCGGCTGCATAATTGCAGCCCTCTATTATTGGAATGTTTGCATTATAATATTTTTTTTTTGATTAATTGATGAGTTAGACTAGGTACTTTAAACTTCAACTAAAGCAGGTGTATAATAATCTTGCTCGTGTTGAAAACATTCTTATAACAGCCGTTTTGGAGCTCTACGGTGGGTCTGCAATTATGCAGCCGCCCTTACTTAGAACCTTTTTATTACCCGATTTTAAAAAAATCTTCTTTTTTTTCATAATTACCTCATAATTGTCACTATAGTCGGATTTTCATAATAATTTTATTAAGAAAGATTCATCTTATTATTTACCTCATAATCATCTGGTGGTAGACGACGATAATAAGGTCGAGGATGAAGCAAGCTCGTCTAGAAAGATACCGGCATGCCTGGACAACATGATGGAACGCGACGCGTCACTTGGCACCATGACTTTGTCCAGGGGATGTTACAAGCCGCCGACCAAAACCACAGCTTGACTGTTTTGCTCCTTCAGCGTCAACCGGGGGTCACGAGGCTAAATGGTACGTGAGCAGAACCCTCAAAATGTTCTTAAGTTACGTAATTTTTAATGTGTTTTTGCGTCACGGTCACAGTGTAAATATATTGCAACAGAAATAAACCAATTTGTTAACAAAAACCGTCGCCATTGTCGCAACTCAATGTTGCACTGTGAACAAGCAGGCAACAAAAGTGCACAACCACCATATAGCCCCAAAAATGCTATTATTAGGGGTTAACCCCCTATCCCCCAAGTGCTTTGAAAAATTAAATAGTAGGTACATTGTTACCCTAGGTGTGAAAGTCACTCATTGAGGCCCGAGACGGAGTTTGGCGCCTCAATGAGTAAACACTGTGCTTTTCATTACAAATAATATAAGTATAAAATTCTTCCTAACAACGAAAGTGAACGAGAGACTCCATACTACCTGATCCTCTTACAAGGTTGGGACCAAAGAGGTTATATACATTATGAAGTGTTATCCTTTGGTGTTACTTAAAGCAAGGAGGTTAGGTTTATGAAGTTCTTAATGCGTAATGATACTACATGCGCATTGCACAAGCCGTGCGAAGCCATAATTTGACATGACAGCTGTCAGTGAAAGCGATTTTCCCTAGGGCTGGAAGTTTTTCTTTCTACACGCTCTTCAGGCACCTTTAGACCTACTTTCGGAGTATGAGTAATGAAAAATATTTTATATAACTTGAGAGGTGTCAAGGGACACCCGGATGGAACGAAGTTTCTTTCGATTAATTAGTGAAGGAATTGTAATATTTTTTTTTTGTAAATAAAATAATCGTCGCGACACCATAGGTACTGTTCAATGCGAAATAGAAAGACTAACGAAAATAACTGGCTTGCTTTCTATGAGAGAGAGAGAGAGAGGGAGAGAGAGAGAGAGAAACACGCGCACGCCGCACGACTTACAACTAAGTACCTATAGCAAAAAGTGTCGTTACAACTTTTCGTCTTAATTTGTGTCGTTACAACTTTTGGTCTTAATTTGTGTCGTTACAACTTTTGCTCTTAATTTTTTCCGTCTAGCCCCCAAGGAACTATCGTTCCAATAATAAATAAATAGTAATAAATCATTTATTTCAGGCTACCAAGGCCCATAGATACATACCTTACAGTCTACAGACTACCTAACATACAAATTTTATAACAATATTTTTTTTGAGTTAATTAAAAGCTTAGAGTTATGTTATCCTTCATTTGGGGCAACTAAGCTTTAACTAAGCTAAGGGAATTTTCGTGGCATTATCCCCCAAATTGATAATTTTGCCAATTTCGGGGATATTGACAGTTGCAATATCCCCCAAAGTTAGAATATTTTCAACTCAAGCAAGATTCTAAATTCCAGCTCGAGTTAAAGTTCCTTACCTACTTATTAATTTATCAAACATTATTAAAATGAAAACATTCCAATTACAATCTTTGGACTCTACGGTGGGCCTGCAATACTGTTGCCAACTGTACCTACCTATAGGTACTAAAACTACTGAAAACAACGTAGGTATTATGCAGCCTTCAACACAGGATGCATCTAAACGTTTGTCCTACATATCTATCGAGATGAGATAATGATTCCATATAAATCTGTTTGTAAAAATACTTAAGTAGGTACATAAAAAGCCAAAATAAATTACCGAAAAATCGGTCCAGGGTTTTGGTAAAAAGGCACCTTACTCTGAAACCCTACTCGTCCAGGGCCTCGATTCATCAAGGTTTAAGTCATCGGGCGTGTATGATTAGGAGAGATAAAGAACTCTAGATTTTTAATCGACTTCAAAAAAAGAGGAGGTTCTCAGTTCGTCGCGTATTTTTTTTTGTGGTACTGACAAAAGAGTGATGTAAATAGGTACCTAGGTTAACAATTATGTAGGTACTATGTAATTCGTGGAGCCTTGAACTGCATGCGTCGGATCCCACATCGGATACAAGGGCAGCCATGCATGTAACATGCTAGTTTGCTAGTCTCACATCTGTAGGCCTTTGTACTGTTACACAGCCAATAGCTTCACGCAACGATGAAATTAGACTAATATTTAGCTATACTTAGATAAGTCACGCATGAGGAATTTCTAGCCTAATAAGACCATAATGTAAGTATTTGATGAGTATTTGTTAATTATCTGACGGATAAACCCAGTACTGCTACCACCTGCCACCTACTTACCAAAGGGTTACTTCAGTACCTATACGGTATGAATATACTTAGCAAGGAATATACAAATCACCGACGCGCGACGTATAAAGATTTTGAAATGGATGCAAATTACTTGAAGCTCTTACCCTACTGCAGTTATTAGACTCGAGTAAGAATTGTGTCATCAAAACTTTTTTAACTCAACTGTCACTGTCACTGTCATTTGACCGAAAAATAATAAAAATGGCGTCTATTCCTCTTGGAATTAAAACACACGCTCAAAAAGTTTGCAGCCTTTATAAAAGATCTTTGCGTAATTTAGAAGCGTTTTACGATAGACGGTAATGGTATTTTTCTAATTGCTACATTTTTTTACCATAACACAACCTTGTTTTTGAGTTACGTAATTTTTGCTTACATTCCGTCTAAATAATGAATTTCCCGTGTTTTCCAGAAAACTATGAAGATCTGAGTGTTATTAGAGCCTTTTTCCTTCATAATCCTTTAATAATATCCTGGAAATAAGTCTAAGGTTATTGGTTATAAGTTGTTTTTTAATTTGTAAACTTAGCCATACCATTCCTAGATTGAAGTAGATTTTGCAGTGTAGGTTTTCATTAGTTTGCTACAACTTTACTTGTTTATTTAGTATACTAATACTACAATATGCTAGCCCAAAAGTATGTAGTTTAATATAGTTAATCACTAAAATTAAGGAGTGTCAATAAGTACTCTCCAAAAATGTCCACCTCGGACTCTCCGGTGAACTGAATCTCTGGTAAAGATAATTATTTACTAACAAAAATTGATTTCCTATTACATTGCATTATAAATACCAAAATGGCTTGTTTTCTAATAATAGTTATTAGTTACCTACTATGTTATAGTGGCAACAGAAATGCATTCTCTGTGAAAATTTCAATTCTGTAGCTATCATGGTTCATGAGATTCAGCCTGGTGACAGACGGACGGACAGCGAAGTCTTAGTAATAGGGTCCAGTTTTTACTCTAAAAACCAATAGCAAATTGTATGAAAGATTGTTTAAATTCTGACATATTTATCATATTTCAGCAATGTGTATCGGTACCAAGCAGTGCTCCTCCGAGCGAGGTTCGACGAGCATGCCAAGGAGCTCGACATGCGCAAAGCTGTTCAACTCTTAAAGGAAGGTGAAGATGAACTCTTCTCCAAGATACATCCTATTCCCAGGGCTTGTAAGTATCATAATGCCTCACATAATATTTCTATCATAGTTACCACTTATTTAACATCAGGTGGAACATTTTTCCTTTTAATATTTTTCCATACTCGAAAAACTTCCTAATTTTTTAACTAACCATAAAATTAAGTATTTTTAGACTGCATAGAGCATAATTTCATGATTTTTGCATAAACTACACAATAGAAGATTGAAATGTATTGTATACTAGCTGAGCCCCGCGGTTTCACCCGCGGAGGTCCCGATCCCATAGGAATATCGGGATTAAAAGTAGCCTATGTGTTAATCCAGGTCTCCAGCTATCTAGATACCGAGTTTCATCGCAATCGGTCCCGTAGTTTTGGCGTGAAAGAGTAACAAAAGATAGTGTAACAGAAAGCCAATTACACTTTGCCCAACTACCCCTAAACATTAATTCCTTTGCCCTCAGTCCCGCAAAGCCCCGGCGGCGTCGCTCACGAGCGTGTAGTAACACCTCCAGACTGGGTCCTCGACTACTGGCACCCGCTCGAGAAGGCCCAATACCCAGAGTACTTCAAACGGCGCGAACAACGCAAGAAGGAATTCATTGCCATGTGGGAGAAGGAACATGGGAAATACGACCCGAAAGATTCACACCATTGAATTGTTAAATAGGAGTAGAAATAATTAGATTGTATGTATAAATTAATCATTTTGTTTGAATAAAAAGCTTGTGAATACTTAATATTTAGTTTTTAATTAACTAGCTGAGCTCCGCTGTTTCACCCGATGTCGTAAAGTCTATGCGGTATGCTAGGACTTCAGCTATCTACCTACATACTACATTTCATTCAGAGGAGCGGTGTTGGCTTAGTGGTAGATACCTCGACTTTCATTCTGAAGGTCGTGGGTTCGAATCCAGGCCGGCCGTGCATCGATGTATGTTTCAATTGACATTGCTCTTACGGTGAAGGCATCGTGATGAATCCCGCGGTTCAGTTGGCTCCAGAAGTATTACTAATACTAAGCTATCTATTAACAAGTTCTCTCCTCTGGACATGGTCGACTGAGCTGAGAGGGTAGTAGGTGCTGGGCAAGCCTACTCCATCTTCACGCAAAAAGGACCCAATTAAAAAGGGTCTAATCGCGGAAAACAGCCTGTATACAAGTAGTACTAAGTTTCATCGCAATCGTTCTCCAGTTATAAAATGGTTAATCTAAATATGAGGAGCTTGGACCTCTGTACTTGTACTTGTATACGGGCTGTTTTCCGCAATCAGACCTTTCTAGTTAGGTCCCTTTTGCGTGAGGTTCCACTTGTCAAGGGGAGAACCAGCCCAGCTCTTTCATAAATTTTGCCACTAGATGTGGCTTCTCAAACATTTTTGGAAGGCTTTTAACGTCACCTATAGTCCTGAGTCTAATATCTGTCAATACCATGCAGTCCAGCAGCACCTCTGGACCTCTGTAACGCGATGGGAGAACTCCTACCCACTACGTAGCTGTTTTCTGTCAGGAAAGTCTTAATAAAAAACCGGGCAAGTGCGAGTCGGACCCGCGCACATAGGGTTCCGTACTATTATAATATTTTGTTTTTAGTATTTGTTGTTATAGCGGCAACTGAAATACATCATCTGTGAAAATTTCCTGTCTAGATAATAATATCACGGTTCATGACAGACAGACAGTGGAGTCTTACTAAATGGGTTCCATTTTTGCCCTTTGGGTACCTACCTAGGAACCCTAAAAAGGCCTTGTTACATTATGCCTCAAAAGATGACAACACCAGTTTGCTTCAGGATTTAAAAAACCTAATCCCAGTAAAGACGAGTGCGTTACGCTAGCAAAATGTTGTCGAATTTTGCAATTCTGTCTCGATAGAAAATTTGTGAGCCAGCTTCTGTAAATGTTTCTGAATTTTCGTAATTTGTTTGACCGTAGTCTTCTTGTAATTTGCAAAAAAAACAGATTCTGCTCGCGGCTCTGAAGGAAGGTTAATTTTATAAAAAAACAAGTACTTAATCCATTGATAAAACATTTATTTTATTTCTAAGATATTATACAAAATATTATTATGATATTATCTGTTAATAAAAAAAATTGATGTACCTACGTTTATTAACATTTTATTTATAAGTACCTAATTCCATACTCCATAGGAAAAACAAATAAATGCTAAATACATCCCCAAAAAATAATTAAAATAGTCTTTGCTTCAGTAACACATTTTACATTTGCAAGTGTGAAGTGACAAAACCTATTCTAAATATCAAATGCTTAAAAGTTTATTAAAAGGGGTAGTGGAGTTTTTTTAAACATTGGGAAATGAATTCTTATTCGATTTAACACTAAAAGTAAAGAAAACTAGAATATATTATCGATGTACAGAAAATAACATGTTTTTTATGTACAAATTCTCAAAGTAATATAAATAAATCCCAACTAATAATACGAAAGTTTGTTTGTTTGTGTCAATTTAGCGACCGGAACGGTTCGAGCGACTTCGCTGTAGTCGCCTTTTTTTAACTTATGACAATGTATGCAGGACATAATTACAAACGACAAACGCCATAATAACAAAATCTCTTAAGGTGAAAGGGTACCGGGCGGCGCTCTCTCCATACAAACGTAGTCGACTGTTTCCTCCCTGGATAATGACACTAGCACAAATATTTTTGTGCCATAAAACCTGTAACTGCCATGACTATGCCCCTATGTTTTGGTATTTTTCATTTATCTACTAATTATCATAGAAATTAAGATTTAAAAAACAAAAAAAAACGAAACATAGGGGCCATGGTCATGGCAGTTATAAGTTTTATGCAACAAAAATATTTGCTCTAGTGTCATTATGCAGGGAGGAAACAGTCGACTACGTTTGTATTAAGAGAGCGCTCGGTACCCTTTCGTCTATATATAAATTGATCGACAGCCATCAAAATAAACAATACGATTATCTTAATTATAAATAAATATTATAAATCCGAAAGTGTTGGGACTTGGGACCGCGGGATTGGGCTTACACGGGTGAAACTGCAGGGCACAGCTAGTTTTTTTTATAATAACAATCTACTGTAGGTCTATTTAGCACTAGAAATACTTGTATTAAACCTTGTCCATGTCCACTCATAATGAGTTCCGAATAACCACACGGCTGTCCACTCTCTGCTTTCAGCGAGTTCTAAAGTATTTCGGACATGTCGCTCATAGAAACCCTAATAACCTCGAGAAGCTCATGGTAGTTGGCCAGGTTGATGGTACAAGACCACGTGGTCGCTCACCTATACCCGTTGGTCAGATCTTGTCAAAAAGCTTATTGGCCTATGAATCGCTGAAGCTTTTAAGACCGCAGAGGACAGGAAAACTTGGAAGGGCATAGTGCACCGAGTGATCGACAACAATTCATACTAGACACAACTTTCAGCAATGAAGATGACGCCTAAGAAGAGAGAAACCTTTTCAGATGATATTATTATATCTACACTAATATTATATGGAGAAAAGACTTTTTCTTTGTGTATGTTTGTAACGAATAGGCTCCGAAACTACTGGACCGATTTTGTTGAAACTTGATATGAGGATACATTGATTCATTGGGAATAACTTTTTATCTCGATATTCCCACGGGATCGAGAGTTACGCGGGTGAAACCGCGGAGCGATGCTAGTTTACACGACCTGCTAGAAGACGAAGGAAGAGCCCCAGCACAATATTCGGAACACGTTTAAACTAAATTTCTTTTGATTATTATTTACATTTTCCTAATTGTACTAATATTATAAAGAAAGTGACTGAGCTCAGAGGCAAGGGTTGATTTACGAGTTTCTCAACTTGGTAAATATCTCGTTTTGAAATAACTTAGTGAAAAAACATACACAGACAAGAGCGAAAAACATAGCCCTTTCTTTGCAGTCGGGTAATAACCATGTTAGTTTAAATACCTACAAATAATTTTACGAACCAATTGTCATTTTCAAATCAATATAAAGGCTACGGTCCAAATTGGATGAACAGCGCACTAAAAATGCTAAAGGCGTATGCGCGCGGCTATAGGTTCATTTTAGACCTTATCTGTAACTGACTGAATGAATTTTGTTAAAGATATAGGTATTTATGATCTTAAGAGAAAAGGGTACCGGGGGCTCTCTCCAAACAAACGTAGTCGACTGTTTCCTCCCTGGATAATGACACTAGCACAAATATTTTTGTTGCATAAAACTTATAACTGCCATGACCATGCCCCTATGTTTCGTTTTTTTTTGTTTTTAAAACCTTAATTTCTATGATAATTAGAAAATGAAAAAAACCAAAACATAGGGGCATAGTCATGGCAGTTATTTTATGGCATAGGTTTTATGTCACAAAAATATTTGTGCTAGTGTCATTATCCAGGGAGGAAACAGTCGACTACGTTTGTATGGAGAGCGCGCAGGTACCCTTTCACCTTAAAGGACATAGGCTACTTTATATCCCATAGTAACCCGGATGAAACAACGGAGCTCTGCTTGTAATCTATAAGTAATCAATTATTGTTCAGTTTCCACCGAGCGTCTGGCCACGTCCCCAGTTGTGTCCGAAGACTCCGCCCCCCGCTGCGGGCGGGGCTCCGCCCCCGGCTGCAGGACGCACGTTACGTGGCGCTGAACCGAAGCCGCCGACGTACCTCGTGTCGGGCAAGAGCTGTTTCCTGGAAAAATATTACAAACAAGATTTGATGACTGACATCTGGACAGGTGAAGCTAAATAAAAGCTTGTAAATAAGCATTTTCCTTCGAGTCTTGCGGCACTTTTTGCTAGGTATTTTGTAATCAACGCATAGCGGGAATCGAGCATAGCGCGTCTTTTGTTTTTTTTCGATAGTCTTTTGTTTCCGTTTTGATCGCCTTTTGTTTTCATTTCGATCATCTTTTTTTCCGTTTCGATCGAGTTTTGTTAATCACTTAGTTGAGTAGTTTGACTACGAGGAAATTTATTCCTTTTGGACAAACTAGTTTGACCAGAAAGTTTGATCAGCAGGAACCTACCAAAACTTTTATGTCCAAAGTCGAGTTTGGCACTAAATAACCATAATTTAGGTTGAAATGATTCAAACGGAGGGCAAGTATTAAGTCTTATAAAGCTCTGCTTAGAGTAAGTGTAGTAGGTTATCATAAATTATAAGCAAAATTCAAATTTACAAACCCCAAAACAGTAAACATTTTCTAATACATCTAACGTTAGTACATCATTGTACACAAATTCTTTTGGATCGAAATTTCCAAATAAGTAGTCATTTGTATATTCATTTCAAAAACATTAAAATGTTTAGAGCTCTTGGTGAAATGTATGAACCACAGAGTACATTATGTATGGACGTTAGATTTTTGAATTAAAATACCTATGGAGCCAAAATGAACAAAATTGCGGAGCTGATGGGAATAAGCCACCAGTTCTCAGTAGTGATGTTGTACAATTAATGTAGACAAGTATTTATATTAGATATTTGTCTGTGTTCCGGTTATTAAGATAGATAGATAAATTCTTTATTGTAAACACCATATTTAAATAACATTAAAAAAAAAACAAAGCTTAAGCCTAAGTGTTACAAAGGGCGGCCTTATCGCTCAAAGCGATCTCTTCCAGGCAACCTTTGGATGGACAAGAAGTTGAGGAAGGTGAAGGGTAGGGTTATTTCTGTGTATTATAAGTATATATTTACAAAATAAAAGTATATCCATTGTCTAGCACCCATAACCCAAGTCTAGTTGCTTAGCTTGGGGCTAGATGGCGATGTGTGGAGTGCCCTGTCATATTTATTTTATTTTAGTTTGAAGCTTTCACCACTTCACTGTAGTATGGAGTGCCTAACGGTATAGTTAAACTTACAAGAATAGAGGTGGCGTGAGTAGCGCTGGGCCACCAAACTCCTGCGGGTACTTGAACAGAAGGAAGAATGCCAGGTGACCAATTAGGATGCCAATCAGCTCCATAGCGCCGCTGTAAACAAATAAAAAATTTCATTATAGGTACAATAAAAGGCAATTTTCATGACTTACGACAAAGCACAGTCTTAGCCGTAGGGTCCAGAATCCTAGAATTTGCACAGGGGTTCCGTATTGTAAGTGTGCAGCAGTAAAAAGGATTTTTTTTAAGTTTAATCACTCATAAGGAATAGGATGTGTGCCTTCAAAACGCGTCCACGTATGAGAAGACACAAGTGTTTTTTTTGTGATGCTCACAAAGGTACAAACAACATTACAAATACAAACATTACAAATATTACAAATATTTGAAGGTATTATTTGAAATGGAGCAATTAAAGGCACTTCCATGGGTTCTTATCATTAAGGTGAGACGAAGTATCGTAGTATGCCTTACTGCACAATTTAAGCTTTATAAAAATTTTGAACCTGTTAATGGGCATGTCATTAGGTAACTTATTTATACTAATATTATAAAGAGGAATGATTTGATTGTTGGTTTGTTTGTTTGCATTGAATAGACTCCCAAGAACTTCTAGACCGGTTTTGATGTTTGGTATGAGAATGCATTGATTCATTGGGAGTGTTATAGGCTACTTTTTATCCCGATATTCCTACGGGATTAGGAGATACGCGGGTGAGAACGCGGAGCGCTGCTTGTGTGCTATAAAATGATTTTATACTTATTTTTATAATATTTTTGCTCCACTCACCCTCCACTAATAACAAGGTTGAAAGCCAACAGCACCCAAGGTAAGTACATAGCTTTAAACCGAGTACCAAACCAGAAGGATACGATGACATCCTTGTTGAGTTGACACCAGACGTAGAGGACGGATAGCACCATGGGGTCCATGAGGAGCTGGAAGACATATATTAAATAAGGTACCTACTGGAAATAAGGGCCACCTGCCACCTTAATTATAAACTAAATATTTCGTAAAAATACGAAAAACTACTTAAAGCCGGGTCAATAGATAAAGGTACTTAGTTTATTTTCCCATTTATTATATTTTAAGCTTATTTTACAACAAACAGGATTGTGGAGGTTGAGAACTTGATAAAGGCTAAAACTAACTCTGAAATATTGAGTAGAAACCTAAGATTATTAATAAACGGATAGATTTGTGAGGGAGTGGAATGTTTTTTTTTAATACAAAAAATGTCTCAAATATAAATTAGGGTCTGTGACTTTCCAAGTGTGCCTTCTAGTAAAAGCAGCTATTTTTTAAAGTTTCTTGTGCTTTTTTTGCTGCAACATGTCTTTTCCTGCCAGTCTCTTCCTGTAGGTCACAGATCCACACAATACTTAACGTTCCAAACTTGCCAATAACATCCAGGAAAAAAATGTAGTACTTACAGGCAAACCAACAAGCAGACCGATCAACACACAGCACAACCAGTTAAACATCAGCATATATAGATAATCTGCCGGCTTTCCTGCAAACATGCCTGTCTCCAGTCTCTGACTGTAATTGTAGAGGAAGTAGCAGTTTATTAGGAAGTGGAAACCGGTGCCCGGGCTGATGGGGTAGAAGAATAGCGCTGTGATTGGTCGCCATATCTGAGAACAGGAAATATTAACTTATTCAGTCCGTTCGGTTCGCTCTAAGCCTATTGTTAAGTGTTGTACTTGTACTTGTATACAGGCTGTTTTCCGCGATTAGACCCTTTTTAATTGGGTCCTTTTTGCGTGAAGATGGAACTCCATCTTCACGCAAAACGCGGTCCTACTACCCTCTCAGCTTAGTCGACCATGTCCAGATTAGAGAACTTGTCAATACTTCTGGAGCCAACTAAGCCGCGGGTTTCATCACAATGTTTTCCTTCACCGTAAGAGCAATGTCAATTAGCGCACATAAATTTTTCTTAAGAAAAATACATCGGTGCAAGGCCGGCCTGGATTCGAACCCACAACCTTCAGAATGAAAGTCGAGGTATCTACCACTGAGCCAACACCGCTCTTTGTTAAGTGTTTCTGTTGTATAGTCATAAGATCCTCATGTGTGTATATAATGTGTAAAGAGTAGATAAAAGTGATTCAGTATAGCAAGTCCGTGTTTTAAATTTCCATCACATACGTAGAATTAATAGAAGAACGTCCCATCGTGGCGGTTTTCTTATTATATTAGAGGTACCAGATATTGAATGATATAAATGCAAAAGTTAGTGTGTTACCTTTGCAAGGAAAAAATATTAAACCGATTACAATTAAACTTGGTATGTGGATAGAATTCTGGAACCCTGTAGTAGGTAGAACCATGAAGCGCTGGTAGTTACCACATAAAATTTGTGTCAAATACTCTCAAAGTAATACATATCATGTTTTATGTAGGTCAACTGACAAGAGATGAAAAAACATTAATAGTTTTTATGCTTTAACAGGAATTTAGTTATATATATATTTGCTCTGAATGTTTCATTTATGTGGCTTAATTGTTCCCGTGAATCTCCTGAGGGAATAAACGTAATTTGTTTGTGGTAGAGGATGAAATAAGCAGGTAATTTATTTGACGAAAAAACGGTATCCTGTGCTCATGAAAACATTATTAGGGAAGGACCTTACAGTGATTTCGTACCAGTAGAGGATAAATAGGAAAACTAAAGTGTTATCTCACCTGGAACTTGTTGATGAATGGATAGAAGTCCAACATCATTGTGTAGTAACTGAGCAGTCCAAACCTGCCCAGAATACTCATGACTATAGTCAGAGTGAGCCATACTCGAGTAAATAGCGGCACATTATTGTACCAATCTCTAAACTCAGTCATTTTGTAACTTTATTCAAAGTAAACACCACGATTAAAGGGATGACGTTTCGGATAAGCTTTAGGAGCTGGTTTTAAACTGTTTTTGTGCTTTCCGATGGTTTTCTTGAAGCGGGCTGTTGTGAAATAGTAAAAGATGATGTAAAACAACAAATATTCTGTTTAGTACACGTGTACTGCGAGAATTTGTCCAGAAAATTCAGCGGCGACGATAGAATGATTTTGTTGTTTTTGACGTTTTTGACAGTCGGTTTTTTTTCTTTCGATGGTTTGGAAATTATGCCATGCACGCCACGACCATGGACCTACAAAAGTCTATGGCCACGACACGCAATTTTCCATAGAAATAATTTTCGCACAATAAATGGCAACAATCAAAGTTGTAAATCATTGTAAATTGAAGAGAATGGTAACACAAAAGGCTATCCGTCAAACAAAAGTCAAAACTCGATCGGCGTTTTTGCTTGTTCATCTTGTTCAAAGTTTTAAAGTTTTTGTGTAATTTCTAAATAAAATGGCTCTAATAGACTTCTGCCGTTTAGACGAGAAGATTAACCTGAAACCCGTGGAGTCCCTCGCATCTTTCCAGAACGATGTGATCGGTTACAGCCAGAATTTCATCAACAGTGCCCAGTTAGCTTCACCACCGTTTGCAAACGTAAGGTTATTTAGATATTTTCCTAGTGTTTTTAGTAGAAAAACTGTGTATTTAACTAGTTTTAAATGTTTTTTTCAGCCGGTGGAAACTTTGGCGAAGTTCAGTTCAAAGGATGAGACGGGTCGTGAAATTAAAATCCAGTTCGATCATGGAACCACTACACTAGGATTTCGATACAAAGTAAGTTCGTTTTTATTTATTTATAAAAAAGTTCTAATACATTACAAAATCTCTTTGCCAAGAGAGAGATATCGGAAAGATTTTAGGTGCTATTAACCACTGACCACCCAGAGCGTTTTGCTTCGTCATCCCTTAGCATGGCAAAGAAATGGCATAAATTGCCTGAGTCTAATTTCTGACGTGTGTAACTTAGGTTTCATCAAGGTCATCACACTCTGTATGAACCCTAAAATACTTAAAATCAAGTGAGATATGAGTTTACCTACCGATTTGGTCACTATTTTAGGATCATTCTCAAAATAATAATATGTTTATTGCTGCCTGTCATTATGTTTTATAACATAGGCAAATTTCATTTTAGGGTGGTGTTCTGTTAGCTGTGGACTCCCGAGCTACCGGAGGCCAATTTATCGGTTCACAGTCTATGAAGAAGATTGTTGAAATCAATGATTATTTGCTTGGTATGTCTTTAAAACAGCTATTCATAACTTAGGTAGTAAATAAATAACCCAATTTGATTCTTTTTAGGGTTCCAAACCTCAAAAGGAAAAAAAAGCAACAGTTATATGATCACTTTCTTGTCTGTCTGTCTTTTGTAAAAAAAAACTACCTCGAGTGGACGGTTTTCTTTGAAATTGAACCTTGAAAGGTACCTAGGAACCCTTAGTGTAACGTTAGACCTTGTTTATTAACCAAAATTGACAATTCTAGGTTAACCAGAATTACGAAATTTGGTAAACAGCAAGGTCTTATCATATTTTTTTTTTTTTTTCCAAAAAAATACGTAAAGTTGTGTCCCCATACATACATAGTTGACACCAATTAAGATAGTCCTCTAAATTGTATGAATGCATTTTCAAAGTTGGACTCTCACTTGACCGGTTTTTGAAGTTATACTTCTTTAGGCACATTATAAAAAAATGATAAGACTGAAATTTTAAGATGCATGCGCATCACTGTATCACTAAAGTAACAGGTTGAAGCTGCCCGCAAAATAAATATCAGACGAACAGACAGACAGACAGATAGACGTATAACTTCTAAAACATCTCACTTACATACATAAGAGCACGCACTCATTTTTTGTTTATCTAGGTACTCTAGCTGGTGGTGCAGCCGACTGCGTCTACTGGGACCGAGTGCTGGCCAAACAATGCCGTCTCTACGAACTGAGGAACAGAGAACGCATCTCTGTAGCTGCAGCCAGCAAGCTGATGACTAATATGGTGTACAACTACAAAGGCATGGGGTTGAGCATGGGGATGATGCTCGCCGGTATTGATAAGAGGGTAAGATCTTTGAATATTTAGCCTAACCTAACTCTCAAATACTCAAACGTTTAGGAGTCCCCTTTATCTTCTCTATACATATAAAACTGGTTGCCTGTAAAGTCGGTATACGGACGAAAGTTTTACGTGACAACAACTGTGCTCGAGTGGAAGGGACGCGTGCCTTTCACTTTTTATGTCTGTCTCTCTCGCTCTTAGGCGGGCTAACCATGCCCGCGTGCCTCTCACTCGCTCTCATTGTGAGCGCATAACGTCAGCGGAGCGTAACGCAGTTTCTTGAAGTGTCACCCGGCAAACCAATTTATAAAACGTTGTCACGTCAAAATGCTTTGTCCTGAAAGACTGACTGATGGATCAATGCACAGCCTAAACCGCTGATCGTAGAGACCTGAAACTTGGAGGGTGTGTTCTTTGTAAGACGTAGGCATCGGATAAGAAAGGATTTTCCGAAATTCTACTCCTAAGGGGGTGAAAAAGGAGGGAAAAGTTTGTATGGGACTACGCGATTCCTTGGTCCATTTTCGACTTTTGCGCGGACGAATTCGCGGGCAAAAGCTAGTAAATAAATATATGTCTTGCAGGACATTTCACACATCGCCATCTAGCCCCAAGCTAAGTAACTAGACTATCGGATATACTACTTAATATACTTTTCTTTTGTAAATATATACTTATAATACACTAGCTGACCCGTGCCCACTTCGTTGGGCATAATGTTAATAAATTAAATAATCTATACTAATATAAAAAAAAAATACTTTTTGTAACTTAAATATAAAAGTTAGACATATGCTGTCGTTTACTTTTTTGTAGGCATTTTCAAGCTCCACATCTTTTCTCTAGAACTCAAAAATATATCTTTCATAGTTAAGGCAGTGTTCGTAAGAAACGCTTTCATTCGACCGTTTTTTCTCCGATTCACTTTGCAAAACGGACTACCACGTAAAAGCCTTTTTATTTTTCGGTTTTATATAACCTATGACACTCAGCAATAATGTGGCTTTCTATTGCTGAAAGATTTTTAAAAATCGGTTCGGTAGATCCCGAGATTACCCCTTACAATTTAACAAATATACAAACACACAAACTTTACTTCTTTATAATATTAATAACTAGCTGCGCCCCGCGGTTTCACCCGCGTAAGGCCAATCTTTAAATTCTCACCGTTTAAACCTTCCCTGGACTACAACAAACATTTCAAAACCGAAATCATATAAATCGGTTCAGCCATTCTCGAGTTTTAGCGAGACTAACGAACAGCAATTGATTTTTATATATAGAGACTAGCTGCCCTCCGCGGTTTCACCCGCGTAACTCCCGATCCCGTGGGAATATCGGGATGTAAGCTATCCTATCTCTCAAGTTGGATCGAACTGCACATGGTGTGCGAATTTTATTATAATCGGTTAAGTGGTTTAGGAGTCCATTGAGGACAAACATTGTGACACGAGATTTATATATATTAAAGATATATAGGTATATAGAGTTTAAACAACAGTGACTGCTTGTAATTCAATATGAACTTTGTACAATAGCAATAAAGCTCGTTTTAGTTAGAAAACGTTTGTATGGGAAAAAGAAAAGGGCTGTTTTTAGGGTTTTTCCGGCAATTATTCGAATTTTTCTCGCCGTAAAAACCATCTTTGAACTTAAACGAACATTTAAAAAATAGAATTGGCCAAATTGGTCCAGGCGTTGTTGAGTTATGCGCTTACCAACACATTTTGCGATTCATTTTTATATTATAGATTAATTAATTAATAATAAATAGCCGGGTACTCACCTAGCGCACAGGCTCGCGCGGCAGCCTCGCGAGCCAAATGCCTCGGCTGATGTGGACGTGCCTCGGGCGGCCACGGGCGCGCGTTCGCTCGCCCGAGCACGGCTCGGCCCCGAGCCATCTGTTGTCGGTAAACTTGACGCGCTCAAAGGCGCCTCAGTGAGCGCTGTGCGTTAGGTGGGAACAACGAATACTCGCGGACTTATGATGGCTCAGCCTGCCTCGCGAGGCTTCCTCGTGTAAATTGAACGTAACTACTGAGGCTGCCTCGGGAGCCATCGCTCGCGATCTGGACACCGAGGCTGCCGCGCGAGCCTGTGCGCTAGGTGGGTACCCGGCTATAATAAGTATAAGTAATAAGTATAGAAGTATAGATAAAAACAACCAGACCACACACAAATATCTAAAATACTTGTCTGAGGCGGGAATGTAGGGTATTTTCAACCTTATGTGTTTGTTCATAGGGAGCTCAACTGTACTACGTAGACAGTGAAGGTACACGAACACCAGGAAAGGTGTTCTCAGTTGGTTCAGGATCCGTATATGCATTTGGTGTCCTCGACTCCGGATACAAGTGGGATCTGACAGATCTTGAAGCTCAAGGTAAAAAAACAAACATAGAAAGAAAGGCGTGGAAAGTTGCGTAAAGATATTCGATACCTCGGGGCTCAAAGGACGTAAGCCCCAAAACTCGACTTTGCAGGAGAGCCAAAAAACAAAATTTTATTTTTTATTTACAACATAACTTTTTTAGATTTTGGCATAAATAGACTATTCAAAGACCAAAAGTCTTAATTTTTGAAGTGAAAACTTCTTATGGCGCGTTGGGCACTTTTGTGGGTGAGCATTTTCAGCCGTTCTCGCGACAGATGAGATTTTGACAGATGAGATTTTAACAGTTATTGTGCTTCTACTACTATGCAATATTGAAAACAGCGCCATCTCTGTGCAAACGGCCGAACTACGATACTCACTTCTGTACAACAGTGTTAACAGCGACATCTCTCGGTGGACAGATGAGATTTTACACAGATATACAGTTTTCACTTCTGCCTGCACTCCCGGAGTGCGCTGTTTTTTTTTTTGATGCAAAACACGGTAAAATAATATTTCCAAAAATTCTTTAAAAAAATTAATATGTTCGGGCCTAAGTACCATTATGATACTAGGTATGTAGTTCGACACAAAAACTAAAAATATCTGTTTTATTTTCTTCAATAAATGGGGTCGTAAACGCCATTTTTTGGCGAATTAGAAGATTTTAAATACACAGATCGATAGAGAAAGAAAAACTAAGTAGAGCTGCATTAAAAAGTCAATTTCGCCAAATTGGCGCTTGGGCCCCAAGGTATCGAATAGCTTCATTAAGAGGAAAGGGTACCGACGACGTTCTCTCAATACAAACGTAGTCGACTGTTTCCTCCCTGGATAATGACACTAAAGCAAATATTTGTGTTGCATAAAACTTATAACCGCCATGACCTTGACCATGCCCCTATGTTTTGTTTTTTAAATCTTAATTTCTATGATAAATTAGAAAATGAAAAAACCAAAACATAGAGGCATCGTCATTAGTCATGGCAGTTATAGGATTTATGCAACAAAAATATTTGTGCTAGTGTCATTATCCAGGGAGGAAACAGTCGACTATGTTTGTATGGAGAGAGCGCCGTTACCGTTTCACCTTAATATTTTTTGTCGTGTGCTTGTCCAAATAAATATTTTACTATTCTATTCTATCTTATAATAAATAAATATTGCAGGACATTCCACACATCGCCATCTAGCCCCAAACTAAGTAACTAAACTTGTGTTATGGGTGCTAGACAACTGATATACTACTTTTATACTTTTCTTTTATAAATATATACATAGGTATAATATAATGCATAAATACTTGTCTGAGGCGGGAATCGAACCAGCAACCCGTTTGTTTGGCAGACCGGCATGGTGACCATTGTGCCAACTGGGTCGTCAAATTAATTTAACTTAACTTCCTCCAGAGCTAGGCCGCCGAGCTATATACCACGCGACACACCGCGACGCGTACTCCGGTGGTATAGTCCGTGTGTACCACATCAGCGACCAAGGCTGGGTCAACATCTCCAACGAGGACTGCTCCGATCTACATTACAAGTATCAAGCTGAGAAGGGTGTTGTCCAGTAGGACGGTTAGGGATGATTGGTTGATTATTATATTGTATTTTTTAATTATTTAACTTGTATTATTTTATCTTTATGACCTTAAAGGTACAGTCACATTACCAATTAGCTGAATCCCACGTGACCCAGAGCTCATTCGCATATCTGTAAAAAATATAGCATTTACCTATTTTGATATTTTTTTTATATTGTATTGTATAGTATACTAGCGACCCGCCCCGGCTTCGCACGGCTATATTATGCATGTATCTATACTAATATTATAAAGCTGAAGAGTTTGTTTGTTTGTTTGAACGCGCTAATCTCAGGAACTGCTGGTTCGAATTGAAAAATTCTTTTTGTGTTGGATAGTCCATTTATTGAGGAAGGTTATAGGCTACTTTTTATCCCGATATTCCCACGGGATCGGGAGTTACGCGGGTGAAACCGCGGAGCGCAGCTAGTTATACATATACACCTTCCTCTTGAATCACTCTATCTATTAAAAAAAACCGCATCAAAATCCGTTGCGTAGTTTTAAAGACTTAAGCATACAAAGGGATATAGGGACAGAGAAAGCGACTTTGTTTTATACTATGTAGTGATTGTTTAAAAAAAACAGAATCAGGTAACATTAATTTACAATCTTACAGATTTGCGAGTGAGCTGTAGGTCACGTTGGGTTCAGCTAATTGGTAATGTAACTGACGCTGACTGTACTAGCTTAAACCCGTGACTTCGTCCGCTTTAATTTCGTTTCGATATTATGTCTTCTGACTAGCTTTTGCAGCGACTTCGTCCGCGTAGAATACAAAATTTAAAGTACAACCCGGTCACATTATCTCGAGACCTGGCGTAAATAAAAGTCCAAACGTAACAAAGAAATGTTTAAAAATATACCACGATAACAAGTCGACGCGTATCGGCAACGAAAGTGCCGATACGCGTCGACTTGTTTTCGTGGTGGTTTTCGACTTGTTTTCGTGAGACTTTTATTTACGCCAGGTCTCGAGATAATGTGACCGGGTTGTATATTGAAAAAAGGAATCACGTTGTCCCCCATGGTTGTCCTATACAAACTTTACCCCTCTTTTGCACCCCCTAAGGCCTAAGGGGGTAGAATTTCGGAAAATCCTTTCTTATCGTAAGAAAGAATGATCACTTGTCTCTTGTTTTTATTGAAATATCTATAGACACTAAAATCAAAACTAAATCCAGAAATAATTTAGTAATTTTTATTTTTGCAAGATATGCATATTTTATTTATTAATTATCTACACATACAACCAACAAAACTCCTTTAATATCAACTCCTTATCAAAGACTAGACATTGAAAATACTAAAACAATTACACAAATATTACTAACTTTAAGCAATGGTATACAGCGGCATCTAGCCCCCAAACTAAGCAACTAGGCTTGTGTTATAGTGACCAGATAGTAGATATATAATACATATAAGTATACTATTCAAACTTAAATACTAGCTGCTTGCGGTTTCATCCGAGCAAGGCCCGTAGGAAAGAGGTTTTTTGGACAAACTAAAGATAGAAAATAACACGCGTAACCAAAAAATGATGTCAAGGCAATACTTGAGCTATAGGTATACACAAATATAAAAAAATATGATAAAATTTTCCGACATTTTGGCATAGTAACTTAAAATGACTTGGTACATTTTGAGACATGCCAATCTTCGACTATTTAACTAGGACGGAGCATCGACCAAAATCGCCGTACAAATATTTCTGCCACTTATTGCGGGGGGCGAAGTAAACACGTATAGCACACTACGTAAATTCAACTGTTGCTTACAGAGGCAATAATTTCTATTATTAAATTCTATCGATTGTTTTCTAATTCTGTCTGTTCTATTTTCATTTTGTATTTGTTTTATTTAATTTGTTGTTTTGTAATTATGTCTACCTATTTAATATTTGGTTTTCTTGTCCGTGTGCTTTTCTAATAAATGTCTATTCTATTCTATTCATACAAACTCACACTCTGAAAAAGTAGCCACAGAGTAAAAAAACACAATAACAAAAAACTGGTTGCCTGTAAAGTCGGTATACGGGCGAAAGTTTTACGTGACAACAACTGTGCTCGAGTGGAAGGGACGCGTGCCTTTCACTTTTTATGTCTGTCTCTCTCGCTCTTAGGCGGGCTAACCATGCCCGCGTGCCTCTCACTCGCGCTCATTGTGAGCGCATAACGTCAGCGGAGCGTAACGCAGTTTCTTGAAGTGTCACCCGGCAAACCAATTTATAAAACGTTGTCACGTCAAAATGCGTGTTACTACGCAGATGTCTAACGATAACACACAAAAGTTTTGGTAGGGATCGTAGTGATGATTGTGATTTTGTTCGTCATGTCATGAACGAAATGCTAGCTACTTTATCTAAGTATTTATTTCTGTGAAATGACTCTCGACTGATGCTATGACTGATGACAGGAGGATGTGATTGCGATTATGGCTAACCGCCGCGTCACGTTTAGCCGTTTCCGCAAACACAATCTGTGGTTGAGAAACCGGCGTGATCTATGGTTTGATCGACCGACTAATAGTAACAGCAAATAATGGGCAGGATTCTGTTTTCGTTAGTTTAATGAGCATGTAACTCACCCTAAGTAACTTATCAATATTTAAGACAGTATCCCGTTTCCGAGACGCTTTAGAGGTTTGGTGTGAAGACATTATTTGTTCACTATAATACCCTCTGTCAATTGGCATGGGTCTTGAAAAAAAAAACACTATGCCAAGCTCCCATACTAAATGTCCGGACACCTTTACACATCTACATTTACACTAATATTAAACTCTGAAACTACTGGACCGATTTTAGTGAAACTTTTTGTGAAGATACATTGATTAATTGGTAATAACAGGCTAATTTTTAACCCCCGACGCAAAAAAGACGGGGTGTTATAAGTTTGACGTGTCTGTGTGTGTCTGTCAGTGGCATCGTAGCTCCCGAGCGGATGAACCGATTTTGATTTAGTTTTTTTTTTGAAAGGTGAATTAGTCGCGAGTGTTCTTAGCTATGTTTGATGGAAATCGGTTTAGTCTGAAACCGATTTCCATCATGAAAGTTTGTCTGTCTGAAAGTTATGGGGAATAAAAGTCAGGATTAAAAACCGAATGTCAGTAGATATGCTCGTGTGGGGTATCAAATGAGAGGGCATGATTCGTACATTACAAATTGCTAAGTATGATTGAAATCGGTTTAGCCGTCTGAAAGTTATGGGGAACAAATGTCTTGCCATGGCGCCTCCGCCGGGTCGTCGCAGACTGGGTAGACCCAAGAAGTGCTGGCTTGACGTCGTAAAGGGTGATATGCGTGCAAATTGCCTTACTAACCAGGATGCCGAAGATCGTGCGAAGTGGAGGCGTAAAAGTAGGAAAGCGGACCCCGGGCTCCCGAGAGGGATGCAACCGGGAAAATCGCTCGGATGATGATGATGATGACATTGATTCATTGGGAGTAACATAGGCTTTTTATTCCGATATTCCCACGGGATCGGGACTTACGCAGGTGAAACCGCGGGATTGTTTATAATATTAGTATTAATAAGTATATAAATTATAATATAATAGTTCATGACTTTGTATCCTTTGGTTTATCATCGACATATTTGACTTCTTCAAATGATTCTTCAATTTCCCAATCTTTCAGTTGAATCTCAGTCAGTTTGTAGAACTTGCCATGTTTACCTATACCTGGAAAGAAATGATAATTTCTTTAATCTGCTATCATAGATATTTATATTAGAATGAATAGAGATGACATTAGGTTAATTGCGGGAAATGGACATCAAACTAATCCAAAACGAGGTTAAAGAATAGTCCGAGATGTGGATTTAAACCTTAGATTTAGACACAGATTTACTCGTGAACTATAGTCTAAACACTATCCATATAGATTATATAGGGAACTATAGTCTAAACACTATCCCAATAGATTATATAGGGAACTATAGTCTAAACACTATCCCTACAGATTATATAGGGAACAATAGTCTTAAACACTATCCATATAGATTATATAGGGAACTATACTCTAAACACTATCCCTACAGATTATATAGGGAACTATAGTCTAAACACTATCCATATAGATTATATAGGGAACAATAGTCTTAAACACTATCCATATAGATTATATAGGGAACTATACTCTAAACACTATCCCTACAGATTATATAGGGAACTATAGTCTAAACACTATCCATATAGATTATATAGGGAACTATAGTCTAAACACTATCCCAATAGATTATATAGGGAACTATAGTCTAAACACTATCCCTACAGATTATATAGGGAACAATAGTCTTAAACACTATCCATATAGATTATATAGGGAACTATACTCTAAACACTATCCCTACAGATTATATAGGGAACTATAGTCTAAACACTATCCCTACAGATTATATAGGGAACTATAGTCTAAACACTATCCATATAGATTATATAGGGAACTATAGTCTAAACACTATCCCTACAGATTATATAGGGAACTATAGTCTAAACACTATCCATATAGATTATATAGGGAACTATAGTCTAAACACTATCCATATAGATTATATAGGGAACTATAGTCTAAACACTATCCCTACAGATTATATAGGGAACTATAGTCTAAACACTATCCATATAGATTATATAGGGAACTATAGTCTAAACACTATCCCTACAGATTATATAGGGAACTATAGTCTAAACACTATCCATATAGATTATATAGGGAACTATAGTCTAAACACTATCCCTACAGATTATATAGGGAACTATAGTCTAAACACTATCCATATAGATTATATAGGGAACTATAGTCTAAACACTATCCCTACAGATTATATAGGGAACTATAGTCTAAACACTATCCCTACAGATTATATAGGGAACTATAGTCTAAACACTATCCATATAGATTATATAGGGAACTATACTCTAAACACTATCCCTACAGATTATATAGGGAACTATAGTCTAAACACTATCCCTACAGATTATATAGGGAACTATAGTCTAAACACTATCCCTACAGATTATATAGGGAACTATAGTCTAAACACTATCCCTACAGATTATATAGGGAACTATAGTCTAAACACTATCCATATAGATTATATAGGGAACTATAGTCTAAACACTATCCCTACAGATTATATAGGGAACTATAGTCTAAACACTATCCATATAGATTATATAGGGAACTATAGTCTAAACACTATCCCTACAGATTATATAGGGAACTATAGTCTAAACACTATCCCTACAGATTATATAGGGAACTATAGTCTAAACACTATCCATATAGATTATATAGGGAACTATAGTCTAAACACTATCCCTACAGATTATATAGGGAACTATAGTCTAAACACTATCCATATAGATTATATAGGGAACTATAGTCTAAACACTATCCCTACAGATTATATAGGGAACTATAGTCTAAACACTATCCCTACAGATTATATAGGGAACTATAGTCTAAACACTATCCCTTTATAATCTATAGGAATACCTTACCATTACCTTGCCAGGGATCGAACCTGTTGTTTGCAAAAAAATAATAATCATTTTAAATTTTTATACCAATCGATAGTGTTGCTGATAGAGATTAATTTCTGGAAACAAACATAGTATGGGAACAGAGCATAGCTGTTCACAGAACTACTAAGTTTTAAAAGTGTTACTTAAAGTTCTCTCACCTTGTTGGAACTTCTTAACGCCAACGTTAAGATCTTCAATAGCGTTCCCCAACAAACTGGTCATAACAGCCTCATCTCTCATACTCTCTTCGGAATTAGGGTTCAGTTGTGAATTGACGGCTGCAAGCTTGTCCATTATGAGAGCGTTCTGCGGGAACTTCACTAGAGATTTGGCTAGCTTTATCGACTCGCCGAGTGCTGAGGGAGATAAATAATTTTTGTAGAACATTTTACACAGAGCCATCTAGCCCTGTGTAAAATAGCTCTACGGTTTCACCCACGTAAGTACCGATCCCGTGGAAATATCAAAATAAAAAGTAGCATAAAGCCTTCCTCGATAAATGGACTATCCTACACAAATTTGTTTTAATTCGAACTAGTAGTTCCTGAGATTAGCCAAGTATTTATGCTTAGATATTTGTCTGCAGTCTGGTTGTTTCTATGTATTAAAAGTATATATTTACAAAAGAAAAGTATATAAGTAGTATATCCGTTGTCTAGCACCCATTAAACAAGTCTAGTTACTTAGCTTGGGGCTAGATGGCGATGTGTGGAATGTCCTGCAATATTTATTTATTATTAGCGACCCGCCCCGGCTTGCACGGCTATATTATGCATGTATCACTACATAGTACAGGGTGGCGCAATAGAACGTGCATTTTTAAAATAATTATTAAAAAATAAATACAAAAGGTATAGTTAAAATAAAACTAAGCAATTGAAGTTTATTTTTTAAAAATAACATCATTTAAATGATGACCCTCTCTACGTTGGCACTCCTCTAACCGCAAACGGAAATTACCGAAAACTTTCTTAAGTAGTGCAGGTGTGATTGCTGCCACCACGAATATTCTCCTTGAGCTGACTGATGTTTCTCGGATTATTGGTGTAGACTTTGTGTTTGAGGTATCCCCACAAAAAAAAGTCAGGAGGCGTCAAGTCTGGACTGCGCGGAGGCCATGGGATATCACCTCTTTTCGAAATCAGTTTGCCAGGGAACATCTGCTTCCGAACGAGAGTTTTCGTAAAATGCGCGCACGCAAAATGCGCGACGCTTCCCGTCGAAGTGACTCATAGTGACTAAAACTTTATGAACCGCGCTACCCAACGATATCGGTCTCCCCCCGCCCACGCCCCTTCTACCCCGCAAAAAAAGATGATGCAATATGCACGTTCTATTGCGCCACCCTGTATAAAACAAAGTCGCTTTTTCTGTCCCTATTTCCCTTTGACTACTTAAATCTTTAAAACTACGCAACGGATTTTGATGGGGTTTTTTTTAATAGATAGAGTGATTCAAGAGGAAGGTTTATATGTATAATACATGCATAATATAGCCGTGCGAAGCCGGGGCGGGTCGCTAGTTATACATATAAATATATACTTCCTCTTGAATTACTCTATCTAATAAAAAAACCGCATCAAAATCCGTTGCGTAGTTTTAACGATCTAAGCATACATAAGGACAGACAGCGGAAAGTGACTTTGTTTTATACTCTATGTACTTAATGATGATTCATACTTTTTTTTTCAAACAAATCTATACTTTATTATTATGATATAGCTGAAGAGTTTGTTTGTTTGTTTGTTTGAACGCACTAATCTCAGGAACTACTAGTTCGAATTGAAAAAATATTTTTGTGTTGGATAGTTAGTTAGTTTTTCGAGGAAGGTTTTTTTTATTTTTGATATTTCCACGGGATCAAGACTTACGCGGGTGAAACCACGAGGCGCAGTTAGTCTATAATATTAGTGGAAAAAGATGTTTGACCACTAACCAGTGCCAGTAGTAGTAAGTTTGCAAGCCAAACCCATCTGATTAGCCTCCGTGCCAGAGATAAGTCGCCCTGTGATCAGCAGGTCCAGTGCTCGAGACAGACCTATTAGTGATGTGAGACGACGCGCACCCAATAAACTTTGGGGTGCACCTGGAAGAATAAGGTTTCTATTAGGACCAGTGTGAGGCTGTAAATTTCCATACAAAAAGCAGTAAGAACGTTTTCGAAGTCATAAACGAAGTTCGATTTTGTTAATGTTTGAAAATGTTCTACATCTAATGGAAAACTAGGTTTAAGAGGAAAGGGTACCGGGGGCTATTTCCATACAAACTATTACAAACGTAGTCGACTGTTTTCTCCCTGGATAATGACACTAGAGCAAATATTTTTGGTGCATAAAACTTATAACTGCCATGACCGACCATGCCCCTATTTGTGCTAGTGTCATTATCCAGGGAGGAAACAGTCGACTACGTTTGTATGGAGAGCGCGCAGGTACCCTTTCACCTTAACCGTTTTTATTTTAAAGAAATATTGCCTAAGATAAAAGTTATTAGTATCTGAATATCTTTATTTTTGACTTAAAAACTTCACCGAGCGTTAAATTTCAATTGTTTTATAATAGACTAAACTGAATTACCAAAAAAGAAAAACGTATAAACCTAGAATAAGATGCAGTAAATTAAATCAGACCAAATTTATTTCATTTTGTGAAGGATAAAGGTGGTAAAAACGTTACGGCCCGCAACATTATTTGAAAGCAAAATGACGGCAATTACGTCCGAACTTAAACTCTCTCTATCGCACAATACGGGTCATTTTTGAAAAACCCTACTCGCGCCGCGTATCGAAAACTCATGATCCTCTTAAGGTGAAGTAGGACCTGAAAAACCCTATCCCTTTCCCACGCGCGCACCGCGCGATGATTCTATCCCTTTCCCCCGCACGCCGCGAAATGGCCGTTTTAACTGTTTTATGTAATTAAAAGACTTACATCTATTTTAGTGAAAAACCATCTGTACTACTTTATGGGATTTGATGTAAAGTTTATGAAAACATAAATTTTGTCCTTGTTTTTTCTTTACAATCGCCGTAAAATTGAAAAAGCTCAAAAAATCCTATAACTACCTATATTTTCATATTCAATACAAGCAAAACGAACAACCTGAAACTTAGAGGATGTGTTCTTTGTATGACGTAGGTATCCGATAAGAAAGGATTTTCCGAAATTCTACCCCCTAAGGAATGAAAAAGGGGAGTAAAGTTTGTATGGGACAACGTGATTCCTTGGTCCATTTTCGACTTCAACAGCTAGCTTCATATAAAATGTATGAAGATAGGAGCAGAGAGCAGAACAAATATACAGCAGCAGTGATGTAATTTTTCTCCCCTGCTGTCTGTTTGATTCCTATATTTCTCTATGAACGTTGGTAGATATAGTATGGGTCATAAGTAAATGATCAGTTTGCTACAATAATACTATCAACAAGTACTGGAGTTACGACCTTCTTCTAATAGACGTTACACACAAACTTAAATACTTGAATTAAAAGTACTCAGTGTGATTATTATTTTCAACATGTTAGCTATGTCTTTAGTTGGCCGAGAGGTATAAGCCACCACCAGCTACACCAACAGACGTGGGTTCGATCCACATGTTACGTTGTTCAAATAGTGCTGCACAGGATTGTAAACGTTACGGTGGGCAGAGACTTTTGACCCTGGTTTGTATGTTGCAATAGCTTTATTCAATCTCAAATGCAACCTTGGGCAATTACTAATTATAATCAATGAATTTCACACTGACTCTTTACAAATTAGAACTTATTACCTATCTATTAAAACAGTTTACAGTTTCGTATACCAACGAATCTACAGATAATTTCAATAAATAAGTAGTAGCTTTTGCTGACACAATGTTCAATTTCAGTCAGTATTAAGATAAAACATTTTTTATTCAGAAATACAATACAGAAGGGAAACTCAGGATGAAATCCGCGGCTTAGTTGGCTCCAGAAGTATTGACAAGTTCTTTCCTCTCGACTAAGCTGAGAGGGTAGAAGCTGTTGGACAAGCCTACTCCATCCTCACGCAAAAAGGACCCAATTAAAAAGGGTCTAATAGAAAACAGCCCGTATACAAGTACATTATTTTTCCAACTCACCGAACCTCCTCCCCAAACATCCTAAGACAGCTGTATCCTCAATGACCCTCAGATCGCAGGCCAGAGCCAGTTCAAATCCTTCAGCGACAGCGTACCCCGTTACTGCGGCTATTGTTGTTTTATCACATAACGGGCGACGCGTTAGGCGATTCTGGAAATGTTAATAGCCAATACTATAATATTAAGTTATTCCCAACTTAAGTTGTACAATAATTGATGTCTGAAATAACGAAATAAATAAATATTGCAGGACATTCCACACATCGCCATCTAGCCCCAAGCTAAGTAACTAGACTTGTGTTATGGGTGCTAGACAACGGATATACTACTTATATACTTTTCTTTTATAAATATATACGTATAATACATAGAAACAACCAGACCACAGACAAATATCTAAGCATAAATACTTGTCTGAGGCGGGAATCGAACCCGCATCCCTGTGTTCGGCAGACCGGCATGGTCACCGTCGTGACAACTGGGTCGTCTAATCTAATCTGTTATAGAAAATCTCTAAGTTCGGTGTGCCTTTTGGCATAACCATCCTTCTCCAATAGCCAATATTATAAATTACTAAACGCGTCCCTTAATTTCTCCCACGTAAATAACGATTTGGAATATTGGAATGAACAGTAGCTTATAATACAGTAGCTAAGTTTTCTATCTGTAAAAGTATCATCAAAATAGATCCAGTAGTTCTAAAATTGTCTCTTTTGAACTTCATCCAAACTTTGCCTCATTATAATTTACTTGTTTTTTACAGATAGAAAACTAAAGCATTTAGGTCTATTCCATGTCAAATGTGTCGTGAATCATTAAGGGACCTCATAAACAGAGAAATTTCCAAGTCTAATTAAACTCAATTTATTTCTTTCAAACACAGTTTTATTAATTTTAGCCTTTGTCTGATTGGGCTAAAATTGATCCATATAGATTGGACTTAAATCTAGCTTAAAGACAGCTATTATGCATATGCATCTGCTAAGAAAAGATTTCAGAAAATTCAAAAGGTATGTAGTTGTATGTTAGTCTTTAAGGTATGTACCTTAAAGACTAACATATTATGTATCATATTATTTAGAAGATGGTGATACATACAAAAGTGCATGAGTTAATGTCAAGTGTAAAGAATTAAATAAATAAAATAAATAGCTCCACAAATGAAAGGCCCCTAGTTCCTAGCAGCCCTATTAGTCCTGGTTACAACAGCAATCGGGGAAACGTTATGGTAAGGGATGCTAAGAATCACTGGGAGGGACTCGGCTGTCAAGCAATGCTGCTAAATAAGAAAAACTTACCGAAGCATCTTTCAAAGTATTATATCCCTTCTCAGCAATCTCATCCATGTCGAAACCTGAGCAGAATGATCCACCTTCCCCGTTAAACACCAGCACCTTTGCTTCATTGTCTTTATCGAAGCAGTCAATGGCTGTAGCCATCTCTCGAAGTGTAGCCTCGTCAAGGCTGTTTCGAGTCTTCTGACGGTCGATATTTATTGTCATTATCTCGCCGAACTTCTCTACTATTACATCTGATAGTAAAAGAGTTAAAAATTAAGGTAAATTTTGGTACATGCAACATTCGCGAAAATCTAAATTTGCCCATATCTTTTTATAGTGTTGACTCGGGAGCTTGATTTTATACACCTAATAGGGACTATATAGACATCAGTATTTGGTATAAATTTCAACTCGCTAGGTCCATCCTTTCCTGAGAAAATCGGTGGTGACACACGGACAGACACGGACGGACGGACAGACGGACAAGAGAGTGATCTTATAAGGGCTCCTTTATTACCTTTTGAGGTATGGAACCCTAAAACAAGATTTTAATTCATTGCAAGATTTTTCTAACCTAATCTCCATTACTTAATAATACCATACAAAGATAGTTGCGAAAAACATAAGTAACGCTTTCCTAGCAGCCGGGTACCTAATAAAGGGGAAAGGTTTTTTGTTTGTAACGAATACGCGAATAAGTTTGTAGGCATGTAGGAATAGGCGAAAATAGGTAGGAAACTACTGGACCGATTTTGATGAATTTTGGTATGAAGATACATTGAAACATGAGGTGTAATATAGGCTATTTTTTATCTTGATATTCCCACGGGATCGGGACTTATGTAGGCGAAATCACGGGACGTTGCTAATTATTGTAAATTCGAAGGGATTTTGGGAATTTAGTTACTACGTACGTACATATGGGCCACAAATGAGGAAGAATTCGTTTGAAACTGCAAAATTTTATAGTTACAATGACTAAAATAGGTAAATAAGCTTCTGGATTTAGATAAAAATGTTGTTTAATAACTGCCGGCAACTAAACATAACCTTACTTTTCTTAACATCTTCTGATTTAGTTTCTTCTTTTGGCTCTTTCTTCTTCTGAGGGTCAGCGTCATTGGATAGAAAGCGAATATGACGCGTTTTTATTACATTTGAGTTAGCCGCGGTGAATATTTTTCTCAATAAAACACGCATTTTGGTAGAAGAATAGAACTTTTCTGAAAATTGTTCCGACTAAAAATAATATTATCAGCTGGCACTGACAGTGACATTAATTAGAGAGGTACACGCAAGGCGCGTTTTTATTTCTAATCTTATTTCATTCTAAAACTCAACAGCTCCATCTATGAGGCAGTAGCAAAACATTGCTGTTCATTGATAAATCTATTCACACATAGATGGAAGTACCTACTTGGTTTCGAAATACAGAAAGAACTTTAATAAATTATTACATTTTCAATTAATTATCTAGTTAATTGATGTTAACATAAAATAAAAACGTTACAAAAATCTCCTTCAATTGACAAACAACTATTTTGTCTATTGAGAAGCTTCCGCAGTCTATTTCTGGCAAAATTAAAACACTAGACACAACATTCGTGTTTCATCATCTCGATTCCGTCAAAAACCCCCAATTATAATATTAGTGGTATGGAATGGAATCCACATACGAATCATTAAAAAAAACAAAGCGATTTGGTTCATATAACTATGTAGGTAAGCGGAATTAAAAATTAGCAGTTATCAATAAAATTGATAGGTACCATTTTCACGGAATCATCCATAACAGATATTTAAAGATAGATCAACCTTTAATTCACATTTCAACTAAATGTTAATAGAGTATAAAAATAGAGAGAATGTGTTTGTTTGATTCTAATGAACTATCTTCTGCTCCCGGCTTCACCCTCTTAGGAATAGAATTTCGAAAAACCTTTAGATCACACACTCGAATCAAGAACACAAGTCTGTAGTCAGAATTTGAATATTATAAGACTCTCAAACTACCAAACCGATTTGAATGTAACTCGGTACCTATTAAATGGGTACATTTACTCCCAGGGAGTAATATTAGTGGTTAGTTTTGGTAAAGTATGGTAAATAAGTATTTTACAATGGGTGTCACAGATAGCCCTCTGTGCAGAGGATGCATGGAGGCTGAAAAAAACCTATAGCACGTGCTCATGGAGTACAGAAGCGTGACAGATCAACGGACTCGGTCTCTTCAATCGCCATGCAGCATCTCTTCCGGAGGCCTGTAGCAACCTGAAAAGGCTGCTAGCCTTCTGGAAGGATGATGGGCCCTATTTTAGGCCCGTATTAATAAATCGCTCTCAATATCGATCTTGAGTGCGTATCAATCAAGTGAGTCTTGAGATGTGGTCACTATCTTAAGTTAGGCGTTAATTAATAGATAAAACTCAAGTTTTAACCAGGCTGATATCGCTCTTGAGATTTGAGACTGATCTTGAATGACAGTAACGCTTTGTTCTTACCTTAAATGATATGTTCTTACCCTATGGTAGGTAGTGTCGTCATATTTTGCTGTCAACTTGTTTTTAATGTGAAAATATTTAAAAAAATGTAAGATTTGTTTTAACCGCCATCAGACTTGAGTTCACGAAACTACATCTTGAGACATATTTTGAGAGCTGAGTTTGATTTATTAATACGGTATGACTCAAGTGATACGTCACTCTTTAATCACGTCTTAAGATAGGTTTATTAATCAGCGCAACAACTCAAGAGCAAACTCAAGATTGAAATCGATATTGAGTTCGGTTTATTAATACGGACCTTAGAATCGTTCGCCCCGTGTCGAGCGCTCGATTTCTACTGACATTCATTTGACATCGGAAATTCGCAATTTTTGAATCGCTCGATCGTAACGAGTGGCCTGCACCACTCGTCGGCGTCGCCGACAGGCGAGTGAATAGAATAGAATAAACGTCAAACCATCATAGCCAAACATTAGGAAACGATCTTTGAAAAATATTTATATCTTTTGGGATTATTTCGGATGTTCGTCGGTCATTCGTCGGTAAACACCGGTTTTTAATTATGTGCATAAAACGAATAAAAATTAATATTTCAAATTTCGACGACGAACTATTCAAAAATACAGAAAATTGGCGTCATGCGACTTGGAAGTCGAGCGTGACTTGTAGGCGTATACGACGAAGCTCCATCAGAGCTCCACGAGCGTTTCAAAAATAGAACCCGATGCTTGGAGTGACAAATAGGATATTCTAACACGCACAATGGCTTAAATGATGAAGAAATGAAATGAAATGAAGATAAGTGCGGAAACAGCCCGTTAAACTAAACTAAATGGGTTAGTTTTTATCCCAATATTCCCACTAGTTTGGTAGGTACTCGGGTGAAACCGCGGACCGCAGCTAACTGTCAATAAATACGAAGTTAAACCTATCATTAGAATGACTCAGTTCACGATGCTATCTAAACTAAAATAATCGAGTAATATTTAGTTCGAGCTTAATATATTGTCATACAGATAGTATTTGTTGATTATAGTTATTAATAACGATGGTAAGGTGATCAATTTGTTCATTTCTAAGATATCTAGCACTGGCAGCGGTTTGTGGTTTCACTCGCTTATGAAGCTTAAATAACTCTTATAGGATTTAATGTATTTTTTTTACCAAATTGACGCATGCCTTTATTATGCAATGTAGGTAATGTTATGGCGATAAATAAATTAATTATGAGAAAGATCGGACTTACGCTGGTGAAACCGCGGGGCGCAACTAGTATCGGGATAAAATGTAGCCTATGTTACTCCCAATGAAACAATCTGTATCCTCATACCAAGTTTCATCAAAATCGGTCCAGTAGTTTCGGAGCCTATTCGTTACAAACAAAAATACATTAGTCGGCCATTTTTTTATTTTTTTTGGGAATTTGCCAGTGAGCAGTACAGGAAAAATTCAAATTCAAAAATGTTTATTTATTAGGATGCTTAATACAGGGGTACAAGGATCACATTGAAACGTCTTAAAAACTAAATTAGGATGTGTGCCTTCGGAACGCGCCCACCAATGGAAGAAGGCACAAGAAACTCATGGGGTTTTTTTTCATGTGATCACGCTCACAAAGGTCAATATTACAAATATTTGAAAGTATTATTTGAAATGGAGCAACTAAAGTCACGTCCATGGGTTCTTATCATTAAGGTAAGACGAAGTATCATAGTACGCCTTACTGCACTGTGACTATGTAGTGATTACGTGTCACGTTGTTTGTGTGCGATGGACTCCTAAACTATACTTAAACGATTTTAATCAAATTTGCACACCGTGTGCAGTTTGATCTAACTTGAAAGATAGGATAGCTTACATCTTAATTTATCCCGATATTCCCACGGGATCGGGAGTTACGCGGGTGAAACCGCGGAGCGCAGCTTCATCATCACTACCTACATAGTATAAAATAAAGTCACTTTTCGCCGTCCCTATGTCCCTATTTCCCTTTGTATGCTTATTTATTTTATTTATTTTTAGCCTATTCCGTCCCACTGCAGGGCAAAGGCCTCCCTCCCCTCCTTCCACTGTTCCCTGTCTAGTGCCAGCTGGGTCCAGTCCCTACGATGCGAGTCCAACTCGTCCCGCCATCTCCTTCTGGGCCTGCCGCGGGGGCGCCTGCTGTTCGGGAACCAGTCCAGAACAAGATTTTGATGCGGTTTTTTTAATAGATAGAGTGATTCAAGAAGGAACGTATAAACGTTCCTATAATATGCATGTAAGTATTATACATATAAATGTATAATACTTACATGCATATTATAGCCGTGCGAAGCCGGGGCGGGTCGCTAGTGTTTCCACCAAAGCTTTCTTCGCGTCACACTGCCCTTTGTTTCTCTCCGCCATATACAAACCATACAATTAACATGGACATTTCGAGCATCCCACCCTAAAATCCAGACAAACTTGCAAACTAACATTTAATCTATGGGTTTAACGTCGAAATCGTGAACTGAAACAGCGAAGAAAGTCACGATTTTCGGTTTGAAATTGTTTAAATAAGCGCTTAATAAATGCTAACGTTATGGTAACCTAGACTCGAAATGATAGTCCGAAATATCGTAATTATTATTGCAAGAGACTGACAGTCACACCGTTGTGTAAGAAAAAATGTTTTTAATTTATTTTATTATTTTGTTACTAATGTCTGGTGCATTTATTAGATATGACTAATGAGGTATACGTACGCGCAAAGAGTTAAATTTAGCTAAATTGTGAGTAAGTAAATTAAATTACAACTTTTTATAAAATTCATACACTCTAAAGTTACTCTTAAGTTGAAATTTTTTTGAACTTATGTAAAAGCGTTATGTAAAAATGAATGAGGGTGAAATTATAAGATGCGCGCGCATCTGTAACACAAAAGTCACATGTTGCAGCTGCGTAACCCAAAAGTAAAACAGGTCGAAGCTGGGAGAGTAAAATTTTAAGATGCGCGCGCAACACTGTAACACTATAAAGTAACAGGTTGAAGCTGCCCGCAAAATGAATATCAGACGGACGGACGGACAAACAGACAGACGGACGTATAAATTCTCACGTTCGTACATAAGTACACGCACCTATTTTTTTTAAAGGATAATTAATGCTCTTTTCTTTAATTTCTCAATCTCCATTTTGCACCGCGGCGAGATTTGAACTTGCGACCTATCGACCTCGCACCAATTTCTAGAGAAGCTTTTTCCTTAAAAAAAAATCAAACTTTAGGATAAGTTTGACATGCACGTTTTATACCCTACGGTGTGAGCTACACCCAAACTTAGTGTTTGAATTTTGAAGAAGTGATTAACGCATACCTGTCTAATGTCCCTTGGTTTAGGTTTAACTTGATGGTTCCCATAGGAAACGGGAGTAGGTATGTTCTGACTGTCACGCGAGGTTTGGCCAGCTCGCTTACTTACTGTAGGGCGACCATACACTATCGGTTTCAGAATAAGACACACAAAATACCTAAGTATTAAAGGAAATGTTCGAAGAAATAGCATTTAAGATTAAATGTTTTTACGAATGATGGTCAGCGTTTTGAACACTATCACACTTTTTGCATGCATTTTTCCTAGAAAATAATTTCCAACTAGGTAGGTATAGTATAGATAACGTGACCATACGTCACGTTTTGAACGGGACTGTCCCTTTTTTCGGTTTCCTGTCCCGTTGTCCCCAAGAAAAGCCTTTCAAAATCCGCGCGAAAATTATGACCCAGTAGAATGGGTATTTTCATAACGAATAAATTGTAAACATCAGAAAAAACGCAGCTACAGATTCCAATTTTAAAGGCAATGTTGATAACAAAAGTCAATATAAAAAAGACATGTCTAGGATTTTATGCTAGTTTAAAATCATTACCAAATCACATATTAAAGCAAATTTGTTCATCTGAAAATTATATATCATAAGTAAAGGTTAAAATTTAATTCATTGCATCTTATTCTAGGTTTATAGGTTTTTTGGAGGTTTTTTGGAGGTTTTTTGTCAGGTAATTCAGTTAAGTCTAAAACAATTGAAACGCTCGATGAAGTTTTTAAGTAAAAAATATAGATATTCAGATACTAAGCAATTTTTCTTTAAAATAAAAACGGTTAAAATTAGTGTTATGGGGGGGGGGGGAGACGTTACCGCTTTTTGTATGGAAATTTATTTGATGTCCCGTTTTGAGTAAAAAAATAAATGGTCACGTTAAGTATAGAGTAAGTTTGAAGTGAAGTGAAGTAAAAGCCTTACAATGTCCTCATACTAAGTTTCATTTAAATCGGTTCAGCGGTTCGGCTCCGAAACAACTGAATCGGTTCAGGTTCAGTTGTTTTGGAGCCTGTTCAATGTGTAAACAAACAATCAAATCTTTCCTCTTTACAATATTATAAGTATAGATTAGGTACTATATAGATATAGCTACTTAATGCACTTCACTATCACTATCACTATCACTACATAGTATAAAATAAAGTCACTTTTCGCCGTTTGTATGCTTAGATCTTTAAAACTACGCAACGGATTTTGATGCGGTTTTTTTTAATAGATAGAGTGATTCAAGAGGAAGGTTTATATGTATAATACATGCATAATATAGCCGTACGAAGCCGGAGCGGGTCGCTAGTTATTTATAAAGATAAAAGACTTTTTTGTTTTTATGTTGCAACGAATAGGCTCTAAAACTACTGGACCGATTTTGATGAAACTTGGTATGAGGATAAGTACATTGATTCATTGGAAATAACATAGGCTTTTTACTTCGATATTCCCGCGGTGAAACCGCGGAGCGCTGCTAGTTCAAACATAAAATTATTCCCAAAAATCCTTCACAACATGGTGCACCTACCAGTTGTCGTTTGCCACCGCAGCCCCCGGGCTCGCATAATGCCCTGCATTGCCTCGGCATCCTAATGACACTCCAATCTACTATTTTGACAATAAAATACCTCCATAATACACATGAAAATTGGACCTCGATTGATACCGTCTAGGAAGATAGTTCGATAGTTTAAGTTTATGATGTACATATTATAATGAATTTATTGGATAAAGTATTAATTATAACAAAAAAAAAATTAAGCACTACAATTAAACCACACTCACAAAAATAGAAAATAATAATAATAATAACAACCCCACCCACATAGTTCGATCAGTTTTATCGGTTACATATCATAATAACTAAGTTCAATATAACTATGTTCGATATAACTACGGTCGATTCACATAAGTTCATAATACCTAACGGTCGATTGAACTACTGTTTAATATACCTAAGTTTGATTCAACTAAAATTAATTGAGCTAACGAACGATTGATCTAATGTACGAAACACCTACGGTTATAATAAAAACAAATCCAATTTTATAAAATACACCCTCCCTAACCAAGTGAAATAGGTAGAATTCGTTTCTAGACCTCGTTTTACAAGTCTCTAGGCCTCCATCAACGGATCCAGGCAGCGAGTTAGGAACCATTACAGTAAAAAGAAGAACAATATGAGATTAGTACAGAGATTCAAATTACAAAGTTTTACTATTTCACAATACGGATGAGAATAGTTTTTGATTCTAAATATTATGGAGGTAGGTAAACCTACCTACATATTTTAATACATTGTTTTTTTTTTTTTATTTTTTTTTATTTAATTTACTTATCGATTTTATATTAAATTAAATTACCCGTAGGTGTTTCGTCCATTAGGTATTTTAAACAGTAGGTATTATGACCGTAGTTATTTCGAACATATTAGTTATAATGAACATAGTTCAATTATTAACCGTAGTTGTTTCGTACATTAGGCATTTCCTTTATTATTTATTACAAAAATATGTGAAACAACCATTAGGTATTTTAAACAGTAGGTATTATGACCGTAGTTATTTCGAACATAGTTATATTGAACTTAGTTATTATGATATGTAACCGTTTTATCCTTATAAATAAAATTCTAGTGTCACGGTGTTAATAGTTACCTATATCCACCTAAACGGCTGAACTGATTTGTATGAATTTTTTTGTGTATATTCGTTAGGTCTAAGAATCGAACGAAATCTTTTTATTCCGTTTTTTTCTTTTTTTTTGTAAATGGCAAAGCATCATTTGGCGGGACAACTAGTTATCTACGAGTATACTACTCTATATTTTATATGTAGGTTAGGTATAGATTAGGCATAGAAACATATTAGGAATCACTACATAGTATATAACAAAGTCGCTTTCTCTGTCCCTATATCCCTATGTATGCTTAAATCTTTAAAACTACACAACGGATTTTGATGCGGTTTTTTAATAGATAGAGTGATTCAAGAGGAAGGTTTATATGCATAATTTACCCGTGCGAAGCCGGGGCGGGTAGCTAGTAGCAAATAAAGAGGACAGATTTTGTATGTTTTTTTGTTTGTAACGAATGGATTGGCTCTGAAACTACTGGTCGAATTTTGATGAAACTTGGTATGAGGATACATCGATTCATTGGAAATAACAGGCTATTTTTTATCTCGATATTCCTACGGGATCGGGAATTACGCAGGTGAAACCGCGGAGCGCTTAAAAATGTCTCTGTATGAGGAAAGGGTACAGGCGCTCTCTCCATACAAACGTAGTCGACTGTTTCCTCCTTGGATTATGACACTAGAGCAAATATTTTTGTTGCATAAAACTTATAACTGCCGTGACCATGCCCCTATGTTTTTTTTTAATCTTAATTTCTATGTTAATTAGAAAATGAAAAAAACCAAGGCATAAGGGCATAGTCATGGCAGTTATAGGTTTTATGCAACAAATATATTGGTGCTAGTGTCATTATCCAGGGAGGATACAGTCGACTACGTTTGTATGGACGCCGGTACCCTTCACCTTAAAATAAAGTAAATGAACAGCCATAAACATTAACAAATAATCAATTGTAATTCACAAAACGCGTAAAATTCCAACCAATCATTACCTATATAAACAACAATTATCTACAACTTAGTTCTAGGTTTAAATTACGAGACACATCAGAATTATAATGATGTAGAAACACGCACGTCCTACCTCCGTCGCAGTCGAGAGGATTATGCGTTGTAATTCTAAATTTAAAATTTGTGATCGACCAAAGTGAACTTACTTTTGAAGTGTACCTAATACTTTCGGCCTTAGTTTCGGTTTCGGTCCAATTTGTGCTGAGAATATTGATAAACTTCAATTTTATTCACTCCCAATTTTTATTACTTCCTTCTTAGTTAAAAAATTGTGCTGGTGTGTTTGTTTTGTTACTCCTTCAAGCAAAAACTAATAAACTGATTACGATTAAATTTGGAAAACTAAGGTTTCAAGCCTCTGCTACACCTAAATAATACCAAAACAAGCTTTCGTAATTTAAACTCAGTGGGTTATCCATATAACGTGGTTGGTAAGAGTTCACCAAGAGTTCAAACCCATTGGACAATGGTTTTGTAAAAAAAATAACATCTTATGACTGAAAGAAGCATAAAAATGAACGTGTTGCGGGGCATGCGTTTGGAATGAAGTCCCTTTACCTTTTTTATAAATTATGTGTGGAATATATATGTGGGAGATTAGTTTCTCTTACGATTTTCGTTTCACGTTTTCGTAACGCGTAACATTTTTTCTTAGCTAAATCCCCACGCCAACCTGCAATTGTACTGTAAGCTTGGCATAATTTTTCTTTTTCGAGTGAAAAATGAAGCCGAAGTTTCGATTTCGGTTTCGGTAAACAAATGTATCAGGTGAATCCCTATATAAAATTGTAGAAGTAACGATCGTTGGTCGCGCACGGCACGGGCTGAGCTTGCCAGGTTATATAATTAGAAAATGAAAGGGTGGCGCGCACGCAGCCTCCGGCGCGAACACTACTATCGCTCACCATCGACTCGGTCTACTTATAGTGATGTACGCTGTTTATTATTATCGATAACAAGGTACTTATTTGGATACATACATATACAATCGGAATACCAATTAGCTGAACCCCACGTGACACAGAGCTCATTCGCACATCTCTAAGGTTGTAAAGTAATGTTATCTGATTATGTTTATTTTAGCAATATACTATACAATACAATCTATACATATAAAATTCTTTGTCCTGATTGACTGACGGATCAACGCACAGCCTAAACCGCTAATCGTAGAGACCTGAAATTTGGAGGTAGTGTTCTTTATATGACGTAGCCATCCAATAAGAAAGGATTTTCCGTGTCAAAAGGTGGGTGTCAAAAGGTGGGCGCAAAGTCTGTATGGAACGACGTGATTCCTGGGTCCAATTTCGACTTTTACACTTACGAAGTCGCGGGCAAAAGCTTGTATACAATATAAAAAATAAATAAAAATAGGTAAAAATACTACATTTTAACAGATGTGTGAGTGAGCTCTGATTAACGCGGGGTTCAGCTAATTGGTATTCCCACTGTACTTCTTTCTTAGGGTTCCGTACCTCAAAAGGTCAAAAAAAGGTACCCTTATAATATCACTTTCTTGTCCGTCTGTTTGTCTGTCCGTGTGTCACCACACCATCGATTTTCTCAGGAACGGGTGGACCTAGCAAGTTGAAATTCATACCAGATACTGAGGTCTATAGTCCCTATTGGGTGTTTTAATAATAGTTAGGTCAGAGTTTGACCGACCGTCAAAATAATCGATATAGACAGTCATGTCCCATCACTATAGTAAAAATACTCACCACCCTAAGGGCAAATGGTAACATTCTTTATTTTCGAAATTCGAATATTAATAAGGCGAACATACACCGTATTTCACATCGAGGTCTTCCCTCTCTTTCATACTAAAGCGCGGTTCACACTATACGAGTACACTCGGACTGATTTCACTCGGATGATAGTTGTAATGATGCGTCATTCAAGTGCTCTAAGACGTTGTTAGATTTGGATTTGGCTTAGATTAACCCCTTTGTCTCCGACCAGTCTCCTTCGATAATTAGGGTTGCGTAACTAAAAAGTTAAAAAATAACCGTTATAAGATCACTTTCTTATCCGTCTGTCTGTCTGTTTCTATTCACAGGACATTGAAAAAATAGAAATGCAATGTGAGCAGAATCGGAATTAATCAATAATTAAAAATGTTAATTTTATAAAGACAAAAAGTAAAAAAAGGAACCGTTATAAGATCACTTTCTTATCCGTCTGTCTGTCTGTTTCTAATTTCTATTCACAGGACATTGAAAGAATAGCAATGCAATGTGAGCAGAATCGCAATTAATCAATAATTAAAAATGTTAATTTAAAACGTTAAGTTAATGTTAATAATTTTAATTTTAGTTTTTATATGTTATAGTAAAAAAGAACCGTTATAAGATCACTTTCTTATCCGTCTGTCTGTCTGTTTCTAATTTCTATTCACAGGACATTGAAAGAATAGCAATGCAATGTGAGCAGAATCGCAATTAATCAATAATTAAAAATGTTAATTTAAAACGTTAAGTTAATGTTAATAATGTTAATTTTAGTTTTTATATGTTATAGTAAAAAAGAACCGTTAAAAGATCACTTTCTTATCCGTCTGTCTGACTGTTTCTATTCACAGAACATTGAAAGAATAGCAATGCAATGTGAGGAATATCGGAGGAATATCGGAATAAGAAGTAGTTTATTTGTTAGGGTCTCTAGATACCTGCTACCGACTTTCATCACAATTCGTATAGTAGTGGTTTGATTTTTAGGAGTCCAGACAGACCCAGAATGCTTTTCTGACACGGAACCGTCGCGGATAGAGTAGCAAACACGTGCGAGCGAAGCGAGCGCTTACGTTTAAAGGACTCCAGATAGGCCCGGAATGTTTTTTTGACACATTACCGTCACAGATGGAGAAGGTTAGGTTAGGCTCCCCTCCCCCTTTCCTCTTCTGCCCATTTCAGCCCCTCCCTTTTTCATCCCCTTTCTCTTTCCTGTCCTCCCCCTTTCTTCTTCTCCCCACTTTATCTCCTCCCTCTTACAGCCCCTTGCTCTTTCCTATCCTCCCCTTTCCTGTCCTCCCCCTTCCCGTGCTCCCCATTTTCTGTCCTACCCTTCTCCCCTTCATCACTCTCTCCGCCTCCGCCCAACTACAACCTTTTAAAATACATCTTGAGTCCTGATCCCGTAAGTCCCGATCCCGTAAAAATATCGGGATAAAAAGTAGCCTATGTGTTAATCCAGGTCTCCAGCTATCTACATACCGAGTTTCAACGCAATCGGTCCAGTAGTTTTTGCGTGAAGGAGTAACAAACATACACACACACACACACACATACACACACACACATACACACACACACAAACTTTCACATTTATAATATTAGTAGGATAGGATATGTTAATTTTATAAAGACAAAATGGGGCGAAATGGTGTCATCACTATCACTACATAGTATAAAACAAAGTCGCTTTCTCTGTCCCTATATCCCTATGTATGCTTAAATCTTTAAAACTACACAACGGATTTTGATGCGGTTTTTTTAATAGATAGAGTGATTCAAGCGGAAGGTTTATATGTATAATACATGCATAATATAGCCGTTCGAAGCCGGGGCGGGTCGCTAGTCTATGATAAATCAAATGACCGTGAAGCTAAGTCGCTATTTTGATTGAAAATCAAATTAGAGTAGATTCGACTTAGAGTTGAAATCGATGCTTGTTTCAGTCAGTCACAGATAGGGTCCGAAATAGACATACAGTCAACCACCATAAGAACGTTTACTTCGCTTACACTGTAAGCGCTGCTTATGCAAACTTCGAGTCTATATTGACGTTAAAATTACATAAAAAGATGTTTTGTGTTTTAAGTTTTATGTTTTGTTTATTGTGCAAAAAACGTTTATCTATTACGACCCGCCCCGGCTTCGCAAGGGTATATTATGCATGTATTATACATATAAACCTTCCGCTTGAATCACTCTATCTATTAAAAAAACCGCATCAAAATCCGTTGCGTAGTTTTAAAGATCTAAGCATACTAAGGGACATAGGGACATAGGGACGGCGAAAAGTGACTTTATTTTATACTATGTAGTGATGATAGTGATAACTTCCGCTCCCTTTGTTATTTCCAATGAATCAATGTATCCTCATACCAAGTTCCATCAAAATTGGTCCATTAGTTTCGGAACCTATTCGTTACAAACTGAAAAATCTTTTCCTCGTAAAGATTTTTATATTGCCATGTTGTATGAGCTTATGTTGCCAGACAACAGAATTTTTTTTACCACAGTTCGAGTTGACTCGTATATAAAACTTCCGAGTCTACTCGTAGTGTAAACCCCGCTTTAAACTAACCACCAATCTTCTGTCCCTATCTTTGTAAAATGACCTTACCTTACCAAGATGTTTTATCTTTGGAGATTTATCTAATGTCTATAAATATTATGTAAAACTTTATATAAAGGTATAATTATATATAATACTAGTTGCGCTTCGCAGTTTCACTCGCGTAAGTACCGATCCTGTGGGATCTTCGTTAATCCAGGTCTCCAGCTATTTACAGACCATAAGTTTCATCGCAATCGGTCCAGTAGTTTTGGCGTGATGGAGTAACAAACATACACACACACACACAAACTTTCACATATTAGCAAAATAGTAGAACTTACTTGTACTTGTATACGGGCTGTTTTCGGCAATTAGACCCTTTTTAAATGGGTCCTTTTTGCGTGAGGATGGAGTAGGCTTTCCCAGCACCTACCACCTTCTCAGCTTATTCGACCGTGCGCAGAGAAAATAACTATAAATAAATAAATATAAAAATCAATTGGTGCACGGCCGGATCAGCCGGTGGGATCGAACCCACGACCTTCTGAATGAAAATCAAGGACCACTAGGCCCGCACCGCTACTTTTTACCCGACTGCGCATATGTGGCCCTCTAGAGCCCAAACGCGTGGGCCGATTTTGATGATTCTTACGTTAATCGATTTGTCTCAACCCGACAACGACTATTTGACGACTATTTGTCGTCCAACAAATAGTCGTCCGACATTTGTCGTCCAACAAATTGTCGTCCGACATTTGTCGTCCGTCAATAGTCGTCCGACATTTGTCGTCCGTCAATAGTCGTCCGACATTTGTCGTCCGTCAATAGTCGTCCGACAAATAGTCGTCCGACATTTGTCGTCCGTCAATAGTCGTCCGTTAAAAAATACCATATGTGCGGAAGTACGTCTTAATACACTCACAGCCAAATTAAAAACAGTAGGCCCAGGCATACATTTTCGCCGCGCCGTAGAGAGGGGATAGCTGTCTACTCTCCATCCGTCTTAGGCTTTTTCGATCAGGTCACGTGTCCTGACGCGAGTTTAAGATTTTATACCCATTACAGAAAAAGTGCTCAACGCCGCTAAAGAAGTTTTCACTTCAAAAAAAAAATGGCGAGTACAAGACGCCTTATTATCCAAATTAAAAAAAAAGTTGACCAACTATATCAAGTGGGTTTATCGTTGAATAGGTATTTCAAAATATATTTTTTTACATTTGATAGTTCAGCATTTAACCACTACCAAACCTGCCTGATGGTACGTGACGATGCGATCTCGGACGCTTTCCTAGAAGATACCTATTCACCCTCAAATTGTACACGTCAGGAAAGACAGAAGCAGGCAACTGATTCCATTCCCTTGCTGTACGAATAAGGAATGAATCCATAATCTCTCATCATTGCAACTACTCTAGAACCTCAGGCAAAGCTACTTATCAAAGCCCTGACCTTTCTCCAATAGAAATCTTAATCCGCGACATTATTAATTGCATATAAACACAGTAATTAGTGGTTTTATCACCGTAATGGATTACCATTGACAAGATAAGATGGCGCCCCGGGTTAACACTAAATAATAGGTTAAAAGTTGGTTGAAACTAGGTTGAAAGCACCCAATTGGCGATGTAACATGTTAAATACAGTGGTTTAAGTGACAGCTAAGATTAATTTGGTCTAATTGATGATTTATTACTTTAATGATAAAAAAGTAAGTAGGTAAGTATGTTAGGTAACTAACTTTAGTATGTCTAAAAATTCTAATTAGATTTGTTTTATGCACGACAATAGCAAACAAAAGACGCTTTCAGGAATGTAGTCGCCGTTTTTCCTTTTTAACCGACTTCAAAAAAGGAGGAGGTTCTCAATTCGGATGTTTGTATTTTTTTTCCTTTTTTTTCTAGTCAACTAAATTGAAAAAGTAACAGGATTGTGCACAGGATTATCAAGCTCTGACCGATCTAAAAATGAGTACTCCTACTGCATTTTGAGTATTCTGCTCATCCGCTAATCAACATCAGACTTCACAAAAAAATTATGAGCCCAACTTGAAGTGCAGAACTGCCATAAAAATAATCATCGAAATCGAAAAAACGCGAACAAAAAAGGAAGGTGAACATTTCTAGTATGGTCCAGTAAGTAGGCGAAGATCTTTACCTAGATAATTCACAAGATACTTTTTGTAACGCATGAACTTTTAAAAAGCTCTAGAAGCTTTTGGAACTACTTAGTTTCGTTCCTTCTTAGTCGTGTATTCTTTTTACCTTTTTCATAGAACGGATAAGTTTTTTAAATCGTGTCCATAGAAGCTTTTAACCTACTTGGGATTTAGTTGAAGTTTTGGATCTTTATTGTGATCGCAACCTAAAGTGAAATGTCCTACAAAAGCCGTCTTTTCTCGACTTAAGTTTGGATAAGCTTAGAAACGACTAGGAATTTTTTAAGCGGTGATAGGTCTTGGCCGGCGGCTTATAAGACCACCCCCTAGACAATGTCATGGTGCCAAGTCATTATTGGCTTTTTTGCTCAATTACTGCCCTCCAAAACCGCTAGACCATGCAACCGTGACTATCACTGACATCAAAAAGTGCGCGAAATCTTACACAGATAAGTAATTACGCGCGCCACAGATCTGTATCTAAGTTTGAGGGTAGCACGCGTCAGGCGGGCGGCCGGCCACGTGACCGTGTTTGCTCTTCCTACATACACCCCTTATTGAGTTTCGGCTAGTTTTCCAATAACTAGAGAGCTTGTAAACTAATAAGGGGCTTGAGTTACCGCAGATCAATGGGATTCGAAACTTATGAGTTGGATAGAGGTTCCAAAAACCTGCCCGGCCATGAGTTTAATCTTATATGCCGGTTTCACACTATAAATAACTATTGAAGGACATTCCACACATCGTCGCCATCTAGCCCAAAGCTAAGTAACTAGACGTCTTGTGTTATGGGTGCTAGACAACGGGTGTACTACCTACTTAATATGCTTTGCTTTTGTAAATATCACTATCATCACTATCAATACATAGTATAAAACAAAGTCGCTTTCTCTGTCCCTATTTCCCGTTGACCGCTTAAATCTTTAAAACTACGCAACGGATTTTGATGCGGTTTTTTTTAAAAGATAGAGTGATTCAAGAGGAAGGTTTATATGTATAATACATGCATAATATAGCCGTGTGAAGCCGGGGCGGGTCGCTAGTATACTTATAATACATAGAAACAACCACACCACAGACAAATATCAAAGCACAAATACTTGTCTGAGGCGGGAATCGAACCCGCAACCCTGTGTTTGGCAGTCCGGCATGGTGACATTGGTGACCATTGTGCCAACTGGGTCGTCCAATTCTATTCTTCTTCTTATAGTGAAGTTCATTATCATTATATTACCAGCCAAAGAACCTTTACTGCTGAACACAGGTGTTCGAACGTTATACAGTTTTTTTTACTTGAGGGTAGGAATACTACGCTTGGTCAATTACATGGAATTGGTCGAGCACTCGCGTCATCGACGTCAGATGAGACATACGCTTACGTGTCTTGTCGCCGGGAGTCTCACCGGGATTTTCGTGGATTTTATGCTTCATGATTTTATGCGATATACGTCGGAGAAACCGTGTAATAACAAGTTTTTTTTGCATAGCTTTTGTCGCGGGCTTTGAGTGCGGCGACCAAATCAAGAAATTCCGTAACGAAAATAAAACCTAATGCCTACATGGTAGGCGGAGTGCGCCTACCATGTAGCTCGGCCGAGCGTTCGCTTAACGTGTGTATGTATATGGTACGACTGTACGAAGCTCGCACCATGCAATAGCTTTACCGCGGCAGTCCCCGAGTGCCACACGTTTTTTAAGAGGCGAGTCCCTAAAAACGTCATTTAGTATTTTAAAAATATTGAAGAACTCCCTGCATTGTAAGACACTAAAAAGAATTCTCGATAGCTTATTAGATGAGTCTACAGTTTCACTATCAGATATTTTGAAAATAATCCATAGTTTTTGAAAAAACAATTATTAACTTTGATGAAAAACATCGAAATCGACCTTTCCTATTTTAAGTATCTGTGCTACTTCGTTGTTATATTTGAAAATATTTATGGTTAAATTGTGAGACAAAAGTATAGAGAATGCATTCATCATTGCAGTTTTTTACTTATTGAAACCAAATAATAATAATCAATGCCGAAACATAGATATTTTTTTTGGTTAAAATCATTCCTCGCTGCCCATACATTTTAGTATGAAGCAGTAGCTCGCGACATTTCGCTTTATATTAGATGTCACGGCGCGCAAAATTGACAGTGTCATCTCAGTATTCAAGGTGAGAGCACGTCCATTTGTTTCCCGACATTTATTGTTTGACCTGGCATAAGGGTGGGGTGCGAGTGTTGCACACGACAACTAATTTGTAATTGTACCTATTCTTCGAGCAAGGAGTCGAAACTAGGTATAATCAGCGCACAATGAGAATAGGATGGAACCTTGTCAAAGTAAATCGAAAATGACAGTTTATAAATACATATATAAATAAATATTGCAGGACATTCCACACATCGCCATCTAGCCCCAAGCTAAGTAACTAGACTTGGGTTATGCGTGCTAGCCAACGGATATACTACATATACTGGGTTATTGGAAATTATACTAGCAAGCCGTTGAGGGCTACTTCTGTGCACCCAAACCAACAACTTTAGGTTAGGTTAGGTTTACCTGAAAATCAGCTGTTCCTTACACGGAGAGGTCAGTAACCTTAAAATATGACTTATTTTTTAAGTTTCATGTACTGTTTTTGGTCTGAATGACCTTTGTTTTAAAAAATCAGCAAATATCTACCTACTTATAAAAATTTGTAAATATATACTTATAATACATAGAAATAACCAGACCACAGACAAATATTTAAGCATAAATACTTGTCTGAGGCGGGAATCGTACCTGTGTGGCAGTCCGGCATGGTGACCATTGTGCCAACTGGGTCGTCTTCAAGTAGCGTTAGCATAAAAGTTCTGAATAATGGGTAATTCGTTTTGTTGTAATTAGTTATTTTTTATTTATTCATATTTAGTGTAGCTACATATATAGTATAGGCATTTCTACTGTATGTGAAGACTTCACGGACAAACATACATACTGACACATATACGGGTCAAACTGAGAACCGCCTTTTTTTGAAGTCTGTTAAAAATACACAAAAATGTTTCATGGTTGTAATCCTTTCAATAATAATGTTTAGGGATATTTTTTTTAGTTATTCCAATTATTATTCCCCAATGCCACTCATATGTGCTTCATGGGAATCATCATCAGAGCTTTGACTTTCTTCAGAAGTATCGCTTTCTGAAAAAAATGAAGTTGATGCAGCCAAAGTTCCCTCACCTCGGATGCGTGACACCGTGTTTTAGATATGCTTGTTGCTCGTTCGGTTATTTTTTTTTGTATTTTTGAACAAACCCATAGGTTTGTCAAAAAGATCTCTTGACAATGTAATTCCCGAATTACTAGATTCGTGATCCACAGCCAACTATGTCATCATTTTCAATGCGTTAGAAAAACCGACTTCGTTCCTGATCGAAATATCTATCGACTGCCAGAACTATTTGAGGTGGTTGACTATTCAAAGTTTTACCCCATTTTCCACTCATTATCACTAAATCACTAAAATAATCACACAATAATTAATTACATAAATCTAGCATTTATAATAAAACAAACCACAATTTATAACAACACAAACCACGGTCGGAATTTATTATTTGTTTATTTAATCACTTTAATAAGCACAGTCCTTATGTGCTCGTTTTATTTATAATTTTGGAGAAAACATTTTTTTAAATGAAATCGCCATTGCTCCATAGATAATCTACCACAGACAATAATAATTTTTCTTTAAATCAATGGGTCTGTTTCAAATCCGCGACACTATGACCGTGCAAATAACTAATTTATACCTAATTATTATTCAGAACTTTTTTTCTAACGCTACTTTTCTGTCATTTTCGATTTACTTTGACAAGGTTCCATCCCATTCTCATTGCGCGCGGGTTATAATGTGATATTGATTATTTATTTTAACCTAAGAAATAACTGTTTCTATATTTCATTTTAATTTTTGACATAGGTAATTATGACAGGCAAACATAGACAAAAAATTAAATACTTCATGGACTGTGGTTTTTTACCTTTCGATATAGGGCATTACAACAAACAAATAATGCCTTCACACCAAACCTCTAAAGCGTCTCGGAAATGGGATATTTGAAGAAACGTTTATCCTACGATTTTATAAAAGTTCGCGGTGCACTTTGAGACCCATACCCTTCGATAGAGGGCATTACAGCGAAAAAATTATGCTTACACAACAAACCTCAAAAGTGTCACGGAAAAGGACGCGGTGATACGTCTTGTAGAAATACTTGGTCACAATGCTTTTATTTGAATATCCCGTTTCTGAGCTGTTTTAGAGGTTTGGTGTAAAGACATTATTTTTTTATTGTAATGCCTTTTATCAATAGGTATGGGTGTCAAACTGCACAGCGGCATTTTAAATTACTATGCCGGTTGTGTCCAAAGATCTTTACATTTCGATCTCTAATTGGATATGTTTTACAAACAATTTGCGGGAAAGAAAAACTCAACTAGTATTTGACGTTCCTGCCTTTTGCAGGACATATATATATTTTTTTTTGTTTTCTCTAAAGAAATTAAAATAGGAATTTATTGAGCTGTCAAAAATTAAATAAAAATATGGAAAAGGTATGATTTAGGTAGGTAGGATGTATTAAAATTGTAGCTTATTTTTATATTTTAATCCTATATATTGTAACTTATTTTTATTCAAGGTTAATAATAATGGGAAAAGTAAAAGGAAATTACTATAAATCCCAAAAAAATAAAGGAAGATTTGAGACAAACCAGTAACTATAATGTACTCATCTTTTTACCCAACTATATCGAATATTATAAAGATTGGTAGGTGTTTTGCCTGAATATTTATATAATAATATATGATGCCGATACCGACACGTTTTAACCTGTTTCTTAGTAGGGCACATAGGTACATACGAACGTTTATGTATGAATTTTCAATATATAGAGACGGATGTAATAATTATTTCGCATAATTATTATTATAAAAATATATAAATATAAAAATTATTATAGTACAGAACATTTACTTATTGACAATTTCGTTATCAAACAAAATACCCAAAAAACGTACACTCTGACCCCACCCTTTCCCGCCAGCTACTTACTACCGGACTGCAGTTTTGCGATGTGACAAGTTAAATACTACATACATTGCGTGTTTTCTATTATATTCATAAACATCCTACGAAGACGAACGCTTGATGAATATGTAACTTGTACAAAATGTACGATGCATCGAAAGTAGATTTATTTGTTTCCAGGGTGCATAATTTTAATACTGCGTTGCACCTGTGTGGCTAGAAAATATCAATGTGTGTGTTCTATCAGAAGTTCCCACGGTCAAGGATTACAGGCTTAAATAGGCTTGCATTTGACGTGATCTCACCTGATGGGAAGCGAAGATGAGGTCGAAGATGTAGCATGCTCGCCTAGAAGGTACCTATTCACTCTAGACTTGAAGACTCCAAGGTTGTAGTTTTGTGGGAACAGCGACGCGGGTATGAGTTCCACTTCTTAGCAGTGCGTACCAGAAAGGTGGATGGTGAAAGGTGGAAATTGTATTAATTGTTAACTTTAGAGGGTGGCGCATCATATTATGTGCTGTATTTCCACCGAACTACTTACCCGGAAGTGTGTGACGTATTACTTAGAGTGTGCATTCAGCTAGTGACAATTATTATCACATCTTAAATAATATACGTGCAGAGGATCCTGAAACTACCATCCAGAGGAAAGGCGGTGCAGATTGAAATAGGTAAGTGGCAATCGTTTTGTTACTCCCTCATAAGTCATAAGTGTGTAAAGGTTAAGTGTACGAAGATCTCAATAACTAGAAGATTTCAAATAATAAAAATATCACTACGATAAAATAGAAATATTAAACACTAGCTGACCCGTGCCCACTTCGTTGGGCATTTATTTTATTAATATTAAAAATTAAATTATCTATACTAATATTAAAATAGTACATTGCGATACAAGTGTGGAAAGTTGATCATTCCATAGAGGCGGTTTATGACGCGCGAGCGGAACGCGAGCGTGGCAAAAGCCGAGATGGAATGATCAATTCACACGTGTATCGTACGACGTTTTTTATCACAGTTGCGAATAAAAAAAAGACTTGTTAAAATTTTAATAATAAAAAGTTTTTAAGAATTTTAGGCTAGGCAAAAGACTTTTAACCTATACAGTGTCTGATATACAATATTTTTTTTGGGTTTTTTTCATTTGTTTTTGCGTTGGCGGTTAAAAACAGAATATAATGGTAAGGAAAAAATATATTTTTATCACAGTTGCTCATAAAGTGGATCTTATTAAACCGCTTTTAGGCTCATAATGCAACGTATTATAAACGCGTGCGATAAAAAAAAATCCAACTAGTGCTAAAATAATACGCTATCCCGATAAGTCAAATACGTATCTTACTGCTAATGACATATGTTTTGATGTATAGAAAAAAGGCACCATCAAAAAGTTTTTAAACCTTGCTGGTTTAAAACTCTTTATTGATACCTTTTTTCTTCTTTTCAAAAGGTCTCTAAAGTCTGATAACGAACGATAATTTTACGTGACGTCTTTGAAAATAAAAAAAATTGAGTTTTGTTTTTCCTTTAGATATACATAAATATTTTTTTTCCTTACCATTATATTCTGTTTTTAACCGCCGACGCAAAAACAAATGCAAAAACCCAAAAAAAATTTTGTATATCAGACGAGGTTGTATAGGTTGAAAGTCTTTTGCCTAGCCTTTCGGGAGTGTAATTAACAAAAAATAGTAAACATAACCTAAAATTCTTAAAAACTTTATAATATTTTAAGTTATATATTTTAAGTACTTACTTTTTTTTTATTCGCAACTGTGATAAAAAACGTCGTACGATACACGTATGGAAAGTTGATCATTCCATCTCGGCTTTTGCCACGCTCGCGTTCCGCTCGCGCGTCAGAAACCGCCTCTATGGAATGATCAACTTTCCACACTTGTATCGCAATGTACTATTATGTACCTAAAGAAAAAACAAAATAAACACAAACCTCAATTTTTAATTATTTTCAAAGACGTCATCACGTAATATTATCGTTCGTTAAGGTGGTACGTTTTCCCTACTAAATGTTTTAGAGATTCCTACGTTTTATACTGAGATATTTAACTTATTATGACTTAAAGTAGGCCTAATTTAAGCTATTGTAGGGGCAGACCAAAAATATCACTGTTTAACATCCAGGAAGTACTCTGTTTCAGCGTGAAAAAAGAGACCAATTTTACGTATGGTTATATTGACGTATGGTCATAGTGTGAGGTGACGCATAGATGTGTGGAAACACGCGACGTTGTCGCGTTGTGTGTGGAAGCAGGAACACGCAATTACGCTAGAGCAGAGCCGCAATACAGTTTGCTGGATAAGGGCGACGTTGCCTCTCCGTCTAATCTGTCTAATAAAAAATCAAAATAATTTCAATTGCATGATATTCAACTCAGTGCTGCCAGACCTACACCTGCAAGATTTTATGTAACTTTTGGCACTGTCGCGTCACTTTTGATACTTGAATTATACATTATTTTGATAGACTTATCAAATTATCACTTTACGTATATAATAAATAAATAAACATTTGTACTTGTTTGCATTTAATTAATAGTATAAAAATATAATAAAATATAAATGAAGTATAGTAATTCGTGAGAAACAAACCAAGCAGTCTTGTTGTTTTTTTGATACTGTTTGTTGTACACACTGGTAACATACACCCAGTCGATACTTTGCCTCGCACTAGATGCGCGCTTGTTACCTAGGCAACGGAGAGTCAACAGAGATGTCAAGTAGTCAGTAAATAGAAAAACCAAAAATAAAATATTATAATCATTTAATATATTCCTACTATTGTGTTTAAAGTATCATCCATCTGAGCACCTACTGAAAATAAACCTTGAGGGAATTTTAGTGTCTTGTAAGTGATTGAATTATTTCACAAGTATACCCCTCAAGGTGGGTAACCTATCCACACAAGTTGGGCCGTAGGAACAAACTAACGACTACTCTGGGTCCCAGGCCATGAAGGAATAGCAGGAAATGAGAAGACTGATGAGCTGCAAGAACAGGATCGGCAAGTGATATGCTTGGACCAGAACCATGTACGGGCCTGCCAGCATGCACAATCACAAAGGCCGTAAAGGATTACGTTGATAAGAAACACACGCAAGAGTGGGAAATCAGTGAAGGGCTACTACATTCGAAGAAATTCATAGGTAGCAGGCCCAGAGGGGCTTCTAAATTTATATTGAATAACGGAAAAAGAAAAGCACGAGCTGTGATTGGTGCCTTGACATGGCTTTACAAAACCATCCTTTTAAAAATGAAGATAACTTCTAATATTGACTGCAGAACCTGCGGTGATGTCAGAGAAACTATATCCCAAACCGAAAAACATAGGATTTTTCCTCTTAGTGGGATCACTGCGTTAATCGATCCCAAGGGGTCGAAGTGTTGCTGGCTATGTCAGTCCCCGATATAAGATGATAAGATAGAACTAATTTTAAATAAATAAACCTTTTTGTACATTACTTTGTCTTTATTTTTCTCTTTCCATTCAGACCTAGTACAATTTGCATCGTTCAGAATTCGTCCTAGTTAAAAAAAAAAGATTACTAACAGTACCTACCATAAAATTGATCCTGTTTTAGAAAATTTATTCAAAAATATATTTTCAAAAAAAAATTCTATTTGTATCGAGATTTGAACCGGGGCTCTTCAGAACACTACCCCGCCGCTCTAAATGACTACACCAATCGGTATCTGTAGGACTACGTCAAATATAGTCTATAGTTGCTACAGTTTATTGTTTTGTATGTGTGCGTGTCATTTATATCGTGACAAGAGTTAAAAATTGTACTTTGGAAATACATTAAAATGTGACTTCCAAAAAATTAAATTATGTTTGAAATATGTTCAGAGCAAACTAGAAAACAGGCAATATATATACAAATACTTTAATTCCACGTCAATTATAGCAAAATAAAATAAAACAATACTTTCGGGGAAAACAAGCGCCATCTAGCGGAATACTTTGCTTAGCGATACGAAACATTCAACCTTAACAGACTTTAGAGACAACCTTTTGAAAAGAAGAAAAAAGGTACCAACAAAGAGTTTTAAGCCTGCAAGGCTTAAAAACTCTTTGGATGGTACCTCTTTCTATACATCAAAACAGTATAACCCAGATAAAGGAGATCATTCATGTTTCTAACAAAAAATACCCACAAAAAAAAATGCCGGCCAGTAATAAAAATTGTTTCTATCTTGTAGAGAATAACATTTTAAACAATGTTTACTAAGGCAACAAAGAGCTACGATCAAAAATCGTTGAGTTATTTTACATTGAAAACCCAAAAAATGCATTTTATAGAGATCCGTATGACCACTTTTAAGATCCCACTAAAACTTCTGAAAGGGTTATTGGATATACCTATGTATATAAATATAATAAAAACAGACAAAGCTTATCCATTTACTACTTATTTTTATATTTTTTCTGTAGTAATATCTTAAAAGTGGTCAAACGGATCTCTACAATATGCATTTTTTTGGGTTTTCAGTGTAAAATAACTCAACGATGGTTGATCGTAGCTCTTTGTTGCCTTAGTAAACATTGTTTAAAATGTTATTCTCTACAAGATAGAAACATTTTTTTTTCTGGCCGGCACCTTAATTTTTGGGTACGATTTGAATGGTGTCCTTTAGAATGTTTCATCTACTATATTATTATGTCATTAGCAGTAAGATACGTATTTGACATATCGGGATAACGTATTATTTTAGCACTAGTTGGATTTTTTTTTATCGCACGCGTGTATAATACGTTGCATTATGAGCCTAAAAGCGGTTTAATAAGATCCACTTTATGAGCAACTGTGATAAAAAAATACTTTTTGTAACTTAAATATAAAAGTTAGACATATGCAGCTGCTGTCGTTGACTTTTTTGTAGGCATTTTCAAGCTCCACATCTTTTCTATAGAACTCAAAAATATATCTTTCATAGTTAAGGCAGCGTTCGTAAGAAACGCTTTCATTCGACCGTTTTATCTCCGATTTACTTTGCAAAACGGACTACCACGTAAAAGCCTTTTTATTTTTCGTTTTTTTTATATAACCTATGACACTCAGCAATAATGTGGCTTTCTATTGGTGAAAGAATTTTTAAAATCGGTTCAGTAGATCCCGAGATTACCCCTTACAATTTAACAAATATACAAACACACAAACTTTACTTCTTTATAATATTAGTATAGAAGTATAGATATAGATTATTTCGTATAAAAAAGTTACGACAAAAATATTCACAATCACTATCACTATCACTACATGGTATAAAATAAAGTCGCTTTTTCTGTCCCTATTTCCCTTTGTATGCTTAAATCTTTAAAACTACGCAACGGATTTGATGCGGTTTTTTTTAATAGATAGAGTGATTCAAGAGGAAGGTTTATATGTATAATACATGCATAATATAGCCGTGCAAAGCCGGGACGGGTCGCTAGTTACTCCATAAACCACAAAATCATCAATCATCAAGAGAATAAGGTTGACTTTATTTGTCTTTGACTCAGTTCGACGTATAAAGTAACGACCCTTTTGAATGAACAGTCTAGATACTTCAGGCACATGAGTAACTAAGACCAGAGCCTAAGGTTGTTCTGGGCTGTCAAAGTTAATACGTAATTGTGACGTAATCATGTAGGGTTGGCACAGGTGGATTATATTAAATAAAAAAAAATGTGTATCAGTGTCTTTTATTATGGGCGTTTATTTTGGCGCGGTGACAGTGTAGGTAATCTGAATTTTGATTAAAAAAAATGAAAGTGGGTACGAAACGTAATAAATTAGCAGGTAATGAGGAGCATCAAATTAAGTTGAAAGTAGCGGCTTTATAAATCAGTTAAATCATTTTTAACTTAAATTGCTATGAATTTATCATTCTGGTAACTGAATTTATTGATTTTTTTACTTACCTACAAGCGAAAAGATAAGACAATGAAAAACAGAAAGTGTTTCGAAAATTTAATTTTAGACAATCAGAAATTAAGGTGACCTGAATAATTAAATATCTCAGTTACTATAGGATTTTTAATATAAACGCCATCTAAAGATTTTTAAGCATATTGTTCCATGAAAATAATAGATGGTGAAGTGACACTGAAGCTAAAAATGAAGGTTACATTTGTGCGAACGCACGACGTAAGAAAAATTAAAAAACAAAAATGTTTTTAAGGGTTAGCTGCAGAGACATAGCTGTTTCAAGTTTGACAGTTGTCAGTTGGAATGAAGTCCTCGACGAGACTTATCACCTCCCTATAGAACCACCAGCCCAGGACCAACAGCTGCAGAGATATAGCTGTTTTAAGATTGACAGCTGTCAGTGGTGTCGTTACAACTTTTGGTCTTAATTTTTTTCATTTAGCCCCCTTTCGCAACGCGCGATAAGGAACTATCGTTCCAAAAATCCTTTCGCGCACGCGCACGCCGCACGGCTTACAATTATAACAAAAAGTGTCGAAAGTGTCGTTACAACTTTTGGTCTTAATTTTTTCAGTCTAGCCCTCTTTCACAACGCGCTATAAGGAACTATCGTTCCAAAAATAATAAATGTTACTACTTACCTAGTGGAGTTCATAGTATAGTTAAAAAACGATATGTTTTTATGTCTTCTATTATTATTCATACACACAGTGCAGTACACCACATAAAATTTACAACTTTGATGTGAAACATCTACACGTAACCGCACGTAAAACCGATTTCTGGCGTGGCGACGCATGCCGCGCACGCTATATGATGGTATATAAATACAGTCTATATGCAGTAGTGTGTACGGTGTACACACCGTAATCGACTGTGCGATTCTATCACAATCTGTTCTTTTCTGCATATTACTTTTACAAAATAATGTCGATATTTCGCATCTGCCAGGCGTCCCGTGTTTGAAACCTTTACAATAATTATAAGATAAAGCTATAAAACACGCAACGCTTGAAGTTTACCACATGCATGCGTGTGTCACAGCCCTATAGTCGGGCAGTGTTTGGGCACTATCCGAGCCAGTATATACCGGTTTCTCTCCGTACGTCACGGGCCGCCAGTGCTCAGGCACACACGCGCGTTAAGCTTGTAGTAGTGTACTTATCAAAGAGCCTTGTATGACACCTTAGTCTCTGGTCTTAGTTACTCATGTGCTTCAGGCTCGGCAAATCGTAAATGCGTCCCTAAACCTATGTATAGGACTTAATAATATAAATGGAATAAGTACCCTTTCTCAACCTCTAAGCCAAAAATTCTACTCAATTAAATAGAGTTCTTAGCAACGAATACTATATTCAAATAACAAAAACAAACCTACTTCATAAAGCCATATAAAGCTAAGGGCTAAAACCAAATAAAAAAACAGACGGATTTTTCCCGAACTAATATTTCTCTACACAAACGCTTAGACACTAGCGCTGTTTGTAACTGTAAAACTAACATGGTCGGATTAACTAAGGGCTGTAACAAACAACTTAACTGTGCAGGCGGATTATTCCTGAACTATAAATAATTGTAGATTAATGCATAGACACTAGCGCCGTATTTGAGTGAAAGAGAAACTTGGTTATGTTTTAATCGCGAGGGCTCTGATCGCAACGTCAACAATGCATGAGTGACACTTGACGTTTCGGACTTTAATCCTGTATTTGTGGATGTGTGTAGGGTTGTTTGGATGCGGTAGTTTGTGCACAGTCAGCTAAATAGGCTTTATACACAGATTTTTTTAAAAGAAAGCACAAATTAACACAGTATGTATTTCCTCCGCTCCGCGGTTTGACGCGCGTAACTCCCGATCCCGTGGAAATATTGGAATTAAAAGTATGTTACTGTCAATGAATCAATGTACCCTCATACAAAAATTCATCTAAATCGGTTCAGTAGTTTCGGAGCAATCCAAACAAACAATAAAAATTTCGTCTTATTAGTATAGATAGCGGGTTATGGTGAGCGCACACTTAGCCGCACCGCACGCACCGCAGTCTCCGTTTCTGACGTCATCAGCATCGGCCTTGGGAATTTCCTTCGCTCGCTGCGGCGACTGCGGCGGCGCGTGCGGTGCGGCTAGGTGTGCGCTCATCTTTAGCCTCCACTTAACTAGGCATTTCTGGAAAATTTTAAACCTTGATTCATCAAAAACAAGTAGAATGCATAGGTAATATCTTAATTAAGACTATGGCTATGTATAGTGTAGTGGTTATTGGTGGTTATCGCGCGCACACATGGAAAGCGCGTTGGGAGTTCAAAACTTACCGCTTTGATCAATTTTAGAGATGCATTTCTTTGAAAAAAAAATTCCACAGGCACAATTTCTTATACAAAAGCCTATTAAATTTCTGCTTTAGTACTTTCCTACACACAGGTTAAGATTCTGGTATATATTTTTTATCTGCTTGAAACGTACTAAATTAAATTAAAAGTTAGTAAATTAATAGCTACTTATTCTTTAATAAAGTGTCGTTAAAAAAATATAAAAATAAAACCGCATCCATTTTTCTCTCATCCACGCAAACCCATCACCGAAAAATCGTCATCAACGAACGAAGCTGCGAAGTGTTGATTTTTGTTCTCAACGGCACCGAGGTTCCCATGGCACCATCATCTCTCCAGAGACCGTAGTGGTCTAATAGTAAACCATTTAGCACCCTCGCAGGAACCAATTTCATCAAATTTGGTTTAGCTGGCATGCGGGGATGGAATTGTAATTTTTCGGAAAATCAAATAGAAGAAACTTGTAGGTACTTTCTTAGGTAGGTAAGGTTAAGGAACGGATGCCCGAGGAATGAGAACAAAAATTCCAAAATTTACTTGATTAAATGTTGATAAAATGAAAAATAAAATGCCAAACTAACTTTCGTCATTTTCTTTATAACTTGGGTTTCATTACATACTTTTTCTAGGCGATTGACACTTCAAAAAAAGTGCTAAAAAGGCGCTATAAGTGCTATCGAGAAATAAAAGTGCTAGTATAAAAAGTGATTTTAACACCTAAAGTGCAAAATTGACATCACTGGCGCGGGACGACCTCCGACGAGACGGACGGACGACTTAATTAAGGTCGCGGAAGTCGTTTGACGCAGAAAACAAGCGACCGATCTCTCTGGCAGTCTTTGGGGGAGGCTTATGTCCAGCAGTGGACATCCTGTGGTTGATATGATAACAAATAAATATTGTAGGATACTTTACACAGCGCCACGGGACCCAGAGAACGGATATAATACTTATATACTTTTCTTTTGTTAATATTTAATAGACATACAGACACCCAGACCAGAAACCAAAACATCTGTACTCACATAAATACTTGTTTGAGGCGGGAATCGAACCTGCAACCTCCTGCGTCACAGGCGGGTGTTCGATATGATGATGAAGTAAAACCAGGGTTTAAAAGCAAATCAAACGAAAGACACCAGCATTTCCACCAAACACTTGTTAACCCAACGTCAATAAACAAAAGCCCATCAAAGATCCCCTAAAGATACCAGTCTCATCCACATAAATCATTTAGCATATTTCATATCAACTTCAGATAGGAATATTTGCATGACCCCCAACTGCACGCTATTCTAATTGAGCCATTTCACAGATAAGTAGATAAAACACGCTAGCCCGAGATCCCTTTAAAGACGACCTTCATCGATCTGTTTAATGGATGAAAAGTTGTTTATATCAAACTAACTGTTTTAGTCAAACGTTGTTTTGCCATATAAAGAAAATGTGATAAATGAAGAACCGCTCGACCGATTTTGTGCAAACTTCACATAAACCATCTACTAAACAGTCCAACTCCAAATAAAGCTTTAACATTTATTGGTTTGGATAGGTGAGCCAGCCGCCCAATTGCCGTATTCTTATGCAGCGCATCTTGACTGCGTTTGCGTCATAACCATAGATTTCGTATTGCTAAGACGCACTCGTCACGCACACGTTACGCACTCGTCACGCACTCGTCACGCACACGTTACGCAAACCTAAACGTCGTAAAGTGTGCGTGACAAGTGCGTCTTAGCAATACGAAATCTATGGTTATGACGCAAACGCAGTCAAGACGCGCTGCATAAGAATACGGCAATTGGGCGGCAGTTCTTGAGTTATAAAATTACAACGAAAAGTGGCATTTTTTATATAAAATCGGCCAATAAATATAATGCAAATGGGATGTCTTAAAAAAATCAGTCCACAATTATTATATTTTGTTTTTTTTTTGTTTTTAGACTTTTCGCTGGTTTGGTTAATAGACAAATTATATAGCAATGAATCACATTTTTTTTTTATTTTTATTTTTTATTTTTATTTTTTTTTATTTTTTTTATTTTTTTTTTAAATAAATAAATAAATATTTCAGGACATATTACACATCGCCATTCAGCCCCAAGTTAAGCAACTTAATGCTTGTGTTATGGGTGCCAGATAACGGATAAACTACTTATATACTTTTTTTTTGTAAATATATACATATTATACATATAGGAAACACCCAGAACCAGAAACAAGAATTTATGGTCAGCATAAATACTTGTTCCCGGCGGGAATCGAACCCGCAACCTTCTGCGTCGCAGTCGGGTGTTCGCCCGACGCGCCACAGAGGCCGTCAAATTTTATTGAATTTTATTGAGAATTTATGGACATTATCTTTATTTTAACTTTTATTTTAAATGTTATCTTTTTTTTTTATTTTAACTTAACGTTAATTAATTAACCAGACCAGTGCAATGACTAGTATCGATTTACTGCCTAAAAAATAGTCAGCAAAACGTTTGCAAATTCTATAGGCTTCATATTTTCGATTTGTATAGAATTTCTCTCTTAATCAAACCAGTGAAAGGTTAAAAAAACAAGACTAAAATTTAATTGTTAATAAATCATTGTCTGAACTGAAATTTTGTAGACAACCCATTTGCAATATATTTATTGACCTATTTAATTTGATATAAAATACTTTTCATCCATTAAACAGCTCGATGACGGTCATATTTGAAGGGATCTTAGGTTACGAGGGCCTAACCCTAAAATTATTCCTATTATTTGCATATAATAACTATGGGGGTTGACATATTGATTAACTATATAAATGGTGTAACTCTAACGAATCTGCCACGGTAATTTCGTCTCTATTTCTTTTATGAATTAAAGTTTAAGTTGCCCTGTTTGTTTTTAGTATAAGAAGGTCCCAAGAGGTGCGTTTTGCCACGACAATACCACACGCATAATGAAGTTATGCAGATTTGGTAATGATGAGCGTTTCATTTCGAATTGTTAGAATGAGTCTTAATATTAGTTTCGGTTTCAGATAATAGTTTTAATGGTACCTATATCTCTCTTGGTGTTTTTAACTTGTGTTATGGAGATACTAGTCCCTTGGGGTCCAGACGCCTTAAAATTTTATAAAGTTACAAAATTCGTAGTGACCAAAGAAAAGAAAAAAGTATGTAAGTAGTATTTTCGTTGTCTAGCACCCATAATATCTAGTTACTTAGCTTGAGGCTAGATGGCGATGTGTGGAATGTCCTGAAATATTTATTTATTTACTAGCTGTCCAGGCAAACGTTGCTTGTTTTGCCATTTACAAAAAAAAACTAATAAAAAAAAACTTGAGAGGTGTCAAGAGACACCCGGATGGAACGAAGTTCCTTTCGATTAATTAGTGAAGGAATTGTAATTTTTTTTATATTTTTTAATGAAAATATCTGGCTTGCTTTCTATAAGAGAGAGCGAGACAGACAAAGAAACATGCGCACGCCGCACGGTTTACAATAGCAAAAAGTGTCGTTACAACTTTTCGTGAGATTTTTTTCCGTCTAGCCACATTCACAACGCGCGATAAGGAACTATCGATCCAAAAATGAAAAATTGATAGTAGTCGATTCTCAGATCTACTGAATATGCGTATAAAATTTCATAAAAACCGGTCAAGCCATTTCGGAGGAGTATGGTAACTAACATTGTGACACGAGAATTTTATATATGTATTAGACTCGCCATCTAACGAGGTAACGCAACCAGCTTTTTGGGCATACTTCCTAGGAACTCTAAGTAGGTAGTTTATTTAATTGAATCAAGTTTTTATTATTTAATTGTTATGAAGAATATTTATTCCCCAAAATAAAAATAAAACTTTTGTTTTTAAATCTGATCAAGATGATTTAAACAGTGCCATCAATTTTGATCCAAGTTATTGCTATAGACTTGTTCGTGTTGCGATAGGTAGGCCGGTGTAGCCAAATGAAGAGAATGGGTCGGAAAAGACTTATTAAAGAGCTTATTTGAGTGTTTTATTATTTTTATAATTTGTACTCCAAAACACACATTGGTTTACAAAATGAATGCAACATTACACTCCTACTAAAGTGTTAAAAATATTAAATAGGCTAGTTTGTTATGATGAGATAATTACAAAAAAAATCACAAAAATCAGACAATAAGAGCTATTTATTTTTGAATGTATATCCCTCTTTTATCCTGTCAGCTGGCAGATGTGGATCTGCAGTTGACTTGATGAGGCCAACTACACGTGAAACTACACGTTTAGCCAAAGTTTAAGGCTTTGGCTAAATGTGTAGTTTGACTAAATACACCCATGACAGAACGAGGGTTTGACACAATACTAATTTGGCCAAACGTGCACTTTGACTAAAGACACCCTTGACCAACCGGCCCCTCTATGTCGCATCTTCTAACAATCCCCAAAACGGAATCAAGCCCAAAAAATGCAACACGACGAAATCGAAACGCCTCAGGTGGATAAAACTAAAGTTTTATAGTGTCGTAAAAATCTGTAATCACATCGTCTTCCCCGCGGCGTCGCACGCGCGGAATCTAATAACAAAATACATAATTATACCTACTATACTGTAACCAATGAGATTTAACTGAACAGACAGTACATCTGATACTTTTAGATATATAAAAGCCTAACTGAGGAAAAGCGAATGAAACATCCCGTACCATTTTTTTAAAATATTATAATAGGCTAGCGTTTGATCACCATCACACCTGCCCATGAAGCTGCCTAACCTGCAATTGTTTATTTCCCGGCCTTTGCAATAATGTACTTTTCATTACTCATACTCCGAAAGTAGGTCTAAAGATGCCTGAAGAGCGTGTAGAAAGTAAAACTTTCAGCCTTAGGGAAAATCGCTTTCACTGACAGCTGTCATGTCAAATTATGGCTTCGCACGGCTTGTGCAATGTGCATGTAGCCAGTATCCGTATCATAATGCATTAGGAACTTCAAAAACCTAACCCCCTTGCTTTAAGTAACACCAAAGAAGAACACTACATGTATATAACCTCTTTGGTCCCAACCTTGTAAGAGGATCAGGTAGTATGGAGTATCTCATTTACTCTCGTTGTTAGGAAGAATTTTATGTATTATTCGTAATGAAAAGCACAGTGTTTACCTCGGGTGAAAGACTCATTAAGTCCCTCGAACTATTAGCGCCCTCGCTACGCTCGGGCGCTAACTCCGTCTCGGGACTTGTAATGAGTGACTTTCACACCTAGGATAACAATGTACTACATATTTATTGTCCATCTGAAAATTAATTAATTTGTTTAATTTCTTGATTTTTCTAAAAGGTTTTAAAAAACCTGCAGGTGCGGTATTTATTTAGTCATCCAGTTTGGATATTTCTTTCTTTTATTCTTTTTGTTGCTCTTAAGTTAGTGGCCATAGAAACCAACCAAATTGTACATTTCTTAATATTTTAATAGGCTTTAGGGTTGGGACAATAACCCACACCAATGCTAATTTAAGATTTAAGATATCGATAATTATAATCTCTGTTATCGATATTACCGATCGAGTCACCATAATTACTTATAAATATTCTAAATAAGTAACTTGTTGTGCTGTGTAGTTTCACTCGACTGAAGAAACACTTTGGGGCGTAAAAAAATTAAATAAATATTGCAGGACATTCCACACGTCGCCATCTAGCCCTAAGCTTTAAATAAGTAAGTCTTGTAACAAAGTAACTAGACTTGTGTTATGGGTGCTAGACAACGGATATAAATACTACTTATATTACTTTTCTTTTGTAAATATATACGTTTAATACATAGAAACAACCAGACCACAGACAAATATTTAAGCATAAATAATTGTCTGAGGCGGGAATCGAACCCGGAATGTGAACCCTGTGTTTGGCAGTCTGGCATGGTGATCATTGTGCCAACTGGGTCGTCGTCAAAAATCTCGTTTCAATACCGTCTTCCTACGTTCACTCGCGTGATAACGTCGAAAACGATGAAAAATTAAGTTTTTTTTGTTATTCCTTTTTTTAGAATAGAATAGAATATAGTTTATTCAAACAAACACACGACATAGTAGTTTTTCATTTTTTTCCTTTATATTATTTTTCCCTTAATACAAGTCTTCTATTTGTCACTCGTCGTCACCATAACACAAGCCCAAGTGAGCTATATTATTATTATACTCTGTTTCCTGACGGTAACGGGACGCAAGACGTCACACAATATTGCCGTGACACTTTTTGTGACTGCAGGTGTTCCATCAATTTATTGGACTTTATCACGTCAAAAAAGACTTTGCGGAACCTTGACCTCAAATAAGTAAATTAGGATAAGGACAGAAAGGAGAACGTACGCATACCTATGTATCAAAGTTTTGATTCGATTTCAACTGAGTAAAGTTTGATAGAAGAGTAAAACTTTGCTCTTTTAAACAATGTCTCACCAAACTTTTAATTATGCTTTTAAACACGATCAAACGTTAGTCCGACCTTAAAAAATCAACCCGGTCACACACATTACCATTAGCGTCTCAACAAAAAACTATTAAAACCTCTAATTTCACCTACAAAACTAAATAAATTACGAAAAAAGCAAACACCATATTAATATCTCTATCCTTATATTTAAAGCGATAATAATTACAGCTTCGAACACAACAAAATGTCGGAATTGTGTTCGAAATTTAAAAGCGTGTTTTAGTTTTAAAACGCGGCACGTATCATTATGTTTAAATTGTTTTTTTCTTAAATAAAGGTTAAGTTGGGTCATGAGTCAAGCAAGCCATGAAGCCACACCAATTAGAGGTGATTAGGGCTTATAATTTATTGTGTGCGTTTTGATTTTCGTGTTTTAACGCGGGCGGTGCGTTTTGTTCGTCCTGTCGTGGCGCCAAAATGTTTCTTTTTTATTTAAGAGTGTTGATTTGCGAACATTTCTCTGGATTCTCGGGAATTTTAGTGGTTGATTGACCGGTGTGGGTTGACCTCTGGAGTTTTTTGGGATTAGGGGTCAAAACGTCACGACTTTCGTGAATATTTCTAAATCTATTATCTCAAATGTAGGTAATTCACGATCATTTTTTGGCAAAATTCAACCATAATAGGGGAGAGGGGGGCATGATGGGGTCCTTAAGGTTTGAAGCTCAATAAAATCGGCAGCATTGTATTATCATAACATTTTTTATTTTAATAATCATCATTGGTAATCAGTGTTTAGTAATTAAGTACTTTTAGGAACATTGGTAAAGTAATTTAATAGAAAAGAGTAAAAAAGTAGAAAAGTTCCCAAGACCCCGTCTTGCCCCACCCTCTGGGTAAGATGGGGTACCCCCTAGGGGTATAATGGAGTACAACAAATCAAAGTTGTTTCGTCGTCTTCATCGTTTAAGCCGCCACAGCTCTGCTGCAGTGAGCCCATTGGCCCCATACAGCACTAGCAGCCCGACCTCATTAACGTCCAGTTAGAAACTCGTACAGAACACACAAGGAGGATTTTAGTTATCATTATCGCTTTCCTTACATATGAAGATCTCACACTCTCTATCTTGTTGGTGACTGTTCTTAAGCTTTTTTTAGTCTTGTCAATTTCTTAACTTCTTTATTCTTTTGCTTATTCTCTTCCGCAAGTTTATTTCTCTTTATGAATTCTTTCAAATCATCTTTGATTCCTTCATCTTTTACAGCAATAGCCACATTTTTATGCTCTCTTCTTGCCAACTTCCTTTATCGGTCTTCCTTTATACTTCTTCACCATTCTACAATAAAATAATAACACGTTAATCCATAAATAATAAAAAAAACTGACTACCCTCATACCTTAAAAATGAGAAGGGGAATGATGGGGTACCCATACCCGATCATGCCCTCTCCAGTCATTTGAAATTAAAAACGTCACAGAAAAAAAACTGCCATGCAATACAAAGATAAACAAATACTTACCTGTCAATGAGGTGTTGACACATTCGATTCACTTTTTACCTAATCCAGAAAACTCTTGATTTCAACACCGTCATGATCTAATTAAATGGTAAATATCACAAGGGTTATGCTAAAAAACAGTTTTTACCAAAAAAAAACAAATACGCTTGGCGTCACTGAACAATCACTGTGCCATCTAATGGCCTCCTCCCCGTCGCACCCCCTCGCAGTCTAACAATTGTGATTGCTCCATTGGTTTGTGTTTTAAGTCCAAGACCCCGTCTTGCCCGCTACCCCGTCTTGCCCCGCTCTCCATTAATGACTAGGAGCGCTCTGCGGTTTAACCCGCGTACCGTGGAGATATCGGGATAAAAAGTAGTCTACGTTACTCCCAAAGAATCAATGTATCCTAAATCCATGTTTCATCAAAATCGGTCTTGTAGTTTCGGTGCCGATTAAATTCAAACAAACTCACACTCAAATATTTTCTTTTTATAATAAATAGATAAAATATAAGAAGAAGATATAGATAGATAGCTTAGTATAGATAGAGTAACTTACATTTTCGAAAAATAAGTATCAAATACTACGTATTACCGTTAGTTTTAAGTAAAACTCCTACTCAACTTTTTTTTGTATCATCGATTGAAATGATTAGAAACGAAATGATTTACAATTTCGTTCTCCGGTCACACTTTCATTCGATATCAAGATTTATGATGTCCTACTATGTTATTAAATAATTTACAATGTTGTTTTATAATTTGTGACTTTAGTTTAATTATATTTAATACGTATTTACACGTGAAGACATCAAAATTATGAGAACAACGAAAACACTTTTGTTATAATAAATAGTTTTGATGTTTCATTGAGTGGTCTCTTGCCACTTTTCGATACAAAGTACAAACATTAAAAAAAAAACAAAAAAATCTTTTTTTTCTTTGAATTTTTTACTAATTTCCCCATAATTATAGTTAAAACCACAGCTCCATGATTTCATACAATGCAATTAAAAGAATTTCATAAAATTGTAGAGTTCAAAGGGTAATTTGTTTGAAATTATACGGTATGCAACCGATGTCATCGTTGGTCTTTTGTCTTTGGTTAGGTTAGGTTTGCCATAGACATTTTAAAATAAGTTTCTTTTAGTTTTTTCTTTTATTTTTGAGTTAGGAGAGCGCTTTAAGAACGCTATAACCTACTTTTTAAAAGCTGTTTTTAATAAAAGAACCCGTTGATGTCTTTTGTATCTATTTAAAAGCAATCTTTATTCGGAAAAGTTTTGACGTGACAACGTTTTATAAATTGGTTTGCCGGGTGACACTTCAAGAAACTGCGTTACGCTCCGCTGACGTTATGCGCTCACAATGAGAGCGAGTGAGAGGCACGCGGGCATGGTTAGCCCGCCTAAGAGCGAGAGAGACAGACATAAAAAAGTGAAAGACACGCGTCCCTTCCACTCGAGCACAGTTGTTGTCACGTAAAACTTTCGCCCGTATACCGACTTTACAGGCAACCAGTTTTTTTTATTTTTATTTTATATTTTTCGTTATTAAAAAAAACAAATCTTTGTCTGTAAAGTCGGTTTACGGAAGATAATTTTACGTGATAACGTCATCATAAAAAACCGATAAAAAAAAATATTTTTCTCTTTAATTTTTCATTCTTTATTTTTTCATTTACTTTTATGTACTTACCTAAATATTTTTTCATTTACTATTAAGTATATATTTTTTTCCTTTATACAGGGTTATTGGTAATTAAACTAGCAAGCGATTGAGGGCTACTTCTGTGCACCATAACAAAATACTTTTGTTCTACCACTTTTGGAAATTCAAACATTTTTTTTTGAAAAGTCGTTGAACAAAAGTTGTTTGTTTAGGTGCACAGAAGTAGCCCTCAACGGTTTGCTACTATAATTACCAATAACCCTGTATAAGTCTTCTATTCGTCACTCGTCACCATAATACAAGCCCAGATGAGCGATATTATTATTAGAGAATGCAAAACAAACACAAGACGCGTGCCGCGTTTCGTGTTTGTTTTATATTGCTGCGTGCTGTGTGATGTCATTGTTAAAATGACGTCACCGGAACGTGACAATGACGACACACGTGGGGAACGTGACGTCATATTTATGAATGCAGGTGTTCTATTAGTTTATTAGACGTTATATCAGGTCAAAAAATACTTAAAACAAACCAGTTCAAATTATATTATTAAAGCATATTCAAATCATGATTTTAGGGCTATCTAAGTTTTGAAATTAAGACATAATTCATTAAATCGTCTCTACAAACGAATTAGGACAAGCCCTTAGGAAATTACAGAGAATAAAATAATTTTCTACAATTGCCAGCCATTATCATAGGTCAAAACGGTTGACAGATTGCAAGAACTTTGTAATTTACTTGATTATTTAATGGGCTTGTTATTATAGAGTTGTAAAGGTTAATTTGGCTTTTACTAAAATCGGTATAAGTACGAATAAAATAGCAAAGGAAAGGTTTTTCTATTAGGTATTTATGAAATGACATAGCACGACTTGCCCATGTAGCCAGTTTAAAGTTACTCAATGGAGTGCAAGAAACTTGGAGGAGTAAAAGTTTTTAAGCTATTGCATAGCTTTTATCGCGGGCTTTAAGCGCGGCGACCGAATCTAGAAATTCCGTAATGAAAATAAAACCTAACACCCCCCACTCCGCCTACCATGTAGCTCGGCCGAGCGTTCGCTTAACGTGTATGAAGCTCGCACGATGCAATAGCTTTACCGCGGCAGTCCCCGAGTGCCACACGTTTTTTTGTTGGAGAGTTTTCCAATATTTTTTTTTAAAGTTTTTATAGATGACGCTGTAATTTCTTAACCTGACTATAGTTTTGATTCTGATTTGATTTTATTCGTTACCAAAAATTAGTCTCCTACTTAAAATATTCATTGTATTTTTAAAAAGTTATCGTATTTTTTTCTACAGCAGATTTCAAATTTGGAACTCGTTTATTGTATTGTTAGTAAGCGACCGCGCTGCGGGTAGTCTATTGGCTGAATTAACGCATCGCGCGGATCCGCACAGAGAGCGGGACGATCGACACGTACGCACGTGCCGAGCTTTATTGTCGGTGGTATTGTGGTAAAGTTCTTATTTTGAATTCAAAATTAGAATATAGTTTTTAGTAGTACTATAAAAACTGGATCCTATTACAAAGACTTCACTGTCTTTCCGTCTGTCTGTCACCAGGCTGTATCTCACGAACCGTGATAGCTAGACAGTTGAAATTTTCACAGATTATGTATTTCGGTTGCCGCTATAATAATTAATATTAAAAACAGAAAAAAATATATATGTGGCTCCGATACGAAACGGAACCCTTTGTGCGCGAGTCTGACTCGCATTTGGCCAGTATTTTTGTATCTTAAAATAACACCTACGCGAACCGTTTTCGCGGTTTTCACTTACTGTGGTGTATTTTTTCTCCATCGGTCTGCGCCTGAAAGCCTGCGCCTGAAGATCTGCGCCTGAAATGTCTGTGTTTATGATGGCCAATTTTTCAATTGGAGTAAAGTCACAGGAGTAATGTAAATTTTCCAAAGGTTTTAAATTGTTCCCCTGGGGTAGCATAGGGGGTCTATCAGACCTTGAAAATGCATTTTAAAGCAACGATATCGGTCCCCTAGTCCAGGGGAACGGTTAATCGTGAAAAAGTTCTTGACAGGGGGACCGTTTTCCATAGGGGGATGGTTAGGGGGACGGGTAATCGTGAACCGAATTTTATTATAGGTACCTACAATTGTTATGTCAATCTAACATTTGCTCATTAATACATCAAGACATTTTTACATTTTAACACTGAGGTTATGGAAGAAAGGATTTGAATAAATTCAAACACTACACGGATCTAGTTGCGGGCAAAAGCTAGTTTTGCTATAATATAAAGAAGGAATCTTTACGTTACAAGTTTTCGCAATATCTAAATTTGCCCATATCTTTTTATCGTGTTGACTGAACATCTTAATTTTTATACACCTAATAGGGACTATAGACCTCAGCATCTGGTATGAATTTCAACTTGCTAGAACCACTCGTTCCTAAGAAAATCGGTGATGACAGACATACAGACAGACGGACAAGAAAGTGATCTTATAGGGGTTCCTTATTTATCTTTTGAGGTACCTAAAACCCTAACCACGGCTCCTATGCGCCCTAATTAAGAATCGATCAATAGTAAGTACTTAAAAACTCGTAGTTTATTATTTTTACCCCATGATAATATGAGCGTGGCATCCATTTTGAACCCCCATTTTCAACCCGCAAATATTTTTTCCATGTTCTACCTAAAATGTGTTCCATTTTCTACCCCCAATAATTTAATTGATTATTTTTTCCAATTTCTACCTAAAATGTATTCCATTTTCAACCCAAGTGATTATAATACTTAATAATGATGTTTTTTTGTACAGACAGAAAAATTATTTAATATTTTAAAGTCGTATTTTAACTACTATTATAATTAACACTTTTACCGAAGCTATGAATCTATTTTTTCTGTTGACGTTACTTGAGTAAAAATTAGGTAGGTAATTAGGTACCCACTCCGTATTTGGGTAGAAAATGGACTATTCATTTGCAGGGGGTTGAAAATGGAGGCCACCGATATGAGCGTGCAATAGTTACATTTTACCCCTAACAATTAGCAAATGAACAGATATGTATCCCCATTGCTAAATAACCACTTGATTAATTGGGGTCGCCTTCTATTCTGTGTGGGGGCTTATTTAGTGATGCGCTCAAACGTTTTTTAACTTTTATCGATATGAAATAACAATCAGAAGGCCCATTCTCGTAAATAACATTCAATTCAATTCAATTCAATTCAATTCATTTATTGCGAATAAAGGTAGGTACATGGTATGGTGTTACATTAATGAATTATAGAACACTCTATTCGGCCTATACATAAGGCATGCAATATTAGATTAAAAATCAATTAATTATTAGGTACAATAGCTAAAATATGTCACACAAAACTCAAACTCTATTCGTCAAACTCTAGCCATAAATGAAAATAAGTAGAAATGTCAAATAAAATATGGTCATGAAATGAAATGATAATTTAAAATAAGTAGGTACAATGTCAAATGGTTTAAAAGTTACATTATTAAAGGTAATATGAGTTATAAAATATACATGTCAAAGTTGCATTACTTATACAAATTTATCCTTTAAATATTCATCAACGCTATAGTAAGACTTGCTCAAAAGAAACTTTTTTAAATTATTTTTGAAACTATCAATATGTTGTTCTTGTAACAGAGTTTTCGGTAGGTGATTGTATATACGAGGAATCATACCAAATACACATTTACTAAGTAAAGCTGTCTTATTTTTACGGAACTGTATTTCATACTGATGTCTCTTACTGTGTAATATACGGAATAAGTTTAAATTGGATCTAGTAAATACTGAGATTTCATAGATATACAAACATGGCAGGGTCATTAGTTTAAACTTATGAAAGTAGGGTTTACAGCTGTCTCTTCGCTTAAGGCTAAATATTGCTCTTACACACTTTTTTTGTGCTTTGAACGCTGTAGTTTTCTCAACAGAGTTGCCCCAGAACATAACTCCGTAGCGTAGTGCAGCCTCTACATGGCCGTGATACGATGTCAATACGGCTGAAATGTTTACAACTTTATTCAAGTGATACAATGCATAAGAGAATTGACTTAACTTTGAACATACACCAGCAACATGCTCCTTCCAGTTCAAATTTCTATCCAATATAAGGCCTAGAAATTTACCCGTTGTAACCTCATGAACGGAGTAACCATCATGTTCTATTTCCAAATTGATAGGTTGGGTGCCGCTATTTGTAAATGGTATTATGTTCGTCTTTTTCATATTTATTAAAAGATTATTTGATCGTAGCCAAGTTACAGCTTCCCTAAGGGTATTATTAATGTCGGTCTCTAGTGATAGATTGTCCTTGGCTGAGAACATAACAGTACTGTCATCGGCAAATAGTACCATAGGTTGCTTGACTGATTTAGGAAAATCATTAATGTAAATAATAAACAGCAATGGTCCTAAGACGCTACCTTGTGGTACACCGCATTTGACCTGTCGATAATCAGAAAGATAGGCTTTTTCTGTTTTAGTAATTGGACAAATCCTAACAATTTGAGTAGTCTGTTGCCTATTACTCAGGTATGATTTTATAAGGTCTAGAGCATTGCCTCTGACTCCATATATTTCCAGCTTTTTTATGAGGATTGTGTGGTTGACATGATCGAACGCTTTTGTTAAATCCATAAGGAGCGCACACACCCTGGTACCAGACTCCAAACCGGACATTATGATTTTTAGAAAACGATAAATCGCCAAGTTAATCGTCTTATGCTTCCTGAAACCTTGTTGCTCTTCAGCTAATATATTCATGCTTTCGAAATAAGAGTAAAGATTTTCATAAATGAATTTTTCAAATATTTTAGATATTGTAGGTATGAGAGCAATAGGCCTGTAAGATTGCATTTCCCGCTTATCATCTTTTTTGAATATAGGTTTGATAATTGTCCTCTTTAGCTTAGGTGGAAAAAATCCATTAGTAATGCATATGTTAATAATGTGACTGAGAATGGGTGCTATTAGTGGCGCAACCATCTTTAAGACCTTCGTGCAAATACCGTCATAGCCAGTACTGCTTGTATTCTTCAATGTTTTTATAATTTTACAAATGTCGAATGGAGTACTAGGACTCATAAATATAGAATTAGGATAATTGTTAGAAGTAGGTATTACATAATTATTATCATTAAAGTCAGAATTTACTTGGTCAATAAAAAAATCATTAAATGATTGTGCTATGTCACTAGGATTGTCAATAATTTTATCATTTACAATTATCTGGGATATGCCATCGTTAGGAAAGTTTATTTTATCATTATTTATAACCGACCATGTAGCTTTAGATTTATTAGAAGCCATTTTAATAAAGTTGTTATTGTGCGCTTTTTGTGTTAATTTAATGATACGGCTATATCGTGCAGAGTACAATTTAAAAGATTTACGCGTTTGCTCATTTCTATTTTTCCTGAATTGCCACAAGAGTTCTCTTTTACGTTTGGAGCAGAGTTTTATGCCTTTGCTGATCCATTTCGGTCTCTTATGTGTATTAATTTTTATCCTTTGCATAGGAAAACAGAGATAATAAAATAGAGTGAAGTTTTCATAAAATATATCAAACGCTTTCTCTGGATCATCAGTATCGTAGGCTTCCTTAAACGATAAAGTCTTAAGACACTCAACAAATTTTGCCATATTCTCATCATTGTAGTCCCTCTTTTCAACATACCAGTATTTCAAAGAACAATGTCTTTTAACTTGACATGACAATAGCTGTGCAGTGTGGTCTGATAGGGCAAAATCAATCACTTGCACTTTACATGATCTAAAATTGTGCAAGAGATTGTCTAGACAGGTGCCACTAATTTTACGCGTAGATTGATTAACTGCAATTTTAAGATTATGGTTCTTAGAGATGAATTTAAATGTTTTCTCATAAGTGGTCTTTTTCAATAGATTAATGTTGAAGTCTCCACATATAACAAGTTTTTTGTTTGTATTATTTAAATCATGAAGAATCGATTCAAAAGCTTTAAAAAATGTATCATAGTCAGCAGCCAAGGTTCTTGGAGGTCTGTATATACAAACTATAATAATATTATGCTGCGTAAGCTCTATTCCACAACATTCTAAAAATCCTGGTACACTAAGTTTATCTATCCTTATCAACTTTTTAAATTGGTGCTGGGTACTTATCAGTATACACGAACCACCGCGCCTATTTTTACGTGTATACGCTGAGGCTAACCTATAATTTGGAACCTTAAGTTGAGGTAGATCAGCCTCAATCATGTTGTGCTCAGTAATACAGAGGACATCTACCATAACTCCGCCATCCAACAAAGTATCCAAGCTAACAGTAAGAGAATCGATTTTATTAAACAAACCAGCTATATTTTGGTGTAGCACATGTATTGAGTTATGGACGAAAAAATGTTTGAGACGGGTTTAAAGAGGCACGTTCAGAAGGTACGTGAATGTCCGGCTGTGCCAATGTATAGTCAATGTCATAACTTATATTCTTCATTATATTTTCATACATATTTTTTAAGCCAGAGCTATTTATTTTACCAGTTTTAGATGAAAACATGTCATAGGAGAGAGTGTAATTCACGTCATAGACGTAAGCATAATTATTATTTTGTAAGTCTAAATAGAGTAAATTATTAAACATTTCAACTCGATAATTGTAGATAAGTGCTCCCTGAACGTAAGTAGGCACACACAAGATTACATTAGTATGAGACAGTTCTTTAAGACACGTTCTGATGTCCTTTATTAATTCTAAATAATTGCTGTTCTGTCTAAAGTCTGATTCCCCAATGATAACAATACAATAGTCTTTTAGATTAAATTTACATACTTTACTTTTTAGATTATTTAAAAGTTGTTTTAAACCAATGTTAGGTGAGGAATAACGGCAGTAGTCAAAGTGGTCGGAGAAAGTCTCTTCAATTGTATGCAGCTGGCCCGTGAAACCTTTGTTCGTAGCAATACATAGTTGTCTCTTCTGATGACTTTTCGAAGTCATATTATCTTTCGTTGATTGTACCGTCTTCCTAGTATCTTTGTCATCTAGATTGTTATGGTCCTCGTTAGATATCTCCGGTAGTTGTTGGCTGTGATCATCAATGGGATTATCACATTGTTTGAGAGGGAACAATACACGTGCCTCGCAGTCCAGTTTTTTGCTTTTCCTGTTTTTCTTTGAGTTATGGCTTGATAATGGTGTTCTATTGGCTCCTAACAGTTTGTATGTGTCGATGACCCTTTGTGATTTTTCTAGGGCATTTTTTAGATCATTATTTTCTAAGTTAAGTTTTTCAACCTCTTTGTGTGCAATCAGAAGCTCTACCTTTAATTTTTGCATTTCAAGCATTTGTTCCATGCAACTACTACAGCTACTATCATTTAACGATGTATGTGGAAAGCTTCTATTGCTTGTCTCATCAAATAGTGTTGTGTTGTACTCATTGTCATCAAGCGATACATTGTCGGTCGATTGTGATCGTGGCTTCTGATGCCGCCGTCTTTGAGTTACAAATTCACCATTATTTGGAAATTCCATCTTTTGTTTCCTTGAGATTCGGTTTAAATAATACACGAAAAATTTTTTTGCTAGCAAAAACAACTTGCGTGGCTCAGGCTCGAACTACGGTATTCAGTTCAGCAGGCGAAGTATGTAGCCATTCGTCCATCAAGTCAATTAGACTAGAGGTCAAAATTACTGTACAGCTTAGAGAGTATTGTGAATAGCAGGTACATGGTAGGTACAGAGCAGTTGAGTCGGTACAAAGTTTGAATCGAACAACCGTTTGCGCAATGGCCTACCGTCACTAATTTTATTCGCACAATGTTTTTATTTTGATACTTTGATATATGTACTTCTATAAGGTCTTTTAATGATAGTTTTTTTTTAAAAAGGCACGTATTTAAGAAAGGTTCATTGCACTTTTGTAGTCACTTGGTAATTTATTTACGGATTTATTACTGTCTCAATTTTCCACTATTTCTACTGTATATTTTCACTGGATAACACTTGTGCATAGTATTCATCACATAGTTTAGTTGTTACGTTAAAATTTACACTGAAATACTCAATATTTTTATTTATTTAAGTATATTTTCACCAACTCAATGTTTACGTGACGACAGCGCCACCTACCCTACATTGTTCAAATCACATTGCAATATCATTCCGACTGCATTTCGATTGCAAAATATAAATAAAGTAAATAAATAATTATATCAGGACAATCCCCATATTGCCATCCAGCTCCATACTAAGTAACTAGACTTGTGTTATGGGTGCTAGACAACGGATGTACCTACTACCAATCTGAAACTCATTTCTATTTTCTCTATTTGACAAAATGCGGGTCTAAAGTTACTAAAAATAAATAAATAGTTTTTCTTAGTAGTATATATTAGAATAAAAAAATATGGGATTTAAATACTTAAATTTTAAATTCTTAATACTAAATTTATTTCCTATTTATGTCATTATATAAAAGTATCTTGTGCGCACAGCCATATCCTCGAAAAAAGCTTTTCTTTTTCGTAAAGAGTCTGCAGTCTGCGTCGTTCGTAGTTAGTGGGCGAATGTGAACTGTTGTCAATGTAAAAAATCAATGATCGTCTCTAAAATTAAAAGTAAAACATTATCTCATCATCGCACAGCTCAAATCAATGGATGGACTGATGAATGGAGCATCTAAAACCACCTTCTCATCACCAAACTCCTCAATGGTTTACGATTAGGTACAAGTATCAATTTGAAAAATAGTCGCTATCGTCTCATGGAGTAGAATTTTCAGTAACAGCGCCACTAAAAATGGTAAATATCGTAGCTTTATCGACATTACATTTGGTGTTTTATCGATATTTTCATCGTTAACAATAACATCACTAGTCATACAATCATGTTGTAATATTATTTAGACATAATTTCATACCTTCTTTGATCTTCAAAAAGACAATTTCATCGCAATGTTTTTTGTAATTGAAAAACTGAGTCTACATTTAGAATGAATTTAAATTGTCTGTAGCCCCCAAAACTAAGCAACTAGGCTTGTGTTATGGGTGCTAGACAACGGTTATACTATTTAAAAATTTAAAAACTTTTCCTTTGTAAATATATACTTATAATACCTACATTGAAACAACGAGACCACAGACAAATATCTAAGCATAAATACTTGTCAAAGTCAAATTTCTTTATTCCTTTCGATGCTTATGTTTAAACACATGATCACTTGGAATAGTCTTAAAAACTAAGTTAGGATGTCTCATGCGGGAATCTAACCCACAACCCTGTGTTCGGCAGTCCGACATGGTGACCATTGTGCCGAATGGGTCGTCAAATTGGCCTTTTGAACACGAATTTTCTGTTGTCTGCTTCCATCCTGAGCCCTAAAGCAGGGGTCGGCAACCTTTTGAGTCGGAAGATCCAAAAATTACAATTCACAAAATAAGTATCGAAGTTTTTAAAGAGCCACATTTTTCTTTATCAACAATAAATAGGATTTGCGTAAATAAAGTTTTTTGAAGATAGTCATTCCAAATGCCAACTTCTTCAAGCGTCGAATATAAGTGCCCCAACTCCCGGTCTTCTTCTTCTTTTCGAGTCAGTGACGTTCGACCAGTCAATTTTTTCCTGCCCAGTAGTTAGCCACTGCAACTGCAGCAGCGTTGGCCTCTACTAGGTCCTCCAATGTGCAGGTATTAGGGCACAACAGGTATTGGAGTAGGTGCTCTGTGGACTGCGACGGGGCTCCACACTCGCATTGCTCCTCAGTCGGTGCAATATACCCCCATTTGCTCAAATTTTGTCTGCAACGGCCTACAGATCTGTTCACTCACGAAGACGCGCCCCTCTTATGAATGTTGTTGTTAACTTATTCTGTATAAAGTCTGTATATAATTCTATCTCTGTTGTATGCTGTCTCTTCTGATAGTCTTTAGACACTACATTAAGACATCTTGTTAGCACATGCGACACTCATATTATTGTATACCGGGAAAATTTACCCTGGAGGGGCGCGCCTTCGTGAGTGAATAGATCTGGGGGCCTACCGCGGTAAGTGCGTCGGCTTCAAGCTGATGCGTTGGCTTATGCCAACCCGCGCCCCACACTGGGCGAAATTTTGAACCTGCCTGCCATTTTTTAAGAAATAGTTTTAAGAAATTAAGTGGTATTTTTCGTGTGTTTTAAGTATGCAGGATTGTTGGGGACATCAAAACATTTAAAAATAAGTGATTCTGGTTATGTTATTTTTAAAACACACCACAAAATATGACTTTGTTTTTTTTTAAATAATATAACCATATTCACTTATTTTTGAATGTCTTGATATCCCCGACAATCCTGCATACTTAAAACACACGAAAAAAACTAAATAATTTTTCAAAATTCCTATGAAAGGCAAGCTCAAATTTCCGCCCATTGTGAGACCAGTGAAACCATTGCGGTTTGGGATATCGTCGTCGCGTCGGTTTGAAGCCGACACACTTACCGCGCTAGGGCCCCTGACTTGAGTCCGGAGTCGATTAAGTGACTCCGGGAACTCCCGGTATTATTTGCATATGGAACTAAAGGGCCACAGCTTCGCATCCAAAGAGCCGCATGTGGCTCGGGAGCCGCAGGTTGCCGACCCCTGCCTTTTAGGGTTGTTATCACTAAGTTATTAGGTACCTACCCTTCGTTTTAAATACTTCGTATTGTTCTATGGTCGACGCTTCTAGAACCTTCGATTAAACAATAACATTTCGAAGATTGAATTTTTTACAAATTGGAAACTGAGATTTCTTATTTTTTTCTAATTTTGTCGAATAAATATTATAAAATTAAGAGGTTATTTTTTCCGTCTTTATTGAAAAATAGCACCGCGGTTTCATTCGCGTTTGATTGCTTTTTATTTTTTATTTTATACAAGGCTTTTCCTGGCAGTAACGAACATTAAAAAAAAGAATTATTCAATTTGGTGCAGTAATTCTGAAGTTATACATACATTTCGGTGATTTATTTTTAGAAACTCCACTCTTCGTCTGTCTGTCTGTCTGTCAGCTGTATCTCATGAACCGTGATAGCTAGACTGTTGTAAATTTTACAGATGATATTTCTGTTGCCGCTACATATACAAAAAAAAGAATATAATTGTACGGAACCCTTAGACCGACTGGTATTTGATTGATAGATTGGCAAGAGGTGAAAATGTAAACTGCGAAAGCGTGAATTCCATTCATTCAAAAATCTCCATTCAAAAGAATGTTCCATTTTTAAATAATCACCTTTATGTACTTGTAACATGATCGCGGATATTAAAAAAATAAATCCCCAATGTTGCCCATCTCGGCCCATCATTACTCCGAATGCTTGGAATATCCGAACGCGACCAAATTACCTGCCAGTACGTATGCTTCGAATACCATTCAAAAAGTAAAAAAAAAAACAAAGTCGTGATAGTTATTCAAAAAAGGAATGGCGATTACTGGCACGCGAACGGACAGTCGCGCGCCGGCCTCGGATGTAGACACATTGGTGGATACGATTAAGGTGTTTTTATACCGTTTTTATTTTTTTAACATCGTGTTTTATACTGAATTTTATCCGTACCTTAATTTGTTGAAAGTTGAAGATGATTTATTACTGTGCATTACGATTATTTCTACATTCAATAATTTTGTATTTATCTCTGGGATTGTCTTACTTACACGACCCTCCAATTAATAAATATCCATTAAACATCTCCCATTTTGAGACCGAAATGGGCTTATCGTTGTGTTATAAGTTCTTAACACTATTTTTACCGTAATATTCACATTTTTATTTGCAGTACCTAATAATAATCTTTAATTTTCTAGGATTGTCTTACTTGAAGGGATGAGCCAGCTCAGCAGCTAAGCAGTAGGTAAAAAGTTAATACTGGCAATATCTGTGTTTTACGGTGATTTTCACTTTCGTACTTGCAATAAGATCATCTTTTATTATCAAGGATTGTCTCACTTGAAAATACGACTCTTCAGATACTGAAATATCTAACATTTTGAGACCGAAATGGTCTAACCTTTGTAATAAATTAAGTATACTTGACACTGGCAATATCTGCGTTTTACAGTAATTTTCAATTTTTTACTTGCAAAAAATCTTATATTCTTTGTGATTGTCTTTCTTGAAAAGACGGCTTTCCCTATATATCTTGAGGCCGAAATGGGCAAACATTGGTCTTAAAACAGAATGACAGATACAAATACTTGACACTGGCAATATGTACCTATGCTAAAGTCGTGCCTTAAAAAAAGTTGTCTAACTTTACCTCAGCACCTGTACGAATCATCCAATGTAACCCCGTCCGTAGGTAAGTCGTCGTGATAGCCGCGAGCCGCTGACGGATCGCTCCCCGCCACGCCTCGAGAACCCTCCTCGTGTTTCTGTGACCCTGGTACATGGAGTCTGCATTCAACACACATTCAGCCTCTGTTCTTGGATAAAACGCCTTTAGAAATACAGCAACTGCTTCGTAAAATGTTCTTTGTGTGGGTGCAAAATGGTGGAATAACCGAAAGTTACCGATAAAGCGCCGATGTCAAACGCATTTTTCATACTTACATCACCGCTCTGTCTAGTGCCAGCTGGGCCATCTCCTTCTAGGCCTGCCGCGGGGGGGGGACCAGACCGTGGTGGTTTTTGCCCACATGTGATCGGGCATAATATAATCTCAGACTACAATAAATAACTATAATGAAATAGAATACTAGGTATTTCAAAACCAAAATAAGCCAAATCAGTCCAGCTGTTTTAGCGTGAATTACGAACAGTAACTGTTTTTTTTATTTTTTATTTATAAAAAACTAGCAGCGATCCGCGGTTTCACCCGCGTATCTATCGATCCCGTGGGAATATCAAGATAAAAAGTAGCCTATGCTATTTGCAATGAATCAATGTATTCTCATACAAAAAAAGATAAAAAATCTTTCCTTTTTAGTGTTTATATAATGTAGTCATTATAATGTACGTTTTGCAAAACTCTTATTTCGTAGATTTTGTGTTTACAACAGCACTGCAGCGGCTACAAAAAGGTCGAGGTTCAATAGTCAATAAAACCTACATCAAATAAGTATTTTATCTCCACATCAGAATTCCTACAGCAGTCGAATATAACATTATTAATACTGGCAACATCCCTTAACATTTACCGCAGTTTACTATTATTCTCTCATACAATGGAATCATAAAATTCAAGTATTCGCATCACTACTTATTGTTGGTGGTGCGTTATTACAGGGGGCCTTCTTGTGCGTTCAAATCTCCCAAACCAAATACCTCTAGGCTATACTGGGGCTATATGACCCCCTTTGGACTTATGCGATACGCGTCGATGCCGCGAATATGTTCCAATTAAAAATAAAAGTTCCCTTTTTAATTTGACAGCGCGGGAAATATGCCGGTTGCAATGCAACTCGGCGGGGGTTTTGGTTAAAACAATTAAAAATGCGATTATTCAGCTACATTAATTGATTTTTTTTTATTTATATCCTGATACCTAATTTGTCTACATAATGGTGCTATAGAAGCGGATTTTAACTGGCTATTCAGAAACATTAACTGACACTGGCTTTATACCTAAATTGTGAAGAAGAGTTTTGGCGGGACTTTGACTTGACCATAGATAATATAAAGTTTTTTTATTAGGTACAGTTTTTTTATAAAGATTTCATGCAACGTAAAAATTGTTTTCTTAAATCCCTCCCTAAATTCGATATGTACCGCCGTTTCGCCTCAGGCTTGTTTACACGGTATGTAACTTGGAAATGCATACGGATTTGTTCTCCTATAATCTGGGAGGTCGGAACATGGATAAAAGCAACTGTTAAAGATTTTAAAATTAAACTAAAGTAAAAAAAAATCTTATTGTTTAAAAAGCAAAATAAAAGCTGTTCACTTCCCAGAAATTATACTTTTTCTTATTTGAGCTTTCGTACTGAATTATTAAACTAGTTATAACTAAGTCAATTTTAAAACAAACAAAATAAAATTTCGCGGATTAACTAAATCAATCGTATCAATCATGGTTTAGTCAAAAGTCAAAAATCTTTATTTCTTTGGATGCATAATACCTTAAAAGTATAACAGACCACATAAAAACGTCTTAAAAACTAAGTTAGGATGTGTGCCTTCGGAACGCGCCCACCAATGAGAAGAAGGCACAAGAAACTCTTGGGGTTTTTTTTTCATGTGATCACGCTCACAAAGGTCAATATTACAAATATTTGAAAGTATTATTTGAAATGGAGCAACTAAAGTCACGTCCATGGGTTCTTATCATTAAGATAAGACGAAGTATCATAGTACGCCCTTACTGCACAATCTATGCTTTATAAAAGTTTTGAACCTGTTAATGGACATGTCATATACCCCTTTAGGTAATTTATTATAACACATGTATTATTAGACGACCTTTATTTTCCGGAGCCTATCTACCGGGCACGGTCAGTTCATCCTTATTTCTTAAGTTGAAATTATGAATATCGCTGTTTTTACGGAAAATATCAGGATTTTTGTGAACGTAGAGCAAGTTTTCATAGATATATTGTGAATAGAGCGTTAATATATTTATCTCTTTAAATTTTTCTCTAAGTGATTCCCTGGGGCAGGAAATCCTAACTGTCATTCAAACCAAAAATCTATGAAATAAATATTCTTTTTTTCTCCGTATTCTTATTTTAAACCAACTCTATAAAAATGATGTTCTCAATACGTCGCGTACCTATCTTTATTTTTTCTTTTCCGATATTCCCAAAATTTATGGAAACAAAACTCATTTTTCATAAATACTAATCATAATGTACTATAACTACTGTAGAATCTTTGTTAATAAATAAACAAAATTTATAAATTTATTATTTATTAACATGTTTTTGACCAAGTCAAAAAATATATACGGTTACGTTAATATTTATTACGGTTACGTTATGTTACACAAAAATAGGTACAAAAAAGCTTGTAATAAATTAAAATTAAAAAAAGAATCATCGAAATCGGACTTCATATTATGCCTTAGAACAGCGTGAACATAGCCAAATCATACATACAAACATACGCGGCTTTCGTTTCCCTAATTTTCAACATAATCAAAATTATTAAAAGAAAGAAAATACCTACTTGACACTGGCAGCTGTTGAAAGGAAGCCCAAAAATGCTCGGTCACAGAGCTGACCGGATACAGAAAAAAAAAACATCCTCCTCGTTTAAAAATAGGTACAATCCACGGTCAAAAGTCTCTGCCCACCGTAACGTTTACAATCCTGTGCAGCACTATTTGAACATTATAACAACGTAACCTGTTTATCGAACCCACGTCGGTTGGTGTAGCGACTGTAGCGGGTGGCGGCTTATACCACTCACACTAAAGACATAGTTAACATGTTGAAAATAATAATCACACTAAGTACTTTTAATTCAAGTATTTAAGTTTGTGTGTAACGTCTATTAGAAGAAGGTCGTAACTCCAATACTTGTTGATAGTATTATTGTAGCTAACTGATCATTTACTTATGACCCATACTGTACTCCTACTTCAACATACAAAAAGTTGTAATTAAAACATTTGTGTAAAAGAGAAGAGAACAAAAGCACTTGTCTCCGTTATCGCACTCTGTCTATTAAATATGCCACGAATAAATAATTGGGGATGGGTTTATGTCACAAGTTAAATTATGAATTGTTACACTTCTCTTATAAACCCTATTAAACTGCTTGTCTACAGAAGCGAAGTGAGGTAGCGGAGCGGCGCGGCGGCGTTTCTACATACATTTTGCAACATGCAGAGTCCTCACGCAGAGTTTTTAGAAACGCCGCTCCGCTACTTTGCTCCGCTCCTGTGCCTTTTAAGCCTAGTTTAGACGCTGCGAGCTGCTGCAGTAGACAGCTACTGGGCTTGTCTACTCGTACGCCAGTAGCTCGACTCGCCTTTACTGTCTACATGACACTTTTAGCTGCTGTCCAGTCTTGCGAGTCAAGTGAACGTGTTATAAAAAAACGGTGATACGCTCTATGACAGTAATATTACGCCGGTGTTACCTAGACGCATTTCTTTTGCGATAATATGTTCCAAAGAAGCTTTTCTCATATCTCTATTTCGGTAGTTTTTATCGAAACAATTCCATAGGTTTTCCTGCTCTCTGTATAGTTTCATGAATAAAATATTATAAAATAGTGGTCAAACTCGGACATAGAGGTATTTAAAAAACTACTCTAAATAAATTATTTGGTAAATATCACTGTTGTATACCTCCATCCCGTATATCGCAAACGTGTATAATCACCGCGATCGACCCCTAAAACAAGGGTTTGTCACCCCTACACGGTTTGATGCCTCACAATTTGCATACACTCCTTTAAAACTTTTTGAATCGACTAAAAGCGTCTTATGATATATTATTGACTTATTTCTTACTTTTTCGTAGGGAAATATGTATATTACGTATTAGTGAAGTCCTCCGGTTTTATTTACTATTTTAGGAAACTCAACAGCTAAAACATAATAATTATATAAACAGAACAACAATAGAAAGCCAATAACAAAGTTCCATGCATATAAAACATAAAAAGTAAAAGAAATTTTGAACGCGTAATCGCGATCTGACTGTTATAACAACGTAGGTAACTAATACCTATAGCAGTCGATGGATCTGCCTGCCTAGCATGAAGACTAAAACACGATACGATAAAGCGATATAACTACATCAACTCTCAAAATATGATAGATAAAGCCGCCATGTTGAATTTTTATCATTATTTTTATCGCAATTTATAATAAAAATTCAACACGGCGGCTTTATCTCTACATATAATAAATTCGAAGTTTTGGAAGTAAGCGTTCTACGTCCATAATGATCTTAGCACTATAGAATTCGCTAACCTTATATAGCTCCGGTAGAAAAAAATCTTGCATGCGCGATTCAGGTTTTCTTAAATTTATAAAGTCACAAATTAATTTAATATTCTTTTTGTTACGCTGAAAAATTTTGTAGACTTATGTATTTTGAGAATACATTTAGCAATGTCCACATTTTATAACTAAAAAATATAGTAATTAATTTAATAAGATATTTTTTTTAAATTTCAAGTAACTAGCGCCATCTCTTCGTTTTCGCGAAACTACCATTCATCTCAGAAAATGTTGATTTGGTTTGTTTACCTTTGTTTGTGCAGTCTAATTTCGGGAACTAGGAAACAGATTTTAACATAATCTTCACGAATGTGTTCAGAAAATATCAGAAGAGGTTTTGGTATTTCAAGTAGATTTATGTTACTACTAGAAATATGATATTTTTTGCCGTAAAAAATAAACCACAATATTTTTGCATGAAAACGTACAGAACGTAGGGATGATGTCAAAATTGTCATTTCGACATATAGAAAGAAGCATCTAGCGCCATCTTTTTTATTTAAAATTATGGCTTGGCATTTTCGTGCATAAAGCCAGTGTTGAGTTTTACGGTCAAAGAAAATTAAATCTATTGCATGAGCGTTTTTCGAATTTAGAACATTACTACGCTCCAGCAATGAAGCGGCGTGCTGGGATTATTATATACTTAAATACTCTTTGATTGGATCTCTTTTAACGAAGTATAGGCACATGAGTAGGAAATAGGATGGAAATAGGTACCAAAGTCTCTTTGCTTAGTACGAAATGCGTTCTCGTGGCTTTATAGCTATAGATGCGTTTGCCTTTCGGCACGGATGATATAAATAAAAAAAATACGGCAAAGCTAAAAATTTGCCTTGATTTGTTATTTACTGATTTATAAAACTAGCTGCGCCCCGCGGTTTCACCCGCGTAAGTCACAATCTCGTGGGAATATCGGGATAAAAGGGACCTATATTGATGTGAAACATCTATAGCCGCACCTAAAACCGATTTCTGGCGTGGCGACGCATGCCGTGGCGACGCACAGTGGGTCGAAACTGCAAATGATGGACATAGGGCTGTTTTTCGATGCAGATCGTTAGAGCTCACTATAGCCGCACGTAAAACCGATATCTGGCGTGGCGACGCATGCCGTGGCGACGCACAGTGGGTCGAAACTGCAAATGATGGACATAGGGCTGTTTTTCGATGCAGATCGTTAAAGCTCACTATAGCCGCACGTAAAACCGATTTCTGGCGTGGCGACGCATGCCATGGCGACGCACAGTGGGTCGAAACTGCAAATGATGAACATAGGGCTGTTTTTCGATGCAGATCGTTAGAGCTCACTATAGCCGCAAGTAAAACCGATTTTTGGCGTGGCGAAGCATGCCGTGGCGACGCACAGTGGGTCGAAACTGAAAATGATTGACATAGGGCTGTTTTTCGATGCAGATCGTTAGAGCTCACTATAGCCGCACGTAAAACCGATTTCTGGCGTGGCGATGCATGCCGTGGCGACGCACAGTGGGTCGAAACTGCAAATGATGGACATAGGGCTGTTTTTCGATGCAGATCGTTAGAGCTCACTATAGCCGCACGTAAAACCGATTTCTGGCGTGGCGACGCATGCCGTGGCGACGCACAGTGGGTCGAAACTGCAAATGATGAACATAGGGCTGTTTTTCGATGCAGATCGTTAGAGCTCACTATAGCCGCACGTAAAACAGATTTCTGGCGTGGCGACGCATGTCGTGGCACGCACGCGTCGCCACGCTATATGATGGTATATATATACATGTCTATATGCAGTAGTGTGTACGGTGTGCACACCGTAATCGACTGTGCGATTCTATCACAATCTGTTCTTTTCTGCATATTACTTTTACAAAATAATGTTTTAAATTCCATCTAGCATTTCCTGAGATCAGAGCGTTCAATCAAACAAACAATGGAAGCCTTAAAGATGAATAATTTTCCCCGTATTTTCCACATTTCCCATTGATTCTTCGCTCCTATTGGTCGCAGTATGTGATGTTATATTGTGGTTATATAGCCTAACTAAAGCCTTCCTCGATAAATCCATGACCAAAAGAATTTTTAAATTCGAACCAGTACTTTCTGAGATTAGCGCGTTCAAACAAACAAACAAACTCTTCAGCGGAAAACCTGCTTCCAGCGAAGTTAAAACAAAGCTACATGAAAGTATCTAAATATATAAAAATCCCAATTTAACATTGATCACGGCATCACGCGTGAATGGCTGGAGCAATTTCGCTAATTCTTTTTTTGTTGTGTTTGTTTTTGTCAAGAGAAGGTTCTTATGAAAGAAAAAAATTAGAAAGTTGCGCAGTAAATTATTACGCGGGTGAAACCGCGGGGCGCAGCTAGTCTATCATATTTTGAGAGTTGATGTAGTTATATCGCGTGATATCGCTTTATCGTATCGTGTTTTGGTCTTTATGCTAGACAGGCAGGCTAAAAGTCGGCATACGTAAGTTATGACGTAGGCATCCGCTAAAGACGGATTTTTTGAAAATCTAGTCATAATATACGCATCGGGGTTGAATCCAACCAGATTTATAAATAACGTAAGAATCATCAAAATCGGCCCACGCGTTTGGGCTTTAGAGAGCCACATAGGTTCAAACTTACAAACATACATAAACTGATGAACACATAACCACTCCTTTGCGTTGCGCAGTCGGGTAAAAAAGAAACTGTTTTGTTACCTACCGCAATATTCGAGGCTATACCTTTATTCCCAATCCAGATTTTCTAACAGGGTCGGGACAAACGCGGATGAAACCACAGAGCGCAGCTAGTAAACTATTGGATACTACTTTTCAATTCGATCGTAATTCTAAACATAAAATTTCAACACAAAAACATTAAAAATCTCAAGCAAAGACGTCTTAATAACGATCTTCCTGTTGAAGTACATACAAAATATTGTTAAAATAGTATAATATCTTATTTCGGGCAACACTAGCCGCCGGCAAGCCATCTGTCAACGTTTCAAGTGAGATCCTACTAGATGGTAGAGTTTAGGGATGGGAAATGTCGATAATACCCTTACGATAAAAACGGTTAGAAATTAAAACTAGATGACTAATAGGAATGAAGGTAGCCCATTTTGTGTCGAGAATGTCTCTTCGAGAATTTGACTTTAAGGTTCCGCTGGTCGATCGTGTTTTCAATGAAAAACCATCTGTACTTCCTTATAGGATTTGAGGTAAAGTTTATGAAAATATGAATTTTGTACTTGTTTTTACAATTGCCGTAAAATTGAAAATAAAAAAAACAGCGCACTCTGGGAGTGCAGGCAGAAGTGAAAACTGTATATCTGTGTAAAATCTCATCTGTCGCGAGAACATACGCAAAAAGAGTTTTGAGATGAAAAAAAAAAAATAGTCGGACGACTATTTGTCGTCCGACAAATAGTCGTCCGACATTTGTCGTCCAACAAATAGTCGTCCGACATTTATCGTCCGTCAATAGTCGTCCGACAAATAGTCGTCCGACATTTGTCGTCCGTCAATAGTCGTCCGTTAAAAAATACATTATGTACGTCTTAATACACTCACAGCCAAATTAAAAAACTGTATATTTGTGTAAAATCTCATCTGTCGCGAGAAAATCTGTCGTCTGTCGCGAGAACGGCTGAAAATGCTCACCCACAAAACTGCCCAACGCGCCATAAGAAGTTTTCACTTAAAAAAAAAAAACGATTTGCACGATTTTTTATATCGAGGCAAATCACTCTAATCGTGTTTCAAAGTGTATGACAGTACAAAACATATCTTTACCTTAACGACTTCTGTTCTTACCACTTCGGCTTAAATAATTTCAAATAACTAGTTCTTTACCTAGAAACTCTCTCATCCTGAAAGAGATTTTTAACTTTCTGATGTGAAATCTTTGAATTTTCACCTGAAATTGACAACCAGTCGCCAAAGAAGAACTATCATTTTTGGTAGGTACTCAATCAGTTGCCAATCAAAGAAAATGTGGAGTAAATTCAGATTACCTTCCTGCCTTCAGACTACCAAAATAACGAAGCACTGTTTTATTTTTATAGACTTGATATTAATATTTTTATTTTTATTCAGGTAAGATCCTATCATTGTATGGTGAAATTAATTTTCTATTCGATTATGGTATTTGCAGTATTTAAAGTAATTTCTCGACTGTGATCTGTAGTCAATACAAAAGGCACAAAACTTTTTGACATTTATTGTTTTTAATTTTTATTTTAGGTGATATTATTTAATTTTGCAGATACATTATTACCACGATTTGATTTTGTTACGTTTTCTTGACATTATGGTCATATATGTTCCATTTATAATAATAATTCGTTTATTTCAGGCAAAAGCCTTATAAGTAAGTACAGACCCATATAAAATATCAACGTAAATACAAGTAATATTTTATTAAATTTATGTAAAGTTAGGGTTTTTTGTCTTCGGTCTCACCTCCCTGTAGCTTACTTACTAACTTACTAACCTACTCGACTAAATTTTTGGAGTTCAGACACGTTTAGCTACTAAATTACTCGCTACTCGACTAAAATACTAGCTTAATGCGAACTAGGCTTTAGCGTTGCTGGAATCCGGAGCACGTAGGATTTATCGATATCGGTAAAAAAAACTCGCCCATCCCTAAGCTAAAAAACCTCAGCATCACTAATAAATTATTCATAGTGTAGTTTTTACCGATCACTACGCCAGATGTTGTTTACTGAAATCAAGTACGCAACTACCAAGTTATTTGCTGGTGGTTTTTTAGGAACAAAAAAGTACATTTTACCGTCTAGATTTTTCCGAAACAAATTTTTATTTAGGTAACCTTTATTCTTTTTCTAAGTAGGTCTAAATGCTTCACGGATTGTTTTTTTAAATGTTTTTTTTTAACTGAATGAAAGACCGACTGAATTTTTTAACGCCAATAGGCTTGTATAAAGTCAAAATAAATAAAAAGATATTCATTTGGATGCTGAATACATTTTGTACAAAGATCACATAGAAACGTCTTAAAAACTAAGTTAGGATGTGTGCCTTCAGAAGGCACAAGAAACTAATGGGGATTTTTTTTTCATGTGATCACGCTCACAAAGGTCAATATTACAAATACTTGAAAGTATTATTAGAAATGCAGCTACTAAAGTCACGTCCATCGACACGAAGTATCATAGTACGCCTTAAAATGGACCTCATCTCATCTGATGGGAAGCGAAGCTGAGGGCGAGGATGTAGCATACACGCCTAGTATTTTGTCACTTATGAATAAATATTGGCGTTTACAACTATCTAGATGATTTTGACTACGCTAGAAACTTTAATCCACTATTCAGATGCTGTAATTTTTGGTACATGTATTAAATGGAGTAAGCTTATAGCATCACCTTGCGGTTTTACCCGCGTAACTCCCGATCCCGTAGGAATATCGGGATAAAGAGTATCTTATGTTACTCCCAATGAATCAATGTATCTTCTTACTAAGTTTCATCAAAATCGGTCCAGTAGTTTCAGAGCCTAATCAATGCAAACAATCAAATTATTTCTCTTTAATAATATTAGTATCATTACATAGTATAAAACAAACGCATTTTCTGCTGTCTGTCCCCATGTATGCTTAGATCTTTAAAACTACGCAACAGATTTTGATGCGGTTTTTAAATAGATAGAGTGGTTCAAGAGGTAGGTTTATATCTATAATACATGCATAATATAGCCGTGCGAAGCCGGGGCGGGTCGCTAGTAGAAGTATAAACAATAAAAACGAAGCTTTTAGTTACAAATTGAGCCACAATTTTTACAAAGACACTAGCGCCACGCATCAACTGCAAAAATAACTTTGTAAAAACCTTTCTTGTTACCAAATCGTGTATTAGTGTTAGGTCACGGACGATTGAAGAAGTATAATTACTTTTTAAGGGGTTTTCGTAGGGCCGTTTGTTTGACAGAAGGGAAATGACAGATTGTATGGAACTAATGGGACGCTAACGAGGGGGCTTATAGTGTTTACGTAGAGGCAATAGAACATTATATTGGTTGAATATCAGAATAACTTTTGTGGGGTAAGGTTTGCTCGCGGCCGTTGGATTGGCGCGACGATCAGGTCGAGGTGCTCGCCTAGAGGAGAACGGCATGCCTGGACTACATGATGGAACGCGATAAATCACTAGACACCATGACTTTGTCCAGGGGGTGATATTATTAGGACATCATATTATCGTGACCCTCGGGTGGCGCTAAAGGAGCAGACAATCAAGCGGTAGCATCCGCGGCGGCTTCTTACATCACCCCCTGGACAAAGTCATGGTGCTAAGTAATTTGTCGCGTTCCATCATGTTGTCCAGGCAAGCCGTTCTTTTCTAGGGGAACATGCTACATCCTCGACCTCATGCCGTTCATTTTAACGATAAAATGGGTTTCTTGAAGCAAGAAATAATCCTCTTAATTTAAGAATAATGCTTTTAAATTAAGAATACTGCTCCTTATTTTGAGTTTTTTTTTACAAAAAACCTGGAATTTATTCCCTAGTGTCTATAGTGAGAGCATTTATCTTGCTTTAAGAAACCTTTCTGTGTAGAAAGAAAAGAAATAGTTTTTATAACAAAAATTAAAATTAGACTAAACTGAAGGTATCTAGGACCACCCGTTCCTGAGAAAATCGATAGTGACATACGGACAGACAGAAGGACAAGAGAGTGATCTTATAAGGTTTCCTTTTTATTACTTTTGTTTATAATTCCTCTGTTGAATAAGTTCAAAAAAGTGCAGAACTACTTCAATGTATAGTAAAAACGCTAAAGATTTATAGTCGTTAATTTAAGATATCTTTCTTTAAAGTCATTTTTCACAGTTTAATTTATTGACGGCTGTCAAGCACGTTTTGTCCCCTGACCGTACGGAACCCTAAAAAATCAATTAATAAATACATATTTACGACAAATTGTTAACAATCACGAGGTACCAACATGTAGCGAGCGAGGCACGCAACACTCACGCTGCGCAATGCGCAAGAGTCTGTTTATTTGCAAGACGCTGCGCAGGCGCAGCGCGCGTTCACTGTTGATGTTAGTATTAATTTACCTATAGGATACGACAGGTTCATTAGCTCGTAGCTGGCTTATTTAGTTGCTTTTGCTTGTTTACAGGTTACCTACTTAAAGTCTTCGCCCACTATAAATATTGTCTATACAAGATGTTTTTACACAGCACCAGAAACTTTAAGCCATCATTTTCAAGGAGCTTTACTTTTTGTGTTTACAATTAATATGGAATGCGATGTAGTGCCCTGGTATATGTATTTGTCATCACTGCAAACCTACACTTTTGCATTATACCTACTGTTTTATGTTTTAAAAAGTATAGCTTCGGTATACCTATAAAACCCAACCGCGTTATGCCTAAATACTCGTTTATATTTCAGAAAGTATGTAGTTATTCGTCTATTTCGCTATTGGTATAGCAATATAGCACACTAATAAATGAAAAACATGGGACACCCGGATGGAACGAAGTTCCTTTCGACATTTTTAAGACCAAAAGTTATAACGCCACTTTTAAGACCAAAAGTTGTAACGACAATTTTAAGACCAAAAGTTGTAACGACACTTTTAAGACCAAAAGTTGTAAAGACACTTTTAAGACTAAAAGTTGTAACGACACTTTTAAGACCAAAAGTTGTAACGACATTTTTAATGAGTCGCGACACCACACTGTTCAATGTGAAATAGAAATGAAAATATCTGGCTTGCTTTCTATAAGAGAGAGAGAGACAGACAGAGAAACATGCGACGCCGCACAGCTTACAATAGCTTACTATAGCAAAAAGTGTCGTGACAACTTTTTCGTAAGATTTTTTTCCGTCTAGCCCTCATTCACAACGCGCGATAAGGAACTATCGTTCCAAAAAATGTGATTAATAAGCTCTGAAAGTACTGGACCGATTTTGATGAATCTTTGGGAGTAATATAGGCTATACGTTTTATGTCGATATTGCCACGGGAGCGGGACTTGTTTTTTCGACACCGCTGCTAATTTTTTATATTGCTAACTAGCGACCAGTCCCGGCTTCGCACGGCTATATTATGCATGTATTACACATATAAACCTTCCTCTTGAATCACTCTATCTATTAAAAAAACCTCATTAAAATCCGTTGGGCAGTTTTAAAGATTTAAGCATACATATGGATATAGGGACAGAGAAAGCGACTGTGTGATTGAAGTGATTTCGGGATACTTAAAATATAATTACTTCTTTACCATGGTTTTCCAACTGATCTTAAATACTTACCTACCTTTTGAATGCAGATATATATATCTAAGTAGGTATAATCCATAGCCGTCTAGTTTAACGATCGATCCGCACGGAACCTCACACCCTGCTGCGCGCGCGCTGATAAACGCATCGACAACACGTAACACGAGTGAAGCCGGGTAATTCAATTACTCACACTGTTCGCGTGCTTGTTTTATTATAATTTTAATGTTTGTTTTGTTGGAAATTGTAATTTACATCAAATATCTATATTTGTTTGGAGACCACGTACCGGAAAACGCAGCGCGGGACGGCCTCCGACTAGATGGACGGACGACTTAATTAAGGTCGCGGGAAGTCGTTGGATGCAGAGAGCATGCGACCGATCGCTCTGGAAGTGTTTGGGGGAGGCCTGCGTTCAGCAGTGAACGTGTTGTTGCTGATTTGATGATCTATATTTTGTATAGGTCAGCGTTTGACCAAAATCACACCTGCCTGATGGTAGATGCTGTCTATCTAGGATGTAGCACGCGCTTATAGAAGATCTTTTCACGTGACTAAATTTTAGAGAAAAAAAGGCAAATCAGAATTGGCTATTTCTTTAATTTACAAAAAAAAGGTTCTTAAAGCAATAAATAATCCTCTCCCGATAGAGCTATAGAGAACGATGGAAAATTAATTTCTTGGTATTAGTCAAATATCTTAAAATTATAATCAGTTTTCTACATTTAAAAAAGAAAATTAATAAAAACTAAACAATATGGCACAATGGGCCAAACCTTACCGCTAAAAGCGATCTTTTCCAGGCAACCTTTAAATTGACAATCTCACCATTTTTTTTCTCTAACGCGACGTGAATTTTCATTGGCTTATGTCAATTTCATACAAATAAAATCTGTCGATTGGCGATATCGTTAATGGAAAGTAATCTTGTCTATCCGCCCGAAGCCGAATCCATTAGCTAGTTACGAAAAATACCCTGCCTAAAATACAAAAGTACTAGGGACACATAACATGAGAGAGCCCCTTTAAACCAAAGGGTCGTAATCCTACAAAGTGGCGTCACAGGCAGACGTCATGACGACAACAACGGGATTCTTTTGATCCCCGTCCCGTACCTGGATTATAACGAAACGGTAGATAAATTTATTACATTATTTGTTAAGTAAAATTGTTTTATTTAATTTGGTTGGAAGATATAAAGAATGATGGCAAGGCAATAAGCATACCTATGTATACACAAATAAAAAAAATATGATCAAGTTCTCCGTTTTTAACACGCTTTTATTTCTAGATAACAATTAAATTGATAGTATAGGAAACAAGTTTCAACAGTATAGTTCTTAGAGTTTCGGAAAAAAGGGTCTGTGACATACGGCAGACAGACAGGCATGACGAATCTATAAGGGTTCCGTTTTCTACCATTTGGCTATGGAACCCTAAAAAGAGATATGTATAAGCATTTAAAGTCACGTGTTTTTCATTTTCTTCATCAGCATCTGACGCCATTACACAATTAGGAACTTCAAGAACCTAATTAATCTCCTTGCAAACAAGTAATTTTTGTTTGAAGTTTCGCCATTATTCTTTTATTGTAAGAAAAATTCTAACAATTGGGTTAAGTACGAAGTACGAGTAAGTAGAAAATTGTATGTTTAAGAGTGATCTCTACCTAAGTAAGAATCTTCCTAGTTTAAAAGTATAAGCTCCACAACTAAAAACAGGCAGAAGTGAAAACTGTATATCTGTGTAAAATCTCATATTTCGCGAGAACATACGCAAAAAGAATTTTAGATGAAAAAAAAAAAATAGTCGTCCGACATTTGTCGTCCAACAAATTGTCGTCCGACATTTGTCGTCCGTCAATAGTCGTCCGTTAAAAAATACCATATGTACGTCTTAATACACTCACAGCCAAATTAAAAACAGTAGGCCCAGGCATACATTTTCGCCGCGCCGTAGAGAGGGGATAGCTGTCTACTCTCCATCCGTCTTACGCTTTTTCGATCAGGTCACGTGTCCTGACGCGAGTTTAAGATTTTATACCCATTACAGAAAAAGTGCTCAACGCCGCTAAAGAAGTTTTCACTTCAAAAAACACAAACTTTAGAGGTTGCGAACTTTAGCGCTTCACTCTCCGCTAACTATAGATGTTAAAAAAAAAAAAATGGTTGCGTGTACTTATGTACCTACGCGCGTGAGAAGTTATACTTCTTTGGCATTATTAAAAAAAAAAAAAAAAAAAACTCGTCCGGCAAAAAACTCGTCCGACAAAAAACTCGTCCGACGAAAAGTTCGTCCGACAAAAAACTCGTCCGACAAAAACCTCGTCCGACAAAAGACTCGTCCGACAAAAAACTCGTCCGACAAAAAACTCGTCCGACAAAAAACTCGTCCGGCAAAAAACTCGTCCGACAAAAAACTCGTCCGACAAAAAACTCGTCCGACAAAAAACTCGTCCGACAAAAAACTCGTCCGGCAAAAAACTCGTCCGACAAAAAACTCGTCCGACAAAAAACTCGTCCGACAAAAAACTCGTCCGACAAAAAACTCGTCCGGCAAAAAACTCGTCCGACGTGAGAATTTTGTGTGACGTGAGAATTTTGTGTGACGTGAGAATTTTGTGTGACGCTTTTGTAAAATTTCACTCTCATCATTTTTTCATAACGCGCCTAAAGAAGTATAACTTCAAAAAAACCAATGGTTGTCTGTAAAGTCGGTTTACGGACGATATAATTTTACGTGCTATGGTCATAAGAAAACATTGATGAAATAATACATTGCTATGGTTACCTATCATGTCAACAGAACCTGACACATTACGATTTTGCATTTGCTAAGGAACGTGAGCGATGTCGTCACACTTTTTTGCGAGTGCATTCCTATTTTTAAGACGTAGGTAATCACGTCAATAAATAACTATATGAAACCTTAAACTATTTAAACATTTAAAAATAGAATTAAAACATCTTCATGTTGGCAACGCAGCGTGCGTCCGCGCAGCGAGGGGCGCGAAAATTATAACCTCAACCGTCTCCGTATCGAGTAAATCAATTTTCACAGTTATTGCCGATGTTAACTCGTGTACCACGCGCAAAACACTACTATTTATTTAACGGTGTATAACTTCATTAACATTGGGTATTTCAAACGGTGTGTTATTATTTTTTGTTGGGTTGTTATGATGGAGTTACTTTTTTTTACGAAAACAAGGGAAGGGTTAATATGTTTTTCGCGCATCTTTTTATGTTTGTTTGTAATATTCATGTTAGCTTTTTTGACGTGATAAGGATAAGGTTGATGAAACACCTGCATTCACAAAAAAGTGTCTGACGAAATATTGTGTGACGTCAAGCGTCATGGTAACATGACCATGCCCATGACGCGTCCGTTGTGGTCCGTTCCCGTTAGGAAACACAGTATTTAATAATAATATTATAGCTCATCTGGGCTTGTGTTATGGTGACGAGTGACGAATAGAAGATTTATATGAAGGACAAAACATATAAAGAAAAAAAAGATACAAAAAAAAATACTTAGACTTAAATGATTTTTTTTTAATTTTCATCGTATTCTTATGACTTTATCACGTAAAATTATCGTCCGTAAACCAACTTTACAGACAACCATTTTTTTCTTGTTTTATTGGTGGAAAGTAGGATGAATTAACGACTTTAAATCGTCATTGTTTAAAACCCTTCTGATCAAAACTTCAAAGTGGTACTTAAGTAACTTTTGCTAAGTGGAAGTAGAGAGCCCAAGAAATAATGAAGAGAATCTGGATGTATCCAGAATAGCTTAAAAATAAGTAGTTAGAGATCGGGACTCATATTAAAGAAGGAAATAAGAGAGGCCTTTGCTCAGAATAATTGATGTTGAACTGCTGGGAAAAGGTTTCGGCGCTACTAGGTCCAGTAGACTAGTTTTTTTTAAATTATGCGCCTGAGCAACAAATGACCGGATTAATTATCTGTCATTAGATGGGTCCTACTCATGAAGCAAGAAAAAAAATCCGCGCGGGATTTTTTTTTATTCCTTCATGGGTCCTACTGCTTCTAATTCTCTAGAGCCCTATTTTTAAATCGGTCGCCCCGCGTCAAGCGCTCGATTTCTACTGATATTCGTTCGACATCGGAAATTCGCTAATTTTGAATCGCTCGATCGTCTGCACCACTCGTCGCCGACAGGCGAGTGGTAGAATAAACATCAAACATCCATTGTAAAACATTCGGAAATAATATTTATATCTTTTGGGACTATTTCGGATGTTCGTCGGTAATTTTCTGCGTAAAACAATTAAAAAATTTACATTTCAAATTTTGACGACGAATGATTTAAAAATACAGAAAATTGGTGTCATGCGACTTGGAAGTCGAGCATGACTTTTAAGCTATGTCACACGAGCGATCCAAAAATAGAGGTCTATACAGGGTTATTGGAAATTATACTAGCAAGCCGTTGAGGGCTACTTCTGTGCACCTTAACAAACAACTCTTGTTCTACGACTTTTGGAAATTCGAACATTTTTTCGAAAATTTTGAGGTTAGGTTTACCTGAAAATCAGCTGTTCCTTATACGGAGAGGTCAGTAACCTAAAAATTTGACTTATTTTTTAAGTTTCATCTTTTGTTCTTGGTCTGAATGACCTTTGTTTTAAAATATCAGCTGTTTTTCGAATTTATATAACCTCAAAATTTCCATTTTTTTTTCGAATTTCCAAAAGTCGTAGAACAAAAGTTGTTTGTTTAGGTGGAGAGACGTAGCCCTCAACGGCTTGCTACTATAATTTCCAATAACCCTGTAGATCGTACTTTGCGTCTATTACTCAGAGATTTGAAATAGGAATAACCGGTAATTTCATCGGTGTTCACATTTTTTAACCTCCTATAGGCTTCTTTATTCTCTTGGTACTTTACTGTGTCCCCAGTCCCAGTAGAGCGGTAAAAATAGACTGCCACGGCCATTTAGAGTAACTATTTTTAAACAAAACACAGCTCTTTGACTAGCACCTCAAAGGTAAAGTACCAAGAGAACAGAGAACCTTAGGAGGTAACTGTACGTAGTGCAAAATGACACGGCTAATGACCACTGAATATTTTAACACAGACGCAGCACAACTTGTGAACGCGTCTGTACACTACTCGGGACGTTGCAAATATTTATTACGCGCTTATAAGCTTTGTTTACTGGGTATACAAACCTATTCTTCGCGAGAAAAAGGAACTATTTCTTTCTTTTTTTGTTAAATAGAACCTTTTTGCTGATCTTGTTTTGGCAGAATGCAGCCACAATGGCCACAATCGATTGAAAAGAAAATGTTTGAAGAGTTAAATCAAGTGGAAAAATTTAAAAAGATAACTTTTTTGATCGGGTTGAACTGAGTAAATATTAATCGTTTTTTTTTCAAGTAAAAAGGTAACTATTGTTTCCGTAAACTTTGAAAAATATACTAAAAGCAGTTCGCCAACTCGTGTCCGAAAAAACTCTGCTAAGAGATTCGAACGAGATGAAATAAAAATCCTCCCTTTCACTTTTATTTTGAATTCAAAGTTGTCTAGTAGCTATAAAGCAACTAAGCCGATTTTTTACATTTAATTTACGAAAAACAAAAATTTCAGTTTCATTCGCAATTAGTTTTTTTTTTTCTCTCTTGTTTGGCCCCAGGAACTTATGCCATTTTCATCTTGTTCTTCATTTTCAGCAGGTTTTTTTTTTCTTCAGTTATGGCTTCGCACGGTTTGTGCATATGGCCAGTATCAAGTAATATTTTGCATCAAGTTATGGCCCGATTTACAGAAATCGGGCTCAAAGTGTTTCAAGATGGTCAAGTCGTCAAGTCACAGTTTGTCAAGTCAGGGGTCATAGTAAAGCGGTGGCTACTTTACTATAACCTTGTAGGAGATTTTGGAGGCAACGAGAAAAGTCCATGTTTGACACTGATTTTTACTTTCACTACACTTGTGCACTTTCACAGAACTAAATTAGATAACTTTCCACCGGAATTATACAATTTAACTCGGTTTACAACTAAGTTTCGTGTAAATAAAACTGCAGCACGACATGTTGTTGGCTCGTTCCCGCCAAAACCCCCTCGCAATTAGTTTATTTACATATTTTTACAAACTAAGGCTCAGACAAAATAAGTATGTAACTAGTAAACAAACGTTTTTTGAGTAAGAATAAAAAAAACTGTAAGTGCCACCCACTCTAGTTTCAATTCGCAAAAACACCGTAAAATTAGAATCTCCGTGGTAAAATGGGCAGGTTGGTAGTCCATTAAAACCTTTTTCAAACGAATCGAGTGGGAATCGATTGGTAAGTAATCGTGACGAATCGTAACGATTGTGTCTATCGATTTAGAATTATTTTTTTATAATAATACGACAGGTTTCATAGTTTTTTTTTTAACATGGATACCTACCTACGTTAATTGGATTATTTGACATTCAGGTAGGTAAGTTTTACCTATCTATCCAAAAAAGTCTTGCCAAAAAAATGTTGTTTTTAACGTCATAAGATAGCGATGAAAATCTCATTTTTTTTTCTTATTTATATTTTTTCTTTTATATAAATAAAAAATTCGTCACTCATAAAAACACAATTATTTATCGTTTTCTAATGACGTTATCACGTAAAATTATCGTCCGTAAACAGACTTTACAGACAATTTGTTTAAGTCGGTTAAAAAGTACCCTACGCCTCCGTATTTCAATGAATTTAAATAAGAATATAAGGATAAAAAAGAGACTACGCTACTCCCAATTTTTTTAAATAAATATTCATACCAAGTTCATCTAAACATATCCAGGGCGTTTATAGAAACTATGAATGCAGAAACCACACAAAATATCTACCTATAAGGACACAAAGAATACAAAACCCATGGACGTAACTTTAGTTGCTCCATTTCAAATAATACTTTCAAATATTTGTAATATTAGGGTGATCACATGAAAAAAAAACCCCATGAGTTTCTAGTGCCTTCTTCTCATTGGTGGGCGCGTTCCGAAGGCACACATCCTAACTTAGTTTTTAAGACGATTTTAAGTGGTCTTTATACAAATTGTAATGTTTTAAGCATCCAAAGAAATAAAAAAAAACTTTTTTGACTTTTTGACTTTTGAAAAGCCACTAATGGACTAAGTTTGCATGTCGATAGATGGTGTCAATTTTTAGTAGGTAGTTTAAGAAATAGTAATGAAAATATTTGATCGTGTCACACGTGAGACACGTCAAATTGCCTCACATGATAACGGCCCAGTATTTTCAGAATGATATTTAATTGCATTTAGATCACGTCCGAAAGTTTTGATTGACTGATATATCGCACAGCTCGAGCAAGGATTTTAAAAAATTTACCCGGAAGTCATGGGTTGTTAGTTGGTAATTTTGGTTGCAGTTATTAGCTGATGGGAAGGGCTTATCTAATACACTAGTTGTGCCTTACAGTTTCACCCGCGTAAGTCCCGATGTCGTGGGAATATCAAAATAAAAAGTAGCCTATAGCCTTCGTCGATAAATGGACTATCCAACACAAAAATATTTTTTTAATTCGATCCAGTAATTCCTAAGATCAGCGCGTTCAAGCAAACAAACTCTTCAGCTATGTGTTCATAGACCAAATCTACAAAAATTCATTCCCTGATAATCTTCAAACAAAAACTATCAGTCCGTACAAAAAGGTATCTAACTGTAAATGGGTAGGTATAGGTAGTTCACAAATTTCAACAAAGCTCCCTCGACTGACAGCAATTCCGTTTTAGAGCTTTAATCCCGACTCTAGTACGAATAAAAGGCATATTTCGTTCGCCGACGCTCGCAAAATTGTCATCGCAAATAGCTTTTGCCTTGGGCGTACAATCCATTATCAAAGAACGACCAAACTCCAACATAAAAACACGCAAATTCAAACTCTAAAAGAAAAGCTTTAAAGTTGATTTTCTTCCCCCTTTTTTCCGCTAACAGTAATGTAACAATGAAAATGCCAGCATTGCACACGTAAATACAATTCCTAGAAATGCTGAAGCTTTATAGATTTAACTTACAAAAGAATAAGGTTCAAAGTCATTTGAAAGAGAAATCTGAACTTGAAAATCGTCGCCTGCTTGCTCGATATCAAATAAACAGGATTATAGAACCACAACGCCCGAAGCAACGAACTACGACTGAACGAAAATAGATTTTATACCCTGTAAATAAAAGTGGATATTGCTACCCTCATGCGTGTTGCTAGGATTTTTGCCGGGGGAAGTGACAAGGATGATCGTATCGGGGTATTAGCGAGTACAAAAGAGATAGGAACATAGCTCCGAGCACTGTGATTGGTCAGGAAGGCCGCAGGCTGTGAACAGTAGCCCGCCCTATGTCTACTGTAAACGTTTGACGCTCATCACGAATAATGTCGGATCGCGTAAATCAACCGAAACTAGATATTTTATGGTAATAATTATGTAAATTATAAAATTAAAATATTATGTCAAAAATGTTTATTAATGAATAATGGGGACTGGTTAGTAAATTTCTTGGGATGGCTGTAAAAAATAATAGTTTAAATGGCGACGAGCACCTTTTTAAACGGATAATATCGCTCTTCTCGTGGTAGAATGTTAATTTAAATCAAGATTATGAAAAGATAAGAAAGTTTTATCACGCCTCAAGAATAAGTATACCTAATTAGGGATCTAAAATATTCAAATAACCCGCATATTTAATATATTAGGTAGCTAAAGTAGGTACTACAGGATCGCTCGATCGATCTGAAATATTAATTTTTGTATTTCCAAATAAAAATTGATTTATAGAGACCCGTAAAACCGCGGGGCGCAACTAGTTTTTTTTTTATAAAGCCAGGACATTTAATACACAGGAAATCTATTAGATATAACTAAAGTGATGAGTCTAAAGTCTATGTGCGTATTTGACTTTTTGCGTGTTGGACTCTGTGCATGTTTGACTTTATGTGGGTTTTAACCACTTTGACATTCTGCCGTTTAGTCCTATAACGTATGATCCTTACTACCATGGTCATTATCACTAGAAAAGTCGCGTGAAGGTGCTTGAAACAGCAGCAAAACAATAATATCGAATTCCATTAATTAAAAACAAAATGCATGGTAAATAAGTATCGCATTTTAAATAACTTTAGTAATATGATTTTCATTTTCTTTATGTAATTTTACTTGCCCATGAAAATATATTTTTAAGCAGATTTTTGGCGGCTGCAATTTGCCGGTCTATTTGATTATTAATTGAATTCAGCTGGCTAGATGCTCGATATAATCTCAAACTATTTTTTTCTACAATTATCGTTATGATTGAGGCAATTTGCACAAACCCATTATAAAAATACACATCTCACTCTTTCAGTTAAAGAAATGAAAAAACCCTATAAAAATCTGTACAGTAATTTTAGAAATTATCGCGTTCAAACAAACAGATAGGCGCGGGTAGACTTTGTTTTATATAAGTTAGTGAAATACATTACGAAAAAACGTATTTGATTAGATTTTGCAATTACCACCTTAAATCTCTCAAGCCCCGGGCGTCACCGAGGGCGCCTTCCGTCGCTCTGGGCGGGCGGAGCTCGCACACATATAAATAAATACATACAGGGAAAATGGGAAATGGCTTGCATGTGTGCCGTGTTATACAAACTTTTCAGTCTCTTCCTTTTTTGTTTTCCTTGTAGGTTAAGTATGAATAAGTATTTAAAACTGACTGGATATATTTTTGGTTTCTTTTTAATATTATTTATTACACTTACTAGCTGTAACTTGCGGTTTTAACCGCGTAAGTCCCGATATAATGGGAATATAGGATTAATGTGAGCGAGTTTCATCGCAATCGGTCCAGTAGTTTTTGCGTGACGAAGTAATAAACATACACACTAACACAAACTATTCACATTTATAATATTAGTAGGATTATTCAAAGTATATCGGTCCTTCAAAGTATATTGGTCATAGAAGCATGAATAATTACTAATTTATGAATATTTTGGTAAAGAAACACTTCTGTAGTTTACTAATTGATTTTAGTTAAAAAAATACAGCCTGGTGACAGACAGACGGACGTACGAGCAGTGTAGTCTTAGTAAAAGGGTCCTCTCGGTCCAACTTCCGTCTTCAGGCATGCACCCATAATCATTTTGGAAGACTTTGGCCAGCTGTGGGACAAATTGGTTAACTAAAACTACCTAGACTTATTTCATACGTGGGACATTCTGTGGCATTCGTCATTAAATTTTTTGAAACATGAAACCCGCGTTTTTGGTGGTACGGTAGGCATATATCCTTATTTAGCCTTACAACGACTTCGTCTACGTAAGGTATGAATTTTCCAAAAGGATGCCTACGATATAATACTTATGGACGCGTCTTTATTCCCTAGCTTAACTCCCGATCCGATGGGAATATCGGGATTCAAAATCAATGTAGGTATCTATCCTCATACCAAGTTTCATCAAAATCGGTCCAGCAGTTTTCGAGCCTATTCGTAACAACCAAAAAATCTTTCCTCTTTATTATATTAGTGTAGAAATATAAAATTCGAAATCCTGACTGACTAATTTAACAACGCATAGCTCAAACCAATAAAACCAAGGGCTAAAATTTGCCATATTAATAACTGTTAATAACGTAAGCATCCGCTAAGAAATAATTTTAGTAAATTTCTCTCGCTTAGGGCGAAAAGCTTTCTAGGCAAACCTTCCATTTAGGCATAATGCCTTCATTGGCATCCCGCTTATTAGGTAACTCGATCATAATGGAATTCAACCCCTACGCGAGCGAAGCCGCCTGCGTAAAAGTTAATCTAAAAAAAAACTTCTTTCATAACAGGTTTAATAAATAAAACCCTGACCAATTCCACAATCACAAAATACCATAATTCGTAAAAATATTAAATAAATAATTCCCAAACCTTATTATACAAATAGAATGATTATAAGAATAACAGTAAAAAAAAAGCGAAAAGGTAATCATTGTACCTAATCTTGTTATTCAAATGTTTGTTCAAAAACGAAGGGCTCTCGCAGACTAGAGATTTAATAAAATATCGGTCTACTTTTTTAGGGTTCCGTACCCAAAGGATGAAAACGGGACAGTCAGACAGAGTCTTAGTAATATACCACCAGCGTCTGTCACCAGGCTGTATCTCATAAACCGTGATAGCTAGCCAATTGAAGTTCTGATTTTAAAAAGTTAAAGATAACTGTATTTAAAATACTAATCTGATTTGCATAAATTCTGATCTGAATCGCAAACCAGAATCTATGCAAAACTGCCTGAGTTCAGATGGGTTAGTACCGGAAGATCCCGATCCCCGAAAACTTACAATTATTTCAATAAAAAAACTGGTTGCCTGTAAAGTCGGTATACGGGCGAAAGTTTTACGTGACAACAACTGTGCTCGAGTGGAAGGGACGCGTGCCTTTCACTTTTTATGTCTGTCTCTCTCGCTCTTAGGCGGGCTAACCATGCCCGCGTGCCTCTCACTCGCTCTCATTGTGAGCGCATAACGTCAGCGGAGCGTAACGCAGTTTCTTGAAGTGTCACCCGGCAAACCAATTTATAAGACGTTGTCACGTCAAAAATTAAAAATAAATAACTAAGATCTAAGATAAGTCAGCGTTTGACCACTATTACACCTGCGGGGTCCTTCAAAAATAAGTCTGACATAAAAGGCTTACCTATATCATAACGTTATTTATAACTATTTACTTGATAACTCGTTTGTGAGTAAATAACTTCAAAAAAAAATGTAAGTAAACATTTTTTAACCTTAGTTATTATGAGACTTATGGAGGTATTGTAGCCTGATTAGGATTAGTCATTACTTAATTAAGATACCTACAATTAGACTGTGTCTGAATTGTATAGGATTAGATTTTTATATGATAAATAAAGCCTAGATATTTTTGAAAACAAAAACACTTGCGACGATGCGGCCTAAGATGTAGCACGCTTTCCTAGAAGATACCTATTAAGTCGCAACTTGAAGACCCCCAAATTGTACACGTCAGGAAAGACAGACGCAGGCAATTGATTCCATTCACTTGCAGTACGAATCAGGAATGACGAAGCAAAACGCTAAATGAATTTATTGGTGAAGCATATAAGTCTGCTTGATTGTATGACCAAAGAATGGAGACATTTTGTTTTGTAACTAGCGACCCGCCGAAGCCGGGGCACGGCTATATTATGCATGTATTATACCTACATAATATAAACCTTCCTCTTGAATCACTCTATCTATTTAAAAAAAACCGCATCAAAATCCGTTGCGTAGTTTTAAAGATTTAAGCATACATAGGGACAGAGAAAGCGACTTTGTTTTATACTATGTAGTGATACGTATTTTTTTTACTTTTTGAAATCTATTTTTTATGTGCCTTTTCGGGCGTCCGAAAGTCTGCAGTCTGCGAAATCCCTTACCCAAATATTTGATGAAAAATGTAAAGCGAAGACTGAGTAATTATTTAGGAAAGTCGGAACAAAGTGTGTTTCTCTGGAAGGAACCCCCTATTCTAATTATTTTTCTTGGAAACTTTCCCGTTACGAATTTGTTTCTTTGATGATAGAAAAAAAATGTGAAATCATATTGTGGATACGACTATTTTTTTATAATAACACTAGCTGCGCCCCGCGGTTTCACTCGCGTAAGTCCGATCTTTAAATTCTCACCGTTTAAACCTTCCCTGGACTACAACAAACATTTCAAAACCGAAATCATCTAAATCGGTTCAGCCGTTCTGGAGTTATAGCGTCAGGAAGGAAAACCCGACTTATTTTTATATAGTAGATTCAAAAAAACTAAACTCGAAGTCGACTTTTATGATTTGTAAAGGTCGCTGCCGACGTACCGTGACTTTTCTCGTGTCGGACGGGATGTGATAATATTATTTTAATATGAAACGATGTCAAAAAATCGTCACGTCCCTTCTTCCGGCACCAGAAAAATCAAGTTACGTATGTTTAAAGACCACGAACACTTTATGAACAACTAGCTGCGCCCCGCGGTTTCACCCGCGTAAGTCCCGATCACGTGGGAATAATAAAATAAAATGTAGCCTATACATATTAAACCGCATCATCACTTACCACCAGGTCAGACAGTGGTCAAACGCTAACCTATCATTTGTAAAAAAAAACCTTTATAGGGAAACAAATATTTAAAAAAGTTGTTTTTTTTTCATAACTGAACATTTACATATTAGATACTTATGCCGGCGCCTCACATTGGCTATGTTGGCTCCAAGTTATACTGTTGGATCCAACACACCAATGTGAGGATCGATCTTGGAACGTTATTGGACGTTATTGAACGTTCCAAGATCGATCCTCACATTGGTGTGTTGGATCCAACAGTATACCTTGGAGCCAACATAGCCAATGTGAGGCGCCGGCATTACACTTACTTAGATAATGGTCGTAGTAGTTACCTACTTTATTTTATCATCATATCCACACTAATGTAACTTTAACAAGCCCTCTTGTTATCAAAAGTTTTATATCAACAAATATTTCGTTCGCTGAGGTTTTTACATAACGTTTTTGATATTTTGTTTTGTTAAATAAGTTGATAATAAACCTACACACACTCTTTTTTTTTTGTCTGCTACTGGCACTATTTTGACGATCCAGTTTGCACAATGGTCACCATGCTGGACTACCAAACATAGGGTTGCGTGTTCGATTCTCAGACGTGTATTTATGCTAAGATATTAAAATTTGTCTGAGGTAAGAAAAGTAAATAATAAGTAGTATATGTGTTGTCTAGCACCCATACCACAAGTCTATTTAGGTACTTAGCTTCTGGCTAGATGGTGATGTATGGAATGTCCTGCAATATTTATTATTATTTGTCTAAGTATATATAGCCAGTGTTACGCCGTGTATCTACCGTTTAGCTTAGCTCGCATTGTTGAGCCAATTTTTCATACATTTGCGTCCACCGCAAACTATGCCAGCTACGTAATGAAGGGGCTTATTCTATTGACCCTTCATTTAATAACACGATACATTTTAGATTATTTTTATTTTTTTATTCATGACTCTATTTCCTCCAGAGGGCGCCATTATTAATGTTAAACTATAGTAAGTAGTTTTGAAGTTAGGTGGGAACAGATGAACATACATACAGCCGCCCAATTGCCGTAACTTAGACGCATTAGTAAAGTGCACGTGCAGTTGACGCATACGTTACGTTGATGCAAACAATAATCGGTATCCCTGTAAAATAAAACTACGCGTAATCGTCACTTTAACTGCACGTATGCTGCACGTCTACTTCACCTACGCGTGAAACAAGTTGTGTTGCCGTCATAGAATTTGACGTTCGTAGTTTCATTTGTGACATTTATCTATCGTCAAAATTTAGCGCGAAATGTTTTTATGCGATACAAATGACGCGAAGCTCATTAGGACAATACGGCGAGCGCGCGACGTTTAGGTTTACGTAACATGTGCGTGACGAGTGCGTAACGTGTGCGTGACGTGTGCGTCTTAAGAAATTAGGACAATACGAAATCTATAGTTAAGACGCAAACGCAGTCAAGACGCGCTGCATAAGAATACGGCAATTGGGAGGCAGGTCTAAAATATTAACCTCCCTTTTGGCTTGACGATTTCTCTCCTCCGAACACGGTCGACTAAGCTGAGAGGGAAGTAGCTGCTGGGAATGGGAAAGCCTTACTCCATCGTCACGCAAAAACGACCCAACTAAAGAGTTCTTATTCACTGAAAAAAGATCGAATACAAAGTGTTTTGCGTAATATGCAATTAAAACCCGGGGAAATAATTACTAAAGTGACAACTTCCTCAACTTCTTGTCCATCCAAAGGTTGCCTGGAAGAGATCGCTTTGAGCGATAAGGTCGCCCTTTGTAACACTTAGACTTAAGCTTTGTTTTTTATATTTAACTAGCGACCCGCTCCGGTTTCGCACGGCTATATTATGCATGTATTAAGATACTTATAAACCTTCCTCTTGAATCACTCTATCTATTAAAAAACTGCATCAAAATCCGTTGCGTAGTTTTAAAGATTTAAGCATACATAGGGATATAGGGACAGAGAAAGCGACTTTGTTTTATACTACGTAGTGATGTAATCATGTAATCATATTATTATTTGAAAAGGTGTTTACAATAAAGAATTTATCTATCTATCTATTCATCTGATCCGAACCACTATGCCTATTTACACCTCTTAAACCAATGTATTAAGTGCATATAATTTGACGTTCGTATTTTTTCTAAGTTTCTTCACATCAGTGTGCACACTTGAACATCAAAGCCTCAATCTGTACAAAGTTATTCAATCTCATCAAACAATATTAACTCTTCACAAACTACCCGCAAACGCAATTTACTGTAAAAAGACACTTTCCGACCGGAAGCGTCGAAGCAAACTAAATAGTATCGCCAGGGCAGGTGGTGGCGCCGGAAATAGGTTATATTGGAGGAAATGGACGCCCGAAGGAAATGGCAATTTACACTGACACTTGGGTTGTTGCTCGCGTTTGTATTTGAAGGAAATAGGCTTTATTTAATGTTTATAGAGTTTACTCTAACTTTAGTAAAAGTAGTAGATCTCTTTTTTATCAATTATGCCTTCGCACGGTTTGTGCATATAGCCAGTATCAATTAATATTTTGCAATAAATTATGGTCCGAAGATAGTCAAAGTCGTCACAGTTTATCAAGTCGGTGGTTATATAGGGCTTAGTAACCGTGGCTTTGGCAACCACGGTGAAGCCAAGAGGAACCCAGGGCCAAGCCAGGCTGGAGGAGCTGGCTAACCCGAGAGGGTACGCTTCACCGACTTACCACGTGCTCTGGTGCGTGGGGTCTGGCCGTCGGGGCTGCTTTTGCATGCGAAAGCTATCCCCGTAGCCCCGACAAAGGCATCGAGACGGAGCACCCTGACCACTTCGTTGGCCCCAACAACGTATTGGTACCCGACTAGGTTTCCCCAGGCAAAAAAGGGGTTATAGTAAGGTTATACGACGACCTCTGTGGCGCGTCGGGCGAACACCCGACTGCGACGCAGAAGATTGCGGGTTCGATTCCCGCCGGAAACAAGTATTTATGCTGACCATAAATTCTTGTTTCTGGTTCTGGGTGTTTCCTATATGTATAATATGTATATATTTACAAGAAAAAAAAAATAGTATATAATAATAGTAAAGTATAGTAATAGTATATAAATTCTTGTTTCTGGTTCTGGGTGTTTCCTATATGTATAATATGTATGTATATATTTACAAAAAAAAAGTATATAAGTAGTTTATCCGTTATCTGGCACCCATAACACAAGCATTAAGTTGCTTAGCTTGGGGCTGGATGGCGATGTGTAATATGTCCTGAAATATTTATTTATTATTTATTTATAGAAAAGCGGTGGCTACTTTACTATAACCTTGTAGGAGATTGGCTTCTTAAATATTCTTAAGTTTAATGTATCTTTTTTTTTTTCCTTATTTCTTCGTTGTAAGTATAAGTACCTATTTCTTTGTGTGTGTTAATTTAAAAGTTGTCGTGTGCCTGTACCAAATAAATGCTTTTCTTTCTTTCTTTCTTTTTTCTAGATTATAGAGACAACGAGAAAAGTCCATGTTGGACACTGATTTTTTGAATCAAGTCGCCTTTGAGGACGTAGGTGCTTAAATTTTACAGCTTACTTCGTAAAAAGTCGCCTTTGACGACTTGGGTGCTTACGTAAATTCATAAGTAATTAAAAGATAAGTACCAAAATAATTAGGTATAACAATGGAGTCTGTATGCCAAGCACTATGTTGAATTTTTATCATAATTTTTATCGCAATTTATAATAAAAATTCAACACGGCGGCTTTATCTATCATATTTTGAGAGTTGATGTAGTTATATCGCTTTATCGTATCGTGTTTTGGTCTTCATGCTAGGCAGGCTGGGTGCTTAAATTCTCAGGTCCTTCAATTATGGTTTATGGTTTAAGACATTTATTTTTCCCAAAAAAGAATTCACAATTCACTTACATTGAGAAATAATCTAATTAAAGTTAATTTCTTTGACGACCTCTGTGGCGCGTCGGGCGAACACCCGACTGCGACGCAGAAGGTTGCGGGTTCGATTCCCGCCGGGAACAAGTATTTATGCTGACCATAAATTCTTGTTTCTGGTTCTGGGTGTTTCCTATATGTATAATATGTATGTATATATTTACAAAAAAAAAGTATATAAGTAGTTTATCCGTTATCTGGCACCCATAACACAAGCATTAAGTTGCTTAGCTTGGGGCTGGATGGCGATGTGTAATATGTCCTGAAATATTTATTTATTTATTTATTCTATATTAAATTACACTATATATATTATATTCAATTACACTAAACTATCGCCTGGGTGATATTATCCAGGTTTTTTAGTGGGATCAAAACTCTAGTTACATTTGTGAATCAATCAAAATAACGTAAACAGTCTGAAGATGCTCAATTCTCTATCGATCTGTTTCCATAGCAACGACATCACTTCAGCCCCACACTGTTCAAAACGCACTCGGTCCCATAAACAAACTATTTCCAACCCTATTTAGTTACATAATAAAACTTAATTTCCCGTGAACTTCAAGCAAAGAACGCACTTTACAGACACAAATGTAACTTGAGCTTTCAGTTGAGATAAAATAGACTTTATTCTATAAGTAAATAGGTTCGTTTTTTAAGTGTTTAAAGTTCAAGTTATTCAGGTTGGTTATGAAAATTGTTCACGGATGTTAGTCGCAGAAATGAAAAGTTGAAGGTGTAACTAAGTTGGTGTTTAGTTTAAATTGATTTTGTTGAAGTCTTTGTCGCTTCAGATGGTATGAAGATGACGTTCTTACGGAGTATGAACAATTTGTTTGTAGATTGGACAAACAGGAGCGACAATCACGAGATACAGATCGTTGGTATCTAGTTCCTTCCAGTTTGGCTTCAGAAAGCCAATTCTCGTAAATAACGTTGTTCAAATTACATTTTAATATCATTCCGATTGCATTTCGACTTCAAATTATCCCCTTAAAAAAAATAATTTTCCAAATCAGTCCATACCAGGCGATTTCGAGTAATAGGCGAATATACATAAAAAAATGTATATATACGCGGCGAATTGAAAACCTCCTCCTTTTTTGAAGTCTGTTAAAAATAAAATAAATAAAAAATAAATAAACTAAAAATATTTCAGGACATATTACACATCGCCATCCAGCCCCAAGCTAAGCAACTTAATGCTTGTGTTCTTCTTCTTTGCGTATCGATTCCGAGTGTTAATATATATATATATATTTTTTATTTTTTTTTTTAAGTAGGTATTTTATATTTTTGTATTTTGTTTTTGTACATTTTATAATTTTGTATTTTTATTTTTTATTACTATAATTATTTACATGCCAAATCCAGTCCAGTAGGTTGCCACAGCTACGGCATCGTCACTTGCTTTGTAGAGATCTTGTAAGGTGCAGGAGGCAGGGCTTGCAGAGCACACCAGTAGGTGGGGCATTGTCTGCTCTGTTTGACCACAGTGGCATTGGACATTTGCTGGGTCGGAGTAACCCCATCGGCAAAGGTTAGTCTTACAACGACCCACCTGAGTTCTGAGTCGCTTGTGTTATGGGTGCCAGATAACGGATAAACTACTTATATACTTTTTTTTTGTAAATATATACATATTATACATATAGGAAACACCCAGAACCAGAAACAAGAATTTATGGTCAGCATAAATACTTGTTCCCGGCGGGAATCGAACCCGCAACCTTCTGCGTCGCAGTCGGGTGTTCGCCCGACGCGCCACAGAGGTCGTCCCCTCCCTTTCCTTAGATACTTGAAGGGAAAATTCCCTTCAAGTATCTCAAAAAACCGTCAAAGTCAGCTTTAGGTATTCTCAAGAATATTTTTTGTAATCGAAATGCAATGGGAATGATGTTGCAATGTAATTTAATTTAACCCTTTCCTATCTTCATAATATATTTAGTATATAAGCTGTAATTTGTCAGGTAATAATATAAAATAAATCTTACCGTCAAAATGGAAGACAAGTTCTGGGCATCCTACAGTGTTCACTCGTTCCAGTTTGTCTTAGAGAAACCGAATACTAGAGACTGAATTCCTTGAAAACTAAAAATTAGGGCAATTTTCTTTTATTTCTGGAGGCTGAGATAATATTTTTTGTATATATTTTATATTTATTGACGTGACAACGTCTTATAAATTGGTTTGCCGGGTGACACTTCAAGAAACTGCGTTACGCTCCGCTGACGTTATGCGCTCACAATGAGAGCGAGTGAGAGGCACGCGGGCATGGTTAGCCCACCTAAGAGCGAGAGAGACAGACATTAAAAGTGAAAGGCACGCGTCCCTTCCACTCGAGCACAGTTGTTTTTTTTGTTTTGAAATATTTAATTTTGTTTCTTTTAAAATACCATTAAAAAGTTTTTTAAAACTTTTCACGAAATCGGAATATTAACTCTAATTCCATTACTATACCAAATATCATTCATTCTTCTCTGTTACTTACCGTTCACGACCGAATGAATGATTGAATGAACAATTCCGTTGTTCGCAGCCTCTATTGATCGACAGTGTCCCTTCAGAAGGGTTTAGACAGACTATGTTTAATATTTGTATAGAGTTATTAACATTTCAACATGACAATGTTACAAATATAATTCATTCTGAGTGAACATACATAATGAATGAACGAAGAAATGAATAAATGAACTGTTTTCTATTTACAGTTAATCATTATTTGTATTAGTTAACAATTTATTATGATACTAGCTGTCCCAGCCAACATTGTTATGCCATAAACAAAAAAAAATGATATTGTTCGATTTTCAGAGCTAACGAATATACACAAAAAAAAACATACGAATCGGTTCAGTCGTTTAGGTGAAGTTTGGTAACTAAAACCACGATACGAGAATTTTATATTTTTTTATTTAATATTTAAGATTTATTTTTTGCTTTTTTAAACGAGAAGAAAACATTGCCCAATGTCTTTCATTTTCGTGTATTTACAAATTTAAAAAGCATAAAGGAGATATGCAAGCTTGGGCTTGGATAGACAAGATGTTTGATATATTCAAAGAATAGTGCTATATTTTTAGTCTTTCGCCTGCATATTAGATTTCTCCTACCAGTCGGGAATCATTTTTTACTATAAAAATATTATTTATCACAGGTTCACTTACCCCAAAAAGCTCATTTTTTTTGTTATGGCAATTTCTTCAAAACAGGAGTGACTTTAATTACTTAGTCAATATTAATCGAACGATTTAGAATCGAATAATATTTTTTTACCGATACGTTCCCTTTTACGTTTTGTTCGTTTTATCTAGTACTTTGGAGGTCAGTGGTATTTAAATAATGAAATCTATCATTTTGTGAACTACTAAGATAATTGTGTTTGATACTAAATCAATTATTAAGTTAATCGACCGAAATAAAAATTCTATCGATTTATTTATCGATTATAGATCGATATTGAATCTGTGGCACTTTTTTTCTGAGATTGCTTGACAGATGTTTGTTATTCTCATTGCTTTTTTGCTTTGTAAATCTTCGGTACGTTTTGTGTATTTTTCGAGTTTTTTGAAATCGACGGCCTTTTGCAACGTTTCTATTCAAAGGCAGGCACTGACAGACAGATGCGGCAAAATCTTAGTTTCATTAAAGGTAATTATGATTATGAGTGATAGCAAACATAAAAATACAGTGAATTAAGTAATTAAATTGACAATTAGTTGGTCAAGTACGACTGCAAATATCTCATAATGTCGGAGTGCTAGGGTAATGAAGCTGATATTTATGAAATTACTATTAAATGTGGATTGCAAATTGTCACTTTTCATTTTTGTTCATCTTACGCCCAAGGTTCTATGAAGATCTGCAGATCTCCTTTCGATAGAATTTCGTTAACTTATTGACAGAACAGTCAGTCGGAGTATTGGTGACATTTCTATCACTTTCTAAAGTCAAAGGGAAGGGTTAATCATCCCTTCATTTTACCCTACAATGTTCGGCCTATTGTGGAAACGCGAGACTGCAGTGAAATGCCTTCGTAGTACTCTTGATTTTGCGCAGCGGGCCGATCGCCGTAACATACACATCAACAAAGTCTAGGGAACACGGGTAATATAGTGTTTTTTTGGGGAAAAGTGTATGTTTTTGGGTTTTTTTTTGTCTTGAGTGTCGTATGTCAATAGAAGCGGAACTTCATACTCTTTTTAATGCTTTGATTTAATTAAAGGGTTGCCATTTAAAAATTTAGTATTAAAACTAAAATAGTGCCAAAATTCTATTTTAATTTTTATTCTAAACTAGCGACCCGTCCCGGCTTCGCACGGCTATATTATGCATGTATTATACACATAAACCTTCCTCTTGAATCACTCTAATTATAAAAAACCGCATCAAAATCGTTGCGTAGTTTTAAAGATTTAAGCATACAAAGGGACATAGGAATATAGGGTGACAGACAGACAGACAGTGAAGCCTTAATAATAGGGTCGCGGTTTTACCTTTTGAGTACGAAACCCTAAAAGACACGAAAATCTGAATCATTGTTGATGTTTATTATTATGAAACTTTGAGTCCTTAGAAATTGGCTAGTTATCCTTTTATAAACTTTCGGCGAGTGAAAGTAGTAGATAATAAGACGACGACCCAATTGGCACAATTGTCACCATGCCGGACTACTAAACACAGGGTTGCGGGTTCGATTCCCGCCTCAGACAAGTATTTATGCTTAGATATTTGTCTGTGGTCTGGTTGTTTCTATGTATTATACGTAATATATTTACAAAATAAAAGTATATAAGTATAGTATATCCGTTGTCTAGCACCCATAACACAAGTCTAGTTACTTATCTTGGGGAATGGCGATGTGTGGAATATTTATTATTTATCTATACTAATATTATAAAGGTGAAGAGTTTGTTTGTTTGAACGCGCTAATCTCAGGAACTACTGGTTCGAATTGAAAAATTATTTTTGTGTTGGATAGTCCATTTATCGAGGAAGGCTATAGGCTACTTTTTATCCCGATATTCCCACGGGATCGGGAGTTACGCGGGTGAAACCGCGGGGCGCAGCTAGTTATTAATAAGAACTTTTTCCATAAAACGTCTCTCCATTTCTAAGGTCCATAAAATCGTTTCATACCATTGATATCGTCTACTCGTCTTAAAATTGTGGCCACGTTTTTATTTCGTTCGGCAGCGGCCAGCGAGGCCCTAAGGCGCGGATATTTTCAAAATAATAATTAAGCGGATACATTTATTATGCTCCACGAATATGTAAAGTAGATATATTGATGTATAGGGTGTTTATTTTTAAAAACATATCAGTTTTTGTAAGATTTGAGAGAGCGGACAAACGAAGTAATTTTCAAATTATGATGTCATTTTCATTGCTTGGTTTTAGGGAAACAAGATGGAATGTAGAAGAAATATTAAAATAACTTGATGCAAAATAAATCGCTCCATATCATACATACCTACCTAGAAGATTGTTCAAGGAAAACGACGTAGTTTGCAGAACGTCTATTAAAAAGTTTATATTTATTGTGGCAAATGGCAATGTTTTGAGTGGCAAAACGACTTACTAGTAAAACGTCCAAAATGTAAAATTTCCTATTTACATGACAGTCGCTTGAAACTGGAAAAAGAATATTAGTTTTCAATTTTTTTTTTAAACGATACTTACTGGATGTTAAGAAAAACGGTAACTCATATGATCATACGTCATTTATAAGTAAAAGTTGAGTTGAGTAGATAGATTAAGAGTTATTTTAGATAGATAAACATTTCATTTCAAAATAAATCATTACAAAATTATTACTTACATGATGTGGCGACGCTTCACATCGCCACCAACAGATGGCGCCACTGATAAGATCGTTGATCCTAGATCGCGCAAGCGAAGTTTTTCTGAAGATAAGGTCATATACAAGTTCCAACGAAACATCGTTGGGCCGCGGCCGACCGGGTATAACACCTGCCCGGTGGAAGATCTTCCCTTTGGAGGTACATACCACCTCGTACCTCCAAACATTTAATAAAAATACAAACTAAACAATATCCTAGAGCAGCACAAGGGGCGGCCTTATCGCCTAAGAGTCATCTTACTTAGCCAATTTTCGATTTGGAGCTAGATAGAGCTTGCATAGCTCTATCTAGCTCCAAATCGAAAATTGGCTAAGTATCGTACAGTATCTGTTTAATTTTCGACTAAACAAACCGAACATCCTGTATAAACAAGGTAAGGTACGGTTCTAAGCCGTCAGTATCCAGGGTGCGTTCATTACGAGCGCGGCAGCTGCGCCTGCGCCGACCGCCGCGCTGGCCCCGAGGCGCATGCGATATGGCGCTCGAACATCCAGATAATCGGTACACTTGTCAGATTTTTTATATTATTATTATTGTTTTATATCATAAGGCATATACAGGAATTTGCACATTTATTTTTCTTCATATCATGGCGGATGCGACCGTTTCTTTTTTTATGCAAAATAAACTTGCATTTTACCTCATATCACCTAATCTTCTTCTTCTTGTCGTATAGTGGTGTGGCTCACCTATTGTTAGAGTTTTCCGATCGCCTTTTAAGAGGAAAGGGTACCTGGGGCTTTCTCCATACAAACTATTGCAAACGTAGTCGACTGTTTTCTCCCTGGATAATGACACTAGAGCAAATATTTTTGGTGCATAAAACTTATAACAGCCATGACCATGCCCCTATTTTTTGTTTTTTTTAATTTTTTAATTTTTTTCATTTTAATTTCCTTGATAATTAGAAAATGAAAAAAAAAACAAAACATAGGGGCATAGTCATAGCAGTTATAGGAATTATGGCACAAAAATATTTGTGCTAGTGTCATTATTCAGGGAGGAAACAGTCGACTACGTTTGTATGGAGAGCGCGCAGGTACCCTTTCACCTTAAGGCCTCTAACTTGACCAAACGACTGCTACTAGAGGTAGTAACCGGGACCAACGGCTTAACGTGCCATACGAAGCACGGAGGGGCTCACGAAAACACATTTATTTTGCCACACTACTAATTGGTCACCCATCGAAGTAATGACCGCGCACGGCGTCGCTTAACCCGCACGACCGTAAACGATCAGCGAGCGTTGCTTAGCTGTGAGCCTCCTATCACCTGATGGGAAGCTAGGATGAGGTCCAGGATGTAGCATGCTCGCCTAGAAAGAGAGTAGCAAGCCTGGATTCTCTATGATGCGCATCACATTTCTTTCAATATTTGTATATTATTGAATAGGTTACGTTCCTGCTGATCAAACTTTCTGGTCAAACTAGTTTGTCCAAAAGGAATAAATTTCCTCGTAGTCAAACTACTCAACTAAATGGTTAACAAAGGGCTTAAATAGGTTGCTTGGGATTCGACTCCTGAAGGCCAATTCTCGTAAATAACATTGTTTAAATTACATTTCTATATCATTTCGATCACAAATAATACCCTCAAAGTAGCTAAAACACCCTCAAAGTTAGCTTTTTGTAAAAAAAAACTGACTTTGAAGGTATCTTTTGCAATCGAAATGCAATCGGGATGATATTGAAATGTAATTTAAACAATGTTCGACGAGAATTGGTCTTCTGGCTGCTCAGCTACCGATTTTTTTTTCTCAAGATTTCCAACTAAAAACAAAAACGCATCGTTCTTTCAGAAATATTCCTTTATCATAGATTGAACCGATTTAGATGAAAATGAGCAAAGTGGTAGGATACTTTTGATCCCGAAATTCCCGCGGGATCGGGATTTACGCGGTTGAAACAGCGGGACCCAGCTACTAAGATATATTAAATAGAAAAATAGATATGTAATCAAGTAATTTCAAACTGTTATTCAAACCTCGAATTATCTCAGGTGATAGATAGTTATATTTAAATAAACCTATATTTAATAGATAATACCTAGTATTTGATTTAATTGGTACAATTATTTATAATGTTGACAAGCGTTATTTATTTACAGGTTATCTATTCAGAATACCTATTCATGTTCAAGTCAGATTATAACGATTGTACCTACATAATGACAGGTGGTTTTTAGATAAATGGAACTAAATTATATTACATGACATTTTGCGAAATTCTCGATCATTCTCAGAAGATCCATTGGCCAGATTCAGGATGGATCTAGTGATAATTTTTTTCCTTCAACCTAAATGCATTTAATGGGTAATAGTTAAATTCTATTTTAAAATGCAAAATGTTGATATTATTTATTCAGTTTGAAACTTTAATCTTAAACGTATCAAACCTAAGTTTATGCAATAAAAATTGTAACAAAATAAAGGTGAAAGGGTACCGGCGCTCTCCACGTACAAACGTAGTCGACTGTTTTCTCCATGGATAATGACACTAGAGCAAATATTTTTGTTGCATAAAACCTATAACTGCCATGACTATGCTCCTATGTCTTGGTTTTTTCACTTCCTAATTATCATAGAAATTAAGATTTTAAAAACAAAAAAAAACGTTCGAAAGTTTTTTGACGTGATGACAATGGAAAAAAGCAACGGTCTAGGTATTAAACATCTTACCTAAATTCAACGAAAAGGATTTACCGTTAAAATCCTTTAAAAATAAGCATTTGTTGACCGTCATTTGTATGCCACCAACTATAGTTGAACTATTGTATTTCAAACTCCTTGCTTGCTCATACAAAAAGAAAGGCCTTTAGACAAAACAGACGTAGTAACTTTAAATGCTGCAGTGAATATTGAAACCTATCCCTATGGTTAGGGGCATTACGACGAATAAAAAAATGTCTTCACACCAAACCCTAACTAAAGCGTCTCAGAAACGGGATGGAACTCTAACGTGTTTCCAAACTTCTTGCTCATCATATCCCACGAAAAGAAAATTTTCATTTTTTAATGCATTCGGTTCCAATGCTGCCAACTGCAGGTCAGAAAACTCCACCGTGTTTCAACCTCCTTGCTCATATCTCACGAAAAGAAACTTCCCATTTTTATATTTCGAATCCCTCATAATTACTTAGGTACTCTTAGAGCTACATTCGGTTGCAATGCCACCAACTGCAGATCCGAAAACTCCACCGTGTTCCAACCTCCTTGCTCATATCTCACGAAAAGAAACTCCCATTTTTTATATTTCGAATTCCTCATAATTACGTATTTTTAATAACGTTAGCTGCTTCGGTTGCAATGCCGCCAACTGCAACACTAATTGAGCATGCCTTTTTGTCTCGCGGCGATCATGAGCTAGCTTCACGATGGCCCCCGAGCGTACGTGGAAACAAGGATCCTCTAATTTCATATTTGTAAGGCTACTTTTACGAAATTCTACACAATTAGTTCGTTTACTAAGTACTTGGGGTAAGTTTTTTAATAATATGGCGATTGATTGAAGTGTCACGATTGTGTAGACATAGAATTACGAATCACAAGCTGCGCCTCGCGGTTTCACCCGCGTACCTCCCGATTCCGTGGGAATTTCGGGTTAAAAAATATCGCGATAATAGCGTACTAATGAATCAATGTGTGTCATCCAAATCGGTCTAATTATTTGACCGAGAAGAGGGAACAAACATAAACAAACTTTCGGAATTATATTATTAGTTGGAATGGTAAGTACCTAACAAATACCCGCAATTTCGGGTAGCGGTTGAATTTTCCAAAATCCTTTCGCAGGGATGCCTTTGTCATAATAGCTACCTGTATGCCAAATTTTAACCTGATAAGTCCATGAGCTGTGTGTTGATATATCAGTCTGACTGACCGACTTGTCAGTCAGTCAGGACTTTTAAATGTCCATATCTTTGCCGCAAGGAGTTTTGGCCGACCCTTGCTATGGTGGCTGCTCTGTCGCAAGAATCTCTAACAATGGTCCGGCAGTCCCTTTTTTAAAAATTAAGACTTTGAGTCAGTCACCAAACTGCTAGAGTTTCGGACAAATGGTCAAGTAGCCACTGCAAGTAGTTGTTATAGCGGCAACAGAAAGACATTTGTAGATGCATCTGCCAACGTGTAGAGGAAGCATGACAGACATACCGACGGCTAGACGGATAGCGAAATCTTAGTGTTAGGTTTTTACCCGTTGTGTACAAAACCAAAACTAAAGGATTTTTGAAGGTTTTTTCCTTAAAATATTTTCAGACCGGAACTAGTTAAAAAAAAATAAAGCCCTTAATTTTATAATTAAGCAAATAACTCCACTTCCCTTTAGTTACTGTTTAAAAATTACCCTTCTCATAAAGAAATGCCACGAATTTCGTGATTGTACTTTAAGAATTCTGTATTTTTCGGTAATTCCCAAGGTTAGCCTTAGGCAGTTAATTAGATGGTTTAGTATGTATTGTTTCTGACGTGTGAACCTGCACGAGATGTCGTGTCGTTCTGTAGCACGGTTACTCCGGAGTTATTAACGAAATTGTGAGAAAATATGTTTGTGCGTTCAGTGGAATGGCTGGGCTAATGTTTGCATGATTTTAGGAACCATAAGTAGAAAAAAAAAGGGTGCGTGTACTTATGTCCGCGCGTGAGAAGTTATACTTCTTTGGCAATAAAAAAAACAAAAAAAAAAAAAAAAAAAAAAAATAAAAATAAAAAAAAACTCGTCCGACAAAAAACTCGTCCGGCAAAAAACTCGTCCGACAAAAAAAAAAAAAAAAAAAAAAAACTCGTCCGAAAAAAAACTCGTCCGGCAAAAAACTCGTCCGACAAAAAACTCGTCCGACAAAAAACTCGTCCGACAAAAAACTCGTCGGGCAAAATACTCGTCCGACAAAAAACTCTGGACTGGAAAAGGATTGTCAACACAATCAATAAAGTTCAATTTAGATTTAAACAACTTCTCCCGTGAGAATTTTGTGTGACGTGAGAATTTTGTGTCTCGCTTTTGTAAAATTTCACTCTCATCATTTTTTCATAACGCGCCTAAAGAGCGCTGCAGCCAAGTTATGCTTGACTGTGGCTTACAGCTGAGGTCGACCCATTTGGGGCAGCACATGGCTTCTTAAATATTCTTAAGTTTAATGTATGTTTTTTCCTTATTTCTTCGTTGTTTATGTTACCTATTTCTTTGTGTGGGTTAATTTAAAAGTTGTCGTGTGCCTGTACCAAATAAATGTTTTCTTTCTTTCTTTCTTTCTTTCTTTCTTTCTTTCTTTCTTTCTTTCTTTCTCAAAAAACATTAATTGAACTTCAGAGTGATCCTTTGACTTGTCCCATATACCTATATGACCCAAATTACCTTTTTTTAGGGGTCAAAAATTATGTTATTTTTCTATTTGTTTATTTTATTTTCTATAGTGCGTGGCTTGCACTGGGCTATCTAAAAATGAATTTAAAAATAATAATTTAAAGGAAAAATGTGTCTTCAAAAATTGCGACGACTCTTTTTTCATCTTTGAAGTCGTCCTATTTCATAATCAATATGATATCTGCTTTCCAAGGAAGTTGTACCTAAATTAACGCCCCGTGACGTTTTTTCCTATTTCCATGGCTTTCTCTTAATGTGAAAGGGTACTGGCGGTCTCTCCATACAAACGTAGTCGACTGTTTTCTCTCTGAATAATGACACTAGCACAAATATTTTTGTCCTATAAAACCTATAATTGCCATGATATGCCCCTATGTTTTGGTTTATATCATTTTCTAGTTATCAAAGAAATTAAGATTTAGTTTTCTGTCTAAAATGAACATTAGGTTTATAAAAATTGGTAAGTACCTAATTTGCAATTTTGCAGTAAACACCCCAATAGGTTTCCAAAAAAAGCTTTTTTTAATATGACACTGGAAAAATGCGAAGACATAACTCTAAAAAATGTAACCTATCTAATTCAAATATCGAACACGATGATGCTGGCGCGCTCGGCATGGCAAGTAGTAGGTACCAACCTCGTAATCCACCTTGCAAGGGCACCGGCAAAGGGCGGAGCCTGCATACAGCCTACCGCCCGCCCGCCTGCATTATCTTACATTACTCTTATTTTATTGTCCAGTAGAAATTATATTCAAACGGTAATATATGGACGAGATACGTAGGTACTTCTGGGCTCCCGCAGACTGGTGATTTTTTCTCGGTATAGAACTAAACTTTCTAGTATTCTGTATGACTATTCTGAGTTACGTTCCCAGTCTACGATTACTATTTTCTACAATAGTAATCTGGTCCCTGGACCCAGTTCGGCCGGGGCCCAGAAAGCAACTAACCCATTTGATAAAGTTCAACGCAAAATACGATTTCATTCATAGCGTTTCTTTAAGAAAATTTAATGGAAACCACACAAAATAGATATCACTATCACTACATAGTATAAAACAAACTCGCTTTCCCTGTCCCTATGTCCCTATATCCCTATGAGTACCTATGCTTAAATCTTTAAAACTACGCAATGGATTTTGATGTCGTTGTTTTAAATAGATACAGTGATTCAAGAGGAAGGTTTATATTATGTGTTATACATGCATAATATACCCGTGCGAAGCCGGGGCGGGTCTCTAGTTTAAAGATATAAAAGCCACTTACGGATGTTAGTCGATATTTCGTGACAATTTTTTTAACGTCCCTTTAGAATAAAGACAATCATTTCCTTGTTTATTGGTAGCTTCTCAACGCCATGGACAAAAGTGTCTTTATAAGAGAAAACAGCGCTCCGCGGTTTCACCCGTGTAACTCCCGATCCCATAAGAATATCGGGATAAAAAGCCTATATTATTCCCAATGAATTAATGTATCCTCATACCAAGTTTCATCAAAATCGGTCCAGTGGATGGGATTATACCACCAAACTATAGAGCGACAGAAAATCTGTAGTCTACGACGAATAAGGTACGATAATTTAGCTCTAGGCCACGTAGGAAGTGAGCTGATGGTATTTTTTATTAAGAAAATATATTTTATCCAGCAATGTTTTATGATTTTGCTACAAGATTATTGTGATAGGAACTGAAATGTAATTATTTACTGACATTAAACTATAGTGGCTGTCAAAAAAATCTGCCCATTCTTTCGTAGTGGTTCCCCATTTCGAAATCTTTGGTATTTGATAACATAATTTGTCTTTATATTGTTTTGGATCTTTGATGGTATTTTGTGTATTTGGGTAAGAAATGCTTGATGGAAATGCTGGTTTCTCGGATTTGCTCATGTATTAACCCAACGGTTATACTTATATGCTTACTAGCTTACATTCGAATTTTCCTAAATACTTTTTTAGCGAACCCTTTTTTATTGCAGTAAAATAACTATATGCCATAATAGCTTTCTTTTTGCTTTAGGCCAATTGATATCAGTCAGACTCTCTGGAGATCGTTGAAGGCAATTGTGAAAGATACCAAAACCCATATCGCGTTTTAAAGGAAGCAAGGTGGCGAGCTTGTCGGCCTTTTATCGTATACATTTCGGGGAGTGTGCAACAGAACTCCACGACCTAATCTTGTCATGTCCGTTCTTTCGTCATACAACCAGGCAGACTGGTGTGCGGCACCGATTCATGGTGGACATACCAGACGTTCGCACTAAGCGCTTTATGCTTCGTCATTCCTTATTCATACTGCAAGGGAATGGAATCGGTTGCCTGCGTCTGTCTTTCCTGACGTGTACAATTTGGGGGTCTTCAAGTCGCGAGTGAATAGATATCTTCTAGGAAGGCGTGTTACATCTTAAGCCGCATCGTCACCTACCATCAGGCAGGTGTGATAGTGGTCAAACGCTGACCTATCATGTAAAAGAGTATGATTTTAATACCTTTTCTTTCAAAAATCACTATGATGAAGTGACAGCCTAGATTAAGTGGTCTAACTTCCAACTAAAAAATCGCTGGACCACAAGCCCCAGTTAGAGACCCGTAGTCCGCAGACCATACCTCTTAAGTCTTAGAAAACACAAACAGAACAGTACCTAAACCTCAGTAACAGATTGGAACACAAAACGGGGTTGATAGCTCTCCAAAGGGATGTTTATGAACTGCGGTGACAACCCTACCGTGAGATCAAAGAGCCCCATTCAATATGCCAGTGCACTGACGCGGGTGTACTTCACTAGTGATGTGTCCATGTGTCTTGATTAATATATCGACTGGCGAAAGAATTAAAACCGACTGTCGATAAAATAAAAATCGACTGTCGATAAAATAAAAATGGACTGCCGATAAAATAAAAATAAACTGTCGATATATCGACAGTTTATTTTTAAAGTTCAGTTTCAGTTTTTTTTTTTGTTTTTTTTTTATATTTTTATTATAATAAAAATCAACCGTCGCGTCGATATAATAAAAATAAAGTTTGGTTATCTTCTTATTGTGTGAGGTTTATCGAAATTGTTTTTGAAGATATACTTCTTTAGGCGCGCTATAAAAAAATGATAAGAGTGAAATGTTAAGGTGCGCGCGCATCTGTAACACAACAGTCTCGTGTTACAGTTGCGTAACTTAAAAGTAAAACAGGTCGAAGCTCTGAGAATGAAATTTTAAGAAGCGCGCTTACAGGTTGAAGCTGCTTGAAAAATATTTTTTTTTATTTTTTATTTTTTTAAGAAAACATACAGCTCTATTCTACCTATATTACTTATAAATATTATACACAAAATATTACACTATATATATTAAATATTACACTATATCAGACGGACGGACGCACGAACAGACAGAGAGACAGACGGACGTATAACTTCTAGAAGTATGTATTCTCACGCGTGTACATAAGTACACGTACCCATTTTTTTTAAAATACCTACTTACTTTCTGCCAATTATCACCTGAGAGTCATAGTTATTTGAAGAGTGTTTATTTGTTTGAACGTACTAGTTTGGAATTGGATTAATTCTTGAGGAAAGCTTTCCTATTTATTTTGACTAATTTTCACAAAGAGCAACTACTAACAGGGCGCAAGGACTTTTCAAAAACAGACAAATATCGATAAATTAACATCACATCACTATAAATGTGAATGCATTGACGAATTAGTTTTTAATCGAGATGAAATTGGGCGCGAAATTATCTTCGTCCCTCGCGTATTTGCAAAACGATGTCTACATTTCAATTATACATAAATTAATACCTACCTAATAGCCATTCTCATAAGAAAAAACCTTAACATATAATAGGTTTTTTTTAAAACCTTGATATTGACAAAATAACAATAAAATAAACAATGAAATGTTTTTCAGATTGACAATAAAGCAAATATTTATGTAATTACCTTTTTTTTTCAAGTATACCTATAGTTTTTCATATTTTTACGAAATATTTAGTTTTTAATTAATGTGACAGATGGCCATTATTACCAGGTATAAAAGTGACGTTTTTCTTTTGGAATAGAAGAAAGAAAGCTTTATTTGGTGTATTTATCCGATGACTGTACCACTTGCGCTTCTTTGCGCAAAATTTAACTTTTTAACGTCCCTCAGAAAAGCACAGTCATAAATATTACGTACTAGCTGCGCACCGCGGTTTCACCCGCGTAAGTCCGGATCCCGTGGAAATATCAAAATAAAAAGTAGACTAGTAGAAAGACTATCCAAAACAAAAATATTTTTTTTATCACAGTTCCTCATAAAGTGCATCTTATTAAACCGCTTTTAGGCTCATAATGCAACGTATTATACACGCGTGCAATAAAAAAAAATCCAACTAGTGCTAAAATAATACGTCATCCCGATATGTCAAACTGCTAATGACATATAGTAGATGAAACATTCTAAAGGACATCATTCAAATCGTACCCAAAATTAAGGTGCCGGCCAGAAAAAAAAATGTTTCTATCTTGTAAAGAATAACATTTTAAACAATGTTTACTAAGGCAACAAAGAGCTACGATCAACCATCGTTGAGTTATTTTACATTGAAAACCCAAAAAAATGCATATTGTAGAGATCCGTTTGACCACTTTTAAGATATTACTACAGAAAAAATATAAAAATAAGTAGTAAATGGATAAGCTTTGTCTGTTTTTATTATATTTATATACATAGGTATATCCAATAACCCTTTCAGAAGTTTTAGTGGGATCTTAAAAGTGGTCAAACGGATCTCTATAAAATGCATTTTTTGGGTTTTCAATGTAAAATAACTCAACGATTTTTGATCGTAGCTCTTTGTTGCCTTAGTAAACATTGTTTAAAATGTTATTCTCTACAAGATAGAAACAATTTTTATTACTGGCCGGCATTTTTTTTTGTGGGTATTTTTTGTTAGAAACATGAATGATCTCCTTTATCTGGGTTATACTGTTTTGATGTATAGAAAGAGGTACCATCCAAAGAGTTTTTAAGCCTTGCTGGCTTAAAACTCTTTGTTGGTACCTTTTTTCTTCTTTTCAAAAGGTTGTCTCTAAAGTCTGATAACGAACGATAATATTACGTGATGACGTCTTTGAAAATAATTAAAAATTGAGTTTTGTGTTTATTTTGTTTTTTCTTTAGGTACATAAATATATTTTTTCCTTACCATTATATTCTGTTTTTAACCGCCGACACAAAAACAAATGAAAAAAAACCCTAAAAAAATATTGTATATCAGACGCTGTATAGGTTAAAAGTCTTTTGCCTAGCCTTTCGGGAGTGTAATTAACAAAAAATAGTAAACATAACCTAAAATTCTTAAAAACTTTTCATTATTAAAATTTTAACAAGTCTTTTTTTTATTCGCAACTGTGATAAAAAACGTCGTACGATACACGTGTGAATTGATCATTCCATCTCGGCTTTTGCCACGCTCGCGTTCCGCTCGCGCGTCATAAACCGCCTCTATGGAATGATCAACTTTCCACACTTGTATCGCAATGTACTATTTCAATTCGAACCAGTAGTTCCTGAGATTAGCGCGTTCAAACAAACAAACTCTTCATCTTTATAATATTAGTATAGATTACCAAGAAACTTATGGTACGAACATGGATTTCTATGCGTATTACGTATTTATGACGTCATAATTCATAACGTATTTATAAGGGAAGATGCGAAGTTAAGCTTTTTACGTAGGTAGATCTAACAAACGGTTGGATTAGCTACAACCGTCAGAATTCTATCGAATAGAGACTCCATCCCTGATTCAGTCTTTTTTAATCAAACTTTTTTTCTGTAATGGTCATACCAATCAATCACATTTCACGCAAAATAGTAACATTTGTACAAATTACCAACATCATGAAACCAACCACATTGACTATTCTATGAAATGAACTCTATTGTTTAGAATAAAATGAACTCTATTGTTATAAGTATAGAATTCAAATACGAACAATAAATATAACAAAATGATACTTAATTTGAAAAGCGTTCGTTTTTACGTTCCATTTCGCGCTTAATACACCGTGTAAATGAGTTCTTTATCTGAGCTGTTTTAAACGTTTTGTTTGCATAGTTTCGAATATCGAATGACATGGGGTGAATAAATTATTAAAAACACTGGTTTATGTAAATATTTAATGGTGATTTTGTTGTTTTTATAAAGATCACACATGCCAATGACATTTTTTATATAAATCGATGACCACCTGCACTCACAAAAAAGTGTGACATCATGTCACGTTACCGTTATTGACAAGGTAACTATAGCAACGTACTAAAGTATGCAAAATGGTATAATGTCAACGATACAAAAGAGTTCTTATGCGACGTTATGACGTAAAATTATCGTCCGTAAACCGACATTACAGACAACCATTTGTTTTATTTGAACTTCGCTAGACACACTACCGCCTGTCTCTTAAGCCTTAAATTAATTAAGGCCCTATATTAAATAAGGCTTAAGACGGCAATATCCCATAAAAAAAAGAAATAGCTCTTATCTCCGATTTCGGTGTTTCATATTTAGACAGGCGGCAGTGTGTCTAGCTAAGTTTTCAGGCAGGATTTTAGGAGTTCTTCTACTGAATAGAAATATGTTGTAGGATGAATTAAAGAAAATACAGATGTGTGGAATGTTCTTATTAAAATAATAATAATATTTATATTGTTTATTTATTTACTTATACTGACGATACACTCTTTTGGCTAAACGTGTAGTGTGACTAAATACACACATGACAGAACGAGGTTTTGACGTAACGTATATTTAGACGAAATCGAAGTTACGTTGTTATAATGTTCATATAGTGCTGCACAGGATTGTAAACGTTACGGTGGCGGTCGACTTTTGAGCGTTGATTGTACCTACCTTTACCTAGATCGATTCGCACCTACCTATTTACGATTTAAGATCTAGTGACTGCCATCGTCCAGTAGTATAAGCAAGGCACGGCCGGCCAAGCTGCGCAGCCGCGGGCTCTCACGATTCTACGCCCATACACAATTTCACCGGCAAACGTAGCTACACCATAACAAAATTAACTATTCAGTTGACAGTGGCGCTAGTAACTATGCGACATCTTCTAGATTTTTGCAGTACCAATTTTATCCGCCTGTATCGTATAAGTCGGTGGCATTTGTACAGACCTCTTTTTCATTTTTACTCCTTTATTACTCTTTGACGTTCTTTTTTTTGAACGCTTGCTTTTTGTTTACTATTTTTTGTTTCTCTTTTTATTTGGTTTTGAAAATGGAAAACCATGGGAATGTTTTCAGTGAAAGTGACGTTTTTCTTTTGGTTGCATTTGGCGGCCTTTCTCTCTGAAAATACACGTCACATCTTTAATGGGACATGGACTTCAAGATTTCTAGCTAGGTACTTGTTTGACACACCACCCCATCAGCTTAGTCGACGGTGTCCAAAGGAAAACTCATCAATACATTTTCAGCCAACTAAGCCGCGGCTTTCATCACGATGTTTTCATTCACCGTAAGAGCAATGTCAATTAGCGCACATACATTTTTCGTAAGAAAAATCAATTATTGCACGTCGACCGGAATTAGAATCCACGACACGACTCTAAAATTAATATTTGTTTCATCTATAACAATTATTATAAAGCTGAACAGTTTGTTTGTTTGTTTGAATGCTCTTATCTCAGGAACTACTGGTTCGAATTGAAAATTCTTTTTGTGTTAGATAGTAAATTTATCGAGGAAGGCTCTAAGCTACTTTTTATCCCGATATGTCCACTGGATCGGGAGTTACGCGGGTGAAACAGCGGAGCGCGGCTAGTACGGTAGTAAACGGTAAATACTCAGAGGAGGTTGTCTGTAGGCGTGATTGCAAACGGCAGGTGTTTATGTAAAAAGGTAATGATGAAAGAGTTTTTATTATTTATTTTGTTTTTATGACTTTATTCAGCTGTTGAATGTTACATAAAAGGGCCATTAAAAGTTTTTTAAAACCTCCGCGGCTTCACCCGCGTAATCATTGTCTGATGCGCAACTTTCTTATAAACCTTCTGACAATAGTTCATCAACTGGCCGACAGATGGCGCCATATTAAAAATGTATGAAGAAACCGCCGGTCGGTCAGTTCTGCCAGCTGAGTGGCAAACACAATAAAAAATGCAACAAAAATATTTGTGCTAGTGTCATAATCCAAGGAGGAAACAGTCGACTACTTTTGTCTGGAGAGAACGCCGGGGGCTTTTTCCATACAAACTATTACAAACGTAGTCGACTGTTTTCTCCCTGGATAATGACACTAGAGCAAATATTTTTGGTGCATAAAACTTATAACTGCCATGACCATGACCCTATTTTTTGATTTTTTAATATTTTAAATTTTAAAATCTATGATAATTAGAAAATGAAAAAAACCAAAACATAGTCATGGAAGTTATAGGTTTTGCAGCACAAAAATATTTGTGCTAGTGTCATTATCCAGGGAGGAAACAGTCGACTACGTTTGTCTGGAGAGAACGCCGGTAACCTTTCCTCTTAAGGCCAGTATTTCACAGCATCACACAAAACTTTTAACCAAAACAAAAACGTATCAACCAAAAAAACCATAGACTTATCGACAACTAGCTTAAAAACATAGAGGGGAACAATGCGAACCCCTAAATTAACAGGCCGGACTATAATCATATTGGATCGTATTTTTTATCGGGTCCCTTCATCTCAGCCACAAATCTAATATGGCTAATGATGGTATTCGTGTAAGTAAAAAGGAGTGTGACATTGTGTAGATTTATATGAGATAATTATCATATTTTGGGCCAGAGAGAGCTTGGTTTTGGTGGGTGAGATTTTAAAGATATTTTTTAGGAATAGAAAATATTAATTTCGAAAAGAACACGATAGAAAACGTTTTAGAACAGTAGAGAGACAAACAAAAATATGAAAAAAAAAACTGGTTGCCTGTAAAGTCGGTATACGGGCGAAAGTTTTACGTGACAACAACTGTGCTCGAGTGGAAGGGACGCGTGCCTTTCACTTTTTATGTCTGTCTCTCTCGCTCTTAGGCGGGCTAACCATGCCCGCGTGCCTCTCACTCGCTCTCATTGTGAGCGCATAACGTCAGCGGAGCGTAACGCAGTTTCTTGAAGTGTCACCCGGCAAACCAATTTATAAGACGTTGTCACGTCAAAAGTGTTATATAAAAACAAAATATTAAATAAATATTGCAGGACATTTCACACATCGCTATCTAGCCCCAAGCTAAGTTACTAGACTTGTGTTATGGGTGCTAGACAACGGATATACTACTTATATACTTTTCTTTTGTAAATACATACTTAGAATACATAGAAACAACCAGACCACAGACAAATATCTAAGCATAAATACTTGTCTGAGGCGGGAATCGAACCCGCAACCCAGTGTTTGGCAGTCCGGCATGGTGACCATTCTGCCAACTGGGTCGTCAAATGGCAAAACAACTTTTGCCCGGACAGCTAGTGCTTTATAAAAGTTTTGAATTTATATTCTCAATACGTTTGATCAAGATGCTTTAAACAACTCATGGCAAGCATCAATTAATCAACCTCTCGTTTGCTTCCGTGCCGGGAGCGTGTACCCAGCAGGAACGCTGCGGGCCCGCGGTGACACAGCGGGTGCCGACCTCTGGAGCCACCAGCCAGGACACGGAGCCCTAGAAACAAAAGGTTAACACGTTGTCGACAGCTTTGTACGTGTTGATTGATTTTTTTAAAGCTGTTTCTCTAATTGATGGTGAAAATCATATTCGATTAGTACTAGGTTAGGAAGAAAAAAAACCGGTCAAGTGTGAGTCGGACTTGCGCACGAAGGGTTTCATACCATGTTTTATTCCGATAAACATGGTAAGCCCCAGTTCAATGTTTTTATTTCTTCTGTTTTTAGTGGGTATATTTTTTTATTATAGCGGCAACAGAAATAGGTACCCACGGTCGGCTGCATAATTGCAGACCCACCGTAGAGCTCCAAAACGGCTGATATAGAATGTATTCAACACAAGCAAGATTCTAGACACCTGCTTTAGTTGAAGTTTAAAGTCTTCTAACTAATCAATTAATCAAACAAAAATTATTAGAATGCAAACATTCCAATAATACTAACTTCCAATAAAACCAATAATACGCACTCTACCAAGGGCTGCAATTATGCAGCCGATTGTACCTACTTAATCTGTGAAAATATCAACTACATAGCTACCTAGCTATCACGGTTCATGAGATACAGCCTGGTGACAGACAGACGAACGGACAGTAAAGTCTTAGTAATAGGGTCCCGTTTTACTCTACGGAACCCTAAAAATAAGCCAAATTGTTGGTGTAGCCACCTTGTCTCCAATCTCCAGCGATAATTATTGCACCTTAGGGAGGCCAATTTTTGGGCAAACCCCGTACTTTTCCCAATTATCTAGCTTTCGCTTGCGGCAACACCTGTTTTTACCTGATAAATCTATTGAAATTGGTATGTTTTGATTTAGGAGGAAGCTTTTTTTTGGAGTTTTTGAAAACACACTATTTTGTCATAAGGGTTTGGTTGGACAGACAGACAGAATTAGTAGAGCGACCCAAGCGACGCGTTTACATCGCTGCGTCTCACCTGAGTCCTTGCAATTAATAAAAACTAGTGACCCGCCCCGGCTTCGCACGGCTGTATTATGCATCTATTATACATATAAACCTTTCTCTTGAATCACTCTATCTATTTAAAAAAACCGCATCAAAATCCGTTGCGTAGTTTTAAAGATCTAAGCATACAAAGGGACATAGGGACGGCGAAAAGTGACTTTATTTTATACTAGCGACCCGCCCAGGCTTCGCACGGCTGTATTATGCATGTATTATATCTAAAAACATTCCTCATTAATCACTCTATCTATTAAAAAAACCGCATCAAAATCCGTTGCGTAGTTTTAAAGATCTAAGCATACAAAAGGACATAGGGACGGCGAAAAGTGACTTTATTTTATACTAGCGACCCGCCCAGGCTTCGCACGGCTGTATTATGCATGTATTATATCTAAAAACATTCCTCATTAATCACTCTATCTATTAAAAAAACCGCATCAAAATCCGTTGCGTAGTTTTAAAGATCTAAGCATACAAAGGGATATAAGGACATAGGGACATAGGGACGGCGAAAAGTGACTTTATTTTATACTATGTAGTGATAAAAAAAGTATATTTCAGACATAGTCCATTTTTATTAGTAAAACAGATAAGTAACTTAAGAGGAAAGGGTACCGACGCTCTCTCCATACGTAGTTGACTGTTTCCTCCCTGGATAATGACACTAGCACAAATATTTTTGTTGCATAAAACCTATATCTGCCATGACTATGCCCCATGTCTTGATTTTTTAAATTTTCTAATTATCATAGAAATTAAGATTTAAAAAATAAAAAATATAGGGGCATGGTCATATTGACCATGCCCCTATTACCCGGCTCCAAAACGGCTGTTTTAAGAATGAATTCAACACAAGCAAAATTCTAGACACCTGCTTTAGGTGAAGTTTAAAGTCATCAATTTATCAAACAAAAATTATTATAATGAAAACCTTCCAATAATAATTTTCGAACTCTACCGGGGGCTGCAATTATGCAGCCGACTGTACTTTAGAGGGATTACAATGTTTTTAATACACACTGTATAGTTAACTAGCGACCCGCCCCGGCTTCGCACGGCTATATTATGCATGTATTATACATATAAACCTTCCTCTTGAATCACTCTATCCATGAAAAAAAACCGCATCAAAATCCGTTGCGTACTTTTAAAGATCTAAGCATACAAAGGGACATAGTGACATAGGGACGGCGAAAAGTGACTTTATTTTATACTATGTAGTGATAGTGATTAAAGACAAAGTACTTACAACAATGTTTATAGGAGTAATGACAACAAAAAATCAAAACTACCCACAATTATCGTAATGCGATGTCCATATCGCACATCGCGTGCTTAATAATTATGTAAATGAAACAGGTGCGCCTGCGCAACCGATTTGGACCTTCCATAATAACGCACCATTTTGAAAAGGGTTCGTTGAATAATTTCTAAAAAGGTTTTTATACAATGTTGAGAAAAAGGATTTTATAAATTTGACTTTTTAAACAACTCAGAATGCAATGAGGTTTTATCTAAAGTTTAAAAATGAATCCCTAGTTCACTTTGTCATCGCATCACGCGTGAACGGCCAGACCAATTCGCTGCTATTGCATAGCTTTTATCGCGGGCTTTGAGCGCGGCAACCGAATCAAGAAATTCCGTAACGAAAATAAAACCTAACACCCCCCACTCCGCCTATCATGTAGCTCGGCCGAGCGTTCGCTTAACGTGTAGGTATGTATGTACCTATATGGTACGACTGTACGAAGCTCGCACGATGCAATAGCTTTACCGCGGCAGTCCCCGAGTGCCACCCTTTTTTTTGTTGTGTTTGTTATTGTCAGAACAAGGTTTTTATGAAAGAAAAAATCAAAAAAGTCGCTCAAAGTCAAAGATTTTTTTTTATTCAGTTGGATGCATACACAGTTTGTACAAAAATCACATAGAAATGTGTAGTTAGGATGTGTGCCTTCGCAGAAAATTATACGCGTATGAGACCGCGTATCGGGACAAAAAGTAGCAATTTGTTATTTAGACTCTATGTGTAAATCTTAGATCAGAAATGTAAGCAATGGTGTTACTAGAGTAAAAAATACATCAAGCTTTGGTAGTTTTTTTTAGGGTAGTGGAAATTTGGTAAGAAAACAACTATGACCTCAAAAAAATATTATTGCAAATAAAATTATTAAGAAATATGATTGTTTATTCAGTACCTATAAAATATATATTTTTTAAAGTTATTACAGTATTCAAATTTAAATGGTAGTTTTTTTTACACACTGGCAACAATTACAGCGGCTTTCAACCTTTACGAAATGGCGTTTCTGACAATATTTGACATTTCTTTGTTTACATTTCTGATCTAAGATTTACACATAGAATAGAGTATTTACACATAGAGTATCTTCATACCAAGTTCAGTAGTTTTTGCCTGAAGGAGTAACAAACATTAACACAAACTTTCACATTTATAAATATTAGTAATAAATAAGTAAGATAATTTAGTTTTTTTTCTTTTTTTTTTTCTAATAAATATAAATTACGTGTCACTTTTTGTTTGTGCGCGATGGACTTCTAAACAACTTTGTACACCGTGTGCAGTTTGATATAACTTGAAAGATAGGATAAGATGTCATCTTAATCTATCCCGATATTCCCACGGGATCGGGAGTTTCGCGGGTGAAACCGCAGAGCGCAGCTACTATTTAAACTAAATTTGAATCTTATTATCTTTATCGTAAAGAATGGGTCTTCAGAAAAAAAATTGAATCCGAAAATCACGACAAAAAGTGCTCAGAACAAAAACACACTTATTTTTTACTCGTATTTATCTAGAATTCATTTTGAAACATCAAAGTAATCTTGAATCGCAACAATTTTCCGTTTCAATTCGATTTGGTACCCTCCATTTCGCACCCTCATCGCTTTCATATCGTTCGAAATTCGAACACGTTTGAAATTTGAATTATTTTGAATCGAGAATGCATTCAGCCAGCTTGCATATTTTTGAAACGAAATATATATTTTAAACCTATCTCCATCTTTACTTAGCTTTGAAGCTAATTTAAGTAATGTATTTTTTCCCTGTTTGGTTTTGTTTTGTTTTCCTTGAATAGACATTTTAACTTGCTTTTTATTTATTAGGTCTACCTGTATGTAACTAACTATGTAATTTTAAGATAATTATTCTAAATCTATCTAATAGTTTGTTTAAGTTTTTCGACTGTCCTTTGTCCAGTTGCCAATCTGTCCAGTCGCCCTTGAGCCGTTTCGACGAGGGTTTGTCCTAAGAAACTGACTAGATGTCTTCATCAACAACTTTTTGTTCATTTGGCGGATTTGCCCGCAAAATTCGAAAAATATGTAGTTTTTGTATAGCCAAAAAATACTTTTTAAACTCACACTGCTAGTAAATATTTTCCCAGGTCATAATCACGTTTGTTTTTATCATTTTTTTTTCTTAACTCGTCGTTTCGACTATGTTACAGTAGCCATAGAAACACCCTCAAATTAACCACTCAAAAAAACCCACGTTAATTAGCAACCATACTTACCTACTTATAACTAACAAGCTAATGTCAAAATTAATAAACAAGTCATATCGAGTGACGGCACGTGCCAGAAATGGTGGAAAATTGTTTTTTGTAGCTGGCCACCCTAATGGGTAACGCGTGGCATGTCGAGTGTGTTTCTATTCTACCCACACGCGTGATACGGTAATGGATAAAGGTCTTTTTAGCACTGAGTTTTTTTTTTTTTCTTAATAAATAGGTATCTCATAATAATAAATTTATTTGAACGGATATCTTCGCGTTTTTATTTTTATTTTAAACCTGACGTTTCGGGAACTTTGCAGATCCCATGGTCACAGGCAGACTAAGATGACATTCGTCTTACAAAAATATTATGTGAAATGCGAAGAATCCGAAGACGCGAAGATATCCGTTCAAATAAATTTATTATTATGAGTTCAAGTCGCGAAAACCTTAGAAAATACTAAATAGGTATCTATATTTTAGTCAACAGCTTTTAATTATGGAGATTGGATACCAGATGCCCGAAAAATTAATAAAATTTTCGTAAAAATGATCCAGTTAGTTAGATGTATGTAATGTTATTTTATAATCTGCGATGATGTACTTACAATATATTTTTCCAATATTATATGTTTATAATTTTATATGGTTATTGTAGGTACTTATTTAAAAATTTGAAACAAAGGCCATGGTAAATATATCGCTTATTTAAAAATTCTAATAATTTGCAACTGCGTAACTACTAAAGTCTTAACTTATTAATAAAGGCTTTGCTTTGCAACTTTTCTATGTTTTAAGCGTTTAGTTCTCGTTTTATGAATCGTATTGACCGTATTTTAATATTGTAAATGGCTCATTTTTAATATTTGTGTGAATTTTATCATTAAAATATCGAAATCTGTCAACTATTGTGGGTCAATTAATAAATTTTCATTTAAGTATTATATTTTTATACTTATTATTTTTTTTAATTTGACGAACCTACGGTATGACATCGGACCACAATTGGACAAAATAAATTAATTATTAATATTGGACAAAATAATATTTTCCCATGACCTATTATTTTTAATTTATTATACCTATCTATTAAATTCGCGATAACCAAGTAAATTATTTTTATATTCAGTCAAATTAAAAACAAAGATTTGTTAAAAAAAACTTCAATATTTTTAAATGAATCCAATTTAGTTGGATTAAATAAATAAATCATTATGATTTGTGCGAATCGACGGCCATTACCTGGTCCTGACTGATTGCTGTGTTCCAGTAAATCACCATTTTTTATACCGACTCTAAAAACGAAGGAGATTCTCAATTCGTTTGTTTTAATAGCTTATACACACGTCCCGATTTGGTTGGGTCCGACATCAGTGTTGCCACATTTCAATTCGACAAATGTGTGTCGATAAGTGAAAAAATCTGTGTAAAATCTGTTTGAGAACAGCTATAATTGTATAAAATCTGGACTATTCATAATCGTAGACAGAAAATAAATAGTTATTCTCTGTCTACGCTCCATAATATATAAGACATACCTAATATTACAAATGAATAGTCCAGATTTTATACAATTATAGCTGTTCTCATACAGATTTTACACATGGCAGATTTTTTCACTTATCGATACAGATTTGTCGAATTGAAATGTGGCAACACTGATGTCGGACCCGACCAAATCGGGACGTGTGTATAAGCCCTAAACTTGCTAACTAAGTATGCTTGCAAAACTTCTAATAAAGACTTTTGCTTCCGAAATATCATCACTACATAGTATAAATTAAAGTCACTTTTCGCCGTCCCTATGTCCCTATGTATGCTTAGATCTTTAAAACTATGCAACGGATTTTGATACGGTTTTTGTCACTAAACCGCTGATATACCTGAAACGTGGAGGGTGTGTTCTTTGTATGACGTAAGCAACCGATAATAAAGGATTTTCCGTAATTTTCCCAATTAAGGGATTAAAAAGGGAGGCAAAGTTTGTATAGGACAGCGTGATTCCTTGGTCCACTTTCGACTTCTACGCGGACGAAGTCACGGGCAAAAGCTAGTCATACATAAAAAAGCTTTGTCTTGACTGAATGACTGACGGATCAACGCACAGCCTAAACCACTGATCGTAGAGACCAGAAACTTGGAGGGTGTGTTCTTTGTATGACGTAAGCAATCGATAATAAAGGATTTTCCGATATTCTACCCCATAAGGAATGAAATAGGGGGCAAATTTTCGTAAAGGACAACGTGATTCCTTGGTCCATTTTCGACTTCTACGGACGAAGTCACAGGCAAAAGCTAGTCGCTTTATAAAACCACCGATTAACTATATAAAAAAACCCCATAAAAATACCTCGATACAAAACAATCAGTATCTCGCGTGACCAACAGACGGACGGACAAGCGATCAATCAGTCGTATTATATTGTCTCGAATCGTTGTTACGAGATCGGATCAAATTGTCCGGGATAATCGGACGTAGATTGGTTGCATTGCTCGTTTAAGTTTCTTAAATTATAGCAGAGTGGATATCTTTTTAACCAACTTCAAAAAAACGAGGTTATCTGACAATATTTTAAAGGGAAAATGTGTTGTAATGTGAAAACGCACCTGAATAGTGTTCAGGGGGTTGTAAGTTCAAATCCCGCCTCTGTTGCAAATTTTGAAAACGCATTTTTTTTTTTCAATTTCACTTCATCACTATCACTACATAGTATAAAATAAAGTCACTTTTCGCCGTCCCTGTGTCCCTATTCCCTATGTCCCTATGTATGCTTAGATCGTTAAAACTACGGAACGGATTTTGATGCTGTTTTTTTAATAGATAGAGTGATTCAAGAGGAAGGTTTATATGTATAATACATGCATAATATAGCCGTGCGAAGCCGGGGCGGGTCGCTAGTTCACTATAAAAATAATGTTCACCTGTCTAGCTATCACGGTTCAAGAGATACACCCTGGTGACAGACAGACGGACGAAAAGACAGACAGACAGTAAAGTCTTACTAATACGGTCCCGTTTTTATCCTTTGGGTACGGAACCCCAAAAAATCAAGAAGTAAGTTTTCAATTACAATTAAGTAATTAAGTACCTATAGATTCTTCATCTGGGCACCATTACACAAGCCTAGTTGCTCAGCTTAGGGCTAGATGTGTGAAACGTCCTGCAATATTTATTTATCTTAAAAATGACTCCCGTTGCGGGATTCGAACCCGCGATAAAAGCTACTACGCCACGGAACTCAACAAAACATCATCCATCAATATCAATCACAATTTACCAAAATATCCAAAATGGTCGTGTTTTTTATAACGAGCGATTAAATAAAATTATAATAATAAATCTGTTTTGGCCTCTAACACTAATCCGATAAGTGGTTGGAAACGAAATACCTAATAATCTCTTATATATAAAAATGAATCGCAAAATGTGTTGGTAAGCGCATAACTCAACAACGCCTGGACCAAATCAAATCAAATCAAATATCTTTATTTTCTTTGGATACTTAATACTTAAAAGTATACAGGACCACATAAAAACGTCTTAAAAACTAAGTTAGGATGTGTGCCTTCGGAACGCGCCCACCAATGAGAAGAAGGCACAAGAAACTCATGGGGTTTTTTTTTTTTCATGTGGTCACGCTCACAATGGTCAATATTACAGTATTTGAAAGTATTATTTGAAATGGAGCAACTAAAGTCATGTCCATGGGTTCTTATCATTAAGATAAGACGAAGTATCATAGTATGCCTTACTGCACAATCTATGCTTTATAAAAGTTTTGAACCTGTTAATGGACATGTCATATACATCTTTAGGTAATTTATTATAATAGAGCACACATGTACTATTAAACGACCTGTTTATTTTCCGGAGCCTGCTACCGGGCACGGTAAGTTCACCCTTATTTCTTAAATTGAAATTATGAATATCGCTGTTTTTACGGAAAATATCAGGATTTTTGTGAACGTAGAGCAAGTTTTCGTAGATATATTGTGAATAGAGCGTTAATATATTTATCTCTTTAAATTTTTCTCTAAGTGATTCCCTGGGGCCCATTTTGTAGATAGCTCGGACAGCTCTCTTTTGCAATATGAAAATAGCATCAATATCTGCAGCACACCCCCACAGTAGGATGCCGTACGACATGACACTGTGGAAGTAGCCGAAATAGACTAGGCGAGCAGTCTCAATGTCCGTGTATTCGCGAATTTTCTTAACGGCGTAAGCGGCAGAACTAAGTCTATTGGACAATGCTTCCACATGTGGGCCCCACTGAAGCTTAGGATCTAAAGTTATACCTAGAAAGACAGCCTTACTGACTAATTCAACTTCCTCATCATTAATTTTTACAACAGTTTTTACTTGTTTTACATTTGGAAGTGTGAACCGAATTAATTTAGTTTTGGATCCATTCAGTAATAAATTATTGGAATTGAACCAATCAACTATTCTAGAGAGAGCATTGTTCACATCGTCAACGTTGGACTGACGCCTTTTAACCTTGAACACCAAGGAGGTGTCATCTGCGAACAACACTATCCCATGGTTGTCCCTTACAAGGTAAGGTAAGTCATTTATATAAACTAAAAACAGGAAAGGTCCTAATATGGATCCTTGAGGAACCCCCATTGCTATCGCAGATCCGGGGGATCGTTTCCCGTTAACATCAACACTCTGGATCCTACCGCTCAAATAAGAAGAGATAAGATCCAGGGCGCCGTCCCTAATACCGTAGTGGTGTAGTTTCATGATCAATGTATTATGTTGAACGCAATCAAATGCCTTGGATAAGTCACAGAATATGCCATACGCATCATGTGACTCCTCCCAAGCATCAAATATGTTTTTAATTAACGCTATACCCGCATCAGTAGTCGAGCGCCCCTTACTAAACCCGAACTGTTTATTATGTAAGATATTATTATCATGGAAATGTTTCAGTAGTTGCTTTAAAATAAGTTTTTCAAAAATTTTACTTAACGTGGGTAGTACTGATATTGGTCTAAAATTGGAGGGGTCTGAGGTACTACCAGATTTAAACAGTGGAACTACTTTACTCAATTTCATTAAATCAGGAAACACACCACAATCTATACATCGATTAAATATAATGACTAGTTCTGGTATAATCAGTTCAATAATTGATTTAACAATCGGGACAGACATCCCCCATAGATCTTTAGTTTTCTTGAGATTTATTTGCTTAAGCACTACAATAATGTCATGATTTTTAACATATTGGAATTTAAATGTTTTATTACAATTTGGTACATTCGTTTTTAGCAAAGCTTCTGCAATGGGGGTAGAAGAATTTAAAGCCTTCGTCAAAGTAATAGCTACATTACCGAAAAAAAACTCAAATTCGTTTGCGATATCTTGATCATTATTAGTTATATTTCCATTAATACTCAATTTAAACTCGGTGTTTTTGGCTGCGACTCTTCCTGTTTCAGCGTTAATTACTTTCCATGTAGCTTTTATTTTATCATCACTAGTTTTAATCACAGATTTAATGAAGAGAGATTTTGCCAAAATACACACTCTTTTAAATATCCTTGAATAGTTTCTAACGTAGGCTCCAAACTCCTCTGATGTATTACTCTGTCTTTCCGCGTATGACTCATATAGTTTATGTCTACTGCGGTGAATACCAACCGTTGCCCAGTCACTAAACTCGCGTTTGTCGGAGACTACCATAGATCTGGATGTAAAGATAGACTGAAATTGGTTATTAAGAACCGAAAAAAAGTTATTATATAATACATTTGGATCCGTATCACAAGGCAGAAACGGTAAAACGTTAGCTAAATTCAATCTAAGTTCCTCCAGACGAGCAGCAGTCACCGGTACGTACTTTATTTTCATTTTTGGTATCGATTTTATGACAATAGCAAATTTGACAAACTGACCACTATGGTCTGATTCTAATTTATTAATGATAGATTTGCTAATCGTGGATATATTATCGGTAATATAAATATTATCAATACATGTCGCAGTAGTGTCAGTGGTTCTAGTAGGCTCCAGAAACACGTTAGATAAATTGTGTGATTTATACAAATTCAGAAGTTTCGTGGAAAAGGTGCTTATTTTCAGTAAATCTACGTTAAAATCCCCACATACAAGTAATTGTTTTTTTGATTTAGTTAATTTTGTTAGCATTTCATCCAATATCTCAATAAATTCTTTAAAATTTTCAAAAACAGGTCGTCTATATACACATACTACTATTAATTGCTCCAGTTCTACACAAGATATTTCCGTTACACATTCCACAGACATAGACACGACATCTTTTCTTTCTTTATATTTTAATTTATTGTTCAGTATTATAAGAGACCCCCCCTTTGCCGTGTTTACCCTGCAGAATGCGCTGCCAACCCGGTGGTTGCTGAAATTGAACATGAGCTGGTGAGCCCGGAGATGATGTTCGGTTATGCATACAATGTCAATATCCTCAGCGTTCATGTACAATTCCAGTGTTAGTATTTTGCCCTCTGTCATCCCTCTGATATTTTGATGCACCAGGGTAATATTTTTTTCATAATTTTTATTTACTTTATTTATTTTAGGGCATTTATTCCAGCAATCGTTATTATTTGACTCGTTAGATAATGAAATCAATAATTGGCTTATATTGTTATCTGAACAATTTTTTTTATTATTATTACTTTTCTTAAAACTACTGCAAGAGCGTACCTCTTTTGTCTGATTATTTAATTTAAATTAATCGGATAAAGACAACTATCCGCAGTCTGAATAATATTTATGTCATTTAACTGCGCAAAAGGCGCAGTATATGTAGCCAAATTCTTGGCTGTAAAATTAAAAAAATAACATAGCGAAGTTGCTATCTGTCTTTTGATTGAATCCGGAAGCTTGTGCTTTCCCTTCGTCAAATAATAAGTATTACTAACAATAGGGTTAGTGTCAATAACATTGAACTTTTTACTATAACATGATATAGTGTTCAATGCTAAATTTAAATTATGTCTAAGTGTATTTTCCGCAGCTGGCAAGTTTTTACAGTAGGGGAGTGTAAACATTACAATATTGTCTATGTTCAAGGAGCACAAAGTATCACAATATTTCAACATTTCCTGTTTGTTGACACTTCCCCTATTTCCAATAAAAATAATTAAATTATCATTTTTTTCAAATTTATAGCTAGTTATTCTTTTCATAATTTGGTGATAGGATGCAGAAGGCATACAGTAGTTTATAAAAGACTGTCCCTTTGAATAAAAGTTTAATTTTGAGCCCATATCCATTCCAATTTCATCGCTAAACATGATTGTTTGATTTTTATTATTAATTATTTGAGAACTTAAATTAGAAGATTTACATAATAGCTGTGCACGGTTACACAGCTGCTCACTCGATAAGGAAGGTGTATTCAAAGGCTCGGGCTGGCTGCAGCGGTCACAGCCATAACTTGTTTTGTCTGCCAAAGAGTCAAAACGGTCCACATAGTCAGATGTTGAATTAATAAGTTTACCCATTGCCATTGAATATTCCCTGATAATTTGCTTTGATTTATCATACATGATAGTCACTGATTCGAGTGAGCCAATTTGGCCAATTCTTTTTTTTAAATGTTCGTTGAAGTTCAAAGATGGTTTTTACGGCGAGAAAAATTAAGAAAATTGCGTAAAAAATTATTACGCGGGTGAAACCGCGGGGCGCAGCTAGTCTATAATATAAAAATGAATCGCAAAATGTGTTGGTAAGCGCATAACTCAACAACGCCTGGACCAATTTGGCCAATTCTTTTTTTGTTGTGTTTGTTATTGTCAGGAGAAGGTTCTTATGAAAGAAAATATTAAGAAAATTGCGTAGAAAATTATTACGCGGGTGAAACCGCGGGGCGCAGCTAGTTATACTTATTTTTATTTTCATATTACGATTTTATGAATCACTGTTTCAATGTATTATCTAAACGACTCAGTTGGCATAATGGTCACCATGCCGGACCGCCAAACACAGGGTTGCGGGTTCGATTCCCGACTCAGACATGTATTTATGCTTAGTTATTTGTCTGTGAACTGGTTGTTTCTATGTATTATAAGTATACCGAGTGAATTTTTTATGTCGGCCTTCAGGGCTATATCCTAAACCATAAGAGATAGCCAAAAATGCTGAAAGGAGTTGCGTGCCCGATTTTGACAAAAACAAAAACTGCATCATTAGATTTTTGAAAAACTTATTACCCTAGCCAGGAATCGAACCTGTTGATTTTGCAAAAAAATAATCATCCTATATTTTTATACCAATCGGTAGTCTTGCTGATAGAGATCAATCCTTGAAAACAAACATAGTACGGCAAATTAAAGCAAATGGCTAATTTTTGAAGTCTTCTGTAATTTTCATACGAGTAATATTTGATATAATAATTCACTATTTCAATGTATTGTCTAAACAAGTTTTATCAAAATCATTGAAGTATTTCGAAAATTTTAAATAAATTATATTCAAAAACTATATATTTCTCATTATTACGTAAACGTTCGTGCACTTTACTTTTTAGGGTTCCTTACCCAAAGATTAAAAACGGGACCCTTTTACTAAGACTCCACTGTCCGTCTATCTGTCTGTCACCAGGCTGTATCTCATGAACCGTGATAGCTAGACAGTTGAAATTTTCATAGATTATGTAGGTATTTTTGTTGCCGCTATAACAACATATACCTACAAAAAAAAACAGAATATTAATAGTAGTCCAACTCGCACTTGGCGGGCTTTTGTATTCTTATCTTATCGAAATAAAAAAATATGAGTATGTACTTACTTACTTATCTAACAAACCAAGTACCTATTAAAAAAAAAATTGACGAGGTGATTGATAATTTCGCAATCAAACAGCAAGTCTTCGGTAGTATAGTGGTCAGTATCCCCGCCTGTCACGCGGGAGACCGGGGTTCGATTCCCCGCCGGAGAGACTCTTTTTGCTAGAAATAAACACAAATAACTTCTTAAAAAATATTTTTCGTACTTTTACCATGAATGAAAAGTAGGTACCAACTAAGCAGAAAAAAATACTCGTGCTGCTGGCAATATGCACAGCTTAGAAAAATGCACGGAGCACGAGAGAAGAAAAAACGGACAAACGGACAAGAAAGTGATCTTATAAGGGTTCCTTTTTTACCTTTTGAGGTACGGAACCCTAAAAATAAAACACCAGTCCTCAAAGGCGACTCGTTACCCCTTATTGCACATAACTATTTTTGTCTCCGATTTACGTAATTTTAGATAAAAATATGTTTACAAATATGTAGGTACTAGCGACCCGCCCCGGCTTCGCACGGCTATAATATGTATGTATTATACATTTATACCTTCCTCTTGAATCACTCTATCTATTAAAAAAAACCGCATCAAAATCCGTTGTGTAGTTTTAAAGATTTAAGCATACAAAGGGAAATAGGGACAGAAAAACCGACTTTGTTTTATACTATGTAGTGAAGTGATCTAGTGATATGTATTGTGTGTATAAATATAGCCATATTTTTGTAAATATTTTATATTATCACAACAGGTTATGTTTGGTATCCTGCTTGAGTAAATTCACAACCTACATTTAAGCTGAATCAGTTCTTTTCCATCCAAAGGTTGCCTGGTGGAAATCGCTTTCAGCGATAAGGCAGGATTGGTGCGACTTATACTTTATATCTATTACTTTACTTTGTGTATGTCGTGTTTTGTTTCTTCCTGTGTTATACAAATAAAGTTATCTATCTATCTATGTTACTCTAAAGAAGGGGAGGAGTTCTTTGTGGTCGATATCGATAAATAAGCGCTTAAAAACTACAAAAGTGTAGTCCTTCTAGAACGGTTATGTCAGCGTCGACCCTAACACCATAACAGCATGTGGTGACGAATCAAATCTACATAATGATCAGATACAAATCTTTACGAGCTAGCCTCTTAGCTTATTATAAACTTTTTACTATATAATTATATAAAACCTCTGTTCGCGGAAAGATGGACGATTTAAAAATATCTATGGAGTTTTTACGCTCAAATATTTGTCAATAATTTGATAGACAAATTTTATCTCAAGGGGTTGAAATAATACTTTTTAGGGTTTATGCAGATCACCTATTTCGCGCCCTTTTACTAAAACTTAATTCACTGTGCGTCTGTCTGTCTGTCACCAGGCTGTATCTCATGAGCCGTGATAGCTAAACAGAAGGTCAGGGTCAGTCAGGAAGAAGAAGATTCAGTTTTAGTATAGCGGGAACAGAAATAAATCATCTGTGAAAAATACTCACAGATGATGTATTTCTGTTCCCGCTATACTAAAACTGAATCTTATTCTTCTCGTATAGTGGTGTGGCTCACCTATTAGAGTTTTCGGATCGCTTTAAGGCCTCTAACTTGACCAAACGACTGCTACTAGAGGTAGCAATCGGGACCAACGGCTTAACGTGCCTTCCGAAGCACGGAGGGGCTCACGAAAACACATTTTTGCCACACTACTAATTGGCCACCCATCGAAGTAATGACCGCGCCATGCGTCGCTGAACCCGCACGACCGCAAACGATCAGCGAGCGTCGCTTAGCTGTGAGCCACCTCAAAACTAAATATTATAATGGTACGGAACCCTTCGTGTGCGAGTCCGACTCGAACTTGGCCCACTATATACAATTACTAGCGACCCGCCCCGGCTTCGCACGGCTATATTATGCATGTATTATACATATAAACCTTCCTCTTGAATCACTCTATCTATTAAAAAAAACCGCATCAAAATCCGTTGCGTAGTTTTAAAGATTTAAGGATACAAAGGGAAATAGGGACAGAGAAAGCGACTTTATTTTATACTATGGTAGTGATGAAGTTCAGACCATATTAGCTTGGATAATGATCAGGTAGCAAAGCCAAGAATCCGAATTACTTAGTTAATTTTGCATTAAAAAACATATTGACGTGATTTCGTCATATAAAACACCTCCACTCACAAAAAAGTGTGACGTCATGAGTCATGTTATTGACAAGGAACCATAGCAACGTTATTGACAAGTAACCATAGCAACTCCACTCAGAAAAAAGTGTGACGTCTTGGTGCGTCATGTTATTGACAAGTAACCATAGCAACGTTATTGACAAGTAACCATAGCACCTCCACCAAGTAACCATAGCACCTCCACTCACAAAAAAGTGTGGCATCTTGCGTCATGTTATTAACAAGTAACCATAGCAACGTTATTGACAAGTAACCATAGCACCTCCACCAAGTAACCATAGCACCTCCACTCACAAAAAAGTGTGGCATCTTGCGTCATGTTATTAACAAGTAACCATAGCAACGTTATTGACAAGTAACCATAGCACCTCCACCAAGTAACCATAGCACCTCCACTCACAAAAAAGTGTGGCATCTTGCGTCATGTTATTAACAAGTAACCATAGCAACGTTATTGACAAGTAACCATAGCACCTCTACTCCTATATGTATGGGCCTGCCAGCATGCACAATCATAAAGGCCGTAAAGGATTACGCTGATAAGAAACACACGCAAGAGTAGGAAATCAGTCAAGGGTTGCTACATTCGAGGAAATTCATAGGTAGCAGCACCAGAGGGGCTTCTAAATTTATATTGAACAACAGTAGAAGCAAAGCACGAGCTGTGGTTGGTGCCTTGACAGGACATTACGGAACGAATGACATGCTTTTGAAAATGAAGTTAACTTCAAATAACGACTGCAGAGCCTGCGGTGAGGACAGGGAAACTATGGAGCACGTACTGTGTGAATGCGACGTCTTAGCAGCGAAGCGTATGAGCCTCCTTGGGAATGCGTATCCCAAACCGGAGGAGTATAGGTTTCTTCCTCTCAGTGGGATCACCGCGTTAATCGACCACTTCTTCAAAGAGTAAGAAACATCAAGGTAGGGGTAAACACAAAAGATCCCATTGGGTCGAAGTGTTGCTGGCAATTTTGTCAGCCCCCATTATATAAGATAAGATAAGACCTCTACTCCTCCTCTACTCAGAAAAAAGTGTGACGTCTTGCGTCATGTTATTGACAAGTAACCATAGCAACGATAATACGTTGCTATGGAACCAAAGCAACTTATTATCGTTGCTATGGTTACCATCAATGTTTTCTTATATGACTCTAGCACGTAAAATTATCGTCCGTAAACCGACTTTTTTTAGTAAGTTTGTTTTTTCCTCAAAAAGCGGGTAAAACCGCGAGGCACAGCTAGTGACGTTATAATTACAAGAGACGGACACCGCTCTCTAATCGAGACCGTCAAACAATGTTGTTCCGTATGTTTTATGAACTTTAACTTGTACTTTAATAGCGTATTGTTTTAATAAATGAGCTTTTACTGTGGGGGTTTTAGTGAAGCTTTAAGGTTACCCGCATGTGATTCTAAAGGTCGCGGGTACGATCAGCAGTCGTGGAACAATCTACTTTCAACTAATATTATAAACACAAGCGTAATTCTTGATCCCGCGGGAATATTAAAAGGTAGTCTATGGTATTCCCCATGAATTAAATATCCTAATACTTACCAAGTTTAATCAAAATCGATCACAGTAGGTTAGGAGTATATTCGTGACAAACATAAAATTTTAATAAACAAAAAAAATAAAATGTATGTTGTTTGTAATTTAATCTTTTTTATACTATTGGTCATTTTTTATTTGGTTGTTAAATGATCTGGGTTGTTATTTTCATTTTGTGCACTACTATGACTAGCCTAAAATATAATAATAAACAAAGCTTGCTTCTTTTGCCATACCTTTTTACTGTATCAAAATTGTAATAAATTTGCAAAACGATTTTTTTTTGTAAAAAAAATACGATTTGGAACTCACGTCATCTTAAAATCTCGTTTAGTCTAAGATCCCTCTAGAAACTACCTTCATTCACCTTACAAAAACAAAATTTTAATTTTAAATTATCACTACATAGTATAAAACAAAGTCGATTTCTCTGTCCCTATATCCCTATGTATGCTTAAATCTTTAAAACTACGCAACGGATTTTGATGCGGTTTTTTATATATAGAGGGATTTAAGAGAAAGGTATATATGTATAATACATGCATAATACAGCCGTGCGAAGCCGGGGTGGGTCACTAGTTAAGTATATTGTGGACTTAATTATTTAAGGCATCCCATTTGCGATATATTTATTGACCTATTTAATTTGATATTAAATACTTTTCATCAATCAGCTCGTTGAAGATCATTCTTATAAAGGGCCGTACTAAGGCCTCTTTAATACGAGTTCATACGTTCACCCATAAATCGATCATTAAGCCACTTAAATAATAGATATTCCACCCAATCGCTACGGATCCTCACTTATAAAATTCTTCGAATTCTAGACCAAAATCATAACAACGGAATTCTTTAAAGCAGTGTAATTTTATAAGTATTTCTGGCATCTTGATGTCTTGCAATTACGTAGTTATTTGATGGGACAGAGGGCACACGATGGTTCATTTTGATACACAAATTGGAGGTACTTTACGTAGTTACTGTTATGGTAATCTGTGGTCTATAACAATTTTAAGAGGAAAGGGTACCTCCATACAAACTATTACAAACGTAGTCGACTGCTTTCTCCCTGGATAATGACAATAGAGCAAACAATTTTGGTGCTTAAAACTTATAACTGCCATGACCATTATTGACCATACCCCTATTTTTTTTAATCCTACCTATTTTCTATGATAATTAGAAAATGAAAAAAAAAAAACAAAAATACGGGCATAGTCATGGCAGTTATAGGTTTTATGGCACAAAAGTATTTGTGCTAGTGTCATTATCCAGGGAGGAAACAGTCGACTACGTTTGTGTGGAGAGAGCGCCGGTACCCTTTCCTCTTAATCCTAATAAATCCGAAAGTTGGTTTATTAATTTGTTTCTTCCATATTCACGGTCAAAGAACTGGGCCGATTTGGATGAAAATCGACATATTGGTAGTTCAGGGAATGGGGAAGTACATTGTTCCCGAAATTCCCGAGAGATTATATTGCATAATTTTGGCGGTTTATTAATTTGACACAAATTTCAAGAGTGTCGCTTACGCTGGTACGGTCACGTCTTGCGAAAACCGGCTAGTTACCTACGTGGGGAACAAATGTCTTGCCATGGCGCCTCCGCCGGGTCGTGGCAGACTGGGTAGACCCAAGAAGTGCTGGCTTGACGTCGTAAATGGCCTTACTAACCAGGATGCCGAAGATCGTGCGAAGTGGAGGCGTAAAAGTAGGAAAGCGGACCCCGGACTCCCGAGAGGGATGCAATCGGGAACATCGCTCGGATAATTATGATGATGCATGAAGATGCACAAATTAAGATTCCTGAAGTGTAAAATGGAAGTAAATCCATTGAATTACCTAAACTCTGGACAGAAATGACGGATATGATGGATAACAGACCTTTTTTAGCCTATTTTGGCTAAACTTGATACAAACAAACATTATTACTTGACATTGGTCATTTATGCACAAGTCGTGTGAAGTCATAACTTGAAATAAAAAAACTAATGTTTTATTACTAGCGAATCAATTTTACAATCTTATAAATCCTTTTTCGTTTAGATAAGCTTTTTTAAATTTTAATGAGTTTCCAAAATCGAAAAATACCGTTACCTTTAATTTTATTAAATCCGTAGCATTATGACAAATCGACGGCTTAAAACAAAAACCGCGTAAGTCATAAATCGGCGATATTAATCATGAGCATTTTGACATTTTTAGTAATTTTTAATGAATGATATTAAAGGTCGGGTCACCGTGGTGAATTAATAAATTAACTGCTAATGCATTGTTTTTTTATCAGTAGTTTAGATTTTTATCTTTATTGTTGCGCTTTTTTGTGGTGTTTGAGGTGTGAATAATTTTAATTGCGGATTGTGTAGTGTGTAGGTGGGTTGGTTGACATTTTTGTGTTTCACTCAACCATTTTAAAACGAGTTATTGTTGTATTTCATGATTTTCTGATATGGTGTATAATATTTGTATTACTATTTACTTTAAGTTTTTAACCGAATTTAAAAAAGGAGGAGGTTCTCAATTCGGTTGTATGTAGGTATTTAACAGATTGACAAAATTGAATTGGTGTTTACAGTAATGATTTATCTATCTATCTATTGACGTAGGCACCTATAATGTAAATTATGAATAAACATATGAATATAAATAATAGCCATATGGCTACTACAGAAAACATACTAAAATATTAACTAAATGAAATTATAGACTTACAATTTAATACAATTTAAATTAATAAATAATCGAATAAAAAACCATTGATGTCAAATGAATAACATCATAAACTCTACAATTAGGTTCAAACACAAAGGGTGTAAAATTACCTTTAATTTCATGAGTTACAAAAACTTTTTCAATGTCCGTCTACCAAATGTCTGACACCCCAGGCCAGTTATTAAATATATACGCTAAAACACCACCGTTTCCATAAAAATTAATTATTAAAAAGTATTAAAAATTACTTATTACTTCAAAAATGTTACCGCAATACAAAAATTGGGACCACACAATGGGTTTGACAGCTGTCATTGGAATTTTTTTCTAAGCCCGCGGCGGTGATTGTTCGTGTTCCTTTTTTTACAAAGGTAAAATCGTGTTTTTTTGCTTTTGTTGTCGTGTAATTTTCTTATTACAATTGGTATATTATTTAAATGATACATACTTTCCTTTACCTAAATTATTGAGAAAACAAGAATTTAATGTACTCTAGATATAACAATATTATGTAGAGTTCGTCTGAATTACCTACTAAATCTACCCACGAGCATTTCTTAGTTTCCTTACGTAGATAGGTACTGGAAAACCTAAAATAATATATTATTAAGTATTCAACACTCTTCTTGATGACTGTACTTGTCGTTTAAACACCATACAAAAAAAACCAATGGATCAAAATTACTTATGAACCTTAAACTCATCCCAACGTGGGCTGCAGATATGTAAGACGCTTTTTAGGTTTACTCTATTTATAAGATAAGCAACTAAACCTTTAAGTAAAACAGAAACTTTTTGTGTAATTTCTATTGTTTAAAACACAATCGCTAAGAAAAAAAAGAGCTAAAGATAACTTCCATCTCGATTGAAACTTGATTTTATCCAATTCACAGGATTTAATTTTTTATTTCGATTATTGAGGATGTGAATATCAATAGATCGAACAATACTTTTCAACAATAAAACGAAAAAAGCCTTAAAAGCTGAGCGTAACGGATGCAAACATATCAACACTAAATCCTTTCCAAACAGAACCTGTACGATACGAAAGATGCGCAAGAGCACAACAATCCACTACAAAACGCAATTCAAACATCGAACACAAACGTCACTTTAAACTGCTCACTTAACCATACAATAGCCATAAAGAATTACAATTAATCGCTACGCCGAGAAATGCCACCGACGTTAAAAAAAACGTCAAAATATTGTCAGTACCCCCGGTGGGGGCAATCGGGCGCCCAATGGGGAGGCGCTATGGAGACCTGCTACCACATTTAGTCCAATGGCGACACCCTGGGCGGAGCCTCGAGCTACGCACGGCGTTTTGCCGCCAGCCTTTCGCCTGCAGTCGTTTACAGATAAGCCCGCGGGATGGACGATTATTACGTTAGGTACGCGTGATTCTGTGACCCCGAGTTGCCCCGAGCAATCGACGAATCGATAGACAACAACGAACATGTACAAACCCGTGTTCTATACCTATATCATTCAAAAGTTATAGGACTTAACACTTTGTGATCAGACTTTGTGCGTTCTGTGATATGTTTGCCTTAGTATAGATAGCGACGGAATGAACCTTTATATGCAGTGCCATCGTGAGGTATGGATGTTGTGTTTATATTATACATAGGTACAATCGTACATAAGTAAAATAAAACATCGAACCATGACGTCTCATATTATATTGTGTTGTTGAATTGTTAAATATAAATGTGGTAACAACCTACCTCATTACCTCTTTTTAATGTCAATTAAATGCATACCCATTATTTATTGCTTTAAAAACCGGAAATAAGACGAGGATTCTGTACAGTAAAAATGAAAACTGAATAAAGCGTTTTATAAGTTTTCGTTGATTGTAAAATGAAAATATTTTAAAATTAAAGAATATTTTGGATTGTTAATTATGAATCTCCAAGACAATTCTTCAAAATACGAGCTATTTGTCATTTTAAATTGTAGTGTTCTATTACTAGATGATATTGTAATTGTTTAGCATTGCGCTACGGTGGGTTTGAACACCGCGTTGGGAGCAAAAAATAATCCGAATTACTTTTAATTGTGGTAATAAAACAAAATGACAAGATGAAAACAAAAAACCAAAGATCACAACTAAAGATAGTCGATAGTAAAGAAAGTATTCTGAATCTACATAAAAATAAAGTTACATTTACTAAGTTACACTGCTTTCTCACTTTTGCAAAAATAAATAAATTAAAAAAAAACACTTAAAGATGAATAAAATATCAGTACCTATTTCTTTGGGTTTTCAATGTTAACATCATAAAAAAAACGTCTGAATGATTAAAAGTGTTGTGGATATGGGTAGTGAAAAAAGAAAAACTGAATGAATCTAAAGATTTGTAAAGAATAGTAGGACTCAGTGAGATTGGTTGATTAGAGACAAGGTAAGTTCTCAAGGCAAATCTAAAAGCTCAAATCTCCTGAAAATAATGCTCGTAAAAGCATTAAAATTCGAGTTCCACAAAATAATAACAAGAAAACAGTAATCCCGTTATATATAACTTTAATATATAAAAATTTACTGAAATGTGTGAAGTATTTCAAAAAAATGTAGTAAACCAATCCGACGGTGAACAATGTATTTTTAAACTGTGTAAAATATTGTCCGTTGGGAAAAAAGTACCCTTAAAAGATAAAATAATACCTATTGTCTATACCTACACACCTTTACCAACCGGCTAAATGACAAAGGAAATGGCTGTAACACAACATCAGCATCTACTTACAAAACTAAAGACGAAACTGTAGGAGACCGCATTTAAAACATTCTTCAAAAGGATAAATAATTATAGCTCTCATAAGTTATACTTTAAACTTAATTGATGGTCCTTCGGACAAATTATAGGAGAGACGAGGCGAGTCTTTACTATTTATACTTGTTTCGTACCTTCGAACTTTATTTTATATATTTTAAAAATAATTTTAAGTTTTGTAACCGAATTCTTACATTTTTAATCTAAATAAGATATAACGTATAGCATTTCAAACCAACTCGATATGAAGTGATTAAACTTATCTGTTTTAAACTAAAGGCGCTGTACAAATGGGATGAATTTGAGGTACTAAAAATATTTTTTTATCCATCTCTGAACTCATCCCATTTCATAATCAAAATTATATTTGGTACTGTCAAAAGCAGAAGTCGTTCAGAATGATGTTACCACTAAAGTTATTGTAACAGACCGAAATATCGAGAACTACAAAATAAAAGCTAAATACATTGTAAATGGACCATTTAGATATAATAATATTCCTGACTTAGATCATTGTCGGAGTAGTTGAAGCATTCTACGCCGTAGCTCGTATTTTTGTGATTTCCTTTGTTGTCCATAAAACTATGGTAGCTTAAGCCACTTGGTCGACTAAAACACCAATTACAAAATTAATTACGAACTTGCCTTACCCAATTACAGAATTAATTTCCACAGCCGTCACAAAAGAAAATTACAAATAAATGAATAACAAAGAAATAAATGAATTATGTCTTAAAAACAACCGCGAGATCCCATTAAACCGCTGTCAACATTCCCTTGATAAGATTTAAATTAGACTCGGAATAAAGCTCCTGTCAAATCCGCCATTAATAACGAAATTTCGAATTTGGAACGGGAGCGGTGTTGCCGAAATAAAAAGGACCTTTTCGCCGGACTGTTGTGACAGAACAATGATTTTATTGTTATGTAAGTAATTTTAAATTAAGTATAATTTAATATCTTCGGTGTTGTGAACTGTCTTTGAATTTAAATTGACAAGTTCTGATCATGAATAATATTATTATGTAAGTATTACCCATAACTCTTCCCGGGTTAACCTGTGTAGGGAAGTCTAAATCTATTGAAAAAGTTGGTATAAAAAACGCTTTGTACTTACTTATTTATTCCAGAAAAAACATCCAAATGCGTCATTTACTTTAAACACGTTTTTTTCTTATTTTTGTAATAGGTACTTATAACTTATTTGATATTTTATGAAGTACTAAAATACGTCACCAAACATCGAAACACCTGTTTGTCAAATATTTTAATGACATGTCATCCTTGTACCGCCCATAATCATAAACATAAATTCAAATTATTAAGAGCATTCCCACATCAATACCTAGGTATACTAAACTACCTAATTGGTTATTTCAAATTCTTTCAATAAACATTGCCGATATTATATTTTAATAGGCAATAAGAGAAAAGATGGCAACTCCGTATTTTTTTTAATAGTATACGTCCGTCCGTACGGCATCGGTCCGGCCGGGCACGCGGCCAAATGAGTGTCTTGTCGTTTTTTAGTTTTGATTTATAAGTAATGAATTGTGAACAGCAGTTAATGAAGTATTGATCAGTGTCGCGGGCAACTGTTTTAATTTTATTTTATTTTAAAGTTTTAATGGGATTTGGTAATTAAGAATTTTAAGGTAGAGTTCGTATAATCTTAGTTGTACCTATTATTTTAATTTACATTTATAATAATAAATGTAAATGCAACCAATGTACCTACTACCTACCCAAATTGCTGACATATCCATCGATTGGATAAATATTGAGAGCGGTGTGTACCTAGTAGTAAACACGTCGACTTTAATTCCGAAGGTAGTGGGTTCGAATACCGGTCGGGCGTGCATCAATTTCTTACGATTTTATATACCCTATGATAAATTCACATTTCTCTTATGTTAAAGGAAAACATCGTGATAAACCCCACGGCTTAGTTTACTTCAGACGTATTGATAAGTTATTTCCTCTGGACACGGTCGACTAAGCTAAAAGGGTAGTATAGGTGCTGGGCAACCTTTTTTTGGGACCTTTTTGCGTGAGGATGGAGTACAAGGACCCAAAAAAAGGTCTATAAGTAGTATAATCAGATGATGCTTATAACACTAAATATTCGTAATTTATATTCTAAGTACTTACAACTGTTTGTCAGATTTAATAATTTAAAGTACCTACCAGTCGAAGAGAAAACCATTAAAGTTACTTACAGCTTCGATTGTAAAAACCGAACGAAACCATGACGAGTTTGAAAACCAACAAACGATTCTTCTAGCAATATTTCACAGTCCGTTTTTTCTAATGGTGCATTTGTTATAGCAAATATGAGTCCATTGTATACGTCCGATACGAGGTAACCAATAGCTTTTCTAAGCTGTAACCGGAATTTATACCCGACATTACTCATATAATCCCGTCCGGTTGTTTTCCTCTAATTAGAATCCATTCAAACCGTACCCCATTAAAACTCGTTTAAATTAAAATTCGAATAACTTACTAACTAGACGTATAAATCACGACCGTACAGAAAGACAATAAAATATATTGTCCATAAGAGATATGCTCTTCGGACGATACTCTCAAACACTAATTAATACAACAATACGCTCAGCGCGTAATTAAAATAAACTAATTTTCTTACTGGTCTCGCTTTTATGAATGAATAGTTTGTGGTTTATTTTTCTGATCTGGCAACATTTCTCATTTGACCGCTGGCGTACTGACAGTTCGGTTGACGGCGTTCCTTTTTTTAAGCGCGACCGCTCGCAGCGGGGCGCAAGCGCATCCGTTGCACGAATTATCTCATTTTAATTTAGAAATTGACTACACACTTTTCTGATTAATGTCGCTATTTAGGTAATTATTATTGAAATCTGCTTTTTACAAGAAGTCGTTCTTTAACTTCGTGATTTTTTTGTACGAACCTACTTATTAATTTTAGAAACATCGTGAAATCTTCGAATGTATCTGAATTGTTTCAAATATCTTCTCACGCCACTCAAACGCTATCCCGACTCCCACGAATTAGTTTATTTCTACTGGCAACATTGGATTGGGATGAGCAAATCGGTGAGCATAATTACAACCTTCATGGTGGAATTTGGCAGAATCGGATACTGGCCGCGTGCACAGTAGCAATAACGTGCAATTTAAATGTTTCGAATATCGAACGTGATGTTGTTTTTATTGCGTGTACAAATGCAGAAACAGCAGGCGTCCCGGCCCGTCGGGGAACATTTTAAGACTTTGTTATACTTATAGTCCAGCAAATGAATACCAAGTTCTTGAAAATTAAACAAATAGTAGTTGCGACATTCTTCCTACAAGTGTGCGAAATAGTGTCTTTTAATTATTCAGTAAATATACTTAACTTATGTTATTATTGTTATAACTGTACGAAATAGCGTTTTAATAGTCAATCAATTTCTAGACTTTTTAATAACCACACAGAAAACCTATAGAGAAAGATAGATGAGCAAGGCAACGAGAGACAGCAAACTTATTAACATAATAGATGGCTGTATAGCATAAATCTATAGGTGTCATGTCTTCCGGTGAAAAAAAAATAGTTAAAAAATTAAATGTCGATGGTTGAAGAACGACCATAACCAATAAAAGGACTTTAAATGGTTTTTAATATTTTCTCAACGGAAGAGTTGAGTGGAATTGAACCGCGTTCCATTATTTTTTTAATTAGTAGTTGTTATGACTTTTTTGCTTGAGTACGTACTGGCCGTTGTTTCGGTGTTCTATTTTTGAATGTAAAAAGTGACATGTTATGATGGTATGAGTATTATTAGTGACTAGCTAGGCCTTGTGGTTTATTCTGCGTAAGTCCCGATCCCACTTGAATTTCGGGATCAATATTATCCTATATCCTTCTACATCCCTTATATGTACTACCACTATGCAGATTTTCATCCTAATCGGTCCAGTCTTTTATTCAAACAAATACACAAACAAACAAAGGATTAGGAAGTCAGTTAGGATTTTTTTTGACCGATGCGATGATGATGTTTATCACTACATAGTATAGCCTTACATATAGCCTTCCTCGATAAATGGACTATCCAACACAAAAATATATTTTTAATTCGAACCAGTAGTTCCTGAGATTCAAACAAACAAACTCTTCAGCTTTATCTTGAACACAAATTAAATAATTTTATCGTCTACTATAAATACATATAAAATCCATCTACCTGGCATACAAACAGCTATTACGACGCATTCGAGAAGAAACGATTTTGGAATATTTCGACTCCTACGTACGATTAAGTGGCAAAAGCTAGTTTTAAATAATTAAAGTAATTACTAGTAGGAAAATTAAAAAGAAGAGATCAAAAACAAAACTTAATACAATGCAAAATATTATCACTTGTGTTAATAAAACCTCCTGCAGTTAGTGAAATCCTTTTATTTTAATTTACACAATCCTTGATAATAATTATTGCAAGACGCGCCGTACACAGAATTACCGTCTGCTGCGAAGGGCGCGGCCATTGTGACTTATTTTCTTCTAATTTTATATTTTTGGCAACGACCGATTTGACATAAAGCCAACAAACTTTTTAGTTGTTTTTATAATTGTTATAAGTTATTATTTACTTTTATATTTGACAAATAAATTAAAGATATTCTTATTAATAAATCGCTAACAGACGGCCATTCTGCCTTAGGAATGTCCCTATTCCTAAAACTGCTTCGGCCATTCGACAACTTGTGTGGCCTCTTACACATGATTATACAAAAGTAATCCAACTGTTTATTACAAATTACTCAAACAAAAAAAAAACATAAATGAAGTAAATTCTAATTTATATGAAATTATATAAAAATAATTTAAATGAAAATAAATATCATAATAATAATTATTATTATATGAATTAAAAATATACAATAATAATAATTACCTAGCTATAATTAAAAAAATACCTAGGTATGCTATGAATTACAACTATAAAAAAAAACTATAAAATAAATTTTCTTATCTAATTACAATAAATGTCTTCTTGATTTGCACTAAATTGGATTCTTTATATACATCTAAGTTTTAAATCCTTAGTCACAATAATTAGTTTCACTCATCAGACTTATATTCTCTTTTATTATTATAGTTCAGTAATATCCGTTACAGCGTTCACTTCATTGACAAATAAATCATAACTTAATTCATGTAGGTACATAATTAATCGAGATAGTATTAATAAAAGTATTGACACCTTACATTTGCGAAACATTTGTCACTTGTCGGATAAGAAGGTTTAAATAGTCATCATGAGCTACCGTTTGCCTTTCTTAGGACACGGTCTGCTGACTGTGGTTTACTTGCCCACCTCGGGATAATAATCAATCAAGAACTACCGTTTGCCTTCCATAGGACACGGCCTGTCACGTTAGGATAATCGACGAAGGAGCTACCGTTTGCCTCTCAAAGAACACGGCCTGCTAACAGCAACTTACTTGCCCACCTCGGGATAATAATCAATCAAGAACTACCGTTTGCCTTCCAAAGGACACGGCCTGTTAATAGTTACCAACTGCCCACTTTGGGATAAATCAATCAAAGCTACCGTTTGCCATTCAACGAACACGGCCTGCTATACTTATGAGATGAATCAATTAAAAGCTACCGTTTGCCACTTGTTGGACACGGCCTGCTATGAATAGGTATAATGCTGTTCTTTGAGTTAATAACCGAAGCTACCGTTTGCCACTTGTTGGACACGGCCTGCACTTAAATACCAGCCGGTAGCCATACATGATAATTATGCTCCGGTCTGCACATACACTGTACCTAAGCTGAAAAGGTCAGGAAAGGAGTGTTAGGTAAAGGTAAATTGTACTTGTTTATGCGTCACTACTCTTACTACCATCATCATCACTTTCATCTTTATCACTAGCTGGAGGGGATAACTGGAACGTTATCCACCGCTTAAGCTGATCAGCCGGATATATATTCTTATATTTTTTCCTAGAGTGTCCATCAATACTAGTAACTTCGTACCTATCTTTGTCAAGCACAGCAGTAACCCTTAATGGTCCGCGGAATTTAACAGCCAATTTCTTACTTTTACCCTTTTCTGGATTGTGATTTGGTACCATCACCAAATCACCTTCGTTGAATATTTTAGTTGGGGCCCTAGATTTATCAAACGTTTCTTTCATTTTCTCTTGATTCCTTAAAATCGTTCCTGCTACTTCGTTCCTGATCTCTTCCCTGTCATTTTCTCTATCATTTTCGTGCTCGGTAATATCTAAAGACCCCCTGAGTATATTTTCTGTTTCACTAGTAGTTCTTTTGCCGAAAACTACTTCTGCCGGAGTTTTGCCTATCCCTTTATTGATAGTATTGTTTAAGCTCCACTGTAATTTTTCCATATTTAAGTCCCAATCCTTTTCGTCTAAATCATGGTTCATTGAAGCGAGCGAATTAAGTATTGTTCTGTTATATCTCTCAATTTGTCCATTGGCGCGGGGTGTAGCGACTGCGTTTAACACATGTTTGACGCCTATTGATTCAGTAAAGGTCTTAAACTCACTAGATGTGAAGCTTGTACCCTGGTCAGAGATAATAACTTTAGGACAGCCAAAAATAGCAAAAATTTCTTTAAGTGTCTTTATTGTAGTTTTGGATTTAACATTTTTAACCGCCTTGACAAAAATAAATTTGCTAAATCCATCTATAACTCCCAGTATATGAGTATTACCTCGTTTACTCTTAATAAATGGACCTAAATGATCCATGTGTATGGTATGGAATATGGAAGCTGGTTTCGGTATTGGGTGTAAGTAACCCGACTTTTTACTGGTTACCTCCTTATTGTAAGCACAGTTTATGCATGCCGCAACGTATTTCTTAACAAAGCGTCTCATTTTGGGAAACCAGTAGTCTGAACAAATTTTTTCTAAAGTTTTCTCAAAAGAGAAATGGCCCGCTTCGTCATGGTTAAGTTGACAGATGCGCCAACGAGCTCCGCTAGGAACAACCCACTTTAATTTCTGTCCCACGCGCCTATAAACTTTTCCGTTCCGAACACAATAGTTATTAGTTATATCTTTCAAATCTTCAGTAGAGGTTTCTAATATACTTTTGACGTGTTGAAGGTGTGGATCTGTCATTTGTACAGTATGAAGCCAGTCATTTGTATTTATGTGTAGAATCTCAAACTCTTCACTATTATTTTCTATCGAAACCGGATTGCGGCTTAATGCATCTACATGCTGCATATTATGGCCAGGTCGATATTGAACCGTAAAATCGTACTCTTGTAGCATAAGCCACCAGCGAGCAATTTTCGGAAGAAGATCTCGCTTAGTAAGAGTAGAACGTAACGCATTACAATCGGTAACAACAGTGAAATGTAATCCGATTAAGTAAATACGAAATCGTTGCAAGGACATTACTACTGCCATGGTCTCGAGCTCGTAAGAATGCCAGAATTGTTCTTCGCGAGTAGTTTGTCGGCTGAAATATGCGACCGGCCGTAAGGGGCTGTCGTTATTAGACCTTTGGAGTAATACACCTCCAACACCTATCTTACTAGCATCGCAGTGTACTTGAGTTTCGTAAGTATGATCATACAATGCTAGTATTGGCCGGGATATAAGCTTAGATTTAATATCTTGAAAGGCATTTTCTTGTTCTGTGCCCCACTGCCATGTGACATCAGCTTTTGTTAACTTTGTCAAGGGTTTAGCTATAGTCGCAAAGTTGTAAATAAATCGCCTGAAAAAACTAGCCAAACCAACGAACTGTCTTACTTGATGTACATTTAGTGGTGTGGGAAATTCAGACACTGCCTGAATCTTTTTGCTACCTGGTTTTATACCATCCGCCGATATCTCGTACCCAAGATAATCAATTTCCGATTGGAAGAAATAGCACTTCTTTAAATTTAAAGTAAGTCGTGCTTGTTTTAGAAGTTCCAATATTTCTGCAAGTTTCTCATAAGCTTCATGATAATTTTCAGCCACCGAAAGCAGGTCGTCAAGGTACGGAACTGCTAATTCAAACCTCCTATTACCTAGAGCCTTATTAATCATATTCTGGAAAACTGCTGGAGCATTTACGAGTCCAAACGGCATCCTAGTGTACTCGTAATGCCCGTCAGGCGTTACAAACGCAGTATATTGTCTGGAGTCCTCTGTGACAGGGATCTGATAGTAGCCTGAGGCTAAGTCCAAACTGGTGAAGAGGCTTTTGCCACTCAATCTATCTAATTGGTCTTCAATTACCGGCATTGGATAACTATCTTTCATTGTTTTTTTATTAAGGGCCCTATAATCAACGCAGAGCCTGTATTCATGGTTTTTCTTTTTGACTAACACAATAGGACTTGCGTAAGCTGAATGTGACTCTCTTATTATATCATTGGCTAGTAATTCACCTATCATCTCTCTTACAATAGCACGTTCACTGTACGGAAGTCGGTAAGGCCTATACGTTACAGGGGTATTATCTTGTAGCCGAATAGACATTTCTGTAACATTTGTGCATCCTAGTTCGGCCATATTAAGTGCAAAGCAATCCCTATATCTATTTAATAATGCATGTAATTGATTTTTCTGTTCTTCTGTTGTATTAGGTCCTACATTGATCATATCTAAAGCTATTGATTCGTTGTAGAAGTCCTTAACCCTTGAGTCACTACCAGTAGAGTGTATAGTATTGACGCTAACACTCGTACATTTTGTTTGGTACTTATCATCAGAGCCTAATTTAACAGCACGCGAAATAATCTTATTTTTCTTGATAGTCAAAGACTCATTAGACAAATTTACAAGAATAATGCGTCCTACTCCCTTTACAAATTGATAAATACCCTGCAAAGTATTATACTCTTCGCCAAATTTCATACATAAACTACCGGGAACAAAAAGAAAACCCGAATATTCTTCAATTGTGTGTACCAATACGGCACTGAGACCTTTGATTGTAGTGTCATTCGTGCAAATAACGTTAAACCGTTCGACATTTGTGCTATCACAATACAACGTCAGCTGTTTGTCAGTTTTATATACGGTTACCGTAGGTAATTCAGTAAGCGATTGACCTATTAAAATATCTGTGCTTAACAAATTATCAGGCACTACAAAAACCTCTACGTCTGCTACAACAGCGTCAACTACGATTTCTACGGTTGCACGACCAATCGGAGTCACAGTGCCTAAACCAAAACCTTTTAGTAATGGTAAGTGAGACGTTTTCATTTCAAGATTAGATTCGATCGCGACAGTATGCCTCAAAAGAGTGCATTGGCTACCAAAATCTATGTAACCCGACCTTTGGGTGCCGTTAACTCTAACAGATTTGAAATACTTACAGTTTGGTGTCTCTTCAATATGAATATTTAGGACATTTTTGGTATCGTCAACTTGGGTATCGTTTAAATTTTGTTGGACTTGTGGAGATGGTCGACTGGTACCTAATCGACACTGATGCGTCAGATGTCCCAGACGTGAACATTGTCCGCATTTCTTTTTGGGTTTTGGACATTGGTTTAATATATGACCAAGTTCCGAACAATTAAAACAACGCATTGCTTTCTTTGTCTGTACGTCAGTTCCAGGTTTAAACGAAGTATTTACGCTACGATTATCAGTTTTATTTTCATATGGCTGCAGTTGTCTAAAAGATTGTATAGGTTTCCTAGTTACTGAATTGACAGCCTCCTTCTTCGAAATTCTACGTAAATACTTTAAAAGCTGAGAAGGTCGTTCAAAGCTAGACCCTTGTGCATTCAGCCTAATACTACTGTCCGTAATCCCATTGATTATACAATCGACTGCATTTCTGCCTGTAATACCACACATTTTCACAAATTTAGCCTTATCATGGTAGTACTCTTCTAATGTTTCGTCGCGTCTCCATCTTCTGTTTAACATCTCATAAAGCCGATCTGCATAGTTTCTATCATCGGGGAAAGTTTTCAGAATTTTACGTTGCCATTGTTTCCACGTCAGATTCACGGAGTCTCTACTCTGGTACCACTTTTTAGCATTCCCAGCTAACTTGGGGATAGCGTAAAATATTATCTGCTTATCACTCCATCCATACACAGCCGCAGTCTGATTTACCTTGCGTATCCAATCAGCAGCGCTTTGAGAATTAGCATCAGGGTCGTAGTCCGGTAAGATGTTATGAGCGCCTTGAAAATTACCCTCCTTACTTAATACCTTTGCAAGGTTTCTATATAAATCCCTACCGTCATAATTTTCTGGGGACTGGAAGCGTCGGCGTGATCGGCCCTCGTTCCTATGTTTAGAGGTATGCCTAGAGCGTTTTCTTTTGTTAACAGTGCGTATTTCAGATCGTGAACGACTGTGATAGGAGGATAGTGTATCACTATCCGAAGATGTTTGAAAAGAACTATCATTCGTGCTCTCGGATCGCGTGCCATGAACATGACGATGACGAGGACGGGTGCTACGACGACGGTGCCGTATAATATGTTTCCTTCTCTTTCGGGATGCCCTGTCATCGCTGGAGTTAGACACAGACCTATCACGGCGAGATCGACTACGATAACTGTGCCGGGTTTTGCGAACTCGTCTGGGCACACTGTCTCGCGAATGAGATCTGCGACGCTTCCGTGTCCTTTCAGGACGAAAAGGGCTTCTTGACTTACGAGGGGTCACTGCCCTACCTTGCATATTGGCTTTAAAAGGTGGAGTATAGGTACTTCTCTCTGACATTATAGTATTGTATGGTAGGGGATAGTAATGGTGAAGACTGGTTAGCGTGTTAGAATAGGTAGGTATTAGATGGAAGAAAACGGAACAAAATACATTCATTAGTGATACAGAAAGTGAACAAAACAAGTTCCTACTCAATTAGTTGTCACTACATCTTCACCTCTAGCAACCCCTTTTTTAACCGACTTCAAAAAAAGAGGAGGCTCTCAATTCGCCGCGTATATATATAATTTTTTTTTTTTTTTGTATGTTCTTTTATTTTTTTTTTATTTATGAGGAATTATATGGATATACCTATATATACATTTTTTTTTTCGTTATTATCGTTTATAATCCATTTTATATTATATAAAGGGGCGTAAGTATCTAAGCAGGTTTAACTAGGTAGGTATAATTGTTTGTTCGTTCATATTATATATCTTTATTACGGTATCTATACCATATACATCTATTATTAATAATGCCTACGTATTTACTTACTGATACTGACAAGAATTTCATTAACTAAGTGTATACTCGTATTACCCCAAAAGTAAAAGTTAGTTATGAGGATAAAATCAAGATAGGTAGGTAAAGGTACCTAAGTACCTACTAATGTGTGTATTTAGGTTTATTATACTAGTAGCTAGCACAAGCGCTGTCATTTACTATTGTTTTAGGTCAACTCATGTACATAACTACCATAATATTAGGCAAAAAAAACAAAATAATGTTGTTAAATCTTCACATTATTGGTAGGCATACTTAATTTATTAATGCACCTATAACAAGGGGCGGAACCTACATCAGGTGATCGTCGTTTGCGCATGCGATTGGCGGCAAATGTCACACCAAGCACCCGTGCTCACTAATGCTAGCTATAGGTAGGTATACTATTATTTACCTACATAGACAAATTCCTATATCATATTTGCCGATCGATCGCATTCCGTAAATATCCACTTGAAGGTATACCTTAGCTAGACCTACCTATAACTCGTATGGTACGTAGGTAGGTATATTTTTGTATGACAAAATAATAAACTATATTAATAAAGGCCACTGTCTATCTGGTGGTAGATATTATATTATTCAAATACGTATTACAGGTTGGTATAGCCAATATAGACCAGAAAATAAACGTCGAGTAAAAATAAAGTTTTGAACATATTAACGAACTTTGTATATTTTACGTAGAAAAATAGTCAACACATACCTTTGGGCGTTCTTCAACGGGCTTACCCTTCTTCTGACTGTTAATAAAACCTCCTGCAGTTAGTGAAATCCTTTTATTTTAATTTACACAATCCTTGATAATAATTATTGCAAGACGCGCCGTACACAGAATTACCGTCTGCTGCGAAGGGCGCGGCCATTGTGACTTATTTTCTTCTAATTTTATATTTTTGGCAACGACCGATTTGACATAAAGCCAACAAACTTTTTAGTTGTTTTTATAATTGTTATAAGTTATTATTTACTTTTATATTTGACAAATAAATTAAAGATATTCTTATTAATAAATCGCTAACACTTGACACTGGCTTTAAGCAAAAATCGTTCAAAGCCATTACTTACTCGAAAAAATAAACTTTCCACCTAATTATATAGCCGTGGTCTTTTGTCTTTCTAATTTTAGAGAAGCAGAAGGCTTATAGCTTATTGTTGCTTTGTCTTTCTCTACTCTATAATCATAAACAACGATTGCCGAACGAAAGAAATGCATCTGAATTTGTTATCACGTACCTACTCTAATAATCGGAGTCGGTATCTGTCTAACCAACATTTAATTTACCATAGACTTTTTATTTTCTTTCAATGGCTTTGTACGAATTGTGCATAAAGCCATTGTCGAGTAGATAAATGATTATTTTTGGCTCTAATTTTAAGTTATTGCATAGCTTTCGAATCAAGAAATTCCGTAACGAAAATAAAACCTAACACCCCCCATTCCGCCTACTATGTAGCTCGGCCGAGCGTTCGCTATGCAATAGCTTTTTTTTATTTCTAAACTATAGTCGGTCATAGATTATTTACAAAAGCTGTTGAGGGCTACTTCTGTGCATCATAACAATCAACTTTTGTTCTACGACTTTAAGAAATTGGAATATTTTTTGGCATTTTTGGAGTTTATGTTAATGCGAAAATATATATATTTTAGATAAAGGTCATTCTGACTTACAGCAGTCGATAAAACTTTAAAAATATGTATTAAGTATACCTTTCCGTGCAAGTTATTTCGGATAAAAATAACTTCATCTCTACATATAATAAATTCGAAGTTTTGGAAGTAAGCGTTCTACGTCCATAATGATCTTAGCACTATAGAATTCGCTAACCTTATATAGCTCCGGTAGAAAAAAATCTTGCATGCGCGATTCAAGTTTTCTTAAATTTAGAAAATCACAAATTAGTTGATTATTCTTTTTGTTCTGCTTAAAAATTTTGTACACTTATGTATTTTAAGAGTACATAGCAATATACACATTTTTTAACTAAAAAGTAAAGTAATTAATTTAATAAGATATTTTTTTTAATTTCAAGTAACTAGCGCCATCTCTTCGTTTTCGCGAAACTACCATTCATCTCAGAAAATGTTGATTTGGTTTGTTTACCTTTGTTTGTGCAGTCTAATTTCGGGAACTAGGAAACAGATTTTAACATAATCTTCACGAATGTGTTCAGAAAATATCAGAAGAGGTTTAGGTATTTCAAGTAGATTTATGTTACTAATTAAAATTTGATATTTCTTGGCGTAAAAAATAAACCATAATATTTTTGCATGAAAACGTACAGAACGTAGGGATGATGTCAAAATTGTCATTTTGACATACGGAAAGAAGCATCTAGCGCCATCTCTTTTTTATTTATAATTTTATTATGGCTTCGCATTACCACTATCGTGCATATAGCCAGTGTCGCGGTCAAAGAAAATTAAATCCAATGCAGGAGCGTTTTTTGAATTTGGAACATTACAACGCTCCAGCAATTTTGTATGAACATGTGTATGAAGCGGCGTGCTGGGGTTATTAAAAACTTAAATACTCTTTGATTGGATCTCTTTTATCAAAGTACTAGCGACCCGCCTCGGCTTTGCACGGCTATTATGCAGTATATCTTCTCTTATACATATAAAATGCTTTGTCCTGAATGACTGACTGACGGATCAACGCACAGCCTAAACCGCTGATCGTAGAGATCTGAAACTTGGAGGGTGTGTTCTTTGTATGACGTAGGCAGCCGATAAGAAAGGATTTTCCGAAATTCTACCCCTAAGGGGGTGAAAAAGGGGGACGAAGTTTGTATGGGACAACGTGATTCCTTGGTCCAATCTACTTCAAATTTTACATAAACATTTTTTAACAGAATTGATGAAACACGTGTTTCGTATTTTATTAAAATTCATCCTCTAACGGGATTAAAAAGGGGTAGGAAGTTATTTTGGGGGTGATTTCCTCCGAAGTTGATATCAATACTCCTTTTAACTTACCTACATTGTATTTTGACACATGTTTGAAAACACAATCCGATTTTATTCAAAAGAGGTTGCACTTTTAGAACACGGCCTCATAGGAACGTAGTATTCGAAATTTAAAATGGTGAGGACTAGAACTGTGCTAGAACATTTTGGTTATGTTTACGAATTATTCCCTTAACAAACCCGCGTAAGTCCCGTTACCGTGGGAATATCGGGATAAAATGTATGCTACACTATTAAGTATTCTGTGACGTTCGTGTTTGCTGGAACGCGTTCGGCCGAGCGGCTGCAGTTTTTTGTTGTTTACTCAGGACCTATTAATTGGATTTTGATGTTCCTAAAATGTGCCTATACCACGATCTTCCTCAAAATAGAGCTATCTAATATTGAAAACCAGATTTCAATTGATTTAGGCGTTTTTAATTGTATATGTAACATGAAATTTAAATACTATATAGGTATTTTCGTTCTACTACTTTTTCCCACAACCCATTTTTTTAATTTGCTTCCAAGTACACACTTTTGTCCTTTCTTTCTTTATTATGCGTATAGAGAAAACATGTAAAATACGACATACGAAAATACATGATAATACAAAAGAATGTTTAAAATAACCTACCGATTTTGGTAATATTAACACCCACAGAAATAATGTTTAAAATAACCTACCGATTTTGGTAATATTAAAACCCACAGAAATATATTAGTGATAAAACCAATTAAAAATCCTGTTAAAGCCATTTTCGACTTCTATGCGGACGAAGTCGCGGGCAAAAGCTAGTTTAAAATAAAATTCGATTTTCCAAAAGTTGTAGAACAAAAATTGATCGTTAAGTTGCACAGGTAGCCCTCAACCGCTTTGAGGATGAGAATACATTGATTCGTTGGGTATAACCATGGTATAACATAGGCTACTTTTTATCCCGATAATCCCACGGGATCGGGAGTTACGCAGTTAAAACCGCGGAGCGCTGCTACTTTTGAATAATTCTATTTAGCTATCTACCAAACGATAAGATACTTAAAAAATAGTATTTCAAAAGAGGCTTTTTAATCATCAACATTTAATGGCCCCCTAAACCGCCTCCAAGATGGTTTATTCTACCGGTATTACGAGCAACGCCTTCCCGTAACTCAGGAGTAAAGTCCCGTGCCACGAGTCACGATTTTATTACTTACACTTTATAGGGTAGGCAGACAGAAGACTAAACGATCGGAATAAATAAATAAATAAATCGTTGTCTGTAAAGTCGGTTCACGGACGATAGTTTTACGTGATTACGTTCTAAGAAAACGATGAAAAAAAATCCCTTATTTTTCCTTTAAGTATATTTTTTCGCCTTTTTTCCTTTGTTTTTCCTTTGTATAAGTCTTCTATTTGCCACTCGTCACCATAACACAAGCCCAGATGAGCAATATTATTATTAAATACGGACGATAATTTTACGAAACATTGGTTGCTATGGAACGTGAACGTTTCGGGAACGTTAGCGATGACGTCACACTTTTTTGTGAGTGTTGCCGGTGACGTTATCAAAAAAGGTTGATAGTCATTAACTACCTAGCTATACATTCAGATATTGACGAAAGAGGTGGTATGGAGACTGGCATACCAGTTTTTAGGGTTCCGTAGCCAAATGGCAAAAAACGGAACCCTAGATTTTTTCACCTAAAATCACCTTAATAAAATGTGGGTCTTACCAACCAAAAACCCAAAGATGTAGAAAAGCAACATCCATTATGGATTCATCAGAAATGTATCGGGACTAAATCAATCCATGGTCTGCGTTTGCCTTTACCCAAATTAGTTTTAAAACATAATTTCGGAAAACAATTTTTGGGTGTGGCAGCACTCGTTACCGGAAGTCGTTTAGAGAATAGAAATGCACCTGGCTGGTAAGAATGTTAATATGGCTGAAATTAAGTTGTGTAGGAAAATGTTCTTAAATTAAAATAAGTACATAGCTGTAGCGAGGGGAAATATTCCTTTAAAGGTAAGCCGATAAAACACTAATAGCAACAAACATTTTGGAACGAAATTTCATATCGCGGGTTGGCGAGGGGACATAGCCGATAAAAAATGTTACGCGTCACAAAAACGTGAAACAATAAAACGTAAGAGAAACTACACACATATGTGTATGTACAGTCAGCCGCAAAAGTGCATTACCACCTCGACGCTCTAAGCATGCTAATATAAGAACTATTTTTGAATGAAAACTGGGCCTGCACTTTTGCACCCCTACTGTACCTATACATTATACACATATGAAAAAAAATTTTTTTTTTACAAAAATTAAAAATATAGGGATAGAGACTTCATTTCAGATGCGTGTCTAGTGACTATACTCTAGACTTTTTTTAGTGCGTGTGAATAATTTAAGTACCTTTATTATGCTACAAGAAGGTACCTATGCCTGAATCCGTATATAAGCGGACAGAAATCGAATTGTATGGATCCCTCGCTACTCATACATAGGTACTAGTAAAGACAATTATGTTTTTTAATAGAACCTATTAAGTCCCAATAGGCAAGCCTACTCTATCTAATACATTTTCCATGCAGGAACGCCTTAAATAACATAAACCAAGGTTATATTTAAGGGGCCAAGTGATGAAATAATTCTGGTCATGGTCGACTAAGCTGAGAGGGTAATATCAGTGCTGGGTAATCCTACTCCACCCTCACGCAAAAAGGTCCTAACTAAAGATTCAGTTGCGCAAAAACAGCCCAAGTCTTACTTCATACTTTTTAGAAAGAATAATAGCAAAACTTACTTAATTACTTGTTTGCAAGGTTAGGTTAGGTTTTGAAGTTCCTATAATGTGTAATGGCGTCAGATGCTGTTATAGAACATGAAAAACATGTGACTTTAAATGCTTACATCTTTTTGACGTGACAACGTTTTATAAATTGGTTTGCCGGGTGACACTTCAAGAAACTGCGTTACGCTCCGCTGACGTTATGCGCTCACAATGAGAGCGAGTGAGAGGCACGCGTCCCTTCCACTCGGGCATGGTTAGCCCGCCTAAGAGCGAGAGAGACAGACATAAAAAGTGAAAGGCACGCGTCCCTTCCACTCGAGCACAGTTGTTGTCACGTAAAACTTTCGCCCGTATACCGACTTTACAGGCAACCAGTTTTTCCACATCTAGTAGGTACACAAAATACTATAAATTTTATTGTAATCTAGATAAAACGGAGAATACCTATTATCAAATCTTTTGTATTTGTGTATAACTCAAGTATGGCCATGGCATTATCACTACATAGTATAAAACAAAGTCGCTTTCTCTGTCCCTATGTCCCTATACCCTATGTATGCTTAAATCTTTAAAACTACGCAATGGATTTTGATGTGGTTTTTTAATAGATAGTGATTCAAGAGGAAGGTTATTTGTGTAATACATGCATAATATAGCTGTGCGAAGCCGGGGCGGGTTGCTAGTTCTAAATAAATGCTTTCAAAAAACTCTTTTTAGGAACTTCACGCTTGCGCAGTTTCATTATGTTTGACGCGTGGTTTGTACTACGTGTTTCGGTATAGATGCGCGCGCGCCGCAATCCATCAAGCGGGCCCGCCCATCGAACTGCGCTTAACCTCAATTCCAGACGAATTCCTTATTAAAACATATTTTACAAATAACTAGTGGAATTTATTCATTTTTCAATAGTATTGAGAATTTAATTAACTGAAGGTTTTTAAGGATCTCTAGATCTAGGTATTTATATTTTGGTAGTTTCAGCTTCGATGCGAGCCCAAAATATGCTTTTTTTTAAGTCGTGACCAATGAGGTCTTATTATAAATAAAATAATTTAATATTGTAGGGCACTTTACACGGCGCTTTATGCCCTAAACTAAGCAACTAGGTTTGTGTTATGGTGACCAGACAACGATGAAAATAGTAAAACCTATACTTTTCTTTTAAATAAATATAAACAAACTAAATAATATATACAGAAACATCCAGACTAGAAACAAATATCTGTATAAAAATATTTGTCTGAGGTGGTAATTGAACTCACAACCTTCTGCGTCGCTGGCGGGTGTTTGCCCGATGCGCCACAGAGGCAATCACTAAAGGATGTCCCATACTGCCATTGTTATAAAACTTTTCGCGAGAATATCGCCATTGCAACGACAGTCTTACGTTAAAAATATAATTTAGATGCCAAAAAGGTTTTTTTCTATGACAGTGATATGTTTTGACTCTCCCATTAACCTATTCTCCCTCAAGTACTCTCAAATTATAATACATATTGGCTTCGTGTTTAGCCCATATGGGCTGAATTTATTATAAGTAAAAGTCATGACTTTAGTCCTTTCATAAATTTGTGCACCTTCATTTAGCACTTAATTAAACAAAGTTCCAATACCTACAATTTAACGTGAAAAGACAAGAGGTGCTAATGCCCATCTCTTCAAAACAAATTTCTTTCTTTCCCATTAAAACTTCGAAGCAATTAAAGAAGGATTTTTTTGCAATTTGATACGGAACCCACCATGATATAAGAATTCGACTCGCACTTGTCTGGGTTTTTACATTTCTATTTCACCTACAACCTCGAAAAATCAATTTTAAAAAACCTGCATTATTACCAACCAAAATTATTACCAGAATATTCATTCGAAATTCAAATTATTAATCTAAATAATTCCTGAATGGGCTCGCGTCTCTACAGGCATGTTATATTAAAAAAAAAAAAACAAATCGACTGGCAATTTAAAAAGCACCTTTTAAAAAGAGAACAACGTCTTGGAATGTTGAAATGAACGGGGCTACCACTTCGAAATACGCATCGAAAAACTTTCTTACCAATTAGTACCATAACCCTATTAAAATAAAGTGCAATTTCTATTGTTATAAAACAGATTAAAAGTTATTTTTCGAATTTTAAAAATATGGACTTCTGTTTACGTCAAATTAAAAATTAAAAACATGTTGCCAGGATAAAAAATAAACAAAGGAAAAATAATATTTCATCCCATTTTTAAATTATAAAATATAATATTTGTTCCATTTACATAGATTACATTACTTAAAGCTTAAATATGATGTTTAAAATAAACACAAACCTAGATCGATTTCGTGGCATAATAGGTGGTCTTATCGCTTAAAAGCGATCTCTTCCAGGTAACCTTTGGATGGACAAATGACAATAATTATAATAATATATGATCTGGGAAAAAATTATGGCAAGGTATACTTATAATAAACTAGCGACCCGCCCCGGCTTCGTACGGCTATATTATGCATGTACCTACCTATTATACATATTACAAACCTTCCTCTTGAATCACTCTATCTATTAAAAAAACCGCATCAAAATCCGTTGCGTAGTTTTAAAGATTTAAGCATACATAGGGATATAGGGACATAGGGACAGAGAAAGCGACTTTGTTTTTACTATGTAGTGATAGTGATAGTGATAGTTATAACACTAGAGCATAATGTCACAAATAGAAAAATATATGGTAAAATTTTCCATTTTCCTAGATTACAATTTAATTGATATTATTAGTATTTCGTGAACTAGATGTGGAAAAAAGATGTATGCATTTAAAGTCACGTACTTGTCATTTTCTTCATCAGCATCTGACGCCATTACACACATAGGAACTTCAAGATCCTAACCTCCTTTGCAAACAAGTAATTTTTGCTTGAAGTTTTGCCATTATTGAAGTGAAAACTTCTTTAGCGGCGTTGAGCACTTTTTCTGTAATGGGTATAAAATCTTAAACTCGCGTCAGGACACGTGACCTGATCGAAAAAGCGTAAGACGGATGGAGAGTAGACAGCTATCCCCTCTCTACGGCGCGGCGAAAATGTATGCCTGGGCCTACTGTTTTTAATTTGGCTGTGAGTGTATTAAGACGTACATATGGTATTTTTTAACGGACGACTATTGACGGACGACAAATGTCGGACGACTATTTGTCGGACGACTATTGACGGACGACAAATGTCGGACGACTATTGACGGACGACAAATGTCGGACGACTATTTGTTGGACGACAAATGTCGGACGACTATTTGTCGTCCGACTATTTTTTTTTTTTCATCTAAAACTCTTTTTGCGTATGTTCTCGCGACATATGAGATTTTACACAGATATACAGTTTTCACTTCTGCCTGCACTCCCGGAGTGCGCTGTTTTTTTTTTCTTTGAATTACAAATCGTGTGAACTTAGGTGCTAAATTCTTCGAAGCTTAGGACCTAGGCTTCGAAGTATTTAACTCCAAAATCGACTCAAAATTTACAAAATAATGTTCACCCAAATTTTGATAGCGTGACTGATCTAATTTGATACTTTCTTCCGCGACCAGTGAGGGTAACGCAGACCAAAAACTAATCGCTAAATAAAAGAGTAAACAATCGTCTAACATAGCATAGCGGATTGCTATTAAAGTGAGGTATCACTATCACTACATAGTATAAAACAAAGTCGCTTTCTCTGTCCCTATGTCTCTATTCCCTATGTATGCTTAAATCTTTAAACTACGCAACGGATTTTGATGCGGTTTTTTTAAATAGATATAGTGATTCAAGAGGAAGGTTATTATGTATAATATATAATATAATATAATTAGACGACTCTAATTATATTATATTATATAATATAATTAGACGACCTCTGTGGCGCGTCGGGCGAACACCCGTCTGCGACGCAGAAGGTTGCGGGTTCGATTCCCGCCGGGAACAAGTATTTATGCTTACCATAAATTCTTGTTTCTGGTTCTGGGTGTTTCCTATATGTATAATATGTATATATTTACAAAAAAAAAGTATATAAGTAGTTTATCCGTTATCTGGCACCCATAACACAAGCATTAAGTTGCTTAGCTTGGGGCTGGATGGCGATGTGTAATATGTCCTGAAATATTTTTTTTATTTTTTTTTATACCTATGCATAATATCAGTGCCTCCAGTCAAAAAGGGCATAACTCGTGTTATGCCCTTTTGTTTTTTTGACGCCATTGTAATCTACGTGTTGTGTTACATAAAATATCAAAAGGACATAACTCTAAGTGAACCCTAACCTACTTTTTTCAAATACATCAAGGGTATAACTCGACTGATAAAAAAGGCACATCTTTAGTTGTCAAGTGCATTTTACAGCTGAAACGGCACAACCACATTTAATCCAAAAATGCTATCAGACATAATGGCATAACACCAGGGGCCTAAGTCTGCTAATACAATCGTGTTTAAATAGTGTGTCGATATAATCGTAATAGAAATTTAATGTCAAAAATATGACATTACATGTCAAATTGGTATTCTGCTAACGTTGACTATTCTATCGAGACACCACTGACACACCACTGACTCACTTTTTTATTCTGCTCTACAATCGTGGCTTAATGGAATCTCGATAGTTGTCAAAACGGTATATTGCTTAGCAACATATACCATGTTGCTAGGCAACACCTGCAAGGTAAATATTACCATACCATTGAGACTCCATAGTGATTATATTGCGATGTTATTAAAACTTTAGCAGAATACCAAATAAAGTCACAATCTCGATATAATATCAATAGAGTCTCGATATAATGACAATGGTTGGCTAAATAGCAGAATAAGGCCCCAGGTATGTTATAACTACAAAAAGATACAACCCATGTTGATCTAATGCGTTCTACAGATAAACGGGAATAAATGCAATCAATCCATTTTGTGATATGTTCACAAGGGAACAACTCCATTGGTTGTTTTTGCTTTAGATTGTTTTAAGCGATATATTTCATGTTAATGCTTAATTTCTATGGATAGATTAGCGCGCAGCGTACCATTGAAACGGAATAAATCGTTTTGTTCCTTTTTGGCAATTTAGTTTTTTTTGCACCTGCCGTAACAATGTCTATCAAACACGTAAGACTCAGACTGACTTGGGCTACCCTAAAAAGCTGAGTAAATTGCAGCTGGGGGGGGGGGGGGGGGGCAACAGGAAAGTGAACGGCTGAGAGATGGAGAGGCCTTAAACACATAAAGCCAGAAATACAGTCATTTCTTTGAGCGTAATAAGAGAAAAAGCGAGATATTATGTGACCAGCGTTTATTGATACCGAATTCTACAAGAATTAATTGCTGACTTCTAAATCAGAAAGGGCAGAGGAGGATCCATATTTGAGTTTTGTCCTACAAAATGAAAAGGATACCGAGGATGGATAAAATACGGTACGGATGATTAAATTACAATGAAAACACAAAACATGCGCTATGATTAGTACTGTAATAATATTACTTTGGTCGCATGGCACCTTGAGGCGAGGTGACCGGGAGTAGCGCCTCGCGGTCCCGAGTTCTCAAGAAGAAATCACCGTTCCTCACCTCCAGCTTGCCTTAGTTGGCTGGTCGGAGTGAACATTGACGAAGAAGCGGTCCCCCGCCTCTGGCTTGCCTTCACTGGCCGTCCAGAGTGGAGACGAGAGAGCAGAAATGCTCGAAGGATGGATCAACATCAGTGATGAGTTGGCCCGCTCGCTTGGACTACCAGCGATGATTTAAATCCAGTAAAGTCTCTCCATTCTTCAGCCACTTACGTTCCTGTCGCCCTCTTGCTGTAATTTACTCGGCTATAATAAGGGTGGCCCAGTCCTATCCATAGTTTCTCAGTATCTAGTCCACTACCATCCCATCACAATAGCTCAATCACAATAGCTTAAGTAATTTTGTCCTGTAGATTATTAATAGTTTTATCGAAACCGGAGGTTGTCCTTGGTTGCACTTTATAGTGTAGACAGGGATAATCGCCGGCTAAAAATCCACCCCATTGTTTGCTATTATACTTGTTATTGTTAAGGTCATCCTTGTGTAGGTTTCGTCTTCAAAGGTCTTCCAAAGGTTCGGGCTCCATAGCCCCGTGATAAAAGACATATTCAATTGATTGAAGTGTTTTTTTACATACAATATTTTGTTATTTAATTTTTGGTAGTGAAAAGAGATAAGTACGTCGTTTATAACAAATATAAAATTAGAATAACTCATAATATACCTTTCAACAAGAGGTGACTTATTAGTTTAAGTAACTTTGTTCCATTATACCTTTGTTAACATGGGTTCAACTCGAGAAAATCTAAAAAAATATATAGTTAGGGTGAACCTACAGTAAAGTGATTCCCAATAGATTAAAGGGCTATTTTTTATCTACAATTACCAATTATTAAAAGTTCTGATTTTGATTGCGAAATACCAAAAATCAATACAAATGTGGATTTTGAGTTGTACCCTTTTTGACTGGAGGCACTGATATAGTAGTTAAATAAAAACTGGCTATTTTTAACGAGACTGGAGTTTGCGGGTGAATCTTGAAATGTTTATAAAAACATCGAAATAACGACCTAAATAAATAAAAACAATTAACATGATAAATATCCTGCTTTAAATATCTTAATAACTTTAATAGTAAAAATAACCATGCTATTCTATGCTGTCTTTAGTATTTGTTGATATAGCGGCAACAGTAATAAGAACATCTTATAATCTGTGTGAAAATTTCAATTGTCTAGCTATCACAGTTCATGAGATACAGCCTGGTGACAGACAGACAGACGGACGGATGGATAGGATTCTGCTTTTATCGTTTGGGTACGGAAACCAAACAAAAGATACCTATAAGCTTGTGTCAAACTATATATACTTAGGTGGGTATTTACCAATATTAACTTTTTGTATACCCATTTATTACTTACTTTATTTATTTTCTTTAAAATATGTTAATCTATCATATCGACGTACAAAAAAATGATTTAAAAAATGTACTTCCCTATTCTTTTTTTTGTTACATATTTTGTTAATTTCGTGTTTTGAAATTTAAATTAATAGGCTCTAGCCTAGACTATATAATTTTGTTATTGATATAAAATAAAGTAAGTACCTAATAATGACATCTCGCATCTGCAAAACATCGATTTTTTCAATATTTTTTTATTTTCTTGTAAAAAAGAAAACAATCCTTTGCTCGTGCTAACAACTATCGGCCGATTTGAAACCGATTCTATATCTGTTATCTGCGTTAGCCTAAAAATTCTTATGAAATTATAAAAAGCGTAGGTTTCGAGGTTAACCATAATGACGTATAATCTTATGAGATTTATAATCTGTTGAATTGACCGCGTTTTTTGTTTTAAATTAAGCATTTTTAATAAAAAAAGGACTAATTGCTCGACAGACAGTGATTTTTTTAAAGCAGGAATCTATTTTAGTATTAAGATTATAGTACAATTAAGAGTTTATCTATATATCTATCTATCTTGTCAAGGACGCAGCCGCAGTTGATTCGTGGAATATCTCATCTTACGTACCTATAGCCGAAACAATTGTGATAGGTGTACCTAGCTAATCCATCCTCTTTGTTAGAAGTACAAGGCATTTCTAGCTAAATTATCTTCCGTAACGCTTTTTGTTAACGCTATTAGCTATTTAATAAGTAGAAAAGTTAAAGTTAATTATACCCCCACAAGTATCTTACTTAGTCTGTAGATTTAGATCATTTTGGAGAAATCATAAAATTGCACCCGATAATTACCTTTTCCTACATTTTTACTGACATGTTCATTTAGTGACATAAGTTCCAAATTAAGTTCCTTTTTTAAAAGCACCTTCCCTGACTTAAATCCACGAAAAAATGCACCAAAATTATTCAATTTAACGACATATTTTCTTCTTATTTCCACCAAAATCGTTTAGTTTGTAGCTTGCGTTTGTCTAAAATAGTCGCAAATACTATATTTTAGCACCAATCTAACCATATCAATCACTGTTCCACCAACCAAAAAAAAATCGTAATAACAACCCGCACTCGATCTACAATGAGGCATAAAATTCTTCATGTATCCGAACAAAAAAAATAATATTAAAAAGTTAAATCCTTTCCAGCCAACACATTTTGAACTTTAAATTTCGAACGTAAGAGTAATGTTTTCTTTTTCTTAAAAAGTTACATCGCCTCGGGCTTGGCACGGGCCGGACGATTCATTCTGCCGGAGAATGCCTAGAAATTCTGGTAGGTATAGTTAATGACGAAGGAGGTCGGAATTGCCTGTCAATATTAACGGGCTATGTTTATGAGTAAAATGTCGATCATAAGATATCTAATTTAATATTTTAATGTCGGCTCGTAATAGTTTTTTGGGTATGAAATTAGTTAATGTTTTTAATTTGGTATTTTTAGCGTTGTTAGATGATTTGAAAGTATCGTTTCTAGATGCCTTGAAGCTATTTTAAATCAAATAATGATAGAATACCTTAATCTAGCAATTTGTGATATCTTATACTTAGTCTGAATTGGTTTAGTTAAGTTAACTCTGGATAGCTACAGCAATAAAACAAAAGTTGGTTAAAAAAAGAGCGCGTTATTCCATTTCTAATTGCTTTTTAAAAACCTCTTTCTAATTTAAATAAAGAACAATCTTTTTTTTCCTCCGGTCTGAGAGCGAATATTCGGTCTTGACCAAAGTTTAGAAAGGTTCTAAATTCAAATGACTTTTTTTATTTAAGCAACTTTTAACAGCCTCCTAGCAGATAATTCAAAATGGTTACATTGAAATTTCTATCGATTTATTGATAAGTATTGACAAGTTAATTGAAGGCACTTATCATGTCTAACAGTCGACGGCAGACATCTTGAAATAATAGTAATTGATTAGGAAATTGTCGATTGTGTGAATGGAGATAGTTCTGAAGATAAAAAAAAAAACAATAGGTTAAATAAAATCTGTCTATAAGCACCTGTATTCAAACGTGAGAACTAGTCAATTTGTCTGCTTCAGCGGGTTTTCCTTCACTGAGAGAGCAATAATATTTTATAAAATTAAATAAAAAGACACAACAGGGGCTCTATTTTTGAATCGCTCGTGTGACAAAGCTTCGTCGTATACGCCTACAAGTCACGCTCGAGTTCCAAGTCGCATGACACAAATTAACTGTATTTTTGAATCGTTCGTCGTCGAAATTTAAAATGTCAATTTTATTCGTTTTACGCAGTTATTTAAAAAGCGGTAATTACCAGCGGACATCCGAAATTATCCCAAAAGATATAAATATTTTTCAAAGACCGTTTCCGAATGTTTGACTATGATTATTTGATGTTTATTCTACCACTCGCCTGTCGGCGACGAGTGGTGGAGACCACTCGTTACGATGGAGCGATTCAAAAATAGCGAATTTCCGATGTCGAACGAATATCAGTAGAAATCGAGCGCTCGACGCGGGGCGAACGATTCAAAAATAGGGCTCCTGAACTTACCATTTTTATATTGAAGCTCAAGTTATCATTCACTAGACCAATACTGTTTGACGACCCAGTTGGCACAATGGTCACCATGCCGGACTGCCAAACACAGGGTTGCGGGTTCGATTCCCGCCTCAGACATGCATTTATGCTTAGATATTTGTCTGTGGTCTGGGGCTCTATTTTTGAATCGCTCGTGTGACATATCTTCGTCGTATACGCCTACAAGTCACGCTCGACTTCCAAGTCTCATGACACCATTTTTCTGTATTTTTGAATCGTTCGTCTTCGAAAAATTACCATTTTTGTTCGTTTTATGCAGAAAATTGAGCAACCGGTAATTACCGATGAACATTCGAAATAATCCCAAAAGATATAAATATTTTCCAATATCGTTTCCGAATGTTTGACAATGATTGTTCAACGTTTATTCTACCACTCGCCTGTCAGCGACGAGTGGTGGAGACTACTCGTTACACTCGAGCGATTCAAAAATAGCGAATTTCCAATGTCGAACGAATATCAGTAGAAATCGAGCGCTCGACGTGGGGCGAACGATTTAAAAATAGGGCTCCTGGTTGTTTCTATGTATTATAAGTATAAATTTACAAAAGAAAAGTATAATAAGTAGTATATCCGTTGTCTAGCACCCATAACACATGTCTAGTTACTTAGCTTGGGGCTAGATGACGATCTGTGGAATGTCCTGCAATATTAATTAATTTACTGTTAAATTCATAAAGTGTGCCTATAGCACATTCAAAATAGAACCAGTAAGTTGTAATCTTAAATACCTACTTCTGTTACCTACTACTGTTAAATTACCTACTTCTGTAAAATAATTATTATTTGTTGAAAATATTTTCTTACAAGTTTTTTTGTGTTTTTTTTATGTCCATATTATTTGTATCACTAAGTAGGTGTTTTGTTTTGTTCTAGGTAAGCTGTGAGAAGTTAAGACTAAGAATAAATTAAAAAAAAAAACAAATAATTTTCTATGAAAAAATGACTTTCCGATGCGTGCCGACATTTCAAACGGGCTCCAATGACAGTAGCGCTACCTGGGTGAGTAACATAGAACTTTTTAGTACTGCTACTCGATAATAGATGGCATTACTAGTAATACAAAAACGTACAATTATCAACAATTTTTAACTGACGATCTTTACTAATTATTGAATCTTTACTATAAAAATAATGGAATACAAACAAATAATTCCTAATAATAATTCTTGAGGAATTAACTACACCAAAATATATTCATAAAATCAATTTGATAACAGCGCCATCTGCTATAACTTCAGAGAACTAAAAGTAAAACGGTTTCGTTTAGTAGTTTTCCTATCCGACGCTAGATGTCGCTACATGTTTCTTAGGATCGGTCTTAATTTTTTTAAAGGTTAACAATCGCTTCTTTGGAAAAAGGAGTCATAAAATGAAAAAAAGAAATGATAAAGGAGGATGAAATACGTCGTTCAGTAATTTAAGGCGGTCCCCCGAAACGACAAAGTTTCGTGTTTCCGATTTTTTTATCAATTAAAAAAAAATGCGTTCCATAAGTCCCAGGAACTGATTTAAAATCTTATTGTTGAAGAGAATACTCTCGATAACTAAAAGCGTGTTAAAAAGTTGACATTTTATAAGTTGTTTTTATTTTAGAATTTTGTAAATGCAGGTAAGTACGAATCGCACGCACTCTTTTTAACAACTCAAAAACGTCGCGTAGGTTTACTTACCAAATTTTTTTAATGATAATATTTTTAATTTTTTATCACCACGATCACTTAGGCCGATCGAGATCATTCTTATTAAAGAGGTATATACTACATTTTCTTTACAAATATAATAGACCAGCGTTTAACAATTATTATTATCTATCACACAGAAAGAAAAGGTTTCTTAAAGCTAAAAATAATGCGTCCCCTGGATAATATAATAAATAAATAAATAAATAATTATTTTAAAAATCTGCTACTTACAAAAAACTTGAAATGAAAAGCTATAGGAAGAGAATTTTTTCTTGCTTCAAAAAATAAACTATTTTTCTATTGGTTGGCGACGATGCGGTCTAAGATGTAACACACTTTCTAAGGCCCGTATTAATAAATCGCTCTCAATATCGATCTTGAGTGCGTATCAATCGAGTGAGTCTTGAGATGTGGTCACTATCTTAAGTTAGGCGTTAATTAATAGATAAAACTCAAGTTTTAACCAGGCTGATATCGCTCTTGAGATTTGAGACTGATCTTGAATGACAGTAACGCTTTGTTCTTACCTTGAATGATATGTTCTTACCCTATGGTAGGTAGTGTCGTCATATTTTGCTGTTAACTTGTTTTTAATGTGAAAATATTTAAAAAAATGTAAGATTTGTATGACCCGCAATCAGACTTGAGTTCACGAAACTACATCTTGAGACATATCTTGAGAGCTGAGTTTGATTTATTAATACGGAATGACTCAAGTGATACGTCGCTCTTTAATCGCGTCTTAAGATATGTTTATTAATCAGCGCAACAACTCAAGAGCAAACTCAAGATTGAAATCGATATTGAGTTCGGTTTATTAATACGGACCTAAGAAGATACCTATATTTTAATGCTTTACCGAGTCATCGTCATCAAGTTAGATTATATGAAGTGGTTCCCACATAGCAACTGAGTCCACCTACGACACTACTTGTTGACATGTCACTGAGCCAGTCAACCGTGAAGGCAGCTTGACATACAACATACAAACAACTAGATTCTATTTCTATGTATACATCACTTGACTTGGAGTTAGATTTCTATTTATTTTAAAGTGATGTCGAAGTCATTAAATTTTTAACCGACTTATTTAAAGACGAACAATCTTTGTCATTTCTAAGCTTGAGAAAAGTTTTAATTAAGTTTTATTTAAGTAGACGGGTCTACGAAAACTTCGTAGTGTGTAGAATCACGCGTTGATGTCTTTTATAGGCGAGAGGTAAACGAAAAACGTAGCTCATTGCTACAAACCTATGCTATCTTACTCCAAAACGAGGTTTAAGGATAGTCCGAGATGTGGATATTCGTGAACTATAGTCTAAACACTATCCATATATACAGGGTTATTGGAAATTATACTAGCAAGCCGTTGAGGGCTACTTCTGTGCACCTTAACCAATAACTTTTGTTCTACGACTTTTGGAAATTATTCCACCGATATTCTCTCGGAATCGCGACTTCGCGCGTGAAACCGCGGGGCGCAGCTAGTGTGATTATAATCAGAATCACACACACATGCAAGTAACTGGATATCATACGTTGATACACATACGTATGAGAACAAGTAACTTTTTTTGAGCTTATAGCACAGACTACCTTAAATATGTAGACTGACTGTAGTAAAATTTTAAAATATTGCATTAGGTAATTAGCTATTTCCTTTGATTTGCAATACTATGTTGGTTTCCAGGATTTGATCATCATTAGCAACACTATAGATTAGTACAAAAATGTAGGTGATTTTTTTTAAATTGACAGGATTGATTCCTGGCTAATGACTTTTCCAAAAATCTAATGATGCAGTTTTAGTTTTCGTAATACCGGGTACGCAACTCTTTTCAGCATTTACGCTATCTCTAATAGTTTAGGATAAATAAGGCTAATTCTCGTAAATTACACTGTTCAAACTACATTTCAAAATTACCCTCTTGTAGCTCAAATCCCTTCAAATTCCGCTAATTGACCAAAAAAAACTGACTTTGATTTTTTTTTGTAATCGAAATGCAACTGAAATGATTTTGCAATGTAATTTGAACAATTTGTTTTACTAAAATTGGCCTTCATCAAAATTAACAATAAATCCGTCTATAATTTTCAAGTAGTCTATACCAGTTTTCGTCTTTTATCTCGTCCGAGAGGAGGCCCGGAGGCTGCGCACTCCATGTGATCGCCTCGAGCAACGCGCGCACGCTCGGACCGCGCGCGCGAGTACGTGAAAAAAAAACGCGAACATTTTTTTTTTACGACAAAATTTTTAAATGTCGCCATTATTCGTTAATTTTTAGAATAACTGTTCTAAAATGGACCGCGCGCGAATACATAAAAAATAAACATCGAACTTTTTTTGAACGAATTATAATCACCGGTTTTCGTGAATTGACAAAACTGAAAAAAACACAAGTAGTTTTTTAAGTGGCAGTTTAATATTTTTATCATATTTAAAAGTGTTAGCAATAACTTTAATTTTTTATTAAATTACGCTATTTTTCGTGAATTTTTCAAACAGAAAAAAAAACCAAGGATTTTTTAAATGTAGTTATATTTTATATAATTTTTAAAAAGTGTCAGTAATAGCTTTTAATCAGACTAAATTGTGCCATTATTTTTTCTAATAATTTCTTCTATAAGTGCCATAACTTATATTTAAGCACCGTATATTTTTCCATCATTGTAAAATAACTACAATCATTACAACAATATCATTTCGATTCCAATTTAAGAATCGATCATCGCTAACGGTCAGTAAACAATAGTGCGAGCGAGACAACAACACAAAAGACAGAGAAAGAAAAAAGAAAATAGAATTACGACGTATATGTTGGTTCTAGTTAAGAGTTACCCACTGCAGTAACAATGGTTTAAAACCATTGTAAATAGAGCTCTTTTTAATCGAAATCCAAAGAACTTCCTCTCGTAAATAAAGGTTCAAGTTATACTGGCTTCGAACGGTCATTCCGAGATAATAATCTGACGATGATTTACACCGCAAACCGATAACCAACTTTCGCTAACATGACTAAAATGAACGAACAAATAGTTGATGATATCTTTGGTGATTTCAGTCACAAGAAAAAAATCGATTACAATATCGATTTTAAAATAAACGACGATAAATACGTAAATAATAATAATGATACTCCTGAGAATTTAAAGAAAGACGATTATGATATAAATAAGATCGTTGAATCGAATATAATAATCGATAAACATTCGAATGATACTATTCGATTGGAACTGCGACATGTGAATGGGTATAAAAATGGGCAGGATGAGGATCGACAATCGATTGAAAGGAGTGATTACTCGATTAAAAGTGGTGATGATGTAATCGATACTAGGGAAGGGAAAGGTGCTGAAACTGAGTTCGGGAATGAAGAAAATCGAGACAATGATGTGAGTAATATTAATGTTAAATTAACTAGATAAGTATGTTTTTTCTTTGCTGCTTTTCGACCAAGACGGTCGATAAAATGATGAAGTTTATTGAATCCAACTTACACTAACTTGCATTGTACGTAATTCTATATCTTAGGGAGTGAAAAAGAGGGCAAAGTTTGTATGGAACAACTTGATTTCTTGGTCCAATTCTATTAGAACCATTTTTGGCTTATACGCGAACAAAAGCTAATTTGCAATATTCCTACGATTAAGTCAAACGACTTTATCGTAGGAATATTGAAGATTTTAAAACTAAAATCTATAATCAAGCAATAACTGTAGAATGTTTGCCATGTTTAGGTTTGAAAGGTGTAGACGAAATTGCGCACCTTAGATATTTGGAACCTCACTTCGTATAAATAGGGAAAACTACCAAAAAAACAGGTTATAATTATAAATTTTTGCTTTATTGACAATCTGAAAAACAATTCATTTCTTTATTTTCTTGTTATTTTGTCAGTAATATCAAGATTTAAACCCTTTAGTGGCCCTTATACCTATTATTTTCAAGAAATGTTTACATCTTGATTTACGCAAATGAATAGGTACACGGGGCGCAGTTAGTCAAACTACAAACAAACAAACTTTTATCTATTTTTTATCACAATCAGTAGGTGGTATGGTCTTTCCACTGTATAGAAATCTAATAAAATTGATTAAAACTATGCAATGAGACAATCAATATACGCCTCCGCAATTCACACTTTGTTTATGAGTTTGGGTTTGTCGACCTTAGGGGACTATCTCATGAGAACAACTCATATTTCGTAGTCACTCGTGAATCCAAAAGTATATACCTTTTTTATCCGAATATAAGGTAAGTCCCGGCAAACGTGGTTGTGCCATTAAAAAAAATGTGATAAATGAAGAACCGCTCGACCGATTTTGTGCAAACTTCATAAACCATCTACTAAATAGTCCGAACAAAGCTTAAACATTTGATTTGGATAGGTGAGCCCGTTCTTGAGTTATAAAATTACAACGAAAAGTGGCATTGATTTTTATATATTTAGAAGAAGAAGAAAGACAAAAGGAAATAAAAATTAAAACAAAAATTGATGTTGTTCAATTCTCCGATCGAATGAATACCTATACACATATTTCATACATTTTGATTGTAAAACTAACACCGCGACAAGAGAATTTAAATATATAGGGATAGAAAAAAATATGATAAGTACATAATATCTCTGTTTTTCTAGATTACAATGAAATTAATAGCTTTCGTGAATTAAATTATGTAGAAAAAAGATATAAGCCTTTTTTTGTTGCCAAAACAACAATGTCTTTTTTTGTTTTATTGGCAATACTTGATATTTCCATGCTATTATTTTTTAACGGCTGCTTCGTAGAACTGGCCCCAATAACTCAGTAATCATTAAAATGTGTCAAGTTGACTGTACAGTTTTTTTGCCGGCCAACTTACGAGGGCCTTTCGTAAGACTACTGTTTTGGGTGCGGTCAACCATCATACGTGTCCGAATTAATTTGTTGCTTATTGTTTAAAAATATGACGTAATATTGATGAAACTGTTAAATTAGGTGCTTAATTATATTTATCGTTTGTATTTGGTAAATTCTGGGATATTATCTTTCTATTTTTTTGATACCTTTATTAATGTGTTAAATTAAAGTATTGTGTTCAGAAGCTAAAAACATCTTAAGTTAATTTTAACCGACGAGAAAAAAAGAGGTTCTCTATTCGATGCGTATATTTTTAGGGTTCCGAACCTCAAAAGGTAAAAAAAGAAACTCTTATAAGATTAGTTTCTTGTCCGTCTGTCTGTCTGTTTTTATGTATGATCACAAATTACTGTTTCCCTTAGTCTATGCTGTTTACCTACCATCTCAGTTTTACCATTATTCAATCTGTAGATTTGGGAATCTGTAGAATTACGATTATGTAGGATTAGGAATCTGTAGAATAAGGAATCTATATAGAAATTGTAGAATTGGGAACAAAGCCATAGAAATAGCTGTTATCGTCGCTATATACATCGCTAAGAAATTATCCACGAAATACGCAAAATTCGAATCGACTGGTCCTTGATCGTAATGTCAGACTGAGTATGTATCAAAGACAGACTTATGCTATGTGCATTAAAGTATTTAACGCACTGCCACAATGTATACAGGAACTGCCTCTCAAGCCATTTAATAGACAATTGTTAATTTGGTTGAAAGAAAAAAACTTTTATGACATCAAAGAATTAATTGACTTGATTATATATTAATGATTTTTTTTTGACATCTTATTTTAAATGTTTTGAACGCCGCCGCCGCAAGGGCAGAATGTAGCTGTGATCTGAAACTGTTATTTATGACCTTTGTACGTTACCTATATTCTCAATAAATGATTGATTGATTGATTAAGAAAGACTATTTTGGAAAAATTCACAAAAACCTTTAGTTATACTTTTACAATAATCCCAAAATGTATCTTACGAAGTTAATAAAAAAACATTCTCATTTAAAAATCAATTCATCAAGTTAATTTCATTCATTAAAAATTTCATACCCAGACAGACATTCAGAAACATTCCTTTTATACGATAATAAAAATTCTAAATAAAAAAAACGCTTTGCCCTCAATTGCATTGATTGATTTCACAATAAATGTTTACGACACATAATTTGCAAAACATATAGAAAACTATATAAATCGCTTTTGAATTAACCGTAAAAATGTTAGAATTTATTATAATTTATTATTTGAAGTTGATCATATTTAGTGATCAATTGGTTATTTTTTAAAGTAGCTACTGTGTGGGGGGTTGGCGAACCACCCACTAAGCAAAAGGTAACGGGTTCGATTCCAGACGTCAAACAAATACCTATATGGTGTCTATTAACCGACTGTACAATAGGGTGGAGCGAAAACTCTTTTTTTTGAAATTCGATTTTCCTGTATTGTTAATTAATGACCCGTTGTCTTAGGAGTGTTCATGCAAAATTTCAGCTTTCTAACTTAATATCTTGAGGTGGCGCACTAGACTTTAAGATTGGAACAAAGGGCATTTTTGCGTTACCAATAGAGCTAATGTAAGATTATAATTACCATCTTTATGAACAATATTATTACTCAATATTACTTTTACAAGTAATAACTTTATCAATACGTAATAAATCATTATAAAAAATATATCGTAATGCCCTAAATCAGAATTCTCAGAAACATCTTTTTTGACGGAAATAGTAAATTTTGGTGTTATACTGTGGTATGTCTTGCCTGGCTTTTATTCTGGGAATGAATGAAACCATACCTAGCTTCGGGTCCACAAACAGACTACGAAGCCTCTGATGCAAGCTTGACACATCTCTGTACTGCCTGAGTGTGGTTAGGATACTTTTAATGTCAATTAAATTACTTCCTAGATAAATGATTGCCATAATTTCGGTGTCCCTATATTTTAATACATCGGAGGTTCTATTAACTTCTATTTCACCAAATCTACTGCAACCATCTTAAAATAGTGTTAAAGACATGATTTGGAACATATTTACAAGAAAATATTGACTTGATATCAAACAAAGTTGGTGCGTAAACTTTCATGGTGAAAGTAGCTAGGTTCCTTCTAGTTATGTGTCAATTCAGCTGTTCCATTAAACAAACGAAGAATCCTATTTGCGCAAGTCAATCATCAAGAATAGACCACCTTTCCTAGGCTTTTGTTAACTAAGGTTTTGAGACTGTACCAGCAGAAATAGCAGAACACTCTGAAACAGATATTTCTGATTGGTGCTTCACAAATCAGTGTTTAAATCCGGGAAAGATAGAGATCGGAGGTGCAAATGGGTTCAAATCCTATATTTTGAAGTCGAGACACTTGTCGAGCTTTTTTCTAAGCTATCAGTAAAGCTATTAGGGCATGTTGTGGTACTAGTCGAGTCTAGATAATGAATGGCATGCAGATAATTGACAATTGACATTAATAAATACCAAAAACATTGAAAACGCGGCTTCAGTTGTTTTTCTGGTAAAAATTGACTATATTTTTGTGTCTGATGTTCACAGCGGTACCATCGCATTCAATCACCACCAAAAAATAACAATATTCAAAAGTCCTGTGATGAAAGTTTCACGGTAGAGTTTTTGAAGAAAATTTCCTAAAGTGTGACATTTCTCAACATTGATGTATAAAATTTTATTGGACCGCAATGCACTCACGTCTTAGATAAGACATCGAAGAAAGTAAAACCCGTATTTTTATTGTAAAAAGTTTCGAAATTAGTTAAATTTGCGAGTAGAATATAAAAGTCAAAAAGTAAATTTTGTATAAACTACCTTCTCAGTGCGCCACCTGAAGATAAAGTCGTAGACTTTTGATTTTTTGTCTGAATGAAGCTTTTTCATAGGGTCATCGATTAACAATACAGGAGATTTAAAAAAAAGAAAAAAATTTTTTTTGGCCTGTTTCGCTCCACCCTACTGTACAACTGTCAATTTTCCTAAAGATAATAAAAAATCATATAATTAAAATATAACTAGCTGCGCTCCGCAGTTTCACCCGCGTAAGTCCCGATCCCGTGGGAAAATCAAAATGAAAGCCTATAGCTTTCCTCGATCAATGGACTATCCAACCCAAAAATATTTTTTCAATTCGAACCAATAGTTCCTGAGATATGCGCTTTCAAACAAACAACGGAAGCCCTCGAAGATGAATAATTTTCCCCGTTTTTTCCACATTTCCCACTGAATCCCCGCTCCTATTAGTCGCAGCGTAATGTTATATAGCCTAAAGCTTTCCTCGATAAATTGACTATCCAACACAAAAATAATGTTTCAATTCGAACCAGTAGTTCCTGAGATATGCGCTTTCAAACAAACAACGGAAGCCCTCGAAGATGAATAATTTTCCCCGTTTTTTCCACATTTCCCACTGAATCCCCGCTCCTATTGGTCGCAGCGTAATGTTATATAGCCTAAAGCCTTCCTCGATACATGGACTACCAACACAAAAATAATTTTTCAATTCGAACCGTCCGTCAGTAGTTCCTTCATTAGCGCGTTCAACAACCAAACAAACAAACTCTTCAGCTTTATAATATTAGTATAGATTGCCTGTCCGTCAAAGAATTTGGTATTATAAATAGAACCTGAAAACTTAAATAAACAAACACCCTCTCGCCTTAAATCTACACTAATATTATGAAGCTGACGAGTTTGTTTGTTTGTTCAGGAACTACTGGTTCGAATTGTAAAATTATTTTTGTGTTGGATAGTCCATTTATCGAAGAAGGCTACTTTTCATTTTGATATTCCCACGGGATCGGGACTTACACGGGTGAAACCGCGGGGCGCAGATATGCATATATATACCGTCCTAAAAATGAAATGAAATGAGACAAAAAACAAATTAAAAACCAATTTGCAAAGCGAATAGAAGTAAGTAGGTACCTACCTAGAGTACCTACTTGCTAAGTTCACGTTACATTGGTCTTTGATGTTTAGATGGACGCCCACGCACCTACAGCTACGCCTGCTATGTTTCACAACTGTACACTTTGTTTACTATTGGTTCTCGATCGAATGGGGTTCAAATAGATTTGCTTTTCTTTTCTAAGATTTGAATTGCTCGATTGTTTGGCGGTAGGATCTAATCGGGTACAAAAACTGCCGACAAACTGCAGTTTCGCAGAATATAATGTAATTTTTTTTAAATTGTTTGTGGTAAATAAATAAATTAAAAAAAAACTGAATGGTCAAAGTCAAAATCGCAAAACATCGTCGAAATAGTGAATTCGTTCTCAAATCGAACGATTTTGGGCGTTTTGACCTTAGTTTAATCAAAAAATACTCAAAAAAACCAACTACGCAAAACACCAACTTAACGCCTAATACGGAAAATACCACTTACGCAAAATACCAACTAAGCGTAACACCTTTAAAATCGTTTAGATCAGGTTGGAGACATTCAAAATTTGTCTCGATGGAAATCAATGTAGAACTTTTAGTAAATTCTTCAAAAAATATACACATTTTGAGGTGTTTCTTTCTATACTCAATTGAATCCGACAGGGACTGACAATTACCCTGTCAGGGAAAGAAAAGGGTGCTCAATTTATACAGCCTCATGTTTTTTCGATAGTAGAACAATTAGATGGTAGAATACTAAAACTAACTATAGTTTTAGCGAGTTTGATTCGACATGACATCGAGAATCAATGGTAATAGTAAATAAACCAGTGGTCAAATAACAATGAATTCGACAGTTAATTTTTAACTCCTATTGTTAATTTTTTACTCAAGTTTTAAGATGGAAATTTTCTTAAGCTTAGGCTTTGTACAAACACATCTCGCAGATCCGGAAAAAAGTTTTGGCAGACAAACAGACAGATTTGCAGATTCGACTGTCTGTATCATGTGTCGGGGAGTAGCGACCCCGCGGTCTCGAGTGCTCCAGGGGGAAGCCACTGTTCCTCATCTCCGGTTTGTCTTGTTGGTTGGTCGGAGTGAACACTGACGAGGAAGCAGTCCCCCGCCTCTGGCTTGCCTTCCCCGGCTGTCCAAAGTGGAGTCGCGAGAGTAGAAATGCTCGAAGGATGGATGCTGAGCTGAACGTCAGTGATTAATTGGCCCGCTCGCTTGGACTGTCTAATGATGGTTGAATATTCAGGGAAGCATCCAATTTACTATTGGATGCTGGATTGATGCATTGTCAACTACATAAATATAAAAAACAGTCAAAAATTGTCACTTTGACATCTGTCAAATGTCACTTTGACATCTGCCTGTCATATATCATTTTGACATCTCTTCTATGAACTCAAATTCTATGAATTTTACATTCTTAGAATTTGAGTTCCTGGTAAAATTTCACTATGATTTATTGACATCTGTCAAATTGGCCAACGTTCTATACATTTTTGCTACTAGAATTATACTTACTATTATACTAAGTTATAATTAGCCAAAGAAACCATTCAATTCAAGAAACCAACCAATTCAAAAATGGTATTAAAATTAAGTAATATTCAGGCTACAAAATGACTTGTACCCATACCTCAAGTTCATATTTAGTTGTTAACCTTAATAAAAATTTCGTCAGTGTTACGCGTACGTACATATAACCCGTTTGGTCATACACTATAGAAAGTTGCTCCAAAATCGACTTGTCAACGTTACTCAATAATATGTCTTTGCAATTCAAAGATACAATCATATGTATAGTTTAGTGTTTAGACTGAGTATTTTATGACATTAAAAACGTTTTTAAGGTGAAAGGGTGTACCGGCGCTTTCTCCATACAAACGTAGTCGACTGTTTCCTCCCTTGTTGCATAAAACCTATAGATAGGGTCAACCGGGGTAATTTACCCGCGGTTAGTACAGATGGTGTTGTTCAGGTTTTGAATAAATTTGAAAAAATGCATTAGCCCCGCCAGACGCAATTACCCCGGTTGACACTAACTGCCATGACTATGCTCCTATTTTTGTTTTTTTTTATTTTCTAATTATCATAGAAATTAGGATTAAAAAAATGAAAAGAAAAAACCGAAACATTGGGGAAGGGCCATGGCAGTTATAATTTTTATGCAACAAAAATATTTGCTCTAGTGTCATTATTCAGGGAGGAAACAGTCGACTACGTTTGTAATAGTTTGTATGGAAAGAGCCCCCGGTACCTTTCCTCTTAAATAAACGTCTTTCCTGTTTTTAGTATTTGTTGTTATAGCGTCAACAGAAATACATAACCTGGGAAAATTTAAACTCTCTAGCTTTCACGGTTCATGAGATACAGACTGGTGAAAAACGCAAATAGCAAACCCATATTTGCAAACTTTTTCTTAAAATATTTTTTTTTCAAATGTCGATTCGATGAGGTCTTTTCACATTTGCTTTTAACATTTCAATGGTGGCCTGAACATTTTTACTTTTCAGGCCCCTTATAATATTAGTAATTTTTTTTTACTACATTTGATGGCAAAGGCCACACGCATGATGCAGCCTCTTTTGACTGGAAATAATTATTTGAAGTTAACACTTTTCGAGTTCTTACTTACCTACTTAAAAAACAATAGTAAGGTTTATTTGTTCTTTATTTATTTAAAAATAATAGGTGTTAAAGAAAAACCTTACATAAAATACTTTTATCAAACAATACTTTATTTAGATTTGTTTTTTTTAATTCTTGCAAACTGGTCTGCCATTTATCAAGGCTTAATTGAAAAACTTTACAAAAAAATGAAACCGATTAACCTTACTAAGATCCAACGGTCAAAAAATAAAAATTGGACCACCCTTAAAGCATCCTATTTCCATCGAAAAAAAAATCAAAGAAGTTAAACTCGAACAAATCGGGATTGGAATAAAAAAAAGCCTTCTCCCAGATCTCATCTTTCTCTTCACCAAAATTCATCAAAATTGATTTAACTATTTAGGCGTGAAAACGTTACTTGACAAACGGGAAGTAGCGAACCCTCCTCCATTTTTAAAAAGTCGGTTAAAAGTATTTACTTATTATAATTCACGTTTTTAAGAATCAATCACTAATTTCCAAGAACACACCGTATAACGGAACGGCACGCCTTTACTTTCATCGTACTTCGCGTTCCTTTTCACGATTTTTTTCGTAATTAACTACCTTTTTTCTTGTTTTTGTGGAGTTGTGGAATTTCTGAACTTGAATCTTGTTGATTGACAGGTCGTTTGGGTAAACTTAAGGTCTAAAGTTTAAAATGTATAGGTCATTGTTTAAAAAGAAAGGTACTAGAGTCCTTATCTTTACTTAAAAAGGCTTTGAAACAACTAAATCGATTTTGATAAAACTTGCCAATAGGATACATTGAATCTATGGTATTCCTAAAGGCAAGGATGTGTTGTATTTCAAGAATGTTCTGAAAAGACACATGAAAAGGTGTAAAATCGAACCCTCTCGTTGGGAAGAAAAGCAGCCAAAAGACCGGAATGGAGGCGTCTTACAAATCAATACGTGTCTGATTTTGAGTCACAACGTCGTGTTGATTTGGATCTCAAACGTGACGCTTTAAAAGCCAGACCACCATCGGCCATATCTTACAATTTTGTGAACGGTGTGCTGACGTGCCCGATATACGGCAAAACATTTTCTGCCAAGGTCGGGTACGTCATTCATGAACGAGCGCACCGTCGACGGGCTGATCAGCAAAGTCCGGCATTGTCATGATCAGATGTTCTCACATGGATATAGTCTTTAAACAGTCGCTGTGGCCGAAATTGGCTAAGAGAGTCATCATCAGCATTATCATTCCTAAAGGCAAAACACTGTCAAAATCGGTCCAGTAGTTTCGAAGAATATCTCCTTCAAACATCAATAAACTTTAAATAACTTATCACTATCATCACTACATAGTATAAAATAAAGTCACTTTTCACCGTCCCTATGTCCCTATGTATGCTTAGATCTTTAAAACTACGCAACGGATTTTGATGCGGTTGTTTTAATAGATAAAATGATTAAAGAGGAAGGTTTTTAGATATAATACATGCATAATACAGCCGTGCGTAGCCGGGGCGGGTCGCTAGTATATATTAAAGAAAAAATGCGTGTCCAAAAATAACAGCGAAATATTTTAATTATAAGTTTTTATTTATTCTCATAAATACTATGGATTTGTAATGATAATAGATGACCTAAAATAAAGCATTATTTATTTTAATTTTTATTCATTTGTGTAATTGACTTATATAAACAAGCATCATATTCGTTCCTTTACTTTCTGCACTTAAAAAATAATAAAAAGTATTTATTAATTTTTTTATGAATTATTTCCGTTTGAGAGGCTGGTAACATTTGGCACCCCGTCATCTAGCCTCAGGCGATACAGCCAATTGGAGTGCGTTCTTTATTCAAAAAAATATTTGACACAATGACTTTTTGAACCAATGTTAAATATTTTTTTATTTTTCTATTTTGATTATTTGTTTCTATTTCTATTGTAACTAATTTCTAGTGCAATTATTTTTGGAGTCCATTTTGCAACCTTCTGCTTGCAATTTGTACACTTATAAAGAGGAAAGATTTTTTGTTTGTGACGAATAGGCTCCGAAACTACTGGACCGATTTTGATGAAACTTGTTATGAGGATACATTGATTAATTGGGAATAACATAGGCTACTTTTTCTCCCGATATTCCCACGGGATCGGGAGTTACACGGGTGAAACCGCGGAGCTCTGCTAGTTATATATAAGTTATTGCTTTCGACAAATAGCCACAATCACGGCAGACGTTGTTTTGCAAAAAACTAGAAAGTGATCTTATAAGGGTTCCTTTTTTTACCTTCTGAGGTACGGAACCCTAAAAAAATAAAGGAAAAATTAAGTGAAAAAAAAATTATGTTGTTCGTTTCTCAGACCTAAAGAAAATACACAAAAAATGTGGTACAAATCGGTTCAGCCGTTTAGGTGGAGTTTGGTAACTAACACCGCGACACGAGAATCACTTCACTACAATCATTACATAGTACCTACCTATAAAATGAAGTCACTTTTCGCCGTCCCTATATGTCCCTATGTATGCTTAGATCTTTAAAACTACGCAACGGATTTTGATGCGGTTATTTTTAATAGATAGAGTGATTAAAGAGGAAGGTTTATACGTATATTATAGCCGTGCGAAGCCGGGACGGGTCGCTAGTATAAAATAAAGTCACTTTTCGCCGTCCCTATGTCCCTATGTATGCTTAGATCTTTAAAACTATGCAACGGATTTTGATGCGGTTTTTTTTAATAGATAGAGTGATTCAAGAGGAAGGTTTATATGTATAATACATGCATAATACAGCTGTGCGAAGCCGGAGCGGGTCGCTAGTATAAAATAAAGTCACTTTTCGCCGTCCCTATGTCCCTATGTGTGCTTAGATCTTTAAAACTATGCAACGGATTTTGATGCGGTTTTTAATAATAGATACAGTGATTAAAGAGGAAGGTTTTTAGATATAATACATGCATAATACAGCCGTGCGAAGCCGGGGCGAGTTTTATATATTTTTATAGGGATTATCCTACTAGCTTTTGTGCAAAAGTGCGTACTCATCTTTTTTACTGACAAAAGTCGGGTAAACTCACAACATGTGAACAGTTACAATGTAGGTACCCTAATGCCCTGATGCCCCGAGGCAAGATCGCGAAGGGAGGCCAAAATGGCGGATATTAACGTATTTCATTGCGATTCTATGAAGGGACGCGATAATTAGCCATTACACTATTAGTTGGAGTACCTTTGTAAAGTTCCGGTTCATTTGACACACTTATAGTCGAAATTAATAAGCTATCTGTCGTCTATCGGGGGTTAAATGTCATTTTTCTGACATACTTTTAAACGTTCTTTTGTAAATACATACTTACTTACAGAAAAAAATACAAATGTTTGTCTGTAAAGTTGGTTTACGGACGATAATTTTACGTGATAACGTCTGAAGAAAACGATGAAAATTTGAGTGTTTTTTCCCTTTTTTTTCCTTTTATAAGATTTCTATTCAGACTTTCGAGTCACTCGTAGCCATAACACAAGCCCGGATGAGAGATATTATTATTAAACAATATAAAACAAACACGAGACGTGTCACCCCTGTCCGTTTCCGGAACGTGACACGTCCTTTTCCGGAACGGAACGCGTCGCATGACGTCATCTTTTGTGTGAATGCAGGTGTTCCATCATTTTATTAGACGTTATCACGTCAAAAAAGGTTTAATGAAGAATAATCCTTTAGAATATTTTTATTATTTAAGTAAACATATCTTAAAATGATAGAAAAGCATTATTCTTAATTAAAAGTAATATTCTTAAATTAAGAATACTGCTTATTATTTTCAGGAACATTTACTGAAAACAAGAAATTATTCTCTACCGTCTCGTGTATGGAGAAGATTATTTCTTGTATTGGTTCAAGAAACCTTTTTTTCTGTGAAACATATAAAAATACCTAGACTAGAAACAAATACTGTTCATAAATAAGTCTAGTTAGAGGCGGGAATCAAACCCGCAACAGGCTAAATAGGTCGATATACAATCGAATTAGAAACCTCCTTTTTTTAAAGTCGGTTAAAAATGTGAACTTCAATCCACTATTACGTACTTCAAAAGCCCTTAGAACACCATCAATTATATAAACTCGTAGTTAAACGAATTCAGAATTATTTATGTAAAAATTACGTTAGCCTATGCTCGAATGATCACCAATGGTTGGTCTTTACGTACCTATTAATTAAAGAGGGTGGGGCGACACTTTACTATAGCTACTCGAATCTAAAAGTACCTTCGAGAATTTAATAGCTTATACACACGTCCCGATTTGGTCGGGTCCGACATACAATTTGGTCGGGTGTACAACCAAATCGGGACGTGTGTATCGTGGTCGGGCAGACTTAATTATTATTAATTGATCAAATTGGATACGCCCACCCGATTTGGTTGTATCCGACCGTGTATGCGTCAGACCCAATTTTGTGTTCGAAACAATTAAGTGAGAGTCGAACTCCCGCACGAAGGGTTCCGTATCATGTTGTATTTGGGCCCCACTTCATTTTTTTCTGTTTTTAGTTGTTGTTGTTAAAGCGACAATAATAGAAATACATAATCTAAGAAAAATTTAACTCTTCATCCATCACAATTCATGAGATACAACCGGATGACAGACGGACAGACAGGCAGACAGACAGACAGACGGACGGATTTACGGACGGATGGAACTGATAGACGGACGGACTGATGAACTGACAGTGAAGTCTTAGTAATAGGGTCCCGTTTTTCCCCCTGAGGAACGGAACCCTAGAAACTACTTAATGACCACGATGTGTATCAATGTACGTACTCTCTGAATCGTATCCGACCAAATCGACCACACCCCGATACCCGATTTGGTTGTGTCAATTTGGTCGTGACGACCAAATCGTATCGTGTGTAGAAGCTATATCGATGAATATGTTGATATTTATGTGGTTCACCTACTTTTACATACGGCCTGTTTTTCGCAACTCTTAAGTTGGGTTCTTTTTCTGAGAGGATGGCTTAACCAGCACAGTTTTGATCAGTTTGTCCTGTTAAAGATTTTTTAATTATAAAAAACGTGACATGAAATAAGCAGTACCTAAAAAATTGAATTCATTTTAGTTAAACTTACTCGGAGTCTTTAATTTACTTACATGAAAATTAGCCTTATGCTACCATCTAATTGCAATTGCCCCTTTTTTTTAGTGGGTTTTTTGAAGTCGGGAACTGGCCACCACAAGAATTAAAAAAAAATTGTACTAACGGTTTGAAAAGTAGAGTATGCACCTCTGGATACAGCATGTCTTCGTCTTGGGCGGCTTGAACCACCCACAACATAGGACATTGCTTTATACCCTTGATGCATAATCTACTATTAAACCCGTGTTTTGGTTGGTCATGGCTTGAAAAACAGTCGTCAAGGTTCGAAAATCAAGCTATAATTTGGTGCAAAATATAACTTGATACCTACTAGCTAAATGCACATTGCACATGTCAGTGCGAAGTCATAATTAATAGAAAAAAAACCAACTCGAACCAGTAGTAGTGGTAAGGGTCGCAGTGTCAATCGGGTGTAAGGTCGTCTGCTAATATAGCTACCCTCAGGGCTGCACGGTGACTCCCGCCCTCCGGCAGTCTGCCTCGAGCGCGCGACGCGATCGTACTACGAATATTAATCGATACGAGATTTTATTACGATACGAGTCTCTCGAGTTTTCAGAATAAGGACCTTTTTTGTTGGTCAGCGTCAGCTGTTATAAAAAGAATAAAATACGATAAATAACCTAATTTTGATACGAAATTACTTTAAACGTAAATTGTAAAAAAACAATTTTAAATTAAAAAAATCAGAATAGTGTTCTAAGAACCTTTTTTATTCGTCAGCTGTTATAAAAAATAAAAATAAAATGCTATAAATAACCTAATGATAGAAGATTACTTCAGTTCAAAATCATAATTAGAATACTAAAAAATAAAAAAAATAGAATATAATGCTAAATTCGTTCAATATTTTCTTAAAAGCTTAAATTGCGAAAACTTTTGATATTAAAAATATTAAATAGGACATAATAGTGATTGCGAAACTTTAATTTTTTATCGATAATTACTTTTTTATCAATAGAAATCTTTGGAACAAACTGTTTTTGCGGGCTGTATGCTTATCCTTTTTTACAAAGTTATAAAAAAATTATCGCACCGGATCAGTGTTTAGCTTGATAGTGGTAAAATGTTTATTTTATTTTCTAATGTTTGCTGATTAATGGTTCCAAGAAATATCGAACATAAAAGTCGATATTAAACTTTTATCGACACTTTAATTACTTATTCCAATTTTAAAATAAGAAAGCGCGCACGTTCTCGTTATTAATTGATTAGGTTAGGTTATGTTAGAAAGATTATTATTTTAATTGTTTTGTTTTTGATTTGATTAGATAATTATGGCTTCTCGATATTCCAATAATAAATAGTTTTATATTAACTAGTCTAAATACCAGTCAATCAATTCTAAATTAAGTTTACAACAATAACGACTACAATTTGCCGTGTTCAATCGATTTTGCAAACGATTTATGGCTAGTGATGGATTTTATATCGACATAAATAATTTTAAAAACTCTGTCTTGCAATCAAGCAATCAATCAATAAGTAAAATCCTTATTTATTAGATGAGTAACTGAACTAAACTAATTAACCAACTAAATTTTTAACTCTACTTTGCAATCATCATGTAAAATCCATATCTATTATGTAAGTGTTAAAAAAATTATCCTATTGTTCGGTTCTGATACAGTGTAGATTAAAGAAGAATTAAGTATTTAAATTATTATCGATATACCAACCTAGTTAGATAGAAACCTATAATTTCTTTAAGTACTTGTACCTTACACACGGACCTTACCCAAATATATTTAAAAAAAATGGTAAATAAAGAAAAAAAAACTTCATTATTTTTACGTAATTAATAAAAAGGTACATTTATTTTAATACAACGGCATCTTTAAACAAAAATGTCTTATTCATTTTCAATAACCTACATGATACAAAGTAAAAAAACTAACACACATCTTGACGTCTTTACTAAAAACAATTAACATTCTACAACTGCTCCGATTTTAATCAAACCAGTTAAAAAATTACAATACCACATACCCGTAACTTAAATAACCCAATCTAACTGTATCGACAATTAATCACAAACTATCGACAAACGCCCAACACTATAGATAAATAAAAATTCGGTAGTCTTGTAAGGCAGCAATTTAAAAAGCAATCACTAACTGTTCGGAATCCGCCTTTAAGGGACCGCCAATTATCGATATCGATTTACATATCGTTTAACATCGCTTTCACTTCACTAGTTTTTTTTAAATATTGTAGGATATTTTACACAGCGCCATCTAGTCCCAAGCTAAGCAACTAGGCTTGTGTTATGGTGGCCAGACAACGTATGGAATATTTATATATTTTTCTTTTGTAAATATATACTATTACGTACCTATAAACATGAAAAAAAAATCTGTACGTAAATATTCGTTTGAGGTGGGAATTGAATTCACAACCTTCTGCGTCGCAGACGGTGTTCGTCCGCCGCGCCATAGAGGTCGTCAAGACCGTTAATTTATCGATTTTTTTTTATTTCGACCCTTTTTCCATAATTTTATTTAAAAAAACATAACCCTTTTCTAGCATTCAGGTAAAAAGCAGTAATTTAAAAATTTCATTTAAACAAATTTCATATTTTTTTTATTATATTGTAAGGTTGTTACTAACAATTTATGAATTATTAATTATCCGAAATAAACGAATAATAATAAATAATAATAAAATATCAAAGTCATAAATCTAGCAGAAAACTATTAAAAGCTTATATAAAAAAAATCTGTAAGTGAATTAAAAAAGAAAAGTGTTTCGGAAAATGGCTTGACAAATTAATTGTGATTTAGTGTCATTTTTGACACTTGTGGTGGTTTTTTTTTGTGCAAAAGTGAGTCAAAACTTTGCGCTGGCGTACGTGGACTTATCCAGCGTGATTGAGGTGCAGGTAAATATCTGAAACTAAGTATTCCCCTCGGCTTTGCTTGGGTAATTGGGTTGTTGACCGTTTTTAAGTATTTTAAAAACCGTCAAAGTTTTTTTAAAAGATTTTAAACTTCTTTTATTTTTACTAATAATGTTATTTAATCGGAATAATTATCATGTTTTTTATGGAGCTATTTCGATGCTGCTTAATGCATTAAAATGTCGAGCTTAACAAAATAAACTCAGAAAACAGTAAATATCCCATTTTAAAATAATGTTATTTTATTATTATAATTTACAACTCGTCACAAATACCACAGAGCCTCAAGACGAAAGTTTTTTCAACCAATGTGTGTTACCAGTGATGACATACGGATCCGAGACGTGGTCGCTGACTATAGGCCTCGTTCATAAGCTCAGAGTCGCTCAGCGGGCTATGGAGAGAGCTATGCTCGGAGTTTCTCTACGTGATAGAATCCGAAATACGGAAATCCGTAGAAGAACCAAAGTCACCGACATAGCTCTCAGGATTGGTAAGCTGAAGTGGCAATGGGCAGGTCATATAGCTCGCAGAACTGACAACCGCTGGGGAGTAAAGGTTCTCGAGTGGCGGCCACGATGCAACGCGAAACGGAGTGTTGGGAGACCAGCTGCCCGGTGGACCGACGACATTGTGGCGGTCGCGGGTGGTCGGTGGATGGAGGCGGCTCAGGACCGCTGTTTGTGGCGTCGTATGGGGGAGGCCTATGTCCAGCAGTGGACGTGTATGGGCTGACATGATTATTATAATTATCTTCCAATTAATATCCTTTCTTTCATTAATGCGTTAATTCATTGAAAAACAAAATACCTTTTTCTTCATAACTTTGAACAGTCGATGACGTCACAACTTTTTTTTTTAGTAATTATTTTCCCGGGTCTTAATCGCGTATTTTTTGTTTTTTATTTCTCTTACCTCGACGTTTCGACTATGTTACAATAGTCATGGTCGCGAGGAGACTGGAGCAGCGGCGAGCGTTGTCCTCTCATGTTGATAGTTGAGGGTAGTAACCGAGGGTAGGTAGAGTACCGACACTCGATTTTATAAACAGTTTTGTCAACAGTCATAAGGGCCGCGGCACACTACACTCACTATATCCGAAGATATATCCGGAGATATCTCGCGACACTTGCACATTTTTATCACTGAATTCCACGTAGATGAGAGCTTGTATCCACTTTCCCGGTTGAAATTGACATGTTTCTTAATTTCAACCGCTTCACGTACAATTCTAGGGTAGTAATGTCGTTCATTGGAAAGGACACGCGGTGCATGCAACTCAATCCAGTGGTTTGGTCCTGATAACAATAAATGCTCGGCAATCGCTGACTTCTCCACCTGGCGATTCTTGACCGCGGCGATGTGTTCCTTCACCCGTTCAGCGATCGTTCGCTTCGTTTGCCCGATGTACGAACTACCACAGCTGCAGTCAACTTTATAGACGCCTGGTGTCTGGTAAGGAATGATGTCCTTCGGTGATCCCACCTGCTGTGACATCTTTGACATAGGGGCGTACACGGTATTTATCGAAAATGATTTCAAAATTGAACCAATTTTATCCGTTACCCCCCTGATATACGGTAAGAATGCCGGTTGCCTTGGGACGTCTGGACGTTTCTCCCTACTCCTTCGGAAAGAGCGTGTCCTCCTAGCTCTGTATCCATTTCTCCTGAGCACCCCCTGCACGTGGGTCAGTTCTTCGTCTAAAAACTCCGGATCACACAACGCGTGAGCCCTGTTAATTAGAGAAGTCTCCACAGAAAGAAGGTGGCGCGGATGATGGTGCGAAGAAGCGTTGAGGTACTTGTCAGTGTGCGTTGGTTTCCTATATACAGTGTGCTTCAGGGATCCATCTACTTGTGCCATGACCTTGACATCCAAAAAGGGCAATGCTCTGTCTTTCTCTAACTCATAGGTGAACTTGAGATTAGGATGTATAGAATTGAGGTGTAACAGAAGCCGCTCAATTACCGATCCACCACCTTTCATGATACAGAACACATCATCCACATACCGCTTCCATACACGCACTGCATGTGACTGGTAGTCAATAAGTGTCTCGACGTGCTCCATCCAAATATTAGCCATAGCCGGTGCTACGGGGCTACCCATCGCGACACCATCAATCTGGAGGTAGTATTCCCCGTCATAGAGAAGATAACTACCCTCCAAGCAGTTCCGCAGAAAAACCATGTACCCTTCTGGTATCCCGTTCAGTCTAAATGTCACAACTTTTCTTTGAAGGCTTACTGAAGATTTTGTATATTGTAGATTTTGTTGTGATAAGCTTTTATTTTCCGGTAACATGTAATGCAGTTAGATGCTGTGACGTCACAGTCATGGCCGTCGCGTTTCTTATTTTGTAATCAACACCTAATATCTGAGTCAAAAGATAAATATGAAATGTTTCATATTTTCATGCCATTCATATTTTCATCAAAAAATATATTGTTAAGCTTTTGTTAAACAATTAGCTACTGTTTCGAACATATTTCACATTTGATTATTACCATTGGAAACAACCGAATTATGGTATTTGTGTCAAACAAATATGACCAATCTAAACAAATTGAGATGTTCTAATTAAATAGAAATGACATTTTTTATGATTTAACAACAGTTATAAAAATAACACCTCTGCGCTGTCTACTAGCCAATTAATTCTATTTTGTAAACTCTTTTGCCTAATTAATAGACTTTCAAACCTTTTAGAATGTATTTGATTTATAAATAATAGTTTATTTAATCTAAAAATATATATGTTTTAAGACCGATGCAATTTAGTTAATACTAGCGACCCGCTCCGGCTTCGCACGGCTATATTATGCATATATTATACGTACATAAAAACCTTCCTCTTGAATCACTCTATCTATTAAAAAATACTACATCAAAATCCGTTGCGTAGTTTTAAAGATTAAAGCATAGGACATAGGGACATATAAAGCGACTTTGTTTTATACTATGTAGTGATTAAGTTGCTATTTAAAAGCAAAAATCTCGTGCTCTATAACTAAAATTATTGTTTATAACTCCCGATCCCGTGGGAATATCGAGATGAAAATTAGCCTATGTTACTCCTAATGAATCAATATGTCCTAGTACCAAGTTTGATCAAAATCGGTCCAGTAGATTCGGAGATTTTTTTCGTTACAAAGAAAATCTTTCCTCCTTATAATATTAGTAGAGTTTATTGCATGAAATGATTGTTGTTGTTATCTAAATTATTTCATAAAATTTATAAGAGATCTATCCTAAAAGAGTTTGTAACATTTTGACATAATTACGTAGTTATTTAACACGTTTTTAACCTAAAATCTCGAGACTTATCACGTTTTCCTGTTCTTTTTCTACTGTTTTTTTGTTTTTTTCAAAAATTAGTCTTTTCATTTATGACTGAGTAGAGATAAGGATCGTTATTTGTCGGACTGCATAGAAATGAGTAAAATGCGAGATGGCTCTCATAGCTTTTTAAGCAATTCAGCAATTCAGTAGTAAAATTAAACATTTTAAGACGAAAATTCCTTGTCTATTTCGCGCTAAGAGAATGCGGTCTGTGACTACTATCCATCACAATTTATCGCGATTTTTCCTCGAAACTTAACACTAATATAGCGAAATACAAAGAAAACATCTTGATTTACAAATTCCCACCAAAACCTCGAGAAGAAGTTAAAAAAAAAACAGGGTTATTATTGGTATTTATACTATAGCAAGCCGTTGAGGGCTATTTCTGTGCACCCAAACAAACAACTTTTATTTTATGAAATTGTGGAAATTCTAACATTTTTTGGAAAATTTTGAGGTTAGCTTTACCTGGAAATCAGCTGTTCCATACACGAAAAGGTTATTAACTTTATTTTACTTATTTTTAAGTCTTATCTACTGTTCTTAGTCTAAATGACCTTTGTTATAAAAAATCTGCTGTTTTTCGAATTTACATATCTTCAAAATTTTCATATATTTTTTTCGAATTTCCAAAAGTCATAAAACAAAAATTGTTTGTTAAGATTCACAGAAGTAGCCCTCAACGGCTTGCTAGTATAATTACCAATAACCATGTATAGTCATTTTGGTGATATGAAAAAAGTTTCAAGGGACCAAAATGACTATCTTCTATACATATAAAATGCTTTGTTCTGAATGACTGACTGATGACGGATCAACGCACAGCCTAAACCGCTGATCGTAGAGACCTGAAACTTGGAGGGTGTATTCTTTGTATGACGTAGGCATCCGATAAGAAAGAATTTTACGAAATTCTTCCCCTTAAGATGTGAAAAGGGAGTGGTGTTGGCTTAGTGGTAGAGTCCTCGACTTTCATTCTGAAGGTCGTGGGTTCGAATCCAGGCCGGCCATGCAACAATGTATTTTTCTTTTTCGTAAGAAAAATCTATGTGCGCTAATTGACATTGCTCTTACGGTGAAGGAAAACATCGTGATGAAACCCGCGGCTTAGTTGGCTCCAGAAGTATTGACAAGTTCTCTCCTCTGACCATGGTCGACTCAGCTGAGAGGTTAGTAGGTGCTGGGCAAGCCTACTCCATCTTCACGCAAAAAGGACCCAATTAAAAAGGGTATAATCGCGGAAAACAGCCCGTATACAAGTACAAGGAAGGGGCAAAGTTTCTATGGGAGAACGTGATTCCTTGCTCCATTTTCGACTTTTACTCGAACGAAGTCGCGGGCAAAAGCTAGTTTATTTATAAATATGACATCTGACCAGCTACCTAACATCTCCAATTCACTACCAACTCGATATAGTATGCTAATTAGACATATCGATCAATACTGATACAATCCTAATACGCATTCCTCATTCCTATACAATGATTGATAGCTTCACAATGTAACTGTAAATCGATACAATCGATTGGATATTGCAGACTATCGATTTATTTGTAGAAAATGGCCGCTTTTAATAAACATTTTAACACATCCCTATTAACTAATCATATGCCTAACTTCCCATCCTTACTTATATTTTATAGAAACGATCAAAAATTACTTGTCTGCAAGGAGGTCAGGTTTTTGAAGTTCCTATATGTGTAATGGAGTCAGATGTTGATGAAGAAAATGAAAAACACGTGACTTTAAAAATGAGATGTTATATTTAGATTTTAAATGCTTAATATCTTTTTTCCATATCTAGTTCACTAAATACTATCAATTTCATGGTAGCTATAGGTTTATACAAAAATATTTGTGCTAATCACTACATAGTATAAAACAAAGTCGCTTTTTCTGTCCCTATTTCCCTTTGCATGCGCTTAGATCTTTAAAACTACGCAACGGATTTTGATGCGGTTTTTTTTAATAAATAGAGTGATTCAAGAGTAAGGTTTATATGTATAATACATGCATAATATAGCCGTGCGAAGCCGGGGCGGGTCGCTAGTAAAATAATAAAGTCATTAACCAGGGAGGAAACAGTCAACTATTTTTGTATGGAGAAAGAGCCGGAACCTATCTTCTTACGATGATTGGTCACGTCAATAGCTTTCAAAAACATCACTTATACCTATCTAGTGGCAAAAATGGAAGATCTGGAAGAGCTGGAGTAGTGGAGGAAAGAGTGAAAAGAACAGCTGGAAGAGCTGGATTGGTTCCCTCTAACGAATTTTATAGAACCTCATACAAAGGGTCCCGACTGAAAAGTTCGCATTTGGCGACAGTTCGCATTTTTATTTTTAACCTCCGACGCATAATTAGGGGTGTTATAAGTTTGATGTGTCTGTGAGTGTGTCTGTCTGTGGCATCGTAGCTCACGAATGGATTAACGTATTTTGATTTTGTTTTTTCGTTTGAAAGGCAAATTAAGTACTCTGTATACATTGATTTTAGGCATTTGTGTTTTAGACGTCGCGCTCATGAGGGAATTAGTCGGAAGTGTTTTTGTTAATTTGTTTGTAGATCGATACCAAACAATCGGCCTACAAAAAGTTTATAGTCTGCGGGAGCTTTACAATCTTTCTCGAGACGATTCAATCGATTCCTTTCAATTGTATCGATAGTTTCCGGTAGTTTGTTGATGGAAAGTTTTGAATCCTACCTGATATCTAATTACTAATGCGAAAGTTTGTCTGTGTGTCTATCTGTTTGTTGTTGACGTAAAAACATTCAACTCTTTGATGAATTTAACATTTTGGGATTGAACATTTTATGAAAATTCAACATTTTAGCACATTCAACTTTCTGAACCTGAATGGTAAAAAGCTACGGTACTCGATAGTAAAACAACGAGAAGCAAATACTTAAATAAATAAAATAAATTTTTATTTGTCAAATAAAAGTTTCTTTATCATTTTGAAGATTTAAATAAATACATTATTTTTTTGTAGGTTTGTCAAAAACATCTTTATCTGACAAGAATCGTCGTCGAAGTCATGACCACACCTCGAAAGTGCAGCAATAACAAAAAAAAAGTAATATGCAGAAAAGAACAGATTGTGATAGAATCGCACAGTCGATTATGGTGTGCACACCGTACACACTACTTACTGCATATAGACTGTTTAAATATACAATCATATAGCGTGCGCGGCATGCGTCGCCACGCTAGAAATTGGTTTTACGTGCGGCTATAGATGTTTCACATCAAAAGGTTTTTTAGAGTAAGAAATAATCCTGTTCTAGTCGCTAGAGAAAAACTTCTTTTCTTGAAAATAATAAGCAGTCAATGTTCTTTTTTTTTTGGTGCTCCACAAACATTAAAACAATCACAAAATAGGTAAGTACATAAAACAATAACAAAATAAAAAATCAAAATCAAAACAATCAAAAGATTAAATGTAAACGTAGTCAAACAAACCCCTCCCGAGCAGCTCGTCAGTGTTCATAATTTAAGAATATTGCTTATCATTAAGCCGTTTATTAAAGCTTAATGGCATTAAGGATTCCGTATCCGTACCTCAAAAGGTAAAAAAAAAAACACTTAAAAGATCACTCTCTTATCAGTCTGTCCGTCTGTTCTTGTTACTAAAACCAAGAAATTATTCTCTAGCGTAAAGACGCTAGAATAAGAGGGTTATTTCTTGCTTTAAAGAAACCATTTTTTTGTGTAGTTATTTCCTCTTAATACGCGGAACTTTAAAAAATCAACTCCATTCTTATAAGTCGTCATTTTCTTCATTGAATCAAACTTTTTAACTGTTACGTAAACAGCATTAACAATAGAGCAATAAGTATAAGAGAAAGACACACAATATCCACATGATAAATCGGCAGCTATGTGAAAGTCTTACATTGTTTGGTTCAAAAGGGTCAGATTAAGCAATATTGTATCTACTTATCTAGCTATTGGTCAGTCTTAGTACAATGGTATTTAAATGAACTTATTTAAATTAAACAATTAATCCTGATAGTTTTTTGGCATGACACGTCTTCACTACATAGTATAAAACAAAGTCGCTTTTTCTGTCCCTATTTCCCTTTGTATGCTAAAATCTTTAAAACTACGCAACGGATTTTGATGCGGTTTTTTATAATAGATAGAGTGATTCAAGAGGACGGTTTATATGTATAATACATGCATAATATAGCCGTGCGAAGCCGGGGCGTACTTATTATAAAATAAAGTCACTTTTCGCCGTCCCTATGTCCCTTTGTATGCTTAAATCTTTAAAACTACGCAACGGATTTTGATGCGGTTTTTTTAATAGATAGAGTGATTCAAGTGGAAGATTTATATGTATAATACATGCATAATATAGCCGTGCGAAGCCGGAGCGGGTCGCTATTATTAGTATAAATTAAATAATTAACCCCTATCTACTAGACCGGTGTTGGCCTAGTGATGGCCTGGCCACCTCGACTTTCATTCCGAAATTCGAAGAAGATTTAATTAGACTAGACAGGGAACATTGGGAGGCCTTTAGCCTGCAGTGGGGCAGAATAGGCTTAAAAATAATAAAATAAATGTTTGTTGATTAAAATACCTAGTCTTTCTAGGTGATCTGATTTAAAATGTGTAGCGCCAAGCTATTCTGTATATCAGTAATAACAGATTGTGATAGAATCTAGCGAATACGCAAGAGTATTTCAACCAATCAGCCGTTTTTCTAACTACTTCTAGACAAACAGCGTTCGTATATGCTTTAGAAGTGAGTAGAATGAGAATTAAATATATTTGAATCTATATAAAATGACCATTTTAATGTAAACCCTCTTTTATCCCACGGCTTATGGACTAAGGAGAAAAGTTGTTTATTTCTTCTTATGCAATTAGTTTTTATTAGTTTTTCTTTTGACATCATTTGGGATTTTCAAGGAATAATACGAGGATGTTTTTTACAAATCTGTTTTTTTTTGTTTTTTTTATCATGATTATATTATTATGTCGTGCTCTGTAGCAGAGCTACCATAATAAATATCTAAAAAAATATATCTTAAAATGATGTATTCGGAACGTATGCATGATGTACCTACGTTGCCCATTACAGCTATGTGTAGGTATACTAGAAAATAAGGTAATAGGAAAAAATTTGTTTGTGGCACTGCTGTGGAGTGTTCTCTCTAGCAGAGCCACCTAGTATACACACATACACTCAGGAAAGATAAAAACTACTGTTTTTTTTTTTTAATGAAAATTGGTGTACGTTCTCTTATTGCGTACGGGAAGGAAAATAACACTATAAGATAGTGATTTAGTTGTTTTACCCTAACTCAATTTTGTTCAAAGCATCTACAATTACTTCCCTTTATCATTTACAATTACTTCGATATTTTGAACTTTAATTTTATTTATAGTTTGCACTGTGTTGTAATAAGCGCTAATAAAGTTGCAACTTTCTTAGTATTAGTTTCATTGTAAGGATGGGTGGGCGGATGGGGGTCGTTGTTGCTCCACGTCCGTAGGAACTACCTTAAATAACCCTACACGTGGCCCCCGGGTGGTGCTAAGAGCGCAACAACTTTGGCAGCTGCACTGCCTACTCTAGGTCTCGCAGCTTACTCTACTACTTCAATCTTCAATCAACCAACATGAATCCGGATGCGTTAAAAAACGGCGCTTCTCAGCGCCCAAAAACAAGGAACGTCGGACCATCAGTTCGCGTTTTACAATTGAACATAGAAAGCATTAGTAAATCTAAGACAGAGTGCCTACACAAAATTCTGCATGCCAATGACGTCGACATTGTCCTACTTCAAGAAACGCATACCTCTGACGACTCCCAACTTGCCCGAAGAGGTAACATACCAGGCTACGACCTCATCGCAGCAACATACCATGCACAATACGGAACAGCTACATTTGCCCGAACAACGCTATCCCAACAAATCAACCTGCTCTCGAACAACATCGATGCTAATAATATTGCTACCACGACTGTCCAGCTTGGTGAAACCACACTTTGCAACATATATAAGCCGCCGAGCACCTGCTGGCCCACACCGCCTCTGCCTAACCTCGAACACCCCGCGTTATTTATAGGTGACTTCAACAGCCACCATACCAGCTGGGGCTACAGACAAAATGACACCAATGGCGAGGCGCTCATCGACTGGGCGGATAGGTCCAACACTTTTCTGGCAGTCTCCAATAAGGGAAGGGGTACCTTTAGATCAGCTCGCTGGGGCCGTGATTATAACCCTGATCTCGTCTTTACAACAAAGGCTGCCGATGGAACTCCAGTCCCAATGGATAGGCAAGTTCTCGCAGATTTTCCACACAGTCAACACAGGCCAGTACTTATAATAATTGGATTAAAAATACCTATGATAGAATCGTATCCTGTGCCACGCTGGAACTTCCAAAAGGCTGACTGGCCCGCTTATGCAGCTGAACTTGACGACTGCTTGAGATGGATCCCCCCAGAGCCTAACAACTACGAGAGATTTCGGAAATTAATCATAAGCATCGCCAAGAAGCACGTACCCCGAGGATACAGAAAACACTACATTCCGGGGTGGAATGCTGAGACGGAGAAACTGTGGAACGAATTCTCTGAGACTGGAGACAGGGAGCTGGCCCACGAACTAATGCGATCCCTGGATGACGCTCGTAGGACAAAATGGGAACAAACAGTAAAAACTATGAGCTTTAAGCACTCCAGCCGTAAAGCTTGGCACATTCTGAACAGACTATCTTCCGGTGCCACTTCCCAGAAACAAAAACCAAAAGTGGATCCGAATGAAATCGCCCACAGGATCCACAAACTGTCAAAGGCACCCTGTGACAAAGCTCATACCCGCATGGTCCGTAAGAAGCTCCAAAAGCTCAAGAGTGAAATAACGCCGCATGAGGACTTCGGGCGCCCAGTTTCCACTGACGAAGTGACGCTGGCTATAAAAGAAACCTCTATAAATAAAGCCTGTGGCGAAGATGAAATATTCCCAGAGTTTATTAGATACTGCGGCCCTCGCACACGGGACTGGATCGCTAAGTTTTACACCGCCATAATAGACTCGGGTACAATCCCTCCACTTTTAAAAAGAGCTAAAATCGTGGCTATCCTAAAACCCGGGAAAGAGGACGATAAAGCAGAAAGCTACCGACCAATAGCTCTTCTTAGCGTCACTTATAAGCTCCTGGAACGTATTATATATAACCGGATCTCTAGTGTGATCAATAAGGCTATCCCGCAGGAGCAGGCTGGTTTCCGCCCCCAGAGAAACTGTACGGACCAGGTCCTGGCACTAACAACGCACATCGAAAAGAGCTTCGACCGTAATAAGAAGGCATCAGCAGCATTCATCGACCTCACTGCAGCATATGACACCGTCTGGCGCCAAGGATTGCTATTCAAACTGGTGAAAATAGTGCCGTGTATGAAAATATATAGGCTGCTCGAAAACGCACTCAGTAATAGACCGTACCGCGTCCACCTTGGCGACTGTGCCAGCCGAGTGAGAGTGCTCAATAATGGCCTCCCTCAAGGGTCAGTCCTCGCACCTGTGCTCTTCAATGTGTACATCCATGATATGCCTGAGACAACCAGCCGGAAGTTTGGATATGCGGACGATTTGGCACTGGTAACAATGCCACATCATATTTCCGTAAAGGTAGAGCTTATAAAAACCTTTGAAAAGTCTAATTACTCTGTCATCAGACCTTATCTTAATATTGACAATTAAGGACAATGCGGATCTTTAAGTGTAACTAAATTGTGCACTACTCTGTCACATATACGGATATAGGACAAAGACTAAAAAGAGAGTATTAATCGTAGAGATTGATGCTTCTTAATAGTCAAGTTTTTGTAAAACTTGAACATCAGACAAAGATGCACACATCATATTATCTAAAATAAAAACTTGCAGAGATACATCTTCTCAAGAGTGCCGTGCGGATAATTCGCGGCTACTAGGGTCACTTTGCCCTGAAGTTGTCTGTTAGTTACAGATAATAAAACAATTGTTTTAGTTTCTAGTATTACTAAAAACAACACACAGCTTTTGAAAAGCACAGCTTTTGAAAATTGGCCAGAGAGGAACAACCATTTCATGTCTTTGTATTTATTCTAAGTTGCCAATAAGTCCAAAGAGTTCGGGTTGTCTAAATTGCTTACTAAAATAAAATAATATTTAAAGTCCAAAAATGTTGGGTTCTTAGTTTATTCATTATTACTCCATTTGCCGTTAACTTTCCTGCCCCCAAATACGGCCCCCCCTTTTCTGTTGTACTAGCTTCAGAGAATAGTATAAACAAGTTAGTCAACTCTTAATGGGTTAACAGATGTAACAACATTTGATTGCCGCCATTTAGCTCGTCCGGATCGTCTTTAAAAGCAGCTAACGGTGCGCAAAGAGCAGGCCGGAATGTCTAAAGTTTCAGTACTGACATATTATAACTAGGTATCGTAATCGTCAGGTTTTTTGAAGGCAATATATTAACAACGTTCAATATTCGGTATAAATATAACCGTATTGAATAGCGGGACAGTAGTAGACTAGTAGTAAGCTAACTTGTCAGACGAATGAACTCTTAAACAGTGTATCATGCAATTTGTAACAAAAAAACTTGGATACTTCATGTTTAATTAGGTTTTTTTTTTTTTTAAGTTTAAGTATGTTTAAATCAACTTTATAGTCGATTTTAAATCTACCATTTGAAAATGATGTGGTTTTACTGACTTGTTGAGGGATTAAAGATTTATAATGAAACGTTGTTGTCATTGGGTTTGGTATTAAGAAAATACTTGTAAATAATTGAATAATTCATTCATTGTTAACATTCAATTATAGTTCTCGAGTTTTTAAGTTCATTAATTGTGAAATGAGAATAATTAAATTCCATTTTTAGAATAATTAGAAATAAAAGGTATACATAATGTATGGTTTAAAACGGTATTTCATACCCGTCTATGATCCACGACATTTGTCATTGGTAATAAGAAGCATTTTGTTGTAAAACAAAGCTTACCTTACATGGTGGCGGCAGCGGCGGGACATACCTCATTTATCGGCATACCTGGGGCCTTATTCTGCTATTTAGCCAACCATTGTCATTATATCGAGACTCTATAGATATTATATCGAGATTGTGACTTTATTTGGTATTCTGCTAAAGTTTTAATAACATCGCAATATAATCACTATGGAGTCTCAATGGTATGGTAATATTTACCTTGCAGGTGTTGCCTAGCAACATGGTATATGTTGCTAAGCAATATACCGTTTTGACAACTATCGAGATACCATTAAGCCACGATTGTAGAGCAGAACACAAAAGTGAGTCAGTGGTGTGTCAGTGGTGTCTCGATAAAATAGTCAACTTTAGGAGAATACGAATTTGACATGTAATGTCATATTTTTGACATTAAATTTCTATTACGATTATATCGACACACTATTGAAATACAATTGTGTTAGCAGACTTAGGCCCCTGGTGTGCGCCTGCGTGAGCGCTCCGAGGACAACGCTATTTGCGACGGTCAAAGTTGACCTGTAGACGCTTGGGTCGACTGTTCTTCTTCCAACTTGCGCCGCGGCCATTTATCAATAGATTTTTCTTACGTTCAAATGTGCGCTTATTATAACTTGTCTCTTACGGTGAAGGAAAACATCGTGATGAAACCCGCGGCTTAGTTGACTCCTTTAATTGGTCAAAGATTCCAGACGTATTGAGTTCTTTTCTTTGGATAGGGTCGACTAAGCTGAGAGGGTGGTAAAGGCACATGAGTAAACAGAAAGAAAAGATAGATAGATAGATAAATATATAGATAACTTTATTTGTACAACACAGAAAGAATCAGAACACGATAAACACAAAGTAAAGTAAAAGCTAGAAAGAACAAGTTGCACAAATGGGCGGTCTTATCGCTAAAAGCGATTTCTTCCAGGCAACCTTTGTATGGAAAAGAACTGATTTAGCTTTTATGGTAGGTTGTGAATAAATTAACTTATAATAGGTGATGATATAAAATATTGAAAGATGCTATAAAAGGTGCTGGGGCAAGCCTACTCCATCTAATACAATATACTAAGTCTTCTCCTCACTTGACCTGAAGGTGGTATTTTTATTATAAAGCTATTGCATAGCTTTTATCACGGGCTTTGAGCGCGGCGACCGAATCAAGAAATTCCGTAACGAAAATAAAACCTAACACCCCCCACTCCGCCTACCATGTAGCTCGGCTGAGCGTTTGCTTAACGTGTATGTATATGGTACGACTGTACGAAGCTCGCGCGATGCAATAGCTTTTTTATAATTATCTGTTAGTATCTATAGTACCATATTTACCATCCCTTCACAATAGCTCAAGTGTTTTGTCCTGTAGATTATCAATAGTTCTTTATCCAAACCGGAGGTTGTCCTTGGTTGCACTTTATAGTATAGACAGGGATAATTGCCGGTTTAAAAGCCACCCCATTTTTTGCTATTAGCCTTGTAAAGGGCCTCTACGTGTTGGCTTCGGCTCCACGCACGCCTTCCAAAGGTCCGGGGCTCCATAGCCCCGTGATACAGGACGGGGCAAAGGGCTTATTTATTTATTATTAAGCTATTGCATAGCTTTTATCGCGGGCTTCGAGCGTGGCGACCTAATCAAGAAATTCCGTAACGAAAATAAAACCTAACACCCCCCACTCCGCCGTACGACTGTACGAAGCTCGCACGATGCAATAGCTTTACCGCGGCAGTCCCCGAGGAGTGCCACACGTTTTTTTTATTATTTATAGACTAAAGTTCCTGTTTGAAAGTTATGTGCAAGTTTGTGCCCTATTTGTCAAACAAATATGCGCATGACCAACTTAGTAGAATCGATACTCGTCTAATCTAGATCAATTACGATCGAGTTTCGGCAATATAATCGATTTCTAACTCGTTTTTTTTATGTAATTAACTCTTACACTTAACGACGGATGTGGACTGAATTGACAAATTATGATGAAGTTTACCAGTTTATAAGGTAATTTGTGGAGGTGGAAGAATTAGGACAATTTGTCTCTACCTACTTGTTTCTATGTATTATAAGTATATATTTTGACGACCTAGTTGGCACAATGGTCACCATGCCAGACTGCCAAACACAGGGTTGCGGGTTCGATTCCCGCCTCAGATAAGTATTTATGCTTAGATATTTGTCTGTAGTCTGGTTGTTTCTATGTATTATAAGTATATATTTACAAAAGAAAAGTATATAAGTAGTATATCCGTTGTTTAGCACCCATAATACAAGTCTAGTTACTTAGCTTGGGGCTACATGGCGATGTGTGGAATGTCCTGCAATATTTATTTATTTATTTATAATTAGTCTACGAAACGGGAGTAACAAGATAGATACTCTCGCAATCGCTACACTTGCCAACGAATGTTATGCGCCTATGTTCACATCGTCAGAGTATTTTGTTGTGTGAACATAGGCATATTTGACAAGCTTAGCGATAGTGGTTGAGAGCAGCTTATTATTCTAGTAAGCTATTATTCTAGCTTGTTATTTATTTATAACTAGCGACCCGCCCCGGCTTCGCACGGCTATATTATGCATGTATTATACATATAAACCTTCCTCTTGAACCATTCTATCTTTTAAAAAAACCGCATTAAAATCCGTTGCCTAGTTTTAAAGATTTAAGCATACATAGGGATATAGGGACAGAGAAAGCTACTTTGTTTTATACTATGTAGTGATTGTGAGAACCAACAGCTTTAACAAAGAGTAGACTTACTTATTTATAAAAAACGGAAAGCCAATTAGAGGTTCCTGCGTTTAGGAATCAGGATAGAAGTGTGTGAGATCAACGTCTAGTTAATCTTAGTTATTAACACGCTTTTATTAGTTTCACCTGTATGTTTGCTTGTATGTATGTAACCGACTCTTTTGGGTTCGATTTTTTTTAACACGCTTTTATTAGTTTCACCTGTATGTTTGTATGTATGTAACCGACTCCTTGGGGCACAATTTTGCCCTACTTAGAACGATCAGATTTAATTCAAACTTTGCACACTTGTCAAAGACCGATGACAATGCAATATTATGACAACATGGTGCTGATCTGATGATGGAGAAGGAAAAAAAACAGAAAAAAAAAAATATAACTTAAATAAAGAAATAACAAAAAAATCTCATTTTTCCCCGTTTTCTCATGACGTTATCACGCAAAATTATCGTCCGTAAACCAACTCTACAGACAACCACCATTTTTCATTGTATAATTAAGTTTATCAGATTAGTAAAGTGTTAAATTACATATCAAAATTACTCGCCTATCAGTGTACTCAACTCATCAATTCCAGCATCATCAGTCATGCCATCATCTCGTTCTTGTGATGATGATTCTAACGTGTTGTTCAAATTACAGTACACCACGCGATTGTAATATTATGGCTATCAAATTAAATTGATTTAATATAATAGTAATAATGTAGTGATCAGTGATGGGGCAGCAAAGAAACTTCCATGTCTTTGGCTTTATAAGATTTATGAATAACTAGCTGCGCCGTTTCACCCCCCATTAGTTCCGATCCCGTGGGAATATTAAAATGAAAAGTAGCCTATAGCCTTTCTCGATAAATGGACTATCTAACACAAAAATAATTTTTCCATTCGAACCAGTAGTTCCTGAGATTAGCGAGTTCAAATAAACAAACTCTTCAGCTTTATAATATTTTAAGTATAGATTATATTCTAATCTATTGTTTACAGAAATTACACCACATTGACATTTTATATGCTGTTTCTTATAAATTACCTCATAAAAGCCAGAATTGCATATTACCTTAAGTTTGAGGATTTTTTAAAACGTGGCAACACTTGTATTTACATAAGGGCCCGCCTAAGTTTGAGGAATTTTTAAAACGTGGCAACACTCGTTTTTACTTAAGGGCACGCTGCCAATAATATTGCTGACACTTCGTAATTTTTGAGAGTAGGGTAATTTTTCTTCAAACTTTTAATTATATTTTATTTTCATGTTAAAAGATATTTTTTATATTTTTATTTACCTACTAGTACAGTCAGCAAAGGGTAACAGGTGCATATTTTAAAGTTGTTGTTTTTTTTGAAGTGAAAACTTCTTTAGCGGCGTTGAGCACTTTTTCTGTAATGGGTATAAAATCTTAAACTCGCGTCAGGACACGTGACCTGATCGAAAAAGCGTAAGACGGATGGAGAGTAGACAGCTATCCCCTCTCTACGGCGCGGCGAAAATGTATGCCTGGGCCTACTGTTTTTAATTTGGCTGTGAGTGTATTAAGACGTACATATGGTATTTTTAACGGACGACTATTGACGGACGACAAATGTCGGACGACAAATGTCGGACGACTATTTGTTGGACGACAAATGTCGAACGACTATTTGTTGGACGACTATTTTTTTTTTCATCTAAAACTCTTTTTGCGTATGTTCTCGCGACATATGAGATTTTACACAGATATACAGTTTTCACTTCTGCCTGCACTCCCGGAGTGCGCTGTTTTTTTTTCAAATAACTACCCACACAAATTAGAAAGAATACTGAATGGCAAAGAAAATACCGTTACTAAAACTGAAACTTGATACCCCGATCAATCAAACAGACGCCTAATTTCATAAACAATGGAATTAATTCAGTGTTAATTAGTCTGGCAACACTCGATTACGAACGTAATTAGGCGATTATTATTATAATTAGTCGATAATATCGATTGATCATTAATCTTATCGTAATGTTTTGCAATTTTATACTTATTTAGAAGTTAGGTATAGGTGTGAGATGAGGTCAAATCTTTCGTAACGTATGTTTGGAGTTTGCCGTATCATTTATCTTGTTTAATTGATCAACTTTGCGGTACTCATAAATATTTATTTAGATTAAACATGTATAGCTTTTACTTTGTTGCAAATTGTTTTTTGGTCGGTAGTTCGTCGGAGGCCTGTTAAAATTCTCCGACCATGGTCTTGCGTCAATATTTTAATTTTTGGATCATTTTAATTTTTAGAATATCGTTTTTTGATCGGTTTATTAGTCGGAGGCCTGTTAAAATTCTCCATTTTAATTTACTTATAATACATAGAAACAACCAGACCACAGACAAATATCTAAGCATAAATACTTGTCTGAGGCGGAAATCGAACCCGCAACCCTGTGTTTGGCAACCCGGCATGGTGAACATTGTGCCACCTGAGTCGTCAATCATAGAGCTTATACATACACACGTCCCGATTTGGTCGGGTCCGACATCAGTGTTGCCACATTTCAATTCGACAAATCTGTATCGATAAGTGAAAAAATCTGTGTAAAATCTGTATGAGAACAGCTATAATTGTATAAAATCTGGACTATTCATTTGTAATATTAGGTATGTCTTATATATTATGGAGCGTAGACGATTATGAATAGTCCAGATTTTATACAATTATAACTGATGTCGGACCCGAGCAAATCGGGACGTGTGTATAAGCTAATAACCATATCATTTAAAGATGTTCTCTTCATGTTTGTCCCCAGGAGCGCCTAGGCGGTGGCGGGCTAGGGCTAGGCGGAGGAGGGTTCCGAGGAGGTGGGCAACCTTCCCTGGCCGACTTCCAGCCGCCCTACTTCCCGCCGCCCTTCGCGCCTGCCCCCCATCCTGCTAGCCCGCATCATCAACAACAGGTGAGAATGGTTACCTAGGCTTTTAGGTTCCGTGGATCACTGAACATGAAGAAATTCAACATTTACATTATGCTTTCGTTAGTCCTGGTCTTCAACTTAATTTAGTCCACCCTACTTCTCGCCGCCCTTCGCGCCTGCCCCTCATCCTGCTAGCCCGCATCATCAACAACAGGTGAGAATGGTTACCTAGGCTTTTAGGTTTCTTGGATCACTGAACATGAAGAAATTCAACATTTACATTATGCTTTCGTTAGTCCTGGTCTTCAACTTAATTTAGTCCACCCTACTTCTCGCCGCCCTTCGCGCCTGCCCCTCATCCTGCTAGCCCGCATCATCAACAACAGGTGAGAATGGTTACCTAGGCTTTTAGGTTCCGTGGATCACTGAACATGAAGAAATTCAACATTTGTGCTTTCGTTAGTCCTGGTCTTCAACTTAATTTAGTCCACCCAACTTCTCGCCGCCCGTCGCGCCTGCCCCCCATCCTGCTAGCCCGCATCATCAACAACAGGTAAGAATGGTTACCTAGCGCCTTGTAGATTCCGTGGATCACTGAACACTGGACTAGAGCTGCCTAGTCTCAAAGACAGATTGTCCTGGCGCCATAAAAAGGGAGTTTCTTTTTTCTGCCTGCCCTTAGGAAACGTACCCATACTACGTAACCCATTCAGGGGAGGGGGGTGAAATGAATTCAAAACCATATTATTTAATTACTACGTGAAAACTAGGGATATATGGGATATAACTTTCTACCCCTTTTTAACCCCGTTAGGAAATGAATTTCAATAAAATACGAAACACGTGTTCCATTAATTCTGTTAAAGAATGTTTATGCAAAATTTTAAGTAGATTGGACCAAGGAATCACGTTGTCCCATACAAACTTTGCCCCCTTTTTCACCCCCTTAGGGGTAGAATTTCGGAAAATCCCGTCATAAAAGGGCAAAATTTGAGACTCCTAGTACTTGTAGTTTCTGAGATATCGTGATGAGTGAGTGAGTTAGTGATTTTATATAATACATAATATAGATACTCGTATGTAGTTTAAAGGGGGTAAAAATAAAAATATAATGGGTCACATACCCATTCTACATGCCCCTATTGATTTGATTTTATTGGATTAGTAATTTGAATAATGTTATTTACGAGATTTGACCTTCAGATAGTTCATTAAACTGCTTATAGTTAAAACCCTGGTCACTTCCGCTTTCATCCCGCCATCTATAACGCGACCACACGTCCGCTTTGATTTCAAGTAAAGTGTCGTTGAACGTTGTGATGATTATCGAGAAAGTCAATGTAGGACCGATGATCTAAGTACACCAATTTCAACTGTTGGAAACGTGTAAAAAATATTTGGCGCGTGTCTACAGTTCTAAGAGTGTTGGTAGGTTGGGTTCTAACCTAACTTAACCCATTCCTGGGCTAATAAGTAACATCATTTTCGACAATTAAATTGGTATATGATTCCAACAAATATCACAATATTTTTTCGTAGATATTTGTTTCAAGATCTTACCCAACATTTTTTTTAATTCTTCAATTGTACTGCTTTGACGGTAGAAAATTATGGTCACGTTGGTTTATGGTCACAATGGTGGTAACTCTTGTCTCCCCTATCCTAGAGCCATGGCATGGAATACGGCGGCGGTGGAGGCGAGTACAGCCAGCACTACGCCCCGCAACAGCTCCTGCCGAGGCATCACCACCACGAGCCGCACGCGCATCTCCGACATCACAGGGACCATCACGATGCGATACATGCTCATCATGTAAGTACCTAGTTTCTTCTCTATCTTCTTCCTCTCTTCTTCTTCGTATCGATAGCACAAATTAAAGGGGGGTATTGATGAGGCAGGGTCTGATCCGCCCACTCCAGTAAGCTGCCAGCTCCCTGGCGTTGTTATTAGCTGACATCAGGTCAACCAATGTACAGCTATTAGGATTGGAGGGGCAGGTCAAGAGGTGAACTATAGTTTGCTCGGGAGCCTCGCAGTCGCATCGTACCCGGCACAGATCAATCATGCCCCATCTTCCCAGGTTCGCCCTGTAGCGACCAACCTGAGTCCTTAGTCTGTTGAGTAACTTCCACACTGTGAAAGGCAAGTCATGACCAGCGGGAAGAGTCTCTGCAGGGTCCAGGAAATGTGGGGGAGGGGCATACTTTTCCTTCCACAGAAGGACTCTGGCATCTCCAGCCCTTTCGGTGAGGGGTAGAGTTGACTTCTGGAAACTATTGCGGCTCTTTAATCGGTATAGTTTGGTGTCGAACATGGAAACGAACGTGTCGAACATCTCATTCTCGTTCTCATCGAACAACATCTTCTCTTCTGTAATATTTTAAAGGGAAAAGATTTTTTAAATCACTAACCCACTTTACTGGGTTAATTGCGTTATTCCCCAGTTGCATTTTCACCCGAAAAATAAATATTAAATGCATATTTTATAATATTTTAAATGTACAGATACTAGTATACCTGTTGATAGCGAAGAATAAACTATCGAAATAAAAAAACTATCGATTGTCTGCCAATTGGCAATAGTATTGTTTACAATACGTACGGTCGGAGTCAGAATTGCAGACACATCGTAGAGTTTATTACTAAAATTACTAAAATAATTAGCTAAAATTACTATTATTGGAATGATTTATTCTTATAATATTAATCTAATAAATTCATGAGTTGAAAGAATTTAAACTTTAACTCGTGCAAGACTTTAGAATCTTCCTTCAGTTGAAAATATTCTAATAATAGCAGTTTAGAAGCTCTATGTGGGTCTGCAGTTCTGACTCCGACTGTACATTACCTACTGTTAAAAATACCAAATACTATGGCAAATTGGCAGACTACCGAGTCTACAAAAATCGATACTATCGATCGTTTTTTTATACTTACTATCGATATGCCTAGTTTTGAGCTATCGATAGTATCGATAGTATCGATATTATCGATAGGACAATCGATAGTATAGGATGTGCCCCGGTATAGGCTTTTCAGATGAAAACTATCGATAGTTCAGCAACACTAAACGAATATTTAAAAAGCAAAAGCGAATATATAAAAAAACGATAATTGTATCGATCGTTTTTTTATATTTACTATCGATATGCCTTGTTTTGAGCCATCGATAGTATCGATATTATTAATAGGACAATCGATCGTATAGGATGTGCCCCGGTATAGGCATGAAAACTATCGATAGTTCGGCAACACTAATATAAAGCAAAAGCAACGGCAAAAAAATCAAGAAATGTATCCTTCCATTCCTAGTAAATTCACAAAAGCCATACCCAACAATAACCTACGAGTATATAAAATATGAACCTATTGATAAGACTCCTTCGATCACATAATGTCTCAGTATTTCCTTCATAACATTCGACGGTCATTGTGTACAATAACCAACCCTCTTTAACCGGGGACATTATGGCCGGTTAATCTGCGAAGTGGCTGTAATATCTTAGTTCATTTTTGGGTGATGTATTGTTGGGGAAAAGTTGGGAAATAGTTTTATTTTTAGCTTTTTTGTGAGATTTATTTTTTTCATATTATACTCGTAGACTCTCTCTCTGACCAGAAAGCCAATTCTCGCAAATAGCATGGTTTAAATTACATTGCAATATTATTCCGATTGCATTTCGATTTAGGGTTGCCAACCATACTGTTAAAACAGTATTATACTGTTTTTTACTACGTTATACTTATTAGTGAACAAAAATAAAGTATGCAAAATACTGTTTTCACGTCATCACTGATTAAGACCTGATTAAGGAGTAAACGTAAATGGAGTGCGTGCGTACGGTCATTGACAGTAAAATTTAATTCAAAATTACTAAGTAAAATACAAAGTAATTAATGAAAATTATTATTTAAAAAAAATTGTAAGTTAAAATGATCTTAAACTTTAAATTATTAAAGTATTTTTTTTTCTATAATATACTGTTTATTTTCCATACCAGATATCAAAATACTTTATTTCTTGAAAAAAAAGTTGGCAACCCTATTTCGATTACAAAAAATATTAAAATTCTTGAGAATACCGTAAAAGCTGATTTTGAGGGTATTTCTTGTAATCGAAATGCACGGTGGATCAGACCGGAATAGTTTAAAAAATTAAATATTTTCAAATAAAACTGATCCCCCAGGGTATCAGATCCAGGGGATCCGACCGGAATAAATCGTAATTTAAAATTATTTACAAGAATTGGCCTTCAGTTCTTCTCTCTGGACATGGTTAACTAAGCTGAGAGGACAATATAGATCCTGGGCAAACCTACTCCATCCTCGCGCAAAAAGGACCCGATTAAAAAGAATATCAAAAGCTCATGTGTACTGCAAGCCTAGGTTTTATGAAAATTAAGTTTGCTTTAGCTAGAGGCATTATTTAGGAAGAAAAGTTGAAAATTAAGTTTTAGCAAAAATGTAAAGAACATGGGCAGTTTTCCATACATGGTTTTCTTTTATATAAAACTTTGGCGTCTTGATGTAAAAAAAATACTAAAACAATCTACACAAGTCCTAGAATACATATAACAACCAAAATTCTCCATAGGAACCGCCGTTAAAAAGATAATAAAAAAACAAAATCGCAATGAAACACAAACAACCTCAGCAAACAACACGCTCGGCGGCGCGGCGCCGGAGTCGCATGTCATTCGTCCGTCACTTGAGTTTAGTGTTGCCATAATTTCAATTTATTTTCTACTGCTAAAATATCTTAGTTCATTATTTTGTTGTTTATTTTGTATGTTCATTATCTTTGATTCATTATAATTAGTTATTATAAGTACCTACATAATGCACAATAATTAAAAATATAAATACATATCCATAGAGAAAAAAATGTGTCATTTAATATTTATAACTTCTAAAATAGAAGTAATGCTCTAGTACTGGTATTACCGAAATGCAAATTGAGTAGAACGGAAGTACCAAGTAATCGTGTTTATACTAATCAATATGATTTTATAAACGGTGGTTATATAGAATAAATAATTAGCGCCAAAAAACATTATATAATTAATTAAACACCATGGTTGTACTCAAATTTTAAGACGCCAAAACTTTTGAGACAATAATTCGCCCTTGTTCTTTGCCCATATCTTTTTGTCGTGTTGACTCAGACCTTGATTTTTTACACCTAATAGGAACTATAGACCTCAGTATTTCTGGTATGAATTTCAACTTGCTAGGTCCACCCGTTCCTCAGAAAATCATAATTATAATCATAATCATCATTTATTGTTTCACTAGCGACCCGCTCCGGCTTCGCACGGCTATATTATGCATATATTATACATATAAACCTTCCTCTTGAATTACTCTATCTATTAGAAAAAACCGCACCAAAATCCGTTGCGTAGTTTTAAAGATTTAAGCTTAATTTTTAAGATTAATTTTATTTAATTTTACATAGGGATATAGGGACAGAGAAAGCGACTTTGTTTTATACTATGTAGTGATGATGTAAATCGTAAAAATCGTGTAATCGTCATGTGTTTTGTGTCGTTGTAAATCGGTAGTGACAGACAGATGGACAAGAAAGTGATCTTATAAGGGTTCCTTTTTTACTTTTTGAGGTACGGAACCCTTGAAATAGACTCAATTTGTATGAAAAGGGTAACGTGTATCGTCTTAATAAATTAAGTTTTTTATAAACGTGCTTGGTCTACATTAATTGATTGAAGGCATAAGAACTTAATGTAGGTAGGTACCTTACTACCTACCTATTTTATTTGTTTTTCTGATTGAATGCTTTGAAAGTTAATTAGACAACTTCCTGCATTGGTTTTTTAACGGAAATGAGTGCTCCTCTAAACAATTTGCAATTTTTGAAGTGAAAACTTCTTATGGCGCGTTGGGCACTTTTGTGGGTGAGCATTTTCAGCCGTTCTCGCGACAGACGACAGATTTTCTCGCGACAGATGAGATTTTACACAGATATACAGTTTTTTAATTTGGCAGAGTTTTAGATGAAAAAAAAAAATAGTCGTCCGACTATATTTTTTTTTTCATCTAAAACTCTTTTTGCGTATGTTCTCGCGACAGATGAGATTTTACACAGATATACAGTTTTCACTTCTGCCTGCACTCCCGGAGTGCGCTGTTTTTTTATTGATCTTTCCATTTCAAATATACTTCACTACATAGTATAAAATAAAGTCACTTTTTGCCGTCCCTATATCCCTACGTCCCTTTGTATGCTTAGATCTTTAAAACTACGATTTTGATGCGGTTTTTTTTAATAGATAGAGTGATTCAAGAGGAAGGTTTATATGTATAATACATGCATAATATAGCCGTGCGAAGCCGGAGCGGCTCGCTAGTTTAAAAATATTTGATATCTTGACCTTTGTGAGTAAATAAAAAATAAGAACCCCATGAGTTTCTTTTGTCTTCTTCTCATTAGTGGGCGTTTACCAAAGACACGAATTAACTTAGAAAATACTTTGAAATGACTTTGATTTTGACTTACTAAGTGAAGTTTTACCATGTTTTTGTTTTTACTTGTGGACAATGTTACAATCGTCCTGTTCACGAGCGTGGAAATAACCATGTTAGTTCATGTTTTTTATTTCTCCTTTTAAGTTGGGCCTATCATTTAATATGAGAGCTTGGCTAGTGACTAGTGTTTTTTTACGCGGTGCACTTTGACAGTCATACCTATCGATATAGGGTATTACGACGAACAATTAATGCCTTCTCATCAAACCTCTAAAGCGTCTCGGAAACGGGATATTTAACCAAATATGGTGTCTGATTTTCCAAAAGTACGAAGTTTCCAAGACGCTTTAAATGTTAGGTGTGTAGGCATTATAAGTTCCTTTGTCCTAGGCCTTTGTTTTTTTTCTAATTTGTTTTTTATTCTTCAGTTATCGCACGGTGGTTTTGGCTATGGTAGCGGAGGAGGAGGCGGGGAACGAAGGGCGGATTATGGGACAAGGGAGCAGCATGAACTAGCCTTACATCACGCGCTGCATACGGAAGAAACTCCGGTAAGTTTTGTTATGTAGTAGATATAGTCTATTCCAAAACCGGAGATAAATCTTGACTTTGATTAGTATTTTGAATAAACGATACCGCGGTTACTATTATTATTCTTATACGAACTTTACTACTTAAAACATTTAGAAAACGATTAAATCAATTCTTGATTAACGGCGATTCTGTCTACATTTTAAACCCGATTGTCTTAAAGCTAAGCATAATTCTGACATTGACTTAATATATTATTACGATCATACGAAATCATAATTAAAAATACAACTTTTTTTTACTTTAGCAATATCGTACACAAATGAATGTCCAATAAACGTTCAATAGGAATTTAATATTACAGTATCGGGGAGGGTAGGAATTTAGAAATTTCCTTTTAAAAATATTTCCTTCTGCGAGTATGTTCTTTATACAAATATTTCAAGTTTATTAATTTTGTTTTTAGAATGCAGCTATGGATGATACGACTGGGTTTATGACGGATCTACCTCTTTTAAAAAGTAAGATTTTTTTTCTCTAATTTAAAGTGTTTATTTTACCGGAAGTGACAAGCACCTAACAACATTGATCGACATGTGTGATTTGTTTTCGCTAATCGAGTGTTTTGATTGGTTGCCAAACTTAAATAAAATAGACAACGTAATTAAGCAATATTGCATAGCTTTTATCGCGGGCTTGAGCGCGGCGACCGAATCAAGAAATTCCGTAACGAAAATAAAACCTAACACCCCCCCCCCCTCCGCCTACCATGTAGCTCGGCCGAGCGTTCGCTTAACGTGTATGTAGGTACATATATGGTACGACTGTACGAAGCTCGCACAATGCATTTTTTTCTCTTTTCCGCATAAACTTCGTAACTTTCATATGTTGGATGTTTATGTTTGCTCTTTGACGTGATAACGTCTAATAAATTGATGGAACACCTGCAATCACGCAAAAAAGTGTTACGGTAATATTGTGTGACGTCGTGCGTCATTGTAATATGCCAGACGCGCCATGGTAACTTAGGAAACACGAGTATTTGATAGTAATACCGCTCATCTTGTGTTATGGTATGACGAGTGACGAATAATATAAAGGAAAAAAATAAAAAATATATATAAATAAAGGAATAACAAAAAAGACTGAATTTTTCATTGTTTTGTTATGACGTTATCACGTAAAATTATCGTCCGTAAACCGATTTTACTTTACAGACAACCATTTGTTTTTTTTTTTAAATTAATTTTACCGGAAGTTCGTGTTTAGGCGCGAAAACTAACTTTTTAATCAAACTAACTGCTTATAGTGTTGTGCCCGTAAAAGACATGATACAGTTAACAATTTTGTCGAGTCATTCGTTTGTATTTGAATAATCATGGTATGGTTAGCAAAAAAGTTTCACAGTTAATTTTATCATTGTTAAACCTTTTAAGGAGAAAGGTTATCAAGATTTTATGAGAATTTGTGAGATATTTCTAAAATAAATTTAGAAACGATCTTTTGTGATGATTATCTTAAATATCATTGTGTTATCGCTATGTACGAGTTTTAGGTTAGTTTGACGGAGTTAAACTGTGGGCTGTTTTAAAACCCGACTGCGGCGAAACCAAAAGGGAGGGCTTATAGATCTTTAAAACTACCCAACGGATTTTGGTTCGTTTTTTTAAAATAGATAAAGTGATTCAAGCGGAAGTTTTAGTATATAAAACAAAACTACCACGACAACTAACAGCTAGTCTAATCATAATTTGACACATGAGGTGTCATTAGAATCGTCTTGATCATCCGCCGGGATTAGACTATGTAATGACACAATATAATCAATATGGCGCCCGCTCTATAGGCCATTAAAGTCAGGAATTTAAAAAAAACTTAAATGGTCCGTATTAGTTAAGAACTTTTACATCAGAATCAGGGCCATTATCTTTTGCATTGTTAAACTTACACGTGACGATCAAGATAGAGTCATTTGCCTATCCAATCAAATCCGATATAATATCATAGGTAGGTACTTCTTTTTTTGCTAACCTTACCTAACTTTCTACCTACTAATTTAAATTGCATAGTCCATCTTGATACACTAAATATGTATTATTAACTTATCAAATATTTTATTCTTAAATAGATGACCCGATTTTGATAAAACTGTAATTAGAATCCATAGGTATACTTATCGGATACATGTATCGATACTAAGTGGTCTGTAAAAAATCGATTCAGCGTCAAATCGATAAGATTAAATAATCAATCAATATTTTTACAACTAACATGGCAGATACAGTTAATTAGTGTTTTTTTTTGCCAGCGTAAGTCCCGATCCCGTGGGAATATCGGGAGTTAATGGAGCCTATATATTAAGTCAGGTCTCCAACTACCTACATACGAAGTTTTATTGCAGTCGGCTCAATAGTTTTTTTCTGATGAGGTAAAAAAAATAAGTAACTTTTTTTTACAAATTCAGTCCAATAGTTTCGGACAAACAAACGAAAAAATCCTCTATAAATTATTAGTATGTTACGAGTATCAATCAATTATTGTATTTAATATTAGTTATTAGTTGCTCCCCGTGGTTTCAGTCGCGTAAATCCCGATCCCGCGGGAATTTCGGGATCAACAGTCCATTGTCCTTTTCCATCCCTTAAACGAAACTACCACTAAGTCTATTTTGATCTTAATCGGTCCAGTCGTTTGACAAATATACAATTATACAAACAAACAAATAAATAGGTAACTAAACAAACTTTTGGACTCAAAATACTTATTAGTTAGTATGATTTCGTACTTATAATCAGTTAACCTAAAACATTAAAATGTAAAAAATCTTTAAAAAAAAAAAATCTCCCCGGGACATATCGAACAACCCTAATCCCAACCCTATTTAGTAATCGAATTCCTATTTCAAAAAATGATTGACCACTAAATTCACACCTTTTAAAAAAAGAGACTGTTCAATGTTGCCAGCATAGAAATCGCACGTATCCTAATTCAATGGCTGCCAGTATGGTGCAAAGCTAATGACAAGCTAATGTTTATTGTATTAGGGTTGCCATAGTGAAATATTACAATGATAATGGTGATCACGCTGTGCGCATGTTTTGGGCGTGTCAATGATTGTTAAGAGCGCCATTGTTGGTACATTGGAGGGAATTTTGTAATATTTAGTAATCACAGTAGATTTTTATACGAGCACCTACTGAGATTTATTGTGCGTTTCTTGTGTCTTGTTTTCGTAATGAAAGTTCGAAAATTAGCTATGTATGTTAGTTTTTATGGCTTTTGTTAAATAAATAATAATGTTGCTTTAGTAAGGTGGCGGGTGGCCCTAATTACCTACTGATACATTATCACTATCACTACATAGTATAAAACAAAGTAGCTTTCTCTGTCCGTATGACCCTATATCCCTATGTATGCTGAAATCTTTAAAACTACGCAACGGATTTTGATGCGGTTTTTTTTAATAGATAGAGTGATTCAAGAGGAAGGTTTTTATGTATAATACATGCATAAACCAGCCGTGCGAAGCCGGGGCGGGTAGCTAGTAATATATACGCAACAAATTGTAAACCTCCTATTTTTTTTAAGTCGGTTAATAAGATCGAAGTCGGTCTATCACCAAACAGTATTGAAGTACTGTTTGGTGACAGACCGACTACTCAGTACTTCAAACCATTTCAAACCATACTATTTATATTGTTAACTAGCTGCGCCCCGCGGTTTCACCCGCGTAAGTCCGATCTTTAAATTCTCACCTTTTAAACCTTCCCTAGACCTCCACGAATAATTCAAGACCAAGATAAGATAAATCCGTTCAGCCGTTCTCGAGTTTTAGCGAGACTAACGAACAGCAATTGATTTTTATATATATAGATTAATATTTATTATTAATAATATTAGAATTAATATTATTAATACAATGGAATTAACAATATTAGGATTCAATAATAATATGGAATTAATAATATTAATTCCATTGTAGCCTTTTGATTTAAGGCGGGTTTTTTATGGTGGGATAATTTTCCATGGTCAATTTACCCTTCATATTCCTAACTAATCTAATCCTAATCTGAAAATTTGTTTATTTATTTATTCAAATGAGTGTACCGGGTTAGATAAATCTAGCCATAGTAGTTGTTCAAGGGATATGGAAAAACACATAAGTAGTATACTTTTGATCTTGAAATTCCTGCGGGACTTACGCGAGGCTCCGAAACAAATAAGGGCTTCTTCTAGATATTCCCACGGGATCGGAACTTACCAGCGCTGCTAGTGATCTATAACATCTAATGTTCCCAATTATTTCCTCTAGCAATGAAGGGTCGAGACGGACTAGGCGGTGGGGGCTCATGCGCGCCCAACGACGTGTTCTGCTCAGTTCCAGGCAGACTGTCACTGTTGTCTTCAACCAGCAAGTACAAGGTGACCGTCGCTGAGGTGCAGAGGAGGCTGTCACCGCCTGAGTGTTTGAACGCTTCTCTACTGGGTGGAGTTTTGAGAAGGTTAGTTTTATACATTAAATTCCTTAGGAGCAATGACACTTTTTGACGTGATCATCATCATCAGCCGGTATCAGTCCACTGCTGGACGTAGGCCTCTCCCAAGATACGCCACTGAGCCCGATCTTCGGCTCTTCTTCTCCATTCACTGCCCACTGCTTTGCGTATATCGTCACTCCACCTGGTCACAGGGCGTCCTACACTACGTTTGCCAATTCGCGGTCTCCACTCCAAGACAAGTTTACCCCAACGATTATCAGTCCTGCGGCAGATATGACCAGCCCACTGCCACTTCAGTTTGCTAATCCGTTGAGCTATGTCGATCACTTTAGTTCTCTGGCGAATTACTTCGTTCCGGATTCGATCCCGCAGAGAAACACCGAGCATAGCTCTCTCCATAGCTCGCTGAGCGACTTTAAATTTGTGGACTAGTCTAGCTGTGAGTGTCCACGTGATACCGTCTAATAAATTGATGGAACACCTGCATTCACACAAAAGTGTCATGTTCCGGTAACATGACGTGTTTCGTTCCAGATGTGTGACGTCATGCGTCATGGAAATATGAGAATATTTTATAATAATATCGCTCATCTGGGCTTGTGTTATGATGACGAGTGACGAATAGAAGACATATAGTATAAAGGAAAAAAAGAAAACACAGGATACAAAAATATATACCTACTTAGAGGAATAACAAAAAAAAAACTAAATTTTTCATCGTTTTCAAAATCTCAATTTTTCATACTTTTCTTATGACGTCATTACGTAAAATTATCACTTGTTTTTTTTTTTGATGTATTTTGTCTGTTTTCATACCTTAATGTCGCTAAAGATCTCAAGTTAAATTCTACGCAATTTGAAAATTCGATTTTTTTTTATATTTAGATCTATAGTATTCTTTATTCTAAACACCATTTTTAAATAAACAAAGCTTGAGTCTACTTGTACTTGTATACGGGCTGTTTTCCGTGAAGATTGCCCAGCACCTACTACCCTCTCAGCTTAGTCGACCATGCCCATAGGAAAGAACTTGTTAATACTTCTGGAGCCAACTAAGCCGCGGGTTTCATCACGATGTTTTCCTTCACCGTAAGAGCAATGACAATTAGCGCACATACAGTTTTCTTAAGAAAAATTAGTGCACGGCTGGCCGCGATTCGAACCCACGACCTTCAGAATGAAAGTCGTGGTATCTACCACTAAGCCAACATCGCTCTAGCTTGAGCTTTAGTATAAGTGTTACAAAGGATGGCATAAAGAGGTCTGATTGCGGAAAACAGCCCGTATACAAGTACAAAAGATGGCCATATCGCTCAAAGGGATCTCTTTCAGGCATTGATGTTAAGTTTATCGGAAATTCGGTAATTTCGGTATATTAAAGATATTGAAATATGCAAGCACTTGCAATAGCAAAATAATTATAATCCCGCAAAAGAAAACAGCTCACCTGTGATAATTTCGATATTTAAAACGCGTAGCCATGTTAATATGGCTTTTGTCCTGTAATTATTTTTTTGCGCTGGCAACATTTTACAAGTTGCGGTCTGTAGGGTACCGGTTGGCTGTTTTAGTGGTTAAAATAAGTATGAATGTCTAGTAATAATAACCTAGGGTTTAAGTAGAGGAAGCGGTGCTGGCCTAGTGGTGAATAACTCGACTTTCATTCTGAAGGACGTGGATTCGAATCTTGCCGTACACCGATGGATTTTTCTTATGAAAAATGCTGCAGATATTTTTTTTATGATGTTGACAGAGCAGAGCATGAGTCATGACGTCATAGATTAAAATGTATGGTGACTGTTTTCGGGGGATTATTTAAATTAACAAAGAAAAATGTATTTTTTTTGACAATTAAACAAGACTTTTTCGGAAAAAATGATGATTGTAAGATAATAAATATTTGCGACTTTTGAAAAACTTAGTGAAAATCAGTCAAGATCCCAATTGAGAACATATTCACACACAACAAAATAAGAATTCGTTTCGGATATGATTCGTCTTCGAAAGTATAGCTATTTTAAACCTGCTTATCGCTATTTTTATGTACTTGAAATAAAAATATAAATTAACAACTAAAAACTTACTGGGATTTAAGAAGCACAAAATTAACTGAAATAAAAATTTTACACTTGCAAAAAGAGTCTCTCCGGCGGGGAATCGAACCCCGGTCTCCCGCGTGACAGGCGGGGATACTGACCACTATACTACCGAAGACTTATTTGGAGTTGCAAAATTTTGGAACAGTTCGTGCAACAATTTTCACTCAATAGATAAGAATGCACACCTAAAATTTTATATCATTACAAAATGTATCTTTATTTCTTTCTGTTTTCTATTGGTGCTATCTATCGTGGCGTAATGGAACTAGTCTTTTTTAGGGTTCCGTACCCAAAGGGTAAGAACGGAACCCTTTTACTAAGACTTCATCTATCTGTCACCAAGCTGTATCTCAGGAATAGACAGTTGTTTTCACAGTTATTGTATTTCTGTTGCCGCTTTATCAATAAGTACTAAAAACATAATATAATTGTACGGAACCCTTCGTGCGCGAGGCCGGCTTTGTTTCCTATTTATTGAATTCAATAGAAAAAACACATGAAAAAGACCTGTCAATTAAATCAACCAAGTTGTACTTATATTTTGTAAAGCGATACTTTCTAAACGAATCAATCTGAAATCAACTAAAATATGTTCATACAAGCTTATGTAGGTACTTAGATATAATACCAACGTATGGATAATTGGATATAGCGAATTAATCAAACGGAAAAATATCTTTATCCGCTTGAATGTTACACAAAGACTCGCTGTCAAAACTTGATTCGGCCGCCATTATTTCGAAATTCAAACTTGAATATAGTACCTACCTTCATATGGGTTTTTGTTTGGTTTTTCTGGTAGAGTACGTTTCATCAAATAGTTTCCTCTGTCGTCATGTTGGTTCCCCTGCCTCCTTGCTCGAGACTCAAGACGCGACAACATTTTATTAAATCAGCAAAGAAGTCTAATTAATGTGTTAGTTTATTTAAAAGCCTTATTTATAATTTATAATGACTTAGATTAATTAATTACGATAAAAATCTGTGATTATGAGAATTAACAATGATGTGATCTTCTTCTTTTCGTGTCGATTCCCTTATATTTTTATTATTTTTTGAAATTATTTAATTTTTTATATTTTTGTAAGTAAGTACTATTTAGTTTATTTATTTTTTGTTTTTGTATTTAGTCTTTTATTTTTATTATTATTCTAAATAGTATCCAGCCCAATAAGTGGCTACAGCCGCAGCCGCGGCGGCGTCATCAGTCACCTCGTAGAGGTCTTGTGTGGTTAGATTTAGGATTACTAGAATAAATAATATTAAAGTTATTAAGAATTAGTATGATTTTTAACTAAGTTCGTTGAATAACTATTTAAGATAACTGCGATGTTTTAAGTGAATCTGTGTGTAATTAAAAAATAAACAAAGCAATTATTAAGACTGAAATTTACATTAAAGTTCTTAAGACTTATTTTTTTTTTATCTAATAATTGTTTAAATGATGATTTTGACGAAAAACTGCCTTTTTATCACGCTTTTATTAGGTCGACCTGGGGCTCTATTTTTGAATCACTCGTGTGACATATCTTCGTCGTATACGCCTACAAGTCACGCTCAACTTCCAAGTCGCATGACACCAATTTTCTGTATTTTTAATCGTTCGTCGTCGAAATTAAAAATGACAATTTTTGGTTGTTTTCCGCAGAAAATTGAAAACCGGTAATTACCGATGAACATTCGAAATAATACCAAAAGATAGAAATATTTTTTAAAGATTGTTTCCGAATGTTTGACTATGATTGTTTAACGTTTACTCTACCACTCGCCTGTTGGCGACGAGTGGTGGAGACCACTCGTTACGATCGAGCGATTCAAAAATAGCGAATTTCCAATGTCGACCGAATATCAGTAGAAATCGAGCGCTCGACGCGGGGCGAACGATTCAAAAATAGGGCTCCTGTATGTATGTATAACTTTAACTAACTATGTAATGGAATCTTGCAAGTAATTTTTAGTAAGTACGTTTTACCAGAAATTCGTTCAATTAAGGCGGCCCCGTGATAGTGTTCGCGATGTTTGTGCGCGAATCTAAATCGCACTTGGCCAGTTTTTTTCTCTCTTCATAATATTAAGGTGTTACCGACGCTCTCTCCATACAAACGTAGTCGACTGTTTCCTCCCTGGATAATGACACTAAAGCAAATATTTTTGTTGTATAAAACTTATAACTGCCATGACTATGCCCTCTATGTCTTTTTCTAATTATCAAAGAAATTAAGATTTAAACACAAAAAATAAAAATAAACAAAACATAGGGGCATGGCCATGGCAGTTATAAGTTTTATGCAACAAAAATATTTGCTCTAGTGTCATTATCCAGGGAGGAACAGTCAACTACGTTTGTATGGAGAGAGCGCCGCCGTTACCCTTTCCTCTTAATACTTACCTATTCCACCTACTTGCTAAATAAAAATCATCAAGTAGGTACCATAGGTAATCGAAGCCGACGAAACTCAAGAGCACTACATCATTCAACGCCCGCGCATCTATCTACCCACCATAGAAACCGCAACCACTTTAATATCGATTACTTAAACGTCAATGTCAAAATTATACAATGAATCAAAAGCCGCAGCGAAAATCAACAGCGGTGCCGACCGATGCCGAAAAAAAGAAAAATGTTTTAGGGTTCCGTGACTTAGACAAGTATTTATGCTTAGAAATTTGTCTATGGTCTGGTTATTTCTATTTTAAGAATATAGTCCTGGCTAGGGTAATGAGTTTTTCACTAAAATCTAATGATACAGTTTTAAGCTATTGCATAGCTTTTATCGCGGGCTTCGAGCGCGGCGACCGAATCAAGAAATTCTGTAACGAAAATAAAACCTAAATCTCCCCACTCCGCCTATCATGTAGCTCGGCCGAGCGTTCGCTTAACGTAATGTATATGGCAAGTACGTACGACTGTACGAAGCTCGCACAATGCAATAGCTTTACCGCGGCGCGGCGGCAGTCCCCGAATGCCACACTTTTTTTTTTGTTTTTGTCAAAATCGGGCACGCAACTCCTTTCAGCATTTTTCGCTATCTTTTATAGTTTAGGATATAGCCCTGAAGGCCCACATAAAAAATTCACCTTGTATATTTCCAGAAGAAAAGTATATACCTAAGTAGTATATTTGTTGTCTAGCACCCATAACACTAGTCTAGTTAGTTAGCTTGGGGCTAGATGGCGATGTGTGGAATGTCCTGCAATATTTATTTGTTTATTTTTTTAAAAGTCTAATTGCGGAAAATAAGCCCGTGAACAAAAGTGCAAACTTTCATTACTCATTACCCCATTTCTTTGCAACTACAGAACCCTAGTGCACGCAACCGCATTACACTTGACCAATATTTCATATTTCCTAACGGCGAATTTCATAATTATCGTCGAAAAAGTCTTGATTGATAATCTTTCTAATCGAATACTCGATTATTCGAATACAATCGGATGACCATCTCGATTCTATCGGATCGACTATTCATTCGATTTACTTTAGCATTGATTGTGATTCCTTTATTGTTTATCTCGTTAGCGTATTGCTTTGTTATTGGTTAGGCAGACGTGTGAAAGATGTTACCGGTTATCAAACCAGAAAAAAATTTAAATTTGCCTGAAAATTATTTACAAGAACATTTATTAAGAACTTAATTTTATTTTATTATGCTTTATCGTTTACTAGCGACCCCGGCTTCGCACGGCTATATTATGCATCTATTATACTTATAAACCTTCCTCTTGAATCACTATATCGATTAAAAAAAACCGCATCAAAATCCGCAGCGTATCCTTAAAGATTTAAGCATACTAGGGATATAGGGACAGAGAAAGCGACTTTGTTTTATACATACTATGTAGTGATAGCTAGACTAGAGTATTAAGAAATATATTTTTATTTATGTGTGGGCACAGAGTAGTGGTTTGTAAGCCTTGTTTGGTATTATTATAAACGAGAAGCGCTCCGCGGTTTCACCCGCGTAACTCCAGATTTCGTGGGAATATCGGGATGAAAATTAGCCTATGTTATTACCAATTAATCAATGTATCCTCATACCAAGTTTAATCAAAATCGGTCCAGTAGTTTCGAAGCCATTTGTTACAAACAAACAAATATTTTTTTTCGGGATGATACTTGTAGTAGCTGCAAACCGGGGGTCTAATATTGCTAATTTCGACGAATCGTATCCGAATCGTAATACGAATTAAATTTGATCTATTTTGTGTGTGATTTTAATATGAAAACCGAAACACGTCGCGATCATCGCGTTTTTTTATTAAATTACAAATTACCGCGGAAAATTGCCGGACTTATGCGGGTGAAACTGCGGAGCGAAGCTAGTTTTTAATAAAATCATTATAAATAAAGATAGACAAGTAAGTAGGTACCTATAAAATGATAAAAATAAGTTTTATTCTTGAGTTCATTCGCGACGAGCGGTTTCATTTCTCGATAATATTGATAAGCTAAATTTTGTAAATCGTGCGTCTCGACCGGGGGACCCTACGGAGTGCTAAATTCCGACAAATTATTAATAGGGTGGGTAGATAGCTATATATCTTCTTAATATATATAAATCTCGTGTCACAATGTTTGTCCTCAATGGACTCCTAAACCACTTAACCGATTATAATAAAATTCGCACACCATGTGCAGTTCGATCCAACTTGAGAGATAGGATAGTTTAAATCTTAATTTATCCCGATATTCCCACGGGATTGGGAGTTCCGCGGGTGAAACCGCGGAGCGCAGCTAGTACGTATATAGATAATTGTTTGTTATTCAAAACTAAGTACCTCACCCTTAAATTGAACGCATAATTTGATTTGTAGAGTGAACGTAACAAAGTTCGATGCGATCAGCATTGGCTTCACCTACCTACAATTTTTTTTTAAATAATTATAGTTTTGTTTGGATTTTTTTATTGTTCCTAAATTATTGTTACCCAATTATATATTACTAGCGACCCGCCCCGGCTTCGCACGGCTATATTATGCATGTATTATACAATGACATTATAAACCTTCCTCCTGAATCACTCTATCTATTTAAAAAAACCGCATCAAATTCCGTTGCGTAGTTTTAAAAATTTAAGCATACAAAGGGATATAGGGACAGAGAAAGCGACTTTGTTTTATACTATGTAGTGATAGTGAAGTGATGTACCTAATAGTTAAGGAAGTGCGGAATCTTCTGATACAAACATATTCCAGCCTGCCTAGCATGAAGACCAAAACACGATACGATAAAGCGATATAACTACATCAACTCTCAAAATATGATAGATAAAGCCGCCATGTTGAATTTTTATCATATTTTTTATCGCAATTTATAAAAAAAATTCAACATGGCGGCTTTATCTATTATATTTTGAGAGTTGATGTAGTTATATCGCTTTATCGTATCGTGTTTTTTTCTTCATGCTAGGCAGGCTGAGACAAATATTGATGTTATATATTGGGCTACAGAATAAATGATTTATTATTATATTATTAAACTAGCTGCGCCCCGCGGTTTCACCCGCGTAAGTCCGATCTTTAAATTCTCACCGTTTAAACCTTCCCTGGACTTCCACAAATAATTCGAGACTAAAATTAGCCAAATCGGTTCAGCCATTCTCGAGTTTTAGCGAGACTAACGAACAGCAATTGATTTTTATATATAAGATTCGAATCAATAGCCAAACTACATACTAATACTTACTTATCAAAATACATATATTTTTTCGAAATAATGACCAGGGGCTCTATTTTTGAATCGCTCGTGTGACAAAGCTTCGTCGTATACGCCTACAAGTCACGCCCGACTTCCAAGTCGCATGGCACAAATTTACTGTATTTTTTTATCATTCGTCGTCGAAATTTAAAATGTCAATTTTTATTCGTTTTACGCAGTTATTTGAAAAGCGGTAATTACCAGCGGACATCCGAAATTATCCCAAAATATATAAATATTTTTCAAAGACCGTTTCCGAATGTTTGACTATGATTGTTTGATGTTTATTCTACCACTCGCCTGTCGGCGACGAGTGGTGGAGACCACTCGTTACGATGGAGCGATTCAAAAATAGCGAATTTTCGATGTCGAACGAATATCAGTAGAAATCGAGCGCTCGATGCGGGGCGAACGATTCAAAAATAGGGCTCCTGTCGACATTCAAAGCCACACTCCTTAGAGAGGCATCAAAAAAAATCTTACACATTTAATTGCAGGGTCCCGTACAGAACCCTACAAATTAAACGGGACCCTAGCCAACTAAGCTGCGAGTTTTCGTTTTCCATCACCGTAAGAGGAATGTCATTATGCGGACATAATTTTTTTTGTAACTAAAATCCTTTGGAATCAAATTCGAGATTAATTACCACTAGGCCACTTCTTACTACTTCTAGGCGGCTTCTTACTATTATAATATTACTAGCGACCCGCTCCGGCTTCGCACGGCTATATTATGCATGTATTATACATATAAACCTTCCTCTTGAATCACTCTATCTATTAAAAAAACCGCATCAAAATCCGTTGCGTACCTAGTTTTAAAGATTTAAGCATACATAGGGATATAGAGACATAGGGACTTAGGGACAGAAAAAGCGGTATACTATGTAGTGATAGTGATAGTGATAGTGATGATAGTGATTATTAGCTGTCCCGGGAAACGTTTTGCCATTTACAAAAAAAATAAAAAAAATGATGCTGTTGGATTCTCAGACCTAACGAATAAACACAAAAAAAATCATACAAATCGGTTCAGCCGTTTAAGTGGACATAGGTAACTAACACCGCGACACGAGAATTTATATTTATTTAATAGGTAGAAAGTAGATACTTACCTATTATTATTATACAATATACATAACTAAGAGTCAAGATGCATGCATGTCACCAAATCAATAGAAATTAAAAATAATTATTGCCGAGTCACTCGTCGTTATCAGGCAATATTTAATTTAGCTATTCAAAATTAATTGACATGACAGTCCAAATATTTTGCATGGCGAAAATTAACAATGAATAAAATTAAATCTCAAGAAACGATTGCAAAAAATAAACACAGAGGCATACTTTTTTAATTTAGCCCAATCATTTTGACTTTTATTCCGCTACTCAACAACAGATGGCGTTAGCAGTATTTTCCAGTAAAACGCTTAAAACTTACAAGCTTCCGCAAGCTTCATAGTGAGGGTTTCTGATAAAAAAAGTGGCCTCAGTATTAATTATATATGTGCTAAGTAGTGGAATTTATTGTTTTATTTTCTTTTCAGAGCAAAAAGCAAAAATGGCGGGAGATTATTACGAGAGAAACTAGAGAAGATAGGTTTGAATTTACCCGCGGGGAGAAGAAAAGCAGCTAACGTCACGTTACTAACGTCTTTAGTTGAAGGTAAGCACAAAAAACAATTAGGTTAAAAACGTAGTCATTTCAGTTTAAATTCTCGCGCGCATTCGGAATTAAAAATGGAACTTCCTATTTGTTTTGTTCATAGACTAAAATTCTGTAGAAGTTTGTAGTCTCTATAGTGTAAACGAACCTTAATTTCTTGATTTTTATACAAGGTGTACAGGGTGTAAGTTTAGAGAAAATATTTTTGTGAGAATGGGCTTAGGGAAAATTATTTCAGAACAGCGGATTTTTTAATAGAAAAAATATACGCACAAATCACACGATTTATACACAATACTTTTTAGTGTTTTTTTTCATCGTACTTTTAAATGTTTAGGTACATAAAATAGGAAAAAACTAACCATTGTTTTTTTTCTGTAATACAACATTCTGTTTTTTTTTTCTTAGCGGAAGCAGTGCACTTAGCCCGCGATTTCGGCTACGTGTGCGAGACGGAGTTCCCTGCGCGTGCACTGGCCGAGTACCTCGCGCGGCAGTACGCGGAGCACGATGCGAGGAGACGACGAGATTTGTTACAGGCTACTAAACAGGTTAATAGAAAACTACATGTTAATATTTATAATTTTTATTTTGTGCCATAATTTTGAAGCAATATAAAACATTAAAATTTTACAAAAAATATTACAGAATTAAGTTATTTTCTTTGATTAATCATGAAGACCTACTAGTTTCGCTCTAGGTTTTGATAACTATCAACTCTCACATTTGGTCAGTTCAGTTGGTAAGACTACCACTACGGTAAAGTACCGTTATGGGGCAAATAAATAAAAATATTTGTTTGGGTAACTTGGTAGGTACAAATTAGTTTTTTTTAACTGGATCCTCTGGTGTCCTTTCAATTTTTTCGAAATTGTTCATGATTTAGGAATTCAGCTCCAATAAACACTTATAAAATATTATCTTAAACCTTTTCCTTTTTTATAGGTAACAAAAGAGCTAATGGACCTGTTGAACCAAGACCGATCACCGCTGTGTAACACGCGACCTCCACACCTGCTGGAGCCGGCCATCCAGCGGCACCTCACTCACTTCTCACTTATTTCACACGGATTCGGTGGCCCGGCCATAGTCGCCGCACTCACTGCTATACAGGTAGGTTGCAAAACCAGTAGAGGATTAAAGACGTGATGTGTGTTTTCTATTTATGTCTTACTAGCTCTGCCCTGCTTATTGAGAGTGCAGTAACTCAGTCAAACATGTTTTCGAGAAAAACGCGGTTAAAGTTTTTTAGAATATTTTTTGATATTGCTCCTAAAATATTAATGCTATTGAAACATGATATACACCAAAAGAAAGAGAAAAATGTAGAGATAGTGTTAACATTAAAATTAATAATATATATTAATATACTTTAAAATAAAGTCGAAAAATTTACATATGCTTAGTAATTATTATCAGTGTAAAATGGTCATCCTAAGAATAAGTGCAGCAAGTACCATAGTTGCTGCACTTTTGGTTAGTTTTTTAGAAGCATTAAGGTAAGTTAAATAAAATGTAAGGGAACTTTTTACTAGTATTTACTAATTAAAGGTACATGTTATCAAACTCGGTGTAACAATTATTTGTGGAAATATTTTATATTTCACCAAATCTTTATGTACTTATTTTTACGTTGTAGTCTTTGCATGCACGTCTTTATGTTTGTAAAATCAATCTAAGAATTATTGGATATCTAATAAAAAACTAACGAATAAAAATAAGTAGGTAGTCCTAAAAGTCTTTCAGTTACTTTGAGGTACAATATATTGAGTATATCTATTTGACTTAAACTTTTTTAAAACCAATTTGTATAAAATAGAAAAGAAAAAAACTTAACCCAGAACGTCCCGACTGTTTTTTACTATAAGATAAGATAATTTTTATTCAGAAATACAGTACAATAATAAACATATATAGGCACAATTTTTTTCTTAAATCTATGTCCACGTGTGCCTGAACTAGGTGATCCTGTGTTTCAGGCGACATGTGCTGATATTTTAATTAAAACTAAAAAATGACCACTTATTATTAGACACGAAAATTGAATGTATTGAAATGCATGTTTATGTTATAGGTAAACAGAGTTAATAATATTAATCATCGAATCTAAGAAGTAAGAATCGAAGTACAAATATGTCTATAATAAATAAATCACAAGTTTTACTTACACCTATTTACTTACTTCAAAAGTATTAGTAATTCCTCTATATCTTCATAGGACATATTTTGAAGTGCTTTCTCGAAGGCTTTTTTACAATTTATGTAGTTAAGTGGAAAAATATTTGTTATAGCATTTAGGTTATTATATAGTAACGGCCCTAGGAACATTTTGAATTTATGTGTGAAAGCTAAGTTAGTTCTTATTTGTAGACGGCAAACTATATCACTCCTTCTTATATTAGCAAAATCAGTGGTGTAGGGAAGGGCTGCATGCTGCTTTAGTACAATGCTCGCTACAAATAACTGTCGAACTGTTAGTACTTTACATGATTTGTACAGGAGGTCAGTAGGGAAAAGAAATGGACGGAAAGTAGACACCTTGAGAATTGCTCTCTGAGCTCTCTCAATTGTTAGTAGCAATGTTTTGCCCGCACCACCCCATGAGCTAATACAGTAGGTTAGTATTGATTGACATAGAGCAAAATAAACTTGCCTGATTACTTTTGTGTCTGCAATATGCCGTAATTTTTAAAGACATATTAGCTTACGAGTTCTTTTACATGAAGCTTCAATATGAGATTTAAACGAAAGAGTTTCGTCTATTATAATACCCAGGTATTTTATATTGCTACCAATTTTGATAGCAGAACACGCACATTGGTTATCGCTGTGAGGACTACAAATAATGAGCATATAATGTTGGATTATTTTGCGTTGACAATAGTTTGCGCATTGAAAACTGAATATAATTTGTCTTGTCTGCATTAAGTGTTAGTAAGTTGTGCTGAAGCCAATCTTTAACAACATTGAACCCCTGTTGAGCATATTGATAGACTTCGCTTTTTGAATTAGCCGAAAAGAGAAGAGCAGTGTCGTCAGCATACGATATTATAGTGCCATGATCTAGCACTAGATTACATAGGTCGTTTATGTAAGTAGATCAATTATAGGGTAGGTCATAAAATACTTCCTTGGGGAACTCCAAACGAAGTGTTATTTTTATCAGCACTGACAATATTGTCTAGGTATCCTAATGCATTGGGTACGTTCTTCTAGATAACTTATAAATAGTTTCAACTGAGTACCTCTTATACCTATACATTCAAGCTTTCGCAACATAATAGGGATAGAAACTGAGTCAAAAGCTTTGGCTTTGGCTTTTTTTGGTGTGGTGTACCTCATTTGAAAGGTCGTAATGAGTACTTCATTTAATTCTATAGAACAAAAAGATCCCACTCAGAGGAGCGGAGATATTTTGGTGTCAATCATACTTAGTTTCATAGTAAGAAATAATTAACCTCAAATAGTCATAACTACTTTATAAAACGCTGCACACGTTTATGCGGTACTTCGGATGAAAGGTCTTAATTAGCATAACATTTTTGTACTACATCATAAAAAATCCTACCCGGCGGAACTGAAATATTTCGTCTTCAATGCAATATTCGTACTAAGTAATGAAACTCCCACTGTCATAACTACTTTATAAACGTTGCACACCTTCATGCGGTACCTCAAACGATAGGTCTTAACTAGTTGCTGCATTTATGTTAAGGAAAAAGTATTTTGATTATGTTATTTACATTATACTAAGTGCAGTATGTAGGAGTTACTGCAATTATGACTAAAAATAATATTATATGAGCTAATTAAATATATAGTAACTTAAGTTACTACTCTTATTGTAGGGATTTTTTTTTAATTAGTTAAGTTACTGCGTTCTTACTTAATGATATTTCAGGTTTCTTATGGAATTTCGACACATGAGTCAGTTTACAAAGAAGGATTTTTTCTGCTGATTCCGATTCTGTATATAACTCAATTTTGCCAAAAATACGAGTTACTGCACTCTCAATAAGCAGGGCAGAGCTGCGCTCCACGGTTTCACACGTGTTAGTCCCGATCCCGTGGGAATTTCGGGGTTAAAAGTATCCTACATTGTCTTTCCCCATCCCCTAAACTATCAGTTCAGTCCAGTCGTTTGACCATGAACAAACAAACAATTAAACAAACATTCGGATTTATAGTATAAGTGAGGATTCTTACCCCTTTGACTCTTTGACAATAACTTAACACTTAATTCAGTCAGTGTTTAAAATTATGTTTTCTTTGTTTCAGAATTTCCTAAACGAATCACTGAAGCATTTAGATAAACTATATCCCCAAAGCGGCATGGTCTCATCGACAATGGACAAAACAAAAATGGACCCCGACATTAAAAAGTAACAAAAGCGTTACGACGGGAACGTCGGACGGTCACTTTAAAAAATAGAATTAATTATTCAACGTTTCGAAGTGGAATAAACAGTGTTGCCAACAAACTGCCATATTGCGTATTTATTTGACTGGCAACCCGCATACAAATAAAGTGCAATTATAATACTCATGATTGTGAGATTGTAAATATAATTTTAAGCGAGTAGTATTAATTTAAGCATTTATAGCTATAATTCATTTTTCAGCTCAATTTTTAAGTGATAGATATTTTTAATAACGCATTTCTCAACCGCTGACACATATCAAGAATTGTAAATATTTTATTACTTAATAAAAGACATTTTTTAAGAACCCCATAAAAAAAGATGGAGCTAGGTATAAAATCAATTTAAAGATAATTATTCGGTGAATATGTTTGTTATGTACCTACCTATTTCTTTGTTTTTAAAGTCAAATTTGCATTTAATTATTACCAGCCAATTATTGAAAACCTCTTTAGCTAGTAATTTGTAATTTAGCTATAGTTTTGCTAGTGATTCATTGTGAAAGTGTGCCAATTAGTTATAATTATAATTAACATGGAAACTCTATTTCCAACATCTTATGTAATTTAATATTTATTGCGGCGTGTAAATATTGGAGGATATGTGCTCATATTTTTGTATTAAATTTGCTCCTGTTTGTGTGTAATATTTCTAAGAACTGAATCGAATCTATTAACCTTACCCCAAAGTCATTTTTGTGATTGAAACCCAAGCGAAATATTTGAGCAAAGGTGGAGTTTTGGTCGTCATTTTTGTTTTTAGTGACCTTTAAGTTGATACCTCTATGCCCATAAGTAAAATGGTATTTATCTGACACCCTGTATTTTATATTCGTCCTCATTTTATTCAGTTTTTAAGTATTTTCTTGTAAAATAATTGTAATTTACCTTAATTTTAATATCTTTAAATTGAATGATGCACTGTTCAATACTTTATGTAATTTAAAATAAAAAAATAAAAACATTTTAAATCACGATTCTGTAATAATTTTGTTTTGTGAAATTAAAAGAATGATGTTTTACTGGTTGTTTTTATTTATTTTCGTCTCTGCGGTGATTAGCTGATAATACATCTTTTTTCCATACATAGATCGATTTATTTACTGCAAGTCGTCAATGTGAACATTTCTTTAAAACCAGAGACAACGTTATTTTCTATATCTGACACAAGTGTTGCCAAGTAACTGAGAGCCTACATTTCAAAACTTTTGAGCTTCTGTAGCTTGGTTAAATATTTTGTTTTATTTAAAACCTTGTAATTGTTGAATAATTTATTTCAATGAAACCGTACGTCTCATGGCTATAACCGCGATAGTCCACCTGTAGATTTTGGTTTATTATTAATTAAATTCTTATAATAAAATTGGCTTTTCACAAAAATTGTACCTTTACAAGATTAAAGTGTAGCAATACTGTCCTGTCAAACTTAAAGTTTTAGTAAAAGTTATCGGGTGGGTTAGTTAGTTTGCGATCTAATAATTTGAAAAATATTTCTAAATAAATGGATTATGACGAGGAAACATCAAACAAATGCTGCTACAAGTGCGCCGTACAACCTATCGAGGATTTATCGATTTACCACAATCCTGAAAACTCAAAAACTGTTTTGTGGAATAAATATCAAGTTTTCTTCTACGAGAATTTAAATTTCGCTGCTACTACGAAGATATTCGTGTCTGAATACCAAATATGTGATATTTTACTTACAAATAATTTCCTACTGTGCATAGATAGCAATGGAAACGTGCATGCCACTGTGCTAAAGTTCAAAAGTTCTACTCGAAAACAAATGAAATTGGTCTTCCAACCTCGAGAAAATAACATTAAAACCTTCTTACTATACAAAGAAGATCTTATTCTAAGTTTGAAATACGAAAACGATACCTATTTTCTATGTTTACACAAGCTGAGTGTCGATTTTAAAATTACCAAAAAAACCTTATTAATTCCAAATAGAAACTGGCCAGTAACGGAGAAAAAAGGTTGTATCATTATTAAAACTCATTTGAAGAAAGAGATATACACAGAAATTACTAGAAAAACACCAGAGAAATACAACTTCGATAGTAGAATTCAAACTGACTGTGATTTAGTACTTATTTCTTTTGATACTGCTGTTTACTGTTGTATATTTAGTTCTAGAATACCAGCAGATGAAATTGAATTAATACAACTATATATATGCCCATCTGAGGTTAAAAATATCGAAATTATCAATTCGTACTATGTTGTAATAAGTATGTCGATTGGAACTGTAATTCGACTTAATTTAAAAGATATTTCAGCACCCCCAGATATCATACATTTAAATATGGCTATAGAAAAATTGGTTGCCATAAATGATATGTTAATTTACACTGATGGAATTTCCTTGTGGAAGACAGAAAATACTTTCACAGAAAAGTTAAAACTCAAAGATTTATCAGTTAAAAATGTTAAAGACATAAGTGTATATAATAACCAAATAATATGCACAACTTATACCAAGTTAATTTATGTAATTCCATTTAATTCTGGTTCATTTGCCGACGAAAAAGGCAGTTCCGTGAAGACTTTAGTCAATAATTCTGATTATTTGGAAAAAATATTCATCGAGATAGAAAGAAATAATGAAATAGTGAAAGAATTGAATATAGAACAGAACTATATTTTAGCCACAGCATTGTCCAATAGACAAGATGTAATGAAAAACATAAAAAGTCACATCATTGTTTATGATAACTTTAATAATATAAAAGAAAAAAATATAATATTCACTGAAGATTTATCACAGTATTTCAAACCAGATATTTATATATTCCTAATAAGTTTATCATTTGAAAATATTTCTCAACAAATACACAATATTCTATCAAATATCGCTGAAATAAGCACATTGAATATTACAATTAAATCTAACAATAATATTTTAAAAACTACATCCATTGAATTGGAAAGAAATTTAAAAGGTACAAATCATATTATACCTTTACCAATGGAAAATGTGTCTATAGATTTTAACATCGAAATAAAAATTGTTTCCAACATTCCTCGAGCTTTCGATGGACAGAATAACGAAATAATTCTATATAAAAATAATATTATTTTAAGATCTGAACATTTTATTCGAATACCTGCAGATGGTTATACATTTCTTAAAATACCAACTGATAATCAAAATTATTCTTTACAAAATAATATTGCTTTGGAACAAACCAAAGATTGGTCTCTTTATGTGAAATTACCTATAAATTACAAAGAAAAATTCAAAACTATAGATTTCAGCAACAAAAACTTGAACGAATCAAAAATCTTATTCATTAACCAGCATTTAAACAATGATGAATTTCTGTGTACCCAAAATACTGTAACATTCTTTATTGGAACAGAAAAAGTTATACTAGAAATTATAAATGATGGATTTTCGGAGCCAATTTTGAAAATTTCAAGTCAAAATTTAGAAAAGTCTTTTGATATAAGACAGTTTGTATCAAGATTGATAAACAAAGATTTTGGCGATAATGGAAAACTGTTTATTAATTGGAATTTTTATGCCAGAACTGAGGTAAATATTCTCACTTTTATGATTAAACTTCTATTAGATACTAGCTGCGCCCCGCGGTTGCACCCGCGTAAGTCCCGATCCCTTGGGAATATCGGGATAAAAAGTCGGGTAGCCTATGTGTTAGGCCAGGTCTCCAGCTATCTAGATACAAAGTTTCATTGCAATTGGTCCAATAGTTTGTGCCTGAAGGAGTAACAAACATACATACACGCACACACAAACTTTCACATTTTTAATATTAGTAGGATTCCCGTGGGATAGGCAACTTATATTGGTTACTAGTATATTATAAGTATGTATTTATCAAAGACTAGCATCATCTTACCGTTTCACCCGCGTAACTTCCGATCCCGTAGAAATATCGGAATAAAAAGTAGCCTATGTTACTGTCAATTAATCAATGTATCCTCATACCAAGTTTCATAAAAATCGATCCAGTAGTATCGGAGCCTATTCAATATTATATTACTAGCGACCCGCTCCGGCTTCGCACGGCTATATTATGCATGTATTATACATATAAACCTTCCTCTTGAATCACTCTATCTAATAAAAAAAAACCGCATCAAAATCCGTTGCGTAGTTTTAAAGATATAAGCATACAAAGGGAAATAGGGACGGCGAAAAGTGACTTTATTTTATACCTACTATGTAGTGATAAATAAGTACTTATAAAGTTCTATTACTCATGGCCCAGTACAATTTTACTAGCCTGGTTACATAGTTAGGGGCTAGATGGCGCTGTATGAGATGGCTTCCAATATTAATTTCATACCAATACGACTTGAGGCACTTAAAGCGCGCTCATTTAAAAGCGTTATCATAAGCAATAACTTCATCAACCTTATTTTCGTAATTATTTTTTTCAGAATCTCCAAAAATCAATAAAGAATGCTGTAACAAGTTTGAGTGAACCAGAAGAAATCCACAAATTGATAGAAATGTTTGAACGGAATATAATTGGATCTCTTCCTCTGTAATAAATTGGTTGTTTTGAAACTCTTTTCAGATGTGCTGCCATCTAGTTTTGAGTAGCCGAACTAAGGAACAACTGTGATTTTTAGATAATTAGCTGCGCTCCGCGATTTCACCCGCGTAAGTCCCGATCCCGTGGGTATATCAAAATGAAAAGTAGCCTATAGCCTTCCTCGATAATTTTACAATTCGAACCCGTAGTTCCTGAGATTAGCGCGTTTAAACAAACAAACTCAGCCTAGCTAGCATGACTGTTCGTGATATGATATGATAAAAGATAACGTATTATATCCACACCTACATAATTATCGATTTCGCGAGTATGACCAATGGAGCGATATGATAAGTTAAAATAATATCACGCAATATGAGATGATAAATACGTCACATCCACGTGATAGGAATTTCAATACTGCCAATGTAATAACATTAACCATTCATTCTTTTCTTCTTTTTTTGCAACTTTTAACGCAATCTGTGGCTGAATTTGACACAAAGATCAAACAAGATTTTCTTCAATGTTTATATTTTCAAATCGTGCTATCATCGTGTTTGAGTCTGTTTGAGTGTTGGCGTTTTCGTGCAAATCGCGTTTTGGAACGCGAGAGCAACATGGCGCGCAGATTTTTATTTTAGCAAAACTTTGTGATAATCGATTTAAATTGCACAATTCCGGTGGTAAGCTATTTAATTTAATTTTGTGACAGTGCGAAAATAGTAACTCGACACTGGATATATATGCACACTGCGAAGCTATAATTAATTTTATAAAAAAAATCGAATGGAATAGAATCTTTTTAGTTTAGTTAAATAAGTACATTTTCTGTATTTATTATGAACATTTACAAATAAATCATTAAAATATTTCTTACATTCTAGTCAAATAATGGATTTAAGTTATATTTGATAAAGCTAAATAAACTTGATAAATTTATCACACACTCCAAACGTTGTCGATAAAATAACGCGCCTTAATGTCAAAAATCGATACTTTTCACGTTTTTTATCGACAATTACTCGGTCATGCTCGACCTTTCGATAAATAAGAGACTGTCGTGCTCGCTCTTTTGTCTATCATAACATACCGTAACACGTGACGTCACATACACGGGCATGCTTGCCGTTTCGATAAAAATTCAACATGGCGGCTTTATATAGCATATTTTGACAGTTTTTGTCGATAAATCGCTATATCGTGCTGCTCATGCTAGAGGGGCAGGCTTTATAATATTAGTATAGATTCAGTATATTTTGTGCCATTGTTGAACTTTCGGAGTTAAGGACTACGCCCACTATACTGAAGAATAAATTAAAATATTTTGCTGACATTGTTCTTTTTGAAGTGAAAACTTCTTTAGCGGCGTTGAGCACTTTTTCTGTAATGGGTATAAAATCTTAAACTCGCGTCAGGACACGTGACCTGATCGAAAAAGCGTAAGACGGATGGAGAGTAGACAGCTATCCCCTCTCTACGGCGCGGCGAAAATGTATGCCTGGGCCTACTGTTTTTAATTTGGCTGTGAATGTATTAAGACGTACATATGGTATTTTTTAACGGACGACTATTGACGGACGACAAATGTCGGACGACTATTGACGGACGACAAATGTCGGACGACTATTTGTCGTCCGACTATTTTTTTTTTCATCTAAAACTCTTTTTGCGTATGTTCTCGCGACATATGAGATTTTACACAGATATACAGTTTTCACTTCTGCCTGCACTCCCGGAGTGCGCTGTTTTTTTTTTTTGAAGTCTGTTAAAAATGGAGAAACAATAATTTTGAGATTTTAGATATTTGTTTTAAAATAAACTATATTATTATGATTGTTTTTTTTTTCTTTTCCACTTAAAACCAGATCAGAAAGAGAATCGCTGGATTTGATGCAAATTATTGCACTATATACCCAGAACTCGATATTTATATGAACATTGACTTCTGCACATACTCCTACTTTTTGCTATTTGTATTTTCATCCATTCCTTGAGTCCTTTTTAACTTCGCTAGGTACTAGACTGTAGATGGCTCTACTGGTTTTTTCCTATCGGCCACCCTTGATTTTGCCACTGGGGTGGTCGATGACACATAATTATAGTGCCACCTTCTACAATGCGGCAAAAATAATTTAATAATAAGTTAGTTATCTCTCACAATCTACTACTTTTAGAAATGACTGATAGAAACTAAACTAAATAGATTTATGATATAATTTCGTATGAATAAAATTAGAATAAAAAAAATGGTTGTCTGTAAAGTCTGTTACCGGACGATAATTTTACGTGATAACGTCATAAGAAAACATTGATGGTAACCATGGCAACGATAAAACGTTGCTATAGTTACCTTGTCAATAACATGAGGCGTTCCAGTAACGACGCGTGACGTCACACTTTTTTGAGATTGCAGGTGTTCACCAATTTATAAAACGTTATCAAGTCAAAAATCAATAAAAGTGCCTTAAAGTTATTGATATTTTATGGAAGTTAAATAGACCAGGGGCTCTATTTTTGAATCGCTCGTGTGACAAAGCTTCGTCGTATACGCCTACAAGTCACGCTCGACTTCCAAGTCGCATGACACAAAAATACTGTATTTTTGAATCGTTCGTCGTCGAAATTTAAAATGTCAATTTTTATTCGTTTTACGCAGTTATTTGAAAAGCGGTAATTACCAGCGGACATCCGAAATTATCCCAAAAGAAATAAATATTTTTCAAAGACCGTTTCCGAGTGTTTGACTATGATTGTTTGATGTTTATCGCCTGTCGGCGACGAGTGGTGGACACCACTCGTTACGATGGAGCGATTCAAAAATAGCGAATTTCCGATGTCGAACGAATATCAGTAGAAATCGAGCGCTCGACGCGGGGCGAACGATTCAAAAATAGGGCTCCAGTTATTTCAAGTTAGTTTGCTTCTCTGTACTGTACTGGCATGTGATTTTTATTAAAAGCAGGTGATAGGTTTGTACCAGGCTGTCAGAACTCTATAGGAGGTATATTGATTTTGATGAGAGCAAGCCATTTTGTTTACATTTTATTAACAAAATATACAGATAAATAGGTTTGTACCAGGCTATAAGAACTCTGTAGGAGGTATATTGATTCCTATGTGAGCAAGCCCTTACAAACCACCACTTTCCGTTACTGTGTAAATTGATAGTAATTGGTCTGTAAGTACTAGGCTATCAGAACTCAATAGAAGGTATCCCACAAATAACTGTCAGATAATATCTAATGTGAAATCATGCTCGTTAAATTTGAATTATTTTTCCAGCTACCCTCATGGCCATCATGAGAAAGAGAGAGATAGCGTAATAAATATGTGAGATTTATACCTTCTACTGACTTCTGCTTGCCTAGTACTTTTTACAGACCAACGACTATACAGCAAAAGGAAAATAAATAAATAAATAAATATTTCAGGACATATTACACATCGCCATCCAGCCCCAAGCTAAGCAACTTAATGCTTGTGTTATGGGTGCCAGATAACGGATAAACTACTTATATACTTTTTTTTTTGTAAATATATACATATTATACATATAGGAAACACCCAGAACCAGAAACAAGAATTTATGGTCAGCATAAATACTTGTTCCCGGCGGGAATCGAACCCGCAACCTTCTGCGTCGCAGTCGGGTGTTCGCCCGACGCGCCACAGAGGTCGAAAATATGTTGGATTCGTGGTCGGTTGCAAAATTAAATCCACGTTTGTTTGCTTCTCTGTATTGTACCTACTTGAATTGGCTAGACTAGAGAATACTTCGAGCCATTTTGTTTATATTTTACAATCTAAAGCAGATAATAGGAGGTTTGTACCAGGCTGTAAGAACTCTGTAGGAGGTATATTGATTGATTTCTATGAGAGCAAGCCATTTTGTTAACATTTTCTTATCAATTAAAATAGACACGCGTGTAAATTGATAGCTATTGGTCTGTTAGTACCATGGAGCTAGGACTAGTACTAGGCTATCAGAAATCAGTAGAAGGTATCCCACAAAAAACTGTCAGATATCTAATGTGAAATAATGCTCGACATATTTGTATTATTTTTCCAACTACCCTCATGGCTGTCACACTTTGTCAGGAGAAAAATTTAAGAAAGAGAGAGATAGCGTAATAAGTGTGATTTATACCTTCTACTGACTTCTGATTGCCTAGTACTATTTATAGACCAACGCCTATTTTACAGCAAAAGAAAAAGACATGATGCTTTTTTTATAGTTGGTTGCAATTCAAATATTGTTTTTATTTATTCCCAACTTCTCATATTTTATTCCTAACTTCTCATTTGTTGCAACAAACAACGTCATTATTATATGATTTAGGGAATAACCCATAATTATTGTACTCTAAATCAGTCTGGTTATTTTAGTTTCAGTCATTTCTAAATGTACCAGGAAGTAGCAGATTGTGAGATAACTAGTACTTATTATCAAATTGTTTTTGCTACATAGCAGGTGGAAAATGGCACTAATAAGTGCTATCGACCAGCGGGTGGCGGCTGACACTGTGCCAATAGGAATAAACCTTCGTTCGCTTTTGTCGGTGTTTCGACGATTTTGGTTTTGTTTCGTCAGAACTTGAAACTAGTGACGAAAGTTAAATTTAATAAGATTCCGGGTTCAACAGAAAGTGTTTACTACTAAAACTAGTGAAATTTTGACGTTTGCAAAATTATGATTGCTACTTATTATGCATGTATGAACTTTTACATTGCGTCTCTAAAGTTAGCTTTAACTTCGCTATTAAACGTTAGAATGTAGTACTAGTCTAGTGAAATGAAATAAAACAGCAATAAATAAGTAAATACATCTATTTATTAGACCATTCGCCTAAGTAGCTCGTTGATCTTGTCTTCACGGTTACCGAAGTCTCCACCGTCGACGTAGTGGATCGTCTTCTTACGCCAGCCGCCGGTTGGGTTGTTCAGTTTGAATGGCCAGAGGAAATTGCTCGCGTACTGTGGGGTAGATATTAAGGGTTTGTAATTTATTTTATTTATTACTTTCGCCAACAGTGATACAAATAGGCAATTGAGAGATTCAAGTGTGTTTACCAATTATAGGTTTACTAGCGACCCGCTCTGGCTTCGCACGGCTATATTATGCATGTATTATACATATAAACCTTCCTCTTGAATCACTATCTATTAAAAAAAACCGCATCAAAATCCGTTGCGTAGTTTTAAAGATTTTAGCATACAAAGGGAAATAGGGACAGAGAAAGCGACTTTATTTTATACTATGTAGTGATGATACATTAGTGCATCACGTTAAAATTTAACGTGATTTCACAAATAAATATTTGCATATTATAAGCAAATATTTATTTGTGAAATCGCACATGTATATATTTTTTTTTTAAACAAAATAGGCTTGCAATTGACCTCATCTCACCTGATGGGAAGTGAAGAAGAGATCGAAGATGTAACATGCTCGCCTAGAAGGCGACGACTATTAGACTAAAAGAGTTGTAAGTTGGGTTTTTTTTGCAACTAGACTTAGTTGGGTGGGTCCTTCTTGCGTCGAGTAGGCTTACACAGAACCTATACTACCCTCTCAGCTTAGTCGACCATGTCCAGAGGAGAGAACTTGTCAATACTTCTGGAGTCAACTAAGTCGCGGGTTTCATCACGATGTTTTTCTTCACCGTAGGAGCAATGTCAATTAGCGCACATAAATTTTTCTTAACAAACATTTACCAACACCATCTTTTTTTTTCTTGATCTCACTTGAATAAACGTTGCAAGTAACATAATATTAAGCTACTTTTTATTTAGAGTTACAAAGCTGTGAGTCTAGCCTATTTCTAGTTACCTTGAATTTCTCTCCAACAGTGAATATCTCATGGATAAGATCCTCAACACAGATGATGTTGTGTTTGGTGAGTCGCTGTTCGACGATCGTGTTGGATGCGATGGGTAGGCGCTGGCCCTTCACTTTGGCGAAACCGCGTTTGTACACCAACTGCAAATTTATAATGATTGGTTAAAAAATTATCAAAATAAGGTCATAAAAATAAATAAATATTGCAGGACCCAAGCCCCAAACTAAGTGACTAGACTTGTGTTATGGGTGCTAGACAACAGATATACTACTTATAATGCTTTTTCTTTTGTAAATATAAACTTATAATACATAGAAACAACCAGACCACAGACAAATATCTAAGCTTAAATACTTGTCAGAGGCGGGAATCGAACCCGCAACCCTGTGTTTGGCAGTCCGGCATGGTGACCATTGTGCCAACTGGTAGTAGTAATGATCAACCAGGTGGTATGAATCCTCATATCAAAAAAAGACAATAGAAAAAAAGCTAAGCCAAGCCATTTGAAACTATGTTATTACATAAATGTATGAGTGCTAGGAAAGTGTTCCCATCATGTCGTGGGGCACCATAGGGGCACTCAAGTCAATATACGCTCGGATAAAGTCCACAGAGACATGAGACTCAGGGACTCGTGCTGAGCGATAAAGTCTAGGAAACTACTAGACAACTCTTATTACTAGTTCTAGGAAAAAGCCAACACATTACTAATCCTCTGAGCAAGACAAACTTGGAACATTTCAAGTCAATTTAGGTTATATTTGATGTAGAAACATTATTTGCCTGTGACAGTGGATATATGCATGCTGCCTTAGATATGTTTGTAATAGGTTGAACATCTGAACAGATTTTGGTGAATCCAGGGAATTAACACAGGTTTATTATTCCCAAGGGATCGGGATTACACGGGAGAAGCCGTGATGCAAATTGAAAGAGCTTGTCGAAAATGTAAATGTTTCACTAAGGCAACACTTTTTTAGAGGGGATACCTCAAGGGTGGGGGAAGCAATTTAATTAGACATTGATAAATCTGTAATTAACTTTTTAAATCATACCTCACGGACACTCTTCAAATTAGGGTATCCCCACGCGATGTAGGGCTCCGCAATACGAAGCATGTTGATCGTAGCCTTATTCAGTCTAACAAACACGCCGTTGTTGATCTGACGCAGTCTGAACAGCTGGAGTACTTTGCGGACCTGCATTGGAAAGTTGTTTGTTAAACACTGGCTTAGTTTTGTAGGGGGAATATGTTAGAAGATGTGCAGTCAGGTTTAAATGTAACAGCATTGTATTTCAGATGAACTATGCCTTTATAATATGGTATCATCATTTGGAGTCCCTTGCACGAAGGACAAACTTAGCTAAATTCTAGCTAGATGCATTTAAACTAATTAAACTGACATTGTAATAACCCTAGGTATAATTTTTTCTATCAAAAGGAATAGTAATGATCCGAAATAAATGACATTCGTTCACTACAGTGGTTTATTTGAGACTCCCTAAAACTTACAACCTCAGACAGCAAAAAAATTGGTATAGACATGTTTAGTTTAGTTTTACGGAGCTGTTTTCGCACTCAGCCTCTTCATTTTAACCATTGTGAGTGTGGGAAGATCCTCCTTGTCACTTTCAGCATCCCAGGTCTTCCCAGAAGGCTAGCAGTCTTTTCATGCTGCTGCAGGCCTCCGGCAGAGATGCCGGCGATTGAAGAGATTGGTATAGACATAAATAGACCTTAGTCGACGTAAGGATGCTTTTTATATTTGACAATAAAAATGCTTACCTTCGGTGAAACCTGGTTAATACCACGGATACGAATGACGAAAGCTAGCTTTGCTTCACCGGGAACGTAGTAGTTGCCGCGGTTGCGAGCCTGAAATTATTATTAAAGTTGTAATTTCAGGTAAAATCTAACAAGTGCCGCGCGGTGCGGAAAGTTGACGGATTTCTGATTGGAATAAATATTTGTGTCAGAATCTACAGAATTGAGATAGCGAAAAATGCTAAAATTAAGTTGACAAAAAAAAAGTAAAGTAAAAGTGTTTCATTACATTTTAGAAACAGTCAATTACCCTAGCCAGGAATCGAACCTACTCATTTTCAACTTTCAGCAACTCCTTTCAGTATTTTTCCCTTTTCGCTATCTATTATAGTTTAGGATTTAGCCTTGAAGGCCCATGTAAAAAAATCACCGAATTCACATCACAAATTGAAACAACCTTTATCTGGTTCCTTTAACACAACCTTAGTTGCCGATTTTAAGGTTAGATTATGATATGAAACGTGTCAATTTTGATTTCAAATTCGGTCACTTTAGATTATGTGTTTTGTCTGTGGTTTTGTGTAGAAATGCGATTTTGAATAATTAACAAATGTATGAGTGCTAGGAAAGTGTTCCCATCACGTCGTGGGGCACCATAGGGGCACTCAGGTCAATCTATGCTCGGATAAAGTCCACAGAGACATGGAGACTCAGGGGCTCGTGCTGAGCGTTTACTAAAACTTCTTAACATAAAAAACATATGGAGAATTAATTTAGTAGGTATGAGGAAAACTTACTTTATCATGGTTATTTATGTATAAAGTAGGTTAACTTTTTATGCCAATATTCTCAGCAGATCAGGTTTTGGTAAAACTGTGAGATATTTGTGTGGGTGATTTTTCTTTATTTTTTAACACCTAGCTGAACAAACATGGGTGATAAAATTATTGACCAATAAATAAGTTAGTGAAAGGTTTATTTGCAAAATGTAGAAACTAGAAAGCCAGCATAAAGTCTCATATATTTTGCTAACATAACTAAAGATAACCCAGTTTATTAGAAATTAAAATATTTTACCATTATTCACTTCTTTTATTTGTGTCTGTGCCATATTAGCTCTGTAATAAATGATTTAAAGAGAAATTAAGGATAAAATATGTAGTTTTTTTTGTACTTACTTGTCTGGCCAGCCTGATCTCATCTCGCTCCCTAATGCGGTACTCCTTGACATACTGCTCGGCCCTCTTGAAGATTTCCTTCTTCTTCTTGATGGCCACTGAACGCCTCTTGAGGGTCACCTGGAATCGGAGGAGGGAGTTAGGGATAATTTACATTAGACAGGGCCATTTACGTGGCCCGGACGGGGCACAGATTTGAAACGTTACATTAATTTAGTATGAAGCTATTTAGATTATACCATGCATGGACACGGATTCACCCCATCCCCTTGGCTACTGATAACCCAGTTTAATATAAACGTGCAGCACGGACGGGCTCTGCCCGGACTGTCTAATTTCAATCATCCCTTAGAAGGTTGTTGACAAGCGTTGTAGTCGATGTTGGTGATAAAGAAAAACATGTGTCCTCACGCAAAAAGAACCCAATTAAAAAGAGTCTAATTGCGGAAAACAGTCCTCATACATGAACAAGGCATATGTGTCGGTTACCTGGAGGCGACGAGTACGCAGGGCATCCCTGCGCTTCCTGTGTTTTAGGACAGACTCGGGGACTGCTGGCAGCTTCTTGCTGTCTTCCTTGCCCTTCACAGGCTTCTTTTCTGTAGTTGCGACCATTGTGCTGAAAGGTTAGTACAAAATTAGCAATTTACTCAATTTTAAAATGATTTATTTTCATTTGGAGATGGTTTTGAGCAAACAAAAAAGACCTTTTGAACGCGTCTTGGCGGTAGCACAAAAATGAATCACAGGTTTAAAAAATACTAAAATCCAAAAGAAACTAGGACACTTTTATCGATTTGACAACCAGAGCCACGTTTTAGAGATCTTTGAATCGAATCAAATCGAAAATGTTGGAGCAAAATATGGACTAGAAGAGAGGTTATGTTGACGAATTTATTCATGTGGAATAGTAGAATTTAATAAAAATAATTAACGATGAGGAGTGTTGATAGCATTTATCGACTTTGAGACAGGAGTTCTACGAAAATTACTGTAAAAACTGTAAGAAACACAAGAAATAGTGTGTGGCGGCATGTCACCATTCCGCGTATCCACTTGGGAGCACTTTTCACAAAAACCACGAAACATTTCATTTTTCTGGCACTTAAAACAGATTTCTTGAACTATTCTAAACATTATTATTACTATTATACTTAGAATTATCGTAAAAATAAGCACCTGCGGGGCTAAACTCCACGCTGCACGTGTGTCAAATTATGAAAAAGACAGAAATCGTCTTCCGCCGACAGTCGCCATTTTGTTTTTTTCGAGTAGCAACACTTCAAAATACGTTCCATTTTGACGTTAATTAAAAACGAAAATCCATCCAAGTTTAAATTGAATCCGATGCATATTTCTATCAAGATCGTATTTTATTTGTTGTGGCCATAGAAATCGCATAAAGGCAGACTCGCTAAGTGTGACAGACAAATTCCTGACTCTGACAATGTTACGAAATATCCAATATCCCGCAGGCAGGAGGTGGTGAGATCCACCTCCGCGCTCAGGTTGGTCGCCACTGTGAAACTAGCGTGGAACGAAACGATATGCTTCCGATTATGATACGGAAGTGGCGGCTGTGGCGGCAACATTTAAATGTTTTTACCTATATCGAAAAAACGTTACTATAGCTACAAAACAACAAAGATTCTTCGTATTCTGTGTCAAAGTTCTGTGTTCTTTCTTCTCCTAGCGAAAAGCGTATTTTGTAATTTAATCACAAGGCAATATCTAAAAACTACAAGATGGTAGAAAAAGACCCTCAGTTAAGTGCCCTAGACATAGGAGAGCTGGACATTTTTGTCGACAGTATGGAACCATCACAAATCGAATGTATTGGGAACCAAGCGTGAGTTTCAAGCCAAAAAAAGCAAAAAACTAATTTTAACTATTTAGTGCTCTAAAAAATCTATTTTATTAAACAATAAACAAAATGTTGCCACTGCGGTTTTGGAATGTTCCTATACCGCAAGCATTTTATGTATGCCTATGTTATGATTCAGATGGATCGACTGGCACATACGCCTGCAGAAATTAAATCAGCAAGCGGTTTTGGAAGCTTCGTCAATGCAAGAGGAACGGACCAAAGAAACTATGATTTCTGCTGGAAAGGTGAGAAAAAAAGTGCTATTCTTGTCTGTGATCGCAACAGATGGCGCCACCAGTGAAGCGAACACACACCGTTGTCCGTTCTTGAACGCCCATTCAACTATTCAGGTGGCGCCACATGTAGAGACAATTTTAAGGCACCGATGGGCGTTTTAAATTAACTTTTAAATCATTATTGACGACCCAGTTGGCACAATGGTCACCATGCCAGACTGCCAAACACAAGGTTGCTGGTTAAATGTTTTAAATGTTTTTAAATGTTGTTAAATTATGTTTTTATTATGCTTGCAAATTGTCTGTGGTCTGGTTGTTTCTTTGTATTATAACTATATACTAACAAAATAAAAGTATTTACGTAGTATATCCGTTGTCTAGCACCCTTAACACAAGTCTAGTTACTTCGGTCTATGACCGAAGAAAAAAAAAAAAAAAGTCTAGTTACTTAGCTTGGGTTGGGGCTAGATGGCGATGTTTGGAATGTCCTGCAATATTTATCTATTATTGTTTGTAGCTCCCGATTTTAGTTTACGAAGCAATCTGCATTCAAGTATGGCGACTCAAAATCTATCCACAGATATTGAAATTAGAACCAGCGCCTATAAACACATTTGGGATTTACATGGTGGTACGTGCTCATTTTTGTTAAGATATAGGAACCTCACGATGAGAAACTTAGCGGAATTAAAAAACAGACCCCGTTATGTTTTCTTCAACACTTCTTTCTTTTTTTTAGTTGTACCACGAAGCAGCAGCAGTGGGATTATTAGAGACAGTATTATTCCACGAAGATGGGGCACAGTGTATCAGTGAAGTTACTGTCGACTTGTTGGACTACGCAGTCGAACAACTCACGGCATTGATGTTGCTTATCAAGTAAGTACCTAATTATCTAAATATATAACATTCAAATTCCTGACTGACTGATTTATTAAAGCAGTCAAACCAATGAACGGATGCCTACGCATAACTTTGTTTTTATTTTTCTTTAGTTCAGGTTATCTTAAACCAGTGACGGTGAAAGAGATGGAATGTGAGACTGCAATAGAAGAGCTGGATCGTCAGAAGCGGGATTTACAATTTGATATCAGCATGCGATGCATTTCTATTGTAAGGTACATACACTAGGTCTAACTTTACATAGGTACCTACCACTGAAATGTCTATTTTACTTCGTTTAGATTTGCAAAAAGACTAAAAATAAAAAAAATTAACAATATTACCTAGTAGCTAAAGGGCCGATTTCACTAGTACAAATATGATAATGAGCAATTTACCGCATGGAGTTTGGGGAACTTTCAAAATATGTAGTGTAGTATAGTGTTGCTACATCTTTAAATTTCCTTAAACATTCAGTAAATTAGAGTAAGAGTATAGTTGCTAAGCTTATGTTCTACATATTTATTTATATGATGGATGGATTGTTACCTATTAAAATACACCTGTATAGGTATATAGCCGAGCACATGGAGGTAGCCGGTATGGGAGCCTCGATCGCTACAAACTTGTACAAGACACACGACGTACCTTCTGTACTAGGACATTTGATACAAGAACAACCGTGGAAAAAGCACGGGGATAATGGTGAACTGCAGATATTTAATTGTAAGACCTCATCTATTCACATAATTCAAAAACATATACTTACCTCTACTTTTATTGTTAATTAAAAAAAACCGCATCGAAATCCGTTGCGTAGTTTTAAAGATTTAAGCATACATAGGGAAATAGGGACAGAAAAAGCGACTTTGTTTTATACTATGTAGTGATATAGTGTGACTTTTATGTCACATAATATATCACAGGGCTATGGAACTGGTACCCATTAATTCATTTATTTCAAATTGAATCCAAAAACATAATTTAATTGTGATGTCTGATGTGTCACCCTAATCTATATTTGGGTTTTGCGTCCAATGAGAAAAGTTTCAGTCATAAGAGGTACAATCGATTTTGATAAAAACTAAAGCACAATATTTGTTACGATAATGGACTGTATATTAGCGAGGGACGAACTAAGCAAACAAGTTGGCTTATGCCAGCCGTGTCCTCTGTGCACGAGTATAAGGGAGTCCCTGCCTACGTACAAAACGGAAAGCCTTACCAGTTATAGCTGACGGGGGTGCACTCTGTCTGGGCGGTGGCTCGGTCGCTTCAGACTTATCGACTTACCCTTTGGCAAACCTTACTGGGTTCAGGGCACAAACTCTCGGGGCTAGGTGGCAGTCTTCCCGTCTAGATCGTCGGCAGGACTCCAACGCATAGGATAAAAGCAATACGCGCGCGATTGCCCGTAGTTTAACGTTATAAAATTATTACTCAAGTCGCAACGAACGAATGAAATTCCAAATTTGACTAATGACAAGAATCTCGAATCTGTCAACGCATCGCTCTGACAATGACATGAATTTAAGTCAATGTCAGGTCAATGAACCTTGTTTTATATAACTACCCTACACTATTCAAATAGATTCTATACCAAAACATTGATTGTTAACTATTGATCTATGAAAACTAAACAATATTGATTCTGAACGCACATCAGCTCCATCCCTCCTAGTGGCGCCATCTATGACGGTTTTTCGTTCATTTCAAAATGGAGTGTGCGTTCAAAATCAATATCTTCCCTTCACAATTTATTAGTCGGTAGATGGCTAAAGCCAACTACAGAAGATCTGACCCTACTGCACCGCAGCGAGGCGCAACTCTGGCTGTGTTTGAGACAGTTGCTGTTGGAGCCGAGGCTGAACCATTACTATACTGTTGACGAATGTAGGAGGACTCAGTTTTGTAGGGTAAGTTGCTTTTATTTATTTCCAATCTTGTAAATTCTAAAGTTGTTTCCTTTTATGACAATTTGTACATAGGTAGTTATTGTTGAAAATGTTATAGGCTACTTTTTATGCAAGTGAAACAACGAGGCGCAGGAAAACTTCACGATGAAACCCGCAGCTTAGAGTTGGCTCCAGACGTATTGACGAGTTCTTTCCTCTAGTCTAGACACGGTCGACTAAGCTGAGAGGGTAGAATAACCAAAAATTATGGAACTGTCATTACAATAATTAGAACTTTAAAATATGCATCTGCTACCCTCAGTCCTTTTCTGACTGCAACCCTACTTCATCCTTAAACAAAAAGGACCCAACTTGAGAGGTCTAGTTGCGGAAAAAAGACCGTAGGTATACAAGTACCAAGGAGGGGCCGCTACTTACCCAAATATATATTTTTTTCTTTTATCAATCAGCTCCAAGGCAAAATAACGGAGCCAATGTTGGACCAGATTCCTCCACTAGGCGATCTCAAGAACTTCCTCTGCCGTCTGTCTGTCGGAGATTATTCTAGCTTACAACGTGGAAACGGGGTCAAGAACCCAGGGTGTACTCTCATTGAAGTTGTGCCTAAGGTACGTAAATAACCGTAAGATAGATTATGCATTTAGGGGAGCTTGGTAGTGAGCGAATTGATTAAATAATAACATATAATTACTATGAATACAAATCGTGTGAGTTTAAAAAGTTTATTAGCAATCCGATACGGGCCGGAGATAGCAATTAAAGTACGCAACCTTGAGTCTTGACGGACGAAAAAAGTCTGGAAACATCGTTGACATTTTTAAGTGAGTGCCGCGATAATAGAAATAAAATAAAAAATACGCGATTAAGACCCCGGAAAATAATCACTAAGTATATCAGTTCGTTTATTTATATGGATACAAAGTTTTTTTTATTTTAATTTGGGTGACGCCACTGTTATAACCAACGTTAATTTAATCTAATGAACCTTAATTTAACTTTTAAATCGAAGATATTGAGATTTAGATTTATTTATTTTACTTTAATTATAACGTTTTACAAAAACATTTACAATAATTAAAGAACTAATGAAAGGGACACTCAGTCACACAGATCTCTCACAGAATCTTAAACACACTGACAATATATCATTCCATTCATCCACAAACAGATCACATTCACGATCCTTATCCAGGAGGTCGTTCCAAAAGTTGAGTGCACGAGGAACAGGCGACTGCCTGTGTGACACTGTTCGACTTGAGGGTAATGCCATCAACTTATGGTACCTACCTCGCAAGTAGTTACTGGGCGTGAACAATTTACACAGCTCATTGTTCAAGTCGATGGAGTCAACCTTTCCTCTTAGTATCTTAAGAACCATCATCATTTGGTCGTAATTACGCCTAACTTCTAGAGAGTTGTATCCTAAACAACCTAATAGAAATTGTGTTGGGTACATGAAAGGATAATTAAATAGCCATATATCCTTTTATATAGGAAACGAAGGAAGGCTTTCTAGGCACTTTTTCGAGCGATAGGGTGTAACAGGCTTCGTGGGGATTCCATACACATGCAGAAGTCTTCAGCTTACTACGTATTAAGGCAGTAAATAGCAGTCTTATGACACTGATTTTTTTAAACTCTCGCGCATTCCTGAGCACAAACCCTAAACGCCTCTTCGATTCTGTTGCTAGAGTAGCAATATGTGGGTTAAATGTGAGTTCACGATCGAATGTAACACCCAAGTCTTTCACACTGGACTTTCTGGAAATTATTATGCGATCTATAGTATAATTATAAACGATTGGGTGCTTCATTCGACCGTAAGTCATAATGCAACATTTGCTAACATTAAATTCCATACCATTAGAGCGGCTCCATTCAGATATTGCATCTACGTCTCGCTGAAGTTCCTCGCAATCTGACTGTGACTTAACTTCAGTAAACAGTTTTAAGTCATCTGCATAGAGCAGACATCTTGCTGTATTAACAACTGTCGGTATATCGTTAACCATAATCAAAAAAAGAAGGGACCCTAATATAGATCCCTGACTCACACCGGAGCGCGTATGATAGGGCAAAGACTCGTATACACCAAGCCGCACATACTGTTGTCGATCACGAAGATAATTCGCAAGCAAGTGTACTAACCGCTCGTCTGTGGACCGCGCTTTAGAAGCGATGTGTCAAATGATCCTTAACTGTGGACCACGCTTCTAAAGCGAGTTCTGTGTGCTAACGGAATTTTTATACAGTTGCATACCATAAACTATGGCTTTACCGCTCTAACTTGCATAAAATGTAGGGAAAACAACAAGGATGGCACAAGGTCACATGCTAACTTACAAAAACGTACCCAAAGCAGTGACGACATGTTTAAAAAAAAGTATCGCGTCAGTCTCGTTCCCGCCCGCGCGTGAAATTGTGAGTTGGTTGAAAGAAATGTATTGAGAAACATGATTATTTTAAATGGAATAATTTGTATTATTGCATAGCAATGTAATGAAACTAAAACTATTTGAAGTATTGGTATATTTTTTTATTTATAACGACTTTTGTTAAAAAACTGGGAAAATTAGCCTCACCCCAAATTTAAGTTATAATTAATAGTACATTGCAAGACAAAACTAGACTTAACCATGTTTAAGATGTTAGCTTATTTCATAACGATTCCAATTATATATAAATTATATAGCTTCGATACAAAACTTAAGAGTAATAGTCATTTTAATCACCCGCGCCGATATCACGCCGGACCACCCGGAAGTACCACCACAGATAAGTTTTTGGGAAAAATGGCGGCCACAGGTGAAGGGTTATTTTTGGGGCAAGTCCGATAGCTACAAGTTTTGCCAATAAAGTGTCATTATTAACTCTATCAAAAGCTTTTTTAAAATCAAAATATAATACATCCACTTGATGTCCTCTATCAAGCCGAGTCGATATATAATTAACAAGAGTAAGCAGATTAGTGTCAACAGAACGTTTACTTCTAAAGCCATGTTGCTCGTTACAGAGGAATATATTGACCTGATCAAATAAGTATTTGTGTAAGATACGTTCAAAAACTTTTGCTGGTGAAGCCATAATAGCTATGGGACGATATTCTTCAACCAAGGACTTATTCGAGGTTTTTGGGATTGGGGTCACTCAGGTCACACAGGGAGATTTTCCATTGGTTTGGGTAGACGCCAGATTCCAGGGCCAGATTAAAAATATGACAGAGAGGGGCACATAGATGATATTTTGCCTGTTTTAACATTTTTGGAGGGATACTATCTGGGCCCAAGGAACTAGCAGGTTTCAGTTTCATCAAACCATAAATGACGTCACTACGACTAATTTCAGGTATGTTAATGTAATTACTGTTCTTACTATCATCGTGACGGATTACCTTTGCCGAGTCAAGTTGAGGTGGGTCGGGATGAAATACACTAGAGAAGTAACTAGCGAAGGCCTCTGCGGCCTCGATGCCGGAACACGTTTTACCCTTGTAAATGACATCGGGCTCAAATCCACCTTTTGATCTAAGCGCTGATATGTGCCGCCAGAACTCTCGCGGATTATCTCTTATAGATCCCCTCAATGCGTACCGTGTAGTTAGTATAGGCTTGACTTATACGAATCCTTAATTCGGCTCTCAGGTCAGAAAACTGATTGTACGCATGTATGCTTTTAGTGCGCTTCCAGATTGCGTGGAGTTTGAGTTTTAGTCGAGCATCACTGATTATGTCAGGGGTAAACCATACAGGATAACGCTTAGTTTTACTAGCCTTGCGACGTTTCTTGGGGGTACTAGAATCAATGATGTCGTAAAGAATTTGAGAGATTTTTACTTCCACAGATAAAAGAAGTCTACCTAAAGAAAGTTCATAAACACACTAAAACGATCGCCAAATCCCAGCTCGAGTCATTCCATTTGGACGGGTCGGACGAGTCACGAGAAATGGCCAAGAGATTACTTGATTCCTACACTAGTGACGCGGCCTTGCAGTTGGATAGTGGGGGCGCTAAGTGCGGCCGATGTGGAGAAAAGGCTAGCAAGAAGTGTTCCAGGTGCAAGACTGAGTGGTATTGCGGAAGGTAAGTGAGATGAAATGGCCAAAAGAGTACTTGATTCCTACACTAGTGACGCGGCCTTGCAGTTGGATAGTGGGGGCGCTAAGTGCGGCCGATGTGGGGAGAAGGCTAGCAAGAAGTGTTCCAGGTGCAAGACTGAGTGGTATTTCGGAAGGTAAGCGAGATGAAATGGCAAAGTTAATTGATTCTGACACTAATGACGAGGCCTTATAGACAGATACTTTATACCCACAAAACAACATTTAACAGTTATCTAATTGCTAGCAATTTCTAACTGTATGATTTTTATTTTGTTCCCAGAGAATGCCAAGTACAACAATGGCCTAAACACAAGGACATTTGTGACCAGTTTGCTAAACTTTGCATGTAATTACAATGTACGTACAAGTAGTTATATTGGATTATCACCTAGGCATTATCTTGATTTAAAACGCTACTGGTGGCGCCATCTATGGCGGTCACTAACAACATAAAATGCAACGTGCGTCAACATGACTGCATACTTCAATCTTAAAAGAAACAGAACTAGTTATGCTCCACGGTTTTAAGGTGGACGCAGATTGATACGCGCCGAAGGCGTCGAATTTTTGCCGTCCACGGAAAAAGGTACCTTATAATAATAGAGATAAGGCATTTATATTTCCGATGACGTCATCAGAGTCGTCCGCATCGTCAGAGGCGGCCGACTCTGAAATAAATAAATGAATAAATGTACATTATCTCTATTATTATAAGGTACCTTTTTCCGTGGACGACAAAAATTCGGCGTGCTCGGCGCGTAGCAATTTGCGGGCACCATTAGTCGCGTAAATCCCGATCCCGTGGGTATGTCGGGGTAAAAGTTACCTATTGTATGTTATTCCAGGACTCCTAACTACATAAATATCGGTTTAGTAGTTTTGTGAAGAGTAACGAAACATTTTATTATATTATTTCTCCCGCGTAACTTTAGACCCCGTGGGCATATCGAGATAAAAAGTTATGTTATTACCAAACAAAAAGCTATGTTATTAGCCCATAAATCAATGTATCTTCATACCAAGTTTCATCAAAATCGGTCCAGTAGTTTCGGAGCCTATTCGTTACAAACAAAAAAATCCATTTTGAACACCACACACTAGTGGCGCCATCTGTGGCATTTATTGGCAAGTACTTTACAAAATGTGCGTTCAATCATGAGTCATGACTGAAGTGTACTTATTTTTATATATTTGTTTTTATTTATAAGTCTATGCTTATAATTCTTCTATAAGTATGTTCATTTACTATAAACGTAGAGTCGTCACATTAATTAATTTCCTTTTCAAAATAAAAGATTTGATATCAATTTTTTTGAGTTTTTATTTATTAAACTTACGCTAGACCTATAACTTAGCTCGACGACTTCAAGTAGTCTTTGAGCACGTCTAACGCCGGCGTTTCTTCACCAAAGTCCTGGAAAAAAGAATACAAACTTTATAAGCCTCATAAAGAAAATATAAACGTCTAGTTTTTAACACTTTGATAGTCCCGGGTACCATGTGGGTCCCCGTCGACAACGTTAAAATTTCTTTATTCAGTCGGAATCACACAATATCACATTGAATCGTCTTAAAAACTTAAGTTAATGGAAGAAGGCACAAGAAACTCTTGGGTTTTTTGTGCTCATGATCAAGATTACAAATATTTTTAAAGGTATATTTGAAATGGAACAATGGTGCATTGATATTATATTAGTCACCGAGGACTATGAATTTATTTTTTTAGATGTTTTGGCCAAGTGACTGAAAATCCGTCAACATAGCCTTACGGTCAAATTAACATAGTGTATAAATAATAAGGAATTTTTACCTTGATGACGACGCAAGAGCAGCCCACGATTTTCCTCGCCTTGCCATCTTTGTCAATCTTGCAGAGACCGGCCCATTCACCGAGTTTCTTGTTGTTATCAACCTGAAAGAAAATTCTCCTTGATAATTGCACTAGATAAAACTTTTCCAGTAAAAATGTAAATAGGGTAATGAATAGAATGTATGAGTGCTAGGAAAGTGTTCCCATCACGTTGTGGGGCACCATAGGGGCACTCAGGTCTATCTACGCTCGGATAAAGTCCACAGAGACATTGAGACTCAAAGGCTCGTGCTGAGCGAAAAAAATAAAATATGGTAAGATATTTGGCCCTAAACTAAAGCAACTAGACCAGACAAGGAACCTATATACTTTTCTGTAATACTATACTGTAAATCCTTATTTTAGATACAAAAAAACACCTAGATCAGAAATAAATATCTGTTTGACCATAAAATGTATGATGGCGTCCCAGGCGGACGCAGTTGGCAGTGTCTTTTCCGTGATAGCTAGACAATTGAAATTTTCGCAGATGATGTAATTCTGTTGCTGCTATAACAATAAATACTAAAAACAGAATAGTACGGAACCCTGTGCGAGTCCGACTCTCACTTGGCGGGTTAGTTATTTATTTCGCCAACATTCTCTTGACCAAAGATTGCACAAAAATTCAGCATCTAAAGTCCTGAAGACCTACCATATAGTTGTCATAATTTCTAAGTATTTCTCACCTTGACAAGTGGAATCTGATGTTCATTGCAAAGAGCCTGCACAAGCTTCTTGTATGCAGCCTCATCACAGTTCTCAGCTAGCACGCACAGGACTGCTTGCCTCCTGATTTTATAAAAAAATACCTTTGTAAAATACATTTAAAAGATTACAGTTGACTTGCATGGCTAAAATTAAAACTGTTTAAGACCATAAACATGATTAAACCAACTATCAAGTGTTAAATGCCTTGTGGTTATTGAAATATTTTGACCAGGGTGACCAGAAGGCCAATTCTCGTAAATAACATCGTTTAAATTCAAAGTCAGTTCTTTTTTACAAAAAGCTAACTTTGGGGGTATTTTGAGCTACTTTGAGGGTATTATTTGTGATCGAAATGCAATCGAAATGATATTGAAATGTAATTTGAACTACATCAACTCTCAAAATATTATAGATAAAGCCGCCATGTTGAATTTTTATCGCAATTTATAATCGTGTTTTGGTCTTCATGCTAGGCATACAGGAAGTAATTCAGCTACTAGTTAAGTTTATAATGTACTAGTAGTGGTCCGCGGTTTCACCCGCGCGCGTAAGTTTTGTTTATGTGGAAATATTGGGATAAAATGTAACCTATATTACTGTCAATAAAAAAATTTATCCTTATACTAAGTTTCATCAAAATACGTGCAGTAGTTTCAGAGCCTATTTACATTCATCTAACGTGCAGGTGTTGGGGCACAGTGGACATTGGAGATCTTTATTATAATAATACTGTATGTGTGCATGTCACTGAACTCCTCCTAAACGGCTGGACCAAGTTGAACTATTTTTTTTGTATGCGTTTGGGTGGCAGGCGCCCTGGATAGTTTAGATTCACATATCAGCCCGATTTTTTTAATAACAAAACAATTATTCCGGGCCTCGGCACAGCCAGTACTGGAGTAAATGTAGCACACATGGGAGGCCACAATATTTACAAACAATATGTGGTACTATGCGTGTGCGTCTATTTAGGCAATGGAATTATCACACATTGCTGGGACAATATATGATATTTCCACAAACTGCGTGACTAGAACAGGCACGCAGTTAGTGAATATTGTGATAGGATTTCAGTTGCCAAATGTATAATAATACTAGTGGTCCTTGTCATTTATAAAAAATATATATAAAGGAAAATAAAGGCCAAAAAAAATAGAATCATGTTCGATTCTCAGACGGAATGAATATAAATACCTATACACAAAAAAATTCATATAAATTGTTCAGCCATTTAGGTGGAGTTTGGAAACTAACAAGGCGACACGAGAATTTAATATATAGGGATTAAGAGGAAAGAATTATTTATTGTTTGTTTGCATTGAATCCGAAACTACTTGACCGATTTTGATCAACTTAGGTATGAGGACACATTGATTTATAGGGAGTGTTAGGTTTAATTTTATCACGATATTCCCACGGGTCGGAAGTTACGCGGGTGAAACCGTGAGGTGATGCTAGTTACAATATAATATTAACTCGGATTGTAATATACAAGTGTTTAGTTAGCAGCCAGTTTGTATGTATGTTTTTTTCCTTTGTGATGCTCTACGAGACCTGGACCGATTTTGATAATTCTTATTTGGTAAGTCAGTAGTCTAACCCAGTTTTCACTGTCCAAACATACAAATAAGTTGAAGAACAATGACATACTTGTCCAAAGCTTTTGCAGCTTCATGTAGACCATGTACCAAGCCTCCATGAATGAGGGCTGTCTTCAGGACTTCTTGTAGAGCCTGGTTCACGTCCATGGCGCCTCCGCTGAGCACGGGGTTGGCGGGTACCTCACTAAAACAACGATTTTGGTTAGTATCGACTTATTTTGTAACATTTCATGGCTAAAATGTAGTACTTGTAGGATTTTTATAAATTCAATATTGCTAGAGGCTAGTATAATGCTAGGAAGTCAAGAGGTTTCTGAGAAATTCTTATTTTTTGGTTATGTACTTGGATTTGACATGGAGGTACCTAAGAATTAGACCTTTTTATGACTATCAGAGCTTTGTAAAGGTTTATTATGTACATATCTGAAGAAGCATTAAGGTTTATGTAGCTGAGCGCTAATTTACTGGTTGGAAATAGTTCTAAGGATATTTCGAGCGGTATAAAATTATAGGTTATGTTGATATCATTGTTGAATCAAAAAATATAGTTTCCAGCCACAAAATTAGAAGGAGAATATTCTTTGATAGGATTATTATGCGTTATAAGTGGAGAAATAGGGAGTAAATCAACTAAAAATTACATAAACACGAGTACTCACACATCAACATCAGCCATGGTTTTAGAGAAGTACACGATCTGAAATACGGAATATAATGAATCGAATGGTTTTTATGCATCTGCAACAACGTAACGATAACACTTTTCACTGAAAGATCACAGAAATAAATCAAGATTTAGGAATTTTTCTCCGAAAATCTGTTGACAGTTTACCTTGTACACCTAAAAAGACAATAGCTGTCAAAACTCAAAATCACGCATGGCAACATTTTTTAATGTCACAACATAAATGACAACTCTGCGAGCGCAAATTGGCTATTTGCCTATGTCGCTCGTCGTCGTGCGAAACCATTGTTAGAAAAAAAAAACACTTCTTTGAGCAAACATTTTTTTGCGACTAGCAACATTATCTGGCAAGCGGCAAGTTTGAAACAAAAGAGAGCCAATGACAATACAACATTTTTATTTTATAATTTCTTTTGTAAATTATTTTCGAAATATTTTATGTGCATTGACTCTTTTTACATAATATATTTGTCCTAGTTACAAAAGGTTTACTTGTATAGTTTGTAAAATGCTCAATCAAGTTATTTGTTATGTGTAGTAGATAATATCATGAACCGAAGTCCTGATATTCTGTTTATAACTGAATACATCAAGAATGTTTTATATTTTGCTGCGGTGAGACCAGGAAAAGTTCTAAAATCTTCTCCTGATACACATTATTTTTGTATAGACAACGAATTAGTGTACGAAAATTATTATTCGGACTTTGGACCTTTAAATCTTGGTTGTGTTTATAAATACTGCATTCTTTTGAATGACAAAGTGAAACAGTACTTGAACAAGCAAACCATAGTTCATTATACATCAATCGATCCGAAGAAAAAGTCCAACGCAGCATTCCTCCTAGGATGTTACGGTGTTTTGTACTTGAGCTTATCACCAAAAGACGCTTTGAAACCACTGTTGGTCCATGGACAATCTTACAGGTATTTTAATAAGATATTATCGCTGTAACTGGTTTCCATGAAGTAATGATGCTCATAACTTTTCAAGATTGATTGCAAAGAAAATATTAGCAAAATAAATAGGTATGAATAATTTTAAATTGTTTTTTTATAGACCATTTCAAGACGCAACACAAGGTGATTCCACATACACAATATCACTTTTGGATTGCTTACTAGCAATAAAAAAGGCTCGAGAATTGGGTCTTTTTAATTTCTCAGATTTTAACTTTGAAGAGTACGATAGATTAGATAAAATACATGGAGGAGACCTCAATTGGATAGTACCTGGTGAGTACCTAGGTTTTTAAACATTGAGTTGAGCAATTGCAATAAAAACTATTAGAAAGCGACAATGGGCCTTTCATAATAGGTATGTGGTATAATCTCAAAACAATTTCGAAAAAAAAAGCGGTTTCAAAATTTCAATAAAGTTACTTCGTAAACTGACTGGGAAAAATATAAAACAAATAGGCCATGTTTTTGATCACCTTCCGAATTATGATATTATTTGCAGGGAAATTTCTAGCTTTCATTGGACCTGAAGACTACAGCGTATCTTTATATCATCCACCCGATATGTATTTAGATTACTTTTTAGAAAACAACGTCAGAATAGTAATTCGATTGAACAAAAGAATGTATGACGGTAATGTGTAAGTTGAAAAAGACAATATCATTTCAGTTTCTTTACAAAAATGTAGTAAGATAATTAATTGACAGTTATTTTTAGCTTTAACAACGTAGGCATAGTACACTACGATCTTTTCTTCCCTGATGGTTCTTGCCCGCCTCGCCACATCCTGATGAAATTCCTGCAGATTAGTGAAGAAGCCAACTGTGCTATAGCAGTGCATTGCAAGGTTATAACTACTTGTTAAAATTTAAATATAGGTACCTACCAGGTTTGCTAACTAGTTTAGAGACTAGTAGGTATACTGATTAATTATTTGTTCAGGCAGGTCTAGGGCGCACTGGTTCTCTGATTGGCTGCTACTTGATGAAACATTATTGCATGACAGCACGTGAAGCTATCGGCTGGATGAGAATTTGTAGACCTGGGTCTGTCATAGGGCACCAGCAAGTAAGTTAAAAAAATTTGATGGTTTTATTCTTAATATTTTGGATGAATTTATGTAACCTATTGGAAATTGCAGGCCTGGTTGGAACAACACGAAGCATGGCTTGTAAAATCAGGATTATTATATAGGTAACTAAACAAATACTAACCTATTCAACTTAAATTAAGTAGGTAGTGAGTATCGATGACTAAAATATAGATTAAAAACCAGGTGTTGTCTTTCGATAGGAAAAGAATTTACGGCGATATAAATCGATTACCAGTACATCCTTATGGCGTTTACTCCATTGCTGAGAAATCTCGTCAGCGACCAGTGACATTGCACAAATCGCCGTCACCGCCACCACCATCTAAGAAGGTGATTCGAACAGAAGTCACTAGACCGCAATCTTCGAAAATTAGAGAACAACCTTCGAAGTCTAAAGATGGTAAGTTATTTTACAAATCGTCGTAAGTAGAAAAGTTTTTTTAAGTAAGAAGTTTACATAATAATATTCGTAGTTAATTTACACTGACAATATAGTTCTGTAGCTCAAACAGTGTTATCAAACTTACTTGCATCAGATAAGCGTAGACATTATTTCGATTGGAAGTAACACTGTTTGTGTTACGAGTGTAATTCTTTACAGCAACCATTGCGCAACGCACCTTATACCTAACAGTGTTATTTTGAATCGAACAACTGCGTCCCATGGCACTTAAATAAAGATGTTTTCACAACCAGATAAAACTGGAAAAGATGTTGAACGAGCCACAGAAGAGGAAGAAGTATTCCTTACATCTTGCGATTTGACAGTTCAGCCTGCTGTTCCAATGACTCAAGCAAAAGGTTGTATCATAAGGAATAACACTATTTCCGAAGTTGATTCAGTTCATGATCAGAAACCACTCTGGAGAAGAATATTGTGCTGCAACTGCAAGCCATGTGTGCGAGGTTTTAAAGATCTGAGATGGAAAGTATCAGTGCATTGCGCAAGGGTTGCTCCACGAACGTACAAGTTGTGTTATTTTTTTGAATGGGTGAGTCTAGTCAGATGTAGATTTTACAATCACGGTCACATTTATCTTGTGATAATAACATAATGAGATCGGTTAATATTTTGTTTCGAGGTAGCTGTTAACAAGACGGAGAAAGAACAATACGACTGGCGTGTGAGATCATCAAAATTGAGTTCTCATAAAAACGTTAAAGGGTAAGGAAAATGAAGTGAAAAACATAACCACTTAATCATCCTGAAATTGGTTTATGCGTTGATTATTTGAATTGTTTAAAGGGATCTATACGACTCCAAAATCACGTCTCGACGAGCAAGTGGTGCAGGAGAGCCCCGACAGCCGAGACCTGTTTCACGGAGCTCTGCGACGAACAATAAACCAAATAAGAAGAACGATATAAAAATAATTGTAGTATTTTCACCCTGTTTTACTCAAATAGATAAATATTCTAAGAATACCTAAATGTCTAATTAAATCACATTGCAGGATTCAAAAATGCGAAATATGTCCAGTTACCAACCACCTATTACTACGTTTCGATCATCAAATGGACCTATTATAAAAAATGTGGATGACGCAAAGGTACTTACTCTTATTTTGAATCAAATTAATTATAATATGGGTACTATCAGAAAATGATTAATTTACTTCGATTTTCAGAATTTTCTTCTAAAAAGTAGCATGTTTAATGAGGAGAGGGATAAATTTTTTAGTAATGCCATTAAAATTACACCTCACGACACGATGAGAACGCCGAATTATTACAAATCTGTTAACGCGAATATGAATCGTGTATCTCCATCTGCATATAGTCGTAATAATTCTCCGACATGCTGCGGTACAAGTAAGTGCATAAAACTGCCATTGTTTAAGAATTTATTTAATTTTAACAATAGGTCTATGAATTAATGAGAGTTTGGGTTTCATAATCAAGTGTTGAAAATTTAATAAAAAATTCGTACATTCAAGTGTTTATGTTCCTCTTTCTTCGACATCTTGTTACTTTTAAGAATGTACTGAATTTCTGATTAATTTTATACGATTTGATGTAGTTCCGTCACCACGGATAAGCACCCAGTCAACACAGCAGCAGCGTCGCCGCCTCGGTCGCAGTCCAAGCCCACCGATTCGAATTCCCAACGAGCAGACGCGAGGAACCAATACTTTGCCTTCAGCAGCTTCGTCACATCCTGACTACATACACCCTATGAGAGATACATCTGCATTGAGAGAAGCGTTATCCAGGCTCAAATGTTAGTAAAGAGTACGATGCACAAATAACTACGTTACAGGACTCTGGCGGGTAGGGATGTTAAGTAATAAATAAAAACTCACTTTGCGGGCCACTCGCAGCGCGTTGCTACGTAAGCTTTACGCTACCTATGTTTAAAAATTCATTGCCTGCCTCCAGCTACCTTGCTGTGGCCATGCTACGGGAGTGGGCACTGTGCAATAGCACTGTAAACGGCCAGTTAAAACTTTTTGCTTCCCTATTGGATGATGTCATCCTCCTTTTTCAATAATTCATCACAACCTGGCAATACTTATTTAAAAATGGAACTATCATTAATGTCAATGTCAGATTGACGTACGATATTCGTCAAAAATATAACCTCTGCGCTACGATGAAATAACAAAATAAATAAGAAAACAATGCTAATTAGAGCAGCGAATCTAGTGTAATAGTGAATTAGTGACCACCATTATAGCTACTGCCACCTGAGATGGGTGCTTTAGTGACAAAAGCGTTACGACCGATTAAATCATTCAATATTGAAAATCGCGCTCATCGCGTGATTTCGAAGGAAAAACCTACTCCAGCGCCTAAGTACTCTGGTAATATTGAAGACTTGAAGCGTTCCCTCGAACAGCACCCTGATTTAGAAGAGAAATTGAGTAAGAAAGATGAAGAGCACGATCTTAGACTTCGGGATGTTTATGTAACCTCACACGGGCGGCCTGAAGACGACATTACAAGGGAAAAACAAGAACAAAATAAAACAAGACCGCTTCCTCAAGACCGGAAAATGCCAGAAAACTTCGACTACGGTTTTAAAGAGCCTGAGAGAATTCCTTACGGGCGCACTACGCTGCGTCACGCTTTGAATTTCATTTCAGCACATCAATTCAACCCAGAAGAGGTGACTCCTGCCAAAATAGCTGTAGAATACAAACTGAAAGAATCCGATGTAAATGATATACTTAAATACTTTAAGACGTATGAGATTTATGTACCAAAAACTAAAACTTCAGCGGCAACGTTTGCCGGCCCCGTGACTATGAGAAAGCAGCTAATAAAAAATGAAACTAAAGAAATAGAGGGTAAGAAAAGTGAGGTAAATCTAGAAGAAGATAGAAATCAAATTAAAAGTGTAACATAATAGAATAATTATTATTTGTTTTCTCATCTGTGCAATACAGTTAAAATAAAAAAGGTTGTTTTATGAATCTGTTTACAAAGGTGATAAGTTCACATAATCACTGTGCTATGAGTTCTCTCAATTATGGTAAAACACGTTGAAATTGTGTTGTCAAAGTATTTAGTAAAATATTCTTTACATACAAACAACTTATATAATAAGGGTGTAGTTTCTCTCCTCATGAACTACTTTTACCTCTGAGTAATTTATTTTATTAGAATGTAATTAATGTTATTGTTCTTAACAAAAACAAAAAATGTGATTTAGTTTATAGAAACATAAAAAATAAAATGAAATGTTCTCTTAATTTTTTTGTCTCATTTTTAAGATTCTGTACACAAAGGGTTAAAACGAGACCGGATTACTAAGACTCCAGGCTTACACCCGTATTCACAATCAAGCCTATGAGATTGCATAGTATGCACGAACGCATAGAGCCGCAAATAAAACGCTAATTGGCTAGAGTGAAGAGAGCAGCACAAAATTGACCAATCATAGGACCCCATTTAGCGCAGTGCGTTGACTTATCCAAGAGCGACTTAAGTACTGCTTGTGATTACGGGTTGATTACGGACGTGTATCTCATGAACCGTAATAGCTAGACAGTTGAAATAATACTCAAGTATAGTTTTTTATGTTCATTAAGGTAATTAGACATACTTACAGAGACACGCAGACCACAACAAATATTAATTATCTGTATCGTAAATATTTGTTCATTGGCTGGAAACGAGCCCGCAAACTTCAGCGTCGCAGGCGGGTGTTCTCCCACCTCGTACAGAGGTCATTATGTAGCCCGTTTAAAAGTTGTTTTTTTTCTAACTACCCTCCCAATTCACTAGTGATGTCACCACGAGACGGATCGATAGGAGGTGCTTCGGTCGGCGCGGCCTCCCTCGGCGCCCGTAGAGATGCACCCTCACCGAAGCAGGCGCCGAGCGTGCGTTCTGACGAACGGCCTATTGCTACGCAGGGCGATATGTTAAACAGTATTAAGGTAATAGCAACATCTTGTACGGCTAGGTCGAAGATGAATCGCACAAGTAAGTACAATACAACCCAATGTCCCAACAATATTACTTTCCATTAAGGTGAAAGGGTACCTATGCTCTCTCCATACAAACGTAGTCGACTGTTTCCTCCCTGGATAATGACACTAGCACAAATATTTTTGTGCCATAAAACCTAAAACTGCCATGACTATGCCCCTATGTTTTGTATTTTTTCATTTTCTAATTATCATAGAAATTAAAATAAAAAAAATAGAAAAAAAGCAAAAAATAGGGGCATGGTCATGGCAGTTTTAAGTTTTATGCACCAAAAATATTTGCTCTAGTGTCATTATCCAGGGAGAAAACAGTCGACTACGTTTGTAATAGTTTGTATGAAAAAAGCCCCCGGTACCCTTTCCTCTTAACGATATCGCCAATCGGCAGATTTTTTTGTATGAAATTGGCTTATAATGAAACTTGTCTACAATTATTTTTCCTCAAACGAAAGACCACGTGACTTTTCGTTGGCTTATGTCAATTTCAAACAAAAAAATGGTTGTCTGTGAAGTCGGTTCACGGACGACAATGTTACGTGATTACGTCGTAAGAAAATGGTGAAAAAATTGAGATTTTTTGTTTTTTTTTTCCTTTTTTTCCCTCTCCTCGTCTGGTCATATTACCATGACGCATGACGTCACACAATATTACCGTGACGTTTTTTTGTGAATGCAGGTGTTCCATCAATTTATTAAACGTTATCACAGCATTAGCATAGTCACAAACGACGCGACGGGCGCTTTGTGGTAGTCGGGATACTCTGGCATCCTGGCGACCACTTAGCCACAGTAGCCAGTAAAACGTACACGTACCTACTTATAAGATGCACTTTTTTCACTCAGTATCCAAAGACTCGCCAAAGAGGACGGACGCTCTCGTTTTTTTGTGAAAGACGCAGGACGCTCTAGTTTTTTGTGAAAGACGCCGAATAGAGTAGCCAGTGGCCCAAAGACTCGCCAAAGAGGAAGGACGCTCTCGTTTTTTGTGAACCTAGGGTAGCCAGAAGTAGTCATGGATACGTAGCCGGCGACGACGTCACCATGGCGATGGCGTCCCGTTGAAGTAGAGCCCTAAAAGTGTGAAGGAATCCGAATGTATGATTTCCTCACTACTGCTACCTTTCTTTCTAATTTCAGTTCCAAAGGAGATTGCGCGACACACTTCATTCGGATAAAATAAGCAAAATGTATAATGACAAGAATAGTTTGTCGATAGAAAAGTCCGGTGTGAAGAAAGTTGAAATTACACCTCGGAATAATATGGGGACGCGGTTCGTGAAGCGAGATTATACGACGTATGTTCATAACTATTTGTATTAGCTATATCTAACAGAACTCCTCTATGAAAAAAATAATTTAGGCATTGTTAAAGCTAAGATTAAGATCAATAAACTCTTCAGCTTTATAAGCCTACTGCTTATGTATGTACACTTGCGAACTTTGGTTCAAATACTCCAGAAAATCGTTTAGTGCCATATGGGTGCAATACAATGACGCGTATCGCATCCTTGTGAGAAAGCCTCAATTTTGCAGTGCATCGACCATGTTCGCTGATGGGCGGGTTCCGGACTTCTTCGCCATAATTAGGTCAAGAATGGCCTCGTTTTGGCATAGTACCTATTAATAAGTCGACAAATTGAATTTTGCAATGCTTGGCTGACGATATGTACAGTCAGACGCTGTTATAGATTTTGGATTGCATTCCATCGGAGTAAGAACCGGAAATAGGTAATAGATAAGCTGACTCGCTGGTACGCAGTACCTAGGTACTTTATTTATTAATTTAAGAATTTTATTTTAAATTTTAAGTAGGTATAGGTATTTTTTATTTGATTTAGTTTTAGCTTATTTTTAAAATACTATATGGGTTTGTACATTTATTGTGACGTCTGTTATACGTCCTGTATCACGGGGCTATGAAGACCTTTGAAAGCGTGCGTGGAGCCGAAGCCAACACGCAGAGGCCCTTTACAATAACAAGTATAATGGCAAACAATGGGGTGGATTCTATATTCTATTTATATTGGTATATATTAACATCTGCATTTTTTTTAAATTTAGTACAGGTGCCGTGAAAAGTGGTATTTATCTCACGTAGTTTTACAAATCCCCAGGCTGCCAAACGAGAAGACCCCAGTGTCGCGCAGTAGAAGTTTCTTCTCGTCGAATCGTCCCGCCTCACCGAAAGGTGCAAGGAGTCCACATTCGCCAAGTTTCTATTGAATAACCACAGATTATTTTACTTAGGTACCTAATTTATTTTTTACAAATTGACGACTGTAAGTGATTGGTGTTGGTTAATAAAGAATGTCGTTTATTTTTTGTTGCATATTTGTACCTATCATATTTAATTATTATTGGAACGAAGTTCCTTATCCTTGGCGAGGGGACCTAGCCGAGAAAAAAATGTTACGCGTTACGAAAACGTGAAACGAAAAACCGTTAAAGATATATTTCAAATTTAAATAATATACCTAGATGTGTCATAAATGAAAAAAAAATGAAATAAAACAATGAAGAGAAAAAAGGTAAAGGGACTTCGTCGTCCTAAACGCGTGTCCCAAATAAATATGTAAACAAATAAATACATAAACAAAGGGATTTATAATACCTAATAGTTATCAGGATTGTGTCCATGGAAGAAAAACTTAAATACATTTTCGGAAAAGGGCATTGCAAGGGTCTTGTTCCGAAAAATATGACCTTTTCCGAAAAGGACTTACTACTTCTATAAAGACTGGTTATTGGAAATTATACTAGCAAGCCGTTAAGGGCTACTTCTGTGCACCTAAACAAACAACTTTTGGAAATTCGAACATTTTTTCGAAAATTTTGAGGTTAGGTTTACCTGAAAGTCAGCTATTCCTTACACGGAGAGGTCAGTAACCTTAATATTTTACTTATTTTTTAAGTTTCATCTACGGCTCTTGGTCTGAATGACCTTTGTTTTGAAAAATCTGCTGTTTTTGAATTTACATAACCTCATTTTCATTTCTTTTTTCGAATTTCCAAAAGTCGTAGAACAAAAGTTGTTTGTTTAGGTGCACTGAAGTAGCCCTTAACGGCTTGCTAGTATAATTTCCAATAACCCTGTATAATAGACTCATTGATTTTAAGCTCAAATGGCTTAAAATCTGTTATAATTATTTATTATTTATTTAAAGCCTAAACTGTCCCACTGCAGGGCAAAGGCCTCTCTACCTTTCATCCATTGATCACGATCTGTCGCCATTTGCAAACCAATCATTCCTATAGGAGTCAAAATCATCTCGTCATCGTCGCCTTGGTCTGCCGCGTGGTCGTAACCCTATGGGGGACTATACTTAGCCGTTTAAAAAGACTCGTTGAACAAATTACAAAAGGTTTTTAGCTTATAAAATATTATATTTCCATAAAAAATTATAATAATTTTATAATTCCTATATGTCTAAGTTATAAGACTATGCTAAGCCAGGATCCGGTGGCGGAGGCGCCATGCAGTTCCCGTCAGGATACCGCTTCTTGAAGGCAGCTATGAGATCTGGGTCCACCAGGCGGACACCGTCCACTTGGTTACCGAGGGTTATCCTGGACAAACGAAGGCTTTTAGGCGTTTGAGATTAAAGCCGAGTTCGCATTAAGCTAGTATTTTAGTCGAGTAGGTTAGTAAGTAATTTAGTCAAGTCGATCCATTTTTAACCCCCGACGCAAAAACGACGGGTGTTATAAGTTTGACGTGTCTGTGTGTGTATGTGTGTGTGTGTGTGTGTCTGTCTGTGGCATCGTAGCTCCCAAACGGATGAACCGATTTTGATTTAGTTTTTTTTGTTTGAAAGATAAGTTATATTCTATTGTGGCGAGTAGCACCCTTCCCTCCACGCTCACTGGCTCACCGGCTAAACAAGTCCGAACCTCTCGAATTAGTCGAGTCGATTAGTTGCCGCCTCATTGTTGAATTGTTTTGTAGGATGTTTATCTTGCAATACACCACTCACTTGTAAACTGTACTCGATCAAAGTGCGAACGGTTTTTACTCGATTAAAATACTAGCTTAATGCGAACTAGGCTTTAAGCTAGTATTTTAGTCGAGTAGCTAGTAATTTAGTAGCTAAAATACTCGCTACTGCCCAAAAACCGTTCGCACTTTGGTCGAGTACAGTTTACAAGTGAGTGGTGTATTGCAAGATGAACAACCTACAAAACAATGCAACGATGAGGCGGCAACTAATCAACTCGACTAATTCGACAGGTTCGGACTTGTTTAGCCGGTGAGCGAGTTAGCAGGGACGCATGGAGGAGGGGTGCTACTCGCCACTCGCCTAATAAAAATAGAATTAAATGGATGGACTCGACTAAATTACTTACCAACCTACTCGACTAAATTTTTGGTGTTTGGACACGTTTAGCTACTAAATTACTTGCTACTCGACTAAAATACTAGCTTAATGCGAACTAGACTTAATTCAAAATGGCCTCATGGGAACAGAGAAAGAATTTTTCTAACCCCATGGCCGTATAAACCGACCAAATTGAAAGAACAGTTGCATAAAAAGGCTGAATTTATTCTATTGATAAAATTCTCAATACTTCTTTAGTTTATTATTCTCAAATTTTATTTATCAAGACGTCATAAATATTAAAGTGGAAACAGATTCTCAAATAACACAACTTTTTTGTCGCAATGGCAATAATGGGATATAATGAAGAATGTTGCTAGGTATCCCAAATCGGTTGAAAGTTTGTTACAGTAAAGCTTGTATGTATAGACTAGTTTTTGTTGTAGTCAAAAATACCTATTAGTTTCGATTTTACAGGCGTTTAAACTTATAAACGACTAGCTGACCCGTGCCCATTTCGTTGGTCATTTATTTTATTAATATTAAAAATTAAATTATCTAAGTACCTATACTAATATTAAAAAAATACTTTTTGTAACTTAAATATAAAAGTTAGACATATGCTGTCGTTGACTTTTTTGTAGGCATTTTCAAGCTCCACATCTTTTCTATAGAACTCAAAAATATATCTTTCATAGTTAAGGCAGCGTTCGTAAGAAACGCTTTCATTCGACCGTTTTTTCTCCGATTTACTTTGCAAAACGGACTACCACGTAAAAGCCTTTTTATTTTTCAGTTTTTTATATAATCTATGACACTCAGCAATAATGTGGCTTTCTATTTGTGAAAGAATTTTTAAAATCGGTTCAGTAGATCCCGAGATTACCCCTTACAATTTAACAAATATACAAACACACAAACTTTACTTCTTTATAATATTAGTATAGAAGTATAGATAAATTTCGAGTCCCGCTAACAGTCAGGTGACCGCGTGTGACGTCATTTTACATTGATCCGCTTAGTTTACTTCTATAAATAGGAAACTAATTGACGTATCGAAGTAATTCTTTCACTTGTATTTTTTATGTTTGACAAAGAATATGGAGGGCTAATATTCAAAATTAGTTAACATTCTTAATTTGGAAAAAACGCTTGTTCCACTTTGTGTTTCCATGGGAATAGTGGGATACACCCCCAAATAATGCCTTTACATCAAACTAAACCTAACGCGGCAATATTCTCGGCTCCTTTGCACCAGAGGTTTATTTGATCAATGACGATAAATTTTGATTTTATTTTTTATAATTTTTTACTTACTTAATTTAATTAAGTTGTAATTAAAAAATAAAGAAATCAAAACTCACCAGTTAGGTTGAACATTGTGCGGTCTACCAAATAATTCTATTTTCCTTGTGCCTGGACTCAGTCTCTCTGAAATAATAAAAACGTTAAACATTTTAGTCACTTGAAAAAACCTATACAGACTCGCCATTTTAAACTTCGTTTTTTACAGGTAAAAGACATCTTTTTTTTGAACGTCTATTGTTTTTTTTCCGATTGTCATTTGATTCTGCTTCGATCTGCTTTTTTTATCTTTTATTTTTTCGATCGCGTTTTTTTAATAGTCTTTTGTTTCTGTTTCGATCGTCTTTTGTTTTGCTTTTCGATTGTCTTTGAGTAGTTTGACCACAGACTATTGGGTTTGACCAGAAGTAGGACGCCTTGTTTTTTTTTTTTGATGTAAAGATGCCGATGTTATCTAACGAGGCTTCCGGAACTAAACCTTTTTTGACGTGATAACGTCTAAAAAATTGGTGGAACACCTGCATTCACACAAAAGTGTCACGGTAATATTGTGTGACGTCATGCGTCATGGTAATATGACCAGACGCGTTATGGTAACTTAGGAAACAGAGTATTTAATAATAATATCACTCATCTGGGCTTGTGTTATGGCGTGACGAGTGACGAATAGAAGACTTAAATAATGGAAAAAAAAAAGAAAAAATATATAAAAGCATTTATTTTTCATCCTTTTCTTAAGACGCTAGACGTTATCACGTAAAATTATCACGTTTAATAAAAAAAAATGTTTTTATTTTATAAAGCCTAATAATAAATAGATAGGTATTTGATTACCAATAATTCCATAGATCTCGTCCGGTTTGTGTGACGTGGCGCGTACTTCGGCGACGATGACGTCACAGTCGAGGCCTCGGTTCAAGTTCTCTGGGTTGCCTTTCATGCCCACCTGTGGAGTAACCAGTAGGAACTAAAAATACAATGTCACGACCCCTGCCTAGCTGTGCTGAGCTCTAACACACTCAGCTATGTGAGCCACCGGGTCGATTTAAGGAAAGCTATATTGTTTACGACTATCAGCACCCCACGATTTCACCTGCGTAAGTCCCGATCCCGTGGGAATATCGGAATCAAAATCCTTTATTCATTTTGGAATCATCCAAATAAGTCGACATTTTGGGATATAAAGAAGCCTATGTGTTATTCTAGGACTCCAGCTATTTAAATACCAAGCTCAATCGTAATCGATTCAGTAGTTTTTGTGTAAAGGAGTATTTTTTTTTTACTTTTTTTTCCCAAGTCTTGGCTTGGCATATTTCCCGCATATAGCCAGTGTCAAATTAATAAGTTTACCCATAGATATACAATAGACGTTTACCCCTTAGCCAGATATTCGTTCTCAGATTGGAGGAAAATAAAAGTTTACTTCTAAATAGGTTTAATTTATGCCAAGTAGTTCCTCCAGCAAGGAGTTTATGAAGACTTCAGCAATTTACTTAATAAATATTGGCATGTTCCATGGTTCCACTAGACTTACCAAACAATGTTCCTTTCCATGGTTGAGCCAATGCCCCGTCCGGCCTGTCCTAATGATCCTCTGCAATTGATTCGTCTTCACCCATATCAATTCGTCGACACGTTCGTAACCCCATAGTTTAAGACATTCGCGACCTAATTCCATTGCTCTGTGAAATTTTAAGAAAAGAGAATATAAGTACAAGAATTGCAAAAAGAGTGAACTTGCTCCATAGTTTGCTTGCCTATCTATGGGGCAAGCTCATACGGGGTTGTAAGAGGAGGTGTACCTACAGCTCCTCTTGTGTCACCAATTTTCGTAGCCTCCTGACGGATCCCACTCATGTTTGAACTCAAAAATTCTATGAACTTCAACTTGGGCTTTTGTGATGGGATGGTAGTAGACTGGATACTGGAAAACTATGGGTACTAATGGCGTCTGCCATAAAAGTGACAGGCGAAGAGTTGCCAACTCATGAACTCAGCAAACCAAATAAGCTGAGCGAATCACAACGAGGGGGCTGCAGTGCTGTTGAAGAATGCAGAGGCCTCACCGGGATGGAGTGAAATGGATACTAGAGAACTATGGTGTCTGCCGTAAAAATTGCAGACGAAGACTCGCCAACTCATAAACTTGGCCAACCGAATTAGCTGAGGGGCAACAGGGATGTTAAGGATGGAGAAGCCGCACTGGGATGGAGTGGAATGGATACTGGAGAACTATGGTGACGAAGACTTGCCAACTCATAAATTCGGCCGGCTTAGCTGAGCGAATTACAGCAGAGGGCAACAGGGCACATCCCTGTTGCCCTTGGATGGAGACGCCTCACTTGATTTTAAACCCAAGGATGAAAAGGCCTCACTGGATTTTAAACCATCCCTGATAGGTCCGCCATTATGAATGTCAACTTACCGTCCAGTAACCCAGAGGAATATAAGTCCCTGGTCCTGTAACTGCGGTACTCCGAGACATCTCATCTCGTCGTCGGACATCGTGCCGTACGGCAGTTCCATGTGGATGTCCCACGGCGGGTCCGCCATTATTACTGCGAATTTTCCTGAAATTTTCAAGAGTCGCGACTAATTTTTTGAGCCCTGAACTGCTGGACAAAGACCACGGCAATCTTTTTCATCTATCTATAGCTTCAGAGCCTTGAATATCGTCGCAAGGTGGCGAGCTTGTCAGTTTTTTATCGGATATATTTCAGGAATTGTGTAACAGAACTCTACGACCTAATTTTACCATCTCCATTCTTTCGTCATACAACCAGGCAGACTGATATGCGGCACCAATTCAGGGTGGACATACCAGACGTTCGCACTAAGCGCTTTGCTTCGTCATTCCTTATTCGTACTGCAAGGGAATGGAATCGGTTGCCTACGTCTGTCTTTCCTGACGTGTACAATTTGGGGGTCTTCAAGTCGGGAGTGATTAGGTATCTTCTAGGAAAGAGTGTAAATCGTCACCTACCATCAGGCAGATGTGATAGTGGTCAAACGCTGACCTATCAAATGTAAAAAAAAAATATCAGTGTTCAGCGACCCCCCCAGTTAAGCTCTAGCGTGTATAAATAAATAATAATAAATATTGCAGAACATTCCACACACATCGCCATCTAGCCCCAAGCTAAGTAACTAGATGGGTGCTAAACAACGGATATACTACAATCTTTTGTAAATATATAATTATAATACATAGAAACAACCAGACCACAGACAAATATCTAAGCATAAATACTTGTCTGAGGCGGGAATCGAACCCGCAACCCTGTGTTTGGCAGTCCGGCATGGTGACCAATGTGCCAACGCCTCCCGATCAGAAAGTCTAAGTAGCAAAACGTCTAACAAAGCGAAAAGCTGGGTCTTACCTAAAAACGTCATATCCAAATATCTAAGATCGCACTGTATCCACTGAGGAGACGTTAGAGTCAATACGCCATCGGTATTGGTCATAGTGCTTGAGCCGTTTATCGGCGCAGTGTCCGGTGCTATTGGCGTAGACGGCGCGCGGACACCGGCGCCGGCGGAGCTTGCGGCGGGATCGGCGTTATCCACTTCGTAGTGCACGTATCTGGAATATTATAATCACTACATAGTATAAAACAAAGTCACTTTCTCTGTCCCTATATCCCTATGTATGCTTAAATCTTTAAAACTACGCAACTGATTTTGATGCGGTTTTTTTAATAGATAGAGTGATTAAAGAGGAAGGTTTTAAGATATAATACATGCATAATATAGCCGTGCGAAGCTGGGGCGGGTCGCTAGTATTATAGTACAGGAAAAGTATTTTTGTAGTGCACATTTTTTTTCTGCTGAATATATGTCGGCAGTGGAGTACATTTACGCAAAAAAAAAAAAAACCAAAACTTAATGTGAAAAACTTCCTGCAATTTCTAAATTATTGGGCATCTCAGTATTGATACACACAGTGACATGTAGGTACCTACCTTCATTTAGAGAGAGAGTACTAAAAAAAAGGAAAAATTTTAATAAAAAAATAAAAATAAATAAGAGGCTGAAGAATAAAAAAAAGAATAAAAAACAAAAAAAGGTTAAAAAAATTAAAAGTTCATTGTTGTTGTTTTGGCGCTAGTATTGTGTCCATGGACTTCGTCGTTTTGTTAGAAACACTTAAATGGTTATAGCTCTGAGAGTTTTTGAGTTAGCTCCAAAATAAAAAAACAGTATTTTTTATTTTAATGTGCTTAAAACATACCGAAATTTGTGCACTACAAAAATACTTTTCCTGTATATGCTGAGGCTCTTTACCCAATCGGGCAACACAGGACTTCTCAGATACTTTTTATTTTTATTGTCTGTTCTTTGTATTTACTTTTCTCTGTAACTACCTCTTACTGTTTCTTATTTGTGTCTAAATTATGTCGTGTGTTTGTTCGAATAAATTCTATTCTATTCTATTATTATCTATAACTAATATTATAAAGATGAAGAGTTTGTTTGAACGCGCTAATCTCAGGAACTACTGGTTCGATTTGAAATTCTTTTTGTGTTGGATAGTTCAAGTATCGAGAAAGACTTTAGGCTATATAACATCACGCTGCGACCAATAGGAGCGAAGAATCAGTGGGAAATGTGGAAAAAACGGGGAAAATTATTCATCTTTGAGGGCTTCCGTTTTTTTATTTGAACGCGCTGATCACAGGAACTGCTAGATCGAATTGAAAAATATAGGTTATTTTTTATCCCGATAATCCCACGGGATCGGGACTTACGCGGGTGAAACCGCGGGGTGCTGCTAGTCTGTACTTATATTATCAAAGTTTTTTAACCTCCGACGCAAAAACGACGGGGTGTTACAAAGTTTGATGTGTCTGTGTCCGTGGCATTGTAGCTCCTGAACTGATGAATTTGATTTTGTTTCTTTTGTTTGAAAGGTGTATTAGTCGGGAGTATTATTAGCTATGTTTGATCGAAATCGGTTCAGCCGTCTGAAAGTTATAGGGGATAAAAGTCGAAGTTTTTTATTCTAAAACTAGCGACCTGTCCCGGCTTCGCACGGCTATATCACTCTATCTATTAAAAAACCGCATCGAAATCCGTTGCGTAGTTTTAAAGATTTAAGCATACATAGGGATATAGGGACAGAGAAAGCGACTTTGTTTTATACTATGTAGTGATGTTGTTAAAGCGGCAACAGAAATACATCATCTGTGAAAATTGCAACTGTCTATAGCTTTTACGGTTCATGAGACATAGCCTGGTGACATACAGACGGACGAACAGTGGAATCTTAATAAAAGGGTCTCGTTTTTACCCTAACTCAAAAAAGGGTAATTCCCGTTTCTACCCTCTGGGTAAGGAACTGTTGGGATTTGAGTATCTGTGTTGTATGTGGAATATGTCAAGCTTGTCCGTTCATTCGCTCACATAGATTCTCTCCACATAAAATATTGTCTGCATACGTACGTGAATATATTAATTAATATTTTAATAATCCTACTTATCTACTGTGTTGTTGTAAATATAAAATAAAGCATAAGTATATAGACTGAATTGGCAATAGGTTTATTTTGAAGAATCCAGCTCCAGGTTGTAAGCTTAGCTGCGCACCTCGTGGTGTTCGTACGAAACACATAAATAATTTAACAGGAACTCTAAAAAGGGTAGTGTTAAAACTAACTTGCAACTATCCATATGAAAGCAAGTGTTCAAAAAGGAGCAGTCCCCTAGAGATTCGTCCGTATGTCCCTGTATGATCTTCTTGAAGTGTAGCTTGGTGCAGGCGAGGCCGGACGCGGGAGCGGGTGTTGGAGCGGACTCGCTGCGTGCGCGCACGCACTCCGCGCGCGTCCCGTGCGGGCAGAACTCCATTACTTGAGCACCTGGGTGTAACAATAAGCGATGAATATGACATAAAAAATGGTTGTCGGTAAAGTCGGTCATTAGAAACTGTAAAATTAGGTATTATATAAGTCTTCTATTCGTAACTCGTCACCATAACACAAGCCCAGACGAGCGATATTATTATTAAACAAACACGAGACGCGTGATTGTTTACGATGACGCCCGTCATGGTACCGGAACATGACACTTTTTGGTGAATGCAAGTTTTCCATAAATTTATTAGACGTCAAGAATATATAGTAGCGATTAATTGAGAATGTCCTCCTTCTTAACCGACTGACTACCAGCGCTCCGCGGTTTCACCCGCTTAATACCCTAACCTATTTAGATATTAACTAGCGACCCGCCCCGGCTTCGCACGGCTATATTATGCATGTATTATACATATAAACCTTCCTCTTGAATTACTCTATCTATTAAATAAACCGCATAAAAATCCGTTGCGTAGTTTTAAAGATTTAAGCATACATAGGGAAATAGGAACAGAAAAAGCAACTATGTTTTATACCATGTAGTGAAGACGATTAACTTTAAGATTAAGAAGATTAAGTCTATATTAACGAGCGGTCCCCCGACGCGATAATATTTAATCTAAAAATTCAAATGTACTTAGGGTCATAATTTCGGGGTTATTTTAATCTTTTTGTGGGGTTTCACGTTTATACCTTTTCATAGTTTCTGCTTGTTTTAGGCTTTTTACGTTCATGCTATTTTTATTATTTTGTATCGGGGGTTTTTTTAATTTTTTATTATCTTACATGCTTAATTTTTAAATTAACTTTAATTAGATTATTTCTCAATATAAGTGAATATTAAAATTTTATTTTTGAGAAAACAAATGTCAACCATTAAACTATACATAAATATTGCAGGACATTCCACACATCGCCATCTAGCCCCAAGCTAGGTGACTTGTGTTATAGGAAATAGACAATGGATAATATACTACTTATATACTTTTCTTACATACCTCCTTGACTCTTGAATTTGTCAGCCAAAGACTTCTCTTTAGCAGTAGGTTTGCTAAGGAGATCCATTATTTCTTCGCCGACACGTTTCACGGCTTTCTCTCTACTTGAAGGCATCGCTAGGAGAGACTGGAAAATTGAATTTTTTTTTGGAAATAATTATCATTATTATGGCTGCACTCAGAATTATTATTGACTAGCTTCGAATCGCGGTTTCACCCGCGTAATAATATTCTGCGCAACTTTCTTAATTTTTTCTTTCATAATAACCTTCTCCTAACTTTAAAAAAACACAATGAAACAAGAATAAGCGAAATCGGTCCAGCCGTTTATGCGTGATGCTGTGACCAAGGTTTGAACGAGATCTCGTAAGTTTTTTTTTTAAAGCGTCATAAACCGTAAACCGCCATTTACCCTTCATTCAAGTATTTTTACCACTAACGCCATCTATTTTCATGGTACGAAAGTACTTCGTGCGCGAGTCCGACTCGCACTTGACCGGTTTTTATATATAACACTAGCTGCGCCCCGCGGTTTCCCATGCATTCGATTTTTTTTTTCTTTCATAAGAACCTTCTCCTGACAATAACAAACACAGCAAAAAAAAAAGAATTAGCGAAATCGGTACAGCAAAGTAAGGTTTCATTTTTATGTAATAACTAGCTGTCCCGGCAAGCGTTGTTTTGCAGTATAGATAAATAACCTAGATACCGACTGCAGCGCGATCTGCCGGGCTGATTTGTGAATCTAAACCATCCAGAGCGCCACTCAAACGCATACAAAAAATTCATTCAGATCAGTCCAGCCGTTTAGGAGGAGTTCAGTGACATACACACGTACAGTAGAATTATAAAAGATTTGTGAAACATGTTCTATAAATATAAAATTCATAGTCTTGACTGACTGACTGATTGATATATCAACGTACAGCTCAAACCATTGGACACCTGGCTAAAATTTGACATATAGATAGCAGTTATGACGTAGGCATCTGCTAAGAAATGATTTTGGAATATTCGACCCCTAGTGTACTCAACCAGTTTTCGACCGCAGGACTGGTTGAGTAGGGAATGGGTTTTTTTGTTTAATCTACGGACTTCAAATATTTGTTAGAGGTGGGAATCGAACCTGCAAAAGTTTAGAATCTAAACCTTAATATATCTATCTAAACTTTAGATAGATATATTTTTTTATCGATGAACATAGAATCATAAACTATTCACTAAACTTACTGCCAATTACAGATCCATAATTTTTAAATTTTAATTAAATTAGGTGGGACGCATATATCTTTATTTGGCCAACAACAAAACTTAACGATACACACAACTTAGTTGTGGTATCACTAAAATAAGACTTACCTTAATATTATAGTTTATGTTTTTGACAACTTTGGACTGAGTTTTGTATTCACTTTACTTTATTATCAAAAGTCAAAAAAATAATTTCTTTGGATGCATAATACCTTAAAAGTATATAGACCACATAAAATCGTCTTAAAACTAAGTTAGGATGTGTGCCTTCGGAACGCGCCCACCAATGAGAAGAAGGCACAAGAAACTCATGGGGTTTTTTTTTCATGTGATCACGCTCACAATGGTCAATATTACAAATATTTGAAAGTATTATTTTATTTGAAATGGTTAGAAAATATGTCTTACCATAATATCAGTGTCACTCTTTCCAGTTTTCTTCTCATCGACTGTTGTTTTTGATATTTTTGGTTTCGTTGTGTCTTCAACAAGAACTTCACCTTAAAATATACATGGAGACTTAGTTTTAAAAGGATCTGTAAATGTTTGTTCAATGGCGAGTAATGAATCAGTAAAGGTTGCCTGGAAGAGATCGCTTTTAGCGATAAGGCCGCCCATTGTGCCATATTTTTTTCATTTTTAGTTTCTTATAATTTTCTAATTTTTATTTAACTAAATTTTTTATTTTTATTTTAATATCATGTAAGTACTTTGTTAGAATTAATTTTGTGTTTTGTTTTTATGGTACAATAAAGTGTTTACCTATCTATCTATCTAATCTTCGCCTACTACGCTATCAGAGGGCTTAGTCGCAAAATTACCTTTTCGTCGAATATACCTGGTTTGGAGTTTATATTATTAGTAAATTTGATACATTAAAATGTAAACTTTAAACTATTACTTATACTAAAACGTTTCTCAAGAACCACTCTATCCATTGGTGAAAAAAGCATGAAAATCGGTGCAGTAGTTTTTGAGTTTATAGGAAACGAACAGACAGACAGACGCGGCGCAAGACTTTTTTTGTAATATCTATACTTATCTTTACTTAAATTATAAAGCTGAAGAGTTTGTTTGTTTGTTTGAACGCGCTAATCTGAGGAACTACTGGTTCGAATTGAAAAAATATTTTTGTGTTGGATAGTCCATTTGTCGAGGAAGGCTTATAGGCTATTTTATATTTCGATATTCCCACGAGATCGGGAGTTACGCGGGTGAAACCGAGGAGCGCTGCTAGTAAGTTATAAAATTAAATAAACCATACGTCAATAAATCTGGACTCTTACTTTTTATGGTTTTTTGTTTGTTATATTAAATAGGCTGTAAAACTATTGGACCAAGGTGCATTCCTTAAATGAATAAGATGCGCAAAATGAGCTTGGTCGCAAAAATGGGTGTGTGTACTTATGTACGCGCGTGAGAAGTTATACGCCCGTCTGTCTGTCTAACCATCCGTCTGATATTTATTTAGCGGGCAGCTTCAACCTGTTACTTTAGTGTTAGTGTTACAGCGCGCATCTTTTAATTTCACTCTCATCCTTTTTTTACGCGAAGAAGTATAACTTCAAAAATACACAATGTGCACTTTAAGACTACCCCAATCACAATATGCAAAAAGTCATCAATAAGAAAGTCTTAGCCCTCCTTAGCGTGACATATGAATGAGCTAACTTTAACATTTATATTTCGTCTTACCTTTTCTTTTATTCCCACAACTGGAGTTAGAAGATTGTTCTTCAATAAGTGCAGCCAACACGGCAGCCAGTCGGACCGACTCAGCACTCACTACCTCAACGGTAGCATCTGTTGTACTCTCTGTACGTTCCGTTATTCTGGGAAAATTAAAAGCAACATTGAACAACAATGGAAAATACGTTTAATTTTTTTATATTAGATTTTACTTCTTTAGTAAGTGAAGTTGCCTATGTAGCATGCTTTTTTAGAAGATACCTGCTCATTCGGCACTTGACGCCCTTAAAATTGTACCATTATGGGTCATAAGTAGATGATCAGTTTGCTACAATAATACTATCAAGAAGTATTGGAGTTACAACCTTCTTCTAATAGACGTTACACACAAACTTAAATACTTGAATTAAAAGTACTCAGTGTGAATATTATTTGTCAACATGTTAGCTATGTGTCTAGTTGTGTGAGTGGTATAAGGCGCCATCCGCTACACCAACCGACGTGGGTTCGATCCACAGGTTACGTTGTTATAATGTTCAAATAGTGCTGCACAGGATTGTAAATGTTACGGTGGGCAGAGACTTTTGACCATGGATTGTACATTATTGTACAGGAATGTTTGAAAAAAGAAAGAAAGACTGACATGGTACTAAGGTATTATAAAATAACAATCAATTTCTTTTTTTTTTTTTAACTTACGTAATAAGCTTCTGTGTAGCAAACTTCTGTAGTAAACTGGCCACAATGCCAGTGTCAACATCTCCGAGGTCTGGTAACAATGCGCTGGCAGTCGCCGGCAACTGCAGTTGCATATCCGATAGCACTTGGAGGAGGCGGACTTCTAAAGAGGCAGACGGCACTGGTTTCGGTTTCTCTTGAGTTGGTGCTGGTGGAGGGAAATAGTAGGATTAATGCCCGGTTTACATTATACTAGTCCAGGGATCGAATGTAGCACTGGATTGCAACTGGAAAGATGTAAATCCAAACTGGAATGTACTGGGATCCAGTGAGCAATTCAGCGGTCTACTTTTGAATCCAGTACGACCATTCCAGCGCAACTGGAATAATGTAGACGGCCAATCCAGTGCCATTCTAGTGCTATCGGAACAATTTTACAGGAAACATGATTAGACTGCTTTTAAAAGACTGCGGTATCATGTAGACGATATCTCCAGTCAGGTCTATTCCAGTCCAGCACTACTGAGTTACTGGACTGGAACAATGTACTTGTACTTGTATACGAGCTGTTTTTCCGTGATTAGACCCTTTTTAATTGGGCCCTTTTTACGTGAAGATGGAGTAGGCTTGCCCAGCGCCTACTATCCTCTCAGCTTAGTTGACGATGTCCAGAGGAGAGAACTTGTCAATACTTCTGGAGCCAACTAAGCCGCGGGTTTCATCACGATGTTTTCCTTCACCGTAAGAGCTATGTCAATTAGCACACATAGAAAAATTCAATGGTGCACGGCCGGCCTGGATTCGAACCCACGACCTTCAGAATGAAAGTCGAGGTATCTACCACTAAGCCAACACTGCTCTCTGGAATAATTTAAACCGGGCATAAAGCAACACTTAGGGGAGCGTTGTAGAGGCTGGAATTTTAGTAATATTTAAGGTTCTATGCACCTTGCAATGTAAGACACTGCCGGATTTATGTGCATAGTAAAAAGCTTGGTTTATACTATAAGCTTTCCCCTGCGGGTTCCAACTACAATTCATTTTTCAAAAAACTCTTTTGTCCAAAATTTGATGTAAAGAAATGTTTTGTACGTTACCTGTTTTAGGGTCATGTGGTTTATCAGATACTAGCTGCGCCCCGCTGTTTCACCAGGAATATCAGGATAATAAGTAGCCTATGTTAATCATGGTCTTCAGCTCTACACACTCTATACATCTACATACCGAGTTTCAACGCAATCGGTTCAGTAGTTTTTGAAGGAGTAACAAACTCACACACAAACTTTCACATTTATAATATTGGTAGGAGTAGGATAGTATATGATGTACTCACAATCGATCTTCGGCCCTGACGGGTTAGAGATTGCCTTGTCACCACTCCCAGAGCTCCCATCAGCGCCTTCCCCACCAACCAAGCTGGTACTGCTTAATATTGTTTGCAACTTTTTCTTTCGTTTTTCAAGCTTTTCCCGCAAGCTGTTTCGTTTGCTCTTTACAGCTTGGATCTCTTCCCAGGCATCAGACATGATTGCTGATTGTTTTCAAATCAAATACACGGAAACACCGGCGTTTTATAAAGTTAAAATTACGATGTCGAGTCTTTAGCCATTTTATGCTATTTTTGTAAATTAGATAAATGAGAGGGCTGAATTTGATCCATGCAAAGAATGGTTGCAATTGAGATGCGGAGTATAAGCAGAAAATTAGTTAAATTCTCCCTAATTCAACAGGTTTCATTTTATAAAATGCTAAATATTTGGCAATTTCTTAAAAACTTGTATTTTTAGGATTTGACATTTAAGAATTCAATGACATAAATGTTCCCGTTTCTTAAATTCAACACATCTAAAGCATAACTTTTTTTTCTTTTAAAGTGTTTTACGGTTCGACTCTACTTCGGCTTGAGCTTCGGCTCGACTTGAAGAATGAAGACAATTCTAAAAAAGAGGTTTTGAACTTGAGTTCAAAAGTAAAACCTCACGTGAAAGTGTTTCACAAAAATGTCAATCAACATTTGAAACTGTCAATCGTTTGTTTCAGATTTCAAAAAATACTAATTTAACTGCATTGTTTACTTTTATGTAATTTATTAAAAAATCAAAATAAATGCCTTTTGCTCCCGAATTAAGGTCACATTCTCAGAAAGTGTGTACTTTATACAAAAAGGCAATGCGCCTTATTGAATCTTACTATGTCGCAAGGTTAGTACAAAAACATCTGCCTCCAGCCTGCCTAGCATGACGACCAAAAAACGATACGATAAAGCTATATCACGCGATATAACTACATCAACTCTCAAAATATGATACATATGTTAGAAATGTTATTTTTATATAATGGTATGCTTCCATAACGAATTTATTTATGGCAACATTCTCCTCTTCCCTTCCTGTTTGAGCTGTCATGGCATCCACATGTATATTTTTATTGCTCCGTATTTTCTAAGTTTAACGAGATTGTAAAATATCATTCATCGTATATTTAATGGTAAATATACCTGATATGTACCTATATGTGTTGGCTGTTTAATTCGAGTATACCACCTAAACTTTTCCTATGTTCACACACGCAGCGCTCTTCGATCCTAGACTTCTAACAGGTTATTTGGCCCAGTGTATTTGGATTGAAAGAACATAGGAAAGTCATTGGTGTGTTGAACAGAATCAATACTAAAACTCTGAGAAGTAACATTTTGCGAAGTGACATAACCTCAAAAAAAAAAACATGTCAATGGACGGCAACGTGGGCGGCGCCGGCGAGGGCCGTGACGCGCCTCTTTCCATCGTTCCCGCTACTTCTACTAGTACTTCAGGTATGAACTTAGCGATTGACAAATTAGAAGGTACATCCAACTACAATTCGTGGAAATTTGTCATGAAAATGATTTTGACCTTGGAAGGTCTTTGGAGCTGCGTGGATGGTACGGGCGTCGAAGTTACGCGCGATCAACGCGCTTTAGCTCGAATTTGCCTAGCAGTAAAGCCAAATTGCTATCAATATGTCAGAGATGTAAATACTTCAAAAAAGGCTTGGGACAAACTATCAACTGTATTTGAAGACAAAGGTTTGTTTCGGCGTGTCTTATTGCTACGGAAACTGCACAGGGTGGAGTTCTCCCGCTGTACTACCATGAGCGACTACATTGAAGAGGTAATGACGCTGGTTCAGCAATTAGCCGATATTGGTAAAGTTATAGAAGATGCCGAGGTTGCTGAATTGCTGCTGAGTAGTCTTCCCAGTGAGTACGACGCTCTGGTGTCCAATTTGGAAACAGCTTGCATGTCGAATAGTTTGTCAAGTGAACTTGTGCGGGCTAGATTGCTACAAGAAGAGTTCAGAAAGAATTCGAATGGCTCCGACAGTGCTTCTGCGTTCGTTTCGAAATTTAAAAAGTGTGATAAAGTCAGTGATAAAGTGATTTGCCATTATTGTAAGCGGCCAGGTCATGTAAGGTCAAAGTGCTACAAGTTGAAGCGTGACAAGAAAAAGGACTCCAGTTCAAGTCAGACTTTTATCGCTTCAGCCTTCATGGTGAAAAATAATCATTGGTTTCTTGACTCCGGTTGTTCGGCTCACATGTGTAACGATAGAAGTATAATGTCAAATTTTAAAGACTTTAATGATAGCATATCTATAGCCAATAGTGACAAGTTGCAATGCTGTGGAGTAGGTGATATAGCTATAGACACAGATAGTTCGGTGAGCATGATTAAAAATGTATTATTTGTACCAGATCTTACCGCAAACCTTCTGTCAGTTGGTAGGTTGGTAGACAGGGGCTTTACTGTCAGCTTTGAATCGGGGGGCTGTTTTATATTTGACAATACAAATAAAACTTCTGGCAACCTAGTAGCAACTGCTAGTAAATATAATGGTCTCTACAAGTTAGATAAGATTGTGTGTTTGTCAGGTGAATCTTCGCGAGATGTGCATTCTTCAGTGCTTTTGTGTTCTAGACAAGAGCAGCAGAATGCTAATGTCGCTGTCTCTCCTGTACCTGTGGAGGTATGGCATAGAAGGCTCGGCCACTTGAATCTTGAAGGCATGAGGTCTTTAAAGAACAATTTTTCTACCGGTGTTATGTTTCAGGATAATTTGCAGGATCTGAAAGATTGCGTGCCTTGCCTTGAGGGGAAGTTGACTGCTCAACCGTTTCCCAGGGGCACGGCATCGCGTGCCAGCAAGCCGTTGGAACTAGTGCACTCGGATGTATGTGGGCCGATGCAGAAGGACAGCTGGGGTGGCGCGAAGTACCTAGTGACGTACACGGACGATTATACGAGAAAAACGTTTGGATACTTGTTAAGAAGAAAATCTGAGGTAATGTCAAGTTTTCTTACTTTTAAGGCGCTCGTAGAGAAACAACTAGGTTTGCCTATCAAGGTACTACGTTCGGATGGGGGTGGTGAGTATTGTAATGCTGAATTTGCTGCCTATTTAGGAAAACAGGGTATCATTCATCAAAAAACTATCCCGTTTTGCCCTGCTCAAAATGGGGTATCAGAACGTCTCAATAGAATTTTAATGGATAAAGCGAGATGCATGTTACAGTGTGCTGGTCTCTGTAAGCGATATTGGGGAGAAAGTGTCATGACTGCTATATATTTAAAAAATCGCAGCCCCACATCTGCTCTATCAGGACAGACTCCGGAAGGTATGTGGACTGGGTCTCGGCCGGACCTCAGTCACCTCCATGTTTTTGGCTGTATTGCTTACTCGCTTGTGCCTGATCATTACCGACGTAAACTGGACCCAAAGAGCAAGAAGTATGTATTTGTAGGATACAGCGAGAATTCTAAGGGTTTTAGGCTAGCAGACCCCCTTAATCCCAAAAAGGTTATTTTGTCAAGGAACGTAGCATTTTTAGAAAATAAATTTTTAAATGATATTGACATTGGTAATGTCTGTGATAATGAATTAGTTATTTTTGAATGGTCTAATAATGAGAATTTTACTGAATTGAATAATAGTAATACTTCTAGCGATAGTATACTGAATTCTAGTCAAAATGCTGAAGTAGATTATAGTAATAAAAAATTAAATTCTAGTAATAACGTTAGCATAAACTCAGATATTGAAATTGGATTAAATTCAAGTGATAATAATCAAAATTTGTCTGGAATTTCAGGTGCTGATGAGTACTGCACGGGCAGCGAGGCCGAGGTCTCCGACGAGTCTCCGGTGCGGGACGCGCGCGTCGAGCGTGTGACGTCTTCGTACGAGGCATCAGCTGGAGGGGAAGGAGTGAATGACCAACTGCCGCCTGTACTCGACCGTGCGCGCCCGGTTCGTAGTACGCGTTCTAAGCCACCATCCAGGTATGAAGAGTATGAGATGGATTACTCGCTCTTAGCTAATAGTATGTCAATTTCTGAGCCTCAGTCATTTGAGGAAGCCGTGGCTGGCCCTGATAGTAGCCAGTGGCAGGCAGCCATGGAGCAAGAGTATAATTCTTTACTATCTAATAATGTATGGAAAATCGTAGATCGCCCATCAGGCGTTAATGTCGTAAAATGTAAGTGGGTTTATAAAACTAAACACGACGCCTCTGGGAATTTTGATAAACACAAGGCTCGTTTAGTTGCCAGGGGTTTTACTCAGGTTTTTGGAAAGGATTATACAGAAGTTTTCAGTCCAGTAGTGCGACACTCTAGTATGAGAATATTGTTCTCACTTGCTAATAAATTAGATTTAAACATAGATCACCTAGATGTCGCTACTGCATTTTTGAATGGGGACTTAAAAGAAACAATTTATATGGAGCAACCTCCTGGTTTTGATAACGGTGATAAGAGCAGGGTTTGCTTGTTGTTGAAGGGAATTTACGGTTTAAAGCAATCCAGTAGAATATGGAACAATAAAGTTCATGAGTTGCTTTCTTGTAATGGTTTCCGTCAAGCGAAAAGTGAACCTTGTGTCTATGTCAAGAAGTCACAAAATGATTTTGTTATAATAGCCTTGTATGTCGATGACTTCTACATATTTTACAGTAAAGGTAGTAATAGCTTTAAGGAGTTATTGGATATTTTGAAAAATAATTTTAATGTCAAGAATTTGGGCACTCTAAAAAGCTGTTTAGGTATAAATGTAACACGTGATAGGTCTAAAGGAATTTTAAAGTTAGACCAGTCTGAGTATATAAGGAAATTGCTCATTAAGTTTGGTATGCAAAATTGTAAGGCCGTGTGCACACCCATGTTGCCAAATAGTAAATTTGTTAGACCTGAAAAATGTTTAGATGATGATACTTATAAATATAGGCAATTAATGGGATCTTTAATGTATCTATGTGTATGCACAAGGCCAGACATTGCTTTTGCCTGCAGCCAATTATGTCAATTTAATAATGGTTTTGATCAAACTCATTGGTTGGCAGCTAAACGTATACTTCGGTATCTAGCAGGGACAATTGGTTATGGTTTGTTATTCACAAAAATAGACAATTGTATTTTAAATGCATTTGCCGATGCCGATTGGGCTAACGACCAATTAGATAGAAAATCATATACTGGTTTTATTATTAAATTAGGCAATGACACTATCCATTGGGAATCTAGGAAACAACGCTGCATAGCGCTTTCGAGCTGTGAGGCAGAATTTTTATCAATGTCAGATGTATGTAAAGATATATGTTTTATTAAGAATTTTATGTCAGAACTTTCGGTTGAAAATTTATCTATAAATTTGTATAATGATAACCAAAGTGCCCAAAGATTATTACAAGTAAATGAATATTGTCACAAAAGAACTAAACATATAGACCTCCGCTACCATTATGTTAAAGACTTGGTTAAGTGTAATGCTGTTAATGTAAAGTACTTGCCTACAGATGAAATGATAGCGGATATGTGTACAAAAGCTTTAGGTTCAGTTAAACATAAAAAGTTTGTAAAATTATGTAATATTGACATAGTGTAGCTTGCTGTACATATTGTCATAGTACTGAGCATATTTGGTGTGCATGTAATTGTTATACGAATGCTATTGTAATGTGTTACTCTTGTGCATGTTAATGTGATAATAATATGTGTAACGTTATTGTAAGCATAAGGGGAAGTGTTAGAAATGTTATTTTTATATAATGGTATGCTTCCATAACGAATTTATTTATGGCAACATTCTCCTCTTCCCTTCCTGTTTGAGCTGTCATGGCATCCACATGTATATTTTTATTGCTCCGTATTTTCTAAGTTTAACGAGATTGTAAAATATCATTCATCGTATATTTAATGGTAAATATACCTGATATGTACCTATATGTGTTGGCTGTTTAATTCGAGTATACCACCTAAACTTTTCCTATGTTCACACACGCAGCGCTCTTCGATCCTAGACTTCTAACAACATAAAGCCGCCATGTTGAATTTTTATTATAAATTGCGACAAAAATTATGATAAATATTCAACATGGCGGCTTTATCTATCATATTTTGAGAGTTGATGTAGTTATATCGCGTGATATAGCTTTATCGTATCGTGTTTTGGTCGTCATGCTAGGCTAGCAGGTTCCGATATGCAGTTAACTGGCGGACTCGGCTCCGTTATGGAATAGACTGCTAAAAAAGTGTGTATCATTATTAGGCTCTGCGCCTGTGCTCTGCGCAAACGGGCCACCAACCACAGCCACCGGTGGCCAGCCACTAGCAGTTCACACGATTTTCATACATTTTGTTAAGGACTAGCCGGCAACTGTCTCAGGACCTGGGTAGGTAAAATAAATATTAATTACTTATTTATTTATCAGGTACTCAATTCGGTATCATCAAGTGATTCTGAGATGTGAATTTGATAAAAACCGGAAAGTTTGTGATCCAAAGGAACAACGTCGTTTATTGTGGCTCGGTGAAGACGAAGTTTTTATGAAGATGAATCCGCTTCCTCCCATGAAATGTACGTGTTTGCACTATAGAGTATAATATGTATAAATAAATTGAGAATTTTATTATAACCTAACTATTATGGCTCACGCCTATGGCAGATATAAAGTAGTTGATAATTATGTAGAAATCTATATATTAGTAGTATCAAAGTAGTAAAATTGAAGGTACCTACATAGGTACTTTGCTATTTTAAAAATTATTGATTGATAGTCTGTTTATTTCTACTTTTAGTTCCAAGATCCTACGGGATTGCTGGGGGAGTTGCGCAAGAAAGAGTTGTTGATCCCCCTGATTGGATTTTGGACTACTGGCATCCTTTAGAAAAAGCTCAATATCCAACCTACTTTGCAACACGCGAGAAAAGAAAAATAGAATACATTAAATACTGGAATAATGGCGTGTTGATGTGAAGCCAGATTTAAAAAAGTATTTTTTATGCTGTAAACCTTGTATTTTAGTAATTATAATTCGGAACATTACTGTCAAATTGTCGTCACTGTCAGACATTTTCCCTCTCGCTTGCACGTTATTCCTTCTCTCTCAATCTTGTCTTTGAGGTTATTGTTTACTTCTGTGCATTTTAGGTGAAAATTAAATCAAAAGTGTTAAAATCGTGTTTTAATTAAAGTTTTTGAGCAATTATACTACCTAAATACTCTACAGTTCCATTTTTAGAGGTTTTAGTTTTAGAAATAACGATGTCCGAGGAGTCTGATAAAAAACCTATGACTGACGAAGAAAGGCTGGCTCTGTGCCAGAAAATGGATCTGGAGCTAGACGAGTTTATCAATAATTTGGAAAAGAAGCGGTATACCGAGGGATGGCCTGAGGATCGATGGGAGGTATGCTGATCAATGTTTTTTACCATATTTTTTTTTAACTTATGTTCTATCTTAGACCTATATCTTACTTATGTTCCAGGAGGAAATGAACAAGCACCCTTTCTTCATGAAATCGTCTCCTGACTCCGATGAATTGTCTCCCTTAGCCGAGGGCCTGGCCAAGCTAAAATATGACCCGGACGAGAACACTCCTCTCGAACTAGCCACTAACTACAAGGAAGATGGAAATTTTAACTTTAAACACAAGAACTACAGGCTCGCTATTTTAGGGTATGTAAAATAAGTAAAATCATTTTTTTGACATTTCACAAAGCACCCTCTAGGCCTAAACTAAGAAACTAGGCTTGACAAGAAACAATGAATAGAACACTTCAATACATTTCTTTTGTAAAAGCATACTTCATACAGAAACACCTAGACCAGAAACAAAAATCTGTAATACAAATATTTCTTCCATGGCAAGAACGGAACCCGCAACCTTCTGTATAACCAGGAATGTCATAGTTAAATAGTTCATTGTTTGAATAAATTTTTGTCTATTTTCAGTTACACAGAAGGAATAAAACAAAGAAGCGAAAATGCTGAAATCAATGCAAGCCTTTACAACAATCGTGCCGCATGCCATTTTCACTTGAAAAACTATCGATCATCACTATTTGATAGCGAAAAAGCCCTTACTTTCAATCCAGAGCATACCAAAGCTAGAATTCGAGCGGCAAAATCAGCTCTAGAAGTAGCAAAGTATGATACCTGTATCGAACACTGCCAAAAACTACTCGAAACCTCAAAAGAGAAAGAAATAATCGAACTCTTAAACAAGGCCAAGAAATCTAAAACAATTCAAGAAAGAGATCAACGGAAAAAGGAACGTACAAACGCAAAGGAAAATGAACAGAAAAACTTAGTTATAAAAGCTATAATTGAACGAGGGATTAAGATATCGAAATGTGACGATGAAGAGGATATTGATTTATCGAAGTTAGAACCGAGTTTGCCCGGAGCACAAGACTCGATCGTACATATCGAAGATGGAATATTAAAATGGCCTATATTGTTATTATATCCAGAATACCAACTCACAGATTTCATCAAAGATTGTCCGGAAAATGTCTCATTGCTTCTTCAATTACAGCAAGTTTTTCCCGCTCCATGGGATGAGAACAACAAATATAATTGCAGTAGTATTAATGTTTATTTCGAAGGGTATGATAAAATGCCCCATATCGTTGATCCATCAAAAAATTTGAGTGAGTTATTGCTACTGAAATATTTTGAACTGAAAGCTGGAACTCCGGCCTTCTTTGTGTTGCCGAAAGGTAGTGCCATGGAAATGAGGTTTCTTGAAAGCTTTTTATAAGCAAAAGTCTCAGAAATAGCAGATTGTATTCTTAATATGACAGTCTAAAGTCTAAAGCCTCTCATAGAATCCTCTGGTCTATTTAGTACCATAATCAATATTATAATCACTTGGAAACGATTCTTAGCAAATTATATACGTTATAATGAATATTATTCATGACATAGTTTCATCTAGTCTTAAACTAAGCTACTAGTTCAGTACTAAGAGAATTAGATAATGTATAGAATCTTTATAATCCTAAGTACGGCGATTATTATTATGATTTATTTTTATTGTATGTAAATAAAAATAAATCATAATAATAATCGCATTTTATATATTGTTGAAAAATAGACATGTTTTAACTGAAATCTGGTTTGTCATATTCTTATGCCTTTTGGTGTTTGGTGTGGGTAGTATGGAATTAAGGTATCAAAATACTTAGTGTTCCTCGGGGAAGCATTATGGGCCCTGCATTCTTTTTAATATAAATAAATGAAGGTCTCAATAATCGAACTATTTGTTGCCGCGACTTCGTAAGCGTGGTAGTTTTGTTTTATATGCTTAAACCTTCCTCTTAAATCTTTAAAACTACACGACTGATCTTGATTCGGTTTTTTTTTATAGATAGAGTGACTTATGCATACATAGGGACTGACAGACAGCGGGAAGCGACTTTATTTTATACTACGACTAGCGACCCGCCCCGGCTTCGCACGGCTGTATTTGCATGTATTATATCAAAAAACCATCCTCTTTAATCACTCTATCTATTTAAAAGAAACCGCATCAAAATCCGTTGCGTAATTTTAAAGATCTAAGCCTAAATACATAGGGACGGCGAAAAGTGACTTTATTTTATACTATGTAGTGGTGAGATGAGTAGTGATTAAGAACGTCTTGTTATAATTTGTATACTAGGTATATTTTGTTGGCAAATAGTAGATTATGCATCAAGGGCATAAAGCAATGTCTTATGTTGTGGGTGGCATATTGAACCCCGAGTGTAACGAGGGATTCTCGGGTTTAAATTTAACTCCTCAGCATGGAGGTAGAAACAAAAGTTAAATGTTTAGTTAAATGGTCTAAGCTCTTGAGCGAAGCGAGGGAGTTAAGTAGAGTCCTGAGTGAAGCGAGGGGATCAAGCCGCCCAAGACGAAGACATGCTTTATCCCGAGGTGCATACTCTACTTTTCATACCGTCAGTCCAATTTTTTTAAATTCTTGTGGTGGCCAGTTCCATGGCCACTTTAAAAAAATCCACTTTAAAAAAAATGGGGCAATTGCAATGCAATGATATGGTAGCATGATGGTAAATATTCGGTAGGTATTAGGTATAGGCAAAACCTATTTGCTTAGACCTAACGTAACAATCAAAATAAAAAACATAAATAGTGGCCTGCTAGATTTTCGTAGACCAATCAAATTACTTATTATAAATAAAACCTATTTGAAGAGACCTTCAAAATTACAACTAAGAATTTTCAAACGAATTTCAACGTTCCAAATTCAAATCACTTTATTCCCTTGGGAGTTTCATACAACATTATCTCCCTTGGGAATAAAGTCTTGCTTTAAGTTGAGGTTAATAGGGCTTTAATCCGTGATTATTAAAGTGCTGCAGGTGTGAAAATAAACATTATTTAATTTAACTTAAATCTGGTTCCTCGTATTCATAACCCTTTTGGTGGGGGTAGTAAGGGTTTGCAGTGTCGTACGCTGGTTTGTCGTCGAGCATCGATGGGTAGGGATGGTGGGGTGATGCACCCATCCATTGCGGATACCAGTATAGACCCTGGAGAGAAGTGATAATTAAATATTAATGTACATTAATACATATAATAAATAGGACAGTTTTTTTGTTTGTAACGAATATACTCCGAAACTACTAGACCGATTTTGATGAAACTTGGTATGAGGATACATTGATTCATTGGGAATAAGATACCTCTTATCCCGATATTCCCACGGGATCGGGAGTTACGCGGGTGAAACCGCGGAGCGCTGCTAGTGGGTTATAAAGCAACATCTTAAGGTGAAAGGGTTACCTGCGCTCTCTCCATACAAACGTTATAGAATTTTTCCTCCGCGGACTAGCACGTGACTAGCACAAATATTTTTGTGCCATAAAACCTATAACTGCCATGACTATGCCCCTATGTTTTGTTTTTTTTTTTATACTTTTTAATTATCATAGAAATTAAGATTTAAAAAATATAGGGGCCGGTCATGGCAAATAAGTAGGTACCTACCTATATAAGTTTTTTGCACCAAAAATATTTGCTCTAGTGAATGACACTAGAGCATCCAGGGAGAAAACAGTCGACTACGTTTGTAATAGTTGGTATGGAAAGAGCCCCCGGTACCCCCCTTTCCTCTTAATCCTAACTTATTATTTCGTATATTTGTTTCTTTGTTACCACTCTCAAACGACTCGACCGATCCAGTGCTAGTTTAAGGAATAAAGAATGACATAGGATATTATTCATTTCGAAATTCCCGTTGGATCGGGACTAACACAGGTGAAACCACGGGGCGCAACTATATCCTATAAACTGGCAGGTCTAGCTAGATATACCTATCTTAATATTGAAATAACTAGCAGCCCGGTTTCTCCCGCTTAAACCTTGATCCTGTGCGAGTATTTAGGATGAGACATGTTCAACCTTATATCTTCAGACACTTTTTGAAGAGAGTTGTGGCAGATGGCCATTAACTCCCTGATTGGGTGGTAAATAGGTAGTGATAAGTGAAAGATAGTAATAGTTCACTTAAACCAGTATATTAACTATGAATTGATTGAAACTAAATAAGAATGTAAATGGTAAGAAAATGGTATTAAAATGAGCGCGATTGAATTGCAACTGACGGAAAATTAATAAATTCACAGCAATGACGCATTTTTGTAACTAGCACAATTGCGAAATTGCTGCGTGTTCGATATTAACTCGAACATAGTGCGTAACGCAGAAAGAAGCGAGTGAGATGAAAATAAAATATTAAAATACATACTAATATAAAAACTTATTAAAACCTTATAAGAAACCTTATTAATTTCACTTATAAAACATGTATGTAAATCAGAAACAGATAATTGAATGAAAATAAATTAAACTATCGTATTCTCCACTTTCGTTTTAGAGTCAGTGTCTCTCAGTTTTGTCTTTTTTAAGGAACCGTAACCCGCGCTAGGCCAACGTTTGGCATAATTTTGCAATCGCATGCAGTTTGTACCATCTCTTAATGCACTAACACTAAGCACTTCATTGAATTGTGGCACTTTTTTCACTTCACTGTAAGTTGGTTCATTGGAGGGTCCCGATATGGACTGCGTTACAGACTCCTGTCGATTTCCGACCTCGCACGAAGGCCTCGGCGGCGGCGGAGTCACCGAAGGCCTCGGCGGCGGCGGAGTCACCGCAGGCTCCCGCCGGCAGGATCTCACGCCGCTGTGCTCTGCAAGGTTCCGGCGTCGGCGGCATGCTCCTCTGCGCCACAACCATGCGGCTGCCGCACATGCAGTGATGAATAACAACACGTAGCTGATAACGTAATGATGTATGTCGTGTGATGACAACTCTTCTACTTCAGTATCGCTTTCTTTCAACTCCTTCACTGCGTGACTCAGGCTAACTATAGATGCATTTAGATTTCCATTATCTGGCAAGTCTTCGTCTGGGATTTTTATTGCGAGGATATGGTTTATCTGATCAAATTCGGGAATATACATTGTTGGCAAAATTTCCATCGAGTTGGATTGGTGCCGCATAGATATTAGAGTGAAGTCGTTGCCCTTGATGACGCAATCTTGACTGGTGCCGATGACTCCGGCGCGATGTACGTTGTGTTTTGAAACTTGATCTCCACATATGATTTTAAGTGTATATGATTTACAACAAAAGTATAGGTATTGCGAAGTTGAATGCAATTCGACCCATCTGTCGGTACAAGTAGATTTTGCGATGAGGCATTTTTTTGTTATCTTGTCGATTATACAAAAACTATCGTCGCTTTTTAAGTTCATAATTGGTTTATGTATTTCACACATATATGTTTCTGCGTGGTGTAGGCATGATGATAACTTGTTAATGTTGAAGCTGAAGTAAGAGTCTTTCTTTAAGTTTACGGCAGCATACTCTGAGATTGGCACGATGCTTACCATCATGGTATTCGTTTGATGAGGAATCGGGAACAATTGGTATAGTTGATAGGTTTCTCTTTCGATTAGGGGAAATATTATTTCTATTATGATGTATCTGCTTGTAGCTCTGGCTTTGACTTTAAGAAGTTTGTATATGTACTGAATATCGAAGTCTAGGTTTTTAAGTGGTAATGTGAGCTCTGCCGGCATTTGGGTATAGATTGTTTGTAGTTCACGTTTTAGCTGTGTCGGGGTGATAAGATGTATACTTATTTGGCCGTGGTAGACATCTGCTATGGTGTCAAGTAGGGTGTCTTGAAGTCTTTTTAAGCTCGATAGTAAATTTCTGCCCACCATGGCGGACGTTATGAAGTCTTGACCGTAGGACATGTTTTGTATTTCCTTTTGGAATGTATTTGTGTTGTATTGTAGTTCCATGAATTTTTTGCTAATGATTACGTGTTGGTTTTCTATGGTAGATTTCATATTTTTCATCAGGTTGAATTCTGCTTCGATGATTGATGTTTGATTTTTCCATAAGTTAGATAGATGTTTTTCATTACGATGGATCGTCTCAATGTCCTTGACATATTTATCAGCGAAGCGCGAGTCTAATACACCGAACAAATCATTTGCCAGATATCCGACACCGTTGATAAGGCCGCGACGTTGACGCTGTCTGGTGTGGACGTTAAAATGTTGAGCAAGGAGTAATTCATTGTAGTATTCTAGTTCCTGGTAATCGTGTTGTGATTGTTTTACTATAGTGTTACAATGGTATTGACCGGAGATCGTGTTGCATAACGTTTCTAGATAGCTTGACATCTTTGTGTAGGTATCTATACCTGCCCAGTATGGTTCTAAGTCATAGTACGCTACTAGGGTCCATTTGTCTCTGATGAGTTGCAATTTTGAAATGGGGTCGAAATAAATTGATTGGTTTCCTGGAAATTCCTTTGTTTGGTACAATCCGTGTGCTGGTGTTGCAATCATTAAGAAGCAATACAAGGTAGCAGCTATCGTCACGAGGGTGGATCGTGGTTTTACTTTTCTGTGTTGTAGTTGGTTGGCTAGTACTACTTTTTCGGATCTTTGAGTGGTATTTTGGTTGTTTTCTGTTTGTGGTTTGTCTTCGTTAATTGGTAGAACTGATAATTTTACTATTGGTCTTTTCATGAATCCGTTTTTTGTTTTTATCGTTGCGGCTCGAACAAATCCATCTTCCCCGGGATGAATGTCGATCACTCGTCCGAGCGCCCACTTTCCTGGTGGTAAATTATCATCTTGAATGACCACAAGGTTACCTATATCTAAGTTTTTGCTTGGTTCCTTCCATTTGTTTCTTGATGAAAGTTGGACTAGGTATTCACTTTTCCATTTTTTCCAAAGGTCTTGAAATATTTTAGAAGTGAGGTGCCATCGTGTTCTAGCATCGTGATCTGTTTCTATAATAGTCAATCCGGGTCTACCTGATAAGAAGTGTGCCGGGGTTAAAAAATCGAGATCTTCTGGGTCTTCGGTTAGAGCGCAGAGTGGTCGAGAGTTAAGGCATCCTTCCAACCTTGCTAATAGTGTTGAGTACTCTTCAAACGTTAATTTTTGTTGGCCAATGACGCGTTTAAGGTGCATTTTTAAACTTCTGATGGCTCGTTCCCAGAGACCTCCAGCATTTGGGTTTCTTGGTACGTTAAAATGCCAGTCGATTCCCATTTCAGCGATTTCTGTAGTAAATTCTTCATTGAAAATGTTTTGAAGTTGGTTAAATTGTTCCTGTAAGGCTCGGTTGGCACCTATGAAGTTGGTTCCATTGTCGCTATAGATGTGTCGTGGTGCTCCTCTTCTAGCGGCCATTCTATGTAATGCTGCAAGGAACGCTGAACTAGTTAAATCGGATACTAGTTCCAAATGGACGGCTTTTGTGGCCATGCATACGAAAACAGCGATGTATCCTTTTGTGGTTTTAATCCCTCGTCCTTTGTTTGATTTTATTTCAACGAAACCTGTATAGTCTACTCCACAGTGGTAGAAAGTCTGTTCGGGGTTAACTCTTGAAGTTGGCAAATCTCCCATTATTTGGTTTTGCCGTTCGGGATTCTGTCGTCGGCATATTATGCAATTTCTTATAAATTTCTTGGTTTCTACATACCCGTTTATCACCCAGTAATATTGTCGGATGTTGGCCAATGTAAGACGCGCTCCTCCATGAAACGTCAGCTCATGTGCTTGTGAAATGATCAAAGTCGTTAGTCGGTGGTTCCGTGGTAGTATAATGGGATATTTCATTTCTTCACTGATATGAGCGTATCTTAATCTCCCGCCTACTCGTAATAATCCCTTTTCGTCTAGAGTAGGGTTTAAACATAAAATTTTACTTTTTGAGTGCACTTTTCCGTGTTTGTTTATGTAATCTAGGTCATTGTGGAATTCATTGTTCTGTACGGTTTTTATAATTAGCATTTTTGCGTATCGAAGTTCTTGTAACTCGAGATAGGGTCGGTGAACGGACTGCTTGGTAGGTATTCGCAGTATCCATGATAAAATACGAATAATTTTTACGATCGAGCTGAATTTGTTTAGTAGGTTATTAATTATGTTCGTAATTAATAAATCTTTATTATGTTGCAAAGTTATCGTGTTGGTTTGTTTAATTATTGATGGTTTTATTTCTAGATTGGTTTCGTAAATAGTTGTATTTGTTTTGTTCTGGTATGTTGGTAGCCATGATGGTCCTTGCCACCACAAATTGTGGTTTTTTAGCTGGTTTAGAGACACACCGCGACTGGCGCTATCCGCTGGATTTTCAGTAGTATTTACATAGTTCCAGCGTTCTGGAGGAGATACTTGGGTTATCGTTTTTACTCGGTTTGCTACAAATGGTTTCCATCTGGCTGGATCTCCGTGTATCCAGCCTAGGACAGCGGTAGAGTCAGTCCAATAGTATATTTCCGTATCGTAGTCGGATAGACACTGTTTAATTTTTTGCATCAGTTGGGATAAAAGTTGGGCTCCCATTAATTCCAGTCTAGGTATTGAGGTGTTTTTACTGAGTGGTGCGAGTCTAGCTTTCCCGGCTACTAAAGTTATAATAACTCCGTTTTCGTTTACAATTTTGGAGTAAACTACGCATGCGTACGCTTTGTTCGTTGCGTCGGAGAATCCATGTAATTCGATCTTTTGATATTTCCTTTCCATTCCAAGCCACCTGTTAATTTCTATAGTGTTGATTTCCTTCAAATCTTCTCTTATTTTTAACCATTCTTTTTTGGTGTTTTCTGGTAGTAGTTCATCCCATTCTAGTTTAGATATCCAAATTTTCTGGAATAAAATTTTCATTGTGGTACTTATCGGTGTGAGCCATCCTAGTGGGTCGAATAGCTTTGATATGTCTGACAGTAACGAGCGTTTGGTAGGTTCTGTGTTTTTAAATTCGATTTGTGAACTGAAAATGAATTTATCTCTGTGTGAGTTCCACCCGAGCCCGAGGGTTTTTGTGAAATCAGATTTTTTGAATTCGAACGTAGGTAGGTTTCTTTGTTCGCTGTCTAGATCTGACAGGAGCTCGGGTGTGTTTGAATTCCATTTTCTCAGATTAAATCCGCCCGTCTTTAATAACTTGATAAGATCTAATTTTAGTTTGTTTGCTTCTTCGATTGAGTGTCCCCCCCCGTAGTAGTCATCCATGTAAAAACAGTCCCTTAGATCTTTTGCCGCTTCCGGGAAATTTTGTTCTTCATCTTGTGCTAATTGCTGTAAGCACATCATTGCTAGCCATCCTGCCGGTTTCATTCCGTAGGTTATAGTTACTAGTTGATACGTTCTTATTGGTTGGTCTGGGTGGTCTCTCCAGACGATTTTCTGATATTTTTGGTCTTTTTGGTTCAAGGTCACTTGTCTAAACATTTTCTCGATATCGGCATTTAAAACGTATCGGTATTGACGCCATTTCAATATGAGTTCTTGTAGATCTTTTTGTATGTTTGGTCCTCGGTACAAAATGTCATTTAGACTGTAACCTGAGGATGATTTTGCAGAGGCATTGAATACTACTCTTAATTTCGTGGTTGTGGATTCCCGGGTCACTGCGTGGTGCGGAAGGAAGCACTCGGGTAGTTGGTTTTTTGATGCGAGTACCATGTGGTTTAACTTAAAGTATTCGTCTAAGAATTTCTTATAATCTGCCTTCAGATCTTGGTTCTTTTCTAATTTTCTCTCTAAGTTTCTGAATTGTGCTAGTGCCTGTGGTTTCGTCGCTCCTAGCTTCTCCTTCATTTCTGGTTTGAATGGTAAACGTACTTCGTACCTGCCGTTTTCTAGCCGTTTTGTGGTTTTTTGGAAGTACTGAAGGCATTCGTGGTCGTCGCTGGACATTTCTATATTTTGTTTAATATCTTCGTGTTCCCAAAACTTGAGTAGGTCGTCTGTATTGTGAAGTATTACATTGCAGTTGTAGTGGGGTGTCATGGATCCACATAAGAGCCACCCGAAATGAGTCTGCTGGGCTATAGGTTGATCTTCTTTCCCTCTTAACATGCGTCCGAGCATTATCTTGCTATATACTTCCGCTCCCAGTAATAGGTCGACTGGTCTATTAACATTGAATTGTGGGTCCGCTAATTGAATGCCGTTAATATGTTCCCATGATGGTTTGGCGAATGACCTGTTTGGTAAACTTTTAATTAGGTTATTCATTACGATAACGTTTGTGTTTATAGTGAATTCGTTATGTGTTGATTGTAATTTTATTTTCATCATTCCTTTTGCGTTGTTTTCTTTTATTCCGACGCCAAATATTTTTCCTTTGCAGTAGTCGCGTTTTATTCCTAATATTTGAGCGGCGTTCTCGCTAATTAGCGACACCTGAGAGCCTTGGTCTATTAACGCTCTCATTTCGTGTTTGCTTCCGTCACTCCCAGTTACTTTTACTAAGGCAGTAGCTAGAAGTATTTCTGACAGATCGTCCCATGACACGAGCGTCGATTTGTTCGTGTCTCCTTCGGTTATTGCCCCGCCAGTTGATTCGATTGTAGGTATCGCTGAATTGTAAGATTGTCTTTGCAGTGCGTAATGCAGCAACGTGTTATGCTTGTTCGAACAGTTGCGACATTGTTTGTTTGAGTTGCATTCTCTGTACGAATGATCGAATAGACAGTTTACGCAATAGTTTCGTTTTTGCACTTCGTATAATCTTTGTTCAGGTGTCATGCGCAGGAAATCGAAGCACTCCCAAAGGTTGTGTTCGGAATTGCACAATCCGCAGGGCGATGGCCTCGCTACGTGAAATGCGCTGACGTTTGGTTTGTCGTCTTTGTTCTGATTTTCTTTGTACTGTAGTCTAAAGGGTTGAGTATTTTGGTTTGCGTAATTTCCTCGCTGGGAGCTATTCCTTTGATAGTTAGATTGGTGATATGGTTTATTTGGTTGGGAGTGCACAGGTCGTTGGTTCGATGGTTGAATTGGATACTGTTTCCGGCGGCCCCCTTCTAGTTCTGTGAACTTGTCATCTAAGAAATTCAAAAGTTCTTCCATGGTTGGTATGTTTTTTGGATTTTTCAGGAACTTGTGGTACTCTCTATGCGACTCGTTGTCTAGTTTTTGTACTAATATATGGACAAGAACGGGGCCGCATGCTGTCGTGTCGACTCCTAGGTTACCTAGATTATTTAGGCATTCTTTTGTGGCGTCATACATTTTTATAATCATGCTCAAGCTCTGATGTTGCATACTAGGTAGGCCTAGTAACGTATTCATGGTAGATGTGAATATAACTTTCTTGTTGTCGTAGCGATGACGCAATATTTCCCAACTTGCTTTGTAATTTTCAGAGCAAATCTGTAGGTGTTGTATGAGACGCGCGGCTTCTCCCGTTAGATGATTTTTCAATATTTGCATTTTTTGAGCGTTAGACATTGATGGGTTTTTGTCTACGGACTCCTCGAATATTTTGCTAAACGCGACGAACTCATTGTAGCTCCCCGAAAAACTGGGAATAGACGCTTGCGGTGCTGATTTATCTCGGTACGCCACTGACCACAACTTGTCGTTTATTATGTTATTTAATTCATTGTAAATAGTTTCGTACTCGCTAAACTGTTGTTGGTATTGCATATCTTCTTCGCCATTTTCGGCCTCGATTTCCCAGTGCTGCTTATCGACTGCGCGCCAGCGATTTTCAAGTTCTTTCAACGCTCTCTCGAGTTGCCATTGGTTTTCCAATTTCTTAACGTCGATGCTATTTACAGTTCTCATTAGCGCTTTGAAGTTCACTGCCTGCCTCTTCATAAATACTTGCGTAGCTTCCTCTGCATTTGGCGTTTGGTACTTTCTCTGCGGTCGCTCCTCGAACGAAACTACGCCCTGCCTTAGCTGGCGTGGTCCTCCCTCTTCTACGTTCGCCTGGGATGGTCTAAGATCTTGATTAGTATCTCGCAGTTTGCTCGGACTGTCGTGGCTGAGGAGGATGACCGGGTTCGGTTCCTCTGTCACTGGTCTGCTAGGGGTTATTGTACGTTTCTTGGTTGCCTGGTCCATGGTTTGCTCAAGCAAGGTTTTTATCGTTAGATAAACTGCTTCGGCTGTCTCGAAGCATTGCTTCCTGAAGTAAACATGCTCAGAATCGGAGTACTCACATAGTTTGCGATGGTTAGACTGGTAGTCGGCCCAATATTGTTTCAAAATCTCCGCTTTGCGCTTGCAATATTCCACAGTTTTACGATCAGAGCCGTCTTTTTTAAAATTAATCAAAAACTTCTGCAAAGCTTCGTAGATTTCGGTTTGGTTGATAAATAATGCATCGATGTCCATGTTGATATTTTTTCTTTTTTATGGACAGACAAAAGGGCCTTCAAAAAATTTAATAAAAAATGGTTTGATCTGACCTTGTGTTCTCCTTACAAATTGCGATCCTTGGTTAATCACTGCGATCCAGTTGTGTCACTTTTGTCACTGATTCGTTTTAGTCCCCGATAGACGAAACACTTATTTACGCGAACCGGGGCCCTTGTCGAAGGACCATGAAGAGAGTTGTGGCAGATGGCCATTAACTCCCTGATTGGGTGGTAAATAGGTAGTGATAAGTGAAAGATAGTAATAGTTCACTTAAACCAGTATATTAACTATGAATTGACTGAAACTAAATAAGAATGTAAATGGTAAGAAAATGGTATTAAAATGAGCGCGATTGAATTGCAACTGACGGAAAATTAATAAATTCACAGCAATGACGCATTTTTGTAACTAGCACAATTGCGAAATTGCTGCGTGTTCGATATTAACTCGAACACTTTTGTTTCGTCATTCCTTATTCGTACAGATCTGTTCACTCACGAAGGCGCGCCCCTCCAGGGTAAATTTTCTCGGTATGCATTAATATGAGTATCGCACGTGCTAACAAGAGGTCTTAATGGGTGTGTGAAGACTATCAGTAGAGACAGCATACAACAGAGATAAGTATAATTAGGTATATACAGACTTTATACAGATTATGTTTACAACAACATTCATAAGGTGTGGAGGGGCGCGCCTCCGTGAGTGAAAAGATCTGCACTGCAAGTGAATGGAATCGTTGCCTGCGTCTGTCTTTCCTGACGTGTAAAATGTGGGGGTCTTCAAGTCGCGCGTGATTATCTAAGTATCTTCTAGGAAAGCGTGTTACATCTTAGTCCGCATCGTCATCTACCGTCAGGTTTGGTATATTCTAGCCTACCTTATTTCCTCCAGCTGCGTTGCAAGTAAACCTGTCATCGTGAAGGTCCACTGTATCGAGGTAGCTCTTGCCAGCTATGGAGCCGTAGTTAGGCGGGTACATAAACAGGCATCCGTCCAATATGTCTGCAACATTCACTTTATTAATCTACCTCCAGTTTTAAAATAGCTACTTTCCAGTTTCGTCACCATTGACAGCCCTAATTATACCTACAGATTTATTTCACGGAAATACCTATTACAAAAGACCTATTACAAAAGTTCCCGCTGAGTAGAGTCACACATTGGTAGGTATCCGAATCGTAATAAGTTAAAATTAAAAATATATACTTTCGTTACGGAATTTCTTGATTCGGTCGCCGCGCTCAAAGCCCGCGATAAAAACTATGCAATAGCTTACAAAACGTGTGATACCTATACTCGGGGACTGCCGCGGTAAAGCTATTGCATAGCGAACGCTCGGCCGAGCTACATGGTAGGCGGAGTGGGGGGCGGAGGTTTTATTTTCGTTACGGAATTTCTTGATTCGGTCGCTGCGCTTAAAGCCCGCAATCAAATCTATGCAATAGCTTGAAAACACTAAGCTTAGAAATCGATAACAATAGCGGACATGCAACTCCCTTCAGCATTTTTCTCTATCTTTTATAGTAAAGGATATAGCACTGAAGGCCTATAAAAAATCACCCAGTAGGTATACCTACATACTTATATATAACTAGCTGCGTTCCGCGGTTTGACCCGCATAACTCCTGATCCCGTGGGAATATCGGTTTAAATTAAGATCTAAGCTAACCTATCTTTCAAGTTGGATCAAACTGCACACAGTGTGCAAATTTGATTAAAATCAGTTAAGTACCTAGTTTAGGAGTCTATCGCGCACAAACAACGTGACACGTAATTTACCTATATATCATCACTAGTTTAGACAAAGTCGCTTTCTCTGTCCCTATGTCCCTATATCCCTATGTATGATTAAATCTTTAAAACTACGTAACGGATTTTAATGCGTTTTTTAATAGTTCAAGAGGAAGGTTTATAACTATGTATAATACATGCATAATATAGCCGTGCGAAGCCGGGGCAGGTCGATAGTATTAGATAAAGAGAATATAGATAATAGATTATCGTTTAAGTACTGCTTACAAGGCACAGTGATATTATCATCCTGTTCAGGCTCGTCAGGTTTCGGTGTGGGTTCGATGTAGGGCGGCACTGGTACTATTCCCGTACCAGGATCACCAGGCACCAGGAATGGACCTTCAATCAAATTGTAATCATTACAAACACCTCCAGAAGGCCAATTCTCGTAAATAACATTATCCAAATTACATTTCGATAACAAATAGGTAGGGTGGGTGATTAACGCCCGCTGTCTATCGACGCCCAGGTAGCAGAAAACACACTAAATCAGCTAGCCACAAAAACTAGCAGATCAGTGTAAAGTGCGATTCGGGTAACACGCTACGCACGCATAGAATGGACCAATAAGAGAGCGTAGAGCGAGCGCCGGCTCGATCGCGTCACTCTTGTGGCAGTGTGACGCCGCATTCCCGCAGGATCGGTCGCGCATCACGCTGTTATAATAAGTACCATAACCAAAAACGTAAGTTTTTCATAGATTTTTTTGGTTTTTGGGTATATTTGTTGGTTTTAAATGGTTCTATTTTCACTTATTTTATATTGCTTGAATATTTTGTTTCGATTTCTATGTTTTTTTTCCAAATAACGTGTCATTTGTGCCAGTATCGGGTTATTACGCCCATCTGGGTAATAACGCCCGGTAAAATGACGGTTGGGCGCTATTAGCCTGCATGGGCGTTATAATCAGAGAGCATTTTTTTAAAATATACTAACGAATTTAACATATCTACAATCAAATTCGTTTGGATTTGCTATTAAATGAATTTGGTAGTACCAATTTTTTTTAAAAGTTAATAATTATGACATATTTTAATCAACTCCTGTTTGTTTTAAAAGTTATATACGCTTATCAAAAATATTCGAAAATATTGTCTAGTCTTGTTATGGTAAACTAGATAATGAAATTAAAATTATGTCAAAATTATTATCTTTTGTAGTACTTACCTAATTTTAGTATCATAGTATGTAAATATGTTTATTTATTTATTTATTTTTAATAAACTCAACAGCTAATACATAATAATATAAACAGTACAACAACAGAAAGTCAATTACAGATTTCCATGCATATAAAACATAAAAAGTAAAATAAATTTTGATGTGAGCCTAACAATAACCAGTAACGCTATATAACATACCTACATTAGAAATTAATTAACATTATTATAAATAAAAAGAATAGTTCTTATTATTAACGAAAAGTTATTATATTTATTTTAAGGATATCAAGAAAATGTCTCCGCGTAAAAGAGGGGAGTCCTGGTCAGAAGATCTTCGGGCGGTATTACCCGCTGTCAGTTTAATTGCGCCCAATGAACATTTGAAAATTATCTTAATTCAGCCTTTAAAACGGTTAATACACAAAGTGCTCATGATATGTTATATGAAAATTCTCAAAAGTTCCATAAATATGACCAAAACAAATATACCATGTGATGTTAGGTGTAATGTTAAATGAAACAAAGTTTGTCTTAAATGTGGGTTTTATTTGTTTATTTTTAGTGTAATTACAATAACGCGAATTGCGATTTCGGTTATGGGATTATTTTTTGTTGTTATGAATCTATCTTTGCAATTATCGCCTGGTTTATGAAACGGGCGTTAATAGACGCATAAGTTTTAATAACGCCCAAAATAGAGTTTTTTTAAAAGCTGGATAAACATGTGTATGTGTAGTAAAACTCATTGGAAGGTGTAATTTTATTGTTTCACAAATAAAACACCATTGTTTAAATGATTGTTTGTTTTCATAATCATGTAAATACCAAAACTACCTGAAATTAAAGTTAGGTGGGCGTTAATCACCCACAGTATCACACAGTTCCACACATCGCCATCTAGCCCCAAGCTAAGTAACTAGACTTGTATTATGGATGCTAGACAACGGATATACTACTCATATACTTTTCTTTTGCAAATACTTATAATACATAGAAACAACCAGACCACAGACAAATATCTAAGCATAAATACTTGTCTGAAGCGGGAATCGAAACCGCAATCCTGTGTTTGGCAGTCAAGCATGGTGACCATTGAGCCAACTGGGTCGTCAATAATACCCTCATAGTAGCTCATACCCTCGAAGTTAGCTTTTGTAAAAAAAACTGACTTTTAGGGTATCTTTTTGCAGTCGAAATGCAATCGGAATAATATTGAAATGTGATTGAAACAATGTTGTTTCAGAGAATTGTCCTTCTGTCTGGCTTCCGGGTTCCGATCTACAATGGCCTACGTGGCAATCACTTCGACTCCGGACTAAAATGGACCGTTGCAGAGAAAATTTGAGCAAATGGCACTATATTGCACCGACTGATGAGCAATGCAAGTGTGGAGCCCCGTCGCAGTCCTTGGCTGATTCACAAACCATCGGAAGGCTACCGAAACGAAAAAAACTGAAAAGACAAGGATGGCAACACGTCAAAAGTCGCGGGAGTGAAAAAGCAGCAAATTTTTTTTCGTTCCCGTTACCTTCTTCGCTTTTTTAGGGTTCCGCAGTCCTAACAAAGAATCTTTATATAGTTTCGCCATGTCTGTCTAAAATGTACTTTAGAGAAGTTAAAATCAAAATCTCGAACATATTCCATTTAAAAATTGTTTTTATGATTTTTGTCATCTACCTACTAGTGTAAAGTGAAGTATTTTGTTTGACGGGAGAATTCAATTTCAATTAATGTCCTATGTCCCCCACGTGGGGCAGAGGGCGTCCACAGTGCTCCGCCATTGCGTTTGGTTTTGAGGTTTGCTTGGGTCGTCCACGCTTCCGTTTGCCTTGAGGGTTCCAGTCTAGAGCTTGTCTAGGAATGTGATCGGGATCCCTACACAGAGTATGGCCGATCCAGCTCCATTTACGACGTTTGATTTTAAGGTCGATAGGGACTTCGGTACAGCGTCTCAACAGGTCTTCGTTAGTGATCTTGTTCCAAGAAATTGAAATTGAAATTCCAAGGATTCAGCGTAAGCACCGGTTTACAAATACTTGAATATCGCGCGTGATTTCTTCTGTGACCTTCCAAGTCTCGCACACGTATACCAGTTGGACCCGAATATCTTGAGCTTAACAGCACAAGAGTAGTTTTTGTAAATGGCTTGTAGTATGTTGATGATTTTCGTTGGAACTCCCATGTCCTGTACGCGGGACCATAAGCTAGACCATTAGAGAATATCAAAGGCTTTTTCGAAATCCACAAAGGTAAGATACACCTCTCTTTGCCATTCTGATGCCTGTTAGAGTATAATTCTCAAGGTGTTTTTTTGGTCAGTACAAGAGTGGTTGGAACGAAAACCAGCCTGTTCACCACGCAGCATGGGCTCAATGGCCTTCGACATCCTATCCAGGAGGATTTTGCACAGTAATTTCGATGGTATTGAAAGTAGGTTTATGCCTCTCCAATTGTTACACAAACTTAAGTCGCCTTTCTTCGGTACGGTGATTAGGAGACCCTTGTTCCAATCGCTTGGCAGTTGTTTCTCTTCCCAAATCTTATGCAACAGAGGTGTCATTTCTGCAACTGTGGTAGTCAAGTCGGCTCTTAACATCTCCGCAGTGATCAAGTCCAGCACAGGAGCTTTGTCTGTTTTCAGGGAGCAGACCGCCATTTTAATTTCGTCACTGGATGGTGGGTTTGTATCGATATCCAACTGAGAAACAGAAGATACGGCAGGAAGCATGACCGACGACGGGGTGTCCGTTATTGCTCGGAAAACCTGTTCAAAGTGTTCATGCCATCGACGGAGTTGCTGTTCTGATGTCGCAATGAGGCATCCTTCAGCGTCTTTCAGAAGTTTCTTCTTATAACTACGTCGCCCAGATAGAGTTTTCGTAGCTTTTTACAACTCCCTCAAGTTTCCGGAGTTTGCAGCCATTTGTGCACGTCCAGTAATACCGTCAGCCCATATCCTCCTATCTTTTCTGGTACTGCGATATATCTGTCGGCGCTTTTCCCGGTACTGCAATTTAAGGGGGTCTCTTTCCGTTTCACTTTGAGCTGCGAGTAGTTTAAGATGAAGGTTTTTTCGTTCTCCTATTAAGTCCCAAGTACATTGCGATAACCAGTCCTCGCGAGAGTTCGATTTGTGGCCAAGAACGGTGGAACTAGCACTTTAGTACGCATCTTTTATCCGGCTCCAGTTGGTGTCAATGGTATCAGTCTCCACAATGAGGTCAGAAAAGCGGTTTCACAGCTCCAATATGAATTGATCATGAACGGCTTGGTGTTTTTGTTTTCCGGTATCGTATCTTCTTTCTGCCTTTCTCGATTTACTGGAAGCTTGGACAGCCGCTACCTTGAGTCGTAGCTCAGCCACCACCAAATGATGGTCACTGCCGATATCAGCTCCTCTTCGGTTACGTACGTCCAATAAAGATGAGCGCCATTTAGAACTGATGGCAAAGTGATCTATTTGGTTTTTTGTCCTGCCATCGAGTGAGGTCCAACTTTACTATATTGGTGGTGTTCTTTATGAATGAATAGAGTCACGCCAATGGTCAGGTCGCTGTTTTGAAAGAATTCAATAAACCTTTCGCCATTTTCGTTGCATTCTCCGAGTCCATATTTTCCCATGAATCGCTCTCGACCTGAGTTATTCTTTCCGACTTTCGCATTTAGGTCTCCCATGACGATTACAATGTCCTGTTTTCTGATGCTCTTAAGGGTGTTGTTGAGCGCATTGTAAAAGTCATCCTTATCGTCTTCGTCAGAGGTATTGGTAGCATTGGACTATGGTTATTTTTCGTGCTTTCGAGTTAAATCAAGCGGTCATGATACGGTCAGAGATCGGCCTCCAGTCTAAAAGGCTCCTTTTAGCTTCCTCAGAAAGAAGAAGTCCTACGCCATATTCGTGTCTATCGTCCTCGTTTTTCTTGCCTGAGTAGAGGAATGTTAGGCCTTTTGGTGTTGTCTGTTCTCCATGCCATTCTATCGCACCTCGTTAAGACCTAAAATTTGCAGCTTGTAATTTAGCATTTCTGCTTCTGCTTCAGCTAGACGGTTCTCTCCCTGTAGCGTCTGTACATTCCATATGCCTATTAGTGTCCGTAATTTCATGCCAAAAGTCGTCGTTGTAAGATCGGTCCGGTTTTGCACTGTTTCGGTTTCTTTAATCATTTGAATTCGGAGGAGCATGGGATTAGCCCACTACATCCTAGTCTGCTGGTGGGGCTGCCTCCTCAGAGCACGCCGATTAGCTCGGTTTGATTTGGGGTTTCCTCCCTGGTGAGTGAGTTCTGTTTTGAGGCGCAGAATATTCGCCTTTCGCCCTGCATTCGGCGGCAACTACGACTCGGGATGGTGGTTCGCGCAGGTGAGCGGTCGTAGTAGGTCCCAGGGTGGACAACGGGGACGTGGATGACTCGGACTGGCTGAGGTTCTGCTTAAAGTTAGTGCACCACCATGAGCACCGCAGATGGATACTTAGCATTTTATTAGTAACATTAAGCTCACCGCTTAATATTCCCACCAAGGAGGGACGGGGGAATAAGGAGGTAGGAAGTGCCTCATTGGATGAATACTGCAGATACAAATTGTTGTCTTACCTCCATAGTTATTAGTGTAGTTCCACTCGCAGACATGGTGATCGCATACTAAAGGAGAGTACTTTTCTTTCGTGTAATACGAGGCGCCATTTGGTATAGTCTGGAATAAAAATAACGAACTATTTACGTATTTAGGCACAAAAAACTTTTTCTCCTACTTTATGTAGGTAGGTCAAATTTTTACGAAATGTCTTAGTTAACATGTCTATTAGCAACCGCATAACTCCCGATCACGTGAGAATATGGGATAAAAAGTAGCCTTTGTCCCTGCTAATGAATCAATGTATCCTCATACCAAGTTTTATCAAAATCGGTTCAATAGTTTCTGAGCTATTCAATTCAAATAAACAATCGAATCTTTCCTCTTTATAATATACGTATAGATTTGTTTTCCTTGCCCGAATCCCGCTTCTGATGTTGAGGCCTTAAACCTTTACCCCCTTATTCCAAAACGAGGTTTAAGGATAGTCCGAGATGCAGATTTAAACCTTAGATTTAGACACTGATTTACTCGTGAACTATAGTCTAAACAATATCCCTATGGATTATATAGGGAACTATAGTCTAAACACTATCCCTAAAGATTATTTAAAGACAGTGTTTAGACTATAGTTCACGAGTAAATTTGTATTTAAATCTAAGGTTTAAATCCACATCTCGGACTATCCTTAAACCTCGTTTTGGAATAAGTGGGTTAGACTTTCAGACTAAGAAAACTTAAGTGAAGGTTGAAATTTTTTGAAAATGTACGATCAGCAGCATTATTGCAGACCCTCGGTAGAGTTAAAAAATTACTATTATGAATGTTTTAATTCTAATAATGTTTGTTTGATATATTTATGAGTTAGAAGACTTTAAACTTTAACTAAAGCAGGTGCCTAGAATCTTGCTTGTGTTGAAAACATTTTTATATCAGCCATTTTGGAGTTCTACAGTGAGTCTGCAATTATGCAGCCGACTGTTCCTATATAACCAGCCATAATATAACTTACAAGCAAATAATCATAGTGCCTAAACCTAAGTCCCTGTATATTAAAGTCCAGTATGAATGATCCTGACGTGATAATACAGGTAGCTGCAGTCATAGGCGGCAGCTTGTACATCACCAGTCCACATTTTACTATAGCCTTTGGAAGGGTTACCACGTCGCGATCTTGCTGGAGGATTTTCTTGAAGGGAAACCTTAGGAAAAAAATAGGATTTGGAGATTTTTAAAGAGCAAATGACAATAATCGTCTTTGGACTATTAAGATGGTGATTTATTCTAATAACCCCCGAATACTGAAGGGCTACTTTATCTTAAATGGCGTTCAATAGAAAGCATACACTTAATGTCAATTTAAACGCCTTTCAGTATTCGGGGGTAAGCAATATTAGATAATCGGTAGATATCTATAACTTCTTCAACATATAATAAGTAAGTACTTCACCTATAATCATTTATGATTTTCTAAACATATAAATGTTATGTCCTGACTGACTGAGTGATGGATCAACGCACAGCCAAAACTGCTGATCGTAGAGACCAGAAACTTGGAGGATGTGTTCTTTGTATAACGTCGGCATCTGATGAGAAAGTCTACCCCTAAAAGGGGAGTAAAGTTTGTGTGGAACAACGTGATTTCTTGGTTCAATCAAATCTTCAAATTTTTCATAAACATTCTTTAACAGAATTGATTGAAGACTTGCTTTTGTATTTCATTGAACGTATTAGAACCATTTTTGACTTCTTCGCGGACGAAGTCGCGGGGCGCTAGTCTTATAATAAATTAGCACTTCCATAAGGTGGATTCGCTATTTTGCTATTATTATACATTAATTTTGTATTGAATGCTGGCAACACCACGTATTTTACCATTTCAGAATCTCAATGAAATGGGCTACTTTTTTTAAATTTGGTACTAGGGTGACCATACATTTTTTTTACACCGGGAAAGATTAAAGTTCAGGTTAAAAAATTAAAAAATCATGAAGTTTGAGTTAGATCTTAGTTTAAAAAAAAACTTTCAATATGTCATAAAAATAATTGTATGTATTCGATAGCACATTTATCCTGGAATACTATCCAAAAAACAGATTGGGATAATTCCTTCATTTACAGATTTGGCATAAAAAAACATAGAGAAAGGACTGAAATTTATAAAAAAAACTTAAAATGGTGGATATCTCGGAAACCGAGAGACTTTCATAGAACATAACTTTAGTTTTTCTGATCCGGCACAGTGTCCTCTAACCGTAGGTGCCCGCTTGGCCATTCATTACGGGACACCCTGTATAACTTTTTACTTCTAGTACAACCTACGTAAAACTAAAAATACAACATTTATAAATTCAAAACTTACCGAAATATACAAATACCAATATGACATTCCAATCCTTGTATATAATTATCAGTGGGAAACGATACACTCGGGTCATCCAACAAGTAATACTTCTGTTCGTCGTGATAGTGAAGGAATCCGAGGAAGACAAACGATCTGTCGCGGCAGTAAGGTGCTGGTCCTCGGCCCATGAAGTAAATGTCACTATACAGCTCCGACAAGAAGATGTATACGTTTTTACCGCAGTAGAATTCTGTTGGAGTTTTATTTTAAATCACTACATAGTACCTACCTATAAAATAAAGTCACTTTCGCCGTCCCTATGTCCCTTTGTATGCTTAGATCTTTAAAACTACGCAACGGATTTTGATGCGGTTTTTAATAGATAGAGTGATTCAAGAGGAAGGTTTAAATGTATAATACATGCATAATATAGCCGTGCGAAACCGGGGCGGGTCGCTAGTAGATAATAAAACGATTAAAAATCTTTGTCTAATGTGCTATTTAAAGCCACGATCGGTGCTTTTTCCAACTGCTAAGGACAAACTTGTAAAAACTGCTTTATTTTTACAACTTGGTCCCATACCTATCTTAGAGCTATGTTGCTCTAAGGAAGGTGTGCGTAGTGTTTAAGCTAACACGTGGAGGCCATTAAAATTTACAATCACGAGTTTATTAGCAAAGTATGGTTTGGACACCAAAGAGGCGATTATCCCTTTGGGGACATCCGGTTTAGATAGAACCTTTGACAAAGTACATGAGATAACAACTTTATAGTTTTTATTATTACTTTCCTGAATAGCTATTGAATTAACACGTTTGATTAAAAAGGCATCTTGTGATCTAACCTTGACTCATATAAAACTCCATAGGCACAGGTCCGCCTGTATACGTCGCTTTCCTTTGGGCAGCTATAGCGTTATGGTTTTCGTACATCGTCAGCATATTGTCTAAGACGTCATCCAAGGTTATCAGCATCACCTGAACACATGGCGTAGGTATTTGTATTACAGGCTGTTTTCCGCAATTAGACCCTTTTTAATGGTGTCGTTAAAACAGTTTTGCGGGAGGATGGAGTAGGCTTGCCCAGCACCTACTACCCTCGCAACTTAGTCGATGTGCAAAGGGGAAGAACTTGTCAATACTTGTGGAGCCAACTAAGCCGCGGGTTTCATCACGATGTTTTCCTTCACCGTAAGAGCAAAGTCAATTAGCGCACATACATTTTTCATAGGTCATAGGAACCCACGACCTTCAGAATGAAAGTCGTGGTATCTACCACTAGGCCAACACCACTCTCTAGTAACTGTTTGTTAATTAGTTATCTTCACTGTTATTAAAATCTCTGTAGGTAGGTACCATCTTATCCTAGCTAGCTAGGATGCAAGCATGAAGGTGTGAAATTTGTCTCCCCAACTTCACGGTCCAACAGCTTTTGGATAATTTACAGAAGGACTACCTACTGTATTATGAGATGATGTTTTTTATAACAATTCGTTGCTGAGAATAAGTTAACTTCAAGTGAGGATAAACTTACTTTTAACTCTTGAATATGTAGTTTTACAAATCTTCCCAAATGATCTGTAGCAACGTGGACTCGTTCGTTGATCATGTACTGAAAAATTTAGGTCTTTTTAAATATTGGACTTGGTATTTGCAACTTATAAACGTGAGTCGAATGCATCTTAATTGATGAACCAAGATCGTCACGCATTGGGCTGATTGGAATTGGGCGTCGGAATCAAGGTAGATCCCGAAGAGAATGGCTTGACGATCTCGATGCATTTGATAAAAGCTGGCTAAACCTCGTAGGACCGAACTGCTTGAAGGATGTTATGAAGGTTTCGTAATGGAAAAACAGCTTGGACAGTGGACTTACCTGATCTTCAGCAGTCTTCACCCTGAGCATTTCGTTTTGGTACAGCCAAAGATTGTCAAGTTTGTCTGTTGGATCGTGACCGTAGATTTCGAAAGCATCTATTATCATGGCTAAGGTGAGGTTCTCGCCTGGCTCGAGGCAACATGGGTGGTTGCGAATGTTGTATGATATCTAACATCAAGTTTATTTTATTAAAATTGCCGTCTGAGTTAATCGAAATTAAGATGTAATAATAAGATAGTAATTAAATTGACTATAGTGAACTATGCATAATGTTGAACTTCCGGTTGTACCTAGGTTATTAAGGTTAATAGTTTCTGATATTTATTTCATTAATGTATGTACTAGATTAAGTATAGTTTAATTAATTCATAATTACCGCTACGTGTATCCAAACAATGCATAATATTGCGAGATGCGCGCGTACCCGAGCCGTAATATGAACCTCCATTTTGCCAACATGGCGGCTAATAAAATGCGCGGGAAACTTGTTCAATTAGTAAATAATTGCCAATTTATTGTTATCGTTTTATAAAATACGCATGTACTTTTGTTATAATGTAACGATCAACATATAAAAAATGTATGCAAAGTTTGTATGTTTAAAAGAATTTGACAGAAATTAAATAGAAAAACGGGCTAAAACAGCAACAAGCTGGACATTAGCGACGATGTCGACGTCGGCCACGAAAGCGTTAGGGAGAGGACCTCGACTGCCTCGAGCCAGCTTGGCCGGAGGTGGCCCAGGATCGCGACCGATGGAAGAAATGGGGGAGACCTTTGTCCAGCAATGAGTGGGATACTAGGGGTTAGATAAAAATTAGCGCCACGTTGGGCGCCAAAAATGTTAATTGGCGCCCAACGTGTAACTCGTGTGAGAGATAGGTCAAAAAAAATTCAAACAGAATTATGGAGTAACATTTTATATTATTTAAAATACACACCTAGATTGTTTCATCACAATACACGTAAGTATATTAATAGTTTTATACAACATTATTGCACTTGGATACATCACTAAATACGATATTTTAAGCATTTAATTGAACAATCTATATGTATTGTATATAATAAAATACTAGTGAGGCTGTGTCTGGACCTACTTTAAAATAAAGTATTTTTCAAAAGAGTTACAATCATGATACATTTTCTAAATCAGTTATTTTAGAATTTTTGTTTTTTTTGTTTATCTCAGAAACTACGAAACCGATTAAGAAACTTGGTATGATGAGTAACTTTATTATCAGGCCCATATTAGAGAATATGTTTTATGGATACACAAGAGTTTTCTGAATATAAGCGTTCGGAAAGTGTTTCAAAAATCACTTAAACAACATCTAGCTAGTAAAATTAACAACGTTACATTTAGTTACACCGAATATTTTTGGAAGACTCAATTTTGTCTGGAAGACTTTATTTTTATTTAATCATATGGAAGACTTTATTGTCACTTACATCGAATAAACATTTTTTTTGTCAATCTATCTCTACTTTTTATTTTTTGAACGAAAACATTCTTTTTCTATCTGAGTTACACTTAAAATTATATATAATTTTATTGTCACGTAAATATAAATTTTTAAACAAAACGTTTGATAAAAGTTTACTTTAGAATCAGTTTTTCAAAAATTATGATTAAGTTTTTTCTGTCTTTTTTATTATTGTCAATCGAAATTCTCATCTAATCTAATTAATTTGTATAATTATACACATAAGTTATAATATAACTATTATTTATAATAATCAACAACAATAATTTGAATTGGAAGACTTGGATACATTCTACAATTTGCACTTATATTTCTAATTATATATAATAATTCCTATACTTATATATAAATAATTAAACTAATCATGAACTTTGATATTTATTAATTACAGTTATAAATTTCTGTCTTCGCCTTTGCACCCGTCCAACTTTTTTGGCTAGCTTGCGGCGGCAGGTGTTAATTTGAGAATTTATGACATATCACCGGAATATTAGCGAAGTGGGCATTCGTTGACCACATGGAAAAGAGTCTGATCAGGTGCTGCGTCATTTGTGACTGCCGTAACCCCCATATTAAAAAAAAATTAACGAGTATCAGGACACGCGTTCGGAACAAAGTCACTTTACCTTTTTTTCATATATTATATGGAAGACATATATTATTATGTATGAAGGGGATTAGTTTCACAGGTATTTCGTTTCACATTTTTGTAAATGTAACATTTTTTTTCGGTAAACCCACCTCGCAAAAACTTTGTTGCAAAAAAATAAGAAATATATTTTTGATTTTCATTTATCAGGAAAACCTGACACTTCACGATATTTTGTTACATGGCAATTATTATTGCTGTTTAAATTAATGTCTTCTATACATTTCCATAGGTTTGACAGGCCGCATAAAAAGTGACTGACCGTTTAGAATGTTACAGTCCTTTCTCATTAATAATAATATAAGGGAAGTTGTTACGTCTTATTGTCATTGTCCCAAAAAGGAAACTTTATCAAATTGTAAATATTGTAACTGTAATTAATCGATTTAAAATGTAAATATATTAATACGTAAACATTGTAAAGCATTTTACGAATATAACGGTTTTTTTTCTACATAGTATAAAATGGAAGACTTCGTTGTTACATCAAAAAACATATTTTGGAAGACATTGCGACTTGTATATAGATAACCATTATATATAAATTATATGTATATAATAATAACTACCCATCTAATTCCTTACTTATTTTATTAGTAAATGAACTTTGAAATACATCTAAATCAACTAGAATAATAAAGATATTTAGCATTTCTGCGGAATCAAGAGAGCAGAGAAACAATTTCTAACAGAATCAATGTAAAAATTGACGACACTACTGACTGAGGCAACACTTGACACTCGCTATCCGGCTCGAAGGACCAAATTCTGGGAGCTGATGCTGTAATGCTGGAAAACCCCTGGATCCAGGATCTCAAGATCGAAGATCTGGATCTAAAGGAGTCTGAATATTTAATATGTGAGCGTGGTGATATTTTTACGCGTTTCTTTTTGTGACCGATACTTATTGATAGAGGACATGATGATGAACAAATAATGCCTTATGATGAACAAATAATATATCTTTGCCAGAACATTAAAATAACATCTAGCTATGTATATTACAAACGTAGCTTGTAGCGTATTCGCTAGTGATTATTATGCATATCTAAAAATAGTTCAACAATTATTATTTGTCTAACGATCATTTAGAAAGGTAAACCTATCTTGAACGCTTTAATCAGAGCGGAACCAGAATCGTACATACCAATGATTCCAAACAACACACCCAAAGCTATAATAAAATAATCATACGCAATCGTAGTGCTCTCAAGTTGATTACCCTTCAATTTCAAATGAAAATACGCAGGCCAGATGAAGCTTAACATTGTACCCGTAAAACTACCGATGAAGCCCATCAGAATAGCGAAATGTGGAATAAATATGGCCATTAATATAGTGAACATGATAACACCGAGTCTCCAGGCCAAGCCCCAAACTTTGAGCTCCCCATCTAGAGCGTAAATGACTGGGAATAATGTCTTCGGTTTGCCTCTGAAAAGGGCACGCTCAAGCAAATCACAGGCGGCGTAGTACGGCAAAGGATAACTGAGCACAGCCTTAATCACCAAGAAGAAGTTGACAAGACCTTTGAAACCAGCCGAACGGAGATTGTTAGTGATAACTTGTTGAGTATCATTTTGGAAGGTCAAAAAACACATATACCCAAATATAGACTTAAAAGCAGCTGCAGCGATATGAGACCAATTCAACATCCACTCAAAGCGGGACCGATCTTCCATATTGCCCTCCAAAGTCGGTAAGAAAATCTGCGAAGTATACGAGAACACGATCACACCGAGACTGATAGGGAAATTCTCGAAATCTAAACTCCATTTCACTTTAGACCAGCCCCAATCTCCAATATACAAGATGCAGTAACCCAACACGATCGCGTTGATGATCAAATGGCTCATAGTGCACCAGAACGATAACATACTAACACTGGCCAAGGATTTTAGGAAGGCTAACGGAAGGAGGAATATTCCCATCAACATCATCCAGGATCTAGTGTCAATCGAACCGTCAGGGAAGGTCCCGATCATAAGGTCTCCACAAACGACGACGTAAAGGATACAAGTCATAAGCAACTCGATGATCTGAGCGATATTAACGATTCTAGCACCGTATTTCTTTCCGAAACATTCCTTAGCGATGCTGACGTAGGAATCCCTGACTCTGACTTTTTGACCAGAGACGGGGTCGTCTTCGTAGAGGCATTCGACGAGAATTTTTCCGGTGTAGCAGCAAATGTGGGCGATTCCGATCATGGCGGCGATAGCCCAGTAGCCTCCTTGGAGTACCGCGAATGGTAGAGATACCACGAACATTCCCTGAAATGTAACCATTTTTAAACATTTCCTTGAAAATTGTGAATCTTAAGAGGAAAGGGTACCGGGCGATCTCTCCATACAAACGTAGTCGACTGTTTCCTCCCTAAATACTGACACTAGAGCAAATATTTTTGTTGCATACAATTTTTAACTGCCATGACCATGCCCCTATGTTTCGTGTTTTTTAAATCTTAATTTCTATGATAATTAGAAAATGAAAAAACCAAGAAATGGGGGCATCCAACAAAAATATTTGTGCTAGTGTCATTATCCAGGGAGGAAATAGTAGACTACGTTTGTATGGAGAGACCGCCGGTACCCTTTCACCTAAATGGCCACTAAAGAATCTCTTATTTTCTGTTTCCTCAGCAACACATTCAACATTTGAGTTAGACTAATTTAAGTTGGTGATCGGAGAGCTGGTGTCTCTTGTCTTAGAGGGTTACTCTGGCCATCCAGAAGGGAAATGTCAGCCTTCTGGGAACGATGCCTATTGGGAGACGCGCTTGAGGATTTTTTTTATTTGTGATTTAATTGTAATTTTTTTCTTTTATGTGTTTTATTGATGTTATTAGTAAGTAGAATAATATATGGAGATTTGTCAATAACTGAACTATCCTAGATATGTTATATACCTGAATAGCATTAGTCACGTTCCATGCAGCCTGGAACTCGTTGATCTTTTCACCTGGCTTGCCTCCACCCTCTTCAAAACCACCTTCTTCAGATGATGCGTAGAAGTCTACGCTCTGCATGCTTTGAGTTCTGGAGAGCCGAAAATCGAAAATCAGAGCACAATTAACTAAGGTAAGTTAATAATTTTTTAAGATTCATATTAGCCTTATCAGGTCAGTCAAAAATGCTATTTGAGGACTTAGCCATGGAATTTCGAATCACGATCCTGGGAATTCATAGAACTGAGGAATACTCTAGTTAGAAATGCAATGCTCTGAAATGTTCTACAATGACGAAAAAATCTAGGATTTGAACCTGTGCTCTTAGCTGTAACTTGATGAAAAGATGTTCTCTTACCTCGGAGCCCCATCCTTCTGGGGGAAAGTATTCTGGTAGCTAGTGAATGAGTCTTCAGCCTGCAGCTGCCCGCTCAGGAACGGATTAGTCGGGTTTGTCGACTGGTAGCTAGGGGAGGTCGTTTCATTCATTGTCGAGAGCTCGCAGCTTTCGCCCATGTCTGGTTGTGAGAGGCAATAGTAAGAAATTATTATTCTCTATGAATTTTTACCTATAAAACCTACACTACACAGCTTTACGACAACGTAGGTACGCAGCTTTTCGTTTTATGTTTCTTGGGTTATGTACGAATAAAGTGTTTTCTATCTATCTATCTTTAACCACACCGAAAAAAAGGTTTCATGACGCAAAAAATAATCCTCCCACTAATCTTACAATGATAAGTAGGTAGGTATTCTTAATTTAAAAGCAATAGTCCTAAATTAAAAATACTGCTTGTTATTTACAAGAACATTTACTGAAAACAAGAAATTATTCTCTAACGTCTACAGGAGGAGAAGACAGTTAGTTTTGACCGCAAGAAACATTTTTTTTCTGTGCACGCGTGGATAAAGCCCTCAAAAAGGTCGTGGTCACCTCACAGTCACCTGAGAATCGGCCAATTGCGAGAAAGAGTCGCGGACTAGCCTTAATACTATGTTTAACAGGTACCTAAAAATATGTAGGTAATTAATAAGAATTCCTAGGTACCATAATTTATGTTTTCTGAACTATAACTACTTTACAATAGTTGACCTATTTACAGCAAGTAGGTAGTTCTTATCTAATTAAATAATTTAAAAAGTGCTAAATAACTTCATATTCTAAGCTTTTTTTAGTTACATAAACAGCTTATCTAGGTACTTACCCGTGTTAGCGAAGCGGACATTTTGCGGAGGCCGAGGCGGAGGCCCGGGCTTGTCTGGCATCTGTTGCCTTACAGTCTGCATGGCGACATCAAGCGCATTTTTCAACGGAGGCATCTTAAAGCGCCCTAAATGATGCATCTTGCTTTCTTTCTTTAAACACGAACTAGCAAAAAATCTATGCAAATATTATAAATATATTTTATTCAAAATGGAAGACTTCTTTTCTTTCTATTTAAATCTACGCAATCACATATATTTATTCTAAATCCTTAGAACACTAATTTGGAAGACTTCTTTACACTAAAAACGAAAATCACATTATAACCCGATCCCTTCAGCAGCCATCTTCGTTTTGACTTTCAATACATTTTAAAGTAATTTTTTTGTTTTAATTTTGTTTTAAACACTCGCGTGGTAAAGCACTAGTTTTTTAGTTAAATTAAAATTGTTTTTTATTGGTTTTTATCATGATTTTTGAGGGGTTTTCTTTTGTGTGACGGCTGCTGTGTCGGGATGGGTGCTCGGCTAGTAGCAGGGTGGCTGCGCCGAGAGTGGATCGATACTAGGGGGTGGATACAGGGGTGTGAAACCCTCCCCTACACAATGTTAGTGTTACGCCGGATGCTGCGAACACTCGGGTTTGTAATGGTCAATAGGTTACGGGTATTGAGATGCAAATGTCAAAGGAAAGAGATAATTTATTTTGATTTTCTTTTTATGGTTAATTTTTAAGTATTTCGTAGGGATCCTTTCCGAATTTATTATTGTTAGACTGTGATAAATTAAATAATGTTTCATGTAACCAGTGCCGTATTATCCATAAGGCACTTTAGGCCAGTGCCTAGGGGCCCACTATGAGCAGGGGCGCAGCACTCCCGATTAAAAACTGAAAAAAAGGCGAAGAAGAAAAAGACATGATTCTCTGTTTTGATTCCTAACGGATTTCTTGAAAAAGCCCGATGAGGATATTAGAAAGGCATGCTCTTAGTTTAAGGAGAATTATTGCAATGATATCGAACCCGAATTCATAGACAAGATGGTCCACTTCAAATACTTTGTGTCACAATTAGAGGATACCGGATATAAAGAAAAAAATATACCTGCCGAAAAATCTTACAAGCTGATTGATGGTAACATGGCACAGTCGGCAATGTGATAACTGAAGTCTGTTGTTGATGATGATGGTACCTACCTTCATTCTATTTCGTAATGTAGACATTAAAAATTTCCAAATTGCGTTGTTGTGGTATGAAAAAGGGGGGGGGGGAAACAAGCTGTGCCTAGGGGCCCCGAGATGGTTAATCCGGCCCTGCATATAACACTTTCTTTCTTAATTTCCTATAACACTTTCTTACGATTAAACGTAGGTAATTATAACGCAAGATTCTGAAGCAATGTTAGATGTTCCTGTTATTTGAATATTATTTTTAGAAGTTAATAACTTCTAAAAATAATATACGTAAATAAACGTAGGTCTAAAATAGACTTAGCGTCGGTCGTAAAGACTGTGAGAACTTAAGCCTCCTGGAATGAGATCAAGCCTCCGGCAAAGCGAGATATTGTGTCTGCCCTATACACTAACAGGGTGGACCTAGGTCAGAGGTCGGCAACCTGCGGCTTGCGAGTCATATGCGGCTCTTTGGATGTGAAGCTGTGGCTCTTTAGTTCCATATGCAAATATTATAAATTTTAAAGAAATACCGCAAGTTGAGGCACTTAGGTACCTATTTAAATTCAACTCATGGAATAGTCTTCCTGGAAAAAAATGTGGCTCTTTGGAAACTTTGTAAATTGTAATTTTTGACTCTTCCGACTCAAACGGCTGCTGCCGACCTGACCTAGGTCGATCTGAAAATGCATTACTGCATTTACAGATCGCAGTAGCAGGTCTGTAAATGCATAGCCGCCCTTTGACAAGGGTAGGTGTGTAAGGCTCCCTCCGGCCTGAGGATGGCGGTCGGTCGGAGATTTACTCTATTCCTAATTCCAACTACCTAAAACCCATCAGCGTCCATTTAACTTAAAACCTAGAAGAAAAAAATTAGTGCATGTAGCCATTGAGGAAAAAAAAACTGGTTGCCTGTAAAGTCGGTATACGGGCGAAAGTTTTACGTGACAACAACTGTGCTCGAGTGGAAGGGACGCGTGCCTTTCACTTTTTATGTCTGTCTCTCTCGCTCTTAGGCGGGCTAACCATGCCCGCGTGCCTCTCACTCGCTCTCATTGTGAGCGCATAACGTCAGCGGAGCGTAACGCAGTTTCTTGAAGTGTCACCCGGCAAACCAATTTATAAAACGTTGTCACGTCAAAATAACCGTGTAGATAAACTTAACTATGTAGATAGACTTCAGAGTTTTGGTTTTAATCGAGTTTTTTTATAGGTAGGTAGAGTCATCCTTTCAGAGTTTTGGTTTTAATCAATTTTTTTTATAGGTAGAGTCATCCTATGTAGAGTAAAAAAGCAAATCCGTGCCTTTTAGCCAATATTTTGGTAGGTAGGTCTTTTAAGACCAATCAAGTAAAACCTAATTGGAGTGTAAAATAACGAGCAATTTAACTGCGTATGGTTTTTACACCATAGCCTAGAAGTAAGCAGTATGATCCGTCTGCATTATAAATATGTGTTTTATTTGTTTTTTACTGCATCGTGTTTATTTAGTTTTGTAGTAAGTAATTTAATTTATTTATTAAATTTACCTACTTGACCCTCTTAAGTCGAGATCCCGTGGGAATATCGGGATAAAAAATGTTAGTTAATTCCCATGATTCAAGATATCCCCATACCGAATTCCGTTCTGTAAATCTAGATATTAGCAAATAAGTACAAATTTACTTATTTTAACTCAACGTAAATAATTACTTACTTACTTTCTTTAGATTTGTAATTATTTTCTCTCATTAAGACTTCAGAAGGCCAATTCTCGTAAATAATATTGTTTAAATGACATTTCAATATCATTCCGATTGCATTTCGATTGCATTTAAATTGCAAAAGAGAGAGTATGGGAAGTTAGCACCGCACTTTTGAATTTTTCAAAATTTGACGATTGTGCTGAATTGTGCTAGGTTTGTGCTGCGTTGTGCCGTAATTTTTTTTTCTCTAAAGTCAAAACTGAAGTCAAAAATCGAATTAAACCAAATTCCACCCTGGCACCGCACTTTTGGAAATTCGGTTTTTTTAAGATTGTGCTAGATTGTGCTAGGCGTTCTAAACGTTGTGCCGCAAATTTCAAGTTTCTAGGTTTTGAAATGGCGCGTCAAAGTGGAAAAATGTTTTTGAAATTTGCCCCGCACTTTTGGATTTTTACAATTTTGATTATTGTGCTGAATTGTGCTAGGTTTGTGCTCCGTTGTGCCGTAAAAATAAAACCTCTAACGTCAAAACTGAAGCCAGAAAGTTGAAAAAACAGTTAAAAAAATTGTGAAGTTAGCACCGCACTTTTGGATTTTCGCAATTTTGATTATTGTACAAAGTTGTGCTAGGTTTGTGCTAGGTTGTGCCGTAAAAATAAATCTACTAACGTTAAAATTGAAGCCACAATGCAAATTAAACCAGAGCACCAAACCGAGAAGTTGGCACCGCACTTTTGGATTTTCGCAATTTTGATTATTGTACAAGGTTGTGCTAGGTTTGTGCTAGGTTGTGCCGTAAAAATAAAACTTCTAACATAAAAACTAAAGCCGTAATCGTCAAAAAACAAAAATTTTAAAAATTCCCTCAAAAATCGCAACAAAGTGTTTAATGTTGTGTTTACTCTTATAAGGTCAGCGTTGGATTTTGCCATCGCGATTCAGGAAATTGGTTAGATTTCGTAGCGCCATCTAGCGGCCGATAGAACAATCATCTACCAAGCATGTCTGCATTAGTATTAAATAAAAATATTACAGGACATTCCACATATCGCCATCTAGCCCCAAGCTAAGTAACTAGACTTGTGTTATGGGTGCTAGACAACGGTTATACTAATTATATACTTTTCTTTTGTAAATATATACTTGTAATACATAGAAACAACCAGACCACAGACAAAAATCTAACAATAAATACTTGTCTGAGGCGGGAATCGAACCCGCAACCCTTTGTTTGGCATTCCGGCATGATGACCATTACTCTTATGTTTTAAATAAATATAGATTGACTTGCCCTTGACCCACGGGATATTCCAACAAATCTTCGTAAATTCCCATTTTTTGTCACATAAGGTACTACTGTGCAAAATTTAACGGGTCTAGTCCTCGCAGTTTATTTTTGTAAATCCCACAAGATTTTTTTTAATCCTTATAAATTCCCATTTTCTTCACATTATTATATGGTACCATTGTGCAAATTTTCACAAAATCTTCATAAATTCTCACAAAATCTTCATAAATTCCCATTTTTAACACATGAGGTACCACCGTCTAAATTTTCAAGGGTCTAGTCCTCGCCGTTTAGATTTTATGAAATCCCACGGGATATTCCAAAAAATCTTCATAAATTCCTCTTTTTGTCACCTATGGTACCACTGTACAAAATTTCACGAGGCTAAACCTAGCAGTTTAAATTTTGTGAAATCCCGCGGGCTTTTCCCAAAAATCTTTATAAATTCCCATGTTCGTCTCAGTACCACTGTGTAAAATGTCACGTCATCGTCTCGTCTTGATCCACCGGTAAAATTTTAATAGTAATGCAGACACGCTTGGTAGATGATTGTTCCATCGGCCGCTAGATGGCGCTAGGAAAATTAACCAATTTCCTGAATCGCGATGGCAAAATCCAACGCTGAACTTATAAGAGTAAACGCAACAGCGTACACTTTGTTGCGATTTTTGAGGGAATTTTAAAATTTTTGTTTTTTGACGATTATGGCTTAAGTTTTTATGTTAGAAGTTTTATTTTTACGGCACAACCTAGCACAAACCTAGCACAACTTTGTACAATAATCAAAATTGCGAAAATCTAAAAGTGCGGTGCCAACTTCTCGGTTTTGAGCTCTGGTTTAATATGCATTGTGGCTTCAATTTTGAAGTTAGAAGTTTTATTTTTACGGCACAACCTAGCACAAACCTAGCACAACTATGTACCGTAATCAAAATTGCGAAAACTCAAAAGTGCGGTGCTAACTTCTCAATTTTTTTTACAGTTTTTTCAACTTTCTGGCTTCAGTTTTGACGTTAGAGGTTTTATTTTTGCGGCACAACGGAGCACAAACCTAGCACAATTCAGCACAATAATCAAAATTGTAAAAATCCAAAAGTGCGGGGCAAATTTCAAAAACATTTTTCCACTTTGACGCGCCATTTCAAAACCTAGAAACTTGAAATTTGCGGCACAACGTTTAGAACGCCTAGCACAATCTAGCACAATCTTAAAAAAACCGAATTTCCAAAAGTGCGGTGCCAGGGTGGAATTTGGTTTAATTGGATTTTTGACTTCAGTTTTGACTTTAGAGAAAAAAAAATTACGGCACAACTCAGCACAAACCTAGCACAATTCAGCACAATCGTCAAATTTCGAAAAATCCAAAAGTGCGGTGCTAACTTCCCACACTCCAAAAGAGACCCTCAAAGTCAGTTTTTTTTTTACAAAAAGCTAACTTTGGGGGTATTTTGAGCTACTTTGAGGGTATTATTTGTGATCAAAATGCAATCGAAATGATATTGAAATGTAATTTGAACAATGTTATTTACGAGAATTGGCCTTCTGATTTGCAGGAAATTTTGAATCTACCTTTATATCAATTTATAGTTCACGCCCGTTGGCTCCCCTAACGGATTCCCTTATTCCCGATGGTCGAGAACTTTTTCACGCCCGTCAGGCACCCTGGACTAGGGATGACGACGACGACGGCTGTTTATTAGGGTTCCGTAGCCAAATGGCAAAAAACGGAACCCCTATAGATTCGTCATGTCTGTCTGTCTGCCGTATGTCACAGCCACTTTTTTCCGAAACTATAATAACTATACTGTTGAAACTTGGTAAGTAGATGTATTCTGTGAACCGCATTAAGAATTTCACACAAAAATGAAAAAAAAAAACAATAAATTTTAGGGTTCCCCATACTTACTTAGAACTGAAACTCAAATTTTTTTTTATCAAACCCATACGTGTGGGGTATCTATCTATGGATAGGTCTTCAAAAATGATATTGAGGTGTCTAATTTCATTTTTTTCTAAACTGAATAGTTTACGCGAGAGACACTTCCAAAGTGGTAAAAAGTGTGTCCCCCCCCTGTAACTTCTAAAATAAGAGAATGATGTAACTAAAAAATATATATGACTAGCTGCCCTCCGCGGTTTCACCCGCGTAACTCCCGATCCCGTGAGAATATCGGGATAAATTAAGATGTAAACTATCCTATCTCTCAAGTTGGATCGAACTGCACATGGTGTGCGAATTTTATTATAATCGGTTAAGTGGTTTAGGAGTCCATTGAGGACAAACATTGTGACACGAGATTTATATATATTAAGAAGATATGATGATATACATTACCTCATATTGAGTTGTTATGTTAAATATACAGGGTTATTGGAAATTAATTGACACGGCGTTAAGGGCTTCTTCTGTGCACCTTAACAAACAACTTTTGTTCTACGACTTTTTGTCGAAACTTAATACATATCCCAAAAAAAATATTTAAGTGTTTCTCGTACTGTCTGGTAATTTTCTATGTCTATGCGGCAAGTGCGCGCGCGCGATCGGCACGGGGCGCACTGTGTGCGACCCGATCGGGTTGTACCATACCTACTATGATTGATTCTGTGACGTAGACGTAGAGTTGAGTATTATTTGAACTGTTGGATTGAATTTTTTATTTTTGTATGGAATATTTTTATAATGAATTTCCAAAAGTCGTAGAACAAAAGTTGATCGTTAAGGTGCACAGAAGAAGCCCTTAATGCCGTGTCATTAATTTCCAATAACCCTGTATAATTCTTATTATTCTTCCAGCAAAGTTACTTGATAAAGAACCATCCATGTTGCCAATCGCCAACCGAGAACTTCACGTTGGCAATGCTGATAGACGCGTACGAGATCTACGGACACGACCCGACTGATAAACTTGATCATCTCGCACATTATCAGATCGAGATGATGAAAGTCAAACGGGCTCCAGACCAGGTAAGAACCTCACGTTGGCCATGTTGATAGATGCAAAAGAAAGAAAGAAAAAAGAAAGAAAGAAAATATTTATTTGGACAAGCACACGACACGAGACAATCAGAAAAGCAGTAACAAACATAAAAGCACTGACATAAAAACAAAAGTATAAAATGAAAACGAACAAAAGAATAATAAGAGAATAGATACAAAAGAAACTATGAACGAAATAAAAAAAGCTATTGCATCATGCGTGCTTCGTACAGTCGTACCATATACATACACGTTAAAAAGCGAGCGCTCGGCCAAGCTACATGGTAGGCGGAGTGGAGGGTGTTAGGTTTTATTTTCGTTACGGAATTTCTTAATTCGGTCGCCGCGCTCAAAGCCCGCGATAAAAGCTATGCAATAGCTTAAAAAATAAGATCTACGACTATAGGTCAACCGCTCGCTTATCAGCCGTGGATCACGTAGTTCTATCAATCGAACCACGAGTATATCAAACGGGCTCTGTCTCTTCAATCGCCGACATCTCTTCCGGAGGCCTTTAGCAACCTGAAAAGGCTGCTAGCTTTCTGGGAGGACCTGGGATGGTTGAAGTGACAAGTAGGATATTCTCACACGCACAATGGCCCAAATAATGAGGCTAAGTGCGGAACCATCCCCGTAAAACTAAACTATATCAAACTATCCGCAGTTCTATCAATCGAACCATTGTTATAATAATATCAAATTGTATTGCCTGTGGTTCTATCAATCGGACTATCCTTAAAATAATATCAAATTATATTGGTAGGTAATTGATCTATTGGAAGAGTAGGACCCAGATATCTACCACCACTAACTGTACCACTATTTATACCTATGTAGTATTATCATGATATATTTATTTTACAGTATATTATAAACGAACACGTTCACATAGCAACGGATCATCTTGGAAGATTCATTATGCTTCACATCAAAGAGCTAAAGGTAAAGAAATTTCAAAGTCTTAGTGGCAGCAGTGATGTTTTGAAGATATTGGGGGTTCGTGTAGCTCCCTTCCGTAGGATGTCCCACGTGGATTTGCGGAAAATTCGTCTAAAACAATTCGTCTAAAAACAATTCGACTAATAACAATTCGTCTAAAACAATTCGTCTAAAACAATTCGTCTAAAAACAATTCGACTAATAACAATTCGTCTAACACAATTCGTCTAAAACAATTCATCTAAAACAATTCGTCTAAAACAATTCGACTAATAACAATTCGTCTAAAACATTAAGTTCGAAGTGAGTTAAGATTCGGAAATGAAGTTATACTGAGTAGCGGATATGTGGGACGCAGCTGCAGTGGAGTTAATATTCAAGTAAAATGGGTAGAAATCTATAGAATTCTAGCACTCGCCGGCCGCTGCCGCGGCACCGCTTGCTTCGCTCGCTCGGCTCGTGCGTTGTGGTCGCAGTTCTAACATAAACCTAACCTATCCATGTCGGTTCTGGGTAGGGGGTATTCTTTATATCTCTCTCTTAACTCCACTGCAGCTGCGTCCTACATACCCACGTTTTATTTTACCTCCATCATCGAATGTTAACTCCACCGCGGCAGTGTACCAGACCCGCGACTCAGTATACCTCCATTTTTGAAACCCAAGTTAATGTTTTTAGACGAACTGTTAGACGAATTGTTATTAGTCGAATTGTTTTAGATGAATTGTTTTAGACGAATTGTTATTAGTCGAATTGTTTTAGATGAATTGTTTTAGACGAATTGTTATTAGTCGAATTGTTTTAGATGAATTGTTTTTTAGACGAATTGTTTTAGACGAATTGTTATTAGTCGAATTGTTATTAATCGAATTGTTTTTTAGACGAATTGTTTTGGTCGAATTGTTTTAGACGAATTTTCCGTAGACGCTCACGTGACTCCTGGGTGGTGCTAAAGAAGCAATGTTCTGGTGGTAGGCTTCGGCAGCGGCTTTGTCACTACCCACCGGCTAAGTAAATCGGCCGGTGCAGCCACAAAAGGAGGAATAAGTCCCCCGTTTATTTGGGGATCTTTTAGGAAAGCGCGCTACATCTTAGACAGCATCGTCACTTACCATCGTGTGAGATAATAGTAGTCAAACGGTGACATATTTATTATAACAAAACACATTACCACTCCTTTGCGTTGCACAGTCGGGTAAAAGAAAAAGATGAAATCTTAAGTCCACAACATTTTATAGGTATTGCTGATTGCCCTAGAAGACACGATTGATAATATGTTGACGATGTATGACAATCACAATGCTATAAAAACTGAGAGAGTGGCCACTTATTCGTCTCAAGCTGGTGGGGCTGTACCTTCGGAGTTTTATTTGAGTCAAGGTAAGTAACATACGGCTCCGCGGTTTCACCCGTGTAACTCCCGATCCCGTGGGAATATAGGGATAAATTAAGATGTAAGCTATCCTATCTTTCAAGTTGGATAAAACTGCACACGGTGTATACAAATTTTATTAAAATCGGTTCAGTAGTTTAGGAGTCCATCGCGCACAAACAACGTGAGACGTAATTTATAATTAGGTACCTATATATTAGATTTGTAAAACAGCAGATGGTCCAACAATGTCAGGGGATTTCCTTTGACTCTATCAATAAATATACTTTTATAATTTAACTATACCAAATAACTTGTTTTTTTTTTCTACTATCTATAGTAGCTTATGCACCAAGGAAGTAAAGCAATGTCTTACGTCACGGGTGGCATATTGGACCCCGACCGTCGAATTAAGCGAGGGGTACCTACAAGCTGCCCAAGACGAAGACTTGCTTTATCCCGAAATGCATAGGACACAGCGCCGGTGCTTTTCACACCGTCTGCGAGAGAATAAAATCTACATTATTTACAATGTCCATACATTGATATTAGAGGTAAACCTATTTGATGAGAACATAGACGTCAAAATCGTAGCCTACTACATTTTTGTAGACTAATCCAATGCATCCTTTGTGAAGGGAATAATGCCAGTGTGGTAAGAGTTTACATATTTCAACGTTCCAAACTCAAAACACTTTAATCCATTGGGAGTTTCATACCACATTTTCTCCCTTGGGATTCAATGAGTTTAACGTCCGAGATTCTAGAACTGAAGGTGTGATCTATTATTATCTTTGCAGAGTTCTATTGCGGTAAAAACGTGTACATCTTCATATCAGAACTGTATAGCGACATTTACTTTATGGGTCGTGGTCCGGCACCCTACTGCAAGGGGAGGGCCTTCCATTTTCTTGGCTTCGTGCATGTCATGGATGAAACCATGTACTTCTCGGAGGAAGATCCGACGTTGGTGTTTTCGATGGATAATTACATTCACGGGCTGGAGTGTCATCTTGGTGTTTGTATTTATAGGTAAATAGGAATATAACTTCAGTAGCGTAAGTATTACTTCAGTAGTTATTCTATTAATTTGTTCAGATTCGAAGGCCAAAATATATAGAAAGAACATTTAGAAAAATGAAAATCAGTCTATGAAATTTCGTACTTATCAATTGAAAATAGTTAAAACATTTATTGTATATTTTTATTGTCGTTAATGATAATTATGATCCGGCACGAAGGACCAAAAAATAGAACGAACTCTTTGACGGAACAAAAACCTGTCTGTAGGTATTACAGAGTACAAGCAGTCAATTAGAAAAAGGTAAACAGTTAATAAGTAATATTAAGACAGTATTTTTGCTCGTAGTTATCGTTTTAAGGTGAAAGGGTACCTGCGCTCTCTCCATACAAACGTAGTCGACTGTTTCCTCCCTGGATAATGACACTAGCACAAATATTTTTGTGCCATAATCTATAACTGCCATGACTATGCCACTTACCTAATATAGAAATTAAGATTCAAAAAATTAAATAAAAATAAACAAAAATAGGTCAATTTGTCATGGCAGTTATAAGTTTTATGCACCAAAAATATTTGCTCTAGTGTCATTATCCAGGGAGAAAACAGTCGACTACGTTTGTAATAGTTTGTATGGAGAGAGCCCTCGGTACCCTTTCCTCTTAATCCGCCTCGATAGACCAGAAATCCTTAGAAAAGATTCTTTACTTAGATTCCCCTTCAAAAAGAGCCTGCAGCATTTCAGAGACGTATCTACCCTTCCGAAGGCTATAGTTAAATGCGGACTGGTGATGTACAAGCTGCCGCCTCTGACTGCAGCTTCCTGTATCATCACGTCAGGATCTTTTATACTGGACTTCAATATACAAGGACTACGATTTAGGCATTTTGATTATTTACTGGTGAGTGTAGTCAATTTGCCTCGAAGTATTAGCCAAAGTAGCCTCGGAAATTAGACTCAGGACTATAGGTGACGTCAACAGAACTCAAATTTTTGACGTGATTAATAAATTGATGGATTTTTAGACGTTTAGACGACGGTAATTGTAAATGCAGGTGGCATTCACAAAAAAGTGTCATGGTAGTATTATGTGACGTCATGCGTCCCGTTCCCGGTGTGTGACGTCATGCGTCAGGGTAACATGAGGAAAAAGAGTAGGTATTTAATAATAATATCGCTCATCTGAGCTTGTGTTATGGTGACGAGTGACGAATAGAAGACTTATACAGGGTTATTGGTAATTATACTAGCAAGCTGTTGAGGGCTACTTCTGTGCACTTTAACAAACATTTGTTCTACGACTTTTTGAAAATCGAAAAAAAAGAACATTTTGAGGTTATGTTCATTAAAAAAACAGCTCATTTTTTAAAACAAAGGTCATTCATGCTAATAACAGTAGATAAAACTTTAAAAATAAGTAAAATTATAAGGTTAATGACCTCTCCGTGTAAGGAACAGCTGATTTTCAGGTAAACCTAACCTCAAAATTTTCAAAAAACTGTTCGAATTTTCAAAAGTCGTAGAACAAAAGTTGTTTGTTAAGGTGTACAGAAGTAGCCCTCAACGACTTGCTAGTATAATTACCAATAACCCTGTATAAAGGAAAAAAAAGAAAAAGAATATATAGGTACCTAGGTATATAGGTACGCGAAACGGAGTGTTGGGAGACCAGCTGCCCGGTGGACCGACGACATTGTGGCGGTCGCGGGTGGTCGGTGGATGGAGGCGGCTCAGGACCGCTGTTTGTGGCGTCGTATGGGGGAGGCCTATGTCCAGCAGTGGACGTGTATGGGCTGACATGATGATGATGATGATATAGGTACCTAAGTAACTAAAGGAATAACAAAAAATATCTTAATTTTTCATCGTTTTCTTATGACGTATCACGTTAAATTGTTGTCCGTAAACCGAGTTTACAGACAACCGATTGTTTCTTTTCTTCATAATACCTCATCGGGTAACCAATGGAGCTTTTATGGAGCTGGGCTGGTTCTCCCCCTGAACTTGATCCAAAAGGGACCTAACCAAAGTGGTCTAGTTGCGGAAAACATATGAGTAGGTACACAATACCATTGTAACAGTTGGCACAATGGTCACCATGCCCGACTGCCAAACACAGGATTGCGGGTTCGATTCCCGCCTCAGGCATGTATTTATGCTTAGATATTTGTCTGTGGTTGTTTCTGTGTAGTATAAGTATTATATATTTACAAAAGTTTATAAGTGGTAGTATATCCGTTGTCTAGCACCCATAACACAAGTTTAGTTACTTAGCTTGGGGCTAGATGGCGATATGTGGAATACCTTGCAATATTTATTTATTTAAGTAAATATTTTATGTGGCCACTCCATTTTTTACTCGGATATCTTTCCCATTACTCCCTTGATTAGGTACCATTGCCAAAAACATTACTACTACAGGCCCCCGATGTGAGCTTATAAAAGGTAGGTACTGCACACAAAACTGTCGAGTCTGGCTTTTTGTTGAGGTAGTGCGTAGATGAGAAGTTGGTAAACTTGAGTGATAGCAAGATGCAGATGAAGTTACGCGCCTTTTTAATCTTATTGTTATGTGCTCTTTATCCAACATGATGGCTCATTTCAATCAACTTAAATTATGCTTGAAAATAACCAGATTTTATGCTAATAGTGGTACTCTTGAATGATAGCAGGATGCAGACGAAGTTTGGCGCCTTTTTAATCTTAATGTTATGTGCTTCTTATCCAACATGATAGCTCATTTCAATCAACTTAAATTATGCTTGAAAATAACCAGATTTTATGCTAATAGTGGTACTCTTGAATGATAGCAGGATGCAGACGAAGTTTTGCGCCTTTTTAATCTTAATGTTATGTGCTTCTTATCCAACATGATAGCTCATTTCAATCAACTTAAATTATGCTTGAAAATAACCAGATTTTATGCTAATAGTGGTACTCTTGAATGATAGCAGGATGCAGACGAAGTTTGGCGCCTTTTTAATCTTAATGTTATGTGCTTCTTATCCAACATGATAGCTCATTTCAATCAACTTAAATTATGCTTGAAAATAACCAGATTTTTTGCTAATAGCTAATAGTGGTACTCTTGAGTGATAGCAGGATGCAGACGAAGTTTCGCGCCTTTTTAATCTTAATGTTATGTGCTTCTTATCCAACATGATAGCTCATTTCAATCAACTTAAATTATGCTTGAAATAGCCAGATTTTTTGCTAATAGTGGTACTCTTGAGTGTTAGCAGGATGCAGACGAAGTTTTGCGCCTTTTTAATCTTAATGTTATGAGCTCCTTATCCAACATGATAGCTCATTTCAATCAACTTAAATTATGCTTGAAAATAGCCAGATTTTTTGCTAATAGCTAATAGTGGTACTCTTGAGTGATAGCAGGATGCAGACGAAGTTTTGCGCCTTTTTAATCTTAATGTTATGTGCTCCTTATCCAACATGATAGCTCATTTCAATCAACTTAAATTATGCTTGAAAATAGCCAGATTTTTTGCTAATAGCTAATAGTGGTACTCTTGAGTGATAGCAGGATGCAGACGAAGTTTCGCGCCTTTTTAATCTTTATGTTATGTGCTCTTTATCCAACATGATGGCTCATTTCAAATAACTTAAAATATGCTCGAATTTAGCCAGATTTTTTGCTAAAACAAGTACCTACCTACTTATGTTCGCTTTTCAGTATTTGCCAAATGGTCACTCGTTTTATACAAAAGAACGATACTCTCCGCTGGTATGCGACCATCACGTCTGCGAATGGAACAACACCAACTTCTATGGAGGTGAGGCGTGCTCAATTATGTTTTTTGAAGTTATACATAAAGAAGTATAACTTCTGTAACACAAAAGTCACATGTTGCAGCTGCGTAACCCAGAAGGAAAAAAGTCGAAGCTGCGGGGTTGATATTTTAAGATGCGCGCTCATCACTGTAACACTAAAGTAACAGGTTGAAACAGCGCGCAAAATAAATATCAGACTGGACTTACGTATAACTTTTAGAAGTATATAACATCTTACGCGCATATATAAGTACACGCACCCATTTTTTTTAATTGCACAGATATGGTAAAAACATTGGTGGATCACCTCTAATGTCCATTGTCCCCCAACACCTGTTGGACGATCTAAATGAGGTCAATAATAATAAAACGCTCGGCCGAGCTACATGGTAGGCGGAGTGGGGTGTGTTAGGTTTTATTTTCGTTACGGAATTTCTTGATTCGGTCGCCGCGCTCAAAGCCCGCGATAAAAGCTATGCAATAGCTTAATAATTTTTATCCTATATTATTATTTAATTCCTTTATTATCAGACTTCTTGTCCATGTGTTAGTATACAAAGAGCTTACAAACTATGTTAGTAAAAGAACAGAGGTAAAATTAATAACTACTTTTTAATATGGACCTAGATCCAATGCCCCCATTATGGGACTATCGAATTTTTCAATGATGCTGATGCCAATGATGCTGCCGTAACTGTGGCGCAATATTGGTCAGAATTTAAAGGCCCTGACACTAAAAGAAGGTGGAATAGATGTCACAATGTCCACTTGTTTGATTGTCATTTTGAATCAGATGAGGTTTTGATCACACGATATTACTGTAGATAAAGCACATATGTATCCAGACCCCTCTTTCCGACTGGGCACGCTGGGCATATGCCCACGTCCTTCCAGATCACTCTTTGAAAGAGTTTTTAATGATTTTGCCCATTTCAAACCTAGAAAGGTTTCTCTTCAAGCACATAGATTGTTCTTAAGTAGGTACGTGTGAATTTTAAAAAACGAGAATTTAAGAATTCTAACTTAATTATTTTTGAGCCAATAAGTGTGTGGCTACTACGTAGTTACATGCACAATAATGTAGGTACTACATGTAATTTCTGGCTATAATATTTTCTCTCGAAAACAGGTCCATTCGTAATCCCCGGGGACCCAGGATTTGGTCTGGCACCGCCTCCGCCGTGGCTGGAGAGAACTACGGAGCTTCCTACGACGCCGAAACCAAATGACGGAGTGGATGTTAATAATATAACTTGTAAGTAATACAATTTAACAAAGTAGGTACAGTTATGAGTCCTTTACTTTGACCAAACATCTTGGAAAAAGATGGCAAGTTTATAAAGAAATGGAAGAAGAGCTTGGAGGAGGTCACGACCGACAAAGAATCTTTGACTTAAGAACTGCAGGGCAAGCATGGCCGGAGATATTTTATCCACAGGGAAAGGACAAAATAGTCTTTGCCTCTGTCGGTTTTGTCCACCCCCGAGCATGCATGGATACTTATACTATCCGGATATACTATAGACGGGGAATAGATGTTTACGTGTAATTTCCCCTTTTGCGGTGCTTTGGCAGGTGGACAAAATAATTCTCCCTTGACAGAGGACATAACGGGTGGACATAAATTTTATCTTCGGCCCATGCTTGCCCTGCTGCTAGGTGCCTATAAAGACAGCCACAGCAACCACATAAGTCCCAAAGGCTTTTATTTCATTGTTCTCCGTAGCGATGGGTGTTTCATGAAAAACTGCACAATAGTGTAACTTCACTACTTTAGTAATTTAAATTAATATTTTATCGTTTTAGACTCGCTGGACGGCTGTTGGTTCATGTTTCCACCCAACTACGGGTCAATAGCTGGTGTCAGCTATTTGGATCCTCTCTCTGTAAACGAATATCGGTTTACTTGCCAGGGCGGCGCTGGTAATAAGGTAAATGTTTCTTCTCATAACAAAATAGTTTTTGTAAGATTTTGTGAAAATCATTTGTATAATTTGAATAGAATGGGACCTAAGATTGAGCCTTGGGGTACACCCTATATTAAAGTATTTGATTATATTCTTAAACAATGACAAGACAAGAAAAAGAAATTAGTGGAAACATGACGGAATCTTTTTTTTTAAACGTTACCAACATTAAATTTTATTTTTTTGTGTCACTGTCAGTCATTTTGACAGGTAAAACTCTGTTACAAGCCTAAACGTAAACTCATTTATCTTTAAGAAATTTAGGAGCACAGATATTAATTTGATCACAGATTAGACGAGCCAGTTGCACAATGGTCACCATGCCGGACTGCTAAACACTGGGTTGCGGGTCCGATTCCCGCCTCAGACAAGTATTTATGCTTAGATATTTGTCTGTAGTCTGGTTGGTTCTAAGTATAAGTATAGATTTACAAAAGAAAAGTATATAAGTGGTATATCGGTTGTCTAGCACCCATAACACAAGTCCAGTAACTTAGCTTGGGGCTAGATGTGTGGAAATATCCTGCAATATTACATTTACGTTTGATTAATAAATATGTATCAGGCTCTTTCTTTCTTAGGCTTGTTTTTAACTTGTCATTTTATCCTACAGGGTCTATACTGGTATCCGCAATGGATGGGAGCTCCGCCCCACCACCCGTACCCACAAGCGGGAGATACTCCCGACCAACTCAACGGGGCACCTGGAGTGTTCTACCCTCATCAGAAACCAATGGAATTACCAGACTTACCCAGGCCGAATCAACATACTTAATTAATAAACGAAATTGTAATTTATATTGCCTTTTTAATGTATCGAATGTTACCAACTTTCATACTACGGTAAAATGAAGTATTAGTGATTCTCATTCGACCGGGCCGTGCCCAGGTCTGTCATACAGTGGGAATACTAATTAGCTGAACTTGACCCAGAGCTCAATACCAAAAATATTGTTTATCAGACGAGGCTGTATAAGTTAAGTCTTTTGCCTGCTCTTTTTGGAGTATAATTATTAAAAAAGATATTGCCAAAAAAATTGTAAACAAGAAAATAACCTAAAATTCTTAAATACATATACTCAAAAAATATTTACTGTTTTCTGTTTTTAGTATTTTTTGTTATAGCGGCAACAGAAATACATCATCTGTGAAAATTTCAACTCTCTAACTATCATGGTTCATTAGATACAGCCTGGTGACAGACAGACAGACGAAGTCTTAGTAATAGGGCCCCGTTTTTTCGCTGTGGGTACGGAACCCTAAAAAAATCACAAATATAGTAACCTATAGTAAGAAAAGGACGGAAGATTATCAATAGGAAAATACCTTAAGAAAAGTATAAAAGAATTCGATTTTTGATAACTTTATTCATATTCGTAATAATCATAATTTATACAAACATAACGAAATCTAGTGTCAAGTCCCCATATTTGAGTCACATAAATGATTTATACCAAAAGCAGGTTACAGGATGATTTATTATTGCACTTAATTTAACAAGGCGGAGTCTACAGTATGTTGCTATTTGTAAATAATACACTTTTTTCAATATATTTGAAATGGGGCTAGTCTAAGAGAACTTATTGAAATAATCTATATTTAATTTAGTCTAAATAAGGTATATAGGGCTGCACAGACAAGGAAATATTTGTGTGCATTTGGATTAACAGTTTCTATGTTTTTGTGAACAAAAAGTTCCTCATCTGTGCAGCCCTTAAGTCTCGCTGGAATTTTCGTATATTTCCTTCTATCGGTATGACAAAGCCTTGACAATTTATATATAAAAAAAATATTTAAAATAATAATATATTTAAATATGCTAAGCTTACACGAGCAGTTAAAAAAACCTATTATATCACACATAACATGATTATTGTACCAAAACATTACAATTTACAAAGAAAACTTAAAGAATTATAATGTTAATTTGAAACATATGTATATGCATGGTTCAAGTGAACTGCCCAATCAATATGCAGGGTTCAATCCGAAATGTTAGATTGATATTTAGGTTTCAATTGATTCCAATTGTTAGTTAGTATTCACTAACTAACCATATGCAGGCTGTAGTGAAATTCTAAATCAATATGCAGGAGTCAATAATTGAATCCTGCATATTGATTCAGAATATTAATCTAACAATTCAATTATTGAATTGTTAGATTATTATTATGGATCAAGTCGAATACTAAATAAAAACAAGCAGGTTGTAGTGAAATGGTTAATGAATATGCAGGGTTCAATTGAAAATGTTAGATTAATATTCATGATTCAAGTGGAATACTAAATAAATATGCAAAATTCAAGTGGGATACTAAATAAATATGCAGGAATCAAGTGAGATACTAAATAAATATGCTGGTTCTAGTAAAATTCTTAACAAATATGCAAAGTTCAAGTAATCTACACAATATTAAGGTATCTAAAAGGTTTTGGAATGGAAAGAGAACTTAAGTTAACTTAAGTGGACATTCTAAACAAACTCTAAGTGCTTGTTAAGTATTATTGTCAAATGATGCAGTTTGTTGGTAAGTATAAATGCAAAGGATATTGAGATTTTTAAAAGGCATATGTCATATTATAAGGGATTCTTGATATACAAAACGGCTAGGGCGCTGTGAAGGTAAAATGTATTGCGCTTAAAGAACGAAATATACTTGCTTGGCGGGCGCGCGGTTGAGCGCTATACAGTTTTCACGGCGCCCAGAAGGCCAAATCTCTTAAATAACATTGTTGAAATTAAATTTCAATATCATTTCGATCACAAATAACAAGTAGTTCAAAACACTCTTAAGAGGAAAGGGTACCGGGCGCTCTCTCCATACAAACGTAGTCGACTGTTTCCTCCCTGGAATGACACTAGCACAATGTTGCATGTTTATAACTGCCATGACCATGCCCCCTATTTGTGCTAGTGTCATTATCCAGGGAGGAAACAGTCGACTACGTTTGTATGGAGAGAGCGCCGGTACCCTTTAAAGTCACCTTTTTGTAAAAAAAAACTTGACTTTTTGCAATCGAAATGCAATTGGAATTATATTGAAATGTAATTTTGAACAATGTTATTTACGTTGTTTAACAAGTCAATTACCTATTGTAAAAATATCACGTTCAAATCGCGTACTATTGTGATTTTATACTTTATATCGTTGCCTTACAGTCTAGTTTTCATTGTTTTTATGTTAAGCAGTCATATTTGTTAGTATTCATCGCGATCATTGTATTCAAGTGTCAATTTCATACTTTCAACGAAAACTATTATCAAAATATCTCTAACAATATAAATAAATTTATAATATACGTACCTATATAAAAAATACATCTAATCAACAGACCTAAATATCATAAACTTTCATAAGACAAAAATAGAAGTTTTTCTTACACTACTGCGACTAAAATAGTTATAGATTGCAGCAGTAGAAACTATTAAATAAGCTGTGACATTGTGACAGCTTTGAAGAAAATAAACATCACTGCTATGTGAGGTCTTTAAATAACAAAAATAAATAAATGGGGAAGTAACATATTGGACTGGCATAGTTGTCGCCATAATCTTTTGCTTTTTTTTTGTTTCGAGCGTTCACTTTTCAAACCTATAGCATAGTATAGAGGGCATGAATACAAACAACAATGGCTGTGGAACAAAATCTCGCAAAAGTGAGAATAGAGTAGAGCATTTCAATGAAATGTTACGTTTTTACGAATGGTATAATACAATAAACGATCAGAATTTACAATTTTAAAACAGTTTTTAAAATCAGAAAGCCAATTCGCGTACATAACAGTGTGAAAATTACATTACAATATCATTCCGATTGCTTTACGATTACAAAAAACCCTTAAATAACTCAAAATACCCTAAAATTCAGCTTTTGGTATTCTCAAGAATACAAAAAGGGTAGTTTTTGTAATCGGAATTATATTGTTATGTCATTTAAACAATATTTACGAGAATTGGACTTCAAGTTGTGACAAACATCAAACAAAACAGCGAATGCTCTATTTACTCATGTTATGTAACTAGTAAATGCTCTAGTCTATATTCGACTAAAATTTCAAGTTTGCTTGTTATTTGACGTCTGTAAAGTCAGTTTACGGATGATAATTTTACGTGATAACGTCAGAAGAAAACATTAACTTAATAATATAATCGAGACTGGACAATTGAGACTTGACAAATGGTTGTCTAAATTACCTTGTCAATAACGGAACGTGAGCGATGACGTCACCTTTTTTGTGAATGCTGCCGGTGTTCATCGATTTATTAGACGTTATCACGTCAAAAAAATTAAGAATACTTTTTTGCCACATTTCAGACAAAACTGATACTTTACGAGATTTGTTTATATGGCATTTATTGTTTATATTTATACTTATAATTTTATATTTATATACTCTATACATTGTCATAGGTTTAAAAAGTGCAAAGTTGTGTATACCTATTATTGGTAAACACACTTTATTATTATTTCGGTAATGTTTTTATTTTTTCTTAGTATTAGTGTGTGTTACTGTTGGTGTACCTAATAAATAAATAAAGTAGACGTGCAATTTTAAAAAATGGCCGACCGTTACAATGCCAGAATGTTATAACCCCTTTAATGAAATAGTTCTAGTAAAAACAAACATACCTCAAAACAAGCTATCAATCGCGACGAATACATCAAAAACAGCGTAGCCGGAACTGTTACTCACTAATACAATTTTGAAGTTCAGGCTTTCTGATCAACTTCATCAATTTCGAATTCCTTTTCCCAAGACTCATCAGAGTTTGCGCTCGCATCATCTTTCACAGTACTATCTTTCTCCGCGAAATAATCCTCGACTAAATTATTACCGCATACGTCATTTTTCGCGGACTTTTTCGGCGTTTCGCGGTTTTTCTTATTATTATTGCTCTTGTTCTGCTTCGTTTGAGCAGATTTCGTTTTCAATTTTTTCTGTATGTTTGTCTGTGTGCTCGTGTTGTTGTTGGCTACATCTTTCGGGGAATTTTTTGTCTTTTTCGATGTTATTTCCTTTTCATATTCTTCTAGGAGTAGGATTTGCTGTTCCTCCGTCAGTTCTACGTCGTTAGCGAAGTCTTCTGTCGAAGAAAACACGATAAAGGTAGAAGTTTATAGCAGAAATGTGGAGAAATACATGATGCTCTAATCTTTTCTACAATCGTAATCTGCTCTGTGGACTGTGTTTGGCCTGGGATCAGAAAGCATCTAACCCAAAATTTCACTATACAGGTGAATTTTTGATTTCTCTAGGAAAAAATAATTATCACTATCACTACATAGTATAAAACAAAGTCGCTTTTTCTGTCCCTATTTCCCTTTGACAGCTTAGATCTTTAAAACTATGCAACGGATTTTGATGCGGTTTTTTTTTATAGATAAAGTGATTCAAGAGGAAGGTTTATATGTATAATACATGCATAATATAGCCGTGCGAAGCCGGAGCGGGTCGCTAGTTAATAATACTTCAGTATCAGGAAATCCTAAAAATGTTGAAAAAAGTTCCGTGCCCGATTTTGACAAAAACTAAAACTGCATCATTACATTTTTGGAAAAGTTATTGACCCTAGCCAGGAATCGAACCTGTTCATTTTCTTGTTTTGGTGTATACTGTAAGTGCAATGAGTAACTGTATTATCACTACATAGTATATAACAAAGTCGCTTTCCCTATTTCCCTATGTATACTAAAATCTTTAAAACTACGCAACGGATTTTGATGCGGTTTCTTTTTTTCTTAGATAGAGTGATTCAAGAGGAAGGTTTTAGTATATAACCACGCGTACGAAGTCGCGAGCAACAGCTAGTAAATAAATAAATAATTGAGTATTTTGAATTTATCAAAATCTTTTCTTAGCAGATACCTGCGTTATAATTATCATAATCATCATTTATTGCTTCATGTGTAGGTACAGATGGTTCACAAATATATTTATACACAACATGAACCCGGTTGGGAATTACAATAATATTAGCTTTACTTACTATAATATAAATCCTACTTCCTACTAATAAACGAGTGAAAGTAATAAACAAGTGAAAGTTTGTATGTATGGATGTTTGTTACTCTTTAACGCAAAAACTACTAAATAGATTTTAATGAAACTTAACAATAATATAGCTTATACATCAGAATAGAACATCACTACATAGTATAAAACAAAGTCGCTTTCTCTGTCCCTATTTCCCTTTGACCGCTTAAATCTTTAAAACTACGCAACGGATTTTGATGCGGTTTTTTTTTATTAGATAGAGTGATTCAAGAGGAAGGTTTATATGTATAATACATGCATAATATAGCCGTGCGAAGCCGGGGCGGGTCGCTAGTAGGCTATAATTTATAAAGATATTGTGTGAATTGTCCAAAATATAACGAAAAGTGTCAAAAAATTGACACTTTGACATCTGCCAAATGTCACTTTGACATCTGCCAAATGTCACTTTGACATCTGCCAAATGTCACTTTAACATCTGTCAAATGTAACTTTGACATCTGTCAAATGTAACTTTGACATCTGTCAAATGTCACTTTGACATCTGTCAAATGTCACTTTGACATCTGTCAAATGTCACTTTGACATCAGTCGAATGTCACTTTGACATCTGTCAAATATCACTGACATCTGTGACATTGCTCAGCCTTCTGTTTTCACATTTATGCTGATTAAAAGCTACTTAATTTTCGTCATATATTTTCACGGGATCGGGACTAACGGGTGAAACCGTGGGGCGCAGCTAGTATTACATATATCTATCTATATGCTAAATTAGTCCGATCTGTCCATTGATTTTAGCGTGCGTTGATATATTAGTCACAGTCAGAACTTTGAATTTATCAAAATCTTTTCATAGCAGTTACCTACGTCATTACTGCTACCTGTAAGCTAAATAAGACCGATGTGCTTATTGGTTTGAGATGTGCGTTGATATTATCATCAGTCACTCACTCGGTCAGTCAGGACTTTGAATTTATCAAAATCTTTTCTTAGCAGTTACCTACGTCATAAGTGCTATCTGTAAGCTAAATAAGCCCGATGTGCTTATTGGTTTGAGATGTGCGTTGATATTATCAGTCACTCACTCGGTCAGTCAGGACTTTGAATTTATCAAAATCTTTTCTTAGCAGTTACCTACGTCATTACTGCTACCTGTAAGCTAAATAAGACCGATGTGCTTATTGGTTTGAGATGTGCGTTGATATTATCAGTCACTCACTCGGTCAGTCAGGACTTTGAATTTATCAAAATCTTTTCTTAGCAGTTACCTACGTCATTACTGCTACCTGTAAGCTAAATAAGACCGATGTGCTTATTGGTTTGAGATGTGCTTTGATATTATCAGTCACTCACTCGGTCAGTCAGGCAGGACTTTGAATTTATCAAAATCATTTCTTAGCAGTTACCTACGTCATAAGTGCTATCTATATGCTAAATAAGCTTGATCTGTCTATTGATTTGAGTTGTGCGTTGTGTATAAGTCAGTCAGTACTTTGAATTTTATATTGGTTGACCTATGGGTCGGTTGTACGTCAGCCTAGAAATCTGAAATTTTGAGTATTATGGAAAATGAAATAAAACTAAAATTGGGTAAATATTTAAATATATTAAAGACAAATAAAAACTTTCACATCCAATAAGGGTCACTTTTTGGTCGGATGGATGCATTCAAGGGCCTAAGGAATAAAAAGATATAATTATTTATCAGTAATAATATGGTGTTAAATAGTCGTTAGTTATAGAGGGAATGGACTAAACATTTTGTTTTTACAAAGCTCCGGAGATGAAGACCGTTCGCTACTTAGTGGATTAATGTTACTTGGGATAAGGCTCTCAACATCTCTCCAAGGACAACCCAGGATAAAGATTTAGTGGAAGCATAGAAGTTGTCGGCAATCGAAGGAAGCACTACCGGAAACTAGGCCGAAATTTGCGAGGACACTGCTCCATCTATACTCTATGTGTAAATCTTAGATCAGAAATGTAAACAATGGTGTTACTAGAGTAAAAAATACATCAAGCTTTGGTAGTTTTTTTAGGGTAGTGGAAATTTGGTAAGAAAACAACTATGACCTCAATTTCTAAAAAATATTATTGCAAATAAAATCATTAAGAAATATGATTGTTTATTTTGTATAAAATTATTTAAAAAAAAAAAGTTATTACAATATTCAAATTTGAATGGTAGTTTTTTTTCACACTGGCAACAATTACAGCGGCTTTCAACCTTTACGAAAAGGCGTTTCTGACAATATTTGACATTTCTTTGTTTACATTTCTGATCTAAGATTTACACATAGAGTATAAAAGCGTGACCTACGCACAATGGTAGGCAAAATAATCGGGCATGGCTCATTGAATAAACACCTTAATGTCTTAGATATAACCGACAGCCCAGACAGGGCAAAATGATGCCTAAAGCCTAGTTCGCATTAGGCTAGTATTTTAGTCGAGTAGCTAAACGTGTAGCTAAACGTGTCCGAACACCAAAAATTTAGTCGAGTCGGTTAGTGAGTAATTTAGTCAAGTCGATCCATTTAATTCTATTTTTATTGGGCGAGTGGCGAGTAGCACCCCTCCCCCACGCGTCCCTGCTCACTGGCTCACCGGCTAAACTAGTCCGAACCTGTCAAATTAGTCGAGTTGATTAGTTGCCACCTCATCGTTGCATTGTTTTGTAGGATGTTCATCTTGCAATACAACACTCACTTGTAAACTGTACTCGATCAAAGTGCGAACGGTTTTTGGGCAGTAGCGAGTACTTTAGCTACTAAATTACTCGCTACTCGACTAAAATACTAGCTTAATGCGAACTAGGCTTAAGTGCGGAAACTCGGACCTAACCTAAGCATACTAAGAGCCCAGGGTGGGTAGGACAAAGAAGAAAAAAAACGGCGTAATATTTTGTAAGGGTTAAACATAGATATTTAACAATGGGATTTTGATAAGGCTTTTTTTAAACTAGTTCTCAATAGATAGTGTTATGTTTCGATAGACTTCTATATGTGAAAACATTTAAATGGTGTATTTATAACCACTTAAATATTTAAGTTGATAATTATACTGTTTGTTTTCCATTGAGAATAAAATAAAATAGTCCCAAGCCAAGGGCTTGTCAGTGTTTAACGACCAAGAGATCAATTTGTCAGGAGTCAAAATTGTCAAATGTCAGTGCGTTAGATGCAAGAAAAACACGTGACTATAAATGCATCTTTTTTCCACATTCACGAAATACTATCAATTTCACTGTAATCTAGTAAAACGGAGAATTTAATCATATTTCTTTTTGTGTATAATACAGGAAAAGTATTTTTGTAGTGCACAAATTTCGGTATGTTTAAGCACATTAAAATAAAAAATATTGTTTTATTTTTATTTTGGAGCTAACTCAAAAACTCTCAGAGCTATAACCATTTAAGTGTTTCTAACGAAACGACGAAGTCCATGGACATAATACTAGCGCCAGCGAGTTTAATAGCGCGCTCTAAATGAAGGTCACTGTCACTGTGTGTATCAATACTGAGATGCCCAATAATTTAGAAATTGCAGGAAGTTTTTCACATTAAATTTTGGTTTTTTTTTAAATTTTTTTTCGTAAATGGTCACTGCCGACATATATTCAGCAGAAAAAAAATGTGCACTACAAAAATACTTTTCCTGTATATGCTCAATTATTACTTTGCCATCATTATTTTAACCAGATGCCGTCGATTGGCTAGAGCTGTGCTATAAAGTTTTAAATATTTATAGACTAGCTTTTGCCCGCGACTTTGTCCGCGTAGAAGTCGAGAATGGTTCTAATAGGCTTTTTATTGACTATCAATTACGAAGTAAATCACCCCCAAATAACTTTCTACCCCTTTATAACCCCGTAAAATACGATGCACATCTTCCATCAATTTTGGTAAAGAATGTTTATGCAAAATTTGAAGTAGATTGGACCGAGGAATCAGGTTGTCCAATACATACTTTGCCCCCATTTTTCACCCCCTAATGGGTAGAATTTCGAAAAATGAAAATCGTTTCTTATCGGATGCCTACGTCATACAAAGAACACACCCTCCAAGTTTCAGGTTTCTACGATCAGCGGTTTAAGCTATGCATTGATCCGTCAGTCAGTCAGGACAAAGCATTTTATATTTATAGATAGACGAACTATTACCAGATTAGACGTAATACAGTAAACTTACCATCTTCCCAAGCCACAACATCGTTGTCAATCTCAGTTAACTCAGGTTCTTCATTCAGTTTCTCATTCTCCAGGCCGGACAGCACCTTTTTGGGGCTTCTGAAATTATCAACAAAATTAACGATTAAAAAAAATTAAAAAATATACATTACTAGCGACCCGCCCCGGCTTCGCACGGCTATATTATGCATGTATTATACATATAAACCTTCCTCTTGAATCACTCTATCTATTAAAAAAACGCATCAAAATCCGTTGCTTTGTTTTAAAGATTTAAGCATACAAAAGGATATAGGGACATAGGGACAGAGAAAGCGATTTTGTTTTATACTATGTAGTGATTCTATACATATAAAATGCCCAAACCACTAATCGTAGATACCTAAAACTTGGAAGGTGTGTTCTTTGTATGACATAGGCATCCGATAAGAAAGGCTTTTCCCAAATTCTACCCCTTAGGGGATTAAAATGGGGGGGGGGGGAAAGTTTGCCGAAATCGACGATTTCAGTCCCATTTGGCGGAAAGCATGGAACTTGGCAACTATTTGTGCCGTGTGCTTGTCCAAATATCTATTATATTCTAATTACTAGCGACCCGCCTCGGCTTCGCACGGCTGTATTATGCATGTATTATATCTAAAAACCTTCCTCTTTAATCACTCGGATCTAATAAAAAAAACCACATCAAAATCCGTTGCGTAGTTTTAAAGATCAAAGCATACATAGGGACATAGAGACGGCGAAAAGTGACTTTATTTTATACAAGCGACCCGCTCCGGCTTCGCACGGCTATATTATGCATGTATTATACATATAAACCTTCCTCTTGAATCACTCTATCTATTAAAAAAAACCGCATCAAAATCCGTTGCGTAGTTTTAAAGATTTAAGCATACAAACGGAAATAGGGACAGAAAAAGCGACTTTGTTTTATACTATGTAGTGATTAGTGTATGGTATTAACTTACTGTTGTATAGGTTGAGTCTGTAAAGGTAAGTGCGCTAGTACTGGGTCCGTGGTCGGCTCCGCCTGCGGCTGTTTCCGAGAGGCGGCAGCAAGGCGGTCTTGTAATAACGCCACGCGGAATAGGTACCTACGACATTCAACCAATATATTATTACTAGCTGCGGCCCGCGGTTTCACCCGCGTAAGTTCCGATCCCGTGGGAATATCGGGATAAAAAGTAGCCTATGTGTTAATCCAGGTCTCCAGCTATTTATATACCGAGTTTCATCGCAGTAGTTTTTGCGTGAAGGAGTAACAAACATACATACACACACACACACACACACACACACACACAAATTTTTACATTTATAATATTAGTAGGATAGGATAGGATTCGTTTAATCAAAAATCTATAAATTGTTACTAACTACCTAACAATGTATGTTAGTAAAAAAAAAATTAGATGCAAATTATAAATGAAAAATGAAATAAAATTAAAAATATAAATCAAAATTATCCAACTGAAATTAAAATTTAATTGAAATTAAATTGAGTCAAAATTAAATGAAATCAAAATTAAATGGAATTAAAAAATGTTGTAGGTAAAATAATCACAACAATGATAAATGTCAAAAAAACATATATATAAAAATATACATATAATATTATAAAATATATAAGTATCTATATATTTCTATAGTCTATCTATACTAATACTAGCGACCCGCCCCGGCTTCGCACGGCTATATTATGCATGTATTTATACATATAAACCTTCCTCTTGAATCACTCTATCTATATAAAAAATTACGCATCAAAATTCGTTGCGTAGTTTTAAACATCTAAGCATACAAAGGGGCATAGGGACGGCGAAAAGTGACTTTATTTTATACTAGCGACCCGCCCCGGCTTCGCACGGCTATATTATGCATGTATTTATACATATAAACCTTCCTCTTGAATCACTCTATCTAAATAAAAAATTACGCATCAAAATCCGTTGCGTAGTTTTAAAGATCTAAGCATACAAAGGGACATAGGGACGGCGAAAAGTGACTTTATTTTATACTATGTAGTGATTATGAAGAGAAAAGATTTTGTTTAGGTGATATAGACGTACGTAAAACGTTGTTTTGCCATTTACGAGAAAAAAGGAATATAAAGGAAAAAATGTTCGATTCTCAGACCTAATGAATATACACAAAACATTTCAAACAAATCGGTTCAGCCGTTTAGGTGTACAGTATGGGTCATAAGTAAATGATCAGTTTGCTACAATAATACTATCAACAAGTATTGGACTTACGACCTTCTTCTAATAGACGTTACACACAAACATAAATACTTGAATTAAAAGTACTCAGTGTGATTATTATTTTCGACATGTTAGCTATGTGTTTAGTTGTGTGAGTGGTATAAGCCACCACCCGCTACACCAACCGACGTGGGTTCGATCCACAGGTGACGTTGTTATAATGTTCAAATAGTGCTGCACAGGATTGTAAACGTTACGGTAGGCAGAGACTTTTGACCGTGAATTGTACAATTTTATATATATAGGGATAGTTTATACTAATAGTATAAGGAGGAAATCATTTTTTGTTTTTGACGTGATACCGGTCTTTTAAATCGATGAACCCTTGCAACCACAAAAAAGGGTGACGACATGTGTCATGTTATTGACAAGTAAGCATAGCAACGTTATTGACAAGTAACCATAGCATCGTATTATTGTTGCTATGGTTACCATCAATGTTTAGAGGAAGCCTGAAAGTAGCACCAGTTACTGAAAAAGTAAAACGGAACCGGTTGAGTTGGTATGGACATGTGATGAGAAGAGAAGAGACGCATGTAACTAGAAGAGTGATGAGTATGAATGTAGAGGGATGGAGAGGAAGCCGAAGAAAAGATGGATGGACTGCGTAAGACAAGACATGAGAGAGATGAATGTCAGCGATGAGATGACGACTAATAGGAGTGAATGGAAGAAGAAAACATACTGCGCCGACCCCAAATAAATTGGGATAAGGGCAGGAAGACGATGATGATGATGTTTGTTACCATCAATGTTTTCTTATGACGTTATCACGTAAAATTATCGTCCGTAAACAGACTTTACAGACAACCATTTTTTTGTTTGTAACGCATATGCTCTGAAGCTACTTGACCGATTTAGATGAAACTTGGTATGAGGATACATTGATTCATTGGGAATAACATAGGCTACTTTTATCACAATCAAACGGGATGGGGACTTACGCGGGCCGCAGAGTTTAGCTAGTTAAGAATATTATAACTTACCGTTGCCAGAAGTCGACATGAGAGCAAGCATCAGGCACAAGCTTGTCATACTGAGCCCTCAAAACTGGACTTGTTCCAAGCCGCTTGACGGCCGAGCTTGGCGATATGACCGCGTCAGGCGACTCGAGGCTCGCGAGCCAGGCATCGAACTCCGGACTGTAAGCTGGTACTATGAATGTGGCGTCTACACGTTGGAGGGCTTCTAGTTCTTTCTGTAATTATAAATAAGGGTTTAAAAAAGGTAATAAAAAAGGTAGTCCTTTTTCGTCTTCGTTATTTATAGGGTCGATTAAAAGACGTTTCGTTCTTGAGAAAAAAAGTGTGTGTAGCAGCTCCGACGCACGATTGGAGTTTACTTCAAAAATTTAGCGGAAGGGAAAGCAATTTTTTTTCGAGTTACTGAGGATTTTGACTTAACAAGGTTCGAGTTACCGAGAATCCACTGTATAATATATATAATTATATTTTTTATTTGTTTTTATTATTTTTTTTTAATGAAAATATTTGGCTTGCTTTCTATAAGAGAGAGGGAGAGACAGACAGAGAAACATGCGCACGCCGCACGGCTTACAATAGCTTACTATAGCAAAAAGTGTCGTTGCAACTTTTCGTGAGATTTTTTCCCGTCTAGCCCCCTTTCACAACGCGCGATATGGAACTATCGTTCCAAAAAATGTTTACGTTGACGTTTTTTGTATTTATGTATATTTTGATCTTAGTTATTATATCTACGAGTATAGCAAATATAAATTACACAACTAAAAAAAATAGACAAAACAGGGTACATAATAGGTACATACTCGACACTCGAACTTACATATTTTTTTAAGGTTTATTTGAAACTTTAATTGTTGACGGGTAATTAAATAACTGTAATATTTTAATAGGTAATTAATTCACTGGTAAGTAATTAAATATTCAGATTAATTATATTAAATACTAGCGACCCGCCCCGGCTTCGCACGGCTATATTATGCATGTATTATACATATATACCTTCCTCTTGAATCACTCTATCTATTAAAAAAAAGCATCAAAATCCGTTGCGTAGTTTTAAAGATCTAAGCATACAAAGGGACATAGGGAGACGGCGAAAAGTGACTTTATTTTATACTATGTAGTGATAGTGAAAACGAGAACCCTCAAACGATACAAAAGTTACGCAACTTGTACGTAAATATTGCGGTAGGTAATTAGCGCTGTGCAATTTGAATTTGGCGCGAACGATATGACCTTCACGGTATGACACGAGCCGAAATTACATGTGAAATTCACCAGCTAGGTAGGTAGGTACTCGTTCGTCGTATAAACTGTTTTTATTGGATGCGAGATTCAGATAATAGTTCACTATTGGTTGGCAAAATCACTGTCACTTGTCTTCATTGGTCCCCGTGCGACTTTGACAAACATTACGACTATTTGTCGATAGCATCACACACACATTGAATGCTAAATCGTTACGTCTACATTGCTGGTAAAGCCAGTTATACAAAAGTATTTATGAAGCTATAGCGCGCATTGGATTACATCTCCCCCCGCTACCCGCGTGACGGGGTGTTACTCTAGAGGTGAAAGGTAACGATGTTTTGAACAAAATACGGGCTGGGAAATTTTGTAAACAGACCTTTCGAATTTAGAAAAATACGAAAAATCTGCAATATGAATCCTTTGAAAGTTTAGTTATTTGAACTAATTGATAAATTTACTACATGATGTAGGTTTCTTATTTGATATTATATTTCTTCCGGCGTAGCTATTTTACCCGTGAAATGCGCATTATTTTTACTGAAAATACTGAAGTTTTGATGGCTATAATTTCCAAATTAAATATAATTTGTTTATTTCGTCGCCTACATGGGCTAGATATAGACTTGTTATGTAGATTTAACTTTTGTTTTTTCAAATGCCATAAAGAATAAATGGATAACACTCTAAATTCATTTGTATGGAAACACGATCGACCAGCAGCACCTTAAGAGCCTACACTGTCTCACTGAGGAGGTTAACAGCTAAACGACGTTCGCTGATCATTTACGGTCGTGCGGGTTAAGCGACGCCTGGCGCGGTCATTACTTCGATGGCTGACCAATTAGTAGTGTGGCAACAATGTGTATTCATGAGCCCCTCCGTACTTCGGAAGGCACGTTAAGCCGTTGGTCCCAGTTGCTACCTCTAGTAGCAGTCGTTAGGTCAAGTTAGAGGCCTTAAGGTTCCGCTGGTCGATCGTGTTTTCCTTACAAATGAATTTAGAGTGTTATCCATTTATTCTTTATGGAATTTGAAAAAACAAAAGTTAAATCTACATAACAAGTCTATATCTAGCCCATGTAGGCGACGAAATAGACAAATTATATTTATTTATATAAAATTTTTGTTTTTTCAAATTCCATAAAGAATAAATGGATAACACTCTAAATTCATTTGTATGGAAAACACGATCGACCAGCGGAACCTTAAGGCGATCTGAAAACTCTAACAATAGGTGAGCCACACCACTATACGAGAAGAAGAAGAAGACTGTTCCACTGCAGGACAAAGGCCTGTCTACCTTTCTTCCATTGATCACAATCTGTCAACATTCACACACAAAGAGACTGTATATATGATTACCTTATAAGTGGACAACAAAGTGGTATCACCAGATGAAAGGATCACCTCCGTGTCGTCGTCATCCTCTGGTTCTGGACTCAGCACTGTGCTCACTTGACCTGCAAACAATTAATTCAAAGTCAAAGTCAAATTTCTTTCGATGCTTATCATCATCATCCGAGCGATGTTCCCGGTTGCATCCCTCTCGGGAGCGCGGGGTCCGCTTTCCTACTTTTACGCCTCCTCTTCGCACGATCTTCGGCATCCTGGTTAGTAAGGCCATTTGCACGCATATCACCCTTTACGACGTCAAGCCAGCACTTCTTGGGTCTACCCAGTCTGCGACGACCCGGCGGAGGCGCCATGGCAAGACATTTGTTACCCACGTAACTAGCCGGTTTTCGCAAGACGTGACCGTACCAGCGTAGGCGACATTCTTGCAATTTATCTGCAATGCGTCATATTTCTTTCGATGCTTATGTATATATACAATGATCACTTGAAATCGTCTTAAAAACTAAGTTAGGATGTGTGCCTTCGGAACGCGCCCACCAATGAGAAGCCCGCCCATTTGTGCAACTTATACTTTCTAGCTATTACTTTACTCTGTGTTTATCGTGTTCTGTTTCTTTCTGTGTTGTACAAATAAAGTTATCTATCTATCTATCTATCTATTACAAATATTTGAAGGTATTATTTGAAATGGAGCAATTAAAGTCAAATCCATGGATTCTTATCATTAAGGTACGAAGAGGTATCATAGTATGCCTTACCGCACAATTTATGCTTTATAAAAGTTTTGAATTTGTTAATGGACATGTCTTAAACATCTTTAGGTAATTTATTATAATAGAGCACACATGTACTATTAAACGACCTGCTTATTTTCCGGAGCCTACTACCGGGCAAGGTCAGCTCATCCCTATTTCTTAAGTTGAAATTATCAATATCGCTATTTTTGCGAAAAATATCAGGATTTTTGTGAACGTAGAGCAAGTTTTCGTAAATATATTGTGAATAGAGCGTTAATATATTTATCTGTTTAAATTTTTCTCTAAGTGATTCCCTGGGGCCCATCTTATAGATAGCTCGGACAGCTCTTTTTTGTGATATAAAAATAGCATCAATATCTGCAGCACACCCCCACAGCAGGATGCCATACGACATGACACTGTGGAAGTAGCTGAAATAGACTAGACGAGCAGTCTCAATGTCCGTGTATTCGCGAATTTTCTTAACGGCGTAAGCGGCAGAACTAAGTCTATTGGTCAATGCTTCCACATGCGGGCCCCACTGAAGCTTAGCATCTAAAGTTATACCTAGAAAGACAGCCTTACTGACAAATTCAACTTCCTCATCATTAATCTTTACAACAATTACTTCATAATTATTGAAAATCTTAATATCCTATCCTACTTCATCATCACTACATAGTATAAAACAAAGTCGCTTCCCGCTGTCTGTCCCTATGTATGCTTAGATCTTTAAAACTACGCAACGGATTTTGATGCGGTTTTTATAATAGATCAAGAGGAAGGTTTATATGTATAATTCGACGACCCAGTTGGCACAATGGTTACCATGCCGGACTGCCAAACACAGGGTTGCGGGTTCGATTCCTGCTTCAGACAAGTATTTATGCTTAGATATTTGTCTGTGGTCTGGTTGTTTCTATGTATTATAAGTATATATTTACAAAAAAAAAGTATTTAAGTAGTATATCCGTTGTCTAGCACTCATAACACAATTCTAGTTACTTAGCTTGGGGCTAGATGGCGATGTGTGGAATGTCCTGCAATATTTATTTATTTACATGCATAATATAGCCGTGCGAAGCCGGAGCGGGTCGCTAGTATATTATATATGTGAAAGTTTGTGTGTGTGTTTGTTAATCCTTCACGCAAAAACTACTGAACCGATTGCGTTGAAACTCGGTATTTAGATAGCTGGAACCTGGATTAACATGAAGACTACTTTTTTTTAAATTATATTCCTACACAAATTGGTCTAGTGGTAGTTTCAGGGATAGAGAAGGACATAGGTTACTTTCATCCCGAAATTCCCGACCGATTTTGATAAACCTTGGTTTGAGGATACACTATTTTCGCTCTGTTTCACTGTAAAAGTAGACAAGATAAATTTACCTATAAAGGTGCTAAAACTTTTCTTCATGACATTCGCCGGGGATTCTGGTTCGTCCAACTGAAAACATATTGGAAATTATATGATGAATATCAAAATGGTTAAAATATTGCTGTTTTTGCGAAAAATATCAGGATTTTTGGCATGGTAAAAGCTGGTTTCCGTAAATATATTGTATAAAAATAAATTAACTATTTAACAATTTCTATTTTCTCTATTTTATTATAGAGCAATCTCAATGTCCGTGTCGCGAATTTTCTTAACGGCGATATCTGATATTACAAGAGAGTGATCATATAAGCTTACCTTTGACGACACAGTTGGCACAATGGTCACCATGCCGGACTACCAAACACAGGGTTGCGGGTTCGATTCCCGCCTCAGACAAGTATTTATGCTTAGATATTTGTTGTGGTCTGGTTGTTTCTATGTATTTTATGTATATATTTACAAAAGAAAAGTATATAAAAGGTATATGCATTGTCTAAGACCCATAACACAAGATAGATAGATAGATAACTTTATTTGTACAACACAGTAAGGAACATCACTTCACTACATAGTATAAAACAAAGTCGCTTTCTCTGTCCCTATGTCCCCATATCCCTATGTATGCTTAAATCTTTAAACTACGCAACGGATTTTGATGCGGTTTTTTTTAATAGATAGAGTGATTCAAGAGGAAGGTTTATATGTATGAGGATGCATAATATAACCATGCGAAGGCGGGGCGGGTCGCTAGTATAAATACAAAAAGCAAAGTAAAGTAATAGCTAGAAAGTACAAGTTGCAAAAATGGGCGGCCTTATCGCTGAAAGCGATTTCTTCCAGGCAACCTTTGGATGGAAAAGAACTGATTTAGCCTTTATGGTAGGTTAGGTAGGTTGTGAGTTCATTCAAGCAGGATATTAAAGTAGCACAAGTCTAGGTTCTTTGGGGCTAGATGGCGATGTGTGGAATGTCCTGCAATATTTATTTATTTACCTTTTCAGGTACGGGACTATAATTCAGGGTTCGAAAATATTCGATATTTATAATAAATATCAAAATATCGGATTTTTTTAATATATATCCGATATATATAAAAAATGTGATATTTACATGATATTTATCCATTTTGTATGACAGCCATACTGTTATTTTGTTGTATTATTTATGTATACTGTTTGCATAGCTATGTTTTATAAATATAATAAATTATTTAAAAAAAAACAACATAAAAAAGAAAAATCAACTCAAAAACATAAAATCTTCGTATAAATCAGAAAAATCAATTAAAATCATAAACAACATCAGGTAAAATCAACTCAAAAAGATAAAATCTTATAAATTCCAATCATTCAATGGATTCATTAATTTTCTGAATACCTACACAAATACCTAAACTTTAAACGTTAATACCTAAACTTTCTATTAGGGAGTATGTTTTAACTTTACTCCAACGCCATCTATATTTAGGATGGAGAACTACAGTAGAAAACTGCAAAACATTACTTATTTTTATCAAATTTTTAAACAATTTTTGGATTGATATATATCACAAAAACCCTTTGATATATATCGGATATATATCCATTGATATATATCCTCGAACCCTGCTATAATTACCTTGAATGTCTTCCCGATGACATTGGATGTGCTGCTGAATACATGGCTCGCTTCGCTCTTGACCGCGCTGCCAATTTCGTCCAGATCTTTCCGCACCATCGTGTAGACTTCAGCAGACTGTAAACAAACCATTGATTGATTTATACATTTTTGTTTGAGAGCGGTGTTGGCTTAGTGGTAGATACCTCGAGTTTCATTCTGAAGGCCGTGGGTTCGAATCCAGACCGGCCGTGTACCAATGTATTTTTCTTAAGAAAAAATTATGTGCGCTAATTGACATTGCTCTTACGGTGAAGGAAAACATCGTGATGAAACCCGCGGCTTAGTTGGCTCCAGAAGTCTTGACAAGTTATCTCCTCTGGACATGGTCGACTAAGCTGAGAGGGTAGTAGGTGCTGGGCAAGCCTACTTCATCTTCACGCAAAAAGGACCCAATTAAAAAAGGGTCTAATCGCGGAAAACAGCCTGTATACAAGTATATTTTTGTAAGGTGCTAAAATTTTACTACATATACATTATATAATGCTTTGTCCTGACTGACTGATCAACGCACAGCCTAACACCCTTATTCACAATCAACCCTATGGGTATGCTTAGATCTTTAAAACTACGCAACGGATTTTGATGCGGGTTTTTTTTAATAGATAGTGATTAAAGAGGAAGGTTTTTAGATATAATACAAGCATAATACAGCCGTGCGAAGCCGGGGCGGGTCGCTAGTACTATAATATAGTAGATTATAGCTATGTGCCTGATGGGCTTTCTTATCGGGAACAAAGCAAGCTATTGATTCCACTGATAAAGTGGCCACTTTATCCGAAATATCATCGTTTTCTAAATTATTCATTGACAGTCACATAGTTTTTTATCCTGATATTCCCACGGGATCGGGAGTTACGCGGGTGAAATCTTCTCTAATATAAAAATGAATCGCTGAATACGTTGCAAAGAGCAAATCTCGAGAACAGCTGAACCGATTTCGCTAATTCTTTTTTGTTGTGTTTGTTATTGTCAGGAGAAGGTTCAAGAAAAAAATTGGAAAGATGCACAGAAGATTATTACACGGGTGAAACCGCGGGGCGCAGCTAGTAAGTAATAAAGGTAAAGTTAATCTAGATTCTAAGTAAGGTAATAATTAAAAACAAAAGCAAATAAAACTAAAAGAAAATCACAATCATTAAAAAAATAAATAAACAAATACTTAAAAAAAAAAAAAAAAAAAAAAAAAAAAACATCCTAAAATAATAAATAATAAATAGGTAATAATTGTATTTGAATTATTAAAGTATGCAAGGTATTTGATTTCATTAATATAATAGTGAGTCAGATATCAACGACCTAGGAACTGGGGTTATAACTGTGTTTCAAAACAGTCATACTCTGAGGTATTTGACATACTAGCTCTGCCTACGGTTACGTCTGTTGTAACGAAAGAAGAGTGAGGCAATCGATACAAATAACCACTATCATCACTATCACTACATAGTATAAAACAAAGTCGCTTTCTCTGTCCCTATATCCCTTTGTATGCTTAAATCTTTAAAACTACGCAACGGATTTTGATGCGGTTTTTTTAATAGATAGAGTGATTCAAGAGGAAGGTTTATATGTATAATACATGCATAATATAGCCGTGCGAAGCCAGCGCGGGTCGCTAGTAGAGAATAAAAAAGAAATAATTTATATAACTAGCTGCGTCCCGCGGTTTCACCCGCGTGAGTCCCAGTCCCGTGGAAATATCAAAATGAAAAGTAGCCTATAGCCTTCCTCGATAAATGGATTATCAAACACAAAAATAATTTTTCAATTCGAACCAGTAGTTCCTGAGATTAGCGCGTTCAAACAAACAAATAAACTCTTCAGCTTTATAATATGAGTATAGATTTAAATTCATTTCTGAATGTCAACATAAAAGAAAACACAGGTGGGATTATCAGAATAAAATGTAAGACTATGTTAAGCAATATTTATATCTGGCATAAAAAGTAGTCTATGTCCTTTCCAAGGCCTTATCTGTCTTTACAAAAATTATCAATTATGGTTCAGCAGTTTAAGAATAGTCGTGAAAATGCCACAGATAAACACACACGGTGTTACTTTTGCACTTATACTATTACCTAGTTGTGTGCTGTTTTCTGCAACTAGACGTCATAATTTCTGTCTGCGATGTCACCAGATGCAGTTTCATGATGGAGTTAGATTTGGTATGTTTGCCTTGTACATTGTATTTGTATACGGGCTGTTTTGTAGCTTAGCTTAGTCGATAGTGTCTTAAAAAAAGGAGCGGTGTTGGCTTAGTGGTAGATACCTCGACTTTCATTCTGAAGGTCGTGGCTTCGAATCCAGGCCAACCGTGCACCAATAGATTTTTCTTAAGAAAAATTTATGTGTGCTACTTGACATTGCTCTTACGGTGAAGGAAAACATTGTGATGAAACCCGCGGCTTAGTTGGCTCCAGAAGTATTGACATGTTCTCTCCTCCGGACATGGTCGACTAAGCTGAGAGGGTAGTAGGTGCTGGGCAAGCCTACTCCATCTTCACGCAAGAGGACCCAATTAAAAAGGGTCTAATCGTGGAAAACAGCCTGTATACAAGTACAAGTAATGTCTTAAAAGATGAGATGATATTCCTACCTTAGTTTTGGCAGATGAGATCCAGCTATCCCACCAGTTGCCTGTAGACTTGTCTTCTTGATGGGACGGAGTGCTGGCAGACTCGCTCGGACTGGCATCATTTGATCTGCATCAAAAATCACTTATAATATTAATAGTGCTGGAAATGCTCACAGTGCCATCTGGTCCCAAGCTAAACAACTTATCTTTTGTTATGGTAAACAGATAACAAATAGAGTGCATATGACTTGAAAAGTGATAAGTATGAGTGTAGAGGGATGGAGAGAAAGAGAATGACCTAAAAAAAGATGGATAGTTTTTTTTACATTTGATAGGTCAGCGTTTGACCACTATCACACCTGCCTGATGGTAGGTGACCTATGGTAGATGCGGCCTAAGATGTAACACGCCTTCCCAGAAGATACCTTTTGCATGAGACAAGACATAAGAGAGATTAATGTAAACTAAGAGCGAGGCAAATGGAGGAGAATGGAAGAAGACATACTGCATAAACGCCAAATAAATTGGGACAAAGGCAGGGAAAACAAGAAGCGGATAGTATAGTAGGATATTTATGGACTAATTTTATTAATCAATGCTATAAAGGACAATACCTAGTTCTTAGAACATTAATTTAAAAGCTTTTATTTAACTTGCAATGTATGTATGTATGTTTGTTCGTGTGGAATCTTGCAACTTAATTTTGATCCATTTTCCGGTTATTGTTAATAAATATCGCAGTCACAAGCAATGGCTATCACATAGATTTACTTCGTATCTAGCGAGAACTGGAGTTTGGCAGAACAACAATTTATAATTGAGGTCATAGGAATCAAATTAATCAATATGTAATTTTAGGCTAAAATTTCATTATTGAACCGCTACGTACAAGGTTGAGCTGAGGCAGGTGCTTGTTTTCTTTCTTTCTAGCCAATTAGTAAAGAATTATGTGTTGGGAACATTATCAAATGAATTTTACGCAATCTTCTTGTCTACATTTTTAACTTTAAAATCTAAGATTTATCCATAACTTTGAGCGGTTTCCTTGTTAGATATTAAGACGTAAACTTACGCCAAAGAATCATGCAATAAATATTAATAAACTTGTTTAGCGATAAGCACGGAAATATGAAGAAAAAGAGATACGACAATAATGCAAGTTTCTACTTACTTCTCAGCCATTTTGATAAGTTACAGTTGTTTATGGGGATAAATAGAGAACATGGATCGGGTATTTAGTAATTTCTGATTGAATTTGTTGATGTTTTTACAAAAAATTTAGAATAGAAATATTTTTGACATAGTTTTGTTTGCATTGACATTAGATTACGTTTCGTTCTACGTAGCGAGATTCTATTACCAAAAACAAAATATTTGTGACTTCATATATCAATAGATGAACCATAGGATTCATTTTTCGTCGGCACATTTTTTACAAACATAAAATGAACGAAGAAATATAATTTTTTTCATAAATGAAGCATATTTGTATTGATTAGGAACTTACAAACATAAAAGTATTTCCTTACTCACATACCAATTATTTTACGTCGAATGAAACGTTAAAATACGAAATAGTTCAATTATCTTACCATAGATGTCACTACAGTCAATCAGGGTAACTTTGACACACCACTACTATATTTTTTTAGCTTACTTTTACTGTGATAGGTACCTATGAGACAAAAGAGTTTATTTAATCTGTGCTCTCAGATTGGTTTTCATAATCTCAAGTTAATTAACATTTGCAAAAATCACAAAATATACCAAAAACTGGCAATTTTGTTGTGTGTCAAAGTTATAACCCCTGTAAGGGTAACTTTGACACAGATGAGATTTATCGCAGGAATCATTACTTCTAAATCGTTTTTAGCTTTAGGGTAACATTAGTTTCAGTTTATAACAAATGTCAGATGCAGTGAAGTCATAGAAAAATCAATAAAACCATAAAGTTGTAGTTCTATCTTATATTTATATAGCAGCAAAATTGACGAGTTATTTAAAAAGTTAATAGCACTGAAAAAACACAATAGTTGCCGCGTCCCTTTCAGTATCTTTTTGACAATAACTTTGTTTGACAGCTCTTATTTTTTTTATTGAGTTCGTTTACGAAGTTTGTTACGTACACAAATTGTATAAATTTAATGTTTTGCAATAAATGGTGCTCACGTGAAAAATAAAAAAGTACATTGAAACGTGACTGTCAAAGTTACTCTTGATAATCAAAGTTACCCCGATTGACTGTACCAATTCTTACTTAATTCTTTTTTCTGAGATTCTTACTTTTAGAAGTTCCTTGTCTACTTAAACCGTTAAATTCTGTAAAAAATCCGTAAAATCCCAACTATTTTTAACAATTATATAATAAGGACAAAAAGTTTTTTAAAAATTGAGTTGCTTTTAACCCTGGTGGAGGAAAACTACTACCTCCACTTACAGGTAGCAGTGCGCGGTAGTATACCGCGTATACCTACTCCTAATAACCGAACGACCGAACTGCTTAGATTACCTAATCCTGAAGAAGAAGAAGAACGAGAACACCCAACTTGACCCAACTGAGTCGAAATTACCCAAATTACCTAATCTCATACATAAAAATCATGACGGCATTATTCTAGACTACACGGCAACGTCTACGATTATGAATAGTCCAGATTTTATACAGATACAGATACAGATCTTTATTAATAACTCCAAGTTACAAGTCAAAAAAATAAGTGAATGATACAGTTATTGACCACTTAAGGAAAAAAAAAACTTCTACACGCTATAAAAAATGATTGAGTTAAGATACTTGCACCTACGATACATTAAACGAAAGGGAATATGTCTGAGTCATAGACAATAAAACAAATAATATCAAAATCAAATATTTATTATCACAAAAATGTAATTAAATCAAATTAGTCAGAAAATTCAGTTATTGACCATGAAAACACAGTAATTGTCATACTGAGATACAGTTATTGACCACATAGAAATAAAAAATGAAAAATGTTCAAAAATCCTAAACGGCTAGACCGATTTTTATGAAACAAAAACTATATTACTAATTAAACATGTAACTATCATGAAATAACAATTACATAAAAATCTGTTAATTAGGTACTGAGATATGACTACAAGTACACAGACATAAAAAACAAATAGCAGTGACACTTATAACACCCTATTTCGACATTCAAGGTCTAAAATATAATAAAATTATAGACTCTTTGGTCATATTTTAAAACTTTAAGTAATTTACACCTAATTCTGCCTCTCCTTTTCTTATTATATTAAAAAAGTCTTCATTTTCTTGATCACTGTTTTCATTATCATTAATGTCTTCATCATTTTCCATAATAAAACATTTGTGGCAGAGAAAATTATCCCCTTCTTCTTGAGGTATATGTATATGATGAGACTTCGGAATGCATGACCTGTGAAAAGCTTTTGTACATTCGCAACATCGTAATTTTATAATTTTCACCACTGCTTTGCATGCCCCACAGGAAGACAAAGGAGATTCAAGTTTCTTTTTCTTTTCCAACTTTTTTGCCTTCATTTCTTCTATTTTCCTCTTTTTATCTTCCTTCTTTTGCTCTCTTTCCAATTTCTTCTCTATTTTTAGTAATTGACCACCTTAAGTTCAGTTATTGACCACCCCCCGGTCAATAACTGAACCGATGCAGTTAGAAAGCTGAGATTTTGAGAGACTTTATATTTAACCGTAATAAAGCCGAAAATGCATTAAAAACGCATATATAGGAAAATCAGTTATTGACCGGGGGTGGTCAATAACTGAATCTCTAACAAAAAAAAATCAGTAATTACCCGGCAATTTTTTTTAAGGTTAGAATTAGTTTACAAACTTTAAAATAGCACTCAAATAATAACAATTCAATTACCAACAGATATATCTGCAGATCACAAGCCTAAACAAACAGGTTACTGAGAAAATAACAATTTTTTAAACCACTTACCTTAATTTTTTCGTAACGAACACCCACACTTGTTAATTTTTTTTTGAACTGACCTCTCCAAGGAAAAATGATGCCATCTAGGTCAAATGTCATGAACTAATTCGAAAGTAGGATAATTGAAGAAAGTTTTGTTGTCTTTTTCACTCACGTACGATCTCCCATTACCTTATTTCATTCATTTTTGCCTCGGATGGTCAATAACTGTCGCCTGTCTAATAACTATAGCAATCACCCTATAAATATTTGATCATCAAATACAATTATTATGTACCATAAGTAAGTAGGTATAATTAATTCATTATTAAAAACAAAATAGTTATATCACATAATTCAATTAATTGTAGAATGATCTAAGTTTAAATGTAATTTATTATTTAGGAAAAATAAAAAAAGAAATATCCAAACCAAATTCAATTTTACTCAGAGTAAAATTGGCATGGCCAAAAATTCTCCTATATTATAAAAAGAGTGCTCGAGCAGCCAGGTTTTCAACCGATTTTTGAACACAATTTTGGAAGGTGCATCCCTGATACGATCCGGTAGTCGGTTAAAAACTTCCGGGCCGAAACCGTACACTGTATTTTCGGACTTTCTCAGCCTGTGCGGCGGCGGCGCGACGAGTCTGTGCTGGTGTTTGTCGCTTCTCAACACTCGTGATACATTCACGCCTTTCCGCCTAAAATGGTTCATGTTCTCAACAATGAACAAAGCGACGCGTAAAATGTATTCACACGGTATTGGCAGTATATTGAGTACCCTAAACAAATCCCTACATGACTCGCCTCGCGGAGTATTAGTGATGGCCCGAATAGCTCTCTTCTGTATTATAAATACACGGTACATGTCGGCCGCCCTGCCCCATAGCTCAATGCCGTAGGTGAGCGCGCTGTGCACCGTCGCAAAATAACATGACCTAACTACACCTCTGGTTGCAGTCTTAGCCAGTCGCCCCAACGCATAACACGCCCGCCCAGCCCTCGCGCATGTCGCCTCAATGTGACCGTCCCACACCAGTGCGCTGTCCAAGTGAAATCCAAGTAATTTCGTAGACCTAACCTGCCCCAATTTCGTGTTTGCGACGGTCACATCATAGGATGGTGGATCTGACCCGTTAAGGTAGAAACTCATGAAGCAGGTCTTATCGAGATTTAATGATAGTCCGTTAGATCTAAACCATGCCTCGAGACGCCCGACGACCGAATTTAGTTTCACTGCGAGTTTTTCGCGGGTTTGCGCAGTAACTACCGCGGCTACGTCATCTGCGTACAGAAAAATCTCTGCGTCTTTTACAGCTTCAGGCACATCGTTCAGAAGTAAGGTGAATAATGTGTTAGAGAGGCAGGATCCCTGAGGAACACCTATGAGGTTACCTCTTTCTGACGACATAACCCTACCCCCGTCACCCACGACGACCTGCGACCGCTGGGACATAAAGGACTGAATTACTGCTAGCGCGGGACCGTCTAACCCGTAGTGACGTAATTTGTTCGCGACCAGCTGATGATCTGCGGTATCAAATGCGCGCGACAGGTCGCAGCAGATCAACGCGACCTGTTGGTTTTTCTCGCGCGCGGTGAGTATACACTGCACCACTTCGCGCACCATGTCCGTCGTTGAGCGTCCGGGCCGATAAGCGTACTGCCTATTAGATATTTTGTTATCGCTACTCAAAAAACTCAGTAGTCTTCTATTTAATCCTACCTCAAACAATTTACTCAGGGCCGGCACGAGTGATATCGGTCGATATGAACTTAAATCTGACTTTTTGCCCTTCCCTTTAAACAATGGGGCGATTTTCACCTTTTTAAGTGCGAGCGGGTAGCTGCCCTGTATAAGGGACTGATTAAAGAGGCTACTAATCGGCACCGCGGTCGACCTTACAATACATTTGAGTAGTTTTGTGGAAATACCGTAAATATCACAGCTGTTTTTTGGTGCAATATATTTAACTACTATTTATTTATCTACTATATACAATTATAGCTGTTCTCATGGTTCTCATACAGATTTTTTCACTTATCGATACCTACAGATTTTGTCGAATTGAAATGTGGCAACACTGATGTTGGACCCGACCAAATCGGGACGTGTGTATAAGCCCTTAGATGAGATAAATATAATAAATCTCTGAACTCGCGACACCGTTACGAGACGCAGCTACAGTGTGTGCATATATGCATGTACTTTGTATTTGTTTATTAAATAAGTTAAAAAAGTTTTTATTTATTTATAAGTTTTCACTTCTGTCCGCACTCCCGGAGTTTTATTTATTTATTATAAATTTACGTTTATTTGTTCCCTCTTCGTGGTCAAATGGCTGGACCAATTTAGATGAAAATTGGCAGAGTGGTAGCTTAGGGATGTGGGACATAAGATCGATATATGACTTTTGATCCCGAAGCGCTCCGCAATTTCACCCGCGTAAATCCCGATCCCGTGGGAATATCGAAATATAAAATAGCCTATATCTTTCCTCGACAAATGGACTATCCAACTCAAAAATATTTTTTTAATTTGAACCAGTAGTTCCAGAGATTAGTGCGTTCAACAAAGCTTCAGCTTTGAAATATTACTAGCTGCGCTCCGCGGTTTCACCCGCGTAATTCCCGATTCCGTGGGAATATCAAAACAAAAAGTAGCCTTCCCCGATAAATGGACTATCCAAATCAAAAATATTTTTTCAATTCGAACCACTAGTTGTTGAGATTAGCGCGTTCAAACAAACACACTCTTCAACTTTATAATATTAATATAGATAATTTATCTAAAAATTATACAATAATAATAAATTGTGACAAACGCTAGTTCATCGGCCGTATATCCCACACACGAGGTCTGCCTGATCGTACAGCGCCATCTCTCGGCAGGCGTGGCTCGTCACGAGCGATGACGTCACCCCGCCTGCGCGCGCGCTGATTGAGCGATGAACCCTGAACGTCGATCATTGACGTATTATTATTAGTACGAGGATTATCCTTTCAGATTTATGTGCACAGGGTGATGTTTATTTGCAAGAACAATTAATATATTTTAAATATATTTTATAAGAACAATTTAATATATTTTAAATATTTTTTAATTGTTCTATTTATTCAGATTTCAGCATAGTCCACAGGCTTAGGTTTCCTACCTTTTCAGTTCAAGTCCTGAAAGGTGAAAGAAAATTTGACTACCAAAATATTCACTAGAAATAATTTAGCAACGTTCACCGTGACGCCAAACGATGAAAAATTTAGTTTTTTTTGTTTTTTCTTTATATATTTTTTTCCTTTATTTATTTTTTGATCTTTAAGTATATTTGTTTCCTTTATAAGTATGCTAGCTGCGCCTCGCGGTTTCACCCGCGTAAGTTCCGATCCTGTGGGAATGTCGGGATAAAAATAAGCCTAAGTATTATATGTTAATCCAGGCGTCTAGCTACCTCCATACCGAATTCCATTGCAATCGGTTCAGTAGTTTTAGCGTGAAGGAGTAACAAACATACATACACACACAAACTTTCACATTTATAATTTTAGTAGGAGTTTTACTTCCTTCCATCTTCTTTTCGTCACTTGTCATCATAACACAAGCCCAGATAAACAATATAAAACAAACACGAATCGCGGAACACGTCGTGCTGCTTGCTGTGACATCATCATCATCACGTCACGTCGTCACGACGTCACTCTTTTTTGTGAATGCAGGTGTTCATCATCATCAATTTATTAGACGTTATCATGGCAAAAGTCTGTCGATTAGCGTAATCGATAATAGAAAGCCATCTTGTCTAAGGGGGCTGATTAATAAAAAAACCTTAGAAAATAAGTTTTATAAGTATTACTAGCTGCGCCCCACGGTTTCACCCGCGTCAGTCCCGATCCCGTGGGAATATCGAGATAAAAAGTAGCTTAATGTTAATCCAGGTCTCCAGCTACCTAGATACCAAGTTTCATCCCGATCGGTCCAGTAGTTTTTGCGTGATGAAGGAGTAACAAACACACACACACAAACACAAAAAATTTCACATTTATAATATTAGTAGGATCTAATAGTGGTACCTAAATAGATATTACGCATGTATGTATCTACTAATTGAGTAAAAAAAAACAAATATATATATGCCAAATGTATGCCAACTTACTTAAATACTTGTTTGTTTGTTTATCGATATAAAAGAAAAGTAAACTCCAGTTGCGCGTCGGAGATGACACGCATTAATTTTTTTATTAGATTTACACACCAAACTAAGTTAACCTTAAAAATACACTAAATTCGTTGTTTCATTTCGATCAACTCTCGATCTCAAATTTGACGTTTCTTAAGCGACGAGAATACGGTCTAGAAAAGTTCTATTACATTTCGATATCATTTGTATTTAGAGAATACCGTTTTACGTAGGTACATTTTAAGAGTCAATGAAGTTTCGATTGCATTTTAATTAAATTAACATTTCATTCAGATATCATGTTGAAATGTTTATGAGAATATACCAAAAGATGACGTATAGTATATTTTTTGCAATCGAAATGCAATCGTAATGATATTGAGATGTAATTTTAACAATTTTATTTATGGGAATTGGCCTTCAGATTAATAAAAAAAAATCTTAGAAAAAAACATTTAATTATTGCAACACGCTGTATAGAGCATGCCGTTACAACATCGTTTGCAGGCATTTATTAATAAAGGCGAAGAAAGCCCGAATCTTCGATCAAAAACATACAGTGGGTGTACACAGTTCTGTATTATCCGGCTAGTTTTAATACTCATATTGACTTTACTAAGCTTTTATATTACGAACGAAGTTGCCTACTCATTTACTTATCTTAATGTTTTCTCGGTGCCTATGGGTAGTTTGTGCTGTGGTTTTCAGTTCCGCTTACACTTTCTAGTTTTTAGAGTTCCGTACCTAAGGTTAAAAACGACACCCTATTATATATAATGTTACCATTACATACTATTGGCAAATTTAAAAATGCATGTCGTACCGTTCACGTGTGTGCACTGGCAATACGTTTGATACTTGAAAATATTTTAGGGAGCTTTTTAAAGCTTAAGAAAAAAGTTACTATTTATTATTTATAAAAATCGTATGTTTAGGTCACAGCCAACTAGCTTAATTGGCCATTCAATCAACAGCCTGGCCGCTTTACTAAATAGGGACTAGCGAGCGGTCTGAATGATATTTAGCCGTAGCGTTTGTTACTCAATTTCAACAAAATAAACTGGCTGGCTAATGCATAGGCTATTCGTACGATAGAAAGTGGAACTAAATTAAAATGAACAGGCTAGGCAAGTAATGAAACTTCATCGATCCAAGTCATATGCCTAGCTGTTTGATCAAATGGCTGAATATCATTTAGGCCAGCTAGTTGAACGGCACTGTTTAGTAAAGAGGCTAGGCTGTTGATTGAACGGCTAATTAAGCTAGTTGGCTGAGACATACCTATACACAAAAAATAAGTTACTAAAACCAAAAAATCATCCCTTCCTATAGACGCCAGGTATAATTTATTGGTTTCAGTAAAAAAGCAATATTCTTAGATTAAGAATTCAGATTATTCTTTTCAAGAATATTTAATTAAAAACAATAAATTATTCTCTAGCTAAACCTTTTTATCTTTGACGACCCAGTTAGCACAATGGTCACCATGCCGGACTGCCAAACACAGGGTTGCGGGTTCGATTTCCGCCTCAGACAATTATTTATGCCAAGATATTTGTCTGTGGTTTGGTTGTTTCTGTGTATTGGAAGATTTACAAAAGAAATGTATATAAGTAATATATCCGTTGTCTACCACCCATAACATAAGTTTGGTTACTTAGCTTGGGGCTAGATGGCGATGTTTGGAATATCCTGCAATATTTATTTAATTATTTCTATGCTTTTATATTTTAATAGTGTTACAATCCCAATTTACCCGGTTTATACTAAAAACCAACACCCCTACGTCTCTTTTAGCCTCTCCACCGAGCACAGAGTCCCGCAAAAATACTTCATACATTAAATAATCCGAAGATCGGAGATAGCCCGCCATGCAAATTAATATTTTCTGCCCGGGTATTAATATAATTAGCCGTAATTATACCGTGCTTTTAAATTTAGTTTTTTTTTAATACTGTGGGAAACTACACATATATACACATACTATAAAAGGTAGGTTTATTGCTCAATTTCATAATTAAGAACTCGAAACTTTCTTTATTTAGACACATTTTAACCTCAAGTTTGGTACAAATTCAACAATTTCATTACTTAATAGCACTAGCAGCGTTCCGCGGTCTCACCCGCGTAACTTCTGATCTTGTGGAAACATCTGGATAAAAAGTAGACTATGTTATTCCCATTGAATCAATGTATCCTCATACCAAGTTTCATCAAAATCGGTCCAGTAGTTTCGGAGCTTATTCGTTACAAAAACAAGCAAACAAAAACATCTTCCCTCTTTATAGATTACTAGCTGTCCCGGCAAACGTTGTTTTGCTATTTACAAAAAAAAAAAATAGATGTTGGCCGATTCTCAGACCTACTGAATATGCTCACAAAATTTCATGAGAATCGGTCGAGCCGTTTCGGAGGAGTTCAAATTCGAACCCCGTGACACGAGAATTTTATATACAGGGTTATTGGAAAATAATTAGCACAGCGTTAAGGGCTTCTTCTGTGCACCTAAACAAACAACTTTTGTTCTACGACTTTTGGAAATTCGAAAAAAAAAATGAAAATTTTGAGGTTATGTAAATTCGAAAAACAGCAGATTTTTTAAAACAAAGGTCATTCACACCAAGAACAGTAGATGAAACTTAAAAAATAAGTAAAATTTTAAGGTTACTGACCTCTCCGTGTAAGGAACAGCTGATTTTCAGGTAAACCTAACCTCAAAATTTACAAAAAAATGTTCGAATTTCCAAAAGTCGTAGAACAAAAGTTGTTTGTTAAGGTGCACAGAAGAAGCCCTTAACGCCGTGCTAATTAATTTCCAATAACCCTGTACATAGAGAAGTAGTTGCGCTCCGCGGTTTCATTCGGGTAACTCCCGATCCCGTGGAAATATCGGGATGAATTATTAAGATGTAAGCTATCCTATCTCAAGTTGGATCAAGCTGCACACGGTGTGCAAATTTGATTAAAATCGGTTAAGTAGTTTAGGAGTCTATCGCGCACAAACAACGTGACACGTACCTAATCACTATCACTACATAGTAAACAAACTAAAAAAAACACGCTTTAAAAAAATCCAACTTAAATAACTGAAAATAAAATTTAATAAATTTGGATTAATAATGTAAATAGTACCTAAGCGTGTTACATTGTGATGCTACACCTTCATTATTTTTCTTTTGCAATCACAATGTAACACGCTTACTACCTACTTACAATATTCTTAATCCAAATTTATTAAATTTTATTTTCTATTTTTTTAGTTGGATTTTTTTTAAAGCGTGTTTTTTTTAGTTTTTTTAAACTATTAATTTATTTTATACTTTTTGGTCTTTATTACCGAAATATGTTAGATCAGACCCTGGTTACCATTGAAAGACAAACTACTCGTCAAGACGATTCTAACGAGCCCAAATTCGATGGGGTTGTGTCGTTTCATTGCGAAGTTCCAATGACCACCTTCCAGTTTCATCATCAGACCCTGGTCACCATTGAAAGCCAAACTACTCGTCAAGACGATTCTAACGAGCCCAAACTCGATAGGGTTTCGTCGTTTTATTACAGAGTTCCTATGACCACCTTCCAGCTCCATCATCAGATCAGCAACATGTTATCATAATATTGCATTGTCATCGGTCTTTGACAAGTGTGCAAAGTTTGAATTAAATCTGATCATTCTAAGTAGGGCAAAATCGTGCCCAAAGGAGTCGGTTACATAAATACAAGCAAGCAAACATACAGGTGAAACTAATACAATATAATAATAATAAAAGCGTGTTAATAAAAGCGTGTTAAAAAATGGTTAAAAAGTCGCTTTCTCTGTCCCTATATCCCTATGTATGCTTAAATCTTTAAAACTACGCAACGGATTTTGATGCGGGTTTTTTTAATATATAGAGTGATTCAAGAGGAAGGTTTATATGTATAATACGAGTACATGCAAAATATATCCGTGCGAAGCCGGGGCGGGTCGCTAGTTTATATATATTAGAAAAAAATTAAGATAATGTAGAAGTGTAGATTACCTAGTTTGTTTGATCAACAAAGTACAAAGCCGGGGCTTATTGATCCCGTGGGTGGTTTTAGCATCAGAATCAATCAGCGATCATAACTCTGAATAAACCAGCAACAATTTAAAATATGACTCACCTTACAAATTATCTCAACACGAGTCGAGTTTAATTTATATGGTGTCTTTAAGACAGCCGTAATTAATTTGTCTCAAATCCTTTACTAATTATTATGAAACAAAGTCCCCCGCCGCGTCTGTCTGTTTGTCTGAACGCGATAAACTCAAAAACTATTAAAGGGATTTTTCATACTGTTTTAACAATGGATGGAGTGATTCTTTAGGACTATTTTTTGTTTCTTGTCCGTGTGCTTTTTCAATAAATGTCTATTCTATTCTATTTTAGTGTATAACTAGCGACCCGCCCCGGCTTCGCACGGCTATATTATGCATGTATTATACATATAAACCTTCCTCTTGAATCACTCTATCCATTAAAAAAACCGCATCAAAATCCGTTGCGTAGTTTTAAAGATTTAAGCATACAAAGGGATATAGGGACAGAGAAAGCGACTTTGTTTTATACTATGTAGTGATGTAAATGTTATGTGTAAATTGGCTGAAATGTGATAATTACTGTTAAAGATTTGGTAAATATGCGACACCGATTCATGGTGGAAATACCATACATCCGTACTATTCCGTAAGCGTTTTGCTTCGTCATTGCTTCCTTATTCGTTCCGGAAGGGAATGGAAACAGTTGCCTGCGTCTTGTCTTTTCTGACGTATACAATTTGGACCCCCTTCAAGTTGCAAGTGAATAGGTCAATCTTCAAGGAAAGCGTGCTACACCGCATCGTCACCTACCATCAGGCAGGTGTGATAGTGGTCAAACGCTGACTTATCAAATGTAAAAAAACAGATGTCGGAAAAATATCATGCTGAAAGGAGAGCTTTACTGGCTTGCGCCTAAAACTAAAAATCGAATTTTTCTCTGCTGTTCGTTCTGTAGCCGGGTCGGGCCGTTAGTTTATAATATTTACTAGTAAATACCTATAACCTAAAAGCTTTATAATAATTAATTTGTAAGTTTAAACAATATCATATCGGGTTTATTGCGAAATAACTGCATTGAGTCTTATTATGTTAAGTTCCGATTGTTTGTAGCGATTGGTTTGCCGATCGTTGGAAAAATCGTGTTCATAATGCTAGGGTGTGTGTGGTTGAAGTTTTCGTGAGATTTTAATAAACGTAACTTTTTTAAAGTCGGTAAGTTATAAAACTTTTTTATCTTTTAATAATTCAAAAGTGAAAATTTAACATACAACTTTGTAGGTGTTTTAAAAATAAATTAATCGGATGCCAAAAAATGGTCGAAAAATTGTTTGAAAATTTTGACGGACAACACTAACATAGGTACGAACTACGAACAGTGCAAGTTAAATAAAAGCTTGTAAAAATAAATACAAGTCTAAGGTACCTACGGGTAAAAAAGGCCTGGGGCTCTATTTTTGAATCGCTCGTGTGACAAAGCTTCGTCGTATACGCCTACAAGTCACGCTCGACTTCCAAGTCGCATGACACAAATTTACTGTATTTTTGAATCGTTCGTCGTCGAAATTTAAAATGTCAATTTTTATTCGTTTTACGCAGTTATTTGAAAAGCCGTAATTACCAGCGGACATCCGAAATTATCCCAAAAGATATAAATATTTTTCAAAGACCGTTTCCGAATGTTTGACTATGATTGTTTGATGTTTATTCTACCACTCGCCTGTCGGCGACGAGTGGTGGAGACCACTCGTTACGATGGAGTGATTCAAAAATAGCGAATTTCCGATGTCGAACGAATATCAGTAGAAATCGAGCGCTCGACGCGGGGCGAACGATTCAAAAATAGGGCTCCTGAATTAATAACTAAATGTTTTGAAAAACAGGTAATTAAATAAATATTTGCTTTATTGTCAACTGGGGCTTCGCACGGCTGTAGGTATTACGCATGTATTATATCTAAAAACTTTCCTCTTTAATCACTCTATCTATTAAAAAAAAACCGCATCAAAATCCGTTGCGTAGTTTTAAAGGTCCGTTGCGTAGTTTTAAAGAGGGACATAGGGACGGCGAAAAGTGACTTTATTTTTACTATGTAATAAAATGATCTGAAAAACAAATTTTTTTTTGCATTTTTTATTTTATTGTTGTTTCGTCAATACATATTAAGGTTTTAAAAAACCTTTGTAGTGCTCTTAGTTTAGTTTAGTTTTACGGGGCTGTTATTATCTGCCTTAGTTTATAATTAATGAATAACACAAAAAAAACAACGAAATATTTTATTTTTCGTCTTCAATAAAAATAATAACAAACATGCAACACCTTCAATAAATACAAACATAATCATTAACTAGCAAACCCGGCGAACTCCGTTTCGCCACCAGATTTTCCCGCTTTTCTATTGAAATTTTTCCTGAATTTTGTTTGACTCACGGGGCCCGAGACCTTTCCAACGAATGCAAAACCGTGGAAATCGGTTCAGCCGTTCCGGAGTTATAGCGTCAGGAAGGAAAACCCGACTTATTTTTATATAGTAGATAAACTAACATTTTTAATAAATAATTATCCTCAATAACTTGAAACTATGGTTCACCCACTCGTAGTGGGCGAAGCGTAGGTGCTTTGAATCTTCGAAAAGCACAACATAAAATTCGTAACAACTCAAGCAGATTTATATTCAACAACAATACTCATTATAAAATATATTAATTTAATAGTCTAAGATCCCTTTAAGAATGACCTTTGCCGAGCTGGTTAATGGATGAAAAGTATTTATATCAAATTAAATAGGTAAACAAATATATTGCAAATGGGTTGACTAAAACATATCAGAATATGATTAATACACATTTTTTAACATTTCACTGGTATGGTTAATAGACCAATTCCATACCAATGGAAACTATGTAGTATTTATAGAATATGCAAACGTTAAGTTGACTATTTTTCCCGTAGACAGGTGTAAACAGTTAAATCGATATTAGTAATTTGCACTCGTCTGGTAAATGAATTAAAGTAAAGTTAAAATAAATGATAAAATAAGTATTTCATTGGTATGGAATTAGTGAAATGTATTTTTTTTTAAATTAACTAATCTTTCTGAACTGAAATTTTTTAGTCAATATTTATATTTATTGACCTATTCTATATCTTCTGAACTGGCAAGCGACACGTCAAATAAAAACATTGTTTAGCTAAAAAGTTTTACTTTAAAAATATATAGGTAAGTTTTATATTTTGAGAAATAAAAATAAATAAATACATTTTGACTTGACTCTGCAATTACTCATATTATTTGTTCAGGTACTAATATTTAAATTATATCACCTAAATAGGATATTTCTTATAAAATTTAGGAAGGTATCAATGTTATGAATATTTAAACCAAAATTAAGATACATGGGATTAAAGAGCCTGCCTCCCTTTAGTCGGCAATTTTTTTTTTTTTTTTTTAATTTGCCAGTGCATACAGCATTTTACGTTATTGCAGCGCATCAGGGATGTTCGTGAATGCGCGTATCGATGACTTCTATACAATAATACGTAAAAGAACGGCATCTCTGGTGAGGCGGATTCGTGGTAGTGCCAACAGTCTCATAGTGACGGTCTCAGAGCGGGTGGACGGGCCATTTGTTGGGCACTGGAGGATAATGCATGCTACATCGCTTTCCACTGCCAAGTAGACTGACCCCGCCTATGTATTTTAGTTTGATTTTAGTTTAAATAATAATATGCTACCTAATTTAATTTTTAATCTTATTTTTAATTTATAATTTATAATATGTACCTACTTAATATGGAAAATAATATGTAAATGTTATTTTTTCTGAAATAAATGATTTATTATTATTATTATAGGGCAAAAAAACACCCAGTTTACAAGATATTTAATTTGATAAAAATTACTTTTCATCTATTAACCAGCTCTGTGAAGGTCGTCCTTATAGGGATCCTATACTATAAGTAAATGTAGGTATCGTGAGTTAGAAAAGGTTAGGATTGTTAAGGATTATCTTTGAAAGTTATTACAACAAGGTCGTAATAAAAAGGTTTGATTAAAAACTACTTATTGCACGAGTGCTTCGTCGGTCCGCCCGCGAGGCGACCGCCCGAATCGGGCGGACCGCAGTATTGCAAAAAAATATTATTTTTGTTCCGCGTTCCGCCCGAATTTATTTGATACCTATTTTTCTCTAAAAGTACAGTCGGCAACAAAATAATTTGATGAAATAAAAGTAAAAAATGGTTTGAAAATTGTATACTTAATACAATAATCTAAAGCTAAGTAAGTACACACGTTATTCAACTGTTAATATGAATAGACGGGCAGAGGTAGCCGTGGTATGTTGTTATTGCGACTGAGATGCAAGATAAGTTCGTTGCGGAGATAGATAGGGACGGGGGGGTCTTTTTGATATACCTTAGATTTACGAATTTATTGATTTTTTGTTATGTTATTGTTATTTTTTATTTTTGTAGTGTATTAATTTTTTAACTTCTTTGTTTACCAACGACTCACTGGTGCACAGACAAACTCGAAAGAGTTTTTGTTGCACCTTAATTTTGCACTAGTTTAAGTTTTTTATATTGGAATAAATAAAATAAAAATAAATAAATAGATAAACTTAAATAAATTACTTAATTCGCCGAGGGTTCCGTACATTAGTTTTAACTCTCTTTCTCTACCCTTGCAGTGGACAGGTATGGTTGTTACCAATTTAACTTGACCCCTGTTTCGTTTGGGCGCCCTTATAATGTAAGGCTCAAGTTAAATTGGTTTAAGTATGTAAACGTATTAGTATACGTATAAGCATACGTGTATACGTACGGGGGCAGTCTTTAATTTTCAACATTTTTATTTTTTTAAATTTTTCTTGTAAGTGTGCTGTAGGTCTTGGGTCGAAAACCTATATGGTAGTTCCCGTTGACCTAGAATCACGAAATTTGGCTAAAAGCAAGGTCTTACAGCACACATAAAGGAAAAATTCTCCAGTTGACCTGAAATTGTCAATTTTGAAGCTAGGTCTTACACCACAAGTAAAGGGAAAAATCCGAAATATAAAAAAGTTGAAAATTAATGTAAGTTTTTGCAGAAATGAAAATTTGCCCTTATCTTTTTATCATGTTGACTCAGGACTTTGATTTTTATACACCTAATAGAGACTATAAACTTACTGAAGTTTATAGTACTACAAACACAGATACTGATCTGGTATGAATTTCAATTTGCTAGGTCCACTCGTTCCGGTGATGACACACGGACAGACAGACAGAAAGTGATCTTATTACCTGAAATAAATGATTTATTTATTTACTAGTAGTTCGCCCCGAACTGAGACCTCACGAGTTTTTTTCAGCGTTTATTATATTTCAGCGTAAAGTACTAAAATGTATAATATAACGACGAAAGACTCCAAATACGACAGGTCTATCTTATTTGAATGATAGGTGCCTAGTATCGCTATTATCTGACATTGGATGATTTAGAGAATCCAAACACGATAGGCATAACTTGTTGTTGTTGTTAAGTTCTAAAAGCATAGGCCAGCTCAATCATCACACCCTGGACATCCGTTGACTCTTTATTTTTACTCAAGACATTTTGAATGTGTCCAACATAATATCCAGAAGATAGTAATTCCTTTCCTTCCTTCCTTATGTATCTACTTATCATAATGTTACGTAAGAGGAAACGAGAAGACAAGCTCGAGAACGAGAATATATTAGAGAAGTTTGAGGCCAATATGTCCTGTAATAAGTCCCTAAACTAAAATATACCAAGTCAATAAAAATTATAAAAAAATTAGTCACAAATTTTATAATTATCAGAGTCTCTAGATCGGCTAGAACCGAACATTCCTACTATTTAATACTATCCACCACTATTATTGTAAAACAGCCCATGTTTATGAAATAAATAATTATAGGAAATGAAGCAAAGAGAGTTCGACGATTTGGGGCAAAGTAATAAATTTCTATAAATTTTAAATTTAAATAAATTTGGATTAAGAATATTGTAAATAGTAAGCGTGTTACATTGTGAATTTGTGATGCTACACCTTCGTTATTTTTCTTTTGCAATCACAATGTAACACGCTTACTATTTAAGTACAATATTCTTAATCCAAATTTATTAGATTTAATTTTCTATTTTTTAGTTGGACTTTTTTTATTAAAGCGTGTTTTTTTTAGTTTTTTATTCTATTAATTTATTTTATACTTTTTGGTCTTTGATAACTTAATATGTTAGATCGGACCCTGGTTACTATTAAAAGACAAACTACTCGTCAAGACGATTCTAATGAGCCTAAACTCGATGAGGTTGTGTCGTTTCATTGCGAAGTTCCTATGACCACCTTACAGTTCCATCATCAGACCCTGGTTACCATTGAAAGACAAACTACCCGTCAAGGCGATTCTAACGAGCCCAAACTCGATGGGGTTGTGTCGTTTCATTGCGAAGTTCCTATGACCACCTTCCAGTTCCATCATCAGACCCTGGTCACCATTGAAAGACAAACTACTCGTCAAGACGATTCTAACGAGCCCAAACTCGATGGGGTTGTGTCGTTTCATTGCGAAGTTCCTATGACAACCTTCCAGTTCCATCATCAGACCCTAGTCACCATTGAAAGACAAACTACTCGTCAAGACGATTCTAACGAGCCCAAACTCGATGAGGTTGTGTCGTTTCATTGCGAAGTTCCTATGACCACCTTCCAGTTCCATCATCAGACCCTGGTTACCATTGAAAGACAAACTACCCGTCAAGGCGATTCTAACGAGCCCAAACTCGATGGGGTTCTGTCGTTTTATTGCGAAGTTCCTATAACCACCTTCCAGTTCCATCATCAGACCTTGGTCACCATTGAAAGACAAACTACTCGTCAAGACGATTCTAACGAGCCCAAACTCGATGGGGTTCTGTCGTTTCATTGCGAAGTTCCTATGACCACCTTCCAGTTCCATCATCAGACCCTGGTCACCATTGAAAGACAAACTACTCGTCAAGACGATTCTAACGAGCCCAAACTCGATGAGGTTGTGTCGTTTCATTGCGAAGTTCCTATGACAACCTTCCAGTTCCATCATCAGACCCTGGTCACCATTGAAAGACAAACTTCTTGTCAAGACGATTCTAACGAGCCCAAACTCGATGGGGTTGTGTCGTTTCATTGCGAAGTTCCTATGACCACCTTCCAGTTCCATCATCAGACCCTGGTTACCATTGAAAGACAAACTACTCGTCAAGGCGATTCTTGACGAGTAGTTTGAATGTAATGAGATAATTCCTGCAGATTCCCTCCAGCTCTATCATCAGATCAGTTCCATGGTACCATATTATTGTCACCGAAGTTACGCCCTTTCATTTGATACCCCACTCGGGTATATTTGCAGTATAGTTTGTGTGCCATATAGGTAGATCCCCTTTTGGACCCCTATGTCCGTAACCCCCTGACCGATCCTGCTCATGTTCGAACTTAAAAATTCTATGGACCTCAACTACTTGTATACCAAAAATCATGAAGATCAGAGCAACGGTACTCAAGTTATCGTCGAACAAACATACAAACATACAAACATACGAGCGACCGACCCTTCTCAACACTAGACCTCTCTCGCTTCGCTCGTTCGGTCAATTAGGGTTCCCTTTTTTACCTTTTGAGGTACGGAACCCTAAAAATGATGTTTCCTGTACCAATTAATCTACAAAATAGTCACTAAATTTAGTGACTTCCAGATTGATTGGACTTCGAGCCATTATATACAACCACCCATCACTGACTGAGGTTTGTGGCAAATGAGCCAAATCTGCACATTTTTAGGGTTCCGTACCGCAAAAGGTAAAAAAAGGAACCCTTAAAAGATCACTTTCTTGCTCGTCTGTCTGTTTGTATGTGTTACCACCGATTTTCTCAGGAATGAGTAGACCTAGCAAGTTGAAATTCATACCAGATATTGAGGTCTATTTAGTTCCTATTAGGTGTATAAAAATCAAGGTCTTTTTAGTCAATGATTAAAAGATATGGGCAAATTTACATTTTCGCAAAAACTTGTAAGTACCAAAAACCTTAATTTTCACCTTTTTTTATTTTGGAATTTTCCATTTACTTCTGCTGTAAGACCTTGGTTTAAACCAAAATTGACATTTCCAGATTAACCGGAAGTACCCTACAGGTTTTGGGTCGAAAACCTATATTTTATGGTAGTTCCCGTTGACCTAGGATCACGAAGTTTGGCAAAAGCAAACTCGTTCAGCACAAATAAAGGAAAAATTCCAAAAAAATAAAAAAGTTTAAAATTAAATGGTGTACATATATAGATATAGTTGGATCAATTTAACTTGACCCATACATATATAGTTGGATCAATTGAACTTGACCCTTACATTGTATAGGCGCCCAAACAAAATATGGGTCAAGTTAAATTGGTAACTACCATACCACTGCAAGGGTAGAAAAAGAGAGTTGAAAGTAATGTATGGAACGAGTACGAATCGCACTTGACTGGCTTTTTATGTGCTTTTTTAACCGACTTCAAAACATCTTACAAAGTGAAAGAGGCAACCCTATATTTTGGTGTAAGCTTAAGAAGTACTTACTACATTATTATGGGTTTTGTACTCCATAATCGACATGCAGCGTAAATAACTGTTATAAAGGCTTTACCCATGTCCTTTTTCATTGAGTAAAGATCCAGCGGTTTTTGAATTCAGAACTCAGTCTGGTAGTTTTTATTAAATGTAATAAACTAATAAACCGATTTTGTTGCTAACTGTACTAAATCTAAGTAAGTTATTAAAATAAGTAGGTATAAATTACAATCGGGCGGTCTGCCCCATAGATTTATTGTTGTGTGCGGTCCGCCCGATCGGGCGGTCGCCTCGCGGGCGGACCGACGAAGCACTCTATTGCACATCCTTAAAAGTTAATATAATTAGGTGTAGGTCATAGAAGCAATTTACATAATATTTTAATGGTGTAGGTAGTGCACTGACCTCCATAATACCTACTAATACACTAGCTAGTCTATTCTTATAATAAATACATACAACCGATATTATTAAGCATCCAAAGAAATAAAGATTTTTGACTTGACTTGACTTGACTTGACCGAATTGAGAACCTTCTCCTTTTTTGAAGTCGGTTAAAAAGATGACAAAAAGTCTGTACCTATTTAGAAGCAAATTAAATAAAAAATGAGTCTAGAGGACTTTAGTCATCGACAATTGCTTCCATTTGAATTTGTTTTTTTTTTAAATATTTTATTTAAGTATCTAGTTTTTAATTTATTTAAGTACTTAATGTTTTTTTAATTTCTGGGATTGTCTTTTAAAATATTACGTGTGTGCTATTTTACTTGTAAATCCGTTTATCATTATAGAACACTGATTCTTGATTTTCGCTATTTTGAAGTGTTTTGTGATTATTTTAAGTGAAGGGTGATGAAGATATTGTATGTAACTAATCCTAGCCATGTACATTTGTACAACAATCGACTTTTGATGATAGTTTCGCAGTGTTCTCAACAGGTGCGCTTTGATTGGTCACAAAATATAACTCTAGCATATCTTTTGTACCTATACCAAATCTAGCATATCTAGCATTAAGGCATCGATGGTTAAAAATGGCATTGCAGCAGGTATAGAAAGAAACCAATTTGTCAGAATACCAAATTGTGGTTGACAGCTTTAAGGAACTTTAAAAAAATGTCAAATATTATTAAAGATTCCAGCGGAATCAATACCATTATTTTGCCATAAATAATGCTTATAACCACTCTATAATTTCATCGTGAAATTAAAAAAATTGACATTGCATCGTCCTCCACATTCACGAAGTACTAGGAGCGCATGATCGCATCAGCGGTATCGCAAAAGAATGTCCTCGGTGAATTTATGTGCGGTCCGAGCTCCGGTGACAGCCGGACAGCGGCTACCTCTACGCAGTTATACAAGCCTGGTACTTTCGATGGACACGGTTTTTATGTGATACCCGATTCGAAACTTTGGACGTATTTATTTTATACCACTTTATACTGAAAATGTGAAAGAATTAAAAACGTTTATAAAAAAACCATTTAGTTTTCATGATCGGCTCTGTAACGGCTACATCACCTTTATACCCCCAAATTGTATAAAATGACACTAAGAACACTAGTTATTTCGCTTATTAGTGACATAGTGTTTACATAGTAGCTTTATTTACTGCCTTTTTTACCTGTAAGATTTGATATAACAGTTATAACAAGGCTAAATGGTAATGTAATAGCCGCTGTTTTTTTTAACATTAGTAGTTACGTTACTTATTTGTACCTACTCTACAATATTGACATCAAATATGCATCGAACGAAGCCAAGGCAATAAATCATTAGCAAAAAACAAAAAGATACCGATTTCGCCTAACATACAAAATGTATTACTGGCCATACCGTCAATGTTGCTACTTAAAACTCAAATAAAGCGAGAATACCGCCTCGGAGGTTGCTCTGCGAAATAATTGCACCGAAGGGCCTTTAAATCCTGTACGGGCGTCATTTGTTTATTAAAGCCCTGCCGCACGCCCTTTTAGCATAAATACGTTTGGTCGTTTGCCGCCGGCATACGTACCCTAGCCTTTGCGCAACCGGCCAAGATTATGATGTCGAATTTACTGGAAACTTTTTCTTTGCGAAACTTTAGTAGCGGAACCAAAATACATAATATCTACCAAGTAAGATTATGTGCCTAATTAGTAAGTACTTCGAACAGGAGACATTGCGAGCACAAATTTTGAAGAGTTCTGTCTGAGAAGGTGGTTCTAAGCATCAATCTCTACCTAGCAGTTAAAGGGCCGATTTATCTTGTAGTTTAAATGTGAGCAATTTACAGCATTTCAAGAAGCTAATCTGCTTATCGTTCCGAAGATCCTTATCAGATTTTCACCAAATGTTTATGAGACCAACTTAAAGTTACTACCTTTGAAATAAAAAAAGAATCATCGAAATCAGACACGAAACAGCGAGACGTTCCGCTTATTCGCTTGCTCGGTCAAAAAAGACCATGTATTGGTACAATTTGTCTGTCTTTCTGCTGAATATGAATTTTCGTATAGAGAAAGATCCTGGACCTAGGCGGGTATAGCCGTGTGGTATCTACCCCACACGGCTTTACCCATCGTAAACAATTATGGCAAAACTTTTAAGCAAAAATTACTTGTTTGCAAGGAGGAGGTTAGATGATGATGACGTAAATGAAAAACACGTGACTAGTCCACGAAATTTGAAATAGTTTGGGGATGACTCCCGCTCCGGCTCGTTTCTAGCTCAAAGGTTAGCCATCGCCATTCAGCGTGGAAATGCTTCTAGCATTATGGGAACTTTTACGCCGGGAACGAAGGGGCGGGTTATTTGATTAACTGGTGACTTCAGAGATTTATTTGTATTTTTTTTGTTAAATATGTCTTTTTATTAAAATAATAATTGTTCACGAAATAGGTGTTTTATTGTAATCTAGAAAAACAGTATTTTATCATATTTTTTCTATTTGTGTGTATTATTATGCTCAAGTATTGGCTTGTCATCATTATTTGGGTATTAAAGACCCGAAGAATCCTTACAGATTCCAAGAAAACATATCTTAACGTATCACTTTATTCCTTTCAAACGCTACTGGATGGTCATTTAAAGTGATGGACGACCTCCGCCACTGACTGAAGCGTCAAAATGATCTTATTTGTAAAGCTTAGATCATTCACGTGATAAAATGTGACAGGAAATTGAATTTTACGTATCACTCGTCAAAAATCTTGTTATGGTTATGGGGATGGGTATCTTGCTTGATTTTAATAAGGAATTTCTTTTTGATTTTTAGAATCCTACTACTTGTACTTGTATACGGGCTGTTTTCCGCAATTAGACCCTTTTTAATTGGGTTCTTTTTCGTGAGGATGGAGTAGGCTTGCCCAGCACCCTCTAAGCTTGTCGACCATGTCCAGAGGAGAGAACTTGTCAATATTTCTGGAGCCAACTAAGCCGCGGGTTTCATCACGATGTTTTTACCGTAAGAGCAATGTCAATTAGCGCACATACATTTTTCACAAGAAAAATCCATCGGTGCACGGCCGGCCGGGATCTGAACTTACGTCCTTCAGAATGAAAGTCAAGATATCTACCACTAAGCCAACACCGCTCTTAATCCTAGTACTTATACAAATAAATTTTGACGTCATAAATACGTAATATTTTGTGATAGATGTTGCTAATCACACCTTGGGATAATATGCATTAAAAAGCGAACTTTTAAGTTAGAACAAGACGTTTTATACGTTTGTGCTGTGGCTACAATAAATAAATAATCGTTTCATTCTTAATACAATATTTTCTTTAGGTTTCCTAATAGGTACATCCTACCCGTTTTTAGGGTTCCGTAGCCAAATGGCAAAAAACTAAACCCTTATCTATAGATTCGTCATGCCGTATGTCACAGCTACTTTTTTCCGAAACTATAAGAACTATACTGTTGAAACTTGGTAAGTAGATGTATTCTGTGAACCGCATTAAGATTTTCACACAAAAAAAGAAAAAGAAAAACAATACATTTTAAGGTTCCCCATACTTAGAACTGAAACTAAAAAAAATTTTTCATCAAACTCATACGTGTTGGATAGGATAGTTCTTCAAAAATGATATTGAGGTGTCTAATATAATTTTTTTCTAAACTGAATTGTTTACGCGAGAGACACTTCCAAAGTGGAAAAAAATGTCTCCCCCCCTTTAACTTCTAAAATAAGTAAAATAATAAAAAAAAAATATAATATACATTACCAATTACCTTCCACCCAAAATTGGTTTGAACGAGATCTGGTAAGTAGTTTTTTTTAATACGTCATAAACCGTAAACGGCCATTTACCCTTCATTCATGTATTTCTACCACTAGCGCCATCTATTTTTTATGACTCCTGTTTAACAGACGTGATTTTTATACGGAACCCTTCGTGCGCGAGTCGGACTCGCAGTTGACCGGTTTTTTTGTTTGTTATAAAACTTTGAAACAACTTTATACTTACTTGGCGTTAGAATACATGCGGTAGACACAAAGGTTTAGAAGGGAATAGTATAGGATAAAGTTAAATATGTAGATTTCTAGAGCAATAAATTGTTTTAAATCAGTAGTCGTTTTGCGGGTTTTCATTTCTATCTACAGTTATTTTTAAAAATGAAATGAAATGAAATATATTTATTTGCCAGAATATGGTGAGTAAATTATGATGTACAATACAGTATGGGCTCATATTCAACCGAATCCCCCCCTTTAACTTCTAAAATAAGTAAAATAATAAAAAAAAAATATAATATACATTACCAATTACCTTCCACCCAAAATTGGTTTGAACGAGATCTGGTAAGTAGTTTTTTTTAATACGTCATAAACCGTAAACGGCCATTTAATCTTCATTCATGTATTTCTACCACTAGCGCCATCTATTTTTTATGACTCCTGTTTAACAAACGTGATTTTTATACGGAACCCTTCGTGCGCGAGTCGGACTCGCAGTTGACCGGTTTTTTTGTTTGTTATAAAACTTTGAAACAACTTTATACTTACCAATTTTAATAAAATTTCTCGGGACTATTCGAGACTTACGTTAGTTTTAAACAATGAAATCAATCATACGTAAAAAACTGTTGGGTCTTGGGGTCCCAGTGCAAAGGCGTTTTTAAAAGTGCTTTCTTCGCGTCTTTGCGAGGCCACTGGGGACCGTAGGGCCGGTAGTTTCCTTTCCCAGCATATTAGCTTAACGATCCAGAGGGGGAACGCTGCCAGCATGCTGGGGACTTTGGGTCGGGGAGACGCCTTGGAGGACGGGGTTTTTTGTTTTTAAATTTTGAATGTTTTGGATTATTATTGTTATCATTTATTTATTTTTACTATTATTATTATTATTTTTTATTTTTTTTGTTTGTGTCTGTGGTGTTTAATGTTTAAATTTTGTTTGATATTTCCTTGTAATTTGTAATATTGACATTGAATAAAGAATGATGATGGTTATCATACGTCGATCTGTCTGCCCTGACACAAATAGTCACATGCAACATAAATCGAGCTAACACCTAAAATCAAGCTTCCATACAACTATAGATACCTATATAATTATCTCTAATTAGCCCTATCGCTAATTACGAGCCACTCACGAAGCGAAACGACCTCTGCAAGCGGACTATTTAAGTAATTCCTTGATTTATCTACGGTATACACAGTAGGGCTTCCAATCCCGCATTGTGGGATCTCGGTATCGGCGGGATCAAGAATTTTCATTGGTGCGGGATCCCGGTATAACGGGATCTACTTCGTAACTTGTTATGGCGGAGTTTAAACTGAATGAAAGAATGAATGTCATTTAATTACTCGAAATATGGTACAAAGATGTCACATAAAAATATAATTCAATTATTTCACCAGCACATAGCTTAGCATGCAAATATTAAAAGTTAATTAATTATAAAAAAATAAATAAAATTTAAAAAACTGACTTCAAAAAAACCTGAAAACAAAAATTTAAAAACCTTGAGAGAAAAAAACAAAAAGTGAAAAATAATCCATTTCGGGTCCCTAAGACAGCAGACAGCAGCAACAAAAGTACTATAATATGATGTCAAAATAACAAATCCAATGTCAGTAATAAAAAATAATTTAGATTTCATTGAAAAATAAATGAAACAAAAACAAAATAATTAATTAAGTTAATTAATTACGTCCTCTTGTTCCTCTTGTAATGTCGGAGCTTGAGTAGACGTGTTCTTTTCCTTGTTGAATACATCAGCAGTTTGATTTTGGACAATGTGCGAGTGACAGCGCTCACGAAAGCACGTGGGTCCATAAGATTTTTAAATCCCGCGGATCCCGCATCACTAATCCCGCAGTGAGCGGGATCTCGGAGATTGGAAGCCCTAGTACACAGTGAGTTAAGCACGGCCACACGCTTTATTTGGCGTTAGAATACATGCGGTAGACACAAAGGGTTAGAAGGGAATAGTAGGATAAAGTTAAATATGTAGATTTCTAGAGCAATAAATTGTTTTAAATCAGTAGTCGTTTTGCGGGTTTTCATTTCTATCTACAATTATTTTTAAAAATGAAATGAAATGAAATATATTTATTTGCCAGAATATGGTGAGTAAATTATGATGTACAATACAGTATGTGCTCATATTCAACCGAATCTCGGTGTGCAAATGTCTAGACTAAAATTAAATGAATTTATACATAATCCACAAATATCAAAATAGATTTTTACGTAGCAATCATTACAAAATAGCCGAAAAAACTACCATGTTAAAAAAAACTGTATCTTGTAGTTAGTATTTAATATGTCAGATTAGTAATTCTAATCTGACATATTAAATACTAAATAATCTGATTATAATTAATAATGGAAATAAAAATGTCAAAAAAAATAGTTTGATTTAAAATTGATTGCATACACATAATATTCCTTAGGACAATGTCAGATTTTATTTTTATCGTCTAAAAATTCTTTTACACTATAATAACATTTATTAAGCAACATGTTGAATATTGCTTTTTTAAATTTAGTCAACGGTAAGTGCTTTAAGCCAGGTAATTGGTTAAATATATTTACAGCCATACTATGCACATGTTTCCTTGTTACCGCTAATCTTTGATCCGGAACGCATAGTCTATTAGTATGCCTAGTCCTACTGCAAGCTTTATCTGAATTTTTGACAAATAAGTTGTTATGTTTTCTAACAAATAGACAAACTTCTAGTATGTACATGCACGGCAGTGGTAGTATATTGAGTTCCTTAAACAGAGGTACACAACTATCCAGAGGATGAGCATTGAGCACGACACATTGCTCTGATACATTTTTTTTGAGCAATGAATGCTCTTTCAACCTCTACTGAGTTACCCCATAGCGTAATATGGAGGCTACATATCCATGAGAGTATGAGGAGGAGTATGTTAGAGAGTAGGTAAATTCTAATAACATAATATGGCGACAATGAACTATGCCAACTCAGAATGGTGCTATATCAGAATGGTGACCACATTCACCATTGGTCTACAAATGATCCAGTTATATACACGAGAGCAATGTATAAGCATTTACGAGCAATGTCTCGAATGTACAGTCGGCTGCATAATTGCAGCCCTCGGTAGAGTTCGAAAATTACTTATTATTGGAATGTTTGCATTCTAATAATTTTTGTTTGATTATTGATGAGTTAGAAAACTTTAAACTTCACCTAAAGCAAGTGTCTAGAATCTTGCTGGTGTTGAAAACATTCTTATAACAGCCGTTTTGGAGCTCTACGGTGGGTCTGCAATTATGCAGCCGACCGTACCTAAAATTTGGAGCAATCTACTATTTTGGATAACGTCGAGACCCTTTAACATTTGTTACAAACAACTTTACAAAACGAACTAAGTAGGTAGATTTGATCGCGGAACGTGTCCCTTCCTGAAAGATCGAAGATCTGCGGGATGCTGAAAGAATAGTATGGATAATCTGAACACGGAGACACTTGGATAAGTATACCTACCTACCTACCTACTTAACTTATCTGTGGGCACAGGGTAGTGGTCCCGCCAAGTCGAGCAAGCACGCCTTAAATCGAAGTTGGTGTTGTGCGTACCTAGTTTTTTTTTTTACTGATAGGTCAGCGTTTGACCACTATCACACCTGCCTGATGGTAGGTGACGATGTGGCCTAAGATATGACACGCCTTCCTAGAAGATACCTATTCACTCGCGACTTGAAGACCCCCAAATTGTACACGTCAGGAAAGTCAGATGCAGGCAACCCATTCCATTCCCTTGCAGTACGAATAAGGAATGACGAAGCACACCCAGTCTGCCTGGTTGTATGACGAAAGAATGGAGATGACAAGATTAGGTCGTGGAGTTCTGTTGCGCACTTTTATGCGTCTAAAAGCGTCGTCGTACGCGTCGCGCTTCGGCGGGATGAGAACTTGCGTCACTTTTATACACATTTTATCTTCATCGTGGGTAAAGTTAAAAGTTCCAGCAAGATTACTCACTGGAGCTACCAATTATTCATTTTTATTAATTACTTTATTAACGATTTTTCCTTCTCAAACTTTAATTTGACGACTAGTTTGAAAAAAATACTGGCATATTTGTCGTGCGAATTTGTTCACGGCACAAATTGTCCCCCGAGTCACATCCTCATTAAGTTTTCGTAAAGGAATCGCAATCAAACATTTTTAATACCCTATTAGGAGTCCTTAATTTGTAAGCTCTACCAATGCTTATCTTGTGCTCTTAAGCATTTTGAACCGTAATGAGTAAAACAATAAGGTTGAATACAAAACGTATGGTGACATCTACTTTGTTGATGCTAAGCTTTTTAAATCTTAAGTGTAGTGGCAACAGCATAAAAAGTAGATAAACTTAAAAGTACCAATAAAGTTTTTAAACTCACCCGAGTTGTTATCATAGTAATTTTCGAGTGTCGATACTCGACCTACCCTCTGGAATATCGGCTTCTATGTATTATAAGTGCTTATATTTTTACAAAAGAAAAGTATATGAGTATATCCGTTGTTTAGCACCCATAACACAACTCTAGTTACTTAGCTTGGGGCTAGATGGTGATGTGTGATATGTCTTGCAATATTTATTTGTTTATTATTTACTAGTTTCTGGGGCTCTATTTTTGAATCGCTCGTGTGACATAGCTTCGTCGTATACGCCTACAAGTCATACTCGACTTACAAGTCGCATGACACCAATTTTCTGTATTTTTGAATCGTTCGTCGTCTAAATTGGAAATGTCAATTTTTATTCGTTTTACGCAGAAAATTGAAAACCGGTAATTACTAACGAACATCCGGAATAATCCCAAAAGATATAAATATTTTTCAAAGATCGTTTCCGAATGTTTGACTATGATTGTTTGAAGTTTATTCTACCACTCGCCTGTCGGCGACGAGTGGTGGAGACCACTCGTTACGATCGAGCGATTCAAAAATAGCGAATTTTCGATGTCGAACGAATATCAGTAGAAATCGAGCGCTCGACGCGGGGCGAACGATTCAAAAATAGGGCTCCTGCTCGCGACTTCGTACGCGTAGAAGTCGAAAGAATATTAAATTTGAAGAAGATTGCCCCCCTTTTTCACCCCCTAAGTGGTAAAATTCCAAGGGGCAAATCCTTTCTTATCGGATACCTAGGTACGTCATACAAAGAACACTCCCTCCAAGTTTCAGGTCTCAACGATCAGCGGTTTAGGCTGTGCTTTGATCCGTCAGTCAGGACAAAGCATTTTATATGTATGGACTAGCTTTTGCCCGCAACGCATCACTTTTGCATCGCTTTTGCATCGTCCGCGTAGAGGTCGAAAATGGTTCTAAAAGCAATGGACTACGGAATCACGATGTCCCATACAAACTTTGCCTCCCTTTTCCACCCCCTTAGGATTAGAATTTCGGCAAATCCTTTGTTATCGGTTGCTTACATCACACAAAGAACACCCCTCCAAGTTTCAGGTCTTAAGGCCAGTGTGAGGCTGTAAATTTCCATACAAAAAGTGATGATGTTCTAGGTCTAATGGAAAATTAGGTTTAAACGTTTTAATTTTAAAAGAAATATTGCCTAAGATAAAAGTTATTAGTATCTGAATATCTATATTTTTGACTTAAAAACTTCATCGAGCGTTTCAATTGTTTTTTAATAGACTAAACCTACAATAAGATGCAGTGAAATAAATGAGACCAAATAGGCTGTGCGTTGATCCGTCAGTCAGGATAAAGCATTTTATATTTATAGATTTATCCCGATATTCCCACAGGAGCGACTTACTCGTGTAAAATCGCGGGTTGCAGCTAGTACTTGTCTAAAGAAAGCCCCAACTGGTCATTACTACATTTTGAGTCCCTCTAAAAGCAGTCATAAAATTTTTGCTCAAGTTAATAATAAGTACCTATTAAAATTTTAATGCGTTAGGGGCGTCAGAAAAAAGCTATAAATATTGAAATTGCTTCGGTTTTGCTTATTTTTGTTGAATGAGACTTCTTTGTAAATACCTTACTTTTGAGAGGTTTATCGATGTTTTCTTTATTTATAAAAACTTCAATTGGTTTAGCAGTTTTTAATTGTATAAGTAACAAAAAACAAACATGACAGACAGATTTAAATTTTAAAAACTATACACATTCGTTTTTCTAAGTCTCCTAGACTTTTTTTTTTAAATTAGCTTCCAAGAACAGACTTTTTGTGTTTTTTCCCTTTATCTATAGAAACATGAATCCCCAAAAAACTATTTCGCTAATTCTTTTTTGTCTATTTAAAACGAGTAATCGGTGATCATACATAAAAAATATTTAAATAAATAAAATAAATAAATAATAATAAATAAATAAATAATAATGTAAAAAAAATAACGCGCGTCGAATTGAGAACCTCCTCCGTTTTTTTCCTCGGATATAAAAAAAACCCTATTACCCTTTTTGTCACGGCATCACGCGCGAATGCCTGCACCAATTTCGCTAATTATTTTTTTGTTTTGTTATACAGATACAGATAATTTATTGATAACGTTCAAGTTACATGTCACAGGAGTATAGAGTATTACATTATATTTAAAAATAATAATATAAATAATTTTGTTTGTTTTTGTCAGGAGAAGGTTCTTATGGAAGGAAAAAATAAGAAAGTGAAAAAAAATAAGATCGAGACGTACGCTGGTGAAACCACGGCGCAGCTAGTTTTAAATAAAAATACGTATAACTAAGTTAAAAATATGATAGAAAAAAAATATGTAAACAAAATTCTAACCTCAAAAATATATATCTTTTCGCGATAAATGTTTTTGTACTGTAAGAAAATTATGAAAAAAACTAAATTAAAAAAATATTCGTATTTATCACCCAAAAAACTGAAAAAAAATCATTGACGGCAGATTTAAAGACAAAAAAAACTAAGTAAGTAAGTACAATTTTTAAATACTCTCTTAAAATAATGTGAAATGTCAGAGTACAAAACTGTACAAAATTGAATAAGTATAAGGTGTATCATTTCAGTACATAACGAATGCAAATTTATTCAAGTTTGTGGTAAACGTTCGTTCGGCCCAGTAGTGGGCTGTTTTACTCGTTTTGTCTATTTAGAGTGGGGACGCGGTAGACAGCGCGTGCTATGGTCGATACTAAATAACACTGTCGCGATTGCCTTTACACATACCGCCGGGTTCATGTTATGTAACAGTGAAACAGTTAAAAAAATTGAGGTGGGTAAAAATCGAACTAAAACTGTTGACTTTTTAGGGTTCAGTACCTCAGAAGGTAAAAAAAGGAACCCTAATAAGATCCAATTCTTGTTTGGCATAAGAAGAGTTATGTACAATCCACGGTCAAAAGTCTCTGCCCACCGTTACGTTTACAATCCCGTGCAGCACTATTTGAACATTATAACAACGTAACCTGTGGATCGAACCCATGTCGGTTGGTGTAGCGGGTGGCGGCTTATACCACTCGGCCAACTAAAGACTTAGCTAACATGTTGAAAATAATAATCACACTGAGTACTTTTAACTTTTAATTGTGTGTAACGTCTATTAGAAAAATGTCGTAAGTCCAATACTTGTTGATAGTATTATTGTAGCAAACTGATCATTTACTTATGACCCTTACTGTACTTGTGAAAAGTAAATGACGGATTTGATGAATGATGTTGCTAATCCAAACTCTTCTGATTATTAAATTTAATGCAATTTTGATCTTTGGTGTACTAGGCTCGGACTTCCTTTAAAATGTTTGATTAAAATATCATTTTTTTATAAGCCTAGGGGAGTCAAGTATGATGTCTTTGAGGTCGACTGTCGTCTGCATGTATGTTACTTACAACATTTGTTGAAGGCTACCGACTGAAATCGAATAAGACCAAAATAACGAATTGGCTAGTTGTGATTGGCTAGTTCGAACCTCGGATTTAACTTCAAGTAAATAATATATACCTATGGCTATGTTTGCAATAACATTTATAAGGTTGCAAAGTAGAAAATTAAATAATCGATTTTATACGCTTCCTACTCGCAGTATCTTCACCAATCGTGCGAAAAGGTGCTATCTGTCTGCTACCTCATTACTAGCAAACTACAATCTTACAATCTTATTTATTGGGGGCTGACAAATAGCCAGTAACACTTAAACCCAATTGGATCTTTTGTGTTCACCCCTACCTTAATTCTTACTCTTTGAACAAGTGGTCGAATAACGCGGTGATCCCACTGAGAGGAAGAAACCTATATTCCTCCGGTTTGGGATACGGATTCCCAAGGAAGCTCATACGCTTTGCTGCTAAGACGTCGCATTCACACAGGATGTGCTCCATAATTTCCCTGACATCACCGCTGGCTCTGAAGTCATTATTTGAAGTTATCTTCATTTTTAAAAGCATATTATGTCATTGGTTCTGTAATGTCCTGTCAAGTCACCAACCACAGCTCTGTTGTTCAATATAAATTTAGAAGCCCTCTGGTGCTGCTACCTATGAATTTCTTCGAATGTAGTAAACCTTGACTGATTTCCCACTAGCAAACTAAAGAAACGTGTGGCACACGGGGACTGCCGCGTTAAAAGCTATTGCATAGCGAACGCTCGGCCGAGCTACATGGTAGGCGGAGTGGGGTGTTAGGTTTTATTTTCGTTACGGAATTTCTTGATTCGGTCGCCGCGCTCAAAGCACGCGATAAAAGCTATGCAATAGCTTAAAAAACATTTATTTAATTTTACAATAATGCTTCAGTGTTGCACAACAGCCACCCACCGCTTGCGCACCTTTTTGTACGATCGGGCCGTCGTATTTCGGCTGCGCGCGCATTTATCGCGGTCATCATCTGAGATACGCCGGTATCCAGCGAATCTGACTGTATCAGATCCTGGGACAGCGGCAGACCTGATTACCTGATACCGATCCCGAAGTATTGCCCATTCATATTTTTATACTATTTAATTATAGAGATTTTCAAATTTATTACTTAGAAAAAAAAAACATGCGGAAGTTATTCATACTAGGTAACCTACTATCGAGTCGCCTTTGACTAGGTTTTCAAAGGTGATTTCGATAGTCTTATGTTTCCATTTCGATCGTCTTTTTACTTGAACTACGGGGACGGATAAGATTGAAAAAATCTCATGAATCAATCTCAAAAATCCCTATGCTATGTTCAGGGGAACTTCCCGGAACATACCATATATAGGGAGTCTGTAAGACCTTTCGAACTTATTTTAAATTAGCGCATAAAGGTCCCCCCAGTCCAGAGGGACCGTTAATTGTAAGATAATTTTTGACCGTTTACCATATTATGTTTATTAATCCTTCACGCAAAAACTATTGAACCGATTGTTATAAAACTCGGTAAGTAGATAGCTAGAGACCTGGATTAACATATAAGTTTTTACCCCGATACTCCCACGGGACTTACGCGGGTGAAACCGCGTTGCGCAACTAGTATCCAAGGTCGTAAAGTAAATCTTACCGGACCAATCTGAATCCAATATAAAACAATCGATTGGCCCGTCCATTGTTGGTTTAATTAATTGTGATTTGATTGCGGTCGGCTAGCGGCTGATTGAGAAGGTATTAGGGCTTGATGGGGTCTGTGACATGAATACAAAGACGCTTCGGTGTGGGTCTTCTGTCAACAGGGTAGGTAGATAACGTCTTGGATTCGCTTTTGCGGACTTTTAACCAGCGTCAAGTAGTCTTTGCATCCAGATTTTCTTCTATTTTTCATTCTAGCTAGAGTGCTAGAGGGTAAAAAAAAACAGCGCACTCCGGGAGTGCAGGCAGAAGTGAAAACAATAAACTTGTTATTTCTCATAGAATATTTCTTGAAACGATCTGCTACTGCCATATATTAGCACTCACTTAAACAAATATAGTTTATTTTTTATTCGCTAGATGGCAGTAAAAAATTTAAATCAGCGCCATCTACATTAGAATAGCGGTCTTTCTAGAAACTAAGTTTCTCAATTTGTGTAATAGATGGCAGTATAAGTTAAACAAAAAGACTAACACAAATAAAATCTCATCTGTCGCGTCAAATCTCATCTGTCGCGTCAAAATCTGTCGCGTCAAAATCTGTCGCGAGAACGGCTGAAAATGCTCACCCACAAAAGTGCCCAACGCGCCATAAGAAGTTTTCACTTCAAAAATATCTTTAAATAGAAGCTTTTATTGCATAGTCACGCTATTTACACATGTCTGCAAAATTTCAGCTCGATCGGTAACCGGGAAGTGGAAATTATATTTACAAGATTCCATGACAGACATCGGGACAGATGAAGCTAAATAAAAGCTTGTAAAAACGGGTAGTACTAAGACTTTACTGACAACCCGTCTGTCCGTCCGCGTCCGTCTTAAATACTTTGCACTTACGGCAAAAGCCTTCAGTGTCAAGTCATATTTGTATCTTGGTAACTTTTGGTAATTCTAACATTTTAGTCTTTTATTTTGAGATTTCTATTTTTTATAAAACCATATACTAATTTTTATTAATTATACAAAAGAAAAGCAACAAAATATGAATTTATTATAAAACTTAAATTTTCAGATTGACGTTCGTTCCAAAATTACTTTTTTTTTTAAAGTTCACTTTCATACATCGAATTAATAAAACCATAAAATATTTTTTATCAAACAAAAGAAAAGCAACAAAATATTAATTTATTCAATAAAACTTAAATAATAAGTTATTACATGTTTGATGCCCGCAAAAAGGAGGTTACCGAGGTTAGATTAACTCTCCGTATTTGATGCAAAGATAACTTTAAAAAATTTGAAAAAAAAAAATTGATTTTCCTAAAGTCGTAAAAAAGCTGTTTGTTAGGGCACGTAATTATCCCGGTTGCTCTGTAAAGAAATTCACCCTCAATACTCAGCAACCTATATCTTCAAGCTATATAAAGTTTGTATCTATAATATATCTGTGTCGGCAATCGAAGCACAAAGCGAATCGCGACACCGACAGGCTACCGGCTACCTCCGACTCTAATGGATGGGACCCATACGTTTATTCGACGCATACTTAAACAATTACATAGCCATGAGCTAGAGCTTTTGAAGTAAGTAAGTACTTATCTAAGGACTACCACAAATTCAGTTGGCGCGCAGTTCGATGTGTGCGTCAGCCTGAACTACCTATGCAAAAAAAAAAAATATTGTTTTTTTTTGTAATTTATAAGAATACTTTTAAGTAAATATTTTTATATTAATTTATTTTGTTACTACTAACATCATACCTACGTATATGATGTATGTTTTAATTTGATTCAAAAAGTCGTAGAATAAAAGTGTTTTTTCTAGGAAAGGTTGGTCTCACGTTGTAAATACTTACATAATAAATATAGTATGTCAAAAGTCTTAAGCATATTAGTGGCGAGGGGTGAATTTCTTCTTAAATGTAAGCCAATAAAACATAGATAGTAATTCGTAGCAAAACTGATTTTTAGTGCTTGTGAAAAACCTTTTCTATGCTACACCACAAAAAGTTCCCTATGCCTAAATCCGTAAAGGTAAGCCGACAGAATTCAGTTTGCATGAACTCCTCGCTACTCATACTTAATTCTAAAGATTTACTCTAATACAAGTAAAACTCCGTACTTGCCTACTAGTAAAGCTCTAGAATATTTTCTATCAAGACAGTGTGCAATAAATCAATTGAGTGCGTAGAGGCAGCGTCGCAAGCGCTCATTTACGTGGCTTATATCAGCGGCCAGATATCGGCGATAGTGAACGCCGATAAATAAAATATTGACAAGCACAGCCGCTGGCGGGAGTGGAACGTATCGAGGAAACTATAAAGGAGATTTCTCTCTTTTAAATTTTTGGAGAAAAACCAGGTAAGTCTGGAGACAAGGCACATTTTGAAATATGTAGACATCTAAGTGAGAGTGATAATTATTATCACTCTTGTATAACATAAGTTAAAGCTGTATTTATGTGGAATATTATGACAATATGTTAGTCTATTATACAAACTATTTAAACGATTGACATTAATAACATTTTGTTTCAATTTAAGGGATGAAAACAGTTATGATATGAAACGAAAATTCCATCATGTGATCCTCCTAAGTTAAGTTTAACATTTCAAAGCTCTCTATATTTCAATCGCTAGAAAATTCCATTCCATCCAGCGCCTACATGTACAGAATCCAGTTTAAATTAGCGTTTGGTTTACGTTAAGGAATTCTACCGCCATTAACATAAGAGGGATGCTCGGCACACCGCATAGCTTTAGCTAAAATACTAGGTAATTAGACATTTATATGGAATAATATATCTTTTATTTAATATAGGTTATCCTAACTAACAAGGTATCTGCGGCTATAATGGCCCCTAAAAGGTTTTTTTAAAACCTTGATATAGTGACACAATAACAAGAAAATAAACAAATGAATTATTATGACACTAAAGATTCAAGATATTTATAAAAAACACAACTTCAAAAAATTTACTGTTGATTTATCGCTATTGAGCAACGCAGAACAGAACCAGGGAATGTTCCATGAAAAAAAAAAAAAAAAAATTAAAATTGGCCCAGAAAAGTGTAGTGAAAATAAGACCGCGTTTTATGTTGATCCTATGATACCTTTATGGTAAAGTTAGCTGTGAGATATTAATTTCGAATTTAGATACGGAACCTCCTTCATCTAAAACTTCTTTCATAAGACCTCAATGCTCATATCTCTGAATATTTATTTGAAATCCAAACGAAAATTGAACAATAGTTATTTTATTTAGTCTACCTTTTCTATTTAGCCTGAAGGTTTATTGAACAGCTTAAACATTGGTTTAATAAATAAATAGGAAACAGTAGGTATAGATACGTAACCTCCTTCATCAAAAACTTCTTTAGTCTTTGGGCTCTGAATATGATTCGAAGTTCAAACGAAAATTACAATAAAATGTTATTTTTCTTTTTTTTATTCAGCCAGGATTCTTTAACGGCATTAAACATTGGTTTAATAAATAAATAGGATACAACATAGCCGACTGTTGTGCATAGTGAATTATAATTTCTATCATTCCATGTTCGTGATGAGTATTACAAACGTATTGTAAACATCAGGGTGGTCCCCGTATTTTTATAAGTTTCCGAACTTTATATTGATATGTGCTTTATTTATGAATATTTATGACTTTCATGGTCATATTATCTCTAGTTGCGGCCCGCGGTTTGACCCGCGTAAGTCCCGATTCTGTGGGATATAAAGTAGACTGTGTTATTCTAGAACCCCAAATATTTACATACCAACAAACACACAAATCTCATTTACCTATGAAATTAGAAAGCTTGATGAAAATTGTCTTAACCGTCAATTTGGATTTAAGTAAGTATTTATTAAATCATCATTTATTTGAACCAATCAAATAGGTCATATAAAATTTGTTAGTGTACAACTTAAGAGGATAGGGTACCGGCTCTCTCTCCATACAGTCTCATTATCCAGGGAGGAAACAGTCGACTACGTTTGTATGGAGAGAGAGCTGGGTATCCTTTCCTCTTAACCAGTGAAAAGAATCGACCTAACCTTAATCTAGTGTAATGAATAGTGACTACAATATTTTGATTTTATTAAATTTAGAATCAGTCCATACCATTTTGACACAATAGACGCAATTTTGAAACAATTAGGTATGTAAAAATGTACTAAATCTGGGCTAAATGCAAAATCGTCATTCCAATAAATGGCTATTTTGCTACAGGAGCTACTGAAAAATTAAATTGATTCGAAAACTTTTGCAGATTATTAAGCATTTTAAACTTTTGAATCCTAAACTAAGGACATGGGTACCTACAAGAGTATTTATGTACTTAACACACGTCAAACTAAACATTCGAGTTTAACTAATTCCATATTCAAATTCGAAAATAGACAATTTCTCGGTTGCCAGTGCCATCACCTCGGAGCACAGAGTATAAAAACCTTGTTAAATTAAAACACGGTTTATGCTGAGTCATAACATCCTGCCCCACCTCTATACTTCGATAGTTCGTTCTTTAACACGACACGTTGTGCTCTCATTTGCATAGAGTTTTGGTTTTTTAAATTTTATTTCAAAAGAGTTTTCAATCGGTTGGTACCTCGCTGAACGTTCAATTTGAAGACATTCTCTGATTTTTTCTTAATGAAATAAGGAAATGTCGAACATTCAGCGCGCCAAATTCAAAGAATTTCGTAATAATAAAGACCAGTTAGAAATCGATAATATGTATTGTTTTTAATCTGAGACTCGCTAGAACTACTTACTAAAACTTTGAAATTTGAAACTGTTCAGGTGACAAAAGAGCTGACTTTATATTTTGATACATTGTGGTATTGCGACCCAGTTGGCACAATGGTTACCATGCCGGACTGCCAAACACAGGGTTGCGGGTTCGATTCCCGCCACAGACAAGTATTTATGCTTAGATATTTGTCTGTGGTCTGGTTGTTTCTATGTATTATAAGTATATATTTACAAAAGAAAAGTATATAAGTAGTATATCCGTTGTCTAGCACCCATAACACAAGTCTAGTTACTTAGCTTGGGGCTAGATGGCGACGTGTGGAATGTCCTGCAATATTTATTTATTTATTGCCATTAAAAGAGGCAATTCAGTCAATCAATTGGGCACCTAGAGAAACTTAGAATTTTTATCGTATTTTTTTTTAGTAAATAGTGTTGAATAGTTTTATTAGATAAGATATTATTTAAATATAGAGATTTAAGAAATACCTTTTTAACTATCCTGGATTAAACTGAGAAAAACAAATTCTGTACAATAATTGACGGTTTGAATTTACGAACAAAACAAGATTTCAATTTGGGAAAGCTGCAAAGTCTAATTAAGATTATAGATAGCAGATAGTCAAATTATTTTTTGCATTACACAATGGCACATACATAAACATAACTAACTATTAAAGTGTAAGTAATTGAAAAATTATATGTTCTAGGGTTAAGCGTTTAAGAAATTTACAGACATGTGCTTCCAGTTTTTATTTAAGTTTCAATTGAAATTTAAGTTTCAATTGTATTTGTTCCACCTATCTCTACCGTTTAGTTACTATTAGGGATAGATGAAATAAAAGTTCCACATTTCCGAACTGATATGTTTATAACAATAATAAGTACAAAAGAAACTTGAGAGGTGTCAAGGGCCACCCGGATGGAACGAAGTTCCTTTCGATTAATTAGTGAAGGAATTGTAATATTTTTTTTTGTAAATAATCGTCGCGTCACAAATACAATAATACAATGCGAAATAGAAAGAGGAAACGAAAATAGCTGGCTTGCTTTCCACTATGAGAGAGAGATACAGACAGAGAAACACACGCACGCAGCACGGCTTACAACTATAGCAAAAAAAAAAACTGGTTGCCTGTAAAGTCGGTATACGGGCGAAAGTTTTACGTGACAACAACTGTGCTCGAGTGGAAGGGACGCGTGCCTTTCACTTTTTATGTCTGTCTCTCTCGCTCTTAGGCGGGCTAACCATGCCCGCGTGCCTCTCACTCGCTCTCATTGTGAGCGCATAACGTCAGCGGAGCGTAACGCAGTTTCTTGAAGTGTCACCCGGCAAACCAATTTATAAAACGTTGTCACGTCAAAAGTGTCGTTACAACTTTTGGTCTTAATTTTTTCCGTCTAGCCCCCTTTCGCAACGCGCGATAAGAAACTATGGTTTCAAAAATATTTATTATTGTGGAGGAAGCAGGGACGCATAAAAACGCTGAAAATATCTAAATTTCCCCGGCATCCGGTTAAAATTCAACATTTTCTAAACTTTCGCTTAATCGTTTGAAGTGCTCTACACATAGTATAATTAAACTAAAACAAAATAAACTGAATTGCTTTTGCTAAACTTTTCCCATAGTTTCGACTGTAGGTACTAGGTACAGTATGCGTCATAAGTCCACTAGCAGTTTGCTACAATAATACTTTAACAATAAGCATTGGACTTACGACCTTCTTCTATTAGACGTTACACACAAACATAAATACTTAAATTATTAAAAGTACTCAGTATGATTATTATTTTCAACATGTTAGCTATGTCTTTAGTTGGCCGACTGGTATGATGTGATGATGTCTCTCTTAGCCGATTTCGGCCACAGCGACTGTTCAAAGACTATATCCATGTGAGAACATCTGATCATGACAACCTTTGGACGGACTTTGCTGAGCAGCCCGTTCGTTCGTGACTGACGATGGCCGACTGGTATAAGCCGTCACCCGCTACACCAGCCGACGTGGGTTCGATCCACAGGTTACGTTGTTATAATGTTCAAATAGTGCTGCACAGGATTGTAAACGTCACCGCGGCGGTGGACTTTAGAACGTTGATTGTACATATACCTACCTAATCATGTTAACTAAACCTACCTAGTTATTGCTTATCGTACGATCTCTTTTATTTTCATAAAGTAATGTTTGGAAACATTGCAGTAGGTAAGTAGGTATTACGAATATAACAATGGGTCGTTAATATGGTGTTTTGGTTTCAACTGAAACTAGGTAAAAAGGACATCTTTTAGGTATATCAAACACGTGGCTTATTGACAGTTTGTATTTGTGAGAAATCTTGTTGAACAATTTAATAACCGTTAAATTGCTAGTACCGGTACTTTGTACTTATAATTTATTTACCGGTATTAAGAGGGCGTACCCTCTTTTAATGTATGGGTATGGGACGTATGGTTTTGTATGGGTTTCATATAATAAGTCCTCTATTTACTTGCAAAATATCTCTACAATGAAGCAGTGTCAAACCTATTAAAACCATTTATTTTCCATACACAAAATCATACATAAAAATCCATTTTGTAAGGTACATAATATGTAATTTATTAAACACTAGCGACCCGCTCCGGCTTCGCACGACTATATTATGCATGTATTATACATATAAACCTTCCTCTTGAATCACTATATCTATTAAAAAAAACTGCATCAAAATCCGTTGAGTAGTTTTAAAGATCTAAGTTACGGCGAAAAGTGACTTTATTTTATAATAAGTAGTGATATGCGTGCATGGTTCATGGTGTGTTAGCCATGTCTTTTCAGTTTTCCGAAGATAGTGAGTTCGAATCGCGGTCGGATGTGCACCAGATTTTTCTTACAAGAAAATGATTGTGTGCCCTAATTAATATTGCTCTTATGGTTAAGAAAAAACATCGTGATAAAACCCGCGGCTTAGTTGGCCCCAGGCGTATTGACGAGGTCTTTCTTTTAGACTAAGTCGACTAAGCTGACAGGGTGATATAGATACTGGGCAAGCCTCCAGGCACTCTCCCGAAATAGCATGGCTAGCAGCGCTCTGCGGTTACACCCGCGTAACTCCCGCTCCCATGGAATATCGAAATATAAAATAGCCATAAAAAAAAATAAAAAAAAAAAAAAAAAAAAAGAAAAAAAAAAAAAAAAAAAAATAAAAAAAAAATAGCCATTCTCGACAAATGGACTATCCAACAAAATTTTTTTTCAATTCGAACCAGTAGTTCCTTAGATTAGCGCGTTCAAACAAACAAACTCTTCAGCTTTATAATATTAGTACAGTTTAAAGCAGCTGGCACTGTACCTATAAATAATTTAGTTTAGATATAAGGGCCAATCTGTATTTGGTAGTCTTTGAGTCGCGAGCGTATAGGTATCTAATAGGAAAGCGTGCTACATAATTTGCTTTGTCCTGACTGACGGATTAACGAACAGACTAAACCGCTGATCGTAGAGTAGAGACCTGAAACTTGAAGGCTGTGTTCTTTGTATGACGTAGGTATCAACTAAGAAAGGATTTTGAAAAATTGAAACGCTACGCGGACGAAGTCGCGGGCGAAAGCTAGTCTTCTGTACATATAAAATGCTATGTGGTGACTGATGGATCAACGCACAGCGTAAACCGCTGATCGTAGAGACCTGAAACTTGGAGGGTGAGTTCTTTGTATGACGTAGGCATCCGGTAAGAAAGGATTTTCCGAAATTGTACCCCTTAGGGAGTGAAAAAGGGGGGCAAAGTTTGTATAGGACAATGTCAGTCCTGGGCAAAAGCTAGCTTTATTACAAAAATGGCAAACGTTACGGACATTTTTGTTGGACAATCTGCTTTTGTCAAAATTCAAAGTTTTCTAATTTAGGCTAAGCCAAAGACAATTGGGTCCAGTAGTAAGTGATAGCGAGTGGGTTGGAAGCCTTTGGTAATAAATGTATCGGCGCTATCTACAAAGGCGAATCTCTTTGCGTCGAGCCGACTTTGCTGCAGATCTTTTAAGGATGCTGTGTACTAAGAGATATGATATTGAAGGCTATATTTTAAACTTACTGACGAAAAGACTAAATATTGCAGGACATTCCACACATCGCCATCTAGCCCCAATAAAAGTAACTAGAATTGTGTTATGGGTGCTAGACAACGGATATACTACTTCAGTGGTGAGGGGTCCATACATTCCGATTCCTGTTTGCGGATTCCGGCATAGGCTCATATATTTTAACACAAAAATAACGTCATATAATTAAAATTGCCTTACAAAATTACTTAGGTATTAAAGGTTCCGTACCTCAATAGGTAAAAAGGGAACCCTTATAATGTCACTTGTCCGTATGTCTGTCTGTCCGTGTTACCACTGATTTTCTCAGGAACCTAGCAAGTTGAAATTCACACCTAATACTGATGTTTTTTTTGTGTGTGTTTAGTAAAAAATGTTCAATCCGTGGATTGTGTAGTAGTTTATCGGCTTACCTTTACACAAATTTCAGTGCTCGCTACTTCACTATCACTACATAGTCACTATCACTATCACTACATAGTCACTTCACTATCACTACATAGTATAAAATAAAGTAGCTTTCTCTGTCCCTATTTCCCTTTGTATGCTTAAATCTTTAAAACTACGCAACGGATTTTGATGTGGTTTTTTTTAATAGATAGAGTGATTCAAGAGGAAGGTTTATATGTATAATACATGCATAATATAGCCGTGCGAAGCCGGAGCGGGTCGCTAGTATAAAATAAAGTCACTTTTCGCCGTCCCTATGTCCCTTTGTATGCTTAGATCTTTAAAACTACGCAACGGATTTTGATGCGGTTTTTTTAAATAGACAGAGTGATTAACGAGGAAGGTTTTTAGATATAATACATGCATATTTGCATAATACAGCCGTGCGAAGCCGGGGCGGGTCGCTAGTATACCTATACTTTAAACCTCGACCTACTGACTTAATAAACGGTAGTATATAAGTCGCAGGTGTCGATGTCGGCTCCGATTTTTTTACTTATTCATTTCGTCGACAATGGATTTCCGCAAATTAATAACAATTAGTTCACTTCCTGTCAAGGTGAACCGATTGGAAAAGAAAACAAATATAAATACCTACCAAAGTAGATTTCTGCCTAATATTCGAAGAAATTCCTCTGTTTTTTTTACACATGATAGGTCAGCGTTTGACCACTATCACACCTGCCTGATGGTAGGTGACGATGCGACTAGTCTGCCTGGTTGTATGACGAAAGAATGGAGATGACAACTATGACAAGATAAGGTCGTGGAGTTCTGTTGCACACTCCCCGAAATGACACTCAACTTACTCATTATACTTGACTTTCAAAATAATAAATAATAATAAATAATATCTTTATTGTTAAACTTACAGTCTCAGTAGGTGGAACTCTGACTCTTAAACTAAGAAAACTTGTGTTTTAAAAGCCAGCGTCTTCCCATCATATTATGTGCACAATACGAGTTTAACACTAAGAACATAAAGTAGGTTCATATACAATATCTTCCACTACACTTTGAAAACCATTAATTAACCAATAAGTGCATTAAAAACTTCACTCACAACAATCAACTCGTAGTAAGATTGAAATAGTACAATCAAAATTCAATGTGGGGTAGTTTCAAAACAAATATAATACAACTACTTAAGCAACGTAACAAGTACATAAGTATCGATACCTATCCATTCGAAGGTTATCAAATAAAAGTATACAAATATACGATCGTTTAGCTATTTCATCCGCGAAACTTTTCCAACCCGTCTGCGTCTGAGGCTGCATGGTCTAAGAAATAACCTTCCCTATAAAGGCCATAAAAAAAGAAAAAAATGATTGTTTGTCATTGGAATTTGAAATTAGCGTCATCTATCACGCCATTCAGAACTAGGTATAGTATTAAAAAAATCGAATCTAGTTTTTCCATAATAGTTTTGAGAAGACTTACTTCACGTTATGTCCCGATTCCGATTTTCGAGATCAAAATCCTATGTTCTTCTCATCTCCTAAACTACCACTATGCCAATTTACAACCAAATCGGTTCAGTCTTTGACCATGAAAAAACAAATTAATATACAAATAAATAATAAACGTTCGGATTAATACTCGTAATAGTTAGGATATGAATTTTAGGTCTATCGCCCTAAATGAAATTTTCCATCCTTTAGAAAGACAATGAACTTTTTCATGTATAGGTGAAATACAGGGTTATTAGTAATTATACTAGCAAGCCGGTCAGTGCTACTTCTGTGCACGTAAACAAAAAACTTTTGTTCTACGACTTTTGGAAATTCAAACATTTTTTTGAAAATCTTGAGGTTAGGTTTACCTGAAAATCAGCTGTTCCATACACGGAGAGGTCATTAACCTTAAAATTTTACTTATTTTTAAGTTTTATCTACTGTTCTTAGTTTAAATGACCTTTGTCTTAGAAAATCATCTGTTTTTTCGAAATTACATAACCTCAAATTTTCATATATTTTTCGCATTTCCAAAAGTCGTAGAATAAAAGTTGTTTGCTAAGGTGCACAGAAGTAGCCCTCAACGGCTTGAGTATAATTACCAATAACCCTGTATATTACCGCTTCTTGTGACACAATGTAGGTACTATTTTTATAAATAAATAAAACTTTCAGTGTATAACATACCTTATAGCGATCGGACTGAATATTTTATTAGCCCCAGAGAATATAGCGAGTCAGTTTGGCGCCATTTTTATGTCCATTATCGTTTTAAAATAGGTTTCTACTTACGTAAAAATAATTTAAGAAGAATCAACATATATTTTTAAAGTACATTTTGAATGTAACTTATCTACCTACCACAGATAAAGTTGTGTAATGAAATGATCCATTTATAAAGAGCTGGCTGAGCTTTTTGGATCGAAGTTCATTATCGTGGCTAGAGGACCTAGTCGAGAAAAAATGTAATGCGTAAGAGACAGATTTTTTTTTCATATAATATTATGTTATGTGTTTGCTTTTGTATTGTAAACCTACACACAAATATGTAAAATAAGTAAAGGGACTTTGTTCCAGTCTTGAGACACGTCTATTTTTTTGATGTGAAATATCTGTATATAGCCGCACGTAAAACCGATTTCTGGCGTGACGACGCGTCGCCACGCTATATGATGGTATATAACAGTCTATAATGCAGTAGTGTGTACGGTGTGGTGACGCGTCGCCATGCGCAATCGACTGTGCGATTCTATCACAATCTGTTCTTTTCTGCATATTACTTTTTTTAAATATATTTTTGAAGTGAAAACTACTTATGGCGCATTGGGCACTTTTGTGGGTGAGCATTTTCAGCCGTTCTCGCGACAGATTTTGACGCGACAGATGAAATTTTATTTGTGTTAGTCTTTTTGTTTAACTTATACTGCCATCTATTACACAAATTGAAAAACTTAGTTTCTAGAAAGACCGCTATTCGAATGTAGATGGCGCTGATTTAAATTTTTTACTGCCATCTAGCGAATAAAAAAATAAACTATATTTGTTTAAGTGAGTGCTAATAGATGGCAGTAGCAGATCGTTTCAAGAAATATTCTATGAGAAATAACAAGTTTATTGTTTTCACTTCTGCCTGCACTCCCGGAGTGCGCTGTTTTTTTTTAGCAGAAAAACACCCCGCGGTTTCCCCTGTGGAAGTCCCAATTCCATTAAAATTGACTCCTAATTAATCAATGCATCCTCATACCAAATTTCATTAAAACCAGTCCAGTAGTTTCGGAGCTTATTCGTTACAAAAAAGTCTGTTACCGGACGATAATTTTACGTGATAACGTCATAAGAAAACATTGATGGTAACCATGGCAACGATAAAACGTTGCTATAGTTACCTTGTCAATAACATGAGGCGTTCCAGTAACGACGCGTGACGTCACACTTTTTCGAGATTGCAGGTGTTCACCAATTTATAAAACGTTATCACGTCAAAATCTTTCATCTATAAAATATGAGTGTATTGTTAATAAAATTGAGAGTAGGGGATCCGTTACAGGAGCCGTTCAGCGTCAGCCAGTATATTCATAGTTTCTATAAAGAAAACTTAGAAAAAATAGGGCATATCGAGAATAGGTATTATGGCCCCTCAACATAATGGGCCATCATGCTGGCCCACTAATATGGGCCAGCATGTAGAGGGCGTAGTGGTGTCTGATGGCTTATGGTTCGTGGGATAGCGACTGGATGGCCACGGTGTCGGTTTTCGGTCGCACATCAAAGCAAGTGGGCAACGATGGCTCAACATGGCCATCGTGTATAGTTGCGTTTCAAATATCGCTTTGCCATCTCGCTGGTCCAGTGCTGGGCCATCGTGTAGAGGGGCGAAAGAATAAGTCTTTCCGCGAATGAGTCCAAAATAGAATAAGATTTTTCCATAAATATTTTCCATTTTTCGGTATGAGATATACCTATCGCGAATAAGTCCATGAAGGGGCATGGTCATGGTAGTTTAAATAAGTTTTATGCAACAAAAATATTTGCTCTAGAGTCATTATCCAGGGAGAAAACAGTCGACTACGTTTGAATAAAGAGAGCCTCGGTACCCTTTCTTCTTAAGCGATATACAGCATAGGGAAATTTTTTGAGGCCTATCAAACACTGTGCGTAGCCTAAGTACCCACTTAGGCTACGCATAGTAGATACCCATCTAATATCTTAAAATACCTAAAATAAAAAGCTCAAAAGCCCAATATCATAAAGCTTACATTATCTCTCGATCAAATTGCAAACAAGTGTTCATTTACGTCTCTGATAATATCGATCGACCGCGCCAAACGATTATTAATTATTTCTGAAATCTGACTTAATAAGTCATTAGTGATGTTTATTTATTTATTGCTGCGTCCCGCGGTTTCACCCGCATAAGTCCTAATCACGTGGGAATTTCAAACTAAAAGTTGCTTAAAACCTTCCTCAATAAATGGACTATTCAACACAAAAATAATTTTTCAATTCGAACCAGTAGTTCCTGAGGTCAGCGCGTTCAAACAAACAACGGAAGCCCTCAAAGATGCATATTTTTCTTCGTTTTTTCCACATTTCCCACTGATTCTTCGCTCCTATTGGTCGCAGCGAAATGTTGTATAGCCAAAAGCCTTCCTCTCTAAATGGACTATCCAACACAAATTCGAACCAGTAGTTCCTGAGATCAGCGCGTTCAAACAAACTCTTCAGCTTTATAATATTAAGTATAGGTAGATGTGCATTTGGGGGGTCTTCAAGTCGTGAGTGAATAGGCATCTTCTTGGAAGGCGTGTTACATCTTAGGCCGCAGCGTCAATCAGGCATCAGGTATCATAGTGGTCAAACGCTAACCCATATGTAAAAAGGCTTCTAAAGTTCTAACTTAACCGAGCTGGTGGCAGAATAGTCACATGACCATTGACCACGGCGACGTGAATTTCTTCTATACTTACCAACTTTGGAAGTAGTTGGTGGTATGTACCTACCTCCAACGGGAAGATCTTCCACCGGGCAGGTGTTATACCCGGTAGGCCGCGGCCCAACGATGTTTCGTTGCAACTTGTATATGAGCTTATCTTCAGAAAAACTTCGCTTGCGCGATCTAGGATCACCGATCGTATCAGTGGCGCCATCTGTTGGTGGTGATGTGAAGTGTCGCCACACCTACTTACCAACTTACTTTGCTTTTATTAGTGTTCCACTGTATCATACTGTAGAGTAGTTATCTAACCCAGTATTTCACTTCAGACACAGAAAAAAAGGCTTTTTTTGAAGTAAGAAATAAGCCTTAGACGCTAGAGCATAATTTCTTGGATTTTAGTAAAAAAATCTTAAAATGATATACTTAAACAGTATTCTTATTTGAAAAGCAATATTCTAAAATTAAGAATACCTATTGTTAATTATTTTCATTTTACTTACTAAAAACAAAAAAATCTCTAGCGTTTATAGAGAAAGGATTATTTCCTGCTTCAAGAAACCTTTTTTAGGGTTCCGTATTTCTGTGTACCTACTATCCGTTTCTGTGTTATTATTAGTACTAGCGACCCGCTCCGGCTTCACACGGCTATATTATGCATGTATTATACATATAAACCTTCCTCTAGAATCACTCTATCTATTTAAAAAAAACCGCATCAAAATCCGTTGCGTAGTTTTAAAGATCTAAGCATACAAAGGGACATAGGGACGGCGAAAAGTGACTTTATTTTATACTATGTAGTGATGTAGTTAAGTATGTGTTTTTTATTATGTTTTTGTTGTTATTTGCATCTTATTTAATTTCCTAAGTTTGAACGCCCTACCCTTCACCTTTCTCAACTTCTTGTCCATCCAAAGGTTACCTGGAAGAGATCGCTTTGAGCGATAAGGCCGCCCTTTGTAACACTTTGACTTAAGCTTTGTTTTTTATTAATAATGTTATTTGAAATTGGTGTTTACAATAAAGAATTTATTTATCTATCTGTACTGCGGCGATTCTCTCTTGTCCACAAGGTTCACATGAAATTAGCTACGTATAAAAGCTACCTAGAATGTCACAAGCAGTTAATCACTATATCCCAACACGGACATTTTCTTTAAAAATATCGCCCGCCCTAAGCAAAAAGCGCGTAAGTACAAAATTAAATAAAATAAAATCGCTAAATAATTTGCTTTGGAGCCACAGGCGCGTACGCGAGCCCTTGGGGCGCGCTTACCTCGCCTGTAATTACCGAAGCGCGGCGTCCACGCCCCACGCCGCCTAGCCACGTTGATGTATTGACAAAAATAAATGAATAATATCGATATAGAAATCAATTGAGTTATCAATTCCGAGCGTGAAGTATTTTATGCGAATTTGTTAAAAACTGGAAAGTTGTTAATGTTATACTCTGCATAATTTGTTCTTATCCCTATAATAGGTATATGTTTAAAAAATCTCGTGTCGCGGTGTTATGTTAGGTACAGTCGGCTGCATAATTGCAGCCCCCGGTAGAGTTCGAAAATTACTATTTTTGAAATGTTTTCATTCTAATAATTATTGTTTGATAAATTGATGAGTTAGAAGACTTTAAACTTCAACTAAAGCAGGTGTCTAGAATCTTGCTTGTGTTGAAATCATTCTTATAACAGCCGTTTTAGAGCTCTACGGTGGGTCTGCAATTATGCAGCCGACCGTACCAATCTCCACCTAAACGGCTGAATCGATTTGTATGAAATATTTTATACTATGTAGTTATTATTTTTGTATATTCATTAGGTCTAGAATCGAGCGACATATTTTTTTTTGGATATGGCAAAACAACTTTTGCCGGGATAGCTAGTACAGTTATAATATTGTTAATTCACTAGATATACAGGAAAAGTATTTTTGTAGTGCACATTTTTTTCTGCTGAATATATGTCGGCAGTGGAGTACATTTACGCAAAAAAAAATAAATAAAAAAAAAAACAAAACTTAATGTGAAAAACTTCCTGCAATTTCTAAATTATTGGGTATCTCAGTATTGATACACACAGTGACACGTAGGTACCTACCTTCATTTAGAGCGCGCTATTAATTTCGCTGGCGCTAGTATTTTGTCCATGAACTTCGTCGTTTTGTTAGAAACACCTAAATGGTTATAGCTCTGAGAGTTTTTGAGTTAGCTCCAAAATAAAAAAACAGTATTTTTTATTATAGTGTGCTTAAAACATACCGAAATTTGTGCACTACAAAAATACTTTTCCTGTATTTTGTGACTTCTAGCTTCTAGCATTATGGGAACCTTTACGCCGGGAACGATAAGGTTATTTGACTAAAATTTGTCTTCATTTATTTGTTTTTGTGACTGAGATTGATTCTTACCTACCTAAAACATAAAGTTTGCATAAGGTTTTTTTGGTAACAAATCAAATAGAAAATAATTTTGAATAAAAATTTTATTGCTCTTATAAATTTTCTTACAATTAGGAAAAAAATTCGCAATGCGAGTGTCAAAATATAAACTACGTAAAAATAACTAAAATATTACAATACATTAATCAATGAGATATTTTTAAACTCTTACAATTTATACAAAAAAATGTTTTTTTTTAACATTATGATTTTAGCTAAACTTAGGTACCTATAGTAATATATACAGACTTAATGAAAGAACTTAAAAATTTGATTTAAAAGAAGTTTAAAATGTCTAGAATTAGGCTTATTGATGTTTTCTCAGATATATTTTTAGGCAATAATCTTGGTCAATCGGATATTTTAGAATAAGATTGAATATATTTTACACTTAATTATCAGGAAATATGTGATTAATTTTTATATAATCATTAATTTTAGATGGTATAATAAATCTAGTTAAAATACATCCTAAAGAAATTGGATATATCTTGTTCAGTAGAGACTGAGAAGAATATATAGTGTAATTTGCTCGAATATCTAATGTTAACAATATCTTTACAAAAAATAGTAATAAATATAAATAAACATAGGAATCGTAAGTGATATTTTTATACAATTAATCATACAAAAATATTTATCTTCACACATAGCACCAAATATACATTTCAATTATATTTTACATACTTATACATTTACATTCAGGCAATAATTTTATTAGGGAAGATTTAAGTAAAAATAATGTCTTTTATAATTCTAGTTTTAATTTAAATAATTCATTTACATTTCGGAATCAAAGTGCAATGTACACGCACATTCACACAATTTTCTTAAATTTATAACAATTTTTTTTTATTAAACTTTTCACAATTTATAAAAATAACACAGTAGGTATTTTTTATACTACCTAATTTTTTCCCCAAATTATCCATTCTTTTTTGTTTTCAATAAAAATATTCAAAAGAAACCTAAATCTTATAATCGAGTCAAGAATATAAATATTATGAGTACAAGTTTCATATTTTTATTGAAAATTTTCTAATTAGGAACATTTAGAAATTGTAAGTATGCACAGTTCAGTGAGTCACGGGCGACGTTCAAAGAAAGTTTAAGTTTTTTCCAATGATTCATTAGTTTGACACGCCATGTTTGTTCGCATTGGCGAAAATAACACCGAAGGGTAGAACGAAAGGCACAGTATATCACATTATTCACACTTTACAGACGTTATGTCGTATTCTATGTTATTTGGAAGATCGGAATTTCTTTGGGCTATATTTCAGGAAGTCCTTAAAATATCTTATCCCATGAGTGCTGTGTCAATTGCTGTAGCAAGTCTGGCGGACACCGGCGAGGATGACGCTGAACTCGTCGTCTGGACGAGGTGGCGCGTCTGCCGGAGCAGGCGTGGGTGGTGCATAGCCGGGCGGTGGCGCGCCAGAGATCACTGATGCGTATGGTGCTCCATACATCCGCTCCGAGCACGCGTACTCGCCTGCGCCAGGGCCGCCTTGCTCGGCGCAGTAGCCACGGTATCCGGCCGCTGCAGCCGCAGCTGCCGCCTGTTGTTCGTACCGGTACTGCTGATGCTGCTGTTGCTGCTGATGGTGCTCCATCGTGCCTTCCGCCCCGTACTCTAGATACTTGTCGAATTCACGCGCATCCACGTCCGACTCCGGCGAGCCCGTCCTAATTTCTTGGCGCTGGTTCATGTACTGTTGTTCAGCCTCCTGTTGTTGGTTCGGTGGTTCCTCTGAGAAGTATGACCCGCCTGTATCGTACTCGGTCTTCGGCTGGTCTGGGTAGTGCGTCGCGTATGGCTCCTCTGTCTTGTACATGTGTTCGTACGGCTCGTATGAGTATTCGATGCTGTAGTTTGGTGGCACCGAGCCAGATAATGCTGAAGTAACGCGTGGCGCCGATCCGCCCAGTGTTTGTTGGTCTTGCGAAGTCGCTACTGGCGGAAAGAACGTGCCCGTCACGAGCGGTGGCTGCTCTGAGAGCGTCCTCTGCGTGCACATCACGTACATGCCATTCGCCATACCCATGGCAGCGACCGGCGCCGGTGAAAACGAGCCTGGCGTCCTGTACGGCTTATACGGTGAGTAAGAATCGGATAGCGAGGAAGCATTGATCGCCCGCCTTCGCTCTTCGTATTGGAAGTTCTCCTTCTCGTTTTCGACTGGCGAGGCATCGGGCGTAGGTAGGGGCGCTTCGGCGGGTGTACTGCGGCGACCTTGTGGCTCTGGTGAGCGTGCCGGTGATGATTCCGGCGTCTGCACGTGCCCATTGAACTGGTTATTAGTCTGGAAGTCTGGAGCGAGCGGCGAGGTGCGATACGGCGAGAAGCCAGCGCCGGGGTTGTGCGAGTATCGATCTGGTGAGTCGGTGTTAGCGGCGTAGGGCGAGCCGAGAGCGGCGGGGGCTTGTGGCGTGCCGCTACCGGCACCCGGCTGATTGGGCCGCGTCTTGTTCTGTTTCCTCCGCCGCGGTCGGTACTTGTAATTGGGATGCTCAGTCATGTGGATCACACGTAGCCGCTCCGCCTCCTCGACGAACGGCCGCCGGTCTTGTGGCGTCAGCGACCGCCACTTCTTGCCTGTAAAACAAAAACGTCGAAATTAATCGATTGTTTCGCACAACAACATCGTTACACGTTTTTACAACGCTACCTATGGAGAAAATTGACGTACTGTGCGTGCTTCGAACGCATTACGTACGATGATACACACGGGGTGTTATTTATCAAATACCGGTTACTATAGTTAAATGAAACATAATACTTTATGGATATTGGTTTGAAAACATCGAGATAATGCTCAAGAATAATATTAGTTGTGTGTTAAATAAATAAAATAGTTGCTTCTGTCACAAGCTCAGGCTTAATAATCACGATAGTGTTTTATCAAATAACTATAAAACACGCACTTTGAGCGTCTCATAAATAACATCGTACCACATCGAGCTAACTACACCTCTGCGAGTATTTGAATATGGACTTTAAATCTACCATGACATGGTCTGAATTTGCTTGTCGATCATAGTGTGAGGTTCTAAGAGAAATTATCGAGAAGTCTGAACAATCTTTGAGGATATTTATCAAGGCGACACTACTTGCTACCGGCAAAACAAACAACTTTACTTTAGTGAAGTGAATATCGATATTTTGTCGGTAGTGGTTATCGATACGAATACTTTATAGAAATTTAATCGCATTTTATACTTTAGTCATTAACGTTTTATGTTAATTTTAATTATATTGGATTTCATATTATCTTGATAAAATCTGAAAAACACGGATGTTAAGTGCCTAATTATTTTCTTATTTAGTAATTAATTCTTGATACCTACTCATTCGATTACTCTTCATCTAAACTAAAGATTAACAAAAGTCTGCAAAGTTCAAAAACATTTTAAAAGGTTAGTTATGAATATACTTAGGTATAATTTCGTGGCATGTTGACAGCGCACTGCTGCATACATTAAATTAACGAAAGTTAGTAATGTTAAAATACTTTTTTCGACATAACTTAGTTTTCCTCTACCGGACATAGTTTGTGGAATTTTTCACGAGATCACGACCTTAGAATTGAAAGTCTAGTTATCCCCTACTAAGCCAACACTACTCTAACATAATTTGAGGTCTTTTTTATAGATTTTTTTATCCATAGCTGCTAAAGACAAAGTTTTTGTCTGTTATAGGTTCTGAAACTACTGGACCGATTTTGTCGACACTTGTTAACTTGTAACAATGTTGTCAATACTTTCGTCTCGATATTCCTGATACTTCGCAGTGAAATCGTGGGACATTACTAGTCTAAAATAAATGTAAACAAATAATCTATACTAATATTATAAAGCTGAACGCGCTTGTTTGAACGCGCTAATCTCAGGAACTGCTGGTTCGAATTGAAAAATTCTTTTTGTGTTGGATAGTCCATTTATCGAGGAAGGTTATAGGCTACTTTTTATCCTGATATTCCCACGGGATCGGGAGTTACGCAGGTGAAACCGCGGAGCGCAGCTAGTAATTGATAAACTCTATAAGCTCACACGATTCGTATGAATATTGTATAGTAAAGTAACCATTTTCCCGGTAGGATTTTTTTATGTCTCTTACGACGTTTCGACTATGTTGCAATGTCTATCTAGTCCTATTAATATCTTATCAAGTCTTCTCGAAACCATCACTGTTGCAACATAGTCGAAACGTCAAGGTAAGAGAAATAAAAAATACGCGATAAAGAGCCAGGTTGAACCTATCTTATCTTAATCTTATCTTATCTTAATATATATAAATCTCGTGTCACAATGTTTGTCCTCAATGGACTCCTAAACCACTTAACCGATTATAATAAAATTCGCACACCATGTGCAGTTCGATCCAACTTGAGAGATAGGATAGCTTACATCCCGATATTCCCACGGGATCGGGAGTTACGCGGGTGAAACCGCGTAGGGCAGCTAGTAAATTAATAAATTATGAATGAAATGGGCAAATAATTTCCAAACATCACCCGTACAAATATCACTCTACCTGTTTGACTGATGTCAAACGTCGAGTTGACAAATGAAGGCAGGCTTCCTGTAGTGAGATGGGCCACATTAGTGAAGAGTAACGAATTATCAATGTTTCTGTTTTTATTAAGATTAAGAAGGTTAATTTGTGTGATAGTTTTACAAGCTCAAGTAAGTAGGTAGGCAACAAAGACTTAGTCCCATCGGCCCCGCTGGCTCTGCCCCGCCAGCGGGGCAGATGGGACTAAGTCTTTGTTGCCTACCTACTTACTTGAGCTTGTAAAACTATCACACAAATTAACCTTCTTAATCTTAATAAAAACAGAAACATTGATAATTCGTTACTCTTCACTAATGTGGCCCATCTCACTACAGGAAGCCTGCCTTCATTTGTCAACTCGACGTTTGACATCAGTCAAACAGGTAGAGTGATATTTGTACGGGTGATGTTTGGAAATTATTTGCCCATTTCATTCATAATTTATTAATTTACTAGCTGCCCTACGCGGTTTCACCCGCGTAACTCCCGATCCCGTGGGAATATCGGGATGTAAGCTATCCTATCTCTCAAGTTGGATCGAACTGCACATGGTGTGCGAATTTTATTATAATCGGTTAAGTGGTTTAGGAGTCCATTGAGGACAAACATTGTGACACGAGATTTATATATATTAAGATAAGATAAGATTAAGATAAGATAGGTTCAACCTGGCTCTTTATCGCGTATTTTTTATTTCTCTTACCTTGACGTTTCGACTATGTTGCAACAGTGATGGTTTCGAGAAGACTTGATAAGATATTAATAGGACTAGATAGACATTGCAACATAGTCGAAACGTCGTAAGAGACATAAAAAAATCCTACCGGGAAAATGGTTACTTTACTATACAATATTCATACGAATCGTGTGAGCTTATAGAGTTTATCAATTACTAGCTGCGCTCCGCGGTTTCACCTGCGTAACTCCCGATCCCGTGGGAATATCAGGATAAAAAGTAGCCTATAACCTTCCTCGATAAATGGACTATCCAACACAAAAAGAATTTTTCAATTCGAACCAGCAGTTCCTGAGATTAGCGCGTTCAAACAAGCGCGTTCAGCTTTATAATATTAGTATAGATTATTTGTTTACATTTATTTTAGACTAGTAATGTCCCACGATTTCACTGCGAAGTATCAGGAATATCGAGACGAAAGTATTGACAACATTGTTACAAGTTAACAAGTGTCGACAAAATCGGTCCAGTAGTTTCAGAACCTATAACAGACAAAAACTTTGTCTTTAGCAGCTATGGATAAAAAAATCTATAAAAAAGACCTCAAATTATGTTAGAGTAGTGTTGGCTTAGTAGGGGATAACTACTGCCCCGCTGGCTCTGCCCCGCTGGCGGGGCAGAGCCAGCGGGGCAGATGGGAAAAAGTGTTGCATCGGCCCCGCTGAACGCAGACGCGGACGCTAGCGGGGCCGATGAAACAAATTAAGTTTCATTTGCCCCGCTATAGGACTTACTTCCGTCGGGCCCGCTAGCAGATGGGAAAAAGAGATTGATTCATCGGCCCCGCTAGCGTCGGCGTCGGCGTTTTGCGGGGACGATGGGTAGGTACAGATCAAGTTACAAATAGAGGCAATCAATACTTAGGTTGCCGAAAAAGGAATGTCTGTAATTAAAATGGTTTGTATGTTAATCAGTTTTTATTGAGTGCTCAAAATACATAATATTTTAATAATAAAAAAATACACACAACAAGAACATCACATAAACATTTTTTAATTTTCATAATCATAGATGATAGTCACACAAATTACATTAATCAGTCTTCATTAATGAACATTAATGCCTAAACTGCTGACAGTTTTGTAAGATGAATATAATATTTTAGGTAAACAACATAACATAAAAAATACAGTATTTGACAAAAAATCAACGAGAGAAAACATTAACATTACAAACTATGTCAGTGTTTCGAGAAATTGTCTACTGGTTATTGGTCCATTTACAAATTTCAAGATCAAGTTATACTATTTAAATAATCAACAAAACAAAAAAAAACACAAAACAAGGACATTACTTAATAACTAGTTTCTTAATTTTTAATAGAGCCAGCCGGGCCGATGGGAGTAAGTCTAAGATAGTACCAAAAAGTTAAATGCAAACTCAATATTTTCTTTAATATTCTTATAGAAAGTCATACACTGCTTAATGGGACACATCACTCTTGATACATTTGCACACTCAAACTTCTAACTTTTAATAGTTTTTTCATAAATGGTCTAACTTTTACAAGAATTAGAGCAGGAATATAAACAATAATTCAGTGCTTTTATTTATGTAATTGTTATCTTGAACAAAATATGTTTATATTACGTAAAAAACAAAAGTCAATTTATGGGACACATCAAAATCAGAATTCAGTTTTTTTTTGAGAATTGCACAATATGTAACAGCTAAAGAGTGACTATCTCCGAACTTCGCTTTACTTTACTGCGACACAATAATTAGTAATTTCACGTTTACACGGTTGTCATGGATTTGACTTCGCGCTGTCTATAGACGCGTTTTGATTTGAGTTGAGTTGAGGTTTGGTGTTGGACCAAAAAGTTCTTTAAGTTTCTTAAGATGGACCCAGGCGGGAACGAGCCAACAACATGTCGTGCTGCAGTTTTATTTACACGAAACTTAGTTGTAAACCGAGTTAAATTGTATAATTCTGGTGGAAAGTTATCTAATTTAGTTCCGTGAAAGTGCACAAGTGTAGTGAATGTAAAAATCGGTGTCAAACATGGACTTTTCTCGTTGCCTCCAAAATCTCCTACAAGGTTAAAGTAAAGTAGCCACCGCTTTACTATGACCCCTGACTTGATAAACTGTGACTTGACGACTTGACCATCTTGAAACACTTTGAGCCCGATTTCTGTAAATCGGGCCATAACTTGATGCAAAATATTACTTGATACTGGCTATATGCACAAACCGTGCGAAGCCATAACTGAATGAAAAAAAAAATCCCTCTGAAAATTAAGAACAAGATGAAAATGGCATAAAATTGGGGCCAAACAAGAGAGAGAAAAAAAAAAGATGGACCCATGGAAAGTGACAGATGTCAAAGTGACAAATGTCAAAGTGACATCTGTCACTATGTCAAATTAATCAGCCAAACCGAACCGAACATACATCTTTTTCTCTCACCAAAAAAAAAGGGTCCATCTTAAAAACTTAAACTTAACAAACTTTTTGGTCCAACGCCAAACCTCAACTCAACTCAAGTCAAAACGCGTCTATAGACAGCGCGAAGTCAAATTCATGACAACCGTGTAAACGTGAAATTACTAATTATTGTGTCGCAGTAAAGTAAAGCGAAGTTCGGAGATAGTCACTCTTTAGCTGTTACATATTGTGCAATTCTCAAAAAAAAACTGAATTCTGATTTTGATGTGTCCCATAAATTGACTTTTGTTTTTTACGTAATATAAACATATTTTGTTCATGATAACAATTACATAAATAAAAGCACTGAATTATTGTTTATATTCCTGCTCTAATTCTTGTAAAAGTTAGACCATTTATGAAAAAACTATTAAAAGTTAGAAGTTTGAGTGTGCAAATGTATCAAGAGTGATGTGACCCATTAAGCAGTGTATGACTTTCTATAAGAATATTAAAGAAAATATTGAGTTTGCATTTAACTTTTTGGTACTATCTTAGACTTACTCCCATCGGCCCGGCTGGCTCTATTAAAAATTAAGAAACTAGTTATTAAGTAATGTCCTTGTTTTGTGTTTTTTTTTGTTTTGTTGATTATTTAAATAGTATAACTTGATCTTGAAATTTGTAAATGGACCAATAACCAGTAGACAATTTCTCGAAACACTGACATAGTTTGTAATGTTAATGTTTTCTCTCGTTGATTTTTTGTCAAATACTGTATTTTTTATGTTATGTTGTTTACCTAAAATATTATATTCATCTTACAAAACTGTCAGCAGTTTAGGCATTAATGTTCATTAATGAAGACTGATTAATGTAATTTGTGTGACTATCATCTATGATTATGAAAAATAAAAAATGTTTATGTGATGTTCTTGTTGTGTGTATTTTTTTATTATTAAAATATTATGTATTTTGAGCACTCAATAAAAACTGATTAACATACAAACCATTTTAATTACAGCCATTCCTTTTTCGGCAACCTCAGTATTGATTGCCTCTATTTGTAACTTGATCTGTACCTACCCATCGTCCCCGCAAAACGCCGACGCCGACGCTAGCGGGGCCGATGAATCAATCTCTTTTACCCATCTACTAGCGGGCCCGACGGAAGTGAGTCCTATAGCGGGGCAAATGAAACTTAATTTGTTTCATCGGCCCCGCTAGCGTCCGCGTCTGCGTTCAGCGGGGCCGATGCAACACTTTTTCCCATCTGCCCCGCTAGCGGGGCAGAGCCAGCGGGGCCGATGGGACTAAGTCGCAACAAAAGGCTCACCTTCGAGATCTAAAATTGCTTTTATTTGAATGTTTTTAACACAAAGGCTAAGTCCTGCTTAATATGAAGGAATGTACCTAATCTTAAATACTTAGTAAAATATACCTATTAAAGTAAATAATTAAGCAATTTAAAAACTCTACAGTGACCTTAAAATTTTTGTTGCCTGCTTTTATTGATTGATTTATCCAGATAAAGGTGTTTTTAACACCTGAAAGTGCTAAATATATAAGTATTTCTATCGAAACTATCACAGAATCAATAAAGCTGTGCCGCAAAAATCTGGAGTTCCGGAATGACCAATATTTTTGTCTACCTTCTAAACTATACAGGGTTATTGGTAATTATACTAGCAAGCCGTTGAGGGCTACTCTGAGTACCGTAACAAACAACTTTTGTCCTACGACTTTTGGAAATAAAAAAAAAAGTGAATATTTTGAGGTTAGGTATATAAATTCTAGAAACAGCAGATTTTTTAAAACAAAGGTCATTCAGGCTAAAAACAGTAGATAAAACTTAAAAAATAAGTAAAAATTAGAGATGGGCCGACTATAGCATTTGTCGACTAGCCGATCAGCCGACTAATCGGTTTTCAAATTGCTGACTAGTCGGCAGTGTCGATCATTTTAATACTAGCCTTTCGGAGGTTTTCGGAATTTGTCGTCATCACTCGGTTCGCTCGCGGACGCATACGAGTGATCGTGCGACCACGCCGAGCGTGTTGTGACGTGTTTTGTTTACATTTTATTTTCAACAATTTAATTGATTAATGCTACTCAATTATAATGATTGACTGATTTCTAACTAAGTTCCGAACTAAGTTATATGGTACTTTACTAGGTAAGTACATTTATTTAAATATGTAAAATTAAAATAAGTTCAGATAGTTAGGTGTCGGAAACTATTAAAGTTTCTACAGATAAATAATTGTTGTATCTTACAGGTTAAGTGCCGATTTTAATAGGCATATTTTGCCGATTAGTCGTCGACTAGTCGCCGACTATAAAATATGCCGAATAGTCGGCTTTCCCGACTAGTCGGTAACTAGTCGGCCCATCTCTAGTAAAAATTTAAGGTTAATGACCTCTTCGTGTTAGGAACAGCTGATTTTCAGGTAAACCAAACCTCAAACTTTTCAAAAAATGTTCGAATTTTCAAAAGTCGTAGAACAAAAGTTGTTTGTTTAGGTGCACAGAAGTAGCCCTTTGCGGCTTGCTAGTATAATTACCAATAACCCTGTAGAGTCAGTTTGTCACTTTTTCAAAAGGACTATTGTAAGGGCCTAATAGTTGTCAAAAGTCTGTTATCTTTTGTGTAGTGTTTTTCTCAATGAATGATTTTCAATAAATAGTCAAGATTTACCATCACAACGTTTTATGAACAAACTATCTATATTGGCGATTTAATTTTATGATAGGCTCAAAATGACAAACGCTGTCAATTTATAACGAAAACTTGAATTTATAAAAAACTAATAGAAAAGAAATTGATGGCAATATGTAAAAAAAATATGTTCGCTGTTTAAAAATATTCACGGTCAAGCACCCCGAATGACATTTTTTGTACGAATTAGTCAACTGTCTGGTTGACAGATAACATCGACAATGACTACCGGATGATCGTGTCACATCACTACGAGGTAATAATTTAGTGATTGCTGTGGGATGTCGAAACATTTCGATTAATTTATTGTAATTTTATCGATAATTTTGCGATAATAATTTTAATACTGAAAATAAACCTTACATAGTTTAATAAATACACAAGTAAGTATCTGAAACTTAAACCTCAAAATTAAAATAAAGAATATTTGCACTTTTTGTAACATTGCTATATTTTTTTACTTTATGTTTATGGAGCAGAATAAGAAAAGTAGACAAAATTTTAATATTTTACACAATTTTGTTCATTTATATTTTTATGCAATTCTGTTGCATACAGGTCGCATCAAATAACTAGAACCAGGAAGAAGTACAAGAAATACTAATGACTTCTCTTTTTTCGTACGAGATCACCTTAAATCGTCTTAAAAACTAAGGACGTCTGTCTTTGAAACCCAATAAAAAAGACACAAGAATCTGATAGGGTTATATTTTTGTGAAATTTTAAGAGTTAACAAATTATAGAGTCTCGTTCGACTGTTTGAGTCTAGGGCTTAAGCTCCAAAATTCCAGAATTCCGGAATTCCGGCTTATTTCAGTATCGTTTGTAATACCGAAATTGATGAGAGCAAAACCGGAATTTCGATATCATTTCATTTCATTTATTTGCATTCATATGGTAGGTACAATAGATGTTACAATAGGCATACAAGTTCACATATGAGCCCTGCCGGGCATTGCAAATTGCGTGCGGTGACAGGCCGAGGCTTATCGGTTGTTTAGAGTCCAAAAGGCAGTTTTCTAAGACGGTCGCGATAGAGGACAATGCTTCAAGTATCTAAAAACAATACCGCCGACTAGTGTCGAGGCTAAACGCGACTTTTCACCAGTTTCTTGCATTTGTAATCGTGTAAAAAGTGTTCTAACAAACAACAGCCTGAATGCACTGACTTTTTTGAAATTTCACATCCAACAAAAGTTCCAGATGATAGATTCCTTAATTTTTAATGATAATTACTGTTCTGAACAGCTATTACAATGGATTTATTATTCCTACCTAAAATACCCCTTTGTTTCGATAACATCAGTTATTTAATAAATATTATGCATTTTGTATACCTATTATGTTTAAAAGAAGCATCAAATTCCGTAATTCCGGAACTGCACAGATCAACTTGTACTTGTATACAGGCTTTTTTCCGCGATTAGACCCTTTTTAATTGGGTCCTTTTTGCGTGAAGATGGAGTAGGCTTGCCCAGCACCTACTACCCTCTCAGCTTAGTCGACCATGTCCAGAGGAGATAACTTGTCAATACTTCTGGAGCCAACTAAGCCGCGGGTTTCATCACGATGTTTTCCTTCACCGTAAGAGCAATGTCAATTAGCGCACATGAATTTTTCTTAAGAAAAATACATTGGTGCACGGCCGGCCTGGATTCGAACCCACGACCTTCAGAATGAAAGTCGAGGTATCTACCACTAAGCCAACACCGCTCTTGCACAGATCAATATTGAACCTGAATTCCGGAATTGCAAAATGGACCGATATTCAAGTTCTATTTGAGTCGCTATGCTCTATGCTTTTGTTTTTTTAGGAGTTAGGCTTTCACGCTCACAACAGTCATTCTTACAGTAATTTTGAAGGTATTTATAATGGAGCAATTAACCTGTACCAGACTACCTACAATATTAATCATAACTGATCATATTTAATGTAGGATTGGGCCACCAGTGTCGAGGTGTCGATGACTCGTCCGGTTGTAAATCGAGTGGGCTACGGAACACTAATTAGTTACCAACTTAGATTAGGTGTAGATATAGATACTCAATTATCTATGTCTAGGAATGTTGCTATAGCCATCTGTGATACACTAGTCGAGATTTATCGATCATATTTCTGTAGGATTTGTAATATTTTGCTAGTTGAATAATCAACTTGATTTAAAGACGTTTCAAAGTGATGTAATGTTCTGCATGACTCTTCACTATCATCACTACATAGTATAAAACAAAGTCGCTTTCTCTGTCCCTATATATGTATGCTTAATCTTTAAAACTACGCGACGGATTTTGATGCGTTTTTTTTTCTTAGATAGAGTGATTCAAGAGGAAGGTTTATATGTATAATACATGTATAATATAGCCGTGCGAAGCCGGGACGGGTCGCTAGTATTGATTTTAAAAAAATATTTTGATTTCGATTGGGTACCGGTTTTTCAAAGGTTTCATTAAAATGACACAGTAATCATAAGAAACCGAAAAGTAATATTGTTTTCTTTAAATGTTACGTGGATTAACCGCCGTAAAGTTAGTTCCTAAGCTTTGTAAAGATCTGACCCTTCAAATGGATCTTTATTTTTAAAAGCTTTTATTTAACACTATCACACCTGTCAGATGGTAAGTGATGATGCCGTCCATACCTATTCACTCGCGCCTTGAAAACCCCAATTGTACTAGTCTGGAAAGACAGACGCATGTAACTGATTCCATTCCCTTGCTATACGAACAAAGAACTTCTGATATTCAAAATTATTTTAAAAGTGATAAGTTCTATGCTGTTTACTACATAATACCTACTGCCTATAAATACATGTTTTTTATTAGACAAATATATTACTAATACAGTAAATTACCAAAAACGTTACGTATCTTGACATCCCATTTACTCTTCACAAAGTAATAGTGGCTCGCTTCACCACACACGTAACAAAATATAAAAAATATACAAAGAAATAAAATAAAGATTGACTGATGGTTGTCATTCAAAAGTTCTACGAAGGTTTTGCTTGATATAATCCATAGTTTGAACTAAAATTAATGTTATATCATTTATAATGTTGATAAGATAGTTAGGGGTTACTTTTGGGTGGTTTTCAAATTGATATATTGTGAGTTTGTGAGATATTGGTTGGTTTTTGGGTAATCTATATTATTGTCCCACTCTTGAGCAAACGTCCTTCCTTTGCACCCTACCAAGCGTCTTGGTCATGGGCTAAACTTGACTTCACATTTTTATAGAGTAACGAAGATCTACAAAGAGAAAAAAGCACAATTATGGAAAAGGAACAAAGGGTAGAAAGAGAAAGAAAGTACCTATTAGCTACAGAAGTGAAAAGCGATGAATAACTAGGTGTTGCTAGAAATAGAAAGAGGAAAATAATCAAGAAAGAACAGAGAGGACAAGGCGATACAATAGATGAGAAAGCACAATCGTTCATCGATTTATAAGAAGTTATCACGCTATAAATATATGTGTGTATTCTGATTTATTCAAGCAATTAACCAGAAGCTGTTTTAAGCCGAAACGCATTAACTGTATAGATCGTAACATAATACAACATTCGATCGATCATCTATGTTCGTAAGGTGGTCCATCGTCGAATTAATTGGACCACTATTAATCATAATTCATAATCAAATTGATGATATGATAAATAAACGGTTATTAAAAGAGTCGGTTTTAGTTATGAAATTAATAATTAATTGGTACTCTTCTTTTAAACAGTTACAATTTTATAACTTGTAAGTTATACTAATAGTTTAAGATCGAAGGAAAAAGACGGAAAGTCTTTTACATATTTTGTGTTCTACTCTTTTCAAAGTATTTGAAGAAAGAAAGAAATTGTTATTTCTGGACTATAAGTAAATAACTACACATAAAAATAATCACATACACAAAACAAAATGCTCATTAGCTATTATATCCTTTTTAAAATCAGCTGTTTCCTGCACCTAAACGTTACTAAAAATGAAATTTCAATTCAGCCTGCATCGTCTTGGAATAAAGTGTCTACCAGTTGGATTGGATTTGGACGAATTATGCAGCAATTTTTAAATGTCTCTTAAATTCCTCAGGCTACAAAGAAAATGTCAATTAGAAAGGCATGCTGCCGACTCTTTGCACCATTGTGGGTTCAATCAATCGTTTAGATATTTAAACCGAAGGATCTTTTACATAATTCATTATTCCGAATATCGCTTAATCAATCGTCTTAAAAGTAACTTTTTAAGGTTTCTGCGTCACGAGAAAAACGTATTATTTCAAGCTTCATGCTCCGCGCAAGTTTTAATGCTTGAATCAATCAATCATTTAATCAGATTAAATAGAGTAAAAAATTGCAAAAATTTATTAAAGTAGGTACTTGGCTATTGAGGTAAGTGAATAGTCTAAAGTAAGTAGTGATTAATAACTGTGGCCAGCTGATTGATACAAGCAAAATGACGATGACTAGGTAAGATTATTAGGCTAAATGGCTTGAAAGAGTCGTTGGCAAATACAAATGTTCTCTACGCATAGCGTGTACGTTTGCAGTTTCAAGAGTTTCAAGCTTGCAGTTTGGCTGTCGCTTGATCGTGTAATGCCAGTTTTAAGACTAAAGTTTTTATTTTCCGTCGATTGGTTAGTGTCGCGTTAGCTCGGTAGATGGCAGCACAAAGTTTTTGCGCAGACGACGGATGTCGAACTCCACGAGTCGCATTTTAAATTTGAAAATTATGCCGTTCCTTTTTACCTAGAACACTGCGTATATATCTGTCCCGTTCGTGTGTGTTTTTTTGCATTTCGATTCCGAGTGCGTGGTCACTTTTTTTTTAGCTGTCTCATAGTTGCGCGCTGGACGGTGGCAGTTGGTTTTATTGGTACCAAATCGAGTTATTTTACGATTTCGGCGTGCATACGATGCAGAGGCGAACTTTTATAGTATTCTTGAATATTAATTTGTTGAAATATTTAGTGGTTTTTGTATTATTATAGTGTGTATTTGATTCCATTGATAGTTTTTTTCTTATTTTAATAACCGTGACCTACACCTGTAGGTGTTTACTATAAAATAGTAAAGTTGAAATAACTTTTTGTTTATGGCATTTCCGGAACTACTATAAACTGATTCTGATTATTCAATTATTGATACAGGGCTACATTATTAACTTAATTACTTTATTAAGTATTTTATTTATCTGGAATCAGATAAAAATATAAAATCAAAAGAACTTAGGCAATATAGGATTCACTTAACAAAGTGAATTAAACCAAGATAATATCCCACAAAAATCACTGTAAATAACCCTGATTTTTGTTTTAATTATGGCAATAACGCAATATTATAAATACAGTATAAACTCCATGTAACGTCACTCGATTTAACGACACACTCCCTAAAGCATCGAAATCACTCTGCTTTGGTTGGTTTAGCTTGTTTTCCATACAATGATACACTCTTTAAAGCATTACACCCACTCTCAATAACGACAATTAATAATTATATAAAAAAACAACCGAATTGAGAACCTCCTCTTTCTTTTGAAGTCGGTTAAAAAGTACTTTTTAAGTTGCCAAAATAAGTAAAACCTGCACAGCTGTGTACGTTCTTTTGTCGTTCTATTGTCCTAGACCGTAATAAACTCGACTGTCGGCATCAAACATACCGAACTTGTAAGGAATCCTTTCTTTTGTTTGTCGTTATATAGAGTTTACACTGTATTCCGAAACGATGAAGTAGTTGTAGTTAGTTTTTAAATCACCCCCAACTATTGACTCATCGTTGCTTTCAGTAAATCTAAATATTTTCATGTTTCAAAACAAAAGACAAAAATATTTTCTTAGACAACCAATACATTGGCTCATAAGCGAACCCACTGGCAAATACTATAGTAAACATAAAACCAAGAGACAAAGGGTACCGACGAATTTCACTGACAGTTTGTGAATCACTTAAAATTTTCCAGTAAATAGTAAATAGCCTACGCACTATAGAATTCACTATAATACTGCACTATTCACTAGACACTTTAAGGCTAGTGTATTTTAAACGTCCATATAAAAGTGGACAGTCAATGCAAAAACAGTAGTGCAATTCGGTTGCTTTTAGCGATAAAATATGAAATACCAGTCGCGGTTCGCCGTTTCATCTGCGTTTGTCCTGATCCCGTAGGAATATTGGGATAAAATGTTACCTATGTGCTAATCCAGGTATCTAGCTATCTACATACCGAGTTTCACACTAAGATAATAACACCAAAACTTTAACATTTATAATATTAGTTAGTTGTTGGAAATGAAATATCCATATTTTTTGCATTTTTTCCAAAATCTATTTTGTACCTAATCATATTTTTGAATAAGAATAAGAATTTTTATTGCATATATTGTGTACAATGGATGGTAGGTAGTTTTAAAATTAAGTAACAACAATTTACCCATTGCGGGCATGCAATAAGTACTTATTAAAAGTACTAAAATAAAATTTCAGAAGAATAACATCATATACTTAAATCTATAATTAAAATATAGTTTTTGTTATTAATCTATTTTTAAAATTTTATTACAATAGAGGTACCATGTACCTAGTGAAAGCTTCAAGCTAATCCCTTTACAAAATAATGCCATTTTGTTATTCTACATTGTCATATTCATTGGCAAAGGTCTCTATTAACCCTTCCGAGCTTCTTGGTTCATGGTCGTAAGTTGGCTAGGACCGATAATATAAAAAAATAATAATATTTTAAACGTCATCTAATCTCAAACGATGTAAACTTTGTACTGTAATAATAAACAGTATCCTATAGTTTCTAAGTAGCTAGTCCACTACCATTCCATCGCAGTAGCCCAAGTAGTTTTCTTCTGTAGTTTATCAATAGTTCTATCCAAACCGTGTTGGCTTCGGCCCCACGCACGCCTTTCAAAGGTCCGGTGATATGGGACACATAACGCCTCAAGAGGCTCTCCCTGGATGGTTGGGTCAAGGGTCAGATCCAGAAGACTTGGATACGGTACGTGTCGCCAGAAGATTTCTTTCTCTTCGGCCCTAACCATCATAGCCCTGCCTCGCTGCCGACGCAACGGTCTTCTAGGTTTAGGTTTTTATATTAATGTAAGTACTGTTTTTTGTTCAAAATTTATAAGTTGCCTACGGTTTTTTTGGTTGTAATTCGTGACAAAATAACATGAAAATAAACAAATGAATAGTTTTTTAGATTGACAATAAATAATTAATATTGATATGCGAAATATTTAGTTTTTAATTAAGATGGCAGGTGGCCTTTAATAACCGGAGGTACCTTTCATAACTTATAAATTAAATTTTAGTTTTTATTGTGATGTTTATACCTATTTTGTTTTTGTAAAAAATATATACCTACTAGCTGCGCTCCGTGGTTTCACGCTCCGCGCTCCGTGGTACGCGTTCCCGCGTAACTCCCGATCCCGTGGGAATATCGGGATAAATTAAGATGTAAGCTATCCTATCTTTCAAGTTGAATCAAACTGCACACGGTGTGCAAATTTGATTAAAATCGGTTAAGTAGTTTATGAGTCCATCGCGCACAAACAACGTGACACGTAATTTATATATATTTGAAATTTCTGAAACAAAAAATGAGAAACATCATCAAAAAGTCCTATAAAAACGTATTGAATGCAAAAATAGTAGTAACTTCTTTTCCTATAGACATATTTTAGTGTTACAAACATTCGACCATAGCATTCCTTAGAGAACATTCTTTTCCCCTTTGCGTCTGTTTCTGGGAAACGTGTCGCGGATGAGACGGCTGCCGAAATCCATAAACTTTTATTCGGGTTTGACTACGCCATTTATCGGTGGAAACGGACGCTTTGCACTTCTGTTGTGTGGGATAAGTTATAAGGAAACTAGCGACCCGCTCCGGCTTCGCACGGCTATATTATGCATGTATCACTACATAGTATAAAACAAAGTCGCTTTTTCTGTCCCTATTTCCCTTTGTACGCTTAGATCTTTAAAACTACGCAACGGATTTTGATGCGGGTTTTTTTTAATAGATAGAGTGATTCAAGAGGAAGGTTTATATGTATAATACATGCATAATATAGCCGTGCGAAGCCGGGGCGGGTCGCTAGTTATATACATATAAACCTTCCTCTTGAATCACTCTATCTATTAAAAAACCACATCAAAATCCGTTGCGTAGTTTTAAAGATACAAAGGGACATAGGGACGGCGAAAAGTGACTTTATTTTATACTATGTAGTGATAGTAATACTTAGCTACGCCCCGCGGTTTCACCCGTATAAGTCCCGATCCCATAGAATATTAAAAAAAAGTAGCCTATAGCCTTCCTCGATAAATGGAGTACCTACCCAAAACAAGAATTTTTCAATTCGAACCAGTAGTTCCTGAGATTAGCGCGTTCAAACAAACAAACTCTTCAGCTTTTGGATAGAAAGATAGATTAATCATTTAGCTTTATAATATTACAATAATATAGATATAGATTTTGACGGCCCAGTTGGCACAATGGTCACCATGTCGGACTGCCAAACACAGGGTTGCGGGTTAGATTCTCGCCTCAAGACAAGTATTTATGCTTAGATATTTGTCTGTGATCTGGTTGTTTCTATCTATACTAATATTATAAAGCTGAAGAGTTTGTTTGGTTAAACGCGCTAATCCGAAACTACTGGTTCGTATTGAAAAAATTTTTTGTGTGGATAGTCCATTTATTAAGGAAAGCTTTAGGTTATATAATATCACGCTGCGACTAATAGGAGCAAAGAATCAGTGGGAAATGTAGAAATTTTTTTTATAGTCCCACAGGATTGGGACTTACGCGGGTGAAACCGCGCGGCGCAGCTAGTAAGTATATAATTTTACAAAAGAAAAGTATATAAGTAGTATATCCGTTGTCTAGCACCTGTCGATGTGTGAAATGCCCTGCAATATTTATACAGTGAAATATGAAGTGAAATACATCCAAAGGTTGCCTGGAAGAAATAGCTTTAAGCGAAAAGGCCGCCCATTTGTGCAACCTATACTTTCTAGCTATTACTTTACTTTGTGTTTATCGTGTTCTGTTTCTTTCTGTGTTGTACAAATAAAGTTATCTATCTATCTATGAGAGATTAAAGAATTTAACTCAGAAATTTAATTAAAAAGATCTAATGAGTCTATATTTTGACACGTTAAGTTTTTTTTTCGTAATAATTAATTTTAAAATTGAGTCGTACTGTCATTTTTAATTATAAAAATGGTAACATTTATTTACAATTTTTATGTTTGATTTGTGTGACTATTGATTAAAACTATTTTTAATTCTCATTAATGTGTTTTTGTCTGACGGTACCTTTGCTACTGAGACGGTTGTGTGAAAGAAGATAATAAGTGGGATGAAATGGAAATTGAAAAATACTGTGGTATGAAACGCCTAAAATATTATGCGTGGGAAGAAATAGTGGGATGAAAGAGCAATACGCCACATACACAGATAGGCACAAAAACATTAACCTTTTTCTTGCAGTCGCGTAAAAACGTTTTCAGCTTGAAACTTATCCCACAAACAAACTTCATCTTTAAGTAATAAACTTTTGTTAGCTAGTAAATGGCTAGCCACAGGCAATCCTCATTGTAGTACGAACAAGCACCGCCCATAAGCTTATTGCATACTTTATAATCTATTTTATGTTGGAATTTATGTACTTACCTATATACATATAAAGATTTTATTAAACTGGGGAGTATACAAGGTAGGTACTTTCTGGTAATAAAAGCCACCAAAAGGTTTTTTAAAAACCTTGATATCTGCTGACGTTATTTACAACGTCTTAGGTTTATATGTGTACCTACAATATGATTTACTACGTCTTGGAGGTAAAAAGCCGAATTTTAGATTACGTGAGGTTGAAAACGGAATCAATATTATTAAATTATGTCCTGGGGTTGAAACTTGGGGTTGAACACCGATATTAGTGACAAAAAATACTACTTCTCTAACTTTTTATACCTTTTTTGTACCTTGTTGGCTGAAATAAACAATTCTTTTTTAAATGGTCTATAAAGCAAATATTTTACTGTGTTTCATATGTTTGTAAGTAGTTTTGTAATTAGAGCAGGTGGCCCTTATTACCCGCAAGTACATTTTAATGCGACGTGTGGTTCGTTATCCTACTAATATTATAAATGTGAAAATTTGTGTGTGTGTGTGTGTGTGTGTGTATGTATGTTTGTTACTCCTTCTAGTCGCGCCTAAAGAAGTACTTCAAAAATAACAGTTACTAAAAACTAAAAACGTTGCCAGTCCTTTTTACTCTGTTCTTAGTGCTCAAAAAAAAGTGACCATGCACCCCTGCTGTGCCCATGCTAAGTTTCTGACTCTTAGCTCGGTCTTACGCGAGTAGAGCAGCCTAGTAAATTGATAGAATCCTTTTATAAATTGACTTTTTTACCGTCATCGCTTCAATGGTTTAATTCCCAATGACAACATTAACTAAACGCTTCCTAAACAAAAAAGACGGTCCTTTAATTTTATGGTTTTTCTTGGAAAAAACGCGCACGCGCGTCCCATCGTAACGGGTTAAATAGGGACTAAAGTATGAGGTTTTTATGGGTGAAAGAGCTTAAGAGACATTGGATGAAAAGGTAAAGAAAAGGCAATCAAATTAAAAGATAATAAAATATTGAGTGTCACAGTGGTCACCGTAAACTCATATTATACCGTTTAACAAATGGAGCCGTTTCTCTACTGATTATACTAAACTAGCTAGGAGCGGTGTTCGCTTAGTGGTAGATACATCGACTTTCATTCTGAAGGTCGTGGCTTCGAATCCAGGCCGGCCCTGGACCGATGGATTTTTCTTAAGAAAAAATTATGTGCGCTAATTGACATTGCTCTTACGGTGAAGGAAAATATCGGCATCGTGATGAAACCCGCGGCTTAGTTGGCCCCAGAAGTATAGCTTTTGTCCGCGACTTTGCCGCATATAAGTCGAAAATGGACCAAGGAATCACGTTGTCCCAAACAAACTTTGCCCCCGTTTTTCACTAAGGGGTAGAATTTCGAAAAATCTTTTCTTATCGGATGCCTACGTCATACAAAGAACACAAGTTTCAGGTCTGTAGAGGTTTAGACTGTGCGTTGATCCGTCAGTCAGGACAAAACATATAATATGTATAGATTTCACCCGCGTAACTCCCGATCCCGTGGGAATATCAGGATAATAAAAAGTAGCCTATGTTACTGTCGATCAACCAATGTATCCTTATAAAAAGTTTCATCTAAATCGGTTTGGTAGTTTTGGAGCCAAACTAACAATTAAATCTTTCCTCTTTATAATATTAACTAGCGACCCGCCCCGGCTTCGCACGGCTATATTATGCATGTTTATACATATAAACCTTCCTCTTGAATCACTCTATCTGTTTAAAAAAATCGCATCAAAATCCGTTGCGTAGTTTTAAAGATTTAAGCATACATAGGGATAGGATAACGACATAGGGACAGAAAAAGCGACTTTATTTTATACTATGTAGTGATATATATTAATATTTATTTCAAGACATTACACACAACGCCATCTAGCACCAAGCTAGATAGGTTATGAACCTAAGAAGCTCCCTGAGGCATTTTATAGTATCTTAAACTCAACTAAGTTCATACACCGTTGTAATAAATTATAATATTGATGATCTATTGTATGACCATAGATACTTGCAAAACGTAATCATAGACAACGGACTTCTCCCTCTTTGCCTCCGGATTTATAAAAACTCTATAATTGTGTTTAAGTATAGGGTGAACGGGTGTTAAACATCGCGCCTTAAAATAGCGAGTTAAGAGGAAAGGGTACCAGGGGCTCTTTCCATAAAAACTATTACAAAAGTAGTCGACTGTTTCTCCCTGGATAATGACACTAGAGCAAATATTTTTTTTGGTTGTATGAAACTTATAACTGCCATGACCAAGCCCCCCTATTTTTTGGTTATTTTTATCTTAATTTCTATGATAATTAGAAAATTGAAAAAACCAAAACATACATGGTCATGGCAGTTTTAGGTTTTTTATCACAGTTGCTCATAAAGTGGATCTTATTAAACCGCTTTTAGGCTCATAATGCAACGTAATACACGCGTGCGATAAAAAAAAATCCAACTAGTGTTGGAAAATAATACGTCATCCCGATATGTCAAATACGTATCTTACTGCTAATGACATATAGTAGATGAAACATTCTTAAGGACATCGTTCAAATCGTACCCAAAAATTAACGTGCCGGCCACAAAAAAAAATGTTTCTATCTTGTAGAGAATAACATTTTAAATAATGTTTAATAAGGCAACAAAGAGCTACGATGAACCATCGGCGCCGACGCAAAAACAAATGAAAAAAACCCTAAAAAAATATTGTATGTCAGACGCTGTATAGGTTAAAAGTCTTTTGCCTAGCCTTTCGGGAGTGTAATTAACAAAAAATAGTAAACATAACCTAAAATTCTTAAAAACTTTTTATTATTAAAATTTTAACAAGTCTTTTTTTTTATTCGCAACTGTGATAATAGGTTTTATGGCACAAAAATAATTATGCTAGTGTCATTATCCAGGGAGGAAAAAGTCGACTGCGTTTGTACAGAGAGAGCGCCAGGTACCCTTTCCTCTTAAAATAGCGAGTTAAAACGAATCGTCGCAAACTCAGTAGTCGGTAGCGACTCGTCAGCAGCGGATGGTCTAACCTGATGTCGCCATAAACTTCAATTTCGTCTAAATAGGGGGTAGTATAAACAAAGTTTTCGTCATCAATCTCAGGTCGTACCTATACAATTTACAGTAAAAAAAACGACTGAAACAAAAGACGATCGAAATGGATACAAGAGACGTCTTATGGTAATGATATTGGCTACTATACAGAAGGTCTATTGATAAAATGTCATTGTTTTGTTCACATTTTATTTAAAACGTCTATTAGTTGACAGTGTCTACAGATAGTGGCAAAATGTCTAGCTAGTAAAACGTCTTAATTAGCAATAGATGATTTGGGCTTGTATCTATTTAATATAACAATATTTGGTGACAATTCAAGTTTATCTGTTTTCAAATTTAATTTATTTATTTCATATTAATAAAATCCATATATTACAATAAAATAAAAATAAATAATCAAAAATACTAAAAATAAACAAATTCTAACTCACAATAAAACTAAAAATCAAAAATTCCATAAAAAATCTTTTAACATTTTCAAATTAAAATTAAAATTTATAAAAATAAACAAATCAAAATGTCAAAAGAAAAATGTCAATATTAATGTCAAATATAAAATAATAAAAAATAGAAGAAATAAAATTAAAATAATTGTCACAAAAAGATAAAATCATAAAAATTTGTATACCATTATTAATTAGATATTATGGATGTTGTTTTAGGACGAAGTAAAATATATCTTGAATATGAATCTTTAATTGGGCTTTCAGCCTGCCTAGCATCTAGGCAGGCAGGGCTATTTACTTTACTATGCTTACTTAATAGTAATACCACATTCTTAGAAACACACATACTTAATATCGCAAATTAAAGAAAATCGCTATTTTTTATTTTCTGCAATTTTCATACTACATATTTATTTTGATACTTCGGTTTTGGGAATACCAATCCATTTTGGATAGAGTACCTATTTAAATATTTTTGGGTCACCATTTAAATAATACCTCGCGCCTCTAACTAGGCGTCGTGGTCCGACATTTTACTTAGTTGTACCACGAGACTATTCGGAGACCCGTGGTCCAACTAGTTGGACCATCACCCCATATTAAAAAATTACAATTTGAAGGTGATATAAAGGTGGTTGCACACACGTGCGTGCTCATTACCTCTACGTATATTCGCTACGCGTAGCGCGTGCGCACGTCTACAGCACGCGCCGTGATGTGCGATATGTGCGTTTCCATTAGCTTTGTAGATAAATGACCTAGTCGGAAAAATACTTCTAAACTGTCGTTTTTGGACCCATTTGCGGAAATGGCTTATTCTAAAAAGGCCCTATTCGCTAAACATCCTCATTCGCACAAATAATTATTTTTGGCTACCGGCTACAAAATCATATCATTATTTTTTCAAATACATAACTGAGAATAGAGGCATAATGGAAAATGTTAGACAAAAAGACGTTATTTTTAAATAATAATTATTTATATATTAGCCCGTTTTGAATATACAATTGTATGGCAAAGTTTCAATAATTTAAAAAGACAAGAGATTAAACCTTAGGGAGGCAGGGGAGGCTGTAAAAAGCGTTGTGCAGGACCAGAAATGGTAGTGCTCAACAATAAAGCTGACGCCTCTCCTTTTGTCTAATTACTGTTGTGTGATAGAGGGAGTAGGGCACTATTATTGTTAAGGTTTATTTAGACAATAAAGTATTTTTCATTCCTTTTTTTTTTCATAAACATACCTACTTACACTATGACTTAATTTGATTAAAATCACAATCTTTAAAGTCCTCAAACAATGAGAACACTCTCCCCAACTCCAATAAGTTTGCGTTAACCTGAACACCATACGTTATATTATTAACAAACAGTTAGTTTTATATTTAAAAAAAAACGTGTATCGACTCCGGTCCGGCCAACGCCAGGATGTGAGTAACGTGTGTAGGGTGCCTTAATAACTTTGAAATATAAGAGTACCAAATTGTCGCAAACTCAGGTAGTTTAAAGAACTTGTACGGTCGGCTGCATAATTGCAGACCCACCGTAGAGCTCCAAAACGGATGTTATAAGAATGTTTTCAACACAAGAAAGATTCTAGACACCTGCTTTAGTTGAAGTTTAAAGTCTTCTAACTCATCAATTTATCAAACAAAAATTATTAGAATAAAAACATTCCAATAATAGTAATTTTCGAACTCTACCGGGGGCTGCAATTATGCAGCCGACTGTACTTGTTTAAGGTGAAAGGGTCGACTAAGCTGAAGGAGTAGTAGGTTCTGAGCAAGCCTTACTCTATCCTTACGCAAAAAGAATCCAATTAAAAAGGGTCTAATTGCGGAAAACAGCCCTTAAGAGGAATGGGTACCGGGCGCTCTCTCCATACAAACATAGTCGACTGTTTCCTCCCTGGATAATGACACTAGCCACTAGCACAAATATTTTTGTGCCATAAAACCTCAGACTACAATAAATAATTGTAGTCTGAGCATAAAACCTATAACTGCCATGACTATGCCCCTGTGTCTTGGTTTTTTCATTTTCTATTATCATAGAAATTAAGATTTAAAAAACAAAAATATAAATAAAAATCAAAACACAGGGACATGGTCATGGCAGTTATAAGTTTTCTGCAACAAAAATATTTGCTATAGTGTCATTATTCAGGGAGGACTACGTTTGTGAGCGCGCTCTCTCCATACAAACGTCGACTGTTTCGCTTTTGACCCTTTCCTCTTAAGGGCTGTTTTCCGCAATTAGACCCTTTTTAATTAGATTCCATTTGCGTGAGGATGGAGTAGGTTTGCCCAGAACCTACTATCCTCTCAGCTTAGTCGACCATGTCCAGAGGAGAGAACTTGTCAATACGTCTGGAGCGAACTAAGCGGCGGGTTTCATCACGATGTTTTCCTTCACCGTAAGAGCAATGTCAATTAGCGCACATAATTTTTTTGACCATTGGACACGGCTGACGAAAAATCGGTTGATAAACAAAGAAGATATGCGGGAACATCCATAAAAAAAAAACATATATACAACCTGGTTATCTGCTTCATGTATACAACCGAATTGAGAACCTCCTCCTTTTTTTGAAGTCGGTTAAAAATTGACTTCTATGACACAATAACATCAATCAAAGTAACATTATTTAGAAACAGATAGAATAATTCGTTATTTAATTGTTATTTAGTATAGTATAGTTACTTGTTCATTTATAATAAACATACCTATTATACCTCATAAATCTCACTTTTGGGAATGTCTTTTGAAAATAGGAGAGAGAGCACCCGTTGATGTCTTTTATATGGAGAAACTATATTTTCTGCGTAAAACGATTATTATGTGTCTCTTATTTCTAGGGTTCTGTAACAAAAGGGTAAAAACGCTACCCTATTACTAAGACTTTACTGTCCGTCCGTCTGTCTTTCACCAGGCTGTATCTCATGAACCGTGTTAACTAGAGAGTTAAAATTTTCACAGCTGATGTACCTATTTCTGTTGCCGCTTTAACAACAAATACTAAAAACAGAAAGAAATAATATTTAAATGGGGCTCTCATAAAACATGGTACGGAACCTGTCGTGTGCGAGTCCCTCTTGCACTTGGCCGGGTTTTTTTGGTGTAGTATAAACTGGATTTTCATAAAATGTATGAAAATCGTGTGGCACTCGGGAACTGCCGCGGTAAAGCTATTGCATCGTGCGAGCTTCGTACAGTCGTACCTTATACATACACGTTAAGCGCTCGGCCGAGCTACATGTAGGCGGAGTGGGGGGTGTTAGGTTTTATTTTCGTTACGGAATTTCTTGATTCGGTCGCCGCGCTCAAAGCCCGCGATAAAAGCTATGCAATAGCTTAAAACATGATAAAGTTATATAAAAGTCATCAACTCGATTTTTCGAAGTAAAGCGGTCACCACAAAGTAAAGTTATTCACTCGTTTATTGTAATTCACGAAGCGACCCCGTAACGGTAGCTCAATGGATTCCATACTTATAACACTTTAGGTATAAATACCTACTTAAATATGGAAACGTGATACTTAAACAAAAAAAGAAGTTTTTATAACAGAGTTAAAGACCCAGTTGGCACAATGGTCACCATGCCGGACTGTCAAACACAGGGTCGCGGGTTCGATTCCCGCCTCAGGCAAGTATTTATGCTTAGATATTTGTCTGTGGTCTGGTTGTTTCTATGTATTATAAGTATATATTTACAAAAGAAAAGTAATATAAGTAGTATATCCGTTGTCTAGCACCCATAACACAAGTCTAGTTACTTAACTTGGGGCGAGATGACGATGTTTGGAGTGTCCTGCAATATTTATTATTTATTTATTATAAAGCTAAAGATCCCCTAGAGGAATATTGAATAATCTTACGTCAAATCCTCTCCATCCTAAGGTTTCCTGGAGGAGACCGCTTTCAGCGGTAAGGTCGCCGATTGTGCCACTATTTTATTAACCGACTTCAAAAAAGGAGGAGGTTCTCAATTCGTCTGTATGTTTTTTTTTTTTTTTGTGTGTATGTTACGCGATCATTCGAAGACGGCTCAACCGATTGAGATGATTCTTTTTGTGTTCGAAAAGTGATACCTCAGGGGTGGTCCCATAAAAATTTGGTGAGGATTTGATGAGAATCTTCGGAGTGATGAACAGAATTGCACCTCGAGAGTGCAGCAAATTGCTCATTTTTCGACTTCCATCAGTAGAATTATTGGCCCATAAATGAATAGTATGGAATATCTGAAACCACCTTCTCATCAGAAAACTCTTCAATCGGTTACGATTACAGGTTACAATTTGAAGAATTTAGTCGAATTTAGTCGCGGGACTGGGTTTGAATTAATGTTGATAGAGAACCCTATCTTAAATGAAGTTCTGATGAGGATCTTCGAAGTGATGAACAGAAATGCACCTCGAGAGTGCAGCAAATTGCTCATTTTTCGATTTCCACCAGTAGAATTGGCCCATAAACTAATAGTTACCGATAAATGGAATATCTGAAACCACCTTCTCATCAGAAAACTCTTCAATCGGTTACGATTACAGGTTACAATTTGAATAAAATATTCGCTTTTGCCTCGCCGGACTGGGTTTGAATGAATTTTGATAGAAAACCCTATCCTAAATGAAGATCTGATGAGGATCTTCGGAGTGATGAACAGATCTGCACAGCGAGATTCAACAAATTGCTCAGGTTTCCATTTCCACTAATAGAAGTGGCCCATACACAAAAAGGATGAATGGGGCATCCGAAAACACCTTATCACCAAACTCTTCAATGGGTTACGATTAGGTACAGGTTGCAATTTGAAGAAACAGTCGCTTTCGCCTCATGGAGTAGAATTTTCAGTGACAGTGGCACTAAAAATGGTTAAATAAAAAATAAATAAAAATTTAAAAAACCGACTTCAAAAAAACCTGAAAAGAAAAACTAACAAAACCTGAAAAAAAAAAACCAAAAAGTGAAAAATAATCCATTTCGGGTCACTAAGACAGCAAATAACTTAAACATAAGTACTTACTTGGAAGTCGGACTGTTTTCTTTATACCTCTCAACATTCAATCTAACCCAGTCCGACTTCCAAGTAAGTACTTATGTTTAAGTTATTTGCTGTCTTAGTGACCCGAAATGGATTATTTTTCACTTTTTGGTTTTTTTTTTTCAGGTTTTGTTAGTTTTTCTTTTCAGGTTTTTTTGAAGTCGGTTTTTTTTTTTTTTTTTTTTTTTTTTTTTTTTATATAATTTAAATGAATTGTACTTTTTCTGGAACATGGTGTGTAATAAAGCGTTCTATCTATCTATCTATCTATTGAAGACCCAGTTGGCATAATGGTCACTATGCCGGACTACCAAACACAGGGTTGTTGGTTTGATTCCCGCCTCACACATGTATTTATTCTTAGACTTGCGACCCGCCCCGGCTTCGCACGGCTGTATTATGCATGTACTATATCTAAAAATCACTTTATCTATTTAAAAAACCGCATCAAAATCCGTTGCGGAGTTTTAAAGATCTAAGCATACATAGCATAGGGACGGCGAAAAGTGACTTTATTTTATACTATTTAGTGATAGATTTACTTCCTAAAAAGAACAAATTGTGATTGAAGATCCAAGATTGTGGAAAGTTTGTAAATTGATTTTTTTTTTTAGTAATAACACAAGTCTAGTTACTTAGCTTGGGGCTAGATGGCAATGTGTGAAATGTCCTGCTATATTAATTTATTTATTCTTTTTTGTGTAAGTATAATAGTTATTGTTTCATTTGATGAAGTCTGAGACGTTCCCTTATATGTGTGTTGGGAACTTATTTTTTTTAGTTTTAGAAGATAAAAAATAATACTTTTTAAATTACTTTTGTTTTTGATAAAAACAGTGCTGTCAGAAAAATACCTACTATTAGCTATAGCTAATAAATTAAATAATTTACACAGCTAGTCTATTATTACAAAATAATTTATTTCGGCTCTTATCGTTGTATTTTCATTTTCACCTACATACAGTCCACAACAATGTGTTACCGTGAATGATTCGTTGGTACCCTTTCATTTCCCAACACACAGATGTTCCCATACATCATCAGACAACACGAGATGTCAGCGACCCCGTAAATTCCACGATTCCATACCAAATTACAGACCCCGCAATCGTTCGTCGCCCCAATGACACACCCGTCACGATCAAATGACATAATTGTCAAAATAGTTATTGCGATGACAGCACGTGACACCAACACTGGATAGAGACAGGTATACGTACTGCCCTGTTGTTAGAGAGAGAGACAAGATGGCGCGTCACTGTCAATTACAGGCGGGAAAACCGAATTAGAGAGAAGAACACGCCGGTTTCAAATTTGAAACCGTTTGGTTTATATCGATAAATCGATCGATTTCGTGTGCCCCATGATTGCGTGTGGTCGAATTTCTTAGAATAATTGAATATTATTATCAATATTACGATTCAATACTATTAAAATGATTGCCGCCTTCGTGTCGTAGTGAATGAATGAAATCTGAGTCATTCATGACTGAAAATTATTACTAAATGTAATAAACACAATTTTAAATATTAAATGAACGCTGATTTTATGGGCACATTTATTAGTGTTATGAGAAAAATCGGTCATATATTTTTGCGGGACACGGTTCGGCCTTTTCGACGCTTGTCGTGCATAAAGTCCGCGATCGTTTCTCCTAATTATACGTGTTTGAGAGGGCAGGGACTCGTGCGATGTGGGTGTTCGAAATATGAAATTACGAGTTGGCGCGAACGTGCGACAATGATATTCTCTTAATAATGAATTGTGACTCTGATTACACGTTATTATGTCTAATTTATGTCAAAACTATTACAATATCGAGAATTAAACTTTATGTATTCTCTTTTGGGTTAAGAGTCCCGTCGAACGGTCAGGCGGGAAAGTCACAAACGTGATACTGCGCAAGCGTAAAAATCTCTCTTCTTATTGGCTGTAGGAAATGCTTGACGCTTGTTGCTTGATCGTTTAACGTTTTATGCTAACCATTGTATATTTATGGCGAGCAAAATAAGCGGAACCTTAATCCGATGTCACATATTCAACGGCAAATCGTGAAAGCGTTGTAATTTTATTTATCACCTTATAATGAGCCTGTTTACACACGGTGTCAAAAGTTAAGTTATATACCGTGACCGGACTGAGAATCTACCGGTAAATAATTATGAAAAATATTCGAAACTTGAGCAAATATATTTAAATTAAAGTGGGATACAGAGGTTCAGATCTTTAGCAAAAGAGAGAAGCAAAGACTCTTTAGTAGTGTCAAACTCTAAGATTTATACAGCGCTAGCAAGTGAGCCATGCTATTTAGTGCGCTAAAGTACTAAAGCAGTAAACCTGGGCAGTTTTCTTAAAATTTAGAACTAAACTGAATAAAATAGATAGAAAAATATTTATTTGGACAAGCACACGACACAATACCTACATTTAAAAAAAAAAAAGAGAGACAAACAAACAAACTGCTGAAAAGTCTACCAATAATATTAGCAAATGAAGAGATCGGAAGCTGGAGCTTTAAAAAAAACTCAAGGTTTGACTAAATTGACTCTTCTTGACACGTTTGACGCATAGGTATGGGACATGAAATGCCATCTTAACACAATTTCAGGTCAGCGTTTGACCACTATCACACCTACCACACGGTAGGTGACGATGCGGTCTAAGATGTAGCTTTCTTGACTATTGACTAGCGACATGAAGACCTGCAAATTGTCAACGTCAGGAAAGACAGACGCAGGCAACTAATTTGTTGTAAGAATAAGAAATAACGACTGAAAACGCTTAGTGCGGATGGGTTACGGAAGCCGTTACTTCAGTTGCTTTCTATTAGCGATATCGCCAATTAATTGACGGTTTTTTTAATGAAATTGTCATAATCAAACGAAAACTTACGTGGTCTTGCGCAAGAAAAAAAAATGATTGACAAGTTTCATCTTATGCCAATTTCATGCGTTATGTTTATGTCAATTTCATACAATTAAATCTGTCGATTGGGGAAATCGCTAAAATCTTGTCTAAAGGGGTTGATACTGTGAATTGAGTGACTATAAAATTATAATAAAAACATCGAATCACTGCTGATCCGAGAATAATCGATTCAACGAACTGAAGTCATTAAAATCAATTTAAAACGATAATCGAGAAAAACACACGGAAGCGACTTAACCGGTAATTATTGGCGTTAAAAAAAATGAACTCGATTCGATTATGAGTGATCGAGTGATCAATTAATTGATTCAGTTGCACGTCAGGAGTATGGGAAAAGAGTCTACAGGTCAACTTTCTTTTCTTTGTTAGTAATAGTTTGATGTAAATAGGTGAAAACTGCATAAATTATTATAATTCTAAGAACGATGTTCGAGCTATAATTTTTATCTTTTCAATTTATACATTTTCTATTTCTACTTTCTTGGGAACACAGATGGAAGACGCTCTCGAGGCCGATCCCCAACCAGATGGACAGATCAGATTAAGGACTCATCAGCCGTCAAGTTCCACAATATTGTGAGAGATGCGATGAATAGAAGCCGTTGGAGACAGATCATCCGATCCAAATGCAGACTTCCCGATGATGACCACGATCCTCAGTCATGAGGGGCCGACTATAGAGAGAGACTTACTTAATAATTTTCAAAATACTCTAGATTTTCAAAGTACTGTAGATAGTTTAAAATATTCTCAATGCTCAACTGTTTCCGACTCTCTGACTCTCCAATTCTCAATTTGTTTTTCCGATCTTTGTTCGATTTTCCGATTGCAAATTGTGTTATAATGTAAATAAACGCGATTAGTTCGGTAAAAATATTTTTTTTACTACGAGTTCAAATCGCGAAATCCTAAAACCTACACTAAAACTTACTTAGATGATTTTGTCATATGTCAGTAGGTAATAATTGTGTGCAATAACAATTTTCCATGAACCCAGAAGATATAAACTCACAAAACCAAACAAAAACATAAATAAACCAAACTGAATCAAGCAAAAGAACATAAAAATCATTTCCGTCGTCTGCAGCATAAATTAAAATGTGTATTTATATTCGCCAAGTATTCGCCGGCATCATATCACGTATGCTCAATAAAACTGGCGTTTTACCGAATGGCTGGGTATGTGTTATAAGGTACCTACACCTAGAAGAATTATTTTTCGTAAGAGGCGAGCGAGCGGGCGCGGCGACCCGAGACGCTGCTTCCTGTTAGGTGCTATGACCCCAACAATACGAACTTTGCCTGTTATACCTTACTTCAACTTTTTCTATAATACCTACACTGTCACAGGAAATTGATCGGTGTATTTTTGGTACCGACAATCGAATCATTTAACGGTTGATAGGTTACAACGTTTGATTTTTTAATATCTATGGGGTGACGGTTTTTGCGGTGGTGGTTGACTCAGGTAATTGCAAGAGACATACTTTTTAACCGACTGTAAGGCAAGGGGTATGTTTTTCATGCCTATCTTTGTAGGTTTGTTTGTAATATTCTTTTTAAGGTTATAATGTATCCTTTCTTCTGCCTGCCCTTTCACTGTAATTTCTCCATTCTCTTGTGATCTTTCCAGGACCCTCGAGATCCAGGACGTGTTCCTAGTTCGAGGTCCATTCATTAATATTTATAAATATTTAATATTTTTTCTTGTCCTAATTTATTAGGACTCGGCGCAGTGTGCCCCCTTCCATTCTCCTCTAAAAGCAGTTATTTCATCGTTCACATCAATCTCTCTAATATCTTGTCACAGTTCATCCATATTTTCTTAGGTCGTCCTCTTCATCTCCATTTCTCTTTTAAAGTATCCATATCAAGATTAAAAAATAGGACCTTTATAAGATCGCTTTTCCGTCTTTCTATTAAGATCATTTTCTCAGATCGGGTAAAGATAGCGAATTAAAATTTATATCCAATACTAAGAATCTCTATTGATTTGTTGTATATGTCAACGCAATCAAAATAATCAAAACTCTATTTATTTTTTTTGTTTTTCGGATTTTACCGCTACTCTGTAGGCTTTTTGTCAAGTACCTACTTCAAAAGACTACGATCATCTCCAGATAGCAATTAGACTTCTAAGAAAACAAGTCCTTTTGACATTTCACAATAGTGTGTGAATCCAGGAAGTCACGGTTGGCCAACCTGGAGCATCTACTCTGAGTACCGTGGAGGTCGCATCAGTAATTACATACCTCTTTTCTAATTGCCATCATGACATGGCGGTCAAAGGGAATCATTGATAATGACATCATATCTTCGGAATTAGAGGTATTCTACTGTGTAATTAAGAAATGCTTGCATGAAAAAGGTGGACTTAATAGTGTTTGTTTTATTACAAACTCGTAGTGAGCTCGTAGCTGTCATCATTTTAGTTCGATTTTTTTTGTTTCAAGAAATGACTTAGCACGGTTTGTGCATATCGCCAATGTAAAGTACTTAAAACTTTGCATTTAGTTTCGAGTATTATTTCTTTTTGTTTTCAATTATTTTTAATTGAGGCTAACCTGTCAAATGTTTGGCATTTGACAGGTTAGCTTAAATGAACACAAAAAACATGTCAGTTTTGTATCAAACGTAAATAATATTTTCTGTGTTATTTTTCTTGCTATGTGCAGGCTAAATAAAATTGTAAGCAAAAAGTAAAAATCAAAGGCAACTGAAAAATAATTAACCATAAAAATTTAAATGTCCTTAATTATATTAATACAAACATTTATATGCACAAAATTAAGCAGTCACTTCCAACTTGCGAACTTGAACAAAACAACTCGATAAAGCAAAGCGGTCAAGTGTATTGACCTGGACAATTAAAGCAAAAACCTTAGAAATATGAAGGTTCAATCTCAGTTACAGTTACCTCGTCATGGGAACATGCTTCCTCATGCATATTGCACTATTTAACCATAAAAATACACTTATACACCTTTTATATACAATTTATAACCATAATTATACAATTACAGCTTTTTTTTTTAACTTAGCGGTTTTGTTTTGCAATTCATGCGTGTAGATTGCAAATATTTATTCATTTGCTTGTTAGTATTGGAATTCGAGTTACCATGAAGTTTCCCATCGAATAGTGAAAGGTTAAGTTTTCAATTTTAAAGGGTTGATTTTCTTGGAAAAACAAGATTTCCTGAATACAATAAATAAATAAAAAAACTATCTATATGTATAAAAATGAATGCCTATTTCCATTGGTCACACCGTTATTTGAGAAAGGCTGAATCGATTTGGTTAATTTTTGTTTTGAAATATTTGTAAGAGTTCAAGAAAAGTATAAATGGTGAGAAATTGTGAATCACTATCACTACATAGTATAAAACAAAGTCGCTTTTTCTGTCCCTATTTCCCTTTGACCGCTTAGATCTTTAAAACTACGCAACGGATTTTGATGGGTTTTTTTTAAATAGATAGAGTGAATCAAGAGTAAGGTTTATATGTATAATAGGTACATGCATAATATAGCCGTGCGAAGCCGGGGCGGGTCGCTAGTAAAAATATAAGATTGGAATTTCCGCGGGTGAAGCCACCCGGTGATGCTAGTATAAACAAACAGAAATACTTACAGAAACAAATATCTGTACAAAAATATTTGTTTGAGGAGAGAATCGAATCCACAATCTTTTAAAAGTCGTCAATTTAAAATTATTCATATTTCCCCTATGTTTTTTAAAGCGTTTACACGCCTAGCCGCTCTTCAAACAATCTAACACATTTCTACATAATTTTACACATTTATACAATCTGTTAACACTCATTAACTCTTAGCGACTAATTTCATGAACACTCTTAAAAGAAAATCTATCTAATTCCCATACCATAAAGCTCAAAATACATAATCATCTCGGAGCTATATGGTTTTTAATTGATGTAACTATCATACGTTGAAGAATATTGAATAATAGATCATAGTTTAAAGGAATAAGTATGCTTTTCGAATGAAAGATATGAAATGGGCAGTCTGATATTAATTAGATAGTTTTTATAGGCGTGTAATGTATGAGTTTAGTTATTGAAAGTTGATGGACTGTTTATTTGGTTGAGAAAACAACTATGAAGAGATTTATAAGAAAAACAAATAGTATTTAATACTAGCTGCACCCGTGGTTTCACCCGCGTAAGTCCCGATTCGGTGGGAATAAAAAAAAAGTAGCCTAGATTTTTTTTTTCTATTTATTATTTATTTCATTTACTTAAACCTTACATTTACTCGTGAACAATATCCCCAATAATCTAGAGGGATAGTGTTTAGACTATTGTTCCCTATATAATCTATAGCGATAGTGTTTAGACTATAGTTTACGAGTAAATCTATGTCTAAATCTAAGGTTTAAATCCGCATATTGGACTATCCTTAAACCTCGTTTTGGAATAAGGGGGAAAGAGATAAACTACTTGGGCTATTGATTATATTGGTTAATGGGGAACTATGATTACTATGGCGTTTGCCAAGCGTTGCACACTGAGGCAGGCATCGGTCTCTGTGCACAGCTAAGGCCAATATTTAGCCTCGAAAACTAAAGAATGTCAATTCCACAAGTTTAAGTTATTTTTTTGTAGGTTACATATACCGAGTTTCTAATTCTTAAGGTTTTTACAACGAGATCACGGTTCTACGAAGCTATCTAGGTGACATGAAGACTTCGTGGGATTCTCACACAATTGTCTTCAGCACTTGACTTTCACGAATATTTTAATTAACCATGTCACTAATTTAATTTTTTTTATTAAATTTATTTTATTTTATTTTCTTTTTCCGTCATATAAATGTAACTTTCTATTTCTTAATTAAATTGCTGTTTAGTACATGAATAAATGATCTTTTTAATTTTTTTAACGATACTGCGTTATTGCTAATGTGGCTCAGTTTTGAGAATTTTGTCATTTTTGTTAAGAAAAAAAATAACCCGTTCTACTTTTTTTTGTATCGATGTATCCGAAGTGTAATTATCACAGTCAAAGAAAGACACATTCGCAAACTTCACACTACTGAATTTTGTAAGAAAATAGAGCAGTGTGAACATCGCCAACATTCTTGGTTGACAGAGATCGCTAACTAACTAGAAAGGTTTATCCACGGTTTGTCTCATCGCCATGGAGTGCTTTTTATCAAATAGTTCCTATGCCGTTATGTTGACAGCAATAAAAATAATTGCCTTAATAGTCTGAAAGTGTAACATTGAATTCAGGAAGACGGGGAGTCAGCATGATGGCATAGGAACTATTTGATGAAACGGATTCTACTTAGTCTTAGTCAGCCCGGGTATTTCATGCCATATTTTGTTAAATAACTTAGAAACTCATTAAGAAAAAAACCGTTATAAGTCTAAACAGAAATAGCGAGCAAGCTTTCAAAGATTTGTGTCAATAAAATGGCGGCATTTGACAGCCTTGCGCCTATATTTTTAACGTTTGACAACTTACTATTGACAGCACAGCAACAAAATGGAGAATCAGTCGCGGATAGATCTTGTTAAGGGATAGGGTGACTCCATTGGTTTTTTCAGTAGGTACTTTGTCGAAATTTTGGTGGCCAAACTGTGACATTTTTATACAAACTATGTTATAAATAAAAAAAAAAAAAAAAAAAAATATTTCAGGACATTCCACACATCGCCATCTAGCCCCAAGCTAAGTCACTAGACTTGTGTTATGGGTGCTAGAAAACGGATATACTACATATATACTTTTTTTTGTAAATATATACTTATAATACATAGAAACAACCAGACCACAGACAAATATCTAAGCATAAATACATGTCTGAGGCGGGAATCGAACCCGCAACCCTATGTTTGGCAGTCCGGCAAGGTGACCATTGTGCCAACTGGGTCGTCAAACACACACACACATGCACATTGGTTACTATAAGCGCCTTAATATTACTAAAAATATTGAAAATAACTGGACTGTATCAAACACTTTGACCCTTAATTACCCGCTATACATTTACATAAAAATCTCAAACCAATTTGTAAGCTGTAACTATTAAAATTCAAAGAGGAAACTGTTATTTACGAGATTTATAAAACCACCCCACTTATTTAAACAGAAACCATACCCTATTCCACTGAAATAACGTTTATATTTCTTTACTAACAATTCAAACTTACAACCCTATTCACTATACTCAATTTTGCACTTTATATTTTAGTTTCTAAAGTACATTTTGCAGTGTCTTGTCGTTGGTATGAAGTATGGACTTGGGCGATGGTGCGTACTGTCACGGGTGGCTGCGCGCGCAACTGGAGCAAAGGTGAAAGAACATGCGCGGGAGCCTTGGAGAAACTGATGGCTTATGTGAGTGAAGCAATGACGTAGAGTAATTTGTTGATGGGGGAATAAAGGGTTTGAGCATAAATTGTGCGGTAAGGCGTACTACGATTTAGTTGAGTTTTTAAACGATATTGTCACAATACAAGTTGACCTAGTCGAAACTTAATGATAAGAACCCATTGACATTAGTATAATTTCTCCATTTCAAATAAACTTGCAACAATATTTTTAACCCTACCTTTGTGAGCATGATAACGAAAAAAAGTAAAAACCCCTGAGGTTCTAATGTCTTCTTCTCATTGGTGGGACACATAAATATTTAAAAGAGGTTGTTAGCAAAAGATTTGAATACAGAACAGTGGTCAAACCTCGAATTAAACCAAAGAGGTCAGACCGATGTTCTATACGTTTCGTAAAATACAATGTGAAATAAAACAGTTCTATTTTCAAATCTCTTGCATAGATACTTTCAAAAGAGGTTGGTGTTATACCTTCAATTAAACCAAAGAGGTCAGACCGATGTCACATACAGTGTTACCAACATACAAACGCTAACAACGAGCCACATTCGTTGGCGGTTAACACTGTAAAACCCATTGACAGTACTTGGAATGGGCTTTCTTCATTCCTACCAAATGTAAAGGCATGTCAGTGGGCGTATTAAGATGAGCTACAAGAGATATAACACCGTTATTCGATACATAGTTGTTAGTACATTATGTACGGTTTCTAACGGTTTATGAATGACTCAGAATGTTATAATTTACACCTCTTTACCGTACTTTTACAGTGTTTTTATGTACACTTCTCTATACAGTACTAGCTGCGCTCCGCGGTTTCACCCGCGTAAGTCCCGATCCCGTGGGAATATCAAAATGAAAAGTAGCCTATAGCCTTCCTCGATAAATGGGCTATCCAACACAAAAATAATGTTTCCAATTCGAACCAGTAGTTCCTGAGATTAGCGCGTTCAAACAAACAAAGTTCTTCACACAATATAAAGACTAATAAGTTTTAGTCGAATTTGAAGCATTCTATAGTAGATACATATAAAATGCTTTGTCCTGAATGACTAACTGACTGACGGATCAACGCACAGCCTAAACCGCTGATCGTAGAGACTTGAAACTTGGAGGGTGTATTCTTTGTATGAAGTAGGCATCGGATAAGAACGGATTTTCCGAAATTCTACTCCTAAGGGGGTGAAAAAGGGGGGCAAAGTTTGTATGGAACAACAGGATTCCTTGGTCCAATCTACTTCAAATTTTGCATAATTAGTACATAAGTGTTCACAAAATTCATTACAAAATATCCATTTAAAATGAATTGTTAAAATAAAATGTAAAATAGTTTCGTTAAACGTCCTCGAATTGGGTAATCGTTAGCATAGGTCAAATAAGGTTACTGGTTCAATCGGATACATTCATTATAGGTATTAGAACATTTAATTATTCTGTAGTTACTGACTCATCAAAAAATTAATTAAAATTTGAAAATTTCGTATCGCTTTTTCCCAGTCGTACTTACACCTAACAACGTGCCTGTTGGGAACGAGTAAGAAAATACCCAAGTCGCTACCAATTGGTACCTTCCTAGAGTAGAGAAAAACCCAAGTCGCTACCAATTGGTCCTAGAGTAGAGAAAACCCAAGTCGCTACCAATTGGTACCTTCTTAGAGTAGAGAAAAACCCAAGTCGCTACCAATTGGTACCTTCCTAGAGTAGAGAAAAACCCAAGTCGCTACCAATTGGTACCTTCTTAGAGTAGAGAAAAACCCAAGTCGCTACCAATTGATACCCTCGTATGGACAAATGGATCGCTAAATGTGTTGCTAAGCGCAAATCTCGAGGACGGCTGAATCGATTTCGCAAATTCTTTTTTTTGTTGTGTTTGTTATTTTTAGGAGAAGGTTCTTATGAAAGAAAAAATCAAAAAAGTCACGTAGAAATCATTTCGCGGGTGAAACCGTAGGGCACAGCTAGTTTTTAATAAATGTAAGTAGGTTTGATAAGTTTAAAAAAAATGATATAATAGGTACCTTAAAAAACTTAGTACTTAGGGTAATCTAAAAGAGGGTTATGTTTTTAAATAATAAATAAATAAATAAATATTTCAGGACATATTACACATCGCCATCCAGCCCCAAGCTAAGCAACTTAATGCTTGTGTTATGGGTGCCAGATAACGGATAAACTACTTATATACTTTTTTTTTGTAAATATATACATATTATACATATAGGAAACATCCAGAACCAGAAACAAGAATTTATGGTCAGCATAAATACTTGTTCCCGGCGGGAATCGAACCCGCAACCTTCTGCGTCGCAGTCGGGTGTTCGCCCGACGCGCCACAGAGGTCGTCGTAAGTAGGTTTGATAAGTTTAAATAAAATGATATAATAGGTACCTTAAAAAACTTAGTACTTAGGGTAATCTAAAAGAGGGTTGTTTTTGGTCCGTATGAAAGATGAGTACGTATTTAAAGATCTATTTTTGACGTGACAACGTCTTATAAATTGGTTTGCCGGGTGACACTTCAAGAAACTGCGTTACGCTCCGCTGACGTTATGCGCTCACAATGAGAGCGAGTGAGAGGCACGCGGGCATGGTTAGCCCGCCTAAGAGCGAGAGAGACAGACATAAAAAGTGAAAGGCACGCGTCCCTTCCACTCGAGCACAGTTGTTGTCACGTAAAACTTTCGCCCGTATACCGACTTTACAGGCAACCAGTTTTTTATCTTATTATTTTATTTCTAACTGTTACCACACTTCAATCATAGTACAGAACTGGTTATGCAAAAACATTTATTGTACTTAAATAAGTACCTACTTGACTACCTACTGATTGTTACTTTGTACGAACAAGCTCCCATTTTGATGTATAGCTTTCAATGAATATACCTATCACGGGTTTGATTCTAGTTCCGGTTTAACAATTCGACCCCCATGAGTTTCTTGTGCCTTCTTCTCATTGGTGGGCGCGATCCAAAGGCACACATCCTAACTTAGTTTTTAAGACGCTTCAAAGTGGTGTAATTAATTGCATTAATCATAATCTATACTTATATTATAAAGCTGAAGAGTTTGTTTGTATGTTTGAACGCGCTAATAGCTTTTATTTTGATATTCCCACGGGATCGGGAGATACGCGGGAGAAAACGCGGAGCGCTGCTAGTATATTATAATATACTAGCGACCCGCTCCGGCTTCGCACGGCTATATTATGCATGTATTATACATATAAACCTTCCTCTTGAATAACTCTATCTATTAAAAAAAAACCGCATCAAAATCCGTTGCGTAGTTTTAAACATTTAAGCATACAAAGGGATATAGGGACAGAGAAAGCGACTTTGTTTTATACTATGTAGTGATGTGACGAGTTGTTAAGCTCTTTAACTTTTAATTGTTTTTGAAATAGTTTGACAATTGTCTAAAATGGCCACTCGATTTTTGGAAAACCAAAAACATCACCTTCGAATATCGAATGATTTGTCCGTCTTGATGCCTTCTATCAATAGGTACCTATGGGTCTCAAAGTGCCCCACGCAAAAAAATCCCATTTGAAATTTCACAATCCCTTTCTGAATATAACTCCCTAGTGCAGAAGATTGAAATAATTGTACCTAAGTCCAATGACTCATAATGCACATTTCATATAAACTAACAATAATTTATAACAGACAGTTCCGAAAAAAAAGCTATACATGGGTAAACAATAAAGCGCCCTTCGCTATGTCGCAACTAAAGGTAGTTTACCATAGTTTTTGCGCAATCAAACATACGTACAACGTTGCAAGCAACGATCGTGCGAATCTTTCTTACAGGCACTAGTTTCATTGTCATGTGCTGGCGATTTATGAATGTGTGAGCGCAACCTTAATTGTGATTGGACTTGATAAGTTGTGAAACATGCTGCTGTGTACGGGTTTTTAGTCTCTTTAAATTATGGGATTTATTTAGGTACGAAAAAACCGCCTGGATTAAGTGTAAATGGGCTGATCATGTAGATAAATGGGGAAACATCGCGCATTTAAACAATATATGCTTGCATTTGACGTCATCCCACCTGATGGGAAACGGAGATGAGGTTGAGGATGTAGCATGCTTGCCTAGAAGGTACAGTCGGCGGCATAATTGCAGCCCCCGGCAGAGTTCGAAGGTTCCAACCTTCGTTAGTCGGAGAGGCACCTTAAGAAGAAGAAGTCAGAGTTCGAAAATTACTATTATTGGAATGTTTTTATTCTAATAATTTTCGTTTGATGAATTGATGAGTTAGAAGACTTTAAACTTCAACTAAAGCAAGGGCCTTATTCTGCTATTTGGCCAACCATTGTCATTATATCGAGACTCTATTGATATTATATCGAGATTGTGACTTTATTTGGTATTCTGCTAAAGTTTTAATAACATCGCAATATAATCACTATGGAGTCTCAATGGTATGGTAATATTTACCTTGCAGGTGTTGCCTAGCAACATGGTATATGTTGCTAAACAATATACCGTTTTGACAACTATCGAGATTCCATTAAGCCACGATTGTAGAGCAGAATACAAAAGTGAGTCAGTGGTGTGTCAGTGGTGTTTCGATAGAATAGTCAACGTTAGGAGAATACGAATTTGATATGTAATGTCATATTTTTGACATTAAATTTCTATTACGATTATATCGACACACTATTGAAACACAATTGTGTTAGCAGACTTAGGCCCCTGGTGTCTAGAATATTGCTTGTGTTGAAAACATTCTTATAACAGCCGTTTTGGAGGCTGCATAATTGCAAACGGTGGTACCCATTCACTCTAGACTTGAACGATATTTGAACGCAATGTACGTACCTAGACTGGCATGAAAAGCTGGAGATCAGGATCATGCATCCTGATCTCCAGCTTTTCAAAGAGTCAACAAGAAACTCTGAAACGGGGACAAAAAGCGTTGTTAAGGTGAAAGGGTACCTGCGCTCTCGCCATACAAACGTAGTCGACTGTTTCCTCCCTGGATAATGACACTAGCACAAATAACTTTATTGCATAAAACCTATAACTACCATGACTTTGACTATGCCCCTATGTCTTGGTTTTTTTCATTTTCTAATAATCATAGAAATTAAGATTTAAAAAACAAAAATAACTAAACATAGGGGCACGGTCAATTGATCATGACTGTTATAAATTTTATGCAACAAAAATATTTGCTCTAGTGTTATTATCCAGAGAGGAAACAGTCGACTACGTTTGTATGGAGAGAGCGCCCGGTACCCTTTCCTCTTAAAGTTTGTTAGTAGTAGTTTGAGTAATCTGTGTTTGTAGGAAATATCCTACAAATAAATAAAAACACTGTTAGAGGGACTTGAACGTAAACTAGTAAACAATTGAGCTACAACTTAGTACTTTCATGAGATTCACGTGGAAAGTATAGATGCTAACGCATGTTGTGTTTTATTTTCGTTATAAGATTGGGTTAGTGCCGGAGCGACCCGATCCTCGAGCGACCCGTCCCTGAGAAACCCACTTTCTTAATTCTCGACAAATTACGATTTAGAATTTTGAATAAAAATACCGTCAGCAAAAAAAAGATCTTAACCAAATTTTTTAATTTATTATTATTTAAAACTTCTTGTCAAATAATTATACTAGTTATTTTCATTGTAAGTACGTTTCAGTAGATTATACCTAAATCAAATATTTTAAATTTAAAAATCTTCTAATTAGCAGATACCGTTCTTCGTCGACCTCTAATTTAGAAAGGTAAGTAATTTACTACAGTAATTAAGCTAAAAAAAACTTCTATTTCATGTGGTCTATGTACATACGGGGCTATTGTCTCGGAAATATATATACTTTAATACATAAAGTAAATTATCAGATTTTCGCACGGTACCAACTAACAGTATAGCTAGATATTAAACAGGTTGTTTTACTTTCAAACGTTTTATTTTTAAACTAAATTACTGGTGCTGATATCTTCCAAGACTTGAATCTTTAATTCACGAAAGAAGATTTTTTTTGACGTGATAAATCGATGAACACCGGCATTCACACAAAAGTGTGACGTCATTGCTCACGTTCCGTGATTGACAAGTAACCATAGCACGTATTATCGATGCTATGGTTACCAATAATGTTTTCTTTTTTTAACACGCTTTTATTAGGTCGACCTGTATGTATGTAACTAACTATGTAATGGAATCTTGGAAGTAAATTTTTTTACATTTATAATTGGTCAGCGTTTGACCACTATCACAACCAGCCTGATGGTAGGTGGTAGGTTTATGTTCCACTGCCGCTGCCGTATTCCTACCTTCACTTACGTCTCTCGAAGACCCGCGTTTATTTGGGGGTCTCTGAGTCATGAGTCATGAGCGTATAGGTATCTTCTAGACACCGCGTGCTACATCTTAGACCGCATCCTCACTTACCATCGTGTGAATTTCATCAATTTTTAACAATTTGATTTTGTTGGTGAAACTAAATTGATGTTTTTATCAATCTTACAGAAAAAAAAAAGTAAAATGTAAAAAAAAAAAGTAAAAAGTAAAAAAAAAAAAAGTAAAAAGTAGTAAGTGTAAAAAGTATTGTATTATGTAGATATTATTAGTTTTCATAAATTAAATTAATGACTTTTTCAAAAATCTGAACTTATATTGAATTTTCTTTTTATTTTATATTTTTAATAAGTAGTGCCTACTTACAATATCTATTTACAACCATACCTATCTAATCAATTCAGCTAGCCTAGCATGAAGACCAAAACACGATACGATAAAGCGATATAACTACATCAACTCTCAAAATATGATAGATAAAGCCGCCATGTTGAATTTTTATCATATTTTTTATCGCAAGTTATAATAAAAATTCAACACGGCGGCTTTATCTATCATATTTTGAGAGTTGATGTAGTTATATCGCGTGATATCGCTTTATCGTATCGTGTTTTGGTCTTCATGCTAGGCAGGCTGGCTTTTATAAGGTAAATTTATAAGAAACCGCATACAAAATGTAGATTCAATTTGGTCTAAGTTCTGTGTACAATATGTTAGAACTTAATGTAATGACAGTAGAATCTTGTTAATAAATAAAATAAAATAAAAATAAAAGCGACCTTTCCAACTGTCCTTTTTTATGCAGCAATCTTCAGTGAAAGAGAGAGTTGTGTAAACTTTTTAAAATGATCAAAACCAGCTTAGTAATTTAATTAATAAGATTAAATAAAACAATCCCCCTGTACATAAGTTTAGTGAGGCAATTAATACGTTTGCAACACTGCATAGAGATTGCGATAGAGTTGCGCACGCGCAGTCATCCTTGACCGGCGCTCGCGCACCGCTCCCGAAATATTTAATTTATTTTTGGTTTAATTAGGTTAACTTTACTTAATACCTACACTGGCTACGCCTTATATTTAAGACAAACATCCGCACGCGACTTTATCCGCGTTGGGTTTAAATTTAAAAAAAAAATCGTTATTGATGTTTACGTTATAATAGCAATCTGTAACTCAAATCCATCTGTCAGTCTTTGTTTTTTATATTTATTGATTTGTGCATTAACAGATTTACCGTGTCGGTAGATTTTTGCAAAATAAGTTGCAAAGAGCAGCTCTATGCGTAGGTTCAATTGATATCAAATTACTTATTTTATTTTGCATAAAATTCTATACTTTTCTGTTTACTTACTAACTTTAAAACTCTATCTAGTAAAACGTTTAATATTTAGATTATATTTTCACTGATTTACTGTTCCGACGTGGCCAAAAGTATGTGGCGATGGGTTTTAGAGGCTTTACCTCTTGGCACCAAACACCATTAGAACAGAGCGAGGTCCACAAATACCAGCTGGTGGAAGTGAATAATACATTTTCCTGGCTTTTAAAAATAGCAAAGTAAGTTTTAAAAATCCTTAGAAAATATTAAAAAGTACAAAAACATAACTGTCTAGAGGTAAAGTCTCTACACACGACCTGAATACTGAATAAGGCTAGCCACATACGTGACGCAACTTCCGCTGTCCGCTCGGTACTTTGAACTGGTCAGCTGATGTATTTTTCCATGTCTACTACCATGCGGTTTTGCCCGAGATACAAGCACGAAAAGACTTAAAAATCGGGTAGGTTGGACCAGATGTGTCACTAATAAAACTTACCCGATTTTTAAACTTAACTTAAACTATTTACCCGATTTGCGGCTAGGTAATTTTTGCTCTTGTCTAAACAGTTCAAATCAGACCAAGAATAAGAACTCTTTGATCTTTGTTTAAAACAAATAGTTCTTATTTTAATGCATTAACAACCTACCCGATTTTTAAACCTTACTTAACCTACCCGCAAATCGGGTAGGTTATTTTTGGTCGTGCTTGATAAACTACCCGGTTGAAATAAGACCAAAATAAGAACTCTTTGGTCTTTGTTTAAACCAAAGAGTTTGTATTCCAAGCATCAACAACCTACCCGATTTTTAAACCTAACCCAACATACCTGATTTCCGGTAGGTTATTTTTGGTAAACTACCCGGTTCAAACAAGATCAAAAATAAGAACTCTTTGGTCTTGTTTAAACCAAAGAGTTCCTAAAAAGTATCAATTGCATAATGAAAAATTCGTTACAAATTCTTATTTATGACGTAATATCTGTAATTTCGTAAGAGATACCTCTAAAAGTAGTTAAAAGTTGGAAAAACACTTGAAGATCGTAAAAGAACGAATGTATAACGTCATCTATCATTTGAAAAAAAAAAGACTTGAAGTTATGAAACACATGATTTATAATAGAAATAAACTTCATACATTTTTTAATAACTGTGAGAATATATTACATATTATTTTGAATTATTACATAAAGTCCACTGTATTAAATTAATTTATAAAACAAATATAGGTAGGTCAACTATGTAATTAAATAGGTATATCAATCAAGTGACGAGGTAATAAGGGCTTTAATTTTTTTTTAAATGTATTTATTCCAATTCATAACAAGGGCAAGAATACTAATTTAATTTATTTAGTGAGAATAAAAAAAAAAATTAATTATGTAGGTACAGTATGTGTCATAAGTAAATGATCAGTTTGCTACAATAATACTATCAACAAGTACTGGAGTTACGACCTTCTTCTAATAGACGTTATATACAAACTTAAATACTTGAATTAAAAGTACTCAGTGTGATTATTATTTTCAACATGTTAGCTATGTCTTTAGCTGGCCGAGAGGTATAGGCCGCAACCCGCTACACCAACCGACGTGGGTTCGATCCACAGGTTACGTTGTTATAATATTTAAATAGTGCTGCACAGGATTGTAAACGTTACGGTGGGCAGAGACTTTTGACCGTGGATTGTACTTATTATAAAAATATGTTTTTTACAAGTAGGTAGGTATATTTAGCAAATTAAAAAAGGGTTATGCCACTACTCTCCATGAATAACCAATAATTTCTACTAAGTATTAATATTATATAAATTTCTTTTGCTCTTTTTAAAATTTTGTTTGTCTGAAACGAATTGTCCTATTTTAATGAAACTTGTAAGCAAGAATACATGTATTTTTTGATACCAACATAGTCTACTTTTTCATACCGATATTTTCGCGGGATCGTAGCTAAATTCACTAGTTTCACTAGTTTTAAATAAATATGGCAGGACATTCCACACATCGCCATCTAGCCCCAAGCTAAGTAACTAGACTTGTGTTATGGGTGCTAGACAACGGATATACTACTTATTTACTTTTCTTTTGTAAATATATACTTATAATACATAAAAACAACCAGACCACGGACAAATATCTAAGCATAAATACATGTCTGAGGCGGGAATCGAACCCGCAGCCCTGTGTTTGGCAGTCCGGCATGGTGACCATTGTGCTAACTGAGTTATATCTATTGATATGTTTCTTTAAACGCGACCAAGAGCACCGTTAACAAGAATTTTATCATACAATCTATTTGCATGGTAAATTTAACCTTAGACATAACAACATAAGATACAAATTACAGTCTAATTCTTGTACTATTGTAGAGAAAATATGTATTTTCCCACGAAAAAAGGAAAATTAACCTCGGTTATGTTTCGAAACGTATTGCAATAGCGTGGCGTATGAGGAGATTGTTAGAAGGACTGTAGTAGGTACAATCAGGGACAAAAACTGTAGTGTTTATAAGTTACTAGCGACCCGCTCCGGCTTCGCACGGCTATATTATGCATGTATTATACATATAAACCTTTCTCTTGAATCACTCTATCTATTAAAAAAACCGCATCAAAATCCGTTGCGTAGTTTTAAAGATCTAAGCATACAATGGGAAATAGGGACGGCGAAAAGTGACTTTATTTTATACTACGTAGTGAAGTGATGAAGTTGGTTCTTTGGGTACCAAGACCTACCCAGAGGAGTACAAGAGTGATTACGTATAACTTCCGACAAGAGTACCCAAAAGGCCATTTTTCTTGATATTGCAATGTGATATGAACAATTTTATTTACGAGAAATTGGCCTTCAGAAAAAGATTTATTTTTTCTAAGCCCAGATATTATACCACCTTTTCAACTTAGTCGACCTCGTAAAGAGGAAAGAACTTGTTGATAGATGCAATTACACACAAACATAATAATAAAGTCGGGCAATCAAACTACAAAATGGAACTAAAACATAGAACTGCCAGACTTCATATTATGTTAGTGCGTATTGACGAGTCGTTTCCTCTAAAAAAGTGATAAGTATAGGTTCTTGGCCTAGAAAGAAAGAGAAGAAAGATTTTTTTTCTGGAAACTTTTTTTTTAGCTCTTATCTGTACCTAGAGCACCTACCCAAGTACCCACATTGACAATGCTTACTTAGACCAATTCATAAACAGAACATTCCCGCGTATTACAATTATTATTATGTTTTAAAATGACTTCTTTTTCTGCGTTTACGCATGTCAAAGTAATTTGCCATAAATTAAAGTCATTCATCTACCATAATTTTTACTTTCCTCTTTTTATAAATCGTTAACAAATATAGTCATTTATTGCAGGCATTTAATGTCCCTTAAGGTGGAAAAATATTACATAGTTAAATTAAAATTTAAGTTGAATAAAAATAAAATAATGATGATCTTCCGTATTTCAGTAATTTTATCCGTCAGGAAAGACAGACGCAGTCAACTGATTCCATTCCCTTAATGTACGAAAAATGATTGAATCAATTTCAGTCAATTTTTTTAAGAATAAGAATAAGAATTATTACTTGACATTGGCTGTATGCACAACGTAAAGCTATTAATAAAAGAAAAAAAAAGATCAAACGATCTCTCTATCCGTCTATAATTTGGGTATTTGCTCGATCTAAACCTACTAATCTATGCCATTGCACCTTTTGTTAGAAACTTCTAAAAACTAAAGTTATAATTTCTCGGTTCGTTAATTCGTTCGAACATTTGTTTAATAAAGTCCGCCCACTTCATATTTCAGCAATACAAAATGGCCGCGTTCTAATGAAATACTATTTATTATTGTTGATAAACATCTTCAAGGTTTCAGAGCTATGAAATATATTGCTTTACATAAATCGAATGGATACTCTTTTATTTTTACTTTAAATTCGTTAAAGAAATACGTATGTCTATTATTAGAGTGATCCTTGGACTCGTCCATATCTACGGCCTATGTGGGACGAGTTGCCGGCATCTAAAATAAATATTTGTTTAATTTTTTTTGGACTTTAAGCGTTAGGAAACGCGGCTAGTTGACATTACCATCTAAAGACGCAAAACATCCATCCTTTTTGGGTAGTAGGGTTAAGCTTACTATAGCTTTAAGCTATTCAATTTAAATGCACAGGTTTTTAATAAGTACTAGCGACCCGCCCCGGCTTCGCACGGCTATATTATGCATGAATAATACATATAAACCTTGCCTTTAAATTACTCTATTTATTAAAAAAACCACATCAAAATCCATTGTTTAGTTAACCTAACCTAACCATACATAAGGACAGACAGCGGAAAGTGACTTTGTTTTATACCGATTATGTAATGATTGGATAAATTAAATCAAATACCTACCTACTTATCAGTAGGTACTATAATTTCAAAAAATTGAATAATAAAAAAAAGGAAAAACGTATTATATAAAAATGTTTATTGATGGAATTTTTTATAATTTTCTGTATGAATTTTATCATTCTGATTATTTTCAGTAAAACTTAAAGACTTAGTACCTAAAGATATCGGTCTTACCTTACCTAGATCTATTTATATTTCAGTTAAATAACTAAAGATCTATTTAAAATACAGTTATTATGTTCCCATCATCGTTTATTAGCATAACGAGAAAATTAAATGAATAAATCTGATGCAATTATAGGCAATGAGGAAAAACGGAAAATTACAACTACTTTGAAGACGGCTAATAGAGATCTGTGGGACAATCTGTAAATGGGACCATTTGCAAATAGGACCACATAATAATGGCAACACTTCTTAATCCCTGCACTGTGACCAGAATAATACAAAATAGTTAGAAATTGAAATGTAACATCATTTGTAGTCTATGATTCTAGAACTAAGGGGATAGCTAAGTGGGACCACTTGTTAATGGGACCACTTCCTAATGAGATACACTGTGACTAGCATATCCATTTTCGAAGAAACAGAGATGATTTTTAGAAAATAGTTAAAAATTGTAATATAATGTCATTTCGTAGTCTACGATTCTAGAACGCAGGGAATAGCTAAGTGGGATCACTTGTCAATGGAACCACTGGCGAATAAGACCACTTGCTAATGGGACCACTTTTAAATGACACAAACCGTAACCAGCATGACCATTGACGAAAAAAAATGAAATGTAACTTTATTTTGTAGTCTGCTATTCTAGAACTCAGCTATCCAACAACAGAAATCTTAATAAAGCTTTAAAACGATGCTAAATATCCACAGTTTTAAAAAAAAACTTGTCAATAATTCTTGGAACCTACATCTTATACTACATTTTTGACCATTTTAGACTACAGCATCGTCACCTACCATCAGTATCATCTGTATAAAAAATTACATATAACTAAAGTTAACTAAATATGTATACAGAACCCTGTTTAAATAATAGCACTCACGCGCACATTTCCATCCACATTTGTCCCTGAACGGTAATTAGATCAGACAGACATGCAACGAAACGTTTTTATGATCTTCGGAAAAATATCTCTGACGTCATCGAATCATTGAGAAAAGGTCTCCTAGATTTTAAAATTACTGTAATTTTAAATGACTAATTCAAGATTTATTGATGATTTAAAACTATACACTTTTGTTTTACTACTTTTTTTAAAAGTCTAACACATTTTATTTGCTTCCAAGTACAAACTTTTGTCTTAGATTTGCATATTAAGCTGAGCCTCCCAGATGCAGGCACAAATTTAAAAAAATAAATTCGTGACAACCTAAAAATAGTGTGAGATCTATCTATAGATGAGTGAGTCATGGTCTCGTCCCACATACCTACGGCCCAAATGGGCCGAATGCGTGGAGTCAAAACAATAAATAAGATTTGCATATTAAGATGTATTAAGCTGAGAAATTATTCGTGATAACCTAAAAATAGTGTGAGACCTATCTATAGATGAGTGATTCATGGTCTCGTCTCACATACCTACGGCCCAAATGGGCCGAAGGCCGGGCCGTCAAAACAATAAATATTTTGACGGATCGGGCTAAAGTTTGGCATACAGCTACGAATGTATGTATCAGCTAAGACAGAAACATTTTTGGAATATTTATCATAATCATAAATCATTTATTCACCATGTCATCACATTTCGCAATATTGGCAAGTCAATTACATAGATTATTCAAACACATAAACAGGTAAGTATTAGAGTAACCCCTTCTTGGCTGAAAGCTGGCTGAATAAAATGCTTCAACAAAATCGAGTGCCTCGCCTCTCTTTTTAATCCCCGACGTACGTTCGTGGGGCCAAACAAGAGAGAAAAAAAAAATCCCCGACGCAAAAACGACGGGGTGTCGTAGCTCCCGAACGGCTAAATCGATTTTAATTACGTTTCCTTTGTTTGAAAGCTGAATTAATCGGAAATGTTCTTAGGTATATTTGATCGAAATCGGTTCAGCCATCTGAAAGTTATGGGGGATAAATGTCGGGGATTTTTAGATGAGATAAAATCTCTGAATTTACGACACCGTTACAAGACGCAGCTACAGTGTGTGCATATATGCATGTACACATATTTTGTAGTTGTTTAGTATGTAAATTAGTAAATAAGTAAGTAATAAAGTTTTTTTTTATAAGTTTTGACTTCTGTCGGTACTCCCGGATTGCAGCCGTTTTTTTTTATTGGTGTATTTTGTCCTCTCACACCACCCAAGGAACATATAAGCTCCACTACAAATAACCATTCCAAATTCAAATTACCAATTCAACCGCCAAAAAACACCTTGGTAAGACGATTCAAAAAGCGAATCTTTAAACAAATCAGATCATTGTCTACCATTGGTTCTCGAACGGATCTTACCACAGCCTCATTAAAGATTCTAGGTCGTTCTGCAATCGTTAATTAGTGAGATAAGTGCAGTATTAATTGTATACGCCATTGGAGCTCGTATCGCTTGAATCGCGGAGTGGTTAAGGGCACTCGCACACCTCGTTTCAAGAGAATTGTTTAAGGAAAATCAGGGTTTTGATGTTTTATTGTCGCAATACGACGACCCAGTTGGCACAATGGTCACCATGCCGGACTGCCAAACACAGGGTTGCGGGTTCGATTCCCGTCTCAGACAAGTATTTATGGTTAGATATTTGTCTGTGGTCTGGTTGTTTCTAGGAGTACATACAGGGTTATTGGAAATTATACTAGCAAGCCGTTGAGGGCTACTTCTGTGCACCTAAACAAACAACTTATGTTCTACTTTTGGAAATTCGAACATTTTTTCGAAAATTTCGAGGTTAGGTTTACCTGAAAATCAGCTGTTCCTTGCACGGAGACGTCATTAACCCTAAAATTTTACTTATTTTTTAAGTTTCATCTACTATTCTTAGTCTGAATAACCTTTGTTTTAAAAAATCTGTTGTTTTTCGAATTTACATAACCTCAAAATTTCCATTTTTTTTACGAATTTCCAAAAGTCATAGGACAAAAGTTGTTTGTTTAGGTGCACAGAAGTAGCCCTCAAGGGCTTGCTAGTATAATGTCCAATAACCCTGTATATTTACAAAAGAAAAGTATTTAGGTAGTATATCCGTTGTCTAGCACCCATAACACAAGTCTAGTTTTAGCTTGGGGCTAGATGGCGATGTGTGAAATGACCTGCAATATTTAATTTAATATTTAATCTACAATATTAATACTTGTCTGTCAAAATGGAATCATTCGGAGAAGCATTATTGTCGAAGAAGAATGTTATCAAACTAAAATCCTTTATTAGTAAAGTCATGTCGATGAAACGCCTTGTCGGAGTTCCGTAGTATCGTAGTTAGATAATGTCGAAATAAAGTGTTGTCGAATATGGGTTTGTTGGAGTTCAGTTTTTAACTCAGTTTTCTGACAATACTAAGAGGAAAGGGTACCGGGGGCTCTTTCCATACAAACAATTACAAACGTAGTCGACTGTTTTCTCTCTGGATAATGACACAAGAGCAAATATTTTTGGTGCATAAAACTTATAACTGCCATGACCAATGACCATGCCCCCCTATTTTTATTTTTTTTTATTTTAATTTCTATGATTATTAGAAAATGAAAAAAGCCAAAACATAGGGGCATAGTCATGGCAGTTATAGGTTTTATGGCACAAAAATATTTGTGCTAGTGTCATTATCCAGGGAGGAAACAGTCGACTACGTTTGTATGGAGAGAGCGCAGGTTTCCCCTTTCCTCTTAACGTTAAACGCTTCTAAACGCGATGGTTCCCTATTTTATTTTATTACTTACCTGCCCCGATTTTCAGTGTCACATAAGTTGATGTAACTTACCTGTAACAAAATTATGATAAAATATAGTATTTCCAAAAAAAAATATTTGAACAAGCACACGATACAAGGCATTTTAGAAAAATAGAGAGTTAAACAAACATAAAAACACTGGACATGTCCTAAAGTGGAAAGAAATATAATAGAATAAAAAGAGCAGTTCTTCATAATTGAAGAATATTATTGTCTTTTGATTAAATTCAGAAACAAAGACCGTTGTTTCTGAATTTAATTAATTAAAATGTACTTATATCAATGTTCCCCATACATGCATGACCCAGTTGGCACAATGGTCACCATGCCGGACTGCAAAACACGGGGTTGCGGGTTCGCTCAGACAAGTATTTATGCTTGGATATCCGTCTGTGGTCTGGTTATTTCTATGTATTATAAGTATATATTTACAAAAGAAAAGTATATGTATAATAAGTATATCCGTTGTCTAGCACCCATAACACAAGTCTAGTTACTTAGCTTGGGGCTAGATGGTGGAATGTACCTATACATTAGTATATAATAGACATGGGGTGGGTAGTGGTTTTGCCGGGTACTCGCTGAACGGGTACCCGACACATTCTGCGCCGGGTACTCGTGGGTACCCGGCGGGTACGTATCGGCGATATATCTATGCACACCATCTAGTTCTGTATACAGCGAACGCCTGTTCTCAGAAGCAGGGCTAATTTATGACAAGAAACGCAGTCGCCTAAATGCTAACCGCGCAGAAAAATTGGCGTTTTTACATCACAACTTACCCATCTTAAATTACCAATATTAAAACAAAATATATATTTAGTATTTTTAGTTCTTCCTGATAAATTAGTGAGCAAAACATAATTATAATGATTACCGTTTGTGTTCAGCATAATAAATAATTTAAAAAGTGTAATATGTTTCATTATTTTTGGTCTATCAATTTACCCGGCAGAGCCGGATACCCGGCACCATTACCCGGTACCCGGCCGGATCCTAAAAAAAGTACCGGATCCGCCGGGTACCGGATCCAAACCGGGTACCCGCCCCATGTCTAGTATATAATATTTATTTATTTATGCATTATTTTGAAAATTTATAAGTTCAGAAAAAATGGTTGTCTGTAAAGTCGGTTTACGCAAGATAATTTTACGCGATAACGTCTTATGAAAACATTGATGAAATAATACGCTGCTATGGTTACCTATCATGTCAACAGAACCTGACACATTACCATTTTGCATACTTCAATACGTTGCTATGGTTACCTTGTCCTAAATCAATAACGTAACGTAACGCATGACGTCACACTTTTTTGTAAATGCAGGTGTTCCACCAATTTATTAGACACTAGCGACCCGCCCCGGCTTCGCATGGCTATATTATGCATGTTTTATACATATAAACCTTCCTCTTGAATCACTCTATCCATTAAAAAACCGCATCAAAATCCGTTGCGTAGTTTTAAAGATCTAAGCATACAAAGGGACATAGGGACAGAGAAAGCAACTTTATTTATTTTATACTAGCGACCCGCCCCGGCTTCGCACGGCTATATTATGCATGTATTATACACATAAACCTTCCTCTTGAATCACTCTATCTATTTAAAAAAAACCGCATCAAAATCCGTTGCGTAGTTTTAAAGATTTAAGCATACAAAGGGATATAGGGACAGAGAAAGCGACTTTGTTTTATACTATGGAGTGAAGTGATAGTGATAGTGACTATGTAGTGATGATGATAGTGATAGTGATTATCACGTCAAAAATCTCAAAGGACCGATATCGACACCATCAAAACGCGTATCGCCAGTTCGAAATTCAAATTAGTAACGTTTTGTAAACGCACCAACGCCTTTCGTTTCGGATGTTGGCGAGTTGCGAAAATGGAACGGATATCTCTAGTTGTTTCTCTCGGTTGTTCGAAATTTGAATTTTGCCGGTCAAATGCCTCCGTCCGGTCAACCGGCCCCCTTTTGTTCTTGGTGTGCTAATCTGTTTTATTGTTGCTAATTTTCAGGTATCAATTATGTTTAAAAAATCGGATTTAGTTACGTAAAAATTAGTGCACTTTACGAGTTCATTTTCATACAAAATTACAATTTTTCAGGTAAAAATGTCCTAGAGGTAATTACAAATAAGTACTTACCTAAGAGGAATAACACACTTTTCTAAATAAATATTGCAGGACATTCCACACATTACCACCTAGTCCCAAGCTAAGTAACTAGACTTGTGTTATGGGTGCTAGACAATGGATATACTACATAAATACTTTTCTTTTGTGAATATCACTATCACTACATGGTATAAAACAAAGTCGCTTTCTCTGTCCCTATATCCCTATGTATGCTTAAATCTTTAAAACTACGCAACGGATTTTGATGCGGTTTTTTTTAATAGATAGAGTGATTCAAGAGGAAGGTTTATATTATGTATAATACATGCATAATATACCCGTGCGAAGCCGGGGCGGGTCGCTAGTATACTTATAATACATAGAAACAACCAGACCACAGACATAAGCATAAATACTTGTCTGAGGCGGGAATCGAACCCTGTGTTTGGCAGTCCGGCATGGTGACCATTGTGCCAACTAGGTCGTCATCGGAATTAATGTCATTTAGCTGCTCGAAATCTAATATTATAAAGCTTAAGAGTTTGTAATAACAGATTGACGTATTAATTCTATTCTATTCTAATAAATGTCTATTCTATTCTATGTTTGTTTGTTTGTTTGAACGCGCTAATCTCAAGAACTACCGGTTCAAATTCAAAAAATATTTTTGACTACTTTTCATTTTGATATTCCCACGGGATCGGGACTTACGCGGGTGAATCCGCAGTGTGCAGAGTTCGGTCAGACAGACCTGACTGGATAAGAAAAAAAAGTCTTATGAGCTCATAAGACTTCCAAAGATTTAAAATTCGAAGTACGACCCGCAACAAATGATTCGTAAGTATTTGTTGGTGAAGAGGGCACCCGTTCACGGGTGGCTGGACGGGCTAATTGCGAGCCGCGACCCGTGACGACAGTTAGCCGAGCGACTACCAAGATGTACCGTGATGGAGTTTATTTTTTTTTAAATGAAACATTCAAAATAAGAACTCGGAACTTCGATTTTTAAAGAAAATTCATTTATTTATGGCAATTATGTCAGTATAGTTATTTTTTTTCATCCCCAACGCAAAAACGACAGGGTGTTTTTAACACAGAGGTAATAAATATTATAGTGTTTAACCTTTTTGGAAGCACACGGCTCCTTAGATCTTATTTCTTCTTTTGTATTTTTTTCCTACTAATTTTGTTTTTATTATTATTTTTTATTTTATTTTAAACTTTTGTTTTAGGTTAAGTAGTGCTTTTATGTTTGTTACTACTTTTCTGATTGTCTTATGTCGTTTGCTTGTCCAAATAAATGTCTGTCTTTCTTTCAAGAAAATTCTTTTAACGACTGTTTTGTCTATGGCATCCATAACATTTGACATTCGTGGTAGCATTTATCTGGTGGCACGATTTTGTTTTATTTTTTTTTGTTTGAAAATTATTATTAGTAATTATTGTGAATTAGTCGGGAGTGTTCTTAGCAATGTTTGATCGAAATCGGTTCAGCCGTCTGTTCAGCCGTTTGTCTTCCGAATAAAATAAAACTAGCGACCAGCTCCGGCTTCGCACGGCTATTTTATGCATGTATTATACATATAAACCTTCCTCTTAAATCACTCTATCTATTAAAAAAAACTTCATCAAAATCCGTTGCGTAGTTTTAAAGATCTAAGCATACAAAGGAACATAGGGATATAGGGACGTCGAAAAGTGACTTTATTTTATACTATGTAGTGATAGTGATAGTGATAGTGATGAAGTGATAGTGATGATGATAGTGAAGTGATAGTGATAGCACGCCATAGACAGTGGCCACTTCGCGTGACCCTTAGCCATGCTTATCTATAGACAGAACGATAGACAACATTAATCTAGATCTTTAAGTAAAAAAACTTATTAACTTTTTACAATTTGAATTGTTATAAGTTACCTTACCTAATTTAGTTATTAGTATTTTTTTTGGGTTCCAAGGTTTATCATAATCGGTGTTTAATAATTGTTTTTATTTAAAAACGTAGTCGTCGGTTTTGGTGCGTCAAACTAGAAAAACAATATTCTTAGTAGGTCCAAAGGTCCCTTCCAGGTGAAGATAGATAGATAGTTAATAAAATAAATAAATATTGCAGGACATTCCACACATCGCCACCTAGCCCCAAGCTAAGTAACTAGACTTGTGTTATGGGTGCTAGACAACGGATATACCTACTTATATACTTTTCTTTTGTAAATATATAATTATAATACATAGAAACAACCAGACCACAGACAAATATCTAAGCATAAATACATGTCTGAGGTGGGAATCTAACCCGCAATCCTGTTACCAACCGGTCGTCAAAACATTTTATTGAACCATCAAAACAAAACGCAAAATGATTACATAAAAAATAAATAAAATAAATAAGTTTAAGTAGAAGTAAATAAGTATAAGTAGTAGGTAGTCACTACCACTATCACTACATAGTATAAAATAAAGTCGCTTTCTCTGTCCCTATGTCCCTATATCCCTATGTCCCTATGTATGCTTAAATCTTTAAACCTACGCAACGATAGAGTGATTCAAGAGGAAGGTTTATATGTATAATACATGCATAATATCTCCGTGCGAAGCCGGGGCGGGTCGCTAGTATAAGTATAAGTAGTGTTTTTAAATATTATATAGCTAATAGATAGCTACTAAAACTTAATCAAAATATATTTAGTAGGTAGGTAAATGTGACGTAGAACTGTTAGGTCACCTCTGACACGGATGGTCAGCGCCACTCCTCGTCACACCACACACCGTGGCGTCCGTGGCCCTCATAACCTATACAGGGTGGATTTTTATCACCACATAATATAAAATAAAGTCACTTTTCGCCGTCCCTATATCCCTATTTCCCTTTGTATGCTTAGATCTTTAAAACTACGCAACGGATTTTGATGCGATATTTTTTATTTATTAATAGATAGAGTGATTCAAGAGGAAGGTTTATATGTATAATACATGCATAATATAGCCGTGCGAAGCCGGAGCGGGTCGTAAGTATATCTTAATATATATAAATCTCGTGTCACAATGTTTGTCCTCAATGGACTCCTAAACCACTTAACCGATTATAATAAAATTTGCACACCATGTGCAGTTCGATCCAACTTGAGAGATAGGATAGCTTACATCCCGATATTCCCACGGGATCGGGAGTTAGGGCAGCTAGTATATATATATATACCTAGTAGGGATACTACTTATACAAATATTAACAGATATTTAACATTATAAATACAAATAAATGAAGTCACCAGTTAGTCAAATAACCCGCCCCTTATCGTTCCGTCGTAAAGGTTCCCGTAATGCTAGAAGCATTGCCACGCTGAATGGCGATTGCTAACCTCTGCGCTAGAAACGAGCCGGAGCGGGAGTCACCCCCATTCCCCCTAAACCCATCGGCCAACTCTTTAACTAATTTAACCGTGCCGTTTTCTTACAGAAATTTATACAAGTACAAATACGTCCCTATAAATATAAAATTCTCGTGTCACGGTGTTACTTACCTATGTCCACCTAAACGGCTGCACCGATTTGTATGAATTTTTTTGTGTATATTCGTTAGGTCTGAGAATCGAACAATATCTATCTATATATATCTATTTTTTTTTAATGGCAAAATAACGTTTGCCAGGACAGCTAGTATTATATAAGTACACTAGCTGCGCTCCGCGGTTTCACCCGCGTTACTCCCGATCCCGTGGGAATATCGGGATAAATTAAGATGTAAGCTATCCTATCTCTCAAGTTGGATCGAACTGCACATGGTGTGCGAATTTTATTATAATCGGTTAAGTGGTTTAGGAGTCCATTGAGGACAAACATTGTGACACGAGATTTATATATATTAAGATAAATATTTTCGTTAACAAATCACCCTGTATCGTGAACACGAGATGTCCCACAATGTGTGAAATGAACCGAGAATTCAAGGACGCCATTATAATTGTAATTTATGTGAATTTATTGGGGCCTTTCGTCTCTCCATGTTCATAATATTGTGTTGATAAAATCGATATGTTATTGAGCAAAAAATTTAAAACCCCTTTGACGACCCAGTTGCCACAATGGTCACCATGCCGGACTGCCAAACACAACGAATTAATTCCCGCCTCAGGCAAGTATTTATGCTTAGATATTTGGTTGTGATGTGGTCTTTTCTATGTATTTTAAGTATATATTTACAAAAGAAAAGTATTTATGTAGTATATCCGTTGTCTAGCACCCATAACACAAGACTAGTTTCTTAGCTTGGGGGGGCTAGATGGCGATGTGTGGAGTGTCCTGCCATATTTATTTATTTAATTTTATTTATTTATTTTATTTGACGACCCAGTTGGCACAATGGTCACCATGCCGGACTGCCAAACACAACGAATTAATTCCCGCCTCAGGCAAGTATTTATGCGTAGATATTTGGTTGTGATGAGGTCTTTTCTATGTATTTTAAGTATATATTTACAAAAGAAAAGTATTTATGTAGTATATCCGTTGTCTAGCACCCATAACACAAGACTAGTTTCTTAGCTTGGGGGGGCTAGATGGCGATGTGTGGAGTGTCCTGCCATATTTATTTATTTAATTTTATTTATTTATTTTATTTGACGACCCAGTTGGCACAATGGTCACCATGCCGGACTGCCCAACACAACGAATTAATTCCCGCCTCAGGCAAGTATTTATGCTTAGATATTTGGTTGTGATGTGGTCTTTTCTATGTATTTTAAGTATATATTTACAAAAGAAAAGTATTTATGTAGTATATCCGTTGTCTAGCACCCATAACACAAGACTAGTTTCTTAGCTTGGGGGGGCTAGATGGCGATGTGTGGAGTGTCCTGCCATATTTATTTATTTAATTTTATTTATTTATTTTATTTGACGACCCAGTTGGCACAATGGTCACCATGCCGGACTGCCAAACACAACGAATTAATTCCCGCCTCAGGCAAGTATTTATGCGTAGATATTTGGTTGTGATGTGGTCTTTTCTATGTATTTTAAGTATATATTTATAAAAGAAAAGTATTTATGTAGTATATCCGTTGTCTAGCACCCATAACACAAGACTAGTTTCTTAGCTTGGGGGGGCTAGATGGCGATGTGTGGAGTGTCCTGCCATATTTATTTATTTAATTTTATTTATTTATTTTATTTGACGACCCAGTTGGCACAATGGTCACCATGCCGGACTGCCAAACACAACGAATTAATTCCCGCCTCAGGCAAGTATTTATGCGTAGATATTTGGTTGTGATGTGGTCTTTTCTATGTATTTTAAGTATATATTTATAAAAGAAAAGTATTTATGTAGTATATCCGTTGTCTAGCACCCATAACACAAGACTAGTTTCTTAGCTTGGGGGGGCTAGATGGCGATGTGTGGAGTGTCCTGCCATATTTATTTATTTAATTTTATTTATTTATTTTATTTGACGACCCAGTTGGCACAATGGTCACAATGCCTGACTGGCAAACACAGGGTTGCGGATTCGAATCCCACCTCAGACAAGTAGGTATTTATGTTTAGATATAGTGTGGTCTTTTCTATGTATTTTAAGTATATATTTACAAAAGAAAAGTATATAAGTAGTATATCCGTTGTCTAGCACCCTTAACACAAGTCTAGTTACCTACTTAGCTTGGGGCTAGATGGCAATGTGTGGAATGTCTTGCTATATTTATTTATCTATTAAATTGAAAACGGCTTTAAGTTTTTTTGTATGAAAGCTGGCTTGGTACATACAAATATTAATTTAATTTATATTTATAAAAGAAAAATTTAATATTCGTTGTCTGGCTACCATAATACAAGGGATTCAGGCGGAAGGTTTATATGTATAATACATGCATAATATAGCCGTGCGAAGCCAAGGCGGGTCGCTAGTACCTAATAAGGCAAGCCTTATGCCCTTTGTACTAATGTTAAAATGTATTATTGTCATATTATCACTATGTCTACGATGGTGAATGAACTGCTGTACATTTGACTTTAAAAAAAACCGGTTCCTTTGGACAAATCCGTTCCATTTGACATACTCTCATTTATCATAATACATATCGATAGAGGTGATCGACTAGTTCCATACAATTATAAACAAACAAACAATAAAACACACCCTTATAACACTCACCTAGCTTTTATTCCCTCCTTCATAAAGTTGCAAATCGTTTAGCAATTAGATTTCTATAAGTAAAAATGCCTTTGTAAAAATTATACCGGTTGATTTCATTCACACTGTTATTGTACGGTTTAACTAATTGTTATGTTAATATGAGCTTTATTGTCATGGTTTTTAATGTTGTTTTTTATTTAACAGGCTGTGATTTGATGCTCAGTGGTAGGTCTGATAGATGTAAGAGAGAACATGCTTTTTTTTTTAAATAGAAAGTCAAAATTAATATTAGAAACACGCGATTCATCGTCTGGGATGCACCAATCCAATGAAGTTTTCTAGAAGGAATAGTCTACACACTTAAATTAAGAGGAAAGATTTGTTTGTTTGTAACGAATAGGCTCCGAAACTACTGGACCGATTTTGATGAAATTTGGTAAGAGGATACAATAATTCATTGGGAATAACATAGGCTAACTTTTATCCCGATATTCCTACGGGATCGGGATTTACGCGGATGAAACCGCGGGGCGCTGTTTTTTGGTAATTATTTTAACTAGCGTTTGAGGGTCACTTCTGTGAACTTAAACCAACAACTTTTGTTCTACGACTTTTGAAAATTGTGAGGTTATGTAAATTCTAAAATCAGCTGATTTTCTAAAACAAAGGTCATTCAGACTAAGAACAGTAGATTTAACTAAAAAAAATGAACAGCTGATTTTCAAGTAAACATAAATTTTCATTAAATATTTGAACTTCCAAAAGTCGTAGAACAAAAACTGTTTGCTTAGGTGCACAAAAGTGACCCTTAATTGTTTGATAAGTAATCTATTTCATCACGATGTTTTCCTTCACTGTAAGAGTAATGTTAGCCGTAAACGTAACGTAACGCATGACGTCACACTTTTTTGTGAATGCCGGTGTTCATCGATTAATAAGACGTTATCACGTTAAAAGCCGGCCAGGATTCAAACTTTCGTTGTTCGGAATTGAAGTCGAGTTATTCAAGACTAGGCCAACACCTTTCTTCTTAAGAAAAACTCATTACGTTAAATGTACCAAAATAACAATATACTAATTATAGTTATTCAAAACGGGAAGCGAGGGTGATTTTATCTGCGGATATTATTCAGTAGCAAAATATAACTTTACACAGTTTAAAATCCTATAACAATCATAGTTACTTCTGAATAATATGTGGTTATAACTTTTTCAATTTTATTTTATGGCGAACATGTAGCTACTGCCACCTACTACTCACTAATTACTTCATAAACCATTGTAAAACGCGAAATTCCAACTAAATAGATAATTCTATTTAGTTGGAGTTTCGTCTAAAATCACATTAAAACATCTCATATCAATCAAATCATAAAACAAGAGAGTCATCTTATAAAGGGTTCCTTTTTTTACCTTTTCAGGTACGGTATCCTTCTTTTGAAGTCGGTTAAAAATTAAAGTGTGCCTTCAGAAACCACACGCGATATTTTTTTTAATTATCCTTAATTCTTTTTTTTTTTAGGGTTCCGTACCTCAATGGGTTAAATTAGATCACTCTCTTGTCTATCTGTCTGTCGGTTTCCATTCATATTTCATAAATGAAAGCTATTTTCTTACGTCAAATCCTCTCCATCCTAAGGTTGCCTAGAAGAGACCGCTTTCAGCAGTAAGGCCGCCTATTGTGCCGCTGTTTTTATTTTTATATTTTAAATTAATTGTCTTGTTGTAATTTTCTCTAACTTGTGTGTGCAATAAAGCGTTCTATCTATCTATCTATCTATTTCTGAAGTCGTATTTCGCCCTAAGATCTCATAGAGTAAGTCCGTTTATACAAAAACTTGAAAATTAAGACCTTCATTTACTCGTGTTACACCAATATGTACATACATGTTTGTATGTGTGTAAGCTACCACACTATCGCATTAAATACATAGTAAATCACACAAGGGTTTTATGCGACTTCACTCAATTTTATTACGGCAACACTAAATGTACTGATTGCAAAAAAAAATAAAAAAAATTCAGTAAGTATCACTATTTTATTAATATTTTGTTCCGTAGGCAGGCACACATCCTAATTTAATTTATAAGACGTTTCTATGTGATCTTTGTACTAACAAAATATATTAGGCATCCAAATGAATTAAAAAAATGACTTTGACTTTGCCTTTGTGATTTTTTTTTAGTTGTAATATTTTACTTATACTTATAACATACGAAAACCCGTAAAACACACAAAACACTATTTTCAAAAGTAATTATTTACTTAAATTACTTATTCAGGTTTGCAAATTTACTTGAAAATGGTAGCTTTAAAGGATTTAGTTTCGTGTTTTTCCGAAACTTTACTTTTATGATAAGACGACTAAATATATAAATTTAAAAATATATATTTTGGTACTTAAATACGTAGGTAGGTATCTACTACATTAAATATCTTTTATCTATTATAAAATAGCACTACAAAATGTCTGAAAATCGAGCGTTAATGGATCTTAATTAAAACAATGGTAAACATTTAGTAAAATAAAAACATTAAACTAAGTACATTTTAAAAAATACTATAATTACAATAATTATGCTTGCAAAGAATTTTAGGATTTAATTTACAAACATAAATTCCTCTGCTAGAATTATTTGATTTAGTTTTTTATAATAACAAACTGAACCCAAATTAGTATTTTGTAATTTACTTTGAAAGTTCTTCATATCAATCAATATCAAAGTAATAAAAGATTTTTTTTATTGTTAAATAAAATATGGGATAAATTATAGGATAATAAAACATGGGATAAATTATAGGATAATAATAGATTTTTTTTATTGTTAAATAAAATATGGGATAAATTATAATATAATAAAAAATAAATCAAAAACCTCTTCCTTTGAAATTAGTCTTTTATTCTTACTCAATCTATCGCGTTATTTATATTTTGTATATCCCTTTTTAGGGTTCCGTAGCCAAATGGCAAAAAACGGAACCCTTATAGATTCGTCATGGTCTGTCTTCTGCCGTATGTCACAGCCACTTTTTTCCGAAACTATAAGAATTATTTTATATTTATTTTAGTTTTGTATTTTTTACAAAAATGAAAGATTTGAGGAAAAGATGTGTAAAAGCACACACAGAAAAAAAAAGTTTTTGAAGCCAGAAAAAATACTATCCATTGAGAATAATTAGTGCTTTTAGGTAACAACCTTCAAATGATAATCAATCCAGTAGTTTCGGAACCTATTCACTACAAACAAACAAAAAGACAAAAAATCTTTCCTCTTTAAAATAATAGATTTTAAAGTTTTTTTTGCGATCAGTACAAGCCATCGCATTCGTTTGCGGTTACGCTTTCGAGTTAACGATTTTTCCCGCACAGCCTCCGAGTGATGCGAGTGTTCGGGCGACGGACGGCGAACGAGTTGAACTCGATTACTTAACACGTTCTACTTTTATATGTATAGGTATCGATTATAATAGTTGTGGTAAACGATGTTTTATATTGTACTAGAAGCGCTCCGCGGTTTTACCCGCGTAACTCCCGATCCCGTAAGAATACGGGGATAAAGATTAGCTTATGTTATTCCCAATGAATCAATGTATCCTTTCTTATACCATACCTTTATAATATTAGTGTAGAAAAGCAGCAGCAGTCATTATTGTTTTAGGGCTTTAGAAAACAAGTTATTTTAGAACAAACAAATTAAGTATCTTCGATTGACAATCAAAATGAAAAATAATAATACCTACGTGCCGAATTGAAAACCTCTTTCTTTTTTTTAAGTGAGTTAAAAAAGTCAGTATTTTTATACTAGTTTACAGATTTTTATGAAACAACTAAGTTTTTATGAAACAACAATACTTGCTGAACATAAAATAAGACTATCATGATGACATAATAATATGTTTTTTGCTACCCAAAAATGTCTTTCTTCATGCTTTTTCAAATATTCTTATCTATACATTTAAAATGCTTTGTCCTGATTGACTGACTGACGAAGTAACGCACAGCCTAAACCGCTGAACGTAAAGACCTGAAACTTGTAGGATGTGTTCTTTGTGTGACGATGGATAGATATGATAATATAGGATTTTGAAAAATCTACTTCTACGCGGACGAAGCAGCGACTAAAAGCTATCAAAACCAAATAAAACCAATAAAACCTGCACTTTTACTTTTCAAACTGTCATCGATACAACACTCGGGGCCTCATACCTTCACTTCAGAACCACAGCTAGAACGGTAGTAAATAAAAAAACAACAAGTAAATGATAAATAGATGTACTTAATCCGGTGTTATCGGAGGCCTTCGTCCCGTGAGGTCCGGAGTGGGTCCGAAAATGAGAGATGGACTGGAGCAAGACAACAAATACTGTGGAGTCGATTTAAATATAACTATAAGATAGGGATATTGTTTGGGGATATGTTAAAATTGTCTTCACCCTAATCCCCTACTCTCAACGGACTTTGTCAAGAACTATCTCGCGCATATCGTCCTTCCTGGACTAGGGGACGATAAGTGCCGTGTAATTTGCGGATAAAGTCGATTAATAATAATGTCGAAATGCTGATAAGTGTAATTTATGAAAAAAGGGAAAAAGAAAATTATTTTTTAACATCAGTAAGTACGATTCTAATTCCTGATAAGTATCTTTTCCCACATGTATGATCGGCACAACATTTAATCATTTATCAAGCTAAAGGATCAGAGTTGACAGTGGTTAATCTATATTTCGAAGATGGATATCGTTTATTGGGTTTTCGGTGGCATTAAATCCATTTTCAGCGTTCTCTAACCCTGATCGACACTTCTGTCAATGTGATCTAAGTTCACTCAGATAAGCTTTGGATAAGCTTATTTTTTTTTAATTGGATCTAATTTCAGATCAAGAGAATTCAATATTTTTACCTAATTGTGGAAGGCAAAGATAATTGTGACCTCATACGGCCTCGATTTTGCAAACTTTGTCGATTTTTAACTAATAGACATCTTTCAGTTTTTTAGTCGGAATCCAAGATGGTGCTGCGATCTTTCGAGGCATAATGGAACTAGTCTTTTTTGTTTAGAATAAGCCTCATTCCAATCATAGGTATTGTTTAGTATTAAATTTAGTAACATTTTTTGCAAAAATCGTGTGTACGCCAGTCATCATAGAGCCCACCATAGATAGGCAAGCTCCTGAACATCGAAGTCACTGTGGCCGCATCAAAGACATCGATGGTAGGATATCGATATTTTTCCCAACACTAATATCGACTCAACAGTTTCCATATCCCATAGCAGTGTTTATGACAAATGTTGGTGTAACGTAGAGTTAGCGCTGCCCGCAGTCTACTAACGTACCTACTAACTAATTATCTCGGTATGTATGCTTTCCAGTCTTATAGTGATGTTACTTTAGTTTTATCGATATTTTTTTCAATTTTTTGACGTAATAACGTCTTATACGTACACAGAAAGAAAAAAGTTCTCCAGTCAAATAAATTTACTTGAGTCAAGATATTTCCTGTTTCCTATATAAGGAAAATAGAAAATACTCGGAGTAAGATATAAAATGTTTTAAAGTATATTGTTTAAATGAACCAATATAGTATTTGAGACAAAAGCGTGTTAACTCTCTTTTTAAAAAAATAATTATTGAATCCAAGAGCGCAACAGTTTTGGTTTAAAAATAATAATATTTGCATTTAATTTGTACCGTTTTCAAGATAAAATTTGTTGACTCTTGATCTTACTTATTTTCATTCTTAGCTTGAAAAACTTTAGATAGAGAGAGGTCACATTCTTGCAACTAAACTTCTTATTTCTTGATTAGGAAATGATCTTTCTTGATTTAATGTTTAAGTGTTTATTCTAAGATCTCGATGATTTTGCGACCAAATATACAGTACTTGACAGCATTAATGTCATTTCTTGACTTAAATATGTGGCTAATTCATTCTAACATTTAGATATTACTTTTTTGGATTTTTTTATTATTTAAGCCAAGCTCTCTAAATTCTTTGTATTAAGAGTAATAGTTACTTGATATAAAAGATTCTGTTATTTCAATTGAAAATTACAATGCTTTGATTGAAATATTTTTTTAATTTAGGGTTAAACGTCACCAGCAGTGGCGCCACTTAAATAAATAAATTCATAGCAAACATAAATTCTTTCATAAATATTCCGTAACCACGTCAAAATGAAACAAACCATTATTTTAGTACCAACAAGGTATATCATTATTATGTATTGTTTCATATTGCCGTGGTTTAGGAAATATTCATAAAAGGATTTATATTTGCATGAATTATTTATTTCTGAAAATGACACCAACGCTGCTGAAATTTAACCATAAATAAAAAGATATCAAACATACTATTGGTCTATCTGAAAATAGCAACACTTTTCTTAACTAGCATTTGATTCACACAGTACAGTAACCTATAACAATATTATATTACAAAAAGTAGGTACATAGAATAAATAAGCAAACGCAGAATCTTTCACTTATCAAGTAACAAATGATTAAAGGTTAATTTCATATTTCTTAGTAAAAAGTAAAAAAGTAGATTCAATTAAGTCTTTATTTTAAATATGCTCACGTTAGATGTTTGACACCATTTTTTTCTTAGCCTAAAGACGAAAAAAATACACCATAAATACTATCAGTTACTACTGACAGTTACTTACATAACAAAGAGACACAACAATAAACATTACAAAGAAAATGAAATTTTGAAAACAAACATTTTCAGTTAAGTACTTATCTACTATAGCAATGAAAATGACAACATAAAAACAAATTTATCAGTCACTACTGACAGTTGCTTAAATAATAATACAAAGAAAACGACACTATAAAAACAAAAAAAAACAGTTTTTACCGACAGTAACTTTTAACAAAGTAAATGACACCATAAAAACGCTTTTGCTGCGCTTTGAAATTCGTACTTTACATCATCTTTAACATTATATACAAGGTTATTTGAAAAATGCGCACGCTGTCTTGCAGTGTGGTTCATATCATTGAGACAAGCAACTTTTGTTCTACGACTTTTGGAAATTCGAAAAAAAAAATCGAAAATTTTGAGGTTATGTTTATTCGAAAATCAGCTGTTACTGACACGGTGAGGTCATTAACCTTATGATTTTACGTATTTTTTTACTTTTATTGATATTTCCAAGTAGTTAGTCATTTATTGTCATTTATTTAAAAAAAACAGCTGATTTTGTTTCTGGATTACATTGTCAATATCTCCTGCATTCTGAAAAAAAAAATCTATGATTAATTGCAAAAAAATACAACAAACTAAAAATATGAAATTGTTTTTTAAAGAAATAACTTAAATATAATAATTGTATCCACTTTCGAAAAAACAGCTAATTCTACAGGATGTACTGCAAACCAACAACATAATGGAAAGGTGCAATGGAAACAGAATCCCTTCAACGGGTATTTTACTAGAAAGTTATTAATTTCAGAACAGCTGGCTGTTTTTTTAAAAACATAGCTAAGAAAACTTGGTTGCTCGTGTCACAAGTGCCTTTGGAGCTACAATAAATAAATAAATATTGCGGGACAATTTACACATCGCCATCTGGCCCCAAGGTAAGCTACTAGGCTTGTGTTATGGTAGCCCGACAACGGATGTAATACTTATATACCTTTTTTTTGTAAATAAATATTATACATAGACAAACCACCCAGACTATCACAAACATTTGTTGACGGCGGGAATCGAACCCGCAACCTTCTGTGTCGCAGCCAGGTGTTCGCCGGACGCGCGCCACAGAGGTCGTCTAACAACACTACTATTTTATAGATCGTCTATGTTATACTATTTTAGAGAATATATTGTCATCTATACAATAGTAGTTTTGTTTACTAAATTGGCAAAAGTATTACTTACATGTGTTTGAGCAATTAATCCTTGAATAGTCTCCGAAGATGAAAATTTATTTTTCTTGATAATCTTTTTTTGGGTGGGGCCAAATATCCGCACAGGGTCATTTGAAGTGGTATTTTTTTGTCTGAAAAATATAAAAGTATAGCATAACTGCTAGTCTTAAAACACAAACAAAGTCAAATTATACCAGCAGGTGTTCGTTCATACACTGTTTAAATATTATTATCTTACCATTGTCTGTGACAGCATTTAATATTTGTAGTGCATTTTCATATGATATTTCGGATTCCTTTAGTTTTAACAGCTTCCCAAAAAAGCGTTGCCAATTTTTGTAAAACTTTAATGACTGTTGTGTATATAATTTTTCGAAATCCAAATTAATCTGAAAGAACAAAGTTAATATTATACTTTTGTCAAAATTCAAATTAGTTTACATCGTAGGCCACAGATTTATCGAAATAAACTAACGCATCAGCATGAACCTTATAACAATGGCAAAAGACAGCGTCGGCTTGGCTTGATCCCATAATCCATACAGAAGTAAGCACTTACAGAAGGTCACATCTAAGTTGGGGAATGCATATTATAACGGCTGCGGTTGGGGTGCACTCCAACCGGCAACGTAGGTACCTGTCTACCTACAACGTACCTTTTTTGTATAGATCTCTCCAACCTTATTTATACACAAAAAATAAACTGGGTTTAACAAATACCTAGATAAAATAAGCAAATATACATGTCGTTTAGTGGACTTACCGCGAAATTTTTTAATAACTTCTCTGGGAACACACCAAGACTCGAGTAATGTCCATGTCCACTTGTCCATTGGATTGGAGTTCTTATCCACTCAAGTAACAATGAGAATAATATAATCCTTAGATCAAGGACGTTGTAACATTAAAGAAAATAGGAAAACCACTTGTATAAAACCTTAAAACGCGTGCGCATAGATAAACCATTTATCGCGTGCGACACATTACACAAATCAAGCGGTGGTGATCAGTGTTGCCGAATTGTGAATATTTTTTTCCCTAAGAAAAATATTAAAATCCCACTCAACCAAAAGATCTTAGAAATCATTTTACGCAAAGTTTGTCGGTCAGCTTCAGCAGCGAGCGCACCACCCACCGTACTAGTTTATTTATATGATTCAATGATATTACATTACATAAAAATTGAAATGATCAAAGATATGATGTAGTGTCCACGATGTAGTGTAAAACCGACCTTAAACTGTTGTGAGTTGACTATTGGTGCTTATTCGATATATTATATGCAATGAACTTAACTATTTTTTGGTCTGGTACCTCTCCTTTTTCAATTTCAATAAGAAAAGGACGGGAACAATCATTTTAGTACAGTTTTAGTTTGACATATCAACCGACTTTGTAAAAAATTACTCCAGGAACGCAACCAAACCTGCGACCCGTGTATTCTTAATTTGGTAGGGTAATGTCGTTTAATCTTCTTAAAAAGGCAGAATCTGGCAGAATAGACATAATAGGTACACTGATCGCACGTTTGGCTGCGTTCCTCGCATGATTTTTTATTTATTCGGCAAATACGTCTAACTAAAACGGTGTTAAAAGGATTATACCCGTCCTTTTCTTTTCTTTTCTTATTTTCAAAAATATATTTAGAACTGTTTATGCGACATATTTATTACAAATGTCACTTATAAGTTTGTTAAGGCTGGGCGTCACGCGGCTTTAGCAACACTGGACGGCGTTTCAAGCGTCAAAATTGTTAATAATTACGAAAAAAAAATGTTATAAATTGTTAATACGGTAATATTATTAATTATTAAATTTACCATAAGTTCAGGGGGAGCTATTATACTGGTAACACTGAAATATTTCAAGATTTATTTTATAAACTTAAATTTCTATTCAATAGTCATTGAATCTTGATACAAAATATATTTCAGGGTCATATTTAATTGAAAATATAAACACAAAATCAGTTTTAGAACAAGAATGAACAATTCTTGATGCTAAAGACAAGGTTGCATTTAGATTCTAGAATCAAAAAAGTTGAATCAAGACTCAAGAATTTTAAATTAAAAATAATGTTTTGGTCAGAGAAACTCAACGTTCTTTATCAAAGACGACAGGTATTTATTACATTAAATATGCACTAATGTTTCGTTTAAAATTAAAATTATTTGATTAAAATACGTATTGTTAAGAATGTTCACTTTAATGTTAAGAATTATAGGCAGTAGATTGAAGAAAGTCATTTTCAGTTTAAAACTGTATTTTTTGTACTAATTGTTTTTGAAATTCCTAAAAAGAAATAAAAAATTTTTAAACAATGCGGATTTGTAATTAGAACCAAGTAAAGTATTTTTGGATAAGATATATAATTATTGCTTTAAAAAATATGCTTCAAGATATATTTACGTTTTAAATAAAGATATAATTTCTATCTGTGTAGGTGAACACCTGCACTCTCAAAAAAGGTGCGACGTCATGCGTTATAATTGACAAGTAAACCATAAAGACGTTATTGACAAGGTAACCATAGCAACGTATTGAAGTATGCAAAATGGTAATGTCAAAGGTGCTTAAAAACTTGCCTATATAAGGTTCAAATTCAGTTGATTCATTAGATTACTTCGAACTCAAGCGCTCTGCCTGAAAAAAAAAGCTTTGGCAGGTCATTTTAAATTTATTTTTATATAATACGATTTAATAACTTTAAGATGGGTTGGCAAACCGTCACAGAAGATCGCGAACTATAAAACCTTTGCCCTGCAGTGGGACAATAAATACAGGCTCTTAATCACTACATAGTCACTACATAGTATAAAACAAAGTCGCTTTTTCTGTCCCTATATCCCTTTGTTTGCTTAAATCTTTAAAACTACGCAACGGATTTTGATGCGGTTTTTTTAATAGATAGAGTGATTCAAGAGGAAGGTTTAAATGTATAATGCATGCATAATATAGCCGTGCGAAGCCGGGGCGGGTCGCTAGTATAAAATTAAGTCACTTTTCGCCGTCTCTATGTCCCTATGTATGCTTAGATCTCTAAAACTACGCAACAGATTTTGGTGCGGGTTTTTTAAATAGATAGAGTGATTAAAGAGGAAGGTTTTTAGATATAATACATGCATAATACAGCCGTGCGAAGCCGGAGCGGGTCGCTAGTAAATAGATATAATAAGATAATGGGACACATAACAGACAAATATTAGTAATTTCTATTTTATATGAACTCTGAACAAATAAAACTGTATATAGACAATCGATAGTCGTAAAACTATCGACACGTCCCATCCCTTAACGTTATTTGTCGACGGTATCGGACTCCCGCGCACATATCCATCATCAAGTTATCGTGACGCCTCGACGTTTAATAAGATAAAAGCGCTACCTTATTAACTGCAGTCGATCATTTCATATATCGATTAAGATTGTTAAGAATTTCTATTAGGTTGTGTCAGGTTACTGGAATTTTGTTGAACATCAATGGTTTCGCATGAGGTATACTGCCACTCGATGATTTTATTTTTAATCTACTTTATGTGAGGTATCCGGTCGATTCTCCATACAAACGTAGTCGACTGTTTCCTCCCTGAATATACAAAAATATTTGCTCTGGTGTCATCATATTTTTGTTGCATAAAACCAAAAACTGCCATGACCATTGACCATGCCCTTAGGTCTTATTTTTATATATTTTTTGTTTTTTATGACTCTTACTTCCTATAATAATCACTACATAGTATAAAACAAAGTCGGTTTCTCTGTCCCTATTTCCCTTTGTACGCTTAAATCTTTAAAACTACGCAACGGATTTTGATGCGGTTTTTTTAAATAGATAGAGTGATTCAAGAGGAAGGTTTATACATGCATAATATAGCCGTGCGAAGCCGGGGCGGGTCACTAGTTAGAATATAAAAAAATTCAAGACATAGGGGCATGGTCATGGCAGTTAAGTATAGGTTTTATGCCATAAAAATATTTGCTATAGTTTCATTATCCAGGGAGGAAACAGTCGACTACGTTTGTATGGAGAGAGCGCCCGGTACCCTTTCAATATAGATTGTCACTATATCTAGAGTTTTGGAAAATAGAACAAACGATAAAAAAATGGGTGCGTGTACTATTGTAGGTACGCGCGTGAAAAGTTATACTTCTAGAAGTCCGTCAGTCTGTCTGCCCGTCCGAACTGTCTGGAATTTATTTTGCGGACAGCTTCAACCTGTTACAGTGATGCGCGCGCATCTTAAAATTACACTCTCACAGCTTCAACCTGTTTTACTTTTGGGTTACGCAGCTGCAACATGTGACTTTTGTGTTACAAATTCGCATCTTAACATTTCATGCACTCTCATCATTTTTTCATAAGGCGCCTAAAGAAGTACAACTACAAAAACAGATAGCAAACAAAACAAACAAATATTAAATACTTAACACCAAAATCGATCAATATGACTAGACACGAACAAACAGACAAGTTATACAACAATACAATTTAATAGTCGTCAACCGAAGACAATGCAAAGTTCATTGTATACACCTTCTCTTTCACCTATCAATGTAAGATACGAATCTTGAGAAAACAGCTGATCGAAACAATGATGAAAAACAAATGAACCTATTTAGAATACGACTCGTAAAAGAAGTCCCGCAGACACAATTGAAGTCCTGCCAAACACAGTCGAACTCGCTTTGGCGTAACGTTATTCAAAACTAGCAGCGCTCTGCCCTTTCACCCGCGTAATTCCCGATTGGAATATCGGAATAAAGACAACAAGGCCTATCAAATTAGTTTCAGAAACGGGCGCGGAAATTCTTTAATGAAATTGACTCTATAAACATTTCATAAAGATTTTATGTTGAAATATTATTAAAATGTTTACTAAGACTCGATCGAACTCACAAAAAACACAAGTCCTATCAAATTAGGTCCAGGAACTGCCGCGGATTATTTTAATTAAAATTGACTCTATAAACATTTCATAAAGATTTTATGTTGAAATATTATTCAAATGTTTATAAGACTCGATAAAACTCACAAAAACACGACAAGTCCTATCAAACATTCTTAAATTAAATTGACTCTTTAAACATTTCATAAAGATATATTTCATAGAAATATTATAAAAATGTTTAGTAAGATTTATTTATTTAATATATTCGATAAAGTATATTTATTTAATTATGTAACTATACTATACTAAATAACAATTAAGTGACGAAAACTTAAATTAATTAGATAAAGTAGGTACTTTACTTAATAAATAGACTAAAAGAAAAAAATAAAAACAAAAATTATTACTAAAGTGAGTCTAATCTAACCATGTGAAGAGTGAGAAATTTGATCGAACTCACAACAAACGATAAACAAGGCCTATCAAATTAGTTCCAGCAACTGCCGCGGAAATTCTTTAATGAAATAGACTCTATTTAGAGTAGCGATGCGATGACGAACGAAGACGGAGTTTAGTACGTGAATGAACCACGTCCGACTACCTTGAGGAACTCCTGTTCACAACTACACGCGAATATAAAAGAACAATACTCTATTGTTGTCGGTGGCTACGTCATAGTCGGAATATAGGTCAGGCTGGCCGAAATGTGGCGATCAGCTGATATCGTGGGATCCACCCGGTGTTTTTTATATGGGAACATATTACGGTGAGCTCCCATGCTATGATTGTTTGATCCTAATTTGATAAGTTTGCCGTTCGGCATGAGTTTGGCTCGTGGTCATTTTTTTGTTTACGGATTTTTTAAATGTGGCTGCTGGTTTATTAAATAAAGTTTATTTTTTAACAGTTTTAATTATTTTAGGAAGAAAATTGGTACATGATTTAATTTTGGCGTGATTCGAATTAGAACGTTTTTCTCGTCGTCCCGGAAGGCATACCAAAAAAATAGCGCAACGGAAAACGTATATTTTTGGAAGCTTCGCTCTCCTAAAGTTTACATAAACAAAAGTTATGTCACTGGGAACATTTCTCCCTCCCGTAAGATTGGGTCGTAGTCTTTCCCTGCGTTCGCTTGTAGATAGGGACAAAATATAAGAAAGTATTTCACTATCTAAGAATCTTAGAAGCGGTTTCTCCATACAATTATAGACACCGCTTCTTTCAGCTTCTACAAAATACCCCTATTTATTTCCTGAGTTGTTCAACCTATACCATACCTATATTAATATTATGAACCTGAAGAGTTTGTTTGTTTGAACGCGCTAATCTCTGGAACTACTGGCACATGAGTAACTACTGGTTCCATCTAGGCCCAATATTGCAGGACATTCCACACATCGCCATCTAGGCCCCAAGCTAAGTAACTAGACTTGTGTTATGTGTGCTAGACAACGGATATACTACTTATATACTTTTCTTTTGTAAATATATACGTATAATACATAGAAACAACCAGACCACAGACAAATATCTAAGCATAAATACTTGTCTGAGGCGGGAATCGAACCCGCAACCCTGTGATTGGCAGTCCGGCATGGTGACCATTGTGCCAATTGGGTCGTCAATTGCCAATTGCGGAAAACAGCCCGTATACAAGTACAAGTACCCTTCCAAGCATGCAGGAATCAACTGCTTCTCTGATACAATGCGCCTGCGCAGTTTGTTTTTCATCGTACGTCGGTATAGATCAGATGACAGTGTGTCGTGACCAAGGCCGGCACTAGATAGCCCGCACGTGGCCACAATACACCATTGTCGTACACTAGCCGATCAATACGCGATAATAATCAAAAGTTATCACTATTCAGTGATTACTTTGCTATATTTCTTCAAGTAATTATTAATATCTAGTTTTTAGTTCCGAGCCTAGTGTCAAAATACAAAATGCAATGTGCACCGCCCAAGCATGCCTCTTCAAGTAGGCGGGACCACTTGAAGAGGCATGCAATGAGGACAAGCACACCATTCATTAACCACAGGACACGTGTTTCGCGTCTACACGACGCATCATCAGGATTGGACCCCGACCGCGCTATTTGGGCGACAAACGTTATACATACGACATATAGCGACGTCATATCTAACGTTTGCAGCTATGCAAGAGCAGCTACTCAAAATGCAGTTAATTATTATTTGTTAAAGCCGTGAGGGCTGCTGCTCAAGACTCTATATAGTGCCTGGGACATGAGTTAGATTGAGTAGGCTTGCCCGGAACCTATTACCACCCTCACAGCTTAGTTGACCGTGTCCAGAGGAAAGAACTTGTCAATATGTTGAAACATCGCGATGAAATCCGCGGCTTAGTTGGCTCAAGAAAGCTAAGTAAATACTTACATTTATTAACTTCAACCATTGTCTTATCCTATAGCCATTCGGTGGCTAATGTTTATCATATTCGGATTAGGATTTTGGCGCCATTTCAATGGTCAATGACCGTAGACATGTATGGATGTGTTTGTACGACTTAGGGTAAGCGTCCACTGTACCGCAGCATAGTAAAATAGCTCTTTTAACCTTATATTGTCCGATTTTGGTGTTTTTTATTTGTACATATTCATTAATTATTTTTAGTTTTTTTTTAATTTTTTTTAATTGGTGACTTTAAAATTATAGGTAAGTTAATGTTATGTATCCTTATTTACAAGATTTATCTCTTATACTTTTTTTTTACTAGCGACCCGCTCCGGCTTCGCACGGCTATATTATGCATGTATTATACATTTAAACCTTCCCTTTGAATAACTCTATCTATTAAAAAACCGCATCAAAATCCGTTGCGTAGTTTTAAAGATTTACGCATACATAGGGATATAGGGACATAGGGACATAGGGACATAGGGATATAGGGACATAGGGATATAGGGACATAGGGATATAGGGACATAGGGACAGAGAAAGCGACTTTGTTTTATACTATGTGGTGAATATTCAATTGTACTGAACATTTTTATCTAATTCTGAGAACAAATACATTTCTACGTCAGTATTATAATGTTAAATATCTTTACTATCGACTAACAGTCATATATTTCACAGTAAAGTACCAATAATTATTACCAATACCTAAAGTCAGACGTCAAATTAGTATCAAAACACGGTTTATGGTAAACGTGTTGGTACTCGAGTGAGGTCATCGGTAATACCGAAATGTTATTGAAGTTATACTTCTTTAGGCGCGTTATGAAAAAATGATGAGAGTGAAATTTTACAAAAGCGTCACACAAAATTCTCACGTCACACAAAATTCTCACGTCGGACGAGTTTTTTGCCGGACGAGTTTTTTGCCGGACGAGTTTTTTGTCGGACGAGTTTTTTTTTTTTTTTTTTTTTTTTTTTTTTTTTTTTTTTTTTTTTTTTTTTTTTTAATAATGCCAAAGAAGTATAACTTCTCACGCGCGTACACGCACCCATTTTTTTTAATTTAATACTAGCAACCCACTCCGGCTTCGCACGGCTATATTATGCATGTGTTATACATATCGTGACCATAATTAACTATGAGTGGGACAACTACAGAATTTTGTTCAAAGAAATGTCGAGCTAGATTTTGCAACAAAACGAAAGAATATTGTAATATTTATACCAAACTAATTGCCGGCAATGAAAGCCCAGGAAAGTGGGTTAAGTTAGGTTAGAACTTCTAACCTAACTTTCGTAGAACTACGCCAAGTAATTTTTCATGTTTCCAAAAGTTAAAATTGGTATAGATCTTCGGTTCTGCATTGGTTTTCTTGAAAGTCATCACAATGTCTAGGGACACTTTACATAAATGCCGGGGACAGCGGGACACACAGTTTGAAAGCGGGACGTATGGTCACGTTAGTTATACATATAAACCTTCCTCATGAATCACTCTACCTATTTTAAAAAAACTGGTTGCCTGTAAAGTCGGTATACGGGCGAAAGTTTTACGTGACAACAACTGTGCTCGAGTGGAAGGGACGCGTGCCTTTCACTTTTTATGTCTGTCTCTCTCGCTCTTAGGCGGGCTAACCATGCCCGCGTGCCTCTCACTCGCTCTCATTGTGAGCGCATAACGTCAGCAGAGCGTAACGCAGTTTCTTGAAGTGTCACCCGGCAAACCAATTTATAAAACGTTGTCACGTCAAAAACGCATCAAAATCCGTTGCGTAGTTTTAAAGATCTAAGCATACATAGAGATAGACAGTTGTATAAAATATGTAATGATGGAACTAACACTTAGGTATATATACCTACTCTCTTAATAGATAGATTGTTAAAAAGAATGGCAAAATTTCGACCAAAAATTACTTGTTTGCAACGAGGTTAGGTTCTTGAAGTTCCTATATATTGTGTAATGGCGTCAGATGTTGACGAAGAAATTTAAAAAAAATCACGTGATTTTAAATGGTTTTTACCACATCTAGTTCCTGAAATACTATTAATTTCATTTTTATTTAGAAAAACGGAAAATTCTATCTTATTTATTTCTATTTGTATTTAAGTGTTGCCAACACAGGAAGGAGCATAGCCCAAGAAGTAATTACTAGAAAGTATGCTTGTATTACCTGTTGAATGTTATGTGATAGCCAAATAACTACGCTAATAATGTATTAACAAGAAGCTTCAAAACATTAAAAAATTGGTTGAGCACTTTCTTGCTGACGGTATTTTATTCTAAATCGTCATTTGCCGAGAATTTAGGAGTGTGCACTACAGTGCCCTAAAAAGCATAGATAATCGTGGCGCTATGCAGATTATAAAATAGCAATAAAAACTACCAAAATAAAATTAATCCGCGTGTACTTTTACCAGACTGTGAAGGCTTTTAACCTAAACCGATCCATAACAGACTAACTGTCAAAAATAACACATTTATGTCATCGAAACGACCGCAACAAAGTAGCCAAACATCAAATAAAATTGAGACCCCAAAGTGTTGCCATTACAAAAATTGCGCATCACCGTTCACCGATGAAACTTTCAATAAATCACTCTTCTTCATGCTGGCAACACTGTTGCCGTCGTAAACCGCAGTACCATGGGTAAATCGTTCTTGGAAAACGTACGTAAAAACCGTTTAGATTTCGGAAATGATGATTGACTGACAGTCTGACACCTTTCGCATAATTTCATCCAACCCCTCAAGAGTTATTGCAGATTGGAGACTTTCTGTTGGCCGATGAACCGTTACCAGACAAGCACACGAGCAATTGAAAAAGAAAGGATTTAACAAAAGGGGGTCCAGAAATCACTCTTATCGTGTTTCGAAGTGTATGACAATACAAAGCATATCTTTACCTTTACGACATGGCGACAGTAGGAATATCATTCTATGGATTTTAGCGGTTGATCACCAAAAAGTCTTTCGAAGACACCTCTATCGCGCTTCTAGTCATACCACTTTGGCTTAAAGCCCTTTAAAATTTTTAACCCTAAAACGGTAAGCAACATAATTTGAGCCAATAGGTACATGTCAAGTAATATTCTTAAGTATGCAGCGTACCTAACGTGGTACACAAGTATAATTCAACGCCGGCACTGCGAACACACGGTGTGATATTCTAACGGGGTATTATAACGGTATTATTTAGGTAGGTAAGTATTTTCGGTCATTTTGTAGTGCTAATGTATGTAAAGGTTAATTACTTAATGCTTACGTAAGTTGTGTTTGTCTATTTTTGACAAGCATCTAGGAATAATGTATGTTTTTTCTTTATTCCTTCTTTGTGTAGGTTACCTATTTCTTTGTGTGTGTTAATTTAAAAGTTGTCGTGTGCCTGTACCAAATAAATGTCATTCTTTCTTTTCTTTCTTTCCGAATAATTACAAAAGAAAAGTATTTAAGTACCAGCTGCGCCCCGCTGTTTCATACGCGTAACTCCCGATCCCGTGGGAATATTGAGATAAAAAGTGGCCTATGTGTTAATCCAGATCTCTAGCTTTCTACATACCGAGTTTAATTGCAATCGGGTCATTAGTTTTTGCGTGAAGGGGTAACAAACATATACACAAACGTTCAAGGTTATAATATAAGTAGGTTTCTATCCGTTGTCTAGCTACCATGGGACAAGCTTAATTGCTTAGATGGCGCTGTGTGGATTGTCCTGTTTCAAATATTTATTTATTTGCAATATTTCTTTGACTGAGAGTATCTCTGACTCTATCTTCAAAAGAATCGGTACATTATCCCATCCGATTATAAATAAATATATTTTTATTTTCTTCATTTTCCGCACAAACCGAATGGTATTTCGACCCGTGTGTCTCAACACCTACCTAATAAACATAGTGAAACATGACCCAGGCCGCCGTTTTCAAATACTGCACGTTAATTTAGCACAGACCGGTCATTTGTGGCCTCCGAGGTCCATTTGCCCTCTTTGCACAAATATTATTACCCGAACTTTAACCGAAGTTAGCCGAACTTAACCGAAGTCACGTTTGAGGCATTTATCGCGATGAAATGTTGATCGATTGTTTTTTTTTTGGCGTTTTTATTTGGTGTTATTTTACGTAAGTTAAAATAAGTATAAAGTAAGTATTAAATGAATTCGGTAAAAAATGTTATGTCGATCCGTTGGCCAAAGTGTATGGTTAGTTTTTGTTTCCTTCCACTGTTGTAAAACCAAAGGCGGGCTTTTTGGGTTGCAGCCTAGAGCCCCGTGGATAGAAAAACCACTATTAAAAACATACCCATGGAAAAAAAAACAAATCTGAAATTCAAAAATCGATCATTGGTTGGAACCGTATCACTAGCTTTCATAAAAAAAATCATTGACCGACAAAGATTGGCCGAAAAATTTTAACCGAAAAAAAGGTTGGAACCCTGAAAGTAGGGATGCAATATCGTTCATAAAAAAACATTGATGTTGAAATATTGATGTTTTCTAAAGTGAAAAGAGGAAGGGGGAATGAGGTAGGCCCCTAAGTCTTTTTAGCCTAAAGCCCCCCACAAACGATGTGACGTTGTCCAGGTGGTGGTGTTAGAAGCCGCTGGCCAAGGCCTACCACCGCTTGTGTGAATGCGATGTCTTAGCAGCGAAGCGTATGAGCCTCATTGGGAATGCGTATCCCAAACCGGAGGAATATAGGTTTCTTCCTCTCAGTGGGATCACCGCGTTAATCGACCACTTCTTCAAAGAGTAAGAAATATTAAGGTAGGGGTAAACACAAAAGATCCCATGGGTTGAAGGTTGCTGGCTGTTTGTCAGTCCTCAATAATAAGATAAGAAGATACCACCGCTTCAATTGTCAGCCCCTTTAGCCCACCCGGGGGTTACGTGTTACATGAAGGGTTAAATCCTACAGACGCGACCATACCTGAACCAACCTTAGTGTGCTTATTACGAACGAGGCTTATTTAAGAGAAAAGTGTACCGGGCGCTCTACATACAAACGTAGTCGACTGTTTTCTCCCTGGATAATGACACTAGAGCAAACAATTTTGTTGCATAAAACTTAGAACTGCCATGACCATGCCCCTTTGTTTTGTTTTTTAAATCTTAATTTCTATGATAATTAGAAAATGAAAAAGCAAGACACAGGGGCATAGTCATGACAGTTATAGGTTTTATGCAACATGAAATATTTGCTATAGTGTCATTATCCAGGGAGGAAACCTCTCCTTTTAATGTTATGTTTTACATAAACTATACCGATGTTATTTATATGTAGAATGTTGTACATACGAGTAAAACGTTCGATTACACAAACTATGTAAGTTCGATAACCTACAACCAAGAAGCTTAACTAATCAATTACACTACTTAAACCTTCACTTGTTTATCTAAACACAGCGTGTAATATGTAATTTTGTGCGTATTTAAACTAAGTAATTTGAATCTTAAAGGCCACAGCACAATTGAAAAAATATCAATTTCACCAAATCTTTTTGACGTCTTCTTCTTCTCGTATGTGTGGTGTGGCTCACCTATTGTTAGAGTTTTCAGATCGCCCTAAGGCCTCTTTTTTTTTTAGGTGGAGAAATGCAGCCTTATGCACCGTCCCGTTACACCCGGGGGAGGGGTAACGGGGATGTGTGGGGCTCCCCCTGGCTTCAGATGTTGGGCAGCCAGGGGTTTACCCACTAAAACTCCACCGGTTCCTCTCGCGCTTTGATGTTGGGGACGCAGGGAGGCGCAAACATTCTTCTACGCCCCCAACAGCGCTGGTCTCAGAAAGACCCCGTCTTCATACGGAAAGCTCCATATCTCCTCACGCGCACCCCGCTCGGGCCCTAATACAGCGACAGACCCCCCTGAGTCTGCCGCCTATGGCCCTGCTATGGAACTTGACCTAACGACTGCCGACTGCGACTGATCAATGAACACCGGCATTCACTAAAAAGTGTGACATCATGCGTTACGTTACGTTATTGAAAAGGTAACCATAGCATCGTATTGAAGTATGCAAAATAGTAATCTGTCAGGTTCTTTTGACATGATAGGTAACCATAGCAACGTATTAAAGTATGCAACATGGTAATGTCGTCTGTAAACCGACTTTTTTTTGTTAGCTTAATATAAAGTTCCATTGCTGTCTTGTATGTCCACCATGAATCGGTGCCGCACACCAGTCTGCCTGGTTGTATGACGAACATGACAAGATTAGGCGTGGAGTTTTGTTGCACACTCCCCGAAATGTATTCGATAATAAAGCAACAAACACGCCACCTTGCGACGATGTTCAAGGCTTTGAAGCTTTTGGTTACCTTTTGAACTGCCCCTCCAGCCCTAATAGCTGTAGGGTCGGCTGCATAATTTCAGACCCACCATAGAGCTCTCAAACGGCTGTTATAAGAATGTTTTCAACATAAGCAAGATTCTAGACACCTTTATTTGAAGTTTAAAGTCTTCCAACTCATCAATTTATCAAACAATAACTATCAGAATGAAAACGTTCCAATAATAGTACCGGGGGCTGCAATTATGCAGCTGACTGTACATTGGCTGACCTGAAGTCAGCTAATAACAACACCAATAAGAGCTGACAGCACGCTGAAGTGAGCGGATCTGACCCTACCAGAAGGCCAATTCTCGTAAATAATATTGTTTAAATAACATTTCAATATCATCCTGATTGCATTTCGATTGCAAAAGATACCTTCAAAGTCAGTTTTTTTTTTACAAAAAGCTAACTTTGAGGGTATTTTGAGCTACTTTGAGGGCGTTATTTGTGATCGAAATGCAATCGAAATGACATTGAAATGTAATTTGAACAATGTTATTTACGAGAATTGGCCTTCTGATCAATTCCCCTTTAATTTGTGATATCGGTACGAAGAAGAAGAAGTTCCGGAAAAACCGCCCCTAGGTATAAATATATTGCAGGACATTCCACACATCGCCATCTAGACGCAAACTAAGTAACTAGACTTGTGTTATGGGTGCTTTAGACAACGGATATAGGGAGAGGTGGCATGAAAGGGACATTTTTGTTGTTGAGGCTCTAGTAAGTGATTGAGATAATATTTGGAACAGGTTGGAGTCGAATAAGGAGCGTTAATTATTAAACTAATAAAATACAATTCAATAATCGTCATTAATTAATTCGTAGTTATTTATTTTTGCATCTTAAAAAAATGTATATTTTGTCCCTTTCATAAATTACCTGTATTGAAAGGGACGCAGTAGTTTATGAAAGGGACAGTGCATAATTTCAAGAAAATCGCTTTATACTTTGGTCTAAATAATAAAAAAATTATAAATATAAAATGTTCTAAAATATTAAGTCTTCTTACAATTACAACTTAGATATGTTTAAAATCAAATTCAATAGTGACCAAAATTATCCTACCAATATTATTAATAAATCTGAAAGTTGGTGTGTGTGTTTGTATGTTTGTCACTTCTTCATGCAAAAACTACTAAACCAATTGCATTAAAATAATTAATTTAATTAATAATTCCCGTCACTAATGTGATATTTCTCTAATAAGAACATAAAGTTTAATAATGAACTTAAAAAATAATAATAATAGATAATATTTTTTATTGCTTCTCTTAAGACACTTAAAACAGTCACCCTTATAATAAAAAATAATTGAAACACATTGGAGGGTTATTAGTAATTATACTAGCAAGCGATTGAGGGCCATTTCCATACACCTAAACAAACAACTTTTTTTCTAAGTCTTTTGGAAAATCGAACATTTTTTTGAAAATTTTGAGCTTAGGTTTACCCAAAAATCAGCTGTTTCTTACACGGAGAAGTCATTAACCTTAAAATTTTACTAATTTTAAAGTTTAATCTACTGTTCTTAGTCTGAATTACCTATGTTTTAAAAAATTAGCTGTTTTTCGAATTTACATAACCTCAAAATTTTCATTTTTTTTTTCGAATTTTCAGAAGTCGTAAAGCTAAAATTATTTGTTTAGGTGCACAGAAGTAGCCTTCAACGGATTGCTAGTATAACTACCAATAACCCTGTATATATAAAAACTAATCAACAATTTTATAAATCACTTATAATTTTTTTATAAATTTTACAGAAATCCCCTTTTTTCTTCTTCTCCTTTATATTCACTGTTTCTTCAATTTTGTGTGGATCGATAGTGTTATTTTTTTTAAGTTGCATTTTTAATAAAAAAAATGTCATAATATTAATAATTTCTAGTGAAAATAGCAGTCATGAAAGGGATAGTTATGAAGGGGACGTCCCATTCATAACTGTTTGCTGTGTCCCTTTCATAAATATCATTCAGAAATTGAAAACATAACCACAAAATCTACAATTTGAAATTAAAGTTAATTTTCCTTATGTTCTCATATCTGTGTATCCCTAACCTATCATAAACAGTTATTGACTAATAATAATTAACTCACAGCAATCGATAAAACGTTTTACAATTATAAGAGAAAAAATAGTTTTCAATCACAATAATAACACACGCACGACTCCGCCATTTTTGAAATGACAGGAGTATGAAGTATGCCGCGAATGAATTTGCTTCAAGGCTGCTATACGTCAAAAATAGTGTTGACTCGAAATTGTTTTTAATTTACCGGTTATTTGAATTGTCCCTTTCAATACGTGTCCCTTTCATGGCACTTCTCCCCTACTTTTCTTTTGTAATATATACTTCACTACATAGTATATAACAAAGTCGCTTTCTCTGTCCCTATTTCCCTTTGTACGCTTAAATCTTTAAAACTACGCAACGGATTTTGATGCGGTTTTTTTAAACACATAGAGTGATTCAAGAGGAAGGTTTGTATGTATAATACATGCATAATATAGCCGTGCGAAGCCGGGGCGGGTCGCTAGTTACTTATAATACATAGAAACAACCAGACCACAGACAAATATCTAAGCATAAATACTTGTCTGAGGTAGGAATCAAACCATTGTGCCGACTGGGTCGTCGGTCTAACAAGTACCTCCGATATATTTTCAGTTGAAAGTCAATCGAATTGTAGGTACTACGATCGATATTCACGTCAAATCAATCGTTTTTTCATTCAGTAAAGATATCGAATTACATTCATTGAGTCCAGATCAGTCTAAACACGAGTCAAGTATCAAGCAGCCAGTTCAATGTTTTACAATATAGTTTTGTAAACATATCGACTTGATATTTAAATACTGCCGTGAGAAGGAATATAACTGATTGTATAATATAATAAGTATAATAATATTGGTTTTATTATGCTACGGAAGCAGAATTTTAAATATTAATACTTGCGGTTGTAATTTAAACAATTCTAGCTATTAAATTGGTTATAGCCTTCATTAGGGACGGTTCGTATGTGTTCTGAATGATTTTGTTACTTTATTTTTACTAGCTGCGCTCTGCGGTTTCACCCACGTAAGATCCCGTGGGAATAACAAAATGAAAAGTAGCCTATAGCCTTCTTAGATACATGGACTATTCAACACAAAAATATTTTTTCAATTCGAACCAGTAGTTCCTGAGATTAGGACGTTCTAAAATAGTTTTGTACTTCCTATTAATAATAATTGCAGGACATTCCACACATCGTCATCTAGCCCCAAGTTAAGTAACTAGACTTGTGTTATGGGTGCTAGACAACATATATACTTTTTTTTGTAAATATATACTTATAATACATAGAAACAACGAGACCACAGACAAATATCTAAGCATAAATACTTGTCTGAGGCGGGAATCGAACCCGCAACCCTGTGTTTGGCAGTCCGGCATGGTGACCATTGTGCCAACTGGGTCGTCAAAAGTTCGAACTAACAAACAAACTCTTCAGCTTTATAATATTAGTATATTTATTTATTTATTTATTTATTTTAGTTGCGGAAAACAGCCCGTATACAAGTAAAAATAAGTCATTTATTTTTTTGGCAAGTTACGAGGTTTTAAGAGCATAGCTTCACACACTAGTGATCTTATTTAGTGATTATCAGAATATAATTAAAATTATGGCACGTCGGGCGAACACCTAGAAGGCCGTGGGTTCGATTCCCACCTTAAACATAATATATTTATGTTCAGAAGGCCAATTCCCGTAAATAATATTGTTTAAATTACATTTCAATATCATTTCGATTGCATTTCGATTGCAAAAAATACCTTAAAGTCAGTTTTTTTTTACCAAAAGCTAACTTTGAGGGTGTTTTGAGCTACTTTGAGGGTATTATTTGTGATCGAAATGCAATCGAAATGATATTGAAATGTAATTTGAACAATGTTATTTACGAGAATTGGCCTTCAGAACATTTGTTTCTGATCTGGGTGTTACTGTATGTATATTACGTAAGTTTACATTACTTTATTTTTATTACTTTCTCTACCTTCAAAGAATCATATATTCGTTCATTAATAATTCCAACACAAAGAACATCAAAGTATAAAGGTCCGCCATTCACGCCGCGACACATGACACGTCACGTTGATGTATCATGAAAGGCACGCCTATATGTGTTAAGGGTCAAATATGATACAAGCGATGTAAAAAATGGACTTAAGTTTAGGTGAAAGTTGAAAAACGGATTATATGGTTTATACTCGTATACAAGCTCTGATTTGTTTGATATAATCTCAAATTGAGCATAATCTGGGCAATTATGCTATCAAAAAAAATATGCAAAAAGACCCTATCTACATCTAATCCATATCTAATCCAAATCGAAAAAAGATATGAAAATTTTGAGGTTATGTAAATTTGAAAAACAGCAGATTTTTTAAAACAAAGGTCATTCAGACTAAGAACAGTAGATAAAACTACAAAAATACGTAAGATTTTAAGGTTAATGACCTCTCCGTGTATAGAACAGGTGATTTACAGGTAAACCTAAACATAAAAATTTCAAAAAAAATGTTCGATTTTACAAAAGTGGTAGAACAAAAGCTGTTTGTTTAGGTGCACAGAAGTAGCCCTCAACGGCTTGCTAGTATAATTACCAAGAACTCTGTTTATAGCGCCAGCAACTTTTTAAACCATGCTATTTAGCGCTAAATTGCTTGGTACATGTATTAGATGAAATGGGCTAGCCAGAACCTATTCGTCGCAGGTGAAAATAAATATTTATTATAAATCATAATAAACAATTAATATATCTATTTCCGTATTTGTTCTACGTGTTGTCAGAAAAACATTTTAAGATTTTAATAGTTTTATTTACATATAGGAGGCGATAAATCACATTTTGTTCAGCAATTTAAATTTAAATTAAATAATAAGTATGGAAAATACAACTTTTCGAGAAAAAATAATAATTAGATTTTCTTATTTTAGCTCATTTATTTTGGTACCTACAAAGTATACGAGGTCGAAAATTTACAAGAGTTTTCTCGTCTTTTACCCTCTTATTACAAAAAAACTGCAAAACCATAGTTTAAACCTGTACTAAAAGATCTAGGTTTTTGTGTTAGTTTTGGTTTAAAATTGATTCTTATTACAAAAAGTAAATAGACCAAGGACCAGAAAATCCCTGGTTTTAGTCGCAACCATAGACAATAGATAGCAAACTCGAAACAAACCATTCTTTTGTTCGTTCAGCGTTCGAAACACCGTTCCTTTTCACAAAATGGTGGTAAGTGAGTAAATATTAAAAACTTATATAAGAAATCGAATACTAAAGTGATAAAAATATAAATTGTGTGTTCAATTATTGTGAAATAGTGTGACTTGTATTTGTTATTCTATGTTCGCGATTACGTTGTTGTATTTAAATTCATCAATTTATGTAGCGTATATCGGAACGCGGCTCGAGTTAAGCCTTTAAGCCTTTTGCCTGCCCCTTTAGAAGTATAAAAAAAAAAATTAAGTAAACATGAAAATAACCTAAATTTCTCAAAAACATAAGAAAACGTAGTGATTATATCCTCTTTGAACATAAGTACGTACTAAAAATATTTACTTATTTATGTTTTTAGTAGGTTTACGTAATATGTTGTTAAAATCTGTGAAAATTTCAACTCTCTAGTTATCACGGTTCTTGAGATAGAGCTTGGTGACGGACAGAAGACGGACGGATAGCGAAGTCTTAGTAAGAGGGCCCCGTTTTTACCCTTTGGGTATGGTACCCTAAAAAGGAGCGAGAATTGGAGTAACGAGGAAAAGGTGAACGTCAGAATTTAATTTTTTGAGGTTAGAAACTTCGTACTAAGTTAGTTAAACTAGGGTGCTCGGCAGTTTATCTTTGACAGGACAGACAAACCTGGTTTTAGCGGTAAACTTCTTTTTGTAATAACGTTTATCTAAGTCCATGGTTTTAATCTCACTAAAACGTAGTTTAATTTTTAGACTTCGTTTTGGAATAAGGGGGTCAAAGTTTTGTTTAAACTTACTTACCATTTAATATTATTGACGCAAGGCTGCCATGTAAATTTAAAAAGTTTACTTACCTGAAATAAAAGAAAAATAATCATTAATTTATTAAGTTTTTACAGAATTGGTCTGTAAGGTGACCAAAGGGCTGGTTTCTACTTTGGCCAACGCAACGCATCGATATTGCCATTCAAAGTGGCAAATTGACAATGCAGTTAGGTCTTTTAGCCACCCCACCTAGAGAAACTTAAAAGAGAAATTAAGAAACAAAGAAAAACATTTATTTGGTACAGGCACACGACAACTTTTAAATTAACACACACAAAGAAATAGGTAACCCACACAAAGAAGAAATAAAGAAAAAGACATACATTTAAACATAAGAATATTTAAGAAGCCATATGCAATTAAAATAAAGTAGGTAAGTAAATAAAATAAAGTAGGTAAATAAATGGTAAGTATTTAATAATTTTGTTTAGTGTTTTAACTTAGTTTTTACTTCATTTTTATTAGACTTTAGTAACCAAGAAATTTTAATATTACTTATATAAGATAACACAATAATTAAAAAAAAAATGTAAAACATTTTAACACACTAATAACATTTATTGTTTCAAAAATAATTTTAGTTTTAGAATTGAACATAATTTTATTCATATCATTTCTTCAAAATGATATTATTATCATTTTATTAACATTTTGAAGAAATGTTGTTAACAATCTAATATGTATTTAGTAGGTAAATAAGTAGGTGCATATCTTCAAAATGATGGTTCAATTCATAAATCAAATTACTTTTTGAATAATCCAAATCAATCAACACGTTTCGTTAATCAAATACCTATCAAACCGCGCCCTGCCGAAAACACAACAAAAAGCGACCTATTCAAGTTCCGACCGAAGTGTCGATCAACTTGATCGAGGCATAATGAGTTATATCAAAACGTCAAAGTTTCATGTGGCTTCATTCCTGAGCTTCATTCATACACCCACATTGCAGTAACGGAATAGTATAAAACCTACTTGGTAACGGTGTAGTTTTTTATATGGTGGCAACATGTAACTAGGTACAGTATGGGACATAAGTCTATTAACAGTTTGCTACAATAATTACTATTAACAAGTATTGGACTTACGACCATCTTCTAATAGACGTTACACACAAACATAAATACTTGAATTAAAAGTACTCAGTGTGATTATTATTTTCAACATGTTAGCTATGTCTTTAGTCGACCGAGTGGTATAAGCCGCCACCCGTTACACCAACCGACGTGGGTTCGATCCACAGGTTACGTTGTTATTATGTTCAAATAGTGCTGCACAGGATTGTAAACGTTAGCTACGGTGGGCAGAGACTTTTAACCGTTGATTGTAAGTACCTAGTTTTAGAAAAAAAGTACGTGGCTGTATGGAATTCAGCAGTCATTGTTCTTCCCCTCTGAGGTATTTTTTGTGCAGAAAGTAGATCTCCAGAAACTTACGCCCGTATTCACAAGTACTTAAGTTGCTCTTGGATAAGTGAACGCACAGCGCTAAATGCGGCCCTATGATTGGTCAATTTTGTGCTGCTGTCTTTACTAATAACATTTTTCTGACATCTTTCTTTTTAAAAATCTATCTTGCCTTTATGTTAAATTAACTTTAGAATTTTATTGACATTTGAAGTTTATATTTAAAAAAAGAACGATTCCTTGAAGTTTAAAAATAATAATTTCCGGTTTAATTTCGATCCGGTTTAGAATTAATCATCAATTTAACGAGAACTCGTGTTTGTAACCGCTGCAACCAAATAAAGGGTAAAAAAAAATCTGTCATTAAAAAAATCAATTTGACTAAAAATTCTTATTCGATTTCCTGCGACGTCATTGTACCCTATTTTGAATTGCAAATGTACGAGTTTAAATTTCGAACGCCTCTCTGCGTGGGCGTATTGAGTGACTGTGTATATTTTTTAAAATTATTATTTGAAAAGTGGACCTGTTTAAGATTTTATATCTTTTACTTCGAGATTTGAAGCAATCATGATTTTATGTTTCATATTCTATGGCTCTTGACGGAAATGTTGTCAAAACAATGCCATTTTATGATCGCTCCATTATAGAAAGACCAAACTACTATAATTTTATTTTTACCATTGCCACTCGAAAAAGGGCATTTTATTCATCGATAACAGTGAATAAAACGCTCTTTTACTCACTGAGTGAATAAAAGCATTTTGAATTTGGAACATGCACGAATATACGAAATAATATGGACTTATAAAAAAAAACGTACTTAAGTGCTGAAAGAACGTACTGGCTGGATGGAATATTAAATTTAAAAAAAGTATACCGCCAATTTAGATTTTTTTCTATCTGATAAAGTGGTTGTTTAATGTCATTGAAAAATCGAATAACATAAATAATATAATAAAATGAGTTGTTCCAGTGACGAAAATGAGACAGACTCCGGAATAATTTCGAAATAAAGCAGCAATTATAGTAGATAATTTGTTGCCGCCAAAATCTCGGGAGCATGACAATGGGAGTATGACATGGAATAAAATTCAATTAAGTATATGGAATAAAACTTAAAAATATATACAATTAAAAAATTTATTTTCTATCTGTTATCGTGGTTGTTTTAAGTTATTTAAACATCTAATAACATAAATTATATTAAAATGAGTTCTTCCAGTAACGAAAATGAGACACAATCTCTTGAACCATTTCTAAATTTATTTTCTCGCAGTCAATGGAAAAAAGTAGAGTAGGGACAAGTGGGGTTCTTTGAAACGCGGGGTACAATGAAACGATTCAAATAAAATATTCAATTATTTATATTTTCGCCCTCTTTTTACTCGATCAATCGCGTGCTTTTACAGGTTATGCGTGAAGTTAGTTGTATGGAGACTACCTGTTGTTGGTTTGATTTGCGAGCGAATAAATTGTTTTATAGGGTCTAAAGTTGAAATTAAAGTCTAAAAATCAATGTGATTTGTGAAAAAACAGTTGAAGAATGGTAAGTAATATGTTGTTCCTAAATTAAACTACATATTTAAGATTTAATTGAGGCACTTTGCAGCCATAACCTCATAATAAAAATATTGATGGTTAGCTTTTGCATTATTTTGGACGTGATGGGGCACAATCAAACGGGGTTCAATGAAACGGTGTTTCACAGGAATTTCACGGTAGTTAATATTTTTTATTTATTATCACTTATTGGTGTATTGTAAAGGTTATAGCTGTTAGTTATCTATTACTTATTGAATAAGATATTTCATGTTACAGAAAAAGTGCACAATGGTGAGAAATAGGCAACAAAAAACTGATAAAAGACTACAAATAGTGAACAAAATATGCGGGAACCCGTTGAACTGGTGCAAAATGGCATGAGTCTCAGAAATGCATGAGTTGCGATTGTTATAAACGCACGATTCACTGAGCCCTATAGCGTTTCATCACACCCCAGGGGGTGATTCATTGTATCCCAGATCTAGGGTACATTGAAACAGAGAAATGGTTTCCGTAGACCGTAATAAAAATAGGGTTAGAGTTGATTATTGATCTTATTTAAATGACTAATTATTAGTTTAATAAGCAAAGTTTCTAATAGTACAAAAATAAGATTGAGATAATAACTATTGATTAAATAAAACTCAAAAATGCTTTTTTCGTTTCACTGTGCCCCACTTGTCCCTACACAACTCGTGAAAAAAATAATTTATCTCGGTCCTTGTATCCCTCGCTCCGCTCAGGATTCTAATCTAGAATCCCTCGCTACGCTCGGGATTCAACTATAGAATCCTTCGCTGCTCTCGGGATCCAACTTAGTCCCTCGAATTAAATTACCTTTTTTTCACTTGTTGTTTAATCTACTATTATTCTTCCGTAACTGAGCTTAAAAATAGCCTACTTTATTTTTTCCACCAGGTCCCTAGTATGTCTCTAGTATTAACTAAAATATCACTATGAATCTACGCACAAAGTCTGGTCACTAAAGAATCTGCTGAGGAATCTGCTTTGACATTAGCGCGTTAGGTTTCTTTCAAAGTCAAGTGACAGAAGTCGGCACGCAACCCCTCCGTATATCCCTCGATCTTTGAACAAAAGTGCCGATAACCGTATTTGCATACGATGCCAGTTTTACCTACCATCGATAGCACACAATTAGTGTCGGACAGTCAAACCCGCTTATCGATAAACAATGTCGACATCCGAAGACAAAACGCGATCTTATCGCCGCGACTGAGACGCACGATAATATACGGACTCCTTTTATTTTCACCTCCTTTCAGCTGCCCGTTTTGACGTTCAGTTTAGGAGACGAGCGTTAGTTTATGTATTCGATTTTCGAATAATATCGAGTTTTATGCGTGTGTTCATATTTTAAACTTTTGATTGAAGTGTTTTAATATTGAAGTGATTCTTTTTTTTATTTTTACATGATTTTATTTAGGTACTTCCTACTTAACCGTTAAGTGTAAGATGCACTTAAATGTACCTATTAGTTTTTTTTATAAGCGTGAGTTTGGCTTGGAGATGTAGGAGATACTACCCTATTTTTGAATGTAGAATCATAGACAAAATAGTGATATTGACTTTACTGAATTAATTTGTTATTGCATGACAGTGAATGACTAATTAATTACTTAACTATATTGTCTAACTTCCAATTTTAAAAAAGTGGTAGTGTTGTAACTTGAAAAAATATTGCATCGTTTGATTACGCTATTGGAATATTATACAGAAACAAAAAGGTATAAAACTAAACATGGTAGCAGAGGGCGCAAAGTCGTAAATTGATACGTTGGTACATGCGGCGGTCGTAATCATACTTTCCTCTTAAAAATTATCTCAGCATCACTCTCAAAGCCCTATCAATAAAGCGTTTAATTCCAGCGCACACGCAGACTGTCCATTGGTCGATGCGGAGGTTCGCGAAGCTCCCCGATTGGTCGTTCGAGTGCCGGCGGCGAGCTCAAAGCAGCGAGAGGCGGCGACCGGAGGCTGACAGGTGTCCAAGACTACGATGGTCACTCTATGAATATGGATTTAATGTATGCTCTCGAGAAAATGTATGATGATTGTATGTGGAAGGGAGAATCTCCTTGCTTGTTCTGAGCGCCTGGTACTCGATTTTGATTTTCGGTGTTGTTTTATTTTATTTTAAGCGTTGCTTATAGATAAATGTTAAAGTTTTATTACTAAACGGTTATAGAAAAGTGATATAAAAATATCAAAATAATAATTAAAAAGTTTTTTTTGATTGAATTTTTTTAATTGATACGTCAATGACACGCAAGATTCGATTTTCAAGGCTTAAACGCTTTGTTTTAACAGTTATCTATTGTCATTTTCCTTATACTTAAATCATTATAATGGCTTCGATTAGAATTGACTTTACCTAACTCTATCAGCTTGACAAGAACAGATTTCGTTAGAAAAAACTTCACAGCTTTAGACTACAAATTTTTAATCGGACGATAGATGCTGCCGTGAACAATCGCCTATAAACTCAGCGAACATCGACTGTTCACCTGCGAGAAGATTTGAAGGAAAACAAAAAAGTCAAAGGCTTCAATATGATCGGCTTATTGATCGCAAACAATTATTTTTAAAAGTGATTACAACAACAAACTTTGTGAATAATCGTTCTGCCGTTTCATACTTCATACAACTATTAAAATTTAACAATCAGTCGACCCAGTATCTGCAGACTATATTCACCTTAAAGCAGGGTCGAATTTACATAAGAGTTATTTAGGTAGGCTGTAGCCCAGGGCCCCGTGCAAAAGAGGGGTTTCAAAAAACCCCTCTTTTGTATCCACTATTCGAATAACAGACGATATTATGAAGAAAAATTAAGTCTTAAATAAAAAAATCCGCTCATATAGTTGGCAATAAGCAAAGCCTATTACACTTCTTACTAAGACTAGTGTTTAGGGTCAATATATAAAATAACTATAGCTGCGCCCGATCCGATCCCGTGGGAATATCGGGAAAAAAAGTAGCCTATGTGTTAATCCAGTTCTCCAGCTATTTATATACCGAGTTTCATCGCAATCGGTCCAGTAGCTTTGCGTGAAGGAGTAACAAACACACATACATACATACGTGTGAAAGTTTGTGTGTGGACACATACACACACAAACTTGCACATTTATATTATTAGTAGGATAGAAGACAGTTATAAAATTTGGCAAAATGGCAATTGGTTGAGTAATTAGTTAGACCCTAAGAACAAAAAATCTTTTCATTTATAATATTAGCCCAAAGCCCCACAAATTCAATCCGTTCGTCAGCATGTTCAGTTACTGACGTCTATCACACAATTAACATAAAATAATATTAATGCAAACAATCAATGAATTTCAAATGACGTGTAATGATTCATTTGAAACGTCATTTGAAACAGTCCTATAGGGTTTTCCTTGTGCACTTCCGGCGACCTTATTGTTTCGTTGGGATGCCCTTTTATGGCTTTTAACATGCTAATGCATGTTAATGCTAAAATGACAATAAAAAAGATGTTTGACACAAATATCTTAAGTTATTAGATGCATGGTATTATCAAAGGTTATTAAAGGTATTATCTTTATACTTAATATTATGAAGAGGAACGATTTTTTGTGTGTTTGCATTGAAACTACATTGACAGATTTTAATAAAACTTAGTATGAGCATACATTAATTCATAAGGAGTGTCACAGGCTACTTTTATCGATAACAACGTCTTATAAATCGATGAACACCTGCACTCACAAAAAAGTGTGACGTAATTCAATTCAATTCAATTCAATGTATTTATTTGCTTTTAGTTGGTTACAGAGATCTTAATAATACGTAATGCTTCATGTTATTGACTAGTAACCATAGCAACGTATTATCGGTGCAATGGTTATTATCAAAGATTTTTTTTTTGTATGAAATTGACATAAACCAACGAAAATGACGTGGTCTTGCGTTACAGAATAAACAGATAGTAGACAAGTTTCATCTTAGGTCAATTTCATACAAAAAATCTGTCGATTAGAGATATCGCTAATGGAATGTAATCTTCTTTCTATACATATAAAATCCTTTGTCCTGACTGACTGACGGATCAACGCACAGCCTAAACCGCTGATCGTAGAGACCTGAAACTTGGAGGGTGTGTTCTTTGTATGACGTAGCATCCGATAAGAAAGGATTTTACGAAACTCTACCCCTAAGGGGGTGAAAAGGGGGGGGGGCAAAGTTTGTATGGGACAACGTGATTCCTTGATCCAATCTACTTCAAAATTTGCATAAATATTCCTTAACAGAATTGATGGAAGGCGTGCTCTGTAATTCATCATAACTGGGTTAAAAAGAGCTAGAAAGTTATTTTGGGGGTGGTTTGCTTAAGGTGAAAGGGTACTAGCGCTCTCTCCATACAGACATAGTCGACTGTTTCCTCCCTGGATAATGACACTAGCACAAATATTTTTGTGCCATAAAACCTATAACTGCCATGACTATGCCCCTACGTTTTGGTTTTTTTTTCATTTTCTAATTATCATAGAAATTAAGATTTAAAAAACAAAAAAGAAAATAATAACAAAACATAGGGGCATAGTCATGGCAGTTATAAGTTATATGCAACAAAAATATTTGCTCTAGTGTCATTATCCTGGGAGAAAACAGTCGACTACGTTTGTATGGAGAGAGCCCCCGGTACCCTTTCTTCTTAAGAGTACCATTTTCGACGCGGACGAAATCGAGGGCAAAAGCTAGTCTTGTATAAGGGGGCAGCCATTCCTATAGGAGTCAACAGATTTTAACAAATTAAATTCTTCACAATCCTAGCTCAGTTTATACTCGACTAAGCGGCACTTATCAAGCTCAGAACGAAGACGCAAACATAATTCTAAGATAATGATCGGTTAACCATCAGACGAGGCTAAGTGCATATCGTTGTTGCAATTATTGCACTATTAATTACTTTAGACTATAAATCTTCTCATTAACTGTTAGATAAAGTAACTTGAGGGTGAAGAATTTTTGTAGGGAATCCTATTGAACGTGGTTTGAAATATGTAGGTAGGTATAATTTTGATCTATTCCATTTTAACAAACAACAAATTTTATAATAGTCACTTACGCGTCAATATATAAATTTCAACTGAATTTTCAGTTGGTCAAGTTTGACATAGAAAGAACGTTGTCAAAGACGATAAAATTTTGACATATTTAAAAAAATAATCATATAATAAATTTACTAATTTATTATGTATTTATTTTGTTTGGTTTTATATTTTTAATTTCTGAGTAGGGGTATTTTTAGCGTCATTTTTTTATTTTGTAATTATTATTACTTATCGTTTTCAGTTTTTTATTTTGTGTATTTTATTTTGATGTACTTACCTAATTTTAAAATTGTGTTTATATTAAAAAAGTATAAGTATTATATTATGTTGCCAGTATAAACATATCTGGATATTAGTAGAAAAACATAAATATATACTAACCATAATTTGATTACGGGTCTTGGTGATATCACCAAGGTTTTCACAGGCGATACTTTAGTTTTTATTAAGGACGTGAGAATATAAGCACCCAAGTCCTCAAAGGCGACTCCATCATGTTTAAATTCTTTAAATATGAAATACTGACTAAATGATATTTAATTGTACACTTGCACAGTTCTAACCAATAGACCTAAAAATTTGGCATCCAGATTGCTGTTATGACATAGGCAATGGCATCCGCAAAGAGAGAATTGAATGGTGATTGGTAGGCTCCTACAATATTTTTAAGAATTACGGTGTCAATTAGGTTTTTATAATAACATCAACAGTCATCAAGCAAAAGTCTCAGAGAAAGGCAATAAATCAATTTTATGACATTCAAAAGAAACAGAAACCACTGCATGCTTTCGTCCCCGTGTATTAATTTTAAGGATCATAATTGGCTTCGATGAAGATTCTCTAAATATCTTATTTACATTGTATCTTAGTCCTGAGAGATGATAAAAAATATGAATCTCTCATCTCATTCATTGATAAATAATTATAATTGTGATCAAAGGAAACAATAATAATAATTTGAATTAGTACTTATTGACAGTCTATTGATAAATGAAAACCTATCGATAGTTAATTAAAACCAACAGCATCGATACACACTTACTATTTAATAGTATCGATACTAACGATTGTTTAGTAATTCTGTACTATAGGCAGAAATCGATAGCACAGGGAAATCGATAGTATAGATACTTCCGATAGTATCGAATGTTTTCATGCAATACTATCGATAGGATTTATTGTTTTGTTGTTCTGTACTATAGGCAGAAATCGATAGTACAGAGCATTCGATAGTATATAATATACTTGCAATAAAATCGAATGTTGTCATGCAATATTATCGATAGTATTGATTGTTTTGTACTATAGGTAGAAATCGATAGTACAAAGCATTCGATAGTATCGAATGTTTTCATGCATTACTATTGATAATTTCGATTGTATTGCATTATATCGATAGTATTACTACGCGCTAAGGTATCGATATTGTCTATAATAGACCTATCGATAGAGTAGCTGATTTTTAACAATATTATGAATGGAGTCGCCTTTGAAGACCTGGGTTCTTACATTCTGAGGTCGTTAGGAGATTAAAGTGTCTCCTGTACCTGGGTGATATCATCTACACTTTTTATCCCAATATTCCCACTGGACCGGGACTTACGCGGGTCAAACTGCGGGACGTTGCTAGTATTCTATTAAAAAAAACTCACATTATTTTAGCAAACTTATCACGCAGTAAATCACGCGATATTTTGACACAATATCGCAAGCTGTCATACACAACCTTATTAAATTTCCTTAGGCGAAGTGATTGTATGCGCTTGCGCAGGTGTCACCTAAGTTGGGGTGTAGCCAAGTTGGCAGACCAATGCAATGGCGATGGATATGGTATCTATGTTTATGTATATTGAAAATAGGACATTAGTATTAATTACCTGTCTATAAATCTATACATATAAAATGCTTTGTCCTGACTGACTGTCGGATCAACGCACACTACGCACAGCCCAAACAGCTGATCGTAGGGACCTGAAACTTGGAGGGTGTGTTCATTGTATGACGTAGGCATCCGATAAGAAAGGATTTTCCGAAATTCTACCCCTAAGGTGTGAAACCTTAGGGGTAGAATTTCGGAAAAAGGGGGGCAAAGTTTGTATGGGACAATGTGATTCCTTGGTCCAATCTACTTCAAATTTTGCATAAACATTCTTTAACAGAATTAATGGAAGACGTGTTTCGTATTTTAAAACCAATTAAAAATCCTATTAGAACTTCTACGCGAACGAAGTCGCGGGCAAAAGCAAGTCTATCTAAAAAGGCTCAACTAACTAGAAGTTATATTAAACGACTAATCGCTTACTTTGACAATTTCATCCGCTAACTTTACGGTGTTTTAAGCCGCATAAGTTTGACCATGGGTTAAACCTTTTTTTTGACTGATCTGCTGTCAACTTATGTAATTTACCGTTTTTTTGACGACCCAGTTGGCACAATGGTTACCATGCCGGACTGCCAAACACAGGGTCGCGGGTTCGATTCCCGCCTCAGACATGTATTTATGCTTAGATATTTGTCTGTGGTCTGGTTGTGACTATGTATTTTAAGTATATATTTACAAAAGAAAAGTATATAAGTAGTATATCCGTTGTCTAGCACCCATAACACAAGTCTATTTACTTAGCTTGGGCTAGGTGGCGATGTGTGGAATGTCCTGCAATATTTATTTATTTTATTTATTTATTTTATTACCGTTGGGTCAAATCAGGAAAATGTCATTTTAACCGTAGGTCTTTGATATATAAGTAATTGATTTCGATCATTAGTCGGTGATAATGAAAGAAAGGTTACTAAAGTCAGAATTTAAATTGTAATATTTGTTGTTAATTTTTTTTGTATACCCGCATTTCAGGTTTTTAAATTCGAAAGTTTTTCAAATTTGAATTGAATTTTGAATTTGAATCTGCAACCTTTGATTAGTAAATTTAGGCGATGACTATGCAACGAGGGTGAATATTCGAATCTAATACAATTTTTTTAAAAATAAATTTAATGGCAAAACGGAAATTTCGTTTTTATTTTGGTAAATATTATTTACTTAAATTGTTTAAAATCCCTAATTGTATTTTGTATAAGAGCAACAATAAAATAAGGTAGGTGGCTAAAACAGCTTAACATTAAATCAATAATATTCATCATCAAAGATTTATCACGCCACACCTAAATATCTAAATCATCAAGACGTTAATATAATCAGCACTTACTGTGATTTAATAATATTCATAGGATCAAAGGAAAACGATTGTGATTAATTTATTTAAATATAAGCAGATGGTAAATAAGCGTAGCGCCATATCCAATTAAATTGATTTGTATTTTGACGATATAATATTAATTAAGTTACTCTCAAGTTTTTTACTAAGAGATTGGTCCCGCCATTTTGACTCCAATTTCGCTTTGTCTATTTTGCACGAAACGTATCAAGAGTCAAAATTTCTTTATTTAACGTTCGAATCATTTGCAAAAAATACATTAAATGTACGATTACGATGAAAGACACCACTCCATTTCGAAGGCCAAGTCGCTGAGCCAGCGGTGTAAGTAAAATTTCTTAAAAATCATCACAATAATTTAATCACTATCACTATCACTACTACTATAGTCTATAGATAGTATAAAACATAGTCGCTTTCTCTGTCCCTATGTCCCTATATCCCTATGTATGCTTAAATCTTTAAAACTACGCAACGGATTTTGATGTGGTTTTTTTAATAGATAGAGTGATTCAAGAGGAAGGTTTTTATGTATACATGCATAATATAGCCGTGCGAAGCCGGGGTGGGTCGCTAGTTAGGTATGTGGCTGCTCAACCCTTATTCAAGATTTTTGCTGTTTAGTCGCAGACCCAAAGCCTATTTTTCAAAAAGTGAGTGCTGGACTATTGGTTGAGATTCCTGTAGTCCAGCAATCAAGTTTATACTTTATACTTTAACTTTATAATAAGTTTATACTTTAAACACCCGATACCCTAAACGAAATGTGTACCTATCTGCCTGTGGCATCATAGCTACCAAAGGGTTTTTATAGCCGATTTTGATTTAGTTTTATTGACTGAGTCACAAAGAATTCAAAGACTCGGCGTATAAACATTATTATTATAGTTCAAAGCACTTCAGTACCTACCTGCCGTCTGTTAAAGAGGTACTTTATGCAAAAATTATGCCATTTCTCACTCTATATTTGAAGATATTACTCACATCGAAGACTTATGGCGCCGAGAATGCTTAATGTTCTATTGTCCCAAAATAATTACTACGCAAAAATATAACAATTATATTAGTAAGTGACTAAGTACAGTCATTTTGACACCCTTATCTGGTAAAGCTTTTCAATCTTCCTCAAAGATTTACCTCATGAATCATAAGTTATGTATATGTGTCAGAATTATTATTATTTTTAAATCGGTAAGAAAATAAAATAAAATGAAAACTGTTTATTGTCCAAATACCTACCTAACCAAATGCTGATACATTCCCTTTTCCCTTGATACAACTCCCTACTACTCTTAGCACAAGGGTGAAGAGTTATTCGAGAATAGAAGAGGCGTCAGCTTATTGTTTTGTGGACCCATTTCTGGTCATGGACTAATCTGTTTTTGAGCCTCCCGTGCCTCATTAAGGTATGGACTTAACTAGCCACAGAAAAACATAAAAAAGACCATGTTTTCCTAATGATAGGTAGTAGGTATCCTATCTATGCATCGTTGTCTAATATGTAACCTTTATGATTCGTTTACTCTGTGACTTGACATTTCGAGGTCAACTGAATGTTTGACAATAACCGAATTTGGAAGAGTATTTCATTTGTCAACTCTTCAGTAAAACCCAACTATAACCCCAACATTATTTTCCTGTAAATCTTTATTTATTAAATCTGTCAATTTTCACTTTTGTCAACATAAAGCGCCGACATCGTCCGAATACATCCGTAAACAGCCGAACTCTAAATCAAATAAGGCCAAACGAACTTCGATTGCATCTAGAGCTCACTAGAGAACAAATGAATGTTTGACAATAACCGAATGAGCAAGAGTATAAATTGTTAATTTGTCACTCTGGTAGTAAAAGCCCAATTAGGCCCCAAACATTATCTTCCTGTAAATCTATAACAACATTATTATACCTGTCAATTGTCACCATAAAGCGCCGACATCGTCCGAAGTCATCCGTAAACAGCCGAACTAAAAATCAAATATGGCCGAACGAATTCCGATTGCATCTAATAACCTCAAAATCAAATGCAAAATGGCGTATTGAATAATGAAGCCGCTTCGTTTAGCATTCCTACGTGCCATAAATGCTTACGCATTTTCATTTGGGGCTATTGTATTCACAGATTATTAGTATTGATTTCAATATATAAAATTAATTTTATGCCATCTTGTATAGGATAGGTTTGGCACGCGTCGACGGACAATTGTTGAATGTCGATAGAGTCGTCGTGATTTTATAGTTTGACTCATGTTGTTACTTAGGACGTGAGGTAGGGCATTAACTTTATGTGTTAAACAATGTTAAAGCAAATAACATATGGAAGCACTCAAATACAATGGGGTTACGGTATGTAAAATACTAATATGTCGGCATAACTATCTAGCGTTTCATTTTGAAACGTTTACAGAATCATAATTTTTAAGTGAGATCACTTTAAAAATAACAAATCATTTGTTAGTACTATCATAGTCAACTATAAAATCTTCTAATATACAGGTTTATTTGAAATTATACTAGCAAGCCGTTGAGGGCTACTTCTGTGCACCTAAACAAACAACTTTTGTTCTACGACTTTTGGAAATTCGAACATTTTTTTGAAAATTTTGAGGTTAGGTTTACCTGAAAATCAGCTGTTCCTTGCACGGAGAAGTCATTAGCCTTAAAATTTTACTTATTTTTTAAGTTTTATCTACTGTTCTTAGTCTGAATGACCTTTGTTTTAAAAAATCTGCTGTTTTTCGAATTTACATAACCTCAAAATTTAATTTTTTTATCAAATTTCCAAAAATCGTAGAACAAAAGTTGTTTGTTTAGGTGCACAGAAGTAGCCCTCAATCAATGGCTTGTTAGTATAATTTCCAATAACCCTGTATATAAATTACGTGTCACGTTGTTTGTGCGCAATGGACTCCTAAACTACATCTTTGCAGACCGTGTGCAGTTTGATTCAACTTGAAAGATAGGATAGCTTAACATCTTAATTTATCCCGATATTCCCACGGGATTGGGAGTTATGCGGGTGAAACCGCGGAGGGCAGCTAGTTAAATATAGATAAGAAAATTTACATGGAAATGATTTATTATGATGAATTGAGGATCTGTGATACAAAAAATCTGCAAAATTCTATGTCTTGTAAATAAAGGATAAGTGATTGCAAAATTTTTAGGATATTTATCAATTTCAACCGTTTCAGCCTTTGATTTTGGAATAAGTAGGCCTCCTCTATCCTCTTTCACTCCTGACGGTCTTGGCTTCAGAGACCTTCATCTCGTCCTGTACGTCTTATGTTATCATCTCTCCATTTCCATGGTTTTAAATCTGATCAAAGACTTCTAAAATACTAAACCCTTTCCATTGCTTTCTGGAATTTATCTGTGGATAGGATCATGGCCTCAGCTCCATAAGTGTGAACACTTTGCTCAAATTGCTCATCTTTTAAAGTTTTGCTATTGCTATACATATTTGCATTTGCTATGCCCAGACCACGTGCTTCTCCATTTTTCAGACCATACGCCGTGATTCGTCAGTTTCTGTCCAGCAGAGATGAACTCCTGAGAAAATTACCCACCTACTTAGCACATAAATAAACCGTATCTTAAAGCGAGGTTATATAAATAAACAAACGTCTAGTCAATTATTATCCTACTTCTTATTCATTATAGGCAATTAGCACATCGGCTTATAAAATAAATTACGAACAATTACTGCCTCTATACATAGACAAGCATTTGAATACAAACAGTTGAAAACCGGCTGATGAACTACATCTCAAAAAAACTTTGAACCGAGAGAAAAACACCTTTTTTTGAAGTCGGATAATGAAGTACATAATAAATAAATAAATAAATAAATATTTCAGGACATATTACACATCGCCATCCAGCCCCAAGCTAAGCAACTTAATGCTTGTGTTATGGGTGCCAGATAACGGATAAACTACTTATATACTTTTTTTTTTGTAAATATATACATATTATACATATAGGAAACACCCAGAACCAGAAACAAGAATTTATGGTCAGCATAAATACTTGTTCCCGGCGGGAATCGAACCCGCAACCTTCTGCGTCGCAGTCGGGTGTTCGCCCGACGCGCCACAGAGGTCGTCAATAATAATTGAACATGGCGCTTTTAACAATTTACAATATCTCTTGATTACTTTGGAGTTATTTATTACCACGTTTAATCGTCTTTGTAACTAAACAGCCCTAAAATGAGAACTCACAAAGATTTTCATAAAAACTTTCCTTGTGGCATTTATGAAAGAGCTGTGCTATATGAGCTATATGGTTCTCCTTTTAATAAATATAATTGTTAATATAATTTATTTAAGTAATTGTTATTTAGTATAGTTACTTGTTAATTTATAGTAAACTGTTCATTGAAAAAGGAACCGAACTTAACTAATTCCGAACTTAAGAGGAAAGGGTACCGGAGGCTTTCTCCATACAAACTATTACAAACGTAGTCGACTGTTTTCTCCCTGGATAATGACACTAGAGCAAATATTTTTGGTGCATAAAACTTATAACTGCCATGACCATGCCCCTATTTTTTGATTTTTTAAATTTTATAATTTTTTTAATTTTAATTTCTATGATAATTAGAAAATGAAAAAAAACAAAACATAGGGGCATAGTCATGGCAGTTATAGGTTTTATGGCACAAATATATTTGCTCTAATGTCATTATCCAGGGTGGAAACAGTCGACTACGTTTGTATGGAGAGCGCGCAGGTACTCTTTCACCTTAAGTACCTACCTACTAATAAAATGAACTTTTTGGAAAAGGTTTTGAAGAGGTTAATTCTAGGTGGTGGTAGTAGATAGGGTTTTTGACGTGGTAGCATCTAATAAATTGATGCAACACCTGCATTCACAAAAAAGTGTGTGACGAAATATTGCGTCCGTTCCCGGTAGGAAACAGAGTATTTAATAATAATATCGCTCATCTGGGCTTGTGTTATGGTGACGAGTGACGAATAGAAGACTTATAAAGGAAAGAAAAAAAATATATAAGTAACGGAAAAACAAAAAAAAGTTAAATTTTTCATCGTTATGACGTTATCACGTAAAATTATTATACATAAACCGACTTTACAGACAACCATTTTTACAAAAATATACACTTTTTTACATTAATACCTACTTATAATGTAATTTAATAAATGCTGGAGAACCCCATGAAGAGTCTCAATTGTCAAAATGAGTTGAATGACCATTTTTTTCTGTTCAAAAATTAAATATTCAAACGTACTTTTGTCATTGGGTCCTCTATGAACTTTGCCCTTGTTTACTTTGAGGAAAAATATTTACTTATTATTTAAATGTCGCTATTTTTTTTTTGTAAAAATTAATTATTCAGTCAATAATTTCAAAAGTAAACAAAAAAATATTTTTTTGTGTTAATCAATTTGTTTTGTTTTTACACCTCTCATACTGCCATATAGGAACTACCTCTTTTTTAGGGTTCCGTACCCAAAGGGTAATAAAAACGGGTAATAAAAACCTTTTGACGTGACAACGTTTTATAAATTGGTTTGCCGGGTGACACTTCAAGAAACTGCGTTACGCTTCGCTGACGTTATGCGCTCACAATGAGAGCGAGTGAGAGGCACGCGTCCCTTCCACTCGGGCATGGTTAGCCCGCCGAAGAGCGAGAGAGACAGACATAAAAAGTGAAAGGCACGCGTCCCTTCCACTCGAGCACAGTTGTTGTCACGTAAAACTTTCGCCCGTATACCGACTTTACAGGCAACCAGTTTTTTTTTTTACTCAGAGTCTACTGTCCGTCTGTCTGTCACCAGGCTGTATCTCATGAACTGCGATAGCTAGACAGTTGAAATTTTCATAATGATGTAAGTATTTCCGTTAACAACAAACACTAAAAAAAGAATATAATTTTATTGTACAGAACCCTTGGTGCGAAAGTTCGAATCGCACTTGGCTGGTTATTGTTTTGTTTCTAGAAAGTGTCTATCTATATTTGTATGTTTGTACAAAACAATTTTTTTTATTAAAACTTAATATCTCTTATAACAGTAATTGACCGAACGAGCGAAGCGAGAGAGGTCTAGTGTTGAGAAGGGTCGGTCGCTCGTATGTTTGTATGTTTGTATGTTTGTATGTTTGTTCGACGATAACTTGAGTACCGTTGCTCTGATCTTCATGATTTTTGGTATACAAGTAGTTGAGGTCCATAGAATTTTTAAGTTCGAACATGAGCAGGATCGGTCAGGGGGTTACGGAGATAGGGGTCCAAAAGGGGATCTACCTATATGGCACACAAACTATACTGCAAATATACCCGAGTGGGGTATCAAATGAAAGGGCGTAACTTCGGTGACAATAATATGGTACCATGGAACTGATCTGATGATAGAGCTGGAGGGAATCTGCAGGAATTATCTCATTATCCATACTTCATAGTTCATTCATTCAAACTACTCGTCAAGAATCGCCTTGACGAGTAGTTTGTCTTTCAATGGTAACCAGGGTCTGATGATGGAACTGGAAGGTGGTCATAGGAACTTCGCAATGAAACGACACAACCCCATCGAGTTTGGGCTCGTTAGAATCGTCTTGACAAGAAGTTTGTCTTTCAATGGTGACCAGGGTCTGATGATGGAACTGGAAGGTTGTCATAGGAACTTCGCAATGAAACGACACAACCTCATCGAGTTTGGGCTCGTTAGAATCGTCTTGACGAGTAGTTTGTCTTTCAATGGTGACCAGGGTCTGATGATGGAACTGGAAGGTGGTCATAGGAACTTCGCAATGAAACGACAGAACCCCATCGAGTTTGGGCTCGTTAGAATCGTCTTGACGAGTAGTTTGTCTTTCAATGGTGACCAGGGTCTGATGATGAAACTGGAAGGTGGTCATAGGAACTTCGCAATAAAACGACAGAACCCCATCGAGTTTGGGCTCGTTAGAATCGCCTTGACGGGTAGTTTGTCTTTCAATGGTAACCAGGGTCTGATGATGGAACTGGAAGGTGGTCATAGGAACTTCGCAATGAAACGACACAACCTCATCGAGTTTGGGCTCGTTAGAATCGTCTTGACGAGTAGTTTGTCTTTCAATGGTGACTAGGGTCTGATGATGGAACTGGAAGGTTGTCATAGGAACTTCGCAATGAAACGACACAACCCCATCGAGTTTGGGCTCGTTAGAATCGTCTTGACGAGTAGTTTGTCTTTCAATGGTAACCAGGGTCTGATGATGGAACTGGAAGGTGGTCATAGGAACTTCGCAATGGAACGACACAACCTCATCGAGTTTAGGCTCGTTAGAATCGTCTTGACGAGTAGTTTGTCTTTCAATAGTAACCAGGGTCCGATCTAACATATTAAGTTATCAAAGACCAAAAAGTATAAAATAAATTAATAGAATAAAAAACTAAAAAAAAACACGCTTTAATAAAAAAAGTCCAACTAAAAAATAGAAAATAAAATCTAATAAATTTGGATTAAGAATATTGTACTTAAATAGTAAGCGTGTTACATTGTGATTGCAAAAGAAAAATAACGAAGGTGTAGCATCACAAATTCACAATGTAACACGCTTACTATTTACAATATTCTTAATCCAAATTTATTTAAATTTAAAATTTATAGAAATTTATTACTTTGCCCCAAATCGTCTGAACTCTCTTCGCTTCATTTCCTATAATTATTTATTTCATAATCATGGGCTGTTTTACAATAATAGTGGTGGATAGTATTAAAAAGTAGGAATGTTCGGTTCTAGCCGATCTAGAGACTCTGATAATTATAAAATTTGTGACTAATTTTTTTATAATTTTTATTGACTTGTTATATTTTAGTTTAGGGACTTATTACAGGACATATTGGCCTCAAACTTCTCTAATATATTCTCGTTCTCGAGCTTGTCTTCTCGTTTCCTCTTACGTAACATTATGATAAGTAGATACATAAGGAAGGAAGGAAAGGAATTACTATCTTCTGGATATTATGTTGGACACATTCAAAATGTCTTGAGTAAAAATAAAGAGTCAACGGATGTCCAGGGTGTGATGATTGAGCTGGCCTATGCTTTTAGAACTTAACAACAACAACAAGTTATGCCTATCGTGTTTGGATTCTCTAAATCATCCAATGTCAGATAATAGCGATACTAGGCACCTATCATTCAAATAAGATAGACCTGACGACCTCTGTGGCGCGTCGGGCGAACACCCGACTGCGACGCAGAAGGTTGCGGGTTCGATTCCCGCCGGGAACAAGTATTTATGCTGACCATAAATTCTTGTTTCTGGTTCTGGGTGTTTCCTATATGTATAATATGTATATATTTACAAAAAAAAAAAAGTATATAAGTAGTTTATCCGTTATCTGGCACCCATAACACAAGCATTAAGTTGCTTAGCTTGGGGCTGGATGGCGATGTGTAATATGTCCTGAAATATTTATATTTATTTGGAGTCTTTCGTCGTTATATTATACATTTTAGTACTTTACGCTGAAATATAATAAACGCTGAAAAAAACTCGTGAGGTCTCAGTTCGGGGCGAACTACTAGTTTATTATAACTAACTTATTATGCCAACCCACACCTAATTATCAATCACAATTTTTAAGTCAAATGATTGACACAAAACAATATCTTTCAAAATCGATTCGATTAATCGACTCGCGATACAATCGATTATTTGTTTCGTATCGATTAATTCGTAATAACAATTTGTCGTAGCTGAGAGTTGTGCTTGCCTAATGTATGCGCTAGCGCAGGCCTACGCTAGGCAGTGATGGTAACGTAGGCGAGTACACTGACGGAATTGTTTTGATACTTGAGCTCTTATTTTAATCTGTTTAATTTTTATTACTAAACTTATTTTAAACGGGTTATTTTTTTCGTTTGTAGTGTTCGATATTTTACTACTGCTACAAGTTTGCTTGAGTTTAATATTTGAGTCGTGAAAATGTCAATATTAAAAGTAAGGATTTTTTTTAATCTTTGCCATTGAAAATAAATAAACCTACCTTTATTCAAATATATAATACATTTTTTGTTATTTTATTAGCATTATAATGACCGGAAATTAAATGATTAGTTACTAGTAGTTCGCCCCGAACTGAGACCTCACGAGTTTTTTTCAGCGTTTATTATATTTCAGCGTAAAGTACTAAAATGTATAATATAACGACGAAAGACTCTAAATACGACAGGTCTATCTTATTTGAATGATAGGTGCCTAGTATCGCTATTATCTGACATTGGATGATTTAGAGAATCCAAACACGATAGGCATAACTTGTTGTTGTTGTTAAGTTCTAAAAGCATAGGCCAGCTCAATCATCACACCCTGGACATCCGTTGACTCTTTATTTTTACTCAAGACATTTTGAATGTGTCCAACATAATATCCAGAAGATAGTAATTCCTTTCCTTCCTTCCTTATGTATCTACTTATCATAATGTTACGTAAGAGGAAACGAGAAGACAAGCTCGAGAACGAGAATATATTAGAGAAGTTTGAGGCCAATATGTCCTGTAATAAGTCCCTAAACTAAAATATAACAACTCAATAAAAATTATAAAAAAATTAGTCACAAATTTTATAATTATCAGAGTCTCTAGATCGGCTAGAACCGAACATTCGTACTATTTCTATCCACCACTATTATTGTAAAACAGCCCATGATTATGAAATAAATAATTATAGGAAATGAAGCAAAGAGAGTTCGGACGATTTGGGGCAAAGTAATAAATTTCTATAAATTTTAAATTTAAATAAATTTGGATTAAGAATATTGTAAATAGTAAGCGTGTTACATTGTGAATTTGTGATGCTACACCTTCGTTATTTTTCTTTTGCAATCACAATGTAACACGCTTACTATTTAAGTACAATATTCTTAATCCAAATTTATTAGATTTTATTTTCTATTTTTTAGTTGAACTTTTTTTATTAAAGCGTGTTTTTTTTAGTTTTTTATTCTATTAATTTATTTTATACTTTTTGGTCTTTGATAACTTAATATGTTAGATCGGACCCTGGTTACTATTGAAAGACAAACTACTCGTCAAGACGATTCTAACGAGCCTAAACTCGATGAGGTTGTGTCGTTTCATTGCGAAGTTCCTATGACCACCTTCCAGTTCCATCATCAGACCCTGGTTACCATTGAAAGACAAACTACCCGTCAAGGCGATTCTAACGAGCCCAAACTCGATGGGGTTGTGTCGTTTCATTGCGAAGTTCCTATGACCACCTTCCAGTTCCATCATCAGACCCTGGTCACCATTGAAAGACAAACTACTCGTCAAGACGATTCTAACGAGCCCAAACTCGATGGGGTTGTGTCGTTTCATTGCGAAGTTCCTATGACAACCTTCCAGTTCCATCATCAGACCCTAGTCACCATTGAAAGACAAACTACTCGTCAAGACGATTCTAACGAGCCCAAACTCGATGAGGTTGTGTCGTTTCATTGCGAAGATCCTATGACCACCTTCCAGTTCCATCATCAGACCCTGGTTACCATTGAAAGACAAACTACCCGTCAAGGCGATTCTAACGAGCCCAAACTCGATGGGGTTCTGTCGTTTCATTGCGAAGTTCCTATGACCACCTTCCAGTTCCATCATCAGACCCTGGTCACCATTGAAAGACAAACTACTCGTCAAGACGATCCTAACGAGCCCACACTCGATGGGGTTGTGTCGTTTCATTGCGAAGTTCCTATGACCACCTTCCAGTTCCATCATCAGACCCTGGTCACCATTGAAAGACAAACTACTCGTCATGACGATTCTAACGAGCCCAAACTCGATGAGGTTGTGTCGTTTCATTGCGAAGTTCCTATGACAACCTTCCAGTTCCATCATCAGACCCTGGTCACCATTGAAAGACAAACTTCTTGTCAAGACGATTCTAACGAGCCCAAACTCGATGGGGTTGTGTCGTTTCATTGCGAAGTTCCTATGACCACCTTCCAGTTCCATCATCAGACCCTGGTTACCATTGAAAGACAAACTACTCGTCAAGGCGATTCTTGACGAGTAGTTTGAATGAATGAACTATGAAGTATGGATAATGAGATAATTCCTGCAGATTACCTCCAGCTCTATCATCAGATCAGTTCCATGGTACCATATTATTGTCACCGAAGTTACGCCCTTTCATTTGATACCCCACTCGGGTATATTTGCAGTATAGATTGTGTGCCATATAGGTAGATCCCCTTTTGGACCCCTATCTCCGTAACCCCCTGACCGATCCTGCTCATGTTCGAACTTAAACATTCTATGGACCTCAACTACTTGTATACCAAAAATCATGAAGATCAGAGCAACGGTACTCAAGTTATCGTCGAACAAACATACAAACATACAAACATACAAACATACGAGCGACCGACCCTTCTCAACACTAGACCTCTCTCGCTTCGCTCGTTCGGTCAATGATTAATCCATGACTATAATAATAATAAATAATAAATAAATATTGCAGGACATTCCACACATCGCCATCTAGCCCCATAGTAAGTAACTAGATTTGTGTTATGGGTGCTTGTTTCGTATCGATTAACTATAAAACTATTCTAAGCTGATATTACAAATAAAATAACAATTAATAAAGATACTTCGTTTGTTAAATTACGTTATGAATGTACAAAGTTTAGAAGATAATAAGATGCAGGAACAGATAATATACAGGTAAAAACATTACCTTCCCTTTTGACATCGCCTTTGTCTTGTAAAAATTAGATCCTATTTTTACGTTTTTTACTACAACATCAAAAGAAAAAAAACCTTAATCATATCACCCGTCATCCAACAATCAAAACATTTAATGTTCAATAGCTAAGCTCGAACGCGGTGGGCCCGTGTCGTGACCCTGTTGGCTTGTGACTCATGAACGGCGCGTGCGCGACGCATACCGCCATTTTATTATATTCCATTTATAAAAATTCGAATAACGAACGATTTAATAACGATAAGGCATGCTACAGTAGGCATAAGTATTCCTTAGGCTGCTAAATGCTACTGTTAAGTAGTTGTTTTAGGTTAGCAACACTGAAATTGGCTTGACATTCTTTTTGAGGTATGTTGTTTGAAGTCTTTTGTTTGGATATCGGCCTTGAAAGCCTTATAGAAAATCTCCTTATAAGTTTGTTATTGTAACAGTATAGTTACGAATTATGAATGAAATGATAGGAGACTAATGGTTTAAGTATACGACCTACGTCACAGAACATTTTAAATCACTTTTGCATTTAAATTGTATCATAGTGCAGCTAATTCTAATTATCGTGTACTCTACAAACTGCTCTCTAAAAGAGTAAAGCCTAGTTCGCATTAGGCTAGTATTTAAGTCTTTAGGTAACCAACAAAAAAGTACTAGTTGTAGAAGCCTCGATAAATGACAGACAACATGAATTTGCAGAATTAAAGAAACTGATAAAGGCCAGTACAAAATTGACGAAAAGTGTAACGAGACTCTATGGGGCTAATAACGAACCCTTTACAATCTCGGAAAAGGCATTATAGAAGGTTTTTTTCAAGCCTTGGATCTCAGCGGGGTCAATCGAGCGATTAGGAACATAATTTTTTAATATATTTTTTTTATTGATTTAGTTTTTGAATTGACACTTTGATTGCTACTAACATTAGGTCTAAGTTTTACTAACAAATGGAATTGTAATAATCACTATCACTACATAGTATAAAACAAAGTCGCTTTCTCTGTCCCTATATCCCTTTGTATGCTTAAATCTTTAAAACTACGCAACGAATTTTGATGCGGTTTTTTTTAATAGATAAAGTGATTCAAGAGGAAGGTTGTATGTATAATACATGCATAATATAGCCGTGCGAAGCCGGGGCAGGTGCCTAGTCCGAAATAAATGACATTATTATTATTATTATAATTTAAAAAAAAAGCGAATCCGAATGACCGCGATAAAATAGTCTCAAAAAGAGGTAGATGTTGAAATAGCAAATCAATATTTACAGAACAATCAATTTTTGCATCTCTAATATTCTTTGTAGAGAAATTGATAGTAATATTTTTCTATTGCCATTCTCTTGACGGCTAAGTATAACACAAGGTTATATGAAGTCCTCGTAAATTCGGTACAATCTAACATTGTATGTTAGTTAGGTACTAATAAATTAACTAGCATATTATACAGGCGTGGGCCGAAAGTGCTAGCACCTAGCTGTTTAACTAATTACATACATCTAATTGAGATCTAGTTGCACCGGTCTCTTGGTTTATTACATGAATATATTATTATTATGATAGGTTTATATAGGTTGAGATCATCGAAAATGATCAAATTGAAATGGAAGACTTGAAGGATACGAGCTTTTTCATATAATCGTTTTTGAAAAAAAAAAAAAACATAAACCAGATTTATATTTGGGATGGTTGCAAAAGTCTTATTTGAAAATTTATTGGAGAATCGTAGTTGAAAAATAACATTCAATTTCAATTTTCTACTGTCTTTTTCCAAACAACAATCTTTGTTTTAAATTTCACGTATAGGTACAATGTTTATGTTGCAATGCGATTGCCAAGTTTATTTTATTTATTTTAAAAAAATATTTTTTTTAAAGGTCTTGGCCTTCATTTATATTTGTTTTTGATAGGATAGTATTTACTTCTCTTAATTATTAGGCAATTAGCAGCTTGTCCTTGGAGCCAGAAGGAAATCATGCGCAGATCTTAATTTTCCTTAGGGACAAACCTCCCATATCGCCCTTCCATATTAGATTTTATGACATTAATTTGCTGTCAGGATACTGCCAATCGATTTACAACCTTATTTGATTGAAAACAAGTCTGTTTTATAGATGCTCACCGTCTCTACGATACGACAAACCGATTGATTGTTAATATCGAAGACGCGATCGTAATGCTAATGCGTAACTTTGTCGGTACCTATGTCTGTTTGTCCGCGCTTCCTAGAACGCTTTAGTGTTATTCCACACGAGTTACCGAAATGTTACATTCGTAGAAAAAAGCTTGTTGTTCGTGATGGATGTCTAGTTACTTTGCTACATTTTGTAGTAGGGACCTCGTTCGGCGAAATTGTGAACTCTGACAACGTAGAGCGTTTCCTGTGTTAGGTGAAATATAGGTTTAGGTTTGGATACGTGATTCGAATTTAGGAGAAATTGTTGCTATTGAGAAATTTCGCTGAAACTTCAGTTTTTGTCTTTTATTTCATGACGTACACGTAGATCTAGTATTTTCCAATTTTATTCAGATTCGATAAAAAGATGCTCTATCGTACACATTACATAATTTGCTTTCCCTGTCAAATTTTTACCTGAATCGGTAGAGCTATTTCCTTGGTTTGTTACATAAATGTTTTCATTATTTTATGAAATAAAAGTAAATTTTGAAGAATGTATATTTAGTACCTAGTTACATACAGCGTTTATTGATCGGTAAGTAGTAAGACCTTTATTATATACCCCACATTATTTTTTCGCAGTAGCGTTTGATCAAATTAAGAAACAAAATTAAATCCAGCCAAAATTAAAAACACTGAAATTAAATCTCGAAACACAAAATTAAGATAATAAATTTTCGATAACACCCCAATTTGAATTTCATAGTTAAGAAAAAGCTGAAACGGGAAGATGTTATCCTTAAGAAATAAGGTTCAAAATGTATCAAATTTCCTTAATTCCATTAAGAAACATCAAGATTTTATATTACCATTAGTGAGTCGGACTTAATAAGGTAGTAGGTAAAAAGTAGCTGTTAGCCAAAAATGGTGGCAACGGCTCGAGATAAAACCAAAAATAGTTCGCCATAGTGGGAAAAATGTTAGATATGCTACTTTGGAGTAATGTTAAAATAATTATGTTTTTTAGTTCGAGTATTGGTGAAAGGAAGGCTGCCAGCGCGTAGCTTTTAATCGTTTGGATAAAAATAACTTGTAAGCTGACAAATGGATATCAAGAAACTATAGCAGCACCCCCCTGTTTTACGTAAATCTTGAACCCATGGGAATAGACTCCCAAGGATTCCTCATATCCTCATTTCAATTTACATCAATATCAGTACCTATAGTAGTTACAGAGCAAAAAAAATCAAACATTTTCACTTTGTGAAATTTATTAGTAGGTATCTATTCTTAAGTATTATTAGAATCAAGAAGCATGCAATAAAATTGATTTTATTTAGACCGCAGTCCGAACTCATTCCATTAAAAATTTGAATTTTAAAACATTTACATAGTCCTTATCAACGCGGGGAATGCCCAGGAAAGTATCAAAATTGTATGATCGCAGTTTTTTTGTTAATTGCACATTTTTTTAATTAAACTCACCGGTTTCACCCGATTACTCCCGATCCCGTGGGAATATCGGGATAAATGGTAGCCAATGTTATTTACAATGAATCAACGTATCCTCATACCAAGTTTCATAAAATTGGTCCAGTAGTTTCGGAGCCTATTCGTTAGAAAAATAAAAACAAACAAAAATCTTTCCTCTATAATATTAGTGTAGATAGAGTACTTTATTTAGTAATATTAAGTCAATGAAGTAGAGTGATTTTATTCACGTCACGTTGCACCATGACTTTTTGCTAGTGGTGTTAGAAGCCCTCGGCCAGTACCCCCAGCTTGTAGGTATTTATATCATTTAATAGTGTTTTTATTAACAGATTACTATGTTTTTATAAAGATTTTAAATCCTTTTAGGGCTTTGAATGCTATGATTAAGTTGTAAAGACTTTAGATTACTTTATTACCTGTCAATAATTATAAGCGACCACATTCTGTATACTTAAGTAGCAGCGCTCCGCGGTTTCACCCGCGTAACTCCCGATCCCGTGAGAATATCGGTATAAGAAGTAGCCTATGTTATTCCCAATGAATCAATGCATCCTCATACCAAATTTTATCAAAACTGGTAGAGTAGTTTCGGAGCCTATTCGTTTAAAACAAACAAACATTTCAATCAAATGCTTCCTCTTCATAAGATTATAGTGTAGAAGTATAGATAATAGTAAAGAAGTATAGATTATACAGGGTTATTGGAAATTAATTGACACGGCGTTAAGGGCTTCTTCTGTGCACCTTAACAAACAACTTTTGTTCTACGACTTTTGTCGAAACTTAATACATATCCCAAAAAAAATATTTAAGTGTTTCTCGTACTGTCTGGTAATTTTCTATGTCTATGCAACAAGTGCGCGCGCGCGATCGGCACGGGGCGCACTGCGTGCGACCCGATCGGGTTGTACTATACCTACTATGATTGATTCTGTGACGTAGACGTAGAGTTGAGTATTATTTGAACTGTTGGATTTAATTTTTTATTTTTGTATGGAATATTTTTATAATGAATTTCCAAAAGTCGTAGAACAAAAGTTGTTTGTTAAGGTGCACAGAAGAAGCCCTTAACGCCGTGTCAATTAATTTCCAATAACCCTGTATAGTGTAGATATACCTACTTACACATAATCAAGCAAAAATAACGGTTACAAATTCGTTTTACTTAGTCCGTATGGATAGATAAACATTTTATTCGAAAAGAACAAAATACGAAAGCTTATAAACTAAAATTTAAGAATAGACAAAGTTATCGCTTAAAGCGATTTCTTACAGGCAACCATAGGATGGAGATGGTCTGTTTAACTACAGAGAGTTGTTTGTATGAATATTATACCTGTTATTGCTCTTAAACTACTGAATCGATTTTAATAAAACTTAGAATGAGAATACATCAAATCTTTCTGAATAAAAAAGGCAATTTTCATCTCGATATTCCCAAGAGTTCGAGACTTACACGTGTAAAACCAAAGGGCGATGTTAGTCTCAAACAATTATTCAGATAGACAGCACTTAATACATAAACAGCAGTACTGTTTTAATTAGCAGCTATGTATGTATGGAGGTAGATAAAGTGTAGGTACCTATACCTTAAAAGGTGACAATTTAACAAATATTATTAGGATGCTCCAAGGCCGATGGTATTGAGTGAACGTGGTCGATCGGAGGTCTTTCTAAGAGTTAAGATTTATTAACTTTAAGGCATGCCAATCCCTTCATGACCACAGATATTGCGACATGCTATATTAAAGTCAAAACGTCTAGGTGTTTTAAAAAAAAAATTCTAGCTGTCCCGGCAAAGATTGTTTTTCCATTTACAAATAAAGAAAGGTAAAAAAAAATAAAGATGTTGTTTGATTCTCAAATATTATACAGCTGAAAAGTTTGTTTGTTTCACGGCGCTAATCTCAGGAACTACTGGTTCGTATTGAAAAATTATTTTTGTGTTGGATAGTCCATTTATCGAACAAGACTGTAGGCTACTTTTCATTTTGATATTACCACAGGATCGGGACTTACGAGGGTGAAACCGCGGAGCGCAGCTCGTGACGAATATACACAAAACAATTTCATACAAATCGGTTCAGCCGTTTAGGTGGAGATTGGGTGGGTGGTGATTGTTTTTGTAGTGTCAAGAGCGGAGGGGGCGCTATTTTAATCTAGCTGGCTAGCTAGATGGCTAGCTCTAGCTGGATGGGTCTGGCCGGAAGACCAGCGCTGCAGCTAAGCATGCTTGGCTGCAGTTTTTAGCTGAGGTCGACCCATTTGGGTCAGCACACGACTCCTCATATATTTTGTTGTTTTTTTTATCTTTACCACTTTTTTTTTGTTTTGTAATTAATTTTCATTGTCATGGTCATTTCTTCATTCTTGTGTTTGTCGTGTGTTTGTACTCAATAAATGCTTTTCTTTCTTTCTTTCTTTCTATTGGTAACTAACACAGCGACACGAGAATTTTTATATAGGGAGGTATATAGGGATAGGTCAACGGTTGACCACTATCTCACACGATGGTAGGTGACGATGCGGTCTAAGAAGTAACACGCTTTCCTAGAAGATACCTATACGCTGATAAGAAAGACCACCCCAAATAAACGGGGATCTTCGAAAAACGCAAGTGAAGGTAGGAAGACGAAGAAATATTTTGTCACAATGCCATTCGCTTTTGTTTCTGTATAGCAGCGCTCCTCGGGTTCATCCACGTAACTCCCGATCCCGTGGGAATATTGAGATAAAAAATAGCCTAAGTTTTCTCAATAAATCAATGTATCCTCATACCAAGTTTCATCAAAATCGGTCCAGAAGTTTCGGAGCCTATTCGTTACAAACATTAAAAACAAATATTATTGTGGATAATTACTATCACTACATTGTATAAAACAAAGTCGCTTTCTCTGTTCCTATGTCCCTATATCCCTATGTATGCTTAAATCTTTAAAACTACGCAACGGATTTTGATGCGGTTTTTTTAAATAGATAGAGTGATTCAAGAGGAAGGTTTATATGTATAATACATGCATAATATAGCCGTGCGAAGCCGGGACGGGTCGCTAGTTAGAAATACGATAAAAAAGTCCAATGAATAAGTACTTACATGTTTTTTATCATAACTTGGAAAGCACTTGCTTACCACATGCTAAAACATTGACATAACTAAAAATAGAAAAACATCAAATTATGGGAGTGAACCTTGGATTAGGCCCACATACCTTCGGCTCACGTGGGACGATTTTGAAGCATCAAAAATTAAAAATATTAATATCCTTGAACTTTTAACACGAGACAGTTTATTGTTTAATTAGGAATTACGTGGTATTAACTATTATCTATTCTGTGGTATTGCCTATTAAATAATTTTCCTCCTTGATTAACCGGGAATTCAAAGTAAATTTCTTAATTAGGTATACAGGAACATTTCTGGGATTTCTGAGGTTTTGGGTTATCCCTATTTATTATCTATACTTATAAATATAAAGAGGTAATAATACTTATTTTAAAGAGGTAAAGTTTGGATAAATATATGCAGTTGCTGTGAGTGAGCTTGGAAACTAGTGAACCGATATTGAAGTAATTTAAAAAGATATATTTATCATGTTTTAGGGTTCCGTAGTCCGTACCTCAAAAGGTAAAAAAGGACCCCTTTTAAGATCACTTTCTTGTCTGTCTATCCGTCTGTCTGTCCGTGTGGCATCACCGGTTTTCTCAGGAAAGTGTTGACATAGCAAGTTGACATATTGTATACATACCAAATACTGAGGTCCCTATTAGGTGCATAAAAATCAAGGTCCTGAGTCCACGATAATAATTTATTGTGACGTCACAAGCCTAACCAGCGGACCATTGAGACGCTTCTAACGATACCTCAATTGTTAAATTATAATAAGTAGTTTTGAAGTTACGTGGGAACAGATGAACATAGGTAATCATAATGCGAAAAAGAGGCGCATCCCTGGTGCGTAGGGTACGTGGCAGTGCCAACACCATCTTAGCCATGATCGCAAGCAGGTTGGACTGCGAGTATATAAACCGCTGTTGTGCCACTGCTCATGGTGTAGAAGTTAAAAAATAATGGCATGGTATCGATGTTTTTTTTTTTTTTTTTTTTAATTTTTATGTTTCTTTAATTTCTAATTTTTATGTTTCTTTTTATTTTACTTTATTTTATTTTAATTACTAACATAGGAATAAGTATTTTACTAATAATATGAGTCTCTGTAACTTGAGTAAATAAATATATATATAGGTACATACATTCATACATACATATGGGTCAAAAACATAACCCCTCCTTTTTTGCTTCGCCGTAGTCGGGTAAAAAGATATAGGCAAATTAAGATTTTCGTGAAAACTTGTATATAACCAAATTTTACCTAAATTTTCAACTATTGTTCTTTTGTCCGAATTTTTACTTTATTTGTGCCAGACCTTGCTTTTCACCAAAATTGACAATTGTAGGTCAACAGAAAGTACCTACCCTATAGGTTTTTTGTTTTTATTTTTTGGAGCTTGACATTTCGATATTGTTACTTTTACAAACATCATTTTCAATGAGACTGGAGTTTGCAGACAGCCGTATTGGACTAGATTCTTTCGCGTGCATCAAAATATCAAGCTTCAAGAAATAACACCAAATAACATTATTAGACTCAAGTGTGGTTTTCAAGATATCGATTTGGTAATTTTTTTAGATTCCACGATATCGTCACATTTGGGCCGTAGGTACCTATAGAACAAGTTCATGGGTAGTCGTTCCCAGGCTGTTTTCCTTCACCGTAAGAGCATGTCAATTAGCGCATATAAATATTTTCCTAAGATAAATCTTTTTGAAAGAACCCACGACCTTCGGAATGAAAGTCGTGGTATCTACCACTAGGCCAACACCGCTACTTTAAATTTATACTAATACTAACTGTCACGACAAACGTTGTTTTGCCATTTACAAAAAAAACTAAAGGAAACAAAATAAAAATGTGCTAATTAAGCCCTTTCATTTGATACCCCACACAATACATTTGAATTATTTTTATTTTTTAATTCATGACTCTATGTCCTCTAGAGGGAGCCACGTTCAATTTATTGTGACGTCATATAGCCTATAACTAGCGGACTATTGAGACGCTTCTAACGATACCTCATTTGTTGAATTACAATAAGTAGTTTTGAAGTTACGTGGGAACAGATGAACATACATACATACAGGTCAAACACATAACCCTCCCTTTTGGCTTCGCCGTAGTCGGGTAAAAATAGATAGTAGCCGATTCTCAGACCTACATACTGAATATGCATATTAAAATTTCATAAAAATTGGTCAAGCCGTTTCGGAGGAGTATGGTAACTACCACTGTGACACGAGAATTTTATATATTAGACTAAGGATAATTATGATGTAAACATATTAAATTACGTAGATCTTCTGACGTAAAGTTAGTGACGTTGTCTGTTGCTATAGAACTAATGGAAAATACTCAATAATAAAATTTACTTAAGTCATATTTTATTTTTATTATGAACTAAACCTACGTTCGAGTATTATAGGTACAATCAACGGTCAAAAGTCTCTGCCCACCGTAACGTTTACAATCCTGTGCAGCACTATTTGAACAATAACGTAACCTGTGTATCGAACCCACGTCGGTTGGTGTAGCGGGTTGCGGCTTATACCACAGTACCACTCACACAACTAAAGACATAGCTAACATGTTAAAAATAATAATCACACTGAGTACTTTTAATTCAAGTATTTATGTTTGTGTGTAACGTCTATTGGAAGAAGGTCGTAAGTCCAATACTTGTTGATAGTATTATTTGTAGCAAACTGATCATTTACTTATGTATGACCCATACTGTACTATGCGGTTCCAACACTAACACACAAGTAAGTTGCTCATGAATGAGTATCATAAAAGTAACTGTAAGTCCCGATCCCGTGGGAATATTGGGATAAAAACTATCCTATATATTAACTGAATTCTCCAGCTATCTACATACCAAGTTTCATCGCAATCGGTTCAGGAGTTTTTGAGCGAAAAAGAAAAGTTTCGTCTCACTAGATCCATCCTGGATCTGGCTCATGGATCTTCTGAGAATGATCCTCAATTTCATTCATTTGGAAATGTTCTGAAAAAACAGTTAATTTGTTTATTTTTTATTATTTTGTCACTAATATAAATAAAGCATTTTAAAAACTTTTTAGTGGCTCTTATTAGTCTTCTTCTCATTGGTGGGCGCGTTCCGAAGACACACATCCTAACTTAGTTTTTAAGACGATTAAATGTGATTTCTTAATCACATTTAATCACTTAATCACATTTAATCGTCTTAAAAACTAAGTTAGGATGTGTGTCTTCGAAACGCGCGCCAATGAAAATCAGACTAATAGGTAAGGGCCACTAAAAGGTTTTTAAAATGCTTTATTTTTATTAGTGACAAAAATATAAATAAAATCTCATATGTCGCGAGAACATACGCAAAAAGAGTTTTAGATGAAAAAAAAAAAATAGTCGGACGACAAATAGTCGTCCGACATTTGTCGTCCAACATTTGTCGTCCGACATTTGTCGTCCGTCAATAGTCGTCCGTTAAAAAATACCATATGTACGTCTTAATACACTCACAGCCAAATTAAAAACAGTAGGCCCAGGCATACATTTTCGCCGCGCCGTAGAGAGGGGATAGCTGTCTACTCTCCATCCGTCTTACGCTTTTTCGATCAGGTCACGTGTCCTGACGCGAGTTAAAGATTTTATACCCATTACAGAAAAAGTGCTCAACGTCGCTTAAGAAGTTTTCACTTCAAAAAAAATATTAACAAATGAACTGTTTTTTTTTCAGATTGACAATAATGCAAATATTTATTTGATGACCTATTTTTAGGAAATATTTTGTTTGTAATTAAAGGGGCAGGTGACTCTTATTACCCGCATGTATACCTTATTTTACCCGATTTTTTCACATGATTGACACTAATACGTGTAAAACCACGGGGCGCGATTAGTATGTAAGTTATAAGACATTGTTGTAATATTGCTACTGTCGCAGCCATAACGTTTGCATTCTGAACTATGAATTTGTAATTATACCGAGCTCAACTTTCTCTTAGATAAGATACTGACATGAACTTAGGAAACTTTGTACAGTCGTGTACAGAAGTGTTAGAGTTATTATCTAATTTTATGACATTGAATACAACTATATATAGCCGCAAACTAAGCAACTAGTAAATAAATAGTACATTGCGATACAATGACAAGTGTGGAAAGTTGATCATTCCATAGAGGCGGTTTATGACGCGCGAGCGGAACGCGAGCGTGGCAAAAGCCGAGATGGAATTGGGCCAACAAAGAGTTTTAAGCCAGCAAGGCTTAAAAACTCTTTGATGGTACCTTTTTTCTATACATCAAAACAGATAAATTAAGAATGTTTCATCTACCTAATATGTCATTAGCAGTAAGATACGTATTTGACTTATTATTATTTATTATTATTATTATATATTATACTTTTCTTTTGTAAATATACAGGGTATATTTCACGAAAAAATGTTTGAATTTCCAAAAGTCGTAGAACAAAAGTTGTTTGTTAAGGTGCACAGAAGTAGCCCTCAACGGCTCGCTAGTATAATTATCAATAACCCTGTATACCTATAATACATAGAAACAACCAGACCACAGACAAATAGGTATCTACGCATAAATACTTGTCTGAGGCGGGAATCGAACCCGCAACCCTGTGTTTGGCAGTCCATCATGGTGACCATTGTGCCAACTGGGTAGTCCTGTGTTGTTGTGATATTTTTCTTTTGTAAATACATACCTACTTAATATACATACAGGTAAACCCAGACTAGAAATAAATATTTACCTACTTGTTTGAGGTGGGAATCGAACCCATAACCTAAGATTGTTTATAGTTTCAGTTTTTAGGGTAGAAACGGGACCATTGTACTTAACCTCCACTGTCCATCTGTCTGTCTGTCACCAGACTGTATCTCATGAACCGTGATAGCTAGATTAGCTAGACAGTAGAATTTTTTACAGATGATGTATTTCTGTTGCACGGAACCCTTCGTGTGCGAGTCCAACTTACACTTGGCCGCTTTTTTTGCTATTCATTATTTGTTTGTGTAATTTAATTTAGTTGATGATCTAGAGTAATTTTTGTTAATAATAAACATTTTTTCTTTTTTCTAAATAATTGATAAATATTTTTTTATTATTTAATTTTATTAATTTATTATAATAATAACCACTTGTGGACGCGATATTACATTCAAAAGGCAGTATGATACAGCAAGTCATTACGGCAAGCGTGGGTGGCAAGATCCTATCAACTTTAATGAAATAAAAACTTTACAATAAAAAAATAACTAAACTGCCTTTGAACTCCTAAATTATATCTAATGTTATTCCCAATGAATCAATAAATCCTCAGACCAAGTTTCATCAAAATCGGTCCAGTAGTTTCGAAGTCTATTTGTTACAAACATAAAAAATCTTTCTCTTTATTATGATATAATTCTAGCGACCCGCTCCGGCTTCGCACGGCTATATTATGCATGTATTATACATATAAACCTTCCTCTTGAATTACTCTATCTATTAAAAAAACCGCATCAAAATCCGTTGCGTAGTTTTAAAGATCTAACCATACAAAGGGACATAGGGACGGCGAAAAGGGACTTTATTTTATACTAGCGACCCGCTCCGGCTTCGCGCGGATATATTATGCATGTATTATACATTATAAACCTTCCTCTTGAATCACTCTATTTATTAAAAAAACCGCATCAAAATCCGTTGCGTAGTTTTAAAGATTTAAGCATACAAAGGGAAATAGGGACTGGAATAGCGCTGGTCGGGATTCAAACCCACGACTTTCGAGATGAAAGTCAAAATATGTACAGTATGGGTCATTAAGTAAATGATCAGTTTGCTACAATAATACTATAAACAAGTATTGGAGTTATGACCTTCTTCTAATAGACGTTACACACAAACTTAAATACTTGAATTAAAAGTACTCAGTGTAATTATTATTGTCAACATGTTAGCTATGTCTTTAGTTGGCCGAGTGGTATAAGCCGCCACTAGCTACACCAACCGACGTGGGTTCGATCCACAGGTTAGGTACGTTGTTATAATGTTCAAATAGTGCTGCACAGGATTGTAAACGTTACGGTAGGCAGAGACTTTTGACCGTGGATTGTACCACTAAGCCAATAACACTCTTTTAACCAGGGACCGAAAAACCGATATTTTAGGATACTTGAAATTCAGATACCCTTATGCAAAGATATCTTAATTTAAAATAGAATTACGGTACCCAAAAATAATGATATCGCAAAATTTTGGTATCTAAAATAAATGGTTTATGAACCTTATCTGAACAGTATTTTTGAGATGTTTGTAAAAATGGCAACGTCGCTTTTTCGTTCGACTGAATCTAGCAATTTACATCTAGTGCAGCTCCCAGTCCTAACAAAAATCAGTTTTATGGTCCCATCGTGAAGAAAGCATGAAACTTGGCATGAACGTAGCTGTCATATATGTGCTTCAATTCCGATATGGAAGCACGTCGAGAAATTATTGTTTCCCCCCTTTTCCCCCCCTTTTTGTGCCAAATTAGAGTTTTTTGCATTTTGTATGAAAACGGTTCAAACTACAACCAAACTGTCAATGAGCAATATGATCCTCATTAAATTCACTACAACAATCTCCTTGGAAGTATGTAGATCGGACTTATAGTTTAGAAGCTGTAAGTGATTTTAACGCCCCTGTTTTGTATCAACCCTAATGAGTTTTTTGATTTTATTATAAAAACGATTAAAGCCACATCAAAACTGTCAATGACCAATTTGTTCTTCATTAAATTCTCTATAATAATTGTCTTGGAAGTATGTTGATAGGACTTATAATTTTCGAAATATGCTTACTTTTCTTTCAATTCGGTCAGTAAAAATGGACACAAAAACGCTATACATCGAAAAAAAAATATATATTTTTAATATGTTATTAGACCCTCCGAGATTAGTCTATTCCTGAGTTGTCATCCTTGAAAACCCTGGGCTTCTCCTATGGTGCTATCTGGCACGTGTTTTAGTTTTTTAGGAAAAACTACCCCTTGAAAGCGTTTTCCAGGTATGTTTGTTTTATATGTTTGTTTATTAACTTCTCAACTGGCCTACAAACCCCCGAGCGGTTTTTCGGCCGAAACGCTACACTGGCCAAAACCGCTCGGGGGTTTCGGGCGTATTTTGATGTTTACGTCTAATGAATGAATGTTTGTCAAGGTCAAGTATAGCCAACCTATTCTGGGATGTACATGAGTTGCATATAAAACCATACTACTTAATTTGGTAAGGTTATAATCGTTCAATGTCAATGTCACTTCGATCAATTGCCTTTTGACGGCCATGTTTGTTTGTTTTTGTTTTGGACAGTGCGCGTTTCGACTTAATTAATATTGTTTTCATTTGTTTTATGTGTTGTGTTTTGTGATAAAACAACGCCTGGGTAACTAGATCACCTCACTTTGTATTATTAACTCATAAATTTCGCAGGAGATATTAGTTTCTTTAGGAATTTTTTTTGCAATTTTTTTGCAAGTGCATTTTGCAAATTTGCACTTCACTCTGCAATTACTCACATTATTTGTTCAAGTACTAATATTTAAACTATGTCATCTAAATAGGAAATTTCATTCTGAATGCAGAAAGGTATCAATGTTATGAATTAGTCAAACCAAAATTAATTTATATGCATAAACGGGTCTGCCCCCTTCAAGCGGCCATTTTTTTTCGACTTGGCCAGTCAACGGCTACTTCCTGCTCCGAAAAGAAAATCGCTCGGGGGTTTGTAGGCCAGTTGAGAAGTTAATTGTCAATTTCATAGTCTAGGTCGTTTTTAATACAGAAATTTTAAAAATAACTATTCAGAATAATGTTTTCATCATTAAACAAAATTCAACTTTAAGAAACCGTAAACTATTTCTTTGTTTCTGAGAAAACTAGTCCTATAGGAGAAGTAATAGTCCTATAGGAAAAACTATTAGAAATACATTTGTAGATACTAAAATCACCTTCAATTTGATTCCAAAGTGGTGCTGCTAGGATTGACAGTTTTTTCAGAAACAAAGAAATAGTTTACCGTTTCTTAAAGTTGAATTTTTAATGATGAAAACATTATTCTGAATAGTTATTTTTAAAATTTCTGTATTAAAAACGACCTAGACTATGAAATTGACAATTAATAAACAAACATACACGTGCACGGCAGAGATTACGTTTAACCCTTTCTAATGACATATGTAAAAGAGAGAAAGGATTTTCGCGTAGAATTGGCAACGCGCAAGAAGACACTTTTAGGGTTTAATATTCGGGTATCCGCTTACGATTTTGGGTACCCGAAACTAGTGGTACCGCAATTTATAGATATCATTATTTGTGGTACTTAAAATGCAAAGTAAGCGTTCGAGTATCACTTAAAAATACCGATCAAAACCGCTTATTGAGATACCATTTCGGTCCCTGCTTTTAACTATATATATTTGAATTATTAACGTCTATTTCTGTTGTTGAAATTAATGTACAAATTGTAAGTAGATATTTACATGCAGTATATTTTTATTTAGCTGTTATCCACAGACAAATATAGAGCGAAACCGGTTTGAAGTAACTGTTAAAATAATTGGCATTCTTTGTTTTAGAAGTTTTGTACCCAACTATTACCTAAAAGGAGGGTTTTTTAGGATTCCGTACACAAAGGGTAAAAACGGAAAGCTTTTAATAAGACTCCACTTCCATCTGTCGCCAAGCAGTATCTCATGAACCGTGATAATAAAATATAAATAAATAAATATTGCAGGACATTCCACACATCGCCATCTAGCCCCAAGCTAAGTAACTAGACTTGTGTTATGGGTGCTAGACAACGGATATACTACTTATATACTTTTCTTTTGTAAATATATACTTAAAATACATAGAAACAACCAGACCACAGACAAATATCTAAGCATAAATACTTGTCTGTGGCGGGAATCGAACCCGCAACCCTGTGATTGGCAGTCCGGCATGGTAACTATTGTGCCAACTGGGTCGTCATAGGTAGACAGTTAAAGTTTTTACAGATGATAATGGAAATAAACAGAATAAAAGGTACGAAACCTTGTATGTTCCTGCCATGACAAACCCAGTAAGGTTTTCTGGTATTTGTTTAACTTATTAATCTATACTTAATATTTTAAAGCTGAACCCCCTTATTTCAAAACGACGTTTAAGGATAGTCCGAGATGTGAATTTAAAATTTAGATTTAGATACAGATTTACTCGTGAACTATAGTCTAAACACTATCCCTATATAATCTACTAGCTGCGCCCCGCGGTTTCACCCGCGTAAGTCTTTAAATTCTCACCGTTTAAACCTTCCCTGGACTACAACAAACACAACAAAAAAAGAATTGGCCAAATCGGTCCAGCCGTTCTCGAGTTTTAGCCAGACTAACGAACAGCAATTGATTTTTATATATATAGATAGCTTTTGCCCGCGACTTCGTCCGCGCAGGAGTCGAAAATAGTTAAAATAGGATTATTTTTTGTTGATTTCAAATTAGATTGAGTTTGAAACATGTGTGTCAAAATAAAATGTACTTACTTAATTTAATCAAAAGCACTAAGGAGTTCGAGTCGAAGCAAATCGCCTAAAATAACTTTCTACTCTTTTTTTAAACCCGGTAGGTAATTAATTTCGTAAAATCCTTTTTTATCGGATGCCTACGTCATACGAAGAACAAACCCTACAAGTTTCAGGTTTCTACGATTTAGGCTGTGCGTTGATCCGTCAGTCAGTCAGGACAAAGAATTTTATATGTATAGAGAAGATAGATTTTGAATGAGATGTATTTTAACTTGGAACACGAAAACCTCGGGTGCACCCAATTCTCTTGGGATGGGATCCAAAATGGGCTATACGTCTAAGTACCTAAAGTTCTAAACAAAAAAAATGAATTCTTCTATTTCTGTCTTTCTAACACAGAGCCAATAATGCACAAAACTACGATTACCACATGAGTAAATCTTTAATCATATCGTGCTAATTAGTAATTACCTATCTATCATAGTCATCTTTTGTGTTTTTAGGGTTCCGTACCTTAAAAGGTAAAAAAGGAACCCTTATAAGATCACTTTCCTGTCCATTTTAAAAATGAAAAAGGTGTAAAAGTCCTATTCATTTGTTTAGGTATTTTCGTATTCATAACAAAAGATATTTCTTTTAAATTACTTAATAATTAGTATCTACTAACTTTGGGAACTGTGACTTTTGGCAAATTGTTCAAAATTTTATTATTAGGTAGGGCTGAACAGTTGCGCAGAGTAATTTTGGCGTATCCTAATAAAAATATAGAGTTTTAAGTGATTCAGTGGCTATCCTATAACAGTTCTATGTTTTAACAAATATCCCGTCTCCGAGATGGTTTAGAAGTTTGGTTAGAAAGCATTATTTGTGCACAGCGCACTTTTGATAAAATCTTAGTCATAACGTTTGGTCAAATACCCCATTTCCGAGACACCTATGAGATTTGGTGTAAAGGCATATTTCATTTGCCGTAATGTCCTCTATCGACAGGTAGCATTAGCAAACGTATCGCGCAAAAAAAAAATACTATGTCAAGTTCCCAGTACTAAATGGCAAGACACCTTTTTTCAGTTCAATGTTCGAAGTTTTCAACCTCTTAGGTTTTACGTTAACGCTGTCAGCTTGAAGTGACGTCTTACCAATCATAGATTAATGAGTAGGTATGTTACCAATCTAATCAAAAGCACTAAACAGTATTGATATCAACTTCGAAGCAAATCACTCCCAAAATAACTTTCTTCCCCTTTTTAACCCCGTTAGGGGATGAATTTCAATAAAATACGAAACACGTGTTCCATTAATTCTGTTAAAGAATGTTTATGCAAAATTTGAAATAGATTGGACTAAGCAATCACGTTGTCCAATACAAACTTTGCCCCCCTTTTTCACCCCTTTAGGGTTAGAATTTCGGAAAATTCTTTCTTATCGGATGCCTACGTCATACAAAGAACACACCCTCCAAGTTTAAAGTCTCTACGATCAGCGGTTTAGGCTGTGCGATGATCCGTCAGTCAGTCAGGACAAAGGATTTTATATGTATAGATATAGATAAGAAGATAATACATGCATAATATAGCCGTGCAAAGCCGAGGCGGGTCGCTAGTACTTTGATAAAAGAGATCCAATCAAAGAGTATTTAAGTTTTTAATAACCCCAGCACGCCGCTTCATACACATGTTCATACAAAATTGCTGGAGCGTTGTAATGTTCCAAATTCAAAAAACGCTCCTGCATTGGATTTAATTTTCTTTGACCGCGACACTGGCTATATGCACGATAGTAATAATGCGAAGCCATAATAAAATTATAAATTAAAAAGAGATGGCGCTAGATGCTTCTTTCCGTATGTCAAACTGACAATTTTGACATCATCCCTACGTTCTGTACGTTTTCATGCAAAAATATTATGGTATATTTTTTACGCCAAGAAATATCAAATTTTAATTAGTAACATAAATCTACTTGAAATACCTAAACCTCTTCTGATATTTTCTGAACACATTCGTGAAGATTATGTTAAAATCTGTTTCCTAGTTCCCGAAATTAGACTGCACAAACAAAGGTAAACAAATAAAATCAACATTTTCTGAGATGAATGGTAGTTTCGCGAAAACGAAGAGATGGCGCTAGTTACTTGAAATTAAAAAAAATATCTTATTAAATTAATTACTTTATTTTCTAGTTAAAAAATGTGTATATTGCTATGTATTCTTAAAATACATAAGTGTACAAAATTTTTAAGCAGAACAAAAAGAATAATCAACTAATTTGTGATTTTCTAAATTTAAGAAAACCTGAATCGCGCATGCAAGATTTTTTTCTACCGGAGCTATATAAGGTTAGCGAATTCTATAGTGCTAAGATCATTATGGACGTAGAACGCTTACTTCCAAAACTTCGAATTTATTATATGTAGAGATTAGGAACTATAGTCTAAGCACTATCACTATAGATTGTATTGGGATAGTGTTTAGACTATAGTGCACGAGTAAATCTGTATCTAAATCTAAGGTTTAAATCCACATCTCGGACTATCCTTAAATCTCATTTTGGAATAAGGGGGGAAGAGTTTGTTTGTTTGAACGCGCTAATCTCAGGAACTACTGGTTCGAATTGAAAAGTTCTTTCTGTGTTGGATAGTCCATTTATCGAGGAAGACTATAGGCTACTTTTCATTTTGATATTCCTACGGGATCGGGACTTATGCGGGTAACACCGCGAAGCGCAGCTAGTTTTATAATAATATGTCTTTTTTAGTAAAACGAAATAAATAGCAGCATACTGGCCTAGAAAATACATATAGGTACCCAAAAGATAATGTCTATTAACTTACGACTTGGAAGTCCCCAAGTTGTACGTCCGCAACTTCCCCATTGCTCAACTAGTTGAGCAGTAGGACATAGTGTGTATCACTAAACATCTTATGCTCTATAGCTCAACGAATATATTGCTCAACATAGTTGATCAGTGGGTCACCCTGTAGCTACCAGATTCAGTACCCTCACCATAAGTTTACAGTGACCAGACTCGCTAGCGTCTGCGTAAAAAAACTCTATAAAAACTTATGTACATTTTTTTCATACAATTTTTTTACGCAGACGCTAGCGGGTCCGGTCACTGTAAAGTTACAGGAAACTGATTCCATTCTCAGGAAACTCATTCTTTTTCTTAATACAAATAGACAAAACACAGACAGAATTACTTACCTTAAGTTTTTAAGATACCAACCACAACAAAACTCAGATTAGACTTACAAATCATTGACGGTTGGAGATTGTTGTTTAATGCTGACTCATCATTGGTAACCTTTTTGGATGAACCTTATTAGATATTAGAAACTTAACAATAAAATGATGAAAACCGGATAAGTTTAAGTCGAAAAGACATAGAGTGAAAGCAAATTACAGATTTTCCTGAGCTTGTCGAGCATTAAAAAAAAATGGCAAAAATTCGAACAAAAATTACGGTGGCCTCCATTTTCAACCCCCAATTTCAACCCACGGCATAATTTTAATTAAAATACCTCCATATTCAACCCCCTGCAAATCAATAGTCCATTTTTTACCCAAATACGGAGTGGGTACCTAACTACCTACCTAATTTTTACTCAAGTAACGTCAACAGAAAAAATAGATTCATAGCTTCGGTAAAAGTGTTAATTATAATAGTAGTTAAAATACGACTTTAAATATTAAATTATTTTTCTGTCTGTACAAAAAAACATCATATTAAGTATTATAATCACTTGGGTTGAAAATGATTACATTTTAGGTAGAAATTGGAAAAAATAATCAATTAAATTATTGGGGAAAGAAAATGGAACACATTTTAGGTAGAACATGGAAAAAATATTTGCGGGTTGAAAATGGGGGTTCAAAATGGATGCCACCAAAATTACTTGTTTGCAAGTAGGTTAGCTTCTTGAAGTTCCTATAGGTGTCAGATGCTGATGAAGAATTTGAAAAACACAGTAGTTTAAATGCTTATATCTTTTTTCCACATCTATTTCACGAAAACTATCAAATTCACTGTAATCAAGAAAAACGGAGAATTTTATCATATTTTTTTTCTCTATTTTTATAACTGAGAAATTGCATTAGTTCGACCAACCGAACTTGTGAGACGAAGTCAATTTAACAAGCATCTAATATTTGTATCATTACGGAATCTAATTCACACTTAAGAGGAAAGAGTACCGGCGCTCTCTCCATACAAACGTAGTCGAATGTTTCCTCCCTGGATAATGACACTAGAACAAATATTTTTGTTGTATAAAACTTAAAACTGCAATGACCATGCCCCTATGTCTTATTTTTTTAATATTTTATTTTTTAACTTTTACTTTCTATGATAATTAGAAAAAGAAAAAAATCAAGACATAGAGGCATAGTCTATATAGTCATGGCAGTTATAGGTTTTATACAACAAAAATATTTGCTTTAGTGTTATTCAGGGAGGAAACAGTCCATTACGTTTCTTTGGAGATAGCACCGGTACCCTTTTCTCTTAATTAGTTTAACTTAAAAACTAAAACTCACCTAGCATTTTACTCAAATCAGCATTATGAAGATCCGGGTTCTCATCAGCCAGTTTCTTCCGCTCCACTTTCGCCCACACCATAAACGCGTTCATAGGCCTTCTTATCCTGGCCTCCTTCAGCGCTTTAGCCTGCCCCATCTTCGTAGTAAACGGAGCTCTGCCATATTGCTGAGGAGAGTACTCCCTGGTTTCATAAGCGCTCCGGTAATCATATTGTGCTCTATAATCGAGGCTATAGGGTAATGTGCTCCAGACTACTAATTCTGGGCTGGTCTGGTCCTGGGCGGAGTCGTTCTCAACGCCTCCTTGGACGTATTGTTCGTAGGAACGGTGGTAGGTTGGTGGTGATTCGATGCTAGCCCCTCCGGAGTCCATTAGGCTGTGAAGGAAAAGAATAATGTCAGTAAACTGTTGGCACAAATAATACTGTTTTTTTTTAGACAATCCATTTGCAATAAATTTATTGACCTATTTAATTTAACATACCTATACTACTTTACATCCATTAAACAGTTCGATGAAGGTCGTATTTAAAGGGATCTTATACTGTATCCATAGTAAAGTCAATGATACACAAATAACCTACATCTGGATTATTATCTTTTAAACGGTAATGTTTTTGGTGGTTGTTCTGGGATATTTATCTGTGGTCTGTGGCACTAAATTTTTCAATTATTATCGAAATATATGCCCTTACTTCAAACCACAACAGATTTCTTTGTGATATTTAGCGTTAACAGCTTAAGCCTACTAAGAACTATTTGAAACTGAGGGTGCTAAAGATGCAATTAAGGCATTTTGCTACAAAGGCAAAAAGCGCCTTTAATGACCATCATGAAGGAACTCGTCAGTATATAACCAAAGCTGTCTTTAACCAATTGGAGGCCCTAGTCATATTATGACCCTATGACTCTAGCAGAACACTATTTTATTATTTAACCTAATGTATTCGTTTTATGACAAAAAATATAAGTAATAAAAAATAGGTATTGTAGTAATTTAGGTTCGATTTATTCGAATTAAAAAAGTTTTTCGGTTAAAAACATCGGTTATTGATCTGGCAGGAACTAGGGACCCCTCGATCACGGGCCATGATCACTAGCCTAGACCGCCCAGTGAGAAAGTGGGTCTCAGTAACGCAACTTCACAATGATTCCCCTGTCCCTGTCAAGGTGTATGATAAGGAACCAGATCAACCGACACTCCGCACTTTAGTCGGCTACCAAGTAATTGTACACTACCAAGAAGCCACTTCGTATTTTACACGGAATTCGAAAAATCCATCCGATATCATTTATCGGAACACACGATCGCAGGAAACATGGTAAGACGATCGTAATGGACGCGTAAATTGACAAGTGACTATCTTTAGTCTGTTGCCTACTGCCTAGTTGATGCGCAGGCGCAGCTAGCTTATACCTATCTATAAACTAGCTACGCCTTACGGTTTCACGCCTGTAAGTCCCGATCCCGCGAGAATATCAAAATAAAAAAAAACACAAAAATATGTTTTCTATTAGAACCAAAAAGCCCTGATATTAGTGCGTTTAACCTTCAAACAAACTCTTCACCTTTTAATATTAGTACGTATGTATAGATAGATAAATTTGTTTCTGGTCTAGATGTTTCTGTATGTTATAACGTATAGGTATATTTACAAAATAAAAGTATATAAGTATTATATCCGTTGTCTGGCCACCATAAAACAAGCCTAGGTGCTTAGCTTGGGGTGAGATGGCGCTATGTGAAGTATCACACAATATTTATTTATTATTTACGACCCGCCCCGGCTGTATTATGCATGTATTATATCTAAAACCCTTCCTCTTTAATCACTCTATCTATTATAAGCAACCGCATCAAAATCCGTTGCGTAGTTTTAGAGATCTAAGCATACATAGGGACATAGGGAATAGGGACATAGGGACGGCGAAAAGTGACTTTATTTTATACTATGTAGTGATTTATATTATCTATAGTCAAAAGCATGCAATTTTTTTTAGTTTACCTTTTCAGCAAGAACATGACTGGCTAAGGCAAAACGCCAAATTGTTCAAAATCCCTCACTGTCGTACTAGCCATCTTATATTATCGCTCAGTGCTGTATTACTTCAATGTTTAAAAAAAATTACGTAAATCTAGCATGTTTTCTATTGCTATTTTAAATATGAAAACATCGCCACATCTGTGTCGAAGAATTTGTTTAGATCAACGAATCATTTCTAATGATTATGTTTATGTTTACTTCATAAAACAGTGAAAAACAATAGATTATATCGTACGTGTTTACTGATTTATTGTCATGATGATGGAATGTTTTCTATTAGGTATTTGATTTGTAGACAATCTAGGTACCTGGTAGCCAAATTACTTAAGACGAAAGGTACCCGGCTCTTTCTCTGTCCAAACGTAGTCGACTGATTTTCTCCCTGGATAATGACTAGAGCAAATATATTTTTTGCATAAAACTTAAAACTGCCATGACCCTATGCTTTTTTCGTATTTAAGCTCTTAATTTCTGTGATAATTAGAATATGAAAGAAACCAAGACATAGGGGCAGTTAGAGGTTTTATGCAACAAAAATATTTGTGCTAGTGTCATTATCCAGGGAGGAAACAGTCGACTACGTTTGTATGGAGAGAGAGACCTTTTCCTTACCTTTTCCTCTTAAGGCTACTCGTCCCTAATTGTCGGTCCCTGACAGATTGAATAGAAAAATAAGTGAGATGCAAGATGGTGCAAAATCAGTAGAATTTTGCTTAAATATTTTTTCAGTTGGTCATTAATATACAATTATTCTTCTTTAGTATTTCACACAAAGTAGTTCCAAACAAGGATAGAAAATATAATTAGCATGAATTACAGCTTGTATTATGGCAATATTTTTGAACAAAACTAAAAGAATTTATTCTTTTTGTCGACGACCACCTCAAAATATGTATGTTACATGTTTTTGAAAAACGTAAAGTTTAATACTGATATCTATCAAGTCAACTTTTTCTATTCGCGTTTCAGTTACCGGGCACTTTATTATTTTCTTTTCTAACACTCCATTCTTTTTAGGTTTGAGTACTCAAAGGGTAAAAACGAACCCTTTTACTAAGAGTCCACTGTCTGTCTGTCACCAGGCTGTATCTCATGAACCGTGATAGCTAGACAGTTGAAATTTTCACAGATTAGGTATTTCTGTTGCCGCTATAACAACAAATACTAAAAAGTTGAGAGATTATAATGGTCCGACTCGCACTTGGCCGGTTTTTCTTTATCTAATAGAAAGATCAACTCTTTATTGCAAACACCATTTTTTTGTGTTTTTTTTTCTTCATTTTTTTAAGCTATTCATCATCATCCGAGCGATGTTCCCGGTTGCATCCCTCCCGGGAGCCCGGGGTCCGCTCATTTTTTTAAAGCTATTGCATAGCTTTTGTCGTGGGCTTTGAGCATGGCGACCGAATCAAGAAATTCCGTAATTTTATTTAATCGGTTTTAAAGGGTATAAAGACAAAAGTTTACTGTTTGTCTCAGCTTTGCTGCTCTCACCTCATATAACCCAGCTCTTTATGATTCAGTAAATTAATGGAAAGTACGATATTGACACCGTATGTTCTCGGTAAGACAGGCTGCGCGGGCGCCACTCTGTGGGAACCACTAGCCATTGTTGCTCTGATTTCACCGTTCATCTTTGGTACCTACCTTCTTACGCGAAGCTAAAACTGTGTTTTAAATACGAGTATTTAAACTATCATGACTTTTGTAGCGTGGTGGGGGAAGATGGTAGCGAGTTCGATTCCCGTCTCAAGCAACTATTTCAAGTTCTAAATAAATAAATATTGCAGGACATTCCAAACATCGCCATCTAGCCTCAAGATAAGTAACTAGACTTGTGTTATGGGAGCGAAATTCCCGCGGGATCGAAACTTACGCGGGTTTTTATATATAACTAGCGACTTACACCGGCTTCGCACGGCTATATTGTGCATGTAAACCTCGCTCTTGAATCACTCTATCTATTTAAAAAAACCGCATCAAAATCCGTTGCGTAGTTTTAAAGATCTAAGCATACTTAGGGACAGACAACGGAAGGTGACTTTGTTTTATACTATGTAGTGATATAGATAAACGCCCGTTGAGCATAGCCTGACTAACCACTGACATCGCGTCTGACTGTCCATCTGTGCGTCTTCTGCGGTCTCCCAATGCCTACATACAAATGTACCTACCAATTATATTGTACATAAATGCTTATTGTACATAAATACTTGTTTGACGGCGGAAATCAAACCGGCAAACGTACAATCGACGTTCAAAAATCCACCGCCACCGTAACGTTTACAATCCTGTGCAGCACTATTTGAACATTATAACAACGTAACCTGTGGATCGAACACACGTCGCGTCGGTGTAGCGGGTGGCGGCTTATACCACTCGGCCATCGGTAATAAACACACGCAGTACTTTTAATTCAAGTAAGTATTTATATTTGTGTGTAACTTCTAAAGAAGGTCGTAAGTCCAATACTTGGTAATAGTATTATTGTAGCAAACTGATAGTGGACTTATGACGCATACGGTACATAAAGGACCGTTAATTTTCGCTGAATAATCAATTGAAAACACTCGAGACAGCCTAAATAATTATCCCCTGACGTATACCTACTGACCATGACAAAATTTCCTCACGATGGGTGAACTGCAATATTTTCAAACAGATTCAAGAACAATGACCATTGTTGACAAAACGTAGAGTCAGCGTTCGATACAGCACATCTCGCTGCGAAACAAATTTTTCTTTTTAAATCAGCTAAAGAAAGTACCTATGGATTAGATCTACATTAATTATGCTTGACATGAATTTATCCCTCTGTCCATTCCAATTAAGCATCTCGATCCGCCAGTGGATCAAAAACCATGCTGAAGTTTGCTGTGATCTACCATTGGTCTGGGTGGACCCTGTGCTTCTTGGAACTCTCATTTTGTGGATCTAACAACACGCTGAAGTTCACCGTGATCCACCATTGGTGTGGGTGGATCCTGTGATTCTTGCATCTTTCTTTTTATGCTCTACCCATGGATCTAACAACACGCTGAAGTTCACTCTGATCTACCACTGGTCTGGGTGAATCCTTTAGATTACTTTAGAACATGCATTTTTATTTTTATGCTCCACCAGTAGATCGAACAGCACGCTGAGGTTCACTGTGGTCCACCACTGGTCTGAGTGAATCCTTTAATACTTGAATTTTTATTTTTATCCTCCGCCAGTAGGTCTAACAGCACGCTGAGGTTCACTGTAATCCACCATTGGTCTGGGTTAGTGGATCCTTTAATACTTGCATATCTCTTTATATGCTCCACCAGTAGATCGAACAGCACGCTGAAGGTCACTTTGGTTCACTATTGGTCTAGGTGGATTCTTAGATACTTGCATTTCTCTTTTTATGTTCCACCAGTAGATCAAACAGTACGCTAAGGTTCACTTTGGTCCACCATTGGTCTTTGATACTTGCATCTCTTAAGGATCAGCAAATTTTCTTGTAAACCACGTGCTGGGCAAGTACAATTACATCTTAAACCCTGATGAAGATCCTCTTACTTAATTTATTCTAGGCGGTTCCCTTGGGCCAGCATATAGGGCACGAGAATCTCCGATCTAATTTTAAACTAGCCCTTATCCAGTGCGACTGTGGGGTTCCCAAGCAAAACTTGCACCTACTAATCTGCCAGTACAGTCCTAGTAGCCATTACGCTTACTGATCTAATATCAGCTACTAACAATACCAAAGATCTGGTACCATACTGGAGTGGACTGGACAGATCTGACCTTAAATTAATCTGTGCCATCGACTTAAAGATAAGAAGATCGCTTCTGGGCCTGGCCGGAAGACCAGCGCTGTAGTTTAGGGTCATGCTTGCTGCAGCATTTCAGCTGAGGTCGGTCCATTTAAAGAAGCACACGGCATTCCGGACTGTTCCCTATTGTGTTCCTTTTAATTTATTCTTTATTTTGTTTTCTGATTCTGTCTGTTTTATTTTCATGTTTTTTTTTAATTAGTACCTAGTATATTTTTTATTTACTTTTTTCCTGTCCGTGTGCTCTTCTAGTAAATGTCTATCCCATTGTATTCTATTCTATTAAGATCGGCTCGGATAAGATATCCATAGATCCACTGATGGAGCCTCATTGGTGGGTCATAGTGGAATAAGGCAGAGTGAAAACTCTCAACCACTTCCATATTGGAGCCGCAAGGATATCAACCTATTTTTTTAACGTTTTTTCCAAGTAGGTTACTATATTAATGCTTGGTGCCTTGCGGTTACATTGCTCACAACAAAATTCTTCACTCGTGTAATGAATCATACGAACATGTCGTCAAATTTCACCATTTAACTTACAAATCGATATGACTCATTGTATTTTGACTACAACCGCCATAATTCTTTGAAAGAAAAAACACCATAGTTAATGAATAAGTTGGAATTGTAAATTGTAAATATTACAAGACATTCCACACATCGCCATCTAGTCCATTTCATAAGTTTGGACACCCTACCCTTCACCTTCTTCAGCTTCTTGTCCATCCATAGGTTGCCTGCAAGAGATCACTCTGAGCGATAAGGCCGCCCTTTATAACACTTAGACTTAAGATTTGTTTTTTATATTTTATATAATTTAAAAATCGTGTTTGCAATAAAGAATTTATCTATCTATCTAGCTCCAAGATAAGAACTAGACTTGTGTTATGGGTGCTAGACAACGGATATACTACTGATAAGTATACTTTTGTAAATATATACTTATAATACATAGAAACAACCAGACCACAGACAAATATCTAAACACAAATACTTGTCGGAGGCGGGAATCGAACCCGCAACCCTGTATATGGCAGTCCGGCATGGTGACCATTGTGCCAACTGGATCGTCAATGAAGCAAAATTAAATAATTTTCTAATAACATGTTTTTTAATGACACTATTTATTTATTTATTTTAATTTTTGGCCTTTTCCGTCCCACTGCAAGAGCAAAGGCCTCCCTCCCCTTTTTCCACTGTTCCCTGTCTAGTGCCAGCATGGTCCAGTCCCTACGATGCGAGTAAAACTCGTCTCGTATATTTTTACGAAATATTTAGTGTTTTATTAGCCTCCCGATCAGAAAGTCTAAGTAGCAAAACGTCTAACAAAGCGAAAAGTCTAGTGAGCAATCTGCCTAGTTAGCTAATCGCCCATGTAGCAAAACGTCTAAAAAAGTCAAAAGTCAATTTTTTTTATTTCTTTGGATGCATAATACCTTAAAAGTATATAGACCACATAAAAACGCCTTAAAAACTAAGTTAGGATGTGTGCCTCCGAAACGCGCCCACCAATGAGAAGAAGGCACAAGAAACTCATGGGGTTTTTTTAAGAGATTTAATATATCAAAACGTCTATATAGGAAATCGTCAATTTCTTAAAATGCCTGGACACTTAGGTGGGCTTTAGTACCTTAGTTCATTACAAACGTAAGTACTACGTAATGTTAATATCTAAAAGTATTTGATCGTCGACGTCTCGGTCCGTGGCATCAGCGATAACGGTCCAAGATCGCTTATCAGCTGATAAGAGTGTATTGCACATTGCACCCTTTCAGTTTGCAGTCTTACCTACATACTGCCGTTCACCAGTAGGATAATAAAATTATTTAATAACGGGATATTCATCATGTTTTTATGTTTTGAGCTTTTTTTTACATGATAGTGTAGAAGTCAAGTGATTCAACTGATATTTTGGTCAAAATTGAGTTAAGTTTTAAAAATACATTAAAACTGTATTCATATTAAAAAATAAAATATGATATTTTTAATTTTTTTTTCCAATAATCTGAAAACATTACAACAATTCATTCAGAAACATGGACGTAATAAACAAAAACGCCTTTTGCTTTAAGTATATCTCGAAACTTATAAAAATTCAGTTGGATCATTTGGCTTCTACACTAGCCATAAGATAGGTCAGCGTTTGACCACTATCACACCTACCTGATGGTAGGTGACGATGCGGCTTAAGATGTAGCACGCTTTCCTAGAAGATATCTATTCACTCGCGACTTGAAGACCCCTAAATTCTACACGTCACTACACGAAAAGATAGACGCAGGCAACCGATTGACTGCGTCTGCGTTTGTTTTGAGCTTGATAATTCGATGCTATTTCAAACACTTAAGAGTTAAAAACAATCATAGTAGTTTAAAATCTAGTGGGATAATTTTCTACTTGTTTAAGGGCTGTTCAAATACGCAAATACCTACCTAAATTACATGTTACATTATTCTAATTTTCCTGGGCACTTTTTAAAGTCCATTAAATCCACTGGATCCTTCCTGGATCATCTGAGAATGATCGCTAAACCCCGCATCTTATCTAAAGAGGCAACGCAGCCTTTAGGTATGATAGCTAACTATCTAGGTTCTGGGCAAGCCCACTCCATCTAACAAAACTAATACATCTCCTAGGCATTACAGCGCCTTATAGCATGGATTAAGTTGCTGACGTCTTTACAATCATCTACAAACGTAAGAGACCATTATTGTGGGATACGTATATAACATTTATTCTCTTATTCCATAAGCATCAAACCTAGCTGGGCTACTTTAGGTTCTGGGCAAGCCTACTCCGTCTGCTAAAGTTGCTGGGGCTGTATTATAAATCATCTTAGTCTTAGATCCCTTTCAGGATTGAAATTTTAGTCAATCCATTTGCAATATTGACCTATATTTAATTTGATATAAAATACTTTACATCGATTAATCAGCTGTAAAGTCGGTTTACAGTAACATGACGTTGCTATGGAACGGGACGCATGACTGGCATGACGTCATCTTTTTTGTGAATGCTGGTGTTCCATTAATTAATTAGACGCAATCACGTCAAAAATTCGTGGTGACATACGGACAGCCAGACAAGAAAGAAAGGTTCCTTTTTTACCGTTTGATTGTACGGAACCCTAAAAAGTCAATACCTATTATGCAACACACGACTTCTCAGATATCTTTTATTCTTAGTGTCTGTTCTTTGTATTTATTTTTCTCTGTAACTATCTCGTTAATGTTTCTTATTTGTATTACTTTTCTCTATAATTATCTCTTACTGTTTCTTATTTGTGTCTATGTCGTGTGTTTGTTTGAATAAATTCTATTCTATTATAGGATAGGCTCACATAAGTTTAACTCTAATATTCGACAAGCATCAAACCTATCTTCTCTAGGTATTTGAGTAGGTACCATCAGATTCCTCCAACCGTGATTTCTTCGAAGCGCGTTGTTGTGCCTCGGCTCCCCAGTACCCACTATGTTGTCGCGATCACAATGCATTGTTGTTACTAACAAATGTAAACTGTTATATTTACAATTACTGTGTGAATCTCGGACTTGTTTCTTAGATTTAGAATTTAATTTTATCATTTTATTAATGGTATGTACAAGAGATGATCTGCACAGAAAAAAGGTATCTTGATGCAAAAAATAATCCTCTCTATTTATAATCTTCTTTTTCTTCTCGTATAGTGGTGTGGCTCGCCTATTGTTAGAGTTTTCAGATCGCCCTAAGGCCTCTAACTTGACCTAACGACTGCTAATAGAGGCAGCAACCGGGACCAACGGCTTAACATGCCTTCCGAAGAACGGAGGGGCTCACGAAAACACATTATGCCACACTACTAATCGGCCACCCATCGAAGTAATGACCGCGCCAGGCGTCGCTTAACCCGCACGACCGTTAACGATCAGCGAGAGTATAATTAAGAGAGAATTTAGGTTTCTTTATCGAATTAGTGAACAGATTTCAATGAAACTTAGTGCGATGATACCACGAATCTTGAGAATAAATATAGACCATCATATTTATATTCTTTTACATATGAAAGGTAAGCGTTTGAACACTATCACACTTGCCTCATGGTAGGTGACGATTCGGTCTAAGATGCAGCACGAGGCCCTAGAAGATATTTGTTCACTCGCGATTTGAGGACCCCAAATTGAACACATCAGGAAAGACATCATTATTCTTACAAGATTGAAAAATATGTAGGTAAAACAGCGATTTATAGAGTACCTACAAGTATTTATTAAGGTAAATGACTGACTGTAAAGGAAGGGCGATGAAATTGCAATATTTGTTTTATGATAAACATTGCGTTTGATAAGACAATGCGACTCGCATAAATGTAGGTAATAAGTAGGTATCTATACCTACAACATCTTATGAAAGAAGATTGCATACAGTGGAGATGAAAATAACGAGGTTGGATAAAAATATAAGGGACAATATAATATTAAGAAAGAAAAAAAGAAATTTTATTTTATTTTCTGGACTGTGTACATAAAAATAACACGTAAAAATACAAGTAGTACAGCAGCTGAAAGGCCCCTCCTCGGCACAATGCTAAAGCAAGACGCCCTAGCGCTAATTCTCAGGTAAAACTTTACTGAGACGCACGGGGTAAAATAAAAGAAAAGATGAATGTACTGTGTGAGACAAGATATTACAAAGACGAATGTGAACGATGAGATTAAGGCGAAAAGAGGAGAATGGAAGAAGACATACTGCGTCGACCAATGATACGTCGACCTCAAATAAATTGGGAAAATGGCAAGCAGAAGAAGACTTAATAAAAAGTATCTATATATGGGGTAGAACCAAATACCAACCTCTAAGCATACTCGACCATTTTTTTTGATAGGTCAGCGTTTGATCACTATCACACCTGCCTGATCGTATAGGTGACGATGCGGCCTAAGATGTAGCACGCTTTCCTAGAAGATACCTATTCACTCGCGACTTGAAGACCCCCAAATTAGAGGTCAGGAAAGAGACGCAGGCAACTAATTCCATTCCCTTGCGTGGATTCTATGTCCAGAAAGAACTCAATACATCTGCAGCCAACTAAGTCGAACTAAAATATGAACCTAACGTTCGTTCTCAATATTTAATCCATCATAATCCTCTGATTAAATGGTAGTGTGATGTGACAAGAAGATAAACAGCTGGCTCTCGGCTCTCACTTGTAGACCAGTAGTCATTCTAGTCAGCCATTGTTGTGAATAATGTCAACATTGTATGTTAAGATGTAGATATATAAATTAAAATACGGTGACCTGAGTGTCGGAATTATTTTTTTATAGAACTGAATTGAAATAACTTTTTTAATGTTAGAAAAAACCCATAATATTATACACAAAATCTATACATATAAAATGCTTTGTTCTGAATGACTGACTGGCTAATGGATCAACGCACATCCTAAACCGCTGATCGTAGAGACCTGAAACTCGGAGGGTGTGTTCTTTGTATGACGTAGGCATCCGATAAGAAAGGATTTTCCGAAAATTTCGACTAGCTATAGGTAAGCCTGTAACAAAGACTAATGGCAAAACTTCGAATAAAAATAACTTGTTTGCAAAATGGTTAGGTTCTTGAAGTTCCTATACGGGCAATGGCGTCAGATGCTGATGAAGAAAATGAAAAACACGTGACTATAAATGATTATATCTTTTTTCCACACCTGCTAGCCTAGCATGAAGGCCAAAACACGATACGATAAAGCGATATAACTACATCAACTCTCAAAATATGATAGATAAAGCCGCCATGTTGAATTTTTATCATAATTTTTATCGCAATCTATAATATAAAAATCAATTGCTGTTCGTTAGTCTGGCTAAAACTCGAGAATGGCTGAACCGATTTGGCCAATTCTTTTTTTGTTGTGTTTGTCGTAGTCCAGGGAAGGTTTAAACGGTGAAAATTTAAAGATCGGACTTACGCGGGTGAAACCGCGGGGCGCAGCTAGTTTATAATAAAAATTCAACATGGCGGCTTTATCTATCATATTTTGAGAGTTGATGTAGTTATATCGCGTGATATAGCTTTATCGTATCGTGTTTTGGTCTTCATGCTAGGCAGGCTGGTACACGAAATTCTATCGATTCTTTGTAATCTAGAACAAAGAATCGATAGAATTTCCTTGGGCGTCATCATTTTGTCACAAGGGCTTGCTCAAAATACAACGAGATAGCTAGAAATTCCGACATTGACATCTTCAATGACTCAATGGCTGGTTACAGAAGCAAAGTACTGAAAAGCTTTGGTTACTCCTAGTCTTCTACTTACTTTAATTTAATTAAATTTTGTCCCTAGGTTAAGCCTTAAAAAATTGTTATCTTAACCAGAAACTAGAACCTGTTAAGGCAAAGTTGTGTATACCTATTATTGGTAAACACACTTTATTTTTATTTCGGTAATGTTTTTCTTTATTCTTAGTATTAGTGTGTGTTACTGTTGGTGTACCTAATAAATAAATAAATAAACGGATTTTTCTATTTGTTATGCTCAAGTATATTACCATTCCATCATCATTTTTAAAATTGTAAGTGCGCATGGACTATAAAAATACTTAACTATATAGTACGGGATCCCTATAAGGACGACCTTCATCGATTTGTTTAATGGATGAAAAGTATTTTATATCAAATTAAATAGGCAAATAAATATATTGTAAATGGGTTGCCTAAAAAATTTGAGTCCAGAATGATTAATGTATTTTTTTTTGTCATTAGACTTTTCACTGGTTTCGTCAATATACAAATTCCGTATCTACCAATGAAATTCATAACCTTTATTTTAACTTAACTTTAATTTATTAACCGGACCAGTGCAAACGACAAGTATCGGTTTATACCTCGCGCAGCGAATGGTGGCCTCTGTGGTAAGTGGAAGGGGTATGCACAGAACTCGATATTTATATGCAAATTGAGTTCTGCGCATATCCCTTCTACTTTCCATCAGAGGTCACCATTCGCTGCGCTACGTATAGTAATATAGTAATAGTAATATTGCAGGACATCCTACACATCGCTATCTAGCCCCAAGCTAAGTAACTAGACTTGTGTTATGGGTGCTAGACAACGGATATACTACTTATATACTTTTTCTTTTGTAAATATATACCTTATAATACATAGAAACAACCAGACCACAGACAAATATCTAAGCATAAATACTTGTCTGAGGCGGGAATCGAACCCACAACCCGGCATGGTGACCATTGTGCCAACTGGGTCGTCAACTGGGACGTATACCTGCCTACCCACGAATTGTGACGAGAAAAAATAGGCAACCTTACGTTTGCATATTCTATAGGCTACATATGTTCTATTGTTATGGAATTTGTCTCTTAAACAAGCCAGTGAAAGGGTTAAATAATAAAACAAAAAAAATGGGTGCGTGTACTTATGTACGCGCGTGAGAAGTTATACTTCTTTGGCATTATTAAAAAAAAAAAAAAAACTCGTCCGGCAAAAAACTCGTCCGACAAAAAACTCGTCCGGCAAAAAACTCGTCCGACAAAAAACTCGTCCGACAAAAAACTCGTCCGACAAAAAACTCGTCCGACGAAAAACTCGTCCGACAAAAAACTCGTCCGACAAAATACTCGTCCGACAAATATAAATAATTAATTACATTAAAATAATTATGTAGTAGTAGTACCGCAGATGACGGCTGTCATCTTGCGGTTTGCGGACAACTTCAACATGGTTTTATGACAGCTGTCATCTTGCGGTTTGCGGACAACTTCATGGTGAGAATTTTGTGTGACGCTTTTGTAAAATTTCACTCTCATCATTTTTTCATAACGCGCCTAAAGAAGTATAACTTCAAAAATAAATTTTTAATTAATCATATTCTGCACTAATTTTTTTTAGGCAACCCATTTGCAATATATTTTTTGTCTTATTTAATTTGATATAAACTTTTCATCCATTAAACAGCTCGATGAAGGTCGCCCATATAGGGATCTCCGACTAATACCTACCTATCCCCAAACCTGCAGTGAGTTTACAATTCTGCCACGAAAAGGCTCTAGAAATGCATGCGATACAAAATAATATCTATGGTCAATTCCCCACTATACATTGTGTACCTATGATACTAGAATCAGGTCTTGCGGCATGTCACGCACTATTTTATCATAATAATAGAAAGACCTAATTAGGGTTAGTGGTTACTCATCACAGGAAACTCATCTGAAATATAACTGAAATATGTCGCATTTACAGTATTAATAATAAAATAAATATTGCAACTAGGCTTGTGTTATGGTAACTATAGACAACGGACCAGAAACAAATACTTGACATAGATAATAATAAATATTGCAGGACATCCCACATATCGCCATCTAGCCCCAAGCTATAACTAGACTTGTGTTATGGGTGCGAGACAACAGATATAGGTAATACTTTTATACTTTTCTTTTGTAAATATGTATAAACTTAAAATACATAGAAACAACCAGACCACAGACAAATATCTAAGCATAAATACTTGTCTGAGACGGGGATTGAACTCGCAACCTTCTGCGTCTCAGGCGGATGTTCGCCCGACTTGCCACAGAGGTCGTCAAATTCGCACGACCGACAGTAGGTATCAATTCGGATGAGTCGCATAACATATGACGTTGAGTCGCACATCATATGCATTAAGTCGCACGACATATGACGGCAAGTCGCACGACTGTCGGCGTAAAGTCGCACGACACACGACGCCACGGAAGCGATCGCACGTGCCGCATGCCGCCTCGTGTCGTGACTAACACTACTTGATTTACAACAAGAGACAGTGATTTGAGTATAAATTAGATTGTTTATCATTTGTAGAGAATTAAAAGTAGTAGTAAAAAATAAAGTATTATAAGTAGAGTATTTTATTGCGACATAAAACTAGAAAAATCAATATACCTACATATCTTCTTTAATAGATATTAAAATGCTTTGTCCTGAATGACTGACTGACTGACAGATCAACGCACAGCATAAACTGCTGATCGTAGAGACCTGAAACTTGGAGGGTGTGTTCTTTCTAGGACGTAGGCATCCCATAAAAAAGGATTTAAAACTAAAAGCTAGTACTATTTATTAGAGTTAGTGACGGACTCACTCAAATGAATTAGTTTATTGCTTTGAAACGAACGATGAAAACGATGACAATCGAAAGGAATGTAGAAAATAAACCCATTTTCAAATCTCCGATAGAAGCAACAAACGTTAGATCTCGGGCGCGTGGCTCCGTCGTGACCGCCCAATGCCTGATAATTTTACTACATACCAACTACTTTGTCTACCATTGTGTTCTTGGGTTTAGGTGGCGAAGACACAGGAAATAAATCGAAGTGTACAGGACGCTTTATTTTTTTTACTATTCCGTAACTCGCACGATGGGATGAGTTTTTTGTGTGCAGGGCACAGAACCACTCTTTTATAACCTACTTATAAACAGAAAGAAGTTCTGAATAATCGGGGAAGCTATCGGACGATTTTTTTTATAATTTAACTCACACGATGGGATGAGTTTTTTGTGTGTGGGTCACATTAGTACTCTATTAATAACGACCTAAAACAAAGAGGAAGTTCTAAATAATCGGGGAACCTACAGGACGCTCTATGTTTTATTATTCCTTAACTCGCATGTTGGGATGAGTTTTTTCGTGTGTAGGTCACATAAATACTTTTTTATTGACGACTCTCAAAAAGAAGGAAGTTCTATATTCGCATGTTTTTATCTTTTATATTGATTTATTATAAAACTAGTTTCTTTTGTCAAAATCAATTTTCATCTGAAATATAATTAGCCTGTAAGAAACAGTACCTAACGACTACGTTCCTCATTCAAAGTTCAATAATTAATGTAAGTAATTAATATAAATCACCAAGAAGGTTTATACAACTCAAAAAAGTTTTGCACCAAAGTAGGCATGATAGAAACGGAATTTCTCAAACAGCGTATTTCAGACAGACAGTCGGCCACTACTAAGCAAGTTGGGACATAAATTCTTCAATGGACTAAACAAAATAAAAAAATATAAAAAAATAAATACCGAAACCCTTTAGGAGAGCTACCGAACTATAATTTATTGCAGTGCTCGCTCGCTGGACGAAACAAAACAGAAATCGTAGTGGGCAAGGGTGAGTTGTGCATACGTTTAGAGGATTCATTTGCATTAAATTATTTATAAATAGCATTTCAAATTAACTTAGAACAGTGTCGTAATATCAAGGTTCACAAATAAAATATACTTACATGGTAAATACCTATTTCGATTGATATAACATATTTTGAGAAATAAAGATGGCGTGATGATTGATATGCAAAAAACTTAGAAAAAAATCAAGTACGAACGTCAAATTCTATGTTGATATTATATGCATTTGATAGAGATTGATAGAGAGTCGACAAGGAAAATTTACCTATTTTTTTACCATACCATTTAATATAAATAGGATTTAATAGTCTGAAACATAACATAACATGATTAAAAAATAATATCAGAAGGCCAATTCTCGTAATTAACATTGTTCGAATTACATTTCAATATCATTTCGATCACAAATAATACCCTCAAAGTTGCTCAAAATACCCTCAAAGTTCGCTTTTGTAAAAAATTAACTGACTTTGAGGGTATCTTTTGCAATCGATATTTTTAGTTAACTTTGCTTGAGGCTTGATCGTGAAAATAGAGTTCTTTTAAACTCGCACTTGACCGGTTTTTATCTTGTAGATCTTGATATTTTTTAGCACCATTTTCACGAGACTGAATTTTTGCGGATTTTTGCCTGCCTCTAGCATTCATTTAACATTGCCTAAAGGATCTCTAAGAATAAAACTGAACAGCTAAGACGCAAAATGGTGAAATTGGAAATAATTTTGCGATAACATCGTGCGTCCGCGCCGGTACCTTTATACGTTTGTAAATTTGTTTGTCCGTTTATTTGTTTTGTGGCCAACGAAATATTATATTTTGGTTAACATAGCTTTTTTATAGATATGAGTTTATAATAAAATTGCTTTTAAGCAAAATAGAGTAAGTCATAGTCAAAACTTTATTCAGTTAGAATCATTCGCATGATATCACATTGTATCATCTTAAAAACTGCGTTAGAATGTGTGTTTTCGGAACGCACTGAGAAGAAGACATGAAGAAGATGAGAAGGAACTTCAGTTGTCATAGTGCTTTTAACAAAGTTTTTAGAAATATCATTCTATTTTTTACAACTTAACCCATATATTTTTAATATTTATAACTGCAATTTTGATGACGGATAAATCTTCATCTTTCCCAAACAATGCGACATTTATTGAGAAATATTATTTTATTGTTTTTTTCGAAATAAAACCTTTATACTCCAGACAAAATGGATTCCAGATACTGGCAATTGGAATAGTTTTAATTTTATTTATTCCTTTTTACAAAATCTGTTGGCATTCTAACGGTAAACGGGATACTCGAGGACCGCGACTCCAGCTTTTTTAGACTTTTTAGACCCCGGCATCGATTTGGGAATTCTTAAATCGATATTCTGTTTTGGCTATTATTTATGAGTGTAAAATTAGATTTAGGGGGCATGGAAAATTTTAAATCATATAAACATTATTTAAAATCTAACTTTTTGCTTTTTTGGGTTCGTAGTCAGCTCACCCGTTTTCATTATATCCCTGCAAAATAATGGGATGAGCTTTTCTCTATACAAATGTATACTGGTTTCGTTGCTTTTAAACGGATGGCCGATTTAATTGAATTTATAGGTAAGTATAAGAAGGTTATCAACATGAGCCTACTTAGAAACCTACCTCCTCAATAGAATCTTTGTTTAAATATTTACAAAATTAGGATAACAAAAATAATGATTGAAATAATTTTAAAAATAATAATCGCATAAGAATAAGTTTTAAGAAGTAAATGAAGTGGGTTTTAACTAATTTAAATATACGTCAAGAGTCGAAAAATTTGAATACGTCTACTAAAATTATACCTATCAAAATCACAAGCATGATTTATAAAGTAACTTCGTATGTAGTACATGTTCTTGTTTTATCTAATTTGCATGTAGTTGGCAAAACATACCTTATCTATACACCTCATGCTATACCAAATAAATTTCAGTATCGTATAATGGCACCAATATAATTTAATTATGTAGCCCCTTTGAATTTAAGGCTATTCGATTACCTCATTAATTAAGCACCAGACCATGTCTCAAACGGACGTTTATCGCCGCGGTCGGATTATGACAAAAACTCATACTGGTAACCTCTAATTGCGATCAACGCCGACCCGAAATTAAAAAGAAAAGTCTCACAGAAAGAATCCCGCCTATTTTTAAAAATGGTACCCGAGGATGATTCGCCTAATTAATAAACCAATCACGTACAGTCGCGACGCGGCGTCGAAGCGCGGCGGACGTGCGGGCGCGGGGATCAGAAATTCGAATACTATATTTTTTTCTGCACTTAAACCATTGCAATGTTACATGTAATTGGCTTGACGGTCAATAACACAAATTTAGAATGCAATTAATAATAATTATTTTAGGGCGTATTACAGTCGACTAGAAATTAGACCCAGTAGATAAAATAGGTTATAATATCTATCAATCATTAGAGATAACTACACGCGCCAGATGTTATCACGATCGCCTGTGCTTTAAGCCAACTAGTTGAATGTACCCATACAAAAAACTCAGTAGTTAATCTTGTCAAATCAATATGAGAAGTATAAAATTAATACGATCAAGTTCTCGGAACATTGTCGGAATATGAGAACACCACGGATTATATGACGCAGCACTATGTTTTTCGTTTTTGATTGAATGGGTGACTGAATGAAGCTGCCACTATTACAAAAGAAACTAACAATATTGACACCGAAAAATTACTCAGGAAAAAATCATTGGTCTCGTGATTTTGAGAATAAAAAAACATCATTTATCAAATGGATGCATTCTCTGTAATGTCTTTGCGCAGCGTGACTGCAAAAACTAGTTGAATAATAAATGCATGGGTTGGCAACACTGGAGCCCGAGGAAGCCCGAAGCAACGCGAAAAAGGGCGAAGATTAGCCAGCGCGCGCTTTTTGTTTGCATCAATCGATGCGCTCGCGCATTCGCACAATGAATAATTCAAAAATTGACATGAAATGGCGTATGGTTCTTTTTTTAAATGAAAGGTGCCCGATTGAGGACTGTAACCGCCTGACGAATTCATTGGTCAACGGCTTTTTGCGTACCGTAATTGCAGCAATTGAGTTTATACGAATACTAGTAGAGACAACATATTTAAATGTTCGTTCGTCGAGATACAGCCTCCGCTCGCATTGGTCGTGACCTCTCTCGATCCGCAACGATATTACCGCATGTCCACGAGTTTATGCATCCAGTAATAAATATAATTTTACTGTCAAACCGCAAATAAAGTTTCGCCTTGAAAATAGCAAAATGCTGAATATCGATTACGAGTGTTATACAATCGATTTGCGTCTAAGCGTTCCCGTTTTAAATATATGTACGAGTATGTGCATCTAAATTGCATCGCTTGTTACAAAAAAACTAAATAATTAATTCGAGTAATGTCTTTAATGATGCATCGAAAACTTGCCTCGATTTCCAAGTATAAGTAATCTTGCCATCTGAATTCTGTATGCGATTGTTGGATATCTCGAGAACGGTTTTTGGATAAATGGCTTCATCGTCCCAACGGGACGCTGTCATGGAAACCACGAGTTATGGTTATGACGGGTTTTTACGTGTTTCATGACGATAATTTCATTATGTCGTCATTGTAAAAAGGTAAAAGAATCTCGTACTCAAAAGTTAAGCGCCGGTTTTGGTTTCAGGTATGATAACAGGCCGTAATAGGTACAGTAATTACTTTCAACACAATGCTCGGTCGTGGAAGCCGTCTGCGGCATGATATTTGCACACAGGCGTACCACACACCAAAGACAAATTGTGCTGTAAGAGGCGAGATTAATGTTGCTTGAACATTTGTTAACAGTCCAGTTGTTGTTCTGGGCTTGAACCTCCAGAATTCTGGTGTATATAAATAGGTATCCCCTCTTCTTCAGACACTGCAGTGATTTGTGCTTGCTAGTAGATATTGTGCGACAATTAGTGTAGACTGGAACAGAATCTTATCGTTTTGGTGTGTGGTGTGGTGCCTTAATATGACTCGTTGACATTATGACTAATGTGAAATGCGACGACCCGTAGTCGCTTCGTAGTTGTGACGTTCATACTAAGCCTCGGATAGGTACAGCTTTAAAACTTTATTTTTTTACTTAAATATCCTGGTATTACTTAGTTTACAATTAACAATTTTTATATATTATTTAGGTACTAGCTGTCCTGGTCAGTAAATATTTTTATGCCATATACAAAAATATTAAAATAAAAAAATACTTAGATGTTATTCGATTCTTAAGACCTAACAAATATACCTACACAAAAATTTCAAAAAAAATATTTTAAATATGTATAGGGATAATATCTTTGCGACTTTTGGATGAGTTTACCACTAACCCTTTACGTAGGCACCTCGCCGTGTGCTTATTGACAAACAAGGAAGCAAAACATGAAAAACGTTTTATTTTTTACTTTCATTTTTGAAAGTCAGTTAGTAAGCAGTTGGTAAGCTAACTTTCTTTCGCAATGCCTACCTACTGTGACGTTAAAACATGAGGAACTTGAAACAGGTCATTTATCATTTAATGCGGTTGTCCTGCGGAAACTTCAAATACAAATTCGAAAAACTGTCAAAAGATTGACTACTTTTATGCGTTTCGTAAAAAAATATTGAGGTTTTGGTAGTCTGAAGATGAAATTTATCTAATTTATTCGTAAATTCAGAGAATCATAAAGTTAAAATTATCTGATGATGGACATTAACAGTTTTAATTGTCATATTTCTGCATAATTTTGACCTTCATTTTCATATTTTTTTTTTAGAAAACAAAGGTAGAATATATACGTACGTATGGTATAAGTAATTGCAAATGTATTACCTAAATGAAAGTGTGTAAAAATATGATATATTTTTAAGTATTACTGTTAAAAGATGAAAAAGCCATATCGCTGAAGCCTTCATTTTCACAAGAGTTTTTAACAAAGTTAGAGTTTAAAAAAGTATGGTGTAACACTGGAACTAATCGCTAGTGTACGGTCGGCTGCATAATTGCAGACCCGCCGTATAGCTTCAAAACGGCTGTTATAAGAATGTTTTCAACTCAAGCAAGATACTAAACACCTGCTTTAGGTGAAGTTTAAAGTCTTCTAACTCATCAATTAATCAAACAAAAATTAGTAGAATGCAAACATTCCAAAAATAGTAATTTTCTAACTCTACCGAAGGCTGCAATTATGCAGCCGACTGAACCTAGTAAGTACCTAAATAAAAGTGTATAAAAATAATTTAATTTTTAAATAAGTACTTACTTATAAGATGAAAAAGCCATATTGCTGTCCACACAGGGCTGATCGTCCACCGGTCCGCCGGTAGTAAGCATGAGGGTGTTCATTCGTGATCTCGATAACCGTATCGAATAATAATCGATTGTTCACAACACTAGTTCCGATCGCGTCTCGATGACGCGACTCATTGTGTGCTGTCGCATCACTAGTCGCGGAGTTCTTGTTAACAGTGTCTGAAATAAAATAAAAATTGATCAGAAATTGGTTTTCAGGATTTAAGAAATCAATATCTATATTTTAGAATTCAGATAGGTTTAATCTTTTTAAAACTAGTCTAAATTGAACGAAGTTATTTCGGACAATGGAATACCTTTAATGTGTCGCCAAAAAAGCACATTTATTTGTGTCCGAGAAGCCCCTACCTAAAATTTGACGCGGAAAACTCATCCGTAACTTTCGGACTAAATCATTGGGATGAGCCTACCACTAACCCCACAAAGAGCGTTATAATTCGGTGTCAGTTTTTCTGTTTACTAGTAACTGCAACGGACTAGAAAAATTTTGATGTTTTTAAAATCGTTTAAGTAGAAAAGTCATTTGCAAAAACTAAATGTGGATGTTACGTCATAAATACGTGATAATTTGTATCGGAACTTGCAAATCCAACGTCACTGAGTCTTTGGTTAGTGGTATGTGTTCTTCATTTTATTGTAAGTACCTAGATCACATCCTAGAGTACCTTAATTACATAACATAAGTACAGTAGGGGTCATAAGTAAATGATCAGTTTGCTACAATAATACTATCAACAAGTATTGGAGTTACGACCTTCTTCTAATAGACGTTACACACAAACTTAAATACTTGAATTAAAAGTACTCAGTGTGATTATTATTATCAACATGTTAGCTATGTCTTTAGTTGGCCGAGCGGTATAAGCAGCCACCGGTACACCAACCGACGTGGGTTCGATCCACAGGTTACGTTGTTATAATGTTCAAATAGTGCTGCACAGGATTATAAACGTTACGGTGGGCAGAGACTTTTGACCGTGGATTGTACCTCCGAAACTACTGGACCGATTCCGATGAAAGTTGGTGTGCTTGCTTTTTTTGCTCCCATTTTTATTTTATGTTTAGATCTTATTTTCAAAAAAAAAATGCTTTTTGGAGTTTTTTTTGACAAATTGTTATTTTCCCTCTCGGCCGAATACGAAACCGGAGGTTTGTAACCAGGTACTGAAGAAAAAAAAATCGTCTTCGTACGAAACAATTTTTTTTTCTACAACGAAACCCGATTTCGAAATAGGAATTCAACAATGAATCAGTTTTCGCTAGTATTACAACAAGTTTGGAAATGTATTGCAAGAAGACCAAGGCGTCTCAAAAACATGGCAACTTCCCAAGGGCGTCACAGTAAAAATTTGTTTGGGAAGCCCTGGGTTTCGTCTAATAAGCGATGTAAACTTTAAAACGAAAGATTTATTCTCTTTGCTATAAATAGGTCATTTACAATCAAACTATCAAAACATACAGCATCAGATCGAGAAGCGATAGTGGACTTGTAGCGGAACCGGCTTCGTCCGCCATCTTGAACCTGATTGACAGCTGTCAATGGTGGCGGCACTGCGACGCGTTCGTCGCCTGCGCAGGCTTGCGTGCGCAACGATCGTAATGTATTAGAAAAAAAATAGCGAGGCCCTTTTTTTCAGAAATTCTTTGTTTGTTTTTAATTGATTTCAATGTTTTAGAAACTTATTATTTTATTTCGGGGGCTGACAGAGCCAGGAACACTTCAACCCAGTGGAATCTTTTGTGTTTACCCCTACCTTAATGTTTCTTAAGAAGCGGTCGATTAACGCGTTGATCCCGCTAAGAGGAAGAAACCTATATTCCTCCGGTTTGGGATCAAACTTAGATAGATAACTAGTGATAATAACACATCGGTGTTAGAGATGTTTTGATTCTTCATACTTTTAGCACTAAAACAAATACGTACTTTTTAATTAACTAACTTCAAAATGGAGGAAGTTCTTAATCGCGTATTTTTTTATTCACGTTATTTTATTGATTTTACTGGCTTTTACTTGCGTGTTTTACGCATATGAGTTAAATTTTCTGTAATTAGTTTTAGTGGATTCCCTACTGCCTACTATCATAAGGCTATTCATTGGTTTGAAGTGTGCTTTGATTGATTAGTCAGACAGGACTTTGATTATTTATATATTATTCCTCTTAAATCACTCTATCTATTAAAAAAAAACAACATAAAAATCCGTTGTGTAGTTTTAAAGATTTAAGCGTACAAAGGGAAATAGGGACAGAGAAAGCGACTTTGTTTTATACTATATAGTGATATTATGTAGTGATTTTGTGCACCTCAGTAGGTAGGTGTCAAAATAAAATAAAATATATCTTCCGAAACCACTAAAAAACAAAATAACAACTTGCAAACAAAATATTTTTAATATAGGTAATTCAGTTTTTAATAAACTTAATTTATTTTTGTTTACAACAGTAATAGAGGATTAAAATTTGAGTCAAACTTTAACATGATCATGTACGTACTTAAAGATACTTGTCTGTTACAAAAACCGGCAAAGTGCGAGTCGGACTCGCATACGAAGGCTTCCATACCATTATGTTTTTAGCATTTGTTGTTATAGCGGCAACAGAAATATATCATCTGTGAAAATTTCAACTGTCTAACTATCACGGTTCATGAGATACAGCCTAGTGACAGACAGATAAACAGTGGAATCTTAGTAATAGGGTCCCGGTTTTATCCTTTGGGTAGGGAAACCTAAAAATTAGTGTTGACCCGTGACTTTGTCCTCAAAGGAGTGGAATTTCCAAAATAGTGGATACCTATATGTGTGCTATAAGCACATAAGTACATCATAACAGCTGTTGCCAAATTTTTGTCCAGTCAGTCAAAACATTGGAAATTTATTTAGATAAAGTATGGCTGTTGAAAATGGAACGTTTCAGAAACTTTTCTGTTGAAAACTGAAAAATATGTAGGTATAAGTATTTCATATTTTTCATATACCTTTCTACGGGCAATAACAGTCTTAATCAATAACTAAATATTTCGTAAAAAAAAAAATAGGGAAAATTATTAAAAACAGGTCGTTACATAAATATTTGCTTTACCGTCAATCTGAAATCAATTATTGTTTTTTTCTTGTTATTTTGTCACTATACAATCAATGTTTTTAAAAAACCTTTTTATTATTACCCGCATGTACTTAATTAGCTAGAAGTACCTCTTATATTTTTTTATGAATTGTAAATAAATAAATTAATTTGTCATTTTAATTATTTTTTTAAGTCTATTCTTTATTAATACCAACTCATATTAACACCTTTATCTTTAGGCTTTATCTTTCCTTCGTACGACTAATGCAGGCAAAACCGCGGGGCGCAGCTAGTTTTAAATATAGGATAGCAAAACCTCAACGTCTCTAAGGAAAACCATATTAAATATTGTCGTTCATCATTCTATGTTAAATTAAATATATGTTTTTATGACTTTTAAATGACGTAAGAAAGTATAAACTATGTCATTTTACGCGCATCTATTTAATAGGTAAAATACATATGTACAGATTTATTAATATAGATAAATATTTAGCAATAACTTATGGCCATCATAAGGACTGTATTAAGCTCAATGTGCATTGGTGCAAAAATTATGTGCGATAATTAACGTTGCTCTTCCGTTGAAGGAAAACATCGTGAAAAACTCGTGGCTTAGTTGACTCCAGATGTGTTGACAAGTTCTTTTCTCTGGACATGGTCGACTAAGGTGCTGGTAAGCCTATTGTTCCTTAAGCGAAAAGGACCCAGCTAAATTGAAATTATATATTTCACCCCCCCCTTATTCCAAAACGAGGTTTAAGGATAGTCCGAGATGTGGATTTAAACCTTAGATTTAGATACAGATTTACTCGTAACAACACACTAAACACTATCCCTTTTAAAATCTATAGGGATAGTGTTTAAACTATAGTTTTCTATAGATTTTAAAGGGGTAATAGTCAAGATCACGAGTAAATCTGTGTCTAAATCTAAGGTTTAATTAAATCCACAACTCGGACTATCCTTAAACCTTGTTTTGGAATAAGGGGGATTACGTCCATAGCTTTAGTAACAATATAACTTAAGAACTAATGTTAGTATTTAAACATAAATTAAAAATAAATATTTAAATTTAAAGAGTTGCGGAAAACAGCCCGTACACAAGTAGGTACGTTTGATCGAGTGCGTAGTCTGCGTAATAACTCCTCTTGCCGTACCTACTCAAACTCCACAATAATTTTAGTAAACCAACTCCAATGTAAAAACTGTTAGTTTAAATATGTTTCATGAAGTTTATTCAACTGTACGCCGGTGAATATTCAAATGGAGGTGAAAGGTCGTTCACGCAAGCCGTTTTAATCCGCGTCTAGTGTCTTTAAATACGTAGGTACATAGAGAATTTACAGTGCGGAATCTTCAATTGAACGACTCTGCCCGAGAGAGGTTTGTATGGCGCAGTTGCCGCTTTAAGCCGGCCATGTCAACCACACCACATGCCGGATGAACTTTGGGTCACAACAACATTTAGGACCCTAGATAAATATCCAACAGAACCTGGCAAAGGTAGCAAAATGACCTGCAATTTTCGACAGATTGGCAATCCGTCGCACAAGATCGTTAACAATAGAAGAGGAGTAGAGAGGCCTTTGCACTACAGTATGGTGTACCATACTGTAGTGCAAAGGCCTCCATAGACTCTTAATAATAGTTGGCGAAGACTTTCTTGTCTTTGACGCAAAAGGTTGTAACTTGCACGTCAGGGATATGAAAAGATTCATGTTAAGAATCAAGAAATACCTACTGACGTCCTTCTCAGACCTAATATAAATTACCAAAACATATTTCAAAAAGTTCATATTAAAATAGAGGCACCTTATAGCTTTATCCCGATCCCGGGGGAATATCGGGATAAAATATTTATTTTGGAAGTAACTACAAAAGTTTGTAAAAGAAAGATCTTTTTTTTTAATTCAAATATTTCCGACGGTTTGCGAATAATGTGAATTGTTTCACTATTGATCTTATTTCCTAAGAATGAGAGCTAAAATTAGCTTAGAGAGAAACTCGTAAAACTTCTTGCTGAAAAACTGCAAAAGTTTTATTTTATACTAAAGATAGATATATAGATAACCTTATTTGTACAACACAAGAGTAAACAACACGTTATACACAAAGTATCGTAGTAGCTAGAAAGTATAAGTTGCACAAATGAACTCTTTCGCTTCAGCCTTATCGCTGATAGCGATTTCTTCCGGGCAACCTTTGGATGGAAAAGAACTGATTCAGCTTTTTGTCAGGTTGTGAATTAAGATTTTTTAAAAGAAATCTATATTTCAACGATATTTCAACTTGTGTTGAAATTAAGATTTAAAACAATCGAGATTTTGCAATTTTCTTGATTCTACTAAAAGCACCTATTAGTGTTTTTGAGCCGAAAGTTTTAGATAAGTACCTATTAGTTTTTGAGCAGTTATGAAATATCTGTAGGCAGATTCCATTATAGAAATTACTTAGGTTCTGAAACTACTGGACCGATTTTGATGAAATTCAGTATGAGGATACATTGCTTCTTTTTGAGTAACATGGGCTACTTTTTATTCCAAGATTCCCACGGGATGATATTTAGAAGTAAAAGAGGTGAAGTTTCAAGAAGAAAAAGAAGATAAAGTGCAAAATAAGCTTGTACCTACTTACTTTATATTTTTTAGACGTGTTGGTGTTTTTTATAAACCTAATTTTCTAAATGAACTTTTAATAATCTCAAGATAAAAGGTAGGCAACTCTATATATAGAAGGAATGAGGTAGAGTAGGTATAGGTTTTGAAAATTATATAGGTCTGCGAACTATATTGGGTCCACCTAAAGTTATGTCGACAATTTCATCTAATCCATAAACAAATAATTAAGTATTAAAATCACACACCTGTAACAATCTTAATTTTAAACTGGTCCTTCAAAACTTTACTGTCACAAAACCCGAAAAAAACTTGAAAAAGTCCACTTCAACTTTTGTCACTCAAAAACACTTTTGGGGGTTCACACTTTGACACTCGCGTTCTGAAAGGTTAAGGCTGTATGAGTTTTAGCACTCTTTGCCTTTCCCTGTCGGATGATATTAAAAATAATGAAAAAGGTTAAATAAAAGTTATTTAGTGGACTTTAGTCGTACGATATCGATAGACGATTTAATTTTAGTCGTACGATCCGCAGCGCGATTGTACGCCGCTGGGTGTGCACGAAAGACTGGCTGCGCACGAGTCGATCTACCCGGGCTGCGGTGCGGGCAGGGGTTACCAACATTTTCTAATACAAATTCGTAATTCTTAGCATTAATTAATTCTGTTCAAAAGATTAATTGCGATATAAATGGGAAAGCTAAAACAGCAACAAGCTGGACACCTCCGGCTGTCATGGATATGTCTTGGTTACTTATTTAAAAACAAAAGCCTTCATTTTATGTAATTGAACCGTGTTTATTAGTTAATTAAAATTCACATTTTGTATTATTTAACAAGAGCTCTAATTTCTACATCTTAGCCGTAGCCATCTTTTAATTCGCCTGGTGTTGCCAGTGTACAACACTTAAAACTACTGTCGGGGAGTTGCCTGTCACTTAAATATAAAAAGTACTTATTCTATTCACGACACCGGGTACTCGGCGATCGACGTCGAGGTCGGCCACGAAAGCGTTGGCGAGACGACCTCGACCGCCTCGAGCCCGCTTGGCCGGAGGTGGCCCAGGACCGCGACCGATGGAGGGAGATGGGGGAGACCTTTGCCCAGCTGTGGGATACTAGGGGTTAGATAAAAAAATATATCTTGTAGGTCCTAGACAATAAATTATCGACAAAAATATTTTTTCCTATTCTTCTATGATATTCGTCGATTACCATTAAAGTTACTTAAGCTTAAGTAGTTAAAGAGTCATTTAAAATACATAACAAATAATCATATCAAACTGAAATATAAAACTTCGTGCCACAAGTCGGTAACCTCTGAATAAACCTGTTAAGTCAGCGATTGTAGCGCTAAGAACCCCAGGGATGTACACAAAACTATATATTTCCTCTTCACTCACATTAGAAGCTTACATAAGTAAGAGAGAGACAACCATAGAGGCTGTGACACTTGATTTCACATGGACCTTGATTAATCGATTCAGAATCGAATTGTTACATGTATACCTTATTTCCAGTAAACAAATATGAACTTTATCGATAAGAATTAAGGTATGTTTCTCTATGAACTTATCTCAATTTCTTCATATTTGAAGTAAGAGGATAATTTCATAAAAATGTAAATTTCGGCAACTTAGTTCTCATTACAAACAATGGTATAAATTACAAGTAATTTACAGTTTTATTTCTGACAATTTGATTCAATAATTTAATAGAAATTAAAGTATTTGGAGAGATAATTTTTTGGATGCGCAAGAGTGCTGTACTGCGGTCACGTTTGATTAGTTGCGTAGTTTACGAAACTGGGTTTTTGTTCGCTGTCTCTTTCGCTGGTATCTTGTTTCAATGTGTGTGAAAGAGATAGCGTATTTTATCTCATGGACCAAGGAGACGGGGCTTTATTGGGAGCTTCCCAGATCTGTTAATTTTTGTTGGTGGTAAACAGCTTTATGTAGTCGTAATAAATGAGTATGTTAATGCTTAATTTTGTCGTTATAAATATTATTAGTAAATTTATATTGGGATTGATTTGTAATTTATAAATAAAAAATATATTACTTGTACGTATAAGATAATAATACTTATAGGTAAGTACCTACCTAATCTTGAGTTATTTAAAAATTATAAGTACCTACTTACCTAAGTAAGATTCAGGTGACCAAAGGGCTGACTGCTTTATTGACTTAGAGGCCGTTCATTATTCACGTGCGTATTTTTAGCATTCTTTTCCCCTTCCCTTCCTATACCTACCTATGTGTAATGGCGTCTGATGCTGTTGAAGAAAATAAAAAAACACGGGACTTTCAATGCTTAAGTATACCTACCTACCTAATATTTGTCTCCACATCTATTTCACGAAATACTATAAATTCCACAATCATCAAGAAAAACTGATAATTTTATCATATTTCTTCTATTTTTGTAGGTAAAACTTAGGTAGGTACGGTCGGAACTGCTTATTTGCCGAACCACTGTAGAGCTCCAAAACGGCTGTTATATGAATGTTTTCAACACATGCAAGATACTAGACACCTAATTTAGTTGAAGTTTAAAGTCTTCTAACTCATCAATTTATCAAACAAAAATTATTAGAATAAAAACATTCCAATAATAGTAATTTTAGAACTCTACCGAGGGCTGCAATTATGCAGTCGACTGTCTACGTAGGCGTTTCGCAAAAATAGCGATATTCATAATTTCAACTTAAGAAATAAGGGTGATCTAACCGTGCCCGGTAGTACGCTCCGGAAAATAAACAAGTCGCTTAATAGTAGTACAGTCCACGGTCAAAAGTCTCTGCCCACCGTTACGTTTACAATCCCGTGCACCACTATTTGAACATTATAACAACGTAACCTGTGGATCGAACCCACGTCAGTTGGTGTAGCGGGTGGCGGCTTATACCACTCGGCCAACTAAAGACTTAGCTAACATGTTGAAAATAATAATCACACTGAGTACTTTTAATTCAAGTATTTAGGTTTGTGTGTAACGTCTATTAGAAGAAGGTCGTAACTCCAAAACTTGTTGATAGTATTATTGTAGCAAACTGTTCATTTACTTATGACCCTTACTGTACATGTGGGATCTATTATCACAAATTACCTAAAGATGTATATGACATGACCATTAACAACTTCAAAACTTTTATAAAGCATAAATTGTGCAGTAAGGCGTAGGTACTATGATACTTCGTCTTACCTTAATGATAAGAACCCATGGACGTGACTTTAGTTTCTCCATTTCAAATATAAGGTACTATAATATACCTACCATAAAAGTATTTATTTGTACTCTTGAACTATGTTTCCGAAAAAAAACCCTCCATGAGTTTCTTGTGCCTTCTTCTCATTGGTGGGCGCGTTCCGAAGGCACACATCATAACTTAGTTTTTAAAACTATTCAAAGTGAACACATGAACTGGAATGTATAAAATAGGAATAAAAAAAATTGAGTTTGAGTTTGTAATGCTTGAGTAAATTGCCTGCCATCATTATTTAAAAAGCTTGACTAAAAAAAAGTTAAAAAATCTAAAAGATAACATAAAGTTTGACCTTAACTGAGTAATATTCCATTGGTTAATAGCAATAATTTTACAGACGTCAAGACGAGAACCTGGAGAAGCTGATCATCGTGCAAATGAAAAAGGCAAACGGTCACGTGGTAGATCCCCGATGAAACAGGAGAGCAGTCAGATCAGCTGAAACAGGAGAGCTGGACACAGGGGAAAAGGAGAGTGGCGTGGCTCGCCTATTGTTAGAGTTTTTAAGGCCTCTAACTTGACATAACGACTGCTACTAGAGGTAGCAACCGGGACCAACGGCTTTACGTGCCCTAGTCCAGGTTTGAGGAAGTGGTTCGAATGGCCACAGACCGGAACAAGTGGAAGACCTTTACAAACCGCTGGGTGGAGAAGATTGGTGGTCGCTATCTTCAGTCATGAAGGATCGACCAGAGAGAGAGAGATATGTTTTAGAAATAAGTAGGTAGGTACTTAAAGTAGGTAATATAAAACGTCGATATCATCATCTGAAGTCATCAAAATAAAGTGAAACCTCGTTGACAAATGTTTAGTGCATTTAATAGGGTGTACACAGCAAAGCGAACGACTCATGAAAATCGTGAAAGTGGAAAATCATCATCCGTTGATGTTCACAGTAAACTTCGTCTTATGTCGTAAGTATCTACTTACCTATGCAATCACACAATCATTCACCTCGAAGGGCGCTACCAAGACCATTTTTAGGGTTCCGTACTTCAAAAGGTAAAAAAAGAAACCCCTAAGACCAAACGGTCGTCTGTCGTCAACCTTATACTGTTAGCAACCTTGTTAAAGTGAGCACAATGATCACTTTCTTGTCCGTCTGTCTGTACGTGTGTCACCACCAATTTTTCTGGAACGGGTGGACTTAGCAAGTTGAAATTCATACCAGATACTGAGGTCTAAAGTCCCTATTATCTACACTAATTTATAAAGAGAAAATATTTTTTTTGGTTTGTTTGTTTGTAACGAATAGGCTCAGAAACTACTGGACCGATTTAGATGAAACTTGGTAAATGGTAATCTGGAGACCTGGATTAACACATAGGCTACTTTTTATCCCGATATTCCCACGGGATCGGGAGTTATAGGTGTTAGTATAAAAATCAAGGTCCCGAGTCAACACAATAAAAAGATATTTGCAAATTTACATTTTCGCGAAAACTTACGTAAACTTACGAAAAGTACCAAAATTTTACCATAATTATTTTAATGTGGAGAAATTAGTCATCATCCCGGCTCTCCCTGGGGGGCGAGTAATGTGGGCGAACCTGGGGCTCTATTTTTGAATCGCTCGTGTGACATATCTTCATCGTGTACGCCTACAAGTCACGCTCGACTTCCAAGTCGCATGAAACCAATTTTCTGTATTTTTGAATCGTTCGTCGTCGAAATTTAAAATGACAATTTTTGTTCGTTTTACGCAGAAAACTGAAAATCAGTAATTACCGATGAACATTCGAAATAATACCAAAAGATATAAATATTTTTCAAAGATCGTTTCCGAATATTTGACTGTGATTGTTTAACGTTTATTCTACCACTCGCCTGTCGGCGACGAGTGGTGGAGACCACTCGTTACGCTCGAGCGATTCAAAAATAGCGAATTTCCAATGTCGAACGAATATCAGTAGAAATCGAGCGCTCGACGCGGGGCGAACGATTCAAAAATAGGGCTCCTGGTCTGGATGTAGAAGGCGACCAGACGTTTACCCACTAAAAATTCCAGCTGTTCCTCACTCGCTGCGATTCGGGAATGTGATGAGATTCTAGCGCGGCCTACCTATACCTATAACCCAGTTGGCACAATGGTCACCATGACGGACTGCCAAGTACAGGGTTGCGGATTCGATTCCCGTCTCAGACAAGTATTTATGCTTAGATATTTGTTCGTGGTCTGGTTGTTTCTATGTATTTTAAGAAAGTATATACTTATTTACAAAAGAAAAGTATTTATGTAGTACCTAACCTATACCTACCCGTCGTCTAGCACCCATAAGCACAAGTCTGGTTACTTAGTTTGGGGCTAGATGGCGATGTGTGGAATGCCCTGCAATATTGAAGTATTATTTATTACTAACTTTATATTTTAAGTTAAAGGTTACCTAAAATATATTGTGGAAAAAACACAAGTTTATCAGAAAAAAACCCCTAAATCTGGAACTTAAACAAGAAATTCGAAATTTCTGGGAAATTGGAACCATGAATGACTGGATAAAAGTAGTTGCAAAACATTTTATTTTTATTTTACTACTTTTTTTCGCAGCGGAGATCAAACCTGCCATACTCCGTCGTCGGTCGTAGTGTAGTGATTAAGTTCTTTAAACCAACTTATACTACCAAGATCATTATATAGCTATCTGTTAGATACAAACGAAGAACAATAGTTAGATATCAACATTTATTTTAATTAAACCTTACCTTTTAATAAGATTTATTACATTGTATCACAGGGAGGTAAAAACATACCATTGATCCCTGAGTGAGAAAATAACACAAGTATTTGTACTTCTTCCTCTTCTTCCTCTTCTTCTCGTATAGTGGTGTGGTATTTTCAGATCGCCCTAAGGCCTCTAACTTGAGCTAACGATTGCTACTAGAGGTAGAAACCGGGACTGAAGCACGGAGGGGGCCACGAAAACATATTTTTGCCCCACTACTAATTGGCCACCATTGAAGTAATGACCGCGCCAGGCGTCGCTTAACCCGCACGACCGTAAACGATCATCGAGCGTCGCTTAGTTGTGAGCCTCCTCTGTATTTGTACTTAAAGAGGGACTGCTAAGGATTATGTAATTAGGAAATAAGTTTTTGTACCAATTATGATTTGTTACAATTGTAATTTTTTAAAGTGTGCACGCATGGGAAAAGTCATGTATTACATCCGAGTAACACATAGCGGTTTTCATTATACCTACATCCTACTAATATTCAAAATGTTAAAGATTGTATGTTAGTAGGTAGGTATGTGTCTTCCTCAATCAAGCAAAACTACTGAACTGATTGCGATGAAACACAGTATGTAGATAGCTGGAGACCTGGATTAACAGATAAGCTACTACTTACCGATATTCTCACAGGATTGGGACTCTCGCGGATGAAACCGTAGGGTGCAGCTAGTAGCTACATAAATTAAACTGTATAATAAAGGGCTGCATGCTAATTACACAAGCCACACCGGCAAAAAAAATAAAGCCTTAGCCTAGGTACTTGTTTTAATTTAAATGACAGATTTGTTCATTATCCAGGAACAAGGAAGTTGTAACATGCCGTGCCATTTATTCCTATTTCTATGTATTATGTACTTTAAGCCATTTTGAATTATCAAAGTCAAAGCTAATAAGTACTTACTCAATTTCTGTTAACCAATTAAATGATTCCTTTATCGGGCGGAAAATTTACTACTTTCAGCCCGTGAATGATAAAGTCTACCTACTTTCCATGGGGTTGATACTTAGCGACTGTTTTCCAACCGAGGATGACGAATATGTTGTTTACTATACCTACCTCGCCTAGGTCAAAGACATGTTGAACAATTTGTCGCAATTAAAGCGAAAGGAAGGACGTGTATCTGGCGACATCGAGAAAGTAAGAGTGCTACAATTTCACGCTCGCGATGCGTCTGCGCACTGAACTTGTACGCCGAGATTATGTACCTACTGGGAGAAAAAAAAGCAAAAAATATAATATTTTCAAAGGTAAAATAGGGAATTTTCAAATAAACTAGATGTAATAATTAATTACAATACTTATATGAAGTTTAAATCAAAAAAACATCGACATTATTTTGTAAAAGTAATATGCAGAAAAGAACAGATTGTGATAGAATCGCACAGTCGATTACGGTGTGTACACCGTACACACTACTGCTTATAGACTGTATATATATATACCATCATATAGCGTGGCGACGCGTCGCCACGGCATGCGTCGCCACGCCAGAAATCGTTTTTACGTGCGGCTATAGATGTTTCACATCAATAATGACGACCCAGTTGGCACAATGGTCACCATGCCGGACTGCCAAACACAGGGTTGCGGGTTCGATTCCCGCCTCAGACAAGTATTTATGCTTACATATTTGTCTGTGGTCTGGTTGTTTCTATGTATTCTAAGTATGTATTTACGAAAGAAAAGTATATAAGTAGTATATCCAAAGTCTAGCACCCATAACACAAGTCTAGTAACTTAGCTTGGGGCTAGATGGCGATGTGTGGAATGTCCTGCAATATTTATTATTATTTATATTTATTTATTAATATGAAAACTATAAATTAAAACAAGTTTATACCAAGTTAATCACGTAAACCGGCCTAAAACAACCCCAGGCGGCTAAAAGGCACCTATCACTATAGAGCGCATTGCCCCGCAGAATAGCTATGGCCAACCTTTGCACGACAGCTATTAATTCTCAAACGCTGCAAAATCCCCAACTACATCTTACCTATAAATAATTTTACACATTTTTATTAGAGACATGGAAAATGTAATTTCCATGTTAGCAAAATGAATAACCAAATTGGAGTTTCTAAACTTCGTAGTTTTCGAGTCCAATTGTGGTCGAAGTTCTTAAGGGGAGGTAGCCTACATAACAAAGGCAAGTCGCTCAAAACGTGTAATTTATTTAGATCTATTTTTTCTACCATTTGTTTACCGTATAGACTAGAAGCATCAACAAGAAGTCAAACTCAATGCGCCAGGCACTCAGTTCTGCCGTCGTCGGGTACCACGGAAGACTCGCTACACATCCCCACACTCCCGACACCAAGGTAAGTGAGGAACAAGTAGAGTTTTTAGTGGGTAAACCTCTGGTTGACTTCCACCGCCAAAAGAAGCTGTGGAGCTTTTTCTTTTACTCTCGGTGGCGCGTCGATGAGGTCGAGGATGTAGCATACGGCATGCCTAGACAACATGATAGAACGCAATAAGTCACTTGGCACCATGAGTTTGTCCAGGGGGTGTTGTTAGAAACCGCTAGCTAAGACCTACCACCGCTTGATTGCCTGCTCCTCTAGGGGTTACTTACAAGAGCTACGGACGGACATCAAGGACATCAAACGCGACGCGAGCAAACCAGCACCGTCGATAGCTTATTGCTTCTTTTTAATATAATATTTCCCCTAACCTTATTTGATCTGCAAACGTTACAAACACGCAACGTACGACGACGAGGTGATGCATGCCCACGAATAGATCTCACCGAAATTGTCCGCGCACAATTTGCCGCCACTTTCCATGTCTATCCGTTCTATTGTGTAACCACGGTGGGTTTGGTAATTCGATTATGTCACATAACATACTAGGATATGTATAAGTTTTAAGATATTAGGTTTTTAGCTAGGCTTGACTTTCAACGGAAGCCCCTACTTGGTTAGCCCGTTGTGTTTAACAGCTGGGCAAAGAAAGTCCATGTGTCCTGATCTCCAGCTATTCCTGGCCACTATGCGTCGAATGCATCCAGATAATCTCCACTTCGAAGTCGTTTGCGGTCTCCCCTCGAGACGGTAAAGGGATGCAGACCCATCTGACTAATTTGATTCGCTACTCGTTGTTCACTCCCACTTAACCAGGGCGATCTTCGCGTCTGCAATGCCAGTTCTTTATCGAAACTTTATTATATAGTACTGCGACACCTCATTGGCACTTTTAAATTTAGGTCAGCGTAAGATTTTGACAAGGCGCTTCGCCCAAGATTCTGAAAAGGTAAAGTTGATGACTTTACGTTTGATGGTAATCCCTTCATAAACTGTTTCATGGACCAGTAAATAGCTCGTCCATAGTAGGTAGGTACCTACTAGTTTTGTCCGCTTGGGTGTTGAATTTTTCCAAAATATTATTTAGCGGATGTCTACGTCATAACAGCGATCTGAGCTGTACGTTGATATTATATCAGTCAGTCAGTAAGTAGGTATTAATGTATTTTTCTTAAGAAAAAATTATGTGCGCTAATTGACATTGCTCTTACGGTGAAGGAAAACATCGTGATGAAACCCGCGGCTTAGTTGGCTCCAGAAGTATTGACAAGTTCTCTCCTCTGGACATGGTCGACTAAGCTGAGAGGGTAGTAGGTGCTGGGCAAGCCTACTCCATCTTCACGCAAAAAGGACCCAATCAAAAAGAGTCTAATCGCGGAAAACAGCCCGTATACAAGTACAAGATGTCTAATTCTGTTTATAGGAAGCTGGTTATCAAACGAAGAAAAAATAAGTTGCACAATTTGTGCCTAAAAACCTAAACCATTTAAAGTCCAAGTCGAGACTGCGCAGACACTCGCATGGCAATTAATTCCCGTCTCCGGTAGCCGAGGAAGACAATATCCTGTTTCCTGTACACCCCTTTTTATATCGGACCTTACAAACCCGAGCAGATTATTCAGGCCGGACGAAATGCCAGAGGCGGATAGGTATATTAAGAACTCCAGCTTCTTTCTGTGAATATGATTTTAGCCCCCGACCCAAAAAGTTTGACGTGTGTATCAACTGTATGTTTGTCGCATCGTAGCTATCGAACGGATGGATTAACAGGTTCGATGCTTGGCTAGGGTAATGAAATTACTTTCTAAAGACACACTTTTCGTTTTTATGGTTTACTAGCGACACGCCCCGCCGGCTATATTATGCATGTATTATACATATAAACCTTCCTCTTGAATCTCTCTATCTATTAAAAAAAACCGCATCAAAATCTGTTCGGTAGTTTTAAAGATTTAAGCATACATAGGGATATAGGGACATAAGGACAGAGAAAGCGACTTTGTTTTATTTATACTATGTAGTGATAGTGATTACCCACAGGGTAAAAACAGCCGCCCAATTGCCGTATTCTTATGCAGCGCGTCTTGACTGCGTTTGCGTCATAACCATAGATTTCGTATTGCTAAGACGCACTCGTCACGCACACGTTACGCACTCGTCACGCACTCGTCACGCACACGTTACGCAAACCTAAACCACATGAGTAACTGCGTGACGAGTGCGTCTTAGCAATACGAAATCTATGGTTATGACGCAAACGCAGTCAAGACGCGCTGCATAAGAATACGGCAATTGGGCGGCAGGTCCCTTTTAGGTACTAAGACCACATTAGTTAAGACTTCATTTAGGGTTCCGATTCCGTACCCAACGTCCCTATTACCTACTGTAGGCGTGATCTTGGTCTAGGTACATAAAATCTCTTTGAATCGTCTTAAATTGTTAATTATTCTGCTAGATATCACTAAAGCTTTCGAAGTGTTCGTTATTTCACGCAGAATAACCAAATATTATATATTATATAGCAAGCCAATGGTGTTTACGGTACTATGGTAGGTAGTCTAGATCAATTTTTATAGGCATTTATCTGTATATCACCTACGCTAAACCTAGAGCTAAAAATTTGGTTGGATGAGAGGTTAATCCATCATTAAAAAAAATAAAACTTTAAAATATGCACCTGTTACCCTCAGTCCTTTGCTAACTGTACATGAAATCACATTGAAACGTCTTAGAAATTAAGTTCAGATTGTGCCTTCGGAACATGCCCACCAATAAGAAGGCACAAGAAACGCATGAACTAAATATACCTACTTACACTGGGTAATCTTAAAAAAACGCTTGTAGGTTTGTCTCAACAATGTCTATCCGATCCTAATCCACTTGCACTTCAGTAGATAAGTACGTATAATATATTTATTTATCGATAGTTTATTCGCTTCATTTCATCATACCTCAGTCTCGAATATAAATCGTGATATAATCAGTCAAGGGTGGTCGCAGTAAAATAGGGGTTTGTATAATTTTATACTTCACACCTTATTTTTATGGGAATTTTGTAAATTATTGTCTACTATGGTGGTAAGTAGGTATGTATGTTAATTTGTTTTATTATTCTATCCGTTGCTCCGGCACCCAAATCATTAGCGTAGTTTGGTGCTAGATGATTATATTATCTACTAGCGACCCGCCCCGGCTTCGCACGGCTATATTATGCATGTATTACATATAAACCTTTCTCTTGAATCACTCTATCTAGGTATTAAAAAAAACCGCATCAAAGTCCGTTGCGTAGTTTTAAAGATTTAAGCATACATAGGGATATAGGGACAGAGAAAGCGACTTTGTTTTATACTATGTAGTGATAGGTAGGTAGTACTAATATTTTAAACAAGAAAGATTTTTTGTTTGTAACGATTAGGCTCCGAAACTACTGGATCGATTTTGATAAAACTTGAAATGAGGATACATTGATTCAGTTGGCGACCCAGTTGGTACAATGGTCACCATGCCGGACTGCCTAACACAGGGTTGCGGGTTCCATTCCCGCCTCAGACAAGTATTATGCTTAGATATTTGTCTGTGGTCTGGTTGTTTCTATGTATTATAAGTATATATTTACAAAAGAAAAGTATATAAGTAGTATATCCGTTGTCTAGCACCCATAACACAAGTCTAGTAACTTAGCCTAGGGCTAGATGGCGATGTGTGGAATGTCCTGTAATATTTATTTATTATTCATCCTATCCTACTTACTTCCTACTAATCACTATACATAGTATAAAACAAAGTCGCTTCCCGCTGTCTGTCCCTATGTACGCTTAGATCTTTAAACTACGCAACAGATTTTAATGCGGTTTTTTTAATAGATAGAGTGATTCAAGAATAAAGGTTTATATGTATAATACATGCATAATATAGCTGTGCGAAGCCGGGGCGGGTCGCTAGTAATATTATGCGCGGGTAAAACCGCGAGGCGCAACTAATCTATATTAATATTATAAAGCTGAAGAGTTTGTTTGTTTGCTTGAACGCGCTAATCTCAGGTATTACTGGTTCAAATTGAGAAATTATTTTTTTTGCTATAGGCTACTTTTAATTTTGATATTATCATGGGATCGGGACTTACGCGGGTGAAACCGCGGGGCGCAGCTAGTAAATAATAAGTACACATTCGATGTGTCAATAAATACTTTATTTTAACAGTTTTTATACATTTGTCGTTAATAACATCTTGTTATTTCGTAATTTAATAACATATAAATGTTTTATTTGTAAAGCACATACATTATTTAATAATTAAGCACTTAAAATACTTGTGTCTCACAAAGCGGGCTTTATTCGTAGCACTTTTGACGTCATAAAAATAATAATGTTAACAATATGCCGATGTTTTGACGTCATAATATAAAAATGTTGACAATTTGCCGCCTTTTTGACGTCATAAAAATAATAATGTTGATAATTTGCCTCCTTTTTGACGTCTTGAAAATAATAATGTTAACAATATGCCGCTCTTTTGACGTCTTGAAAATAATAATGTTAACAATATGCCGCTCTTTCGACGTCATATAAATAATAATGATGACAATTTGCCGCCTTTTTGACGTCTTGAAAATAATAATGTTAACAATATGCCGCTCTTTTGACGTCTTTAAAATAATAATGTTGACAATTTGCCGCCTTTTTGACGTCTTGAAAATAATAATGTTAACAATATGCCGCTCTTTCGACGTCATATAAATAATAATGATACAATTTGCCGCCTTTTTGACGTCTTGAAAATAATAATGTTAACAATATGCCGCTCTTTTGACGTCTTGAAAATAATAATGTTAACACTATGCCGCTCTTTCGACGTCATATAAATAATAATGATGACAATTTGCCGCCTTTTTGACGTCTTGAAAATAATAATGTTAACAATATGCCGCTTTTTTGACGTCTTTAAAATAATAATGTTGACAATTTGCCGCCTTTTTGACGTCTTGAAAATAATAATGTTAACAATATGCCGCTCTTTCGACGTCATATAAATAATAATGATGACAATTTGCCGCCTTTTTGACGTCTTGAAAATAATAATGTTAACAATATGCCGCTCTTTTGACGTCTTGAAAATAATAATGTTAACAATATGCCGCTCTTTCGACGTCATATAAATAATAATGATGACAATTTGCCGCCTTTTTGACGTCTTGAAAATAATAATGTTAACAATATGCCGCTCTTTTGACGTCTTGAAAATAATAATGTTAACAATATGCCGCTCTTTTGACGTCTTTAAAATAATAATGTTGACAATTTGCCGCCTTTTTGACGTCTTGAAAATAATAATGTTAACAATATGCCGCTCTTTAGACGTCATAAAAATAATAATGATGACAATTAGCCGCCTTTTTGACGTCTTGAAAATAATAATGTTAACAATATGCCGCTCTTTTGACGTCTTTAAAATAATAATGTTGACAATATGCACATTATGCCGCTCTTTCGACGTCATAAAAATAATAATGATGACAATTAGCCGCCTTTTTGATGTCTTGAAAATAATAATGTTAACAATATGCCGCTCTTTTGACGTCTTGAAAATAATAATGTTGACAATATGCACATTATGCCGCTCTTTCGACGTCATAAAAATAATAATGATGACAATTAGCCGCCTTTTTGACGTCTTGAAAATAATAATGTTAACAATATGCCGCTCTTTTGACGTCTTGAAAATAATAATGTTGACAATATGCACATTATGCCGCTCTTTTGACGTCATAAAAATAATAATGTAGGTGTTTGTGAGTAAAAACGTAAAGATATGAAGGAATTGAGCGAAAAATATTTATTTCAAAACCATGTAAGGATGCGGGGCGACTCGTGGTTTACTACAACTGTGTTGGGCGGGAGAGACATTCAATGTGTGCAAGTGGGTAAGAGCTAATTTCTTGAAAAATCATCTGTCTGACTGACCGTCAGTGACAGCACAATTTTTCCCCCCCCAATTTTGCCGCAGTTCTAAGAAAGCCCTCGCTACAATGAAAAATATTACCGTTTATAATGCCAAAATGTTATAACCTCTTCAAAGAAAATCACAAAATTATATATAAATTGTATAAGTCACTTTAAGGACTTTTATTTATATCCTGAAAAGATCACAAAATTTTGCATTTGGTTTTTGTTTTGAGTCTCTTATGCCGGAATACTCAAACGAAACTCAAATGTTTAGGGGTCCCCTAAATATTTAAGACGCTCCTATCCTATTTAAGTGTACTTAAATGTCAATTTAATCGCCACTTAAGTAAGTAGCTTTTCAGTATTCGGGCGTCATACAACTATTATTTAAGAGGATAGGGTACCGGGGGCTTTCTCCATACAAACTATTACAAACGTAGTCGACTGTTTTCTCCCTGGATAATAACACTAGAACAAATATTTTCGGTGCATAAAACTTATAACTGCCGTGACCATGCCCCTATTTTTACTTTTTTTTTATTTTAATTTTTTTTAAATTTTAATTTCAATGGTAATTAGAAAATGAAAAAAACCAAAACATAGGCATAGTCATGGCAGTTATAGGTTTTATGGCAAAAAAATATTTGTGCTAGTGTCATTATCCAGGGAGGAAACAGTCGACTACGTTTGTATGGAGAGCGCGCAGGTACCCTTTCACCTTAAATCTTAAAAATAAACATAGTTTTTGAGTTAAAACTCACACACTAGGAATGTTTCTATTAATACAAGTAAACATAAAAGATTTAACATTTTTTAAAATATGTTTAATTTCTCCACTTTGAGATAGTTTTCTAATCGTAACAGAATTTAAAAAATTCAACACTCTATCTATTACGGTTCATGTGATACAGCCTGGTGACAGACAGACAGACGGACGGACAGCGAAGCCTTAGTAATAGGGTCCCATTTAGGTAAAAAACGGGACCATTTTAGTACGGAAATAAAAAAAAAACAGCAACTGAGTTCTAATTTTGAACATAACTTGCTTCAATGTAATCACAGATTGACATGGGTTTGAATAAATGAACATGACGTCACAAAAAACATGACGTCATGCGTCATGCTCCGGGAACGCGTCATGTTATTGACATGGTAACCATAGCGTATCTATGGTTACCATTAATGTTTTCTCATGACGTTATTACGTAAAATTATCGTTCGTAAAACGACTTTACAGACAACCATTTTTTTAATTATTTAATTTTGACTAACATGCATTCACGACGACCTCTGTGGCGCGTCGGGCGAACACCCGACTGCGACGCAGAAGGTTGCGGGTTCGATTCCCGCCGGGAACAAGTATTTATGCTGACCATAAATTCTTGTTTCTGGTTCTGGGTGTTTCCTATATGTATAATATGTATATATTTACAAAAAAAAAAGTAAAAAAGTATATAAGTAGTTTATCCGTTATCTGGCACCCATAACACAAGCATTAAGTTGCTTAGCTTGGGGCTGGATGGCGATGTGTAATATGTCCTGAAATATTTATTTATATTTATTTATTTATTTATTTTATTCAAGGGGTTGTAACATTTTTGCATTGTAAACGGTCGGCCATATTTTTTTAGTTACGCGCTTAGTTTTTAAACCTGTATAGAGGACATTAACAAAAACAACAAATTCCATGTAACAAAATCGTAAAGTACCAGGTTTCCTGTTATGTGACAAATAAAAAAATATCTTAAATAATTTTAAAAACAAATAACAGGCAAACCTGAAACTTTACGGGATTTCGTTACATGGCCATTTTTGACGTGATAACGTCTAATAAATTGATGAACACCTGCATTCACAAAAAACATGACGTCATGCGTCATGTTCCGGGAAGACGTCTTATTATTGACAAGGTAACCATGGCAACGTATTATCTTTGCTATGGTTACCATACCTGTATTCACAAAAAACATGACGTCATGCGTCATGTTCCGGGAACGCGTCATGTTATTGACAAGGTAACCATGGCAACGTATAATCGTTGCTATGGTTACCATACCTGTATTCACAAAAAACATGACGTCATGCGTCATGCTCCGGGAAGACGTCTTATTATTGACAAGGTAACCATGGCAACGTATTATCTTTGCTATGGTTACCATACCTGTATTCACAAAAAAACATGACGTCATGCGTCATGTTCCGGGAAGACGTCTTATTATTGGCAAGGTAACCATGGCAACGTATTATCTTTGCTATGTTTACCATACCTGCATTCACAATAAACATGACGTCATGCGTCATGTTCCGGGAAGACGTCTTATTATTGGCAAGGTAACCATGGCAACGTATTATCTTTGCTATGTTTACCATACCTGCATTCACAATAAACATGACGTCATGCGTCATGTTCCGGGAAGACGTCTTATTATTGACAAGGTAACCATGGCAACATATTATCTTTACTATGGTTACCATACCTGCATTCACAATAAACATGACGTCATGCGTCATGTTCCGGGAAGACGTCTTATTATTGACAAGGTAACCATAGCAACGTATTAGCGTTGCTATGGTTACTATCAACGTTTTCTTATGACGTTATCACGTAAAATTATCGTCCGTAAACCAACTTTACAGACAACCATTTGTGTTGTTTTTGTTTGTATTAATGTCTTCTATACATTGGCATAGGTTTGAAAAGTAAAAATAAAAAATTAAGCCAACTACTATGCCAGTCTCCATCTCTATATCTATAATATAAAAATCAATTGCTGTTCGTTAGTCTCGCTAAAACTCGAGAACGGCTGGACCGATTTGGCCAATTCTTTTTTTGTTGTGTTTGTCGCAGTCCAGGGAAGGTTTAAACGGTGAGAATTTAAAGATCGGACTTACGCGGGTGAAACCGCGGGGCGCAGCTAGTACTGGATATATTACTACCCCTTTACAAAACGGTAGAGACTTTTTTAATATAAGTACATGTATTTATCTTCTAGTAATTCTTAGGTCCGTATTAATAAACCGAACTCAATATCGATTTCAATCTTGAGTTTGCTCTTGAGTTGTTGCGCTGATTAATAAACCTATCTTAAGACGCGATTAAAGAGCGACGTATCACTTGAGTAATACCGTATTAATAAATCAAACTCAGCTCTCAAGATATGTCTCAAGATGTAGTTTCGTGAACTTAAGTCTGATTGCGGGTCATATAACTAAAGTTAGAGGGCATTACAGTGAACAAATAAAGTCATCACACCAAACCTTTAAAACGTCTCGGAATAATTATCTAATAGTAAAATCTTACATTTTGTAAAATATTTTCACATTCAAAACAAGTTGACAGTAAAATATGACGAAACTACCTACCATAGGGTAAAAACAGACCATTTAAGGTAAGAACATAGCGCTACTGTCATTCAAGGTCGCTCTCAAGATCAGTCTCAAATCTCAGGAGCGATATCAGCTTGGTTAAAACTTGAGTTTTATCTATTAATTAACGCCTAACTTAAGATAGTGACCACATCTCAAGACTCACTCGATTGATACGCACTCAAGATCGATATTGAGAGCGATTTATTAATACGGGCCTTAATGTTTTTAATTCCAAAACCAAAGACAATAATTTCTACAGTGAAAATTCAATTCTCCATACATTTAAATTGCGTTTTCTTGTTTCTTATTTTCATAGTACTAGTACATCACTACATATTATTATATTATAATATGTAGTTTTATTAAAACAAAGTCGCTTACCGCTGTTTGTCCGTACGTATGCTTAGATCTTTAAAACTACGCAACGGATTTTGATGCGGTTTTATTTAATAGATGAAGCCGGGGCGGGTCGCTAGTTATCTTTTAACTGTAAAACAACAAGGAAACGAAATTTAAATGTATTGAAAACGATAGCTGTATTTAAAATAATACCTTATGTTAATAATGATAATAAATAAATATTGCAGGACATTCCACACATCGCCATCTAGCCTCAAGCTAAGTAACTAGACTTGTGTTATGGGTGGTAGACAACGGATATACTTACTACTTATATACTTTTCTTTTGTAAATATATATTTATAATACATAGAAAAAACCAGACAACAGACAAATATCTGCGCATAAATAAGTATTTATGCGCAGATATTTGTCTGTGTGTCTGTGGTTCGATTCCCGCCTCAGGCAAGTGCCTGAGGCGGGAATCGAACCCGCGATCCTGTGTTTGGCAGTCCGACATGGTGACCAACTGGGTCGTGAGATGATCTATCTTCTCTTTAGTTTTGGAATAGACTATAGTAAGTTGTACAGGGCTATTGATAATTAGCTATTAAACCAGTTAAGGGTTGATTTTGTACATCATAACTAATAACACTTAATTTTGTTCCACGACTTTTGGAAATTCTTTAAAAAAATGGCGGACCGTTTACTATGCCAAAATGTTACAACCCCTTTTCGAATTTCTCAAAGTCGTAGCACTAAAAGTTATTTGTTAAGATGTACAGAATTAACCCTTAAATGGTTGTATAAATAATTAGCAATAACTCTGTATTAAATCACATTGAGTTTAAATTAACTTCCTATTTTACACTTGGTGTATTTTATAGGGTTAACGGTTTTAATTAAGTAATAAGTTAATATAAAGTGTGTAACCAAAACCCTATCTGTATCTCAGATACTAGTAGGTAACCCCAGAACATTAAAAAAATACATTTGTATTACATGTGTAGAACTTACTTCTTAAGAGGAAACGTCGACTATTTTCTCCCTGGATAATGACACTAACACAAATATTTTTGTTGTATAAAACCTATAACTGCCATGACTATGCAATTATGTCTTGGTTTTTTTTTATTTTCTAATTATCATAGACATTAAGATTTAAAAATAAAAAAATAAAAATTAGGTTTTATTTTCGTTACGGAATTTCTTGATTCGGTCGCCGCGCTCAAGGCCCGCGATAAAAGCTATGCAATAGCTTAAAAAACAAAACATAGGGTATATAGTAGTTAGTAGCATAGTTAGTAGTTATAAGTTTTATGCAACAAAAATATTTGCTCTAGTGTCGTTATCCAGGGAGGAAACAGTCGACTACGTTTGTATGGAGAGAGCGCCGGTACCCTTTCCTCTTAATGAAGTGGGTTAAAAATTCATGAAAATAAAAGAAACATTTTAAATTATAGTTCCCTGATTTACTAAAAATTTAAGTACATTTCAAGATTATTGGCAAATAATGATTTTATTCAAAAATCTCTAAGCAAATTAGGGTGATTTATCAAAATAAAATGTTTTTTTTTTAAATCTTTTCTAATTTTTAAACCGACTTCAAAAAAAGGAGATTCACAATTCGTCTCGTATGTTTATCGATTACCCACCATAGAGCTCCAAAACTGTTATTATTAGAATGTATTCAACTCAACCAAGATTTTTAAGGTTCCGCTGGTCGATCGTGTTTCCATACAAATGAATTTAGAGTGCTATCCATTTATTCTTTATGGAATTTAAAAAAAAAACAAAAGTTAAATCTACATAACAAGTCTATATCTAGCCCATGTAGGCGACGAAATAGACAAATTATATTTATTTATATTAAATTATATTAAACTAAATATAATTTGTCTATTTCGTCGCCTACATGGGCTAGATATAGACTTGTTATGTAGATTTAACTTTTGTTTTTTCAAATTCGATAAAGAATAAATGGATAACACTCTAAATTCATTTGTATGGAAAACACGATCGACCAGCGGAACCTTAAGTCCCGATTTAGTTGACATTTCAACTCATGAATTTATTAGACAAACATTAGTACGCATATATTTTTGTTATGTTATTGTTCTTCTTTATTTTAAGTATTGTAAAATGTTTAACCTTTTCTTTTGTTTGAAATTAGAAAGAGTTTTTGTGCTCAGTCAAATTCGAAAGAGCTTTTGTGCACAGTCAAATTCGGAAGTTTTTGTGCTCAGTCAAATTCGAAAGAGTCTTTGTGCACAGTCAAATTAGAAATAATTTTTGTGCATAGGTAGTTAAACTCGAAAGAGTCTTTGTGCACAGTCAAATTAGAAATAATTTTTGTGCATAGGTAGTTAAACTCGAAAGAGTCTTTGTGCACAGTCAAATTAGAAATAATTTTTGTGCATAGGTAGTTAAACTCGAAAGAGTCTTTGTGCACAGTCAAATTAGAAATAATTTTTGTGCATAGGTAGTTAAACTCGAAAGAGTCTTTGTGCACAGTCAAATTCGAAAGAGTCTTTATGTTCAGTCAAATTCGAAAGAGTTTTTTTATCACAGTTGCTCATAAAGTGGATCTTATTAAACCGCTTTTAGGCTCATAATGCAACGTATTATACACGCGTGCGATAAAAAAAAATCCAACTAATGCTAAAATAATACGTTATCCCGATATGTCAAATACGTATCTGACTGCTAATGACATATAGTAGATGAAACATTCTAAAGGACATCATTCAAATCGTACCCAAAAATTAAGGTGCCGGCCAGAAAAAAAATGTTTCTATCTTGTAGAGAATAACATTTTAAACAATGTTTACGAAGGCAACAAAGAGCTACGATCAACCATCGTTGAGTTATTTTACATTGAAAACCCAAAAAAATGCATTTTGTAGAGATCCGTTTGACCACTTTTAAGATATTACTACAGAAAAAATATAAAAATAAGTAGTAAATGGATAAGCTTTGTTTGTTTTTATTATATTTATATACATAGGTATATCCAATAACCCTTTCAGAAGTTTTAGTGGGATCTTAAAAGTGGTCAAACGGATATAAAATATATAATAAATAATGCATGCTCTATGTTCTATAAAATGCATTTTTTGGGTTTTCAATGTAAAATAACTCAACGATTTTTGATCGTAGCTCTTTGTTGCCTTAGTAAACATTGTTTAAAATGTTATTCTCTACAAGATAGAAACAATTTTTATTACTGGCCGGCATTTTTTTTTGTGGGTATTTTTTGTTAGAAACATGAATGATCTCCTTTATCTGGGTTATACTGTTTTGATGTATAGAAAAAGGTACCATCCAAAGAGTTTTTAAGCCTTGCTGGCTTAAAACTCTTTGTTGGTACCTTTTTTCTTCTTTTCAAAAGGTTGTCTCTAAAGTCTGATAACGAACGATAATATTACGTGATGACGTCTTTGAAAATAATTAAAAATTGAGTTTTGTGTTTATTTTGTTTTTTCTTTAGGTACATAAATAATTTTTTTCCTTACCATTATATTCTGTTTTTAACCGCCGACGCAAAAACAAATGAAAAAAACCCTAAAAAAATATTGTATATCAGACGCTGTATAGGTTAAAAGTCTTTTGCCTAGCCTTTCGGGAGTGTAATTAACAAAAAATAGTAAACATAACCTAAAATTCTTAAAAACTTTTTATTATTAAAATTTTAACAAGTCTTTTTTTTATTCGCAACTGTGATAAAAAACGTCGTACGATACACGTGTGAATTGATCATTCCATCTCGGCTTTTGCCACGCTCGCGTTCCGCTCGCGCGTCATAAACCGCCTCTATGGAATGATCAACTTTCCACACTTGTATCGCAATGTACTATTATGCACAGTCAAATTCGAAAGAGTTTTTGTGCACAGTCAAATTCGAAAGTATTTTTGTGCACAGTCAAATTCGAAAGTTTTTGTGCACAGTCAAAATCGAAAGTATTTTTGTGCACAGTAAAATTCGAAAGAGTTTTCCTGCACAGTCCGATTAGAAAGAGTTTTTATGCACAGACAAATCGAAAGAGTTTTTGTGCACAGTCAAATTCTTATTTTAGTTGCAATTTTGTACTAGAATAAATAAATAATGAATCCATTCCAATAATAGTAATTTTAAAACTATGGGTCTATGATAACTATGAGCAAATGTATTATAGAGTTTTTGTAACACACAAATACATAATATATTAAAGTGAAAGGATACCTCCATACAAACGTAGTCGACTGTTTCCTCCATGGATAACGACACTAGCACAAATATTTTTGTGCCATAAAACCTAAAACTGCCATGACTATGCCCCTATTTATTGTTTTTTTTTATATTTTCTAATTATCATAGAAATTAAGATTAAAAGAATAAAAAATAGGGGCATGGTCATGGCAGTTATAAATTGTATGCACCAAAAATATTTGCTCTAATGTCATTATCCAGGGAGAAAACAGTCGACTACGTTTGTAATAGTTTGTATGGAGGGCCCCCGGTACCCTTTCCTCTTAACCCTTATCATTCCTATTACCTATGGTAGCTTTACAAACGTAACCCTTCAGTGCGAGAACGCCTCTACATTTTATATGTACTTGGTATCTGGCACACCATTCCAGGATATCGCAGAAAACGCCCGCGTCTGATAGAGTTTTCACAGCGGCCATTGATAGTAGATCTGTAAAGAAGAAATATAACGATAAAGATGCGCCATCTAACCAGAAAGAGAGGGAAGGCTTGTAGTGCTGATTTATTTTGGTATTTTTGACGTGATAACGTTTTATAAATTGGTGAACACCTGCCAGTTCAAGGCAGTGTGACGTCACACGTCGTTACTGGAACGCCTCATCGACCCCCGCCGCCCCCTCCACCGCCACCGCCGCCGCCCGCGCCTCCTTTCCCACCGGCCCATGTATTCTGTCTCTGAGCCAACGATACTTTGATAGTTGACAAGGTAACTATAGCAACGTTTTATCGTTGCCATAGTTACCATCAATGTTTTCTTATAACGTTATCACGTAATATTATCGTCCGGAAACAGACTTTACAGACAACCATTTTTTGACGTGATAACGTTTTATAAATTGGTGAACACCTGCAATCTCAAAAAAGGGTGACGTCACGCGTCGTTACTGGAACGCCTCATGTTATTGACAAGGTAACTATAGCAACGTTTTATCGTTGCCATGGTTACCATCAATGTTTTCTTATGACGTTATCACGTAAAATTATCGTCTGGAAACAGACTTTACAGACAACCATTTTTTTGTAATATTATGTACCTTTGTTATATTTATGTTATTTGTCCGTGTGCTTTACTATCACTACATAGTATAAAACAAAGTCGCTTTCTCTGTCCCTATATCCCTATGTATGCTTAAATCTTTAAAACTACGCAACGGATTTTGATGCGGTTTTTTTAATAGATAGAGTGATTCAAGAGGAAGGTTTATATGTATAATACATGCATAATATAGCCGTGCGAAGCCGGGGCGGGTCGCTAGTTTCTAATAATTGTTTTTCTATTCTTAAAATGGAGAGCAGACAACATATGGAATAATTATATACAGGGTTATTGGTAATAATTATAAAGCAGTTAAGGGCCATTTCTGTGCATCTTAACAAACAACTTTTGTTGCACGAATTTTGGGAATTCGATTTTTTTCGATAGATTTAGGTAATCAATTACCAACAACCCTGTATATTAGATTTTATTTTGAAAACTAAATTCGACTTTATTCAAAAAAGATTGAACTTACATAATTGCACCAAGCTTTTATGTTAGCGACCGTTTTTTACCGATATCGGTTAATTTTAAGACCAATTAAAAATTCCATTACAGCCATTTACAATTTCTAAGCGGACGAAGTCGCAGGACAAAGCTAGTAGTTTTTAATATAATAAACTAGCGACCCGCTCCGGCTTCGCACGGCTATATTATGCATGTATTATACATATAAACCTTCCTCTTGAATCACTCTATCCATTAAAAAAAACCGCATCAAAATCCGTTGCGTAGTTTTAAAGATTTAAGCATACAAAGGGAAATAGGGACGGCGAAAAGTGACTTTATTTTATACTATGTAGTGATGAATATTGCAGGTCATTCCACACATCGCCATCTAGCCCCAAATTAAGTTACTAGACTTGTGTTATGGGTGCTAGATAACGGATATACTACTTTTCTTTTGTAAATATACACTTATTATACATAGAAACAACCAGACCACAGACAAATATCTAAGCATAAATACATGTCTGAGGCGGGAATCGAACCCGCCTTGTGTTTGGCAGTCCGGCATGGTGACCATTGTGCCAACTGGGTCGTCCATTTAAGTAAGTTTACCTGGCGGATCAGCATGTGTTAACAGTTGTACGTCATTAGCGCGACAGAAGGCGTGCAAAGATGGCGGCACGACGCAACATGACGCTAGGTTTATCTGTGCAATGGCCGGCTTTACTATCGACCACGCGTGCAGCTTGCGGAGGCAGCCACCACCTACGTCCGCTACGCCGAGCTGTTCCACTCGACCTGGTGTTACGAATATATAAATTTAAAAAAAAAAACCTAAAAAATATTAGAGGCTGTATAGGTAAAGTCTTTTGACTGCCCTTTTGAGGGCATTAACAAAAAAATATTGCCTAAAAATAGACAACATGACAATAACCAAAAATTCTTAAAAATATACTCAAAAAATATTTACTTTTTTCTGTTTTTAGTTGTTATAGCGGCATCAGAAATACATCTGTGAAAATTTTAACTCTCTGGCTATCATATATCAAGAGCGGTGTTGGCTTAGTGGTAGATACCTCGACTTTCATTCTGAAGGTCGTGGGTTCGAATCCAGGCCGGCCGTGCACCAATGTATTTTTCTTAAGAAAAATGTATGTGCGCTACGGTGAAGGAAAACATCGTGATGAAACCCGCGGCTTAGTTGGCTCCAGAAGTATTGACAAGTTCTCTCCTCTGGACATGGTCGACTAAGCTGAGAGGGTAGTAGGTGCTGGGCAAGCCTACTCCATCTTCACGCAAAAAGGACCCAATTAAAAAGGGTCTAATCGCGGAAAACAGCCCATATACACGTACTGTAGTACAAGTACTGGCTATTAATGAGATACAGCCAGACAGACAGACGGACATACAGCGAAATTTTAGTAATAAAGTCCCGTTTTTATCTTTTGGGTACGGAATCCTAAAAATTCATGTGTGTAGGAGATATATAGGATGATTTTTTTACATGGGCTTTCAGGGCTATATCCCATGAATGCTGAAAGGAGTTGCGTGCCCGAAAAAGTCAAACTGTCATCATCATTCGATTTTTGTAAAAGTAATTATCCTAGCCAGGAATCGAACCAGTTGATTTTGCAAAAAAAATAATCGTCCTCTATTTTTATACCAATCGATAGTGTTGCTGATAGATATCAATTACTGGAAACAAACATAGTCGTAGTATGGCAAATTAAAGGAAATAGCTAAATTTTGTAGTACATATTTTAAAATATGTTATAAATAATGTACTTTACATAAAATTTGTAAAAAAACAGTTCATATTTGCAACAATTTGTTACGTCATTGGCCATACCACCTCACTGCATTTTATTCAGGGATTATTGTATGAAAATTGCAGAAGATTACTAAAATTACCTATTTCCTTTAATTTGCCATACTTACTATGTTTGTTTCCAGTAATTGGTATCTATCAGCAACACTATCGATTGGTATAAAAATATAGGTTTTTTTTTTTGCAAAATCAACAGGTTCGATTCCTGGCTAGGGTAGTGAATTTTATTCAAATCTTATTATGCAGTTTTAGTTTTTGTTAAAAAGGGGCACGCAACTCCTTTCAGCATTTTTCGCTATCTGTTATAGTTTAGGATAAAGCCCTGAAGGCCCATGTAAAAATTCACCCTGTATATGTGCGAGATTCGTTTTTATTACATTTTTCGTAACGCGTATCATTTTGTCTTGGTTAGGTCCCCTCGCTAACCCGCGATAAGGAACTTTGTTCCATAATTTTAGTTAAGAGTTTGTTTACTTAGTTTTGTATGAACTTTATGAATTTTTTTATGGAGTTTTCGTTTGGTTTGACATAATAAGTACCTCGTTTAACAAAATCTTCTAGTACAGTCCAAAGTGTCTTTATACCAGGAAGTATAGCTTCACATTTCTTGGCATCAGCTTCGTTGTCAGCTTCATTTTCTGAATTAATTGACTGGTGACGCGCTGAAATTATAGGACAAAACAAAGATTAAGTGCCTGCGAAATAGATGGTGGCAGGTTTGATTCCCGTCTCAAACAAGTATTTCTGCAGTGGTATAGGCGTTTCTGTATGTATTTGCAAAAAAAGTATGCTCTAAGTATAATATTTCTCACACAGGCCATGTTGCTTAGGTTAGAAGCAATTAGGCTTTTTTATTTTTATTTATTTACTAGCTGTCCCGACAAACGTTGTTTTGCCATTTATTAAAAAATATATAAGTAGGTAAAGAAAAAATAAAAATAGTGTTCGATTCTCAGACCTAACGGACAGACAGTCGGACGGACATACTTACAAAAAAATCATACAAATCTGTTCAGCCGTTTAGGTGGAGTTTGGCAACTAACACCGCGACACGAGAATTTTATATAAGTATACAGGAAAAGTATTTTTGTAGTGCAAAAATTTCGGTATGTTTTAAGCACATTATAATAAAAAATATTGTTTTTTTTATTTTGGAGCTAACTCAAAAACTCTCAGAGCTATACCCATTTAAGTGTTTCTAACAAAACGACGAAGTCCATGGACACAATACTAGCGCCAGCGAGTTTAATAGCGCGCTCTAAATGAAGGTAGGTACCTACGTGTCACTGTGTGTATCAATACTGAGATACACAATAATTTAGAAATTGCAGGAAGTTTTTCACATTAAGTTTTGTTTTTTTTTGTTTTTTTTTGCGTAAATGTACTCCACTGCCGACATATACTCAGCAGAAAAAAATGTGCGCTACAAAAATACTTTTCCTGTATTGCCTATACAGGAAAAGTATTTTTGTAGCGTTTTGTATTTATTTATGTAAAAGATGTATTTCCAAAGAAAACTAAGCATAAATATTCTATCCATTATCAAGCACTCATATTACAAGCCTAATTGCGTAGCTTCGGGGCTAGATGGCACTGTGTCCTAAAATATTTATTAAAATATGCCTTACCATTATTACTTCCAAGTGAAATAGGCGACGCTTTTAGATTAGTGGAATGGTTCTTTAAATTAGTGTCATCTGTGGTGTCCTCTCGGTGTAATATATCAGGATTGTAGGCCAGGATCACGTTGTCTATGTAGTCTGTGTGTAGGGCTGCGAATACTGAAACGGATAGGTTAGATTAGGTTAGAAGTTTGTTTGCTTGAATTGCTTTTTTTACTTTTTTAAGAGGAAAGGGTACTGGGGACTATTTCCATACAAACATAGTCGACTGTTTTCTCCCTGGATAATGACACTAGAGCAAATATTTTTGGTCCATAAAACTTTTTCTATGATAAAAAAAAAACAAAACATAGGGGCATAGTCATGGCAGTTATAGGTTTTATGGCACATAAATATTATTTGTACTAGTTTCATTATCCAGGGAGGAAACAGTCGACTACGTTTGTATGGAGAGAGCGCAGGTACCCTTTCACCTTAAGTAGGTTAGAAATGTGTTGGGTTAAATTGCTTTCTAACTTCGTAGATAGGTTAGAAATGTTTTGTATTGAATTGCTTTTTGACTTTGTAGACAGTTTAGAATAGGTTAGAAATTTGTTTGCTTGAATTGCTTTTTGACTTTTTTTAAGGTAGGTTGGAACTGTATTAGCTTAAATTGCTTTTTGACTTCGTAGATGGGTTAGAATAGGTTACTAATGTATTTACTTGTATTGCTTTTTAACTTTTTCAGATAGGTAAGAAATGTGTTTGCTTGAATTCCTTTTTTACTTTTTTTAGGGTAGGTTGGAAATGTTTTGGCTTCAATTGCTTTTTGACTTCGAAGATAGGTTAGAATAGGTTAGAAATGTATTTGCTTGAATTGCTATTTGACGCCCCAAGAAGGTTGAATAAGTAGGCTAGAATAGATTGTAAATATGTTTGTTTGAATCGGTTAATGTTTCCATTAACTTATTTTAACAGTTTGATTAAACTACTGAAGTTCTAGTAAGAGTGTAGAGCCGCAAATATTTGAACATTAACAAAGGTTAGAAATCTATTTTCATTGTTTTTTATTTAATACTAGCTGCGCCCGCGGTTTCACCCGCGTAATAATTTTCTGCGTGACTTTCTTATTTTTTTCTTTTGTAAGATCCTTCTCTTGACAATAACAAACACAACCAAAAAAGAATTATCGAAATCGGTTCAGCCGTTCACGCATGATGTCGTGATAACGGAAAACGGGTTTCATTTTTATATATATAGATGAAACCGTTGTCAATGAACCTCGGTCTCTGTTTAGAGCTGCGAAAACTGTTTACTTACTTGAATTGCTTTTTAGGATTCCGTGCCCAAAGGGTAAAAACGGTAAGTACCCTATTACTAAGACTTCGCTGTCCGTCCGTGTCGGTCTGTCTGTCACCAGGCTGTATTTTGTTTTTACGGCACTTTTTATATTCTAACACTAGGTAATCCAAACGAGAAACCTTATTAATCACATGTCTAATAAAATATCTACAACAACAGATAAATACGGAAATAAATATACTGATTGTGTTGAAAACAATAGGTGATAATGATGTGATGTCATCGCTGATAATGCCACCCGGTACCTACTATCTTTATAATAATCAATAGATCAGATATAATGATATCGACTATCTATGTATATATATACCTAGATATAAGAGAAGCAAGGACAAAGTCTATTGGAAACTTTAAAAAAACACATCACAAAAAACCCACCCGACTACTTAGCCGTAGTATATAATGTAGTCTATGAAACTAAGAAAAAGACAAGAACACGAATTCATAGTTTTTATACATAGAACAGCGAATGATGGCCGCCGGCGGAAAGTGGAAGGGGTATGCGTAGAACTCAATTTTTAGATCTGTATGGCGGTCAGGAGTATGGGCACAGGAGTGAAGGGTCAGTTGCTCACATCTTCGCTCTCTGTTCCGCACACACGTCTCTTGCCGCGCTCTGTCCCGCTCCCGCACGTCCTTGGTCGTCTAAGTACTGTCGCGTACAAAAACCCACACACACCAAACTTTGCCCAAGTGTAAATTGAAAAATTGGATAACCCAATGCATGAAAATTCAATGTCATTTTAGTTCCGGTGCAATACATTGCCTAATTTAAATTTTTTAATTTTTTTCGGGATGGGTAAAATATTAAACGGCGGTAAAGTATGACGATTTGGCTGTAGTAATTATGTCCGCGATAGTACATGCGCATTAATGCGCAAACCATTATCCCTACCAATTTCCGCCCCGCCGGCGGACATCATTCGCTGGCCTACCAATACCCAACTACGCAATGCAAAAGAGGGTCTATGTATGTTTGTATCCCGATTATCTTACGGGATCAGGAGAAAAACGAAAACAACCCATATACAAAATATAAATCCAAAAAAACTGATATGACATGAGCAGTGACTAAAAAAACATGACGGGGCAGTAACCGAGTCAGAAAATGGAATTTATTAGGTGACAGTGCAATTTAACTATCACAACTTTAGCAAGATAAAGTTATAATGGGGGGCATTTTAGTTTATTATCTTAAGGGACTGATGATCTAGCTGCGCTCGTTCCTCGATCGTGAGGGTTAAGCAACGCCTAGCGCAGTTATTACTAAGATGGGTTTAATTACGACACAGTTGGCACAATGGTCACCATGCCGGACTCCGAAACACAGGGTTGCGGGTTCGATTCCCGCCTCAGACAAGTATTCATACTTAGATATTTGTCTGTGGTCCGGTTGTCTCTATGTATTAATATATTTACAAAACAAAAAAATATATCAGTAGTATATCCGTTGTCTATCCGGTGCTATGCTAGCACCCATAACACAAGTCTTGTTACTTAGCTTAGGGCTAGTTGGCGATGTGTGGAATTTCCTGCAATATTTATTTATAGAACTAATATATTTCCTGAAATTATTATTCCTAATTCATTTACCGATCATAGTTCAAAAAGTCGCATGAAATGCTAGTGCTTGAAACCAGTGTTAGCAATGTCTTTTTATACATTTTTTTATTTTATTTATTTCACTTTGCTGTGTTGTTTATATAATATATATTATTATTGTTTTCATTTTTCTTGGAAATGTTCAAATGCTGTGTCGTATATCTAAGTAGAGTAGGTACCTTTTTTATTTATATTTTTAATTTAATGTAATTTATTTATATGTACTTATCATACTTTCATTTACTTAAAACTGTAGTATAGTTTGACGTACGTGTACCGTCTGTTACTGACGTCACCGGAACGGCCTCAACGGAAGACCAGCGCTAGTCGAACGACTAGCATTCCGCTGAGTTGGGTCCGTTTTGCAACAATTGTTAAATATTTATTAAGCTTTATAAAGACTTTGTTATCTATTATTTTGTTGCAAATAAATAATATTCTATTCTATTCTATTCTAAAAATAATTCAACAAGAAAATATTTCCATGCTATTTGAAGACGACTAACATTGTTTACGTTCCACTTAAAACCTTATCACCAAGACCATAAAGTATAAAATTAAACAATTATGTAATACAAACATTCATTCATACTAATTTACTAAATTCAAAGGAACCTATACTCTATTCCTTGAAAAATAAAGTCTAAGTTACATCAGATTGAATTATCAAAGCACGCAATCACCATGGAATAACTACTTCGAACTAGGTAATTAAAACAAATCAACTTATCTCTATAGCTTGTTGAAACAATCATGGCTTTATAGTGATTTATGTCACTATAAAATTATAGTTGTAATGATAATAAAATAAATACTTACCTATACCTAACGAAACATATCTACAACTGGATTTTGACGTGACAACGTTTTATAAATTGGTTTGACGGGTGACACTTCAAGAAACTGCGTTACGCTCCGCTGACGTTATGCGCTCACAATGAGAGCGAGTGAGAGGCACGCGTCCCTTCCACTCGGGCATGGTTAGCCCGCCTAAGAGCGAGAGAGACAGACATAAAAAGTGAAAGGCACGCGTCCCTTCCACTCGAGCACAGTTGTTGTCACGTAAAACTTTCGCCCGTATACCGACTTTACAGGCAACCAGTTTTTAGGATTATATTGGGGTTAGAAACTTGAATTTCCGCACATGGGTTGCTTTTTCTTTTATCCTAAGGGATTTTTCAAAATTCATCCCCTAAAGGGAATCACATTTTAGAATTCTGAATTTTTGCACACGGTTAGCTATGTCTCGTATCTTGGTTAATTACTAAGGGGTTTTTAAATATTATTTTCTTTTAGAGGACAACATTTTCTAAGCCTAAATTAATGCACAAGAATTGCTCATGTCTTGTAATCGTATCTTAAGTAAGCACTACAAAGGGCGCAAATTTTAGAAACCTGAATTAATTGATATAAAGGGGACAACATATAAGAAGTCTGGAATTATGCACACGGACAGGGGTTCTCGTAAGTTTAAATTGAATGCTAAAAAGGTACTTTTCAAAATTCATCCCCCTAAAGGGGGAAAAATAAAGTGTGAAACTTAGTAATTTCTGATGTTAGAAAAATTTATTTTTTAATCCTGATTCATTCCTGATTTATCTTACATTCTAAAGAACATTTTTTCCTGATTCAGTCTGAATTCAAGCGAGTAAAACACGGTGAAGCACTCAGTGAATTATTTCAAAATTGAAGTGGTCCTTGAATCGAATGTTTCTATTATCTATTACGTAATGTAATAACTGATGTTTATCTATATTTCATTGTTTACATGTTATAAATCAAAGTCCTCCCACCGGATCTGTCTGTGTGTCTGACTAAAAACCACTGGATGATTTTTCATACAGTTTCTACCAATGGATAGAGTGATTCGTTAAGAACGTTTGGGCGTATATTTCAATGAATACAACTAGGAGACATAAGCGCAACTTCTGTGCATAAATTCATGCTTCTAAAATATTCTCCCCTTTAGGCGAATGATTTTTGAAATATCTCTTCTTAGTAAAAAAAAATGTAGGCGTATGCTATGCTATTCGTGCGAAGCCGGAGCGGTTCGCTAGTCTAATATATGATAATAAAAAGTAGGTAAATCTGGCTTTATTTTTCCTACTGATTACTTCAGATTTATATAAATGAAATGATACGCTAGATAATAGGAAACTTCCTGGGTTTAGTAGGTATCTATATACTTTTTATATTAAGGGTTCCGTACGGAAAGGTTAAAAACGGGACCCTATTACTAAGACTCCACTGTCCGTCTGTCTGTCTGTCACCAGGCTGTATCTCATGAACCGTGACAGTTGAAATGACAGATGATGTATTTCTGTTGCCGCTATAACAACAAATACTAAAAACAGATTATAATGGTAAGGAACCCTTCGAGCGCGAGTCCGACTCGCACTTGGCCGGTTTTTACGTAAAAAAATTTAAAAATCATTTACACTTGCAAAAATCCAAATATAACAGATGTAACGTCATAATTACTTCATAACGTATAACAGACGGCATTTTCTCGTAAATAATATTGTTGAAATTACATTTTAATATCATTTCGTTTGCATTTCGATCACAAATAATACCCTCAAAATAGCTCAAAATACCCGCAAAGTTGGTTTTTTGTAAAAAAAAACTGACTTTAAGGGTATTTTTTGCAATCGAAATGCAATCGGAATGATATTGAAATGTAATTTAAACAATGTTATTTACGAGAATTGGCCTTCTGATGTATGGATTTTGGTCCTGCATGTAGCTTACCTATCTATGTAGCTGCCTTAACGTTCTAGTAAAAGGTTGGATTGACTACATTCGTCGGAATTGTGTCCCTGATAAACACTAACCGATTTTTTTTCATTTATTGGCTTCGCACGATCTTTGCATATGTAGGTATGGTTAGAATAAAGTAAATATTTGTTAAAGTTATTTAAAACGGGATATTTATCATGTTTATTGTTTTTTTTTTGTAAAGCTCGATGTTTTGATGTTGTTTCGAACACCATTTTCACGAGACACCATGGTAGTTTAAAATCTTAAGTAAATATTTAGGTACATTTCTTCCATCTTTCATTCATCTTTCGTTTCGCTAAAGCCAGTGATAATCTTCAACGAAACCTCGTTGTGGAGTCTTATTGCGTCAGCAAGGAAATGTTATATTATTATAATATAGTTTCGTGTTGACTTCACTCGCACCTACTGTGTAAAATGTATCTATGTTTGTTGATAAAATATTCAATTCAGCGTGACGTCACGGTGTGGACCGATGGCGTCACTGTACCAAATAAAAAACTACACTGTAACATGTTAATACCAATTTTTTTGAAGTGAAAACTTCTTTAGCGGCGTTGAGCACTTTTTCTGTAATGGGTATAAAATCTTAAACTCGCGTCAGGACACGTGACTGATCGAAAAAGCGTAAGACGGATGGAGAGTAGACAGCTATCCCCTCTCTACGGCGCGGCGAAAATGTATGCCTGGGCCTACTGTTTTTAATTTGGCTGTGAGTGTATTAAGACGTACATATGGTATTTTTTAACGGACGACTATTGACGGACGACAAATGTCGGACGACTATTTGTCGGACGACTATTGACGGACGACAAATGTCGGACGACTATTGACGGACGACAAATGTCGGACGACAATTTGTTGGACGACAAATGTCGGACGACTATTTGTTGGACGACAAATGTCGGACGACTATTTTTTTTTTTTGTTGAATTTTAGACAGTTTCACTGCTAAGAAAAGGACTCCTTTACACTATCTTAGACTGGGCTAAACTTGGCTTTAAACGTTCAGTAGATAATTTATTTTTGCCCGAATACTCAAACGAATCTCAAATGTTTAGGGGTCCCCTAATTAAGACGCTCCTTAGATGCTCCTTAGCTATTGAAGTCTACACTTAAATGTCAATTTAATCGCCACTTAAGATAAGTAACCTTTCAGTAATTAGGCGTTTATGATCTAAATTCATGGACATGGATTCAACAAAGAATGATGGCAATGGAAATACTTGAGTTAAAACACAAATAGAAAAAATATGATAAAAATCCCCGTTTTTTCTAGACTACAATGAAATTAATAGTATTTTCACACCTGCAGCACTTTAATCACGGATTAAAGCCCTATTAACCTCAACTTAAAGCAAGACTTTATTCCCAAGGGAGATATTGTATGAAACTCCCAAGGGAATAAAGTGATTTGAATTTGGAACGTTGAAATTCGTGTGAAAATTCTTGGTTTTAATTCTGAAGGTCTCGGCAAATAGGTTTTATTTATAATAAGTAATTTGATTGGTCTACAAAAATCTAGCAGGCCACGATTTATGTTTTTTATTTTGATTGTTACGTTAGGTCTAAGCAAATAGGTTTTGCCTATAATACCTACCAAATATCTACCATCATGCTACCATCTCATTGCAATTGCCCCATTTTACAGCAGCCTGGTGACAGACAGTCGGACGGACAGTGAAGTCTAGTAATATGGGTTATAAAAGTATAATAGTTTATTTCCATTACTTATACGCATAACCAATAAAATGTTCGAGTACAACATCTATGGAAGAGCACATTTTGGATGCTTCAAACTCCAAGGTTTACTAAATATATTTAGTTTGATGAGTCATATTATGTTACAAGACTACATATTCAGTTACTAACAATGACTTGCTGATTTTACCCACTAATATACCTACATATTTTATAAGACTCGTAACATCATAGCACTATTTAAATAGTGACGGGTCAGGCGTACTGCGTTTCTCGATTAATAAGACTCAGAGCATAAAACCACGGACATAAAACAGTCATGGAATTTAAGGCGGCTTCGTTCCCATCTCTACCGCATTTAAAGTCCCAACTCTACCCGATATGATAAAAAGTACAGACAACATGAAAAACATTTTAACGGTATAAAAATGCTTTAATTATTAGCATATTTATCACCAATCACAACAATCGACATTTATCTCAGTCCTAGATCCAAAAATAAATATCCTGTTTCTATCTTCACATAATAATATATCAAGCAGTAAACAACATTGCAATTCTTCAAGAATTCTAAAAAAGATCCAAGAAAAAGAAATTCTACCGGTTTTACTTCGCCAGTGCTTGCCTCCTAACAACAATGATCATTTTATTTAAACTGCAAGGGTTACGTCGTCATCCCAATCATATTACTATGATGATAACATTTTTTGTATGATTTTTTTTACAATTTTTATGTCAACTCTTACTTTTTTCTATATGCAAGAATGAAATCTGGTAGAGTTGGGATTGTTTGTTAGGTAAGTATTTTAAAATCGGGTAGAGATGGGATCGGGTAGAATCGGGACGAAGCCGATCGTTCCTAATCGTCGGACAATGTCGGATTGAATAGAAATAGAAGAGAGATACGAGAATGTGCGAAATTAGTCGAATCTTGCTAAAGATATTTTAGGAGGAAAGGTTTTTAGTTTGTTTTTATGTTTGTAACGAACAGGCTTCGAAACTACTGGACCTATTTAGATGAAACTTGCTATGAGTATACATTGATTCATTGGGAATAACATAGGTTTTTTATCCCGAGATTGCCACGGGATCTAAGTGTGTTACATAAAAAAGTTCTAAAAAAGGATAGAAAATATCATTGGCATTAAATTACAGCTAGTATTATGGGATATCTTTGAACAAAACTAAAGTTGATTTTATCCGTAAAATAACACCTCAAAATGTGTATTGTTTTAAAGAAATACGAAAAGTTTTAGTTTAGACGAAGAAGTCGGTTTCCAAGGAGATAGGTATTCCATAATCGTTTGCTTTAGAACTCACTTCATCGCAATGTATAACCACAATATTGATGAGTGAAATATTTTCTAGGACTTTTTTTTGATACAAGGCTGCTATAGTAATAAAAGAAGTTGTATCAAGTCAAAAGCCTTAGCGCCACTTCGAATTGAAACACCCACACCAATAATTAATGAGTTTTTAATCAATATGGTTTGATGTATTAAGGTGTCCCTTGGTAACTATGCGTGTCTATCAATGAACTACGGAACTAGACAGAATTTCGTAGAACTACTCATCCTAATCTGCCCCTTTAGACAAGATTGCTTTCCATTAGCGATATCGCCATTCGACAGATTTTTTTGTATGAAATTGTGGCAAGACAACGACAGAGAATAAAATTTCATTTTATGTCAATTTCATACAATGCTTAAGTCAAATTCTTACAAAAATATGTCGATTAGCGATATCGCTAATGCAAAGTAATTTTTTGTATTAAATTGACATAAACCAACGAAAAGTCACGAGGCAAGACCACGTAAGAGAATAAAAAAATGGCAGACAAGTTTCATCTTATGTCAATTTCTTGCAAAAAAATGTCGATTAGCGATATCGCTAATGGAAAGTAATCTTGACTAAGGGGGCTGGGAGTAAAACATCTATTTTCCGGCTATTCTAGAACTGCGGGGGCAAAACTGTTATTCTGGTAATAAGCTGATAATAGATAACATAGATAAGTCCGAGCAGTAGCGCGTAAAGTTGATCGAAACTGAAATATCATTGTGAAAATGATTGTCATCTAGGATAGTAAAAACTTACCTACTCAATTTATTTTATGTTGGATTACGTCAATTTATAGTACCTACATAAATAGGTCAGCGTTTGAACACTATCTCACACGATGGTAAGTAACGATGCGGTCTAAGATTTAGCATGCTTTCCTAGAAGATACCTATACGGTCGTGACTCAAATACTTCTAAATAAACGAACGGCAGTGGAACAAAAACTTTTCTTAAGTATCGGAACACGGACAAGTACGCTTTGCGATACTGTGTTCATTGTTAACTTAGGGGTAAACTTAGGGGTCCTTGGTATATTATAGGGGTGACAAGATTGAAAAGATTAAGAACCACTGGTCTAGAAGTTACTATAACACAACTAATATTTTAAAGATTTTTTTAATGAGCTCTAAAATACCTCCTTGGCCGATTTTAATAATACTTGGTATGAGAATACATTGTATCCTTGGAGTAAAATTAAGTTTTTTCATCCCCATATTCCGGCTTCAGGACTGACTTAAATAAACGGTGACTTACCATTTTCTAAACACTCATTCAAATCTCTCGTACTGTCTTCATTTATAAATATTTTGACGCCAATCTTTAAATTTTTCCTTTCTTCTTCGGCCATTTTGTTTTGCACATCGTCATGAGGTCTGGTTATGTTCATAACTGCTTCTTTCGGGGCTGAACTGGATACTTGGGCCTGGGAAAATTATTTTTATGTAGGTATTATTGCCAGAATTTCTCGAAAAGAGTGACGGTTTACATTATCTTAACAGAAAGTAAGTACAGTAGAGCCTCGATAATCCGAACTACCAAAAAATAACCCCTGTTCGGACTCAGGGAGCGTTCGGATTATAGTATGTTAAAAATGCAAGTATATTTTGACTGAATATATTTATTAAGCTTATTATAACATACATATTTAAACAACAGAATACGTTACTTATTTATATACTTAGTCATCAATTTTAGTTTGGCGGGTTCTATTTATTGACCAAAAAAAGGCTTTTACCCTCAAATTACGCAGCATCATCTTTTCGGATAAGGACAAGTCATTTTCATCAGCCCAATCCAAACCAAATCAGCAGTTCGGATTAGCCTGAGTACGGATTATCGAGGCTCTACTGTTTTAGAAGTTTTTCACCTATGTGCTATGAGTAGAAAGTAAAAATGTTGGCATTGAGCATCTTTCTCTATCTATGGTATTGAAGGAAAACATCGTGATGAAACCCACGGGTTAGTTGGCTCTTGACGTATTGACGAGTTCTTTCTGGACACTGTTGACTAAGTTAAGAGGATAGTAGGTATAGGTGCTGAGCAAGCCTTCTCCATTCAATACATATCCCAGGCACAATGCCCTTAATAACGTGGATTAAAGTTGTTGGTGCTGTATAGATCATCTAGATTACAGGTCAGATCAACAAATCTGTGATTACATAAAATTGATTTGACCGCATTTTATTTATACCATGATTTACCATTTATTTGTACCATGAGGCTTGGGCAAGTAATCAGATTTATTTATTATTTTGTAAAAGGAAAAGGTCGTGAGACTCAAGGGAAACAGGAAAACAAATCATATCATTGCTTAAATGAACACTATGAAAAAAATTAGGTATTCCTCCCTTGTGACACAAAGTATTTTTGATAAAAGATTTCAAACTACCATGGTTATTTTCACACTCTAGTCTCGTGAAAATGGTATTTTCGAAACAACAAACTACACAAAATAAAAATAAAAAACATTATTATTATCCCTTTTTAATCGACTTCAAAAAAAGACTCAATTCGGTTGTATGTATGTTTTTTTTATTTTTGTATTAAATAATATTAATTTATTTTTGACTTACCACCATGTAATCTGAAGGTTGAGAGGGGTTTGAAGGATAATCGTGGATACCATTCTGTAAGATGCCATTTTGAGATGTCGAACCCCATTCTGATAGGGTTAACTTTATGCTTTCTGAAAGCTAAAAATACAATAACTTAATTTAAGCAAACATAAAAATACAGGTTCCTAGGCTAAGCCTGTCTTGGGGGATCCTCTCCCTAGGTTTAAATATAGGTTTCTTCCTCTTAGTGCGATCACTGCGTTAATCAACCACTTCTTCAAAGAGTAAGAAACACAAAAGATCCCACTGGATTTAAGTGTTGCTGGCTCTGTCAGCCCTCGATATAAGATAAGGTAGGATTAAATACATTCTGGATTGCAGACTTATGGAATAGGTGCTTAAAACATGAAAGTGAAATGAGTTTTTTTAACTATTTATATCATAAAAAATAACTTAAAATTCTAATGAATTAAAGGCCTTTGCCAAGCAGTTAAAAAGTAAATTATTAAAAATAATCTGTCCCATTATAAAGAGGCAAGATTTTTTTGTATATCTGAAACTGCTGGACAGATTTTGTTGAAGCGTTGAATGAGGATAGATTGATTTAATAGGAGTAACATAGGCTATATTTTATCCTGATATTCCCACGGAATCCAGGCTTGCAAGGGTTAAACCAATAAGCATATTATAAAACAAAGTTGTGTTGGTCAACGACTAACTCAACTTATAACTCGAGAATGGCTGGACTGATTGTAATGCAACTTGTTATGCAGATAGCTGAAAACCTGGATAAATATATAGACTACTTTTTATTCTAATATTTCTAAAGGATCGGGACTTATGTGGGTAAGACCGTGGGGCTACTCTATACTTCTTTTCTAATATTATAAAGAGGAAAAATATAGGCTACTTTTTAACCCAATATTCATAAGGAATTGGAACTTATGCAGGTAAGACCACGGGTCATGTTTATAAAGAGAATGTCTAAGTAGGTATCACAGAATGAAGGTATGTAGCTGTCCATTATTGTATTGAATTACTGTGTTATGTCAACATACGCCATTATTACAAGAAAATCTTTAGGTATGTATGTATTTCCTTAAATCTTTGTGTAGTTTTTTAACATCTTTTAAGGCCAATATTCAAGGCAATAATATCATGACTACAAATAGCATGGATTAATGCTGCTGGTGCTGTTTAAATCATCTGGATTACAGGCTAATTTTATTATTATTCTAACTAGCGACCCGCCCCGGCTTCGCAGGGCTATATTATGCATGTATTATACATATAAACCTTCCTCTCGAATCACTCTATCTATTAAAAACCGCATCTAAATCCGTTGCGTAGTTTTAAACATTTAAGCATACATATATAGGGATATAGGGACAGAGAAAGCGACTTTGTTTTATACTATGTAGTGATGTCAGCACAGTAGCTTAGTTTGGCACAGTTTCGGAAGGCATGTTAAGCCTGTGGTCTCACTGCTAGGCAGGGTTCGAGGATATATATCAATGGATATATATCATGATATATATCCGATATATATCCGATATATATCAAAGGGTTTTTTGTGATATATATCAATACAAAACTTGATAAAAATTTGATGAAAATAAGTCATGTTTTGGAGTTTTCTACTATAGTTCTCCATCATAAATATAGATGGCGTTGGAGTAAAGTTAAAACATACTCCCTAATAGTAAGTTTAGGTATTAACGTTTAAAGTTTAGGTATCTTAAGTAGTAGTGTAGCTATTCAGAAAATTAATGAAGCCATTGAATGATTGGAATTTATAAGATTTTATCTTTTTGAGTTGATTTTACCTGATGTTGTTTATGATTTTAATTGATTTTTCTGATTTATAAGAAGACTTTGTGTTTTTGAGTTGATTTTTCTTTTATATATGTTGTTTTTTTTAAAATAATTTATTCTATTTATAAAACATAGGTATGCCAACAGTATACAGTATCAGTATAAATAATACAATAAAATAACAATATGGCTGTCATACAAAATTGATAAATATCATGTAAATATCACATTTTTGATATATATCCGATATATATCAAAAAAATCCGATATTTTGATATTTATTATAAATATCGGATATTTTCGAACCCTGCTGCTAGGCTTTTAAGCAGTTATTGGATTTAATAGATAGATTAACTCTTTATTGTACCACATTAAAGCTTAATTCTTACATAAATTCCTGTTAAAAAAAAAATATTACCCAAACAATAAGGCACATGGGCGGCCTTATCGCTAAAAGTGATCTCTTCCAGGCAACCTTTACCGGACAAGAATTAAAGAAGATTGTATTAAAGTTTTTAGGGTGACCAGATAACTTTATTGGTGAGCTGCATCACTAAATTCAAAGAAAAAGTAGCTTCGATAGACCAGAGTAGTAACTTAGGTTGTGAGAAGTCGTTAGACACAGAGAGCATTTAACCAATTGCTTTGGAGATCTTTAGGGGAGGCTTATGTATGTTCAGCAGTGAACCTTCTGTGGTTGATATGATGATAAGTAGGTATAACTTACAAGAGTTAGTCAAGATTGGTATATACAGGCATTACAAGCCTCAAATAACTACTGAAAGATATAGTTCTATTAGAAAATGTATGAAAAAACCTTAGTAGGTAGTAGTACTAACCTCCTCAGTAACGTTCTGGCCAGCTTTTTTCTTAATATCGATGAGGTTTAGAACATTCCCAGTGTTTATTGTCACTTTAGACGCGCTTTTCAACATCGTGACCAAATAGATTATCGTATTCTTTGTATAATAACTTCCTTTGCACTTGCAAGGTTACCGCACTTGCTGCTCACAAAAAGTAAACTAATAAATAAATAATTTTTACGATCGAATTGTGTTTTTAAATACGGCTGAACGCTGTCAGAGGCGCCGATAAACTAGTCGCTGCTCGGCCTTGCACACGGTATTCCATGCCATTCATAGTTTAAAAGGGAAACGTAACAAAACGTAGCGAAATTATGACGAAATAGTTTCAGCAGATAATATTATCATTTCGGTATCTTGGACTTCAATGACTAATTTATCAACAGATGATTAGTAAAATTACAAGAATTTACATTGTTTTACGCAAAATAACAAGATGATTTTGATTTTTTATAAAAACTTTGATTGATTTTGTAAATGAAAGAAGATTATTCGATTCTTCTGAAAATCGTTTTTAATCGATTATTTTTGACATTTGATAGTAAACACTTTGTACCACAAAAGAAGTTCTGCGGAATATTTGGGAACTTCATGTTCTCTCTTTGTTATCTATATAGACACTAGCGCCAAAACATGATTTTTAGAAAAAAGTCTTGACTAATACATTTGATCATTCGTGATTTTAATGAGATCGTTTGGCAATCGATTCAATCGATTGTGATTGATCACAATCGTGCTGTCAGTGTCAATAATTAGCAGTATTGCAGTTTTCTGAATTCATCGCTTTTCATGAACTTTTAGAATAGCCCTATTATCCAAAAGTTATAGCTAGAAAAAAAAACCACCACATCGAAATGTTTGCAATGTAGTAAGCACGGAACTAGGAAGTATAATTAGTAAGATAAGCGCGTTCAAACAAACAATCTAACAATCTCTTCAGCTTTTTAAATATTATAATTCCTGTATGATTAGTATAGATATATATAGACTTTTTGATTTGAACCAACGGCAACACTTTTTTTTTCTAACAACACTGACAATGACAGTGACAGTCAGCAGTACTCAGCAGTCAAGTTACAGTCGGTCGGTCAATCAGCCATTCAATTTCACTACGTAGTATTTAAATTCTCTTTGAATTTCCCCAGCATCAGGCAGTGGTTGTATTCTGAAATTCTTGCTGAAATTCTCAATTATATTTGCATTTAGCTAATAAAATGGGTGTCGATATTATTAGTTTTGCGTACGCCGCAACTGTGGCTGCTGGAGGAATCATGGGATACGCTAAAGCAGGTCAGAAAATAAATCTTTTTGCGGCGTAGATAAGTTATCTAAAAAAACTTATTTTTGTCTAAAAACTAGTTTATCAGAGAATTGTGTGAATACTGGCAGGTGAGAATGATTAATTGCGCATTTTTTTCTCTATAAAAACAAGTACCTAAATCGTTTTGATCCAAACTGTTTACAGTAGGTATCAACTTATGTAAGTAGGTAAGTAAACCTAAGTAACAACAAAAAAATTACAGAGACCAGAATAATCAACAGAATGTGCTAATTATCTATGATAAGCTAATTTTGATGCAAAATTATTGATTTCAGGTTCTATTCCCTCACTCGGTGCAGGACTTATCTTCGGATCCATTTTAGGTAAGTTACTACTACTCTAAATACCTACTAACTTGCAAAAATAAAATAATTTCCTCTAACTTTAATTATCTACTTTTTACTGCCCTAATTTTTTTTCATATTATTTGATGTATTTTAGTTGTTGATTCGGATTAAATTCATAAAATGGATCATGGTAATCTGAAATAAATGCATGGTTATTATTTATAACTTTCTCGAAGTTAATATAAGCCGTTAAAAACTGCTATTGGATATTATTAAGACTTCTATTAGGCAAGCTAAATTATAAGTACACAGGTACCTATAATTTAGTAAGCCTGGTGAGCTCCCGGCTTCCTCTAGAAACCTTAATTTCCAAATATTATGAATATGGCTTATTTACTTACTACATAATAAAATCTAAAAAGTACCAGCTGTGCTCCATAATTTCAATCGCAAAAGTCTAGAATAATATAAATAAATTTGTAGGTCAATGTACGAAGCACCATCTCAGAGTTGCGGGTTCGATTCCTGCCTCAGACAAGTATTTATGCTTAGATATTTGTCTGTGGTCTGGTTGTTTCTATGTAATAATAAGTATATATTTACAAAAGAAAAGTATTTAAACCACAAAACATCATCAAGAAAATTGTTTTTAGTATGTACTACAGGACCTGCTGAAGTTAATAAGTAGTATATCCATTGTCTAGCACCTATAACACAAGTCTAGTTACTTAGCTTGAGGCTAGATGGCGCTGTGTGGAATGTCCTGAAATATCTAGCCTTAAGTTAACCAATTTGCTAGTGTAGAAGCCAAGTGATCCAACTGAGTTTTTATAAGTTTCGAGATATGAAGCAAAACGCGTTTTTGCTTATTACGTCCATGTTTCTAAATTAATTGTTGTAAAGTTTTCAGATTATAGGACAAAAAAAAACCAATTTTTTTATATCTTATTATTTTACTAGCGACCCACCCCGGCTTCGCACGGTTATATTGTGCATGTATTATACATATAAACCTTCCTCTTGAATCACTCTATCTATTAAAAAAACTGCATCAAAATACGTTGCGTAGTTTTAAAGATTTAAGCATACAAAGAGATATAGGGACAGAGAAAGCGACTTTATTTTATACTATGTAGTGATTCTTCAATATGAATACAGTTTTAATGTATTTTTAAAACTTAACTCAATTTTGACTAAAATTTCAGTTCACTTGGCTTAGTTCTACACTATCCAACTAGGCTTGTGTCATGGTACAATCACATTAACAATTAGCTGAACCCCACGTGACCCAGGGCTCATTCGCATATCTGTAAAAAATATAGTATTTACCTATTTTGTTATGTTTTTAATATTGTTTATGGTATTGTATAGTTTATAAAAAAAAAAAAACAGGGAACATTACTTTACAACCTTACAGATTTTCGAGTGAGCTCTAGGTCACGTGGGGTTCAGCTAATTGGTAATGTGACTGTACCTAGACAACATAAAGAATACTGTGCGTCTGTGTGGCAATATTTAACTACTTAATTTAATTCCAGGTGTGGGAGCTTACCAGTTGAGTCAGAACCCATCAAACTATGGACTTATGCTGGGAACCACAAGTGCACTTGGTGGTCTTATGGGTTACAGGTAAAAATCATACCCTATTTCCTTTGATTTGCCATACTATGTTTGTTTCGCAGAATGTTGAATGTTACTAGGTATGCCAAATCGGTTGAAAGTTTGTTACAGTAAAGCTTGTATGTATACTAATACACTAGGTAGTTTTTGTTGAAGTCAAAAATACCTATTAGTTTCGATTACTTAAACTTGTGATAAATTTCGAGTCCCGCTAAAGGTGGACGCAGATTGATACGCGCCGAACGCGTCGATTTTTTGCCGTCCACGGAAAAAGGTACCTTATGATAATAGAGATAAGGTATCTACATTTATATTTTCGATTACGTCATCAGAGTCGTCCGCATCGTCAGAGGCGGCCGACTCTGAAATAAATAAATGAATAAATGTACCTTATCTCTATTATTATAAGGTACCTTTTTCCGTGGACGGCAAAAATTCGGCGCGCTCGGCGCGTATCAATGTGCGGGCACCATTACAGTCAGGTGACCGCGTGTGACGTCATTTTACATCGATCCGCTTATTTTATTTCTATAAATCTGAAACTAATTGACGTATCGAAGTAATTCTTTCACTTGTTTTTTTTTTAATTTTGACAGAATATGGAGTGCTAAGTAATATTTAAAATGAGTTAACATTCTTCAAGAATGTTAAAAGGTATGCCAAATCGGTTGAAAGTTTGTTACAGTAAAGCTTGTATACCTACTATTACTGTTAGTTTTGATTTTACATTCGTATTAGTAGGCAAAGTCAACAGGTTACATTATTATCTTAGAGTTAACTAGCGACCCGTCCCGGCTTCGCACGGCTATATTATGCATGTATTATACATATAAACCTTCCTCTTGAATCACTCTATCTATTAAAAACCGGCTAATTTTATTATTAATCTAACTAGCGGCCCGCCCCGGCTTCGCAGGGCTATATTATGCATGTATTACCCGCATCAAAATCCGTTGCGTAGTTTTAAAGATCTAAGCGGTCAAAGGGAAATAGGGACAGAAAAAGCGACTTTGTTTTATACTATGTAGTGATGAGTTAACATTGTTCAAGAATGTTAAAAAGTATGCCAAATTGGTTGAAAGTTTGTTACAGTAAATCAAAACTATTACTGTTAGTTTTGATTTTACAGGCGTATTAGTAACACTATCCATTGGTATAAAAATATAGGATAAGGATAGGCATAGTCAATAGGATACATTCTTATCTAGAGTTAATGACTTTTTCAAAAATACAATGATGCAGTTTTATGTTTTAAGAATGTATTTACTCATAAAAGACTACAATGAGTATTATTAAGTACTTATCATTAGGTTAGTTTCAGAACTTTCGGAGATCATATATCAAAATATCTTATCTATAATATATTCTCTAAGTTTATTTCATATTTATTAACTGTTTCACATTGTTTTATCTCCTTGGGTGAGTCATTATACATCTCTGCACCTCTGCATCTCTGTTTTGGTAGTTTTTATCCCAGAATTCCCATGGGAGGCCCAGCTATCTAGTGTCAAATAATTCAGTAGAACTCAAATATCTTGCGTGTGTTTATCTAGTGTTTTTTTCGGTATACCTACAAGAAAATTTTACCCCTCGCTACTGATAGGTAGATTTTTCTAGGTGCCAGTGTATTATAGTTTGTAAATCATCATCTTTATGTACAATCAACGTTCAAAAGTCCACCGGCACCATAACGTTTACAATCCTCTGCAGCACTATTTGAACATCATAACAACGTAACCTGTGGATCGAACCCACGTCGGTTGGTGTAGCGGGTGGCGGCTTATACCACTCACACAACTAAATACATAGCTAACATGTTGAAAATAATAATCACACTGAGTACTTTTAATTCTAGTATTTATGCTTGTGTGAAAATAATAATCACACTGGGTACTTTTAATGCAAGTATTTATGTTTGTGTGTAACGTCTATTAGAAGTCAAATAGGTCGTAAGTCAAATACTTGTTGATAGTATTTGTGGTAGCAAACTGATAGTGAACTTATGACGCATACTTTACTTTTTTTTGACGACCCAGTTGGCGCAATGGTCACCATGCCGGACTGCCAAACACAGGGTTGCGGGTTCGATTCCCGCTTCAGACGAGTATTTATGCTTAGATATTTGTCTGTGGTCTGGTTGTTTCTATGTATTATAAGTATATATTTACAAAAGAAAAGTATATAAGTAGTATATCCGTTGTCTAGCACCCATAACACAAGTCTAGTTACTTAGCTTGGGGCTAGATGGCGATGTGTGGAATGTCCTGCAATATTTATTTTATTTATAATTTTTATTTACTTACTTGAATTTTAACATTTTCAGATTCTACAACAGCAGAAAGTTCATGCCTGCCGGTCTTATATTCTTCCTCTCGCTCGGAATGTTTACAAAGATAATACTCAAAAACGTAACAGCACAACCTATGTCGGTGAAAGGCAGCTAAATTATAAGGTTTTAATAAATTTTATTCTCTTTTAGATATTCCATATAATGGCTGATTTCAATAAGCAATATTTAGATTAGGTGTAGTTAGTGAGAAAGAAGGAACAGTGTTTAAAATTGTTGTTAAGAGGAAAGGGTAAAGGCGCTCTCTCCATAAAAACGTAGTCGACTGTTTCGTCCCTGGAAAATGACACTAGCACAAATATTTTTGTTGCATAAAACCTATAACTGCCATGACTATGCCCCTATGTCTAGGTTTTTTTCATTTTCTATTTATCATAGAAAGTAAGAGTTAAAAAAACAAAATTTAAATAAATAAGACATGGGGGCATGTCATGGCAGATATAAGTTTTATGCTAGAAAACTATTTGCTATAGTGTCATTATCCAGGGAGGAAACAGTCGACTACGTTTGTATGGAGAGAGCGTCGGTACCCTTTCCTCTTAAAAGGATTTTAAACAGTGTGTAACAAAAAACCATGTAATCCCTGTTGGGTACCCTGAAGACATTAATAAGAATAATATAAAAACATATTTTTGCATGAAAATAAAAGAACTTACTTTATTTAAATATATAAAAATCCAGAAAAATAAAACTCATTTACTGCACAATTTAGGAAATGGGAACATGCTTGGTAGCGGGGCCTTTGGTAAATTATGCCGTTGTCGCAATTTGAAAATTTCCTAGGTAAATTAGTGTATTTTTCCCAAAATGATTTTTTTTTTTTTAATTATTAAAATATGTAAATTATACTATTTATTATAGCGATTGGTATTTTGTTGCAATTTAAAAGATATGCCCTGAAACGAAAATTACATAAAAAATCTTAAAATCCATATTCTAATATTACTTGTTGAAATCAGCCATAATATGAACCTACTAGAATGACAATTTTTCAATAAGTCACTAATAGATGAACTGTTTCTTATTTTTATTGATGTAATAATTCATATTTGAAAATTTAATACAATATCATAATAAATTATTTAGGTTATCTATCTATTTAGTACATAATAATTAACTAGATATAAATAACATAGAGTAGCTAACGCTCTTGGGTTATGGCTATACGTGAAAAAGATGGCGCGTTTTTACTATAATTACTGTAATTTCTAGTAAAAATTTAAGTGGCCTTATTTTATAGCTTTTACACACGTCCCGATTTGGTCGGGTCCAACATCAGTGTTGCCACAATTCAATTCGACAAATCTGTATCGATAAGTGAAAAAATCTGTGTAAAATCTGTATGAGAATAGCTATAATTGTATAAAATCTGGACTATTCATTTTTAATATTAGTTATTATGAATTATTATGATATTAGTTATTATGAATAGTCCAGATTTTATACAATTATAGCTGTTCTCATACAGATTTTACACAGATTTTTTCACTTAACGATACAGATTTGTCGAATTGAAATGTGGCCCACTGATGTCGGACCCGACCAAATTGGGACGTGTGTAAAAGCCTTTACATATGATAGGCCAGCGTTTGACCACTATCACACCTGCCTGATGGTAGGTGACGATTTGGTTTAAGATGTACCACGCTTTCTTAAGATACCTACCTATTCACTCGTGAAATGTATGTATACCCTAAATTGTACACTTATTTGACAAAAAATGTAGGAAATATAAAGTGGAATATCAAGTTTTTTCCAAAATGTGCTAAAGTTTTAAGACACAAGACATATTAGCCATATTACTTAGATATGACTAAAGGACAGACGAACGAAACATTTTCAGCCCAATTTCGGCTACATCTTTATAGATACTTATTGACATTATGCACTAGTCGCGCTAAGCATTAAGTAAGTACCTACTTATAACAGGAGTTTTAAAACATACTGTAAAATAATGTCGTGAAAGAAGGACAGATAATTTGCAGCCCAATTTCGGCTACATGTGAACGATTTTATTACTTAATTTTGGCATTATGTCGCGCTAAGCCGTAAGTACTTACTTGAAAAAAAAACCCAGCATAATAAAATTTGAGTTTAAATGGCGCCCTAAGCCGGTACCTAACGCTGTTTATAAAATAAACTAAACTATTTATTACAAGAACAATCCATTGTTTTGACTGTGAATTTAACTAGATTCACACGATTTCATAACATTGAATTATGATGTAATAATTGCTGTTACATAGCGGCGATTTATCGCGGACATGCGCAGTTATATCACTTACTAGCATCGCCTGCGCCTATATTTCGTACTTTCATGGGAATATCGCATTAAAAAGTACTCTATGATACTCTCAAGTATTGAAGTTGTCCTCAAACGAAGTTTTATAAAGATCGGTCCAGTAGTTTCAGTTAAAGCCGTTACGAACAAAAATTCTATAAAACGCACATGAATCCGATATGGTTTGTTTGTTTGTCCCTCTTTATGGTTAAAAAACTAGGCCGATTTGGATGAAAATCTGCATAGTAGTAGTTAAGGGAATGGGGAAGGACATAGACACTTTTGCTTCCGAAATTTCCGCGAGATCGGGACTTAGTCGCTGGAACCGCGGGGCGTAGCTAGTATCAAATAACATCACTATCACTACATAGTACGAGTATAAAACAAAGTCCCTTTCTCTGTACCTATGTCCCTATATCCCTTTGTATGCTTAAATCTTTAAAACTACGGAACGGATTTTGATGCGGTTTTTTTTAATAGATAGAGTGGTTCAAGAGGAATGTTTATATGTATAATACATGCATAATATAGCCGTGCGAAGCCGGGGCGGGTCGCTAGTATAGCATAAACTATAACACTCAGCCTGTAAAAAACTATCATTCAATACCTACCTCATTGATCAAAATCTGTTCGGCATTTATCGAGTTATTTTTAAATAAACAAACAGGGTGTTAATAACATTAACCTCTCTTGGGTAAAAAAGACATTGCCTGCACGAGTCGCTAGTCTTTTTACAACAGAATAAGGTTCAATTCAGTTTGTGCTACTTGTATGCGTGCTTGTCGAACTGAATTGAACCTTACTGCATTGTAGTAAGGTGGTTTTCTGTAAAGTTTTTGTTTAGTTATCATTTATGTATTTTGTTGTCAGAACATCACAGTTAATATAATAGTTACTATGTCAGGGCTATGCCGAAGATGCATTGTATATCGCCATCGCACATGTTCATATGAAGCAGAGCGAGAGAGACGCGGTGACCTTGTTATGACCAATCATGAGCCAGCCTCCTTACAAGATTACTTTCCATTAGCGATATCGCCAATCGACAGATTATTTTGTATGAAATTGACATAAGATGAAACTTGTCTACTATTGTTTTTTCTGTAATGCAAGATTCTTCGTTGGCTTATGTCAATTTCATACAATAAAAATGTAAAAAAAAAATTGTCTGTAAAGTCGGTTTACGGACGATAATTTGACGTGATAATATCACAAGAAAACGATATAAATTGAGTTTTTTATTTTATTTTCCTTACATATTTTTTTCCCTTTTTCCTTTCTTTGTTTTTATTTCTTTTATTTTTTTTCCTTATATTTTTGTTCTTTTATATAAGTCTTCTATTCATCACTCGTCACAAACCCAGATTAGCGATATTATTATTAAAAACATTGGTGGTATGGTGCTATGGAACGTGAGCGGAACGCGATGACGTCACACTTTTTAGTGAGAGCTGCCGGTGTTCATCTATTTAATAGACGTTATCACGTCAAAAAGTCTGTCGATTGGCGATATCGATGGAAAGCAATCTTGTCTTAGGAGGCAGAGCACATAAAGTCATCGATGTTTCGCAGTGATGCATCTTTTGACATGTCCCTGCACCTCTATTTCCATACATTTGTTTTACATAGAGATGACATCAATGTGCGATCTGTGATGTACTATGCATCTTCGCAATATCCTTACCCCTATACTCGAAAAATCGTCAGTCGCTTTGATGAAATATTGTGTTCACTCTTGCATTTCCTATTTTTACTTGAATGTATTTTTTTTTAGTTTAAGGGTCTTGGTTTTTACCCATAAATAAAATGGTGGCCGGGAAAGTGTTGTTTTTTTAAAGTTTAGTTTAGGACTAAAGTCAAAGTAAAAAAAAATATTTCTTTTGATGCTTAATACATTAAAATTTGTATAAAGACCACATAAAATCGTCTTAAAAAGTAAGTTAGGATGTGTGCCTTCGGAACGCGCCCACCAATGAGAAGAAGGCACAAGAAATTCATGGGGACTAGATGGCGCTGTGTGTAGTGTCCGAGAATATTATTTACTAGTAGCGCTCCCGTGCTCACGGTTTCACCCGGGAGTATCCCGATCCCGTGGGATTATTGGGATAAAAATTTGCCTATGTTATTCCCAATTATTTAATGTATCCTCGTACCAAGTTTCACCAAAATCAGTCCAGTAGTTTCGGAGCCTATTCGTTATAAACAAAAAAATCTTTCTTGTTTATAGTATTGATTGTATTGTTTGACGACCCAGTTGGACTGCCAAACACAAACACAGGGTTGCGGGTTCGATTCCCGCCTCGACACAACTATTTATGCTAAGATATTTGTATGTGATCTGGTTGTTTCTATGTATTTTAATTCCCTATATATTTACAAAAGAAAAGTATATAAGAAGCATATCCGTTGTCTAGCACCCATAACATAAGTCTAGTTACTTAGCTTGGGGCTAGGTGGCGATTTGTGGAATGTCCTGTAATATTTATTATTATTATAGATTGCTGAATATGGGTCAATCAGACTTACCTAGAATCTTTCTTTTCCGTTAAGTAAATAAAACAACAGCATCATACTTCAAGATTTTCTTTACTTTTCTCCCTTAAATTTAGACAATTTTTGAAATTTTATTGTTTATTAAGATTGATAATTCTATAAAAATAGTTTTCATAATAAATAAAATAAAGGCAAGTGATGTATTTAACTACATATATAGTATCACTTTTGTTGTTTTTTATTAATTTCGTAAGACCATTGGTAACTTTAGAAGTAATGTTACTTAGCGAATCATTAATTAAAGACTCCGCATATTAGTGATTTATCATGTGATGTCGCGTAGTGATAACTATTGTTAAATCAGAACTTGTAACTTATGATTCGCTAAGGAACATTTCTGAGTGCGGCGGTATGTCCCATAAATAAGAAAAAATAAAAGTACTAAAGTACAGTGAACGGTCATAAGTCCAGTACCACTTCAAGCTTGTAAAAGAAGTACCTATGTGTAATTAATATTGTATGCATACGACCGTTTAAACAATGTGGTTAGAAAACCCTGTGATCTATTCTTGTTCTTTATCCCTCTTAAGAGGGAAGGGTACCGGCGCTCTCTCCATACAAACGTAGTCGGCTGTTTCCTCCCTGGATAATGACACTAGCACAAATATTTTTTTTTCCATGACTATTTCTCGGTTTTTTTTCATTTTCTAATTATCATAGATATAAGATTTAAAAAACAAACAAAAAGACATAGGGACATGGTAATGGCTATTATAAGTTTTATGCAACAAAAAAAACTTTTGCTATAGTGTCATTATCCAGGGAGCAAACAGTCGACTACGTTTGTATGGAGAGAGCGAAGATTTAGTAAGTACCTCCTCCGGATCATATAAAAACGCATGTTGCATTAAAATACTGATATTTTTCATTTCTAAAAATCTCTTGCGAATACCTACTCTTAAATGCACCTAAGAGGGATTAAGTAGGTACAAAGTTTTCAAAACACACTCACAAGAAGGTCGTAAACCCACATACTGATATATGCATTTATGGTACCTAAACCTGCACTTCTGACCTCGACTGTACATTCAAAAAAAAAATCATCAAAAATTTCGACTAAAAACAAAGATAATTCAAATAAAATTAAAATTAACGCTATGGTGTAATTTTTAAAAATTAAAAAGTTTGATCGAAAGCGAAACCAGTCGCCTTAAAAGTTTTTAAAAGAAAAAAATCTATAAAACTTAAGCATATTTACTTATCAACTGTATAAAAGGCACATCTTGGCAGTTTCTTTAATGTAACCTTATGATATTTTTACAATTTTACATTATTTTAGGAGTATTTCATTGTTTTTATCCGATAGGACGTAATACTCTTAAGGTGCCCGTTTAAGACTCGGCTGCATAAAAAATGACGGACTCATAGAAAAAAAAAAGTTTCTAGCAAGAAGTAATCCTCTCCATTAGAGAATTAATTTCTTGGTTTTATTAAAAAATCTTAAAATAATTAGCAGTATTCTTAATTTAAAAGCAATATTATGAATACTGCTTATTTAATTGCTTGAAATATTATTGTTGGTAATGCCCAAAGTGGTCTAGACTTTTTGTCCATCCAAAGGTTGTCTGGAAGAGATCGCTATGAGCGATAAGGCCGCCCTCTGTTACAAACTTTTTGAAGGAATGGTGGTTGGGATCAAGAATTTGTCTCTCAGTTAAAAAACAGACCGGAAACAGTACCTAGGTACCAATATAGTCTCTTAAATCATTCAATTATTTTTTATTAAAAAAAAGGTTTCATATTCGTTTTTTTTATAGGCGCTCGTGCCATAGTATCAAAATATCCCGACAGGGGAACCTGGTAACACCATGATCTTTGTTTTTTTGTCTCTAAAATCTACAATTTTAGTCCAATAAATTAAATTTTTAGACTTTTTTTGTCTCTAAAATCTACAATTTCAGTCCAATAAATGAAATTTTTATACCAAACGATTACAAAGCCAAATTTGTTTTACAAAGCCGAGTCATAAACGGACCTCTTAACCGTTGAGTCAGATCTATATTAAAAACTAAATGTACTTAAAGTTTATTAAGAAACACAATCACATGAATATCACCCACTTAGTGTCTGACACCTTATTGTCCTCAGACACTTATATTTTCACTATACACAAACGCACACGCCCACTTTTACCCGTTATTATTAAATAAAAACAAGCAAAGTATGTTATATCTGCTTGTTTTTATTTCTGTTCGTTTTTACAATTAATTGTAGTCATAATAAAAATTATATCTTCGATTTAATCGTTGTGATATTTATTATATTAATATTAAATTCATCTGATAATTATCACGGTCATATTAAATATCTCTGATAATATCGCGTTCATATTAAAATTTTCTGATAATTTTCGTTATATCACATTTTAAAACAACACTATTTGAATGTTGAATTCGATTTTTCATATCAATCTTACATTTAAATGATATTTATCAAGTATTAAATCCATCTGATAATTATCACGTTCATATTAAATATCTCTGATAATATCGCGTTCATATTAAAGTTTTCTGATAATCGTCGTTATATCTAAGATATTTACTATTATAATTGATATTTAAACATCTTGATATTTATTTATGTCGCGGGCGGTGCGTTACACATTCAGTAATGTAGCTAGAACGACCACTGGTACAGTTTGTCCTGAACTTAAGTTCTTGGAAGGTCGTTCAGCGTAGCAGTCTTCAATTGTTTGTCCGCTCGACTCGCTAATGGCGGCTGCTGCGAACATTTAAAACAGGAATTAATAATTTTGAAAATAAGTGCAGACGAATCACTTTTGTCCGGCCAAAAACGTCACAAAATACAATCTTTAAATCCAATGTTTTGGCGGACAATAGTGCCAACTGCAGTGATCCTAAATGTAATATAAGAAATTTGAAACATAGGGACCCTATTATCTACCCTTCAAATGATAATGATAGACATAAAGAAGTTGCTAATAATACTTCAATGAAAAAAATACACCAACAAGAACAAAATATTAAACACTGAAAGATTCAAACATGACGTAAAACTGAAAACGAATTATTTACAAGAGAAAGTCACAGTGGAACTTTCGTGTTCACAGGCAGGCAGGATAAAAAACGATTAATTTATTAAAAATAGTTCCATTATGAGTAGGTACAAATCGCGAAAACCTAAGAAATTACTAGGAGAAAGTTATTTACACTATATTCCATGCTTGTGTGTAAAGATGTGTAGGTAGGTATCAGGTAGAAGTAATGGCTAATGTAGACATAGACCACAATAATATGGAGAAGTGAGCAGGCAATGTATAGTTATGTAATCATGTAACTGATGTAGAGGTATGAAAGTTCCAGAAATGTAGTGAATATAATGACTCCAATGCATTCGAAAGGTTGCTGATTCCACACGTATGTCTTACCAAGTATCAATGGCACATCAGTGTTGTACAAGTTGGCCCGTTGTCAAATTCCTTTGGTAAGAGAACACTAGTCTTGCCGGTTCGATTTGTACTTGTTGCGAATTCGCATCGGGCCTTATTGAATTGTCGTTCGACTTGGAGTAATATGTGCCTATTTTGAAGACGGGTTTCACTCCTCTATCTTGATATTTATCTTGGTAAGGGCTTTTTGTGGTAGATCTAGAGAAGTAGGGTTGGAAGTCATCTTTGTTGTAACTCCTTTTTGTTGTCCGTTCTTTGGGAGCTTTAGTTGCGAAGTCTTTGAAATCGTATGGACTCTTTGTTGATGTGATTGAGTATTTGTTTACTGGGTACTGTGTTGTTTTTTCAGGGAAGAAACTAAATGGTTTCCTCGTTGTGAATTGGTAGTATTTGAATACACTTTCTGTTGGTTTTGTTGTTGTTGTTGTTGTTGTTGTAGTAGTAGTTGTTGTAGGTTTAACAGTCTTCGTTGTTTGGTAGTAAAAGTAGTTTTGTTTTGACGGTGTACTTGATACGTACGGCTGTGTGGTCGCTTCGTAACTGTGTGTGTAATTGTATAAGTATTAGTTAGTTGTTTTGTTTGCACTTGTAGTATTATAATATGTATTGTAACCAATGTTTCTTCTCATTCAGTAATGTGAATATGTTTAGAAATACTTAAAATGTCTTCAAAAATGATTTCTTTAGCAACAAACAAAACAGTGTTTAATCTCAAGATTCAATTCATAACTTAACTTTTATTACCCTTGTAATTCTAACAAAATTATCCTATTATAACATCATCCACATATAAAACTTTAAAATATCCATATTTCAGTAACATCTAACTTTTTCCACAAAGTATTACACCAAACGTGTTTTTACCCCAAAGAACACCATTTCATCTCACTCACCTAGTAATATTCCCAAAAAAAGGACTCGTTTCAGGGCGAACGTAGCTCGGCGTGTGTTGCGAATAGTCCGGTATGATGTTCTCGTGTTCGGTTATGCACCGACCGTTTATGCAGTACTGAAATCGAAAAAACATTTATATTATTATTTACTATTTTCTACCCCTGCGTGGACGGAAAAGTACCCAAAATTCTTTATTTTCATTAGTGTTTACTTCATTAGTAGTATCCCTATTTTTACTAACATATGGGGTAAATTTCCAATTTGGCCATACTGCGCTGACCCCAAATAAATTGGGATAAAGGCAGTAAGAAGAAGAGGATGGGGTAAATATCTAAAACTTTCAGATTTTATTCTTAGCTAGATTTTATTTTCTTTGTTTTTTTACTGTTGCTAGTAGCGTAGTCTAAATATTTCTATAATAAAATACACACCTGTCCGTCCCCACAAGGCGATCCTTCCGCGGCCGGTCTGTAAGCAACGCAGTACCCACTGGCCGCGTCGAAACAGAACAGCTGAGCGCAAACACGCTCATCTTTGAAACATGCACTGAAAACAGATGAGTAAGATTATTATAAAACAGAGCAAGTCATATTGTTACATAGATTAAAAGTCTGATTTACATAATTAAACAACTAAACAGTCAACGAACATTCATCTATTAGTAATAAAAAACATAGGGTGTTCAATACCACAAATAACAGAGTTAAAATAAGTTTCTATTATTGGAGCTGCTTCAAAGGCAAACTTATAAAACACCGTTCTTAATTCAAGAGTAAAATAAAATAACCATCAATTTATCAAACCCTTTTGACTCGGTCTTTTAAAAAGATTTTGTTACTAAATTCAATAAATCTACGTCGAAAAATTACAACAAATTGGTAGATCTATAAAGTTATTATTTACATTTACATGCATTGTCAATATTTAGACCCAGAAAAATATTCAAAGATTTAATCCAGTATTTTTCCTTAAGGTGTACCTCAGGGCTCTTACCTAGTTCCTCTATCTTTTCTACACTGCGCGTCTAGTGTTAGTAGTCTTCCGGGCAGCACTCGAGGTAGTGAATCGTCTTCATGAGGCGAATTATATAGGCAAGTTGCTGTGTCACCGCTGAAAAAATAAACAGATTATTTGTAAATTAATTGAACGGAATTAAGAGAGTAATTTAAATAAGGGAACCAATGCACAACAAGTCACAAGTACATCTCGATCTCGATGATTAATACAGCGCTTGCAACTTTATTCCATGTTATTCCCTGTAGTGGCTAGTGCATGACGTATTAGATGGAGTAGGCTTGTCACAAGCCACAATAATAAATCTTCATTAAATAGCAAAAAATGTTAAAAAAAACTTAAAATATTAATAAAGATAGATTCATGTGTGGTAAAGAATCATTCTGAATAATTTCCACAAATTAAAATTAATAAACTTAATCAAAAATCTTACTTCAAGAAATGATGGAAGCTTTGCACCGAACACGGTGACCATCTGAACCCTTTCTCCGTGTGCCTTAAGTCTGACATGATGTATCCGTCTTCCCATCTGCATTTCTCAGCGCCTGGCCCGCCGAGGTAGGAAGGTGGAGGGCTTCCGTCGTGAACTGCTCCTAGTCTGATGAAATTAGAAGATTTTAGGGTGAGTTATAGAAAGTTTTAAGGAAGAGTTAAGAAAACGACATAAGAGCTCATGCTGGAGCGTGGTCCAAGAAGACTGCTGGGACGGTGTGGAGAGACATTGGAGGCTAACACATGCCGCTGAAGAAGAAGAGAAGAAAGAAAATGTTACCCGAATGACTGCGAAAATCTGCGTAAGTCTGGGATCAGAATAAAAACTAATAATGTCTGTCAAGCTGCCCTCTACAAACATTTTTGTAAATTAGTTCAGTTGTTTAGGGGTATAAATGACAGAGTTACTTTCGGTAATATTAGTCTGGATTAGTATTAATTCTTACAGATGTCCGACTTCATGAGCAGCAACTATGATGCCGGAGAAACCACCAGTGTCTTCGATGATAGCCACCGAGTTAACCTTCTCCAGTCGCTTGTTGACGACACACGCGCCGCCGACGTAAGCGAAACCTGGGATTTGAACTAGTGTCAGATGTTGGAAACATTATTATGCGAGTTAGCGAGTCTAGCTATCAATGAATGATATGCGGCGTTGTTCACACCATTAAATCATCTGAGGAGGTGGTGGTGTGAACGTAAGTCATATTATTTGTTGACAGCTGACCGAGAAGTTTGATATGATCATATTATGTTTTGATTTTCATATGTGATTGGTAATTTAATCCGTTGAAATAACGATGAATCTCTTACCCTCTCTTATTAGGGCAAAAAAGTAGACGGAATAGTCTACCAATTTACAATTTTTGTTGCCTCTTTGATTTACCAGAAGGACATTCAAAGTTTGATGGATTTTATAAGTTTACTCAGGAGCGATAATGACCAATAATGCACAAAAAATAATCGGTGGTAATCAAATCCAGCCAGTGCTTCTTACTGTTGGTCTGACTTTAACATTGTAACTTTTTAAAAAGGCGTTTATTTTTTAATTTTTGATGAATGAACTACGAATTGGCTTATATACCTCATTGTCTTCCAAAACCATAGATAACAAAACAAAGCAAGACTTTGGACCTGCCTTCTTACTTAAGAATTTTTGAATTAAAAACTCAATGGTTACAAAATCTGCGAAAGTATTTGTTCTAAATAACTTTAAAGACAGTAGGTAAGCCAGTTGAATCACGAACATTCATTTTTTCGTGTGAATGTTTATGTTGTAAGTTTCAAAACTGTGCTACGTTTTTTTCCCATCGTTGTTTCGACGTATTACATAACTCAAATTAATTCAAGATTCTTCAACTAAGTATAAATTCTTAGTTGATATTTTTTCCACTAACATAGGAAAAAAATAGAAGCAAATCAAAACTTTGCCCTTCCAAATCACAGCTTTTCATTATGGTGCGAATGTGTTGCTTCTATATTTTAAAACGATTGACAGCACAAAATCTTCAAAAAATTGTTTTAATTAAAATGGCAAATTGATCGAAAAAGGTTTATGCCGGCGCCTCACATGGGCTATGTTGGCTCTAAGTTATACTTTTGGATCCAACGCACCAATGTGAGGATCGATCTTAGAACGTTCAATAACGTCCAATAACGTTCCAAGATCGATCCTCACATTGGTGTGTTGGATCCAACAGTATAACTTGGAGCCAACATAGCCAATGTGAGGCGCCGGCATTACGTAAATGGTAGATGGGACACCTCCATTACTGATTAAAATCTTATTGATTGGTTTCCTCTGATTGATAGACAACGAGGAACAAATGTACTTACCTACGACATAGCGCCATCTAACCGAAAACTAAGCAATTAGGCTTGGTATATGCCACACGTCAGAGTTTTAGAATACTAAAGTACTTTTCTATAAGAATACTAATGTACCACCTACAGAGACGCTTGTGCCTATATTATAAGCTATTTAAAGTGGATTTTTATCTACTATTGTTGCATAGTTTAAGAGCTTATTGGCGCTTAGGAGGTATAATGGCACACGGTTACTATTTCTTTTCTTAATTTATACATTTAATGTTGTTTTTATGTTCTTTTCATTTTTTGTCCTTTTCTTCTGTACTACGTTGTCGTGTGTTTCATCTCAAATAGACTATTCTGTCCTTATTTTGTTAAATATTTATTAGGTAGGTACCTACCTACTTATTTATTTATACTTAACTTGCCTACTTTATTGAAAGGTCTTCTATTCTACATTTTAAACAGTTATCAATATGTAAATTGCATTCGAAGGCACTACCTTATCGGCCGATTCAATCCTTCCTTACTGCACGATAATGCTTTTTTTATTAACTTGAATTAATTTGAGTTAATTAACATGTAATTAAATCTAAATGAATGGAAAATATTGAACAAATGACCTAGTTTCAACAAAAATAGAAAAACAAGAGATGGTTTTTGAATAAAGAATTTGATGAAAAAAGAAAAAATGGAAGGGTTTGGACTTAGATTTATTATATATAGTGGTTAAATAATACTTAAATATTTAAATAATTATGTAAAAATATGTGTTTACTTACTTACATAAAATCGATTAATGATGTCGCAGATATATTTAATACTAGGGTCTTTATTAAATTCAAAAATGCACACATGCAAAAGCGAAATATTTAAATTTGGTTAAAATAGTTATTCTAACTAAAATTCCGCACCCAAACATTTAAAATTGTTAAATTATCAAGCAATAACATTAGTATTAGTTAAATAAAACATTCAATTTCACTTAATCTAAGAACAAATCCCCAAAAACATTAAAACATAAATAAAATTCCCGCTTCAAACCAAATTCCTACTAACTTGGTTTTACGTTCCGTTTCATAAATGTAAAAATCCTGTTGTGATACTAAGGCATAGATCGAAAAATCTATGCAGCCTCAAAAAATGAAAAAAAATATATATGTTTGGCAAGAAAGACAAATCTTGCCAAGCCATATTATATTAATTAAATCTTCTGAGTACCTACCTTTTGAAAATGTAAGTTAAATATTAATAAGATATAAATATTTAATTTAGGTAAATGCTAAGCGGCCATGCATGTTTTAATATTCATATTGTAGGTAATTTAATAAAAAGCTTACGTAAATGATCACGTGATCTGTAGGCAATAACAATGATCTAGAAAACACATTAGGTAAATAATTAATCATGAAACAGGCATTTTGAAGTGATTTATCAATGTTTAATTAGAATAAATATCTACTACTGCCGAATGGTCTACTACAATAAGAAACTACAAAGATAGGTTTATTTACAAATATAAAGATTCATTGATAAAAATTGAAGTAAAAAATTTGCTAAATACTTAAAGGAGAAAACTGTGAAATAGACAGAATATTATTCACAAGGTGCTAGATGCTAATATGGTATTTGGATAAGGGATCGGTGGATTGTGGTCCCAGTGAATGGACAATGATGAAAAAAGTAAAGGCGTGTGCAAGAGTTTTTTATATCAAATTGACACGCCTACCTGCCGTCCCTCTATTGCACGCATCGTTCGCATATTGTCTTCTGCACATGTCTAGTCTGAAATTTTATGGAAATCACATAAAAACTCAACAATCTAAACATTGGTACCTACGATGGAATCCCTAACAGTCCAGAAGGCCAATTCTCATAAATAACATTGTTGAAATTACATTTCAATATCACTTGGATTGCATTTCGGTCACAAATAATACCCTCAAAGTAGCTCAAAACACCCTAAAAGTCACCTTTTTGGGAAAAAAAAACTAACTTTGAGGGTATTTTTTGCAATCGAAATGATATTTAAATGTAATTTGAATAATGTTATTTACGAGAATTGGCCTTCTGATCGAATCTACAAAGACCTTTGTCTTTATTTGTCGTTGCAGAACAAAAAAACTCATTCAGCGCCATTACCAAATCCTTTACCTTAATTAAAAAAAGCAAAATTAATGTTCCTTTAAGCCTCTGTTAATAGAGCTTAAAAACCGTTGTTTTTAAAATCAAATTTACCAGCGGTGCCTTTTGTGCAGCGACCACCCTTGCGACGTCGACACATGTCGTACCTGTTGGTCAAATCAGTATTTGGTTTCTTCTCGAATTACATCGTCTAACGGACCAATCACGGCTCTTAAGCGATATAATAGATAAAAACTGGCCAAGTGCGAGTTGGACTCGCGCACGATGGGTTCCATGTTACATGGAAACCCCAGGCCACTTAATTTTTTTATTGTATTTCTGTAGTATTTGTTGTTAAAACGGAAACAGAAATACATAATCTGTGAAAATTTCAACTGTCTAGCTATCACGGTTCATGAGATACAGCCTGGTGACAGAGAGACGGACGGTGAAATCTTAGGTACCGTTTTTACCCTTTGGTAACCCTAAAAACTATGTTCTCGTTTCGCACTCTCTACTTCCGTGATTGCTCCATTTCGACAGTTTTTTTTCCCGGATGCATGTTGTTCAACCATAAAGCCGGTAATATAATATAAAAAAAAAAACTTGGAATAATGGCGCTAAATTGAAAAAAAAAGACATACTTACAATACCACCTGTAGTGTCCATGAAGCAATAAAGAAAAACAATCCTTTGATGAATTATGACACTATAAATTAAAGTCCTAAATTGGCGAGTATCTGCTTACTTTTACCTTAATATTAATAACATTATGTCGACCATACATCATAATAATTTCTGGATAAATTATTGTAAATATTGTAACTGATATCAAATCGCAGCAGTTTTAAATAACCCAATAAAAAGGGTGAATTGAAATGAGTTCATACCAAGATCATGGACAATAAAAAAAACACTGAGTTTCACTGATGGTGACAAGACGAAGAAAAAGTTTACACCGATGACCGAACTTGGCAGATGATCGAACCCGGAGCAGCGTACGCAACTGTATAGACATTTTTGACGTGACAACGTTTTATAAATTGGTTTGCCGAGTGACACTTCAAGAAACTGCGTTACGCTCCGCTGACGTTATGCGCTCACAATGAGAGCGAGTGAGAGGCACGCGGGCATGGTTAGCCCGCCTAAGAGCGAGAGAGACAGACATAAAAAGTGAAAGGCACGCGTCCCTTCCACTCGAGCACAGTTGTTGTCACGTAAAACTTTCGCCCGTATACCGACTTTACAGGCAACCAGTTTTTTTCATATAGATATAAACATGATAGGTGGAATTAAGTTGGGACTGCTTTTTCAGCAGTGGGCTTTTCCCAGCAGTAGGCATCATGTGCTAATAAGATATACATTTTTCTGAGGCAATGATAACATTATTGCAATTTTTATTTTTGTTTTTAAATTATATTATTGAGTTATTTCTGAATCCAAATCATTTTTAGATCTTGATTACCTACTTATAGTAATATATTTTAAGATTTACACGCCTTAAAGGCAATAACAGGTTTGGATATTTTATTTATTGACATCTGTATTCTACATTGTTAAAGCCTAATTAATGATTTGATAATGTTGTTTTTTCTGTCCATGGGCCTCAAAAATGGCTGCAAATTTTTTCTTTGTCTTGTCATCTCCAGGTCAATATACTAACTCAGTAATCCCATTATGTAAAATGCTTACACTGATCATGATTTTAGGTAAGTATCTCCAAATCTGGCAATGTTGTAATTTCCACTTTACATAAAGCTGATATTTAACGTGTTCCAGTGTAATAAAATTTGAATAGCTATTAGATTCGTCAAGATATATGATTTCTTGTAATTTTGTAACTGATTTTTCATAATTCTTGGGAACATTGAAATATTCTTTCGAATTAAGTATATTATATTTGTAGATTAATACATTCTCTCTGATTCATAAAAAGATATTATAGTTTTCGAACGCACGTCAGTTTCTTTTCTCTAATGATGGCGACATCTGTAGCTGTCATTATCAACAATTACCTACAAATGCGATAAGTATGCGTTCCAAATTATTAATATACTTGAATATTATTTATCAGTCATCATAACCGATTAGTTTTTGCATCTCAACAAGTGACTCGTGCTTTATTTGTTACGCTTTACGCAAATCACTGTCTTAACCTATGTTGATGATGTACGTAAAAGTGTGCCTGTACGCACACATTTGCAATGCATTTTATATTTCGTTACCATAATGACATTTTAAAGCCAGCAACTTTTATTAAGATGCATTTTTTTTTGTGAGATAGGTACTAGAGGTATCTTGGGCCTTATTCACTAAAGTTTGAATCATCGGGCGCGCGTGAGGCGAGATTGCCATACAAAAATCTCCGCCCCTTATCACGCGCGCCCGACGACGACGACTTGAACCTTAGTGAATAAAGGGCCTGTAGTTAAAAAATATCAGTAAAAATACTCACTTAGTTATAGCAACAGCGATATCGTAGACCGGCAGTCGCCGCTCTCTGAACAAATACTTGCCCATGTCAGTGAGCGCAGCAGCAGAATCTATAGCGTCCCTACCGACGCGGTTTCTTTCGAGGTAAGGTGTTGCATCACGACCCTAGAATCAAGAAATATTTTGTCTTGAATTTCCTTGAATTACTATAATATTTTTATGTTATTTTATTAAAGAAGAATAAACATAAATACAAAATATAAACACCCATTAAACTACACGAGATTTATGTTAGGTGTACATTTCTCATTTACCTACTCACTCAGGTGCAGGGTAGGCATTCAATGCTGTCGTTGCATGCCTACTTGTACTAGTTTTAGTTTATTACTTCTGCCTGCCTAGCATGAAGACCAAAACACGATACGATAAAGCGATATCACGCGATATAACTACATCAACTCTCAAAATATGATAGATAAAGCCGCCGTGTTGAATTTTTATTATAAATTGCGATAAAAAATATGATAAAAATTCAACATGGCGGCTTTATCTATCATATTTTGAGAGTTGATGTAGTTATATCGCTTTATCGTATCGTGTTTTGGTCTTCATGCTAGGCTAGCTGGATGTCACTGCACTGTGGCTAACGATTTTTAACGTGATAACTAATAATAAATTGATGAAAACGTGCATTCACATTCACAAAAGTGTCATGTTCCGGTACCATGACGCGTCATGGTAAACGTCACGCGTCTCGTGTTTGTTTAATAATAATATCGCTCATCTGGGCTTGTGTTATGGTGACGAGTGACGAATAGAAGAAAAAAAAGGAAAAAAAAAAGAAGAAAAAATTGCATAACAAAAGGTCTTTGAGGTTCTTCTAGTCGCGAATGAATAAGTATCCTCTAGGCAAGCGAGCCTTTGAAACACTTATACCACAATATGAGTGGAGTTTGTGTGCTTGCTTACACTGTTTTGACGTGACAACGTTTTATAAATTGGTTTGCCGGGTGACACTTCAAGAAACTGCGTTACGCTCCGCTGACGTTATGCGCTCACAATGAGAGCGAGTGAGAGGCACGCGGGCATGGTTAGCCCGCCTAAGAGCGAGAGAGACAGACATAAAAAGTGAAAGGCACGCGTCCCTTCGACTCGAGCACAGTTGTTGTCACGTAAAACTTTCGCCCGTATACCGACTTTACAGGCAACCAGTTTTTCGTATCGGTTAGGTACCTAACTACATCAGATTATATTAGTGTTTAAATACTGGCTTATGTAGGTATTAGGTATTTATGTTTAATTACGTACCGGTATGAAAAATGGCTCATAAATAAATAGGTTTCTAAATAAAATTTAAAACAAAATAAGTACCTAAATACTTAATTAAACACTAAATTAATCGAGTCTATTTAAGTAGGTACATATTTTGTTTTAGTGTAGGTATAGGTACGCTACATAATTTTTTTATTATCTTCCATGATGTTAAGTAAGTAGGTATACCTATTTAGTTTTTACGTCAGTCTGTCACAAGAAACCATTAAAAACCATATTTTATGAACTTGGAAGTGGTAAATAGATGTCACGTCGAAATAAGTCAATTTCATTTAATTTTGATGAATAGTTTTGGCATTTTCAAACGTGGATTGATTTAATATTATTAAGGCAGAAAACTTCGATGTGTGAGGGCTTAAAGTTCAAACTATAATTTTAACTTTTTTTATCCTTGTTTCAATATGAATTTGAATTTTACGAGCTTTTTGATTAGCTGGTAATTTCTAGAAATCATAATAAAACTTGTTATTCGAGTGCTTGATCTTCTGTTTTTGTTTTCGTTATAAACGTCCATTTTGCCACTAATTAAATAATCACTATTCATCCCATTAACATTGCAGGTGTTGCTAATTTATACAAATCGATTCAATATTTCATGATAAATTACCAGTTCATGTACTTTTGTGAAATCAATTTTCACTGTGATTTATTGAACTTCAAACTAATTATTAGCATTGAATGGGGGTTTCCTTAAGCATACCTACATGATTAAAAATTTTAACAACATCGACATCAATTATTCTTAATGTGACATTTTTTGTTTAGTCTAAAGACGTAAAATTAATTAAAATAATCGTAATAGGTGTAAAAAATAAATTACGTGAAACGGAACGCAAAATTAATCTGGCAGAATACGAAAACGGCCCGTTGTTGCCGCGCTGCGCCGCGATAATAAAAACTCACCAATTCGAATATTTTCTGCAGTGCATTTTAGATTCACCTATTTTATTTCAGTTAAATAAATAATCAATAGCAAACAAAGCTTATAAAAACCCTGAAAACTAAAGTGTTTGTACAACAATCGTCCAAATTCGTAACTTGCGCGGAACGTAGGTAAAACAAAACTGGCTGAATGCAAGAACATCCATATTTTATTCTGCGCCCTAAAAAAAAACTTGCGCGGCAAATACAACAAGTTTTCTTTCTTGCATTTACGATTATATTTTCAGTTTTTATTGTAATAATGGCCAACGAAGCCGTTCTAAAGTATTTGACGGACACGAACCGTCCATATTCTTGCGCAGATGTGACTGTGAACTTGCGTGGGGCATTTACCAAGGGCGCAGTTCAAAAAGCACTCGACGCGCTAAGTGAAAGTGGTAAAATTAGGTGCAAATTGTACGGGAAGCAGAAGGTTTATGCTGCTCTACAGCCAGATGTTGATGTGGGAGATTCTGATATGGAAGGTAAGCAAAACATAGTGGAAAAATTAAAGATTTTAATGCAAAGAGCGAAGCGAATAGTCCTACCTACCTTCCAACCAAGAGTTTACTGCATTCTCTTAGATTTGTCTCTAGATGGTCTCTAGTTATGACGTTTATAAGACGTTACACTTCATTTTTCCAATACCCCACTCTTTTGGCCGATTATAAAGACATTTATAGATAGACTTTTTGGTCCAATCAAAGAAATAATGACTGCGATTAAGCCATAAACTGATTAACTGACTAAAAATGACTGTTTGTTTGTTTGTTTAAAACAAATAGGCTCCGAAACTATTGGACCGATTTTGATTCATTGATTCATTGGGCGTGAAATAGGTCATTTTCGTCCCGATTTTCTTACGGGATTTTTGAAAGATAAAGACTGAAGAATTTATTTTTCAGACTACGATAACCTATTCAAGAATCTGACAGAGAATCTATCAGAAACCTCGAACCAACTCAAAACCTATGAAGCCAATCTAAAGAGTCTCATATCAACTCCTACAACTCCAGTGGCTCAATCACAAATAGACATTCTGAAAAGTACCATCAAAAACATCGAAGCCAAATTAGAAACACTAAGGAACTCTAAGGAAATAATAAGTGCTGATGAGAAGAAAAAGATTATGAATGAACACGAGAAATTGGTCAAAGAATATAGGTGAGTGTGTTTTTCTTTTAAATTGGATTAGGGTTTCGACCGATATAGACATTTAGCCAGTATTAAACTTAAAATTGATCAAATCCAGCTACTTATTATTATTGTGTCAATTTAATCTGTATTTTGGTAATTTACTTTACCAAGATTGTCTCAAAAATATAAGTATAACATATTATAACTGTTTTAAAAATATAAAAAATAATAAGGAACTTCGTTCCAATAATTACAGGTCTAATTTGTAATAAATTAATTATAGTTATTAGTTACACAAAAACACTGAAATCGAATATTGTCAAAGGGAGAAAAGAGCTATTTCTTTTTGTATAAACTTTCTTAGAGCTCTTTTCTTAACTTGTTTTCAGAAAAAGAAAAAGGCTATGTTCCGACATGCTTGAAGCAGTATTGGAAGGGTATCCAAAATCGAAAAAAACATTAATAGAAGAACTCTGTTTAGAAACAGATGAAGCAGTCGAATTTACACTACCTTCTTTGAATTATTGAAACTATTTGCAAATAAATAATTACTTATTCTTTAGAATAGTATTTTCAAAGATTTTCGCGACTTGAACTCATAATAAATTAATTTAACGTAATTAGACGGTAGTTAGACAGCATTCCATATATTATTTTTCGTAAGACGAATTGTCAACAGTCTGCCTGTGACAATGAGAACTGCAAAGTTCTCGAAAAGTCAGGTTTTAACAAATTAACGAAAATAATCCGATTACCTACCTATATGCGTTAAATTAATTTAATTATGTATTCTTTAAAAGTTAGACTTTTGACATGTGAACATATTATGCCACTACACATGTTTTTATTTGCCATACTTACTATGTTTGTTTTCAGGAAGTAATCTCTATCAGCAACACTATCTATTGGTTCTTTTTTTTTAATTAACAGATTCGATTCCTGGCAAGGGTAATGCATTTTTCAAAAATCTAATTATGCAGTTTTAATTGTCGTTAAAATCGGGCACGCAATTACTTTCACCATTTTTCGCTATCTCTTACTGATTAGCCCAGAAGGTCCATTTAATTATTACCCTCTTTTAGAAAATTCACTCAGAACCCTGTTTCCGTAAGACTATTTGATGATATCGACCGCGAAATACGACTTCAGAAATAGCTTTTATTTATTAAAATACTAGCGACCCGTTTCGACTTCGCACGGCTGTATTATGCATGAATTATATCTAAAAACCTTCCTCTTGAATCACTCTATCTATTAAAAAAAATCGCATCCAAATCCGTTGCGTAGTTTTAAAGATCTAAGCATACATAGGGACAGGGACGGCGAAAAGTGCCTTTATTTTATACTAAGTGATGAATGGAAACTACACAAAATAGATATACGGACTAAGTTTGTCGATAGTTTGAGTCAATTTTCAGGGTTTCGAAACTCAAAAGGAACCCTTATAAGATCACTCTCTTGTCCGTCTGTCCATCTGTCTGTCCGTGCATCACCACCGATTTTTAGTAATTTATAAGAAACTAGCGACCCGCCCCGGCTTCGCACGGCTATATTATGCATGTATTAAACATATAACCCCTCCTCTTGAATCAGTCTATCTATTAAAAAAACCGCATCAAAATCCGTTGCGTAGTTTTAAAGATCTAAGCATACATAGGGATATAGGGACAGAGAAAGCGACTTTGTTTTATACTATGTAGTGATAGTCATATTCCTGAAAATATTTGACCGTGTCACACACGTGAGACACATATAAAGTTCCCTTACAAAATTACGGCCCTGTATAAAAAGTATAAGTAGGTACGTCTGTATACTCACTCTAGATATAATAATGCCGGCTATAGATATCCGTATCCTTGGTCCCTTCAGCAGCTTGTATCTCAAATCGACGCCATTCCAAAACGATACGAAGTAACGCTTTATTTGAACGTTGTCGCCTCCGTGTAATCTATTCACATAACAATTTAAAATTAAAAAGCTTCAAAAACGAAACGGCCGTCCCCCTGTCAAGATGACTAAGCTGAGAGGATAGTAGGTGCTGGGCAAGCCTACTCCATCCTCACGCAAAAAAGACCCAATTAAAAAGGGTCTAATTGCGGAAAACAGACCGTATACAAGTACCATAGGTACCTACCATATTATTTCGTGCAAAGAAATCACATTAATTGTGTGTATGTTTGTTACACCTTCATGCAAAAACTGTTAAACCGATTGGAATGAAACTCGGCACGTAGACAGCTAGAGACCTGGATTAACATATAGTTTAGTTTTCATCCCGATATTCCCACGGGATCGGGACTTACGCGGGTGAAACCGCGGGCCGCAGTACACAATAATTATAGCTGCACCCCGCGGCTTCACCCGCGTAAGTTCCGATGACTTGGGAATATCGGGATAAAAGGTAGACTACAATATATCAATACACGTCTCCAGCTATCTACATACTGAGCTTCAGCGCAATCGGTTTAGTAGTTTTTGCGTGAAGGAGTTATAACAAACATACATACACACAATTTTTTACATTTATAATATTAGTAGGATTATGTCGTAGCACAAGAGGCTGTGAAAATTCTCACCTGTATCCATCATAATCGACAATGACCAATATCTCTGGGTATATGACATATGGCGCATCACGTTTCCGCCTGCTATGCGCCGTGGTGGACCTCTTCGATCTGAACCGCTTGCCGAGGTGGTCTGGCTCCATGAACGCTGTAAAAGAGAGAAAATATATGTCATTGTCATATCATTTAACTTCAAAATTATGGAGTAAGTATACCATTTCTAACACAAAAATAATCATCTCGATCGATTCATAATTGACGGAATGGTCGTAACATACCTACATTGAACATACCTACATATTAGGTAGGTACAAAAACATACAATGAAATTGAGACCCTTTTTTGAAGTCAGTTCAGTCAGTCTGGTGATTCTTAATTTGTTCTACGATTTTTGGAAATTCGAAAAAAAAAAAACAAAAAATTTGAGGTTATGTAAATTCGAAAATAAGCTGATTTTTTAAAACAAAGGTCATCCAGACTGAGAACAGTAGATAAAACTTAAAAAATAAGTACAATTTTAAGGTTAATGACCTCTTCGTGTAAGGAACAGCTGATTTTCAGGTAAAAATAACCTCAAAATTTTCGAAAAAATGTTCGAATTTCCAAAAGTCGTAGAACAAAAGTTGTTTGGCTTGCTAGTATAATTTCCAATAACCCTGTAGGTATAGCTCTTGCAGTTTCAAATATTTTTGCTGAGTCTTTTTCCTTTTATATACCTTACTATATAGATAAAAGTTATTAAGGTTAAACCTACTAAAGTAAAATTGTTATTTGAAGATTAACGGAACTAACAATTATTTGTTCCGTTGGCTTGTAGCATGACGGAATGGACTTGCACTTTCGATGGAGTAGAATCACGCGATGTGATCACGGAATGGTTCGACACAATATGGCAAACATTGAGAAAACTGTTTGGAAGAAAAACTTTGAAACTAGGTCAAAGATGGCTGTTTGTTTGTTTTGTTTAATTTTTTATATAGACTATTTTTTTAGACGTTATCAGTCTACTAAATTGATGGAACACCTGCATTCACATAAAAGTGTAACGGTAATTTTGTGTGACGTCATGCGTCATGGTAATATGATCAGACGCGTCATGGTAGGTAACTTAGGAAATAGAGTATTTAACGTAATAAGTATTTAACGTAATAATGTCGCTCATCTGGGCTTGTGTTATGGTGTGACGAGAGACGAATATAAATAAGACTTACCTAAATATAAAGGAAAAAAATATTTAGGTATAGGTAGGAATAACAAAAAAATCTCATTTTTTTTTCGTTATTTTTGTACATTAACACGTAATATTATTGTCCGTAAACCGACTTTACAGACAACCATTTTTTAACCTAAATTGTTACTATTGACATTGGCTATATGCATTGCGAAGCCAGAATTAAAAAATAAAATAACTGTAAAAAGTATAAAAAGGTTCGGTTGGAGTCAAAATTGCAGATCCACCGTAGAGCTCCAAAACTGCTATTATAAGAATGTTTTCAACTCAAGCAAGATTCTTGCTCGAGTTCAGGTTTGAAGTCTTTCAACTCATGAATTTATTAGATACAAAAACATTTCAATAATAGTCATTTTAGAACTCTACGGTGGGCCTTCAATTTTGACTCCAACTGTACCTACCTACTTTATTCAACATAATATTTTCCAACTCTACCTAAAAATCGACTTTTGTTTTAGTGAGAATCAATCTAAAATGCAAATAAACTAATTTGAATAGAAATTAGTTTAGTTTTAAATAATCGGCCATGAGGGATGTCTAATAAATACAACTAATCTAGTTTTCCTAATGTCTATCAATAAAGTTTCCACGTGAGTTTACGATAGACCATTATGAGAATAATATTAAGGTGAAAGGGTATACCGGCGCTCTCTCCATACAAACGTAGTCGACTGTTTCCTCCCTGGATAATGACACTAGCACAAATATTTTTGTATTTAAACACAAATCGTGCAATGCCGGAACTAAAATAAAAAACTGTCTTTTCAAATGTCTTTTTTTATTTATTCTGGGGATGGGGACGACAAAAATGTATTAAAGGCCATTCTGTCTTAATGTATGTCAGTCAGATCAGAGAGTCTAAAAAAATAGTGGAATCGTTTCCTAATTTGTATCGGGCACTAGGCTAAATTAAACAAAATAGGTTGTTATGCAAATTATTAAAATCTTATAAAATTAATATTTTAATGGCTCTATCGATAAAACCAATTACTAATTGCCTGTTGCTAGGACGTTTTACTATTTTTTACAGTATAAGATTTGTATTTATTATTTGCACTGTATTTCTCAGACTCTACGGTTTTTCCATTTTATTTTCGTATCGAAAAAATCAAGTTCATCAAATATAATTATTATGAATATATAAAATAGATGACGTAATAAATTCGGTCTGACCTTATGACCCCGACTATCAAGACGCAATAAAATCACAAAATTAAAATAAACAAGAATTTTAACATACGAACTAGTAGAATCAAACAACTGGCCACATAGAGAAGCAAGAACTAAACGATTTAAAAAAATACTAACCTATTTAAATTAAACATTTGAACGTGGAACTTGTAATTTTTAAATATCGATCTGTAAATGTGTTGAGTTGTTGACATTCGGAGCAATTAATTGCGATTCTAATTATAGAGTGCCCAAAATCGATTAAAAATAATCGATACCTAGTCACAATAATATTTTTTTTTCTAATAATATGGCAATTGTAAAATAAAACAAAAAAAACTCTACATCTAACCGAATTTTAATTATAATAAATTATAAATTTGTTTAGTTTTCTGTATAATTTATAAATATTTGTGTTTTTAAATCGCGAAAGCCTTTAAAATACTAAACAAGAATCTTCTAATCAACGCCATACGACTAGTAAATATCGTAAATACTTGCAATAAACATTTCCCGCGAAGACATTTTGTAATGAAACCTGTTCCGCCATATTGATTTAATCCACAGACAGGTGCCTTTCCCGTCAAACGAGTGTGTGATAATTATGATTTCCTGCATCACGTGCGTATCTAAGTTCAATAGCGAAATCAATTAGCTCATTTATTTGCTATCTTATTTCACCGCCATATCATTAAATGAGGTACCTATATTTATTTTATCAAGGTCTTGCATAGTCAATGAATATCGATTTATGAATGGATGTTGGTTTTGTATCCGCTAGATGTCGCTAGGTTTACATATTATCTATCTAATCTTGGAAAATGTAATGTTCATTATTATTTTTTTAATAGTAATTGTGGCATAGTACGGCTAGTAGGTATATAATAGTACACATAACCACCAAAGTTTTGCAACAGATTTTACAAAAACCGGCTCAAATTATTTAAAAATAAGTTATTCTTAGTTAGGTACCTACGTAAAATGTTGATACTTACATAAGTAAATTCTTTTTCTCTTATATGTACTGATTCTGATTTGGTTAAATTTTGAAACGACATGGAATTTTGTAATTTAGAGGATAAGATTTCACTTCAGTACAACAATTTTTAACCTATAGGTAGGCCGAAAGGCATTTTGTATATATGAACCTTAAATATTGGTTAACATTATTGCCATTCGGTTAAAATTCTCATTAACAAAATGTCATAAATCCGGATTATTCCGGATTAAACCAATCATAATTTGGTTAATGTTGCAGCAAAATTGCGACATTTTGCTCATTTGCTCCGGTAGCCCTCATTTAAGTATTCCGATTTCAAAATTTCAAATCTTGTTTTTGACGGTTTTGTTTGACTTGGTTATGAGATGGCCTACTTTGAAACAGATACCCACCTAAATATATTATTAGTTACTAGCAGAATGCCGCGGTTTCACCCGTATTTGTCTCGATCCTGTGGCACCAATAGGTATCTCGGAACAGAAAGTAATGTAGGAATGTTACTGCAAATTAATCAATGCATCATATCAAGTTTCATCAGACACAGTGAAGTCTTAGTCCCGTTTTTACAAAACCCTAAAAACGAATATCCAAACATCACAAGTAAATAACAATTTACGTAACAATCAGTAGTCACAACCGGTTACGATTACCATAAATCGATTCAACTCGATAGAAAACTCTCGATTGTCGTTCGTAATCGGATGATCGGATGCGTTGAGTATAGCACGTGACTAATGACGTGATAGTGTTGCCATGCACGTGAATGTCATTTACTAGCTGCGACACACGGTTTCACACGCGTATTATTATTTATTATTTATATCACGGGACTACGGAGTCCCGGACCTTTGGAAGACATGCGTGGGGCCAAAGCCAACACGTAGAGGCCCTTTACAATAACAAGTTTAATGGCAAAGTATGATGTGGACATTATGAGCCTGTAGTATCCCACTGCATGGGAAAGGCCTCTCTCTAGAGAGGTTTTTAATGTTTTTAAAAAAAAAAACGACACAGCGGCGATCATGGGCTAATACAGGCGAATAGATCCTCTACACATTTGTGATTGCCTGTGATTGTCCATCATGGGCGATCGTGGAGAGGCCCCTTATGAAGTGTGCCCAAAAGGCGGGTTGCGTTGCATGGCAATGCTTATCCGCTGTCCGAGTCAGCCCTTAGGTCAACCGAAGGCTTGGCTTGTATGACATTGTGCTTAAACCAATTTACCTAAATTCCAGCTAAATACATTTAACGTGTAAATTAATAACTACAAAGCTCAAATTACTTAATCAGTTTATTACTTTAAAAGTTGGTTAAACCAATTTATTTGACAACCCAGTTGGCGCAATTGTCACCGTGCCGAACTGCCAACCACAGAGTTGCGGGTTTGATTCCCGACTCAGACAAGTATTTATGCTTAGATATTTGTCTGTGGTCTGGTTGTATCTATGTATTATAAGTTTAAAATATTTACGAATAACAGTATATAAGTAGTATATCCGTTGTTTGGCTCCCATAACACAAGTCTAGTTTTTTATCTTGGGGCTAGATGGCGATGTGTGGAATGTCCTGCAATATTTATTTTATTTTGGTTGTGCAAGTCAACCAAAAACTAGTAATTTTGAATCTTGAATTTTATTTCTAAGCCTAAATGTCAAGTCAATCTATTGTCTATGTCACTTTACCATTTAACATTTATTAGGTAGTTATGTAGGTATTAACACGTTGATTTATTGTTTAAATAATTTACAATGTAATAAGAGAATGACATCTTTATGTTATTTTGTGATATCAGAGGTTGAAAGTCAGATAGATGACATTTTTTTTTGCAATAAAAAGCAATAAAAATTGTAGCTCTGTTCCACTTTAATCTAGTCAACAAATCCATTCATGAATCTGTTTCTAAATTTTGTTCTACTCTAATAAATCGATGGATTTATTTCTACTATTTTTTGCAGGACAATATTTGTTTCCATTTCGAACGTCTTTTGTTTCCGTTTCCATCATCATTTTATTCATTTGTTTCTAAATCAAAGTTGGTTTATGCGTTGTTGGTCTTTTGCGAAAGTGGTACCTACTTTACGAGCGTTCAGTATAATTATTATTAATATGCAGTTATAAATAAAAAATCTAGTTGTTATGGTTCCGTACCTAAAAAGGGAAAACAAAGTTGGGCAAGGCCAAAAGAGTCGGTTACATACAAGCAAATATACAAACATACAGGTGAAACTAATAAAAGCGTTTTACGCCACATACTATCATAATTTTTAATAGAAATTCTTAATTAAACTTCGCACCAATCAGGCTTACTCCATAATAATGTTGGTAGCTTTAGTTAGATCAAAAGACTAATCGTTGGCATATTTTTTTTTCCTTTCGTATTACCTACCCCCTACCTATAATCCTACTTTGTCGCACTTATCGCGAGACCCTAGCTGGCATGTGTGTCTTATGGGAGTTCCCGGCTGAAGTTTCTGTGTATCTCCATCGGTTCCGCGCCCTGGGTATTGCACTCCAGGTGCCCACGAGGGTTCTGATAGCCCTCGCTGGATTTGGGTCTCAAATAGACCAACTACCGCGCCGCGGCGTTACCGGTATACGAAGCAGATACGTGCTGACAGTGAATCCTGTTCTGGAGCCTACCATCTGAGCTCAGAGGAGAAGGGAATAGCAGAAGACAGGTTAGTGCAACATTCCTTTCCGTTTCCCTCCTCTCACGTCTTGTATGCCAACAGTTATATATTTTATTTTATTATAGTTAATTGGTTAAGAACCAGCTCTCAATACAGTCCACTTAATCACTACATAGTATAAAACAAAGTCGCTTTCTCTGTCCCTGTGTCCCTATATCCCTTGTATGCTTAAATCTTTAAAACTACGCAACGGATTTTGATGCGGTTTTTTTAAATAGATAGAGTGATTCAAGAGGAAGGTTTATACATGCATAATATAGCCGTGCGAAGCCGGGGCGGGTCGCTAGTATATAATACTTAGATACATGGTTTAGTATTGTTTTTTGTCAACCCCGCCAACGGCTAGGGTAGGCACGTCCTGTGACTCCTGGTCGTAGCACTTTATTTAAGTCTTATTCGTCACTCGTCACCATAACAAGCCCAGCCAGAGGATCGATATTATTAATAAACAATAGGTATAAAACAAACACAAGGCGCGTGCCGCTGCGTGCTGTGTGACGTCATTGTTGACATGACGTCACTGGAACGTGACAATGACATCACACTTCGGGAACGTGAATATGACGTCACCTATTTTGTGAATGCAGGTGTTCCATCAACAGACGTTATCACGTCTAAAAAAACTATTATAAGATAACTTTCTTGTCTGTCTGCACTGAGTAGGTACTTTTAATTTAAGTATTTATGTTTGTGTGTAACGTCTATTAGAAGACCTCGTAAGTAATACTTGTTGATAGTATAATTGTAGCAAATTAATCATTTATACTGTACATTTCGTTAGAGTTTATCTGAATTTACCATAGTCACCGAGGTGATCAGATGACTCCACCGGGTCTCTCTTGATGATGACGTGTTTCGCACCGTTCAGGGCCTGCTGCAGCCGACTCTGATCCTCTCGACTCCTTTTTTCTGGAAAAGAAACGATGCTATTAGAAGCCTGTTAAAAATCGAGAATAAAAAAGATCATAACGAGGTACTGGTGAAATTTCTAGTGCCTTCTTCCCATTAGTGGGCGCGTTCCGAAGGCACACATCCTAACTTAATTTGGAAGACGCCTCAAAGTGATATCATGCAAATTGTTTGATTCCAAATGAAAAAAGAATTTTGATTTGATTTGAATCAGGAATAAGACTTTTAGTAACATGAAAAGCCTGTCACAATTTTTCATGAAACTACACTTTGTGGCAAAATTTTTCGAAGTGCAGCCTAGGGTTGGTTTCCCCTACAACGAGAGGACCTTAACGCAAAAAGGACTCTTTAGTTGGGTCGTTTAGTCAAATTGCGGAAAATTAACCTTCAAACAAGTACAAGATCAATAGTTTCTATGGAATAACCGATTTTAATCGGATAAAACTACTGAATAGCAAAATTGATAACTTAGACTTGAGCAAACTTGTGCATTGTTAGACTTAAGCTTTGTTTTTTTGTTAAACTAGCAACGCTACGCGCTTTCACCCGCGTAACTCCTGGGGCCTAAGTCTGCTAACACAATTGTGTTTCAATAGTGTGTCGATATAATCGTAATAGAGATTTAATGTCAAAAATATGACATTACATGTCAAATTGGTATTCTCCTAACGTTGACTATTCTATCGAGACACCACTGACACACCACTGACTCACTTTTGTATTCTGCTCTACAATCGTGGCATAATGGAATCTCGATAGTTGTCAAAACGGTATATTGCTTAGCAACATATACCATGTTGCTAGGCAACACCTGCAAGGTAAATATTACCATATCATTGAGACTCCATAGTGATTATATTGCGATGTTATTAAAACTTTAGCAGAATACCAAATAAAGTCACAATCTCGATATAATATCAATAGAGTCTCGATATAATGACAATGGTTGGCCAAATAGCAGAATAAGGCCCCAGATCCCTTGGGAATATCGGGATAAAAGTAGCCTATATGTATTTCCGCAGTAAAATCCTTCGCAGTATAGTTTTTCGATGTAACGTTACACCGCAGTTACAATACGTCGATTAAATAAGGTGTCGCAGTGTAGAGATATCGACGAAAACTGTTCGAAGAAACCAATTTCGATATAAAGTTTTTCGCAGTTACGTAGGTATCCCGTTATTCCCAATGTATTCTAATACTAAGTTTCATCAAAATCAGTCCAGTAGTTTTGGAGCCTATTCGTTACAAACATAAATACAAAAAATCTTTAGAAAAAAAAAGATTTAATTTAAAAATGCTGTTCACAATAATTAACTTATCTATCTATTGTTTAGTATAAAACTTACTGATCGGTAATCCTGTATCGATGGAGACCATATCACCCATGCTGCTGGAATCCATGAACATCTCGTCATCTTGCGCGGACGCAGTCATCGAATCTGGGATCGGACGGATCACCAGATCGTGACCTATAGAGCCTTCCTGTAACAAATAGTTTAAATCATTTAAGATAGGTAGGTAGTCACATTACCAATTAGCTGAACCCCACGTGACCTAGAGCTCACTCGCAAATTGTAAGGTTGTACAGTAATGTTACCTGATTCTGTTTATTTTTAACAATATACTATACAATACAATATCCTAAGCCCGTTCCTGTTCAGCGTAATATTGGATGCACTGTCCGTTGCCATCAGGGATGCACACGAGCAGCCTCCATGGCTGCTCATGTACGCTGATGATATTGCGCTGGCGGACTCGGATAAGGGGCGGCTGGTCCAACGTGTACACACGTGGAAGGAGTCGCTTGAGAACGGCGATTGCAACTGAATGTGGCGAAGACAGAGTACTTGGCTTGCAATACCACAGATCCCACACCTGTCTGCGTAGACGGTCATATGGTCGAGCGGACATACCAGTTTAAGTACTTTGGATCTGTGCTTCACGCGTCCGGCGACATCGATTGCGACGTCAAGTCACGCATTTCAGCGGCTTGGGCCAAGTGGCGTGAGGTGACTGGTGTCATTTGCGACCCCAAAATGCCGGTTAAACTAAAAGGACAGGTCTATAAAACCATCATTAGACCTGTCCTTTTGTATGGTAGTGAGGCGTGGCCGGTGCTTGAGCGACATAAGCAGGAGCTGCGTGTCACGGAGATGAAGATGTTGCGCTGGATGTGTGGAGTGACGTGAAAGGATCGCGTCAGGAACTCCCGCATCCGGGGCAGCCTTCATGTCCGAGACATTGCAGATAAATTGCAAGAATGTCGCTTACGCTGGTACGGCCACGTCTTGCGAAAACCGGCTAGTTACGTGGGGAACAAATGTCTTGCCTTGGCGCCTCCGCCGGGTCGTGGCAGACTGGGTAGACCCAAGAAGTGCTGGCTTGACGTCGTAAAGGGTGATATGCGTGCAAATGGCCTTACAACCCAGGATGCCGAAGATCGTGCGAAGTGGAGGCGTAAAAGGATGATGATGATGACTATACAATATAAAAAAATAACAAAATAGGTAAATACTATATTTTTTACAGATATGCAAATGAGCTCTAGGTCACGTGGGGTTCAGCTAATTGGTAATGTGACTGTACTAGCTCACTGTCGGAAATCATACTTATGACTTTTGGTGATGTGAAAATCCTGCTACAACGAATAATGGCAAAATTTTAAACAAAAATTACTTGTTTGCAAGGAGGTTAGTTTCTTGAAGTTCCTATAATATGTGTAATGCCGTCAGATGCTGATGAAGAAAAAGAAAAACACGTGACTTTAAATGCTTTTATCTTTTTTCTCTACATTTTTTCTCCACTTTTTTCTCCACATTTCTTAAAGATTTTCTGGCTATTTAGCAACTTGGGCGATAATGTTACGCCAAATTCCCATGAGTAGGTATGAGTTGAGTTTGAAAAAAAAGCATGAGTTTGTAAGAAAGAAAGAAAAACCTTATTAAGTACAGGCACACGACAACTTTTAAATTCTTTACTTTTAATTTTTTTTTAAGTTTCTTGTGACTTCTTCGCATTGGTATTCCAAGGCACACATCCTAACTTCGTTTTTAAGACTATTCAAAGTGAACACGTGCACTGTACATGATTCTAAATAAATAAAAAAAAATCCCCTTATTCCAAAACGTGGTTTAATAATACTCCGAGATGTGGATTTAAACCTTAGATTTAGACACATATTTACTCGTGAACTATAGTCTAAACACTATCCCTATAGATTTTAAAGGGAACTATATAGTTCACGAGTAAATCTGTGTCTAAATTCCAGTTAAGCATTAAATTAGTGGTCAAACTCAAACCCTTAATACAAAACGAGGTTTAAGGATAGTCCGAGATGTAGATAGACCTTAGATAAATTTAGACACAGATTTACTCGTGAACTATAGTCAATTCAGACCAGAGGGAATACCCCCATGAGTTTGAAACAAAGAAAAACATTTATTTGGTACAGGCACACGACAACTTTTTAATTCTTTTTTTTTTTAATTTTTTACATTTTTTTTAAGTTTCATGTGCCTTGTTCTCATTGTTGTTCTGAAGGCACACATCCTAACTTCGTTTTTAAGACTATTCAAAGTGAACGTGCACTGTACAATCCACGGTCAAAAGTCTCTGCCCACAGTTACGTTTACAATCCCGTGCAGCACTATTAGAACATTATAACAACGTAACCTGTGGATCGAATCCACGTCGGTTGGTGTAGCGGGTGGAGGCTTATACCACTCACACAACAAAACACATAGCTAACATGTTGACAAATAATAATCACAAGGAGTACTTTTAATTCAAGTATTTCGGTTTGTGTGTAACGTCTATTAGAAGAAGGTCGTAACTCCAATACTTGTTGATAGTATTATTGTAGCAAACTGGTCATTAAAGTATGACCCTTACTGTACATGATTCAAAATAAATAAAAAATTGAGTTTGAGTTTGACCCCTAATTTAATGCTTAACTGGAATTTAATAAAGCAGCATGTTAATTTAAATCAGGCATTGTAGTCTTCGAGTATGGATTTCATACACGTCTCAAAACGGTATATTGTACATTATATAAAGCAAAGAAACGTGACCAGACAATGGTGATGTGGTACCTATATAAATATTTATTTGAATTACAAACTTACTGTCATGTCTGTACATATTTTGGTGTAGAGAATTTAAGAGGAAAAGTACCCGGCGCTCTCTCCATACAAACGTAGTCGACTGTTTCCTCCCTGGATAATGACACTAGCATAAATAATTTTGTGCCATAAAACCTATAACTGCCATGACTATGCCCCTATATCTTGATTTTTTCATTTTCTAATTATCATAGAAAGTAAGAGTTAAAAAACAAAAAGAGAATGGGCATAGTGTCCCACCTATTGTATAGATGCGAGTTATATGTCATTTGAAACGTCATAACAGTAGCTTTATTTTATTGTATGACACCAACCCTGTAACTCGAATAGGGACGGATCTAGGACATTTTTAGTTTGTGAAAAAAAATCTTTCCGTTTAGGTCGAGATGTACGTCATTTGAAAGCTCTTGACAGCAGCATTATTTTATTGTACAACACTGGTCCTGAAATATGAACAGGGACGGATCTAAAACGTTTTTAATACTTAAAAACATTAAAAAGTTAAGATCGAGATGTATGTCATTTGAAAAATACTGTTAATAGCTTAATTTTATTGTGACGGATTCACTCCAAACAGGCACAGATCTAGGATGTTTTTAGTAAAAAAATATTGTTGTCGAGATGTATAACATAGTTTGAAAGGTCGTAACAGTAGCTTTATTGTGTGACTCCTATCTGGAAATACGAACAGGAACGGATTAAGGACGTTTATAGTTAAAGAACAGGTTGATGTTGCTATGTACGTTATCTGAAAGGCTGAGATGTATGTTATTTGATGCAGCAAGCCTTTTCGCCATCCGAGCGATGTTCCCGGTTGCATCCCTCTCGGGAGCCCGGGGTCCGCTTTTCTAGCCTCCACTTTCCACGATCTTCGGCATCCCGGTTAGTGAGGCCATTTGCACGCATATCACTTTTTACGAGGTCAAGCCAGCACTTCTTGGGTCTACCCAGTCTGCCACGACCTGGCGGAGGCGCCATGGTAAGACATTTGTTCCCCACGTAACTAGCAAGTTTCCGCAAGACGGGACCGTACCAGCGTAGGCGACATTCTTGCAATTTTATCTGCAATGTCTCGGACATGAAGGCTGCCCCGGATGCGAGAGTTTTTCGTCACTCCAGATATCCAGCGCAACATCTTCGTCTCCGTGACACGCAGTTCCTGCTTATGTCGCTCAAGCACCGGCCACGCCTCACTACCATACAATAGAACCGATCTAATGATGATTTCATAGACCCGTCCCTTTAGTTTAACCGGCATTTTGGGGTCGCAAATGACACCAGTCAGCTCACGCCACTTGGCCCAAGCCGCTGAAATGCGTGACTTAACGTCGCAATCCGTCGCGTCGCCGGACGCGTGAAGCACAGATCCCAAGTACTTAAACTGGTCTGTCCGCTCAACCATATTACCGTCTACGCAGACAGGTGTGGGATCTGTGGTATTGCAAGCCAAGTACTCTGTCTTCGCCACATTCAGTTGCATGCCGCCGTTCTCAAGTGACTTCTTCCACGTGTGTACACGTTGGACCAGCCGCCCCTTATCCGAGTCCGCCAGCGCAATATCATCAGCGTACATGAGCAGCCACGGAGGCTGCTCGCGTGCATCTCTGATGGCTACAGACAGTGCATCCAATATTACGCTGAACAAGAACGGGCTTAGGACGGAACCCTGGTGGACTCCAACGGTAACAGGGAAGGACTTAGTGTCACCAACAGCAGTTCGCACCACGGAATTAGAATTTCGGTACATGTCTCTGATGATTTGAGCATAAGCTTCCGGCACCTATTTGGGCCGCAACGCCCACCAGATCATCATGCGAGGAATAGAAAATGCAGAGGCGTATTTTTCGTCCTGTATTTCACCATAACGATCCTTAGGGCGAAAGGGTCCATGGTGCCATGCCCGGGGCGGAAACTATATTGACACCCAGAGACAGTGCACTTTTGTCGGATCCGAGAGTCGACTATCCGCTCGTAGAGCTTCATAGTGTGGGACATGACCTTTATACCTCGATAACTGCCACACTCCTACACCGATCCCTTGCCCTTGAAAACTGGGGTAATAACACTCAATCTCCATTGGGCAGGGATCTCGCCGGTCTCGAGTATGCGGTTAAAGAGGTTGGTCAAGATGCCCACGAGAATCTATCCATCGGATTAACTCTGGATGGTGGAAATGGCGAAAGGTCACATCAACCACTTGTGAGCCGCAAATACCTCTTAAACTGAAGGGTCAAATCTATAAAACCATGATAAGACCTGTCTTCATGTATGGATCGGAATACTGGGCCATGAAGAAGAAGGATGAGAGAAGATTGCATGTAGCGGAGATGAGAATGTTGAGATGGATATTGTGTGGAGTAACGAGGATGGATAAAATAAGGAATGTGTAAATTAGAGCAAGCCTAAAAGTAGCACCGCTTACTGATAAATTAAATTAGAACCGTTTGAGTTGGTATGGACATGTGATGAGAAGCGAAGAGATGCATGTGACTAGAAGAGTGATGAGTATGAATGTAGAGGGGTGGAGAGGAAGACGACGACCTAAGAAAAGATGCATGGACTGCGTGAGACAAGACATGATAGAGATGAATGTGAACGATGAGATGATGATTAATAGGAGTAAATGGAAAAAGAAGATATACTGCGCCGACCCCAAACCAATTAGGTTAAGGGCAGGAAGATTATAATGTCTGGTTTTGGGACCATAATTGGCTTGGGCTGAACCGAAAGAAACAGAACAAGTCATGAAACGAACTGCTACAAAACGAAAGCGTCTACAAATATCAGAAATGTTACCTACTTGATCTAATGTACCGATTATCGCTGGAGTTAAACTCGTATTGGAGATTTCTTATTGCCAATATGGTAGTGCCACCGGTATACTTACTACTGCTACTGGTATAATGTTCATTGTCGGAGGTTTAAGCAGTCATAGTCTTAACCTAGAGGAATGTAGAGTGGAAGAGTGGGCTGAATACACTGAACTTTAGATAAAATACCTGCTTTTTTAAATATTGGTCGTTACAAAAAAGGTAACAACCAGGATTTAATTCATGACAATGAAATCTTTGTTCTAATAAACATGAGTACTATTACCAAAGTTTTTGCTTTCATAAGGGAACTTGACTGGCAAAAAATACCCAAATTGGCATCACTACAGTTCAAAATCCTTATTTTGTCCTAGTAAATAGGAAACCTTCAATTTAGAACATTCTATGTTTGCTACCAGAATGGGGTTAGTATGTGGCGTAATACAATGAATTGCCAAAGGATAGTGTTTTTGACTAATTTTTGAATTTATACTCCCAAGCATAAAACACTAAAGCTTTTTGCCGATGATATAAGTTTCACCCTGCAGGTGAAATCTTTTAAGTGCGTAGAAGAAGGATTTATCAAACGCTTCCAGGATGTTACTGACAACACAGTGAACTAGCTAAATACTAATTACGACTAAGAACCAACTCTGAGCGGTGCGGGTACACTGCCGTAAAGTAAACATCGACTGCGCGCAAATATTTAAAAAAAAAATCTCTAAAGTAAATATTGTGTCTCAAAAACAGTAGTAAATAGTGTAAATAAGTAATATGTATAAATGTGAATGTTGGTGACGATAAATAATTGGTATTTTAGTGATTACATCAGAAAAAATGTACTGTGAGATTTCTGTACAAAATAAACTTTTTTAAACAGTGAAAAGACAAATACTACAAACAAAACAGTGTCAAAACCAATAATTATTATTTATTTAAACAAAACTATCTGATAAGGTGCTGTAATCGTAAACATTTGTATAAAAAGAATCCGTTTTTATCATTTAAATAAGTGACCTTTGGACTCGTTCTTGATGAACCAGTAACACGCACGTCATAACAGCTGGTTGGGTTAATAAACTTTACCTAACTAAAAACCACCGCATAATTTCAAGTACCAAACAGTAAGCTTCTGTGGACCATTGGCTTAATGCGTTGGGTCAACTCATATTATTGCAGAGTGCACGAGTTCGATTCCCAGTGAACACTAATGTTTTTGTTGGATAAAAATTTATAATAGACAAAGCAAAATTGCGACATCTTTATAAATAGCCAAAACCAACGAGATCCAGATTAATAACTTGCGACAAAATCGAAAATAGTTAGAAGGCAACTACTACTATCGATATGGAGGGACAAGAAAATGTTACTCTTAGAGCGCACCAAATAGTTGCTGCTCGATCAAAATCCTTTGAAGGACAAGGAAATAGCTCACTGAGTCCCGAGTCATTTTGTGATGATGTACTTGGAAAGAGTTTAGACTTGTCTACTAACGTCTGTTCCACATATATAGAGGACATGAAGACTGAGATAACCGAATTGAAAGGGAGCTTAAACAGTACACAGCAGGAATTAGAAAATGTCATTTTAGAAAATAATGATCTGAAGAAGCAAATACGTAATATGAAACAAGAATTAAATGCTTTAAAGCAAATATGTAGAAGCCCTAGGTCTTCCCTGCCACAAAATTTGTCTGCGAGTGGCAAAAGAAGCGCCAGGCGCCGCCTAGTAGAAAGCTTTCGAGAAAGTTTTAGAGAAACACCGATAAAGGAGCCTGAAAGGGGAACACAGACATCAGATCAAAGTACCGATTTCGATGAAATTAAGCAAGTAGCGATGACAACAGACACGAATTCGCAGAATACACATAATAATGACATTAATGACTCAAAAGATTTGACTTTGAATGAAAAGACACGGAGATTGTGCATACTTGGTTCACAACAATGCACTGGCCTAGCCGCAAAACTCATAAAATCAAGATATAACACAAGCTACGAAAAGTATAATATATGTAGTTTTACTAAACCAAATGCTTTAACTGAACATGTATTACAAAATGAAGATTGTTTAGGTTTAGATTGTAACGATAAATTGGTATTATTTACTGGAGAAAATGACAAGAATCCAATGAAATTTTTAATAGAGTTAAGTTCCTTCTTAAAAAATAATATAAATGTTCCGATCATTGTAGTAAGTGTATTGAATAATAGATACCTTAATACTGAGATGTTGAACGATAGAATCAAATTGATCTGTAATAATTTCAAAAATTGTAAGTATCTGGATGTAAACTTTAGCTATGAATACAAATATCATTTGAATTATATAAATTACATATGTCACAAATTAAATTTTATAATAGATTCCTTAGATTATGATAGCAAATTTTTAAATTTTAGTAGTGTAAACCGATCAAAAAACCAAAATATGTTAATACCTAGACCTGACACTAACCTTAAGTTTTATAAACAGACAACAATGTTAGATTACTATACTGTCAAAAATCGGAATACTAAATATCACACTTACTTAAATTTTCAAAATTCGTCTGTATTGCCAGGAAATGGGAAAAACTATTCCTTTCGAAAATAAAGTTAAGGTATTCCATCAAAATATGCAAGGTGTACTTAAAAAACTAGAATTACTAGAGTTGACTATTGATGAATTTGCTGATAAGGGTACTGATTTAGATTTTATCTGCTTAACCGAAACATTTGTAAAAAGAGGTGATGAAGGAAATATACGAATTAAACATTTTAAATTGGCTGCGTCCTATACAAGAATAAATCAAAAGCGTGGTGGTTCTTGCATCTTATGTCGTAACTATGTAGAATCTATAGAACTTACTGAGCTAAAAGATTTTGCGTTGCCATTTGTTTTTGAGTGCTGTGGTATTGACATTCCTACCTATAAGGTGATTATTGTTTGTATTTACAGAAGGCCTGAAAGAAAAGACATCGTTCTATTTTTAGAAAAACTAGATAATCTGTTACATATTCTAAGTAAAAAAAGGAATAGGAAGATAGTTATTAGTGGTGATTTTAATATTAATATTCTACAACCCAATCATCATTCGGATAAACTGCTTCAAATTATTACCAATTATAAGTATTATCTGCATATACAGGGAAAAACCCGTTTAAATTCTTGTTTAGATTTAATTATTAGTAATGTTGAAGAAGCAGTGGGTAAAATTCACAGTCTTGGAATTTCTGACCATGACACAGGCCAAACGGTTGAATTTGCAATCAATAAAAAAGATATACCTACCCAGTTGTGGTTCACTTGGAAACGAGATTTAAACGATGACAATTTAAGAAAGTTTCGTGAATGTTTACAAAACCTATCATGGACCGATGTTTTTGAAAATAACAATCTAAACGAAGCCTTTTCTAGCTTTCATGAAATGTTGGTACTCTTGTATAATCTTTGTTTTCCAGTCATTAAAAAAAGGAATACTATGAAGGTTAACAAATCACGATGGATTAGTAGAGGTATAAAAAAATCTTGTGTGACAAAGCGTAGGTTAAGACTTAATTATTATAAATCAAAAACTCTAGCCTCTAAAACAAAATACATCGCCTATAATAAAATGTTAAAGAGAGTAATACTGTTGTCTCAAAAGAAAAATAATTTAAAATATATAAGTACGTCTAAGAATAAGTGTAAAGCATCATGGTTGATAATTAATAATAAGACGCAACAATCCATTCAATCTGACATTAAAATTAATCATAATGGTAATATTATCTCTGACCCGACAGAAATAGCAGAAATCTTCAATGACTTTTATATTAATTTGACTGAAAATAACATGACTAGAAGCACAGTTAGAATAGAATCTCAGTCACGTAGTATCTTTTTAAATCCTTGTGACCCTAAAGAAATTTTGAATATTATCAAAACATTAAATAGGACCGAAGCTGTTGGTTATGACGGTATATCTACCAATATTATAAAACAATGTGCTTCTGAACTGGCGGTAGTATTGTGTCACTTAATCAACTTATCATTTGAAACAGGTGAATTCCCAGAGAAGCTTAAAATATCGATTGTCAAACCAATTTAAAAAAAAAATGATAAACTTGATCTTAATAACTATCGGCCGATTACCTTGATACCGATCCTGTCTAAAATTTTTGAGAGGGCTATGCACGGTCGGTTAATGAAGTATCTGACTAAATATAACATAATCAAAGACAATCAAAACGGTTTTCAGAAAGGTAAATCAACGTCTTTGGCTGCTTTTACTTTAATTAAATCAATTCTAGCTAATGTTGACAAGGGTAAATTTGTTTCTGCAGTATTCTTTGACATGAGTAAGGCGTTTGATTATGTTTCTCATGAAAGATTATTATGTAAATGTGAAATCTATGGCATTCGTGGCCCAGCTCTCGATTGGATTAAAAGCTATTTATATCATAGGTCACAATGTGTAGAGTTGTCTAGATTAAACAACCAAAGCGAAATTATGTCATACAGATCCCAGTTCAAAGTAAATAAACTCGGCGTTCCACAGGGAAGCGTACTGGGTCCCTTATTATTTTTGATTTACATAAACGACATACCCGATGTTATCGATTATAACTGTGTCCTTTTCGCAGACGACGTCTCTGTTGTCGTCAACAATGACACAGAGGAAACACATGTAAACGAGCTAAATGAAACCGTTGGCAAGTGTATAGATTGGCTCACAGAAAACAACTTAAAAGTTAACGTAAATAAAACAAAATTCCTTCAGTTTTACAACAGGAAGCGGAAGAGTAATAAAATTCGAGTTGTTTACAATAATGAAGAGATCCATGAAAGTAATAACATAACTTTCTTAGGGATTAGACTTGACAGTAATTGTTCATGGAAGCTTCATATAGATCATGTAAATGGTAGACTCAACAGTTTTGTTTTTGCCCTGTGGAAATTAGCGCGTATCACTGACTCTAAGACAGCTCTTATAGCTTATCACGGACACGTTGCATCACTGCTACGCTATGGTGTAGTATTGTGGGGTAATGCTGTTGATGCTAAAAAGCTTTTTATTACACAAAAAAAATGTGTGCGGGCTATTTTTAATGAGCCCCCTTGGAATTCCTGCAGACCATACTTTCGAAAATATAGACTTCTGACATTACCTTGTTTATATATATTGGAACTATGCAAATTTGTTAAGAACCATAAGCACCTATTTATTAAGTTTGATGAATACTTTAAATATGGAGAGAGACATTTTGATAAATTAGTGATACCGAAACATGTAAAATCTGCTTTGCAACGTCGCAATTCCTATATAACAGCCATAAATGTGTATAATAAGCTACCGACGACTATAAAGGACTTGAATGGCAATCTGTTCAGCAAAAAATTGTGTAATCTATTAATTGACAAATGTTTTTACTCTCTCCAAGAATATCTAGATCATAAGTTTTAGCTTTTAAGTAACTGACATTGTAATAAATTAATAAAATAAACTTGGCTCATGCATGACATTCAATCAAAATAACGAAATTATTTTATATTGAAATCAATCTGACATTATAATACAGTAGATTTTTTATTATATTTAAATACTTAATTATTCAATTATTTCAAATATTTGCATGCCAAGAAAAGTTCTGGTGAAATATGTTGAACTATAATATTTTTTTTATGTAACATCTTTGTAAGTACCATATTTCTTGCAAATAAATGACATTCATTGAGCATTTAACCTACGTAAATAAATGAAAAATTATGGGTGTCAAAAACTAGCAACTCTAAAATATTAAGGCGTTGTGGTAGACAAAATATGTTTAATTTAAACAGCACTGTCAGAACACTAAAATAAAATGTGGGTTTAGAAAAAACGAACGGTATTCCGATTAGAGGATCAACCCACGCATGATGTATACCATAGGTCTGCTGCTGTATGCTATTTCTGCCTGAAAAAATCTTTGTATAGCCATCGAGTTGATGTCACCCTAAATAATGCATCTGTCGTCATCATAAGTTCAAACAAAACAATGTCTGAAGTTCAGAAAGTTCTTTTTAACTAACATCTCTCATAACTGTTTCTACAAGAGGATTGAAACTAACTCCAATAATGAGAAAAAAATTACTCGTTAGGAGGCTAATTTTGACAACCCTGCTAGTCCGGTGATCCTAAAAAGAACTTTTTGGAGTCTCATTTTCTTCCCATGTATTACATTTCTTATACTTCAAATATAAGTGGGTTTTATATGTGGATTAATTCATTTAGTGACTTGCTTTGGTGTCATAGTTATACTATCGGTGAGAACCAAATGGTTAATCAATTAATAACTACAATTTCTTAAGATTTTCCACAAGACACAAGATAGTTGAGAAATCATAGAAAATAGTTAATTCTTGTTTCAATCACTATCAAATCAACTGAAATAGATATAGATAGTTTTTTAACTTGATAACGTCTAATGAATTGATGAACACCTGCATTCACAAAAAGATTGTTGTCAGGAGTCATGTTAACAATATGCCAATGACGCCGTTATGTGTTTGTTGTATCATCATCATCCGAGCGATTTTGTATTATATTGTTTAATTATAATATCGCTCATCTGGCTTGTGTTATGGTGACGAGTGACGAATAGAAGAATTAAGTATAAAAAGAAAAAATATATAAGAAAAATAAAGGAAAATAAATATAAAAGAAAAGAATAAAAATAAAAGCTAATCAAAAAAATCACAATTTTCCATCGCTTTCTTATGACGTTATCATGTAAAATTATCGTCCGTAAACCGATTTTCTAGACAACCATTTCTTTTTTCAATTAATTCAGGATGCGCTGAATCCGTTCCAGTTCGTATCTCTCTGGAATGGTGTTAAATAATAAAGCTACTGTTACCACCTTTTAAACTATATAAATCTGGACAGCGTTATTACTAAAAACGTTCTAGATCCGTCCCTGTTGTTATTTCAGGATCAGTGTCATGTAATAAAATATTGCTACTGTCAAGAGCTTTCAAATGACGTACATCTCGACCTAAAAAGAAAGCATTTTTTTTTCAAAACTGAAAACGTCCTAGATCCGTCCCTATTCGAGTTACAGGATTAGTGTCAACAATAAAATAAAGCTACTGTCATGACCTGTCATATGACATATAATTCGACTCTATACAATAGGTGGGACACCGTCTATACGAAAATGCCCATTCACCTTTATATAAATAAGAATTACTGACAAATAAGATTACTGGCAACCCTGGTCGGTAGTGTCCGTACAGCATCAAAAGTGATTCCTCTGACGATTTTTATTCAAAACAATTGGTTTTTGTCCAAAATAAGTGAGAATTCAAACCATTATTACCTCAAACACTGAGGACACATCCACTAGACTTTGGTGAGCGATATCACTACATAGTCACTACATAGTATAAAATAAAGTCACTTTTCGCCGTCCCTATTTCCCTTTGTACGCTTAGATCTTTAAAACTACGCAACGGATTTTGATGCGGTTTTTTTTAATAGATAGAGTGATTCAAGAGGAAGGTTTATATGTATAATACATGCATAATATAGCCGTGCGAAGCCGGAGCGGGTCGCTAGTAATATTTATAAAACACTAAATTCATGCCGTGACTTTGTGTTTGGAACTGTTAATTAGTGACTCATCGTCTCAATAGTCATGGCAGTTATAAGCTTTATGCTGCAAAAATATTTACTCTAGTGTCATTATCCAGGGAGGAAACAGTCGACTACGTTTGTATGGAGAGAGCGCCGGGTACCTTTCCTCTTAAGGTGGTGTCTTGAATATGTATTTAGTTAGTGTTCCTCTAGCTATACTTTAGAGCTGTATAAATAAATAAATATTGCAGGACATTCCACACATCACCATCTAGCCCCAAGCTAGGTAACTACACTTGTGTTATGCTAGACAACGGATTTACTACTTATTATATACTTTTCTTTTGTATTTATCACTATCACTACATTGTATAAAACAAAGTCGCTTTCTCTGTCCCTATATCCCTTTGTATGCTTAAATCTTTAAAACTACGCAACGGATTTTGATGCGGTTAATAGATAGAGTGATTCAAGAGGAATGTTTATATATATAATACATGCATAATATAGCCGTGCGAAGCCGGGGCAGGTCGCTAGTCATAAATACTTGTCTGAGGCGGGAATCGAATCCGCAATCCTGTGTTTGGCTGTCCAGTATGGTGACCATTGTGCCAATTAGGGCATCAAACGCGATACGCTATACCTATATATATACGCTATGGATACCTCTACTTTTATCCCGTTAGTCGTGGGTTCGAGTCCCAGCCGGTCGTGCAAAAATTTATGTGCGCAAATTTTTGCCATCTTACGGTGAAGGAAAACTTCTTGATGAAACTCGCGGCTTAGTTGCCTCCAAACGTATTTACGAGTTCTTTCATCTGGACAAGGTAGACTAAGCTGAGAGGGTCGTATAGGTTCTGGGCAAGCCCAACCCTAATAGAGGTTACCTTTCAAAAATCACTCTAAAACTGAACTTTACTCTCAAACATTCCTTGTATGATACCAATTAGAAAATCGCAAACGGTTTGGCCTCTGAACTGCTACCAACCATTCCACTTTCCATCCTTATGCTGCTACACATAAGGTTTAAATTACCATAGCTAATGAACTGCATCAAAATATTAACGCAGACACAATAGCGCATACGCCGATATGTAGACTAAGGACGATTGCAAAACACTTCCTTCGGCTAGTTTAATGAGAAACGGCTGTGAATTGGATGTATGAGAGCTTTATGACCCGGCTGTCGATCGTGTGGGTAAAGCAACGCCTGCGGCCCGATCGCCGTAATTATATGATGCATTAGTCGAGTGCACGTTCAGTTGACGCATACGCAACGTGCACGCTAATCGTCGGTATTGCCGTAAAATTAAGATACGCGTAACAGTTACTTTAACTGCACGTCTTTTTGTAGCTTTTTTATAGGCGCTTATAGCCTGTGAAAGTGTTAAATTAAAAATATTATGTTGATATCAATACTTGTAACAATGGTAGAGACCATTGTTACAAGTATTGATATCAACATAATATTACAACAGGTAGAGACCTGAAACTTGTTAATCGTTCTTTGTTAATCGTCGAGACGATCAGCGGTTTAGGCTGTGTGTTGATCCGTCAGTCAGTCAGTCAGTCAGTCATTCAGGACACAGCATATGTGTATAGAAGTATAAATATTTTATATGTATAGAAGAAGATTTGTGAGATATTTGCCCAGAATTGACCTTGGGTTTTTTGCTTTTACGGCGAAGGAAAGCATCGTGATAAAACCCAAAGTTTAGTTGTTTAAACGAGTTCTTTTCTCTGGACAGGGTTGATTAAGCTGGGAGGGTGCTGTAGGTGCTAGGCAAGCCTACTCTATCTAATACATGTCCCAAGCACTACAGCTATATACTATGGGATAAAGTTGCTAGCGCTCTATAAATAATTTAGGTTAAATGTAAAAGGCCAACATTTTTACCCGACTACGGCAAAAGTTTGACCACGATGTATGTTTGTATGTATGTATTCATAGTAATTATTTTCCCGGGTCTTAATCGCGTATTTGTCCCTAGGCAACCGGCATTTTTACCATATATCAGGGGGGTAACGGATAAAATTGGTTCAATTTTGAAATCATTTTCGATAAATACCGTGTACGCCCCTATGTCAAAGATGTCACAGCAGGTGGGATCACCGAAGGACATTATTCCTTACCAGACGCCGGGCGTCTATAAAGTCGACTGCAGCTGTGGTAGTTCGTACATCGGGCAAACGAAGCGAACGATCGCCGAACGGGTGAAGGAACACATCGCCGCGGTCAAGAATCGCCAGGTGAAGAAGTCAGCGATTGCCGAGCATTTATTGTTATCAGGACCAAACCACTGGATTGAGTTGCATGCACCGCGTGTCCTTTCCAATGAACGACATTACTACCCTAGAATTGTACGAGAAGCGGTTGAAATTAAGAAACATGTCAATTTCAACCGGGAAAGTGGATACAAGCTCTCATCTACGTGGAATCCAGTGATGAAAATGTGCAAGTGTCGCGAGATATCTCCGGATATATCTTCGGATATAGTGAGTGTGGTGTGCCGCGGCCCTTATGACTGTTGACAAAACTGTTCATAAAATCGAGTATCGGTACTCGACCTACCCTCGGTTACTACCCTCAACTATCAACATGAGAGGACAACGCTCGCCGCTGCTCCAGTCTCCTCGCGACCATGACTATTGTAACATAGTCGAAACGTCGAGGTAAGAGAAATAAAAAACAAAAAATACGCGATTAAGACCCGGGAAAATAATTACTATGAATACAAATCGTGTGAGTTTAAAAAGTGTATGTATGTATGTTTGTTAAAATTAACTAATTAAGGTCGCAGGCGACCGATTGCTCTAGAAATCTTATGAAGCTTAATGCTTATGTTCAGCAGTGGACGTCCTGTGGCTGCGATCGTCAGATTTTAAGCCATTTCCGGAATGAGACCATTAAATAATAAGTCTTTACAGGAGTAATAGGACCTTTTCGGGACAAGTCTGTTTAGGACTCTGTGTCCATTTCTGGAATAGGGCATTATAGTACTAATCGGATATGTTTATCACTACATAGTATAAAATAAATAATGAATATAGCATACATACCACAACAAGTTTTCCATGTTTAGGATGCCGTCGTATAAGCAGCGCTGCTCCGTTCTCCTCGTCTTGGTACAGATCTCCGAATTCCTCATCGTCTTCCTGTAGACAATACATTTGTTAGTCACATTTGTAAGGCATATGGGAAAATCTGGTTACAAATGTGGCTGAAGGGCTTAAAACTATGCGACATTCCATCTAACAAGGATTCAGGGTGCATTTCGATATGACTACAGTAATATTGCTATCACTATCAGAACTCCACGACCTAATCTTGTCATCTCCATTCTTTCGTCTTACAACCAGGCAGACTGGTGTGCGGCACCGATTCATGGTGGACATACTAGACGTTCGCACTAAGCGCTTTGCTTCGTCATTCCTTATTCGTACTGCAAGGGAATGGAATCGGTTGCCTGCGTCTGTCTTTCCTGACGTGTACAATTTGGGGGTCTTCAAGTCGCGAGTGAATAGGTATCTTCTAGGAAGGCGTGTTACATCTTAGGCCGCATCGTCACCTACCATCAGGCAGGTGTGATAGTGGTGAAACGCTGACCTATCATATGTAAAATAAAAAAAACTTTGAACAGTCGTCACTGTTTTTAATTTAAATAGCTTCAAAATCCGTCAACATATTCTGTATTGATTGGACATGGCATAATCGTATTTTGTGCTGCAAATATTGTAACGTATGGTAATGTTTTTTTTGTTTGTTAAGAATAGGCTCCGAAACTTCTGAACCGATTTAGATAAAACTTGCTCTGAGGATACATTGTTTCATTAAAAGTAACTAATGCTACGTTTTATCCCGATATTCCCACGGGATCGGGAATCACGCGGGTGAAACTGCAGTGTTTGCCAGTAAATAATAAATAATTAGAACTTAGTCTCCGTATTTCCCGTTTCCGAGACACTTCAAGGGTTAAATTGACATTACAAAGATTTTTTAAACAATTTATTGTTAACCTTAGCACTTTTATCTGCAACAGATAAGTATTTACCTAAAGCCTTGAAGGTTCGATTGATATCGCAAGAGGTGTGGTTTCCTTCCGTTTTTTTACCACGAACTTTGCGAAGGTTTCTTTAGTTAGGTTACTGGCTTTTGACTAGCAAGTAAATAGGTATTTTATGTATGTAAATATGGTTTTTTTGACGTGGTAACGTCTAGTAAATTGATGGAACACCTGCATTCACAAAAAAGGTGATGTCATTGTCACGTTCCCATTGTGGGACGTCAATGTCACGTTCCGGTGACGTCATGTCAACAATGACGTCACACAGCACGCAGAAATATAAAACAAACACGAGACGCGGCAATAATATCGCTCATCTGGGCTTGTGTTATGGCGACGAGTGACGAATAGAAGACTTATATAAAGGAAATATATATATATTAACGAAAAAAAAAAAGAAAAAAAATTTTTTTTTTACATAATTTTTATGATAGGTCAGCTGTTATATCACACCTGCCTGATGGTAGGTGACGATGCGGCCTAAGATGTAGCATGCCTTCCTAGAAGATACCTATTCACTCGCGACTTGAAGACCCCCAAATTGTACACGTCAGGAAAGACAGACGCAAGCAACTGATTCCATTCCCTTGCAGTAGGTACGAATAAGGAATGACGAAGTAAAACGCGTTTACTAGCAGATAACTTTATGTTTATACAGGGTTATTGGTAATTATACTAGCAAGCCGTTGTGGGATATTTCTGTGCACCTAAACAACCAACTTTTGTTCTACGACTTTTGGAAATTCAAACATTTTTTTGAAAATTTGAGGTTAGGTTTACCTGAAAATCAGCTGTTCCATACACGGAGAGGTCATTAACTTTAAAATTTTACAAATTTTTTAAGTTTTATCTACTGTTCTTAGTCTGAATAACCTTTGTTATAAAAATTCAGCTGTTTTTTCGAATTTACATAACCTAAAATTTTTTATTTTTTTTTTCGAATTTCCAAAAGTCGTAGAACAAAAGTTGTTTGTTAAGGTGCACAGAAGTAGCCCTCAACGGCTTGCTAGTATAATTATCAATAACCCGTAGACACAGCCTTTAAACAACAAAACAATAAGACTGCAGACACATATTTTTATGCCATTGTAAAGTAAAAAGCTACTAGCTAACTATTTCGCAAATTCATAATTCCGAAGGTCTTACGTAGCGTACCGACCCTCAAAAGGCCATAAACGAGGAAACATAAAACAACAGAATTTGGTTTTTTAATTACTTATTCTTTCCGTAAGTAGGTAATTGCGCGCGACAAATTTTAATTTGGTCATACAATGCACGGAAATGGTAGGGCGAAGGTTTGACGCTTTTGAAACAATTTTGATGAAGTTCTCTTCAGGTTTTGATTTAAAAAATATTGAGATTTTGATTAAATTGAGTAGGCGATTGTTAGACCATTTAATAGCTATAGATCGATACTAATTTCTTAAGGATAAAAATGTTTAAGAGCGCGCTAAATAATTTAGTATAACAAGTGATGGTACCATCTGCTTGGCAAAAATATAATTGTTATTTGTCCAAGTCGCCTGTTATAGTTTTCGAATTTTCTCCAGGTTAAACTCTAGCCCCCTTATTCTAAAACGAGGTTTAAGAATAGTCACATCTCGGATTATCCTTAAACCTCGTTTTGGAATAAGGGGGTAGGAGTTTGTTTAAAAACACACCGGATACCATCTGCCATTATTATCCTACGTGAAAATTGCAGAACCTTTGATTTGCCATACTATTTCTGTTTCCAGGAATTTATCTCTATCAGCAACACTATCGCTTAATACAATTTTTTTTGCAAAACTAACAGGTTCGATTCCTGGCTAGGGTAATAACTTTCCCAAAAATCTAATAATGTAGTTTAATTAATTGTCAAAATCGGGCATTTTGTTAAGATAATTTTCTATTAAGGTGTATATAAGTGTTCGCAATAAGGTATTTTGATTTTCAATCCTATCGCCACGTAAGCTTCTCATTTTACCTACCTATCTCTTTTAGAATTTGTCGTTGCATCTCGTGATCGACCGTGGGAAAATGTAATACGTGATGAGACTGCTGGAAGCACATATTTAACGTATATACCTGCTTAGGTAGTTAAACTTATCTATCAGACATCTCATCTTAATTCGAGATTAATATAGGTATAAAGGTAAATGACGACCCAGTTGGCACAATGGTCACCATGCCGGGCTGTAAACACAGGGTTGCGGGTGGGATTCTCGCCTTAGACAAGTATTTATGCTCAGATAATATTTGTCTGTGGTCTGGTTGTTTCTATGTAATACATAGAAGAGAGCTGTTACCTCTTAATCAAAAAAACTACTAAACGATTGCGATGAAATTTGGAATGTAGATAGCTAATGCTGTAGCATACACTGATGACTTCTTATCTTGATATTCCAACGGAATCGGGACTTACAAGGCAAAAACCGGGACCTTACGTTAAAAAAGCCATTAAATCCAAACGTAGCCAATTTCCTTGCAAATAATTGCCAGATAATTCTCCAGTCACCGAGTCGCCATCAAAAACTTAAGAGGGTTATCTACCTACGCTTACATAAGCATACAAAACAAATAGCTCTAAGTTTTCCGATTTCGGTGTTTCTTTTTTTTGTGTAGGTTTGTAACCCTATTTCTTTTGAACCGTTAAAAAGTCATTGGTTAAATTTAGTTTTTTGAAGTGAAAACTTCTTATGGCGCGTTGGGCACTTTTGTGGGTGAGCATTTTCAGCCGTTCTCGCGACAGATTTTGACGCGACAGATGAGATTTTATTTGTGTTAGTCTTTTTGTTTAACTTATACTGCCATCTATTACACAAATTGAGAAACTTAGTTTCTAGAAAGACCGCTATTCGAATGTAGATGGCGCTGATTTAAATTTTTTACTGCCATCTAGCGAATAAAAAATAAACTATATTTGTTTAAGTGAGTGCTAATAGATGGCAGTAGCAGATCGTTTCAAGAAATATTCTATGAGAAATAACAAGTTTATTGTTTTCCCTTCTGCCTGCACTCCCGGAGTGCGCTGTTTTTTTTTTTAAATAATGAAACATGTAATCCTAGAATACAAACTATTCAAACTTTAATTGTTAACATAACATATTATTGCAATTTTAGGGACGAAAACACGTATGCCCTAGGCTCTAGAAGAAATATTTCATGATTACTTTAGTTAGTGTTTTTATTCATTATTTCAAAAAAGTAGGTATGACATCAACTAATAACTTTTTTAATTGATTAAAAAATTAAAAAAAGACGAAGCAAGCAAGAATAATTCATTCATTGAAACCATTTACAAACATGTGGTTTCGTAGACGGCCAAAGGGACAAGTCAAGTTTATAACTAACTAGCTGTCCCGGCAAACGTTGTTTTGCCATATAAAAAAAAAACTAAATCAAAATCGGTTCAGCCGTTCGGGATCTACGATGCCACAGACAGACACACACACACACACACACACAGACACGTCAAACTTATAACACCCCGTCGTTTTTGCGTCGGGGGTTAAAAATCATACAAATCGGTTCAGCCGTTTAGGTGTAGTTTGGCAACTAACACCGCGACACGATTGACATCAATATTTATACGTCACTCAATTGTTTTGCCTTCCCGGCACCTCTCCATTAAAACTTGAACTTTATGTTATGGTATTAAAGTTCTTATTGACTTGTATTATTACGAATCGTTTGTATGGTATGGAGTATAGAAAAGTGTTGTTTTTAGACATTTTCAGGCAATTTTTTAAATTTTTCTCTCCGTAAGAACCATCATCGTACCTTATGGAATATTCTAAAAAAAGAATTGGCCAAATTGGTCCAGGCGTTGTTGAGTTATGCGCTTACCAACACATTTTGCGATTCATTTTTATATATAAGATTACACAATAAATAATAAACACCGAAATAGGAAAATATTAAGAGGAAAAAGAGCCAGTTTTTTTGAATGGATAAGTACTAAGTGGTATGTTACCCTCTTAAGGGATGAATACAGGTAAACGAAAATTCTATCACAACATGACATTGGCATGTGATCAACTTAAGCTGACTCATGTCAATCAGTGACGTACGACTCGTGCGCATATTATGTATGTATTTTGTAAAACAACTCATCAAATCATTTAATTGACCGTTTTTATGACGGTTATTAGTTAAATACTAGGAAATTAGGCTGAATGGTGTTATTTATTTAATCATAATTGGACCGGATCGGTTTACTTTGAACCAACTTTGAACTTGAGAACCAGATGCACACGAAATTTGTTTTATTACGTAAAAATGATCTAGGTAGAGATCGAGATTTGACGACCCAGTTGGCACAATGGTCACCATGCCGGACTGCCAAACACAGGGTTGTGGGTTCGATTCCCGCCTCAGACATGTATATATGCTTAGATATTTGTCAGTGGTCTGGTTGTTTCTATGTATTCTACGTATATATGTATATTTATTAAAGAAAAGTATTATAAGTAGTTTATCCGTTGTCTAGCACCCATTACACAAGCATAGTTACTTAGCTTGGGGCTAGATGGCGATGTGTGGAATTGAATGACAACACAATTTTCTTAATCTTAAAACCTTACAAAAATTATAAATTATTTAGCTGCGCCCCACGGCTTCATCAGCATAAGTTACGATCTTCAGTTTTTACATATTTTCTCATATAAGCTTTCCCAATGTGTGAATGGGAGTTCACTCACAGATTAAATCCAAAACTAGCCAAATCGGTTCAACTGTTTTCAAGTTATAACGTAATCCAGAGGAAATAGGAATTATTGAAGTTATACTTCTTTAGGCGCGTTATGAAAAAATGATGAGAGTGAAATTTTACAAAAGCGTCACACAAAATTCTCACGTCACACAAAATTCTCACGGAAGAAGTTGTTTAAATCTAAATTGAACTTTATTGATTGTGTTGACAATCCTTTTCCAGTCCAGAGTTTTTTGTCGGACGAGTTTTTTTTTTATTTAAATAAAGATTCACGGGTAAAGTTTAAAATATGCTAAAACAATGAATTGATTTGTGGCCTTAGATGAAGAAAATTATGTAAAACAAATACAGGACATAGAAAGCAGAAGCGGGTTTAGAAACTATTCTAAATTCAAACGAGCATTAAACCACCTACAATATTTTATTGACAGCTAAGTTAAAAACACCTTTATCATTAAGATTACGTTTGAACATAACTTTTCAACTATTAAAAGGTTTCAGGTTTAGGGACATGTAGAAACCTCAGAAAATTAAAGATTACGTTACCTAAATTAACGTTGCCTAAATTTAAATTTCAAAGTATTTTTTTATTTTTATAAATCAAATTTCGCGCGCTTCTGGCAGCAATTACCCTAAGTAATTTACATAAACTGATCTGATTACGGAACTCTTAGTAAGTAGCCTAACTAGGCAAAGAGATGGTAAAGAAACATATAGATGGCGTCTTATGCTCTTTTAACCGATTTCAAAAAAGGAGGAGGTTCTCAATTCGTTGCGTTTTATAGGTATTTATGTAGTTTTTTATGGGTGTATGTTTATATTAATACGGGAAAAACGGTTAATCATCTAAAAAAATGTGAGCCGTCACGGGATGCCTGGCAGATGTGAAACATCGACATTATTTTGAAAAAGTAATATGCATAAAAGAACAGATTGTGATAGAATCGCACAGTCGATTACGGTGTGTACACACCATACACACTACTGCATATAGACTGTATATATAACATCATATAGCGTCGCGCCACGGCATGCGTCGCCACACCAGAAATCGGTTTTACGTGCGGCTATAGATGTTTCACATAAAAAAAAAACATCGGAAATAACAAATGAGGGTAGGATAAAAATTCTTTTAAGCAGCTCTTTCAACAACAGTCTCAACAGTCTACAGTACCTAACTTAAAACGGACGTTTTTCAACAATAAAGACAAGTTTTCATATCGGACAACTATTTTATTGTCGTCAGTTTTGAAGCAGAAGTTTGCTTGTGTTTTTTGTTAGCCTTAAAATAGAATTGTCAGAAAAGTCTGCCAAAAATGGCAATCTCATCACATCACTTACCAAGCGATTTAAGGTGAAAGGGTACCTGCGCGCTCTCCATACAAACGTAGTCGACTGTTTCCTCCCTGAATAATGACACTAGCACAAATATTTTTGTGCCATAATTCCTATAACTGATATGACTATGCCCCTATGTTTTGGTTTTTTTTCATTTTCTAATTATCAAGGAAATTAAAATTAAAAAAATTAAAAAATTAAAAAAAACAAAAAATAGGGGCATGGTCATGGCTGTTATAAGTTTTATGCACCAAAAATATTTGCTCTAGTGTCATTATCCAGGGAGAAAACAGTCGACTACGTTTGTAATAGTTTGTATGGAGAAAGCCCCAGGTACCCTTTCCTCTTAAGTAACCAAATTAAAAGATAAGTACTCTCAATGACCAAAATTGATTGATTATAAATGTAAATAATCATATTTGTATGCAAACAATCATGGATATAATACACTTCCTGGGTTGATTCACTATGTGTTTGTCACCAAATTTAGCAATATAGAGTTATTGAATAATTATCACGTAAAATTATTGTTCGTAAACCGACTTTAGAGACAACCTTTTGTACTGGCTTAAAAACTCTTTGTTGGTAGGTACCTACCTTTTTTCTATACATCAAAACAGTATAACCCAGATAAATTAAGAATGTTTCATCTACCTAACATGTAATTAGCAGTAAAATACGTATTTAACTTATCAGGATAACTTTATAGCACTAGTTGGTAATGTATAACGCACGCGTGCATAATACGTTGGATTATGAGCCTAAAAGCCGTTTAATAAGATCCCCTTAGTGAGCAACTGTGATAAAAAGAAATTTAGAATTCCGTGTCCTTGGCCTTCATACCCAGAATGGTTGCCATTAAAAAAACAAGTTATCGTTATGTAATTTCACATCTTACGTATGTAATAGTCATATCTCGTAATAAAAAAGTAATATAAACCTAGTTAATGCCTATTACAGAGATTTGGCGGTGTTTCAATTCATGTTATTTGGCGTTAAATTGTATAATTTTGGTAGAAATAATCATAGCGAGGCAAGAGAATATACACAAATAGAAAAATATGATAAAATTCCCCGTTTTTCTAAACAATTAAATTAATAGCATTTCGCGAACAATGTGTGAAAAAAAGATATAGGCATTTGTCACGTGTAGACTAGGCGAGCAGTCTCGATGTCCATGTATTCGCGAATTTTCCGGCGTGAGCTTCAAAACTAATTTATACACATGGAACTGGTCTTCTTTTAAATCTTATTAATCGATGAACACCGTACTGCGCTCATAAAAAAGTGTAACGTTATCGTCATGTTATTGACAAGGTAATCATAGCAACGAAACGAACGTAACGAAAAGCGTCATGTTATTAACAAGGTAACCATAGCAACGTATTATCGTTGCTACGGTTACCATCAATGTTTTCTTATGGCGTTATCACGTAAAAATATCATCCGTAAATCGAATTTACAGACAGCATTTTTTTTTATTAAGCCTTATTAGTTTGCCTACCGCCTCCCATTTCCAAGGCTTTAAAGACTTTAAACCTAAATACCTATTAATTAGCCATGTCCAATACGTCACTTTAGTCATTGTTACGTAAAACGACACTTTGACTTGCATTGAGGTGAATTCATAATTAACTACCTAAGCTGTGTTGACCTAGTGGGAGGTACTTCGATACTTAGACAGAAGGACGTGGCTTCGAAAGAATGCTGTGTATAGAACTTAGAGAAAGGATACTTTAGAGAGCTTGCAATAGAATTCTGTAATGTTCCATACGCTTCGCTCCTTACAAATTGACAGATTTGTTTTAGAGGGTAGTGAATTTAGCGCTCCAACTTGCAAACACGATTCTACCAAGTATACCTAATAAAGACTAGCGACCCTCCCCGGCTTCGCACGGCTATATTATGCATGTATAAACCTTCCTCTTGAATCACTCTATCTACTAAAAAAACCGCATCAAAATCCGTAGCGTAGTTTAAAAGATTTAAGCATAGGTTTAAAGAATTTATTTACTCATAAAAGACATAAGTCCACTTACAATGAGTATTAGTAAGTACTTATCATTAGGTTAGTTTCAGAACTTTCGGAGAACATTTATCAAAATATCTTATCTATAATATATTCTCTAAGTTTGTTTTTAAATTTATTAACTGTTTCACATTGTTTTATCTCTTTCGGTAATTCATTATACATCTCTGCACCTTCAAACATTATATTTTTCCGACCATATGTTTTTGTTCTAAAGTTATGTAATTTTATTTTATCAGTATTTCTAAGATTGTGCTTAAATTTTCTTTTAGTAAATTCTATATTAATATGTATTTCATTAGTAAGTATTTTTCTAATTAGTATGCATGTTGTGTATGTATATAGTTGTTGTAGATTAAGTAGCTGTGTTTCTTTGTATAAAGCTCGGGTGTTTGTCAATTTTTTGTATCTAAACAATGTTTTAATTATTTTGTTTTGTGTTATTTGTAAATCTTTAAGGTTTGATTTAGGAGCCGACCCCCATACTTCGATTAGGTATTGTAAATGTGATTTGACCAATGAGTTATATATATCAAGACATACGCTTCGCGGTATACATCCCACTGACTTACGTAGCAATCCGTTCAATGAGGATAGTTTGGATCTGATATGTTGTATATGTTCATTCCAAGTAAGCTTATCGTCCAGTTGTAGACCTAGATATCTTTCACAATGAGACTGGTTTAGTTTAGTATTATTTATTGATAAGGGGGGATAATTCGGTATTTTTTTATTTTTAGCTTTAAATATCATGTATGAGGTTTTCTTCGCATTTACTGTGAGCAGATTACTACGACACCATACGTTGAATGTGGATAGGTCATTTTGCGCTGTACATATTAAGTCGCCAAGGTTAGGACCAAAGTAAAATAGGCAGGTATCATCAGCATACATCGTTACATGTCCTGCCAAACCTATTTTACATACAAAGAGATATAGGGACAGAGAAAGCGACGTTGTATACTATGTAGTGATGATAGATACATTTTCAAGTGGTATTTTTTAGAAAATACGATTTGTAACTGCTTACGATCGATCGCTTTAGTGGACGGCGAGTGACATAAGCTCTTTATAACTACCTATTAGAATTTTATTCTAAGGTCTAGAAATCTTAGCAAACATGAAAACATGTTTGAAATTTTTGAGTTCTTAAGGGCTAATTTTTACACAGGATCCGTATTTACAAGACCTGGTTTACAGATTTGTCTTTACTGAGTATAAAGTATTATTAATAAGTAGGTATACTTTATTTTTATTATAAAACGATCCGCCCCGGCTTCGCACGGCTGTATTATGCATGTATTTTATCTAAAAACCTTCCTCTTTAATCACTCTATCTACCGCATCAAAATCCGTTGCGTAGTTTTAAAGATCTAAGCATACATAGGGACGGCAAAAAGTGACTGTATTTTATACTATGTACCTAGTGATAAACATTTCATTTTTATTTTTTATTATGTTCTTATCTTATATTATCATGTTCACTGCCATACTGTAAATACGTCATCATCGAATATAAACGTAGTACGATTAAACGGACTGTGAATGAGCCCTAGCGAGTAAAACCGTAGGACGCAGCAAGTAAAAACAGCGTGATGTCTCTCTGACTTTATAGTTAGATAAGCGACCCGTGGGAACGCTTTCACTGCGGGTGCGGGAGATGTAGTTTTTGCAGACACCGTGTCTATGGAACTATTAGTGTTGGGATGAAGACAGCCTCTGAAATTAAGACTGAAATGTCTTGGTCTTTTTATGATTCAGTCTAACTTTAGTGATGGAAACAGTGAGACGACGAGGAGCATTGTTTGTGCTCAAAACATTTATAATAATAAAATTACTGCTTTGCATAAGGACTTGGAAGGACTTTTCATTAATGCTCGACTACGGTGAAAACAAAAGAAAGGTCTGTTTTTTGCCAGTATGTAGGTATGTATGTTCATCTGTTCTCGCATATCTTCCAAACTTTATATAATAATTTGACAAATGGAAGCGTCTTGATTATTTCCAAGTTATAAGCTATGCGTGACGTCACAAAAATCAATATGGTGCCCGCTACCAAACATAAAGCTATGAAGTTAAAAAAATAATTTAAGAAGACTGTGTTGGTTTTCAAATTAAAGTACTTTTGAAGTGATTGACTTCGATCTGACTGTTAAGTATTAGTCGTGAGAAGCCAATTCGAAGAAAAAAAAACATGTCTATCAACTGTGACATTAATTTTAAAGTTTGACATTTATTTTCGAAAATTAAATTCAACAACAGTGAACTGTGACCTGCGTGATTTATATTATAATCTGATGGATTTAAATTTTATTGTTTTAAAAATATATATTATTGCTTGCTTCTGTTTTATCTTATGTCAATCTGACGACATAATCTAGTGAAATATGTAACGATTTATTTGTATTAGGCTATAAATTTAAATAGAATAGGTATTTAATTGTATAAAATATTCCTTTTAAATTATGACGATATAGTCTACTTCGCCTATTTTTAAATGTATAAATTTTCCACACTTTACACACACATTTATAATTAGAGCATTTGACTAATGTAAATGTAATATTTATTTTATGGGTGGTTCAATGCCTGCAATAAAGATCATTTATTTATTTATTTTATTTTTACAATATAGTTTAAATATAAATTATTTTTATTCATTTACAAATTAGAATAATACAAATTAAATTAAATAAATCAAATTAAAACACTTAAATAATTTATAATAATAATAATACAAAAATAAATAAATTGAAAAAAATATATATGAGTAAAAATGTGAATTTTTGAAAATATAATATTCTTCTTAAAATATAAATAATTTACAATAATTTAATGATTTTAGGCGTGCAACTGTGTTTGGCTATGATCCAAATATGACTTAATTATTACTACTCCTTTGAATTTAATGAGATTGAAGACTGTTTTGTGTGCGATTATCTATACTTACTAATATTATAAAGAGGAAAGATTTTTCGTTTGTTTGTAACGAATAGGCTCCGGAACTACTGAACCGATTTAGATGAAACTTGGTATGTACATAGCTGGATTAATCATAAATAAAATAAAATAAAAATAAGCAAAAATGCGTCTCAAACAATTTCACTGAGACGAGACTTGAACTCACTACCCCTAATATACTATACAGTGGTGTTACCTATATTTATGACGTCATATTAACGTCGTCACATTCGTAATAGTTCTTCAAGTGATCCCTTACTATTCTAACAGAATTTAAAGAAGTTAATACGTCAAAAACCTACAGTCCTTTTTTTAATCAATAAACAAATGTCCCATCACTATAAAACTACATCGCGTCAAGTTATAATAAAGTTCAATTTAAACATGTCACTCTGCCATTGTTGTTTGTGAAACAAAACGCTACATTTCACTTGTGTTTTCCAAAAACAAGACCGCACTAGTGAGAGTTACAAGACCGCGTGTCCCATCACTACGGACATCACTAGTTGTTTAACCATTAAATAATTTATTGTTAGTTGTCACTCGGGCATTGTTTAAAAAACAATACGTACTCTATATTTCACTTAAGAGTTTTATCTTGCTTTTCTTCTTGTCTATGGCACAAATTAATTTCAAAAAGGTCAAATCCGCCCTCTCCAGTAGGCATATTCTCTATCCAGTGGCTAACTCGGTGGACATCAATTTGATATGCACTTTGCAGTACATTGCTGCTATGACGTAACGTGGTAATCACCATCATTTTAGTAAAACAGCAATGTACTGCAAAGTGCATATCAAATTGATGTCCACCGAGTTAGCCACTGGATAGAGAATAGGCCTATTGGGTGTTAATTCTGTAAGACAATTTGCCGAGTCTCACGTGTGATTCGGTCAAAAATTTTCATGAATATTTCATCAATTACTAAAAGAATGATACAAACTATCGACAAACTTAGTCCGTTAGTGTCTTTTGTATCCTTAGTATATAGTAAATAAAAAAATAAATACCTATTGCAGAAAATTCTACACATCGACATCTAGCCCCAAGCTAAGTAACTAGACTTGTGTTATGGGTGCTAGACAACGGATATACTGACTTACTTCTTATATATTTTTATTATATACTAGCGACCCGCTCCGGCTTCGCACGGCTATATTATGCATGTATTATACAAATAAACCTTCCTCTCGAATCACTCTATCTATAAAAAAAACCGCAACAAAATCCGTTGCGTAGTTTTAAGATCTAAGCTTACAAAAGGACATAGGGACATAGGGACAGCGAAAAGTGACTTTATTTTATACTATGTAGAGATATAACACATACTCGTAGAAGCAACCAGACCACAGACAAATATCTAAGCATAATTAATTACTTGCCTGAGGCGGGAATCGAAAACGCAACCCTGTGTTTGGTAGTCCGGCATGATGACCATTGTGCCAACTGGGTCGTCAAATATATTGTATATTATACAGGATGATTTTTTATGTGGGCCTTCAGGGTATAGCCAGAAGGCCCTGTATAATATTTTCTGTGGTTTCCATTAATATTTTTATAAATAAACGCTATTTCTGAGCTCGTATTTCGCGATCGACATCATCGAATAGCCTTACTGATAGTCAAAATAGTCCTGACTGACTGACTGACTGACACTTATCAAAACGCAGAAGCATCGGCTACGAAAGAATTTTGGAAAACTCAAACCCTACGCAGACGACGTCGCGGGCAAAAACTAGTGCCTGCTACATTTAAACGAACTAGCTGCGCTCCGCGGCTTCACGCGCGTAACTCCCGATCCCGTGGGAATTTCGGGATAAATTAAGATGTAAGCTATCCTATCTTTCAAGTTGGATCAAACTGCACACGGTGTGCAAATTTGATTAAAATCGGTTATGTAGTTTAGGAGTCCATCGCGCACAAACAACGTGACACGTAATTTCTGTATATTACAAATATTATAAAGGAAAAAAGTTTTGTTTGTTTGTTTGTAACGAATAGGGTCCAAAACTACTGGACCGATTTTGATGAAACTTGGTATGAGGATACATTGATTCACTGGAAATGTTATAGGCTACTTTTTATCCCTATATTCCCACGGAATCGGGGCTTATGCGGGTGAAACCGCGGAGCGCTGCAAGTAAAACATAATCCCTTGTAGGTATTTAAAATAACTGTCATAATAGGTCTGTAACGAGTTGTTGATTAAATAAGTCTTAAACCAATAATCTTATTCGGTATTCATAACAACATAATAGAAACTAGATCTACTTGTAGTTTAATGAGTTTTTTACAACTACGTAAATTGTCTACAAATGTATTATCATTCATTAGATATTCTAAAGCGTTTTAGTGTGTACCTACCAAACAAATTCGAATTATGAAATTGTGGATGAGATCTTTACCTATATTTTGGGGTAATTTGAGACGAAAATGTCTTGTAATTTCAAAGTTATATTAGTTTTAATTCTTAATTTTAAGATTGCTTCAAAACTATAGGGAATACGACTTGGCTTAAAGTTACACCAAATTGGCGGTAAAGACATTCGTTACAATCAACAATGTTAGTTGTAAGCGATGGGTATTTCTGGCGTGTTGCGTTTGGCAGCACAAATAGCCTTAAAGGTACGTATTTTAGTTAACACTTACCGATTCCATCTCTTCATAATCAACACCATGCGGCTGCGTCCCATTTTCCACAACCCTCCACAATTTCACACCATCCTTCTTCACCAGACCTTCCTGTTTCTTCAGATTCAACCTCAACATCCTCCCAAACGCTTCAAGCTCCATCCTATGCACATCTTCAGGACCTTCCACCGAATGTTCCAGATCTGTCAAGTCTGGATTTATAACTTCTTCAGCGGGTTTAAGATCACTATCAGGACTTAAAACTGGTTCTTCTCGATCACTAATATCACTTTCACTAGATAACACTTCACTTGAATTTGACACTTTGAATCGTACACTAACCGTGTTATTTAGATCGCCTATTAGATCTACATCTTTGATGGTTTCCTTTGCTTTTACAAACATTTCATCGTTGAGCAAAGATGGTGGGTTTAAATCTGTTTTCCATTGCTTTTGATGTTTTTCATGAGGTATTTTTGCTCCTTTTTGTATGGCGTTGATGTTCCGTCTGGCTAGATGGTGTGTGATTTGAATGAGGTGGTATTGCGGGACTTGGCTGTGGTGATCCACGTGGAAGACGCTTCGTAGTTCATCTGGGGTCATGTGCTCGTGTATCTGTGGAAGAAATAATTCGATGAATAAAAGTTTTGAAGGTACAAATAGGTAAATAGTAAAGACATTTCTTTTTTTAAATGTTGTGGTGTGTGGTCCTAGTATTATACCTTGACATTCATCCGAATTGTTGTGGCTTCGAATCAAGGTCGATCATGCACCAATGGGTTTTTCTTACAAACAATTGATGTGCACTAATTAACATTGCTACTACGGTGAAGGAAAACATCGTGATGAATCGCGGCTTAGTCCAGGCGGGTCCAGACTTATTGACAAATCCTTTCGTCTGGATACGGTTAACTAAGTTGAGACAGTGGTACAGGTTGGTATTGGGCAAGCCTACTCCATCTAATACACGTTCTACGCACTACAGCAAATAGGCAATTGTTAGTTATTAAGCTTTAAAGACTTTGTAATCTCTTATTTTGTTGCAAATAAATAATATTCTATTCTATTCTATTCTACAGCATCATAAATAGCATGAATTATAGTTGCTGGCGCTACATAAATCAACACCTAGATTGGATGAAAAAGATAAATAGCTATGTGTCCATATCACGGGACTAAGGAGCCCCGGACCTTTGGAAGGCGTGCGTGAAGCCGAAGCCAACACAGACATAAGGCCAATTTTTGTATTTTATTACAGACTTTCAATCGCCAGGAAAGTTCGCAGTCCGCTATCACCCTAAACTTTAGGTAACAATATCCAAAATGATTTACAATAATAAGTAATCTTAAGTGATATAACTCGTGCATTAAATATACTTTATATTTCATATAAAATCTTTTAAAACGCCATTCGCGAAACATCTAAAGAGACATTCATATAAATTATTGATCATTATACAAATATAAGAAGCAATAATTTATACAAATTGACATTATTTTTGTTAAGACTTGCACATGCACTCCGAATAACCGATTACAACACTATATTTCATGACAAAAAAAGCTCTTGGAATCTGTAATTAAGTACCTTAACCGATATTTTGACATGTTATTGTCCATAATACGAACAGAATTATGTTAGAATTTTATGTTATTTTTGTTGTATATTATAGTGAATGTTAAATATGACATTACGAGGGGCTATTTGAATAAATAAACGTCGAGATAGCGAGCATTAGACACCATTAGAAATGACTGTCATTTACATAATTTTACAACTAGTTTTGTAAATCTTAGTTGTCAATACAGCCGGAGGGGTTTTTGATCCGCGACTACGTTCGCATAAAGGAGTAAATTTTTTGGAAATTATTTTTTAACCTACGTTATGATCTGTATGCCAAATTTTATCCGGATTTTGCAGGTTTATGAAATTGCTAACGAATGAAGAAAAAATAGTGCTGTCTCGCAACTCATTAATTATTGATTTACCCATTTGGGACGACCCAGTTGGAACAATGGTCACCATGCCGGACTGCCAAACACAGGGTTGCGGGTTCGATTCCCGCCACAGACAAGTATTTATGTTTAAATATTTGTCTGTGGTCTGGTTGTTTCTATGTATTATAAGTAGGTATATATTTACAAAAGAAAAGTATATAAGTAGTCCGTAAGTATATCCGTTGTCTAGCACCCATAACACAAGTCTAGTTACTTAGCTTGGGGCTAGATGGCGATGCCGATGTGTGCAATGTCCTGCAATATTTATTATTTATTGATTTCCTATTTCGAAACCGGGTTTCGTGTTAGGAAAAAAACCTCTTGTTAAGAAACTGGTTTCGTACGAAGAGGATTTTTCTTTTTTGGTAACTGGGTACGAACCTCCGGTTTCGTAGGCAGCGAAGGGGATTTATTCACATTGATTTGAGTTATATCACTCACTCAATTACGACTTTTGAATTTAGATGAAACTACTGGACCAATTTTGATAAAACTTAGTATGAGGATAAATTGTTTCATTGGGAGTAACATAGGCTACTTTTTATCCCGATATTCCCACGGGATCAGGAGTTACGCGGGTGACACCGCGGAGCGCTGCTAGTACTTACATAAAACCACAAAATGAGCCGGAATTAGTTACCTAGGTAACTCCAAGGAGACCGCGAAAGTTGAGTTCATATAAATATGTTGACCGCAGCTAAGGCTCACTGCAACTGCGTATGACATTCAAAACAATACGGATATGCATAACAACTTAATATTATCTACAGTTGAATATCGTTAAAAAAATCTTTCAATCTCATGTCATCAGCTTAAAATTGCACAAGTATGAAAAGTTAAGGCCTGTATTTCGAAGTTTTTAAGCTTTAAATAAAAACTGAAAAGTAAAAACAGGTTCAGTGGTCTGGAATTTTTTGAAATATATCCTATTCCTACTAATAAAATAAACTAGCGACCCGCTCCGGCTTCGCACGGCTATATTATGCATGTATTATACGTATAAACCTTCCTTTTGAATTACCCTATCTATTAAAAAAATCGCATTAAAATCCTTTGGGTAGTTTTAAAGATCTAAGCATACATAGGGACAGACAGCGAAAAGTGACTTTGTTTTATACTATGTAACTAGCGACCCGTCCCGGCTTCGCACGGCTATATTATGCATGCATTATACATATAAACCTTCCTCTTGAATCACTCTATCTATTTAAAAAAACCGCATTAAAATCCGTTGCGTAGTTTTAAAGATTTAAGCATACATAGGGAATAGGGACATAGAAAGCGACTTTGTTTTATATTATGTAGTGATAGTGAAGTGAAGTGAAGTGATAGTGATACTGATGATGTGAAAGTTTGTGTGTTTGTTTGTTACTCCTTCACGGAAAAGCAACTGGACCGATTATGATGAAACTCGGTATGTAGATAGCTGGAGACCCGGATTAACACATAGGCTACTTTTTATCCCGATATTTCCAAGGGATTGGGACCTACGCGGGTGAAACCGCGGGGCGCAGCAGTCTGTACCCATTATTGGGAAGATTTGGACAAAATATTTTATTTTTACTTTTAAATAGCTATGTGCGAAAACTTTTTTTTTAATCTTTTTTGTCATTATCTCAGTTCTAAGGTGAGCTTAAAGGTATGACACAACGGCCTATCTAAAAAAAACCAGCTACTTCCATACGGAAGCAGTGGGTCGTATTTTGTACTACGTCACCGCGTAGCTGCGCGCGCGCATGTAAGTGGCCGTCCTCGCGCGACTGATCTACTTTTTATGTAGGCAATGTTGATTGGGTTACTGTTTGTTTTACAACTAACTGTAGAAGGTTAGAGTTCGAATCCCGCCCCAAAAAAATATCTATATACGGACTAGCTGTTGCCCGCGTCTTCGTCCGCGTAGAATTAGTAGATTGGACCAAGGAATCACGTTGTCCCATACAAACTTTGCCCCCGTTTTTCACCCTCTAAGAGGTAGGTATATATATTATTATTATGAGCCTGTAGTGTCCCACTGCAGGGCAAAGGCCTCTCTACTCCCCTTCCACTGATCGCGATCTTGTGCGACGGATTGCCAATCTGCCAGAAATTTGTCCAAGTCGTCGCGCCACCTTCGGCGTGGTCGGCCGGGTTATCGTTTTCCGTTAGTTGGGGTCCAAAGGGTTGTTTTTTTAGCCCAAAGTTCATCCGGCATGCGACTGACATGGCAGGCCCAGTTCCACTTTAATGTGGCTGCTTTTTAGATAGATAGATAGATAACTTTATTGTACCACATTAAACCTTAATTCTAACACACATTCTGCTACAAAAACAATAATACCTTACAATATGGCACAATGGGCGGCCTTATCGCTAAAAGCGATCTCTTCCAGGCAACCTTTGGATGGACAAGAATTAAAGAAGGGGATGGGTGGGTTGTACATAACGTGATAGGAATATAAGGAGGAAAATAAAAAAAAAATTAAAATACATAGAAAATAATAATAATAAAATAAGTACATAATATATTTTTCGGTGGCGTCGGCTACCTGGGTCCTCTAAGAGGTAGGATTTCGGAAAATCCTTTCTTATCGGATGCCTACGTCATACAACGAACACATCCTCCAAGTTTCAGGTCTCTACGATCAGCGGTTTAGGCTGTGCGTTGATCCGTCAGTCAGTCAGTCAGGACAAAGGATTTTATATGTATAGATACTTAGATATTTGTTTCTGGTCTGGGTGTTTCTGTATGTATTAAAAAAGAAAAATAAATAAGTATTAAAAAATTAAAAGCCTAGTTCTTTAGCTTGAGGTCAGATGGCGTTGTATGAAATGTCATGCAATAGGTATTTATTTATTTTATTGCCAGCTCTATAATTATTGTGATTTAGTTGTAAGTGCCAACTAAGAATTGAATGGCTTAATCTTGTTCGCTCCAATTCCCTATGAAATATCGCAAGCATTTGTATTTATCAGTTTGACGTTTTAATTAGTATTTTCTTAGGAATAAGGTTTGAATACAATGTTTCTGGCAACATTCTACGTAAGTAGACATAAAAAATACCCTATCTCATCTTTATTATGAAGGAAAACCACAAGCAACAATTTAAGTGCAAGAATAACAAATGATAGCTGTCTTGGGAAACCCATATCAATTGCAATTTGGAAAAAAAATGGATAAAGTCATATTATTAACTTAGGTTATAAGTATAGGTAGGTATATAACTACCTAATCAGACGACCTATAAAGGTCGTTTAAAGTAAATAACTAAACTTTTTTCCAAAGCCAAAGATTTAAACTAACATGGCCATTGTAACCACTAAAGTTATTAAAAATGGGCTATTTAAAATGTTTTTTTTTGTCGATTTTATTTCGCCTGTCGATTTACGACTGAGATCAGGGCTTAGAGTAGGGGTCTGATTTTAAACTCATGCAGTAAACGCGAAGGGAGAAAGTATGATTTGGTCGCCTCTAAGTATCAAAAATCCTTCCGCAAAAACTCCAGTCTCATGAAATGGAGCTTGTCATAGCATCGAAATATCGAGCTCTAGAAAAGAAAACAAAAAACTAGTAAATGTTCCGTTTAAAATCTATTTATATAATAGAGCAAAAAGACTCATTAAGAAGTCTCTGAAATTCGGAAGAAATTCCTTTTACGACCTAGGTGAGCACTAAGAAATTTTGGAAAATCGACCTCTTAAGAGGAAAGGGTACCGGGGGCTTTCTCCATACAAACTATTAGAAACGTAGTTGACTGTTTTCTCCCTGGATAATGACACTAGAGCAAATATTTTATTATTTTTATTTCTATGATAATTAGAAAATGAAAAAATCAAAGCATAGGGGCATAGTCATAGCAGTTATAGGTTTTATGGCACAAAAATATTTGTGCTAGTGTCATTATCCAGGGAGGAAACAGTCGACTACGTTTGTATGGAGAGCGCGCAGGTACCCTTTCACCTTAAAAACAAAAAACCCTGTATAAATTAAGAACCTCCTCCTTTTTTGAAGTCGGTTAAAAACTTTAATAATTACAAATGACTCAACGCCGCTGGCTTCGGCTGTACATTGATGGTCAGCCAATCAGTTGCGTAAGTATAGGTATAATGCAATTACATTCTAGTTTCCGTCTTCGAAGCTATCGCTTGACAATAACAAATAGTATATCGTGTCCAACTAATAGATACTGGTTAAAGCCTATCACAGAAAGTAAATAGACATCAAGGTCGCAGGTTCATGGTTGTCATTGAGCAATTTTAGTAGAGCGCCCAGAACACGAACTGTCTATAAAAAAAATGTGAGCATGTGGCAGATGTGAAACATCGAAATTTTTTTGTAAAAGTAATATGCAGAAAAGAACAGATTGTGATAGAATCGCACAGTCGATTGCGCATGGCGACGCGTCGCCACACCGTACACACTACTGCATATAGACTGTATATATATACCATCATATAGCGTGGCGTGTCGCCACGGCATGCCCTATGTCCATCATTTGCAGTTTCAACCCACTGTGCGTCGCCACGCCAGATATCGGTTTTACGTGCGGCTATAGTGAGCTCTAACGATCTGCATCGAAAAACAGCCCTATGTCCATCATTTGCAGTTTCGACCCACTGTGCGTCGCCACGCCAGAAATCGGTTTTACGTGCGGCTATAGTGAGCTCTAACGATCTGCATCGAAAAACAGCCCTATGTCCATCATTTGCAGTTTCGACCCACTGTGCGTCGCCACGCCAGAAATCGGTTTTACGTGCGGCTATAGTGAGCTCTAACGATCTGCATCGAAAAACAGCCCTATGTCCATCATTTGCAGTTTCGACCCACTGTGCGTCGCCACGCCAGAAATCGGTTTTACGTGCGGCTATAGTGAGCTCTAACGATCTGCATCGAAAAACAGCCCTATGTCCATCATTTGCAGTTTCGACCCACTATGCGTCGCCACGGCATGCGTCGCCACGTCAGAAATCGGTTTTACGTGCCGCTATAGTGAGCTCTAACGATCTGCATCGAAAAACAGCCCTATGTCCATCATTTGCAGTTTCGACCCACTGTGCGTCGCCACGGCTGAAATCGGTTTTACGTGCGGCTATAGATGTTTCACATCAAAAAAAACATTCTGGACTTAAATTTTTAGACAACCCATTGGCAATATATTTATTGATCTACTAGGTTTTGCCCGCAACTTCGTTCGCGTAGAAGTCGAAAATGGACCGAGGAATCGCGTTGTCCCATATAAAATTTGCCCCCCTTTTTCACCCCCTTAGGGGTAGAATTTCGGAAAATCCTTTCTTATGCGATGCCTACGTCATACAAAGAACACACCCTCCAAGTTTCAGGTCTCTACTATCAGCGGTTTAGGCTGCGCGTTGATCCATCAGTCAGTCGTTCAGGACAAAGCATTTTATATTTATAGATTTAATTTGATATTAAATACTTTTCATCCATTAAACAGCTCGATAAAGGGATCTTAGACTATATACAAAATAGTTACTAAAATTACTGTAATAAAAGTGTAGGTAAGTACAATACCTTAAAAACCGAATCCGAAGATAAAAACATCCCTAAGTTTCGCCTAAAAAAATGACTTGCAGAAAATATAGGGTTCCGTACCCAAAGGGAACGTAATAAGAACTCTTTTGTATCTTATATAATTTTGCATACTTCAATACGTTGCTATGGTTACCTTGTCTATAACGTAAAGTAACGCATGACGCGTGTACTTCGATTTATAAGACGTTGTCACGTTAAAAAAAAAAAAAAACAACATACAGACGAATTGAGAACCTCCTCCTTTTTTAAGTCGGTTAAAAATTAGGGAGGTTCTGGCGATACGTGCCATATCCAGGGATGCTTTCTGCATCTGACCCCTGACCCAGCCATCCAGCGAGAGCGTCTTAGACCTCAATTATCATTGAAACCAAAACCTTTAATCAATCTAACCTTTGTCGACGTGAAATCAAGTCGGCAAGAGTGTTTATTCTAATGTAATATGTTACGTTATAAAAAACAACCCATTGTTCTCTATAGCAAAGGGGAAAACTTCACATTGTCTCTCCTACTTTCTACACTGACAGCTAACTTCATTCACAATACAGAACGGATCAATTTTATTTGATCGAGTTATGTAAGTTTTATATTTATAATTACTAGCGACCCGCTCCGGCTTCGCACTGCTATATTATGCATGTATTATACATGTAAACCTTCCTCTTGAATCACTCTATCTATTAAAAAAACCGCATCAAAATTCGTTGCGTAGTTTCAAAGATCTAAGCATACAAAGGGACATAGGGACGGCGAAAAGTGACTTTATTTTATATTATGTGGTGATTACTAGCGACCCGCTCCGGCTTCGCACGGCTATATTATGCATGTATTATACATGTAAATCTTCCTCTTGAATCAGACTATCTATTAAAAAAAACTGCATCAAAATCCGTTGCGTAGTTTTAAAGATCTAAGCATACATAGAGACAGACAGCGGAAAGTGACTTTGTTTTAAAACTATGTAATGATTAAGTAGGTATTCTTGCACTCGCGGTTTTCCCCGCGTAAGTCCCGATCCTACTGGAATATCCGGATCAAAAGTATCCTATGTCCTTTTCCATTCCCTTAACTATCACTATGCCAATTTTCTTCCAAATCGGTCCAGTCGTTTGACCGTGAAGAGGGAATAAACAAACATACAAATAAAAAAATAAACAAACTTGCAAAGAAACAAAAGTACTATTCGTCTCCATAGAAAAGACATCAACGGGGTCCTCTGATTTTTCATTTCAACCTGTTGGCTTTTTCTTGCTTTATTTTTTTTTACAAAGTAAGTAATATGATGTTGCTGTGTCGCGTACTAGATGAGGTAGGTAAGTAAGTAAAAATAATATTTTTAGCTTATACCTACGAGTCAAAATAAAATGAAGTATAAAAAATATTTCCGATTTATTTTCCAACAGTACAAACATTTTTTCTTTATTTTTAGATATGGTATGAAACAGTAACTTATTTTGGGTTGAAAGAAAAAAAAAATTATTTAATTTGATCACGGGTTGAAACGAAAATAAATTATGGTATTAAACGGAAATTCAATGTATAATTGGTATGAAACAGAAATACGCCAATAATAATTGTACAGCACACTAGTGTATATTCTAAACAACTTTTGTTCTACGACTTTTGGAAATTGGAAAAAAAATATGAAAATTTTGAGGTTATGTAAATTCGAAAAAACAGCTGATTTTTTAAAACAAAGGTCAATCAGACTAAGAACAGTAGATAAAACTTAATAAATAAGTAAAATTTTATGGTTATTGACCTCTCCGTGTATGGAACAGCTTCAGATAAACCTAACCTCAAAATTTTCAAAATAATGTTCGAATTTCCATAAGTCGTAGAAAAAAAGTTGTTTGTTTAGGTGCACAGAAGTAGCAGTTAAAAAAAATTGAGGTTAGGTTTACCTGAAAATCAGCTGATCCTTACACGGAGAAGTCATTAACCTTAAAATTTTACTAATTTTTTAGGTTTCATCTACTGTTCTCAGTTTGAATGACAATTGTTTTAAAAGATCAGCTGTTTTTCGAATTAACATAACCTCAAAATTTTCATATTTTTTTCGAATTTCCAAAATTCGTAGAACAAAAGTTGTTTGTTAAGGTGTCAGAAGAAGCCCTCAACGGCTTGCTAGTCTAATTACCAATAACCCTGTATACCTAAGATTGAATAAGGTTTGTGCTTGTATTCGACTACTAATAAGTAGGTACCTAGTTATGTGTTACAATCGTTGTGTAACCAAAATGAAACAATGCTGAGAGTCAATCGAGATATCGCAGCGCAGATGGAACGCAAGCCGACAGTTTCAAATGAAAGTTCAATTTGGCAAAGTTAGTATGTATTACTCAATTAAATAACTTAATTATTAACGAACATAACGAGTTACAAAAGTGTATTAGGAGAAGAATTATAAAAAAAGAATACCTAACTTAATAAAAAATTTAAATTTAAAAAGATCTAAGTCTTTTTTATAATTCTTCTCCTATCACCAGGGCTATTACCTGCCGAGTAAACCTTCATAATTAGCAGTATGTGAAATACAAGCAAAGATGGGGAATGTAGATAAATGGTTTAGTGTTATGTAGCTGATGTACCAGGGGATCATATATTATAAGGAGCTCTCATCTCGTCATACAGATTCTACTACATCTGTCTTACTGGAGCTGACAGCTCGGCCAGGGCTAATACTTGCTCAGTATACCATAATAAACCTTTCAAAATTCATTAATTATTAAGACGACGATGAATTTTCATGAAATTATAGCAAAATATTACCATGCCATCATTCTTTATTTTCTGACATTGGCTATATAGGCACGCCTTTTTGGGTAAAAAAAAAGAGAATGTCTTTATTGTCTTTGGTTTGCGCGTATGCGCGTGTAATAAGTATATAGCCTAATAACGGTACCTAATAAATGCTTTTTAGTATAAAATTATTTAACGCAATAAATAATATTAGAATTTAATAGTTGATTTCCTGAAATAGCCGACCTTTGGAATGTTTAGTCTAGTCTAGATTGAATGCAACTACTTAGGAACTTACAACACGTATATTATGTATACTATTAGTTCAATTGTATCTATTGAATTACGTGAATTCATTATTATTTTATTTAATTAAACGGAAAAGGAATTTTAACTTTATAGTGATTTCTTTAAAATTTTCGGTATCTTATCAACTTTGAAAATGCTGTCTAGACAGACGACTTATTTAAAGTCGCTGAAAGTCGTTGAACGCAGAGGATAAACGACGAATCGCTCCGGAAGTCTTTTTTCTCCTGGGGAAACTCGGTCGGGTACCACTCCGTTATAGGGCCAACGAAGTGGTAATGTTGGGCTCCAACCGACTAAAACCCCAGGGTGCTCTGTCTCGATGCCTAGTATCACGGCTACGGGGATCGCTTTCGCATACAACCGCAGCCCCAATGGCATTTGGGGGAAACCTGATTGAACTGACCTGACCTGAGTCTTCAGTGGACGTCTTGCGGTCCTGTCCACCTTTGTATGTTTGTTGCGATTATTTTTCTATATTGTCTCTACCAACTATATTGCAATATAAACTAGTAGTTCGCCCCGAACTGAGACCTCACGAGTTTTTTTCAGCGTTTATTATATTTCAGCGTAAAGTACTAAAATGTATAATATAACGACGAAAGACTCCAAATACGACAGGTCTATCTTATTTGAATGATAGGTGCCTAGTATCGCTATTATCTGACATTGGATGATTTAGAGAATCCAAACACGATAGGCATAACTTGTTGTTGTTGTTAAGTTCTAAAAGCATAGGCCAGCTCAATCATCACACCCTGGACATCCGTTGACTCTTTAATTTTACTCAAGACATTTTGAATGTGTCCAACATAATATCCAGAAGATAGTAATTCCTTTCCTTCCTTCCTTATGTATCTACTTATCATAATGTTACGTAAGAGGAAACGAGAAGACAAGCTCGAGAACGAGAATATATTAGAGAAGTTTGAGGCCAATATGTCCTGTAATAAGTCCCTAAACTAAAATATAACAAGTCAATAAAAATTATAAAAAAATTAGTCACAAATTTTATAATTATCAGAGTCTCTAGATCGGCTAGAACCGAACATTCCTACTATTTAATACTATCCACCACTATTATTGTAAAACAGCCCATGATTATGAAATAAATAATTATAGGAAATGAAGCAAAGAGAGTTCGGACGATTTTGGGCAAAGTAATAAATTTCTATAAATTTTAAATTTAAATAAATTTGGATTAAGAATATTGTAAATAGTAAGCGTGTTACATTGTGAATTTGTGATGCTACACCTTCGTTATTTTTCTTTTGCAATCACAATGTAACACGCTTACTATTTAAGTACAATATTCTTAATCCAAAATTAGATTTTATTTTCTATTTTTTAGTTGGACTTTTTTTATTAAAGCGTGTTTTTTTTAGTTTTTTATTCTATTAATTTATTTTATACTTTTTGGTCTTTGATAACTTAATATGTTAGATCGGATCCTGGTTACTGTTGAAAGACAAACTACTCGTCAAGACGATTCTAACGAGCCTAAACTCGATGAGGTTGTGTCGTTTCATTGCGAAGTTCCTATGACCACCTTCCAGTTCCATCATCAGACCCTGGTTACCATTGAAAGACAAACTACCCGTCAAGGCGATTCTAACGAGCCCAAACTCGATGGGGTTCTGTCGTTTTATTGCGAAGTTCCTATGACCACCTTCCAGTTCCATCATCAGACCCTGGTCACCATTGAAAGACAAACTACTCGTCAAGACGATTCTAACGAGCCCAAACTCGATGGGGTTCTGTCGTTTCATTGCGAAGTTCCTATGACCACCTTCCAGTTCCATCATCAGACCCTGGTCACCATTGAAAGACAAACTACTCGTCAAGACGATTCTAACGAGCCCAAACTCGATGAGGTTGTGTCGTTTCATTGCGAAGTTCCTATGACAACCTTCCAGTTCCATCATCAGACCCTGGTCACCATTGAAAGACAAACTTCTTGTCAAGACGATTCTAACGAGCCCAAACTCGATGGGGTTGTGTCGTTTCATTGCGAAGTTCCTATGACCACCTTCCAGTTCCATCATCAGACCCTGGTTACCATTGAAAGACAAACTACTCGTCAAGGCGATTCTTGACGAGTAGTTTGAATGTAATGAGATAATTCCTGCAGATTCCCTCCAGCTCTATCATCAGATCAGTTCCATGGTACCATATTATTGTCACCGAAGTTACGCCCTTTCATTTGATACCCCACTCGGGTATATTTGCAGTATAGTTTGTGTGCCATATAGGTAGATCCCCTTTTGGACCCCTATCTCCGTAACCCCCTGACCGATCCTGCTCATGTTCGAACTTAAAAATTCTATGGACCTCAACTACTTGTACACCAAAAATCATGAAGATCAGAGCAACGGTACTCAAGTTATCGTCGAACAAACATACAAACATACAAACATACGAGCGACCGACCCTTCTCAACACTAGACCTCTCTCGCTTCGCTCGTTCGGTCAATTAAGCATTTTATGTGCATCTTAGAATTAAAATATTTTTATAATAAACATAATCAAACAAAGAGATCGAATAGAACGAATTTTCTCACTAATGGATTGCGAAACGAACCGGTGCATTTGTGGAGCAAGGTCGGGGCAAGATGGCGGCCGCGTGGCACATCGAATGTCAGAGCTTTCGCGCCAAAACCGTGCCGAGATCGATTTTCGCGGGTTTTTCTATCACGCCAAATTGTAATATACAGATTCTGTGGAGAATATTGAAAATTATGCACATCTCTACCAGTCAAGCCGTATGAAGTTTATGTACCAGGGGATTATAATTTATAAGGAGCTCCCATGTCAACATACTTCTACCACATGAGTCTTCTACTACATCTTTCTGTACTGGAGCTGACAGCTCAGCCAAGGCTAATTCGAGTACCTACCTTAACCTTCCCTTCATAGTTCTTAATGATTTAGTAATATGGAGCTGAAATACTATGGAATCATAAATTATATGGAGCTCTCATCTTATCAGACTACTGCCCTTAACTTACTTTTATTGGAGCTGACAGCTCAGCCACTAAACGTTCATAATAAGAAGCATGTGAAATGTATAGATAATTTAGTGATATAGATATTTTATTTTTATTTTATTGTTATTTATAGAGCTGATACCAGGGAATCATAAGTTAAAGGAGCTCTTAAATCATAAAACACCTGCCCTTTAAACTTCCTGTGTAATATGGAGTTGATGTACTAGGGTATCATAAGTTAAAAGGAGTCCTCGACTCATCATACTGACTCGACGAGCTGTCACCTGCAGTACCTACAACAAATACTTCATATTTGTCATACTACAGCTGACAGCTCGGCCAGGGCTAATACCTGCCCAGTAAACCTTCATAATTAGCAGCATGTGAAAATAATTCGTTTGTATGTTAATATGTGAATACAAAACACAATGACCTATCAGACAATACTTTGCGATAAACAATGAAAGGAACTAACGTTTTCAAACCAAGGACTATATTTGGGTTGAATTATTAATAAAGCACCATATTAATTAATTTAAATATAGATGTCTTTGTACTTTGCTATTTAGGATATACCCTGAATAATGCCATATGATAGGGTCACGAGGCGAGAAACTCGAAATATCTGGATAAAAATTAAAAATAAGTAGGATAATAATTTAAAAGAGAACAAATTATTTTGAGTGAATCGTGCTAATGTGCGCCTACAAATAAATATAAGTAAGTCCAATTTGAAATGCTTTTTCTAAACTTAAATTCAAAACAAGAATTTATTAGAAAATAAATTTATTACAATAATTGGAATCAGCGGATCCACAACTGTCAAAATTGGAACACTTAGAAAAATGAGAACTAGCAATCGCAAAATAAGAATTTTTCATCAAGCACATAGTAATCCTACAAAATAACTTATTTTAAATCTAGAACAACTACCTATTTTATTTAAGTATAAATTATTGCCAGTAATAGTACGTTTGATTTTAGAACCGTAAACATTAAAACATTATAAAATAATCACTAGCCTGCATTGTCAGTGGTAAATAATGCGTTTAATATTAAAATGATCGTTATTGTTGCCGAAATATCGATAGTTTTATTATCGATACTTTACATCGAAATCAGACCTATCGATAGACCTATCGACGATGGTATCGATCGATACTGTCAATACTATCGATTTGTGCTATATACAGAATAATTATTGATACTATGCTTAGTATCGATTGTCTAAGAATAGTTGTCGAGGAGGCTCACAGCTAAGCGACGCTCGCTGATCTTTACGGTCGTGCGGGTTAAGCGACGCCTGGCGCAGTCATTACTTCGATGGGTGGCCAATTAGTAGTGTAGCAAAAATGTGTTTTCGTGAGCCCCTCCGTGCTTTGGAAGGTACGTTAAGCCATTGGTCCCGATTGTCTAGTAGCAGTCGTTAGGTCAAGTTAGAGGCCTTAAGGCGATCTGAAAACTCTAACAATAGGTGAGCCATATCACTATACGAGAAGTAGAAGAAGTATCGATTGTTATCATGCAATACTATCGATACTATCTATATTTTGGTTACTGTTAATTTTAAATTTAAATACTATTGACAAAAATTCTACAGTCACTATAATAGTTCATGTTCTAACCCACAGAACTTAGACCTAATTGAATCTACACTTTGACGTGATAACGTCTTATAAATTGAAAAAATGTTGCGTCCGTTCCCGTTAGGAAACAGAGCATTAAATAATAATATCTCATCTGGGCATCTGAGCTCATCTGGGCTTGTCTTATGGTAACGAGTGACGAATAGAAGACATAAATAAAAGAAAAAAAACCAGACAAAAATAGACCAAAAAAAATGTCAAAAAAGGAATAATAAAAAAAAAATAGCTTTTTCTTATAACGTATCACGTAAAATTATCGTCCGTAAAGCGACTTTACAGACAACCATTTTTTATGCTGTTTCTAAAAATGCCTTATAATAGTCAGAATTTATTAAAGAGGTTAGATTGTGAAATATTATTACGCACAGTGATATCGATATACCTACTATCGATAGCCTATTGATGCTTAATGAACTATCGATAGACTTTCGATAGTCGATTAAAGATCGACAACACTAACGATCGGATATTACACAAGTTAATGCATCGGTTCCGATGGCGGAATACGCAGGCCGTACGGTGCCAACGGTTGCGCGGGAGTGGTTTTTTTCACACGAACTGTGTAAGTAATTGGGCGTCCGCGGCCTTGCGTGTTACAAAACTTATGAGAAATATGAAGATGTAAGGCTTTAGAAAAATAATATTAACAACGAAGTTTTTTTAAATGAAAAACCTCTTAATTTAGAAATGTAACACGCAGCCAATCAGAGGTTAAAAAACATAATATATTAACGTTTTGACGAGACCTTTCCCTTAAACACGGTCGACTAAGCTGAGAGGGTAGTATAGTTATAAAAAATATATGTAAATGAAAAAAAAACTTTGGCATAGATTAACGAATAATTAGTACGTTCCCGCTGATCAAACTTTCTAGTCAACGTAGTTTGTCCAAAAGGAATACATTTTCTCGTTGTCAAACTACTCGTGGTTAACAAAAGGCGAAGGAAACGGAGAAATACGATAAAATTCGCTTAGGTAATCATTATTTCACGTAATTTTTATGATTTTCTATCATTTTCAGCACATTTATATGGCAATTTTAGTACCTACAGTTTAATTACAAAAGCATGGCGGTGTTAACTAGCAACTGTTGCGTCAACACCGATAAATTACTATAGAATAGATATGACAGACACGAAATAGACATTAAGGAACTAATATTCTACTATAGTAGGTCACTATAGGTGTTCGAGTCCTAACGAAAACACATTACAATTATTAACGCACAAATTGAAACCGAAAGCAAGACGCCTTTCGCATTGTTTCTGAATTATGTACCAGATGGTTGGCGACAAGCAAATCTGCAGAGGTGACTTTGTCAAACATTCCTTGGTACACAGCCTACAACGACCTTGGTACACAGCCTACTAAATAGTTACTACTGGCACCGGTCGCCTTCGTTGGTGAAAATTGTTGATTGTTACAAGTATGTTGTGTTTTTCTCAAAAGTGCTGAGATGGAATTGTAGGTGAGATTTTTACCAACATTTTGGTATGATTTTGAACCAAACATTTCCTATAGTTTTGAAGCTATCCTAAAATTAAGAATTAAAACTAGTCTAGCTTTGAAATGACAAAGAATTTTCGCCTCGAAATTACCCCAAAATATCGGTAAAATTTTTACCTACAATTCCATCTCAGCCCTTTTGAGAAAAACAAAACACATTAGTTACAATCAGCAATATTAGTTTTAAGCAACGGGTATTTCTAGCGCGTTGCGTTTGGCAGCATAAGCAGCCTTAAGTGGTGTTGTGTGTACCATTTGTTGGTGAAATCTTTTCCTACATTATAATATAATAGACGGAAATTCCTTTGCGTTTACGAAAGAATATTGGTAAATCTTTGAACAAATATTACTTGTTTTCAACGAGGTTAGGTTTTTGAAATTCCTATATTATTATGTGTAATGGCGTCAGATGCTGACAAAAAAAGATCAACGTCAACATCTAGTTTACTAAATATTATCAATTTCATTGTAGTCAACAAAACGTGGAGAATTTTATCACATTTTGATTGACGTGATAACTTGATGGAACACCTGCATTCACAAAAAAGTGTCATGTTCCGGTACCATGACGGCGTCATGGTAAACGTCACGAGTCTTGTGTTTGTTTTATAATAATATCGCTTGTCAAATTATCGAATGTAAGCCGACTTTACCGACAACCATTTTTGTATATAAATTTTAAAAATTCTACACTTAATCTATGTAAGGTGAGTCCTTACTGTTATTAACCTACATAATTACACACCTACGTACCTATACCTATAATTAAATTAGTATTGTACTTATTGAACGATCAATTAACTTCCGTAAAGACACGATATCATTATTGCCAACATAGTAAAAAAAACGTTAATCTTTTTCTTTTTTAATTAATTTTTGAGCTGCCAGACCTTGGTTTTGATTAAAAGAAACAATTGCATTCAGGAAGTAGTGAATGAATCGTATCTTTCAATCGATTTCATTCAATGGCTATTTTTAATCTGTGATCTATAGTTATTATGATAGTTATATTTTACTCTTTGGTTTAATTTCAGTGGAAGCTTTGCGCACAATAGATAACTCATTCTCTTTAATATATCCCTAGTCCATGAAATATTACATGTTTTTGGCTTAGCGTGCATTTGTCAAAGGACGCAACTTAATTTTCTAGATATCAAGGGGGTTGGTTTAAAGTTAAATCTAAGTTTGAGGGATTTTATCCCTTGTCCCACGGCCGCCATCTTAGAAATAGTGTCAGTTAACATTTTTTGTTTAATATGTGTCAAACATATCAGTTACCTAACATTTTTTGTTCAAAATGTGTCAAAAATATCAGTTAACATTTTTTGTTGCAAATAAAATTATCTACAACTTTTGTCAAGTAACTCTTAGTCGTAAACCAAAATAAAAAAGTTGTAAGCGAAAATCCATTACTCCGTTTCCTAAGCTATTTTTACGGTCCCTTCTGGCTGAAAGCATGAAACTTGGCATGACTTGGCCTGGCTGACTGACTGACTGATATCATAACACAACACAAATCAATGGATGGATTAAAATTAGCATACGCTAAAAAAGGATTTTGAAAAATTCAACACCTACGCAGCAAAAGTTTAAAAAATCATGTAATAACGTACAGAACAGTCTGAATGGCGGGTCACGGCATGGCATCACAACACTTTCGTGCAGAGAAAATGAAAGTACAATCGAGAACGAAAGTGGTAGAGAATTGTGCCGCGCGCCGAGCAACGCGATCTCAATTGACGTTACGTGGTAGATAACCCGGTTATAGCATTTTGAAGGTTACGAAATTGTTTTATCGGAACCAATTTCATAATTCTGTTCTCTGGTAAGTTTATCGTTTCGTGAGATCTAAAACGTATTGATAAAAATAAAAATAAAATACTTTTTACTCCCGAACGGAACGGAAGACGGTATAATAAATAAATTAAATAAATAAATAAATATTGCAGGACATTCCACACATCGCCATCTAGCCCCAAGCTAAGTAACTAGACTTGTGTTATGGCTGCTAGACAACGGATATACTACTTATATAATTTTCTTTTGTAAATATATACTTATAATACATAGAAACAACCAGACCACAGACAAATATCTGAGCATAAATACTTGTCTGAGGCGGGAATCGAACCCGCAACCCTGTGTTTGGCAGTCCGGCATAGTGACCATTGTGCCAATTGCGTCGTCAAATATACAAAGACTCCTGACTTTACTATTCATTGTCTTTTATTGCATAAAAAAATGGTTGTCTGTAAAGTCGGTTTACGGACTATAATATTTACGTGATAACGTCATAAGAAAACATTGATGGTAACCATAGAAACGATAATACGTTGCTATGGTTACCTTGTGAATAACATGATGCGTTCTCGGAACGTGATGCGTTCACGGAACATGACGCATGACGTCACACTTTTTTGTGAATGCAGGTGTTTATCAATTTATTAAATCTATCATATCTTATCTTACCGAAGCCTTTATTGCTAACTGTACCAAACAATTTCATGGACCCGTTGAGAAAGCAAATATTATATAATTTGAAATGTCGTGGACCCATTGGGAAGCAAAGTATGAATCAGATTTTTTTGAAAACAATGAAGTCGTGGGCCTCTGGGAATGAGCCAGAGGAGGTGGCGCGTTTGTTCGTGCACTCAAATGTTCCCATTTATTTTACATTTGACGACCCAGTTACATTTGACGACATACAGTTACATTTGACGACATATTTTACATTTGACGACCCAGTTGGCACAATGGTCACCATGCCGGACTGCCAACCACAGGGTTGCGGGTTCGATTCCCGCCACAGACAAGTATTTATGCTTAGATATTTGTCTGTGGTCTGGTTGTTTCTATGTATTATAAGTATATATTTACAAAAGAAAAGTATATAAGTAGTATATCCGTTGTCTAGCACCCATAACACAAGTCTAGTTACTTAGCTTGGGGCTAGATGGCGATGTGTGGAGTGTCCTGCAATATTTATTATTTATTTATTTATTTATGTCCAAAACGGCTAGACCGAATAAGATTTTATATAAAATATTTGTGATTCACTGGTTCGTAGATAGTTGTTACCAATAACGGTCGATAAGAGGGGATTTAAATAAGAATGCAGGGTCTCGCCGATCCGCTATTCTCCCCAAGGGGAGCCGTTAAGAGGTGAACTGTTAAGAGGGAAGGGTCGACCTCTTCTTCAAAGAGTAAGAAACATTAAGGTAGGGGTAAACACAAAAGATCCCGATTGGGTCGAAGTGTTGCTGGCTTTTTGTCAGCCCCCAATAAATAAGATAAGAGGAAAGGGTACCGGTGCTCTCTCCATACAAACGTAGTCGACTTTTTTCTCCCTGCTGAATACAGACACTAGATCAAATATTTTTGTTGCATAAAACATGTTTTTTTATTTTTTTATCCTTAATTTCTATGATAATTAGAAAATGAAAAAAACCAAGACATAGGGGCATAGATGGGGCATAGTCATGGCAGTTATAGGTTTTATGCAACAAAAATATTTGCGCTAGTGTCATTATCCAGGGAGGAAACAGTCGACTACGTTTGTATGGAGAGAGCGCAGGTATCCTTTCACCCTAAGATTTGTTCAATCTTATCAAAAACAAGAAATTATACTTCAGCGTCTATAGGGAGTGGATGATTTTCTTGCTTCAAGAAACCTTTATTTCTTATACACTTCCGTCCATCTATAAAAGTTTTATTTTTATTTTGTTTGCAATGAACAGGCTCCGAAACTACTGGACCTATTTTGATGAAACTTGGTATAAGGATACATTAATTCAATGACAGTAACAAAGGTCACTTTTTATTCCGATGTTCCCACGGGATCGGGAGTTACGCAGGTGAAACCGCGGAGACCTGCTATTATTTACATACTAGCTGCGCCTCGCGGTTTCACCCGCATAAGTCCCGATCCCATAGGAATATCAAAATAAAAAGTAGCGAATAGCCTTCCTCGATAAATAGACTATCTAACACTAAAAGAATTTTACAATTCTAACCAGTAGTTCCTGAGATTAGCGCGTTTAGACAAACAAACTCTTCAGCTTTATAATATTAGTATAGATACACTCAAAGTTCCTAAACATGTAAATCAAAGAGGTAATAATTAATTAATATCGCACATCAAGTAAATAATATAAATAATAAACATGAAGTTTTTCAATTATAAACCCGCTAATGGTAGGAAGTGTCGACTATATAAATTTTCCATATTAATAAGTAATGGACTTATCTTTAGATACATAGTTTATGTTTTATCATAGCAATAAAGCAATATCTCTGTAAATAAACTTTGTTTGCAAAAAAACAATAATTATATTATACAATGTGTTTCAACGAAGGGTTTAAAAAAACCGGCCAAGTGCGAGTCGGGCTTAAAAAGGATTTCGTTCCATTATATACTGTTTTTGTTGCTATAGTGACAATAGAAATACATCTTCTGTAATCAACTGTCTGGCTATTACGGTTCATGAGATACAGTTTGGTGACAGACAGACAGGTCTTAGTAATAGGGTCCCGTTTTACCCTTTGAGTACGGAACCCTAAAAAGTGATTGTTCAAGACGCCTAAGCAAACAACTTTTTTTCTACGACTTTTAAAAAATAGAACATTTTTTGGAAATTAAACTTTTGAGGCTATTTTTATTGAAAATAAAAACAGCTGGATTTTGAAAATGAAGACAATAATTGTTTAAACAAGAAAAACAACAACATACAGACGAATTGAGAACCTCCTCCTTTTTTGAAGTCGGTTAAAAAGCACTCCAAACTGAATAAATAAAACTTTAAGGTCAGTACAGCACAGTACCTAACAGACCTGTATTAAATAAAGTATATAGAATAATATTGCACAGAACCTATACCACCCTCGTAGTACAGAGCCAACGGTGTGCTAGTTTCATAACGATGTTTTCCTTCACCGTAACGGCTGTTAATTAGCGCACATAAATTTTACAAAGAAAAATCCATTGCGCCCTACATAATGTAATCATAATATGTAAAACATTATATAGCACATCTTGATTAACAATATACTTAAGTAACATTTTTAAACAATAAAACAAAAGTAGATAACTCTACCCTATTACGATCTTCTTAGAAGTAGGGATGCGCATGCGCAGCCGGCAACGTAACTGTCATGCAATAGTGACATAATTTATTTCCTTCCCGCTTCCGCTGATATGGCGTTCGTTGCGTCATATTGCCAAGATTGGTTATTTTGTGACATAAAAAATACTAAGTACCGACAATAAGGGCTAATATATTTTTTTTAAGAATCTTGATTTTAGTGACAAAATCTAACACACATAAATTGTTTTTCAGATTGACAATAAAGCAAGTATTTATCTGATAACCTGTATAAATACGTAGTTTTCCCTATTTTTATGAAATATTTAGCTTTTAGGGTTCCGTACCCAAAGGGCAAAAACGGGACCCTTATACTAGGACTCCACTGTATGTCTGTCACCAGGCTGTATCTCATGAACCGTGATAGCTAGACAGTTGAAATCTTCACAGATTATGTATTTCTGTTGCCGCTATAAACTCTGTGAAAATTTCAACTGTCTAGCTATCACGGTTCATGAGATACAGACTGGTGACCTTTGGTCCCTTTTTTACCTTTTGGATACGGAACCCTAATAAAGTATACGTTTTTTTTAAATTTAGGCAATTTATACAGAATTTTGGGAATTTTCAACACCGAAGAACCAATGAAGAAGAAGGATGAGAGAATATTGTATGTAGCGGAGATGAGAATGTTGAGATGGATGTGTGGAGTAACGAGGATGGATAAAATAAGGAATGAGTATATTAGAGGAAGCCTGAAAGTAGCACCGGTTATTGAAAAAGTAAAAGGGAACCGTTGAGTTGGTACAGACATGTGATGAGAAGAGAAGAGACGCATGTGACTAGAAGAGTGATGAATATGAATGTAGAGGGATGGAGAGGAAGAGGACGACCGAAGAAAAGATGGATGGACTGCGTGAGACAAGACATGAGAGAGATGAATGTGAATGATGAGATGACGACTAATAGGAGTGAATGGAAGAAGACATACTGCGCCGAGTCCATATAAATTGGGATAAGGGCAGGAAGATAATGACCCTTTTAATGGATGGACTGCGTGAGACAAGACATGAGAGAGATGAATGTGAATGATGAGATGACGACTAATAGGAGTGAATGGAAGAAGACATACTGCGCCGAGTCCATATAAATTGGGATAAGGGCAGGAAGATGATGATTATATACCGAAAGGCCCGTTCACAATAATTCTGTTGCCACATTATCACCGCCATTAATAACCTGACCTACATTAGAGCAGAAACAATTTAACAATTTAGATTATCTTAATTAAAACCCAATCGCAATAATCCTAAAAAACAAAAAAGTTTGACATCCAAAAGGATATTAATTTATATTATCTAAAATGGTATTATAATATCTCATTCATTAGCGATGTGACTTATAAAATATATCGATAACTGTTTCGCTATTATAATAAACATCAATTGACAATTTAAATACAGAAATAACGGCAATTTTAGGTTATAATTAAATCGATAGTCGATATTATTTATAGATAGATAGATAGATAGATAGATAAACACTTTATTGTACCATAAAAACAAAACACAAAATTAATTCTAACAAAGTACTTACATGATATTAAAATAAAAATAAAGGTGAATGGGCATTTTCGTATAGACGGTGTCCCACCTGTTGTATAGAGTCGAATTATATGTCATATGACAGGTCATGAAAGTAGCTTTATTTTATTGTTGACACTAATCCTGTAACTCGAATAGGGACGGATCTAGGACGTTTTCAGTTTTGAAAAAAAATGCTTTCTATTTAGGCCGAGATGTACGTCATTTGATAGCTTTTGACAGTAGCATTATTTTATTACATGACCTCCTCCTCCTTGCGTCGATTCCCCAATGCTGGGGGTCGTGACCCATCAGGGAATTAACTTCTCTCTTACAATGTTGCGCCATCTTTTCCGGCTTTCGGCGACATGAACCGCTTCGGCAATATTCATGTTAAGAGTGGTGCGGATCTGGTCAGTCCAGCGCATTGGACTCCTCCCTCTCGATCTCTTACCGTCCATTTTTCCGGTAACTATTAGTTTTTGGAGGTTATCACCGGGTTTACGGGCGATATGGCCAAAGAACTCAAAAATCCTCCTCAGGCATATGTTGTAGAGCCTAGGCTTTTTATCTATTTTGAGTTCTACGCGGATCGAGTGATTGGTCCTAAACGCAGTCCAAGGGATACGAAGCATTTTCCTCCAGCACCACATCTCAAAGGCGTCGATGCGCTGGCGGTCTCCAGCTTTCAATGTCCATGTCTCCGCACCATACAGGAAAATGGAGAAGACTAGAGTGTTGACGAGGGTCATTTTTGTCTTATTGGTGATGTTACGATCCTTCCATATCCTGTCGAGCTGAGACATAGCAGCCTTGGCCATTCCAATTCTCCTACGAACTTCAGCTTCACAAGACCCGTTGTTGCTAATGCTAGAGCCCAAGTAAATGAAGTGGTCAACAGTTTCCAAATTGAGTATTCCATTGAGCTCTAGCTTAGAAGCACGATCCACCACCATGATCTTGGTTTTAGACCGGTTTATGGCTAGTCCCATCTCCAAACTGTGCTGCTCCATTTTGTTTAGGAGCTGTAGCATTTCAGCTTCGTTAGCTGCGAAAAGGATGGTGTCGTCGGCGTAGCGTAAGTTTTGAATTTTAGTGCCGTTGATGGTAATTCCACCATCCCAATCTTCACAGGTCCGGCGTATGATGCTCTCACCGTAAATGTTAAATAAGACAGGGGATACGATGCATCCTTGACGAACTCCTTTGCCAAACGAGAAAGGTTTCGACGTCGTCTTGTCGACTCTCACTACCCCCTGCCTATCTGAGTATAAGCCTTGAAGCACCCTGACCAGATGTTTTGGGACTCCCATCTCCTCGAGAACCGACCATAGAAGCCTCCAGTCCACACAGTCAAAAGCCTTGCTGTAATCGACAAAGCACATAATGAATGGTACATTGAATTCGTAAGCTTTTTCAACAAGTTGCCTAACATTCAGAATCTGCTCACGCGTACCCTTGCCCTTGACGAAAACATGACACTGATTCTGAAATAAGAACAGGGACGGATCTAGAACGTTTTTAGTAAAAACGCTGTCCAGATTTATATAGTTTAAAAGGTGGTAACAGTAGCTTTATTGTTTAACACCATTCCAGAGAGATACGAACTGGAACGGATTCAGCGCATCATGAATTAATTGAAAAAAGAAATGGTTGTCTATAAAATCGGTTTACGGACGATAATTTTACGTGATAACGTCATAAGAAAACGATGGAAAATTGTGATTTTTTGATTAGCTTTTATTTTTATTCTTTTCCGTTATATTATTTTCCTTTTTGTTTCAAATATATTTTTTCTTTATATACTTAATTCTTCTTCTATTTGTCTTTCGTCACCTTAACACAAGCCAGATGACCGATATTATAAATAAACAATATAAAACAAAATCGCTCGGATGATGATGATAAAACAAACACGAGACGCGTGACGTCTACCGAATCAAAACGGCGTCATAGGCATATTGTTACCATGACGCTTGACAACAGTCTTTTTGTGAATGCAGGTGTTCATCAATTAATTATACGTTAAAAAACTATCTATATCTATTTCAGTTGATTTGATAGTGATTGAAACAAGAATTAACTATTTTCTATGATTTATCAACTATCTTGTGTCTTGTGGAAAATCTTAAGTAATTGTAGTTATTAATTGATTAACCATTTGGTTCTCACCGATTGTATAACTATGACGCCAAAGCACTTAAATGAATTCATCAACATATAAAACCCAGTTATATTTGAAGTATAAGAAATGTAATCCATGGGAAGAAAATGAGACTCCGAAAAAGTTTTTTTTAGGATCGCCAGTCCGGCGATCCTAAAAAGAACAGCAGCAGGGTTGCAGCTAGCAGGGTTGTCAAAATTAGCCTCCTTAAATGAGTAATTTTTTTCCCATTATTGGAGTTAGTTTCAATCCTCTTGTAGAAACAGTTATGAGAGATGTTAGTTAAAAAGAACTTTCTGAACTTCAGACATTGTTTTGTTTGAACTTATGATGACGACAGATGCATTATTTAGGGTGACATCAACTCGATGGCTATGCAAAGCTTTTTTCTGGCAGAAATAGCATACAGCAGCAGACCTATGGTATACATCATGCGTGGGTTGATCCTCTAATCGGAATACCGTTCGTTTTTTCTAAACCCACATTTTATTTTAGTGTTCTGACAGTGCTGTTTAAATTAAACATATTTTGTCTACGACAACGCCTTAATATTTTAGAGTTGCTGGTGTTTGTCACCCTTAATTTTTCATTTATTTACGTAGGTTAAATGCTCAGAGTTGGTTCTTAGTCGAATTAGTATTTAGCTAGTTCACTGTGTTGTCAGTAAAATCCTGGAAGCGTTTGATAAATCCTTCTTCTGCAAAAGATTTCACCTGCAGGGTGAATCTTATATCATCAGCAAAAAGCTTTAGTGTTTTATTTTAATTTTTGTCACTAATCAAAAATTAGGGTCACTATCCTTTGTATTACGCCACATACTAACTCCATTCTGGTAGCAAACATAGAATGTTCTAAACTGAAGGTTTCCTATTTACTAGGACAAAATAAGGATTTTGAACTGTGGTGATGCCAATTTGGGTATTTTTTGCCAGTCAAGTTCCCTTATGAAAGCAAAGACTTTGGTAATAGTACTCCTGTTTATCAGAACAAAGATTTCATTGTCATGAATTAAATCCTGGTTGTTACCTTTTTTGTAACGACCAATATTTAAAAAAGCAGGTATTTTATCTAAAGGTCAGTGTATTCAGCCCACTCTTCCACTCTACATTCCTCTAGTTTTAGACTATGACTGCTTAAACCTCCGACAACGAACATTATACCAGTAGCGCGATGGTGGCACTACCATATTGGCAATAAGAAATCTCCAATACGAGTTTAACTCCAGCGATAATCGGTACATTAGATCAAGTAGGTAACATTTCTGATATTTGTAGACGCTTTCGTTTTGTAGCAGTTCGTTTCATGACTTGTTCTGTTTCTATCGGTTCAGCCCAAGCCAATTATGGTCCCAAAACCAGACATTATAATCTTCCTGCCCTTAACCTAATTTGTTTGGGGTCGGCGCTATATACCTTTTTTTTCCATTTACTCCTATTAGTCATCATCTCATCGTTCACATTTATCTCTATCATGTCTTGTCTCACGCAGTCCATGCATCTTTTCTTAGGTCGTCGTCTTCCTCTCCACCCCTCTACATTCATACTCATCACTCTTCTAGTCACATGCATCTCTTCTCTTCTCATCACATGTCCATACCAACTCAAACGGTTCTATTTTACTTTATCAGTAAGCGGTGCTACTTTTAGGCTTGCTCTAATTTACACATTCCTTATTTTATCCATCCTCGTTACTCCACACATCCATCTCAACATTCTCATCTCCGCCACATGCAGTCTTCTCTCATCCTTCTTCTTCATGGCCCAGTATTCCGATCCATACATGAAGACGGGTCTTATCATGGTTTTATAGATTTGACCCTTCAGTTTAAGGGGTATTCGCGGGTCACAAGTGGTTGATGTGATCTGTCGCCATTTCCACCATCAAGACTTAATCCGATGTACAACGTCCAAGACCATGGAAGGCGATGAGTTCTCGTTGGCATCTTGACCAACCTCTTTAACCGCATACTCGAGACCGGCGAGATCCCTGCCCAATGGAGATTGAGTGTTATTACCCCAGTTTTCAAGGGCAAGGGATCGGTGTAGGAGTGTGGCAGTTATCGAGGTATAAAGGTCCCACACCATAAAGCTCTACGAGCGGATAGTCGACTCTCGGATCCGACAGGAGTGCACTGTCTCTGAGTGTCAATATGGTTTCCGCCCCGGGCATGGCACCATGGACCCTTTCGCCCTAAGGATCGTTATAGTGAAATACAGGACGAAGAATACGCCTCTGCATTTTCTATTCCTAGATTTGCAGAAGGCCTTTGACTGTGTTCCTCGCATGATGATCTGGTGGGCGCTGCGGCCCAAATAGGTGTCGGAAGCTTATGCTCAAATCATCAGAGACATGTACCGAAATTCTAATTCCGTGGTGCGAACTGCTGTTGATGACACTAAGCCCTTCCCTGTTACCGTTGGAGTCCACCAGGGTTCCGTCCTAAGCCCATTCTTGTTCAGCGTAATATTGGATGCACTGTCTGTAGCCATCAGAGATGCACGCGAGCAGCCTCCGTGGCTGCTCATGTACGCTGATGATATTGCGCTGGCGGACTCGGATAAGGGGCGACTGGTACAACGTGTAAGTACACACGTGGAAGAAGTCACTTGAGAACGGCGGCATGCAACTGAATGTGGCGAAGACAGAGTACTTGGCTTGCAATACCACAGATCCCACACCTGTCTGCGTAGATGGTCATATGGTTGAGCGGACAGACCAGTTTAAGTACCTGGGATCTGTGCTTCACCCGTCCGGCGACGCGACGGATTACGACGTCAAGTCACGCATTTCAGCGGCTTGAGCCAAGTGGCATGAGGTGACTGGTGCCATTTGCGACCCCAAAATGCCGGTTAAACTAAAAGGACGGGTCTATAAAACCATCATTAGATCTGTTCTATTTTATGGTAGTGAGGCGTGGCCGGTGCTTGAGCGACATAAGCAGGAACTGCGTGTCACGGAGACGAAGATGTTGCGCTGGATGTGTGGAGTGACGCGAAAGGATCGCGTCAGGAACTCCCGCATCCGGGGCAGCCTTCATGTCCGAGATATTGCAGATAAATTGCAAGAATGTCGCCTACGCTGGTACAGTCACGTCTTGCGGAAACTTGCTAGTTACGTGGGAAACAAATGTCTTGCCATGGCGCCTCCGCCAGGTCGTGGCAGACTGGGTAGACCCAAGAAGTGCTGGCTTGACGTCGTAAAGGGTGATATGCGTGCAAAAATGGCCTCACTAACCGGGATGCCGAAGATCGTGCGAAGTGGAGGCTAGGAAAGCGGACCCCGGGCTCCCGAGAGGGATGCAACCGGGAACATCGCTCGAATGATGATGATGACAACATCCAAGACCAGTCGCCAGAAAGAAATCAAGGAAAAAACGGGTAGACTCTGTCGAGGACGCAGCCTCAGTGTAATTCATAAACGTTTTATTTTACGTCAAATTAACACGATTCTTAACAGATATATCTTATTCAAAGTCATTGTTAGAAGGTTAGATTAGCTACGTCTTCTTTCTATGCACCCTTTACACGCTACAACACATTTATGACGTTACAACGTTCGTTGCATTTAATCTTTACAAGTAATTAAACCCCTACTCTTCTGACCGATTAAAAAGATTTATCACGTCAAAAAAGCTTGTTCTAGCGTCTTGACTTATGTTCACGGCAAGGATCCGAGAATCAAAATAATTGTTTACCCTCCGAAAAGGCTTGCTGCGTCAAATAACATACATCTCAGCCTTTCAGATAACGTACATAGCAACATCAACCTGTTCTTTAACTATAAACGTCCTTAATCCGTTCCTGTTCGTATTTTCAGATAGAAGTCACACAATAAAGCTACTGTTACGACCTTACAAACTATGTTATACATCTCGACAACAATATTTTTTACTAAAAACATCCTAGATCTGTGCCTGTTTGGATTTCAGAGTTAGTCCGTCACAATACAATTAAGCTACTAACAGTATTTTTCAAATGACATACATCTCGATCTCAACTTTTTAATGTTTTTAAGTATTAAAAACGTTTTAGATCCGTCCCCGTTCATATTTTAGGACCAGTGTGATACAATAAAATTGTGCTGCTGTCAAGCGCTTTCAAATGACGTACATCTCGACCTAAACGGAAAGATTTTTTTTCAAAAACTAAAAACGTCCTAGATCCGTCCCTATTCGAGTTACAGGGTTGGTGTCATACAATAAAATAAAGCTACTGTCATGACCTTTCAAATGACATATAACTTGAATCTATACAATAGGTGGGCCACTATGCCCATTCTCTTTTAGTTGTTTTATTTTTGTTTATAGCAAAAATAAAACAATGTAAGATTTTTCTTAGGATTTATCACGGACTAGCGACCCGCCCCGGCTTCGCAAGGCTATATTATGCATTTATTATACATATAAACCATCCTCTTGAATCACTCTGTCTATTAAAAAAAACCGCATCAAAATCCGTTGCGTAGTTTTAAAGATTTAAGCGTACAAAGGGAAATAGGGATAGAGAAAGCGACTTTGTTTTATACTATGTAGTGATATATTTATAATTTTATGTCTTTATTATGGTATATTATGTTTAGGTTAAATAAGGTTTTAGTTTTCTATTCTAAAATTGAAATATTAGAACAGAAATCTCTTAACACTATGTGACTATTGTGACATCGAAACAAAACTAATTTAATCGATTATCGAATGAAAGAGTATCGAATTATATTTAATCGATCGAACGAACAATTAGGTAATTGTATTTTGAGAGTGAGTTGATTAAATTGTTACACCACCGTGTCAAGGATTTGTTTAAACAATAAAATGCAGTTTTGTTTTTTTTTCTTTTTTTCAGTTATGGCTTCGCACGGTTTGTGCATATAGCCAGTATCAAGTAATATTTTGCATCAAGTTATGGCCCGATTTACAGAAATCGGGCTCAAAGTGTTTCAAGATGGTCAAGTCGTCAAGTCACAGTTCGTCAAGTCAGGGGTCATAGTAAAGCGGTGGCTACTTTACTATAACCTTGTAGGAGATTTTGGAGGCAACGAGAAAAGTCCATGTTTGACACTGATTTTTACTTTCACTACACTTGTGCACTTTCACGGAACTAAATTAGATAACTTTCCACCAGAATTATACAATTTAACTCGGTTTACAACTAAGTTTCGTGTAAATAAAACTGCAGCACGACATGTTGTTGGCTCGTTCCCGCCAAAAACTCCAAAATGCAGTTATTTCTAAACTTGATGATAAAAATCTACAGACTAATAATTTTTATTGCGTTCTATGTTTTCTTACCTAACCATAGTTTTAAGGATATATTTAGAAACTTTAGAAAAGGGAAAATAAAAGAAAAAAAAGAAAAATCCGAGAAATAATCCTCTCCCTATAGCTAGAGAATATTTTCTTGCTTTTAGTAAAAAAAATTGAAAAAGACATTTTTAAACATTTCATTTTATCAATACATTTTGACACTGTTGCCATCTGGCTCCTTCCACATTATGACATCATGGTATTTAGTACCCCTTCGTGAAAATAATAAGCAGTAGGTACTATTAATTTAAGAATATTGCTTTTAAGATGATTGTAAGAAACACGCGAGAAAATAATTTCTTATTTTTAGTAAATGTTCTTGAAAATAATAAGCAGTTATTCTTAATTTATGAATATTTTTTTAAATTAGGAATAAGTACCTACTGTTTATCATTTTAAAGATTTTTTTACTACAACTAAGAAATTATTCTTAAGAGTCTACATGCGAGAAGATTTCTTGGTTTTAGTAAAACATCGTACAATTATAAACAGTATTCTTAAATTAAAAAGAAATATTCTTAAATTAAGAATACTGCTTTTAATTTTAAGATTTTTTAATAAAAAACAATTATTCTCTTGCATCTAAAGGTAGAGAATTATTTTTAAGCTTCAATAAACCTTTTTTTTTCCTAAGTAATACAAATACTTAATTACACAGAGGTCACCACTGTGCCACTGTTCTCAATTCAAACAAACCAACTTGAATAATTCTCAAATTCTACCTCGTTATTTAATAGCCCAAAACCACGAAAAATTCAATTCAACTAGTTAATAAGCAAGTACAATGTTTAGCACGTCTGCCCTTTACCTAGTAACATGAATAGCGGCGCGTGCGCAAAAACCATAGCTAATTACAAACTACATTCGAAATTTAACTTTATTCTGAAACAATAAAGCTCAAAATAACTTAACGATTTAATTAAAATCTGTCAGAAAGCTTGTCATAAGAAATTAAGCTATTTGTTTTATAGTTATAGGGTTTAAAATTAATTGAAATGAACTTATGATAAAATATTTAAAATAATGACATTGGGTAGTGATCTTAGAGACAATACGTGAATTGAATTTGATTTTTATTTGTATAAAAATCCGGTCAAGTTCGAATCTAAGTTAGCGTCCCGACGTTTAACACGTAATTCCCGATCGCGTGACAATTCTGGGATAAAAAAATAGCCTATGACAGTTTAGGTTAAAAAATTGAAAATTCATAAAGTTTAAATTAAATTTTAGTTAAAATAAAAACTTGAGATGTGTCATAAAAGGTATTATTTGCATTCAATAGCACATTTATCCTGAAATACTATCCAAAATACAGATTGGAATAATTCCTTCATTTGTAGTTTTGGAATCAAAAAACATAGATAATGGAAAAGGGAGTCAAATTTTTAAAATTTCGAAAATGGAGGATTTTTCGGAAACCGAGAGACTTTCATGCAATAGCATAACTTTTATTTTTCTAAACGGCACTTACGAAAAGAGGACACTGTGCCGTCCTCTTTTCGTAAGTGCCAGCTTATCCATTCATTACACCATGTATACTAACTAACTGTTTGTTTTACTCTACTGTACTGTTGCCACAAAAAAAAAAAAGGTAAAATAAAGACAAAAAATAAAAAAAGATGTTCTTCGATTCTCAAACCTAAACTTACTTCGAGAACTTCAAAAGTTTAGAGAACAATATATTTGTAGGTAATTTGGTATTTTTCGGAATAAGCAAAAAGAAAAGGATTTTCAATAAAAAACGCATTCAAATCAATTCATACACGAATTCAATAAAACTAAACGAAAGTGATAATAAAGAAAGTACCGTCAACTTAACGCCGGAAGTTACAAATCGGAAGAGTTATCTCTAACATCCGGTCTTTCAAGGAGGTCAAGGTTGCCAACAAAACACGAGAACTGAAGTTCCAAAATCAAATAGTACATGACACAATAGGATGTCCTTACATTGCGGAAAAAGCATGGGACATTTCATATTAGCCTTGTGTCAGAGTTAAATGCATTTTAAGGAACTAATTCTGTATGATTTTTAGGGTTCCGTACCCAAAGGGTAAAAATGGAACCCTAGGTTTATTAAACTTTTGAAACTCACACGACTTGTATTTCATAGTCATTATTTTCTTATGCTAAGACCACTGTGAAGCCGTACATTTTCATACAAACAGCGGTAACGTTTTTAAAAAGCGGAATAAGCGAATTTTGATAATTTTTGAAAATGTTCTAGACCTAATAGAAACTAGGTTTAACCGTTTTTATTTTAAGGAAATTGCCTAAGATAAAAGTTATTAGTATCTGAATATCTATATTTTTTACTTAAAAACTTCATCGAGCGTTTCAATTGTTTTTAATAGACTAAACTGAATTACCAAAAATAAAAAATGTATAAACCTAGAATAAGATGCAGTGAATTAAATGAGACACCAAATTTATTTTGAAGGATAAAGGGCGTAAAAACATTACGGCCCGCAACATTATTTGAAAAGCAAAATGTTAGGCAATTACGTCCGAATTCAAACTCTCTATCACACGATATGGGTCATTTTTGAAAATACCTACTCGCGCCGCGTATCGAGAGCTCACGATTCTCTTAAGTGGAGATTAAATTGAGTAAAATCTCAAGTGTAATGTTTACATATGATAGGAGCGTCTGGGTTTTTATAAATTTAATGAATAAATTTTTAATTAATTAAATTTTTGAATATTCGGACATAAGACCCGGGAAAAAAAAATACTCCACTGTCTGTCACCAGGCTGTATCTTATGAACCATGATAGCTGAACAGTTGAAATTTTCACACATGATGTGTATTTATATTGCCGCTATAACAACAAATAATAAAAACAAAATATACGGAACCCCTTCGTCCGCGAATCCGACTCGTACTTGGCCAATTTTTTATGTACTTTGTACGCATTGTTTACGATTTTTTATGTTTATTGTTAAATGTAGCATTGATTTTTTAAATGTATTTGTTATTGTTATCATTGAATTTTCTTCACATTAAACCATAAAAAATAGAGGGTATTGTTAAAAAAAAGACAATGAATGTCAAACTTTTAATGACCTCAAAATTCCGATTCCTCATTCGTACTGCAAGGGAATGGAATCAGTGGCTTGCGTCTGTCTTTCCTGACGTATACATTTGGGGGTCTTCTAGTCGCGAGTGAATAGGTATCTTCTAGGAAAGCGTGCTACATCTTAGGCCGCATCGTCACCTACCATCAGGCAGATGTGATAGCGGTCAAACGCTGACCGATCATTTGAAAAAAAAGCTCCTGTTTTTATGTATCAAGATGATTTAAAAAAAAATAAGTATTTTGGAAGTTTAGTCATCTGAGACACTTTTTATTGTGTTTATTTTCATACCCAACACCAAAGATTACATTCTTAAATGCGTGGAGATGAAATAAAAACAAAAAACCCTTCATTTGGCATCGTTTTATCGTATTGAATTTAGGGAAAAGGGTACGAAAGGTATTCTTACCTACATTTTTTTAGGGCAATAACGAGGTTAGAAGGTCATTGGTCCTCGTTTGGAAATCGAATTCGGAACGCATCTTTGCGAGTGATTCGATTTTTAACAAGCAGTTTTTTTATTTGATTATTGACTTGCATATAGCCTGCTTGTGTTCTTATTTCAAGTACCTATATTAAAAAAAACATTATAAAAGCATATTTTTGAACGGCTAAACCGATGTTGATCAAAGTTAAGAACACTTCCGACTAAATCACCTTTTAAATATTAAAAACAATATCAAAGTCAATGTCAAGTCAAATTTATTTATTCCTTTCGATGCTACATGATCACTTGGGATCGTCTTAAAAACTAAGTTAGGATGTGTGCCTTCGGAACGCGCCCACCAATGAGAAGAAGGCACAAGAAACTCATGGGGTATCAAAATCGGTTACTCCGTTCGGGAGCTACGATAGCACAGACAGACAGACATAGACACATGAAACTTAAGTATAACACCGATCTTTTTGCGTCTGGGGTTAAAAAATACAACTAATAACCTCTTAAAACTTTACGTTTTTTAGAGTTCATTACATTTTTGTTAGCATAAATGAAATGATTAAAGGTTTAATTAATAATTAAAGTGAGAAAATTCTCTTTTATTTAGTAAAAAAAAGTTCTAAGTTCTATAATTATTTATTAACCATCCGATTTACTCCCATTAGCCCCCTTTGAGCTTGCCACTGAGGTGGTGGCTGGCACTAACTAGTGGTATTTGCCACCCCGGTGGTCAATGATGATGCAAGTATACAGTTGGTAACTTAAGTTGCCATGTTTTTATTGTATCTTTTGATGTGAAACATCTATAGCCGCACGTAAAACCGATTTCTGGCGTGGTGACGCATACCGTGCCGACGCTATATGATGGTATATATATACAGTCTATATGCAGTAGTGTGTGTGTACTGTGCGATTCTATAACAATCTGTTCTTTTCTGCATATTACTTTTACAAAATAATGTCGATGTTTCACATCTGCCAGGCGTCCCGTGACGGCTCACATTTTTTTTTATTGGTATCAAATAAACTTATTTCTTTTATCCATATATTGTTACAGAATCGCAGCCGACTGAAACCAAGAGGCAGAGTTTGATTAATGCTTTGTTTAACGCAAAAAAATATACCCATTTGTAAATGAAATACAATATTTTTAATTAAAGTAATTAATTATCCACCTCCCCAGTCATTTGTATGACTGGGTTTTAACTGGGTTATCGATCAAAATTAATATAATTTTAAGCGTGACGGTAACCTAAAACTAAAAGAACATTCACCCTAAATTCCGAAACGTTTTCCTATCACTAACTGGTTTTTCCGGCTTATTTCCACCAGCTCTGCGATTTAGTTTCTTAGGACTCCGTATGTATTTAAATTCAAAAATGTAACATCTACCTATGCTTATGTCTACATTGTTTCCCAAGGGCCAAACACTTTTATTTTTAAACTTAATAAAAAACGCCTCTTTTTTTTTCAATTTTTGACTATGAAAAACTTGTTACAATTGTAAAATGTCAATAAATTAATATTCATAGTGTCAATGATTGGTCGCATTGACTTCAAGGTGCACACAAAAGAGGTTCAAAGGTAGACGAACTAAAGGACAGTTTTATTTATTTTAGGTATTTTTAGTATTTGCAAATTAAAAGTTGAGAACTTGTGAACAAATAGAGGGATTCCTTTACGATGATTCACTCAAGAGGGTTTGATTTTCAATGTAGTGTTAAAAACACTCATTTAATTTAGAATTTAACAACAAAGAAGCCATGAGGCGATATGATACGTAAAACATTTTATTTATTTAATTCATTAACTCACCCTCACTCACTCAGCTTTTAGCCATCAGCTGATGACTTAAATACAGCTCTATAGTGAGTTTATTTTAATTATTTTTAATTCCAAAATCGGTAAAACTCGCTCTTTATTCTGCCGTAAAACTTTTCAAAAACTATTAAGCCATTTCCGGAATGAGTCCATCTTTATTAGGAGTAAGTCATTTTCGGAACAAATTATTTTAGGACTCTGTGTTAATTTCCGACGTCCAAATTCGCAACTCACGACCCCATGTCTTAGGCGCCATAAGTGCCTCTATCTTACCTTGCTAACAGATAAATATACACACAATTTCTCTATCTACTGCAAGATTGGCAAGTTTCCTTGGATTCCGAAGTTATCTGACCGCTTTCGATTTATCGACAACTAAGGAAGCTCTAAGAATCTACAAGAACAGATTTAACATATCATAGGATATTGCATTATCGCATTTCGACTGTCTTTTCCGACCTTTAACTGTTTTTACGCTTTTTACTATTTTTCCGCCTTTTTTCGCAATCGCCACTATTTTTCAGTTCAATCATTGATTTAGGACGACAGACCGTTTCGTCTTCGTAAATGTCTTTTCCGACGTTCAACTGTATTTTTCCGCTTTTTTACTATTTTTCCGTCATTTCGTTTTTTTTTTTGTTCAGTTTCGTTAGGGCGGACTAAAGTGGAAAACTGAACAGATCAGTCACATTCCCCTTTCGTCAGTAAGTTTTTATTTACTACTAGCGACCCGCACCGGCTTCGCACGGCTATATTATGCATGTACAATACATATAAACCTTCCTCTTGAATCACTCTATCTATTAAAAAAAAACCGCATCAAAATCCGTTGCGTAGTTTTAAAGATCTAAGCATACATAGGGAGGGATATAGGGACGGCGAAAAGTGACTTTATTTTATACTAGCTGCACCCCGCGGTTTTACTCGCGTAAGTCTCGATCCCGTGGAAATATCAAAATAAAAAGTAGCCTTCTAGAAAAATGGACTGACCAACACAAAAATATTTTTTCAATTCGAACCAGTAGTTCCTTAGTTCAAACAAACAAACTCTTCAGCTTTATAATATTAGTAAGTATAGATTAATCATCAATTCAGATAACATTGTTACCGCGTTAAAATAAACGCCCATAATAAAAGACATTTTAAGTTTACACATTTTTTTTGGAGCGAAGTTCCTTATCTTGCGTTGCGAAAAAAGAGACGGAAAAAGTTAAGACCAAAAGATGTAACGACACGTTTTGCATAGAAAGAAAGCCAGTTATTTTCGTTTCGTCTTTCTATTTCGCATTGAACAGTGTGGTGTCGCGACGATTATTTACAAAAAAAGTAGATATAAAAAAATATAAAAAACGAAAAACATTAATTTATTACAACTCCTTAACTAATTAATCGAAAGGAACTTCGTTCTATCCGGGTGTGCCTTGACACCTCTCAAGTTTTTTTTATTTAATATAATCCACCTGCGCCAACCCTACATGATTACGTCACAATTACGTATTCATTTTGACAGCTCCGAACAACCTTAGCCTCTGGTCATCTCTACTCATGTGGTTCTAGTCCTCACCATTTTAAATTTCGAATACTACGTTCCTATGAGGCCGTGTTCTAAAAGTGCAACCTCTTTTGAATAAAATCGGATTGTGTTTTCAAACATGTGTCAAAATACAATGTAGGTAAGTTAAAAGGAGTATTGATATCAACTTCGGAGGAAATCACCCCCAAAATAACTTCCTACCCCTTTTTAATCCCGTTAGAGGATGAATTTTAATAAAATACGAAATACGTGTTTCATCAATTCTGTTAAAGAATGTTTATGCAAAATTTGAAGTAGATTGGACCAAGGAATCACGTTGTCCCATACAAACGTCGTCCCCCTTTTTCACCCCCTTAGGGGTAGAATTTCGGAAAATCCTTTCTTATCGGCTGCCTACGTCATACAAAGAACACACCCTCCAAGTTTCAGATCTCTACGATCAGCGGTTTAGGCTGTGCGTTGATCCGTCAGTCAGTCATTCAGGACAAAGCATTTTATATGTATAAGAGAAGAGATACTGCATAATAGCCGTGCAAAGCCGGGGCGGGTCGCTAGTACTTTGATAAAAGAGATCCAATCAAAAAGTATTTAAGTTTTTAATAACCCCAGCATACACATGTTCATACAAAATTGCTGGAGCGTTGTAATGTTCCAAATTCAAAAAACGCTCCTGCATTGGATTAAATTTTCTTTGACCGCGACACTGGCTATATGCACGATAGTGGTAATGCGAAGCCATAATAAAATTATAAATAAAAAAGAGATGGCGCTAGATGCTTCTTTCCGTATGTCAAAATGACAATTTTGACATCATCCCTACGTTCTGTACGTTTTCATGCAAAAATATTATGGTTTATTTTTTACGCCAAGAAATATCAAATTTTAATTAGTAACATAAATCTACTTGAAACACCTAAACCTCTTCTGATATTTTCTGAACACATTCGTGAAGATTATGTTAAAATCTGTTTCCTAGTTCCCGAAATTAGACTGCACAAACAAAGGTAAACAAACCAAATCAACATTTTCTGAGATGAATGGTAGTTTCGCGAAAACGAAGAGATGGCGCTAGTTACTTGAAATTAAAAAAAAAATCTTATTAAATTAATTACTTTATTTTTTAGTTAAAAAAATTGTATATTGCTATGTATTCTTAAAATACATAAGTGTACAAAATTTTTAAGCAGAACAAAAAGAATAATCAACTAATTTGTGATTTTCTAAATTTAAGAAAACCTGAATCGCGCATGCAAGATTTTTTTCTACCGGAGCTATATAAGGTTAGCGAATTCTATAGTGCTAAGATCATTATGGACGTAGAACGCTTACTTCCAAAACTTCGAATTTATTATATGTAGAGACTATGTTAGTTCAGTTTCGTCAGATCGTCAAGTATTTTTTTAACGTGCATTTTCCTACCTTCTTTTGGTTTTTTACTCATTTGTTCCGATTCATAAGTGTTACTCCGACGACTTTCAACTGATTTTCCGATGATAAACTGCTTTTTTTAGCTTTTCTATGTTTTTCCAATCGATCAGTTTTTCCGACAACGTCCCACTGTTTTAACGAAACAGCTGATTTTCCGATGTCCATTTGAGTTTTTTTTTGACATTGTGATATTGTGTTAATAACCTATTTATGTACTTTTAAATGTTGAATGAATAAATAATAATAATTTCGACTTAGGCACAACTGTTTTTCTATTTGCTTTTTAACATTTATAGATTTCCCACGTTGATTCCTAACTTCATAGAATATTTATCTATGCTTAACAGGTTTTTCTTATTCAAGTACCTAAGTATATACTAAGTTACATACTTATGAAAGTAAATAACAAATATTTAAATACCCTTGGCATAGAATAACTACATATTGGAAACAACTTAGGTATTTCTTGGTTAGTCAGAGAAATGCCTTTAGGCATTATATTAAATGTCATAATAAATAGGTACTTCAAAGAAAAGGTATAAATTATAGCTAATAAATTAAAATTACAATTGAAATGTCATTTTGGTCCATTTCATTAATGCATAGAAAAAAGATTTTATTTAAAAACAAATTAACCACTACATAGTATAAAACAAAGTCGCTTTCTCTGTCCCTATATCCCTTTGTACGCTTAAATCTTTAAAACTACGCAACGGATTTTGATGCGGTTTTTTTTTAATAGATAGAGTGATTCAAGAGGAAGGTTTATGTGTATACCTAATACATGCATAATATAGCCGTGCGAAGCCGGGGCGGGTCGCTAGTCATTTATAATTTCTTGTTTTTAGTTAAATTTTGTTCTTAAAAATAATAAGCAGTATATAAATGTTTTTAAGAAAATTGCTTTGAAATTAAAAATACTGCTTAACCAATATCATTATAAGATCTATACCAGAAGAGTTTGTTTGTTTGTTTGAACGCGCTAATCTCAGGAACTAGGTACTGATTCGAATTGAAAAAAATATCGAGGAAGGCTATAGCCTTATAGCCTTCCTCGAAAAATGGACTATCCAACACCAAAATAATTTTTCATTTCAAACCAGTAGTTCATAAGACTAGAGCGTTCAAACAAACAAACTTATCGGCTTTTCAATATTATATTACTAGCTGCGCTCCACGGTTTCACCCGCGTAAGTCCCGATTGAACGCGCTAATCTCAGGAATCACTGGTTCTAATTAAAAATTATTTTTGTGTTGTATAGTCCATTTATCGGGGAAGGCTATAGGCTACTTTTCATTTTGATATTCCCACGGGATCGGGGCTTACGCGGGTGAAACCGCGTAGCGCAGTTGTATTATTTTAATACTAATATTATAAAGCTAAAGAGTTTTTTTGTTTAAAGTCGCTAATCTCAGGAACTACTGTTTAGAATTGAAAATTTCTTTTTGTGTTAGATAGTCCATTTATCGAGGAAGGCTATAGGCTACTTTTTATTTTGATATTCCCACGGGATCGGGAGTTACGCGGGTGAAACCGCAGGGCGCAGCTAGTAAATTAAAATCACTTACTCGGAAGTAAGTAACCCGTTGACCATCAAGAGATAGTATCGATTCGTGTACCGATTGAATCGATTTCCGAATACCTATCCGATGGACTGACAAGGTTATCAGTTAAAATTATATTGATTGTTTTTTTTAATTGTTAATATTAATTCGTTTTTGTGTGTTGGATAATAAGGTGTTGAATTGATAAATGACTGATATATTTTGATAAATAATGATATTGTTTAAATAAATACTGTAAGACATATACCTACTTAATTTACTTGTACTTGTATATGGGCTGGTTTTCCGCGATAGACCCTTTTTAATTGGGTCCTTTTTGCGTGAAGATGGCTCTGACCCTCTCAGCTTAGTCGACCATGTCCAGAGGAGAGAACTTGTCAATACTTCTGGAGCCAACTAAGCCGCGGGTTTCATCACGATGTTTTCCTTCACCGTAAGAGCATGTCAATTAGCGCACATAACATTGGTGCACGGCCGGCCTGGATTCGAACCCACGACCTTCAGAATGAAAGTCGAGGTATCTACCACTTAGTCAACACCGCTCTCCGTACTTAATGTATATTGTTATCATTTCAATATCACTATCACTTATCACTACATCACTACATAGTATAAAACAAAGTCGTTTTCTCTGTCCCTATATCCCTTTGTATGCTTCAAACTTTAAAACTACGCAACGGATTTTGATGCGGTTTTTTTAAATAGATAGAGTGATTCTAAAGAGGAAGGTTTATAATGTTTAATACATGCATAATATTGCATAAGTATATATTTTAGTTATGGATTATGATTAAAATTATCACGGCGCGGTACAATCCGTTTTTTTTTCCTGAATACCCTTATTTTCTCACCTACATGCAAATCGCGCCCTCTAGCGGCATTAGCGAGAACAATCAGTTATCCGCCATCTTCAACCGCGAACGCATCTATTTGTGTGCACTGTCGTCTTAATTGCGACCCGGATATTGTATCCTGGTACTTTTCTCGAATGTGTTGTGCTTAAAGTGTGATGTAAAGGATGGCTTGCCCAAAACGCTGCTGCTTGGAGTGTCGAAGGTATGTGCGCATGTTCATTTCCTTTCCCACTAATTGTTGTGTACCGAGCCTATGTTAATACAGTTCAAAATCGAAAAAATTACTTATTGACGCAACCAAATATATACCTACCTATAAATATAAATCTCAAATGAAAATGTTTATTAATAGGAATCTATAATTTAAAAATGAATCGCAAAAGGTGGTGGCAGGTTGATCAGAGCCGAACGAATCGAATTTTTGCCGTCCACGGGAAAAATTACCTTATTAATAAAGATAAGGTACATTTATGTTTCAGAGTCGGCCGCCTCGGACGATGCGGTCGACTCTGATAACGTCATCGGAAATATAAATGTGGGTACCATATCTCTATTACAATAAGGTACCTTTTTCCGTGGACGGCAAAAATTATATTATCTGCGACCACCTTTAATGTGTTGCTAAGCGCAAAGTTCGAGAACGGCTGAACCGATTTCGCTAATTCTTTTTTTAGAATATTCCTTAAAGTACGAGGATGGTTCTTACGGAGAGAAAAAATTAAAAAAATGCCTTACAAAAGTCTAAAAACTACACTTTTCTATACTCCCAATTTCCATACAAACGATTCGTAATAATACTTAAAAGTCAATTTGAACTTTAATTCCTTATCATAAAGTTCAAGTTTTAATAGAGAGGTTCCGGGAAGGCAAAACAATTGAGTGACGTTAGTTAAATATTGATGTCAATCGTGTCGCGGTGTTAGTTGCCAAACTCCACCTAAACGGCTGAACCGATTTGTATGATTTTTTTTTGTGTAGTTTCGTTAGGTCTGAGAATCGAACAACATCTATACAGGGTTATTGGTAATTATACTAGCAAGCCGTTGAGGGCTACTTTTGTGCACCGTAACAAACAACTTTTGTTCTAAAAATATGAAAATTTTGATGTTAGGTAAATTCGTAAAACAGCTGATTTTTTTAAAACAAAGGTCATTTAGACTAAGAACAGTAGATAAAACTTAAAAAATAAGTAAAATTTAAAGGTTAATGACCTATCCGTGTATGGAACAGCTGATTTTCAGGAAAGCTTAACCTCAAAATTTAAAAAAAAAAATCGAATTTCCAAAAGTCGTAGAACAAAAGTTGTTTGTTTAGGTGCATAGAAGTAGCCCTCAACGGCTTGCTAGTATAATTACTAATAACCCTGTATTTTTATTTGATATGGTTACAAAAGGATGAAATAAAGTCAAAAGAAATAGTACATTGTTATCCTAGGTGTGAAAGTCACTCATTACAAGTCCCGAGACGGAGTTTGGCGCCCAAGCGTAGCGAGGGCGCTAATAGTTCGAGGGACTTAATGAGTCTTTCACCCGAGGTAAACACTGTGCTTTTCATTACGAATAATACATAAAATTCTTCCTAACAACGAGAGTGAATGAGAGACTCCATACTACCTGATCCTCTTACAAGGTTGGGACCAAAGAGGTTATATACATGTAGTGTTATTCTTTGGTGTTACTTAAAGCAAGGAGGTTAGGTTTTTAAAGTTCCTTATGCGTAATGTTACTGATACTGGCTACATGCACATTGCACAAGTCGTGCGAAGCCATAATTTGACATGACAGCTGTCAGTGAAAGAGAAAAGCCCTAGGGCTGGAAATTTTATTTTCTACACGCTCTTCATGCATCTTTAGACCTACTTTCGGAGTATGAGTAATGAAAAAGCTTTTTTTCATCTTAGAATCGTACTCTTCGGAAAGAGAATCCAGTTTAAACCTGATACTTGCTTGAAAATCCTGATTTTTTTTTAATTACCTGAAACGAAATAAAATATTTGATTAATATTTATAACAATACAGCAATAAACAATAAGTACCTACCTAATCTTAATTAATTTAAAATTAGTTCTTATCGACCTCCTGGATCCGATAAAAGTAAAAAATTCTCAACGGGGAAACCGCGAAGCGCAGCTAGTCATCACTACATAGTATAAAACAAAGTCGCTTTTTCTGTCCCTATTTCCCTTTGTATGCTTAGATCTTTAAAACTACGCAACGGATTTTGATGCGGTTTTTTTAATAGATAGAGTCATTCAAGAGGAAGGTTTATATGTATAATACATGCATAATATAGCTGTGCAAAGCCGGAGCGGGTCGCTAGTATATTATAAGATGGTTTCCCCCAAATAAAAATAAAAGTTATCGAAGGCTCAAATGTCAAATGATTATCAATATCATAAAACATTGGTCCAATACGTTTGAGGACTTATTTTACTGAATTTACCTAAAGTGGAATGCTTAAAATCATATAAATTTAGGATTATTTATATCGAAGGTTTGATACCTACTTAGTAAGGCTAAAAGTATTCGCCCACTAAACCATATCGACTTAGAAATTGAATTGGACCGTTTCCCAACCTTAGAACAAATATGGAATCAGATGTAGATAGATAGATAGATAAACACTTTATTGCACCATAAAAACAACAACGAAAAATGATTACATAAAAATAAATAACACAAAATAAATTCTAACTTAAGTGAATATCTGCTAAAAGAGAATCAGTTGCCTGATGTGTCTGTCTTTCCTGACGTGTACGATTTGGGGGTCTTCAAGTCACAATTAAAATAGTACATTGCGATACAAGTGTCGAAAATTGATCTTTGCATAGAGGCGGTTTAACACGCGCGAGCGGTACGCGACTGCGTTTAACAAAGCCGAGATATATAGCCTCGTCTGGCATACAATATTTTTAGGGATTTTGCCATTTGTTTTTGCGTCGGGGGTTAAAAACAGAATATAATGGTAAGGAAAAAAGGTATTTTATAGAAAAGCGTGCTACATCTTAGACAGCATGGACACCTACCACCAGACAGGTGTGTTAGTGGAACGCTGACCTATCATTTGTAAAAAGAAAAAGACAACTTTGAACATCAAAATTTACTAAGTATTATTTATTTACTTCTAGCAGCGCTCCGCGGTTTCCTACCTATCAATGTATCCTCATACCAAGTTTCATCAAAATTGGTCCCGTAGTTTTGGAGCCTATTCGTTACAAACAAAAAAAACTTTCCTCTTTATAATATTAGTATTGTTATAGATAGATTTAATCTTCATTACATACATAGTATAAAACTAAGTCACTTTCCGCTGTCTGGTCCTATGTATGCTTAGATCTTTAAAACTACGCAACGGATTTTGATGCGGTTCTTTTTAATAGATAGAGTGATTCAAGAGGAAGGTTTATACGTATTATACATGCATAATATAGCTGTGCGAAGCCGGGGCGGGTCGCTAGTTATATATAATTCTACTATACATGTGTATGTCACTGAACTTGGAGCGATTTGAATGTTTTTTTTTGTGTGCGTTTGAGTGGCGCGATGACGCCCTGGATAGTTTAGATTCACAAATCAGCCCGGCAGATGGCGCTGCAGTCGGTATCTATGTTATTTATCTATACTGCAAAACAACGTTTGCCGGGACAGCTAGTAGAGGTATACAGGATGATTTTTTTATGTGGGTCTTCAGGGCTATATACTAAACTATTAGAGATAGCGAAAAATGCTGAAAGGAGTTGCGTGCCCGATTTTGACAAAAACGAAAACAGCATCATTAGATTTTTTAAAAATTCATTACCCTAGCCCAGGAATCGAACCTGTTGATTTTGCAAAAAAAATATTTTCCTATAGTTTTTATCTACATAGTGTTGCTGATAGGGATCATTCTTGGAAACAAACACAGTATGGCATATAGCCCTGAAGGCCCACATTAAAAATTCAGCCTGTATATTGCACATTGGATTCTCTTTATCATTCATCTACCCTTCTTCCGGTCTTTTGATTTTGGGGTGAGGTGAAAAATCCTGAGCTCACGGAACGACACACGACACACATCATACACTACCTTAATACACAACCATCACATACACCTATTACCTGACTCTCCTAGTCTTGGGACACGTCATACTCACACAACACACTCTTAGACATTTACACATTTACAGAGCCTGAGTAGATTTAATAAGTTTCATGTTATTGTTCAGTTATATGTATAATAGTTTATTGTCTAATCTCCACGGTTTCACTGTAATTACTTCTTTCTTTTGTAATCTTTCCTGGACCCTCGAGATACAGGACGTGTTCCTAGTTCGGGGTCCATTGTTAGTGCTAAGTAATGTTTGTATCATTTTGTTAAATAAACTACATAATATTATTTATTTATCCTTTCTACAGAGAAATTACACACACTTTAACTAATTGACGGTGTTTACAATTTTGTCCCATAGTACCAACCGTGTCGCCAAACATCAAATTAGATTTCAACAATAAAATGCAATAATTCAAGAATTGCCAACAAATTGCCAAAACCTTGTAAAATGTGTACTAACACAGGAAACCTCAGTCATTATAGGTAAACGCACTATAAATATTACTCGGTTATTGTTAACAAATAGGCAGGTTTATACCTAAACATTTTAAATCAAATAAAACCAAAAATAATCAACGGTTTTTAGATAAATAGGTAATAATTTTAATTTTAAGTAATAACATCGATTTGGTTTTAAACTGTTATGGTGTTATATTATAATTTAGTGATAATAAATAAAATAATAAATATCACTACATTGTATAAAACAAAGTCGCTTTCTCTGTCCCTATATCCCTTTGTATGCTTAAATCTTTAAAACTACGCAACGGATTTTGAATCGGTTTTTTTAATAGATAGAGTGATTCAAGAGGAAGGTTTATATGTATAATACAAGCATAATATAGCCGTGTGAAGCCGTAGCGGGTCGCTAGTCACTACATAGTATAAAACAAAGTCGCTTTCTCTGTCCCTATATCCCTTTGTATGTTTAAATCTTTAAAACTACGCAACGGATTTTGATGCGGTTTTTTTAATAGATAGAGAGATTCAAGAGGAAGGTTTATATGTATAATACAAGCATAATATAGCCGTGCGAAGCCGGGGCGGGTCGCTAGTTAATAATAAATTAAAAACCGGCATGTCAGACTCGCGCACATGTTGAATGGGAGTCACTGTTTTTTCTGTTTTTAGTATTTGTTGTTATAGCGGCAACAGAAATACATAATCTAGACAGACGAAAGTGAAGCCTTAGTAATAGGGTTCCGTTTTTTTTACCCTTTGGGTACGGTTTGGGAACCCTAAAAAGGAGGTCGTTTTCAATCGTCGCGTATATTTTTTTAATATATTTTTACCTATAAAACGAAGATGTCTCAACCGATTGAGATGATTCTTTTTTATTTGATGTTTCCTACCTAGAATCTATTAAGAGGATCACATAAGTACAAATTATATTTTTTGTTGGAATTTTCTTTCCGGAGTATGGGTGTAAACTATAAGAGATAGCGAAAAATGCCGAAAGGAGTTGCTTGCCCTATTTTGAATAGGTTTTTTGAAATAGTCATTACCCTAGCCAGGAATCGACCTGTTGATTTTGCTTCAATCTTCTTCATACGCTATTATTTTGCCATCAGAGACAAAGAAGAAAATTGGTTAAAACTACAAAAAATAGCTATTTCCTTTGATTTGCCATACTATGTTTGTTTCCAGGAATTAATCTCTATCATTAACACTATCGATTGGTAAAAAAATACAGAATGATATTTTTTTGCAAATTCAGCAGGTTCGATTACCTACTGGCGAGGGATTTTTTCAAAAATTCTATGATGCAGTTTTGGTTTTTGTCAAAATCGGGCACGCAACTCCTTTCAGCATTTTTCGCTATATCTTATAGTTTAGGATATAGCCTTGAAGGCCGACGTAAAAAAAATCACTCTGTATACTTACCTGTTTTTATCCAAAATTTATGCAAAAACTACTAAACCGATTGCGATGAAAGTTGGTAACATAGTAGCTAGAGACCTGAATCAACATTTAGATTACATTTCATGCCGATATTCTTATAGGTTCGAGATTTACACGGATAAAACCGCAGGGTGCAGATAATAAAATAATAAAACACAATTAATATTTTTTTTTTACATTTAAAGTTGTGACCGATCACAATTTATTGCTTTCAAGTACGTATATTATTTCACTGAAATATCGGCATATTGCCTATGTCGAAATGTTTAATTTACGATCTGATCTTGTTAAGGAATAATCAGCTATAAAGTAATGGTATTTCGTTTCAAATCGCAGTTAAATGTAATGTCATTGTTGCAAAAGGGCTTCTGAAAGTTGAAGGATAACGCTTTCATGCTTTTGTTGGTAGTATTTATCTGAGGAATCTCCCTACTTGCTCATTCTGCTTGTTTCGCTGTTCACTTAACAAAACCTTGCCGTGGAGTTTTTGCGACCACGAGAAAATGACAGTAAACACTATAGGCGGGGTAATACGTGATAAGAACCCTTTTCAAATTAAAAATTAAGCAACTTCCACCAAAGGTACAACAGTAATTTTAATTAAGAATGTAAGAAAGAAAGAATGTTTTTTTTTCAATTTACACACCTTTGTCGACTTCAAAAAATAGTTGATTACTTCCGTTGACGACCACCTCGCTAATCGCTGCTATTTTTGAATAAGGCTGATGCTAAGGTCGAATCGGCCAAAATGTTTCGATTTGAGAACTCACTTCATCTTAAATGACAAGTTTGAACCGTTATTTTTGTTTGTCGGCGAAAAACTCCTCTAAAGTACCTCCTTAATAACTTAAGTATTTCAAATGTCATTTTGATAAAATATACCGATTCGTTCCTGTTATAAAACGGTACTGATCACATCAAAAACAATCCAGCCTCATATTCTGAACAAAACCATTTATCATCAACCATCCCGTTAGTTACATAAATTGAAACACGGTCGAAATGCAATAATTCATCAACATTTCATAAAATATAAGTTTTAGATCTAAAACAACGACACAAATGACTAATCATCGCATTTTTAGGGATCCGTAACCCGTATCAAAAGGTGAAAATCAAAATCGTTTCATCAGTTCGGGAGCTACGATGCCACAGAGAGACACACACACAGACACGTCAAACTTATAACACCCCGTCGTTTTTGCGTCGGGGGTTAAAACGGAACCCTTAGATCACTTTTTTGTCCGTCTGTCCGTTTGTCACCACTGATTTTTTCAGGAACGGATGGACCAAGCAAGTTAATTTATTTTTAGACTGGCTACTGACTGTGGCTTCGTCCGCTATTTTATCCTCTTAAGAGGAAAGGGTACAGGCGCTCTCTCCATACAAACGTAGTCGACTGTTTCCTCCCATGATACTGACACTAGCATAAATATTTTTGTTGTATAAAACCTATAACTGCCATGACTATGCATGGTCAAAATGGTCATGGCAGTTATAAGTTTTATGCAACAAAAATATTTGCTCTAGTGTCATTATCCAGGGAGGAAACAGTCGACAGTCGTTTGTTTGTATGGAGAGAGCGCCTGTACCCTTTCCTCTTAAGAAAGATGATTCACTCGATTACCTAAAGTTCATCACCCCAAGGAACAATGTTAACCTAATTACATATTGGCAATGATTGATATAAGACCAATTTAACGGTAAACGCATAAGGTCATTACACTTTTTGACATTTCGACCAAAAGACAGATTACCCAATCAATTTTTATGGCTTTTGATTTTACATGGTGACGTCATTGTGAACTATGAGACTGTGGCTGTCAAAGGAAAGTTCCATTGAAGAAGTGCTTGGTTTAAAGTTCATATAAACCAGTAGGTAGGTATAATAAATATGTACGCACGGTGGCAATTACTACAAAAGCACCCATACCTGTCTTCGTAAAAACGACATTCATATTTGTGACAATTTTACTATAGCTACTCATTTTGCAACTTTGGACATTAACACGTAATTAACGATTAAACATGTGGGTTTTCTACAAAATGACTTTTTACCTTATGGACTGATTCGGAGTCTCTTTTTTACAAAAGATAGATATTACTTGTATTTTTTATTGTGGAGAAACAAATAAAGATATTTATTATTATTATTATATTATCTGTTCTCTTGCGATTTGAAGACTCCCAAATTGTACACTTCAGGAAACATGGACATACGCGAGGTGCTTTAAAAAAGTTTTCTAATAAAGCTGATTTTTTAGCCTTTTTACTATTTTTGCACTAGTTTTAAATGGTTAGGGACATCCGCTAACACACTATAAAATAATTATTTTAATAGTAGGTACATTAAGACAGTTTCAATGGGTATAGACATGAAAGCAGGACACCTAGATAGCCGAAAAACAATTCAGATAGATGACACAAAAGCAGAAAACCCGGTCTGCAGAAAACTAACTCCACTTGATGACATAAAATGAACAAACAGCAAATCGTCCATCAATGCCTCATTTGCTGGCGATTTATTCCGGTCGGATCCCCTGGATCTGATACCCTGGGGGATCAGTTTTATTTTAAAATATTTAATTTTTAAAACTATTCCGGTCTGATCCACCGTGCAGGGGATCACAAATAAATTTAAATATTTTATTCCCTGCACGGTGGATCAGACCGGAATAGTTTTAAAAATTAAATATTTTAAAATAAAACTGATCCCCCAGGGTATCAGATCCAGGGTATCCGACCGGAATAAATCTTGCTGGCCGCTGCTCGCATGCATTTGGCCAGTAGAGCAATTTCGATTTATCTCGAAGAAGGTTGTCAAAATAATAGGTACACCAAGCCTGTTTGAGAAAACGCAATTTCATTCACGCAAAATACCTGTTAAACTTAAAATAACAATTTTCACCATCAATCTTCTCTCAGCAATAAAAAGTCAACAATAAATAACAATTCGTTGCCGACAATATACAAAAATATTGCCCTCCTACGGACCTTATCAATACAGTATTGCCAGTCGTAAAAAACCCTAAGTGGTGGTAGGGATACCCCATTACTGACGAAAATTCTAAAAATAACTAAGAGACAGTTTAAAATTTATACAAATCTTTAAATAAAAAGTAAATAACTAAATATGTTATTAGTTTAACATGCCATGAAGATTTCCAGAATATAATTCTTTTTCTTTTCCTTTTCTTTCTCAGACTTTTGCCGAGTTTAAAAAAAAAAAAAAAATTAAATATTGCAGGACATTCCACACATCGCCATCTAGCCCCAAGTTAAGTAACTAGACTTGTGTTATGGGTGCTAGACAACGGATGTACTACTTATTTACTTTTCTTTTGTAAATAGGTAAATTAAATACTTATAATACATAGAAACAACCAGACCACAGACAAATATCTAAGCATAAATACATGTCTGAAGCGGGAATCGAACCCGCCTGCCTATGTCTGGCAGTCGTTCTAGGTGCGTATGTTCTGATCCGGAAATATTATTGGGAGAAAAAATAGCCTTTAATTTGACGGCATAGTAGGTTAGATTCCTCGAGCAATTGAGAACCTCCTCCTTTTTCCGAAGTCGGTTAAAATTCAATGTCAATGTTAACATACTCATAATAAACTTTTAATCAACATCCTCAAAGCTTTTAGCATTTCACATATAATATGTTAATAAGACATGGTTTCGGATGACGTGCCGAATTGATTGCCAATTATATGGAACTTCTGAGAAGCAGTTTATGTCATTTGACGTAGAACGTTGTGATATATTGTCGTGAATTAATTTTGAAATAGTAGTATATATTTTGAACAGGTTCTTGACCCATGGCTCATCTAAGCAGATGATCAATACCTATCTATCTACCGCGGCTACAATATGAATAGGCATAGATGTTGATTTTGACATGGCGGGGCGTCTTAATGCGGCATCAGGTGACCGAAGGGCTGGCGGCTTCTTCACTCAAAGGGTGAGCCTGGCTATCCAGAGAGGGAATGCCGCCAGTCTCTTGGGGAACGATGCCGCGTGGAGACGCTCTAGACGGTGTTTTTTATTTGTGATGTGTACCTATGTTTTTTTTTATTTTTTTTATTAGTGGTTTTTTTAATTTTAATATTTTGTTATTTAATTGTAAGTATGAATGAACAGAAAATAAAATATCAAGGTAAAAATAACACAACTACTTCCGGAATGAATCCTTTAAAGAAGAAATCTTGTAAGTCCTTTTAAGAATAGGTCATTTTTGGGACAAGTCCTTTCAGGACACTGTGTCCATTTCCGAAATAGGGCGTACTAAACGAATTTAAGGGAATTTAAGTCACGGAAGAGCGAGCCAGGAGCAAAATTGAATAAAAGTGAAAATTGGTATTTTTTCGAATAAAGCGTGTAGGTATTACATAAATCAATGTTGTTTTGATTAGGGCACAAATCACTATTAGAAACCAAATTAGATTAGAGTGGCAGATACCCTGTAAATAGCGAAAACAATCTGCATACATTTTATGCCGAAGTCTTTTGTCAAACCATTGTCCGTTTTGAAGTGTAATGTTACCTAAAACAGATTATTTGATTATTTGGAGCTAGGTTAAATCGATTTCAACATGAAATGGTATCGATAAATCGTTGTGCGTGCGTATAATTTCACGTTTTTTTTAATATTCATGATAATATTTCGATTTTCACAAACGGTTCGTAAGGTCGTGTCTGATCTACGATTATATTTCTACAATTCGAATTGATTTATATTGGAAATCTAAATCGAATCAAGAGAGTTTTGTGTGCAATTTCATAATCGATAGTAAACGTAGAAGTTTGCGGGTTCGATCCTGGCTTTTAAAGTAAATATTTTTGTATAGAAAAAGATTTTAAGATTATAAGATCCTTTGCTTGGCCACCATAATCCAAGCCTAGTTGCTTATCTTGTGGCTATATGGTGCTGTGTGCAATGTCCTGCAATATACAGGGTGAATTTTTTATAAATAAATAAATAAATAATGTTTATGCAGTGAGGAGGTATGGCCAATGACGCAACAAACTGCTGCACTAAAAATATGAACTGTTTTTACAAATTTTATGAAAATAACTTCATTTAGAACTTATTTTATAATACCTATTTAGAATAATATCACTGGTTCTCTATGTCTCACACGATTGTTTTGTCAGAGACAGAAAGGTGAAAATTACTGAAATCTACAAAATCAAGCCATTTCCTTTGTTTTACCATACTATATTTGTTTCCAGGAATTGATCTCTATCAGCAACACTATCGATTGGTATAAAAATATAGGATGATTATTTTTTTGCAAAATCAACAGGTTCGATTCCCGGCTAGGGTAATGACTTTTTCAAAAATCTAATGATGCAGTTTTAGTTTTTGTCAAAATCGGGCACGCAACTCCTTTTAGCATTTTTCGCTATCTCTCATAGTTTAGGATTTAGCCCTGAAGGCCCACATGAAAAAATCACCCTGTATATTTATATATATTAAAACAGAAAAGCTTATTTTTTGTTGATCCCGAAATTCGCACAAGATCGGGCCTTATACGAGTGAAACTTTAAAACACTGCGAGTACAGTTATAATTTCAGTATACACAAGTCGTGCGAAGCCAAAATTCGAAAGAAAAAAAATCAAGGGCACGTTACAGAAACCCTACTAAACTATTCTAAATTCATTCTAAGGTAAGGTTACTGCGAAAGTCTTTCTCAACTAAATTGCAGTGGTTAGGCAAGACAAACCGCAAATGTAGCAAGTCGTGAGCCGTTAATCTGTTACGATGTCTAATCTCTATCGACCTCAGAATAGCAGAGCAAGGGCTGGGCGATGAACCGAGAAAAGCCTATTTAAAAAAGCGGCTTTATACGACTAGTACATATAGCCAGTGTAAATGTTTTACGGTAAGTTTTGCTTAAAAATGAGTGCATCCATTTACTGTTTCTGTAAGTTTGTTTAAGCATACATGATGCATACTATTTTTTTATAAGATACATATACTAGCGAAAAATGCTGAAAAGAGTTGCGTGCCTGATTTTGACAAAAACTAAAACTGCATCATTTGGTTTTTAGAAAAATAATTCCCCCATGGGTTGAATCGCATTTTCGCAAAAAAATCATCCTGATTTTTTACTATTCGTGTTGCTAATAGAGATCAATTCATGAAAACCAACATGGTATGGCGATTTAATATACAGGGTTATTGTAAATTATACTAGCAAGCCATTGAGGGCTACTTCTGTGCACCTAAACAAACAACTTTTGTTCTACGACTTTTGGAAATTCGAAAAAAAATATGAAAATTTTGAGGTTATGTTAATTCGAAATACAGCTGATTTTTTAAAACAAAGGTCATTCAGACTAAGACAGTAGATAAAATTTAATAAATATGTAAAATTTTAAGGTTATTGACCTCTCCGTGTATGAAGCAGCTGATTTTCAGGTAAACCTAACCTCAAAATTTTCAAAAAAAATGTTCGAATTTCCAAAAGTCGTAGAACAAAAGTTGTTTGTATAGGTGCACAGAAGTAGCCCTCAACCGCTTGCTAGTATAATTACCAATAACCCTGTATACAAAAGTAGTGGGTATATAAGTATTCTATCCGTTGTCTGTTCACCACAACACAAGCCTAATTATAAATATTGTAGGAGTGATGTTACATAGAGAAACTCATTAAACTACCTAAGTACTACTACCAAAGATAACAAAGTTTACAAATATTTATGTAACTTTTTTTTGTAAGATAACTTCGTGAAGATTACACCGAATCTAAATACCTATTTACCTACTTAGTAGGTACAATCGTAACATCTTTCTATTCTATTTCCGGTCACGAATTTGTAATCCGGTCAAATTACAGGCCAAAAGCGAATTATGTACGAAGTCAGTTGTATGCCTCCGAATATTATTATTTGACGACTTCTGTGAAGAAAAAAGCTGCGGGTTCGACTCCCGCCTTTAACAAATATTTAAATAAGTACCTACCTACATATACAGGGTTATTGGTAATTATACTAGCAAGCCGTTGAGGGCTACTTCTGTGAACCTTATCAAACAACTTTTGTTCTACGACTTTTGGAAATTCGAAAAACAATATGAAAATTTGAGGTTATGTAAATTCGAAAAACAGCTGATTTTTTAAAACAAAAGCTATTCAAACTAAGAACAGTAGATAAAACTTAAAAAATAAGTAAAATTTTAAGGTTAATGACCTCTCCGTGTATGGAACAGCAGATTTTCAGGTAAACCTAACGAATTTCCAAAAGTCGTAGAACAAAAGTTGTTTGTTTAGGTGCACAGAAGTAGCCGTCAACGGCTTGCTACTATTAATTACCAATAACCCATATTTATATCTGGTCTGAATGTTTCTGTAAAATAAGAAAGTACACTAGACGTCAGCGCGCTCCAATATTTAAAATGGTAAAGACTACAAGAAAATATTTCGATTATGATTTTTAAAGAAAAGTTGGTATATAGGTATTCTAACCATTATCTGGCCAGCATAACACAAGCCTAGTTGCTAAGCTTGGAGCTTTACACCTGTTTTTACTTATACATTTTCAGTAATATATTATTTTCTTTGAACTTTTCTTTTTTTTATAATATAAGGCCCTTTATAATCTAGATTATTTCGACGCGTCAGCAAAGAACTTATAACCAAAGCCATACAGACCGCCTTAAAGTTGCCTACAAATTAAATGCGTAAATAAATAAATAAATATTTCAGGACATATTACACATCGCCATCCAGCCCCAAGCTAAGCAACTTAATGCTTGTGTTATGGGTGCCAGATAACGGATAAACTACTTATATACTTTTTTTTTTTTTTTTTTTGTAAATATATACATATTATACATATAGGAAACACTCAGAACCAGAAACAAGAATTTATGGTCAGCATAAATACTTGTTCCCGGCGGGAATCGAACCCGCAACCTTCTGCGTCGCAGTCGGGTGTTCGCCCGACGCGCCACAGAGGTCGTCAATATTGCAAAACTTAATTAGGTCAAGGCCAACATATAAGTATTTTTAAGGCTTTACTACCCCTTGAAATCGGGGTTTACGCACTAATACGCACATGTAAAAGATAACTATAGTTAGTCTTGGAGACAGGAGACTAGGGGCGGATTGTAAATTTGTGGGGCCCAGGGCTAATACGAGTTAGGGGTCTGCCTAATTCTCCCTTTCCTTTTTCACTTTTTGAAATATCGATATTCCAACATCATTTCCACCTTTCAGTGTTCAGTATTATTATTGGTTTTTTTTTTAATTCAGAATCTTTCTTTACAATGTTGTCTGTTTTAATGGAGGTTGGGACACATTACATCCGTCCCTGCAGAAGAGTATCTCCCGAGTCTTGGATCTGCAAGAGGATGGTTAGTTTCGGAATTAAACCTCCTTTTTACAATACAATTCTTTTGACGATCAGTATAAAATAAAAACCATTTTTTGTCTCTTATCCTGCTAACCGTACACAATTTATTTCGGAGCTAATAGGAACCAAATAGTTGGTTATTTATCGTTATCGTCGTGTTATACCGAATCGACACCAATTATGATTTTTTTTAAATAAAATTTTTTGTAAGGAACCAAATGTTATCTTAGATTTTTTAATTAAAAAACCTACGGAGCACAAAGGAACAAAACCGGGGAGCTGGTGGGAAAAGTTTATGTTATTTACCAATCAAAATAAATAAAATTACAGTAGGTAATAATAACCTACTGAACTTTAAAATACCCCGATAAATCATTGCAGATATTTTTCACACGATCATTGGTCAAAATTTAACAACCTCTTTCGTAACCTAGAGACCTTTAAAATCAACAAGGCATTATTTATTTTATTGCAAACAAACTCATTAAACTGTAATAAAATATATAGAAACTGAAAATATTTAATACTAATAGCGCCAAGCGGTTTCATCGGCTCTTCTGTATAGTCACCCTACTAGCATTTTGTGGTCAGTTTACGAAGACGTGGGACTTGGACATTCTAGGATTTGGACGTCCTGAGATATGGTCATTTTGGGATATGGACATTTTGGGATATGGACAATCTGGTATATGGACATTTTGTACTATGGACATTCGGGGATATGGACAGTTCACACCCTCTGGATATTTTGGGATTTGGATTTTATGAACCTAAACGATTTGATTCAGCAGACTCACTCTATGGACTTTTATTAAACGAGCTTCGTACAGTCGTACCACATACAAACACGTTAAGCGGACGCTCGGCCGAGCTACATGGTAGGCGGAGTGGGGGTGTTAGGTTTTATTTTCGTTACGGAATTTCTAGATTCGGTCGTCGCGCTCAAAGCCCGCGATAAAAGCTATGCAATAGCTTAAAAATGAATAAAAATTCCTTAGAGTTAGTACTTCTACGCTTTTATTGATTTTTTACCTAAATTAGTCCGAAATTGGTCTCCGTAAGCTTACCCCATAAGATGAGTGCTCGTAGAATGAGTCTACCGAAGAAACGGTTCATCCGCTTACGTTCCGACACTGTGGAATTATACGAATGATAGCTACTCCGAAGGATCTAACTATCTCCATACCAATTACATCAAAAACTGTTTATTTAGTTTCATTGATGAATTAAATGACGAAGCACAACGCAAATAGTACATTGCGATACAAGTGTGGAAAGTTGATCATTCCATAGAGGCGGTTTTTGACGCGCGAGCGGAACGCGAGCGTGGCAAAAGCCGAGATGGAATGATCAATTCACACGTGTATCGTACGACGTTTTTTATCACAGTTGCGAATAAAAAAAAGACTTGTTAAAATTTTAATAATAAAAAGTTTTTAAGAGTTTTAGGTTATGTTTACTATTTTTTGTTAATTACACTCCCGAAAGGCTAGGCAAAAGACTTTTAACCTATACAGCGTCTGACATACAATATTTTTTTAGGGTTTTTTTCATTTGTTTTTGCGTCGGCGGTTAAAAACAGAATATAATGGTAAGGAAAAAATATATTTATGTACCTAAAGAAAAAACAAAATAAAAACAAAACTCAATTTTTAATTATTTTCAAAGAAGTTATCACGTAATATTATCGTTCGTTATTAGTTATCAGACTTTAGAGACAACCTTTTGAAAAGAAGAAAAAAGGTACCAACAAAGAGTTTTAAGCCAGCAAGGCTTAAAAACTCTTTGGATGGTACCTTTTTCTATACATCAAAACAGTATAACCCAGTTAAAGGAGATCATTCATGTTTCTAACAAAAAATACCCACAAAAAAAATGCCGGCCAGTAATAAAAATTGTTTCTATCTTGTAGAGAATAACATTTTAAACAATGTTTACTAAGGCAACAAAGAGCTACGATCAAAAATCGTTGAGTTATTTTACATTGAAAACCCAAAAAATGCATTTTATAGAGATCCGTTTCACCACTTTTAAGATCCCACTAAAACTTCTGAAAGGGTTATTGGATATACTTATTTATATAAATATAATAAAAACAGACAAAGCTTATCCATTTACTACTTATTTTTATATTTTTTCTGTAGTCATATCTTAAAAGTGGTCAAACGGATCTCTACAAAATGCATTTTTTTGGGTTTTCAATGTAAAATAACTCAACGATGGTTGATCGTAGCTCTTTGTTGCCTTAGTAAACATTGTTTAAAATGTTATTCTCTACAAGATAGAAACATTTTTTTTTCTGGCCGGCACCTTAAGTTTTGGGTACGATTTGAACGATGTCCTTAAGAATGTTTCATCTACTATATGTCATTAGCAGTAAGATACGTATTTGACATATCGGGATAACGTATTATTGTAGCACTAGTTGGATTTTTTTTTATCGCACGCGTGTATAATACGTTGCATTATGAGCCTAAAAGCGGTTTAATAAGATCCACTTTATGAGCAACTGTGATAAAAAAATTGTTTAAGATTTCCACCATAAAGCAGTGTTGCATAATCAGTTTGTCTGGTTGTATGAAGGAAAAAACGATTTACTTATTATGTATATTAAAAAAAACCGCATCAAAATCCGTTGCGTAGTTTTAAAGATCTAAGCATACAAAGGAAATAGGGACATAGGGACGGCGAAAAGTGACTTTATTTTATACTATGTAGTGATTTATGAAGGAAAACATCGTGATGAAACTCGCAGCCTAGTTGACTCCAGACATACTAGTATTTTCTAAGGTTTTCGCGACTTGAACTCATAATTATAAATATATTTGAACGGATATAATTCGCGTTTTTATTTTTATTTTAAACCTGACGTTTCGGGAACTTTGCAGATGACATGGTCACAGGCAGACTGAGATGAGGAATTTTTTTTAGAAGAAGGATGCGTTATAGTTTTATTCGACTTTGAGTACCACACAGATAGAAATTATATCTTTATTTAAAACGTAAATATATCTTGAAGCATATTTTTTAAAGCAATTATTATATATCTTATCCAAAAATACTTTACTTGGTTCTAATTACAAATCCGCATTGTTTAAAAAAATTTAATTTCTTTTTAGGAATTTCAAAAACAATTAGTACAAAAAATACAGTTTTAAACTGAAAATGACTTTCTTCAATCTACTGCCTATAATTCTTAACATTAAAGTGAACATTCTTAACAATACGTATTTTAATCAAATAATTTTAATTTTAAACGAAACATTAGTGCATATTTAATTTAATAAATACCTGTCGTCTTTGATAAAGAACGTTGAGTTTCTCTGACCAAAACATTATTTTTAATTTAAAATTCTTGAGTCTTGATTCAACTTTTTTGATTCTAGAATCTAAATGCAACCTTGTCTTTAGCATCAAGAATTGTTCATTCTTGTTCTAAAACTGATTTTGTGTTTATATTTTCAATTAAATATGACCCTGAAATATATTTTGTATCAAGATTCAATGACTCTTGAATAGAAATTTAAGTTTATAAAATAAATCTTGAAATATTTCAGTGTTACCAGTATAATAGCTCCCCCTGAACTTATGGTAAATTTAATAATTAATAATATTACCGTATTATCAATTTATAACATTTTTTTTTTCGTAATTATTAACAATTTTGACGCTTGAAACGCCGTCCAGTGTTGCTAAAGCCGCGTGACGCCCAGCCTTAACAAACTTATAAGTGACATTTGTAATAAATATGTCGCATAAACAGTTCTAAATATATTTTTGAAAATAAGAAAAGAAAAGAAAAGGACGGGTATAATCCTTTTAACACCGTTTTAGTTAGACGTATTTACCGAATAAATAAAAAATCATGCGAGGAACGCAGCCAAACGTGCGATCAGTGTACCTATTATGTCTATTCTGCCAGATTCTGCCTTTTTAAGAAGATTAAACGACATTACCCTACCAAATTAAGAATACACGGGTCGCAGGTTTGGTTGCGTTCCTGGAGTAATTTTTTACAAAGTCGGTTGATATGTCAAACTAAAACTGTACTAAAATGATTGTTCCCGTCCTTTTCTTATTGAAATTGAAAAAGGAGAGGTACCAGACCAAAAAATAGTTAAGTTCATTGCATATAATATATCGAATAAGCACCAATAGTCAACTCACAACAGTTTAAGGTCGGTTTTACACTACATCGTGAACACTACATCATATCTTTGATCATTTCAATTTTTATGTAATGTAATATCATTGAATCATATAAATAAACTAGTACGGTGGGTGGTGCGCTCGCTGCTGAAGCTGACCGCCAAACTTTGCGTAAAATGATTTCTAAGATCTTTTGGTTGAGTGGGATTTTAATATTTTTCTTAGGGAAAAAAATATTCACAATTCGGCAACACTGATCACCACCGCTTGATTTGTGTAATGTGTCGCACGCGATAAATGGTTTATCTATGCGCACGCGTTTTAAGGTTTTATACAAGTGGTTTTCCTATTTTCTTTAATGTTACAACGTCCTTGATCTAAGGATTATATTATTCTCATTGTTACTTGAGTGGATAAGAACTCCAATTCAATGGACAAGTGGACATTACTCGAGTCTTGGTGTGTTCCCAGAGAAGTTATTAAAAAATTTCGCGGTAAGTCCACTAAACGACATGTATATTTGCTTATTTTATCTAGATATTTGTTAAACCCAGTTTATTTTTTGTATATAAATAAGGTTGGAGAGATCTATACAAAAAAGGTACGTTGTAGGTAGACAGGTACCTACGTTGCCGGTTGGAGTGCACCCCAACCGCAGCCGTCATAATATGCATTCCCCAACTTAGATGTGACCTTCTGTAAGTGCTTACTTCTGTATGGATTATGGGATCAAGCCAAGCCGACGCTGTCTTTTGCCATTGTTATAAGGTTCATGCTGATGCGTTAGTTTATTTCGATAAATCTGTGGCCTACGATGTAAACTAATTTGAATTTTGACAAAAGTATAATATTAACTTTGTTCTTTCAGATTAATTTGGATTTCGAAAAATTATATACACAACAGTCATTAAAGTTTTACAAAAATTGGCAACGCTTTTTTGGGAAGCTGTTAAAACTAAAGGAACCCGAAATATCAAATGAAAATGCACTACAAATATTAAATGCTGTCACAGACAATGGTAAGATAATAATATTTAAACAGTGTATGAACACCTGCTGGTATAATTTGACTTTGTTTGTGTATTAAGACTAGCAGTTATGCTATACTTTTATATTTTTCAGACAAAAAAATACCACTTCAAATGACCCTGTGCGGATATTTGGCCCCACCCAAAAAAAGATTATCAAGAAAAATAAATTTTCATCTTCGGAGACTATTCAAGGATTAATTGCTCAAACACATGTAAGTTATACTTTTGCCAATTTAGTAAACAAAACTACTATTGTATAGATGACAATATATTCTCTAAAATAGTATAACATAGACGATCTATAAAATAGTAGTGTTGTTAGACGACCTCTGTGGCGCGCGTCCGGCAAACACCTGGCTGCGACACAGAAATTTGCGGGATCGATTCCCGCCGTCAACAAATGTTTGTGATAGTCTGGGTGGTTTGTCTATATATAATATTTATTTACAAAAAAAAGGTATATAAGTATTACATCCGTTGTCGGGCTACCATAACACAAGCCTAGTAGCTTACCTTGGGGCCAGATGGCGATGTGTAAATTGTCCCGCAATATTTATTTATTTATTGTAGCTCCAAAGGCACTTGTGACACGAGCAACCAAGTTTTCTTAGCTATGTTTTTAAAAAAACAGCCAGCTGTTCTGAAATTAATTACTTTCTAGTAAAATACCCGTTGAAGGGATTCTGTTTCCATTGCACCTTTCCATTATGTTGTTGGTTTGCAGTACATCCTGTAGAATTAGCTGTTTTTTCGAAAGTGGATACAATTATTATATTTAAGTTATTTCTTTAAAAAACAATTTCATATTTTTAGTAAGTTGTATTTTTTTGCAATTAATCATAGATTTTTTTTTCAGAATGCAGGAGATATTGACAATGTAATCCAGAAACAAAATCAGATGTTTTTTTTAAATAAATGACTAACTACTTGGAAATATTAATAAAAGTAAAAAAATACGTAAAATCATAAGGTTAATGACCTCACCGTGTCAGTAACAGCTGATTTTCGAATAAACATAACCTCAAAATTTTCGATATTTTTTTTCGAATTTCCAAAAGTCGTAGAACAAAAGTTGCTTGTCTCAATGATATGAACCACCCTGCAAGACAGCGTGCGCATTTTTCAAATAACCTTGTATATAATGTTAAAGATAACGTAAAGTACGAATTTCAAAGCGCAGCAAAAGCGTTTTTATAGTGTCATTTACTTTGTTAAAAGTAACTGTCGGTAAAAACTGTTTTTTTTTTGTTTTTATAGTGTCGTTTTCTTTGTATTATTATTTAAGCAACTGTCAGTAGTGACTGATAAATTTGTTTTTATGTTGTCATTGCTATAGTAGATAAGTACTTAACTGAAAATGTTTGTTTTCAAAATTTCATTTTCTTTGTAATGTTTATTGTTGTGTCTCTTTGTTATGTAAGTAACTGTCAGTAGTAACTGATAGTATTTATGGTGTATTTTTTTCGTCTTTAGGCTAAGAAAAAAATGGTGTCAAACATCTAACGTGAGCATATTTAAAATAAAGACTTAATTGAATCTACTTTTTGACTTTTTACTAAGAAATATGAAATTAACCTTTAATCATTTGTTACTTGATAAGTGAAAGATTCTGCGTTTGCTTATTTATTCTATGTACCTACTTTTTGTAATATAATATTGTTATAGGTAGGTTACTGTACTGTGTGAATCAAATGCTAGTTAAGAAAAGTGTTGCTATTTTCAGATAGACCAATATTATGTTTGATATCTTTTTATTTATTGTTAAATTTCAGCAGCGTTGGTGTCATTTTCAGAAATAAATAATTCATGCAAATATAAATCATTTTATGAATATTTCCTAAACCACGGCAATATGAAACAATACAAAATAATGATATACCTTGTTGGTACTAAAATAATGGTTTGTTTCATTTTGACGTGGTTACGGAATATTTATGAAAGAATTTATGTTTGCTATGAATTTATTTATTTAAGTGGCGCCACTGCTGGTGACGTTTAACCCTAAATTAAAAAAATATTTCAATCAAAGCATTGTAATTTTCAATTGAAATAACAGAATCTTTTATATCAAGTAACTATTACTCTTAATACAAAGAATTTAGAGAGCTTGGCTTAAATAATAAAAAAATCCAAAAAAGTAATATCTAAATGTTAGAATGAATTAGCCACATATTTAAGTCAAGAAATGACATTAATGCTGTCAAGTACTGTATATTTGGTCGCAAAATCATCGAGATCTTAGAATAAACACTTAAACATTAAATCAAGAAAGATCATTTCCTAATCAAGAAATAAGAAGTTTTGTTGCAAGAATGTGACCTCTCTCTATCTAAAGTTTTTCAAGCTAAGAATGAAAATAAGTAAGATCAAGAGTCAACAAATTTTATCTTGAAAACGGTACAAATTAAATGCAAATATTATTATTTTTAAACCAAAACTGTTGCGCTCTTGGATTCAATAATTATTTTTTTAAAAAGAGAGTTAACACGCTTTTGTCTCAAATACTATATTGGTTCATTTAAACATTATACTTTAAAACATTTTATATCTTACTCCGAGTATTTTCTATTTTCCTTATATAGGAAACAGGAAATATCTTGACTCAAGTAAATTTATTTGACTGGAGAACTTTTTTCTTTCTGTGCAGATTCTGGAAATCTTTAAAAACATCATGGTATTGCCAGGAGTCGGATCCCAACCAAACAAAGGTCACCGGATAGGAAAACATGACACATGTCAAATTGGCCCACTATCTACTAAACACCGTTATATATTATCTAAAGGTACAACCGAATTAAAAATCTTCTTTTTTTAAAGTCGGTTAAAAAGAGAGAATTTCCTATTTGTGTAGGTAAATCAATAATCAATTCAACTTTTTCTAAGTTCTATATTAATGTTTAGGTAAAGTTTACGAAATTTAGGTAAATCACCACTAGGTAATTTCGTAAATTGAAAGTTAGTTAATCGACTGATGCGATGGTACCAACTCGTAATATTCAATGCAATACCGTTATGGTATGATCGCGATTCACGATACATCTTGTGTAAGCTTATTAACGATATTATAAAGTCTACGTTATTAACGATATTGTGAATTCCCAGTGATAATGGATCACTGGGAATTTACACATTTTCAAAGTATAAAAACCCCCATGAGTTTCTTGTGCCTTCTCATAGGTGGGCGAGTTCCGAAGGCACACATCCTAACTAAACTTTTTAAGACGCTTCAAAGTAATGTAATGCACTACATGCAATATTTTTTTTTGATTGATTTGATTGATAATCCACAGGTTACGTTGTTATAATGTTCAAATAGTGCTGCACAGGATTGTAAACGTTACGGTGGCGGTAGACTTAACGACGATTGTACCTATTTTTCTAAGTGATGCCGGTTTTGGGGACTGTTCTATGGGCGTTGACCTTAATTTCGTCGAATTTAGGTCACATAGCTCATCGTCATTCGTCTGATTTATTTGCAAGAGAACACTTTGTACCTCTTTTTTAAATTAATCGAAATTACCCATAATTATATACGAAATGTCAAGTTGAACCGCTGATCTTGCGGTCAAAATTACTTAACATGAGTCATTTTAACTTTTTATATAAAGTTCGTCTTTTTAAGCCCATCACGGACGTAGATAAAACAATTATAATATATTTTCTACTAGCTGCGTCCAGCGGTTTTACCGGTGTTAGGTTTGATCTTGTGGGAAAATAGAGATTGAGGAATAAATAGTAGCAGCATCACATTTAGCGAATTCTCGTAGTACGTGCTCACGTGAGCTCGAACATTTCTCTGGAGTTTTTCGATGTTTAGGTACTCCGGTTTTACTAGTTGGATTTCGATGTAAAATTTGTTGTGTTTGTTATTGTCAAGAGTTCTTATGAAAGAAATAAATAAGAAAGTCACGCAGAAATTACGCGGATGAACCCGCGGAGCGCGGCTAGTAAATAAATTTCTTTCTTTCTTTTCTACCGCTTTTCAAAGACACCTGGTCTCTATTTTTATTATTATTTTCTTTAATGTACGTACAATCAACGGTCAAAAGTTTCTGCCCACCGTTACGTTTACAATCCTGTGCAGCACTATTTGAACATTATAACAACGTAACTATAGATCGAACCCACGTCGGTTGGTGTAGCGGGTGGCGGCTTATACCACTCACACAACTAAATACATAGCTAACATGTTGAAAATAATAATCACACTGAGTACTTTTAATTCAAGTAAGTATTTATTTTTGTATGTAACGTCTATTAGAAGAAGGTCGTAAGTCCAATACTTGTTGATAATATTATTGTAGCAAACTCATCATTTACTTATGACCCATACTGTACATTTCTGACCTTTATTTTTTTAATAAAGTATAAATATGACCAAAAGTGTAAATTACCGTGTTATTATTGTAAAACATTATCTCCTCTGATCGATCAATCGGCCTTCGAAGATGCGTGTGTTCGGAGTTCGGACCGGTTGACTTTTTGTCACGTTTTCGTTTCGCCATTTCGCTTATCTCATCTAGTAAATAAGGAATTTGCTGGTTATAAGGGCCACTAAAAAGGTTTTTTTTGAAATCTTGAAATTAGTAACAGAATAAAAAAAAAACAAATCAATTGTTTTTCAGATTGACAATTTTGAATTGAATTGAATAAAGCAAATATTTATAAAATCATCTGTTTTTATTATTCCCCATTATGCGGAATACTCAAGCAGGTGGCCATTATTACCCGCAGGATTTTTTTTATTAAAATTGTCCTTTTACACAAACTTATTTTCGATTTTTGGAAATGATGCGGTAAAAACATCGTGATGAAACCCGCGGCTTAGTTGGCTCCAAACGTATTGAAGAAATATTTCCACAGAACACGGTCGATTAAACTGAGAAGGTGGCATAATAGGTCCCAGGCACTACAGCGGCCCTACAGTTTGTACATCTAAATTTACTTTAAGACTTGTTCTTGTTCAACAAATATAAGTACTACATAGTATAAAATAAAGTCACTTTTCGCCGTCCCTAATATGTCCCTATTATGCTTAGATCTTTAAAACTACGCAACGGATTTTGATGCGGTTTTTTTTAATAGATAGAGTTCGCACGGCTGTAATACATGCATAATACAGCCGTGCGAAGCCGGGGCGGGTCGCTACTTAAGTATATAATCTTAAATTGAATTAAAAAACATGGTTGTCTGTCTGTAATGTCGGTTTACGGACGATAATTTTACGTGATAACGTCATAAAAAAAAGATGAAAACTGAGATTTTTTTTCCTTTTTTTTTCCTTTGTATAGTTTTTCCGTTATATAAGTCTTCTATTCGTCACTCGTCACCATAACACAAGCCAAGATGAGCTATATTATTAGGGAACATGACACTTTTGTGTGAATGCAGGTGTTCCATCAATTTATTAGACGTTATCACGTCAAAAACAATTTTGCTTTCGCAAGAAAGCTCCGAAATATCGATAAAATTAAATAGGATCCTTGGCAAATGTCCGGTCCTTTGTGACAAAACAAACGTCTTGACGAAATAACAACATACCAAAGACATGGTAATAGTTAGGATATGACGAAACTTGAATCGGCCCAGATCTAAATATTATACTGTGATAAATCTTAAAGTTACTATAGACGAGTTACTTGTCAGCGGCCAATAATATGGAAACTAGAAAGATACAGAGTTTATTTAAAAAAAATGTTATCTGTAAAAGTTGGTTTATGGACTATAATTTTACGTCATAACGTCTTAAGAAAACGATAAAAAAATGAGTTTTTTTTTTCTGGTTTTTTGTTTAGTTTTTTTCTCCATTTTTTCATTTCTTTTTTTCATTTTTTTCCTTTACTTAAGCATAAGTATATTTTTTCCTTTATATTGCCTTTTATTCGTTACTTGTCACCATAACACAAGCCCAGATGAGCGATATTATTATTAAACAATATAAAACAAACACGAGACGCGTGACATTTACCGGAACATGACGGCGTCATCGTCATATTGTTACCATGACGCATGACGTCACCCTTTTTTTGTGAATGCTGGTGTTCATCAATTAAATAGTCAAAAAAAAATTGGGGATCCCATACAAAATGGTATGGAAGTCCGATTCGCACTTGGCCGGTTATTTTTAATTATGGAATGTGAAACTTCTAGCCCTACGCATTGTCGGCCGATGAAATAGTTTCGATTCTGCAGCGAATGTTAACTTTGTATCTGTTTAGGTGTACCAATAGGTTCAAATATCTAGTAGGCCACGCCTTCGTTTCATAATTCACCGGTTTCTAACCATTCAGTATTATAGGTACTAAGTTAGGACTTATGTGACGTAAACTATGTGCCTGCTGAAAATCCTAATTTAATTCTACTAATATTATGAACTAGCTGCGCTCCGCGGCTATAGGCTACTTTTCATTTTGATATTCCCACGGGATCGGGACTTACGCGGATGAAACCGCTGGGCGCAGCTTATCTATAAAGAGGGAGAAAAGAAAGACTCATAAAAAGCGAACGCTCGGCTGAGCTACATGGTAGGCGGAGTGGGGGGTGTTAGGTTTTATTTTCGTTACGGAATTTTTTGATTCGGTCGCCGCGCTCAAAGCCCGCTAAAAGCTATGCAAATAAGGTTATTGAGTTTTTACAAGGTATTTAAATAATGCTTATTACTCAGTAAAGATAGACGGAGTAATTACAATTTTAGCAATATCCTGTACAAATTGTTGCTAAATGTAATTGATATAGACAGTTATTATTTAATATTTATGCAAAACAGCCTATCCGATGCATTTGAGACATCCATTTTCTTGCTAACGACTTCACTGAGCAGATATCGTTAAGGTAAGACGACGCTTTACCGCACATTTTGCAAAAAGTTGACATTTACATGTTTTGTGTAGTATCTCGTTATGGGTGTTTTTTTAATTTTCAAATATTTTTAATTTATTTCTTTATTCGATTAGCCTAAAATTTTACGACATTTTAGAAATAGGAAACATAAAATTTTACAACTGTGTGTTATCTGACATCATGTTATTTAAAAAAACAGGTGTGGATTTTTTTGCAATTTTATTGTCCTTTAGGTAGTAGGTACCTATGTAATATTTGATACCTACTTATACTTATTAAAGAGGTACTTAAAAAGTCTGCGCTTCTATTTTTATTTTGGTTCATAAATGTACCCGGGTCTCGACGTTTCGGATATGTTGCAATAGTCGTGGTCAAGAGGAGACACGGATTACGGAGATATTAAGCACTATGTTTATAAAATGGTCTTCGAAACCAGTTTCGTGCAATAGTACATTGTTATCCTAGGTGTGAAAGTCACTCATTACAAGTCCCGAGACGGAGATTGGCGCCCGAGCGTAGCGAGGGCGCTAATAGTTCGAGGGACTTAATGAGTCTTTCACCCGAGGTAAACATTGTGCTTTTCATTACGAATAATACATAAAATTCTTCCTAACAACGAGAGTGAATGAGAGACTTCATACTACCTGATCCTCTTACAAGGTTGGGATCAAAGAGGTTGTATACATGTAGTGTTATTCTTTGGTGTTACTTAAAGCAAGGAGGTTAGGTTATGAAGTTCCTAATGTATAATGATACTGATACTGGCTCTATGCACATTGCACGAGTCGTGCGAAGCCATAATTTGACATGACAGCTGTCAGTGAAAGCGATTTTCCCTAGGGCTGGAAATTTTATTTTCTACACGCTCTTCACGCATCTTTAGACCTACTTTCGGAGTATGAGTAATGAAAAAATCATTTTACCCTCATTGGTAATGATTACGAAACTAAGGTTTCGTAGAACGCTGAAGGGGTTTATGTCAGTAAGGGTCATAAGTGAATGATCAGTTTGCTGCAATAATACTATAAGCAAGTATTGGACTTACGACCTTCTTCTAATAGACGTTACACACAAACTTAAATACTTGAATTAAAAGTACTCAGTGTGATTATTATTTTCAACATGTTAGCCATGTAGTTAGTTGGCCGAGCAGTATAAGCCACCCGCCACCCGCCCGCCACCCGCTACAACAACCGACGTGGGTTCGATCCACAGGTTACGTTGTTATAATGTTCAAATAGTGCTGCACAGGATTATAAACGTAACGGTGGGCAGAGACTTTTGACCGTGGATTGTACCTAGTACTTAAATATCTATAGTATGTACTAATATTATAAAGCTGAAGAGTTTGTTTGTTAGTTTGAACGCGCTAATCTCAGGAACTACTGGTTCGAATTGAATAGTACATTGCGATACAAGTGTGGAAAGTTGATCATTCCATAGAGGCGGTTTATGACGCGCGAGCGGAACGCGAGCGTGGCAAAAGCCGAGATGGAATGATCAATTCACACGTGTATCGTACGACGTTTTTTATCACAGTTGCGAATAAAAAAAAAAAACTTGTTAAAATTTTAATAATAAAAAGTTTTTAAGAATTTTAGGTTATGTTTACTATTTTTTGTTAATTACACTCCCGAAAGGCTAGGCAAAAGACTTTTAACCTATACAGCGTCTGACATACAATATTTTTTTAGGGTTTTTTTCATTTGTTTTTGCGTCGGCGGTTAAAAACAGAATATATTAGTTCCGGGTTTCATTAAAAACAGAATATATAAAAAAAATATATTTATGTACCTAAAGAAAAAACAAAATAAAAACAAAACTCAATTTTTAATTATTTTCAAAGACGTCATCACGTAATATTATCGTTCGCAGACTTTAGAGACAACCTTTTGAAAAGAAGAATAAAGGTACCAACAAAGAGTTTTAAGCCAGCAAGGCTTAAAAACTCTTTGGATGGTACCTTTTTCTATACATCAAAACAGTATAACCCAGATAAAGGAGATCATTCATGTTTCTAACAAAAAATACCCACAAAAAAAAATGCCGGCCAGTAATAAAAATTATTTGTATCTCGTAGAGAATAACATTTTAAACAATGTTTACTAAGGCAACAAAGAGCTACGATGAACCATCGTTGAGTTATTTTACATTGAAAACCCAAAAAATGCATTTTATAGGGATCCGTTTGACCACTTTTAAGATCCCACTATAACTTCTGAAAGGGTTATTGGATATACCTATGTATATAAATATAATAAAAACAGACAAAACTTATCCATTTACTACTTATTTTTATATTTTTTCTGTAGTAATATCTTAGAAGTGGTCAAATGGATCTCTACAAAATGCATTTTTTTGGGTTTTCAATGTAAAATAACTCAACGATGGTTCATCGTAGCTCTTTGTTGCCTTATTAAACATTATTTAAAATGTTATTCTCTACAAGATAGAAACATTTTTTTTTGTGGCCGGCACGTTAATTTTTGGGTACGATTTGAACGATGTCCTTAAGAATGTTTCATCTACTATATGTCATTAGCAGTAAGATACGTATTTGACATATCGGGATGACGTATTATTTTCCAACACTAGTTGGATTTTTTTTTATCGCACGCGTGTATTACGTTGCATTATGAGCCTAAAAGCGGTTTAATAAGATCCACTTTATGAGCAACTGTGATAAAAAAAATATTTTTGTGTTGTCCATTTATCGAGGAAGGCTATAGGCTACTTTTCATTTTGATATTCCCACGGGACTTACGCGGGTGAAACCGCAGAGCGCAGCTAATCTTTACATATAAATACCGTAGTACATTTCACACAACGCCATCTTGTCTCAAGCTAAGCAACTAGGCTTGTGTTATGTTAACCAGACCACGAATATAATCCCGATATTAATCCAAATATTCTTACAAGATCAAGACAAGCCGCAGATGAAACAGTGAGGCGCTGCTAGGTTATAAAATTTGACCTTTTCGGCGCTAAAAAAAAGGTGGCGCTTACGATATTTTCGTCAATCATTTGTCATTAATTTAGCTTTTAAGACAAAATGTCAAAGTTGATAATTTCAAGTTTTTTTATGTCTATTTTTCGTATTGTTTATGTCCTCATTCATGAGTTATTGTTTTTTAATGAGTTGTCGCCATAGACGGAGAATTGTCGTTGTATATTTTGAACTTTACTATTTCCACACCCTCTTTTGATGAAAGAAAACGCCGCCGCAATCATCTTCTATCTACACATGATAAAGTCTTATAAATCGATGAACACTGGCAGCACTTTTAAAAGTGTGACGTAATCGCTCACGTTCCGTTATCAACAAGGTATGGTTATAGCAACGTCACTCACGTTCCGGGAACTTGAGTTATTGACAAGGTAACCATAGCAACGATAATACGTTGCTATGGTTACCATCAATGTTTTCTTATCACGTAAAATAATCGTCCGTAAACCGACTTTACAGACAACCTTTTTTATACACATAAAATGCTTTGTCCTGACTGACTGACGGATCAACGCACAGCCTAAACCGCTGATCGTGGAGACCTGAAACTTGGAGGGTGTGTTCTTTGTATGACGTAGGCATTCGATAATAAAGGATTTTCCGAAATCCTACCTCTTAAGGCCAGTGTGAGGCTGTCAATTTCCATACAAAAAGCGGTAACTTTTTTCCCCCCATTAACGAAGTCCGATTTTGATAATTTTTGAAATTGTTATAGATCTAATGGAAAACTAGGTTTAACCGTTTTTATTTTAAAGAAATATTGCCTAAGATAAAAGTTATTGGTATCTGAATATCTATAATTTTGACTTAAAAACTTCATCGAGCGTTTTAATTGCTTTTTAAAAGACTTAACTGAATTACTAAAAAAGTAAAACGTATAAACCTAGAATAAGATGCAGGGAATTAAATGAGACTAAAATTTATTTCATTTCATGAAGGATAAAGGGGGTAAAAATGTTACGGCCCGCAACATTATTTGAAAGCAAACTGTAGGCAATTACGTCCGAACTTAAACTCTCTCTATCGCACGATACATCGCATTTTTGAAAATACCTACTCGCGCCGCGTATCGAAAACTCATGATCCTCTTAAGGGCGACAAAGTTTGTATATGACAACCTTATGACAACAATCAATTTTCAACTTCGGACAAAGTCGCGGTTAAAACATTATAATAATTATATAATAGAGGCATGGCATAGTCATGGCAGTTATAGGTTTTAGCAACAAAAATATTTGAGCTAGTGTCATTATCCAGGGAGGAAACAGTCGACTACGTTTGTATGGAGAGAGAGCCGGTACCTTTTTCTCTTAAAAGTAAACCCGTTCAAATGAAATAAGGTACCAAAGTTATCGAAATATCAATTCAATAATCAATCAAAATCAATAGAAATAAACACTAAACTAGTGACGTATCAAATCAAGATGTCTGCTGAACATAATTAATAACTAGTTTTTATTTAAATAATACAGTTCAAACAAGTCATATTTACATAAGTAACGAATTTACTGGATGATCATAATCTTTTGAATTGAAATGGTAATTCAACCGCAGACTAAAAACTTGTATGTGTACTAGACCTTTGGGGCCGCCATTAATCACGTCATGTTTTATTTAAATATTTTTTTCCAACCTCCCCCTTGGTCGGGGTCGTTTGTAGTCTACAAGAATTCTGACGGATGTAGCTAATACAACCAGTTGAGATATATCACGAATAGAAAGGCTGCATTTCTGATGAACCCATGGACGTAACTTTAGTTGCTCCATTTCAAATAATACTTTCAAATATTTGTAATATTGACCTTTGTGAGCGTAATCACATGAAAAAAAAACCCCATGAGTTTCTTATGCCTTCTTCTCATTGGTGGGCGCGTTCCGAAGGCACACATCCTAACTTAGTTTTTAAGACGATTTTAAGTGGTCTTTATACAAATTTTAATGTATTAAGCATCCAAAGACATAATTTTTTTTGACTTTTGACTTTTGTTTACCACAGCCTGATACAGTCTCCCGATTGTTTTAAGTCGGAGAATTAAGCGGTTACAACATTGCAGAGAGAAAAATGCCCAATCTACCAAGGTGACTATGGTCGTTCTGCAATGTAAACAGTGGTTGCCCGAACAGTGGATGCAGATCTGCAGTGTATCACATCAAATCACATGACATATCTGCCAACCATTTAGTTTCAAGTCTGGATTCACATCAAAACTAGCTTGATAATTTTGTTTTGCTAAGATTTTAGACCTTGACACGTGAAGATCGTTAAAATTAAATTAAATACTCATTTACTTTCACAAAACGTTTAAAAACAATCTTAGTGTCATTCTAAAAAAAATTTGAAACCTAGTTTTTTTGTTTTGGTAGGGAAAATGTACCTTTATGCATCATCCTGCCGCGCCATTTCCGGGGGATCAATAATTAATTATATGCCTTTTGTAATAACCTATTTCGTGAAGTCATTGTAGGTATTTCACTGCTTATAACTTGTAAACTAATGACTTGGAAAAAAGTAACCTTTCGAAGACATTTTTAGCGTAAAGTTAAATTCCATATTTTACTTATTAAGGCTGCTTATGCTGCCAAACGCAACGCACCAGAAATATTCGTCGCTTACAGCTAATATTGTTGATTGTAACGAATGTGTTTTGTTTTCTCAAAAGTGCTGAGATGGAATTGTAGGTGAAATTTTCACCGATATTTAGGGGTAATTTCGAGGCGAAGATTCTTTGTAATTTCAAAGCTAGACTAGTTTTAATTCTTAATTTTAGGATAGCTTCAAAACTATAGGAGATGTTTGGCTCAAAATCACACCAAAATATTGGTAAAAATCTCATTTACAATTCCATCTCAGCACTTTTGAGAAAAACAAAACACACTAGTAACAATCAACAATTTTCACCAACGAAGGCGACCGGTGCTAGTAGTAACTATTTAGTAGGCTGTGTACCAAGGTCGTTAGCGTATGGACCCCCCTTAAGTAACAAAAAAATGTATCGCGACTGAGGCAAAACTTCATCTACCAACTAGATCTTTGTAAAAAGTTAAAAGTTCTTCATTTTGTTAGCTTATATAGTCCCACAGCTGGGCAAAGGCCTCCCTAACATCATTCCAAGCATTTCGTTACCGGGCTAGGTTTAGCCAGTCTGACAGACTTGACTGGCTGGCTAAAAAGTTCTTTAGATTGTTTAAAGTTAAAAGTTCTTTGGACTATTGTTAAGGGCTATTAATAAAAGTTATAAGTTCTTACCTTATCGTTGAGCGAGTGTGTGGAAAAGAATGAGCAGATTAGAACGCAAGTAGACAGCCAATTTAACGATACATGAGTCGGTAACTCCATTATGTATCTGAAATAAAGAAACAACAAAAATTAAACAACAATATTTACAAAAAAAATAAGGTGAAAGGGTACCGACGCTCTCTCCATACAAACGTAGTCGACTGTTTCCTCCCTGGACTAGCACAAATATTTTTGTTTCATAAAACCTATAACTGCCATGACTATGCCTCTATGTTTTGTTATTTCCTTTCCTCTTCCCCTTAAAAATGTTTTGCATCTGCGATCTTCAGTGCTAAAGCGTGACACTGATATACTTAAACTGATAAAATTAATTAATAAACATTATAACGGAAAGTGATAATTTTCAATCTATGATTTCTCTAGATTAAAGTGTGCACACTATCGGACGTAAGTCGCGGAGTAACTCGCGGAGTAACCTTGGGCCGCCCTTGAGCGTTCGGACGTCCGCGGACGCCGCGTCTGATAATATGTTCCCTGCTTTACAGATATAATCTATAGTCTATGGCTGTCAATCATAGCATTCGGCCATTACTTGCCATGCTTTGAAACTTATAACAATCATCCCAGAAGAAAAATACGAAGAGTTCGCCTTATATTTTTAACTCTTGGCAGCATCCCTTGTAAGAAAAATGACTAGAAAAAAAATTGGTATCCCGTTGATGTCTTTTGAATGAAAAATTTCATTTTGGTCTTTTGACTTTTATTTTTTTCTTTCATGATTTAAAAAATAGATTATCTATAATATAAAAATCAATTGCTGTTCGTTAGTCTGGCTAAAACTCGAGAACGGCTGGACCGATTTGGCCAATTCTTTTTTTGTTGTGTTTGTCGTAGTCCAGGGAAGGTTTAAACGGTGAGAAACATCGGACTTACGCGGGTGAAACCGCGGGGCGCAGCTAGTTTGGTATAAAATTCTTTATGGGATATTAATTTCTCTCTTGTTTTGAAATTGACGATGTCTCTAGTACTCTGGGTGTTTTTGTATGTAAATAAAAGTATAAATGTATTCTAACCGTAGTCTGGTCACCATAACACAAGCCTAATTGCTTAGCTTGGGGCCATATGGCGATGTGTACGATGTCCTACAATATTTATTATTTAATTATATGCCAGTGTTTGTTTATCAAGATTAAAAACCATATTGAATAAAGATAAGATCTAAGATTATTCATATAACCGCGAATCTTTATTCAAAAGAGATGTGGCCATATTGCATCTTGACCCTAACCTTTAAATCTTACAAAATAAGTCATAGACTAAAGAGGTTTTAAACCTCTTCATACATAAACAAACAAAAACGCAACAGGTGAATGCCCTGGCTATATGGCGTACAGGACAATGTCTTTTCTCAGAACGAAATGTTAACAAGACTCCTTGGTATTACCAACCCGTTTCCGCATTGACAGTACACGAAATTCGAATTTTTATTAACTTTTTAAAACGGTTTCGTTGATTGCCAGACTCTATGGCGCTCTTTCTTTTATTGTTTTTCTTAAAATTGTCTGTGATAGTGTTAAATAATGATAGTTAATTTATTATATAACTTATGAATTCCGTGCTTTTGAAGGCTATGTTAATCGATTGATCCATGTTGCTATCTCTGATAGCAATCGTAAAGTTAGTAGCTTTACTTTAGCGATTTTAAATTATTTTCACGTATTTTTTGCGTTATTAGTTTTAAACTTAAAGAATAATGGCTAAACTTCAAACAAAATTTAGTTATTTGAAAGGAGGTTAGGTTCTTGAAGTCCCTATATGTGTAATGGCGTCAGATGCTGATGAAGAAAATGAAAAACACGTGACTTAAAATGCTTATAAGTATATATTTTTCCCACATCACGAAATACTAACAATTTCATTGTAATTTAGAAAAATCGGAGAGTTTTATCATGTATTTTCTATTTGTGTAAATGCTAAAGTATTATCATGCCATAATTTTTTAGTATCAAATAAAATCCCAAAGTATTAATTCATCAGTCTTTTTTATTATTTTCGTAAGTCGCGACTGTGCGTCGGTAAATTTTTCTTGTTACTTTGACAGCGATTAAATCTGAGAAAGAAAATTTATGTGTACTTTCATTGTTTGTTTTGTTAACGTAAGATAATTCTGTATTGTAATGTAAACAGGAAGTTTTAATAAATAAAGGGCTCAATGTAAATTATTTGTTGTAAAATTCTTGCGACAAAGTTGCTTTATATTTCTTTAAGTATTTTTTTTAGTTATATCCGCATAAAAGTATAGAAAAGAAAGAACTTTTTTTTTTTAATTTTAGCCGAAATATACTGAAATGGGCCATAATCTATAATGAAAAATTTAAGGTCTTTAAACCGGTAATTAACCGACGAACATCCGAAATAATTCCAAAAGATATAAACATCGTGCGAGCTTACTACACGTTAAGCGAATGCTCGGCCGAGCTAGGTCGAGCTAGGTTTAGGAGTGGGGGGTGTTAGGTTTTATTTTCGTTACGGAATTTCTTGATTCGGTCGCCGCGCTCAAAGCCCGCGATAAAAGCTATGCAATAGCTTAATATTTTTAAAGATCGTTTCCGAATGTTTGGCTATGATTGTTTAACGTTTATTCTACCACTCGCTTGTCGGCGACGAGTGGTGGAGACACTCGTTAAGATCGAGCGATTAAAAAATAGCGAATTTCCGATATCGAACAAATATCATTAGAAATCAAACGCTCGACGCGGGGCGAACGATTCAAAAATAGAGGCACAGAAACATTCTGTGTTACAGGCGGGTGTCAGCCCGACGCGCGATGCGCCATGAGGACGTCAAAAAATTGATAAATCGTAAGCATCCACTAAGAAGGGAATTTGGAGAACTTCGAACCCTACACGGACAAAGAAGCGGGCAAAAGGTTGTGAGATAACATTCCCCACTTTTACCAACATAAAGTTAAACCTCTCCTTCTTGCTGGATAATAATGTTTTGTAAAAATTTCAATTTACGTGTTGACGTGTGTCAACACATTGCTTGCGGTGTGTCTAAAATTGGTAGTTATGCAAAAACGGACATTAGCGTTTACGACATAGTACTCAAGTTCGCACGGCACAGATGACATGTGGCGCAAGCGCAACTATGTGTCGAGACAATGTATCTTTTATTTTATTTTTTTCCATAAAAACGCATCTTTGTTATTCTTTACGAATGTTGAAATATGAAGTAAAACGAAATGAATTGCTAATATTTGCGTCAAATGGTGACTGTTGGTATTTCGTAGCATTCTACTACGCAGAAGTGAAGTAGAATCTTTGACTTTTTCATACTAGAATCTCTGCATTTTAACCACTTCAGAAAATATGTTTTCAAGCCGTCGCGTTTAAGAAGTTATTTATTTTGTTTTTATTCTAATAATGTAACGAACTTAATCTATGTATGGCAAAACGGACAAATCTTTGTGATTTTTGGTTAGCTTATAATTTTTTATATACTGTAAATGTTTAATAAAATATATATGTTATAATTATTTATTTTCATCAAACTATGTTTTTGTAAATTGGGCAAATGCGGTACATTGCCGCACTGTGGTAGTAAATCACCATAAAATAGATAATTACGAAGCGATCGCCTTAATTATATAGATTCATTTCACGAAAAGACCTATAACAAAAGAACAGGGGCCTTATTCTGCTATTTGGCCAACCATTGTCATTATATCGAGACTCTATAGATATTATATCGAGATTGTGACTTTATTTGGTATTCTGCTAAAGTTTTAATAAGATCGCAATATAATCACTATGGAGTCTCAATGGTATGGTAATATTTACCTTGCAGGTGTTGCCTAGCAACATGGTATATGTTGCTAAGCAATATACCGTTTTGACAACTATCGAGATACCATTAAGCCACGATTGTAGAGCAGAACACAAAAGTGAGTCAGTGGTGTCTCAGTGGTGTCTCGATAGAATAGTCAACGTTAGGAGAATACGAATTTGACATGTAATGTCATATTTTTGACATTAAATTTCTATTACGATTATATCGACACACTATTGAAATACAATTGTGTTAGCAGACTTAGGCCCCAGGTGTTCCCGCTAAGTAAAGTCACACCAAATAAGAGCTATTTCTTTTTGTATATACTCGTATGTAACCCTCTTAACATAATAATATTATTCTAAGACAGTAGTAATCGATCAATGTGATTTTACATTTTTAGAACACGTTTTGAATGTTGTGATTTTTTTAATAAATATTTATTTTTATTTATTTACGATAATATTATTATAAATAAACTAATAAATCATTTAAAACGTCTCAATTCTATTCCAAGGATTTTTCTGGTCTGAACAAAACTAATTATAATAATTAATTGGACTAATTTTTATTGGACAATATTCATTAATTATAAGGCTTATGGCAGTAAAGTTTGACGACCTCGATGTCGCGTCGCGCGAACACCAAAATGTTGCGGGTTCGATTCCCACCTCAAACAAATATTTATGTACAGATTTTTTTTCTGGTCTAGATGTTTCTGTATGAATGTATGTTAAGTATTAGCAGTATATTAAGTATTGGAAATGACAATAAATGATTATAATTGCTTCTATGTTTTAAAGATGTTTATCACTTACGTATTTATTTATTTTTTACTAATTTTATTTACATTTTTAAGCTAAATTTTTGTTTCATTTTATTTTATTTTAACTTTAATTTTGAATTTTAATTTGACTATTTGTAATATTTCTCCAATATGGGACATTGTATGCCTGCAATAAATGACTATTTATTTATTTATTTATTTATTTATTATTAGTCAGTACGCTCAAAGTAAGCCACGCTCGCTGATCCTTTACGGTCGTGCGGGTTAAGCGACGCTTGGCGCGGTCATTACTTCGATGGGTGACCAATTAGTAGTGTGGCAAAAAATGTATTTTGCCCCTCCGAGCTTCGGAAGGCACATTAAATCGTTGGTCCCGGTTGCTACCTCTAGTAGCAGTCGTTAGGTCAAGTTAGAGGCCTTAAGGCGATCTGAAAACTCTAACAATAGGTGAGCCACACCACTATACGAGAAGATTAGCAGCGCTCCGCGGTTTCACCCGTGTAACTCCCGATCCCATCGGAATATCGGAATAAAAAGTAGCCTATGTTATTTCTAATGAATCAATGTATCCTCATACCAAGATTCATCAAAATCGGTCCAGTAGTTTCGGAGCCTATTCGTTACAAACAAAAAAATATTTTCGCTTTATCATATTACTAGCTGCGCCCCGCGGTTTCACCCGCGTAATCATTTTCTACGCAATTTTCTTAATATTTTCTTTCATAAGAACCTTCTCCTGACAATAACAAACACAACAAAAAAGAATTGGCCAAATTGGTCCAGGCGTTGTTGAGTTATGCGCTTACCAACAAATTTTGCGACTCATTTTTATATTATAGAAGATTAGTGTAGATGTAGATATATTTACAAAATAAATAAATAAATATTACAGGACATTCCACACATCGCCATCTAGCCCCAAGCTAAGTAACTAGACTTGTGTTATGGGTGCCACCCACCACGGTAGACAACGGATATACTACTTATATAATTTTCTTTTATAAATATATACTTATAATACATAGAAACAACCAGACCACAGACAAATATCTAAGCATAAATACTTGTCTGAGGCGGGAATCGAACCCGCAACCCTGTGATTGGCAGTCCAGCATGGTTACCATTGTGCCAATTGGGTCGTCAATATAATTATATAAGTATTCTACCCGTCTGTCTGCGTATGGCCACCATAACACAAGCCTAGTTGCTAAGCTTGGGGCCAGATGGTGCTATGTTAAATATCCTACAATATTTGTTTAAATGAAACGCTTTAACGAATTATTGTTGAACCCTAATTATAATGATTGTAGGAAACGGAATAACAAAATGTTTTATTGTTTGAAATATTTTTTTATTCATACCGTGAGAAGCAGGGTAGCATCACAATATTTCGTAATACATAATAACAAAAACAATAGGTTATGTCTGTATATGACATACTAATTTAAGTAGAAGACGTTGCTAATGAGGCATCTTGATAAAATATACCATTTGGCTATACAATTTATAATAAATAAATAATAATAAATAAATATTACAGGACATTCCAATTCAAAAAAAAAAAACACATCGCCATCTAGCCCCAAGCTAAGTAACTAGACTTGTGTTATGGGTGCTAGACAAAGGATATAGGTACTACTTATATAATTTTATTTTGTAAATATATACTTATAATACATAGAAACAACCAGACCACAGACAAATATCTAAGCAAATAAAAAGCAAATATCGCAACCCGGTGTTTGGCAGTCCGGCATGGTGACCATTGTGCCAATTGGGTCGAAATCTTTCCTCTTTATCATATTAGTTTAGATGGGAAATAGTACATTGCGATACAAGTGTAGAAAGTGCGTTTACAAAGCCGAGATACAAAGATCAATCCACACGTGTATCGTACCACGTTTCTCTTTGTTGGTACCTTTTTTCTATACATCAAAACAGTATAACCCAGATAAATTAAGAATGTTTCATCTACCTAATATGTCATTAGCAGTCAAAGTCAAAGTCAAATTTCTTTATTTCTTTCGATACTTATGTTTAAAAATACAATGATCACTTGAAATCGTCTTAAAGAACTAAGTTAGGATGTGTGCCTTCGGAACGCGCCCACCAATGAGAAGAAGGCACAAGAAACTCATGGGTTTTTTTTTTTATGTGATCACGCTCACAAAGGTCAATATTACAAATATTTGAAGGTATTATTTGAAATGGAGCAATTAAAGTTACATCCATGGATTCTTATCATTAAGGTACGAAGAGGTATCATAGTATGCCTTACCGCACAATTTATGCTTTATAAAAGTTTTGAATTTGTTAATGGACATGTCATATACATCTTTAGGTAATTTATTATAATAGAGCACACATGTACTATTAAACGACCTGCTTATTTTCCGGAGCCTACTACCGGGCAAGGTCAGCTCATCCCTATTTCTTAAGTTGAAATTATGAACATCGCTATTTTTGCGAAAAATATCAGGATTTTTGTGAACGTAGAGCAAGTTTTCGTAAATATATTGTGAATAGAGCGTTAATATATTTATCTCTTTAAATTTTTCTCTAAGTGATTCCCTGGGGCCCATTTTATAGATAGCTCGGAAAGCTCTTTTTTGTAATATAAAAATAGCATCAATATCTGCAGCACACCCCCACAGCAGGATGCCATACGACATGACACTGTGGATACGTATTTAACTTATCGGTATAACATTTACTTTGGCACTAGTTGGATATTTTTATATCGCACGCGTGTATAATACGTTGCATTATGAGCCTAAAAGCGGTTTAATAAGATCCACTTTATGAGCAACTGTGATAAAAAGCATTATACGGTACGATTGATCGTCTGCGCAAACACATTGTGGTAAGAGCACAGCACACTTATGCCATGTGCTTATACATCGGAATTTTTACATTTTACAAAGAACATCGCACGCTAATTGGTGTCAAGATAAAAAAAACATTTAAACCTTTGGCGGTTTTTTGGTTACGGTATATTATAATGGCGCTGTTTTTCTGTTTCTTACGATCGAGATTAGAGTGCGGTGAACCTTGTGTTTTGATACTTCTGATACAATTTCAGCGAATTTCTGTTACGTAAGGTTTAAATACGCGAAATTCGAATCGACTGGTCCTTGATCGTAATGCTACTGAAGTCATTTAATAGACAATTGTTAATTTGGTTTAAAGAAAATAACTTTCATGACATGAAAGAATTAATTGACTATCTTTAATAATTTTTTTGCGATTGTATAATATGTTTCCTCTTATTATATTAATGATTTAGTTTGACATCTTATTTTAAATGTTTTGTATTATATTATTGAACGCCGCAAGGGCAGAATGTAGATGTGATCTAAAACTGTTATTTAAGACCTTTGTACTTTACCTATATTCTCAATAAATAAAATAAATAAATAAATATTTCAGGACATATTACACATCGCCATCCAGCCCCAAGCTAAGCAACTTAATGCTTGTGTTATGGGTGCCAGATAACGGATAAACTACTTATATACTTTTTTTTTTTTTGTAAATATATACATATTATAAATATAGGAAACACCCAGAACCAGAAACAAGAATTTATGAAAAAAAAAAAAAAAAATAAAAAAAAAAAAAAAACAATTCAAACAACAAACAACAATTCAATTCAACAATTCAATTTTTTTTTATTCAATAAATTATTGATTGATTGATTATTTATACAAATGATAGCTTAGCTTTTGCCCACTATACACACCTGCTTGATGGTGCGTGACGATGCGGTCTAAGAAGCAGAATTAAAAAAAATATATATTTAGTCGCGACTTGAAGACCCCCAAATTGTACACGTCAGGAAAGACAGACGCAGGCAGTTGATTTAATTCCCTTGCTGTACGAATAAGGAATGACGAAGGAAAACGTTTAATGCGGATGTGTGGGACTACCACCATAAATCCTAGACTTAGGATACCTACCTGATGGTACGCTGGGCTGAGGAGATACAATCACTCTAAAACGTAGGTTTATAAAAGCTAGCTCGAAAAAAAGGCTTACTAAAAAAGAACCTGACAATCAGCCAGTCCAGCATTTTAAATGTTATAGCTGTTAGATCACTAAATTATTTATTACTAGTAGCGCTCCGCGGTTTCAACCGCGTAACTCCTGATCCCGTGGGAATATCGGAATAAAGTAGCCTATAAGCCTTCCTCGATAAATGGAATATCCAAGACAAAAATATTTTTTTTTAATTTGAACCAGTACTTACATCCGTTCAAACAAACAAACTCTTCACCTTTATAATATAAGTATAGATTTACTGGCCTGTTATGTCCCACTGCAGGGCGAAGCCAAAGCCAGGGCAAAACCCAAAATGAGGGGGAGGGGCTCCTTTTTTCGATATCCATCTGACTAGGACAGTCGGTGTATGAATCTAATATCACTCCACCTACGGACTCAGTGTACTTTGAGGACGATTTTTACAGGACTGCCATTCTCTAGCGGCTTTGGATATCCGAATAAATAAATTAAATTAATCAAATTAATAAATAAATAAATTATATTCTTCACTACATCTACATTTTAAGTCTCAATTCGACCTTAAATTAATATTAAAATCAGAGAATTTACTTAATTTTAATGTTTTAAGATTTAATAAGTTATGCATCATGACTTCATTGCCTAGATGACTTATCCAAGGGCTATATTATGTGACATAACATTTGACCACCATTGAAATGTCAATGTTTTAATAAATTCTTAACTAAACTCGTAATTTATGGGCAGACTGCAGACTTTTCTATCGGTCGATAACTCACTGGTATAAATTAAAATCCACTGTGAAAATCTCACTCATAAATGAACGACTGGCTTACCCTGGCTCTAGACAGAAGGGAATAGAAAGAAGAATAGAATAAATCAAAATTAAATGAGATTAACAATGATACTAGCTAGCAAACGTTGTTTTGCCAAATAAAATAAATATATAAAGACAAAAAAAATGATAACGAGAATCTATACTAGATACTATTATAAAGCTAAAGAGTTTGTTTGAACGTGCTAATTTCAGGAACTACTGGTTCAAATTGTTTTTTTTTTGTGTTGGATAATCCATCTATCGAGGAAGGCTCTTTTTACTTTGATATTCCCACGGGATTGGGACCTACGTGGGTGAAACCGCGAGGCGCAGCTAGTAATATTATAAAGCTGAAGAGTTTGTTTGTTTGAACGCGCTAATTCCAGGAACTACTGGTTCAAATTGATTTTTTTTTGTGTGGGATAGTCCATTTACCGAGGAAGGCTTTAGGCTACTTTATATTTTGATATTCCCACGGGATTGGGACTTATGCGGGTGAAACCGCGGGACGCAGCTGGTGAAAGATATGATGGTTCTGGACCCTAGAAAACTTCTTCCTTCAAACATGAACGATTGACAATCGTCGGATAGAAAGTTTGTGGTCTGTTATCATACTAAACCTGTAATTAATGGGTACATAACACGAGTATTTGATCAAATATTTGTGTTCGTTTCGTTTGTTTACATTTTAATCGTTAAATTGTATTATGTAACTGGCTGGATTGTATTTTAGTTTCGTTTGAATAAATCTTAATTATAATTTATCTATAGGTACTTATAATAAAGGACTGTTCCTTTATTATAAGTACCTATAGATAAATTCAGACAGTACAGGACAGAAAGTCTATAGATACAATCAACGTTCAAAAGTCCACCGGCACCGGAACGTTTACAATCCTGTGCAGCACTATTTGAACATTATACCAACGTAATCTGTAAATCGAACCCACGTCGCCGTCGGTTGGTGTACCGGGTGGCGGCTTATACCATTCGGCCAACTAATTATAACATAGCTAACTTGTTGAAAATAATAATCACACTGAGTACACTGAGTATTTAATTCAAGTATTTATATTTGTGTGTAACGTCTAAGAAGAAGGTCGTAAGTCCAATACTTGTTGATATATTTTTTACATATTATTTTAATAAATAGATAATTTTGCAGGTGGCGAGTTATTATTATGTTATTTTTGGCAGCTTTAACCATTAAATCATTAATCATGCAATTTTAAAACAAAGATCATAAAACTTAATTTTTTAATGTAAAATTTAATTATTAATATAACACCAATAAATTAATCAGCAATCCATCTTAAACTAGTCAAAACAGTAACTAATAAATTATCAAAAATTAAATTAAAATAAAATAATAATTAAATCTTGTAGTCCTTGTGTAAGAATTTTGCGGAAACATGGTTAATATAGAAAAAAAACATACACAATAGAAGTTATTTATTGACTTCCTGAAGAATTATGTCATTTATTTTATAAGATCAGTCAAGTTATTTTGCAGTCGCTGTTGGCGTTAGCATTCTATGCAATTTTATGAATTGTCTTAATACAAATTTTGTTCAAATTTAATACAACATAACATTTTGCACACGTATGTCGAAGATTTTCGTTTATGACAACACTAAAATTGAATATTCATTTGTTTTATTAATTTAGTTTATGTAATTAATTAATTGATTCAAGTTAAATGGACATATTGTTTCGAAATGAATTATAAATAAATATAAATGTTGCAATACATTTTTACCATAAAACATATCACTATCACTACATAGTATAAAACAAAGTTGCTTTCTCTGTCCCTATGTCCCTATATCCCTTTGTATGCTTAAATCTTTAAAACTACGCAACGGATTTTGATGCGGTTTTTAATAGATAGAGTGATTTAAGAGGAAGGTTTATATGTATAATACATGCATAATATAGCCGTGCGAAGCCGGGGCGGGTCGCTAGTGTAAACAAAAAAAAACATGCGGGTTATTCCACTTCGCTCCACAAAGTTTTAAACGTATTTTTCAATATTCTGTCTCTTTTTTTTAGATTAATACTACCTGGTAGTAAGCTTGTCCCATCTTAAAAAAAGACAGTAAGTTTTCCTGTTTACAAGAAATTAATTTCTCAGAAAACACATTTATACCAACAGCTTTTATCTATAATAATTAATGTTTTATTGCCAAAAAATAATTATCTCATCATTAGTAGAATAAGTTAAATTGGACCAGGTGTTCAAATTAATATCAATTTAAATAAATACGATCATAAAATTCAGACTTATAAACCGAAAATCCTTTTTAAAATAAAAAAGATTGATAACGACCGGAAATTGTCTACCATTTAAAAAAAAACACAATGTTGCCAACTGTATAATGGAACAAGTATAAAGCGCCCCCTACTGTTTTCGTTTCGGCATCATCCGAAGTTTGTTGACCTTTATAATAATATGCAATGAACCCGTTCAGAGAATCTTTATAATCTATACACCCGTTACGCAATAATGAAAAGTGGCGCGAAATTCATTATACAAACACAAAGCGCGCCAAATTTATTTTTACTTATTTACAAGTTAGCGGCGACGGCAAAGGTAACCGTATACATACAGCTTAATTTAAATTTCTAATTTTTAAGGAAATTTATGGTCAGTACACAGAGTGCTACACTGTCGTATGGTAATAAAAAATATAGTCCTTTTACGTAAAAGGAAACGTCACAAATTTATTTAATTAAACAATTAATTTTAGTTGCAATATTTTATGCTTGCCAATTGATAATAGGACATGTTTAAAACATAATAGAAGTTGATAAAGCAAAATACGGCACATCTGTTTTAGGCTGCCCTATATCTTGCACAAAGACCTTGTAGTATAGGAAAATGTAGGTTTTTACGAAACGACTATTGGTTTTCTGGAAGAGATAGCCCTTAGGGTGTAAAACGGCCCTTTGTACCAATGTAGGAACTTTTTTCTTTAATCAAGTTTCATGTTTTAGTATTTTATTTGTTACTAGCGACCCGCCCCGGCTTCGCACGGCTATATTCTGCATGTATTATACATATAAACCGTTCTCTTGAATCACTCTATCTATTCAAAAAAACCGCATCAAAATCCGTTGCATAGTTTTAAAGATATAAGCATACATAGGGATATAGGGACATAGGGACAGAGAAAGCGACTTTGTTTTATACTATGTATAGTGATCGTGATCATTATTTTTGTTTGTGTTTGTTTTTTGGTACCTACAATAAAGTGTTTTTCTATCTTTCTATCATTGATTCATTTAATTAAATATTTTCCACGTGACTGAAAGGGCAATCAAAATATTATAAATACAAAAAGCATTATTTCCTTAATCTATTTCATCACATAGTCGACAAAACTTTCGTACGAAGAAAGTAATGTAACTTTAGATTCACATCACAAAGTTTGTAGAGGAGTAGAATTATAATAACATCAAGTAGAAGCATTTGTGAAAACATATATACCGTGAAAAGAATCGATAATCGTGGATTTTGCTCTTTGTATAACACTTTCATATTTGAAAGTATATTTTGGCAATTTTCTAATTTCTAAAGTAAAGGAAAATATCGTGGTGAAACCCCCTACTTAGTTGGCTCCAGACGTGTTGACGAGTTCTTTCTTCTGGATACGGTCGACTAAGCTGAAAGGGTAATAGATGCATAACTAGACTACTTTTTCTTATACATGTGCCAGGCACAACAGCGCTCTGAAAAGCATGGATAAAAGTCTAAAGTAGATTTAGGTGAAGGCCATTAATTAAATTCCTATAAGCTGTTCATCTAAATTAATTAAACAAATAAATATTTATTGCTTTTCTTGATTATTCTACTTATACAAGTTTTGCAAGTGGAAGTTATAAAAGTGTTTTTTGATATGGATCTAAATACTAAGCTCCGTACCAAAAAACAAGGGAACGAGTCCAAGGTTAAAAATAATATTATTTATTGATGCCTCAAACTTGTCCCAACGTGAGCTGTAAGTAACGACAAACGCTACGACATAACTTTTTTTACAACTTGTTCCAGGGGTTTATCCCATGTGCTCCAAATATATTGTTCTTTGAAACTCATGGTCCCTAAGTTTAATCCCAAACGCTTCAAATATCACGTAAAAAAAATAGGTCATTAACTCAGTAAATTCCGATCCCAAGGAAACTATCAAAAAAACCTTAAATTGTCTGAAAAAAAATCGTAAAAATTCAATGATTTACCTGCTTTAAACAAGTTTATGGTTCTAAAAAAGATATCTTAGTCATACTTTAGATGGTAAAGTACACATTTAGGCACAAAGTTGCGGCAATGTCAACCTTTTTGTCAACAAAAAATCGATAGGTCTCATAATTCTCACATTAATTCATATTTTTAAACGAATATGACAATTAATTTTAAAGATTATACTGTCAGTATGAACAGATTATCATTTAGGTACGAATTATCAACAAAAAACTAAACAATATTTATTTAACTTTAAAAGGTTGTCCCTATTCATAAAAATTATGTTGGTTAAAATGGGTCAATCCGGTCTAATTCATGATTTTTAGTGTTGCCAGACAAAATAATAAAACTATCCAATGTCAAATTAAAAAAAAGATTATTTTTATTTAGTACTTCTATTTTCTCACACCTTCTTCATAGCAACGTCATATTATTGACAAGGACCGTTCCATAGCAACGTGATGTTATTGACTAGGACCGTTCCATAGCAACGTCATTTTATTGACAAGGTAATCATACTAAAGTATGAAGTATGCAAAATGGTAAAGACAACGAAACAAAGGAGTTCTTATGACGTTATCACGTAAAATTATCGTCCTAAACGACCCAGTTGGCACAATGGTCACCATGCCGGACTGCCAAACACAGGGTTGCCGGTTCAATTCCCGACTCAGACATGTATTTATGCTTAAATATTTGTCTATGGTCTGGTTATTTCTATGTATTATAAGTATATATTTACAAAAGAAAATTATATAAAGCCGTTATCCAGCACTCATAACACAAGTGTAGTTACTTAGCTTGGGGCTAGATGGCGATGTGTGGAATGTCCTGTAATATTTATTTATTTATTTAAACCGACTTTACAGGCAACCATTTTTTACAGTTTGGTTATTCTATTCGTCACAAAAGAAACGCGATTAAGGAAGAATTGTTACTATACAGGGTTATTGGAAATTAATTGACACTGCGTTAAGGGCTTCTTCTGTGCACCTTAACGATCAATTTTTGTTCTACGACTTTTGGAAATTCATTTTAAAAATATTCCATACAAAAATAAAAAATTAAATCTAACAGTTCAAATAATACTCAACTCTACGTCTACGTCACAGAATCAATCGCCCCGTGCCGGTCGCGCGCGCGCACTTGCCGCATAGACATAGAAAATTACTAGACAGTACGAGAAACACTTAAATATTTTTTTTGGGATATGTATTAAGTTTCAACAAAAGTTGTTTGTTAAGGTGCACAGAAGAAGCCCTTAACGCCGTGTCAATTAATTTCCAATAACCCTGTATACCTACAGTTAGTTATAAGATAAACAGTACAATCATTAAATTAACAAATGAAATAAAATCTAAACCTTGCCATTACTTTGTAATTCAAATACGAAGTATTTTTACGAAAGTAATTTATTCCTGCAACCGTAAGTACCTACGTGCCCAGCAGGGATGCCATGTAATTAATTAAAATATTTACTGACCACAAAAAAAAGTGGCAACACTGAGATTATATTCAATGTAAAGCGTGGTTTTTGTATTCTACGTAATTAAAATTTATTGAGGATAATATCTAATAATTATGATGTTTTGGTTACAATTTCATGAAATTCTGTGAAACCGCGGGGCAGGGCTTCTATGTTAGTGGAGTCTTTATGTACACTTTATGCATGGGAATCAATTTTTTGACTTTAAAGCACAGGATTTGGCACACTTGTTACTTAATTGAACCAGAGTGGAAAACTTCACTACTCTCCCCATCCACCTCAGCGGGGTGTCTCCCGATATCTCCCGGGTATTTTCCACTCTGGTCCACCCAAGTAACAATAGGTAATCACTACATAGTATAAAATAAAGTCACTTTTCGCCGTCCCTATGTCCCTATGTATGCTACTATGTATGTAGTACTTTATACTACTTATCACTTATTATAAGAATTTGTTTGCTTGTGTAAATTCACAACCTACCACAAAAGCTAAATCAGTTCTTATCCATCCAAAGGTTGCCTGGAAGAAATCGCTTTCAGCGATAAGGCCGCCCATTTGTGCAACTTAGGTATACCTTCTATTATTACTTTACTTTGTGTAAGTATATCGTGTTCTGTTTACTCTTGTGTTGTACAAATAAAGTTATCTATTTATCTATCTATGCTTAGATATTTAAAATTACGCAACGGATTTTGATGCGGTTTTCTTTAATAGTGATTAAAGAGGAAGGTTTTTAGATATAATACATGCATAATACAGCCGTGCGAAGCCGGGGCGGGTCGCTAGTAGTGCTATAATTTCTTGCTGTTGACGTATAATGACTGCAATTTCAGGACTTCCATTCCGATATTTCAGACCACCTAAACTGGTTGTGCTAATTAAGAGTTTTTTTTCCATTCAACCAAACCAACTGGTTGATCAGGTGAAAAACAAAAGTCGATCGAAACGGAAACATAAGACGATCGAAAAAAAACCAAAAGTTTAAAAAACTTGTAAGTAACATTATTTTATTTTTTTTAATTTTAAGTGTATAAAAATGGCAAGGACCGAAATCATTTTTTTAGTTATTTATCACACATATGATGTAAAAGTAGTAGATAGGTAGTAAAGATAAAGTTCACTGAAAGTGCCAGTTTTTTTTTAAATTATGACTCTAAGTGTCACTGACACAATAACACACATTGAGTTCAAGTTATGTAAAAAGAAAATTACGTAACGAATTTAAACAACTCCGGTTACATTTTCAATTACCAACTAAATAAGATAAATAAATATGTACAATTTGCAACAGAATTGCAGTCCCACTGTAGAGTTCTCAAATCACTACATAGTATAAAATAAAGTCACTTTTCGCCGTCCCAATGTCCCTATGTAAACTACGCAACGGGTGTTGATGCGGTTTTTTTAATAGATAGAGTGATTAAAGAGGAAGGTTTTTAGATATAATACATGCATAATATAGCCGTGCGAAGCCGGGGCGGGTCGTTAATAATATAAGAATGTTTTCATTCTAATAAATTTATGAGTTAAAGAACTTTTCATTACTCATACTCCGAAAGTAGGTCTAAAGATGCCTGAAGAGCGTGTAGAAAATAAAACTTTCAGCCCTAGGGAAAATCGCTTTCACTGACAGCTGTCATGTCAAATTATGGCTTCGCACGGCTTGTGCAATGTGCATGTAGCCAGTATCCGTATCATTACGTATTAGGAACTTCAAAAACCTAACCTCCTTGCTTTAAGTAACACCAAAGAAGAACACTACATGTATATAACCTCTTTGGTCCCAACCTTGTAAGAGGATCAGGTAGTATGGAGTATCTCATTCACTCTCGTTGTTAGGAAGAATTTTATGTATTATTCGTAATGAAAAGCACAGTGTTTACCTCGGGTGAAAGACTCATTAAGTCCCTCGAACTATTAGCGCCCTCGGGACTTGTAATGAGTGACTTTCACACCTAGGATAACAATGTACTATTATATGCTAGTATCTTGCTTGAGTTGAAAACATTCTAATGATAGCAGATTTGGAGCTCTATGGTGGGTCTGCACTTTTGTTCCCTGATTTTAGAACTATATCTACTAATATTATAAAGAAAAAAAAACCGGTCAAGTGCGAATCGGACCCGCGCATGAAGGGTACCATTATATTTTGAGTTTTGTAGGTATTTGTAGTTACAGCGTCAACAGAAATACATAATCTGTGAAAATTTCAACTGTGTAGCTAACAAGGTTCAAGAGATACACCCTGGTGACAGACAGACTGACGGACGGACAGACAATGGAGTCTTAGCTATAGGGTGACGTTTTTAGCATTTGGGAACGGAACACTAAAAATGTGTCTTATTTTTATTTGTATTTAAGAGTTGCGTCTTTATTCTAATTTCATCGAAATAGGTATATAGTTCGTTTTTTTCTTCTTAATTTAAACAATAAACAAATATTCACCTTGTTCTTATTAATTAAATTATTAGCAGGATACCACCTTAATTATGCCACCTATAATAATTAGTTGTATTTCTTTGCACAAAAAGATACCACCTTAATTATGCCACCTATAATAATTAGTTGTATTTCTTTGCACAAAAAGATATAACACTGTGATTAACAGATTTCTTCTGCCAATTAAAACATTCTTTAGCCTTATATCTTGTTTGCAACTTGTATGGAATAATACTCATTGAATTAGAGGTTTTTAAGGACGTTATAAAATTAGTTGAAATGGCACATGCAATTATGCGTTTTTTTGTTCTTATAATAAGTAATAATAAATAAATATTGCAAGACATTTCACGCATCGCCATCTAGCCCCAATCTAAGCAACTAGACTTAATGGGTGCTAGACAACGGATATACTACTTCTATACTTTTTCATTACTCATACTCCGAAAGTAGGTCTAAAGATGCCTGAAGAGCGTGTAGAAAATAAAACTTTCAGCCCTTAAAGCCCTAAAAAAGCTTTCACTGACAGCTGTCATGTCAAATTATGGCTTCGCACGGCTTGTGCAATGTGCATGTAGCCAGTATCAGTATCATTACGCATTAGGAACTTCAAAAGCCTGACCTCCTTGCTTTAGGTAACACCAAAGAATCACAATTATGGCTTCGCACGGCTCATGCATACTACCAGAGTTTTATTAGTACTTAGTAAGTTTTTTCTCAGTAATCGAATTCAAGTAGATATATTTAGTTCAAGATATCTTATTTAATAAAATAAATGTAAAGACGAAAATGGTCAAAGCGACGTACGACCATGCCGCGCCGCCGCCCGCGCCCTGTCTAGATGTTGCTGATGTGGCTTTATGCGACCGTGTGGTCAGTGTCGTTCCTTGAGTAAAAAAAAAACTGGCAGGAAATGCTAGCATTTTCAAATTATTTTAAAAGTTTTGATTAGTATTATCTTATGTTATTTTATTATGTTTTTGTGTTAAGTTTAATCTGTTACAAAAACTTTAATTTAAATCTACGGACTTCGCGTCATTTCCCAGTGTTGGATTAACTCATTAATAAAAATCTCTTCGGTAAGTGCCGACGTATTTGAGTATTGAATACAACAAAACCTAAAAAAACACTAGTTAATGTATATCTAACCTCTTTGGTCCCAACCTTGTAGGAGGATCAGGTAGTATGGAGTCTCTCATTCACTCTCGTTGTTAGGAAGAATTTAATGTATTATTCGTAATGAAAAGCACAGTGTTTACCTCGGGTGAAAGACTCATTTAGTCCCGAGACGGAGTTTGGCGCCCGAGCGTAGCGAGGGTGCTAATAGTTCGAGGGACTAAACTTTCACACCTAGGGTAACAATGTACTATTCTTTTGTAAATATATACTTCCTAGAAACAAGCAGACCACAGATCTAAGCATAAATACTTGTCTGAGGCGGGTCTTTGGTCTTTGGCAGTCCGGCATGGTGACCATTTTGCCAACTGGGTCGTCTGAAAATCCTTTTTTTATTTTGTTTCCTTTACTTTTTTTTAAATGGCAAAACAACGTTTGCCGGGACAGCTAGTCTGTTTACAAGAATTAAGAAGCAAATTGTACCTTAAACAAACTGCAGCGGTTTTCCTGTTTCCACGGAACAGTACCTTCGTCATTGTTACGTGTGACTTCTATGAAGGTTGTGTTTATATAAATACATTTATACAGTATATTTATGTTATTTAGGTACATATTGTAAACTTGGTATGTTATTTAGGTACATATTGTAAACGAAATAATCTGAGAAAAAGGTCTCTTGAATAATAAAAATAATCCTCTCCCTAATAGAATAATGTTTGGTTTAGGTAAAAAAAACTTAAAATGAAAAGCAGTATTCTTAATTAAAAAGCAAGATTAATTATCTAAGAATACTGATTATTGTTTTCAGACATTTAAGTATTAAAAACAAGAAATTATTCTCTAAAGGTAGAAGATAATTTATTTCTTTAATAAACCTTTTTGTTTTCTATGCAGAGCGTAATTTGCTGCTGACTTTATATCAATAGCTTTTGGAGGCGATAGGTCATAAAATAATACCTATTTAATTATTTGATAATTTTGAAGTCTGAAGGATACAATGTATGAAGTTTTATTATATTGAGAACAATGGAATTTGGTGGCATAAGATGAACCCGTATCCTCGTAATGCGAGATGCGCGAACGCCAGCGTAGTTTTCGTTGATTACTTAGGTTCTCACTCAGAATTTCCCATATAATAGAGCTATCGTGTAGTAAAAACCAGATAGAAATTATTTTCTAACTATTACTTACTTTTCTGAAACCCCTAGACTCGATTTCATATATTTGAACTTTAAACTTGCTTCTAAGTACAGACGTTTTGTCCTTTCTTCCTTTATTATATTATGTATAGATATAGACGTAAATACGAGACTCAAAACGTAAAAGAGGCAGACCACAGAAAAGATGGTCTGACGACATAGAAAAGACAGCCGGCAGACTATGGCCAAGACTAGCGAGAGACAGGAAGACCTGGCAAACCTTGGAGGAGGCTTTTACCGCATGAGCGGTCCTTACTACACAACTATACATGCATTAACCTAATAAAAAAAAATAAAAAAAAATAAAAAAAAAAAAATAATAAAAAAAAATACTAACTAACTACTAACTTAACTACAACTACCACACCACACACGTACTAACACTACTAAACTACACTAATAAGAAAAAAAAAAAAAAACTTACCTACATAATATTACATACCTTTTTAAGTATCTTCATATACCTCTAAGTTACTTACCTTAAATACCAAAACATTTTATTTTTTCTTTTAAATTTTAGAATAATACCTTTTATAAGTTTTTAAGCAAACGTTTCCTTTTATAAGTTAGATATCTTAGCTAAACATTTCTTTTTTAATATGTTTAATAACCCTAATGTAATGAGTAAGGAAAATAAAGCTATTTTTATTTTTATTTTTATTTATTTTATTATAGACGTAAGGCAGGTTAAATATAGGCAGATAATTATTATGACGCTAATTTAGCTTCTAGGAAGCAAGAGTCTCTTACTCATATCGTAAATACTCGTCATCTTATTGCTCATAAACACTGATAAAATTATATAAAAATACTAGCTGCCCTCCGCGGTTTCACCCGCGTAACTCCCGATCCCGTGGGAATATCGGGATGTAAGCTATCCTATCTCTCAAGTTGGATCGAACTGCACATGGTGTGCGAATTTTATTATAATCGGTTAAGTGGTTTAGGAGTCCATTGAGGACAAACATTGTGACACGAGATTTATATATATTAAGATGAATGCATAAAGTTTTTACTCTCTTTCACTGACGCATTAATTAATATGCCTACTAATAAAAAATAATAATAAACTTAGAAAACTCTTTATATTTCTGAATATTTCCCAACATCAAAAAATTCCAAAAACTCACAAACTAATAAAATGCGGTCACTCAAATGATTCTAAAAACTAGGCAATAACTTAATAGTTATTGCCTAGTTTTTAGAATTATTATATAAACGATATAAATATATTCAATAGATAACTTTCAAAATATGTATGAATGTTTAAAACGGGTAATCTTATTAACTCCTGAACCAATTTTGATCATTCTTTTTTAGATCGTAATCTACATCAAGAAGTGCCAACATGAACATTACCAATTAGCTGAACCCCACGTGACCTAAAGTTCACTCTTAAATCTGTAAGGTTGTAAAGTAATGTTACCTGATTATGTTTTTTTAACTATGTACTATTATACAATATACATTATTAAAAAAATTACAAAATAGGTAAATACTATATTTTTTACTGATATGCTCTTAAACTATGTATATATTTTTTATGCAGATGAGCTATGGGTCACGTGGGGTTCAGCTAATTGGTAATGTGACTGTACACAGAAAAAAAATCTTAAAACAAGAAATAATCCTCTCCATAAAGACGCTAGAGAATTTTTTTTTGTTTTGGTAAAAAAAATAAATGATAAGCAGATAGGTAAACAATATTCTTCAAATAATACTACTGCTTATTATTTTCTAGAAATTTATTTATAAAAACCCAGAAATTATTATTATTATTGATAATTAAAAGGATTATTTCTCCCTTTAAGGTGAAAGGGTACCTGCGCTCTCTCCATACAACGTAGTCGACTGTTTCCTCCCTGGATAATGACACTAGAGCAAATAATTTTGTGCCTCAAAACCTATAACTTCCATGACTATGCCCCTATGGTTTGGTTTTTTTCATTTTCTAATTATCATTGAAATTGAGATTAAAAATAAACAAAAAATAGGGGCATGGTCATGGCAGTTATAAGTTTTATGCACCAAAAATATTTGGTCTAATGTAATTATTCAGGGAGAAAAGAGTCGACTACGTTTGTAATAGTTTGCATGGAAAGAGTCCCCGGTACCATTTCCTCTTAAGAAAACTTATTTTCTATGAAAATCGAGAATTACGAGGGTAAAAGCACGGTGCTCTATTAATTGGTAAATCTTTAAGCAATGTGAAAACCTTATAAGTGACACCCCCAAATTAGATCTAAGTAAATCAAATCCTCCAAATTGTTTTTCCAAACAAAAACACATGAATGCCCCCGTTTGTTGGTCACGGTTCTCGGTCACAATGACATCTAAAAAAAAATGATGTCATTGAAACTTACGATTGTTGATCGTACGAGAATCGATTGAGTATCTAGCCTTCAGTTACTTTAACTTTCAATGTTTACTAAAGCAAAAGCTAATCGTCAGTAAACAAAAACAATTAAGGTTCCGCTGGTCAATCGTGTTTTCCATACAAATGAATTTAGAGTGTTATCCATTTATTCTTTATGGAATTTGAAAAAACAAAAGTTAAATCTACATAACAAGTCTATATCTAGCCCATGTAGGCGACGAAATAGACAAATTATATTTATTTATATTAAATTATATTAAACTAAATATAATTTGTCTATTTCGTCGCCTATTTCGGCGAAACACGATCGACCAGCGGAACCTTAAAGGCTTTTTTCAATCTTTTCAAGGTTCCGTATACGCAAACGGGTAAAAACGGTACCCTACTACTTAAGGTGAAAGGGTACCGACGCTATCTCCATACAAACGTAGTCGACTGTTTCCTCCCTGGATAATGATACTAGCACAAATATTTGTGTTGCATATACCTATAACTGCCATGCCTATGGCCCTATGTCTTGGTTTTTTTCATTTTCTAATAATCATGGAAATAAAGATTTAAATAAAAAATTAAAATAATAAAAACTTAGGGGCATGGTCAATATGGTCATGGCTGTTATGGATTTTATGTAACAAAAATATTTGCTACTAGCTTTTGCCCGCGACTTCGTCCGCGCAGGAGTCGAAAATAGTTAAAATAGGATTATTTTTTGTTGATTTCAAATTAGATTGAGTTTGAAACATGTGTGTCAAAATAAAATGTACTTACTTAATTTAATCAAAAGCACTAAGGAGTTCGAGTCGAAGCAAATCGCCTAAAATAACTTTCTACTCTTTTTAAACCCGGTAGGTAATTAATTTCGTAAAATCCTTTCTTATCGGATGCCTACGTCATACGAAGAACACACCCTACAAGTTTCAGGTTTCTACGATTTAGGCTGTGCGTTGATCCGTCAGTCAGTCAGGACAAAGAATTTTATATGTATAGAGAAGATAGATTTTGAATGAGATGTATTTTAACCTGGAACACGAAAACCTCGGGTGCACCCAATTCTCTTGGGATGGGATCCAAAATGGGCTATACGTCTAAGTACCTAAAGTTCTAAACCAAAAAAATGAATTCTTCTATTTCTGTCTTTCTAACACAGAGCCAATAATGCACAAAACTCTACGATTACCACATGAGTAAATCTTTAATCATATCGTGCTAATTAGTAATTACCTATCTATCATAGTCATCTTTTGTGTTTTTAGGGTTCCGTACCTTAAAAGGTAAAAAAGGAACCCTTATAAGATCACTTTCCTGTCCATTTTAAAAATGAAAAAGGTGTAAAAGTCCTATTAATTTGTTTAGGTATTTTCGTATTCATAACAAAAGATATTTCTTTTAAATTACTTAATAATTAGTATCTACTAACTTTGGGAACTGTGACTTTTGGCAAATTGTTCAAAATTTTATTATTAGGTAGGGCTGAACAGTTGCGCAGAGAGTAATTTTGGCGTATCCTAATAAAAATATAGAGTTTTAAGTGATTCAGTGGCTATCCTATAACAGTTCTATGTTTTAACAAATATCCCGTCTCCGAGATGGTTTAGAAGTTTGGTTAGAAAGCATTATTTGTGCACAGCGCACTTTTGATAAAATCTTAGTCATAACGTTTGGTCAAATACCCCATTTCCGAGACACCTATGAGATTTGGTGTAAAGGCATATTTCATTTGCCGTAATGTCCTCTATCGACAGGTATTAGCAAACGTATCGCGCAAAAAAAAATACTATGTCAAGTTCCCAGTACTAAATGGCAAGACACCTTTTTTCAGTTCAATGTTCGAAGTTTTCAACCTCTTTGGTTTTACGTTAACGCTGTCAGCTTGAAGTGACGTCTTACCAATCATAGATTAATGAGTATGTTACCAATCTAATCAAAAGCACTAAAGAGTATTGATATCAACTTCGAAGCAAATCACTCCCAAAATAACTTTCTTCCCCTTTTTAACCCCGTTAGGGGATGAATTTCAATAAAATACGAAACACGTGTTCCATTAATTCATGCAATGTTTATGCAAAATTTGAAATAGATTGGACTAAGGAATCACGTTGTCCAATACAAACTTTGCCCCCCTTTTTCACCCCTTTAGGGGTAGAATTTCGGAAAATTCTTTCTTATCGGATGCCTACGTCATACAAAGAACACACCCTCCAAGTTTCAAGTCTCTACGATCAGCGGTTTAGGCTGTGCGATGATCCGTCAGTCAGTCAGGACAAAGGATTTTATATGTATAGATATAGATAAGAAGATAATACATGCATAATATAGCCGTGCAAAGCCGGGGCGGGTCGCTAGTACTTTGATAAAAGAGATCCAATCAAAGAGTATTTAAGTTTTTAATAACCCCAGCACGCCGCTTCATACACATGTTCACACAAAATTGCTGGAGCGTTGTAATGTTCCAAATTCAAAAAACGCTCCTGCATTGGATTTAATTTTCTTTGACCGCGACACTGGCTATGTGCACGATAGTAATAATGCGAAGCCATAATAAAATTATAAAAAAAAAGAGATGGCGCTAGATGCTTCTTTCCGTATGTCAAACTGACAATTTTGACATCATCCCTACGTTCTGTACGTTTTCATGCAAAAATATTATGGTTTATTTTTTACGCCAAGAAATATCAAATTTTAATTAGTAACATAAATCTACTTGAAATACCTAAACCTCTTCTGATATTTTCTGAACACATTCGTGAAGATTATGTTAAAATCTGTTTCCTAGTTCCCGAAATTAGACTGCACAAACAAAGGTAAACAAATAAAATCAACATTTTCTGAGATGAATGGTAGTTTCGCGAAAACGAAGAGATGGCGCTAGTTACTTGAAATTAAAAAAAAATATCTTATTAAATTAATTACTTTATTTTCTGGTTAAAAAATGTGTATAATGCTATGTATTCTTAAAATACATAAGTGTACAAAATTTTTAAGCAGAACAAAAAGAATAATCAACTAATTTGTGATTTTCTAAGTTTAAGAAAACCTGAATCGCGCATGCAAGATTTTTTTCTACCGGAGCTATATAAGGTTAGCGAATTCTATAGTGCTAAGATCATTATGGACGTAGAACGCTTACTTCCAAAACTTCGAATTTATTATATGTAAAGATAGTGTCATTATCCAGGGAGGAAATAGTCGACTACGTTTGTATGGAGAGAGCGTCGGTACCCTTTCCTATTAAGGCTTTGCCAAACAGAACTTGTACTTAGCGATGCGTTATTAGCGTTAGGCCCCGTTGTAATTGCGCATCGTCGCGCGACCCATGCATCAGATGCTATGCAACTTCTATAAAAAAATCGGATGAATCAAAAAATAAAAAAGGACGAATTCTTGGAATCAAAAAAATCCATCCATGTACCTACTCGTCCTATTTTTTTTTGTATGGAGTTAAACAGTGAAGTACAGTCTTCAAGAAAATCGTTTAATATTTTATTTATGGAATTAATATGGGGTTCGATGTAAGGTTTATGAAAATATAAATTTTGTACTATTTTTATGTTTTAGTAATTAGATTATTTTGATTTTAAAAGTGTTTATTAGGATACAATATTTTGATGTAGATTAATAAAAAACATAATAACTGAGTATAATAACGTGGTTTGATAATTAACTAAGTACCTCAGTACATTGACCTTAGACTTCCGAAAAAAAATAGTTTTAAATGTCTTTTTTAATTGTTTTATAAATCTATATAGCATGCGGGTCCGACCGTGACATTTCTATAAAGTCAACCGTGGTCAAATTCGGTAAATATTTGCTTCTAACGTAATTGTTTGTAGGTAAATTCTCGAATACTTACCATGTACGATCTGAGTCAGAATTGCAGGCCCATCGTAGAGTTCTAATTACTATTATTGGAATGTTTTTATTGTAATAATATTTATCTAAACTGAAGGGTAAAATCTATAAAATCGTGATAAGACCTGTCTTTATGTATGGATCGGAATGCTGGGCCGTGAAGAAGAAGGATGAGAGAAGATTCCATGCAGCGGAGATGAGAATGTTGAGATGGATGTGTGGAGTAACGACGATGGATAAAATAAGGAATGAGTATATTATAGGAAGCCTGAAAGTAGCACCGGTTACTGAAAAAGTAAAAGGGAACCGTTTAAGTTGGTATGGACATGTGATGAGAAGAGAGGAGACGCATGTGGCTAGAAGAGTGATGAGTATGAATGTAGAGGGATGGAGAGGAAGAGGACGACCGAAGAAAAGATGGATGGACTGCGTGAGACAAGACATGAGAGAGATGAATGTGAACGATGACATGACGACTAATAGGAGGGAATGGAAGAAAAAGACTTACTGCGCCGACCATAAAAAAATTGGGAAGGAAGATGATGAATATTTATCTAAAATTAAATTTTTCTTATTGTCTGTCTGTACTTAAATACTTCAAAATTTGCGGGCCGATTCGAAAAAAAATAGGTCACACTGATAGCACATGAGTAAAACTCATGTGCTGATAGGTAGCCTTTTACTCTGACACCAGGATTGCGTATGTGTCATTATTATTGACAAATTTTCAAACCTTTTGCTAGAAATTGAACTCGACACCTGCACCCATTAACCGAATATTTAACTGAAATTGAACAATGACTTTTAATTAACCGTTTTATAATAAATAACAATAGTGTCGTTAGCTTGTCGAATTTATCAGGGTAACGTTTAGAAAGCGAGCGCAAATTAATTACTTCATGCATTTTCTCCGCCATATTGGCCATTGAGGTATAATCAACCGCAATGTTTTATTAATATAATTTGTATGTAAACTATTGCTAATGAAAGTGTACATTATCTAATAATAATAATCAGTCCACAGTAGACAAATCAACTTAACCCTGAAACCTAGCAGGTTAAAATATACGAGCAGTTTTCCGCAACATCTTTGGTTGGATCCTTTTTGCGTGAGAATTGAGCGATTCCGCTGGTAGGAATGTAAAAGCAATTTATTGAATTTTAAGAGCTGAACTATTGCTAATGAAATAGAATATTATCTAATAATAATCAGTCCACAGTAGACAAACCAACTTAACATAACAGGTTGAAATATGCTATTTTCCGAAACTAAACCTCTTTGGTTGGATCCTTTTTGCGTGAGAATTGAGCGATTCCGCTCTGGTAGGAATCTAAAAGTGAACAATTTATTAAATTTTGAGAAGCTAAACTATTGCTAACGAAAGTGTACATTATCTAATAATAATCAGTCCACAGTAGAGAAACCAACTTAACCCTAAAACCTATCAGGTTGAAATATGCTATTTTCCGCAACTAAACCTCTTTGATTGGATCCTTTTTGCATGAGAGTTGAGCGATTCCGCTCTAGTAGAAATATAAAAGTGAGCAATTTGTTGAATTTTAAAGAGCTGAACTATTGCTAATGAAAGCGAATATATCTTACCAACCTAACCAACTTAACCCTAAATAAAAAAAATATTGCAGGACATTCCACACATCGCCATCTAGCCCCAAGCTAAGTAACTAGACTTGTGTTATTGGTGCTAGACAACGGATATACTACTCATATACTTTCTTTTGTAAATATATAGGTACTTATAATACATAGAAACAACCAGATCACAGACAAATATCTTAGCATAAATACTAGTCTGAGGAGGGAATGTAACCCGCTACCCTGTGTTTGGCAGTCCGGTGACCATTGTGCCAACTGGGTCGTCAAACCAAGCAAGTTTAAGTTGATTCCTAAGAGACCAAAGAGAGATAAAAGATGTTCGTTTTTGTAAGTACGCGGTATATCAACCCATTTAATTCAAATAAGAATGAGATCCCACTAAACATCCTTATTAGTTACCATTTATGTATTGAAAAAACTCCTGCCAACCTAACGGGACAAACAATTGACACTTCAAAAGCATTTCTTTTTAATTTTATGTCAGCAGTATTGCCACATAACTAAATTTAACCGTTAAACCGAGTCTTTTACACTTACTTCACGATTGTCGTACAATATCTTTTGGGAAAATCTTGTTATTTTGATAACGTTTTTTGTGAAATTATAGCCGTATTACGTAATTCTCGGAGCTGCTTCATTCATTCTTGAGTTTTTAGAGGTTTTTGGTAAGCAGGTGGATTATGGGTTATGTAAAATGTAGTACTAAATATATTAAAGGTTTTTATAAATGAATGCAGAAGGCATTTAAATTTTTACATTGATAGGAGTTTAAATTTAAAACTAAAGGAAACAAAATAAAAAATATAGATAGTAGCCGATTCTCAGACCTACTGAATATGCAAATAAAATTTCATAAAAATCGGTCAAGCCGGAGGAGGTGGTAATTGACACGAGCATTTTATACATTAGAAGATTATAAAGCTGGAGTTTGTTTGATTGTTTGTTTGTTTGAACGCGCTAATCTCAGGAACTCCTGGTTCGAATTGAAAAATTATTTTGTGTTGTATAGTCCATTTATCGAGGAAGGCTATAGGCTACTTTTTATCCCGATATTCTCACGGGATCGGGACTTACGTGGGTGAAACCGCGGGGCGCAGCTAGTATATTTTATGTGGAAGATTAGTTACCATTACGTTTTTCGTAACGCGTATAAGGAACTTCGTTCCAAAAATCAGATGGAGAAAAGATCTTTAAAAACAACAATCAACAAAAAAATACAAATGAACAAGATAAAAACAACACGTTGTTGATAAAATATCAATGATACTATAGTTAATATTCGTATTAGGAAAAGGAAACTAATATTTAACTCCTACGTAAGTTTTTTTTCTAGTACTCTATTGTTATAGTTCACTAGAAAGTGGCATCTCAACTACTTATGTCTTATTGTGTAGAGATGGGACTAGAACTGGGTTGTTCTCATTGGCACCATCTTGTTCATTCCAAAAACATAAATTTATCTAGTATAAAATAAATAAATAAAAAATTATTAAAAAAATATCTAGTACATAATTAAAACATAACACCTATCTATCTATTTTCTATCTATATCGAAGTCAAGGTGAAAAAGGGTTTAAAAGACTCCATGATAATCCATAGTTTTTATTCAAATTCACATTTGTTTCCACTCTTTTCCATTTTGCTACCTATGCCATTATTTCTATTTTCTAGGAAGATCGTGGTATGCTTTACATCAAAATCTAACAAAGAAAACTGGGGTAATTAACGAAAAACTGCGATTTATCCCAAGGTTATTTTTCAAAAAATTATAATTCCTTCACTAATTAATCGAAACTCACAAGTTTTTTTTTACTAAGAATTATTTGAGCCCGCATTACAACATTTAACATTAGAAACTCTTACTTCTACATATTATGTAAAGTTTGAGCCGTTACGAAAATCTATTGCCATTAATGTTTAGATAGTATACCTTAACGTTACTGACAACAATTCGAAGGTTAGGCAGTGTTGTAATGATCCCTTACTACGCCACACTCAGAAACGTTCAAACTATTATAAAAAAACCGGCCAAGTGCGAGTCGGACTCGCGCACGAAGGAATCATTATATTCTGTTTCTAGTATTTGTTGTTATAGCGGCAACAGAAATATATCATCTGTGAAAATTTCAACTATTCGCAAGGTTCATGAAACATAGCATGGTGACAGACAAACGGACAGTGGAGTCTTAGTAAAAGGGTCCCGTAAATACCCTTTGGGGTACGGAACTCTATAAAGTGCGTATCAGGTCCATCGAGTGACTGGAATTTACTCTTCATTTTGCAACCTCTTATCTTATGTCAAGCCGACACAAAACAGATGTAGCCAATACTTGTTAAATCATCTAAAACCTCTATCGTTACGCTTTTAGTTAACAATACATTTTACTACTCACCAAATACTAGAAGGCTTTAAATGAAATCGATTCTAAAGAAGTAATTTCCAAAAGCGCTTCATCACATTTTCGCTGAGGATTACTCACAAAAGAAAAAAAAAGCAGTCCATAAATTAGTGATTAACTTAAAAACGTTTCTGAGTGCGACCGTTACCGTTACAAAATGTTTTAAGCATGAAGGAAGAAAAATTTTCCGCGACCCGAAATTTTTTTGATGTGAAACATCTATAGCCGCACGTAAAACCGATTTCTGGCGTGGCGACGCACAGTGGGGAAAAATGCGAAATTCGTGAGCAAAATTATTGTATGCCTCCAAATGCGTTAAAAACTAATAGGCTTGATTATAATTTAATTCAAATAGGCTTGTGTTATGGTAACTAGACACGATTAGGCTTGTGTTATGGTGACTAGACCCAACTAGGCTTGTGTTATGGTGACTAGACGCAATTAGGCTTGTGTTATGGTGACTGGACACAACTAGGCTTGTGTTATGGTGACTAGACCCAACTAGGCTTGTGTTATGGTGAGTAGACCCAACTAGGCTTGTGCTATGGTGACTAGACACAACTAGGCTTGTGTTATGGTGACTAGACACAACTAGGCTTGTGTTAAGGTGACTAGACGCAACTAGGCTTATGTTATGGTGACTAGACCCAACTAGGCTTGTGTTATGGTGACTAGGCTTGTGTTATGGTGACTAGTTCCAAAATAATGTCGATGTTTCACATCTGCCAGGCGTCCCGTGACGGCTCACATTTTTTTCTTCTTTCAAGGTTTTAAGTGTTTTTAGCAGGGTAAAGTTAGAATTGAAAAAGATCAAAATCGTCCATTTGGTCTCTAGAGTGCTACAAAGTAACAACCATTGATAGATTGACAAACACATTACCCTCCTCTGCGTCACCCAGTCGAGTAAAAAAAGTTGAAGTTGCCCACTTCCTGTAGTATTTTTCGTTTATTCCGCGTCCAATTAAGGTGACTTCTAGGTATAGCTATAAAGTTTACTCATTTTTTTAAACCAAAACCAAACTAATAAACCTTACCTAATAAGTAAACGTAATAAATCATTTTTCTCAGATATATTTAAAGTCATAGGTCAACACCGCAAGCGCTAACCGGAACCGGCCGTTTCCACGCATTAGCGGTTCGCATTGCGCGTGGGCAGCCGTCAACAGATTAAATCACTGTCACTATGACAATGTTTTGTAATCAAAAGTCAACGCAATGCAACGTATAGACTGATAAGAAGATAATTGTTACATATTTTGTTATTTTGATAATCACTTCATCATCACTACATAGTATAAAACAAAGTCGCTTTCTCTGTCTCTATGTCCCTATGTCCCTATATACCTATATCCCTTTGTATGCTTAAATCTTTAAAACTACGCAACGGTTTTCGATGCGGTTTTTTTAATAGATAGAGTGATTCAAGAGGAAGGTTTATATGTATAATACATGCATAATATAGCCGTGCGAAGCCGGGGCGGGTCGCTAGTGTCTTATAAATTGGTGAACATGCACTCACGCGTTATTGACAAGTAAGTATAGAAACGTTATTATATTGACTATATTGATAGTTACCATAGAAACTTTATGGACTAGTAACCATAGCAACGTATTGAAGTACTTTTGCTTTCCTTGAAGATACCTATAGGCTCGTGACTGAAAGACACCCAAATAAACGCAGGCCGAGAGCGGTGTTGGCTTAGTGGTAGATACCTCGACTTTCATTCTGAAGGTCGTGGGTTCAAATCCCGGCCGGCCTTGCACCGATGAATTTGTCTATGTGCGCTAATTGACATTGCTCTTACGGTGAAGGAAAACATCGTGATGGATAATCTAGTTAGCTCTAGAAGTATTGACAAGTTCTCTCCTCTGGACATTGTCGATTAAGCTGAGAGGGTAGTAGATGCTGGGCAAGCATATATACTCCATCCTCAGGCAAAAAGAACCCGATTAAAAAGGGTCTAATTACGGAAAACAGCCCGTATAAATACAAGTAGGTACAAGTACAACGCAGGCCTTCAAGGATAGTTAAACAAAAAAAAATCCGACCCGTCCTTCTTTTGTGGATGCATTTCCATATTCCAATTATCCCACGGGATCGGGACTTACGCGGGTGAAACTGATTACTGCTAGTTGTTAATAAAAAGCAACCTTTTTTTAAGATTACAATCATGTAGACACCTACCTACTCAGTAACATGCAATGCAAACTGCAGCGAGTGTGAAACCAGCGATTATGTGTCCCCAACCTACATGCTCAATGTATTGTTTGTATATTAGGAAGTCGAAGGAAATATTGCAATATTTAACGAGAAACGAACACTTTGTAATGATAGCCACTTATGTATAATTCAATTTGGTATTTACTTTGGCGTAACAAAGGACAGAACCTGTAATTGGCTAATCCAAGATGTTTTAAAAAAAATTTTAGAAATATGCAATTTTTTGTAAAGCTACGGAGTGAAAATTTCGTTAAAATATATCATTGACCCGCTCAACTTTCATTCGCACTCCATCAGCAAAAACACTCACCATTTAGTACTCCTTCACAAAATAAGGCCAATATTAAATTAGCTTCCATCACAGGTCTTCACTTCCTACCAAATATTTGTAAATTAATATCTGAAACAATACGCCCGATGACAACAACTAGGTACGAAACTATTAGAAACTTCAATGTACTAAGACAGAACAATAGTCTATCTGATCGTGGTAACATTATGCTTAGGTTCCCCACTCCTCTTGGGGGGGAGATGAAAATATTAACATATTGACCAAGTTATAAATTAGATTGTTCCTGGGGCAGGAGTTTTTACAATGTTCGAGACTATAGCCATAGAGTCTTATACTGAGCACACCGAGGCGGTACCAAGCATAGACTTGGTTGGTGTGGTCACCATCAAGACCAGTCAGTTTCTATGTAGCATAGTGCATAAAATCTCAAACTTTATAATAATTCCTGAACCCAGAACGCATTAAGTACCGATTCAGTGTGCTCATTACCGAAATCGGCCAGTTTCTATTTAGCATAGTGCATAAAATCTTAAACTTTAAAAAAAATACTGAACTCGGAACGCACTAAGTACCGATTCAGTGTGCTTATTACCGAGACCAGACAGTTTCTATGTAGCATAGTGCATAAAATCTCAAACTTTACAAACATTTCTGAACTCGGAACGCACTAAGTACCGATTCAGTGTGCTCATTACCGAAACCGACCAGTTTCTATGTAGAATAGTGCATAAAATCTCGAACTTTACAATAATTCCTGAACCCAGAACGCATTAAGTACCGATTCAGTGTGCTCATTACCCGGACCGGACAGTTTCTATGTAGCATAGTGCATAAAATCTCAAACTTTACAAAAATTCCTGAACCCAGAACGCATTAAGTACCGATTCAGTGTGCTCATTACCGAGACCGGCCAGTTTCTATGTAGCATAGTGCATAAAATATCAAACTTTACAAAAAATCCTGAACTCGGAACGCATTAAGTACCGATTCAGTGTGCTCATTACCGAAACCGGCCAGTTTCTATGCCGCATAGTGCATAAAATCTCGAACTTTATAAAAATTCCTGAACTCGGACCGCACTATGTACCGATTCAGTGTGCTCATTACCGAAACCGGCCAGTTTCTATATGGCATAGTGCATAAAATCTCAAACTTGACAAAAAATACTGAACCCGGAACGCTCTTGGTACCACTACAGTGTGCCCAGCGAGCGCCCTAAAGATCTGTAATAGTGAAAGCAATCAATGAAATTCCCCCTAAAGCCGACAAGGTCATTGAAACATTTTCAACAATTCCAAATAAAATTAATTATTTTAAACATTGTTATTTTGCACTTTGTAGTGACCAAGACAAGACAATTAACCTCACGAGTCAACGATCGAAAGTGAACGGCAACTCACACATACACCATACAGGCATGTCCTATAATTGTGTGTGTAAGTCCCGATTTCATAGAAACATCAGGTTAAAAAGTAGCCTATATATTAATCTAGATATCCAGCTATCTACTCATAAAATTTCATGTAAATAACGCCAGTAGTTTTTGAGTATTTGAGCTGGAAATACGTGAATATCTTCGCACACAAAGTTAGTTAAACTCACACATTCGTAAAGCATATTTGTGTACGTATAAGCACGTGCTGTATCTATGTGTGCGAGCTAGGAAGTAAAGCAGAAACATGGAGATAAAGTCGATGGAAGTGATAAGAGAGGTATTAAAAGTAGGTATAATGAGTGTTGACACGTAAAACGTTTTAGAGCCGCAAGTTTAAATTCTGCCGATATGTTATTTTTGTCTGGATCAAAAGTTTAAGTATAAGCACATTGGTTGCAAAAAAAAAACATTCAAGTAATAGCAACTATAGAACGTAGATGCATTTTAAATTTTGTGCAATCAAGCAACAAACAAAGGGCTTACTGTAAAGTTCTTATATTTTAATTAAGTTTTTATGATATTTCTTACGGATACCTTACTTTTTTTAACATATATTATAGCCTATATTATTTCGCGATAATGTAGCTTTCTATTGGTGAAAGGATTTTTGTAATCAATAACAAACAAATGCAACAAACAAGTGAAAAATCTTTCCTCTTTATAATATTTTCGTGTAGCATGATGATGTTTTAGTAATTATTTAAACTAATAAAATAAAGATTAATAATTAGATTAATATATATTAAGATTAATTTAAACGTTATAGTTAAAAGAAAACTAATCATTACAATCAACATCTTTGTATACAAAACTGCAGTTAGATCACGACCGACTGTGGAGAAAATCTACTACGAATTATCGATTTATTTATCGATGTCGATAGAAAATGGAGGAAAACAAAGTCATCATTGGACTGATGACCCGGGAAATAGTGGCTTATAAAATGCAGTTCATTTAATACAAGTTTCACTTTAGGAACAACAAAATGTTGACTGTAAAAATCTATTAGTAATTTTATTTCACGCGTCAGCTCATCCTGCCGTTTTAATCCTAAAAAACCGTACATTCGTTTCAACTCTCTTTCCCTTGCATTGGTATAGTAGATCCAACTTAACTTGAAAATTTTTTCGTTTGGGTGCCCATACAATGTAAGGGTCAAGTTAAATTGGTCCAACTATGTATGTATGGTGACACACGGACAGACAGATAGACAAGAAAGTGGTATAATAAGAGTTCCTTTTTTTACTTTTTGAGGTACGGAACCCTATTATTAAGCTTGGTCACTTTGTTAGGTTCTGAAATTTTTGATAACTAGTTGTGCCCAAAAATTTAGTTAACCAAATTAATTTAGTTAGTTAAGTCACGCGTAGAAATCATTTAGAATCAATTCTGTTTTAGCATCCGCGCTGTTTTAAAGCACCTCAACATTTAATTTTATGTTTCTAGATCCGGCAATTGCAGCTGTTCGCTGTCGGTTTTCAGTTTTTCCGAAGATTTTTATTCAGTAAGTACTTGATAATTTAATTTTCGTTAAAAACAACAGTCGATTTAATCATCAATAAAAATCGAATGTCCGAAACAAATGGCATTCTTATTCGTAACATAATGGGTTTCTAATTCGAAAAGAAATAAAAATCACATAAATATTAGTACTTATTTAAAAATAAAACTTACCACTGTAAAATAATTTAAATTAATTTTATGATGCTATTTATATTAACACAAAGAAATACTTGCAATAGTGGAATTTCAAATGAAAATCAAAGGAACCGCCTCGACACAAAATCGACGAAAATATTTACAGAAAAGCGTAGGAGCAAGAATGTTCTACAAAACTTCAAGACTCCCGACACATTCAAAAATTATCGCAAGCTTCAAGTAAAAAACAGCGTAGGCGTGCCTAAAGCCCGTGTTGCTGATAAATTGAACAAATAATAGTACATTGTTATCCTAGGTGTGAAAGTCACTCATTACAAGTCCCGAGACGGAGTTTGGCGCCCGAGCGTAGCGAGGGCGCTAATAGTTCGAGGGACTTAATGAGTCTTTCACCCGAGGTAAACACTGTGCTTTTCATTACGAATAATACATGAAATTATTCCTAACAACGAGAGTGAATGAGACTATGAGACTCCATACCACATAAGTAGGTACTCATGTGTCCATACTACCTGATCCTCTTACAAGGTTGGGACCAAAGAGGTTTAAATAAGATATCTTGAACTAAATATAGGTACCTACTTGAATTTGATTACTGAGAAAAAAGTTACTAAGTACTAAACTCTGGCAGTACCTATGCATGAGCCGTGCCAAGCCATAATTATTATTCTTTGGTGTAAAAAAAAAAGCAAGGAGGTTAGGTTTTTAAAGTTCCTAATGCGTAATGATACTGATACTGGCTACATGCAGATTGCACAAGTCGTGCGAAGCCATAATTTGACATGACAGCTGTCAGTGAAAGTGAAAAGCCCTAGGGCTGGAAATTTTATTTTCTACACGCTCTTCAGGCATATTTAGACCTACTTTCGGAGTATGAGTAATGAAAATATTATTGTTTGAGTGCTTGAATAAACTGCTATTGATGGCCTAGCAGCTTGGTGCAAGCAAAATGCTCTAAACACGAAGACAAGCGAGGCTTTAAAACCAATCTTCAAACTATTCTAAGCTCTGTTTGAGCATGATACTCAACTTGATCGTGTAGGTATGGGTGTTTTGGTAGAGAATGTAGATATAGAACTTATTAATTTGTAAATTCAACTCCAAAAATTATGTAACCATTCGTATGCTAAAATTAATGTCTCTATAAACATTGATGAAGCCTTTGACCACATGTATGAATGTCGCGTCGTTTTATCTCTTAAATATCACATATTAAGAAACGTGCCCATCTTCTCATATCACATTTACCTATCTGATTAGAATCTGAAATCGAATTTTAATAATCATCACATACAGTTAAGATTAACTGATAATTTTGGCGGCGGTGTGCCTCAAGGTTCTAATCTGAGACCGATCTTGTTCCTTATATGCACTAATGACTTGCTATATTTGGAATCTATCTTAATATAGATTGAGATGTTGCGTTTTTTTGATTGCAAATTGTAGTGTTAAATTCTTATATGGTGTTATTCATATATTTAAGCGAGTAGTTTTAAATAAACTTGAAATATATTTGATCAATTTATGACTACAACTTATTTAACATAATTTAAACACATGTTTTGACATATAAACTAATTTAAATGATATTACAAGTAGAATCAAGTTACAAAGTTGACATAAACGCCTTTGTTGATCATAATAGTACATCATGACTTTATTTGTGTTAATGGCATCCCTATTTTGAGTTTTTCCCTAATAAGGCTGTAGATTTCCATACAGTGCCATCTAGGTCTAAATTTAACAAAGCTTGTAAAGTACTATGGTAACTGTTTATCGCTTAGAGGCGTCCCGTATACCTGTACTAACTATTCCCTATACTCAGCTTTTCATCTATAATCTATGACAATCTACACTAAAATTATAAAACTTCGAAATTACTGGACCGATTTTAATGGAACTTATAATAAAGATACATTGATTCATTACAAATTACATAGGGTACTTTTATACTGATATTTTACGGGATCGGGACTTACGTGGGTGAAACGCAGCAAAAAAATTATAAAAAATAGACTTACTTTAATAATAACTTTAAATGTCAATCTATTTTCTTTGTTGTGTACTGAATATACAAAATAAATAAAATAAAGTTTATAAAGACGAGGCTGTATGGGCCCACTTGCCTTCCTGACCTGTTAAAATTAAAAAATATAAATATTCTCGTAACCAGAGATAACTGTGGCTATAAAACCGTCATGTATTAAGCGATTTGAAACTAGCTTAAAAAAAAGAAAAACGAAAAATCCTCCCCATATCTACAAATCCTTCCCAAAACCCAAGAAGACTTGCGATTTTATGAAGTAAATTGAAAAAACTAATCAAGTTTGCACATGATACTGAAAATCACCAAGAATGGACATTGGCGTGCAAATGCACAGCCATAACTTCGGTCTGCGATAGAAAAAAGAAAGACGGTACTTGACTGAGTGGCGTAATTGGTTAGCGCACTTGAACGGTATTCAATGGGTGCGAGTTCGAGTCTCGTCTATGTTGCAATTTGGGCAGACGCATTTTTCCTTAAAAATAAATATACGTATATTCAGAAAAATAATTAACTTAGAAAACAAATAAGCTAATCGAGTACATACTTAAACCTCATTATTTAAATACCTATTCACTTACAGGTGTCATTATTACTTATTAGATTATAACTAATTCTAACATCGATTACGATGAGATGAGCCTCTTAGATGTGTGGCAAGATGACCCAAAGGTTTAATTAACTCACTACTTACCGAGACATCGAGTAAGTAACCTTTTCATACAAATGTCAAACGGACAGCCGAATTATTTGACAATCAATTATATCGTCTATTACAAGGTTTTAGAAGCTAATTTTAACTATCCATTCGAAATTAACTTCTTGTGTAAAAGATGTCTCTATTTTTTGCGATGATGAATTGGCCGTCGTTCTTTTTAGAGTTGGGTAAGTTGAATAATTTACAGGTGTGAAAAAAATAATGCAATAAGTTTTGGTTGTGAAATTCTAAGTTAATGTTCAAATCGTATACGAAGAATGAAATTATTTCAAATTAAAATACTGCTGAAATTAAAATAATACTACTAATATTAAAATAATTAATCCTTAATTTTATTTATGATTAGCGACCCGCCCCGGCTTCGCACGGCTATATTATGCATGTATTATACATATAAACCTTCCTCTTGAATCACTCTATCTATAAAGATTTAAGCATACAAAGGGATATAGAGACATAGGGACATAGGGACAGAATGTGTGGAGTGACGCGAAAGGATCGCGTCAGGAACTCCCGCATCCGGGGCAGCCTTCATGTCCGAGACATTGCAGATAAATTGCAAGAATGTCGCCTACGCTGGTACGGTCACGTCTTGCGAAAACCGGCTAGTTACGTGGGGAACAAATGTCTTGCCATGGCGCCTCCGCCGGGCCGTGGCAGACTGGGTAGACCCAAGAAGTGCTGGCTTGACGTCGTAAAGGGTGATATGCGTGCAAATGGCCTTACTAACCAGGATGCCGAAGATCGTGCGAAGTGGAGGCGTAAAAGTAGGAAAGCGGACCCCGGGCTCCTGAGAGGGATGCAACCGGGAACATCCGGGACATAGGGACAGAAAAACCGACTTTGTTTTATACTATGTAGTAATGTAGTGATTAAGATGCTGCCGAAATTAATATAATACTAATGAAATTTAAAAAAAAATTCTTAATCCATTATTTATCATTATTATCCTATAATAATATAATAGGATCTTTCAAGCAAGCTCCCTTGTTCGGAGGTCTTCAAGCCTCAAGTAAAAAGATAGGTATCTTCTAGGAAAGCGTACATCTTAGACCGCTTCGTCACTTACCATTGTGTGAGATAGTGGTCAAACGCTGACATATTTAAAATAAAAAAACCGGCCAAGTGCGAGTCGGACTCGCGCACGAAGAGTTTCGTACCATTATATTCTGTTTTAAGTATTTGTTGTTATAGCGGCAACAGAAATTCATAATCTGTGAAAATTTCAACTGTCTTGGTATCACGGTTCATGAGATACAGACTGGTGACAAAATAACGGTCAGTGGAGTCTTAGTATAATTTTTACCTTTTGGTTACAGAACCCTAAAAAATACTGGTTGCCATGTCAACCGAACTACAGTCAAATAAACACGTCGACGCGACGAGACGACAGGATGACGAAGTGTCTATGATTGTGCATAAAATTATGGTATACGAATTTGAATAACTTCAATCAGACTCGTAAATGTTGATTTATTGAATGCCTGTCGCCGATAACAAGAATTGTTCATTATTGCATGGAAAATGTTGTTATTTGGACCGTTTATAGGCGCGTTCTTTCCTTACATTTTGGTATAATTTAAAGACAAAAATTCCTCGTTCTTTTTAAGTCTTCAAGTAACATCTATGTATTGTTTCGACTTAAGTTTGGTTCTATTTGCGCGTTAAATGCTTTTGTCTCTAATAAGCTGAATAATGGCGTGAAATGTATTTTGGTCTTTGTTTTTCGATCGTCTTTTGTTGCTTTTTCGATCGTTCTTACGTTTCCGTTTCAACCAGCCTTCATAGTTCTATTGCGCAGAACCAGTCGGTAGGTGTTGATCCGTTTGATAAAAAAAACCTTCATTAAAGTTTTGAAAATTTTGACTTGGAAATTTTGATCTCATAGCCGGCCTATATTACCATAGAAAACCAATAAAAGTTCGTAGGTTTTTTTAGATTCGCAACAGATGGCGTTTCTACGCACGTACGCTAATGACAATGTTTGTCTTTATTTCTCGTCCATGCTATTACCTAAACTTTGACAAATTCTACCTTTTACCAGGCAGAAGATGTTATTAACTGAAACTTTTGCCATTTCCTTATTCTTCGCATTACATCACTTGTCATAATAATATGACTTTTTAACCATTGCAAGAAATCACTCAGTGTAATTATAAAAAAGGTCAGCTACATAATAGTGACTGTTTCACTATAGTTTAACACTTCAGATTAAAGCAATTTGAAGGCAGTTTTTAAAAGTTATTTTTGTGAACTTCTTATTTAAATTACAAAATATGCAAAAATATAAGTAGGTTAGTAAAATAAATACTGAATTTTGCAACTGTAAAAATATAAAGACGTTATGCACTGTTTCTTTTAAAAAATATATTCTTAAAGAACTTATTAAAAAAAGTTTAAACATATATTAAAAAATAAAGTTTAAAATTAAAACAAGCGAGCAAAAATATTTAATTTTCTTGTTATTATGTCACTAATATCAAGATTATTAAAAAAAAACCTTTAAGTGGCCCGCAGGTACAGTCACATTACCAATTAGCTGAACCCCACGTGACTTAGAGCACACTCGCAAATCTGTAAGATTGTAAAGTAATGTTACCTGATTCTGTTTTTTTAAACAATCACTACATAGTATAAAATAAAGCCACTTTTCGCCGTCCCTATGTCTCTTTGTATGCTTAGATCTCTAAAACTACGCAACGGATTTTGATGCGGTTTTTTTAGTACATAGAGAGATTCAAGAGGAAGGTTTATATGTATAATACATGCATAATATAGCCGTGCGAAGCCGGGACGAGTCGCTAGTATACTATACAATCCAATATACAAAATAAAAACCAAAAACAAAATAGGTACCTACGTGTACGTGTACGTGTAGACAGGCTGTTTTCCGCGATTAGACCCTTTTTAATTGGGTCCTTTTTGCGTGAAGATGGAGTAGGCTTGCCCAGCACCTACTACCCTCTCAGCTTAGTCGACCATGTCCAGAGGAGAGAACTTGTCAATACTTCTGGAGTCAACTAAGCCGCGGGTTTCATCACGATGTTTACCTTCACCGTAAGAGCAATGTCAATTAGCGCACATAAATTTTTCTTAAGAAAAATACATTGGTGCACGGCCGGCCTGGATTCGAACCCACGACCTTCAGAATGAAAGTCGAGGTATCTACCACTAAGCCAACACCGCTACACCTACCCAAATAGGTACCTAAATACTATATTCTTTACAGATTTGCGAATGAGCTCTGGGTCACGTGGGGTTCAGCTAATTGGTAATGTGTCTGTACTTTATTACGTGTGACCACTAGTGACGTCCATAATATCGATAAACGTCAGTCGTATAACAACGTCGTAACCAGGTAAATAACAGGTGATCACTTATTGGAACGTTAAGTAACAGTTACAGGACTTGTGATTCCCGATACGCTCTACTCAACTCATGTTGCATCATACGTAATCTTATTGTTGGGTATCTAGTACGAACAAGTTGTTGTACTAGTAATAGGTAATAAATATGAGCTGTTTTCCCGCAATTAGAACTGTTTAGTTGGATCATTTTTGCTTGAGGATGAAGTAGGCTTGCCCAGCTTAATGACCGGTTTAAATTATTCCAGCGCTAGACTGCTAATCCAGCGCTAGATTGCTACTGGAATAATGTAAACCCACACTGGAATGCACTGGATCCAGTGAGCAATCCAGTCCAGTAACGGACTGGCGGTCTACTTTTGAATCCAGTACGACCATTCCAGTGCAATATCCAGTGAATAATGTAGACAGAAAATCCAGTGCCATTAAATAAATAAATAAATATTTCAGGACATATTACACATCGCCATCCAGCCCCAAGCTAAGCAACTTAATGCTTGTGTTATGGGTGCCAGATAACGGATAAACTACTTATATACTTTTTTTTTTGTAAATATATACATATTATACATATAGGAAACACCCAGAACCAGAAACAAGAATTTATGGTCAGCATAAATACTTGTTCCCGGCGGGAATCGAACCCGCAACCTTCTGCGTCGCAGTCGGGTGTTCGCCCGACGCGCCACAGAGGTCGTCAATTCTAGAGCTTACAGAACATTTTTACAGGAAACATGATTCGATAGCTTTTAAATGACTGGAATCACGTAGACGATATCTTCAGTGCGGTCCATTCCAGTCCAGCGCTACTGGATTACTGGGCTGAAATAATTTAAACCGGTCAAATATGGCTGTCTGTCCACAGACAGGAGCTGAGCAAGGTAGCGGAGCGAGGTAGAGCGGAGCGGCGCGACGTTACCACCAATAGCGCTCCGCAAAAACTCCATGTGCGGAGTTTTTATGCAGTTCTATTGGTGGAGAACGCTCTGCTCGTCTTCTGCGGACAGGCAGCTTAATCGACTGGAGGAAAGCACTTGTCAAGACGTATGGAGCGAACTAAGCCTCGGGTTTTATCAAGATGTTTTCCTTAACGCTGTAAGGGCAATGTCGTAAGAAAAATCTTTTGAAATAAACTTTTTTTTTATTTTATTTTTTTATTGGTGGCCACGGCCAGCCAGGATTCGAACCAGTGGTATTTTCTAACTGACATGAAAAACTCCACGACGAGGTTTTGTTAAAGATTGTCAATACCTAGTATTGTAATCGAATTCTATTATTGTCAATATACCTACGGTACGTGCCTGTCTTTCAATTTAATTTAATATCGGGAAGTATGACCAAATAGCATATTTTATTACATGTGCTAAAATAAAACTGAATATAATGGGTTTATGTTTAATTACACGCACGTTAAAATGGATTTGCGTAATGTTTACCAAGGCTTAAGTGGTCTATTCTATGAAATACAGGGTTATTGGTGATTAGAGGGTGATTTTTTTAAACGGGCTTTCAGCCTGCCTAGCATGAAGACCAAAACACGATACGATAAAGCGATATCACGCGATATAACTACATCAACTCTCAAAATATGATAGATAAAGCCGCCATGTTGAATTTTTATCATAATTTTTATAGCAATTTATAATAAAAAATTTACACGGCGGCTTTATCTATCATATTTTGAGAGTTGATGTAGTTATATCGCGTGATATCGCTTTATCGTATCGTGTTTTGGTCTTCATGCTAGGCAGGCAGGGCCATATCCTAAATTGCTGCCTACTGTAAGAGATAGCGAAAATACTGAAAGCAGTTTGCGTGCCCAATTTTGACAAAAAACGAAAACTGCATCATTAGATTTTTGGAAAAGTCATGCCAGTTATCCGTACGTCTGTTAATTTTTCCAAAAAAAATATTTACTCTAAATTTTTGTATCAATCGATAGTGTTGCTGATTGAAAACAATTCCTAGAAATAAACATAGTAGGCAAATTGAAGAATTTTTAACCTCTTTAAAACAAAAAAAAACTTTTGGTGTAAGTAGAGTTTCTTAAAAAAACTATTTCAAAATTATTAGTGGCTCGACATTGTCATCCAAAGAGGCAATGCAGTCACTTTTTAGGCACCCTACCTAGCTAGGGAAACGAATTTGGATTTTTAATATTAATATTTTTACATTAAACTAGTGATATATTTTAATTAAATAAAAATAAATACATTTCTACTATAGAGTTTGTTTTTGAAAGTCTGTCTATATTTAACCCACAAAGTTTCATTTCGCTAGACATTGCCAAATACAAATTAAACGCGTCTCTAAGTTCACGGTTAAATCACTAAATTTGCAAATTTTTTGTGTAACATTTTAAGAAACAACGCTTAATTATTTATGTTAATTAAACAGTTTAATTACAATTTAGTTTAAAGCATGAATTTGTCGAAAGATTAAGTTTTATTGACCAATTTATGAAATTGGTTATTTAGATAGTTTTCCTGGTCTATTGTTGCGTAGTTTGCAAACAATCACGTGAATTTCCAGTTTTATAATGATACAACAGAAATTACTAACGAGTCTAAGAATATAAAGCTTTGATAGGTATGTCTATTAGCTACTAATCCAATTAGCTAATTTATGAGATACTAAAAACAAAGTGTTTGTTAATTTTATTCATTTTTAAATAACAACCGCTAAATTACAAATTATGAATGTATTTTTAGGCAAGTCTAGTTGTTTAGCTTGGAGCTAGATGGCGCTATGTGTAAAGTCCTACAATTTAAAAAAAATGTAGTGGTTTGTTGATCTTTTTAATACGATACCAAGAGCTAATAGGAACAAATTAGACTTGCTCTGTAATTTTTAAATTAAAATGCCAAAGGAACAAAATGGCGGTGGTAATAAGCCACTAAATACACTGTTAAATACACTGTTAAATAATGGTCCGGAACTATCATTTATTCCAATATTTTAACACAAACACGCATTAAATTGTAGTTTACATTTTTAGTGATAATTTTGCGATGTCCACTGTACAATGCCGGTTTCGCAAGTTTTAGTTATTAACTAGTAACAAACCTGTTAGTTATAACTTGCAATGGAATTGCAACACATCTCGCACATCTGTTAGCAACCATTCAATTGTGAATGTGTTATGTAATAGTTTAAAAGTTATCGATTTGTGCCATGATTTGATCGATATCTTTTTGAAGTTTGTCACTTCCCTTCCCTATTAAAAACGAAATTTTAATTAAGTTTTACCATAAGCACTTATTTTTACTTACTTTAGATTTACCTATATAAAAAGTAGACTAAATTATAAACCTAATGACTGCAAATAGAAAATTATTGGCATATCGCGTTAGGTCAATGAAATGGATGGAAGAGTTACAACTTGCAATGAATTTGCAATATTTCTCGCCTTAACAACCATTCAATAGTGAATGTGTTATGTAATATTTTAAAATTTATCGATTTGTGACATGATTTGATCGATATCTTTCTGAATTTTGTCACTTCCCTTCTCTATTAAATTTTAATTGTGTTTTAACACTTATTTTAACTACCTGCCCGCAGTTTCATCCACATGAAAACTGGTCACTAAATTATGTGCATCTGGATCGTGGGCCCATTTTTAGAATTCCGTAACCAAAGGGCAAGAACGGATCTATTAACTTTACCTATATATCTAATTTTTGTTTTGACTTATTTAAACCCCGCTTATTGTTTCTAGCCTTTGTGAAAAAAATACGAATATTTTGCTAGTAAACTTTTTAAACTCACACGATTTGTATTCATAGTAATTATTTTCCGGGGTCTTAATCGCGTATTTTAAGACCCGGGAAAATAATTACTATTTTGCTAGTAATTAGTAATTTTATTTTATAAGTTAAAGTAAATTCTGATTCGCCTGAGAAACAGAAATCTCCTAATTCAGACATATGTGTTTTTATTGTTCTCTTGTATGTTAGTTCTAAGTTTACTATGTAAAATATGTTTTGATTAAATATATTATTATTTTATTTAGTACATTCAATTCAAAACGTTATCCCGTATCTTTTGCGGCTGCTATCCTGAGACAGCCTAAAGGACTTTTTTTTAAGTGAAAACTTCTTATGGCGCGTTGGGCACTTTTGTGGGTGAGCATTTTCAGCCGTTCTCGCGACAGATGAGATTTTACACAGATATACAGTTTTTTAAGTGAAAACTTCTTATGGCGCGTTGGGCACTTTTGTGGGTGAGCATTTTCAGCCGTTCTCGCGACAGATGAGATTTTACACAGATATACAGTTTTTTAAGTGAAAACTTCTTATGGCGCGTTGGGCACTTTTGTGGGTGAGCATTTTCAGCCGTTCTCGCGACAGATGAGATTTTACACAGATATACAGTTTTTTAAGTGAAAACTTCTTATGGCGCGTTGGGCACTTTTGTGGGTGAGCATTTTCAGCCGTTCTCGCGACAGATGAGATTTTACACAGATATACAGTTTTTTAAGTGAAAACTTCTTATGGCGCGTTGGGCACTTTTGTGGGTGAGCATTTTCAGCCGTTCTCGCGACAGATGAGATTTTACACAGATATACAGTTTTTGAAGTGAAAACTTCTTATGGCGCGTTGGGCACTTTTGTGGGTGAGCATTTTCAGCCGTTCTCGCGACAGATGAGATTTTACACAGATATACAGTTTTTTAAGTGAAAACTTCTTATGGCGCGTTGGGCACTTTTGTGGGTGAGCATTTTCAGCCGTTCTCGCGACAGATGAGATTTTACACAGATATACAGTTTTTTAAGTGAAAACTTCTTATGGCGCGTTGGGCACTTTTGTGGGTGAGCATTTTCAGCCGTTCTCGCGACAGATGAGATTTTACACAGATATACAGTTTTTGAAGTGAAAACTTCTTATGGCGCGTTGTGCACTTTTGTGGGTGAGCATTTTCAGCCGTTCTCGCGACAGATGAGATTTTACACAGATATACAGTTTTTTAAGTGAAAACTTCTTATGGCGCGTTGGGCACTTTTGTGGGTGAGCATTTTCAGCCGTTCTCGCGACAGATGAGATTTTACACAGATATACAGTTTTTTAAGTGAAAACTTCTTATGGCGCGTTGGGCACTTTTGTGGGTGAGCATTTTCAGCCGTTCTCGCGACAGATGAGATTTTACACAGATATACAGTTTTTTAAGTGAAAACTTCTTATGGCGCGTTGGGCACTTTTGTGGGTGAGCATTTTCAGCCGTTCTCGCGACAGATGAGATTTTACACAGATATACAGTTTTTGAAGTGAAAACTTCTTATGGCGCGTTGGGCACTTTTGTGGGTGAGCATTTTCAGCCGTTCTCGCGACAGATGAGATTTTACACAGATATACAGTTTTTGAAGTGAAAACTTCTTATGGCGCGTTGTGCACTTTTGTGGGTGAGCATTTTCAGCCGTTCTCGCGACAGATGAGATTTTACACAGATATACAGTTTTTTAAGTGAAAACTTCTTATGGCGCGTTGGGCACTTTTGTGGGTGAGCATTTTCAGCCGTTCTCGCGACAGATGAGATTTTACACAGATATACAGTTTTTGAAGTGAAAACTTCTTATGGCGCGTTGTGCACTTTTGTGGGTGAGCATTTTCAGCCGTTCTCGCGACAGATTCTCGCGACAGATGAGATTTTACACAGATATACAGTTCATTGAGTGGAAGTGAAAGTCAGGTATCTAGACTTGTTTTCTTATTCTGTTCAATGTTTTATATTGAAATACTAGCAGCGCTCCGCGGTTTCACCCGCGTAACTCCCGATCCCGTGGGAATATCAAGATAAAAAGTAGCCTATAGCCTTCCTTAATAAATGGACTATCCAACTCAAAAAGAATTTTTCAATTTGAACCAGTAGTTCCTGAGATTAGCGCGTTCAAACAAACACACAAACAAACAAACAGATTGCAGTGTTCTAATTAGAGCAGAATTATTTTACTAGCTTTATGAAATAATCTAAGCACGATTACCACTATATTTCAATACAAAGTAGATTAGTGTAATAATAGTGATTATACTTAGTAAAGAAACAGTAAGTTACTGTTACATAACTTCTGTGTTTTGTTCTTTAGTTAGCTAATCATGGTTTTGAGATTTAATAATCGTCGGTTTGGTGTCCACATCATGTTATGCTATTAAACGTTGTTATTGTAAAGGGCCTCTACGTGTTGGTTTCGGCTCCACGCACGCCTTTCAAAGGTCCGGGGCTCCGTAGCCCCGTGATATGGGAATATTTTGGTCTTACATTATTTTTATATAGCTCCAGTAATTTTAATAAATGCGATTCAGAGGGCTGTTGCCGCTGTAGATATGTATTAGATGGAGTAAGATTGCCCAGAACCTACACCACCCTCTCAGCTTAGTCTACGTATCCAAAGGAAATAATTTGTCAATACATGTGGAGCCAACTAACCTGCTGGTTTCATCATGGCGTTCATGAGTAATGTCAATTACTCTTACGGCGAAGGAAAATATCCTTATAATAGAAAACTATCGTCTTTTACGATCGTCGTTTGTTTCCATTTCAGTCGTCTTTTACTTGGACCACAGCCAGGACGGGCAGACTAGGGGGACGGATAAGCTTGAAAAAATCTAAGACTGTTCAACGATTGACGTCCCCCTTTGTTAACATAGGGGCACCGTCAATCGTGAAATAAATCTTGACACCGGGGGACCGTTTACCGCAGGGGGACTGTTAGGGGGACGGTCAATCGTGAACCAAAATATTAACTAAGTTTTCTCAACTTAAGACCAGTGAAGTTTTAAGTAAACCCACTAAACATAACCTTTATTTAACCTTATCAAATTTTAACTCAGGCTTTTTTAAGTCGGAAATTATTTTGCAATAATCCATTATAAAGTAGACCATTAAACTACTATATTACGCAAACTCGTTAGAACATAGGTTAAATTTTCTCTAGATTTAAGTAACTTGATAAATAAAATTAACCTACAATATTTAGATTGACACACTTATGGCTCTACATGACCAAAACGATTAGCAATTACGTACCAAAGTACCAATAGACCGTATATTACGAAAAATTCAATATTAAAAAAACACACTGTTAAAATTTCCCAGATTTGCAAATAATTTGCAAAACAGTTAGTTTAAAAACAATTCAATTAAAAAACATTTCGACCAATAACAAAAAATAATTAATTAAAAAAATACACGTTGCCTTAACCAAGCAAAATAGGTAGAATTCGATTCTGATCGCAGTTCTAAACAAAAAGTAAATTGTTCTTAGTCGAATTGTTTTTAGACGAATTGTTTAAGTCGAATTATTTTAGTCGAATTATTTTAGGCGAATTGTTTAAGTCAAACTGTTTTTAGACGAATTGTTTAAGTCAAATTATTTTAGTCGAATTGATTTTAGACGAATTATTTTAGACGAATTTTCCGAAGAAGCAGGCAGTCAGTCTAAACATTAATCCTTATCCTGGCCTTATCGCTTTCAGCGATAAAGCCGCCCATTTGTGCAACTTATTCTTTCTAGCTATTACTTTACTTTGTGTTTATCGTGTTCTGTTTCTTTCTGTGTTGTACAAATAAAGTTAACTATCTATTAATTTTTATATTTTTAGATAATAAATTATTAAGATATCTAATATTAGGATAATAATCAAGAAATCAGGAAACTTGCACAAATTTTGCAATACACAGAGGTCAGTCGTAGCGTAGCACACAATCATACATCGGAAGTAGGGCTACGTTACGTCACTGACCGACTTTCAACGTTCGTCGCCGCGGACGGTGCGCCCGCGCAACCAAACTCGACCAATCGCCGCGTGATATCAGACTTTATTATGTTGGATTGAATTTTCTTGGGCATATTTTTGCACAATATTTGCATCAGAAAGTTGGTTTACATTTTTTAACTTCATTTAAATTAAGAAATAAATATATATTTTTTTTTATTTATATTTTTAAAATTGTCTCAACAGTTCGGTAAACCGAACTTGGACAACGTCATAAATTTAGATGCTATACTTTGTTTAATTTTTCAAGCACGTAAGAGATAATAGTTATATAGGTTAATTATTATCATTTATGACAAAATGATAACTATTCGTTGATTAGGTAATCATGATAAATTCTAAGTTTTGATTATCTTCTTTTTAAAGTAAGTACCTAAGTTACCTATGTCAAATAACTTTGTTATCATTTTCATCGACAAGTATTGTAGAATTGTAAATTATTACTATATTCTAAGTTGCTATCAATATTCGTTTCTCAGCCCTTATTGCGGAAACCAGTCAAAATAATTAAAAAAATTTAATTATATTAATAGAAAATCTATTATTACCACTACTATTACTATTAACGTTAATATTTTGAAAATAATGATAATGTTATTCTATTTAAAAATCCATACATAATTTTTGTTACAAAGTCACTTCTAACTTTGTTGCGTAAGTGTAAACTTTGCCTACAAAACAAGATGGGTGTAATAAAATAATCATTAAGGCGTCATTGAAAACTTAACTTTACTAAAACTTAAGCAATATTCAGTTTAGTCAAGATATTTTCACATAAACCTAGCACATCGCGTATTTTAAACGCGCAGTCTGCGCCGTAGATGCTTATTTTTGCGTTCGAACGCGCGTAAAATGCGATAGATTGTAATAGAAAAATAAATAATAAGTGGTTGTTTTCTTACCTTAATGTGATGAGTTAACGTTCTTCTGCCGATATACATGCTTTCATTACTGTATTTTGACGACTTACCTCGGGTTTTAGAATCAAAATAAATTCTTGGATGACAAATATGACATTCTATAATTCTGACCAAAACGCGCTCCGTGTGCTGAGGTTACAAGATTGCGTTAAAATTTTGTTTGAAGCGCGTTTACGCGTGTCATCTGCACGTCGTCTGTGCTTTTAAATACGCAATGTGCTATCGGCCTAAGTGTCTAAACAATTGTTTTGTTTACTAAACTTTGCAACATAGGTAGAATCTGTAAAAATCTTACCGATTTTATTCAAAAATGTATGAAAACAGCGGGGTTAATACGTTTTTCTGTCGTCATCGCTATCAACGACCGGTATAACATACGCCTATGTTCATACCACAAAGAACTTACGGTGTGAATGTAGGCGAATACAGTTCGTAGAGAGCTGAGAGACTCGTTACCTTCCGTAGTAAAACAGTATTTCTTCGTTTCGACTTACCTGTAAAGAAAACAAAAAAGTAGAGGAAAAACTATACTTAATTAAAATGACAAAAATTAGTCTAATTTGTCAGAACCTATTATGTATTAATATCATAAACGACACTATGTCTAGTAAATATGTAGAAATTATCCTTAAAAATTTGACAAATAAGCAAAATTACATTTTAATGTTCAAATTCACACATTTTCGTATAGGTACTTCTTAGAAACTAAGAGTCACGTTGAAAAATATTCTACGAATCAATTAATTTAAGTGTTTCCATAGATTTAAAAACCGCAATGAAATGTTATGTGTCGTATTTGTTAAATGTTGTTCATTTTGTCTAACGGTTCGAGATGTAATATGTGGATGTGAAGTGTTTGTCCTCACACCAGGGCGTCGATTCTACTGAGAAATGATATTCGATTAATATTGTAGGTGCGAAAGTTTGAGAGTGTTGTTTTTACTATATCTTATTTCACGCAAAAACTACTGAACCAAGCTCAATTAAACTTGGTATAAATGTAAATAGGTTTAACCCCGAAATAATAAAACAGGCTATTCTCGAAATTCCGCGGAATCAAAGACAATCATAATACCTACCTACTACTTTATTGTTGTTTATATTTATGGCGCACTACGTCAGTATTTTATTTTGTGAAGTAAACTCCAAAATAATTTAAGTAGCATATTTTGGGAGTCAACTATATAGCTCAATGTGCAAAGAAAATAATATAATAGTTTCTCATCTTCTACACTAATCTAAACTAATATTATAAAGATGAAAGATTTTTTAGTTTGTTTGCTTGTAACGAATAAGCTCTGAAACCACTGGACCGATTTTGATGAAACTTGGTATGAGGATAAATTAATTCAATGGAAATAACAAAGGCTACTTTTTATTTCGATATTCCCACGGGATCGGGAGTTACGCGGGTGAAACCGAGAAGCTCTACCTAATAGTTATCAAATAATTTCCTACGCCCGCCGACCGCTTACTTAAAATTTTGAAAGACATGACTTTGTAAAACCGTAACGTAAAATGGAAAGACGCTGACGCTGATACAAAGTCGTGTCGTAAGATCTATCAAAAAGTGACAAACGTGTTGAACAAACTATGACTGAATACTAATATAGAATTGCTATTGGTCCCCAGAATCGGGGCTCATTTGTACCTATGTTTTGATTGGTTACAATGACATTTATGGCTATGTTTACACTGTTAGTTAGAACAAACATTTGCTTATACATAATTTGTGAAATACTGTCTGAAAGTTTATTCTGGAAGTGTTGCAATAACTTAATATCGCTTTACCTATCTAATGAGTATCTAAATGTCAAGGGTTTTGATAATTAAATATGTCCACTAAATATTTAATGGATATGTTACGGGTAATACCCTAGCATTCCATCCATCCAATAATTCATACTTAACAGCCAATTTCTATGGCCGATCCCAAAGGTGCCCAAAGTTCAAAACCAAATGTAGGGAGGCCTGGATGTTTCTTTGATAATTACTATTTTCATGAAAATACTTTGCTTTATACCTTTTTAATGGTTAATATATTCACTGTCCCTTTAACATATCTTAAAATATAACATATTGAACTATATAAAAAGTCTATAAAGATCAGTTTAGGTGCTCATTTATCAGCATTCTTCGAAATAGCCGGATATGCACATTCTCAAAGAAACACCCGCCTACATTCAACCCTCACAAGTCAATCAAAACAGAAACAAAAGACAACCGAAACAGAAACAAAAGACGATCTAACCAGAAACACAAAACGATCGAAACATAAACAAAAGATTATCTAACCAGAAACAAAAGACGATCGAAACATAAACAAAAGATTATCTAACTAGAAACAAAAGACGATCTAACCAGAAACAAAAGATTATCTAACTAGAAATAAAAGACGATCTAACCATAAACAAACAACAGAATGGTCCCCCATAGACGATCAAAAGATGATCTAACCAGAAACAAAAGACGATCGAAACAGAAACAAAAGACGATCTACCAAGAAACAAAGACGATCTAAAAAAACAAAAGTAGATTGGAACAGAAACAAAAGACTAGCCCAATAATTTGGATAGATGCAGATCCTACACAAGCGTGATCTCCATGTCTTAAAGACACAGTTCAGATAAACTGTGATATAAAGAAAAATTATGACATCAAACTTTAAAAAATAAATTTAAAAACCCATTACTTTACTTATCGTATCAGCATTTCAAGTTTATGACCCTTCATTTACCTAATCTTTATTCTAAAATATTTCTAAATCATCGCACATTTTGAAATTTTTATCGAAAATTTTGCACCTGTACGACGATAATTTATTCAATCTTATAAAGTTGTCATATAAATACATTATTTACGCACCTACTATGTATTATAGGTACACGTATAAATCCTGATCCCGTGGGAAAATCACGATTAAAAAGCCTCTAAATGTTAATTCCTAAAGCACAATGGCACCAGTTGGCACAATGGTTACCATGCCGGACTGCCAAACACAGGGTTGCGGGTTCGATTCCCGCCACAGACAAGTATTTATGCTTAGATATTTGTCTGTGGTCTGGTTGTTTCTATGTATTATAAGTATATATTTACAAAAGAAAAGTATATAAGTAGTATATCCGTTGTCTAGCACCCATAACACAAGTCTAGTTACTTAGCTTGGGGCTAGATGGCGACGTGTGGAATGTCCTGCAATATTTATTTATTTATTTATAAAGTTCAATGATGGTCCTCAGCTTCATACCAAGTTTCATCAAAATCGGTCCATAGTGGGTTCTCAAAACGCAGCAGACCCAGACGAAGATGGAAAGACGGATTTGACGCCTATTCAAAAGACTGGCCAGATATCGCTGAAGATGTAGACCAGAAAGTGTCAAGAGACAAAAAGATGAATTAGCCAAAAATGGCTGATTATTTTGTTTCTTTCTTTGGCCATTCAAACCAAGGTGACTTTAAAGAATTACGGAATCAAATTACTGATTTTGTATTTGTTTAATTGACTGTTCGCAAGTAGACCTTTTTCAATTAGGTTTTTTTGCGTAAGGATAGAATATATAGATAGCCCAGCATCTATACCCCTCCATCGCAACTGGACGGATTCGCAACTGGACAGATTCTCAGCTGGACAGATTCGCAGCTGGACAGATTCTCAACTGGACAGTATCGCAGCTGGCCAGATTAGCAACTGGACAGAACATGTACAGTCCATGACATAATTAAAGTTAATTTTTATTGATCTGAAGTTGATAGACCATAAAAAAAAAAAAAAAATGAATTAAAAAAAAAGAAAAAAATACTACCCTCTCAGCTTAATCGACCGTGTCCAGAAGAAATAGCTCATCAAAACATCTTGAGCCAACTAAACCGCAGGTTTTATAACGAAGTTTTCTACTATCAAATTACATAACTTCGATAACTATTTCCTCTTATCTATAAATTACCTTATTCTTAACTAGCGACCCGCCCCGGCTTCGCACCGCTGTATTATGCATGTATTATATCTAAAAACCTTCCTCTTTAATCACTCTATCTATTAAAAAAAACCGCATCAAAATCCGTTGCGTAGTTTTAAAGATTTAAGCATACAAAGGGACATAGGGACGGCGAAAAGTGACTTTATTTTATACTATGTAGTGATAGTGATACTTTAATACTTTTTTTGTTTTGAGAAAAAGTTTATTTTGTAATGTCATTTAAACCTAAACGCGGATTCGGGAAAAGACAAAACCAAGTAAAAGACGAAAATTCGAAACCAGTTACCTACCTGTGATTAGATCACGATTATTTTTATAAAAACGAGTTGGGTACAGAATTTCTTTAAGCCAAATGATTGGGATTATAATTATTATCATATTAAGTAGTTTTGTTTGCATTCCAATAGCTTGATTGATTAAGTTGTGTTAATAGGTAGGTACTTAACGACTTATGCACAATTAAATTGCATTTAATGTAGCTATTTTTAGGGTTTTTACTATTTAATCAAAAGAAAGTGAAAAACTTATTTTACTGTAGATAGATAGATAGATAAATAAACGTTTTATTAAATCATAAAACAAAATACAAGTATACACAAAATGATACATATAAAAAATTAAAAAACTGAAAACCTCAATAAAGAAAAAGACCCAAGCGTGGCACAAAGGGTGGCTTTATCTCCCCCACAAAACAAGCAAGACTAAATTATTATAGATAGATAAATTCCCTACTGTACGGTACCTACGAACAAAATCATAGGATATCATCGTGTACCTAGTTTCTTGTGACTTTATCTCATCGAGGACGCGTTCCGAAGCCACACGTCCAACATTTTAAAACGATTGTTCGCAATCATTTCCTTTTTTTTTTAAATAAAAACAAAATATATTTTTTTTACAAAAATATTGTCTGATACGTAGGTATAAATATCCGAATTGTTTTTAGCAATCCTTATATCTAAAAATAAGCAACATTAAAATGTTTGTAAACAAAAACGAATTCATGATTCCTCTAAAAAGGTTGTTTACATTGTGAATAATTTAAATTAAATTTGTTTTTTACTTGTTTTAATAATATCTACATAAACTTACATGTTATCAAAAGAAAGACAGAATAAATGCAAAACGGACAAAAACAAAACTTCAAAGAGGATCTTTATTATTCTAACCTATCCACATAATACCTGCCTGCATATAACACTTTATATCTACTCAAAGTGCAAAAGATCATCGAACTTCCTATTGCTAAGAAGGGAGCGACGATCTTTCTAGAGGTTCACTAGTTTATTTGAACCAATACTGTGTCAAGTAGTTAGTTAAATAGACAGCATTGTAACGGAAAATGAGGCAGTTGAAATATAGAAAAAATGAAAAATAATAGTTACAGTATGCGTCATATGTACAATATCAGTGTGCTAAAATTTACAAGTATTGGACTTACGACCTTCTTCTAATAGACGTTACACACAAACATAAATACTTGAATTTAAAGTAGGTACTGTGTGATTATTATTTTCAACATGTTAGCTATGTTTTTAATTGGCCGAGTGGTATAAGCCGCCACCCGCTACACCAACCAATGTGGGTTCCACTGGTTACGTTGTTATAATGTTCAAGTAGTTCTGCAAAGGATTGTAAATCTTATGGTGACGGTGTACTTTTGAGCGTCGGTTTTACGTCTCATTGCTCTTAATGTGAAGGAAAACATCGTGATGAAATCCACGGTTTCGTTGGCTCCAGAACTATTTAATAAGTTCTTTACTCTGAATTAGGTCGATTTTATTCGAACACAACTTTTAATAAAACCTTATGAGCATAGAATATCATTGCTGTCTCAATACCAATGCTTCACTTATTTCTTCCTGAATATGCCTCTAGTTTAAAACAACCGCCTTTTTTTGCATAAAACCGAGGTTTGCTGTACAGATGTCCCTCTGTTTTCCTTTTTTCTGACAATGAAATTAAAGGGAAATACGTAATTAGCAATTATTTAGTAATTAATGAGTACAGCAATCCTTGATCAAATAAAAAATGATAATTCAGAAAATATATAGGATAATACATTCGTTTTTTTAACAAATGATAGGTCAGCCTTTGACCACTATCATACCGGTCACGATGAGGACTAAGATGTAGCATGCGCCTCTAGAAGATACCTATTCACACGTGACTTGGAACACCTCCAAATTGTGCATGTCTCAGGAAACGCAGGCAACTGATTCCATTCCTTTGCTGTGTGAATAAGAAATGACGAAGCAAAATGCTTCGTATGGATTCGAGAAAGCAATACTAAATACTGTTATTACTGTTTTAAATTTTGAAGTACTTATATCTTATCCAAAGCAATTTTCCACAAAATTCTTCACCTAATCCAGATTTAAATCAATCAGTCCTAATGGTCCGAACAAAAACCTAATTTAAAATATATTAACACATAATTTTACTTTACATAAAATTACGATACACTTTAAGCAATTTGTCGTAAATTATGTAAATTAAATTACTTAAATAATGTAGAATCATAATAAGTAGGTATCGATAAATGTTAAAAGCTTGGAAAACATTTTATTGGCTGTCCAGCAAAGTTGTGGATCAGCACAAATAGGTATTAATAAGTCTACACCTACTAAACTATATCAAGATTGATTTATCTCCCATATCACAGGGACCGAGCCCCGGACCTTTGGAAGGCATGCGTGGAGCCGAAGCCAACACGTAGAGGCCCTTTACAATAACAAGTCTAATATTAGACTTGCTAATAGCAAAGCATTTTGTGGACATGGACACCAAACCGGCGACTATCCTCAGGGATAGTGCAGTCATCTGCACTATAAAATGCAGCCAAGTACAATTCTGTTAGAACTATTTATTGATAAACTGTAGGATAAAACTACTTGGGCTATTATGGAATCCATACCTTGATGAGAACCGTTGGAAGAGTTTCGTTACACGCAAGATGACGCATTTGCTGTTTTGGGAATCCAAAATTCCATTTACGCATTTAAATCTGGTTTTATTTTATGTGCGAAGGTAATTTTATCCCCGTTTACAATATTATGCGCTTCGTTTAACACTGTCTGACACTTTCGATTGACTTTTTTGCTTACTTTTTTGCCATTTAGTTAGGTTTTTTTCATTGTCAAGTTACAATTATGTCAGTCATTTTTGAAGATAGCCTCCATAGTACTCTAGCCATACGCAAAATCATGTTCCACACTAAAACTTGGTGCCCTGTGAAGAAATGATTTTCCGTTTCTATCAAACCCCTAAGTCATTGCATTTTATTCTGCTACCCTATTCCCCCAAATCAATTCTGTTACCATGTTCTTGAAGTATTCCTCAAAAAACTCTGCACGAAAAAATAATTTGAAGCCTCTTTGAAGCTTAATAAACGAAAACAGAACTTGAGAAGAAAAATACCCGACGCTGCTGGCAAGATGCACAGCGCATACGCCATCAGAAGAAAGAAGAAAAAAAACAGACATTTTAAGTATGGAAACTTGCTTGGAAAAGAACGCGGTACGTAAACATCATAATAGGTAGTGTTTTTGTTTTGATCAAATCAACTTTTCAACACCGCAGTGCCATCCAGCGGTCAAAGAGTAAACAGAGCCACGGTGTCAACATAGGTATAAACAAAGGTCACTCCAAGCGAAAGCAATTGCAACACGATATTTAATGCTTTTAAGAAGCTCTGTATTACAAAATTTACATTAAAGGTCGTTTCTTATGTAACTTGCATGTGCAGGTCTATGATTTTATGTAACAACTTGATAGATAGGTCTCTAACGCTTTGGAAATGGGTAACTATTGCAATCTTTGGAATTACTAATTGACCGAGTGAGCCAAACGAACGAAGCATTTTTGCGTCAAGTCTGGCAAAGCTTTCTTCAGTCTGTAAGTTGGCATTTTACAGCCAATCTGGGTACAAAAAAATATCTTAGTAATTACTAATTGACCGAGTGAGCCAAACGAGAGAAGCATCTTTGCTTCAAGTCTAGCAAAGCCTTCCAGTGTCAATATGTTGGTTCTCCTCTACAGGTTGCATTTTACAGCCCATCTGGGTCTCTAAGGCTTTAGAAAATAAATCTTAGTATTTGCTAATTGGCCGAGCGAGTAATACGATTGAAGCATCTTTGCTTTAAGTCTGGCAAAGTTTTCATCTATCAATAAGTATGTTGGTACTCATCTACAGGTTGCAATTTCAGGTAAATCTGGTCGAAACTTGGTATATAAGTTTAACGTTGTTATAAAATTATTTTGTCGTCGGTAATTTTGATTGGGAGGAATTTACTACCCCCAAAAAGGATCAAAAATAGTGCTTCTGGATATCTTCTTATAAGATCCGATTTAATAGATTATTTTTATTTGGAATTAACTTCAAGTTGGTTACATAAAAGTTAAAAAAATCTGATATAGATATTCGGAGTGATGAGTAAAATAGCTCCTAAAACATACACAAATGTAAACTGAATAAACAGGGCTTAAGAAATTGGGAAAAAAATAGAAGGTTTTTAAAGTAAATGCGATCTGTGAGCTTTATTAAACTTAACCCCAGCGAAAGAATCGAAGGTGGTCTAAGACTATTATAATTATTTAATTGATTACTTTCAGCCACGATTTCAATATCACTATTATTAAGTTTGTACCTACCCACCTACTTTCCTGTGTAATAAAGAAAAGCAAAGGTCAAACTTAATTTTATAGAGCCAGAAACGGATACAAATTAATTAGGTACGATTAAAGAATGAAACTTGTTATTATTGATTTACCACGGAGATAAAAAATTAGGTATTAAGCTAACCTATTGCCTCTTCCTCTGCTTGCCCTTGTCCTACTTTATTTGGGGTCAGCATGTCTTCTTCTTCCATTCCCCTATATTATCCGTCATCTCATCGTTTACATCAATTTCTCTCTCATATATGTATATATTTTCTTACACAGTCCATCCATCGTTTCTTAGGTCCTCATTTTTTTTTACATCGCTCTACCCTCCCGCATATAAAGACTTTCTGTTTTTAACACGCTTTTATTAGGTCGACGTGTATGTAATCAAATCTTGCAAGTTAAATTTGATCAACTTCCCGTTTACCGATTGAGCTGAAATTTTGCATACATGTTATTTTATTTTTTTCAAAAATTAGAACATCTTCCTGAGACTACTTATAATCTTCCAACATCCCTTGTGCCTTTTTCTCATTGGACGCGTTCTGAAGTTAAAACGTAGCTTAGTTTTATAGACGATTCAATGCGATCTAGCTTTTAGAGTATTTTCTGCGAATGCGAAAAATGTGAATGTATTTCATCGTCCTTTGAGATAAATTAAAAAAAAAACTCTCTTTGCGATCTTGTCTGGTTTTCAGCCATTTACATATTATAAGAGGTTATGAGTGTGATGATTCTAAGCGGTTTGTGAGGCGTGAGTCCATTAAACCATCCATTTGTTTAATCTAAATCTACCAAATTTTTATAAATAATACATAATATACATACCTACATATCTTTTGTATGCTAAATGTAAAATTCAAATGTGCATAAAACATCGAAAATATAAATGTGCAAATAACAAACAAAGACTTTGAACTTGACTGGTTCAATGTTCACTGATTTGTGATTCATTAAATAAATAGCAATTTTTCACACATACACTACGCAAGTGAATGATTTCAGGAAAATAAAAATTATACATAATTGTACGACACAACACCATGTTCCTATAGCTCCGAACTGTTTTTTAATATACTAATCACGAAATGAATACAATACTTTATTATTAGTATAGTATTTTGTTAATACATTATCACATACGTCCAGGATCTTTTAAAATATTATAATAAATAGGTACAGTTGACAGCCGAATTACTGTTCCACCGTGAAGTTCTAAAATCACTGTTATTGGAATTTTTTCATTTCATTGTTGTAGAAAAATTTATGAGTTGAAAGACAAGCAAAAACTCAAGGAAGAACTTAGAATCATGTTTGAGTTAAAACATTCTAATAATAGCACTTTTGAAACTCTACGGTGGTTCTGCAATTTCGTTGCCTTATTGTACTTAATGTCTTTTAATATTTTGTGCATTAATAATAATTATATCATAATATGATAATGATAAAAAATTGAAAATATAAGTTTTCAGGAAATCCGGATAAAAAAATAGGCGTGGGGTCCTACCTACCTTTTTACATATTAGGTAAAAAGGTAGGTAGGACCCCACGCCTATTTTTTGCGCGTGGCGTGGGGTCCTACCTACCTTTTTACATATTATGTAAAAAGGTAGGTAGGACCCCACGCCTATTTTTTATCCGGATTTCCTGAAAACTTATATTTTCAATTTTTTGAGCGACTTTCCTCCATTATGAATGTTAAAAACATTTCTTTAAAATATAATTCATCAAATAAAAGACATTCTACATTTAAAAATAATATAGTAAACTATACCTAACATTTTGTAGATCAAGGTTATTGCTAAGCAGAAACAAGATCATTTCATTAAATACGTCAATAAAAAATTAAATGTTAAGGTTAACTTCCATAGCATTCTCTGATTACTAAAGTCGGGTTAGTACTGAAAACCAACTTTCTACAATTGACATAATATACTAGCTAGCTTATAGATAGACGCAACAGGTCATTTGCGCCACGAAACGAATGTTGAACGGAACGCGTAAGCGATTTTAAATCCTTGGCGCTTACGGCGCGGTCGAGAGAAAACTATACTCTACTTGCAACAGGCGCTTACCACGATCCCGTGGGAATATCGGGATAAACCGGAGTGTTATATCCCAGTGAATAAATGTATCACTATCACTACATAGTATAAAATAAAGTCACTTTTCGCCGTCCCTATGTCCCTATTCCCCTTTGTATGCTTAGATCTTTAAAACTACGCAACGGATTTTGATGCGGTTTTTTTTAATAGATAGAGTGATTCAAGAGGAAGTTTATTTATATATAATACATGCATAATATAGCCGTGCGAAGCCGGACCGGTTCGCTATACTATAATAAGTTTCATTAAAACGGTTCTGTAGTTTCGGAATATCTTCAATGCAAACAAACAAACAAGTAAAGTGCACTAACGCTACTTGAGCGCCGCATGTTTTAATGGTTTGGTTAGATGATATCTAATGTTTCAGCGCTGCAGCAGATAGCTTGGTCAGTTCACAGCGCGCTTCCCTCAATCATAAATTAGGACACAGTTTCGTCGTACAGAGCTCGTCTATACGCTAGTAATATAGGTCTATGCTTTCTAAACGAATGTGGCCATAGTTTAGTTCATTACAAAAGTTAATCATTACAAAAACATAGGCATAAGAAGTCTGATAGACCATTTAATCAAAGCCTATTTAGTCAGCTAGCAACATTATTTTTTATCTGTAAGACTTATTATTTATTATTTTCGTCAGGGTTGTCGCGTTTCTCAATTTGTTAGCAAACAGGGCCCGGTTGCAGCAACGCGTACGCTCTGGTGCGCTCGCGCCGCTTTTTGCAAGATTAGGGTTGACCTACATACCGAGTTAAAATTTACTAAGTATTTTTTCATGCCTAGTATTTAGGCATAGACTGACAGGGAGTTTGAACTTTTTATTTAATATTATTAAATGTAGGTAGGTGGATTATTTAATTACTTGATTTATGCTTTGTTATTTGAATTGTTGTGTAAGTATAATAATATGTTAAAAAATATATACAATGACTTAAATAAGTTTATTAGTTGGATGACAGCTATCCGAAGTAGGAGCAAGCCCCTTGTTGGTCACCTGAAGCTAAAACTAGTAATTTTAAAATATAAAATATAGCATAAAAATAATTATAGTAAATAGTTATGAAATTATGGACCTACTAACATATTTTCAGGGTTCAGTAACTAAAGAGAAAAAACGGGAACTTTATTAGACTACTCGTTTGTCCTTCTCGTTGTCTGTCTGTCTGTCATTTTATATTTAAAAACTAAAAGTCTTAATATAATTTTAAATGAGTATTCCAGAAGAAATAAAAAAACAGCAACATCAAACGATTGTAATTCAAATGACATATGTATTTTAAAATTATGATTCTAACCTATGACCTCATTTATAAAAATAAAATTGCATATAATCTACATATTCACATGAAATCAGATGATAAGAACAAAGGTTATTATCTCAGGCATGTTTTGATCGATATGATAAATACCTACTAATGTTTTATTAATACGTGACTTAAGGCTGCTTATGCTGCCAAACGCAACGCGCTAGAAATACCCGTCGCTTACAACTAGTATTGTTGATTGTTTCGAATGTATTTTGTTTTTCTCAAAAGTGCTGAGATGGAATTGTAGGTGAAATTTTTACCAATATTTTGAGGTAATTTTGTGGCGAAAATTCTTTGTCGTTTCAAAGCTAGACTAGTTTAATTCTTAATTTTAGGACAGCTTCAAAACTTTAGGAAATGTTTGGCTCAAAATCACACCAAAATGTGAGTAAAAATCTCACCTACAAATTCCATTTCAGCACTTTTGAGAAAAACAAAACACATTTGTAACAATCAACAATTTTCACCAACGAAGGCGACCGGTGCCAATAGTAACTATTCAGTAGGCTGTGTACCATGCTTCGAATGTAAAATAATGTAGGTATAGGTAATCATATAAAAAAATATTGTCTGTAAAGTCGGTTTTGGACGATAATTTTACGTGATAACGTCATAAGAAAAAGATGAAAATTGTGATTATTTTTGTTGAGTAGGTACCTATTCCTTTATAAAAATCCTTTACTTTTTCTTGTTTTTTTTTTCTTTATATAAGTCTTCTATTTGTCACTCTTCACCATAACACAAGCCCGTGCAGGTGAGCGATATTATTAATAAATACTCTTGTTTCTAAAGGGAACGGAGTGTTCCATCAATTTATTAGACGTTATAACGTCCAAATACCACCCCTCGCTACTGATAAAGTACATACTGTTAAGGTTCAAAAAACTAAAATTATGCCCGAATGCTACTAATTTCCAAATACTTGTGATTTTTCACACGTTTCCGATCACACATAGTGAAAATGCTTCAAATGATACCTAAGTTATTATACTCCCAAGTAACACATTTGGTAACAAATAGCTTGCATATAGTATTTTTTTGGAACCTTTAGTAATAAAATCCACCTTGATTAAGTTCTATATAGGTGGTTAGACCTTATATGCAACCTATATATTACTAAAGGGAGAAAAATTGCAACTCATTTATAGTTGCAGAAGCGTTGCATAAGAGTTCGAATTGTTACCCTGAGTGGCACTTGGAACTAACGGTGCGAATTGCGCGCTGTGAATGAATGATTGAACGATAAAGCGATACCGTTCATTCGTTGAGTGACAATTTGTCATAACTAGTCTTATTTTCGGCGGAGACAAACGAAAAACGGTGTGCTTTGTTCTATTGTGTTAATTGTGACAGCCATATTGCATCTATTTGGCGAGTATTAAAAATGTACGTGTAAACCGCAGAATAATATCACGGAGCCCTTGCAAATGGTTTTTTATCGTGAAACCATGGTATATTTACTTAGTAAATTTTGATGCACCTTCAATTTAATCAAAAGTATTAACAAATATGTGCTGATCAAATAAATAAGATAATACTTAACAACAATTTGGTTGTTAAAAACCTAACATTATAGTTTCACAAAAAGTATACTGTCAACAATAGTTATCAAAACTTATTTTGTTTTATGTTATTGTAATAAAATATCATTAAACAAATAATGCTTTTCAAGGTTATTATTTTTAAACATGGCGATTTAAAGTAGACCTTGTAGTTCTTATTTTCACTTATTTGTTACCTTATTGGAACTCTTAAGCCCAAAAATCACTCATTAGTACCTAGTAGTGATATTTTTCACTTCACAGGTCTTGCTGTCTCTACTTTGAATTGGGGATCCTCAAGACGGGTACAAAACCCATTGTGAAGGATAATAAAGTAAAAAAAGTAAAATTTACTTAACTTGTAAAGTCGAGGACTGTCTGTACAACTGTCTGTGCAATTGTCTGTACAACTGTCTGAAACTGTCTGGTACTGTCTGGTACCGTCTGGTACCGTCTGGTACCGTCTGGTACCGTCTGGTACAGTCTGGTACAGTCTGATACAGTCTGGTACAGTTTGGTACAGTCTGGTGCCGTCTGGCACCGTCTGGCACCGTCTGGCACCGTCTGGCACCGTCTGGCACCGTCTGGCACTGTCTGGCACTGTCTGGCACTGTCTGGCACTGTTTGGAACTGTCTGACACTGTCTGTAACTGTCTGGAATGAAACTAATGTACGGAACCCTCAGCGCGTGAGTACGACTCGCACTCGACCCGTTATTATTTTAATTAGATCTTGTGGTTCTAAATGAGATAAAAATGGAACCGATCTACGCTTTACAGTGGCATATAAGAGTATTTTCGACCTTACAAAGGCAATTACACTAAGGTTCCAAATGAGCTGCAATAATAACTCTTGAGCCACTACAAGTGATAAATAACTCATATATACTACTTATTTAGTACTAAAGGTGCCAAATGAGGGAAAAATACCACCTATTAGGGCACAGTTCTTTAGGGGGGATTTTAAGATGTCATATGCCTCTTTGAGTTCTATAAGAGAGAAAATTAAAACCTTTATGCGCCTATGAGTAATAGATTCGGCTTAATGCTACCATAGGTAATAAAGCAGAAACAAAAATCACTCAAAAGCAACCGTTAGTGATAAGAGTTACTCATTTGCAAATTCGAGTGCTGTTTGCATCTTTAAGTAATACCATACACTCTTGCATCACCTATATGCTACCTACAGTTGCAAAATAAGTTCCAAAATTCACTAACGTGCTACTTGGGTCTATTACTTTGGGAATAGAGTCTTATTTAATTTGGTAATAGAGTCACAATTAAAAAAAATGAGTTGGCTGTTGGTTTAGTGACGCAGTCTCTATGGAAAAACGTCTTGTTTAAATCAGAGAGTTCTTAATAACCTAAAGGGGTTGGATTAGCAACATCTGTTATTAATGTTATTTTAGGATAGCATTTACCCGCGACTTAATTCGCGGAGGAGTTTAGTTTTCCAAAATAATTTCATAGTGAATGCCTGTGTTATAATGTTTCACGCCATTCGACTCCCCTAAAGGATACCCTACTCCCGACGATCCCCTTGTCGAAACTTATTGACGCCCGTCTGGTCCCCTGGATCCTAATCCAGGGGACCAGACGGGCGTCTCCCCTAGGAGACGACGGGCGCTAATTTATAATCAGATCGGAGCGCCTCACGGATCCCCAGGGGATACGTCGGGAGTTGAACCTGTTTAGATTTCCTCAATCTCATCGGATCCCCTAGTCCAAGAAAAACAAAAACAAAAGACGGTCGAAAAAAAACAGTAGACGATCAAAATGGAAATCCATTGGTTATTTTAGTCAGGACTTTTATTTGAGTTTTTATTGATAGATGTAACTAATTTAAAGAATAGGCATTTATGTCTTCAAAAGGATTATCCAAATGTTAAACTCAAGGACTAACATGAGTAAATTATGTAATATTTGATTTACATTAACATAACTGTCTAAAAAATCTCTACATTTGCGGTAAGTAAGTACGCCATATTTGGCTGTGAGACAAATAAATATTGGTCTATTCTGTCGACTAGCATCATTTTAGGTATAATAATGAATGAGATTTACGTATAACGCCCACTGATACGAAAACTAACAATAAAAATCTTTAAAGTACTAAAATGAGGACTGAACACCTGTTTAGGCGATTTTAGAATCGTAAATATGGGTCACTGTAACGTGATAAAATTTTTAAAGAACAAGGTCAAATATGGATCTTACTTTTTACTAGATTTATTTTTAGAATTAAATTATTTATGTTTTGGCAAGACCCTTTGTTGCGTTTATGAGTGGCGAAAACCTTAGAAAATAAGTACGAAACATGGGCGTACCCACAGTGGGGCAAGGTGGGGCATTTGCCCCACCCTGGCTCGGAGCTTATAATAAAAAAGTGGATTTTAATATAAGTAACAAATATAAATATTCAATATGTAACTTTCAAAAGTCGAGTTATTTTTGAACGAATACCGAAGTTGATCCGCCCGCGTTCCCTACCCTCTCCCACCACTTGCACGCTCGCGACAAATTTAATGGCCCCTCTTCATGATGGGCCATCATGCTGGCCCACTGATATGCTGGGCCACGGTGTAATTTTTTCGGTCACACATCAAAAGAAGTGGGCCAGCGATGGCGGTATGCATCTGCACGTGGCCCATTCCTCAGTGAGTCCTCGAAAATTGGTACGTGGTGCATAGATATTATATTGCGGCAACGGCTGCTTCCTTGCCTTCTCCAATTTACAACTGAACGTTGCTATGGTGTAGTTGCGTTTTAACCATCGCATTGCCATCACGCTGGTTTAGTGCTGGGCCATCATGGAGAGATTAATTAGCCAAAACCCCCCACAATATTATTAAAATAAATACAGTAAATAAAAACATTTATAATTTTCTAATACTTATCGAGTTTTTTACTTTTATTTGCTTCCGCCCCACCCTTTACAAAACTCTGGGCACGCCCATGGTACGAAATATCCACAGACTCGAGTCTTTCCAATTTTACACCTTACAAAATTGGACATCCTACACTCCCTTACGCATGGCGCCGCGCCGCTTAAATAAAACCTACATGCTATTTACAAATCAATTGCAATAAAACAAAACAACAATCACGGATGTCAAATGACGCAAGATTGAAAGCGGACCCACCAAAACCGTAGACTTTCGATTTCGTATCTTATCGAATTGGGTAAAATGTGATTCATTTTTTTTTGTGCAAGACCTAAGACTGGACCTATAAGTTCTCATATTTTTGTATCTATAAAGAGTTCCCACACTGGTGTAATCTATTGCGCATGCGTAATTTCATGTCTGAGCTGCCACATGCATTTGATCATGGGATAATCGACGAGGATCACATAAATGACTTGTTTGGTGGAATTTTCGTTGAAGTTTTCAAAGTTCACAAGATTTTTTTTTTTTTTAATAATTATGTGATTTAAAAAAAATAATAAAAAAGAAATACAAGTCTAGTTCATAATTAATTAATTACCTACACAAACAAACAGACATCAAAATAGGAATTTTTTAAGGGGAGAAAAGAGCTTCTTGGTATGTAATTGCGACAGTGATGATAAAAATAATAGCTTATTTTTTTTAAAAAATCTGACGTTGATACACTATGGGCCAACATTCAATAAAAAATGGGCGTTGTTCTTTAAATCGCGATTACAATGTTTCATACAAGATTTATAAACGATTAGATCGGTTCGAATTTAATTTGTGTAATATTTTGTAAGGTCAAAAGGAGAATGGTTATATTTAATTTTGCAACTTTACCTCATAGGTAAATATTTAGTTATATTTATATATCTCTATAGAAATGTCCAAGGATTAATATAAAAGCTCTAACAAACTCAATTAAAAGTTTAGATCTTTATCTAAAGTTTACCAATTGGCACCCTATCCAAATAAATGCAACCATTTTGTCTATTTTTTCTTTTTTTTATTTAATTTTGAATTGTGTAAGTAAATATTCCAGACGATTAATAAATAATTACAAAGTACCTACTTATAAACAAGTATTCAAACTTATCTATTTTTGTATAAAAGTTTTTTGCTTATCATAAATATTTAAAATTCCAATTTCAGTTTGTTTAACACAGTCTATAATTATGTTTTTTTTTACGCTAAAACCGTATCCAATCAATAATTAAATAAATTAATAATGTATTATTATCTCATACCACATTATTCATTTTCATTTAAACAAATAAGATTTGTAAATTATGAGTTTTAGGCAAAAATGTAGGTGCAAAAAAGAAATATTTATGATAATTAATTTTTTCAACTATTTAACTACTTATTTATTACAGAATATGGTACCTACCTAATCATATTTTTATAGGAAAGCGGTTGCAGGCTATTTCTGTGCACTTTGAAAATCAACTTTTGTTCTAAAACATTGGAAAATTCGAATTTTGAGGTTATGTTTACCCGAAAATCAGATGCTACTTTTTCGGAGAGGTCATTAACCTTGTTTTTATAAATAATTTGTATCTTATGGGTATGGTCGGCTGTATAATTGCAGACCCACCGTAGAGCTCCAAAACGGCTGTTATAAGAATGTTTTCGACATAAGCAAGCACCTGCTTTAGTTGAAGTTTAAAGTCTATTAACTCATTAATTTATCAAATAAAACTTATTAGAATTAAAACATTCCGTTAATAGTAATTTTAGAACTCTACGATGGGTCTGCAAGTATGCTGCCGACTTTAGACCTACTTATATTGTACTAGCTGCTTTAATTAAACCGCTGTCAAAGTGACAGTTGTCAAACTAATTTTCGTCTTATATTTATTGTTTTATGAACAAAATCATGATAAAAAGCCCTCCATCGCAACTGGACGGATTCGCAACTGAACAGATTCTCAGCTGGACAGATTCGCAGCTGGACAGTTTCTCAACTGGACAGTATCGCAACTGGCCAGATTAGCAACTGGACAGAACATGTACAGTCCATGACATAATTAAATATCAACTTGTATTGGTAATAGTTCTACTGGAAGAGTAGGACCAAGATAATTATTTTCAACCACTTTTCATTATTTAGTAAACTAGAGTAGAATTTCAAAGGAAAACAAAAGACGATCGAAAATAATAAACAAAAGACGGTCGTAACGGAAACAAACGACGATCGAAAAAATAAACAAATGAAGATCAGAAAACAAATGAATTTGGATAACGGCGACAAATGGCAAGTATCTGTCAAAATGACAGACGTCAAAGTGATCACTGTCAAACTAAAAACTGCTATATCTCAGAAACTATTGATCCTAGATTGACAGTCTTTTTTCAGAAGTGATAGATCTCATCGAGATCTTCATTTCAGATGACAGCTGTCAAACTTAAAACTGCTATATCTCAGAAACTATTGATCCTAGGTTGACGGTGCCTTTGCAGAAGTGATAGATCTAATCGAGATCTTCATTTCAGATGACAGCTGTCAAACTTAAAATGAAAATCTGAATGAAGATCTTGATAAGATCTATCACCTCTGCAAAGAGATCATCAATCTAAAACAAACAGTTTCTGAGATATAGCCGTTTTAAGATTGACAGCTGTCACCTGAAATGAAGATCCCGATGAGATCTATCACTTCTGCAAAGAGACTGTCAATCTAGGATCAAAAGTTTCTGAGATATAGCAGTTTTAAGTTTGACAGCTGTCATCTGAAATGAAGATCTCGATTAGATCTATCACTTCTGCAAAAAGACTGTCAATCTAGGATCAATAGTTTCTGAGATATAGCAGTTTTTAGTTTGACAGTGGTCACTTTGACGTCTGTCATTTTGACAGTTACTTGCCATTTGTCGCCGTTATCCAAATTCATTTGTTTTCTGATCTTCATTTGTTTATTTTTTCGATCGTCGTTTGTTTCCGTTACGACCGTCTTTTGTTTATTATTTTCGATCGTCTTTTGTGTTCCTTTGAAATTCTACTCTAGTTTACTAAATAATGAAAAGTGGTTGAAAATAATTATCTTGGTCCTACTCTTCCCGTAAAACTATTACTCTATTACAATAATTGGATATTATTATGACGATGGTTTGATTGACCCTATGTTTTTAGTTTATAAATTTATTTTTTTCACGACTGTACTCTGTCCAGTTGCTAATCTGTCCATCTGAGAAACTGTCCAGTTGAGAATCTGTCCAGTTGCGAATCCGTCCAGTTGCGATGGAGGGGTTTAGGCGTGAAAACGCGACAGACAGACAGACCGACAGAGTTACTTTCACATTTATAATATTAGTAAGGATTTAATTACCTACTTAGAAATATGCAATGACACGACACATGTATTGTCACTATTTATTTTATCAGGTAGTAGCTACTTACTATAGAACACAAGCATCAGTTCATATGCTAATTAATCACACTCTCTAACAAGCTTAGACGTAACAGACTTTTTTTTCGTTAAAAAAAATGTATTCATAAAACCGGAGTTACTGAGATTGAAATTTTTATTATTTTTTAATAAAAATGTCATACAATTTTGTGGTGACACTAGGTATAATATAAAAATATTTTATGAACCTCATAAATACGATATTTAACACCCAAACCTGCTGTAACTCTTTGATAACATAGACTCTAAGCAAGTTATGGCTTCTTACATGTCACATAAAATTACTAGATATTATGAAAGACTAGCTTAGCCCCGAGGTTTTACTCACTATAGTGTCTCTTTAAAGTGACTTTTTTTTACCTCGCCCCCGCATACTAAATTTCATAAAAATCGTTAAAGCCGTTTCCAAGATTCTGATTACATATAAGAATTGCTCGTTTAAATATATTAGAAGATATTAATTTCCTACAAAGACAGAACATAATAGTTACTTTTTAACCCATTAGATGTCGAATTTCCACCTACTTCAGACCCCCATGCGAAGTTTCTTGTAATTTTCGTGATAAGTCTTTTTTTGGGTTCCAAAACTCAAAAGGTAAAAAAGGAACCCTTATAAGATCATCGGATTGAACTAAGGAAGTTGCCCTAGGGGTAAAATTCCGGAAAATCCTTTCTTATCGGATGCCTTTGTCGTACAAAGAACACACCCTCCAAGTTTCAGGTCTCTACGATCAGCGGTTTAGGCTGTGCGTTGATCCGTCAGTCAGTCAGGACAAAGCATTTTATATGTATGGATAATTTAGAAAAAACTAATAAGTGTCATGCCCCATTAAAATGACGTAAGAATTACGTTTAACCAAATAGCAAAGTCCGCTTGACAGCAGGCACATTATACAAATATTTATTCATAATTTCGGGGAAACCTTAGTAGTTAAAGAAAAGTCGTTTTGTTGAATGTTGCTGTTAGAAGATTCTTTCAAGGAACATTTAGTATGGGAGCTTGGCATATTTTTTGTTTTTGTCCGGTGCACTTTATGATTCATACCAATCGATAGACAGCTTAACGATGAACAAATAATGCCTGAACACCAAACCTTTAAAGCGTCTCGGAAACGGGATATTCAAAGAAACGCATTGTGACCGAGTATTTCCAAAAGTGATGCACTTTGAGACCCATACCCATAGACAGAGGGCATTACAGTGATCAAATAATACTTTTCCTTAAAAAAAACCTATAAAGTTTCTCGAAAAAAAAATGCTTTAGAGTTTGATGTGAAGACAGTAGGTATTTGTCAATTCAATATATAGGTATTTTACTGCAAGTGTCCCTTAAATTATTTTGATAATAAGGCACTCCATAATATTTGTAAATCACATAACAATTTTATAAGAGTTCAAAGACAATTATAAAAAATACACTACAATGGCAATAATTATACCTAATGTCAAATCTGACGGTTGCCTACGAGATAATTGGTTATTTTGACGGTAATTTTGCGAGTTTTATTATTATTATTATGGTCATTCATGGCGTCTAAGTGTAGTACCACTCAGTACTACACTTAGTTAGAACTTACGTGTACACTAACGTGTAGTAAGTATTGTATTTGGTTAATTTGCTTTATCTTTCGGCAGAATTGCATTTTCAAAAGTTTTCCAATGCAAATAAAATGCTTAGGTTGATTTGAAAATTTATTTTAATTTCATTATTTACTTAGTTTTGTTTCATATTTAATTTCTTTATTTTTCACGTGACAACGTCTTATAAATTGGTTTGCCGGGTGACACTTCAAGAAACTGCGTTACGCTCCGCTCACGTTATGCGCTCACAATGAGAGCGAGTGAGAGGCACGCGTCCCTTCCACTCGGGCATGGTTAGCCCGCCTAAGAGCGAGAGAGACAGACATAAAAAGTGAAAGGCACGCGTCCCTTCCACTCGAGCACAGTTGTTGTCACGTAAAACTTTCGCCCGTATACCGACTTTACAGGCAACCAATTTTTTTTTGGCGTAATTTGAGTCTAATAAATTGATGGAAAACCTGCACCTGCATTCACAAAAAAGTGTCACGTCATGCGTCATGGTAATATGACCAGACGCGTCATGGAAACTCAGGAAACAGAGTATTTAATAATAACATAGCGACGACGACGACAAGTGACGAGTGACGAATAGAAAAACAAATCCTACTAATATGTTTGTTACTTCTTCACGCAATAACTACTGAATCGATTGCGATGAAACTCGGTATCTAGATAGCTGAAGACCTGGATTAACACATAGGCTACTTTTTATCTCGATATTCCCACGGGATCGAAACTTACGCGGGTGAAACCGCGGGGCGCAGCTAGTAATTATATAAAGCAAACAAAAACTCAATTTTTCATCGTTTTCTTATGACGTTATCACGTAAAATTATAGTCTGTAAACCGACTTTACAGACAACCATTTGTTTTTTTTTTATCTTTATGGATATTGAAAAATATAAATAGAAGTATTATCTACCTATTAAGACAATCTTTGCATCTTAATATGTTGTATTAAATAATAGTACGACAATATAAACTTTGAAAACAAGTAAATTAACATCAATAGAATTATAAATTATTTAAAAAAAACCGAAATGGCTTCTTTAGACTAAAGATTTAAATCGGAGAGTCTTCCAGTAACCATGATCGGTGCAAACTGATCGAATCGTTGGTTAAATATTGTAGTGTTTATAAAATGAGCAAAAGATATTTTTTCCTCTTTGTAGTCTTCTTCTTCTTCTCGTATAGTGGTGTGGCTCACCTATCGTTAGAGTTTTTAGATCGCCTTAAGGCCTCTAACTTGACCTATCGACTGCTACTAGAGGTAACAACCAGGACCAATGGCTTAACGTGCCTTCCGAAGCACGGAGGGGCTTACGAAAACACATTTTGCCACACTACTAATTGGTCACCCATCGAAGCAATGACCGCGCCAGGCGTCGCTTGACCCGCACGACCGTAAACAATCAGCGAGCGTCGCTTAGCTGTCAGCTTCCTCTGTAGTTAATATTATAGATAGATAGATAGATTAGTGAAGATATAGACTATCGGCAGACAGAAAAATCTGTAGTTTGCAAGTGTTTTAGGAAAAAAAATATAACAAACTCGTCCTAAATGCATCGAGACGAAACTAATAAAACAATCAAACGTGTTTTTAAAAGATCATTTAGGTACAATACAATTAAATTATAATACAACTAGCGACCCGCTCCGGCTTCGCACGGCTATATTATGCATGTATTATACATATAAACCTTTCTCTTGAATCACTCTATCCATTAAAAAAAACCGCATCAAAATCCGTTGCGTAGTTTTAAAGATCTATGATTCTAAAGATTTGGAAAAAGATGATATTTTGACGTGAGAATTTTTGATTGAAAATTAGGGTGTTTTTTTGATATTAAGTAAAAATAAGGCGAAAAAATAAATATTTTAAATCAAATAAATTACAGTGTATTTGGGACATAATAAGGTAAGTTTTCACCAAATTTCGTAGAAAAAAAAAACATTTTTGAAAAAGATAAAAATAAAAAACCAAAAACTGGGTTATTTGAATTTTTCACCTAAATTTTGAGGTTATGTGAAAAAATTGTATATACAAAAGTTGTAGATCTTTTTATTACCTACAACTTTGCCATTCAACTTTTTTCCATAAGACTTGTAGTTTTGCCGGAAATAAAGATAAACCATTTTTTACCCTTAAAACCCCCCCCCCCCCCCTCCCACTTCCCGAACTCGGATCGACCGTAATTTATTTTTCCTTTCATTTTTATCATATTCCCCTCCTTTTCTAATGGGTTTCATCCTACTGTGATTGTTTTTCATTTTTTATCATTTTTGAAGGCTTCGGCCCTGGTCTATAGGAGAAAATCAGTAACATACACACGTACCTACCTACCTACAGTAAAATTATATTTTTAAAGGAAATTAATAATTTATTTATTATTTTATCCCATCTCATGAGTAAAAGCGTATCAAATAAGAAATTATTCTTTAGTAACTATATAGTATTAAGAAACCTTTTTTCTTTGTATTACGGATATAGACAGGCACTTAGCGCAAATCTAAGCAATATTATTGTTAGTATAAAGTCGCCTTATTAGTTCAAAGTTCATAAATACCAGTTTAGCAAGTGACCAAGCTATAAAATAACATTAGAACGACAGTTTTTTTTACGTCAGTCTTTGAAAAAAAGAAGGTTGTTAATCGGTAATATTTGCGAGAAATAAGCAAAAACGTACGTTTTAGAACTAAAACTTAAGGGGATATCTACTAAAATCCACTTTTATCTCCACTTTTTTCCTTGATTTGCAAAGTGGATTTTTTAGAATCCAACAAGAAATACAAAAAAACTAAGAAGAAAAAAAACCAATACAAACTAGCAACAGGATACTTAATAAGGAACGATCCTAGAATGGCACATAAAGAGGTCTTCTCGCCTAAAGGCGATCTCTTCCAGGCAACAATAAAAATATTAAATGTCATTATAATATATCAACACTAATATTATAAAGAGGAAAGATTTTTTGTTTGTAACGAATAGGCTCTGAAACTACTGAACCGCTTTGGATGAAATTTGGTATGAGGATACATTGATTCATTGGGAATAACATAGACTCAACTTATCTCGATATTCCCACGGAATCGGGAGTTACGCGGGTGAAACCTCATGCGCTGCTAGTTTATACTAATATTGTAAAGCTGAAGAGTTTGTTTCTTTGAACGCGCTAATCTCAGGAACTACTGGTTCGAATTGAAAAATTCTTTTTGTGTTGGATAGTCCATTTATCGAAGAATTCTATAGGCTACTTTTTATTTAGATATTTCTACGGGATCGGGAGTTACGCGGGTGAAATCGCAGAGCGCTGCTAGTATTTAATACAACTTTGTCTCTTCATCAATATTAATCATTAATTAATGCAAATACGAAACATTTAAAAACGAATTTACTTGACAATCGAGAAAACCTGATCTTTATAGATAGGTAAAATCAATACCTACCTCTACCTACCTATATCTGAGTGAAACGAAACTGTTGCTACACTATTGACCTTCTGTTTGATACAACCGGATCGATAACTTTACTTACAAATAGGTAATATACAAACGTCATATAATATATATAAAAATAAAAAAAATAAAAAATACAGGGTTATTGGTAATTGTACTAGCAAGCCGTTGAGGGCTACTTCTGTGCACCTAAACAAACAACTTTTGTTCTACGACTTTTGGAAATTCGAACATTTTTTGAAAATTTTGAGGTTAGTTTTACTTGAAAATCAGCTGTCCTTAAAATGTCTTAACCTTAAAATTTTACTTATATTTTTAAGTTTTATCTTCTGTTCTTAGTCTGAATGACCTTTGTTATAAAAAATCAGCTGTTTTTCGAATTTTCATAACCACAAAAATTTCATTTTTTAATCGAATTTCCAAAAGTCGTAGAACATTTGTTCGTTAAGGTGCACAGAAGTAGCCCTCAACGGCTTGCTAGTATAATTATTAATTACCAATAACCTGTATAATAATGATTTTTTTTTATAAATCAACCGGTTCGATTCCAGGCTAGGGTAATGACTTTTTCAAAAATCTAATTACGCAGTTATAGTTTTTGTCAAAATTGGGCACGCACAGGAGGTGCGTGCCCACCTGTGCGTGCCCAGCAGCATTTTTCGATATCTCTTATAGTTTAGGTTATAGCCCTGAAGGCCCAGTTAAAAATTCACCCTACTTAGCTAACACGTATTTTTAAAGTAAGTTTACTAAAAGTAATAAAATAATCTTGGCAATTAAATAATAAAAAACCTAAATTAATTTAATAATATAAAAGTGTGGCACTCGGGGACTTCTGTGGTAAAGATATTGCATCGTGCGAGCTTCGTACAGTCGTACAATATACATACACGTTAAGCGAACACTCGGCCGAGCTACATGGTAGGCGGAGTGGGGGGTGTTAGGTTTTATTTTCGTTACGGAATTTATTGACTCATATACATGCTATACACAAACGTGCGCATATTCTCTAGGCTTCATACTTTATATTGGTATGGAATTTGTTTCTTAAACAAGCCAGTGAAAGGGTTAAAAACAAAACAAAAAATTAAATTGTTAATTAATCAGATTCTGGATTGAAATTTTTTTGGCAACCCATTGCTAATATATTTATTGACCTATTTAATTTGATATAAAAATACTTTTCATCGATTAAACAGTTCGATGAAGGTCGTCCTTAAAGGGATCTCCGACTATAAAGATTGTAATTGATTTAAGAATGCATGTGATTTTAGTATGATACATTACATTGGGAATTGGGCGTAGACCTTAAACTTCTCAATCAAAGTTAGTTAGAAATCTAAATGTACGTCCCACCACTTTAAAAATACTAACACGTTTAGAGTTTAAGATATTGGTGGGGCGTCAATTTTACACTCAAATATCTTTAGTAAAAACAAGCCTCAAAATTGATAATTAATTTTACAATTGTGTATTTTAAATCTAAACTTTCAGAGAATTGAATTTAATATGACAAAAATCGTGTGATAAATAGAGTAGCTATTAAACTTTTTGGTTTTTATACGAATAAAAAATGGTACCTAAGTATTTTTTTTGTGTATATTTTACGGGTGTTTTTATGTATAATATAAGTTTTTTTATTCGAAAAAATGTGTGAAAATCGTGTTATTTTGAAAAAATACTAAAATAGTATGGGTTTTTTCCTAATTTATTCAGTATAAATAATTAATTTTTCTAATCAAAGTAAACTCTTATACCTTTTTTTAGAAAGTAATACACATTTATAATTTTAATTCTTATATTTTTTTTATTTATTATATGTATATAATTTCCTATGCAATTTCTTCAACTTTACCTACCACTTAAATTCACAAACAAAAACACAAATAAATACATGTTTTTGTTTCCAAAAACACAACTATCCTTTCGCAACTTTCAGTTCGAAAATTGCGTAACTTAAATATTGTGTAAGTATAAGTAAACTAAGTAAATAGAACACTAACTTACCGTTTTTATTGATTAGAGCCAAAAGAAAGGAGGGCCTGGAACACTAGAATAGGGTATATTGTCACACTTTATTGCCATGCACATAATCCATAGGTATTTCGCGGCACAATTTTTCCGGGTTTCTAGGAAAACTGATGCCGCGCGGCGCGGTCGGCAGCGGTCGAGCGACTGATGTTCTCGTGATTGCCCCCACGGTAAACCTTCGAAGTTGAGAGTGGGGAGTTTTGCTTATATATATTTCTGAAAAAAAAAATTTGGCGAAGGTACAGTTATGGTTTTTTTGAAGTTGTAATGTATGGGTGTTTTATGGATTGAGAAACTGCGTGCTTAAATCTTCGAGATGAACAGTGGGGATATATTGAAATATACCAAAAATATGGAGTTAGTGTACTTGTACTGAAAATTCGGCAATTACCTTTATACGATGTTTGGTTTTTAAGCCACGTAAAGGTCATTACATAGAACGTTATTATCTATATATACATATTTCAATGCGAAAAAGTATCAGAAATCAAATTAAATCATTATCAGAAAGAAATTAGATAGATTAGAAATATAGGGATGATATAAGTTTGACACCTATCTCTGCCTGTTTGTTTATTTTGGCGGCTTATATTGCATTGTAGTTCTGAAAAAAAAATACATTTTCATTATCTTAATATATATAAATCTCGTGTCACAATGTTTGTCCTCAATGGACTCCTAAACCAAGGCTTACATCCCGATATTCCCACGGGATCGTGAGTTACGCGGGTGAAACCGCGTAGGGCAGCTAGTAATATATAAATAAATAAAATAAATATTGCAGGACACAGCGCCATCTAGCTCCAAGCTTGCTAAGCTTGTGTTATAGTGACAATCCTTTTCCAAATTTTTGCGACGAGGGTATTCATCCAACGAGCCACATTGGTTTCATTTATCTATTGATGCAATTCGTAAAGTGTCTGATGAAAAGGTCAAACAATCTCAAGAAGCATCGAAAACCACTATGAAATTGCTACCTTTTATCCGATTTGGCCTCAAAACTGTAACGGATGCGGTAATTATTGTTTATCTTCAGTTTTATACAACCTATCGCAGTATTTTGATGCCAAGGTGGTAATATAGAAGGAGGCAGTAATACAAAGTAAAGGTCTTCGCCCAGGAGCACACCAGCTCCTTTCGACAAGATTGCTTTCTATTAGCGATATCGCCAATCGACAGTTTCTTTTTCTCATTTTTTTGTATAAAATTGACATAAGCCAACGAAAAGTCACGTGGCGTTGGAGAAAAAAAAATGGTTGCACACGCACATACACACAAACTTTCACATTTATAATATTAGTAGGAAGGATTTTTTTTTCTTACATTTAATTTCTTTTTTTTCCTTTAAACAGGAAAAGTATTTTTGTAGTGCACATTTTTTTTCTGCTGAATATATGTCGGCAGTGGAGTACATTTACGCAAAAAAATAAATTAAAAAAAACCAAAACTTAATGTGAAAAACTTCCTGCAATTTCTAAATTATTGGGTATCTCAGTATTGATACACACAGTGACACGTAGGTACCTACCTTCATTTAGAGCGCGTTATTAATTTCGCTGGCGCTAGTATTGTGTCCATGAACTTCGTCGTTTTGTTAGAAACACTTAAATGGTTATAGCTCTGAGAGTTTTTGTGTTAGCTCCAAATTAAAAAAAACAGTATTTTTTATTTTAATGTGCTTAAAACATACCGAAATTTGTGCACTACAAAAATACTTTTCCTGTATAAGTAAGTCTTCTATTCGTCACTCGTCACCATAACACAAGCCCAGATGAGTGATATTATTATTAAACAATACTACTGCGTGCTGTGTGACGTCATTGTTGACATGACGTCACCGGAACGTGACAAAAACGCCACACTTCGGGAAATTGACACTATTTTGCGAATGCAGGTGTTCCATCAATTTATTAGACGTTATCACATCAAAAAAAAAGTGATAGACAAGTTTTATCTTATGCAAACATACAATGCTTTAATACTCAATTTCATACAATTACATCTGTCGATTGGCGATATCGCTAATAGAAAGTAATCTTGTTTAAGGGGGCAGGAACGTAACTGGTGCAGTGTGTAACATTTTTCGCTATACCTACACAGAACAAAAATACATTTCTTGAAGCAAGAAATAATCCTCATCCTATAGACGCAAGAATTAAAAGAAATAATTTCTTGGTTTTATTAGTAATTCTAAAAATAATAAAGAGTTTTCTTGATTTTAAAGTCATCATCATCATGTCAGCCCATACACGTCCACTGCTGGACATAGGCCTCCCCCATACGACGCCACAAACAGCGGTTCTGAGCCGCCTCCATCCACCGACTACCCGCGACCGCCACAATGTCGTCGGTCCACCGGGCAGCTGGTCTCCCAACACTCCGTTTCGCGTTGCATCGTGGCCGCCACTCGAGAACCTTTACTCCCCAGCGGTTGTCAGTTCTGCGAGCTATATGACCTGCCCATTGCCACTTCAGCTTACCAATCCTGAGAGCTATGTCGGTGACTTTGGTTCTTCTACGGATTTCCGTATTTCGGATTCTATCACGTAGAGAAACTCCGAGCATAGCTCTCTCCATAGCCCGCTGAGCGACTCTGAGCTTATGAACGAGGCCTATAGTCAGATATAGCGAGATTTTAAAGTAATATTCTTTAATTAAGAATACTGCTTATTATTTTCAGAACATTTACAAAAAACTAAAAACATGTAAATTTCTCTAGCGTCTTTTTAAGGAGTGTTATTTTTTGCTTCAAGAAACCTTTTTTTTTTCTGTGTATAAAATACACCATAGCCTTAATTTCACGGAAACTTTGGGCGGAAACCTCGCTATTTTTACCATAAAATAACAACAAAAGACATGGTAAAAATCCCGTTTTCATCAATTTTAATTAGTCGATTGTCTGAAGACAGTTTCATGGGTAAAATGAGAACTTGAAAAAGTGACCCCGTTGATGTCTTTTATGAGTAAAATATAGTTTTTTTAAACTACACCGGTTAGGGCTGTCGAATAACGACCCAAATTGACCCTTTTTGGTGAAAATAATTCTTACTCCAAAACTAACCTTTGTACTCACAAACAGTACTTAAGTTGCTCTTGGATAAGCGAACGCACTGCGCTAAATGCGGCCCTATGCTTGGTAAATTTTGTGCTGCTCTCTTCACTCTAGTATATTATTTGCGGCTCTATGCGTTCGCGCGCACTATGCAATCTCATAGGGTTAATTATGAATACGGGTGTAAGTTCTGTGCCAGGTCTTTGCATTACACTTCTGGCTCCAAGACAAAGTTAAGGGCCTACACAAACACTACATAGTATAAAACAAAGTCTCTTTCTCTGTCCCTATGTCCCTATGTATGCTTAAATCTTTAAAACTACGCAACGGATTTTGATGCGGTTTTTTTTAATAGATAGAATGATTCAAGAGGAAGGTTTATATGTATAGTACATGCATACTTTAGCCGAGCGAAGCCGGAGCGGGTAGCTAGTTTATTTATAAAAAAAATTAGGTATCTTTGCAAAAACTTTGGTATCTATTCGTTTAAATAATACAACGAAACAGTCGGTGGGTAGGTCGAATTATCCATCTCTAATTAAGCTCTCTAGTAAAGCCTTCGAATTACACCTGGGGAGGCTGAAAAACAGTGTTGTGCAGGACCAGAAATGGCAGTGCTCAACAATAAAGCTGACGCCTCTCCTTTTGTCTAATTACTGTTGTGTGATAGGAGGAGTAGGGCAATATTACTGATAAGGTTAATTTAGACAATAAAGTATTTTTATTTTTTTCCAATAATATTTCTCCTACTGGACGGACTTACTGCCTATTGTAATCATTTGAATATTAATGTACAAACTCAACGCATTATATTTTGTCAAATAAAAGGTTTTTCATATAATAATAATTTGTTAATTACTTAGTACCTCTCTCTGGGCCATTATTCACTAAGCTTCAAGTCGTCGGGCGCGCGTGATTAGGGCGAGATTTCCATACAAAAACCGCACCCCCTCCACCCCTAATCACGCGCGCCCAACGACTTGAAGCTTAGTGAATAATGGCCCTGGTCAAGTACAGGTTAAATCAAATTATTAAGTCTCTCTATTGACTAATCTATCTACGAAACCGGAAGGAAGCGTGCAGTAATGAGATTGCGGTATGCGATAATTATATTAATGCACCTTAGGTAGGAAAACTAACATCATATTTTCCTATGTAAATGAGATGATTTCAAGGTAATGTTTTATTAATATTTTGAACTACTTAAAACTAGTGCGTTAAATTGCTCATTTATCAAAGGAATTTCAAAAGGATTTGTTTACAGCCTCTGGAAGGAAAATTAACTTTTGGCTCTCTGTAGGCAAGGGATTTTTAATCGGTCAATAAGTAAGGTGAAGGAAAACGTCGTTATATAAAACCTGCGGCCCTGCGGCTTAGTTGGCTTTAGATGTTTTGACAAGTTCTTTTCGCAGCACATGGTCGACTAAGCTGAGAGGGTGGTATAGGTGTAGGCCAGCCTACTCATCTCTGATACAGCTTACCTACAGCTTAATTTTGAGGTTAATTAAAAAAAAATACTCAAGGGTAAAATACTAAAGTCATTTAGTTATAACATACGGCGGTTTGTGATATGTGAAACGCCACGGCGAGAATTCGTTACAAATTGTCACTCCCTTCAGCAAAACAATAAGATGATGGAAGAAAGTAAATAAATGAACTCCTAAATAGACTGACTCCTAACCCGTAATTTGTTTTCTGAAGATCTTCGTCGCATTCTGATTTCTGTCCAATACCAATAACATAAGCCTCAACTCCAATAATTTTCTTCCATTTTTAACTGTTTTCAAAATAAGGGGGAGTTTTCAAATCGTTGCGTATATTTTATTTCTCGCCTACTTTTTCTCGTGCTTAAACAAAACTTGCCAAAAAAGTAATAAACGTTATTTATAAAACTTCCGCGTAACTACAGGTCAAATTTTTAATTAAAAAAAAAGTTAAATAACAATTACTTAGCACATTTAAAACTGGATTAATTAATAAAGAATCCGATTAAATGCTAGTTTAAACTGCAATTGCGTGTTGATACAAAGGTAGGGAAATTAGTTGGTTTGGTCGAACGTGGCGGGCGACCTAATTGTTACGTGTTGGATACCAATGTACTGCTTCGTCATTTCTTATTCGTACGGCGAAGGGAATCAGTTGCCTGAGTATGTCTTTCCTGAAATGTAAAATTTGGATTTATTTTTTTACTAGCGACCCGTCTCGGCTTCGCACTGCTATATTAGGCATGTATTATACATAATATAAATCTTCATCTTGAATCACTCTATCTATTAAAAAAACCGCATCAAAATCCGTTGCGTAGATTCAACTATCTAAGCACACATTTGTTTTATACTATGTAATGACATATAATATCGTTTGACCACTATCACACCTGTCTGATGGTAGGTGACGAAATGTATTCCATAAAAGACTGACAAGCTTGCCACCTTGCGACGATGTTCAAGGCTCTGAAGCCATTTGTTGGCAAGATCATCGTGACGAGTTTCCTGGCTCTGTGAAAATTTTAGCTGTCTAGCTATCACGGTTCATGAGATACAGCCTGGTGACAGGCAGACATACGAACGGACGGACAGTGAAGTATTAAGGTTCGGTTTTTAACCTTTGGGTACGGAACCCTAAAACATGGTGGATATCCCGTTTTTAATAACTTTAATAGTGCTAAACCATGGTTTTAAAATCCTACAGTCAGATAGTCAGTCGGTATCACCACTAAATAAACAAAAGGGACTTACAAATACGACAAAATTAACTTTTGTAGGCATAAAATTCATGTACAATTCACAAGTTAATTAGTTACCTTATAAAATTCAAGGATTCCAATACTATCTAATTTCCAAGCGTTTCTTTTTTAATTAGATTCATTTAACGTACATCCCATTAATTTCGTTTCAGATAAAAGCTTTTTCCTTATACTTTGTGTTTTTAAATTTTAGACTTTAATTCTTTTAAAAAGGGTTTATTTTTAATTGTAAGTAGTTTAAAAATGTTCCTTATGAAAGACCTTCGGTCGGGGATTCAAATTCTTTTAATTAATGGTAAGCGTTGTGTGAAAGGCGTGTCGGGAAGAATGGCTGTGTTTGATTAAGATGGACTATAGCAACAAACAGCAAAGTTTGTTCTTCCGTAGAAAATTGCATTTTCTTATGTGCCAGTATGAGATGCTATGCGACCTTATATAAATCAATATTGCAGGACATTCTACACATCGCCATCTAGTCCCAAGCTAAATAACTAGACTAGTGGTATGGGTGCCAGACAACGGATATACATACTTATATTCTTTTATTTTGTAAATATATGTAAATGTTTATAAATGCTGTTTGCAATAAAGAATTTATCTATCTATCTATATACTTATAATACATAGAAACAACCAGACGACACACAAATATATCTAAGCATAAATACATGTCTGAGGCGAGAATCGAATCCGCAACCCTGTGTTTATAAGACCAGTATACAATAGTGAAACTCTACCAATGTTTAAGTATTTTTAGTACTTACACAAATAGATTTCAATGATGTTTCTAACCCAAGGCATAGGAAGTAGATGTGTTATGAGAATTTATTATTAATAATGAGAACCTACCTATTATTATTAATAATAATGTGTGATGTTAATCATTGTTTAAGCCATAGGTCACAGAGTAGGAAGTAAATAATACAATTATTTTGAAATTGTCGTTGTAGAGTTTATTTGTAATAATTATTATATACTTATGATAACTTATCACGATATTCATAATGTATTTCTTACAGGATATTCATAAGAAGAAGGTATACATAAAGATAATTTAAATAAATTAGGTATATGGGCCTTACTCCCATAATAAACTACTATTATCTCCGGACAAGAGAATTTTGGAAATTTTAGTTCCAAAGTGTATACTTTTTTAAATAAAAAAAAACATATAAGCCCTGAATACAAACCATTCAAGCGATAAACATCAATAATTTAACATTTTGTTGAAATTTAAGGGATGAACAAAGGCCTGCCTGGAACGAAAATACCCTCAAAAAATACAGTGATTTGTGATCCTCCTTTCTTCTCTTCTTCATCTGTGTTAGCCCACTGCAGAGCATAATAATATGCCTCTCCAATGTCTCTTCACACCATCCTATCACCGCAGGCGTCCTAGACCACGCTGCCCCAATGTTAGCTCTTACGTCGCCATTCTCCATTCAAGAACATCTTTGCTCTGGGTTCGCCCGTTGTTTCCGCTAACGTATCTGCTACTTCTGACGGTCACTCTGTCGAAAAAAATTTCACGACTGTCCTCAGATCGGAGCCCTACGCTACACGTCGGGAGTTGACTTTGATCCTCCTAAAATGAAGGTTAGTCGTATTACTTAGAAATAGTACGTTTTCAATGACAAAGAAACTGTTTCCTTTCGACACAGCCATGCGTATACGTAGGCGAGGCGAGGTGCCGAGCTATTACCACTTACCACAAAATAACCCATACATAATTCATGTGAAGCCTTCATTTAATGTTGTTAACTGCGGGTTAAGGTCATTCAACAATGCCTACTTAAGTTTACTCTGTGCTCTGTGCATGGCTCGAAGTGTTGACTCTTTTAAATAAGCCTGGACTGTGTGTGGTATTGGTAATAAAGTTGAAGCAAAATGGTTAGGAATGTTTGCTAAAAGTTCCCGTTGTTCTCAATATCGTGAGTTAAAGTAAAGACGATAAATGCCAGACTGAACAGAAAATTGTTGTCTGTGAAGTCGGTTTACGGACGAAAATTTTACGTGATAACGTCATAAGCAACAGATGAAAAATTGTTTTTTTATTATTGTTTTTCTTTTCTTTTTTTCCATTTATTGTTCTTACCTATACAGGATTATTGGAAATTATACTAGATTACTAAATTATACTTCTGTGCACCTAAACAAACAACTTTTGTTCTACGACTTATGGAAATTCAGTAGAGATGCTACTGAAGCAGAATGCCTGAAATGCGATCTAATTTAAAAATTTAGACTGACGGCGGCGATTGACCAATTGGCGGATTGAGCTAATATTAGCCATAAAATTTAACTATATTTAAGAATACTAGTTTAACCTAAGGTTATGTAAAAAAAAGTTATTAATAATTAATGAATGTCGACGCAACGTTTGGGGAGTTAATTACGAACATAACGAGGTGTTACAACAACAACTGGTAACATCATGCTCCATTTGGCAAGTTACCATTGGATACCACCAGGGGCCTTATTCTGCAGTAAGTTGTATTTTGCAGTAATGGATTTACCATTGTCATTATATCGAGACTCTATTGATATTATATCGAGATTGTGACTTTATTTGGTATTCTGCTAAAGTTTTAATAACATCGCAATAGAATCGCTATGGAGTGTCAATGGTATAGTTATAGATACGTTGCTTAGCAACATGGTATATGTTTATTTATTTATTAGGTACACCAACAGTAACACACACTAATACTGAGAATAAAGAAAAACATTACCGAAATAATATTCAAGTGTGTTCAAGTGTGTATGTTGCTAAGATATTACCATTTTGACAACTATCAAGATTCCATTGAGCCACGATTGTAGAGCAGAATACCAAAGTGAGTCAGTGGTGCGTCAGTGGTTTTCGATAGAATAGTTAACATTAGAAGAATACTAATTTGACATGTAATGTCATATTTTTGATATAAAATGTCTATTACGATTCCATTGACACTCTATTGAAACACAATTGTGTTAGCAGAATAAGGCCCCAGTTTTATACAGCGACGATTGGCTACAAACGACCGATGAATTCCAATTGGCTTGTTTTCCATACTAAGCTAGTTTTGAGTCGCTCGAACCTAAGATCCCTTTAAGAACAACCTTCATCGAGCTGTTTAGTGGATGAAAAGTATAGATCATATCAAATTAAATATGTCAATTAATATATTGCAAATCGGTTGTCAAAAAAAATGTTTTTTAATAGTACGGGATCCCTTTATGGACGACCTTCATCGATCTGTTCAATTGATGAAAAGTATTTTATATCAAATTAAATAGGGCAATAATGCAAATGGGTTGTCTAAAAACAATTCAATTTAAACTCAACGGTGAACGGGCTCACCTATCCAAACCAAATGTTAAGCCCAACCAAAGCTTTGTTCGATGTTAGATGGTTTAAGTAAAGTTTGCACAAAATCGATCGGTCGAGCGCTTCTTCATTTATCACATTTTTTTATATGGCAAAACAACGTTTGCCGGGACAGCTAGTTAGTATACAGGGTGATTTTTTTATGTGGGCCTTCAGGGCTATATCCTAAACTATTAGAGATAGCGAAAAATGCTGAAAGGAGTTGCGTGCCCGATTTTGACAAAAACTAAAACTGCATCATTAGATTTTTAAAAAAGTCATTACCCTAGCCGGGAATCGAACCTGTTGATTTTGCAAAAAAATAATCACCTATATTTTTATACCAATCGATAGTGTTGCTGATAGAGATCAATTCCTGGAAATAAACATAGTATGGCAAAACAAAGGAAATGGCTGAATTTTGTAGTTTTCTGTAATTTTCACCTTTCTGTCTCTGGCAAAACAATAGTGTGAGACACAGAGGACAAGTGATATTATTCTAAATATTATAAAATAGGTTCTAAATAAAGTTCTTTACATAAAATTTGTAAAAACATTTTATATTTTTAAGTACAGCAGTTTGTTACGTCATTGGCCATACCTCCTCACTGCATTTTTTTCAGGTATGGTTGTATGAAAATTACAGAAGATTACCAAAATGAGCTATTTCCTTTAATTTGCCAGACTACGTTTGTTTCCAGGAATTGATCTCTATCAGCAACACTATCGATTGGTATTAAAATATAGGTTTTTTTTTTTTTTTGCAAATTCAATAGGTTCGATTCCTGGCTAGGGTAATGACTTTTTCAAAAATCTAATGATGCAGTTTTAGTTTTTGTCAAAATCGGGCACGCAACTCCTTTCAGCATTTTTCGCTACCTCTTATGGTTTAGGATATAGCCCTGAAGGCCCACATAAAAAATTCACCCTGTATAGATTAAAGTAATTATCTAATACAAAAGAGGTTTTTACAGGTTAATTTTAAGCACTACCATGCAATAATTTTCGCATACTGTTTTTTTTCCTTGAGACTATATTTTACAAACTAATCGCATTAATAATTATTTATTGCTTACTCTTGGGCCCTAGAGCGATGTCTAGTAGGTAGATATAATATTCATTTTCATAAAACTTTGACATTTAGTTAGTTTATTTTTAATTGGTGAAATAGCAAGGTAGGTACCATCCTGAGGCAAATTCTTGATTGATGAGAAGTTATTACAAGGAGTGCAGTTAATAAGTTGAAGTAAAAGCTTTACTTTAAAGTAAACAGTGATATAACTTGGTGTATATATTATTATACTAGCAGCGCTCCGCGGTTTCACCCGCGTATATCCCGATCCCGTGGGAATATCGGGATAAAAAGTAGTCTATGTGTTAATCAAGTCTGCTAACACAATTGTATTTCAATAGTGTGTCGATATAATCGTAATAGAAATTTAATGTCAAAAATATGACATTACATGTCAAATTCGTATTCTCCTAACGTTGACTATTCTATCGAGACACCACTGACACACCACTGACTCACTTTTGTGTTCTGCTCTACAATCGTGGCTTAATGGAATCTCGATAGTTGTCAAAACGGTATATTGCTTAGCAACATATACCATGTTGCTAGGCAACACCTGCAAGGTAAATATTACCATACCATTGAGACTCCATAGTGATTATATTGCGATGTTATTAAAACTTTAGCAGAATACCAAATAAAGTCACAATCTCGATATAATATCAATAGAGTCTCGATATAATGACAATGGTTGGCCAAATAGCAGAATAAGGCCCCAGTTCTCCAGCTATCTAGATACCGAGTTTCATCGCAATCGGTCCAGTAGTTTTTGCGTGAAGGAGTAACAAACATACACACACAGACACACATACACACAAACTTTCACATTTATATTATTAGTAGGATACTTCCTACTAATATTATAAATCGCTGCTAGTATCCTATCCTACTGATAGGATACTAGCAGCGCTCCGCGGTTTCACCCGCGTAACTCCCGATCCCGTGGGAATATCGGGATAAAAAATAGCCTATAGCCTTCCGCGATAAATCGACTATCCAACACAAAAATAATTTTTAATTCGAACCAGTAGTTCCTGAGATTAGTGCGTTCAAACAAACAAACTGTTCACCTTTTTGGTCATAGCAGTTATAAGCTCTTACAAAAATATTTGCTCTAGTGGCATTATTTAGGGCGGAAACAGTCGACTACGTTTTTATGGATAGAGTGCCGGGTACCTTTCCTCTTAATGGATGAAAAGTATTTTATATCAAATTAAAAAGGTCAATAAATATATTGAAAATGGTTTGCCTTAAGGTGAAAGGGTACCGGCGCGCTCTCCATACAAACGTAGTCGACTGTTTCCTCCCTGGATAATGACACTAGCACAAATATTTTTGTGCCATAACACCTATAACTGCCATGACTATGCCCCTATGTTTTGTTTTTTTTAATTTTCTAATTATTATAGAAATTAAAATTAAAAAAATAAAAAATAACAAAAAATAGGGGCATGTTCATGGCTGTTACAAGTTTTATGCACCAAAAATATTTGCTCTAGTGTCATTATCCAGGGAGAAAACAGTCGACTACGTTTGTAATAGTTTGTATGGAGAAAGCCCCCGGTACCCTTTCCTCTTAAAGGATTGAGTCCAGAATATTATTATTTTTATTATTTATTCATATAAGTAGGTATGTATTAAATGTATAATATTATGTGTTTAATTTTCTCAGTTTTTTTTGTAGTTGTAGGTACTATTTATATTATCTCTTATTCTTAATGCATCTTACCCTTAATCTTACATCAAATCCTCTCCATCCTAAGGTTGCCTGGAAGAGACCGCTTTCAGCGGTAAGGCCGCCTATTGTGCCACTGTTTTTATTTTTATACTTTAAATGAATTGTATTGTTTTCATTTTCTGTAACTTGTGTGTGCAATAAAGCGTTCTAACTATCTATTATTAATTAACAATTTAATAATTACTAGCGACCCGCCCCGGCTTCGCACGGCTATATTATGCATGTAATACATATAAACCTTCCTCTTGAATCACTCTATCTATTAAAAAAACCGCATCAAAATCCGTTGCGTAGTTTTAAAGATCTAAGCATACAAAGGGAAATAGGGACAGAGAAAGCGACTTTGTTTTATACTATGTAGTGATTTTGTTCAGTCATTCGGTCATTCACGAAAATTTCATCAAAAATATCATCGTTCTGTGGTTCTCTTAACGTAATTTATTTACAAGAATCCTTGAAAAACTGTCATCGAGTAAGGTTAAGGGCACACGGACGTGCAATCACAATATTGCACATCAGCTTATTATGCACATATCTATCAACAAGTATATATATTGTTTATTAGATGCACGTGATGCAAACGCGAGCCGGTCACGTTTGATAGAATATTAGAATAACGATAGGCGATTCATTATCTTTAATGATTAATTTATTTAGAAGTATTGATAGGGAAATAAGATAGTTAAGAAGTACCTCTGTTTGGTAAGATTTTTCTTTGATTATTTATTTAAATTGTAAAGAAGATTTTATCGAAGATTCAACCAAATTTTACACCGCGCCATCTAGCCCCAAGCTAAGCAACTAGGCTTGTGTTATGGCACAGTATATGTTATGTAGAATACTTATTATAATAAAATAAAATAAAGTTTATTTCATCCCACAATAAAAACAAAAAGGTAAGTACATGGAAAACTTATGGTACTAAGATGTAGATTAGGACTAGGTTAGAATTAGGTGAGAATTAGAATTATTGTGGAACGCTGGTGTCCGAAGTAGGCGGAATGCCTGTATTACGGATCGCCAGGTCCCCACCCGTAAAATTCAGCACGGCGCATATAAAAAAAAATTGTAACAGATAGGATGAACGCTTAATTAAAACAGATGCAGGTGCCTCCCCCTCATACATTATACTTTTTTTTTGTAAATACTCAATATACAGGGTGAATTTTTTATGTGGGCTTTCAGTTCTATATCCTAAACTATAAGAGATAGCGAAAAATGCTGAAAGGAGTTGCTTTGATTTGCCATACTATGTTTGTTTCCAAGAATTGATCTCTATCAGCAAGACTATCGATTGGTATAAAAATATAGGTTTTTTTTTTGCAAAATCAACTGGTTCGATTCCTGGCTAGGGTAATGACTTTTTCAAAAATCTAATGATACAGTTTTAGTTTTTGTCAAAATCGGGCACGCAACTCTTTTCAGCATTTTTCGCTATCTCTTATAGTTTAGGATATAGCCCTAAAGGCCTACATAAAAAATTCACCCTGGTATATCAGGCGACGACCCAGTTGGCGCAATGGTCACCATGCCGGACTGCCAAATACAGGGTTGCGGGTTCGACTCCCGCCTCAGACAAGTATTTATGCTTAGATTATATGCCCACCACTATATTGTCAAAGATACATAATCACTATCACTATCACTACATAGTATAAAACAAAGTCGCTTTCTCTGTCCCTATATCCCTATGTATGCTTAAATCTTTAAAACTACGGAACGGATTTTGATGCGGTTTTTTTTAATAGATAGAGTGATTCAAGAGGAAGGTTTATATGTATAATATATGCATAATATAGCCGTGCGAAACCGGGGCGGGTCGCTTGTTTCCTCTAAAACTATTGTAAATAACAAATAACATCGCAATAACCAGAGAACGTATTGTATAATGGTACCAACTATTCAATAAATGTCTGTTTCAAATTGTTATTTGCATATAAAACATATTTCAACATCTAAACGCTTCCTGACCACGATCTCCTGCAGTGGGAAGATGTGAAGCCAATGATTATTAGTTGCAGATACGACAGCTTTAAAGAAATCAATAATAGTGTGTTAATATCATTACGGTATTTACCTACAACCCACCCATCCCCTTCTTTAATTCTTGTCCATCCAAAGGTTGCCTGGAAGAGATCGCTTTTAGCTATAAGGCCGCCCATTGTGCCATATTGTTTTGTTTATATTCATTTTTTTGGCAGGTGTTATGTTAGAATTATTTTTAATATGGTACAATATAGATAGATAGATAGAGGTACATACCTCTATCTATCTATCTATATTGTACCATTATCATTATCTATCAATAGATAAAGGTATGTATCTATCTATAGAAGTATCTACTTATCTATCTATTAGATGTGTCCGTCCACGGGTAGGTACTTTCCCCCTACAAATGATTCCCCATTTTCCTTCCTAAATAATGCCTCAAGCTACAGCAAACTTTAATAGGGTTCTATACCCAAAGTCCTTCTTTACTCATGTGCCCAAAGCACATAAAAAAAGCCCAAAGGGTAAACCCTTTTACTAAGACTCCACTGTCCGTTCGTCTGTATCGCATGAACCGTAATAGCTAGACAGTTGAAATTTCTTTTTAGAGGATGCCTATACGTTATGACAGCGGCTATATGTATGTCAAATATTAGCCTGATCCGTCCCTTGGTTTAGTTTAACCTGTTCGTTGATATTTCAGTCAGTTGATCAAGACTTTGTATTTTATATTTTTAGATAAAATTTAATAAAAACAAATAAACTAACTGAACCAACTTATTAAAAAAATAGATAAGTATAAAATCCTTTACCAGAACCGCATGCGTACAGCACTGCTTACTTACTTATCTTAATGGGGGCTGACAAATTGCCAGCAACACTTCGACCCAATGAGATCTTTTGTGTTTACCCCTACCTTGATGTTTCTTACTCTTTGAAGAAGTGGTCGATTAACGCGGTGATCCCACTGAGATGAAGAAACCTATATTCCTCCGGTTTGGGATATGCATACCCAAGGAGGGTCATACGCTTCGCTGCTAAGACGTCGCATTCACACAGTACGTGCTCCATAGTTTCTCTGACATCACCGCAGGCTCTGCAGTCATTTCTTCATTTTTAAAAGCATGTCATTGGTTCCGTAATGTCCTGTCAAGGCACTAACCACAGCTCGTGCTTTGCTTCTACTGCTACTTATATTTAGTTTGTTTACAGCACTGCTTAGATTTGATTCTACTTACAATTAATTGTTAATTAATTAATTACCTTTAGGTATTAATAATTAACAATTTATCTATAGTTTTATTAAGGAAATGCAAGAAATACGACGGAAGGCAATTAGACTTAATATTAATGTCTATAAAATATATTCAATATTAATGTCGGTAACTTAGGTAAGTAGGTACTTAGAGATTGGTATTAAATTATCAAATAACTAGCGACCCGCTCCGGCTTCGCACGGTTATATTATGCATGTACCTACATACATATAAACCCTGTGTATAAACCTTTCTCTTGAATCACTTTATCTATTAAAAAAACCGCATCGAAATCCGCTGCGTAGTTTTAAAGATCTAAGCATACAAAGGGACATAGGGACGGCGAAAAGTGACTTTATTTTATACTATGTAGTGATAGTGATGCAGCCTGGTGACAGACGGACGGACAGCGAAGTCTTAGTTATAGGATCCCGTTTTTGCCCTCTGGGTACGGAACCCCAAAAATGCGCGGTGTATATGAGACACATACCTATCCATTTTGGACAATATATTTTGTTAAATATCCCGTTTCCAAGAAGCTTTAGTTAGAGGTTCGCTGGAAGGACATTATTTGTTCAATACCTTCTATGATTGGCATAAATTAAATTACTTATGTAACTCATTATTGTATGTCCTGTTGATACCTACCTACCTACTATAATTTGACATCTTACGTACACAGTTTTTCAATAAATATTCTTGATTCTTGATTAAGAGGAAAGGGTACCGGGGGCTTTCTCCATACAAACTACAAACGTAGTCGACTGTTTTCTCCCTGGATAATGACACTAGAGCAAATATTTTTGGTGCATAAAACTTAGAACTGCCATGACCATGCCCCTATTTTTTGTTTTGTTTTATTTTTTAATTTTTTTGATTTTAATTTTTATGATAATTAGAAAATTAAAAAAACCAAAACATAGGGGCATAGTCAGTCATGGCAGTTATAGGTTTTATGGCACAAAAATATTTGTGCTAGTGTCATTATCCAGGGAGGAAACAGTCGACTACGTTTGTATGGAGAGCGCGCAGGTACCCTTTCACCTTAAAAGTGTACCTCGCAAAAAACACTATGCCAAGCTATATACTAAATTGCCGGACCCCTTTTGACTTTGATGGCTAATATACGCTAGTCGTATCTGTACCGATACTTATTCTACAAAGCAAACAAACGAGTAGTTAATATCAAACATGCAGTGCAGACAGTGGACTACGTAACTACCTAAAGTGCTGTGCACACTGAGGCGGTATCGGGAACGTTCCGAGGGCGGGAATGTTCTAGTTTCTATGCACAGAGACCACTAGTAACCAGTCGATGTCAAGGAGGTTATAGTACTTGTACTTGTATACGGGCTGTTTTCCGCAATTAGACCCTTTTTTAATTGGGTCCTTTTTGTGTGAGGATGGAGTAGGCTTGCCCAGCACCTACTACCCTCTCAGCTTAGTCGATCATGTCCAGAGAAGAGAACTTGTCAATACTTCTGGAGCCAACTAAGCCGCGGGTTTCATCACGATGTTTTCCTTCACCGTAAGAGCAATGCCAATTTGCGTACATCAATTTTTCTTCACATAAATTCATTGGTGCACGCGGGCAGCCGGGATTTTAACCCACGACCTTCAGAATGAAAGTAGAGGTATTTACCGTTAAGCCAACACCGCTCTCTAAGGTTATAGTAACCTCTTTGGCTGGTGTGTATGTGGCATGGTGCATAGAATTTCAAACATTACAAAAATTCTCACCTCCGGAACACTCCCGGTACCGCCTCAGTGTGTACACTGCTTAAGAGTATTTCGTACTGTACAAACCAAAATCGAAAAAAAAAATAGTTTTTCGTAAAAAAGACATTATATTATATATCGAGTAACATTATTTTGTAAACCACGACATTAAACATAATGGCCCAACTAAGTATTAATACTAATACCTTAATTATGCTTTAAAACCAAGTTACCTGCGAGTAATGAGGGCCACCTATGACCTTCCATCTGAATATTTCGTAAAAACAGGGAAACTACTAAAAAACAGATCATAAAATAAAAATTGGATTTATTGTCAATATGAAAAATAATTCATTTGTTTATTTTCTTGTGAAAAAAAAAACAATTTTTCATCCTTTTCTTACGACGTTATCACGTAAAATTACGGCCGTAAACCGACTTTACAGACAACCAGTTTTTTTAAATTATTAAGAAACTATTTATTACGGGATAGGAACTTGTAAAACCACAGCCCGAAACTATTGGATCAATAAATCAAAAGAAGGACGTAGGTATCAATTGTTCTCTAATCGTCGATTTCAAAAGAACATCCGAACATAAAACAGTGCAGTGTTAGTTCACTACCTAATTCACTTTCCACGCAAATAATTATAAGTGGATGTTGCGTAAGACGGGCCGCAGTCGCTTCTTTGCAGTCACGATCGAATTGTAACAAACTTACAAAAGAAACAGAACAAAACAAAACAACAAGAAACTTATCTTAAAATTAGGAGCATAGAGTTTAAAGTTAAAAGGCAATTGTAAAGGTAACTAGTCGTGACACAAAGTAGTAAAAATTATATCAAAACTTCAAAGGCAGTGGTTGCATAACCTCGTTCTCAATACCATAATAATGGATGTCGCAGAAAAAAAACGACGAAAGCTGATGACATTTAAATTAAGAATAGGGTCATAGACAAAACATCTAACTGGACCATAGGCGTTGTTGTCGTCGATGGAAGTGCGATCCTCTTTGAAGTAGACCACGCGTCCACCGGCAGTTCAGCGACGTTGATGTTAAAGATAATACCGGGTCGTCGCCGATGTGTCGAACGGGGGATGACAAGTGTATTTTCTCTTACACTCGTGCGCTGGCTACTAACCGTCCGACCCGTGCGCCTTCGCGGTGCGCAATACCACACTGTCGTTGAAGTAGATGTTATGTACCTCTTACTCAAGGATGGTCGAAATGAGACTCCTGATTCGCAGTGATTTCTTTATTTCCAATAAGACACTTTGTCCGTTTGGCTTCTTGTTTACAACTACTTGTTGACTGTTTCACTATCCAGTCAGAACTAACTGTTGACTGCTTCACTGTCCAGTCGGAACTACTTACTCTGCTCCCGAACCCCGGCCCTTTTATACTAATCCAACTAGTTTCTAGAAAGATCGAGGGTCGAGAGCTTACAAAAAAGGTCATAAAACCCAACTATCCTATTGTGTTTCTACTAAGAATGACCCACACAAATCACTTATTGTTTTGATGACAAAACAGATTCTCGAATATTCTAATTAGGGTCAAAACACAAAAAATTACTTATAAAAACTAACAAACAAAAACATAAAACAATTGAAAGATCAATAGAACTGCATGCAAAAAAGGGTCTGTCTTTCGCGAACATTCCAACAGGGTCTATCGACCGAAACGCAGGTATCTAAGACCGTTCCCCTTTTCCATCTTCGTCGCCAACATCCTCCCCCTCGTGCGTAGCACCGACTCCTGTCTTGGCGACTCTGAATCCATCAGCTTCTTTTGGAACCAGCAGCACCACTTTGGAACACGGACGTTTCAAAACTCCTCCAGGTGTTCGTACATCTAATACTCGGGTTCGACCATCAGGTCCAGGATACGTGCCGACCACTTGTCCTCGAGGCCAAGTGCATCGTGGTAGAGTAGAATCCACGATCATAACAACATCTCCACTCTGTATGTTTCGAGCCTCCTTTCTACCGTTGATTTTCCTTGGTAACAACGTTGGAAGGTATTCTTTTACCCATCGACTCCAGAAGTGGTCAGCCAATCGTTGCGCCACTCTCCATGTCCTTTTTCCACTAAGTTCTGAATCGGTGAACGAGCCGATTCTAGGAGCGCCGCATGATCGTCCGATTAGAAAGTGATTGGGAGTGAGACTCTCTTCTTCGGTGTTTTCTTCTACGTTGACGAGCGGTCTCGAATTAACTATGTGCTCTGCTTCCAATAACAACGTTTGGAGCACTTCTTCCTTAGGATACCTCTCCTTCAAGGTCACTGCCAGAGCTGTCTTTATTGATCTGACAAGACGCTCCCATGCACCTCCCATATTCGGCGCCCCTGGTGGAATGAATTTCCACTGGATCCCGAGCTCCTCCGCCCTTGTGATGATTTCTTCTTGCTTCAGGTCTTCGAAAGCTGCCTTCAATTCTTTATTCGCTCTGATAAAATTCGTTCCATTATCGCTGAATATAGACTTCGGTGTGCCTCGTCTAGAAACCATTCTTCGCAGAGCCATGATCATAGAATCTGATGACAATGATGCTGCTATTTCGATATGCACTGCCCTGGTTGTGAGGCAGGTGAACAAAACTCCCCACCTCTTCTCATGGCGCCTCCCAACTGTTACCAACATAGGTCCAAAGTAGTCGACGGCCGTACTTGTGAAGGGTGGTTCTCCAAATCGAAGTCTCTCGCGTGGTAGATCTCCAGGAGGCAGCGGCGATGGTATACTCCTGTAGACCCGACACCATTGACAACTGTGGATGATTGTTCGTACCGCTGATCTTAATCCCAACATCCAGTAGCGCTGTCTTATCTCGTTCATCACTGTGGCGTGGTTTCCATGGTTAAACTTCTTGTGATAGTGGTGGATGAGAAGTTTGGCTATGTGATGTTTACTGTCTAGGACGATAGGTCTCTTATAGCCCTTTTCCAATCCCAAAGCTGCGTCGATTCTCCCGTGTACTCGTAGAAGGCCGTCTTCTTCCACAATATCTAACTTCCTCAACTTACTTGCCGAGCTGAGAGGTTTCTTCTGGTTGATGAAAGAAATTTCTTCTCTAAAACTCTCGTCTTGACTTCTCTTAAGCAAAAATCTCTCCGCTCGTTCTAAATGTACCTGGTCTAAAGGTATAAAGTGCTTCTCTTCATGTTTCTTTAAAGTGTACTTTGATCTCGCTTTCGATGTCTTGGGATTTTTCTTCCAGGTAGGATCTTGACTTTCTTGTTGCCTGGACACATTTACAACTTCCTTCTTCCTCCGGCATAGGTCGACGAATTGGAGAACTCTAGCAGTCGCTCTCCACAGTCAAGTCCAACTCGAGAACTTCAGCGGGTTAGGAGTTGGATGATGGTCGACCGTTTTCAACGACGCAGTAGTCAGAGTTGAAGTCTGCTTCTCTTCTCCGGTCGTCTCGGTCTTAAACATTCGAGGTTCTGGCCAGAAAGCTTCATCTTTTCGTAAGAAGTCTGGTCCTGCATACCATCGATGATTCCCATCAAAATTTCTTGGTATGCCTCTTGTCGCATCATCAGCTGGATTATCTTTCGTTGGGACCCACCGCCATTCTTGTGGCCTTGACGTGTCTTCTATTTCCGCTAGGCGGTGAGCAACGAACGGCTTAAAGGTTCTTGGATCTGTTTTAATCCAGCTGAGCACCGTGCTTGAATCCGTCCAATAAGTTTTGTCTTTTACTTTTAGATCTAGTTCTTCTTCGACAGAGCGGGCCATCCGAGTGCCCAGTAGCGCCGCTTGAAGCTCTAAACGAGGAATGGAAATCGGCTTTAGAGGAGCCACTCGCGCTTTGCCCGCTATGAGAGCTACTGTACACCTTCCTTCTTCTTTCTGTCTCCAATAAACCGCGCACGCGTAGACAGTTTCGCTGGCATCTGTGAAGATGTGCAGCTCCCCCTCGGTGTTGGAGTGTGTTACGCATCTTGGTATGCGTAGGTCGCTCAGCAGCTGTAGATTCTCGACGTAGGCCTTCCAAGACTCCATTTCTTCAGGTTTGATATTCTCGTCCCAGCCAATTCCGCTCCTCCAAATGTCTTGAAGGAGTCGTTTCCCTTGGATGAGCACCGGCGACGCCAACCCCATTGGATCGAAAGTTGACATGACTGCACTAGTAACTTCTCGCTTCGTCGGAGTCCTGCGTAAAGAGATCACTTCTTGTTCGATGTTACGCAGACTCGTTCTAAATCCCATTTCATCTTGTTCTGTAAACCATCTTAGTCCCAAGGTCTTCTCTTCTTTAGAACCGAGCTCAACTTCGTCGTACGTCTTTTCTTCTTGAGCGAGCTTCTTTAGCACTTCTTTTACATTGGAAGCCCAACCCCTAAGCACAAATCCAGCCCGCTTGTGTATGGTATCCACTTCTTTGGAAATCCTGATTGCTTCTTCTTCGTTTTCAAAACTGTGGAGGTAGTCATCCATGTAATGGTTGCGTTCTATTGCCAAAACCGCTTCCGGGTGTCGCTCACGAAATTCTTCAGCATTCTTGTTCTTTACGTAGATCGCCGTACTCGGTGAACAGGCGGCACCGAAAATAACCGAAGTCATCCGGTATTCTTTCGGTTTACTTATCTGCTGATCTCCTCTCCACAGGAACCTTAGGCTGTCCCGATCTTCTTCCTTAATTCGGATCTGTAGAAACATCTCCTTGATGTCGGCCACCACGGCGATAGGCTTTTGCCGGAACCGAAGTAGCACTCCAAACAATGATTGCAGCAGGTCGGGCCCCGGCAGCAAGACATCGTTCAGGCTCTTTCCGCCGTACTTGGCAGCGGCGTCGAAGACGAGTCGTTTCTTTTCCTTGGTCGGGTGCGTGACCGCAAAATGTGGTAGATACCATTTTCTCTCTGACTCGGATTCGTGGGTTGCTTCTTCCGCATAACCGTTGTCTAGTAGATTCTTGATTTGTCTCTCGTAATCCTCTTTTAGTTCGGCATTCTTGTTCAATTTCTTCTCAATGTTGTTAAGACGTGTTCTCGCATACTCGTAATTATCCGGCATCTTTTCGTTGTCGTTTCTCCATAGAAGGCCGACTTCGAATCGTCCGTCTTGCAACCTTTGACTGGTTTTCTCCAAGATTGACAAGGCCCTTCCCTCCGCGTCTGTGCTTGGTCGACGAGGCTGTACTCCCATGCTCTCAATCGCGAAGTGTTCTTTCATCATCCTATCTAAATCTTGCTCGCGGTTGCTTACGTGTGCACAAGTTACAAAGTTTACCACTCTCGCAGCCTTGCCGTCTGACCCGTGAAGAACCCAACCCAGGTATGTGTACGACGCAACTGGTTGGTTCTTCTTTCCCTTCTTCATAGATCTTGAGACGATCAATTGCCAATTGTCTTGACCAATCAGCAACCGTGGCTTTTCTTCTTCGTAGCTCAGTTCTTCGACCAACGGCCGCAGATGAGCACATTCTTCAATTTTTTTCTTGTCCACTCCCTGGGGCGTCAGGTTTATTCCGTCTATAGTTCTAACCCCAAGTAGATCTCTCTTTCTCTTTTGATGAAGACCTTTTATTTTCAGATTCGCGATTATGGAATCCTTCATTGTTATTGTTTTCCCTCCCACTGCTTCCAAAGTGAGAGGGTCTTTAGTGCCTTGCACTCCAATCTCTTTGGCCACGGCTGAATCCAGCAATGTGACAGTGGAGCCTTCGTCCAGCAACGCCAACACCTTGACCGATCCCTCGGGCCCAAACACTTCCACTGGGACCATCTTTAAATACGCTCTTGATGATTTCACTGAGTTCACCGGTAGAGTGATGTTGTTTATAACTTCCTTTTTGCGTTCATCAGTCTTTCTCTCGGGTGGCCAATTGTCTCCATGAAGTAGAAAGTGGTGCCGCCCATTGCACGTTTTGCACCCTAACTTTCTGCAGTCCTCCCTCCGGTGTGTGCTTTGAAGACATTTGAAACATGTTCGTGTGCCTCTTGCGATATCCCATCTCTCGTCTACCGAGGCTTGTTGAAACTTGTGACAGTCCCTCAGATGATGATCGCCTTGGCAATGTGGGCAGCTTAAGTTCCTTTTCTGTTCTCGTTCTACTTGAGACATCGTGTGAGTGGCTTGTTTTTGGTGGATGACCTTCTTTGCCACTGATTCACAAGGTGCGTGTTGTGCCCATCTATCTGCTTCCCTGTTCAGAAATGTATTCATCAGTGTTAGATCCGGGGATTCGTCGCTTCCATTGTCAGCTAAGAAGTCGAACCATTTACTCTTCAGTACTGTTGGTATTTTTTCCACGATGATCTTGACCGTTTCTGGCGAATGCAAGTACTGTACTTTTTTCAACCCGCGAATCGCAGCGACAACGTTGTTCACGCAACTAGCGAACACGCAGACGTCACGCATATTGTCACTCATCTTTGGTATGTTCCTTAACTTTTCTAACTCTTCGAGCACGATAGCATCTGGTCTTCCAAATCGTCGCCGAAGAGCCTCTATAACTTCTATTGGCGCACACATGGAGAACAAGAGGCTTTTCACAGCTTCTCGTGCTGTACCCTTCAAAGCTTTCCTTAGCCTTGTCAAATTCACAATGTCCGAAAAGAGAGGCGCGGTTTGTTCGTATACCGTCTCAAAGGCCAACCATTCACCGGAGTTCCCGTCGAAATAAGGCAATTCCAACATGTAACTCGGAGGCGGTGGTGGCAGTGGCTGCGCTGGCGGCGCAGGTGACGTCGTTGGATGAGTGCATTGGGGCGTTGATTTTATCTCGATGGCCTTCATAATGGCTTCAGCCAGTTTGTCAGTTGCTGAATTTGATTCTTCTCTGGCACCAAGGAGTCTGTTACTTGTAGGGGACTCTTCCGCCATAAGTGGGTGCACCGTTGTTGTCTTTCCAGCTGTTGTCTCAACCCATTCCCTGGTGCACTTCTCTCGATCGTCTGGTGCTTCAACTTCAGACATTACTTCGTCGTCTTCTTCGTCCAACTGCGCAAGTTCTACGTGGAGTTTCGCAACTTGAAGCTCCTTCTGTGCTATCTCACGCGCAGCTGCAAGCTCTCGTTCCTTTTCCTTCAGAGCCAACTGTTGTTCCTTTTGGGCCAACTGTTGTGTGATTTCGAGCTCTTTTCGTGCCAGCTCAATTCGCGCTTGACATTCTCGTCGTTTCCTGATCGATGATGTCGTCGATCGTATCGATGCAGGACGAGAATGCTCTCTTACGACCACGGTTCGTGATGTGTCCCCTTCATCGCCGACAGGATTGTCCGATGCTTCGGCAGTTTCTTGACGTTGGGTACCTGACACGGATGCTGCCACTTCTGTTGTCCCAGTTGCCGTAGTAGTGGATCCAGTTTCCATTTCGCCTATGATTCTGGAACCTTCAGTCTCTCTTGACGTGCTTGCCACCGCCTCTTCCCCAGAAGCGGCCGCAGTCTCAGACTGTTCACGACGTTTGGACCTTTCCCGACTCCTCGTGACTCGCATCTTCTAGAATCTTCCTCTTCTTCAATGTGGTGGCGAAGATCCGGCTCGAAGGACCAGCTGTTGTCGTCGATGGAAGTGCGATCCTCTTTGAAGTAGACCACGCGTCCACCGGCAGTTCAGCGACGTTGATGTTAAAGATAATACCGGGTCGTCGCCGATGTGTCGAACGGGGGATGACAAGTGTATTTTCTCTTACACTCGTGCGCTGGCTACTAACCGTCCGACCCGTGCGCCTTCGCGGTGCGCAATACCACACTGTCGTTGAAGTAGATGTTATGTACCTCTTACTCAAGGATGGTCGAAATGAGACTCCTGATTCGCAGTGATTTCTTTATTTCCAATAAGACACTTTGTCCGTTTGGCTTCTTGTTTACAACTACTTGTTGACTGTTTCACTATCCAGTCAGAACTAACTGTTGACTGCTTCACTGTCCAGTCGGAACTACTTACTCTGCTCCCGAACCCCGGCCCTTTTATACTAATCCAACTAGTTTCTAGAAAGATCGAGGGTCGAGAGCTTACAAAAAAGGTCATAAAACCCAACTATCCTATTGTGTTTCTACTAAGAATGACCCACACAAATCACTTATTGTTTTGATGACAAAACAGATTCTCGAATATTCTAATTAGGGTCAAAACACAAAAAATTACTTATAAAAACTAACAAACAAAAACATAAAACAATTGAAAGATCAATAGAACTGCATGCAAAAAAGGGTCTGTCTTTCGCGAACATTCCAACAGGGTCTATCGACCGAAACGCAGGTATCTAAGACCGTTCCCCTTTTCCATCTTCGTCGCCAACAGGCGTAGAATTAACAAATTCGGATCAGATAGTTTTTAGAGCAAAACGTGCTTTTACATTATTATAGGCATTTAGCTCTCAAATCATAATGTCCGTTGAACTAAAACCACATGGAAGAAAGACCAGGGCAAATCGTGTGCAAATAAAAAGTCCTTAGAGCAAGGCCAAGGCATATAAAGTGCTTTTCTCAAAAGAATGCAGGGAAATAAAATATTGTCATAATTTTCGAGAAGGGAACACGCGAGGTGTCGAGTTTGCGGACAAGAAGAATCAAATGCATTGGAGGAGCGTTTTTTGAATTTGGAACATTACAGCGCTTCAGCAATGTTGTATGAAACAGCGTCAAAACAGCGTACGCTCCAGCAATGTTGTGTGAAACGGCGTGCTAACGCTCCTGCAATGGATTTAACTTTCTTTGTCTGTAAATTCGATACTTCGCGTGTTATTTTTTCGAAAATAATGACAATAATTTCATGCATGTTTGAGAAAAGTAAACATTACAAGTGTCGTTGCAATCGGTTGAGTAGTTTATGCGTGAAGGAGAAGGCAGGAATTTCGATTCTTGTTTATCCCCAGTGACTGACTGCTGCGGCTTCAGGGTCAGGCAGGAATGACTTGTTTTAAACAAATATAATACACTAGCTTTTAACCGCATTAGTGATCTCAGTGATATTAAATGTACCCATCAATAAAACATCATTTCAAAGCATAATGCCCTTTGCTTCGTAATTCCTTATTCGTACTACAAGGGAATGGAATCGGTTGCCTGCGTCTGTCTTTCCTGACGTATACAATTTGGGGGTCTTTAAGTCGCGAGTAAACAGGTATCTTCATAGGAAAGCGTGCTACATCTTAGGCCGCATCGTCACTTACCATCAGGCAGGTCTGATCACCTGGTCAAACGCTGACGTATCATTATGTCAAAAACAATGTTTCCTGAGATTGTTTTATTGAAGAAACCATTTAAAAGTTCAAAATGTCCTCTCTACCCTTTTGAAATGTTAGATATCTTGTTGTTGTCGCAAAAAACGACGAAAGCACAAGAATTAGAGCGGCCAATGGATACAATGGCATCACTATACTATGGTTTAGGTATTCAAGTAGGTAATGACGTTTAGAATGCACTCGGTTTGTTGGTATTTGGGACTGTTGATTCCCACGGTTAATTAGTTTCCAATTTATTAAAATACTTAATTAGTAGGTAGGTACAGTATGCGTCATAAGTCCACTATCAGTTTGCTACAATAATACTATAAACAAGTATTGGACTAACGACCATATAATAGACGCTAAACACAAACTTAATTGAATGAAAAGTACTCAGTTTGATTATTTTTTTCTACATGTTAGCTATGTCTTTAGTTGTGTGAGTGGTATAAGCCGCCACCCGCTACACCAACCGACGACGTGGGTTCGATATAATGTTCAAATAGTGCTGCACAGGATTGTAAACGTTACGGTGGGCAGAGACATTTGACCGTTGATTGTACGTACCTACTTATTCGATATCTTTTATGTTGATTTGTTTTCAAGCCTGTCGTTCCAGGGTTTTGTTTGGCTAGTTTTCATTGAACACTTAAAGGTTGCCTGGAAGCGATCGCTCTTAGCTAAGGCCGCATATTGTTTCGTTAATTTTTTTTTAGCAGGAATTTATGTTAGAATTGTTTAATATGGTACAATAAAGAGTTTATCTATCTATCTTATAAATAAACAAATGCGCCCGAATAATCAAACCTCTCTCAAATATTTAGGGGTCCCCTAAATATTTAAAACGCTTCTATCCTATTGAAGTATACTTACACTTAAATGTCAACTGAATCGCCACTTAACTTAAGTAGCATAAGTTATGAATTGAAATGTAACTGCTTCAATTGTTAAAATTAAATTCGGTAAGTTAAACTTTATTACGAGTTACCTCGCTCTACTTCATAACAAAGGATTACAGACGTGAAAATATATCATAAGACGTAGTTCATGCGTGCGCCTGAGCAACGTGTTTTGTTGTTGATATAAAAGAATTGCAATAATAGAAATGTTTTTATTGGACTCTGATTTCACTATTGATAACTTAAAATCAAGACATACTTACCTATTAACGGAATGACAAATAGGCATAAAAAAACCTAAGATTTTGAAGTCAACAGTTATTGCTTATTCTAAGACTAGCATCACCTCGCGGTTTTACCCGCGTAACTCCCGATCCCGTGGGAATATCGGGATTAAAATAGCCTATGATACTCACAACGAATTAATGTATCTTTATATTAAGTTTCACCGAAATCGGTCCTGTAGTTTCGCAGCTAATTCAATGCAAACAAACAATCAAATATCTTTATAATATTAGTGAATAGACTAGACTATTATTTTAAATCTGTTTTACTTTTTTTCTATTGCCTATACATGTATAGTATTTTCTAAGGTTTTCGCGTCTTGAACTCTTAATAAAATTACGTTTATTTTGTTTTTCTCTAGTACCTACCTACATACTTTTTACATAGCTACTTTTTGTCCTTTCTTCCTTTATAAAAACTATAGGAGAAGCTAATCATATGGCGTTTCTAACACAATAAAGCATTGCTAGGTAGGTATACGTACTTACTACAATTTTCTCGTAGTAAAACCAATTCACAAAGTTACGCAAGACTCAGGAACAGCATAAAGTTAACAGAATATATCCTGTACTTTCACTGTGCTCCGAATATTGGAAGCTGACTCGCTTCCTGCTTAGCGATCACGATCTAGATTGTATGACAATACTTTACATAAACCTTCATAAAGCTTTCAGTGTAAGCTCGGTGGATTGTTTACGGTAGCGCTTTGTATTGTTGTACCTAACATTTTGCTAGTACCTACTTTGTATTTTAAGTTATTGGGATGCTGTGTCACGGTAGGTGATCGATTTAAAAAAAACCTATAATACCTACATAGAAATGGTAATCTGTAGAAATGGGAATCTGTAGACATGGGAATCCGTAGTAGGTATTGACAATCCGTAGACAAGGTATTCTGTAATATTGAAAATCTGTAGAAATTGAAACAAACCGAAAGTCAAATATTGTTAGTAGGTACAGAAATAAAGAGAAAAACTTAAAGAGGATTAGCTTAACTAAAATGTAGGATGCCTCAATTGAGATTTAGCATAATATTAGTTAAATATGCCAGTATACTTACATAGTAACCTACTGTAGCTAAAGTAAAAGATGTTATATATGCAGGGACTTAAAACGTTATCCATAACAGAATGTTTAACGTTATAAAAACGTTATAATAGTATCGGTATCTCAGCAAACATTTCGTTATCGATCTTTTGTATAACGTTTTACGAGTAACAGAACGAAATTTTAACTGCAAAAATAACGTTATTATAACGATAAATACGCGACGTTGCCAAACTTATTCATTTTACAAATCCGCGCCACGCGCGGCGGAATTTGCGCATCAGTTGGTAAAAGCGAAATGGGTCGAAAAAAAATCAACAAAGTTTACAGATATTTCAATCTTGAGGATAATAATAAGACCTCAAAATGTTTAGTTTGCGAAAAAGGATTTGCGGAAAATTCGTCTAAAACAATTCGTCTAAAACAATTCATCTAAAACAATTCGTCTAAAAAACAATTCGACTAATAACAATTCGTCTAAAACAATTCGACTAATAACAATTCGTCTAAAACAATTCGACTAATAACAATTCGTCTAAAACAATTCGACTAATAACAATTCGTCTAAAACAATTCGACTAATAACAATTCGTCTAAAACAATTCGACTAATAACAATTCGTCTAAAACAATTCGACTAATAACAATTCGTCTAAAACATTAAGTTCGAAGTGAGTTAAGATTCGATGATGGAGGCAAAATAAAACGTGGGTATGTAGGACGCAGCTGCAGTGGAGTTAAGATTTGATGATGGAGGCAAAATGAAACGTGGGTATGTAGGACGCAGCTGCAGTGGAGTTAAGATTCGATGATGGAGGTAAAATGAAACGTGGGTATATAGGACGCAGCTGCAGTGGAGTTAAAGTTCGATGATCGAGGCAAAATAAAACGTGGGTATGTAGGACGCTGCTGTAGTGGAGTTAAGATTCGATGATGTAGGCAAAATAAAACGTAGGTATGTAGGACGCAGCTGCAGTGGAGTTAAGGTTCGATGATGGAGGCAAAATAAAACGTGGGTATGTAGGACGCAGCTGCAGTGGAGTTAAGATTCGATGATGGAGGCAAAATAAAACGTGGGTATGTAGGACGCAGCTGCAGTGGAGTTAAGATTCGATGATGAAGGCAAAATAAAACGTGGGTATGTAGGACGCAGCTGCAGTGGAGTTAAGATTCGAAATTGGAGTTATGCTGAGTCGCGGGTATGTAGGACGCAGCTGCAGTGGAGTTAAGATTCGATGATGAAGGCAAAATAAAACGTGGGTATGTAGGACGCAGCTGCAGTTCAGTTAAGATTCGATGATGAAGGCAAAATAAAACGTGGGTATGTAGGACGCAGCTGCAGTGGAGTTAAGATTCGATGATGGAGGCAAAATATAACGTGGGTATGAAGGACGAACCTGCAGTGAAGTTAAGATTCGATGATGAAGGCAAAATAAACCGTGGGTATGTAGGACGCAGCTGCAGTGGAGTTAAGATTCGATGATGAAGGCAAAATAAAACGTGGGTATGTAGGACGCAGCTGCAGTGGAGTTAAGATTCGAAATTAGAGTTATGCTGAGTCGCGGGTATGTAGGACGCAGCTGCAGTGGAGTTAAGATTCGAAATTAGAGTTATGCTGAGTCGCGGGTATGTAGGACGCAGCTGCAGTGGAGTGAAGATTATATGATGGAGGCAAAATAAAACGTGGGTATGTAGGACGCAGCTGCAGTGGAGTTAAGATTCGATGATGAAGGCAAAATAAAACGTGGGTATGTAGGACGTAGCTGCAGTGAAGTTAAGATTCGATGATGAAGGCAAAATAAAACGTGGGTATGTAGGACGCAGCTGCAGTGGAGTTAAGATTCGATGATGAAGGCAAAATAAAACGTGGGTATGTAGGACGCAGCTGCAGTGGAGTTAAGATTCGAAATTAGAGTTATGCTGAGTCGCGGGTATGTAGGACGCAGCTGCAGTGGAGTTAAGATTCGAAATTAGAGTTATGCTGAGTCGCGGGTATGAAGAACGCAGCTGCAGTGGAGTTAAGATTCGAAATTAGAGTTATGCTGAGTCGCGGGTATGTAGGACGCAGCTGCAGTGGAGTGAAGATTATATGATGGAGGCAAAATAAAACGTGGGTATGTAGGACGCAGCTGCAGTGGAGTTAAGATTCGATGATGAAGGCAAAATAAAACGTGGGTATGTAGGACGCAGCTGCAGTGGAGTTAAGATTCGAAATTAGAGTTATGCTGAGTCGCGGGTATGTAGGACGCAGCTGCAGTAGAGTTAAGATTCGAAATTAGAGTTATGCTGAGTCGCGGGTATGTAGGACGCAGCTGCAGTGGAGTGAAGATTCTATGATGGAGGCAAAATAAAACGTGGGTATGTAGGACGCAGCTGCAGTGGAGTTAAGATTCGAAATTGGAGTAATGCTGAGTCGCGGGTATGTAGGACGCAGCTGCAGTGGAGTTAAGGTTCGATGATGGAGGTTAAATAAAACGTGGGTATGTAGGACGCAGCTGCAGTGGAGTTAAGATTCGATGATGGAGGCTAAATAAAACGTGGGTATGAAGGACGTAGCTGCAATGAAGTTAAGATTCGATGATGAAGGCAAAATAAAACGTGGGTATGTAGGACGCAGCACCAGTGGAGTTAAGATTCGATGATGAAGGCAAAATAAAACGTGGGTATGTAGGACGCAGCTGCAGTGGAGTTAACATTCGAAATTGGAGTTATGCTGAGTCGCGGGTATGTAGGACGCAGCTGCAGTGGAGTTAAGATTCGAAATTAGAGTTATGCTGAGTCGCGGGTATGTAGGACGCAGCTGCAGTGGAGTTAAGATTCGAAATTGGAGTTATGCTGAGTCGCGGGTATGTAGGACGCAGCTGCAGTGGAGTGAAGATTATATGATGGAGGCAAAATAAAACGTGGGTATGTAGGACGCAGCTGCAGTGGAGTCAAGATTCGAAATTGGAGGCAAAATAAAACGTGGGTATGTAGGACGCAGCTGCAGTGAAGTTAAGATTCGAAATTGGAGTAATGTTGAGTCGCGGGTATGTAGGACGCAGCTGCAGTGGAGTTAAGGTTCGATGATGGAGGTTAAATAAAACGTGGGTATGTAGGACGCAGCTGCAGTGAAGTTAAGATTCGAAATTGGAGTAATGCTGAGTCGCGGGTATGTAGGACGCAGCTGCAGTGGAGTTAAGGTTTGATGATGGAGGTTAAATAAAACGTGGGTATGTAGGACGCAGCTGCAGTGAAGTTAAGATTCGAAATTGGAGTAATGCTGAGTCGCGGGTATGTAGGACGCAGCTGCAGTGGAGTTAAGGTTCGATGATGGAGGTTAAATAAAACGTGGGTATGTAGGACGCAGCTGCAGTGGAGTTAAGGTTCGATGATGAAGGCAAAATAAAACGTGGGTATGTAGGACGCAGCTGCAGTGGAGTTAAGATTCGAAATTGGAGTTATGCTGAGTCGCTGGTATGTAGGACGCAGCTGCAGTGAAGTTAAGATTCGATGATGGAGGCAAAATGAAACGTGGGTATGTAGGACGCAGCTGCAGTGGAGTAAAGGTTCGATGATGAAGGTTAAATAAAACGTGGGTATGTAGGACGCAGCTGCAGTGGAGTTAAGGTTCGAAATTGGAGGCAAAATAAAACGTGGGTATGTAGGACGCAGCTGCAGTGGAGTTAAGGTTCGATGATGGAGGTAAAATAAAACGTGGGTATGTAGGACGCAGCTACAGTGGAGTTCAGGTTCGATGATGAAGGCAAAATAAAACGTGGGTATGTAGGACGCAGCTGCAGTGGAGCTAAAATTCGATTATGGAAGTAAAATAAAACGTGGGTATGTAGGACGCAGCTGCAGTGGAGTTAAGATTCGATGATAAAGGCAAAATAAAACGTGGGTATGTAGGACGCAGCTGCAGTGGAGTCAAGGTTCGATGATGAAGGCAAAATAAAACGTGGGTATGTAGGACGCAGCTGCAGTGGAGTTAAGATTCGATGATGGAAGTAAAATAAAACGTGGGTATGTAGGACGCAGCTGCAGTGGAGTTAAGATTCGATGATAAAGGCAAAATAAAACGTGATTATGTAGGACGCAGCTGCAGTGGAGTAAAGGTTCGATGATGAAGGTTAAATAAAACGTGGGTATGTAGGACGCAGCTGCAGTGGAGTTAAGATTCGATGATGGAGGCAAAATGAAACGTGGGTATGTAGGACGCAGCTGCAGTGGAGTTAAGATTCGAAATTGGAGTAATGCTGAGTCGCGGGTATGTAGGACGCAGCTGCAGTGGAGTTAAGGTTTGATGATGGAGGTTAAATAAAACGTGGGTATGTAGGACGCAGCTGCAGTGAAGTTAAGATTCGAAATTGGAGTAATGCTGAGTCGCGGGTATGTAGGACGCAGCTGCAGTGGAGTTAAGGTTCGATGATGGAGGTTAAATAAAACGTGGGTATGTAGGACGCAGCTGCAGTGGAGTTAAGGTTCGATGATGAAGGCAAAATAAAACGTGGGTATGTAGGACGCAGCTGCAGTGGAGTTAAGATTCGAAATTGGAGTTATGCTGAGTCGCTGGTATGTAGGACGCAGCTGCAGTGAAGTTAAGATTCGATGATGGAGGCAAAATGAAACGTGGGTATGTAGGACGCAGCTGCAGTGGAGTTAAGATTCAATGATGAAGGCAAAATAAAACGTGGGTATGTAGGACGCTGCTGCAGTGGAGTTAAGATTCGATGATGAGGGCAAAATAAAACGTAGGTATGTAGGACGCAGCTGCAGTGGAGTTAAGGTTCGATGATGGAGGCAAAATAAAAAGTGGGCATGTAGGACGCAGCTGCAGTGGAGTTAAGATTCGATGATGGAGGCAAAATAAAACGTGGGTATGAAGGACGCAGCTGCAGTGGGGTTAAGATTCGATGATGGAGGCAAAATGAAACGTGGGTATGTAGGACGCAGCTGCAGTGGAGTTAAGATTCGATGATGAAGGCAAAATAAAACGTGGGTATGTAGGACGCTGCTGCAGTGGAGTTAAGATTCGATGATGAGGGCAAAATAAAACGTAGGTATGTAGGACGCAGCTGCAGTGGAGTTAAGGTTCGATGATGGAGGCAAAATAAAAAGTGGGCATGTAGGACGCAGCTGCAGTGGAGTTAAGATTCGATGATGGAGGCAAAATAAAACGTGGGTATGAAGGACGCAGCTGCAGTGGGGTTAAGATTCGATGATGGAGGCAAAATGAAACGTGGGTATGTAGGACGCAGCTGCAGTGGAGTTATGATTCGATGATGGAGGCAAAATAAAACGTAGGTATGAAGGACGTAGCTGCAGTGAAGCAGACTCAGCATAACTCCAATTTCGAATCTTAACTCCACTGCAGCTGCGTCCTACATACCCACGTTTTATTTTGCCTCCATCATCGAATCTTAACTCCACAGCAGCTGCGTCCTACATACCCGCGACTCAGCATAACTCCAATTTCGAATCTTAACTCCACTGCAGCTGCGTCCTACATACCCACGTTTTATTTTGCCTTCATCATCGAACCTTGACTCCACTGCAGCTGCGTCCTACATACCCACGTTTTATTTTGCCTTTATCATCGAATCTTAACTCCACTGCAGCTGCGTCCTACATACCCACGTTTTATTTTACTTCCATAATCGAATTTTAGCTCCACTGTAGCTGCGTCCTACATACCCACGTTTTATTTTACCTCCATCATCGAACCTTAACTCCACTGCAGCTGCGTCCTACATACCCACGTTTTATTTTGCCTCCAATTTCGAATCTTAACTCCACTGCAGCTGCGTCCTACATACCCACGTTTTATTTTGCCTTTATCATCGAATCTTAGCTCCACTGCAGCTGCGTCCTACATACCCACGTTTTATTTAACCTTCATCATCGAACCTTTACTCCACTGCAGCTGCGTCCTACATAATCACGTTTTATTTTGCCTTTATCATCGAATCTTAACTCCACTGCAGCTGCGTCCTACATACCCACGTTTTGTTTTACTTCCATCATCGAATTTTAGCTCCACTGCAGCTGCGTCCTACATACCCGCGACTCAGCATAACTCCATTTTCGAATCCACACTCCACTGCAGCTGCGTCCTACATACCCACGTTTTATTGAACCTTCATCATCGAACCTTTACTCCACTGCAGCTGCGTCCTACATAATCACGTTTTATTTTGCCTTTATCATCGAATCTTAACTCCACTGCAGCTGCGTCCTACATACCCACGTTTTGTTTTACTTCCATCATCGAATTTTAGCTCCACTGCAGCTGCGTCCTACATACCCGCGACTCAGCATAACTCCATTTTCGAATCCACACTCCACTGCAGCTGCGTCCTACATACCCACGTTTTATTGAACCTTCATCATCGAACCTTTACTCCACTGCAGCTGCGTCCTACATAATCACGTTTTATTTTGCCTTTATCATCGAATCTTAACTCCACTGCAGCTGCGTTCTACATACCCGCGACTCGGCATAAGTCCATTTTCGAATCTTTACTCCACTGCAGCTGCGTCCTACATACCCACGTTTTATTTAACCTCCATCATCGAACCTTAACTCCACTGCAGCTGCGTCCTACATACCTGCGACTCAGCATAACTCCAATTTCGAATCTTAACTCCACTGCAGCTGCGTCCTACATACCCACGTTTTATTTTGCCTCCATCATCGAACCTTTACTCCACTGCAGCTGCGTCCTACATACCCACGTTTCATTTTGCCTCCATCATCGAACCTTTACTCCACTGCAGCTGCGTCCTACATACCCACGTTATATTTTGCTTTTATCATCGAATCTTAACTCCACTGCAGCTGCGTCCTACATACCTACGTTTTATTTAACCTTCATCATTGAACCTTTACTCCACTGCAGCTGCGTCCTACATAACCACGTTTTATTTTACTTCCATCATCGAATTTTAGCTCCACTGCAGCTGCGTCCTACATACCCACGTTTTATTGAACCTCTATCATCGAACCTTAACTCCACTGCAGCTGCGTCCTACATACCCGCGACTCAGCTAAACTCTATTTTCGAATCTTAACTCCACTGCCGCTGCGTCCTCATACCCGCGACTCAGCATAAGTCCATTTTCGAATCTTAACTCCACTGCAGCTGCGTCCTACATACCCACTTTTTATTTAACCTCCATCATCGAACCTTAACTCCACTGCAGCTGCGTCCTACATACCCGCGACTCAGCATAACTCCAATTTCGAATCTTAACTCCACTGCAGCTGCGTCCTACATACCCACGTTTTATTTTGCCTCCATCATCGAACCTTTACTCCACTGCAGCTGCGTCCTACATACCCACGTTTCATTTTGCCTCCATCATCGAACCTTTACTCCACTGCAGCTGCGTCCTACATACCCACGTTATATTTTGCTTTTATCATCGAATCTTAACTCCACTGCAGCTGCGTCCTACATACCTACGTTTTATTTAACCTTCATCATTGAACCTTTACTCCACTGCAGCTGCGTCCTACATAACCACGTTTTATTTTACTTCCATCATCGAATTTTAGCTCCACTGCAGCTGCGTCCTACATACCCACGTTTTATTGAACCTCTATCATCGAACCTTAACTCCACTGCAGCTGCGTCCTACATACCCGCGACTCAGCTAAACTCTATTTTCGAATCTTAACTCCACTGCCGCTGCGTCCTCATACCCGCGACTCAGCATAAGTCCATTTTCGAATCTTAACTCCACTGCAGCTGCGTCCTACATACCCACTTTTTATTTAACCTCCATCATCGAACCTTAACTCCACTGCAGCTGCGTCCTTCATACCCACGTTTTATTTTGCCTTCATCATCGAATCTTAACTCCACTGCAGCTGCGTCCTACATACCCACGTTTCATTTTGCCTTCATCATCGAACCTTTACTCCACTGCAGCTGCGTCCTACATACCCACGTTTTATTTTGCCTTTATCATCGAATCTTAACTCCACTGCAGCTGCGTCCTACATACCCACGTTTTATTTTACTTCCATAATCGAATTTTAGCTCCACTGCAGCTGCGTCCTACATACCCACGTTTCATTTTGCCTCCATCATCGAACCTTTACTCCACTGCAGCTGCGTCCTACATACCCACGTTTTATTTTGCCTTTATCATCGAATCTTAACTCCACTGCAGCTGCGTCCTACATACCCACGTTTTATTTAACCTTTATCATTGAACCTTTACTCCACTGCAGCTGCGTCCTACATAACCACGTTTTATTTTGCCTTTATCATCGAATCTTAACTCCACTGCAGCTGCGTCCTACATACCCACGTTTTATTTTACTTCCATCATCGAATTTTAGCTCCACTGCAGCTGCATCCTACATACCCGCGACTCAGCATAACTCCATTTTCGAATCCACACTCCACTGCAGCTGCGTCCTACATACCCAAGTTTTATTGAACCTCTATCATCGAACCTTAACTCCACTGCAGCTGCGTCCTACATACCCGCGACTCAGCTTAACTCCATTTTCGAATCTTAACTCCACTGCAGCTGCGTCCTACATACCCGCGACTCAGCATAACTCTAATTTCGAATCTTAACTCCACTACTTTCCCATTTATACTATTACATAGTACGTACATGTACCTATAGATTACACCCTTACGTAGCCAGAGAGAGCACTGCGTTCGATAGTTCACACGAAGAAAAAGTAAACATTACTTTGAGTAAAAGAGATAGCATAAAAACAATAATTATAACATTATTATATGAATAACAATATTTTTAATAACGTTAAATTGACAATATAACGTAACGTTATTATAACGTTATACATATTCAAAGCTTTGAATAATATCGTTTTGTTATATCGTTTCTCTCACAAATAACGTTATCTTGCAATTCCACAGATAACGTTACTGTATTTTACCGGTATTTAAGTCCCTGTATATATGTACTGCTTTCAAACCTTAAGTAAAGCTGTTTCTGTTAAAACTTATGGTGAATTTGTGTAGGTACCTATTACAAAAAATACTTCAAGTAAAATTTAAATTAAAAATATTTCGAAATAAAAAATTAAATGCTTTTTTTTCAAAATATATATTGAAGAGCAGTGAGATACTACTACTCACTGTTAAAGAGTAGTAATGTGAGCTAGTTTAGTTTGATAAAATTAAATTGTAAATGCCTGATTAAAACATCATAGCAAAGTGCAAATGTAGTTTGCTAATCACATTTTTAGACGCCTTTAGCGACATGGAATAGGTGATTAAAATGCACCTAATGCGCCTGGGTAATAGTTAGCAATAAAATGACACAAATAATTTAGGTACTTGTTTTACCAAGAATACATGATTGTACCTACTTGTATGAACTTTTAATAAACAATGCAAGTATAAAATAAGAAAATAAATTAATAGAAGTATTATATATAGTGACTAAGTACAAACCTTAATCTTCAAAACACTATTAAACACAAATTTTAATTACCTACAACTACAAGTAATTCTACAAGCTACATAATACAATTTCTAAGTTATAAGATGTCTAAGGTAGATAAACACTTTATTGCACCATAAAATACATTTTTTACACTTAAAAATACAAAAACTTTATGTGATAATATAATGTGATTATTTCTATAAAAATTAAAAATGTGGCACAAAGGGCAGCCTTATCGCCACAGAGGTTGTCAGGCATAAAACAGAGAAGCTAAATTTTTAAAGTTGCCTAATATATTAAATAATAATAATATTATCTTATTTATTATGGTGTCCCACTGTAGGGCAAAGGCCTCTCTTATATTCGAAGTGTTCAGGTTCAGGTTCAGGTTAGGGGCTCCGGTTTTCCGCACTCAGGCATAAGTCTGCCCATTGCGCGTGATCTTCGGCTGTTACTCCAGCCAACCCAGCTCCGACCAGAAGCGCAGAATTCTCCTGGGGTCCTCGCACGCTTCTTGGAGTGTTGTTGGGTTGCCGAGTATGTCGTCCCTGTATGCAGCCAGGCTCTCGCACTCCAGGATTGCGTGAGCGATGGTCTCCTCTTCCGACAGACACGCTCTGCAGAGTGGGCTGTCGGTTATACCTAAGACATTAAGGTGTTTATTCAATGAGCAATGCCCGGTTATTGTGCCTACCATTGTGCGTAGGTCACGCTTTTTTAGACGGAGCAGTGTCCTTGCAAGTTTCGGCCTGGGTTGCGGTAGTGCCTCCCTTGATTGTCGACAACTTGTGGTTTGTGCCCATCGTCTGTCATGCTGCGCTTGAGTGCGCGTTCTTAACCATGTCCTTACCTGAGAGAAGGGAAGTGGTACCATTGGGTAAGGGCCCATAGATACGGAGTTTGATCCCCTTCTGGCGAGTTCGTCCGCAGCATCGTTGCCGCTGGAGCCGCTATGCCCTTTAATCCACTGAAGGCTTACCTTATGTGTCAGGGCTAGTTTTTGTAGTCCCAGGTGGCATTGAAGTATTAAGCCTGAGTCCATGGTTGTGCTTGTCAAAGCCTTTAGTACAGCTGCGCTGTCTGATAATATTTTGATTTCACTTTGTTCAACCTCCCTGGATTCGATTGCCCCAATTCCATTGATTATGCCTATGCACTCACATTGGAAGATTGACGCGTGCGGTCCCAGGGACATTGAAATATGTATGTTTAGCTCCGGAGAGTAGGTACCTGATCCCGTCCCGTGTTTTGTCTTGGATCCATCTGTGTACATTCTGAGCTCGTTTATGCCGGAGTAATCTTTAGGAGATTCCACCAGTGAGACTTTTGAAGTGTTACATTTTGCAATCTTGTGCCACAGATGGCCAATCTGGCGGATGCTTGCTGATGGGTAAGTAAATTTTGGGTCAAAACAACATTTTGGACCCCTACCGATGGAAAAGAACTACCAGGCAGAGTGAAGTTGGCCAGATAACCTGGATAATTTTTTTGCAGATTATGACTAACTTAAAAATCGAAATGGGTGGCCCAAGTAAGAGTAGGTACCCAAAAAGCTATCTGCGTTTATTAGATAGTAATGCCTATACGGTGTCTGCAGTTTATGCCAGCTCTTATAAAATTAAGTTCAATAATCAAGTCAACGAGCTCATCTCTTCATAGCTTTCACTTGTTCCCCTACATCGTTGAGCACAAGTGCTGATTTCAGTATGTTTTCATATTGGTATCCAATATGTATTGTTATTAGTTGCATTTTCTTCAGATTTTCTTCTATGTTCTCCATCTGATTCTCTGTGCTGGCCATGTCACGGGCCGCTTTCGTTAGAAGCTGAAATTTTAAATGGTTTTACATTTGTTTTTACTCTGTTACAAAAACACTAGTATGTGCCGATGGGGGTCATATAGTACAAGGAGAATGGAGAATTTTGTTTGTAATAATTCATCTTATGGCCCCTCTACATGATGGAGCAGCGAGATGGCCATGCGATTGTTGAAACGATACTACACGTTGGCCACGTTCAGCCTTTGATGTGCAACCGATTAACTGACACTGTGGCCATCTAGTCGCCATTCCACGAACCATAAGCCATCATACACCACTACGCCCTCTACATGCTGGCCCATATTAATGGTCTAACATGATGGTCCATCACGTAGAGGGGCCATTATAATAGACTTTCTTTTTATCTAGTTAGGTACCTCGTTTGATTTAGATCCCCTTTGTATCTGGCGAGCCAATGAAGAAATATTATTCATGTTCACTTGAACTCTCTCAGCTAGCCGCTGTTTCGACTCTGCGAATAGCGATCTAGCACTGCTGGACGATGCGGAAGTCATTTCTAATATTCTTTAATGAAGATTAGGTAGCAAAATGGGCAAAAATCTATACTTTTCCCAGACTTTTACTGAAAAAACAGAACGATGTTTCGAATCGAAAACCAAAACAAAAATTTTGAATGTCAGATAATCTGTTTATATTGTCAATGTCAAGGATTCATGGTTGTCAAAGTCATATTTAAAGAAGGCTGTTCCCTGTTCATTTCACTACATACTTTCTCGTGACTAAACTCGCGTTCGAAGCTTGATTCTGAGGAATTTTGCCTTGAATTGCGAAAATAATGGGCATTGTAATTGCATTTTGCGAAGTTAACGACATAGCAATAATAGGTGTAAAACAAAATTTATTAAGGCTTTATGGGCTAAAAAACCTTTTGTGTGCCCCTACCGTATTATAAATTAAAAAAAAGAAGTGTACCTATTCTGGGAAAATCACTTTTCACTTTGATCTAAAGTTGTTGAATTTTGCATCACTTTCATTAATTCGCTGCAAAACGAGACGAATCCAAAACGTCTTGATGAGTGATTTTCGTAAAATGTCGAATTTAAATCGATGTTAAAACAAATATAAATTGCTCTCCAGAGTAGTCACGAGCGAGCGCTGACTTTTCGCTCGTCACGGAAGGTTTTGTGTTGAAGGAAATTTCTGTAAATCTAATTCAATTATAGCTATTTCTCCCGAAATGTTTGTTTCAAAAGCTTCTTCTAGTTTAATATTTCCATTTAATATTACTTTAAACTTGTACAAATCAACTCTGGTGTAAAATGTGTGAAAATTCCATCTATCAGTTTGTGAACCAGTAATCCTGACTCCGTATTTATATTCGAAGTGTTTTATTATCTAAAATGGATAAAGGAGTGACGTGCGAACATCTGAACAAGCTCGCTGACATCCTTGGAAAAGATCTCTGGCAAAACAAAGAGGTAAAACTGGACACATAACCTATAGTTAGCTATTATGTCAATGGTTCAGATAATTATCATTTTGTGTACTATACTTTTCATTGTGTAACGTGTTGTACTACATAAGAATGTTAATAACACGAGTGCATAGTCCTTTTACTAACTTTGCGCTCTATCAATGACCTAAAGGATGTTTTCTAATTACCATTTAATTATGATAATAAACTGAGTATTTGCATCATGCAACTAGTTACCTACATAGAACTTCAAAGAATAACTGTAGTGAGACCTACTAACATCCCTTCCCCAAAATAACCCTTTCCCGAAAGGACCCTTTCCTTTCCCTTTTCTTTTTTCTTACCTTTCCATTGCTCTGTTACCCTCATTACATTTATAAAAAGTACTAAATCCCATGGGAATATTGGGATGAAAAGTATCCTATGTTATTCCCAATGAATCACTGTATTCTCATACCAAGTTTCATCAAAATCGATCCAGTAGCTTTGGAGCATATTCATTACAAACTTAAAAATAACCAAAAAAACTTTTCCTCTTTATAATATGAGTTAAGATAGATATAGATGATAATAAGCACCTTTCGCCTTATTCAATTTCCTAAAGAACCAAATAATTTATAGTAAAGGAACATTTTAAACTGCACTGCTTACTTATGAGTTCCTAGTACATCACACTTAAATAGGCATAAAAATATGCAGTTAAACTTGGGTATATCGGATAGCCCTATGCAGAGCATGTATGGAGGCTGAAGAGATGGACACTGCTAGACTGCATAGTACTGGCGGAAATAAGACTTTAATAGACGTCAACAGCCTGTCTTGTGGCTGTTTTAAGAGCTGGGCTAGTTCTTCTAACAAGTAGACCCTCATCCAATCAACTTGCTAGGTCCACCGGAGAAAATCGGTGGTGACACACAGACAGACAATAAGTGATCTTGGGTCCCTTTTCTACCTTTTAGGTACAGAGCCAGGACCAAACTATAGACGGCTTGTTGCGGAAATAGCCCGTGTACAAGTATTCAATGATTTCCAACTCATTTATTCATCATAAAAACCCAATTTTAATATTAGTTACATCAAATCAAATTACCTACACAAAATTAAAAACTAAAACGAAATAATAATAATTACAATATAAACTAGACGCCAAAAAATACCCCCACCCAGAAAAGAAATATAAAACCAAACAACATGAATAGATAATAAAATTTGTATAAAATTAAAAATCAACCTATGCCTTAACATTAAAACAAGAGGAAGCGCTCAGTTACACCCTCCCGAGGCATTGTCCCCAAAATGCTGGCAGCATTCTAAATCCCCAAAATGTTGGCAGCAAGAAGCCGCCAGCTCTAGGATCGCCAGTAGCCTCGACAAGGCGCGCTGACAGCTACCTCAAAAAGGTCCTAGCACAGGGCCCCTAGCAGCCAACAGTCTCAAAACCCAGTGGTGTGAAAATCCAAGTGCTAGAACAATAAATAACCTTGTCATCCTAATAGTATAAATTCGAAAGTTTAATCTATTTGTTTCCCGATCAAAGGACTTGACCGATTTGAATAAAAATCGGCATACTGGTAATTCAAAGGATAGAGAAGGACGTAGGATACTTGTCATCCCAAAATTTCTGCAAGATGGGGACTAACGCAGGTAAATCTGCAGGGCACAGTTATATAATTAATCAATGACTCACACATTTCCTTGATTGTAACCTTTAACCATGCTTTGTTGTTTAATGCCTTATTTACACAAAGGAATTACAAAACAACAAGTTTATTTAGGAAGTGTAGAATGCATTTCCGAAAAATTTCTTTGTTTAGTTTGTTTTTATGCATTTTCTTTTTATCTTGTATCGCTAACTAGCGACCCGCCCCGACTTCGGACGGCTATATTATGCATGTATTATACATATAAACCTTCCTCTTGAATCACTCTATCTATTAATATAAAAAACCGCATCAAAATCCGTTGCATAGTTTTAAAGATTTAAGCATACATAGGGATATAGGGACATAGGGACAGAGAAAGCGACTTTGTTTTATACTATGTAGTGAAGCCAGTCGCTGAAGACACTCTTTATTGGAACCTCGGCTGTAGGCCCGTGATATGAGACATCTATTGACCCAGTTGGCACAATGGTCACCATGCCGGACTGCCAAACACAGGGTTATTGGTTCGATTCCCATCTCAGACAAGTATTTATGCTTAAATATTTGTCTGTGGTCTGGTTGTTTCTATGTATTATAAGTAAGTATATGGTTACAAAATAAAAGTATATAAGTAGTATATCCGTTGTCTAGCACATAACACAACTCTAGTTACTTAGCTTGGGGCTAGATGGCGATGTCTGAAATGTTCTGCAATATTTATTTTATTTATTTATTATAAAACCGGCCAAGTGCGAGTCGGACTCACGCATTGAGGGTTCCGTACCAATATTTATACCGTTATTAATATCTAGCAAAAAACCCTAAAAAAATATTGTATGTCAGACGAGGCTGTATAGGAAGTCGTTTGCCTGCCCTTTCGGGAGTATAATTTTTTTTTTTTTTTTTCTTCCGAGTTTGATCTGCAATCAGCCATCAGGCTATAAACAAATAAGTTGTAGGTCTTCAGTGGCGTGAAGCGCGATGACCCCAACGGGCATGGCACTAGGTTTTATCTTTAACATTGCGATCCAGTATGTTATGGCGTTTAAGCCGTCTTAATGCGCTTGGGTTTAACAGGCCTACAGCCAATTGATTGGGATGACGTTCGAGGCGATTTTTATATGAGTGTTCTGCGATTTTAATTTCTTCCTGTATTGTGTTAACCATTAGATGTTTATGGACTTCCTCATTTCTTATGAACCAGGGCGCATTTGATACTGACATTAGGATGGAGTTTTGAAGCCGTTGTATTATGTTGACATTACTTTTGGATGCAGTACCCCAGAGTTGAATCCCGTATGCCCATATCGGTTTGATACTGCTTTGTATACTAAAATCTTATTTTCTAAGGATAGTCTTGATGTTCTTCCGAGTAGCCAATACAGGTTTCTAAAGCGGTGATTTGCTTCGTCTCTCTTGACTGTGATGTGCGTCCTCCACAATAGTTTTCTGTCAAGATGCATACCCAAGTACCTCGCACAGTCCCTATGTGGCAGTTCACTGTTACCCAATCGAACCGGCGGACAGTTGCCATGATTCAGGGTGAAGGTAACTTGAGTTGATTTTGAGGCACTAGCTGTTATTCTCCACTTTTCAAGCCATTGGTCGATTCTGTCTAGTGCTGTCTGCAAGTTTCGAGACGCTGTGGCTGGATTTCTCTCGCTAGTCAGTATGGCAGAGTCGTCAGCAAAAGTGGCCATTGTAACATTCAAGGTTTCCGGTATGTCTGCAGTGAATATAGTGTATAGCACCGGGCCCAGCACCGACCCCTGCGGTACTCCCGCCTTGATTTCGTGGAACTCCGAATAGCTATCATCTTCTTTTACTTGAAATAGTCTGTCTGAGAGATATGATTCAAGGATCCTAAAATAAGTGTGTGGCAAATTTTGTTTTATTTTGTACAACAGGCCTTTATGCCAGACGCGATCGAAGGCCTGTTGGATATCCAAGAATGCCGAGGCACAGTATTCCCGCTTCTCCAATGATTCTCTCACTTTACCGCACACCCTGTGTATTTGCTCGATCGTGGAGTGCTTTTGTCTAAAGCCAAATTGGTGCTCTGGTATTATTTTATTTTCAATGAGCAGAGGTTTGAGGCGATCGAGTATAACTTTTTCAAGTAGCTTCGAGGCAATGGGCAACAGGCTAATTGGCCTGTATGAGCTAGGGTCATTTTCTGGCTTCCCAGGTTTATAGATCATTATGATCTGCGATATTTTCCACTGCAGAGGAATACAAGAGATCCTTAGCGATGCATTGAAGATCGTAGTTAGGAGCACCAGCGCTTTTCTAGGCAACTCCTGCAGCACCTTTTTCGTTATAAGGTCATACCCTGGGGCTTTTCCATCCTTCAACGAACGAATTTGTCTCGAGATTTCTTGGGGTGTGACTGGTTTGGGAGGCAAATTCATTTGGAAATCTTGTTGCAGGACCTGATCTATGTCTGACTCATCGTTGTCAGGATTTCTGGGTGCGTTTGGTGCAAAGACGGAAGCCAGATGCTTGGCGAACGTGTTAGCTTTATCCGTGCTAGTTTTTGCCCAATTGCCATTTTCCAATCTTAACGGTGGTTTTGGCTGTGTCGGTTGGTTGTGTGTTTTTGTGAATTTCCAGAGAGAATAGTTGGTAGCTGATGTGGCCGTCAAGTTTGTCAGTTGCGTCTGCAACGTTCTGTCTTCTGCCTCCCTAAGCATCTCTCGCAGTTCTTTGGCTGCTCGATTTAGTTGCCTTTTATCGTCAGCATGCCTGCTGGTGTGCCATACTCTTCTTAGACGACGTTTTTCAAGTAGTTTCTCCTTTATTTCCCTAGGTATGTTATTAGGGTATTTAACTTTTGTTTGCGTGTTTGGAGTACTTAACCAGCAAGCTTGCTGGATCATATTGGTGAAGTATTTAGTAGCGGCTTCAAGATCGTCCTCAGTCTTCAGTCTTAGTTTTAGATCTAGGTTGGCATTAAGGTGTTGTCGAAAGTCATCCCAGTCCGTGTCCTTGTTGTAAAGACGGTTCGTTGTACCGTGTGATATGACGGTGCTGCTCATTGTAAGAATCACAGGCACATGATTCGAAGAGGCGTCGAGGCAAGATTCAATTTTAAAATATAAATGTGATATGCCCTTTGATATGAAGAAGTCAAGAACATCTGGTCGTCTATTGCGGTCTGTGGGCCAGTTCGTGGGCTCATTAGTAGAAATTGTACTCAAATTAAGCACCTCTAGACATTTTTTGAGTTCTCTACCGCGGGTAGAGCATAATCTGCAGCCCCATTGCGTGTGCTTGGAGTTCCAGTCTCCTCCAGCTATAAATCGTTCACCTAAAGTTTTGAAGTAGAGAGCAAACTTGTCTTCCTTTATAGCCCATTTTGGAGGACAATAGACAGATGAGATTGTACAGTAGCCCATTTTATCTTGTACCGATACTGTGGTGGCTTGAATCTGTTCTGTACGGTATTTTGGGAGAAGATTGTGTTTAATAGTCTTCTTGATGATTAGACCTGATCCCGCGTGACCTGTGCCATCAGGGTGATTAGTGAGGTATACGTTGTATCCTGGAATTACAATGCGGCTTCTGTTCGTGCAGTGGGTCTCAGAGATTAGTACCACATCTAGTCCATGAGTTTTTATTAGAAGCTCTACCTCTCTTTTGTTTGGAGCAAGTCCGTCAAGGTTCCAGGTTGCCACTTTTAGTGACATCATTTTAAATGTTTACTCATGAGGGTTGTCATAAGTCCTATTAAGGTACTTATCTGTTGTAAGAGGAGGTCTAGTTTTTCGCTTTGCTTGATAAGTAATTCTTCAATTATTGTTGTTGAGGGTCTTTGTTCTAGGTTACCTGGGTTGGGCTTCGGTTTCAATGTGTCCGCGTATGAGCGGCTTCTGGGATGGTTATAATTTTGAGCGGACTGAGGGGTATGATTTTCCGTAGGTGCTTTGGTACGATTCATGGCTGGGTCCTGTATCGATGGTTGAACTAGTGGTCTAACCATTTTTGGTTTCATTTTCCTCGCCAATATTTCTGTATAGACAATGCACCCTTTGTAGTTGGATGGATGGTCACCAAGACACAATGCACATTTTGCTGGGGTAGAGCGGTCTTTTTTGGGGCAATCTGATGTTTTATGTCCTTCAGCACATTTCACGCAGCGATAGGGTTTCAGACAGTTGTTCTTTGTGTGTCCATACTGTTGGCATCGAGTACACTGTACTATGGTCTTACGTTTTATAGGATCCTCGATAACAACAGATGTGTTATAGATAGTTCTGATGGTCTTCACATCTTTGTTCTTCGGACTGGGCTCCAGGTTGACAAAGAATGTGGAGGTGGGTTGCTTATCTGGCCCATACTTGGCATTAATTATTTCACCTCTGATTTTATTCCCTGTCTTTTCAACTTCTTCTATAATAGCTTCGTGGGGAGTTGTGTGGTGCAGGTTTTTGATTACAAATCTGTAGCATTTTTCTTCTTTTCTAGTGAAGGTATACCCAATCATGCCTTTTTCTCTAACAAGTGACATTAGTGACTTATAGGTTTTTGCTGAATTACAGGTTATCCTCATATTGTTCTTGTTGATAATTTTTATGAGGTACTCTGTTTTTTTTTAAAACTGTTTCGATGGTTTCTATCAGTTTATTAACATCCTGTACCCCATACAGCAGTAATGGTGGGGGTCTGTTTTCTTTTATAGGCTGTATTTCGCCACTCTCATCCAGGGGTAGTGATTCAAATCTATTGTTAGTGGTCATTGTTGATGGTAGCATACCGAATCTATTCAAGATTTTTTTGGCTTCAGGGCACGGACTGTTTTTTTGAAGCTTCCGTTTTGTGGTCTTTTTTGGCATTTGTTGCCATTCTGGTGGCTGTGTCAAATTTTGGTCTTGCTCTATGGTGATTTCCACACTGGGGTTACCAGTATTATGGGCACTTGTCTCTGGATCCGTTTGTTTAGCCCCAGGTGAAATTCGGGGACTGAGGAATAAGCTCGGGTGGAATGCTTGTTGTACTAGCCTTTTAACACCGGTGCTGCTGCCGCTGCCAGACGCATTTACACACGTGGGGGCCTGGCTGCCCACCCCCATCGTGCAAACTTTCGTAGTTTGCGAAATTTTGCTCCCCCCAGAATACGAGGAGCTGCCTGAGCTGGGCTCAGGGAGGGATTCTCCAGCGCCGCTGGTACCCTCCTGGGGTAGTATGTTTTCAAATTCCGCATCCATTATTATTTTTGACGATGCTGCTCGTGCCGGGAGCAGCGACCTGTGAGTATCGGCCTTTTAGGCCTCTCTTTGTTTGTTTTTGTTTCAGGGTTGGCTCCCCTATCTAGCCGGTTATCACCCGGCACCAAGGCTGTCACCTCCCTTGAGGTGCGAGCGCCGCCGTTGACCCGTTATGGGTTCATCCGCCGCCAACTCTTCTGTTTGCCCCAGCCTAGACCCGCAGCACTGCCCTCGGCCTCTACTCTAAATAAGGAGGGAGTATAATTAACAAAAAAATATTGTATAAAAAAAATGGTAACATGAAAAAAAATAAAAATTCTTAAAAACACTCAAAAAATATTTACCTTTTTCTGTTGTTTCGACAACAGATATACATCATCTGTGACAATTTCTACTGTCTAGCTATCACGGTTCTTGAGATACAGCCTGGTGACAGACAGACACGGATGGACAGCAAAGTCTTAGTAATAAGTTCCCGTTTTACCCTTTGGGTATGGAACCCTAAAAAGGAAAGATTTGATTGTTTGTTTGCAATAGGCTCTGTAACTACTGAACTGATTAAGATGAAACTTGGTATGAGGATACATTGATTCATTGACAGTAAGACCGTAAGTAAGAACGTTAGACAGTAAGACCTAAGCTACTTTTTATTCCGATACTAGCTGCGCCCCGCAGTTTCACCCGTGTAAGTTTCGATCCCGTGGGAATATCAAAGTAAAAAGTAGTCTATAGCCTTCCTCGATAAATGGACTATACAACACAAAAAGATTTTTTCAATTTGAACCAGCAGTTCCTGAGATTACAGCCTTTAAACAAGCAACTGAAGCCTAATTAGAACTGAAGAAATAGAACTGAAGAATAATTTTCCCCGTTTTTTCCACATTTGCCACTGATTCTTCGCTCCCACCACCACGCTGCGACCAATATGAAACCGACCAATCACAGCGTGGTGTTATATAGCCTTCCTCGATAAATGGACTATCCAGCACAAAAATAATTTTTCAAATCGAACTATTAGTTCCTGAGATTAGCGCGTTCAAACAAACAAACAAACTCTTCAGCTTTATAATATTAGTATAGATTATTCTCACGGGATCGGGAGTTACGCGGGTGAAACCGTGCAGCGCTGAATAGTTATATACCTACATAGAGGACCTGTTAGATACATGTTTATTTTATACTTAGAAATACATACTTCCTGTCTAGCTTGTGTACCTATGTAAATATGTATATTTATTTATAGGTACAGTCAGGCAAAAAAGTGGAAACCCACCGTAGATTTCTAAAATTACTATTATTTTAGTTATTATACTATTGCCTTGCTGTTTTACCCGCGTAAGTCCTGTCAAAGATCGGGATAAAAACCGGCCAAGTGGGAGTCGTACTCGCGCTCGAAGGGTTCCGTACAATGTTGTAAGCCAATCTAAAAAATTTTTTTTCTATGACATTTTAAACTGTCTTGCTATCACGGTTCATGAGAAACAGCTTGGTGACAGACAGACAGACAGTGGAGTCTTAGTAATAGGGTTCCGTTTTTACCCTTTAAATACGGAACCCTAAAAAGTGGCTTGGCCTAAGTCAAGCAGGATTTTAAAAACCTTAGTGTTTTTAACTAGAGCAGGACTTTAAAGCCATGCTTGAGTTAAAAAATGGTTGTCTGTAAAGTCTGTTTCCAGACGATAATTTTACGTGATAACGTCATAAGAAAACATTGATGGTAACCATGGCAACGATAAAACGTTGCTATAGTTACCTTGTCAATAACATGAGGCGTTCCAGTAACGACGCGTGACGTCACACTTTTTTGAGATTGCAGGTGTTCACCAATTTATAAAACGTTATCACGTCAAAACACTCTAAAATACAAATTGTAAAACGCTACGTTGGTCCTCCACATATGTTTCCGACTGTATATTTACAATGGTATTATTTGTCAGAGAAAATTTACATAATAAATCATTCATGGAGTTCTTATTAGTCATACAAAATTGATCTTTGATAATTGGCGTTAAGGAATAATTACCATGCAAAATAGCACAAGACTTCACTCCAATTGTTTGCATTTGTTCTTAACTGAGCACTCTGAGGCAGTTCCGGAAGCGAGCGAGCGAAGCGTCTGTTTAAGAGGAAAGGGTACTGGGGACTCTTTCCATACAAACTATTACAAACGTAGTCGACTGTTTTCTCCCTGGATAATGCCACTAGAGCAAATATTTTTAGTGCATAAAACTTATAACTGCCATGACCATATTGACCATGCCCCTATTTTTTGTTTTTTTATTTTATTTTTTTAATCTTAATTTCTATGATAATTAGAAAATGAAAAAAAATATATATATGGGCATAGTCATGGCAGTTATAGGTTTTATGGCACAAAAATATTTGTGCTAGTGTCATTCATTATCCAGGGAGGAAACAGTCTACTACGTTTGTATGGAGAGAGCGCAGGTACCCTTTCACCTTAACCGAGCGAGCGAAGCGTCTGTTTAAAGTCAAAATTTTATTTCCTCTGCCAGAGAGTTTGACCAACAATGCGGCCTAGGATGCTTTCCTAGAAGATACCTGTTCACTCGCGTCTTGAAGAAGTTGAACTTAACGACCCAGTTGGCACAATGGTCACCATGCCAGACTGCCAAACACAGGGTTCCATTCCCGCCTCAGACAAGTATTTATGCTTAGATATTTGTCTATATATTTACAAAAGAAAAGTATATAAGTAGTATATCCGTTGTCTAGCACCCGTAACACAAGTTTAGTTACTTAGCTTGGGGCTAGATGGCGATGTGTGGAATGCCTTGCAATATTGCAATTGCAATATAAAAAAGAAGACCCCTAAACCCATTTCACAAAACTATATTTCTAATTACAGGCATTAATATGTTTCGACTGCGGCTGTCCCGGACCCAACCTCTGGATCTGTCTGCAGCCAGATTGCCACCACATTGGCTGTTCCGAAGTCAAGAATGATCATAGCACTTTGCATCAAAAGGTAGGCATCTGTTACTTCCACGACCTTTGGCATGGCGGGTTCACACCTGCGACGAAGAAAGTTGCGGGTTCTTTTCTTGCCTCAAATAACAGTTACTAGCTGCGCTCCGTGGTTTCACCCGCGTAAGTCCCGATCCTGTTAGATTATTAGGATAAAATATGCAAGTTTGTTACTCCTTTACGCAAAAACTTCTGAACCGATGGCGATTAAACTCGGTGTGTTGATAGCTAGAGACCTGGATTAACACATAGGCTTTTTATCCCAATATTCCCACGGGATCGGGACTTAACACGGGTGAAACAGCGGGGCCAGTGTCCTATTATTGGAGATGCATTTAGTAAGTAAACTAGGTGTTGCTCGCGACTTCGCACGCGTGTCAGTTTGTTTTATACGTAAACCTTCCTCTTGAATCATTCTATCTATTAAAAAAACCGCATCAAAATCCGACAGCGGGAAGCGACTTTGTTTTATACTACGTAGTGATAGCGACGACCTAGTTGGCACAATGGTCACTATGCCGTACTGGACAGGGTTGCGGGTTCGATTCCCGCCTCAGACAAGTATTTATGCTTAGATAGTTGTCTGTGGTCTGATTATTTCTATGTATTATATGTATATATTTACAAAAGAAAATATCCGTTGTCTAGCACCTATAACACAAGTCTAGTTACTTAGCTTGGGGCTAGATGGCGATGTGTGGAATGTCCTGAAATATATTTATTTATTGTGATACGTCTGTGTGCATTCCATGATCGAGATGTAAAAATGCTGCCATCTATTCATGCACCTTAAGAGAATCATGAGTTTCGATACGCGGCGCGAGTAGGTATTTTCAAAAATGACCCGTATCGTGCGATAGAGAGAGTTTAAGTTCGGACGTAATTGCCTTCATTTTGCTTTCAAATAATGTTGCGGGCCGTAACGTTTTTACCCCCTTTATCCTTCACAAAATGAAATAAAGTTGGTCTCATTTAATTCACTGCATCTTATTCTAGGTTTTTACGTTTTTCTTTTTTGGTAATTCAGTTTAGTCTATTAAAAAACAATTGAAACGCTCGATGAAGTTTTTAAGTCAAAAATATAGATATTCAGATACTAATAACTTTTATCTTAGGCAATATTTCTTTATAATAAAAACGGTTAAACCTAGTTTTCCATTAGATCTAGAACATTTTCAAAAATTATAAAAATCGGACTTCGTTTAGGGGGGGGGGGGGAACGTTACCGCTTTTTGTATGGAAATTGACAGCCTCACACTGGCCTTAAACTAATCTTATATTCTTTGAGTAATCCTAAAACATAATGTTCTTCCAGACGTTTCCATCCCATTGCGTGCATATGAACATATCGACGGAACGGATATGGTGTTACCTATGCGAGAAGGAGGTTCACATCAGGGCGGCATTAGCACAATCAACTGTGAGTATTCTATGGTTACATTTGGCATAGTTACCGGACAGATATTTTCAATTTTTTTAAAGTACGTAATTAAAAAAAAACAGCGCACTCCGGGAGTGCAGGCAGAAGTGAAAACTGTATATCTGTGTAAAATCTCATCTGTCGCGAGAACATACGCAAAAAGAGTTTTAGATGAAAAAAAAAAAAATAGTCGGACGACTATTTGTCGTCCGACAAATAGTCGTCCGACATTTGTCGTCTGACATTTGTCGTCCGTCAATAGTCGTTCGACAAATAGTCGTTCGACAAATAGTCGTCCGACATTTGTCGTCCGTCAATAGTCGTCCGTTAAAAAATACCATATGTACGTCTTAATACACTCACAGCCAAATTAAAAATCTGTCGTCTGTCGCGAGAACGGCTGAAAATGCTCACCCACAAAAGTGCCCAACGCGCCATAAGAAGTTTTCACTTCAAAAAATTAACCATTAAAATATGCACCAGCTACCCTCAGTCCTTTTCGTACTAAGAGTTTGTGATGTTTCCAGACTACCCCAGAAACGTTATCGTTGGAGGGCTCGATCAGCACTCGACTCAACTCGGTGGGACTCGGAGCGACGCCTGATGATGACCTGGATCCGGATGATATGGATTACGATGATGATACACGGCCTAGAGGTACATTTTTACAAACAAAATAATGCTTTAAACTTACCTAATATTATTTTCCGGTGTCATAATCGCGTATTTTTAATTTTTATTACAAATTGAAATGAAAATACGGGAAAATAATTATTCTTCATACAAACTATTACAAACGTAGTCGACTGTTTTCTCCCTGGATAATAACACTAGAGCAAATATTTTTGGTGCATAAAACTTATTACTGCCATGACTATGCCACTATTTTTTGTTTTTTTTTTTATCTTAATTTCTATGATAAGTAATTAGAAAATGAAAAAAAAATATTAAAAAATATATAATGGAATATTAAAAAAACATATTAAAGTTATTTAGAATATGATATATACGGGTACCCTACTTTATGCTAAAAAAACTATTATGCCGAAACATACTATTGCAAAGTTATGCCAAAAAACATATAAAGGAGTGAGGGACCTTTCATGAAACATAACTTTCATTTTTCTGAACTGGCACAGTTTCCTCTATCCGTAGGTGCCCGGTTATCCATTCATTACCGGACATCCTGTATAAGGACATTTAAGTCAACAGTAGGGCAATGCTTTTAGGGTTCCGTACTTCAAAAGGTAAAAAAAGGAACCCTTATAAGATCACTTTCTTGTCCAGCTTTCTGTCTGTTTTTGTTTTTATTTTGTTGGTCTCGACATTTCTGTAGTTAATATTCCGCGTTACGTTTTCAGGATTAATCGGCCTACAGAACATGGGTAACACATGTTACATGAACGCGGCGTTACAAGCCCTAAGTAATACGGCACCTTTGACGTCATATTTCTTAGAATGTGCACCGGCAGTCGCCATATTATCAGCTGATAAGAAACCTGCCATAAGTCGGTGAGTATTGTTTATTTCGTTATCCAGGATCCTACCTCACTGGGACGCTATGGCGACATCGTCGGCTAACTTCTACCCTAGATCACCAAATAGATCAGAAAAAAACAAGTGCGTCCTTCTTCTTTGGCGACTCGTTGGACACTGAGTGAGTGAGGCACAGCTTACACGTGTACACTATGCGTCATAAGCCGGGTACCCACCTAGCGCACAGGCTCGCGCGGCAGCCTCGCGAGCCAAATGCCTCGGCTGATGTGGACGTGCCTCGGGCGGCCACGGGCGCGCGTTCGCTCGCCCGAGCACGGCTCGGCCCCGAGCCATCTGTTGTCGGTAAACTTGACGCGCTCAAAGGCGCCTCAGTGAGCGCTGTGCGTTAGGTGGGAACAACGAATACTCGCGGACTTATGATGGCTCAGCCTGCCTCGCAAGGCTTCCTCGTGTAAATTGAACGTAACTACTGAGGCTTCCTCGGGAGCCATCGCTCGCGATCTGGACACCGAGGCTGCCGCGCGAGCCTGTGCGCTAGGTGGGTACCCGGCTATTAGTGCGTCTGTGTGTATTTAAAATAGTGCTGCACAGGATTATAAACGTTACGCTTTGTAGCGTAGCGGTATAAACGTATATTGTACATTTTACTGGCTAAGTCGTCGCCAGAACGCTAGAGTATCCAGACTCAGTCAGTCGTGGCTACGCTACGCTTACTGGCGACGTTGCCAAACGGTCGCCAGGTGAGTTACCTTCTATACACTTCATTAGCCGGGTACCCACCTAGCGCACAGGCTCGCGCGGCAGCCTCGCGAGCCAAATGCCTCGGCTGATGTGGACGTGCCTCGGGCGGCCACGGGCGCGCGTTCGCTCGCCCGAGCACGGCTCGGCCCCGAGCCACCTGTTGTCGGTAAACTTGACGCGCTTAAAGGCGCCTCAGTGAGCGCTGTGCGTTAGGTGGGAACAACGAATACTCGCGGACTTATGATGGCTCAGCCTGCCTCTCGAGGCTTCCTCGTGTAAATTGAACAAAACTACTGAGGCTGCCTCGGGAACCATCGCTCGCGATCTGGACACCGAGGCTGCCGCGCGAGCCTGTGCGCTAGGTGGGTACCCGGCTAATAAGAATTGTTTGGATACGTAGCCGGCGAAAATGTGCTCTATTATAATAAGTTACCTAACAACTAACGTACTATGATACTTCGTCGTACCTTAATGATAAAAACCTATGGACATGACTTGAATTGCTCCATTTAAATTATATCTTATTTTCAGAGCATACCAAAAACTAATAAAGGAGATGTGGAGTAGGAAAACAAGAGGCTACGTTGTACCTAACGGTATTCTTTACGGAATTAGAAATGTAAGTATGTATGTTTTAAGGACCACTTGTCCCTCTTATACACTGATAAAATTATCCGTTGTCCCGCTACCATAGCACAAGCATAGTTGCTTATGGTTAGCCATGGCGCCATCTAGATGGCACTGTGTGAAATAGATGGGTCTGGCCGGAAGACCAGCGCTGCAGCTTGGCATGCTTGGCTGCAGTTCTTAGCTGAGGTCGACCCATTTGGGTCAGCACACGACTCTTCTTTTATGTTTTTTTTCTTTTATGTCACTTTTGTTTTTAAGTTTTTTTTTCATTGTGTTGTTCATTTCTTCCTTACTGTGTTAGTCACTACATAGTATAAAATAAAGTCACTTTTCGCCGTCCCAATGTCCCTATGTATGCTTAGATCTTTAAAACTACGCAATGGATTTTGATGTGGTTTTTTTAATAGATTAAAGAGGAAGGTTTTTGAATATAATACAGCCGTGCGAAGCCGGGGCGGGTCGGTAGTACTCAATAAATGCTTTCTTTCTTTCTTTCAAATATCCTACAAAAAAATCTGCCTATCAAAGTCTGGTATTTTCTCCTATTTAAAACACAAAAGTACTAGTTATTCATAAGGAATACTTTCAGCATCTCCTCTCTGTCGGTTGGCGCTACATGCGCTTATAGTGAACTAGCGACCCGCCCCGGCTTCGCACGGCTATATTATGCATGTATTATACATATAAACCTTCCTCTTTAATGACTCTATCTATTAAAAAAAACCGCATCAAAATCCGTTGCGTAGTTTTAAAGATTTAAGCATACAAAGGGAAATAGGGACAGAGAAAGCGACTTTGTTTTATACTATGTAGTGATGATAGAAAGTCTTGACTGTTACAGGTTCACCCAATGTTCCGTGGATACCACCAACATGATACGCAAGAGTTCCTTCGATGTTTCATGGATCAGCTACATGAGGAGCTTAAAGAACCGGTCAGTACATATTTCTTTAGATTATTATTATTTATTTTTAGCCTATTCCGTCCCACTGCAGGGCAAAAGCCTCCCACTGTTCCCTGTCTATACTCTATTTGTAAATCTTAGATCAAAAATGTAAACAATGGTGTTATCAGAGTAAAAAATACATCAAGCTTTGGTAGTTTTTTTTAGGAAAGTGGAAATTAGGTAAAAAAACATCTATGACATCAATTTCTAAAAAATACGATTGCAAATAAAATCAATATGAAATTTGATTGTTTGTTTTATATAAAATATTTTTTTGACGTGATAACGTTTTATAAATTGGTGAACACCTGCAATCTCAAAAAGTGTGACGTCACGCGTCGTTACTGGAACGCCTCATGTTATTGACAAGGTAACTATAGCAACGTTTTATCGTTGCCATGGTTACCATCAATGTTTTCTTATGACGTTATCACGTAAAATTATCGTCCGGAAACAGACTTTACAGACAACCATTTTTTTAACAAAGTTATTACAATATTCAAATTTGAATGGTATTTTTTTTACACACTGGCAACAATTACAGCGGCTTTCAACCTTTACGAAATGGCATTTCTGTCAATATTTGACATTTATTTGTTTACATTTTTGATCTAAGTTTTACAAATAGAGTATAGTGCTGTCTAGTTTAATATTACAAAAATGCAATGGGCTATCTGAAAATATTTTTAACGAAAAATGCGTCTACAAAAATTGCAACTGAGACGCGACTCGAACTTGTGGCCCTTGAATACCGTTTAAGTGCGCTTACCAATTACGCCACTCGGTCAAGTACCGTATTAGTTGAATTTAAGAATCGCATTAACCTAAATATAGCATCTTACAAAGCTTTACACAAAATCCCGGGAAATCCCGGTTCTTACTTAGTAGGCTGGTACTGAAAATCGCGGTTCTAAAAAAAGTCTCCGGTTCTCGATACCCTACCAGTTAGTGGTGATTTTTGTCCCAAATCTGATCGGACATTTGAGTTTGGCAGCAGTGTGGCCAACATCCTTGATTTTAGTTTGGAAGTTCTGTGTTTATGATCTTGTCGCCTGTGATTCTTAAGCTTATTTATGGAAAATAAAGTATTTTTACACCATTAGTAAAATCTTTTCAATTTGTTGCCAGGTATGGGACACCCCATCTGAAGACAAGCTTGGTTCTGAGGCTGACGGTGATCATCAGGTACTTATATCTTTTAATTGTTTTATTACGTAGTTGTAGTCATCTATACATATAAAATACTTTGTCCTGAACGACTGACTGATTGACGGATCAACGCACAGCCTAAACCGCTGATCGTAGAGACCTGAAACTTGGAGGGTGTGTTCTTTGTATGATGGAGACATGAAATACATGACCGATAAGAAAGGATTTTCCAAAATTCTACCCCTTAGGGGGTGAAAAATGGGGGCAAGATTTGTATGGGACAACAAGATTTCTCGGTCCATTTTCGACTTTTACGCGGCGAAGTCGAAGGCAAAAGCTAGTGTTTAACATAATGTATGTACAAATATGTCTTTCTTTCAGGAACAACATCGCGCTATCCATGTAAGACGAAGAGCGGCTTCTTCTGGTGGTAAGTTGTCAAATATCTACACTAATAAATTAATAATTATTTTTTTTGTAACGAATAGGCTCCGAAACTACTGGACCGATTTTGATGAAACTTGGTATGAGGATACATTGATTCATTGGGAGTAACATAGGCTACTTTTTATCCCGATATTTCCACGGGATCGGGAGTTACACGGGTGAAACCGCGGAGTGCTGCTAGTTTATTGATAAAGATCCCCTTTTGGTTTGGAACTTCGCATGGGGATTCCTTTTAGGATATAGGGGATGTAAGAAAATATATTATTTAAATTCGACCTCTTAAAGGGTGATAATAAAGTTTATAGTAACTATTATGAATTCTGTGGTTGTAGGAAATCAATATCACTTTTAATCCACAGCTATTAAGTGTTGTTATTTATGGTTTTTCGCACAGTGATTTTCATCCTTATGCGATTAAATATAAGTTCGTTTATCAAACAGCGAACGACGCGCCGTTTTTCGCACGAATGAGACGGAAATCACCAGCCGCTTCTTCCTATAGTGAATCTAGAACCGATGGATATTTAAGGTAAGTACTGAAGCTGGAAACACATTATCGGACGCGGCTGACAGACGTGACTGACTGACGCCGTTTGGGACGCCGCGGGATTGCTATGAGACGTCCGAACGCTCAAGGGCGGCCCAAGGTTACGTCTGCGACTTACGTCCGATAGTTTGAACAGTTTATACATTTATCTTATCACGGATACCTATAAGTCGCATCTATTTGGGTATACGCTCAAGTATTCCCTTATTTAAGCCTGATTGGTACGCGCAGCTAAGCGTTGATTTTACAGTCAGTCAATTAGTCAGCAAATGCCGGGTTTAGTGCGACTGCGGGGCTCCCGAGCAAGCTATGCTCCACCTCTTGACCTGCCCCTCCAGCCCTAATAGCTGTACATTGGCTGACCTGAAGTCAGCCCTAAAGCTAAAGACCTGGCAGCACACTGTAGTAGGCGGATCTGACCCTACTTCATCAGTTCCCCCTTTAATTTGTGCTATTATAATATTATTATTTTATTTTTTGTTTATATTCTTCCTCAATTTCTTTATTTTTTTTTTTATGTTCTTATGATTGCTTATCAACATCTCTTAAATTGTTCTAAATATTTATTTATGTCGTGTGCTTGTCCAAATAAATGTTTTTCAATTCTATTCTATTAATACGAAAAAGAAGAAGTCAGCACTTTGAATTTTATATTTAAAAATATCCGTTTTCTGTCACCCAATCAATTACACAGTTTGCACACATCTAGACTAGATGGCGCTGTGTGCAGTATGTTATAATATTTATTGAATTTTTGTTCAGGGTATCGCAAGAAGGCACGACTCGTCACCGCCGCTCGGCCAGCTTTGCGGGCACGCAACAATTCACCTACAATGTCTTCACACAGCAACTTAATGGTATGAAATTATTTTAAACAGCCCTCTTAATAGGATCTGGTAAGACTGCATAAAGCATACATTTGGCGGTAAGGCCGATCATTCTCAGAAGATCCATTGGTCAGATCCAGGATGAATCTAGTGAGATATCTTTTTAGGATTCCGTACCTCAAAAGGTAAAAAAAGAACTCTTATAACAGTCATGTCAAACATCGGCCCGCGAATCATAATGATACAGCCCGTAGTCAGAATCTAAATCTCAAAAATTTAAGCATATAAAGCGTTCTATCTATCTATCATATTTTTAAAATTTTCATTTCTCTTGCACTTGCAGTGACCGATCTGCAAGGCACCCTTAAAAATTATAAAAAGTGCCCAATAAATGTACCTACCTCACCAAATAAAAATGCCTTGTAAGATCACTTTCTTGTCCGTCTGTCTGTATTTACCACCGTTTATTTCAGGAACGGGTGGACCTAGCAAGTTGATTTTCTCTAATTTCAAGTTATGGATCTACTGAGTTTTTTTTTTCTTAGTTGATTTCTTCCCAGATCCATCATGGATCTAATGGGAATATGTATTTCTCATTGAATTCAAATTTCAATTTGTGAATCCACTGAGAACGTATATAATATGATAAATAGTCTTACCTTAATGATAATAACCTATGGACATGAAATTGCTCCATTTCAAATATACTTACAATCAAAAATATTTATATTCTTGAGTTTGTGAGCATTTTTTTTGTCAGATATTGTCCCACTTCTGGGCAAAAGCCATCTTTATCTCACATCTTAACAAAATTAATTAGCCATCTTAACATATTTTTAAAGCAGTTCGGTCCTGGGGTAGGTTAGGCCAGTCTCAAATGCATCGAGATCGTCATGCCATCTTTTCGGGGTCTGTCTCGATTCCGACGCCCATCTTTCGGCACCCAATGCTTGAGGACCAGTTGACGCCTAAATAAAAAAACCGGCACGAAAGGAAAACTATTCTGTTTTTAGTATTTGTTGTTATAGCGGCAACAGAAATAATCATCTGTGAAAGTTTCAACTGTCTAGCTATTACGATTTATGAGAAACAACCTGGTGACTGACAGACAGTGGAGTCTTAGTAAAAATAGTTTTTACCTTTCGGGTACGGAACCCTAAAAAAAGTTTATTTAATTTTAAAGGTCCAGACAATAACCAAAGAGAAGTAGGGTCGGAATCGGAGTTATCATGGTCGAGTGAAGCCGAGGACCGCTACGAGACTTGTTCAAGCGGCGCTAGTGATGTACCTACCAGACCTGAACCGGAACACACGTGAGTTACATCACTACACCGCAATAGACCTCTTTAGTTTGGTCTCTTTTGCGTGGGGTTCCACTTGTCAGGGGGAGAACCAGCCCAGCTCCTCCATAAATTTTGTTAATAGATGTGGTTTCTCAAATTTTTTTGGAAGGCTATTGACATCACCTATTGTCCTGAGTCTAATTTCCGCTAGTACCATGCATTCTAGCAGCACATGCGCGGTCGTCTCCTCAGCCCACATGCACGCTCTGCATATGGTTTTTAGCTATGTTTGATAGAAATCGGTTCACCCATCTGAAAGTTATAAGGGTGTGATGAGGCGATGGGAGACTTATTAACACTTTGAATGTATGTTATCAACACTTTAAATATTTATTGAGTAAAAGCGGGGGTTTTTATACTAAGTAAACTAGGTACACATCATGTCACTTGACCTTTCAATACAATATTGATTCCTGTGTAACCTTGCCCTTGGCACATCTTCATATCAGTGCAGGTGCGATGCAATATCAAATTACTATGTTTACATTATAGTTTTGTCTATAGCTTTTACCACTGGTTTCGCTTGCTTGCATTCTTACACTACAGGGCCCTGAATTTAAGCCTAATTTTAATTAATTTTTTAATTTAAGCTAAATTTATTTATTTTAGTATCTTAGGAACTCCCACAGCTAAAATTACAAACTATAAACAAAAATATAAATATTTATTATTTTGTATTTACAGGAAGCCCTCCTCTGGTTTTGGCGGCGGTGACGGGGGAGGAAGCGGCACTCCTCGATACAGAAGTATTATATCTGATGTTTTCGATGGAAAGTTACTGTCGTCGGTGCAGTGTCTCGTTTGTAATAGGGTAAGTTACTCATTTAGTCTCTCTCTCTTTAAATAAATATTGCAAGACATTCCACACATCGCCATCTAGCCCTAAGCTAAGTAACTACACTTGTGTTATGAGTGCTAGAGAGCGGATATACTACTTATATACTTTTCTTTTGTAAATATATACTTATCTTATATATAAAAATGAATCTCAAAATGTGTTGGTAAGCGCATAACTCAACAACGCCTGGACCAATTTGGCCAATTCTTTTTTTGTTGTGTTTGTTTTTGTCAGGAGAAGGTTCTTATGAAAGAAAAAAATTACAAAATTGCGCAGAAAATTATTACTCGGGTGAAACCGCGGGGCGCAGCTCGTTATACATAGAAACAACCAGACCGCAGACAAATATCTAGGCATAAATACTTGTCTGAGACGGGAATCGAACCCGAAAACTTTAATTGCAGGTGGCTGCGTTTTCGCACGCTGTTTCACTGAGACTGTCAAAAATTTTGATGCTGCGCACATTTTGTGCCTAACTTTAGAGCCGGCATTAAATCATATCCCATTTTAAGGGTTCTGATTTCGTTCCGAAAAAGGAACCCTTATCAGATCGCTCTCTTGTCCGTCTTGTCTGTCTGTGTGTCACCAGCGATTTTCTCAGGAATGGGTAGACCTAGCAATTTAAAATTTATACCAGATACTGAGGTCTATAGTCTCTATTATCTATCTATACATATATAAAATTCTTTGTCCTGAACGACTGACTGACTGACTTGCTGACGGATCAACGCACAACCTAAACCGCTTATCGTATAGACCTGAAACTTGGAGGGTGGGTTTTTTGTATGAAGTAGGCATCCGATAAGAAAGGATTTTCCGAAATTCTACCCTTTGGGGAGTGAAAAAAGGAGACAAAGTTTGTATGGGACAACGTGATTCCTTGATCAAATAAAAATATATTAGAACCATTGTCGACTTCTACGCAGACGAAGTCGCGGGCATAAGCTAGTTTCATATAATATATTAACTTATCTATAATATTGATGTAGGTATCAACACGAGTAGAAACATTCCAAGACCTATCACTACCGATACCGTCACGCGAACATCTGGCCGTCCTACGATGTCAGCAGCCGATATTGAACCATCACGCAGCGCACGCCAATCACGAGTCTTGGGTGAGTACTTTGAGTGGCCGCGGGGCTCGCATAATATATAATAATATCAGTTCAGAAGATCGACTTTACAAACTCATTTAAATAAAAAGTGACCTCCGCCACAACGTAATAAAGTCCAAATTCAAGTGGCGCAGCGCTAATTACCTACCGGACTTCTTCTTTTAGTATAGTGGTGTGGCTCACCTATTGTTACAGTTTTCAGATCGCCTTAAGGCCTCTAACTTGACCTAACGACTGCTACTAGAAGTAGCAACTGGGACCAACGGCTTAAAGTGCCTTCCGAAGCACGGAGGGGCTCACGAAAACACATTTTGCCACATTACCGGACTACGTAGGCAAAGTGTTCTTAGCTATGTTTGATCAAAATCGGTTCAGCCGCTCAAAAGTTATATGCAATTTTCCTTATTAGTCGGGGTTTTTAATTTGTCTGACAGATAATTTTTTTTAACCTTATTTTGAAGAAAGAATTGGGTATTTACAGGAATTGAGACCTAGATCGCGCAAGCAACATTTGTTTTAGTTTAATTAATATGTATTCTAGGTATGGTGGTTAGTAAGTTGGCTTCGGTCCTGGTTCTACGGGCCTGTAGTCTCGTTACAAGACTGTCTCGCTGCCTTCTTCAGTGCAGACGAACTCAAAGGCGATAATATGTATAGGTAAGTGCTGGCGACGGACTTTTGTCCGACAAATTGAGACTTGTAAATTGTATAACAAAATGAGTCAACCCACTTCTGAAGAGGAAATAATCCTATATTCTAAGATGTTATTATTATAAAGACAATATATATATCTTTTAAACTACTTGCCCGGTTTTAATGAAAATGGTATCACAACTATCACATGATGATAAGAAACTATACGTTCTAAGATGTAACACGAGCGTCTTCTGGAAGATGCCTGTTCTTATCCTTGTAAGAGTTACTTTTGTCACAAAATCGGGATTTACGTGGGTGAATTTGTGGGGCTCTGTCTTGGGTTTCTTGTGACTTCTTCTCATTGGCCTTTCGAAGAACACACATCCAAACTTAGTTTTTAAGAAGTTTGCTAGTGGTAAATTGTTATTAAGATACTGAAAATTCGACTTTATGCAAATAAATATTTTTATTCGTATTATTTTTGTTATGTTTCAGTTGTTCCCGTTGTAACAAACTCCGTAACGGTATAAAGATGTCCGGCGTCGTCCGTCTGCCTGAAGTGTTGTGCGTACATCTAAAACGGTTCAGGCACGAATTGATGTTTAGTGCTAAAGTCGCTGCAAGGGTCTCCTTTCCTATACACGACTTAAATATGGCACCTTATACACATAAAGGTTAGTTTCTAGACAATAAGGGTGTCGTTCCCATGGTTTTCGGGTTTTCACATCCTGAAAACCATGGAAATAACACCCAACTAAGATGTTGCAATGAAAACTTATTTCTGGTTAAATAAACCTCTGTTCTTTCTTTCAATGTTTTTTTTTTATTGAAAACGGTTCAGACACGGACTGATGTTTAGTGCTAAAGTCTTCTTTCCTATACACGACCTAAATATGGCACCATATACACATAAATGTTAGTTTCTAGTCACTAAATACATTAGAAGAGGATGTCGTTTCCATTGTTTTCGGATTTTGACAACCCGAAAACCATGGTAATGACACCCTACCAAAATGTCGCAATGAAAACTTATTTCTGGTCAAATAATCTGGTTTTGTCAACCTTTGTTCTTTCTTTCAATGGTCGTTCTTTTATTATTGACGTCATGTATCATTCTTTTTTTTATCAATGTCATTTCTATGGTTTTCGGGGTAAGACAACCCAAAAGCCATGGAAATGACACCCAATCAAAATTTTGCATAGAAAACTTATATCTGGTCAAATAAACTTTTCTTATTTCATTCATGTTTTTTGACTATTAAAGCCATAATTATATAGCTTTTTTCGCTTTCTTCACTATCACTACATAGTATAAAACAAAGTCGCTTTCTCTGTCCATATGTCCCTATATCCCTTTGTATGCTTAAAACTTTAAAACTACGCAACGGATTTTTATGCGGTTTTTTTTTAATAGATAAAGTGATTCAAGAGGAAGGTTTATATGTATAATACATGCATAATATAGCCGTGCGAAGCCGGGGCGGGTCGCTAGTTTTGTTATAATCAGTTCCTGTTTTCTAGAATGCACATCGAAAATAACCCGTTACTCGCTGTGCGCGGTGATAGTGCACGCGGGTACAGCCGGCGGCGGACACTATACTTGTGTGGCGAGAAACAACGGACACTGGTACTGCTTCGACGACGTCGGAGTACACGCTGTACATCCTCACCAGTTGAATAATACGGAGGCTTATGTTCTGTTTTACAAGTACGTATCTATACATCACTACATAGTATAAAATAAAGTCCGTTTTCGCCGTCCCTATGTCCCTATGTCCTTGCTTAGATCTTTAAAACTACGCAACGGATTTTGATGCGGTTTTCTTTAATAGAAAGAGTGATTCAAGAGGAAGGTTTATATGTATAACTAGCGACCCGCCCCGGCTTCGCACGGCTATATTATGCAAAATGTATACTAATACATCATACAAAATGTAGATTCAATTTGGTCTAAGTTCTGTTATAATCACTACATAGTATAAAACAAAGTCGCTTTCTCTGCCCCTATATCGCGATGTATGTTAAATCTTCAAAACTACGCAACGGATTTTGATGCGGGTATTTTTTAATAGATAGAGTGATTCAAGAGGAAGGTATAATATATCATCACTACATAGTACAAAACAAAGTCGCTTTCTCTGTCCCTATGTCCCTATATCCCTTTGTATGTTTAAATCTTTAAAACTACCCAACGGATTTTGATGCGGTTTTTTTAATAGATAGTGATTCAAGAGGAAGGTTTATATGTATAATACATGCATAACATAGCCGTGCGAAGCTGGGGCGGGTCACTAGTTACTATGTAATACTATAAAGAGAAAATATTTTTTGTTTGTTACGAATAGGCTCCGAAACTACTCGATTTTGATGAAACTTGGTATGAGGATAAATTGATTTATTGGGAATATCATATGCTTTTTATCCCGATATTCCCAAGGGAGCGGGAGTTACGCGGGTGGAAAGTCAAATTCTTTAAGGGTAAATATTACCTGCACTGATTTTGCGGGACTGATAGAGCTTATATCCTGGAAAATCAAAATAAAAAGTAATTTTATAGTTTTCTGTTATTTTTTCAGAAAAGTGAATCCCCAAATGGCCGTGTTGCGACAGAAAGCAGCCGAAATACTAGAATCAACGAATTTAGAGCCCAACGATATAAAATTCTATATATCTAAACAGTGGATTAATAAGTAAGTAATATATATACAGTGGTGGTCATATAATTAAGAACGCTGATATAAAAGGAAGATTTTTTCAAAATAGGACGCAAAACTAATTGCATGTATTTTTTTTTATTTCTCTCGGTATCGTAAAACTTTTCCATAATACCACTGTATTTATTGATACACATGATTAGCTTAAAAATAAATAGACAAACTTTTTACACTACTTCTAAACATAGTATTCCTATTTATTGGCTGGTCACGTAATTAAGAACGCTAAATAGTGTATACCTTTGTTCAAATTTAAATAGAGAACACTCAGTCGATTTGTTACTGTTTGTATAATTTTGGCGCCATGTAGTGCTGGAAAGATTAAAAGTCTTTCTTCTTATGAAAAAACCTTGCTTCTTATGAAAAAACAATGGGAAAAAAAAAGTTGTGATAAATCTACAAGGGAAGTAATAATAAAACTTCGCCGGAAGAATTGGTCTTATAAAAAGATAGCCGACCATTTTCAATGTTGAAAAACGATGGTTTTCCATGCTGTAAAGCATTATGCTACGTATCAAACTACTTCGAATGTTCCACGTGTACCTAAACAGAGAAAAACGACTCCTCGAGATGACCGAAACATCGTTCGTATGGCAAAACAAAATCCTTTTAAAGGGTCTAATGAGCTGAGAAAAGAATATTTTGGTGAAAACAACCCTTCAGCAATCTCAGCACGCACTATTCGAAGACGTTTGGTAGAAGAAAAATTGCACGGTAGGATAGCAAGAAAGGTACCCATGTTGAAACTTTGCCACAGGCAAGCCCGGCTTGCATTTGCGAGAAAGTATGAAAACTGGACTGTGCGACAGTGGAAAAATGTACTTTTTTCTGACGAGACGAAAATAAATAGAGTATGTTCTGATGGAAAACGATATGTACGACGTCCCCCGAATACAGCATTTGACCCTAAGTACACGAAAATTACATTAAAGCACGGTGGTGGAAATGTGAAAATTTGGGGTGCTTTTCTGGACATGGTGTGGGACCTGTAAAGTTGATAGAAGGTAACATGGATCAGTTCCAATACAAAAATATACTGGAAGAAACAATGTTACCTTATGCTGAAGACGTTCTACCGGTTATTTGGACATTACAGCATGACAATGATCCAAAGCACACTGCACGCACCGTTAAGGAATTCCTTACAGCGCAATCAGTTTCTGTCTTAGACTGGCCAGCTAACAGCCCAGATCTAAACCCAATAGAGAATCTGTGGTTCGAAGTAAAGAAAAAGGTTTCAAATACAAAGTGTGGAAATTTAAGAGAGTTGTACGACGTTTTTTTAGAAGAATGAAACTCTATTTCTCTTGCGAAATGTCAAAAATTAATAGAGTCAATGCCTCGCCGGTGTAAAGCAGTAATTAAAAGCCGTGGATATGCTATTGACTATTAATTTTAGTTAAAAATGTATTAAATTTCTTTTAAAATTTTCCTCACTACATATTATTGTGATTTTTTAAATGTAAGTGTCATACTAAACAATTTCCGGGCAGTTTAATAAATCGTTCTTAATTATTTGTCCAGCTTCAGTACTATTTGAATGTGTTACTTTAGTCAAATATATAAAATGTGTAAAAAATAGTTAGCGATTTTATTCTTTATTCCTAAGCTACGTTGCTCTATTCATGTGGCTATTTTATAACATAACTAGTTGCTTCTCAGAAGGTACAGATTTCTGTGTATGAGACGATTTAAATAAAAAACTTCTAGAACTTCAAATCGTTCTTAATTATATGACCACCACTGTATATATATATATATCCTAAATTCCTATTATCCTACTTCCTATCCTACTAGACTAATATTATAAATGTGAAAGTTTGTGTGAAATAATGTTTGTTTTTTTTATTTAACTAAAAAAGTACACATTTTCTTACATACTAATTTCCCGCCAAACTGCAAAGTGCAGTTTGTTGGCGGGCGCGCGCTTATTTATTAACATTACATTTATGTGCACTATCTTAATATTTAAGTGTGGGTAGGCCACTAAAGAGTTTATAGATATAGAGAATTTCAAATGAAGTTACTTAACTGTTTTTAATAAATTATCCCTAAACCTACTTTCCTCTTCCTTTTGTTGCTCCTTCACGCAAAAACTACTAAACCAATTCCGATGAAAGTCGGTTTGTAGAAAGCTGGAGACATGGATGAACACATACAGTTTACTTTTTATCCCGATATTTCCACGGGAACCTACGCGGGCGCAGCTAGTAATATTATAAATACGAATAGATGGACAGAGGATACTTTTGATCCCGAAATTCGCACGGGATCGGGACTTACACTTCACTATCACTACATAGTATAAAACAAAGTCGCTTTCTCTGTCCCTATGCCCTATATCCCTTTGTATGCTTAAATCTTTAAAACTACACAACGGACTTTGATGCGGTTTTTTTTAGCGGGTCGCTAGTATATAATAAACTAGCGACCCGCTCCGGCTTCGCACGGCTATATTATGCATGTATTATACATATAAACCTTCCTCTTGATTCACTCTATCTATTAAAAAAAAACCGCATCAAAATCCGTTGCGTAGTTTTAAATATCTAAGCGGTCAAAGGGAAATAGGGACAGAAAAAGCGACTTTGTTTTATACTATGTAGTGATTAATTACTTATATAAGTAGTAAGTATATCCGTTGTCTAGCACCCATAACACAAGTCTAGTTACTTAGCTTGGGGCTAGATGACGATGTGTGGAATGTCTTGCAGTATTTATTCTATAATATAAAAAAATGAATTGCTTGACAAATGAGTTGTTAAGCTCAAATCTCGAGAACAGCTGAACCGATTTTGCTAAAAAAAATTTTTGTTGTGGTTGTTATTGTCCGGAGAAGGTTCTTATGAAAGAAAAGACAGACAGACAGACAAGAAAGTGATCTTATAAGGGTTCCTTTTTTACCTTTTGAGGAACTCTAAAAATTAAGGAAATTGCGTAGATTTTTTTAAAAAAAAATATTTTGTTTTATTTATTGATGCTAATTTGTATTCGTGTGTATATTCCAGGTTCAACACATGGGCAGAACCCGGACCGATAGACAACAGTGACTTCGTGTGTTCGCACGGGGGAGTGAGGCACGACCGCGCGCCTCACTTGCACCGGCTGGCAGCTGTCGTGCCTCAATCGTTGTGGGAGTTATTGCATGACCAGTGAGTACTTGTATACGGGCTGTTTTCGCAATTAAACCCTTTTTAATTGGGATTGTTCATTTTTTTTTTATTGAAATGACAAAACCATTTAGAGAAATAGACTTCTTCTTCATTATAGATAAATATATATATGTCTGTCCTATGCAAGTGCGACCTAATAACATGCCATACCTATTTTCGATCCCGCTGAAACTCCAGGGCAATAAGAATGAACCACAGACAATATTTCATTGATAAAAAATCGGTGGTGACACACGGACAGACAGACAAGAGAGTGATTTTTTTTACCTGAGGTACTGTATCATATTAGATCGTTCTCACTGTTAATTTTTAAGAGGTTTTAAAGTGATGTAATGCACTGCATGACACTTATTGAATAAAAAAAATTAGGTTTGAGTTTGATGTGTATCTAGTGGCCTTGTAATGTTGCAGTTTCGGAGGCGGCCCGGCGGTGTCGCACGTGCACGAGTGCGGAGCATGCGCACGCGCACAGCAGCGGTTGAGGACACGACGTGCGCGTGAACTGCACGCCTTCGCCGAACTACATGCCAGCTTCCAGGTAACAAATACAAACTTAGCCAAATAAATAAGAGAGAACATCTAATTAAATATATGCCATCTAGCACCAAACTAAGAAACTGGGCTTGTAATATGGTGACCAGATAACGGATAGAATTATATTATAAAGGCCTATCCGCACAGCTCATTGGCGACACAGTGACGGCACAGTGACGACAGTTCCGTACCGTGCCGTGAAGGCCTATCCGCACAGCTCAGTGACGACACAGTGATTTTTGGTACTCTATCGCAAGGGTTACCATAACTTTCTTGCGCGAGTCCAACTCGCACTTAGCCGGTTTTTTTTTATTATATTATGTAAAAAAAAACGAGAGCGAGCAAAGATTCCGCAACATTTCCGATATTTTGACTGCGGTTATAAGGAAAATGAATGTACCTAGGGGTCGATCGTCAAAAAAACGTGATAAATACGGGCAACACATGGTCCAATTCAATTAACTTTTTGTCGGCCATCTTGAAACACTGCGAAATATTGTCCGCTACAAATTCACGCCGGATCACGGCGAGCGTCGGAGCAGCACTGAACATCACTGTCTCTGACCAGTACGGATAGTATAGTACAAAAAGTATGAAACAATATCATTTTTCACTGATACTGATAGAAGATACCTGTTCACTCGACTTGAAGACCCCCAAATTGTCTCACAATTAACTAATATTGTATTATTTTAGGAGCAGGATCGTCCGCGGGCAATCTACGCGATCAGCATGGCATGGTTCCGTCAGTGGCAAGCGTTCGTCAGGAACAAGACGCCGCAACCACCGCCGGCATTAGATAACACACCTATACTTACTAAACAGGTAATTATTATAGATAGATTTTACGTACGATCTGAGTCAGAATTGCAAACTCACCGTAGAGCTTCAAAACTGCTATTAGAATGTTTTCAACTCAAGCAAGATTCTAAGATTTATTTATTTATAAAATTAATTAATTTTTTTATTTATTTAAGAAAATATTGTTCATTAACAGTTTGGTTGTAGCTTTAACCGTTTTCATAAAAAATGCGCAAAAAAAAAAAACTCTAATTTGGCACACAAAAGGGGGAAAGGGGACCCAATACCCATACTACATACTTGTTTCTACTTCTATAAATAAATAATAATAATAAAAAATAAAACTACCTCCATGCCAAGTTTCATGCTTTTAGCCAGATGGGATCGTAAAAAGAACTAAGGAAACTGAGTAAAGGATTTTCGCTTTTAACTTTTTTATTTTTTGTTTACGACTAAAAGTTACTTTACAAAAGTTGTAGATAATATTATTTGCAGCAAAAAATGTTAACTAATATTTTTTGTGAGACCTATTGTTTATCAGATAAACCATAAAAACCATTTAAATCCCTTTTTCCAAGATGACGGCCGTGGAACAAGGGCTACAATCCCTCAAACTTGGATTTAACTTTAAACGCAATTTAATTTTTTAGATATCAAGGAGGGTCTTGCTATCTAAAAAATAAAATTGCGTCCTCTGACAAATGCAACTCCAAATGTAACTTTTCAATGGACTAATTATGCAGTTGAGCTGACTAGATCACTGTATTTGACAGATAAATTGTTGTTTATATGACACTAGAGACCCGCCCCGGCTTCGCACGGCTATATTATGCATGTATTATACATATAAACCTTTCTCTTGAATCACTCTATCTATTAAAAAAACCGCATCAAAATCCGTTACGTAGTTTTAAATATTTAAGCATACAAAGGGAAATAGGGACAGAAAAAGCGACTTTGTTTTATACTGTATTATTATGCAGTGATGATGTATTATACTGCACGAATTTAATGTTTACTAAAGTTAATAGCGTGAATGTTTGACTTTTCGATGATACAGTTCCGAGCTGACAGCAGATAACGACTCAGTGTTTGAACAGTTGATGTGAGGGATCTACCCTCAACATTTTTTTTAAATACCTTGTTTTTAAATTTTGAGTTTTTACCACTGACTTGGTCTTCACCCGAAGCGCCATACAAGTCATAAAATTCACTATTTTTAATCCCATTTCGTCGTAATTACAGGAAATAGACGGTACAACGACCTACTCACTGAAACAAGGCTCGGATCACGCGCAACTTAGCGAGGAACTATGGCGATTCTTCACCGATATCTACGGTGGCGGGCCGGAGATCAAGCTCAAATCGCCGACGCATGCGCAGCCGAACATACCCGTCGACAACAAGTTCGATACCACGCGACTACAAAGGAAATATTCGGAATCTGATAAAGAAGATTACTGTACTAAGTCTAATTCGGAGATGAATATACGGGAGACGGTTCAGGTATACTTATCTTAATCTTATATCTACTTTTTTTATTATAAACTAGCGACCCGCCCCGGCTTCGCACGGCTATATTATGCATGTATTATACATATAAACCTTCCTCTTGAATCACTCTATCTATTAAAAAAAACCGCATCAAAATTCGTTGCGTAGTTTTAAAGATCTAAGCATACAAAGGGAAATAGGGACAGAAAAGTGACTTTGTTTTATACTATGTAGTGATAGTGACTATGTATTTGTAATATTGACCTTTGTGAGCGTGATCACATGAAAAAAAAACCCCATGAGTTTCTTGTGCCTTCTTCTCATTGGTGGGCGCGTTCCGAAGGCACACATCCTAACTTAGTTTTTAAGATGTTTCTATGTGATCTGTGTACAAATGTAATAAGCATCCAAGAGAATAAAAAAAATTGACTTTAATGGGCAAAGGTCTCCCTCCATCGGTCGCGGCCACTTTCGGCCAAGCTGGCTCGAGGCGGTCGAGCTCGTCTCGCCAACGCTTTCGTGGCCGATCTCGACGTCGCCAAGCACCCGGAGGTATCCAGCTTGTTGGTGTTTTAGCACATTTATCCCCGTCCATTATTACACTAATAAATAATAATCTTATATCTTCTTTATTAATTAACTAGCCGTTGCCCGCGACTTTGTACGCGTGTTATTTTCTTTTATATACTACCTTCTCTTAGCTTCTTCTTGAATCACTCTATCTATTTAAAAAAACCGCATCGAAATCCGTTGCGTAGTTTTAAAGATACATACATAGGGACAGACACCGGGAAGCGACTTTGTTTTATACTATGTAGTGATAAAGAGCAAAAAATTATATTTTGTTTTTGTGTTTGTAACGAATAGGCTCCGAAACTACTGGACCGATTTTAATGACACTTGGTATGAGGATACATTGGAAATACATGGCGAAATGGCTTTTTTTTGGGGCTATTTTTTATCCCGAAATTCCCACGGGATCGGGAGTTACGCCGGTAAAACCGCGGAGCGATGCTAGTTTATAATAAATCAAGGGAACATCATGATGGAACCGAAATGCTCTAGAATTCACCACGGTTCGAAGCCGTGGAACATTCGCCAATCTGAACTTGGCACCCGTGGCGTCTATCGACACTTAAGAGACCCATACATATAAACAGGCCAACTTAAAAGAGAAAAAAATTAAAAGAATGTTTTATTTCTTTCTAACATTAATTAGGCTACAAACTAATGTCCCTTTTCTTTTTCTTTACCTTTTATTAACTTTTCTTTTTCTTATCCCCAGACCGAACTACAAAAGAATCAGTCCCTACAAAACATAAACAGACGATACAAAGTCTCCAGAACAGCTGATTCTGACGAAGACGTCAATTACAGGCATTCGTTCCAATATAAGGCACATGAGCCAACGAGCCACGAGCCCATAACACATGAGACTTATAAGGCACACGAGCCAAACGGTAACTACCAAGACTCAGACGACGAAATGGAAGACCCACCAAGGAGCTACGTGAACACAATACGCATGGAGAACGGCATAGACAGTTCCGACCACGATACGAACGATAACCCCGTCCAAGGAGCCGGTGAAAATAGTACGTTGACCTCGAAACCACAGAAGACATCGAAGAGAAAAATAAAGAAAAAATGGAAAGCAAAATGATTCTTTTTGGCTTTCCAATTTGTATATAGACTACGTAATATGGTCGCGAGAGAATAAACATTCCTTTAATGGTGATTGGTGGTGCATTTACAATCTGTGGAGTGATTTTTTTCTAGGGACAAATGTGTAATTGAACAGTGAGGTAAAAAGCCAGTACTATTCAGTTCAAGTGCTTGATATATCTATAGAGGTTGATTCTCATATCGTTGGAAGGCTTCCGAAACAAAATACTTTCTTCTATCTCTTTTACTCTTGCTATATTTTACATATTTCCTAGATTGAGAATCAAACCTCAGGTGCGTTCAATAGCCTTTTATAAAATGCGCACAGACTTTATGGCATTGAACGAAGTGACGGATAAGCGAGGACCCGTCAATGTACTTGTAGCTTTACTGATATTCTGTAGCCCTTGAACTAGTTTTCTTCTTAAAAACTATAGGACATGAATGTATTAAAAATATGGGATGTGTGTAATCTGAACAAAGACTTTTTCTAATCTTTGATATAAAAATGTAAATAAAACATAGTTACTATTGTTAACCAATGAATTTTTGTAAGTTTATTTCAATATCACAGCGAAAAACGGACATTAACCTATTGATAAACTAATTACTATTAAAGATTCATAATTAAGTTACACCAAAATAAGAGAAAGTTAAGTTTTCCGTATAGTTTCATAATGCCTAAGATAGATAGCAGCAACACTAAACCACCATTAGCTACTGAATTAAAAAACTGAAAGATTTCTGTTACCCGTAAAAATCCATTTTGAAATGATATAAAAAAATTATAAGGCCCCTTATAAATTATATACACGACCTTATGGTGGTAATAAAGCGCGCTATTTTTCAAGTGATTTGAAAATAGTTTAGAAACAAAAAATGTATCTACTATTCCCCATTATCACTCTCTTATCATGCCGTTTCTTTCAGTTCTGACTTGTAAGGTCAACGTCCGTTATTCACATTGATTTTGGAATAGACTAATCGTTATCTATGGTAGATATATCCATGTTTAGTTAAACATTTGTCCCTTAAAATGATACATTTAGCGGCCTTCGCGCCCCACCGGGAGGGTACCTAATTAATTATACAATATATTAGTACAATTTTAGTTTAAATTCAAGTATATTAAATGAAATGTTATAAAATATACTTGAATAAGGAAACAAACTATAAATTGTGAAGTGACTTGTAAAATTTAAAAGTAATCTTACTGTATAGAAAGTATTTATGGAATTTGACTGCATTTTTCGTTTTCATATACCATGGATAAGGTATTTATTTTGTTATATATGGTTCTAAGTATATGTGTTTGTTAATTATTTTGATCAGCAATAAATAATTCATCTGTATTGGCTGCAGTTTTGACGTTTTATTTACTAGAGCTGTATGAGTTTAGATCCATTTGCCTTTCTTAAAAACATTTTTGTTCTTCCAAAAAATCCTAGACAGTTTACTGAAATTTTTTAGGCATTGCAATACCTATTTATATATTATTGACCTATTTAATTTAATATAAAATAATTTTCGATGAAGGTCGTCCCTAAAGAGATCTCGTACTATAGGAGATGTTGTTGGAAATTAAAAAAAAAAACATTTGAGTTGCAACCGACCACGAATCTAACCACTTTTCCTTCTGCATAAAGTAGCCATTGCTTTTTAAAAAGTACTAGGCAATCAGAACTTAGTAGAAGGTATAAATCATACTTAATACATTATCTCTTTCTTTCTTCAAATTATCTCCTAAAAAGGAGGTAGGATGTGAAAGAAGCTGGAATAATATATCCATTTATCTCGAGCAAGATTCATTAGATATCAGATAGTTTTTTGTAGTAGCTATACCTTCTACTGATTTCTGATAGCCTAGTACTAACAGACCAATTACTATCATACGGTTTAAACAGTAACGGATCGAAAGTGGTGGCACAAAAAACGGGTTCCCTACATCTCATAAGATGTTGCAATGAACCACGAAAAGTGTTCCCTACTAGGATGTTTGTACTAGGATGTAAGAACTCTGTAGGAGGTATACTGCTTCGTATTAAAGCAAGCCCGCCCACCACCCACCACTTTCCGTGACTGTGTAAAAATTGGTCCGTAAGTACTAGGCTATCAGAATTCAGTAGGAGGTATCCCACAAAAAACAATCCATCAAAAATTGAAGAAAGAGACAATGTAATAGCATTGTCTCTCTCTTAAGTGTGATTTATTTATACCTTCTACTACCTTCTGATTGCCTAGTACTTTTTACGGGCCAATGACTACTTTACAGAAGACCACTTTCCGTGACTGTGTAAATTGTTTGATAATAATTGGTCCGTAAGTACTAGGCTATCAGAATTCAGTAGGAGGTATTCCACAAAAAAACAATCCGATATGTACCTAATGTCAAATCATGCTCAAAATATTTGAATTATTTTTTCAGCTACCTTCAAATTGAAGAAAGAGAGAGACAATTGTATTACATTATCTCTCTCTTATGTCAGCAGTAAAATTGAAGAAAGAGAGAGACAATGTAATAACATTGTCTCTCTCGTAAGTGTGATTTATACCTTCTGATTGCCTAGTACTTTTTACGGGCCAACGACTACTTTACAGAAGTAACGTGGTCGGTTGCAGCTCAAATAATGTGTTTATTTTTTAACTCACAACATCTCAAATACTTACCTAATGTTTTTGACGTGATAACGTTTTATAAATTGGTGAACACCTGCAATTTCAAAAAAGTGTGACGTCACGCGTCGTTACTGGAACGCCTCATGTTATTGACAAGGTAACTATAGCAACGTTTTATCGTTGCCATGGTTACCATCAATGTTTTCTTATGACGTTATCACGTAAAATTATCGTCCGGAAACAGACTTTACAGACAACCATTTTTTTTTAAATTCACATCCCAAGTGAGATATGAGGAACACTTTTCGTGGCCCATTGCAACAAGCTACACCTCATTATGAGACCCGCTAATTTAATACTTACAAACTTACCACGTTCCATAGTTTGAACACCACCCCGCACTTGTTTCATGTTCCAATGGGAAGGAAATTTAATAACTTCACGTTATCCCCCATAACGGGAAATCGTCAATGGGGACAACAGAAATAAATTTTAATCATTTTATTGAGTTCCCCTGTCCCCATTGAATGGGGACAGAGTCAACGGGCATACACCAAATAAAACACCAGAATTTAATGAATGTTTCAAATATTTATTAAAATGAAGACTTAAATCGTGTTATTATAAGCCAGGTACAGTGTTTTATAAATTTATTCATTTAAATAGATAGGTAGGTCTAGGTACATCCTGTGTGTAATACCTTTACAATTTTTACGGGTAGGCTTGTTGAAAATCTGATATCGGACAAATTACATTGATTCAGTAGCACAACAAAAAAAAATGGATGAGTGTACCTACCTATGTACGCGCGTGAGAAGTTATACGTCCGTCCGTCCATCCTTCTGATATTTATTTTGCAGCCAGCTTCAACCAGTTACCTACTTTAGAATTACAGCAATGCGCGCGCAGCTTAAAATTTCACTCTCGCAGCTTCGACCTGTTTTTCTTTTGGGTTACGCAGCAACAAGTGACTTTTGTGTTGCAGATTAAAATTTTACTTAATTTTTTCATAAGTCGCCTAAAGAGCTGGTATAACTTCAAAAATAAATAAGTACATTTAAGACGTTAAACATGCTTAACCAACTGTCAAACTGATAAAAATATATCAACATTGTGGTTATTGAAATAGCCAATATATTTAAGAACAATCTGCAAGTCGTTTTTAAGTGGTGCCAGCGTTGCTAAAATGTTCTGAAAAACTGAATATTTATTTTATAGTAGGTACCTACCTATTTGTTTCTGGGTTGGGTGTTTTTGTATACTTATTATATTAAGTATTTAAGTAAAAGTATATAAGAATGTTAATTTGAGTGGGCCAGGGTAGAATCTGTGAAGAAGGTTTAATGGTTTAATTTTTTTTCAGTATAAATAAAGTGTATGAAATAATATTTGAGATGTTTCTAAGAGTGATATGTTCCTTAGCCAACCACATCAAATTATCTAAAAAAAACCTTTTTTTTTTAGAAAAATGCATCTTTTCTTGATAACTAAGTTCTAAATTTAAAAAAAATTAAATGCAGATATTAAGTATTTTGGTTCTAGGCGATTTTAGGATATGCCCTTACTGCCCCACTCAATTAAACTACCTGTTTAGGTATTCTATAATTTGTCTGGCCATTGATAATCTAGTTGCTTAACTTAGAGATAGATGGCGCTGTTCACGATATTCAGATTTTCAACATCCAACATTTAGGTATGTAGATATATTATACATGAAACGAATCAATAATAAAAGAGCGTAACAAAAATATATAAGTAATTATGAAAAATATTGTAGAATCTAAAAAATATTTTTCTCTCTCAGTAAAAATTCAAAAATCTACATTACACATTAAAATATTTAAGGCTCCTATGTTACGTATATCGTATATTCCTATTTGATAAAGTTCTTTTTCTACGAGCAAAGAAATTTACCTGAACTTTAAATGTTATGAATTTTTTTGTCTGCATGAATGATTTGAGGTTCAACAATATTTTTTTACAATTAGGCACTGAGGTACTATCTGGCATAAAAAGTGCAGACCCCGCCGTAGAATTCTTAAACTACTATTAAAATGTTGTCAACTCAAGCGTATCTGGTTAGCTTGAGCCAACAAACATTAGCAATTTTAGAACTCTACAGTGAGTCTGCAATTTTGTCGTTTTCTTGTTCTACTGGAGATGGCAGCACGAACTAAAACTTTGCACCGAACTGTAAGTCCAGGGAAAAATTGCTGCAAATTTTCCACCAGTGATAGCAACTCAGTGCATTTAGGGACCTTTTTAATATGAGGAGTTTGTAAAAAAAAACTTAGTTCAGAAAACTTTTCTAGATGGCGCCACGTACTGCAGCCCAAACAAGCTTTCTATCGCAATCGCTACACTTGTCAACAAACTTTATGCCCCTATGTTCACACCATTATTTTCTTAGGAACTTTTATGGTATGAATATAGGTTTAAAATTTTCGTTGACAGCTACGCAAGACTCGCTAACTCCTAAGATAAGGGAGCTGGCTAACTATGAAGCCTCTAATAAAGTTAGTATTTTTGTAAAAAAATAAACATCGGCATCAAAACTGCAGACCCACCGTAGAGATCTAAAATTATGGAACGGTTTCATTCTAATAACGTTTGTCAAGACTTTAAACGTCAACTCAAGCAGGACCTCAAAACCTCGCTTTAGTTGAAAACATTCTAATAAAAGCAGTTTTGGAGCTCTACGGTGGGTCTGAAATTTTGTTGCCTAATTGTACTTATGACGAATTAAGCTTGTTAGGAAAAAGCGCCATCTAGTTGACGGCCGAGAACCAGTTTTTTTTATTAAACACTCATTTACAAAATCGATTGAAGCAGTGAATATCGGTTTAATTTAGTTTTTTTTAACCTAAATTTCTACTTATAGTGATTATATTATACGTAATACACTACCATAATATTATGAACACATTTTTCAAGAGATATTTTTCGCGGATTTTTGTGCTGATACGATTGGTTGTGCTATTTAAACAAATAAAAGACATCAACGATATGTAGACGTAATGTGAGTTTTTGCTTTCATAGACATGATAACTAACTTAGAATTGCACGAAAAATTCAATGAGATTGATTTAAAACCGTAATTATAAAAAATATTATTTTAAAATTATGTACTTATATTTTTTCAAGTCGGTTCAAAAATTATGAAATTACTCGTAGAAACCTCCATTTATAAACTACAGTATAAGAAATATTCGAAAAAAAATTACGTTTGTTAAAGTACAATGCGATCATAATGGTAATAGGAGCGAGCTAGCGCCATCTTGTGACGTCATCGCTTTATACTGCAGCCATATTTACTAAGTTCATACTGCAGCCTACTGCTAACTTTAGACGGGTTATTTGTGTGAACGAACAATTTTACAGTATTTTAACTACTGCCGCTCGGACTTTGCTAAGGCTGCCCACTGACTGTGATTCCTGGGTCACTTATTTGATAATGCTATTTTAGATAAAAGTTAATTTTTATCTTTTCTTAAAATGTGTTGCTGCGACCAAAACTTTGAACTCTGTTTCTCCAAGATTATATGGATTGTATGAATTTAAAAATACTCTAACATATTCTGTGCCTATCTTCACACCGATATTTTCCTATTGGATTCTGTGGTGTGAACTTCGTCGCATACCGATCATTGAAAGCTGATCGAAACCCGTCTGAAGTTTGATAATTCTTGCGGCAGAAAATGGCGCTAAGTCGGTCCTTTTAGCATTTTAACAACATTTTCTTGTAATCATTATTTGGTATATTACACAACAAGACAGAAAAATGAGTTTAACTCATTTTTACAATGTTAAACACTATAAAACTGGGCGAGAGTAACAACAATTTGATATAAAAAAATAAAAATAAATAAAAATTATGCATTTGTAACACAATAATTATTATGTTCTAAGACATTTTAAATTGTATTTTCATTAATTTCAAGTCAATGTGATTTAAGTTAAAATGCTAATTAAAAAATGTCAAGATTTTCTTTTTTTAGTTCAATATCCCATGCCAAAGTTTTCCGGTTTGTTTTCCACGGTCAAATGGCTTGACCGATTTCAATGAAAATTTATTCAGGAATAGTCCTAAGTATGGAGAAGGACATGGTCTACTTTTAATCCCGATATTCCCATGGGATACCTGATCAAAACCGGGCGCACCTGGTGTAAGTATAATTTTCTTACGTCAAATATGCATAATGATCTGAAACTTACCACGGTTCAAAGGCTTGGGATTATTATTCGCCACCCGTGGCGTCTTTAATAGTAATATAATAATAGTTTTATAACTAATTTATTCATTTTTTTGCCAGCAAAATGTCTTTAAAATTTAGTTCGAAACAATTAAAATGCCTTAGAAAAAAATTGTTAATGAAATAAACACTTTTAGTGTTAACAACTGTTTTTATCGTCATACGACTGTTTTAAGAAATAAATTAAAAACATGTATCTACTGCTTATTATAAACATGATAATATTAGGTGGAAAATATATACAGATATTTTGAAAAGTTGCGCCTTTCAAATAATTAAGGTAAAAGTTAATATCTAAAAAAAAAAATTTAATAAAAAAAATTGCATCATGTCGTTGTATATTCTGTAAATACTAATTATTATTTTAAAAATTGTGAATGAAGTAATATTTTTTGTACTTATTGAAAAACAGTCTGGTTCTATTTTCTATTGTATTTATAGTTTTTATGTAGTGGCTGCTGTTGTAAATGACTAGGGTTTACGACGTAAACTGAATCATAAATATAAAACCCCAACTTTGTTAAAACATTAATTGGCTAATTTATATTATAACATCGGCTAATTTATATTATAGTTAACATCGGCTAATTTATATTATGTGTATAAGTGGGAGTGGGCTGGCCACGTATGCCGAAAGCAGACAGAAAGATGGGCAAACAAAGTCACCCAGTGGGTCCTTCAAGACGGCAAGCGTCTTCGAGGTAGACCAAAAACGATGGAACGACGACTTGGATGCATTCAACGCAGAGTGGCCAAAACTAGCTGGAGATCGGGACACATAAAGGGAAATGGGGGAGGCCTTTGCCCAGCAGTGGGACATAATAAGCTAATAAAAAAATTATAAAAAATACATCGGCTACTTTATATTATACATTGGCTACTTCATATTATACATTAATGATTTATATTTTGGCTATGCCGATTGACAATGGATTTCAAGATGATAAAATGAAGGCCTGTATAATTTTCGTATTGCAGAATCGGGCAATTTGAAGTCAAACAAATGTCTGAGATCAAAAAATAAACGATTTAGATGTAGGTATGGCATAGAAGCATTATACGCTAAATTTTTATCCAGACTCTTTTAGGTTCATTTAATTTTATTTATTTGCATTCATAGGTTGATGCCAATTAAGTTTATACAAAGTTGGGGTCCAAATGATTACAATCTACATCCTTAGGAATGATTTGTGCAAAAATATTTTCAATAAAAAACCTATTTTAACAGTCCTCATAATAACTTAAATTAACATTTTTTGTTTCATTGAAAACATTCTTGCTGAAATCTTTTCTGATATTTGTATGAAGGTAATATGTATAATTTAATTTTTTTTATATTGCTTAAAACACTATGTGCGACGACCTAAACTTAAATTTTTTTTTAGACTTTCGTAAAATTTGTATTTTTTTTACCCAGATCTTTGATGGAATTTTAAATCAAATAACTAAAAAAACCGAATAGCTACTCTTAAAGAATGTAATAAAAAAGCAAGTAATCATACATATTAAAGTTTTTTTATATATCAATAAAGATTTCGTATATTGCAGCACACTCTTATATTAAATGTTATTTGTAAAACCGACCCATTATGGTTTTCCTGTATTTCTTGTTCTATCTCTTTCACTAACCTAATATAGTCATTTATTTCTAGAAGATAAGTTTCTGAGGTAGATTAAATTTTTTACAGTCCTATTAACCTAAAGAAAATTATAAATTATTTACAAGTATATGCATTCTCCTTTTTATGTAATTGTACTTCTGTATGCATTGATACAACGGCTATTATATATTTTCGTTTTTTTTTTGTTAAGTAAAATATGTAATTTATAAATCAATATTTTAAGAAATTAAATTGTTTAATATGTCAGTTACATTTTAATATTGTAATTGTATTTTAATATGGATTTGAACCAATTTTTTTAGCCACTCTATTATATTTTTTGCAGTTATAATTTTCTATAGAAATATGCACAATGTTATGCAAACTCTATTTTACTAGCCTAGCTAGATTATGTTTTGAATATTTTTATTCAAAATTTAAGGCACTTAATTGCTGCTTTTGCATTTTTTTTAATTGAAATCAGACATAGTCAACATCAATATTATTTAAGCTCAAATGCTAGAACAAATGCCACTAAGACAAATTAAATATTTTCTAAAGTTTACAAAAATATATTTTTATTTTATGTATTGTTTTTGTTTTTTTTTGTTGCCTACTATTTGAAAAGTTCACATTACTTTTTTTTATTAAAAAGTTTTATATTTTTGGCACAATTGGTTGACAATAACTGATGATTTTTTTATTTTGGAGCTATTTATCTGTGAATGATTGATTATTAGGTAATTAAGACCCTCTAAATGTTACATTTAACAATTACACTTAAGATGATAGACATTCTATAAAATTAACAGATCTGGTGTTAACCTACTCAGGCAGAATAGAATAATTAATAATTGTTGTAAAAATGAATAATGCTCTCTGTTGTATTATATCGCGTGGAGAACACCGGGCCTCTCTAGAACATATTATAATAGCCCGATATCCTCAAGAGTCATATTCCACATAAGTAATTATGTATAATTCTGCTATACAAGCAACCACTCAAGCAAGTGACCAATCATCTCCTAATTGCTAACTGTACCTCGTCTTACAGAGTTGGTCCCATTCGCACTCCATCGAGACTTCCTTCATGTTATGTACGCTATAAATAAACAATATAAAATTCCGAAAGTACATACACGACTAGATCACATATTCATGTAGAATTCGGAAATATTTTGGTATAACCAACGTACGAATACACAATTTGGCAATATAAACGAGGGCGCGCTCGCCCCCTTACATCCTACACACTTACAAGCAATCGATTCCAACAACAAATTCGAATTACTACTGCACAAGACTATTTACAGCTTAGACCAACCTTACCTAACTGAGGTAGTTCGGTATTCACATAAGCTAAATGCAGGAAACTCTCGCTGCCGTTCCTCCACCAGACTACTTACCGGCAGATGAACGGGGAGTGATGCGAGAGGCGTGAGGCGAGGCTAGTGAGGCGGCGGGGGTGGTGGCGGAGGCTTCGGACTCTGCGCCGTGTGGAACGCCTGCGTAAAGGCGGGAAGCCGCTGAGGAGCGCGCGTCGTTTGCGTCCCGCTCGTGCTCGGTCCACCACCCGCCTCCTCAAAGGGCGGCGGCTCGCTCTCCTCCAGCAGGCCGCGCAGCATCTGGCTGGACAGTCCAGAGGGACCTTCCCCCGGGTCGATGAGCAGCGACTGGTCCAGCAGGTGCGCCTCCATAGAGTCCGAGAGCTCCGGCGTCAAGTAAGGCAGGCTCGGCGTCGGTTCCGAGTACTGCTGCGGTACCACGTACACCATGGGGTATTCGACCGGCAACAGCGCAACTTGAGGCGACCGAGGCTGCTCCAACTTAATATCGAGAGGTTCCTCCACCTTCACATCGAGAGGTTCTACCTTTATATCGAGTTCAGGTGATATCTCTACTATGATTTCGGCGACAGGGACGGGGGTCCGCGCAGGCTCCGGACCCGCAGAGGTGCTCTCCTTAGGCGAGGGCGACTTCCATATATCGAAGTCGGCGCCCTCGAGAGAGTACTCGGTGTAGGTCTCCTCGAAGGCGGAGGGATCTGGAGGCGGATCGGCGGAAGTACCGACGGCCGCCGATCGCCACGACTCGTCTGGGTGTGCGTTCTTCACGTGCCGCACGAGGTGGTCCTTTCTCCCGAATTTCTGCGGACAGTATGGGCACAGGAAATCGCGCCGCCCCGTGTGCACGACGAGGTGTCGACGCACGTCTTTCGCCGTAAAAAACCTCCTCTCACAAAAATTACAAGTGAATTTCTTATCTGTTTCGTTTTTGACGGTTCTACTACCCGTGTGAACCTTTAAATGGTAGACTATATCCTGACGATTGGTAAAAACTTTATCACATATTTTACATTGCAAGTTTCCCTCCTCGGCAGAATGTAGAGCGGCATGTTTGCGGTAACTCATGAGGGAAGTGTATGATTTTCGACATTCGGGTCTCTCGCAGGTGTACAACTTCTTGACAGGATTGTGAACACGGACGTGGTTGGTGAGATGATCTTTACGGTTGAATGTTTTCCCACAGACGTTGCAGGCGAAGGCACGAGCCTCGCTGTGGATGAGGTTGTGTCGTGCCAGCTTGAACTTGGAGTTGAACCTCTTGTCGCAGAACTCACAGGGAAAGGGTAACTCACCAGTGTGGGAGAGGACGTGCTGGGAGAGCTTGCCGGGGCTGGTGAAGCGCTTGTTGCAGGCGGTGCACGCGTGGCGCTTGGCCTGGTGTCGACGGGTGCGTCGCGCGGGTTCAGGGACAACGGCGGAAGGCTGCGGCGCGGTCGAGGGGCCCGGCTCCGGCTCGGGCTCGGGGCCGGGCACCGCCGCGGCGGCGGCGGGCTCGTCACGGCGGCGCGGCAGCGTGGGCACGCGACGCGCTACCTTTACCGTACGGAACAGCTGCTTGATGCCACCGCTGGGTCCGGACGGACCGAGGGCGACGTACTGCAGCTTCGACGGCAGCTGCGACGCGGGCGGCGCTACGAATCTCTTCTGCGGGGCGGGCGAGCGCTCCCCGCCCGTCTCCTCGGAGCCGCCCTCCTCACCTTCTCTACGGTTCGGTGGCGGACTGGCCATCTCGCGCTCATTTTTGACGAGCTTCCACTATATCGCCGTTAGAGGATCGCGCTTCGTGCTCCCGTTGGACGTTTCCTGGCGCTGGACCGTCGCGATGGCAGAAAACATTTCTGTCACATTGACGATCTGGAAGCCCTTTTTCGTATTCGTGTCACATGGTTCTCGCGGAATTTCTCGACACCCATAAGTTTATTCGTGTCTAGTTCCACTGATATCGACTCGTTGTATATTAATTTGATTATAAAAGCGTAACTTTGGACGATATAACAATGCGAAAAATGCCTTTTTCGAAGAAATACGTAGCACTTGACATCAAATTCAAGAAATGTCAAAATAATGGAATGAAGCCAAAAGCCATGTCAAAAAAAGTCCGCCGAATCGTCAGCTGTAGACCATTGACCTAAATCTAGCGCTTCCAGTATTATTATTACAATTACTCTATTTGACGCATTGCTTTGTTCTAATATTATTATTTTCTCTTTTCAATAAAATAATCAAACTTCTAATCCATAATTTGTTGAAATTGGAAAGATTCTAGAAGATAATCGTGGTTTTTGAAGAGGAGTGGAAAAAAATCGAGGCCAAAACTTATCTTTGATCGAGGCCCCAGGCCAGAAGGTGGCTGGGCCAAATATAATCAACTTTTTTGGCGGCAATCAAAATATATGACAGATGCGCTTTTTTTTTCAATTTACGCTAACTTTTCATTGTTGTGGCATAAAAGAGGTAGGATCTATATACATCCTAACAAATTACTACATTTTTAAGTGACCGCCTCATAGAAATCCTAATTTCGTGCAGAGGCCCGAACCTGTGGCCCGAACGTGTATTTTGTGGACCGCCTACTCTCTGACCGATTTTAAAAGACACAACGCGTAATCTCGCAATCGTTTTTACGCTCCGCTGTGTTTTTTTACTGCAAACGTTGGTTTATTACAGTCAAGGAAGTTTATTGTAAAAACTCTTGGTTGCAGTTGAGCTATGGTTGAGCTTCAGTTGAGTTGCAAGCGAAGTGCGAATGGTCTTGAATCTGTGTATCATGCTGAAAATCAAGAAATTAATTTACTGTATTATCTATCATAGACAATAGGCATCTGTCATTTTTAGTCTATGATATTTTCTGTCTTGTTTTATTCGATCGCTTTTTCTCTTTTCGTCTTGTTGTAAAGTCGTCTAGACACCCTCTTTCCGCACCCTTCTATCTCCATTTGCCCACCCCTCTAGCTAGACATTTTTGAATTCTAACCTAATTTTGAATTATTTATTGTTGTGAGCCAAAAAAGTGTTTTTGAACTTCTTTTTTCCTTTGATTTGGAATAAAAATCTCTAACGGTAAGTATTCAATCCATAACTATGGCAATTTGATCTTGTAATCGCCGAAATAAGACATAAAAAGCTGTGAAAAAATGCATCATCATAAAGCTGTTTCATATTTTTATCACATCTATTATTAAAGATAAATTAATAACTACACTTACTAGAGCTTATGTGCTAAAAGCATTAATATTCACTTTGAAAATACACGATTTTGTGATTTTAGTGCATTGATATTTTCTGTTTTTATCATTGAATTTCTTCTGATTGTGTTAATCAGCTGATATTTAGGTATCCAAACCACTGGACTGATTTTGTCTAATCAACGACCTTTGTGTTGCTTGCTGTTTTCTAGTCTGAACTCCGAGTGTTACTTACTTTTTAGACTTACAAGGGAAAGTTACACGGTAAAGTTACTTTTTGTAAATAGGTACAGTTGGTAACAGAATTGCAGACCCACCGTAAAGTTCTAAAATTACAATTGTTGGAAAGTTTAAATTCTAATTCTAATAAATTGATAAGTTGAAAGACTTAAACTCAAGCACTACCTTAGAATCTTGCTTGAGTTAAAACATTCTAATAATATCAGTTTTGCAGCTCTACGGTGGGTCTGCAAGTTTATTGCCTTATTGTACAGTATCGATCAGTGTGCTACAATAATACAAGTAATTTGAACTTACGACCTTCTTCTAATAGACGTTACACACAAACATAAATACTTGAATTAAAAGTACTCAGTGTGATTATTATTTTCAACTTGTTAGCTATGTGTTTAGTTGTGTGAGTGGTATAAGCCGCCACCCGCTACACCAACCGACGTGGGTTCGATCCACAGGTTAGGTTGTTCTAATGTTCAAATAGTGCTGCACAGGAAGAAATAGATATTTTTCATAAAAAAATCATACAATTATGACCATTTTTAAACAAAACTTAGCCGAATTCTAGGCTATTGAAAAATGATACCATTAGGTACCAACAATCAGCATTTTATTTTTATACATATTTCTATACTAATGTTGACGAGACAATTGGCACAATGGTTACCATGCCGGACTGCCAAAAACGGTTGCGGGTTCGATTCCCGCCTCAGACATGTATTTATGTTTAGATATTTGTCTGTGGTCTGGTTGTTTCTATGTATTATAAGTATATATTTACAAAAGAAAAATATGTAAGTAGTAAATCCGCTGTCTAGCATAACACAAGTGTTACCTAGCTTGGGGCTAGATAGCGATGTGTGGAATGTCCTACAATATTTATTTATGTGAAGAATTAAATAATATTGTTTTGTGTCCAGATGTCTGCAGAACAGGTAGCTGTAGTAGGGTCTGCCCCAGCATCCGCCACCAGCGTGGCTGAAGAGCAGCAGCGTTCTGGCAGCCTCGCAGCTGGTTCTGTTGGTATGTAGTTTATATAAATATACTAGCTGCGCTCCGCGGTTTCACCTGTGTAACTCCCGATCCCGTGGAAATATCGGGATAAATTAAGATGTAAGCTATCCCATCTTTCAAGTTGGATTAAACTGCACACGGTCTGCAAATTTAATTAAAATCGGTTAATTAGTTTAGGAGTCCATCGTGCACAAACCACGTGACACGTAATTTATATATATTAGAAGATAGTAATCCTTACTTTTCTACTTTCCGTTGTCTTGTTCCTATGTATGTTTAGGGACATAGGGGCATAGTCATGGCAGTTATAGGTTTTATGGCACAAAAATATTTGTGCTAGTGTCATTATACAGGGAGGAAACAGTCGACTACGTTTGTATGGAGAGAGCGCAGGTACCCTTTCACCTTAACACTAGCTGCGCCCCGCGATTTCATCCGTCTAATGATTTTCTGCGCAACTTTTTTCTTTCGAACCTTCTCCTGACAATAACAAACACAACAAAAAAAGGATTAGCTAAATTGGTCCAATCGTTCACGCGTGATGCCGTGGCCAAGGAAAATAGGAATATAAAGATAGACTAGCTTTTGTCCGCGACTTAGTCCGCGTTACAGTCGAAAATGGTTCTAATAGGATTGGACCAAGGAATCACGTTGTCCCATGCAAACTTGGCCCCCTTTTTACACCCCCTTAGGCTATGCGTTGATCCGTCAGTCAGGCAGGACAAAGCATTTTATATGTATCACTATAACTACATAGTATAAAACAAAGTCGCTTTCTCTGTCCCTATATCCCTATGTATGCTTAAATAAATCTTTAAAACTACACAACGGATTTTGATGCGGTTTTTTTTAATAGATACAGTGATTCAAGTTGAAGGTTTATATGTATAATACATGCATAATATAGCCGTGCGAAGCCGGGGCGGGTCGCTAGTAAGATATGTTTTATTACCATTAGAATATTGCACACCTACGCAGGACGCCTCGAAAATAATCTTTATTTTGCCTATCCCAATAATCCCAAGGGAGGGGAGTCTCCCTTGTACTCTTAAACATATTGCCTTCCAGCAAGCCAAGCCGCCAGCCAAGCTGGCTCCGAAGAGAAGTTCTACGGCGGCTGCGAAGGCCCGGACGCGATGTACGTCAAACTAGTGTCCTCAGACGGTCACGAGTTTATAGTGAAACGGGAACATGCTCTCACATCCGGCACGATCAAGGCGATGCTCAGTGGACCGGGCCAGTTTGCTGAGAACGAAGCTAATGAGGTCAATTTTAGGGAGATACCGTAAGTTTTGTACAAACTTGTACTTGTATGCGATTAGACCCTTTTTAATTGGGTCCTTTTTGTGAAGATGGAGAAGGCTTGCCCAGCACCTACTATCCTCTCAGCTTATTCGACCATGTCCAGAGGCGAGAACTTGTCAATACTTCTGTAGTCAACTAAGCCGCGGGTTTCATCACGATGTTTTCCTTCACTGTAAGAGCAATGTCAATTACTCACATATTGCACATAATTTTGACGTGACAACGTCTTATAAATTGGTTTGCCGGGTGACACTTCAAGAAACTGCGTTACGCTCCGCTGACGTTATGCGCTCACAATGAGAGCGAGTGAGAGGCACGCGGGCATGGTTAGCCCGCCTAAGAGCGAGAGAGACAGACATAAAAAGTGAAAGGCACGCGTCCCTTCCACTCGAGCACAGTTGTTGTCACGTAAAACTTTCGCCCGTATACCGACTTTACAGGCAACCAGTTTTTTTTTTAAGAAAAATTCATTGGTGCACGGCCGGCCTGGATTCGAACCCACGACCTTCATAATGAAAGTCGAGGTGTCTACCACTAAGCCAACACCACTCTGGGGCCAACACTGGGCCAACACCACTAAGGGTACTGGCGCGCCAGTACCCTTTCCCCTCAGATTTCTGAGATTTCCATACAAACGTAGTCGACTGTTTCCTTCCTGGATAATGACACTAGAACAGACAGACAACCATTTTTTTTACTCAACCCATTTGTAATAGGTATAGTTATCAACCTATTTAATTTGACAATATTCTTTTCATCTATTAACCAACTCGGTGATGGTCGATGAGAAAACATTATTTTTTTAAATACCTAGTCTTGATTAGAAAAACCTCCTTTACATATTATATTTTTTCCTTTCAGATCTCACGTCCTACAGAAAGTATGTATGTATTTCACATACAAAGTTCGTTACACGAACTCATCCACCGAGATCCCAGAGTTTCCTATTGCACCGGAGATAGCTCTCGAACTGCTAATGGCTGCCAACTTCCTCGATTGTTAAACTAAACGGTATAGAGGGCGCTAGTGAGCTCACACGGACATTGTAATTGAAAACTCATATTAAATATTATTATTTACTAGGGTGTACCTAGGCAGACACATAGGGATATGATACAAAGGGACAGACAGTGGAAAGCGACTAAGTTTTATACTATGTAGTGGATTTATTTATTTCAATAAAAAAACTTATTTTAAGTACAAAATTTAAACGTTAATATTATTAAAAAAAAGTATACACCTTTTTAACCGAATTCAAAAAAAGGAGGAGGTTCTCAATTCGGTTGTATGTATTTTTTACATTTTAGTTTGTGGGATATAGTACACATCACTATCTAGTCTAAAACGAGCCTTGTAATATGGTGACAACGGTGTAAACTTTTCTTTTCGAAATTAGTGTATAAGTTCTATGTCCAGCTGGGTTTTTTATTTTCTAATGAAATAAGTTTCTTTCAAATGTTTTTTTTAAATAATTTTTGTTTTTCTTCTTTTTTTATCATTGTATAAACAGCTCACTAGCGCCAATATCTATAATATTTGCCCCCTTATACAAGATTTCGCCAATTGACAGATTTCTCTTCTATGAAATTGACATAAGCCAACAAAAAGTCACGTGGTCTTGCGTTAGAGAAAAAAATGGAAGACAAAGAATAATGGCAAAACATCGAACTAAAATTACTTGTTTTGCAAGGAGGTTAGGTTCTTGAAGTTCCTAAATGTGTAATGGCGTCAGATGCTGATGAAGAAAATGGAAAACACGTGACTTTAAATGCTTAAATCTTTTTTCCACATCTAGTTCACGAAATATTATCAATTTTATTGTAATCTAGAAAAACGGATTTGTCAGGTTTTTCCTATTTGGGTATTTTGCGTTTTGCCTTGCGATGATTATTTCATCTTATGTCAATTTCATAAATAAAAATCTGTCGATTGGCGATATCGCTAATGGAAAGTAATTTTTTCTAAAGGGTGCAGAACTTGGGAATATGTAGAAGATTTCGACCTCTAAGTGAAAACTTAGGTTTAACGATATTATTTTGTATGGAAACGGGAGAAAAGTTCCTTATGGTCATAACTGGGGCCTTATTCAGCTATTTTGCATTAATGGATTTACCATTGTGTCGAGATTGTGACTTTATTTGGTATTCTGCTAAAGTTTTAAATCGCAATAGAATCGCTATGGAGTCTCAATGGAATGGTAATAAATACGTCTTTAGTGTTGCCTAGCAACATGGTATAAGATTTTACCGTTGCTGGGCAATATATCGTTTTGACATCAATCGAGATTCCATTGAGCCACGATTCTAGAGCAAAATACCAAAGTGAGTCAGTGGTTTTTCGATAGAATAGTTAACAGAAGAATACCAATAGACGTTTTTGACATATTATAATGTCATATTTTTGACATTATTTGTCAATTACGATTCTATCGACACTCTTTTGAAACACTATTGTTTTAGCAGACTTAGGCCCCAGACGTAGCTATAATAATACAGGATGTTTGGTGGTGAGCCAATTAAGATATGGGTGACAGAGGAGCTTTCCTCCTACCTGCTGGCCCTTATCTGGTTGGGATCCAACTCCTAGCTGCGGAGTTATGTCTCACCTGCAACCAAAAAGGATCCCATATTCGAAGTTTCAGACTCGCACTGGCTCGACGTACGTATATGTACTCACACTGCTAAAACAAAACCGGCCAAGTACGAGTCGAACTCGCGCACGGAGGGTTCCGTACCATGTTGAATGGGACCCTCAAAAAAATATTTTTTCTTATGTTTTTAGTATTTGTTGTTATAGCGGGAACAGAAATACATAATCTTTCAACAGTCTAGCTATCACGGTTCATAAGATACAGCCTGGTGACAGACAGACGGACGGACAGTGAAGTCTTAGTAATAACCGTTTTTACCCTTTGGTTACGGAACTCTAAAAATCACGCTAATTATTTTATCATGATTTCATAAAGTACAGTACATGCACTCGGTTTTACGCAAAGACTTTCAAAATATTATTAACAGTAGTCCGGGCAACCAATTTGTACTCAAGTTTGAGATCTAATACAAAAAAAGGACAAAGTTTTTTTGTATAAATAATAATGAAATTTTTTGTATAAATAATCAATAATGTTCTTATGTCATTTAAAAGGTGTCCGGACATTTACTATGAGAGCTTGGCATTGTGGTTTTTTTTCGCGGTGCATTTTGAGACCCAAACCTATCGATAGAGGGCATTAAGATGAACAAATTATGCCATCACACCGAACCCTAAAGCGTCTCGGAAACGGGATATTTATTCAACCAAACGTGGTGTTTATAATGCTCTCTATTGATAGGAGTGAGTTTTAAACTGCGTCGCGGCATTTTTAATTTAATGTTGTTTCTGTAGGCCTTTTAATATCTATGGTTTTACCACTTTTACCACAGATTTTTTTTATAGCAAAAACAGACTAATCAGCGCAAACTTGCCCATCATTGGTCCATTTTTTTTTTCAAATTTCGCGACTCGGAATCGCCGTCACAGATTGTAATATTTAAGGGGAGTCCATACGCCAACGACCTTGCTACACAGCCTACTAAATAGTTACTACCGGCACCGGTCGCCTTCGTTGGTGAAAATTGTTGATTGTAACGAATGTGTTTTGTTTTTCTCAAAAGTGTTGAGATGGAATTATAGGTGAGATTTTTACCGATATTTTGGTGTGATTTTGAGCCTAAAATTCCCTATAGTTTTGAAGCTATCCTAAAATTATTAATTAATGCTAGTATAACTTTGAAATGACAAGGAATTCTCATCTCTAATTACCCCAAAATATTGGTAAAGATCTCACCTACAATTTCATCTCAGCACTTTTGAGAAAAATAAAACACATTAGTTACAATCAACAATGTTAGTTGTAAGCGACGTATATTTCTGGCGCGTTGCGTTTGGTAGCATAATTAGCCTTAAAGTCAATTTCTTCTAAGTGGTAAAAAGGAGCCATAAAGCTAAGTATGATTTGAATGAATCAACGAGCGCTCTCTGTTCATAACCACTCAGTCAGGCTGTAACTTAAAAGTTAACTTAAAACTTTATCGAACATTCATGAAAATAAAGGGCTGCAAAATTTTGATATAAATCTTAGCCCTACATTTTTGGCACAGTTTAAAACTCAATTTTAGATTACTGTCAAAAATGTGTGGATTAAATCTATATACCTATACCCACAAAGAAAAAAAGGTTTCTTGAAGCAAGAAATTATCCTCTTTTTAAATTTTAGAATATTGCTTTTAAAATTAAAAATACTGCTTATCATTTTTAAGATTTTTTTTTACTAAAAATCAAGATATTTTTCTTTAGCGCCTAGGGAGAGGATGATTGCTTTTTAAAAAGAAACATTTTTTTTTCTGTGTACTTGTGGTTTAGTAAAATTGATACTTTCCAATATTGCTGCAAGTAGAGTTCAAATAGTAATTAAATTTGCCTAGCTTAGTTTAATTACCTCTACCTATAATAACTCTTTAACTATTTATTGTATAATTAACCATTTTGTAAAATCTACTCATTTGTATTTAAAAAAAAAACATTAATCATTTGAATTGGTTATAAAACTAACTTTATTGCTAAAGTTGAAAGCAAACTGAAGTTAGTTGTGAGCGTGGCTTTGCGCAGGTACAAAATCTTCTAATATTTTGCTGTTGCGCAGCGTCTTGCCCCTAACTTCAGAGCTGTAGAGTGTTTAAATTCTCATCAATTCATCTTTTATTCATCAATATCTGTAAAATATTATTTATTTTTCTAATTTTCGTATGGCATAGCGAAACCATGTTAGTTTGTCTCACAGCTAGTGTATCTGACAGACCGTCTCGAAAATATTGTCTCGAAATAATCAATGAGACAAAGTGAATGTGGTCATAGTTATAACCAAATAGCAAATAATGTTTCGCTTTGTAATAATTTTGTTAAATAAACCTAAAGAAATATTACGATTTGTTTTAATTTATTTCTTACCAAAATAAGGATAATAATAAAATAATGGAATGCCTCCAGTATCCAGTCCCATACTTTGCTATTAAACTTATTATTTTAAAAGGCTCTACGTGTTGGCTTCGGCTCCCCGCACGCCTTCCAAAGGTCCGGGCTGCATAGCTGATCTATGCTAATATTATAAAGCTGAAGTTGTTTGTTTCTTTGAACGCGCTAATCTTAGGAACTACTGGTTCGAGTTGAAAAAATATTTTTGTGTTGGATAGTCCATTTATCGAAGAAGGCTATAGGCTGCTTTTAATTTTGATATTATCACGGGATCAGGACTTACGCGGGTGAAACCGCGGGGCGCAGCTAGTCTATAATATAAAAATGAATCGCTAAATATGTTGCCAAGCGCAAATCTTGAGAACAGCTGAACCGATTTTGCCAATTCTTTTTTGTTGTGTTTGTTATTATCACAAAAAAGAAAAACCCCCATGAGTTTCTTGTGCCTTCTCATAGGTGGGCGCATTCTTATGGCACACATCCTAACTTTTTTTTTAAGACTCTTCATTTTCTCTTTCTCTCTTTATTTTATAATTATTTTAATTTCTATGATAAATAGAAAATGAAAAAAAAATACAAAACATAGGGGCATAGTCATGGCAGTTATAGGTTTTAAGGAGGAAACAGTCGACTACGTTTGTATGGAGAGAGCGCAGGTACCCTTCATAGGGCTTTTACCTTAATGACTACCGACAAAGATTACCTGCACCGGAGAAACTTTATTTAAAAAAATGTCAAATTAATCTACATACCCCGTTCCATTACCGACATTACAGCAGTTGAGCCATACTTCCATGAGTTGAGCTGATTAAATCACTGTATTTGACAGATCAATTGTTTGAATTGAGCTGATTAAATCACTGTATTTGACAGATTAAGTATTGTTTAAATGACATGTACTGAACGAATTTATTGTTTACTAGAGTTAATTGCGTGAATAGTTGACTTCTCGATGATACAGTTCCGAACTGACAGCAGATGACGATTTGAAGTTTGAACAGTTGATGTGAGGGATCCTTAAGACTACCCTCAACATTTAATTTTTTTAATTACCCCGTTTTTATGTTTGAGTTTTGAGCATTGACTTGTATGGAGAGGCCTCTTTGTGAAAAGTGCTTTGAAAATTTATTCAAACGCATGAAATTTTGAATAGAGGCTGGTGGAAAATTCTTTGAAAAGATTTAATAAGTATCAAAACATAACTGAGGGTCCCACGTATAAGATTAACTTAGGTAACTAAGTAAATATTGCAGGACACTCCAAGAAATAAAACGAAATAATATCCTTTATTCAGTTTATTGCATAAACAAAAATTGGTGTCCACTTTCACAGACGTACGGTTAATCTCAGGCGTACTACTACAATATATCGACTACATTCATTTACTTTGGAATGAAATCCTGGCTTATACACTAAAAGAAAATATTATTTTACAAAATTATCCCTCAATAAATAAATTCTGACATTACAAACTAATCGAAAAAAAATAACTAAAACTCTAGAAATTCCATCTGAGATCTAGGCTTATATTAAACTTTGGATAAAACATTAAGAGCTCCCTTCGCGGCTCTTGACACCTTAAACATAAAATCGGAAATATTTTGCTTTGCTTTTTTTTTCTTAAAAACTTAGTAATATCCTCAAGATTATGCTAAAATCAAGTGAAAGAAGAAAACCTGTCAAATTAACGCTTTTTTAACCGACTTCAAAAAAAGGTGGAGGTTCTCAATTCGATTGTATGTGTTTTTTTATGAATGTTCGCGCAAATCTTCTTTGTTTATCAACCGATTTTGTAACTTAAATGTGTTTTGTCACTTTCGCACACCTGTCATCAATAAAGGGCAAAAAAATGCATAAACACATTTAAACTAACGAAAGCTTATTAAATGTTTACGACTAAGGAAGTTAATATCAAGCGTTAATTTGACAGATTCTCTTTTGTTACGCGATTTTAGAATATTTATCTTGGCTCTATAACTTTAAGAAAATTAAGATTTCAAATCTGATTTTGCGACAAATAATATCTAGAAGCGTGAAGGGCCACCTTAAAATAAATCGATTTGTACATTTTTACAAAAGAAAAACAAATCCTTTTTATGTTAAATACTGAGTGAGTGAGAATGTTACATTAAATGCATGTTAATTTTATAATATTGTGACAAAAATCGCACCTTCAAATACACACATTTACTTACATACCATAACTAATATCATAAATACGAATGTTTGTTAGTATGTTCACTTAAGAGGATTACATACCAATGACATTTTTTTTTTGATGGAATTTTACGTTTCGGACATTCCTTCTAGAATTTTATCTAAGAATAATGTTTATACGAAAATACTATCACACTGGGGCATATCTGTTTCCATCCCTTAAATTGCAACAAAATTTTATGTTATTGATGTCAATCGCTTCAATAGTTTGTATTTTAGACTTACATGTACCTATTATTTTTAGAAAAAAGTATAACTTTTTTTATAACTTTATAGGGGTTATTCAAAAACGAGGTTTAAGAATAGTCAGAGATGTGGATTTAAACCTTAGATTTAGACACATATTTACTCGTGAACTATCGTCTAAACACTATCCCTATAGATTATATAGATAACTATAGTCTAAACACTATCCATAAAGATTATATAGGGATAGTGTTTAGACTATAATTCACGAGTAGGTAAATCTGTATCAAAATCTAAGGTTTAAATCCACATCTCGGACTATCCTTAAACCTCGTTTTGGAATAAGGGGGTAGGTTTCATTAAAAAAAATACAAGTCCAGTGTTTAATTAATTGATTATATAAAAAAAGGAACACCGAAATCGTACAATAGTAAGGGGAGACAAGAGCTATTTCTTTTTGATAGATAAATACGCGGTATGTAATCCCCTTAAACGCATCAAATGTTTGTAAAAGTGCAGGCTTCTTTATCCGCAGGTGAAACCGCAAGGCGAATCTAGTTAAAAAAATAATACTTTAATTAATTTCAAAAAGATTGACAATATTATTGTTTTTATGGAAGAATTAATTCACTTATTACATAATATACAATCAGTATAAAAAACTGTAACGATTGTTACACCAAAAAATGTAAAAAACGTATGAAAAATAATTACAAATACTATTTAATTTACAAATAGAAGCGGCCCAGCGCCATGTTATGACGTCACTAACTTCACTCATTTGGCGGTACTGAAGTTAGATTCCAAAATGGCGCCGAGCTGATCTTATTAATAAAATAGCATCGTATAAACTTACTTTTTAGGTGCAAAATTCAAGGAATGTGCGCTGTACTGATTTTATACTTCATTCTTATATAAAATTATTCAAATTAGGTCATTTTATTGGCAATAGTATCACAAATTAATATTATCATTCATGATTGACTGAACAAAACGCACCAACATTGAGCCATTAAAAAAAAACTGACTGAGAGAGAGTTTAAAGATTAATGATTGGTTAAATTGTATTTAATTAATGAGTAAAGTGATTTTACTAACAAATATGATTAAGTGATTTTATAGGCTTAAGTCGCACTATAGTACCTACAACATTGGAAATCATAGTTCAATAAGTTTCGACGAAAATCTGCTATTGGAATGATATAATTAAATGTTTAAGTGATTAAATGATATATTTTCATTAATTTATCATAATGAAACAATCAAATATATTAATGATTGAATTCGATATTGGTATTATTAAATCATATATTTCAATGATGAAATCAGATACCTAATAATGCAATGATTCAATCAGATACGACAATGATGTAATCAATGATTCAATCTGATATTTCAATGATTAAATCTGATATTGCAAAGATAAAATCAAATTAACATTCTATTCACTAAATGGTGATTAAATAATAAATTGTAATAATTCAAGCAGACATTGCAATCATTCAGACACTTCGATGATTCAATCAGATGAATTAATCAAATCAGATAATAAAATAATTGAATCAGATAACTGACTCAATCAAATCAATATATGATTGAAATAATAATTATAATTAATATATAGTTAGCCACAATTCTACAAGAATGATACCAAAACCTAAGCAACATTTGTATGAATTATGAAATGTACTATTACGATGTTTGAAAACTTTGCTAAAACACGTTTCAACAATTCTGATGATATGTCTATAATATATCACTAAATGATTTCAACATGTAAGTATATTATTTTTATATATTTTTTTGTATGAATTCCACACTTTATAAATATATTTTATTTTGAAATATTTTGAGAGCAAAGTTTAGAGGAGAAATTGATGATTTTTTGTACAAATTTTGAATAAAATACTTAAATAAATACATGGCGCCATGTAGCCTCAAGCCACTAGCAAATAGTCATGCGTTATGGCAGCTAGACAACGTTAGATTTTTTTTTCATATTTATTCAGATTTCTGCAATACTACAAAATACACATAAAACATTTTAATAGCAAAAGTGTGCAATTCATACAAAGTTACTATTTTTTTAATGATTATGAATGGATTATATGGATGGATAAAATTTTACATGAATAAGTGTCCACGCCCATTATACTGCTGCCCAGAAGAAGCAAAAAATGATTTTTGGAAAAAAAAATGACGTAATTTCGACTCAGTGGGACGTAATCCCCGTAGCTCAGCAAGATAAATTGCTACGTTAAATTAGGTAGTTGGTTCATATCCCACCAGAGAGAAAAGTTTTTCGAAAGTTTAACGAATCTCTAGCATATTTTTCATAAAAATGTCAAAATATACAATGAAATGCGAATTAGGTGCCTAAAGGGACTTAACGCAAAATGCCTATATGCGCTTTAAATACGACTCTAGCATGTGGGCGGAGACATTAACTTTCTAAAGGATTATATTTGAGCATCTTTGTCTTTTAAAGCAACAGGGGCGGATCTAAGGGCTATTGGAGCTGCAGCCCTGGGGCTCTATTAAAAACATAAACGATATTGTAAAATAAAATTATCAATTTGAATTTTTACTTTTATTTGTATTTTTTAATTTTAAGTGTTTAATTTTAATTGTAAGTAAGTAGATATTTATTTGAGTTTTTTTATTATTATTAAAAGGGAAAGGTAGAGAGGCCTTTGCCCTGCAGTGGGAAAATTTAGGCTCTTAATAAATAATAATACATTAATTTTAATATTATTGTAATTATAGACTTTAATATCTGAAATAAATGAATTGCATAAGATTGGAACACTGAAAGTAAGGATGCAATATCGTTCATTACAAAAGTGAAAAAGGGTATTAGGTATGCCCCTAAGTCTTATTAGCCCAGGGCAAATTCCCAATCCGCCCCTGTATAGCAAGCTAATAAGCCGGAAAACTATAAAATGCTTCAATAAGTACTATACTGTGTTCATAGCCAACTATAAAAGCTTTTAACCCGACAATCGATCGACCACAGACAAGCGTTGCTAAACCCGCACGATTGTTTGATTGACTAATGAGCAAACAAGATGACGTCATCAGTGTCAACTTTGTCAAGTTATAATGTACTACAAGCTGTTTATTATAAACTAGCAGAAGTCCGCGGTTTCACCCGTGTAAGTCCCGATCCCGTAGGTATTTCGGGATAAAAAGTAGCCTGTGTTAGTCCCAAGGATTCAATGTATCTTCATATAAATTTTCATCAAAATCGGCTTATTCGTTAGGTTAGTTTTGGAGTTTTTGTTTTTTTGTATTAAGGCTATTTATGCTACTAAACGCAACGCACCAGAAATACCCGTAGCTAACAACTAACATTGTTGATTATAACGAATGTGTTTTGTTTTTCTCAAAAGTGATGAGATGGAATTGTAGGTGAAATATTTACCGATATTTTGGAGTAATTTGAGACGAAAAGAAAATTCCTTGTCATTTCAAATCTAGACTAGTTTTAATTCTTAATTTTAGGAAACTTTCAAAACTATTTTTTTGGCTCAAAGTAGCACTAAAATGTCGGTCAAAATCTCACCTGCAATTCCATCTCAGCACTTTTGAGAAAAACAAAACATATTCGTTACAATCAACAATTTTTACCAACGAAGGCGACCGGTGCCGGTAGTAACTATTTGGTAGGCTGCATGTTATAGGCTGTGTACCAAGGTTTCTTACAAATAAAAATGTAGTATGTTAGTATGTTTGTTTTGTCTTCACACAAAAACTACTGAACGGATTGCGATGAAACTTGGTAAGTAGATGGCTGGAGTCTTGAATTAACACATAGGCCTTATTAGCCAACTACGGCGAATTAAAAAAGGAAGGATTATGTATTTGACCCGTTTATATGTCATCATCATCCGAGCGATGTTCCCAGTTGCATCCCTCTCGGGAGCCCGGGGTCCGCTTTCCTACTTTTACGCCTCCACTTCGCACGATCTTCGGCATCCTGGTTAGTAAGGCCATTTGCACGCATATCACCCTTTACGACGTCAAGCCAGCACTTCTTGGGTCTACCCAGTCTGCCACGGCCTGGCGGAGGCGCCATGGCAAGACATTTGTTCCCCACGTAATTAGCCGGTTTTCGCAAGACGTGACCGTACCAGCGTAGGCGACATTCTTGCAATTTATCTGCAATGTCTCGGACATGAAGGCTGCCCCGGATGCGGGAGTTCCTGACGCGATCTTTTCGCGTCACTCCACACATCCAGCGCAACATCTTCATCTCCGTGACACGCAGCTCCTGCTTATGTCGCTCAAGTACCGGCCACGCCTCACTACCATACAAAAGGACAGGTCTAATGATGGTTTTATAGACCTGTCCTTTTAGTTTAACCGGCATTTTGGGGTCGCAAATGACACCAGTCACCTCACGCCACTTGGCCCAAGCCGCCCGTTTATATGTATGTAGGTATAAATGTTTATTTATCTATACATATAAAATGCTTTGTCCTGAATGACTGACTGACGGATCAACGCACAGCCCCGTAGTCCTGAAACTTGGAGGGTGTGTTCTTTATATGACGTATTTATTTATAAATTCTACCCTTTAGGGGGTGAAAAAAGGGGGCAAAGTTAGTATGGGACAACGTGATTCTTGGGTCCTCTCAATCCTATTAGAACCGTTTTCGACTTCTTCGCGGACGAAATCGCGGGCAAAAGCTAGTCTACTATATAAAAATAAGTCGGGTTTTCCTTCCTGACGCTATAACTCCAGAACGCACGAACCGATTTAGATGATTTCGGTTTTGAAATGTTTGTCGTAGTCCAGGGAAGGTTTAAACGGTGAGAAAGATCGGACTTACGCGAGTGAAACCGCGGGGCGCAGCTAGTTATTTATAATATTCTTACGGGATCAGGTCTTAACCAGGTAAACCACAGCGCGCAGCTAGTTGTTAAATTAAATAGCTTTTTTTGTACCAGTTTATCCCTGATCATTATGTCCTATATTTGGATCGAACATTTTCTTTGCAACAGAATAAATGGGGGGCGATTCGAGTTTCCCCGAAATAGCTTGAACGCGACTTTTCACAGACTCCATAGGCGCTGTATCGATTTTATCATCTGTAGCGCTTGATGTCGATTGCAAAGAGTCTGTGTTACCATAAATATGCATAGGTTCACGGACATTTCCATACAAATTGTAGTTTTGTATAAGCGTGGACACCCTATTGGCTGATCCCGAATGATCTTTCTCCGTTGATTGGCCCAAATGACTCGGCATGGTTGTCACTGGTTGGTTTATTTTAAAATCTGGCTTAGGTAACTCATCTTCTTGGAGTGATGATTGGTTTGATAGGTTAGGCGTTTGGTTTGGCGGGTTTTGCGATTGAGTAACATTAGCCTGGTTGGGTGATTGGTTTGGCAGGTTGGAAGTAGGATTCGGCTGGTTTTGTGTTTGGTGGACCTGGTTAGGGGATTGGTTTGGTTGGTTGTGCGGTGCATTTTGGTTGGCAGCGGTATAGACCTGGTTGTGCGGAGCGTGGATCTGGTTTTGTGACGTCAGGACCTGGTTGAGAGGTTCTTGTTCGAGAGCAGTGCGCCAGTCTACCGTCGGATGTCTGTCTCGGATACAATCGACCACGTCTAGAAGGTTCTTTGCATCCATTGCTAACACGTGCGCTGCTGCTAGCATGCTCCTGAAAAATATACAATAATAATGCTGACAATTTCCACACCTAAATTTATCGAAGCTTGTATTATGGAAACAAGTGGTTTTTAAATATTTTAATGGTCAGCGTTTGATAACTATGTTATTCAGGGCGCAGTAGTGCCTGGGACACATTTTAAATGGAGTAATCTTGCCCAGCACCTATGTTACTCTCTCGGCTTAGTCGAGAGAGTCCAGAGATAGAGAAAGAACTTATTAGAGTACTTACTTAGTGTATTCATGCTGCACCGTAGTATTTGAGTACTGTATCGCTAGACGCATTGCTTCGACGAGCGCGGCCATGTCTTTGCTTAGCACTTGATGTGCCATTTCAACTTCCCTATAACAATACAATTTAAATATTAATTTCGACCCATTTGGTACAATGGTCACCATGCCGGACTGCCAAACACAGGGTTGCGGGGTCGATTCCCGCCTCAGACAAGTATTTATGCTTAGATATTTGTCTGTGGTCTGGTTGTTTCTATGTATTATAAGTATATATTTACAAAAGGAAAGTATATAAGTAGTATATCCGTTGTCTAGCACCCATAATACAAGTCTAGTTACTTAGCTTGGGGCTAGATGGCGATGTGTGGAATGTCCTGCAATATTTATTTATTTTATATTTTATTTTATTTTTAATTAAACTTTTCATTCGGACGAAAAAAACACATATTTACATTTAACGAAAATCTATTTGACTTTCTAGGTCCAATCCTGGAACTGGAAGTTCCTAAGAAAATCGGCGGTGACAAACGGACAGACAGACGGACAAGAGAGTTATCTTATAACGGTTCCTTCTTTGCCTTTTGCGGTTTGGAACCGTAAAATGGCGACCACCACCAGACGAACAACTTTTGTTTTACGAATTTGGAAGTTCGAACTCTGTTTCCAACATCTTGAGGTTATTATTTACTCGAAGAACAGCTGTTTCTGGGAGTTACGAGTTAATTAACTGATTCTCCAAAGGAATGGAAGTATTAATATTTAGTTTTTAGTTCCGAGCCTAGTGCCAAAACACAAAATGCAATGAATACCGCCCTCCCGCCCACTTGAAGAGGCATGCAATGAGGACAAGCAATGATTAGTATTGTGTTTCCACGACAAGTGTTTCGCGTCTACGCATACGACGCATCATCATCGCGTTGGTTAATGAATTGTGTCACTAACACTTGTCCTCATTGCATGCCTCTTGTGTGCCATTTTGTGTTTTGGCACTAGGCTCGGAACTAAAAACTAAATATTAATACTTCTATTACAGATAGAGTTTCGAAAAGTAACGCCGGATTCAATCGACAAACTAATTCTCCATTACCTAAATCATACACGCAATATTGTCTTACCTCTGTGCGTTTTGTGGGAAGGGAACGACAACAGCGTCGACAGTAGCACACAGCTCCCTAAGTGTAGTCCCGACACCTCGCACTAAGTGTAACGTATCCGGGCCGGCACCGTTCCGGCATCCGCCGGCGAGACGCATCACACTCCGGACCACCTCTGTCGTGGCACAGTATACTGGGTCTGATGATACTCGAGTTTGCTGAAATTGAAAGGAAATAGTCGATAAAAATCGAGATATACTTACGTAAAAATAATACATCATCTGTGAAAATTTCAACTTTTTAGCTAACATGGTTCATGAGATACAGAGTGGTGATAGACCGACAAAGCATACCTAATTTAGTTAGGAACTCAGAATTAATAAAATAATAATTTAGATAGCTCATTTGGTTTCTGAGCGCAGCCGATTGGCAATCATCGTCTATAAATATAAAATTCAAAGTTTTGACTGTCTGTTGTGAAAAAGTTGTGAGGTAATGTTTGATCGAAAATCAGCTTTTACTTGCGGAAAGATCAACGAAACCTTAAGATTTTATGAGCATCTGGATCGAGAACCCATTTTTTATTTTTTTGCAAAACAAGACTTATAGGGAAATTAGTAAAAACTTAGTAATAAAAAAAAAGTAAAAAACTTAAGACCATGAATTTCTTAAACGTGAATTAAAACTGTTATAATTAGGGTTCCCTACTCAAAGGTTAAAAAACAGGACTCTATTACTAAGACTACGCTTTCCGTTCCTCTGTCCGTCTATGAAGAAGAAGAAGAAGAGTGGCTATGGACAGAGGAACGGAAAGCGTAGTCTTAGTAATAGAGTCCTGTTTTTTAACCTTTGAGTAGGGAACCCTAATTATAACAGTTTTAATTCACGTTTAAGAAATTCATGGTCTTAAGTTTTTTTACTTTTTTTTATTACTAAGTTTTTACTAATTTCCCTATAAGTCTTGTTTTCCAAAAAATAAAAAATGGGTTCTCGATCCAGATGCTCATAAAATCTTAAGGTTTCGTTGATCTTTCCGCAAGTAAAAGCTGATTTTCGATCAAACATTACCTCACAACTTTTTCACAACAGACAGTCAAAACTTTGAATTTTATATTTATAGACGATGATTGCCAATCGGCTGCGCTCAGAAACCAAATGAGCTATCTAAATTATTATTTTATTAATTCTGAGTTCCTAACTAAATTAGGTATGCTTTGTCTCGCTCTTGTAAGTGGCATTTGACAACACCGAAAATGTGACAAAGCATTGAATAACTAAAGCACACAAACATTTCTAAAAAATTTTTGATGAAAACCAACCTTATCTTCACTTGGTGTCTTTTCTGTTAGTTTCACGGTATTCGCAGGGCTTGTTTCTGATGAATTTGATGCTGAAAAGTTAAAAAGGTAATCGTCAATAGATGGCGCTATTACGCAGGTAGTTTATCGTTATTTTATTATTTACTGGCGACCCGCTCCGGCTTCGCACGGCTATATAATGCATGTATTACGTCGTTTGTCCACCGCCGCCGTCACCGTCACGTCAACGAGAACGAGATGACGGCGCCGAAGTACTGATACATAGACTACTATAGCCGCGTGTCCACCGCAAGTCCGTCACCCGAGAACCGTCATCCCGGCCGCCGAGATTCGAGTAGATCGGCGGCGTGACGTGTGCCGGCAATCAGTGTTGCTACTTTAGCCAATTTTCCACATTTACGAAATAGTTAGCTACAGACAAAAAAGTTTAGTTGCTAAATTTATTAGCTACACTACTTAAGTAAGTTACCATCGTCTCAATCAATTTCAATTTGTGTTATTAAAGGAAGAAGAATACATGATTAGATGCATTCAGAATGCAACTAATGTTCTGGTAAGATTTTGAATTTTATTATGAAGTGGTAACCCCAAATATGTCTATGTATGTACTAAGGTTGCGTTCCAAACCACTTCCGTTAGATATTCTCAATAAACTATCCTGACAACAGGATAGTTTATTGAGAATCTTCAAAGTGTAAAAGAGACGGAGTCTTGTCACTTGAATTTATTATTTGTTTGTGAACGCAGCCTAGTCTATACTGCGTTTACAAACAAATAATAAATTTACAATATAATAAATTCACAAAATTCAAAAGTATCGAACAAGACTACCTAGGCTGCCTAGTCTTGTTCGATACTTATGATTTCATTTTCGCCTGGGAATCTAAATGTCTTCGAAATCGACGTTTATTATTTAAATTGTTGTTATATGTTGCCTTTTTATGTTTAGCCACTTTTGGCAACTTTTACCAGAGTATTTATTTTCGGAAGAAGCAACTTTTTACGGTATGTTTAGCAACTTACTCTTTGGGCAAGGTGGCAACACTGCCGACTACCACCCACGACAAAGTTGTATTATAGGACTGAGCCACCGATATATCGGCGCGGTGGACAAACGATCGCCGTCACGTCATCTTAAACTCGCCCCGAAATAATCTCGTTCTCGTTGACGTGACGGTGACGGCGGCGGACAAACAGCCTTATACATATAAACCTTCCTCTTGAATCACTCTATCTATTGAAAAAAAACCGCATCAAAATCCGTTGCGTAGTTTTAAAGATCTAAGCATACATAGGGACAGACAGCGGAAAGTGACTTTGTTTTATACTATGTAATGATTTATAAAGTTTGTTTATTTGACGACCCAGTTGGCACAATGGTCACCATGCCGGACTGCCAAACACGGGGTTGCGGGTTCGATTCCCGCCTCAGACAAGTATTTATGCTTACATATTTGTCTGTGGTCTGGTTGTTTCTATGTATTCAAGTATGTATTTACGAAAGAAAAGTATATAAGTAGTATATCCAATGTCTAGCACCCATAACACAAGTCTAGTAACTTAGCTTGGGGCTAGATGGCGATGTGTGGAATGTCCTGCAATATTTATTTATTTTTTATTTTTTATCGACAAACTGGTAGGCTAGAAGATGGAGAAGGACATAAGATACTTTTGATCCCGAAATTCCCGCGGGATCAGGATTTACACTGATGAAAACGCCCGCGCCGGTCGCAACTAGTACTATATTTCACCGCTAGATGGCGCTGTTACAAATAACAGTAATGTTTATTTCTCACCTGTAGGCGGTTGACTAGAGACCCTGGCTTCGTGGTTCTGTGTTTCTGCGTTTTGTTCGCTCGATTCGGATTCCGTTGAAAGTTGCACGTTTGATAGACGCTTCTTCTAGAACAAATAGAATTATTGTAGATAATCTTATAAGCTTCAAATCAAATCATTTATTGTTTATAAGTCTAGGATAATTAAATAACAAAGTTCTTATAGCTGTTGAAACTCCGTTAGACCTCGCCTTAAAAAGCACACAAACATTTCTTTATAATAGAGTGTAAATTACGAATGGTCAAAAATGAAATAAATCTTATAGGTAGGTATATTAAAAAAATATTTGTCTGTTGTTTGTCTGTAGATGTCATCTTGTCACAATGTCAGCTTATAATATTTTAGTAATTAATTTTATTTGAATTTTTTGTTGACATTTTTTTTTATTTATGACCTTGTTGAATTTTATTTTTAAAGAATAATGGCAATACTTCGAACAAAAATTACTTTTTTCAAGGAGGTTAGGTTCTTTGAGTTCCTATATGTGTAATGGCAGCAGATGCTGATGAAGAAAACTATCATTTCATTATAATCTAAAAAACCGGAGATTTTGCTTAAGTATCGCCTTCCCATCATTATTTAATCACTACATAGTAGAAAACAAAGTCGCTTTCTCTGTCCCTATGTCCATATATCCCTATGTATGCTTAAATCTTTAAAACTACGCAACGGATTTTGATGCGGTTTTATTTAATATATAGTGTGATTCAAGAGGAAGGTTTATATGTATAATACATGCATAATATAGCCGTGCGAAGCCAGGGCGGGTCGCTAGTCTAATTTATAAAAGACAAACTAGTATGTGGATTTCATTGTAATTCAATCTAAACAAATTTATCACAAAAAAAAAAATCCTAGGTCTTATTTCGTACATATAACGTCTATATTCCCATACCAAGTTGTCCTCCTGCATTTGCAGCCATCTTCTGTCCTCTTCGCTCTGGTGTTGCTGTCTTGCTAGTTCGGCTAACAGTCGCCTTTCGACCGCTTGTTCCGTATCGAATTCTGGACTCTATAGAATTAAAAATAAAGATCAATTTTGATTGATCAGCGTCTCAAAAAATATTTTTTGGCTCTAAAACTTGTTCTTTGTGCAAATGTAAACTTTAAAAGCGTTAATTTTAGATGTTATTTTCGTTTGAAAGATGTTTCTAGAAAATGTATAAAAAACATTTTTTTTTAAATAAACTTTAGTTGTTCCGTTTTGCCAGGATCTTTATAGCTATTAATCTAAACTAATATTTCAAATAGAGAAAAAAATATAGTTTGTAATAAAAAGACACTACGACTTTCATGAAACTTGGTATGAGGATACAATGAATTCTTGGAAGTAACATTAGCTTTGTTGGAAGTATTTATCCCGATATTCCTACGGAGTCAAAGACTTAGTTTAAAAAGAACCAACTTTGGTGTTAGTAACCATTTGATACCATTTTTTAATACAAACATGAATTTAGTTAACAAAATAAATTGTTAATTTTATATTCCAACCAATCACCTTTAATTAAGTTTAAAATTAGAGAAAAAACACCAAGTTATTTCTTTACATTTTCGAAAATCATTTATGAAAAGACAAATTCATAAACAATATTCATTTAAAATAAAATAAATATTAAAAAATTAAAACCAAAAATTCTACCGGAGGAACCCAAGGAACACAAAATAAATCTGTAAAAAAAAAACGGAAAAATTACAAAAAACGGTATAAGTACTTAAATATATTTATAAAAAAACCTATTCATTTACACCTTTTATCCCGTTTCCAAACAACGCACAAAGGAAGTACAAGCCCTTTTTTTTTACACCAGTGAGCGCTAAAAGTATGTAATGCGCAATTAGTGCTTTGCAAAAAAAAATGGTTGTCTGTAAAGTCGGATTACAGACGATAATTTGACGTGACGTCATAAGAAAACATCGTTTCTATGATTATCACATTTTGTCAATAAAACTCACGTTCCCGTTACGCGATGATGCCACACTTTTTTGTGAATTGCGATTTCTAAGAAAGAAAAAAACACAAAGAAAATGCCAAATAACTATATAGGAAAAAGTCCCATGTGTAAAAAAACTTATTTAAAAAAATGATATTAAAATTCGCTACAACGAAAAAAAAAAGCTAACAAATATTTACAAAAAAGTTTGTTTATCTGTTGACAACCTCCTTTAATTTACACTCCATTACTAGTAGCAACATCTGGTGGATGGCAAATTAAAACTCCCTCATTCAAAACCAGAAAATAATTTAGAAAACAAAACGCCACTCGAAATAAAACATGCTAGCTACGAACTACGAAAAATTCTACTATACAAAGAAAACTTTTTGACTTTTCATGCCTAATTGTTTGTCTAATCACCTGCATATTGGCCGGTACTACTGGCGAGCATTCCTGCCTTGACGCATACAATGTTTGCGCGTCCATTGACGACGCCGAAGCGAACTGAGGCCTCGCCTGCCCCGAGAACCCAGCAGTGGACGTAAACTGCCCGGTAGCCTGCGGTACACCCACTTGAGGCCTATACATTGGCTGCTGGCCTTGTACTACGTTCCCATACATATAATTAGGCGAAATCCCTTGCGGGAATTGAAACTGCGGGGACCCTGATCGATTAAACATTTTCGATTTCGGACTTTGGGAATACGGAATCCCTTGGACGATTCCCACGGGAACGTTATAAGTAGTCGGATGGGAAGCAGACATGGCTGAAGCAACAGGTCTGTATTGAGGTTTAGAGAGCGCTTTTTGAGCTGCTATAGCTACGCAGCTTTTGACGTTATCACCACCGAAGTCGTAAATCTCTTCGACTAAAGGCGGGTCTGGTTGATGCCTCATTTTATTGACGACACTCGCAGCCAATTGAGCGTTAGTAGTCCCTTGAACGGAGAACTGACCTACATCTTGTTCGCGTCGGTTCCGAGGAGGGGGAGACGCGGGGACTGAATGCTGCCGCGTGAAAGGAGCTATAGGGACAGGTGAGCCTCTATGGGACAGACTTCCCCTAGCATTACGTTCGAGGGAGCCCATACGAATAGGCGCGCGTTCCGCTGTACTCAAACCGCGAGGATTACGTTCTAAAGACCGAACTCTACTCGGATATTCCGATTCTTCTTCATCCCGTGGTGAAGGGTCGTTTTGACACAAATTATCACAAGATTCCTTAGCGCCTACAACGACGGTCAGAGTCTCGTCTTCCGGTACGATCGGATCTAGTTTGTGTAAGCTAGCAGCCGGTATGGGAGCTGTTTGGAGCGGAATGTCTATAGTTTCGTCAGGCTTGGGTGGCTCCGGTAGAGTTTCGGCGAAGTCTACTGCGACTGTGTTGAATACCTTGAAAAACATAAGTGATGTCTTCAAATTTAAAATATATTTATTTTAAGTAAGCATCGTATAGATAGACCAATATCCCACCTACCACCGAAATTTCGTGATTTTATAAAAGCTGAGAATTTCTTAGCGCATGGCCCCAACACAGTTATGAACGATTATCACGTCGGGGTCACCACTGTGGGGTGCCCAGATGGAGTAATGAAACTAGTCGTCCATTGTGACGGTAGGATTTATTCTCCTAGTAATAACCTGACTCCGTATAACAGATCATAGCTTATATAGTATACTACACAGATATCTAGATAGGAAAGGGTAACAGTAGGTATCGCATCTGATATACAAACTATCACGTATACACGTGATATTCATAAGATATAATAAAGACACGTATTTCAGCGGTCGCTATAGAGTATGACGGAATGTGCTGACACACAGGAATGTGTGTCCGCCACATGCAATTATGAAGTTCAGACCATAGTGGCTTGGAGAGTTATCAAGACGTAGCAAAGCCAAGAATCGCCTACTTATATTTTTGTACCAATCGATAATGTTGCTAATAGCCAAACAGTTTCAATAGTTCCAACACCTTCCATACCACCACAAAGGTATAACTTTAAAAATGAGTTATTTCCTTTCATTTGTCATACTATGTTTGTTTCCAGGAATTCATTGTTATTAGCAACATTATCAATTAGTACAAAAATATAGGCGATTTCCGTTTTTGCAAAATTAACAGGTTCGATTCTTTGCTTTGCTACCTGGTAACTCTCCAAGCCACTATGGTCTGAACTTCATAATTGCACATAGTTCACTGTATTAGGGGCATGCGCTGATAAATTCTCCGCTTTTATATGATCACGAAAGTTCTGAGTTAGGCGCGACCTTACTCTAATATCCTAAAAACACTTTTAAGTAAGCGACAAAAATTATACAAAAGAATAGAATAAAATTGATTCTTTTATTATTTTGTGCTCCAGGATCCTAGTTACTGACAACTTGTATTTAAATTATACGTACCGATGCAGGTGTAGTATAAGCCTGGGGGTCGAGACTCCTGGCCTGGTTCTCTCGCAGCAGGTGTGCTAACACGAGGGGATTCTGAGCGACGATGTACGTCTGCGGAGCTGCGCCACTTGACTGTACTGACGTTGAATCGGCAGCTGGAAAGGACGTGACAATAAACATGATTGATTAATTTATGAAAATGATTCGTCCATCACTGAGATCTAGCTAGGTTCGATCGCTCGGTAAGAGGTAAAAGTCGCTTGATCAAACAGGTAAAAATCGTTCAGTCAAAAAAGTAAGCATCGGTCGGTCAAAGAGGTAAGAACTGATCGATCAAAAAGGTAAGATTCACTCGGTCAAAAAGGTAAGAATCGCTTTGTCAAAGAGGTAAGATTCACTCGGTCAAAAAGGTAATAATCACTTGGTCAAAGAGGTAAGAATCGCTTGGTCAAAGAGGTAAGATTCACTCAGTCAAAAAGGTAATAATCACTTGGTCAAAGAGGTAAGAATCGCTTGGTCAAAAAGGTAAGAACCGAGGTAAGACTCACTCGGTTAAAAAGGGAAGAATCGCTTGGTCAAAATGGTAAGAATCCTTTGGCCAAAGAATCAGAATCACTTGGTCAAAGAGGTAAGAACGCTTGATCAAAGAGGTAAAATTTGTCAATAAGTAAATTAGAAACTTGCCTGTCAAATTAGTAGTAGGTCTAATTGGTTTTGGTGGTGGTTCCTCTCCCCACGAAGCGGCGGCCACTCGTCTGTTTTCACGTCGCATCGTGTCCCACGCAGTGTTTCTCTCTTCTTGAAGAATCTCACTGGTGATAATAATTATTTATCATGAATATAGAACAAAAATAACTAGTAAAATAAATAGTAATATTATTTTTCTTGTGCGAACGCTGGTATCATTCATTATGGACGACGAGAAGTTTTTTGTAGAGTTTGACTGTCTCATGAATCCGACAGTGCCAAAAATAAAAAGGATTCAAGCAACAATTAATATAGGGCAAATTTTTGTATTTCTCTTTATTAAATAAGGTAAAGGTAAGGTGGTTATAATATCTCATAGAGCACAGATAACCAATGACTGACACTGGCTTAGAAACAAACGACGCACACTAAAAACTAGGCTAGACTTAGTTTAAAACTAGACGTTTTTTTACTTATGATAGGTCAGCGTTTGACCGCTATCAAACCCGCCTGATGGCAGTTGACGATGCGGCAATGGTGGTTATAAATGTATGTGCGTCCCTATACAATTCGTTAAACATTAAGAACAATATTACTTCCTCTCTATGTCTCATACGCTATTATTTTGCCAGAGACGGAAACATGAAAATTACAGAAGAATACAAAAATTCGCTATTTCCTTTTATTTGCCATACTATGTTTGTTTCCAAGGCTTGATCTCTATCAGCAAGACTTTCGATTGGTATAAATATAGGATGATTTTTTTTGCAAAAACATCAGGTTCGATTCCTGGCTAGAGTAATGACTTTTTCAAAAATCTAATGATGCAGTTTTAGTTTTTGACAAAATCGGGCACTCGAATCCTTTCAGCATTTTTCGCTGTCTCTTATAGTTTAGGATATGGGCCCACTGAAGGCCCACATAAAAAAATCACTTTATATACTTATATAAAATTTTCGTGTCGAGGTGTTAGTTGTCCATTTTTTTTGTGTATATTCGTTAGGGTTGAGAATCGAACACTATTATATTTTTTTATCCTTTATATTTTTTTTTGTAAATGGCAAAACAACGTTTCCCGGTACAGCTAGTTTAACTATAAGTATGAACTCACAATAGTGTCTCCTTAAGCGTAGTGGCAGAAGGTCGTTGTGAAGGCTCGTAAGCCCAACACCTAGACATGACGGAGTAGAGTCGCGGCGGACACCGCGCCGGTAGCGCAAGCCGCTCACCGTTCTCCAGTTTACCAATCACATCGTTGTTTTTCACACCGCTGAAGGGTTTCACGCCGAGCATTAAGATTTCCCACATGCAGACGCCTGGAATTAAAAAAATAGTGTAAAATAAACCGAATGTTCTTATGTTTCACTGAAGGTGACATAATATGTCAAACAAAAAGGTGGCAGTTTTTTTTTTTTCTATTCTATTCTGTCTGCGACCGAATATTTGGCTCGTTTATCACAACTGCCATTTATCAAGTTATTTTTTTTTCTTCTCTTGTTTTTGAGCATTTACATGGATCGCAAAACTGTCAGTGACAAAACGAAAACGACTGAAGGAAGTCAACAATACAGTGCTTCATTTGATGTATACGTCAGGGCGTCACCATCTTGACTACTGTTTTGTGTCTATAAATAGGAATAAAATGACGGAACGTGGTTCATTCTGTCGCAGTAGCTTCATGATGTATGAACTTTTTCATGGTCGCACAATTTATTTCAGTTAATTAGTAAAATACCTTTAAATAGTAGATTAGGCGTTGTAGTAAAATAACGCTGATGGGTATGTAATTTATATGATTAAAATATGTTCTGATGATAAGTGCCTTTAGAGTTACGTAACCTATGCTTAGATTTGGTTAAACTGGCTAGTCCTTTATAAAACCAACCACATTTGACGTAGATATGTTTCCTCCAGTGTAACTTGTAACCTCAGTGGTAGAGTACTGGATTTTAAGAGCATAGCGCATAACTATGCTAGAGTCCTGGGTAGAGACAAGACAAGTACTAAGTAGCAGTCGTTAGGTCAAGTTAGAGGCCTTAGAGCTGACCTGAAAACTCTAACAAAAGGTGAGCCACACCACTATACTAGCATAAGGTCGCCTGTTTGTACAATTCAAATCAAATCATTTATTGTTTATAAGTCTAGGATAATTTGATAACATAGTTCTTATAGTTGTTGAAAGCGCTAGACCTTGCCTTAATAAGCACACAAACATAATAAGTTAAATAAGCTTTCTTGTTTTTTTTATATTTTTCAATGTTTTATGTGTTATACAGTATGGGTCATAAGTAAACAATCAGTTTGCTACAATAATACTATCAACACGTATTGGACATTCGACCTTCTTCTAATAGACGTTACACACAAACATAAATACTTGAATTAAAAGAGCTCAGTGTGATTATTATTTTCAACATGTTAGCTATGTATTTAGTTGGCCGAGTGGTATAAGCCGCCACCCGCTACACCAACCGACGTGGGTTCGATCCACAGGTTACGTTGTTATAATGTTCAAATAGTGCTGCACAGGATTGTAAACGTTACGGTGGACAGAGACTTTTGACCGTTGATTGTACAAGTAAAGTCTTTATTTATCTATCTATACGAGAAGAAGAAAACAATAACTAAATACAGATAAAATAATACACAATAATGGTCCTTGATTTTTTGAACTTACCTTCTAAAATACGGTGTTTTGTGAATTCTCAATTCTTTGGAATTTTGCACTCTTAAGGTGGACGCAGATTGATACGCGCCGAACGCATCGAATTTTTACCGTCCACGGAAAAAGGTACCTTATAATACTAGAGGTATCTACATTTATATTTCCATGACGTCATCAGAGTCGTCCGCATCGTCAGAGGCGGCCGACTTTGAAATAAATAATGAATAATGTACCTTATCTCTATTATTATAAGGTACCTTTTTCCGTGGACGGCAAAAATTCGATTCGTTCGGCGCGTATCAATGTGCGACCACCATTAATATAATTTTATCAGGAATACGTGTAAAACCAAGACACCTAGTAAATATACATACCAAACATCCATACATCAGACGCGGAAGTGAATCGTCTGAAGTTAATAGATTCAGGCGCCATCCACTTGATGGGCAGCTTGCCTCGTGACGCCTTGTAGTAAGATTTGTCTTCCACCATCTTTGAGAGCCCGAAATCAGCTAGCTGAAAGTGAAGCAACAATTACAATGCACACTACAATTACAATAGTAACTAAAGTATGATTTTTGTTTATTTGACCTGTAATGACCTTACCAATAAATGAGTATTTGAGTATTTGAGCAATTCAGTATTTTCTAAAAACCAATTGATACATCAGATAGCTGCGCCCCGCGATTTCACTCGTTACTCCCAATCCCGGGGCAATATCGGGATAAAAAGCAGTCTATAGCACTCCCAATAAATCAAAGTATCCTTATACCAAGTTTCTTTATTTATTTATAAGTTTATTTACATTATATCATTTTTTTGAAGTGAAAACTTCTTTAGCGGCGTTGAGCACTTTTTCTGTAATGGGTATAAAATCTTAAACTCGCGTCAGGACACGTGACCTGGTCGAAAAAGCGTAAGACGGATGGAGAGTAGACAGCTATCCCCTCTCTACGGCGCGGCGCGGCGAAAATGTATGCCTGGGCCTACTGTTTTTAATTTGGCTGTGAGTGTATTAAGACGTAATATGGTATTTTTTAACGGACGACTATTGACGGACGACAAATGTCGGACGACAAATGTCGGACGACTATTGACGGACGACAAATGTCGGACGACTATTGACGGACGACAAATGTCGGACGACTATTGACGGACGACAAATGTCGGACGACAATTTGTTGGACGACAAATGTCAGACGACTATTTGTTGGACGACAAATGTCGGACGACTATTTGTCGTCCGACAATTTTTTTTTTTTCATCTAAAACTCTTTTTGCGTATGTTCTCGCGACATATGAGATTTTACACAGATATACAGTTTTCACTTCTGCCTGCACTCCCGGAGTGCGCTGTTTTTTTTTTTTATAATGGTGGCTGTTAGCGCCTTTCCGTTTCTCCTTCATTCATCCGTGCTTGTCTATGTCGTACGTGACGTCATAGATAGTGATTCATTCATTCTTCCTCTTTCAACCATCTTGCAACTTGAACATATTATCTAATACGCAATGTAAAACTTGATCACTACATAGTATAAAATAAAGTCACTTTTCGCCGTCCCTATGTCCCTATATCCCTATGTATGCTTAAATTATTAAAACTTTGCAACGGATTTTGATGCGGTTTTTTTTAATAGATAGAGTGATTCAAGAGGAAGTTTTATATGTATAATACATGCATAATATAGCCGTGCGAAGCCGGAGCGGGTCGCTAGTTAAATATATAACATAGTTCCTTAAACCGTCTTTAGACTATTCCCCCAAACAGTGGCACTGTAGATAAGCAAGAACTTACCTTAACACAAGTAGGTGTAGATACAAGTACATTTCTGGCCGCAATATCTCTATGTACAAACTTCTTGCTTTCCAAATAGCTCAGAGCCGTCGACAACTGGTAAATGTACAGAACTAACGTACATGTTTCTAATCTGTAAGGAAAAATTAACTTTATTTTATAGTGTTAGCAGCCAAGTGATGTCACGTTCGTTAATATAAGCCTAACTTGCTGTGTGCGATGCTGATCCCACCACCGCTTATAAAAGCGAGCGCTTATTTGAAAGCGGGTTCATTCGCTGCTTGATCTTCGGTCGGTAAGGTGTTTGGGTTCGACGCTGCTTACAGTAAGACTTAATAGTTTTAGACTTAGTAATTAAAAGGTGAAGTGTAGTTCGCTACGCCATCCACGTCAGTGGTTTATGTGGAACCATTTTATCAGGCCACCAGTTATTTGTGTCAAATCTACCTTAATACTTAACTACCTATAGGTTTAGCTGCTATTTTTAATGATTATCGCTTCTGATTCCTAAAATCAGCAGTGGCATAGGATCATTCTTCCCCTGATTTCTATAGCGACCACAACATTAATTGAAATAAAACTACTTATTAAACTTTTTTGATATAGATGGCGCCATCTGCAATGGTACACAAAGTCCCCCCGCCGCATCTCTCTGTCCTAACGCAATAAACTCTAATACTACCCAAGAGTCGTTAAGAAAAATTACTTATTTTCTTACAGCTTACACCAACAGATGGAGTAATAGAGGAAGATTTGAGTGAATAATCCATTTATGTTTTATGTTAATTGGCCAAAATGTGACACAAAATTAATGTAGACGTATACTATGCTCTGCCACCCGTGTGAAGCCGGGGCGGGTGGCTAGTCTATACATATAAAATGCTTTTTCCTGACTGACGGATCAACGCACAGCCTAAACCGCTGATTGTAGAGTCCTGAGACTTGGAGGGTGCGTTCTTTGTAAGACATAGGCATCCGATAAGAAAGGATTTTTCAAATTCTACTCTTATGGGGTGAAAGAGGGGGTATTGTGTATATTGTTGAACAACGTGATTCCTTGATCCATTTTCGACTTCTACGCGGACGTAGTCGCGGGCAAAAGCTAGTTTATAGATAAATTATGACATACCTATGAGCATTCTGTTGCAGATAGGCTCTCATTTCGCCTAACGTTGCGAGTTCCATGACTATCCATATAGGCGGAGTACTGCACACGCCGACTAGGCCGATTATATGCGGGTGTGAGAACTGTTGCATTATATCTGTAATGACAATTATATATTGTATTTTACATGATGAAAGATTGGATTTTATATAATAAATATTGCGTTTTACATAATGGAAGATTGTATTTTACTCAATGAAAGATTATACTTTACACTATGAAAGATTGTGTTTTTAAATAGTCAAAGATTGTATTTTTACACAATGAAATATTGTATTTTACACAATGAATATTGCTTTTTACACAATGAAAGATTGCATTTTACACAATGAATATTGTATTTAGCACAATGCAAGATTGTATTTTACACAATCAAAGTTACATTTTCCATAATGAAAGCTTATATTTTACACAATGAAAGAGTGCATTTTATTCAATGTAAGTTAAAATTTTACTCGATGAAGGATTGTTTTTGCACAATAAAAGATAGTATTTTCCACAATCAAAGATAATATTTTATTAATGAAAGATTGTATTTAACACAAATTGTACTTAACATAAATATTATAATAAATACGATCAAAGATTTTTTTTACATAGTAAAAAGTCTAATAAAACTTTGTGTACTCACATGCTTCTTCAAGAAACTTCTCAGCGGTATCAAGGTCGGCGTCCATTTTACAAGTCTTCACAGCCACAGGCAGAGTATACTCGCCTGTGACACCTTTACCACGTTGTTTCTGTATGGCGATCTGACGGCGGAGCGACGGATGATTCGCTGATGTTACTTTACATGTACCTGGATAACAAATAATACATTATAATTATTGATTTAAGACCAAAAGCAGTAAAATTTACTCTCTTGTTCATAAAATGTTTAAAACCTTGTTTAGTTAAAATGTGTTTTGTCACTTTTGAGCGACAATATCAGCTACCAAGGGATGAACTGTCATTTTTTGACAGTCGTGCGATAAGAAAGATGTCGACCCCTAGTAGCCCACAGATAGGCCCATTAGGGCAAATTGACAATTAGGCCAAAAAGGCTATTAATTAGGCTTAAGGGTTCGGGGTGATCATTTCGTTTTTGGACTTAGTCCTATTCCCTTTTGCGAGAGATGTGTGTCGCGACATTAAAGATTCAGACCTACCTTTATGAACATCACCAAACTGTCCTTCTCCAATGATACCAGTCAGTTCAATTTGATTACGCACTAACTCGTAGTCACGAACTGAAAACAAAATAAACAAAAGTGAGCCTCAAGATGACGGTTTTCAACCAATGTGTTACCAGTGATGACATACGGATCCGAGAGGTGGTTGCTGACTATATGCCTCGTTCAAAAGCACCTCACGGGCTATGCTCGGATTTTCTTTACGTGATAGAATCCGAAATACAGTAAATAAAAGTCTCAGACATAGCTCTCAGGATTAGTAAGCTGAAGTGGCAATGGGCAGGTCATATAGCTCGCAGAACTGACAACCGCTGGGGAGTAAAGGTTCTCAAGTGGCGGCCGCGATGCAACGCGAAACGGAGTGTTGGGAGAAAAGCTGCCCGGTGGACCGACGACATTGTGGCGGTCGCGGGTAGTCGGTGGATGGAGGCGGCTCAGGACCGCTGTTTGTGACGTCGTATGGGGGAGGCCTATGTCCAGCAGTGGACGTGGATGGGATGATATTATGATAATGATGGAACAGAGTAGAGTGGAGAGTGACATGTTCTGTCGACTGAAAAAGAGCAATAAGAAGTATTATTTCAATAAAATAGTTGTCTATTAATTTACCTGCCGGTGTAGAATAATCAGCGTCATCATCGACAATTTCAGCGTAGTCCTCCGACAATAAAGTCGCCGTGTTCGCTTCCCACGAACTCGTCTTGCCCTCCGACGAACTGCTGCTCATTTCAGCTGAAAATTATAAATATTTTAGGACACTGTACACAGCGCCACCTAGATCCAAGCTAAGCAACTAACGTCCGTATTCACAACAACCTCAAGTTGCTCTTGGATAAGTGAACGCACTGTGCTAAATGCGGCCTTATGATTGGTCAATTTTGTGCTGCTCTCTTCACTCTAGCGAATCAGCGTCTTCTTTTTGGCTCTATGCGATTGCGCGCACTATGCAATCTCTTAAGGTTGATTGTGAATATGGGTGTAAGCTGGCGTTATGGTATATTAAGCTTTGTGAGCATGATCACAATTTAAAAAATGCATGAGTTTCTTGTGCTGTCTTATCATTGGTGGGCGCGTTCTGAAGGTACACATCGTAATTTAATATTTAAGACGTTTCAATGTGATTTCATGTAAATTAGATGATTCCAAATGAATAGAGAATTTTGATTTTGACTTTGTACGTACCTAACTAAACAACAGCTAAAATACTTAAATGCTTTTCTTTTGTGTTTATACTTATTAATTTTATACATATAGAAAGATCAGCATAAAATATCTGTTTAAAAATATTTGTTTGTGTCGGGTATCGAACCCACAAACTTTTGCGTTGTAGGCGGGTGTTCTTCCAATGCCCCACCGAGGTCGTCACTTAATAAATGACGTGACAAAAGTCACAAAAAATAACTGGCCAAGTGCGAGTCGGGCTCGCACATGAAGGATTCCGTACCAGGTTGTATGGGAGCCCTACTTTTTTTACTGTTTTTAGTATTTGTTGTTATAGCGACAACATATAAATACATAATCTGTGAAAATTTCAACTGTCTAGCTATCACGGTTCATGAGATACAGCCCGGTGACAGACAGACGGACAGACGGACAGACGCACAGACGGACGGACATCGGACAGTGAAGTCTAAGTAATAGGGTCCCGTTTTTACCCTTTCCCTACGGAACCCTAATAAATCAAGAACAATTTAATTCAACTCAAATGGGTCGAATTGAGATTAAAAGTCACAGCAAAACTTACTTTTACACTGACAATTCAGTTGCTTCCATACGGTTGCTTGAAAAAAGAAAAATACACAGTGAAAATCAAGGATTCGAACCTGCGAATACTGTCGAAATATTGTAGAATAATCACTACATAGTATAAAACAAAGTCGCTTCCCGCTGCCTGTCTCTATGTATATTTAGATCTTTAAAACTACGCAACGGGTTTTGATGCGGTTTTTTTAAATAGATAAGTGATTCAAGAGGATAGTTTTAGTACTTATGTCATTATCCTCCTAGTTCAGGGGTGTCAAACTCGATTTTCCAAAGGGCCATTTCGAAAATTGTAGATGTGTTAGCGGGCCAGACATAAAATAATTAAACACGTACATTTTCTATTAAGTTTTTTGGTCAGGTACCTACTTACATTTATTTGGCACTTTTTAAATAGGTAGGTAGGTAACACTTAAGTATCTGTAGGACCCGGAAACTTGACTTCTTTTGTTTTTTTTATAATATCATTGTTATCAGGTATCATATTAGTGGTATTTATTTTGAAAATTTAAAAATATGCAACAAAAATTGTGATCTAGATTCCGAGTGCGGGCCGCATCAATATGATTCGCGGGCCGTATGTTTGACATGACTGTCCTAGTTGATTTTGGACTTCGGCGACTGGTATTTGCAAAAAGAACCCTTAAGGGTTCGAATGTTTAGCCCTTTGGTGACTTATGTAACCTATTTTGTTTACAGAAGTTCGTTCGCAGCAAGGACACGTCAGAACTCCGTTTTCATAGTTGTAAACAATGGCAGAAGGTGGCTTATTCTTCGGCTGATCACGCTTGTCCTCAAACGCACGCCTTCGTGCGTCCTCGAACTCAGAAGTAACACGCGTACGAAGTCGCGGGCAACAAACAGCTAGTAAATTAATATAAGAATAATAAAACTTACTAGTTCTATTCCAGAGTGAGGTCTGCGAGTCTGTGACCAGTCTACAATATCCGTCAACTAAATCTGCTAAACTTTCTGCAGCCTTAAACCAAAAAATATAACACATTATTAATTTTGAATAGTATACATAGGGTTGAAATACTTGAATGGGTCAATTCCTATACTATAAGAGACTAGCTACGCCCCGCGGTTTCACCCTCGTAATAATATTCTACGCAATTTTCTTATTTTTTCTTTCATAAGAACCTTCTCCTGACAATAACTAACAACAAAAAAGAATTAGCAAATCGGTTCAGCTGTTCTCGAGATTTGCGCTTAGCAACACATTCAGCAATATATGTTTATATAATAGAAAGCGAAAAATGCCGAAAGAAGTAGCGTGCTAGATTTTGACAAATACTAAAAATAAAAAAATAAAATTATATTTCTATTTTAAGAAAATCTATATTCATCGAACCCTAATTACTTTAATTTTGCAAAAACAATGTTGTGATGAGGTAATGATTTTGCCAAACATCTAATGATGCCGTTTTTGTCTCAGCATTTTTCGTTTTTGGCCCTGAAGGCCCATTTAAAAAAATCCATCTACATAACAAAAATAAAAAACATAAGGAGCATAGCATATCTCTATATATATAAAATTCTCGTGTCACGGGGTTCGAACTTGAACTCCTCCGAAACGGCTCGACCGGTTCTCATGAAATTTTGTGAGCATATTCAGTAGGTCTGAGAATCGGCCAACATCTATTTTTTTTTTGTTTTTTTTTTTGTAAATAGCAAAACAACGTTTGCCGGGACAGCTAGTAAAAATATAAAATTACCTCAACACTACTGCAAGTAATTGTCAACGTTTCCGCTGTACCTTTCACCCTCAGCTGTAGAGCTGCTTTACCACAAGACCCGCTCTGGAAAAATACATAATTTTTTTTTTTGAAGACGCATTTTTCCTTAAAAATATTTTTACATTAATTACATTCACATTATAATTAATTTAAAGTGAAAATTAGGGATAGTTAGGCGAAAGCTAACCGTCAAGTTTATAATTTGGTTTATCGGTATGATAAATACTGATGGATTTATCAACGACTGATTTATTCCATCGACGGAATAAACAGGCAAGGCGCATGCATGGTAAATATTGACATCAGTCGATGCACTAGCTTAGACGATCAGTAAATACCACGGTATTTGATAAATACTGTTGAACCACATTATAAACTGAACGCCTTAGAAAGCCCGGAGACCAAACACTCATTCTCTCTGAATCGCTATACCTCTAACTCAAAGGCGAATTACACACTCGATAAATTTTTACTTTCCATAACAATTTATATCTTTTTTTTTATCAATTATTTTGAAAACTTGACATTCTGCAATAAGTCTTGACGAGAAAATAATAGGTTTTAAACGTAAAAGTAGTATATTTGTATCTGAGTATACAAACACCTGAGCAGCGTTATTGAGTCTAGAAGCGATGTATTACAGACAGATAGACAGACAGACGGGCAAGAAAGTGATCTTATAAGGGTTCTTTTTTTACCTTTTGAGGTACTCGAAACTACGGAAAGTTTTTTTTTAAAATGAAACCAACCTGTGTCTGAGACGATTGTGTGCAGTTCGATTTGAGCGTTTGTACCGCGACGATATCGCTGAAGGAAGCTATTTTGGTGTAAGTCGGTGGCTCGCCCGCCTTGTGGGATACGTACGATATGTCTGGAAAACAATAATGATTTATATTAGACTAGCGACCCGCCCCGGCTTCGCACGGCTGTATTATGCATGTATTATATCTAAAAACCTTCTTCTTTAATCACTCTATCTATTTAAAAAAACCGCATCAAAATCCGTTAGGTAGTTTTAAAGATCTAAGCATACAAAGGGATATAGGGACATAGGGACATGGGGACAGAAAAACCGACTTTGTTTTATACTATGTAGTGACTATGTAGTTATTATTCTGTCACTATTAGGTCATATTCGATCAAATAGTAGAGTGGTAATGATATAAAAATTTAAGTATCTTTTACTTGTATACGGGTTGTTTTCCGCAATTAGACCGTTTTTAATTAGGTCCTTTTGCGTGAGGATGGAGTAGGCTTGTCCTGCACCTACCACCCTCTCAGCTTAGATGTCCAGAGGAGAGAACTTGCCAATACTTCTGGAGCCAACTAAGCCGCGGGTTTCATCACGATGTTTTCCTTCACCATAAGAGCAATGTCAATTAGCGCACATAATTTTTTCTTAAGAAAAAATCATCGGTGCACGGCCTGCCGGGATTTGAACCCACGACCTTCAGAATGTAAGTCGAGGTATCTATACCAATAAACCAACACCGCTCTATCTTAGACCATATTACGACCCAGATGGCAAAATTGTTCTTCGATTCTAGCCTCAGACAAGTATTTATGCTTAGATATTTGTCTGTGGTCTGGTTGTTTCTATGTATTATAAGTATATATTTCCAAAAGAAAAGTATAAAAGTAGTATATCCGTTGTCTAGCACCCATAACACAAGTCCTTAGCTTGGGGCTAGATGGCGAGGTGTGAAATGTCCTGCAATATTTAATTATATATATTGTGAATTATCATTAGGTGTAAAGTTACCTATATCAGGTCCAATCGCCAGTTCGACAGGTATAGCCCAGCCCGTGCCGAGCGCGCCGGTGAACGTCTCCCGATCGTAGCCATAGTGTGTGTGCATCGTTTCTAGGTACTTTAACATGCATTCTGTGTCACTTAGGTTTGCTACCTGAAATTAAATCAGAGAAAAATTAATGCGGTTTTAAACAGCATGGAATGGTTATTTTTCGCAATAAGAGCGGCGTATGTTCATCAAATTCGACAAAGATTATTGGAATTTTTGGACAGTTTTTTTTTATTAGTCTCTTGTGTCCCACTGCTGGGCAAAGGCCCCCCCCCCCCATTTCGCTCCGTGTGTCCCGATCTCCATCTAATTTTGGAAGTTTTCGTTTATATACTAAAACCTTCGTCTTGAATCACTCTATCTATTTAAAACTGCATCAAAATCCGTTGCGTGGTTTTAAAGATCTAAGCATACTTACATAGGGACAGACAGCGGAAACTGACTTTGTTTTATACTGTGTAGTGATGTCCATAACATAGTAACATCCATATTATGTATAACCATAGACAAAACTAGCTATGCCAGCGACTTCGTTCGCGTAGAAGTCATAAATGACTCTATAGGTTAATATTACAAATGATAATTTAAATAAATACGAAGCACGTCATCCATCAATTCTGTTAAAGAATGTTTATGCAAAATTTGAAATAGATTGGACCTGTTTCACCCCCTTAGGAGTAGAATTTCACCCTACAAGTTTCAGATCTCTACGATCAGCGGTTTAGGCTGTGCGTTGATCCGTCAGTCAGTCAGGACAAAGAATTTTATATGTATAGATAGATAATAATAAAAGTTACCTTTTTAAATTGCTGTTGTATAGCCTTCTTCAAAACCTTAGGTTTAATAGCGTCTAGTACAGATTTAGGAAGGAACTTGTGTAGGCCGAACTCTTTCTCTAAGTACTCTATGTTTGACTTCTTGTCGAGGGATATTTGCATGTCCTTACAGAAGTATCTGGAACAAAAGATATTTGTAAGATTAGTCTAAGAATTTGCGGTTTCATCCGTGAAAATCCCAATCCCGTGGGGATAAAAAGAGGTCACTTGTTAAAAAAAGTACAGGTCGCAAAAGGGGCATGATCATGGCAGTTATAAGTTTTATGCAACAAAAATATTTACTCTAGTGTAATTATCCAGGGAGGAACCAGTCGACTACGTTTGTATGGAGAGAGCGCCGGTACCCTTTCCCCTTAAATATAGCGGCAATAGAAATACATATTCTGTGAAAATTTCAACTGTTTGGCTATCACGGTTCATGAGATATAGCCTGGTGACAGACAGACGGACAGACAGCGAGGTCTTAGAAATAGTCAGTAGCGTTTTTACCCTTTGGGTACGAAACCCTTAAAAAAAGTATATAATATATACTTTTAATACATAGAAACAACTAGACCACAAACAAATATCTAAGCATAAATACTTGTCTGAGGCGGCAATCGAACCCGCAACCCTGTGTTTGGCAGTCCAGCATGGTCACCATTGTGCTAACTGGGTCGCGCCAAGTGATGAATGTTTGATAAATTATGTATTCTATCCGTTATCTATCCCCCATATCACAAGCCTAGTTGTTAAACTCGGGGCTAGATAGCGCTGTTTAAAATGTTCTACAATATTTATTTATTCGTCGTTGATATCCTACAGGTTCGTCATAAGTAATTAAATAATGGTAAATCCTAGTAGAAATTCTACTTACTTTATTTCTAAACAACATATCTGGATCGCCAACTCCTGGTCTACCATAGGATGATTGGCATTGAGGTAGTCATGTCGCACCTAAAAACAAAGTAAGAAAATTGATTACAATCACATGCTAGGTATGAACATTCGGTCTTAGACCGAAAGAAAAAATAAAAACATCGCATTCCCTCCAATATTCGACAGTAGTTATCTATACTAATATTATAAAGCTGAAGAGTTTGTTTGTTTGTTTGAACGCGATTATCTCAGGAACTACTGGTTCGAATTGATTTTTATGTGTTGGATAGTCCATTTATCGAGGAAGGCTATAGGCTACTTTTTATTTCGGTATTCCCACGGGATCGGAAAAACGCGGGTGGAACCGCGGAGTGCTACTAGTATTTAGATAAACATGTGAGGGAGGGAAACAAAAAAATGACATCACATCCCCTTCAATATTTGACATTTACATCACGGAGTTATGTCTCATAATCATCTCCCTGTGCGGCCCACAATTCGTTGGCAATACTTAAGATACCTGACCTTACAAGTGTTGCCAATTTTACAAATTAAGGGTATTGAGTATTCACAGTGTTACCACTTTAGGTGTTAGTAATACCACCAACAGACTGGGCGTTGTGCCAATATCCTTATTGTTGTATTGTTTTGATAGAATTTTTAATAAGGAAGTCGTAAAGGTAAGGTTTGTACCTGCAAACTACAGACACTTTAGGATTTGACATTAAAATATTAATAATAAAAAAAAAATAAGTATTATTATAATTTTGAATACTTAAAATAAAATATGGAAAATTAATAAGGCATTTCTATTGCTTTTTTTTTCAAGCAAGATTGATGGCTGGCTTTATAGCCACCGTTGTCTTCAGTCATTTTGACGTGACAACGTTTTATAAATTGGTTTGCCGGGTGACACTTCAAGAAACTGCGTTACGCTCCGCTGACGTTATGCGCTCACAATGAGAGCGAGTGAGAGGCACGCGTCCCTTCCACTCGGGCATGGTTAGCCCGCCTAAGAGCGAGAGAGACAGACATAAAAAGTGAAAGGCACGCGTCCCTTCCACTCGAGCACAGTTGTTGTCACGTAAAACTTTCGCCCGTATACCGACTTTACAGGCAACCAGTTTTTTTTTTATTTTTTTTTCCTGGTAACGGAAGGCAAAGATTGCAGAGTGAGCCTATACAGCCACATCGTTACAAACTTCGTCAACACATATACAGATTGGTCACTCACACAAACAAAGGCCGAACGCACTCGTGAATTGCAAGAACTGTTCTAAGATGGCTTCGTATGCCCTCATACCTGATCGTAGTAGTAATGAAAGGTGACACGGTCCGCGTCGCAAAGCTCGCGCAGGTTGGCCGGTAGGTAGCGGACGCGTAGCTCCAGCCGCCACTCGCTGGCAGGCCATTTGGTCAGCAGCTCTGATACGGGCGTGTCTTGGTGGATCCATCGGATCTGGAACGAAAACAATTAAGATATAGATTTCGCAGGGTCTTGAAAAGTACCTTCTACACTGTGACAAAAATCTTTTACATGGTCCTGCCAGTGGTTCTGGTTTCTGGGGCCCTCAGTAGGACAAATAAACCATGTCTCCAGCCGCAACCCTGACCACCAGCAGCAACGATCTCACATATTAAGCCAGCCTCTATCCACACAGAAAATCCAGTTTTGCAGCAGCAAATCCAAAACATCCACTTTTGAAAATTAAAAGGCGTCAAGTCAGCCAGTCATTAGCAAAAATCTCGAACAATGGTCCAGCAGCAACTTTAATAATAGGCGCCAAGTTGGCCAATAACAGCCACTTTTGAAAATTAAAAGGCGTCAAGTTAGCCATTCATTAGCAAAAATCTTGAACAATGGTCCAGCAGCAACTTTAATAATAGGCGTCAAGTCGGCCACTCGACCGCAAATATCTTAGACATTGGTCAAACGGACATACCTTGCCAGTGGTAAGTCTCCGTGCCCTCAGCGCGTAGCAGGACGAGTAGACCCTATCCCCGGCCGCAAGCCTAGCCGCCAGCAGCCGCAGCACCGATCTGACATCCTCGTCGACTGACGCCCGCACCACATTGAACCCTCCGTTTGGAAGGTGCACCTTTAGCGTGGACTGGTCCCCAGCACCACCTGGAGAAGAAGAAGGAGGTTGGATATTAGGTATGCAAATGCGAAACTTTTTTTATCACAGTTGCTCATAAAGTGGATCTTATTAACCCGCTTTCAGGCTCATAATCTAATGTGTGGATTGATCTTTGTATCTCGGCTTTGTTAAACGCACCCGCGTAACGCTCGCGCGTGTTTTTCCGCCTCTATGCAAAGATCAATTTACCACACTTACATCGTAATGTACTATAAACGAAGAGATGTGTTAGTTTTGGTTGGAACGAGCCAACAATATGTCGTGGTACAATTTTATTCACTAGAAACTTAATTGTAAACCGAGTAATGGTAAAATTCTGGTGGAATCTGGTGGAGCCATAATTTGATACAAAACATAATTTGAAACTAGCTGTATGCACAAGCAGTGATAAGCCATAATTAATACATAAAAAAAACGCTGAGACGTATTAATTATTTGGAAGGAAAGCCATTTATTTCCCACGTCCAACACAAAATTTACAAAAAATAGATTAACCAACTCCGCAACAAAGAGTCAAAAACCTCAAACAACTCGCGAAATCAAAGCAAAAAGATTTGTATAACATTTCAACTCCCCACAAACTACTAAATGTGCTTATTTCATACCCGCCCCAGACATAAATCGAAAAAGCAAACGCGTGCCCAAAGGACCTTTTGAAACCTATAATTCAACATTCACATAAAAAGGCAACGGGAGACTTGAAAAGCGTTCGTTAACCAAAAACTGTGTTGGTCTCTCGAATACTCTCGATGGCATCATTACTTGCTATTGATTGGAGGAACGAGGTGACATTAGGTACGGCATCGGCAGAGACATATTAAGGAAAGAGCAATTAGGGCGAATTTTATAAAGAGCTCTTATGTAGCCCATCGTAGAACCGTTTCGGCAGCAGACTGCACCTGCCTAGCTCGGGGAAAAAGGATCTTTCAGCATCGATATTCTGTAATTGATAGATATAGTACATTTATTGCATCACACCAGGGCACATAAAAATATCACTATCGGTAATAATAAATATGAAAAAAAAAACTTAAGTAGATTAATAAAAATCAAGAGTAATACGTAAACGTGGAAAACATGGTGAATAGTATGCCGTAGTGATGCAAATGGGCAGTAGCCCAGTGTTATGTTTGCTAAAAGATCGTACTATGGACAGCAGTGTCTTTTAGCTACCAGACATTAAGTCAACGAAAAAAAACTATCGACAAAGTACCTGTTACTATACGCAAAATAAACCAAATAGATATTATTATAATAAGAACTTATCATTTCTTTTAATTAAAATACAATTTCCACCAGAACATCACCATCATATGCCGTATAATTTATTACGAAAGAAAAGTGAGAATAATTTGCACATACCGCCCACTTCCTGGCTCCCATACTCTGTGTTTAATTTAAAAAAAAATAAGAAAATTACTTTGTTTAGTTAACCCCCCAAACACAGAAAATTAACAATAAAAATAAAGAGGAATAAATAAGTTAATCAATAAGGTACAAGTTCTACGTCAATTATAATCGAAAACTGAACTCAGAACCTAAACTCTTTTAATTGAACTCAGTATAACGGTTCCCTGTGATATTGTTCCTACGGGAGTATCTAGTAAACGAAAAGTAAGAATTCCTACATTCCACCCACGTCCTAACTTCCATACTGCGTTGAACTGAACTAAGTATGCCGCTCCCCTGTGACATCGTTCCTCCGGGAGTATCCAGCAATAGAAACATACTGGTATGCATAATGCATCAACTTTCATGATAACAAATGGCTGCTGTATAAGGCAAGGAAAGGAAGACAATGATGTAAACGTTTGCGTGACATGGTTTCATATGAATAATTATAGGTGAGTTCTGGTAACGGTTATATTTTGCAAATAGGCGATGAACATGCGAGGTTTAGTATTGATAGATAACACTATGACAGCTCGAGGACACTCGGAAACTTTGAGCAGTGTATTTCGTACTTGGTTTTTATGAGTGACCCCTTCTATTCTGACCAATTAAAAAAAACGTTTACACGTTAAAATGTGGGCACAACATACACCTATTCTGCGGTTACACCAAGACTTTTTTGTGACGCGAAATATACAAAATGATTAACTACAAATACTTTAAAATGATGATTGGATTAGAAGCTAACGACCCAAAACATCGAAGAAGTCTTTAAAGGGTAGAAAGCATTGCAGTCGCCAACACGAATAAAAAATATTTCGGCACTTATGAAGTTAAAGTAGCGTGAAAAAAACGCATAATCGCCGCCGAGCCAAGTCTTCGCATATAAGAAAATATATGGTCATAGTCCCGCGACATCGCTGACAAACTAGCGGAAATCATGCCTCTAATACGCCTAGGCACAAATTTGACCATCTCCATACTTTCCCCATACAACCACCCATACTGATATGCGGCACCGATTCATGGTGGAAACGACGTCTGCACTAGGCGTTTTGCTTCGCCATTTCTTATTCGTACCGCAAGGGAATGGAATCAGTTGCCTGCTTCTGTTTTTCCTGGTAGGCACAATTTGGGGGTCTTCAAGTCGCGAGTGAATAGGTATCTTTTTAGAAAAACGCACATCTTAGGCCGCATCGTCACCTAATCTCTAGGCAGGTGTGATTGTGATCAAACGCTGACCTATCATATGTAAAAAAGGTACTTACATACTTTTATTAAAATTTAATTGTATCCATTACGACGCAGCGTGTATTCATAAACGCTATTTAATACTGTCACAATAATTTGTCCCACAATAGTTGACGTCCCATTTCGGAAGTAGTGACATCACGGTCGCCAATATAATCACAATTTGCATTGGACACCCATTACGGTGGAAACAGACTATAGAGTTTTTGATCACCGACTGTTCAAAAATGAAGACAACAAATAAAGGAAATAAAGTGGTTGAAGAGTTCCACCAGTTAGGACTCTGAACATTTGATCATGTTTTAAGCTGGGCCAACAACAGCTGCAATACCTCTTGGACACTTTCAGCCTTTACTTTCACCCAATTTTGCGTACATAAGGAATGGTTTCGAATATTTTTTTGTTTAGACGATTGTTTAATAGCAATTCAAATAATTTGTAAGACAAATGTCAACCTCAGTCTGTATGTGACGGTGAAAACTGTGAAAAAAAATTATATGCTACTTTCACCTGCGACTCTTCCGCGTAGGGGTTTAATTTTCCAAAAGTTTCCTTAGCGGATGGCTACGTAAATAATGGCTATCTGGGTGCCAGATTTTTGCCTGATCCATCCATTGGCTGAAGTTGTGCGTTGATATAATAAAATAAAAAAATAATACATACATGATACAACCGAATTGAGAACCTCCTCCTTTTTTGAAGTCGGTAAAAAATATAAAATTTTATGGCTGTCTGATGAGAAGATTGAAGTTGTATTTTGAAGTGACCTCCTGCCTTCAAATTATTGGCGAAGCTGTCAGCCGATAGAAAAATCTGCTATCTGTTTTCACTCCCTGTATGCCTGTCAGGCGGCTACGGTCAGACAGCGAATAATTCGAGTGATGTTTGTGATTTATATTCAAACGCTACATGGCCTGTGTCGTATGTAGGCTGCATTGGTATTGCAATATTAAGGGTCATCTTTTATGGATATGTTCTTGACTTCTTGTCCCGCTTTCAATATACTATCTACCTACGTAGTTTGTAGTGCGTAGGTAAGTAGCTACTTATTTTTCAAATTCAGACTCCTTCGTGGAAGATTGGTCATCCATAACACAGGACAGTGATAGGTGGAAGGAGGTTGGGAAGGCCTTTGTCCAGTAGTGGGACATCATGGGCAAGATAAATGGGAATGGGCTGCTTACGTTTGCTGATTTCATTAAAAAAGGTGGGCAAACCATGTCACCCTACCCCGATCCCTAAAAAACGACAAACATCTACGAGGCACACCCAAGAAAGGATGGCATGACGATCTGATGCAGTGGCTGGATAACGGTACGCTTAGAAGGAAATGGGAAAGCCTTTGCCTAGGACATGGGACACATAAGTAGGTGAACTCAATCACTTTTGAAGACCTCAGCTTATTGATTTTGCAAAACTTACCACCCAGGTATTACTCAACCAATTTTAAACTTATACGCCCCTGTAATACGGAAACCAAAGTAGATCGGTCTCAAATTACCCGTATTTGCCAACTAGAGTAAAACATCTTAAGAGGGAAGGGTACCGGGGGGCTTTCTCCATACAAACTATTACAAACGTAGTCGACTGTTTTCTCCCTGGATAATGACACTAGAGCAAATATTTTTGGTGAATAAAACTTATAACAGCCATGACCATGCCCATATTTTTTGTTTTTTTTTTATATTTTTTCTAAATTTAATTTCTATGATAATTATTAGAAGTTTAGAAAGTTTTACGAGAAAAATGTGTATGAGAAAGGAACATGTCGATTTTTATAGTACAATTCTGTTTTACGTTGCTATTTTATTGTTTGTTTTTCAAATTTCCATCTAATCAGAAGTTTACAGAGGCACTGTAGTCTTTGTATAAAATGGATTAAAAGCTGCTGACCCTAAACACCCAAATAATCAGTGTGCCATAAAACAAATATTTGTTGTGACTTATTCAGTAGAAGAAATAGTGCAGTATTTAAATTAAGATTCTACACGGAATCATGGAAGCGGGCCTCAAGGATTTCGAGCTTTAAATCTGTAAAGTTGAAATGACTTGCACGTTATGTTTGTAGGATGCCTCCGGGACTATTACTATATTATTATTCGGTTGGGCGACGAAAACGCTGGCGAAACAATCTACACCGCCTCCGAGCTAAACTGGCCAGAAGTCGCAGGGGACCGCGAGGTGGAAGGAAGAGTCCTTTTTCCAGTAAGTTTGGGATAGTTAACTAGGGACCTGTGCATTTCCAAAAATTGTGGGTACATACCTTGCGTAGGCGCCGATGGATGTCGCTTGGGCGAGCCGCCCGGCGGGGTGGGCTGCATGGCACGCGCTAGCGGACCCTCCCCACACCGCCCGCCGCCTTCCGGCTCATGGCTGTAACAATACAAATAATATATTAGAACATATATGTTACAACACAAAAAAAATAATAAACCAATGTCAACAAAGTCAAACGCCAATCAAATTATAAAAAAATGAGACTAATCTTGCGGGGAATATTTAATTAGTTTTTTTGAACATGTTAGCGTGCACCATAATCGCTGTTCAAGATTATTCCGTTTGCATCATTAATGGTGCAGATGATACTAATTCGTTTCATCTGCACCATTAAAGGTGGCGGGCCAGATAAATGAACTAGAATGCTTACCAAAAAAGCATTAAGTATACTTATGAATAAATAATAATCAAAACGGATCTAGAATATTTCTCTTTTGCACCTCTTCAGTAAGAGCGGTGTTGGCTTAGTGGTAGATACCTCGACATTCATTCTGAAGGTCGTGGGTTCAAATCCCGGCCGGCCGTGCACCGATGAATGGAAAATGTATGTGGGCTAATTGACATTGCTCTTCCGGTGAAGAAAAACATCGCGATGAAACCCGCAGTTTAGTTGGCTCCAGAACTATTGACAAGTTCTGTCTTCTGGACATGGTCGACTAAGCAGAGAGGGCAGTAGGTGCTGGGCAAGCCTACTCCATCCTCACTCAAAAAGGGCCCAATCAAAAAGTCTAATTGCGGAAAACAGCCCGTATACAAGTACAAGGAATTCGTGATGCTACATTTTAGAAGCCCTTAAAGAGAACAGGGTCTTGCTACTTTGATCACCACTTGGCTTCATCCTATCAAACCGGCAAGTATTAATTATTCGTACCAATTCTAGCATCCAATTCGTATGACCGGTCGACCGCAGCGGATTGAAACCCCTCGCCACCCCTCACGCATCGATTGCCCGCATTCGGTGCATGCAAATACGAAATACCTAGACAATCAACGCCACCCCTCCATACCTAGATGTAGTTAGGTACCAACCCTACAACGCCTGGATGTATTTGTATCCTAGCCAGATCGTAAAATTGGCTATTTAATGAAAAGGTGTTTTTCCTCAAGTAGACGTCTTTAGTTGGATCCTTTTGCGTAAGCATGGAGTAGGCTTGCCCAGCAAATAAATAAAATAAGGAAATGAAAAAGTGAAGTCGCGATTGTAGGGAAAAGTGACATTGAACATTGATAAAAAAACATCCAACCATCGACCAAAAAAGCCACTGATTATCCAACTGGCACTTTATTGGCTAGGTTGTATTTTTTAATAACGATTTATTTGTCGTTTTTCCTTTGTATCGATATTGATTTTACATCACTAAATAGCCGATTGTAAAACATAGATAGTAGATAGAGATAACTTTATTTGTACAAAACAGTAAGGAATATAGAACACGATATACACAAAGCAAAGCAATAGCTAGAAAGTACAAGTTGCATAAATGGGCGGCCTAATCGTTGAAAGCGATTTCTTTCAGGCATACTTGAACAAAACCTATACAACAAAAAAGATGGTAAAAATCTATGAAGTTTGTGTTAATATTTTACTTACTTTTGGTTCTTTGTAATTATTATCCTATCAATTTTTTTTCCACTGCGTTTTGTTTAAAAAATGTATAATGTTAAAAGAAATACGACTGTTTGGTGTGTCCACAGGGACCGTAATGGGAATTGCTAGGAAGCACTTAGGAGTTCTTAATAGCCGTGGCGAGATAATAATTAATCTATCATGGTTATGGCATTCGGTGAACACTTGCGAATCAATAAATGCCCGTAGGTAAGCATCTAGAGCAGCCTTTCCCAAAATGGGTGATAACACCCCCTTGTGGGACGGTAAGATACCCAAAAAAATGGGTACGTTGTGTACTACCTACTGCGCCTAGGTTTTAAGTTAACTCTTGCGGGTTATAGTAAAAGTCTCGTTTAGAATTAATGTTTAATCTCCACTAATATAGCTGACAATAATTAATTTAATTTTGTTTTATTGGTTTTTAGTAGGTGAAAAAATGGGGGCGGTAAAAAATAATTTATTCTCAACTAGCGACCCGCCCCGGCTTCGCACGGCTATATTATGCATGTATTATACATATAAACCTTCCTCTTGAATCATTCTATCTATTAAAAAAACCGCATCAAAATCCGTTGTGTAGTTTTAAAAATTTAAGCATGCAAAGGGATATAGGGACAGAGAAAGCGACTTTGTTTTATACTATGTAGTGAAGTGGGCAGTAGACAAAACAAGTTTGGGAACCTCTGACTAGAGATAGCACATAATATGTGCTATCTCTAGTCAGAAGAACAAAGCTAGCCGAACAAATCTAGCCGAACAAAGCTAAGTAGACAAAATCTATTTGCAGACGTAGCTGATGTCTGAAGCATATTATGCTTCAGACATCAGCTACGTTTGCAAATAGCTTTTGTCTACGTAGCTTTGTTCGGTGCTACGTAGACAAACAGTCAGACAATATTTTCTTACCTACTCATATTTACCTTTGATGAGCTGTTCTGAAGGTGCAGACAGATGTTAGAATTAATTTTAATTCGGTGAAACGAAGCAAAACGCGACTTACAGGTGGACGCAGATTGATACGCGACGAACGCGTCGAATTTTTGCCGTCCACGGAAAAAGGTACCTTATAATAATAGAGATAAGGTATCTACATTTATATTTCCGATGACGTCATCAGAGTCGTCCGCATCGTCAAAAGCGGCCGACTCTGAAATAAATAAATGTACCTTTATCTCTATTATTATAAGGTACCTTTTTCCGTGGACGGCAAAAATTCGGCGCGCTCGGCGCGTATCAATTGTGCGGGCACCATTACTCGTAATTAAATTATTTCAACAGATATTTTCACGTTTTTTTTTGTTAAAAGCTGATGTTTTGAGAACAGCTCTCTTGGTAGATTAAGACAAAACAAACGCGTTTTTATCAGTATAATAGTTCCATAGACAGTTTTCTAATTTTTATATCGTGTAGCACACAGGGTCTGCCCTCTATTGATCCTCTATTTTATTTAAGTAATGCTTTCTAATTATAGAACAATAAGCCGTTTTTGTATCACTTCTGAAGGCCAATTCTCGTAAAAAACACTGTTTAAATTACATTTCAATATCACTCCGATTGCATTTCGATTGCAAAAGATACCTTCCGATTGCATTTCGATTGCAAAAGATACCCTCAAAGTCAGTTATTTTTTACAAAAAGCTAACTTTGGGGGTATTTTAAACTACTTTGAGGGTACTATTTGTGATCGAAATGCAATCGAAATGATATTGAAATGTAATTTGAACAACGTTAGTTACGAGAATTGGCCTTCAGGGCAAAAGTCCCACTACTATCAATAGCGTTATCTGGCCTGTCTCTTGAATAGGCTTAAAATTCGTTGTTCCATCTTCTTTTTGGACAAAGAATAATGGCAAAACTTCGAAAAAAAATTATTTGTTTGCAAGAAGGTTAGGTTCTTGAAGTTCCTATATGTGTAATGGCGTCCGATGCTGATGAAGAAACTGAAAATCACTTGACTTTAAATGCTTAATATCTTTTTTCTACATCTAGTTCACGAAATACTATTTTAATTGTAATCTTTTATCGCGGGCTTTGAGCGCGGCGACCGAATCAAGAAATTCCGTAACGAAAATAAACCTAACACCCCCACTCCGCCTACCATGTAGCTCGGCCGAGCGTTCGCTTAGCGTCGTAAGCAGATGTACTTGAACTAGTACTTGAATTAATATCAAAGAAAAAAATACTGCATAAATAAAAAATAAATAAATAATTATAATTGCATAAGTTGATAAAAAATGCTATGCAATAGCTTTACCGCGGCAGTCCCCGAGTGCCACACGTTTTTTTTTTTTCTTTTTTTTTCTATTTGTGTATATGCTCAAGTAGTATTATTTTGACTATTTTAGGGGTATGTATATTTTCGAACGCAACCTCTTCAATTACAAAAAATTGTTTAAATGTACTAAAAATTCAAAAAGTCGAAGAATTATGATTGTTAAGGTGCACAGAAGTTAGCCATCAACCGCTTTTTTAGGGTTCCGTAGCCAAATGGCAAAAAACGGAACCCTCATCGTCATGTCTGTCTGTCTGCCGTATGTCACAGCCACTTTTTTATATGATTCCGTTTAGTTCTGATTTTAGCCCATATTTCGTCAAACATGCGGCAGTCGTGACCTGCCCAGCTTTTTCTACAGCCACTTATCTATAACTCAATAATATAAATAACAGGTTGTTAATAAAGGTCAGAGTTAACACGACAAGGTTTAACGGCAAATAAATACGTAAGTTAATATTAATTGCACATGTCATACTTTTACACTGATAAGAGAGGGAGGAAGTGGAATGAAATCGTGAAATTGGTTACAATAATAATAATTAATTTAAGTAATATTCGGTTGTTTAAGTTTCGTTAATAATATGGTAAAATCTGATATAGGCTTGGACTCTACTATCAGGAAAAAATTGGTCAAGTGCGAGTCGGACTCGCTCACCGATTGTCCCGTACATTTATATCATTTTTATTTTAAATACAAATACAATACGAATATATATATTTAAAAAAAAATGCCTGGGTACGAGAGAAAATTGACAAAAAAAAAATTTAAAGTCACTGATTTTCGCGCAATCGAAATATGGCCGCCGCGGCTTGAGACACTTTGACAGAATTTTGAATTATTAGATGAAAATTGAATGAAAACCACTTCAGTTATCAGATATCCAAACGAACAGCACTATTTGAACATTATAACAACGTAACCTGTGGATCGAACCCACGTCTCGATTGGTGTAGCGGGTGGCGGCTTATACCACTCGGCAAACTAAAGACATAGCTAACATGTTGAAAATAATAATCACACTGAGTACTTTTAATTCAAGTATCTAAGTTTGTGTGTAACGTTAATTAGAAGAAGGCCGTAACTCCAATACTTGTTGATAGCTGATCATTTACTTATGACCTACTAGCGACCCGCTCCGGCTTCGCACGGCTATATTATACATATAAACCTTCCTTTTGAATCACTCTATCTATTAAAAAAACCGCATCAAAATCCGTTTCGTAGTTTTAAAAATCTAAGCATACAAAGGGACATAGGGACGGCGAAAAGCGACTTTATTTTATACTATGTAGTGATACTGTACAAGAAAAGTCTATGCCGAAAACACGTCAGACAGTTTTCAATAAAGCTTCCAACACATCCATATTCAAAACAGCCATTGTTTTATGTGCATCATAAATTCTTGCGAATGCTGTCTGTCTGTCTGGCGCACTAAATTGTTAAATTATTGAAATCGAAAGTTTGGACCGAGTTCAACGGCCACATTGTTTCCCTGATCTATTCTAAGTTTATTGAAAATAGAATAGAGCGTTGAAAGTTGAATTGTTTGGGATATGTGTTACAGATTATTTGGGAATTGGTCTATTTAATTTTTAAGGCGCAAAGTGATATTTAGGCATTAAAATATCGGGCTTTAAATCATGTATTTATACGTGTATACGGGCTTTTTTCATACTTGTATACAGGCTTTTTTCATACTTGTATACGGGCTTTTTTCATACTTGTATACGGGCTTTTTTCATACTTGTATACGGGCTTTTTTCATTCTTGTATACGGGCTTTTTTCATACTTGTATACGGGCTGTTTTTTGCAACTAAAACTCTTTAGTTGGGTCCATTTTGGGTGAGGATGGAGTAGGCTTGCCCAGTACCAACACCACCTCCTCAGCTTAGTCGACCATTTCCAGAGGAAATGACAAAATTTACACTAACTCTTTTCTGTTTAGCTGTACTAAACGAAAGTGAACCTATAAAACAGAAGCGAGATTTTTTCAAAAGTTAATGTACGAGGAAAGTATACGAAGAATAATTCGAAATAACTTGTCAATACGTAACCAATTAAGCCACAAGCTTCATCATAATGTTTTTCTTCACCGCAGGATGAGGACCGCAGGATGAATTATGAACTTTTAGGACAAGTTCCTATATAAACTACAATAGATAGCGAAATAATCAGAAAGGAGTTGTGTGCCATAAATTAAAACTACATCGCTTATGAAATAATTTACGCGGACGAAGTCGCGAGTTAAGGCTAGTGGTGCAATTATATGTCAATTAAATATATCTAGGTTAAGTAGGTACATATATACCTAACTAGCGACCCGCTCCGGCTTCGCACGGCTATATTATGTATGTATTATACATATAAACCTTCCTCTTGAATCACTCTATCTATTAAAAAACAGCATCAAAATTCGTTGCGGAGTTTTAAAGATACAAAGGGACATAGGGACGGCGAAAAGTGACTTTATTTTATACTATGTAGTGAATAAACTTACGAAATTTCAGTAACAAAAACGTCATCTGTTTGGTGAAAATCGTCTCTCAGTTTACGAGCGTAAGCATGCATTTGATCACGCGATGAAACACACCAGTAGTACCAGTACGTATAACTTTTGTCCGTGACTGGACACAGCTGTTCATTTCGTGAACAAGCATGCAATTGTGAACAGATGGTGCTAGATATTAGACAGTAGGCGACTTCTGTGGCATGGTGGGTGAACACCCGCCTGTAACTGTGGCTAAAGTGGCGGGTTCAATTCTCAACTTTAACGCAAGAGCTTTGTACATTGTATAGTAAAAACAGACAGACATACATACGAACAAGAAAGTGGTCTTATAAGGGTTGTTTATTACCTTTTGAGGTACGGAACCCTAAAAACAAAAGAAGTCAAAAAAGTTGTGCATAAAAGTGTTTAATTTAATTTAGAAAATACACCAAAAGCAATTTAAAATTACGAAAAACTCTATTTAAACATAATATACATTTATGTAAAAATTATAAATAGATACTTATTAATTTAAAGTCGAAATCAATTACCTATTTTACTTCCTCCAGTAAATCGCAGATAACTTTTTCTGACAATTTTACGTCAATATGAATTTGGCTTTGCGGTTCAATTTACATAAACAGTGCATGAAATACTAAAAACTTACGGGGCGTAATATGTTCGGCTATACTCTATCTATACATATGTCCATAATTTTTTTTGCATATTTGCTTCCTGCAATATTTATTTATATTTTTTTTATTTTGACTCATAGTAATAAAATCACAAGCTAACCTAGCTATTCCCTTGAAATAAACTTATAAGGACTGTCAATGTCACAATAAAAATATAATTTCTTATCACACATAGCGTAAATCATAAGTAGTTTAGGGCGGCGTGTGTGAGATTGTTCTTAAACATAATATATCGCTAAATACATTTAGGTTGACTTGCACCACAAAAATAAATACGTTTAAATAAATAAATAATAAATAAATATTTCAGGACATATTACACATCGCCATCCAGCCCCAAGCTAAGCAACTTAATGCTTGTGTTATGGGTGCCAGATAACGGATAAACTACTTATATACTTTTTTTTTTTTTTTGTAAATATATACATATTATACATATATAGGAAACACCCAGAACCAGAAACAAGAATTTATGGTCAGCATAAATACTTGTTCCCGGCGGGAATTGAACCCGCAACCTTCTGCGTCGCAGTCGGGTGTTCGCCCGACGCGCCACAGAGGTCGTCTAAGACCTTAAACATAACCAACAAACTGTCAAAGTGTCAAACTGATTAAACAATATTGACCTTGTGGTTGTTGAAATATAATTTAAATTTTAAATTATATAAATGCATTTAGAGTATTTAGCTAAACATGTTTAAGCATAATCTCACACAAACCACACTTAACGGGTATTCTTAAATGGGATTTTATTTCAATAACCACAACAAAGTTGATTTTATTAAATACTAACGACCCGCCCCGGCTTCGCACGGCTATATTATGCATGTATTATACATATAAACCTTCCTCTTGAATCACTCTATCTAATAAAAGAACCGCATCAAAATCCGTTGCGTTGTTTTAAAGATCTAAGCATACATAGGGACAGACAGCGCGGGAAAGTGACTTTGTTTTATACTTTGTAATAATGAAATGAAGTTTGACACTTTGACAGTTGGTTAAGGTGATAAACGTAATTATTTTTTTCTTTTACAAGTGAACCTTATTACTTAACTACATATTTTACATTACTTCAGCTACCTCCCTTCAATAATAAATTACCTATAACAAGACGATATCGTTTAAAATAATTATCAGATTATCTGATTCATTCAATTTATACGCCGCCTTAATTAATATAATTCATTGAAATTGAATTAATTTATGTACATATATTTATACAGATTATGGGTCATTTATTGTATTTTTGATAAGGAAATACGATTTGTATGTAATTATGTAATTAACTGAAAGAAAAAAAATGTTTGTCTGTTAAGTCGGTTTACGGACGATAATTTTACGTGATAACGTCTTAAGAAACCGATGAAAAATTTCCTTAAAGTCTTCTTTTTGTCACTCGTCACCATAACACAAGTGACTCGCACTTGGCCGGTTTTAATTTCGATATATCCACGGGATCGGGACTTACGAGGTAATAACCGCGGTGTAACACAGTTACAAACAAACAAATAAATAAAATAATAATGCATAACACTAAAACTACGGTACTATTATTAACATAATCCATACTGATTAGTTATTGACATCGGCATTGCATACAAACTGTCCAATCAGGTGCAATAACCTTATTATTGGAATGACATTGAATTACAGTTGGCACTAAACACTGAATTGCGGTTTAGTCGCAGAATAGAAAATAGTACAAGATATAGTTATTCGTATGTATGACGAGTAAACGTTTTTAATAACCAAATGCATCTTAAACTAAATTACAATTAATATGTTACTAAATTTTATGTCGAACGAAATTAATAAGTATCGAATTTTGGCACTTTTTGGACTAAATTAATTTTTTCAAAATGATGCCCTAATTCTAGGGGAACTAAAATTTCAGTTTATTTTTCATGAAAGCTAATGTGCTAGTAGTTTTTAAGATAGGTTGCAGTAATAATTTTTGTGTGAAATATTTTTCACGAGCATCGACGCAGTTTGAGACAATGGTATATTGCATCGACTGACTAGCAATGCGAGAGTGGAGCCCCGTCTCAGTCCATGGTATTCCAATGCCCAGGGTGCCCCAATACCTGCAGATTGGAGGACCTGATAGAGGCCAACGCTGCTGCAGTTGCAGGGGCTAATTGGGCAGGAAAGCATTTGAATACCGTGGTAGAATCGCACCATGTTCCCGCAGCTCCGGCGTCGTGGCGAAAGAGGAACCGGTGGAGTTTTAGTGGGTAAATCTCTGGCCGTCCACCACCCAGGCCAGTAGGGAGCCCCACATAACCTCGCTGCTGTGGAGTGGCGGGATGATGGATAAGTCAAAATTTGACTGGTCGAGCGTCACTGGCTCGAAAAGAAGAAAAAGATCGTCGCAGGATTGAACTATAAATATAAGGGGTGTATTTCACTATTTCCATGGAAATACAAAATGGAAGAAGCGGGACAAGCGTTTTTTCCAAATAATATCCCATTATTTCCATTACGGCAAAAAATCACAGTTGTGTTTTTTGAGAATCTGTTTCCACTTTAATATTTATAGACGGCCTGATAAATTAATGATAAGTAAAATTCGAAAACATATTGAGCACAGCCACACGGGAACACAGGATATCTAGCGGTTTTTTTTTCGCCATCGCCAGCAATGTAAATAGCGGGAGAACCTGTCTTTTCAGTATTTTCATCAATGTCTTTCCAGTATTTTCATCAATGGAAATTCATAAGGAAATAGTGGGATACACCCAATATATGTATGATATGAAGGTACGGCAGTAGATACCATTGCGGAAACACGTACCGTGAATCAAGAGGATATTGCGTCTATATCGCCCGGTTATTAGTTCGATGACATTACGATGTTACGTGCCACATTGCATACGGTATGCGGTAGCTAGATTGTGATCGTGAAACAAGGCGTTATCAGATAATATTAGATATTCACACACGAGTTGCTAAACTTAAGGTAACGGGTGATTGTTAGATAGCAGGTTATTGCGATTATTATATCGGTTTACTGTAGTTGTAGCTTTTCTTTTGCAGCAAAAAGAAAACCTTGAGGAAGACCCAGGAAGCAGTGAATAGACTCTGTTAAGGAAGATTTAAGAGTAGGCTCGCGGGTTTGCTTTTAAAGGTTCCGTACCCAAAGAGTAAAAACGGGACAAACGGACGGACTGCGAAATCTTAGTACTTCGCTGTCCGTCCGTCTGTCTGTCACCAAGCTCATCTCTCAAGGCTCGTATCCAGTGCCGTATTATCCATAAGGCACTTTAGGCCAGTGCCTAGGGGCCCTCTTTGACCAGGGGCCCAGCACTCCCGATTAAAAAATAAAAAAAAAAGGGGATTGTGTGGTTTTATGAATCCATGGTAAAAGTGAAACATGTTAGTTTTATAAAAATATGCAAGATTTTCCTATTCTTTGTTTCATTTTTAAATGACTCCGATACTTCTTCCTGTGGATTGTGGCGAAAGTCTTTTCACTTGAAGGAAGGCGTAGTATACCTTTGCAATGTGATGACTGAAGTCTGTTGTTGATGATGATGGTACCTTCATTCTATTCCGTAAGGTAGACAGTAAAAATTTCCAAATTGCGTTGTTGTGGTATGAAAAAGGGGGGGGCCGAAACGAGCTGTGCATAGGGGCCCCGAGATGGTTAATCCGGCCCTGCTCGTATCTCATGAACCATGATAGCTAGAGAGTTGAAATTTTCGCAGATGATGTATTTCTGTTGCCGCTATAACAATAAAAACAGTGTGTTTTTAAGAATTTTAGGTTATTCTCATGTTTACTATTTTATGCAACTTCTAATACTTTTATGTATTTCTTATATCCTTCCTAAATAATGCCTCTACTAGAGCAATCATTTTCTTTACGAGTGCCCCTTGTTTTCCTTTTTTTTAATGAAATATTTCCTTAAATTAAGTAAAAAAAACTGACTCCAGATTGAATGATTAGTGTGTAAAGCAACACATCGTGACCAATGGAAGAAAAGTAGAGAGGCCTTATGCACTGCACTGGGTCAGTGTAGGCTTATAAATAATAGTAGTATATTAATAAAGGATAATAAGAGTATAATAATATAGTATAGGTCGCGTCTCAGGAACTTCTGGTTCGAATTGAAAAAATATTTTTGTGTTGGATAGTCCATTTATCGAGGAAGGCTATAGGCTATTTTATATTTCGATATTCCCACAGGATCGGAAGTTACGCGGGTGTAACCGCGGAGCGCTGCTAGTTAATAAATAAAAAGGAACACAGAAGGTCATTTGTACAACAAACTTAGCTTTCATAAAAAGAAATGATAGCTCTAGAGGCATTATTCAGAGAGAAAATAGACGAATAGATTTGTATGGAGAAAGCAATGCCCGCATATTCTCGGACACTCTTGGAAAGTGAAGGCCATAGACAAAGCGAAATAAAAAAATATTGTTGATGGGGCCAAGACTCTTCCGGCCATACCCACTTGTTGTTTATGTTATTTTTCTTCTTCTCGTACAGTGGTGTGGCTCACCTATTGTTAGAGTTTTCAGATCGCCTTAAGGTCTCTAACTTGGCAACAACCGGGACCAACGGCTTAACTTGCCTTCCGAAGCACGGAGGGGCTCACCAAAACACATTTTTGCCACACTACTAATTGGCCACCCATCGAAGTAATGACCGCGCCAGGCGTAAACGATCAGCGAGCGTCGCTTAGTTGTTTATGTTCGTCTCTAGGTACTAGATGGTATGTTTATTTTTTCTTATCTTTCAAAGGCGTTATTGAATAAATCAATCAATTAAAATCGTGTTGCACTTAAATCAACAGCCATCAGCCAATCAAACCATATAAGTAACCAGAACTTCAATGGTAGGTATGTACAGTTTTAATTAACTTATTAAAAAATATATATTAAACAGTAATTATTTCCCAGTATTTAATTACAAAGTAACTTGTACAATTAATAGTTTCTCAAGTGTAATTAGTTGTCAATTAATTATTAAGAATGTGTCAATAACGAATTTTTATTTACTTGTACTTGTAATCGGGCTGATGTTTTCCGCAACTAGACCTCTTTTTAACCGACTTCAAAAAAAGGAGGAGGTTCTCAATTCGGATGTATGTATGTTTTTTTTTATGGATGTTCGCGCATATCTTATTCGTTTATAGTTGGATCCTTTTTGCATAAGGATGGAGTAGGCTTGCCTAGCACCTTTCTTTTCACTATCACTACATAGTATCAAACAAAGTCGCTTTCTCTGTCCCTATATCCCTTTGTATCCTTAAATCTTTAAAACTACACAACGGATTTTGATGCGGTTTTTTTTAATAGATAGAGCGATTCAAGAGGAAGGTTTATATGTATAATACATGCATAATATAGCCGTGCGAAGCCGGGGCGGGTCGCTAGTTTATAATAAACTAGCTTTTGCCCGTGACTTCGTCCGCGTAGTAGTTAAAAATGGGCCAAGGAATCACGTTGTCCCATTCAAACTTTGCCCCCTTTTTCACCCCCTAAGGGTTAGAATTACGGAAAATCGTTTCTAATCGGATGCCTACACGTCATACAAAGAACACACACTAAAAGTCAGTTCTCTACGATCAGCGGTTTAGGCTGTGCGTTGATCCGTCAGTCAGTCAGGACAAAGAATTTTAATATGTATTGAAGATATGTCACCGTTTGCTCACTGTCTCACACGATCGTAAATGACAATGCGGTCTTAGATGTAGCACCCTTATCTAGATGATACCTATTACGCTTGTGACTCAAATAAACGGGGCTTCCGAAGGACGCGAGTAAAGGTAAGAAGACAGCACAGTCGAACAAAAACTTTATTATACTACCCTCCCAGCTTAGTTAACCGTGTACAGAGGAAAGTCGACAATACGCCTTGAGCCAACTAAGCTTTGGGTCATCACGATGTTTTCCTTCACCGTAAGAGCAATGTTGACGACTCAGTTGGCACAATGGTCACCATGCCGGACTGCCAAACACAGGGTTGCGGGTTCGATTCCCGACTCAGACAAGTATTTATGCTTAGATATTTGTTTGTGGTCTGGTTGTTTCTATGTATTATGTTACAAAAGAAAGTATATAAGTAGTATATCCGTTGTCTAGCACCCATAACACAAGTCTAGTAACTTAGCTTGGGGCTAGATAGCGATGTGTAGAATGTCCTGCAAAGTTTATATTTAATTAGCGCACATACATTTTTTTCTAACAGAATCCATTGGTGCATGGCCTACCGGGATTCAAACCTACGACCTTGGGAATAAAAGTCGAGGTATCTACCACTAGGCCAACAGGTTTATCGTTTCTTTCATCATGTGTATATATTGTGGGAGGATGTGGGCGTATGTCTTATGTCTCCAGGTTGACCGTATGGCTGTTATTGCGAAATATAGAATAGTTATCTTATTTTATGCAATATTAATGATATGAAGAAATTGGGACTTAATAGTCTAAGGAAATTATGAAAATCAGATAAAATAATTCGTGTTTTGTTTTTCAATTTCTGAAGTACAAACTAAAACTCCTCAAGGATGGGGCCGTAGGGCTATGCTGAAAGGCTTGGGCTAAAACTGCCGAAAGATTAGTTTTTTTTAACAATTGTATCCCAAGAGAATTACGAAAATCAGATAACATAATTCATGTGGTTTTGAAATTTGTTACAGTTATACTATCAACGTTGATGTACAGTCGGCTGCATAATTGCAGACCCATTACGTAGAGCTCCAAAACGGCTGTTATAAGAATGTTTTCAACACAAGCAAGATTCTAGGCACCTGCTTTAGGTGAAGTTTAAAGTCTTCTAACTCATCAATAATCAAACAAAAATTATTAGAATGCAAACATTCCAATAGTAATTTTCGAACTCTACTAAAGACTGCAATTATGCAGCCGACTACCTGTTCCTGATAAACATACTAAAACTCTTCAAAGGTGGGGAGCTATGCTGAAGATACAGAGAAGGCTAAAGCTGTCAAGGGACTATTTTTTGAACAAATCTTGTTTTTTTTAACACATCAAGAGAAAGGTTGGTATAAAATTAGAGAAATTTTACGTTTTATTTTTGGAGTGGCTTGGGCAGGACAGAGTCTGATGAAACTTCCTATAATAGTAAAAAAATATTGATATAAGTAATAAGTAACTTTTAACCGATATTTCCATTGGATAGAAGTTTGCTTGAAAACTTCCAACTCAACGGTATGAAATATTTATATTTTCTACAAATATGGAACATTTCCCAAGAAAAGTACCGTCTCTCGGAACGATGAATTTTGAGCTTCGAAGTCATAAATATTACAAGAAGCACGAAACGATTCGCCTACAATTTGCACTCACTTCTTCCTCAAATTAATTTCTACCTAAAAGGTTTCACTAATAATAAAAAACCTGTTAAGTATTCCCAACAATATAACCAATTTGTCTGAACAAATAATTTCAAGATCAATAAAGGAGGAATTTCTCTTAGAATCAAAAGGTCGATCCGTAGGGCTGTCAATAAATAAGCTAATAGAAACTTTGAGAAATCCAAGGATTTCGTTAGGTGAAATTTATTTTTATAGCTGGTTATTGGAGTTTTCTCTTTTATTTGAAATCATAGTTATTTTTTGAACTCTATAGAACGCATAAAAATAGAATCAAACACACAAAAACATAGGTAACAAAAAAAAACTCACAAAAAAAACTAAATAATAGGAAAAACAGTTTTTTTTTACCAATTATAAGTCAGCGTTTAACCATTTTCACACCAGGTGGTCACTTACCACCTGGTGTGAACGCGGTTAAACGTAATGTGGTCTAAGATATAACACGCTTAACAAAACGATACCTGTATGTATCCTTCCGTTTCCTATACATTTATGTAAGAGGGAGCCGTGTGCTGCCCCAAATACCCCAAATTAAGTTTGTATCAGATCAGATCTAATTTGAAGATGTTTCTTAACTTTAAGGAAAACTAGGAATGTTCCTACTGGTACTGAATTTAACACTGTTATTTTATCTCGGTATTCCTAGAGAATCAAAGCGTTAATTTCCAAATAAAGTTCAGTTATTGATGTATGAGTTTTACTTTTATAGTGCATGGCTTGCACTGGGCTATTTGGAAACTTTGGAAACCTCTGTACGGTATACAAGGAGTTGCCAGTTCAAGTCTCGCAAGACCTTGAATTTTTTTTTCAATTAATTGTTTATACAGGGTTATTGGAAATTATACTAGCAAGCCGTTGAGGGCTACTTCTGTGCACCTAAACAAACAACTTTTGTTCTACGACTTTTGGAAATTCGAAAAAAAATTTGAAAATTTTGAGGTTATGTAAATTCGAAAAACAGCAGACTTTTTAAAACAAAGGTCATTCAGACTTAGAACAGTAGATAAAACTTAAAAAATAAGTAAAATTTTAAGGTTAATTGAACTCTCCGTGTAAGGAACAGCTGATTTTCAAGTAAAGCTAACCTCAAAATTTTCGAAAAAATTGTTCGAATTTCTAAAAGTCGTATAACAAAAGTTGTTTGTTTAGGTGCACAGAAGTAGCCCTCAACGGCTTGCTAGTATAATTTCCAATAACCCTGTATTTTTTTTTAAACAATTTTGAAATTTCATTTAATTATAATTAGTACTTATTTGTTTTTCTATTAAGGAACTACTAGCAACCCTATTAGAAGAATAGAAAGGCCCGTCATTATTTTTACGACAGCAATTTGTAAAACAATAAAACCTATCGTCAACCTATTGAGGGGTTAATTTAATTAAAGGGATGCCCTTCTTTTATTGAAATTAATTAAGGAATTGAGAGCAACATAATTGGTTTATTGCTTTCCTTTCTTAGAAGACTTTATTCTTCTGCTGGGCAAAAGCTTCCCCATCTCTTTCCACCTATTGTGATCGAGGTCGCCTCGGTGGCCAAAGTTTTTATTAAAATCCCGGCCAAGTGCGAGTCGGACTCGTGCACGAAGGATTCTTTACCATGTTGTGGGAACTACTTAAGAGAATAGGTTACCGGGCGCTCTCTCCATACAAACGTAGTCGAATGTTTCCTCCTTGGATAGTGACACTAGAGCAAATATTTTAGTTTTGTTTTTGGTTTTTTAAATCTTAATTTCTATGATAATTAGAAAATGAAAAAAACCAAGACATAGGGGCATAGTCATGACAGTTATAGGTTTTATGCAACAAAAATATTAGTGCTAGTGTCATTATCCAGGGAGGAAACAGTCGACTACGTTTGTATGGAGAGAGCGCCGCAGGCCGGTACCCTTTCACCTTAACTTTTTTCTATTTTTAGTATTATTTGTTATAGCGGCAACAGAAATCATCATCATCATCTGTGAAAATTGTTTTGTCTGTCACCAACTCACGCTGTGTGTCATGAACGGTGATAGCTTAACAGTTGAAATTTTCACAGATTATGTATTTCTGGTGCTCCCATACAACATGGGGTTATATAAGCTACTATTTTATACTACTACCAGCTTTTGCCCGCGATCTCGTCCTCATAGAAGTCGAAAATGGACCAAGTAATCACGTTGTCCCATACAAACTTTGCCCCCCTTTTTTCACCCCCCTAAGGAGTAGAGTTTCGGAAAATCCTTTCTTATCGGATGCCTACGTTATACAAAAACACACCCTCCAAGTTTCAGGTCCCTACGATCAGCGGTTTAGGCTGTGCGTTGATCCGTCAGTCAGTCAGGACAAAGCATTTTATATGTATAGAAAGTCGAAAATAGACCAAATAATCACGTTGTCCCATACAAACTTTGCCCCCCCCCCCTTTTTTCACCCCCCTAAGGAGTAGAGTTTCGGACAAATCCTTTCTTATCAGATGCCTACGTTATACAAAAAACACACCCTACAAGTTTCAGGTCCCTACGATCAGCGGTTTAGGCTGTGCGTTGATCCGTCAGTCAGTCAGGACAAAGCATTTTATATGTATAGAAGAAGAGAAGTAGATTATATTATAACAAGTGAGGCTCCCATAAACTCGCACTTGGTCGGTTGTAATTTTTGTGATTTGTATCTTCATTCTTCGTAAATATCCCGTTTTTAAATAACTTTAGTATAGTGATAAATTTAATTATAAGAATCGTCACCGGAAGTTGTTTGTCAACAAAATGGAGGACGTCTGAAACCATTAAGATGTTTCAGTTAAATATGCTTGTTATTTTTTAATGTTCTTTAATGTTTTGAGATTAGAACCTTGTACGATTTTTTTATATAATAAGTGCTTGTCCAGGTTTAAATCACTGAAATAAAGCAAATTTTTATTTGCTTTTGTAAAGACGGACGGTCTTTATTTAAAACTAGAAGTGCCCCGCGGTTTTACACGTGTAACTTCTGATATCGTGGGACTATCGGTATAAATAGTAGCTTATATAACACGTCTAATAATATAGCTTACGATCTGTAAAAGATTTATTAAAATGGGTCTAGTAATTTCGAAGATTACCTGTTTCAACAACCGAAGATTTTATCAATGGTGGTCTTGAAATGTTCAGTTTCTTTTTAATTTTTTACTTTTCTTTTTAAAGGGTGTCCACTGTCCAACGACCTTGGTACACAGCCTACTAGTTGCTACCGGCACCGGTCGCATTCATTGGTGAAAATTTATGATTGTTACGAATGTGTTTTGTTTTTCTCAAAATTGCTGAAATGGAATTGTAGGTGAAATCTTTATGGATATTTTGGGATAATTTGAGACGAAAATTCCTTGTCATTTCAAAGCTAGACTAGTTATAAGTCTTGGCTTAAAGTCACACCAAAATATCGGTAAAAATCACACCTACAATTTCATCTCAGCACTTTTGAGAAAAACAAAACACATTCGTTACAATCAACAATGTTAGTTGTAAGCGACGGGTATTTCTGGCGCGTTGCGTTTGGCAGCATAAATAGCCTTAAATAAGAATGTAAATTGTACAAACCTTTTCGACCTTACTCTGGTATACCTCCAAGTACTGCTGCTATAATGTCCCGAATTATTAGGACATAGTAACAACTGCAGGCTATTAGGTCGCGGCTGCCTCTGCTTCTTGACTCTCAACTTAACCACTTCCTCCTTCCTCTCCTTCTCCTTCTCCCTCAAAGGAGGTTTCTTATCCCACCTCCTTTCTCCATACTCATCCAGAGATTTCTTTTCCAACCTCTTTTCTCTATACTCTTCAAGGTTCAAATGGTCCAATCTTTCTGAATACCTCGATCTTAGCAAGTCGGGTGGATTGTCGATCTTTCTTCGGATTTCTATTGGAGACATCGGAGGTCGTCGGGGCTCGAAAACTACTTTTGAATATTCGTTACTCCGTCTCCAAAGACGAGGGGATAGGGGCCAGAATCGCCCCGAATTTTGTGGCTCCATAACCATTTTCGAAACGTAACACTTTTTTTACTTGACTATATCGATGACGCACTGTTTACACAACACAAGAAACTTTAATAAACAAAGAACTTCTAACAAAGAAGAATGGCAACGGTCAAAATCATCTTAAGCCTCAAGCATAAAACTCCAGGCGATAGTAAAGCATCAACAGTTCTTAGTTTCAAGCCCGAAAGCTCGATGCTTGATGGCCAATTGAAACTACACGGAAAAAAAAGGTTTCTATAGACGCTAGAGTATAATTCTTGGTTTTAGTAAAAAATCTTAATATGATAAAGCAGTACTTATTCTTAATTTAAAAGCAATATTCTTAAATTAAAAATTTTGGTTATTAGTTTCTAGAACATTTACTAAAAAGAAGAAATGATTCTCTAACGTCTATGCGGAGATTATTTCCTGCTTTTTTTCCTTATTCTTCAAAATGGTAAATAACTTGCACTGTTGTCCGTTGTATAATAAACGGTGTATATTATTAGAAAGAGATGATCGTACTGAACAATGACCTGAGAGTGTCAATACGAGATAAGAAATCGATGAGTCAACGTTAGATAACAATCAAAACATTTCTCAGTATGTACGGAGCAACGTCATGCTGTCTGAGGGAAATTAATTTGCAACGTTAAACATAGATGGCGCCTTTTTACCCGACTACAGCGAAGTCGAAAGAAGGGTAATGATTTTGGTCCGTATGTATGGGAGTTCATTTGTTATTTATTTATTTGTTGTCGTATAACTTCTAAATTAATTATTAGTTATTTCGATTTTGTCCTAATTTAAGAAGGTATTGTTTAGTCTTGTTTTATTCCTGAATAATACCAATGGCGCAATAATTAGGGTTCGGTACCTCAAAAGGTTAAAAAAAGGAACCCTTATAAGATCACTTTCTTGTCCGTTTGTCTGTCTGTTTTTTCTATGGAACCTAGGTCAACTTAGGTTGGCTAGAAATGTACACCTTTGTGTTTCTTTTTTCTAATATAAAATATACAGGAAATATTTTCTTAAATTCCATATTTCCATAAAAAAAAGTGGGGCAACCTAAGTTTTATACAACACTAGCTGCGCCCCGCGGTTTCACTCGCGTAAGTCCGATCTTTCTCACCGTTTAAACCTTCCCTGGACTACGACAAACATTTCAAAACCGAAATCATCTAAATCGGTTCGTGCGTTCTGGAGTTATAGCGTCAGGAAAGAAAACCCGACTTATTTTTATATAGTAGACTAGCTGCCCCGGCAAACGTTGTTTTGCTATTTACAGAAAAAAAAAACAAAAAAAAAAAATAGATGTTGGCCGATTCTCAGACCTACTGAATATGCTCACAAAATTTCATGAGAATCGGTCGAGCCGTTTCGGAGGAGTTCAAGTTCGAACCCCGTGACACGAGAATTTTATATATATAGAGATATAGAGATAACCCTCCCTTTTGGCTTCCCCGTAGTCGGGTAAAAACAAAATCATTGCTTTAGAGGCATTATTCAAGAATAGGACATTTGTAGGATTCAGTTTTTATTGCGTACCTACCTATTTATATTCATTCATATAATAAAAAAATTGTTTAAGTTTAAAAAGTCAATGCGCTTTAAAGTTTATTATTATTAATAGTTACAAGTGTACAGGTACAAAATTAGTAATTATGGTGAAAGCAATATAATTTCTATCCATAATTAATCAAAATCTTTTTTCATAGCTTTTCTTTTGCATAAAATATCTTTTGCTCGTTCGTATATGCCATAAATTATCGTAGACCATTCTAGCATTCTAGTCTAAGAAAATAACCGTTGGCTATAGGATGAGAGAGCCATAAACTTGAAGCTTTACAGCGTTAATCGGAAACGTTCAATACCATGTCGCATACTAAACGGTTAGACAAAACGTATGGCATACATAGATATAAAACACCTGATAGAGAGTACATAAAATATTTTTATCTAGCTGCGCTCCGCGGTTTCACCCGCGGAAGACCCGATCCCGAGGGAATATCAAAATGAAAAGTAGTCTATGGCCTTCCTCGATAAATGGACTAGCCAACACAAAAAGTTTTTTTTTAATTCGAACTAGTAGTTCCTGATATTAGCGCGTTCAAACAAATAAAACAAACCTTCAGCTTTATATTATTAGTATATAGACAGGAATAAAAATTCGTACAAGGGAATAGAATCAGTTGTCTGCGTCTGTCTTTTCTTAGTATGGTGTACGAAAATATAAAACACTTAAGGAAAAGTATATCAGACCGTTTTACTTAGCAAAATTTTTATTCGTACAAGGGAATTAAATCAGTTGCCTGCGTCTGTCTTTCCTGAGTAGGGTGTACGTAAATATAAAACACTTAAGTATATCAGACCTTTTTACTTGGCAATTTTTTTATTCGTACAAGGGAATTAAATCAGTTGCCTGCGTCTGTGGTTCCTGAGTACCTACGTTGTACGTAAAAATAAAACACTTAATGGAAAGTACATCAGACCGTTTTACATAGCAAATTTTTTATTCGTACAAGGGGATAGAATCAGTAGTCTGCGTCTGTCTTTCCTGAGTATGGTGTACGTAAATATAAAAAGAATAGAATAGAATATAATTTATTCAGACAAACACACGACATAACAAACACAAAAATAAGAAAAGTGAAACAAATGAGAAACAGTACATAAGAGATAGTTACAGAGAAAAATAAATACAATAAAAAACACTTAAACACTTAAGGAAAAGTATATCAGACCGTTTTACTTAGCAACATTTTTATTCGTACAAGGGAATAGAATCAGTTGCCTGCGTCTCTTTCCTGAGTATGGTGTACGTAAATATAAAACACTTACTTAATAAAAAGTATATCAGACCGTTTTACTAAGCAAAATTTTTATTCGTACAAGGGAATTAAATCAGTTGCCTGCGTCTGTCTTTCCTGAGTATGGTGTACCTTAGTATAAAACACTTCATAAAAAGTACATCAGAGCTTTTTAACTTAGCATTTTCTATTTTTACAAATGAATAGAATCAGTTGCTTGCGTCTGTCTTTCCTGACGTGCAAAATTTGGGGATCTTCAAGTCGCGAGTGAACAGGGGCCTAAGTCTGCTAACGCAATTGTATTTCAATAGTGTGTCGATATAATCGTAATAGAAATTTAATGTCAAAAATATGACATTAAATGTCAAATTCGTATTCTCCTAACTTTGACTATTCTATCGAGACACCACTGACACACCACTGACTCACTTTTGTGTTCTGCTCTACAATCGTGGCTTAATGGAATCTCGATAGTTGTCAAAACGGTATATTGCTTAGCAACATATACCATGTTGCTAGGCAACACCTGCAAGGTAAATATTACCATACCATTGAGACTCCATAGTGATTATATTGCGATGTTATTAAAACTTTAGCAGAATACCAAATAAAGTCACAATCTCGATATAATGTCAATAGAGTCTCGATATAATGACAATGGTTGGCCAAATAGCAGAATAAGGCCCCAGGTATCTTATAGGAAAGCGTGCTACATCTCAGACCGCATCGTCACCTACCCTCAGGCAGGGGTGATAGTAATCAAACGTTAAACTATCATCAGTAAAAAAATGTGCTGTGAAAATCGCTGCATCTTTGTTGACAGTTCAGCGAGAATCGCATCGAGGTTGGTATCAGTTACCTAAAATATTGTTCAACTAGCAGCGCTCTGCGGTTTCACCCGCGTAACTCCCGATCCCGTGGGAATATCTATGTTACTGCCAATAAATCAATGTATGCTCATACCAAGTTTCATCTACTTGTACTTGTATACAGGCTGTTTTCCGCGATTAGACCCTTTTTAATTGGGTCCTTTTTGCGTGAAGATGGAGTAGGCTCGCCCAGCACCTACTACCCTCATAGCTTAGTCGACCATGTCCAGAGGAGAGAACTTGTCAATACTTCTGGAGCCAACTAAGCCGCGGGTTTCATCACGATGTTTTCCTTCACCGTAAGAGCAATGTCAATTAGCGCACATAATTTTTTCTTAAGAAAAATACATTGGTGCACGGCCGGCCTGGATTCGAACCCACGACCTTCAGAATGAAAGTCGAGGTATCTACCACTAAGCCAACACCGCTCTCTAAAGTTTCATCTAAATCGGTCCAGTAGTTTCGGAGCCTAATCGTTAAAAACAAAAAAATCTTTCCTTATAATATTATTTAGTATAGAGGCGGGAGGAGGTGGTATTTGACGTAATATAAATACAAAAGAGAGTTATTACTTAGATAGATAATTGAATTAAGATCAATTAAAAGATTCTAAGTACCATCTTACTCTCTATTATAGGAAACGTATTTTATTTAATCTCTATGAGGTGGCATAGTTATGCGGGCCAGGATGTAAGTAGGTACTTATTATGTAAATTGTAAAGTAAAATTGGCTAAATTGATGCAATTGGTCGTGTAATTTGTTACTGAAATAGAAATGTAACGTTTGTTTTGTTTTACAACAGTCTAAATGATTAAATAACAAATTTTTAGACTATTTGAGTAATGTTTTTCTCATAAAAAACTGGTTGCCTGTAAAGTCGGTATACGGGCGAAAGTTTTACGTGACAACAACTGTGCTCGAGTGGAAGGGACGCGTGCCTTTCACTTTTTATGTCTGTCTCTCTCGCTCTTAGGCGGGCTAACCATGCCCGCGTGCCTCTCACTCGCTCTCATTGTGAGCGCATAACGTCAGCGGAGCGTAACGCAGTTTCTTGAAGTGTCACCCGGCAAACCAATTTATAAGACGTTGTCACGTCAAAAGGTGCAAAAATATTGACGTTATCCTAGCAGCGCAAAATAAGAGAATAGAAAGTATTACCCATGTATCTTATTAAAAGTGTTTAATATTGAAACCGATGTTGCAATCGGGTTGCACCGACCATGGTCGCGGGAAGACCGGTTTTATTTAAAACTAGCGACCCGCCCCGGCTTCGCACGGCTGTATTATGCATGTATTATATCTAAAAACCTTACTCTTTAATCACTCTATCTATTTAAAAAAAAACTGCATCAAAATCCGTTGCGTAGTTTTAAAGATCTAAGCATACAAAGGGACATAGGGACGGCGAAAAGTGATTTTAAACTATGTAGTGATGAAAAATGAACATCAAAATTAAAAAAAAAACGAATTTCTAAAAGTCGTAGAACAAAAATTGTTTGTTTAGGTGCACAGTAGTGTCCCTCAACCGCTTGCTAATATCACTATCACTACATAGTATACAATAAAGTCACTTTTCGCCGTCCTTATGTCCCTATGTCCCTTTATATGCTTAGATCTTTAAAACTACGCAACGGATTTTGATGCGGTTTTTTTTAATAGATAGAGTGATTCAAGAGGAAGGTTTATATGTATAATACATGCATAATATAGCCGTGCAAAGCCGGAGCGGGTCGCTAGTATAATTATAATAATCCTAAGCACAGTATTTAAAAGTTAAGATAAAAGACAAACCTACTAATTCAAGGTTAAAAACCGAGAAAAATTGTAAATGCAAAGCCAAGTGGCAGGAAGCGGTCGAAAGCATTGAATCACAGGAAACAAGCCTCGCCGATGCTAAACAATTATTATTTATTAGTCAGCTGGAATTCCTCAAAGCATACCTATTGACAATTTATTATCTAGGTAGTAGTTATTTGAACTGATGTTCTTGACACGATTGATTCAGCAATTTTTGTATTGACAGCAATTCTTAGACTTAGTTAATTATATAGGTAAGCACTAGGTAAATATATTGATTTATTGTAATTAAGAATAATGCATACAAGAAATAGTATTATAAAATTATAAAATATTGAAATTTAAAGCACTAGGTATATTCATAATATTCATAGTTGCACAAAAACATAACTCTTTCCTTGAGAGATAATGCAAAAAGACAGAATTTCAGTTTAATTTTTTATTTTATTTAGTGTACTGCAAAAAGTTTTCGCTCCACTACTATCTTCACTCGCGTCTTTCGAAGCCCCGCCCACTTATTTAGGGGTTCTTTAGGTCACTAGTGTTTAGGTATCGTCTAGGAAAGCATGCTACATTTTAGACCGCATCGTCTCTAACCATCGCATCTAGTGAGATAGTAATATATTTAACTAGCTGCGCCCCGCGTAAGGGCGCGTTCAGACGACACGCGTTGACCACGCGCCCACCACGCGCATCACACGCGTTGACCACGCGTTGAACACGCGTTGAAATTTGTTCTATATGTAATTTGAGAATCAAGTCCACCCGCTCACGTCACGCGCCCGCCCCGCGCCCGCCACGCGCACGCTCCGCGCCCGCCCCGCGCATGCCTCGCGCACGCTCCGCGCCCGCCCCGCGCATGCCTCGCGCACGCCCCGCGTCTGCTTGCAGAAATGCAATTTGAGATCTATTGATGTGTCATAAGACTCAAATTATGTATAAAACAAATTTCAGAGCGTGTTCAACGCGTGGTCAACGCGTGTGATGAGCGTGTCGGGCGCGTGGTCAACGCGTGTCATCTGAACACGCCCTAAGTCCCGATGCCGTGGAAATATCTAAATAAAAAGTAGCCTATAGCCTTCCTCGAAAAATGGACTATCCAACACAAAAATACATTTTTGAAGTTATACTTCTTTAGGCGCGTTATGAAAAAATGATGAGAGTGAAATTTTACAAAAGCGTCACACAAAATTCTCACGTCACACAAAATTCTCACGGGAGAAGTTGTTTAAATCTAAATTGAACTTTATTGATTGTGTTGACAATCCTTTTCCAGTCCAGAGTTTTTTGTCGGACGAGTATTTTGTCGGACGAGTTTTTTGTCGGACGAGTTTTTTTTTTTTTTTTTTTGTATTTTTTTTTTATAATGCCAAAGAAGTATAACTTCTCACGCGCGTACATAAGTACACGCACCCATTTTATTTTTTATTCGAACCAGTAGTTCCTGAGATTAGCGTGTTCAAACAAACAAACTCTTCGGCTTTATAATATTTGTATTTAAAAAACCTGATTAATAAAAAACACTATTAATCAAATTTTACTGCTAACTAGAACGAACACAAATATTGTTAAAACTTGACACCTAATTTACTCTACATTTTTCCTGATTCTACAAAACCGCATTTGACATATTTCTTTAAAAAATAAGTAAACAAAACGCATTTATATGATTCACACGGTCTGTGACTGTGACTGAACGATAATATTATGAATGTTTCCAGGAATCGAATTTGTGAAGTAAATTCCTTGAAAATGACACTAAGTGCTTCCCAGTTGCAATTTGTAGTAGAAATTATTACGAACTAGCGACCCGCCCCTGCTTCGCACGGCTATATTATGCATGTATTATACATATAAACCTTCCTCTTGAATCACTCTATCTATTAAACCGCATCAAAATCCGTTGCGTAGTTTTAAAGATTTAAGCATACAAAGGGAAATAGGGACAGAAGAAGCGATTTTGTTTTATACTATGTAGTGATTTTTGATAATTGGAATTGCCTGCGGTTGCAAACAAAGCGATTCTAGAAAAAACCGGCCAAGTGAGAGTCGGAGTCGCGGAGGAAGGGTTCCGTACCATTTTATGGGAGCCCGACTCCACTGCAATGTCAATAGTGCACATTTTATTTATAGAAAAACTAGCTGCGCCTTGCGATTTCACCCGCGTAAGTCGCGATCCCGTGGGAATATCAAAATAAAAAGTAGTCTAAAGTTTTCCTCGATAAATGGACTATCCAACACAAAAATATTTTCACTATTCGAACCAGTAGTTCCTGAGATTAGCGCGTTCGAACATACAAACAAACTCTTCAGCTTTATAATATTACTAGCGACCCACCCCGGCTTCGCACGGCTATATTATGCATGTATTATACATATAAACATTCCTCTTGAATCACTCTATCTATTAAAAAAACCGCATCAAAATCCGTTGCGTAGTTTTAAAGATCTAAGCATACATAGGGACATAGGGACAGAGAAAGCGACTTTATTTTATACTATGTAGTGAAGTATTGATTTGTTGATATGTGTATTGTTGTTACGCGGGTCCTTAACAAAGAAAATTGTCAACAATTTTCTCAGTAAATTCCCAGCAATTTCAAACAAATCTTGCAATTAGAACCTTAATACATGATTTTATCGAAACGGACAAACATTCGCAAGCTTCTTAGAAGACAATTTCTACTCCACTGGGAACTAAAAAGGACAATAGCCGGCAAATGATGCGACAATATAAATAATTTGAAGTACAATCTAAACTTTATTTTCAAGAAGTAAAGTTTAATATCGTTTGATGGCTCTGAGCTGCGTAACTGGACTTTCAAAATATACGATATTGGCTCTTATTTATAATGATTTAAGGCTTAAAGTTGTATTTAATTTGAATCATACGCACAATTACATCGTGATTGGTTAAAGTCTTGAACGCAATCTTATTAGAATCAAGAGATGGAAGAGTTTTCATCTATAGTGGATCTCTAATATTAGGTAAATAGTCAGTTAAATTGGCACATAATTTATCGAGAAATAAGAAATTGGGAGCCTCGGGGACGGGTCCATCGGGGATCGGGGCTCTCCGGTACTAACCCCAATTAATTATTGAACTATCTGTTGCCAGCGACTTCGTACGCGTAGTAGTTTTGTTTTATATACTAAAACCTTCATCTTGAATCACTCTATCTATTAAAAAACCGCATCAAAATCCGTTGCGAAGTTTTAAAGATCTAAGCATACATACAGCGGGAAGAGACTTTGTTTTATACTATGTGGTGAAAGTGATACTGACATTTTAATGAAATTTAGTTGTAATTTTTACTGACTGTGATAGAGTCAAGTAGTAGTAAGTGTAGTGGGCATATACCCTTATATTGGTTCATATAAACGACTAGCAGCGGTCTACAGTTTCACCCGCGTATATCCCGATACCGTGGGAATATCGGGATAAAAAGTAGCATATGTAACTCCCAATAAATCAATGTATCCTCATACCAAGTTGTATCAAAGTCGGTCCAGAAGTTTCAATGACCTTTTTCAACGAAATTCAGAGGTTTATTGGTGCATGATCAAAAAAAAAACCAAATCAAAATCGGTCCATCCGCGCTACGATGCCACATCGAACAGACCAAGTTTCTTAAAAAACCGTTCAGAAGGACAATTCTCGTAAATATCATTGTTCAAATTACATTGCAATATCATTTCGATTGCATTTCGATTGCAAAAAATATTTTAATAGTCAGTTTTTTTTTTGTCAAAAAGTGAAGTTTGATAATATTCTGAACTACCTAGAGGGTATTTTTTGCAATCAAAATGCAATTGCAAAATGCAATGCGGAGTGATATTGCAATGTATTTTGAACAATGTTATTTACGAAGCCCTCTGAACTTTCAGAGCCTATTCGTTACAAACAAAATAATCTTTCCTAATAATATTAGTGTACATTATGCAAGACTCTTGTGTAAACTGAATACCAACATAAAATGTGGTTACAAGTTGAACCAATGCGATTACGGAGCGCACGTTCCGGCTTACCCTACATCCAGTCAGTCGGTAGTTTGGGAGTAATGCCAATACTTGTTAACTATCTGTCTGCAATGTTCTTATTACAAACATGATTTATCTAAGCCACTTGCTGCAACCATGGATACACTCCCGTTAGTCCCGAATAGTCCTCTTGAGAATAACGGGATAAAAAGTAACCCATGTTACTCCCAATGTATACTAAGTTTTATCAAAGTTGGTCCAGAACTTACAGAGTCAATTTTTTACAAACATAAATAACTTTTCTATGTATAATATCAGTGTATAAGATGAGGTCAAATGAGCGTAAACCATTGGACGGATTGGGCTAAAACTTAGCACACAGCTATTATGACTTAGGTATCCTAAAATACCCAGAGAGCCAAGATTTTTTTTTTTAAATTCATTACTTTCTTGTTTAAAATATATTCGTCTAACTAATAGCGTCACGTCCTACAAAAAAATTAGATCGTCCGGTTTAAAAAAATCGTAATTCGTCCTTATATTCTGTAACATAAATAAAATCACTATCACTACATAGTATAAAACAAAGTCGCTTTCTCTGTCCTATATCCCTATGTATGCTTAAATCTTTAAAACTACGCAACGGATTTTGATGCGGTTTTTTTAAATAGATAGAGTGATTCAAGAAGAAGTTTTTATATGTATAATACATGCACAATATAGCCGTGCGAAGCCGGGGCGGGTCGCTAGTGTGAAATAAAAACAACATGTCTGTCAGTAGGTTAAATGCAATGACCTACCTAAAAGGACCTTGATTCCAAACACATTAGTCACTATAGTCACACAAACAAGAGATCTACGTGATATCACGGTTAACTCCCAATTTGGGCAAATTGCAGACGAAATGTTATAAATGCATAGACCACCTATGTAGAATTGTAGATGCCTACCGGCTAAACTCTCTAACGATTTATGTTTGAGATTTTAATCGCGATGTCCTTTAGTTTGTAATTGGTTGTGAAATGTCAAATGAGAACTGAATATTTGCAAGATGCTTCACCAATCCTAGAAGCAGTTGTCTTGATCTGATGCATTGAGATTGGTTTTCACTATTGGTTATGTATCTTCTAAGAAAGCGTGCTACATCTTAGACTGCATCGTCACTTACTATCGTGTGAGATAGTGGTCATAAAAAAGAAGATCGTGGTAAACTTTACAATAAAGTGCAACAAGCCGAAACTGAATCATCAACGAAAAACTGTCGCTTTTAGGCGAACGCGCGCGGTACAAGAATGCGCTCTGCTGTTGCTAGAAAATCGGTATAATTTTCTCAATGTCGGAACTAACACGGGTAAAACGGGGTGCAGCCAGAAAAAATTACTTTGCTTTGTGTATGTCGTGTTCTATGTTCCTTACTGTGTTGTACAAATAAAGTAATATTCTAATTCTAATAAATTCTGTACATAATATTTTATAGTTGACAAGATATTTATTTACCAATGTATTTGCCAATAGTTTAGTAGTTTCAGCAAAGCATTCGCTTTGATATCGAAATAGCGTATAGTAAACAAACAACCGCAAATTGCCACTGGAGTAACTGAAGTTAGTAGGTTTTAGTGTTGCCGATCGATGGTAAAACTATCGATAAACTTTTTAAACTCACACGATTTGTATTCATGGTAATTATTTTCCCGGGTCTTAATCGCGAATTTTATCATGCAATACTATCGATACTATTATAACGCATCGTGATGTGAATGAATATGACTTTTTAATAAAATATCGATTGGCTATCGATAATCGACAATCGATCGGCAACACTTAGTAGATTTCAATAATGTTTATTTACATAATTTTTTACTTATTGCTTTATTTATTGAGAGGTTTAACACCCTTTGGTCTAAGGTTAGCCTGTTTGCATATTTCGTATCTTTTTTCGGGTTTCGTGGGTACGGTCGGCTGCATAATCTAAGACCTACTGTAGAGCTCAAAAACGGCTGTTATAAGAATGTTTTCAACACAAGAAAGATTCTAGACACCTGCTTTAGTTGAAGTTTAAAGTCTTCTAAGTCATGAATTTATTAAACAAAAATATTAGAATAAAACATGCCAATAATAGTATTTTATTTACTATTATTGGCATGTTTTTATATAATTTACTTTTCCTCTAGAAGACAGAACGGGACTTTTATGGAATCAGCTCGGCTGTCCGTCTGTCTGTCCTTTTTCAGGACGGATAGAGGTATAAAATTGAAATTTATGTTAGGTATATGGTAGCTTTTAGGTAACAAGTCTATAAGTAAACGTGATCAAAAGGACAGGTCGAAAAATATTTTGTTCCACTGCAGTCTTCCTACCTTCTCGCGTCATTCAAAAGCCCCCGTTTATTTGGGGGTCTTTGAGTCACTAGTATATAGGTATGTTCTAGAAAAGAGTGCTATGACTTAGACCGCATCGTCACTTACCATCGTGTGAGATAGTGGTCAAACGCTGACCTACTATTTATCATAAAAAATGCAAAAGTGAATACATAAAGTTACCTACATTTTAAACATTTTCATATCTACATATTTGTACACCAGGGTCCTTATTCTGCTATTTGGCCAACCATTGTCATTATATCGAGACTCTATTGATATTATATCGAGATTTTGACTTTATTTGGTATTCTGCTAAAGTTTTAATAACATCGCAATATAATCACTAAGGAGTCTCAATGGTATGGTAATATTTACCTTGCAGGTGTTGCCTAGCAACATGGTATATGTTGCTAAGCAATATACCGTTTTGACAACTATCGAGATTCCATTAAGCCACGATTGTAGAGCAGAATACAAAAGTGAGTCAGTGGTGTGTCAGTGGTGTTTCGATAGAATAGTTAACGTTAGTAGAATACCAATTTGACATGTAATGTCATATTTTTGACATTAAATTTCTATTACGATTATATCGACACACTATTGTAACACAATTGTGTTAGCAGACTTAGGCCCCAGATGACTGGTAGAATGTAAACACGTACCAACATCAAAATATATATATATTAATTACATACAAATAAAATATTATTATTCTTTTTCTCAGCCTAAATGTGTACGACAACAAACACGTGAATCTTTATATAATCTAGCAATAGTGGAAGACACAAACCCAAACAAATGAAATAAATGTAGCAAAAATATCTTGGCAAAGGTTTTTGTTATTTGATTTTACTCGACACTCAAAACGTTAATAAATTAAGAATGAATCTCAGACAGTCGTTATTGAAGTGGGCTATTTCATTTAAAATGATGAAGATTATTTGAAGATCTTTGTCATTTTGTCTCATTCTTGGCTATTAGACCAAGATCCCATCTACCGTCAGACCGGATTTTATTAAAGCTGAGAATTACTCAGCGCCTGCCTCCAACACAGTTATGAACAATGTGCAATTATGAAATTTAAACCATAGTGGCTTGGAGAGTTATCAGGTGGCAAAGTCAAGAATCGAAACTGTTAATTTTGCAAAAGATAAATCACCTATATTTTTGAGTAGTTGGTACAATGGTCACCATGCCGGACTGCCAAACACAGAGTTGCGGGTTCGTATTTACATGTATTTCTGCGTCGATATTTGTCTGTGGTCTGGTTGTTTCTATGTAAGTATTATAAGTATAATATTTACAAAAAAAAAGTATATAAGTAGTATATCCGTTGTCTAGCACCCATAACACAAGTTACTAAACTTGGGGCTAGATGGCGATGTGTGGAATGTCTTGCAATATTTATATTTTATTTGTATCTTATTATCATTTGATGGTGTTGTTCGATTCATGGCTTAGCTGTACCTGATAACTCTCAAGCCACTATGGTCTAAACTTCATAATTGCACATCGTTCATAACTGTGTTGGGGGCATGCTGAGTAATTCTCAGCTTTTCTGAAATCACGAAGGTCTGGCGGTAAGCGGGATCTTACTCTATATTTGCCTGTACGTAATTCTGGCCGTTTGCTGACAATGTCGGTAAGTTTCTATTTTGTCATTTTAATTAACAGCTACTTCGGTAACGTTCTTAGTTCCAATTAACTTGGCCTGCAGGCACTTTGATACGAACATGAACCAAGCTACGTGAAGCCAAGGATGACGTAAACTGAGTCTTAAGTTAATTAAATTAATGTTTACTAGAAAATTACTTACCTACTACGTTTAACGTGAAAAATCGAACTAGGCTAACTTAAAACCAGGCAGACAGACGGACAAGAAAGTGATCCTATAAGGGTTTCTTTTTTTACCTTTTGAGGTACGAAATCCCAAAAAGGACTAATTCCAGATGCCTCGATGAATGGCTACGACAAGTCGACAAAGTTTGTACGACGTGGCTGTATGGGCTAACTCAAGATTTTGCCTTTTCGAACGGGTAAAATTAAAAAATATATACATCATCATCTTGACCAGACACAAGGGTGGCTATTAAACCCAACATCTATCGAGAGGATCTGGTTAGAAAAAAAATGGTTGTCTGTAAAATCTGTGTACGGACGATAATTTTACGTGATAACGGAACTCTTTTGTATTGTTGACATTACCATTGCTATGGTTACCTTGTCAATAACGGTAACGTGACATGACGTCAAACTTTTTTGTGAGTGGTCGATTTAAAAGACATAAACACGACAAAAAGTCAATTGAGTATCCGTCATTTCAAGAAACAAAGTCGTGTAAAACGCAGTCATTACTCTCGGAAATGAGCTTAATTACATAAACGAGAGCTTTCCAACTCGAATGTTCAAAGTGGCATAATAAATAATACATGTACACCACGTGTTTGTTACTGTCTGTGTATACGTACTGCTGAGTAGCTTGTGTTTGGCGAGCGGCCAAAGGACATGAGTCAAGAAGAGGGTTTGTGGTTTTACTGGTTTCGTTTCCCGGTTCGGGGTGACTTTTTTAATGTGGCGACATTTGAACAGAGAGTTTTTAACGTAATAACGTCTAATAAATCGATGAACACCGGCAGCATTGCCGTTATTGACAAGGTAATCATAGCTTTATAAGCTATTAATTCTAAACCCTTATTCGCCTGAAACACAGAAACATCCTAGTTCAGGCAAATGTATTCCGTCAATTATTCTTATGACGTTATCACGTAAAATTAGCAAACCGACTTTACAGACAATCATTTTTTTTTATAAATATGTCAGCGTTTGACCATCATCTCATACATCCCACGTCATAATACTGTTTTAATGAAGCAAAGCGTATGTGTAATGTCAGTCATTATATTTAATAATCTTCCTAAAACAATTCGAGATATTACAAGATTAAAATTGTTTAAATCTGAATTATTTATATTTTTAGTTGATAAAGGATACTATGATGTCAGAGAATTTTTAAATGATAGATCTATTTCATAACATGTAAAATAATTATCTTATAATCTTATTGACATTAACTAATATCCTATTGACATTTTAATTTTGACTATATTATTGTAATTAAATTAACTTCAAACTGTAAATTCACATGCCTAGCCATGGCGAGATAGACGGACTATTATTTTTTAAGACCATTTTGTATTACTCTATTTCGTGTGAATGAATAAATGATTATGATTATGATTACAATGGTAAGTGACGAAGCGGGCTTCTACGCGCGTCTAGACGATACCAATATATTCATGACTTGCAGACCTCCAAATAAGCTGGGGTTCTAGGGATACGAGTAAAGGAAGAAAGACGCCAGTATAATAGAACGTGGCCTTTTCAGACTCATCCTCCTTTGTGGTTCATAAGTTTTATATGTTTTTACATATATTTTTTTGTAGTTATAAAAGTTTGTTTACAACTTTCAGTCCGCTAATCTTTGTTAAATTTTACAGCTTTCAAGGTTCTACGACCGTCTGTTACAGTGAATTTCCAAAGGATATTAGCCACCCTTTGTGTGCTGAACTCTTTTGAAGCGTACCGGTGGAGTTATCCGCTTCAATAGTTCCCATTCCACTGTGGCTCCATCTAGTTAATAGAGTCGAGTAAAACATAGTGGACATCACAGGAAAAAATAAAAGTTTTTAGGGCTATTGGCAGTGTTACTCGGCTGTGTGGTAAAATATTTTTTGACTGATCTCTATTTCTATGAACATCACAGTAAAGAAAATTAGAAAGAGTCATAGTCCAAACTTTTGGTAAGGTATGTTATATAATTTTTTGCAAGTGGTCCGTTAAGTGGTTTGTATTTATGTTTGTCGGACTGATGATTGAATTCATAATTGATGTGGAGACTTAATTTTGTGTATCTTATTCTGTATTGTTCAATGTCTGCTTTCCAAAGAAAATAAAATAAATAAATATTGTGTTAAAAATAAAATTCACATGCCGTCTTTTCCGACTTAATTCTGGTTATCCAGAATTAAGTCGGAAAAGACGGCATAAGCTTATGCTTAGCTACGTTAAAAACTTTTCTTCTTTAAGTTACTAATATGTACGAAATATTTTCACAAACAAATGGTACACGTAAATATGATGAAACGAATATAGAAACGAAAAGAAAAAGTTATAGACAAACGAAATTATGCTTTTAGGCCCTGTCATCATCATTTCAGCTACAACACGTCCACTGCTCAACATAGGCTTCCCCCAAAGTCTCCTAAAGCAATTGGTTGCATGCTTTCTGCGTTCAACGATTTCCCGCGACCTTAATTAAGTCGTCCGTCCATCTAGTCGGAGATTGCGTTTTCCGGTACGGTCCAGACTAGGACTTTTCAGTCCCAACAAGCAACGGCCAGTTCTATGCGCCACATTCATTGCCACTTCAGCTTATTCATAATTTATTTATTTCAAAAGCTTGGGCCCTACACAGGGTTATTAGTAACTATTTAAGCGGTTGAGAGCCACTTCTGTGCACCTAAACAAACAATTTTAGTTCTACGACTTTTGGAAAATCGTACATTTTTTTGAAAATTTTGAGGTTAGCTTTGTAATCAGCAGATTTTTTAAATCTATACACAAAATAAGAACAGCCGATTTTCAGGTAAACTTAGCATCAAAATTTTCAAAAAAAAAGGGTGCGTGTACTTATGTACGCGCGTGAGAAGTTATACTTCTTTGGCATTTAAAAAAAAAAAAAAAAAAAAAAAAAAAAAAAATCGTCCGGCAAAATACTCGTCCGACAAAAAACTCTGGACTGGAAAAGGATTGTCAACACAATCAATAAAGTTCAATTTAGATTTAAACAACTTCTCCCGTGAGAATTTTGTGTCTCGCTTTTGTAAAATTTCACTCTCATCATTTTTTCATAACGCGCCTAAAGAAGTATAACTTCAAAAATGTTTGGTTTTCTAAAAGTCGTAAAACAAAAGTTTTTTGTTTAGGTGTACAGAGAAGTAGCCCTCATCCGCTTGATAGTATACTTAGTTAGCAATAACCCTGTATACACCTTTATTAGCTTAAAGTGAGCTTCTAAAGCAGCAATTTTATTTCTTACCTATAGCTACCTATCCAAATCAATGACATGGCATAAAGTTTCTTACATCCTTCTTTATATTTATGGAATGCGACGACACGGCTTGAGACGAAGATAATGGACGAATGTCGTTAGATTTAATAGAATGATTCACGAACTATGCCAACACGACAAACGAAACGATGCCGATGTTCCAATGAACTGAAAGACATTTGATTTCATTAGAAATAGTTAAAACATTTCTCATGGAACCGCTTGGATCGGAACGGCATTTGGCTTGGATCGGGTCATTCCTGCCTGTCTCCGAAATTAAAAAAGTTTTATAAGTAAGTTAACACTTACATTTACACAAAAGGGGCATGTTACCAGAACATAATAATATCGCTCATCTGGGCTTGTGTTATGGTGACGTGACGAGTGACGAATAGAAAACTTATATAAAGGAAAAAAAGAAAAATAGGAAAAAATCTATAGGAATACACCTAACAAAAAAATCCTCAATTTTTCATCGTTTTCATATGACATTATTTTCTATAAGAATGGCCGAATACAAAATGTATTTCACTGAACCTACTTTCCTCGCTCTGACGTCATCCACAACCATCATCGGTACCAGTTCATAATTCCACATTTCATCACCAAAACCAGTTGTCGTGTATTCCATAACACTTATGTGGGTGGTGGTGAACAAACCACATGAAATGTATCATGGGTAGGTACATTTAAAAATCGATTTTATGTAAATGAGCTGCTTTCAAAAGATAACAAAAGCCGGTCGGTGTATAATTTGACAACTTCATTGTTGGTAACTGGTTATTGTCTTCATGGCGAACAGTTATATTTTGAATTCACCTTCGGTAGTCTTACAAGTTAATTTTACGTTTAAAAGTGTATAAATGGCATGTCAAAACCGACTGACAAAGGTGGAGTCAAGTAAGAAAAGAAAAATGTTAGAATAAATTATAGAAATTGATTCAAAGATTTAGGCACTACTTGAGACTGGCTATTAGCACAAGACGTGCAATGTCAACTTTTGAAGAAAATTATATTAGATTGTCAAATAAAAACAGATTTTGCCCTGAGTTTTGTTTGTTGAAACGACCAACAAGTGGTGTTGCAGTTTTATATTTTTTAAACTTAGTTCCCGCTTCCTGAAAATCGGGCAATAATTTGATGCAAAATATAACTTGATACTGGGAACATGCACAAGACGTGCGATGTCAACATTTGAAGAAAATAGATAGAAGTGGATTGTGAAATGAAGACAGCACAAGCCGTGCGATGCATGCCATAATAATGAAAAAAAAAAGACGATGGATTTATTTGCCGCTAAACGGCGGCAAAAGTACTAGAAACCCAATGATATACGTACTGTACATTTGGTTCTGGAAAGCAATATAATACATACCTACGATGACTTATCAAACGCGTTTCAGAAAGTGTTAGACGTTTGAACAAATACAACGGCTAGAGTCCAATAGAGACGAATTTTAAATGAAACTATCATCAAACAACAAACGAAATTGCCACTCTCATTATCAATTTATCAATTTACCAACTTGCTCGTAATGCCATCGCATGAGCTGATTCCGGGAAGAGTCTAAAACAGGTCCGCACGCCAGCTGCGTGTAGCCACGAAGTTAACAAGCTTGATGTCCTTTAGACCTGCTGTGCTGTTTAATTACACCTTTCGCTTTACCGTGTACACTGTACAGTTTGCGGCGTAAGTGTTAGTAAATAATGACTAAATAAATAATTTTTAGTTTTATTGCAGAGAGAGGTGTTGGATTGTTGGTAGATGCATTGACTTTTATTCTAAAGTTCGTGGGTTCGGGGACAGGAACAGGCCGTGTACCAATAGATTTTTCGAAGCTAAACTAAGTATTATGCAATAGATTGCTCTAGACTTTAGAGGCGTTATTCAGATAGAAAATCAGGGAATAATTTTATGGGGAAAAAGCAATACTTACCCAAGTACCCTCGGCAATTTTTTTTAAATTAAAATATTTTCGTTGGAGTGTGGAACAAGTGGAATTGGGTCGGCCATATCTGCCGTATGCCGGAAGAACTTTGGGCTAAATCAACAACTTTTTGGACACCCACCAACGGAAAAAGATTACCGGGCAGACCCCGTCGAAGGTGGCAAGACGATATCAACTTTATGACAGATTGGCACTTCGTAGCACAAGATCGCGATCAGTGGAAGGAGAGTAGAGAGGCCTTTGCCCTGCAGTGCTACAGGCTCTTAATATTAATAATAAAACATTTTTAAAGTAACAAATAAAAGGGTATGTCATCAAGCCCTAAAAGCATGTTTACCGGAAAAACAAACATCTGATATTTCCTGTATATGTTAATGGAGTTAAATATTGAAACACCGTGACGAAACGGTGACCCAATATCGTATTATGTTAATAAATTAATGTGGAACAAGTTTACACAAATAGATATAATAGCTTATGGCTTATAGCTTCTGATTCTGGTGTGAGTTTTCCTTATACAAACTAAGCAGGATTCTGTGTTACTATTACTTTTTCCCCCGCGCTTTTTAACCTACTTCAAAATAGAAGGAGGTTCACAATTCCTCGCCTATATTTAATTTATTTATTATAATCTTGTGTGCTTCTCTCATAAATATTTTTTCTTATCTTCTGGGAATGTTAGGCAGTATGTTTATTTCATTGCTTATTGATGGACAATCTTCCAATATTATAGAAGCTGACAATACTTGACCGATTTTTATGAAACTTGGTAAGATGATACATGGAATCCTCGAAAGTAATATAGGCTACTTTTTATTCTGATATTCCCAAGGGATTGGGACTTACGCGGGTTAAACTATGTGCCTTTTTTTAGATTATTTTTACAGTTGACAGCGGTTATGAAATTAAGAACGAAAACCTTAGCATGAAAAGCTTTTCTCATTTTTTCTACGATGTTTATTAATATTAAAATTGTATGTAAACCTAGGCATTGTATCTAGCATAATGAATTCCCAAAATTCTCGCTTATTATTCATTGTGTTCCGTTTTTCTCCCACACAGAGAGAAATCGAACCGATTTAAAAACAAATTTATGCGGCGACTGTACATACCTACTCAACTTTAACAAGATCGGATCAATAAACAATGCATAATAACATAAAACTGATGTATTTTGATGATTATATTAAAATATGTATTGAGTTCCGGCAGGGAGGCCGTCAGCTGTCGGACGAGATTGAAAAATATAATTTAAATTGAGATTGGCGTTAAAATTCTTTAAGAGTTTCAGTGTTACCAATTATGGAGGCTGTTTGGATGTACTGGTCTCACACTAAGCATAAATGTTTAACTACATTTTTGACGTGGATAACGTCTAATAAATAGATGGAACACCTGCATTCACAAAAAAGTGTCACGGTAATATTGTGTGACATGGTAACATGACCATGACGCGTTCGTTCCCGTTAGGAAACAGAGTATTTAAAAATAATATCGTTCATCTGGGCTTGTGTTATGGTGATGAGTCACAAATAGAAGACTTTATAAATGAAAAATATATATTAAAAAAAACTCAATTTTTTATCGTTTTCTTATGACGTTATCACGTAAAATTATCGTCCGTAAACCGACTTTACAGACAACCATTTTTATATATGATTAGATGGTCAGTGTTTGACCACTATGACACTTGCCTGATGGTAGGTGACGATGCAGCCTAAGATCTAGCACGCTTTCCTAGAAGATACCTCTTCACTCGCGACTTGAAGACCCCCAAGCTGTACACGTCAGGGAAGACAGACGCAGGCAACTGATTCCATTCCCTTGCAGTACAAAGGAATGTCGACGCAAAACGCTTAGGTTACTTTCATACAGATTTTATGCATAATTGGGAAAATAACATACAATTTGAGCAAGGGTTTTAAAAGAAAATTGAGTTTGCTTTTTCAGACCAAAGAGTCCGCAACCTTCTGCGCTACAAAGGTCGTTAGATATAGGAAACTTAGTATGATGATACATTGATTCCTTATTGATTTAATGCTACTTTTTATCCCGATATTGCTACGGAATCAAGACTTACATATGTGTATGTTAGACTATACTTCTATACTAATACTAGCTGTAAAAAAATAGATTTCGATTCTCAGACCTAACGAATATACACAAAAAAAATCATACCAATAGGTTTAGCCGTTTAGGTGGAGTTTGGCAACTAACACCGCGACACGAGAATTTATATATGTATATAGGGATAGTATATAAAGAGGAAACTCCGAAACTACTGGACCGATTTTGATGAAACTTGGTATGAGGATACATTGATTCATTTGGAGTATCCCGATATTCCGAAAGAATCTAGCTTTACGTGGGTAAACGGGTGATGTTAGTGTATAATAATATGATAGAAGCTTTCAATAGCATGTCTTGTTTCAAACACATCAATCGGCTTCAAATGTCAATCAAAGCTGATTACGTGTGAACGAACACGTGATGAAAAGTAGCCTGAATTCGCTTTACCATTTTGACGTATGTAAACATCTTTATAAATCAATCAGAGGAGACTAGCAGGAACCGAATGCGGATATAACGTCATAATTTGTAACGGTAATAAGGAAGATGTAGCTAATCTAACCTCTGAGCGAAGCGAAGCTGTAGCAACTTATTGGACTGGATTTGGAATGTAAATATTGAATTTTAATATCACTACATAGTATGTATGCTTAAATCTTTAAAACTACGCAACGGATTTTGATGCGGTTTTTTTTAATAGATAGAGTGATTCGAGAGGAAGGTTTATATGTATAATACATGCATAATATAGACGTGCGAAGCCGGAGTGGGTCGCTAGTAAAACCATATATTAAAAAAAATAAAAAATAAGTACTTACTACCGAGTAAGTACTTATTTTTTAATTTTTCGGAAGATGAGCAAAGTGTACCTCCTTATAAACTTTTACCAAGGAGGTTGGATTCGCTACATCTGTCAGAATTCTCATAAGCTTATACACTTAATCTGTAATCAAGTCATTCCTTCATTGATTAACATAGTATAAACGCAAACACTATTTACTCATGAGGAAAAAACTTTAATTATATTCTCCTAGTTCCTTGAACCGACAAATAACGTCACACTTAGCGTAGTGGGAAAATTTTAAACTAAGTATATTTTCTTAATCTTCGGAAGAACTTACAATAAAACCGGACTTTCTATACAGTGTTATCTGTGCACCTAAACAAACAACTTTTGTTCTACGACTTTTGGAAATTCGAACATTTTGGGGGTTATATTCAATTTTCAAGTTTTCAATAGGGAATTTGAGGTAAATCTGATGATACCAACCGACAATTTTCTTTTTCACCCGCGCCGCCGCGACGGTGGACGGTACATATAATATGCGTTAAGGGCGTTTGTTTGTGCACTCAAATGTTACCATTTATCTCCAAAACGGCTGGACCGATTCATATATAGTTTACTGTAAAATATTTGTGATTGGCGATGGTTCGTGTAACAGAACCTTAAAATGCTGAGTAAATCCTCTAATCGTTTAGATATCTTTATTTGCCGGCTGTGCCGTTTGTCTACTTTTAGAGAACGAGTAATATGTATGTAATATGATATTTCTTGTTTAATTTGATGAATTCTGAGAGGTTCCCCTACAGTTGCGACTGTGATTGCTCACCAGAGGGCGCCGTTATTACAAAAGATGAAAGTTCGGCGTTTGACGACTATCACACCTGCCTGATGGAAGATGACGATGCGGCCTAAAATGTAGCAAGCTTTCCTAGAAGATACCTATTCACTCGCGACTTGAAGACATTTTTCTCGTTAGGAAAGGAAGAGTACTTACGTATCTTATCTTACATCGGGGGCTGACAGAGCCAGCAACACTTCGACCCAGTGAGATCTTTTGTGTTTACCCCTACCTTAATGTTTCTTACTCTTTGAAGAAGTGGTCGATTAACGCGGTGATCCCACTAAGAGAAAGAAACCTATATTCCTCTGGTTTGGGATACGCATTCCTAAGGAGGTCCAAGAGTACGTAAGTACTTCATTAATACATTTTTTTAGTATTTTTTTTTCTGAAATCTGATACAAGATCATTTAATAGTTATATCTAACTTTAAACCTAGACTCATCGTGACTCAGTTATCTGAAAGTGGCACAAAGTAGCTCTTATGACAGTTCAGATGACTGCGTGCACGCAGGACTGGATATTACGACGAAAAATATAGTTACGCCCACGCCACATTCAAGGCCCTTTGCTCTCGAAAAAAAAGAGCATAAATTATATGAAAAAATGTGTTTAACACCTGACTTATGGTATATTAGATGAATTAAAAAAAAATAATAGTGATAGGATTTAAAAAAATGGTTATTTCCACTATTAAAGGCCTATACGATCGCGTCTAACTATCAAGATCTACTTGCAAACTCCAGTTTCGTGAAATTGACGCTTGAAACAACACCTAAATATTGAAGTCCACAAAATAAAAACAAACAATTGGTAACCGGAAAGTGGATCAAAATAAGTTGCAAGATTTCAACATCCATACATTGCAAGTTAAATAAAAGCATTTAAAAACATGGTAAATATTCCGAATAAACTAAGTTACGAAGAATAAACTAAGTAATTTTGTTAGGCGATGTTGAATATTTGACATTATCTAGTTTGTTGAGTACACTAATATATTTATAGAGGAAAGATTTTTCTTGCATTTTTGTTTGTAATGAATAGGCTCTGAAACTACAGGAACGATTTTGTTGGTATGAGGGTACATTGATTCATTGGGAGTAACATAGGCTACTTTTTATACCGATATTTTCACGGGATTGGGAGTTACGCGGGTAAAACCGCGGAGCGCTGCTAGTATTAAAATTAATAGTTCTAGGACCTATGCCTGAATTTGTAAAGGTAAGCTGTCAGGAATTGAATTGTATGCATCTCTCGCTACTGATACACAACATATACCTAAGGGACTTCCTATCGTAATTTCTTTCGGAGAATGCATTTCTAAAATGTCTTCAACAAACACTCAAGCCGTTCCTTACCCCATTAAAACTAATCCAAACATTGATTCGAAGCTTTCCTTAAGTGCATTTTCAAACAAGGGAATCTTCATATATTTTTAAACAGTCGTTTACTAAGTTTATAGACGCATGTGTCCTACCGTCACGCTCTTAACGGAGTTTGGTCTAAATACGGACGGTTTATTTTAGAAGATGTTAGGGTAGCGCGTAACGGAGTAGATATGACGTTTCACTGACGTTAGAATCATGGTTTTTGACATTTAAGATCCAGAGATATTATATTTAAAAAAGCACTAGCGTGGCTCATACTTTGCAGGTTTGTCCAGGATCATAAGGAATTGTTTACGAAGCAGTCAAAAACGTGACTGCTATTAAACGCCCCCTTAACTTTTAGGTCAGTTAACATGTCAAGATAATTGTAAAAGTTAACAGTGCGACGATTTAGCGATATTGACACGAGGAACAGTGTAAAGAGCAAAAATGCGTCAAACTGCGAATGCTGTCATGTCAAAATGCAGTTAGTCATGTCAAGAATGCCAAACAGTGCAAAACAGTATTATCAATGTCATAAAACTGCAAAGTGCTGTCTGTCTTGTCTATTCGCCACACTGCAAAATGCAGTCTTATCTAAGTCGCTAAACTGCAAAACGCGTCTTGTTCAACTTGCAGAACTAAAACGCTGTCAATTTGCCACTGCGAACTTTCTGACTACTTAATTAGGTTATTAAATCTCCCGGACACCACGGTACCGGTTCATAAATATTAAAATCAGTTTTATTAAGACGTACAGTTTATTTATCATTCACTCCTTATAAAGTGATTAAACGATTTATGTTGCTATCATCCAATTTTAATAAAATTGCAGTTTTGTCAGACCGCCCTGTGCGTAGTGTGACATGACACTGACATATTTACTTTCAGTCAGCAGTCAGCTATCTACAACATTTTGAGTTTATTAACAGACTGACTGATAACTTACAGGCTAAATTAATGGAAATTTTGAACGCAGATTCATTCTTATTACAGCAAAAGGATTTATGCAAAACAGAAAACTGAAAACTCTAAGTACGTATAACCAATATAAACTAGAAATGCTGTTAGTTGGTAACGGCATCACTTGAAAACAACTGCTGTTTTGGCTATTTTTGGGATTGAAAATCTGAATATAAGTAAAGGTTTTTACAGAAAGAAAAGATATTTCGGGAAGGTAAATGTCCTTTTTCCATAGGATTTGTGTATGAATGAACTAACTAAAATGAAATCTATGGAAATATATATTGTTGTTACAAATATATTTATATTTAACTGGTTGCAAAACTTAGCTGTCATCTGCGGAATAAAAAATAAAACGTTATCTTCCGCAACTGGTAATGCGTACCACGTTTTTTTTGACAAATAGTTGTTAATATTGTTTGCCAAAGTGTCCGCAGGAGAATCATTCACTAATTTCAGGCAATAATATCTGCTTTACAATAACACTAGGATTCAGGTACAGTTCCCACGTTAACCGCAAAACAATAGCAAAAACTATCGCTTCTAAGTATTTCGTAGAATAAAACAATAACATTTTAATAAAAACTAATGATTTTCCGTGTGTTTAATTATGTGTTTGAACGAAAAATGAGTCATTATAAACAAGAAAAAAGAATACGTTTTATTGCCAGCCAGTGTTTGAATTCGAAATTCAATAATTAGGTAAGTAAGCATTTCTTTCCTTCATTTCTCTTCTCAAGGAGGTTGTAGTAATTTATACATACCTACATAAATTATTTTTATAAGTAAAAAAAAGTAGGTACCACACTTTCAATTTTACTTTCTCTTTCGCCAGTGTAAAATAAAGGCTTAAATAGATTTTTCAGTTTTATACCAAATATTTTTATATGGAGTCAGTAAATATTCCTATATTATAAAAACACGGTGTGTTAGTGGTATATATAAATAATTTTGAATGACAACTATTAAAACAGGCAGGTTTTTTACCATTAAAAGTTATGGCCTAATAATGTTAGAGGTTCTTTGCTTACGAATTTAAAAACCACAGTTCACTCAATCAAACACAATCACATCGATAAATTTCAAATTAAGATCGTAACGTTCGCGTTTTTTCGGTTAAAATCGGGTCGATCTCGCGCGCGGCCGCGTCGCACGCGCAGCGACCTGAGACTGGCTGGAGACGATCGTTCACTCATTCACCTTCGGCCCGTTCATTCTTCTCCGTCACACGTAGTAAATTAACTTTTGCGAGAGAAGGACAGATAATAAAATATCATAGCCGCATTTCGTAATCAAGGACGATTTGCAAAACATTTAACCGACAAATTGTCAAAATGCGGTTACGTTTTGAAATGTCAAATGTGAGAATTAAGCGTATCTGACATTAAACGACCGGATAACGTACGGAAATGAGCTAATAATTATGTCAATGTTCTTACAATATAGAAAGTAAAATAAACCTTGACTTTTGACGTGATATGACAATTGAATGATAGAGTTGTAAATCGTTAATGTAGTCATTTGTCAGTACCATGACAGGACAGCGAACTTATCTAGACCGTTTCTAGCGATGCTGTCTGCCGCTGTCAACTGTCAACTCCGATGTTGTTAGCTACGACTTTCACATGTCATTATGTCAGATAGGGTCAGATTGATGTGTCCACTGTCCTTGCATGTCAATTCGACCCTATCTATGTATGTAGTGTCCCACTGCAGGGCAAAGGCCTCTCTACTCCCTTTCCACTGATCGCGATCTTGTACGACGGATGATTGTTCAGGTCATTTATCCTACATCAAATTACTTGTAGAAGCAAGGTACTTATATATAGTATAGAACTATTTTTTCTTCAAAATTTTTAAAAAATAGTATAAGTACCTACTTACTTAACTATATCCATATTTTTTTACCCACCTTAATTTCAACCGTTATATAATAAACTAGCAGCGCTCCGAGGTTTCACCAGCGTAGCTCCCGATCCCGTGGGAATATCGAAATATAAAATAGCCTATAGCCTTCCTCGACAAATGGACTATCCAACACAAAAATAAGATTTCAATTCGAACTATTAGTTCCTGAGATTAGCGCGTTCAAATAAACGTATAGAGTATAGATTTATGAAAATGTGTCTTAGAAGAACTTAATCCACTATTGCATTATAATTTCATTCATTAAAATTCGTCATTCGAAATTCATCCGCCATCATGTCTACCCACTAACACATGTCAAAACAGAAAAAAAAACATGTCAAAACCTATACAGCCACAAAGAATGCAGGCTTTCAAGATTTCCAACGTACCGTATATGGGAACATATATTAACATAAAGCTATAAACTTTAATTTTAATGCAAGTATGCAAATAGTAAGATTTGACATTTAGTTAAGTTACTATGAATTTTAGAGCACCGCGGAGAGCAGAGCAGGTGGCATATAAACTATTTTAGCAGACAAGTAGAGCTCCTTTTCTTCTTCTTCTGCGTGCCCTTATCCCAATTTATTTGGGATCGGCTCAGTATATCTTCTTCTATTAATATTGGAGTTGGAGGTGGTTGTCTAACTGAACTAAACGACCGTCTGAACTAATACAAAAGACGATCCGAACCAAACTAAAAGACAATTTAAACCAAAACAAAAGACGATCGAAACATAAACAAAGATTTAAACTATATCAAATAAATAACTTACTTTCCTGACAAAAAAATTCGGTGACAGTATCAATGCAGTGTCAAATCTACAGAAGTCTGACGGATGTAGCTAATCAAAAGTCATTTTTAGAAGGTAACTTATTACCTGTTAACAAAGAGATTGGATTAGCGTATGCTCGTGTTAGGTACCATAAGCAATAATCCCATCAGCAACACCTTATGCCAGTTGGCAAGGGTGTCCGAGGTTTTCGGATTAGGATCTATGTCACTACGCAATTTAGGTAACAAAGGGTAATAGCCTCATAATTCGGTCACAGTAAGCCGGATATAATGTTTATTAACAGGGAAACGAGCTCGGTCGACGACATGTCGTCAATAGTCCGTCATTAAACCTCGTTTTAGGCTGTTCAAACGATGAATAAGGTTTTCATAAAATAAATAAATAAATAAATATTGCACTACATTCCACACATCGCCATCTAGCCCCAAGCTAAGTAACTACACTTGTGTTATGGGTGCTAGACAACGGATATACTACTTATATACTTTTCTTTTGTAAATATATACTTATAATACATAGAAACAACCAGACCACAGACAAATATTTAAGCATAAATACTTGGCTGTGGCGGGAATCGAACCTGCAACCCTTTGTTGGCAGTCCGGCATGGTGACCAATGCGCCAAATGGGTCGTCAAATAAAAGCTTGAACAAACCAAGGGGATCAGGATATTCGCAGAGGAATTGAAAGAAAACCTTTTTTTACAACTAAAAGGACAGAGTTTGACCATTATAATACCTGTCTGATGGTAAGTGATGATGCAGTCTAAAATGCACTTTCCTCGAAGATACCTAGATACTTGAAAACCTCTAAATTGTACAGGTCAGGAAAGCCAAGCTTGTTGTCACCTTCCGACTATGATCAAAGCTCTGAAGCCTTTTTTTGGCAAGCTCATCTTCGCACGCTGATGAGCCTCCTGATTCACCTCTCAATGGACTCTTACGCCTGAAACTGGTATTATACCGAACCGTTCCAGAAGTGAGAATAGTACTCCACGATCTGATTTGTGCTTGGAACAAAATGAGCAACTGTCCCGTGAACGACGTGCTTTCTCAATTACACTATATTGGTGTCGAATTGCATATCAATGGAACTTTATTCAATTAAGTTCAGTAAAGGTACTTCATTGTAGAGAAAGCAAGGTGCAAACACAAAGAGGAAATTGCTCAATAATTTCAAAAGGAAAAGCGATTGCCTTCCTTTTGTAGTGTTTTATAGCACTTCATCAAAACGATCTCAAGTAAAATTGAAGCCTACAAAAAATAAATAACCCACGAAATCGAAGTGTCGCTCTGTGTGTTCTGGAAATACGTTTTAAATTTCATTTACTGATGTACAATCTAAAGAAATTAACTTGAGACCGCGATCGGCTTCGATCTAAGCGGTCTCAAAGCATTAAAAAAAAGCATAAAGTGTTACTAACCTTAGCAGTGAGTAAGATTGCAGTACTGGAGTCTTGCGTCTGTGTAATTTCTTAAACTATTGCTTCCTACGAATGCATAAACTCGGAGTGAAAATTCTGGCTTTTAATTTCATCGTCCAGGTCTCAAGTTAACTTCTACAGTTAGTAAGGGAAGTGTATCTCGAAACATTGTTGCAAATAAATTAAAGAGATCGCCTTGGGTTGTCTTCGTGAAGCGCAAGTGATAAATTGATGCCTGAGGTGATTACATGATATATTGTTTTACTATTTTTTCAATCCGGCTTCACTTGTGAATATGAGCCTTTAATTTATATGCACCTAGACTTAAGTACCCATATGTACTTATCATAAAATGTCTCATACTGCCAGATGTTTAAGGTTTGCTGTTCATACTGGCTATATGCACAAGTCGTGCGAAGCCATAATTTAAATTAAAAATGACTTTTAAAATTTTTGCATGTTGGTTCAGTTACGATGACAATGCATTTTATTAACTTTTAGTTACAAAAACAATTTGTTCATTCACAGACTACAAACCTTTCATTTTTATACCTACTGAAATATTAAATCGTGAAATCGGCTCCCTGTACTCAATAAATTTTGTATTTATTTAATTTGTTCATACAATGTATCAGTTATTGACAAATTTATTGATTGTAAACTACCACTTTGCAGTTTTTTGTTGGTACATTTTATGATTAAAGGTACTCAAATGAAGTTATTGAAGGCAATTTGTACTTATCGGGCCATGGTGCGTGGAAAAGTGAAATTACATAGGAACGAGACGGTGTCCTAGGAGAACTTCTCAACGGTTTTTGCCCTTTTTACTTTCTTAAGCCTCTAGTCTAGACTACTCTAGAGTCTAGAGCAGTCACTATCATCACTACATAGTATAAAACAAAGTCGGTTTCTCTGTCCCTATTTCCTTTTGTATGCTTAAATCTTTAAAACTACGCAACGGATTTTGATGCGGTTTTTTTTAATAGATAGAGTGATTCAAGAGGAAGGTTTATACATGCATATTATAGCCGTGCGAAGCCGGGTTGGGTCGCTAGTCACTACATAGTATAAAACAAAGTCGGTTTCTCTGTCCCTATTTCCCTTTGTATGCTTAAATCTTTAAAACTACGCAACGGATTTTGATGCGGTTTTTTTTAATAGATATAGTGATTCAAGAGGAAGGTTTATACATGCATAATATAGCCGTGCCGAAGCTGGGGCGGGAGGCTAGTTTTTCATAAAACCAAGGTTTACAAAAACCTAAATATCTATTTTTCGATAACTACGTAAAAACCGGGCAAGTGCGAGTCGGAGTCGCGCACAAAGGGATCTGTACCATGTTGTATGGGAGCCCCACTACAGTTTTTAGTATTTAGTGTTATAGCGGCAACAGAAATACATCTTCTGTGAAAATTTCAACTGTCTGGCTATCACGGTTCATGAGATACAGTCTGGTGACAGACAGACAGACAGTGGAGTCTTAGTAATAGGGTCTTTACCTTTTGGGTACGGTACCCTAAAAATAGAACAAGAAAACTGTAAAGTTTGTTTATTGCTTTTAAATAATAATATTTCATTCATAACGAAATTCTCATAGGTAATGATTCAAGTTTCCATATTAGGATTGACAACAAGGTTTGTTGCTACGAACTATAGTGCCACCAACTTATCTGTTCAAGTGGTGAAAATTGGAACTAAAAATCAACTTTGGACAGTTTTTAGAAAGAAAAGTACTTTTACTTATTATGGGCTAGTGCACTAGACCCTACCAACAAAGTCATTTTTTTTTTATTTGGATGCTTAATACATTTGGTCCCAAATCACAAAGAAGCGTCTTTAAAACTAAGTTAGGATTTGTGCCTTCGGAACGCGCCCACCAATGAGAAGAAGGCAGAAGAAACTCATGGGGTTTTTTCATGTGATCACGCTCACAAAGGTCAATATTACAAATATTTAAAATCGAGCAACTAAAGTCACGTCCATGTGTTCTTATCATTATAAGGTAAGACGAAGTATCATAGTACGACTTACTGGACAATTTATGTCTTAATTTATGCGTTGACATTCAGTCCGTACTTTCAACTTTATATGTATATCTTTTAGCAAAATTTCATTGCGTAGACACTAGCGCCACTGTAAACGGAACAGATAAGTTTGCCGCACTGTAAGTTGATATAATTGATTTAAATTATAATCCATGGTGATTCGATGGTGTTTCATCATAGGAACACCCACGCTAAACACGTTCATTGAATATTTAAATACCAGTTGTTATTTGTACCTACCTACTTATTAGCGTTATTGATTTATTAATTTTTAATGATTTAAAAAGTATACAGAGTGTTTTTTTAATAGGCTTTTAGGGATATTGCCTAAGCAAATAATTCTAAAAGGAGTCGCGTGCCTATTTTGACAAAAATTGAAACTGCATCATTTGATTTTTGAAGAATGGCGTTACTCTAGCCAAGAATTGAACCAGTAAATATTTATATTTGTATCAATTGATAGTGTTACTGTTAGAGAGAGATCAAGTCCTAAGTCCGGAAAAGAAATATAATATGGCATAAAAAAGGAAATAGGCCATTTTTGTAGTCATCTGTAAACAATCTCTAAAAAAAATTATGGCTGACCATTTATGATGCCAAAATGTTGCAAGCACATGAATGTTTTTTTTTTAAAGTTTTGTACGGAAATTTGCGAGCGCGTTCCAAAGACACACATCCTAACTTAGTTTTTAAGATGTTTCAATGTGATTTCATGCAAATTGTAGACGCCAAATAAATAAAGACTTTGACTTTGACATACAAATTTTTTATGCAATAATTGACCATTTTATAGGCGAAAGGCATTTTGCATAAATAAACCTAATTCAAAATCCGGTTTATTTTTATGTTTATTTAACTGACCATTTCAAATATTTAAACACGACAACACTATCACAAAATGTAATCAAGCAAAATATTTTACCAAATAAACATAGATTACTAATGAATATAATCTAATCGGAAACTATAAGCCTGTTAATTACGAAGACAGCAATCATCTATCATGATAAACATCGTTGATAAGTAGGTATGTATGTAGGTATAAGGTGTAAACAGTCAGAGGTCAACAACCGGTGTGCAAAGACAATTTACGTGTACAGATATGACAGTGACGCCCGAATACTGAAAGGCTACTTATCTTAAGTGGCAATTAAATTGACATTTAAGTGTAGATTTCAAAAGCATAGGAGCGTCTATAATATTTAGGGGACCGCTAAATCTATACTAATATTATAAAGCTGAAGAGTTTGTTTGTTTGTTTGTTTGAACGCGCTAATCTCAGGAACTGCTGGTTTGAATTGAAAAATTCTTTTTGTGTTGGATAGTCCATTTATCGAGGAAGGTTATAGGCTACTTTTTATCCCGCTTTTTATCCCGGGAGTTACGCGGGTGAAACCGCGGAGCGCAGCTAGTATTTAATATTGAGTGAGTAACCGGGTGTGAGAGGGTTACACTTTTAATACTTATACAAAAAGAACTAGCTCTTTTCTCCTCTTAAAATTGTCCGATTTCGGTGTTTCTTTTTTCTGTTATTAATCTCTATGTAGAAAGGGGTTTATGGTTATTTCGGTGCACCTTAAAAATCAACTTTTGTTCTACGACTCTAGTAAATTTTTGAGGTTATGTTAATTAGATAATCAGCCGATTTTTTTTAAAGGTCATTCATATTTAGAACAGTAGATAAAAATTTAAAAATAATAATATAATCTTAAGGTTAATGACCTCTCCGTAAGTAAAAGCTCATTTTTGCGTAAACAACCTCAAAAATGAAATAAAATATCAAATTTCTGAAAGTCGTAGAACAAAAGTTGATTGTTAAGATGCACAGAAATAGCCCTTCATCCGCTTTCTTATACAATTACCAATCAACATATACAGGGTTATCATCACTATCATCACCATCACTACATAGTATAAAGCAAAGTCGCTTTCTCTGTCCCTATTTCCCTTTGTATGCTTCATCATCATCATCATCATGTCAGCCCATACACGTCCACTGCTGGACATAGGCCTCCCCCATACGACGCCACAAACAGCGGTCCTGGGCCGCCTCCATCCACCGACTACCCGCGACCGCCACAATGTCGTCGGTCCACCGGGCAGCTGGTGTCCCAACACTCCGTTTCGCGTTGCATCGCGATCGTGGCCGCCACTCGAGAACCTTTACTCCCCAGCGGTTGTCAGTTCTGCGAGCTATATGACCTGCCCATTGCCACTTCGTATGCTTTGTATGCTTATATCTTTAAAACTACGCAACGGATTTTGATGCGGTTTTTTTCAATAGATAGAGTGATTCAAGAGGAAGGCTTATATGTATAATACATGCATAATATACCCGTGCGAAGCCGGGGCGGGTCGCTAGTAAGTTATTAAATGTTAGTCGCAAACTGTCCCAAATGTTTACAAATAAATTCATAGAATCATTGATGTCCACGACACAGGCATTAGCCTAGTGAAGGTATCATAGATAAGCTTGTTCTATTATTGTAAACTATTTAATAAAGTATTTTTATGTTATGTTTTTTTAGTACAGAGAGTACACTGTGTTTTTAATCAACTTTAAAAAAAAAGCAGGAGCCTTTAAAAACTTTAAAAAAGATCGGTTAAAAAACACAGTGTACGTTCTGTACAAACATTAAACAACTAAATCTATTCTATGACAGCAATTGCACACTGGCACAACGCCAAGAACCGTACAATTTATAAAAACTCAGTGTTACCATTGTTAACATCTGTTATACGGTAAACATAATATCCAATGTCTACTTACACTTTAAACGGGGTTATTTTAACAAGGACGGTATCTTGGCAACACTTTCTCCTGAAATGTATCCCCTTTTTACCCGACTGCAAGGAAAGGGTTTTGTTATTCGCCCTTTTTTTAATTTTCTGAATAATGCATCTAGAGCAATCATGTCAAACATAAGGCCCGCGGGCCGCATGCGAATCATAATGATGCGGCCCGCAGTAGGAATCTAAAACTCAAAAATTTAAGCGTATTTTTAAAATTTTCATTTCTCTTGCACTTGCAGTGACCGATCTGCAAGGCACCCTTGAAAATTATAAAAAGTGCCCAATAAATGTACCTACCTCACCAAATAAAAATGCACGTGTTTAATTATTTTATGTCTGGCCCGCTAACACCTCTGTAATTTTCGAAATGGCCCTATGGAAAATCCAGTTTGACACCCCTGATCTAGAGGAATCATTCTTTTTATAGACGAAAAAGTAAAGGAACTCACCAAAACCAAATGCGAGTCCTAATCGCACTTTACCGCCTTTCGGACTCGCACACGAAGGGTTCCGTACAATTATATTCTGTTTTTAGTATTTGTTGTTATGGCGATTGAGTAATTGGATCTCGTTTTTACCCTTTGGATACGGAACCCTAAAAACCTAGTCCTCCAAAGACTGAAAGGGGTATTACACTACACTGATTCAGGAACCCTTAATTAAGAGAGGTGTAATAAGAGTTAGGCAGTAAGGGTCCCTAATTAGTGCGTAAGAGCCGCCTTACTCCCTAACCGCTTTTTTTGCTTTTTAACCGACTTCAAAAAAAGGAGGAGGTTCTCAATTCGGTTGTATGTATGTTTTTTTTATTGATGTTCTGTTAATACAGGTGGCATGGTGTCAAGCCGCTCCTAGATTTGCTGTCCGACTGAGTTAGGGTCCCTTTTTAGTGTATTGTAATAATCGAGGTAAATAATAAGGTCCCTAACCACCCTAAATTCAGGGACCCTGAATCAGTGTGGTGTAATAACCCTTTGAGCTATTATTATACTAGTAAGGCGATAAAAATGTGTTACTGTTGTCCGGTCTACTTCAGAACGCCAATTCTCATCAATAAAATTGTTCAAATTACATTGCAAAATTATTCCGATTACAAAAAATATTCTTGAGAATACCAAAAGCTGACTTTGGGGGTATTTTGGGCTACTTTGAGGGTACTTTGGGCTACTTTGAGGGTATTTTTGTAAGTAATCGAAATGCAAAATAATGTTGAAGTCTTTAAAGATGGTAGGTTACAATAAAAGCACTTATAAAGTTACATAACAAACACTCAAACGGAGAGCAACATACACGTTTGAAGTGTATATAAATATTTAGCATCGGTTGACAGCCCACGCGTCTTTTGTATCCCATCCTTTCAATACCAGAGAGTTATTCGAAGAACAAAATGTATACATTTATATTATCAAACTCGAGATGAGTGTGGGTCTATAAATTTTTGACAGTTTTCTAAAACGTTTTTGCTCTTGCTTGATTGACGACCAAATTGGCACAATGGTCACCATGCCGGACTGCCAAACGCAAGGGTTCGATTCCCGCCTCAGGCAAGTATTTATGCTTAAATATTTGTCTGTGGGCTGGTTGTTTCTATATAATATACTAGTTGTTGCAAAGGTTGTTTTGCCATTTAAAAAAAAAAAAAAAAAAAAACTAAAGGAAACAAAATAAAAAATAGATGTTGGCCGATTCTCAGACCTACTGAATATGCTCACAAAATTTCATGAGAATCGGTCGAGCCGTTTCGGAGGAGTTCAAGTTCGAACCCCGTGACACGACAATTTATATAGGGATTTACAAAAGAAAAGTATATAAGTAGTATATCAGTTGTCTAGCACCCATTACACAAGTCTAGTTACTTAGCTTGGGGCTAGATGGCGAGCTGTGGAATGTTCTGCAATATTTATTTATTTATTGTCATTTTAGTGTTTAATCTAATGCAAGTTTAACATTCCACGTATGATCCTAGTCGAAGTGCAATTTAAAAGTCTTAAATTCAAATACCGTTTTCTTTTTAATGGCTAATATTTTTTCTGTTTCCGCAATAACAACAAATACTAAAAAAAATATAATGGTACATGGTACCACTAAAACTCCACCTGGGGCCCTACCGCGGTAAATGCGTCGGCTTCAAGCCAACGCGTCGCTTTGCGCCGACCCGCGCCCCACACTGGGCGAAATTTTAAACCTGCATTTCATAGGAGTTTTGAAAAATTAAGTGGTTTATTTCGTGTGTTTTAAGTATGCAGGATTGTTTGACCTCATTGATTGTGGGACCTCAAAACATTTAAAAATAAGTAATTCTGGTTATGTTATTTTTAAAAAACACTACAAAATATGACTTTGTTTTTTTTTAAATAATATAACCATAACACTTATTTTTGAATGTTTTGATGTCCCCGACAATCCTGCATACTTAAAACACACGAAACACTATTTAATTTTTCGAAATTTCTATGAAAGGCAAGCTCAATTTTCCGCCCATTGTGAGACGCGGTTTGGGATATCGACGTTGGCTTGAAGCCTACGCACTTACCGCGGTAGGGCCCCTGTTCTATGGGGTAGGTCGGTACGAAATTCGTACCCTGTGCCCACTCGTCCCCTCAATTTTTTGAGGATCCCACTCGTCCCCTGATCTATTTATTTCTTTAAAAGGACCTAAGATCATTTATATTTTCCATTCACTCTCATAATTCATGCTCGTCGAGATTCCGCGGAACTCTCTTTGGGTAACCCCCAAACCTCGCTTATGAGCGGGAATCACGTGTGCCCCGCACGGGCCGTTACACTCTTTCTATTAGAAAATATTTTAGAGGATACAGAACCCTAAAAATTAGTCCATAATAATGGGACTAGGGAGAAAAAGTAAAAAAGACACAAACGAAACCAAAAGACGCAAATTAACTTGATACACCACTCGGGCATATCTGCTTACATTCGGTTGTTAATCTTGACTTTGTTAACTCATAACTTTAAGACGGCTGAACCAATTTTGATTAAACATAGCTATTTGTAATGTACAAATCATGCTCTTTCATTTGATACCCCACTCGAGCATATCTACTCACATTCGATTTTTGATCCTGACTTTTATCCCCCATAACTTTCAGACGGCTAAACCGATTTCGATCAAACAGCTAAGCTAAACTAGCTAAGAACACTCCCGACTGATTTATCTTTCAAACAAAAAAAACTAAATCAAAATCGGTTCATCCGTTCGGGAGCTACGATGCCACAGACAGACACACACACACACACACAGACACGTCAAACTTATTATAACACCCCGTCGTTTTTGCGTCGGGGGTGAAAAATAACCAGCATCACGATGCATCTAACTATACCTCATTTGTCAAATTATAATAAGTAGTTTAGAAGGTATGAGAGAACAGATTATATACGGGCCAAAACCATAAACCTCATTTTTGGCTTCACCGTAGTTAGGTAAAAATAAAAGAACCTTCTAGTGTTTTGGATTTTCTAAAACATAATAGTACTAGCGACCCGCTCCAGCTTCGCACGGCTATAGTATGCATATATTATACATAAAAACCTTCCTCTTGAATCACTCTATCTATTTAAAAAAACCGCACCAAATCTGTTGCGTAGTTTTAAAGATTTAAGCATACATAGGGATATAGGGACAGAGAAAGCGACTTTGTTTTATACTATGTGGTCACTCATTCAAATAGTTCTAGATTCCAATGTCTAGAAATGCAGTCAAAGTTTTCATCGCAAACAACAGAGATAAAATGATACTTAACTGATGAAACTTCACTTAACTTTACCTGTTAAGTTGAAACTAAGATATAATCAAAAGGAAACTACTGGAATCTCGTCTTGAATATACAACTAGTTGAACCCTGCGGCTTCTCTCTTGATGCATAAATAATTTGACATTTGCTATTTTATAATTATTGATTCCTCTTGAATCACTCTATCTATTTAAAAAACCGCATCAAAATCCGTTGCGTAGTTTTAAAGAGTTAAGCATACAAAGGGATATAGGGACAGAGAAAGCGACTTTGTTTTAAAATATGTAGTGATGCATAAATAATTTGACATTAACTATATGATATTTGATGCATAAATAATATGAATTGGCTATATGATATTTAATGCATAAATAATTTGACATTGGCTATATGATATTTGATGCATCAATAATTTGACATTGGCTATATGCTATTTGATGCAAAAATAACCAGTTGCGAATTTGAGAAAAAAAATTACGTTTTGAGAAATCATTTAATGACGCCCAAGGACCAAGAACGAATGTTTCGGAAATTGAATCTTTAAATGGGTAAAAAGTGCTGATAAAGTTTGAAGTTTATAGTAACTCTGTGTTTGTAAGAAATAAGTGCTTATAACTTTTAAAGAGACACTAACGCCGATAAAACCACGGGACGCAGCTCGTCTATACATATAATAAATACTAAATAAAACACAAATCAATGTCAAAATTATAAGTAAAAAAATTAAGATAAGTAAGTAACAGGAATTCATAATTACAAAAACCCTTTAAACCCAAACATCGGGTCGGGCTTTAATATTCATTGAACAATACTAAAATATAAACAATAATTTGTAAATTCCCCGCGTAATGATTAAACCGAAGTATTACGGAGCGTGGGCGGGCGGATGCTGCAGATAACTTATCTCGCGCCCAGGCCATTACGATTCTTTAGAGATGGGACACTTTAGACGTATCGACTGTCGACACATGCACGAAATATCGACATATAGTAAACATCGATATTTTGTAATCGTAACTTTTTGTGTTTAAATTATGTAGCGTAATCTTTCATCGTATAAGTCACAGGACGTTAATTGCTGAACGTAGGCCTGCGTCAAAGATGAGTGTTACAAAGACTTCCAAAGCGATCGGTCGCAAACCGTCTGCGTCCAACCGCTTCCCGCGTCGGAGGCATAATCGTTGTATCGATAGTGATACGAAACATCGATTAAATTATGGCTCCGAGCATACTTATGTTATCGACAGTGGAACGTGTATCTTCTAGGGGCGCCTGCTACATCTTAGACCGCATCGTCACCTACCATCGGGCAGGGCTGATAGTCAAACGCTGACCAATCTTGTAAAAAAAAAAGTCGATAGACACACGTAACATCCAACGATTAAATCATCATCATCCGAGCGATGTTCCCGGTTGCATCCCTCTCGGGAGCCCGGGGTCCGCTTTCCTACTTTTACGCCTCCACTTCGCACGATCTTCGGCATCCTGGGTTGTAAGGCCATTTGCACGCATATCACCCTTTACGACGATTAACATCCAACGATTAAATACCTACTAGTCATTATTTTCCCCGGTCTTAGTTTAGTTTTACGGTGCTGTTTCCGCACTAAGCCTCATCATTTGGGCCATTGTGCGTGAAATCTCATATTTTTTTATTTTAATTCCCCTACTTCGACGTTTAGACTATGTTACAGTAGTCATGGTCGCGAGAATACTGGAGCAGTGGCGAGTGTTGTCATCACATGCTGATAGTTGAGGGTAGGTCGAATACCGACACTCGATTTCATAAACAGTTTTGTTAACAGTCACAAGGGCTGCGGTACACCACACTCACTAGGTATATCTGGAGATTTCTCGCGACACTTGCAATTTTTTCTAACCGGATTCCAAATACTAGTCAGCTTATCGATATCGATAAAATGGCTGCGTCGAACGTAAGCTATGTTCGGTGACGGATAAAAGCCTGTTTCGATAATGGAAGGTCGTGTACATAGCTCGGTGACACATCAAACAGGGAAATAGTTTGACAACATAGATGGGTTCAGATAACTTACACTGTGTAGAACATGGTTATATGACACGAGTTTGGCGACCTATGTCTGAGTTTAATAATGATACGGTGCAATTATTTTTAATGTCTAATTATAATAATGTGCAAAAGTAAAAATAACCGAGAGTTAAAATGACAAAAGGGGCAGACCACGCTGAAGGTGGCGAGACGACTTGGACCAATTTCTGGCAGATTGGCAATTCGTCGCACAAGATCGCGGAAGGGGAGTAGAAAGGCCTTTGCCCTACAGTGGGACACTACAGGCTCATAATAATAATAATAATTAGGGGAGGAGGGAGGGGGGGGGGGCAAGAGATTGTGCTTAATTAAAATTAGCTAAATACTAGCCAAATACAATTTTCGGGTAATGTTAAATGAAATAATTAAATTACTTGGGCTAATTAAATGGGCTTGATACTATTTACTCATAGATGGTTGTATTTTGACACTTTGAAAGTTGGTTAATCATGTACTTAAACAAAATTATTTTATGTAGTTCTTTATTTCAATTTTCTTTTAGTCTTCGTTTTATTGTTTCAAATATCGATATTATTTATATAGCAACGACTGACATCACTAGAACCGAACAGTATTTATGTTAATAATTGTCAGCTGTGTTTTACAGCTTAAAGTGTTCTACTTACGACAAGTTATAGAAACTGAAATTATGGCTTATTTTACAAGAGTATTACGAAAAGCTTTTACATTTTTATACGACTTAATAATGTATCTGTAATAATGGTTTTAAACAACTATTTATGGAATCTTAAATGTATATTCGATTTTATTGTATTAACATACGTTTATGTTTTTATTAAATGTGTTTTAACGTTAAATAAATGAATGTTATCTTTATCTATACAAAGTATTGTCACTTGTTTGTTTTGTTGTTTGTTCTCAAATGGAAATAAAAGTCTAAGTAAATATTTAAATGATCATATATCTACGAATGCTGTTTTCTCAACCACGTCTACAGATTCCCAATTGAATAGATTTCCAATACTACAGATTCCCGTATGCCAATGACACTTTTTTATGTAATTTTCGTTTTTATTATAACAAAAAGATCAAGTAACTAATGATTTAAAAAAAAAGTTTAGTATTATTATCCTGTAATCGACCTTTAACTGATTTATGATAGCCGCGATAAAAAGACAAAAAAGTATGCCAAACTTAAAAATATATGGCATTGCATTTTTACCACCCCCCATCCAAGGGAAAATAGGGTGCATTATTACAACCCCTTAATCCCTTTCTCAACCAAAAAGGGTAATCTTAATCGATTGAGCGAGTCATCGGTGAAAATACGTAAAAAAAATATATAACACAACTAGCTATCACTCGCGACTTCGTCCGCCAGGAGTTGAATTTTTCAAAATCCTTGCTTATCGGATGCCTACGTCATACAAAGAACCCACCCTCCAAGTTTCAGGTCTCTACGATCAGCGGTTAAGGCTGTGCGTTGATCCGTCAGTCAGGACAAAGCTTTTTATATGTATAGAAGATAGACTAGCTTTCGACTAGAAGTAGAAAATGATTCTAATAGGTTTTTATTGACTTAAAATTGACTAAGTTTTCAAACATGTGTCAAAATAAAATGTAATTTAAATCAAAAGCACCAAGGAGTATTGATGAATTGAGAACAACCTCCTTTTTTGAGGTTGGTTAAAAATGGCGTCCAACACCTACTCACCGTCCAACGGCAACGTGCGTCGTGTGCATATTACCTCCCTACCCACGGGAACAAGTTCGCCTAGTAATAACGGAGCTAGGGTTCCTGCGAAGCTCAGACAATTAGACGCACACAAGGGCCCGGCCAACGATTCGAGAAGGCAATCAACTTCAGACTCTTACTATGATATCTCGACGAAGGGAGTAATTTAAAATCGACTAGCTTTTGCTTGCGAAGTCGGTTCTAATAGAATTACGTTGTTCCATACAAACTTTGCCCCCCCCCCTTTTCACCCCCTAAGGGGTAGAATTTCGGAAAATACTTTCTTATCGGATGCCCACGTCATACAAAGATCACGCCAAGTTTCAGGTCTCTATACGGAACCAGCTCCGAAACTTCAGTTCTATAGACTGCTGAAGCGCTTTGATCAGCGGTTTAGGCTGTGCGTTGATCCGTCAGTCAGTCATTCAGGACAAAGCATTTTATATGTATAGATAACAATATTGCAAAATAAATATTTATGAAATTAGTGAGCTCTATTTATAAAAACTAATCTATACTATACTAATATTATAAAGCTGAAGAGTTTGTTTGTTTAAACGAGCTTATCTCAGGAACTACTGGTTCGAATTAAAAAAATATTTTGTGTTGGATAGTCCATTTATCGAGGAAGGCTATGGGCTACTTTTTATTTTGATATTCCCCCGGGATCGAGACTTTAGCGCGTGAAACCGAAAAATAAAACTACATATTTTTTGTGACTTCTAAACAGAATGCAAAAGTAAACGAGGCTGTGCTATGCATTTGAAATAGTTAAATTCTACCAATTAAAAATTTTACTAATTTCAAAATGCAACCATTAGTAGTGGTTAGAGCACCCCTCGCAAGCGATATTATTGCATTTCCTACCCTCAAAGCGAATATCCTGAATCATTTGTGTATCGGGTAAATTAACGAACGATCATCCCCCATCCCCATTGCGTCATTGAGCTGCGCTCGAACGGGTTTAATGAAGTAAAATCCGATTTTATATTGATTTATTTTGATACTTGACTGCATATCGGATTTATGAAGTTTGTGCTCAATGAATATGAACATTGTTCAGTTTGTTGGATAATGTAAAGTATGTAAATACGATGGGCGTGCACCAATAAATAAATATTGCAGGACACTCCACACATCGCCATCTAGCCCCAAGCTAAGTAACTACACTTGTGTTATGGGTGCTAGACAACGGATATACTACTTAAATACTTTTTTTTTGTTGTAAATATATACTTATAATACATAGAAACAACCAGACCACAGACAAATATCTAAGCATAAATAACCAATGAATTTTTGACGTTATACAGTCTTATAAATCGATGAACACCGGCACTCACAAAAAAGTGTGACGTCATCGCTCACGTTCCCGTCGTGCGTCATGTTATTGGCAAGGCAACGTATTATCGTTTCTATAGTTACCTTCAACGATTTCTTATGAATGACGTTTCTTAGGAAAAAATTATGAGCGCTAATTGACATTGCTCTTACTGTAAAGGAATCGTGATGAAAACCCGCAGCTTATTTAGCTCCAGACGTAATGACAAGTTCTGTCCTGTAGACACGGTCGACTAAGTTAAAAGGGTGCTGGGAAAGCCTACTCCATCCTCACGCAAAAATCAACCTATAAAGATATATACCGTAAAAATAAGTTTAGTTACGAAAATAGCCCGTTTTCAAGTACAGGTACAATGTAATTACACGTGCATTGCTTCTGAAAGCGCGTGTGAAATTAAGGTCTTAAGGTGAAATGGTACCTGCGCTCTCTCCATACTTGACCGTAGTCGACTGTTTCCTCCCTGGATAATGACACTAGCACAAATATTTTTGTGCCATACAACCTATAACTGTCATAAGACATATACATATAAGACATACTGCGCCGACCCCAAATAAATTGGGATAAGGACAGGAAGATGATGAAAACCTATAACTGCCATGACTATGCCACTATTTTTTGTTTTTAAGCTATTGCGTAGCTTTTATCGCGGGCTTTGAGCGCGGCGACCGAATCAAGAAATTCCGTAACGAAAAAAAAACCTAACACTCCGCCTACCATGTAGCTCGGCCGTATGTATATGGTACGACTGTACGAAGGTCGCACGATGCCATAGCTTTACAGTGGCAGTCCTCGAGTGCCACACGTTTTTTATTTCATTTTCTAAGTATCTTAGAAATTAAGATGTAAAATTTAAAAAAAAAAATAGGGGCATTGTTATGGCAGATATAAGTTTTATGCACCAAAAATATTTGCTCTAGTGCCAACAGTCGACTACGTTTGTAATAGTTTGTATGGAGAGAGCCCCCGGTACCCTTTCCTCTTAAAAAGCTTACTTTATAGTAGACTGACATTGGGAACTATGCTGTTTAAAACTTCGATAAAGTACAGAATACCTAATGAAGAATGTTCGTCATCGCGATGTACGGAATACCTAATGAAGAATGTTCGTCATCGCGATGTACGGAATATCGAAAGCTTGCTAAATAGAAACATTTAATTTTGAACGTTGTCAAATTAGACTCAAAGAGCTGTGAAAATAATTGAAAAAGATAAAACCATTTTATTTTGTTTTTTTTTCTGAGTCTTTTTCCGGGTATTTTTTATGTCACAAATAAACTAAAACAGTGTTGGATGGAAGGGTGGGTTGGTGGGTTTCGAAAATCGAAGTTCCGATCTTCATAAGCTAAAAAACTAAGCTGTACCCACTACCAAAAAAGCATAATAGTCTTGTGTACTATCTTACCGAAAGCGGGGTTGTGAGAATGTCACACGTTTACTTAGCATGCCATGCATTCTACGAGCTCTTACCTGTAACAATACAATATTTTATTAGTTAAGGCTATTTATGCTGCCAAACGCAACGCGCCAGAAATACCCGTCGCTTACAACTAACATATTGTTGATTGAAACGAATGTGGTTTGTATTTCTCAAAAGTGCTGAGATGGAATTGTAGCTGAGATCTTTACCGATATTTTTGGGTAATTTGAGACAAAATTTTTGTGTCATTTTAAAGTTATACTATTTTTAATTCTTATTTATTATAGGATAGTATTAAAGTTATAAGGTATTTGTGGCTCAAAATCACACCAAAATGTCGGTAAAAATCTCACCTAAAATTCTATCACTTTTGAGAAAAACAAAACACAATCAACAATTTTCACGGACGAAGGCGACAGGTGCCGGTAGTATTTATTTAGTAGGCTGTGTACCAAGGTCGTATGGACCCTTTAATCATTGACTAACAATAATTGATCATGATCTGTCGCCGTTGCACACCAATCATTCCTATAGGAGTCAAAATCATCTCGACATCGTCGCTTTGGTCTGCCGCGTGGTCGTATCTCTATGGGGGACCATTCTGTTGATTTTTTAGCCCATCGTTCATCTGACATGCGGCAAACATGTCCCGCCCAGTCGTATTTTAGCTTAGCGGCCTTCTGAGAGACGTCAGAAATGCGAGTTCTGGAGCGCAGGTTCGGCGACAGATCGTGATCAATGGAAGAAAGGTAGAGAGGCCTTTGCCCTGTAGTGGGACAGTTTAGGCTCTGCCAGTTGATGAATTAATAAATAATAAATAACAATAATTGTCATACTGTATGAGCCATCACTAGGCATTTCTGGAAACCGCACGGTAATTCGGCGAGTTCTCGCCACGGGATGCTAAACGGAGATGCATTTTTTTTTTAATATTTCCAAATAAAACATCTACCAAAAACCCTTATATTTCCAAATTGACGCTGCCGCTATTTATACAGTTTATACCCTATAATCTAGATAGCGTCATCACTATTTTATCTTATACTTTACTTATGTTCTGCTCCTGTTTAAAAATATTAAACAATGTAAAGAAAATAATCGTTCTGCATTACTTTTCATTGCAACAAAGGGGAGCAAAAATAATTAAAAAACCGTAGACTTTTTCGACAATCTGCTCTTTTTTCCTGCACCCCTGAATAATAACAGCAGCAGCACATGCCATTTCCAGCGCATGTTGCCCGCTTCAAATTCGCGCTAGAGTGTTTATTTTTTTCCGAGCGTTCGCGTCGAACTAATGCTGCTATGATATGTGACAACTAGACAGTTTCAAGTGTTTGCCAGTTTCAGAATACTTTGTGCTAACACAAAAGTATACACTGACATCATTTTGTCTAGCTACTATGTTTTTATTTTAATACTTAGCAATTAATAATGATGCGCCTTTACGAGGCCAATGATAAACTTTTTAAACTCACACGATTTGTATTCATAGTAATTATTTTCCCGGGTCTTAATCACGTTTTTTTTTATTTCTCTTACCTGGACGTTTCGACTATGTTACAATAGTCATGGTCGCGAGGAGAATCCTCAAGAAATAAAAATAGGAAAATAATTACTATCAGGCCAATTTTGCCGCCTTCTCTGATGCAAGGTATTGGTCAAACACAATTTAATTTGCTTGAACCCCTGACTCAATAAGAAAAAGAAGACATCGATGGTGTTGCTATTTATTAATAGTAAGATTACTTCAGCCATACGGACATTCAATCAATCATTCAATCCAACTTTCACTCTTTCATTCAACCATTAATATTTGAAATAATAGCATTCGATTACAACGCACGTTACTTTAATTCCCTGTCACTGCGCCCTGGCAAACTACAGATAATATTTCGCAATCCAGGTCAAAGTGTTTCTTTTCAAAAATACATTTTTATGGTGACGGAACGTCTTTATTATTATTATTATGTGAATTACTGTGAATATAAGAGAGATAAAAATTACAAATATAACAGAGATGACATTGGCATATTTTACAAAAAAATTATATGATCCAATCTTGTCCAAACTGTGTCATCTGTACCAAGCTTCATCACTACATAGTACAAAACAAAGTCGCTTTCTCTGTCCATAAGTATGCTTAAATCTTTAAAATTACGCAAAGGATTTTGATGCGGTTTTATTAAATAGATAGTGATTCAAGAGGAAGGTTTATATGTATGTATAATACATGCCGTGCGAAGCCGGAGCGGGTCGCTAGTAAACTATAATTTATAAATAACTTTTCAACAAGAAATACAATGAACAAAAAGTTATAGTTAATCTTCAAAGCATTATACTTTATACCTCTGGCCTCAAGCTCGAGGCACTAGGCGCGCTCGCTGGGACAAATTGGCCACTTGCCTCGAAAGCTCTCGACAAACGACGAACATCAACGAGTTTATCCACTGACACTGTATTATGAACTGTGACATTCGAAAGGTAATAAAAATATAATAAAGCTTGTTAGAGTTTTTATTGCATTATTCTTTTGAGCTTGGGATTGGGTGATTTCCTCTCATTTTGACTACAGATTTTAAAGGAAAAACGCCACTGTGAACTAGTGTCTACTCCCAATTGGTGGATGTCACATGCCTTAGATCTCTCTCCGTGGTATGTCAGGGTTAGTATTCCGTATGATTATTTGATGATGTGGTGCGCAAAAATCAGTGTAATCCTAATCCTTGTAACAAATTGGCGTTTAGAACATATTCACAAAAATATAAGAAAATTATATCACTTACACAAAAGGCACAAAATAACTATCATATAAATAATGCTAAAAGTAAGTCGAGGGCAACATGGCAAATTATAAATAAATACAAGAATAACATACCTAAGGAAAATATACAGAGAATAAAAGTTAGAGATAAATTTATAACTAATCCACAGGATATTTCTAACTCTTTCAATAATTACTTTACTGACGTAGCAAAATCTAATGTACTTCACACAGAATATAATGTTCCAATTGACATATTATCTAATTCTATATATTTGACTCCAACAATAGCAAATGACATTCTAAATATAATTAAATCTCTAAAAAACAGTAATAGTGTAGGCTGGGATGGTGTTCTAACCAGTGTCATAAAGGATGTTGCTGATATTATTGCCCCAACGCTCAGTGAAATAATGAATATGTGCATTCAGCAAGGTGAATTTCCGGAAGTCCTTAAGAAATCAATAATAAAACCATTATTTAAAAAAGGTGATAGAGAAGAGCTTAACAATTATAGACCTATAGCTCTTTTATCCATTTTCGCTAAGATATTCGAAAAAGTCATATTCTGTAAATTCTACAATTTCTGCGAATCCAAAAACTTACTCATAGAGAATCAATATGGATTCAGGAAAAATAAGTCTATAAACAAAGCCGTGTATGACTTTCTATACAAAGTACATATTGGTATGGATACGAAAAAAAAAGTTCTAGCTCTGTACATTGACATGACGAAGGCATTTGATTGTGTGGATCATGAGCTGCTTCTTCATAAACTTCATTGTTATGGAATAAGAGGTAAAGCCCACGATCTCATAAAGTCATATCTTTCTAATCGTTCCCAAGTTACACAAGTACATAGGATAAATATGCTCTCATATACGGAAACTGCGTTTGTGTCTGATGCTAAGCCCGTAACATATGGTGTACCTCAAGGGAGCGTTCTGGGTCCCCTGTTATTTATACTATATATAAACGATTTTGTCACAGCTACGCAGAATGCCATGACTCTATTTGCTGACGACAGCACAGTACTTTTTGTAGGCAATAGTTATGCAGAACTGGAGCATGAAATTAATACTTCCCTAAATAGTATTATTCAATGGCTAAAATATAATAATTTAAAAATAAATCTAGACAAGACTTTTATAATGAACTTTCGACATAGGCAAAGTAGAGCAAAATATGACATGCACATTAATTATCAAAACCATATTGTTAAAGAGACTGATTCTACAAGATTTTTAGGTATAATAATTGACAATAATCTGACATGGCAGGAACATTGTGAATCAGTTATCAATAGAGTAGCAAGTTTTGCATATGCGTTGTCAAGACTGAGTAATGTAGCCAATTTATCGACATTGGTAACAGCATACCATGGTCACGTAGCAAGTATACTTAGTTTTGGTATAATTTTCTGGGGCAACTCAACTAGTAAATTAAAAATATTTAGAGCTCAAAAACGCTGTATAAGAGCTATATGCCGAATCAAGCAGACAGTCTCATGTCGACCGCACTTTAAAAATCTCCGAATATTAACTTTTCCTTGCTTATATATATTGGAAATTGCTAAATTTGCAAAGGAAAATCAACAACTTTTTGAAAAATATTCAGTAGGAAACAGACGTGAGGGTATGTTTAGGTATAACTTGAATTCTCACTCACATCATCTTCGTATGAGTATCTTTTTTATGGCAATAGAAATATACAATAAAGTACCATCACATATTAGGGGCCGGGATGGTTTGGATGATTTCAGACATGCTCTGCGTGAATTTCTTATTGAGAAAACATATTACACAGTTGACGAATTTTTAAGAGACAAACTTGAATAAGATGTTATTTCTATGTCTATATTTTTCTTTATTATAAGTACCTAATTAAATAATTGATATTGACATTTACTTTTTATCGTGGTGCTGGTTTGTTTCTAACATTTTATATTTCTACTTTTGTTGTTGATCTAATTTTGACATAATTTTGTACGCCAAAATGGCAAGATCTAGAAAGTACCATTTTATTTTTATCTTTTAAGAACTTTTATACCTAGACCTACAAAAATAAATATTTATGATTTTATGATTTATGATTTAAAAAAATATGAATGGAAACCACACAAAAATAGATACACAAAAGTCACTAACAGACTATGTTTGTCGATAGTTTGTGTCAATTTTTGGGTACGTATGATCTGGGTGTACAGAATAAAAGGTCCTGTTTCCTCACGATATTTTCCGGATTCCTAATTTTCGTTTCTACATTCATTCATTCTTTTACTCCATTTTATACTTTATGGTAGGTAAACGTTAACGACACAATTTTGTGACAAAATAAAGAGAAAAAAATGTTAGATATACGAAAAAAAGGACGATAATGTCATATTCCGGAAATGGACACAAAGTTTTAACATGACTTGTTCCGAAAATGACCTACTCCGAAATGAACTTCACTATCACTACATAGTATAAAACAAAGTCGCTTTTTAACACGCTTTTATTAGTTTCACCTGTATGTTTGCTTGTTTGTATGTAACCGACTCCTTTGGGCACGATTTTGCCCTACTTAGAATGATCAGATTTAATTCAAACTTTGCACACTTGTCAAAAACCGATGACAATGCAATATTATGATAACATGGTGCTGATCTGATGATGGAGCTGGAAGGTGGTCATAGGAACTCTGTAATAAAACGACGAAACCTTATCGAGTTTGGGCTCGTTAGAATCGTCTTGACGAGTAGTTTTGCTTTCAATGGTGACCAAGGTCTGATGATGGAACTGGAAGGTGGTCATAGGAACTTCGCAATGAAACGACACAACCTCATCGAGTTTGGGCTCTTTAGAATCGTCTTGACGAGTAGTTTGTCTTTCAATGGTAACCAGCGTCTGATCTAACATATTTCGGTAATAAAGACCAAAAAGTATAAAATAAATTAATAGTTTAAAAAAACTAAAAAAACACGCTTTAAAAAAAACCAACTAAAAAATAGAAAATAAAATTTAATAAATTTGGATTAAGAATGTTGTAAATAGTAAGCGTGTTACATTGTGATTGCAAAAGAAAAATAATGAAGGTGTAGCATCACAATGTAACACGCTTACTATTTACAACATTCTTAATCCAAATTTATTAAATTTTATTTTCTATTTTTTAGTTGTTTTTTTTTTAAAGCGTGTTTTTTTAGTTTTTGAAGTTATTGAAGTTATACTTCTTTAGGCGCGTTATGAAAAAATGATGAGAGTGAAATTTTACAAAAGCGTCACACAAAATTCTCACGTCACACAAAATTCTCACGGGAGAAGTTGTTTAAATCTAAATTGAACTTTATTGATTGTGTTGACAATCCTTTTCCAGTCCAGAGTTTTTTGTCGGACGAGTTTTTTGTCGGACGAGTATTTTGTCGGACGAGTTTTTCGTCGGACGAGTTTTTTGTCGGACGAGTTTTTTGCCGGACGAGTTTTTTGTCGGACGAGTTTTTTGTCGGACGAGTTTTTTGTCGGACGAGTTTTTTGTCGGACGAGTTTTTTGCCGGACGAGTTTTTTGTCGGACGAGTTTTTTGTCGGACGAGTTTTTTGTCGGACGAGTCTTTTGTCGGACGAGTTTTTTGTCGGACGAGTTTTTTGTCGGACGAGTTTTTTGCCGGACGAATTTTTTGTCGGACGAGTTTTTTGTCGGACGAGTATTTTGTCGGACGAACTTTTCTTCGGACGAGTTTTTTTTTTGTTTTTTTTTTTTTTTTTGTTTTTTTTTTTTTTAATAATGCCAAAGAAGTATAACTTCTCACGCGCGTACATAAGTACACGCACCCATTTTTTTTTTCTGTCCCTATTTCCCTTTGACCGCTTAGATCTTTAAAACTACGCAACGGATTTTGATGCGGTATAACAGATAGAGTGATTCAAGAGGAAGGTTTTTATGTATAATACATGCATAATATAGCCGTGCGAAGCCGGGGCGGGTCGCTAGTAATCCTATAAATACTTCTTCTTCAATGGACTCATTCCGAAAATGACTTAAAATCTGACGATCAAAACGGACACAAAAGACGATCGAATTGGAAACAAAATACTATCGAAAATTGACAGCTGTCAAACTGATTATCCCACTTTCGAAATATCGACTCCACTAGGACTAAAACTGATAAGCAAGGAAACTCCAAGTTGATAAAATATTAGAAATCACATCTCGTGTCACGCGACACCTGCCAACTTAGAAAGTTCTAAGAAGTTCAATCAATCTTGAAATCCGATGGAGCGTTCCCTAGACTGATGTTCAAACTGAATAATATACGAAGTCGAGCACTCGTACGTGACATCGTGTAAGTATCTACCTACGCAGATCAATTCTTACAGCTTTGCAGATTGCAACAGTTGGATCGGCCGATAGAAATTAACTTCTTCCTCTTGAGATGGCTCTCCAAATAGCAAAGGTTTTGAATATTTTGGAGGCGAAATAGTTCGCTGCACCTCAGACTAGATAATTCTCCTGCTGCAATCGCTATCCCCGTCCATACCCAGATGTCAAACAACCAAGAGTTTTTATCTCCAACCGATCACTCTTTTGCCCGCGACTTTTTCCATCAAAATCAATTGCACCACGTATACTACAAAAAATGTCCTTAAAGGATCCTTGGATTAACTTACTGTTTTTATCTTCGATCGACAAGTATTTTTCCATTTTATAAAATTCGGGTCGTGATCACGTTAAAACTTCTAGTTATTTTATAACATTTACCCGACGTTTTGACTTTCGATTGGGTTGCACCGTGGGAAGTCGTCGCGACTTCTATCACGTGTACTAATAAATGTATCATTGTTTAGCGATCTGCACATTTCTACTTTACGTTTATGCCTTAGATTTTGTTCCCTAGTCTGTGGTTGATGTTTAAAAAAAAGTTCATTGGCGGCACACTATCGGCCGCAGACAAATTTGTAGTGTGCGAGAACTCAAGTCTAGGTATTGATGTCTGTTATAGGAACTTTGATCCTAGAGTTAGAAAGTTTAAGTGTGGGCACGCAATACTAGCGTTGATTATATTTCAGTTTTCATAACAGAAAAGAAAAAGGTAAATCATTCGTACACATTTGCCAAACTATATTGAAGAAAGTTTTTAACGACAATAATGCGATTTAAAGCGAATTAACAATTTAAACACAGGCTTATGTCTTTTTTGCTTATTGCTAGAGTTCGTGTCTTTAAAAAGATCCTATGTTAGCTTCCCTGTCTCCCTGAATTCAAGGTAGCACATTTAAGGTATTAAGGTAATACTTATTTACATTGCTTCCAAAACAACGGCACAGGAACTATTTAATGAAAAGCACTTTACCAAATAAACAGTTTCAGCTGTCGGTTTACGGACGATATTTTTACGTGATAACATCATAAGAAAACATTGATGGTAACCATAGCAACGATAATACGTTGCTATGGTTACCTTGCTAATAACGGAACGTGAGCGTTGACGTCACTCTTTTTTGTGAATGTCGATGTTCATCGATTTATAAGATATCTAATCTAACACTGTTTTTTTAAGCTACAGTCTTCGAAAAAACAATGTTTGATTTCTATAGTGCCACAAAACTAAATTCCACAGTGTAAACACACGTTAGTACAAGTTGAAGAAGTTCAACTTCTCGACTATTGTTCTACCGTTTAAGATCGTCGCTCTGACAATAGCTTACTATTGTCTGTGGTAATAGCGATTCTCAAGAGTTGTCTGCATTCTTTTTGCTCTACGAACCAATTAAAGCCGATGTTTAATTGACAATATTGGTGGATAAGTAGTAGGTAGGTACTTCAACTTTTTTCCGATTTTTTTTTTGATTCAATTACTACGGTGTTTGATATAATGAACCCTTTAGTGCCCGAGTCCGACTCGCACTTGGCCGTTTTTATTTTTTTTATTTTCTCTTCTTCTGTTCATTTTCTCCTATTTTTTTTATATGTATTTATTTAACGTTACTGATGTACCGCGCACACATGGATGAAAAAAGGATGTGTTTGCTTATTGGAGTTTTTACGACAAATTGTTATTAGGCTAGAACTACAACTAGTAGGTAAATGTATGACAAGAAGGCTAGGGCGTCGCAAAAATATGTCAACTTCCCAAGGGGCGTCACCACAGTTCAAATAAATGCATGGCAATACTTGAGCATGTCAAATATGTACGGTCGCCTGTATAATTGCTGCCTACCGTAGAGCTCCAAAACGGCTGTTATAAGAATGTTTTCAACACAAGCAAGATTCTAGACAACTGCTTTAGGTGAAGTTTAAAGTCTTCTAACTCATCAATAAATCAAACAAAAATTATTAGAATGCAAACATTCCAATAATAGTAATTTTCGAACTCTACCGAGGGCTGCAATTATGCAGCCCACTGTACATGAAATATGATAACATTTCCGTTTTTACTAGATTACAATTAAATCGATAGTTTGTATACTAGATGTGGAAAAAAGATATAAGAATGTAAAGTCACGTGGTTTCATTTTCTTCATCAACATCTGACGCCATTTAACATAAAGGAACCAACAACCTAATCTCCTTGCAAACAAGTAATTTTTAACCGACTACAAAAAAGGAGGAGGTTCTCAATTCGTCGCGTGTAAATTGTTTTATATATTATGTTCGCCAATTACTCGAAAATGCTTGGACCGATTTGAAAAACTCTTTTTTTTTTTTCGAAGTTTTGCCATTATTCGTATGCAAGTACTCGTATGGTTAAGAAAATCAACTTATAATAAGTATCCTTTTTGTTTAACGGTGTTAACCCGACCTTGTATCATTTACTTTTAATAAGACCACCGGCGAAGATTTACGATGTAATAAAACATGGAGCGGTGTAGGTACTCTAGTTGCTTCCTATGAGTAATGGGGTTGGCTAATTGCATACAGTGCAAGGTAACAGACGATTTATTTTTATTAATAATTAGCCAGTTTTTTTTAATATATTTTTTATCGGTCAGAGGAGTAAAATCTTTTGTACAGTCAGCAAAGGACTGAGGGTAACAGGTGCATATTTTAGTTTTTTTAAACGGTTCAGTACTTGTTAATTATTTTGCTTGATATCACTAAAGTCAATTCAATTTCTTCTTTATGGCCTTCTGCTGACACGATGTGCAATTTCGGCCAATATCACGTGGAAAAATCAGGTGGCGGAGAACCAGGAAAAGGTACGGTGATAATCTTGCTCTTTCGAAGTGTTAAGTTAGCGGTTGTGGGCCACTTCTGTGCAACTAAACAAACAACAAATTCGAACATTTTTTTTGAAAATCTTGAGGGTATGTAAATTCGAAAATAAGCAAACAACAAACAAAGGTCATTCAGACTTAGAACAGTAGATAAAACTTAAAATAAGTATCATCTTTAGGTTAATGACCTCTTCGTGTAAGGAACAGCTGATTTTCAGGTAAGTAAACTTAACCTCGAAATTTTCAGAAAAACGATTGTATTTCCAAAAGTCTTACAACAAAAGTTGTTTGTTTGGGTGCACAGAAGTTGCCCTCATCAACCGCTTGCTAATACCAATAACCCTGTGTAACACGCGTACAATTCGCTTTGAAATTGGATGTATTTATAATTTGAGTCTTATGACACATCAATAGATCTCAAATTGCATTTATGCAAGACCACGCAAGCGGGCGCGGGGCGAGCCCGGGGCGAGCCTGTGGCGTGCGCGGGTGGACTTGCATAAATGCAATTTGAGATCTATTGATGTGTCATAAGACTCAAATTATATATAAAACAAATTTCAAAGCGAGTAGAACGCGTGTGGTGCGCGTAGCGGGCGCGTGGCGGGCGCGTGTCTTCCGAACGAGCCCAAAGGCTGATCAAACGCTGACCTATCATTTGTACAAAATTGATTTCACGACGGGGATTGAACCCGCAAACATAAGTAAATATTATAGTAAACAAAAAATCTGTCAAAATGTAAATAACCCGTTGTCTCGCTCCTCTAATAATGCCAGTGTGTACGAAGCTTAAAACCTAATCATGAACTAAGAAGCAGAAAGCTATTCAAACTTTTAATGTCCAATATAAAAGTTCGAAAGCTCAATAGTCAGACAACTTTACAGCGCTTTTAAACTTTAGTACAATTTTTTGAGAGCTTGAGTCTGTTGTCATATTATCTACTCAAACTCAAACAGATTTGAACTCAACATGAGTTTCTATTTAACTATGATTTTCTATTTAAAGTAATTAGAAATATGGACATTAGGAGACCTGCTGTTGCTTTGTTCATGGATATGAGTAAGGCATTTGACCACGTCCATCATAAAATTCTAATGGAAAAATTAGAAAAATATGGTGTTAGAGGAAACACATACGATCTGATAAAGTTATATTTAAGTAACCGTACTCAAAGAACGCATATTAATAAGGTATGTCCGCAATCTCAAACTGAACTGGTTTTTAAATCTGATTTGAGAAGGATATATAATGGTGTTCCTCAAGGTAGTGTATTGGGCCCTCTATTATTTAATAGCAGCGTTTTACCTGAAATAAAACGCATATTAAACTACTTACCTTATTAGAAGCTTATAATATTGAGATAGGCACATCCGTTTCCGTAGTATTTACCTCTCTTTCTACCTGTATACGGCTGTCTCTTTCGCACCCCTTCCACGACAACAGGGGTGGGGGCTGAAGTTTGGAGCGAACTTCGAGCCCACTCTTGCCTCATTGCGTCGAAATATTATTCACCAGGCAGGGTTAGAAACTAAGCTTCTAATAAGGTAAGTAGTTTAATATGCGTTTTATTTCAGGTAAAACGCTGCTATTAAACCACTTGACCGTTATTAGAAGCTTATAATATTGAGACCTGTTTGTTATCGCCTGGTGGATGTGGTGCGAAAGGTTATTAGTAGGTACTACTAATAAACATGATTAAAATAAAACCATTATGTATGAAAAAGACAACAGTATTTTAATTAATTACAATAATTATTGTAACTTTAGCCCGTCTAGGGCTGACTCATTCTTGAGTAAATCATGTTCAAATTAAAAAATATTAGGTAATAGAAAAATTATGTTTTACAACAATCATTACCTATTCGAGATAAACATGGGTAACTTCAAAATATACAAAAAGAAACAGAAGACACTATTAAGTCGTACCAACAAAAAATAAGTTAGTTACTTTTAAATCAATCTTATCGTAGACACTATGTTATGTCTTAATACGTAAACATAGTATATGAAAGTAAAAATAGATATTAGACTGGATTAAATAAATTAGTAACACTAGGATTGTTTGAAGTAGAACTAAGAATTTCTCTACGATAAAATTTCTCAAACGTATTAGCTGATCTCCAATTCCCCCTAGCTAAAATATCATCCATAGAGAAATTGTCAATCCAGTTTTTAGAAGCGACGGCGGATCGAACGCTTCCTGGGGTCGCCGTAATGCCTGCGTCTTTCATCAATGATTTTACCCAACCAGCGATTACAGTGCGAGAAGCAGGTACAGGAGTACCTCGTAAGTTTATAAATAAATTATTAGAGTTAGAACTTTTACGTCTTTCATCTAGAATACTTATAGTTTTATTTATCCAATACACAGGATTTAGAGTTTGATTGCCTGGGTTAGCTAATAACTTCCAGCCCGACTGCCTATATTCTCTACAATCAGTTTTTGATCCAAACTTTGGCCAAAAAACTATAAAATTATTATTCATTTGACAGTGTTCAGAATCTACAATTAATAAGGTCAGATCATGAATTCTGCGTCCAGAGCATAAAATCAGTAATGATGCGGTGTGTCGAACGATTTGAAAAATGTTATGAACGTCGACAGAATATTGGGACATATAATTTGACAAAATGTTGATATCCCACACCGGAGGCTTAGGTAGCTTAGGATTTTTTAAAGAAATAGATTTTAATACGTGTTTCACTAACACATCTTCACTTAATTTTCCGGACATTTCGGAATTACATAGGGTTGATATGACAGACTTGTGAAGAAGAATTGTATTATATGATAAACTAAACTTTAAATATAAATCAGCTAAAAACTTGGCCATATCAGATCCCTTAGGATTGAAGGGATTAATGTCATTTTGTTTCGACCAGACTAACCAACGGTTCCAAGCAACTTTGTAAGTTTTTAAGGTGGATGGACGCCAGGCTGATTTAAGTAAGGATAGTTGACTAGCATCCCACGTTCTTACTGCTTCCGACCACCCCCACATTTCCAGACTTCTAGGGTCATATTCTGTACTTTGGGAGGAGGTAAGCGAGTCACCGTGTCCACTAGCACCTTGTTCAGATTCGTTAGGGTCAATGGAGGTGCGATTGCCCGTGATTTCAAATCTGCCCTCCAAAATACTTTCTCCCAACGGGGTACTACAATTAGGTACCTGCCCGTCGCTTGATTGAGGTGCGTTAAGACTTTGGGTATGAGGTAAGGTGGCGGGAATATCCACGCCAGATGAAAATTCCAGGTTAGACTGAATGCGTCGTGGAACATCGCATCGTGATCGTTCAGATCTAAAGTCGCGTAATTCGACACTACTCGAGCTGTTTTCGACGCGAACAGGTCTACTAATGGTATACCCATCTTGGCAAATATCATTTCCGTGCATTTCGGAAGTAGATGCCATTCCGGTGGGCGTCGATTCCTGGACAGGCAATCCGCCTGACAGTTGAACTTGCCCGGAATGTGATGAATCCTGAAGCAGATCCCGTGTTTGTCCAGAAGACGAAATATTTGGTATGTTATCTCCATGAGAAACCGAGATCTGGTTCCACCTTCGTTGCGCAGATAGGCTACAGCGGTGCGGCTGTCGGATTGTATCAGAATAGAGCTCTGTTCCAACTCTGGGGCGTATAACTCTAGAACTTTCAATATGACTAACAGCTCTTTCGAATTGCAATGCAGATCCTGCTCCTCTGGTTTCCATGCTCCTGATATTGCATAATTGTCGATTTGAGCACCCCAGGCTGTGTCCGAAGCATCGGTTGCCAAGAAATGGGTAGGAGGAGGTGAATGTATTTGCGTTGGACGCTGACAACTCTGAAGCCACCCTGACAGTTCTTCTAGCACAATGACAGGAACTGTGTACCTCGCTGTGGCAGAGGTCTTGGGTAAGGTGTTTAAAAAGTTGAGAGTAGCTCGGTGGTTCAGCCTGCCACGAGGGACAGCAAAACTGGCAAAGTTCAAGAGCCCGATCAGACTTTGGAGTTCCTTCAGAGACGTTTTGCCTAATATTAGTGTCTGCGAGACCTTTTGTACAATCGCTACAACCTTTTCTTCGGGCAGATACTTTAAATTCGCCCAAGGATCCCAAACAACTCCTAGGAAGGTTATTTGTTTTTGTGGGACAAGAACAGACTTTGCGTAATTTATTTGAAATCCGAGAGATTCTAGAGTATTCAGCAGAAGAGCAACGTGTTCTTCTAGAACATTTCGATCTTGATGGACCAAGAGGTAGTCGTCCAGGTAGACAATTATTCTTATGCCTTGTTCTCTCATTTTTTGAGCTATCCAATTGGTTAAACTTGCGAAAACTTTGGGTGCTGTGCTTAATCCGAATGGAAGGCATGTCATTTGTAGGATCTCGTCTTTGTATTTTAGTCGTAGAAACCGTCGGTGTGATTTGGTTATAGGCAGATTGAAATAGGCCTGTGATAAGTCCACCTTGCACATCCAATCCATAGGTTGAAGGAAGTCTGGGATTCGAAACATATTTATTAGACGGAAAGGGTCCGTCTGTGTGTAATGGTTCAACATCTTCAGGTTGAAAATCGGCCGATAGGAACCGTCGCTTTTTGGAACCAGAAACATCGGAGAGATAAAGCTGGGCGTGGGAGCAGCCGCCTCTAGAACGCCTTGTTGTTTCATTTGGTTTATGAGTAACGACATTTCTTTTGATTCCACGGTGCGACGCTGGTCGCTTCGTAGATTTGGAGTTACTAATGGTGGTTTGCGACGGAAAGGTATGCGATACCCTTTTATTATTTCCAGAATGTACTCTGGAGCCCCCATTTGTTTCCATCGATTGAAAAACCGTGGAAGACGGCCTGCCTGAAAATGTTGAAACCGGGGCCTCGAGTCATTTTCTTTGTTTCTTACCAATACCGCCCCTTTGTCCGGAAGGCGAGTAAGCCCGCTTCTGACCTCTTTGAGGCTGTTGCTTAGGTCTTGGTCCGCGAGACCGAAAGGAGCTATTTTGCGTGTGCCGTTCATGATTGTCATTGTAATTTCCTTTGGTAGGAAAATGTGCATGAAAGCCCCGCGAGGGCTGAGCATTGTAATGCATGTGACTGTACGCAGCAGGTTCACAGCAGTAACCAGAAGTGACATGCGATGTCACATTATGATTGGCGTACCCCTGCGAGGGGTGCCGTACAGCATTACTGGGCTTTGCTCGCGAAGCGACCCTGCTGCTAGTTTGCTTCACTGGCCAAAATGCTTTTCTTACACCACCAGCTTTTTCTAGGGCCGCTGTCAGCGCCTCAGAAGTGAAAATGTGAGTATTTGAGGGTGGAATTTTATTTAAGGTTGATTTTAATAACGGATCTCGAACATGTTTGATTATAGCATCACGTCGCATTTCTATTGTCTCAGATCTGTGGCCGCAAACTAGTTGTAAAATATCAGAAGAAACTTTTTGATAGTCACCTTGCAAAAATAGTTCAACAATTTTTTCTTCTACGTTAGAAAGTGAAGCGTCTGATGATTTAGACCAAGTTATTATTTTACGCAAACTGTCAAGAAAAACTTCTTTTTGTTTAAGAACACTAAAGGTAATAGCAGCATAAGATTTATCTGAATAAGCCAGGTGACGCGAGCCTTCGTAAGATTTAACTTCCTCATTAACCTCAAGGTCAATAAAACCAGGTGTATGGTTGTAAAGTTTTTGAGTGTCTGAATATCGTATATCCGACCATGTATTACTACCGAACTGTTGTACCTGATTTATTAAGTTCAAATACTCTGGAGGTGTTTGAGGCACCGCGGGCGCCTTAAGTTTCGTTCCAAATTCGAAATTTAAATCGACATTGTTTTCGGAAGTTGTGATAGACCGAGTCTTATGCGCCTGCGAGGCGTCATCTTCACATTCCTCGTACAGTTCGCGACTGACGTCGGAAATATAATATGATTCATTATCCTGTTGGTTCCTACTGTGCGACAAACTACTCTTTAATTCGATTAAGTCCTGTGTTAATTTTTTAATGAGGGTTCGATCATGCTTATTTTTTCTATAATGGCGGCGGCGACGACGTGACCTCTTTTTCTTTTTAGAACAAGACGCAGATGAGCTAGAAGTACTACTAGAAGAGCTACTGCTCGTTGAACTTGAACTACTTGACTTTGAGCGTCGTCTGCGTCGATTAGTCTTCGCGATTTTACTAGGACCTGCTTCCGAGGCATCAGGATTATTGTTCTCGGTATTATTATCGTCCATACTAAAAGAAAATGAAAGAAATCTAACGCTTTATGATCGTTAAAGATATAACACTATGAAAAATTTACAACATAAAATGTCGGTAGAAAGAAAAAACTTTATAAAAAACACGAACGGTAAAACCGTTATGTAAAAAATCAATAAGTCAAATTGTATGCAACTTACATGAAAATACTTGTTCACTAAACACAATTAAGTACTTATCCACAGTATGGATAAAATAGTTAGTAGGTACTTCAGGTCAAAAAATGTCGGGTGCACTTTTTGAGCACAAGTTAACACTACGGGAACTTTCAAGCCAATGAGGCAAGAGTGGGCTCGAAGTTCGCTCCAAACTTCAGCCCCCACCCCTGTTGTCGTGGAAGGGGTGCGAAAGAGACAGCCGTATACAGGTAGAAAGAGAGGTAAATACTACGGAAACGGATGTGCCTATCTCAATATTATAAGCTTCTAATAACGGTCAAGTGGTTTAATATATATATTAATGATTTTGTTGACACTACTTCATATCATATGACATTGTTTGCTGATGATAGCACGGTATTATTTGTAAATGAAACTAAAACTAACTTATCGAACGTAATCAATCAAACTCTGACATCTCTAATTAATTGGTTAAATTTAAATAATTTAAATATAAATATTGATAACACTAACCTAATGAATTTTAGACAAAGAAATAATAACTTGACTCTTAGTGTAAATTATCATGACAATAAAATTAACGAAGTTGACTCCACACGGTTTTTAGGGTTAACTATAGATAGTAAATTGACATGGAAAAATCATATTGACATTATTTGTAAAAGAATTTATCAATTTTCATATGCATTGTACAAACTGAAAAAGGTAGTGAACTTAAAGGCTCTATTAGCGTCTTATCATGGACATGTGGCGTCAATATTGAGATTTGGTGTTATATTTTGGGGAAACTCTACAAACAAAAATAAGCCTTTTATAGCACAAAAACGATGCATACGTGCAATATGTCAGCTAGGTAGAATGGAATCATGTAAAGAATCTTTTAAAAAATTAAAAATCCTTACATTCCCTTGCATTTACATTAGTGAAATGGCTCAATTTGTAAAAGAAAATTTGCATCTTTTTAATAGATATGCGGATAGTGGAAGACGTAAAGGTGATCTTCTAATCGTTGCACGCAATACTCGTCTAATGAGAATTAGCGTGTTCTGTATGGCCCCTGAAATATACAACGGAATTCCCAAATCATTACGACAAATTGATTGTCCTGGAGAGTTCAAGCAGGCTGTCAACAATTATCTCATCGATAAGGCCTATTATTCGATTGAAGAATTCATAAATGATAAAGATGACGTAAATTGAATTTGACATGATTTTGTATTCCATTCTTGACTTATTAATTAATTAATTTTGTTTTGTTTTTATTTAACTTTCAATGTTTTTTTTTTTTTTTTATATTATTGACATTGGATTAATTATTTTGACATCATATTAGAGTACTTTTAATTAACTAACTTTTAATATTTGCATGCTAAGCTAAGTGCTGGTGAAATATGTTGAACTATATTTTTATGTGACATCTTTGTACCATATTTCAAGCAAATAAATGACATTCATTCATTCATTCATTCAACAAGGGTTACAATTTAATGCAATGTGTTTAAATATTTTTTTAATGTCTTTGTCCTGTAGATCGCCCCATGTTTCCGTTTCGATCGTCTTTTGTTTTTAGCTGATCATCAACCAGTTGGGCTTATTCACAGAGGTCCAAGACTCATATTATTTTTTTATTTAAAAAAAATAAAAAAAAAATATTTCCTTTCTCAACGGGTCCATGAAATGATTTAGTATGTACAGTTAGCAATAAAGGCTTCGGTAAGATAAGGTCGTTTGGAAAAAATCCTTCATTAGTTTAATTCGGCTCAACTAATTGATCGGTTTAGTTTTATGTACTTAATAAAAAACATAGAACATGGAAATCGAAAATACCGTCCAATAGAAAACCCCCTTTGGTTTGAACTCGGTTAAAAACACATTTAAATCAGTTAAAGCGAAAATACTGTCAAATAGAAAACCCCCTTTTGTCTGAACTCGGTTAAAACCCATAAAACCAGCCGAATCGAAAATACAGTCGCTTGAGAACCTCCTCCTTTTTTCGTAGTCGGTTAAAAACACAATTAAACCAGCTGAATCGAAAACCGCAAAGCAAACAGACTCAGAGCATGCTCACACAACCATTTAAATTTTACAACATTTTCGATGGAGCATTTCATCAAGCCAACAAAAGATTTTATCATGGCTTCGCGCTTTCATGCAAAAATTCAACGTCGGTGATAAATGTAGCGGAAAATGGGTTGGTTACCTACCTATGTTGGCGAGATAAAATTTAACATTACGTGGAGGGAGAAGAACATGAGACTATTCATCGTCACAGAGGAAACTTTTTAAAAATAATGACTTGCATGATTTGTTCACATTGCCAGTGCCAGTAGTTTTAAATATTATATTACAGACCCGCCCCGGCTTCGCACGGCTATATTATGCATGTATAATATTATACATATAAACCTTCCTCTTGAATCACTCTATCTATTAAAAAAACTGGGTCGTCGTGTTCACATCACGATCGCTACCCCAAATGATCACTGAAAAATTGCAGTAGTTCGCTACTCAAAAATATGAAAGCGTTTTGTTTTATTTTTAACTAGCGACCCGCCCCAGCTTCGCACGCTGTATTATGCATGTATTATATCTAAAAACCTTCCTCTTTAATCACTCTATCTATTTAAAAAAACCGCATCAAAATCTGTTGCGTAGTTTTAAAGATCTAAGCATACATAGGGACGGCGAAAAGTGACTTTATTTTATACTATTTAGTGATGTTTCTTGTGCGTTATAAGTATAGGAAATATATCCTAAAATTTCAACGAGGGTCTGAACAAAATTGAGAATTCTAAATCAGATAAACCATTAAAATATCCTAAACTAGCTGCGCTCCGCGGTTTCACCCGCATAACTCCCGATCCCGTGGGAATATCGGGATAAAAACTAGCCTATAACCTTCCTCGATAAATGGACTATCCAACACAAAAATAATTTTTCAATTCGAACCAGCAGTTCCTGAGATTAGCGCGTTCATACAAACAAACAAACAAACTCTTCAGCTTTATAATATTATAGTATAGATAGAAACAACCAGACCACAGACAAATATACCATAAATACCTGTCTGAGGCGGGAATCGAACCTGCAACCCTGTGTTTGGCAGTCCGGCATGGTGACCATTATGCCAACTGGGTCGTCGTGTTCACATCACGATCGGTACCCCAAAGTATCACTGAAAAATTGCAGTAGGTCGCTACCCTAAAATATGAACGCGTTCTGTTTTATTTTTAACTAGCTACCCGCCCCGGCTTCGCACGGCTATATTATGTATGTATTATACATATAAACCTTCCTTTTGAATCACTCTATCTAGTAAAAAAAACCGCATCAAAATCCGTTGCGTAGTTTTAAAGATTTAAGCGTACAAAGGGATATAGGGACAGAGAAAGCGACTTTGTTTTATACTATGTAGTGATAGTGACTAGCGACCTGCCCCGGCTTCGCACGCTGTATTATGCATGTTTTATATCTAAAAACCTTCCTCTTTAATCACTCTATCTAATAAAAAAACTGCATCAAAATCCGTTGCGTAGTTTTAAAGATCTAAGCATACATAGGGACGGCGAAAAGTGACTTTATTTTATACTATTTAGTGATGTTTCTTGTGCGTTATAAGTATAGGAAATATATCCTAAATTTTCAACGAGGATACGAACAATATTGAGAATACATAATCAAATGAACCATTACATTTTCCTGAATTCACAAAGACAAAAATAATCAAAGAGTTTCTGCAATCCTAATGTGAATTGTTTGTGTGTTACTACTTCTTTACGCAAAAACTACTAAACCAAATGCAATGAAATAGAGTATGTAGATAGTCGGACAGCTAGCTGATAGTGGAATAATACCTTTAGGTACAGTCGGCTGCATAAATGCAGCCCCGGTAGAGTTAAAAAAATACTATTATTGGCATGTTTTCATTGTAATATTTTTGTTCCATAAATTGATGAGTTAGAAGACTTTAAACTTCAACTATAGCAGGTGCCTAGAATCTTGCTTGTATTGAAAACATTCTTATAACAGCCGTTTTGGAGCTCTACGGTGCGTCTGCAATTATGCAGCCGACCGTACTTAGGCGCCGATAAAACCACAGGAAGCAATAGCTAGTGAATAAACAAAATGGAAAACTGCCCGCAAGAAATTAAACACTTGAATGGACAATGAACATTGTCTTCGAGCACTAGAAACCTGAAGCGGACAGTTTTTCATTAATCCGACGCAAAACAAACAAGATAGAAGAAAAAAAGACGGGACAGCCGGCCGAGAGCGCCACCCTCCATCGATTTACATAAAGGGTGGCCAGGCCACCCCTAGTCTAGATATAAACGACAACGACAACGACGACAAAAAAATTGCCTTTGTTGACGTGATAACGTAACGATAAAGTGTCATGTTCCGGTAACATGACGCGTCCCGTTCCCGATGTGTGAGTTGATGCGTCATGGTAACATGAGAGTATTTAATAATAATAGCGATCATCTGGGCTTGTATTATTGCGACGAGTGCCGAATAAAAAGGGAAAAATATAAAAATAAAAAACAAAAAATAAAAGGATTTTTTTCATCGTTTACTTATGACGTTATCACGTAATATTATACTTAGGCCGTAAACCGACTCTACAGACAACAATTTGTTTTTTTTTTAAGAACATTTAAATATTTTTCAACCAACACGTAAACATTACTGTGCAAATATAACACTTAACACTTGCTATATGCACAAGTCGTGCAAAGCCATTACTTGAAGAAAATATATGAAAATTACAAATGGTAGATGTTTGTATTCTGTCAGGAATTACAGTCGCTTATGAGTAAACATAGTACACCGATTTCTCGATCGGTGGCTCACTTCACATCTTCACTATGGCTGCGTCCCCGATACAAAGTCTATACATTTTTAGTTGTTTGTTCATCATCATCATCATCTCAGCCACAGGACGTCACGCGTCAGAAGGACGTTAGGAGCCACAGCGATCGGTCGCATGCTCTCTGCGTCTAACGACTTCCCCCGACATAATTAAGTTGCCCGTCCATCTAGTCGGAGACCGTCCTGCGTTGCGCTTTAGTTGTTAATAACCTTTTTTCTGGTCATGCACAATTTTCAGTTTCTTTTTTTGTAACTGAACAGCACCATATCATAATAAAAGTAATAATAATGTTGGCGATTAAATCTAATTTAATATAGATGATTTATACATCGCTACCAACTTTAATTCACGCTATTCAGGAAGCTGTAGTGCCTGGGACTACATAAACAGCGTCGAACGTGTCCAGAGGAAACCACTTGGCAATAAGTCTGGAACCAACTATCCTGGTTTTATCACAAAGTTTTCATCGTAAGAAAAACGTTAATATGCGCGCGCGCACTTGTTTTGCGCGCTTTTTTTCTGGGCGCCTGTACTACTTTTTTCTTGTGCTTTTTGGTGTCTATTTTTTGTGTACAGATAATCATTATTTATTTCTTTCTTTTCTTTCACATTTTTTGTAAGAAATATCCATTGGTGCACGGCCGGCTGGGATTGAACCTACGACCTTCGGAATTAAGGTCGACCTATCTACAACTAGTTACAGGCAGAAACGAACGGTGCCTGCGAAACTATCGACCGATAAAAGTCCGTAGTCCGTATTTGCCCTTACACAGCCTGCTCCCTCAACCGATCATTAGTCCCCATTAGGTAGGTATAAAAGGCTAGGTATAACAAATGTACCCGCATTACTTACAGGAATTACGTAAAAGAAAGTAAATGAAATTTTCTAGAAAAACAGACAAAGCGTATTTTTGTTAAGGTTTGCTGTACAAATGTCCTTCTGTTTTCCTTTTTTGCCAACTAATAATTACAGGAAATGTGACCTTATTAAAAAGAGTAGGTAACTAACGAAAAAAAAAGTTGTCTGTAAAGTCGGTTTACGGACAATAATTTTACGTGATAAAATAAATAAATAAATAAATATTTCAGGACATATTACACATCGCCATCCAGCCCCAAGCTAAGCAACTTAATGCTTGTGTTATGGGTGCCAGATAACGGATAAACTACTTATATACTTTTTTTTTTTTTAAATATATACATATTATGGAGCGTAGCATGCTGGGGGTTAAATTAACCGATCGCATCAGAAACACGAACCTGCGCTCCAGAACTCGCATTGCTGACGTCTCCCAGAAAGCCGCTAAGCTAAAATACGACTGGGCGGGACATGTTTGCCGCATGTCAGATGAACGATGGGCTAAAATATCAACAGAATGGTCCCCCATAGGGATACGACCACGCGGCAGACCAAAGCGACGATGGCGAGATGATTTTGACTCCTATAGGAATGATTGGTGTGCAACGGCGACAGATCGTGATCAATGGAAGAAAGGTAGAGAGGCCTTTGCCCTGCAGTGGGACAGTTTAGGCTTTAAATAATAAAATAATAATAATAAATAATACATATTATACATACTTATAGGAAACACCCAGAACCAGAAACAAGAATTTATGGTCAGCATAAATACTTGTTCCCGGCGGGAATCGAACCCGCAACCTTCTGCGTCGCAGTCGGGTGTTCGCCCGACGCGCCACAGAGGTCGTCAAACGATAAAAAAAAGGAAAGTAATACTTTCCTTTTTTTTCTGTAATTTTTCTTTTTTCTCATATTTTCCCTTTATTCTTTATTCCTCGTCCTTATTATTCGTCACTCGTCACCATAACACAAGCCCAGATGAGCGATATTATTATTAAATACGGACGATAATTTTACGAAACATTGGTTGCTTTGGAACGCGATGACGTCACAGTTTTTTGTTAGTGCTGCCGGTTCTAGAAGCATTACTTAAGAAGTAAATACAATCAGCCAAAAAGTTCCACCAAGCAAACTGATATGCGACACCTATACTAACACCTATGCTCACCACCAGTCACCTATGCTGATATGTTTTACTTCATCATTCCTTATTCGGGAATGGAATCAGTGGCTTGCTTCTGTATTTCCTGACGTGTGCTGCAATTTGGGAGTCTTCAAGTTGCGAGGAACGGGTATCTTCTAGGGGTACGTCTTAGATCTTAGACCGCAACCTAACCTATGGTCTTCAAGTCGAGAGTGAACAGGTATATAGGAAAGATGCTACGTCTTGTCACCTTTGTCATCTATCGTCAGTCGTCAGGCAAATGCGACAGTGGTCAACGAGAATAAATCTATATTATATCGTCGGTCTGCAGGGAAAACCTCGGAAAGCATAAAATCCTGAATTTATGATCATAAATTTAATGGTGCAGTCATAATCGGGCACGGTACTACTTTCAGCATTTTTCACAAATTATTGCAATAAAACGAAATAAAAATAACATGAGCACTTTTTTGAAGTGAAAATTTCTTTTAGCGGTACGCATATTTTTAGATGAGATAAAATCTCTGAACTCGCGACACCGTACGAGACTCAGCTACAGTGTGTGCATATTTGCATGTACTTACATATATTTTGTAGTTGTTTATTAAAAAAATTAAAATGGTTTTTTTAAGTAAAAAGTCTTTATTAATTCGTTTTTTATTTTTCATAAGTTTTCACTTCTGTCTGCACTGAGTGCATACGTTTTTTTTTGTTTTTTTTTTTTCAAAAATTTAATGGTGCAGTAATAATTGTACACGGTACTACTTTCAGCATTTTTCACAAATTATTGCAATAAAACGAAATAATAAAATGACTTTTTTTTACTTTTTTCCACCAGACACTTTTTCCCTTCCTGTAAACTTTATTTCTATATGCACACATGAGGTTTTTACTGCACACCGACGGTAGAGAAAACTCTGTTACAATACTGTCTTAATATTGCCACACAGCAAGGTACACCACATCTCAACGTTAACGTTTTAACCCCAAATAATACGAGTATGACAGCGAAAGGAACCTCACTTCAACTCGTTAATTTGAAAACCACATTCGGATCTGTAACCTCTGCTTTTACCCGTTTTCGAGAGTTGTTGAAATATGAACGAGTTTTGTGAAATTAATCTTGTTTCGCACGAATTTAGAATTTATTTATAGAGTTAGCTGCTTATAGGTAAGTTATTTTCTCACATTTTGGTATATTTACAAACGGAAATCTCGTCTCACCCTTTTTGAGTAAAAAACGCGTCTGCTGTCTTTTTTTGACTAGAAAGGACAAGGAATTTTCGTCTTTTAATTATCACTATAATTTCACACCATAGTATAAAACAAAGTCGCTTCCCGCTGTATGCCTGTCCATATGTATGCCTAGATCTTTAAAACTACGCAACGGATTTAGATGCGGTTTTTTGAAGTGAAAACTTCTTATGGCGCGTTGGGCACTTTTGTGGGTGAGCATTTTCAGCCGTTCTCGCGACAGATGAGATTTTACACAGATATACAGTTTTTGAAGTGAAAACTTCTTATGGCGCGTTGTGCACTTTTGTGGGTGAGCATTTTCAGCCGTTCTCGCGACAGATTCTCGCGACAGATGAGATTTTTCACAGATATACAGTTTTTTATTTAATTTGGCTGTGAGTGTATTAAGACGTACATATGGTATTTTTTAACGGACGACTATTGACGGACGACTATTTGTCGGACGACTATTGACGGACGACTATTTGTCGGACGACTATTGACGTGTATTAAGACGTACATATGGTATTTTTTAACGGACGACAAAATTTTTTTTTTTTTCATCTAAAACTCTTTTTGCGTATGGTTAGATACTCGTACTTAAGGAGTAAACTCCAGATATACAGATATACCGGGAGTGCGCTGTTTTTTTTAAATTTGGCTGTGAGTGCACAGTGAGTGTATTAAGACGTACATATGGTATTTTTTAACGGACGACTATTGACGGACGACAAATGTCGGACTATTTTTTTTTTTTTTCATCTAAAACTCTTTTTGCGTATGTTCTCGATTTTACACAGATATACAGTTTTTACTTCTGCCTGCACTCCCGGAGTGCGCTGTTTTTTTTAATAGATACAGTGATTCAAGAGGAATGTTTTAGCATATAAAACAAACTACCATTTTAAAGTCGCGGGCAACAGCTAGTACCAAATATAGGAAAACGAACTCACTTGTTTGTCTGTCTGAGGAACTCACCTACAAACGGTACAATATACAATAACACTTAAAACAAACATTTTTCATGTATCTCGAAAAAAATCGAAAGGATCGACCGATTTTGATGAAAACATTTGTGAGCATTTGGGTGGATGAATGTTTTAGATTAACAATTGGACCTAGTGTTCATGAAAAATCTTCATTGTTTTTGAACGAGATCCAACTAGGTAGCTCAAACTTGTTCAATAACCAGTGAACCACTTTAAGGGAATTGAATTTAAATGTTTAAGCATTGCGTGCTGGCAAAATACCAAACTAAAACTTCTCTAGAACTTACATTTTAAACTGAAAATACTTAGTTGCTAGCGAAGCTTTCGTGAAAACAAGGAAGATATTCGAAAATGATATATAGTGACATTTTTATTAAACTTACTGTGAGACAAACTAATCTCGCCTGAAGTTTGAATGGTTTTGAAACATATATGCCATGAGCAGACAAGAAAACTAGACTTCTTAAGACTTACTAAATAATAAAAAAGGGCAGTTCCGTTATGTGTCGATAGGTGGCAGCAGCATTAGCCCAGCAATAGCTATTAGATAAAAATCTGAAAGATATATTTGACCAGTTAATGTCAAGATATTAAAATGTTAGGTAAGCTATTTCACGAAATACTATCAATTATAATCAAGAAAAACGATTTTTTATATAATATATTTTCTATTTGTGTATATGCTCAAGTATTGCGTTGCTATCATTATTTGGTTTACGAGGGTTGTCATCTCAATCGATCAAAGGATGCAAGACATATCCTGACAAAAAGCCCAAAGAAAAATAGATAATTTTGTCACATTTTTTTCTATTTGTGTGCATCATTATTTATGGTGATATTACAGCGCAGCGTGCAATCCATTAATCGATTCGGAACCAGATTAGAAAAAAGCAAATCTAAGTGAAAGCCATTGCCAAATTGCAGTCACATAAAAACCTCTCAAAGTTGAATAGATCCAATCAATATAGTGCAACTAGCGCTGTGTAGTGTGTTAATATGATGCAAGTGCACACAAACCACCCTCCGGTTAAGGGTAGGTCAGTGGACCCCTTGCAGGGGTGCATTATTGTTATTAATGTAGAGGTTCAGAGGGTCATTCAGAGGCGCGATGGGAAACAATATTTCAAAAGCGTATTGTGTTAGAAATATGATTATGTGTAATGGCATATTGTGTGATTAATTTATTCGATTAAGAGTCTTAGCAGATTTTGTCCGAACTATTTTAGTATTTTTCTGGCAACGTGCAGTAACTTTAAGTACCCAGTATTTGGTATGAAAACCAAATTCTATGTTTTCGTGAGAAGGAAGTTTATATAATGGTAATCCCACAGAAATAATTGGACATGCGAATTGAAAAAAAAAAACCTTAAAATAAGGCCAATTATTTTTCGGTCTATTTTAGGTCGGTCAGTTTCTGCTTTTTAATTCCAAAACAAATAAGTTTCTCAAACTGTACGTATAGATCGTTAAATTTTTCTAGAGCGTTGTTTTAATAGAGTCGCGTTTAAGGGCCTGGGTGCTTATATTCTCAGGTGCTCAAAGGACACTAAAGTGTCGCCTGTAGATACGTTCTTGTTAGTGTTACAACAGTTTTACTTTGTAACTCCTTTGGCCGCGGTTATATGTTCTAGATATTACGTTTGAATTTGAACCACTGTAGTTTCTCTCGTCATAAGTTTGGCACCGCATCGTTTATCGATAGCACGTAAATTACTTCGATCTACCCTCCACATCGTTAGGGGTAAGTGCCGTTCCATGTCGACTACTTTCAACACTTTTCTTACACTCTGTGATCGTTCATTTACCGTGAAATTATGAAGATTAAAAGAAATTTTGAAGTGGTTTGCGAAATTTCCAGCAAGGTAGGTTTCATGCTGACGGTATGGGCTACTAAAGTTAAAAATGTATTACCCTCTCTTTTTACACTCTCTGATCGTTCATTTACAGTGAAATATGAAGATTGAAGGAAAATTTTGAAGTGGTTTGCGAAATTACTAGGAAGGTAGGTTCCTGCTGACGATATGGGCTACTAAAGTTAAAAAATGTATTTCTTTTTTTCTCTTGGTGACCAATATGACGAAACCTATGGACGAAACCGTTTCCCTGGGAGCTGAAAAGTCACACACAAGGTGCGGCCGGAAGACCAGCGTGCAGCGCTGCAGATGTGCGTGCGTATCTGCAGCACATGCTGAGGCTTTACCCATTCGGGCAACACACGACTTCTCAGATACTTATTTTTTACCTATTCTCTGTGTATTTATTGTGTTTTTTTTGTATTTATTTACTCTGTAACTATCTCATAAGTACTGTTTCTCTCTTTTGTTTCATTTTTTTTGTTTTTGTGTTTTTATGTCGTGTGTTTGTCTGAATAAATTATATTCTATTCTATTACACTCTCTGATCGTTAATTTACCGTGAAATTATGAAGATTGAAGGAAATTTTTGACGTGGTTGGCGCATTTTCTAGCAAGCTACTAAAGTTAAATATATAATTATCTAACTAAACCCTCTACGAATCTCATGTCTTCGAAGCTTGATACTTTAAAAAGGAACGCGATGACATTTTTTGATGAATTTTCGTCCTGGGAAATACCAGTTTTCATCTCTTAAACTGCAACAAAATGTTATGTTATTGATGTCAATCGTTTTATAGTTTTTAAGTATTGTAGGCATACATGTTTTTTTTAGTATAATTTTAACTTACAATATTGAAATAATTAAAAATAAATAATACAAGTCTAGTCATCACTTCACTACATAGTATAAAATAAAGTCGCTTTTTCTGTCCCTATATTTCGATTTGTATGCTTAAATCTTTAAAACTACGCAACGGATTTTGATGCGGTTTTTTTAATAGATAGAGTGATTCAAGAGGAAGGTTTATATGTATAATACATGCATAATATAGCCGTGCGTTTATAATAAAATAATTACAAAAAAGGGTTAATTATTTATTTATATTACTTACTTACTTTAATTATTATTTATGAAAACGTTTGTGGTATTTATTAAATACCTTAGTATCTTAATATGTAGTTTAAACCGACTTCAAAAAAAGGAGGAGTTTGCCAATTCGATTGTGTATTTTAATATTATACAGGGTTATTGGTAGCTATATTAGCAAGAGGTTGAGAGCTTCTTCTGTGCACCTAAACAAACAACTTTTGTTCTATAATTTTTTTGAAAAATCACTACATAGTATAAAACATAGTCGCTTTTTCTGTCCCTATTTCCCTTTGACCGCTTAGATCTTTAAAACTACGCAACGGATTTTGATGCGGTTTTTTTTATAGATAGAGTGATTCAAGAGGAAGGTTTATATGTATAATACATGCATAATATAGCCGTGCGAAGCCGGAGCGGGTCACTAGTATTAATAAAAGTAATAAAAACTAACCTTATTTTATAAAAGTATTTTTAACACCATGGTTAGAAAGACTTTAAAAACCAAGGATCAGACTACGCCAATGCATAGACATTCATAAATAATAGTTTCCTTTCAAAACGTAACGTCGTTAGAAAAGGAAATAAATTTTAGATTACACAGTGAAGTAGCGCATACGGATCCGAGAGGATTTACATAAATATTTCATATATTTCAAGACTACTCTACTGCGGGAGCAATTCCCTGATTTTATATCTGATTCCGATATTTGTTATGAAACTTTCAAATAGGTTTCCGTATTATGCGAATTTAAAACTGCAGATGATGTAGTTCTGGAAATGTATAGGAGATTATAGGGTTAGAGGATAATATGCAAATATTGCGGTTGGAGGTTTAACTTGTGATTGTGAACAACGCTAGATTTATTAATCTCTATATATGTACTAGCTGCCCTACGCGGTTTCACCCGCGTAACTCCCGATCCCGTGGGAATATCGGGATGTAAGCTATCCTATCTCTCAAGTTGGATCGAACTGCACATGGTGTGCGAATTTTATTATAATCGGTTAAGTGGTTTAGGAGTCCATTGAGGACAAACATTGTGACACGAGATTTATATATATTAAGATAAAATTCTCGTGTCACGGGGTTCGAACTTGAACTCCTCCGAAACGGCTCGAGCATATTCAGTAGGTCTGAGAATCGGCCAACATCTTTTTTTTTTTTTTTTTGTAAATAGCAAAACAACGTTTGCCGGGACAGGTAGTAAAATTATAATAAATAAAATAAATATTGCAGAACATTCCACACATCGCCATCTAACCCCAAGCTAAGTAACTAGACTTGTGTTATGGGTGCTAGACAACGGATATACTACTTATATACTTTTCTTTTATAGATATACTTATAATACATTGAAACAACCAGACCACAGACAAATATCTAAGCATAAATACATGTCTGAGGCGGGAATCGAACCCGCACTCCTTTCTAACACAAAAAACATCACGATCGGTTGAGCAGTTTTCGAGCAATCGGTAATCATACATTAAAAAAAATTGAGGTCTTAAACTTCCATCGATATGATGGACATCATGGCCCGGTGAAGAAGGAAAGCCTACCGAATGTCTTGACGTCGACAAATTAAAAGAGTCGACTCTATAAAGTGAAGACGCAAAAAAAAAACAGTGAAAATTTAAACTGTCTAGCTATCACGGTTTATGAGATACAGCCTGGTGACTGGTGACAGACAGACAGACAGTGGAGTCTTAGTAATAGGGTCCCGTTTTTACCCTTTCAGTACGGAAGTACGTAATAAATAATAATAAAAAAAATCATTTATTTCAGGTAACAGCCTTATAAATAAGTACAGCCCCATATAAAATATATACCTTACAGACTAACATACATACAGATAATATTATAATAAATTAGTTTTAGGGTTTTCAATCTTCGTTCTCGCCTCCCTAAAATAACGTACATTTATTGTACATTGTACATTTATTCAGTACATGTATTCCTACAAAAGATTTGAGAACTTTCTCTGTTTTTTGAACTCGGTAAAGTTAATAATAGGGTAACTGTCCAAAAACACGTGCAATATGACGTCACCGAGACCATCCCTCAAATTATTTTAATGGGTAATTGTAATCTTCTATGAAACTACCCACCCTCTAAACCACCCGTTGTGTTGTGGGGTATTAAGTAACGTGACCATAATTTTCAATCGTCACAGCGGGAACAATGAAGAATTTTGGTAAAAAAATGGTTGTCTGTAAAGTCGGGTTTTCTTTTATATGTTTTTCCTCTATAAATGATTTCGATTCGTCACTCGTCACCATAACACAAGCCCAGATGAGCGATATTATTATTAATTATGGACGATAATTTTTGCTAAAACATTGGTTGGTATGGAACGTTAACGGAACGCGATGACATCACACTTTTTTGTCGGTGTCGGTGTTCATCGATTTATAAGACGTTATCGCGTCAAAAATGTTGGGTAACATTTTCAAACAAATATCTACGAAAAAATTTTTATTTATTATTTAATATATTCAGTACACAAGAAACAAACAAAATAGAAATACATTATAAACTTAATACTGAGATGAGTCTAACCCTGTGAAGAGTTTTCTGCCGACAGATCACTAGGGAAAGAAAATAATATAACGGAAGGTAAATAAAGTGTACAGTTTCAAAGAGAAAAATAGTCATTGAATTATAAATATATATGATATACAGAAGAAATATTGTGATATTTGTGGGAATCATTTCAATGTAATTGCCGGAAATGATGTTACTTATTAGCCAAGGAAAGTGGGCTTAAGTTGGGTTTAAACTTCTAACCTAACTTTTTTAGAACTGTGAACACTCGTGAGCATATCAAGCGCCAATAGTACATTACTATTATATACAAGTGTGGTAAATTGATCATTGCATGGTTTATAAAAAAAGCCGAGATGCAATGATCAATTTATCACACTTGTATCGTAATGTACTATTTCAGTTTCCAACAGTTAAATGTAGTTGGTTCTTCATTGACTTCTTCCATAATCATCACAACGTTTAAGGACACTTTACTTGAATATAAAAGTAGGATATTTTTTACCTTGTCAAGGACAACTGAACACAGTTTAAAAGTGGGACTATCCCGACCAAAGCGGGAAGTATGGTCACGTTAGGTACTACAAGGGGCGTCTCACCCTAAACGCAAACATTTTCAAATCTCTCCTCAAACGTAATTTCGTTAATGGAGTCCGAAGTCTGAAGCTTTGAAACTCCATTGCTAATTAGTTCGAGACGTTTTCTTTTTCTGGCTGGTACTGGCTTTAAAAAAGTCTACGTCCGTTATAAACTTGATAAATCCGTTTTAAGATCCAAAATATGTGAGGCAAAATCGAAATATTAAGGTGTTTTAGTGGTTTGATGAAAGAATTGTTTAAACTAACCGCTTTATAAATAAATAAATAATAAATAAATAAATATTGCAGGACATTCTACACATCGCCATCTAGCCCCAACAAGCTAAGTAACTAGACTTGTGTTATGGGTGCTAGACAACGGATATACGACTTAAATACTTTTCTTTTGTAAATATATACTTATAATACATAGAAACAACCAGACCACAGACAAATATCTAAGCATAAATACTTGTCTGAGGCGGGAATCGAACCCGCGACCCTGTGTTTGGCAGTCCGGCATGGTGATCATTGTGCCAACTGGGTCGTCAATATATTATCTCTATATATATAAAATTCTCGTGTTTTATATATATAGACACGGGGTTCGAACTTGAACTCCTCCGAAACGGCTCGACCGATTCTCATGAAATTTTGTGAGCATATTCAGTGGGTCTGAGAATCGGCCAACATCTATTTTTTTTTTTTTTTTTTTTTTTTTTTTTTTTTTTTTTTTTTTTTTTTTTTTTTTTTTTTTTTTTAAATAAATAGCAAAACAACGTTTGCCGGGACAGCTAGTATTAATATAATATATTATAAACGGTACTAATATTATCATCACTACATGGTATAAAATAAAGTCACTTTTCGCCGTCCCTATGTCCCTAAGACCCTTTGTATGTATCTTTAAAACTACGCAACGGATTTTGATGCGGTTTTTTTTAATACATGGAGTGATTCAAGAGGAAGGTTTATATGTATAATACATGCATAATATAGCCCTGCGAAGCCGGAGCGGGTCGCTAGTAAATCTCTATATATATAAAATTCTCGTGTCACGGGGTTCGAAGTTGAACTCCTCCGAAACGGCTTGACCGATTCTCATGAAATTTTGTGAGCATATTCAGTAGGTCTGAGAATCGGCCAACATCTATTTTTTATTTTGTTTCCTTTGTTTTTTTTTATTTTTTTAAATGGCAAAACAACGTTTGCCGGGACAGCTAGTAATATTATAAAGAGGAAAGATTTGATTGTTTTGTTTGAATTGAATAGGCTCCGAAACTATTGGACCTATTTTGATGACACTTGTATGAGGATACATTGATTCAGTGGGAGTAGCATAGACTACTTTTTATCCCGATATTTCCACGTGATCGGGACTTACGCGGGTGCTAGTTACTATCACACAGTATAAAACTGTGTAGTGATGAAATCGCTCCCCGCTGTCTGTCCCTATGTATGCTTAGATCTTTAAAACTACGCAACGGATTTTGATGCGGTTTTTGATGGATAGGATGATACATAAGGAAGGTTTTAGTACAAAAAACAAAACTACCACGCGTACGAAGACGCGGGCAACAGCTAGTTAGTAGTATTAAAAAGAGAAATTATGTTATCAAAACAAAGTTGAATACGATCCTGATGCAGTTGGCACAATGGTCACCACGCCGGACTGCCAAACACAGGGTTGCGGGTTCGATTCCCGCCACAGACATACGTTTTTATGCTTAGATATTTGTCTGTGGTCTGGTTGTTTCTATGTATCATAAGTACCTACGTCTTTATAAAAGAAAAGTATATAAGTACATATCCGTTGTCTAGCATCCATAACACAAGTCTAGTTACTTAACTTGGGGCTAGATGGCGATGTGTGGAAAGTCCTGCAATATTTATTTATTTATTATTTATACGTCACGGCACGGCATTGACCGTAGTGAATATAACATGAATCAGTGCTAGACAGCGCCGGAGACCGATGCAAATATGCTATTAACAATGCAACGTTAAGAGGAACGGGTACCGGGCGCTCTCTCCATACAAACGTAGTCGACTGTTTCCTTCCTGGATAATGACACAAGCACAAATATTTTTGTTGCATAAAACTTATAACTGCCATGACCGTGCCCCTGTTTTTTTTTTAATCTGATTTTTTATGATAATTAGAAAATGAAAAAAACCAAGACTGGGGCATAGTAATGGCAGTTATAGGTATAGTGCAACAAAAATATTTGTATTAGAGTCATTATCCAGGAAGGAAACAGTCGACTACGTTTGTATGGAGAGAGCGCCGGTACCCTTCACCTTAATTCCATGCACTTCCAGCCACCACGCGCCATTGTTCTATGTCACTCATTTATTAAACTTTACACATACATACACCTAGTTAATATTATAATTCGTAGATTTGATAAAACTATGGAAAAGGTCTTTGCCCACTAAATGATTTTAATGCGAACTGGACTCCAGAAGAACTGAGAAACGCACTGAGTAAGTTAGTAGTGGTCGCAAAATCCTATATTATTACTATTTATTCAAAATACTGACGTGTCCAAATACAGGAACACCCTATAGACCGGCTTGCGGTAAACAAGGAAGCCTTCGCACCGCTCCATCCTCAGCTCCAAAAATCTACCACCTCACATCATCACGAGACCACCAAAAACTACACTTTTTATCAAACATTTTACGTATAAAGGTACAAACCGGTATAAAAAACGTCTTTTTCGCAAAACGGTAACTTTTACAAAACGGTAATTTACAAGTAGCAGTAAGTAGTAGTTTTCACGAAATACTATATTATTATTTATTCAAAATACTTACGTGTCCAAATACTGGAACACCCTGTAGACCGGCTTGCGGTAAACAAGGAAGCCATCGCATCGCTCCATCCTCAGCTCCAAAAATCTACCACCTCACATCATCACGAGACCACCAAAAACTACACTTTTTATTAAACATTTTACGTATAAAGGTACAAAACGGTATTAAAAACGTCTTTTTCGCAAAACGGTAACTTTTACAAAACGGTATTTTTTAAAACGGTAATTTACAAAAAGCACTACACTAAGCGGTCGGTATAAAAATTAAGGCGTCGGTAAGTTACTACGTTAAAAACAGTTATAAACTTGGTCCTTTAAGGTTTAACTTAAGGCTGTGTTATAAGCACGAAAGCGTTTAACGCCGTTTGGCGAGACGATCACAGGGTTTTTTTAAACCAGCGTTCCTGAAAAATAAAGGGGTGTGTTGTAGAATGGTTGAGCTTTTCCACGGGCATGTCTTTAGTATTTGACCTCGAACAAACGTGTACCGCACTGAGTATTTACTTTGGAACTTTAAGACTACAATCGGCCAATACGCGATCCGAGATTAAATAACAGTAGGTTTTATTTTTGGTTTGATTTGAGATTGCTGCAATAAATTGCGATATTTTATGTAAACCGGGTTTTAGACGTGCACTTGATCAGAAAGCACGTAAAATGGCTTACGGCGAGAAAAAGATCCTGGAGGGCTGTAAGCTAATTCACAAACTGTCGGAAGGCAACCGAAACGAAAAATTTTTTTGCTGCGCTTTCACTCCCGCGATTTTTGACGTGTTGCCATCTATGTCTTTTCAATTTTATTCGTTTCGGTTACCTTCTGACGATGGTTTGTGAATCCCGGAATGCCTTATTCTTCAAAGGACTTGTTCTCATAGTAGGTACCTCATTCAGCAAAAAAATATTCTTATAATGCCTTATTCGTGTAATGACCTATTCTTAGAAAGATTCATTTTCATCCCTGCCAGAATAACAGTTCGTTTTTGGTTACAATTAAATTCATCTGTTTCCATAAGTACTATAAAATGTTATTTACTGTTATCAGAACCGGAAATAGCCGGAAGTTGTTAGTGCTGATAATTCCAATGACGTTTTATTTTAATTTCAGTCCGCTGATATGATAAGAATGATAACACAGTAGTGGACTGATTAGATTATGGTTTGTTTACAAACAATTCAAACCTAACAATATTTCTTTAAAAGCGGAGATGGTCTAGTGGTCACTTCGCCTTTCATTCCGAAGTTCGTGGGTTCGACGCCGACTGGCCATGCACCGACGGGTTTTACTTAAGAAAAAATTACCTATGTGCCTTAGAGGTGACATTGCTCTTACGGTGAAGAAACACATGGTGATGAAACCAGCGGTTTAGTTGGCTCCAGACCTATATTAACGAGTTTTTTCCCCTGAACACGGTCGACTGAGCTGATAGGGTAGGTGCTAGGCAAGCCCATACTACATCCTCACAAAAAAAACCTAATTAAAGAGGCCTAGTTGCGGAAAACAGCTCGTATGCATGTACAAGTTAATTTCTAGCTTTTCGCCTATATCTAACTTTGTTAATTATTGCATGAAAAAATGATTTTGGTATTAAAACTATTCGGTGTTTCTAAGCTTATCCAATATTAAGTGGAAATAAGACTAAAGACGCGTTCAGATGACATGCGTTGACCACGCGCCCACCACGCGCATCACACGCGTTGAAATTTGTTCTATACATAATTTGAGTCTTATGACACATCAATAGATCTCAAATTGCATTTCTGCAAGCAGGCGCGGGGCGGGCGCGTGGCGTGAGCGGGTGGACTTGATAAATGCAATTTGAGATCTATTGATGTGTCATAAGACTCAAATTACATAATATAGAACAAATTTCAACGCGTGTTCAACGCGTGGTCAACGCGTGTGATGAGCGTGGTGGGCGCGTGGTCAACGCGTGTCATCTGAACGCGCCCTAAGACGTCAAAGTTGTATTTCGCGCTTTAACAATTTTTAAAGGCCGGTGAAAAGCATTTTGTTTTTGGATCCTATTTATATCTAGTGGATATAAATAGGATCGAAAACGAAATGCTTTTCACCGGCCTTTAAAAATATCCCGCAAAAATAACTATTAACCTTGTGAACAAAACGCAGACAACTTAACCATATGTTAAACAATTAAAAAAAATTGCATTACGTATCCTAAAAATGCGCTCACGCCGGAAGCAGGTGTCAGGCCACCTGTCTCAATACCTATAGTGGTCAGAACAATGACCTGTCTGTCTGTACACAAAATATACAGGGGTGTACTAAGAATTTATGAAGGGGGCAAAGGCTTTGAGGAGACAAGAGGGGTAAAATAATTCATTCATTCATTTAACTGCTGAACATAGTCAGGGATGCACCCAGGATTTCTGATACATAATTTACCCCTATCTCAAATCCTGTGTATATGAAGGGATAGAGTTATTTAAAAAATATTTATTGTTGTACATAAATATGTTATGTACATCATTTATCACAAAAAATGTTTAGTCTAAGCCCAGCATGCTAGCGGTGCGGGCTTTTCCCCTCTGGCAATACTAATATATTGGTTCAAGAACCAGCAATGTGCCCGAGGCCTCGACCAGACGCGCGTATAAAACTCCTGATGAACTTCTTAGCACAGGGTCCTCAAACCAGAACCAATCGTCTGTGTATATCAAAAACCTTAATCTGTCCGTAAGAATAGACTTCAAAATGGATATTTTTTTCTTTCCTACACATCCTAACTTAGTTTTTAAGACTATTTCAAGTGATCATGTGTATACCTATACATAAGCATCGAAAGAAATAAAGAAATTTGAATTTGAATTTTAAATTTGAATTTACATATGATTGGTCAGCGTTTGACCACTATTACACCTGCCTGATGGTAGGTGACGATGCGGCCTAAGTTATAGCACGCTTTCCTAGAAGATATCACTCGCGACTTGAAGACCCCCAAATTGTACACGTCAAGAAAGACAGACGCAGACAACTGATACATTACAAAATTCTATTTGCGCAAGGCTATTGATCTTTACGTTTGATGGATGTAATATTAGGGTCGAGTGTTCTCGTAAACAATGTTAACGACCCAAACAATGAGTAAGAAGGTAATAAAAGGAGAGACAACAGTAGTTTCATAGGAACGTTAATTTTTATAGCCGATATTGGGAAAGATAATGTGATAAAAATAAGCAATGTATACTTGAATAGAATTGGATATAAGGTGGGTAGTTGGGTACCTACTTATTACTAGTGATTGAAATGATATAGATAAAATAAAAAGTAATTAATCAGAACATTCTACGACTGAGTCGGGCTCATCATCATCATCTTCCTGCCCTTATCCCAATTTATTTGGTGTCGGCGGCGCAGTATGTCTTCGTCTTTCTTCTTTTTTGTTTTGAGTCGGGCTCTAGGCATTAAATAGAAGAAAGAAGTAGGTTTATACTGACAAAAATGTTCTAAAAAAATCAATTTAATTTAAAAAAAAATGTTTGCTTTTTTATTCATAAAAGAAAATAACCACTCTTAAGACAATCTGTATATAATTACCTGACTTAATTTTTTTTATAGTTTATAAATAATTAAAAAAAAAAGTTAATTTTTTAAATCGGATGGTTTTCCGTCTGATATTCTAATAAAAGCTAACTCTGCTCGCCCCGTTTCGCCCCCATCCTTAATCCGTCCACAACAGTTGGACCAAAAACGGTTAATTAGGTCTCACTACACAGGTCACAGAGCCACGCAAACGCAAGGCTATCGATCTTTATATCTAAAAGCCACGTGCAATGGAAGTATGGAAGACAAAGGAGATTGAAATACAATGTATAACAGAAGCCTTGTTAATACCTCTTAGGTAGGTAGCTCTGTACGATCTACAGCATAATTGCAGATCCACCGTATCTAATTTTTGCTTGATAAATTCATGAGACAAACTTCAACTAAAGCAGGTGTCTAAAATTTTGGTTGTGTTGAAAACAGCCGCCTTCTTATAAAAGCCGTTTTGGAGCTCTACGGTGGGTCTGCAATTATGTAACCGACCGTACCTCAAAAATAACAAAAAAAAAGATCTATACGCAACGAATTGAATAACTCCTTCTTTTTAAGTCGGTTAAAATATATATTAGTTGAATAATGGTGTTGTCACATTTTGAAATATCACAATCTCTGGGTAACTTGAACTTGATTAGAGTAATTTTCCCAAATTAAAAATAAAGTAGGTAGGTACTTATAAAAAAAAACATTTTTTTTTGTTTTTTGGGTAACGTTTTTTAAAGAAATAAAATATAACATCAAAGTAAAACTTCAAAGCTAAAAAAATATTTTGTAAAAATAAAAGTCTAACAAATAAACTTTAAACACACAAAGGCTGTGGACAAAATGCTGGAAGCTTTATAATTAGGTAGGGCTGGTGACTGGTCTAATTAGTGACGTCATAGTTAATGACAAAGCGTAAACATTGCCTCCCGGGTCATTGGAGAACGAAATTACAACACTGTGCGTTTGTGTACCAAGAATTTTGTTCATTTATTAAAATGTTAAAAGGTGAATTTACGGTTCACGATTAACGGTAAATGGTCCCGCTGTCAAGACCTATCTCACGATTAACGACCCCCCTGTACTAGGGGGACCGATAAGCGCTAGTTTAAAATAAGTTCGGAAGGTCTGTTATAGATTTTTTCAATCTCATCCGCCCCCCTAGTTCAAGTAAAAGAGTAATGGAAACAGAAGACGGTGAATTTACCTCTAATTTAAATTAAAGAAAAACAAAATTAAGTTACAAAGATCTCTACCAAGTTGCCACAGAAAAAAACTGGTTGCCTGTAAAGTCGGTATACGGGCGAAAGTTTTACGTGACAACAACTGTGCTCGAGTGGAAGGGACGAGTGCCTTTCACTTTTTATGTCTGTCTCTCTCGCTCTTAGGCGGGCTAACCATGCCCGCGTGCCTCTCACTCGCTCTCATTGTGAGCGCATAACGTCAGCGGAGCGTAACGCAGTTTCTTGAAGTGTCACCCGGCAAACCAATTTATAAAACGTTGTCACGTCAACATCAAGCTGGCTAAATCATGGACACCAAACTGCTTTTTGGTCATCTTCCAGGCCGTGTCACCCACCAGGTAGGTGTGATAATTGTCAAACGCTGACCTACCCTATGTAAAAACAAGAAAGTGATCTTATAAGGGTTCCTTTTTTTTACCTTATGAGGTACGGATCCCTAAAAAAACTACTCGTGTCTAAGGCATTCAGGTCTTTTTCGACGTAGTCGTCCAAGACGAACTTAATTAGTTTATAATAAAAAAAGTATACAGGGTTATTGGTAATTATACTAGCAATCCGTTGAGGGCTACTTTTGTGCACCTCAACAAACAACATTTGTTCTACAACTTTTGGAAATTCGAACATTTTTTTGAAAATTTTGAGGTTAGGTTTACCTGAAAAAGCTGTTTCTTACACGGAGAGGTCATTAACCTTAAAATTTTACTTATTTTTAAGTTTTATCGACTGTTCTTAGTCTGAATGGCCTTTGTTTCAAAAAAATTAGCTGTTTTATGAATTTACATAACCTCAAAATTTTCATTTTTTTTTCGAATTTTCTAAAGTCGTAGAACAAAAGTTGTTTGTTACGGCGCACAGACGTAGCCCTCAACGGCTTGCTAGTATAATTACCAATAATCCTGTATAAGTAATAAGTAGTATATCCATTGTCTAGCACTCTTAACATAAGTCTAGTTACTTAGCTTGGGGCTAGATGGCGATGTGTGGAATAGCCTGAATTAATTTATTTATTTAAAAAAAAAACGTTGCACCTAGAATTAATAAAAAAATAAGTAAGATTGTATATAACGAAGTTTAATTTTTACAACTTGTGTCGCGGTGAAACTGTTTGAAATGCTAATAATACCTCTACTTTGCGTGTTTGCAAGCACTTAGAGCTAGACTTAGCTGTTACCTAGATCAAATTAAATTATATCTTAGTTTTTATATCATGACTTGTATAACGCCAAGACGAGGTTTCGTTATGAGTGGCACTGGATTTATCAAAACAATGGAAGAATAATACGTCAGGCGAGCGATACTGTATGGGTTAAAAGCCTTTTGCCTGGTCTTTCCAGGGACTGTAATCGGATTCTTTTGTGACAAAAACAGCTCTTACCCTATTTGAATTCTATTTACCCTACGTAATTTCATAACTATACACTTGAAGCCCTTACCCTCTTTCTTGCAAACCTTTACATAAACTCGTTCAAAGGCAAGGCCACCCAAAATGGATCTCATTAATATTTTACCACACGGCATAAAAATGGCGTGCCACTTATATCCCGTTATATTAAACAGTTAATTATTATGTACATTTTATATTAATACAGGAGGTTGTGGGTTCGATACTCGCGAGTTTCTGTGCTGGCTCAGCTGTTTAAATTTTTGTGGCATCTTATCCCAAAGGCCGATCCGCACGGCACAGTGAAAATACTATACCGATTTAGATGAAACTTGGTATGAGGATACATTGATTAATTGGGAGTGAAATGGGCTATTTTTATCCATATATTCCCACGGGATCGGGAGTTACGCGGGTGCAACTGCAGAGCGCTGCTAGTCTATACTTTTATATTATAAAGTTGAAGAGTTTGGTTGTTTGAACGCGTTAATCTCAGGAACTACAGGTTCGAATTGAAAAATTATTTTTGTGTTGGATAGTCCATTTGTCGAGGAAGGCTATAGGTTATTTTTTATTTCGATATTCCCACGTAATCGGGAGTTACAAGGGGGGGGAAACTGCGGAGCGCTGTTAGTTATAAATAAAATGTGTGATAGGACCCTAAGCTTAACTGGTTTATAAGATCTGACTTGAATGAAGATAATAACATCAATAGCTCACCGGTTCAGGTATAAACAATTGACAACCATTGTTCCGATGTACGCTCGCGCTACTAAAGGGGTTCCGTATAACTAGCTCCCTATTTATTTATGTCATTCACGGCGATAGAGGATGATTCTAGATTTAGTTAGAGAAATAATTTACTAGAATTCACAGGTATTTTCTAAGAAAGCGTGCTACTTCTTAGACCGCATCGTTATCCGCCATGGTCAAACACAAACCTTTAATATGTAAGAAAAATTGCTTTTTCTATATACACAATGTATTTTCCTATTTTCATAATATAAAATTAACCTGACTGACTGGGAAAAACTTTCTGGTCAAACTAGTTTGTCCAAAAGGAATTAACTTCCTCGATAGTCAAACTACTCAACTAAGTGGTTAACAAAAGACGATCGAAACGGAAACAAAAGACGATCAAAAAAAACAAAGACGATTGAAAAAAAGATGATAGAAAAAAAACATTTTGATCGAAAAAAAAAATCAATTGAAATGAAAATAAAAAGACGATCGAATATTGACATCTGTCAAATGTCACTCTTGATTTTGGAGTGGGGTATCGTGTATTTGGTTTTCGGGGGTTCTGCTTCCGAATCCGGGATCCATTTTTGGATCATTTATATGTTACATATTTATTTGACACTAGCGACCCGCCCCGGCTTCGCACGGCTATATTATGCATGTAATATACATATACACCTTCCTCTTGAAACACTGTATCTATTAAAAAAACCGCATCAAAATCTGTTGCGTAGTTTTAAAGACTTTAACATACGTAGGGATATAGAGACAGAAAAAGCGACTCTGTTTTATACTATGTAGTGATGATACCTATAGAATAGACAGACTATTATTATGACGTAGGCATCCGCTAAGAAATGATTTTGTAAAATTCAACCCCTACGCTGACGATGTCTTGGGTAATAGCTCTAGTAATCAATAAGCATTATTATAAGTAAGGAACCCCCTGTAGACAAACCGATAAGGTACCGATAGCCAATCAAACTGTACTGTCGGCAGCAGCGACGTTCTCTCGGGACCATTGTTAGGGAAATCACAAGCCATTTCACTTATATACAAATTCAATTATCTTTCCTTATATTTTATAGTATAAGGTTTTCTTTAGAATATACAAAAAATGTGCATGACTAAAAAAATGGGTAGGCTGTACCAGAAAAGCAACAGCAGTGTAGTTTGTTAAATAAAATAAAAAAATAGCAGGACATTCCACACATCGCCATCTAGCTCCAAGCTAAGTGACTAGACTTGTGCTATGGGTGCTAGCTAAACAACGGATATTCACATACCTAAAGTAGGTTTAATAGCATAGGACTTCACTACATAGTATAAAACAAAGTCGCTTTCTGTCCCTATTTCCCTTTGTATGCTTAAATCTTTAAAACTACGCAACGGATGCGGTTTTTTTAATAGATAGAGTGATTCAAGAGGAAGGTTTATATGTATAATACATGCATAATATAGCCGTGCGAAGCCGGGGCGGGTCGCTAGTGGGTAATAAATAGCTCTAGTAATCAATAAGCATTATTATAAGGAACCCCCTGTAGACAAACCGATAAGGTACCGATAGCCAATCAAACTGTACTGTCGGCAGCAGCGACGTTCTCTCGGGACCATTGTTAGGGAAATCACAAGCCATTTCACTTATATACAAATTCAATTATCTTGCCTTATATTTTACTAGCTGCGCTCCGAAGTTTCACCCGCGTAACTCCCGATCCCGTGGAAATATCGGGATAAATTTGGATGTAAGCTATCCTATCTTTCAAGTTTTCGTTTTCCACCTTTCTCGTACGCACTGCTAAGAAATGGAACTCTCTACCCGCGTCGCTGTTCCCACAAAACTACAACCTTGGAGTCTTCAAGTCTAGAGTGAATAGGTACCTTCTAGGCGAGCATGCTACATCTTCGACCTCATCTTCGCTTCCCATCAGGTGAGATGAGGTCAAATGCAAGCCTATATTGTTTAAAAAAAAAGTTGGATCAAACTGCACACGGTGTGCTTTGATTAAAATCTGTTATGTAGTCTAAGAGTTCATCGCACACAAACAACGTGACACGTAATCACTATCACTATCACTACATAGTATAAAATAAAGTCACTTTTCGCCGTCCCTATTTCCCTTTGTACGCTTAGATCTTTAAAACTACGCAACGGATTTTGATGCGGTTTTTTTTAATAGATAGAGTGATTCAAGAGGAAGGTTTATATGTATAATACATGCATAATATAGCCGTGCGAAGCCGGAGCGGGTCGCTAGTTTATATATATATTAGAGAAGAAAGATGAGTATTTTATAGTATGAGGTTTTCTTTAGAATATACAAAAAAATGTGCATGACTAAAAAATTGGGTAGGTTGTACCAGAGACGCAAATGTCATATCTTACACAATTCTGTCGGATGCAGCTAATCCAATCGTTGTTAAAAGGTTAAAGACAGGTGCTATTCTGTACTAATCCGTTATCTATACTAATATTATAAAGCTGAAGAGTTTGTTTGTTTGTTTGTTTGAACGCGCTAATCTCAGGAACTGCTGGTTCGAATTGAAAAATTCTTTTTGTGTTGGATAGTCCATTTATCGAGGAAGGTTATAGGCTACTTTTTATCCCGATATTCCCACGGGGTCGGGAGTTACGCGGGTGAAACCGTGGAGCGCAGCTAGTTCATAATTAAGGCTTAGGGTTCCCTACCCAAAGGGTAAAAACGGAATCCTTTTACTAAGACTTTACTGTCTGTCTGTCTGTCTGTGTGACTTTGTTTTATACTATGTCGCGGTATAAGAACCAAATGAACGTAAATACATTTTTTAAATTTTACAGGAGAGTTAAAAAACAGTGATTTTTACGTCATATTGAACTTTGAAGTACAGAATAACAATTGTTTTATTCTTCACTAAAAAAACAAGTATTGAGAAATATTTATATGCTATTAGAGAATGAAAAGAACAAAAAATAAATTGATAATAGATATTAATATAGATAATCGTTACGTTATTATCGAACTATTTAAATATTGATTTTATGGTTACGTTCTTTTGCCACAACGTGTAGGACCACGGGTAGAACTCATTTCTGAAAAAAAAAACGATTTTCGATATTTTTGTAGATACGTTCATCTGTTTCTTAACCCGCGATGTAGTGATACTGATAGTGAAGTAGGTAGGCAATGACAAAAACATTAATCACAATCGCTAAAGACTTTCCACCGCGCAAAACTCGCGTAAAATTCATTTTACCGCGAACGCAATAGGAACTTGCGAAAATATTATAACGTTTTAGTACGAATACTTTCTCGGTAATGTGGGCAAGGAGGTTTCGGTCCATATATTGTGAGCAACTCAACGTGCCGTATCATGGTTTGGTAGGGTAGGTACCTACATCGAGTACATTACCCAGAATAGAGTTAATATCCGTGATTTTGTTCATTTAAAGCGAAAAATACCGTCATAACCTTTATAACTTTTAAACGGGAGACCGACTAATTGTCTTATATTGAGACTCATTTCGACTATTAATCACTCTTAGAGACCAATATACGAGAAACTTAAAGTATCAGAAACTCCGACAATCGCGAATCTCCATACATTTTATATTCATTGCACTCATAGCGAAAATACCGTCATAACCTTAAAACTTTTGAACGGGAGACCGACTAATTGTCTTAAATTGCAACTCATTTCGACTATTAATCACTCTTAGAGACCAATATACGAGTAACTTAGAGTATCAGAAACTCCGCAAATCGCAAATCTCCATACATTTTATGTTCATTACACTCATAGCTAAAATACCGTAATAACCTTTATAACGGACACCGACTAATTGTCTTATTTTGTTTGCGACTAATTTCAACTAACTAATCACTCTTATAGACATACAAGTAAATTAGAGTATCAGAAACTCCGAAAATCGCGAATCTCCATACATTTTATACTGAAATTAAGCCAAACCATTGTTTTATAGGCCTTTTCTATTTTACCGGGTATTTAAAAAAAATAATGAAAAAAACTTCGTTTCATTTTATATAAGGGCAAATTATCACAGCATTTGAATAAAAACCAATGATTACTTTCGGTATTTTATGTCCCGCATTTTCACCTCTACTGGGTATGAACTCGATGATCACGTATTATGGAGGGTGCGAGGCATGTGCTACATTTTGTTGAAAAAATATTAAGTTTATTATTTCTTTGTTGTCAATGTTATTGCTATAGTATTTATTTGGGATTTTTCTCTTTGAACTTGTTTATCAAATACAAGCAGCGAGCGTTTTACTTGTATAGTTCCCGATCCTGGGGGAATATCGGGATAAAATGTAACAAAGGAATAAAGGCCGCTTGGCTAAATACATTTAAAGGATAATATAAAATAAATTCCATTTCTATAACTACAAGGTTTATATTATTTAACTAGCGACCCGCCCCGGCTTCGCACGGCTATATTATGCATGTATTATACATATAAACCTTCCTCTTGAATCACTCTATCTATTAAAAAAACCCCATCAAAATCCGTTGCGTAGTTTTAAAGATTTAAGCAGTCAAAGGGAAATAGGGACAGAAAAAGCGACTTTGTTTTATACTATGTAGTGATGGTTAATAATCATGTTTAAGGTTTTAAACGTTATTTATTTTTTGTTGTGCAAGTTAACCTAAATTGTACTTAGGTATATCGAGTTTCATTAAAATCGGTCCAGTAGTTTCCAAACATATTTATTCACTAGCGACCCGCCCCGGCTTCGCACGGCTATATTATGCATGTATTATACATATAAACCTTCCTCTTGAATCACTCTATCTATTAAAAAAAACCGCTAAAAATCCGTTGCGTAGTTTTAAAGATTTAAGCATACAAAGGGATATAGGGACGGCGAAAAGTGACTTTATTTTATACTATGTAGTGATAAAACATAGTATGACTGGTGCGACATTTTCCGACATCCTTCTTATAGCAAAACTATTTTAACCCTTGATAACTGATTAACTGATAGACAAGTTATTATTTGCCAGTGATATGTCAACCAGAGGTCTTTGCGAATATAACACACACGAAAGTAAGGCAATTGACTCGTAATCCCTGGAATGTTATCGCATATTGCATGAAGACACGTCAAATTGTTGTGTCGCAATAAAGTAATGCGAAGTTCGGAGATTACCACTCTATATGTAACTTTTACATCTCTTTGATTTCGGCCTTAAGAGGAAAGGGTACCGGGGGCTGTCTCCATACAAACTATTACAAACGTAGTCGACTGTTTCCTCCCTGGATAATGACACTAGAGCAAATATTTTTGGTGCATAAAACTTATAACTGCCATGACCATGCCCCTATTTATTGTTTTTTTTTATTTTTTAATCTTAATTTCTATGATAATTAGAAAATTAAAAAAAATAATAGGGGCATAGTCATGGCAGTTATAGGTTTTATGGCACAAAAATACTTGTGCTGGTGTCATTATCCAGGGAGGAAACAGTCGACTACGTTTGTATGGAGAGAGCGCAGGTACCCTTTCTATTTGTTATACCTATTTCAGGACTAAGCAAACGCTTACAACGTTGAAAACATCGTCAATTCCACACTTAGGCAAGGATCCAGACAAATTGATGACATCGTAAGGTCAATGCTTACATGAACCAGAGCACAATATGGTAGATTAAACACGAAAATGTCCGCTCACGTCACTGAGTACCTATGTTTCACTGGAGGTGACATCGCAAACGAAAAGTTTGTAGCAATTTTTTTTTACAGTGCATGAAATAGAGATATATTCAGTTATTGTCAAACTGTGCACTAGTTCACCACACTTGGCATGCAATATTAAAATTAAAATTATTTACCGTAAAACTAAACACAAATTACTTACACTAAAAAAAACTAACACGATATCACACATGCGCGAAGTGTGAACACCCCGCGATTGATCTTGTTTTGCTTGATATGCACAGAAAAAAAGGTTTCTTGAAGCAAGTAATAATCCTCTCCGCTAGAGAATAATTTCTAGTTTTTAGTAAATGCAAATAAAAAGCAGTATTCTTCATTTAAGAATATTGCTATAAAATTGAAAATACTGCTTATCATTTTAAGATTTTAACCTAAAACTAAGAAATTATTCTTTAGCGTCGCGGATTATTTCTTGCTTCATGAGACCTTTTTTTCTGTATGTCACCTCCAGTGTAAGGTGTACCTCAGTAGCTCTCTCGTACATTTTGGTAACAAATGACAAATAAAGTTGGACACATCATTCATGGGTGTGTAATGTGTATTGAAGACCACGCCTATGCCAAGCCCAGGCTATAAAGTAAGTGCTAAGTATTTATTTCTAGACTAATTAACTAGTGTCATAGAACGAAGGTCGTTATAACACGAATGATAGGTACGGTCGGAGTCAGAATTACAGACCCACCGTAGAGCTCCAAAACGGCTTTTAGAATGTTATTAACACAAGCAAGATTCTATACGTTTTTTTTTAAATTTATTTATCATATTAACAATCATACACAAAAACAGGTTTTCTTAACATATAAAAACCACGGAGGTGACTTAATGCTAAGTAACAACTAAGTTAACGTCAGTCCATGGGTAAGTAGGTATTTAACGAGTATAGCACTATCTTAAACATAACAATAATATACAAAAAGTAGGCAAATAAAAGCTTTTGAAAAAATAGGAAACAGGTAGGTACATTCCTAATAATGTAATTAAGTTTAAGTATAAGGTCTTGCTTGAGTTTAAGTATAAAGTCTTTCAACTCATGAATTTATTAGATAAATATTTAAATATTATTTGCACCCCTACATACTAAAAGGAAGGAAGGAAAGGAAGGAAGTTTCAAATTTGTAGTTTTTGTAGTTTCAGAGGTTTCACCATGATTTTTTTATTTTATTATTTACCTGCGCCCCGCGGTTTCACCCGTGTAATCCCGCAATCCCGTGCAATCCCGGAATTACAGTATCCTATGTTATTTTCCATCCCCTAAACTTCCACTTTTTTTTTAGCCTATTTTCATCCAAATCGGCCCAGCAGCCGTTTAACCGTTGTGAGGTAACAAATAAATAAACAAACTTTCGTATTTATAATATTAGTTAGAATTTAGTTAGGATTAGGATAATAGTAGTTAGGATAAGGATCGAAATTGATTAGGATAATTTTAGTTAGAATTAGGATGATATTAGTTAGGATAAGGATAATATTAGTTAGGATTAGGATGATATTAGTTAGGATAAGGATAATATTAGTTAGGATTAGGATGATATTAGTTAGGATAAGGATAATATTAGTTAGAATTAGGATGATATTAGTTAGGATAAGGATAATATTAGTTAGGATTAGGATGATATTAGTTAGGATAAGGATAATATTAGTTAGGATTAGGATAGTTAGGATAATATAAGTTAGAACTAGTTTGGATTCATGAAGATATTTCACCGTGTTACACGTATTTCACGTTAAATTATACAGAATAAAGGCCATGTAGTTTTAAAATTACACAATGGCCCCTCGCTCGGCCATTGAACAAAACATTCGCCAGTTTTAATTAATCGTTGCCTTTGAAACATTTCCATGGGATAATATTAGTTAGGATTAGGATGATATTAGTTAGGATAAGGATAATATTAGTTAGGATTAGGATGATATTAGTTAGGATAAGGATAATATTAGTTAGGATTAGGATGATATTAGTTAGGATAAGGATAATATTAGTTAGGATTAGGATAGTTAGGATAATATAAGTTAGAACTAGTTTGGATTCATGAAGATATTTCACCGTGTTACACGTATTTCACGTTAAATTATACAGAATAAAGGCCATGTAGTTTTAAAATTACACAATGGCCCCTCGCTCGGCCATTGAACAAAACATTCGCCAGTTTTAATTAATCGTTGCCTTTGAAACATTTCCATGTAAGCTTTCAGCTTTTGAACATTTTACCGAACAACGTATACGTTTACAGTGTTCAGTTTGTTGTATTTTAAATTACGGAACGGAACTGTTTTGCATTTTGTCTTATTAGACCGTGAAGTTAGTTTAATAAAACTATCTAGGTACAGTCGGCTGTATAATTGCAGCCCTCGGTAGAGTTCAAAACTTACTATTATTGGAATGTTTGCATTCTATTAATTTTTGTTTGATTAATTGATGAGTTAGAAGACTTTAAACTTCACCTAAAGCAGGTGTCTAGAATCTTGCTCGTGTTGACAACATTCTTATTACAGCCGTTTTGGAGCTCTACTGGGTCTGCAATTATGAAGCCGACCGTACCTAAGGTGTTTACGCAATCTACAATAGTTAATCTGAGTGGGTTAGTAAAGCTAGGCCCTAGAACCACTGCTGTTAGAAGTTAACGTTCTTAGAAGACCTTCCATTATTGACATCTCTGCAAAAAAATTTTTAAATTTAGCACAATAACCGATAAAAAAAATTTTTCGAAAAAAGAAAAGTTTTCATATAAATTATTTTATCCAGTGGAAATAGTAGCCGCAGAGCGCATTCTTGTAGCGCGTGCTCACGAGTATTCGAGCGGCACAATTTTTCGTTAATTACTCAGATTCTCCTTTATGTTTTCAGTGTAAAATATACCACGATATTCCCAGAAAAATGAGCTATACAATAGTGAAAACCAGACTTTAATAAGTACAGTAGTTTTATAACAGACGGTAAAACCAGACAGATTGCTCCTGCTTATTCTAAACGTCCATAAACTCCATTACTTATGTCACTGTCAGAGATATCTCAATAAATCGAATTGAAAAAAGAAGAAAACAAAGCCGTCTTAATTTAAACATCTCAGTTGTCCGCATCAGCGCGAACGTGGAGCGACTGGCGAGCAAATTACCAGACAATGGTAGCAATTTGCTATAATTATCTCAGCTTGAAACCACTGCTAGTTCGACCGTCTACTGTAGCTAGTGAAATAGGTAACTAACTACCTTTTGTAGGAAATTAATGTAAGTTTAAATACTAGAACTCGACTAAGGAAAAGTATGAAACATAAAAATATTCCGTGGATACCGTGGTCGTATGCCACATTGCTCTTAAGATCGCTTACTTTATATATTATAAGCAAGGTGGCATACGATACGACCAGAAGGCCAATTCTCGTAAATAACATTGTTCAAATTACATTTCAATATCATTTCGATTGCATTTCGATTATAAATTATACCCTCAAAATAGCTCAAAATAACCTCAAAGTTAGCTTTTTGTAAAAAAAAACTGACTTTAAGTGTATCTTTTGCAATCGAAATGCAATCGGGATGATATTGAAATGTAATTTAAACAATGTTATTTACGAGAATTGGTCTTCTGAAGGCGAATTCTCGTAAATAACATTGTTCAAATTACATTTCAATATCATTTCGAATGCATTTCGATCACAAATAATAACCTCAATTAGCTAACAATACCTTTAGCTAAATACCATTAGCTTTTTACCGTTAAATACCGTTGGCTTTTTGTAAAAAAAACTGACATTAAGGGTATCTTTTGCAATTGAAATGCAATTGGAATGATATTGAAATGTAATTTCGATTGCAAAAAAAATATCCTCAAAGGCAGTTTTTTCATAGGCCAGTTTCATCAATTCGTCAGTTTCACCAGGTTTCTTTAGTTGGTCAAATAGCTTATTCTCCTTATTCGCTGGTTATGTGTTCACAGCAGCTCAACAATTTCAAATTATATTTTATCTAACTACCTATTAACCCGTACCCTCGAGTCATTCAGGAAATGAAGTTAAGAGCAAACTCCGTGCCACCGCAAATACAATCCGTCTAAAGTAAAATTACACCTCCTACCACCTTATTTCACAATGAAAAATGTTCAAATAAAAGGGACTTTAACCCGGACGGAGTATACGACAAATCTAATTTCTCAAAGGAAAGATAAAGTCTATCTTTATTCAGTTTAGTGTTGTCTTCACTCTTTCCCCGCTTAGGAGTAAAGTCTTGTGCTTTTGTCGCTCTCATTATAATTGGCTTTATCGCAGTAGTCTAGTTCGGCTGTCAAAATCGGTTAAGGTGATAACCCTATCACCTATGGATGGAGAGCGCGAAGGTACCCACCTGCGCGCTCTTCATCCATACAAACGTAGTCGACTGTTTCCTCCCTGGATAATGACACTACCACAAATATTTTTGTGCCATAAAACCTATAACTGCCACGACTATGTTTTTTTGTTATCTATTTTTTTTCTAATTATCATAAATACGAGTATTAAGATTAAAAAATAAAAACAAAAATAGGGGGATGGTCATGGCAGTTATAAGTTTTATGCACCAAAAAGATTTGCTCTAGTGTCATTATGCAGGGAGAAAACAGTCAACTACGTTTGTAATAGTTTGTATGCAGAGAGCCCCCGGTACCCTTTCCTCTTAAGGCTAATTCTAAAGTAAATAAAATTGTTCAACAATATAATTTCGATTGCATTTAAATTACAAAATATGCACTTTTGGTGTTCTTGAGAATACGAGCTGACTTTTAGGTCCGTATTAATAAACCGAACTCAATATCGATTTCAATCTTGAGTTTGCTCTTGAGTTGTTGCGCTGATTAATAAACCTATCTTAAGACGCGATTAAAGAGCGACGTATCACTTGAGTAATACCGTATTAATAAATCAAACTCAGCTCTCAAGATATGTCTCAAGATGTAGTTTCGTGAACTCAAGTCTGATTGCGGGTCATACATGACATAAGTTAGCTGTTTCGTTAGTTTTGTAGTTCAGGAACATGGAGCTAGAACAAATTTTGTCAGAAATCAATTATTATGATGATATATATATTTTATGCTAATGACTTTTTGAACAAATCATTCGCATTTAAATAATTATTTAGTAGTAAAATCTTACATTTTGTAAAAAAATTCACATTAAAAACAAGTTGACAGCAAAATATGACGACACTACCTACCATAGGGTAAAAACATACCATTCAAGGTAAGAACAAAGCGTTACTGTCATTCAATGTCGCTCTCAAGATCAGTTTCAAATCTCAAGAGCGATATCAGCCTGGTTAGAACTTGAGTTTTATCTATTAATTAACGCCTAACTTAAGATAGTGACCGCATCTCAAGACTCACTCAATTGATACGCACTCAAGATCGATATTGAGAGCGATTTATTAATACCGGTCTTAGGGTATTTTAAGCTACTTTGAGGGTTTTTTTTGTAATCAAAATGCAATCGGAATGATATTGCAATCTAATTTGAACAATGTTATTTACGGGAATTGGTGTTTTCAGTTGAGTTAAGGAAACCTTATTCCTCAACATTATGTTTTTTTTTCACGGTTTTCCATTAAATGTCCCTCAGATATACAAATTCGAGTTCCCCTAAAACACAGATTCCCCATCATAGATAACAGTTCAACCTCGAGCTTTCCACCATAAAACCTATTTTTTCGAGAACCTCAAACGATTTCATCCATTAAAAAGTTTCTTCTGTTGAGAAAATTACTTTGCTGCTGGCGTCTAGGGTGCAACTAGACGCCATTATCTGAAATTGCGTAGTCCAGTTTCACGACTTGAAATATTGAGAAAATTATGAGAAAATATTACGATGCAAGTTGAAAACATGGATAGAGGAATTGGTAGAGATATATGTATTCGTTTAGGAAAATATTTTCATTTTGAAATAATATTTAATAATTGACCGAGAGAGCGAAGCGTCTCTACTTCGAGTCAGGCATAATTTGCCTCTGTCAGTATGTTTGTTGGTACTTCTCTGCAAGTACGTGTGGTATACATATTTGAAGATCCACAGTTTTTTTTTGTCGTCGGAGATTTTTGATTGAACCAATCAAAACCTCAAAAATAGAGCAAAAAGGAAGCTATACAATATACAGGATATCTGTACCTTATGGGATCCGATTTCGATGATTCTTTTTTGTTTGAAAGGTAGTAACTTCTTATCTTATTTCGGGGACTGACAGAGCCAGCAACACTTCCGACCCAGTGGGATATTTTGTTTTTACCTCTAACTTAATGTTTCTTACTCTTCGAACAAGTGGTCGATTAACGCGGTGATCCCACTAAGAGGAAGAAACCTATATCCCTCCGGTTTGGGATACGCAGTAACTTATGTAACTTCACGTTGGTTTCATAAAATGTTGTGTAAAATTTGGTGAGATTTCGGAGTGATGAGCAGAATAGCGCCTTAAAATAAAGCAAATTGCTCAGTTTTATATCTACCAGTGAAATCGGACTTCAAACTACTAGGTAGGGATTGATGGAGCATCTAACCACCTTATGCTTGCGAGGTCTTCTGGTCACGGTAATATTATTTACTATGCTCTACAACAGCAGGAACCTATATTCGAAGTTATTTGACTTACTTTTCAGTACAATACCAAATAGAAAGCTATGTTCGCTTCCTGACATATCTAGATCTTTCTATTTCAAGATTGCGGAAGGTCCGGACTCAAGTACCCTCATCAGAAGTCACGTCCCCGTATTCTCTAGCTGGAGGTTACGTTACTCGGATGTTACTAAGATTGCTGTTTACTATAAAATATAGTGCAGAGAGAACTAACTTGGGTTTAGATAATGGTTTTTCTAAAGTGCCTTTTGACATGTATTCAACGGAATAAAACCTGCATGGCTGGTTCTGTTGCTTTTAAGACAAAACTCTATTACATGCAAATTTTTCATGCAAATTGCATGATTCCAAACGAATAAAGAATTTTGACTTTGACTGTGATACTTTTGATCCTGAAATTCGGGGTCGGAACTTGCGCGAGTAAAACGGCTGACCGCATTTCGTATAAAACCTAGAAAATATCCCAACAAATACCTGTCCCGCAACGGAAATAAATGTTCAATTATATGACGGGGTTGTTTACAAAGCGAGCATAACAACTGGGCCGGCTAACGTGGACATAAGCGTGAAATAACACACTTAGGTATCTATTCTACAAGCGCTGAATCGATATTGCGAGCTCACAGCTAGAGCTCCATGGTTACTGTTTTAGTAATGCCTACTTTAGTGTTTGAAAAACATGTAAATGCCTCTGCTACCAGAAATAGAATAGAAATAGAAAAAAATGGTTGCCTGTGAAGTCGGTTTACGGACGAAAATTTTACGTGATAACGTCATAAGAAACCGATGAAAAATTGATTCTTTTTTTTTTTTCATTTATATAATTTTTTCCGTTATATCTTTTTTTTCCTTTATATAAGTCTTCTATTCATCACTCGTCACCATAGCACAAGCCCAGATGAGCGATATTATTGCGAAATTAACAGATTTTAAAAAAAGAGGAGGTTCTCCATTCGATTGTTTTTTTTATGGCTGTTCGGGCTTAAAGTTCGTTGTTTATGAAAGCTAACCTCAAGGATGGTCCCATAAAAATTTGATGAGGATTTGACGAGGATCTTCGGAGTGATGAACAGAATTTCGCCTCGAGAATGCAGAAAATTGTTCAGTTTTAAATGTTAACCTGTAGAATAGTCTCTCTACAGATTGATAGTGCATTAAAATTTACAAAAATCGTTTGTATGACAAATCATTGGTAAGTAACTTGTTAGTAAGTCAATTAAAATCTAGCTAAAACGACTACCATTGTCTTGAAATAACCTCGATCTCATCACATCATTTTGAACTCAATTGAACTATTATGATTTGTCTATGGTCCAACTATAGAATGATTCATTCGTGATTGTGCGCTCGCGCTAACGTTTTATACCTCTTTAGGTCACGTAGGTGTGGTACTTATTCTAGGCTCAGTTAAATATAGGTTCGATTTGATTGACCTTGTTAGGCGTAAGAACGGCTAATGATTCATGTTTGGAGACGGTGAAAAAACTTTAACCTGTGATTTATCTTTATACTAGCGACCCGCTCCGGCTTCGCACGGCTATATTATGCATGTATTATACATATAACCCTTCCTCATGAATCACTCTATTAAAAAAACCGCATCAAAATCCGTTGCGTAGTTTTAAAGATCTAAGCATACATAGGGACAGATAGCGGAAAGTGACTTTGTTTTATAATGATGCTTTTTAAGGAACTTGAGAGCGGGTTGGCCTGGTAGATACCTCGGCTTTCATTTTAAAGGTCTTGTGTTCGAATCCCGGCTGGAAGTGCATTAATGATTTTTTCTTATGAAATGATGATGTTGCACTATCCGCATTGCTTTTGATGGTGAAAGAACATGAACATCGTGATGAAACCCGCGACTTAGTTGGTTCCAGACGTATTGACAAGTTCTTTCGTCTGGACATGGTCGATTAAGCTGAGAGGGTTGTATAGATACTTGGCAAGCCTACTTCATCTAACTAATACATTTCCCACGCACTGCCTAGCGCATGGATTCAAGTTTTAGTGCTTTTATTGTGCCTGGTAATCATTAGTGCAGTTACGGTTTGGGTTCACAAAAAACGATACCTTTTCATTAAAAACCAGAGGTCAAAATTCAAAAGGTTCTTTTTTGATTTCATTATATTGATAAACCATTTATGTATTCCGAGAAGTTTGCGTTTCTAAGCGAGATGATTATGGTAACTTTAAATCAGTATTCTTTTTTTAGCCTTATTTTATGCTTCATGTGTTATAGCTTAGATCAATAGGTATCTGTTTATTATCTGTTATCTGTTGTCAGTATTTATTTGACGACCTCTGTGGCGCGTCGGGCGAACACCCGACTGCGACGCAGAAGGTTGCGGGTTCGATTCCCGCCGGGAACAAGTATTTATGCTGACCATAAATTCTTGTTTCTGGTTCTGGGTGTTTCCTATATGTATAATATATATGTATATATTTACAAAAAAAAAAGTATATAAGTAGTTTATCCGTTATCTGGCACCCATAACACAAGCATTAAGTTGCTTAGCTTGGGGCTGGATGGCGATGTGTAATATGTCCTGAAATATTTATTTTTATTTTTTTATTTTATTTTATTTAGGCGGAGAGACGAACTCATGTCCGAAGAGTGCAGGACTTGGAAGTTAATGGGCGTGCAGCGAGAGGACGGACAACGAAGAGGTGGACCGATGAACGTAGACTTGGTACGAGGATACATTGAATCATTGGGAGTATATGCTACTTTTTATCCCGATATTCCCACGGGATCGTGAGTTACGCGAGTGAAACACCGAAGCGCTGCTAGTGGGAAATGGAGTGGAGACTGAAGAGGCGAAGATGACATGTAGCCTCTTTCGCTTCTCCACTAGCCGCCTCGACTCTCTTCTAGCCGACCCCACATAATGGAAAAAGGGAAGCAAGAAACAAGATCTTATTGGTGATCATGCTATTATTAGAAGGTTTTCAACTCAAGCAAGGTTCTAAGTTCTTGCTCGAGTTCAAGTTTATATTCTTTCAACTCATGAAATACAAACTTTGTACGATAAGTATTCTGTTTTCTAGTATTTATCTGTTTAGTCTAAGCAGTCCTACAAACTTGCCACACGCTGCCTGAGTCATTTCAAGCGAAAGCGTTACTAAATGATTGTACACACAAGGTTTACTCCATACTCGGCAATACTAGTAATTAGCAGTTCATTTCGTTGTTTGTGTTTTGCTCAATTGCTCGCTAAAATTAGATGTTTCTAGGTACAATTTGTTTCTTTACATATTGGTTTTATGGAGTCACGCAACGGGCAAAATAATGTCAAGCCACAAGTCGGAAGAAGGATAAAATTGTTTCGTAGGCAAAATTACTATCTTGCCTACGAAAAAGTTTCATCCTTCGAACCATCATGCCAAAAAGGCATGATTAAATAAAGGAATCACGCAACGGTCAAAATAATATCAAGTCACAAGCCGGTAGAAGGATGAAATTGTTTCGTAGGCAAAATTACTATCTTGCCTACGAAAAAGTTTCATCCTTCAAACCATCATGCCAAAAAGGCATGATTAAATAAAGGAATCACGCAACGGTCAAAATAATATCAAGTCACAAGCCGGTAGAAGGATGAAATTGTTTCGTAGGCAAAATTACTATCTTGCCTACGAAAAAGTTTCATCCTTCAAACCATCATGCCAAAAAGGCATGATTAAATAAAGGAATCACGCAACGGTCAAAATAATATCAAGTCACAAGCCGGTAGAAGGATAAAATTGTTTCGTAGGCAAAATTACTCAACGGTCACACAACAGTCAAAATAATATCAAGTCACAAGCCGTAAGAAGGATAAAACTGCTTCTTAGGCAAGATGGAAGAGAGATGATAAAATTATGGAATCACGCAACGGGCAAAATAACATCAACTCCAAAGGATAAAATAATCCTGTCACACATACTGGATGCATTCTGCGGGCAGCGCCAGTGGTTTAGGCAACCAAATTATGTCACAAAGATTAGTTCAGTGGATCGCTTCCGGCAGAAAGCATTTAATGCTTTGAATAATATAATCGACTGCAGTAGCTAGTTGCTTCATGCATTGATGCAAAATAACTAACGTGATTTGAAATTGATTCAGGCGTTACTTTTCGAAACTCCATAACTGTAATGGAAGTATTAATATTTAGTTTTTTTAGTTAGTTCCGAGCCTAGTTTCTTCCATTAACCGAGTTACTGCCATTAACGTGATTTAATGGAACGAATTGATAATTGACTTTGTAAACAGACCTGGATAATTGTCAACAGTGTCAGTAGTTCATTACAAACACTCTTCAAGCGTGCATAGTTTGCAACTTGCGACTTACGCTTGAGTTTGTGCTTGATCGTGTCGTGGATGTTTAAAGTTAACCGCATTTCAAACACTTAAAAATTCAACATGAAAGTCCAGGCCGACGGTATTTTAAAATGATAAACATGTAGAACATATTGCGTTCTGTCAATTTGCATGACAACGGAACAACGGCAAACCATTTGAATAGGTTCGTCTTGTCCCAATTGAAATTTGACCTTCGTCTGGCCCAGCGGATGGGGTAATGGCACTTACGCACAATTATTTTAGGGGAAAAAAGATAAACTTAGAATTGTTGTAGGTATCATTATGGTTTTCGCGTTTTTGTTATCGCACAATGAATTTTGGCAGACTAAAGATCTCTGCTTACGTGACGGGATTTTTCCCGTGCCGGACGGAACGTGATATTTTTTTGTCGCTGTCAAGAAATTGTCACGTTCCGTCCGGAACGAGAAAGATCACGTTACGTATGCAGCGACCTTTAGTTGGTGTTGTGCTGGACGCCTATTACATGTCCCAGCCACTACAGTATAGATATGGCATGAATTCTCGGAACAAGAGAGGCAAAAGCGTTCACAATCCCAATATCAACCCACATAAAAATCATAATATGAACAAATTCAAAATCCATTTAGAGGTTGGTTTATTTTTCTCTGGCAGTCTGGTCGGCAGTGGTCTCGTTCGATATCGATTGAAATACCGAAATATCGGTATTTTTGATTTTGGGTCTCTTCTACCGAAACAACGAAATTAAGTGATTTTCTCGCGATTTTTAACTACACGGAATTTCTTCCGAATTTTTCATTTCTGAACCACAAATTAGATACGTCTAATTTTGTCGTAACCGCGGCAATTATCTGCAACCCGATGTTGGTAACAATTAATAACAAACGAATCAAGCTGTATTTTTGATTTTGACTCTCCCCTAGTTTTTCGTTTATTGAATTTAGTTTTTTTATCATCTATGATTTTAGGTGCAAATCTACCGATTTTTGACACAACTCTACCGATTTCGCATTTTAACGTTTGAGACCACTGGTCGGGGTTTGGTGACATCATCAGAACAGAACCGACAACGATGCCAAAATTGCAGTTATTTACGGGACTACCTGAATCGGCGATACGGTGTTAAGTTGCAAATAAATATTGGATATAAAGTTTCATCTGTTTTAAGAGTAAGTATAACCAGCGCAGTGGGTTCTGCTCTAGTTAATATCACGGATTTATAACAAGCGCGGCTTAGTTGTCGCCAGGCGTATTGACTGGTTTTTTCTTTGGACGATGTCAACTAAGCTGAGACGGTAACATATAATATCACGCAAAATGGATTCATCTAAAGATGTCTAGTTGCGAAAAACAGTCCGTATACAAGTACAAGTTACATTTATAACAAAGGGTAGTTTGTATGAAAAAGAAAATAAAACCGTTTTGACCGCTAAAACGTCTTTAAACTCGTTCTAAAGAGTCGGATAGTTGTAAGGGGTAGAGTAGGAGGAGACTAACAAAATCCAGATGATGATCATGTCATATATGCATCCGTTACGCTCCTTATGATGTTACTTTTTGCACATTTTGTTTTTTAGTTTTGTATATTCTATGGTTTTGTTCAAAGATATTCCAACAATCATCATCATCATCCGAGTGATGTTCCCGGTTGCATCCCTCTCGGGAGCCCGGGGTCCGCTTTCCTACTTTTACGCCTCCACTTCGCACGATCTTCGGCATCCTGGTTTGTAAGGCCATTTCCACGCAAAGATATTCCAACAATACCAGTTGTAATCTAATGCCAATGATATTTACTAACCATTTCGTGTAAATACTAAAAATAATTGTACAATAAACAACTGAAAACATATTTTTTAATATATTATTTGGCAAATTTCAGACCTAACTTACTTCTATTCTATCTGACAGGGCTCGGTTAAGAACGAATAGCATCTTAAAAGCATTAACTGAGTCAATAGGGGACATCGTAAGCCCGTAACCAGCTCGCAGTATCTAATGAGACGTCACAGGACATCGTGGGAATTGTCCACACAATCGACAGATAGTATCGAGGCACCAAGATCGCGATACCGGAGTTATTCGGTTCGGTTCGTTAGTTCTTATGGGAGCATGGGATAATGCTTAGGGAAGTTTAGCAGTTTCGCCGGCAGCTTTTGGCTTTATTACAACTGTGGGATAACGGGGTTTGAATGTAACAAACGAGAACCTGTTACTAAGACTTTACCGTCTGTCTGTAAGGCCCGTATTAATAAATCGCTCTCAATATCGATCTTGAGTGCGTATCAATCGAGTGAGTCTTGAGATGCGGTCACTATCTTAAGTTAGGCGTTAATTAATAGATAAAACTTAAGTTTTAACCAGGCTGATATCGCTCTTGAAATTTGAAACTGATCTTGAGAGCGACATTGAATGACAGTAACGCTTTGTTCTTACCTTGAATGGTATGTTCTTACCCTATGGTAGGTAGTGTCGTCATATTTTGCTGTCAACTTGTTTTTAATGTGATTTTTTTTACAAAATGTAAGATTTTACTACTAAATAATTATTTAAATGCGAATGATTTGTTCAAAAAGTCATTAGCTTAAAATATCATCATAATAATTGATTTCTGACAAAATTTGTTCTAGCTCCATGTTCCTGAACTACAAAACTAACGAAACAGCTAACTTATGTCATGTATGACCCGCCATCAGACTTGAGTTCACGAAACTACATCTTGAGACATATCTTGAGAGCTGAGTTTGATTTATTAATACGGTATTACTCAAGTGATACGTCGCTCTTTAATCGCGTCTTAAGATAGGTTTATTAATCAGTGCAACAACTCAAGAGCAAACTCAAGATTGAAATCGATATTGAGTTCGGTTTATTAATACGGACCTAAGTCTCTCTATCACCAGGCTGTATCTCAAGAACCGTGATAGCTAGACAGTTGAAATTTTCACAGATTATGTATTTCTGTTGCCGCTACAAATACTAAAAACGGATGAATGAGAAAGGTTAATAACCCTTCGTGTGTGATTCCAATTCGCACTTGGACGGATTTTTTTTCCAGTATGTTGAATAGAGAAGACGCACGTGACTATTAGAGAAGATGGAGAAGATGACGACCTAAAGAAAAGATGGATAGGCTGTGTGAGACAGGAAATAGATATTGTGTTAAATTAAACTGTTTACCTTCAATCTATCTACTCAGTAGCAATGGTTAAACTAAAAAAATGGGTGCGTGTACTTATGTACGCGCGTGAGAAGTTATACTTCTTTGGCATTATTAAAAAAAAAAAAAAAAAAAAAAAAAAAAAAACTCGTCCGACAAAAAACTCGTCCGACAAAAGACTCGTCCGACAAAAAACTCGTCCGGCAAAAAACTCGTCCGACAAAAAACTCGTCCGACAAAATACTCGTCCGACAAAAAACTCGTCCGGCAAAAAACTCGTCCGACAAAAAACTCGTCCGACGAAAAACTCGTCCGACAAATATAAATAATTAATTACATTAAAATAATTATGTAGTAGTAGTACCTCTTTGTACTTACTTAAACTATTTGGTTTTATGACAGCTGTCATCTTGCGGTTTGCGGACAACTTCAACATGGTTTGCGGTTTGCGGACAACTTCTCCCGTGAGAATTTTGTGTGACGCTTTTGTAAAATTTCACTCTCATCATTTTTTCATAACGCGCCTAAAGAAGTATAACTTCAAAAAGTTAATGTACTGCATCATTGCAGACCCACTGTAGAGTTATAAATTACTATTATTGGAACGTTTTCATTATAATAATTTTTGTTTGATAAATTCATGAGTTAAAATACTTTTAACTTCAACTAAAGCAGGTGCCTAGAATTTTGCTTTGTGTTGAAAACATTCTTATTTTGGAGGGTCTTCAATTATGCAGGTGACCGTACGAAAGTTAGTAGTGTTTTTTTTTTCTTTAAAATAAAGATCAACCTAACCTACCTCAAGACTAAGAGATCAAATAAATTCGAATCATCACCATCTGGTTAATAATGTGCAAATGAATACCTAAGAAATAAACTATAGAAAACATATGAAAGATAAAGGAAACATCTCAACAAAGGGCGTCGACCCTTCGCGGGGGTGACATGTGTTCAATGTTTAACACAGTCCGGCAAACTGTTTACTTGCTTAGTACTACTTAATACTTATTGTTGCTGAAGCTAGTATCGATAGCATGTTACGTAGATATACTATCGATATAATGCAATATTATCAATAGTTTCGATAGTATTATTACATCAAAAGTAACCAAACTATCGATTGTATCGATACCATCGATAGTATTGCATTTTAACTATCGATTAGGAGTATACCTATAGTCCTATACTATCGATTGCTCTGTACTATGGATATATATTGATTGTTTTCGTGCAATAATATCGACACTCAATGGTATCTATAGTTTGGTTACGTTTATAATCTACAATACTATCGATGCTATTCATTTTTAACGAACTATAGATAGTCGATTATCGGTCAGTAACACTATCAATAAGGTTTCTTAATTTTGTTCAGACCAATGACATTTTTTTTCTCGTTTTGGGGCTGTTTTCATCCCTTAAATTGCAACTAAATGTTAAGTTATTAATGTCAATCGTTTATATTCTAGGATTTCTAATGTCTAGTTATTCTAAAAAACGAGTGAAAGTATTAGAGGAAGCGTGTAAGTAGCATCAGTTACTGAAAAATTAAAAGGGAACTGTTTGAGTTAGTACGGACGGACATAGGATGAGGAGACGCATGTGACTAGCTGAATAATGAGTATGAACGAAGAGAGATCGAGATGAAGAGGACGAACTAAGAAAAGATGGATAGACTGCGAAGATATGAGAGAAATGGATGTGAACGATGAGATGACTAATAGAAATGAATGGAAGAAGACATACTGTGCCGACCTCCAAAAACGAGATATAAATTGGTTTATAATTAACTAGCGACCCGCCCCGGCTTCGCACGGCTATATTATGCATGTATTATACATATAAACCTTCCTCTTGAATAACTCTATCTATTTAAAAAAACCGCATCAAAATCCGTTGCGTAGTTTTAAAGATCTAAGCATACAAACGGAAATAGGGACAGAAAAAGCGACTTTGTTTTATACTATGTAGTGATTTAATATACCTAAATTTATGTTTGTTTGTTTCTAAATCAAAGTTGGTGTTAAGCGTAGTTTGTATTTTCCGAATTAGTCGTTTTGCGTAAAGGTGGTATTTTGCGTAGTTTGTATTATGCGTCGAAAGGATAAACTTACCATGTTTTTGTTCTTGTTTTGTAAAAATCGCGTTAAATAACTTCAATAATGAGAACATGACGTTTGAAACGGACGTGAATGAAGTTTGAGATACAAAATTATTATGGAAAACAATGACTTCATAATGTTTAAAAGATTCAATTAAAACAAAAGGTTAAGTTATACAATGTTAGCTGTGGATTATATTTATGCGCCTTCGAGAATCATGCAAGTTACCGAAATGTTACCTAACTAAAAAAAAAACGGCCAAGTGCGAGTCTGACTCGCGCACGAAGGGTTCCGTACCATAATATTCTGTATTTGTTGTTAAGGCGGCAACAGAAATACATCATCTGTGAAAATTTCAACTGTCTAGCTATCACGGTTCATGAGATACAGTCTGGTGAAAGACAGACAGTTTTTTTTTTCACTAGAGTCATCATACATTTTTACTAGAGTTCAGGTAAGTCTTCAACATTTCCTTATTCAGTTGGAATCATAATGATAAGTATCACATTGAATCGTCTTAAAAATTAAGTTAGGATGTGTCTTCGGAAGCGTTATCAAACTTGCAAACATAAAGATTCTAAAGGAGTAAACTCTAAAAATCATCAAACATAGAAAGTTAGCCGCAAAAAACATAACCCTATCTTTGCACTCGGCTAAAAATTTAAGTCACAAAAACATGATCACATTGTTTGTACCAGTGACCCCATAGTTTATTTTTAGATGACCTAGTGTAACGACCTAATAAAATGCAGTTAGGTCGCTAGTTAGGTCATAGGAGGCTAGCCAATTATTCAGGTGGACAAATTTAGAACTAAAGATTTACTTAAAGAAATTACGTCATTGCGTAGACGTTAGCGCCACAAATAACTGAATAACTTGGTAATTTACCTACCGATAAGTGGGTAAATTGTCACATATATAAATTTATAATTTATGAAGAATTGAGTCATCTATAATAGTACGTCCTGCCTTCGCTTTCAACCGCTTGGGCTAAACGAAGTGCAGGGTTCGTATTGCTCGCGTCCGTGGGATTTATTCAGCCCTAGGAGTCTTTAAGTCACGAGCGTATAGGTATTTTAACCGACTTCAAAAAAGGATGAGGTTCTCAATTCGTCGCGTATCACTACATAGTATAAAACAAAGTCGCTTTCTCTGTCCCTATGTCCCTATATCCCTATGTATGCTTAAATCTTTAAAACTACGCAACGGATTTTGATGCGGTTTTTTTAATAGATAGAGTGATTCAAGAGGAAGGTTTATATGTATAATACATGCATAATATAGCCATGCGAAGCCGGGGCGGGTCGCTAGTATATATATATTTTTATGTATGTTCGCCAATTACTCGAAAATGGACCGATTTGGATTTTTTTTTCAAGGATAGCGTGCTACTTCTGAGACCACATCGTAACCTACCATCGGTAAGATAATGGTCAAACGCTGACCTATTTATTTAAAAAAACCCTTTTAGGGGTGAAAACCCCTTTCTTAGAACACACCCTCTAGAACCAGAGGTTTTAGCTGTATATTGATTCAGTCAGTCAGGTCAGGACTTTGAATTTTATATCCCGATCCCGTGGGAATATTAAAATGAAAAGTAGCGTATAGCCTTCCTCGATAAATTGACTATCCAACACAAAAAAACTATAACTAGCTGAGTTATTAGCTCTCATATAAGTATTTAAAATAAAATATTTTAGTGTCTTGGTCTGTGTGTTAAGTATTTTTGGCGAAATAAATACAGCCTGGTCAGTGGTGACAGACAGACAGACGGACGGACAGCTGAGTCTTAGTAATATGGTCCCGTTTTTAAAGCTCTTATTTAACTTGCAATGTATGTTGCCCTTTGGGTACGGAACCCTAATAAAAATTAAAGACTTGACATAAAACATTTACCGTTAAAACACAAATTCTAACCATAAAAGTCTGCCAAAAGATACAGGATACCAGAATAATATGGCCCAGTTTTCTAACTTTTTTAAAATCTTGGAATAATGCCAAAAACTTGATTAACGGTTTGGCGTTATGCAAAAGTAAAATGTATTACCAAAACTGAAATAAAACCGGCCAAGTGGGAGTCGGACTCGCGCACGAATAAATAATTAAATATTGCAGGACATTCCACACATCGCCATCTAGCCCTAAGCTAAGTGACTAAACTTGTGTTATGGGTGCTAGACAACGGATATACTTTTACACTTTTATTGTGTAAATATAATAAATAATATACTTATAATATGTAGAAATAACCAGAAGGCTAATTCCCGTAAATAATATTACATTTCAATATCATCCCGATTGCATTTCGATTGCAAAATATACCGTCAAAGTCAGTTTTTTTTTTACAAAAAGCTAACTTTGAGGGTGTTTTGAGCTACTTTGAGGGTATTATTTGTGATCGAAATGTAATCAAAATGATATTGAAATGTAATTTGAACAATGTTGTTTACGAGAATTGGCCTTCAGACCACAGACAAATATCTAAGCATCAATACTTGTCTATGAGGTGGGAATCGAACCCGCAATCCTTGGAAGTCCGGCATGGTGACCATTGTACCAACTGGGTCGTCAAAGGTTCCCACCATTATATTCTGTTTTTAGTATTTTTTGTTATAGCAGCATAGATAAAGTTTATGTGACCCTAATTCGTATTCTCTATGCTCAGTTTATCCAGTAATTTTCCTCACACAATATACATTATTAAATCGAAATTAACTCATAATATATATCAAGGGCAACGACCAAGATTGAACGCTCTCCATCAAAATGAGTAAGCTATAAAAACAATCCTGAACCGAGTGATAAAACCAGGCATTAAACTCTTGTAACTAACAACGTCTAGACTTATCTATTACTTTGCTTTGCCTGCCATTATACTGTTAAATAAATAACATACAAACTATTCAATATTATGTACAGATTGAAGGCCTAGGGCTTGAGCTCCGGAATTCCGGTATTAACAAAATTCCGGAATTCCGACTTATTTCAGTATCGTTTGTAATACCGGAATTGGTGAGAGCAAAACCGGAATTTCGATATCGTTTGTTAAGAGTCAAAAAGGCAGTTTTCTAAGACGGCGGCGATAGAGGAAAATGCTTCAAGTATCTAAAAACAATACCAACTACTAGTGTCGAGGCTGAACGCGACTTTTCACCAGTTTCTAACATTTGTAATTGTGTAAGAAGTTCACATCCAACAAAAGTTCTATATTATAGATTACTTAATTTTTTATTATAATTACAGTTCTGAACAGCTATTTTAATGGATTTATTATACCTACCTAAAATACCCCTTCATTTCGAAAACATCTGTTATTCAAAAAATATTATTTATGCATTTTGTAAAGGAAGCTTCGAATTCTGGAATTCCGGAATTCCGGAACTGGATAGATCAATTTTGAAACTGAATTTCGGAATTGAAAAATGGACCGATATTCAAGCCCTAGAAGGCACCTAGCACAAAGTAAAGAATTAGAATTAGAAAATTTCCCCGTTATCAGTGGGCAATTATTACACGGGCGAAGCCGTAGGAAAAAACTAGTAACACTTTAGTAGTAACACAAGTAGTACTTTAAAGGACAAAAAATCTGTGCTTCGTAGCACATTAAGAGCAGAGGTCCCCGGCTCTCTCTCCATACAAACGTAGTCGACTGTTTCCTCCCTGGATAATGACACTAGCACAAATATTTTTGTGCCATAAAACCTATAACTGCCATGACTATGCCCCTATGTCTTGGTTTTTTTATATTCTAATTATCATAGGAAGTAAGAGTTAAAAAAACAAAACATAGGGGCACGGTCATGGCAGTTATCGGTTTTATGCAACAAAAATATTTGTGTTAGTATCATTATCCAGGGAGGAAACAGTCGACTACGTTTGTATGGAGAGAAAGCCGGAACCCTTTCCTCTTTACGAGTCAAGTCAAAAAGTCTTAGAAAAAGCAGTAGAACACGAATTAAAAGTTTTAAAAAATCACGTTTGTCTGTTTCCCTCTTTTACACTTATGCAAATTAAAATTACTGTACCAATTGAAATATGGTTTTCACCATTAGATAGCTCTATTTTTTGGCAAGGTTGTGCTATACTTTACATGCAAATCCACCAAGTAGAAACTAAATTATAATGGAAAAACCGCGCCTTATGAAATTGCGCTCTGCGGCTATTATTTATCCAGGTTTTTTCCACTCACGTGGATAGAACCCGTGGATGAAACTGCGGGATGCAGTCAGTTGATAATATAAGGAAAAGCCTGCAATTTTACGGGACAGTACCAATATATGTAACAGGAAGATGATAATATCCATGTTTCCTGGATCTGGTTAAATAACTAACGATCGACACAATTATCTAATTTAAAAGAAATGAGAATAAATTAAAATGCGTAGAAATATTTCCTAAAATGCATGTTCAAAAATTGCACCAGATTTGAACTCACGAACTTCTGCCTACCGTGCAGTTTTTAAATATGCATTTAGAAAATATTTCCGAAAAGGAGAATGTCCATTATCTTAGAATATTTGGGCCACGGTTAAATCAACGTTGTTCTAGCTCCTTTGAAACCAGTTAGTTAACGCACCAACTATGCTGTTGCTATATTCTCTGCACGTCATCTTAGAGATAGAAATCTACTTCCTCTCTTACTTACTAAGTAGGTAGAAACTCAGTGTTAATGGAAGGACGCTTGATGACTGTTCATTTCCCGGATAACAGTCGATAATCCTTCTAGTAACTAGCTAATGTGTCGTGGAAGCATCAAACTGGGAATCTAATATAAGTTTTCTTACAGAACAACATTATGGTAGGAAACAACTTCAAGTAGACATCAAAGAAAAAGTAAGTAAATTATGCTTAAATATTATTTCAATTTTTTGCGGGATACAAAGTTAACGTGTTTACAAAGAAAGTACTTAGGGGCTGTTTAAATAGTATAATTATTGTATGTAAACTACAAGCCACGCTTTATTTAGAACTTCGTATTTTCTCAGTTCAAGGACCAATTATTATTTTTTACTCTTATCTGTCAGCATCGTGCGTCCTACGCATAATGCCAGCTTCAATTTTGATAAGTACTTAATTTAGTGTATCAACAATAAACAAATGTCCCATCCTTATGGTGGTCCATTTTATCACAAGAAATAAATCTATATCATTGGATTTTGACGTTTCCTGTGGCAGCACAATGACCTTGTTGAATGGACATTTCCTTTAATTTACTACAAATAAAGTTAACATAAAGTTAATCCGTTATTTACTTAGCCAGAAAAAATGTTTTCTATTTAGTTGAAAAAATAAAAAATAGTGTATATGATTATCAGTGTTTCAATTTAGAAAACCGGTATTTATAAAATATTCCACCCCACCCCTGTAAAAAACAAAAAAAAATAAGAATGTGCTCACGACACATTTTCGGTTTCCGTTATTCGTAATCGATTTGCACTATCCATCGATCGGTGTCATCAAAACAAAATGTATCGATTAAATAATTAATTGATAATTCAAAGTGCAGTAACCATATTTGTGCGTCCATGTTATGGTCACATACGTGCGTTCACGTCCGTTCGATCGATAGTGCAGTACGTACTATGAAGCCCTATCCTATTAGCATTCAAACAATACCTACTGTGTTAGTTCCTAACTTCCTATTTATTCATTACGTGATATAGAAATGAATAAGACCGGTAAGTAATAAAAAATATATAAATATTTTTAAGTTTTCTTTTGTATGTAACTACTTTATATTGTTTTATATTTCTATCTGAGAGTTAGCTCTACTTCATTTTAAACCTAGATTGAAATCGGTTCATTTGAACACTTTAGACGTCGCTGACTGGTTTAATCATTGCAAAATTTATATCCAGTTAGGATAACTTATTAGATACGTCTTAGATAAATCTACATTCTAGAACGGTCAGATTCCCAATTTATTTAGTTTTTATTTAAAAATAATTGTTTGCGAAACGCATTTATAATTTCATATTTCAGGAACTGCGCAATAATTTATTTTTCACGAATCTCGTTCCCTAAAGCGTTTTTTTTATAAATACGTGCTGAAAATAATCTCGGAAATATTTTTATATACGAAAGTCAGATACTAAAGACATGTTTGTGGAAATAAAGGCATTAATATACCAAAACAATAGAATTACAAACCAATCAATGCGGTAAGTAAAAAATCCTTGTTAAATCACTAAGCTACACTTTAATACAACATACAAAACACTTCACTGCAACAATATTACCAATTGATAATTCTTATTGGTATTATGCACGCGCGTGCCGAAAGTTTCGGTATTACGAAAAACCTACCGCAACGTGCCGAATGTTACCGAAAACGCCCGAAGGTGTGGGGGTGCGGACGCGGGCGGTGGAGCCGGCGAGCGGCGAGGCACTGCGGCCCGCGTGCTGTCCGCCCGGAACCCTCCACACCTAAACACGCCGAATACCCTACAAGCACCGTCTGCTACTGCCAATAACGACCCTAACAACCGAAACATAAACACCATTTTTCTTTGCCAACCGCAACTAGCGCCAATCGATGCTCCTGAAACGGGACGACACATCTCCGCCTCCGCTCCGGAGACGTCAACGTCCAATGCGAATTTACGCAAAAAACGTCGCGAAATCGATACCGATACAAAATTTTAATAAGCAAATCGCTACAAACGCGACTCGAATTTCATTAGTCGACAAGGCGATGCAATAAACAGACAATAAATTGTAAAAATATGGATTTGTTCGGCCGTAAGTTGTCCGTTTAAATGGCCGGCAAGTGCGGAGAAGGCAAAAGTTGGTAAAACATTACGATAAAGTTTAACGCAAAAGATACAAATGGGTGAGCGAGTTGCAATAATGTAAGAAAACACGAAGAAGAAGTCATCGTTACATTGTGGTTACATTTGTGATTTCGAATCGGAAATTATTCGGATTTCGAATTACTGTCCTTACACAACACTTGTTCTGGAAACTTTAGAATTTTACCTTTAAAATCTGCGTTCCAAGTTTGAAAATAACTATCAGAATAATGGAATAAATAAAACTATAACCGCAAGCCTAAAATGGAACTGCAAAATGAATGTTTTCTTCCATTCCGATCGGTAGGATAAAGTTTCAAAATATGATACGATATGGTTCATATTACTGAAAACGGAGATTGCTGCGTTCCTACTAGAGATGGGATTTCTTACGAAGAATTTTTACATTTCGGTCGAACAATCGAGGCAAAAGTAGTTTATTTGGTGGAAAATTGCAGTTTTGTTGGATTTTGAGGGATAGATAGATAGATATATCTTTATTTGGCCAACATCAAAACTAAAACTTAGACACAACTTATTTTATTTGATCAAATATGCGGTATTTTTAAAGACTTCAAAAAGTAGGTTTTCCATTCGAATGTTTATATTTTATTTAACAATTCCGAGTTAAATAATTTCGGTGACAATTTATGATATTTAATTCTATTTATGTAGATTAAATACTGTACTACACAAATCGTGCAAAAATAATATACTTATAAAAAAAATTGGTTTAAAAAGTGATGAGTTAAAAAAAACTGAATATACTTATAAAAAAAAATGGTTTAAAAAGTGATGAGTTAAAAAAAACTGAATATACGTCCTTATATACCGAATGGGATAAGTCCAAAGGAGGCCAAAATTGACCATCATCTTTAAACATTTCTGTAAAAAGTGTCGAATACAAAAACGTATTACCTATACGTACTTATAAGAAAAAATACCGAATCCGGGAGGTATTAGTCCAAAGGAGGCCAAAATTGACCATCGCCTTTAAACATTTATTTTGATGAAATAGCCTATTTACCGGATTCCGAATATCCAGTTTCACCGGCTCCTTTACCCCATCACTACTTCAAACACAAGTTCACACAACTCCAACTATTTGCATAAACATCACTACCATTAGCAGTTATTATGGAAAAAGCTATGTTTTGCATATTTAATGGTTGAACCAAAGGGTTTTCTTTACAAATAACTTACTTATGCGTACATTAGTATGACAATACGGAAAACTTATAAACAATAGTTTCAGTTATGTTACGTGAGAAGGAAAATGAACAACCATAATACCTAACCTACAAAAAAAAACAATGGATGTCTGTAAAGTCGGTTTATGGTGAGCGCACACCTAGCCGCACTGCACGCGCCGCAGTCTCCGTTTGTATGCGCGCAGCGCCGGGTTGGTGACGTCATCAGCATCGGCCTTGGGGAATTCCTTCGCTGCGGCGACTGCGGCGCGTGCGGTGCGGCTAGGTGTGCGCTCACCTTTACGGACGATCATTTTACGTGATAACGTCATAAGAACTCGTTGCTATGGTTACTTGTCAATAACGCATGACGTCACTATTATTTTGAGAGTGCAGGTGTTCACCAATTTATAAGACGTTATCACGTAAAAAAAACTCCATGAATTTCTTGTGCCTTCTTCTCATTAATGGGCGCGTTTCGAAGGCACACATCCTAACTTAGTTTTTAAGATGTGTCTATGTGATCTACTGACCTATAATTTGTAAAAAAAATCGGTCAAGTGCGAGTCGGACTCACGCACGAAGGGTTCCGTCCTCCGTACCATTATATTCTGTTTTTAGTATTTGTTGTCAGGCAACAGAAATACATCATCTGTGAAACTTTCAACTGTCTAGCTATCACGGTTCATGAGATACAGCTTGGTGATAGACAGACAGAGAAGTGTTAGTAATAAAGTTGTACCCTTTGGGTACGGAACCCTAAAAACCAACTTAATTCGGGTTGTATGGATCCTTCGCTACTGCTATTGTAGGGAAGGGTCCATAGAGGTGGTTTCTTACACGCACTGAAAATCATTTTGAAGACTTCGCTGACCGTCCGTCCGTCTGTCTGCCACCAGACTGTATCTCATGAACCGTGATAGCTAGACAGTTAAAATTTGCACAGATGATGTATTTTTGTTGCCGCTATAACAAATACTAAAAAACAGAAAAAAAATAGTTGTCTGTAAAGTCTGTTTCCGGACGATAATTTTACGTGATAACGTCATAAGAAAACATTGATGGTAACCATGGCAACGGTAAAACGTTGCTATAGTTACCTTGTCAATAACATGAGGCGTTCCAGTAACGACGCGTGACGTCACACTTTTTTGAGATTGCAGGTGTTCACCAATTTATAAAACGTTATCACGTCAAAAATAAATAGGTGGATATCCCATACAACATGGTACAAAACCCTACGTGCGCAAGTGTGATTCGCACTTGGCCGGTTTTTAACACGCTTTTATTAGTTTCACCTGTATGTTTGCTTGTTTGTATGTAACCGACGCCTTTGGGCACGATTTTGCGCTACTTAGAATGATCAGATTTAATTCAAACTTTGCACACTTGTCAAAGACCGATGACAATGCAATATTATGATAACATGGTGCTGATCTGATGATGGAGCTGGAAGGTGGTCATAGGAACTCTGTAATGAAACGACGAAACCCTATCGAGTTTGGGCTCGTTAGAATCGTCTTGACGAGTAGTTTGGCTTTCAATGGTAACCAGGGTCTGATGATGGAACTGGAAGGTGGTCATAGGAACTTCGCAATGAAACGACACAACCCCATCGAGTTTGGGCTCGTTAGAATCGTCTTCATGAGTAGTTTGTCTTTCAATGATAACCAGGGTCTGATGATGGAACTGGAAGGTGGTCATAGGAACTTTGCAATTAAACGACACAACCCCATCGAGTTTGGGCTCGTTAGAATCGTCTTGACGAGTAGTTTGTCTTACAATGGTAACCAGGGTCTGATCTAACATATTTCGGTAATAAAGACCAAAAAGTATAAAATAAATTAATAGTTTAAAAAAACAAAAAAAAACACGCTTTAATAAAAAATCCAACTAAAAAAATAGAAAATAAAATTTAATAAATTTGGATTAAGAATATTGTAAATAGTAAGCGTGTTACATTGTGATTGCAACAGAAAAATAATGAAGGTGTAGCATTACAATGTAACACGCTTACTATTTACAATATTCTTAATCCAAATTTATTAAAATTTATTTTCTATTTTTTTAGTTGGATTTTTTATTAAAGCGTGTTTTTTTTAGTTTTTTAAACTATTAATTATTACTATTTACTAGCTTTTGCCCGCGACTTCGTCCGCGTAAAAGTCGAACATGGACCAAGGAATCACGTTGTCCCATACAAACTTTGCCCCCCTTTTTCATCCCCTTAGGGGTAGAATTTCGGAAAATCCTTTCTTATCGGATGCCTACGTCATACAAAGAACACACCCTCCAAGTTTCAGGTCTCTACGATCAGCGGTTTAGGCTGTGCGTTGCCGTCAGTCAATCAGAAGGCCAATTCTCGTAAATAACATTGTTTAAATTACATTTCAATATCATTTCGATCACAAATAATACCGTCAAAGTAGCTAAAAACACCCTCAAAGTTAGCTTTTTGTAAAAAAAACTGACTTTGAACTTTGAAGGTATCTTTTGCAATCGAAATGAAATCGGGATGATATTGAAATGTAATTTAAACAATGTTATTTACGAGAATTGGCCTTCAGGACAAAGGATTTTATATGTATAGATGTATATACCTTTAAATAATTGTAACCCCTCGCCACTGCAACCTAGCAAAACCTAATGCGTTCCGCTTTGGTTCCGCTAGATGCATTTATAAACCGTGGGACTAGAACACCGTTAATTTAGTAATTCAGTTTCGCGAAACGACGAGAAAGGTTATAAAGGAAACTTCATTATTAAGTAAATTGTTTTGCTGCTTTCCGCACTCCAAGTTTGCGAAGTAGTGTCTGTCTAGTTTTGCTGTTATCTACACTTATAATAAAGTAAGAAAGGATAAAAAATCTGTCTGCACTTGGAAGCATTTTAAAAAAATAGAGTCGAGGGTCTTAGGTAAGCAGTAGAATAGGAATTCATAGTTTTTAAATTCATGTCTGTCTGTTTTTCTCTTTTAAGAACCTACTAAAACAAAACTCTTTTTTTCCCTAAATAAAATCAACTGCTGAAATCTAGTTTTACCATTGGCTAGCTCTATTTTCTAGGCGACTCCAGCAGGTGGGACCTAAATAATCAACTAAAAACTGCGGCGGTCTACCGCGTTCTCGCGAACATGCGCCTTTTGGCTTCTTGGAGTACTTAACCTGTTTTTTTTTTCAGGGAAATCCTCGCGGTGCACAGCAAGTTCAGGAATTAATGAATTGAATTTCAGCTTTCTAGGAAGGTCGTAGTATACTTTACATCAAAATCCACCAAGTAGAATCTGATTTATCAACGAAAATGCGCTCTGCTATTTATTCCAATTTTCCCACAGAATCAGGATTTAGGGCTCGTTCGGACGACATGCGCCCGCTACGCGCATCACACGCGTTGAACACGCTTTGAAATTTGTTCTATATTATAATTTGAGTCTTATGACACATCAATAGATCTCAAATTGCATTTATGCAAGTCCACCCGCTCACGCCACGCGCACGCCCCGCGCCCGCTTGCGTAGTCTTGCATATATGCAATTTGAGATCTATTGATGTGTCATAAGACTCAAATTATAAATACAATAAACAAAGCGAGCTGTACGCGTGTGGTGCGCGTAGCGGGCGCGTGTCGTCTGAACTAGCCCTTACGCGGGTGAAACCGCGGGGCATTATTAGTTAATACTCTAAATACAAACCTAAATTGAGACAGAGTTTAATATGTCTGTTAGTAAGGCAGACGAAAGCATATTGAAACTAATATCCTCAGTTTAGGTTATGTAATTTATGAATATTGACCTTAATTGAATCTTGTGGCGCGTCTTCAGAGAGAATTTACATATTGAAGAGAGTTTGGTATATTGTTTGTTTGTGAGGGTAGTAGAGCGGTGTTGGCCTAGTAGTAGATACGTCGAATTTCATTTCGAAGGTCGTGGGTTCGAATCCTATTTTTTTTTACATAAGTATCAGCGTTTGACCACTACTAGTATCTATACTAACATTATAAAGTTAAAGAGTTTGTTTGATCGCGCTAATCTCAGGAACTACTGGTTAGAATTGGAAAATTCTTTTTATGTTGGATAGTCTATTTATTCAGGAAGCCTATAGGCTACTTTTTATCCCGATATTCCCACGGGATCGGGAGTTACGCGAGTGAAACCGCGGATCGCAGCTAGTTAATATTATAAAGCTGAAGAGTTTGTTTGTTTGAACGCGCTAATCTCAGGAGCTGCTGGTTCGAATTGAAACATTATTTTTGTGTTGGATAGTACATTTGTCGAGGAAGGCTATAGGCTACTTTTTTATCCTGATATTCCCACGGGGAACACGACTTGCGCGGGTGAAACCGCGGGGCGCAGCTAGTTACGAGATAAAGATGTAGAACGCTTTCTAGAAGATACCTATTCACTCGCGGCTTGAAGATCCTCAAATAGTACACGTCAGGAAAGACAGACCCAGGCAATTGATTCCATTCCCTTGCAGTACGATTAAGGAATGACGAAGCAAAACGCAATGGATTAAGAAAAATTATGTGAGAGTGACATTGCTCTTACGGTGAAGGAAAACATCGTGATGAAACTCGCGGCTTAGTTGGCTCCAGAAGTATTGACAAGGTCTTTCCTCTGGAAATGTTCGACTAAGCTGAGAGGGTGGTAAGGTGCTCGGCAAACCTAGTCCATTCTCAGTTCTCACGCAAAGAGGACCTAACTAAGAAGGTCTAGTTGTAGAAAAGTGGGTATTACTTAGATATTTATAGTGTTACTCCAATCAAAAAACGGGGCGTAGCTAGAAATAAAAGCTTTTAAAAATGCCACGTTTCTTTAAAATCATGAATTAATTTTGAAGGAAAAGGAGCGAGCGCACGCAAAATAGTTCGAGGATTGCTATTTTAAAGGGAAGATGATGACATTTTTAGTTCAGTACTATTTTCACGCAAAAACAGCTACTGAACCGATTGAGATTAAACTCTGTATAGCCTAACGTTAGATAGCTGGATTCCTAGTAGACTTAATGCGACTATAAAATGTAAAATCGATTAATACGTAATCGAAATAAATAAATCGAATACTTAATCGATTGTGTAGTAAACATCGATTATATCGACAAATAACGGTGACACATTAACGTCTGTTAATCCGGTCGTATCGAATCGGTGTGAAGAATTGATTTCGATGTGGTTTAATGTTGTGTCATTATGGGTGTCTGTTATTATAGATTTTATAGGCTTCATCGAATTGGATATGTTTATTTATACCTACTAGCGGTTGAGCGGTGTTGGCCTAGCGGTAGTACATTCAGCAAAGGACTGAGGGTAGCAGGAGCATTTTATAAAGCTTTATTTTTTTAAAGACTGTTCATTAATTTTAGGCTATTCTGCGTGAAATAACTAACACTTCTGTAGTGTGGTATCATCTGACACATTCCTCAGTATTGTAACTATTTTTATTAAGGAGACATTAAACAGACATCGAACCGAACGGATTAGTAGCAACTCGTCATAAACGCAAACTCGTCACTCATGCGCAACTCGTCATTTTCGCGACTCGTCATTTTCGCAACTCGTCATTTTCGCAACTTGTCACACGAACAAAGTCAAAGTCAAATTTCTTTATTCATTTCGATGCTTATGAATATATACATTGATCACATTGAAACGTCTTAAAAACTAAGTTAGGATGTGTAGGAACCTTAAACATTACATTTCTCTCATTTTACAGCTGTCCTTATACAATGTGTTTTTACAATTAGTAAAATAATATTTATACCCTTCCTCATTCCTACTTGATTTTTATGTGACTGTAATGTACCTACTCCACAGTCGATCGTTGATTTATGTAATTTATGATTTAGTTGGTAAATATAATAATTTCCCAACAATACCTATTTGTTTTTATTTTAGCACTAGCTGCGCCCCACGGTTTCACCCGCGTAAGTCCCGATCTCGTGGGAATTTCGGGATACAAAAAAGCTTATGACACTCAGCTATCCCCAAACTATCTCTATCCAAAATGGCATCCATATCGGTCCAGTGGTTTCGGAGATTATCCCCAACATATATACATACATGTTACCAACGTTACCTCTTTATAATAATATTAGTATAGATAGACTATCGTGCAGGGTGATTCAATACAATGTGTTTTAGCGAAGGGATATTAATACGAAAGGGGGTTGTTCTAGACGTCTAGGTGAACAGCTTTTGTTCTACGACTTTTGGAAATTCAAACATTTCGTTCGAAGTTTTTGTATGAAACAGCTGATTTTCAAGTAAAAATTCCCTTGAAAAAAAAGTTCGAATTTCCAAAAGTCGTAGAACAAAAGTTGTTCGCCTAGACGTCTAGAACAACCCCCTTTCGTATTAATACCCCTTCGCTGAAACACATTGTATAAGGACAGCTGTAAAATGAGAGAAATGTAATGTTTAAGGTTCCTACACATCCTAACTTAGTTTTTAAGACGTTTCAATGTGATCAATGTATATATTCATAAGCATCGAAATGAATAAAGAAATTTGACTTTGACTTTGTTCGTGTGACGAGTTGCGAAAATGACGAGTTGCGAAAATGACGAGTTGCGAAAATGACGAGTCGCGAAAATGACGAGTTGCGCATGAGTGACGAGTTTGCGTTTATGACGAGTTGCTACTAATCCAACCAATTACAACAATACACTTCGAAAGCTTAGTGATATCAAGCAGAATAATTAAGAACTACTGAATCGTTTAAAAAAAAAAATTTTTTTTATAATATGTACCTGTTACCCTCAGTCCTTTGCTGACTGTACGTTTCATTTCTGAGGTGGTAAGCGGGTTCATAGATAAATTGATGGCCAGTAGGAATTGGATCAAAAGTTGTGCCAGTGTACCCCAGGGGTCAGGCAATGTTTGAAATCCGTGTCGCTCGCTATCCACCCGATCATTCTCAAAAGATCCATTCAGATGAATCTAGTGAGATTTTTTCTCTCATTGGATCCAGATTTCACCAGTAGTGGCGAATGAAACTAATTTTGAAAGATGTGTACCTCAGTGGCTTTTTTTCTTTTTCTTTTGGAAGTAGTTGTATGTGCAAACAGTTCCTACTTCCTCCTGGATTACGGTGAAGAAAGGGACACCGAGGAGTTTTAGTGGGTAAACCTCTGGCCGCCTACCATCTCAGGCCAGCAGGGAGACCCACACATCCCCGCCGCTACCCCCGGAGCGGTGGGAAGGTGCATAAGGCGCATTTCTCCTCGATAAAAAAAAAGACAACGGGCATTCTTTTTTCGTTGTTGTTTCGTTATCCCCCAGTGGTGGCAAAGTAAGTGATGGACATCGGAAATATAATTAAATTTAGTCAAATATATATACAGGGTTATTGGTAACCATATTAGCAAGGCGTTGAGGGCTACTTTCTGTGCACCTAACGATCAACTTTTGTTCTACGACTCATGGAAATTCATTGACATGCTAGCGCTCTTTGTCGCGTAGACATGGTAAATGGCCAGACAGTACTAGAAACACTTAAATATTTTTTTTGGTATTATGTTCTGAAAAAAGTCGTAGAGCAAAAGTTGATCGTTAAGGTGCAGAAGCAGCCCTCAACGGCTTGCTAGTACAATTTTCAATAACCCCCGTATATAGTATAAGAAGGTACCTACTTAATTTATTTTAATTAAATTTTTAACACTTACCAACTGGCACGACTCGGAACTGAAGTTTTCTAAAAAAAAAACAAAAAAATAAGTAAGTATGTATGTAGGTTTAAATGTCTAAAGGAAAACCTAACAAATATCGAATAAGTTCTACCTACTACAGCTGTCTGGAAGCTGGACATCGGACAACAAAGCGCGACCCGTTACCCTACTTCGGTCGGACGTACGCTAGACAGGCAGGAAATAAACTGGGTGACAGTCTTGAAGCCAAAAGCAAAATGTCTCTCATCTAATGCTCATCTATAACTATTTTTTTAAATTGTATGATAAACACACGAAAAAACGACTTAACTTTTTAAAACTCCTATGAAAGGCAGGCTCAAAATTTCGCCCAGTGTAGGTCGCGGGTCGGCATAACGTGACGCGTTGGCTTGAAGCCGACGCACTTACCGCGGTAGCCTGGACTTTTTGTCCACCAACAAGCACGGACGCAGCTAGTCACTTAATAATAATAACAACTTTTCATGCAATATTTTTTTTAGTTATAGGCGATAGGCATTTTCCGTTTTCCCTATGTGCAATGTTATTTAAATTGTGCACGGAATTTAGTGAAACTAGCTGCGCGCCGTTGTTTCACCTTTGGAATCCTTTGGAATATCGGGATGAAAGCAGCTTATGTGTTGTAATGTCTAAAAGGCCTGTTTTAGAGCGTTAAAATCCTCCATTCGTTGCGGACGATTTCGTAAGAACACATGGTTTTTACTCATGGCACACCTACCTTTCAGGAATGCTTATCCTAGAACTAGTAAAATTTAACAACATAAATAAATTTGAAGTACTTTGTTGAAATATTTCATCTACTATAATTATTGTACCTCATAAAAATATCTTAATGTTTTTTCATAAAAGTTACCACCATAAAGAAACTAGTCTTCAATTACCCCAAGGCACCTTCTCAGTATGTGCTAAGTAATTAAGAAATGAAAAAAAAATACAAGTCACTAATGCATACTACCTAGCTTTTACTAGCCACTCCTGAACTGTGAGGTATTGGAAAAACAACACAAGACTTTAGAATTTTGCTGACGTGAAAAGCACATAATGCAACCACACTCTGTGGCAAAAGTGGACCAGTTGGGTTGATTCTACCCCTAATGAGAGGAACCTCACGCAAAAAGGACTCCAGACCAAACGGGTCTGGTTGCGGAAACTTAGCCCGCAAACAATCACAAGTAGATGTGAATTTACCTAAATCTAACGGATGTCTATGTCATAAAATACCTATCTACAGGGTTATTGGAAATTATAGTAGCAAGCCGTTGAGGGCTACTTCTGTGCACCCAAACAAACAACTTTTGTTCTACGACTTTTGGAAATTCGAACATTTTTTCGAAAATTTTGAGGTTAGGTTTACCTGAAAATCAGCTGTTCCTTACACGGAGAGGTCAGTAACCTTAAAATTTGACTTATTTTTTAAGTTTCATCTACTCCTCTTGGTCTGAGTGACCTTTGTTTTAAATAATCAGCTGTTTTTCGAATTTACATAACTTTAAAATTTACATTTTTTTTTTCAAATTTCCAAAAGTCGTAGAACAAAAGTTGTTTGTTTAGGTGCAGAGAATTAGCCCTTAACGGCTTGCTACTATAATTTCCAATAACCCTATATGCCAAATTTTACCCCAACCCTGAATGGGTTGGCTTGAACTGTGCATTGATAAATCAGTTAGTCAATATTCTCAGTGCTTACCTTAAAATGTCTTAAAATGTTCACTTTAACTTTGAATATGCCCATATTTATATTAAATTCACTTCAAACACTTGCTTTAAAAATATATATTACTAATTAATTTAAGTAGAGATATTCAAAATTTAAAAAAAATAGGTTTTATAAAACCTCTCTTTGTTTAGTGACTGTTTGATTTCGCTACCGAAACACTAATAAAGCTATATTATGTTTGAATATTTTAGGATAAATACAGGGAAAAATATTTAGGTATTTACGGCATACCTAAAATATTACTCACTTTGAACATTAATTGATAATTTTTATTATGTTTTTGGCCATTTAATTTTGTAATTGACTAGCAGCGCTCCGTTGTTTCACCAGCGTAACTACTGATCCCGTGGGAATATGGGGATAAAAAGTAGCCGCTATGTTATTCCAAACAAAAATACAAAAAAATCTTGGCTTTGTATAATATTAGTATAGAAGTATATCTCTCAGCTAGCAGAAACGCCCCCGGCGGTTTCTTCATACCCACAAACTGCCAACTGGGTTTGACGACCCAGTTGGCAGAATGGTCACCATGCTGGACTGCCAAAAACAGGGTTGCGGGTTCGATTCCCGCCTCAGACAAGTATTTATGCTTAGATATTTGTCTGTGGTCTGGTTGTTTCTTTGTATTATAAGTATTTACAAAAGAAGAGTATATATAAGTAGTATATCCGTTGTCTAGCACCCATAACACAAGTTTAGTTACTTAGTTTGGGGCTAAATAGCGTTGTGTGGAATGTTCTGCAATATTTATTTATATTTATTTATTTTATACATTTTTAATATGGCGCCATCTGTCTGCCAGTTGTTGACAATATTTAGATATAGTGAATAAACTAGTTTTTTTGTTTTTAAGAAAAATATTCAAATTATTGTTTAAAGAGGTGGCCCTGGACCACAAAAGATATAGGGATAAGTGGGAGACCTTTGCCCTGCAGTGGAATATTAGGGGTTTTTATTATATTTTATGCAAATTAAAAAAGTCAAGTTAATAAAAATGGAAATATAGCATCATAGTGTCATCACAAGGTCTTTTGGCTATCTGGGGGCACGGCAGTGCCCCCGCCAAGTCGAGCAAAAAAGCGGCACGGCCGTACCATCCTTTTCTCGAAACAGTTCAGGCCATTTTCGACCCCCTATAACTTCGTTGTGGATGAAACTAAAAGCCTGAATTTTCAGATACCAAGCAAGCCTTGTATAAACTAGGTATATTTTAAATTTCATCCAATTTGAACAAGTAGTTTAAGAATTATAACTAGTCAAAGTTTCCTAATTTTGTCACTCACTCACTCACTGACCGATCATCAAAAGTCTAAGGCACTTCTAGCAGACATAGAAGCTTCAAATTTTGAATACAATTAGTGTTTAGTGTATAAATCAAGGAAAAACTAAAATATTATGCATTTTCGGTCCAGTTTTCCAGATACACCAACTGCATAAATAACTTTGTAATCCCATATAAATATATAGGATTACAAAGTTACATTTGCAGTCAATGAATCAGTGTACCTGTATAAGAAAATGCGTGGTAGGTATTCAAGAAGTAGAAGGTAGGTACCGGAAAGGAAAAAAAAGTAGGACTATCTACGAATACAAAAAGAAATGAGATCCCATCAAAAACATAACTTGTAAAAAAAACCAAGTCTCGCAACCCAGTTCTTCTACCGTAAAAAGTTGTGAGATCCAGTAATACCAAGTCGGTTAATTTATTAAGTCCCGCTAAAGGGACTTTCTGTCTAAGTTATTTCGTAATAGATTGACTTGGCAATCGCACTAAAAAATCTAATTTAATATAATATGTATTGCTTGCGAGATACATTGTGTTTTCATGCGATTGCCAAGTCAACCTGTTACGAAATAACTTAGACAGAAAGTCCCTTTAGCGGGACTGAATAAATTAACCGACTTGGTATTATACATGGATCTCACAACTTTTTACGGTAGAAGAACTGGGTTGCGAGACTTGGTTTTTTTTACAAGTTATGTTTTTGATGGGATAAATATTATTGTTTTGCATTCTGGACCAATTTTATTGAAACTAGGTATGAGTCCACATTAAATCCTTGGGATTAACATAGATTACTTTTTATTATGGTATTCCCATGGGGCTGCTGCTAGTAATAAAAATTATTAGTAACCAAATAAATAACTCTTAAAGGACTCCTATATGAATGATTGGTGTGCAATAGCGACAGATCGTGATCAATGGAAGAAAGAAGACTCATAATCACTACATAGTATAAAACAAAGTCACTTTCTCTGTCCCTACGTCCCTATATCCCTATGTATGCTTAAATCTTTAAAACTATGCAACGGATTTTGATGCGTTTTTTTAACGGATAGAGTGATTCAAGAGGATATTATGCATGTATTATACATATAAACCTTCCTCTTGAATCACTATCTATTAAAAAAACCCCCATCAAAATCCGTTGCGTAGTTTTAAAGATTTAAGCAGTCAAAGGGAAATAGGGACAGAAAAAGCGACTTTGTTTTATACTATGTAGTGATGAATAATATACCCGCGCGAAGCTGGGACGGGTCGCTAGTAAATAAATAAATGAGTTTAATAGTGCAGAATGCAGAAGAAGGTTGTTACTTGTGCATTATTAACCTTATTTGGAACTTTTTTATCGGTTTGAATTAGGTTTATCTAATCTAAATTCATTCTAGAAGCAAAACATTCTGATACTTGCCTGCAGGCTGGAATATTTATGACACAAATGAGCGGGAACATGCGCTACTACAGACCGCTTTATATAACACATTATTATTGGAACTTAGCATGCAGTAAACAAGTAATTGACTTCGATTTATCGATATTCCGTTAGGTTTTACCTAATAAAAACCGGTCAGCAATGTGTCACAAACTACATGTTTATAAGTCCTTTATTTTGTATCTTTATTTAATAATATCAAGTTGGTAGCGTAAACTAAACATAGCAGAAGGCAAGGCAAGACGTTTTACAGTACATAACACATCAAATCGCTAGGAAAACATAGAAATATATCAAGAATAAAGCATCCACTTTCTATTAGGCTAAATGTTGTTTTATCTAGGAAAATCGAAGATGTAACTTTATGAAACTTACAATAATAATATATCACTGTGAGTAGATTCTTTCAACAGCACTAGATAAACAGTTTTGCACTTTTTTCATGGAAAAACAATACAGTTTTGAAATCACGATAAATTGACACCCATTTACTACAGAATCAAAGACAATGTTTTTACTTTTTCAAACAAAAAACCAATCAATGGCATGTTTTCTACTCGAATGGTCCATATTCATAGGTTCTAGTTTCTCCATGAACTTGGAAAATTACAAAACAACACCTAATTATCACCATGAATCAAGGCCAGGAATGCATGAATTTTTATATCAGTAGATTCAAGTATAAAAATCAATTACCATGATTTTTAATCAGAATCAAAATAAAATTCACGGAAAAAATCATGTATCGTCAAAGCACTTACTTTAAAAAAACATAAAAAAGAAAATTGGCTATGGTACCCGTCAGCTGTCGGCTGTCATATTTGTTGATTGACGTCAAACATGCGTCAGACGTTGTCAAAAAAGTAGAGATTGCTAAGAATCTGCGACACAAATTGGCGATAAAATTCGTGATCTCAATGGCTGAAGCTGCGTATCAGTGAATTTAGTGATCACAAGATCTCCGTCTAGACTTCTCACGTATAAAATTTCAATATGAGTGAACCAGATAAGTGTTGTCCCGTTTTGTCGAACGCTGGTGTTCCACCTAATTTAACAAGTGATGTGCCGTCATTCAGGAACGTTGGACCTTCGACTTCGACCATGAACCCAACAGCCTTGAGCTCTCCGGCTCTACCCCCAAGACCTGACATGTCCATGATGCAAAACTATGGGATGAATTCCTACAATTCCTATGGGGGCATGGGATCGTATGGTATGGGTGGGATGGGTGGAATGGGTAATTATGGAGGTTATGGATATGGGGGATATAGCGGTGGGTACGGTATGGGAGGAATGGGCATGGGAATGAGCCCATATGGCGGATACAATAGGCCTATGTATGGGGATATTGAAAGCCGGTGAGTTTCATATTTAATTACTTAAGCAATTTTAGACCAAATGTTTGCCATTTTGAAGCTCTTTTTTGCTAGTCAGGCTTATAGAGATCACGCTCATATCTATTTTCTTATTTTTAAGCACCTTTCAGGGTTCTTGAACCAAATAGAGGTCCTAACCAAGCCCAAAGAGTTTATAGATGATAAAAATAAAGATGATGAATAAAGAGATATTTGTTAGAGATAAGTAATAAATATTAGATTGTGGTTTTCAAAATAAAAATAAATTTTAATCTTATCTGATAATATATGAATCAGACACAAAGGTAGAAACATTTGTTTTCCTGAATCTTACTACCTATATTTTTACAGAATTATCCAAAAACTTGGTCTTAGTCCTGCCTGATAAATAAGACCTATAACTATTTATCTAAAAACAATTACAAGCAAAGCATTTTCGTGACATTGAAAAACATAAACTTTTAAACTCACACGGTTTGTATTCATAGTTATTATTTTCCCGAGTCGGAGAAATAAAAATATGCTATTAAGAGCCGGGGCAATTATTACCAATGAAAAACATATTAATGATAATGACTTTAATTAGGTAATATGTTTTTCTACAATGTTATATTTAATTCATTCTTCTTCTTTTTGTGTTGCGCTCTCTCCATACGAACATAGTCAACTGTTTCCTCCCTGGATAATGACACTAGCACAAATATTTTTGTGCCATAAAACCTAAATACCTGCCATGACTATGCCCCTATTTTTTATTATTTTTTTCATTTTATAATTATCATAGAAATTAAAATTAAAAAAATAAAAACAAAAATAGGGGCATGGTCATGGAAGTTATAAGTTTTATGCACCAAAAATATTTGCTCTTGTGTCATTATCCAGGGAGAAACCAGCCAGCTATGTTTGTAATAGTTTGTATGGAGAGAGCAAAATAATTATAATAGTTTGTATGGAGAGAATTTTTTTTTAATGTATTAAGAGGAAAGGGTACCCATTTCCTCTTAATACTTTTAATTTTATACTTTTTATTTAATTTATTAAAAGCCATGTTTTTTTACTTACAGATTTATTCAAATAGCAGAAGAGAATTCGAGACCAACATTTGATTCAATACAAAGTTTAGTACATGCTGTCGGAAGTGTAGCAATGATGCTTGAAAACACATTCTTTGCTCTGACCAGCTCATTTAGAGCAATATTAGGTTTGTATCTAATTCAATAAATATTGTAGAAACATTTTACACAGCGCCATCCAGCCCCAAGCTAAGCAACTACACTTATGTTATGGGTGCTAGACAATTAATAAATAATAAAAATAAATAAATATTGCAGGACATTCCACACATCGCCATCTAGCCCCAAGCTAAGTAACTAGACTTGTATTATGGGTGCTAGACAACGGATATACTACTTATATACTTTTCTTTTGTAAATATATACTTAATATACATACAGACACCCAGACCACAGACAAATATCTAAGCATAAATACTTGTCTGTGGCGGGAATCGAACCCGCAACCCTATGTTTGGCAGTCCAGCTTGGTGACCATTGTGCCAACTGGGTCGTAATACTTTAATATTGACCGTATGTCAAGGTTGTTAAGGTTTATATTAAATTGTTGTCTTAGTCCGCCGCGCCTCCAGCGGTGTGCGCTGGGCCTAAGATGGCCCGACCCATGTTTTTAGTATTAAAAATAAGGACATAAAATTACATCTAAGAAAGTCATAAAATACTGATAAATGATGAACTTTGATACCATCCAAGATAATATTTAGGTATAAAATTACATAAATATCTTGATAAAATTGCCATCATTTATACAGCTGATATTTTTATCATAGAGGATTATTCGTTTTCTTTAATTTATTCAGTTTTATGTTTAGTATTATTTTGTATAAGTAGAGAAAAGCATAGTGCGGGGAATGAATAGTGTATTTTAAGTGATAATAATTGTGTAACTGAAAATATTCAATGGGTGTAGATATTTTAACTCATATTCTTGCTCAGTTCTATGTGGGTATCTGTATCTATCTATCTATACATAATATACAGCTTTGATTAGCAATTACGGTAATAATCTTTTTCTAATATATATAAATTATGTGTCACATTGTTTGTGCGCGATGGACTCATAAACTACTTAACCGATTTAAATCAAATTTGTACACCGTGTGCAGTTTGATGCAACTTGAAAGATAGGATAGCTTACATCTTAATTTATCCCGATATTCCCACGGGATCGGGAGTTACGCGGGTGAAACCGCGGAGCGCAGCGAGTAATATATAGTTTTAAGTACCAAGCCTAGTGTCCAAATAAAAGTTGCAATGTGCACCAATGCCCACTAATAAGGCATGCAATGCGGCAATACAATAATACCATTTCTAATATATTTCATATAATAATCACTACATAGTATAAAATAAAGTCACTTTTCGCCGTCCCTATGTCCCTTTGTATGCTTAGATCTTTATAACTACGCAACGGATTTTGAAGCGGTTTCTTTAATAGATAAAGTGATTCAAGAGGAAGGTTTATATGTATAATACATGCATAATATAGCCGTGCGAAGCCGGAGCGGGTCGCTAGTTTCTAATATATAATAATTCTAATATATTTCATAATAATCATCACTACATAGTATAAAATAAAGTCACTTTTCGCCGTCCCTATGTCCCTTTATATGCTTAGATCTTTAAAACTACGCAACGGATTTTGAAGCGGTTTCTTTAATAGATAGAGTGATTCAAGAGGAAGGTTTATATGTATAATACATGCATAATATAGCCGTGCGAAGCCGCAGCGGGTCGCTAGTAAGTTATATTATAAAGTGGAAAGATTTATTTGTTTGTAATAGGCCTTTTATTGTTAGAGTGGCATTTTGCCCACTTGCCACCCTGTAGTAGGTCCGCCACTGGTTACCGGAAACTGGAAACATTCAAAATGCCACACAAATCAAAGCTGCATATTTATATACATACATTGAATCGCGCATTGAAATATGTGTCGTATGGATAATACACCTGAGTTACGTGTATATTGACGTAATGTAAATACGACCCTTTCCACTCTATTACCCAAAGAATATACCAACTTAGTGTTACGCCTTCATAGTTATGTGATGGACGATCCAACGAATATCTGCCCGAAATGGACAGAGGCCGAGGATATTTTGGAAAACTATACAAGTAAGATAAATAGAATTTTGGGAAAATTAGAGTAAATTTCCCAAATAGAAAAAAATATTTTCTTTTTTAAGGTTCCGTAACCACAGCGTTAAAACGGGACCCTATTACTAAGTCTCGATTATCTGTCCGTCCCTTTCTGTCTGTCACCGGGCTGTATCTCAAGAACCGTGATAGCTGGACAGTTGATATTTTCACTGATGATGTATTTCTGTGGCCGCTATAACAACAAGTACTAAATACATAATATAATGGTATGGAACTCTTAGTGCGTGAGTGCGACTTGCACTTGACCGGTTTTTCAGGGTTTTTGTTAAAGACTATAATTAATCCATTCGTTTTTCATCTGGTCACCATAATAATTTGGGGAATATACAGGGTGTCCCGTAATGAATGGCCAAGTGGGCACCTACGGATAGAGGACACTGTGCCGGATCAGAAAAACAAAAGTTATGTTCTATGAAAGTCTCTCGGTTTCCGAGATATCCGCCATTTAATTTTTTTTTTACATTTAACTCCGTTCTCTATGTTTTGTGATGCCAAAACTGCAAATGAAGGAATTATCCCAATCTGTTTTTTGTATAGTATTCCAGGATAAATGTGCTATCGAATGCAAACAATATTTTTTATGACACATTGAAAGTTTTTTTTAACTAAGATTTAACTCAAACTTTATAGTTTTTTAATTTTTTAACCTGAACTTTAACCTATCCTGGTCTAAAAAAAATTTATGGTCACCCTAGTGTCAAATAATAATAAAAACTTGCCTATTTCATTGAGATTCTGAAAAGGTATAATATATGGTATTACCAGTATTTAATACCAAATAATTTTCTAATTTTCTAGTTTATCGTGCTTTAAAAATGTTCTAAGAGTTTATAAATAACTTTCCAGGTGTGGCAGAGAACTTTGGTCGGCTCCGGTCACTGTTCGCGCAGTTCTGGTCGACGTTCGCTGTCGTGAGGAGCCTCAACTGGCTCATCAGGAAGCTATCTGTCATGTTGGGGATCAGAACTGAGAGCGAGTTTAAGGTACGTAGAATTCTGACACCGATAGATGGCGTTACTAATGGGTGCGATTACTTGAAAAGTTAAGTATACCCCGCGCGGCGAATGATGACCTTTGCGGTAAGTGGAAGGCGTATGCGCAGAACTCGATATTTAAATATGAAAATTGAGTTCTACGCATACCATATCCACTGTCCAACAGAGGTCATCATTTGGCGCGCGGGGTATACATACTAAAGCAGTTCCAGGGACCTTAGCACGAAAATTAAAGAGTTTTATAAAGAGAAGGTGATTCCTGTTGCTCCATCAATCCCAAACTAGTAAAAGGGCAGATTCTACTGGTAGATTAGATACTTTAAAGTGAGCAATTTACTGTATTCTAAGGAGCTATTCTTCTCGTCACTCCCTCAAACTTATCTGATAAGGGAGATCCTTCCTTATCAGAAGGCCAACTGTCGTAAATAACATCGTTTAAATTACATTTCAATATCATTCCGATTGCATTTCGATTGCAAAAGAGACCCTCAAAGTCAGTTCTTTTTTACAAAAAGCTAACTTTGGGGTATTTTGAGCTACTTTGAGGGTATTATTTGTGATCGAAATGCAATCGAAATGATATTGAAATGTAATTTGAACAATGTTATTTACGAGAATTGGCCTTCAGATCTTTACCAAAGTTTGAGGAATTTGTTTAGGGGATAAAAAAAGGCGGAAAACTTTGTATGGGACAACCTTCGTCCAATCTACTTTAAATTTTGCACAAACATTCTTTAGACTTCCACGCAGACGAAGTCGCGCGCAAAAGCTAGTTCTTTATAATAAAGCGTATTATTTAATCCTAGGCATGGGCCGAAGCTGTAGCCGCTACCCAGCCCTCAGACCCCAACAGCCCTCAACAGCCCCGCGGCGCGAGCTGGCCTGCGCTGCTGTTCCTCGGTGTGGTGGCAGCGGCTCCATACATCGTGTTGAGGATGCTTAACGGCATCTCTAGTTCTATACATGAGAAATGTAAGTTGTGACGTGCTAACGTCTAATAAGTTGACGGACTCACTCACAAAAAAGTATGACGTCATCAGGTTTCGCATATTTATCTATCTATATACTTACTAGCTGCCCTGGCAAACGTTGTTTTGCCATTTACAAATAAATATAAAGGAAATAAATATATATGTATGTGGCGACGTTTCACATCGCCACCAACAGATGGCGCCACTGTTACGATCGTTGATCCTAGATGGCGCAAGCGAAGTTTTTCTGAAGATAAGCTCATATACAAGTTCTAACGAAACATCGTTGGGCCGCGGCCTACCGGGTATAACACCTGCCCGGTGGAAGATTTTCCCTTTGGAGGTACATACCACCTCGTACCTCCAAATGTACTTATATAAAGGCAAAAAAATATATGAAGGAAATACAAAAGAAACTAGAATGTTCGATTTTCAGACCTAACGAATATACACAAAAGTTTGATAGAAATCGGTTCAGCCGTTTAGGTGGAGTTTAGCAACTAACACTATGATTACTATCAATGTTTTCTTATGACGTTATCACGTAAAATTTTCGTCCGTTTATTCTCTGTAATAGATCTCCATTTTTTTAAAGTATTTTAATAAAATAACCATCAATTTTTCTCCCAGTACACGACCCAACAACCTGGCAACACCCACTCCGAGCGGTCGCCCAGCACGACTACACAGCGACCTCACCCCAAGAGATATCATTTGCAACGAACCAAGTCATCACACTAGCACCCCAACACTTGCAAGGCACCCTGTGGAACTCCGGGTGGCTTATGGGCTCAACGGACAGACAGACAGCTGGATTGTTACCAGTTAATTATATAAAAGTTATCAAACCAGCTGAAGAGAGGAAGGAAGTGAATCAATTGACCGATGTGGATTTAGATAAAGTTTATAATCAAGAGTTGTGAGGTTTAGAATGATAAGAAGATCAAACCAATTACTTTTTTTGAATTTTGCATTCCTGGGAATAACTTATATTGTTAAAAAAATGTTAAAAGTGATTAAAAAAACTGGCCAAGTGCGAGTCGGGCTGGCGCACGATGAATTTTTAGTATTTGTTGTTATAGCGGCAACAGAAATACATGAAAACAATTGTCTAGCTATCACGGTTCATGAGATACAGCCTATTGACAGACAGACAGAGTGGATTCTTAATAAAATGGTCCATAAAAAATTACAAAAGATGTAATACAAACTTAGTTTATAATGAATTAATTACATTACATTTCATGTAAAAAATCATACGTTTTGATTTCTTTGCAAGGAATGTTAAGAATCACATTTCGTACCAATTGAAAATATGTAAAAGTAAAATTTTATTATTATAGTAAAGAAAGAAGTCTGCACTTGGAAGCAAATTAAATAATAAGTGGTCTTAGAAAAAAACACTAGAACAAGAATAATTTAAGATTTTCAATACCATGTTTTTTATTTTGTGGAGCTCGATATTTCGATGTTGTCTCGTGAAAACGATGCTTGAAACATCATCGATACATCGTGCTCCACAAAATAAAAAGGAAAATCATGGTAGATTTTTCGTTTTAAATATCTTTAGTACAGTCAGCAAAGGCCTGAGGGTAACAGGTGCATATTTTAAAGTTTTTATAGTACATTGTTACCCTAGGTGTGAAAGTCACTCATCAAAAGTCCCGAGACGGAGTTTGGCGCCCGAGCGGAGCGAGGGCGCTAATAGTTCGAGAGAATTAATGAGTCTTTCACCCGAGGTAAACACTGTGCTTTTCATTACGAATAATACATAAAATTCTTCCTAACAACGAGAGTGAATGAGAGACCCCATACTACCTGATCCCCTTACAAGGTACATGCACATTGCACAAGCCGTGCGAAGCCATAATTTGACATGACAGCTGTCAGTGAAAGCGATTTTCCCTAGGGCTGAAAGTTTTATTTTCTACACGCTCTTCAGGCATCTTTAGACCTACTTTCGGAGTATGAGTAATGAAAAATAACTATTCAGTAATTGTTGGTTCCGGTTGCTATCTCTAGTAGCAGTCGTTAGGTCAAGTTAGAGGCCTTAGGACTTAGGGCGATCTGAAAACTAACAATAGGTGAGCCACACCACTATACGAGAAGAAGAAGAATTGTTAATTATTCTGCTTGATATCACTAAAGCTTTTGAAGTGTTAGTTATTTCACTCAGAATAACCAAAATATATTGAACCGTCACTAAAAAAATGTAAACTTTAAATTATGCACCTGTTGCCCTCAGCCTTTGCTGACTGTACCAAGAATAATGCTAATATTATAAATGGAAAAGTTTGTGTGTATGTTCGTTACGTCTTGACGAAGAAACTACTGAACCGATTGTGATGAAACTTTGTATATAAGCTGGAACTCTGAGATAACGTAGGCGTTTTAAGTCTCGACTCACGTGGGTGAGACCGCGGAGTGTAGCTAGTTCGTAATATACACGGTGTAAAAGGGGGGTGGATCAAATGTTGTTGAAAAACGTATGAAAATAATATTGATTATTTTCACTTTTTCGACCATCAAGTACATTTTTCAACATGATGTCCTAGTTCTAACCAAACGAAAATTTCAGGGTTTATACTTCATGAGCGCCAGTAGTTTTTAAGATAGGTTGCAGAAAAAAATATTCTGTGAAATATTTTTTTAGAACCATATAACGATAATTTGAACATTAGATTTTGAAAAAATAATATTACTCTAATGGTTTTATTTTGAGTTTTATAAATCTAAGACTCTGAGTGGTGTAGGGGTACAAAAGGTCAACTATTGAACTTGTTTCACAAAAAAGGACAAAATCGGAGACCTGATAGTTTGGCTGTAATTGCGAAGTTCAGGGTGAAATCTGATTTTGACTAAAATTTAACTAAAACCCAAATAACTTTTGAACCAGTGAATATTGCAGAACATACAGGGGGGTTAAATCGATAGGTACTGAGGTCCCCTACCCCCCAACAACCGATGATCCACCCCCCTTGTTACACCGTGTATATTGAAATGAAATAATTGATTTTAGACATGCGGATCCGGCACTTTTTTTAGGATTCGGCCGGGTACCGGGTAATGGTGCCGGGTATCCGGCTCTGCCGGGTAATTTGATAGACCAAAAATAATGAAACATATTACACTTTTTAAATTATTTATTATGCTGAACACAAACGGTAATCATTATAATTATGTTTTGCTCACTAATTTATCAGGAAGAACTAAAAAAACTAAATATATATTTTATTTTAATATTGGTAATTTAAGATGGGTAAGTTGTGATGTAAAAACGCCAATTTTTCTGCGCGGTTAGCATTTAGGCGACTGCGTTTCTTGTCATAAATTAGCCCTGCTTCTGAGAACAGGCGTTCGCTGTATACAGAACTAGATGGTGTGCATAGATATTTCGCCGATACGTACCCGCCGGGTACCCACGAGTACCCGGCGCAGAATGTGTCGGGCAGCGAGTACCCGGCAAAACCACTACCCGCCCCATGTCTAATTGATTTGGTATATTTTAATATTTTAATTTACACTATGTGTTTCAGCGAAGGGGTTTTAATACGAAAGAAGGTTGTTCTACGACTTTTGAAAATTCGAACATTTCGTTCGATGTTTTTGTATGAAACAGTTTTTCAAGTAATAATTCCCTTAGAATTATCGAAAATAAAGTTCGAATTTCCAAAAGTCGTAGAACAAAAGTTGTTCGCCTAGACGTCTAGAACAACCCCCTTTCGTATTAAAATCCCTTCGTTAAAAAATGGTATATTAGGTATACAATGACAAATTTTTCTTGCCCTTTTTATTTAAGTAAATGGCAAATAGTAATTTTCAGACGACCAACTTCTAGAAAAGAAGGTTCTCATTATTATTTTTTAGGTTTAGATTTTAATGTGATACGTCACCGTGTGCGCGGGAAATTACAAATTTATTAAATAAAAATGATCCAGTTATAAATCTAAATGTAATGTAGTTTGTAGAAACCGCATCTAGAACAAAAGTTAGGATTTGAAATCCCAAAATGTGTAATATATGAAATAACTGTCAATTATTATTATACAGACATTCTTTGCTTGTCCACTTAGGACGTAAGCCTTCTTATCCTCTTCCATTTCCGACGACAACGGTCTAGAACCGTTGACTTCAAAAAAGGAGGAGGTTCTCAATTCGGTTGTATGTATTTTTGACTTCGGTAATTGTTCAAATAAACATTTATATATTTTGAAGGGAAACCAGAGTATACTATTATATTCATTAATATAATAATTTGAAGTAAGGATAGTTTCATAACATAGTTATGGTTTAAGGTGAAAGGGTACCTGCGCGCTCTCCATACAAACGTAGTCGACTATTTCCTCCCTGGATAATGACACTAGCACAAATATTTTTGTGCCATAAAACCTATAACTGCCATGACTATGCCCCTATGTTTTGTTTTTTTTTAATTTTCTAATTATCATAGAAAATAAAATTAAAAAAAACAAAAAATAGGGGCATGGTCATGGCAGTTATAAGTTTTATGCACCAAAAATATTTGCTCTAGTTTCATTATCCAGGGAGAAAACAGTCGACTACGTTTGTAATAGTTTGTATGGAAATAGTCCCCGGTACCCTTTCCTCTTAAGAAGTTGGAAATTATGATCTAGATGCTGTAACTACAAAATCACGCTACAAGTATTTTGTAAGTAAAAAATATATTATTTGATGCAGTTCGGTGCATTGTGTTGCACAGCGAATTTCCTGCGCATCCGTTGACACAACCCGTTAACTTTTTTTAATATAAATCTATGGGATTTCTTTGGTAATTATTTTATAGACTGTCCTTGCATTTCTCTCACTTTATATGTTATTGTGTATTTTTACACTGAGTTCCTGTTTAAATGGGGGTGACAAATCTAAGACAAAAATAATGCAGCAATTTTTGCGCTCCACGGACAACATCTGTGTGCCGCACACTGGTCCGGATTCCGAAAATCAGGGACTTAGGGGTCGAAGTCCGAATTAGGGTCTCAAATTTTAAAATCAAGGTCTTTAAATGATTCTAAACCACTTTTATAGAATAGCTTTTTCTTATATCTGGGCCCGTTTCCAAGAAAAATAATGTTGTTAAAATTTTTGTATGGAAAAATTTAGTTTTTAGTACTTATTTTGTAAGCGGGCGGAGATGTTAAAACCAAACTTACTAGGGATCATAGAGGGTATATTACTGCACATTATTGTCTTAGACACTTGCTTCATATCTCTGCCCGTTCAAAAACGGCAGGCGTTCGAAACTCATATTTTTATTACGCGATTTATAAGGTACCTAATGTAATTTTTGACCCTGCAATTATAATATTTTAATGAAATTACCTAATTGTATTAAAAAAATGGAAAAATACGCTTTAATTCCATTTAAATGTACCTTATAAATAGCGAAATAAAAAAATGAGTTTAGAACGCCTGCCGTTTTTGAACGGGCAGAGATATGAAGCAAGTGTTTTAGATAATAATGTGTAGTAATATACCCTCTATAATCCCTAGTAAGTTTGGTTTTAACATCTCTGCCCGCTTACAAAATAATTAGGAAAAACTAAATTTTTCCATACAAAAAAATTTAATAACATTATTTTCTTGGCGACGGACCCCGATATAAGTATCTTTTGTAATTAATTAAGAAAAGACGTATTGAAAGCACAAAACGTAACAATCGAATGATGATTTTAACGAATGATGCTTAAACAGTGACTTGGTATATTGGTATGGAAGTAAGGGATATTACAGATAAGAGTTAAAAACAAGTGTCAAACGCTTACTACCCACCAAGGTATGTAATGAGTGCCATTGTCTAAGAACAATAGCAGGTATAAGGTGAAATGATCAATATGTATGCATCACGTACTTAGGTAGTATGACACCTAATGTGCGACTTTTTTTCATTTTTTTTAAATAGAATTAGGTAATTCCATTTAAATATTATAATTGTATTGTCAAAAAAGACTACCTTATGTCTTTTTTGACAATACAATTATAATATTTATAAATCGCGAAATAAAAAAAATTGTTTCGAACGCTTGCCGTTTTCGAACGGGCAAAGATATGAAGCAAGTGTCTTAGAAAATAATGTGCAGCATTATACCCTCTATAATCCCTAGTAAGTTTGGTTTTAACATCTCTGCCCGCTTACAAAATAATTAGTAAAAAAACTAAATTTTCCATACAAAAAAATTTAATAACATTATTTTCTTGGAAACGGACCCCGATATAAGTATCCTTTGTAATGCATTAAGATAAGACGTATTGAAAGCACAAAACGTAACAATCGAATGATGATTTTAACGAATGTGACTTGGTATATTGGTATGGAAGGAAGGGATATTACAGATAAGGGTTAAAAACAAGTGTCAAACGCTTACTACCCGCCAAGGTATGTAATGAGTGCCATTGTCTAAGAACAATAGCAGGTCTATGGTAAAATAATCAATATGTATGCATCAGGTACTTAGGTAGTATGACACCTAATGTGCGACATTTTTCCATGTTTTTAAATAGAATTAGGTAATTCCATTGAAATATTATAATTGTATTGTCAAAAAAGACATAAGGTACCCTATAAATCCCAAAATAAAAAAAATTGTTTCGAACGCCTGCCGTTTTTGAACGGGCAGAGATATGAAGCAAGTGTCTCAGACAATAATGTGCAGTAATATACCCTCTATAATCCCTAGTAATTTTGGTTTTAACATCTCCGCCCGCTTACAAAATAAGTACTAAAAACTAAATTTTTCCATACAAAAAAATTAACAACATTATTTTTCTTGGAAACGGGCCCCGATATAAGAAAAAGCTATTCTATAAAAGTGGTTTAGAATCATCTAAAGACCTTGAAATGAGACCCTAATTCTGGCTTCAACCCCTAAGTCCCTGATTTTCGGAATCCGGACCAGTGTGTGCCGATTCATTGCTAACTTTTTCTTCGACATGTCACCTCCAGTGAAACTCGTACCTCAGTATTTTTTTAGTTACCTATGTAGTTAGTTATCTTGTACATAATAATAATAAATACAGTAATTTTATAATGAATTGGGTTGTATAGAACAAATTATTGAATTAATAAAATTATGTTAATTTACACATTTACCTTGCTTTTTTTATACCTTACCGAATTAATTTTATATGGTAGGTACCTCAAAATAGCTATTTTAACCGATTAAAAAAAATAAGTTTACAATTATTTTCACACAGGATCGCTAAAATTCTAAAATTCAATAAGTAATAAAATAATTAAAAATTATTGCAGGACATTCCACACATCGCCATCTAGCCCCAAGCTAAGTAACCAGACTTGTGTTATGGGTGCTAGACAACGTACATACTACTTATATACTTTTCTTTTGTAATTATATACCAATAATACATACAAACAACCAGACCACAGACAAATATCTAAGCATAAATACATGTCTCAGGCGGGAATCGAACCGTGTAATGTGTTTGGCAGTCCGGTATGGTGACCTTTGTGCCAACTGAGTCGTCAAAAATTACTGGTAAATTAACGCATAGCTTAAACCAACGGGCGGAATAGGGCTTAATGGTGAGCGCACACCTACCCGCACCGCAGTCTCCGTTTGTATGCGCGCAGCACTCGCGCCGCGCCGGCCGGTGACGTCATCAGCATCGGCCTTGAGGAATTCCTTCGCTGCGGAGACTGCGGCGCGTGCGGTGCGGCTAGGTGTGCGCTCACCATATGTCTAACATAATAGCTTTGACGTAGGCATCCACTAAAACAGTCTTTTAGAAAAATTATTCCTACGCCAACGAAGTCAAAGTTAGTAAAAAAAAATACATTAATTAATTCAATAATTTATTTATCATAAGTAGATAGTTACAATTTTAAGTTAAATATAAATTAAATCTTTGGGTAAACTTCAGCACCTTAAATATAAATAAAATTAAAATATAAATTCGAATAAGAATGCAGAAGGAATGATAAGTTTACATTTACAAGCTAAATAAAATATATTAAATAACATAACAATTCTAATAAATAAAAAATAGCCTTTTAGTTAAGAATTATTTTGTAAACCTCGCTTTATTATGCTTTAAAACAATCTTAAAGAATAATGGCAAAACTTCGAACAAAAATTACTTATTTCCAAGGAGGTTAGATTCTTGAAATTCCTATATTATGTGAAACATGTGACTTTAAAGCTTAAGTTGAAAGGGTACCTGCGCTCTCTCCATACAAACGTAGTCGACTGTTTCCTCCCTGGATAATGACACTAGCACAAATATTTTTGTGCCATGACTATACCCCTATTTTTTGTTTTATTTTCATTTTCTAATTACTTATCATAGAAATTAAGATTAAAAAAATAAAAAAAAACAAAAAATATGGCATGGTCATGGCAATAACGAGTATAAGTGTTAAGCACCAAAAATATTTGCTCTAGTGTCATTATCCAGGGAGAAAACAGTCGACTACGTTTGTATGGAGAGAGAGCCGGCTCAAAATAGCGATTATCGTATCAAAAGTAACTGGATTAAACACTAACAAAATGCATGTAAAAAGCCGAATTTATGCAGTTTTGATTAAACAAAAATAGATAAGTTATACTATAAATATGCTTACTTATATTTCTAATTATAAAATATATTAAATGCACAAATTGTACAATGAAATATTGCTTTGGTTTCAATTTAATAACATGGCAAATAAATAGGAAAGCATAGAGTTCATTTTTGGTCAAAAATAAAATAAATATTGCAAGATTTGCACTCAGCTACATCTGATCCCCAAGCTAAGCAAGTAGGCTTGTGTTATGGTGACCAGACAACGGATAGAATAACGTACCTGCGGGTAATAAGGGCCACTAAAGTTTATTTAAAAAATATCTTGATATTAGTAACAACATAACAAGAAAATAAACAAAAACGAATTGTTTTTCATATTGGCAATAAGGCCCAGCGCACACCGCTGGAGGCGCGGCGGAGCGCATTTTGAAGACAACAATCACTACATAGTATAAAATAAAGTCACTTTTCGCCGTCCCTATGTCCCTATGTATGCTTAGATCTTTAAAACTACGCAACGGATTTTGATGCGGTTTATTTTTAATAGATAGAGTGATTAAAGAGGAAGGTTTTTAGATATAATGCATGCATAATACAGCCGTGCGAAGCCGGGGCGGGTCGCTAGTTTACTATTAACCTTAACTACCTTGACATACGGTCAATATTAGAATGCGCGCATGCTCTTGTAGTAGCTTGAGGGCGCTCCGGCTATCGCGTGCGAATTTATTCTAATATTGACCGTTTGTCAAGGTGGTTAAGGTTTATATTAAATTGTGTCTTCAAATGAGCTCCGCCGCGACTCCAGCGGTGTGCGCTGGGCCTAAAGCAAATATTTTTCTAATTACCTGTTTATAAGTAGTTTTCCCTATTTTTACGAAATATTCAGTTTTTAATTATGGTGGTAGGTGGTACTTTATTACCCGCATGTACGGTCGGTTGCATAATTGCAGACCCACCGTAGAGCTCCAAAACGGCTGTTATAAAAATGTTTTCAACACAAGCAAGATTCTAGACACCTGGTTTAGTTGAAGTTTAAAGTCTTCTAACTCATCAATTTATCAAACAAAAATTATTTGAATGAAAACATTCCAATAATAGTAATTTTCGAACTCTACGGGGGCTGAAATTATGCAGCCCACTGTACCTAACTTGTATCCTCTTTTTGTAAATACATACTTAGAAACAACCAGACCAGAACAAATATTTGTCTAGAGAAATAAAATATATCTGTACACAAATACTTGTTCGTCGGCGGGAATCGAACCCGCAACCTTTTGCGTCGTAGGCGTTCGCCCACTGCGCTAGGTCGTCGAAAAAATATAAACCTAAAGAATATCATATATGTTTTAGCCTTTTTTATGGCACCAAATAAACTAGATAGGATGCCTATCCGACCTCGGAATACTAATTAGCTGAACCTTACGTGACCCAGAGCTCACTCGCACATCTGTAAGGTTACCTGATTCTGTTATTAATGTGATAACGTCTAATAAATTGATGGAACACCTGCATTCACAAAAAAGATGACGTCATGCGTCCCGTTCCGGGAACGGCACGTAAAATTATCGCTTGGAAACCGACTTTACAGACACCCATTTGTATTTTATTAAACAAATATTATTATTATTTGTTTGATAAATATCCTATATCACGAGACTACGGAGTCGAGTCAAAGACAAGGCTCCGATTTGAATAGAACTATTGATAAACTACAGGAGAAAACGACTACCCGGGCTATAATTGTGATGGGATGGTAGTGGACTGGATACTGGGGAACTATGGGTACTATGGCGCCTGCCGTAACAATGTTCAACAAACATGTAAAAGTGGCAGGCGGAGACTCGCAAACTCTCAAATAAAATAGGTAAATACGACATTTTTACAGATATGCGAGTGAGCTCTGGGTCACGTGGGGTTCAGCTAATTGCTAATGTGACTGCACTTAGTTAATCTATTCGAAAAATAATTTGAAATGGGAAGTACCCAAAAGGGTAGTAACATAAAAGGTAAAAATATTAAGACTGTGATAGTAGTCGCCTTTAGGTGAAAGGGTACCGGCGCTCTCTCCATACAAACGTAGTCAACTGTTTCCTCCCTGGATAATGTCTTGGTTTTTTTCATTTTCTAATTATCATAGAAATTAAGATATAAAAAACATAAGGGCATGGTTATGGAAGTTATAAGTTTTATGCAACAAAAATATTTGCTCTAGTGTCATTATCCTGGGAGGAAACAGTCGATGTTTGTATGGAGAGAGCGCCCGGTACCCTTTCCTCTTAACACATAGGCTACTATTTATCCCAATTATCTAAAAAACTAACTCCGAAACCCGTTAGGATGTGCACTCTGCCACCTCCAAGTATCCTTACACATGTCATCTAGTGTTCTTGTCGCTCTCCAACCCAGCAGCCTATGCGAGAGTGAAACGTCTGCATAGTTAGCGGCTATATCGCCTGCGCGACGGCCTACTATCTTGTAGGGGACTTTGCGACCGCTCGCTGCTTCGAAAGCGGTTATCATTTGTAGTACTGAGTACCCAGTGCCGGTACCTGAAATGTTTGAAATTAGAATTTAATATTACAAACATTTTTTGTTTTAGGTATGGTCCCTTATTATACCTATACTTTGTACTAAAAAAGTTGTGATTACTGAAAGCAAATAAATATATTAATAATTGTTAATTGCCATTAAATTACAATTTTTATACAATAAATTAACTTAATACGTAGGTATGGCAAAAAGAGGCAAGCTCAGCATAATATGCTGTCAGACGCAGCTGCACAGCGCTGGTTTTCAGCCTGACCTTTTCTCTCTGTTTCTTGTTGATAAAGAATTAGAGAACTTTAAGCAAATTTTTTACTAATTAGATGCGATTTTTTTAAGTAATTTTTATTACTTAAAATAATTATAAGTTAAAATTGCGGTGGCGCCATCTACATATAAGATTTTTCTATCACTACATAGTATAAAACAAAGTCGGTTTCTCTGTCCCTATGTCCCTATATCCCTATGTATGCTTAAATCTTTAAAACTACGCAACGGATTTTGATGCGGTTTTTTTAAATAGATAGAGTGATTCAAGAGAAAGGTTTATATGTATAATACATGCATAATATAGCCGTGCGAAGCCGGAACGGGTCGCTAGTAAGTAATAAAGTAAACACAAAAGATCCCATTGGGTCGAAGTGTTACTGGCAATTTGTCAGCCCCCATTATATAAGATTAAGTAATAAATAGGTCAGCGTCCCACCACTATCTCACACGATGGTAAGTGACAATGCAGTCTAACATGTAGCATGCTTTCCTAGAAGGTAATATACTACGCTTGTGACTCAAAGACCCCCAAATAAAGGTCTTCGAATAACGCTAGTGAATATAGAAATACAGGAGTGGAACATAAAACTTTTCCCACCCATCTTCCTTTTGTGGCTACACCGGCCTATGCCTATACGCCTAAAGTTTATGAATCGAATCTCTTACCCAAGTTAACAGCATGGAACCCACTGAAGCCAGCTTGCTTGAACAGTGCCACAGCCTTCGCGTGCCCATCAGCCAGATCAGCCACGTGGATGTAATCCCTCACGCCTGTACCATCGATGGTGGGGTAGTCGTTGCCGAACACTTTCAGTTCGGGAAGACGCCCCACTGCTACCTGGAAACGATGGGAATTACATTTTGGAGCAAAATTGATGGTAACCATGCATCGGGGTATGCCAGTGTGGTCAGACTGGTTTAAATAGACTGCTAAGCCTACAGAAATCACAGTGGACCAAGTAATACAGTATTTTTTTCTAATTTTACATTATTTTATTTCATTTCATGGTAATGAATTCTTTAAAATCCCTAATAGTCAGCAAAAAGGTTATATATAATGCTTTTCAAATCCCTAGCCAGTAAAATAGTCACGAATCCTTAAAAGCCAGCAATAAGGTCATGATCCTTTGAAATTTCTAATAGCCAATAAAAAGTTTGTGTTCCTTTGAAATCCCTAATAGCCAGTAAAAAGGTTGTGGTCCTTGGCAATCCCTATAGCCAGTAAAAAGAGCATGAATCTTTAAAATCTCTAATAAGTGATAAAAATGTTATGATTTTTTTATAAGTCAGTCAGGTTTAGGTTATGCGGTGTTAGCCCGTCCACTTAATTCATGCTACGATGATTCTTTTGACTCAATTTGAAATAAGTGAATAATTATTCAGCCAGGCAGCTCCCCTGGGGGAGCATATGATCTGCGAGACCCTCCGAAGTTCGATCTAACTTTAAATTAGACTAGGGGACCCAATAAGATTGAAAGACTCTCAAAGACTCCCCTAGAGTTTTCGCCAGGGGTCACATTGAGAGTCAACCGTCTTATTATACATGTATTTATCTACCTGTGCTATATAAGGCATCAAATTGTTAGGTATTCCCGTCGGATCCTCTCCTATCCGGCCGCTGTGATGCGCCCCAACAGGGTTGAAATAACGCAGGGATACTATCATCCATTTCTGTAACAAATATCATCTTATTATTTTTAATATTACTGTCTGTATCTTGACGACCCAGTTGGCACAATGACCCCAGACCAGTTTTTATGCTTAGATATTTGTCTGTGGTCTGGTTGTGTCTATTATAAGTAAGTATATATTTACAAAAGAAAAGTATATAAGTAGTACTTATATCCGTTTTCTAGCAACCATAACACAAGTCTAGTTACTTAGCTTGGGGCTAGATGGCGATGTGTGGAATGTCCTGCAATTTTTTATGTCTCATTTTACGGGACTATGGACCCCCGGATCTTTGGAAGAAGTGCGTGCACATATTAATTCATTTTCATCATCATCATCATTCCACCTACAAACTTTCTTTAAAGTTTGGTGGATTTTTTTGTAATCTTTGCCTATTTTCTTTTAATAAACGATTTATTTATTTTATTTATTTATTTATTATATTTTTTTCTAAAGGAAAATTTATCGGTGCATGGCCGCGACCTTCAGAATGAAAGTCGATGTATCTACCACTAAGCCAACACCGCTCGTAACTAGTATGGCTATGAGAAATTTAACAAACCTTATCACTAGTGCAGAGATCTTTCATAATTTCCTCGCAGAAGTACTTGGACTTCCCGTACGGGCTGGTCAGCCCCCTACCGGTGACAGCACCCTCGTTAATGGGGAGCTTCTCTGGCTCTCCGTAGACGGTACAAGACGAACTGTATACTAGTTTATATACACCATATTTTCTCATTACCTGGGGAACAAATAATTAATTAAGATGATCACATATAATTCACCTTCCAAACAAAAAAAACTAAATGAAAATCGGTTCATCCGTTCGGGAGCTACGATGCCACAGACAGACACACACACACAGACACGTCAAACTTATAACACCCCGTCGTTTTTGCGTCGGGGGTTAAAAATGACATTTTAGACGTGAGTTATCACGTGACGTTAGTCTAATAAATATATTAAACAACTGTATTCACAACAAAGTGTCATGTTCCGGTACCATGAGACGCCGTCATGTTCCGATAGCATGACGGCTTTATGGTAAACGTCACGCGTCTCGTGTTTGTTTAATAATAATATCGCTCATTTGGGCTTGTGTTATGGTGACGAGAAACGAATAGAAGACGAAAGAAAAAATATATAAAGGAAAAACAAATAATCACAATTTTTTATCTCTTTATTGTGACGTTTACAAACAACCATTTTTTTATGGAATTTTCGTTCCGGAGCATACCTCTTCTGGAATGCCTTAATTAAAACTTGCAACAAAATGTTAAGTTATTGATTCGCTTTAATAATTTGTGCCTATTCTAGGCTTATGTTTTATAATTTAAAAAAATGTACTTATAATTTTATCTCAAACTAGCTGTGCTCCGCGGTTTCACCCACATAAGTTCTGATCCCGTAGGAATATCAAAATAAAAAGTAGCCAATAGCCTTCCTCGATAAATGGACTATCCAACACAAAAATATTTATTCAATTCGAACCAGTAGCTCCTGAGATTAGCGCGTTCAAACAAACAAACTCTTCAGCTTTATAATATTAGTATAGATAATTATAGATTTTCAAGTAAGTAAGTAAGTACTTAATTAAATAAAGAATTAAAGAAGAAGTAAATGCAAGCCTATGTTTATACTGAATTAATTATGAAAAGTGTGTGGTTTGTCACTCTATTTAAAAAAATCAGTATTTTTTGTTAAAACCTGGCGTTTCAAAAGCTTTACAGTTCGTCACAAGCAGACTGAAGTGACATTAGTCTTACAAAAATAATTGAAATACTAAACTACCGTCCAATTAATATTGATAAAAACGTTCCCTTTATTATACGCAGAATTGAAGCTTCTAATTTGTATTTTTTTCTATGCTGTTCTATACTATCTTCTCATTGTAATTATTGGAATGTTTTTGAATTTCAATTACCTCACAAAGTCATTATTCTATTCTTGTAAACGTATGTTCAAGTATGAATAAATACGATAAACTATTGCAAAATTAGGTTTCATTTGTTTTAAGATATCAAGAGCTTCATTTCTGAATCGTTCGCCCCGCGTCGAGCGCTATATTCTACTGATATTCGTTCGATATCGAAAACTTACTATTTTTTATTATCTCGATCGTAACGAGTGGTCTCCACCCACTCGTCGCCGAGAGGCGAGTGGTAGAATAAACGTCAAACAATCATAGTCAAACATTCGGAAACGATCTTTGAAAAATATTTACATCTTTTGGGATTATTTCGGACCAGCGACCCGCCCCGGCTTCGCACGGGTGTATTATGCATGCATGTATTATACATATAAACCTTCCTCTTGAATCTCTCTATCTATTAAAAAATACCGCATCAAAATCCGTTGTGTAGTTTTAAAGATCTAAGCATACATAGGGACATGGGGACAGAGAAAGCGACTTTGTTTTATACTATGTAGTGATGTTCGTCGGTAATTACCGATTTTTAATTTTTAGCGTAAAAAGAATAAAAAAATGACGTTTTAAATTTCGACGACGAACGATTCAAAAATACAGTAAATTGGTGTCATGCGACCTGGAAGTCGAGCATGACTTGTAGGCGTATACGACGAAGCTAAGTCACACGAGCGATTCAATAATAGAGCCCCAGTTCATTACACAAGTAAGTATCTATCTATATGTTTATTGATTTTCTATGTACCTCACCCTATATTGATAGTGAAAAACAAGTTTATTTAATTACAATTATTCAGCGGAAAAATACACGTAAATTCAACTTAATTGGTTTCCTTGACAGTTTTGTAGTTAATATTTAAAGTCGCAAATGTTTACTATAACCTCGATATCTTTTCTTTATGAAAAAGCGTTAATTATAAAATACTAGCTGTTCCGGCAAAAGTTGTTTTCAAAGGAAAAATAAAGGGGAAAAAATAGAAAACCAAGAGTCGTTGTTCGGTTCTCAGACCTAACGAATATACACAAAAAAACATCCAAATCACTTCAGCTGTTTAGGTGGAGTTTGGTAGCTAACACCGCGATTTTTATTATATTTTATGAGAATACAGAAATATATAAAATCTATTAAAACCAACAAGAAAGAAAGAATTTTTTGACTAATAATTTTCGGAAAAATAATATGTTCTAAGGCTCATTCCATGAAGGTTTTGTATTTTGTATCGGTAAAATTTAATGCAGTGCGTGACGTCAGAGTCGTGCCTGTTATCTTGTAATCAACAGACAAATTTTTTTATTTTTTTTGCAAGAATAAAATATTTGCAACACACTTTTAATGCATAAAGAGAAAGTATTTTTTTCTATGTTTGTAATAAGAATTTTTTTCTTTGTAACTAATAGGTACCGAAACTAATGGACCGATTTTGATGAAACTAAGTATGAGGATACATCAATTCATTGACAGTAACATAGGCTACTTTTTATCCCGATATTCCCACGGGATCGGGACTTACGTGGGTGAAACAACGGGGCGCAGCTAATTGTATCAATAAGTTTAAATTTACCTCTAACAACGTACAAGTTCCTGTAATATTAGCTTGATAATATTCCAGCGGTTTCTCAACAGATTCACCGACCGCTTTCAGCGCTGCAAAGTGGATGACACAGTAGATGTCGTGCTGAAATTTAAATAAATTTCAATTAGAACATAAAAGTTACCGACATAAGCCAAAGGATTAGTAAGATGAAATGGAAATGGGCGGGGCATGTGGCTCGTCGAACTGATGGCCGTTGGGGCCGAAAGTCTTAGATTGGAGACCATGTACCGGAAAGCCGGACGACTTCATTAAGGTAGCGGAAAGTCGTTGGACGCAGAATGCATGTGATCGCTCAGAAGGCCAATTCTCGTAAAAATCATCGTTGAAATTACATTTCGATTGCATTTCGATCACAAATAATACCCTCAAAGTAGCTCAAAACAACCTTAGTCACCTTTTTGCAAAAAAAAACTGACTTTGAGGGTATTTTTTGCAATCGAAATGATATTGAAATGTAATTTGAACAATGTTATTTACGAGAATTGGCCTTTTGGAAGTCTTTGGGGGAGATAAAAAACACTTACATTTTCAAATACCCTGTTTAATCCGGCCGCATCTCTGATATCCAGTTCATAAAACGTAATAACCTTCCCAGTCAGTTCTTCGATGATCCTCACTGCATCAGGTTTCTTATCGGCGGACTCTTTGTGCGCGTTCGTCAGGTTATCAACGACGATGATGTCTAAGCCGTTTGTTTCTCGTTCTAGGAGACTGGCTACCGTGTGGGAGCCTACGTAGCCGGCACCGCCCGTCACTAGGATCGCTGGCATTGTTGTGCTGGAAGAATTACAGTAGTATTTTAATTAGCGCGCGGTGACTCTATCCCTTTTCTCCGCGCGCCGCGAAATGGCCGATTTAACTGTTTTATGTAATTAAAAGACTTCTATCTATTTAGACACATCTATTTTAGTAAAAAAACCATCTGTACTACCCTAAGGGATTTGATGTAAAGTTTATGAAAATATATATTTTGTACTTTTTTTTTGCAGGACATTCCACACATCGCCATCTAGCCCCAAGCTAAGTAACTAGACTTGTGTTATGGGTGCTAGACAACGGATATACTACTTATATTACTTTTCTTTTGTAAATATATACTTATAATACATAGAAACAACCAGACCACAGACAGATATCTAAGCATAAATACTTGTCTGTGGCGGGAATCGAACCCGCAACCCTGTGTTTGGCAGTCCGGCATGGTGACCATTGTGCCGACTTTTTTCTTTACAATTGCCATAAAATTGAAAACGCTAAAAAAAATACGATTTTTTTCTATCGACGAAAATCACTCTAATCGTGTTTCGAAGTGTAAATAGAAAGCATTTCTTCACCTTTATGACAGTAGGAATATCATTCTATGGATTTTAGTGATATATCATAAAACTGTTGACTAAGACACCTCTATCGCGCTTCTGGTCATACCAGAATTGACAACTAAAACCCAGAAAATTCATTCTGAAGGCCAATTCTCGTAAATAAAATTGTTCAAATTACATTTCAATATCATTTTGATTACATTTCGATCACAAATAATACCCTCAAAGTAGCTCAAAACACCCTCAAAGTTAGATTTTTGTAAAAAAACTGACTTTGTAGGTATCTTTTGCAATCGAAATGCAATTGGGATGATATTGAAACGTAATTTAAACAATATTATTTACGAGAATTGGCCTTCTGTACCAATGAAGGCTTTTATTCATAAAATGCTTAAAATATTCATTAGTTGAAACATAACAGAGATTATTTCTTAAAAGAACTTGAAACCTCGTTTAATATTATACAATGACATATGTTAGGTAGGTGTTATACATACAAAAGACGGAATTTCTATTGACAATCAATTGTATAAGTAAGTACTTTACTAGAGCAAGAAAATATAAACCTAATCCCCTTGTTTCAAGGAATAAAATCGAATAACAACTGTAAATTCAGTCTTTATGTAAGAACTATGCATGTTTATTGTTTACGTAAGTGAAAAATACACTTGAGTTAATATTTTTTATTGTGCAGAATTTATGTCACTTTATAAAAGGGGAATGGCCAAAATGGCCACCGTTTGACGTCGTGTCTTAAATTTTATAAAATCTGGGCATCTGGGCTCCTTTTAATTTTCATTTTGAAATGTTCGGGCTTCTGTGTGAATGAACCGAAAGGGGTTTTTTTTTTTCTTTCTTCGGTCATGACCGAAGTTATGACCGAAAGGGGTTCATTTAAAACATGTTTATATGACAGCTGTTCTAAAAGCAAATCCTAAGACTAAAGGATATGATGAATAGTACATTATAAACATGTTTAAAACATGGACGGCCGAACGATTTTATCTTGAAGTTAACTAATGTAAACAATGGGCAATTTCAGTCGTCCTGGATCTCCAGATGTTTCCTGTCGTGCCTGAGGACATGCACGGTGCAGGAGGGCCGTGTTGGCAACACTGTTGCCTACTGCATCGTCAGCAGTACCGAGAGAGAGGCGCGAGTAAGGAGCGCGCTGCCGCACTATAGGAGATTTTCGGAAAAACGGGGTCATAATTCCAACGTAAATCAGAAATCAAACATTACAGTAGGGACATGAGACCTATGCTGCGGGATACAGAGATAGTTATATTTTATGATTAACAATTTAATATATCAATTGAACATCCTGCATCAATGTGACCTCAGTTCAAATGCACTTGTTTTGACGAATAGTTATTACGCAAATTACTGAGCAGCATCATTGATGCATTTTATTTTAAACTAACCTACATATTTTGGTTAAATTTATCTTTGATTATTGTTATTGGAGGTTTCGACTACAGGTAAGAATAATAAATATTATCATTTACTGATTATTCTTTGAATAGTATAAGAAATTGTGAACGTACTTTGTTTTTCAGTGACAATTGTACTTTTTGTGAAATTTAGTAAACTTCCTCTCATTCCCCAACCATGAAATTGATGTTATTATTAGTCTATAGTATTAGCTTTGTAAAACATTTAAAATTAGCTGCAGACAGTTGCGGAAACATTAAAATTTTGGCCTTTCTTTTACTTTAATGATTTTTCAACTTTTACATTTTTAACAATTTCTTTCGGGTATAACTACAGTTTTGTGTTTTAAGGGTTCCGTATCCCAACTTTTCATTTTAGGGGTAATTTTTGAAAATCATTTACACTTATCGTATAAAATAGACATCAAAAAAGGGCAAGCCAGAAGCTCAAAAGAAAAAGGTGAAGTAGAAGAACAAAAGAAGAGAATCCAAAGAGAATTCGAAAGAAAACTAGGATTAGTAGTTGACAAGCCTTAACAGTCATATGGGACATCAAATGACGGCAACACAGCCTGACGATTCTTCAAAAACTCCGAAATATCAGCTGAGATAACTAAAATCGACGCACACCTGTGATTCAGTTCTGTATACTTCCAATTAGAATGCTGTGTGAGAAGGCACAAGAGGCCCGGAATAAAGATATTAGGAAGTACAGAGATAATTTTGCCAGAAAATCCTCCAGAAAACGAAACATGAAGGATGTCATGAAAAGACTCTTATTAAGCTCAGATCACTTTATTTCACAATAAAATGGTTTAAAAATATAAATAAGAAACAATATTCCAAAGAATTATTAAATTTACTAGTAGAATCGCAATAATAAATAATAAGTAACTTTATTTTTTTAACTTTGTCTTTTTATCAGTCTCTTAAAAAAAATGCAAAATTACCACATCTGCTTTTTTATTTATACTTAGAACCCTCACTAAACGCCTATTTATTATATATTTTACATCACATATAATGTTAAAACAATAAAACAACAATTAAAGCATATCACTATTTATGACCCCGTTTTTCCGAAAATCTCCTATAGTGTGCCGCTGAGCTTTCGGAATGCAACGTCAGCTCAATCCAGGGGCCGCGAACAAGGAGCAGCCAGCTTCATGGACTTACTTGAACGATTGTCGCGAATTAAGAAAGACGTGTACATCGATATTTTAACTTAATTATTCGTGTGGTTGCACCTACTTTTGTGAATTTTGTGTAAAGCATTTTTAATTATCGTTTAGTCTATTTTATAATTTGATTTTCAATTTGTTGAGTTTATGTAAATAATAATCATTGCACAAAACCGAGATGTATTATTATTTACCCATCTTTAAACTAGACTAATTTATTTTTAATAAAATATATACTTAACTAGCTGCGCTCCGCGGTTTTACCCGCGTAACACCCGATCCCGTGAGAATATCGGGATAAATTAAGATGTAAGCTATCCTATCTTTCTGGTTGGATAAAACTGCACACGGTGTGCAAATTTGATTAAAATCGGTTAAGTAGTTTATGAATCCATCGTGCACAAACAACGTGACACGTAATTTATATATATTAGAAATAGATATACTAATAGAAATACTGATCAGAAAAACATAGGCACTTTACATAAATACTAGTTTGAGGCGGGAAACGAACCCGCAACCTTTTGCGTCGCAGGCGGGCGGGCGCCTGACACACGTTAGGTCGTCTATGATTGATATTGCACTAATAATATTGACCATTTTACATCCTATGCTGATTTATACAGCAACTTTAACATGCTATTTAAGGCGCTGCCTGGGGCATTTATTATACATATAAAAAGCTTGCATAGTGCACTGAAAATGCTTCACTATAATTATAAAACGTTGACATAAACAATCGGTAGTCAAAATCTCCTAAGAAAATGGGCATTAGGTATATTTTATTTCTTATAACTAATCATCATCTTCCTGCCCCAATTTATTTGGGGTCGGCGCAGTATGTCGTTTTCTTCCATTCACTCTCATGTTTTGTCTTACGCAATCTTGTCTTATGCATCTTTTCTTCGGTCGTCCTCTCCCTCTCCATCCCTCTACATTCATACTCATCACTCTTCTAGTCACATGCGTCTCTTCTCATCACATGTCCATACCAACTCAAACGGTTCCCTTTTACTTTTTCAGTAACCGGTGCAGACTGCTACTTTCAGGCTTCCTCTAATATACTCATTACTTATTTTATCCATCCTGTTACTCCACACATCCATCTCAACATTCTCATCTCCGCTGCATGCAATCTTCTCTCATCCTTGTTCTTTACGTTACGGCCCAGAATTCCGATCCATACATGACGACAGGTCTTATCACGGTTTTATAGATTTTACCCTTCAGTTTAAGGGGCATCCGTGGATCACATGTGGTTGCTGTGACCTGTCGCCATTTCAACCATCCAGAGTTAATCCGATGTACAGCTAAATATCCCATCTTATGACTTTTACCGACTAGCTTCAAAATGTTTTAATTTTACTTTAATTTAAGCTTTAATACGCGTACTAATAATGATAGATAATTTCACTAGCTGAATCAACATGTTTTGCGTAACAAAATCCTAGAGGTTATCGCATAGTGACGCGCTCTTGCCCTTCAGGATTCACAGCCACGCTATAATCTGTCTTAACACAACGCATATAGGGTATAAAATACCACAACATCGTTTATTATGGTCAGTAAGGGTTCGATGAACATCAGATAACTTTGAAAGGGGTGAAATGTGGGTGAATTGATTGCGTGGGTGGTTTAGGTCTTATCTGTTAACCGACAGCGGAAAACGGAAGTCCTGTGTTTGAACCTGAGAAGAGTGTAGGTATTCAAGGCGGGTGCTTTCTCTTTACAATCCTTTATTTTCTTCCTGAAAAATCTCTTTTTAGAGTCATTTTTGAAGTGAAAACTTATTTTAGTGCGGTACGCATATTTTTAGATAAGATAAAATCTCTGATCTCGCGACACCGTTACGAGACGCAGCTACAGTGTGTGCATATTTGCATGTACATATATTTTGTAGTTGTTTAGTAAATAAGTTTATATATTTTTTTTAAGTTTAAAGTTTTTTTTTTAAATTATTTTTTTAAATTTTCACTTCTATCGGCACTCCCGGAGTGCAACCGTTTTTTGCATAAATAAATAAATATTGCAGAACATTTCACACAGCGCCATCTAGCCCCGAACTAAGCTACTTGGCTTGTGTTATGGTAGCTAGACAACGAATCCCCCCCGTGGGTTCCCGCCTTGTCGTGGCGGGGGGGCTTAGTAACCGTGGCCAACCACGGTGAAGCCAAGAGGAACCCAGGGCCAAGCCAGGCTGGAGGAGCTGGCTGACCCGAGAGGGACCGCTCCACCGACTTTCCCGCAAAGTCCGGTGTGAGCGGTACGAGAGGTAGGTCGCAGTGCTGTATGAGCGGTACTATAGCCGTTTCCCCTACCTTCCGTGGCCCTGACGGGGCCGCCACCGTTTGATGGCGGACGCGGTGGGGTCGCAGAGGAAGAGGACTGTCGGTGTATCATTGCCGCTGTCCCTGTCCTCTGCGACCGGGTTTTAAAAAAAAAACCCGGGTGGTGGGCGCACCCAGTGCTCGGGTGCGCACCGCTCTGAGGCAAAGGGCTCAATAGCCTTAAAACGAGAAGACAGTCTGGGCTTCCTCCGGGCCAAGCCCGGTTTTTTCCCAGACTTGCGCGCCGGGGTCGAAGAAGAATGCTAACGTGTCGCCTTCACCCCGGCATCATGCGCGTGCGGAGCACCCCGGTGGTTTAGTCGGTCGGCCGCCCCGCCTTACATCTCAGGGGCTGTGCCAACCCGGCACTGTCTGTCGCCTCCCCCCGGGGGCGGCGGGCGTTCCTTGGGGAATTCCACCGGGTCAAAAAAAAAAAAAAAAAGCTAGACAACGAATAGAAAACTTAAATACTTGTAGGGTTCCGTACCCGTAAAAATACTCTCTTTTGTAAATATATACTAAGAGATTTATAGGTACAGGTTAATCACACGAAAAATAAACATCGAAATCGGACAATATTAAAAGAAGAAAAAAGTTAAAAAAGAACACCCTTAATGTCACCTATCTAAGAACACTTGGACTAATGAGATGAATTTAACGATTAAGGTATCGTTAAATTCCATCGAGTAGTTTGGAAGTTTGGAAGATATTATGATGGGAATAAAGAATATTACAAACATACAAACATTTATACATAAACAAAAGGCTCAAGGCTAAGCGACGCTCGCTGATCGTTTACGGTCGTGCGGGTTAAGCGACGCCTGGCGCGGTCATTACTGCGATGGGTGGCCAATTGGTAGTGAGGCAAAAATGTGTTTTCGTGAGCCCCTCCGTGCCTCGAAAGGCCAGTTAGCTGTTGGTCCCGGTTGCTACCTCTAGTAGCAGTCGTTAGGTCAAGTAAGAGGCCTTAGAGCGATCTTAAAAAGCTAACAATAGGTGAGCCACACCACTATACGAGAAGAAGACCTAGACAAACATACAAAATAGGCGCGAAAAACATAACGCTTTCCTTTCAGTCGGGTAAAAACAGCTCGGTATGTCTCAAATTGTAGCTTCAGAATACATTAGTACCTGAGTAGACACAGTAGGTATTATTATTAAAACGTTTAATCTCGTATAATTTACCTACCCATTCACTGATTAAATAAACCGTACAGTAACCACGCAAGTAAGTAATTATAGCAATAAAATAATAAATAACTGATATAATGCTATCTGAAATAAATAAGCTAGGTGAAATGTTATGAAATTGACTATTATAATAGACTAGCTTTTGCCCGCGACTTCGTCCGCGTAGAAGTCGAAAATGGATCAAATATCCACTGTCCCATACAAAAATCCTTTCTTATCGGATGCCTACGTCAAACAAAGAATACACCCTCCAAGTTTCAGGTCTCTACGATCAGCTGTTTAGGCTGTGTGTTGATCCGTCACTCAGTCAGTCAGTCAGGACAAAGCAGTTTAATTTATAGATAGAAGAAGACTAGCAGTGTTCCGCGGTTTCACCCGCGTAACTCTCGATCGCGTAGGAATTTCGGGATAAAAAGAACGTTATTCCCAATGAATCAATGTATCCTCATACCAAGTTTCATTAAAATCGGTCCAGTAGTTTCGGAGCGTATTCGTTACAAACAAATACAAGTACCTATCGATGCAAATTTGAAACTTGAGCATATTTATCAGAATGTTGACGATATAAAATATGAAGACGCCCGTCAGCAGAAAGATCATGTAACATTTTTGTTGGTAATAGGTACTAACCTTAAAAAAATAAATGTTAATAAATATTTTATATAGATACGTCTACCAGACCTATCTATATTCATCAAACCAAGAATCTTTTTAAATTACAAAGGTTGCCTGGAAGAGATCGCTTTGAGCGATAAGGCCTCCCCTTGTTACACTTATGTTTATGCTGTTTCAAGCACCATTTTCAAGAAACTTTGAAGTGTCTCAGTTTTGATGCTGTTGAAAGAGCGAAATATCGAGCTTCAAAATTACTATAGTAGGTACATTGTTTTCCCGGGTGTATCGCGTTTTTGAAGTGAAAACTTCTTTAGCGGCGTTGAGCACTTTTTCTGTAATGGGTATAAAATCTTAAACTCGCGTCAGGACACGTGACCTGATCGAAAAAGCGTAAGACGGATGGAGAGTAGACAGCTATTTAAGACGTACATATGGTATTTTTTAACGGACGACTATTGACGGACGACAAATGTCGGACGACAAAGGTCGGACGACTATTTGTTGGACGACAAATGTCGGACGACTATTTGTCGTCCGACTATTTTTTTTTTTTCTCTAACCGCGACGTTTCGACTACGTTACAATAGTCATGGTCGCGAGGAGACTTTAGTACATATACTAAAATATTAGATTTTTTTAACTCAGGACACTAACTATAAGGCACTCTAGCACTAAAATTATAAGCAAGCTATGCTATTAAATAAACTAGATAAATGCACTAACTTTTTGAATATCCGTATGTGGCACTGGCGATGTTTGGCACGTGCGTCAGTTGTCGCGGCCGTTGGGTCACTGACGGATCTCTTATCAGCTAGTTACATACCTACTCCGACGTTTTATGATTAGACGGTAACGGCACGAGGCTATCTTTACAGCACCGACAACAAAACCGTGAGCTTACAGAAACATTACTGTTACTATACGTTAACGACAACGATATGACGGCTGTGTTGATAGAAGACTAGTGATTTTTATTTTAAGCTATTGCATAGCTTTTATCGCGGGCTTTGTGCGCGGCGACCGAATCAAGAAATTCCGTAACGAAAATAAAACCTAACACCCGCCACTCCGCCTACCACGTAGCTCGGCCGAGCGTTCGCTTAACGTATTCCTATGTATATGGTACGACTGTACGAAGCTCGCACGATGCAATAGCTTTACCGCGGCAGTCCCCGAGTGCCACACGTTTTTTTTATTAATTTTATTTATTTTACTTTAATTATAACGGTTACAAACCAATTACTATAATTAAAGACAACACTACATATTATATTCTATCCCTCGCAAAACCTCTAACATACTGACATTATTACATCTTTCCATTCATCCGCAAACAAATCACATTCGGGATAGGCGACCAGAAGAGCGTCAAGGGACTTGAGAGCACGAGATAAAAGGTACTGCCCGTGTGACACTGTTTGGGGGATATTATAACATGACAATATGACAGCTCTGCTGACCTCATGACGGCTATTAGAACCACAAGTCGGCTGTTACATACAACTACACGACGACTGCTATTATGACGACATGACGGCAGCTATGAGCAAGAGGTTGACGGCTGTTATAACCACAAGACGGCTATTATGGGGACTTGACAGCGATTGTGTTCTCATGACTACTGTTATGACCACATGACTGCTGTTATGACCACATGACAGCTGTTATGACCACATGACAACCTGTTATGACCACATGACAGCAGCAATGACCATTTGACGACCCAGTTGGCACAATGGTCATCATGCCGGACTGCCAAACACAGGGTTGTGGGTTCGATTCCCGCCTCAGGCAAGTATTTATGCTTAGATATTTGTCTGTGGTCCTGGTTGTTTCTATGTATTATAAGTATATATTTCCAAAAAAAAAGTATATAAGTAGTATATTCGTTGTCTAGCACCCATAACACAAGTCAAGTTACTTAGCTTGGGGCTAGATGGCGACGTGTGGAATGTGCTGCAATATTTATTTATTTATTATTATTTATAATGGCATGACAGCAGCAGTAGGTATTTTTGTCGTATCAGTGTCATTATAGTCTAATAGGAAATAGCCCCCACCCATTCAATATTACAAATGGATTACGTTATCAAGTGCTTGTATCAGTTGTTGATAGCGATCGCGAGCTATAGTTGTAAGTAAAGAGATAGCGGTGTAATATTATTTGATGATGATTGATCGTCTGAAATTGGTATAGATAAGCTCGGTCTCTTTAATCCCTGGCATCTCTTCTGGAGGTCTGCAGCAGCCTGAACAGGGTACTAGCCTTCTGGAAGGACCAGCAGGGCAAGCATGGGCCGAGGATAAAAATTATATCAACCCGTAATGTCCTTTGTCAAGGGAGAAAATTATTTTGTCCACGAAAGCAAGGCAAAAGGGGCAAGGATAAAAGTATATCCCCACTAGCTGCGCCCCACGGTTTCACCCGCGTTGGTCCCGATCCAGTGAAAATATATGACGAAAAACGCTGAGCAATTTCACAGATGTCAAATTGACACACATCTGTTTCTTTGACAGATGTCAATTTTTCGACACTTTTCGTTATATTTTAGACAATTCACACAATATTTAAAAAAATTATAGCCTATGTTCTATTCTGATGTATAAGCTATATTATTGTAAAGTTTCATTAAAATCCATTCAGTAGTTTTTGCGTTAAAGAGGAACAAACATCCATACATACATCCAGACATCCATACATACAAACTTTCACGTTTATAATATTAGTAGGATTTGACATTACATTACATGTGGACATAATATTCCCTGGAGTATATTATCTACCCTTGCGCCCATGCTCGGGGGGTGGACAAAACTGACAGAGGGAAAGACTATTTTGGCCTTTCCCGGTGGATAAAATATCTCTGGCCATGCTAGCCCTGCTGGGATGGTTGGAGTGACAAGGAGGATCTACTCACACGCACAATGGCCCAAATGAAGAGGCTAAGTGGAAACAGCCCTGCTAGTATAAAATTGGTTATTTTTAATGGGCTATTGTACACAGCGCCATCTAGCCCAAAGCTAAGCAACTAGGCTCGTTATTAATTTATTTAAATATATATTTTTTTTAAGTTAGAAAGCACTTTTAATAATTAAAAGTCTTTGAAGCTGATTTACACAGATATGTGGTGTTAAAGAGTAGAGATTGCATTAGAAATGGAGTGGTAGAATTTTGGGAGGAAGGAAGTTGAGGAGAAACAGGGATACCCATTGGTGTAATAGTTTTCCTTTATTTTTTCCTCAAATCCTTGTAGGTCTTTTGAATAGCATCCTAAAAGGTATAGACTACTTTTTCCACAATGTATACTTTTACACTAATATTATAAAGAGGAAAGATTTTTTTTTTAAGTAATGGGCTCCAAACTACTGGACCGATTTAGATGAAACTTGGTGAGAGGATAAATTGATTTATTGAGAGCAACATAGGCTACTTTTTATCCCGATATTCCCAGGGATTTGGGAGTTACGCGGGTGAAACCGTGGAGCACTGCTAGTAGATAAATAAAACCTAAAAAAACATGAAAGTTTAAAGAAACATGATAGTTATATATAGGATATTTAATGAGTGTTCGATGTGGCTAAATTTTAAGCCTGCCAATATTTATTTCTGGACACTGCATGGATTTGAATGAAAATTAGTATGTAGATGGCTAGAATCTATACTTAGGTACCTATATTAGAAAGAGAAAATAATAATTTTTGGAATCTTTATTTTTATAGAATAGGCTCGGAAATTACTGAAATGATTTTGATGAAACTCGGTATGACAATACATTGGTTCCTTGGGTAACTAATGCACCTTTTTAAACCTAATTCCCAAAGGATCGGGACTCACATGGTGAAACCGTGCAGCATTGACTAGTAGCAGAGAACAAGTCTAGGTACCTTATTTTTATCCCGGAATTCCCAGCGGGGCGTGGCTAATTTTACTGCCTTAGTAAAAAGATAAATCTTCACTTACTATAGATATAATTAAAAGCTCTATCAATTATTACTTATTATTATAAAGTCACTAACACAAAGACCTGAACTATTGAAAAACTGAAAGATCCATGACTTACCCATTTAAACTTGGTTTTATTATGTTACCGCTTCCTGAACACGTCACAACGCTCAAGGTTTGTTATTTATTGCTACAATGTAACGATAATAGTAATGTAAACATTGTTTTCGTGTAGTTTTCAGGTGGTTTTCAGTAATTCAGTAATGTCACTGAAAAAACATTGATCGTTTTATATTTACTACCGTAGTTTGAGTAAATACTAGAAGGTTTTCGACGCTTAGTTGCATAGATACGCTATTAATACTTTACTTACATAATTATAGCAAATTAATTAAAATTGTTTATTTTCGGGACATAATGTTTATCCGCTCTACATTTTCAAAATACACAATCGAAAACTTTATTTTATAGTATGTTTTGAATTTTATAATTTCCTAATTTAAGGTCTGTAAAGTAAAACAAGTGTGTCGTTTTATGCATAATTAATTTATAAATAGTTGGCAATAAATCGTAAATATAAAATCATAACGAAAAATACTAAAAATGTATAATTGGATGTATAATTTTAACCTACAAAATTTCAATCAAAAATATGTTTCAGAACGCACTAAGTCCTACAGTAAACGTTTTGAAACTAATTTTTATTAAGGTCATGAATATATTGTTTGTTAGGACTTGAAGGAAATCAAAGTCTTTGTGCCTAATCTATAAAAAATGGAACAATAAAATATTTTTTTAATAATATTTTTAAGTATTTTAATAACATTAGACAAGTATATTATCTATTTTAATAAACTGTCTTTTTTGTCATCAAAAAAAAATCAGACAATAAAAGTAGTTTCTGAATAAATGTAAAGTAATAATGATTGCCAGCAAAAACAGAAACGTACACTTTAGGACTTTTTTTGTTGAAAGGGGTAGAATATGTGTAATTCATTTAATACTCTTACTAAAGGCTTTTACACACGTTACGATTTGGTCGTCCCGACCAAATTGACACAACCAAATTGGGTATCGTTACACACGCTACGATTTGGTCGGATACTATTCAGAGAGAACATTGATACACATCGTGGTCATTAAGTAGTTTCTGGGGTTCCATTCCTCAGGGGGAAAAACGGGACCCTATTACTAAGACTTCACTGTCAGTTCAGCAGTCCGTCCGTCTATCAGTTCCATCCGTCCGTAAATCCGTCCGTCCATCTGTCTGTCTGCCTTTCAGTCCGTCTGTCATCCGGTTGTATCTCATGAATCGTGATAGATAGAGAGTTAACATTTTCACAGATTATGTATTTCATTAGTGTCGCTTTACAAACAACAACTAAAAAAAGAAAAAAATGAAGTGGGGCTCAAATACAACATGATACGGAACCCTTCGTGCGGGAGTCCGACTCACACTTGTTTGTTTCGAACACGAAGTTGGGTCCGATGCGTACACACGTCCCGATTTTGTCGGATACAACCAAATTGGGTGGGCGTGTCCAATTTGATCAATTAATAATAATTAAGTCTGCCCGACCACGATACACACGTCCCAATTTGGTTGTACACCCGACCAAATTGTATGTCAGACCCGACCAAATTGGGACGTGTGTAAAAGCCTTATGAAAGTAATATTATAGTAAAAGTATAGTAGTAATTACTCAAAAAGTTATTAAGCCGATTTGATAAGTCCAAAATTGTTAACTATTGATTATTTCTTTGGCAACCTAGAACTTTTTTTTAGACAATTATGACTTAATTTTTGTTTAAACTCTGACAACACTGATTTTCGGTCTCTTTCGCTCCCATTTAGTATTCAAGGTAGCCGATGTTGTATATTTTTACGAAATTTTATTGTTTTTATCATATTTTTACAACAAATATTTATTTTACACCCTTACAAAATCATTAGGCTATCTATTTTACGTAAAACTACCCTTGTTACGGTAATGATTACTTGGATATTTTGTGGTGACAAATCCACTGTTCAGTGTCCAACGTTGTTTTGGTTTTTGAAAGTGATACAAAATGAAATTCTATGAATTAAAACATAAAACATATCTGGTTTAACGAGCTTTTGGATAAGTGCTAGTGATTTTCCGTGTGAAAATGGGTTTTTTGAAGTTTTCGGCGGTGTAAAGTTTTCTAACCTCTAAACACAGACTGTGCCTCTAAAAATGTGAATACATGGTAAAAAATGGTGTTTCGTGTTCGCAGATGAGTACGAAGATTATCAAAGCTAGCGCGGCCGAGCCGGACACGTTCGAGACGTCGATCTCGCAGGCCCTGGTCGAGTTGGAAACCAACTCCGACCTGAAAGCTCAGCTGAGGGAGCTCTACATCACTAAAGCTAAGGAAATCGAACTGCATAACAAGAAGGTGAGAGAAACTGTGCTTAATTCTATAGCTAAAGTTGATGTACTTAACTAATTTAGAAGCTGGATGTTAGTGAAGTCACCTAAACTGATTTGATTGCATGTGACTGTGATCCTTTGCAAATACATTTTCATTATTTGGTGGTGCTTCTATGACAACTTTTAGGAATCCCTTCAAAGTGCTAATTGAACATGGAAGTGCTGTGTAAAAATTGAAATTTGTATAACGACTGACGAACTGGCTATGGGTAATGGGCTGTGTGTTGTCTGTCACGAGAAAGTTTTTAATAATTCCTAGAAGCATAGATTGGAAATAAACCCCATTATTCAAATTTGATAAATCTGGGTCACTCCCAACTATCTTAGCTGTGACTATCAGCAGGCCGTCCTCCAATAAATTACACCCGAAACAATAATTAAATTGGTACAGAAAACACTGCTTTCGAAACGTGCCCACCAGTAAGAAGAAGGCGCAAGAACTTGTGCTTGTATATGGGCTGTTTTCCGCAATCAGACCCTTCTAGTTAGGTCCCTTTTGCGTGGGGTTCCACTTGTCAGGGGGAGAACCAGCCCAGCTCTTTCATAAATTTTGCCACTAGATGTGGCTTAGCAAACATTTTTGGAAGGCTTTTAACGTCACCTAGAGTCCTGAGTCTAATATCTATCAATACCATGCAGTCCAGCAGCACATGTGCGGTCGTTTCCTCAGCCTCCATGCATGCTCTGCATAGTAGGCTGTTCGTTATATCCAGTTTATAAAAGTGCTTGTTGAAAGCGCCGTAACCGGTCAAGGCGCAAGAAACTTCAAGAAGTTTTACTCCAAGAAGTTGCGACTTATTTTGAAGAAGTTTTTTATTCACAATAAGTCCAGTAGTTTCAGAGCCTATATTAATTACTAGCGACCCGCCCCGGCTTCACACGGTTATATTATGCATGTATTATACATATAAACCTTCCTCTTGAACCACTCCATCTAATAAAAAAACCGCATCAAAATCCGTTGCGTAGTTTTAAAGATCTAACCATACATACTTTGTTTTATACTATGTAATAATATGATTATTATTTTATAATATTGATATAGAAGTTGATAACCATTAACAAATATATAAATAAATCTATTATTATTTCCAGTCAATCATCATCTATGTGCCGATGCCAAAACTGAAGCAATTCCAGAAGATCCAAATCCGACTTGTTCGAGAACTGGAGAAGAAGTTCAGCGGCAAACATGTGGTCTTCATCGGAGACAGGAAGATCCTTCCCAAGCCAAGCCACAAGACCCGTGTTGCTAACAAACAGAAGAGGCCACGTTCTAGGTAAAAATTCAACTTTAATATTATAAATGTAACAAGCCTTTGGCAGACGCAATTAAGGTCTGACACAATTGGCATACTAACTCAAAATGCACCGCCCATTTTTGGCAAATCATAGGACAGCAAGTTTTGTTAAATATCCCGTTTCCGACATGCTTTAGAAGTTTGGTGTGAAAACATTATTTTTTCACTAATGCCCTCTATTGATTGGCATGGGTCTTGAAATGCACTGCACTAAAACAAAATCACTATGCCTAGCTCCCCCCTTTGAGTATTTGTGTTTACTATTGGGCCAATTGTGATAAAAATCTGTATATAGCTGAAGTCCTGAATTAACAGGCTATTTTTTATCCTAAAATTTCACACAGGATCTTTAAATTGTGATAAATCTTAGCTTAGTATAGCCTGGAATAATACATAGACTACTTTTTATCCTGAAATACCCTACTTGTTATGAAATATTATGGGATTATTCAATGAGAGCAAATATGTGAAAAGTATATTTAATTACTTAGCACACTTATTAAGGAACACAAAAATTAAATCATTTGCAATGTCAAGCAGGCGTGTTTCTTTTTATTGTCATACTAGCAGTGCTCCGCGGTTTCACCCGCGTAACTCCCGATCCCGTGGGAATATCGAGATAAAAAGTAGCCTATGATATTCCCAATGAATCAATGTATCCTCATACCAAGTTTCATTATAATCGGTTAAGTAGTTTCAGATCCTATTTGTTACAAACAAACAAAAAATAAAATGAGTGTAGAGTAGATAAAACTAAATCATTTCTGGTTTTATTACCTCTGTGGCACGGTGGGCAAACACCCACGTGAAATGCAGAATGTGGTAGATTTGATTCCTGCTGTAAAACAAATTTTTGTTTCTGCTCTAGGTTGTCTGTTGTTTGAAAAATAAAAGTATAGTATACTAGCGACCCGTCCCGGCTTCGCACGGCTATATTATGCATGTATTATACATATAAACCTTTCTCTTGAATCACTCTATCTATTAAAAAAACCGCATCAAAATCCGTTGCGTAGTTTTAAAGATTTAAGTATACAAAGGGAAATGGGGACAGAGAAAGCAACTTTATTTTATACTATGTAGTGATAGTGAAGAATTGTACCTGTTGTTTGACCACCATAACACAAGCCTAGTTGCTTATCTTGGGGCTAGATGGCGTTGTGCAAAATATTCTGCAATATTTATTGTTCCCATTTTCCAGGACACTAACATCTGTATACGACGCTATCCTGGAAGACCTGGTCTTCCCCGCTGAGATTGTTGGCAAGAGGATCCGAGTAAAGCTGGACGGCTCACAGCTGATCAAGGTCCACCTAGACAAGAACCAACAGACTACTATTGAACATAAGGTGAGATTGTTTGAAGTATTGATTTAAACAAAGATATGACTATGGCAGGAAAGTTTGGTGTCTGAGGTTGACAAGCAACAGACTGAGGTGACATCAATATGTGATGTGCTAATTACGGTGCTATGTATCTTGCGGAAATATGGGAGTAAAAAGTAGCCTATAATCCAGAACTCCAGCTATTTACACTCCTACCAAATTTTATCATAATTTGTTTAGTTTTTGCGTGAAGCAAATTTTTCGGGTACAGCTATATTATTAGTACGGCTCTGCTACACTTACATTAAAAAACAGTTATTTTCGTTTTGTTTGTAACATCAGATATTTTACTGAAAGCATTTTCCTCGAAATGATTTTGAGATTTACGTTTGTGCTCAAAAGGTTTTGTGTTTAAGTTTTGCTTAATGTAATGTATTTTGTTTTTCCAGGTGGACACCTTCCAGTCTGTGTACAAGAAGCTGACGGGTCGCGAAGTTACCTTCGAGTTCCCTGAACCTTACTTGTAAACTTAGGACTAACCTTTACAATTAAACAAAAATCCTAAAATTGTTGTTTCATTTAGCTTCAGGGATGATTCTCATAACACCATGCATTGTCTGAACCGGGGGCATCCAGGCACGGACAATACACATATCATTCACTTTTATATAAATTCATCATCCGCCGATGTAACCGGTTGCATCCCTCTCGGGAGCCCGGTGTCCGCTTTTCCTTCTTTTTTACGCCTCCACTTCGCACGATCTTCGGCATCCTGGTTAGTAAGGCCATTTGCATGCATATCACTCTCTACGACGTCAAGCCAGCACTTCTTGGGTCTACCCAATCTGCCACGCGACCTGGCGGAGGCGCCATGGCAAGATATTTGTTCCCCTTTACACAAATTGCTTCATACAAAATGTATGTAACTTTTCAAATCTGTGCCCCTTCCGGGCCACGCACACTCACGGCTTGGTATAATAAGAATCATCCCGAATATGGATATAGGCTACCCATTTAGTATAGGTTAACAAGGTTCTAGACGTATTCTTTGACCCAGACGTCCTCTGTGGCGAAGTGGGCGAGTACACCGTCGATGCAGAAGGTGGCGGGTTCAATTCCCGCCTCTAAAAAGCATTTATGTACAGATATTTGTTGAATATACGCAAAAAATTTCATGCAAATCGGTTCAGCCTTTAGGTGGAGTTTGGCAATTAACACCGCTACACGAGAATTTAAATAAACATAATTGCATAAATCAGTCAATCTAACATAACTTATACTTGCTGTATAAAATAGTCATTAGTCAGGAAAAAGTATAAATCACACTTATTTATTACACATTATATCTCTCTTTGAAAAAAGTACTAGGCAAGCATAAGTCAGTGGAAGGTTTATATCACACTTATTACACATTAACTCTCTCTTTGAAAAAAGTACTAGGCAATCAGAAGTCAGTAGAAGGTATAAATCTCACTTATCTCTCAACTAACCTTCTACTAAGTTCTGATAGCCTAGTACTTACAAACCAATTACTATCATTCAATTCACACAGTAGGTACCTAACGGAAAGTGGTGGTGTGTAAGGACTTGCTCTCATACGAATAAGTATACCTTCAACATAGTTCTTACCACGTTCTTACACCCTGATACAAACCTATTATCTACAAATTTTGATAAAAGGTAATCTCAAGGCATTCACGTGCCATATTTAGCACGCGGGACAGGGGGTGAGCAACCGGTCAACCAACAAGTTGTACCTATTTCACTTGGTTAGGGCAGGAATAAAGACCTACCTTGCCCCTTGATTTCTACAGGAATTGAGACTTACACGAGCGTTAATTTATATCTATATTAAAAAGAGGACATATTTATTTGTTAGTTTGTAACGAAAAGGCTGCAAAACTAGAACTACTGGACCGATTTTGAATGAAACTTGGCAAGGATTATATTGATTCCTTGGAGGTAACTAGGTTACTTTTATCCCGATATTCCCACGGGATAGGGAGTAATGCAGGTAAGAAATAAGACCACAAAACATATTGTAATTAATCTGTATTATCTAAAATTACAAATCTTTTTATAATTTCCGTCGTTTAAAACTAGTAATGTGATTATTCAGCACAAAGTTAACTTCGTCTAAAAATATCTGATTTACATTTTTACAACATTTAACTAACATTATTTAACATTCAAGGGGGTAGTTTGAAGTTAGAATTCCATAGATTACAGACTTTATATCGGCCAACAACATGAATCGGGGGATAAACATCGGGCGACGAAAAATCTGTAGTCTACGAAAGCTAATGAAAGGAATAAGGAGAAATCAACTATTATTATAATGTGCTGAATTTATTACACTTACAATGCAACCAACAAGTATCAAATAAATACGAGTGCTGTATACATAATAACCTCGTGATTGGTCGTTTAATTCTGCCTTTTTGACAGCTGTCAATAATCGTCCAATAAGAAGACGCCACGTCACATAACTTTTTATTAGTTGATCGCACTGAACTTTTTATTATTATGACATTGGTTAAATGTCGTACAAATCCAATTAAAATTATAAAAATTGCACCTTATTCTTCTAAATAAGTTGGAAAAGTTATTTGAGAAAGTAAGCAATTAAAAAAAACCTAAAACTTATTATGAGTTAATTATGGATATGAAAAGACTTTAATTCAATAATTCAAATAAAGTATTAAAATTAAAAATTGAAGTATAAAATATTTATACTTACGATTATAAAAAAGCGAATGTAAATCCTACTTATGTTCTATAGATAATAAAAATAAAACTCAGTTCATACAATCATTTCATTTATAATAGGTACCTACTTAAGAGGAAAGGGTACCGGAGGCTTTCTCCATACAAACTATTACAAATGTAGTCGACTGTTTTCTCCCTGGATAATGACACTAGAGCAAATATTTTTGGTGCATAAAACGTATAACTGCCATGACCATGCCCCTATTTTTTGATTTTTTAAATTTTATAATTTTTTAAATTTTAATTTCTATGATAAATAGAAAATGAAAAAAACCAAAACATAGGGGCATAGTCATGGCAGTTATAGGTTTTATGGCACAAAAATATTTGCTCTAATGTCATTATCCAGGGAGGAAACAGTCGACTACGTTTGTATGGAGAGCTCGCAGGTACCCTTTCACCTTAAGCAGGCCACAATTAAAGCCTCAAGCAAGACGGAAGCTCGTCACATAAGTCTGCAAGATAGGTACTTTACCTTTATTTTACCGTCCACATCAATATAAAGTCTATCTATATTAATCAACATAGCGCACCAAATAGTAGAAATAGCGCAGGATATATAGCGATAATAGACTCGTTTCAGAGGGAAAGATCCACTTTGGCTCTGCCAGCGGAGTAATAGTATATCAACACAGCAAACAGTGAAAAAATCAAGGAGGCAAACCATTCTCATATTTACCATCATCATGTCAAAAGAATGGACTACCCTCTTTTTTTTTTAAGTCGGTTTTTTTCTAAAACGAAACGCGACAACAGCGCCCCCAATGCAGACTTTTGTGACGAGAACTCAGAAAAGTGTTGCTATGCCAATATACACACTTTTTGGGTATTGTAACTAACAAACTAAAAAATACGATTGTCTCTGGACAGTTGCTTCTGATAAAAATATTCATATCGGCGAATTTTTTTCGGTTTTTCATTACTCAATATTTGTTTGAATATTATTTTCGACACTTTTAAACCCAAGTTACTATATTTGGTATTTTTTAAATATCATTGGCAACACTGTCCAATATGCGCAGTGACCATCATGCTTGAAGTTATGTTTTAGTAATAAAATTGGTCGGGTCTATATGTATAAATCTTCTACTGAAATAAAATAATATGGTATAATTATGTAATGTACATACATTTTGATATAAAGATACATAATTATTTAAAATACATAAATAAATAATTTTATTTATTTATGTTTTTATTTAATACATTTAATCACATTCAGAAACCCAAACTTATTGCATAGATAATATATCACTAAACTTTAGTATGTCTAATGAAAAGAAACAATGGGAAATTTTCAGTAGATTTGTTTTGTAAGTTATTCTAGATGGCGCCTTTCATCTATTAGACAACTTTTGAACTTTTGTTTAATTCTTCTGAAAATTCAAACTTTTGAAATTTTTGAGGTTATGTTTACACGAAAATCAGCTGTTTTTTTAAATAACAGGTCATTGACCTTGGGGTCTTAATTGCTTATTGAGTTTGGACTACTATTTTAAACATGGTATTTATTTACAAAAACAGCTGTTTTATCAATTACATAACATCATTTAAAAAAAAATAATTAATAATTAGAGAATTGCGTATATTTTGTATTCTTTATAAGCGCGCGCCATCTTGTTTAAAACTGAGAACTAGATATTTTTTATGAAAATTTCCCATCAAACATAGCTGCAAGAATAACTACATGCATACATAGAACAGATTAATCTAAGTAATTTATAATTCAAAATACAATTGACTTACGAAAAAGAAAATTGAGATATATTCTTATTATTATCATATGAAATCCCTGAACAGCTCCCCAACCGCGTAACACGGTTACAATCGCTTTGAACGAAATAGTTGCTAAATTGTAAAGTAACTAGTTTTATAAGACTTTAAGCATTATCGTGAGTTTTCTCTGTCACATTGTAGAAGTTCGAATAGGCTAGATATAGTTACAACGCTGAACATCCGATTGAGGTACGTGCGAAAAAATAGCATAGGTTCGCCTGCCAGATCCGCCATATTTAAAATCAAGCTTTAGTAGCTTGTTGGACAGGCAAGAAGTTATTCATAAATAATTTATAAGCCTTCTTTATTTAAAATGTGTTGTTACTTTCGCACTTTACAGATGACAGGTATGCGACAGTGACAAAACATCTTAACTAATGAAGGTTTAGATATTTATGAATATGAGTAATAAAGAGTGTAAGATGTTATTGTAATTAAATTATCTAAAAAGTGAAAAATAATGTGTGAAATATTGTATTTTCTTGTTACTTACCCAAAACCATATCAAGTTTTGGTAATGTAGCCATTGTTTTATCTTAAATCTTGATATTTTGAATTACTTCTCTACTAGTTGTTGTTAACTTTACTTGAAACATTGGCTATTAGTACAAGTCGTGTGAAGCCAAAGTAAAAAAAGAATGTTATTAATTTTAATTTCATAAGTAATTTATTTAGCTTTATTTTGGTTATTTTTTAGTCTTTATAAACGAACTAGGAATTGAGTGACTTTTATTTCAACTATTTCCTTGAAAGCGATAGTAACTGTATTAGTTAGTTAGGGAGTAGGGTACATAATTTTCAAGTAAAAATAATATCATGATAATATTTAAAACTACCGTCTTGTGAACGAAGCAGTGATATATTGGTAGAATATCGATTCTTAAGGGTTTAGAGTTTAGATGGAACTTTGAATCGGCAGTAATTTTTTGATAAATCTTTTATATTTGAAAAAAAAAAAAAAATATCGCGAAGGGATTTGAACCTACGACTCCTGGTTGATTTTTATCAGCTAAGGTACAGGGCGTCCCATCGAGTCAAAATTAATGTACACTTTATTTTTATTATACGACGATTCGGATATATATGTTACCTAATATTAAAAGATATTATATTATTTTTAACTTTTTGTTAATTAAGTGTTAAAAACAAATGCAATAATAATTAACATGAACTCAAAAATAATCTTGTATGTATGTATGTTTGTTCCATTAAACAATCAATAGAGGAGATAGAGATAAAAAATTGTATAAAATATAAAACAAAACTTTGGTCTGTAGGTAACTGTTTAGTTAGAGAGGTTGCAAGAACTGATACCAATATATCAAAGCAAACGATCACTATACAAGACTAAAATATTCATTAAGGTGGCCCTTTATGGACTTCAGACACATTTGTCAAATCAAGTATGTTTATAATTTTCTTTTAAGTGGGTATGGGCTAGAGCAGCATTTTCCATAGTGGGTGATAACGCCCCCTTGTGGGCGCTGCAGGCCTAGAGGGGGCGGTAAGAGATAAAAAAAATGGGTGTGTTGTGTACTACCTACTGCGCTCAGGTCTCAAGTTAATTCTTGCGGGTTATAGTAAAAGTCTCGTTTAGAATGAATGTTTAATCACCGCTAATATAGCTCACAATTAAATATTTAATTTGATGTTATAGTGGTTTTTAGGTAGGTGAAAAAAATGGGAAAATAAGTTTGGGAACCCTCGGGCTGGAGCATTTACTAGTAACAGAACAAACGTTTTAAAAGCTCACGAATTGTATTCATTCAGAATTTTAAAGAAGTTTTTTGATCATATTACCACTCATTAACCGACTTCAAAAAACGAGGAAGTTCTCAATTCGTCGCGTATTTTTTTAAATGTATGTTCGTTTGTAATACTATTATCCATCTAAATCTGAATGTGACCATGGAAATCGTCAGAAATAAATAAACAGTATTATTATGATTTCGAATCGCGGAGAAGCAATAAAATACTTTTTGGGCAATATTTTCGACAAATGTGTCTAAAGCCCATGAAGGGGCCTCTTAAAACTAAAAAATACATGATAAAACTTCGAATGAATGATGCGTTTAACCAATGTTATGAGATCCTGATAGTTTCAACCAGTCGTTCTGTAGAAAAATAATGTGTTTATTCAGCTTGTATTGAATTTTTAAGGCGCAGCTAGAACAAAAATTGAATGAAAGAAAAGATATATTAGGTTACTAAGGTCAGATCATAGATAACCCCCGAACAGATGCCGCATATAGAATAGATGCGCGCAACACAAAGGCTTTAATTCAAAATCTTATTAAAAATCTTGTGTTCTACGGCTCATTGACTTGGTCGATATAGGATGAATATTTGAGCCTTCAGAGTCAATTCTTCAAGTATAAGAGATAGAAAAATGCTGCCAACAAAGTCTCGACTAAGTCTATATTACGGATTTAGTCGTATGTAAGCAAGTATGTGTTGCCAGCATGTGTTGTTCTATGTAAAAACAAAAATCCCGTAATCTCACTAAGGTATTATAAGGTATCCCAGCCTGCCTAGCATGAAGACCAAAACACGATACGATAAAGCGATATCACGCGATATAACTACATCAACTCTCAAAATATGATAGATAAAGCCGCCATGTTGAATTTTTATCATAATTTTTATCGCAATTTATAATAAAAATTTAACACGGCGGCTTTATCTATCATATTTTGAGAGTTGATGTAGTTATATCGCGTGATATCGCTTTATCGTATCGTGTTTTGGTCTTCATGCTAGGCAGGCAGGACACTACTGAGAAAATACATTTTTTGCATAAAAATAACAGAATTATTTTAATTTAAAGTTCGAGAAAACAACCAATGCAATGCAAATTTGATAAATTTTCAAAATATGGTAATACCATTGTTGGTAGCGAACCTTTAGGTAAATGGTGTTGTCACATTTTGAAAACTCCTCAAACTTTGATTTTCAAAAAAATATTTTTTTGTTTCTTATTATTATTTCTTTTTGTATAAGGTGCGTTTATACCTGTAGAGTGATTATAGAGCTTTTGTTATATGTGGAATATATTAGGGGTTAATTTATGGGTCGATTTTTTAGACCCAAGCAACGTTGGAGATAGTATCTATACTAATACTAGCTGCCCTCCGCGGTTTCACCCGCGTAACTCCCGATCCCGTGGGAATATCGGGATGTAAGCTATCCTATCTCTCAAGTTGGATCGAACTGCACATGGTGTGCGAATTTTATTATAATCGGTTAAGTGGTTTAGGAGTCCATTGAGGACAAACATTGTGACACGAGATTTATATATATTAAGATATAAAGCTGAAGAGTTTGTTTGTTTGAACGCGCTAATCTCAGGAACTGCTGGTTCGAATTGAAAAATTCTTTTTGTGTTGGATAGTCCATTTATCGAGGAAGGTTATAGTCTACTTTTTATCCCGATATTCCCACGGGATCGGGAGTTACGCGGGTGAAACCGCGGAGCGCAGCTAGTTAGATCTATGTTTATTCATGTGGTTACTGTACATTGAAAAATAAGTGTATTTAAAACATTGTGATTAACAACAATACAATTCATGTGCAATTTTACATAATTAACTTTATTAATAACATACATATTTGTAATTTTATCAAGAGTTTTGTGGAATTTAGGGCGGCTTGCGTGAGATTGAGATTAAAAAGACAATAATGGCAAAAAATAGAAAAAAAAAAAAAACTTTGCAAAGAGGTTAGGTGCTTGAAGTTCCTATAAGTGTAATGGCGTCAGATGTTGGTGAAGAAAATGAAAAACACGTAACTTTACTTTATCATTTTTTCCATAATTACACACACAAAATACTGTCAATTTAATTGTAGAATTTTATCATAATTTTTCTATTTGTGTATTTATTTGCCTTGCCATTAGCGCAGTTGGTATCCCATCACGAGATAGCGATTTTTTATAAATAAAAAATTTCAAGCGTACTTATCCATTTTGGCATCAAAATGTTCAGATTTGTGAAGGGACACCTCAAGTTAGCTGGAAGATTTTGTTTAATTAAGACCACTCTTTGACCGTGTGAGGATGTGGTCTAAGATTGCCCATAGACAAGTAATTTTTTTTTTAAGAATATTTATTATTCTTTTAAATAGTAGTTTTTTTATGAATATTTATTATCGTTTAAAAATTGAGTTTAAGAAATATGTTACTGAAGCGAAATAAAAGAATCTAATTAAAATATTGCCTACCAAATTAGTTATGTAAGAACACGCATCATCAGTGCATAAAAAAACGTCTGCAAAGGCTCTTGGCGCTGTCCTAATTTCGCATCCGTCAATTAGGACATTCAATGTGTTCGATCGCACAATCGTACGACTATTTTCGACGCATCAGTCGCAATTAGGACAGCGCCTAAGTGTTATTAAAATCTCTTGATAAAACAACGTATGTATGTATGTGTGAGATGTATTTACCATTATGTTACATTGGTGTTACGATAGGTTCACAATAGTCTTTAGGGCACTTGTTACACTGTTAGCCTTCACGTTTGATGCTCGGCATTTGTGGCGGGGGTTCGGCTAGACCTTTCACCTGGAAAATATTGATAAATTAAATGAGTGTCATCCATTTTTAGGGTTCCGTATTGACTAACTTAATAAAATTATGTAATGGGGTAATTCTAGTGATGTGCTGGGTCGATTGTTAGTGGCAAGAAGGCCAATTCTCATAAATATTAACATTGTTCAAATTACATTTCAATGTCATTTCGATTGCATTTCGATAACAAATACCCTCAAAGTAGCTCAAAAAACCTTCAAAGTTAGCTTTTTATAGAAAAAAAAGGATATCTTTTGCAATCGAAATGCAATCGGGATGATATTGAAATGTAATTTAAACAATATTATTTACGAGAATTGGCCTTAAGGTGAAAGGGTACCTGCGCGCTCTCCATACAAACGTAGTCGACTGTTTCCTCCCTGGATAATGACACTAGCACAAATATTTTTATGCCAAAAAACCTATTACTGCCATGACTATGCCCCTATGTTTTGGTTTTTTTCATTTTCTAATTATTAGATATTAAAATTTAAAAGAAATTTAAAATTTAAAAAAACGATAAATAGGGGCATGATCATGGCTGTTATAAGTTGTATGCACCAAAAATATTTGCTCTAGTGTCATTATCCAGGGAGGAAACAGTCGACTACGTTTGTACTAGTTTGTATGGAGAAAGCCCCCGGTACCCTTTCCTCTTAAGGACATTATTATTCATACACATGGCGCATGCTATAAACATTGTAATAATCTCATACAATTATAAATTTATAGGGTTCCGTACCCAAAGGGTTAAAACGGAACCCTTTTACTAAGACTACACTGTCCGTCTGTCTGTCACCAGGCTGTATCTCATGAACCGTGATAGCTAGACAGTTGAAATTTTGACAGATGATGTATTTATGTTGCCGCTATAACAACATATACTAAAAACAGAATATATTGGTACGGAACCCTTCGTGCGCAAATCGGACTCGCACTTGGCCGGTTTTTTCCGAGAAAACGAGAGGTATAAATGATCGCCACACACATGGTAGACGTTTCAATTTCACGTACAAAGGGTCAGGGATCCGCCTTTCTCGTGTGCACTGCTAAGAAGTGGAACTCTACCCGATTGGAGATCCATGTGCAGTGATAGAAGATATATGGTTGATTTGACGACCCAGTTGGCACAATGGTCACCTTGCCGGACTGCCAAACATAGGGTTGCGGGTTCGATTCCCGCCTCAGACAAGTATTTATGCTTAGATATTTGTCTGTGGTCTGGTTGTTTCTGTATATTATCTACACATATAATAAAATATATACTAATTATAAAGCTGAAGAGTTTGTTTGTTTGTATGAACGCGCTAATCTCAGGAACTACTGGTTCGAATTAAACATTATTTTTGAGTTGGATAGTCCATTTATCGAGAAAGGCTATAGGCTACTTTTCATTTTGATATTCCCACGGGATCGAGAGTTACGCGGGTGAAACCGCGGAGCTCTGCTAGTATAAGTACCTATATAATTACAAAAGAAAAGTATATAAGTAGTTTAATGTAGTAGTATAGTACGTTGTCTAGCACCCATCACACAAGTGTAGTTACTTAACTTGGGGCTAGATGGCGCTGTGTGGATTGTCCTGCAATATTTAGTATTTTATTTTATTAAAGGTTCCATACCTTAAGCCTAGCAGCAGTCTTGAGGAAGGCAGGCAGCTGTTCCTGAGAGACGTTCACCTCGCCAGCGTACATGAACTCTAGTATCGCTTGCAAATGTAGGTACGATACGTCTTTCAGAATTATTATTGGGTGCTTCGATGGATTCTCCTGAAAACATTCAACAACTATTAATACACAGAGTAGTAGCGATGATAATCACTACATAGTATAAAACAAAGTCGCTTTCCACTGTCTGTCCCGAGGAGGCTCACAGCTACGCGACGCTCGCTGATCGTTTACGATCGTGCGGGTTAAGCGACGCCTGGCGCGGTCATTACTTCGATGGGTGGTCAATGAGTAGTGTGGCAAAAATGTGTTTTCGTGAGCCCCACCGTGCTTCGGAAGGCACGTTAAGTCGTTGGTCCCGGTTGCTACCTCTAGTAGCAGTCGTTAGGTCAAGTAAGAGGCCTTAGGGCGATCTAAAAACTCTAACAATAGGTGAGCCACACACCACTATACGAGAAGAAGAAGACTGTCTGTCTCTATGTATGCTTAGATCTTTAAAACTACGCAACGGATTTTGATGCGGTTTTTTTAAATAGATAGTGATTCAAGAGAAAGGTTTATATGTATAAATACAAGTATAATATAGCCGTGCGAAGCCGGAGCGGGTCGCTAGTAAATAATATAATAAATAAATATTGCAGGACATTCCACACATCGCCATCTAGCCCCAAGCTAAGTAACTAGACTTGTGTTATGGGTGTTAGACAACGGATATACTACATAGATACTTTTCTTTAAAATAAAATCAAATAAATAAATAAATTGCAAATAAATAAATCAAATAAATTAATAATACATTAATTAATATATACTTATAATACATAGAATTAAAAAAACCGCATCAAAATCCGTTGCGTAGTTTTAAAGAGCTAAGTTTATATAGGGACAGACAGCGGAAAGCGACTTTGTTTGATACTATGTATGCTAGTGAAGGGATAAAATCAATTTCTCAAATTATTCCCACGGAATCAGCACTTACGCGGGTGAAACCGTGAGGCGCAATATCTAATATTATGAGTAAAAAAATGTCTAATACAAATTGAAATAGGACAGACAAGTTTATAAACAGACAGTCCTAAAACATAACATCCTGTGTGTTCTAATTATAGTTTACAAAATATTGTATGTAGGACACCTGTTAAATACCTAAATTACAGAAATACTAGCTCCGTCACGCAGATTTACCCGCGTGAAAATGTCAGTAGGCAGGATGGGTAGGGTTCTAGAATCGCTGGAGCTACAAGAAAACGTTTTAACGAGATCTTCTTTTATTTTTTACTAGCTTTTGCCAGCGACTTAGTACGCGTAATAGTTGATGTCCTTTATATAATTCCGGTTGGCAGCATAATGGCAGACCCACCGTAGAGCTCCAAAACGGCGGCTGCTATAGGAATGTTTTCAATACAAGCGAGATTTTAGGATCATTCTTTAGTTGAAGTCTTTTAACTCATGAATTTCATTCTGAAGGTCGTGGGTTCGAATCCAGGCCGGCCGTGCGCCAATGGATTTTTCTTAAGAAAAAATTATGTGCGCTAATTGACATTGCTCTTACGGTGAAGGAAAACATCGTGATGAAACCCGCGGCTCAGTTGGCTCCAGAAGTATTGACAAGTTCTCTCCTCTGGACATGGTCGACTAAGCTGAGGGTGTAGTAGGTGCTGGGCAAGCCTATTCCATCCCCACGCAAAAAGGACCCAATTAAAAAGAGTCTAATTGCGGAAAACAGCCCGCAAACAAGCACAAGTACTCATGAATTTATTAAACAAAAATTATTACAATAAAAACAATCCAATAATAGTAATTTTTAAACTCTACGGTGGGTCTGCAATTATGCTGCCGACCGTACCTTAAAAATGGTTTTAACTTTAATTATGATTGTGTTTAGCACATCAACTGACAGTCTGGGGACTTTGTTTTATTTATTTGGCCCAATACTTACAGTGATAAAAATATTTACATCAACAGAGAATCCTACTAATATTATAAACGTGAAAGTTTGTATGTATGGATGTTTGATCCTCTTTAACGCAAAAACTACTGAATGGATTTTAATGAAACTCTACAATAATATAGCTTATACATCAGAATAGAACATAGGCTATAATTTATAAAGATATTGTGTGAATTGTCTAAATTATAACGAAAAGTGTCGAAAAATTGACAGATGTCAAAGTGACAGATGACAAAGTGACAGATGTGTGTCAATTTGACATCTGTGAAATTGCTCAGCGTTTTTCGTCATATATTTTCACTGGATTGGGACCAACGCGGGTGAAACCGTGGGGCGCAGCTAGTAAGAAATATTTCCATTTCTCTTATCGAGTCTGTTTATAAATATTTTGTATTTGGTTTTATCAATATTTTAGTTTAGTAAAATACTGTTGCAGTTTAAGTAAAAAAAAAAAAAAAAAAATTAAAAAAACCGCCTAAAAATCCGTTGCGTAGTTTTAAAGATCTAAGCATACATAGGGATATAGGGACATATTGCAGAGAAAGCGACTTTGTTTTATACTATGTAGGTAGTGATATTATCGTTTTTAGGGTTAAGTACCCAAAGGGTTAAAACGGGATTCTATTACTAAGACTCTACTGTCCGTCTGTCTGTCACCAGACTATATCTCATGAACCGTGATAACTAGACAGTTGCAATTTTCACAGATGATGTATTTCTGTTGTCGCTATAACACCAAATACTAGCTGATACAAATTAGTAACTACTAGTAAAAACAGATTATAATGGTAGGGACTTTGAAGCCTAGTTTGCATTAGGTTAGTATTTTAGTCGAGTAGCGAGTAATTTAGTAGCTAAAGGGTTAGTATTTTAGTCGAGTAGCGAGTAATTTAGTAGCAAACACCAAAAATGTAGTCGAGTAGGTTAGTAAGTAGAGTCGATCAATTTTTTTCTATTTTTATTAGGCAAGTGGTGAGTAGCACCCCTCCCCCACGCCTCTCTGCTCACTGGCTCACCGGCTAAACAAGTCCGAACCTGTCGAGTTGATTAGTAGCCGCCTCATCGTTGCTTTGTTTTGTAGGATGTTCATCTTGCAATATACCACTCACTTGTAAACTATACTCGAACAAAGTGCGAACGGTTTTGGGGCAGTAGTGAGTATTTTAGCTACTAAATTACTCGCTACTTGCCTAAAATAGTAGCTTAATGCGAACTAGGCTTTAGTGCGCGAGTCCCGGCTCCCACTTGGCTAGTTATTCAATGTAAATAAAACAGTTATTACCTCTAATAAACTTTTGAAGTAAGGACTGCAAGCGGAGAGCACCATCTTGTGAGCTTTACATGTTTGACCTTCACAAGCCAGCGTTACCTAGAAATAAATGGAGATTTTAGTTGATAGCACATAGTTGATAGGACATATTGCTTTTTAAATTAAATTCATTGAGAATATAGGTCACAAATTGGTCTTACAAAATTTAGTACACCTATATCCAGCCTTTTCGCCATTCAATATAAAAAAAGAGGTACATTTTGGGATTAAACAATTCAACTTCAACTTTTTTTTTATGGCTGATTGCTAAAGTTCGATGTCAAATGATTACCAAATTACATAGATGTCACTTTGAAAATAAAATAAAATTTTAAACTGTCAAAAAGTAGGTAAGTACTCTAGTCAATTTTACACAAGCCTCTTACACATTGAGGCTATTTGTTTTAAGAGCTTTTTGATATGTAATTGTCATTACTAATAATATTATAAAAAGATAAGATTTGATGACATGTAAACATCTCTAAAATCAATCAGAAAGGTCACTTTTTTTTTGATCGGTCGAGATACCATAAGCTGATGTTGTGAGAGTCGATATCATGAAGGACGTGACCACTGCCTGTTTATAGCACTTGCTTCCGTGTCAGTCTATGCTTGCCCTCACAGCTTAGGAGCTCAGAGGCGAGAGGGTTGGGGTGATTTGAAAGTTTTCTGGCGTGTAAGAGTCTGTATCGTTTAATCTCATCGTTAATTGTCGGCATGTCAAGATACTCGTGAATCTCGTTGTTTCGGGTGTAAGGTCACTTAAGAAAATTAAATGATGGATCACCTTTACAAATATTATATGAGGAAAGATTTGATGGAATAGCCTCTGAAACTACTGGACCGATTTTGATTAAACTTGGTATGAGGATGCATTGATTCTTTGGGAACAACATAGGCTTTTTATCCCGATACTCCAAAAAAATCAGGACTTACGCGGGTGAAACCCGTGAACGTTAATTTTGAAATCTTATTTCGCAATCGTCATCATCAAATAATCATAAGGAATTCTAGCCCAGTTGTTACTATCATAATATTTGAGATGATTTTTATCAATATTCTGTTTGCTAATTCTTCAAGATGGCCTAAACCACTAGGTCTAGAAACATAAAATTTTGTATGGAGTTCCATAATCACTGAAGATGGTTTTTTGAAGAAGGTATTTTTGAAAATACCCACAGGTGCACCCGTTAGCGTAAAGCTAGTTAAAAAACAGGCTGTTTAGGTTATGCATTAAAATAGTGTGTTTAGAGTTACTCACGTCTGTAAAGCTTTTCTCGTCCCTCAAATGCCTGAAGGAGGTAACCATATTTGTTTGAAAATCGTTCCATTTTAGAAAGAATTGTTGGTCACCCATATTGGATGTTGATTCCCTGAAAACACAATGTTACTAAATTATGAACTTAGAAACATGTCAATTTCAAGGCTTTACGAACTTCTCAAGCCTAAAGGCAACTAAATACGATAATAATAAGTATAGTTTTGTACAACAAATTACTATAGTTTTCTAAGTTTACCTACGTCACGGATAGAAAAAAATGATGCTTGTGTTGCTTACCCCCAGAAACCGTCACTAGAATTTAGATGATGGCTTATCGTACACTATAATCCAAGGGCACACGTTATGTTACGAAACTATCGTGTAAAAGTTAAGCAATTGAATTCAATCTCAAAATAAAGACGCCGTCTCGAATAAATTGTGACTTCTTTCTATTTCATACATAAATTTTCGTTCATTCAACCATCAATCAACCACACTCAACGTTTGGCTTTTGAAGGGTTACCAAATTTTAAGGAATTTTACCTCAAAAAAATACTGAAAATACATTCAACAAAGTTAAGTACTGACCATATTTTTGACAACATAACATCATCTTTTGAGCAGTATAATTTATTAATTCATTAATATAAGTACCTACCTCCTACTACGTACCTCTAAACTATATAAAAATAAAGTTGGGACTAATGTGAAAAAATGTAAAAGTTATCGAATAGTGGGTAAAACACAAAAAAACCTATTAAATTGGGCAAACATTTGGCATATGGCAAACACATTCGAAACAAATGTTCATTCTTTCGTTCATTCAGAAAACTTCAGTGTTGTCATTTAAAAAATAGTTGTTATGGCAAAATTAGTTTGTAAAAGTTTTGCTACTCAACGATAGAGGGCAGTAGTTGTAGAGTTTTTTTAATAAAATGAGCTTCCTCATTGGTTGTTATTTCAAATAATCCCAACTATAGCCAATGAAATCAATTTATTTATGAAATGCAAAAAAAATTAAGTACAGTAAAAAAAATGAATAAATAGATTTTTTTCTTTAGATAGAACTAATTTATTTGCATCCTTGCAGTGAGGAAATAAGTGGGTTAACTGACCGAGTAGGTCTTAGGTAAGTTTTTACTTTCATACACAATTTGCAATTACAAATACGGCAGTTTCTTTGGAAAGACGAAGATCTATACCTACATAGATTACTACTAATATACCAGAGACTATCCTAATGTTTGTTTTTTAAGGCATAAATACACGTGTGAAACGTTAAAATATTTTCCTGAATATTTCTACAAAAAAAATACTTAAATATTTGGTATTGGCTTTGGTATCTATTTTGTGTGGGTTTCATTTATTTTCTTAAAATTTGTTTTTCATTGTTATTAAGTACCTACTTTGTTCAGGAGCTCTATTTTTGAATCGCTCGTGTGACATATCTTCATCGTGTACTTACGCCTACAAGTCACGCTCGACTTCCAAGTCGCATGAAACCAATTTTCTGTATTTTTGAATCGTTCGTCGTCGAAATTTAAAATGACAATTTTTGTTCGTTTTACGCAGAAAACTGAAAATCAGTAATTACCGATGAACATTCGAAATAATACCAAAAGATATAAATATTTTTCAAAGATCGTTTCCGAATGTTTGACTGTGATTGTTTAACGTAACGAGTGGTGGCGACCACTCGTTACGATCGGGCGATTCAAAAATAGCGAATTTCCAATGTCGAACGAATATCAGTAGAAATCGAGCGCTCGACGCGGGGCGAACGATTCAAAAATAGGGCTCCAGTACTCGTCACTTAGATTCACTTTTTTATACTATACCTAATGGGTAATTTTAAAACTAAATATTAGAAAAACTTTTTAATACACATCATCATTTATTTATTTCACAAAAAAACGTTTTTAAAACGACACTCGATATGCATAATAAGTTTAGAGAGAGAGGCAAAGGTGAATTTTAAAAATTTACTTAAAAATAAATAATTTTACAGAGAATATTTTTCATGTTATACCAATTAAGTCACACTAAATATTTATTAAATATTTTTATTTCTAATCACTTATACATTTAATAGCAATATTTAAACACACTAAGTTTGAAGGCCAAGCGGTGTTGCCACAATTTTCTTATTCTAACTTAATCATAACTTTAATTAAGTAAATATAACTAAGTACTAAGTACAATTATTATAAGCTATTAAGTATCATTATGTACTATTAAAATCTAAAAAAATTAAAGCGAATTAAGCAAAATTTACTGGCCTAATAGCAAAATAATTAGAACAATATCAAATAATTTTTCCTTTAACTATAATTGACATGAAGCAGGAATTCTTAAACGCTTAAATTTACTTTGGTATAACATTAGCGGATTATTTTTACAACTTATACTATTATTGCTTCAGAAAAATACAATAATAACTTTATAATAACTTCACACACATATTATAATGAATACAAGTGAATTAATTAATAGTTATGTCATTTATAAGTGAAATAATATAGGTATATTTTGGTTTTAGCGTAAATTATGTATTGAAATATACATAGCTTCAGACTTAGGTATGCCTAGCGTATGAATCGTCGTCCATCTTGGAGACTGATGCTTATCTAACCTATGCAAACTAATTTGAGTTTATAACCCATTAAAAATATTGCTGTATAACATAAAAATCTATATAATTTTTTGAAACGAATCGTCCCGAAATGGTCGACATTCCACCTTTGGGTTAAATAAAAATATACAATCATAAAAAAAAGTATAAAAATATAAATCTTAATTCGAAAGAAAGAGATCCTAGCCTTCTTAAACTAAATAATTAAAAAAGAAATGCTTTATATTTGAGCAAAAATAACATAACTAATCTAACACTTAAGCTATATAATGTATAAATAGATAATTCCCTTACAAATTTACTTTGGGTCATTTAGGTTGAAAGCGCGTCCGTTTTTACCTACACAATGACAGCACGAGATTAGGGCGTCATCCTTAGCGTGTCCCAAAGTAAATTTCAATAAGTTATTTAAATAGATGCACTTCGTTTAAAGTGCGGAAAATAGAATAAGTTAAGAGATAGAAAGATTAATAAGTATAGTTTTTATTTTTATTCTAGTAATATGTAATAAGTGTCGTATATTAAAAGAGCTTTAGGTTACTAATTATCTTATATTTATTAGAATTAAGATTTCATAGTTCTATTAAAACTAGATTGTCACACTAATATTAATATTAAAGATAGGTAGGGTATTTGTTTGGTTTCAGCTTAGTATAAAGAAATCGTTAAATTGACTAGACAAATATATTTTTTGCATATTTTTGGCTGGTTGTCACTACTAGTGGGTGCTGAGGGTGAAAACAGTCTATAGATAAAACTATTTCGCGTTTATTTTCATAAAAACTTGGCAAAATTTGTTTTATTAAGAGAAATTAGTTTAAGATTTTTCGATCGGCGATAAACTGATAAATCGTCTTATTGTTCACATTTGAAGGCAAAAAAAAAACCAAGCGATCGTTCCATAAAATTAAGACAATGTCAAATTGATCAAGTAAATTAATAAAAGAAATAAATATTATACGAGTAGGTTTTCAGACGAGGATGTATGGGTTGAAAATCTTTTACCGGTCCCTTTCTGGGATTAAACACAATGAAAAACAAATGTGAACGAATCGTCGAGATATCGGCCGATAGAAAATCTGTTTTAGTTTTACCCTAAAAGTTTGGAAAGTCATCGACTAGATGGAAAATGCAAATTTTGGTTTGACTACAGTTTCGCAGTGTAAAGTGCATGGATATTTATTGTCTCCCCCCACCGTCTTACCGATCCAGGGACGAAAAATGCTTGTCCAGTTATGTATCTTATATGCGGTGGGCGAAGACGTGTCCTTATATCTATCTAAGCTGTAATACTAAACAAAATATACAAATGTACTTTCAAAGTAAAGTTTACCTGGCACTACTTACTTCGTTGTAAGAAACCACACTTAACAATAAGGCATTAAAGGACGGTACTTTTTATCAATAAGGCATCTAAGGCACCTAGAATTTTAAAAATATTTACAAAAATTCGAATTTTAAGCTTATTTACATAATGTTGCCAGTTATACATTTAAAATATTTGAACTAAACATACGAGTAAAGTTTATTTATGATATCGGATTAACTCTTGAAAATTGACTTTCAATAACTTGAAACATTCGTCCTTTTTAAACATGGCATAATATACAAGCCGTACTTTGCCAAAAAAAAAAAAAAATAAGATATCTGCCTGCCTAGCATAAAGACCAAAACACGATACGATAAAGCGATATCACGCGATATAACAACATCAACTCTCAAAATATGATAGATAAAGCCGCCGTGTTGAATTTTTATTATAAATTGCTATAAAAATTATGATAAAAATTCAACATGGCGGCTTTATCTATCATATTTTGAGAGTTGATGTAGTTATATCGCTTTATCGTATCGTGTTTTGGTCTTCATGCTAGAGGGGCAGCTTAGCTTTTGAAAATGGACTTTAAAAAACTTGTAACATTCCGAGTCCTTTTTAAAAACATGACATAATTACATGCCGTACTTTGCCAAAAAGAAACAAAAATAAGATATCTGCATAACTTTTTAAAATGCACTTTCAATAACTTGAAACATTCTGAATCCTTTCTAAACATGGCATAATATACAAGCCATACCACATTCTCTACTCATGTGGCCATACTATGCCAAAAAGAAACAAAAAACGACAAACTTTTTTAGTTCAGCTACTCGGTAACAGATGGCGTTACTTTCGTTTGTAATTGCATTTTTAGTCCCCGCTGCGCTAAGATCAGTGTCGCAGGCGTAACGAGGACTAATGCGTACTCTCATTTATTAACCCCCAAGATCTTAGCCGCTTCATCAGCAGATGATAACAGCTTGTTTATAGTCTTATCCGGTATGCCGAGTAGTTTTCCAATAAGATCGCTGCCGTTTTCGCCGTCATTTTCCGTTTCGGAGGAGTATTTGCGGGAAGTCATGTCTAGTTTGATGCGTTTCTCGTATGGTACTGAGGGGGGGGAGTTGTTGTTGTTCACGTTGCTTGGGATCTCGTTGCCTGAGTCTTCGTCTTGGTAGCCATATCTGTGGGGAAGAATTTAGTCTTAAGTTTAAGTTCAATAAATTTTGATTGTAACCGCAAAACAGAAAGTTGACGAGAAAAATCAACGTGTTACTTTTAATATTTTTTTAATGTGTGTGTGAGATTAGTTTCTCCTACGGTTTTACGTTTCACGTTTTCGTAATGCGTCACATTTTTAGTTCCAATAAGTTTAGTTTATTGTATTTTTGTATTTACCTATTTTCAATTTTGGTATTTTGTTTTTTTTTCATTGTATTTTTCTGGTATTTTTAATTTACTTATTTATACTTTCTAGCTGTTCTGTTTCTTAACCTGTGTTGCACAAATAAAGTTATCTATCTGTCTATCAAGTTTTGTTTGTAAACTACAGTAGAAAATGAAAACAACTTACCCATTAACTTTCTCAGTGACAGTGATAGGTTCGTCCTCGTCAGTTTCTTCCCTGTGCTTCTTCCTGTGCCGCAGCATGCTGTGTTTGAGTGTGAAACGTCGCCGGCAGAGGTCGCAAGCGAAGGGCCGCTCGCCGGAGTGGGTACGCATGTGCCGGCGCAGGTCCTCCGCTGACCAGAAGCGACGCACGCAAAATGCACATACCACCTGTAAAAAAGTAAATAAATAAGGATTTTTTTAAGATATTGCATAGCTTTTATTGCGGGCTTTGAGCGCAGCGACCGAATCATGAAATTCCGTAACGAAAATAAAACCTTACACCCCCAGTCCGCCTACCATGTAGCTCGGCCGAGTGTTCGCTTAACGTGTATGTATATGGTACGACTGTACGAAGCTCGCACGTTGTAATAGCTTTACCGCGGCAATCCCCGAGTGCCACACGTTTTTTTGTTAATATACACAAAATAAGTGTCTTAAGGATATATATCTGTATTGTAGACTAGCTTTTTCCCGCGACTTCGTCCGCGTAGAAGTTTAAAATGGTTCTACTAGGATTGGACCAAGAAATCACGTTGTCCCATACAAACTTTCCCACCCTTTTTCACCTCCTAAGCTGTAGAATTTTAGAAAATCGTTTCTTATCGGATGCCTACGTGATACAATTAACACACTCTCCAAGTTTCAAGTCTTCACGATCAGTGGTTTAGGCTGTGCGTTGATCTGTCAGTCAGTCAGGCAGGACAAAACATTTTATGGCATAGAGAAGATAGAAGATAGATTGGAGACGACTATGAAGCATTCTTAATTGTTAATTGAATAGGTACTGTTCCAGGACTGCGTCCTTCATCTTAGACCGCATCGTCACCTCCTATCAGGTAGTCGTGATAGTGGGCAAACGCTAACCTATCATTTGTAAAAACGAAATTACCTTTCTATTAGCATGATCAGGAAATTTCCCTCTCTCATCATCTTCAGCGCTGTCGCTTCTGTCACTAGCAGCATCCAAAGCACCTTTCCCAACGAGATGCTCGTATTCAGACGCGTGGACGCTGGCCAGGTGGTTCAGGGCTCCAGTCCGATCTCCGAACGAAGCCTCGCACAGATGGCACTTGAATACCAACCCTTCGTTGTTATCCTCATGATTCTCAGGGTTTGGCGATCCAGGCTGTGACTCGGATCCATGTCGTGAAGACATATGCTTCTTCAAAGTTTCAATTGATGAGAAAGTGCTAGTAGGACAAGTGGCGCATTTAAATGGCCTTTCTGGAACTGTTCTTACTTCGTTATTCGATGGTGGTACTGTTTCTGTGATGGGTTCAGCTAATATGGCTCGCGCTGTTCCCCCATGTTTGCGTAGTAAGTGGCGATCGCAGTTCGATTTGGTGGTGAAGAGCAGAGGGCAGTGGGGACACTTGAACGGTTTTTGTCCTGTGTGTGTGAGGACATGGCGACGCAAAGACGAAGACCAGGGGAACTTTCGGTGGCAGTATGGACATGATACTCGGTTTGGGGCCAGGCTGTACGCAGACTTCTTCTTTGGAGGTTGAGTACCGGTGTCAGATTCAGATCTGAAAATAAAGCTGACGTTAATACTTTAGTTCCTAAATGAGCTAGGTATAAAATACCTTTACTCAAAATAAGTTAAAATACTTACTTATTTTCATCGCTTCCAGAGTTATTCCCCTCGCTAGTGGAAGCAACGAGTCCTTCTTCATCTTCTTCCTCATCACTACGAGTCGGCACAACAGGCTCAACAAAAGGCTCCGTGATTAATGGGATCGGGTCTGTAGCGGCATTGTTTTTAGGTGTGACGATCGGCAAGGGTTTGTTGATAAGGTTGCCCGCAATTTTGAGATCAAAGTCCTTATTCAGTTCCTGCTGGCACGTGGCCATCAGTATTTCAGCAGCTGCACGCTTAGCTGCTGTATGATCTTCTAGTTTCTGATCAAGTTCTGGTTCTTCATCTATAACTAAAGCGTCCTCTTCGTCTTCCTCATTGTCGGCAACTTCATCAGAGTCACGACGGACAGGAGAGTGATCCGATTGCTGGAGAGGCCGCTCTAGATGGCGGGCTAGAAGCGCATACTTGACACGATCGGTTAAACTATCAGAAGTTGGGTAAGGAGGCGGGGCTCTCGGGGCAGGTCGTCGGACACTCCAATGTTGGGGATGTTGCTGCTTGACGTGTCTTTCCATATTTGAGCGAAGAGTGAACCGAGCTGAGCATTGGGAGCAGGAAAACGGTCTTTCAGTACGGTAACGTCTTTGTTTCTGCTTTGGCATAAGAACGCCGTTTTTTATAACCATCTTCACGGAATCAGTTTGCGGCACCAAGTTGTTTGTGACGGGCCGTGGAGACTCAGGGTGTGGCGATGGCACAGGAGATATGACTTGAGGAATCGGCTTTTCCTCCTCTGGTTCTGGCTCTTGCTTCGGTTGAGGATCTTGTTCGTTGGGAACCAGTCTACCACCAGACATGCTAAGGCCGCGAATTATTTCTTTCTGGATGCGCTGCTTTATTTCTGCGAGTTCTTGGGTATCATTTGGGTGGGGAAAAAAAGAGGGTTGAAGAAAATAAGGAAAGGACGGAGGCAAAGGTAGACTAGGCAGTCCTGGTACTGCTCCAGCGTAAAGAGATGCGTAGTAAGCGGGATCGATTTTGGGAAGAGAGCTTTCGAAAAGTCTTTGTTGAGCGAGCAGAAATCGTGTTTTCTCAAAAGCAGATGCGGCTACTGTTGCAGGGTCAGGTTCAAATGAAGGACGCGGTGGGGCTTTCGGTTCATCAACGTCACTGTCACGCTTCTTTTTGCTGAGATCGAGGACATCGCAACTGTTATTGTTGTCGCTTGTGCTCAGATCTACTGGTGTTTCTTCGTCATAGACTTCTTGTTGAACATCGTTAGTTTTAAACGCGATTTCTGGCAGCCTGAATTCCGGTATTTGCGTCAACTGGCCTATTCCTTTCACTTTTATTCTGGGGACATTTTGCTCGGGTCCCCTTGGAGTAATGGGTCCTTCGGGTATTACAGGTTTAACAGTCAACGATGCTACTGGATGTCTGTCTGTTATGAAATTAGGGTTAAAATGAGTGAGAGGTGTGTCTCGTCCGGTGCTTTCACTTCGCCTATCAACTTCTGGAGGAGTATGGAAGGCAAGAGATCTTTTGACTTCTTCTCGAGCGAGTTTAGAATTAACTTCATCGTTGTTGGGATCCTCGGAGGGATGGTAAATGATAGACCGTTTCACATCTTCTCGGGTAACTTTAGCATGTCTGTTTCTTAAGTGGCGTTCACAATTAGCTTTGGTTGTAAAAGCATAGTTGCAGACAGCACATTCGTATGGTCTATCTCCGTTGTGAGTTCTCATGTGTCTTACTAAAGCCGCTTTATCTAGAGATGCGTGCGGACACATGTTGCACTGATAAGGTCCAGGCCCAGTACCGCTCAGATGTACCCTATTATGCCCTTTCAATGCTCGGAGGTTAGGAAACTTCGCGGGACATAGCCTGCAAGGAAATTCCCCTCGCAGTTTCATTCTCCTGAATTCCGCTGCGAAGTTATCTTGTGTCTCTTCCTGATCGCGATCTTTCCCGATGGTATCGGGAGGGGTCAGCACTGTACTTTCTAAAGCGACTCTGGTGCCAGTGAGTCTCTCTAAAAGGCTGCTCGTAGACGTGACGTTGAGTATCGATTGAATATCTGCCAAGTCTCGAGCTGCATCGATGTGCCTTATTCCGTTCCCGATATGGCCATCGTCAAACTTCGGCGTGTATCTTTCCATAGGTGGTGTTAACGTGCCCGGAATACCAAAAGTTCTGTTTCTAAGATCCAACTTTGCAAAGAAATCTTCTCTACGATCCCTCTCTGGAGTCGGTATTCTATTAGATGGACTGCACGTTTTTCTATGTAAGTCCAGAACCTGAACGTTGGGAAAATCTCTTGTGCAGAGTTCGCACTTGTAGTTATGCATTCGCTCGAGACCACGAGTTATTTCAGGGAACTTCTTGTTGGAGAATTCGACAAGGTCCTCGTATCCTGAGCGGGCTTCATCTCCATGCGCGGTGAACCGGTGGATCTCGAAGGCGTTGACGGTCTCGAATCGCTCATGGCACTTGTGGCACTCGAAGCGGGCGAGCTTCTTGTCGAGCGGTATGGGGCTAGGCGAGGCGGAGGCGGCTCGCTTGCGTGCTCGCCGCGAGTCCTCATCCTCACTGCGGTCCGACTGGTTGTCACTATCGATGCTCATCGTACGCGTACTCCTCAACTCCGTCCGTTCCGTTTTCATTCTATCCAATTCCTCGGTGTCAACCTTAGCTTCGCTGATGACCTCCTCTGTTTTGATTTCTGTAACAAAAGAGAACGCGTTACAATCGATTGCGGATCGTGTTTGAATAACGCAGGGCGCTTTCATTTTACAATTCCAAGAAAACCCCGACAATAGATGAGTCAAGCGATTGCGGACTTCGTTATTAAAATAATACAATGAGATTGTGTCTAATATAAATCGTATATAAAATAGGTTTAATGTATAATCAGCTAATAGATTCGGGGTGTGAAACGAAAGTGCTGCGTCAATGCGGTGGCCTGCTAGCTAGATACCTACTCTAATGCGAGATGGCGTTCGTCCACGTCATAACTCATAAGACTTATAACTAGTTATCAGTAGGCGTAGCCGGTGTTTATCAGTTCTGCGATACATCATTACTAGATCCGAATTTCGTCAGATTTATTGTTAACTAAAATTTTACCATTACGCATTTGTTTTAAAGCTCAAATTGGCGACATATCGATCGATCGTCTCATGAAAAGTTCTTTATGTATGAATCACTATTATCTTTTGTTTGAAAGTCTTTGGTTGTGGAAAAATGGATTGTATTGCGTTGACGTTGAGTTGTATTGTGTTTGGCGAGGGCTGGAGTGCGAAAATCAATAAGTATGACGCCAGGCTTGTGCTGCCTGCCGCAGAGTCGTCTGCAATACCTAGGCATACCTACCTAGTACAAATACCTAGCTATACCTACCTAGCTTTGTTATGTACACTCGCCTAGTTGACGACAACCGGGAATCATTACTCATGTTACTACGATCAAATTAGTCTGAAAGAAGGCTTTTCTTTAATGGTAATTCAATTTACTTATCTTCCAATTGTGTCACCACATTGGATTTTTATGGGTATTTTGTTATACTTGTGTGTACCTACTTTAAGGTAATCGTGACAATTAAGTTTAAAAACATTAAACTCATATTTTAAATCGATGAGATTTCATAACTTATTATGATAAATAGACGATGTATTTAGCCTAAAAGCTTCGTTTGACGTATTGTTTCATTTTTACCGACTTGAAAAACTAGGAGGTTCCTTATTAAATCCAACAAAAAAATGAATTCCTATTTTCCTTTGTTACGGCATCACGCGTAAACCGGCTGGACCGTTTTGGGTTTAAAACAATAGTGGAATTCCAGGAAAAATTGTGAGAAAAAAATTGAAGATCAGGTCTTACGCGGTTCTAAAGGATGCCTGGAAGAAATAGCTTACAGCGATAAGGCCACCCATTTGTACTTATACTTTCTAGCTATTACTTTACTTTGTGTAAATTGTGTTCTGTTTTTTCCTGTGTTGTACAAATAAAGTTATCTATCTATCTTGACGACCCAGTTGGCCACCATGCCGGACTGCCAAACACAGGGTTGCGGGTTCGATTCCCGCCTTAGAAAAGTATTTATGCTTAGATATTTGTCTGTGGTGTGGTTGTTTCTATGTATTTAAGTATATATTTACAAAAGGAATGTTTATAAGTAGTATATCCGTTGTCTAGCACTAATAACACAAGTCTAGTTACTTAGCTTGAGGCTAGATGGGGATGTGTGGATGTCCTGCATTTATTTATCTATCTACGCGGGTGAAATCGCAAGGTGCAGCTAGTACACTAATAAATATTAACGGCACAGACGTGACAATTAAAAGGTATAATACTTACCTTCAAATATTTATCAACCACAATAAGGACAATTGAATACTAAAAGGCTGACCCGATTATGATGAACGAAATTTTTCCCGTTGACGAAAGGAATGATTCATGTGTTAACGTCAGAGATGAAATGTTTAGAAATAATTTCACTTTAAGTGTGACACTTATTAAACCGTGGAAAAACCGCCACAGAGAGCTTTGTATTGCATAAAATCATTAAATTACATTACATAATTACCTAATAAGTACCTAAAACTATCCTTTATATATTACTAGCGTCCCGCCCCGGCTTCGCACGGCTGTATTATGCATGTATTATATCTAAAAACCTTCGTCGTTAATCACTCTATCTATTAAAAAAAACCGCCTCAAAATCCGTTGCGTAGTTTTAAAGATCTAAGCATACATAAGGACATAGGGACGGCGAAAAGTGACTTTATTTTATACTATGTAGTGATTATAGCGACCCGCCCCGGCTTCGCACGGCTATATTATGCATGTATTATACATATAACCCTTCCTCTTGAATTACTCTATCTATTAAAAAAACAGCATCAAAATCCGTTGCGTAGTTCTAAAGATTTAAGCATACATAGGGATATAGGGACATAGAAAGAGACTTTGTTTTATACTATGTAGTGATGACTAGCTGTTGGCCGCGACTTCGTTCGCGTGGTAGTTTTGTTTTATTTACTAAAACCTTCCCCTTGAATCACTCTATCTATTGAAATACCGCATCAAAATTCCTTGCGTAGTTTTTACAGATTTAAGAATACATAGGGACAGACAGACAGCGGAAGCGACTTTGTTTTATACTATGTAGTGATTTAATCTTGACGATCTCTATGGCGCGGTGGGCGAACGCCCGCCTTCAATGCAATGCAATGTAGGTTGTGGGTTCGATTCCCATCTCAAACAAATATTTTGTAAATACAGATATTTGTTTGTGGTCTGGCAGTTTCTATGTATTTTAAGTGTGTAATTAAAAAAGAAAAAAATATTAGTAGCCTATCCGTAATCTAGCTACCATAATACAAGCCTAGTTGCTTAGCTTGGGGCTAGATGGCGGTGTGTGGATTGTACTGCGATATTTATTTATTGCTTATGGTATTTTATCTAGATGAATAACTTTAAAAAAATAATGAATTAAGTATAATATACATAAATCATTATGAGTTTAAGAGGAAAGGGTACCGGGGGCTTTTTCCATACAAACTATTACAAACGTAGTCGACTGTTTTCTCCCTAGATAATGACACTAGAGCAAATATTTTTGGTGCATAAAACTTATAACTGCCATGACCATGCCCCTATTTTTTGTTTTTTTTTTAATTTTTAATATTTTTTAATTTTAATTTCTATGTTAATTAGAAAATGAAAAAAAAAACAAAACATAGGGGCATAGTCATGGCTGTTATAGGTTTATTAAAATATTTGTGCTAGTGTCATTATCCAGGGAGGAAACAGTCGACTACGTTTGTATGGAGAGACCGCAGGTTCCCTTTCACCTTAAAAAGGTGTTGAAATTCAAAACGTCATTCCAAGAATTTCAGGAAAGCAGATTTCAGAAACGCGTGCCACGATAGATGTTTTTAACAACCGATGAATTGATTATTTAGCATTTTCATTGTATTAAATTATTTCGAAAAAACATTTTATTTTGTTTGAGACAGGAAGCCGGAATTGCATTTTTGTAAGAAACAATATTGTTACGAAATCTAATTGGTCTTTTTAATTAATTAATACACATTTGTCTGCTATGTGTCCCATATGACGGGGCTATGGAGCCCCGGACCTTTGGAAGGCGTGCGTGGAGCCGAAGCCAACACGTAGAGGCCCTTTACAATAACATCGTTTAATGACAAAGTATGATATGGACACCAAACCGGCGGTTATCCCTGTCTGCACTATAAAATGCAATCAAGGACAACCTCCGGTTGCATGGAACAATTGATAAACTACAGGAGGAAAGTACTAAGGCTATTTGTGGTGGTAGTAAACACAAACAAATTTTATGTTTATCATTTGTGTCATAATTAAGAGTGTTAAATGTCATTAAAGGACAATGGCCATTTTAGTACAGTGATGGGCCTCCGATTCAAATACGTTCTATTTTTAAAACTTTCAATGAAAATAAGTAAAACCACGTGCAATAGTTGTATAAACTTAAAAAAAATGGTTGTCTGTAAAGTCGGTTTACGGACGAAACGTAAAATTAAAAGAAAACATTGATTAAATAATAATGGTTACCTATCACGTCAACAGAACCTGACACATTACCATTTTGCATACTTCAATACGTTGCTATGGTTACCTTGTCAATAATGGAACGTGAGCGATTACGTAACACTTTTATGTGAGTGCATTTCTATTTATAAGACGTTATCACGTCAAAAGTACGTAAGTTCGTTATACCTCCGAGTTCAATTGAGTTCATAATAAGAAAAGGTGTGAGTGTGACATAGATGTGTCCAAGGCTCGTGACTTCCTCCTTCCCGCTGATTCGGAATTTAAATCGACCTATCTTCGTTTGGTATTGCCATGGTATTTAGTTTCTACTATTTTAATAAAAATTGAAATTAAGATAAATTTACATCTTCAATTGTTTTAATTTAAAAAAAAAAACAGCGCACTCCGGGAGTGCAGGCAGAAGTGAAAACAATAAACTTGTTATTTCTCATAGAATATTTCTTGAAACGATCTGCTACTGCCATCTATTAGCACTCACTTAAACAAATATAGTTTGTATTTTATTCGCTAGATGGCAGTAAAAAATTTAAAATATAATATAACGAATAGCGGTCTTTCTAGAAACTAAGTTTCTCAATTTGTGTAATAGATGGCAGTATAAGTTAAACAAAAAGACTAACACAAATAAAATCTCATCTGTCGCGTCAAAATCTGTCGCGATATCGGTTGAAAATGCTCACCCACAAAAGTGCCCAACGCGCCATAAGAAGTTTTCACTTCAATAATATAAAGATCCACATTAAAGTTGAAAATTAAAATTTAAAATATATTTTCACATACGTTTTAAAACTGGTCTATGTTACTTGAAGGATTCAATGTATTAGAAAATAACAGGGAATAAATAGGGAAATTTTAATGAATTATTCCTCGTAGATTGACTTTCCTCGTACATACATTTTTGAGGCTTTGTTTCTTATAGGTTCACTTTCGTTTAGTACATACAGCTAAATAAAAAAGAGTTTGTGTAAATTTTGTCCTGCACGTAAAATATTAATCCTGTTGTATACCTATATCGAAGGCTGCCACACATAACGGCGCAAGAGCATATAGTCATGTCGCCGCTGTAACTGCTTTCTTCAACACTTGAATGACTTGCAGTACTGTATTACACATCTTAAGCCTTCATTTATGGTGTCTCCAATTACTTGACCATAGTTTGCGACAATTGCAACTTTCAAAACAATTGCCGAGCAATATTAGACGGTATAACAATCAGTTACAGTCATGTTTTGATTGATAGTCTACGATCTAGAAATTGATAGGTGAATATGGATGAAGGAGACTGTAGTTTCGGTGTAGAAACTTAATTGTATAGGATTTTGTGTTATAAAGTACGTTTCTACTGTATTTGAATGTCACATAGTCATAATATTATGTATATTTTATTCAATGATTAGATTCGGGGGTGTTTTCGATACGAAGCGATTCTAGTTTTAACGATCCACGTGTAAGAGTCCGTCATAGATGAATAAGTTTCAATCGTATTGACGTAAATTAAAGAGACTGGAAAACTCTAGAAACATTAGTTTTATCAGTATATATATCAGTATTAGAATTGTAATTCTGAAGTCTGGAAATTTGTATTGAAATTAAATGTGAATTGATCGTCTCATTGCGTCACAAGCGTCTTCAGACCAAATTAATCAAAATAACATTTTGATTAAGTAATTTTCCATTACAAAATAACGAATTCCCATTTTTTTATTTCTTACATATTTCAAAAATATTACGAGAAATACAAAATTATCTGCCCACATAGATCCAGATGTCAAAAGAGAATATATAGACTGAGTCTGACTGTATCTATTTGACTGTATTTTGCATTATAGGTAGGATATGTGATGTTTTTGATTAGGGCTCAAATATGGAAGTATTTAAGAGTGTCAAACAACAGGTCCTATGCCCCCATTCTATTAGGTTCAGCAGTTAAAGAATACAAAGCAATCATAAATTCAGTTAGTTCGGTCGGCCATCTTACTGGACTTCATTAATTCGAGTCAGGAGCACTCCTTCCGCGACAGTCTAACGGTTCTCTCCTATGTTTATGATTCTTAATAATTCTCACACGTGGGTGTGTTATTTAAATCAAATTATAAATATTTAGGTCCCTTGAGGAACCGTTAAGTTTCTTCCCGTAGACTAGATGGATGAATAGATAGACTTTAAAACGTCTCCTTAGAATTTTAGTCTACAATTATTAAACCACAAAGCGCTCTGTAGTCGCATCTTTGATCAACTATCTAGATCACTCTCAAGCAAAAAATTGATCTATAAATATAAAATTAAATGTGACTAACTGATGTATCAAAGCTCAGCTTAATCTAATGTACGGATCAAGCTAAAATTGGTATACCTACAGATAAACTATTATGACGTAGGCAGATCTACAAAAGAATTTTGGAAAATTCAACTCTACGCGGACGAAGTCGCGGGTAATAACTAGAAATCAATAAATCTTAGCTAAATCGTAGGTAAATTGTCAATATAAATAGAAATAATCATACATACCTACTACGGAAATCTGGGACGTGACTACCTAGTTTATGAATGAAAAGTTCTTGCTGAATCGCAATTTCGAATGAGGAATTTAGTTTTTTATGAATGAATTCAACGGATTGATCGTGTTTCAAGCTTACGTGAGGGGTCAGGTTTCGTGGAGCATTACCAAGTTCGTTTCCTTCTTTTGAAAAACAAAATATGAAAGATTATGTTAATATTATTTTGAAACATATTTTTTTAGAGGTTTTAGAGAGATAGTCAAAAGTAGAACTATATAATATTGGTAAATAGTTGCTAACAAAAAACTAACATCACTAAGCAATGTCTACAGCGATTGTTAGGATACTTGTCATTATCATCATCATCATCAGCCATAGGACGTCCACTGCTAAATATAGGTCTCCCCAAAGACTTTCAGAGCGATCGTTCACATGCCCTCTGCCTTCAATGGCTTCTCGCGACCTTAATTAAGTCGTCTGTCCACCTATATACTCATTTCAACTATCTTTGCGTTGACGAGATTAAGTCAAAAGGATGTTTGTTCTCTTCTAGTTCTGTCAAACCTTTCTTTAGACAAGATGCCCCAATATTCTGGTCCCATTTAGCATATCTGAGTGATAGTTAACGGTATCTAACAGATAAGCTTCGTACATGTTCCGGTTGTAATTGATGTTTACGAATTGGGCAACTTCCAAATTTGGTTTTTCTGATAGTGAAGATGAGTAATGTTCTCTTTGAGAGGAAACGTTTGAGTCATTTATATCTCAAAAAGCAAAAAAATTCATTCTAAAGGTGCAATATTATTAAAGGACAATGGGAATTTACTAAAGAATTTTAGCCCCATGGCTTGAATACTGGTTTACTAAAGTTGCTGTTATTCTAGCTGTTATTTTACGAGATTTTATGGACTTCGACAGCTAACCAAATGTCAAGAATGTGGTAAAGAATTGCAAATGAATTGACAATAAACCCTAAAAATAAAACACGGAGCTCATATAACTTACTCAACATCCATACAAAACTATCTAAACAAACTAAACACAGTGATGTGCCTTAAATATTAACGGTCGATAAAAATCGGTTCAGTTGAAGTCAATCTTTTAGAGTAAGCATTTAAAATCAGATCACGGGTGTGGTATCTCGGCCCTTTACAATCATCTTGATTAGTACGCCTTTGTACGCGTCGCAACCAGAGAAAGCTATCGATTTGTAACTGTTTTTGGACGGTTTGTGACACCTATGAGTACGTGGTTGTATTGAAGCGAGGATGTGAGAGCCGTAGGCCGCGCCGCTTCCACGAATGCAACGGTTCCTTTGACGATAAGATGGGCACATTGGAACAATAAAATTGGTACTTTACAAATTAAATAATGTATTAAACTTTTCGAGTTTATCATAATTTCAAAGAAAGTTCTTAAACTCAATGGGCGAACTTAAGTGGCATAGTCGTACAAATTATTGAAATTAGTTGAATCAATGAACTTATTTACTTATCAAAGCAGTAAACAATATCAAAATGCGTCATATTCCGAGTATTTTCAATAAAATCATTCAATCAGATCATATTGATGACTATTGCGAAAGGAAACAGATTAGCTAATGATCTAATTTGATGTTTTCTTAGAAATCTGAAACCGTTGTACCTACATACATTTTGATGGAAAATTTCAAGCAAATCAGTTTAGGTTGAATATGTTTATCAAATTCTTACCTCGTTTAAGGTGAAAGGGTACCTGCGCGCTCTCCATACAAACGTAGTCGACTGTTTCCTCCCTGGATAATGACACTAGTCCAAATATTTTTTTGCCATTAAACCTATAACTGCCATGACTATGCCCCTATGTTTTGGTTTTTTTCATTTTCTAATTATCATAGAAATTAAAATAAAAAAAATAAAAAAAAAACAAAAAATAGAGGCATGGTCATGGTAGTTATAAGTTTTATGCACCAAAAATATTTGCTCTAGTGTCATTATCCAGGGAGGAAACAGTCGACTACGTTTGTAATAGTTTGTATGGAGAAAGCCCCCGGTACCCTTTCCTCTTAACATTTTCAATTAAAAAAAAAAAGGATTTCATATACCCACTTTATTACTATAATTTCGATTACCATTTCGCGCTTTACGTCTTTTGTTGAATTTGTTTTATCTGACAGTCCGTTTTCATTTACCTGCTTATACTAACTTTTAAAACACCGAAATAGGTATGTAATAAACTAACAAACGTCTCATTAGAGTTATTATTAAGGCTTGGAATTCAGTTTGCTCAGTTGACGATATCTCAAGAGATGAGCCTACACCGCATCCTTTTGTACCGTAACACTTGAGCACACATTATCTTGAGGCCGTATGAGTGTTAAATAGGTTTTCTAATAGCATTTTGTTTAATATTTTTCTTAGTTGTATTAATTTTGAGAGTAGACATTAGGAATTTTCTAGAGAGTTCAATGCCTTATCAAAAGTGTTTGTCAAAGTCAGCTCTCAATTCTTTTTGGTATGTTTCTTATTTATTCTTTATCTTTATTGTTTAAAAAACTCAACAGTTGAAATTACTACATTTGCCTAGTCAATTTGGGCTTTTTAATGTTTAAGTAATATACTCAACTATAGGTCCACTTATTTGACCCCACAATATGCTTCAAAATTCAAATGCTAGAAACACAATTTATTCAAAGATCTGATTCAGTTAATCCGATACTGTGCAACAAATTAGAGGGCGTTAGTTTAATGACATATTTATTGTTATTCTCGATACTTAATGCTTGTTAATTTTTTTGAATAATTATTTTTTCAGGTAAGTAAGTACTTATCTCGATTTTCGATAATAGTAATTAAGTATATTTATTTTACGGAACACGATTTTTAAAAATTGCCATGTTTTTGGCGATTGTGTAGCGATGTTTGCTCATGGATGTACCATCACTGCAGAGTTGGAACCATTGAAATGACTATATTTCACATACAATTCCAGAAGGTGGAGTTAGGCATAGACAATTAGACAAGGCACCGCAAATAAATTACCTCGTACAATCGAATTTTACTGTGACACTACCCAAGTGGCTAGGTATATTATGACTCCACTATGTATAAACTAGTCACAAAAAACTGTCAAGCTATATACTCTCAATCTTTACACCTAAGGTAACCGATTATGTAAAGACAACTAGTTATTTTATCAAGTTAACATTAAACCCAAGGTCTATCTTCGAGTCCGTTACTGTGGTACGGCATTCGCCGGATGCCGGCAATAAACATTATCTGAAACTGCTCAATAAAATGGGAGGGTAGTTGAAATTCTCCGGTGTCGTCGTTGTATGCGCGTGCGCGTCTTTCGTATCAAGTTGTTATAGGTCCATCTGATACTCTGCCTCTTGAACTATGTTGATGATGGCTTACTTAATAGCAGGTACTAGTTTACAACTCATTGCAGGTTAGAGTTTGAGATGACTGTTCAATTCAAAGCGTATTCACACTACTGCATGTAATCTATCAATGATGGTCATTATTTGTCGGAATTGTTAGCAGAAGAAGCCTCGATGGTATGCAGTTGCAGTAACTGATATGGAGTCTATATTGTGGTAGAACTTACGTTGTGACGATGGTGGCTCAGCGGCGGGGGCCGCAGGCGCATTCGCAGCGCCCTGCATCACCCGCGACAGACGACCACGGCGCCGCCTACAAACAAAACATAGAGAAATTAGAAAATTCATCGTCTACAACTTAGACGTCAAATTATCAGTAAGCATGATGTCGCAAATCCTACAACCAATAAAAAGTAAATACCCAGTGACATTCCTCATCAATGCCTGTCATCTTTTTAAGCGAGAACTTTATTGATCTCTTTGCAAAAACCATATCGATCAAGTCCAACCTACAGACAGTCACCAGAAACGAAGCACCAATCAAATCTCAAGAAAATCAACATCATTTACGATACAAGCGATTTTTACCTTTTGTAAATGGAAATAGGGGTTATATTTACTTTGTTGTGAGTTTAGAAGCAGCCCGTATTCGATTGATTACAATTCGCAACAGGAAGCGGGCTGATAACGATTGACTCACGTCTTTTGTAAAGACACCATATTACCTCGTTTTATCACTAAACGGTGATGCTTTGAGAATATCTTTTTAGGTAATACGAAACATTTGATCTAACATGCGTACTCATTTTCCTATAAAACTAGTAATTCACATAGTAATTCAGTACCTTACGTCGTAAACTACACTATTTGAATTAATTATTTGAACCTTAGTAAGTTTGGTATATAAGCCAGTAAGGCTCAATATGGTTCATCTCCTTTATTATATTGCATCTACTAATATCGTAATGTGTGTGTTTCTTACTCCTCCACGCAAAATCTACTGAATCGATTGCAATAAAACTGTAGATGTAGATAGATACCTAGAATAACACAATTTTTTACCATTCCGACCTTACGTTTGTTTAAATCGCGTGGCGCTGCCAGTATTTAACAAATAAATATCAGATTTGAATTTAGAACCCTTTAGATTGTAAAACGATGACGCGCTGCGTCTGCGCACCTTACCACCCATTATAGTCTGAGAGACAATGCGTGCTAATAACCTGACCAGCGGCATGTGGCCTGCGCAATGACACATAGAATAACTAACTTAGTAGGTACCTATAGGTAATATTATTGTATTGTTAAAGGATCGTATTCGGGATTCGGTTAGGTATTTCTGACCGTACTTTAACGATTTGTTTTGTCATCGGTGAAAAATCTTTAAGTACTGAAGTACGTAATTAAGCTATTATAATCAATTAGGGAAGGAAAAGGTTAACAGTCAATGACCTAAAATATGACGTAGGATGTAAAGGAAACTGACACCTTTCGGTCACGAGATGAATTGTAGGTAATGTTTTTGAGCATCATTGCCAGTAAAAAAAGCCCAATTAGTTTCTTCCTATTAGAGGGCGACTTAAAAAATCTAACCTAGCCTAACTTAATTTTGAAGACGATTCAAAGTGATCCCATTGCAAATTGTGTGATTCCAAATAAATAAATAATGTTGACTTTGACTTTAACTAACTTAGTTTTTTAAAATGCATTGAAAATAAAATGAAAAAAGTAAGATTCTAATAATATTATTTACCAATTTTTTTAATTTGTGCTGTATTTTGCTTACCATTTACCTACTTGGAAAGAAAAACATCAAGCATATTATAAGATCTGGTTTTTTAATTCCATATTATAAACATAAGGACGCACGTAAAACCTTATGCAGCAGCTAGTCTACGAATAAAACTCCTTCAAAGTAAGTAAAACTTGAAATAATAACCAAGATCTCAACTTTCGCGTACTGGCGTAAACTGCCGGCACCTTTATCCTACACTATACTAAGAATATTCCGTAATTTTACACTTATCTGCTGATAGCGGTCGCTTTGAACACTTGCACGTTTGTATCTTTCTATGTTACCTATATTTAAGTAGGTATTACTATACTTGAATTCAGGGCTCGTGCCTCGCGAGGCAACAAAACGGGGGAATGAATAATGGGCGCGCGCACGTAGCTCTTGCCTTCTGTAGATTTGTGACGCGTAATGTGAGTCCTGACTATTACCTTTTATAAATATTTCAATTTTCAGTTTCAAGTTAATGTTTTCGTAAAGATTTGTCAGTTCTTTCGGTACATTAAACTACATCACTACATAGTTTGAACAAAGTAGCTTCCCGCTGTCTGTACCTATGTATGCTTAGATCTTTAAAACTACGCAACGGATTCTGATGCGATTTTTGTAACAGATAGAGTGTTCAAGAGGAAGGTTTTGTAATATAAAACAAAACTACCACGCGTACGAAGTCGCGGGCAACATATAGTACACAAAGTGAAGCAAAAAATGAACAGTGTCCTTTATTGAAACAGTAAAAAAATATCGATTGAGCTTTCGATTGTAGTATCTGCTACTCCCCGATAGATAGCGCTACGAGTAGGTACTTTAGCTGTGTTTGGGGCAAAGATTTTACTTACATGTTACTTACATTAAATTTAATGTTTTCTAAGTAATTTGTAAATGAACTTATGAGGCCTTTGCCTTCTCTGACAAAATGTGTAAAATAAAAATTGCATTCTATTGACTAGAATGTTTTTTTTTTACTTTTATGATAGGTCAGCGTTTGACCACTATTACACCTGCTTGATGGTAGGTGACGAAGCGGTCTAAGATGATTTGGAAGAAAAAGAAAACTGCCAAGTGCCAGTCGGACTCGCGCACGAAGGGTTCCGTACACTTTTGTATAGGAGCCCCACATTTTTTTTCTGTTTTTTTTTGTATTTGTTGTAGCGACAACAGAAGTAAGTACGTAATCTGTGTTTTTTTCAACTTTCTAGTTATCACGGTGCATGAGACGGTGACAGACGGACAGACAGACAGTGAAGTCTTAGTAATACGGCCCCGTTTTTACCATCTGATTGAAATTTAATATGGTAAGTAAATTGTAATTAATAGGATAATTATTATACATTAGAGTGGCAATTGATTGTTATTAGCACAATAACAAGGATTACTGATGCTACGTGATCCCACAATACCTAATCAATACTTATTTATAATTATTATGTAATTTATCATTGACGTGTGTGCTAAAATAACCGAAACGATAATTTGATTATCCTACTACGTTATATCATAGACTAGCGACCCGCTCCGGCTTCGCACGGCTATATTATGCATGTATTATACATATAAACCTTCCTCTTGAATCACTCTATGTATTAAAAAAAACCGCATCGAAATCCGTTGCGTAGTTTTAAAGATCTAAGCATACAAAGGGAAATAGGGACGGCGAAAAGTGACTTTATTTTATACTATGTAGTGATTTGAAAGTTTGTGTGTTAGTTTGTTTTTCACGAAAAAGCTGTGATAAACTTAGTGTAAAGGTTTACTTTTCTTTTTTTTTATTAGTGACTAATTCCATAAACAAAATGTTACTCTCAATGTATCCATATACCAATCATCCCGATTTTTTCCTAGTGATTAGTTTTATAAATAAACTATGTTATTCTGTATCCTTATACCAAGTTTCATCTAAATCGGTTCGGAGGCTAGGTATTCATTAAAATGCAAGGAGTTACAGCACAAATAAAAGAAAAATTCCAAAAAATTAAATGAAATGGTGTCCCCATACATACATAGTTGGACCAATTTAACTTGACCCTTACATTGTATGGGCGCCCAAACGAAATAGGGGTCAAGAAAGAGAGTTGAAACTAATGTACGGAACTCTCGGCGCGCGAGTACGACTCGCACTTGACCGGTTTTTATTCAAAACTAGCTGCGCCCCGCGGTTTCACCTGCGTAGTAATTTTCTACGCAACTTTCTTAATTTTTTCTTCCATAAAAACCTTCTCCATACAATAACAAACCCAACAAAAAAAGAATTAGCGAAATTGGTCCAGGCGTTGTTGAGTTATGCGCTTACCAACACATTTTGCGATTCATTTTTATATTATAGACTAGCTGAGCCCCGCGGTTTCACCCGCGTAATAATTTTCTACGAAATTTCCTTATTTTTTCTTTCATAAGAACCTTCTCCTGACAATAACAAACACAACAAAAAAAGAATTGGCCAAATTGGTCCAGGCGTTGTTGAGTTATACGCTTACCAACACATTTTGCGATTCATTTTTATATTATAGATTATGTTTTTACGCGTCTATTGTTTCTTATTCATTTGTAGCTTACATTATCAGAAGTATAATAGGTATTTCATGTAGGTAGATAGGTATATAGGTACCTTTTGTCCACAATAAATTTCAATACAATAAGCTACATTCTTTCTTTAATAGATACTAGTTTTATGCGGATCAGGTGTTTAGCCGACTTTGCGAAAGAAGTATGGAATGTAGTTTTTTGTTTTAAAAACCCTTAAGAGGAAAATACCGGGACTCTTTCCATACAAACTATTACAAACGAAGTCGACTGTTTTCTCCCTGGATAATGAAACTAGAGCAAATATTTTTGGTGCATGAAACTTATAACTGCCATATATACATGTCCCTATTTTTTTCTTTATTTTTTTTTCTTAATTTCTATGATAATTAGAAAATAATAAAAAAAACCAAGACATAGGGGCATAGCGGCATAGTCATGACAGTTATAGGTTTTAAACAACAAAAATATTTGCACTAGTGTCATTATCCAGGGAGGAAACAGTAGACTACGTTTGTATGGAGAGATGCCGGTACCCTTTCACCTTCACAGCCCTTTTTATCCATTTAGTTAGAGGATGAATTTCCAAAAATTCTTTCTATACTAGCACAAATATTTTGGTACCATAAAACCTATAACTGCCATGACTATGCCCATATGTCATGGTTTTCTCATTTTCTAATTATCATAGAAATTAAGATTAAAAAAACAAAAAAAAAACAAAAAATAGGGGCATGGTCATGGCAGTTATAAGTTTTATGCATCAAAAATATTTGCTCTAGTGTCATTATCAAGGGAGAAAACAGTCGACTCCGTTTGTAATAGTTTGTATGGAGAAAGCCCCCGGTATCCTTTCTTAGCAATCACCCTTGGTAACAAATATGCTTTGAAACTACTGGACTGATTACTATGAAAGGTTTGAAGATAATATTTGATTCATTGGATGGAAGATGGGCTCCATTTGACTCACGGGAACGGAACTTACGCGGGTGAAACCTCGGACTGCGGCTAGTTTAGCGGGCTGCGGTCACCCGCGCCGTTATCTCTTAAAACACATGAGTAGGAATACATTGATTTCCTATAAACACAGAATACATAATAGTTACTGCGAACTACAAACTTTAAGAGGAAAGAATACCGGGCGCTCTCTCCATACAAACGTAGTCGACTGTTTCCTCCCTGGATAATGACACTAGAGCAAATATGTTTGTTGCATAAAACCTATAACTGCACTGACCATGCAACTATGTTCTGTTCTTTTCGTGTTTTTTTTTAATCTTAATAATTAGAAAATGAAAAAAAAAACCAAGACATAGTGGCATAGTCATGACAGTTATAGGTTTTATGCAACAATAGTACATTGTTATCCTAGGTGTGAAAGTCACTCATTACAAGTCCCGAGACGGAGTTTGGCGCCCGAGCGTAGCGAGGGCGCTAATAGTTCGAGGGACTTAATGAGTCTTTCACCCGAGGTAAACACTGTGCTTTTCATTACGAATAATACATAAAATTCTTCATAACAACGAGAGTGAATGAGACTATGAGACTCCATACCACATGAGTAGGTACTCTTACTACCTGATCCTCTTACAAGGTTGGGACCAAAGAGGTTATACATTATGTAGTGTTTTTTTAGGTTTCTGCTATTTGTATTCAATACTTAAATACGGCGGTACTTACCGAAGAAGTTTTTATTAATGAGTTAATCTAACATTGGGAAATGACGCGAAGTCCGTAGATTTAACTTACAGTTTTTGTAACACGGTTTGTCTAGAAAATGTTATTTACAAAAAATACACAATCATTAATGATTAAACTTAACACAAAAACATAATAAAATAAGAAAAAATAGTTACTTAGTACTAAACTCTGGCAGTATGCATGAGCCGTGCCAAGCCATAATTATTATTCTTTGGTGTAAAAAAAAAAGCAAGGAGGTTAGGTTTTTGAAGTTCCTAATGCGTAATGACACTGATACTGGCTACATGCAGATTGCACAAGTCGTGCGAAGCCATAATTTGACATGACAGCTGTCAGTGAAAGTGAAAAGCCCTAGGGCTGGAAATTTTATTTTCTACACGCTCAAAGGGCATATTTAGACCTACTTTCGGAGTATGAGTAATGAAAAAATATTTGCACTAGTGTCATTATCCAGGGAGGAAACAGTAGACTACGTTTCTATGGAGAGAACGCAGGTACCCTTTCACCTTCAAAGCCCTTTTTATCCATTTAGTTAGAGGATGAATTTCCAAAAGTTGTTTCTCAGTGCGCGAATATGTCCAAAAAGGAACCCTGCGAAGTTGCCGAATCGTAGGTAGCTCTTGTAGTCTCAAAAATTTCTTTATTAGACTCCTTCTATATTAGGTATTTGCTGCTCCCCGCGGTTTCACCTGGTTCAGACAGGCATTTCAAACTTTGAAGGTACTCGCCTCTCCAACCTCGACCTGAAACGCCAAATCCGTAGGAGTCGACCGAGACCTGTCTATAACTACACTTACAATGACACCGGTCAGCTCTACTGTGCGACTTGTGACCGGGTGTTTAAGACGAAGTTTGGATTTGCCAGCCACATACGAGCACATGCCAGGAAATAATCCAGGAGCCCTATTTTTGAATCGTTCGCCCCGCATCGAGCGCTTGATTTCTACTGATATTCGTTGGACATTGGAAATTCGCTATTTTTGAATCGCTCGATCGTAACGAGTGGTCTCCACCACTCGTCGCCGACAGGCGAGTGGTAGAATAAACGTTAAACAATCATAGTCAAACATTCGGAAACGATCTTTAAAAAATATTTCTATCTTTTGGTATTATTTCGAATGTTCATCGGTAATTACCGGTTTTCAATTTTCTGCGGAAAACAACCAAAAATTGTCATTTTAAATTTCGACGACGAACGATTCAAAAATACAGAAAATTGGTGTCATGCGACTTGGAAGTTGAGCGTGACTTGTAGGCGTATACGACGAAGATATGTCACACGAGTGATTCAAAAATAGAGCCTCAGGGTCGCCATCGTCGGACACGACGCGGACGACATCATCATCATCAATTTTTCTACGCAACACGCTTTTTTATTTCAAAAGAACCTTCTCCTGATAATAACAAACACAGCAAAAAAAGTATAAGCGAAATCGGTCAACCCGATCACGCGTGGTGCGATGACAAAGAAAAATAGGGATTTGTGTGTTTTGTAAAATAGATAAAAAATAAAATAAAATAGATAGACTAGCTTTCACCCGCGACTACGTCAGCGTGGGAGTTGAATTTTTCAAAAACCTTTCTTATCAGATGCCTACGTCATACAAAGAACACACCCTCCAAGTTTCAGGCCTCTATACGATCAGCGGTTTAGGCTGTGCGTTGATCCATCAGTCAGTCAGGACAAAGCATTTTATAATAGACTAACGACCCGCCCCGGCTTCGCACGGCTATATTATGCATGTACCTATATACATATAAACCTCCCTCTTGAATCACTCTATCTATTAAAAAAAACCGCATCAAAATCCGTTGCGTAGTTTTAAAGATTTAAGCATACATAGGGATATAGGGACATAGAAAGCGACTTTGTTTTATACTATGTAGTATATAAAATCCCCCTACGTAATATATAAAATCATCGTGTCGCGGTGTTAGTTATATGTCCACCTAAACGGCTGAACCGATCGTATGATTTTTTTTGTGTAAGTTATTCGTTAGACCGTCTTAGAATCGAACATCCATTTTTTTTATGGCAAAACAACGTTTGCCGGGACAATTAGTATAACAACATTTGTGTAAATAAATGTATGAATGATTGACATTCTGTAAGTAACTGATCTGAAGAAACGCCCATGATGTGATAGGTAGGTAGATACCACAGCTATCAATTCACAGTTCTAAGGTAGTAAATGTACCAATGTAATTGAGTAATTTGTTCGAGAGCACATCTCAAGATATCAGCGATTTACTGATAAATGTGTCTCAACTTGAGATCTTAATGGACATCTTATCAATACAAGATTTATGTTGCTTGTTTATGAGGAAAAACTTATAATGGAGATAAAATATGAGATCACATTAAATTAGAGAGATTTTAGAAAAGATCCTTCGAAATTAGAAATCGTTTAGAAAAAGATCTTTCAAAATAAGAAATTCTTGAAAAATTAAAAAAAAAAAGAAATTTATAAGAATTCTTTAAAAAAGAACCATCGGAATGATAAATCCTTTATTAAATATCCTTCGAAATAAGAAATCCCCTAAAAACACCTCAAATTAAGAAATTCTGTAGGAACAGATCTTTCGAAATAAGAAATCCTTTAGAAACAGATCATTCGAAATTATAAATCCTCTTACAATATTCTTCAATAAAATCCTTCTGTAAGAAATCCTTTAAATATCTTTCATATGCTTAAGAAATCCTTTAGAAACAGATCTTTCGAAATGAGAAATTATTTATAAAAGATCTTTCGAATTAATAATCCTTTGATTTACAAAAAAAAAGTGATAAAAATAACACTTGAAATTAGAATAAAAAATTGAGATCTTTTGAAATTGATCTTATATCCTTTGAAATTATATCTATCTTAGGTAAGTAGTTGATTACTGATTATTTAAATACCTACTTAAGTACCTGCCTATCTAAATGACGCCTAAAAATTTCCCCTAATTATCTAATAATTATTTGCAACTCAGCGTTATTTATCATATTAAATTACTCGTAAACTTTACGTCATACACATAAACTTTACAGATGAAAATCTCAAAAATATCAAACAAATAAATCAATTTTTTTGCGAAGTTACTATTTTTACCTAATTTCTCCAAATAATTAATAGTTTTGAGAGACGTGACACAATTTTTTTTAATTTGCGTCATACACATTAACAAAACAGATCAAAATCCAATAGAAACTTTTAATTTTTTTTATCAATTTATTCAAATTTTTCCAAAGCTACTATTTTTATCTAATTTCTCCTAATACTTAAGGTGAAAGTGTACCTGCGCTCTCTCCATACAAACGTAGTCGACTGTTTCCTCCCTGGATAATGACACTAGCACAAATATTTTAGTGCCATAAAACCTATAACTGTCATGACTATGCCCCTATGTTTTGGTTTTTTTCATTTTCTAATTATCATAGAAATTAAAATTTAAAAAATTACAAAATAATAAAAAACAAAAAATAGGGGCATGGTCATGGCAGTTATAAGTTTTATGCACCAAAAATATTTGCTCTAGTATCATTATCCAGGGAGAAAACAGTCGACTACGTTTGTAATAGTTTGTATGGAAAAAGCCCCCGGTACCCTTTCCTCTTAATAGCTTTTGAAGGCGGCAGGCCACAAAAGAACATTAGATTGAATAAAAAAAAAAGTTTTGGACGCAAATATCATACAATGTAGGTAGGTATAAAGTTTTATTTTACCGAGAATAATATAATTAAGAGGCATGGGATAAATCCATAAAGACATTATGATTTTTTGATTAAAATTTTTGGAAAATTATTTTTATTAAAATTGTGTAAATAATTTATGTCTGTATATCCATAAATGACTTAGTTTAAAATATATTCAAATATTTAGTACCCAACCTACCTATTTTCTTATTGGATTTGTTTTTTAAACGCAAAATAATCTATTCCTAATAAAATAACCGTCGGCAAAAAAAAAAAACTTAATTTTATCTTTGCAATAAAAGCTTAAAAAAACAATAGATTTTACTTAAGAGCTTTTAAGAAAGTTTTATCATTAGAATTTAGTATTTTATTTAATTTTACCTAGATACATTAATTACACCTAAATAACAAAACTGATTTTAAAAGTTCGTATTTCTAATAAGATTTGATATCTACTTACTTACATTTTTTTAAAAGCACTATTAGTTGTGCTAGAACTAAATTATTTTAAATTAAAAACAAGATACTGAAATTGCTCAAATATTTACGGAAATTGAAAAAAAAAATCTGTTTCTCCCACTCTCAAAGATAACGTAAAAAGCTCATTGAAGACGAGCTTATTTTAATAAATGAAGGTAATGATTAAAAATATTAACTAATTTAGAATCAATAAAAACCTATAAAATAGTGACCAGGCTTAAAGTGTCGCAAAAGGGAAATAATGGACACATGATCGAGTCGACCGCAACACTGGGCCCACTTGATTTTCACCACTTATTAGACAAAACAAAAGGACGTCGCCCTCACAAAACGATAATTTGCATTCTAATCTAATCAACACTCACCCAATTGTGAATAATTTCTTCGATAACACCTGAAATTATTTATTAATTGTCCAAACAAGTTTCAGTCTATTTATCACACACCGCACAGCTTTTTCAGTTTGAAACACAAAAGTCCAATACACAATAATTCGCGCGCTTACATCGCATCTCGCGCTGCGTGACAACCTCTCGCCGCGAGATGTTGTCTCGATGTGTTGCTGAGAGCACGCACTGTCGCTCTCCTCTCGGGGGAGCAAGATACGGACTGCGATTGGTCGAGAGACACGGCCGAGAGAAGGAGAGCGCCTCTCTCGAGCGGGACGCGAACGAGCGAGACAGATAGCGTCGGGCGTTGCGTCGTGCTAAGATCGTCCGATGCGACTCAGGTGGATTCGAGAGTTGTTGTCATAATGTGGAGATGCCGGCCACGGATATCCTTCGCTACCCCAAGTTTCCCCCTATTTCACCCCCTTCATCATTTAATTTCCTTTTGGTTCTTTGATAAAGGCACGAACAGATCGTTTTTGTTTTATTTATTTTTGTTTATCTAAGTTTACCTGATATTTTTAATATATCACCTTCGTTAATTTCTCATCTGTAGAACTGTTTATTTCAGAAATTAATTCACTAAAAGTACATCATTTTTATTGCCTTCATCATTTAATTTCCTTTTGGTTCTTAAATAAAGGCACGAATATAGCGTATTTGTTTTAGTTATTTTCGTTTATCGAAGTTTATCTGATATTTTAAATAAATCACCTTCGTTAATTTCTCATCTTTCAGAACTCTTTATTTCAGAAACTAATTCACTTAAAGTAAATAATTTACATGATTTTAAATCTTAATTTTTTTGGCATTGAATATAGTCATTAAATTAATGAAACATAGGTACTTAGCTAACAAAATAGTTCAGCCCTTGCGTCATCCAAACCTTCAATCTCCGATTTGCTAATTGAATGATAATACCAACGAATCAAGTGAGTTATTTTCGATAATGTTCTAAGAATTAATTATCATTGTTAAATTACTCAAGATTTTCGAAGATTACCTTTTCTTTTATGATACTGACTTCTCAGAATCGTTGCTGTTCAATTACCTAAGCGTTTAATTGCATAATAGTGATATGTTTAATAAAAACTTGATGAGCGGACAATTTGTTTTACAAGTGGTCTATTTAATGACTTTACAGTACTTAAAGATTTTAATCTGTTAAGGTAATAACTATCACATATTAATGCGCTTTGTAGATCACGTTGGAAAATAATTAAAATTTATCGTCGTTACGAATATTTACCGATACTAAACGGATAGGTAAAACGTTATCTATAACAATATTCTTCATTTCTTTATCTCGAATATTTTTTACTTGAGTGTAAAGTACCTATGATTTATATCTTTATTTTTTAAAGGCTGTCTCAGTAATGATTGGTTATTTAAAAATACTTTGTCCAATTCGTGAAATTATGCGTCATTTTGGTACTTTTACCAACGCGGTTTGGGATGATAAAACTTATTTTATTCAGTAATGCTTAGATTATTTTAATAATATTATTCATAACAATTTTTATATTATTCTTAATAGATAGATAAATTTAATTTAATTTAACATTTAGGTAGATACTATTAGGCGATTGAAAAATCTTATAAGATTCATATACAACTCCTAAAAGACCAATTAAATGTCAGGGCGGCGTGCCTTGCAGATCTATTTTTTTTTAAATTTATAAAAGCTGATACAGGATTGACTCGCACAACAAAAATTAAAAGCGTTTTAATCACCTATCAAAGTGTCAAACTGTATTTATCCAACCTTGTGGCTATCGAACTAAAGATAATTTTAGACTCGTTAAAGGCATTTAACTAGAATTTAGCCAAATTTGCTTAAGAACAAACATAGACAAGCCGTCCCAAGACATATATTTCTTTTGACTAGCCTGCACCAAGATCTTCCCCATTTGATTCCACGTGTTCAGATCTCCAGCTATTTCAGACTACTATGCGTTGAAAACATCCAGGATGGTCGCGCTATCGTTTTTTGGGTCTACCTCGAAGGCGTTTATAGTCTTGAAGGATCCAGTAGGTGACTTCTTTTAACCATCTTATTATCTGTTTAATGAGAGTGGTCGGTTTTTTTATTTTTAGTTTCTTATAATTTTCTAATTTTTATTTAACTTAATTTTTTTGTTGTAATATCATGTAAGTACTTTGTTAGATTTTGTGTTTTATTTTTATGGTACAATAAAGTGTTTATCTATCTATCTATCTCGGGTTAGTGGTACCTTTTATTCCAAAGGTCGTGGGTTTGAATCTCAGTGCAGCCCAACGTGCACCAATGAATTTGTCTTTTGAAAAAATGATGCACTAATTATCATTGCTCTTACGGTGAAGGAAAACATCGCAATGAAATCCGCAGCTTAGTTGTCTCCAGAGGCATTGACGAGTTTCTTTCTTCTGGACATGGTCGACTAAACTGAGAGGGTCGTATCTATAGGTTCTTTTCGAGCCTACATCATCAAGGTACAACACCGGAATAAAGTTGCTGACGCTGCATAAATAATCTATAGTAGGTACTTGTAAAGGCCAATACTATCTGTTTGTAATTTGTATCATCTTCTTGTAAGCAATTCGCTTTGAAATAAGAACTTCTTCCTCTCTGAAGTCGGTTAAAATATTTCCAATGACCAATAAACAGTCGGTAACATTATCAAACGGTCTCTGCCCATCTCGAGGGTGACCTCGCAATCGGTCACCGGTAAAGCAAACACAGCGCCCTTCGTCAATACATTGGTACCTACCAACTGCGAAGATTTATTTACATGGCATAGTTAGATCTTGAGTTTTGTGTATCTCTTGTCGCATGGACGGACCTACCTATATAATTGGATACAATTATACACAAAAAATATTCTGTTTCATGATGTCCGAGGTGTGGCCAAGCTTTTAAAGATACGAACTTTAAGAGGAAAGGGTACCGGGTTTCTCCATACAAACGTAGTCGACAGTTTCTTCCTTGGATAATGACACTAGAGCAAATATTTTTGTACCATAAAACCTATAACTGCCATGACCATGCCGCACGCGCAGGGACTACGTTTATATGAAGTTAATGCCGGTACTCAAACTGCACACGGTGTGCAAATTTGATTAAAACCGGTTAAGTAGTTTAGGAGTCCATCGCGCACAAACAACGTGACACGTAATTTATATACACGGTGTAACAAGGGGGGTGGATCATCGATTGTTGGAGGGTAGAGGACCTCAGTACCTATCGATTTAACCCCCATGTATGTTCTGCAAAATTCACTGGTTCAAAAGTTATTTGGGTTTTAGTGAAATTTTAGTCAAAATCAGATTTCACCCTGAACGTCGCAATTACAGCCAAACTATCAGGTTTGCGATTCTGCCTTTTTTTGTGAAACAAGTTCAATAGTCGACCTTTTGTACCCCTACACCAATCAGAGTTTTAGATTTATAAAACTAAAATAAAACCATTTTAGTAATATTTTTTTACAAAATCTAACATTTTAACATAAGTTTACATTATTTTTGTATGGTTCTAAAAAAAATATTTCACAGAATATTTTTTTCTGCAACCTATCTTAAAAACTACTAGCTTTCATAAAGAATAAACCGTAAAAGTTTCATTCGGCTAGAGCCAGAGCATCATGTTGAAAAATGTAATTGATAGTCCAAAAAGTAAAAATGATGATCCACCCCCCTTGTTACACCGTCTATATTAGAGAAGAAGAAAAGAAAGATAGGTCAGCATTTGACCTCTATCACACCTGCCTAATATTAGGTGACAATACTTTTTAAGATGTAACACGCTTTCCTAATAGATGCATGTTATATAAAAGATCGACCTCGCAATCATTTTCCGTCTGTGTGTCCAACCACGATGGCTTCAGTTTAGCCTTCACAATCATCATCATCCGAGCGATGTTCCCGGTTGCATCCCTCTCGGGAGCCCGGGGTCCGCTTTCCTACTTTTACGCCTCCACTTCGCACGATCTTCGGCATCCTGGTTAGTAAGGCCATTTGCACGCATATCACCCTTTACGACGTCAAGCCAGCACTTCTTGGGTCTACCCAGTCTGCCACGGCCCGGCGGAGGCGCCATGGCAAGAAATTTGTTCCCCACGTAACTAGCCGGTTTTCGCAAGACGTGGCCGTACCAGCGTAGGCGACATTCTTGCAATTTATCTGCAATGTCTCGGACATGAAGGCTGCCCCGGATGCGGGAGTTCCTGACGCGATCCTTTCGCGTCACTCCACACATTCAGCGCAACATCTTCATCTCCGTGACACGCAGCTCCTGCTTATGTCGCTCAAGTACCGGCCACGCCTCACTACCATACAAAAAGACAGGTCTAAGATGGTTTTATAGACCTGTCCCTTTAGTTTAACCGGCATTTTGGGGTCGCAAATGACACCAGTTTAGCCTTCACAATCCAAGACAAAATCCCGAAGGTCAAACGCAACTAATTCGAACAAAGAGCTGTATTTTTTATCATCTGCCCTGACATTAATCGATACTACGTATCAACTGAACAAAAAAAATGATAAGATGTATCTTATTCGAATGGAATAAACATGTTTTTAAGAAGTTTTTAAATACCTTTAAGTAATCTTAAGAAAATTATTTGTTATCTTTATGTATTAGGAACGAGACGGTATCGTCACAAAGCAATCAATTATACCTATTTAAAACATCGAGTTTTCAAACCAAGCAGTTAAGAGGAAAGGGTATTTTTTCTATATATATATATATATATATTTTAACTGTTAGGTACTTTCTATGATAATTAGAAAATTAAAAATAACCAAGACACAGGGGCATGGTCATGGCAGTTATAAAGTGTTTGCAACAAAAATATGTGCTCTAGTGTCACTATCCAGGGAGGAAACAGTCGACTACGTTTGTATAGGAAGAGTGCCAGTACCCTTTCCTCTTAGGAGAATCATGAGGTTTCGAAACGCGGCGCGAGTAGGTATTTTCAAAAATGACCCGTATCGTGCGATAGAGAGAGTTTAAGTTCGGACGTAATTGCCTTCATTTTGTTTTCAAATAATGTTGCGGGCCGTAACGTTTCACCCCATTTATCCTTCACAAGATGAAATGAAACTGGTCTCATTTAATTCACTGCATCTTATTCTAGGTTTATACGTTTTTCTTTTTTGGTCTGTTAAAAAACAATTGAAACGCTCGATGAAGTTTTTAAGTCAAAAATATAGATATTCAGATACTAATAACTGTTATCTTAGGCAATATTTTTTTTAAATAAAAACGGTTAAACCTAGTTTTCCATTAGATCTAGAACATTTTCAAAAATTATCAAAATCGGGCTTCATTTATGGGGGGGGAAAACGTTACCGTTTTTTGTATGGAAATTTACAGCCTCACACTGGTCTTAAGTTAGTATCCTTTAAGAATTTTACAGTTTCAAGTGCATGATTAAGAAAATCTAGTTAATCAGAGTTTATTTTATCAGGGAATAACAAGAAAAATGACGGATATTAAAATACAGGATTTTAGTTTTGGAAAGGGACTTCCCGACCGCACCTAATATTGATAATTACAATATATGTAACAAATAAATAATTCAGATAATAATAAATGTTATCATTGATTTATCTTCGATTTCTATTTCTTTGAATAACCGACTAGTGAGCCATTTTTTGTGAGCTTAACGCGATTACAAATGAAAACTGTAACTTGATATTTCTGCTAGCAGCTACTTAGTTGTAGTGCTGCTTAATGGCTTGACAAAAGTCGCTTGTGACAAACTAGAATGAAATAACTACTCTTTTTTTCAAGCACAGTTGAATGTTTACGACTTGAGCTTGATTCACGGTCTGTATGGCCGTTTTTGCTCCCGAATGAAAAATAAGAGTTAAAATATTAAACTCAATAAATGTCTGTCTATGAAAGACAGTATGTAATACTTATATCAAAGATTAGATATCGATTTGAATGTGGTTGTTGCTAAATATTCCTGAAAACTGTTTCAGCTTTTAAAAGCTTTATGGCGCTAACACTTCTTGAGGGTCTTGACCTCCTTAATCTTTCTCCATTTCGTTCGATCATTCGCTGTCTTCATCCAATTACTTTCTTTTCCCCATTCGTACATTCCCTTTGGACTCATGACACCAACGGCTACTGTTAGTTGAAAGGGTAGGTATTATAATACCCATAACACTACCTTCAAATACTCAAAATACAAAAAATCCTTTGGTTGATTGGTTGGTCGCTTTTGATGTATTTTCATTATCAATCGGGGTTTCTAATTATCTGACAAAGAACTTGCGTAATTAACCTCTTAGTTCCTATACGACAATACAAATACCTATAATATATCTAAGGTGTGTTATTTTACACGACAATTATCTGATACTGTGACGGCATTGAGTCAACAATGAATAGGAAGGTGTCCTTATCACGATGTGTCTATGAATTCCTAAAATATATCGATAAATAAAGACACGTTACTAAAATCTATTTTGACTTTATGGTTATCAGAATTTGTGTCATTGCTTAAAATATGTGATATTAGTAATGTCCGGGTATTTATAGTAATCATGTCTTGTTCAAATTCTTCTCTCTTTTCTTCTTCAGCCAGCAGCATACGCTATTTATGCTTAGATATTTGTCTGTGGTCTGGTTGTTTCTATGTATTATAAGTATATATTTACAAAATAAAAGTATATAATTAGTATATCCGTTGTCTAGCAGCCATAACACAAGTCTAGTTACTTAGCTTGGGGCTAGATGGCGATGTGTGGAATGTCCTGCAATATTTATTTTATGTATTTCATGGCTTGTCCAGCCCCTTATACAACTCTCTCAGCTTAGTCGACCATGTCCAGAGGAAAGAACTTGTCAATACGTCTGGAGTCAACTAAGCGGCGGGGTTTATCACTTGTTTTTCCTTCCTATCACCAGTCTTTCTGGACCACCCTGCCCCAACATGTGCTCTTTTGTCAGACCATCTAGCTGGTGGTTTGCCTACATTTCTCTTCCCAATTCTCGGATTCAAATTAACAGGTTCGATTTCAGGCGAGGGTTTAGCATTTTTGATTATTATTCACAACCCCGGTGCAACATAGACTGAAATGCAAAATCGCAAAAATGGCGTATAACCTTACCTATGCCATTGGACGACTTTTGTGACGCGATGGGTATCAAAACTCTCCTACGACGTTAAAGGTTGCAGGTTCGATTCCAGCCTCAAACAAATATTTACGTACAGATATTTGTATCTGTATGTATTCTGTGTGTGTTTCTGTGTGATTTATTATTTATTTATTATATTTGTTATATTTGTTGTCTATGGCCACCATAAAACAAGCCCATTTACTTAGTGGCTAGATGGCGCTGTCTGAAATGTCCTACAATATTTTTTATATATTTTGAGCATGATTAATGTCACTTTATTAGTTTTATGAATTTCCTGTAAGTACGTTACGTTGTGCTATGATTACTAAGGTATTTAGTAAATTAATTTAAACTACTTAAATTATAACTTTTACTTTAAAGTGTAGAATTAACTCAATTAACAAAATGTTTCCAATCAAATCCATACATAATAAATATAAAAATCGATTGCTGTTCGTTTGTTTCGCTAAATTCGAGAACGGCCAGACCGATTTTGCTAATTTTGATTTTGAAATATTTGTAAAAGTCCAGGGAACACGCGGGTGAAACCGCGGGGAGTAGCTTGTCTATACTTCTGTACTAATACTAGCGACCCGCTCCGGCTTCGCACGGCTATATTATGCATGTATTATACATATAAACCTTCCTCTTGAATCACTCAATCTATTAAAAAAACCGCATCAAAATCCGTTGCGTAGTTTGAAAGATCTAAGCATACATAGGGACAAACAGCGGAAAGTTTTATAATATGTACCTAATGAAGTTTTATACTATTTTTAAGGAATAGGCTCCAAAACTTCTGGACCAATTTTAATGAACATTTATCCCGATATTCCCACGGGATCGGGAGTTACACGCGTGAAACCGCAGGTCGCAGCTAGTCATAGATAAAATGTTATTTATGTAACGTAATATCAAATCGCGGAAACCACACGAATTTCATTCACGAACCGGCATAGAGGTTTACAAACATGAGTTCGCTGACGGAAAAAATAGACAGACGGGATGTTCGGCGTTTAGTTTACAAAATAACGACTAGGGTGGCTGTGAGTGCTCTAGTGCAACACAATAATAACGTGGAATAGCTATCGAAACGGAATTGGGACGGCTATTCTGTCGTATGCCGGTAGATCTTTGGGCCAAATCAACGATACAGGAGCTGAGTGACGACTTTCTCACTTTGCAGACTTGAAAAATTTAATACAGGTAATAGCGCAATAGCGTGTCGACTTTAACAACTAATGACTCTCGCGTACTGCATTTTTTATCATTAACGTTTCAACGACAACGATCGAAGTCTACAACTTTTTGGACCCCCATCAACGGTAATAGATTACGGCAGACCCTGTCGGAGAAGACGATATGACATCGACGGATTGCCAATCTGAAATCCGTCCCAGAAGATCGCGAACTATGGAAGGGGAGTAGAGAGGCTACAGGCTCTTAATAATAAAAAAAATATTAGCTATCTAATTTGGTACTATTTACTCGCGACGTCGAAGCCAAAAGGGAAGGTCATGTTTTTGGTTACTATGTATTACTTGTAGACGATTTGTTATTCGCAACTAGATCTCCTAGTTGGATTATTTTTGAATGAGGATGGAGTAGCACCTATTATGACCCTCTTAGCTTAGTCCAGAGTCCAGAAGAAAGAATTACTCAATATGTCTACAGCCAACTAACCTGCTGGTGTCATCACGATGTTTTTTTCAAGAGGTCGTATTTGTTGGTGTTTTTATTATAATTGAGGAAATGTGGAGTTCATTTATTTGAGGTCCAATAAAATTGTCATCTCTGATATGTTGGTCTTGGTTTTATGCAACGATCTTAATTAACTAATGAACTATCAATGGATATGTCAGATTTCTTAATAATTGAAACAAAAACAACAAGTAGACCTATAGATACAAATAGAAGAGCGGACTTGGACAAAATGTTGTACTTGCCTTCTAATACGAAACGCTCAGTCTTGAATAGTACGTTTGCGTTTTGCGCAGTGGTGTCACACTGCGTAGAAAACAAAAACAAGGACAAACTCCTAATCTCTCCTAAACTCTAAGCTCTATTAATTGTAATTTCAATCTCTTTTTCATAATGTCGTTCTCGTGCAACAAACACTCCTGCATCAACATTAAACGCTCATAATTAGCGTAGATCACATAATTTTCATTAAAAAAAACGGTGCAAAACAAGTTAATATACAATTACGACACCGGCATAACAGAATCCATGCAAGCAGGCTAGCTAATCAATCGTTGTCGCGATAGTTGCCAGCAATAACTGCGTAATTGCATGATATTATGTTGTTTTTCAATATAGAATCACTAGCGGTAACTGACACTGGCCGGTAGAAATGTCTCGCGCTAATAATCGTGCGCAAGAAAAAAGTTAAGATTCATTTTCGCGCCAACGCTTCCGCCATATTGTTCGCGTGATAAAAATATGATGTATTGAACAAACTTTCTTTCACTTTCGTTTTTCAGAGGGAGATTTTCATCCGTGATTGTTTTGTCTTCCTTATGACACTTTTTCTCTTCTGTTTCTTCGTTTCAATGGCACAAAAATAAAGGGAAATATTTAAGTGGGTAGTCGGTGGATGGAGTTGGCTCAAGACCGCTGTTTGTGGTCGGTCGTATGGGGGAGGCCTATGTCCAGCAGTGGACGTGTATGGGCTGATATGATGATGATGATTTAGGTGGGGTCAAATCCGCCCGGTCCAGTATGATACCAGGTCTTTAGAGTTTTTATTAGCTGAGATTAGGTCAGCTATTAGCGCTGGAGGCAGATTCAGCATAGTTGCCTGTTGCGCCGCACTGAATTTGGCATGGATATGATTATGCCCTATCTCTCCAGGTTGCATAAGTTATTTTAGATGATTGATTTAGGAATACTGGCTACTTTTTATCCCCATATTTCCACGAAATCACGGATGAAACCGCGGGCCGCTGCTAGTTTCAATATAAACAAGAATAATATTCAAAACCGTTAAAAATACATTTTTATTCGAGATGGAAGGATTCCTAGATAGTATAATGTTTGGACATAATGTTTGAGGTGAAGATATCGGTTCCTCTGGCTAACGTCAATATTGTCAGACCGGTCGTTGACCTCATCACAGACGATTGATACAATTTGTTTGAGGGTCAGATTTGTGGTTCGAGATAACACGATTCGGGATTAGCTTCGACGGTTTATTTAGTAACCCCTTTTATAAAAGAAACTAACTGGAGACCTTTAAGGTGAAAGGGTACCGGCGCTCTCTCCATAGAAACATAGACCCCCTTATTCCAAAACGAGGTTTAAGGATAGTCCGAGATGTGGATTTAAACCTTAGATTTACTCGTGAACTGTAACCCCCTTATTCCAAAACGAGGTTTAAGGATAGTCCGAGATGTGGATTTAAACCTTAGATTTAGACACAGATTTACTCATGAACTATAGTCTAAACACTATCCCTATAGATTATATAGGGAACTATAGGCTAAATACTATCCATAAAAATTATTTAAGAATAGTGTTAAGACTATAGATCACGAGTAAATCTGTATCAAAATCTAAGGTTTAAATCCACATCTCGGACTATCCTAAAACCTCGTTTTGGAATAAGTGGGTTATAGTCTAAACACTATACCTATAATATAATCTATACGGATAGTGATTAGACTATACTTGACGACCCAGTTGGCACAATGGTTACCATGTCGGACTGCCAGACACAGGGTCGCGGGTTCGATTCCCGCCACAGACAAGTATTTATGCTTAGATATTTGTCTGTGGTCTGGTTGTTTTATGTTATTTACAAAAGAAAAGTATATAAGTAGTATATCCGTTGTCTAGCACCCATAACACAAGTCTAGTTACTTAGCTTGGGGCTAGATAGCGATGTGTGGATTGTCCTGCAATATTTATTTATATTTATTTATTTATAGTTCCCTATACAGGGTTATTGGTAATTATACTAGCAAGCCGTTGAGGGCTACTTCTGTGCACCTTAACAAACAACTTTTGTTCTACGACTTTTGGAAATTCGAACATTTTTTCGAAAATTTTGAGGTTAGGTTTACCTGAAAATCAGCTGATTTTCGGATTTTCTGATGATCAGCGGAGAGGTCATTAGCCTTATAATTTTACTTATTTTTTAAGTTTTATCTACTGTTCTTAGTCTGAATGACTTTTGTTTTAAAAAATCAGCTGTTTTTCGAATTTACATTACATAACCTCAAAATTTTCATTTTTTTTTCGAATTTCCAAAAGTCGTAGAACAAAAGTTGTTTGTTAAGGTGCATAGAAGTAGCCCCCAACGGCTTGCTAGTATAATTTCCAATAACCCTGTATAATCTATAGGGATAGTGTTTAGACTATATAGTTCACGAGTAAATCTGTGTCTAAATCTAAGGGTTAAATCCACATCTCGGTCTATCCTTAAACCTCGTTTTTAAAAAATATTTGCAATAGTGTCATTATCCAGGGAGGAAACAGTCGACTACGTTTGTATGCAGAGAGAGCCGGGTACCCTTTCCTCTTAAACCGAGATTTCGTCCGTGAAGGACATCAAATATTCAAATTCAATTTTTTTATTCAATAGGAGTTTTGCAGTGTATTTAATTACTTTGAAGCGTGTTATATTCCTTTCTTAGCGAATATATACGACATAATACCTATCTGAATGCCAAACAGACCGATCATTCCGTCCTTTTTACAAGAGTAAAGAGGCTTTTACCTTTTTAAACCGCAACTTCGTCCGCGTAGCACTTACATTTTCTAAAACCCTTTCTAAGCGGATGCCTACGTCATAAAAGTTATGCGAAATTTTAGCCCGATCGTTGGTTTAAGCTGTGCTTTGATATATCTGTGAGTAAGTCAGGTCTTTGAATTTTATATTTATGCTTATATGGGTAGGTAGGTATATCTCAGAGGGTATATGTATTTCAGAGATTTTCCAAGGTTTCCTTTTTTGTCCATTTACGTAGTGTAAAAACCGGTCAAGTGCGAGTCGGACTCTCGTACGAAAGGCAATTAAAAAATAAAAATGTTGTTATAGTGGCAATAGAAAGACATAATCTGTGAAAACTCTCTAGCTATCACGGTTCATTAGATACAGCCTGGTGACAGACAGACAGACAGACTGAAGTCTTAGTAATAGGGTCCCGTTTTTACCCTCTGGGTACGGAACCCTAAAAATGAAAGAATAATGGCCATCATCTCCCATGTTTAACATTTTTTAGACAAAACTCTAGATATTAATTAATAAATAGAAAAATATTATTAATTTACATATCAGTAAACACCTACGTCTACTGTATTATTTGTAAAACTGCATGGAAAACAGCAAAGTACGTCAGTGACCGAGATAAATAAGAGATAAAGTGTTTTATCCTCGGTGTTCAACATCTGAGCAAATATCGCACAGCTGGGCTGGCGAAACATGTTTTGATTGTGTTTTTACATTATTCTTAACGGTTTAGCGTCATTAACCTTAGAATAGTAATAATAAATAATAATAAAGTATTATAAATTGCAAAAAGGAGAACGGAATAAGCTATGGAGATGTAGTACAATCAGGTAATAAAAGTTTTAAATTCAATGTATTTTAAGTTTATTTTTAACCCCCGACGCAAAAACGTAATTATGCTAAAAGTATTTATGCTGACCATAAATTCTTGTTTCTGGTTCCGGGTGTTTCCTATATGTATAATATGTATATATTTACAAAAAAAAAAAAAAGTATATATGTAGTTTATCCGTTATCTGGCACCCATAACACAAGCATTAAGTTGCTTAGCTTGGGGCTGGATGGCGATGTGTAATATGTCCTGAAATATTTATTTATTTATGGGGCGTTATAAGTTTGGCGTGTCTGTGTGTAAGTCTGTCTGTAGCATCGTAGCTCCCGAACGGATGAACCTATTTTGATTTAGTTTCTTTTGGCTGAAAGGTGAATTAGTCGGGAGTGTCCTTAGCTATGTTTGATCGAAATCGGTTCAGCTATCTGAAAGTTATGAGGGATAAAAGTCAGGGGCTTTTTTTCACACCTTATTTTATTTAAAAAAAAAAAAAGGTTTTATCACACATAATTTTTACTTTTTTTTTTACAAATAATAGATCAGTGTTTGGCCACTATCACACCAGCCTGATGGTAGGCAACGATGCGACCTAAGATGTAGCACGCTTGCCTAGAAGATACCAAAACTACCAAATCCCCTGCATTGTCTAAATAGCTATCTATGAAGAGTTAATAAAAAATTAAAACTTTAACATATGCACCTGGTAGTCCTGGTAGCCCTCTCTTTCTTCTTTCTTTCTTTCTTTCTGTGCGTTGATCAATATCAGTCAGTCAATTACGACTTTGATTTTTATTTTAAAATTTCTAGTATCGTTTAATGTTCAAGATGTATCTGTATCTATATGTCTTCTTTCTCTATTCACTTTGTATTCATTTGTTACTATTTGTTACCTTCCTTTATGAAAGTGTTCGCAATCCACCAAGAGAACGTATAATTTACCGATGTCGTCAATCCATCACTTACCACCTCTATACAAGAGGCTTCAATTTATTGCGTTTTCTCTTTCCTACAGCTTCAATATCATGACATTACTCAATTATATAATGTGCCATTATTGTCTGATACATTCTTTATAGTCTAGGTGTTTGTTCATACAGGGTGAATTTTTATGTGGGCCTTTAGGGCTATGTCGTATAAGATATAGCGAAAAATGCTCAAAGGAGTTGCGTGCCCGATTTTGACAATAACTAAAAATGCATCATTCGATTTTTGAAAAAGTTATTACCCTAGCCAGGAATCGAACCTGTTAATTTGGCAAAAATAAAATAATCATAATATATTTTTATACCAACGGATAGTCTTGCTGATAGAGATCAATTCTTGGATATAGGGCAAGGACATAGTATGGCAAATCAAAGAAAATAGCCAATTTTTTGTAGTCTTCTGTAATTGTCATACTACTGTCCCTGAAAAAATGTAGTGAGGAGGTATGGCTGATGACGTCACAAACTGCTGCACAAAAACACAAACTTTTTGTTTTACAATTTTTAAGTGATGTAGAGAATTTAGAACATTTAAAAAATTTTGACAAATATTACTTTCCTTCTATGCCTCACGCTATTATTTTGCCAGAAACGGAAAGATGAAAATTGTAGAAAACTACAAAAGGAGCTATTTCTTTTGATTTGTCATACTATGTTTGTTTCCAAAAATTGATCTCTTTATCAGCAAGACTGTCGATTGGTATAAATAGGTTATTTATTTGTATAGGTTATTTATTTGTAAAATCAACAGGTACGATTCCTGGCTAGGGTAATAACTTTTCCAAAAAATCTCATTAGATTTTTTGGAAAAGTTATTACCCTAAGTTGCATGCCCGATTTTGACCAAAATTAAAACTGCATCATTATGCAGTTTTAATTTTGGTCAAAATCGGGCATGCAACTCCTTTCTGCATTTTTCGCTAACTCTTATAGTTTAGGATATAGCCCTGAAGGACCACATGAAAAATTCACCCTGTATATTTGTTTGAATAAGATAGAACTACGGACAGTTTGATTTGCCCGTGGTTCGATTGATAGAACTACGGACAGTTTTATTTGCCCGTGGTTCGATTGATAGAACTCCGGCAGTCGGACCACGACCAATAAACGTAATAAAGGATATTTTATTACTGTTTGAATCATGATTTTCTTTCATACCTACAAATATCGGTACAGATTGGAGGCAGAGCGATTATGTTATGTCAGCGTCAACACTAATTTCGTTCAATAGAAAACGATGTTTAAAATGGTCACTTTATCGATCTTGAGAAGTAAAATTGTTTACCTTCTATCTATGCATGTAGGTATACCGAAAGATTGTTTCGTAGATAAAGCCAGCATTATGATAAGGTCGACTTTTTGAGAACATGTTGAAATGTTAAAATAATTGTAATCTTTATTGCGTTGTGTGTTTTACAGTTTTGCATATAATATTCGGTTTGTATTGAATTAGAGAAGCTAGATGTGACTTTGCCAAAATTGACTTTCATTTTTCTCTAAACTGTTTCACAGATGAACCTTAAGTTCCTAGAAAGATTTTCTAAAAATAAAGCATATTATATATGCAATTTTTTTGAAGTGAAAACTTCTTTAGCGGCGTTGAGCACTTTTTCTGTAATGGGTATAAAATCTTAAACTCGCGTCAGGACACGTGACCTGATCGAAAAAGCGTAAGACGGATGGAGAGTAGACAGCTATCCCCTCTCTACGGCGCGGCGAAAATGTATGCCTGGGCCTACTGTTTTTAATTTGGCTGTGAGTGTATTAAGACGTACATATGGTATTTTTTAACGGACGACTATTGACGGAAGACAAATGTCGGACGACAAATGTCGGACGACTATTTGTCGGACGACTATTGACGGACGACAAATGTCGGACGACTATTGACGGAGGACAAATGTCGGACGACTATTTGTCGGACGACTATTGACGGACGACAAATGTCGGACGACAAATGTCGGACGACAATTTGTTGGACGACAAATGTCGGACGACTATTTGTTGGACGACAAATGTCGGAAGACTATTTGTCGTCCGACTATTTTTTTTTTTTCATCTAAAACTCTTTTTGCGTATGTTCTCGCGACATATGAGATTTTATTTTCCTTTATTTTTTTTTCTTTATATAAGTCTTCTATTCGTCACTCGTCACCTTAAAGCGTTCTATTTATCTATCTATCATAACACAAGCCCAGATAAGCGATATTATTAATAGGTAAATACTCTTGTTTCCTAACGGGAACGGATGCGTCATGTTACCGGAACATGACGCATGACGTCACACATAGGGAACGGGACGCATGACGTCACACAATACTACCATGACACTTTTGTGTAAATGCAGGTGTTCCACCAATTTAATAGATGTTATCACATCGAAAAAATAGAGACTCTAGCGTTCTTTGTAGACAATTTTGTTCAGTGACTGTTAAAGTTAGAAAGTGTTTGTGTCTTATCCAGTACAACTTTGAATCTGTTACCTGCTCACTATCCGTTAAGTAGTAGCAAGGTCCACGCATAATTGCGATAATTAGTCTAAAACTCATCTCGTCTTGTTTACGAAACTTTAATGTCATATGTTCCACACAACACTCGCTCGCTGACCTGTTTTAATATTAGATCTATTAGCTAAGCCATTTTAATTAGTATTTCTACATATTTTTATATATTATTATTACAGTACGAATATTTTAGTGAATATTTGTTTAGATTTAGCGCAATAGTTTTAAAGTTAAACGTAATAAAAATATTTTTCTATGTCCTAATTGTTTTGGTTTGGTTCGCTCTGAAGTTTTGCTTGCAAATCATGCAATAGTGTGTTAGTTCTGCATAGAGAAACATTATCATTAACCTACTGCCTGCCTTAATTACATGGATCAATCGAATTGGTAAGAAACTTGATTATTCTTTGAAGTTCTGAAGCAGACGCGTTTACTGACTGACTACTAGTAATTCGCCAATTAGCGCTGGTAGCCTCGCTTGAGACACCCCTTGAGTCCTGTTAGTTTGTGTAGTGCCTTACTTGTCTAAAGTTCAGAAGCAGGTGCGTTTACTGGCTTAATTGACAAAATATTAGTAATTCGTCAACTAGCGCTGGTAGTCTTTCTTGAGACGCGCGACGAGTCCTGGTAGTTTGTGTAGTGCCTTACTTGACATTAATATTACTCTAAAGTTCAGAAGCAGGCGCGTTTACTGTCGTAATTGTCAAAACACTATTAATTCATCAATTAGCTGTGGTAGTCTCACTTGAGACGCGCGAAGAGACCTGGGGCCTAAGTCTGCTAACACAATTGTGTTTCAATAGAGTGTCGATAGAATCGTAATAGACATTTAATGTCAAAAATATGACATTACATGTCAAATTGGTATTCTTCTAATGTTAAGTATTCTATCGGAATACCTCTGACACACCACTGACTCACTTTGGTATTCTGCTTTAGAATCGTGGCTCAATGGAATCTCGATAGTTGTCAAAACGGTATATTGCTTAGCAATATATACCATGTTGCTAGGCAACACCTGCAATGTATCTATTACCATTCCAGTGAGACTCCATAGTGATTCTATTGCGATGTTATTAAAACTTTAGCAGAATACCAAATAAAGTCACAATCTCGATATAATATCAATAGAGTCTCGATATAATGACAATGGTAAATCCATTAATGCAAAATAGCAGAATAAGGCCCCTGTTAGTTTGTGTAGTGCCTTGACATTAATATTATCCGTTAGTTACCAACAGCGCCAATCGATGTCACATACCCGAAAAAAGATGCCCAAACATTTCTCTCAAAAGAAAAGTTTGACAAATTACGAATGCGCGCCGGGCGCAGATTGTACGCGCAGACATCCGGCCGCTTTCGCGCAGCTACCGGCGCGGGCGCACGCGTCGCCGTGCCCGACAGTCGACACATTTTAACGTGATGGTCAACGGAACGGGACACTCGAAATATGAATGGTAATGTCGCTTGATGATAATGCAGAAGCCAATCCTGTAAAGCGACACACGGCTCCTTAGACTACGGACTAAGTAGGTTTTTGTGTTATTTTTTTTTTTTAGGGTTCCGTACCCAAAGGGTAAAAACGGGACCCTATTGCTAAGACTTCGCTGTCCGTCTGTCCGTCTGTCACCAGGCTGTATCTCATCAACCATGATACCTAGAGAGTTGAAATTTTCACATACATAAGATATAGGCATTGAAATTTTTATCTTCTGTTGTTTACTGTTCTTTCTCTTTTAATATGTCTTATAATGGTGCCCGCACATTGATACGCGCCGAGCGCGCCGAATTTTTGCCGTTCACGGAAAAAGGTACCTTATAATAATAGAGATAAGGTACATTTATTCATTTATTTATTTCAGAGTCGGCCGCCTCTGACGATGCGGCCGAATCTGATGACGTTATCGGAAATATAAATGTAGATACTTTATCTCTATTATTATAAGGTACCTTTTTCCGTGGACTGCAAAAATTCGACGCGTTCGGCGCGTATCAATCTGCGTCCACCTTTATTGTCTAAAAAAGGTTTCTTTATTTCTTTCCAGATGGTTTTCAAGACTGTTTAATAGCTTCTTTTGATTTGCCTAAACAATCAAAAGTTACATGATAATTGGTAGCCATACTTAACTGTATTGTTTAACTAAATAATTATTTTAAAGCGTTAAGGTGAAAGAGTACCTGCGCGCTCTCCATACAAACGTAGTCGACTGTTTCCTCCCTGGATAATGACACTAGCACAAATATTTTTGTGCCATAACACCTATAACTGCCATGACTATGCCCCTATGTTTTGGTTTTTTTAATTTTCTAATTATTATAGAAATTAAAATTAAAAAAATTAAAAAAAACAAAAAATAGGGGCATGGTCATGGCAGTTCTACGTTTTATGCACCAAAAATATTTGCTCTAGTGTCATTATCCAGGGAGAAAACAGTCGACTACGTTTGTAATAGTTTGTATGGAGAAAGCCCCCGGTACCCTTTCCTCTTAAACCCACATTGAATGGTTTGTGTTGTAGTAGTATTCGTTTGATAGAGCGGATCGGAATAATTCTAGAAAATTAAAGAATAGTATTATTAGTCAGTAGAATTATGATAAAACTTTAGCGAATTAGATATTCAATTGAATAGAATTAAATAATTCGAACGAGTAGAGTTACGTCTATTTGTTTATTACTGACTAGCATGACATTGCGGTTTCACCCGCGTAACTCCAGATCCCGTGGGAATATCAGGATATAAAGTTAGCTTAGGACACTCCCAATGAATCAATGGATACCAAGTTTCATCTAAATCGGTCCAGTAGTTTTTGTCTGTGGTCTGGTTGTTTCTATGTATTATAAGTAGGTATATATTTACAAAAGAAAAGTAAGTATATAAGTAGTATATCCGTTGTCTAGCACCCATAACACAAGTCTAGTTACTTAGCTTGGGGCTAGATGGCGATGTGTGGAATTACCTGTAATATTTTTTTATTTAATTAATGGATCTCTATTAGTAGCACTATCGATTGTTACAAAAATAAACGATGATTTTCTTGGAAAATTAATAAGTTAGATCCCTGAGTATAATGACTTTTGACCAAAAATGTATTGATGCAGTCCTAAGTTTCTGTCAAAATCGGACAAGCGACTCCTTTTTACCCTACTGCAAAGAAATGGTAATGTTTTTTGAGCCTATTTTTGTATGTTTGTTTGTTTTTGCATTTTGTTTTCTCTTTTAGTTTTAGGAGGCCCATTTTAAAAACGAGTTTTTTTGTTTTTTGTTTTTCGAGAAGTCCCGATTTCTCGATTCAACTACGATGATGTCATTCAAGTTAGCAAGATAATTAAATAATACATTGATCGATAGCAAAATTGGATCTTCTTATCTTTAAGATAATGAATCGGTAATGGGGAATTCCATAATTGGAATAAAAATAACTAAAACTGCAAAAAATTGCAAAGGACAATGTCCACTTCCATAGAAGATGTGGCTTGCGCATAAACATTTTTTTATAACGCAATTATCATTTAGATTCAATATCTAAAACAGTAAGGAATTAGCAGAATATGAGAGAGCCAGGATATTACTAAGAGCTTTAGTCCTATTAGTGTATATAAATATCTTATAAATAATATGGTTCCAACAGATTAGGTACTCATTTCGAGCAGACAATATTTAAAACATAGGTGCTTAGCGGAACTCAATCTGCAACTTGCTTATTGAGACCTTAGATTACTAATTATTTTAAATTAGTAGAGGTACAGTGGGAATACCAATTAGCTGAACCCCACGTGAAACATTCTGTTTTTTAAACAATATACTATACAATACAATATACAATATGGTGTATGCCCGTTGTCCCCGTTGACTCTGTCCCTATTCAATAGGGACAGCGGAACTCAATAAAAATATATCAAGTTTATGCCTGTTGTTCCCATTAACGGTGCACTCTTAATGGGGACAGCGGAACTCAATAAAATGATTAAAATTTATTTCTGTTGTCCCAATAAAGAAAATATTAAGTACTCACTTGTAACTATTTGATATTTTCCTGAGCTGATACTCGGTTACATAAAACGAAAAATCCCTATCACTTGAATACCAGTATCCTACGACAATCATTTTTTCTACGTAAGATACTGGTTACCAAACTCTGGTATCATACACGGCCGAAGGGAACAAAAAAATACAAAATAGGTAAATATCTACAACATTTTTACAGATGTGCGAGTGATCTCTGGGTCACGTGGGGTTCAGCTAATTGGTATTCCGACTGTAAAAGCCAATTACGGGTTTTGTCCTTTTACACACAATGGTGCAAAAGGCTGTCCAATACTGGCATCAGTGTCCATTACACAATTCTCAGATGAGTACCGGAGTAGATGATGTTGGTATATCAAGTATAGAGAAAGCGTATTGCTTAATTGTCAATGATCGAAGAGAATGTTAATTGTGTTTGCGTAATATGATCATTATCTAATGTTAATTGTTTAGATCTAGGGCTTTGCAATGATGTTAGGTATTCTTAGGGCGCGTTCAGATGACACGCGTTGACCACGCGCCCACCACGCTCATCACACGCGTTGACCACGCGTTGAACACTCGTTGAAATTTGTTCTATACATAATTTGAGTCTTATGACACATCAATAGATCTCAAATTGCATTTCTGCAAGCAGGCGCGGGGCGTGCGCGGGGCGGGCGCGGGGCGGGCGCGGAGCGGGCGCGGGGCGGGCGCGGAGCGGGCGCGGGGCGGGCGCGTGGCGTGAGCGGGTGGACTTGATAAATGCAATTTGAGATCTATTGATGTGTCATAAGACTCAAATTACATATAGAAGAAATTTCAACGCGTGTTCAACGAGTGGTCAATGCGTGTGATGCGCGTGGTGTGCGCGTGGTCAACGCGTGTCATCTGAACGCGCCCTTACTGTTGTCTGTTTACTACAATAGTAAACAACTTTTCATTTTAGTCTCCTATCTTATCGAGACGCTTCAGAGGATTGGTGTATAGGCGTTATGGTTCGTCGTTATGCCCTCTATCGACAAGTATTAGGTCTCGAAGCCGCGAAAAAAAACATAATGCCAAGCTCCCAAGTGGAAGAGCTGAGACACAACTAAAGAGGTCTTTGTGTCCGATATGTCTTTTGTATGGTAGTGAGGCGTGGCCAGTGCTTGAGCGACATAAGCAGGAGCTGCGTGTCACGGAGATGAAGATGTTGCGCTGGATGTGTGGAGTGACGCGAAAGGATCGCCTCAGGAACTTTCGGATCCGGGGCAGCCTTCATGTCCGAGATGTTGCAGATAAATTGCAAGAATGTCGCTTACGCTGGTACGTTCACCTCTTGCGAAAACCGATTAGTAACGTGGGGAACAAATGTCTTGCCGGGTCGTGGCAGACTAAGTAGACCCAAGAAGTGCTGACTTGACGTAGTAAAGGGTGATATGCGTGCAAATGGCTTTACAAACCAGGATGCCGAAGTACGTGCGAAGTGGAGCCGTAAAAGTAGGAAAGCGGACCCCGGGCTCCCGAGAGGGATGCAACCGGGAACTTTGCTCGGATGATGATGATAGAGGGCAAAATTAAGAACAAATAATGCCTTTACACTAAACCTCTAAACCGTCTCGATAATATAGGAGACTGAAATGAAAACTTTCCTTTGTCGTTCTTTCTTTGTACAGCAAGGGATTGGAATCAGTAGCCTGCGTCTGTCTTTCCTGACGTGTATAACTTGGGGGTCTTAAAGTCTCGAGTGAATAGGTATCTTCTAGGGAAGCGTGCTACATCTTAGGCTGCATCGTCACCTACCATCAGACAAGTATGATAGTGGTTAAACACTGACTTATCTACACTTCGTTACATAGTACAAAACAAAGTCAGTTTCCGCTGTCTGTCCATAGGGACAAACTACGATTTTGATGCAGTTTTTTTAATAGATAGAGTGATTCAAGAGGAAGGTTTATATGTATAATACATGCATAATATAGCCGTGCGAAGCCGGAGCGGGTCGTATATTATAGAGACGAAAGTTTTTTTGTTTGTTTTTATGTTTGTAACGAATAGGCTCCGAAACTACTGGGCCGATTTCGATGAAACTTGGTCTGAAGATACATTGATTCATTGGAAATACTATAGGCTACTTTTGATCCCGATATTCCCACGAGATCGGGAGTTACGCGGGTCAAACCGCGGAGCGCTACTAGTCATTTGGTAAAAAAATATTGAAAACAGAAAAAATACAAAGAACATTATTAATGCCTTAGAAAACGTAGGTATGAATTAAATAAGCAAGAGTCAAGTCAATCGCATTATACTCGTGATACGTAAGTAGGTATTTCGTAACAATAAACAAGTTTAAATTCACTCCGATTAATATGTTAATTGAAGTCGAAGCGTTCCGTAAGTCACTTTACTGGAGCGCCTTTTGTTGTAACACAACTTGTTTGTTTGTTGGTTGCTGAAGACGACATGTTTACCTGTGTTTTATAGTTTAAATAAGTAATTTTACGTTTTAAAAACAGTTGAACAAATTATACATCAGAAAATCAAGAAAACAATGTTTAAAATTATTTTTTGTTGCCAAATTTGTGCAAATAATTCTGTAAAATAGGCAATTAATGTAAAGTAACTTATAGGAATTATTTAATACTAGCTGCGCCCATCGGTTTAATACGCGTTAGTCCTGATCCAGTGGGAATATCGAGATAAAAAGTAGCCTATGTGATAATCCAGGTCTCCAGCTATCTAGATGCCAAGTTTCATCGCAATCGGTCTAGTAGTTTTTGCGTGAAGGAGTAACAAACATACATACACACACAAACTTTCACATCACTTCACTATCACTACATAGTATAAAACAAAGTCGGTTTCTCTGTCCCTATATCCCTATGTATGCTTAAATCTTTAAAACTACGCAACGGATTTTGATGCGGTTTTTTTAATAGATAGAGTGATTCAAGAGGAAGGTTTATATGTATAATACATGCATAATATAGCCGTGCGAAGCCGGGGCGGGTCGCTAGTTTATAATATTAGTAGGATAGGAATTAGGATTCAAATCAGATCTTTTTATAGCATCTATAATTTATTTTATTAAACTTAGTGAACAGACTTTTGGACCTTTAGATTAAAGATGTTTGCAATGACAGACGTAATAAAGATCGATCCTATTTAATATTCTTAGAGGTCTCGTACACTGTTGTCACCTTTTGACTCCACATCCGCTGGCACTGACTGTAAAATTAACATTAACGTTGAAAAAGATTGTTTCAAGAATTTAATAAATCGTGAAGAGGCCAAGTTACTCCTTTATTTTAGACTCAGGGCTTCGCGATTTTACCCGCGTAATAAAAAGTAGCCTATGTTACTGTCAATGAATCAGTCTATCATCATACCAAGTTTCATCTACATCGGTTTAGTTATTTACAAAAAAAAACAAACAAACTCTTCAGCTTTAGTGCGACCATTGGGATCTTTTGTGTTTACCTCTAACTTAATGTTACTTACTCTTTGTAGAAGTGGTCGATTAACGCGGTGATCCCACTGAGAGAAAGAAACCTGTGTTCCCTCGGTTTAGGATACGCATTCCCATGGAGGCTCATACGCTTCGCTGTTAAGACGTCGCATTCACAATAAGCTCCATAGTTTTCCATAAACATCATCATTAAGTAGGTATGATTGATGAAATTTTGAATCAGATCACAAAAATACCATTAATTTGGTAAAACAACATGACATTAAACCATAAATATATATCGTGGGAACATCAATTATTTAGCAATCACACAGGACCTGTGTTCTAGAAACGATACAATGAGCGACCGCCGATGTTTCTTGGAAATGGAGTTCGCACGGTGATTCCTTTCTGAGATGAGAGCTGCGTCGGCGCTGATAACGGACATTGGAGAATGAAAGAGAATTAAAAAAAACATACTGCGATTTCGGATTAATTAATTATACAATGTTTACAGTTGTCAAAATGTATTTAATTCCAAACAAGTTTAAAGAAAATATTCTTTAATTACAACATAGTATAAAACTAAGTCGCTTTCTCTGTCCCTATGCCCTTATTTCCTATGTATGCTTAAATCTTTAAAACTACGCAACGGATTTTGATGCTGTTTTTTTTTAATAGATAGAGTGATTCAAGAGGAAGGTTTATAATATGTATAATACATGCATAATAAAGCCGTGCGAGGCCGGGGCGGGTCGCTAGTGTTAAATAAATTCGAACGTTTGTTTATTGAAGTGAAAACTTCTTATGGCGCGTTGGGCACTTTTGTGGGTGTTTATTTGTATGTTTGTTCCCCCTCCACTGTCAAACGACTGGCCGTTTGACAGTGAAGAGGTAACAAAACAAACAAACATTGCCGATTTTCGACCAAATCGTTCTGGAACGATTTGGTAGAAAATCGGTGGTAGTTTATGGAGGATATAGGATACTTTTGACCTCTATATTCCCTCGGGATCGGGACTTACGCGGGTGAAACCGTAAAGTGCAACTAGTTAAATGATAAAATTTTAAATTAATTAAATATCTACTGTAATATTTGTCGTTTGCAATTTTTATAATCTTATTCAACCTTCGAAACTATTTATTTGTATTTGGGGTTTTTAGATATAATACATGTAACTAAACTATACTAAATAACAATTAAATAACGAAAACTTAAATTAATTAAATAAACTACCTACTTTACTTATACTAAATTAAAAGTCCAAATGGGGATCCCTAGGAAGTGTGCCCAAAAGGCTGGCAGCGTTACCACGTTGGATGGCGATGCTAATCCGTTGTCCGAGGTACGAGCCCGCCCTTTGGTCACCCGAAGCTAAAACTAGTAATTTTGAAACTTCTTTATAAAATTTTAAGGCGTCTGGACCCCAAGGACCAAGTGTCTCCGTTGCAAACGGCAGAAATATGTATCCATCACCGATAGAAGCATATTTCCGTCGCTTCGTCACTTCCGCCGCTGCAGCCGCAGAGCCCGCCTCCCTGGAGGTGGAGCTAAGATGTGAAGCCGCCAGTGTGTCAACACAAGTAGCATCCCACACCAACGGTTTGCCACGACTCCAGGGAATCAACGTCATTCCATCGGGACGCTTGCCATAGAAAATAATTAAAATTTGAGTCTAAAAGACACTTCCTAGGGAGTATGTCCAAAAAGGTGGCTGCGTTATTCCCTCGTTCGATGGCGATGCTTATTCGCTGTTGGAAGTAGGAGCCAGCCCTTTGGTCACCCGAAGCTAAAACTGAAACTCTTATGATGTGTTAAAATCGTAGGTTTGTTACACTAATATAAAAAGAGGATTTTTTTTGGGTTTTTTTCTTTGTAACGACAAACAAACAAAACTAAATCGGTTTAGTACCGATTCTGATGAAACTTTGCATGAGGATCGGTTCAGTTGTTTCGGAGACTATTGTTAATAGCCTGTTAAAAACGAATCTGATGAAACTTTGTATGAGGATACATTGATTCATTGGGAATAGTAAAAAATAAAGTCAACCACTGTTTACCCTACAAAAGAAATTAGTAAATAACGATGACTATGCCGATTAGCAGAATTTTAATAACTTTAAACACAATGACGAAATATTAACGTTGAATAGAGAGATAAATCATGGGAAAACCGAGACAAATATTGATCTACTAAGGAGCTATATTATCATAATAAAATATCACATCTGTACGAAGCTTGTATCTATGAAATATTTGCATACAACTTTGTGTTTTGTTTATAGAAAAATGCTTATGATTAATTCACTAGGCTTCTGTTAGCAGTTCAGTATGTCCTGAATTTTCATAGATTTTCAAATTAAAAAAGTAGCGATGGGTGGTTTCCTTCATTCTATGGGTTTGAATCCCGATCGGATTTTTTTATGAGCGCTAATTGACATTGCTCTTACGGTGAAGGAAAACATCGGATGTATTAACGAGTTCTCTCCTCTGGACATGGTAGACTAAGCTGAGAGGGTAGTAGGTGCTGGATAGCCTACTCCATCTCCACCCAAAATGTCGGACCAAATTAAAGAGCTCTATATTTGCGGAAAAACAGCCCGTATACAAGTACAGAGTATACATAAATAAATTTTGGTACCTACTTACAAGTTTTCGCGAAAAATTATATTTGCCGATATATATTTATCGTGTTGACTCAGGACCTAGATTTTTTACATCTAATAGGGACCTATAGACCTCAGTATCACTACATAGTCCCTATATCCCTATGTCCCTAAATCCCTTTGTATGCTTAGATCTTTAAAAATACGCAACGGATTTTGATGCGGTTTTTTTAATAGATAGAGTGATTCAAGAGGAAGGTTTATATGTATAGTACATGCATAATATACCCGTGCGAAACCGGAGCGGGTCGCTAGTCTGGTATAAATATCAACTTTCTAGGTCCACCCGTTCTCGAGAAAATCGGTTGTGACACACGGACAGACAGACAGCCGGAGAAGAGAGTGATCTTATAAGGGTTCCTTTTTTACCTTCTGAGGTATGGAACCCTAAAAACCTTTTTACTTTCTGCATTGAGTGCGAAATGTTGCATTACATGTCACCCCATTGTGCACTGTCTGTGATAGGATTAAGTAGAATTTAGAGTTTAAAAGCCGGATATTGTTACAAGACGAGATGCAGTAGATGCGTTTATGTATCAAAGGCCATTTGTAATTCTCACGGTAGGTACTGATGTTTACCGGAGTGGTTGCATCTTTGATAGGGTTGCCAATCTGCCGTCATTAAATATAGTAGAAGTATTTTGTTTAGGATTTTTATCGTTTTTAAAGTAAAGAGTTTGTGTTTCGGGTACCCTTATAGTGTCTTTTGCCTTCGTAATTATTTCCACAATTTTTTTAAGAGAAGTTGAATCAATGAGTTTACTTTTTACACTCCTGGCGATAGGAGCAAATAACAGGTAACAAGCCTCAAATAGGTATATTTATGATGTTGAGCACAATGTGGCCTGGCTTGGTTGGCGTTGTTGCAAGTACCAGAAAAATATGACTTATCAGAAGTAGACAAACTTTTGTCCTATTTTGTATTTACTGGTGCAAAATCGCTCAGTCTAGTGTGACGTTTATGTTTAGTATGAAAATAGGCGTAATGTCCACTTTGTAAATAGATTTAATTTCTTCGTTTATTCCTTTTACGTTGTTGTCGTAAATTCTAAAAGTGACTTGACATCAGGCAGACAGCGGGTTATAAAACATAAACAACATCGTAGGAAAAGGCCCAAACAAGTAGAAGAAGTTCTTGTCTTACTACTACAACAACTTCTTCTTCTTCATGCTACCTACAGCCAATTAGCCAGATAACCAAAGATCAGAGAAACGATGATCGGATGAAGATCAGATCGCGCCTTGGGAGAGGCCTAGGTTTAGCAGTGGACAGTTAGAAACTGAATAAAATAAGACAATAAGAAGTGGTAACAGCAGTTTTTCATGCTTGTGAAGATCAATAGAATATCTAATATATATAAATTAAGTGTCACGTTGGTGCGCGATGGACTCCTAAACTACTTAACCGATTTTAATCAAATTTGCACACCGTGTGCAGTTTGATCCAACTTGAAAGATAGGATAGCTTACATCTTAATTTATCTACTACGGGATCGGGAGTTACACGGGTGAAATCGCGGAGCGCAGCTACTTTACTATAAAATTGGTGATGACCAATATTTTCATCCTTGATTAATTCAAAATCAATGGTCGGAAGGTGGAGCTGCTGGACCGACGATCTAAAGCTTTATTTATTGATCATTGCTAACAAAATCTTTGCAGTAAAATATTTCATCCTTGATTGAATGCAGAATCAACAGTCGGCAATTACAAAAGCTAGAACACCTGAGCTCTCCGATTCATAAAACATAATTTGACACAATACACCGATCTTGTGTATTGATTACTTACTATAAATTAATCTATAAATAATTTGTTTTCTTTGATAAGGAAAGCTTATCTGTCTGCAGCTGAAGAAAATATGATGCGAGAGATAAATAAAATCGATTTTTTTCTTAGATACAACTATTTAATCCGACTTTTAACTTTTCATGTTCTTTTATTTTAGATTTTTAAATTGTTTTAGGGTTCCGTACTTCAAAAGGTAAAACAAGGAACCCTTATCAGATCACTTTCTTGTCCGTCTGTCTGTTTGTCACCACTGATTTTCTCAGGAACGGGTGGACCTAGTAAATTGAAATTCAAAGCAGATACCTATAATATAGTCCCTAATGGGTATATTAAAAATCAAGGTCCTCAGTCAACACGATAAAAAGATATGGGCAAATTTACCTTTTCCGAAAACTTGCTAGTACCAAAATTTACCTTAATTTTTAACTTTTTTTATATTTTAGTATTTCCCCCTTATTTTTAACTAGTATACCTATCTATGCCGCAGTATCATTTAAGTATCTATACATCTATGTAAGAATACATAAAATACTCATCACAAAATCTCTGAAACTACAAGAATAAATAAATAAATATTGCAGGACATTCTACACATCGCCATCTAGCCCCAAGCTAAGTAACTAGACTTGTGTTATGGGTGCTAGACAACGGATATACTACTTATATACTTTTCTTTTGTAAATATATACTTATAATACATAGAAATAACCAGACCACAGACAAATATCTAAGCATAAATACTTGTCTGTGGCGGGAATCGAACCCGCAACCCTGTGTTTGGCAGTCCGGCATGGTAACCATTGTGTCAACTGGGTCGTCAACTGAGAACTGCGAGACTGAAACCTAGCATGGGGTGTTTCCAAAAAATATGATCTCTAAAGGGGTAAAAAAAAATCCAAATCGGTCCAGGCGTTTTCGAGTAATCGGGGAACATACATAAAAAAAAACCCGACGAATCCCTCCTCCTTTTTTTCAAGTCGGTTAAAATGGGCGTTAAAGTTAGTAGTTCGTAGTAACTATTATGTATTATTTGTTTTTAGGAAATCAATATATTTTGTAAAGAGATAAGAGATGATTTTTTTTACGTGGGCCTTCAAAATATATCTTAAACTATAAGAGATAGCGAAAAATGCTGAAAAAAGTGGCGTGCCCGTTTTTGACAAAAACTAAAACTGCCTCATTAGATTTTTGAAAAAGTTATTACCCGTAATGTAAGTAATTAGCAAGGAATCAAACCTGTTGATTTTGCAAAAAAATAATCATCGTAAATTTTTATACCAATCAATAGTGTTGCTGATAGAGATTCATTCTTGGAAACAAACATAGTAAGGCAAATCAAGCCTTGCAGCATTTTTCGCTTTCTATTACCTATAGTTTAGGATATAGCCATAATATATAGCCGCACTAAAGTAAGAAGAGGTATATTATACAGGGTTATTGGTAATTATACTAGCAAGCCGTTGAGGGCTACTTCTGTGCACCTAAACAAACAACTTTTGTTCTACGACTTTTTGAAATTAAAAAAAAATATTAAAATTTTGAGGTTATGTAAATTCGAAAAACAGCTGATTTTTTTAAAAAAAGGTCTTTCAGGCTAAGAATAGTAGATAAAACTTAAAAAATAAGTGAAATTTTAAGGTTAATGACCTCTCCGTGTATGGAACAGCTGATTTTCAGGTAAACCTAACCTCAAAATTTTCTTTTTTTTTTTTTCGAATTTCCAAAAGTCGTAGAACAAAAGTTGATTGATTAGGTGCACAGAAGTAGCCCTTAACGGCTTGCTAGTATAATTACCAATAACCCTGTATAGTTAGGTGTGTTTATACTTATAGACAGAAAGATTAAGAATTTTTGTAGAAGGTATCTACTTACAAGACTTAGCTAGCTTGTACTTTGTACTTTTTCAAACCGTCTGTGTTTGTTTGAAGATATCTTTATTGTTCTACTTGCAAAATACAGATATTATCGATTTAAATTCATAATTCATATCGCATATTTCATATCGCTAAGAAAAGATATTTTATCACGTTTCAAATCAGCCGATTTATTTTCCTAGCCCGTCCGATATTGCCGATCTAACGATTACAATTCTGCACAAACCGTTGGGCGTTCCAAATTTAAAATTATTTCTCAAGATGGACGACAGTGAAAGCGCGGTCATTGGTCGAAGAATACGCTGCGTGCGCATCTAACTCACGCTCACAACGTTACCAATGTTGTCAATCGCACTTCTAAGTCTATGGGAGTAAGGTTCATTTTGATGTGTTTGAAGTGTTTGATTTTAATTTGGTCGTACACTACCGCTCGGCGACGCACGCGCTCGTCAATTGAGATATAATTGTTCTTTTGTTTATTTGTTTACATTTAGCTTTAAAGGTTTAATTACGATTTGAGCGTTCAATTAACACTTTGTATGAATGAACTTGTATGGTGATAAGCACAGATGGACAGACAGATGAGAAAATCGTTGATAAGCATCCCGATTGAAATAAAAAAATGTTGCAGAAATTTGCGCACAGGGCCATCTAGCCCTAATCAACTAGGCTTGTGTTATAGTGGTTAGAGAACGGATGGAATACTTATAGTAGGGTGGGTTTACTGATTCGAACAAACAGACGGACAAGAGAGTGATCTTATAAGGGTTCATTTTTTAACTTTTGAGGTACGGAACCCTAAAAAAACTTCTCCGTAAACTTATCCCGTAGTGCTCGTAAGGTGAGTGTACTGAACACAAAAGAATAAATCCCGCGAAATGTTTTAAATAATTATGAAAACAAATTGAAATTGACGTAGGCATTGATTTCATTGAACTGATAAATATCTAATAAATGTGATAAATTTAATCAGTCTGAAATGACTAACAGAAGAAAAAATATCTTAACATAAAGAAATGCATACTTGCTTACTAATGCTTAGTAAACAATAATAATTTTAACTAATTACTTCTGTTGATAAACGAGTAAACCCTGAAGGCAATCATGAACTAAGCCCAGAAGGTAATCATAAAATAAGCCCAGAAGGCAATCATTAAATAAGCTCTGAAGGCAATGATGAAATAAGTCCCGAAGGCAATCATAAAATAAGCCTTGAAGGCAATCATGAAATAAGCCCAGAAGTAATCATAAAAAAGCTCTAAAGGCAATCATGAAATAAGCCCTGAGGCCAATCATGAAATAAGTCCAGATCGCGATCACATAACAAGGCCCGAAGGCAATCATAGAATAAGCCCTGAAGCCAATCATGAAATAAGTCCAGATCGCGATCACATAACAAGGCCCGAAGGCAATCATAGAATAAGCCCTGAAGGTACTCATGAAATAAGCCCTGAAGGCAATCATAAAATAAGCCCTGAAGGCAATCATGAAATAAGCCCACAAGGCAATCAAAAAATAAGGCCCGAAGGCACTTATTAAATAAAGCCCTGAAGGTAATCATAAAATAAGCCCTGAAGGTAATCATGAAATAAGGCGCAAAGGCAATCATAATATAAGACCTGAAGGCAATAATAAAATAAGGCCCGAAGGCACTTATTAAATAAAGCCCTGAAGGCAATCATAATATAAGACCTGAAGGCAATCATGAAATAAGGGCCGATCGCGATCACATTATGTATGACTTAAGTACTATAAACCCAAAAAGCAATCAAATTATAAGGTCCCAAGACTATCACTATTAAACCCCGAAAACAATGATATAATAAGCCCCGAAATCAATTATAAATAAAATCTCGAAGGCTGCATAAAGGTTAAAAACCCCCTTCCTTTGGCTTCCACGTAGTCAGGTAAAAATATGGCATGCTAGATCAACAAAACAACATCTTGGTACCTAATGAGATTTGCTAGTTAGTTAGGTGATGATATTTCTTCCACTAAAGTTAGATATGCAATAGATAAATATTGCATTATACTTTCATTTTCTACATCACTCATTGCAAGAAAAATGCGCTCGGTGAGCTACTTAGTTTAGACTTAGTTAATTTAATATTATTTCCATTTCAGTATCACGACCGTGACGTATTAAATGAAGTTCTGATTTAAACTATTTTAAGTTAGCCCATTAGCGAAAAAGTTTAATAAACTTGTATGTACTTGTATACGGGCTGTTTTCCGCATTTAGACTTTTTAATTGGGTCTTTTTTGCGTGAGGTTCCTAACGACTGAACCGATTTAGATCAAATTTAGGATGAGGATACATTGATTCAAGGCGCAGCGTCTTCGCTGGCTTGGCCACCTGGAGCGAATGGAAGAGGATCGCAGTGCGAAGAGAGCATATGTGCGTCGCCCAACCGATCGAAGGCCGGTGGGGCGGCCCAGGTATCGCTGGAAGGACACGGCGGAAGCTGACCTGCGCGAACTTCAAGTCAACAATTGGCAAGAAATAGCGCAGGACAGGGAGCGATAGAAGACTCTCGTTTCGGAGGCCAAGATCCACTTTGGGTCGCTGAGCCAGCGGAGTAAGTAAGTAAGTATACATTGATAGTAACATAGGCTTTTTTTGACGTGACGTCTATAATAAATTGATAGAACACCTGCATTTACAAAAACGTGTCTGTTCCGGGCAATAAACACCGTCATGTTCCAGTACCATGACGGCGTCATGGTAAACGTCACGCGTCTCGGGTTTGTTTTATGTTGTTTATTAATAATAAAAAACAGCGCACTCCGGGAGTGCAGGCAGAAGTGAAAACTGTATATCTGTGTAAAATCTCATCTGTCGCGAGAACATACGCAAAAAGAGTTTTAGATGAAAAAAAAAAAATAGTCGGACGACTATTTGTCGTCCGACATTTGTCGTCCAACATTTGTCGTCCAACATTTGTCGTCCAACAAATAGTCGTCCGACATTTGTCGTCCGTCAATAGTCGTCCGACAAATAGTCGTCCGACATTTGTCGTCCGTCAATAGTCGTCCGTTAAAAAATACCATATGTAGGTACGTCTTAATACACTCACAGCCAAATTAAAAAACTGTATATCTGTGTAAAATCTCATCTGTCGCGAGAAAATCTGTCGTCTGTCGCGAGAACGGCTGAAAATGCTCACCCACAAAAGTGCCCAACGCGCCATAAGAAGTTTTCACTTCAATAATGCTCATTCTGGGCTTGGTTTATGGTGACGAGAGACGAATAGAACGGTATGGTCGAAAAAAAAATATAAGTAAAGGAAAAATAGGAAAAAAAAAATGAATTTTTTATCGTTTTCATAAGACGTTATCACGTAATAAACGTCACGCGTCTCGGGTTTGTTTTATATTGTTTATTAATAATAAAGCTTATCTGGGCTTGTGTTATGGTGACGAGAGAGGAATAGAACGGTATGGTCGAAAAAAAAAAATATAAGTAAAGGAAAAAATAGGAAAAAAATCTCAATTTTGTATCGTTTTCTTATGACGTTATCACGTAAAATTATTATCGTCCGTAAACCGACTTTACAGACAACCATTTTGACGTGATAACGTTTTATAAATTGGTGAACACCTGCAATCTCAAAAAAATGGTTGTCTGTAAAGTCTGTTTCCGGACGATAATTTTACGTGATAACGTCATAAGAAAACATTGATGGTAACCATGGCAACGATAAAACGTTGCTATAGTTACCTTGTCAATAACATGAGGCGTTCCAGTAACGACGCGTGACGTCACACTTTTCACGTGATAACGTTTTATAAATTGGCGAACACCTGCAATCTCAAAAAAGTGTGACGTCACGCGTCGTTACTCGAACGCCTCCTGTTATTGACAAGGTAACTATAGCAACGTTTTATCGTTGCCATGGTTACCATCAATGTTTTCTTATGACGTTATCACGTAAAATTATCGTCCGGAAACAGACTTTACAGACAACCATTTTTATGCTAAAGTAATAGGTAAGTAATACTTATCCATATTATTATGCTAATTATTGTTTAAAGCATTTTATTTTAAATTTGATTGGCGACGGTTTCGCACAACTTACATTTTGCTTTAAGGTCATTTTTTAAATGTTAAATATTATTCTTATTTGTGCGTGTTTATTTTTATATTATGTGTGGTATTATAAAATAGTTAATGTGAATGGACCTCCAATTTACAAAGGATGTTGGCCGTTTGTGGGACACGCACATTTAATTCTAAAATGCAATACGCATGAATGTAAGTAATATTTAAACTGTTCTATATATGTCAAAAGCTGAATCAGTTCTTTTCCATCTAAAGGTTGCCTGGAAGAAATAGCTTTCAGCGATAAGGCCGCCCATTTATACTTATACTTTCTAGCTATTACTTTGCTCTATGAATATCATGTTCTGTTTACTCTTCTGTTGTACAAATAAAGTAACCATGGCAACGATAAAACGTTGCTATAGTTACCTTGTCAATATCATGAGGCGTTCCAGTAACGACGCGTGACGTCACACTTTTTTGAGATTGCAGGTGTTCACCAATTTATAAAACGTTATCACGTCAAAAACATTCTTATAACAGCCGTTTTTTAGCTCTACGGTGGGTCTGCAATTATGCAGCCGACCGTACCTTTCAATAAATTTTAAATCATAATTCTACCTTTTCAGTACTACATGATTGCATGCAAACTTGTTCAGAAGATTGTGAGAGCTTGGGCGGAATCATGCGTTGTCTTATCGGACCAACAACTTTGTATTGTAAGTTGAAAGTCTATTTTATTTTTATTTTACTGCTATAAAAAATGGAAAATATAATAAAAAAAAACGTGTGGCACTCGGGGACTGCCGCGGTAAACCTATTGCATAGCATTTTTTATTTTATAAAAAAAAAAAAAAAAAAATGTCGTCCGCCATTTGTCGTCCCTCAATAGTCCTACATAAATAATCGTCCGTCATTTGTCGGGGGTGTTAGGTTATTTTCGTTACGGAATTTCTTGATTCGGTCGCCGCGCCCAAGGCCCGCGATAAAATCTATGAAATAGCTTAAAAAATCACTTAAGTAGGTAATGCCGTATTTTTTCGACCTTAGTTTGGATATGCTTAGAAAGTACAAGAAATTTTCAGTTATAACCGATCCAGAAGACGCACTGAAGATAGGAAAATCAATTATAAATAAGCATTCATTTTATGAATTTGCTAAGCATTGGTTTGGGACTGGATTATTTATAACTTCAGGTATTTATTTTTTATATATTTATTTACATATACCTACCTATTTAGTGAGTGCAGAATTGAGAAGCTGTGACTCTCCCAATACGTAGTGAAGCGCGGAGCAGCATTGTCGTTTACTATTAGGTACAGTCACATTACCAATTAGCTGAACCCCACGTGACCCAGAGCCAAAAAATATAGTATTAACCTAATTTTTTCTATTTTTTAAATATTGTATATTGTATTGTATAGTATATTTGTTTAAAAAAACAGAATAAGGTAACATTACTTTACAACCTTACAGATTTGCGAGTGAGTTCTAGGTCACGTAGGGTTCAGCTAATTGGTAATGTAACTGTACCTGATAATAAGGTACCTGCTGATAATACAGGCCATTAAAAACTAAATATTTCGTAAAAATAGTGAAAACTATTTAAAAACAGGTCATTAAATCAATATTTGCTTTAGTGACTTGACTATCTAAAAATCTTCGTCTTTTTCTAAAGATATGCTCAATAATGTTGCTACAACATAAAATTAATATTTGGTAAGGTACCGGCGAGTAATAGAGGCCACCTACCACCTTAATTAAAATATAAATATTTCGTAAAATTAGGGGAAACTACTTAAAAACAAACATCATTAATTTGGTTTTTTTCTTGTTATTTTGTCACTAATATCCAAGTTTTTAAGAAACCTTTTAGTGACCCTTATTACTCGCAGGTACGGTACTAATTTATTTATATTGTTCATTTTAGGATTAACATGGACAAAGCACAAAAAGTTAATAAGTCCAGGATATTCTGTACAAGTTTTATTGGAATATATCACTGAAATTAATTTACACACGAGAAGATATTTAACAACTTTGGACTCAAAAGTTGGTATAGGACCTTTCGATCCCTCTACAGATATACGACTTACGACTTTGAAGACTATCTTTTGTAAGTATACAGAGATTTTTAATTTTAATTCATCTTGGCGGGTCTAATTCAAGGTGAATATTTCCCAAAATTGTTTATTGCATATTAAAATATATATGAAAATATAAGTTAAACACCACCACCTTTGCCGTCTATTTTCGACTTAAGTTAGGAGAAGCGTAGAGGCAACATAGAAGTTTCGTCTGCTGTTTCTTCATACAAACGTAGTCGACTGTAATTCCTCTCTGCATAATGACACTTGCATGTCCATTGATCACGCCAGTTTTAAGTTTAATGCAAAAAAAAAATTGCTCTAGTGTCATTATCTAGGAAGGAAACAGTCGACTACGGTCTTCCTTTTAAATTAGACCAAACTGTAGGAAAATCTTTTTCTTACAAACCTACAATACTTTAAATAAATAAAGAAGGACATTCCACACATCGCCATCTTGCCCTAAACTAAGTCAATAGACTTGTATTATGAGTGCTAGACAAGGTATATACTCTTATATACTTTTTCTTTTGTAAATATATATCATATACATTATCATACATAGAAACAACCAGACCACAGACAAATATATAAGCATAAATACATGTCTGAGGTGGGAATCGAACCCGTAACCCTGTGTTTGGCAGTCCGGCATGGTGACCATTGTGCCCACTGGGTCGTCTTTAGCAAGGACTTTCCATCCAATAAAAGACCGTCAGGCATAGGAGTCATATAACACCCCTCTCTTTATTTCGAGGATGAAATTATAAAATGTTTAATGAATTTTTTTTTTTTTTCTAATTACTGTACCTGCCGGTAATAAGGGCCACTAAAGATTTTTAAAAACCTAGATATTAGTCACAAAATAACAAGAAAATAAACAAATTAATGATGGTTGTTTTTAAGTAGTTTTCCGTATTTTTACAAAATATTTCGTTTTTAATTAAGGTAGGTGGCCCTTATTACTCGCCGGTACCTTAATATACCAAATATTTCTGTTATGTTTTAGCAACTTTATTGAGCACATCTTTAGAAAAAGACGAAGATTTTTATAAAGTGTATATTGAAAGCTTTGACGTCACTTTGGACTGTATAGTTTCGAGATTTCAGACAGTCATTTATCATTCAGATTTTTTGTATAAGTTTAGCAAACTTAGAAAAATGGAACAAGCTGCGTTGAAAACTGTTAATAAAATAATTGAAGAAGTGAGTAATGTTTTTAAATATGGTTTTTAGGGTTCCGTTTCCAATGGGTAAAAACGGGACCCTTTTACTAAGACTCCACTGTCCGTTTGTTTGTCCGTAACCAGGCTGTATCTCATGAACCGTGATAGATGGAACTCTTCGTGCGCGACTCCGTCTCGCACTTGGCTAGTTTTTATTTTCCTTTATCTAAACCAAAATGAAACAATAACTATTTGATAGAATAAGCGACACCTTTGTCTCGCTTCTACTCCAACTACATTTCGTTTGACGTTCCCAAGGCAGAACAAATAATTGAACATTTTATAATTTGCTAACCTATCTTTTTGTTGTATTAATTGGTAATATTTATTTCAGGTCATCGACAGCAAAGTGAAAACTAGGAAAGTCGAAATTAACGATAAGAACGAAGCATCAACTCTAGGTAAGTGAAAAAACATAATCTCCTCGCAGTCAAGTAGCAAGCAGTCAAAAACAATGAATTTCATCAAAATAGGCCTCATAAAAGAGTAGTAAAGAAAGAAGGAAAACATTTATATAAATAAGAACACTACACAAGGCAATCAGAAAAGTAGTAACAAACATAAAAACACAAAAGTATAAGATGAAAACGAAAAAATAATAATATTTACAGAACAACGGACATGTTAAAATAAAAGCAAAAAATAGTCGTCCGACATTTGTCGTCCAACAAATTGTCGTCCGACATTTGTCGTCCGTCAATAGTCGTCCGTCAATAGTCGTCCGACAAATAGTCGTCCGACATTTGTCGTCCGACATTTGTCGTCCGTCAATAGTCGTCCGTTAAAAAATACCATATGTACGTCTTAATACACTCACAGCCAAATTAAAAACAGTAGGCCCAGGCATACATTTTCGCCGCGCCGTAGAGAGGGGATAGCTGTCTACTCTCCATCCGTCTTACGCTTTTTCGATCAGGTCACGTGTCCTGACGCGAGTTTAAGATTTTATACCCATTACAGAAAAAGTGCTCAACGCCGCTAAAGAAGTTATCACTTCAAAAAAGCGTGTTAATAAGATCTAAGGAGCCGTGCGCCTCCAAAAAGGAAGAAAGAAATCAAAGAAAAAGAAATAAATCATCTTGTTTTTTCTTCAGAGAACCCCATTAAAACATTGCTAGATCTGCTCTTGGAGTTAGAGGAGGAAGGTAAACTCACGATGCAGGAAGTGAAAGACGAAATCAATGCAACAATGACCGCCGCTTTGGACAGTTCGAGTTGGGTCCTCAATTATATATTGGTTGTGTTAGGTTCGCATCAGGATATTCAGGATAAAGTTGTAGAAGAGTAAGTTGGTAGGATTTAAAATACATTTTTTTAAGTACACAAAGGGCTTGCATTTGATCTCATTTTAACTGACGGGAAGCGACAATGAGGTCGAAGATGTAGCATGCTCGCCTAGAAGGAAAACGGCATGCTTGGATAACATGATTGGACGCGACGAATCACCATGACTTTGTCCAGGGGGTGGTGTTAGATGCCGCTGGCCAAGGCCTACCACCGCTTGATTGTCTGCTCTTTTAGCGCCACCCGGGCTAAATCCTACGAACGCGAGCAAATTTTGAACACCCCCCCTCCAAAAGCAAATGTCACTTTGACGTCTGTCGAATGTCACTTTGACGTCTGTCGTATGTCACTTTGACGTCTGTCGAATGTCACTTTGACGTCTGTCGAATGTCACTTTGACGTCTGTCGAATGTCACTTTGACGTCTGTCACTCTGACATCTGTCACTTTGACATCTGTCACTTTGTCCAGGGGGTGGTGTTAGATGCCGCTGGCCAAGGCCTACCACCGCTTGATTGTCTGCTCTTTTAGCGCCACCCGGGCTAAATCCTACGAACGCGAGCAAATTTTGAACACCCCCCCTCCAAAAGTACTTACACTCACACAAGTTCTTATTGGTTACTAGCTGCGCTCCGCGGTTTTACCCGCGTTAGTCCCGATCCAGTCAAAATATATGACGAAAAACGCTGAGCAATTTCACAGATGTCCAATTGACAGTTTGACATCTGTTAAATGTCACTTTGACATCTGTCACTTTGACATCTGTCACTTTGACATCTGTCACTTTGACGTCTGTCGAATGTCACTTTGACGTCTGTCGAATGTCACTTTGGGGGTCTGTCGAATGTCAATTTGACGTCTGTCGAATGTCACTTTGACGTCTGTCGAATGTCACTTTGACGTCTGTTGAATGTCACTTTGACGTCTGTCGAATGTCACTTTGACGTCTTTCGAATGTCACTTTGACGTCTGTCGAATGTCACTAAGACGTCTGCCGAATGTCACTTTGACGTCTGTCGAATGTCACTTTGACGTCTGTCGTATGTCACTTTGACGTCTGTCGAATGTCACTAAGACGTCTGCCGAATGTCACTTTGACGTCTGTCGAATGTCACTTTGACGTCTGTCGAATGTCACTTTGACGTCTTTCGAATGTCACTTTGACGTCTGTCGAATGTCACTAAGACGTCTGCCGAATGTCACTTTGATGTCTGTCGAATGTCACTTTGACGTCTGTCGTATGTCACTTTGATTTTATACCCATTACAGAAAAAGTGCTCAACGCCGCTAAAGAAGTTATCACTTCAAAAAAGCGTGTTAATAAGATCTAAGGAGCCGTGCGCCTCCAAAAAGGAAGAAAGAAATCAAAGAAAAAGAAATAAATCATCTTGTTTTTTCTTCAGAGAACCCCATTAAAACATTGCTAGATCTGCTCTTGGAGTTAGAGGAGGAAGGTAAACTCACGATGCAGGAAGTGAAAGACGAAATCAATGCAACAATGACCGCCGCTTTGGACAGTTCGAGTTGGGTCCTCAATTATATATTGGTTGTGTTAGGTTCGCATCAGGATATTCAGGATAAAGTTGTAGAAGAGTAAGTTGGTAGGATTTAAAATACATTTTTTTAAGTACACAAAGGGCTTGCATTTGATCTCATTTTAACTGACGGGAAGCGACAATGAGGTCGAAGATGTAGCATGCTCGCCTAGAAGGAAAACGGCATGCTTGGATAACATGATTGGACGCGACGAATCACCATGACTTTGTCCAGGGGGTGGTGTTAGATGCCGCTGGCCAAGGCCTACCACCGCTTGATTGTCTGCTCTTTTAGCGCCACCCGGGCTAAATCCTACGAACGCGAGCAAATTTTGAACACCCCCCCTCCAAAAGCAAATGTCACTTTGACGTCTGTCGAATGTCACTTTGACGTCTGTCGTATGTCACTTTGACGTCTGTCGAATGTCACTTTGACGTCTGTCGAATGTCACTTTGACGTCTGTCGAATGTCACTTTGACGTCTGTCACTCTGACATCTGTCACTTTGACATCTGTCACTTTGTCCAGGGGGTGGTGTTAGATGCCGCTGGCCAAGGCCTACCACCGCTTGATTGTCTGCTCTTTTAGCGCCACCCGGGCTAAATCCTACGAACGCGAGCAAATTTTGAACACCCCCCCTCCAAAAGTACTTACACTCACACAAGTTCTTATTGGTTACTAGCTGCGCTCCGCGGTTTTACCCGCGTTAGTCCCGATCCAGTCAAAATATATGACGAAAAACGCTGAGCAATTTCACAGATGTCCAATTGACAGTTTGACATCTGTTAAATGTCACTTTGACATCTGTCACTTTGACATCTGTCACTTTGACATCTGTCACTTTGACGTCTGTCGAATGTCACTTTGACGTCTGTCGAATGTCACTTTGGGGGTCTGTCGAATGTCAATTTGACGTCTGTCGAATGTCACTTTGACGTCTGTCGAATGTCACTTTGACGTCTGTTGAATGTCACTTTGACGTCTGTCGAATGTCACTTTGACGTCTTTTGAATGTCACTTTGACGTCTGTCGAATGTCACTAAGACGTCTGCCGAATGTCACTTTGACGTCTGTCGAATGTCACTTTGACGTCTGTCGTATGTCACTTTGACGTCTGTCGAATGTCACTAAGACGTCGGCCGAATGTCACTTTGACGTCTGTCGAATGTCACTTTGACGTCTGTCGAATGTCACTTTGACGTCTTTCGAATGTCACTTTGACGTCTGTCGAATGTCACTAAGACGTCTGCCGAATGTCACTTTGACGTCTGTCGAATGTCACTTTGACGTCTGTCGTATGTCACTTTGACGTCTGTCGAATGTCACTTTGACGTCTGTCGAATGTCACTTTGACGTCTGTCGAATGTCACTTTGACGTCTGTCACTCTGACATCTGTCATTTGACATCTGTCACTTTGACATCTGTCACTTTGACTTCTGTCACTTTGACATCTGTCACTTTGACATCTGTCACTTTGACATCTGTCACTTTGACACCTGTCACTTTGACATCTGTCACTTTGACATCTGTCACTTTGAAATTTTTCGTTATATTTTAGACAATTCACACAATATCTTTATAAATTATAGCCTATGTTCTATTCTGATGTATAAGCTATATTATTGTAAAGTTTCATTAAAATCCATTCAGTAGTTTTTACATTAAAGAGGAACAAACATCCATACATACATCCATACATACATCCATACATACATCCATACATACATCCATACATACATCCATACATACATCCATACATACATCCATACATACATCCATACATACATCCATACATACATCCATACATACATCCATACATACATCCATACATACATCCATACATACATACATCCATACATACATCCATACATACATCCATACATACATCCATACATACATCCATACATACATCCATTCATACATCCATACATACAAACTTTCACGTTTATAATATTAGTAGGAAGTTACTTACAACTTTTTGACAGAAAAACATATCCGTAGGTTAACTAAAGTCCTTGGAAATGAAGACCGAGACGTTGATAAACAAGATATATCCAACTTGGTCTACCTCGAAGCTGTAATAAAGGAGGTTTTGCGATTGTACCCACCGATCCCTGTAAGCTTAAGGACTTTGGAAAAACCTGTCCAGTTGAGTAAGTCGTTTATTTATTTTCATAAATTTTGAAGTCATAAACATTTTTGAAGGCATAAATATCGATAGCACAAATGAAAGGAGTATATTGATGGGGCAGGGTCAGATCCGCCCACTCCAGTGAGCTGCCAGGTCCCTGGCGTTGTTATTAGCTGACATCAGGTCAGCCAATGTACATTGTGTTGACTTAGAAGCTTGAAGTTTTTACACCTTTGAGATTGATGTCCTAAATGTTTCATATAAATAAATTTGATGTCTCGAATGATTTCTGAAAAGACTCTTGACAGACCAATAGACAAACACACATACGTGGACAATAAAGTGATGTAATACGTTCGTTATCATTAAATAAAACTATAAACTATTTTAGATAAATATACGCTACCAGAGGGCAGTAACTGCGTACTATCTCTATATGGCATGAACCACAGTCGCTGGTGGGGTGAGGATCCAGAGTCGTTCCGACCGGAGCGGTGGTTCGAGCGGGAAGAGCTGGGCACCTACTTCGCGGGGTTTAGTGTCGGTAGGCGGAGTTGTATAGGTGAGCAGTACCACAGCATGCTAGATAAATCTGCATGCCCTCTAACCTTCTTCCCAAACTGCACAACTCCGAACAATTCATGCTCTCCAAGTGCGCCAGTATGTATTAGAAGACTGTTGATTATCACTTTTTCTTCAGAATCTCCACCAAGATGACTTAATCTCATAGCGGTATCGTAGTGATCTAGCACTTAAGATTGCAATTAATTAATGCGATTAAGATTGCACCAACCAAACCAAGTAAAACCCAATATGCTCTGAATCCGAAGTCTTGGATATGCGTTTAGCGGCAAATTCGACCTTTAAAAAAACACAGGGCTTTTGCGCATGTGGTGGCATTTATCTAATTTGACAGTTCCATGTGCCATCGTCTTTTTCATATCATAAAAAATGTGCCAGTTTTTAAAAAGGGGCTTCCAAACACAGATCGACGGAAAATCAAGTAATTACTGATCATTTATAATGATCCCGTTTTGTGGCCGATGATCCTGCTCAAACACTCAGCCTTCACCGGTCATATGAAGTGTTACTGGTCATATGCACCAAACTGTCTTCTTCGTTTTTGGTGTCATTCTCCCACACGCGACATTGGCAATTATTAACCTGTAGGCCATTACTAAAGTTGAAGTTGAAGGATCCCGTTTATGGCCCATCTACATGATAGCCCAGCACTGGACCAGCGAGAAGGCCATGCAATGGTTGAAACGCAACTACACGATGGTGATGTTCAGCCATTGTTGCCCACTTCCTTTGATGTGCGACCGAAAAACCGACACCAGTCGGCATCCCACGAGCCATAAGCCATCCGAAAGCACTACGCCCTCTACATGCTGGCCCACTAATATGGGCACCGTGGCCATCCAGTCGCCATCCCACGAACCATAAGCCATTAGACACCACTACGCCCTCTACATGCTGGCCCATATTAGTGGACCAGCATGATGGTCCATCATGTAGAGGGCCCGTTATTAGGTGATTTTAATTTTGCTTTCAGGTAAAACGTACGCAATGTTGACACTGAAGACGATGGTAGCTCATATCCTGCGTCGGTATAGAGTCACGGCCGACTGGACACAACTTAGATTCAAATTCGATTTCGTCGTGAAACCAGTCGATGGACATTTCATTAGCATTGAAAGAAGATAATATTTACTTACACATTGAAAAACATAATATACTAGTAGTTCGCCCCGAACTGAGCCCTCACGAGTTTTTTTCAGCGATTATTATATTTCAGCGTAAAGTACTAAAATGTATAATATAACGACGAAAGACTTCAAATACGACAGGTCTATCTTATTTGAATGATTGGTGCCTAGTATCGCTATTATCCGACATTGGATGATTTAGAGAATCCAAACACGATAGGCATAACTTGTTGTTGTTGTTAAGTTCTAAAAGCAGAGGTCCCGCTCAATCATCACACCCTGGACATCTGTTGACTCTTTATTTTTATTCAAGACATTTTTAATGTGTCCAACATAATATCCAGAAGATAGTAATTCCTTTCCTTCCTTCCTTATGTATCTACTTATCAGAATGTTACGTAAGAGGAAACGAGAAGACAAGTTCGAGAACAAGAATATATTAGAGAAGTTTAAGACCAATATGTCCTGTAATAAGTCCCTAAACTGAAATATAACAAGTAAACAAAAATTTAAAAAAAAGTCACTAATTTAATAATAATGAGAGTCTCTAGATCGGCTAGACCCGAACATTCCTACTATTTGATACTATCCACCACTATTATTGTAAAACAGCCCATGATTATGAAATAAATAATTATAGGAAATGGAGAAGAGAGAGTTCGAACGATTTAGGGTAAAGTAGAATATACACTTTATAAACCACAACCACAACACAAGGGCCTCAGTCAGTGGTAAAAAACCATTTTAGATATAAAGTTATCTTCTTGGTTTCCGTTCAGCTGATCAATAGCTGGTTCCAGCAGCTTCTTCTAAGGCTATGGGGAACGAACACGGGAGTAGAATTTCTGGTGGATTAGAGAAGTAAAATTGCGGAAGGTGCATGTCTTTCTGATGACTAATAAGGGGGCGTCCATAAATTACGTGAGGTGTATTTTCAAATTTTCTGTTATACTTACGTCTGTCTGTCCGTCCACCATCCCATCCCAACTCATCCCACCCCAACTCATCCCATCCCAACTCATCCCATCCCAACTCATCCCATCCCAACTCATCCCATCTCAACTCATCCCATCCCATTTAGCCCAGGCCCACCGTAGGGTGGGCCTCAACGTTTGTTGCCGATTGTACTACCTACTAAATGGTTTGCGGACAGCTTCAACATGTGAATTTTCCGTGTGACGGTGCTGCGCGCGCATCTTAAAAAATCACTCTTATCATTTTTTCATAACGCACCTTAAGAAGTATAACTTCAAAAAATTGCGTGATATTTGCCGAGACCCCCCCTCTCTCCAACGTAAGATAAGATGAGATTTGACTCAACCCCCTCCCCCCCTTAAAAATCTCACGTAATTTATGGACGCCCCCTAATTATAAAATCGATAATCCATTTTTAATCTTAATAACACAAAGATATGTTAAAGCACGGAACACTTTTACTTTATTATTCATGTAAGTAGGTATGGTTTTAAAGAATTTCTGAGAATCATATTTTTTTCCTCTCTGATAATAATGAGTATGATCTAAAAAATAATATTTTAAAATTTCATTTTATTTTCTATATTTTAGTTGGATTTTTGTATTAAAGCGTGTTTTTTTTTAATTTTTTTAAAATACCTATTTATTTATTTTATACTTTTTGGTCTTTGACAATAAAATATGTTAGATCAGACCCTGGTTACCATTGAAAGACAAACTACTCGTCTAGACGATTCTAACGAGCCCAAACTCGACGGGGTTATGTCGTTTCATTGTGAAGTTCCTATGACCACCTTCCAATTTCATCATCAGACCCTGGTTACCATTGAAAGGCTAACTACTCGTCAAGACGATTCTAACGAGCCCAAACTCGATGGGGTTGTATCGTTTCATTGCGAAGTTCCTATGACAACCTTCCAGTTCCATCATCAGACCCTGGTCACCATTGAAAGGCAAACTACTCGTCAAGACGATTCTAACGAGCCCAAACTCGATGGGGTTGTGTCGTTTCATTGCGAAGTTCCTATGACCACCTTCCAGTTCCATCATCAGACCCTGGTTACCATTGAAAGACAAACTACTCGTCAAGGCGATTCTTGACGAGTAGTTTGAATGAATGAACTATGAAGTATGGATAATGAGATAACTCCTGCAGATTCCATCCAGCTCTATCATCATCATCAGAACAGTTCCATGCTAAAATATTATTGTCACCAAAGTTACGCCCTTTCATTTGATACCCCACTATTTGCCCTATATGTCCCATATATTTGCCCTATAGTTTGTGTGCCATATAGGTAGATCCCCTTTTGGACCCCCTATCTCCGTAACCCCCTGACCGATTCTGCTCATGTTCGAACTTAAAAATTCTATGGACCTCAACTACTTGTATACCAAAAATCATGAAGATCAGAGCAACGGTACTCAAGTTATCGTCGAACAAACATACAAACATACGAGCGACCGACCCGTCTCAACACTAGACCTCTCTCGCTTCGCTCGTTCGGTCAACTCTCTCGCTTCGCTCGTTCGGTCAATTAAGTATTATAATATTAAATGTGAAAGTTGTGAAAGTGGTTTGTGACTTTTTCACGCAGAAACTTCCTAGATAGATATTTTGACGAAATACTCCTTTGGCCAAACGTGCACTTTGACCAAACAGACCCTTAACCAGCCGCCCCAAACCCTAGTTAGAGACCTAGAATAACGCTATATTTATCAAACTCTGTTTAAGTTACTAGAGTAGTGATAATAAGGGCCACTAAAGGGTATTTAAAAACTTTGATGTTAGTGACAAAATAACAAGAAAATAAACAAATTGTTTTCAGACACTTGTATAACAATTAAGCAAATATGTTTTTAATAGTTTTCCCGATATTACGAAATAATAATTTGGTTTTTAAATGAAGGTGGCAGGTGGCCCTTATTACCGGCAAGTACCTTATTAAATGTTTTGACACGTATTTAAAATTGGTCAAAAAACCTCTACGTTTTTGACCATAATTACAAAAACAAAATAAAGAATGTGTTTGACGTCATTATTCGCAAGTAACAGAAGTTTCTAAGCCAACCTTTATACTCTTTGGTTTAAGCAAGACATTTTAACGACTCTTTGCACTTCCGTTCCTAGTACAATCTATCCGATTTTTTAAGGGTTTCGTACCCAAAAGGTAAAAAACGGGACCCTATTACAAAGACTCCACCGTCACGTCGGACGGACAGACGTCAGACAAACAGACGGACGGATTAGATACATCTCATAAACCGTGATACATAAACAGTTGACATATCACTACATAGTATGAAACAAAGTCGCGTTCTCTGTCCCTATATCCCTTTGTATGCTTAAATCTTTAAAACTACGCAACGGATTTAGATGCGGTTTTTTTTAATAGATAAAGTGATTCAAGAGGAAGGTTTAAATGTATAATACATGCATAATATAGCCGTGCGAAGCCGGGGCGGGTCGCGAGTAATAAATAAATACTAAAAACATAAGAAAAAAATTAAGTTGGGTCTTATACAACATGGTACGGAACCCTCCGTGCGCGAGTCCGACTCGCACTTGGCCGGTTTTTTAAAAGTGTTTAGTGATAAAAATAGTGGCAATCCACTTTCGCAAGAAGGTTATATGGACCCTACTTAATCTTAAAATTCGGGTCAATTTCTCCACTCTGGCAACCTTATTTCTCGTACCGCTGCAGATGTGGTTCGTGGATGCGTCTTTGATACGCAACTGGCAGCTCCAATGATATGGAACGTTGACTTGCCACACTGTGTTGCCATCTTATGGTGTTACAAAATGTGAGAGATTAGGTAAAGGCCACTGTTGAATGTGGCTGCTGGTCTATTGGTCGTGATATGGCCTGTTTTTCAGCAACAAGACCTTTTTGGTTGGGTCCTTTTTGCGTGAGGTTGGAGTAGGCTTACCGAGCACCTATACCTACTACCCTCTCAGCTTAGTCGACGTGTACAAAGGAAATAAGTAGGCCGCGGGTTTTATCACGAAAAAGTAATAGCCCATGTTACTTCCAATGAATCAATGTATCCTCAAGTTTCATCAAAATCGGTCCAGTAGTTTCGGAGCCTATTCGTTAAAAACTAAAAAGAATATATTTCCTATTTAAAATAATGTATTAGTTTAGATAGATGGTATAGATGAAGATTCACACAGCTCCATCTAGCCCTGAACTAAGAAACTAGACTTGTAATATGGTGACCAAACCACGGATACTTTTTCTTTTGTTTGCATAAACCTTATCCATATATGGATTAGAGCCTATTACCAAAAACACAAAGACCAAGAATCAAATATCTGTAGATCAAACCAAATAATTCCAAGGCGGAAACCGAACCTTAAAGAATTTAAGGCTTGAGATGATTTTGTTAGTGGTGTGAAGTTTCTTTTTAATCAGTTATCGGCATATCATCCATATTAATATTCAATAAATTTATACGTAAATCAAATAATAAGGGTCGACTATAGACCATAGACTTTACGATTGGCCGATACCCATCAAATTGAAGGAGTTTTTATATTGATCCTAATGCATCTATTTCCTAATTATCAATCATAGGTAAAATTTTGAACAAAACTTAATTGTTTCTTTTTTTTTTGCTGACGTTACTTGCCAAAGTACTTAACTTTGGCAAGTTCTTAGGTGTTTATTTATTTATTTATTTGGGGTAAAAAACGGAATTCTAGTTTACGTGGGGTTCAAAACGGATGCCACCAAAAACTAAACTTGTGCCTTAAAATTGAATAGAAGATTGAAAATTTAAAAAAATACATAAGATATTCAATACAAGTTTCATCTAAATCGGTTTAGTAGTTTCGCAGACTATTCGTTACAAAGAAACAAACAAAAAAAAATCTTTTCTCTTTATAGTATTAGTGTAGATATTTTATATGACAATGCGAGTTTATGCCATAAAAATTGATTTTTAAGAAACAGTGAGAAGAAACCACAAGAAAGTTAACAAAATTATTGGCCCATCAAAAAGTATGTGATCTGAATTCGCTAATAAGTATCGATTAAGAAGCACGTTCCACCGTATTGGTATTGTATTCAAATGGGGGGCAGACCGGGTCATGCTGCTGACGTGTCATTGGATGACCAGCAAAATAAAAGAAATAAAAGAAACAGCAGCTACACGCGGTTTTATTCGCGTATTTCCCGATCCTGTGGGAATATCGGGATAAAAAATAGCCTATGTTACTCGTCTGGTTTCAATGTATATTCTTACCAAGTTTCATTAAAATGGGTTCAGTAGTTTCAGAGAAATAATCCAAAAAAACATTTTTTTTTGTTTATTTTAGTACTAACTAGCGACCGTCCCGGCTTCGCACGGCTATATTATGCATGTATTATACATATAAACCTTCCTCTTAAATCCTCTTCCTTCCTCCTTCCTTCCTCTTCCTATCTATTAAAAAAACCGCATCCAAATCCGTTGCGTAGTTTTAACAAAGGGAAATAGGGACAGAGAAAGCTACTTTACTTTATACTATGTAGTGATAAATACAAAAAATATATCTACTTACACATAAATTCATTGGAGTACTACAACGAAATGAGTAGATAATACGAATGCCTAATTTCTAAGCTGTTATTTAAAAAAAATAAGTAAAAAAGCCATTTTCTGCTTTCTGCAAGGGAAAAGAAATAGATTTACTTGTAAGTGGTTCAGTTAAAAACCGAAACGAAACTTTATTTTAGTAGCAAAGCCAGGAAGGGTTTATGTTTTGTATAATTTCCGATTCTAGAATATAATTTCCCGAGATTTAAAAGCAGACGTTCACTTGTTTATTTTTAGGAGCACTTCACTCGTTCAGTTGTTTTTTTTATCGGCTGACCAAAAAGTTTATAATCTCCATTCGTCTTAATATTTAGTACCTACTGATTAAATAATACTTCTTATCACAACCAACCTTGCGTACTTTGGACTATCTGCGCTGTTGATTCACATTTTACAATCTTATTTTTTTATTTACTAAATTTAATTTTTCACTATCCTGCGATTTCATCTGCGTAACTCCCGATCCTATAGCCATTTGGCATAATTAAAAGGTAGTCCATATTTCTCTCAAATATTCAATGAATCTTCACGTTTCTTAAAAATCGGTACAGTAGTTTCAGAGACTGCGTTACAAATCCAAAAAAAATGGGACACTTACTCTTAGTAATTTTTCACGATTTGGTTTTAAGCCTTCAAATTCATTCCATTGTCTCAATTTATCCTATTTTAAAAGAATACACTCACATGCTTTTACATATATTAAAAAAATATATAAATTACACTAGCTGCCCTCCGCGGTTTCACCCGCGTAACTTCCGATCCCGTGGGAATATCGGGATAAATTAAGATGTAAGCTATCCTATCTCTCAAGTTGGATCGAACTGCACATGGTGTGCGAATTTTATTATAATCGGTTAAGTGGTTTAGGAGTCCATTGAGGACAAACATTGTGACACGAGATTTATATATATTAAGATATTTAGGTAGGTACTAGGTATTTTTTTCAATACTTTGAAGTTATCCTTATTTTTAAAAGCGAAAAAAGTTAAGTTTTTTGATTGCAGCTTTGTCCCAAAACGACTGGACTACTGAATTTTGTCTTTGCCAGTACTGCATTTCACCGAAATTAACTTATTACTAATCTGACATAATCCAACTAACGCCCTACTAAGAATCTGAACTACTCAGATATAGACTTTAACCCGAAAATGACTTGCATCTGAATCATACTACTTCAGAATCCGACTTAAGAGGAAAGGGTACCGAGGGCTTTCTCCATACAAACTATTACAAACGTAGTCGACTGTTTTCTCCCTGGATAATGACACTAGAGCAAATATTTTTGGTGCATAAAACGTAGAACTGCCATGACCATGCCCCTATTTTACGTTTTTTTTTAAATTTTTAAATTTTTTTAATTTTAATTTTTATGATAATTAGAAAATAAAAAAAAAACAAAACATAGGGGCATAGTCATCGCAGTTATAGGTTTTATGGCACAAAAATATTTGTGCTAGTGTCATTATCCAGGGAGGAAACAGTCGACTACGTTTGTATGGAGAGCGCGCAGGTACCCTTTCACCTTAATAGCCCAGTCGACTTAGTTAGAAACAAACATCCCCCGCCTAAACCAAACTTTGTATGAGGATAGATTAGTTGCCCGTGGGTAACAGTATTAAACTTTAAACGAAATCGGAGCTCTTAGTTCGACTATGCCGAAGATGCATTGCACATCGACATCGCACAAGTAGATACGAAGCAGTGTGGCGCGGCGCCACGCCAGCGAGACCTTGATTAAACCAATTACGAACCAGAAGGCCAATTCTCGTAAATAACATTGTTTAAATTACATTTCAATATCATCCCGATTGCATTTCGATTGCAAAAGATACCTTCACAGTCAGTTTTTTATACAAAAAGCTAACTTTGAGGGTATTATTTATGATTGAAATGCAATCGAAATGATATTGAAATGCAATTTGAACAATGTTATTTACGAGAATTGGCCTTCAGAGCACATAGATTAACTTCATCCATGTATCGCAGTGATGCATCTTTCGACATGCGCGTGCTCCTCTATTTCCATACATTTGTTTTACATTCGGGTCTTCAAGTCGCGAGTGAATAGGTATCTTCTAGGAAGGCGTGTTACATCTTAGGCCGCATCGTCACCTACCATCAGGCAGGTGTGATAGTGGTCAAACGCTGACCTATCATATATATAAAAAAAAAAGAATAGGCAACTGCTAGGAAAGCTCCTAGGTACATCTTAGGCCACATCGTCACCTGCCAGCAGGCGGGTGTGATAGTGGCCAAACGCTAACCTATCATTTGTATAAAAAAATGGTTGTCTGTAAAGTCGTTTACGGACAATAATTTTACGTGAAAGGATAAAAAAATGAAGCTTGAGATTTTTTTTCCTTTATATATTTTTTCCTTTATAAAAGTCTTCTATTCGTCACTCGCTACCATAACACAAGCCCAGATGAGCAAAATTATTATCACTATCACTACATAGTATAAAACAAATTCGCTTTCTAGCTGTCCCTATGTCCCTATATCCCTTTGTATGCATAAATCTTTAAAACTACGCAACGGATTTTGATGCGGTTTTTTTTAATAAATAGAGTGATTCAAGAGGAAGGTTTATATGTATAATACATGCAATATAGCCGTGCGAAGCCGGGGCGGGTCGCTAGTTAAACAATATAAAACAAACACGAGATGCGTGACGTTTACCATGACGCCGTCAGGGTACCGGAACATGACGCTTGACGTTACACTTTTTAACCATGACGCATGACGTCTCACTTTTTTGTGAATGCTGGTGTATAATTAGATTTATGAGACGTTATCACGTTAAAAACATGGAGTCATCGATGCGTGCCGTACTACGTGTGATGTATTACGCGAATGAACCCGAGGGGCACTGCTATAGTGATCAATACAAACAATATTCGCAATAACCAGCTATCCAGTCCACATTCCTAGTTTCGTAAGTCCATCAATGTTTATTAGAACGTATAAATTGATGTGCGTTTGATGCACGCTCAGGATGTAACGCAACAACTCGATACTCTAGCTAGCTGGTTGTTTACGTCTACCGTCTTACCTTACTCTGTTCTGTCGGGGGAAATTTATCGACTAGTTTATCAAAGTACGAGTATACGAGGTATTACAGCCCATATAAATTTTTCGTAAGAAGAATTGCACGGAGATTCGAACCCATCACTTCCAGAATGGAAGTCGAAACCTATTATTATTTGACCAAACAGGATATTTAAAAATATGAAACACAAAATCCTTATTTTAAACCAGCCAGCCGTACACCGATGAATTTTTCTTAAGAAAAATGTATTGACATTGCTCTTACGATGAAGGAAAACATCGCGATGAAACTCGCTACTTAGTTGGCTGCAGAAGTATAGACAATTTCTTTCCTCTGGACATGGTCAACTAAGCTGAGAGGGTAGTAAGTGCTGGGCAAGCTTCTCCATCCTCACGCAAAAAGGACCCAATTCAAAAGGGTCTAATTGCGGAAAACAGCCCGTAAAGTAGACTACCGCATAGTAACATCAAATAAGTAGGTATATACCTACCTAACCAATTCAGAGAGTCATTTAAATCCACAGACAGTGAGATTCAACGGCTTCGCGCCGCGCCGCCCTAGGTCGTTGGGCGGGCGGATCAATACTCTGAACGGAATGGCTTCTACACCACCACCAACTTACCAACGCATACGGAATTTCACAGAACTAAACATTTACTAACCATTTACACAGACCCTAGCGACATTATCAACTGTAAAAGTAAATTTGTCGTACTTTAATCTCACCTCCATCTTGCGTCCTTGTCGCTCTCGAGATGAGAACACATCTGACCAGATGAACTTTATTTACATGAATGTAAGATAGATTTTTGAATGAGTTTTTCGAAATCTGTTTATTTTGAGAGTTTGTGTGGAGAGGTTTATGGAGAGTACCTACATACTGCCCCCTCTTATGTAGGTAAGTATGTATGTATGTTGGTATTCGTTAGACCTTTATATATTTGATATAAGTAGGAGAACCGAGCGATCCCTAGGGATCTTACTGTTACCCTTTTTTTCCTCGTGAAGTTTGCCTTTTTTCAACATAACGAACAATGGATTTTTTATTCAAATTATCATAAATGTACATTAACTAAGGAAATATATCTGCATAAAAAATTTCGTTGACTCAGAAAAAAAAAGAAGAAAAAATGGCGAGGTTTCGTTCAAGATTGTCACTGGCTTTTGTAAAAGAAGACGGAAGAAGGAAGATTAGTCATAGAAAGAAGAAGTAACACGTCAGATGAGCGGGGCAGTATTCGAGCTCTATGTCTTTCTTTTCAAGGGAATAAATATAAAAAATCCAGCCAAGTGCGAGTCGGACTAGCGCACGAAGGGTTCCGTATCATGTTGTATGGAAACCCCACTTAATATATTTTGTTTTTGTTGTTATAGCGGCAACAGAAATGCATAATCTGTGAAAATTTCAACTGGTTAGCTATCACGGTTCATGAGATACAGCCTGGTGACAGACAGACGGACGGATAGACAGACAGCGGAGTCTTAGTAATAAGGTCCCGTTTTTACCCTCTTTAAGTACGGAACCCTAACATGGACACAATAAGTAGGTATAGTTTAGATAAGTGATAGGTTCAGTCGGCTGCATAATTGCAGCCCCCGGTAGACTCCGTAAATTACTATTATTGGAATGTTTTCATTCTATTAATTAATGTTTGATAAATTGATGAGTTAAACTTTAAACTTCAACTAAAGCAGGTGTCTAAAATCTACGGTGGGTCTGCAATTATGCAGCCGACCGTACCTAAAGCTATCACTTAGCTAATACATATTTTTATCCAGATATTCCCACGGAATCAGGACTTACACGGGTGAAATCGCGGAGCACAGCTAGTAGGTAGGTATAGTTTAGATAGGTGATAGGTACCTAAAGCTAAGCGCCCCCTTGCTCTCCCCGTCATCAAAGCCATTGCCTACATAATGGTAGAATATCCTCACGGAATCCATCAAACAGTCACGCCCTCGACAAAGGCCTTTGTCTCGCGTTTCGTATATCTCACTCTTAGATCGAGAGATCACTGTCAAAATTCCTACGTACCTACCTAAAACTTCTATCTAAGCAACCTTGTGGTCTGAGTCAGGCCCGGATCTAGGGGGGGCTGACCGGGGCCCACGCCCCGGGCGGCACGTCCAGGGGGCGTCCAAATTCATACTTTATATACGAATGCTCAACTCATTATTTAGTTAACTTTGACCACAGAATAAATTATAGTAAAAGTATAGAACACTTTGATTTTTTTATATATCAACTCGACCGATACCCAGGTGTACAGCACACGAACCACGTGACCGGGCGCGGCGAGAGCGCGGTGTGAGAAACTCTGAACGAACATTACTATTATTCCGAATTATTCGCGAGGCGCGTAGGCATAGTTCAAAATTCAAAATACGCGCCTTGATTTGATTTTTATTTTTATTATAAAGGTAAGTACATTTTTTTATTTTAAATCCTATCATGTGCTGGTGTATAAAATATAATATATCCAACACGTTTATGGCTATATATCTGGAAATAAATGGGCCTAAGACCAGTGTGAGGCTGTAAATTTCCATACAAAAAGCGGTAACGTTTTTTCCCCCATAAACGAAGTCCGATTTTGATAATTTTAAAAAATGTTCTAGATCTAATAGAAAACTAGGTTTAACCGTTTTTATTTTAAAGAAATATTGCCTAAGATAAACGTTATTAGTATCTGAATATCTATATTTTTGACTTAAAAACTTCATCGAGCGTTTCAATTGTTTTTTAATAAACTAAACTGAATTACCAAAAAAGAAAAACGTAAAACCCAGACTAAGATGCAGTGAATTAAATGAGACCAAACTTATTTCATTTTGTAATAAAGGGGGTAAAAACGTTACGGCCCGCAACATTATTTGAAAACAAAATGAAGGCAATTACGTCCGAACTTAAACTCTCTCTATCGCACGATACGGATGACCCGTATCGTGCGATAGAGAGAGTGAAAATACCTCCTCGCGCCGCGTATCGGAAACTCATGATTCTCTTAACACAGAAAGAACAGCGATGGGTCCATTATTTCCGAAAGTCAATCAAATAATGGACATCTGATAGCTGAAATTATAAAGATAATAAAGGTAAAAAAAAAAAAAAGTAGGCGGGCGGGAGCGGAATTTTTCAGTTTTTGCCCCGCCTAAAAAAAATTGAAGATCCGGGGCTGGGTCTGAGTCCCTTAGAATAATGCTACGGCAACCCCTGATAGTCGTAAAAGCCTGGGACTGGCTGCGGTAACACCTCGTATCCCCCTTTGAGTAAAGTGGGGAAGTTTTCCTTGGGTTGAACGCGGTGCAATGATCTACATAATTGGTCCGAATAAGAGACCCCGGGTCTCCAATCTGCACCGACGACAGAGATTTGTAAATGATCTAGGTTTTTCTGAACATATAAAAAGTGTGTAAGTATTTAATTTTATAAAAAAAAGTATGTTATCCGCTGTCTGGAATCCATATTATTGATTCAGTCGCTTAGTTTAGCGCTAGTATTTATTTATTATATCCTTCAACATGCTGTAGACACTATGAAAGAGTGACCCACCACGGGTGCCTATTCCGGATTGGCAAATTTACTATGCCATTCGATTTATTTTGTATTAGATAAGTAGAAGATTTTCACCGCAGTCTCAATTTACATTTACATGAGGTGTCTTCTTTCTAACACAAAAAGAATCATCTCAATCGGTTGTGACGTCTTCATCACTACATAGTATAAAACAAAGTAGCTTTCTCTGTCCCTATATCCCTATATGTATGCTTAAATCTTTAAAACTAGGCAACGTATTTTGATGTGGTTTTTTCTAATAGATAGAGTGATTCAAGAGGAAGGTGTATATGTATAATACATGGATAAAATAGCCGTGAGAAGCCGAGGCGGGTCGCTAGTACATAAATAAAATATACGCGTGGAATTGAGAACCGCCTCCGTTTTTTGTTTTTTCGTCCGTTAAAAAGACCGGTAATGCTCTTCTATTACCAGAAATAAGTTCAATATCATGTTATTTTTCAGCAGTGTCCCCTCGGAGTAGGAGTTTTGGTGCCAGGCGCTCTCAGCTCCCTCTTGTAGGAGGGTCGGAGGGTGGGCGCAGTAATTAATATTCCTTCTGAATCCCTCACCACCATGTTGCTGCCTTTTGATGGAATTTTCTTAGGTACCTATCCTAACTAAAGTTATAAAGGCGAAGGTTTTTTGTTTGTTTGGTGACGGTCAAACAGCTTATCTGATTTTGATGAAATTTTACACAGGGATAGTCCATTTTATGGAGAAGAAGATAGGGATACTTTTATGCTGATATTCGCAGAACTCACGTTGAAGAAAACTTGGGGCGCAGCCAGATTTATGATCCCGAATTCCCGAAATTCCTTAGATCGGGACTTACGCGGGTGAAACCGCGGGTGCAGCTAGTGATACTGATACTATATACCTACTAATCAAGTCAACCTATATAATCTTTCTCTATTCATTCCCCGAACCCTTCCAGAACAGACCAATGAGATTAACACATTCAATCTCAAATAATTTTCTCTGCAGAGATACAACGTTATTCCCTATACAACACTTTCAAACTAAAAAAATACTTTATTTCAAACCTCAAAGAGCTTAATATAAGATAACACTTCACTTTCATACTTACACCCTTTCATAATCGAAAGGAAAATGAGATCGATTCTCTGAAAATGTATCAATTTTAACAATTTTCAATCTTAAACTGAAGAGATACGGCTGAAAATCGACTGGGAAACTTCAAATGATACACCAATTTAAATATGGATCGTGCAAAGATGGTTCTCCAGGGAAAATTCATGGGAATAGGCAAGCGATTCTAACCCGCAAGTTACTTAGTTTTAGATACCAAAATCGCCTGCATAGTGTTGTAGTTATGATGTTTTCGGTATGTGATAGAGGAAAGATCGATTTGCTCTAGGGAGAAGCCGCGTCTGATGGTGGTGGAAATATGGTAGCTTTTTATTTTTCGGAAAATAAACAGGTACATGTGTGCTCTATTATAATAAGTTACCTAAAGATGTATATGACATGTCCATTAACAGGTTCGAAACTTTTATAAAGCACAAATTGTTCAGTAAGGCGTACTATGATACTTTGCGTCTTACCTTAATGATAAGAACCCATGGACGTGACTTTAGTTGCTCCATTTCAAATAATACTTTCAAATATTTGTAATATTGACCTTTGTGAGCGTGATCACATGAAAAAAAATAAAACCCCATGAGTTTCTTGTGCCTTCTTCTCATTGGTGGGCGCGATCCGAAGGCACACATCCTAGTTAACTTAGTTTTTAAGACGATTTTATGTGGTCTTAATACAAATTTTAATGTATTTTTCATCCAAAGAAATAAAAAATGTTGTCTTTGTCTTTGAGGGTTCCGTAATCAAATGGTAAAAACGGGACTCTTTTACTAAGACTCCACTGTCAGTCTGTCTGTCTGCTAGGCTGTATCTTTTTTTTATTGAAGTGAAAAATCAACGATGTACCTATACTTCGCTGAGTTTTTATCTTGCCCAGACGACTCGCGGCACTCCGTGACTCGAATTTGCATAATAAAGTTGTAAGAGATAAGACGGTATGTTCTATATCTATATATTGGTAAAGCAGTACAAATAATAATTGTAGGTAAGTATCATAAGGTTTTATTTTGTTTTTGGGTTCGGTAGAAAATTGTCTTTTTTAAATGGTCACACTTTTGCTTTTGGTCCATTTGGATAATGTCCCATTTCTATATACGCCCACCGATTATAGCGGACCGTAATGCTACAGCTAGTCTTATTAAGCACTAAGATTATCAAAATTAATTACATTGGACCTTCCTATTTGTAGAACTAAACAGGATCTTCCTATTTTAGAACAAAACAGGAAAGTCCTAGATACGTAATTAATAACATAGGACCTTCCTATTTGTAGAACTAAATAGGAAAGTCTAACTTTAATAATTCATTAATTGGTAACAGTCCTATTAGTAGTTTATGGATGGCTCCAGCAGAGGGATGACAGGATTACGAGCCTACGTATTGTGCCGTATGACTCATATTTTAATAGCAGAATATGAGACGTGAAAACCCTCTCTAATTATTACTGTAGAAAGTTATTGATGTAATCAAAATTTAGGCTAGAATCTAGCGACAAATAAATCATTTAAATGGATTTGATAGAATCATGCAGCATGGCATACCACTATAGACTACAAAAAATGTATTGAATAATATTTCAAATAAAGAATTTTCCTTTAAACAGGAACTAAATAGGAAAGTCCTAGTTATGTAATTAATAACATAGAACCTTCATATTTGTAGAATTAAACAGAAAACCCCAGAACTGAAAAGGCAAGAACTTGTTTATCAGTATTATTAATTACATAAATAAGGTATCTATCAAACCTATATTTAATGTTATATATTCAATTTAACCTAATTTAATTATTTGGTTATATTTTATTTATATACATACAGATATACATCATTCAAGTCATAAAAACGAATAGACTGTCTTGGCTTGGCCATGTACACCGAATGGAATCAAACAGGGTACCTAAACGTTTGCTTGAGTCCAACCCATCTGGGTTGGACTCAAGCAAACTGCGCTTACCATCTGGTAAGCGCAGGATTGGAAGACCTAAGCTTAGATGGTTGGATGGAGCTACCCAAGACCTAAAAACCATCGGCTTAAAAAATTGGAAGAGAGCGGCGTTAGACAGAGAAGGATGGAAGAAGGCGCTGAAGGAGGCTCAGGCCCATAGAGGGCTGTTTAGCCATTGATGATGATTATATTTTATTTTAGTTCGTCTGTATATTCTTCTATGTAAGTGCTTTTTTCAAGCATAATATAGATTATTTGTTATAACATAGGCATCAACCTTCCTATTTGAAAAAAAATTTTTTTTTGAGGCGGGAATCTAAATATAATGGACAGGACTCTTGTGGTCCCCATACTAGACCAGCTAGCCTAGCATGAAGGCCAAAACACGATACGATAAAGCGATATAACTACATCAACTCTCAAAATATGATAGATAAAGCCGCCATGTTGAATTTTTATCATAATTTTTATCGCAATTTATAATAAAAATTCAACATGGCGGCTTTAAGTATCATATTTTGAGAGTTGATGTAGTTATATCGCGTGATATCGCTTTATCGTATCGTGTTTTGGTCTTCATGCTAGGCAGGCAGGCCTGTCTCTTGGGGTCTTTATCCTATGTTAAGATACCCAGGCACATAGATTGCTTTTATGTATCTTTCAAACCCGCAATCTTCTGCTTAGCAGTTGGGTTTTCCACCGTATCACAGAGGTCGTCAAAATTAAAAATTAATATTTGTTTTAATTGTAGCCTTGGCTTCCCCTTAGTATATTTAGTAAGGTCTCCGGTGCGCCAGTCGTAAGATTTCGTAGAGGTAAGAAACCGCCCGCCTTACGATTGAGAGCGCGGTGGGCGGGCGGTCGCTTGAGAGGACGTTGGGCGGGCGGGTGTTTCTCCCCACGGGGGGGGAGTATCTACCTACTCATTGTGGGCTATGTTACGTAGCTGGGGAAATAACTATGATTCATCTAGTTAGAGATATTTCATAAATAACACGATATAGCCCATGAGGAAATTGTTAGGAAAAGTGTATAGGAATTAACAGGCTGTTTTTTGTGGAAGAGTTATTATAGTTATTATAAAGTCTCCATTCACTGGAAAATATTGAATAATTTATAGATGGTTGAGCTTGGTTTTGTCAAATATTTATAAGCATGGTGTATGCTAGATTTTCGAAAGTTAAACTAGCCATCGTATACTTACTTATCTACTCACTTATATTCAGAAAATAATCGCATTTTAAGGTCCAGAACTATAGGATGCTCTGAACTGCACACCGCACCACATACTGCACTGCATACTCTCACACTGCTGCTCTGCACTATCGGATATTCGAAGTGGCACAACTATAAAAGTTTTCAATCTCGTAGCAATTTTTTACAGTCTGGATAAAGTTCTCTAGATTGAACTCCGTACCTACTGCATCAAAGCCAAGCTTACACCACTAGACTGCACCATCAGTGTCTACTTAGGCACTGATGGTGCAGTCTGGTGCACCTAAGAGCGCGAAGTGAGGTTACATCTAGGTTTAACCGGTTATATTTAGGTGTTACCTATTGCATTACCTAAGATTTACAGAAAATGGAGAACTTATTTCATAGATTGGACTGCGTACCATCAGCATCAGAGTCAAGTTTACACCACTAGACTGCACCATCAGTATCTATGTATAAAACCGGTACGTTATCAGTAGGTAGATGTGTTCCGCACCTCAGCTATCTATCTGTGACACAGTTGTTTGTTTCTAATGCATCACTAAATGCACACTCGCGTGTTGATATTATCATGTCATGGTCGAAGCGCGAAGTGTGGTTACATCTAGGTTTAACCGGTTATACTAGGTTTTACCTATTGCATTCAGTTTGGGTTTTTTTAATGAGTCTTATCTGTATCTGTAATTTTGTCACTATGCTTACCTACTTATTAATTTCTATTACTTTTTAACCGTTTTATACTTAGTATGTCCTAATACGACTCATGTTGATGCTAGCAGCGCTTGCGCTTGTTAGATCATAGATCTAGTTTATTACATAGCATACTTTTTTAGCTAATCACATGTTTTTCCAGAAAAGTTAGTTGGGCAGGTTAGATACTTTCACACTTTTACAGATGACAGGTGTGCGAAAGCGACAAAACGCATTTTAACTAAAGAAAGCTCCTTTTTTGGAATCTGTACCTCAAAAAGTAAAAAAAGGAACTCTTATAAAAGCTTATAAAGACACTTTCTTGTCCGTCTGTCTGTCTCTCCGTGAGTCCCCACCGATTTTCTTAGGAACGGGTGAACCTAGCAAGTTGAAATTTATACATAGTCCATATTGGGTGTATAAAAATGGTCATGATTTGTTTAAATCGACCATACATTTGGTTAAAGCTAGATGAAGCTTTAACCAAAAGCCAGGTTAAACCAAGGTAAACCAAGGTTAAACCAAGGTAATAGTAGTTCGGGCTTTAACCGTAACAGAGACATCCTGTAGGTAATGGAAATGTCGATATTTACCTAGGTATGCACCTTTGTTACTGATGTAGCGGTTTAGAAGGTAACATTTGAAAAGATAAACATTTTTCTAACATAAATTAAAGATCGTGGAGCCAATTAACTTTGTTGGCTTGTATTGTCGAGTTATTTCAGCAGAGAGGGTGGTATTGGTGCTCGACAAATCTACTTTATCTAATACTAACGACCCCTCCGGCTTCGCACGGTTATATTATGCATGTATTATACATGATAAACCTTCCTCTTGAATCACTCTATCTATTTAAAAAAAACCGCATCAAAATCCGTTTCGTAGTTTTAAAGATTTAAGCATACAAAGGGATATAGGGACATAGGGACAGAGAAGCGACTTTGTTTTATACTATGTAGTGACTAGCGACCCGCTCCGCTATATTTTGCATGTATTATACATAATAAACCTTCCTCTTGAATCACTCTATCTATTTAAAAAAAACTGCATCAAAATCCGTTGCGTAGTTTTAAGGCTGCTTATGCTGCCAAACGCAAAGTGCCAGAAATACCCGTCGCTTGCAACTAGTATTGTTGATTGTAAGGAATGTGTTTTGATTTTCTCAAAAGTGCTGAGATGGAATTGTAGGTGAAATTTTTACCGATATTTTGGGGTAATTTTGAGGCAAAAATTCTTTGTCGTTGCAAAGCTAGACTAGTTTTAATTCTTAATCTTAGGATAGCTTCAAAATTATTGGAAATGGTTGCCGAAACACATTCGTAACAATCGTCAATTTTCACCAACGAAGGCGACTGGTGCCAATAGTAACTATATAGTAGGCTATGTAATGACATAATATGTCTCAAGCATTACAAAGCCCTGAATAACATAAACTAGCAGCGCTCCGCGGTTTTACCCGCGTAACTCCCGATCCCGTGGGAATATCGGAATAAAAAGTGCTGACGTCTTAAAATTAACCCCCATGAGAAATTTCAGACTCGTAGCTCTTGTAGTTTCAGGGATTTCGTGATGAGTCCTTTTTTCTCTTTTATACAGGGTTATTGGTAATTATACTAGCAAGCTGTTAAGGGCTACTTCTGTGCACCAAAACAAACAACTTTTGTTCTACGACTTTTGGAAATTCGAATTTTTTTTGAAAATTTTGAGGTTAGGTTTACCTGAAAATCAGCTGTTCCTCACACAAAGAGGTCATTAACCTTAAAATTGTACTTATTTTTAAGTTTTATCTACTGTTCTTGGTCTAAATGATCTTTGTTTTAAAAAATCAGCTGTTTTTCGAATTTACATAACCTCAAAATATTCATTTTTTTTTTCGAATTTCCAAAAGTCGTAAAACAAAAGTTGTTTGTTAAGGTGCACAGCAGTAGCCCTCAACGGCTTGCTAGTATAATTACCAATAACCCTGTATAAAAGACTTGCTTCGCCCCGCAGTTTTAGCCGCATAAATCTCGATCCCGTAGGAATATCGGGATAAAAAGTAGCCTATGAGTTAATCCAGGTCTCCAGCCATTTGCATACCGAGTTTTATGGCAATCGGTTTAGTAGTTTTTGCGTGAAGGAGTAACAGGCATACACACACACATACACACGCACACACAAACTTTCACATTTATAATATTACTAGCGACCCGCTCCGGCTTCGCACGGCTATATCATGCATATGTATTATACAAATAAAACCTTCCTCTATTAAAAAAAACCGCATCAAAATCCGTTGCGTAGTTTTAAAGATCTAAGCATACAAAGGGAAATAGGGACATAGGGACGGCGAAAAGTGACTTTAGTTTATACTAAGTAGTGATTAGTAGGAATGATAGTATGAGTATTATTTACAAAAGAAAAGTAGTATATCCGTTGTCTAGCACCCATAACACAAGTCTTAGCTGGGGCTAGAAGGCGATGCGTGGAATGTCCTGGAATATTTATTTTATTTATTTAAATTTACCTTTGTAGGGTAAAGACAATTTCTACTCTACGATAATGCCAACGAGATGTCGGAACAAGTTATAAATAAATAAGTACCTACGAGTAAAGTGTTTATTGTTTACATTATGACGTAGGGCGTGCCTACGTGATCTTTCAGGAACCCGCATCGCGCAGGCGCAGCCGTGGCCCTGACTTTCGTACTCACTACCAGTATAGTAGGTGGAAGATGATTTAAGTTATTGTTTTAGGGTTCCGTAGGTAGGTATAAAAAGGAACCTTTATAAGATCACTTTCTTGTCCGACTGTTTTAATTATTATGGCTTAGGAGGATCAAATCCTATTACTTCAAATTCATTTTTTTTATTCAATACTAGCGACCCGCCCCGGCTTCACACGTCTATATTATGCATGTATTATACTTATAAACCTTCCTCTTGAATCACACTATCTATTCAAAAAAACGCATTAAAATCCGTTGCGTAGTTTTAAAGATTTAAATAGCATACAAAGGGATATAGGGACATAGGGACGGCGAAAAGTAACTTTATTTTATACTATGTAGTGATAGTGATAGTGATGATGTGTCATGCAGTGTATTACATCACTTTGAAGCTTCTTAAGTTAGGATGTGTGCCTTCGGAACGGGCCCACCAATGAGAAGAAGGCACAAGATACTCATGGAGTTTTTTTCTTTTTGGTGATTCTACGTCCTTTTTTCCCCTATACTACCACTATGCCGATTTTAATTCAAATCGGTCCAGTTTTTCTTATAATATTAAGTTAGGATTAGGGTAATATTGTTAAGGATTAGGATAGAATTAGGTTCAGGAAGCCCGCAACTTCCAAATAAGGGCCACCAACAACCTTAATAAAAAACTATTTCTTTCATAAAAATAGGAAAATCCACTTTAAAACAGGTCATTATGTTGTTTACGAATAGAACATTACCTCGTCGCCAAAAATGTGGTGTTTACGAATAGAAACCAGAGTTGACATATCTCTGATAGAAACATACTATTTGTATTTTCTAATTTGCATTTATTCAGCGAACGACAACCAGTCAAAATCAACAAAACAGTAAAATGTCATATCAAAAAGGTTCAAAGACTACAAATAATAGAATTTGAGTTCGTACCTTGCTACAATTAGATAATTTTTATTTTTTTTAATTTGGCACTTATACCAAAGTTTAAAAAAACCATTTAATGGCCCTTTTTACCCGCAAGTGCCTGTACCATTTATTAGTATATCTAGTACAACTAGTTCACAATGATTACCAACAAAACATAAACGTAAAGCGATTGTAAACTCGTAACTGGGTTATGTTATCGAGGCGAGGCAATGGTTCAATAATTTAACTTCTAGATATAATCTGGCTGCGGGTGTTTGTCTAACACTTGAGATGTTGCCATAATGTTCCTGTTTCGATTGTTATCACGAGTTGTGATAGTGACCGTAGTGGTACTGGCTATAGGTCGATCGTTTTGTTTATGGCGTTCTTCATCTCGTGGTGTGGATCACCTATTGTTGGAGTTTTCAGATCAGGCCTTTAGCTTGACCTAACGACTGCTACTAGATGTAGCAACCGGGACCAACGGCTTAACGTTGTTCATGGCGTTGTTAAGCTATAGGTACTTATGGGAGTACTATACGCGTAGATTGCTTGTTAAGTCACTAATTGAGAGAGGAAAAATTGGTTGGTTCTAAAATGAGCTATGAAATATTATGTATTTCACAGGTCTTACTATGTTTTATTAATTACTAGCGACCCGCTCCGGCTTCGCACGGCTATATTATGCATGTATTATACATATAAACCTTCCTCTTGAATCACTCTATCTATTAAAAAAACTGCATCAAAATCCGTTGCGTAGTTTTAAAGATTTAAGTATACATAGGGATAGGACAAAGAAAGCGACTTTGTTTTATACTATGTAGTGAAGCTATCTATTTTCGCTATTTAACAAAAAAACTTGTGTTCTACGGCTTTTAAAAATTCAAAACTTCTGTTCGTGGGAAAATCAGCTGATTTCTTTAAATAAAGAATATTAACACTTAGAACGGTAAATAGCTATCACTTAAGTAATAAGTAATTGAACACTCTGCTGGATAAAGGCCTCCTTTTTCTCCTTACACATCCCGGAGTTCAATTTAAGCTTTTTCTTAAGTATCTAATACATTTATTGTGGGCGTGAAAAATAAAGTATTATATTTTAAAAAATATATAGAAAATTTATTTTACACACCCAAAATTACATTAAAAAAACATCGGGATAGGTAAAGCTAAATAAAAGCTTGTAAAAAAGACCTATTCCCAAAATTGACATGTTTCTTAGTGTCAGAATCAAAGGTGTGTATTTATACAGCCATCAGTGTATAGGAATCTCTAAGTACCTATACTATCGGGTTACCGCAGAAATTTCGGTATAATCGGCTTCCAGATTACTACCTGAATCATCTATCAGATTATCACTAATAGTTACCTAAACTACCTTATCTAATTGTGGAATTTTTTGCAGAACAGGTTCACTTTTTTAAAGAACCACGTCCATAGCACCGTCTTTGTAGCGTAAAGATAGGGTAGCCGTGGGTAGGGTTTCTGGACGGCAGGAATTTTCCGGACAAGTCCGGAATTTTAGCATGCTCTCAGGAAAACAGGGAAAAATTGTCAGGAATTTATAGGTAAAAGAGAAAAACAATGAGATAAAATGATAAAATATTTATTATTTTAAGTACTTAAACGATGACAAAAACTAATTACATCAAAGTAAGGTAAGTACTTAATTTAATTGACCGAACGAGCGAAGCGAGAGAGGTCTAGTGTTGAGAAGGGTCGGTCGCTCGTATGTTTGTATGTTTGTATGTTTGTATGTTTGTATGTTTGTATGTTTGTATGTTTGTATGTTTGTATGTTTGTATGTTTGTATGTTTGTATGTTTGTATGTTTGTATGTTTGTATGTTTGTTCGACGATAACTTGAGTACCGTTGCTCTGATCTTCATGATTTTTGGTATACAAGTAGTTGAGGTCCAAAGAATTTTTAAGTTCGAACATGAGCAGGATCGGTCAGGGGGTTACGGAGATAGGGGTCCAAAAGGGGATCTACCTATATGGCACACAAACTATACTGCAAATTTACCCGAGTGGGGTATCAAATAAAAGGGCGTAACTTCGGTGACAATAATATGGTACCATGGAACTGATCTGATGATAGAGCTGGAGGGAATCTGCAGGAATTATCTCATTATCCATACTTCATAGTTCATTCATTCAAACTACTCGTCAAGAATCGCCTTGACGAGTAGTTTGTCTTTCAATGGTAACCAGGGTCTGATGATGGAACTGGAAGGTGGTCATAGGAACTTCGCAATGAAACGACACAACCCCATCGAGTTTGGGCTCGTTAGAATCGTCTTGACAAGAAGTTTGTCTTTCAATGGTGACCAGGGTCTGATGATGGAAATGGAAGGTTGTCATAGGAACTTCGCAATGAAACGACACAACCTCATCGAGTTTGGGCTCGTTAGAATCGTCTTGACGAGTAGTTTGTCTTTCAATGGTGACCAGGGTCTGATGATGGAACTGGAAGGTGGTCATAGGAACTTCGCAATGAAACGACAGAACCCCATCGAGTTTGGGCTCGTTAGAATCGTCTTGACGAGTAGTTTGTCTTTCAATGGTGACCAGGGTCTGATGATGGAACTGGAAGGTGGTCATAGGAACTTTGCAATAAAACGACAGAACCCCATCGAGTTTGGGCTCGTTAGAATCGCCTTGACGGGTAGTTTGTCTTTCAATGGTAACCAGGGTCTGATGATGGAACTGGAAGGTGGTCATAGGAACTTCGCAATGAAACGACACAACCCCATCGAGTTTGGGCTCGTTAGAATCGTCTTGACGAGTAGTTTGTCTTTCAATGGTGACCAGGGTCTGATGATGGAACTGGAAGGTGGTCATAGGAACTTCGCAATGAAACGACACAACCCCATCGAGTTTGGGCTCGTTAGAATCGCCTTGACGGGTAGTTTGTCTTTCAATGGTAACCAGGGTCTGATAATGGAACTGGAAGGTGGTCATAGGAACTTCGCAATGAAACGACACAACCTCATCGAGTTTAGGCTCGTTAGAATCGTCTTGACGAGTAGTTTGTCTTTCAATAGTAACCAGGGTCCGATCTAACATATTAAGTTATCAAAGACCAAAAAGTATAAAATAAATTAATAGAATAAAAAACTAAAAAAAACACGCTTTAATAAAAAAAAGTTCAACTACAAAATAGAAAATAAAATCTAATAAATTTGGATTAAGAATATTGTACTTAAATAGTAAGCGTGTTACATTGTGATTGCAAAAGAAAAATAACGAAGGTGTAGCATCACAAATTCACAATGTAACACGCTTACTATTTACAATATTCTTAATCCAAATTTATTTAAATTTAAAATTTATAGAAATTTATTACTTTGCCCCAAATCGTCCGAACTCTCTTTGCTTCATTTCCTATAATTATTTATTTCATAATCATGGGCTGTTTTACAATAATAGTGGTGGATAGTATTAAATAGTAGGAATGTTCGGTTCTAGCCAATCTAGAGACTCTGATAATTATAAAATTTGTGACTAATTTTTTTATAATTTTTATTGACTTGTTATATTTTAGTTTAGGGACTTATTAGGACAGGACATATTGGTCTCAAACTTATCTAATATATTCTCGTTCTCGACCTTGTCTTCTCGTTTCCTCTTACGTAACATTATGATAAGTAGATACATAAGGAAGGAAGGAAAGGAATTACTATCTTCTGGATATTATGTTGGACACATTAAAAATGTCTTGAGTAAAAATAAAGAGTCAACGGATGTCCAGGGTGTGATGATTGACCTATGCTAATTAGAACTTAACAACAACAAGTTAACAACAACAACAAGTTATGCCTATCGTGTTTGGATTCTCTAAATCATCCAATGTCAGATAATAGCAATACTAGGCACCTATCATTCAAATAAGATAGACCTGTCGTATTTGGAGTCTTTCGTCGTTATATTATACATTTTAGTACTTTACGCTGAAATATAATAAACGCTGAAAAAAACTCGTGAGGTCTCAGTTCGGGGCGAACTACTAGTTTATAACCTCAATTTTTTATTATTTTTTATTATAGAACAAAAGTTGTTTGTTTAGGTGCACAAAAGTAGCCCTCAACGGCTTGCTAGTATAATTTCCAATAACCCTGTATAAACTACACAAATAGTTTTTCTTTTGTGAACATATACTTATAATTTATAGCAACAATCAGACCATAGACAAATATCTAAGCATACTTGTCTGAGGCGGGAATGGAACCCGCAACCCTGTGTTTGGCGGTCCGGCATGGTGACCATTGTGCCAACTGGGTCGTCATCTATATGAGGGGCAACCTACAACTGATATGTAAATTCGAACAACAAAAAAATATTCATCAAAATAGGTTGATAAACAAAGAAGATATGCGGGAACATCCATAAAAAAAAAATACATAGGTACAACCGAATTGAGAACCTCCTCCTTTTTTGAAGTCGGTTAAAAAACAGCTGATTTTTTAAAACAAAGGTCATTCAGACTAAGAACAGTAGATAAAACTGTAAAATAAGTAAAATTTTAAGGTTCATGACCTCTCTATGGAACAGTTGATTTTCAGGTAAACCTAACCTCAAAATTTTCAAAAAAAGTCGTAGAACAAAAGTTGTTTAGGTGCACAGAAGTAGCCGTCAACGGCTTGCTAGTATAATTACCCTGTAACCCTGTATATTTTTCTTAAGAAAAATCCATTGGTGCACGGCCGGCCGGGATTCGAACCCACTACCTTTGGAATGAAAGTCTAGGTTTCTTACTACTAGGCCAACACCGCTCTTAAGGAGGTATACATGTAAGGTTTTAATTTAATTTTCTGAAGATGATCATCATCATCATCCCAGCGATGTTCCCGGTTGCATCCCTCTCGGGAGCCCGGGGTCCGCTTTCCTACTTTTACGCCTCCACTTCGCACGATCTTCGGCATCCTGGTTAGTAAGGCCATTTGCACGCATATCACCCTTTACGACCTCAAGCCAGCACTTCTTGGGTTTTCACAATTTTCTGAAGATGATGTTCTTCCAAATCTTCGTCGGTTTAATTGCATACTTGCCTGGTACCTTCTATCTTATAGTAGGCTAAAACTTTTTTTTTATCGAGGAGAAATGCGCCTTTGGCACCTTACCACCGCTCCGGGGGGAGCGGCGGGGATGTGTGGGGCTCCCTGCTGGCCTGAGATGGTGGGCGGCCAGAGGTTTACCCAAACTCCTCGTTGTCCCTCTCTTCATCGTAATCCAGGAGGAAGTAGGAACTGTTTGCACATACAACTACTTCCCCCTGGGGTGACTGGTCTAAAGATCCTTCCGCGAAAAAACCCTTCACAGGGAAAAAAAAGTAGGCTAAAACCATTACTGACTTATCTTAACTTCACACTCGTGCTGATTTCAGCAAAATACAGTGATAAACGATATTTTATCAACAAATTGAGTGATTTCCGAACGCACCTCGAATCCGATTAGCTACCTAGGTTCTTATTTATCAAAGACTTTCAATGCAACCAGCAGTAGACCGGATACATTTTTGTCGCAAACTTTTGTAGGTACTTAGTACAAAATCGTTCAGTCTAGTGTGACATTTGTGCTAGAAAATAGAAACAACGGTCCAGCCACAAAAAGACGAAGATGAGGTGTCGGAAAACCTTAACGGTGATTTGGTGATCTTCAAGTCACGAGTGTATAGGTATCTTCTAGACGCGTGTGCTTCATCTTAAGACCACTGTGAGGCTGTAAATTTCCATACAAAAAGCGGTAACGTTTTCCCCCCCATTAAAGAAGTCCGATTTTGATAATTTTTGAAAATGTTCTAGATCTAATGGAAAACTAGATTTTACCGTTTTTATTTTAAAGAAATATTGCCTAAGATAAACGTTATTAGTATCTAAATATCTATATTTTTGACCTAAAAACTTCATCGAGCGTTTGAATTGTTTTTTTATTAGACTAAACTGAATTACCAAAAAAGAAAAACGTTTAAACCTAGAATCAGATGCAGTGAATTAAATGAGACCAAATTTATTTCATTTTGTGATGGATAAAGGGGGTAAAAACGTTACGGCCTGCAAACTAGGAGATAGTGGTTAAACGCTGGCCTATTATAAAAAACCGACAAAGTTTTTGTATAAAAACTAGGTTTTACCCCCTTCAGCGGCCGCGTGGGAGTTAAATTTTACAATATCCTTTCCTAGCTGATGTCTACGTCACAATATCTGTTTGGCAAATTTATTCCCGATCCGGCCATTGGGTTGTGTGTTGATATATCAGTCAGAATTCTATAATTTATAGATGTCCCAATGCCATCTCTACTAATAACTTCAATATCTCTGCTATTTATTGATAGAATCACGTAATCTGAAGTGATGGATGAACCAAATCTTTGTGATATCATTTGACACACTTTAAGGTGATTCTTAAGTAGTAATGTGTGTTATTTGGAAATGATAATACGGCAGATGATTACAGATAAACTACTAAGGTAGATAAACTACTAAGGGAGTTTATCCGTCGTATTTTGCCCGACTTTTTTTATTACCTAATAATGTCTATCTAAGGATAAACTTAGATAGACATTATTATTGAGAAAAAGTCGCGAAGCCTGACTAGGCTGTTGTGTAAGCTTCTGATTGACCGTTTAAGTAGTGTACTGTATTTTGTAGTTAGATACGAGTAGGTGCCTGCGTGGTTATTTAAAGTCAGTTTTAAAGTTGCAACCTCACAAAATACTTTATTTATTATTTTAATTTGTACATTAGAGAGTAAAAGCTGCCGTAATGGCGCCGATTCTAGAGCGAGAGGGTGTTGCCACTATTCACTAACTAAAAAATATTTTAGATAAATGATATCTTTATGTTGCCAACACTGACTTTAAAGTTTTTATCTTAAAACTAGCGACCCGTCCCGACTTCGCACGGGTATATTATGCATGTATTTTATATATAAACCTTCCTCTTGAATCACTCTATGTATTAAAAAACCGCATCAAAATCCGTTGCGTAGTTTTAAAGATTTAAGCATACAAAGGGCTATAGGGGCATAGGGACAGAGAAATCGACTTTCTTTTATACTATGTAGTGATAGTGATGATGATGATAAGCCAGAATACTTCTGATGTTATTATTTCGTTAGAAATAGAAAATCGTTAGACGGGCCAGTATTTTTTCCAAAGTGCAGGTTAATAGATAGGTATACTAAAGCTATGTCTGTAGTTTGTTAGGTAAATACTAAGATTTCCTTCCCAAGTAAACCACCATCCAAACAAAATCCCGGTATCTTTCCCCGAAACCATTCAATGGATCCATTCAGTCGAGTCCGATCATCGTATAACGGTAACACTGCTCTATCAAATTGTCCAACCATCCAAACCTGACACTTGAAAATGTTCAAAATATAATAAGCAATTGAGGTGTTGGAGGTCTTGTTTTTCTGGTAGTGTAAGAAGTGTTTAGATTCACCTCTTGTCGCTCGCTTCCTTGAACCCATGCCATGTGGATCTTCATGAATGAGTAAGTAAGCTTCAAGTTACGTTTGTAGAAAATTCCGATGTGTAATTGTGATATTTCTTTAGATTTTCATGTAAATTGACGTCAGTGTCATTCAGTAAAGCAATTTGTTGTCGTTGGAAAGTTCAGTGAGGGAAATTGCGGAATAAGTTTCGTAGTAAGTAAAATTAAACATGGGACATTCCTCTTGAGTGTCTGCTGCTTCATATTACTATTTTTATGGACATACAAAAATGACCATAAAATGGATCCAACAGTTCCTCATTTCATAATTTTAACATTTATCTCTTTCATCTACTACACAAAGAGGTAAGACTTTTTGTTTTTATTGTAATGAATAGACTCCGAAACTACTGGACCGATTTTGATGCAACTTAGTGTGAGGATACATTGATTCATTGGAAATAATATAGGCTACTTTTTATCCCGAAATTCCCAAAGGATCGGGAGTTACGCGGGTAAAACCGCGAAACGCTGCTATCTTTAATACTTTCATGTAAATTTTAATTTGTAACTATCAAATACAAAAACAAATAATGTAATTATAACAAAGTTACATGTCATTTCGATATCAATTATACTTCATCATGTCAGCCCATACACGTCCACTGCTGGACATAGGCCTCCCCCATACGACGCCACAAACAGCGGTCCTGAGCCGCCTCCATCCACCGACCACCCGCGACCGCCACAATGTCGTCGGTCCACCGGGCAGCTGGTCTCCCAACACTCCGTTTCGCGTTGCATCGTGGCCGCCACTCGAGAACCTTTACTCCCCAGCGGTTGTCAGTTCTGCGAGCTATATGACCTGCCCATTGCCACTTCAGCTTACCAATCCTGAGAGCTATGTCGGTGACTTTGGTTCTTCTACGGATTTCCGTATTTCGGATTCTATCACGTAGAGAAACTCCGAGCATAGCTCTCTCCATAGCCCGCTGAGCGACTCTGAGCTTATGAACGAGGCCTATAGTCAGCGACCACGTCTCGGATCCGTATGTCACCACGTCTCGGATCCGTATGTCATCACATCACAATTATACTTATTTCCTACAATTAAATAAATATTGCCGGACATTTCACACATCGCCATCTAGCCCCAAGCTAAGTAACTAGACTTGTGTTATGGATGCTAGACGACGGATATTACCTATATACTTTTCTTTTCTCAATACATAGAAACAACCAGACCACAGCCAAATATTTAAGCATAAATACATGTCTGAGGCGGGAATCGAACCTGGAACCCTGTGTTTAGCAGTCCGGCATGGTGACCATTGTGCCAACTGGGTCGTCAAAATAGGTAAGTACTCATTCATTATCAGACTATTAAAGTTCTGTGATTAGACCTTTGCTCGCTAACCCAAAACAAGTAATTCAGAAAGCTAAACTGAATCCGTTTCCCAAGCAGCCGTTTAAACTACAAAATGCATTAGAAACCTCATCACCGCATAATCCTTCTCCAGTCACGAAGGTTATGTAAATGAGGTCTTACACGATTGATCATTACCAGCGGAGAGGTGTTCAAAGCCAGGGTCATCAGTATGGGCAGTGGGTCCTCTACCTCGGAGCAATGCCCGCTTCTTCCGCGCTCGAGGATTTTTTCACTTCCTTTGTCGAGATGTGAATTTATTTGACATTTTTTTTATTGTTTTTGACTTGTGTTTGGGTGGGAATAGTAATTTTTGGCAGTTAGTTTTAGCATTCGTAATTTAGGCATAATTTTAGCGATTATATTAGCAGTATTTAATCAGTGAGATGTAACACTTATAGAGTGGTCATATTCGAACTTTGCATTCCTTTATTGTGACACAATAATTTGGACGTGTCTTCATGCAATATGCGAAAACATCCGAGAGATTTTGAGCCTTACTTTCGTGTGCTCAAGTTTATTTAGTTATAACGTATCTACCTCTAGTTGACAAAATCATACTATTAAAAACATTAAATACGGCACGGTATGTTAGCTATTTCGTGCGTGAAAACTGGTCCTCTGTATCGTTTCTATGACGTTTTCTTACAAACTATAGTAGCTTTGGACAAGCACGATCTTTGTTAAAACAGTTAGTCCTTTTTATGAATATCCTTTAATATAAAGTCCTTATCTATTTCAGTCAGAATTTGTACTATATGTACCTATAGTAGTGAGGTGTGATATTTCTTTAACGGTAAGCCGATTAAATAATATGTTGCTGGCAATATTGATTAATTTCACAATAGCAGAGCTTCGCGGTTTCACCCGAGTAACAACCGATCCCGTGGGAATATCTAAAAAATAACCAATGTTATTCCGAATGAATTAATGTATTCTCAAACCAACTTTAATTAAAATCGGTCTAGTAGTTTCGGAGCCGTTACAAACATAAAAACAAAAATTATAAATAGTGAAGATTATTTTGTTTATTTTAACACTACTGGTACCTAATCTGATTTAGGATCAACCCATAGGGTGTGGATTTCAATGATTTTCAACAGTTTTCGAATAATAACATTTTCGAATCTTAAATCCTTTGATAGGTGACCGAGGCAGCGAAGAGTCTCTGGTCAAGTTTAGAAAAAAATGCTTGCGTCTGTTTATCTGTTTGTTAAAATAGATAGGTCTACTCTATATTTTGATTATTTTGATATTACAAGATAACAAAATGAAGGTGCCTGAATTAATAATTTTATCTATACTTACTTAATAATATGTATGTTAGTCTGTAAAGTTTATTTTATATTATGGATCTGTCGATTTATTTATTTATTTTACTAGCTGCGCCCCGCGGTTTCACCCGCGTGATAATTTTCTGCTCAATTTTCTTAATTTTTTCTTTCATAAGAACCTTCTCCTGACAATAACAAACACAACAAAAAAAGAATTGTCCAAATTGATCCAGGCGTTGTTGAGTTATGCGCTTACCAACACATTTTGAGATTCATTTTTATATATAAGAAGATGTATTATTTATAAAGGAAGCAGATAGAAATCCGGTTGTATGATGGTATGAACCGCCTATTTTGTGTTAGAATCAACCCACAAGGAGTCGATTCCAATAATTTTCAACAGTTCTACAACAATAACATTTTCGAATCTTAAATCCTGATCACACCCGATTATATTTTAAGATCTGCTTAGCATGATCGTTGCGTGTACAAATACCGTCGAGTACTCTACAGCCAGCGGAGTGGACACCGTGCTTTGAATAGCCAAGATGTGAATGTATGATCGGACGATAAACATCTCGCATCTCATTATGCGGTGAACTTATGCTTTGGAGAATGGTTCGAGGATGTGCGAATATTGGTTAATATCTTGTTACGATTAATCTATACTAATACAACACTAATACTAGTACTAATACTTGTTTTGCCATGTAAAAAAAATTAAGAACCGCTCGACCGATTTTGTGCAAACTTCACATAAACCATTTACTAAATATTCCGAAGAAAGTTTAAAGATTTGGTTTGCATAGGTGATCCCGTTTTGGAGTTATAAAATTACAACGAAAAGTGGCATTGATTTTTATATATATAGATATAAAAGCTGAAAATTTTGTTTGTTGGTTTGAACGCGCTTATCATGAGATATTCCTGAGAATTACTGGTTCGAATTGAAAAAATATTTTTGTGTTCTATAGTCCATTTATCGAGGAAGGCTTTAGGCTATATAACATCACGCTGCGACCAATAGGAGCGAAGCATCCGTGGAAAATGTGGAAAAAACGGGGGAAATTATTCATCTTTCAGGGCTTCCGTTGTTTGTTTGAACGCGCTGATCTCAGGAACTACTGGTTCGAATTTTTTTTTTGTGTTGGATAGTACATTTATCGAGGAAGGCTTTAGCTATATAACATTACGCTTTGACCAATAGGAGCGAAGCATCAGTGAAAATGTGGAAAAAACGGGGGAAATTATTCATCTTTCAGGGCTTCCGTTGTTTGTTTGAACGCGCTGATCTCAGGAACTACTGGTTCGAATTTTTTTTTTGTGTTGGATAGTACATTTATCGAGGAAGGCTTTAGCTATATAACATTACGCTTTGACCAATAGGAACGAAGCATCAGTGGAAAATGTGGAAAAAACGGGGGAAATTATTCATCTTTCAGGGCTTCCGTTGTTTGTTTGAACGCGCTGATCTCAGGAACTACTGGTTCGAATTTTTTTTTTGTGTTGGATAGTACATTTATCGAGGAAGGCTTTAGCTATATAACATTACGCTTTGACCAATAGGAACGAAGCATCAGTGGAAAATGTGGAAAAAACGGGGGAAATTATTCATCTTTCAGGGCTTCCGTTGTTTGTTTGAACGCGCTGATCTCAGGAACTACTGGTTCGAATTTTTTTTTTGTGTTGGATAGTACATTTATCGAGGAAGGCTTTAGCTATATAACATTACGCTTTGACCAATAGGAACGAAGCATCAGTGGAAAATGTGGAAAAAACGGGGGAAATTATTCATCTTTCAGGGCTTCCGTTGTTTGTTTGAACGCGCTGATCTCAGGAACTACTGGTTCGAATTTTTTTTTTGTGTTGGATAGTACATTTATCGAGGAAGGCTTTAGCTATATAACATTACGCTTTGACCAATAGGAGCGAAGCATCAGTGAAAATTGCTGCAAAAACGGGGAAAATTATTCATATTTGAAGGCTTCCGTGCGCTGCGTAAAGAAAGATTTGATTATTTGCATTGAATAGGGCTCCGATACTACTGGACCGATTTCGATTAAACTTGGTATGTGGATACATTAATTCAAGGACAGTAACATGGGCTACTTTTAGTCTCGATATTCCTACGGAATCGGGAGGTCCGCGGGTAAAACCGCGAAGCGCTGCTAGTACTAAATATTTTTTGAACCTCTTCTGGGCCACTGCTTGCAAATACCTGCCCTAAACTTTTCAAGTGGAACCACAGTGAGTTCGTCAATGCTAATTGCCAACTTTCCTTCCAATGCTTACTTTTTTTACAAGCTTTTATTTAGCTTCACCTGCCCCGATGTCTTATAAATGGAATCTTGGAATCTTGTAAATTAAATTTAATTCATTTCCCGGTTACCGATTGAGCTGAAATTTTGCATACCTACATGTATTGTGTAAATTTCGATTTACTTCCATATTCTTAGTTTTTTCTTATGGACTAGGGGATTCGTTGAGAGTCAACCCACTTTTGATTAATACTTAGAAAGGTTTAGTATGCCAGTGTTTCGTATGAACGGTGTGATTGCTGTGCTGGTGAAATTTCGAATATATCAAAATGTCCAAAAGTCGCCAAACTAAACTACTTATCTCGTATACAATAAAAATACCGAAAGCTTGAGTCAAATATTTATGTAAGTAAATAATAAATTCAGGCACATCTCCGTACGCATTGCGCATGTCAAACCGCTGCAGCACTGCGCAGGCGTGCATCTCAACTGCATGCTTATTTGATCTCTGTCTAGTAACTAACGGATATTGAACTCATAGGACAATAATACCATAAATAAACGTGTCTCAATGAGCAAATGCAGGATCTGAAGGGTCTATCATAATAAATTAATATTGAAGGACATTCCACACATCGCCATCTAGCCCCAAGCTAAGTAACTAGACTTGTTTTATGGGTGCTAGACAACGAATATACTATTAATATACTATTTCTTTGTAAATATATACTTATATAAACAACCAGACCACAGATAAATATCTTAGCATAAATACATGTCTGAGGCGGGATTCGAACCGGGACCCTGTGTTTGGCAGTCTCGCATGGTGACCATTGTGCCAACTGGGTCGTCAAGATAGATCTTGATTTTTACTTTATTTGTCACAGAAAGAAACATAGGATCCGATATACACAAAGTAAAGTAACAGCTGAAGATATCGCGACGACAACAAACGTTCTGCTAATTCCACCACTCCGACCAACAATTTGTCGTCTCATTAATTTTCTAAGTATTACTATAGTTAGATAAGATCTTACAATCTAAGTAGAAGGAAAACGCAGGGAAATACCGATATTCACACAACAATAGTAACCAAAAAGCCGTTCAACCGATGATCGACCACAGTTTTCAATTTAAATAAGAAACGTACTTATTACGTGAGACAAATCATCTTTAAAAAAATGTAAATAACTTGTGGTTCTGGAAGTAGACTTAGCGAGCACAAACTTTGAGGAGTTTTGTATGAGAAGGTGATTCCAAGGACTCTTAAATTCTTACCTAGTACCTAGTTGAAGTGTCAGTTTCACTGGTGGAAATTTAAAAGTAAGCAATTTAATGCATTTGAAGGAGCTATTCGGCTCATCACTCTGATGAACTTGAAATTATTACCTTTCTTATAAAAATAGGATCATTAATTGAAATCTGATCTCATAAGGCGTCAAATTTAGCAACAAATAATATAAAAACAAACCAGATCATAAAAATCAAACATACATACCTACATACTGACAGACGCAAGCAAGTTTTGGCAGAGTTGAAGCCATCTTGAAGCAGAGACGCTTCCCTCCCTTGGTCAACTATCAAAATGGCTGATAACTATTTATGAACTTTGACTTCCATACTACTTTCAGTCACTGACTTTTTGGCGTGCAGAAATCAACTATTAGAAGCAATTGTTTGCTTAACTTAAGCACTACACCGAATTTGTTTCTAAATTGCTTCAACTTTATCCTCACCAGCATCGCTCTACCGGAATAAGCCTCCGATTTCACTGCGCCCGCGCCGCCCCGCGCACCGGCTATTGTATGCGGATTCTGCGTATCGAGAGATCGTAGCCGACGGGACGCGGACTGCATAGTAATTGACCTGTCGATTGTTTAACGAGTTTAGCTGGTCATGCACATGATTTAAGATGGGTACAGTGAAATTCCCCGTGAGATATCTTCAGAGGAAGATGTGGGAATAAAACAATCCAAGTAAAGGAAAAATTTAGGACTGTAAAGTCCTAGATTGAAGACCACCTACCGGAAATCGTAGCGCGGGATGGCCTCCGACTAGATGGATGGAAGTCGTTGATCGCTCCGGGCAAGTGACCGATCACTCTGGAAGTTTTTGGGGGATTCCTATGTTCAGCAGAGGATGTCCTGTGGCTGATATGATGATGATAGGAAAAATGAGTACAATTTCACATATGCCCTTCATGTTTCTCGAAGACTGCATTTATACAGACAGACAAATTCATATTTTGCAATTAAACTTTTTATGGCTTTAGCCCAACGCAAGCCTTCGAAAGGTTTAGATCTCCGTAGCCTTGTGATATGGGATATATAACAGAAAACAGCGCTCCGCGGTGTCACCCACGTAATTCCCGATCCCATGGGATTATCATGATAAAAAGTAGGCTATGGGTTTTCCAATGAATTATAATGTATCCTCATACCAACACCATAAAAAGTTGTAAGATTTTATGTAAAGCCAACTCAGTTATTTAACATAGTGTTGAAGCAGAATATTAGTATTTTCTAAGGTTTTCGACTTAAACTCATAATCTTATATATAAAAATCAATTGCTGTTCGTTAGTCTCGCTAAAACTCGAGAATGACTGAACCGATTTGGCTAATTTTGGTCTTGAATTATTTGTGGAAGTCCAGGGAAGGTTTAAACGTCGGACTTACGCGGGTGAAACCGCGGGGCGAAACTAGTTATAAATAAAATTTGAACGGATATATTCTCGTTTTTTATTTTTGTTTTAAACCTGACGTTTCGGGAACTTTGCAGATCCAATGGTCACAGGCAGACTGAGATGACATTCGTCTTTTTTTTTTCTCTCTCTTGTTTACATAAAATATTATGTGAAATGCTGTCAAACTACCGTCTACTTAAAATTAATAAAAAGGTTAATAAAAAGGTTTCATTTAACGCAGAATTGACCATGGGATGTGCAAAGTTCCCGAAACGTCAGGTTTAAAACAAAAATAAAAAAATGCGAATATATCCGTTCAAATATATTTATAAATGAGCACAATATTAGACATCTTTATTTTTAAAATAAAATGACTCGATCGTAGTGTAATAATTTAGACCAGCTCGGCTGCACTGCAGATAGATTAACTATCTGGGCATGAAGCCAATCCTCAGGTAGATATTGCTGCAACATATTACATTAGATAACCTAATAAAACTAGATATACCTACAATTCTGTTTCGACAACGGTATTGTATTAAGAAAGGGATGGATGTGGCAAATTCAAACTCTTTGTTAGCATGTACAATCAACGGTCAAAAGTCTCTGCCCATCGTAAAGTTTACAATCCTGTGCAGCACTATTTGAACATTATAATAACGTAACCTTTGGATCGAACATACGTCGGTTAGTGTTGCGGGTGGCGGCTTATACCACTCGCACAACTAAAGACATAGCTAACATGTTAAAAATAATAATCCACTGAGTTTTTTTTTTAATTCAATTATTTATGTTTCTGTGTAACGTCCATTAGAAGAAGGTCGTAAATCCAATACTTGTTGATAGTATTATTGTAGCAAACTGATATTGGACTTATGACGCATACTGTACTTAACTCAGGAGTATAACAAATATTAGATTAGCTACTTACTTACTCTGCTAGCTCAGTGACCCAAAGTGAATCTTGGCCTCCGAAACGAGAGTCTTCCATCGCTCCCTGTCCCGTCCAGGATTAGATTAGCTACAACCTTATATTCATTAAAAATATTACAGTTATTGCAAGTGATCGATTTTAAATACGTTTACAGTTCATTGATGTTTACACGTCAAAACTGGAGTAAGTAGTTTTTAAATATTGAGAGCGGCTTGCATGATATTGTGTTAAACAAATTTAGTAAAATTTTAGTTAAATGCATTTAACGGGTAATCTATTTATTTTTATTTTAATAACCACAAGCTTTATACTATTAAATCAGCTTGACACTTTAACAGTTGGTTAATCATTAAGGTATTTAACGTATTTATTTTTCGACCCTAGATTAAGATACGTAAGATTTTGGCGAGTAGCGATATTTTCATAATAATTGCAAGCACAAAAAGCAACAAGAAGTATCAGAGTAAGGGATTCTTTATATGCAAAACAAAGTAAAACGTAACATTTTCAATAAAAGCATCGTGTTATTGTCAAGCAGGTAACCCGACTGGGTAATAACTAATTTATTCCAACGGAAATAAAGATAAACACGACGAGTTTCTTCCATTGAGTTTAATGGTAGGATGGTGGTTTCGCATAATATAAGCACTAAGATGTGGGGGCCGGGTTTAGGCAGAGAGGACGTGCTGTTGCTTTGTTTAACATTAGATAGTGGTTTTAGTGAGTCACTCAACTAAAGAGTTACTTATAAGTACTTAGAGTTTTTGACGTGATAAGGTCTAATAAATTGATGGAACTCCTCCATTCGCACAAAATTGTCATTGCGTCATTGTCCGATGTGTGACGTAATTGTCACGTTCCGGTGATGTCTTGTGAACAATGATGTCACAAACTTACACATCACCCAGCAATATAAAACAAACACGAGACGCGACAAGATTTATATTGTTTAATAATAATATCGCTCATCTGGGCTTGTGTTATGGTGACGCGTGAAAAAAAAAGAAAAACAATTTTCATCGGTTTCTTATGACGTTATCACGTAAAATTATTGTCCGTAAACCGACTTCACAGACAACCATATTTTTAAGTACAATTGTACTTGTCAACCAAAACCACTTGGTAGGGATAAGCGGAAGTCCATTACCAAGCATCTCCCCTAGTAGAAATAGGTGGAAAAAATTCCATTCTTACCCACCAGGGGGGTACGTTGGTAGGGACTAGTGCACCGCCTTAATTACAGGTTTTATACAAAATATTATAATATCAAAAGAAGTAGACAAGGCAACAAAAATACCATTCCCACTTTACATGTAAGATACCCCAATACAAGTTTTTTTAGACATATTTCAATTACCTACTAATACCTAGTCTCTGAGATAAGCCGTGGATGGACAGAACGGACGGACATGGCGAAACTATAACCCCCTTATTCCAAAACGAGGTTTAAGGATAGTCCGAGATGTAGATTTAAACCTTAGATTTCGACACAGATTTACTCGTGAACTATAGTCTAAACAATATCCCTATGGATTATATAGGGAACTATAGTTTAAACACTATCCTTAAGGATTATATAAAGATAGTGTTTAGACTATAGTTCACGAGTAAATCTGTTTCTAAATCTAAGGTTTAAATCCACATCTCGGACTATCCTTAAACTTCGTTTTGGAATAAGGGGGCAAGGGTTGCTTGTAGAACTACGAAACACAAAAAATCTGTCGACGCTAGAAAGGTTTTCTATTAACCGTCGTTTTGCGAAACGTTTTCCTGTATCATCTCTACTATTGATTATTCTGATTCAAAACATGATGTTCCCAAGTATTTATTACTTATCATACTAAAATATCTACAGTGGCCTCTCAACCTAACATGTTTTTACTCCGTCTCAACATGCTCAGACGAGAGCCACTGGCCCATGAAGACTCCGAGGGACATGTATCCTGCCTTCTCCTAATGAAATAAATTACACACATCACACAAACATAACGTCACAACCACTCGTTCAACTACAAATTAAAAACAACCTTGAAGTTTAAGCTTTAGAATTTAAAGTTCCACATCAGGATATAGAAGGATACATAACCTTTTGGACAAGTGTTCAGCCAGACAGAGAAATCTTGTGTGAGAACACATCAGTTGGGAACTCAGATGCTATTGTAATGAAATGATATAATTTAAAAATTGTTTAAACTTTATCTGACTGATAGTGAATAAGATGATAAAAAAATATAGACGACAAAAGGTTAGTCCCATTTTTAGGGTACCGCACCCAAAGGGTAAAAACGGCACCCTTTTACTAAGAGTCCACTGTCTGTCTGTCACCAGGCTGTAAACCTGAACGTGCCTGAACCATGCATGAACCGTGATAGCTAGACAGTTGAAATTTTCACAAATGATGCCATTCTTTCGTTTCTTCTCGCATTGCTTTTTCTGTCTGTACCTATGTATGCTTAGATCTTTAAAACTACGCAACTGATTTCGATGCAGTTTTTTTAATACATAGAGTGATACAATCGTGCTAAGCCGGGGCGGGTCGCTAGTAATATTATATACCTAGTATAGATAGGTAGATAGGCTAATTTTTATCCTGATGTAACAGGGCGCAGATAGTAAAATTATAATTGAAAATAATGTAAGAGCTGCAGATGAATTTCACGGTCCAAAAGTTAGATGTTTGATAATTAGTGTATGCTCTCTGTAAGTTATGCAAACCGATCGGTTACCGAGATATAAGTTGCTAACTTGCTTCTCACTTGTTATACTTGAGAGAACGATGATAGCTACTGACTTAGGTATGTATACTTAGAATTGAGGAATTTACTTGGTTTCCAAGGGAAAATTCATTTTTATCATTGAAATAGCGACCACTACGCCATGCAGGTAAGCAGGAAGTCGTGAGTTTCAAGTCTCGCTGCTGAAATTTTCGAAATTTTTGAAAAAGATAAATTAATTTTATCAATTTTTTACTAGATGTCCCGGCAAACGTTGTCTTGCCATTTACAAGAAAGAAAAAAGAGAAATAATAAAGGAAAAATTGGAAAAAAGAAATAGATGTTGTTCATCTCTCAAACCTAACGAAAATACCCAAAAAATCTCATACAAATCGGTTCAGCCGTTTAGGTGGAGATTGGTAACTAACACCGCGACACGAGAATTTTAATTATATATTGGGAGTAAGTAAGTAGGTACTTACAGACACCACATTTTTTAAAGTCTTGAATTTAACAAAAATTTTAACCATCTTTTAATAAAATATATTTCCAAAGGATTGTCCAAGGTGAGCACTTGAGCAGTCATTAAGGTCAACCGGGCTGGTGGTATGCGAGACCGTTGGACCCTCGCATCGTCGTCGGCCAACCGTGACTTCTCAGAGGGACTCATCTCGCTCCGGGCGATTACAGCTCCATCACAAAGGATATGTTATTGAAGTAATTTTAATGGAAGAAATACATAAGAAGTCCTCTATGGCGTGTCTGCCAACGGCGAATAGCTTGGCTGGATTTAATATTTAAGTGGGTGCGGAGGTGGCTCGCGAATTTTAATGGCTATACATAACCTTGTTGTAGCATATAGCTAGGTATGTTCGTCGGCTGCATAATTGCAGCCCCCGGTAGAGTACGAAAATTACTATTATTGGAATGTTTTCATTCTAATAATTTTTGTTTGATAAATTGATGAGTTAGAAGACTTTAAACTTCAACTAAAGCAGGTATCTAGAATCTTGCTTCTGTTAAAAACATTATTATAACAGCCGTTTTGGAGCTCTACGGAGCTTGTATTCAACGGTTTCATACGCGAAATTTCCAATTTTCCTGTTTATAGATTTAGTGACATACTTATTCATCCAGGATCCTTGAAAATTACGTAGGAGATTCAATTGTGTTAGTAAAGTCAAACATTAGTGGGTATAAAGTCCCCTATGTAGAGCATGCACGGAGGCTGAAGAGACGCCCACGCATGTACTTCTCTGCCTCAATTCAGTAATGTTTTAGCTATGGGTTTAAGTCTTCTGGCGTGTGTGATTAGGGCGCGATAACTCCAGAATTGGCATGGTAATCACACACGCCCGACAACTTAATCTATAGTGAATCGAGGCACTGAACTGCAAAGTACCTACTAGCGGAAATTTGACTCAGGACCATAGGTGACGTCTACAGCCTTCCAATAAATTACATAAAAGTATTTTTTAAGAAACATGAGTCTTCAAAAATTGCAACTGAGACGAGACTCGAACTCGCATCCCTTGAATACCGTTCAAGTGCGCTTACCAATTAAGTCACTTTCAAACAAAAATTATGAAATTATATTTTTTAACACAGTTGCTCATAAAGTGGATCTTATTAAACCGCTTTTAGGCTCATAATGCAACGTATTATACACGCGTGCAATAAAAAAAAATCCAACTAGTGCTAAAATAATACGCTACCCCGATAAATCAAATACGTATCTTACTGCTAATGACATATTAGGTAGATGAAACTTACTAATTTATCATAAGTTATACTGTTTTGATTTGATGTATAGAAAAAAGGTACCATCTAATAGTTTTTAAGCCTTGCTGGCTTAAAACTCTTTGTTGGTACCTTTTTCTTCTTTTCAAAAGGTTGTCTCTAAAGTCTGATAACGAACGATAATTTTACGTGATAACGTCTTTGAAAATAATTAAAAATTGAGTTTTGTTTTAATTTTGTTTTTTCTTTACATAAATAGTTATATTTTTTCCTTACCATTATATTCTGTTTTTAACCCCCGACGCAAAAATAAATGGAAAAAACCCTAATAAATATTGTATATCAGACGAGGCTGTATAGGTTAAAAGTCTTTTGCCTGGCATTTCGAGAGTATAATTAACAAAAAAAGATTGCCTAAAAAAATTGTCGACATAGACTTATCACAAATATTTTATTATTTATTATTTTCTTTTCAAGTAAGTATTTTCTTTTATTCGCAATTGTGATAAAAAACGTCATACGCGTGTTGATTGATCATTCCATCTCGGCTTTTGCCACGCTCGCGTTCCGCTCGCGCGTCATCAACCGCCTCTATGGAATGATCAACTTTCCACACTTGTATCGCAATGTACTATTTTTGAATTGAGAACTAAATGTTTAATCAACATCAAATTGTACATAAATCTGGCGGCAAAATTTAAGGAAGACCTGGCCTGGGCTGACCTGATAAGTCAAAGCAAAAAAAAAGTAGAACCCTCAAGCAAAAAGGACACAACTAAAGAGATCTAAAGTTGCAAAAAAACATGTTTCCCAAAAGACAGTTTTAGTTAAGAAGCTAAATCTATTAGGTTTTAGAAAAAACGTAAAGAAACACGTAATACTAATAAACCAACAAGTTTTTACGCTAAAAGCTCGTAATTGTGTGTTTTCGATTTCACACGCAATCATCGTATTGTATGCATTATTCATAATACTCTGTTGTAATGAAAAATGCTAGAACGGGTTGCAAAAATTGTGGCATGGGTTCCGTAGGTTATTTATTTCAATGGACCGAAGAACTGTCATGGTTGTGCAAACGTCATTTGTCGAGAATTTAGAAAGTGGGTAGCTCAGCGACGACGGGTCGCTCGGAGATCGGGTACTAGCTCGGCCACTAACCCAATAAATTAAAATGTATGAAAATGTCAAAGAAAAACAAAAGAAGATCCATAAATTATCACTCTATTTTTTTACTAGACCGGATACGATTAATTGATAACTTAACTAGGTACCATTTAGAAAGTGGACGATATAGTGCAATCAATTATTAATCATAAAATTATGACACTTACTGATGACCTGCCCTGGCTTAATTTTTCTTATTTCAGTAAATTTACACATAACCTTTAATGAACTATACACTTAAACTTTCCTCATGAATCAGTCCATCCATTAATAACAACCATTTGAAAATCCGTTTATAAATCAGATTCTGAATTTCTCATACGAGGCGCAGGAGGACTTTGTTTAATAATATTGTGCTACTAGTGACTATGCACCTATGCAATTTGAATGAGAAAATAAAAAACATAGGTAATAATATTGGGCAATGCTTTATTTAGTTTTTATTGCAAAATCGTAACAAGATTACCTACCTAGTAAATTATTTCGTTTTCCCCATCACTTCCGCGGAACCCTAAAACACTCGCTTCAAACATTTTACGTCAGACATTATGCGGACTGTTAACCCACATTTTAATTAAGCTTATTATTAGAATAAATACATTTTGAGTGAGATATAAATAATGAGTGCTGTCAAAACTCCTTTTGTCACGCGAACTTCGAGTTTGGGGATGATATCTTGGAATAATTTGGTAAAGTAAGTAATTAAAAACATGTTACTGTTGTTTTTCTATTGTTGTTAAGATGGTCATTCGCGACACTTGAATATCTCATTGAAAAATAGTCAAAATAGTTATATTTTCCCTTTTTTCAGCTTCCTCTATTGGTCTTTTTAGGGTTCCAGACCTCGAAAGGAAAAAACAGAACCCTTTGTTCTCTCTCACTTTGATCACTTTGTGGTCCGTCCGTCTGTCTGTCTGTCAAAACCCTTTTTCTCAGGAACGCGTGGATGTATCAAGCTGGAATTTATTAATTTAAAAGTATAATAGTATTCTTAAATACTGCTTATTATTTTCAAGTACATTTACTAAAATCAAGAAATATTTTTAGGATTATTTCTTGCTTTAAGAAAGCTATTTTCTGGGTAGGTACTACCAAGTTTGTATGCTATAGCATAAGTGTTTCTTGTTAAAATAAATGCTTTTCCTCTTCTTTTACAGTAATTTTTACCATTCTTAGTTTGTTTGTAGTAAAAATGTGTTATTATGCTTTTCTAATTCTTCTACATTCTTTTTTGACATGTTTAGTTTGTTTCTATTAAACGTGTATTATTTTATTAAATTCTTTAATTAATTAATCGTTGTCAAGTTGATGTTGCGTGAAATATACCATGACTTAATCTTTACTCCCCTTGGCATTACAATTCGTATGCGTTTTGATGAATTACTTCATATTTTGTGTGTAATAAATTAATTTTAACAAAGAAAAACCAAAGTTAAACAATGAAAATCCATACTATTCCTACATTTTGTTTAAGAAAATAAAAACAAACAATGAATCTGCTGTGATTGGTTGACGGAGGGCGTCTTGCATCCCGCGCGCCGAGATGATCTTTTATCTCTTTCTCACAACTGGTTTAGCTATACAGCTGTCTTTGTCTTGGAAAAGCAGGATCGTCTCGCTTGAAGACGCAACAAAGAGAGAGTTGGATCCGAGAGCTTTTTCAAGAGAACTTTGAACTTTAAAATCTCAATGGCCATGAAAGCACTAAATGATTTGTATGAAAGTCAGATTGAATCATTTTTTGACCACAGTTTTTGACCGAAGTCAAACAAAAAAAGGATGTTCTCTATCCCCCTTATTCCAAAACGAGGTTTAAGAATAGTCCGAGATGTAGATCTAAACCTTAGATTTAGACACAGATTTACTCATGAACTATAATAGTAAACACTATCCCTATAGATTATATAGGGAACTATAGTCTAAACACTATCCCTTTAGATTATATAAGGGATAGTGTTTAGACTATAGTTCACGAGTAAATCTGTGTCTAAATCTAAGGTTTAAATCCACATCTCGGACTATCCTTAAACCTCGTTTTGGAATAAGGGGGTATGTGTTTGTTACCTCAGAATTTCGTCATTTATCAACCAACTAGCTTTCAGTCGTGACTTCGTCCATGTAGGGATTGAATTTAGCAATATCAAATTATGCAGTTTTTTCTTTTTAAACATTTTTTACTATGTCGTCGTACTGATAGTTTAGGAAATGGAACTAAAATCTCATTTAAAACTATGCAACGGATTTTCGGTTTTAATAGATAGAGTGATTCAAGAGGAAGGTTTTAGTATATAAAACAAGCTACCACGCGTAATAAGTCGCGGGCAACAGCTAGTATTACATATACCAATGTTGTTGTCTCAATCTTATAAGATTGAATCTCGTCTGAGAACATGAGAACAATGGCTGCCCTTGACCGTGGTGGGTGACCCCTATCAACTCGATTGTGGGAGTTTAACTATCGATTCGATTTGTGTACCGATTTTTATCGATTTATTTATTTAATCGTGTGATATTTCAATTGGTAAATTTTGACCAAATATGGGACACGTGTAGTGGTGGTTACTCCTAAGGACGCGAGCTGTGATCGTCCCCCTATTTATCGATTATAAAAATCGATTTCTTGATATAAAATCGATTTTAGACAAATCTCCACGTATTATTTTATTGATATTGTAATATTTATTGTCAATTATCTATTGTGTGTTCAATTATCTATATGTTATGAATTTTTGTCTTTTTTCATCAAAATGTAGGAAAAGATCTCACATACAAACGGTACAAACAATTTCTTGTTTTTTGTTGTTTGTAACGAAAAGGCTACTGGACCGATTTTGATGAAACTTAGTAAGAGGATATACGGATGTGAGACTTGGACAATCAAAGAAGATCTCAGAAAACGTGTAGAGGCGTTTGAAATGTGGGTATACAGGCGGATGCTTGCTATTAGCTGGGCTCAAAAACACCAATGTTGAGGTCCTCCGCCGAGTAAGCAGAAACGCGGAATTTTGCAGACCGTCAAGCAAAGAAAAGTTGCCTACCTAGGACATGCATTGAGACATGATAGGTACGAGTTACTGCAACTAATTATGATGGGAAAAGTCGCGGGCAAAAGACGTGTCGGTCGGAGGAAAAAAAAATCTTGGCTGCGTAACATCCGGGAGTGGACGGGGATAGCGAGTGCAGCCGAACTCTTTCGCCTCGCTAGAAATAGAGAAGAATATTCCAAATTGACTACCAACCTTCGTTAGTCGGAGAGGCACCTTAAGAAGAAGTAAGAGGATAGATTGATTCATTGAGAGTAACATAGGCTTTTTATCCCGATGGTAGAATAATAGGAAGGGTGTTTATCCTGGTATTCCCATCGGAATTTAGGTAGGTAAAATCGCGAGGCACTGAATAGTTATTAAAGGGGTGTAATAAGTTAAACGTGTCTGTGTGTGTGTCTATCTGTGGCATCGTTGCTCCCGATCGGCTGAACCGATTTTGTTCCGTTTGAAAGGTGTAATAAAGACTTTAAATAATTGTTCACAACAAAATGATTCGGCGAAAGGTATTTTGCATTTGGCTCCTATTAGCACCTAAACCGGCAACATCTAAATAATCGGTTCAATGTCTCCCGCTTGCACACAATGAACCGTATACTACAGCCAGTACAACAATAGTCGTCACGCGACGATAATCTACACCTTTTACTTGATTATAATCTTAATTATTTATTTATATACTTAGAATAATGAATTAAATTAAATGCTGAATACTTACTAGTAGAGTGTGTCCATTAAAAAGTTCCTATGCCGTCATGTTGGCTCTCTGTCTTCATGAATCAAGCACATTCTAGGTACTAGGGCAATACTTATTTGCATTGCTGCCAACATTTCGGCATAAGAACTATTTGATGAAACGCACTATAGTTGTTTGATTGCTTCCCGAAAAATCAAATCATCTTCCTGCCCTTATCCCAATTTATTTGTGGTCGGCGCAGTAGGTAAGTATATCTTTTTCTTCCATTCACTCCTATTAGTCGTCACCTCATCGTTCACATTCATCTCTCTCATGTCTTGTCTCACACATTCCATCCATGCTTTCTTAAGGTCGTCCTCTTCCTCTCCATCCCCTACATTCATACTCATCACTCTTTTAGTTACATGCCCGAAAAATTTAATCAGGCAAGAAAATTGCAGACCCATCATAGAACTCCAAAACTGCTAAAAGATTTTTTTCAACTCAAGCATCTAAGGTCCTGCTTTAGTTAAAACTTATAGTCTCATGAATTTTTTAGACAATACGCTATTTGTCTGTGTGTATTAGACTATACCCCCGTTACGGTAGGGCTGAAGAATCAAGCGGTGGTAGGCCTTGGCCGGCGGCTTCTAGCACAACTCTCTGGACAAAGTCATGGTGGAAGTGACTCGTCGCGTCCATTCTCGATCTCATCGTCGCTTCCCATCAGGTGACATGAGGTAAAATGCAAGCCTTATTAATGTAGAAAAAAGACAAACGCTGTTAGATTTAAAACATTCTAATAATAGAAAGAAAGAACGAAAAAATATATTTGGACAAGCGCACGACACAAGACAATCAGTAGGTAAAGTAGTAACAAACATAAAAGCACTGACATTAAAACACAAAAGTAAGAAAATAAATAAAAAAAAAGATCTAAGGAGCAATGTGCTTTAAAAAAGGTCCTGCCTCAGCAATGATGGCTGCACCAACTTTATGCTTTTTCATTATTACTATGGTAATAGTAGTTTTGGAGCTCTACAGTGGGTCTGCATTTTTGTTGTCTAATTGTACTGCGGTCATATTTAAGTATCCAGGTAAATTTTGTTTCGATATTTATTAAATATCCTTGGAAGCCTTAAAAAAAACCAATCAAACATGTCAATATGCGACCATGACAAAGTCCCATAACACTTTCACCGAGTGAAAAATGATTAAGAAATTCCACAAAGGCATCATAAATTGATTATCATTATGGCATCAGTGAATTAATCGTACGTATAATGTGGAAACGGTTCAAATTCGGCCTTAACAACAACAACTGGTAGAGAAAGGCTGTCTTAACGTACTTGTAAGATATTTTGTCGCGTGCGCAACGAACTACCTACCTAGCGGGGTTAAGAATCTATTAGAAGTAAAATAAAAACACTTATACAAGAAAATAGATAGATATTACAATAATAATACAAAACTTACCTACAGTGGTCACTGGTCATCTTCTTTAAAAAAAATGGAAAACATAATATTTACATCAGTAATAAAAAACCGGCCAAGTGCGAGTCGGACTCGCGCAAAAGGTTTCCGTGTCATGTTGTGTGGGAGCCCCGCTTAAAAATTTTGTTTTCTCTGTTTTTAGTTTCAAAAATATTTAATCTGTGAAAATTTCAACGCTCAGCTATCACGGTTCATGAGATACAGCCTGGTGTGGTGACAGACAAACAGATGGACGGATAGTGCGGTCTTAGTAACAGGGTCCCGTTTTTACCCTTTGGGTACGGAACCCTAAAAAAAATGAAATAATATCCATTAAATCTTTTCATTTTAAGTTCAAGTCGCCAATACCTAAGAAAATTCTATGTGAAAGACACTTCTAAAAGTTTCTAGCTCTATATCGACAGGTGCGCAAGCGCAGTCCACCTTTGAGAAAAAACGGCGTCAGCAGCGGGGGAGACCGCCGCGGACGCGACCCTCATGTCGGTATCATACCTATCGATTTTACCGGTAGATATGTAATCTAGTACTTTCTTTGTTTATTCAACGTCTGTGGTAATAACACTTTTGGCACCTGGTTTTTAAATTTGCAGAACACGTTAGGTTATGAATAATAGATTGTAAAAGTCCTCGATTATTTTTACCCGACTGCAAGGAAAGGGTTATGTTTTTCGCGCCTATCTTTGTATGTTTGTATGTATGTTTGTTTGTATTATTCTTTATTACCCTTTATTTAAGGTATCAATAGATTCATTTCATTAGTCCAAGTGTTCTTAGGTAGGTGGTATATAAAAAAATATGCGGCCTGCTAATTAAACTGGCTGCTACTTTACCCAACGGATCGGCATTTAGATTTTTATTATTATTATTTTTTCCATTTAGTTAAATTGTAATTTTGTAATGTTAGATAGATAGATTAATTAATAATAATTGGCTATAATTGGCTTTCCGTTTTTTATATCAGTTTACTCTTTGTTAAAGCTAGCTCTTAGGAAAGCGGACCGGGAACATCGCTCGGATGAAGATGACTCTTTGTTAAAGCTGTTGGTTCTCCCAATGAATAAATAAATTCTTTATAGCAAACACCATTTTTAATTAAAATAAAATATAAAAAACAAAACTTTACAAAGGGCGGCCAATTAATAAATAACTTTATAGTGATCTTAGGCCCATATTAATAAATCGCTCTCAATATCGATCTTGAGTGCGTATCAATCGAGTGAGTCTTGAGATGCGGTCACTATCTTAAGTTAGGCGTTAATTAATAGATAAAACTCCAGTTTTAACCAGGCTGATATCGCTCTTGTGATTTGAAACTGATCTTGAGAGCGACATTGAATGACAGTAACGCTTTGTTCTTACCTTGAATGGTATGTTCTTACCCTATGGTAGGTGGTAGGTAGTGTCGTCATATTTTGCTGTCAACTTGTTTATAATGTGATTTTTTTTTACAAAATGTAAGATTTTACTACTAAATAATGATTTAAATGCGAATGATTTGTTCAAAAAGTCATTAGCATAAAATATCATCATAGTAATAAAATTGATTTCTGACAAAATTTGTTCTAGCTCCATGTTCCTGAACTACAAAACTAACGAAACAGCTAACTTATGTCATGTATGACTCGCAATCAGACTTGAGTTCACGAAACTACATCTTGAGACATATCTTGAGAGCTGAGTTTGATTTATTAATACGGTGTTACTCAAGTGATACGTCGCTCTTTAATCGCGTCTTAAGATAGGTTTATTAATCAGCGCAACAACTCAAGAGCAAACTCAAGATTGAAATCGATATTGAGTTCAGTTTATTAATACGGACCTTAGTGACTTAACTATCTACATACGTAGGTTAGGTAACTATAACACTCTCAGTAACGCTCAGATATAATAATAATAAATATTTTATCGGCCAGTATCATTATTGATGTACTACGACATAGCCCCGTCACGTTCCGTTCGTCACGATGTTGATATTAAAATAAAACACTATTACTGTTTATATATTCTAGCTGCGACTCAATTGTACCCAACCTTTCTCCGTGATACTGAACACATTTAGTTGATTAAATTATCTTATTGTTTGTATAGGGAGTTTAATATGGAACTATGTCTGCCTATAGTAAAGATATAAGGGCCATATTCGACGCAGTTGGCACAATGGTCACCATGCCGGACTGCCAAACACATGGTTGCGGGTTCGATTCCCGCCTCAGACAAGTATTTATGGATTTGAATTTATGATATTTGTCTGTGGTCTGGTTGTTTCTATGTATTGAGTATAAGTATATATATTTACAAAAGAAAAGTATATAAGTAGTATATCCGTTGTCTAGCACCCATAACACAAGTCTAGTTACCTTGAGTTATTCCGGTCTGAGCTGATCCCCTGCTGGTTATTATTATTTTTTAATTCCGTTCTGATCCTCTATAAACTTAATCATGTCCGTCCGATCCCCTTACTCTTTTTGACAGGTAAGTACAGTCAAGAGAAAAACAAAAAGAAAAGTTTTTAATGTAGGTAGGTACCTAATTGTTTTAAATTTATTTAAGTGTTTAAAATCATCCTAGGCAATCAGGCTTTAGATAGATAGATAAATTCTTTATTGTAAACACCATTTTTAAATTGCATTAAATATAAAAAAAACGGTGGCATTCATTTTCAACCCCCAATTTCAACCCACGGCATAATTTTAATTAAAATACTTCCATATTCAACCCCCTGCAAATCAATAGTCCATTTTCTACCCAAATACGCCGTGGGTAGGTACCCACTGCGTGGTAGTTAGGTAACTACTTACCTAATTTTTACTCAAGTAACGTCAACAGAAAAAATACATTCATAGTTTCGGTAAAAGTGTGAATTATAATAAGTAGTAGTTAAAACACGACTTTAAAATATTAAATTATTTTTTTGTCTGTACAAAAAAACATCATATTAAGTATTATAATCACTTGGGTTGAAAATGGAATACATTTTAGGTAGAAATTGGAAAAAATTATCAATTAAATTATTGGGGGTAGAAAATGGAACACATTTTAGGTAGAACATGGAAATAAATATTTGCGGGTTGAAAATGGGGGTTCAAAATGGATGCCACCAAAAAAACATAGCTTAAGTCTAAGTGTTACAAAGGGCGGCCTTGTCGCTTAAATGTTTTCCAGGCAAGCTTTGGTATTTGGAGCTAGATGGCGCTGTGTGGAATGTCCTGCAATATTTGTTTATTCAAAGTTGCTGGCGATCGGTGTTTAAAACGTCACTCCGCGTCACAAAAAGGTCACTATGTCCGCTATAAAGAGATGTACACATCAAAACTTATGTAACAAATATTGCATATTGCAGGACATTCCACACATCGCCATCTAGCCCCAAGCTAAGTAACTAGACTTGTGTTATGGGTGCTAGACAACAGATATACTACTTATATACTTTTCTTTTGTAAATATATACTTAATATGACGACCTCTGTGGCGCGTTGGGCGAATACCCGACTGCGACGCAGAAGGTTCGATTCCCGCCGGGAACAAGTATTTATGCTGACCATAAATTCTTGTTTCTGGTTCTGGGTGTTTCCTATATGTATAATATGTATATATTTACAAAAAAAAGTATATAAGTAGTTTATCCGTTATCTGGCACCCATAACACAAGCATTAAGTTGCTTAGCTTGGGGCTGGATGGCGATGTGTAATATGTCCTGAAATATTTATTTATTTTATTTATTTTAATATACATACAGACACCCAGACCACAGACAAATATCTAAGCATAAATACTTGTCTGTGGCGGGAATCGAACCCGCAACCCTATGTTTGGCAGTCCGGCACAATGGCACGTCGTCTAAATGAATCGAACCCGCAACCCTATGTTTGGCAGTCCGGCATGGTGACCATTGTGCCAACTGGGTCGTCTTCTTGACGACCCAGTTGGCACAATGGCACGTCGTCTAAATGAATGTTATAGAAGTACAACGATAATATTTTTCAGAGATATTTAATTTTCAGCGTATGTTTTCATTTTCAGCCCGTGCCATCGTCATAACACACTGAAAAAACGTGAGGGTTAAATTTAAATAAAATACTGTTGAAAACAACCCATTATGTTTGTTATTATAGCACCTGCAAAGTTAGTTGCTAAAAACAAATAAGTCAAGTTTGTTGTTATTTTTCGTTTAATATTAACCGTTATAAACGGTTAAAAATACTTCGTTACTAATAACATAGATAGCTTCATTAGTAACAGCAGAGAAAATTGGTTACATTTAGCCAATTTTACTCAGTAGCCTGAGCCGACTTACTCGGTACATAACATCAGTGTTACTCGGTATTTACAACCAGTTTGTTCGGTTACTACAACTGGTTTACTCGCTATCTACAGCCACCTTACTCGGTACTTGCAGCAGTGTTACTCAGTAATCTTAACCAAATATACTCGGTACCTAAAGCCAATCTACTTGGTAGTTGCAGCAGTGCTACTTAGTATTCTTAACCAAATTTACTCGGTACCTAAAGTCAGTCTACTCGGTAGTTGCAGCAGTGTTACTTAGTATTCTTAACCAAATTTACTCGGTACCTAAAGCCAGTCTACTCGGTAGTTGCAGCAGTGTTACTTAGTATTCTTAACCAAATTTACTCGGTAACTACAACCGAATACATTTGTTAAGAACACTGAGTAACACTGCTGCAATTATTCGGTAACCAAATCGGTAACTACAACCAGCCTGCTAGGTAGCACGCTGGTTGTAGTTACCGATTTGGATGCCTATCTACTACAATGTTACTCAGTAATCAAACACAATTAATTCAATGGGCACATTCCAATCAATTTATTGGTATTATTATTAAAAACTGTTTATATTTCTACTTTCAAGTAGATCCACTTTCTGGGTTTGTTATGTTATGTTTATTTAAAACCATATAGAAACCAATCCTTGGAAGTAGATAACAGTTTATAATAATATACAATTTCAATTGAGTAACGTTGAAGTAGACTAGCTCCAATTTTATCGAGTAGAGCTGGTTTGCATTGCTGTAAAGAATAACAAATAAAAAAGAATATAAAGTTAGGATTACCTACTTAATACTGTATGAAAAACTTAAGCCTACTTTAGGTATAGAGAGCTTATTTAGTTTTTCTGGTCTAAGGGTTCTTATGAAATTAAAATACAAAGTATATTAACATGGTTTTATTTTTAAACATAGTGAGATCCCGCCACCAGCGGAAGGAATATCGTGATTTTATTTTTAAACATAGTGAGATCATAGTAGAAGTTGCTAGTAGGTAATAGATACAACACAGTAGTAAGCTGGTACATAAACCTTTTGCAGTTTAGTCGCAGATCGTAACTTTCACACATTGTCACCTCAAAACGCCGGATCACGGCGAGCGTCGGAGCAGCACTGACATCACTGAACATCACTGTCACTGACCAGGACGGATAGTCTAGTACAAAAAGTATGAAACAATATCATTTTTCACTGACACTGATGGAACGTCACGGTACGGCACTGTGTCGTCACTGAGCTGTGCGGATAGGCCTCTATTATATATGATTCGAGCTTCCAAGTGACGAGTAGATTACGAACTTCCTCAGGCCACTAGCAGGCACTCTAAACAACGTACACAACACAGTTTGCTTGTTGAAAATATTGCAAAAAATTGCTTGCATCGAACAAAAACGCGTCACACACACTATTTTCTAGCTTTGTACTGGCGATTGCACCGGGGCGGCGATTGGCGAGCAAATGAACTATGGAGTGAAATGAAGCTATGATTTATGGAATGAACGGATCCACACATTATTTAAATTTGATCAAGCAAATCGGCTGTGACAATTAAGTGTCTCGATTAATTCTACCACCGAACACTGTTAATTCTACCGAGAAACGGCGAAGGTAATCATAGCTAAGCAACTTTGCTATGATCAACCGATTAAATTTACTTATTTAAAAAGAAATATGTTTAGCTTAATTAAAAATAAATCAGTGATTTGTTCAAATCAACCGAATAAATACTCGGTTAAAATCAACCAACAGTCACGTTTCAAATTAAATAGTTCAACTTATTTATTTTTAAATTAGAATCTTTGTAATTTCAACCGAATAATTACTCGGTTATAAACCATAAACACTCAGTTTAAAATTAAATAAGTGTAACTCATTTATTATTAGATAAAGATGTTTGCTAAAATTAAACGATTAAAATACTTGTTTAGAAACAACTAAAATTCTTATTCAGAATTGACAAACCCACTTAATAGTTTTGGATCAAGTTCCAACTTATTTGAATTTAGCAATTAAATTATTTGTTATTAATTAATTTTCCATTTGTTATTAGCTAAGACTATTTAACAATGTTCACGTGGCTATTATATGCCAAGTTTACTTGGAGTTTTTTAGATAAGTCTTAGTTAAAATTAACCGATAAGATTTTAACCGAGCCAAAAAGGTACTTTGCTAAATTTTTATTTTTTCAGTGCACTGACGCCTGAAAGAATAATTGTTTTATTGAAACGTGTTTTGATTGGTCTATAGCGTTTTAAGTATATAATATGTCTATATAATATGCTTTTGAATATGTACTTACCTCTTAGGCGGTAATTATGGTACTTACCTCTTAGGTGTAATTATGTATTATTTCGCCTGCGTAACTCCCGAATCCGAAGGAATATCGGGATAAAAAAACAAAAAATTACTTCCCTGTTTATAATAAGTAGTATTACTATTATAGATATAAGTAGAAATGATACTTATATCATCACTACATAGTATAAAACAAAGTCGCTTTCTCTGTCCATATAAAAAAAAATTTCAATTTCAAAAAAACCGCATCAAAATCCGTTGCGTAGTTTTAAAGATTAAGCATACATAGGGAATGTATGCTTAAATCTTTAAAACTACGCAACGGATTTTGATGCGGTTTTTTTTTAATAGATAGAATGATTCAAGAGGAAGGTTTATATGTATAATACATGCATAATATAGCCGTGCGAAGCCGGGGCGGGTCGCTAGTGTACTAATATTATAAAGCTGAAGAGTTTGTTTGTTTGAACGCGCAAATCTCAGGAACTACTAGTTCGAATTGAAATTTCTTTTTGCGTTGGATAGTCCATTTATCAAGGAAGGCTATAGGCTACTTTTCATTTTTATATTCCCATAGGACCAGGACTTACGCGGGTGAAACCGCGGAGCGCAGCTAGTTATTTACATTAGTTTACTTGGATATTTTGATTGCAAATTCTAAGTACCTTTACTCTAATTTATAGCATAAAATTGTATCTCAGTCGAGGCATGGCAATATAACGTCCCCTACGGAAGGGCTCTCGTAACGGAAATGAGGTTTTTATCCCTCTCCCCACCCCGGAAGTTGCCAGTAGAACGAATCGATTGCTACTCGAATTTCTTGTACAGGTGACAGAGTGCGCCAGATCCGAAGGTTAATTTACTCGATTTTAATACAAAACCGGCCAAGTGCGAGTCGGGCTCGAGAAGGGTTCCGTACCATTATTAAAGTAAAAAATAAAATAAAAAAAATACTTATTTTTTTAATTATTATTTATATTATTTAATAAATTCAGTACACAAGAAACAGACAATAAAAAAGATAACTTTATATAGTTATTACTAAGGTGACCTAACCCTGTAAAGAGTTTTCTGCCGACAGACCTCTAGGGAAAGCAAATAATTATAACGGAAGGTAATTAAAAGTGTACAAACAGTTTCAAAGAGAAGTAGTCATTGAAATTATAAATATTATAATATGCAGAAGAAATAACGCAACCTAAATAAATTAAGTGAATACATACATATACCTATACAAAATAAATAATGCATACGTATACTTATTTAATTATGTAAGTAGTCGTATTCTATGTGTTTTCTTTTTTGTATAATTTATTACTGTAACGAACTTAACCTATGTATGGCAAACCGGACAAATCTTTGTGATTTTTGGTTATAATTTTGATTTATTGTAAATGTTTATTATATAAATAATAAAAAATAAAAAAAATGTTTGTTGTTACAGCGGCAACAGAAATACATCTGCGAAAATTTTAACCGTCTAGCTATCACGGTTCATGAGATACAGCCCAGCCAGACAGACAGTGAAGTCTTAGTCTTAGCCCTTTACCCTTTGGGTTCGGAACTCTAAAAATATACCGAAATATCAACAACTGGCAGTGGTCTACGTGAGAATATGGGGATAAAAAGTAGCATTTGTTACTCCCAAGGACTCAGTAAATAAGACCTCTTATATATATAGTTTACTAGCGACCCGGCCCGGCTTCGCACTGCTATATTATGCATGTATTATACATATAAACATTCCTCTTGAATCACTCTATCTATAAAAAAAAACCGCATCAAAATCCGTTGCGTAGTTTTAAAGATTTAAGCATACATAGGGATATAGGGACAGAAAAAGCGACTTTGTTTCATACTATGTAGTGATAGTGAAGTGATGATTGCCTAGTAGATCAGTACCCAACTTAATTTTTTTCTCTAGTCGCTAGGTAAAAAAAAATTGAATATTGGGATCCAATGTCCATCCGGAGCGCCGGTACCCTTTCACCTTAAAGGTAACCGTAATGCACAAATCAGGGGTGTTACCCCCTTGCGTTACCTTTGTTGTGCTACTGATAATGACCCTCTGTGACCATGGCAAACACACGAACGGATACGTCGTGTTTGGACTAATTATTGTTAATATTATACTTACTTATTTACTCTAAAATCTTATAGTTGTTAAATTTAACCAAATAGTTTCGAATTTATAAAGTACCGGCAAGTAATAAAGGCTTAATTAAAAACTAAATATTTCGTAAAAGTAGGACGACCCAGGACAAACACAGGGTTGCGGGTTCGATTCCCGCCTCAGACAAGTATTTATGTTTAGATATTTGTCTGTGGTCTGGTTGTTTCTATGTATTATAAGTATATATTTACAAAAGAAAAGTATATAAGTAGTATATCCGTTGTCTAGCACCCATAACACAAGTCTAGTTACTTAGCTTGGGGCTAGATGGCGATGTGTGGAAATTCCTGCAATATTTTTATTTTTTATTTTAGGGAAAACTACATAAAAACAGGTCATGAGATAAATATAATATTTTCTTTATTGTCAATCTGAAAAACAATTCATTTCAACACAAGGGAAAAACCTTTTAGGAATTATGTTTGACAATAAAGTGTAGGTACTAAAATTTAAGGAGAAAATTCTATTTTATTAACAACAATACGCAGAATTTAGTCACACAAAACCGCTTTTCAGACAGACTAATCTATTTAAAATATGAATAGTTCCAAAAGCTACTCGTATAATGGATTTTTCATGGAAACTTATAGCGAAAATCAACATGACTCGTCAAAATAGTTAGGTATAAAGGTTGAAAATCTAGTCGGTTCTAAGAAGGCTTTGTTCGGTTCGTGTTGGTAGTTTGGTAGGTATCTCTATACCACCGTGGTGACGTGGCCTGACCAGATAAACAGAGACTACACTCACACACTGATGGTGTAAAGTTGGTGGTATACCGGATGATGACGAGCGTCGCGGTCGTTTGGAAGATATCGACGCTAAACGCTTTACCAGGAAACATCGTCCCAAGCCCAGTTACAACTACATCTATAACCTGTTGGGCAGTTGCACTGTCGTTGTTGCAACCGGAACATTAAGAGAAAGTTTGAATTCACGAGCCACCTCCGCCTGTGCCTCCGCTCCCATCACCCTTAAAGTTAAATCTAGCCAAGCTTTACCCCGTTAGGTTAGCCGATTAGGTTAGGGGTAACCCAAAACCTAACCTAACCTTGTAAGAAGAAGAAAAAATCAACAACAGGACAAAAACAATAATAAAAAACTGGTCTAAAATTTACACAAAACAAAAAAAGAAGTAAGTACATTTTTAAAGTATTTTTTTCTCACTTAGATTATTTTATAATAAGTATAGATTTTTCTCCGCAACAAGTCAACAAAAAAAAGTAAAAATAAAAAATATATCATTATATAAAAAGTATGTAAAGTATGTAAAAAGTAAGCTGTGTTACTTTTTGTTTTCTCACCTGTACTCCCAAATGTTTACTTTATTGTTTGCTGTATGATGCTGCCAGTGCCGTAGCTGTGCTGCAATATCAGACAGAATTTAAAGGCTGTACCCTGACACGAAAAGAAGAAGACTTTGTGCTCCCACTGCACCCCCAACCTAACTAGGTCATCTGGATTATTCACACGTGTGAGCCTGTGTGAGTTGTGTTTATGCGGCGCGTTGTCATGGCAACCGACGCGATCACTTCCCAGAAGAACTGGTGCTACGGTACATCTGTATTTATATCTAAGTAATATGAGGTTTTTGCTTTGATTTTCATAGGTAATTGAAGCAGGGATTGGATAATAAGAAAATGTTTGAGTGTTACTTTTGTGCACCTTCACAATCAACTTTTGTTTGACGACTTTTGGAAATACCTACGAACATTTTTTGGAATTTTTTAAAGACTTGCATGGAGAGATCGTTCACCTTAAGATAATAATTGTTTTTTAAGTTTTATCAACTGTTCTAAGTCTGAATGACCTTTATCACTTCAAAAATTTCCAAAATATGTTCGAATTTACAAAAGTCGTAGAATAAAGTAAAATTAGAAGGTGCACAGAAGTAGCCCTTAATCGTTTTCTTTCAATGACCCTTCCATACATTTTATGATTGCGCGCGACTTTTCATCTCGCCCGCGTCAATTCTTCAATGTACCTTTACATTTTTATTTTCTTTATTTCTTGGGAAAGAAGGTATTAAATTATAATGAAGTAGAGACAATTTCATTTCTGTTTCTGCGTCTTTCATACTGTTAAGATTATTCATAATAACTGTTTCTATCAATTTTTTATCTAGTCTTTTTTCATTTTTTTTACACTTGTTTTCTTTTTTATTTCTTTTTTATAATTATAAGTATTAGCCATAGTGATCAATGAATGTACCTTTGTGTGATGCAATAAGTGATTTATCTGTCTATCTTTCTATTCGTGTTTCATACTAATAGGTAAGTACCTATGTTGATTTCTCGTATATTTTTTTTCTGTGCAGATTTTTCTCCTCTCTTTCCTTTAGCTATAGGTCCATTATAGCGCGTAGCAAAGTAACCAAAGTTTTATAATAACTTAACCTATTTTCAGGTTTCGATAATTACAACAAAACTTAAAAGTAATTCTATGATAATTAGAAATATTTTTTTGGTTTTGAATTCACAAAACATCACCTTCTGTTCCATAAAATTCTCGTGGTGGTTGCCAAACTCCATCTAAACGGCTGAACCGATTTGTATGAATTTTTTTTTGCTCATAGGTCTGAGAATCGACCAACATCTTTTTTTATGGCAAAACGAAAAGACGTGCTGGGACAGCTAGTCACTATCATCATCACTACATAGTATAAAACAAAGTCGCTTTCTCTGTCCCTATATCCCTTTGTATGCTTAGATCTTTAAAACTACGCAACGGATTTTAATGCGGTTTTTTTAATAGATAGAGTGATTCAAGAGGAAGGTTTATATGTATAATACATGCATAATATATAGCTGTGCGAAGCCGGAGCGGGTCGCTAGTAATAGATAATTTTGCTTGACTTTTAGTTAAGTAGGTACATTTTATTGTAACGTTCTTGATGACACCAACTTATACAATGACTTGTAATTGCATTAATAAAAAAGATCTCTAGATATAAAAGTCTCTATAATAATCGAACAATTTATCAAAAACAACAAAGGGAATAAAAAACAACACCATTTTTCAATTGACTGTTGACATTTAAACATCTCGCGCCAAATTGTGCCAAAACATTGTTGTCAGATAAAATAATATTACCCCAGAGATGTGGTATTTAGCTATAGGGGGTGGGTGGACATACAGATTGTCAATCCACCTCCGTTGCTATGGTAACGGGGTCTAAACACAAGCCCTATTAATCTCGGGGTAAGGGCGTGTCGAAATGTAGGGTTACGCGTTCAAATGTTTGTTTTGATTCAATTTATTATAAATGATGGCTTTATTCAATTGAGTATAATTTCGCTATATTCACGTTTTGTTTTTGACTATTTTCCCGATGCCTATTTGTTTTTCCATTGTTCAGCTGTTTTTCCAGATGTTCGTTTATTTTTTTCCAATGATAAACTGTTTTTGCCGAGGTTTGTTTTTCCCAATGTTCAATTGTTTTTATTCCGACGTTAAATTGTTTCCTCGTTGTTTTTTGTTTTTCCCGACATTGGAAAACCGATGCTCATTTTACATAGTAAAGAAAATAGGTACTTATTAAATCCCTTTGTTTTAATATTTTTGAAGTCACATGATTTTTATCCTTTTTTGTGTAGGTAATATACGGAGTTTTTCATGTTCATTATGATTTACTTTGCAACTACGTTTCGATCCAGTTGCAGGGACCGTGGTCACGACGACTGACTTATAGCATTGCGAAAACAGTTTTCTATATAATTACTTTTTAAGTATATATAGTCTTATCTTACAATTTAAAAGCTGTTTATATGAAGGTAACTAAGATTTAGCTCTTACACTAGGAATTTCCTACGACGTGGCATATTTGTCAATCCTAAATTAATCCTAATGATTAACAAAAAACGTGCAGACAGATTTGATGTTTATCTTTTAAAAAATATTAATATAATAGCAACATTTTCAACCCTAGTCACGCGCACGCGTGGGGGTGAGTTTTACCGCCAAAACAGCGCGGGTAAAATTGACAGATCATTTTTTATTCGGTTCGGTTTATTCCATTGTTCCACTGATTGCCAGGTGGTCGGGAAGTTAGGAAGTAAATTATACCACCTTGCTGGGAGGGAAAAATATGAGTTATTATTATGGTTTACGATCAGATTCAGTACTTGGGTTTCTGATTATCTATGCTCTGTGGGTCCCTTTACTATAGACAGTAAGTATATAGTGATACTAGCGACCCGCTCCGGCTTCACATGGCTATATTATGCATGTATTATACATATAAACCTCCCTCTTGAATCACTCTATCTATTAAAAAAATCGCATCAAAATCCGTTGCGTAGTTTTAAAGATTTATGCATACATAGGGATATAGGGACAGAGAAAGCGACTTTGTTTTATACTATGTAGTGATAATGGGGAATAGAAATTCCTTCTTGACCTCTACAGGGTGATTAATTTGAGAGTGGGTCATTAAATAAATAATAAATAAATAAATATTGCAGGACATTCCACTCATCGCCATCTAGCCCCAAGCTAAGTAACTAGACTTGTGTTATGAGTGCTGGACAACGGATATACTACTTATACACTTTTCTTTTGTAAATATATACTTATAATACATATAAACAACCAGACCACAGACAAATAGTTAATCATAAATACTTGTCTGAGGCGGGAATCGAACACCATAACACAAGCCCAGATGAGCGATATTATTATTAAATACTCTGTTTCCTAACGGGAACGGACTCGTCATGTTACCATGACGCATGACGTCACACAATATTACCATGGCACTTTTTTGTGACTGCAGGTGTTCCATCAATTTATTAGAAAAAGTTCTTCACTATCACTATCACTACATAGTATAAAACAAAGTCGCTTTCTCTGTCCCTATATCCCTATGTATGCTTAAATCTTTAAAACTGCGCAACGGATTTTTAATGCGGTTTTTTTAAATAGATAGAGTGATTCAAGAGGAAGGTTTATATGTGTAATACATGCACAATATAGTCGTGCGAAGCCGGGACGGGTCGCTAGTTCTTGATAAAAAACTATTATTTAAAGTCAGGATGTCCGTGCATATGTACCTACCTATGTAGGTATGTAATATTATGAAATACCTAATTAAGTAGCCGTTTTTAGGTAGGGTAAGTATCCCTAGATCCAGAACAACAAATTACTATAATTTTAGTGCTTACTAAAAGACTAGCTATAAAAAATAATAATCCAGTTACGACCACCTCAAAGGGGAGGCCGGGCATTTTTAATTTTGTTAAAATGAGTGCTCCGTATCTCGGGGGAGAGTGGGTAAATATGGACACGAACGGCGACTATCATTACGCAGTTTACTTAGTGTCAAATATTGCTTGTAACCTTTTTTTTGTTACTTTTATAAAACAACGCCCTGTGGTTTAGCTCAAGTAAGTCTTGATTCCGTGGGAATATCGGGATAAAAACTAGCATATTTTCTTTAGAAGAAAGGTACCCGGCTCTCTCTCCATACAAACGTACTCAACTGTTTTTTCCTGGATAATGACACTAGCACAAATATTTTTATTGCATAAAATCTATAACTGCCATGACTATGCCCCTATGTCTTGGTTTTTTTTTAATATTCTAATTATCATCGAAAGTAATAGTTAAAAAAAAAATATTTATAAAAAATAAGACATGCTGGTCATGGCAGTTATAAGTTTTTCACTACAAAAATATTTGCTCTAGTGTCATTATTCAGGGAGGAAACAGTCGAATACGTATGTATGGAGAGAGAGCCGGTACCCTTTCCTCTTAAGGATTCAATGTATTATCATACCAAGTTTCATTAAAATCAGTCCAGCAGTTTTGAAGTTTATTCATTACTAGCGACCCGCTCCGGCTTCGCACGGCTATATTATGCATGTATTATACATATAAACCTTCCTCTTGAATCACTCTATCTATTAAAAAAACTGCATCATCAAAGATCTAAGCATTCAAAGGGAATAGGGACAGAGAAAGCGACTTTGTTTTATACTATGTAGTGATAGTGAAGTGATAAACGAACAAAAACCCTTTTCTCTTTGAAATATTAGCATAGATTTTTTCATATATTTTTATGTAATTTTTTATCATTAAGCGTGGGTTTGAGTTTTTTTAAAGATTCCTTCTGTCTTCGATTATGATCTTGAATTAATAAATACTTAGTTGTAGGCAGAGGTCAACATTATACCTACGTTCCTGCCTACGCAGAAAAAAAAGGTTTCTTTGAATCCCTATAGACGCTAAAAATAATTTCTTGGTTTTATTAAAAATCTTAAAATGATAAGCAATATTCTTAAATTAGGAATACTCCTTTGAATAAAATCCACCATGTTGTGTACTTAATACACCAAGGAATCACCTCAAAGAATAAAGTCTACTACGTCATAATACCTAATTCACCCGGAAATTACCAAATTACTAAGTGGTATGGAAGCCGAATATGGTAAGGAAGGCTGTTCCAAAGCCTCACTGCATGGACTGTAAAAGAGCCACCGTATTTGGAAGAGGTGTTATTAGGATGGTTTAGAATGAGTTGCTGAGCAAATATTAGATGCACCTCGAGCACAAAAACTGAAGCACTCATGGAGGTAAGAAGGATAGGAGGGATTGAAAAGAACCGAGTAGAGAAATGGGTGAACATGCGGAGATCATGACGACGGCGAATCGGGAGCCACTTCAGCTTAGCACGAAACTCGGAGACATGATCACTGGTCATTTCACTAAAAAAACCTTTTTTTTGTGACGTGCCGATCTTAGAAATAAAAATAAAGCAAGAGTTCCTTTTTTAATTTCAAATTAACCTCAATATAACAGCCCTAAGTTTACGTCCCAATATTTCATTACCACTGATTAAACTATGATATCACGATATTCTGGGATCTCCCCATCAATTTGCCAGTCGCCGGGTCCCGTGCAATCAGTAAATTGGTCTACATAAACACAAACATGAGGTATAGTCGTGTTACTAACGGTTCTCGATCTTATTTCGCCCTCCAAGTTTCAGATCTCTACGCTCGGCGTTTTAGACTGTGCATTTATCTGTCAGTCAGTCAGTCATTCAGGACAAATATTTTTTATTTAATACATAATTATAGCACAATTATAGTATGAAACTAGCTTTTGCCCGCGACTTCGTCCGCGTAGAAGTCGAAAATGGATCAAGGAATCACGTCCCATACAAACTTTGCCCCCCCTTTTCCCTAAGGGGCAGAATTTCGGAAAAATATTTCTTATCGGATGCCTACGTCATACAAAAAACACACCCTCCAAGTTTCAGGTCTCTTGGATAAGCGATTTAGGCCGTGCGTTGATCCGTCCAGTCAGTCATTCATGACAAAGCATTTTATATGTATAGATAGCTTTTGCCCGCGACTTCGTCCGCGTAGAAGTCGAAAATTTGAAGTAGATTGGACCAAGGAATCCCGTTGTCCCATACAAACTTTGCCCTCCTTTTTCACCCCTTAAGGGGTAGAGTTTCGGAAAATCCTTTCTTATCGGATGCCTACGTCATACAAAGAACACATCCTCCAAGTTTCAGGTCTCTACGTTCACCCGTTTAGGCTGTGCGTTGATCCGTCAGTCAGTCAGTCAGGACAAAGAATTTTATATGTATAGAAGATAGATAATAGGTATGTAAAGTTTAAACTTTTGGGTTATTTATTTCCAAGTTATTTTTAAAAGAATTTGAATAATTTAATTAATGTACCTACCTTCATATCTACTGTATGCCTTGCTATGCCAAAAATGTTGTGAGAAAAAATTCAAACAAAACTACTTCAACAAACAATTTTTTTTAAATAAACCTATTTTAAAAAATATACTTATAGGAAGATTTTTCGATAAAAATTGTGAGTAAAAAAAATGTGTGTTTATTTTTGTGTACTGTTATAATTAAATATATTTTTAACCGACATCAAAGAGAAAAAGAATGATTCTTTTTGTGCTAATATTTCTTTATATCCATACAAAATAAAGGTATATACACTCATACAAATTGGAAATATTGTTAAGATAAACGTTATATCTATCTATCTATCTATGATGAAAATCAAATCGAGACTTTCCATTAGTTTCAATACAAATGGTAGTGGTTTTAGCTCGACAAACGGTCGCCGGACACGCGACCACCGTGTGATCCTATCGCATCCCTCGCTGGGATAAACACCCTACAGGAAATTAGAAAAAAAAACCTCCCGAGATGATGACGCAATGTCGTAAAAATCGGAAATTATCACCATTGCCTTTGTGATTAACATCTGATTTCAAGTGATTTGTTTCGAACTAGATGATTTTAGCTACCTTTTACCTTCCTAAACTTCTTGTTCATTCAAAGGTTGGGTGGAAACGTAATAATACAGGTTCCTCGGTTCCGATCTTTCAGTACATACATACCCTCCAAGTATGAGTATAAGTTCGAGTATTTATGCTTAGATATTTATCTATGGTCTGGTTGTTTATATGTATTATAAGTATACTAGCGACCCGCCCCGGCTTCGCACGGCTATATTATGCATGTATTATACATATAAACCTTCCTCTTGAATCACTCTATCTATTAAAAAACCCCATCAAAATCCGTTGCGTAGTTTTAAAGATTTAAGCAGTCAAAGGGAAATAGGGACAGAAAAAGCGACTTTGTTTTATACTATGTAGTGATAGTGATAGTGATATATTTACAAAAGAAAAGTATATAAATAGTATATCCGTTGTCTAGCACCCATAATACAAGTCTAGTTACTTAGCTTGGGGCTCGATGGCGATGGGTGGAAGGTCCTGAAATATTTATTTTTTTAGTAATACGGGTCGATATTGAAATGTACCGGATAAACCACATGTAAATACAGTTAAATCTGTTCTGCCTGAAAGACATTGCTTTGAGCGATAAGACCGCCATTTGTAACACTTAGACATAAGCTTTGCTTTTTTTGCATATGTTAAATGATTGATTATTGTGTTTAATAGTACATTGTTATCCTAGGTGTGAAAGTCACTCATTACAAGTCCCGAGACGGAGTTTGGCGCCCGAGCGTAGCAAGGGCGCTAATAGTTCGAGGGACTTAATGAGTCTTTCACCCGAGGTAAACACTGTGCTTTTCATTACGAATAATACATAAAATTCTTCCTAACAACGAGAGTGAATGAGACTATGAGACTCCATACCACATGAGTAGGTACTCATGTGTCCATACTACCTGATCCTCTTACAAGTTTGGGACCAAAGAGGTTATACATTTAAAAAGTTACTAAGTACTAAACTCTGGCAGTATGCATGAGCCGTGCCAAGCCATAATTATTATTCTTTGGTGTAAAAAAAAAAAGCAAGGAGGTTAGGTTTTTGAAGTTCCTAATGCGTAATGATACTGATACTGGCTACATGCAGATTGCACAAGTCGTGCGAAGCCATAATTTGACATGACAGCTGTCAGTGAAAGCGAAAAGCCCTAGGGCTGGAAATTTTATTTTCTACACGCTCTTAAGGCATATTTAGACCTACTTTCGGAGTATGAGTAATGAAAAATATTTATCTGTCTCTGTTCTAGCTGTTTTATACACCAGCAGCAAGAACTAAACTGCGGGTTTCATCTGGATATTTTCTTTTACCGTCACATTAATTGTTCGTAAAAAAAAATCCAATGGCCGACCGGTATTTGAACTCATGACCTCCGGAATAAAATATATCTATCAATAGGCAAATTGACATTGGAATAAAGATCTTCACACACTACCACAGCTTACCAAGAACGTATGAGACCGTCACTTTTATGTCTAGATCTAAAAACCAAAAAGTTTTATTTAAAGCAATTTAACACAGCATTAAGCTGACTTTTTCTCATTACCCCTAACGATGTTCCATTATCCGGCCGATTTGGCCCACGCTCCCCACAGATAAAGGTGTGGCAATAATCAGCTTCATTAACGAGATGACCCGATCCTTCCCCTAAGCTGCGCACGCGTCGATCGTGAATCAATCATTGATGAGTGATGCGACTAATATTTTATTTTTTTAGATTTTTAGAGCTTGGCGAAGGTTTAGGATTTTAAAGTAACTTCACTTTGCTCGTTCGGTCAATACCCTTATTGGAGGAGGAATGAAAACAGAATCAACTTAATCGGTTGAGCCATCTTCGAGTAATAATTGGTGAACATACTAAAAAAAATGACGAATTGAGAACCTCCTCCTTTTATTTAAAAGTCGATTAATAATAATAACCCAAGATTTAGTGTCCATAGTTTCCCAGTATCCAATTCACCATCCCACCGCAGTAGCTCAAGTAGTTTTCTCCTGTAGTTTAGGTATTAATCTCCAAACCGGAGCGGAGGTTCTCCTTGGCTGCATTTTATAGTTCAGACACGGATAATCATTGGTTTGGTGTCCACGTCATACTTTGCTATTAAACTTGTTATTGTAAAGCGCCTCTACGTGTTGGCTTCAGCTCTACGCATGCCTTTCAAACGTCCGGGGCTCATAACCGACAAATAATCCAAGACGTTTTTTCTAACTACTTATTTACCGCGTAGTAATAATTAGGTCATTATTAAAGATAGGTTCCGCGTGTTGCTTGGCTCGTGCCTCTACACTCACGAGCATAAAACAATGCATTCGTGACGCACGGTAACTTTACCCCATCAGAGCTACTGCGACTCTGTGACTAGAATCCGGGATAAACAAGACGGTATGGAATAATAAGATATCATAATAATGAGGAGGCGCACAGCTAAGCGATGTTCGCTGATCGTTCACGGTCGTGCGGGTTAAGCGACGCCTGGCGCGGTCATTACTTCGATGGGTGGCCAATTAGTAGTGTGGCAAAAATGTGTTTTCGTGAGCCCCTCCGTGCTTCGGAAGGCACGTTAAGCCGTTGGTCCCGGTTGCTACCTCTAGTAGCAGTCGTTAGGTCAAGTTAGAGGCCTTAAGGCGATCTGAAAACTCTAACAATAGGTGAGCCACACCCTATACGAGAAGAAGAAGAATAATAAGATATCCGCGGTAATAGGCGAGGGGGCATCTTAGTTTTGTAAAAACCATGAAATTAGTGACCTTTCTTAGTTGTTTGCCCATAACGGCCTAAGTATTTATTTATCTGCCGAGATATTTCTTTTTTTTTTTTTAGTCATTTAGTACATTTCAAATAGTTTGGCTAAGTAAATGAGAGCCTTAAATAGGTCGTTACAGGCCTATTCTATTATTCTGAATCCGAAAAATTTGTAATAAAATCAACTATCTTTTAAAACAGATATTTCACTGAAGATTTAGGTACATGATATCGCCACTGGCAAGGTCGTGTAAAATGAAGTCTTAGAAAAGCTACTGCTTATTTAAAGATTTACCTACGGGTTATATTTTTAATCCACTTCTGTTCTCGATGTGATTATTGCTTGATTGATATGATGTTATTAATACAAAGGACAATGCTCCTTGCATTGTCTTCTCTAGTAACATTGTTTAGATACTCGTATTTGGATGGCTACCAAAGGTTTGCTTTGTATGGAAATGTCATAAAATATTAGTTCAAATAGTACTACAATGACTGAGTAGCTGCGTGTTATAAAATCGCACGATTAACGCATGGACGAAACTATAAATTCACGTGCTATGGACGGACATCGTTTTCTAGTAAAAACAAAATATCTCAAACAAAGTATTGCAAGTAAGATGAAGGAATGCACTCGGCCGGACAAAGGGTCCATTGGCATTTATCTAAAGGTGTGGTAGACGTTTTAGTTGTTATCGCTCTAACTTGTTACTATCTCGCATGCGCACGCGTCGTTCATAGAGTTTTGATAACTTAGAATAGAACAATTAAGACCGAAAGAGTACTGGGGGCTCTTTCCGTACAAACTATTATAAACGTAGTCGACTGTTTTCTGCCTGGATAATGACTCTAAAGCAAATATTTTTGGTGCATAAAACTTTTAACTGCCATGACCATGCCCCTATTTATTTATTTTTAAACCTTAATTTCTATGATAATTAGAAAATGAAAAAAACCAACATAGGGGCATAGTCATGGAAGTTATAGGTTTTATGGCACAAAAATATTTGTGCTAGTGTCATTATCCAGGGAGGAAACAGGCGACTACGTTTGTATGGAGAGAGCGCTGGCAACCTTTCACCTTAAATAAGTAACTACACTTTAAAACCTTTGAATTTATCGGGGCAGACCGCAAAAACGATGGCGCGACGATCTTGATGCTTGATATTTGATTGAGACTAGCCAAAACTAGCTCAGAGCCAAACTGCTTGGAAAGATATTAAGGAGGAATTTTCCCAGCAGTAGGATATGTATTTTTGGTAACAAATGTATTTTTTATTGTAAACTTGCATCTCCTAACCTATCCCTTCAGCCCTAGTAGCTGTACGTCGACTGTCAATAACAATTAACAACGCTAAAGACCTGGCATACTGAAGTGGGCCGATCTGAAGCAACTAAATCATTTCCTCTTTAATTTGTGCCATCAATACGATAAAGAAGATGACTTGTTTTTGACCAGCGCTGCAGCTAAGCATGCTTGGCTGCAGTTTTTAGCTGAGGTCGACCCATTTGGGTCAGCACACGACTCCTCATTTATGTTGTTTTTTCTTTGTCACTTTTTTTTTGTTTTTTTATGTAATTAATTTTCTTTGTTATGTTAATTTCCTCATTCCTGTGTTTGTACTCAATAAATGCTTTTTCTTTCTTTTTATAAAAAAAAACAAATGAAACCCATTTTGAGTGGTATTCTCTGCTTATGAAACCAATATGACTCGGATCAATTGAGGCTCGAAGAACCACCCATGAACCACCCTGTAACTTCATCAGGGCCCAACTTGGTAGCAGAGATTGAGGTGGTTGCATGCATCATTCTCCCCGAATTTGTATAGGTTTTTCAGTTTCTAAAAGGTCCTTCATTCCAATGTCTATCCCTGTCTAGTGCCAACTGGGTCCAGTCCCTACGATGCAAGTTCTATGGCCTGGAACCTGGAACCCACTGGTCTCCTAATATTCAACCGCGAAGTAAAAGTTATAGATTCGGCTACTATAATATGTGCCTATTGGTCCCCCAGTTAGAGAACAATCAATTTTAATTTATTTTTAAGGTGTAGGTACTTTATCCCCTGGAATAAAAGTTGTAAATTTAGCCCATGTGTTTTTTCGTGTCCTGTTCTAAAATTTCCAAAGTCTATGGTGTGGATGTTGGATTCATCTCCGGAGTATGTGAGCGACAGACAGACATTATCTACACTTACTGACGAAAGCAGTTTATAGGCTTTCAAATGATAAGCTTTTCTTAAACAACCTTTTAAAGTTTCTTAGAGAAGACTTAAAAATGGATAAGTGACGGTTGCTACTGAGTGGAGAGACGTATGCAACTTGTTGTGCGCACAAAACACTGGTTAATCAAATTGATGTAGATTGTTTTCAGTTAATTCACACCCCCCTTATTATATGTTCTATTTTTTTTTAATATTGTAGAAAATTTTACACAGCGCCATCTTGACCCAAGCTAAGAATTTCCAAAAAATACTTTTTGATAGAAACCCCCATTTGAAGTTTCAGGCCCATATTCCAGAACGTCACTCAAGCGTTGATCTACTTTTAAAAGTAGTTTAAAAAGAGATTGGATTTTCAATCATATCTTGAGACACGATTCTCGAATCTCGTATCAGCTGAGTATTTGTTTATTCTGAAACGCATCTTGAGCGGTAATCGATACTCATGTAGAGATTTGAACTAGACAATGTAGACAAGGTTTTAAAACTTGATTGAGCTGAGTCAAACTCAAGTTGCCTTTCAGAATACGAACTAATGTCAAGGCTGGATTTGTTTTCAAGAGTAGTTTTAGGTGAACATTGATCTGATTCGTCTTTTGGAATACGGGCCTCACACTCGTAGCATTTGTAGTTTTAGAAATTTCTTGATGAGTATTTTTCTCTTATATATCAGATAGGTATTTAAAAAGAATAAAAGATGAGTGATGTAGGTATAGGTGTATATTCTATGTTCAATAAATATAATAGGTAAGTAAAAGTTTTGAAAGAAACGTTGTGACAATAATATAAAACGCATGAGATAAAAAAAACTGGTTGCCTGTAAAGTCGGTATACGGGCGAAAGTTTTACGTGACAACAACTGTGCTCGAGTGGAAGGGACGCGTGCCTTTCACTTTTTATGTCTGTCTCTCTCGCTCTTAGGCGGGCTAACCATGCCCGCGTGCCTCTCACTCGCTCTCATTGTGAGCGCATAACGTCAGCGGAGCGTAACGCAGTTTCTTGAAGTGTCACCCGGCAAACCAATTTATAAGACGTTGTCACGTCAAAACATATAGTTATTAAAAAAATATAAAGACTAACAACTCTTGTATTTAAACTAAACTTTAAACCAACATGATTAATACATTAAGTAGGTAAATGAGGTTAGAACAGTCTCAGAAAAAAACGCACAATAGCCTACCTATACCTATTTAATATAATGCATTTCATAATAAAACAAAGTAGTATAGTAATGAATAATATAATTCCGCAAACATTAGGTTTATGACCCGGGAATGTGTCATACGAATCACACAATAACCGGCCAAGTGGGAGTCGGACTCGCGCATGAAGGGTTCCGTCCGAACCATCATACAGTGTTAATGGTAATTATACTAGCAAGCCGTTGAGGGCTACTTTTGTGCACCGTAACAAACAACTATTGTTCTACTTTTGGAAATTCTAAAAAAAAAATGAAAATTTTGAGGTTATGTAAATTCGAAAAACAGCTGATTTTTTAAAACAAAGGTCATTCAGACTAAGAACAGTAGATAAAACTTAAAAAATAAGTAAAAAATTTAAAGTTTTAAATGACCTCTCCGTGTAAGGAACAGCTGATTTTCAGGTAAAACTAACCTAAAAATAAAAATTCGAATTTCCAAAAGTCGTAGAACAAAAGTTGTTTGTAAAGGTACACAGAAGTAGTCCTCGACCGCTTGCTAGTATAATTACCAATAACCCTGTATACTGTTTTTACCCGACCACGGTGAAACTAACAGGGAGGGTTATGTTTTTGACCTGTCTGTATGTATGTTCATCTGTTCCCACCTAACTTAAAAACTTCTTACTATAATTTAACAATTGAGGTATCGTTAGAAGCGTCTCAATAGTTCGCTGGTTATAGGCTGTGTGACGTCACAATAAATTAAATATGGCGCCCTCTAGAGGATATAGAGTCATGAATAAAAATATTTAAATAATTATTAGTATTTGTTGCTATAGCGTTTTTTATATTATATAAAAACTAGCGACTCGCCCCGGCTTCGCACGGCTATATTATGCATGTATTATACATATAAACCTTCCTCTTGAATCACTTTATCTATAAAAAAAACCGCATCAAAATCCGTTGCGTAGTTTTCAAGATAGCATACAAAGGGACATAGGGACAGAGAAAGCGACTTTGTTTTTATACTATGTAGTGATCAACTGTCTAGCTCTCACGGTTCATAAGATTCAGCCCGGTGACAGACAGGCAGACATAGGAGTCCTAGTAAAAGGGTCCCGTTCTTACCATTTAGGCACGGAACCCTAAAAACTTGATATGCAATAACAATGGACATGCTATGGCGTCGATGGTCAAGCTATGGTCTGATTTTGGTCGCAGACTTATAAAATATTAGCTGCATCCCGCGGCTTCACACGCTTAAGTACCCAATCACTACATAGTATAAAACAAAGTCGCTTTTTCTGTCCCCATGTCCCTATTTCCCTATGTATGCTTAAATCTTTAAAACTACACAACGGATTTTGATGCGGTTTTTTTAAATAGATAGAGTGATTCAAGAGGAAGGTTTAAATATGTATAATACATGCATAATATAGCCGTGCGAAGCCGGGGCGGGTCGCTAGTATAAGTATATAGAAGTAGTAGTAGTTATAAGTGTATATTTACAAAAGAAAAGTATATAAGTAGTATATTCTTTGTCTAGCACCCATAACACAAGTCTAGTTACTTAGCTTGGGGCTAGATGGTACACTTATAATACATAGAAAATACCAGACCACAGACAAATATCTAAGCATAAATACTTGTCTGAGGCGGGAATCGAACCCAGGCTGTGTTTGGCAGTCCGGCATGGTGACCATTGTGCCAACTGGGTCGTCACAAATGCATAATAATTTCGAAGAAAAACCTACCTGACCTGGTCATTGACCTATCATCTCTGTCAACAATAAGTGGTCAAACAGTAGTGAGTATGTGACATTACGAGTATCTTGTGTAAGACATGTACTTTACCGTTCATTGGTCGCGTTTACCATTAGAAGTGTGGGGCGTGCGGTGCCGGCCGCTCAATGGTGCATTGTCTGCCTTTTGTGTTCATCATTGATTGGGATAACGTTGATTTATTTCATATAACAGAGAAACAGACAGACATACAGACACAAAATTTAAAAAAAACGTGTGGCACTCGGGGACTGCCGCGGTATATTACAATACAATATTCGGCCGAGCTACATGGTAGGCGGAGTGGGGGTGTTAGATTTTATTTTCGTTACGGAATATCTTGATTCGGTCGCCGCGCTCAAACCCGCGATAAAAGCTATGCAACATCTTAAAAATAAGGAACGTGTCGCGAAACACGTGTTTGGAACGAAGTCCCTTAGTGTCTCTTACAGTTTTTCGTTTCATGTTTTCGTAACGGGTAACATTTGTTCTCAGTTAGGTTAGGTTAGATCGACAACCCGCGATAAGTAACTTCTAAAAACTACATTTTTGTTCTACTACTTTTCTTAAGTCGACTTGACCCATTTTGTTTAAATTAGCTTCCAAGTACAGAGTTTTTGTCTTCTCATTCTTTATTTCTAGCAGCGCTCCGCGGTTTTAGCCGCGTTACTCCAGAATACTGGGATAAAAGTATTCTATGTTACTCCCAATGAATCAATGTATCCTCACACCAAGTTTCATCAAAATCGGTCCAATAGTTTCTGAGCCTATACGTTACAAACAAACAAAAAAATCTTTGCTCTTTATAGTATTAATGTAGATATAGATAACAAAGAAACAGATAGAGAGACATGAGTTTTAAAACTAAACACATTTTCACAAAAAAACAAAGAAAACTCATCATCATCATCCGAGCGATGTTCCCGGTTGCATCCCTCTCGGGAGCCCGGGGTCCGCTTTCCTACTCTTACGCCTCCACTTCGCACGGTCTTCGGCATCCCGGTTAGTAAGGCCATTTGCACGCATATCACCCTTTACGACGTCAAGCCAGCACTTATTGGGTCTACCCAGTCTGCCACGACCCGGCGGAGGCGCCATGTCAAGACATTTGTTCCCCACGTAACTAGCCGGTTAAGCCTAATAGAAATCACCAAACAAAACGTGACGAGAAATCTTATACGAATATACTTTAAAGATAATAGAATTAGAGGAACATGATCCCACGGTGTCACAGTGATTGTCCTATCATTGTACAGTGAGTGGCTATTAGATCAATTACCTACTGTTTACCTACTGTTTGTGCCACAATAACTGTACTGTTGTTTATCTAGGACTGGGTTGTAATGTAAGAGAAATCAAGCCTTTGTGTAAGAACCGTAGAGATGATTGTTTTCTTTTCTTGATCTAATTACTAATTGAAATAGGTAACTGGTCTCAAAGCCGTGGAAATAACGGAATAAAAAAACCTATCCTAGTCTATTCAGATATCCAACTACCTTCAAACCATGTTTCATCCCAATCGGTTCAGCAATTTGGACGTGCATGAAGCCAAAATCTTAAAAACACTTTTTTGTGGATTTTAACTCGTGTTGAGTTTTTTTCCGAGACCCACCCATCACTAGTCTAGTGCTGCAGTCAAGAGTATTATTAATCATTTATTTTAAGTAACAGACTTCAAAATAAGGACAGACACATATAAAAAAGATACCTATACAGACTAACATACATATCACTATCACTTCATCACTATCACTTCATCACTATCACTATCACTTCACTACATAGTATAAAACAAAGTCTCTTTTTCTGTTTCTATGTCCCTATATCCCTTTGTATGCTTAAAGATTTAAGCATACAAAGGGATATAGGGACATCTTTAAAACTACGCAACGGATTTTGATGCGGTTTTTTTAATAAATAGAGTGATTCAATAGGAAGGTTTATATGTATAATACATGCATAATATAGCCGTGCGAAGCCGGGGCGGGTCGCTAGTCGGTTGATATAATAATATAAGTTTTAGAGTTATCTCATCTTCGAGACTTGAAAAAAAATGTTACCTGCCTTTGTGATAGTTTATACAGTTCTGAATTTCTTGCAAATAAATATTGCTACGAAAGTGTTCTCGTGCCCGTAGTTTTTAATCCAAAAAAATCTGAAATCAAAATGATCATCTTCTTCTAGGTCTTTAAAAGTAAATTTTCCTTTTGATTCAGAAAATAGAAGCAACCATTTTAAGAACTAAAGGCTTTAGGTAATTCCGATAATCATATCTTACAAAACAAAGGGCTATACCCTGCAAACCTTATAATTTCCGTGCCGTTTGAAGACCAGCCCCTGTTCCGAGAAGGCAGCATTTATCCAGCTTTTTAGCTGCACATAAACTGCCTCCCTCGCGTTTACTCCCGTAGGGTGGATTCAATCGATATGCAAGTTTCATAGGGTGACCAGGTGGTAGGGATATTTGCAGACTTGAAAACTGAACAATGAAGAATGTTAACTAATTTTGATTATTAGCTCTCCATTTTGTCAAAAATAAAAAAATACAGGTGAAAGAATTACTTCGATATGTCAATAGGTTTCCGATTAAAAGAAAAAAAAACTAAGCAGATCGTTGTAAAATGACGTCACACGAGGTCACGTGACTGTGCGGGACTCGAAGTTTATCGTAATTTTAATTGAACGTAAAATCAAAACAAATAGTTATTTTTGACTACATCAAAAACTAGTGTATTTGTATATATACAAGCTTTACTGTTACAAACTTTCAACCGATTTCGCATACCTACTAACATTCTTCATTAATAGAATATACAGACGCATATAGCTACTTTTTATGCCACGAAATAAAGACAATCACACCACTATTTGCGTATCCATCTGCAAGACACCTTTTTCTAATGTCTTATCTCTTCTGAGGCTAGAGGGGTGTGAGGGGTGTGTATGGGGCCCGCTAAGATCTTTGGGCCCAAGTCAACCTCACCTGCAAGCTGGTGCACCTGCTGAGAGACGGACGAGGCTCTGGCGCTGACTTTTCCTCTCTGGGGTTGGGGGGTCAGACGGCAGTCGCCCCCGTAAAAGTCAAGTTAAAGCCACATCAGAAATGGAAAGTCAAGAAAGAAGTTGTCCCACAGATAGGGCGCCGCCGCATAACGGCGCGCAGGAGCCTCGCCCGACTCCTGTGGGAAGTGGACGAGGGCTACCGTGCCATGGGCGGGCACGGCCAAAGACGCGAGCCCCAACTCACAAAAAGAAACTCCGCTTCGCAACGTGGAACATTGGCACGCTAACCGGACGCGCGAGGGAGCTAGCCGACGTACTTTCCAGGCGAAAAGTGGCCGTGGCGTTCCTGCAGGAGACTCGATGGAAAGGCAGCAGATCCCGGCACATTGGGAACGGCTACAAGCTGATCTACACGGGTGCACCTGGTGGAGAGAACGGGGTGGCTGTGGTACTCGCTGAGGGGTTTCATGATTGTATCTTGGAGGTAAAACGCTTTAGCGACCGACTTATGGCCGTGAAGGTGCTTATTGAGGGGGTTGTAACCCACTTAATAAGTGCTTATGCGCCGCAGGTCGGTTGTAGCGACGCTGATAAGATATTGTTTTGGAACAAACTCGCTGAGGTCCTCGGGGCCATCCCGTTGTCACAGGGGATCGTTTTGGGTGGTGATCTTAACGGTCATGTTGGCGAGATGGGGGTGGAATTTGAGCGTGTTCACGGAGGCTACGGGTACGGCGGTCGGAATGCGGAAGGGGAAGAAATCCTACGTACGTGTGCCACTGCCGACCTGGCCCTCGTGAACACTTACTTCAAAAAGAAACCCGACCACTTAATCACCTACAAGAGTGGAAGGCACGCTACCCAAATCGATTTTCTAATCACCAGGAGACATCATATCGGCAACGTAGCTAACTGCAAAGTCATACCAGGTGAGAGTCTTACTGATCAACACCGTCTTCTTGTCATGGACCTCTGTGTGAAACCCAAAGACAAACACCCTGAGCAATGTCGTCGCCGAATCAGATGGTGGATGCTGGATGAAACCAAATCCCAGAAGCTTGTCTCGGCTATCGGTGACAAGTGCGCTGGTGCCGAAGACGAACTAGTCCAGGACCACTGGGATAGGATTCAGGCATCGATCACTGGTGCGGCGAAGGCAGTGCTTGGCATGTCTAAAGGTGGACGCAAATGTGACAAGGAGACTTGGTGGTGGGACGACACAGTCCAGAGGGAGACTAAGGCGAAGAAAGCCCTCTTTAAAAAGTGGCAAGCGTCCAGCTCTCCTGAAGATCGCGACTCGTATAAAGCCGCCAAACGTGCCACAAAAAGAGCAGTAGCCAGAGCCAGACAGAACCACTTACAGTCACTGTACGATAAGTTGGAAACGTCTGAGGGGCAGAAGCTTATTTATAAGTTGGCGCGTTCGAGGGTAAAAGCGGCGCAGGATATATCCAATTGCCGCTGTGTAAAAGACCCCGATGGTAACCTGCTTTGCGAGGACCTCGCGGTGAAGGAGAGATGGCGCTCTTATTTCCACGAGCTGCTGAATAAGCAGTACAAAGAGGTGCAGCCGCCGGAACTCCCTCCGAATCAAGGACTTGTGCCACCGATTACGCCTGACGAAGTCCTCAAGGCTCTTCGCCGCATGAAGAATCGGAAAGCTGTCGGAGCCGATGGAGTCCCTATCGAAGTGTGGAAGGCGATGGGTCCTCGTGGTGTGGGCATCTTGACCAACCTCTTTAACCGCATACTCGAGACCGGCGAGATCCCTGCCCAATGGAGATTGAGTATTATTACCCCAGTTTTCAAGGGCAAGGGATCGGTGCAGGAGTGTGGCAGTTATCGAGGTATAAAGGTCATGTCCCACACCATGAAGCTCTACGAGCGGATAGTGGACTCTCGGATCCGACAGGAGTGCACTGTCTCTGGGTGTCAATATGGTTTCCGCCCTGGGCATGGCACCATGGACCCTGTTTTCGCCCTAAGGATCGTTATGGAGAAATACAGGACGAAGAATACGCCTCTGCATTTTCTATTCCTAGATTTGCAGAAGGCCTTCGACTGTGTTCCTCGCATGATGATCTGGTGGGCGCTGCGGTCCAAAGGGGTTCCGGAAGCTTATGTTGAAATCATCAGAGACATGTACCGAAACTCTGATTCTGTGGTGCGAACTGCTGTTGGCGACACTAAGCCCTTCCCTGTTACCGTTGGAGTTCACCAGGGTTCCGTCCTAAGCCCGTTCCTGTTCAGCGTAATATTGGATGCACTGTCCGTTGCCATCAGGGATGCACACGAGGAGCCTCCATGGCTGCTCATGTACGCTGATGATATTGCGCTGGCGGATTCGGATAAGGGGCGGCTGGTCCAACGTGTACACACGTGGAAGGAGTCGCTTGAGAACGGCGGTTTGCAACTGAATGTGGCGAAAACAGAGTACTTGGCTTGCAATACCACAGATCCCACACCTGTCTGCGTAGACGGTCATATGGTCGAGCGGACAGACCAGTTTAAGTACTTGGGATCTGTGCTTCGCGCGTCCGGCGACATCGATTGCGACGTCAAGTCACGCATGTCAGCGGCTTGGGCCAAGTGGCGTGAGGTGACTGGTGTCATTTGCGACCCCAAAATGCCGGTTAAACTAAAGGGACAGGTCTATAAAACCATCATTAGACCTGTCCTTTTGTATGGTAGTGAGGCGTGGCCGGTACTTGAGCGACATAAGCAGGAACTGCGTGTCACGGAGATGAAGATGTTGCGCTGGATGTGTGGAGTGACGCGAAAAGATCGCGTCAGGAACTCCCGCATCCGGGGCAGCCTTCATGTCCGAGACATTGCAGATAAATTGCAAGAATGTCGCCTACGCTGGTACGGTCACGTCTTGCGAAAACCGGCTAATTACGTGGGGAACAAATGTCTTGCCATGGCGCCTCCGCCAGGCCGTGGCAGACTGGGTAGACCCAAGAAGTGCTGGCTTGACGTCGTAAAGGGTGATATGCGTGCAAATGGCCTTACTAACCAGGATGCCGAAGATCGTGCGAAGTGGAGGCGTAAAAGTAGGAAAGCGGACCCCGGGCTCCCGAGAGGGATGCAACTGGGAACATCGCTCGGATGATGATGATGATGATCTCTTCTGAGGCTACTGAATGATGGGAGAAGCGGTGACCAACCTAATTATTTCTAAAATACGAAGTGCAGCCAGGTTGTGTTACATTAAATATCGTTTAGCAAATTTTTTGCACCATTTTTTTTTAAATTATAGGTCAGCGTTTGACAATCATTACACCTGCTTGATGGTTCTTGACGACTTGACGATACGGCCTAAGATGTTACACGCTTCCTTAGACGATACCTGTATCACTATTACTTATCGCCCGAATACTGAAAGGCTACTTATCTTAAGTGGCGATTAAATTGACATCTAAGTGTATGATTACATAGGATAGGAGCGTCTTGTACATTTAGGGGCACCCCTAAACATTTGAGACTCATTTGAGTATTTGGGCATTATAAATCAATTCTTCCTATACTATAGGAATATCGCCAAAGTTTCGGTTAGTTTGGTTCACCTACACACACCCTTCAGGTGAGTCACGGGTCGTGTCGTGACTCTATCTCCCACTATAGTGTGGGTGTCGACATTTGTGTGCGTGCCAGACGAGCTGGCGACTGTCCTCACACGAAGCGGACATTGAATTGGCCTATGCTGAAAATGAATAAGATTTAAAATCATTCGTTTACAGACAGTACCTTTATCCCACTAACCAACCAATTTTGAATTTAAATATTGCAGGACATTCAAAATCCATTAATGCACTACTGGGTTCGGGCCCACGAGGCCAACAACTTGCCCGTTTAAGATCATTTTGATCACCCCATGAGTTTCTTGTGCCTTCTTCTCATTGGTGGGCGCGTTCCGAAGGCACACATCCTAACTTAGTTTTTAAGACGATTTTATGTGGTCTATATACTTATTTTTGAAGATATAAAAATTGACTTTTGACTTTTTTTACTTTTGCTGATGCCAATTCAATTCACCCCAAGTGCTTGTAGGTGGTAAAATGTTTTTAACATATCCAACGTAACACGCGTCTCTCGGGGGAGAGAACACATGGACACACTACACACGTACACTGTAGCCACGTAGCACAACTTTTGTATGTTTGCGTTGGATTTTTAGACACACCTTTATTTTTTCATCTTTTTAGGGAAAGGGTGCCCATGAGAATAGGCTTTTTGCAATTCAATGTTTCGCTTGACTGCCTTTGTAAATTATGACAGTTTTAATATATATTATGTTGGAAAAACTTTAGTTTTTTTCCATAAAATTCCCCTGTTTACTACCTGAATATGCTTCTAGAGCAATTGCTTCTGTGATTTACTTTTTTTTAGGTTTTGTAGATGGTCACGTTTCCTTGGGTTAGTCTCCGAGCTCCGAGGTTCTAAATTCACTTTCTAAATTCTTGACAAATGACGACTATGAATCTATACTTTATATTATTACTAGCGACCCGCTCCGGCTTCGCACGGCTATATTGTGCATGTAAGCATACAAAGGGAAATAGAGACATAGGGACGGCAAAAAGTGACTTTATTTTATACTATGTAGTGATAGTGAAGCTAAAGAGTTTGTTTGTTTGAACGCGCTAATCTCAGGAACTACTGGTTCGAATTGTAAAATGATTTTTGTGGATAGTCCATTTATCGAGGAAGGCTATAGGCTACTTTTTATGCCGATATTCCCACGGGATCGGGGGTTAGGCGGGTAAAACCTAGAATAAAACGAAAACAAAATAGTTCTCAACAGTTCGGTAATCGGACTAGCAAACGAACTACTGAGATAAAGCCAAACAGATAGGCATGGTTAGAGCAAAATAAGTTTTATGAAAAAACTAGCTGTACTGTAAGTCCTAATCTGAAACTTTCCATGGGCAATTTTGATTCCACAATAATCAAAATTAATTATTATTTATTTATTTATTTATTTATTTTTTGACTAAAAACGGGGCCCTATTACTAAGACTCCGCTGTCCGTCTGTCCGTCTGTCTGTCACCAGGCTGTATCTCATTTACCGTGATAGCTAGACAGTTTAATTTTTTACAGATAATGTATTTCTGTTGCTGCTATAACAACAAATATGCACTAAAACAGAATTTATTGGTTCTTGTATTTTTGTATGATTTTTATGTATGCATTTTTATCTATCAAAAACTTCAATAGCCTATTAAATCAGCTAGCCAATATAAAGATGTCTACAATCGTAATCACAGGTTAACTCAAAGAAGTAACGTTTAACCTGACCACACCGTGAAATGGACGCAAATTGCAATACATCTTCTGTGAGGCGAAACCGCGTATATCATTACCACGTGAAAGTTATGTATTTCACTTATATTGTGAGACAGTTTCATGGTCTTATGTAAATCGTTGAGGTCTACGCCCAGTCTAATAGTAAGATATTCAAGTATTTCGTCGGACAATTCAAGAATAGAATCACTATCACTATCACTACATAGTATAAAACAAAGTCGCTTTCTCTGTCCCTATATCCCTATGCTTAAATCTTTAAAACTACGCAACGGATTTTTATGCGGTTTTTTTTAATAGATCAAGACGTGATTCAAGAGGAAGGTTTATATGTATAATACATGCATAATATAGCCGTGCGAAGCCGGGGCGGGTCGCTAGTAGAATATAATTTATTCCGACAAACACACGACATAATAAACACACAAATAAGAAAAGTAAAACAAATGAGAAACAGTACTACAAAAAAAATACAATAAATACACAGAATAGGTAAAAAATAAGTATCTGAGAAGTCGTGTGTTGCCCGAATAGGCTCAGCATGTGCTGCAGATACGCAACGCACATCTGCAGCGCTGGTCTTCCGGTCGCACCCTCTCTGTTCACTGTGCACTGTTTTATAAACTTTTGGCGTTCTTAAAAGTATGTCTAACTGCCCGGGACTGATCATAGATCAACAGCAGCAGGTCGCAAAATGGGCAAATAAGATCTGCCCATTTTGCGACCTGCTCATTATCATATTTGCACATTATACTTAACCAGCTCATTTTGCGACTTGCTCATTCTGCTATGGATACCGGGAAATATTTAGCTATATAAATTAAATGTAGAAATACGTCGTTTCCAATTTTTCCCACGGTTCTTCTAGTACGGTCAGCAAGACAAGTATTATCACTAATCACTACATAGTATAAAACAAAGTCGCTTTCTCTGACCCTATGTCCCTATATCCCTATGTATGCTTAAATCTTTAAAACTACGCAACAAATTTTGATGCGGTTTTTTTTAATAGAGTGATTCAGGAGGAAGGTTTATATGTGTAATACATGCATAATACAGCCGTGCGAAGCCGGGGCGGGTCGCTAGTTCTACAATAAATTGTGACTAATTATTTTTCCCAATTATTTGTTAATGGTTTAGGTGTTTCTGTATGAATATCACTACATAGTATAAAACAAAGTCGCTTTCTCTGTCCCTATGTCCCTATATCCCTATGTATGCTTAAATCTTTAAAACTACGCAACGGATTTTGATGCGGGTTTTTTAATAGATAGAGTGATTCAAGAGGAAGGTTTATATGTATAATACATACATAATATAGCCGTGCGAAGCCGAGGCGGGTCGCTAGTATATTTATAAAACAAAAAATATTTAATTATTGTCTGGCCACTATAACACAAGCCTAGTAGCTACGGGTCAGATGGCGCTGTGTAACAATGTCCTGCAATATTTATACATTTCAACTTTGCATTGTATTTTAACAAAACTCTAAAGCTCACCTTCCTCAAACCATCTCCATCTTATAACCATCCCTATACCTATTATAAACCGTAAATAATAACACTTATTAAGATTCCTTTCATCCCTTACTTACCCTTTATAATTCACCCTTTCAAAGGTCACCCTATTGGGTCAACTCTCCTTTGTTAACTCGGACCAATCGTAGCAAAAAAATAGTTATTTATAAGCTTGACCATTGTCCAGAATGGTCCAGATGACCCTTACTCGTATTACATGGTCACTGAGTGGGGTCAATTGAAAACAAATGGGCTGGGGTGATGGTCAATGGAATTAAGATGGAGTATTTTGAGTTCAGGTAAAAAAGGGAGAAAAATATAAATATTTAGTTCTATTGATTTTTATCCGACTGCGCGACGACGTAATGGAGTGTTTAACAGTATGTATGTTTGTTTTTAAAGTAATTTCGCTCTCTTAAATTTACTTCATTTCAGATTATAAATTTATTTAGTAGAAAATTATCTAACAAACAAATAGTGAAATAATTAAATAATGAATAAATAAATGGATCAGGCTATTTGGCATACATTATAGTTATGTATGACGTAGGCAGGTAACCACTAACAAAATATTTTAAAAATACAACTCCTACGCGGACGAGGTCGCCAGTAAAAACTTATAATCAAAAATTTCCCAATAATAATAAAGTCTAGTATTTTATCTTCCATAAACTACCCACGGCATCACACAATGCGTATTACCATTCACAGCACATCCCTTACCATACAAGTTTCTTAAAATATTAGGATTACTCAACAGCTTTCCATTCAATTTCCTCAGACTGTCTAATAAGCTAAACTTCTTTGTTTCATTCCGAATTTTCACAGTGTGAAACCTCATCTGTCCTAAATGTTCATAAGAAAACTTCGGACTAATTAGCCCGTGATCTTTTGCGAATTGCTCTGCTTGATTTTCTTCTTTGAATTCTCTAAAATCTTCTGTACTTCCTAAACTAGACTCATCTTCTTTCAGAGGTCTGGCATCGGTTATTCTTTGATCATCTTCTGACTGAACTTTATCCTTACCTTTTAACTCACTTCCAACATTATTCTCTTCTAATTCTTCTTCTCTAAATATTTCAATGTGTGTCTTATTAAAGTCATCTTCTTTAAATGTATGTTCTTTTGTATTTCTAGGATTCGTCTCTTCTTTTTTCTTAACATCTACAACTTTTGCTTGCACATTCGTTGAATTTTTAATATCTATTCGATTAATACTATTGTTTTTTGTGTGTATTAGTTTTAAACACGTGGTGTGAGCCATAAGTAAAATTGTAAGTACTATAAACCTCATGGCTAATACTGAATTAATTATTTCGGATATCTCGATTGTGATCGTGTGAAATCGATTAAAGTGTGAAATAAGCAATATCGACGTTTTATGATTATTTGATTTTTACTGTCAGGTCAGTGAAGAATCAGAAAATATTAATATGAGAACTAGTTTAGGACTTGAAGGTAAATTCTTGTTAATAACATTGCAATATCATTCCGATTGCATTCCGATTTCAAAAGATACCCTCAATGTCAGTGGTTATTACAAAATGCTAACTTAGAGGGTATTTTAAGCTATTTTGAGGGTATTATTTGTGATCGAAATGCAATCAAAACGATATTGAAATGTAATTAGAAAAATTATATTTACGAGAATGGGCCTTCAGGGCATAGCGGCAGTTAATACATAAAATATGGCGTTAGGTTACGAAGAAAAGGTCCTATAATTACTAACATTTTTTATTTCCGCGAACGTATACTACTTAGTTCGCTGGCTCACTCAACGACCCAGAGTGGATCTTGGCTTCCGAATCAAGTGTCTTCCATCGCTCTGTCTTACACGATTACTTGTAAATTGTGATTTGAAGTTCGCACAGGTCAGCTTCCACTGTAAAATAAATAAATTTTATTATTATTTATTTATTTTTAGGTCAGCTTCCACTGTGCACTTCCGGCGATTCTTGGGTAACCTCATCGGCCATCACGTACCTACCTTAACGTAACGTCTTCCATGTGGATGCTACAGTCAAAAAATTCCACAACGCTTTCTCAGCGATTTTTTCATGTTTTCTTAATATCATAAGCAAACAAACTACCCTTCTTGTTTGACCACTTGCCATCAATCATGCTGTGTCCTATGTTATTGTAGTTTTTGCACGGCTCCCTTAAGGTGTTTATGCAAATCTTCGCAATTAATATTTTACAACGGTGTTGCGTTGCAGTATGCTTTTGTGTTATTTGCAGCTGGACTCTGGGACCATATAGGAAGGAGTTAGTTATCCATGTTTAGAAAAAATGAATTTTTGCTTGCTAACGCTTCAAAAGCAATTTTTTTTAAGTTTATTAATAACTAGCAGCGCTCCACGGTTTCTCCCAAGTAACTCCTGATTCCGTGCAATTATCAGGATAAAAAGTAGCATATAACACTCCCAATGAATCAATGTATACTCATACCAAGTTCCATCTAAATCGGTCCAATAGTTTCGGAGTCAATTCGTTACAAACATAAAAACAAAGAAAAATCTTTCCTCTTTAAGATATTAGTGAAAATTGTTCAAACATCAGAATTTTTTAAATATTTTATTTTAATTTATCGACTAAGGTGCGACAAATATAGATTCAAATTCCTTTGAAAGCTAACTTAATACGGACTATCCTAATATTTTTAATAACTTTAACTATAATTTGTGTTAGGTAAATACTTGCATCTTTAGCCCTGCTCAACAATAAAATCCTTCAAAAGGCAATAAAACGTTTCCCCAGCTTCCGATCTATTAAAATTCTCAACCCAGCATCCCTATCCCACGTCAGAACAATAAAAAACATCCCAAATTACCATAAACAACTCATTAATCCACCGTAGGTCGGTTATAACCAGTTAAGAACCGGTTTTATCCGGAAACAACTCGATGTACCATGATCCTATAGTCTCCGACACCATAGACAATCATCCTTGGCTACCCTTTTGTCGTTTTTTTGCAAGATCCGACCACTCTTTTGTAGTTTTAAACGATTAGTGAGAAACTTAAATAGTCTGTCCGAAGTTTTGAATGTTTAAGATTGGGGGTCAAAATAGAATTAACGGTTAAGGGTTTGATTGAAGGGAATCTGCGGAAGTAGTTGCTGTGGACGTTTCTTACTGAACTTTCATAATTCATAATAAAAATTCATAATTCATAATAATTTATTCATAATTTTCGTTCGTTTCATTGATTTTGCGTGCAATAAATCCTATCCCACTAATCTTACTAATCTACTATACTTATCACTATCACTACATAGTATAAAACAAAGTCGCTTTCTCTGTCCCTATTCCCTTTGTATGCTTAAATCTTTAAAACTACGCAACGGATTTTGATGCGGTTTTTTTTAATAGATAGAGTGATTCAAGAGGAAGGTTTATATGATAACTAGCGACCCGTCCCGGCTTGGCACGGCTATATTATGCATGCATTATACATATAAACCTTCCTCTTGAATCACTCTATCTATAAAAAAAACCTCATCAAAATCCGTTGCGTAGTTTTAAAGATTTAAGCATACAAAGGGAAATAGGGACAGAGAAAGCGACTTTATTTTATACTATGTAGTGAAGTGATACATGCATAATATAGCCGTGCGAAGCCGGAGCGGGTCGCTAGTAATATTATAAAGCTGAAGAGTTTGTTTGTTTGAACGTTCTAAACTCAGCTACTGATTCGAATTGAAAAAATATTTTTGTGTTAGTTAGTCCATTTATCGGGAATAGCTATAAAGGCTTTAGGACATCACGCTGTGACCAATAGGAGCAAAGAATCAGTCGGAAATGTGGAAAAAACTGGAAAATTGGAAAACTGGAATCTTTGAGGGCTTCCGTTGTTTGTTTGGTATCAAATTATTTGTGTATATTCGTTAGGTCTGAGAATCGAACAACATCTGTATTTTATTTTCTTTGTTAATGGCAAAACAACTTTTGCTGGAACATTTATCATTTTTTATTGTAATTAACATTTATAATGATAGTATCCTACTAATTTAATAAATGTGAAAGTTTGTGTGTTTGTTACTCCTTCACGCAAAAACGTTCGTACGTGAAGGCCAATTCTCGTAAATAACATTGTTTAAATTACATTTCAATATCATTCCGATTGCATTTAGATTGCAAAAGGTACCTTTAAAGTCAGTTTTCTTTTAACAAAAAGCTAGCTTTGAGGGTATTTTGAGCTACTTTGATTATTTGTGATCGAAATGCAATCGAAATGAAATTGAAATGTAATTTGAGCAATGTTATTTACGAGAATTGGCCTTGGATTAACACTTAAGCTACTTTTAATCCTGATATTCCCACATATATTTGTATGTTTATGGCTTGGTATGAAATTGTTTATGTCAAGCATTACCTATGGTCTATAGGTATCTTTTATGAGCCAAGTGTCCTAGTCCCTACCCGTAGGGATAGGTGGAAATTGACTTCCACTTATCCCTACCAAATATTTTTTGTTCACAAGTACAATTCAGTTCATAAGTAGTTCAGAATAAAAACTCTACGCTAAGTAGCTGTGTAACTTCATCATTTCGGTTGACGCCCAACGTCTCCGTTAAAATTTTTTCAATCTCATCGGATCCACCACTCCAAGGAAAACAAAAATAAAAGACGATCGAAAAAATAAACAAATGTGTCAGTAGATTAAAATTTTTGCTACTAAGTCATTTTTATATTGTTTCATTCCAATTATAGGATGTTTTGCTAGGTCATTTTGATATTGTGTTATTCCAATTATAGGCTGATTTGCTACTAGGTAATTTTGATATTATGTTATTTCAATTATAGGATGTTTTGCTACTAGGTCATTTTGATATTGTGTCATTCCAATTACCTATAGGATGTTTTGCTACTAGGTCATTTTGATATTGTGTCATTCCAATTATAGGATGTTTTGCTACTAGGTCATTTTGATATTGTGTCATTCCAATTATAGGATTGTTTGCTACTAGGTCATTTTGATATTGTGTCATTCCAATTATAGGATGTTTTGCTACTAGGTCATTTTGATATTGTGTCATTCCAATTATAGGATTGTTTGCTACTAGGTCATTTTGATATTGTGTCATTCCAATTATAGGATGTTTTGCTACTAGGTCATTTTGATATTGTGTCATTCCAATTATAGGATTGTTTGCTACTAGGTCATTTTGATATTGTGTCATTCCAATTATAGGATTGTTTGCTACTAGGTCATTTTGATATTGTGTCATTCCAATTATAGGATTTTTTGCTATTTAGGTCATTTTATATTGTTCCATTCCAATTATAGGATGTTTTGTTACTAAGGCATTTTGATCTTGTGACGTTTTGATATATAGGACATTTTGCTTTTAGGTCATTCCGATATGTAAGGATCTAAATTGGTACACTTAACTAAGTAGATAGATAAGTATACCAATTTAAATAAAACATAAAAGTTTGTTGATTCCTTTGTTCCACCAAAGCACAACCTTCATTCGTAGTGAAGTAAACGTCGATTCCTCCCATCTGCTGAACCCAGCGAGCCATGCTGATAAAACCCGTCCAAAGATAACGCTAATACCACAATATTCTGAACAGAACAAACGAAAATCAATCCTAAATGTATGAAGACAAATTGCAATTAAACTGCAATTGTAAATTGGTAACAGTATGCACAAATATCAGTTTACCAATGTGATATTTAGCTTTATTTTGTCAGGTTTAAAGTTGATTTTAGTTTGTGTTTCGAGTGAGTGTATTGAGGTCAACGCTTCGCACCTTGAGAGCTCGTTCCTTTATCAGTGACAAGAAAATGAGAGGGGAGCGATGACGGTTTTTTTATAATTACTTGGAAAATGCACAAAAACGTTCATGTTTTTGTGATAATTGTCACTAAAGCGCTGAGTACACTGAGGCGGTACAGGGAGAGTTCCGGGGAGAGAGGAATTTTTGTAATGTAAGAGATTTATACAAAATACCACATAGACACCGGCCGGTCTCTATGTGGCATGGAGACTAGAATCTCGAACTTTACAAAAATTCCCGCGTTCCGGAACGTAATCAGTACCTACCACTTATTATCACAATTATACTTATGTTATGTACGGTCGGCTGCCTAATTGCAGACCCACCGTAGAGCTCCAAAACGGCTGTTATAAGAACGTTTTCAACATAAGCAAGATTCTAGACACCAGCTTTAGGTGAAGTTTTCAGTCTTCTAACTCATCAATAATCAAACAAAAATTATTAGAACGCAAACATTTCAATAATAGTAATTTTCGAACTCTACTGAAAGCTGCAATTATGCAGCCGACTGTACAGTCTCATTACCAATTAGCTGAAACCCACGTGACCTAGAGCTCACTCGCAAATCTGTAAGGTTGTAAAGTACCCTATGTCCACTAGTCCTTGCCCACTGTCAAATGGCTACTCCATTTGATTACTTACTTCTGTACTCATTCCAGTTCAAAATTTAAGCCAATAAGTTTTTTTATTATATTCTTATTTGACGTCAAACCGTTATTTTTTGTCCAAGATTCTCCGATAACCGTTTCTGCATCAGCATGCACCGGATCATTACAAGCATCATCACATATGTATTAAAGACTTACTTTTGAGGGTCGACAAAAATGACGGTTTAGTTACAAAGCTAGCCAATCTATTATTCCAGTAATGGGCTTAGTTCGTAATTAACGTAACGTTTTTACCCGACTACGGAGAAGCCAAAATGGAGGAATATGTTTTTGACCAGCCGCCCAATTGCCGTATTCTTATGCAGCGCGTCTTGACTGCGTTTGCGTCATAACCATAGATTTCGTATTGCTAAGACGCACTCGTCACGCACACGTTACGCACTCGTCACGCACTCGTCACGCACTCGTCACGCACTCGTCACGCACACGTTACGCAAACCTAAACGTCGTAACGTGTGCGTGACGAGTGCGTCTTAGCAATACGAAATCTATGGTTATGACGCAAACGCAGTCAAGACGCGCTGCATAAGAATACGGCAATTGGGCGGCTGTATGTATGGTCATCGGTTCCTACCTAACTTCAAAACTACTTACAAAAATTTAACAATTGAGGTATCGTTATTACCATCAGAATCTTAAGGTGAAAGGGACCGGCACTCTCTCCATACAAACGTAGTCGATTGTTTCGTCCCTGGATAATGACACTAGCACTACAAATATTTTTGGTGCATAAAACCTATAACTGCTTGACTATGCCCCTATGTCTTGGTTTTTTTATTTTTTTAATTATCATAGAAATTAGGATTAAAAAAAACATAACGGCATGGTCATGGCAATTATAAGTTTTATGCAACAAAAATATTTGCTCTAGTGTCATTATCCAGGGAGGAAACAGTCGACTACGTTTGTATGGAGAGACCGTCGTCGTCGGTACCCTTTCATCTTAAGATAAAGCGCTGAGCACACTGAGGCAGTACCGGGAGTGTTCCAGTGGCGGGAATTTTGTAATGTTCTAGTTTCTATGAACCATGCCACATAGAGACCGGCCGGTGTTTAGGTATGTAGCATGCTGGATAGAAACAAAAATTCCCGCCTCTGGACCGCTTCCGGAACCACATCAGTGTGTTTAGAGCTTTAATGACATTCGTAAATGTTTTTGGCAATTATTCAATACTAAGATAAAAATTTGTGTTTGATAACTCAACAGAACGACCAGCATCTGAATACGAACAAATTCGTGAATAAACACAGCTTAGCTTGCATCTACATCTCACGCAGACATCGCATTGTTCTCGTTCAACAATTTGCATAACCCTGCGAATGCGCCGACAAAGCGCCCGAGCGCATCACTGGTTCTCTAACTGACCCATAATACAGCGCAAAATTTCTCACTGTCCCAAACAAAGGTGTCTTTAATTCTTTAGCCTATTGAGTACTCTATCTTCGTCTATGACCAAACCCTTTTCGCGATACAGTTTTTATGGGAAAAGAATTTCTATGCTCTATTTTTTGCATTGTCCGAAGTAGTCCAACGGATTCGCCTTTGGCAAAAAGAATTTGATATTAATAATGAGTATAATAGAATGGACTTTACGTCTATTATGTAAGTGGCCGTTATGTGTCAATGTAAAGCGCTTTGTATTTAGTTCAGGTGATTTTGATTATAATAATAATATTCAAAAACTTAACTGTTAGGTTTTTAAATGACCATTATGTCATTAGGAATCAATTTTATATAATTCTACACACTGACGCAGGTCACGTAAGGGAAAAAAATTATAATCATGAAAATTCTAGAAAAAAAACCGTTAAAAATTCAATAGATATTGGTTAGACTGCTTTAAGCAATGCATATTTAGCTACTGAATATTATTATATAAAGAAATCATTACAACTACAATAAAATATAGAACACGTTTAACATTACAAATGAGTAATAAAACGTAACAACACAACAGTATTATATCTATCACTAAATCATGTAAAACGTAAAGGTTATCGCGATTTTCCAAAATTACAACCGTTGATACGATATGTTCTCGTTTAAATTGTCCATTGAGTAGGGCGGGTCATTCGTGACCCGTCTGCCAGGTACCCTCAGGTAGCCAACCCGTGCGCAGACAATGTCGGGGTCACATTAACCCCTTACAAGACACCCCGTCAGTGCACCGTTGGGTCATCCGATGATGACCCATCTGACCTCACCGCACAATACCACCCTTTCCTTACAAGCTATTATTTGTAATCCCTTTCGCGAATCTACGTATTCTTTACCATTGTTCCTTTTCTATTTCGGTTCGGACGTTGTCTATCGGTGAAATTTTTGCGTGAGAACGTTCTAGTTTCATTGCAAAATTGTAACGTTCTATATTCTAAAGGTCCTTTTGGTCCTTGGGAAAGTTTGCGTTGGGCAGTAGACAAAGGATGGTCTCTTTTTAATGATTCGCTTTGTCTGCTTGATACGGTTTAGGTGGGTCATTTTTGACCGTTAACGGATTTGCCGATAGTATTTAAGGCGGCCGGTGAGGCGGTTGAGCGACATAAGTGTTTGAGCATCGCAAGGATCTGCATTATCTATGGCATGACTTGTAGGGCCAAATTAATTTTAGCTATATTCAGAAGTTCCCGGAGAATTTTACAGTTCTTCCTTAAAGATTTTAAACATTGATTTTGTGTCTAGTAGGTAGTTAGGTACCTATAGCACACCTATATGAGATATATGACCGTATGAGATTAGGTATTGTTTACTTGGTATTTATTTATATTAAGAATCCAACAAAAATGTTAACAGTAGGTATTTTAATTGGGTATTTATTAACTGAAAGTACCTATTAACTTTCAGTTAAAAGAAAAAGAAAAATTAAGAAATTGTAAAAAATAGTTACGACAAAACCATTTTTCTCCATCTAAAATTATTTTCTGTAAAACGTTTATGTAATCAAAAATAAAAATAAAATATGGACTGCATAAAAAATATTTTTCTGTTTTAAACTTAAAATAGACTTTGAAATAATTATTATTGGTATTTTAAGTAGGTTCTGCATTAAGAAAATACTAAGATTACATCATAAATAACTTCTAGTTAAGGTACTGTTAACTCCACTCCATTTAAAAATATGAATGTATCCAAAACTTCTACCACACCACACCGTCTCTAAGTAAGTATAGACAATTTGTGTATTTATCTAATAATGTTGTATATAAAAAAACGCAGAGAAGCAGTATTCTCTAGAAATTCATTCTCATTTCAGGCTGCCTGAGGCATTAATTAAAACTTTACAACTGTATAAAATCTCTAGTACCTACGCAAGACGTAGTAATTACGATAAAAGTAATAAAAAAAGGCGCTCACCCCCGTAACCGGATGCAGCGGAAGCGGTGCGCGGGGGACACGGGACAGTTGGCACGTGCGCGCGCGCAGGTGCCTCCGCGCCCACGGCAGGGGTAACCAACGTTTTACAGGTTTAATGAAGGCTTTCATTTACAAATATTGAGGTAATTTTTTGATTGGGATATTTTCTACGTTTTTTATTTTATGGAGCTTGATATTTTGATGCTATTACGAGCAACATTTTCACAATACACAAACATGAAAAATATCCCGTTTTAAATAACTTTAGTATTGAAAATAACCGTGTTAGTTTAAAATCGTATACAGGTTGAGGGTTTGATCAAATTCAGTATTTAACAAATATTAATGTAATAAAATCTAAAAATGTTGATAATTTCTGCCATTTCCTCTCAAGTCAAGCAACGGTTAAGCTACCTGTTTGGTAAGATTTAGATCTTGATACTTGTATTAAATAAATTATCGAATAGATGCAGATAGATGGGCATGACAGCAGCAAACGTCTTCGAGATAGACCCAAGAAACGATGGCGCAGTGGATGCAATAGATGTAGAGTTAGCTGAAATTACTGGAGATCGGGACGCACGGGATGAATGGCTTTTGCCTAGAGTGGGGAACAACAGGCTAATTTACGCCTTTTAGTTTTAGTTTTTAGTTACACCAAATTTCCTTGAGTGAGTACAAAATTCAATGAATGTTCTATCTATCACCAAATGACTGACCAACTCGCACCTGACAGATGTTTTAGTTTTAAAACAATATTTAATCATAAAATTAGTATTAAATTAAAAGTCTTGACTGGCTGATACTTTATTTTATTTTTTATTTATTAAGGAAGACAAACAGTTACACTTTACTAGAGGATAAAACTAAATCTAAAACTAAATACCATTTAAATGTCTCCACAAATGGCTTACTTATATACTTATATAAAGGCACAGTCAAAAACCAATATAAGCGAATTGGGCTAAAATTTGGCACACATGCTATATGTGTGCCAAATTTGTGTGTGTGTGTTATAAGGTCGCTAAGGAAAATTCAAAGTAGTAGCTATTATTTCCTTATCTATATATATATATAATCCTTTGTCCTGACTGACTGACTGACGGATCAATGCACAGCATAAGCCGCTGATCGTAGATACCTGAAACTTGGAGGGTGTGTTCTTTGTATGACGTAGGCATCCGATAAGTAAGGATTTTCCGAAATTCTACCCCTTAGGGGATGAAAAAGGGGGGCAAAGTTTGTATGGGACAACGTGATTCCTTGGTCCAATCTACCAGCTCTACGCGGACGAAGTCGCGGGCAAAAGTTAGTATAATATAAAATTCTCTTGTCGCGATGTTATTGCCAAACTCCACCTAAACGTCTGAACCTTTTTGTGTACCTATATTCGTGAGATCGGATTTTTTTCCTTATTTTTTGTATTTTATTTTTTGTAAATGGCAAAACAACGTTTGCCGGAACAGTTAGTAATATAATAAATTTTGACTTCAAGTATCAAACCACGTTTGCCGTAGTAAACACAGGTGGTGAGTTCCTGCCGGCGCGTACGTACCCCTATCTCCCACGCGGTGCTTTGTCTCCGGTCAAAGGAGATCATGGACGTTGGATCCATCGTTTTTTTAACGTCCGTTCGCTTGATTTTGTAAAATAGTTGTAAAAAGCCTAAAACGAGTGCTCGCTGGCTAGTATTGCCAGGTGAAGTTTATGAAAATCGGAACACAAACCACTACAGCGGCTATAAAAAAAACATACTTTTTTTGCGTGATTTTGGATTTTCCTAATTTTTGTTTCCAAACATAACAACGGCTCAAGGCAAACATCTGTAGAATTACCCATGTATCCACGGATTTAATAGGGTAAATTGATACTAAACTGTGGGTCTATGGTGAAAAAAAATACTGGGTTGAGCGGGTTGAGCACAGCGGTGAGACCACAGTTAATACCTCATTTTGAACGCGTCACTAGACTCCTGCGTCACTAGAGTAGCTCCGGCTTAAATCAGAACACCTAAATCACTATCCCTGACTAAAAGGCAAAAAAGACTTCATAAACTTTTCCCAAGTCTTTCCACCTAAATTCTAACCTATTTTTACACCCATTTTTTTTTATACACCATATTTTACTAACGGTATATTTACCATTATTTTAATTAAACCAGTAGGTTTTCTTAAACCATCCCTCACATACACCCTTACCAACTTACTGTTTGATAGCACCCCAGCAATTATCATAACCCCTGCGCCATGTGTTTAAGACTGTTTAAGACCAGCATATGACGTCTTAAAGACATGTTCGATTTACGTTGAGACCGTTGCCTTTGGCGGGTAAATCTATTGGAATCTAATTAGGATGAAGCATAATATTAAAGTCCCTTAAAAGTAGACTGGGTGTTCCCTTGACTTGCACAATAAAAAATAAATGCGTTTAGGAAAAGTGTCAAACTTATAAAATAATATCAACATTGTATCTAGATACAAATTGTATTTAATTTAAGGTGCCTACCCATGAATTGTAACGGGTAAATTGTCAACCTAACGTTTGCATCATCATCATCAATATACAACAAAGTCGCTTTCTCTGTCCCTATATCCCTATGTTTGCTTAAATCTTTAAAACAACGCAACGGATTATGATGCGGTTTTTTTTAATAGAGTGATTCAAGAGTAAGGTTTATATGTATAAAACATGCATAATATAGCCGTGCGAAGCCGGGGCGGGTCGCTAGTATTCTATAAGCTACATTCTTTCGATTGATGTGGAATTTTTCTATTAACCAAACCACGGAAAGGTTTAAAAAAAATGTTAGTTACCTAATCATATTCTGGACTGAAATTTTTAGACAACTTTTCAATTGCTTATATAATTGAGACAATGTCCATTTCTCACAAATAGCATAGTTTTGCATAGTATTTCAATCGCTCATATTATTGAGACAAGGTCCATCTCTCAAGCATTGCATAGTATTTCAATTGCTTATACCTATAATTGAGACAATGTCCATCTCTCACAAATAGCATAGTTTTGCATAGTATTTCAATCGCTCATATTATTGAGACAAGGTCCATCTCTCAAGCATTGCATAGTATTTCAATTGCTTATATAATTGAGACAATGTCCATCTCTCACAAATAGCATAGTTTTGCATAGTATAAAATTTCAATCGCTCATATTATTGAGACAAGGTCCATCTCTCAAGCATTGCATAGTATTTCAATTGCTTATATTATTGAGACTATTTAAAAGGTTCATCTCTCACAAATAGCACAGGTATAGTAAGTAGAAAGTGTAAGGTCAGTGGCTCATGTGTGATCGCCACCACCAGCGCCAGATGCAGGCACATCTGCCGACGCGCTCCGCTAGTCTCTAACGTCTTCGTATTGTAACAAAGTTAATAGAAGATATACCTATAGAAGCGAGACGTCATTTAGGTTTAAATTATTGAAATCTTCCTTAGTTTTATGCAAGATGCTGATTTAATTTCGACTAGTATAGGTACTGCTGATCTATGTTAATTTAATGTCCAAAGAACAAGGGCGAATTATTGTCTCAAAAGTTTTGGCGTCTTAAAATTTGAGTACAACCATGGTGTTTATTTAATTATATAATGTTTTTTGGCGCTAATTATTTATTCTATATAACCACCGTTTATAAAATCATATTGATTAGTATAAACACGATTACTTGGTACTTCCGTTCTACTCAATTTGCATTTCGGTAATACCAGTACTAGAGCATTACTTCTATTTTAGAAGTTATAAATATTAAATGACACATTTTTTCTCTATGGATATGTATTTATATTTTTAATTATTGTGCATTATGTAGGTACTTATAATAACTAATTATAATGAATCAAAGACAATGAACATACAAAATAAACAACAAAATAATGAACTAAGATATTTTAGCAGTAGAAAATAAATTGAAATTATGGCAACACTAAACTCAAGTGACGGACGAATGACATGCGACTCCGGCGCCGCGCCGCCGAGCGTGTTGTTTGCTGAGGTTGTTTGTGTTTCATTGCGATTTTGTTTTTTTATTATCTTTTTAACGGCGGTTCCTATGGAGAATTTTGGTTGTTATATGTATTCTAGGACTTGTGTAGATTGTTTTAGTATTTTTTTTACATCAAGACGCCAAAGTTTTATATAAAAGAAAACCATGTATGGAAAACTGCCCATGTTCTTTAGTAATTTCAATTACCTTCTATATTGGATAAATTTATTAATTAAAATTTAAACTCCTTCCTGTTGACAGATTTGTCTATTTGGTACACACTTTTAGTTCTAATGACAATACAATTTATTTCATTACTATAAGCGCTCCGCGGTTTCACCCGCGTAACTCTCGATCCCGTGGGAATATATTCAATTCAAACAAACAATAAAATGCTTTCTCTTCATTATAATATTAGTATAGATAGATTTGACTATCATTTGTTTAGCAGGTTTTACATTATCCAATGGCATATGGATAATGCCATTTATGATATAATGCGATTATGAAGTTGATTTCTTATGAATATAAAATACCGAGTTCATCCTAGGTCGAACGTGAGAGATCGCACCCCGACCGGCAGGTGGCGTCTGACTATTGATCGGTTACGCAACGACGAAGCGAGCAACGCCCGCCCGCCTCTGCGGTCACCTTTATCTCATAACCAGAGGTTATTATCTGACAACAAAAAATATTATGGAAAAGCGGGCAGGGCTGAATTATTTTTTTTAATACGTCTGTAAAGTAAGAAAAGGAATGCAAAGGAACCTGCGGGTAGGTCCACTAAAACGTTTTATAAAAACCTTGATATGTATTAGTAAAAATATAACAAGAAAATAAATAAAGATTTTTCTCAGACAGACAATAATTTCACTTACATGTATCCATCCAAAATCCGAATGAACGTTTTCTTACCAACTAATATTTTAATTTATTTCTGAACTGTAGTTTTTTTTTTTCAGAAAACCTATAAATGTTCTTTATACTTACCCACTGTACCATACCTATAACCTTTTATTTATTCTTTAAATGGTAAAATTACTTAAAAAAACATACATCATATTTAACTATCTATTACTGCTATAAGAATATTTAAAAATAAACCTACCATACGAATAATCATTCATTATTAAATTTTTGGTGAAAGGCCTTCTTATGTAGAAGGTTCCCAATTGTCTCTATTCTGTGCTTAAAATCGTACGTTCCTGCTGATCAAACTTTCTGGTCAAACTAGTTTGTCCAAAAGGAATTTTCCTCGTAGTCAAACTACTCAACTAAGTGGTTAACAAGAGGCGATCGAAACGGAAAAAAGACGGTCGAAATGGAAACAAAAGGCGATCAAAACGGAAACAAAAGACGATATAACTCTATGGTATTTCTTTTATTTTATCTTCCCATCTCTGTCTACCTCTGTTCCTTTTCCCTAAAGGTCATCTCCAAATCGTCGTAGTTTACCTCAATGTATATGTTGTGTAAACCGCTAGTGTCTGTGGTTATCGATCCTTATAGACTGTGGCGCTCCGTAGTGTCGGTACGGCTTCCTCATCTAAAGTTACCTTCCGACCGGACGACGGATATCGGCGACACCCAGTACGTACGGTCGGCTGCATAATTGCAGACCCACTGTAGAGCTCCAAAACGGCTGTTATTAGAATGTTTTCAACGCAAACAAGATTCTAGGCACCTGCTTTAGTTGAAGCTTAAAGTCTTCTAATTCATCAATTTATCAAACAAAAATTATTAGAATGAAAACATTCCACTAATAGTAATTTTAGAACTCTACCGGGGGCTGCAATTATGCAGCCGACTGTACCTACATACAGCGTGTTCTATCACCTGCATTTATGACGACATCACCTTGAGACCGCTGCTTAGACGAGTTTAGACTACCTGAGTTTGCGACGTTTGTGACAAGTGTGATCCATGAAAGCTTATGCAGAGGCATTTTAGACGCAGGAGTGGGCTTACATATGTAGTTGAATAAGATGAGAAGATTATTATCCCATATTCAAAAGTCTTTTTATTCTAGTTCTTGTCATAGTTAAGTAGATAGAGCCCTTTATTGAACACACAAAGATAACTAATAAAACTATAAAAAATCAAACTTAAACATAAAGTGACACAACAGGCGCTGAACCTGAAAGCGGTCCCAGGCAACCTTAGGATGGAGAGGATACATAGTTAATAAGGAAAGAGGTCAATAAATAGAATTTAGGGTAGTAATAATTTATTTCTTTCAAACACAGATTTAAAAATAAGTAGGTACATACATATCCATCTAAAACATATCCACCTAACAGGCTAGAATAATGTATAAATATGTCGATTTCTATCTTCGGTCTCGCCACCCCATAACGTTGCGTCGGTATAAAATAAATAAATAAATATTGCAGGACAGTCAACACATCGCCATCTAGCCCCAAGCTAAGTAACTAAGACTTGTGTTATGGGTGCTAGACAATAATAACCCTCGAGATAGATAGATAGATAACTTTATTTGTACAACACAGTAAGGAACATATAAATACAAAAGGCAAAGTAAAGTAATAGCTAGAAAGTACAAGTTGCACAAATGGGCGGCCTTATCGCTGAAAGCGATTTCTTCCAGGCAACCTTTGGATGGAAAAGAACTGATTTAGCTTTTCTGGGTAGGTAGAGAGAGAGGGCCTAGAGATTACATCCCAGAGATTGATCTTGAAGGAAAAGATCAAAATATAGTTTTATTATCAGTCAGATGACAAAGAACAGCTACCTGGCTTGATAAAAATCTTTATCCTGTTCCAAAATTAAAAAACATGAACCTTTTTTAAAACCCTTAAAAACGATAATGAGGTAATTCAGTAACGGAACATCGATTTCATTTGTTGCTTATAATACCGATATTCTTAATTATCTCAAAAACAAATCAGAATATTCATTTCGCACTAATTTCCAATAGGATCACATACCTATTTACATTTTAAATCGAATTTTTTTCTTCGAATTAGAATAATTTTGTTGATTGTTGATTAGGAACGGGATATCCTGTCGATTTGTTTGTTAATTTCTTGTCTTTTGCATTAAATGATTAGATATTATAATGAAGTCCATATTGTAGACTATAATTAGCGCCCCATGGTTTTACCTACGTAAGTTTCGACTCCGTGGTAATATCGGGATAAAAATAACTCAAGAATTAAATACATCCTCCCTCATACCAAGATTCATCAAAAATAGCTCTAGTTTAGATTAGGTATCCATTATAAACCTCGTTTTCAAAAGAGCGGTGTTTTAAAGATCATGCATGGGTCCAATCCCGACCAATGGATTTTTCTTACTAGAAATTATTGGCAATACTCTTACGATGAAGGGAACTATCGTGATGGAACCAGCGGTTCAGTGGACTCCAGACGTTCTTCTGAGTTTTTCTTCTGAGGAGGCTCACAGCTAAGCGACGCTCGCTTATCGTTTACGGTCATGCGGGTTAAGCGACGCCTGGCGCGGTCATTACTTCGATGGGTGGGCAATTAGTAGTGTAGCAAAAATGTGTTTTCGTGAGCCCCTCCGTGCTTCGGAAGGCACGTTAAGCCGTTGGTCCCGGTTGCTACCTCTAGTAGCAGTCGTTAGGTCAAGTTAGAGGTCTTAAGGCGATCTGAAAACTCTAACAATAGGTGAGCCACACCACTAATACTAGAAGAAGAAGAAGACAGTAGACTAGACAGTAGACAGTAGACGGTAGACTAAACTGAGAGGGTAGTATATCCCTTATTTACTCATTTGGTATAGGCACGTACCTAGCACTATTAGGGACATGAGTCTATAATTATGTGGAATAGGTGCCGGGCAAGCCTACTCCATCCTTACGCTAAAAAGATCCAACTAAAGAGGTCCAGTTGCGGAAAACAATCCGTATAAGAAAGAATCGAATTTTTGCCGTCCACGGAAAAAGGTGCCTTATAATAATAGAGATAAGGTACTTACATTTATATTTCCGATGACGTCATCAGAGTCCTAAAAACCTTAGCCTATTAGGTATAAATTTACCTTATCTCTATAAATATAGGTAAGGTACCTTTTTTCGTGCACGGCAAAAATTCGATTCTTTCGGCTCTGATCAATGTGCGTCCACCTTTAAAGTACAATTGAAAACTTCCTCCTTTTTTGAAGTAGGTTTAAAATCCGTATTGAAAACTATGCAAAAGAAATAATAGATAGAATGGAATAGATAGCATAACAAATTAATAAGTACCAACAAAATTTTATGGAACAAATATGTAAATTTATCAACTCGTGATATCAAAACGCAGACCAACGACACTCTTGTGGGAGATGAGCACGAGAACGGATGTTCAGAGGGAAACTGTGGTGTACCACAGTACGTATCTATCATATAGTAGGTAGGTATAGGCCGGTGATAAAATTGTTTACTTCATCTTGTTTCAAACCACAGTCCCACGATAAAGTGAATCGTAGAGCACAGATACATACCTACTAGGTATTGAAAAACTTTTAAATTATAAGAAAATCTAGTATTCACGTACCTCTACCCAGTAGTAACCTAACCTACCCAGTATCGGACAATGACACGCTGAGCAAAAAGTAAACAAGCAAGAAAAAAGTAAAAAGTCGACAAAATTGACATTTCTTTTCCTCAGCACGATGCTAGAGCAAACCGCAGAATTATTGTTAATTAATCATATTGTGGACTGTATTTTTTTCACGACTTCACCGACTTCAAAAAAGGAGTAGGTTCTCAATTTGGTTGTATGTATTTTTTTTGTTTTCTATGGATGTTCGCGAATATCTTTTTTGTTTTTAGTCAACCCATTTCCAATATATTTATTGACCTATATTTAATTTGGTTTAAAATACTTTTCATCCATTACAAGCTTTTTGAAGGTCGTTCTTTAAGGGTACCTGCGCTCTCTCCATAAAAACGTAGTCGACTGTTTCCTTCCTGGATAATGACACTAGCACAAATATTTTTGTGCCATAAAACCTATAACTGCCATGACTATGCCCCTATGTTTTGTTTTTTTTTTGCATTTTCTAATTATCATAGAAATTAGGATTAAAAAATTAAAAATAAAATAATAAACGAAAAATAGGGGCATGGTCAATTGGTCATGGCAGTTATAAGTTTTATGCACCAAAAATATTTGCTCTAGTGTCATTATCCAGGGAGAAAACAGTCTACTACGTTTGCAATAGTTTGTATGGAAAAAGCCCCCGGTACCCTTTCCTCTTAAAGAATCTTTCTTAGACTAAAAGCTAAGGATTTCATGTACGCAGAGATAAATTTAGGTACATAACATTGTTACCAACCACAAATGCTTTAAGTATATTAATATAAAACACGCATGACTCACACAGATATGGTATTAGTGGCTACTGTATAAAAATATTCTAAGTTTACGCACAATGTGACGTTGGTAGTTGGTAGAGACAAGTAAAATGAGTCAGAGACAATGCATTGCATTGATTCATCGTCTGGCTGGACCGTGATGGTTTTATACAAAGACGAATGGTACCTACTTGCACTTTGATATAGTTAGCTATCCTCTTCGGATGAATGCAAAACACAGACTAATTATTAATTAATTTTAATTTGTCGGTCATAATTTAAGACGTATTTAGTCTTATAGCGATCTAGTTATACCTGCTTGTCTAGTCATATCGAGATGTTGTTAAAGCTTCTAACCCATCCTAACTAATTCAATGTGATTTCGCGCAAACGGTATGATTCCCAATTAATTAAGAATTTTGACTTTGACATATTTATCCATTTATCGTTTGGTTTTTGCAAATTACTTCTTTCTTCAAGTCTATTCATAATCACACATCAAAACTAAATAAACTAAGCATAAAATAATCGGCATACTAGCACCTTCAACGTTTCAAACTCATCATCAAACAAGCACGAAATCAAACTTTTGCCTCCAACAACTACGTCATCATCTCAAACGTATCAAGCTGAACACAACCGTTTGTTGCAAAATTCTCGGCATTTTAGCCCTCCAGATATCCAACAATATCCACTAAGATAACTGTTCATTAAATGTCTTCTTACCTGCAGTAATTAACTGTTGATACGTTCCATTGATTGATTCGTGTCTCTTGTTTAGTCTCAAGAGTCTGCAATTTGTCGCCAGAACCCCGTCACGGCCCGAGGTTTGCTAAACACATACCTTATTGGCGAAGGCGATAACAGTTGCAGTAAATAGGCTGTGATGGAGTTGTGTTAGGTACTTTAATCTCGTAAATAGACTGACCGGTGCATTATTCTAAATCTATACTTCTACTAGCTGCCCTCCGCGGTTTCACCCGCGTAACTCCCGATCCCGTGGGAATATCGGGATGTAAGCTATCCTATCTCTCAAGTTGGATCGAACTGCACATGGTGTGCGAATTTTATTATAATCGGTTAAGTGGTTTAGGAGTCCATTGAGGACAAACATTGTGACACGAGATTTATATATATTAAGAAAATCAGTGTGAACATTTACATGGACCTTCAAGACTATATAATACTAGCGACCCGCTCCGGCTTCGCACGGCTATATTATGCATGTATTATACATATAAACCTTCCTCTTGAATCACTCTATCTATTTAAAAAAACCGCATCAAAAACCGTTGCGTAGTTTTAAAGATCTAAGCGTACAAAGGGAAATAGGGACAGAGAAAGCTACTTTGTTTTATACTATGTAGTGATAATCCTAAACTACTAATGCTGAGAGGATTTGGGTGTCCGATTTTGAAGAAAACTAAAACTGCATTATTCGATTTTTGAAAAAGTCACTATCCTAGCCAGGAATCGAACCAGTTGATCTTACAAAAAATAATAATCCTATATTTTTATACCAATCTATAAGTATACTCATATTATAGAGGAAAGATTTTTTTCTTTGTAACGAATAGACTCCGAAACTACTGAACCGATTTTGATGAAACTTGGTTGATACATTGATTCATTGGAAGTATCATAGGTTGCTTTTTATCCCGATATTCCTACAGTATTAGGAGATATGCGGGTGAAACCGCGGAGCGCTTATAATTACATGGCCCACAGTGGTCCTCTCGAACTCTCCAATTCTCCGCACCCTCACAGCAATTAACGCTCTCTTGGAAAGACCTGAACTTTATTTGTTTGCTGACGAATGGAGATTGTCAATGGATTTTTGTAAGAGAAATGCATGTAATGTTTTATCCTGTGTCAATGTAATTGGTTTTTATTGTGTAATCGTGTTAGTTGACAAAAATGAATAAATAAACGGTAATCAAAATCTTTTAGCAAATAGAAACAAATCCTTCAAATCTTTGCTTCATCATTTCTGATTTTTACAGCAAGGAAATTGATTTAGTTGCCTGCGTCTGTCTTTCCTGATATGTAAAATTTGGGGTCTTCAAGTTGCAAGTGAATAGGTATCTTCTAGGAAAGCGTGTTACATCTTAGACCAGATCGTCACTTACCATCAGACACGTGTGATACTAATTCAACGCTGACCTAACATTTGTAAAAAACATATTTAATTATTGCTTCTCCATGGACGTTGAAGACATCTTTGGTCTCCCATGCTGTGGCTGCGATCTATCTGCAACAAGAGGATTCTGTTTCGGGCAGACCCGTTAAATATTATTGCTGAATCATTTTGCAGCACGTGCTTGAATAGAGACTATCTGAGCTGAACCCCAATTAAATTAGAACAGATATTGTTGTCCAGTGCACGAAGACCTTCATTAAAACACCGGCAATATTAAAATACTCTCGAAAGCCGGAACAAGAGATGGACGTTTAAATAAAAAAGTATTAATCTTTATAATAGTGCATTGACTCGGCAGGTGGGGCGCGTGCTCGGGCGCTTGCGTACCACCACCTTGCGAGATTCCAGATTACTACGAGCTAAAGGTATTTAAGATTATAACTACATAGAGAGAACATAATTGTCCAAAAAAAAAACAACAAATTTTTGTCTGTAAAGTCGGTTTAGGTACAGACGATAACTTTACGTGATAACGTCATAAGAATACGATGAAAAATTAGATTTTTTTGTTATTCCTTTATATTTTTTTTCATGTCATTCTGTCAATTCTGGTCATATTACCATGACGCATGACGTCATACAATATTATCGTGACACTTTTGTGTGAATGCAGGTGTTCCAACAATTTATTAGATGTTATCACGTCAAAAAGAATTTGGTTACAAAATCGCCAAAGTCACGTAATAAAGAAAAAGGTAGACTCGAGAAAATACTTCATCTGCTTTTATTCTTCTTCTTTTTTCAAGTTAGAAAGGAATTGGAATGATGGTAATATATTCCTATATGCAAGTTAATACGACATTAAACTTTGTCTTTAAATTGTACAACTTAATTGACCTGAATTTGTATAAAGTGCAATCAAACATATCAAATTCAACTTAAGAACAAAACGAAACACGAAAACGTCTTTTAAACTTTGATTGGCAACCAAAAAACCCAACAATGCAACAACTTTCAAATAAATCTAAGGGATTTCCTTTTCTCTCTAGTTCCCGCTGGATAAAAGAATCAATAATAATAATCATCACAAATCATTTACGCTGACATTTCAGACACTATTTGATGCTCTAGGAAGATTTCCAAGGAAAAGCCTCAGGTGTTCTCTCCAACTGTAATTATTAAATATCTTTGCCAAGGCATTGTCTTGTCGATCGCGATGTTTTGTACCACTTCGTAATTGATATACGATTGTCGGCATAATTATCGTGTTTATTCTGTTAGGAGATTATCATTAAGCCTACGTGTGGTTAAGATTATTGGTTATGTTTATTGATTAACTAGCGACCCGCCCTGGCTTCGCACGGCTATATTATGCATGTATTATACATATAACCGTTCCTCTTGAATCACTCTATTCATTAAAAAAAAAGCATCAAAATCCGTTGCGTAGTTTTAAAGATCTAAGCATACATAGGGACATAGGGATATAGGGACGGGGAAAAGTGACTTTATTTTATACTATGTCGTGATGATAGTGAAGTTCAAACCGGCATAGTTACTTGATCGTTCTAGGCGAATAAGTCCAGCGTGAGTAATCAAAATACTATGAGGTTTTTTATTATTTATTACCCGTGTAAGTCCCGATACCGTAGGAATTTAGGGATCAAAATAGTTTGGTTTTTGTTTTTCCTTATGGGTTAAGGTATCGTCACGTTTGACGGTTTTATTCATAGCGCAATTTTTTTTTATTATAAGTCATAGTAGTGGAAACATTTAATTTGCTTTTTGTTACTATTGTAATTTCTTACCATTTTTTTAAGAGCAGTTTGTTTTCCTAAGAAATAAATAAATAAATAAAAGTATCCTATGTCCTTCTCCATCCCCTAAACGACCACTAAGCCAATTTTCATCTAAATCGGTCCAGTTATTTGACTGTGAAGAGGGAACCAACAAACGAATAAATATACAAACTTTCAGATTTACAAAATTACCACCTGTGTCCCGCGGTTTACCCGCGTAAGTCCCGATCCCGTGGGAATATTGGGATAAAAAGGAGCCTATATGTTAATCCAGGTCTATAAGTATCTACGTACTAAGTTTCATCGCAATCGGTCCAGTAGTTTTTGCGTGAAGAAGTAACACATGACAAGTATTTTATGACTAGTAGGTATGTACAGTCACATTACCAATTAGCTGAACCCCACGTGACCTAGAACTCACTCGCAAATCTGTAAGGTTGTAAAGGAATGTTACCTGATTCTGTTTTTTTTTAACAATATACTATGCAATACAATAAAAAAAAATAACAAAATAGGTTAAATACTATAGTTTTTACAGATATGCGAATGAGCTCTGGGTCGCATGGGGTTCAGCTAATTGGTAATGTGACTGTACGTAGGTAACCCTTTCCTGCGCACACGCATGTCCTAGCTATGTGCGGGCAGCGGGCACGAGTGTAAAATAGATGTAGATTGCGGAGCCCCAGCTGCCGCCCACCTGCCCGGGATTTCCGACCACTGACCCCTAGCCAAGGGGAGGTCTCTAACGAGAGGGGAATGTGACTGCCCAGTAGGTGTTACAAGTTAAGAAACAAGGCCTTACAAGCACAAGTAAAGGGAAAATTCTGAAGTATAAAACAAGTGTTTGACTTTACTAGAAGTTGGCCCTTGGGGTCCAGACGACGCCTTAAAATTTTATAAAGAAGTTTCAAAATTACTAGTTTTAGCTTCGGATGACCAAAGGGCTGGCTCGTACCTCGGACAACGGATAAGCATCGCCATCCAACGTGGTAACGCTGCCAGCCTTTTGGGTACACTTCATAGGGACCCTATTTGGACTATTAATTTAGTATAAGTAAAGTAGGTAGTTTATTTAATTAATTTAAGTTTTCGTTATTTAATTGTTATTTAGTACCTATAGTATAGTTACTTCTAAAACAAAGTGGAAAATTAAGGTAAAGTTTGGTCAGTACTTACACGTTTTTGCAAAAATGTGAATTTGCCTATATCTTTTTATCGTGTTGACTCAGGACAGTATTTGGTATGAGTTTCAACTTGCTAGGTTTACCCACGGGGTCCACCCGTACCTGAGAAAATTGGTGGTGACACACGGACAGACAGACAGGCAGACAAGAAAGTGATCTTATAAGGGTCTCTTTTTTACCTTTTGAGGTACGAAACCCTAAAAAAACAAAGACATATAAATAATGATGACAAGTATTGGAAAGGCAAATATACACAAATTGAAAAAATTATGATAAAATCCTCCGTTTTTTAATATTACAATGAAATTGATAGTATTTCGTAAACTAGATTGTGAATAAAGATAAAGGCATTTAAAGTTACTCGTTTTTCATTTTCTTCATCAGCATTTACCGCCATTACACATTCGCACCTTTAGAATTGAAATGACACAATTCAAAATTCATGTTTTGTGGAAATTGCATAAAATAGCATTTCAATTTGGGTCACTTTTTAGTAATTGACTTATATTTCTTCAAGGTAAGTAATTTTTGCCATACTTTATTATGAAAATGATAGCTTAAAACTGTTGTTAATTAATGCATAGTTTGGTTTCAGCAACAAATTGATGGAACATCACGGATTTTAGCTTCAAAAATTATTATGAAACTAGTTAAAAAAATGTCCTAATGTACTTTGTGGCTCTTTTTTATTCATTCAATCAAGACCCCCTTGCAAACAAGTAATTTTGATTCGAAGTTTTAGATTTTTTTTCACAAGCGTCAAGCCAAGCCTACCTTACCGACCGTTAATTGATGCAAACATTTTGGCCAAAGTATTTGCTTCAAGTCAAAAAAATGTCTGGAACCGGCAAAACGAACGGCAAAACTTAATGATGCCCTCAAAGTCCTAATTGGGTCACTTTGAGTTTTGCATGCAGAAACTGTTATCCAAAAACGTTGTTCCACCTGGACTCTAATGCACCTGGTCTTTTCGAAATATACCGTAGTATAACCCGATGACCTTATTTTGTGATTTTTGACTTACAAAATAATATTAAATGGATTTCGATAACTAACTTACAATTTTGGGTTTACTTATTCGTCTTTGTCCCGACGACCTAGTTGATACAATGGTCACCATGTCGAACTGCCAAATACAGGGACAAAAACACAATACGAGATAAGTATTTATGCTTGGATATTTGTCTGTGGTCTGGTTATTTCTGTGTATTATAAGTATATATTTACAAAAGAAAAGTATATAAGTAGAAGTAGCGTTGTCTAGCACCATTAACACAAGTCTAGTTATTTAGCTTGGGGCTAGATGGCGATATGTGGAATGTCCTGCAATATCTATTTAATTTATGTATTTATTTATTTTATTTTAACTGTTAATTAAGTCTACCTTGTGTTTGTTTGAGGTGCCTCTATTCTGAATAAATCTTTTATCTATGTATTTCTTATTCCATTCTTCTCTAATAGCCATCATCTCATCGTTCACATCCATCTCTCACATACAGTCCATCCAACTCTTCTTACGTCGTCCTCTTCTTCTGAAGACAATTTTAAATACTTGCTTTGTAAAACATTACGCAATTTGAAATTAAACTCAATAGGTAATCCCTTTTATCCGTTTTACCAACCATATGCCGCATAAAACACAAAGCCTTCTAGGAACCAAATAAAAAAGGAAAGAAAATTAAAAAAGAAAGTCTACAGGTAGCGATCAGCTGTTGTTGCACAGACAGGTTGCGCGCGCGCCGGTGAGATGATGACGTAACGCGGCTGGCTGTAGACAGATGCTGTGCCACATCTGCCGTGGGGCGCGTGGATCGACGATCGAACGGTATTGATACTTTGAAAGTCTGATTAGATTGTTTCTTATCAGATTCCTATAAGAATAGTGACAAAACCAAATAAGAAATCTATAACTAAGAATAGTGACTAAACCAAAATTTATTTATTTATTGGGAGAACCAACAGCTTTAACAAAAAGTAGACTTATATAATAAAAAACGGAGAGCCAATTATAGGTTCCCACGTTTAGGAATCAGGATACAAAAAAGTGTGTGAGATCAACGTCTATCAACACAATATAATATAACATAGCGTAACTTATAAAAAGAAATATATATATATATATATATTAACTAACTATAAAAAATAAAATAAAACTAAAAAACATAACAGAAAAATGAAATAAAAAAGAAGAAATGTACGAAAAAATTAAATTAAAAACTATCAAAGAAACCGCCGCGCGCCGCCTCGCCGCTGCCACACTGGTACAGAATAAGTCAAGTCTTTCTGATGCCTCTCCAACTTCTCTCCACGTCGTTCTGTCACGACTAAATTATAAGGGTTCTTTTTTTACCTTTTGAGGTACGGAACCCTAAAAACGGTCTATTCTAACAAACTAAAGATCGAGATTCCCTTCAATCCAATGTGTCATACACTCCTTAAACTGCCATGATTTTTATTAATTATCTTCTTATTTATACCTATATATTATATAAAATGCTTTGTCCTGAATGACTGACTGAGGATCAACGCACAACCTTAACCAGCTGATCGTAGAGTACTGAAACTTGGAGGGTTTGCATGTCGTGGGCATCCGATGAGAAAGGATTTCGGAAAATTCTACTTCTATGCGGACCAAGTCTCAAAAAAAAACTAATAGCAACCTGTTTTATTAAAACTCACTATGTAATGTTAAAATTGTGAATAAGTATCGCATCGCATTGATCATAAAAATGTGTAATAATTCAAGTATCAAGCGAGGTAAGTCGTAGTAGAGACACCGGTCAGCTGCCGGCGCGTGCGCATCTCCCGCGTGTCTGTGTGCTATCGAAGCTGTATTAAAGTATAGGAGGTAGCGATTTTAATTTTATCAAAGAAGAACGATGATTCCCATCACAAACAAATATTTATGAAGAGATATTTGTTTCTGTTCCAGGTATTTCTGTAAAGTATAATAAATATATATCTAAACAAAAGTAATGTATTCTGTACGTGTCTAGTTATAATAACGTGACTTTAGTTGCTCCATTTCAAATAATACTTTCAAATATTTGTAATATTGACCATTGTGAGCGTGATCACATGAAAAAAAAACCCCATGAGTTTCTTATGCCTTCTTCTCATTGGTGTGCGCGTTCCGAGGGCACACATCCTAACTTAGTTTTTAAGACGATTTTATGTGGTCTATATACTTTTAATGTATTATGCATCCAAAGAAATAAAAAAATTTGACTTTTGACTTTTAACACAAACCTATGTTGCTTATCTTAGGGCTAGATGATAGTAGTGTGAAATGTCATGCAATATTAATTATTTATTATACTTTGTTTCATATCACGGGGCTGGATATGGAGCTTTTGGAAAGCGTGCATGGAGCCTTTTTTATTGTAGGGGAAAATGCTTTGCAGCATCTCCGCTGTCCTGGAGCGGCGTATGTAGAATTTACCACTAAAAACCAGGTTTTTTTTACGAGAAAAGTAGAATGTGGTCACCAAACCAGTCATTATCCCTGTCTGCACTTTAAATTGCAGCCAAGGACAATCTACAGTTTGGATATAATTAACAAATCGCTACGCTTTCATAACAAGTACCACACAATTAAGATGAGTGAATGATTCACCGCCAACTGACCGCATAATGAACATCTCGCGAACACGCACGTTTCGATCGTTACGTTATTATCATTATATCGTTATGCAATAACGATAATGTACGTCGTTAATAAATACAACGTTAATCGTTAGTGTCATTGACTGAGAAAACGAGGTAAAACACCTCTGTGTTGTCGAGTTACGATTGGATTCGTCGTAAATACTTTTAACTTTGTTTCCTTGAAGAAGGTGCCAGGTTCGATTCTTGCCTCAACAAATAATTATGTAAGTAAACTAAGGTTTTTCAAGTTGACCGAGTAAAAATTTCACAGATTATGTAATTTCTGTTGCTGCTCTCACAACAAATACTAAAAACAAAATATGATAAAATAAATAAATAAATATAAATATTGCAGGACATTTCACACATCGCCATCTAGCCCCAAGCTAAGTAACTAGACTTGTGATATGGGTGCTAGACAACGGATGTACTACTTATATACTTTTCTTTTGTAAACATATCTATACTTATAATACATAGAAACAACCAGACTACAGACAAATATCTAAGCATAAATACTTGTCTGAAGCGGGAATCCAACCCGAAACCCTGTGTTTGGCAGTCCGGCATGGTGACCATTGTGCCAACTGGGTCGAACCTGCGCGACTCCGACTCGCACTTGCCCATCTGTTTTTTTTTTCGATTTTTTCTTTCTTCTTATTTCGGTAAAGCCGCTGAAAATGTTTGAAACCTGGTTCTAAAGGAAAGTCCGACCTAAAAGCCGACACCTTGTGTTTTTAGGGTTCCGTGCTCAAAGGCTAAAAATGGAACCCTTTACAAAGAATCCACTGTCCGTCTGTCTGTCTGTCACTAGGCTGTATCTCAACCGTGATAGCTAGACAGTTGTTCACAGATGATATATTTATGTTGCCGCTAGGTATAACAAAAAATACTGGTAGGTACGGAACTCTTGGCCGGTGTTTTTATACAGTAATACGTAAAAGAGTTGCTTCGCTGATGCGCCGAGTGCGAGAGAGCTCCAGCAGTCTTCTGAAAACATTACTGGATAGGATAGACTGTCCTATAATTAGACACTGGATAATACGGGTAGGTACTACTAAAGATCACAAATTAAGTAGAAAATATGAATTTAGACTTTATTGACTTTTGCACATTATTATAAGATACGAGAACTAACATAGCTAATAACAACTGTAGTAAAATGAAATAGGCTCTGAAAAATGTTAAAACACCAACTTACATGTACCTGCATTTTAAGCAAATAAAGAATACTGAATACTGCTGTAAGACTTGACTAAGAAATGGATTGTACTATCAGAAGACCAATTCTCGTAAATAACATTGTTTAAATTACATTTCAATGTCATCCCGATTGCATTTCGATTGCAAAAGATACACTTAAGGCTGCTTATACTGCCAAACGCAACGCGCCAGAAATACCCGTCGCTTACAACAACATTGTTGATTGTAACGAATGTTTTTTGTTATTCTCAAAAGTGCTGAGATGGAATTGTAGGTGAAATTTTTACCGATATTTTGGGGTAATGTCGAGGCGAAAATTCTTTGTCATTTCAAAGCTAGACTACTTTTAATTCTTAATTTTAGGATAGCTTCAAAACTATAGGAGATGTTTGGCTCAAAATCACACCAAAATGTCGGTAAAAATCTCACCTACAATTCCATCTCAGCACTTTTTAGAAAAACAAAACACATTCGTAACAATCAACAATGTTCACCAACGAAGGCGACCGGTGCCAGTAGTAACTATAAAGTAGGATCTGTGGGTGGAGTGCGAGTTTTTTCGTATAGCAAACGTTACTATCACGTTAGCGTAAACGAGAAAATTGTATGAAAAGTTATAGCTTCGCATTACGTCCGCTAGGGGCGCTTTTCAACTTTCCATACAATTTTGTCGTTGACGCTAACGTGATAGTAACGTTTTCTATACGGAAAAACTCGCACTCCACCCACTGTAGCAAGGTCGTTGGCGTATGGACCCCCCTTAAAGTCAGTTTTTTTACAATAAGCTAACTTTGAGGGTATTTTGAGCTACTTTGAGGGTATAATTTATGATCGAAATGCAATCGAGATGATATTGAAATGTAATTTGAACAATTTTATTTACGAGAATTGGCCTTCTGATTAACAAATTAAATTAAATTAATTAACATTATTCCATCTTCTCATTTCGTTAAAGCCAGTAAGAATCTTTGAGACCATTTCAAAAGGAAACTTCGACCTAATCCGGCCACGACACCTATAGTGTTTTTATAACAGCTGTGATCCATGATCCGAGGTAAAAGTTCATCTCCGGCGTGATACCTGTCTGTTATATTAAAATAACGAACAATGATTCACAAAAAAACTCGAGAGAATCGACTAACAAAAACTTGACGACAGATGCTGACAGAAGCTGGTACAATCACGTTGTAAACTTTTAATAAAGGATTACTAAAATAATTATGGCAAGGCATATACACAAATAGAAATAATATCGCACCCATAGAATTACAATGACGTAAGTGCAAAAATCGTGAAAATGTCTTTTATAGCCCCTCTACATGATGGGCCATCATGCTGGCCCACCAATATGGGCCAGCATGCAGAGGGCGAAGTGGTGTCTGATGGCTTATAGTTCGTGGGATGGCGACTGAATGGCCACGGTGTCGGTTTTTCGGTTGCACATCAAAGGAAGTGGGCAACGATGGCTGAACGTGGCCATCGTATAGTTGCGTTTCAACCATCGCATGACCATCTCGCTGGTCTATTGCTGGGTCATCATGTAGAGAGGGCCATTAAACCACAAACGCTTCATAAAGTGATAAACTATCGAATGCAACATCGACTCCTGTATACTTGCTGTAAATTCCGCTAGATGGAAGTAGTTTCAATGTCGTTTTGAGCAGGACTTAAAGGCAACAACGCCTGATTGGCTAGTTAGTAGTAGGACAAGTCAGTTGCTTCACTATGCTATATAAGACGTTAATGTAATTAGGCCATTGTTTGTATTACTAGTTTGAGAGAAACATTGACTCAACTGGAAATTATGTCTTTTTTTAACTTTTGTCCAAACACGTATAAAACCACCAAATACAACGACGCTTTTTACAATTAATGTATACTAGCGACCCGTCCCGGCTTCGCACGGCTATATTATGCATGTATTATACATATAAACCTTCCTCTTGAATCACTCTATATATTAAAAGAAACCGCATCAAAATCCGTTGCGTAGTTTTAAAGATTTAAGCATACATAGATAGGGACAGAGAAAGCGACTTTGTTTTATACTATGTTGTAGTGATTTTATTTATTTTACATTTTAGGTCGGAATTTATGGAGTTGCTGGGGGGCTAACTGGCCGGTTTTTTTGTAATTTTCTTCAATTACATTTATAAGTTTGCAATAACAGTTTTGTTGTCGGCTGTATCGGAAGCGCCTGCGCAGTGCGCGCGGCACGAGCTACGCTACGTTCCAGTAAAAAACGACTCGATTGTCTCCCAAGATATCGATAGGTGAGCGGTTAATGGACGCAATCTACCGAACAATAACAACTGAATGCTTTTTACTTTCTTTTTTACATTGAAACATTTCGTTATGGGTTAGTTAAGTTGGTAGTCTTGGTAGTCAAGTACTATGACCATTTGGGTTAAATAGTTCCAAATTTTAAACCAGACAAAGCTTAGATAAATGTCCCTTTTTTCCCTCAATGTATTCATTCTTTTTTATATGATAAGTAGTAGTTAGATATAGATCTAATAGTTCTTCCCAAGGTTTAAAGATATCCTTTCTTTCAATGTAGTAATTGTCCACAAGAATCTTGACCAAGAATTTTATCGATACAGTATAAATAAAGTGTACCTAAAATAAAAATAAAACCCGTTTTTTACAACCGTTTTTCAAATTATTTCCTCTCGTTCTTCGTCGCTATTTTCCACTTTGTGCGGGGCCAACTGGAGTTCTTCCCAAATCCCGATAAAAATTAAGTTCTCGCAAGAACCTTGGCATTAACAAAACAATTTGAAAAAAAACGGTAGCTATCACATTGCGCGGGGACCATCCAGAGAAAAAACAAATCTGAGTATTAAAATAAAATCAGTTCAATAAATACCTAAGACAAGATTTTGAAAAATAGTAAAAGGTCTCCGTAGTTGCTTTCTATTTCTAACTTTTTCTTTAATAAATATACTTTTCGAAATTAAGAAGAATTTTAGACTACTTAGACAAAAATACAAGTACTTACTCAAATATTACCTAGCTACTAATATGTTGAATTAGTAAATAAAGGCGCGCGCACATAGCACTGACCCGACCTACGCGAGACGCTCCGCTCCCCTCAAATCTCAATAATCTCTCGCTATATACCTACACCGTCCCCCCGAGATGAATCACCGATTGGATGCTGCGGGCCCGCCTCGCCACCGCCCACCAATCACGGCGCGGCTACAACTTGTTTATCTCACCAATTTATACGAACGATTGAATCGAATTTGGAAAACATTGTTCGGAGAATTATTGATTGTAAGTATATAATAATAAGATTTATTTGTGTAGATAAATAAGTTATGAATTTAAATACCATTTTCCAATACGTTGGTATGGTTACCTTGTCAACTACGCAACGGATTTTGATGCGGTTTTTTTAATAGATAGAGTGATTCAAGAGGAAGGTTTTTAGGTATAATACATGCATAATATAGCGGTGCGAAGACGGAGCGGGTCGCTTCGCTAGTAATATAATAATAAGGAAAGATGTATTTGTTTGTAACGAATATGCTCCGAAACTACATCACCGACACTTTTTATCCCGATATTCCCACGGGATCGGGATTTACGCAGGGGAAACCGCGGAGCGCTGCTAGTTATAAATAGAATCAACCAACAACGTCAATATTATTAGATCCATTTTCCCTTCACCCCAGCGAGCGTGCTATGTATGTCCTATAGAATGACGCGTATATGAATGGACACGTGGTGGGTGATTTAGGGGGTGGGATAGGTAAGTTAAGTAAGTATAGACTAAAATAATCTAAAATGGGGCGATTTTAGGTATAAACCTTACAAAATAGGTTACCTACATAATTTTTATATTTATGAACCCCCTAAAATAGGGAGGAAATCAAGCTACCCGCCTTGATTTCCTCCCTATCGTATAAGTCTACGTAAGGCTAGTCATAGTTAAGTATATAAAACTCGTAAATCAACTGAATGTGTGTTTTTAGGGAGATTTTTGAAAATCTTTGGGCAATGTTTCAACGAGTCCATATATTACGAGACCACGTATTACACGACCCGATATTACGAAGCCAAAATGTACTCGTAATACGTGACTGTGTAATATTTGGTCGCGTAATACAGGTCGTGTAATACGTGGTCGTGTAATATTTGTCCGCGGTGATATTACGAGTCCATATATTACGAGACCACGTATTACACCGCCACGTATTACAAAGACATTGCCATAGACCTATAAAACTACAGAGTGGTTCGTCGTAACCAAGTAAAATGGGTAGAATTCGTTTCTAGCACTCACCGGCCGCTGCCGCGGCACCGCTCGCTTCGCTCGCTCGGCTCGTGCGTTGTGGTCGCAGTTCTAACATGAACCTAACCTATCCATGTCGGTTCTGGGTGGGTCTTTATATGCTGCCCTAAAGACCACGTATTATTATGACCTGACGTCATGCGCCCCGCTTCAGGAACGGGACGCGTCATGTTACCGGAACATGACACTTTTGTGTGAATGCAGGTGTTTCATCAATTAACTAGACGATATCGCACCAAAAATGTAATAAAAAAGTCCGAATAACTTTTGAACTTTCACACACTCACATAGACAGCACAATTCATAGAGACGTTTGAACCACTCTGTGGTTTTATAGGTCTATGGCAATGTCTTCGTAATACGTGGCGGTGTAATACGTGGCGGTGTAATACGTGGTCTCGTAATAAGTGGTCGTACATTATTTGTTCAAACCTATAATACGAAGCCTGTACACGTAATATCAGGTCGTGTAATCCATGGCGTCGTAATCCATGGCAGCGTAATATCATGTACACGTATTATTGGCTCCCGTTTCAACTACATGTGCTGCCATCTATGAAGTAAGTTGTAAACTAAATAGTTACAGCTATCCGATAACAGATGGCAGTATACTTTTAGTCATGCAACTCATATACAGATGGCGTTGTTTTTAATATACTATTTTTTACGAACGGCAACATTAATTTAAAAGTTCATTCTTTTTACTCTATATTTTGTTTAAAAAGTTATCATTCACTCAAACAACAAAATATGGCTGATGGACGCGCGAAAATAGAAATGTAGTTTTTAAAATAATTTCGTTTTGGGATAAGGTTAGAGTTAAGTTTTTAGTTTAAGATGTCGACTACGGGGAAAGGAATCTATCACTGGAAGCTAGGGGACGTGGCTCTTGCGAGAATGTGCAAAAAAGTTTACGCAAGAGTTCGAGTGGTCAAAGATGAAAAAGGGCTATTTTACGACAATAAAGGTAAAAATAATAATTGCTTCCAATGTTAGTTTATTGAAATAGTCTTCAAAGGGTAAATCTCACTTTTTCTTACAAATTATTGAGCAAAAATAAAAGAGTTCACACTTTGAAACTTTACAAAATATTTATTATTTTTCTTACACCTACCTACCTACTATTTCTAAACGAACTCTACCATAACTTACCAAATAAAGTTTGTGCCTACCAATTTATAGTTAGGTACTCCCCACCGTTTTATCCTCATCAGTCCTTGCGTTTAGTGGCCATATAATATTCGATCCCGTGGGAATATCGAGATAAAAAGCCTAGGACACTCCCAATGAATCAATGTATCCTCTTACCAAGTTTCATGAAAATCGGTCAAATAGTTTCGGAGCCTATTCTATTCAAACAAACAATCAATCAAATCTTTCCTTAAAATAATACTAGCGACTCGCCCCGGCTTCTCACGGCTGTATTATGCATGTATTATATCTAAAAACCTTCCTCTTCAATCACTCTATCTACCTAAAAAAACCGCATCAAAATCCGTTGCGTAGTTTTAAAGATCTAAGCATACAAAGGGACATAGGGACGGCGAAAAGTGACTTTATTTTATACTATGTAGTGATAGTGATTAAGTAAAATCGGTCCAATAGTTTCAGAGCCTATTCGTTACAAACAAAAAAATTGTTCTCCTTTTATATTAATGGCTAACACTTATTTACCTACCCTTTTTTTCAGTGTTAGCTATAACAGCAAACGCAGACAACACCATAAAAACCACAAAAGAACTGTGCTATTACGTAGAGACTTGTCGGACACACCATAAACTATGGCTACCCTACACCTGTATGTATTTAGCTGAACGATCCAGACCTTTTTATGGTACTGACAAGATTTCACCGAAGAAAACTGAAGGGGCCATGAACAAAGTCACTAGCACACCTAAAAAGGTTTATCTTAATATATATAAATCTCGTGTCACAATGTTTGTCCTCAATGGACTCCTAAACCACTTAACCGATTATAATAAAATTCGCACACCATGTGCAGTTCGATCCAACTTGAGAGATAGGATAGCTTACATCCCGATATTCCCACGGGATCGGGAGTTACGCGGGTGAAACCGCGTAGGGCAGCTATTAATTTATAATAATAAATTAAAATTGCAGGGCATTTCACACATCGCCATCTAGCACCAAGCTAACTAGACTTAAGTTATGGGTGCTAGACAATGGATATACTACTTATATACTTTTGTTTTGTAAATATAAGTATACATTATAATACATAGAAACAACCAGACTACAGACAAATATCTAAGCATAAATACTTGTCTGAGGCGGGAATCGAACCCGCAACCCTGTGTTTGGCAGTCCGGCGTGGTGACCATTGTGCCAACTGGTTCGTTTTAGTATACAGGGTGAATTTTTTATGTGGGCCTTCAGGGCTATATTATAAACTATGAAAGACATCGAAAAATGCTGAAAGGAGTTGCGTGCCCGATTTTGACAAATACTAAAACAGCATCATTCGATTTTTGAAAAAGTCATTACTCTAGCAGGGAATTGAAACTGTTCATTTTGCAAAAAAATAATCATCTATATTTTTATACCAATCGATAGTGTTGCTGATAGAGATCAATTCCTGGAAATAAACATAGTATGGCAGTATTTTGGAAAATGAACAGGTTCGATTCCTGGCTAGGGTACTGACTTTTTCAAAAATCTAATGAGGCAGTTTAGTTTTTGTCAAAATCGGGGAAGCAACTCCTTTCAGCATTTTTCGCTATCTCTTATGGTTTAGGATATAGCCCTGAAGGCCCACATAAAAAATACATCCTGTATATTTACAAAAGAAAATATATAAATACTAGCTGCGCTCCGCGGTTTCACCCGCGTAGGTGCCGATCCCGCGGGAATATCAAAATGAAAAGTAGCTTAAAGATAGCCTTCATCGATAAATGGACTATCCAACACAAAAATATTTTTTCAATTCGAACCAGTAGTTCCTGAGATTAGCGCGTTCAAACAAACAAACAAACAAACTCTTCAGCTTTATAATATTAGTATAGATTTCGTTGCCTGCCCTCCATAACACCCTAGTTGCTTATCTTAGGGCTAGATGGCGTTGTGTACAATGTCCCACAAACTTTATAATATATCTTACAATTCCAGAGAAAGCCAAAAGAAGAAGTAATCGTACCTCTTGATGTGAAAATTCCAAAGTACCCATGCCAAGATCTAAACACAACATATGATATCAGTCACAGGCCATTGAAACAGGGGAAATATGATAATGCATTTAAAGAATTTGTACGTCGTGGCAAGGTAATCAGGCAATAAAAGTGTAGACCCACTGTAGAGCTACAAAACTACTATTAATGTTTTCAACTGAAGCAAGATTCTATGGTCTTATTTGAGTTGAAGTTTAAAATGATACTTACTTATACTTGTATACGGGCTGTTTTCCGCGATTAGACCCTTTTTAATTGGGTCCTTTTTGCGTGAAGATGGAGTAGGCTTGCCCAGCACCTACTACCCTCTCAGCTTAGTCGACCATGTCCAGAGGAGAGAACTTGTCAATACTTCTGGAGCCAACTAAGCCGCGGGTTTCATCACGATGTTTTCCTTCACCGTAAGAGCAATGTCAATTAGCGCACATAATTTTTTCTTAAGAAAAATACATTGGTGCACGGCCGGCCTGGATTCGAACCCACAACCTTCAGAATGAAAGTCGAGGTATCTACCACTAAGCCAACACCGCTCTTAAGATTAAAATGATTGACTCTAGCTAAAGCATATCATTTCGATCACAAATAATACCCTCAAAGTAGCTCAAAATACCGTCAAATTTAGGGTAGCCCAGGTATGAGTACCAAGTAGGTGTAGCTAGGTACTGAAAATTAGTTACTTACAAAGCTGCATGAATCAAGTAAAATATAATTCATAAACATTTAATTTTAATAGAGAATGTGGTTGAGACGAAAACCATAAGGAAAAAGGGAGGAGGGACAAAATTACGATTTAGGGGGCTTTAACTTAATGATTTCACACAGGCGTGGCAACATGGGCTTGAGACGCCTCTGTTGAAAAGAACAACTTTTCTATAATCATCATTATCAGCCCATACACGTCCACTGCTGGACATAGGCCTCCCTCCAAACGACGTCTCAAACAGCGGTCCTGAGCCGCCTCCATCCACCGACTACCCACGACCGCTACAATGTCGTCGGTCCACCGGGCAGCTGGTCTCCCAACACTCCGTTTCGCGTTGCATCGCGACCGCCACTCGAGAACCTTTACTCCCCAGCGGTTGTCAGTTCTGCGAGCTATATGACCTGCCCATTGCCACTTCAGCTTACCAATCCTGAGAGCTATGTCGGTGACTTTTTTTCTTCTACGGATTTCCGTATTTCGGATTCTATCACGTAGAATCCGAAATACGGAAATAGCTCTCTCCATAGCCCGCTGAGCGACTCTGAGCTTATGAACGAGGCCTATAGTCAACGACCACGTCTCGGATCCGTATGTCATCACCTTTTCTATAATATTGTCTTTTCTATTGTTAATCTATCTGTAATATTCATCATCTTTTCTATAATATTGATGTTTATTTAAGACGATTTCAAGTGATCACTATATATACATAAGCATCGAAAGAAATAAAGAAATTTGACTTTGACTTTATTTAATTACAGGAAACGTTGTTCGATGAATACTTCAACATATTAAAAGCAAATGTCGATGAAAACAAAGATTCCATAGATTACTTACTAAATGTTAATGCAAGTACGGAGGATAAATTCGAATTGGTGATCAAAAATGTTGTCTCAGAAAAGGAGATAGAGAATTATTTGCATCAATGCTGGAGGTATAATTTTGTTCATAAACAGAGTTCGGAGTCCAAGCCATTTAAGGAGCTGGGTGATGTTACTGTAAGTATAAATTAACTTTAATATGGGCTGTTTTGTTGGGTTCTTTTTGCGCCTTTATTACCCTCTCAGCTTAGTCATCCGTGTCCCGAGAAAGGTACTTGTCAATACGTATGGTATACGAGCAATAATTCTGTAGGTATTGGCTCGTACATGCATCCGGCTCGAAGGACCAAAACGATGTAGGGATTCCTGCCTGTTATGATGGTATAGTAGGTACCCTGTTGTTAGTTTATAGTTACACCAAACCACGATGTATTGATTATAAGGATATTTATTGAATATCGATTTCAATCTTGAGTTTGCTCTTGAGTTGTTGCGCTGATTAATAAACCTATCTTAAGACGCGATTAAAGAGCGACGTATCACTTGAGTCATACCGTATTAATAAATCAAACTCAGCTCTCAAGATATGTCTCAAGATGTAGTTTCGTGAACTCGAGTCTGATTGCGGGTCATACAAATCTTACATTTTTTTAAATATTTTCACATTAAAAACAAGTTGACAGCAAAATATGACGACACTACCTACCATAGGGTAAGAACATATAATTCAAGGTAAGAACAAAGCGTTACTGTCATTCAAGATCAGTCTCAAATCTCAAGAGCGATATCAGCCTGGTTAAAACTTGAGTTTTATCTATTAATTAACGCCTAACTTAAGATAGTGACCACATCTCAAGACTCACTCGATTGATACGCACTCATGATCGATATTGAGAGCGATTTATTAATACGGGCCTAGGCGTCTTAGTTACGACTGACTTATAATTAATGAATAAAATGAGTAGATGCTGTACAAGCAATAATTCTGTAGGTATTGGCTCGTACATATGAAGGAAACTAAACTGCCTGTTTACCACAATGTTGATTGGGATTATTGACAAAAAAACTAATTTAATTTAATACATAGTATAAAATAAAGTCACTTTTCGCCGTCCCTATGTCCCTATGTATGCTTAGATCTTTAAAGCTACTCAACGGATTTTGATGCGGTATTTTTTAATAGATAGAGTGATTCAAGAGGAAGGTTTATATGTATAATACATGCATAATATAGCCGTGCGAAGCCGGGGCGGGTCGCTAGTAGTATATAAAATGAAGTCACTTTTCGCCGTCGTCCCTATGTATGCTTAGATCTTTAAAACTACGCAACGGATTTTGATGCGGTTTTTTTTAATAGATAGAGTGATTGAAGAGGAAGGTTTTTAGTCGTGCGAAGCCGGGGCGGGTCGCTAGTTACATATAAAGAGGAAAGATTTAATTGTTTGTTTGTTTGCATTGAATAGACTCCGAAACTACTGAACCGATTTTGATGAAACTTGGTATGAGGATAGATTGATTAATTGGGAGTAACATAGGCTACTTTTTATCCCGATATTCCCATGGGATCGAGAGTTGCCGACGCCGCCGAGCGCTGCTAGTATAATATAATTTTCATTCTTTCTAGAATACATCAGGTCAATATAAACATGGTGCAACGGTACATATATCATGGTGCGTGGTATGCGGCGCGGGCGCAGGCGACAAGCTGCGCGCGTGCGGACACTGCCCCGCCTCCTTCCATCTCTCATGCAGGAAGGACTGGCTCCTCAATATCATACGTAAGAAGCTAGGGTTATCTTCACTTGTAGAATACATCAGGTCAATATAAACATAAAAGCAGCTTGTTGTTGTAGCTTCTTTTATGTTGCTCGCTTCCTTCCATCTCTCATGCAGAAAGGACTGGCTCCTCAATATCATACGTAAGTAGCTAGGGTTATCTTCAATTGTAGAATACATCAGGTCAACATAAACATAAAAGAAGCTTGTTGTTGCAGCTTCTTTTATGTTGCTCGCTTCCTTCCATCTCCCATACAGAAAGGACTGGCTCCTCAATATCATACGAAAGTAGCTAGGGTTATCTTCAATTGTAGAATACATCAGGTCAATACAAAACATGGTGCAACTGTAGATATATCATGGTGCGTGGTAAGATTTTTAACACGGAAAGATTTTTTTGTTTGAAACGAATAGGCTCCGAAACTTCTGGACCGATTTTGATGAAACTAGGTATGAGGATACATTGATTCATTGGGAGTATCTTATGCTACTTTTTCTCCCGATATTCCGGCGGGATAGGAGGTGAAACTGCAGGGCGTTTCTAGTCCTTACTAATATAAAGTTTTTTGATAATGAAACAAACGAATCGAAATAAACGCGATTAATATCCGTTTAATTAGTTATATTAATAAGTTTTCGTTTGTTCCTCCTTCACGCGTAAACTTCTGGATTGATTGCGATGAAACTTAGTATGTAGATGGCTAGAGACCCGGATTAACATTTAGGCTACTTTTTATCCCGATATTCTCACGGGATTGGGACTTACGTGGGTGAAACCGCACGGCGCAGCTAGTATTGCATATTTTATAGTTTCAACTAGACACAACTGAAAGAGCTAATTATGTCTGTACATATGTTATTTTGTCTGACAAATATTCACATTATGTTTTTTTTTTTTTCAATTTCAGATCGTAAAAATCCACCGAAGAAACCGGCCAAAAATGTCACTCTGGTGGAAAAAATCCTATCAAGCACTCGAACTAAATACAAAATACAACACGAAAAGGAAAATAACAACTTATGTCCGAGCTGCATGTGGGGTCCTAAAGTTGGGTAAGAAATATATACATACAGGGTGATTTTTTTACGTGCTCTACAGGTCCAATATAATGACGCGTTTAGGATGTTGATGGGCCTGCCACGGTGGTGCAGTGCATCTGGAATGTTCGCGGATGCCGGAGCAGATTGTTTTCATGCAATACTACGAAAAAGAGCAGCCTCTCTGCTTAAACAGGTATGTGGTAGCTCCAACAGCATCCTAAACGTAATAGCTAACATGTATGAACCCACTATGTATCACCGTATTAAGGTGGCAGGTGGTTACACCTATAAGTATATTAATTTTATTGATTAGTCTATTCTTAATATATTTTATTTAAATTATGGCTAACATAGTTGTAAGTACCTACTAACATTGATGGATCTATGTTATCTGATGAATAAATGAATTGAATTGAATTTACATGGGCCTTCAAGGCTATATCCTAAAATATAAGAGATAGCGAAAAATGCTGAAAGGAGTTGCGTGCCCGATTTTGACAAAAACTAATACTGCATCATTCGATTTGTAGAAAAGTCATTACCCTAGCCAGGAATCAAACCAAATCAAAAAAAATAAACATTTTGCAAAAAAAAAAAAGTAATAACTATATTTTTATACCAATCGATAGTGATTTTGTCAGGAACGGGTGTTTCTCTTCTAAACTCAAAAAAACTTACAAAGTCCAAAAAGGAATTATTTGCTACCTTTAGACATTTTCCGACTGAACCCTACATCCCTATAACCCTGATATCTATAGCATTTTCTTAAATCCATACTGAATAGTAACCTATTAACGGAATGTTGGGAGACCAGCTGCCCGGTGGACAGACGACATTGTGGCGGTCGCGGGTAGTCGGTGGATGGAGCCGCCATAGGACCGCTGTTTGTGGCGTCGTATGGGGGGAGGCCTATGTCCAGCAGTGGACGTGTAAGGGCTGATATGATGATGATGAGTAACGTATTTTCGTTCCAGTTACGATGACGTAGTATGGCACAAGTTGGGCACATGCTCGTGGTGGCCGGCGCGAGTTCTTGCTCCGGGAGATGTCCCCGCCTGTCTGTTGACTCGGCAGCATCACGTCACACATTGGCCGCTCAGATATTACGGTATAGTACCTTTAAGGCCTAAACTACGTTATGCGGTTGCGCCCGCGCGTTTCGACGACGACGGGGCAATGAAGAATGTTAATATGTATGCCAAATCGGTTGAAAGTTTGTTACAGTAAAGCTTGTATGTATACAAATACACTAGTTTTCGTTCTAGTCGCAAATAAATATTAGTTTTGATTTTACAGGCGTTTAAACTTACTTGTGTGCATGTAACGTCAATTTACACCGCTCCGCTTAGTAACGCATCTAGTACGAGTCCGCGTCGCACGTTTACGTCTTTAAATCGGAAACTAATTGACGTATCGAAGTAATTCTTTCACTTGTATTTTTTATTTTTGACAAAAAATATGGAGAGCCGATATTCAAAATTAGTTAACATTCTTCATTTCGTATGGAACCGAGCGGGCGCCCGCGTAACGTAGTTTCAGGCCTAAGTATCCCAATATCACTACATAGTATAAAATAAAGTCCCTATTTCCCTTTGTATGCTTAGATCTTTAAAACTACGCAACGGATTTGGATGCGGTTTTTTTTAATAGATAGAGTGATTCAAGAGGAAGGTTTATATGTATAATACATGCATAATATAGCCGTGCGAAACCGGAGCGGGTCGCTAGTTGGCCTATATATCTAATCGAGATGATTCATACTATTCAGGAAACTGGGACATGTTTAAAATAGATTACCTATACTAGTTGTTATAGGTTCTGAGTAAGACTATTCTTTATCAAACTTAGTGGACCGTGTCCAGAGGAAATAATATAAATATATTGCAGGACATTCCACACATCGCCATCTAGCCCCAAGCTAAGTAACTATACTTGTGTTATGGATGCTAGACAACGGATATACTACTTCTGTCAATATATACTTATAATACACTAGCGACCCGCTCCGGCTTCGCACGGCTATATTATGCATGTATTATACATATAAACTAGGGATGGGCCGAAATTCGTTTCACATTCGGTTTAACCGAACTTCGGCATTCGGCCGAAATTCTGCTAAAATGCCGAACATTCGGTATTTGATCATATCCAAAATAATTTTTATGGGACCACCTCTGAGTTATCCCCTTTCATACAAAAAAAGATTTTTCCAAATCGGTCCAGGCGTTTTTGAGTAAATATATACGCGACGAATTGAGAACCTCCTCCTTTTTTTGAAGTCGGTTAAAAATAAACAACTTAGCTGTTTTAAATCCTACTATCCTACTAATATTATAAAGCTAAAAGTTTGTGAGTATGTAAGTTTGTTTACTCAATCACGTAAAAATCGCTAAACCGATTACCATGAACCTTGGTATGTAGATAACTGGAGACGAATAACACATAGTTAGGCTACTTTTTATCCCGATTTTCTTTTTTTTGTTTCACTTATTTAACAAGTAAATCTAAATTCTAATTTCTAAATAAATATCTTAATTTTGATATCGAAACATTTAAATAATTATCGTCATAAATCACTACATAGGAACTTTTAGTTTTGCTGAAAATGGTTTGTTGATTGAAACCGTATTATACCTATTAGTATTTAAAATTTACCAATGAAAGGTTATGGTGCAAAAACACCAAGGATTTGGCTTTATCAGGCAGGAGTCTGTTGCGTTTTTCTTCATACACATTTCCTGCCTCTGAGAAAAGTCGCTCAGAATATACGGAGCTTCCGGTGGAGATAAAAATATTCGTGGCAAAAACTCATGCAAGGGAACTTATGATTATTCTTGGCCCAAAAGCCATATGGACATTAACCTTTAGGCAGCAAAGTTTCATTCAGATATCTATCTAGTTCTGTTGCTATTGGACTTTTGGTTTACTCTATATTGGGAAGCTTTGCTGCTGCCAGTTCCTCGTAGCAGCTCTAAAACGATTTATGTATGTCTTCGTTAGATTGTAAGAATGACTGTGTGGTCTGGACAACTTCTTCGTCACTACTTAGCTTTCATTCTCTTCGCTTCTTCTTACTTATTCGGCTAGAAAGATTCTAAACAAGATTCGACCTGTCATTCTCAAGAAAGTGCAGTAAAAATAACAGAAATTCGGCCGAACTTTTTATTTTCACCGATCGTTCGGCCGAAGTTCGTATTCGGTTCAAGTCACATTCGGCCCATCCCTAATATAAACCTTCCTCTTGAATCACTCTATCTATTAAAAAAAACCGCATCAAAATCCGTTGCGTAGTTTTAAAGATCTAAGCATACAAAGGGAAATAGGGACAGAAAAAGCGACTTTGTTTTATACTATGTAGTGATAGTGATGATAGAAACAACCGGACCACAGACAAATAAGCATAAATACTTGTTTGAGGCGGGAATTGAACCCGCAACCCTGTGTTTGGCTTACCGGCATGGTGACCGTTGTGCCAACTGGGTCGTCAATGTCCTGCAATATTAAATATTTGTTTCTTTTTAAAATACCTATGTGCTTACCTATGAAGCAAATACCCAGGTTATTTGCTTCATGTGCTTACCTAACCTTTTTTATTTCCAAAAGGGACGTTAAACCATTCGTGGGGCGATGCATGCCGCATGTGTTTATTTCTCCCGAGTCACACGAAGGCGTTGGAGTCTGGTGATCCGATGTTGAAGCAAGCCGTCATGGACGCTTGCGACGATTATATCAGCATTTATTTAACTTAATGTTTAATTAGAAGAGTTATAGTCTGACAAACTTGTTTAGCAAAAAACATAACACTTTTGGCTTCGCCGTAGTCGGTTAATAAAGGTTTAAGAAGAAAGGGTACCGGGGGCTCTTTCCATACAAAATATTACAAACGTAGTCGACTGTTTTCTCAGTCCCCAGGAGAGAGTGCAGGTACCCTTTCACCTTAAGCATTGTTATTGTTTCGTTGATAAAATGCCAACATTAAGGTGAAAGGGTACCTGCGCTCTCTCCATACAAACGTAGTCGACTGTTTCCTCCCTGGATAATGACATTAGCACAAATATTTTTGTGCTAAAAACCTATAACTGCCATGACTATGCCCCTATGTTTTGGTTTTTTTTTCATTTTCTAATTATCATAGAAATTAAAATTTAAAAAATTAAAAAAAAACAAAAAATAGGGGCATGGTCATGGCTGTTATAAGTTTTATGCACTAAAAATATTTGCTCTTGTGTCATTATCCAGGGAGAAAACAGTCGACTAAGTTTGTAATAGTTTGTATGGAAAAAGCCCCCAGTACCCTTTCCTCTTAAGGCTTGAATTTGCATCTTGTACCAACATAATATCCTGAAAAGCGATGAAAGGAACTAGAAATGTGCCAGACAAATTTGTCGGACTGTAAACTAACTTATTACTTTAAATCATTTTAATAATATTTTTAAAAATCTGATAAATTTTTCACTTGTTGAATTTAAGTACTTATGTACCAATTTTTATTTTATTCTTTGACTAGTTTTTACTTTGGAAGAAGTATGGCTTTCTTTATTACGTGTTTGTTACATATTTTGTAAGACAAGTGTTAAATACTGTTTTTGCTTATTATTGATAAAATTGGTTTTAATTGAAATAAAATGTTTCTTGATTCAAATCGCATTTTTATTTGTTACCCAGCTCCTATCGGCTTAGACCAGAAATTCCCAAAGTGGTCCAGGTGGACCCCCAGGGGTCCACGGGAGACTCGACGGGGGTCTACGTTGAACGTGACAAAAAATGGGGGTCTACAATCGTAAGCAGAGGTGCATGAAAATTAATTTGGTTTCATTTGGTTGAAGAACTAAAATGTAGGCCTTCTCAATAAGACAATTTATAAATAAATTGAGAAAAAAACGGATTCTAACCTGTTTTTTTTTCGAAAACTGTTAATTCATCGCTGAAACTCAGCCACAACGCAAGTTTCCACAGATAGATAGATCTAATCTTCACTTTTTTTTTTTCGAGATTTAGAAATTGGTAGTAATGTAGAATCAGGGGGTCCACCGGATCCAGCAAAATTTTGAAAGTGGTCTATGAAACAAAATAGTCTGGGAACCACTGGCTTAGACCATGTCTACAGGAGAGAACTTGTCAATACTTCTGGAGCCAACTAAGCCGCGGGTTTCATCACGATGTTTTCCTTCACCGTAAGAGCAATGTCAATTAGCGCACATATTTTTTCCGAAGAAACATCCGTTCGGAGTACGGCCAAGATTCGAACCCACGACCTTCTTATTGAGAGTCGAGCAGTAGCGTAGCGAGGGAGGAGGACCGCCCCGGGCGGCAAAATTGGGAAAAAAATATTTCGTGTAATCACTGGCGGTCAGTTATATAATTTATTCAAGACTAGCGACCCGCTCCGGCTTCGCACGGCTATATTATGCATGGTATTATACATATAAACCTTCCTCTTGAATCACTCCATCTATTAGAACATCCATAAAAAAAACATACATACATCCGAATTGAGAACCTCCTGCATCAAAATCCGTTGCGTAGTTTTAAAGATTTAAGCATACATAGGGATATAGGGACAGAAAAAGCGACTTTGTTTTATACTATGTAGTGATGAAGATGAGTAAGGGGGGAACGGAGCATAACATCTAATCCGACCCAAATGTCAACCTCACCTGCACGCGCTTCGGCGGCGGTATCCAAGCGGGTACCGGGTGCTCCCTGCTAGATAACGGACGAGGCTCTGGCGACCGAGCAATGGCGGTATAACCATACCCCTCGACCGGGCAACCGGTCGGATGAGGCTACAGCGAGCCTTGGGGTCTAAATAACCTCTAAAATGTCTGGGGCAGTAGGCAACGGGAAACCACTGCTACTACATTCCCAAGAGTGTCAGCATGGTTGGTCGTAATAAGGAAAGGATTGTGTCGAGCGATCCGGCTGACGCCCGGCGCCACTTACCCGGGAGAAGTGGTGTTAAATATGCCACCGGCCACACTGACGTGAACCATCAGGCGTCTTGTGGAAAATATGTGACTGGTGAAGAAAAAGTAACGAAGACGATCCGACATCCTCATCGTATCGGAACTTGGAACGTGCGAGGCCTATTGGAACCAGGCAAACTGCAAATTGTGGAAAAGGAAATGCAACGAAAGAACGTACAGCTGCTTGGTTTAACTGAAACGCATTGGAGAGGGCGGGGGCATTTCACGACAGACATGGGAAACACTATATTCTGTTCTGGGCCTGAAAATGAGAGCAGCAAAGGTGTGGCTTTTGTGGTTCCACCCGGTCTGCAAAAGTGCGTCTTAGGATACAATCCAGTCAACGAGCGTATATTGACCATCAAGCTGAACACGAAGCCTTGCCTTCTTAATATGGTTTTGGTGTATGCCCCTACCTCTACGGGATCCACAGAAGAAGAGATAGAGCTGTTCTACGAGTCCGTATCGTCGACGTTGGCACAGATCCCCCGTAGGCAAATAACAATGGTGATAGGTGATTTCAACGCGAAGGTAGGAAAGACGGAAAGTGACAATCACCTTCGTAGCGTAGTCGGCAAATTTGGCATTGGACAGCGCAGCGATAGAGGAGAGCGACTCTTGCAATTTTGCAGCGAGCAGTGCTTAACGATCACCAACACCTGTTACAAGCACCACATACGTAGGCTCTACACCTGGATATCACCTGGCGACAGAACCCGAAACCAGATAGACTACATTTTAATTAATCAGCGTTGGAGATCGTCGGTAACGAATGTCACCACGTATCCGGGTGCTGATTGCGGTTCTGACCACCAACTTCTTGTCGCTACAGTCAAACTCAGACTCAAAAGGACTATCAAGCCAAAACTCACGCCCAGTTATCACAGAGTTGACATGGATGGCTTCAGATTGACATTTGAGCAGGAACTGCAATGCGGGGGTGGCTTACCGGCCGAACTAGCGTGGGAGAATCTAAAGTTCCGTATCTTGAAGGCAGCTTCCAAGAACAGGTTAACAAAAGTACCTATGAAGGAGTACGTCACATCTGAAACTGCTGAGATAATCCTTGAGAGAAGGCAATTAAAAGAAAAGGGCTTGAGTTCAGTGGATGATCGTGATAGGTACTCACAATTGAGCAGGGAAGTTCAAAGAAGATGCCGAAGGGACCACAATGCCCAGATAAATAGTATCTGCTTGGAGCTGGAGGAGCATGCCAACAAGAATGAAACAAGGGAGCTCTTCCGTAAGATTAAAGACCTCACTGGCAAGCGCAAGGTGAAGACTTGTGCCATTGAAAGTGAAGAGGGACACCTACTCACAGATGTTCATCAGGTATTGGAAAGATGGAGGCAATACTGTGCAGATCTGTACCACTTAGATGATACCACAGCGGAAGATGGAGAGTGGTCTCCGGATGAGCCCGACATTCTGCAAGCTGAAATCGAGAAAGCTGTTGAGGTGCTCAAGTGTAAAAAGTCACCGGGTAGAGACGGGATTCCAGCGGAACTATTGAAGAATCTAGGGCCTACTGGCACCACCGCCATCAGAGAGATCTGTAACGCCGTCTGGAGGTCAGGTAAATGGCCGAAGGACTGGATGGAGTCCATTTTCATACCACTACATAAGAAAGGTTCTACGAAATTATGCGGAAATTATAGAACCATTGCACTTATATCTCACGCAAGCAAAATATTACTACACGTAATTAACAGAAGACTGAGCCACTATCTCTCTCTGCAAATACCACAAGAGCAGGCTGGGTTTGTGAAGGGTAAAGGAACCCGAGAGCAAATCCTCAACATCCGCCAAATAGTTGAGAAGAGCAGAGAATTCAACAGCCCTGTAATATTGTGCTTCATCGATTATACTAAGGCTTTTGATTGCGTGCAGTGGGGCAAGTTGTGGACCATTCTGACTGAGATGGGGGTCCCTCGACATCTGGTGGGATTGATTCGTCGGCTATACGCTGGTAACCGTTGTTCCGTAAAAGTAGAAAATGAATTCTCAGATATCTTCAAGACGAGAAAAGGTGTTCGCCAAGGGTGTATACTCTCACCTGCCCTCTTTAACATATATGGGGAATATATCATGAGAAGGACCTTGGAAAACTGGGACAGGGGTTTCAGCGTTGGTGGGAAGCGCATATCGAATCTCCGATATGCTGACGATACAGTTTTGCTAGCAACATCCGAAGAAGATATGATGCAGTTGTTCCAAAGACTAGAGAGTGAAAGTGAGAACATCGGCCTCTCAGTCAACAGGGCGAAGACTAAGATTATGGTTATAGACCGAGCTGGAGCCTTGACCAACTGCAGCAATATCATTCCTGGAATTGAAACGGTCAATCATTACGTCTACCTTGGATCCCAAATTTGTAATGACGGTAGTTGCGTTCCAGAAATAAAGCGCCGAATCGGGATGGCGAAAGATGCAATGTCTCGGCTTAAGAACATCTGGGCAAAAAGAGGAATCACTACTAACACTAAGATGCGTCTTATCAGGGCGTTGGTGTTTCCTATTTTTCTGTATGGAGTAGAAACCTGGACCATACTGGCTCGAGACAGAGCAAGGATCGATGCGTTTGAGATGTGGTGCTGGAGGCGAATGTTAAGAATACCGTGGACCGCCAAACGCACCAACGTGTCGATCCTCTCACAGCTCGGAGTGAAGACGCGCTTGTCCACGGTTTGCCACCAACGCATACTGGCATATTTCGGTCACGTGATACGGAAGGGCGATGAGAACCTGGAGAAACTCATCGTGGTTGGGAACACAGATGGAAAACGCTCTCGAGGCCGATCCCCAACCAGATGGACAGATCAGATTAAGGACTCATCAGCCGTCAAGTTCCATAATATTGTGAGAGATGCGATGAATAGAAGCCGTTGGAGACAGATCATCCGATCCAAATGCAGACTTCCCGATGATGACCACGATCCTCAGTCATGAGGGGCCGACTATAGAGAGAGAGAGAGTGATGAAGATAGTCTATAATATAAAAATGAATCGCAAAATGTGTTGGTAAGCGCATAACTCAACAACGCCTGGACCAATTTGGCCAATTCTTTTTTTAGAATATTCCATAAGGTACGAGGATGGTTCTTACGGAGAGAAAAATTAAAAAAATTGCCTGAAAATGTCTAAAAACAACACTTTTCTATACTCAATACCATACAAACGATTCGTAAAAATACAAGTCAATAAGAACTTTAGTACCATAACATAAAGTTCAAGTTTTAATGGAGAGGTTCCGGGAAGGCAAAACAATTGAGTGACGTATAAATATTGATGTCAATCGGGTCGCGGTGTTAGTTGCCAAACTACACCTGAACCGGTTTGTATGATTATTAACCCCCGACGCAAAAACGACGGGGTGTTATAAGTTTGACGTGTCTCTGTGTGTGTGTGTGTGTGTGTGTGTGTGTGTGTGTGTGTGTGTGTGTGTCTGTGGCATCGTAGCTCCCGGACGGCTGAACCGATTTTGATTTAGTTTTTTTTTATATGGCAAAACAACGTTTGCCGGGACAGCTAGTTTGAAATAAAAAAAACGCTCAATTCTTTCATATTGTTACGTTTTTTCTTGTCAATACCAACATTATTTTTATGACGTCAAAGGGCGGCAATTTAAGTTTCTGCCCCGGGTGACAGTGACGTACGCTCCGCCTTAAAAATCATTATTAGTGCCATGCCATACTATGAGTTATTGATATTTAAGGAAGTTAAATAAGGCACGTGAAGCTTGCGTATCAAAACTTGCAGATAATAGGAGGTTTGTACCAGGGTGTAAGAACTATGTAGGTAATGTAGGAGATCACGGTGGAAATGGTAAAGTGGGCGTGGCAAGGCTTTATAAACCACTAGAGCTAATTAGCGATGTCAGTCGGCAGTATTCATTATCAACCTTAACTTGTATGAAATAAAGGTTATAATTGCGTGTACCGAGAATAACGAGATCTATGGTAGATTCGCCGAATCTAGTTGGTTGATTACAAAATGTAAATACTTTCTTGACAATGGTAAAATGAACTTTATCTTGACGTATGAAGATATATTTTCAAATGTACGATCTGTGTAATTTAGGTTATTTTGAGCAACAAAAACCACCAAAGTAATTATTTTCCCGGGTCTTAATCGCGTATTTTTTGTTTTTTATTTCTCTTACCTCGACGTTTCGATTACAATAGTTTAAAAACCACCAATCAAACGAATTGTTTGTTAGTAGCAAAATATGATTATCTATTTAAATGTGTGAGTGTATTGTGTGATTTATACCTTCTACTGACTTCTGATTGCCTAGTACTTTTTACAGACTTATGACTATTTTATACAGCAAGTTAAAGTGATGTTGGATTCGTGGCTAATTAATATTTATTTCGATAGGTGTTAACTGGTATACTTACTTCATATTTTTATAATTATATATATTGATATGATAATTATTTATATAAAAGTAAACGTTTTACAAATTATTATGTTTATAAATAAATAAGGTGATTGATGATACTTATGCACGTTTTTTGGTAAGTGCTACTACCGTATTTTTCAGTTGTTCAATTTTTGTTTTTGATTTGTTATTAATAGGTATAACTTACTTAAAGATTTTTACAATAAAACATAGGTAAGTAGGTACTTATCTTAGTTTTATTTCATTTTTTTCTCTGACTGTTTTTTCTTATATTATTATAAAATACCTACTTGCATGCGGACCCCAAAGCCTACCTCAAAGTCATAATAAAAATTAAAGGTGGCGTTGTGGCACGCGGGCCGGGCCCCTGAGCCTACCGACTCAAATTGCCAATATTATTATTTTTATGACGTCACTTTCGCCCAGGGTGGAGTCATAATTTGCAGCCCAAATTATGACTTTGCCCTGGGCGACAGTGCGGTCCGCAACTGGAGTCAAGTTATCTTCCATGCCAACACTGCTCAGGTAATTAGGTATTTTTCATGACAAATTAGCAGATAAGTTGTTTTATTTATAGGCCAGCATGCTCTAAATTGTCCTACTATTTTTATATCTATTCAATTACATCGAAATTTTATCAATTCATTATCTTCACGGACAGTCACGTAGCCATTAAATGCTGTTTACATTACATTCATTAAATTGCTTTTTTTAGATGATTTTTATAATAAAGATGATATGGATATCTTTGTAAGCAATTTCTTGGTATAGGTACCTACCTATATTTAACCAATATTCAAAATTACAAAATACAAGGATATAATCTAATTACAAAAAAACTAAATTATCATAAAAAAAACCAAACAAATGTCACACTTTAAACAAAATTTAAACATTAAACACCACAGACACAAAAAAATAAAAAAATAATATTAAGTAATAGAAAAAATACCTATTAGCTTCTGCAGGAAGTTAGATTAAAAATAAGTCATTTCACGAACACACTGCAGCTTCAGTCACTAAATAAGTACAAAAAAACGTTGGTAGTCGTTTACAAACCCTCGTAGCAACTGGACGAATTCGCAACTGGACAGATTCTCAACTCGACAGATTAGCAGCTGGACAGAACGTCTACAGTCCATGACATAATTAATACCATGTTGTTAATTTATTTGTCTCTTAAGAGGAAAGGGTACCGGGGGCTCTCTCCATACAACCGATTACAAATGTAGTCAACTGTTTTCTTCCTGGATAATGACACTAGAGCAAATATTTTTGGTGCATAATAGTACATTGCGATACAAGTGTGGAAAGTTGATCATTCCATAGAGGCGGTTTATGACGCGCGAGCGGAACGCGAGCGTGGCAAAAGCCGAGATGGAATGATCAATTCACACGTGTATCGTACGACGTTTTTTATCACAGTTGCGAATAAAAAAAAGACTTGTTAAAATTTTAATAATAAAAAGTTTTTAAGAATTTTAGGTTATGTTTACTATTTTTTGTTAATTACACTCCCGAAAGGCTAGGCAAAAGACTTTTAACCTATACAGCGTCTGACATACAATATTTTTTTAGGGTGTTTTTCGTTTGTTTTTGCGTCGGCGGTTAAAAACAGAATATATTAGTTCCGGGTTTCATTAAAAACAGAATATATAAAAAAAAAATATTTATGTACCTAAAGAAAAAACAAAATAAAAACAAAACTCAATTTTTAATTATTTTCAAAGACGTCATCACGTAATATTATCGTTCGCAGACTTTAGAGACAACCTTTTGAAAAGAAGAAAAAAGGTACCAACAAAGAGTTTTAAGCCAGCAAGGCTTAAAAACTCTTTGGATGGTACCTTTTTCTATACATCAAAACAGTATAACCCAGATAAAGGAGATCATTCATGTTTCTAACAAAAAATACCCACAAAAAAAAATGTCGGCCAGTAATAAAAATTATTTGTATCTTGTAGAGAATAACATTTTAAACAATGTTTACTAAGGCAACAAAGAGCTACGATCAAAAATCGTTGAGTTATTTTACATTGAAAACCCAAAAAATGCATTTTATAGGGATCCGTTTGACCACTTTTAAGATCCCACTATAACTTCTGAAAGGGTTATTGGATATACCTATATATAAATATAATAAAAACAGACAAAACTTATCCATTTACTACTTATTTTTATATTTTTTCTGTAGTAATATCTTAGAAGTGGTCAAACGGATCTCTACAAAATGCATTTTTTTGGGTTTTCAATGTAAAATAACTCAACGATGGTTCATCGTAGCTCTTTGTTGCCTTATTAAACATTATTTAAAATGTTATTCTCTACAAGATAGAAACATTTTTTATTGTGGCCGGCACGTTAATTTTTGGGTACGATTTGAACGATGTCCTTAAGAATGTTTCATCTACTATATGTCATTAGCAGTAAGATACGTATTTGACATATCGGGATGACGTATTATTTTCCAACACTAGTTGGATTTTTTTTTATCGCACGCGTGTATTACGTTGCATTATGAGCCTAAAAGCGGTTTAATAAGATCCACTTTATGAGCAACTGTGATAAAAAACTAATAACTGCCTTGACCATGCCCCTTTTTTATTTTAATTTCTATGATAATTAGAAAATGAAAAAAACTAGAAAGAAAAAAAATATTCGTGCTAGTGTCATTATCCAGGGAGGAAACAGTCGACTACGTTTGTATGGAGAGAGCGCAGGTACCCTTTCACCTTAAAACAAAAACGTAAGGGCTGACTCTGCGCTACGTGTAAAATGTTCTTTACCTAAAGGACATAAACACTTATCATTTTATCAACGATGATAATTATCTACTTTCGTCACCAAAATAATCATTTATTATCAATAACCGTTTAAATATCGATCAATCATTTACTTTTACAATCGGCTTAAAATCTCTTCCATGACTTGACGTTAAGTAATTATTTTTATAGATAAAGGATAATGTTGATAAGTGGGCCAGCTTATGACATCGTGTCTAAACTTTGTTTTAATTATAAATCTATTCAAATTGTTTTAAAACCTCAAAATTTACGGAAAAAATGTACGATTTTTCGCCATAGTCGACCGTGAAGACCAATAATTCTCGTAATTATAACATTGTTCATATCGCTTTTCAATATCATTTCGGTCACAAATAATACCCTCAAATTAGCTCAAAATACCCTCAAAGTCAGCTTTTTGTAAAAAAAAAAAATATGAAGGTATCTTTTGCAATCTGTTGCAATGTAATTTCAAAAAATGTTATTTAACGAGAATTGGCCTTCTGGCCACCACTCGCGGATAGAGCGTAGGCAATTTTCATAGGAAAATCCATTTGTGCACGGCAATCTAATAGCCTATGTCGCTCCCAATGACGTATCATCTTTCCTCTTTATAATATTGGTACAGATATAGGACCCTGGAATTTTTATTCTGGGTGTTCCGAACTTAAGGTTGCATACGTAACGAAATAAAACCTCGGACGTGACGTGCATTGTTCATAAAGTGTTCGTGGACTTTTAACAAACGTAACGTGATCTTTCCCGTGTCGGACGGAACGTGACATTTTATTGACAGCGTTTCATATAAAAATATCGTCTCGTTCGGCACGGGAAAAATTCCGTCACGTATGCAACGACCTTTATTCGGCCAAAGCCGCAATACGCCACAAGGCGTTGTACTTACATAATAAAAATAAAACAAATTATTACAAATTATTTACACATTATATTCATTCTTCATACATAAAAATAATACTTTTTTACACTATACATTATTTAACATCGAGTTTCGTTAACAATATCATCAAATGCTATTTAGTTTATTTAACTAGTACTAAAGTAATCTACTCAAAACAATTTAGGACTTGGTTTACAAGATTATGGCACCCCTACCACAAGTTTTGAAAGTAATGCGAATATGTTCGCGGGTCAAATTAAGGATCAACTAAAAAAATGCTGGCTAAAAAAGGAATACCAAATCTTCTTTCTCTTTTCCTTTTCCCACTTTAGGTGGGGTCGGCTCTCCTAATTATTTTGCGCCAGGCAGTTCTGTCCTGGATTGTCCGTATATACAGGGTTATTGGTAATTATACTAGCAAGCCGTTGAGGGCTACTTCTGTGCACCTAAACAAACAACTTTTGTTCTATAACTTTTAGAAATTCCAACATTTTTTTTAAAATTTTGAGGTTAGGTTTACCTGAAAATCAGCTGTTCCTTACACGGAGAGGTCATTAACCTTAAAATTTTACTTATTATCAAAGTTTTATCTACTGTTCTTAGTCCGAATGACCTTCGTTTTGAAAAATCAGCTGTTTTTCCAATTTACATAACCTCAAAATGTTCATTATTTTTTTCGAATTTTCCAAAGTCGTAGAACAAAAGTTATTTGTTTAGGTGTGCAGAAGTAGCCCTCAACGGCTTGCTAGTATAATTACTAATAACCCTGTATAGCCTGTTTTATGGTCCGGGTCATGTAGTCATTGTCTCTCCGCATAACGTGTAAAACAAGGAATACCAAACCATTTATGAAAAAGTTGCTGACCAAAAAAAATTGACCCAGTTTGGCCATATTTTGTCATCTATAATACATTTAATTTCTTTGTTCAACGCACAACCTAAACCGCTAATCGTAGAGACCTAAAACTTGAAGGGTGTGTTCTTTGTATGACGCGATGACGTAGGCATCCGTTGAGAAAGGATTTTCCGAAGTTCTACCCCTAGGGGATGGAAAAGGGGGGCAAAGTTTGTATGGGACAACGTGATCACTTGGTTTATTTTCGACTTCTACGCGGACGAAGTCGCGGGCAAAAGCTAGTCTGCATATAAAATATATGCAGACTAGCTTTTTTTCCGCGACTTCAATCAAACCGTGTCCGTGTATTCGTGTCTTACGTCCGATTTGTGTGAATGCGACGTCTTAGCATCGAAGCGTATGAGCCTCCTTGGGAATGCGTATCCCAAACCGGAGGAATATAGGTTTCTTCCTCTCAGTGGGATCACCGCGTTAATCGACTACTTCTTCAAAGAGTAAGAAACATCAAGGTAGGGGTAAACACAAAAGATCCCATTGGGTCGAAGTGTTGCTGGCAATTTGTCAGCCCCCATTATATAAGATAAGATACGTCCGATTTATTTGCCTAAGATACAAAGTTTAACAATTTATGCTAACGTATACTATCAAAACTTGGAATAGGGTTACAGAGATTTCCCGGCGCGGGCGCTTTAACTCTGTTTATAGGTATAATTATTTTAAAAAATAAGTCCAAGATACCTAAATTATTTTGAGCAGTACTAATTTTTTATAATAGTTTAACCAGAATTTAAAAAAAAAACATTTTTAAAACTGTCTTTTCAACTAAAAATAAAAAAGGCTGAGACACTGTTTGATCCATGTGATAGTTTTTTTTCGATCAAGCATTTTTTTACTATTCTATTAAATACTTAGATAGATAAATCATAAATTAGTTTTCATTAATTTTTCAATAAATCAAAGTTAAGAAAAAAATTCTAATGATTAGATACAATAACATTGAGTAAAATTTAATTCCAACTTTGTACTTTCGACGTCATTGCCCGCCAAAATTGAAAAAAAACAATCTTAAACGACTCTTTCATTTTTGAGATAGTTTTAAAGCCTAATAAAGAGTTTAATGGTTGGAAAATTATGCTCTAGCAGCGGGTTTAGCAAAATAATGTAGCATTAAGATTATTAACTCGGTATTTTTTTCAAAAAACTGAAAAAAATAAAGGTGTATTTAACGGGCCGTCATCTCGGTATCACCTTAAAATGAAAAATAAAACGGATCAAAAATAAATGCGAGATGATAATACATGATATTCAAATTAAAATATCTATCATTAAATTGAATTTATTTAAGGCGCAAATAGGAGCCAATAGCAAAGTGTCTTTCGCCTATAACTTAAATTGTTCAATATTGCATGGGAAATCGTTGTTACTTATTATTGCTGTGTGTACTGTTTGCAAGCGATTTTTTTTCCTGTATCATTTAAAAACAAAAATTTGTTGTCGTTTATAAGCTTAAGTAAAAATAAACTTAAAAAAAAAAACTAAAGTCAAAGTCGAATAGGTTTAAAATTTGGTTTGGCTAAAAAATGACAAAATTACTTCTTATATAGGTAAGACTTGACTCACCAAAATGTAAGGAAAGATTTCACCTACAAACGGTACAAACAAAACTTAACAACAGCTTTCCAGCTTTTCATTGCCAATTTTATTTATCAGCTGGCGGCGGGCACTTTGCGTTTGTCCCCTATATGCACTTAAACTTTAATGAATATAAAATCAGATTATTTAATTCATTGAGTTCTAGCGATTTTTTAGTAATTATACATAAATACAACAATAAAACAAAATCACAGAGGTAAAGTACAAAAATAGCATGATTTTTCTTCCATTAGTAGGTACTTATAGCTAAAATTTTAACTAAAATTAAATTAGTAATCAAACTAAAAATTAAAATAATTTTAATTTTTTTTACGTTGGCAGCCCATATTATACCTATCAAAGTAAGGTCTACGCCAGGTGTTGCTTAACCCGCACGATCGACACCGCTTAGGACGAACAAAGTTAACAAGTTTTGTAAGAATTAAGAAAAATGTCTTGACTTTTATGTTCTCTAGCAACACTGAAAAAAGGAACCTTAGAAGAAAATATTTCAGATTGATTGAAAAAAAAAGGGGTTGAGAGAAATGTTTTTATTAATTAATTGTGAAAATCAATTTATAAGAATTAAAAATGTATTTCGTAAGCGGATGAAGACGCGGGTAAAAGCTAGTGGTCCATATATCTAAGTATCAATCATCATTAGTCAAATTAAGCCGAAAATGGGCAATCTAGATCTAAAAAAATCATAGTTTTAAAAATAACTATAACTCCGCCCCGTTTAGATATGACATCCCTGAACATTTTTTGTCTGTATAACCCCTATGAGTTTGGTTGATCGCCGCGCAAAAACAAAAAGGCAGCCACTTCCGCTAATAAAAATCCCAATGTTCTTTGAACTAATCTCAAGTCTACATTACGTAAAGTTATCTTGCCAAATAATTAATCACTTTACTTTAACAACAATAAAGCATTATTTAAACCAACATCCATATATGACATTATCTAAGTACACTTTAATGCACTTAACAGCACTTCAATTGCTTTGTTTCGCTTTAACACTTGACTTGAAAATCTTAGTAAGTTTTGTATATTAAAAAATAGCGTGCATTTTTTAACAGACTTCAAAAAAAGGGTTAGTAACATTTCAGTAATAGACTGGCTTGTTTTTAACCCCCGACGCAAAAACGACGGGGTGTTATAAGTTTGACGTGTCTGTGTGTGTGTGTGTGTGTGTGTGTGTGTATGTGTGTGTGTGTGTGTGTGTGTGTCTGTCTGTGGCATCGTAGCTCCCAAACGGATGAACCGATTTTGATTTAGTTTTTTTTGTTTGAAAGATAAGTTAGTCGGGAGTGTTCTTAGCTATGTTTGATCAAAATCGGTTCAGCCGTCTTAAAGTTATGGGGGATGAAAGTCAGGATCAAAAACCGAATGTAAGTAGATATACTCGAGTGGGGTATCAAATGAAAGGGCATGACTCGTACATAACAAATTTCTATGTTTGATCAAAATCGGTCCAGCCATCTAAAAGTTATGGGGAATATACTCAGGATTAACAACCGAATGTTAGTAGATATGCCCGAGTATCAAGTTAATTTGAGTTTTTTGGCTTCGTTTGGATCTTTTTTACTTTTCTTTCCAATTTTTTATTATATTAGTAGCTGTGCTCCGCGGTTTCACCCGCATAACTCCCGATCCCGTTGGAATATCGGAATAAATTAAGATGTAAGCTATCATATCTTTCAAGTTAGATCAAACTGCACACGGTGTGCAAATTTGATTAAAATCGGTTAAGTACCTAGTTTAGGAGTCCATCGCGCACAAACAACGTGACACGTAATTTATATATATTAGAGAAGATGTATAGATAACCTAGATCTAGACGTCTTCTTCTATGTATACTTAGGTAGTTCTAATATTTAATAGCTATGAAATACCTACTTGTAGTTGTAAAAGTTGAATATCTAAAGGAAAACATTGAAAAAGAATACCTTTAATAAAAAAAACTGTTTAGGGTTAAAAATAATCTTCACTACATAGTATAAAACAAAGTCGCTTTCTCTGTCCTTTTGTATTTTTATATGTATTTGTATGCTTTAATCTTTAAATCTACGCAACGGATTTTGATGCGGTTTTTTTCAAATAGATAGAGTGATTCAAGAGGAAGGTTTATATGTATAATACATGCATAATATAGCCGTGCGAAGCCGGAGCGGGTCGCTAGTTAACTATAAATTAATAATAGTTATTGTTTACACCAAATTATCTGAATCATAAATCGCAAGAAAATAAAGAAATAAAATAAAAAAAATTAAAAAGTCCCTCCCTACAAAAAGGATAAAATAAAAAATTAAATTAAAAATTTAAAAACCCCCGACACAAAATAATAAAAATAGTATGAACGTAAAAAGCCTAAAACAAGCAAAAAAATCTATAAAAAGAAAAAGCCACAAAAAGAACAAAAAAGGTATAAACGTGAAACCCTACAAAAAGAAAAAAATAACCTCGATATTATGATTCTACTACGTAAGTACATGTGAATTTTTTTGATTAAATATTGTCGCGTCGGGGGACCGCTCTTTACCTATAGAAACACCTTCCTAAGTAAAATGATATTAAAATTTCAACGAAAATCATACAGACGAATTGAGAACCTCCTCCTTTTTTGAAGTCGGTTAAAAATGCTAAAATAAAAATGTTAACATTATATTAAATTGACTCGAAAAAGAGCGGTCCCCCGACGCGACAATATTTAATCAAAAAAATTCACATGTACTTACGTAGTAGAATCATAATATCGAGGTTATTTTTTTCTTTTTGTAGGGTTTCACGTTTATACCTTTTTTGTTCTTTTTGTGGCTTTTTCTTTTTATAGATTTTTTTTGCTTGTTTTAGGCTTTTTACGTTCATACTATTTTTATTATTTTTTTTTTAAATTTATAGCGCGACTATCTTTCAAGCCAATGGCAATATTTAGAGTACCAAGCAACTGCCATGTAACAAAATCTCGTATAGACTCAGATTTGCCTTTTATTTGATGTTATTTAATAATAAACTAGCGACCCGCCCCTGCTTCGCTCGGCTATTATATGCATGTATTATACATTTAAACCTTCCTCGTAAATCACTCTAAGTATAAAAACCGCAACAAAATCCATTGCGTAGTTCTAAGCATACATAGGGACAGACAGCGGGAAGTGATTTTGTTTTATACTATGTAGTGATGATAGGCCAACGTTTGACTATCTCACACGATGATAAGTGACGATGCGGTCTAAGATGTAGCATTGTAGCACGCTTAAATTTAAGAAGTTTTTTTTTAATTTTCTGCATAACAGACAAACCTGACACTTTACGAGATTTTGTTGTATAACATTTGTTGTTTGTATTAATGTCCTCTACACATTGCCAAAGGTTTGAAAGGTGGACGCGCAACAAAAAAAACTGACCGACGCGATGCCAAGATGTTACAAGTCCTTTATTATGTCCTTAAAAACCCACTTAAAATTTTCAGTGCAATTTTGACAACACCGAGCCAGAATGACGTCGTCTGTACAGATCACAGTCTTGCAATAACGATAGTTCCTAGCACAATTAGGGTATTAATTCTATACAAATGCTTTAGCCCTTAATACTATAACAATAAGGCTCTACGTCACCGGAACGCAATGGCGATGTTGCCAGCTACGTGTCCAAACAAATTGTTTTGATGTCATCATCATCCGAGCGATGTTCCCGGTTGCATCCCTCTCGGTAGCCCGGGGTCCGCTTTCCTACTTATACGCCTCCACTTCGCACGATCTTCGGCATTCTGGTTTGTAAGACACTCTGGCGTCGACGCCAGAGTGTCCAGTCCCCACAAAGCGCCCCGTCGTTCCTGGCTACGCTTCCAAACTGGCGACGTTGCCAAGTGAGATATCTTCCATACACATCAAAACCAGGTCGTGGCAGACTGGGTAGATAGAACCAAGAAGTGCTGGCTTGACGTCGTAAAGGATGATATGCGTGCAATTGCCTTACAAACCAGGATGCCGAAGATCGTGCGAACTGGAGGCGTAAAAGTAGGAAAGCGGACCCCGGGCTCCCGAGAGGGATGCAACCGGGAACATCGCTAGGATGATGATGATGACATTCCTGGCGACCTAGCCCCAGTAGCCGGTAAAATGTATCCGTGTAAGCTGTGCCTCACTCACTGTGTCCAAAGAGGAAGGACGCACATGTTTTTATTGAGAGACAATACCCAGTGGCTACTCTTTTTGGCGACTTAGGGTAGCCATGGATACGTAGCCGGCGTCATCGCTAGCGTCCCTGTGAGGTAAAACTCTAACACCCGTATTCACAACCAACCCTATGAGATTGCATAGTGCGCGCGAACGCATAGAGACCCAAATAAGACTGATTCGCTAGTGAAGAGAGCAGCACAAAATTGACCAATCATAAGGCCGCATTTAGCGCAGTGCGTTCACTTATCCAAGAGCGACTTAAGTACTGCTTGTGAATACGGGCGTAAGGCTCCCCTAAACAAAACGTTAGTTTAGGCATTGACTAATAATTACCAGATATAGACAAACCCCGGCCATACAAAATGGCATCCGTGCATTTTAAGTAACGCCATCTGTTATAAATCTAATAAAACCTACAAACTTTCGAAAATTATTCACACGGACACACAAGTGAAAGCAATTTTTCTCAGTTTTGATTTAATGTTTCATTTCTAATTATTTTTTTGACAGGAGCTGAACATTATACTCAAAACTTAAAAGGTAAAAAGCAGTGGCGCCATCTAAAGATAAGGTGATTTTGATTGAATTTTTTGTATATGTAATTCTTAGTCTGTTAGTCATGGCTTAGGACACTGGTGGTGATATGTCAAACAAAAAGTTTGCTAAAATTTATGCCGCCATGTTTGACATGTCCTTTACAACTTGCACCTCAGTGGTTAAGGGATGCTTTGTGACTATGCATTTCTTCAACCAAAAGTTTATCAGTGCGGCCACAAGTCCAGAACGATGATTTTGACTCGGAGATTTTCGAATAAGACTCAACAAAATGACTTATTGGATGTTATCCACAAACTTCGCACTTGTTTTAAATTCAGCGCGAGGCAAAATCGCTGTTCTGGTTCTGGCTGAGGTTCTACATTTGCGTGTCAACGGGATTTGCCTTGGTATAGATAATTCAGAACACCAAGCCAGTATTTCAAAGCCAGTTTAGTTTGATAGACACAAGGACTCTTACCACTTATAAACATTAAATCAGCTTTCTTTAAATTAAAGCTGTGTTTTGTCACTCTCACACACCCTCATCTGTAAAAGTGCGTGGGTGTCAAAACACATTTTAACTAAAGCTTATTATTAAAAGGAAATGTACCCGGCCCTCTCTCCATACAAACGTAGGCGACTGTTTTTCCCTAGATAATGACACTAGCACAAATATTTTTGTGTTGCATAAAACCTATATCTGCCATGACTATGCTATTTTTTCATATTCTAATTATCATAGAAAGTAAGAGTTAAAAAAACAAAATATATATAAAAAATAAGACATAGGGGCATGGTCATGGCAGTTATAAGTTTTGTGCTAGTGTCATTATCCAGGGAGGAAACAGTCGACTACGTTTGTATGGAGAGATAACCGGTACACTTTCCTCTTAAATGTTTATAAATAAGGGGGTTAAAGTCTATAGCGCTCAGACATAATTTGTCTATGGTACACGCATACACAAGCAAACCAACAGTAAACTAAGGACGCTTGGTGTAACTAGCACGCTTAGTTTTTAAGACGTTTTAAGCTGAAAGGGTACCTGCGCTCTCTCCATACAAACGTAGTCGACTGTTTCCTCCCTGGATAATGACACTACAGCAAATATTTTTGTTGCATAAAACCTATAACTGCCATGACTATGACCCAGTTTCGTTTTTTTTTTTTTGTTTTTTAAATCTTAATTTCTATGATAATTAAAAAATGAAAATAACCAAGACATAGGGGCATAGTCATGGCAGTTATAAGTTTTATGCAACAAAAATATTTGTTCTAGTGTCTTTATCCAGGGAGGAAACAGTCGACTACGTTTGTATGGAAAGAGAACTGGTACACTTTCCTCTTAATATGATTTCATACGAATGATTAAAAAAGTTTTGCCTTTGACGTGACAGTCAAAAGCATGTGAGAAATATCTGGCCTGGTATCACCCGAGCCTTCATACAATCGAGATTTATTTAAGCTATTATATTGTCACTTACAAATTAACTTATTGTACTCTATTCTCCGGGGCCGATGAATAACGCGCTTACGGCGAAAAATAGGAACACTATCCCACCAATAATTGTAACTGGAACAAACCAAATATAAGTATTTTAGATATTTAGATAGATAGATAGAGAGCGGTGTTGGCCTAGTGGTAGATACACCGACTTTCATTCCGAAGAACGACCCAGTTGGCACAATGGTCACCATGCTGGACTGCCAAACACAGGGTTGCAGGTTTGATTTCCGCCTCAGACAAGTATTTATGCTTAGATATTTGTCTGGAGTCTGGTTGTTCCAATGTATTATAAGTATATATGATGCTTGCCATAGAGATATAAAAAATCTCTATGGCAAGCTCCCATAAAAATGTCAGCAAGACCCCAATGCACCGATACTAAGTATTTTTTGGATGTGCATTTTTCATATAAAATATTTCTAGGGATAGAATAGAAAGAAAAGCATTTATGGAGTACAGATCTGTTCACTCACGAAGGCGCGCCCTTCCACACTTTATGAATGTTGTTGTAAACATAATCCGTATATGATTCTATCTCTGTTGTATGCTGTCTCTACTAATAGTCTACACACACACAATAAGACATCTTGTTAGCACGTGCGACACTCATATTAATGCACACCGAGAAAATTTACCCTGGAGAGGCGCGCCTTCGTGAGTGAATAGATCAATATAAACACACGACAAATACAGGAATTAAGAAATGAAAATTAATTACAAAACAAAAAAGTGGTAAAGAAACAACAACATAATAATATATGAGGAGTCGTGTGCTGACCCAAATGGTTCAAAGTCGAGTCCAGCCTAACGCACTTAAAAAATAAAAAGTTGATTAAACTTACCAGTTCTAACAGATATCTTCTGTGCCACCATCCTTCCCCCGATGACGGCCAACCCTGTACACAACGCGTGGCCAAGTGAGCCTCCAACCACCACGCCGACAGCATCTTCCCTAGTGGCCAACACTACTGTGGCCAATTGAGATCTAAAAGAAGAAGAAAATGGTTAATTTCGAGAAAAACTTGTGAACTGAAATGAAGTTTATTACCGCCATGAAATGACGCGCTCCGGTCGTGCACTAATTGATATTTCTTATGAAAAAGTGCGCTAATAAACATTGCTTATACGGTAGAGCGGTGTTGGCTTAGTGGTAGATACATCGACTTTCATTCTAAAGGTCGTGGGTTCGAATCCAGGCTGGCCGTGCACCAATGTATTTTTCTTAAGAAAAATTTATGTGCGCTAATTGACATTGCTCTTACGGTGAAGGAAAACATCGTGATGAAATCCGCGGCTTAGTTGGCTCCAGAAGTATTGACAAGTTCTCTACTCTGGACATGGTCGACTAAGCTGAGAGGGTAGTAGGTGCTGGGAAAGCCTACTCCATCTTCACGCAAAAAGGACCCAATTAAAAAGGGTCAATGAAAGGCTTAGTTGGCTCCAGACGTATCGAAGAGTTCTTTCGTCTGGACACGGTCAATTAAACTAAGACACAGGATTACGTACTCCATTTAATACATGCCCCATGCACAACAGCGTTCTGAATAGCATGGATTAATTATCTAGATATGTATAAGGCTAATAAATTACCTGTCTCCCCATTCGGCTAGGAACGTTAGCGTCGCAGCCTGGAATAATACCTTCAAGACCGCGTTACGTCTCCGCCGTCTGTCCTGTTGTCCTTGCTCTAACATGTCAAGAGTTTCTTCTTTTTCTTCCTAAAATATCAAATTTTAAATGTTAATTAAATTTAATACTACATCCTCTGGTGACTCATTCGCAAGAGTTCCGATACGGTTAGTAGGGATATATTGTTTGTTACCAGGGTTTGAACGATGTTTAAATTATTAAACTACATATTTTGTAAGAAGCATTGTTCACTTCATCAACAACAGATTGACGTCGTTCAACGTTTAAAACAAGTTGTGAATCATCAGTGAACAATACAATGTCATGGTTGTCCCTTATCATGACTCATTAATGTCAACGAAATACAAGTAAAGCCCCAAGATAGAACCTTGAGGTACCCACAATATATGTGGGAGAAGTATCTCAGTGTTTGAACTAATCAAGTACTGAAAATATAGTACATTCGCTGATATGTTTAGGTTTCACCGCCTAAAATCTGAAAGAAAAATTATTGAGCTAAATATTGCCATTATTAAAAAAGTTACTCGATCAAAAGCCTTTGTAAAGTCTATATTAAATACTTACAATGTAAATACTAAAATGATGATAACATACACTAGATATTGAAATATGATGCTAAGCCTAATACAAAAGTCAAAATGAAGCAAACAAAGCCAGTAAATAACATAACATGCTCATTCAATAATCATATAATGTAGAAACAATAGGTAAGACTATGTATACATTATTTCGAAATGACTCTAACAAGGTGAATGATAACATACAGATAACATGAAACACAGATGTGCCACTTTATGTAGCTCCTGTCAAGATTTCAGACAAAATATTATCTCCGCTGGTCATCTTTTTGAGTGATGATTTTCAGATAATAATTTTGTATTTATGGGTCAATGTAGCAACAAGGCCGGGCTGTCTAATATTAATAACTAGATTTTGTTCGTGACTTCGTCTGCGCGTCTGATTTTTTTAAAACCTTTCTTACGAATGCCTACGGTGTAACAGCTATCTGAATCATAAATGTTGGCTCTTTTAAATTTTATATATATATAGATTTTTCTTATATTTGTATATTAGATTATATATTTTATCTGTTAATTGACTAAGATGGTATTTTAGCAGCGGTTTCTTTATACAAATGTTTTCCTCTATTCACTTCCTGAATAAAGCCTGTAACTCTAGAGTCTACAGCAATCATTATTTTTCACAAAACCAAGGTACACCTGCCTCTGTGATAAACTTTTTTTCTTTTTTTTACGCCTTTAGGATCATATTTCCTTTAGTAATTAGTTAGAAAAAATAAAAATAGAAAATGGTAAAGTTCAGAAAGTGCGCGTAATTTACGTAAGCTTATCTACAGTAAAGTAGAAATTCCCAGTAATTTTCCATTTTAATGTGTATAAATAACTCTGGGTACCATATATTTCAGAGTATTAGCGTTTATCTATTTAATTAAACTAATTATATTAAAAAGTTGTTTTATTAAGGATCTGTGACACGAGACTTGTCGTCATTATTTGATAAGTACATAAGTAAATGATAAACGCCTTTATTTTTTGTTACCTATTCGTTATATATTATTAAAGTTAATTTATTTTGTGGCGCTCGATATTTCAGTAGTTTAAAATCTTATACATATTTGTTAGTGTGAATTTTATGTTAAACCTATTTCAATGGAACATCTATTAAAATAGGTTTAACAGACAGTGCATAGGTCGCGAAACAAATTGACATTGAAATCATATGTATTAGTTAGTTAGTTAGTTTCATGATTTCTTTCTTAATTTCAAGAGCTACAAAATGTATGTAGTTTGAAAATTACGTTAAATTTATAAAAAAAATGGTAGATTTCGATTTCAAACTTTCGTTTTTACTAAAACCAGAAAATAAAAATGAATTTGGCGAATCGATACTTTGCAATCACTTGAAGGCGTTCGTTTGTTTATAGCACGTTATTTAGCAAAGCATCGCGGATTAAATGGCCCCGGCCGGATACGCAGAGAGGTTACCCACTAGGGAATGCAACCCGGTTTCACCAAAAACCGAAAAACCGGTTTTTCGGCATATTTTGAATTAATAAAAAACCCGGTTTTTTAAATTCAGATAACCGGGTTTTCCGTTTTTCAATATTATCTGCTCGAAATGGCATTCTGAGAGGCCACTGGTACAGACCAACCACTACAACTGGTTTCTACTGGCCAATTCAGAAGCCAGGTTGTATTCTATTCTATTTCAGATTTACTTTTTGTTGTTTTTCTCGACCGATATTGATTTTACGAATGATTGTTTCATTTATAATCGACTAAGATTTTTTTTTTTCATTTTAATTTTTACCCGACACTTGAGGACGATTATGTGTTTTTTTTTGTTTTGTAGTTATGATTGTAATTTGGTTCATAAAAATATGAAAGCAAAAAATTCAAAATCGTGAATCTACTGCCTCAAAGCTAAGACTCAAAATGCTGAATTCCTTTTACTTCTGCCTTAAAAGCTCGAAATTATATGGTATGAGTGCAAAACAAATAAGCTATGGCCAACGGAAAGAAAAAAAAACTATGGTGTCATTCGTACTGCCAGGCATAATGACGCTATTTCACCGTAAACGGTTCAGACTGCGTGGATGGTCCTGGTTGGGGTTCTGTTTCAGGCTCAGGACTCCGCCCCGGGCTCGAAGTATCCGGACTCTGGGACCGCGACGGCGCGGCAGAAGTCTCCGGAGATCTCCGTTCTTTCGGGGAGTTCTCCTGTATTTTTTTTATTTATACAATTTTGTTACTGGCAATTTTCTTTAACTGTCATCCCCTTTCCTTTAAGACAGTATTGCCAGTATTTATAGAAGAAAAAAACAAAAGGAATTCAACATTTTCTTAAAAATAAGTCACCTAAGGTAATCTAATGTTCAATATTTATTTTAGTACTGGCATCTTTATTTTGTCACTGGCAATTTTCTTTAACTGCCATCCCCTTCCCCTTTAGACAGTATTGCCAGTATTTATAGAAGAAAAAAACAAAAGGAATTCAACATTTTCTTAAAGATCCCCTTTCCTTTAAGACAGTATTGCCAGTATTTATAGAAGAAAAAAACAAAAGGAATTCAACATTTTCTTAAAAATAAGTCACCTAAGGTAATCTAATGTTCAATATTTATTTTAGTACTGGCATCTTTATTTCGTCACTGGCAATTTTCTTTAACTGCCATCCCCTTCCCCTTTAGACAGTATTGCCAGTATTTATAGAAGAAAAAAACAAAAGGAATTCAAAATTTTCTTAAAGATAAGTCACCTACGGTAATCTAATGTTCAATATTTATTTTAGTACTGGCATCTTTATTTTCTTTAACCGCCCATCCCCTTCCCCTTTTGGACAGTATTGCCAGTATTTATAGAAAAAAAAACACAAAAGGAATTCAACATTTTCTTAAAAATAAGTCACCTACGGTAATCTAATGTTCAATATTTATTTTAGTAGTGGCATATTTGAGACCTATATTTATCATCGCATTCCCCCTTTAGGTGGTATATTTTACCATTAAAAACAAAAAGGAATTGAACATTTTCTTAAAACTAAGTTACCTACGGTAATCTAATGTTAAATATTTATTTTAGTACTGGCATATCTGAGACCTATTTATCATCGCTTTCCCCCTTTAGGTGGTATATTTTGCCATTAAAAACAAAAAGGAATTCAACATTTTCTTAAAACTAAGTTACCTACGGTAATCTAATGTTAAATATTTATTTTAGTACTTGCATATTTGAGACCTATTAATCATCGCTTTCTCCCTTTAGGTGGTATATTTTGCCATTAAAAAACAACAGAAATGCGGTTGAGGGCAACCGCTTCTTCTGTGTATCTTAACGATCAATTTTAGTTCTACGACTTTTGTAAATCATTACATAGTATACATAGTATAAAACAAAGTCACTTTCCGCTGTCTGTCCCTATGTATGTTTAGATCTTTAAAACTACACAACTGATTTTGAAGCGGTTTTTTTGAAAGATACTTACAGTGTTTTATGAGGAAGGTTTATATGTATAATACATTCATAATATAGCCGTGCGAAGCCGGAGCAGGTCGCTAGTTCGTATATATTTTGGATTTTTTTAAAGTTATAAATTCGAAAATAGAATTAGAATATTCGATAAACTGAAAAATAAGCATAATCTTAAGGTTAATGACCTCTCCGTGAAAGTAACAGCTGATTTCCGAGTAAATATAATCTTTTAATTTTCAATAAATATATCCCAAAAAATCGAAGATTTCCTAAAATCGAAGAATAAAATTATTTGTTAAGGTGCACAGAAATAACCCTTAACCGTTTTCTTGTAGTATAATTACTAAAAACCCTACAAGTAATTAAATTATAATATGTTCATTTATTTTATTTATTTATTTAATACATTCAGTACACAAGAAACAAACAGAAAAGATCACATTATAAAGTTACTAGCTGCCCTACGCGGTTTCACCCGCGTAACTCCCGATCCCGTGGGAATATCGGGATGTAAGCTATCCTATCTCTCAAGTTGGATCGAACTGCACATGGTGTGCGAATTTTATTATAATCGGTTAAGTGGTTTAGGAGTCCATTGAGGACAAACATTGTGACACGAGATTTATATATATTAAGATTACTAACTTGTTTATTATGTTTTCAGATGAACATAGAAAATATTTGTTGTAATGTGCACAATGGGAATCGAATCCGCAATCTTCTGCGTCACAGAAGTCATCATAAACAAAACAGACTTTCAAATTTATATCAGATTGTAAAACAAAGAGAAAACGAGATATAACTAAGTATCCTTCCACGCAAAGTATATTGATAAAGACAAATAAAGATTATCAGTAAGTCAATGTCTGATATAAAAATGTAGTTTTTGGAGCAAAATTAACCCAGGTTTACATTATACAAGTGGCACGCGTTCAGAGGAAAGCGGGGGCCCTCTCCATACAAACGTAGTCGACTGTTTTCTCCCTGGATAATGACACTAGAACAAATATTTTAGTTGCATAAAACTTATAACTGGCATGACCATGACCCCATGTTTTGTTTATTTTTTTTTATTTTTTAAATTTTAATTTCTATGATAATTAGAAAATGAAATTTTAAATTTGTGCTAGTGTGACCATTATCCAGGGAGGAAATAGTCGACTACGTTTGTATGGAGAGAGCGCCGGTACCCTTTCCTCTTAAGTAATTGTATGCTCGAAATGAGTAATATGTTGGAACCATATTATTTATAAGATCTAAAACAATAAATGATTCGGATTTTTCTATGTTTTTTTCATATGTTTATGTCATGATATATATTTTCATGATGAAAACTTTTCCATAATCATCATAACAGATACCTAGTCATTTATCAATTAAATTAAAAGAATTTCAAAAACAATTAGCGAAGTAGGTAAGCCAGTAGATGTATAGATAAATAATTATGTACAAGACTATCTATGTAATATCTACCGAAAACACAGTCTGATAAAAACACCTAATTATAATCGGCTTCGATATTTTTAATCCTTTTGACTTTGATTCATTAAATACCTAACTAAAAGGGGAAAGAGATATTTCGAAATTAAAAAAGAGAATCTATTTTTTCAATTTGTAACTACTGAAAGAAATTCTTAATTCAAACGAATGATGAATGAAAATGGGCAAAGATTATTAAGGTAAAAGGGTACCTGCGCTCTCTCCATACAAACGTAGTCGACTGTCTCCTCCCTGGATAATGACACTAGCACAAATATTTTTGTGCTATAAAACCTATAACTGCCATGACTATGCGCCTCTATGTTTTGTTTTCTTTTTATTTTCTAATTATCATAGGAATTAAAATTTAAAAAAAAAAACAAAAATAGGGGCATGGTCATTGGTCATGGCAGTAATAAGTAAATTTTATGCACCAAAAATATCTCTAGTGTCATTATCCAGGGAGAAAACAGTTGACTACGTTTGTAATAGTTTGTATGGAAAGAGCCTCCGGTAACGTTTCCTCTTAAAAAACAATCTTTGCTTAGTTAGAAAACACACAAAAAACAAAAACGGTAGAATAAAGAGAGCATCTGAAAATTTTCTTAGCATAACTTTCATGTCATTGAGGTTCGCTTGCACATACATTTTTAAGCTCTTAGACACAATTACCCCCTGACCACACAACCACCTGTGCACTTATGTGTGTCCTGTACTATCCGCCTTTATGTTGACTTGCATAACAAAAAATTAAATACGTTTAAAACCGTAAACATCATTACCCAACTGTCAAAGTGTCGAACTGAATAATTAATCATGTGGTTAAATAGAATTTGACACGTACAACAAAAAATAAATACGTTTAAGACCTTAAACATTATTACCCACTTATCAAAATGTCAAACTGATTAATTAATATCAACTTAGTAGTTATTGAAATGGAATTTAATTTTAGATTCCCCGATAAATGCATTTAGCTAAATATGTGTCAGACAATCTCACGCAAATATTATACAAGATTAACCAACTGTCAAAGTGAAAAACTGATTAAATAAATTCAACCTTGTGATTATTGAAATAGAATTTACTCTTAGATTCCCCGATAAATGCATTTAGCTAAATATGTGTCAGACAATCTCACGCAAATATTATACAAGATTAACCAACTGTCAAAGTGAAAAACTGATTAAATAAATTCAACCTTGTGATTATTGAAATAGAATTTACTCTTAGATTCCCCGATAAATGCATTTAGCTAAATATGTGTCAGACAATCTCACGCAAATATTATACAAGATTAACCAACTGTCAAAGTGAAAAACTGATTAAATAAATTCAACCTTGTGATTATTGAAATAGAATTTACTCTTAGATTCCCCGAAAAATGCATTTAGCTAAATATGTGTCAGACAATCTCACGCAAATAAATATGTTAAAGAACTTTATCATATTTAACAAACTGATTAATTAATATCAACCTTGTGGTTATTGAAAAGAGGATTCAATTTAAGATTCCCTGTTAAATGCAATTAGCTGAATATATGTAAGACTATCTCACGCAAATAAATGCATTTAAAATCTTAAACATGATTAACCAACTGTCAAAGTGTCAAACTAATTATATGTGGTTATTGAAATATACTTTATTTTTAGATTCCCCGATAAATGCATTTAGCTAAATATGTGTCAGACAATCTCACGTAAATAAATACGTTAAAAATCTTAAACATGATTAACCAACGGACAGAGTGTTCAACTGATAAATTAATATCAACCTTGTGGTTATTGAAAATAGAATTTAATTTAAGATTCCCTGTTAAATGCATTTAGCCGATATTTAGCTCAATATGTTTAAGCACAATCTCACGCAAGTCTTATTACTGTTACACGAATTTCAGAGCAAATTTTAACATAGAAACTAAAAATGTTCAGATGTCTCTTTGCACCCAAACCCCCACGCATGCAACCATCAAACTCCAAACTCACCTGATCCTCTCTCCTCTTCAATTCACTCTGGACCTCTTCCAACTCCTCCTGTCCCTCATTAGGATCCATTTTCCACCCGTCTCTCAACATCTTTATACCAAATATCGCGAACAGCACTGCACTTATATAATACGTATACACGCGTGGTATAACTGTGGCTATCCAACCGAAGGCAGCTGATAGTATTGTCATGAATACTAGAGCTGATATTGCACCAGCGAAGACTATGACACGAGGATGTTTCATCGCCATTATGGCGGCGATGAAGAATGTCTTGTCGCCTAATTCTGAGACGATTACCACGGAGAGGGACGCGAGGAAGGCTTGGAGGAAGCTGCCTTGGATTGTTGCTCTCTGAAAAGATCACATTTATTTTATTAGATTACTAGCTGTCCCGGCAAACGTTGTTTTGCTATTTACAAAAAAAAAAACAAAAAAAAAATAGATGTTGGCCGATTCTCAGACCTACTGAATATGCTCACAAAATTTCATGAGAATCGGTCGAGCCGTTTCGGAGGAGTTCAAGTTCGACGAACCCCGTGACACGAGAATTTTATATATATAGAGATATAGAGAAGATTATCACGACCGAATTGGCACAATGGTCACCATGCCGGATTGCCAAACACAAGGTTCCGGGTTCGATTCCTGCGTGAGACAAGTCTTTATGCTTAGATATTGGTCTGTGTTCTGGTTGTTTCTATGTATTAAAAGTATATATTTACAAAAGAAAATTATATAAGTAGTATATCCGTTGTCTAGCACCCATAACACAAGTCTATAGTTACTTAGTTTGGGGCTAGATGGCGATGTGTGGTATGTCGTGCAATATTTATTATTTGCTGGGACAGGTTCTTCCACTATATCCATTGCTGGCGACAAAAAAACTGCTAGTTTTATTTTGTATTTTATTCTATCGATTAAATTCTCAATATCGCTTTAGAATTTTATTTATCAGGCCGTCATGAATATTAAAAAAAAATCAGATTCACAAATAACACAACTGCGTTTTTTGCCGCAATTGAAATAATGGGAGATCATTTGAAAAAAAACGCTGGTCCTACTTTTTCCCTTTTGTATTTCCATAAAAATAGTGGGACAAACACCCCAACCATAGAGGTATAAAAAACTTTTAAAACTGACACGATTTGTATTCATAGTAATTATTTTCGGGGGTCTTAAAAGCGTATTTTTTATTTTTATTTCTCTTACCTCGACGTTTCAACTATGTTACTCCAGGAGGTCGAAACATCGAAAAGAAAAATAAAATATACGCGATTAAGACCCGGGAAAATAATTCCCATAGAGATGGTCTAAGTACCATTTTTTTTGCGTCTCTTACCGCCCCCCTTTAGGCCTGCAGCGCCCACAAGGGGTCGTTATCGCCCACGTTGGGAAAGGCTGGTGTATACAGACACAGAGGTAGGTGTACTTTAAATTATCAATAGTAACTACTTTAGGCATTTGTTTGTACACAAGACGCTTTAAGTCCGTAATTCAACATATAGTGTAAGTAATTGTTTAATACATAATTACCATATGATTATTGTATAATATTTATACTAACAGTAACATTGTTCAAACGATAACACGTTAACTGTTTAATTGCGACAATTACTAACGTATAATTGTCATTACTGCGTTTTATCGTCTTTAGTTCCTTAAACAATGATAAGTAACTTTATTCATCGATACACAGCCCTTTGCAGTGGTGTGTTTAACGTGTAAGGTGTTGGGCCAATTTCATTTCACTAGGCTTTGATCGGATAGACGGACGAAGGGCGACAACGCCGATAGTAAAGCGAACGGACGGAAAAACGGCGACTACCAAAGTCCAAAGAAGTGCTGAATCTGTGATCTCAGCACCTGCATCCTTCCCTCCAGCCTTATCGCACTCTCGCCGTTTCTTCCCCAAGGTTTTAGGTCAGTCACAGGCATCCCTCGCTTCGCTCGCTCGCCTATTTAGATACAGTTTCAAAAAAGTCTATTGAAAGGACTCTTTAACATAATTAAATTTAGCCTGCAACTTCCAAAAGGTTGTCTAATGTCCAGTTTCCTACCCCTCACTACCTCGTAACTACTTATTATCTATTAATTTTCTTAATTTATAGGGCGGCAAACCTAATTTGCTTAGGGGCGTCAAATTTTAAAATAAGTACACCACTGCATTAACAATTTTTAGATTATTTCTAAACGACAGCAAACTTTTAATCCTAACTATTCTGGATGGTGAGACACAAAGAATATCAGATTATGCATTCAAGGTACACTATTTTTGGATATCCTCCATATGGACGCATTCCAAAAATCGTGCTTAAGTATTTTTTTAAAATAATAAATAGCATCAGCGTTTGACCACCATGGCACACGATGGTAAGTGACTATACGGTCTTAATGGCCCCTCTACATGATGGCCCAGCACTGGACCAGCGAGATGGCAATGCGATGGTAGAAACGCACGACGTTCAGCCATCGTTGCCCACTTCCTTTGATGTGCGACCGAAAAACCGACACCCTGGCCATCCCACGAACCATAAGCTATCAGACACCACTACGCCCTTCATGTAGAGGGGCCATATGATGTATAACACGCTTTTCTTTATGATACCTATACGCTTGTGACTTAAGGGGGTCTTCTGTGTACGGTACGCTAAATACGCTAGTGACATAAAGAAGACCCCCAAATTAACGGGAGCCTTCTGTGTTCGAAGGACGCCAGTGAAAGTAGGAAGACGGCAGTAGAACAAAAACTTTTCCAATCCGTCCGGTGCAGCCGGTACAAAAGGAGTCTACAAATCCGCAGACTATACTTAAATAAAAAAAAAATTGCAGGACATTCCACACATCGCCATCTAGCCCCAAGCTAAGTAACTAAACTTCTGTTATGGGTGCTAGGCAACGGATATAGACTTATAATACATAGAAACGACCAGACCACAGACAAATATCTAAGCATTTATAAGTATTTATGCTATGGTTCGATTTCCTCCTCAGACACTTGTCAGAAGCGGAAATCGAACCCGCAACCCTGTGCTTGGCACTCTGACATGGTGACCATTGTGCCCACTGGGTCGTCAATAAAGTTGTGTTAAATACCGCGACTGGAATTAAACTTTAACAAACGTTACTAGGAATAGGTATTTAAATAATTACTAGCTGCCCTCCGCGGTTTCACCCGCGTAACTCCCGATCCCGTGGGAATATCGGGATGTAAGCTATCCTATCTCTCAAGTTGGATCGAACTGCACATGGTGTGCGAATTTTATTATAATCGGTTAAGTGGTTTAGGAGTCCATTGAGGACAAACATTGTGACACGAGATTTATATATATTAAGATGATATAAATAATGACTTTGTTCTAAAAAGATATAAAGTTAATACTTTCGTGTTCTAAATTATAATAGATAGTATCTTTATCATTATTTCGTGAATCTTTTATGTTTAATTTACTTTTATGTAGGTAGGGTAAGTGTTTTATTTCTTGTTTGTTCATTTAGTCGCATGTGGGTATAAATAATTTTCTTTTACGATGTAGGCACTTATTAAATAAATTTATTTTAATTTATAAATAAAAGTTTTGTATGGTAGTCTTCTATTGACGGTAATTTAGGAACGATAACATTTTTCTTTACATAAGTGTCAGCGGTTGACCACTATCACACCTGACTGGTGGTAAGTGACGATGCGGCCTAAGATGTAGCACGCTTTCCAAGAAGATACCTTCACTCGTGACTTAAGGACCCTCAAATTGTACAGGACCCTCAAAGTGTATGGGTCATAAGTAAATGATCAGTTTCCTACAATTATAATATCAACAAGTATTGGCCTTACGACCTTCTTCTAATAGACGTTACACACAAACTTCAAACTTAAATACTTGAATTAAAAGTACTCTGTGTGAATATTATTTTCAAAATGTTAGCTATGTCTTTAGTTGTGTGAGTGGTATAAGCCGCCACACGCTACACCAACCGACGTGGTTTCGATCCACAGGTTACGTTGCTATAATGTTCAAATAGTGCTGCACAGGATTGTAAACGTTACGGTGGGCAGAGACTTTTGACCATGGATTGTACACGTCAGGAAAGACAGACACAGGCAACTGATTACATTCCCTTGTACACTAATTTAAAGATTTGTTTTGATATTTATAGTTAAAAATAGTTGTTGATATTCAATAAAAAGTTTCATACACAATACGGCATTCGGCAAAAACTATTATTTCCATTTATAATTTACTAGCGACCCGCTCCGGCTTCGCACGGCTATATTATGCATGTATTATACATATACCCCTTCCTCTTGAATCACTCTTTCTATTAAAAAAACCGCATCAAAATCCGTTGCGTAGTTTTAAAGATCTAAGCATACAAAGGGACGACATAGGGACGGCGAAAAGTGACTTTATTTTAAACTATGTAAATAAATAAATAAATATTTCAGGACATATTACACATCGCCATCCAGCCCCAAGCTAAGCAACTTAATGCTTGTGTTATGGGTGCCAGATAACGGATAAACTACTTATATACTTTTTTTTTTTGTAAATATATACATATTATACATATAGGAAACACCCAGAACCAGAAACAAGAATTTATGGTCAGCATAAATACTTGTTCCCGGCGGGAATCGAACCCGCAACCTTCTGCGTCGCAGTCGGGTGTTCGCCCGACGCGCCACAGAGGTCGTCATGGTGTGATGATATTGTTACTAACAATTTATGTATTTATAGTATTCCGTACCCAAATAGTAAAAAGGGTATTTCTAACACTCCACTGTCTGTCCGTCCGTCTGTCTGTCACCAGGCTGTATCTCATGAAACGTGATAGGTAGACAGTTGAAATTGTCACAGATAATGTATTTCTGTTGCCGCTTTTACAACGAATAAGTACTAAAAACAGAATAATGGTAAGGAACCTTGCGTGCGCTAGTCCAACTCGCACTTGGCCGGTTTATTATTTATTATTATCTTCAAAATAAATAAATAGTCAATAAACAAATTGGGCGACTGAGCCGCCGTGCCACTCCGTTTGGCCAGTCTTGTGGGACAATATTTCGTTGTATCTCTAAATGACTGCAATTTGGTTGCCAAAAGCCGAATTGTACACGGAATTTTTTGAACAGTTACCGGATTAATGTCATTAAAGCGATCTTTGTGGTAATTTGAAGCGCAAGATATGGGTGCTCAGTATAACACGTTTTGACCGTGGATTTTTATTCGTTTCATTTCCACGGATGAGTGCATAGAGCTCTTGTTTGCCCCAAAGAATATACTGCAGTGATTGACGTAAAAGATGGACCCACAAAATATTGATGTAATTTTTTATTATTAGTTGATGTACGAATGTAAACAACTATTCCGGTTTTATTTTTGAATTCAAACACGTGTAAATCTAATAATTTTCTAATGCTTATACTTTTTTCGAAGCCTGGTTGTATTGAGAGGAAAGGGTACCGGGGGCTCTCTCCATACAAACTATTACAAACGTAGTCGACTGTTTTCTCCCTGGAAAATGACACTAGAGCAAATATTTTTGGTGAATAAAACTTATAACTGCCATGACCATGACCCAATTTCTTTTATTTTTTTTAAATCTTAATTTCTATAATTAGAAAATTAAAAAAAAAATACAAGAAATACGGGCATACTCATGGCAGTTATAGGTTTCATGGCACAAAAATATTTGTGCTAGTGTCATCATCCAGGGAGGAAACAGTCGACTACGTTTGTATGGAGAGAGCGCAGGTACCCTTTCACCTTAAGACGGTAATGAATTCTCCATACAAATGTATTCCCCTATTTCATTCCTTCTTCATTACTTCAGTTACTGCAGCGCTCCGTGGTTAATTACTTCACTAGCACCGATCCCGTGGGAATATCGAAATATAAAATAGCCTATAGCCTTCCTCGATAAATGGATTATACAACAGAAAAATATTTTTTCAATTCGAACCAGTAGTTCTTGAGATTAGGGCGTTCAAACAAACAAACTCTTCAGCTTTACAATATCATCATCACTACATGGTATTATACAAAGTCGCTTTCTCTGTCCCTATATCCCCATGTATGCATAGATCTTTAAAACTACGCAACGGATTTTGATGCGGTTCTTTTTAATAGATAGAGTGATTCAAGAGGAAGTTATTATATGTATAATACATGCAAAATATAGCCGTGCGAAGCGTGCGAAGCCGGGGCGGGTCGCTAGTTAATATCAATTATTTAGATCAATTATTTTGTTTTCATTAGACCTAGTTTTCCTTTTTCCTACAATTGAAGAACGAATTGAGAAAAATTATTATTTCTTATTTTTCTTTGTGATTGTTTTCTAATTTTGTCTGTTTTATTTTATTTTTTTGTAATATGTAGGTTATGTACCTACCTATTTTAATTTATTTTCTCATTTTCTCTTACTTATAATAAATGTCATTCTATTCTAACCTCTTCCTTTCTGTGTACAGTGTACGGTGTCAGAATTGCAGATCCACCGTAGAGCTCCAAAACGGATAATTTTAGAATGTTTTCAACTCAAGCAAGATTCTAAGGTCTTGCTCGAGTTCAAGTTTAAAAAATTTCAACTCTGACGTTTTTAGATAAATATTTAAAAAAAAACATTCCAATAATAGTAACTTTAGAACTCTATGGTGGGTCTGCAATTCTGAGTTCGACCGTACACTAACCCTATTAGAGTGAGGCATTTTTCAGGAAGAGAATAGGGGAATTAATTCTTAGGAGAAAGCAATACACGCGTACCCTCTTAAATACATAGGTAGGTCTTTTTTTTACATATGATAGGTCAGCGTTTGACCACTATCACACCTGCCTGATGGTAGGTGATGATGCGCCTTAAGATGTAACACGCCTTCCTAGAAGATACCTATTCACTCGCGACTTGAAGACCCCCAAATTGTACACGTCAGGAAAGACAGACGCAGGCAACCGATTCCATTCCCTTGCAGTACGAATAAGGAATGACGAAGCAAAGCGCTTAGTGCGAACGTCTGGTATGTCCACCATGAATCGGTGCTGCAGTCTGCAGGTAGTTATAAAGTATGTATTCAAGTACCTAGAGTACCTACCGACTTAGTAAACAAAACTAAGATTTTAATAGTTATTCAATAACAGTTCTTATGTTAATACAGTATAAGGTTAAATATGCCTATACGTGAAGCTAATATGTTTTTACATAACCAGTTTCATTTGCAAACACAACTTGGATACTTTAAAATATCTATTTGCTTGTTTTGCGTAAATGTAGAGGTAAAAAACCGGCCAAGTGCGAGTCGGACCTGCACATGAAAGGTTCCGTACCATGTTGTATAGAAGACTCACTTTTCTATTTGTTGTTATAGCGGCAACAGAAATAAGTACATAATCTGTGAAAATTTTAACTGTCTAGTTTTCACGGTTCATGAGATACAGCCTGGTGACAGACAGACAGATAGTGAAGTCTCAGTAATATGTTCCCGTTTTTACCCTTTGGTTACGGAACCCTAAAAGTATTAAGTGGACAGGTGTTTTAAAAATGTGGTTTATTCTTGCTCAAGTATACTTGGAAGTTAAAGAAAATAGTATTTTGTGTTTACTTATACTGAACTACTAGCGCTCGCAGTTTCATATTACGGCTTCTCTATCCTAAGGTTGTTTGGAAGAAATCGCTTTAAGCGATAAGGTCGCCTGTTTGTACATAGTTAATAAGCTTTCTCGTTATTATTGCTATTTTTCAATGTTTTGTGTCTTATCATTTATTATTTACTAGCGACCCGCCTCGGCTCCGCACGGCTATATTATGCATGTATTATACATGTAAACCTTCCTTTTGAATCACTCCATCTATTAAAAAAAACCGCATCAAAATCCGTTGCGTAGTTTTAAAGATTTAAGCATACGAGTACCATAGGATATAGGGACAGAGAAAGCGACTTTGTTTTATACTATGTAGTGATTCCAATTTAAAAAACTTAATCTAGTACAAAAATAAAAGCCAAAATTAGCTGGAGATCGGGACACATGGAGGGAAATGGGGGAGGCCTTTGCCAAGCAGTGGGACACAACAGTCTAATTAAAAAAAAAGTACAAAAATAAGGTGCAACAAAAACTCTTTCGAGTTTGTCCGTGCCCCAGTGAGTCGTAAGTAAACAAAAAAGTAAAAAAAAACAACAAATAAAGTGTTTATCTATCTATCTATGCCGAAGATGCATTGCACATCAACATCGCACAATAAGATAAGAAGTGCTGCGCGAGCGAGACAGGTAGTTGAAATTTTAATATAGCAGCGCTCCGCAGTTTCACCTGAGTAACTCCCGATCCCGTGGGAATATCGAGATAAAAGTAGCCTTTTTTATTCCCAATGAATCTATCTATGTATCCTCTAAGTTTCATTAAAATCGGTCCAGTAGTTTCGCAGTCAATTCGTTACAAACAAAACACAAGGGACAGACAGACGGACAAGAGAGAGAGTCTAAAAGGGTTCCTTTTTTTACCTTTTGCGATACAGAACCCTAACAACAAAACACAAATCCCTTTCATAATTTCGTATTAGATAGTTTAGATTACTTTTTTTTTTTCATGTAAAGTATAGGTGCTTTTTTTTTTACAAACGTCACATTAAACTGAGCAATTTGTCACTAATAAGAACAAAATTTAGCGACAAAAGTTATCTACTTCTGGTAATAATTATTGATGTCTTTGGATGCCAACGACCTAGAGTGACGCACATAATAATTAGATACAAAAGTACATCTTTTCAGGGTTTTGTTATAACCAAAAAATATTGACATAACCAACCAAACTATCTTCTCTAAATATACAAAATTCTCGTGTCGCGGTGTTAGTTACCAAACTCCAACGGCTGAACCGATTCATATGACATTATTTTTGTACATTCGTTAGGTCTGAGCATCGACCACTACCAATAGACTCCTAATGAAGGGTCTATAATGTTCACCACGCATAGTAGATTTGGACTCTATCTCAAAGGACCCTTTTGAATACAACTTTAGTGGGAACCAAGGAGTGGTGCAGTCCGTTACTCGCAGTTTTTTATTTTTTTTGCTGTTGTCGTCGCGAGAATCGGTTTAGAAATGGTGTCATGTTCAGTAAAATGGTATGGGAAAAATAATAAAACATCCAGCTACCAGAAAGATGGGATAACTTTCCATCAGTAAGAGATTTAAACTTTCATTTTGACTGTCCCAACTACAAAAGATAATATCTTGGTAGAACTTGTTCGTCAAATAAAACAGGCTCGCGTTGAAGTCTTTTTGCAGTAAAACCAAGATTTTTTTGCGTGTAACAAAACAAAAACTAACCAAATTCGGTGCGAAAATTCGGTTCTAGTACAGACACTAGCGCCTCCACTCAACTGCACAAATAAGTTGGTTTTAAAACAATTTTATTTTTTTGATGCGGTATACAGGCAAACTAATTGGTAAGGAACAAATTTGTTTGAAATATCGATACAGCGCCCTCACTCAATGGAAAACTAATTGTGCTATTTTATCAAAAATATTAAGCACGTGTCAGTAGTGGTGGGGTATAAATGAAAAAAATAATATCGATTCGATAAAACTTAGAACTGACATGTTTTGTATTTTACATTATAATGAATTTATTTGTCAAAAAGTATTTTAACTGACTTAAAAAAGAAAGGGTTTGCGTATATTTATTCGTCGATTACTCGAAGACAGCTTGAGGATAAGGTGGGTCCATAAATAAAATTAAATGATGTAAGTCGGCTCAGTGGTTAATTATTTATATTTATTTAAAAATAATACATTTGTTGCAGTTTTTTTTTTCAATAATTTTATAATACAAACATCGATAAAATCTATGGTATCGATATTTAGTAAGTAATTACTTATTACCAACACTATGACATCGACAGTTACGCCCCCCGCTACCTCATGGTTTGGTGAACTACGTCCTAAACGAAAACGAAGCGATGTTGTATCTATTCGGTTATATGATCGATGGGTCTGAGAATCGAACAACATCTATTTTCTTTTTGTACTTTATTTTTTTTATATGGCAAAACAACGTTTGCCGGGACAGCTAGTTGCTATAAGAATAGAATATTATGAGATAAAAAAGAGATTAAATTTTTGTATGGATAAGTACGCGGTATGTAGCCCTCTTAATAAACTTATTAATTAAAGCAATGCCAACGCAAACCACCTTTGTTGCCGACTGTACATCCTAAGTACATCATCATTTTTTAGTATATAATTTATTAGTCGAACCTACGAACCTTCGTTATGTAAGTCAAGGTTAAATAGCTTAGTACTAATTTAAAGCGGAGTTTTCACTATACGAGTGCACTCGTAAGAGATTAATCTGAGCGAGCTAGTGGACGAGCGATGTAAATACCGGTTTTTTAGGAATCCGTACCTAAAGGGTAAAAACGGGACCCTTTTACTCAGACTCCACTGTTGATAGTTGAATGCTCGATAGTTGAATTTTTCACATATACTAACTACTAGCGACCCGCTCCGGCTTCGCACGGCTATATTGTGCATGTATTATACATATAAACCTTCCTCTCGAATCACTCTATCTATTACAAAAAACCGCACCAAAATCCGTTGCGTAGTTTCAAAGATCTAAGCATACAAAGGGAAATGACTTTATTTTATACTATGTAGTGATTACTGTTGCCGCTATAACAACAAATACTAAAAACGGAGTATAATGGTACGGAGCCCTTCGTGCGCCAGTCCGACTCGGACTTGGTCGGTATTTAAATTAGTTTATACCGGTATACTTATGGCTCGCGGCTCTGAATACTGCTCGGACCAACACCGAAATTCAAACCCTAAATTGACCGGTATCCGCCGCGCACTCCTCGTTGGTTGAAATAGAACGGATTTATTTAGCTAAATACCGGTATTTTGAGCAAAATGCTTTATTTTTCACTCCTCGACCGGTTAAATAGGGATTACCGGTGAAACTTCGTTCAAGTTCACTTGTATGGTGTAAACCCAGCGTAATACATAATAATTCAATGTTAGAGGTTCATAAATTAGATTTATGGTAAAACTGATTTTCCATGGAACGGAAAGGGCGGACGCAGATTGCAGTAAGTACCCTATCACAAGTTGCGATAGTCTACAATACACTAAAACTAAGACTTCAGCGTCCGTCCGTCCGTCCGTCCGTCCGTCCGTCCGTCCGTCCGTCCGTCCGTCCTTCCGTCCGTCCGCCTGTCTATCTGTCCGTCCGTCTGTTTATCTGTCTGTCATCAAGCTATATTGTAGCTATCACGGGTTTTATAACGAATAGTTTCGGAAACTACTGGACCGGTTTCCGGTTTTCATGAAACTTGGTTTTGAGGATACATTGAATTATTGGTGACTAAAATCAACCATAAATATCTACATTAGCAGGCTGATTTTCTGTGCCTGCGACTTTCCTTCACTTTTCTTTAAATAAATCTCTTGAATAATGCCAGTGCGACTGACCTGATCGAAATTTTGATGTAAAATGGTCACCTGTGATTTTTATTTTATATATGGGACTAGTGACCCGCCCCGGCTTCGCACGGCTATATTATGTATGTTTATACATATAAACCTTCGTCTTGAATCACTCTATTTAAAAAAACCGCATCAAAATCCGTTGCATAGTTTTAAAGATTTAAGCATCCATAGGGATATAGGGACAGAGAAAGCGACTTTGTTTTATACTATGTAGTGATGAGATGGCTATTCGGCATACGACTAGTGACTTGCCGAACGGCTAAAATCGAACCATGTTTTCCCATTAGCATGACACAGTCAAACGATTGTTCATTACTTTTTAAGTTTCTTTTAAGACTTCAAATGTAGTCGGAAAACTATCGGGACAACCTTTCAGAGGCGTCACCACAAATTATTAACGGACTTATCATTGATTATTTACCATAGCCAATACGCGACCCGTGATAGCAAAACAGTTGGAGTCTCTGTATCTGTTCCGCCGTCTATCTATACTAATTGTAGGCGACGCTTTGTAATCTTTTACAACCTTGTTTTATATGTATATATAACCTTTTGGATTTTTAAAAATAAACGGGAGCGGGTGACACGGGGCGGCGGCGAGTTGTCAGTTAGTTGTCCTACGTTCGTAAAAGCGAGCGCCGCCGCCCGTCCTCGCTTCTCCAGCTCACCACCCTTTGGAGGCCTATTTGTTTGTAACAAAGTGGTCATTCGGCCGGATCTGAATGTTTCATACACCTCCACGTAGTATATTAGACATGGTGAGCACACGAAGTGCCGTCAGAAAGGAGGAGCAGCGGATCGCTTTTGAAAAGGAAGCTCAACAAGATGGCGCCTCGAATGTGGTTGTAGAAACAATTGAAGCCAGGAACCAGATGTACGAAAATGAACCTGGACCTTCTACAACGCAAAATATTCGTCATTCTTCATTGACCTCTTCGATCGCGGCTCGAAAGAAGCGCCTAGAATTTGAGGCAGCAAAGGCCAAGGCGAGAATCGAAATGAATTTAATCGAGAAGCAGGCGAAAGCCAAGGCGAGAATCGAAATGAATTTGATCGAGAAAAAGCTTGAAGCAGATATTGCCGATCTGGAAGATAAAGGTCGTTTACCTTCACAGAAATCTCTAAGTGATAACGATCAAAAGATTGAATCATGGATAGCAAATAGCCAGCAAGAGTATCAAAAATCTCAGTGTGTCACAATTGTTCAGCCCCCGGCACCGCAGGAAGTGAACCTGTACCGAATGACCGCCGCCGGGCCGCTGCCGCCGGCCACTGAGAACGCGCTCCAGGCCTGTTCGACACCCGCCGCCACTCGCGGCACCGACGAAACGGTACAGGCCCCAGCCAGCGCGCTTAAGGATCTAGCTGCTGCATCCACGGGACGTGGAACCAATGCTACAATGATTAATCGTTTACCTAGAGAGCTACCGAAATACTCCCGCTCAAAAAGGAAAATATTTTGGAGCGACTTAAGCACTGTTTTAGCGTGGATTAGAAACACTGATCAACCGTCATTCTTATATGAAGATGAACCTATCTGGCCTAAAGAATCCGTATACCAGAAACCGGAAGTACATGACGAGGACCTAGAGCTCGTGAATGTTATACAAGCTACGCATGCGAGTTTACCTGTGGTGCCGGAACCCTATTATATGTTATGTTTTATAGCTAGATGCAGGAAGGCTCCCGGGGTTTGTGCAGACGGCGCGACAATGGAACGCGCAGAGAACCTGCTATTGAAGTACGCCCAGATGAAAGCTTTTCCAGATGACCTGCACAACCTGCAACAAAACAAAAGGTTAGATAAAAAAAGTAAATTATTTACCTTGTCGCCTGTACTCGGAGATGATGGGCTCCTACGTTTAGCCGGCCGAATCGACGCTGCATCTGAAATACCTACCTGCGTAAAACGGCCAGTTATACTCGACGGACGCTGTCACATAACTCACCTTATAGTGAAGTACCATCAAAGGGCTTACCACGGTAACCAGGAACTTGTCGTAAATAACCTAAAGCAAAAATATTGGATTATACAACTTAGACCGAAAGTGAAGTATAAAAGTTCTAAATGTATGTTATGTAAAATAAGAAGGGCTCAACTCGCACCACCTAGAATGGGTGACTTACCTGAGTCGAGGCTCGCGCATCATCAGCGTCCCTTCACGTTCCCCGGTAATAAGTTGATAAGAAGTATCAAGACTGCACTTAGAGTAGCTCTCAACGAACGAGCACCACGTGACGAGACTCTACAAACCCTCCTGGCAGAGATTGAACAGATGGTAAACAGTCGCCCCCTCACCCACGTCGCAGTGGAACTTACGAGCAACGAGACTTTGACCCCGAACCATTTTTTGCTTGGTATGTCTTCTAATCTACCTACGCTAGGTACATTCGACGAGTCTGACACCTACCTGAGAAAGCAATGGCGAATAGCTCAGAAATACGCAGACATGTTTTGGAAGAGGTGGGTCCGAGAAATTTTGCCTGAGATGCGTCCCAGGAAAAAATGGCACGAGGAACAGAGACCCCTACAAGTGGGAGATCTAGTGCTGATCGTAGACCCTAGCTCACCTAGAAACACTTGGCCGAAAGGTTTGGTACAGAACGTACTCACTGGGAAGGACGGCCGAGTTCGGGTAGTCGATGTGAAGACAAAGACGGGGCTATTGCGTAGAAACGCCACGCGCGTCGCACATATCGCTATTGGTGATGAGTGCTGTTCCAGCACTAGGGGGGGGGATGTAGGCGACGCTTTGTAATCTTTTACAACCTTGTTTTATATGTATATATAACCTTTTGGATTTTTAAAAATAAACGGGAGCGGGTGACACGGGGCGGCGGCGAGTTGTCAGTTAGTTGTCCTACGTTCGTAAAAGCGAGCGCCGCCGCCCGTCCTCGCTTCTCCAGCTCACCACCCTTTGGAGGCCTATTTGTTTGTAACACTAATATTATAAAGTGGAAAGATTTGTTTGTTTGTTTGTTTGCATTGAATAGGCTCTAAAACTACTGAATCGATTGAGATGAAATTTGGTATGATTCATTGTAAGTTGACTACTTTTTATCCCGATATACCTACGAAATAGGGAGTTACGCGAGTGAAACCGCGGAGCGCTGCTAGTTTCTAAATAAATATCTAATATATTTAATGAGCAATTCTTGAATATATATTTGTAATCATGATCTGGGAAACGGCTCCAACGATTTTTATGATATTTAGTATGAGGGGGTTTCGGGGGCGAGGTTAAAAAAACGTTAAATAACCGAGCAAAGTTCAGTCACCCAGTATTATTTGATGTTAGACACCTACATACGATTCGGGTATGATTGTAGACTCCCATGAGAAACTCAATACGGTACGTTCGCTTAAAGGCTTATCCGCACAGCTCAGTGACGACACAGTGCCGGCACATTGCCGTACCATGATTTTCCATCAGTGTCAGTGAAAAATGATATTGTTTCATACTTTCTCTACTAGACTATCCGTACTTGTCAGTGACAGTAATGTTTAGTGCTGTCAGTGCTGCTCCGACGTTGCTCTGACGCTCGCCGTGATCCGGCGTGAATTTGTAGCGGACAATATTTTGCCTGACACGGTCGCAGTGTTTCAAGATGGCCGACGAAAAGTAAATTGAATTGGTCCGTGTATTGCCAGTATTTATCTCGTTTTTTTGGCGATCGACCCCTCATTCATTTTCCTTATAAACGCAGTCAAAATATCGGAAATTTTGCGGTCGTTATCTTTGCTCGCTCTCGTTTTTTTTACATAATATAATATATAAAAAAACCGGCCAAGTGCGAGTTGGACTCGCGCACGAAAGTTACGGTAACCCTTGCGATAAAGTACTGAAAATCACTACGCCGTGTCGGTACTGGCACTGCCATGTACGAATAGCACATCACGGCACGTACGGTACGGAACTGTCGTCACTGTGCCGTCACTGTGTCGTCACTGAGCTGTGCGGATAGGCCGTAAATGCGTGCGAGTGAACAACTCGTTGTAAGACCTCAGTCTGTAGTTTACCTACGTTCGTTCGCATATTGTATTCGATTTTCGTGGATCATTAAATGGAAAATGTAAGCTCAAGGTTAAATTATTTATGCGAATGATTAAATTTTCGTACGAAAACCGATAAGGGAAAACTAGTAATTGTGAATTATTTAAGGTGTTTCAGGTCTTGGGTGATGCTAATTGCAAAATGCCATTCGCTCTTAAAAATATTATTGTTTAATAAGTACCTACCTAATTATTTCATGAAATATTTCCTTTTTTTATTCAATTTGTAGATTAGATCTTTACCGACATTTTAGAATTGTTGAGTTTAAAAATTCCTTGCCGGTTCGATTAGTCAAAAATCTTTTCAAAAAATCCCTTCATAATGGATTCTTTATAGAAAATACCCTCCAAATTCCATGGCTGAGATCAGCAGGTTAAGTGTTGGCCCAAGAGCCCACGACGGCCAGACCTTCGTTATTTTATAAAAGCTGAAAGTTTTTCTATGCATGTCCCCTATACAGGTAAGAACGACCAGGGAGTATAGAGTTTGGGTTGTGGTTACTTCGGCAGATAGGTAGTAAAGGTGTATAAAATAGTTGCTTAAATTCGTTAAAGTATAAAGCTCAATTTTTTTATATGTTCTTCGAGATAACTTTAGAAATCTCGCTATCCATTGCCGGACACTTATGACAGTTGCTACCCCCTGCCAGACACCCCTAAACTTTAATAAATTATAATTATACTTTCGTTATAGTATAAAAGCTGAATTTTATATATGTTACTTGGGGACCTATATAAAAATGTTACCCCAATAGCCGGACAGTTTTAATGGTTTTTACATCTTGCCAGACACATTGAAAGTCCGCTGTAGGTGCGAGCGCGAGGTAACAACTGTTCAAGCGGCTGTGAGTGAGATAGGGTACTTAGCCTAGGGTGCATGTATTGAGCAGTTCACCAGTAAAATAATTAAAAATTAGAAAAAAAATATATTAAAATTTCACGTACCGTGTAGACAAATTAATCAAGCGACCACCGCCCGAGTGGTTTTCCACGGCGGCCATCGCTCGATCAAAATGCCTAAACACACGTCCGTGTGGATCATCTGCCACCATTTTTAGGATGCTGTTGCTACTCTCCCTTAACCTCTTGACCAATGATGCTACTTTTTTACGAAGGACAGCGTTACAGCCATCCGTTCGTGTCCGAGCAAACATTTCGGACGCACTACAATATGGGGGGAGTCTCAACAGCATCCTAAAAATGTTATTATATTGAATACGTAGGGTCTCTAGCGATCTCTTAGCACAGCTGAACCACAGACCGCCCGTGTACAGACCCTGGCAATATGCCTTAAAGAGTGACGTCTTACGATTGATAAATGAGCAGTTTTTTCGTGAAATAAAAGTGTAATTTTAGTAAAAAGTGTTATCATGGCAGATACATTAATTTGTTTCGTTTGTAATAAAAGTGTTGGTAAAATAATATTGTTTTCGGAGGAAACGTTAAAAAAATGTCAAACTATTTTGAAAATCAGAAAAAAACATAACCTCGAATATAAAGACATTATTTTACCTGATGAGTACAATGGTTATCACCGGGAATGTTATACTGGACTTATGAAAAAATACTTAACTTCTGAACCTGAAAATTCGACAAAAACCGTAAAAAACAAAAATCAGCCAGTGGACCTACAGACAATAGCTCAACAACCTTGTCGTTGAGGGTTAGTATCAGACGGTCTAAAACGCAAGTCGTCTTATGTGGCAACTTGTCCTAAAATCATGTGGACTAATGCAACTAGTCTTCAATGTAAGTCGTCTATGAAGCAACTCGACATAATTGTTTTTTGTCAACAGCTCTGTTATCATTACAACATAAATACAAGTCGCCTAAAAAGATAGGTCGCCTATGAAGCAGCTCGTCTATGTTATAATTTGCCTACATATCAAAGTGACAGAATAGCAACTCGTCATTATTCGATATCTTCCTATCAGCGGTAGCTTGAAACCCTACATTTATGTTACTTAGATTGTCGAAAATATGCTTGTCATCATTGAAAAAAATAAGTAAGTATATGTTTAAATTCCTATATTTTAACTAAGAAATAAAACTAAATTAATATAATTATTCATCTTTATTCCAGAGATACAGCTACCTACTTAAACTTATAATATTATTGAACAAATTTTAAATGAGTATAGAAATAATCTCTTCCACAAACGTCCGTGCACCCCCAAAACTCGAAAACCATTTTTTTGTATTTTATAATATTAAAATAACATTTTTTACTTTATATAAATGGCTATGAACGTAATAAAATTATTTTATTATTGGATATTTTAAAAGATCGCAATCGACTAAGCACTCGCGCTCGCACCTACAGCGGACTTTCAATGTGTCTGGCAAGATGTAAAAACCATTAAAACTGTCCGGCTATTGGGGTAACATTTTTATATAGGTCCCCAAGTAACATATATAAAATTCAGCTTTTATACTATAACGAAAGTATAATTATAATTTATTAAAGTTTAGGGGTGTCTGGCAGGGGGTAGCAACTGTCATAAGTGTCCGGCAATGGATAGCGAGATTTCTAAAGTTATCCCGAAGAACATATAAAAAAATTGAGCTTTATACTTTAACGAATTTAAGCAACTATTTTATACACCTTTACTACCTGTTATCTGCCGAAGTAACCACAACCCAAACTCTATACTCCCTGGTCGTTCTTACCTGTATAGGGGACATGCATAGAAAAACTTTCAGCTTTTATAAAATAACGAAGGTCTGGCCGTCGTGGGCTCTTGCTCTATGTGATATCAGTCAGGCAGTAGTCAATATATGGACTTTTCAATACATATAAACCTACATTAAAAAAAAAATTGTAGATGAATATTTGACGTTTGGCGACTACGTCCGGTTTAACCCAGTGATCGTGAAATAATATAATCATTTGTATTAATTATTGCGGTATCTCATCTAAGGAATGCTGTACCTTGATTCCTTTGATTTGCCATATTATGTTTATTTCAAAGAATTGATCTCTATCAGCAAGATTATCCATTGGTATATAAATATAGGGAATGATATTTTTATTTTGTAAAATCAATAGGTTTGGTTCCTGGTAATGACTTTTTCGAAAATCAAATGATGTAGTTTTAGTTTATGTCACTTTTCTCCATCTCTTATAGTTTAGGATATAGCCCTGAAGGCACATGTAAAAAATTCAGTTCACATTCAAAAATCCTGTAAGTACCTATACATACATACATACATATATTGCAGGACATTCCACACATCGACATCTAGCCCCAAGCTAAGTAACTAGACTGTGTTATGGGTGCTAGACAACGGATATACTACGTAAATACTTTTTATTTTTGTAAATATATACTTATAATACATAGAAACAACCAGACCACAGACAAATATCTAAGCATAAATACTTGTCTGTGGCGGGAATCGAACCCGCAACCCTGTGTTTGGCAGTCCGGCATGGTAACCATTGTGCCAACTGGGTCGTCATACCTATTTCTGAATACCAGTGAATTTTTAATTACCATTTTTTTTTTTTTAAACAAACAGCAGTTAATGAGGAATATATTTATAAAACTTTTATCAAGCTAGCAGGTCCCTCTATTATTAAGGGACTTTCAGTTCAGACAATGTTTCTTAGCATTTTGTCATCGCGGCATTATTTTAACCTATTTTTAACCGACTTCAAAAAAGGAGGAGGTTCTCAATTCGGTTGTATTTTTTTTTTATTTATTTTTTTATGGATGTTCCCGCATATCTTCTTCGTTTATCAACCGATTTTTCTGAAGTGTTTTTTTTATTTTAACATTTTCATCATCACATTTTTTGTTTGTTTTTATGTTTGTAACGAATAGGCTCCGAAACTACTGGACCGATTTTGATGAAACTCGGTATGAGGATACATTGATTCATTGGGAGTAACATGAGACTACTTTTTATCCCGATATTCCCAGATCGATTTACGAGAGAGAAATCGCAGAACGCTGCAAGTATTTAAATAAATATGTAAAATTTTCATACAAACTAAAACCAACCTGTAAAACAATATTTGTAAGCCATGTCCTAAAATCGGGCGCCTCAGTCACATCAGGCATATCCGTAGTCGAGAAAAAATCCGGTAATTCCGTCATATTTACACACTAAACTAAACTATTAACAATTAAAAATATCACTAAGACACAAGGCACAACAGTCAGTCCTAACAGTCACAGCAATACTGTCACATCGCAAGTTTTATCATAAATTGATAGCTGTAATCATTAAGCATCTAGATTGTTTTATTTTGATAGTACGCAGGTATCATATGAGAACGGACTCGCAAGAAACACGACCGCGTTGAACGAGACGCTGTTAGCAACTGTTTGGTAAAACATCAGCGTCCGATGATAGTTCACGAATTAATTTCAAAGATGTTTAAAATTAAAGGCGAAGAGAAGGCTTTTCTACCTCATCATCCTTCAGGCGCCTGGGGGTTTCTTAGCAAATAGCCAACTACTCATCATACCTACTTCTCTGTTAAATACGTAGTTATCGATGCAAAATGAAATAGCTCTTTTGTCTCCTCTTGTTTACGGGCTGTTTTCCGTAACTAGACTTCTGTAATTGGGTCTTTTTTGCGTGAGGATGGAGTATCCTTGCCCAACACCATAGGTGTTGAGCTGAGAGGTAGTATTGACTACACTCAGCTTAGTCGAGTGTCCAGAAGGCCAATTCTCGTAAATAATATTGTTTAAATTACATTTCAATATCATCCCGATTACATTTCGATTGCAAAAGATACCTTCAAAGTCAGTTTTTTTTTACAAAGAGCTAACTTTAAGGGTATTTTGAGCTACTTTGAGGGTATTATTTGTGATCGAAATGCAATCGAAATGATATTGAAATGTAATTTACGAGAATTGGCCTTCAGAAGAAAGAACTTGTCAATACATCAAACTAAGCTGTTTCATTGGAAACCCGCTTTTTAGGTAACTCAATAATATAAGGGGTTAAAAAATGTATCTTAAACGAATTGCAGTTATATTCGATGAAACTCTTTACAGAGTTCTAATTTAGACGTTAGGAAATTGAATACTTGCCAATTTAGTACTTATAACTTTTAAAAAATAAACGCCTCATCCATTTTATGGATAACACTTTGCATAAGGGTTGTCTATAATGCTTGAATAGATGTCGGTACTTAGCTAAGACACTATGCGAACCAAGTCCTTGTACTTGTAGTTGTGAAGGGTTTTCTACCTTCAAAATCCTGAATTTCAATACAAAATTTTGCAGAGGGTTATATGGTTATATGTCATGCCACGTAGTTATCGATAAAAAGAAATGGCTCTTTTATCTCCTCTTGTATATGGGCTGTTTTCCGAAACTAGGCTTCTCCTGTCAACTGGCAGAAAAACCGCTCGGGGGTTTCTTCATACATTTTTAATATGGCGCCATCTATCTGCCAGTTGATGAATTAATTGGGTTATTTTTGCTTGAGGATGGAGTAGATTTGCCCAACACCTATACCTACTACCCTCTCAGCTTAGTCGACCGTCTAAAGAGAAAAGAACTCATGAATACGTCTGGAGCCAACTAAGCCGCGGGTTTCATTAACGATGTTTTCCTTTACCACAGGAGTAATAATTTAAATTAGCACACTAAATTATTCTTGAAAAATGCATTGGTGGCCGGCTGGCCGAGATTCGAACCCACGACCTTCAGAATGGAAGTCGAGGTATTTACGCCGCTGACTCGCGGTTTTTAAAAGCCAATTGTACTATTAGCCGAAACTACTGTACTTTACGTCAAAGCCCGGAGCGGTCCTTATACCAATAATCTGCGGTTTTGCGGGTTAAGCAACTTCGCCCGGTCAGTTTTACGATGGGTAACCAATTAAACAGTTCCGCACAGGTGCAAACATTAGAAGCAAAAAGTAAAAATATTAAAATCATCGTAAAGAACAAAAATAACAAAGTTTTTATTTGGTACTTTTTCGCGTGGGCGTATTGACGCAAATGGTGGGCTACGAAAATAATGATGACGGAAACAAATCTGCTTTGATGGTCAAGGACGGAAAAGTTGGATGGTAAAAGACATACATAAAATGACTTTTTATAATTTGTCTATCACAAAGAGCCATTAAAAGTTGGATGATAAAAGACACATTACGATATAAGTGTGGTAAATTGATCTTTGCATAGAGCCGGTTTATGACGCGCGAGCGGAACGCGAGCGTGTTGAGAAGCCGAGATGCAAAGATCAATTCCACACGCGTATCGTACGACGTTTTTATCACAGTTGCGAATAAAAGAAAAGACTTGAAAATAAAAGAAAATAATAACTAACAAAATATTTGTGATGAGTCTGTTTACTATTTTTAGGCAATATTTTTTTGTTAATTATACTCCCGAAAGGCCAGGCAAAAGACTTTTTACCTATACAGCCTCGTCTGACATACAATATTTTTTAGAGTTTTTTCCATTTCTTTTTGCGTCGGGGGTTAAAAACAGAATACAATGGTACGAAAAATATATATTTAAGAAAAGAAAAAAACAAAACTCAATTTTTAATCGTTTTCTAAGGCGTATCACGTAAAATTTTCGTTCAGAAACCGACTTTAGAGACAACCATTTTTGCTAACTTAAAAACTCTTTGTTAGTACCTACCTTTTTTATACATCAAAACAGTATAACCCAGATAAATTAAGAATGTTTCATCTACCTAACATGTAGCAGTAAGATATAACTTTATAGCACTAGTTGGTAATTTATACGGCACGCGTGCATAATACGTTGGATTATGAGCCTAAAAGCCGTTTAATAACTGTGATAAAAAATAACTTTTAATAAATTAACGGCCTCTGTGGCGCTGTGGGCGAACACTCTACGGCGAAAGGCTGCGAGGTGGATTCCCGCCGCTGAACGAATATTTCCTGGTCTAAGTGTTTTTAGGGTTCCGTACCCAAAGATTAAAAACGGGACCCTATTACCTACTATAAGACGTCCGTCCGTCCCTCTGTCTGTCATCAGGCTGTCTCATCATGAACCGCGATAGCTAGACAGTTGAAATTTTTACAGATTATGTATTTCTGTTGCCGCTATAACAACAAATAAAAACAGAATAATAATGGTACAAAAACCTCGAGTCCTACTCGCTTTTCACCAGTTTTATTAGCTTTTTCCAAAATTAGGCTCGTACCCCGGCAATTAGGTATCTGAGTTGTCGTTTTGCTACATTAACGTTAAGCTAATTTGGCATAGAGCTCATAAGACATTTCGCAATAATGGACGTTCTGCTACACAGAAAAAAAATAGGTTTCTTAGAGCAAGAAATAATTCTCTCCGTATTGACGCTAGAGAATAATTTCTTGTTTTTAGTAAATGTTCTTAAAATAATAAGCATCAGTATTCTTATTTTAGGAATACTAGTTTTTAAATAAAATACTTATACTACTTTTCATTTTAGGATTTTTTACTAAAACCAAAAAACGAATTCTCTAGCGTCTATAGGGTGATACCTAATTATTTCTTGCTATAAGAAAACTTTCTGTGTACATACTTGGACTTTCTGATCGGGAGAGGTTTTTTTACATATCTGACTTCGCGTTTGACCACTATCACACCTGCCTAATGGTATATGACGATGCGGCCTAAGATGTAGCACGCTTTCCTAGAAGATACCTATTCACTAGCAACTTGAAGACCCTCAAATTGTACACGTCAGGAAAGACAGACGCAGGCAACTGATTAAATTCCCATGCAGTACGAATAAGGAATGATGAAGCAAAACGCTTAGTGCGAACTGTGAACGTCTGGTATGTCCACCATGAATCGGTGCTTCACATTAGTCTGCCTGGTTGTATGACGAAAGAATGGAGATGACAAAACTAGATCCTTCTTCATAGATTATTTTTAGATCTTGCTAGATTAGTTTTTGCCAAGGTGTAAAAGCTTTAAGGTGAAAGGGTACCTGCGCTCTCTCCATACAAACGTAGTCGACTGTTTCCTCCTTGGATAATGACACTAGCACAAATATTTTGTGCCATAAAACCTATAACTGTCATGCCTATGCCCCTACTTTTTGATTTTTTTCATTTTCTAATTATCACAGAAATTAAGAATAAAAAATAAAAATAAACATGGTCATGGCAGTTACAAGTTTTATGTACCAAAAATATTTGCTCTAGTGTCATTATCCAGGGAGAAAACAGTCGACTACGTTTATATGGAGAGAGTTTGTATTGTAGTTTTATTTATTTAAGGCCCTTATCCAATGACCTTCATAGTGCATTGTACTATAGGATAATATCAATTACCCTCATTACATAACGTTTTTATCGAGGCGGTTTAGTCACGGAGTCACGAACTGTCATTTCATTTTAATGTTTTGACATCGCTATTATTTGACAAATTCAATTTATTGTCGTTTAATTCATGACTTTTGACATCGATCGCAACTTGAGAAATTCACGGCGATTTCGTTAGTAGGAAGTTCTGTAGTCTATGCGATATTATATTACCCTTTTACGTAATCTAGATTAATTTATACAAGCACGGCAACTTTAACCCATTCTATTCTGCCCCCCTCTCTAGATCAAGATCCCGCCCGCCAACCGTCCCGTCCGCAAGCCGGAGCGGGTCGCTAGTGTCTCTCTAAAGCCCAAACGCGTGGGCCGATTTTGATGATCCTTACGTTATTATAACTAGATATGAAACAGTAAAGGAAATTTCCTTTTTCGTAGCTAGTTATGAAAAATAAGTTTAAATTAGTATTTACTAGCGACCCGCTCCGGCGTCGTACGGCTATAGTATGCATGTATTATACATATAAACCTTCCTCTTGAATCACTCTATCTATTGAAAAAAACCGCATCAAAATCCGTTGCGTAGTTTTAAAGATCTAAGCATACAAAGGGAAATAGGGACATAGGGACGGCGAAAAGTGACTTTATTTTATACTATGTAGTGATAAAATCACGAAGGTCTGCTGTAGGATATAAGTATTATGGTTCACAACCCATTTCATTTCTTAGATAAAGAACACACCTATCAATTAAGTAAAGACATGAAAAGGTCAAAAAAGAAACATCGTTCCCGAAAAGCAATTTCGTCGAAGAACACTTTGGAAAAACCACTCTCATCACAATTTAATGTCTACCAAAACACGTGACTATTTTAATTTGATGTTACTAGCTCGTATTGTTCGTTTTTTGGTAAGGTTTCTTCTATGATCATTAGGTTTTTTATGAAAAGTTTAACGCGTATGTTTTTTAAGGTTCCGTACCCAAAGGGTAAAACAGGACCCTATTACTAAGACTCCACTGTCCGTCCGTCCATCTGTCTGTCTGTCACCAGGCTGTATCTCATTAACCGTGAAGCTTTCAGTTCCCATTATCAACCAAATTAGCTTGATTATCAATTTGGGGATAATGCCACGCGAAATTCCCATTAACCCCCATTTGGGGGATAGCATTTGGGGATAAGGGGAATACCCCGATAGTTGAGTTGAGCTAGACAGTTGAAATTTTCACAGATGATGTATTTCTGTTGTCGCTATAACAACAAATAATAAAAACAGAGTATAATTGAACGGAACCCTTTGTTCGAGAATCTTTTCTCTTATACTAAGTTCACAGGTAGTTCCACAATGGTCACCATGCCGGACTGCCAAACACATGGTTGCGGGTTCGATTCCCGCCGCAGACAAGTATTTATGTTCAGATATTTGTCTGTGGTCTGGTGGTTTCTATGTATTATAAGTATATATTTACAAAAGAAAAGTATATGAGTAGTATATTCCTTGTCTAGCACCCATTAACACAAGTCTAGTTACTTAGCTTGGGGCTAGATGGCGATGTGTGGAATGTCCTGCAATATTTATTTATTTAGTTCTAGTACGTAACTATCAGTAGTTACGTACTAGAACTAAATAAATCCAACAGTTGGGGTTAAGATAAATCTTTATTGTCTGATTTATGAAGGTTAGGTTTACTTTTCCTAGACATTTTCCTAGATATTTATTTATTTAGTTCTAGTACGTAACTATCAGTAGTTACGTACTAGAACTAAATAAATAAATATCTAGCATAAATCAGACAATAAAGATTTATCTTAACCCCAACTTTTAGCTTCTTTTTATTAAACAATCATGACAATTAACGAAACGAGGTTACATTAGAACAAAAAAAAACACTGCAGATTTTTTGCAAAGATAATTAATTACATTGGGATAGAGAGAGCATATTTGAATCTTTCATTAATCGTGCGGAGTTTTAATGCAATTCTATTGGTGGAAACAACACTTCGCTCCAGTGGACAGGCCAGTCAGTTTCGTCTAAATAATATTGCATTACCTGCGCTTCGCGGTTTCACCCGCGTAACTCCCGATCCCGTGGGAATATTGGGATAAATTAAGATGTAAGCTATCCCATCTTTCAAGTTGGATCAAACTGCACACGGTGTGCAAATTTGATTAAAATCGGTTAAGTAGTTTAGGAGTCCAGAAGTGCTGGCTTGACGTCGTAAAGGGTGATATGCGTGCAAATGGCCTTAATAACCAGGATGCCGAAGATCGTGCGAAGTGGAGGCGTAAAAGTAGGAAAGCGGACCCCGGGCTCCCGAGAGGGATGCAACCGGGAACATCGCTCGGATGATGATGATGAGTTTAGGAGTCCATCGCGCACAAACAACGTGACACGTAATCACTATCATCACTACATAGTATAAAATAAAGTCAATTTTCGCCGTCTCTATGTTCCTTTGCATGCTTAGATCTTTAGAACTTCGCAACGGATTTTGATGCGGTTTTTTTAATAGATAGAGTGATTCAAGAGGAAGGTTTATATGTATAAGACATGCATAATATAGCCGTGCGGAGCCGGGGTGGGTCGCTAGTTTTATAGTATAAAACAAAGTCAGTTTCCGCTGTCTGTCCATAAGTATGCTTAGATCTTTAAAACTACGCAACGGATTTTGATGCGTTTTTAATAGATAGAGTGATTCAACAGGAAGGTTTATATGTATCATACATGCATAATATAGCCGTGCGAAGGCTGGGCGGGTCGCTATTACTTAATAAGTTACATTTGATCGAGTGTGATTCATACCCGCGAGTATCCGATTTTCTATCCGACACAAAAAAGAGACTCTCATGCATGAAATAGTTGTACAATAAAAACATTATTTTGACAAAAAAGTAAATACTAAAATGTGTTTTTAAGTAAAGACTAAAATGTGTTAAAGTGTCGTTAAGTGTAATTTGTTACTTTATCTATTCAAGTACTCGAGACGATGAGTAACAAGGGTAATTTACCTAGAGGAAAACCGCAACAAACATTCAGAACTTCATTGTAGATTCTCAAGGATTTTACTACAAGACATTGACATATTATTTTAAATAGCGACCCGTCCCGGCTTCGCACGGCTATAATATGCATGTATTATATATATAAACCTTCCTCTTGAATCACTCTATCTATTAAAAAAAAACCGCATCAAAATCCGTTGCGTAGTTTTAAAGATTAGATAGATAGATAAACACTTTATTTGTACAACACACAAAACGTTGAAAAAAATCAAAGAGTACAAGAAAGCTTATTAAATTGTACAAACAGGCGACCTTATCGCTTAAAGCGATTTCTTCCAGGCAACCTTCCAGGCAAGATTTAAGCATACATAGGGATATAGGCACATAGGGACACAGAAAGCGACTTTGTTTTATACTAAGCTATGTAGTGATAGTGAAGTGATGTTGTCAGACGTTTCACACGACGCCGACGACGCCAAGTTAAGCAACTGGACTTGGTGTGGTAGAGGTTCGATTTTCTTGCACCAATGGTTTCTTCTTACGAATGTTTGTGCCGTAATTGACATTGCTCTTAAAGTACGGTGAAGGAAAACATTGTGATAAACGCGTGGCTTAGTTGTCCTTCCTTTGGACACGGTAACCCTAAAACCTACTTCATTCTCCCGCAAAAGGGACCAAACAAAAGAGGTCTTACTAAAACTAAAGAGACAACAACATACAAATACCCCTCACCTTCCTCAACTTCTTGTTCATCTAAAGGTTGCCTGGAAGAGATCGCTTTGAGCGATAAGGCCGCCCTTTGTAACACTTAGACTTAAGGTTTGTTTTTATTTTATTTTGTAATTTAAAAATGGTGTTTACAATAAACAATTTATCTATCTAAATAGAATACTTTTCTTTTGTAAATACATAGAAAAACCAGCAACAATTTCGGAATCGAACCTTTTGCCCATCCCGCCACAGAAGTCATTGTATTTATAATACCAACGCCATCTACGGCATTAGCTAAGAACTAATTAGTCAAATGTGCGCGCATCGATCGATTGTATAAATGTTATCGTATAGATTCTTTATTCATTTAGTACTTACAAAACATAATAGATGTCGCTTTTTCATGATTACTTATTTCTGTTTTTAATAAAATAGGTATCCTCTGATGCCTCATTAAAATTAGTCCAGCAGGTTCAGAGCCCAATAATTATACAAAAAAAACCAAAGAAATATTTTCTCTTTTAAAATAGATCTACCTACACTAATATTAAGAAGAAATTATTTGTTTGTTTGAAAGCTCCAAAACTTCTGAATTGATTTTAATAAAACTGAGTAAAGTAACATGGGCTACTGTTTATCGAGAAATTCCCACGGAATCGGGAAAACGCGCTACGTCTTAGACCCCATTGTCACCTACCATCAGGCAGGTGTGCTAATAGTCAAACGCTGACTTATCATTTGTAAAAATAAAAAGGACATACCTCGGTTGTAGTAGCAGCTGATGATGAAGACGGAGGAAGAGGAGCTTGACCCTGGGCTGCTGACATGGCCCATATAGCCACGAACACACCAGCAGCCAAACATATACTCCGTTTTGACAGCATTTTGATTCTGTAAGTCAGTGTTAATTGTCAATTACATATAGAACAATGCCTCATGTTCTCTTATCAGAAAATAATGGTCGCGCGATAAATCTGGTAAGAATTTTGTAGAGGGTATACTGGGGCCCAACCGCGCTAAGCTAAGTGCCGAGTGAAGCCGACCTACCTACCTATCAAAGGAATTTTGAAAAATTAAGTTTTGTTTTTTCGTGTGTTTTAAGTATGCAGGATTGTCGGGGACATCAAAACATTAAAAAATAAGTGTTTCTAGTTATGTTATTTTTAAAAAAACACCACAAAATATAACTTTGGTTTTTTTTTAAATAACATAGCCATTTCACTAGACTAGACTTGTGTTATGGGTGCTAGACAACTGTATACCAGCTGCATATTTATACTTTTCTTTTGTAAATATATACTTACTAGCTGCGAACCCACAACCCTGTGTTTGGCAGTCCGGCATGGTGACCATTGTGCCAACTGGGTTGTCAAGCCGTCGTCAACCAATGGCAGATAAAAGGGGAAAAATACTATTGTATTTATTAATCATCGAGATATTAGAATGTTATTAACCTTGAGTTGCACTCACAAACATAAATTCAATTAGGTAGGTACATAATAATATGTACTTGACAGAAATTAAGTATTTACTATAGGCGATCGAAAAGTTTGCAGCCTTATTTAGGATAGCTGCACCCCGCGGTTTCACCCGCGTAAGTCCCGATCCTTTGGGAATATCAAACTAAAAAGTAGCCTAAAGCCTTCCTTGATAAATAGACTATCAAACACAAAATTCAATTCGAACTAGTAGTTCCTGAGATTAGCATGTTCAAACAAACAAACTCTTCAGCTTTATAATATTAAGCATAGATTTAGGTTGACTTGTACACTAAAATATGAATTATTTTGAGACCTTAAACTTTATTAACCAACTGGACATATCTCAAACTGATTAAATAATATCAACCTAGTGATTATTGAAATAAAATTCAATTTTATATAACCCATTAAATATGTATTTAGCTAGAATTTAGCTAAATTTATTTAACAACAATGTCATGCATGCATTAATTGGGATTTAGCAAATAAACAAAATCCAAAGAGGGTTGTGAAATAGGGTCAATACCTCACCCAATGAAAGCGGATAACAGTGTTGATTATTAGGGCTTATACACACGTCCCGATTTGGTCGGGTCCAACATCAGTGTTGCCACATTTGAATTCGACAAATCTGTATCGATAAGTGAAAAAATCAGTGTAAAATCTGTATGAGAACAGCTATAATTGTATAAAATCTGGACTATTCATTTGTAATATTAGGTATGACTTATATATTATGGAGCGTAGACAGAGAATAACTATTTATTCTGTGTCTACGATTATGAATAGTCCAGATTTTATACAATTATAGCTGTTCTCATACAGATTTTACACAGATTGGCAGCACTGATGTCGGACCCGACCAAATCGGGATGTGTGTATAAGCTATTACAGAACACCAACATATTGCAACAGGAATGATGACAATAGTTTTTTAAAGTTTCCTTATTGAAAAGACAAACTGCACCAGAGATGGTTTGAATATAATAGAATATCAAATAACGTATAAAATAAAATATCATTTAATAATTAAATATCATCTATTGAACTCCCATAACTAAAACTATTAAAAGGAATGTGGCAACCAGTCAATGTATAATATGAGGCTGCAAACTTTTGAATCTCCCCTCGTACTTATAATAACTCCACTTGTACTCACAAGCACTATGTCAGAACAATAAACATATTACATGTATGGTTTATGAGTATTCAAAGAAATAGGTAAAATACACAAACAATCATAGATATCTTGTGAAAGATATTGGTATTAGAATAAAAAATTGCAGCGCAATGCACACAGCGCCATCTAGTCCTATGCATTGGGCAGAGTGGTCAGAAAAGGCTGGAGATTGGAATGCATATAAGGCTTTGAAGAAACCCTTGCCCAGCAATGGGATGATAACGTAATTACATAGTTAATAATAACTACATAGATTTAAAAGAACCGATAAATTATGTTCAACACTTTGATCAAATTTTTGACGTCAACCTTTTTGATGAATGGGTGGTGCGAACTTACCGAGGATTTCCTAGTTCTAGTAACTTGTACAATACTCCGTTACGCTTCTAGCATCACAGGTTGCTCAGATCTAATTAATTAATTGTACTTTTTGTTAGAAAACACATTTTTATTATTGAGATTTTATCCCGAACACCACACGGCAAACGATTACAAGATTGTGATGTTTAAACTTAATGTCATCTTGACAGTGGCATGAATGACATTGACATTTTAATTAAAAAGACATTTCGTGTATTTCGAGTCTCTTACCCATGGACATTTTACCGTGCGCTTACCTCATTTCAAATGTTTGTACTGTCAATGTCACAATATTTCAACAGTATTGCCAGAAAGATATATTTGGTCCAATTTTTGTAACTTTTAATTCAAGTTGTTTTGGCGTCAAACAAAAATATTACTGATGAACGTCCTTATTTTCCATGTTTGATGGCGTGAGACAGCAAAATTGTACTCTCACTTCACTTGACATTGGCAGAATTGTATTGTATTATTACCTAGCTTCAATGTTATATTAACTACCAAGCTGAAAAACTCATAAATGAAAGAAAAATGCCCTTAAAACTTTGTAACTTTTGACTGTAGTTTCTGGCAATTAATTATTTAAATTTTTAGGTTATGTTCGATGTTCAGTCTGTGGTGGTCTGTGGTGGGAAATGAAAACAACAAACTAAAATTCTATAAAATTACAAAAATGCCGCAAGATTATCGTCGCTTTAACGGTCCAGAAGACAGCGTGCCCTACCAAAGATTTACTAAGGATTATGTGAAGAGTAACGATGAACAATTGAAGGAGTTATTGAATGATAAAGGGCTGAGAAGGGACGGTCGGTCGCTTGACGAAGCGCGAAGCATGTGTATGTTTTGTATGTACCGTTTTGGGTCATAGCTGGTCTTCTCTGTACTTAGAGTTTAGTTACTCACATTATTTTACTTGTACGACTTTCGAATATCTATCTAACTACCCACCTAGCTGTAGTTTAACATCTTTCATGGCTTTATTTCACGTAAACTTTATACTTTAGAGTACTTGTAAGTAAATACCTACCTTCCTTCTATATTTTAATATATTTAACAATATTCTAGTTGCAAGAACTGATATGGTGTCGCAAGCAAAAGGGTCATCTTATGTCGAGTTGAAGAAAACAAAAGTTGTCTGTTCTGTATTTGATCCTCGAGAGATTCCACATCAGAATGAATTCAGGTATTTATCTATTACAATTACTGATAATGATCTTTGTTCTATATGATTATTTTACTTTTTTTAAACTGCATTATATCCTATCCTACTAATATTATAAATGAGAAAGTTTGTGTGTGTGTGTATGTATGTTTGTTACTCCTTCACGCAAAAACTACTGAACCGGCTCCGATAAAACTCAGTATCTAACTAGCTGGAGACCTGGATTAACACATAGGCTACTTTTTATCCCGAAATTCCCACGGGATCGGAACTTACGCGGGTGAAACCGCGGGGCGCAGCTAGTAGTAATATAAATGTGAAAGTTTGTGTGTGTGTTTGTTACTGTTTAACACAAAAACTATTGGACAGATTGCAATAAAACTTGTTATGTAAATAGCTGGAGACCTGATTTAAAACATAGGCTAATTTTTATCCAAAAATTTCCACGGGACGAGACTTACGTGGTAGAAACAGTGGAAGGTGAATAAAGTTTTTAAAAAGTAATTATATTGCACCCAGCCTGCCTAGCATAAAGACCAAAACACGATACGATAAAGCGATATCACGCGATCAACTCTCAAAATATGATAGATAAAGCCGCCGTGTTAAATTATTATTATAAATTGCGATAAAAATTATGATAAAAATTCAACATGGCGGCTTTATATATCATATTTTGAGAGTTGATGTAGTTATATCGCGTGATATCGCTTTATCGTATCGTGTTTTGGTCTTCATGCTAGGCAGGCAGGGGTTTAAAGTTTACTAAAAGTGTATTTAATGCACCTAGGTGAATTAAGTTTACGTCGTTGGAGTGCAGCTAGTAAAAATATATATTGCAGGATGTAACACACAGTGCCATCTTGCCCCAAGCTATATTAATATCAGTATTCCATAAAAGGAATATATGTATTCTAGTCCTTGTCTGGTTAACCGAACACAAGCCTAACTAGAGTAGCAACTGCTTAGCATGAGGCTAGATGACACCATGTGAAATATCCTACAAAATATATTTATTTATTTAATACTAGCAGCGCTCTGCGGTTTCACCTGCTTAACTCTCGATCCCCTGGGATTATCGGGATAAAAAGTGCCTATGACACTTCCAATGAATGGATGTATCCTCATACCAAGTTTCATCAAAATCGGAGCCAATGCAAACAAACAATCTGTCCTCTATATAATACTAGCAGCGCTCTGCGGTTTCACCCGCGTAACTCTCGATCCCCTGGGAATATCGGGATAAGAAGTGCCTATGACACTCCCAATGAATCAATGTATCCTTATACCAAGTTTCATCAAAATCGGAGCCAATGCAAACAAACAATCTGTCCTCTATATAATACTAGCAGCGCTCTGCGGTTTCACCCGCGTAACTCTCGATCCCCTGGGAATATCGGGATAAAAAGTGCCTATGACACTCCCAATGAATCAATGTATCCTTAAACCAAGTTTCATCCAAATCGGAGCCAATGCAAACAATCTGTCCTCTATATAATACTAGCAGCGCTCTGCGGTTTCACCCGCGTAACTCTCGATCCCCTGGGAATATCGGGATAAAAAGTGCCTATGACACTCCCAATGAATCAATGTATCCTTATACCAAGTTTCATCAAAATCGGAGCCAATGCAAACAAACAATCTGTCCTCTATATAATACTAGCAGCGCTCTGCGGTTTCACCCGCGTAACTCTCGATCCCCTGGGAATATCGGGATAAGAAGTGCCTATGACACTCCCAATGAATCAATGTATCCTTATACCAAGTTTCATCAAAATCGGAGCCAATGCAAACAAACAATCTGTCCTCTATATAATACTAGCAGCGCTCTGCGGTTTCACCCGCGTAACTCTCGATCCCCTGGGAATATCGGGATAAAAAGTGCCTATGACACTCCCAATGAATCAATGTATCCTTATACCAAGTTTCATCAAAATCGGAGCCAATGCAAACAAACAATCTGTCCTCTATATAATACTAGCAGCGCTCTGCGGTTTCACCCGCGTAACTCTCGATCCCCTGGGAATATCGGGATAAGAAGTGCCTATGACACTCCCAATGAATCAATGTATCCTTATACCAAGTTTCATCAAAATCGGAGCCAATGCAAACAAACAATCTGTCCTCTATATAATACTAGCAGCGCTCTGCGGTTTCACCCGCGTAACTCTCGATCCCCTGGGAATATCGGGATAAGAAGTGCCTATGACACTCCCAATGAATCAATGTATCCTTATACCAAGTTACATCAAAATCGGAGCCAATGCAAACAAACAATCTGTCCTCTATATAATACTAGCAGCGCTCTGCGGTTTCACCCGCGTAACTCTCGATCCCCTGGGAATATCGGGATAAAAAGTGCCTATGACACTCCCAATGTATCCTTATACCAAGTTTCATCAAAATCGGAGCCAATGCAAACAAACAATCTGTCCTCTATATAATACTAGCAGCGCTCTGCGGTTTCACCCGCGTAACTCTCGATCCCCTGGGAATATCGGGATAAAAAGTGCCTATGACACTCCCAATGAATCAATGTATCCTTAAACCAAGTTTCATCAAAATCGGAGCCAATGCAAACAAACAATCTGTCCTCTATATAATACTAGCAGCGCTCTGCGGTTTCACCCGCGTAACTCTCGATCCCCTGGGAATATCGGGATAAAAAGTGCCTATGACACTCCCAATGAATCAATGTATCCTTAAACCAAGTTTCATCAAAATCGGAGCCAATGCAAACAAACAATCTGTCCTCTACATAATACTAGCAGCGCTCTGCGGTTTCACCCGCGTAACTCTCGATCCCCTGGGAATATCGGGAAAAAAAGTGCCTATGACACTCCCAATGAATCAATGTATCCTTATACCAAGTTTCATCAAAATCGGAGCCAATGCAAACAAACAATCTGTCCTCTATATAATACTAGCAGCGCTCTGCGGTTTCACCCGCGTAACTCTCGATCCCCTGGGAATATCGGGATAAGAAGTGCCTATGACACTCCCAATGAATCAATGTATCCTTATACCAAGTTTCATCAAAATCGGAGCCAATGCAAACAAACAATCTGTCCTCTATATAATACTAGCAGCGCTCTGCGGTTTCACCCGCGTAACTCTCGATCCCCTGGGAATATCGGGATAAAAAGTGCCTATGACACTCCCAATGAATCAATGTATCCTTAAACCAAGTTTCATCAAAATCGGAGCCAATGCAAACAAACAATCTGTCCTCTATATAATACTAGCAGCGCTCTGCGGTTTCACCCGCGTAACTCTCGATCCCCTGGGAATATCGGGATAAGAAGTGCCTATGACACTCCCAATGAATCAATGTATCCTTATACCAAGTTTCATCAAAATCGGAGCCAATGCAAACAAACAATCTGTCCTCTATATAATACTAGCAGCGCTCTGCGGTTTCACCCGCGTAACTCTCGATCCCCTGGGAATATCGGGATAAGAAGTGCCTATGACACTCCCAATGAATCAATGTATCCTTAAACCAAGTTTCATCAAAATCGGAGCCAATGCAAACAAACAATCTGTCCTCTATATAATACTAGCAGCGCTCTGCGGTTTCACCCGCGTAACTCTCGATCCCCTGGGAATATCGGGATAAAAAGTGCCTATGACACTCCCAATGAATCAATGTATCCTTATACCAAGTTTCATCAAAATCGGAGCCAATGCAAACAAACAATCTGTCCTCTATATAATACTAGCAGCGCTCTGCGGTTTCACCCGCGTAACTCTCGATCCCCTGGGAATATCGGGATAAGAAGTGCCTATGACACTCCCAATGAATCAATGTATCCTTATACCAAGTTTCATCAAAATCGGAGCCAATGCAAACAAACAATCTGTCCTCTATATAATACTAGCAGCGCTCTGCGGTTTCACCCGCGTAACTCTCGATCCCCTGGGAATATCGGGATAAGAAGTGCCTATGACACTCCCAATGAATCAATGTATCCTTATACCAAGTTTCATCAAAATCGGAGCCAATGCAAACAAACAATCTGTCCTCTATATAATACTAGCAGCGCTCTGCGGTTTCACCCGCGTAACTCTCGATCCCCTGGGAATATCGGGATAAGAAGTGCCTATGACACTCCCAATGAATCAATGTATCCTTAAACCAAGTTTCATCAAAATCGGAGCCAATGCAAACAAACAATCTGTCCTCTATATAATACTAGCAGCGCTCTGCGGTTTCACCCGCGTAACTCTCGATCCCCTGGGAATATCGGGATAAGAAGTGCCTATGACACTCCCAATGAATCAATGTATCCTTATACCAAGTTTCATCAAAATCGGAGCCAATGCAAACAAACAATCTGTCCTCTATATAATACTAGCAGCGCTCTGCGGTTTCACCCGCGTAACTCTCGATCCCCTGGGAATATCGGGATAAAAAGTGCCTATGACACTCCCAATGAATCAATGTATCCTTAAACCAAGTTTCATCAAAATCGGAGCCAATGCAAACAAACAATCTGTCCTCTATATAATACTAGCAGCGCTCTGCGGTTTCACCCGCGTAACTCTCGATCCCCTGGGAATATCGGGAAAAAAAGTGCCTATGACACTCCCAATGAATCAATGTATCCATATACCAAGTTTCATCAAAATCGGAGCCAATGCAAACAAACAATCTGTCCTCTTTATAATATTTAGTATAGACTACTTTAGTAGTGGAATATAACCATGATATTTTTAAATCCTATAATTATTAAATGTTATCTTTTATATTTTAGCCAACTTGGTGAAATATTTTGTGAAGTAAAGTTCTCTCCATTCTCCTGTTGGGGTGAGAGGAGGTCTCCAGCCCCTGATGCAGAGGAGAAGGCTCTATCTGTAGCCATAAGACAGGCCCTAGAACCCTGTGTGTGCCGGCACATGTTTGCTAACTATCAGGTAAAAGCAAAGAAAAAAATAAATGTGTTTCAAAAGTTCGTTCTTGTTCATGACACAAAATAAAAACAGAAGACATGGGAAATATCCCATTTTGAATAATTTTTGTAGTACTTTTAGATTAAAATAATTTAAAAAACTACTAAACAATTTGATGTTTGGTTGGACACCTGGTATAATAGGTTACTTTTTATCAGACAGAAATGGCAAAAACTGCAGTAGGTATAACTAGGAAAATGTACATAACAAAATTGCTTCAAAACTAACTTCAATTTTATATTTCAGATTGACGTATTTGTCTACATCATAGAGAATGATGGAGCATGCCTTGCTGCTGCAATTAATGCAGCTGGCCTAGCCCTTGCCAGTGCCGCAGTCCCTATGTACGATGTCATAACATCATGCTCCCTTGCTGTCGTCGGAGATAAGGTCTTCATTGACCCCACAGACGCTGAAGAGAGACTGGCGATAACAAGTCCAGATACTCGGCTCAACCATGGTTTAATTACAATATCTTGTTTGTTAGAGTTAAAACAGATATGTGACTTTCGACAAGTCGGTTCCATGGATATTGAGTGTGTAACAAATGCATTAGAAACGTTAGAGAAAGAATGTGGTAAAATGCTGCCTTATATTCAGCAGGTTATAGTGTCAAATGTGGTTATGAATTTCGATCTGCAAAAGAAATTGAAGGAGGAAACAAAAGAGAGGGAAAAGCTTTTGCAAGCAAAGTTGGAGGAGTGGAAAGTGCTATTAAATTCTGGATGAGATTTAGTTGCTGTATTTTAATTTAAACCCTTGATAAATGAGTTACGAGTTGTAATGACAATGCAATTCTTTAAACTGCCTCTATTTATACCTGCATTTCTACATTATACTCGGCCTTGGTCATTTACTTTCACAACGTAAATATGAAATAAAAGCGTAGGTTAACTTACAAGTAACTTATTTATTATGAAAGCTTACATTTAAAAAAAATTACTTAATCCTCTGGCTTCTCCGGTGGTGGCCCACACGGTTGCAGCATTTTCTCCATCAAATTGAATTTAACACGCGCTTTTGATTCGTTTTCAACAATCGCAAAGTAGCTGAGCAAATCCGGGTGACCCATGTAGCTGCAACACGAATCTCGGTGCTGGTTGGTCAGCCATTCGTACTTCGTGGTGTCGGCGTGTCCTGTACCTATGTATTTACTCTGGAGATGCTCTAGTTGGCTGTGAATGTTGTATCGTTCGCCCATTTTGCTGGAAAGAAAGAGTGGTGAGGTTAGGTTATGGTGAAGACAAGCTTTTCTATACTGGGTTAAAATTGTAATAAAATCTAGGTGTACTTACGATGTAAATAATACTAGTACGGGATTTAAATGATTGATTTGCCAAGGAAAAACCGAATAACCAATAAATTATGATCCTGAAAGAAAAACAACTTGTGTCAATGGTCAATAATATTAGTTTTTTCAATTACGCTTCCTAAAAAAGGGCAAACAAAAGAATTTTACCCATACAGCCCTTCAGCCTCATCTTACACACAAAAAAAAACAGAAAACGGGCTGTATGAGCTAAAAGTCTTTAGCTTGCCTTTTGCCTTTTTGGAAAAGAAAAACAAATTGTCATTTTTTTATTATTTCCAATTTCTGAGAAAGGGCAGACAATTTTTTTTTTACCCATACAGCCTCATCAGACCTTTAAACGGGCTGTATGAGCAAAAACTTTTTTGCTTGCCTTTTTGGATATAAAACAAAAAAAGTAGGTTGCGCACGCATGGCGGCTTTTTCAAAACAAGTTTGATCAATTTTTTCTATTGACATTTTTATAGCAAAACGAATTTTTACTACACGAATAACAATGGAGAACGTTTTCAAATTAGAGGGTTTCAAAGATAGTGAAGAAAGCTTACGTAAACAAGCGAAGAAAATTACCAAACAAAAATATGCAGAAGCTGCGAAACGATCCACACATCTATTTATGCACGAAAAGTGTCTCACTGAAATCGTAAGAATCTAATTTTTTTATACCAATCTCTAAAGTGGTTTCCTTATTTTGATATTAGACCATTATCGTCGCCTACCATCAGGCAGGTGTGTTATAGGTCAAACGCTGACCTACCATTAAAAAAAAATGTGCATTTCGTTTCATTTATTTATATTCATAGGTACCTATTAATATGGTAGGTACAATAGTTGATACAACATGCTTCTTAACAACAACATACAACATGCATGTGCATTTATGAACATGAACAGTAGGTACAATGTACCTACATAATATGCAATGCTAAGCTAAGTAAGTATACCTCGCGCAGCGAATGGTGACCTCTGCGGTAAGTGGAAGGGGTATGCGCAGAACTCGATATTTATATGAAAATTGAGTTCTGCGCATACCCCTTCTACTTTCCATCAGAGGCCAACATTCGCTGCGCTACGTATAAAGTTTGAATAAGTAGATAGTTACAGAAGCCTTTGGTTATTACTTTGGGCCCTATTCCCTAAGGTATTAAATCAACCCAAGTCTTTTGTCGTTCCAGCCTAAACCCAAGAACCCAAATCACATAATCTACGCCTACTACCACAACAATCAAATAACTAAAATCGAAAACATCGATCTCCTTTACAACCTAACCCACCTACACATCCAATGGAATAAAATCACTAAGATCGAAGGGTTAAACAGCCTTTATAAACTAAAGAAACTGTATTTAGGCAGTAATAGAATCAGTGTTGTTGAAAATTTAGAAGGATTAAAGTATTTGGAAGAGCTACATATTGAAAAACAGAATATCGAAAGCGCAGATGGACTTTGTTTTGATCCAAAGACTGTTATTAATATCGGTGTAAGTATTTCTCCTTCATAATTAGCAGTTAGCACTTAGCTTGTAGCAGTTAACACTTATAATAGCGTTCTAGAAGTAGGTTACGTCATTTGCCTATGGTACACGCACACTTCTCTAAAAATAAAAATAATAAGTTTGTGTGAGTACCACGATCGACGAGGTGTAAATAGCGATAAATTTCATCGCTATTATAAGTTAGCACTTATCATGTTGAGCAGTTAGCACTTAGCGTTTTAATGAACGGGTACATAATACTTTGCATTTTTACCAAACATGAGGAAAACCGTGCAATTTGTTTGTGGGAAAATAATTAATTAATTATTAATTGTTTTTTTTATTACACACACACAGGCGACACTTAGAATACTTAACGTGTCAGAAAATAAAATAACAGACATGGGATGGATAAAACCTATGCGTCGCTTAGAAGTCCTCATTGCTAAGAAAAATAGACTCGAAGATTTACAGGTAAATATTTATTCAAATTATATTCTAGTAATGAGGGATACTAGAATTGGCTTATTGTTTATATATGTTAGTTCCGAATCGCTCGATAGATGGCGGGCACCGTTGTCTCAGGTTAAACAAATTTTTTTTTTTAATTTTACCCTCTCAGGGAAGGCAAAAACTGCTCAATGAGCCCATACAGCTTCGTCACTACGTCGATTTTTATTGGTTGTAGACATCTTTCAGTTTTTTTTTATTGTTGTTGTTACTTTTGTAAACTTGATGTAAAAGATATGAATATGTTAAAAGATATGATAAAAGAATGATAAAGATTATTAAGTAAGTTTGTTAATTTGTCCAAGAATGCGGTAATTACAATTATTATTGGTCTTAATAATACTAAAAGTACAAGCAATCTCTGCCAGACAGATTGCATTCAAATATTATGATATATAGATAATATAGGTTCGTATGTAGGTAGGTATAGCCTAATACGAAGGATTTTTCGAAAATTTTATTCTCCCAATGCCCAATCACCCATGGTTTAAAATTCCACAGTAAGCTTTTGCAGCAATATTTGTTCTCAGATGGTAGCGGATGATCTTTGTACCTTGACTGCCTTGGTTGACGCTAATTTCATTGGAAACCCAATGACTAAAAAGCATCGATACAAGGAAACTATTATCGCAAGATGTTGCCAGTTAAGTAAGTATTTGGAGGTAGCTTACTTCTTCTAATGAGGTATAATCAATCAACTTTTGATTTAAATAGTTCCAAATCGCTCCATAGAGGGGGAGCGGCACTATTGTCTCTGATCTAGAAACCCAAATTAATATTATAAATCCGAAAGTCTTTTTATTTACCTTATTTTGTTTGTTTTTTCTTCACGATCATACGACTGCATCTATTTGAATGAAAATCGGCTTATTGGTCATTTAAGAGATGGAAAGGGACACAAATAGATATTTTTTAATATGGGCGTCGGCATAGTCAGTGAGCCCTTTGTGGGTTTTTTTGTGCTCAGGCTATACTTAATCTGATAAAATCTGCCCCCAGGAGTCTTAGACACAGTAACAATACACAACACTTCGAGAGTCTTCCTACAAAATTTCGACAAAGTGGTCCGGCTCCGTCAGCTCCACGCCAAGAACAAGATAGCGACCAATAGGCAAGGAGTCGATGAATTCTTCGAGCTGAATATGATCACAGGACCGAGGACACAGAGCGCGCTCTCCATTGTTGATTATTCTAATCAGAAGCCAAAATGTAAGATATACTAACCCTTGGAAAACAATGATGAAATTTTTTCATCATCATCATCGTTGGCCATTTTTATTGTTGAAATTTTTTCTTGTTTTCTAACACCTGCTTGCGATGCAGATAGTTACGGGTTCAATACCCGCCTCAAGCAAATTTCCGTGTACAAATTATTTGTTTTTAATGAGCGTTTAATTTTAGTTTTATTTTCCTAACTTATTTCCGGATTGCTCGATAGATGACGCATTCTTTAACCACCTTATTATAATCCACACATAAATTAAAAAGAACTTAAAGGCTTCCTTATAATTTTACATGGTTCATAATTAACGGTCCCCCCATCGATCCCCCTACGGAAAACGGCCCCCTGTCAAGAACTTTTTCACAATTAACGGTCCCCCTGGACTGGGGCACCGATAAGTATCATTATAAAATTGATTTTTACCTGGTCATAGACATAATATATAAATGTGTAGGGTTCCGTAGCAAAAGAGTAAAAACGGAACCCTTTTTTTTCCCTAATGGCTTCTAGTTGGTAAGTTGTGCTGCCATCTATCGAGGCATAATGAAACTAGTATTTTTTTAGTAAGCCTCATTTAATATTTAATATCTCTTTCTCCAGTGACAGCAATCGATTCTACGTACGCGTTCATGCCGCGTGCCTTGTTGCGCTCCCGCCCAGCCCCGTCGCCCCGCGGGGGTGCTCCGCCCCTTGAGCCGCCGCCTGACCCCAAACAGCCGCCGACTGAGGAAGGGGCCCCAATTAAAGGCATTCTCAAGAAACCCATGCCTGTCAAATATATTTGACTTACGCTCATAAAGTATTTAGTCAATTGATTTGTGTAGGTAAAAGTAGGTTTTGGGTAGAAGTTCAAAATTGTTTTTTACAAATAAAATATTTTCTATTTGCTTAATTTGATTTTGATTTTTCTAGATTTCAATTCCCTCCGTCCACTACCTACTTAGATTTATATTCCAAGCTCGGAAGGATAGTTAAGTTTGTGCCCATTTATGGCTTACTAGCAGCGCTCCGCGGTTTCACATGCCTGGGATGATTTACACTTGACCGGACTTACATAATGCTGCGTCACGCTGTTTCCTACGTTAGTCCCGATCCTGTGGGAGAAAAAACGTGTGGCACTCGGGAACTGCCGCGGTAAAGCTATTGCATCGTGCGAGCTTCGTACAGTCGTACATATACGTTAAAGCGAACGCTCGGCCGAGCTACATGGTAGGCGGAGTTGGGAGTGTTAGGTTTTATTTTCGTTACGGAATTTCTTGATTCGGTCGCCGCGCTTAAAGGCCGCGAAAAAAGCTATGCAATAGCTTAAAAAAACGTGTGGCACTCAGGGACTGCCGCGATAAAAGCTATGCAATAGCTTAAAATTCAAAAAATTATAAAAATTACTTAATACAATTCCTTCACTAATTAATCGAAAGGAACTTTGTTCCACCCGGGTGTCCCTTGACACCTCTCAAGTTATTTTTTTCTGTTAGGTTAGTGGGCTAGACCCGGCTGTATGGGATAAAAGCTTTTTGTCTGCCTGAGGCCGAGAGTTTATTTTACAAAAGTTCAGCGTTGCCAGAAGGTTACCTTTGTAACATTTTTGGAGATTTTTAAGTCGGTCTGGTTACTTTTTAAGCTAGGTACACTACTCAAAGGGTAACTTTTAGGTAACTTTTCGGAATTTCAAAATAATTCTTATTTTTTTACATAAAACTAAAGTGAAACGTATTGCTCATTATTAAAAAAATGACACCTTTAGTACCATGAAAATATGAGAGTTATTGGAAAAAAAAATGTGAGCCGTCACGGGACGCCTGGCAGATGTGAAAAATCGACATTATTTTGTAAAAGTAATATGCAGAAACGAACAGATTGTGATCATGATAGAATCGCACAGTCGATTACGGTGTGTACACACCGTACACACTAATGCATATAGCGTGGCGACGCGTCGCCACGCCAGAAATCGGTTTTACGTGCGGCTATAGATGTTTCACATCAAAAATCGCTAAAATTCATAGAATCACTTTTCTAAAGTGAGGAATAAAATCCACCTAGCTACAAAAATCGACCAACAACATGGGAGAGAACTGAATTAACTATATTTTTGCAAGTTTTTACAATTAACATCTAATCAACTACCTATTCATAAATTTTACTAAAAATGCGAAAGGTTACTTTTTAAACCAAAAGTTTTTTTTTATATATTTCTAGCAGTTTTCGACAAGAAGCTGCTGGCAACACTGAAATTCAATTAGCTTAAAATTATAACGTCCAAAAAGGCGTTCGTTTGGTTGGCATTTTCCTATTTATATAATGTACTCTGTGGTTGGCATAACTTCAAAAGTAGTATGTGCGTTTGGCGTTCGTTGTTGAAATCACGACGTATTTTAAATTTATTTTTGTTTGTTATGTAGTGATAAGAGAAAATGTTGTCATTAGGTCGAATGTGAAATGGATGAGATATTTAAAGTTTTACACGAAGAAACTACCGGTAAATTATTAAATTATTAGAAGGGCTACATAACCTAAAAACCTTAACCTCAACTTATCACCTTTTTTTTTCAACTAATATTTATTTTCTTTTAGATCTTTATCTTGGCCAGAATGTAGCTGAAGTTACCGAGTTGGAGCCTCTGGAGTTTCACAGGGAATACGTGTCTAAAAACATACCGGTTGTCATACGAGGCGGGTGCAGCTCATGGCCGGCAATCGCCAAATGGAACCCTGATCACTTCAAGTAAGTTTTTCTAAAAAATACTGATGGATTAAACTCAATAAGTGCTTGTACTTTTAAACGGCTGTTTTCTAAACCTCTTTCGTTGGGTCCTTTTTGGGTAAAGATGACGTAGGCTTGCCCAGTAACTATGTAGGTACATACATAGGTATGTAAGTACCGAAATAAAGATACACCGCCTATAATAATATGTTTTTAACCCTCCCACCCAATTGGTCCATTCGAAATTGCGTGAAGGACTTTAATCTTCCACATTTGTAATCACTACATGGTCTAATAGAATGCAAAGTCACTTCCCACTGTGTCGGTCCCATGTATACTTAGATCTTTAAAACTATGCAACGGATTTCGATGCGATTTTTCGATAGAGTGATGCAAGAGGAAGGTTTTAGTATTTAAAACAAAACTACCATGCATACAAAGTCGCAATCAATAGCTATTACTAAAATAATGGTATTTTTTTTAGAAATACCATGCCTGATAAAAGAGTAACAGTGGCTATAACACCAAACGGACTTGCGGATGGTATCACTTCAAATGATGATGGTATTGAATACTTTGTTATGCCATATGAAGTTGAGATGATGGTGAAAGAATTTCTTGAAGCTTTGGAGGCTAAAAAGTAAGTATCGGAATGATCCGGAACGAAAATTGTTGGTTATGGAAGCCTGTTACAAACAAAACTAGCTGCTATTTATATTAGTAAAATACCATGTTGTATGGGAGCCTCATTTCCTATTTTGTAGTATTTGTTGTTATAGTGACAACAGAAATATTAAGTTTTTGTGTGAAATTGTAATGAAGCCTATTCAATACCTACTACAAAAATAAACAAGTACGAATAATAAAATATGTTTTGTAATGAAAGGAAATTATTTAGACAAATTAGAATTTTTCAGACAATCAGAAGACAGTCAACAACATAGTGTCAAATATATAAAATTAATCTATGGTTTACAAAAGAGTTTGTTATGCAGACATACAGTCTTCACACCCTCCGAACTTTTAGAATCGAGAGATTCTGTTGAAACCAACTCTTTTGCTTAAATCTTGCAGTCTAGGCTCAAAGAGAGGTTTAGTTAGCATGTCATCTAGCTGTAACTCTGAAGACACTTGCTTCACTTCAAGTTCTTCATTGGCCACACATTCTCTAACGAAGAAATGCTTCAGCTTAATATGTTTAGTACGCTTGTGGTACTCATACTTAGGGTTCTGCGATAGCTTTATTGCCGACTCATTATCTAGGTAGAGCGTAGGCTTGTTTAGCTTTATCAGGTCCTTAAGAAGGCTGTTTAGCCATATAAGTTCTTGAGAAGCTTCACTGGCTGCGATTGTTTCGGCTTCCGTCGAGGAAATAGATACAACACTTTGGCGTTGCGATCTCCAGCTAATAGCAGCTCCAGCGAGTAAGCACACCATACCAGATGTAGACCTACCAGTAGATTGATTTCCCGCAAAATCAGAATCACTATAACAAAGTACATTTTCTGGCGAGTTCTTTGTATATGTCAGACCGATGTCAGATGTACCTTTGAGATAGCGCATAATTCGTTTAACGAGGACCACGTCTTTAGTAGTTGGCGCTTCAAGATGTCTTGATGCTATTCCGACAGCGTAAGATATGTCAGGCCTTGTGGCCACTGCTAAATATGTCAGTGCACCTACAGCTTGCCTATAAGGAAAACTTGGTTCCAATTGTGTTCCTTGTTCATCTCCTCCTCCTATGTTTTCTTTAACAATAGGTGTCGGTGCAGACTTGCAGTTACTCATATTGAATTTTTGTAAGAGTTTCTTTGTATAGGATGTTTGACAGAGAGTGATCTTGTTATTCACTTTGCTAATCTCCATTCCAAGGAAATAAGTAGCAGGTGACGTTCTGATCTTTAATTTCTTTTGTAACTCATCAATAAATTCGGTTTCAGCCTCAATATTATTGCTGGCTACGAGTCCGTCATCGACATACAAAGTGATATGGACTTTCTTTGTCCCTCTTACTCTTGTGTATAGGCATGGATCAGCTTCAGACTGTTTGAATCCTGATTGTAACAAAAAATCGTTAATGCAGCAGCGTGGAGCTTGTTTTAATCCATACAAGCTTCGTTTTAACAGGCATACACGGTCACTGCCGTCGTTGAAACCTTCAGGTTGTTTCATAAAGATCTGTTCTTCGACTTTCCCATTTAGGAATGCAGTTTTGACGTCGAATTGCAGAAGTCTTAAATTTTGTTTTGCTGCTGTAGCTAGTAGAGCTCTGATGGTACTCAGTCGAGCTACTGGGCTAAATGTTTTATCGTAATCAACTCCAGGTGTTTGTGAATAACCTTTGATAACCAATCTTGCTTTGTAGCGTTCGATGGTTCCGTCAGGGTTTGTTTTAATTTTGTAAACCCATTTGCTTGGTAAGGCTTTTCTACCCTTTGGTAATTTTACAAGTTCCCACGTTTCGTTTTCATCAAGAGACGAGATCTCGCTCAGCATTGCTTCGAGCCATTTATCCTTGTCAGGTGAATTTAGTGCGTCCTTGTATGAAGTAGGTTCTCCGTGCTTGTTAACTTCATCAGCAGCTGCCAGCACGAAGTCATCGTACCGTTGTGGCAATCGTAATAATGATCTATCTCGTAGAGACCGTTGGTTTTGTGCAGGTTCTTCGTTTTCAGATTCATCATCACTGTCTGTTTCGTTTTGCTGTAGAGTATCAACGTTTACAGTATTAGGAGTTGTGCTTTCGATTTGTTCTACTTGCTCTAAGGATTCTTCATAAACACTGTCATTCAGATGGCTTTCAGTTGGGTCTTCTTCATTATTCTCAAATTCTATTACAACCTTCTCTGTTTGTGGTGTTTGGTTTTGTTCTAGAGAAGTTGTGTCATAGTTGAAAATGTTTATAGAAGTTGTTTCATAGAAGTTTGTCTTCAGTATTTTTACATCTTTTGAAATTATTGTCTTGCGTTCAGTTGGAATGTAGATCTTGTAGGCTTTGCTGATTTCTGAGTAACCGACGAACAAACCAGGTGTTGCTTTCGGCGCAAATTTGTGTCCTTTGGGACCTTTCTTCAGAACAAAGGCTTTAGATCCGAATGGGTGTAAGTGGTTCACACATGGCTTTCTTAGTACCCATCGTTCGAATGGTGTTTGATTTCCAATAGCACTGTTGATGCTTCTGTTTGCTAAATAGTTTGCTGTATTAACTGCTTCAGCCCATAGATGCAACGGGGCTTTGGAATCAATAAGCATGGCTCTTGCTTTTTCCACTAGTGTCCGATTCTTCCGCTCTGCAAGACCGTTTTGGTGTGGCGTGTAGGGTGCCGATAATCGTTGTGCAATCCCGTTTGCCTTTAGGTAGTTTTGAAATTCTTTGTTTATGTATTCTGTACCGTTGTCAGTTTGCAAAAATTTTATCTTGTTGCCAGTAAAGTTTTCCATTTCTTCTTTGTAGTCTTTGAACTTTTGCAGTACGTCAGATTTTTGTTTCAGGAAGTATACGCGGCCATATCTGCTGTAGTCATCGATGAAAGTAACAAAGTATTTGTTACCCGCAATGCTAGACGTTTTAATAGGGCCACAAACGTCGCTGTGTATAATTTCTAGACGTTGCGTAGTTCTCGGCGTAGTTCTTGGGTTAGGACTTGGCACTTGCGTCATTTTTGCTTGTATGCAAGCCTCACAATCTGACAAAACCTCATTCTTGTTGAAGTTTAAGCCAATAAGTGTCTCGTTTTTCAACGCTAGATGAAGATCTTTGCCGTTTATGTGTCCCAGTTTTCTATGCCAGTCTCCAATGGAGTTTTCTTGAGTTGTCACCATGTTTGTTTCAGGTGTTACTGTGCAACCATGTTTAATTTGCGTTTTGACATAGTAAAGATTGTTTTCCTTTTCAGCGGTCATCATTGTTTTATTGTTCTTCGTAACTGTAGCTTTGTTTCCAGTGAAAGTTACGGTGCCACCATTTTGAGTGATTTTTGCAACAGACAGGAGATTAGTTGTAAGGGTAGGTACGTACAGCGTTTCTAAAAGGTTTACAGTGCCATTTTCGTTGGTTACAACTTTGACTGTACCTCGTCCTTTAATCTCAGTCGATTGGTCTTTAGAAGCGAAGTTAAGTTTGCTGGAGTCTGTCTTTAACGTTGTAAAGTGTTCTCTTGCGTAGGTCATGTGAGAAGTGCATCCACTGTCCAGTACCCAGTTACTGTTAGTAAGTGCAGGTTGAACGTTGAGTAGACAGTCTTCTTCCACGTGGTTTGACGTTTCATTTTGTGATGTCAAATTCTTCGTCTTCTTATTTTTGTTTTGGTTAGACCAACATTTTGTGCAAATTTTGTGAGTGCTGTTTTTGAAGTAAACGTTTTTATTTTTGCATACTTTGCATGTTTTAGCGAAGTGAGCTGCTTGAAAAGCTTGAGAACTCGATGTTGGTTCTATTTGAGTTTGGTGTCGAGCCTCGCTTTCTTCTAATATTTTGGTTTTCAACTCATCTGGTTTAGGTAAAGTATCCCTGCTTTCAATGGCTACTCTGAAGTTTTCATAGTCTGGTGAGAGACTGTAGAGCATCATTATGGTCAACAGGTCATCGTTGATGATTACTTCCATGTCAGCGAGCTTGTCCACAATGTCCATAAACCTGTTCAGGTGTTCTCGTGTGTTGTTCCCTTCTAGTTTAGTCAGTAGTAACTGTTTCAGAAGTGACGCTTTACGAGCTGGACCTTTGCTTGCATAAATTTGTCTAAGTTTGTCCCAAATTTCTTTTGCTGTTTTGCATTGTTTAATTTGCTTAAGTTCTGATGGAGAGATTATAAGGATAAGCGTGGACTTAGCTTGTTGATCTCCTTCAAGTTCTTCAGCAGTTGCAGTAGAGTTTATTGGGGCATTTTGCACATATTTCCATAGTTTATCTTTTACTAGAATAGCCTCAGCTTGTATCACCCAAGTGTCATAATTTTCTTTAGTTAAAGGGTCGATACGTATCTTCGACATGTTTATAATTGTAGGTTTTCATGAAGTAAGAAATTCACGTAGGTAAGACTTTCATGTACGACTTTTACGTGCGACTTTCACGTAAGTACGACTTTCACGCTCTGCTACCATATTAAGTTTTTGTGTGAAATTGTAATGAAGCCTATTCAATACCTACTACAAAAATAAACAAGTACGAATAATAAAATATGTTTTGTAATGAAAGGAAATTATTTAGACAAATTAGAATTTTTCGGACAATCAGAAGACAGTCAACAACATAGTGTCAAATATATAAAATTAATCTATGGTTTACAAAAGAGTTTGTTATGCAGACATACAGTCTTCACAAGAAATACATAATCTGTGAAAATTTAAACTGTCTAGCTATCACGGTTCATGAGATACAGCCTGGTGACAGACAGACAGATGCAGGGACAGTAAAGTCTTTGTAATAGCGTCTCGTTTTTTCCCTTTAGGTACGGAATCCTATAAACAACTGCACAACATGGCCAATAAAAAGCACAAAAGCACACAATACTGTGTCAGGTTGAAAACTTTATAAAATAACAAATTTAATGTTTTGTTAGTAATTTAATAATTTTCATGAAAAATAATCTTAAAGTAACATAAACATCCGGTTGACGCCCCAATGTCTCCCCTAACGGATCCTCTACTCCAAACAATCCCCCTTCCATTAACTTTTTCACGCTCAATGTTCCCCTTAAACTAGGGAAAATTGGGATGGTAACTGTCAAAGTGTCACTAGTATAGCTAGTTCCCAAAACTTTGCAATTTTGTATGCAACATACTGATAGTGCATACAAAATCTCAAAGTTTTAGGTCACAAATACAGATTTTTTGATTTTGTATGCAATATACTGATACTGCATACAAAATCACAAAGTTTTGGGTCACAAATACTGATTTTGTACTGCATTTTCAGACAAAATGAAATAGTCTACATACAGAAACAGAACTCGAACCTGAATATGGACTTCCCAGAATTACTTCCTGATGTAAAAGAGATACGGTTTGCAAGTGAAGCGTTCAACAAACAACCTGACGCTGTTAACTTCTGGATGGGCGATGAGAGAGCTGTCACTTGTAGTAAGTATCTTTATTGAAGCTCAATATCAATAACCTGTCTATCGGCTACTGGTGGTTACAATATTTAATGTTTTTCTGACATATTTTCTTAGAGTTCTAGAAATCCATAGTTGTTGAAATATAGGATATTTGATTTTGACCATCAATTGTCCATTATACTTATGATTGCACACTTGAACACATTTTCTTTTCGTATTTTTATGTGGTAGGTATTCTAGGTATAGGGTTTTATTTTATTTAAGGGGGGTCCATACACGAAAGAACTTGCTACACAGGCTACTAAATAGTTACTACTGGCACCGGTCACCTTCGTTGGTGAAAATTGTTGATTGTTCCGAATGTGTTTTGTTTTTCTCAAAAGTACTGAGATGGAATTATAGGTGACCATTTTACCGACATTTTGGTGTGAAAAGTTCCCTATAGTTCTGAAGCTATCCTAAAATTGAGAGTTAAAACTAGTTTAGCTTTAAAATGACAAGGAATTCTCGTCTCAAATTACCCCCTAATATCGGTAAAGATCTCACCTACAATTCCATCTCAGCACTTTTGAGAAAAACAAAACACATTCGTTACAATCAAAAATGTTAGTTGTAAGCGACGCGGATATTTCTAGGCGCGTTGATTTTGGCTGCATAAATAGCCTAATAGCTTCTACACACGTTACGATTTGGTCGTCCCGACCGGTTGTATCTCATGAATCGTGATGGATAGAGAGTTAAAATTTTCTCAGAGTATGTATTTCTATTATTGTCGCTTTAACAACAACAACTAAAAACAGAAAAAAATGAAGTAGGGCTCAAATACAACATGATACGGAACCCTTCGTGGGGAGTCCGACTCTCACTTGTTTGTTTCGAACACGAAGTTGGGTCCGACGCATACACACGTCCCGATTTGGTCGGATACAACCAAATTGGGTGTGCGTATCCAATTTGATCAGTTAATAATTAAGTCTGCCCGACCACGATACGGTCGTCCCGATTTGGTTGTACACCTGACCAAATTGTATGTCGGACCCGACCAAATCGGGACGTGTGTAGAAGCTATTAAATTAGGTTCTTTATTCCACAGTGCACAAAGACCCCTACGAGAATATATACTGCGTAGTCTCCGGCTACAAAGACTTCATATTAATACCTCCGACGGACCTACCTTATGTACCTTACAAGAGATATCCTCAAGCCGTTTACGATAGAACCGGAGACGTTTGGAAAATAGTACCCTTGAATTTTAAATCTAAAGATAAACACGGTGAACATAATGCTGAAACTTTACCCTGGATTTGTATTGGTAAGTAAAATTATTTGTATTTGTATAATTTTAACTTTCAAATGAAATCAGTGAGTTTGAAATGGGATTGGGCGGGCCATATATCAGGAATGGACGGAGATAAATGTGCTAAAACAGCAACAAGCTGGACACCTCCGGGTGCTCGGCGACGTCGAGGTCGGCCACGAAAGCGTTGGCGAGACGGCCTCGACCGCCTCGAGCCAGCTTGGCCGGAGGTGGCCCAGGACCGCGACCGATAGAGGGAGATGGAGAAGAAGTCGGATTCGGGGGGTTACATAAAAAAAAATACTTGAATATATAAAACTCTAAAACCTTAGACGTCATAAATCCTACTAATATTATAAATGTGAAAGCTTGTGTTACTATGTTCGTGCTAAAACTACTGGACCGATTGTGATGAAACTCGGTATGTAAATTATAGATGGAGACCTGGATTTACACATAGGATACTTTTTATCCCGATATTCCCGCGAGATCGGGACTTATGCGGGTTAAACCGCAGGGCTCAGCTAGTACTTCATAATTTGTATATAAGGATACTAGCGACCCGCCCCGGCTTCGCACGGCTATATTATGCAAGTATTATACATATAAACCTTCCTCTTGAATCACTCTATCTATGAAAAAAAACCGCATCAAAATCCTTTGCGTAGTTTTAAAGATTTAAGCATACATAGGGATATAGGGACAGAGAAAGCGACTTTGTTTTATACTATGTAGTGAAGTGATAAGGAAAGAGAAAGTAGCTAATCTAAGAAAGATGAAGCTAATCCAAGTGACAGTTATGCAGAAAGTCGCTCCGTTCCTCGAACCTTCTAATAAAGACGCGTAAAATAAGACGTTTCATGTACTTACTGCGGCTACTTCACTGATGCAGCCTGCCCAATTTTTTTTAAATCTTAAGGTACGGTTGGCTGCATAATTGCAGATCCACTGTAGAGTTCTAAAATTGCTTGTGTTGAAAACATTCTTATAACGGCCATTTTGGAGGTCTGCAATAATGCAGCGGACTGTAACTAAGAGTAAAAATCGGTTTAGCCGTTAAATATTCATGAACAATGTCTAACAAATTACTCATTGTTACAGATCCAAAAACACCAGACTACACTGCATACCCTGAATTCAAGAACGCCCACCGATATTCCGTCCGAGTCAACAAAGGAGATTGTCTATACCTCCCTAGTCTTTGGTTTCACGAGGTAAGGCAAAGCCATGGCTGCATAGCTGTCAATTATTGGTACGATATGGAATTTGATATCAAATATTGTTATTTTAAAATGCTAGAGAAGATGTGTGATAAGTACTGATGGCTATGCAGTGCATAATTTTGGCGGGGATAAAATAAAAGCTAGATTTTATGGTTTTTAAGTTCAATTCCTACTATCAAGGATAGTTTCAAAGATAAATTAAGGTTTTAAAGAGTTTGGCAACGTCATTGAAACTGTTTTAAGTTTTTTGTAAAAGTCTAGCTTTACTTTGTTACCGCCAAATCAAGATCAGCGCAGCTTTAAAACTCCATTGCGCCGACGTTACCCAAGTCTGAGACGTCCAAAATGTATTGAGCGTTTAGTTATATGACGTCATTTTAATGTAACAAATTATTGTAAATAATACCTATATTAGTTTGATAATTTTCTGTGATAATTATTATTAGGCGTAGTTCACGGTTTTATTCATTTTGACGGTTTAATAGACACTAGCTGTTGCCTGCGACTTCGTACGCGTGGTAGTTTTGTTATAAGTACCATACCTTTCTCTTGAATCACTCTATCTATTAAAAAAACCGCATCAAAATCCATTGCATACTTAGGGACAGACAGCGGGAAGCGACTTTGTTTTATAACATGTAGTGATTATGTGCGTCTCTCCTGTCACTCACACAGGCGTATTTGTACTCAGAAATTTATTTTCATCCGTCTGAGAATGGTTTCTGGTAGAATGCAGTTTTTATAAAAAGTCACAGGCTTTTCGATAATTTCTTGGATGAAGATTTCATCTCGATTGACTTTAAGTACAGTAAGATGTTGCATTGGTGAAGTGTAACTTCCATGGATGTTGTAGCTACTATATCCAGGCGCGGTCGCAGCCTGAAATTTTGGAGGGGGTCACTCGCTACACTAATAAAAAATAGGTACCTGGAATAAAATAAACATTATTGCACAAGACACAATTTTATATTTTATATATTACTTATAAAACAAATGGAAAGTCGTCTTTTTGTATTTCCGAATCGGATGATAATATTTGAGACGTCTGGTACTATTTCCGGGTGAATGTTTAGAAGAGCTAAACCTGTTAATCGTTCTTCTAACATGTTAGCTCTCAACCACGGTTTTACACGCCTAAGCGTAGAAAAGGATCGCTCTGCTGTCGCACCACTTATGGGAAGAGTTGCCAGAATTTTGAGAAATGTCTTTATATTTGGGTATAAATCATCATGAAAAACTTCGATGGTAGAAACTACACACTTAGGATGTTTCGTATCAGCATTTTCTGTGACCTCTCGTTTCCACTTTGTAATCCATTTATTCATTTCTGAATAGCACTAAGTATTTTGTTAAGGTAATTTCGAAATGATATTTTTGCTGTACATTTTTTCCCAAAATATTTAAATCTTATGTCAATATGAAGGATACAGGGGCAAAACAAGGAATGTCACAAAAACAAAATATTGAATAATTTAGCTTTTATATTTTGTAAGTTAATAACTTTTAGAATAAGCATTTTAGACTTATTAATTATTCATATGAATTTCAGCTTAGTTTATAGAGATCAAGTTAGGAACAAAAAACTACTTTGGCAAAAATTAAAAATTAATGAAAATTAAAAAAAACTAAATTAGGTCTTATTTAGACAGAACAAAAACAATCAATGTCCATCATGAACCATACAAGGAATGTCTACAGTTACTGTCCAATCCTAAAGTAATAATTGTTGACAATCTTATTACCTAGTTATGTATGAGTAATGTTTTCATTGTTGAACATGTTTCGGATAATGTTTTATTATGTCTGAAACTAATTGTTTTTCTGGTATTTTATACGTAAGATTTTGAGCTTGTCCTACCGAACGTAGGAAGTAGATATGCATACTGTGTCCGCTAGTTTTTTCCCAAGTTCCCTGTATTATGTTTCTTCTTAATATATTTTGTTCTTTTTCGACCCAAAAAGTGGCTAAAAAGTCTTTTTTAAAATCTTCAAAAGTTAGGCTTGAGCCCCTTTAGAACAAAATCTTTTTAAGTCCATTATGTCCTTGTATTTCTCCGCACTAATGGGTAAGTAATCATTGTAAGCAAACTCCGGCAACTCAAATTCACTTTCAAAAGTTTCCGTTTGTTTATTGGCTACTATAGGTGACTTTTCCCAAGCCCCATTGTAATTTGTTCGGTGTAGAATTAATCTTGGGTGTTCTCGCACACTCATAATCTCTCTTTGGCTTTGTATAGGAAAAGAACACATTTTCATGTATTGATTTAAAAAAAAATCAGTCGACTTTTTTATGACTTCCCCCTTTCCTACTTTAATGACATCGAAAGGTTTAGGCCTCATACGACTTATTTTGAGTAATTCATACCAATGGTAGGGTACTTCCATATGGGTTTTTAAGTTTATTAGGCCCATATTCTTATCGCATTCCACATAAGAATGTGTATTTTGTCCCCCTGCGGAGTCACAAAATATTTCTAAATGTTTCACTTGTTGGTCCAAATGGTTTGTCAAATAGTGAAAGAGAAATGAAACTACTTCGTCTGATCCTTTTCGTCCACAGATTTGAGGATATGTGTAGTGTCTAAGCAAAGACAAACACGTAGATTTTGTACAATTATTTAATATGCTATTTACAGAGTCTAGTTTAGATTTTATAAGTAAGTATTAACAATATATGAGTGGCACTACCATCTCGTGCGAGGGCGGCGTAGGAAAGAGAGAGAACGGAGGCCGAACCGGAGCGACGCGACGTTCGGGCGAGCCGTGAGCAGGTCACGTGGTCCAGCCTGGACGGGTGGCAAGTTCACGCCGGTCTTTGCGTTCGTGGCGCGAACATGTAGAAATAAGAGCTGGCGTCACTCAGAACATGTATATTGAAAGAGTACATAGACAGCTGGCGTAAGGCACATTCTTTTGATAATCCATGGCAATAGCTTGAAGTTTAACTTCTTTCTTGCTCATGATTCGAGCATTTCTTTTTCTATCATAAAATGTTTGTGCTTTTTTCAAGTGTAAATTGTACAGTATAGTTATACTTTTTAACTCATCATGATTTTGTTCAGCTGTCAATGCTTTAGCTTTTATTTTAAATTCATCACAAGTACTACATGTATCGGTACGGGGATAGCCAAATGAAATATTAAATTCTGTGTTAAAAATATTCCCATAAGTTTCATATGAGACATGATTCTCAGGCTCTTGGTTTGCATCCAAATACAACTTATACATATTTTTAATATTTAGGTCTTCAGGTAAATATTCTTTTTTTGTCTGATTTAGACTATAGTGACTCTGTCTTCCCTTGAAGGATTTTATGTGATCACAAATCAATTGTTTTGTATTCATATTCAATCTTTTGTGTGACATAGATCTTCCTCTTTTATCTTTTGGAGCATTGCCTGTCTTTTTCAATGACTTCTGGAGATGTTCAAGTTTTCCTTTTGTTATGCCAAATATAGAAAAAAAAGCCTTTTGGCAAACAGATATTTCTTTGTTTTATCATATTTTATTCTTATTTTGTAGGTAAAGTAGGCTTGGTGAAAATTGGCATCAATTTCGCTCTTCCTACTTCGTCTCCTTTTTATAGACAAAACATTTATCAAACCACACAAATATATGTTTTGTTCTTCTGCGCATTTCATGTTATTGAATTCTTTTAACAATTTATTACGGTTTTCCGCACTTATTTTCTCAAAACACTTCAATTTTTTACGATTTTATAATAACGTTTTTTCACTATATTTCAGCACAATCTTAGAATTATACAGGGTTTCCGGTAACGAATGGATAAGCAGGCACCTGCGGATAAAGGACACTGTCCAGGTTCAGAAAAATGAAAGTTCCTCGGATTCCGATATGTCCGCCATTTTTTAAAATTTTAAAATATTATTCCTTTCTCTATGTTTTTTGATGCCAAAACTGCAAATGAAGAAATTATTCCAATCTGTTTTTTGGATAGTATACCAGAATAAATGTGCTATTGAATGCAAACAATAATTTTAGTGACATATTGAAAGTTTTTTTTAAAACATTTGTCCGAGACAAAAAATACATTGCATTTAGTGCATAATATGTCGTTAACTTTGGTGCGTTTTTTAGTTTTTAAACATTGAACACAGCGGCCTCTTGTGAATTGTTCTTTGGAATGATTAGTATGTGCCGTTGATTCAGTATGCCCTGGCCAAGTGCAGAATCGATTGGATTTTTATGAGTGGTTGTAGTGAGTAGGGTTGCCAGATTTTATTTGATCCTGTAAGGGACAAAATGCTCATTTTGCAAAAAAAAACCGGGATTGTTAATTTTCCCCCGGGACAAATGAAAAACATGTAAGGTGACTTCGGGTAAATCCCGATATATACGATAATTGTGATTAGTTGGGATAATGTATTTTGAAACATTTTTCCCATAATGTTTGTGTTAACTACCAACATATTGTCATTTTTGATAAAAGGGATATATATTCTAGTTCTTTTGATAACCAAGTCTCTGAAATAATGTTAGATCTCGTAGATTCATAGATCTCTTAGAGATGTTAGAGGTCGTGCATTTCATTTGCACACTGCAAATGAAATTTATACTTTATTTTTGAAAATATTGTGGTTCTAATACTCAATGGTCGTGGTTCGTAGATCGGTGGACTGTATGTTCGCTGGTTCGGTCAAAATAAAAGAAGCTCGTTGTTGTAGTTCGTGTATTGTTCCTTGGTTGTTGTCGATCGGAGGCTCGTAGTAGAATGCGTGATGCGTCCCGGCCGGCCCGCGTTTTATAGGCGGCCGGATAACGGTTATCCTGCCGCCCGGGGCGCATCTGGCTCCTTTGTTCTTTCTACTACCGCCTCGTGGTATTTATTTTATACAACATAGCTTACGTTCTACAGTTTCTTAATTAACAGAGTTTAAACCTTATCAACTATATTAACACATGATCTTAAAACTAAAATTATTCTAAATCTTAGCCTAATGTAGCCGTCCGCAACTTTGGACCCAAATACAAACTACCAGTAGAATTTTGAAGAAACTTTTATTTTCGTCACTATTAAGACCTAATTAGACAATTTGAGAAAAAAAAAACTTCCTTAGATATAAAAAAACACCGTCCTCAAATAGGGACAATGGGCTCATGTGTGATATTTTTCAAAGCACACTTTGTCAATGCACAAGGTTTTAATGCATCTTTTACATTGCCAACGTGTTTTCATGTGACATTCGGTACATCGTAGCTGCTTTGGCATCTTCTGTGGGAAGTGTCCAACGCCATTATGGCTCGTACTTGGCACTGCTGACGGAGTTTTACGACGCCTTCCATCGGGTCTTTCAGTGCCTCCAGTTCTCAGATAATACCGGGCAAAATCAAGGAGATCATCATGTGTCAAGAAGTGTTGAATATTGTCCAAAACTGCATCGACGCTTGGTGCTTGAAAATCATCATTACATGGTTCAGTCAGCTCATCTTCAGAATCGCTGTCTTCTGAAGACTCCAATAACAACTCCAATTCTCGTTTTTTAACTCTTGTATCCAAATTACACTGAAAATAACGAAAAAGACATTAGATCTCAAAAATTTGCAAATAATATTTTTCGAAATTTTCCTTCTTAAAATTACATTTTAAAATTTTTTCCGTCTTCTTACATAGATCCTATATTTCTTTGGATGGGTAAAGGAGGAGGCCACGTCGAGTTTTATATTGTACCAATGAATACAAAGGAATGTCTGTAAATAACATTGACGCACAAATTACACATTTTATAGTGCGGGACAATTTTCTGGCCACAAAGCCCCGCAATATACGTCACAACACTATCTGAATATTTTGAAACGTTAGTGTTAAGGCACTCTATTTTCAGTCATTTGCAGTCTGTGCATTTAAGATATCGAATCAAATCAAAATGGTCTAAGTATATAAAATACTAAAGTCTAGCACCTAAAATGTCGATAAATCGTCCAATATACAAGAAACATCACTTACCGGTGAAAAGTTGTCAATTCGTTAATTAGTGGCGTCGACACTATTCAAAATACTAATGTTTTTTTTATAAAATACGAAAAGATAAATGTGGGAAACTACACCGACGGTCTTGAGCCAGTTTTTTTATACTTTGGTTCTCGAAAGGAACAGCAAATTCGAAGTGTGTTTTTAGGTGTCCGTGAATCTCGAACGATATTTGTTTTTTCAAAAATTAATCTTCAAGAAAGATGTTTGACATACGTATGTCGAGCCAAACATAGTGGCTAAATTGATAAGCTAACTTAGCTAGTTTTTTAGTTGGTTAATATTTTTCTGGGACATGCTTTACCCAAAATTCTTCAGTGGATACCGTTTTATACATTTCCAAAGATACATCTTCTTGGATCTCCAACTTGGCTGTCCATTCTGCCGCTGGATCAACTTAAAATGGCGATTTAAGAAACGGAGATAGCTTGCCCATCTCTGCAAAGTCTGGGAATCTTGTAGCAAATTCATTCCTAAGATCGGGCAGAAAGGAGATCCGCAAAAGCTCTTAGTGTAGTAGGCCAGAACATGAACTGAATTAGGGTATACCATTTTAAAAACTGAAATATATCATTATTTAATTATTATCAGCTTCAGTGTGCTAAAGGTCGGGATTTGATAAATATTTAGCATTCAATGTGACACATAATTTCTAGAACCTAACCTATCTAATGGAACGGTTATTAGTTTTGAATGATATGAACATGATAGGAATGCTTTAAAATATTACTTATAATCATCGGCCCTATTTATTACCACAGTTGGATCATGAACATATTATATTGTAGGTATCTACATGCATGAAGGATACAGATTTTAAAATAAAAGAAAAAACTTAAGTTTTATCAATTCTCTTTATTGCTGTTTAATGTTTATACATTTAATATACTATCGAGGTGCTGTGCAGGAGGTCTTATGTTATCCTGGTATCTCGCCCAACCAAGATACCATATTATGGTCATTACGTGTGAACAGCAGCCAACAGTTCTTTTACCTACAATACAATTGCAGTAATGCTGTGCAATTGCATTGCGGCCAGTTTGAGAGTTGTCGATTAGTATATAAACATACCATATTTTTCTTGAAATATGTCTTGATTTAATTTTGCCTCTCAATAACCACCGTCTTTCTTGAGACAACTCTCCAAGTAAGCTGCTGGGGAACTCTCTGCACACTTCAATTGTGTAAGTACCATGCTCCCTAATATGTTGGCCATAATAGGAACGTGCTTGTTTGATTTGGTACGTTCCTAAAGATACAAGTATCAGTTCACTGTAGGTCAACTGAGGAAAATCATTAACATTATTATTATCAACGTTTATGCTTTCAAAATTAGTTCTTCTTCGGTTTAACTGATTTGCAGTGACTTCCCGAGCCAACGAATTTTCCACATACATATTAGCGTTGATTAATCTAAGAATTTCCCCAGCATCATCCCTATCATTAATAAGAGGGTGAAACGCATTTGTGAGGGCAGCAGCAACAGTGAAGTCTTTGAATAGGTTTTGTGATGTCGAATTATAATATTCTTGACGGAATATTTTAAAGTCTCTCTTGAATCTGCCATTCACTACTTCTACAACCCAACGACATATTGTCACTGCCCTCGATTTATTAGCATCTATTGTTGTTAATTGCGTTTCTCCCTCTTTTACATCTTCTGGCTTATGAACATGGTACCCACACTCATTTAATAACGGCAGTGCATCTCTGAAGCCCCTATCCAGTATAAATGCATCACCAGCTTGAAAGTAATTCCTTAAAGGTTGTTGGTCATCTCTAAATTCTTTTTTTACAATTTCAGCGTCAGACATTGTGGCTGGATAGGGGCCAAGCACCTCAATAATATATCCATCAGTAGATACTATCATAAAAGTTTTAACAAGATTTCTATACTTGTGTAATGAGTATGTTGATTTTTGATAACTGTAATTAGAACTCTTTTGGACATATATGTAAGTTCCATCCATAATTACAATAGGTCTAGTCATTTCTGCATTTCCATAAAGACCATTTGGAATTAAAAGATTTTTATGCGCAACTTCATTGCGATTTATGTGATTTATTCCTAGGTGTCTCGGCACATAATCTTCTAAAAGAATATTTCTGGCTTTGCTTATTAAAGAAGATATAGTTCTTTGTGGAATTTCCATTAATGTAGACATCCTTTCATAGGAATCTCCAGTCCGTAATTTGATTAAATATGCAGTCAATGCTATACGGCCTCTATGCATACTTGAAAGCCGAGGTACTTCCTCAATAATTTGATTATATTGGTCTTTTGTACTAACTACACTAAATGATCATTCATATCGTCAATATTGTTGAAATCAATTGGTATGTCGGATGATTTTAATATGGACATCATATCTTGAATATATTCAGCACTAAATGAATGATTTACATTATAAGGTGCCTCATTAAGGAAATCCCAATTATTATTTTGTAGATGATTCGAACAGATTCTTCCATTTGGTGGAATATAATAATTGTACTTTTTTAAAAGTATGACTCTTAATCTTAATGGTGCCATACGTCTTTCGGAACCTTGGCATCTTAAAACAAAACAGTGTTGTTGTGTAGCCACCGCACGCTTATAATCTGGCAAAATGATTTCATTTGAAGTCACTAATTCAGGTAGTCTGGGTTCGTCTTCACTATTAATAGTAACAGTAGGAGAAGGTGAGTTTCTCGGTCCTGTCCTCCTGGGAACTCGGTCAGCACGCTGCCAGCAAGGGTGACATATGCAGCTAGTTTCACGAACCTACAAAGAAAATTGTTTTGATTCTTAATTTTTTTATGACTTTAAACCTACATATCTGATTCTGATACAACTTTAGTCAAAAAAATGGTTTGGTACTTTTATCTGTCATAAAATCACATTTCATCGGTAAAGAATAATTGAATCATTATAGTATACTAGCGACCCGCCCCGGCTTCGCACGGCTATATTATGCATGTATTATACATATAAACCTTCCTCTTGAATCACTCTATCTAATAAAAAAAACCGCATCAAAATCCGTTGCGTAGTTTTAAAGATTTAAGCGGTCAAAGGGAAATAGGGACAGAGAAAGCGACTTTGTTTTATACTATGTAGTGATACCTATTCATGATTTTCAATTGCCATTCATGGAATAACAGCTCAAGCTAATGTAATCAAGTGAATAAAACATTTACCACATTATCATTTGTCATCTCGGGTCAATTTGACAGTACTTTCTTGTTAAACTCTTTATGTACAATACTAACAATAGAATACTTACTAGTCGAGGATGAATCCACTCGGATATGACACCATATATGTGACTCTCTCTATCAGAGAAGTTATTTCTTAGTCGGTGATCTCGAATGCGCAAAAGTGATCGCCCACAGCTTACACAAACATGACGGTGGCCCACATTAGGAGTTTCTTGAGATATGGAATGGCTTGGTCCAGGTAATTCCTGATTAATCAGTGACCAACAGGAATGGCACACATGATCAGATGCAGTGACCTGCAATAAACATTTCATTTGGTCACAGAATATTTATAATAACGTCAAAGGGGTTTACAAAAACATCAAAAAGAACTTACAGTTTGTGGAGAGATCCATTGTCGAACAATTGACAAAATAGCCTCGCTCTCTAAATAATGTCTGCCAAGGTAGAATGTTGATATTCCACAATTAATACACCGAAAGTCTTCCATCGTCCAAATCGCAAAGGCAAAATCAAAAGTCCAAGATGAGCGCTGAGGTGAGTCGTTAAGGCAGGAGTCGGAGTCCAATTTCAGCTGAGCAGAGGTCAATCGTAAAGGCAGTAACGTAAATCCAGGTTCAGAAGCGGTAGTCGGTAAAAAACACCATAAAATCCACAACAAATAACAAACAAACAATCCAAAACACAGCGCAAGAGCAATGTGAGTTAGTGAACCACAGAGTACGTAAGAAAAAATTGTCAAAAATAAAACGTCAATGTCAATCTTATCGATTATATCTTCGTGCTATAATCGATCAAATAAAATCGTATAGTTCAAATCATTCATAAAATATGTTACGTATGCCTTAGAAAGCTATAAAAATAATGTTTTGTACCGACACAGTAGCATTTAAAAAAATACAGTTATAAAATATGATAGTATTTGCAAGCACAAATAACCAACCTATCGATTAAATAATCGATACAAAATATGAATCGATATAAAATCATACACTGGCCGCCCCATTGAAATGCCTTTAGTAAAAATGGTGGCCTTTGGTAGTAATTAAAATGAAATTCTCCTTACTTTTCTACCAAATCTCTTAATCGGAGGTGTAGCCTACTTTTGGCTTATGCAAAATAAACTAGAAAAATAGCTTGATTTTTTTAACGCATTGAACATCGAGTCCGTCAGGGCCGAAATCCCGTATCTCCTTTCACAAACACTGCAATGTTTTCTTCAGAGTTCTCCTTTTTATATTCCCTACCTCTGCAAAGTCTTGGAATCTTGTAGCAAATTCGTTCCTAAGATCGGGCAGAAATTTCACAGAGTTCTCATTTTTATATTTCCAACCTCTGCAAAGTCTTAGAATCTTGTAGCAAATTCGTTCCTAAGATCGGCCAGAAATTTCACAAACACTGCAATGTTTTCTTCAGAGTTCTCCTTTTTATATTCCCAACCTCTGCAAAGTCTTGGAATCTTGTAGCAAATTCGTTCCTAAGATCGGCCAGAAATTTCACAAACACTGCAATGTTTTCTTCAGAGTTCTCCTTTTTTTATATTTAAGACTTGGCGAAAAATGAATAAATTCTTGTCCGCAAATGGACCGCGGTCCGCCTGTTGCTGGCCGTTGATAGACCATAGTAAACTAATTTAGATATTTTATGACGTCACTAGAGACTGTATAACAAAATAAGTCTTTGGCTATACACCAGCTAAAAAAGTAACAGTGTGACAATTACAAAATGTCAGCATTTTTCCATTTCTTTACATGGGTAACATAACCATTTATTATTATTGGAGTATTCTTTTGTTCCAATAAATGAATTATTTTGATTACTATCGTTTTTGTCAAGCAATATCTCTCTGAAACATTGACAAGATTTTTCAATGTTTTTGAACATTTCGTTAATACCCAACCACACATATTTGCGTTGGCCAGCATCTGTTTCACTATTATTTTCAATTCATTGATCTACATCAAAGGATATATTTTCATATTCATTTTCTTTTGGAACAGTAGATTCTTGTTCATCCGTTCCAAAAAAAAATCTTGTGAGCATTTATTTATATCTGCTTCACATTTAGCTCGTTTAAAATGTGGAGTACTATAATTATTGAACTGTAAAGCTTTAAATGTGTTTTCAAAAGCTACTGAGTCAGGGGCAACATTTCGTGCTCAATAATTCTGTATGTTGCCGTTTTTTTTCTATGAGGTCTTGATTGATGTTACATGTTAACATTGCATTGAGTGCATATTTTTTATTGACTATTTTCCATAGAGATTCCATTCCTTCGATGGTTTTAGTTAAATTAATTATAGATGGCGGTACAGTTTCGGTTATGCGAACTTTGTTTCCAGTTTTTTGTATATTTACAAAATTTTCAGTTTTTAAAACCTATTTAGCCTTTTCCCAAAGTTCGTGATGGGGAGATTTTTTTTTATCCCTTAAATATTTTACCATTTGATACATGTTGTTTGGGATGGTGGTTGTTGTAATGATGAAAAAGCTTCGTTATCAATAAAACCATCGGCTTTTACTAGTTTTCGGTTGAATATGATAATGTAATGGTTCAAGCTCCTTGCCTAAAATTGTGAAATAATCTAAAGTGGAAACACTTTTTACCCAAAAAGTAAGGTAAATAAACAGGTAACATAATATGTTTTATGATACTAATCAAAGTTACTTCAGTTGCCTTACTCTAGAATTTAATGTCAATACAAGCTCAAGCTCAATTCAATTCTAATACAAGGCCAATGTTGCTGTCATTTGGTACTCTTGAAATTAATTTTGCCGGGATTGTGTTACCCTTGAGATTGTGACGGGATTGTAAATAAGACATGAAGTTAGTAACATACGTCAAAGTCACAGATTAACAAAGGCCGAAATCGAACGAACGAAACTCAGACCATCTAACTAACCTCTATGGAATGAAAGAATAAAACTTACGAAAAAATAAGCAAAATACTATACTTATTATATTAGAATTACTTATTTATTTTAATTGCTATTTTACAATAAAAACTACCATATACTTAACATTTAAATGTATTTACACAAGAAATTAATAAAAAATGAATCATGGCACTATTGCAAATTGTACGGGGACCATCCAACAAGAAAAAAAATATTTCGTCAAAGAGACAAGCCACGTCAAAGTCCTGTCGTAAAAATTATATTGTTTGTTTTGAAATTATTTTGTGATTATTTTATTAAAATCCCTGCGAAATTGAGGTAAGAAAATCTTTTTTACAATGTAAAATTAAATTGTGTGCATGTTAGTTAATAAATCAAGTGTTATCAAATGAAATGAAATGCCTGCTTTTCATTGTAGAAAAATGGCAAGCCCACGACCTCCCGTATACATTCCTTGAATGTAAATATTTCCTATTAAAAACCTTTCTTCGTTTTTAGATGGACGTATTACAGCCACATGCATCCCGTGAATGAAGCCTACGCAGGGATGCCAAATCTTTCAGAAAATCTGAAAATGTAAAAAATGTACTCAGCTACAGAAGTTATCAAGCAAATAATGTGTATGCTGAGCCCGATGGCAGGTTCATAGTAAATAAAATGATTCAAAAGAATTTAACAAACCGTCTTTTATTACGTATTACTTTCTTCTTCAGTTTGTGGAAATTTTACTACAAGTAATGTGTTGAGATGGGGTAGGTGGACTGAATAGGGAACTATGGAGACTGTAGTCCTTCTGTACTCATGTGCTGTGGACTATAGGGACTGTTACGGTGGCCTACCACCGTAACAATGTTCAAAACACGTAAAAAATATTAATTATGTAACCTTGTATTTTGAGCTAATATCATTTGGCTTGTTGTAACTGGCATCAAGGGCTCCAAATTCTTGGTACAATTCACGAAACATTACCTTGGTGATGCCATAGTTCGCCATTCGTCTTTGTTCATAGTAGGTAAGGCTTTATCGGTGTAGAGGGCAATCAGACGAAAATTACGTCTTTCTCGTAAATCCATCCTTTTGGCTTCACGGAGGATAACATTGTGTAATATTAAACGAGCCATTATATGTACCTACAGTTTTACTTGAAAATTAAAACTCGAAATTTCAACAAAGTTACCTACACTTTAGTTATTGGGACTATCCGCAATACAAACACAATCAATATATGCAATATTCAGCTGTCAAACAAGCGTCAAAGAGTACCGTTTCTCAATACCGTAATCCAATCCCAATGGCATTTAGTTCCACTAATTACCACGCAATTCAATTCCAATGTGGCGCTAGTCTTGTTTTCAAGAGTGCCATTTGACATATTTTCGCTTGAGATTGGGATTGGACATTGGGCTTGTAAGTCAAGAGTAAGGCAGCTGAGAGTGGTGAAACAAGACGATGAGACATCTATCATTTCTGTAATATAGTCTGGAAGAGCATCACTAGATTTTTGTTTTCGACTACTATTTAGTATTTGTCATTTTTCTTTGAACTGTCTCCAAACTTTATCCCAGTTAAGCCTGACTCATTAAGTCATGAGGGTAATTATTGGAAAGATCCAGATCTCCTAATTGTGTCTCAAATAAAACCCAGCAAATTAATTAATTACGGTTTATTAATACTGAGCACATGAAGTAGTTGGACTAACCGGGCAGAGAGAGAGAATGACATTTGTGACATTGACAGTCTACTATCAAAGATGCGTTCAAGATAATATCTCACATCCTATATTTACAGCATCTTTAGCTAATTCGTCCGCTCTAAGATTGCCCTTAATACATATCTGTGTGGCCAGGAACTCATGCAAACTTGACCGAAAGTCCACAAACTGATGCAACTTTACTCTTATTTCAAAATTACAGGGAAGTTATTATGAGTTTTAAATGGAACCTTTTGAAAGCTGCCGAGCAGCTATTGGAGTTAGTGAATATCACGATGTTAGAATGTTTCATCAACAGTTTATATATTCAATTGTCATTAGAACACCTACGCATTCTCCAGTGAACACTGCTGATGATTGGGGTGGTAATTTTGTTTTTTTTTGTACAATGTTATATTGCTGATACACGCCAACACTAACGCATCTATCAGAAGAAAGTTTACAGGCATCACAAAAAATAAAATGCCAATTTGCCCATCTAGGGTTAGCAGAGACTTTGAATTCTTCTTGAGCACAAATACTCTTCTTGTCAACATCCACCAGGAGACAAAATAAGGCCTTTGCATTCTACAGTTTCATTATTTGGTACAGATACTACACTACGAGAACAGTTCATATTATCGAGATTCTGTGATCCTCTCACCATATGGCTGGAACATCCGCTATCTACAACATAGTCGTCGATTCGAGCATTGTATATACATTGTTATTATTCCATTGCTGCTTCTTTTTTCCATTCTTAAGTTTGTAGCAACGAGACTTCTTATGTCCTTTCATTTGACAATAGGAACAAATCAGTTTCTCGTTCTTTTTTGTGAATAGAGATGCATCAGAAAGTCCATTTGTGCCTAAGTTTGTTCTTAATCGACGTAGTTATTTCTGGAGAAGACGAGTTCTCACCATCTCATTTTTTGATAGTAGGAGTTGTAAAATATTTCTTACTGAGGGTGCCTTGCGAGGTGTCTGTAACAAAACAAAAAGCAGAGTAAGTGTTAGAGTAAATGTAGACAAATACATTGTAAACGTGGATGGCTACCTACTCTTTCTAATAATGCCATTATTAGAAAGAGACCGGCATCAATGATGGCTAGAGTGAGGAGCAGCGACAGTCGGTACCTGAAGGCATTGGTTAAGAAAGTTGATAGTCCCATATGGAGGCATTGGATCCAGGTCCATATTAAAACGTAGTATTAAGTTCACCTATGTTTTTTCACTAACATAGTTTGTAAGCTCTTTGTAATACATAACACATGGACAAGAAGTCTGATAATAAATTAAATTATTATTATTTTACTAGCTCGCTGCATGGTTTCATGGTTCACTGTTTTAAATACCCAATCATGAGGGAACATCAGGATTAAAAATTTATTTATCCATCTTCCCCTAATCCTGAACTACCCCTATGCAAATTTTCATTAAAATTCATCAATTTGTATAGTACTTTTGTATAGTTATATTTTAAACATACCATTCTCTTGATTTTTTTTTCTATATAAGAGTCCATCCTATTAGCGCTTGTTGATTGCAAAACATCAGGCTCGCTATATATTCATCCCTGGTACGATAAAGCCGCGTCCGGATTTCTTCCACTGTGTCCAGAGGTCGTTCTGTATTTTTATCGTCATCACTACTTTCATCGTCGGTTGTTATTGTGATGTCCTGAACATTTAAAGGATCTCGTTCGAACCAGAAGGTTGGTATTCATTACGTTCATGATTGACCCAGCCATAATCTGTTGCGCAAAGTTTGATACAATCTTTAGAAGTCGCATTTAGCCACATGGAGGCTACAAATACAGTTCTTAATATTGTATATTTTAAAGTATTCCAACACGGCGGGCCCGGCGGCATTACGTTGGAGTTCTATTTTGAATTTTTTTGTTATTATCCCTCTTTTTTGAAAAATTACTAATCGAGCCAAATTTACCGATTAGCAGTTTTTAATTCCGTACAGTAATGCTGTAAATTGTTCGATATCCCTGACCGTCTCCATGTCAGAGAAAATCATTAAAAAAAATTTTTTTTTTTTTTCATTTTGTAATGGCTTTGACTTGGCGGTGAAAACTTGCCGTGTAGTCACTGCCAGTCACTGCCAGTGTGCTTTCGGTAGTTTTTGACCCCTAATCACATGAGTGACCTAATTACCAATTGAACTTCCGCTGGCACTGGTATGAAAATATTAAGTTCAACTGGAGCACCGCTTTGCGCTGACAATACCTGAAATCTTCGTTTGTATATATTTATACATAGACCGTCCGTCCGGCCTTCCTTATACATAAAGATGTATAAGGAAGTTCTTACACGTCTGTTTTTTTATCTTTTCGGCTTCAGTATTCGACAGTATTTTTGTAACTTTTATCAATTCTTCCTGAGATTCGAATGGTTTAAGATCTGTAAAAAGTATACTTTATTACTGAACTAAATAGTAATCAATCAATAAAATACCACACAATTGTATTTAACAACTAGGTATCTTTACTTTGCTGGGGTTGTACTCGTAGTATATCTGAGTCAAAACGGCTATCCATCCTATCAGCGCTCAGAGTAATCATCTCTTTTATGTTTTCTTCCATGGATACAGTCCAGAGGTGGTGCTGTATTATTACCACCCCCGGTAATATAAAGCTGCGACCGGATCTCTGCCGACTTCTTTTTGGCAGTCCATTTCAGACCCTCATATTTTATTTCAAGGGTTTTGCCGACCTCGATGCAGTACCCGATCGGGCATTAAATTATTTTTCAATTATTTTCCAAGCGGCTTCCTTCTGTCGCCACGTTGATGCATCGCTTTGTTTATTTTCCAAAACATTTTTATGCTTTTGGATCAACGATAGTTAACGACACCAATAAGTCTCTTTCCGTTTAGGAAAAGTTAACACATCTTTCTCTTTTTTGCCATTATAACTAATAATTAATAAAAAGAAATACCACGAAAATTACACCAAAGACAACGCCCACAACAACCAACGACCGCGAAAATAATTCAGTGACATTGACATCTGACTAAAATAAAGTTGATTTACATTTGACGTAACTATAATGAACGAATAGAACGAATGACATAGTGATTTGTTCGTTTAAAACTGCGGGTAATTACTTACTCAGAGGTTGGATTTTGTTGGTGAAACGGAAATGGATACTCGACTAATTGATACCTTAATCGACTAATTGATTACCTTTATATGGATACTCGACTAATTGATACCTTATTTCGAGAAGAGGATGGAGGTGGTCCAGCTTTGGTCGTGGTTGTAGATGCCTTCTCTGCCAGGACCGCCTCATGACCTCTAGCCGCTTCGAGTAATTCGTCAAATGATGAAAAAGTAATCCTCGGTATTTTCTCTCGGATTTGTACGTGCAACAAACTATACAACATATCCAGTTGTACTGTTTCGGAGTGATGAGGTTGTGGCAACAGAGAGAGAACAGCATTCGCTTCTGTCTAATGAAGTCTTCAGTCAGGGTATACTGGCCTTGCTTTTCTGATGAGATCTCCTGGTAGATGGTTCAAGCAGGTTTCCCACGTCTGTGGTACTGTCGTTAATACAGGTCTGCAGGGTGTCGGTGGAGACGCAGGTGTCGTTGGAGACGCGGATGTCGGTAGAGACGCGGATGTCGGTAGAGACGCGGATGTCGGTGGAGACGCGGATGTCTTGAGAAGTTTGACCTTTTAATAATGCAATTTATTAAATGCCAATTTGGTTTCGGTTTTGAGTTTTCTATTTTTCCATTTTTATTTGTCATTTTTCGGCCAAAATAGTACTCCATTTTTTCCCACGTCTGTGGTACTGTCGTTAATACAGGTCTGCAGGGTGTCGGTAGAGACGCGGATGTCGGTGAAGACGTGAGTGTCGGTGGAGACGCGGATGTCTTGATAATTTTGACCTTTTAATAATGCAATTTATTAAATGCGAATTTGGTTTCGGTTTTGACTATTCTATTTTTCCATTTTTTTATGTCATTTTTCGGCCAATATAGTACTCCATATTTTCCCACGTCTGTGGTTCTGTCGTTAATACAGGTCTGCAGGGTGTCGGTGGAGACGCGGGTGTTGGTGAAGACGCGGTTGTCGGTGGAGACGCAGGTGTCGTTGGAGACGCGGGTGTCGGTAGAGACACGGATGTCGGTGGAGACGCGGGTGTCGTTGGAGACGCGGATGTCGTTGGAGACGCGGGTGTCGGTGGAGACGCGGGTGTCGGTGGAGACGCGGGTGTCGTTGGAGACGCGGGTGTCGTTGGAGACGCGGATGTCGTTGGAGACGCGGGTGTCGGTGGAGACGTGGGTGTCGGTGGAGACGCGGGTGTCGGTGGAGACGCGGGTGTCGTTGGAGACGCGGATGTCGTTGGAGACGCGGGTGTCGGTGGAGACGCGGGTGTCGTTGGAGGCGCGGATGTCGTTGGAGACGCGGATGTCGTTGGAGACGCGGGTGTCGGTGGAGACGCGGGTGTCGTTGGAGACGCGGATGTCGGTGGAGACGCGGGTGTCGGTAGAGACACGGATGTCGGTGGAAACGTGGATCCAGTGTCTTGTCTGAACTTTTCTTGAATTTCTTTTTCCTTTCCGTAACTTGTTAACTGTTGTTTACCTTGCTTGCCATTTTCGTATTTGAATAAACGAATACTAGTATGCAAAATAGACAAACCAAATGTTAATGACTCGTCAACATTACGTGTAATAGATAAATCATTGAATTATTTAGAGGTAGCACCACAAATGTTGTCTGTGTCCACCATAGTAAATGCATTTCATTTCATAGAATATTTTTCTATTGGCAATTAAGTGGTAGGTACAAAAAATTATAGATTCCCTGCTCTGTAACAATAGTAGTTAGGTCCTGTGACTCTAGGTCAAGCGGAGCCTGTAAATAGGCTTCCTTTAAATCAAGTTCACTGTAGTATTCTCCACCTTTTAGGGTTTGAAAGACCTCTTCTACATGTGGCATGGGGAAGTGATCCACTTCCAGGTATTTATTTAGGGTAACTTTATAATCGCCACACAGACGGACCGTGCCGTCTGGCTTTAGAATAGGAACTACAGGCGTTCCCCATTTACTATAATTTACTGGAAATATTCTTTTATTTTTAACTATGTAGTGATCAATCGTTCTATTTTACTCTTAAACCTTATCTTTTAGGGCAAAAGGTACCTCACGTGAGTTAGGTTATGGGCGAGAGCAATAGGGTTTTTAAAAAGACACGTGTTGCCTGCTCAAGGAGCGAATTAGAACTGAGCTTTATTATTAGCACAAACTTATATCTACTTACATACATACATCTACTTATCTCTAAACAAAAGGGTTTATTATTCTATTTGCTTAGCTTCCTGTTATCAATTACCAGGAAGCTGTGTTTTGATATCTATATCGTTTAATTACAATGAAGGCCATTGAGTATGGCGCTGCTATGGCGACCTAACTCCTCCCCCCTTAAGATGGAGGCGCATCGAAGGCTGAGCCTGGAGTTGTACTTGTTCAGCTTCAGATTGTTTCAACAGAATTCGCGCCGACTTGGGTTTCCACCAGAACTTATAGATGGAAGCTGCTACTGTTGCTGTAATTATGATGACGTATAGGAGTATCGACGGAATTTTTGTATTGATAATAACATTTTTGTCCAGTGGTAGTTTCTATGTATGTGTTTATATGTTTCTTGGATTCCTCTGTGTATCGTTTTTCCTTCGTGATATTTTCGTATTATATCTGTTTGTTCTCAAAGCGCTATCTATTAGTGTGACTCTATTCATACATCTGATTAACTTCGGTCCTCTATTACTGAAAATATTTTTATAGACTTCACAGAAAATTGGGAAAAATTCTTCGTGATGAAAATAGCAGTGGAAATTTCTGTTTGGTATTGTATGTTCTTTTAAGAATTCTATTATTTGTTCTTTGGTGTCGTTTATTGGTATCCAATCCATACATCCTTTATTATTATTTTCCCTTTTGATCTATCGTCTACTCTATAAAGATTTCCCGGTGTTTTTCTTATGTGGAATTGTTTTAGTTGTCTGTCGATCGGCGTCTTCTACTTCCGGTATTTTATTCTGTTCCATTTCCTTTTCCGGTTGTGACTGTGGTGTGGGTTCCGTAATTGATTGTGTAGTCTGTCCCTGACCTTGTGGTTCGGGTGTGATCGGCATATCTAATAAGGTACGTATGTCAATGTTAGCTATGTCTAAATTTGTAGCTGAGGTACTTGGTTGCGGTTATTTAATGTTTTCGTTATGGTGTAAAATTTGTATTCTGGATAACGCGTCTGCGTTTGTATTTGTTTTTCCTTTTTTATATTGGACATCAAAGTTGTATTCCGCAAGTCTTAAGCGCCAGCTTGTGAGTTTAGAGTTTGGATCTTTAATGGACATCACCCAGGTTAATATGCGGTGGTCTGTGTATATAGTGAAACGCTTACCATATAAATAAGGGCGGAAGTATTTAATTGCCCATACAATACTTAGTAGTTCTTTCTCCATTGTAGAGTATCTTTGTTCCGTGTCCGATAGTGTACGTGATGCATAAGCTATCGGTTTGTCTTGTCCTAATTGTCCTTGGGAGAGGACAGCACCTACGGCTACGTCTGATGCGTCTGTCGTTAATATGAATGGTTTTTCGAAGTCTGGGTATTGCAATATTGGTGCATTAATGAGTACCTCTTTGCATTTTTCGAATGCCTGAGTGTATTCTTTTGTTAATAATTCTATGTTGCTACCTTTCTTTAAACATTTTGTTAGTGGTTTTGTTAATCAAGTCAAAATCTTGTATGAATTTTCTGTAATATCCTATTAGTCCAAGGAAAGATTTAATTTCTTTCTGGGTTTTTGGTATTGGAATTTTTTTTACAGCTGAAATGTTATCCTCGTTAGGCTGAAGGCCCTTGTCAGTTAGGGTGTGTCCTAAGAATTTAACTTGTTTTTGCAAAAATTCTGACTTCAAACTCTTTGAGCTAGTACTCCGGGGCATACATACGTAGCATAATCTACTGCATTAGCTGCGATAGGACCGAAAAATCCGGTTAAATTTTCCCCTGTTACAAGGGTCGGCTTATCAAATACGAAGTCACAATCGGTAGAACCTGGTATAGTGGTATTTCCGAAACCAGCGGTGTACTGTTCAACCAACTTAGTTAAGGAATAATTTCCAACTTCAATCTGGGTAACAAAGTCGGACTCGTCTGGTGTAATAACGGCTCCACATTGACGATGTACTTCTAACATTCGTGCATAAACGTGCATACCTACATAATAAGCGTGCATTGAGTGAGAAACATTTTTAGCATATATATGGGAACGAGCGGTCACTGATTTGTAATCTTCTTCTACAACTTGAGCGAAACCAAAGTGACCAGGGTGGACCTCGTTGGCGACAGGCGCCATACGCATCTCCGTCCCTAACTCATTCATGAAACTTTCTAGGTATAACGGATCATTAGTCAATGGTGATGACGTCTTCGAAAGATGTTTAGGTTGGGGTACTCCAGATGGTACAGCCTCAGCGACAGCGGCAGGTGGTTGTTCGTGAGCAACAGGCTGCTGCTGTGGACGAGGTGGGCCTCCTCTGCCACGTCCTCTGCCTCTTCGGGGCGCTTCCAGTTCGGGTCGAGGGTTGACGTTGTAGCCACCACGGCCCCACTGCGCACCGCCACGACCGGCATACGGATTAGGCGCGTACTGCTGATAGGCATAATAGCCATTGTCAGGATAGTAGTTAGACATGATAATTAAATTTAAATTGCCTCTCCGAGGACTTACAATTATAACTCTACTAGAGCGGAATTAGCTTACATAAGTAAGTAAATTCTGACTTATTTAATTTAATTTTTAGATTATGTGTACGGAATCTATCAAATACTTACGTCATCAAGATATGTTAGAACGTTATCTATGTTTCGTAGTACTGAGTCCATTAGTCTTTGAAATGTACTAGGTGCATTTTTTAATCCGAATGGCATTCTGAGGAATTCATAGTATCCTCTTTCAATTGTGAATGCTGTTTTTTCTATATCTTTTTTTTTCATTTCCACTTGGTGATAACCTGATGCTAAATCTATTGTTGAGAAATATTGTGCGCGTCCTAGTTTGTCTAGGATATCATCAATATTAGGGAGTGGGTATTTGTCTTCTATCGTTTTATCGTTTAGTTTTCTATAGTCTATTACTAATATGTATTTTTGTTCTCCTGTTGCGTCTATTTTCTTTGGGACTAAGTGTACTGGGCACGACCAAGGGGAGTTGCTTTCTTGAATAATGTTTTGTTTGAGAAGCTTACTAATTTGTTGTTTTATTTCTTCTTTTTGTTTTGGGGCTTGTCTATAATTTCTAACGTAAATTGGTTTGTCATCGGTCAATTTTAATTGATGTTTGATTTCATGTGTGAATGTTAATGCTATTTCTTCGAAGTGAAAAATATCGCGATAGTTGTAACATAGTTTCTTAATTTCGCGGACTTCTTCAGTATTCATGTGGTCTGTTCTTATTCTTTCTAGGTTTTTCTTTTGGAGTTCTTCGGTGTCTGTTTTAGTTTTAATTATTGTCTGGGGTTTTTTTTTTTGTTTTTTATTGTGTTTAGTCGTTGTAAGTTTAAATTGCAGCTATTTTTAAATAATATGTGTTTATATGCGGTGTTAATTATCGTTGTTAAAGCGTTTCTGTTGTTTACGGATACGATTGCTGAGGGTATTATTAGGCCTGATTTGGTTTTTAATCCGTTTGCAAAATAATCTCCCTCTTTATAATTACATAAAAGGTTTACTACTTGTTCACACTTAGGTTTTATTTTTGTATGTGATTTATTGTCGTCCCTTATGTTATGTGGTATATGGGTAAGTTTTTATGAAATGTGTTTCATGTTCTATTTTTATTCTACTTTTTTCTATGTTTTCTAGGGTTTTTGGGTTTATTAACGATTGAGAGGCTCCTGTATCTATTAAAAATCTACCTCCTAACTAGCTTATATAAATGTAAGGGAGGCGACTGTAGTTCTGTATGTTATTCATAAAAACTACGTTGTTAAGAGTTTTTCTATGTCCTGAAGAAAATTTTCATCTAAATTTTCTTCGGTTATATTTTCCTCGAGGTTTTCCTCGGAGGTTTCGTTATTTTCTTCCTCATCTATTTCTTGGAAGTGTATTTTATTTCTGTTTTGTTCGAAATTTTCAGATGGTTTTTTGTTGAACTGGTTGTTTTTATTATTAAGATAATTTGGTCTTTGTTTATTGTCGGAATTAGTTGAGCTGTTGGGCGTTATTGTCCTGTTTTGTTGTAAACACCTAGTCCTAAGCTTTGCGTCTTCTTGCTTTGCTACTGTTATAGCCTGTTCTAGATTTTCGACGTGTTTTAATTTTTTAAACGGTTTTTTTAGTTATTAGTATTGTTGTTATTGGGTTCAGTTTTTCAAGAAATGTGTCAAGGGCCATTTGTTCGTAGTAACGTTTTTTTGTTGGCTCTAATAATATTAGTGCGCTCATTAAGTGCCTGATCTTGTCACCGAAAAAATCCAAAGAGTTGTTTTCTCTAGTGGTTTGAATTAATTCTTGGACTAATTGTAACTCTGTTCTAAATTCACCAAATTTACGTTGCAAGGCTGTTTTGATGTCTTGCCAGGTTTTAGCACCTGGGCTTTGGGACATGGATTCTACTGCGTTGCCAGTCAATTTATTCCTAATTAACCCTTCCATCAAGGGCGTCCTCAAACACGTCATCCTCGCTCTCGCTATTACGCTCTTCACGCCTTGCTTCACGAGCATTTCTCCGTGCTCTCAATCTCCGTGCTTCCGCCAACTCCATTCTCGCCTGTCGCTTCCTCAATAGTTCCCTCACCATTTCACGCAGCTCAGGTGAAACGTCGTCGTCGGTGAGCCAGACCTCCTCCAGAGGCTGCCCTGGCTGCCACCTGGCTTCTTGACGACGACGTCCTCCTGCACTTTGCCCGCGGATTCCCGCACGCCCTCCCACACGCCCTCCCACACGCCCAGCTCGTCTACTCCGCACTCTACCACTCGAACTTCTTCCACGTCTGTTACCCCTCCCCACACTCAAATTCTCATTCACATTCCCATTCTCATTCACATCCACATTCACAACAATATCCTCATACAGGGCGTGCGAGTCCGGAGCAAAGAATTCATTCATTCCATCATCATTGATACTTAAACTAACCCCCTCCGCGTCGAACATCGCCAGTACAACCCCGAGTCTGAAATAAATACAATACATCGATAATAGTACACGTTGTAATCACTTCATGACTAAAATAGATAAAAAATAATTAAACTTACGGCTCCATCTCGCGAATCGGCGACCGGGAGCGCGAGCGCGCCGTCGTCCTGACTTGATATCTGTATATGAAACAAATGCACAGTTTTTAGTACTTGTAGTCATCACTGCTTGACTAAACTAAACATAAAGTAATAAAACTGACGGTCTCGAGGCATCAGCGACGGGTGATCGCGATCTCTCACGGCTCTCATATCTATAAATGAAATAAATGCTCTTTTTAGTACTTGTAGTCATCAGTGCTTGACTAAACTAAACATAAAGTAATAAAACTTACGGCGGCGCCTACGGCGGCGCCAACGGCGACGACCCCCTGACTGTCAGCGGGGAATACGATGGTGGCTCCAGTGACGACACGGACGCGGCGTCGTCGTCGTCGTCTTCAGCATCGTCGTCGTCCCGACGACGGTACACCGGTTCCACCTACAAAAAAGTGTATAAAGAAATTAGTCCGTTAAAAAAAAATGTCATAAGTTGGTACCTAGTACCTACCTCATCATCACTCTCTGCCATTTCCCCGTCGTATTCCCCGTCGTCACTGCCTTCCTCGTCGCCGTATAACGCCGCCAAAAAATCAGGCGGGGCTTCTCCATCCCGTGGATTCCACATCTAAAATATATAAAAAAATGTATTGTCAATCTACGTAAAATAGAGTATTTATTTATAATATATATTATATATATATACATTCTATTTATTACTAGCAGACCTCTATTTCCTGTTAATTGCAGCGCCACCTACCTGGTCCAGTTGTGAATCTAAACCACCCACACACACAATTATTTTTTTATCAAAATCGGTCCAACCGTTTAGAAGGAGTACAGTGACATAAACACGCTCTATAGCTCTATAGCTGTTGCAAAGAGTAGACATCGCTTCTGTTCGCTCATTATTCTGGCTTTTCTGTGGTCGTCTTCTAGACCACAAAAGGGGTTGTGTTAAAGAACTCTTCAGCAGCAACTTCTTTTTCAATCTAGGAAAGTAATGGTTTATAGAATTACTAGCCGCTCCCCAAGGTTTCACCCGCTTAAGCCAATGAAGTGGAACAATCGGGATAAAAAGTAGCCTATATGTTAATTCAGGCTATCTGCAGACCAAGTTTTAAGCCAATCAGTTTAATATAACAACAAATTTAAAACCATCGGGGCAAAGGATTAGCAACAAAATATTGTTAAATTTTGTAGAGGCAGCCCAGAGCAGTATTATTGCCCCAGTTAACTTGTCATCATCATCTGAAAGAAAAATTCACTCATTGAAAACTTTGATTTCCATTGAAAATTTTTAACCGGAGGTACCGTTAACTTTGTTTTAGCTGCTACAATTTTTTTTTATAGATATTGTTAAATGAAGTGTAGTAAAGGTGGATGTACCACTAGTTGACCATTCAAGCGGTTTTATCGTTAACTACATACAAAAAAGTGGGTTATTTGTTTAACGTTATATGTAATTTTTGGGACACAGATAACTGAATACTCACTGCTACGATTGAGCTCAGTATCAATTTGATAACCTTTAAAGATTTTTTGAAAAGCACTCTGAAAGTCACTTTTACCAAATACACCACTATGTGACCACTGATCACCAATAACTGACCATCTTTACTCTAATTGACTATTTGCAAAATGAACAAATTTCCTACTTTGAACATAAGTTTTGTTTAATAAATAAAAAAAATCCGTATTTAAATTCAAGTTTTTTTTATTAAATTTCATTTCAGCATAATATAGATAGGTTTCTTAAAAATATTAACAATTTAACAACAAGCATAATCTTTGATAAACTTTGGGAAAACGTATCTGCCCCTTGCAACTCAAGTCAGAGGATGTATTTTTAACATGTTCTCTGGTCTTATCAATTGTTCGTCGTCCACTTGAGGGAACACCGTCATTTCCGCGACCGCTGCTGCCGTCGCGGGAATGTCTACTGTATTATCTGAGTTTACTGCCACTGACGTTTCTAAAATGGAAGGAGATGTTACGGCTGACGTTGTATTTCTGAGAATTTAGAGCTTCTTGTATCTCTTCAGTGTATTCCCGTGCAGGTTTAGTATTAGACAAGCACCGCTGGGCCATTCCGGCCAATGGGAATTGGTATCATACGTCATTTGCTACCTGGGGACTTGCCACATTATAAAAACAAAAAACTACCATCTTATGTTGCCAATATATCTTAAAATCTTTAAAAAGGTAGATATTGCTCAGCTTTAGGTGACTGGTCAGCCAATGGTGCATTCACGCTAGTTAAGTTTATAAGAAACTCACCACTAATCATATCTTTTTGATGGTGGCAACAACTTTGTCTTTCAGGCTGCGAATCTTGTTTTGAGAGTGCCTAATAATTTGATGCACCAATTCTTTTAACGTGGCGAGCCCGTCAGCTGCGGCTGGGTAAAGGGCATCGAAATCTTTAATAAGGAGCCGCCAGCCTACGGATATCCCTTCAGGACAGGATAGGAGTTTAAATATTTTTTAAAATTGCCCGTTTCATAGTCACAAGTATACAGAGGGGCCTCTAACTGTCTCCGATCACAGTTTTTCGATTGTTTTCCAGGGAATGCCTGTTGTTCCTTCTTTGTTGTGTTTGTTTCCTTCGAAACGAATGTTTCCTTTCAGCTGGTCCATAGCGCTTTCAACCAACTCAATTTCACCTGCAACAAAATTGATAATATGAATAAAATGTCTGTCTGTCACGGTTTTTTCTCAGAAACTACATTGAAATTTGGCATACAATTGAGACTTGGTAACCACCACATTTTTAATTTAATTTTTAAGAAAAGACTGGCTAACTTAAAACAGCTTACCAGCTTCGAGGTGATCAGATCTATTGCAGTGTGGGCATGTGGGTATATTTTTCTAATACTTTTTGATATATTAACGTTCCAAGACTACTAGATGTAGATATTCTTTGTAATTTCTCCTGCCACAACGACATAGCTTAAAATTGAGAAATTGATATTTCATGTTTTGGAAAACCAGTTTTAGAATCAGTGGCATTTTTCCAGTTTCTAAATCCTGTGGAAGTGTACGAAGTCTATTTGCAAAATGCAGCATCTTTCTCGATAGAATACTGCAACCATTTATAACGCTTGAATCAATCGGAAACAAAGGTCCTGCTGTTATGTTGTTTTGGATATGTGTCTAAAACAGCTTGTTTTATTGGTTCTTCGATTTGTGCAATATTAGCAGGAATACCATAGCTCGGAATCCGTTTTGGACACAATCTTTTTTTACATTTGTGATAGCTTTTTGCAACACTCTGGGGCAAAGTTCTCTTTTCAAGGAATTTTGCCAAAGTTCCCCATTTTCCATTGCGTCACGGTTTTTTTTCAATGAGCTTTGAGTGGTCTGAATACTGACAAGTTCATCGGTTGTAGAATATGCGTAGAATTTGGGTAGGTAGCAACGACTACAATACCATTTTCGGAGCAAAAATTTGATTAATGAAGCGTCAGGTGTGATTTGTGGCCATCCACAAAGAACAAGACCGGTTTTTCAATATTATTTTGCTCTAACCAAGGATTGGTTGGTCTAAAATATCCAAAAGTCCTTTTCTTCAGCCATAACTAATGAGAAACGATAGATGCAGCGGGAAAGGCTTCCGCGCTAAAAATCGCTAGCCCTCGCTTTGTTTATTCCCACCGCGCATCGCGGTGAAGTTAAAAAAAAATGAGAACCAAGTTTGACCTGGCCCGTCGTCTTAGGTGTGTTGAGGTTTCTTACAATTTTTGTACGGTATCTAGAAATTCTCCCTTTTTGACAGAAAATACACACTTGGCAATATTTTTTTATCCATTTGACGAGTTGTTTTTCCCCCGTTATTCCTAAAAATTCTACTGCCTCAGTTCTTTCGTACTTCGTCAACTACGTCGATTTTTTAAAATAAATTAAGTAAGATGATGCTTTTTTGTGTACTGATTTATTATGGCTCGAATTAAATGGATTCTGTGATTAAATGTTAATGGCTGATTCAGTTGTTTATAATTCATTGAATGTTGATTTAATTTTGCAAATACGTCTTTTCCAAAGAAATGCTTTGAGGTGTTACAGTTACACTTAGGTATAATTAAAATCATATTTCGAGGCAAGACTTCCACTGCTTTGCCGTATTCAATTTCGTATGGTTTATTCAGTAGCCAAGCATATTATTTGCACGTCGTCTGCAGAATAACAAAGACCACCCATGTCTTTTATAGTTATAATAAGTGTATGATGTGGAAGCTATTTAGTGTAGTCAAAATGTCAATGCAATCTTCAAATTTTCAACCGTTTTGTTAATTGTCTTGATACATATCAAGATAATATAACCTACTATCAATTTTGACTCACATGTAAAGGATTCGTGGTCAAGCATTGTTGCAAAGATATCTAAATAAAACTTTGAGATATTTAACCCAAAATTGTGCCTTCTCTTATCATATTGCGCAGCTGAATCGTTTTTAAGTCCAAAGCTTAAGATATTTTATTCTTGGTACCAATTTAATTCAAAATAACGAATTTGTTGAAATAATTTCCTGTTTGTGCTCTAAACGGGTACTTTCCATTTAGAGCCCAAACAATTTTGAAACAAGTGTCAATCGATTGTAATAATACTATGCAGGTTGTAAATTGTATTGGGATTACAATCACGTAGTAAGACTTAATAGTAGAAAAAGAAGGCCCAATCGCAATGTAAGGTTGCGGTGTTAAATCTCTTACTGAAGTAGCACTTTTTGACAGCTGACGAGTTTGACATTTGAAAAGTTTCCATGTAACGGTTCTCATTCTGAACAGACTAAACATTTTTAGGGTTGCGTATCCTTCTCAAAGCAGCATCTGAAGCTGCTTCTTGAAATTCTCTATTTCTAATTATACAGAAGCGATTTATCCAAATATTAAATACGTTGTTTACAATTAATTCAATTTTTTCTGCTTTGTGACAATCAGTCAAGAAAGAAAAACTAACAATCTTTACATTTTTTCTTTATACCGAAATGTGTGGCTGTCGATAAAGAGTTTTTGAACAAGCTGCCACACACTCGACAAATTTTTGAGACGCATATTTTAAAGCACGTTTTTAATCATTGTATTCCTTATTTGTGGTAAAGAGATATAATTTAGAATAAAAATGTTGTGTTGTTAATTATTTTTATAATTTTCACACGAATTTTTGTATTTTTTTATAAATAAAGCCACGCACAGGCCTGCAGTTTTGCAGACGGCTTGACATAAAATCATTAATAACAGAATCACTATTAGAAAAACAGAATCATCACTATTAGAAGTTTGACCTGTGCGTATTTGCGGGAGATTAAATATTTTTTTTAAATTTTCAGTGATGGTTTTATTTTCGTCTTCATCACAATTTCCTTTATTGTTGTTATTGAATTTTGCAAAAATGGCCTCAATAAGCAAATAAAACCTGTCTCTTCGCTTAAATTTTTTTTACAGTCCCAATTGAGCGGTCATTAGGTAGATATGAACGCCCTCTGACTGGAAAATAAAGAACAATTTTGCAGAATCCTTCTGTTTCCACTATAGCCTGGCACAGCCTACGGTTTTGTCCACCGCAACTTTGAAAATGTATAGCTTCTAATGTTATCTAGGACATTTTCCTGGATTTACTAAATGATTCAAAAAGGAGAAGTGTTTCTACTCCTACTATGGGAGCAGGGGTAAAGTAGTTTGTGGATGAAGGAGCTGAAACAGACGCAGTCTTGCGAGAGTCCTGGTCCATACATCTTCCAAAATCTATTTCGTTAACGTCGAATGGATAAAGTCCACATTTTTTAATCCATTGGCGACAATCTCAGGCGTAATTTTTTCATGGAAGACTTTGGCGAGCAATGGTGCGAAACCAGCTCACGTCCTTTCGTCTCTTTATTATTTGTCCACAATTGGAAGCCATCAGAATTTTCCTCCTCAACTCCGTCCACTTTGTAAAATAGTGCTCTTTTGTATATTATCTCTTCTACGTTTTTTTTTACTTTTTAAGAAAGTATTTTCTTGTAATTCGTAAATATCTGGTAGCATAATATTAGGTCTGTGACATTTTTCGCCGCAGTCAAAATATTGACTTCCTTTTAAAAAAAATCTTTTTCCATTTCTCGAATATTTAGTGGCCAATGCCTGTTTTTTTTAATTTTACATTTTGGGCTTTTCCTCACGATATTTTTATATACCGAAGATAAAACTTTGTGTGGAGCTAAAGGGTATCTCTTTTCGCTCAAGCCAAGCCTGCATATTTTGCTAAGCTGCATATATTACCTTTCTTCACATTTGATGTTGGTCCTTTTTATCCAGTTTGTTATGGTAGGACGCATTGTCGACTACCACAATTGAATTATTCGGGAGATTAGGTATTAATTGAGTGCGAACCCCTTTTTTTATAATTATTGAAGGTCATATTACCGTGATATTCGTGATAACTAGCTTTGAATAACAGTAAAGAATTTGGCACAAAACCCATTTCCGAACCGGCGCCGCGGGGATGATGACTACGCGTTGCCTTTTTGAAGCTTTCTTTTTTAAGCCTTCTGTTTCCATTTAAAACCCAGGTTTAACTAAAGTGAGTTTCAATGATATTCCCTCGTAGTATTGGATCCCTAGACTAGAATGTTGCTCATTACTGTTTTCTTTATCTTCACCAGGAAACAGGTCTTCTCGAATATCAATTACTATGTTGTGAAGGACGGCACATGCAACTATGGTCTTCATGGCTGTCTCAATGTCCCCATACATTCCTCGACCGAAATATCTTTCAATTGTGTTCTCGAGTCTTAAATGTAGGATCTCTTTCTATTAGATCGTAACTTAGACCTTTTGAAGTCCAAACCACAAAATAACAATATTGTCTGTTTGTAATCATTAATTGCTCTTGAATTTGAAAGTGATAGTTATGGTTTTTTCTTAACTTTATGCCACAATCGGCAGTTTCTATACAACAAGTTATTTTTTTAATTCTTATAGCTCCTATGGGCGTAATATTTGCAGCAGATGATGGACATTTGATTTCGACGATGCTATCTTTCCCTCGCAGACCATCTGGAGTGGCACCAAGGTATAGTGCTTCTTTAGTTTCTTGTCTTTGGTTGTCTTTTTTTTTGCAGTCTTGTCAGCATTATTAGTAAACTACTCTTTACCCTTATTCTTCCGAAAAAAAATCAAGCGGATCTTGGATTACACAGCGTAGTAATACTCAACGTCACATTGTATGTGTAATAACTTGGTCAGTTTGATGAAACTTTTTGAGTGTAATCCATCAACGAAAGGGACCTGTACTAAACGGGGCTGTCGTGCTCTGAGAGCCTCTTTAGGTACTATCTTTATCTTTGAACTTAAGGTTTTTAAGTTTTTTATGGCTCGTTTGGTAGAATTTGCTGTTGAAAGATTAGATACCACAGAGTAAACCAAAGACGGCCGCGGCCTCGACTGCGTCATTTCCGATCCCATGAGATTTTCGAAAAACCTATTCATCGGTCAGTAAGGTTACATTGAAAGGTTGTCAAAGTATGCACGAAAAGAACTCATTTTACTTAATTAAATTGAGCTGTTATTGTGTTAATACCTGCACATTGATTGACGAAAATCCTTTTCGGTTTATGTACAGCTGCCCCTCATCCGTTTTCATTTTCTTAACTCGGATATAAGTACAGTCAATGGCACCGATTACTTGTGGGAAATTAGCAATGCTACGAAATATTTTTAAACATCCCTTCTTGTTCGTCTAATGTTGTAGACATTTTGATAAATCGATGAGACATCAGAGCTAAAACGCCTGCTTCTTTTTTACAAGTCTTGCTGATAACTGGCTGAGACACACCATGCAACTCACCGGTATCGTCTTGAATCTGTTAAAAAAAACAATATTAATAAATCAGTACCTAGTTACCATCCTTCATTTGAGATTGTTAGCATGGCTTGAGGTAGGTACAATGTTATAAACTTACTTCATGGCTAGCCCAGTCGCGTAATACGCAAACCACTTGCAACTCAGAAGTGAGAGCGTGTCCTCGAGGATCGTAAGCTAAATCCTTACGCACTAACTCTACTATTTTCATCCCAAACTTTTCTGTAGCATTTCTGAATAACTTTTTGACATGAACGCAGTACTAGTTTCTCCATTCGTCAAAGTTTGTTTTTTCGCCTCTTCTTGCAGGAGTCGAATGCGCCAAAAGTTGACTAGATAGATTCCTAGTCGGAGCAGCAATCTCCAGACAGACAGACGACTTTTCTATCGTCAATGAATTTTCCAATGTCGACGAGTTGATGCACAAGGGACATTACGCTCTCAAGATACTGTGTCATAGTCGTAAACTGACCGAGATCTATCTTGTGCAGTTATCTCAGAAGAGAAACACGTCTATACAATCCTTTGTCCTCAAAAACAGCGCCTAGCTTATCTCAAGCTTCCTAACTTGTGATGTGGTCTCGTACATGATGATAGCAGCATGGTTTAATCGCAAGGCAAAATCGTGCTAAAGCTTTGCCGTTTCGTTGTCCTTGTCCAATTTTGTCGGATCAGGCGCAACCTGTCCTAAAGTTAATTTTGCACACCATCAAGTCTTTCGAAGTATGTTTCATGGATATTATTACCATCGTGGCTTGCAGCGAGCGCCAATATATTTTGTGGTGTCCTAAATAATTTGTCATTATTTTGTATTCTTGGGGACACAGGTGTATAATTCGCAAATTTTCATATGATACCATGGAGATTTCGTCTATGATTAACCAGTTTATATGGCACCCTTTATGTCTTTCATTCTCTAGCTTTTGTCCAGTATTTTTTTCTAATTACGGAAAACAGCCCGTATACAAGTTGCTACACGACTTCGCTTGACCGTGTCAAGCGAGTCCAGCTAGCTTGGGGTGATAGTGGGTCCATTTACACACTCAGTGAATTTTACGCTGGGGGAATCAAGGAATAAGTTCCTACCTATCTTTACATTCTATTCTGTTTCTATTCGGGGCGTCACCTAGCGCGCAGCACTAGGAAATAATAACACTAGATTGAACAAACACGTCTATAATACTAAAATCCTTGTTTAACAATGACAATACATTTTATACCCAAAAACAAGTGGTTTCTATGTAAGTAGAGCTCTTTAACCTAAGATCACTTTTTTTAAGTTTTTTACGTTATTTTGACGGTTCACAAACTATTTTCCCGAATTGAATTCCATTTTTGTCGATTCGTATTTTCCATTTCCTGAATCGAAACAGATTTAATTAAGGGAAATCTTGCCATAAATTTTATTTTTAAAATATTTTCACGGTCCACAAACTATTTTCCCGAATCGAATTCCATTTTTGTCGATTCGTATTTTCCATTTCCTGAATCAAAACATATTTAAATAAGGGTAATTGGGCCATAAATTTTATTTTTAAATTATTTTCACGGTTCACAAACTATTTTCCCGAATTGAATTCCATTTTTGTCGATTCGTATTTTCCATTTCCTGAATCGAAACAGATTTAATTAAGGAAAATCTTGCCATAAATTTTATTTTTAAAATATTTTCACGGTCCACAAACTATTTTCCTGAATCGAATTCCATTTTTGTCGATTCGTATTTTCCATTTCCTGAATCAAAACATATTTAAATAAGGGAAATTGGGCCGTAAATTTTATTTTTAAATTATTTTCACGGTCCACAAACTATTTTCCCGAATCGAATCCCATTTTTGTCGATACGTATTTTCCATTTCCTAAATCGAAACAGATTTAATTAAGGGAAATCTTGCCATAAATTTTATTTTTAAATTACTTTCAAGGTCTACAAACTATTTTCTCGAATCGAATTCCATTTTTGTCGATTCGTATTTTCCATTTCCTGAATCAAAACATATTTAAATAAGGGAAATTGGGCCATAAATTTTATTTTTAAATTCTTTTCACGGTCCACAAACTATTTTCCCGAATCGAATCCCATTTTTGTCGATACGTATTTTCCATTTCCTAAATCGAAACAGATTTAATTAAGGGAAATCTTGCCATAAATTTTATTTTTAAATTACTTTCAAGGTCCACAAACTATTTTCTCGAATCGAATTCCATTTTTGTCGATTCGTATTTTCCATTTCCTGATTAGAAACGTATTTGAGTAAGGGAAATCTTGCCAAAATTTTCCACAAACTATTTCCCCGAATTGAATTCCATTTTTGTCGATTCGCGTTTTCCATTTCCTGAATAGAAACGTATTTGACTAAGGGAAATCTTTCCATAAATTTTCCACAAACTATTTTCCCGAATCGTATTCCATTTTTGTCGATTCGTATTTTCCATTTCCTGAATCGAAAAGTATTTGACTAAGGGAAATCTTGCCATAAATTTTCCACAAAATATTTTCCCGAATCGAATTCCATTTTTGTCGATTCGTATTTTCCATTTCCCGCATCGAAACGTATTTGGCTAAGGGAAATTTTGCCATAATTTTTCCACAAAATATTTTCCCGAATCGAATTCCATTTTTGTCGGATTGTATTTTTCATTTCCTAAATCGAAACGTATTTGACCAAGGGAAATTTTGTTAAGGGACATTTCGAGAAAGGAACATTCTGGGTAAGGGACTTATTGGGAAAGAGACATTATGAACCTGAACGCAATAAAATAATGGTACAAATTAGCTATACAGTTTTATTGGTAACTATACTAGCAAGCCGTTGAGAGCTACTTCTGTGTTTCAGAGTTTCTTTTTAAATTAATTTAGTTATTGGTGTAACTGCAATAGGAAATTTTAATCCATATTTTGTATCTTATGAATAGACATCGATCTGTAGGTTAAAAATTAATAATTAAAAAAATAAGGTTATTGTGGTTCTATATTCAATGGTCGTTGTTCGTAGATCGGTGGACTGTATGTTCGCTGGTTCGGTCAAAATAAAAGAAGCTCGTTGTTGTAGTTCGTGTATTGTTCCGTAGTGGTTGATCGGAGGCTAGTAGTAGAATGCGTGATGCGTCCCGGCCGGCCCGCGTTTTATAGGCGGCCGGATAACGGTGTATCCTGCCGGCCGGGGCGCATCTGGCTCCTTTGTTCTTTCTACTCCGCCTCGAAGTATTTATTTCTGTACAAACACTTATACTTATCCTAGTTCCTTAATTAACAAAGTTTAAACATCAACTATACTAACATGGTTTACACAATGATCTTAAGACTAAAATTATCCTAAATCTTAGCCTAATGTAGCCGTCCACAACAAAGGTTTATATAACTTGTCAGTTTAAGATTGGTTTAAGGTGTAAGCGTTGACGAAAGATTCTGCTATATTAATAATCCTATGGAGAAGTTCGTTGTGCTCCCTGTCAACTTCAATCCTGCGTGCCTCCCTTTCGTGTTCAAGCTCTAGGCGCCGCGCCGCATTTCAACAGCCGCAAACTCGCTCACCGCTTGTTGAAACGAGGTTTGTGTAAGTCTCCTGCGGGGAGACACAAGCTGTTGCGGCTGTAGGCACCGGCGGCGGCGGCGAGGGGTGCTCGCGCCTGATTGCGGTGATGTAGCAGCCACCTGCGGTTGTTGTTGGCGTCGGCGGTGAGCGGTGGTCACGGCGGATTGAGATGACATGGCCGTGCGCGGTCGCTGTGGGCGCTCACGTCGGCTCGGCGTGCTCGTGCCTGATTGCGGTGATGCCGCCACCCGCGGTTGTTGTAGACGCCGGCGGCGCGGGGTACTCGGTCCGGATTGTGGCGATGGTGATCGTGGCATGGTATGACTGGTGCTCTCCTGTGCTGTCCCTGTCTGTGTTCGGGACAGACCTCTCGGACCGGCGACATGAGGTGATGCTTCTCGGTCGCCGTGACTGGTCGCAGTTGTGGTCCTCGTCCTTGGGGGGGGGGGGGAGGGGGCATGGTCACCTGAGTTGATGCTGGCAGAGAGGTGTCTGTAAAAAATACATGCAAACCAAGTTATTTGTTAGACAAATGAAAACTTCTCGATTCTAAGGCAAATAGGGTAAACATACCGGTTATCGGCCTTAAAAGTTTGAGGACGACTTTATCGGCGTGGCCTCTCCCGCTCACTTCACTATCTGCTGACCCTTTATACATGTGGACTCTGTACACGAGTCCACTAGGGTCAGCCAAAACATATAATTTAATGCCAAATTTATTTCTTTTATTTTTAATATATTGCCTTATCAAAAGTCGTCCTCTAAATAGGACCATAGATTCGTCAATCGTTAATTCTTTGTCGGGGTATACTATGTCGCGCATCAAGTTATTAAAATAAGTAATTAACGGTTCCACTTGTGCGTACATAGTACATAGTATATTTATTTAGTGAGAACTGCATTTGATCCAGTTCTCACTAAATAAATATATGAGTCGGAACCGTTTCCAGTTAATTTTAAGAATGCTATATTTTAAAATTAATAATGTCGGGGATACTATGTACGCACAAGTGGAACCGTTAATTACTTACTTTAATAACTTGATGCGCGACATAGTATACCCCGACAAAGAATTGGTTTTGGTCCAGTATTTTGAAATTTTATTGAGTCGGACCGTTCCCATATAAAATAAGACTCCTAAAAATCGAATTCCATTTTTGTCGATTCGTATTTTCCATTTCCTGATTAGAAACGTATTTGAGTAAGGGAAATCTTGCCAAAATTTTCCACAAACTATTTCCCCGAATTGAATTCCATTTTTGTCGATTCGCGTTTTCCATTTCCTGAATAGAAACGTATTTGACTAAGGGAAATCTTTCCATAAATTTTCCACAAACTATTTTCCCGAATCGTATTCTATTTTTGTCGATTCGTATTTTCCATTTCCTGAATCGAAAAGTATTTGACTAAGGGAAATCTTGCCATAAATTTTCCACAAAATATTTTCCCGAATCGAATTCCATTTTTGTCGATTCGTATTTTCCATTTCCCGAATCGAAACGTATTTGGCTAAGGGAAATTTTGCCATAATTTTTCCACAAAATATTTTCCCGAATCGAATTCCATTTTTGTCGGATTGTATTTTTCATTTCCTAAATCGAAACATATTTGACTAAGGGAAATTTTGTTAAGGGACATTTCGAGAAAGGAACATTCTGGGTAAGGGACTTATTGGGAAAGAGACATTATGAACCTGAACGCAATAAAAGAATGGTACAAATTAGCTATAGGTACAGTTTTATTGGTAACTATACTAGCAAGCCGTTGAGAGCTACTTCTGTGTTTCGGAGTTTCTTTTTAAATTTATTTAGTTATTGGTGTAACTGCAATAGGAAATTTTATTCCATATTTTGTATCTTATGAATAGACATCGATCTGTAGGTTAAAAATTAATAATTAAAAAAATAAGGTTATTGTGGTTCTATATTCAATGGTCGTTGTTCGTAGATCGGTGGACTGTATGTTCGCTGGTTCGGTCAAAATAAAAGAAGCTCGTTGTTGTAGTTCGTGTATTGTTCCGTAGTGGTTGATCGGAGGCTAGTAGTAGAATGCGTGATGCGTCCCGGCCGGCCCGCGTTTTATAGGCGGCCGGATAACGGTGTATCCTGCCGGCCGGGGCGCATCTGGCTCCTTTGTTCTTTCTACTCCGCCTCGAAGTATTTATTTCTGTACAAACACTTATACTTATCCTAGTTCCTTAATTAACAAAGTTTAAACATCAACTATACTAACATGATTTACACAATGATCTTAAGACTAAAATTATCCTAAATCTTAGCCTAATGTAGCCGTCCACAACAAAGGTTTATATAACTTGTCAGTTTAAGATTGGTTTAAGGTGTAAGCGTTGACGAAAGATTCTGCTATATTAATAATCCTATGGAGAAGTGATCGGAGGCTAGTAGTAGAATGCGTGATGCGTCCCGGCCGGCCCGCGTTTTATAGGCGGCCGGATAACGGTGTATCCTGCCGGCCGGGGCGCATCTGGCTCCTTTGTTCTTTCTACTCCGCCTCGAAGTATTTATTTCTGTACAAACACTTATACTTATCCTAGTTCCTTAATTAACAAAGTTTAAACATCAACTATACTAACATGATTTACACAATGATCTTAAGACTAAAATTATCCTAAATCTTAGCCTAATGTAGCCGTCCACAACAAAGGTTTATATAACTTGTCAGTTTAAGATTGGTTTAAGGTGTAAGCGTTGACGAAAGATTCTGCTATATTAATAATCCTATGGAGAAGTTCGTTGTGCTCCCTGTCAACTTCAATCCTGCGTGCCTCCCTTTCGTGTTCAAGCTCTAGGCGCCGCGCCGCATTTCAACAGCCGCAAACTCGCTCACCGCTTGTTGAAACGAGGTTTGTGTAAGTCTCCTGCGGGGAGACACAAGCTGTTGCGGCTGTAGGCACCGGCGGCGGCGGCGAGGGGTGCTCGCGCCTGATTGCGGTGATGTAGCAGCCACCTGCGGTTGTTGTTGGCGTCGGCGGTGAGCGGTGGTCACGGCGGATTGAGATGACATGGCCGTGCGCGGTCGCTGTGGGCGCTCACGTCGGCTCGGCGTGCTCGTGCCTGATTGCGGTGATGCCGCCACCCGCGGCGCGGGTGGGCCATGAGTTGCGACTTGCTGTAGTTGTTTCCGAAGTTCGGCAACTTCTCTGGAAAGGTCGCTCAGAACCGACCCTGGAATCGCTGCACTTGTAGATGCCACAGACGGTGTAGATGTAGCTATCTCGTTGACCCGATCGGCGAGATCAGCCAAGTCATCCAGCCGAGCAGTGGCTGGCTGTCCGGCGAGTACAGTCTGCACGCCAAGCGGCAAGCGGCTTATCCATATGGTCTTAAGAAAATCATCTGGAACATCTAAGCCGAGGCGAGACTCTTCAGGTGTCGGAGAAACTGGGATGGTTTACGGTCTCCTAACTCCTCATGCATCAGCAGCTGCTTCAGCTTCTTTTCGTTGGAGGCCGAAAGTCGTTTAATAAGCTCCGTCTTCAGTTTCTCATAGCGGTTGGACGCTGGAGGGCTGATAATTATGTCCTTAACTTCTCTCGAGTACTGGTTGTCGAGTTGTCCAATGACATAATTAAACTTGGTGGAGTCGCTATGAATTCCAGAAATAACGAACTGTCCCTCCACTTGAGCAAACCAAATCTCAGGTTCTTCGGGCCAGAAAGGTGGTACACGAATGCCAACTTTGAAAACATCGATAGGTTCACTCGACTCTTTCCCATCACTAGCGTCGGCCCACGCTCCGCCTGGAGCCTGGTCATCCCTCTGCATGTTTCTAGGAGGTCACCAATGTGGATATTATGTTGTTACCCACCTTAAGGGTTCTTGTAAAATAATACGCACACTTAAAAGATGATAAATTCCCTCAATATTTATTTTTCAGAAGGCACTGATGGATGACACATTTTGATTTTCAGTTTACGACTACTTGACAACTCTGTTGATTCTCTGTAGCCTAGGTAACAATAAATCGCGCATCTAGTGCGAGCCAAAGTATCGACTGGGAGTATCGATATCGATATCGACAAGATGATATGATGAGAGTATAAAAGTAGGCCACACCTTCCCTGATTTAGGAGACAATGAAACACCAGTTTCATCAGCGTTTAGAATACGACTCGGATCATCTAATATATCTAATACATTTCGTTCAACCAAGAAAGCGTGTAAGTCTGCAAACCATTTTCGAATTGAACTTTCCTTGGTGGCTTCTCGCGCCTTATTAATAGCTTCTGGCTCTCGGATGCTTATGTTTGGATGGCGTTTGAGAAAGCTGAGATACCATCGTATACCAGGCTTACCTCCTGGAAAGCGATGGTCTATGCCCAGTTCTTTTGCAAGCTCAGCCACTGTATTTAGACGGTCATATTTGTTGATTGGAATTCCGGCTTTTGCCAACTGAATTATCCAGTCAACGATTTTCTTTTCTCCATCAAATCCAAATATAGGGTCTGGACCAACTTTTCTTCTTTGATCAGCAACACGACCGGATAGCCTGTCCTGTATAGTGGATCTTGGAACTCCGTACTGCCGGCATGCTTCTCTGATGCTGCAAATATTGCCGCGTATATCTGAAAGAGCGCTTGTCAGTGCTTCTTCACTATAAGCAAACCTTCGGGAAGGCTCTTCATATTTTTTCTTTTTTTTTTCTTTACTGACAGGTGCCATCTGAAACAAAACAAGCACAATTCCAACACCAAGCACATCAACCAAAATGTATCCATTATCACATATAACATATAAACTTCTTCGCCCCCGCGGTTAAAAAGCAGCCCATGTATTAATTCAGAGTAAAGCTATGCCAAATTTAATTCAAACCCATGTAGCCGTTTCAGCATAAAGGGGTAACTAACTTAAAGTCACAAACAAATATTACGGCCAAAAATTGATTTCATTTTTACCATTTATCGGCCTTTAATTTTCTAGGTCGAAAACAGATTTACTTTTACTACTATCGGCCGTTCTTTTTTCGAAAGGCCGGAATCAGGTGTAATTTTTACCAATCTTCGGCCGCTCTTTATTTTAAACGGCCGGAAACAGGACAAATTTTTACTAATTTTCGGCCGCTCTTTATTTTAAACGGCCGGAGATAGGTTTTATATTTACTAGTTATCGGCTGCTAAACGTTCGGTATTTTCGAAGGTCATATCTTTGAAAATATGAGGTATACTGGTGGCCGGAATCTAGTTATAAATTTACAAAACTCTAGCAGTTCACAAATACAATGGAATCTACGTTGGCGAATTTAAGGTTTCTCCAATAAAGGCAAAGTGAAATGACGTGAATAAACCGGTTATGCGGCCACCCGGTCGGAAAGTAGATTTTCAAATTAATCGTTAACGTATTGTCCGACCACCAAAAATATCCCAAAGTATGAAAAGTTTGATAAGTTTAGTCACTTGAATATTGAAATTAAACATGCTAAATACACACAAACCAAATTAATGAACAATAAACCAACAGTAACACTTAAAAACTTACCTTTGAAAATCAATCCACCTGCTATTTTTGTCACTAAATTTGACACGCGTCCACACATCAAATTTTGAAATGGCGACTGAGGGCTCAATTCGCAAATTTCGAGGTCATGCCGTTGGATTATGAACCGTGAAGTTCGTCCGGATCAAATGGCGCGAAATTTGAAAGGAAAGGTCTATGAAACTGTCTATTAGGTCAAATAAAGTGCGAAGTGGCCGATAGGGGGTAGTGGCTGGTTAACCGGTATTTTTACCCTATGCTGACCCGAATTAATTTTATAAACTTACCATCAACATTTCTTGCGTCGGACTCAAGAAAAACCATGTCTTCATTTATCTTACAATTAAATATAGCGCATTAATATAGTTCAAATACATATTCTATGAACTAAACTTGTATCTAAGGTAGCTGTCCTCAACACGTACTGTAGGAGGCATTGCCAAAATATAAGGTAAACTCATATCAATCAATCAAACCAAATCAAGATAATCAAGATAAGTTATATTTACCAAGATTCAAGCCTTGCTCCTGAATTCCATGCTGCCCTTCCAAAGCAGTCTTCCCCAATATAGCCGCAATCCTTTCTTCCAGAACTGAAAGGGTTTTTGTACATGGTGGACCACCACCAGTGCCACGCATGCTGCCTTATTTCCCCGGGTTTTTTTTTTGTTTTGGACTTCCAGTCCGTACATATCTGAACGTTGAAAAAGATGGTGTCAATGAAGTATTTATAGTATTTACAACAATGTACAATTTGATTACCGGTGTTAGCACGAGCAGCATCTTCTTCGGATAGTAGAACGTCTACGCTTTTATCTATTTCCGAATCATAGAAAGTAATCGTAACTGACTTTGTAAAATAAATGGAAATTAAGAACTTATTAAAACTTTTCTTCTGTTTACAAACCATTTAAAATAGTTCTGTCTGCCGAAAACACACAGAATAAAAAGAGCGCGAATGATGTTGATGACACTGGCGTTATAGTCGTAATATTTAAAAAAAAGTCAAACGGAGACCCACCTCTTGCCTGCGATCGTTGAGGGCTTAACGTGAAGTTCGCGCGGTTGCAAAGTGTAACGTCATTTAGCCTTAGGAGATACGCAAACAATTTCATGCAAGAATTTGCGAAGAAACAAAGCCTCTTTACATGTGTTGTGTTCGATAAGGCCATGTATTTCTTTTTTCCTTTACTTATATATTTTTTTCCTTTATATAAGTCTTTTCATCACTCGTCACCACAACACAAGCCCAGATGAGCGATATTATTATAAAATACTCTTTTTCCTTACGGGGACGGACGCGTCATGATCATGTTACCATGATGCATGACGTCACACAATATTACCGTGACACTTTTTTGTGAATGCAAGTGTTCCATCAATTTAGTAGACGTTATCACATCAAAAGTTAAATAAAATATCACATACACACTCACTTATAGGCGGTACGGGTCTGCACCTTTTTCTTAGAGCACATTTTACATCGGGACCGATTTGTGTCGGCTTTAGTCGGGAAGTGGCCCGTTCGTCTAATTTCTGTTCGAGGAGAAGGTATTTGACCCTGTACCTTCTCCAAGATCTCCTTTGCTAAAGTCACCCGAAATTTCCTCTGGTTGCCATTTTTGCTGTGGTTAAATATTATAAATGCGTTATATATGGATACATTCAGTAGCCGACTGAAAAGTTTTTTATACCACACCAGGTTGCGCACTCTTTCCGCGGGGAAAGCTTGTAGCATCTGGTCTTTCTTATCAATGCCCCCCATGATCATATTATAATCGAGCACAACCTGGGGTTTGTAGGTACCATTTTTTTCTTTTCCGCCGACTACTGAGCTGTGATAAGTAGAAATCATAGCAACCAAGTTGGCGTCATGCCAAATCGAAATCGTCGATCATTTCGCTATAATTACCTCACCCTGCCGCATAATTGATTTTGTTATATTGCGCAACGCTTCTGGGACGAATTCTCTTTTTAATCGTACAGTTCCCATGGTGTCGGTTTTTTTTTGTTTTCAATGTTCTGGAGAGTAGGGGCGAGTTATAACTAAAGTATGACTTTTGCTGAGTAAAGGTCGCCCCCTCAGGCTCATCGTGAACCGCAGTCATCTCGTAACCTTTATTGATTGGTTGCGATTTATTGACTTTTCCCGTGTACAACAGCATTTTCCATAGATATCCCGTGAAAAGAATAGAAGGTTTTAAAGTGTATATTTTAGTTCCGCACTGTTAGTAGCGCTCAGTAATGAACACTCATATTGGTTCTGGCGCTCATTGATCCCGCTTTAACTGCGCTGACTGGATTTCGAGCCACGAAATTCTCCTGGTCAGCAGGGCGGAATGGAAAGCGTCCAACCATAGTTAGGCTGGCATAGTAGAAATTTTGGTCGGTGACGGTCGTTTCGCTAGACCAAAATTCTGTTACGTCCTCTTCAAGGTATGGTGCGTTGTGTACTCCTGCATCAGCGTGGTCAGTGCAACGCAAACGTCCTTGGCATGAGACTAATAGAGACTTGCGTCCGTCTAGCTCGTAATTGACAGCAGATGAAACCCTCTTTGGATATTTCCGATTGACAATCTCAAAGAACTGTTTGCAAACTTCGGTATCCTGCAGGAAAGTGTCCATGTTGTAGACTTCGGGCATAATTTCATCCACATTAGCCAAACTTTTGTTTTCGGCTGGTCCGTCCCAGACTCCAAACGGGAACGGATTATTTCTGTACAGGTTTCAGCGAGTTGCGGCAGGTCTATCGCGAGCCAACACAGCCACCTGTCGTAAGTTACCCAGCGTAATAGTGAATGGCGAATGATCACGTGGAATGCCAACGTAATATTTAACATCACCAACACTAAAATTTCCGTTTGAGTTGAGAAAGTTAACGAATGCCAGAAAATGTGTCTTAATACCTAGACAACGATCACGTATATCGCCTGGAATCCAACCTTCAGAGAATCCAGTACTGGAGTATGGTGGCAAACTCCTCATCTTATATTGGGCGTACATCTTGGTTTCAAACATAGCAAGTGCAACCCTATGACGATTATAGTTCAAAGGTACTCCGCGTCCTTGAAGCTCGCTCTCGGTGTGTAGCAAATTATCCCTCAACATTGGTCCATCTGCATGAGTTGAAACTGGAATAATACGGACAGTGCGTTGTGTAATGGTTAAATCTTTGACCACATTTGCTAAACTTGCGAACCCTGGATGTAAAATTTTGTTAAGTTCTGCATCTATCGGGGAGGGAGCTCGGTTCTTTCCTCCTCGCCCACGGGTGTTGTTGTTTCGGTTCTCATGATTCGTCGGTTACTCATGATTCGTATCGTGAATGAGAGGTTTCCAGGAATGCCTAGAAAAAAAAAAAAGATATCCCGTACGGGATTCACACAATTCGTAGCTCTTTATACCTACCCGAGTAGCTTTCGTTGCAATGAGCTGTACGAACGATAGCCGTCCATTCCAAAGCAGAAGGGACTCGTCAATGGCGATGTACTGCTCGGGTAGGTAGGTACAAAGAGTTAAATTTTTGGTTTAAATGCTCGATGATGGGCCATACCTTTTGGAGTTTTTGGTCTACAAATTCACCAGCAGCTTCCGTCTTTAAAATGCTGTTGTCTACAAAATGTAGGCATTATTTAATTTTCAAGAATTTTTTGAATGGCATGATGTCTGAGAAATTTCCGACTTTTGAGTTATAGCATAACTCAAGCAAGGATACGTACCAATATTCCCGCTCAACGGGGACTATTAGTATGCTTTGCAGCATGAGCAAAGCCAGAAATATCCAGACAACATTTCCATTGATGTCGGACCACGGCTTGTTGGTGGTCGCATATAACTTACGGCCGTATCTGTTGGTTTCAATCAATTCCATTATGTTATCGTCCCAAATTTTTGGTGATCTTGTAGGTAGACCATAATCTTTGCACAATACGATTTATTTGCTGTCGGCCACTGGCTAAATAGCTCTTGTTCACCTCTAGTACTGGATCCCACATCCTGTAGTGATTGATATGGAATTTGATTTTGTTGATCTCCTTGAGTGTCAGCTCTTGGCAATGGTGGTACCGGCAGCTGATTTTTGTTGCAGATGTTATGCAACACAGCGCAGGCATTAATTATCATGGCCACAATGTGATGGTCATAATGCAACACTCGTATGTGCTAGCAAACACCTCAAACGAGCTTTTAGAACACCAATGCAACGCTCCACTGTATTCCTAGTCAGACAATGAACATTAGTGTAATTCTCATCTGCACTACCAGGTTCAGCATTCACAATTTGATTAATTTCAATAAATGCATTTTCATCTTTTTGGTAACCTACTCAATACTAAATTAATGGTAAGTTAACTCTCCTTTACTGTGAAGGTGTCAGACAAGTATGATTTAACCAATTGTTTAGCTCCAGGTATCCAAAACTTCGTCTGAATATAGCTAAGCATTATGTGGATTCCGCCGTGTAAAGTTTGATTATGGGCATCCATAATAACCAATTGCGACAGGTATGATAATTTGGGTAATATAATAGGGTGTTTCCGGTTTGCTTCTAACAGTGAATTCTCCAATCGCCCACCAACTCTTAACAATTGCTCTTTATCAAGAAACGGATTTAATATTCGAAGGTTACTACGTTTTGGTAAGGGTTTGCTTTCCTTAATGCACTCTATTTCCTCCTTTAAATGTTCTTGTTGGTATTGTCGAATTATAAATCTTAAGGTTTCTTGTATTTCTTTTGCTGTAAGATATCCTGACCTTCTATTTTTCTTACCTTCCTTAATATTTTTGCTGAATCTCAAGCAATACGCTATCACTCTCTTAAGTTTGGTAAGTGACGAAAACTTCTCAAATATAGATTCTTCAACAGTAGCAACATAAACTTTCTTAACCTCTTCTAAGTCTGTACTTATCTTACAACTACTACTTGTCCGAGGAAGAGCTCGAACACTTTCCAAATATGGGCATCGTGTGTAGCTCCCCCAAATGATGCATCTTTATACTAAGTATATTTAGATCACTATCACATATTTGAAAAAAGTAATAATATAAAATTATTATTAAGTAAGTATACCTACTTATTTAATTTCAAAATACATGTTTACAGAGGACATAACTTTCATTTTTCTGAACCGGCACAGTGTCCTCTATCCGCGGGTGCCCGCTTATCTATTCATTACCGGACACCCTGTATGTCTACAGATTGGGCCAGTATTAAAGTACCTTTATCTCTTTTTCTAGTCACTCTAATACCTAAATAACTCTGATTAGGACCCAAATTTTTAATACTAAATTCACGCTCTAACAATGTCAACAAAACCTTAATTTTAAAACTATTTTTGCTATATATTAAGTAGAAGTCATCTACATAAAGTGCAATCAACACAATGTCATTATTATAATAAACACAAGCTTCACATTTACTTTATTTGAAATTATTTTTACATAGCAAGTAATTTACTATAGTAAGACCGTGAACGATTTAGTACTCGACTCGTCAAGTGCAAAAACAGTTCTGATTGGTCAAGCGTGTTTTGACCTGACATTTTGGTTCTCATTCGTCAAGCAATGCATAAGTTCTAATTCGTCAAGCCATAATTTTGTTTTGATTTGTCAAGCCTTATTTTTGTTTTAACTGGTCAAGTCAGTAAAAAGTTCTGATTCGTCAAATGCTGAAATAATAATGTAAGTAAGTAAAAGACACAATAACTGCCAATCATTATATTTATATTTATTTAGGTATCTATAAAATGAAATAGGTTAGGCTTCTTACAAATTTTTTTGTTAAGACGGCAGTGCCACCCTTCGACGGGGTTTGTAGTTTTATGCTTCTGAAGGTAGCAACTAATGGGTATGGATTTTGATGAAAGCCACTGACGAATAAAATACTTTTTAAATTTCGTGATATTTAATCCATTTCTCTCCAACCTTGCCAAACATTCTCTTGGGGAAGATGAGGTAATTGAAGACATAAATATAAAAACTTCTTGTTTTTAGAAGATTCCCTTAATTTCAATTCTTTAGCTTTTTTCATGAGTCCCTTTGTGTAGTGGAAGTAACATCCTGTCGTGTAAGCATCAGGAAAAACTGTTTTAATTGCGTTGAACATAGCAAGTTCGTAATCAATTTTGAATGACGCAGGATGAAATTCTGGCAAGTGTGTTTTAAAAGCATTAGAAATCGTGTATATGTATGTTCAGTTTTGTCGGGCAGGAGCGCAAATATCAAAGGAATCACATTTGTGGAAGTTACTGATTCGCCAACATCTGCATGGAGACTATATAGTTGCGTAAAAGGTCTAGGTGCACTTTTGAACGTGCCATCCCCAAAATATTTTATATATTTTCGCACGACGGCCCTAGCCTTATCACTTACAAAAATCAAAAAAAAAATTTCTGTACCATCTTCACAAAGCAAAATGCGTTTCAAGCTCTCCGGGATCTGCACTTCGTCCAATGATGAAAACTTTGATTTACTTATATTATGCTCTTTGTAACGCCATCGGTACAGTTTTGGTTTAACGTTTTTAAATTCAGGTACATTGCCGACTAAATCAATGCCTTGGTCAAGAAGAGGTGCAATCGTATCTTCATATATTTGCTGCACGGGTTTAAACGATTTTTTCACTTTGTTTTTACACATTTGCATACACTTGTCAATCTCATTATTTTGTCGTAGGCATTTTGAACAGATTTTCTCAAAATTTGGCTTTCATTTGGACAAATTGTCACGGAACCATTACAAATTTGTCGTTGCGTACACCTCCAATTTGTTGTAAGATTTTTGTTCTTTATGTTTAATGTAAACTTGTAACCATCATAAAGCAGAATTCTCTTATATCTTTCACTTTCCACAAAAAAAACTGATCATTCATTATTTTCCAATAAATCAAACAATATTTGCTAAAGAACTTGCACTTTTTTCGTAACAACTATCAAACGTACTTGTTTATTTCCTACCCACTTAGTAATTTTATTTTCAAATAATTTAACACTTTCAACCACAACAAGGAAAATCAAACTTATCCACATGTAAATAAATCATGACACTATGTGAAATAGACTTACCATTATTTTAATGGGAATATGAATATGCAATATTACACCGCAAATATAATGATTGCCAGTTATTGTGTCTTTTACTTACTTACATTATTATTTCAGCATTTGACGAATCAGAACTTTTTACTGACTTGACCAGTTAAAACAAAAATAAGGCTTGACAAATCAAAACAAAATTATGGCTTGACGAATTAGAACTTATGCATTGCTTGACGAATGAGAACCAAAATGTCAGGTCAAAACACGCTTGACCAATCAGAACTGTTTTTGCACTTGACGAGTGGAGTACTTAATCCCGTGAACTACGTCTATAATACAATAATTAGATAATAAGTTACTACTGTCATATTTTCTGTATTACTGTTACTGTTACCGTTGTCTGTGAGCTGGTCCACCAAGTTTATAAATAAATAAAAATTGTAAAAAGAAGAATTGTAAACAAGGTCAGTGAATAAAGGCTTTTATTCACTGAGCTAGTTTACAATTCTTCTAACCTTAGGATTATGGTGTTAGCAGCAACTAGTTTTTTGGTCAGGTTGTCCTTGGACATAGGCCTCCCCCAGTATCTTCCACTTCTCTGTCTCGAGCTAATCTTCTCCATCCTTTTGGCAAGTCATCCTCCCATCTTTTGATTTGACGTCCTTTTTGTCTTTTCCCGCTTCTAGAATACCATTCTATTATGTCTTTCGTCCATTTTTCTCTATTTGTTTTCATGATGTGACCAACCATTTAAGTTTCCTTATTTTTTATACAACATCATTAACTTTTGTCCTTTTTCTTATTTTCCACCAAGTTTATAGTACACTCTATATATCTGTTCATGTTGTGAAATTCATTATAATCGCTCCTATGCAGCTGACGCATCAGCAGTACACGTCGATAAAGTCCAGTATCCTCAAAAGAATCTCTCAATTTGTCCCAAGCCTGCTTCGCCGTCTTGGCATTTCGTATGTACTGATTTCAATTTCACGCTAAGAGCGATGCGGGCAAGCGCCCTCTTATCGCGAGCAGGATCAAGAACATTATCACTCGTCATATATTCCCAATATCCGTCCAGGATCAACATCATCTTCGTAGCGAACTTCCATGTGTGGTAGTTTGCCACTCCCTCAAGCTTCTCAAAGCTATGAGGTTATGGCCGCCTCCATTGTTGGCAGGCGCGCCGGCGTGGGCGCCGCCATTCGCGTAACCTACGTTGTTGTAAATGTAAATAGGATGTATTAGTAGACGTCGATGATTATTTCCCCTCGTCAGGCATGTTAGTAGAAAGGCAATTGTACGTTGGAAAATCGGCGAACAAAGAAAAGGCGTCCCTGGGTCCAAAACCTCTTGTATGGTGATGTGTCGCAAAAGGCGCTCGCCAGATGAAATATTCAAACGCACACGGTGTTCTAATAAAGACTTGTTTATTAACTCAGAATAAATGTCTTTATTATCGTAATAATAAAAGATTACAAACGATTCTAAACACGTCCATTACGTTCGGGAGAAAGATGTAAGAGAGAGAGTAGATAAACGTCAATGTCAAAAAGACAGACGAGTCATTAAATCCAGCCCATGCATGTTGCGTGAATACTATCATACTACCAGGCATCCTATGCACTGTCAGATTTTTAACAGATATATTAATTCAGAAGGTCAATTCTCGTAAGTAACATTACAATATCATTCCGATTGATTGCGTTTCGATTACAAAAAATACCTCATAGTTGCTCAAAAACCCCCAAAGTCAGCTTTATGAAAAATAAATCTGACCTTGAGGGTATTTCTTGTAATCGGAATGATATTGTAATGTAATTTAAACAATGTTATTTACGAGAGTTTGCCTTCTGTTTGACAGTTAGTAATTAATCATGTTTAAGGTTTAACATAAACTATTTTTTTGTTGTGCAAGTCTGCCTAAGTTTTGTTTTTATAGCAATTAAGTGAAATTATTATTACATAAATTATTTTTTTGTTGTGCAAGTCAGCCTAAGTTTTGTTTTTATAGCAATTAAGTGAAATCAATAACTATTTTAAATGTCTAAATAGTAAAACCTGTAATTACCTACCTGTCTTAAGAGGAAAGGGTACCGGAGGCTCTTTCCATACAAACTATTACAAACGTAGTCGACTGTTTTCTCCCTGGATAATGACACTAGAGCAAATATTTTTAGTGCATAAAACTTATAATTGCCATGACCGTGCCCCTATTTTTTTATTTTTTTTATTTTAATTTCTATGATAATTAGAAAATGAAAAAAACCAAAACATAGGGGCATAGTCATGGCAGTTATAAATTTTGTGGCACAAAAATATTTGTGCTAGTGTCATTTTCCAGGGAGAAAACAGTCGACTACGTTTGTATGGAGAGCGCGCAGGTACCCTTTCACCTTAATACAATATTTGCATTCTGTTTGACAATTTAATAACTATTTTAAATGTCCAAATAGTAAAACCTGTAATTGGCTGTCTTATTACAATGTATGTTAATGTGGTTCCATACGCCAACGAACTTGCTACACAGGTTACTAAATAGTTACTACCGGCACCGGTCGCCTTCGTTGGTGAAAATTGTTGATTGTTACTAATGTGTTTTGTTTCTCTCAAAAGTGCTGGGATGGATATTGCACACATTTTTCACTAACGAAGGCGACCCGTGGCCGTAGTAACTATTTCGTAACCTGTGTAGCAAGGTCGTTGGCGTATATACCCCCCTAAGTTTAGTTTAAGTGAATTGTTATTAGCTTTCTCAATAAATAAAATATTTATTTTTATAAAAATTAATAAAACGTTGAAATCAATATACATTTGTTTATTATTTTACAGTCAACGCAATCAAATAGTAGGAGATTAGTAGGCTGAATGCAAGTGATGTTTTCCTTCCTGTTGATTTCAGTTGCTGTGCCAATTTAACGCGCTGGAACAGAAAACGACATTGCTGTAGCTTTACTTTTTCTTGCGTTGATCTACCAGTGAGTCAGTCAGAATTAAAATAGATTCATCTGCGTTTGATCCCGTTTTTGAGTCGGGATTTTTAATTTCTAACTGCCTAAATCTCTTCTCTATATATATAAAATTCTCGTGTCACGGGGTTCGAACTTGAACTCCTCCGAAACGGCTCGACCGATTCTCATGAAATTTTGTGAGCATATTCAGTAGGTCTGAGAATCGGCCAACATCTATTTTTTTTTTGTTTTTTTTTTTTTTGTAAATGGCAAAACAGCGTTTGCCGGGACAGCTAGTTTTTTATAAAAATGTGCGGGCTGCGGGCGCTCGTTTAAATTTCAGGGACTAATTGGCGAAAGGGTACCTGCGCTCACTCCATACAAACGTAGTCGACTGTTTCCTCCCTGGATAATGACACTAGCACAAATATTTATGTGCCATTGAACTTATAACTGCCATGACCATGCCCCTATATTTTTTATTATTTTTAAAATCTTAATTCATAGGATAATTAAATAAATAATAGTATAATAATAATATATATAATAAATAAATAGATAAATTTCTAGGAAATATTTGCTTTAGTGTCATTATCCAAGAAGAAAACAGTCTACTACGTTTGTAATAGTTTGTATGGAAAGAGCCCCCGGTACCCTTTCCTCTTAATATTATAAAGAGGAAGGATTTGATTGTTTGTATTGAATAGGCTCCGAAAATACTGGACCGATTTTGATGAAACTTGGTATGAGGATACATTGATTTATTGGGGTTACTTTTTATCCTGATAGCCCCACGGGATCGGAAGTTTTATGTAAATATTTGGAAGGGTGGAGCGTGAGTTACTTAGGAGATGTCACCATTGGGGCACGCGAACTTTCTTCGCTCTTACGTAAGTAATTACTTAACCTAAACGATGCGTTCGTATAATTATCTAAATTAATATTAGGATATAAATAAATAAATATTGCAGGACAATCCACACATCGCCATCCAGCCCCAAGCTAAGTAACTAGACTTGTGTTATGGGTGCTAGACAACGGATATACCTACTACTTAATACTTACTTACTTTTCTTTTGTAAATATATACATAAAATACATAGAAACAACCAGACCACAAACAAATATCTAAGCATAAATACATGTCTGAAGCGGGAATCGGACCCGCAACCCGGTGTTTGGCAGTCCGGCATGGTGACCATTGCGCCAACTGGGTCGTCGACTTTTTTAAATAAAATAAAGATATATATATATATACTTACTAATATGTCAGGGAATATGTTAGATCGTGGAGTTTGAACGACACGCTTGCAGACACCACGAGGACTACACGCTCCGACGAACCCAAGCGTGACGCACGGCATCCCGACAGGCCAGGCTCGGATATATGCCGCGTAACATATGTTACCAGAGCACACGCTCAGTGTCACATTCGCTGGTAAACAATATAAAAAAATATTGCAGGACATTCCACACATCGCCATCTAGCCCCAAGCTAAGTAACTAGACTTGCGTTATGGGTGCTAGACAACGGATATACTACTTATATACTTTTCTTTTGTAAATATACCTATCTATACTTATAATACATAGAAACAACCAGATCACAGATGAATATCTAAGCATAAATACCTACTTGGCTGAGGCAGGAATAGAATTACCTACCCGCATATAGCTTAGTACCTCTAAATATTGAATAGTTTCATGATATCTATCAATCCCTACCAAGGCAAGGCACTAAAAGGCAAATTCCACTGGTAGATTTTTAAATGTGATTAATTTACTGCAATTTGCGCTAGAGGTTGCTGAAGGATGCTGTATACTCACGTCCCGTGTAATCATCACCAGACCATCCAACAGGCAAGGTTGGTGCATTCTTCAGATACTCCGCAGCAGCTTGCTCAGCTCCGACACATATTAGAGTACCTTCAACTGGGTGGTTGATGAGGCAACACACGCCGCAATGTCGGACCTCACCTAATTTACCGCCCTAGGGAGTTAAAATAATAGAGTTTGTGAACAGTCAATACAAAACTGATGTAATTAATCCAACCTTTTAGATAAGTAACTTTTGGTTACAATCTTCTAACAAAGAGTTTAGATTATAGCTAATCTAAATGAATCTAGCTTGTATATTAAACAGGTTGGATGCTAACCCCCGAATACTGAAACGCTACTTAATCTTAAGTGGCGTTTAAATTGACGTTAAGTGTATGTTTTATATTGAAGCCTACACTTAAATTTCAATTTAAGCGCCACTTAAGATTAAGTAGCCTTTCAGTATTCGGGGGTTAGCCAGTTATTTAGAAATACTTAACATTTTTACAAAGTGTTTAGATAGTAGCTAATCTAGATTTATCTATCTAACATGGGCAGACTAGCATCCCACGTTTTTGTTAGAAGATATTTAACCTTTTAACAAGGTGTTTAGAACGAATCTAGATTGACCTAGTACCGAAGCATCGAACCTCTTTGCTAGTAATACTTAAATTATCTAGATTGTAGCTAATCAAGATTAATGTAGCTAATACCGTCGGATTAGCACCTAGCCTCTATGTTAGAAGGTATTTAGAAGGTTAAATAGGTAGGTACCTTCGAACAAAGAGTTTGGATTAGAGCTAATCTAGATGGATATAGGTAATCGGATTCGAGAGTTTAGATTGTAGCTAATCAAGATGGATCTAGCTCATCTGATTCCAGAGTTTACATTGTAGCTAATCAAGATGGATCTAGCTAATCAGATTCGAGAGTTTAGATTCTAGTTAATCTGATTGGAGAGTTGAGATTGTAGATAATTTCGATGGGTATAGCTAATTTGATTGGTGAGTTTAGATTTGAGCTAATCCACATAGATCAAGCTAATCTGGTCGCTTTGTTGGAAAATACATTAACATTCTAACAGAGAGTTTAGATTACAAGAACAGAACAGTATAATTACCGGTGTCTTCATACACTGACACTCTCTGTAGCCAAGCAGCGCACACTCTGCCGCGTGGCAAGTACCGTCGGATAAGCATCGACCGCCCAGCCCACACTTGCATACTGCCGTATCGTTACTACATGGACAGCTCCTATCCTGACGTCTGCAATCCTGGAATCAAAACATATAAGCTGTTGACTTTCGGCTCTTACTGTCCACGACGACGCTTAGCTTCATAGACGCTTCAAAATACGCCAAACAGCTTGTGCAGCCTAACGTATTGGACCCTGTCCACAAGGCGTATAACACGCGTATGCTTTAAATCATTTGCGCTCTGGCGTATGCCATGCGGTATGGCAGGCGTCATAAAGTATATAGGTAAAATATACTTACTTACATAAACTAAAGTACGCGTCATTCATATTGGCCGCCTTATCCAACCAGCAACCTTGTTTTTGCAAAACTAACAGATTAGATTCTTGGCTTTGCTACCTAATAACCTTCCAAGCCACTAAGGTCTGAACGGCGGAATCTTACTCTAATATAACGGTAAATTAAAACTGTCTGCTACTATGTTTCAGGTTTTCGTAGCAAAGTTAGAAGTATAGAGGTATAAGGGTTACTAACGATACCGCTCTTGGAGAGGTCATCGTGCCTGCAATTAGGCAAACAGCACAACCCTTCAGACGGATGGCATACGGCTGACGGGGCAACCGAACATCCTTCTTTGTGTAAAGTCCTGAAGCAACGAAGGAAGACTTTATGCAGTCGGCAACATGAATTCTTAAAGAATGATGGTATTGCATACTCGAGCATACACAAATAGAAAAAAATTTGGTAAATGCTCCGTTTTTACATTTAAATTGATCGTGTACCTACTAGGTGTGGAAAAAAAATAAGCGTAAAAGGTAAGCATTTATAATCACGTGTTTTTCACTTTCTTCATCATATGACGACCCAGTTGGCACAATGGTCACCATGCCGGACTGGCAAACACAGGGTTGCGGGTTCGATTCCCGCATCAGACAAGTATTTATGCTTAGATATTTGTCTATGTTCTGGTTGTTTCTATGTTATAAGTATATATTTACAAAAGAAAAGTAGGTATATAAGAAGTACCTATATCCGTTGTCTAGCACCCATAACACAAGTCTAGTTACTTAGCTTGGGGCTAGATGGCGATGTGTGGTATGTCATGCAATATTTATTTATTTATTATAATATATATAAATCTCGTGTCACAATGTTTGTCCTCAATGGACTCCTAAACCACTTAACCGATTATAATAAAATTCGCACACCATGTGCAGTTCGATCCAACTTGAGAGATAGGATAGCTTACATCCCGATATTCCCACGGGATCGGGAGTTACGCGGGTGAAACCGCGTAGGGCAGCTAGTATATTATAGGAACTTCATGGACCTAATCTCCTTGCAAATCAGTAATTTTGCCATTATTCTTTAAATTATTGGGGTCTTTGATCATAACGGAGACAAATTCCTTACCCTTCATCAAAAACCAGTGCACCACCAGCTCTGGGAGTACAACATGGATCCCTCTGAGAACATCGTGAAGGTAGACCGCAGTCACACGCCTCGCCGTCTTCAACTATACCTATTGAAGGTTTAGTTACTGAATGTGGCTCAAAACAGATGAGTATTTGGTGTAAAACAGATGTTTATTTAAGGCTGCTTATACTGCTGTGTACCAAGGCCTTCGCGTCGTTGGCGTATAGCCCTTAAGGGGGGTCCATACGCCAACGACCTTGGTACACAGCCTACTAAATTGTTACTATTAGCACCGGTCGCCATCGTTGGTGAAAATGGTTGATTGTTACGAATGTGTTCTGTTTTTCTCAAAAGTGCAGAGATGGAATTGTTGGTGAGATTTTTACCGACAGGTGTGGTTTTGAGCCAAACATTTCTTATAGTTTTGGATAGCTTATCCTAAAATTAAGAATTAAAACTAGTCTAGCTTTGAAATGACAAGGATTTTTCGTCTCAAATCACCCCAAATTATGGTCACAAAAAACCCTATGAGTTTCTTGTGCCTTCTTTTCATTGGTGGGCGCGTTCAAAAGGCACACATCCTAACTTAGTTTCTAAGACGTTTCAATGTGGTCTTATACAAACTGTATGATTCTTAATGAATAAAGTAAGTATACTTCTTTTATATGTACTAATAATAATACACACATCAACAAAGTCTAGGGAACACGGGTAAAATAGAGTGTTTTGGGGAAAAAGGTGTTTTTTTTTGGTTTTTGTTTTAAGCGTCGTATGTCGATAGAAGCGCAATTTTATACTCTTTTTAATGCTGTGATTTAATTAAAGGGTTGCCATAGAAAAAAATGAAAATTTAGTATGAAAACGAATTTCGCTGAACTCGTTAAACAACCAGACTTACGGTGTGAATACGTCCATTATTTTGCATGAACATGAAATCTTGGTCGAGCTGCTATTGGTGGGGTATCACCATAGAGTACACAACCTCATCACGGTATTGCTCTGCATTTAAAGTGTCTAGTGCCAAAACGAGATCTGTTCTTTTACTCAGACGAATTTCAGCCCACAACATGATTATTCCGCTTTGGTAGGGATGAACTTCCTGTAGATTCTGAAGTCAACTCTGGTGACCAGGAACTCGATAAACACGTGGTCTCCTTGAATGAGAATAACATTCGAAGCAAGATTCATCAGAAACCAGAACACATGCCCATTGATTGTCAGCCTATCGCAAAGGTGCGTTAGCCCAAACAAGAACATATCTCATTTTGGCATGAGACACTTTAAATGCAGAGCAATACCGTGATGAGGTTGAGTACTCTATGGTGGTACCCCACCAATAGCAGCTCGACCAAGATTTCATGTTCATGCAAGATAATGGACGCATTCACACCGTAAGGCTGATTGTGAACGAGTTCAGCGAGTACAATATCACAGTATTAGAGTGGCCTGCGCAATCTGCCGATCTTAATTTTATTGAATATGCGTGAGCTTTGCCAGGCAGAAGAGCTTTCAGGAATTTTATCCAAAATTTTAATACAGAGAAAGAACTTTTTTGCACCTTTTCAGAGTATAGAGAATTATTCCTCAGACAACGATTGATATCCCTATACATAGTATGCCACGTTGATTTAGAGCCCCCGTAATGTTGTAGGTGGACGAACAGATGTCTAAAAAGTAACTAAGAATAAAAAAATTTAAATAATTTTTTAACGCGTCAATAGATTATTTATTGAAATAAACTGTATTTGTTTCTCAGTTTCGGCACTATTTTAGTGTTTAGACTAAATTTTCATTTTTTTTTATGGCAACCCTTTAATTAAATTTAGCATTAAAAATAGTATAAAATTCCGCTTCTATTGACATACGACACTCAAGACAAAAAACCCAAAAACATACAGTTTTTGCCCAAAAAACAATATATTAGCCGTGTTCCCTAGACTTTGTTGAGTGTGTATTATTTAAAGAGGTAACGTTGGTAACAAGTTTGTATGTATGTTAGGGGTAGGTAATCTCCGAAACCGCTAAACCGATTTCAAAAATTCTTTCACCAATAGAAAGGTAAATTATTAGGGAATAACATAAGCTATAACTTATTTGAAAATATAGAAGAAGTATGATCAGGATAATAAGGCCAGTTCATACCATTCCCACAATAAGGCTTATCCTCCTCAGTGAGACAGTAGCTCATACTGGTCAATGTAGCCGCAATGAGTCGCTTGCTACACAAAGAGAACTCAAAGTTCAATCCATTGACAGCGGTCGTAGACTGGGAACCCATGAGGTGACCTCGGCATTCGACGTTCGGAAAGTTGTCGTCGTGGTGGGCTCCAAAACTGTGGCCTGTGTTTGTTATTGTTTTAATACAACTTATATTTAAATAAAGCTTTTAAAATTATCTACCCATAAGTTAAGCGTTCCGCGGTTTCGTGCGCGTAACTCCCGATCCCATGGGAATATCGAAATACAAAGTAGCAGTTATTCCCGATGAATCAATGTATCTCATACCAAGTGTCATCAATATTGGTCTAGTAGTTTCGGAGTCTATTCGTCATCGTCACAAACAAAAAAAAACAGAAGGACAAGAAAGTGATCTTATAAGGGTTCCTTTTTTTACCTTTTGAGGTACGGAACCCTAAAAAAAAACATTTCTCATTATAATATTTGTGTAGATGAAAACCATGAAACCCCAGACCTAACAAAAAAATTATAAATAAGGATTTTTCTTAAGTTTGAGAAAATTACCCTAACTAGCCCATACTTTGGAGAATTTTCTAAATGAGACAACATTATTATTACGTAACAAGTGTACCTATCTGCTAAAAAGAAATCATCATTTATTAGCCACAAGCCACTACCTACTGAACATGGACCTACTTCAAGGACTTCCATGCCCTATGCGTCCAACGGCTTCCCGTGACCTTAATTTAGTAGTCAGTCCGCCTTGTCGGAGGCTGGCCCGCGCTTCGTTTCACAAATATTCGTGTGGGTGGTATATGGAACAGGGGAACAAAATGTGATTACCCATCTCATGTGCCAATGTAAGTGCAGCGATTCTCTCAGGCACCCGATCGCTGTCGTCAGTTGTGGCGTGCGCTATAGCCAGCGTGTTGAAGGAACGGCCGTAGGCGCGTCGGTCGCAGAGTCCGCCGGCAGCGCCTCCCATACCACCACCGAGGGAAGTGAAACTAGGTGTAAAAAAAAACACGAAAATAACGTAAAATTCTTAAAAACATCCTTAATTTTTTTATTCTTCTGTTTTTAGTATTTGTTGTTATAGCGGCAAATACATCATCTGTGAAAATTTAAACTCTTTATCTCTTTACAGACAGACGGACGGACTACGAAGTCTTAGTAATAGGATCCCGACCGACCGACCGATTTTAACCGACTTCAATAAAAAGGAGGAGGTTCTCGATTCGGATGTACTTACTTATGTATTATAAAAGTACAATTTTCTACATTTAATTTAATAAAGCGGTTTTTTCTTTATAACCAATAGGCTTCGAAACTATTGGACCGATTTAGATGAAACTTAGTATGAGGATACATTGATTCATTGGGAGTAACATACGCTACTTTTTATCCAGATATACCCACGGGATCGGGTGAAACACGGAGCGCTGCTAGTTTTGTTAATAAAGCGATAAGGGAAACTGGCGGTAGGAATTTCTTAAGAAGGAGCACCCGACAACCCTTGACAGAATGTCTTGGCACCCCGTCAGATAGGGAGAGCCAACCCTACGTACCATAATAAGGTCCAAATAGTACAGAAAAATCATTAAGCTGTAGTGTAATGACGACGCCATCATAGATTAATCAATAATTACTATGTACCTGCAATACCACCCACCATGATAGAATATTTATATTTAAAATAAACAAATGAATATTGTATTTCAGTAATATGATCCATTCCTAGATAACCATATTAGTTAATTCTTATCAATTTTGTAAGTTAATAAATATACCAAACTAGCTGCGCCCCGCGGTTTCACCCGCGCAAGTCCGAGTCTCGTAGGAATATCGGAATAAAAAGTAGCTTATTTGTTAGGGTCTCTAGCTACCTGCTACCGACTTTCATCACAATTCGTATAGTAGTTTTTGTGTTTAGCAATGCCAGTATTAAGGGAAAGCGGTGTTATAGGAAAGCGAGACGTTAAGGGAAGGAACGTCACGTCAAGGTAACGTGGGAGAGCGAAGTCTTGGGAAAGCGAAGACGTGGAAAACGGTTATATTTTTAGGAGTCCAGACAGACCCAGAATGCTTTTCTGACACGGAACCGTCGCAGATGGAGTAGCAAACACGTGCGAGCGAAGCGAGCGGTTATATTTTAAGGAGTCCAGACAGACCCAGAATGCTTTTCTGACACGGAACCGTCGCAAATGGAGTAGCAAACACGTGCGAGCGAAGCGAGCGGTTATATTTTTAGGAGTCCAGACAGACCCAGAATGCTTTTCTGACACGGAACCGTCGCGGATGGAGTAGGTAACGTTAGTACGTGCTAGCGAAGCGAGCGGTTATATTTTGAGGAGTCCAGACAGACCCAGAATGCTTTTCTGACACGAAACCGTCGCGGATGGAGTAGCAAACACGTGCGAGCAAAGTGAGCGGTTATATTTTAAGGAGTCCAGACAGACCCAGAATGCTTTTCTGACACAGAACCGTCGCGGAATGAGTAGTAAACACGTGCGAGCGAAGTGAGCGGTTTTATTTTAAGGAGTCCAGTCAGACCCAGAATGCTTTTCTGACACAGAACCGTCGCGGAATAAGTAGCAAACACGTGCGAGCGAAGCGAGCAGTTAGATTTTTAGGAGTCCAGACAGACCCAGAATGCTTTTCTGACACGGAACCGTCGCGGATGGAGTAGGTAACGTTAGTTATTGTGACCAAACACGTGCGAGCGAAGCGAGCGGTTATATTTTAAGGAGTCCAGACAGACCCAGAATGCTTTTCTGACACGAAACCGTCGCGGATGGAGTAGCAAACACGTGCGAGCGAAGTGAGCGGTTATATTTTAAGGAGTCCAGACAGACCCAAAATGCTTTTCTGACACAGAACCGTCGCGGATTACATTCGCCGCGGCTTACATTTCTAGGAGTCCAGATAGGCCCGGAATGTTTTTTTGACAAATTACCGTCACGGATGGAGAAGGTTAGGTTAGGTCCCCTCCCCTTTTCCTCCTCTTCTTCTTACTTGTCCTCCCCATTCCTCCCCTCCCCCTTTCCTCTCCTCCCCCTTTCCTCTCCTCCCCCTTTCCTCTCCTCCTCCTTTCCTCTTCTCCCCATTTCGTCTCTTTCCTCTTGGATCCCCTTCCTCTTTCCTATCCTCCCCTTTCTTGTCCTCCCCCTTTCCTGTGCTCCCCCTTTTTATTTTTCTTACCCTTCTCCCCTTCATCACTCTCTCCGCCTCCGCCCAACTACAACCTTTTAATATATTTTGAGTCCTGATCCCGTAAGTCCAGATCCCGTGGGAATATCGGGAAAAAATTAGCCTTTGTGTTAATTCAGGTACTCAGCTATCTACTTACTGATTTTCACCGCAATCTGATCGGTAGTTTTTGCGTAAAGGAGTAATCCCGTAAGTCCCGATCCCGTAGGAATATCGGGATTAAAAGTAGCCTATGTGTTAATCCAGGTCTCTGGCTATCTACATACCGAGTTTCAACGCAATCGGTCCAGAAGTTTTTTGTGTGAAGGAGTAATCCCGTAAGTCCCGATCCCGTGGGAATATCGGGATAAAAAGTAGCCTATGTGTTAATCCAGGTACTCAGCTATCTAAATACCGAGTTTCAATGCAATTGGTCCAGTAGTTTTTGCGTGAAGGAGTAACAAACATACACACACACACACACACACACATACACACACACAAACTTTCACATTTATAATATTAGTAGGATAGGATAAGGCACCGCAACGAGATAAGTAACATTTATTGTAAACTAGCTGCGCCCCGCGGTTTCACCCGCGCAAGTCCGAGTCTCGTAGGAATATCGGAATAAAAAGTAGCTTATTTGTTAGGGTCTCTAGCTACCTGCTACCGACTTTCATCACAATTCGTATAGTAGTTTTTGTGTTTAGCAATGCCAGTATTAAGGGAAAGCGGTGTTATAGGAAAGCGAGACGTTAAGGGAAGGAACGTCACGTCAAGGTAACGTGGGAGAGCGAAGTCTTGGGAAAGCGAAGACGTGGAAAACGGTTATATTTTTAGGAGTCCAGACAGACCCAGAATGCTTTTCTGACACGGAACCGTCGCAGATGGAGTAGCAAACACGTGCGAGCGAAGCGAGCGGTTATATTTTAAGGAGTCCAGACAGACCCAGAATGCTTTTCTGACACGGAACCGTCGCAAATGGAGTAGCAAACACGTGCGAGCGAAGCGAGCGGTTATATTTTTAGGAGTCCAGACAGACCCAGAATGCTTTTCTGACACGGAACCGTCGCGGATGGAGTAGGTAACGTTAGTACGTGCTAGCGAAGCGAGCGGTTATATTTTGAGGAGTCCAGACAGACCCAGAATGCTTTTCTGACACGAAACCGTCGCGGATGGAGTAGCAAACACGTGCGAGCAAAGTGAGCGGTTATATTTTAAGGAGTCCAGACAGACCCAGAATGCTTTTCTGACACAGAACCGTCGCGGAATGAGTAGTAAACACGTGCGAGCGAAGTGAGCGGTTTTATTTTAAGGAGTCCAGTCAGACCCAGAATGCTTTTCTGACACAGAACCGTCGCGGAATAAGTAGCAAACACGTGCGAGCGAAGCGAGCAGTTAGATTTTTAGGAGTCCAGACAGACCCAGAATGCTTTTCTGACACGGAACCGTCGCGGATGGAGTAGGTAACGTTAGTTATTGTGACCAAACACGTGCGAGCGAAGCGAGCGGTTATATTTTAAGGAGTCCAGACAGACCCAGAATGCTTTTCTGACACGAAACCGTCGCGGATGGAGTAGCAAACACGTGCGAGCGAAGTGAGCGGTTATATTTTAAGGAGTCCAGACAGACCCAAAATGCTTTTCTGACACAGAACCGTCGCGGATTACATTCGCCGCGGCTTACATTTCTAGGAGTCCAGATAGGCCCGGAATGTTTTTTTGACAAATTACCGTCACGGATGGAGAAGGTTAGGTTAGGTCCCCTCCCCTTTTCCTCCTCTTCTTCTTACTTGTCCTCCCCATTCCTCCCCTCCCCCTTTCCTCTCCTCCCCCTTTCCTCTCCTCCCCCTTTCCTCTCCTCCTCCTTTCCTCTTCTCCCCATTTCGTCTCTTTCCTCTTGGATCCCCTTCCTCTTTCCTATCCTCCCCTTTCTTGTCCTCCCCCTTTCCTGTGCTCCCCCTTTTTATTTTTCTTACCCTTCTCCCCTTCATCACTCTCTCCGCCTCCGCCCAACTACAACCTTTTAATATATTTTGAGTCCTGATCCCGTAAGTCCAGATCCCGTGGGAATATCGGGAAAAAATTAGCCTTTGTGTTAATTCAGGTACTCAGCTATCTACTTACTGATTTTCACCGCAATCTGATCGGTAGTTTTTGCGTAAAGGAGTAATCCCGTAAGTCCCGATCCCGTAGGAATATCGGGATTAAAAGTAGCCTATGTGTTAATCCAGGTCTCTGGCTATCTACATACCGAGTTTCAACGCAATCGGTCCAGAAGTTTTTTGTGTGAAGGAGTAATCCCGTAAGTCCCGATCCCGTGGGAATATCGGGATAAAAAGTAGCCTATGTGTTAATCCAGGTACTCAGCTATCTAAATACCGAGTTTCAATGCAATTGGTCCAGTAGTTTTTGCGTGAAGGAGTAACAAACATACACACACACACACACACACACACATACACACACACAAACTTTCACATTTATAATATTAGTAGGATTAAATATCAAACAATACTGTAAAACATACGTCATTACCTACTAGCATTTAGTAGTATATAAGGGCATATTAATCCCACATTAAAACAGTTATAACCTGGAAGTCAAGTCTTTCACTTAAACCCTGCTCCGCACATTACAAAGCAAATGATTTTTATACTTATACTAGATAAGGTTGCAGCAATATTTTCACTAGGAGCGTGTCTATACTAATATTATAAAGCTGAAGACTTTGTTTGTTTGTTTGAACGCGCTAATCTCAGGAACTACTGGTTCAAATTGAAAAATTATTTTTATGTTGGATAGTTTATTTATCGAGGAAGGATAAAGGCTACTTTTTATCCAGATATTCCCACTGGATCGGGAGTTACGCGGATGAAACCGCGGTGCGGATTTCCTCCTATATGCTAGTATAGGTATATAATAGGAAATGTGCAGATACCTTGGGACCTACGAGTATATTTACCTCTATCTATTTAGTATATTATATCTATCTATTCATATAAAATGCTTTGTCCTGAATGACAGACTGACTAACTGACGGATCAACGCACAGCCGAAACCGTTGATCGTAGAATCCTAAAACTTGGAGGGTGTGTCCTTTGTATGACGTAGGCATCCGATAAGAAACGATTTTCCAAAAGTCTACTCCTTAGGGGGTGAAAAAGGGGGGCAAAGTTTGCATGGGACAACGTGATTCCATTGTCCACTTTCAACTTTTACGCGAACGGAGTCGCGGGCAAAAGCTAATCTATGTATATTTACCTCAGACCAAGAGTCCTATTATGAAAAGCGTGTCCAGAGAATGCGACGCCCAAACACACTTCAGACAGCCTCCTTAACCTTGCAAACTTCATCAAGTAGTCGCGGCCGTCGACAGATTTCATATTGAGAAGGTTCCCAAATACGCGCGTGTTAGTGTCTTCAGATGTCAAAACTAGGATGTATTTTACTGAGAACCCTGGTAGAGTAGAGGACGAAGTAATGATTACTTTTCGGAACGATTTTGTTAATAGCTTTTGTCACTATAATAGCGCTGTCAGAGTAATATATCGAGTAGAGGCAGACAGACACAAAACACGTGTCAAGGAGGTAATGAATGGTGTCACTAACTAAGTTCAATTTAAGTACACTAAAGTTATAAATAACACTTTACCAATATTATCCGGCACACCATCTTCATTAAAGTCCGCGTTCCTAAATATAATATCAGCCTGAGCTATGGAATGCAGCATTCTTCTAACAACATGGTTTAAACTGGAATTAGCGTCTTTTTCGAAGAACTCCTTGTCTGCGAGGAGGAGCAGGTCACAGATGCGAGCTCGTGCTATGCCGGGGACGTAGGGGCGGTGGTCGAATCGATAGGGGAAGTATGGAAACTCGAGGTTTATCTGGAAGAAAACAGGCTGACGTTAGCGTCCTAATCGAGGAATTTCTTGTCTGCTAAGAAGCAGATCACAGATACGAGCGCGGGCTATGCCGGGGACGTAGGGGCGGTGATCGAATCGATAGGGGAAGTATGGAAACTCGAGGTTTATCTGGAAGAAAACAGGCTGACGTTAGCGTCCTAATCGAGGAATTTCTTGTCTGCAAGGAGAGGAAGCTAATCTAAGATGCGAGCGTTGGCTATGTCGGTGTGGTGTTCGAATTGATAGTAAAAGTAAGTATTAAAAGTTTAGGTTTACCTACGTTTGGTAATGTATAAAACGGTTTAAAATGCCCAGAACTATGACTAGTCCACAACTAAAGGATTAAGAAGCAGCAAATTAACAGTAGCCGTTCAGTTACTAGTTAATCTTAGGCAGATCCTGATTAGCGCAACACGGTTCCTTAGACAACCTAATTAAGATTTCAAGATGTGGTTTCTCTTATTATATTTTCTGTTGTTTATTATTTTCCTCTTTCATAGATTTTTAGAGTTCCGTACCCAAAGGGTAAAAACAAATTAGGCTATAGACTCCACTGTCCATCCGTCCGTCTGTCTGTCACCAGACTGCTATCAGGGTTCAAGGTCTCATGAGCCGTGATATAGACAGTTGAAATTTGCACAGATGATGTAGGTACTTATTTCTGTTGCCGCTATAACAAGTACTATTTACGCGTTGACTCGAGAACCTCCTCCGTTTTTGTAGTCGATTAAAATTTGAATATAATGGTGCGGAACCCTTCGTGCGCGAGTCCAACTCACACTTGGCCGGTTTCTTATCATTAAGCTATGTTAAGCTATTGCATAGCTTTTATCGCGGGCTTTGAGCGCGGCGACCGAATCAAGAAATTCCGTAACGAAAATAAAACCTAACACTCCCCACCCCCGCCTACCATGTAGCTCGGCTGAGTGGTTTTTCTTTCTAAATTACGGCACGTACAATGCATCATCACCTGTTCACCTGTGAATAGTCTCGTCTCAACCTCGGCGCGTGCATGTCGTCGTTTTCAAAAGCACCAAAATACTTCTTCGGATGGTCTTGGTTGTAAGGATCGGCGTGGAGGGTATGGTTATCTGAAAATTACGCGGGAGTCTATTACTTGTTGGATTAATGCGGCACAAGTAGATATACGGACTGTTTTCCCCAATTCCTTCCTTTCTCTCTCTTAGGTGATGATAGAATATCAGCGTTCACTCGCTAGAGTAAAACTACACACTGAGTCATGGCCCTTTTGTACTGCTGCAACACACGCATGTTGTTTATACTTTGATTGGAGTGAAAATGTTGTAATAATTAAATTTAGTTGAGTTATTTCTGCGGGAGGATGGAATAGGTTTGTGCCCAGCAGCAGTTTAGTCTACCATTTCCAGGGGGAAAGTACTTGTCAATACGTCTGGAGCCAAATAGGCCACGGGTTTCAACACGATGTTTTCTTTCACCGTAAGAGCAACGTCAATTACAGTCAACACAGGTTATTAATAAATTTTCAGCTTTTCAGCTTAAAAGTATTTCCTAGCTTAAAAGTATTTTCTAAAATACTAGCAGGCACTAGCAGCGCTCCGCGATTTTACCCGCGTAACCTCCTATGCCGTAAAAATATCGGAATAAAAAGTAGCCTATGTTACTCTCAGTGAATCAATGTATCCTCATACCAAGTTTCATCAAAATCGGTCAAAGAGTTTCGAAGCATATTCGTTACAAACAATTTTTTTTTTCTTTTTTTATATTATGGTAGGTATAGTTAATTAAGACTAACTCAAATGCAAAACCCCATAGAACTCATTGTCGTCTCCAATGTAACCCTCAGCTGATCCCGCAGTGGGATCATCAACCGGGAACCCATATGCCATGGTGATGTTGTGTAGAGGAAGCACGTGGAGTGAGTTCTGATCATCTTCAGGCTCAGGGTTGAGGAGTATAGCCGAGTGCTCACTTGTCAGGGCTGAGTTACCTGATCAAAGGGATATAGTTATAAACTAGCTCCGACCCAAGGGCAATCGGCATACTGGTAGTTTACTAAGCAAAGAATGAAGAAGGACCTAAGATACTTTGATACCCAAAGAATAATGACAAAACATCGAACAAACATTACTTGGAAACATTAGAAGGTTAGGTTCTAAGATAGTAGGATATTAAAGCTTCCTTGTAACTATATTTAGGGTATGACCAAACCGAGAGAGGTCGCGCGTTCAGAGTTCTGCGTTCGTTGTTGATTTACGTCACCCTAGCAAACAAGATCCAAAAATAGTTGGCATTCTGACCGCGCAACGAGACACTGCACACTAGAAAGCAGAAGGCCCCGAACGCTAGAACACGCTAGTTTAGTCAAACCCATAAAATTGCCGTAGGCATAGCCCGTACGTGCTCCAAGTTTAGATTACACCGGGTTATCAGCCGCCAATGAGACGGGGCGGATCCGTGGAGTAGACGAGCGTCGTCCGGGCACGGACGGGACACGGATCATGGACTCCTTTTTTCTTTTTTTACATTGCAATCCCTAAGACCTTCAGCAACTGGTTAGGCGGATGAGTGTGTTTGTCATGCATGGTGTCCGTCCAGTGAAGAACCCATATTCGTTTCATTCCAGACGGTCTCTTGGAGCTGTTCGTTTTAAGCTATTGAAGCTTGTTATCATGTACTGTGTGCTTCGTAAAAAATGTGGTATGTAAGGCCACGGACACGGCACGACTTGGTCTAATGAGAATCATCCCTTATTCATCCTACATCTAGTTATTTAAAAAATGAAATTACCAACAGGTTTCAATTTCAAGCACAACAAATGGCTTTCCTTCCCGAACTTAGCGTTAATGACGCTAAAGCCATAGGAACGGCAATCGTCCTCGTCCAGCCTTCGAGTAGCTTTCATCTCTTTTGTTACAGCTAATAGAAACCATGGCAGAAATAATTTAAACATTGTATAATATAATTTTGTGGGAGCCAAATACCGAAACATAGAATTTATTTGAATGTCACACTCAAAGACATTAGAAACTCCTTGGTCAAAATTAGTACTTACAAGAAACCTGACAGGAGTTGTGATGGATGATGGATGACCTATTTTTACGTGGTAGCAAAGCGTGCAAAGCCAAAACTTTAAAAAAACCTGTAGGTATAAGCACAGTATAAGCGTATAAGGTTGTCGCTTATACTGTGTCGGTTGTGAGGCACCTACCTAGATTTATATGATATAATATCTACCATGTACCCATGCCATGGACGTACTTTTAAATGTTACGTCCATGTGGTATCTACTCGGAACAATAGCATTAATTGTTCTGCCTACCACCGAACTTTCATCACTACATAGTATAAAACAAAGTCGCTTTCTCTGTCCCTATATCACTATGTATGCTTAAATCTTTAAAACTACGCAACGTATTTTATATAGCGTTTTTTTTTAATAGATAGAATGATTCAAGAGGAAGGTTTATATTTGTATAATACATGCATAATATAGCCGTGCGAAGCCGGAGCAGGTCGCTAGTGATTTTATAAAAGCTGAGAATTTCTCTGCGCATACCCCCAACACAGAACGATGTGAAGTGCAAACCATTGTGGCTTGGAGAGGACGTATTTATGTCGTTACATACATCATAGAATAATTTCTTGTTTTAGTTTAAATGTTTTTGAAGAAGAAAGAAAAATGGAGATAAGAATATTTATTTAATAGATTTTGGGTACATTGAAGTGTTATTACTGTGTATCATTTTAGGTTTTTTTTTTACTCCAACCAAGAAATAATTATCTAGCGTCTAAAAGGAAAAGATTATTCCTTGCTTCAAGAAACTTTTTTGTCTTTATAGCTGTTAGAGGTAAAAAAAGATTCATAAAAATCGGTTGATAAAAAAAGAAGATATGCGCGAACATCCATAAAAAAAAAACATACATACATCCGAATTGAGAACCTCCTCCTTTTTTTGAAGTCGGTTAAAAATAAATGTGAACGGTCTGCGACTGTATGTACTAGACTAGCCCTACGACTTTAATGACATTCACCATAATTACTATTCTATTTTTAGAATCCCACACGTTTCGTGGAAGGCAAGGTTTACTAGGTATATACCTAACTAAATATAGCCTAATGGAATCACGTGACGCATACAAAAACCTGGATAGGTACGTTCGCTGGGATTACAATGCACGGTCGATGCCTACATCAGGGAACAGTCATCATTAGTTAGATAGTTCTGGAGTTTTAACATTGAAAATATTTGTTTTCGTGATAGAGTATATAGAATGTTTATTACAGGATGTCCGGTAATAAATGGATAAGCAGGCATCTAAGGATAGAGGACACTGTGCCGGTTCAGAAAAATAAAAGTTATGTTCTATATAAGTATCTCGGTTTCCGAGATATCCGCCATTTAAAAAAAATTATAAATTTCACTTCCTTCCCTGTTTTTTGATGCCAAAATTGAAAATGAAGGAATTATTCCAATCTGCTCTTGCCTATTTCATTGAGATTCTGAAATGGTATAATATGTGGTAGGTAAAGCTTATTTACGTTACCGTGCGTCCTATCACTGGAACTTTACATTAAGTTTACTATAGTTTAACGCCAAGTTAAAATACATATAGGTATGCCACGTACATTCGTGCTAGTGATAATAAAATTCAATGTTTGGACACACAATAAATAAAAATAAAAAAATAGTCGGACGACAAATAGTCGTCCGACATTTGTCGTCCAACAAATAGTCGTCCGACATTTGTCGTCCGACATTTGTCGTCCGTCAATAGTCGTCCGACATTTGTCGTCCGTCAATAGTGGTCCGACATTTGTCGTCCGTCAATAGTCGTCCGTTAAAAAATACCATATGTACGTCTTAATACACTCACAGCCAAATTAAAAACAGTAGGCCCAGGCATACATTTTCGCCGCGCCGTAGAGAGGGGATAGCTGTCTACTCTCCATCCGTCTTACGCTTTTTCGATCAGGTCACGTGTCCTGACGCGAGTTTAAGATTTTATACCCATTACAGAAAAAGTGCTCAACGCCGCTAAAGAAGTTTTCACTTCAAAAATCATATTTAGTAAGTTTTCTTAAAATTCCTTACAAACTAAATTCATACAAATATTAAAATTAAAACAATACTATAAATAAAGTTTAATAGGTACCTACAATATTATAATTTTACCAACTATATACTTAATTAATACTTTACTTTATAATTAATAGCAAAGAATAATAAAAAATCTAATAAGTTTCATTGCGTCTTGGATGGCAATAACTTTAGCAGCCAGTCCTAATAATCTGGAAGTAATCAAAGTAAATTAAAATTGTTTTTACTTTTAACCCAATGTTTACAATGCAGCTGGAGTAGCGAGTGAACTCGCAAAGCTTAGCTATAACTATTACGTTACAAATTCATTGACAAATTAATCTTCGAACGAGATCCAAAACGGGGCAACTATTGACACGAATGAGTTTTCTAATGAATGAACTGTAGGTGATCAATTAACTTTCAAATATATCTACTCTAGACGGTTACCGTTAGAGTTTGGTCGGTTCTAGGGTTCCGTAGCTAAAGGGCAACAACGTTACCCTGTTGGTACACCCTTTTATCCGTTGTCTTGCACCACAAGTGTAGTTGCTTAGCTCGGGGCTAGATAGCGATTTGTGGAATGTCCTGCAATATTTATTTTTTTCATACCAGAAGGCTATTCGATTTCGATTGCATTTCGATGGCCAAAAATACCCTCAAAGTGGCTAAAACAAAACACTTTAAAAAAAATCATTTTGGTATTCTCAAGAGTATTTTTTGTAATCGAAATGATATTGCAATGTAATTCGATCAATTTTATTAACGAGAATAATAATTGGCCTTCTGATTGCTGAGCATTGTCATAGTCATGTATTCTGACATAGTCATGGCAGTTATAAGTTTTATGCTACCAAAGAATTTGCTTTTTGTGTCATTATCCAGGAAGGAAGGAAACAGTTGACTACGTTTGTATGGAGAGAGAGAGAGAGCCGGTCTAAGTCAAAGTAATTTTTTTTAATTCATTTGGATGCATAATACATTAAAATTTGTATAAAGATCACATTGAATCGTTTTAAAACTTAGTTAGGATAGTTAGGATGTGCCTTCGGAACGCGTCCACCAATGAGAAGAAGGCACAAAAAACTCATGAGGTTTTTTTTTATGTGGTCACGCTCACAAGGTCAATATTTGAAAGTATTATTTGAAATGGAGCAACTAAAGTCACGTCCATGGGTTCTTATCAAAGACGAAGCATCATAGTACGCCTTACTGCACAATTTATGTGTTATAAAAGTTTTGAACCTATTAATGGACATGTCATATACATCTTTAGGTAATTCATTATATTACTAGCGACCCGTCCCGGCTTCGCACGGCTGTATTATGCATGTATTATATTTAAAAACCTTCCTCTTGAATCACTCTATCTATTAAAAAAAACCGCATCAAAATCCGTTGCGTAATTTTAAAGATCTAAGCATACAAGGGACATAGGGATATAGGGACGGCGAAAAGTGACTTTATTTTATACTATGCTATGTAGTGATAGTGATACAGAACCCACAGTATACGAGTCCGAGTCGCACTTGACCGGGTTTTTAAACAGTTGTACTGTTAGGCTTACCGCAGACGTTAGACGCGATACAAAGTAAACTTAGTAAGTAAATGTAAGTATTTAGGTTAAGAGTTAACGCGATGGCCTGTCACAAAGTAAACTAAGTAACTTAGATAAATATATTATACTAGCTTATGTCTGCGACTTCGTTCACGAGGTCTACGGGGAACTGAACTCGTAATATTACATTATCAAAATATTATATTCACAAATTATATTTGTACTAGCTGCGCCCCACGGTTTCACCCGCGTTAGTCCCGATCCCGTGAAAATATATGACGGAAATTAAGTAGCTTTTGCGTTAATCCAGGACTCCAGCTATCTACAAATAGAGGGCTATCGCTCGCATACTCTTTTTTGGGATTATGCCGTTTGGCATAACAGTTTTAGCCTAAAGTTTTTTTTAGCATAAATTATGATACGCAACACTCTGCCTAACATAATTCTGATAAACACATAATGGTGACATTTGACAGATGTCAAAGTGACATTTGCCAGATGTCAAAGTGACATTTAACAGATGTCAAAGTGACATTTGACATATGCCAAAGTGTCAATTTTTCGACACTTTTCGTTATATTTTGAACAATTCACATAAAAAAATATAGCCTATGTTCTATTTTGATGTATAAGCTATATAATTGTAAAGTTTCATTAAAATCCATTTGGTAGTTATTGCGATAAAGAGTAACAAACATCCATACATACAAACTTTCACGTTTATAATATTAGTACGATTTATGCTTAGATATTTGTCTGTGGTCTGGTTGTTTCTATGCAGGTATTATAAGTTATAAATATCTTTACATAGTATAAAACAAAGTCGGTTTTTTATGTCTGTCCCTATGTATGCTTAGATCTTTAATAGTAGGTATGCAACGGTTTTTGATGCGGTTTTTTGAATAGATAGAGTGATTCAAGAGGAAGGTTTTTATGTATAACATATGCAATAGATAGCCGTGCAAAGCCGGGGCGGGTCGCTAGTCGTCACTACATAGTATAAAACAAAGTCGCTTTCTCTGTCCCTATATCCCTATGTATGCTTAAATCTTTAAAACTATGCAACGGATTTTGATGGGGTTTTTTTAATAGATAGAGTGATTCAAGAGGAAGGTTTATATGTTTAATACATGCATAATATAGCCGTGCTAAGCTGGGGCGGGTCGCTTTTTTATACTAAATTAAATTGGTCAGTAAATATATTGCAAATGGATTGCCTAAAAAATTGGTCAGTCAAACATAACTTTGAACTTAATCCCCCTTATTCCAAAACGAGGTTTAAGGATAGTCCGAGATGTGGATTTAAACCTTAGATTTAGATACAGATTTACTCGTGAACTATAGTATAAACACTATGTTTTTATAATTTATAGGGATAGTGTTTAGACTTAGTTCCCTATATAATAGGGGTAGTGTTTTGACTATAATTCACGAGTAAATCTATGTCTAAACCTAAGGTTTATATCCACATCTCGGACTATCCTTAAACCTCGTTTTGGAATAAGGGGGAATATGTTTGGATGGACGTAGTATTTATTGATACTTGGTTCTGGTAGTGGGACCTATTTACACTAGTATAATAATAGTACATTGCGATACAAGTATGGAAAGTTGATCATTCCATAGAGGCGGTTTATGAGGCGCGAGCGGAACGCGAGCGTGGCAAAAGCCGAGATGGAATGATAAATCCACACGTGTATCGTACGACGTATTTTATCACAGTTGCGAATAAACAAAAAGATTTGTTAGAATAATAAAAAGTTTTTAAGAATTTTAGGTTACTTATGTTTACTATTTTTTGTTAATTACACTCCCGAAAGGCTTAAGGCAAAAGACTTTTAACCTATACAGCCTCGTCTGACATACAATATTTTTTTAGCTTTTTTTTAATTGTTTTTGCGGGGCGGTTAAAAACAGAATAAAATGGTAAGGAAAAAATATATTTATGTACCTAAAGAAAAAACAAAATAAAAACAAAACTCAATTTTTAATTATTTTCAAAGACGTTATCACGTAAAATTATCGTTCATTATCAAACTTTAGAGACAACCTTTTGAAAAGAAGAAAAAAGGTACCAACAAAGAGTTTTAAGCCAGCAAGGCTTAAAACTCTTGAGGGTACCTTTTTTCTATACATCAAAACAGTATAACCCAGATAAATAAGAATGTTTCATCTGCCTAATATGTCATTAGCAGTAAGATACGTATTTGACTTATCGGGATAACGTATTATTTTAGCACTAGTTGGATTTTTTTTTAACGCACGCGTTTATAATTCGTTGCATTATGAGCCTAAAAGCGGTTTAATAAGATCCACTTTATGAGCAACTGTGATAAAAAAAGATTTTTTTTTGTTTGTAACTCAACGAAAAAATGCCACTTATCACTTTTTTCGATCAGAAGAGCTCGATAATAATAAAAAAAACATAAAATAATCTAGGTACAGTCGGCTGCATAATTGCAGCCCCCGGTAGAGTTCAAAAATTTTGATAAATTGATGCGTTAGAAGACTTTAAACTTCAACTAAAGCAGGTGTCTAGTATCTTGCTTGTGTTGAAAACATTCTTATAACAGCCGTTTTGGAGCTCTACGGTGGGTCTGCAATTATGCAGCCGACCGTACTACCTAGTTGATTTTTACGGGGTGTTTTTCTTCAACTATAGACATCTTTAGTTGGTTCCTTTTTGCGTGAGGATAGATTAGGCTTGCCCAACACCTACTACCCTCTCAGCTTAGTCGACCATGTCCAGAGGAAAGAACTTGTCACGATGTTTTCCTTCACCGTAAGAGCAATTTAAAATAATGCATAATCGCACATACATTTTTCGGATACCTAAATCCATTGGTGCCGGCCGGGATCCGAACCCACGACCTACGGGATGAAAGTCAAGGTATCTACCACTAGGCCAACACCGCTTTTACAGGTATCTAATTACGACCACCTATAGATAAGTATTATGTAAATATACAGTGTGTTACAAAAACCCTATAATCTCTCGGTACTAGAAGTTATGAACCCCCAGGATATTATAAAAAAAAATGACGACCTCTGTGGTGCCATGGCGCGGTAGATGAACAAGTTTGTGGGTTCGATTCCCGCCTAAAACAACTATTTAAGTATGTTCATATATATTTTTTTAGTCTGGGTACCTATCTGTATGTATATTATTATTATTTACAAAAGAAAAATATATAGGTATTCTATTTGTTGTCTGACCACCATAACACAAGCCTAGTTGTTTAGCTAGAGGTTAGATGGCACCTTTTATTTTACATATTTTAGAAGCACTCAAACCAGAATCGATTCCTGCCTCCAACAAATATTTCATCCTCATCATCCGCCGGTGTCAGTCTACTGCTGGACGTAGGCCTCTTCCAAGATACGCCACTGAGCCCTATGTGTAAACATTTATGTTATGTATAAATATATGTATAATATGTTATGTATAATATTTATGTGTAAATATTTGTTAGAAGCGGGAATCGAACCCACAACTTTATGTTTCGCAGGCAGGTGTTCGTTCGCCGCGCCATGCATGTCAAAATTCGACAAAATTACTCTGATATGTTAAAAAGTGAATTTCCAATATGTGGCAATGAGCCTTCTGGTAAGTAATGATATTTTTTAAAAAATTCTAGGTAAAAAAGCAATTTTCCCAAACATTTTTGTTTTGTGTAAGATCGAAGTGTACCTTTATCCTATTTAAACGAGCAATTCTTGTATATATATGATTAGGATCTCGGAAACGGCTCCAACGAATTTCATAAAATTTTGTAAACGGAGGCGATACTAAATTTCATGAATTTCAGGGGCGAGGTAAAAAAAACGTAAAATAACCAAGCAAAGCTCGGTCACCCAGGTACTATCAAATAAGAGGGATGACAGGGTTTCTGCAACACACTGTATAAAAAACAAACAATTCTTGTTGGAATCGTCTGGTTTAGAACCTCATTTGACGAGCGGGCCCGGGAGCGGACACTTGTGCCATCTGTGATACAAAGTTTCTAAAAAAAAATGTTGAAATATACGGTTAAAAAATATTGTGCTGAAGGAAGCAAATTTAATCAAGTTTTAGTGTCTATATTGAGTGAGTACCTAGAATGAATTAATTATGTTTTTTTATATTTTTAATAGAACACTATTTTTATCCATAGTAATTATTTTCCCGGGTCGCGTATTTTAATTTTAATTTTTCTTAATAAAAATACGCGATTTAGACCTGGGAAAAAAATCCTTATCATTCTAGTCCCTCAGACTTATTTTTTTATTTTTTTCCAAGTACATATTTTTTGTCCACTCTTCCTTTATTAAAAGCGTATATAAACTTTCAACTTTTTAATAAATTACTGTTTCACTCTCAGGTTTCACTATTTAAAATGGAATATTACCCAAATAAAACAAAATCGGAATATTTTTCTAGCCTCACAAAATAAAATCATAAAACAGGTTTTTTTCTGGACTCTAACAAATATTTCAAAATCAAAATTAACCAAATCGGTTCGGCCGTTCTCAAGTTATGGTGTGACTAAGGGAAATAGGAATTCATTTTATTCGTTGTTTTTACAACAATAATATTATAGAGAGGAATGGATCCTTGGGAGAACCTAACATAGATTTTAAATCCAATATTCCCACGGAATCGGGACTAAAAGGGGTATTACACTACACTGATTCAGGGTCCCTAACCCTTAATTAAGAGAGGTGTTATAAGAGTTAGGCAGTAAGGGTTCCTAATTAGTGCGTCAGAGCCGCCTTACTCCCTAACCGCTTTTTTTGCTTTTTAATCGACTTCAAAAAAAGGAGGAGGTTCTCAATTCGGTTGTATTGTATGTATGTTTTTTTTTATTGATGTTCTGTTAATACAGGTGGCATGGTGTCAAGCCGCTCCTAGATTCGATGTCCGACTGAGTTAGGGTCCCTTTTTAGTGTAGTGTAATAATCGAGGTAAATAATAAGGTCCCTAACCACCTTAAATTCAGGGACCCTGAATCAGTGTGGTGTAATACCCCTGAAATCGCGGAGTGTCCCTAGCTATAGCTAGCTACACATCGCAATCAGTCCAGCCGTAAACAGGATTCTTAATTTAAGAATATTAAATAAATAGCAGTAGGTATTCTTAATTAATTGAGAATACCTACTGCTTATCATTTTAAGATTTTGTACTAAAACCAAAAAAATATTCTACGAAGAAAAAAATTGATCTTTAGGAATTATTTAGGAAGGAAATATAGTGATATAATAAATGTAAATATAGCAGAACATTCCACACATCGCCATCTATCCTCAAGCTAAATAAATAACTACACTTGTGTTATGGGTGCTAGACAACGGATATACTATACTTATATACTTGTCTTTTGTAAATTTACACTTATAATACATAGAAACAACCAGACCACAGACAAATGGGATAAGTTACACAGGGATACGTTTGGAGAAAGCAAATACAAAACCTCTATAAATTATGTCGTTTCAAATGCAGTGCGAAAGTTTAGAAAAAATAAGCTTCATAAATCATCGAAGAGGATATAAAAACCGGCCAAGTGCGATCCGGACCCGCGCACGTAGTGTTCCGTACTATTATATTCTGTTTTAGTACGTGTTGTTATAGCGGCAACAGAAATACATAATCTGTGAAAATTTCAACTGTCTAGCTATCACGGTTCATGAGTTACAGCCTGGTGAAAGACAGACAGACAGATGGACATTGCAAGTGAAGTCTTAGTAATAATGTTCCGTTTTTACCCTTTGGGTACGGAACCCTAAAATGATTTATATTGATAGTGAGAGTGAACAAATCGTCTTTGATTATAGTGTGTTGATAGTTTATTGATAGCGTATTTATAAAATTGTAATTTATGAATGTTTTTAAGAGCCAGTTTTCTTAAGTTGCCTTTATTGGTTTTATGTGGCGTATATGGCGCAACATTCGCAACGTAGCGCGGGTTCGATTCCCCCCGATTCGGTTTCATCCCGATCTTAAAATTTCCCCAATTCACCTTCAATTCACCTTTGTTTGGACTCCCATAGTTATTACAAAAGCAAAATTAGCCAAATCGGTCCAGCCGTTCTCGAGTTTAAGCATTATTGATACATATGTGTTTTTTTGGGCCTTCAGGATTTCATGGCTATTTCCTAAACTATTTAAAGATAGCTAATATTGCATGCCCCGTTTTGACAAATACTAAAATTGCATCATTCGATTTTTGCAAAATAAATTACCCAATCGAACCTGTTAATTTAAAAAAAAATTCGATAGTGTTGCTAATAGAGATCAATACCTGGATACATATTATACTTACTTTTAACCCCCGACGCAAAAACGACGAGGTGTTACCTATAAGTTTGTAAATAATATAATAGATACCTATATATTTTTTTTTATATACCTAATCCTCTATTTTTTAATAAGAAGTAAGTAAGTACCTAAGAATATCTTCTTCTTAATAATGTAATCATCTATTACTTCATTACATAGTAAAACAAAGTCACTTTCTGCTGTCTGTCCCTATGTACCTATGCTTAGATCTTTAAAACTACGCAACGGATTTAAATGCGGTTTTAAATAGATAAAGTGATTCAAGAGGAAGGTTTTTAGGTATAATAAATGCATAATACCTATAGCCGTGCGAAGCCGAAACGGGTCGCTATTAAATTATAAGAGCGAAAAAATTCTGAAATTTTTTCGGGCTAGACACCCCGATTTCGATAAAAACTAAAACTACATCATTAGATTTTTGAAAACCACATTACGTGTTAGATCGAACCACATTACGTGTTAGATCGAACCACATTACGTGTTAGATCGAACCACATTACGTGTTAGATCGAACCACATTACGTGTTAGATCGAACCACATTACGTGTTAGATCGAACCACATTACGTGTTAGATCGAACCACATTACGTGTTAGATCGAACCACATTACGTGTTAGATCGAACCACATTACGTGTTAGATCGAACCACATTACGTGTTAGATCGAACCACATTACGTGTTAGATCGAACCACATTACGTGTTAGATCGAACCACATTACGTGTTAGATCGAACCACATTACGTGTTAGATCGAACCACATTACGTGTTAGATCGAACCACATTACGTGTTAGATCGAACCTGGGAATTTTCGACAAAGAATCACGCCACCACAAACCACTTTTTTCATAATATTTTTTAATTTTTTGTAAATATAGGTTAGCTTTAATTTTTTTAATAATAATATACTTCTATTTAAAAATACATACTTAAGAGGAAAGGGTACCTGGGGCTTTCTCCATACAAACTATTACAAACGTAGTCGACTGTTTTCTCCCTGGATAATGACACTAGAGCAAATATTTTTGGTGCATAAAACTTATAACTGCCATGACCATGCCCCTATTTTTTGTTATTTTTTATTCTTTTATTTTTTTAATTTTAATTTCTATAATAATTAGAAAAACTAAATCAAAATCGGTTCATCCGTTTGGGAGCTACGATGCCACAGACAGACACACACACACACACATACACACACACACACACACACACACACACACACACACAGACACGTCAAACTTATAACACCCCGTCGTTTTTGCGTCGGGGGTTAAAAATTAAAAAAACCAAAACATAGGGGCATAGTCATGGCAGTTATAGGTGTTATGGCACAAAAATATTTGTGCTAGTGTCATTATCCAGGGAGGAAACAGTCGACTACGTTTGTATGGAGAGCGCGCAGGTACCCTTTCACCTTAATTTTCTATAAAAATATAAACGTCTCTATTTTTTAATATTATAACCAACTATTTTTAGCAATACAAACCGAGTTATTTACTCGAAAGATTGCAGAAAACGAAAATGATGACGAATCGTTTTTTATTACGGATGCAGACTTTCTTCTGACATACCTAGAACTGCACATCTAGGTATTTATCTCACAGCAAATTATAAATATAACTTCATACAACTTATTATAAAGTCATCACGGACCAACCTTAATGTAAAAACAACTGTAGATACACTAAGGTTAGGGTTGACTTTCGTTTGTCGCGAAGAAAGATATTTTTAGTTAGCAAAGCCTGATGAATTGCTAACGACTAGCAAGAATTCAAGCGCCATGGACTGGTAAGACGGCTTTTCTATCAGTTTACATAGCGGTGCAGTCTTCCTAAGGGTGAAAACATACTGTAAACTTTTATATCGGTCGACAGAGATCGAGCGGTTTTGACCTATAGTGGTAGATAATAGAATGTTATGGACCAAGTGATTAATTCGGGCATTATGAAGACCAACATGAAAGTGCAATGTGATTATAACTACTGTAATAATTATATGCCCGGGCATTATACATAATGCCTGTCACCTATTGGGCAAAGTAATAAAAATACATGTTTGTTTGTTACCTACTGTTATTTCTATTTAAGACATTAAATCAAAATTTGAAACACAAATAACACAATCCTTCCGTGAAGGCAAACATCGTGATAGAACCAGCGACTTAGTTGACTTGAGTTATTTCCTCTGGACACGTTCGACTAAGCGGATAGGATAGTTTCTGGGAAATCCTACTCGATCTAATACATGTCATAGGCTCTTCAGCGTCCTGAACTAAATTTGCCAGCGCTGTACTATAATCTAATCTATAGATATTAGATGTAAAATGACCACAAAAACAAAATGCCTTTTACGTATAAGCAAAATTAGACGAAAAACAGCGTTTCTAAGGTTACCTATCTATAGCAATTTGTTGCCAACTCCTAATATCCTTGTCAGGTCCTAAAATATAAGTCCTAATCATCCGCTTTCCAAAGTAAAAAGAATCATCAAAATCGGTTTAAAATAAAAGAGAAATATTTATGCCCGAACCGCCATAATTAAAAAAAAAGTACAATTAATAGGTACAATTTAATTAAGAACCTCCATCTTTTTAACCGACTTCAAAAAAGGATGTTCTTCATTTGTTGAGTATATTTTTTATGTATATTCGCCGATTTAAATATATAAAACTCATATTTTGACACGATCGTTGTCACTTATAGTTCTGAAACTAAACTATCAGGCGATAAAATATCTTTAGTCTGTAGTCTCTAAGGTTCTATGCAATGTCTGTCTATACGCGAGCGGAATGACCTAGGTATCTAGATATCTAAGTAACTGGCTCGGAATTAACTTGAACTTTTTTCACAAGTTAAGAACTTAATTGGCTACGACTTGTGCTTATTAAGGCCATTAAAGTTTGTTTTATAAATAGGATAGAGTTTGTTTTATAAATAGACTATTTATTTTCATTTTTTGTTTTGATAAAAACTTAACAAAATGGAAATAAATAAATATACTGTCTAGGACACTCTACACAGCTCCATCTCGCCGTCTCAGCCACTAGGCTTGTGTTATGGTAGCCAGACAACGGTGGTATACAGCTCAAGTATAGCTCAGTTCACCGCTAAACCCAAGATTGTTTTTTATTATATTAAGCTATTGCATAGCTTTTATCGCGGGCTTTGAGCGCGGCGACCGAATCAAGAAATTCCGTAACGAAAATAAAACCTAACACCCCCACTCCGCCTACCATGTAGCTCGGCCGAGCGTTCGCTTAACGTGTATGTATATGGTACGACTGTACGAAGCTCGCACGATGCAATAGCTTTACCGCGACAGTTCCCGAGTGCCATTCGTTTTTTTTTAAATTTCCTTATAAAAGTTTCAGTAGTTGGAAAATTATACGGAAATGTATACCTACTCGTACAAGGTGCCTGCATTAAAAACTAAATATTTCGTTAAAAATGGAAAAAGGTAACTTTTATTGTCAATCTGAAAAATAATTAATTTGTTATCTATACCAAAATTTAAAAAAAACCTTTTAGTGGCCCTTATTACCAGCAGGTAGGGTCAACCGGGGTAATCGCGTCTGGCGGGGCTAATGCATCTTTTCGAATTTATTCAAAAACTGTTGAATCTATGTAAACTGCTGACATCTAGTTTCAATTTGCTTAAACTAAATATTTTACCCGCGGTTAGTACAGATGGCGTTATAGTTCAGTTTTTGAATAAATTTGAAAAGATGCATTAGCCCCGCCAGACGCGATTGCCCTGGTTGACCTTATTGTAATGTGATTAGTGATTAGTAATTATTAGTGATTAGTAATGTCTGTCTGTACCTATGATATAAAAATTGTGTCTAATTTAAAGATTGTAACTAATTTTAGAAATGACCCATTGCGTGGTTAAGATTAGGTACCTACTATAGGTGCCTTTAACTTGCAGTTAGTCTGGCGCCTTAACGATAGTTTTACTTAAAAATTATTATGTTTAGTGGACAATTCATTAAAATTACATTTTCTAGTGAGCTTATCTCGTAGCACGCTTTAGATATTAAGCACTACAAATAAGTGACATAATATTGCTTACCAGTGGCGCAGCGAGGGTCACTGGCGCCCGGAGCTAAGTCATAATTTGCCGCCCTTTTGACGACATAAAAATAATAATGTTGGCAATTTGCCGCTCTTTTGACGTCATAACCATTTGACGACCCAATTGGCACAATGGTCACCATGCCGGACTGCAAAACACAGGGTTGCGGGTTCGATTCCCGCCTCAGACAAGTATTTATGCTTAGATATTTGTCTGTGGTCTGGTTGTTTCTATGTAATATAAGTATATATTTACAAAAGAAAAGTATATAAGTAGTATATCCGTTGTCTAGCACCCATAACACAAGTCTAGTTACTTAGCTTAGCTAAATGGCGATGTGTAGAATGTCCTGCAATATTTATTTATTGACCGAACGAGCGAAGCGAGAGAGGTCTAGTTTATTGACCGAACGAGCGAAGCGAGAGAGGTCTAGTGTTGAGAAGGGTCGGTCGCTCGTATGTTTGTATGTTTGTATGTTTGTATGTTTGTTCGACGATAACTTGAGTACCGTTGTTCTGATCTTCATGATTTTTGGTATACAAGTAGTTGAGGTCCACAGAATTTTTAAGTTCGAACATGAGCAGGATCGGTCAGGGGGTTACGGAGATAGGGGTCCAAAAGGGGATCTACCTATATGGCACACAAACTATACTGCAAATATACCCGAGTGGGGTATCAAATGAAAGGGCGTAACTTCGGTGACAATAATATGGTACCATGGAACTGATCTGATGATAGAGCTGGAGGGAATCTGCAGGAATTATCTCATTATCCATACTTCATAGTTCATTCATTCAAACTACTCGTCAAGAATCGCCTTGACGAGTAGTTTGTCTTTCAATGGTAACCAGGGTCTGATGATGGAACTGGAAGGTGGTCATAGGAACTTCGCAATGAAACGACACAACCACATCGAGTTTGGGCTCGTTAGAATCGTCTTGACAAGTAGTTTGTCTTTCAATGGTGACCAGGGTCTGATGATGGAACTGGAAGGTTGTCATAGGAACTTCGCAATGAAACGACACAACCTCATCGAGTTTGGGCTCGTTAGAATCGTCTTGACGAGTAGTTTGTCTTTCAATGGTGACTAGGGTCTGATGATGGAACTGGAAGGTGGTCATAGGAACTTCGCAATGAAACGACACAACCACATCGAGTTTTGGCTCGTTAGAATCGTCTTGACAAGTAGTTTGTCTTTCAATGGTGACCAGGGTCTGATGATGGAACTGGAAGGTTGTCATAGGAACTTCGCAATGAAACGACACAACCTCATCGAGTTTGGGCTCGTTAGAATCGTCTTGACGAGTAGTTTGTCTTTCAATGGTGACTAGGGTCTGATGATGGAACTGGAAGGTTGTCATAGGAACTTCGCAATGAAACGACACAACCCCATCGAGTTTGGGCTCGCTAGAATCGTCTTGACGAGTAGTTTGTCTTTCAATGGTGACCAGGGTCTGATGATGGAACTGGAAGGTGGTCATAGGAACTTCGCAATGAAACGACACAACCCCATCGAGTTTGGGCTCGTTAGAATCGCCTTGACGGGTAGTTTGTCTTTCAATGGTAACCAGGGTCTGATGATGGAACTGGAAGGTGGTCATAGGAACTTCGCAATGAGACGACACAACCTCATCGAGTTTAGGCTCGTTAGAATCGTCTTGACGAGTAGTTTGTCTTTCAATAGTAACCAGGGTCTGATCTAACATATTAAGTTATCAAAGACCAAAAAGTATAAAATAAATTAATAGCATAAAAAACTTAAAAAAACACGCTTTAATAAAAAAAGTCCAACTAAAAAATAGAAAATAAAACCTAATAAATTTGGATTAAGAATATTGTACTTAAATAGTAAGCGTGTTACATTGTGATTGCAAAAGAAAAATAACGAAGGTGTAGCATCACAAATTCACAATGTAACACGCTTACTATTTACAATATTCTTAATCCAAATTTATTTAAATTTAAAATTTATAGAAATTTATTACTTTGCCCCAAATCGTCCGAACTCTCTTTGCTTCATTTCCTATAATTATTTATTTCATAATCATGGGCTGTTTTACTATAATAGTGGTGGATAGTATTAAATAGTAGGAATGTTCGGTTCTAGCCGATCTAGAGACTCTGATAATTATAAAATTTGTGACTCATTTTTTTATAATTTTTATTGACTTGTTATATTTTAGTTTTGGGACTTATTACAGGACATATTGGCCTCAAACTTCTCTAATATATTCTCGTTCTCGAGCTTGTCTTCTCGTTTCCTCTTACGTAACATTATGATAAGTAGATACATAAGGAAGGAAGGAAAGGAATTACTATCTTCTGGATATTATGTTGGACACATTCAAAATGTCTTGAGTAAAAATAAAGAGTCAACGGATGTCCAGGGTGTGATGATTGAGCTGGCCTATGCTTTTAGAACTTAACAACAACAACAAGTTATGCCTATCGTGTTTGGATTCTCTAAATCATCCAATGTCAGATAATAGCGATACTAGGCACCTATCATTCAAATAAGATACACCTGTCGTATTTGGAGTCTTTCGTCGTTATATTATACATTTTAGTACTTTACGCTGAAATATAATAAACGCTGAAAAAAACTCGTGAGGTCTCAGTTCGGGGCGAACTACTAGTTATTATTTATTATAAAAAATATTGTTGGCAATTTGCCGCCCTTTTGACGTCATAAAATTAATAATGTTGGCAATTTGCCGTTCTTTGACGTCATAAAAATAATAATATTGGTATTGCTGAGTAAAAACGTAACGATATGAAAGAATTGAGCGATAAATATTTCAAAACCATGATGCGGGGCGACTCGTCGAAGAGACCTTTCACCTTAATGTTACCAATAGCACAATAGGTTGACCCGTCTTCGTTAAATGAAAAATACGCGATAAATTGAAAACCGACTTCAAAAAAAGAGGAGTCCTTTATAACCGACTTCAAAAAATAGAAGATTTATTTTTCTGAAGTCGGTTAAAAATCTTGCAACTGTTGTTATCAAACACTAATTAAATTGTTTTCGTTCCTTCAACCAACCCAAATAATAAATCAAGTCAATGGACTCAAGAATGCACTGGTAGGTAATAAAATAACATTTATAGTTATTTCGACGCAAAACAACAGCGAATCAGGTTACTTATCACGGGAGTTAGCGATTCTCGCTCAGCTATCATCGAACGTTATTCAAGATGTTCACAACACAAAATTCTCTCTCCACGTCTTATTTAAAACGAGATTGTTACTATCTTATCTTATTTCGGCCAGCAACACGACCCAGTGGGATCTTTTTTTTACTAAGTGTTTACAAACTTTAATTTTGTTTTTAAGAACTTTAAAAGAAAATATATTCTTAAAAAACTTAATTTAATAACCTAACTGCTTAGATAAAATTGGTTTGCAATAGTTTTTTTGAAGTGAAAACTTCTTATGGCGCGTTGGGCACTTTTGTGGGTGAGCATTTTCAGCCGTTCTCGCGACAGATGAGATTTTAACAGTTATTGTGCTTCTACTATTTTATAAGTTTACTAGCGACTCGCCCCGGTTTCGCACGGCTATATTATGCATGTATTATACATATAAACCTTTCTCTTGAATCACTCTATCCATTAAAAAAACCGCATCAAAATCCGTGGCGTAGTTTTAAAGATTTAAGCATACAAAGGGATATAGGGACATAGGGACAGAGAAAGCGACTTTGTTTTATACTATGTAGTGATAGTGATAGTGAAGTGATATAATGATGTATATTTTGTATTCAGTTTGTTTTTGTAGGTATAAATCTAAATATAAGACAAAATAATGAGAGTAATAAAATTAAAAGTCCAAATGCACCCTAGAAAGAAAGTGTGCTCAGAAGACTGGTTGCGTTACCGCATTGGATGGCGATGCCTATCCGCTGTCCGAGGTAGAAGCCAGTACTTTGGGTTTGGTCACCGGAAGCTAATACTAGTCATTTTTAAACTTCTTTATAATTCAATAGTAGCACTCGGCGGCGCGGTTCACTCCCGATCTCGTGGGAATATCGAGATAAATAGTAGCTTTATGCTATTTTCAATGAATCAATGCACCTATCTTCATGCCAAGATTCATCTACATCGGTCCAGTAGTTTTGGCACATATGTAAATAAGAAGGTTTCGGAGATTATAAACAAAAAAACAAACCAACCTTTATAGATTTATATTATAGAGTATAGATAGGAATTTAACCATTTTAGTTTAAATTCTTACACAATTCTCTAACGAAATAGCGATGTGAACATCGTGAATAACACATTGACAGCTAAACAACAATCGCTAACTCACGTAATTGGCGTAACAACAAATCAATTATAGGCAGTACATTCAATTATAATAACTAGCGACCCGCTCCGGCTTCGCACGGCTATATTATGCATGTATACATATAAACTTTCCTATACTATACATATAAACTTTCCTCTTAAATCACTCTATCTATTAAAAAAACCGCATCAAAATCCGTTGCGTAGTTTTAAAGATCTAAGCATACAAAGGGACATAGGGACGGCGAAAAGTGACTTTATTTTATACTATGTAGTGATATTATAGAGTTATAGATAGGAATTTATCCATTTTAGTTTAAATTCTCTGACGAAATAGCGATGTGAACATCGCGAATAACACATTGACAGCTGAACAACAATCGCTAACTCACGTAATTGGCGTAACAACAAATCAATTGACGGCAGTACAGTTCTGGAATCTTACAGACATACTGGCTACATTTTAATCATGTGCCATTGGACCTTGCTTCACTCCAATTGATCTGGTCAATTAACCAACCTTGGATGGCACTCCATTCCTTTTTTCCATCAGGGAATTAAGGGTCTAGAGTGATTGGTCAAAGATCACTGCAGATTCAAAGACGTGCATATTTCTATGACGCGTGGTTGTTTCTTTCAAGGCCTATGCAATGGTTTTTATTTACGAACATGTGTTTATATCTTCTTCTTTGTCCTGAATGACTGACTGACTGACGGATCAACGCACAGCCTAAACCGCTGATCGTAGGGGCTGAAACTTAGAGGATGTGTTCTTTGTATGACGTAGGCATCCGATATAAAAGGATTTTCCAAAATGCTACCCTTTAGGGGGTCAAAAAGGGGGGCAAAGTTGGTATGGGTCAACGTGATTCTTTTGTCCAATCCTATTAGAACTATTTTCGACTTCTAGTTACGACGACTAGTTGATCTATATTAATTGAATTGTTTATCGACCCAGTCAATCAATCAGTTAGCCTCGATAGTTATTAATAAGCGGGTTATATTCCTTTATTGACAGTAGCTAACAATATACCTATTTAACCTAAAGAATTAATCGTAATAGATCAATGGGGAGTACTAGATTCGTCTTTCATATAAGTTTATAAGCTAGTCCCGCCGGACGAGCAGGGAGACAGCAAGACGACACCGTTTTGATCCAAGTTCCTAAGACTCGAACTAAGCGGTTTGCATCCACTTTTATTGTGCGCACCGCAAAGTTATGGAACTCCTTGCCTGACTCCCTGTTCCCCACGAACTACAATCTAGCGATCTTCAAAGCGAGAGTGAATCGGTTCCTACTGGGTAAGCACGCTCCATCGTAGGCCATAATGATGCTTACCATCAGGCATATTATGGTCAAGTGCAAACCCATTCCTAATAAAAAATAAAAAAAAAAACAGCGCACTCCGGGAGTGCAGGCAGAAGTGAAAACTGTATATCTGTGTAAAATCTCATCTGTCGCGAGAACATACGCAAAAAGAGTTTTAGATGAAAAAAAAAAATAGTCGGACGACTATTTGTCGTCCGACATTTGTCGTCCAACAAATAGTCGTCCGACATTTGGCGTCCGTCAATAGTCGTCCGTTAAAAAATACCATATGTACGTCATAGTACACTCACAGCCAAATTAAAAAACTGTATATCTGTGTAAAATCTCATCTGTCGCGAGAAAATCTGTCGTCTGTCGCGAGAACGGCTGAAAATGCTCACCCACAAAAGTGCCCAACGCGCCATAAGAAGTTTTCACTTCAAAAAAATAGTTCCAAAGCACTAGAAGCACTAATTCCAGGGTGAAACGATCTTCCCTTCTGGAGGGGTTTTATAATAAGTTCATAAAAACCAGCCTCGGATTTGTTGATTTTTCCATATCTTTCAAATTTAAAAAAATCTTGTAACAACTGGGTCTGCCACCTACGAGGCATCTGGAACTAAACTTAGGTCTCAGGAACGGTTGGACCTAGAAAGTTGAAATTCATACCAGATACTGAGGTCTATAGTCCCTATATGTGTTTAAAAAGGTCCTGAGTCAACATGATCAAAAGATTATTTGATGCCAACTTTGCCTACACATGGGGTTACCATTTCACCAATGTTCAGTGTTTGTATTGGCTAAGTATTGGCCAATTCTAGCTAAAGTTTCATTATAAATACGGTACGTTTGTTCGCGAGTAGCTAACCTACGTGAACAACTCGTAGTAAGACCTCAGAGTTCGTTGCACGCGAAAGTCCTTGAAGCTATATTTTTAACTAGCAGCGCTCCGCGGTTTCACCCGCGTAAGTCCCGATCCCGTGGTAATATCAAATTAAAAAGTAGCCTTCCTCGATTAATGGACTATCCAACACAAAAATATTTTTTCAATTCGAACCAGTAGGTACTCCCTGAGATTAGCGCGTTCAATCTGTGTCAAAATTTAAGGTTTAAATCCACATCTCGGACTATCTTTAAACCTCGTTTTGGAATAAGGGGGTAAGAGTTAGACACGAAAGCACGCGAAAGTTCGCGTTGTGTCCTTGAAGCTTTTATTTTTAACCTTATTGATATATTTACTGAATAGAGAGAAAGTATTTTCTAACGAAATGACCTTCTAGGTTAGACACATAACTACTTGAGTGAGTAACTACTACAAACAAAAACCGTTTATCCTGCCTACTAATATTATAATCGACATTTTTGTATGTTTTAGGTGTGATCATATTTTTTTTTTGAGCGGACTATTTTTTATACTGGTATACCAAGTGGAAGGTTAGATAAACCCAGGCCGCCGCTACAGTTTATGTTTAACTAGCTTCTACAGGGGTTAAATATTTCAAAATCCTTTCCCAACGGAAGTCTACGGTATCACAGCTACTTTTAAGTACCTATGCTAAATAGCCCGATCTCTCCATTGTCGGTCTGACCGATATATTAGTCAGTCAGTCAGTCAGGATTTTACATATTTTGATCTTTGAATTTTATATTTATTAGGTACCTAGAGCCTACACTTCCCACTGCAGGGCAGAAACCTCTCTCCTTCTTCCTTTGATCGCGATCCATAGCTATATATTTATCATCACTACATAGTCACAGAATATTACAATTAGGTATATATTATAACAATATATATACATATCACTACATAGTATAAAATAAAGTCACTTTTCGCCGTCCCTATTTTTCTTTGAATGCTTAGATCTTTAAAACTACGCAACGGATTTTGATGCGGTTTTTTTAAATAGATAGAGTGATTCAAGAGGAAGGTTTATATGTATAATATATGCATAATATAGCCGTGCGAAGCCGGGAAGGGTCGCTAGTTTATTTATATTATTACAATTTTATATTAAGATATTATTGTAGGTACAAGTAACATAGTCACTTCACTACATCACTACATAGTATAAAACAAAGTCGCTTTCTCTGTCCCTATGTCCCTAGGTATGCTTAGATCTTTAAAACTACGCAACGGATTTTGATGCGGTTTTTTTTAATAGATAGAGTGATTAAAGAGGAAGGTTTTTAGATATAATACAATATGCATAATACAGCCGTGCGAAGCCGGAGCGGGTCGCTAGTAGACTATAAATTATATTTTTCTATTCCAGTGGTGTTACCAGTATTCTCCTACGGGACAGCAATAGGATGGATGTCCCCGATGGGCCCCCGGCTGATGTCTCCCGACACTCCAGCCGAGGATCCTGTGCATCCTGACGTCATATCCTGGATGGCCTCTGTCGTCTACATCGTTGGTACACCAACCGTCTTCCTGTTTGGTTACATCGTGGACAATTTCGGAAGGAAGAAGGCTTTGATGTTCACTTCGTTTTCTATGGCCGTAAGTTACCTCTTACTTATCTATTAATTCCTGTTTATTATAATAACTTTAATAGTTTTATATAATTTAAAAATAAACTAGAGCTACATTCCGATCTTTTATAATTTTTAAAAGCGTGCCGATCTTTTTTTTTAATAATCCGGGTCATTGGGCGTTTCGGACCGCGGTATGAATCGCCCAAGAGCTCGTTTTGAATGGGTTCCTACCGTTTAAGGACAATAATTTCAATTTAAAATTAGCCAAATCAGTCCAGCCGTTCTCGAGTTTTAGCGAGATGAAATTGTCTCTATATCTTTATTTAAAAAACAAGAAAGTGATCTTTTAAGGTTTCCTTTTTTAACCTTTTGAGGTACGGAACCCTAAAAAAGTAGTAACTATTACCTACCTATACCTATCCGTTATCTGGTCACCATAACACAAGCCTAGTTGCTTAGTTAGGAGCTAGATGGCGCCGTATGCAATATGGTATAGACAAAAAGTAAATCTTAAACTTAAAATCGTAATGTAGGTATTCAAAGAACCCCACAAATTAAAATAATTTGAATTTTGATAAGTACTTTCCATATTTTTTATATCATAGTCACTACATAGTACAAAACAAAGTCGCTTTCTCTGTCCCTATATCCCTTATCTTTAAAACTACGCAACGGATTTTAATGCGGTTTTTTTAATAGATAGAGTGATTCAAGAGGAAGGTTTTTATGTATTATTAATAAAACTGTTCCATTTATAGTTAATTAAAACCAGAATTAAGTTATTATTAAAATTAGGACATTCTGTTCTATTTTATTACACCGTATCAAGTTTTATACTTTTTAATTAATTAAATCGTGGAAACTATTTTTTTTTAATCAATTAAGTAATGGCAGAATAAACATCTTGATAAGTAGATAAGTTATATAGGTATCATAAACATAAGGTGATTGCAAACGAATGGCCTATAAAATAAATCTTATTTTTAGTTTGTCGCAAATAAGATCTAGTAAGAAATCGATAACCAAAATTATATTGTAAGCTGTTGTTTCAGAGCCTATTCAATGCCTATAACATAACAATGAAATCTTTCCTCTTTTTTGTAATATTTGTAACTAGCGACCCGCTCCGGCTTCGCACGGCTATATTATTCATGTATTATATACACATATAAACCTTCCTCTTGAATCACTCTATCTATTTAAAAAAACCGCATCAAAATCCGTTGCGTAGTTTTAAAGATCTAAGCATACAAAGGGACATAGGGATATAGGGACGGCGAAAAGTGACTTTATTTTATACTATGTAGTGATATGTAGATTAGTAGGTATAGATAAATAATTACAAAAGAAGTAACACCGAAATAATAAGGGTACAACATAATAACAATCATATGGGAAGAAAAGAGCTATATATTTTTGTATGGAAAAGTACGTATCATGTAACCCTCTTAAGAGGAAAGGGTACCCGGCTCTCTCTATACAATCGTAGTCGACTGTTTCCTCTGTAAATATTTAAGAAAATTTATATCGTTCAAGAGTAATTCTGTAAACTGTGGCAAGCTCAATATTTTTGCAACATAAAACTTATAACTGTCATAGCTATTTTTTTATACATATTTTGTTTTTTTAACTCCCTATTTCTATGATAATTAGAAAATGAAAAAATCAAGATACAGGGTCATAGTCATGGCAGTTATAGGTTTTATGCAACAAAAATATTTGCTCTAGTGTCATTATCCAGGGAGGAAACGGTCGACTACGTCTGTATGGAGAGAGCCCCGGGTACCTTTCCTCTTAAGGTAAACGACCCGTTACCATAGTAACATCGATTTACTTAACCGGTTTTGATTTACATCACAATTAACGACTGTTTCACGAACTTGGCTAATGTTTCCGATATTTGTCGTTTTATTTTACTTAGCCATTCATTTATGTTAATTTTATTTAATTGATTGAATAATGATTAGTTTAATGTCTTATCTATCTTTATATAAATCTACTGTACGTGTGTATGTCACTGAACTCTTCCTAAACGGCTGGACCGATTTGAATGTTTTTTTTTGTATGCTTTTGTGTTTGGGGTTTGTTGGCCTTGGGGTTTGCCTTCACTGTCACTACATTGTATAAAACAAAGTCGCTTTCTCTTTCCCTTTGTCCCTATGTCCCTATATCCCTTTGTATGCTTAAATCTTTAAAACTACGCAACGGATTTTGATACGGTTTTTTTAATAGATAGAGTGATTCAAGAGGAAGGTTTATACATGCATAATATAGCCGTGCGAAGCCGGGGCGGGTCGCTAGTTTTGCAATAAAATCAAAAAACTATAAGGGTTGATACAAAACAGGGTCGAGGGGGCGTTAAAATCACTTCACTGCTTCTAAACTATAAGTCCGATCTCCATACTTCCAAGGTGATTATTGTAGTGAATTTAATGAGTTTCATACAAAATGCAAAAACTCTAATTTGGCACATAAAAGGGGGGGGGGGAAACATTAATTTCTCGACGTGCTTCCATATCGAAATTGCATCACATAATTAATGATAGCTATATTCATGCCAAGTTTCATGCTTTCTTCACGATGGGACCGTATTTTACGTTAAGGACCTGGACTATGGCGCCCTGGATGGTTTAGTTAGATTCACAAATTATTATTTTTAAATAGATATATTTTTTCTGCTGTTCTTATTCTCTGATTATTCTGTCTTTCAATTTTATACTTTTTTGTTCTCTAATATTCTTCGTCATTTTCTGTATTTTTAATGTTCTTATGGTTGCTTGTCATCATCTCTTAAATTGTTCTAAATATTTTATTTATGTCGTGTGCTTGTCCAAATAAATGTTTTTCTATTCTATTCTATTCTAAATCAGCCCGGCAGAAAGTGCTACACTCAGCTAGTATTTCTATAAACTAATATTATGAAGAATAAAGTTTTTTTTTTAATATATTTAAAAGTTTATAACTTAACTTTTTCATTGTAAACCGTATATTTGTTTCTAACAAAATAATTTATTTTTCAGCTAAGTTGGGGCCTAAAACTCTACTCGACAGAAACATGGGCCCTCATAACAGCGCGCGCTATAATTGGACTCGGCGTCAGCGGTTCCTACGTAGTCACACCTTTATACATAAAAGAAATAAGCGAGGACTCAATCCGTGGCACACTGGGCAGCTTGGTCGTCCTGTCACAGAATATGGGGAACCTTGTGGTGTTCCTTCTGGGAGAATACTTGAGTTATCACGCGATATTGTGGGTGCTTTTGGCGGTGCCGCTGGTGCATTTGGTGGTGTTTGTGACGATGCCGGAGACGCCGTCTTATTTGTTGAAGATTGGAAAAGTTGAGGTGGGTAGGGAAGGTACAGTAGGGGACAAAATTGCTTGACCCTGTCACTAAGTTAAAGTGATTATAATTTCTCTGTTGAATGAGATCAAAAGTCCAGAACTACTTCAATGTATAGTAAAAACACTAAAGTTTATTAATTTATTAAGATTTATTCATTATGATAATTCTTCAAAGTAATTTTTCACACTTTAATTCATTGACGGTGCTCAAGCACTTATGTCCCCTGATCGTACAGTATGGGTCATAAGTAAATGATCAGTTTGCTACAATAATACTATCAACGAGTATTGCTTATGACCTTTTCTAATAAACGTAACTCACAAACATAAATACTTACTTGAATTAAAAGAACTCAGTGTGATTATTATTTTCAACATTAAGCTATGTCTTTACTTGGCCGAGAGGTATAAGCCACCACCCGCTACACCAACCGACGTGGGTTCGATCCACAGGTTACGTTGTTATAATGTTCAAATAGTGCTACACTGGATTGTAAACGTTATGGTGGGCAGAGACTTTTGACCGTGGATCGTACATAGAACACGAAATACACAGAGTAAAATAATAGCTAGAAAGTATAAGTTGCATAAATGGGCGGCTTTATCGCTAAAAGTTATTTCTTCCAGGCATCTTTTGAATGGATAAGAACTGATACCTTAGGAGTACTAAAGGGGTACCTTCCTAAAATTAAGACTAATTTATTAATAGTTTGATATTATTATATCGGTAAATTTTGAGCTCGTTTAGCAACACCCAAGGTTTGTGACTCCTGCGGCCGCAATCTGTGATTAACCCACTAAACTTAAGATTAAAGTTACCTATGTTAAGAAGATCAATAAAACATTTTTAATTGGCAAGAATTTAGGTAGGTATAGCTACTAATTTAGATATGTTCTGCCTTTCTAGAAGTTTTGATTCGGGTTTTCAAAAACAACAGACAGCTTAAGCCGCTGAGTCTAAAACCTTGAAATTTGTTTCTCAAAGGTCCTAAGTGGGTAATCAGTTCGATGATCCCACAGGATCGCGATTTGTTAAAATCTTGTATTTTTTCGAAAATTCCTACGGGATCGGGATTTACGCGGATTAGTCCGTGTGACGTAGGTAGTTTATGATAAAACTTGTATTATTTTACAGGAAGCTCGCGCCGCCCTCGCATGGCTTCGATGCCGTGACCCTACAGAAGCATCTGTGGACAGTGAACTCCAACTTCTGCTGTTGGAGCTGGAGAATTCTAAGGCTGGGAAATTTACATCCGCTGTTAAGACTATTGGTAAGTTTTTCGGGAAGAACCGATGGGTCAAATCTATATAAATAAAAATCAATTGCTGTTCGTTATATAGTCTCGCTAAAACTCGTGAATAGTTGAACTGAATTTCGGTTTTGAAATGTTTGTCGTAGTCCAGGGAAGGTTCAAACGGTGAGAAACATCGGACTTACGTGGGTGAAACCGCGGGGCGCAGCTAGTGTTAAATAATTATTTTCTACCCATAGTAGATTTTAACAAGCAAGCAAACATACAGGGGAAACTAATTTACTCTGCGCTCAATGCTGTGTCTACCAAACATAGCTAGAGATTAAGAACGAGTTTAATTTTTAAAGTGACGCTATTTTGCGTATTATTTAAATTGCTTACACATTTTAAAATGTATCAGTAAAAAGTGTTTTTATTTAAACAACTAACAATACAACATACTTATTATTTATTTATTTTATTTTTAGCCTATTCCGTCCCACTGCAGGGCAAAGGCCTCCCTCCCCTCCTTCCACTGTTCCCTGTCTAGTGCCAGCTGGGTCCAGTCCCTACGATGCGAGTCCAAACGCCTCTAAACCCCTCCCAAACACTCCAACATACTTATTAAAAAAAAGATTTTTTTTACAAGTTCCAAGCTAATTTTTAATCGTTAAAAAATCCAAAAAGAACGAATTAAAAAAAATAAGGTGAATGGGTACCTGCGCTCTCTCCATACAAACGTAGTCGACTGTTTTCTTCCTGGATAATGACACTACCACAAATATATTTGTGCCATAAAACTTAAAACTGCCACGACTATGCCCCTATGTTTTGGTTTTTTTCATTTTCAAATTATCATAGAAATTAAAATTAAAGAAATTAAAATATTAAAAAAAAAAACAAAAATTAGGGGCATGGTCATGGCAGTTATAAGTTTTATGCACCAAAAGTATTTGCTGTAGGTAGTGTCATTATCCAGGGAGGAAACAGTCGACTACGTTTGTAATAGTTTGTATGGAAAAAGCCACCGGTACCCTTTCCTCTTAATGAGGTTATTATTATAAAAATCAAAAGATTTAAAGGGAATTGCAATCCGGTTTGTGGGTACCTCAAATTCGAGCACAACATAAGTAGGTACATAACGAGTTAAGAACAAGTCCGCCTACAAGATGTAGCGGGTTCTCATCCAGGCGTCAATTAGTCTAACAAGTTGTGCACATTTATCAGCTGTTCGATAACACGAGTCCATCATTTTTAATTCAGTCGGAAATATGTTAACGAAAAGTTTAATTAATAACCCACCTTCACAAGTAGGGTAGAGAAAGTGAATCACTAACTGTACTTTGCAGTTTCTCCCGCGAAATATAATATTGGGATAAAAAGTAGCCGAAATATTCTATCTAGTCGTTTTAAATTAATGAGTTGGTAACACACTTGTACAATACACGGTCAAAAGTATCTGCCGAACGCAACGTTTACAATCCTGTACAGCACTATTTGAACAATATAACAACGTAACCTGAGGATCGAACCCACGTCGTTTGGTGTAGCGGGTGGCGGCTTATACCACTCGGCCAATTATAGACATAGCTAACATGTTGAAAATAATAATCACACTGAGTACTTTTAATTGAAGTATTTAAGTTTGTGTGTAACGTCTATTAGAAGAAGGTCGTAAGTCCAATATTTGTTTATAGTATTATTGTAGCAAACTGATCATTTACTTATAACCCATACTGTACTTGTATACGGGCAGCTTTCGCACTCGAATACCAAATAGCCATACCACATGCCATACGGCCTCTTAGCCCGTGTAGTATATTTTCTTTAATACGTTTAAAATCGACATTTTCTGCGTAGGTCTAACTACAGTCCGTCCTTAAGATACCGCTAGTTCAATAATAGATACTTAAAAGGATAGGGTACCGGCGCTCTCTCCATACAAACTTAGTCGACTGTTTTCTCCCTGGATATTCTGGATAATGACACTAGAGCAAATATTATTGTTGCATAAAACTTTATAACTGCCATGACCATGCCCCTATGTTTTGTTTTTATTTATTTTTTTGTTTTTTAAATCTAATTTTCTATGATGATTAGAAAAAAAAAAAAAGATATTGGGGCATAGGGCAGTTATAGGTTCTATACAAAAATATTTGTGCTAGTGACATTATCCAGAGAGGAAACAGTCGACTACGTTTGTATGGAGAGAGCGCCGGTACCCTTTCACCTTAAAAGGTGTATTTTAACAGACAGTTAACCTCGCCTACGCATACACTCCCTGGGAACTTGACCGAGCTATTCGTTTACATATTGTTATGTCGATGGGATACAACGTTATTGAAGGTCATGTTTAACAAACAAGCTTTTTGGAAGCTTTCCTCAAGCCTTTTTAGGTGTAAAGTGAAATGTTTTTGTTGACGTAATTACAAATATGGATTACCGACGTCATTTAATTCTATATTTTCTGGGAATAGATAAAGATTTTTTGTTAGTCTATGTTTCTGGGTTTGATCCCTATAAATCACACTATAAATTGGTATAAGTAATTACGGTGTGGCAAAAATGTGTTTTCGTGAGCCCCTTCTGCTGCGTGTTTCTGCGATGGTCCCAGTTGTTTTCCTCCAGCCTTTATCGTGTGATGCCTTGACTAAGGAATATAGGGATTCATTTTTATAAAAAAGAAGATTATAACTGTGTTTTATTCCTGAAATTCGTAACATTTTAAGATTTTATAACAAGAGCTATTGATTTAACAATAAAGGCAGCCATCTTTTTACTCTTCTGTGTTGCCAGTACGGAACACTTAAATATTCCTATCGGAGAGTAGCCTGTCGCTTTAATACAAAAAGGTACATAATCAACCCACGACACACAAAAGACTCAACTCTGATAAAGTGGCCTCACGCTCCTTCCTCTTTCCAGTTACAGATCGCAACACCTTCAGAGCCTTCCGAATCACCCTGATCATCACATTAGCTCGAGAACTGTGCGGCTGCCTCGCAGTCCTGCACTTCGCTTCTCTTATCTTCAGTAAGGCGACTCAAGGCGGGTGGGTGTTGACTGCCAACCAGCAGGCAGCGGTGCTGGGAGCTGTGCAGCTGGTTGGGTCGTTCACTGCTTCTACGTTGGTCGAGAAGACTGGGAGGAAGGTACAGTGTGAAACAAGATGATTTCGGTATAAAGGAAAGCTGTATTCATAGGTGTCAGTGACAAAACAAAAACGACTGAAGGAAGTCAATAATACAGTGGTTCATTTTCATTTGACGTCAGGGCGCCGCCATCTTGACTACTGTTTTGTGTCTCTAAATAGGAATAAAATGACAAAACGTGATTCATTCTGTCGCAGTAGCTTCATGATGTCTGAACTTTTACATGGTTGCACAATTGATTTAAGTTAATTAGTTTAATAAGTTTTAGTGAGTTGATTAGGCGTTGTAGTAAAATAATGCTGATGGGTATGTAACCGGATTTATCACAGCTTTTGATTACGATTGTGTTAGCTTATATTCCTTCTATGTATGTTACCTATACCCTAAACTTAGCAATAAACAATGTTTTGTATCGGGGAGAGAGAGAACGGAATGAGACTCAGATTGATGTGCGCATGCCGCGTAGTCGTATATTGTGAAAAATATTAATAAATGTTAGTACTGAAGTTCTACCCCCTTATTCCAAAACGAGGTTTGAGAATAGTTCGTAATGTGGATTTAAACCTCAGATTTAGACACAGATTTACTCGTGAACTATAGGCTAAACATTATCCCTATATAATCTAAAGGGATATAAATCTGTGTCTAAATCTAAGGTGTCGGTCGGTCGGTGGTCTTCATCTCGGACTATCCTTTAACCTCGTTTTGGAATAAGGGGGTTAGTGTTTTACCTCTGAACTTTGAGTCTTTAATTGCTAGTGTATTCGTGAACTTCACATCGGTTATTCTTATGGTAAAACGACGTTTGTGCTATGGTTTATGTAAATTCAACTGTTCTTTCTTTTTCCAGCCGCTCCTCGGCACCACCTGCTTAGTCTCCGGCATAGCCATGTGCGTGCTCGGCGCATGGTTCTTCGCGCAATCAGCCGGAGCAGGTGGTGATAGTTCCTGGCTACCTGTCGCAGCTCTATGCCTGTGCATCTACTGTGATGCTGCTGGACTCCAGCCAGTACCGTTTGTTATTATGACAGAGATGTTCTCTTTTCAGGTTAGTTGTTTTTTAACTTTCATAAAGCGGATGGTCCACAGAAGATTCTGTGGACCATCAGCGGCCATTCATGGGCCAGGCAATAGTCTTTGTTTTTATTGACTTATTTGTGCATATTTTCGCTTTGAGCGATAAGGCCGCCCTTTATGACACTCAGACCTTAGCTTTGTTTTTTTTATTTTATATTTAACTAGCGACTATGGGCACAATGGCAATAGTCACCATGCCGGACTGCCAAACACAGGGTTGCGGGTTCGATTTCCGCCTCAGACATGTATTTATGCTTAGATATTTGTCTGTGGTCTGGTTATTTCTATGTACCTATTATAAGTATACTTATATGTATTTACAAAAGAAAAGCATATAGTTAGTAATTATATCCGTTGTCTAGCACCCATAACACAAGTCTAGTTACTTAGCTTGGGGCTAGATGGCGACGTGTGGAAAGTCCCGCAATATTTATTCATTTATTATTTACCTTCCAGCTCCGTGGAACAGTGACATCAATCGTCATAGCCTTCGCCTGCGCATTAGTCTCCATACAGCTTCGAGTGTTCCAGCCTTTGGCGGCCAAAGCAGGTCTCTACATGGTCTTCTGGTTATTTGCAGCAGTATGCATCGTAAGCACGGTCTACATCAAGTGTGTGGTCCCAGAGACCAAGATGAGGACCCTGGATGAAATATATGCGGAGATTGGTGGGAAAAATAAGGAGGTTAAGGACTGTGAAACAGCGAATGTTAAGGCTGATGTTACTAAGTTGTAGGTAGGGTTTAAGGGCAGCAATATTTATTAATGCAGGTTAAGTAAGTTTGAAGGTCCAGTGGAATAGTAATTCGTGGCTGTGGTAACGCTTCGCCACCAACAGATGGCGCTGAACCGTTCTAGATCGCGCAAACGAGTTTTTTTGGGGATAAGCTCATATACAAGTTCCAACGAAACATCGTTGGGTCTATCGTATATATTAACACATGCCTGGTGGAAGATCTTCCCTTTGGAGGTATATACCACCAAGTACCTACTACCACTGACTATCCAGGGCAGTCTAAAGAGTCGAAAGCAATAACCCTATCATACCCCAGTCAGTTAGGTACGAATGGAGATGTAGCCGCGCGTGTGCGTCATTAGATTTAAAAGTAGTACGCTCACGCTTCTTAGCGCTGTTCATCCAATTTGGACTGAATCTTTCAAATTGACGTGAAAATGTCAGAAAAGGATATCCGCGACCAACTGAAGCAAGTACGATAGGTTATCAAATAACGACATGACCCAAAAAAAGCGATGCGCGCTCATTGATTTAGCGTTCACGAATTTTGAAATGTACTTAGTTAGGGAGTTATAGTGACTTACTGTCTGCTTGTCATGAAATGATTATTGAGGAGCTGCCTAATTATATTTTTTTTTACTGGACCGAAAGCCCAAAAACTTTTTTTGAGTAAATTTTATTTCGACTTAGAAATAAGATCTCAGAAGTAGGTATTTATAACATTTTAAGTATTCAGTATTTGTTAAAATGTGTACGTAATATTATGGTATCCATAATATTAACTTTGATTAGAAATAAGTACTTTAAGAGGAAAGGGTACCGGGGGCTCTCTCCATACAAACTATTACAAACGTAGTCGTAGTCTTGTTTTCACCCTGGAAACACTAGAGCAAATATTTTTGGTGCATATAATTTGTAACTGTTTTTTTTTTCTTAATTTCTATGATAAATAGAAAATGAAAAAAAAAATAGGGGCATAGTCATGGCAGTTATAGGTTTTATGGCTCAAAAATATTTGTGCTAGTGTCATTATTCAGGGAGGAAACAGTCGACTACGTTTGTATGGAGAGAGCGCCGGTACCCTTTCACCTTACCCGAATCGTGAACAAATAGTTTTTAATAATTATTTAAGGTGACACGTTACCGGATGCGCGGGAAATATAAAAGCTTTTTATCTTCTACAGAGCTCCGCGATTTGACCTGCGTAACTCTAGATCGCGTGGGAGTATTGGGGTAGCCTGTGACACTTCCAAGGAATCAATGTATCTTCATACCAAGTTTCATCAAAATCGGTCCAGTAGTTTCGGAGCCTATTCAATACAAACAAACAAACAATCAAATCTTTCCTCTTTATAATATTAATATAGAAGTATAGATATTACGTATAAAACCAATTGCTGTTCTTAGTCTCGCTAAAACTCAAGAACGGCTGGACCGATTTGGCTAATTTTGGTTTTAAAATATTTGTCAAGGGAAATTTTTAAATTCCAAGTCCTGACTGATTGATATACCAACGCACAGCTTTTAAATCCCTGGTCCTAGAGACATGAAAAAAGGTGTGTTCTTTGTTAAGTCTAGGTATCCAATAAGAAAGGATTTTTCGGAATTACACCCCTATGAGGGTGAAATGGCAGGCGACGCTAGTTTACTACGAAATGACGTCACAACTCCATGTCAAAATGTAACATTAAAATCTTTTGAATTTCCTTCGCATTCGGTGCCCATAATTGTTATAAGTAGATTTAAATTTTATAAATTATTTATGTAGTATTTAAGAAGTATTTCATACAAATAAAGTGATATGTAATTTTTAATCTTTATTCATTTACCTCGTCCAATTGGGCTTGAAACGTGAAATAACCTATACCTACCTACTTATTTACAGAAGTACCTACTAACTTTAAATAAATAAATACCTACCCTCTTACCATCTAACTCTAAGCTTCGTAACTAGGCTTGTGTTATGGTAGCCAGACAACGAATTTTCAAACGTCCTGAAAGGAACGCGAAATTTCAGATTCGTAGCTCTTGCAGTTTCAGAAAATTCGTGACGAATCTTATTCACTTTTATACTAAAGCACCTGCACCACTTTCTCAGCATAGTCGGTCGTGTCCAGAGAAAAGAACTCGAAAATACTTCTGGATTCAACTCAGCCGTGGATTTTATCAAGTTTCAGAGTTTAAAATTCCAAATCCTGACTGATTGATATAGCCACGCACAACCTTTAAATCGCTGGTTCTAGAGTACCTACCCGGCTCGTCAGCAATTTCTCGCTGCGCTGCCTGTCACATAGTGCAGAGCTGAGCATGTGATAAGACAGCGTTCGACCACTACTTGTACTTGTATACGGGCTGTTTTCTTCGATTAGACCCTTTTAAATTGGGTCCTTTTTGCGTGAAGATGGAGTAGGCTTGCCCAGCACCTACTACCCTCTCAGCTTAGTCGACCATGTCCAGAGGAGAGAACTTTTCAATACTTCTGGAGCCAACTAAGCCGCAGGTTTCATCACGATGTTTTCCTTCACCGTTAGAGCAATGTCAATCAGCGCACATAATTTTTTCTTAAGAAAAATACATTGGTGCACGGCCGGCCTGGATTTGAAACCACGACCTTCAGAATGAAAGTCGAGGTATCTACCACTAAGCCAACACTGCTCTTCGACCACTATCACACCTGCCTGATGGTAGGTGACGATGCGGCCTAAGATGTAGCACGCTTTCCTAGAAGATACCTATTCACTCGCAACTTGAAGACCCCCAAATTGTACCTACACGTCAGGAAAGACAGACGCAGGCAACCGATTCCATTCCCTTGCAGTACGAATAAGGAATGACGAAGCAAAGCGCTTAGTGCGAACGTCTGGTATATATGTCCACCATGAATCGGTGCCGCACACCAGTCTGCCTGGTTTTATGACGAAAGAATGGAATGACAAGATTAGGTTGTGGAGTTCTGTTGCATACTCCCCGAAAACAACAACAACACTCACAATCTGTTGGTACCTACCTATTCGTCTCTAAAATGTCACACTTAGCGAGTTCACATTGCGATGCGATTCCCTATTTGCCGCTGTGTGACTGTAGCTATCTATAGCATTGGCAACTCATTCCAAACATGCTTTATTCAAAACGTACGACTACAAATACTTAGAATTAAAAAAAAAACAGCGCACTCCGGGAGTGCAGGCAGAAGTGAAAACAATAAACTTGTTATTTCTCATAGAATATGTCTTGAAACGATCTGCTACTGCCATCTATTAGCACTCACTTAAACAAATATAGTTTATTTTTTATTCGCTAGATGGCAGTACAAAATTTAAATCAGCGCCATCTACATTCGAATAGCGGTCTTTCTTGAAACTAAGTTTCTCAATTTGTGTAATAGATGGCAGTATAAATTAAACAAAAAGACTAACACAAATAAAATCTCATCTGTCGCGTCAAAATCTGTCGCGTCAAAATCTGTCGCGAGAACGGTTGAAAATGCTCACCCACAAAAGTGCCCAACGCGCCATAAGAAGTTTTCACTTCAAAAAATTTGAATCTAAATATAAAAAAAAAAATGTTTTTGTAATAAATTTTTTATTAGGGTTTTAAAAATATCAATGGCATTGTTGGAAAGCATTGGTTCGTCTAATCAAAAGAATGCTATAAAATTCTAGACTATCTAGACTATTCAAGTTATGAGAAACTATCCCATGGTCACGCTCAAATTAGAATTTTATCTATTGGACGATAGCATACCTACTTAGGTACTTACCTACATTTTATGAAAAAAAAAGTAGAATGTTTGCTCTAGAAGCATTATTCAGGGAGAAAATAGGAAAATACTTTTGTATGGAGCATTTGTAATGCCCGTTTTTAGGAGTTTTCAATTTCAATTGATTGATCGGGGTTTTTTGTTTGGTATATACTTACTTCTCTGTATCCTTGCGTCCGGTTTCCACTCCGATGGAATGCAATCCAAAATCTGTACATCGGACTATAGGTACATATCGTCAGGCATTGCAGAATTGCATTTGTCGTATTAATATAGCGACCCGCCCCGACTTCGCTCTTCATCTTCAATCACTCTATCTATTAAAAAAACCCGCATCAAAATCCGTTGCGTAGTTGTAACGATTTAAGCATACATAGGGACAGAGAAAGCGACTTTGTTTTATACTATGTAGTGATACCTACCTACTACTATGCCAAACAGTGTCGTAGTGTGGGTCACTGTCGCCCGGGGCGGAGTCATAAGTTGCTTTTGACGTCAATAACATAATGATTTTGGGAATTTGTCGCCTTTTTAAAGTCTTAAAAAAATAATGATTTTGGGAATTTGCCGCCCCTTTGTCGTCTTCAAAATAATAATGTTGGTGTTTGTGAGAAAAAACGTTATGATATAAAAGAATACGTTATGATACGAAAAATATTCTTAGGAAAAATATTCGAGGCTATCTCATAGGAATGCGATACGCGTCATCACTACATAGTATTATAACAAAGTCGCTTCCCGCTGTATGTCTGTCCCTATGTATACTTAGATCTTTAAAACTACGCAACGTATTTTGATGCGGTTTTAATAGTGATTTAAAATAAATGTTTGGTAGGTACATTAAACAAAACTACCAGCGTACGAAGTCGCGGGCTAGCTAGTTGTAAATGTATAACCCGAAGTTGCTTGTTTATCGGGGGAATCACCTAACATAGAACTTTGTCCTTGTTATTCCCCTGATAAGCAATTTAGATTTTACTTTAGCACATTATGGTTCTGATTCGAAATATTTTTGATCCTACAAACTAAGGTAGCCACAGAATCCACAATACCTCCTTCACTGCATTTTATACTCTCCATTCATGAGAATAAAACTCAAATACCTTTGCTAAAGTAAATAGAATTTGCAAGGAACAATCAGGCACTTAAATACTGGTCGATAAGAAATACGTGAAGTAAAAATAACTTTCATTCTTTGAATAACTTTTCATACGTAAAACCGTATATAAGGTGAAAAAAATCTAGTAATATTATTATAAAAACTTTAGAAATACCGCGTTAATTACTAATTGAATTGTAAAAAAGTTTGTTAAAAATGCTAGCGACTATTATACTAGTGTTGGCTATCGGATTTGTGTCAGCAAATCCCGTAGAATCGACGGTAAAAAACGACGATCTAAAAATTGACATCGTATGTTTGATTACCGCGATTACAAAGTTTATTGATTGTTTTAAAAAAGATGGATCCGAATCTGAATCTGATTCAATTGAGTATATTGCAAACCTGATTGAAGACCCGTTCTATGATTGGTCGTCCTTTTTCAAAACTGATTCAATTTCGGAAACTGAAGAAAGCAATGAGTCCAAGTCTTCAAACTCCCAGAGGTATTCGCGCATTTTTACCCTGCCCGAAGAAAACCATAAAGGTATGACAATTTAGTATTTAAAACTAGCTGCGCTCCGCGGTTTCACCCGCGTAAGTCCCGATCCCGAGGTTATATCAAAATAAAAAGTAGCCTATAGCCTTCCTCGATAAATGGACTATCCAACACAAAAATATTTTCTCAATTCGAACCAGTATGTAGTTTCTGAGATTAGCGCGTTCAAACAAACAAACTCTTCAGCTTTATAATATTAAGTAAGTATACATTACTTTATAAAGAGTTACCGCGTTAGGGTTCCGTACCCAAAGGATAAAAACGAAACCCTATGAGTCCGCTGTCTGTCTGTCACCAGGCTGTATCTCATAAACCATGATAGCTAGACAGTTGAAATTTTCAAACAAAATGTACCTATTTCTGTTGCCGAACAAATACCTACTAAAAACAGAATATAATGATACGGTAGGTACCTACCGTTTGTGCGCTAGTCCGACTAGCGCTTTTTTATTTTATTTATTTATTTACAGTCGTAAAACTATCTATTCAATAGTTTCACGACTGATTATTCTATTTTTAATAGCTCAGTTTGAAATTGTTTGAGATATCACAGCTTGATAACAGTTGTAGACATAGACTAACAAAAAAAAAAGCGCACTCCGGGAGTGCAGGCAGAAGTGAAAACTGTATATCTGTGTAAAATCTCATCTGTCGCGAGAACGGCTGAAAATGCTCACCCACAAAAGTGCCCAACGCGCCATAAGAAGTTTTCACTTCAAAAATTCTACTTATATCTATTGTTGTAGCTTCGCACGGGGCATATAGCCAATATCGAGTTACATTTTGCATCAAATCCATAGCTCGAGTATTTTAATAGTATCGGGCTAATAAAATACTCGAGCTATGGATTTGATGATAGTATCGGGCTAAACGTATTAAAAAAAGTAACAGGCAAACAGTCAAAAATAAAAAAGGGGCTATAGTAAGTACTTGAATATAGGTTACCTCGCAGGAGATTTAAAAGGCAACGAGAAAAGTCAATTTTCGACACTTATTTATATTTGCACTTTCACGGAATTAAATTGGATAATATACAGTACTAGCTGCAAGTTTTCACCCGCGTTAGTATCGATCCCGTGGGAATATCGGAAAAAAAGTAGCCTATGTGTTAATCCAGGTTTTCAGCTATCTAGATACCGAGTTTCATCGCAATCGGTCCAGTGGTTTTTGCGTGAAGGAGTAACAAACACACAAAAACCTTCGCATTTATAGTATTAAGTAAGATAAGATTATAAATAACTAGCGGCCCGCCCCGGCTTCGCACGGCTGTATTATGCATGTTACATGCACATATATAATACATGCAGCATGTATTATATCTAAAAACCTTCCTCTTGAATCACTCTATCTATTTAAAAAAACCGCATCAAAATCCGTTGCGTAGTTTTAAAGATCTAAGCATACAAAGGGAAATAGGGGCAGAAAAAGCGACTTTGTTTTATACTATGTAGTGATGATACCATAAATCCATTGAACTTCATTTGAACTTTTGCTACTTTTCTTGTAACTAACTAATGTTTTTGTAGTTTAACCTTTTCCATAAAGTTGCCCATGGCAAATCTTTTATAGAAAACTTAGATTCCACGAATCAGGCCCAGTCTTGTGTGGAATCTCCAGGAATAAATGAAAGACTGTAACTCTATATTGGTAAATAAAGAATTTGTATTTGTATTTATATAGGTATATATATAAATAATAATTATATATCGACCACTTTGATCACCTCGTACTTACACGAAATATTAAAAAAATACTGCCAGAGTGCGTCTAAAAGGACCACGCACTTATTGAGGACCAAAACGTCGATATTAGAATGAAAAAATTGTGTTTTATTCGTTTTTCAGATTTCGGCATCGACGTCCAATGTATCATAAGCTCTATCAAAGAAGCGCTCGGCTGTTTAGTAAAAGATGGTTTTGAACCATCGATACGTGATACTATGATGGAGTACCTCCGTCAGAAACAAACAAAATAAGGGGTTTTTATAAAGCCTCCTTTTCAAAACTAGTTAAGTATCGCTCGATAGATGGCGCTCTCTAAATATGGAATTGTCCCTGACCGGCCAAAGTTAGTTAAAGATATCATCAAAATCCAAAAATATGTTATGTTATAGTCTTGAGATTATTTCTTGTCGTAAAAGCACCAGTGACGTGTTTTTTTTGGATAAGCTTTAAAACGACACGGAATTTTCGTCTTTAAATTATACCAAAAGGAAAACGGTAAACGCAACAACAATAATATTCATGCAATAATTAACAATTTTGATTTTAGGCAAAATCATTTTTGCTTTTGGCTATAATTTGCATAAAGTTACACCTTTCTGGTCAGGATCATTTTTTTAGTTTTAAGTCATTTTTAGAGCAACTAGTTTTTTATTATGAAATTCTTGTTTTGGAAAATTTTCATTTACTTAATCTTTTTAGTAATTATATTACCTATTCAATTTGTATACTTTTCTAATTTGATTAAATACCTTATGTTGAACCAAATCGTTTTGATTATCATTTAAACGGTATTAAAAGATTTAAACACCCCAACTTCAATTGGAAAGAAATAGCGCAGGACAGGAAGCGATGGAAGACGCTCGTTTCTCTCGTCAGCGCAGTAAGCTATATAAGTAGGTAAGTGAAAGATTTATATAAATATTGCAGGACATTTTACACATCACCATCTAGCCCCAAGCTAAGTAACTAGACTTGTGTTATGGGTGCAAGACAACGGATATACTACTTATATAAGTACTTTTCTTTTGTAAATATATACCTATATACAGTGGCGGCCTAAGGGGGGGGCGGTGGGGGCGGTCCGCCCCGGGCCTCCTATCTTGGGGGGCCCCAAATGCCTCCGCGTTCCCCTGATCAAATCCTAAACAAGACCTTAGTACCTATCGATTTAACCCCCCTGTATGTTCTGCAATTTTCTATGGTTCAAAAGTTACTTGGATTTTAGTAAAATTTTAGTATAAATCAGATTTTAGCCTTTTTTTATTTATTATTACAGCCCAACTATCAGGGGCCCCCGCGCTAAGTGCATCGGCTTCAAGCCGACGTCGACCAACCTGTGCCTTACAATGGGTGGAATTTTGAGCCTGCTTTTGATAGGAATTTTGAAAATTAAGTTGTTTTTTCGTGTGTTTTAAGTATGCAGGATTTTCGGGGACATCAAAACGTTAAAAAATAAGTGATTCTGGTTATTCAGCCGGCAGAAATATAAAAAAAAACCATATTTTGTGATGTTTTAATTATTTTTCAAAATTCCTTTGAAAGGCACACTGAAAATTCCACCCATTGTGCGCCTTAGCTGGTAGTAGGTGTATTAATACGTCCATGCTTAGCTGTTTGCCGTCGGCTGTCAAAATGAAATAAATGTTAACGTTTTGTCGATGATTTCGACGGACTTAGCGCGGCAGAATCGCAGACCAGGGGCCCCCTGGTCTACGCTTCTGCCTTTTTTTAAACCAGTCGAATAGTGGACCTTTTGTACCTACCCCTACACCAGAGTCTTAGATTTATAAAACTCCAAATATTATAATCATATAGAAGGTTATCCCAAAACGAAGTTTAAGGATAGTCCAAGATGTGGATTTAAATTAGACTTAAATTAGACCTTAGATTTAGACACAGATTTACTCATGAACTATAGTCGAAACACTATCCCAATATAATCCATAGGATAGTGTTTAGGCTATAGATCCCTATATAATCTATAGGTATAGTGTTTAGACTATAGTTCACGAATAAATCTGTGTCTAAATCTAAGGTTTAAATCCACATCTCGGACTATCTTTAAACCTCGTTTTGGAATAAGGAGGTAAAGGTTTTTGACGTGATAATGTCTAATAAATTGATGGAACACGGTACGTCGCTCTTTAATCGCGTCTTAAGATAGGTTTATTAATCAGAGCAACAACTCAAGAGCAAACTCAAGATTGAAATCGATATTGAGTTCGGTTTATTAATACGGACCTTAGTAATAGAGTCCACTTTTACCCTTTGGCTACGGAACCCTAATAAATGGTAATTAAATAAAACAACAGATAGACAAGCAATGGAATGTTTACAATTGCAATGATAAACTTCTTACAATTACCATGTATAAGTACATAATGTTAGGAGTACATACAAGCATCGATTCGATGGAGAAATATTAGTAAAGCTATGGTAATTTTGAATTTACGTTACGTTTACGTATTTACGTAAAGTCCATGAGATCTTGTTGATTGGTTTTGGTTTTTGTTACTGTTTGCTATTACTGTACAGTAAAGGAAAATTGGGCAGTAGGTATTTTGGTCATTTTTTGTGTCGTTATTCCCGCGCAACCCATCACGAGACCGTGTACTATTATATATTCTGTGACTAGATTGAAATAAAGGCAAGGTAAGGCAAGGCAAGGCAAGGTATAACCGCCTATTTATTACAAAAAAACAATAAGCTTTTTTACAATATTAGCAGGTACATTTATATTTGTACCGCACGATTTTTAAACTTTCTTAAAACATAATATTAAGTAATTTTAGGTGTCAATTTTTTTTGGACAAATAAAGTAGGACAACTCATTTCTTTTTTCGCTTTCACAAATATTTAAGTATTGTATAAATATATATATTTTTAGATAGGTACCTATATTTTTTGGACAAAAATGAAGAATAATCCAATTCTTTCTTCGATTAAATCACAACCATAATTTTCTCCAACACACCTTCCATGGACAAAAAGTCTTTACAATATTCCAAAACCAGAGACAATTTTTGTAATAAGTGCTACACCAAAAATAAAATTCACCGTACATTTAAGCATAGCTTTCTGGTCGTAACCGTTCCTGCCCCCTTAGACACGATTACTTTTCTATTAGCGATATCGCCAATCGATAGATTTACTTAATTGTATGAAATTGACATAAAGCATTGTATGAAATTTGCATAAGATGAAACTTATCTGTCATTTTTCTTCTCTAACGCAAGACTATGTGACTTTTTGTTAGCTTATGTCGATATTTTACAAAAAAAATATAAAAAAAGTCTGTCGATTGGCGATATCGCTAATAGAAAGCAATCTTGTCTAAGGGGGCTGAAGACCAATTCTCGTAAATAACATTGTTTTAATTTCATTGCAATATCATTTCGATTGCAAAAGTCTTCAAAGTCGTCAAAAGATGATCTTCTGATCATGTTACATCAAAATCAAATTAAACTACGAAGCAAGAGTGACTAATTTCTATTTCGTCTATAGAGTAAAATGCCTAAAATGTTAAATTACTTATTTACAGAATGCCGTCAGAGTGTCTAATTACTCTGTGTCTGTTCAAAGACAAATGTCAATACCATGACACAAAACGACAAGAAAGCGATATTAAAATGCACAGAGAACGATACATATCGTATTATTGCAACAAGTACCGGAGATCGATATGAATTAATTTCTACCAGATTTTGGAATAATCCAAATGGCCCGCCCATTTTGATTATCAATCATTTTATCAACACCCCTAAGCTTCAAACACTTGTACGAAATATGAAATTGTTTTTTTTTTAAATTTTATATAAATTATTTATTTTTTCCATCCTTGAAATCATCCTATTTCATAATCAAAATTATATTTGGTACTGTCGGAAGCAAAAAAGTCTACGTAGCATCATAGCTCTGAAACTAATTCACCAAATATTTTCTGTCGAAAATAAAGTACTATAGATTTCTCCATCGATTCAGCATAAAATTGATTTTTTACACAATACAAAAACACTATTAATTATGTATATAATATTATAATACATAATGTACTGTATTAATGCCTTTGAAATAACAACAGGACTGGCTTGGCGCCATGTTGTGACGTCACGAATAGAAATACAACTTTTTCTAGGAACCAAAAACAAAAGCAGAATAAACCCTTAAAATAGTGGTGGCGCCTTGTAAAAATAGGGGGTTAATAAATATTTTTTTTCATGAGTGCAAGGGTTATTGGTAATTATAAAAATAAGGGTTTTGGGGCTTTTTCTACAACTTTTGGAAATATAAACATTTTTCGAAAATTTTGAGGTCATGTTCTACCCAATCAAATCATGTTACTTACACGGAAAATTTGTTAAAGGCCAATTCTCGTAAATAACATTGTTTAAATTACATTTCAATGTCATTCCGATTGCAAAAGATACCCTTAAAGTCAGTTTACCAGTCAGTTTTTTTTTTACAAAAAGCTAACTTTGGGGGTATTTAGAACTACTTTGAGGGTATTATTTGTGATCGAAATGCAATCGAAATGATATTGAAATGTAATTTGAACAATGTTATTTACGAGAATTATTGGCCTTCAGAAACTTATTTTTTAAGTTTTATCGACTGTTGTATAAGTAGCGGCACGTAAGTTTAGCGCTGACCGTTATTGCGCAGAAGTAAAAAAATAGGTATCACAGGGGTGCTAGAGGGACGAAGGGTGCGCGTGCGTTGCGCCGGTTGGTAGCCTGTCGTATTCCGTCCCCCGCACCGATACGACGCTCCGCGGACTTCTGACTGTACAGTCGCGTTCTAAAGTGTATTGTTATTGCCGTTCATGTATTAAACAAAAATTGACAAATTCGATTACAATATTATTTCGAATGTATTATTATTTCCTACCCCCTATAAACTTATCCACTTTGTCACATGATCAACTTTGTATGGAAGTCGTTTATTTCATTTCCTGATTAAAATAAAAAAGAGGTTAATCTTGAATAGTAAAACAAACTGTTACAAGCTATACAAAACTTTAACATTAACTATTCATTAATGTTTGCGCGCGCGACAGTACCTAATATATCTTCCACGTTTCGGTTAGTGATAGACTTAAGTACCTACTATATTTATTTAAATATGTTCGTAATTTTTTTTGGTTATAGGTACTAATTTGACTAACTTGACGACCTCAGTGGCGCGTCGGGCGAACACCCGACTGCGACGCAGAAGGTTGCGGGTTCGATTCCCGCCGGGAACAAGTATTTATGCTGACCATAAATTCTTGTTTCTGGTTCTGGGTGTTTCCTATATGTATAATATGTATATATTTACAAAAAAAAAAAAGTATATAAGTAGTTTATCCGTTATCTGGCACCCATAACACAAGCATTAAGTTGCTTAGCTTGGGGATGGATGGCGATGTGTAATATGTCCTGAAATATTTATTATTATTTATTTATTAATTAAAGTTATACTTAATGTTCGTGACTGTACCCATGCGCAGCTATCCCCTCTACATTTCGCTCAGCGCTAAACTTACGTGCCGCTACCTATAAGTCTGAAGCTAATTTTCGAATAAACATAACCGAATTTCCATAAGCGGTAGAACAGAATATTAAGTTGCACAGAAGTTAAGTGGTAGAATAAAATATTAAGGTGCACAGAAGTAGCCCTCAACAGCTTTCTTATACAGGGTTATTGGTAATTATCCTAGCAACCCGTTGAGGGCTACTTCTGTGCACCTTAACAAACAACTTTTGTCCTACGACTTTTGGAAATTAAAAAAAAAAAAATTGGAGGTTCTGTAAATTCGAAATACAACTGATTTTTTAAAACAAACGTTATTCAGACTAAAAACAGTAGATAAAACTTAAAAAATGAGTAAAATTTTAAGGTTAATGACCTCTCCGTGTATGGAACAGCTGATTTTCAGGTAAACCTAACCACAAAATTTTCAATGAAAATGTTAGAATTTCCAAAAGTCGTAGAACAAAAGTTGTTTGTTTAGGTGCACAGAGGTAGCCCTTAACGGCTTGCTAGTATAATTACCAATAACCCTGTATAACAAATAACCTATATAATTTTTTTTGTCTATGGTCAAGCTTAATTCGAGATCTCGTGCTAAACCTGTCCCATTGTGTTTCAAATAGCATTTTATATTACTATACATTATTCAATAACAATTAATCGCTTTGTTACCTAACGTATACAATAAACGAATAAATTGGAAGTTTTATTTATTTAATTAATATATAAAATACATTCACAATACATATATAGAAAAAAACATGAGTGTTATATAGAAATTTGTGCCGTACCTACAGTATATATAATTATATGTAAATATATCTTAATCTAATAGATATATAGCTAAAACTATGCTATTACAAAATCTATGGGTACAAAAGATTATTATTTAGGTATGTATGCTTAGTTTTAATTTGTATTGTGAAATCGATTTATTTTTATGGCGATTTCGTATAAAAAACTTTTGCGCGCAAATTGTGGAGAGTTTAGTGACTTGGGAGAGTTAGGTTCCTTAGTTCAGGCACGGAAAATAGACGGTTATGGATCATTGTGGGAGCTTGTTGACACGATGCTGCTATGAAGCCGTGCCGTATCACTACATAGTATAAAACAAAGTCGCTTTCTCTGATCATATGTCCCTATATCCCTTTGTATGCTTAAATCTTAAAAACTACGCAACGGATTTTGATGCGTTTTTTTAATAGATAGAGTGATTCAAGAGGAAGGTTTATATGTACAATACACGCATAATATAGCCGTGCGAAGTCGGGGCGGGTCGCTAGTAAATAATAAATATTACAGGACATTCTACACATCGCCATCTAGCCCCAAGCTTAGTAACTAGACTTGTGTTATGGATGCTAGACAACGGATATACTACTTAAGTATATACTTTTCAGTTGTTTTAAACTTATAATACAAAGAAACAACCAGACCAAAGACAAATGTCTAAGCATAAATACTTGTCTGAGGCGGGAATCGACCCCGCGAAATATTATATAGTATATCCGTTGTCCGGCACCCATAACACTCTAGTTACTTAGCTTGGGGCTAGATGGCAAAGCGTGGAATGTCCTGCAATATTTATTTATTTAATTTTATTTTAACTTACTAGGATAGCAAGGTGGAACGTTCACAAATCCTAAATTCAATTCGGTATTACGTTTGTATCAAAATGTTTACTCTGCCGTTGGGTAATAGTGGGTATAGACTAGACTTTTTAATTAATCAATTTCACAATACAAATTAAGTATATTCAAGAAAAATTCTCCCTGATTATTTATCACGCGATATAACAGTAACATTTTGTGTAAAAAAAAAAACTCTTAACCAGTCAACGGAATGTACTTTTTGTATACATTAGTTGCGTTTTATTACAATAAGGCTGCATCGAACATAACATGACGGGAACGAAATAAAAGATAGGACTTTTGCAAAACAAATACTTATTGCAACAAAAAACAAAAATTCCTCGCGGAATATCACCAAACAAGTAATAAATATTCAAGATTTTAACATTTCGTTCACAAATTTGATACCTATATTGTTTGCAAAAATTTTGCTTTTATTTCGTTTCCGCCAAATTATGCCTGAGCAAGCATTTCTCCCAAGACGATTCCACTTACCCACCTTCGGTTTTTTGATGAATGTAGCATACTATAGCTTTTGAAATACCATCGTGGGGTTATAGCTTATGCTATTGTAAAATGTAATTATAAATTACAATAATAATTGTAATTAACGATCACCATAATTTAATTTACAATTAAGTACAATAATTATTTTTATATTAGATTTATTTATTTTCATAAATTCATCCTGACTACATTATTTATTCAAAAGTTGACAACATTGAAATTAAATATTTTTCTCCTGAATAATAACGGACAAACAGGGTTGCCAATCTCGCGGTTTGAGATTTAGCTCGTGAAGAAATTATTTCACAAATAAAAAAACTGGTTGCCTGTAAAGTCGGTATACGGGCGAAAGTTTTACGTGACAACAACTGTGCTCGAGTGGAAGGGACGCGTGCCTTTCACTTTTTATGTCTGTCTCTCTCGCTCTTAGGCGGGCTAACCATGCCCGAGTGGAAGGGACGCGTGCCTCTCACTCGCTCTCATTGTGAGCGCATAACGTCAGCGGAGCGTAACGCAGTTTCTTGAAGTGTCACCCGGCAAACCAATTTATAAAACGTTGTCACGTCAAAACTATTACTTATACAAATATGGTATGGATGTTATGTATTCATGAGTTTTGAGAGAAAATGATTATCCAAATCAGTTTATTAAGTTTCCCTAATATTTAAAATCATTTAATAATTTCTAAATTACTTAAATAATACACAATAAATATGTATTTAAGTACATTTTTAAGTTAAAAATTTAAATAGCTGCATCATTTTGTTTTTATAAGGATTTACGAAGAATCGTTCCTTAGTAAAATTTTAGATAATCAATGCTTTGTCTCGATTAAGTAACTAAAACTTCACTTAGAAACGTTTCAAGTAAGTAGCTGCTTTTGATAATATTTTGGACTATTACCGAAAAAAGGTACCTACTTTATAACTTAAAAATAAATAAAATTAAGTAAATATAACTAGGACGCTTTGGGTGCAGTAACAAAATTGAGGTCTAGAAAATATTTCACATTATAAATTACAATATTACTGTAAAACATAATTACACATTGTAAATTACAATCTATATTGTAAAACATAACTACAAATTGCAAATTACAATCTATAATGTAAAACATAATTACACATCGTAAGTTTAAATTACGCTTTGTAAAACTTTGTAAATTACATTACAGACTGTAGGCTGCCTAAGCTGCCATTACAAACATATACCTTTTTTAATGGCTAGCACAAATAATGACTGTATTTTATAATTACACATTGTAAATTGTAATTAATGACACATTGTAAATTGTAATTAATAACATATCGTAAATTGTAATGAATTACACATTGTAAATTGTAATTAAAAATATGAATGTTTCCAGAACCCATTTTAAAAAAGCTAAAACTTAAAATGGCAAGACCCAATTAACTTTATTGCACAGTTCATAATTAAATTTTGATATGCGAATTTTCTTATATCTAAATATTTTTGCCATAATAATATGAGCAAAATTATCAAAAATTTCTATATTTTTCGTAATAATTAGATCAATACAATCGTTTTTCATCGCCGAATAAATTGTTTTTATTTTTTGACAAAATCATAACACCTACAGAAATCTTAGGTAAATTAGGGAATAAAAGAAAGAAATTCGTAAAGTCCAATCGAAGTTAATTCCAACGACTAAGTTTTGGTATAATTTTGGTAATTTCCACTAGATAGTGGTAGTTTCATTTCAGTCTTCAAAAACCATAGATTAGTGAAAAAATAATCAATTACCTATAAGATTTTTTTTAGTTTTAGTAATTTGAGCTCTGAAATAAATCTTTTTGTTATCGTTAATTAATTTTGGGAGAAGTTTGACCATTTTTTAGTTATGTTAAGTTATGATTAGTTTTATTTGTGGCATCTTTTGCCCTATTTAGACGCCACATTCCCGCGAAGTTTTCTGTCACCTTCAACGGTCAAAAATTGAGTGACACTTTTAGTATTATAATGAGGAGAATAAAACTTAAACAATTATACGATCGAATAGAGAACCTCCTCCTTTTTTACGTCGGTTAAAAAGTTTATACCGCTAGGTGTCGCATGAACCTAACTTTTAATTGAAATGTCAAACTGTACGATGTGTTTTTTTCTTTTTATGGCCTAAAATGCCTTTACGAGAGACAGTGACGTCTGCATGGTTCGCCGATGTGTTAGCACTGATAGCAATGCAAATATGTACTGCCTTGAATGTGCTACTTTGGAATTCAGGGAGACAGAGGACACAACATGACAGCATAGAAACTATTTGATGACACGGACTCTAGGGGCTTTCCCTGCGCGCTTCTTACAGCGTGATTATTTGCCAGATGCTACATCATACACTAGCGGGTATTTTAATAATTAGTTATGCAAGATATAACATTATTTCTGAGTGTTCGTAACCGACTTCAAAAAAGGAGGAAGTTTCTTAATTCGGTTGTATTATTGGACATAATAGCTCCCATTTATCCCGATGCCGGAATCACACGGTTATATTACGGTTTTTCGTCGTCCGAAGATAGCTTTTTGTTACATTTTTCATAAAGTGTTTATAAAAAGCAGCTAAGTAATAAATTACATTGGAAAATTATGAATTGACATTTTTGTACGTAATGGAAGGAATTGACAAAATGGAAGACGGTAAAGGAATATTTAGATACGTAATTTTAACTCAAACGAAGTAACCTAAGTGATGGATAAAATACTATACAATTTGTTTAAAAAAACCTCTGTTATCCCTTTTAGATCCATTGTGGGTACACCCGGAACTAAACTAAGAAAAAATATGCCAGATCGTCGTAGTCAGAATTGCAATCCCACCGTAAAGCTTCAAAACTGTCATTATTAGAATGTTTTCTTGGCAAGGCCCTGCTTAAGAGGAAATGGTAACGGGCGCTCTCTCCATACAAACGTATAACTCGACTGTTTCCTCCCTGAATATTGACACTAGGAGCAAATTTTTTGTTACATAAAACTTATAACTGCCATGACCATGCCCATATGTTTTGTTATTTTGTTTTTTAAATCTTAATTTCAAGAAAAAACCAAGACATAGGGGCATAGTCATGGCAGTTATATGTTTTGTGCAACAAAAATATTTGTACTAGTGTCATTATCCAGGGAGGAAACAGTCGACTTCGTTTGTATGGAGAGAGCGCCGGTACCCTTTCACCTTAGAGGTTTAAAGTCTTTCAACTTATCAATATTAATAGAATAATTCAGTATTTGGCAGACAGATGTCGCTGCTTGGAAAATGTATGAATCAACCTCATATAGGTCCTCTGCCAGTTGACAGAAAAATAAAAACATTTAAATTATAGTAATTTTAGAACTCTATGGTAGGCAGGCCCCTCTTTCCGACTGGGTACGCCCAGGGACCCCTAGTTCCTGCCAGATCACTTTTTTAAAGGAATTTTTAATGATTTTGCCCATCTCAAATCTAGAAAGGTTCCTCTTCAATCAACATAGATTGTTCTTAAGTACAGTCGGCTGCATAATTGCAGCCCCCGGTAGGGTTCTAAAATTACTATTATTGGAATGTTTTTATTATAATAATTTTTGTTTGATAAATTTATGAGTTAGAAGAATTTAAACTTCAACTGAAGCAAGTGTCTAGAATCTTGCTTTTGTTAAAACATTCTTATAACAGCGGTTTTGAAGTCTTAAGGTGGGTCTGCAATTATGCAGCCGACCGTACCTGCGAATGCTATAAGAGTAACGTTTGTTCTCTCAAAGTCTTAGAGGCCCCATTATGCCAATATACCCAGGGCTTCCAATAGGTTAGATACGGCCCTGACGGTGGGTCTGCAATTCTGACTTCGACCGCACATCAGGTTTTATGTACTTCGTTACTTCGCAGAATTCTGAAATTGGGCAGATGTATCTCCGTTTCGTACTAATTACTTCATTTTGATAATTATATCAAATATCACTGAATATGACGTTATAATAATATCTAACAAGAATATTTATTGCATTGGAAATATATTGAAGGAAATACGCATGTCTGAATTTTGCACCGCGGCGAGAATCGAACTCAGAGACGAAATAAATATTATACTCATTCCAGTCAATCAAATATGCATCGTAAGCATATTAAGGGGAAAGGGTACCGGGCGCTCTCTCCATACAAACGTAGTCGACTGTTTCCTCCCTGGCTAATGACACTAGAGCTAATATTTTTGTTGCATAAAACTTATTACTGCCATGACCATGCCTATGTTGTTTTTTTAATCTATGTTTTTTAACCTATGTTGTTTTTTTAATCTTAATTTCTATGATAATTAGAAAATAAAAAAAAACCAAGACAAAGGGGCATAGTCATGGCAGTTATAAGTTTTATGCAACAAAAATATTTATGCTAGTGTCATTATTCAGGGAGGAAACAGTCGACTACGTTTGTATGGAAAGAGCGCCGGTACCCTTTCACCTTAAGTATTGCCACTGACTTGTACGTACAATCGACGCTCAAAAGTCCACTAGCACCGTAACGTTTACAATTCTGTGCAGCACTATTTGAACATTATAACAACGTAATCAGTGGATCGAACCCATGTCGGTTGGTGTAGTGTAGCGGGTGGCGGCAATAATAATCGCACTGAGTACTTTTAATTCAAGTATTTGTGTGTGTGTAACGTCTATTAGAAGAAGGTCGTAAGTCCATCAAATACTTGTTTATATAGCAAACTGATAGTGGACTTATGACGCATACTGTCCAAAAAGACAGTATCCGTCACTGAATGAAGCAAGTATGATAGGTTATAGAGTCGCGCTCTAAGGCCCGTATTAATAAATCGCTCTCAATATCGATCTTGAGTGCGTATCAATCGAGTGAGTCTTGAGATGTGGTCACTATCTTAAGTTAGGCGCTAATTAATAGATAAAACTCAAGTTTTAACCAGGCTGATATCGCTCTTGAGATTTGAGACTGATCTTGAATGACAGTAACGCTTTGTTCTTACCTTGAATGATATGTTCTTACCCTATGGTAGGTAGTGTCGTCATATTTTGCTGTCAACTTGTTTTTAATGTGAAAATATTTAAAAAAATGTAAGATTTGTATGACCCGCAATCAGACTTGAGTTCACGAAATTACATCTTGAGACATAACTTGAGAGCTGAGTTTGATTTATTAATACGGTATGACTCAAGTGATACGTCGCTCTTTAATCGCGTCTTAAGATAGGTTTATTAATCAGCGCAACAACTCAAGAGAAAACTCAAGATTGAAATCGATATTGAGTTCGGTTTATTAATACGGACCTAAGTCTAACTGCTTAGTTTTTGTTCCGCTGCAGTCTTCCTATCTTCACTCGTGTCTCTCGAAGGCCCCCATTTATTTGAGGGTCTTTAAGTCACGAGCGTATAAGCTTCTGCTGCTGGGGCTTCCAGCTCTAGCATCGTGCTGAGGACGAACCACTACTACTTTTTTCTTGTGCTTTTTTAATTTGTCCATTTTTTTTATATGTTCAGAAATTAAAATTTCTTTCTTTCTTTCCTTCTTCTAGGAAAGCGTGAAAGAATATTTTAGACCGCATCATCACTAACCATCGCGTAAGATAGTCGTTAAACGCCTGTTACTGTTAAAAAAGATGGGGTCGTGTGTTCTAGTCTCGACGCGGTGCAAAATTATTCCAGAAATGCCTAGTGCTGGCTTCAGCACTAAAAAAAAACAAAATCATGTATTGTTAATGACGATTGTGAAGCGATTAATATACAATTCGTTTATAGATATAGTTATAATATATTATCTAATAATATAGGGCTTATAATTCACTACGCAATTCGGCTCAATATGAAAAAAAACGACTAGGTTCCAGATGCATCGATAGATCTTCATATCATAGGTAAAAAAAACCCGAAAAATGTCTATAACCAAATCGACAAAGTTTATACAGATGAGGCTGTATGGAATCAGCAGTCTTTGCCTTTGGCGTGGAGAGATCTTAAGGTGAAAGGGTACCTGCGCGCTCTCCATACAAACGTAGTCGACTGTTTCCTCCCTGGATAATGACACTAGAGCATATATTTTTTTGCCATAAAACCTATAACTGCCATGACTATGCCCCTATGTTTTGGTTTTTTTCATTTTTTAATAATCATTGAAATTAAAATTAAAAAAATTTAAAAATAAAAAATAACAAAAAATAGGGGCATGGTCATGGCTGTTATAAGTTTTATGCACCAAAAATATTTGCTCTAGTGTCATTATCCAGGGAGAAAACAGTCGACTACGTTTGTAATAGTTTGTATGGAGAAAGCCCCCGGTACCCTTTCCTCTTAAGGGGGGCATGAAGTGGGCATGATTTTGGATAAAACGCTTTCTCCTTCATCCTAAAGTTGCCACTCTTGCTTTGCGAATACTTCTGCCGTTTTCGTCGACTTACTTGGTGTGAAACCGGATTTTCAGCATTAGTGCAGATTAAGACAAAACAGCGAAATCGTCTTGCAGTCGATAGTAATTTGACGATAACTCTGTCAAAAACTGAACCCGATTTCATCCAACTGGTTCAAAAACTACAGGCACAAACATTGCGTTAATAAAATAATTATCACTTTTTATATTTTAGTTATTAACATCAAATAAATAAGTGATTTAACTCTCGTGTAAAATATATGTCGCAAAAACAATTTGTGTTTTTTATTGAATCAATGAAAAAAAATATAGGGCATGGAAATATTTTATAATCCGGGGGGAGGCACCATAAAAGTTTGGGAAACCCTGATCTATGGAGTTATCGGAACTAGCTTAGAAAATGAAACAAATTGAGTATCCCTCAGAGTGGTAAGGTCTAAGAAACTTTTCTAGAGCGTGAATCGAATCCGTAACTGTAATCCGTTTTGCATCACAGGCGACTGTTCCGTTTTTTTATATGAATTAAAAGCCCTATTTGACGGTTAAATATTAATTTGTAATCAAATTATCGTACTATGTATGTTAGAACAAAGTTTAAATTATGGCTACTCTGGCAAATTCAATTAACATGCCAATGTTGCCAAGAAACAGTTATCAATATACAGATAAAATACAACGATAGAAGAAATTTCGTAGGAAAATCGCACCTAGAGTTATTTATAACGGCTTTTTTACCATACTCCTGCTAATATTATACAAAACACATGGGTTAAAAATGGTTATAATTTTAGGTTATTTTTGCAACGAAGTTCCTTATAGCAAGTTGGTGACGGGACCTAGTCGAGAAAAAATTTGACGCGTTACGAAAACGTGAAACGAAAAACCGTAAGAGAAACAAATCTCCCACACATTGTGAAAAAAAGGGACTTCTTTCCAAACTCGTGTTAATTTTTTATTTGTATTTTTTTTTGGAACGAAAGTTCCTTATAGGTACCGCTTTGCAAAAGGGGGCTAGACCGAAAAAATTAAGACCAAAAGTTGTAACGATACTTTTTGCTTAAAAAGCAAGCCAGTTATTTTCGTTTCGTCTTTCTATTTCGCATTGAACAGTGTGGTGTCGTTAATCGAAAGGAACTTCGTTCCATCCGCAAGTTTTTTTTACTGTTTTATATTTAGTTTTAAAGTTAAAAAAAACATCGTAAAAATCCCGTTTTTAGTACTGAAAATAACTATGTAGGTTTAGAATAATATGAAAAAGGTACTTAGTTAAAACATGTTTTAAAAACAATAGTTCATCTTTAGACACAGTAGCGAGACTTATAAGCTTCGTTTTACCATACATAGTCGTATATCTTATAAAATACCTTAGAATAGAACTATGTCCGAGGATAGTAGTGGCCGGTGCGAGCGGGCAGCGGAGGGGGCGTGTCCTGAAAATATAATATTATAAATTAATTAGCTGTCCCGGCAAACGTTGTTTTGCCATATACAAAAAAAATAAATAGAATAGGGTTCGATTCTCAGACCTAACGAATATATACAACAAAATCATAAAAATCGCTTAAGGGGGGTTCACACGCCAACGACCTTGGTACACAGCCTACTAAATAGTTACTATCGGCATCGGTCGCCTTCGTTGGTGAAAATTGTTGATTGTTCGATTGTGTTTTGTTTTTCTCAAAAGCTGAGATGAAATTGTAGGTGAGATTTTTACCGACATTTTGGTGTGATTTTGAGCCAAAAATTTCCTATGGTTTTGAAGCTATTCTAAAATTAAGAATTAAAACTAGTCTAGCTTTGAAATGACAAGGAATTTTCGCCTCAAAATTTCCCCAAATGTCGATAAAAATTTCACCTACAATTCCATCTCAACACTTTTGAGAAAAACAAAACACATTCGTTACAATCAACATTGTTAGTTGTAAGCGACGGGTATTTCTGGCGCGTTGCGTTTGGCAACATAAGCAGCCTTAAGAGAAAAGGGTTCCGGGGGCTATTTCCATACAGACGTAGTCGACTGTTTTCTCCCTGAATAATGACACTAGACCAAATATTTTTGGTGCATAAAACTTATAACTTGCATGACTAATACATAGAAACAACCAGACCACAGACATAAATACTTGTCTGAGACGGGAATCGAACCCGCATCCCTGTGTTTGGCAGTCCGGCGTGGTGACCATTGTGCCAACTGGGTCGTCCATATTTATTCCACGATGGGAATAGAAGCTGTAACTGGGTCGCAGGGAGGGGGGTGGGTCAATCATATAGATTTTTTGTTTAGCATATGTCGTTAGTAACAGATGGATAAAAACATTTTCCAGTAAGTACTAAAAAAGTAATAAAAAACGTACTGCGCAAACCTTGAAGTAATTTTGATAAAGGCAAGAAAAAAAAATTATTTTCTGCACCATCGAATCTAGCGCGGCAAATAAAAGGCGTGAAAAAACGAAATTAAAAAAAGTAGCGAAAATAAAATGTGCAAAAAACAAACCTTGTGCTTTATGATTGCGTACTAACACTAGGTGCCATGCTCTGTAAAAAAAATACAAAAATGTTCTAAAAAAAAACAACACAAAAACGAAACAAATAATTTTCAATTCCCTCAACCCATAATTAAACAAATAATATAAATCATTTTGCCTGTTAAAACGAAACCTGTACATTAATGTCATGGGTAACACAATCAAAAAGAAGCCGTAACTCAAAGCAATAAAGTTCAATTTACCTGTACATTATTATCATGTAAATAATGCCTCGGCGGCTGCGGCCGCGGCATCGGCTCGTCGCTGTCATCGTCCTCCTCGAAATCTGGAATCATTCACTTATTTTATCCACCATTCATTCAATTTATCATTCACTCTGTTTGAAAAACGGACCACTTTCTAAGCATGCTTTACACCAACAAGGATCTTAATATTTATGAGTAAAATCACTCACTTATTTTCATTCTTTTTTACTATACACACGTTCAGTTCATTCATTTAATAAATGACAGATCAAACACTCATCCTCTCGCTCAGTTGTCAACAAACGGTATTCCGCTATGTTCATACTGGCATATTTTATTGTATTTTGTGGTGTTAACATCGCTACATACCGCGTTGACGCTGAGCGAGATTCACAAACTCGCTTTAAGCTATAGTCACACACAGCAAGTTCTCGCTGCGAATATTACTCGTAGCATGTATTCGCTGTCTGTATGTCACAAAGTGCAGAGCTGTCGTCCTACACTTGGATTTCAACAATCTGTTGGTGCTTATTGGTATCTAAAAAGTCACTCTTAGCGAATTCATATTGCGATGACATTGCCTATTCGCCGCTGCGTGTGACTGTAGCTTTAGCATCGGCAACGCATTCCAAATATGCTTTATCAAAACGTGCAGTTGAATATGTAGAATTAAAACAATTTAAAAACTATATAGATAAATAAAAATTAATGAATCTTTTAACTCGGAATACCGTACTAAAATACATGCAATCATTCTGTTTTTTATAATAGATTTGTTTTACTATATACTACCGAAGTACTGTTCTATTATTTGAAATTAATTTAGAATATTGCTGAATTACTAAAAATCTATTTGTGTACCATCTCGCTCATTTCTATGCATTCTGATAATGATTGGCCTTCAGCTCTACTCAGCCTCATAACATACAATCTATACATATAAAATGCTTTGTCCTTAACGACTGGCTGACTGACGGATCAACGCACAGCCTAAACCGCTGATCGTAGAGACCTGAAACTTGGAGGGTGTGTTCTTTGTATGACGTAGGCATCCGATAAGGAAGGATTTTCCGAAATTCTACCCCTTAGAGGGTGAAATAGGGGGGCAAAAGCTAGTATATGTATATATTCTTAAATAGTGGTCAATTCAAATTAGTAACTACTCTACCACTGCGAAGGTAGAGAAAGAGAGTAGAAACTAATGTAAGGAACCCTCGGCGCGCGAGTATGACCTTTTTTGTTAAAGTCCAACGTTCCGAGAACTGTGCAGTTACAATGGTCACAGACAGACTTAGATGACAATTAGTCTTGCAAAAAATATATGGAATGCTGTTTTATTACCGTCTAATTAAAAAATCTACAGAATCACTATGCGCAACTATCAAAGGCATTGAAAATTTAATTTAGAAATAAGCACACTATTTTATATAGAGCATTTATAATGTCAATTTTTAAGAGTTTTGTCCATTTTTTTCCGGTCAATCGGGGTTTCTGTTACAACTTGTTTGTTATACTTACTTCTCTGTTTCCTTGCGTCGTGTTTAATCGCGTCTTCAGTGTCCGAACCCTCTGTAAACATTTATCAACTTAAAATAGATGTGCAGAAAAAATTACTAAAAAATAAGAAAATATTCTAACAGTAAATAAATCTTAGGGTATAAGGTTAGCCATTTTTAGAGGGGATTTGGTATCTCGAGTGTGGCGACACTTCACATTGCCACCAACAGATGGCGCCGCTGAGCCTTTGGATACCAAACCAACTAAAAAAATTAAGTACCAATTAAATTTTACCCTGTATAGTCTATTTCAAAACCGGAGATAAATTAGGTGATAAGTAGGTGATAAGTGTTAGGTTTTAGGTTACATTAAAATAAAGCGATAATTAGACGTTATCACGTTAACAAAAAAATTGATGTTCGATTCTCAGACCTATTTTAACGAATATACACAAATAATTTCATACAAATCGGTTCAGCCGTTTAGGTGGAGTTTGGCAACTAGTACTGAGACATGACAATTTTTAGCGAGCGGTGTGAGTATAGACAAATACCATTCGTTGAGAGCTGACCAAGAAGTAGAACTATGGCGAGAGAACGCGTGTTTGGTGACCGGTAAATTTTCTCCGGTTTTGAAATAGACTATAATAATAAAATATCATGTCAAACAAAACTGTGATGTATGAACTGAACACATCCAGTCATGCCCAATGCGACATAACATGCTTAGAATGTTAAATTCGATTGCACTCAGAATCGTTCCTAAGTGAAACTTTAGTTAATGCTGTCTCGCTTTTATCAGTGACAATAACGTCAGCATAAATATGATAGAGCATTGCTTGACTAAAGATTCATTGAGGAATGTCACTAACCAGTGACAATCTTTAGCGAAACCTCGCTTTGTAGTTTTTGTATAAATGAGAAAATGTCAAATAACAAAGTTTCTTTACTTCTACACCTTTAATAAATTCAAGATCGTATCTTGTTATTATTTAAGTAAAAAACACGGACAACCCGTCATTTTTTCTTGGCGTCAAAAATCCTTTTTAGAAACTAAATAAATTAAAAGTACCTAAATTAAAGAGAAAAAGAAGGATAGACTACCTGAATTGAGTTCTCTAACAAGTGTAGACATGGCATTGGTCACAGAGTCGGCTGCATACATCAAATCGCTTCTGAGACCGCGGTTGTCTATGCCCACTAGAAAAAAAAATACATTGTGTCATTAGAGAGTAAAACACTACAATTTGACGACACAGTTAAAATCACTTTACAGCTTTAAACTATATGTGTACATACTTCCGAGATGATTGTTGTAGTCAATTTGATGAAGATCATCTTGCTCATTGACAGTTTGGTTGTAGTTTGAACAGTTTTCATACAAAATGCAAAAAAACCTAATTTGGCACAAGGGAAAAGAGGGGGAAAAAATAATGTCTCGACGTGCTTCCGTATCGATATTGAAGAAAATATATGACAGCTACATTCATGCCAAGTTTCATGCTTTCTTCAGGATGGGACCGTATTTTAAAATAAGGGAAGATAAAGAATTTATTTATCTACTAGCTGCCCTACGCGGTTTCACCCGCGTAACTCCCGATCCCGTGGGAATATCGGGATGTAAGCTATCCTATCTCTCAAGTTGGATCGAACTGCACATGGTGTGCGAATTTTATTATAATCGGTTAAGTGGTTTAGGAGTCCATTGAGGACAAACATTGTGACACGAGATTTATATATATTAAGAAGATAGACTAGCTGTTACCGGCGACTTCATACACGTAGAAGAATGGAAGAATGTTTACGCAAAATTTAAAGTCGATTAAACCAAGGTATCACGTTGTCCCATACAAACTTTGTCCACCTTTTTCACCCCCTAAAGGGTTTTTGTTTTCAAAATATCTTTATTTATCATATAAAAACCTAATCCTATACAATTCAGACACAGTATAATTGTAGGTATCCTAATTAAGTAATGACTAATCAGGCTAAAACACCTCCATAAGTCCCTTAATAACTAAGGTTAAATAATGTTTACTTACATTTTAAAACATGAAGTTATTTACTCACAAACGAGATAACAAGTAAATAGTTATAAATAACGTCACGATATAAGCCTTTTGTGCCAGACTTATTTTTGAACAGTTATGTTTTTGACCACTTAAGAGGAAAGGGTACCGGGGGCTTTCTCCATACAAACTATTACAAACGTAGTCGACTGTTTTCTCCCTGGATAATGACACTAGAGCAAATATTTTTGGTGCATAAAACTTATAACAGCCACGACCATGAAATGGTTTTACCTTACCAATAAAACCGGCATTGTGCTCCGAGCCTTGTCCAGGGTGAGGTGAGAAGCTATTGCTGAAATTTAACTGAAAACACGTTTTATTAGTAGCTGGCATGACTAAAATGACTATTTCTGCGTCTATTTCCGTTATAGTTCTTAAGTTTGCCACCAGGTGGGGGCGAGTGACGCGATGTTACGTCAGAGGCGGCGCTTGGCATTTTACTTCATTGTTTCTCACCAGGTAGCAATTTAATTGACCCTGGACAAGGCTCGGAGCACAATGCCGGTTTTATTGGTAAGGTAAAACCATTTCATTGTGCATTCCTCACCTTGTCCAGGGTGAGGTGAGAACTGTCTGGTATCACCTGGTGGGTAGTTATATTAGGCAAACTGTATAACATTATTTATTTCAGCTAGAAAATCAATAATACTATATAATATTTTATATTAAGTTATATATATATATATATATATATATATATATATATATATATATATATAAGTAACTAGCTGCGCCCCGCGGTTTCACCCGCGTAAGTCCTATCCTTCTCACCTTTTAAACCTTCCCTAGACCTCCACGAATAATTCAAGACCAAGATAAGATAAATCCGTTCAGCCGTTCTCGAGTTTTAGCGAGACTAACGAACAGCAATTGATTTTTATATATATAGAAGATTACTGAAAAACATTATAACGTGTATACTAAGTAAGTATATTATTTTGACATTATACGTGCAAAATTAAGTGTGATTATTTATTACATAGGTTCAAATAAATTTGATAAATTGTTATTGTTTGTTTGATTGTACTCCCTTAATTCCTTTCTATAAAAATTATGGAAAGTAGAAGCCTGCTTCCAGTTTCCTTTAGAGAGTATGTCGTCGATTGGAACGTTACACCGCCAATTTAATGAGGCTACCGCTGAACGACTACTGCCCGGAGTATCTTGTATACCTGAAGAATTTAAAATGGACCTTACCCAATTACCAATAATTGTTCTGGAAGCAGGCTTTGGCTCTCCTTGAGTATTTATAAACAAATGTGCAATATCCATGGACCTAGAAAATCTATTAGTCTATGGCAATATCTGGTGTTGTCCTTCTTTCTCGTGATAGTTCTAGGACTTTTCTAATCCAAAACACAGGACATATATTTTGATCCTCGTGGGCAACAATCAGGTTGGCGACTGCGACAGTCGCCAACCTGATTGTTGTCTCTTCGCGTTGTCTGTTTTGGAGCCGAATTCTGGCCACAGAATAGCGTCAGACTCGTCCATCTGTAAATAATTTGCTGACACACGCAGCAGTGTTAGGTTTGGCTATTGCGATTGACTTTAAAACCTGTCGTACAAATATATCCTCACTTAACTTTTTACCAAGGTGAGGTTCACAAATAGTTGAAACTACAGATTTGTGTAAAGAAATATAACAATAATATATAATATAGACAGACCTTCGTTTAAGTGTAAATCTGCTAGAAACTTGGCTAAATCTTTGGCCTCTGGTTTGGAAACGGGTGTTCCATTTGTGGAGCACCACTTTACCCAACGGGTCCAAGCAGGTTTATATGATGTCAGAGTAGACTTACGCCATCTGTTCATCAAAAGTGATGCTTCCGCGGTTGTCCAGTTGGTTAAGATGGAATCCCACCGCCAATCAGCCAAACTTCCAAGATCAGGTCGTTGACCTGAGGAAGTGTTTTGCCCGTCGTTATATCGATCAACGTCTCGTTGAGGTTCTGAATCTCGTACGGCCGGCTGAGGGCTCTGTTCTCGAGATCGGGTCTCCAAAATGCTTTGGACCACCGAGACGCGACCAATAGAAATCGGCCCCTGCAGGTGTTCAGGTGAGTAAGTACTCGAGGAACCAGCGACGGGGGAGGAAATATCCACCCGAGCTGGTAGGACCACTGCCTGCTGAAGGCGTTGTGGAACTGGGCTGCTTTGTCCCGGACATCCAACGTCACGTACTGGGGTACTACATGGGCTCGGTCTGATGCGAACAGATCTATTGTTGGAAGACCAAAAATCTGAAATATTTTGTTGGTTGCTTTGGATTGGAGATGCCATTCTGGTAATGGCTTTCCCTGAGACAGTCGATCTGTCACAGAGTTAAATCGCCCCGGGAGATGTTGAAGTGTTACAGCAATCTGTAGTTTGTGAATTAGACACAGAAGCTGACGAGTTTCGTGCATCAACTTTTTGGATCTCGTCCCCCCTTCGTTTTTTTTTGTTTTGTTAGGTAAGCTAAGGCAGTCGTGTTGTCCGACTGCATCAACAGACTTGCGTTTCGAAGATAGTCTCTATTGCCGGTCGTATAGCAGTCATTTCTTTGAGATTGCTGTGCCATACCTGTTGGTGGGGTTCCCATTTCCCCGACAGATATTCGTCGTTGAGCAGGGCTCCCCAACCGTAGTCGGAGGCATCCGTCACCAAAAAATGTGTTATTGGAGGGAGATGGATTAATGAAACTGTACTTACTGCGTTTTTCCACCAGTGGAGATCCTCCATAACAATTCGAGGCAGCTGATGCCTTTGTCTTGGTCGACCTCTGCGGAGCAACCGGAGATAGGATTGAAAGTTTCGGCAATGTAGTCGACCCTTGGGCACAAGATAATTGGCAAAATTCAATTTGCCTAACATTGACCGAGCTTCTTTTAGGGAACAAGTCTGCCTCGATAGGAGCTGCTGAAGCTCTTCTCGAAGTTTCAGTGCTTTCCTCTGCGGTAGACACTTCTGGTTTTTTGACGTATCCCATGTTATTCCTAGAAAGTCTATTTGCTGTGTAGGTATAACTATAGATTTGTCTAGATTGAGAATCCAACCTAGTTCTTGCAGGATTTGTGCGACCAATGAGGTTTGCTGCTGAAGCAAGCTTCTGTTTTGGTTCGCTAGAAGGAAGTCGTCTTAGATAAACGATGATCCTTACCCTTGCGTCTCGTAGCTTTTGGGCGAGAAAATTCGTCACCATAGCGAAGATTCTCGGAGCGCACGCAATACCGAAAGGTAGGTAGGTCATTTGGTACATGGTTTGCTTGAAAATCCATCTAAGGTAGCATCTGTGAGAATTCTTTACATTCACATGAAAATAGGCTTATGAAGAAGAGTTTCTAGACTTGCGTTTATTTTTGCCTTGTGTATGCGATTTTGGGTTTCTTGATTGGTTACTATTGGGCCGAAAGGGCTGACTATATTGAGCATGAACCTTTAGAAGGGGCCTTTAGAAGTTGAGGGTAGATTCAAATTATTTTTAGGCTGCTGTGTATTCGTAAACACTTTTGCAGGCCCTCCGTCCTTCTCAATCAATTTAAAAAATTGTTCGGGTTCAAATAGATATTCAGATGAAGGAGGTATTTTCTTAAATTTATCCACTGTGAAACTATTATTAACCGATTTTAACAATTCTGTGCGTCGATTATTAATAATAGAAGCTTTTTCCACAAACAATCTGCATCATATCATTGGAAATTTTATTGTATTCTTTATCATCACAAAACAAGTCTGAAATTCAGAATATGTCAACCCCTCCGATTCTTTTACCCAATCCAAAAGTTTAGAAACGTTAATTTGCAAAATTTGTCTTTGTGTCAAAATTGCATTCGAAATGGCGGCTAAACTGCGTTCGCAAGAAGGAAGAAATTTATTTTTATCATAAGGACGTAAATCGTCGTTTGTTTCAAGCTCAATAAAGGCCGGTTTAGAAAGGTATGTCTTCTGACAATCGATAAAATTTATATTGTTCCAATCCTGGGACCCAAAACGCTGCAAGGTCTTAATTACTTCGAAATTTTCATTTGAAGTATGACCAATGCCACTATCTTTGAGTGTAGTTTCTAGGGTAGTAAAAGAAAAATCTGGTTTATCAGAATTAATGTTAGATTCTGAGGTACCAGGTGCCACTTCAGCAGCTGATTGCATACTTTTACCAGAAATTTGATGCATAAAATCCGTTAATATTTGAACTTGATTACATAATTGACCGATTAAATTATTTTCGGGTTCAGACTCACGTGACCTTTTTCTGTGCCTCCAATTTGCGCGCGCTACGGAACTGTCCGAGCTACGAGACAAGGAAGATGATGACGATGATCTCGATCGATGTCGCTTTCTCCTTTCACGGTGTCTGCCAGCATGCGGATTCATGTTGGTATAATTAATTTCCAACAGAATCACTCTACAATCTACAAATAAGTGTAGTTAACGTGTTAACAGCGCGATGTTCAACAACGCAATGAAGTAAAATGCCAAGCGCCGCCTCTGACGTAACATCGCGTCACTCGCCCCCACCTGGTGGCAAACTTAAGAACTATAACGGAAATAGACGCAGAAATAGTCATTTTAGTCATGCCAGCTACTAATAAAACGTGTTTTCAGTTAAATTTCAGCAATAGCTTCTCACCTCACCCTGGACAAGGTGAGGAATGCACAATGCCCGTATTTTTTGTTTTTTTTTTATTTTTATTTTTTTTAAATTTTTATTTCTATGATAATTAGAAAATGAAAAAAAAACCAAAACATAGGGGCATAGTCATGGCAGTTATAGGTTTTATGGCACAAAAATATTTGCTCTAGTGTCATTATCCAGGGAGGAAACAGTCGACTACGTTTGTATGGAGAGCGCGCAGGTACCCTTTCACCTTAACACATTTTTTAATTTTTCTTTACCTAAAGTTCACAAAAACAGCAACTATATATAAAGTTGAATATGTGAATCTAAGATTATAATAATACTAGCTGCCCTACGCGGTTTCACCCGCGTAACTCCCGATCCCGTGGGAATATCGGGATGTAAGCTATCCTATCTCTCAAGTTGGATCGAACTGCACATGGTGTGCGAATTTTATTATAATCGGTTAAGTGGTTTAGGAGTCCATTGAGGACAAACATTGTGACACGAGATTTATATATATTAAGATAATATGTTTTGCTAACAGAAAACAATAATTATTGTGAACGGCATTCTTGAGAAATCAAAATTTTAAGATAAGGTACCCTCAATTATAGGAAAAAGCTCTAACGCTTCGTATCGAGTCGACGACGCGACGTCACGATCGTCGAGTACGTAGTGATGTGGTAGCCGGTATCTTTTGTATGTATCGACATACGAAAGATTTGATAACCGTGATTTGCCGATTTTAGAAATTAAATTATTTTTATGTTTGTTATTAGTGTGATTATAGAATTTAATAGTTTGTTTTATTATTGGGGGAAAATTAATTTGAATACGTAATTTTTTAAGGTTAGTATAAAATGGGGTATTATATGCAATTTTTAAGGCTTTATTTTGCAATACTATTAATTTACTATAATTGGATTGACAGGTGCTACTCCATACAGGTGCAGCGTAGGTAAAACTGGGCCTTATTAACGCAGTATATATCTTTAGTTTGGTTTCCGAACTTAGGTTGCACTTTCTGTTCATGATAGGGCTGAGCGCACCAAATGCTTTAAGACCTTTTAATTTTGCTTGTTCGATATGTGTAGTCCAATTCAATTTAGTGTCGAGATGAACTCCAAGATATTTGACGGATTTGGACCACGGGATGTAGTGTCCGTTAATAGTTAGTGTGCGGACAGGAGGTTTACGTTTTCTCGAGAACATTATTGCCTCAGTCTTAGAGTCATTCAATTTTAACTTCCATTGTTAAAAATAGCTCGCAAGCAACTCTATTGACAACTGTAGTCTGCCGAAAATTAAAACTTCATCATTAGACGATGTAAACGAGGCAGTATCATCTGCAAAGCAGGCAAGACTAGTTCGAGGTTGTTTAGGTATATCATATAAAAAACTTAGAAATAGAAGTGGGTAAGTGGGGAAGTACCCTAAGGGGTAGAATTTTGGAAAATCGTTCCTGATTAGATGCCAACGTCATACAAAGAACACCTCCAAGTTTCAGGTCTCTACGATCAGCGGTTTAGGCTGGGTCAGTCAGTCAGGACAAAGCATTTTATATGTATAGATAAGGAATCAATACTTACTAGTGGTAGGTCGTTGGTTCTGATGATAACTTCTATCACCTCCCATACTTTCCATGCCACCTGGTTATTGGGAATTAAATAAATAAAATTACTAGCAGTCCCGGCAAACGTTGTTTTGCCATTATACAAAAAAAGGGAAAAGATAAAAAATAGATGTTTTAATATTTTTAGACCTAACGAAAAATTTCATACAAATCGGTTCAGCCATATAGGTGGATATAGGTAACTAACACAGCGGATCGTGAAATTTGGATACATATAGGGATATTAATAGTAAGATAATACCTAGTATTGGACCGGCCCGTACTGACCCATTACTGAGTGACAGATTCAAATTAAACATCCTGTATATAAAAAAGAAGTATTTTCCGGGTCAAACCGTGGTGCGCAGCTAATTTTAAATAAAACTTAATGTATGTATACCTAGACTGTGTGTCATATCGATCCGGTCCCGTTCCCCGAGCGAGGGTGTCTGCGGCGCGCTACGAACTGCGCCCGCGCCGGTACCCACGCCGCGGCTCTCACGACACTCTCTAACATAATAACACACAATTACGTATATTTATAAAATCCAATGAAACCACACAAAAAAATGGTTGTCTGTAAAGTCGGTCTGTTGTTATTTTGGCCCATCGCTCATCTGACATGCGGCAAATTCTTCTTCAGCTCTTCTTCTCGTATAGTGGTGTGGCTCACCTATTGTTAGAGTTTTCAGATCACCTTAAGACCTCTAACTTGACCTAACAACTGCTACTAGAGGTAGCAACCGGGACAAATGGCTTAACGTGCCTTCCGAAACACGGAGGGGTTGTTACACGTCCACTGCTGGACATAGGCCTCCCCTATACGACGCCACAAACAGCGGTCCTGAGCCGCCTCCATCCACCGACTACCCGCGACCGCTACAATGTCGTCGGTAAAATTTAAGTATATTGCTTTTAAATTAAGAATACTGCTTATCATTTTAAGATTTTGGTTTGGTCTTGATTTTGGAGGTTTTACTTGTCACATTAAACCTTACTTATAACAACCATCTTACAATATAAACATTTTTGGATTATTAAGTTATCATCAATTTCACCTTTCCGGGGCGGAGGGCTGGGGCTGCGCCCCTGGTAATGGAGGACTCTTCGTCGAACGTGGAGAAGAATTCGGAGTCGAACGAGGCGAGGATTGTTGTGTCTGCAATATAAAATAACAAGGAATGTTATCATTTCTGCAAATTAATTTCTTCTTCGTAACGCAAACACTTGCTAAAGTTTTTAGGACCATTTTACTATGACCCCACTGTTCGTCTAGACAGTCTGTCACCAAGCTGTATCTCATGAACCGTGATAGCTACAACAGTTGAAATTTTCACAGATGATGTATTTCTGTTAGCGCTATAACAACAAATACTAAAAACCTGAATACGAAACCCTTCGTGCGCAAGTCAGACTCGCACTTGGCCAGATTTTTTGTACAAATTAAGTTGCTTGCTGATCGAGGGAATAACCGAAAATGAAACTTATGTTATTTTATTCCCCTGATAAGCAATGATGATGTAAAGAATTTAGATCTTAAATTAGCACAATAAGGATATTTATTTATTAAATAAATAAGGTTTTGATTCGAAATATTTTTATTCCTACAAACTAAAGTAGCAACAGAATCCACAATACCTCCTTCACTAGATTTTATACTCTCTAGTCTTGATAATAAAATTTAAAATCCTTTACCAGGTAAGTAAATAGATATTGTAAGGGTCAACACTTAAATACTGGTGGATAAGAAATAAGTTTAAAATTGTAAGATACTTTACACAGCGCCATCTAGCCCCAGGCTAAGCAAACAGGCTTGTGTTATAATGACCAGACAACGTACCTTGAGCATCCTCATGAGACCTTCAAGCTGCTGCATGAGATGTTTCCTGGACTCCTGCAGCGAGGAGAGGTGCCCCTCGAGCTCGTCCTTCCTCTGTCTCAGAGCTCGCAGTTCCGACACTAGAGGCGGAGCGGAGCCGCACGCGCCTGTCGACTCTGCTTCTTGTTGACGCCTGTTACACGTTTTAAGTATAAATGAGACGCTTCTAACGATACCTCATTTGTTGAATTATAGTAAGTGGTTTTGAAGTTAGGTGGGAACAGATGAACATACATACATACATACAGGTCAAACATATAACCCTCCCTTTTGGTTTCGCAGCGTGTACTTATGTACGTGCGTGAGAAGTTATACGTCCGTCTGTCTGTCCGTCTGATATTTATGTTCCGGGCAACTTCAACCTGTTAATTTTTTGTTACGCAGCTTCAACCTGTTATTTTTGTGTTACGCAGCTTCAACCTGTTTTTTTTGTGTTACAGTGATGCGTGCACATCTTAAAATTTCAGCATCTGACGTCATTATACATTGGGAACTTCAAGAACCTAACCTCCTTGCAAAAAAGTAGTGTTTGTTCAAAATTTTGCAATTATTGTTTCGAAGAGGGGCAAATACTATTATCACTACATAGTATAAAACAAAGTCGCTTTCTCTGTCCCTATATCCCTACGTATACTAAAATCTTTAAAACTACGCAACGGATTTTGATGCGGTTTTTTTAAATAGATAGAGTGATTCAAGACGAAGGTTTATATGTATAATACATGCATAATATAGCCGTGCGCACCCGGGGCGGGTCGCTAGTTTTAGATAAAGTGTTTCAAGAGGAAGGTTTTTTAATTCAAGAGGAACATAAAAGAAAACTACCAAGCGTACGAAGTCGCTGGCAACACCTAGTTGTATATATAATATGTGTATTACCTTAATCTTGCAATTTCTCGCATGATCTCCCTGTTCTTAGCTTCAAGTTGTGATATTAGTTCACGTTGTTGTCGTGCAGCGTCTACTTCCGAACCTTCGGACGATGATCGACCCTGGACATGGAAATTTTCACTGTTAAGTTGAAAGGGTATCAGCGCTCTCTTCATACAAACGTAGTCGACTGTTTCCTCCTTGGATAATGATACTAGCACAAATATTTTTGTTCCATAAAACCTATAACTGCCATGACTATGTTTTGGTTTTATTTTCATTTTCTGATTATCATAGAAATTAAGATTAAAAAAAAAAACAAAAATAGGGGCATGGTCATGGCAGTTATAAGTTTTATGCACCAAAAATATTTGCTCTAGTGTCATTATCCAGGGAGAAAACAGTCGACTACATTTGTAATAGTTTGTATGGAGTGAGCCCCCGGTACCCTTTCCTCTTAATTATTTATTTATTTTCCCTATCTGCGATCGGTCGAGAGACCATAACCTGATATTGTGAGAGTCGATGTCATGAAGCAGGACGTGACCACTGCCTCCTTTTCCCTGTTTACAGCATTTGCTTCCGTTTCAGTCTTTGCTTGCCCTTACAGCTTAAGAGCTCAGAGGCGAGAGGGTTGAGGTGATTTAAAAGTTTTCTGGTGTGTAGGAGTCTGTATCGTTTAATCTCATCGTTGATTGTCGGCATGTCAAGATACTCGTGAATCTCATTGTTTCGGGTGAAAACGGATGCGACTGTTAGTTAAATAAATAGATATTGTATGACAAACAGCGCCATCTAGCCGCTAGCTTAGCAACACGGCTTGTGTTATGTTGGCCAGATAACAAATAGAATACTTCTTTGCATAAATAAATACTAAATACAGATACAAAAACCCCAAGACCATACAAATTAGCTGTAGGTACACAAATATTTGTTCGACGGCGGGAATCGAATTCGCACCTTCAGCATCGTAGGCGGGAATTATCCCACCGAACGACTGAGGTCGTCAAATCACTACATAGTATAAAATAAAGTCACTTTTCGCCGTCCCTATTTCCCTTTGTATGCTTAGATCTTTAAAACTACGCAACGGATTCTGATGCGGTTTCTTTTTTTAATAGATAGAGTGATTCAAGAGGAAGGTTTATATGTATAACACATGCATAATATAGCCGTGCGAAGCCGGGGCGGGTCGCTAGTTGTCTATAATAAAACTAGTAGTTCGCCCCGAACTGAGACCTCACGAGTTTTTTGTACCGATTTTTACTTTTCAGCGTAAAGTATGATATAACGGCGAAATACTTCAAATACTTCGGTCTATCTTGTTTAAATGATAGGTGCCTAGTATCACTATCATCAGACACTGGACATCGCTGACTCTATTATACTTTTAACGAATCCAAACGCGTTAGGCATAGGCTCAGAATACAGAACAAGACTAGGTATCTTGTCTAGAAAATGAATTCCATAGCCTAATTTTCTTGGTCTCAATCACGTATTTATTTATTTCGCGTTTTATTGATACTCGAGAGAATAAGTACCTACAATGAAAGTAAATCGTGTGTGATTAAAAACTCCTATAGCCTTCTTCCTTCTATATTCCACCATATCGTCAGTAGCTAGAGTAGGTACTTACCTACTCATTAAGTGAACACGATAGACCTAACTTATCTAGAGATGAGTTCATATAGCTTTCTATATATTACTCGGCTATATTACCAAACCCCAGATATCAGTTGCTTGTTTAACACCTAGAGCACACTCATGTGCCTAGAGTGCCTCCTTATCAAGACAACTTTAACGAACATTAACTTGTCTAGAAGATGAGTTCATATTTCTTTGAAGTTGAGTGCCTTCTTCCACCTCTATCACCAGATCCCAGATGTCAGCTGATTCTTCAGAAGCTATAGAATACCTACTTATCAAGGTGCTTTGAACGAGTACAAACATGGATATGACTATCTTAGACTTCTCAAGATCGTTAAGTTCTTATTGTCACCTTTCTCATCGGGTCTTTATCATCGGCTTAACACTAAAATTTTTAGTACCTATGTAGTAAGTATGTACTCATCTTAATCTAACGAAAGAGGTAAAGAGGAGAGAGGCTCCTCCCTCGATACAAATATATTAGAGAAGTTTGAGACCTATATTATTGGTGGACCTATATGTCCTATAATAAGTCCTAACCTATTATTAAATAAAAATAATAAAAAGATTAGTCACCAGTTTTTTTAATTAGAATCTCTAGATCAGCTAGCAATACTATTTAATACTATTCACCACAATTATTAACCAAACCAACCCTTGATTATGAAATAAATGAATAATTATGAATATGAAACAAAAAGAGAGGTCTGACGATTTATAGGAAAGTAGATTAAGTAGACGGATTTAATCTACAGTCTTCACCCAAGGTAGGTAAGTAGGTACATCCTGAGTGGCCCAGACGACGTCAACTATAGAAGGATTGTCCAATTTTCGCTTCGGCTTCCATTTAGCTGATCAATAGCTGGTTCAAGCAGCTACTGATCCTTCGAAGACCATCGAGAACGAACACAAGAGTGCATGACTTTGCACTCTAAACTTTTACGAATTATTTGAATTTTATTTAGGATGACCGTATTATTATATAGATAGGTACCTTTTTTTATCAATTTTAATCATAATATCAAAGCTAAGTTAATATGTAATGGTTTTGAAATTATCTGGAAATCATATTTTTTACGACAATGACAGAAAGAAAACATGTCATTTTGATTTTTGACATTGTCATTTTTTAATCATGAAGGTCAAAGCGTTTTTTTCCTTTGTGATACAAATGAGTTTGATATAAAAATGACCGCTGAGACGATACATTCCTGTGGATTCCTTCCAGCTCCATCATCAGATCATTTCCATGGTACCATATTATTGTCACCAAAGTTACGCCCTTTCATTTGATACCCCACTTGGGTATATTTGCCATATAGTTCGCCTGTCATATAGGTAGATCCCCTACTGCACCCCCTATCATCGAAGCCCCCTAACCGATCCCTCTCATGTTCGAACTTAAAAATTCTATGGACCTCAACTACCCGTATACCAAAAGTCATTAAGATCAGAGCAACGGTACTCAAGTTATCGTCGAACAAACATACATAGATACATAGATATATAGATACATAGGTACAACCGACCGACCGTCTCGCCACTAGACCTCTCTCGCTTCGCTCGTTCGGTCAATAAATTTAACGGATATAATCGCATTTATTTTGTATTTTCTTAAAACCCGACGTTAATTGCTATTGGAAAAAGCAATTGCCATTTGACTACTTTTATCAAAAACTAGCCGTCCCGGCAAACATTGTTTTGCCATATTAAAAAAATAGATGTTGGCCGATTCTCAGACCTAACGAATATACACAAAAAATTTCATACAAATCAGATCAGTCGTTTCCGAGGAGTTTGGTAACTAACACCGGGACACGAGAAAGGTTCAGTAGTTTCAGAGCATTACAAACAAAATAAAATCCAAAAACAGGAATATTATCTTATTAGGTATAGATTAAACTTGATAAATCTTATTAAATTTGATGTGGTCAACCATCAAAGAATACTTACCAACTCTGGCGTGAGCGACGCCGATCTCCCGGCCCTTGGCTAAACAAAAAAAACACAATTTGTTAAAAAAATGATAAAAAACCTAGACCGTCTACGAGTAATTGGGCAACATACATAAAAAAACTTCATGGATGTACAATAGACGATTAAAAGTCCACCCCCGCCACCGTAACGTTTACAATCCAGTGCAGCACTTTTTAAACACACACCTGTGGATCGAACCCACGTCGGTTGGTGTAGCGAGTGGCGGCTTATATCACTCGGCCAACTAAACACATAGCTAACATGTTGAAAATAATAATCACACTCATCATCTTATCATTTATGTGTGTGTAAAGTCTATTATAGAAGAAAGCCGTAAGTTTAACATTGGTTTATAGTAACATTGTAGCGCACTGCTAGTGCACTTATGTTTCCTACTGTACTTTATCAATGTGAAGGACTGTGACTTTATCACAGTGAGGTATATTTCGACATGCGCGTGCGCCTCTATTTCCATACATTTGATTTAATAGAGTTGACATCGATGTCCTACCCATAGCAATACCTATAATAAAGGAAGAGAGGACAAACAGTATGTACATGCAAGCAAATTAAAAAAAAATAATCTAGGGGACTTACAAAAGTATGAATTTATGGGATTTAAAAAAATGAGTCCTTCTAAGAACACGAATAAGGCATTATACGAAAGTCCTTTGTAGAATAAGGTTATTATGAAAACAATAATTTAGAGAATAAGCCATTCCTGGAACAGGTCCTTTTTGTCACTGTAAGCCATTTTAGGAATGGGTCCTTGATCTACTAAACCATAAAATAGTGATAGCTTTAAGAAAACCTTACCATAGTTCTATTTTCGTGTGCCAGTCTTGCCGCGTATCTTGCAATCAGTCTATGCTCGTCGTCCACTCCGCGAGATAAATGCTCTGCTATACCTAAATATAACAAAAACTTAAAGATATATTGAAGAAAGGAGAGGAAAGAGGAAGAACCCCTCTCCCCTTTCTATCCCCCAAGGAAAGGAAAAGGAAGAGAAGAGGGAAAAAGGGGAAATAAAACCAAAAAATCATAACCTTGCCCTTGGAGTTTGGTAATAAGCAAAAAGTTTTTTCTTTATAATTTTTTTATTTAACGACGATTTTTAGTTCAGATTAGATTATAGATTACATTTAATTTCTTTATGCCCAAAAAAAATTGATGGTGACATACGGACAGACGGACAAGAAAGTAATCTTATTGCTATACTTATATTTTTTTATTGTCACAAAATATGCCGTGCCTATTTATGTATTTACTTACATATGCATTTTAATATGTTTAAGTGTATTTCGAATGCATAATAATGTATTTTTGTGTGTACTTATATGTATTGGTATTTGTTTGTACTTACTGCGATGTGTCGATCTGGATGAGCGTGAATCAAGTGAGCCAGTGTTCACGTACCCGCCAACATACTCAGGGAAGCCATTGTGAGCTGGCACCGGGGACGGAGGCCTAGAACATTCATTATGTGTTTATCGATATTCAAACTTAAGCGGTTCTTTTCGAACCCGATTGGAAATAAGAGGTTGTGTGACGACCCAGTTGGCACCATGGTCACCATGCCGGACTGCCAAACACAGGGTTGCGGGTTCGATTCCCGCCTCAGACAAGTATTTATGCGTACATATTTGTCTGTGATCTGGTTGTTTCTATGTATTATAAGTATATATTTATAAAAGAAAAGTATGACCGTCTGGCACCCAGCCTAGTTACTTAGCTTAGGGCTAGATGGCGATGTGTGGAATATACTGCAATGTTTATTTATTCACTACATAGTATAAAATAAAGTCTATTTTCGCCGTCCCTACGTCCCTTTGTAAGCTTAAATGTTTAAAACTACGCAACTGATTTTGATGCGGTTTTTTTTAATAGATAGAGTGATTCAAGAGGAAGGTTTATATGTATAATACATGCATAATATAGTCGTGCGAAGCTGGAGCGGGTCGCTATAATTTATAATTCCAAAGGGAAAATTCCGCTAAGCGAGTAGGCCAGGCAAGTAGGTAGTAGTCTAGCCCCAACCTAAGCTTGTGTTATGGTGGCTATTCTATCTTTGTAACAGTATTTTAATAAAGTTTAAAATGTGAAAGTGTGTTTCATGTAAAAACTCCTGGACCAATTGCGATGAAACTCGGTATAAGCGATATAAGAATAGAAGCGTATAAGGTAAAGACATAAGCGGCTAAAACTAAGGGTAACAAGGGTAACTAAGGCTAACAAGGGGAGCAGCTAACAACCATTAGCATAGCAGGGATATTTACACTACTTTAAAGAATAACTTACACAATATGGCTAAGGTTGAGCGTGCGTTCAGGTTGGTCTGGATAGCGAGGCAGCTGCGCCCGCGCACGCTCCGGGACGCAGCGGAATGACTTGCGCAGGCTAGCGCCGATCTGCTTCGATGGTGATTTCTGAAACAAGTACGAGGTGACACATAAATTTTATTATGGAGGAATTGAATTAAAGGAGGTATCTCTTCGTTTCCCTGCTCTAACACCAATTTTAATTACGTTTTAAAAGCGGTTCGACCAGCAGGTATACAGGGGTACTCCCAAGTTGCGTATAATTAAAACGCGCGTGTTACGTCACGCATCGTAAGCAGGCACATTGCAAATTGCAATGAACACCAGTCAACAGTGCTAAAGCACTATGGTCGCAATTCGAGTAGCCGCGTGCTGTCATTATTTCGGTAATCCCATACCAAATATAAATAATTATAAGTAACTAGCTGCACCCCGCGGTTACACCCGCGTAAGTCCCGATCCTGCTGGGCAAGCATGGGTCGAGGATAAAAATGATGTCCACCCGTTATGTCCTCTATCAAGGGAGAAAATTATTTTATCCACCTGCCGAAGCACGGCAAAAGGGGAAAGGATAAAAGCATATCCCCATTTGACATTACATGTGGACATAATATTCTATCTATAGTATATCCGGATAGTATATCCACCCTTGCGCCCATGCTCGGGGGGTGGACAAAACTGACAGAGGGAAAGACTATTTTGTCCTTTCCCCGTGGATAAAATATCTCCGGCCATGCTAGCCCTGCTGTGGATATATCGTAAAGCCTATACGATAATCTATAACTCCAGCTATCAGGTATCAACATACAAAGTACTCGAGTTATAAATGGTGTAACTTATAAGACTGTTTTATTAACTGACTTAAAGAAATATAAAAGGCTCTGCGCAAACGGACCACTCGTCACTCACAAAAATGGTGTGAACTGCTAGCGGCTTGCCACCGGTGGCTGTGGTTAGTGGTTCGTTTGCGCCGAGCCTAAGATATTTTAAGTTTATGATTTTTTTTTATTTATCTTTCTATCCTCAGACTGCCGCTACCGTATGTTTAATTTTATTTATATATTACAACATTATAATACTTACATATGCAGCATACTCTTTTACGTCATGTTCTGGCGTGTGCGGCGGCGTGGCGCGACCTCGCCAGAAGCAATCCTGACAGAGCGTATAGTTCGCGCACCGACAACATCGGTACCGGAGGCCGACGACTGACGCGCGACCGCACGAGTTACAACCGACTGGGTGGACCACTGGAATAATCATATTAACCTTTATAGGTACACGGTGTAACAAGGGGGGGATCATCGGTTGCTGGGGAGTGGGGGACTTCAGTATCTATCGACTTAAACCCCCCTTTATGTTCTGCAATATGTAGTGGTTCAAAATCAGATTTCAGCCTGAACTTCGCAATTACAGCCAAACTGTCCGGTCTGCGATTCTGCCTATTTTTTTTTACAAGTTCAATAGTGGACCTTTTGTATCCCTACACAAATCAGTCTTCGAATTATAAAACTCCAAATAAAACCACTACTAACATTTTTGTTCAAAATGTAATGTTCACATTATATTTGTATGGTTATAAAAAATATATTTCACCGATTATTTTTGTCTGTAATCTATCTTAAAAACTACTGGCTTTCATGAAGAATAAACCTTGAAAGTTTCATTCGGCTAGAACTAGGCATCCTGTTGAAAAATGTACTTGATAGTCCAAAATTGATTGTACAGGGTGTCCCGTAATGAATGGCCAAGCGGGCATCTACGGATAGAGGACACTGCCGGATCAGAAAAACGAAAGTTATGTTCTATGAAAGTCTCTCGGTTTCCGAGATATCCGCCAATTTAAAGAAATTTAAAAATTTCACTCCGTTCTCTATGTTTTGTGATGCCAAAACTGCAAATGAAGGAATTATCCCAATCTGTTTTTTGGATAGTATTCCAGGATAAATGTGCTATCGAATGCAAACAATATTTTTTATGACACAAAGAAAGTTTTTTTTTAAACTAAGATTTAACTCAAACTTCATGGTTTTTTTAATTTTTTAATTTGAACTTTAACCTTTCCTGGTGTAAAAAAAATGTATGGTCACCGTAGTGCCAAATAAAAAAAAATACTTGCCTATTTCACTGAGATTCTGAAATGGTATAATATGTGGCCGCTTGGCCATTCATTACGGGACATCCTGTATAAGAAAGGAGTGCTCCTTCTGTGCACCTTAAGTACCCTACCGCAACGGGACACCCCAAGGCGACGACGTGGCCTGTAAAGTTTCACGCGTCCCTCAAAGGCCCCTGTTAACAACAGTAGAAGCAAAGCACGAGCTGTGGTTGGTGCCATGACAGGACATTACGGAACCAATGACATGCTTTTAAAAATGAAGTTAACTTCAAATAATGACTGCAGAGCCTGCGGTGATGTCAGAGAAACTATGGAGCACGTACTGTGTGAATGCGACGTCTTAGCAGCGAAGCGTATGAGCCTCCTTGGGAATGCGTATCCCAAACCGGAGGAATATAGGTTTCTTCCTCTCAGTGGGATCACCGCGTTAATCGACCACTTCTTCAAAGAGTAAGAAACATCAAGGTAGGGGTAAACACAAAAGATCCCATTGGGTCGAAGTGTTGCTGGCAATTTGTCAGCCCCCATTATATAAGATAAGAAGATAAGAAAGGGGTTGTTTGTTTGTTTGTGTGAATGTTTATTTGGGTCTTCAAGTCACGAGCGTATAAGTATCTTTTAGGAAAGCGTGTTACATGTTAGACCGCATCGTCACTTACCATCGTGTGAGATAGTGGTTAGCGTACATACATTTTTTGCAAGAAAAATTCATTGATGCACGGCAGGCCGGAATTCGAACCCACAACCTTCAGCTATCTAGATACTAAGTTCCATAGCAATCGGTCCAGTCGTTCTCTAGTTATAAATGGTGTAACTAGCAAGACTTTGTTTTTGACCTATACTAGCTGTTGCTTGCGATTTCGTACGCGTGATAAATACTAAAACCTTCCTCTTAAAACACTCTATCTATAAAAAAACCGCACATCAAAATCCGTTGCGTAGTTTTAAACATACATAGGGATATACAGACAACGGGAAGCGACTATGTTTTATACTATGTAGTGACTAGCGACCCGCCCCGGCTTCGCACGGCTATATTATTTATGCATATATTATACACATAAACCTTCCTCTTAAAACACTCTATCTATCAAAAAAACCGCATCAAAATCCGTTGCGTAGTTTTAAGCATACATAGGGACATACAGACAGACAGCGAAACGATTTTGTTTTTACCCGACTACAGCGAAGCCTAAAGAGAGGGTTATGTTTTGTAATATGTATATTAATGATTTAATGAGTGCAACTTACCATTTTCAACGCTGGCCAATCTATGCAATAATGGTAGCCATACTAGACACGGAGGCCCGGGGTCCGACATCAACGTATCCAAGAAGTCGTTCACTGTTATTTTTATATTCTGAAACATTAAATAACATTATTAACATTATATTGCAGGACATTCCACACATCGCCATCTAGCCCCAAGCTAAGTAACTAAACTTGTGTTATGGGTGCTAGACAACGGATATACTACTTATATACTTTTCTTTTGTAAATATACTAGCGACCCGCCCCGGCTTCGCACGGCTACTTTATGCATGTATTATACATATAAACCTTCCTCTTGAATCACTCTATCTATTAAAAAAACCCACATCAAAATCCGTTGCCTAGTTTTAAAGATTTAAGCATACAAAGAATAGAATATAATAGAACAGAAAAACATTTATTAGGACAAGCACACGACAAAAAAAAATATTAAGAACCACTTAAAAGAGATATAAAAAAAAGGGATATAGGGACAGAGAAAGCGACTTTGTTTTATACTATGTAGTGATAGTGATACAGTAGAGCTTCGATAATCCGAACTACCAAAAAATAACCCCTGTTCGGACTCACGCAGCGTTCGGATTATAGTATGTTATAAAATGCAAGTATATTTTGACAGTATATATTTATTGAGGTTATTATAACATACATATTTAAACAACAGAAATACGTTACTTATTCATAAAGTCATCAATTTTAGTTTGGCGGGTTCTATTTATTGACCAAAAAAATTGGCTTTATGCCTCAAATTACGCAGCATCATCTTTTCGGATAAGGACAAGTCATTTTCATCAGCCCTATCCAAAACAAGTCAGCAGTTTAAACAACCAGACCACAGAATAATATCTAAGCATAAATACTTGTCTGAGGCGGGGAATCGAACCCGCAACCCTGTGTTTGACAGTCCGACATGGTGACCATTGTGCCAACTGGGTCGTCATTAATGGATTTCTTACAAAATATACACAATAATTTACTTAGTAAACATGTTAGGTTTTGTATATTTTCCGGTTAAATGTACTGCCGGTAAATACTGTGGCGTCATAGCCGTGACCGTCAAAACATTTTAATGCAAAAACAAAGTTGTACACCTATTGTTAACAAAGGGGTCCTGACATTTACTATGGAAGCTTGTGATTCGCCGTAATGGCCTTTATCGATAGGTAAAAGTCTGAAAATGTACCTTTGGAAAATTATAGGACACCACGTCTGGTTTAATATCCCGTTTCCGAGACGCTTTAGAGGTTTTGAGTGTGGGCCTTATTTGTTCGCCATAATGCCCTAAATCGATAGGTATGGCTCTTAAAATGTACCGCGACATTTTAGGTTACTATTGCACGAATACTCAAACGACTCAAATATTAAGGGGTCCCCTAAATATTTAAGACGCTCTTATCCTATATAAACATACACTTAAAATGTCTATTTAACCGCCATTTAAGTAGCCTTTCAGTAACAGTCTGTTGTGTCTAAAATCATTTAGGCGGCATAAGCTAAACCATAGACAAAATATGCGACGAAAAAACCTATGGCTAAACTAACCTGATTAAATATAGAATGTGCGAGTGAGTCGTCGTAACAGAACGATGGTGACTCGTAAACCGCAGCGGGCAGGGCGAGGACTTCTCGAAGGTAGTCCGATAGTCTCTTCATTAGGAGGTGGCCATTCCCGTCCGACAGTTGAGAAAATATATCTGGAAATTATAAGTAAAATAAACATTTGTACTAAAAGGTTAGGTTAAAAGTTGGAAAGGACATGTAAAATAATTGTATGGATGTTGGCTCCAAAACGTCTCCTCTTGTATTTATTTAGAATTCATTATGCATTAAGTCGTATTGTCATTTAACGACTTGAAAGTAGGTAAGGACACGTGGCTTCGGAACGCGCTCTCCAATGAGAAAAAGTCACAAAGGTCAAGATGGTTAGTAATAGGTGTAATATTTGAAATGAAGCAATTAAAGTCATGTCCATGGGTTGTTACCATTAGAGTAATATGACGTATTAGAGTATGCCTTACCACATAATTTATATACTTTATAAAAAAATTGGAACCTAATGAACCTCTTAATGGACATGTCCACCTAATACTCACACCAATAGACGACATAAGTGCTAAAATAAACAGGTTGTTGACCTGTTTATTTTCTAGAGACTACTATACTGGGCACGGTTAGATTGTCATTAATTCTCAAGATAAAATTAAATTTAGCTCTTTTTGCAAAAAATCTCTTGTAGTACGTTGGATTATCTTATCCAAATAGGATACGGATTAAACAAACAGAAATATATTCTGTCATATCTATACTATAATATTATAAAGCTGAATAGTTTGTTTATTCATTTGAAACCATCTGATGATTCTTCAATATCGCCATGTTTTGAAAATCTTAAAATGGCGCCTGAAGATTATGCCAAAATTGTTCGTGTTTCTTTGTTAATTTACTTACATCTTAATTTGTCAGTCAATTTTCCAGCGCACATTGTCGCAAGTGCCACTTTTATTGAAAACACTCTGATCTTTCCAACATTTTCTCTGTAACAAGAATTAAAACAAGTAAAGTTTTTTAGAACCAAAAATCAAACCAAAATAAGGACATAAGGAATGTGAAAAACATTAGAATAAGGAATATCAAAATAATAATATTTTTAAAGTCACTAAATGCAATTAGGGCCCTTGCCCACGGCGACTTTTTGTAACGTGTGTTAGTCGCATTTGCAACGCGATACAGAAGCGATGCAAACGCGCTACAGCATCGCGACTGTATCACGCAAACGCGCGACCGTGTCGGCAAAACGTCGAATAAGTCATACAAACCGTACTGAATCGCGTTTGCATCGCGACAGAAGCGCGACGGTATCGCGTTTGCATCGCGACTGAATCGTGGTTATGTGGGCGAGGGCACACAGCTAGCGATTGCATCGCGACAGAAGCGCGACGGTATCGCGTTTGCATCGCGACTGAATCGTGGTTATGTGGGCGAGGGCACACAGCTAGCGATCGCATCGCGACTGTATCGATGCGAACGCGGGACAGCATCGCTACAAAAAGTCGCCGTGGGCAAGGGGCCTTAGGTATATCTACGAAGTTCTGAGGAAAAATCTGAAATGTTCAGAAGGCAGATTCTAGTAAATCAAATTGTTCAAATAAAATTGCAATATCATTTCAATTACAAAAACAAATATCTTGAGTTGAGGATAATTCAAAAGCTGAGTTTGACTATTTTAAGTTTTTAAAGAATTACCAATGAATACTTACCCAGTACTATAAGCAGCTAGCAACCAATTCAACAGGAGATTGGAACACGCTTCGACAGACACTTGATGTGCTGGCGGTAAACGCTTGTTCAAGTTATGGTACAGTGAGGAGACAAGCGTTTCAAGCCGAGTCACGTTCACCGAGGCCGATGGCTCCAGCGTGTTGAGAGCATTCTCACGGAACGCTTCGATAACATTCCATATATCTATAACGTGTACTGAAAGAGAAGTTGCAGGTATTTAACTTCTAATTTTTATTCTTAAAGTCCACAATTTTTGTGTTAGATTTTTAAATGGGCCTGACTATAAGATATAGCTGAATGTCCTGAAATGCTGATTCCTCGCTTGGGTAATGACTTTTCTAAAAAAATATATAGTTTAAGCATCACATTGAGAACTTTCTCCTTTTTATTAAGTCTGAAAATTTAATGATGCTGTTTCAGTTTTTGTTAAATTGGGAATGTAATGTCTTTCAGCATTTTCACAAGGCAAAAATTTAAAAAAAAATTTTTTTTAAAAAAAGGCTTTAGAGAAAGCACATCATGCAACTGGCTAACATTTAATGAAGAGGGTCTTCTTTATGGGAAGGGAGAACACTCTACCCGTCATTTCCCTACACAACATCTGATCAAAGTCAAAAGACTGATCAGATATTATATATAAAAAAGGAATTGGGCATGAGAAGGCCCATTTTAAAAAATCATCCTGTATTTTAAAGAGGTAGTATTTGCATGATTGGATTTGGTAACAGTAAATCAACATCACAATTCCAATTATCCCTCTAATAATATTACAAATGCAAAAGTTTGTTTGTTCACGATTAACCGGCTTTATAGATTTTCAAGGGTAGTCTATAGTATGGAGAATTCTGTAGACTACATGTTGTCCAGGTGAAATTATGGGGCACAGCTAGTGAAAATATAAATAGACTGTACATTACTCACAGTTACACTTCTTTTGTACATATCGAAGCTTGCAAGCCGTTCTGTAAGTAGCAAATCTGATGACATCGAAGTTCTGTTCTCTCATCTCTTGTAGCAACAGCGAGCGAGGGTCCGCAGCGGAGGTCGGGGCCAGTGCGGGGCCTACGCTCGGCCCTACGCCCCCCAGACTGGGCGAAACACCCACGCCGTCTCGTTCCAACGACATTATCACAGCTAAAAGGTTGTCAAATTCACAACATTAAGTCACTGAACACTGATTTATTTATATTAAAAAGCTATCTTTAGAGCGATTAGCGGTAGGACTTATGAAACGCAAGTTTCTGAAACTGTTATATTGGTATTTGATGAAGATACCATTGAGAAATATGCCTTACCTTTTGCTCAATAATTGGCTAATAACTTTGTTGACATAGCGTTAGTAAATTCACGACGAATTAGAATTTTGTTTCTCTATCGATTCCATGATACAAATATTTTAGTTTTATTGAAAACAGTCTAAAATCCAAACACAAAGATTAATATTTAAAAAGGCAACTTCAATATCTTATTCTAATAGAGGTCAGAACGTTTTTAGCTCCAATAAATCTAATACAAATGAAAATTAAATTCTTTGAAAATAAATTATCGTGTGACAGCTAGACAAATCTGCCATTAATTTTACGTTTCGTTTTACGAATGAAATAATAATAAAGTAATGACATAAAATATTATGATTATGTTTGTAAGTTGAGTTGATTCTGTGTTAATTTGGTTATAATTGAAAATTACTACCGGGAAAGGGTAACATGATTTGATTTATTTAAAAAAATGTGACCCGTTACCCCTGCCTGCCCTAATGCCTGCCTGTGCCTTGCCTGCCTAGATCCCTCCTTGCAGACAACAAAATATAGATTTTAAAGATGACAGTTAACGTAGAATGGAACGTTTTCAAAACCATAGAGAATAGTTTTTGTTTCATAAATCAACGAAAGAGACTCAAGAAAAGGAATAAGAGTTTTGGCGGGAACGCGAGAGCAACATAGCGCGCAGATTTTTAAATTCGCACAACTTTGTGAAACTCTATGAAAAATCGAAAATATGAAAAATTGCATTTTTTGTGTTGCCTCAACTCTCCTGCTTCAAGGCTTTTGGTATGGTAGAGTCACCCTTTATTAAAGCCCCCGACTTGACGGACTACGACGACTTTGACTATTATGAGACACTTGAGCCCGATTTGTGAAAATCGGCCCATATTTAAATGCAAAATATTACTTGAAAAAAGTATGGCAAGCAAAGTAGGTACTAATTAACGTTCGTAGGGCCAAAGAAGAAGAGAAATAAAAAAAGATAAGTGTTCCGTGCAAGAAACATTCTCTTTTCAAGAAACCATGGACGTGAGTAATAAATAAGAAAATCTATGTTCGTTACGGTTATTTGATTCCATGGGATTAATAAGTAGGTACTTCGTCTTGATTCATGATCTTCAGCTTTATAATATACTAGCGACCCGCCCCGGCTTCGCACGGCTGTATTATGCATGTATTATATCTAAAAACCTTCCTCTTAAATCACTCTATCTATAAAAAAAAACCGCATCAAAATACGTTGCGTAGTTTTAAAGATTTAAGCATATTTAAGGGTATAGGGACAGAGAAAGCGACTTTGTTTTATACCATGTAGTGATTAAGCTGAAGAGTTTGTTTGTTTGCCTGTCTGTTTGTTTGACCGCGCTTATCTAAGGAACTACTGGTTAGATTACAAAAAATATTTTTTAGTTGGATAGTCCATATATCGAGGAATGCTTTAGGCAATAATATAACATCACGCTGCGACCAATAGAGCGCAGAATCAGTGAAAAATGTTGCCATGCAAAAACGGAGAAAATTATTCATATTTGAAGGCTTCCGTACCTAGCAAGATTGTTTGCATTGAATAGGCTCCAAAACTACAGTAACGATTTCGATAAAACTTGGTATGAGGGTACATTGATTCAATGACAGCAACACGGGCTACTTTTTGTCCCGATATTCCAACGGGATCGGGAGGTACGCGGGTGAAACCGTGGAGCGCTGCTAGTAAGCAATAAAACTTCATAAATGTAACTAACACATTTATTGATTAAATGAACACAGCATAAAATTTACATTCGTTTCGTAAAATTATACTTACTATTTAAAATCAATATTAACAAAAAGTTTGTATTTAAGTTTTAAAAACTTCTATCATTAAATAGATAAGTAATATAGATTTTTATAATTATACACATTTAGATAGGTAAATTGTATTGAATAAACGTCTATTACATAATTACCTTCTACTTATTTTTTACTCACCCGGAGCGAATTGCTATTCTATACACGTTTTTAGTAAGATAATTATAATATTGGCCTAAAAATCTTTTTTTTTTAAGTATTTTTTAGATCGCTAGCAACTTTAATCTATGATATTCAGAGCGCTGTAGTAGCTGGGATGTATAGGTATCAGATAGAACCACCCTCTCAGCTTAGTCTACCATTTTTTACTGGTTTTCCGCAACCAGACCTCTTTAGATGCGTTCTTTTTGCTTGAGGAAGGAGTACTGTAGGCTTGCCCAGCAACTACACTCACCCTGTTCACTCACGAAGGCGCGCCCCGCCATGTTAAATTTTCTCGGTGTGCATTCATATGAGTGTCGTACGTGCTAACAAGATGTCTTAATGTGTGTGTGAAGACTATCAGTAGAGACAGCATACAACAGAGATATAATTATATACAGATTATGTTTACAACAAGTACAACAACATTCATAAGGTGTGGAAGGGGTGAGTGAGTGAACAGATCTGTACTCTCTGCTTAGTAGACCATGTCCAGGGAACAACTCATCAAAGCTGGAGACAACTAAGCCGCTTTCATCAGGTTTTCTTTCACCGTAAGGCTCTGCGGAAACGGACCATGGGTCATAAGTAAATGATCAGTTTGCTACAATAATACTATCAACAAGTATTGGAGTTACGACCTTCTTCTAATAGACGTTACACAAAAACATAAATACTTGAATTAAAAGTACTCAGTGTGATTATTATTTGTCAACATGTTATATAGCTATGTGTTTAGTTGTGTGAGTGGTATAAGCCGCCACCCGCTACACCAACCGACGTGGGTTCGATCCACAGGTTACGTTGTTATAATGTTCAAATAGTGCTGCACAGGATTGTAAACGTTACGGTGGGCAGAGACTTTTGACCGTGGATTATACAATACATAGTAACAACCAGACAACAGACAAATATCTAAGCATAAATACATGAGGCGAGAATCGAACCCGCAACCCTGTTTTTGGCAGTCCGGCAAGGTGTCCATTGTGCCAACTGGGTCGTCAACAAAATGTATGAAAAAGTTCACTCTATTTTTCATACATTTTGTTGTGGCCGCCACATGTGTGCGCCGCGTTTGTAACAAAATGTATGGAAAATCGTGTGAACTGCTAGTGACTGGCCACCGGTGGCTGTGGCCAGTGTTCCGTTTGCGCAGAGCCTAAAAGCAATTTTAATACTAGCATACATGGTGCTCGGCCGGCCTGGATTCGAAACCACAACCTTTGGAATTAAAGTCAAAATATCTACGACTAGGCCAACGTAACTAAATAAGTTCATCTACTATTATAACCACATCGATTTCTAAGGACATTACAACTATACATTTAAAGATCTACATAAGTTTTTTAAAACTATTTTCTATTTACATTTTCTTAGAGCGAAAAGTTCTCTATTTGCTTTTACAATTATAAGATATAGATGCTTAGTTTCAAATAACTAAACAGGAATATAGGAGCTATGCTCTGCTCATAGCATAAGGGAAGCGTTATTTCTTAGAGATAGACTGGATAGAGCTAAGCGGAGCTGACAAAAAATATTTTGAACCATATTTGTAGGTACGGTCGGAGTCAGAATTGCACTCACCGTAGAGCTAAAAAAACTGCTATTTTTAGATTTTTTTCTACTCAAGCTAGATTCTTAGGTCTCGCTCGAGTTCAAGTATAAAGTCTTTCAACTCATGAATTTATTAGATAAATATTATTAGAATAAAAACATTTCAATAAAGGCCTATCCGCACAGCTCAGTGACGACACAGTGACGGCACAGTGACGACAGTTCCGTACCGTGCTATTCGTACATGACAGTGCCAGTACCGACACGGCACAGTGATTTTTAGTTCTTTATCGCTAGGGTTAACATAACTTTCGTGCGCGAGTTCAACTCGCACTTAGCCGGTTTTTTAATTATATTTTGTAAATAAACGAGAGCGAGCAAAGATAACAACCGCAAAATTTCCGATATTTATCTGCGGTTATAAGGAAAATGAATGTACCTAGGGGTCGATCGTCAAAAAAACGTGATAAATACGGGCAACACACGGACCAATTCAATTAACTTTTCGTCGGCCATCTTGAAACATTGCGACCGTGTCACTGACACGCTCGCCGTGATCCGGCGTGAATTTGTAGCGGACAATATTATGCCTGACACGGTGTCAGGCATATAACTGAACATCAATGTCACTGACCAGTACGGATAGTCTAGTACAAAAAGATGAAACAATATCATTTTTCACAGACACTGATGGAATGTCACGGTACGGCACTGAGTCGGCACTGTGTCGTCACTGAGCTGTGCGGAGGATAGAACTTAATTGTAATTATAGAACTCGCTACTGTAAGTAACTCCGACCATACCTATAAAAGGAAAGGTAAGCTTCTAAAGACCATCCTTGACCTACCATACTTTGTTTGCCCCGGTACCTACCCATAGATACTTAACTATAAGTTGAATAAGTACAATATTTTTGCTAAGCATAAAGCAGTATCAAAATATTTATGTCATATGTGTACATCGATTCAGGTATATGCATACAAAGAATATATAATATAATAATTTATCTATTTACAAAATTATTGTGCTTGTCACAGATTTGTTAGTGATGTTGGTCCGTTTCGGACTAAAACAAATAAATATACATTTTGTGGGACAATTCACAAAGCGCCATCTAGCCCCAAGCTAAGTAACTAGACTTATGTTATGGCTGCTAGACAATGGATATACTACTTATATACTTTTCTTTTGTAAATATATACTTATAATACATAGGAACAACCAGACCACAGACTAATATCTAAGCATTAAAATACTTGTCTGAGGCGGGAATCGAACCCGCAACCTTGTGTTTGGCAGTCCAGCATGGTGACCATTGTGCCAACTGGGTCGTCAAATATAAAAATTAAATTATGAAAGAAACCCAGAAGTTTATAGCAAAAGCATTGGTAAGCTGAGAAATTTGCTAAATATTATTATCTTTGCATATTTATTATCAAAAAATCTTTAAAATTAGCACTAATGGGGTCAATTCCAAGTCCTAATCATTTGTGAAAAATAGTAGCCGCAGACCGTATTCCCATATCGCGCTCAAAACACGACCAGCTGCAGTTTTTTGTTGATTGGTTCTTCTTGTTAATTTTTTATAATAAAGTGCCTGATCTTTACAAAAAATGGAACTATTAAATAGCGAAAACTAAATCTCCATAGGTTCAGCCAAATTTTTTTGGCGAAAACATAAGAATTGTACCTACTACAGGCTTTTTGTCCTTTAATAATTTTAAGTTTAGGAGATAAAAATAAGTACAGTTATTTAAGCATTACCATATTGTTTCTCTCTACAACAATAAGAAACAATTAAATTATCTATTTATTATAGAAATATCAAAAATGTATCACATTAAAATCTACTCTAATCTACTATTATTATTTATTTATTTTTTTATTTTTTTTTATTTGTCTGTGTCTGTGGTGTTTAATGTTTTGTTTTGTTTGATATTTTTTTTTTTTTTGTAATTTGTAGTAAAGTACTTATATATGTAAAAGTCAAAAATATTGTATATCATCCTTTTAATTTTGAAATCTACTACATATACATTTTATCTACGTTAGGTTTCTACAAAAATATTTCAACTTCTGCCATCTCGAAACGCCTTGAAGCATCCATACGTACCAATATTTACTCATATTTTTCCCAGATATTTTTATAGTGTTGTCTATCGATAGTCCATTAAAAAACGATAGCATTGTGCGTCATAATTTTATCGATAAGTAATAATACTATCGATAGTTTAACATGATAGCAATCATTAGTAACCAATGGTTTTGTGATATAAAATTTTTAAACTTACACGATTTGTATCATGACAATTATTTCGAGGTAAGACAAAAAATAGACAGCAGACAGACGGACAAGAAAGGGTTCCTTTTTTACCTTTACCGTTTATATTTAGGTACCCTACGGAACCCTAAAAATAAACGAAACGCGATTACGAACCAACAAAATAAATACTATGTTCTGTAAATAGGCAGAAATCGATAGTACAGATCAATCCATATTTATCATATCATGATAGTTTAGTTACTTTTAATGTATAATACTATCGAAACTATCGATAGTATTGCATTATATCGATAGTATTATTACGCGACATACTATCGATAGGATCGCTGAATATAGATATCGACAACTCTAATTTTTATTACTTCTCTCTTAATAAAGTCTATACTTTATTCATAACTCCAATTTTCGCTGATATCCGCCATTTCACACCGCGCCCTCGCTGTTATTCTTTCGGAGTTATCTGTCATTCTTTCTTCATAAGTTTAAACGTAAAGCCAATGCTTCCAAGTGAAACGAGTGACCGGAGCACCTCCACGAATGGCGTCATGTTCAGATTCAGGTGATATGCAGCACGCAACCCGCTGGAAGTTCAAAAATATTAAATTTTTAGGAGTATTTTTTAGTATTTCTTAATAGTCAAGCCTCACCACAAGTCATTAATGTTTTCGGTTAAACGTATCTACCGTATTTCCTTTAAAACTTAAACTAAAGCTTGCCTCTTAGGCATCCTATGGGTTTTTTATAAGTTATATTTTTTGCTTCATAGTAAGTACTTAAATTGTAAAGTCGTGGTAAGACAGCAAATTTTTCGCAACTAGATCTCTCTAGTTGGGTCCTTTTTGGGCGAGGGTTCATGTAGTTAGGGGGAGAACCGACTTCGGAAAAATATTCAGTTATTGTTCTGAAGAACCGAAGCAGCTCTTCCACAAATTATGCCACAGAGTGTGGTTTCTAGACACCTTAAGTAAGGCCTCATATGCGACACATAAAAATAGTAATTAAATACCTTACCTGTCTAAAGGTCCCCGGAGTGGTAGCTAATTTATAAATAGCGACAATAGGTATCATCAGTATGGAAGAGCAGGCCAGCCCCCAGCCGAGCACGACGGCCCACTGGGGGTACGTGTATGTTTGATATTGCAATGGTTGCTGATAAAGTAGACCGAATACCACCACACCCTGGAAAACAAAAAATATCTATATAAATAAAAATTCAAAGTAGGTACTGACTCAGCTCAACCAATGGACGGCTTGGATTATTGGGCACTAGCGACCCGCTCCGGCTTCGCACGGCTATATTATGCATGTATTATACATATAAACCTTCCTCTTGAATCACTCTATCTATTAAAAAAACTGCATCAAAATCCGTTGCGTAGTTTTAAAGATCTAAGCATACAAAGGGAATAGGGACGGCGAAAAGTGACTTTATTTTATAATATGTAGTGATATACTATGACGTAGGCATCAGCTAAAATCCCACTGCGACGTCTGCGTGCGGTTGAAACCTAAAACTAAGCCTGCCTAAGCTGCTGGGTCTAGAAACTTAAAATGTTGCAAGGGATTTTCTTATGTGTCATTCATAAGTGCAGATTTTTGGAAATTTCGAAAACTACGCGGGTTTGCCCGCAGGGTACAGCTATATTAATAAAATATAATATGACTGACTTTAAAAGCGTATAATAGCAGTGCTCTAGGGTTACTCACGTAAATTTTGATCCAATGCGAATCACTACATAGTATAAAATAAAGTCGCTTTCTCTGTCCCTATTTCCCTTTGTATGCTTAAATCTTTAAAACTACGCAACGGATGTTGATGCGGTTTTTTTTTTAATAGATATAGTGATTCGAGAGGAAGGTTTATATGTATAATACATGCATTAAGCCGTGCGAAGCCGGGGCGGGTCGCTAGTTTCATAATAAAATGAAGCCTATGTTAAGTCTCCAGTACTAAATTTCATCGCAATCAGTCCTCCATTTTCTTCATGAAGGAGTTACAAACACACCCAAAACGCAAACATTTTTATATTAATTAGGATAGCTTAGAATGTTGACTTACAATTATAAATGTGGGGCTGACAAATTTCCAACATATTCTCCAATAAATTCCAGGTCTAAATCCAAGCATTTCTTCTACGTCATCTGAGAATCTCTTCAAGCCTATATATGGAAAAAATAGGTTCATATTTTGGTAATCTAACTTCTTTGGGTTATTAAGTTTAATGCATTCAAATGACGAAGTAGTACGACTGCATTTCGAAAAAGGCCTATATATGGAAAAAATAGGTTCATATTTTGGTAATCTAACTTCTTTGGGTTATTAAGTTTAGTTTAAGTCTCTGGACCGAGTTAGGGCTAGGACCAGTATGCACCTAACCCATCAACAGAGAGACAGCTTAACTGGATGATGTTAAAGCAGAATGAACAAGTCGCAAAAAATATTAAAGGGTTCCGTACCCACAGGGTAAAAACGAGACCCTTTTACTAAGACTTTACTGTCTGTCTGTATGTCTGTCACCAGGCTGTATCTCATAAACCGCGACAGCTCGACATTTGTTTTTTTTTTTAGTTTATCTTACCATAAAACCAGGATACGGCAAGTGCTTCAAACAGGGCTGAACATAGCAGTGATATTCCCGCAGCATATGTGTCCAATAGATGAAACATGTAGATGCCACCCTGGAATGAACACAATATTAAATGATCAACTACTGAAAAGCGTCGTCAGTTACCATCGCATGAGATCGTAGTCAAACTAAGAAAAATAATCACTTAGTTCTGTCTATTCCGCAGACGTTGAATCTTTGTGTTCAGTGATTTTTGCCCTCAATACATTCGAATCCACCATCTCCACCAGTGAATCGAACAGCACGCTGAAGTTCACGTTGATCCACCATTGGACTGGGTGGATCCTGTGATACTTGCATATTTTATGTTTCACTCGTGGATCGAACAGCACGGTGAAGTTCACTGTGATCCACCATTGGTCTGGGCTGACACCTAGACACCTAACTGGTTGGACGCATATACAAAAACCCTAAGAAGGCTAAAGGGTTTTTGTTACTGTATTTGACTTACCGGTGTTATGTTGATGCAAGCGATACAAAAAGACACGCAAACGACGAGCAAAGTGAAGTGTTCGCGCCGCAGCCACTTGGCACCACTAGCGCGCGCTTGGTCCAGTAAACCCGTTATCACACACTCCAGACCACCCATCTGGAAATCATATTGGCTCAATTATGGACTAGCTAGACACTGGCAAGATGAAAAACAAGTTCTCAGTGTATCAAAATGTCCCTTTCTCACAATGTATCTTTTACATGCAAAAGATACATTGTGAGAAAGGGACTGGGGGAAAGGGACCTAACTGGGAGGGCGGGGCGCTCGCAAGCATGTGTCAAAATTTTGTTGGATATTCGTTTTGGTTACAAATATATTTTGATTCTTTGTATTTGCTGTCTATGGAACCCAAAAACCTCCGATTAACGAAGAAGACACAAAATCAAAATCGGTTCATCCGTTCGGGAGCTACGAAGCCACAGAGAGACACGCAGATGTCCAACTTAAAACACACGCTAATTGGTAATGTGACTGTACTTCGCAACTTACCCCAGAATCCAATCCAAGCATGATAAGCATGAAGAAGAATAGCATCGCCCAAAGACTTGCTCCTGGCAGCGTCGCCACCGCTTCTGGGTACACTTGGAATACCAAACCGGGCCCTAAGAACAAAGATCACTTCAGACCACAATGTTTTAGCCATATAGCTTTGGGGTTACCAGAAGAAGACCAAGGAGTCCATCTTCTTTTTCTAATCCTCTAGAGGTATTGCAAAATGGACCAATTTAAACAAAAATGATTCAGTCCACACCAACCTCATTCCGAGATAATTGACATTTAAGTTTATTGCTGTATTTCTCTGGCTTGATAAGGAAAAAGGTTGTGTTTTTAATGAAATGTAATTCTATGAGTAATAAACTAATTTACATGCATATTTGTAGTAAATAAATTGCAATAGTTTTGTAGATATTCGGAAAACTTGCGTCTGGATCATTATTACAAAATAAATTTTGTATGAAATTAGCTGTGTAGGCTGCGGAAACAAAAATGCAAAAATGTTCCAAAGTATAGCAATGTTTTTTTTTAATTTTTTTGAGGAAATATAATAAAAAAGTTACCCTACCCAAAATCAGGTTCACCACAATAACCTTTTACATCATCTATTATTGCAAAACATGCTGAAAGGTTCATATCCAAGCCACAATATTTTATGTTTTGTCACAATATTTTACCTAACCCATTTGTGTCAGTTTTGCGATAGAAAAACATTCGGGATGGGTTTGCATGGATTTTTGAAACCTAGGCGCTCGCTTTACTCGCACGTGTTCTTTCACAACATCTCTCCTTATCTATTATCCGTGTCGGTTCTGTAATAAATGGTCTATATGGACTCCTGGAAGACTAAAGGCACGCTTCGCTGTCCCATGTTTGGTCACAATATCTAACATATCCTGTTCGTGTCAGTTTAAAAACCAGACTTTAAAAACCATAGTATGATCCCATCCGTGTTGGTTCTGGGATAAAAATACATTCTGGAGTGTCCATAAAGAAACCAAAACCCTCGCCTCGCTCCCGCGTGTTTGGTCACAATATCTATCTTAACCTATCAGTGTCGGTTCTGTAATAGAAAAACTTTCGGGGTTGGTCTATCTTGATTCCTAGAAAACAAAGCGCTCGCTTCGCTCGCCCATGTTTGGTCGCAATATCCAACCTAGGTTAGGTTAGGTTGGATATTGCGATAGTCTAAGTCAATTTTGAGACGAAAAATAGTCTGGGTTGGTCTATCTTAATTTCTAGAAAACAAAGAGTTTGCTACGCTCGCCCATGTTTGGTCACAATATCTAACCACACTTAAACTGTCCATGTCAACTTTGTGAAAAAATGACACACGGACATACAGACAAGAAAGACATACGGACTAGCCTTACCCAATTCAAATTTAGCCTTACACTCTTCAGGTCCATATTATGTAGTGTGTGTAAAAATATATAATAAAATTCCAGAAAACATTAAGAATGAAAATAAAGTAATTATATTTACTATAAAAGAGTTTATTAATGATAACACATAATATAATAAGTAAGTATAAGTAAATCAACTCAATAAAAGCAATAAGAAGTGTAATATGTATATTAATAAAGTAATTAAGTATACCTAATATTTTTGTAGTGCCCAACCGGATTCATTTTGTGTCTAAATATATTTTTGTAACCATCTGTATCTACACATGAAGCAATAAATGATGATTATGGTTTAAAACCCCTAGGAATCAAAGCCGTTTAAAACCTCTGGGAATCAAAGTCGTTTCGGAAACTATGCTGCTCTATATTTATGTGGAAATAATAACATACCTATATTATAACTATATACCTACTGAGAAAACAACACTTCATTTATATATATTTTTTTAATTTTGTTATTTAGTAAAAACAACTACTTGGCAACACTTTGTATTTCCAAACTCCAAGTTGTATGCCGCATGACAATTTTAACGCCATGCACTTAATTCAATTTTACCCAAATTGTGGGTTAGTTCCCGAATATGTCCAAATATAAGAATAAATTTTCATGCAAAAAAATACCTACAATTTTATTAACTACGGCATTTAGTAAAAGATTAGGATTAGGTTACAAAAATTGTTACAAAAAATAGAAGGTGCAAATAAATAAATGTTTATTTAATTAATAACGTTTTCGGAATATATAGGCAATATTCTATTTACTTTATCGCCGAGATATTAATCATAATTTTTATTAAAACTTCTAAAAACACTTGTGTGGCTATACACTACCTACACCGAGAATCGTTTTTTAGAATTGATTTTTTCTTATTTCTATATTTTAAACAGATTCATGTGGCCTGGATTGGTAGAGTTCTGAAGTGGAAAGTTCTTGAGAATTAAGTTAAAATGATTCAAGGTAATTGGACCATTTCAGCAGAATGATTTATGTAAATATTCCACAATGTATAAAACGCGTAACTGTTACAAATGCCTTGGATCATTATAGCAAATCAAAAATGGTTACATGTCAGTGCAACCAACAAAATACAAAAATGATTCTAATAGCATGAAACACTTATGCATTACAAAAAATAGTCTTCAACATAACAGCTGTGGGTTGGACCATACGGTTTTTCCTCATTTGTAAAGATAGGATTATGAGTCTTTGATATGTTAAAATATACCTTATTCCCAGTACATAAGTCACAATAACTCGAAATTGGCGAGGTTGTGGATTGGATCATTTTTGCTTAAATTGGTCCAAATGATTTGGCAATATTTGACTGCCGGCCACTTGCCTGACACCTTAGAATCTTTGCCCATCCCTACTGACTTATCCCTACTGAAATAAAGCTACCGGTACTGTAACGGTAACGGTAGGATATAGAATATGGAATAGAATAGAATGCGCGGGGCACAGCTATAGTAACTGAATATTTTTCTGAGATCGGTTCTCCCCCTACGCTAAAAACCTCACCCAAAAAGGACCAAACTAAAGAGGTAAACAGACGAGATATGGGCAAGGCCACTCCATCTAATACCTACATGTTTGAGGCACTACATATATTAAATTGAATTAAAGTTACTGGCGCTGTATAAATTACTAGCAGTTTCATCCGCGTAACTTCCGATTATGTGGGAATATCGGGATAAAAAGTAGCCTATGTTACTCCAAGTGAATCAATATATCCTTATACAAAGTTTTATCAAAGTCCTAGACCAAAAAAAAAGTTTTATAAAATAAAATATATAAAAAGGTCCAGTAGTTTCGGAGCATATTTAAAACTTTCCTTTTATACGATTTTGATCAGATGTAAATGCCAATATTATAATAATTTACCTTCAGTTGCCACCGACGATATTGGAACGCCTTGCTTATGAGACATGAAACCGAGGTAGGTGAAGATCACGAAGCCGGAGAAGAATGACGTCAGACAATTTACCAAAGTCGTCACCAAGCAATCCCTGGGAAAATAAATTAACTACTTAGCATAAAACTTCAAGTATTGAAATACCGTAATATTCCTGGAAATATTCTTAAAGAAGCATGCATTTATGGTCAGAAAAATATCACCCTTAGGCGATAAGGCCGCCCTTTGTGCCACTCTAGGATCCTATATTTTACTTTCCTGTTTGAGTTGGTTTTGAAGTCTTTTTTTTGTTTTATTTCATGGCGCAATAAAGTGATAAATACTAAGTAACCATCATTTCCGAAAATTGCACTGCGAACAGTCTTGAACTGGTGACCTTAACTTACTACTTACTTCTCCCTTGAGAAGATACATTCCAACAAAAAAAGAATCATCTGAATCAGTTTATAACAACGAAGTTATGCACAATATACATGAAGTTCTATTATAACGACTGTCTGCACCCCTCGGTTTTACCCGCATAACAATTTTCTGCGTGACTTTCTTATTTTTTTCTTTTTTGGAACATTCTCCAGACAATAACAAACCGAACAAAAAAAAATTACGAAATGGTCCAGCCTTTCACGCGTGATGCCGTGTCATAGGAAAATAAGGATTCATTTTTATATTATCGACGAAAATTTTACATATAGGGAAACTAGCTTTTGCCCCCGACTTCATCTGCGTCGAAGTCGAAAATGGTTCTAATAGGATTGAATAAGAAGTAGAATTTCGGAAAATTCTTTCATATCGGATGCCTACGTCATACAAATAACACACCCTCCAAGTTTCAGGTCTCTACGATTAGCGGTTTACGCTGTGCGTTGATCTGTCAGTCAGGACAAAGCATTTTATGCGTATACCTAGATGATAGAGATAAGATAAAACCCGTAGCAAAGTTATTCAATCACGCACCTGTAGCAGTTATTGTGAAAAGTGTTGTAGCTGGCATAAGACAGATGTACCCCAAAACCAGCGCCGACCGAGTAGAAAATCTGAACTGCTGCATCCACCCACACCTAAGAAACAAACACATAATTTTGTAATGAACATTTTTGCAAATTTTTTAATCTAGAAAAGCTGTCAAATTCTCAGCACACGCCCCCAACACAGTTATGAACGATGCGCAATTATGAAGTTGAGACCATAGTTGGGTTGGGGATGGGGAGTTATCAGGGAGCAAAGCCGAGAATCGAACCTGTTAATTTTTGAAGTAATAACTTCTTTTAGCGCGGTAGCGCATATTTTTAGAGGAGATAAACTCTCTGAACTCGCGACACCGTTACGAGACGCATTTACAGTGTGTGAATATATGCATGTACATATATTTTGTAGTTGTTTAGTAAATAAGTTAAAAAGTTTTCACTTCTGTCGGCACTCCCCCAGTGCAACCTTTTTTTTGTACCAATCGATAATGTTGCTAAAAATGGTGCCTCATTATCCGCATGAACCTTTAAATATTAAAAGAAAGGGACTATAATACTGATAAGAATAAAAGAAAGAAATGAAGCTATACCTGCGTATCCTTCAATCGACTAAGTTCAGGTTGCAAGTAGTATGCGATACCGCGAGTAGCTCCCGGCAGAAGCAAACCTCTTGCGAGTAGAATTGACAGGACCACGTACGGCATGGTTGCAGTCAGCCAAACCACTTTACCTAAAACATCCAGTTGATAATTAAACGAACTATCAAAGTTATGTATTGTAAAGTCGCGTCTCAGTAATTATAGACGTAAAGCGAACGCTCGGCCGAGCTACATGGTAACTAGGCGGATTGGGGGGTGTTAGGTTTTATTTTCGTTACGGAATTTCTTGATACGGTCGCCGCGCTCAAAGTCTGCGATAAAAGCTATGCAATAGCTTAAAAACTATCCTATCAAAATAAAATAAAAACCGGTTAAGTGCGAGTCGGACTCGCGGACGAATAGTTCCGTTACCATTATATCCTGTTTTTTTTTTAATTTTAGTACCTATTTGTTGTTGTTTGTTGCAACAAAAAAACAACATCTGTAGAAATTTCAACTGTCTACCTATCACGGTTCATGAGATACAACCTGGTGAAAGACAGACGGACGGACAGTAGAGTCTTAGTAAAGCGGTCCCGTTTTTACCGTTTTTTGGAACCCTCAAAATGGTGATGCAACATGGTGTTAATCAGTTCTTGTATTGTTATTTTTAAGTGTATAGATTACCGTATCAGCTGAAATAACTAAAAAAAGAAAAAAAAAAAAAATTACCAGAACTTTTGACACCCTTGAAGAGCGAGAGATACAGTGTAACGTAGACCAAGCCCAAACACAAAGCCAGTTGCCATTTCGGAAAACCAAGATCGTTCAAACCTTCTGAATATTGCATTTCGAGAACCGCACGGCTAAAACAAGAAACGTAGGTTGAAAAACATCAGAAAAACCTTAGAAACAGAATAGTACATTGTTATCCTAGGTGTGAAAGTCACTCATTACAAGTCCCGAGACGGAGTTTGGCGCCCGAGCGTAGCGAGGGCGCTAATAGTTCGAGGGACTTAATGAGTCTTTCACCCGAGGTAAACACTGTGCTTTTCATTACGAATAATACATAAAATTCTTCCTAACAACGAGAGTGAATGAGATACTCCATACTACCTGATCCTCTTACAAGGTTGGGACCAAAGAGGTTATATACATGTAGTGTTCTTCTTTGGTGTTACTTAAAGCAAGGAGGTTAGGTTTTTGAAGTTCCTAATGAGTTATGATACGGATACTGGCTACATGCACATTGCACAAGCCGTGCGAAGCCATAATTTGACATGACAGCTGTCAGTGAAAGCGATTTTCCCTAGGGCTGAAAGTTTTATTTTCTACACGCTCTTCAGGCATCTTTAGACCTACTTTCGGAGTATGAGTAATGAAAAGAATATTAAAAAACAGACAGACGGATAAGAAAGTAATCTTTTATGGGTTTCTTTTCTCCTTTTAGGGTACGGAATCCTAAAAATCACAAATACAAAAGATATTCCATATACATTTAAGGCACTGAGGAATATTTTTAATTCAAATCGTTATATACTTAGCGTCCTGCCACTGCTTTGAATGGAGGCTTATGGCAAGGGTATGTGGAGCTTAGCTTATATTCTCAGGTTCTTAAAGGTCTCTAAATTATCACCTAAAAGTAAGTACCTAAATGCGAATAGATCTGGTAGACTTAGGCGCTTGATAACCCAATAGTTGACACACCCACATTGAAGAGAAAAACATAAGACATGAACAAACTTCTTCACGCCAAACTCCTTTAAACCAGGCTCTAGCCTTGTGTTTCCTGAAAGAATCACTTACTGAAAGAACTCCGAAGCAGGTGTAAAATGCGAGAGTGGTCCCTGATACGGTACATCGGTCCGGTTTGTCTCGTTCAGTCGAGCCGCATCCCAACATTGGTCAGTGTTCCATGAATTATCACAACGGACCCAAGGGAGTTCAGAGCGAGCTGATGATACAAGGAAGTATAATGCCCAGCCTAAGGGGAGATAAAAGTTTAGCTATTATTTAAACTTTAAACTAAAAAACAGACGGACAAGAGAATGGTCTTAGGTTTCCTTTTTTAAAAACGACGTGGTGTTATACCACATGAGTAGAGAAGGACTCTTTACTCATGTGGTTATCCGTTTGACGCGTCTGGGTGTGCCCCAGAACGGATATACCGATTTTGTTTCTTGTGTTTGAAAGGTGAATTAGTCGAGAGTGTTTTTGGCTATGTTTGATCGAAATCGGTTCAGCCGTCTGAAAAATATGGGGAATAAAAGTCGGGGGTTCAGGTACAGAACCCTAATGAAATCAAGATATCTTTCATGGGTTTGATGGCCCGCCAGTTGTGCACTAAATATTTTTCCCTACGAAAATGTATGTTGCTCTAATGGCAAAGGAATACATCGTGATGAAACCCTAGTTGACTTCAGAACTATTAACAATTATTTCCTCTAGACAAAGGTGGTATTGGTGCTGGGAAAGGCTACTACATCTTGTAAGTAAATATCACTACAACGCCCTCAAGCCAATCCTCGTAAATAAAATTGTTCAAATTACATTCATCATCATGTCAGCCCATACGCGTCCACTACTGGGCATAGGCCTCCCCCCAACGACGCCACAAACAGCGGTCCTGAGCCACCTCCATTGCATTTCGATTACATTAAATACTCTTTTGGTATTCTTGATAATACCAAAAGCTAAGTTTGAGGTATTCTTTGTAATCAAAATGCAATCGGAATGATATTGCAATGTAATTTAACAATTTTATTTACGAGGCTTTTCTTTAGACTGATGAATTAAAATTGTTTGCTAGATTAAATGTAAGAGCCAATATTTATTGTATATATTTGAATTATATGATATCGCTTTAAATATATAAATATATTGCAGGACATTCCGCACATCGCCATCTAGCCCCAAGCTAAGTAATTAGACTTGTGTTATGGGTGCTAGACAACGGATATACTACTTATATACCTACTTTTCTTTTGTAAATAAATACTTATAATACATCGAAACAACCAGACCACAGACAAATATCTAAGCATAAATACTTGTCTGAGGCGGGAATCGAACCCGCAACCCTGTGTTTGGCAATCCGGCATGGTTACCATTTTGCTAACTGGCTCGTCAGCGTAAATGGAAGTCCATCGCATGGCAACGTTTGGTTCCTCATTTTACCATTCAAGAATAGAATCAGTTGCCTGAGTTTGGGGCTATTTGTTCGTTTTGAGGGTCTGCACCAAGTTGTCATTGGATATCTTCTGGTAAGTCAGCTACACTTCATTTGTCAATCAGTGTTTTGCATTAATTATGCAAATACATCACTGAGCAGTATCCCATCTGCACCACTTCAGCACACAACTCATCTCGCAATTTATATCTGTTTGTTTGTTATATGAATATGTTGTATGCTTCTTGTGGTGCAATAAATGAATATCTATCTATTTATCTATCATTTCCCCCGGTTCTAGGTAGATAGGTAAGTAAGTACTTGCTTATACCTACTCAAACAACAATAAGTTCTCACTTAAAGTCAAAGCTATTTGATATGGTCAGTTTAACTGGAACTCCATCAGAATTTAATTTTTTGAATTACCCACCTTTCTGGCACTTTTCCATTAGGTATTTGTAGCAAAAAGTTTAATTTACCACGATAAGGCGGTCGGTTCATAGGTATTTAAAAGTAAATTATGATTATTATGTTGTTTGGAACTGTTCCAAGACTTTAATGCCAAGGGAGTATCTTGATATATCACTTTATGTACCAAGGTAGGCCTTGGATTATTTTAGGCTTTAAACAAATCTTACCTTACAAAAACCTTACCTATAATAACATTGTAATAGAACGACACGTAGAAAGCCACCATTACTGCACAAAAACCAACACCTGCGAAAAAAAAAAATTAAATAAAAACCGGCCACGTGCGAATCGACCTCGCGCACATAGGATTCCGTACCATGTGGTATGAGAGCTCCCCTTAATTATTTTTTCTGTTTTTTAGTATTTCTTGGAACAGAACAGAAATACAAAAGATATTTGGTTTATGACATACAGCCTGGCGACAGACAGACAGACAGACGGACGGACAATGAATTCTTAGTAACAGAGTCCCGTTTTACTTTTTGGATACGGAACTCTAAAAAATGCTAGGCCAAATAAAGAGAAGGGCGCAGAACAGAGAGCGATGGAAGACTCTTGCTCGGAGGCTAAGCTCTACTTTGGGTCACTAAGCCAGAAGGCTAGAGAATAATAATATGACAATTTTGTTTAATCTCACCTTTGAACAAAGGGCAAATCTTCCAAATAGTTATAGGCCCTTGTCGATTATATTGCCCCAAGATAAGCTCCATATAAAAAAGCGGTACAGCACCAAAAACCAACATCAACGTGTATGGAATGAGGAAGGCACCTAGAAATAAAATAGATTATTTTCACAAGAACATCTCGTTTAAAGTAGCACCTGTTGTGGAGAAGCTCAGGAAGAGTAGACTTCGGTGGTACGGCCATATAGTGCGGAGGGAGGATAGCATACTCAGTTATGTTCTAAATATGCCCACGAAGCCCCGGGGAAGAACAAGAGCGCCCGCCACCTGGTGGACCAATGTTGCTAGGGACATTAAGGCTCTCGATATCTCTCTCGAAGAATCTGGCGCAAACGTACAAGACCCGACCCCAACTGAATTGGGAAAGGGCAGGACTAAAATGGAGATTTTTTACTAAAACATCGGCAGGTTTCCAGCCTATTATAACGTTTCGAATCTTTACCTGCTAATTATTAAGAAGTTTAAGTACCTACCTCCCCCATTCCTATAGCAAAGGTATGGAAACCTCCACACGTTTGCCAAGTCGACGGCAAACCCAATGATTGAGAGTAGGAAATCAGCCCCTGTGCCCCAAGTTTCTCTGCCATCATCAGTTTCTGAAACAAAAGTACAGGATTAAACCACATACTTACAAGTTTTCGCGAAAATCTAAATTTGCCTATATCTTTTTATAATGTTGACTCAGGACCTTGATTTTTACACCTAATAAGGACTATAGACCTCAGTCTCTGGTATGAATTTCAACTTCTAGGTCCACCCGTTCCTGAGAAAATCGGTGGTGACACACGGACAAACAGACAGACGGACAAGAGAGTGATCCTAAAAGGATTTCTTTTTTTACCTGTTGAGACACGGATCCCTAAAAACTTTTTGATTTAGCTATACTTATCGTTTTACCATTGGTGCATGGCCGGCCATGATTTGAAGCCATAACCTTCGAAATTAAAGTCAAGGTTCTACCACCAGACTGACATAAAATGTACGCTAATTAACATTGGTCATACTAATTATTTTTCCAGGTCTTAATCGCGTATTTTTTATTTTTATTTCTCTTACCTCGACGTTTCGACTACGTTACAATAGTCATGGTCGCGAGGAGACTCAGACTCAATCTCAGACAAAAAAATACGCGATTAAGACCCGGGAAAATAATTACTGTGAATACAAATCGTGTGAGTTTAAAAAGTTTATTGCTCATACTGTAAAGGAAAACGTGATGAAACCCGCTACGACATGGTGAACTAAGCTGAGTGGGTAGTATAGGTGTTGGGCAAGCCTACTCTATCCTCAATTCCTCACGCAAAACATCATCATCATCATCATCAGCCGGTATCAGTCCACTGCTCGACGTAGGCCTCTCCCAAGATACGCCACTGAGCCCGATCTTCGGCTCTTCTTCTCCATTCACTGCCCACCGCTTTGCGTATATCGTCACTCCACCTGGTCACAGGGCGTCCTACACTACGTTTGTCTTGTCTTGTCTTGTCTTGTCTTGTCACGCAAAACGGACCCAACTAAAGAGGCATAGTTATTGAAACTTCTTGTGTCAGTAGTTCGTTTGTTAGATAATATAGATAGCGGCGCGGGCGGTGGCGGCATAGCATTGGTTCCAAAATGATTGCACTAGCCTCATTACTAAACCAAGACGAAATACCTGGTTTGATGCTGTTACTTCGTATCCGTTTGGCAGCTTCACTGTAGAATTCTGGTTCGACTTGCACCTTGGGTTCCTCTGAAAACAATCAGTGACGTCAAGGGATGCAAAGTAGGGGGGGTTTTTGTCACATATTTCAACCTTTTTAAAGAGTAATTGTCATAAAGTAGCTAATTGCCTTTACTTACTTTTATAACACGTTAAAGTAACGACGGATCCTTTAGTTGATTTGTGATCTGAAACAAATATTTTATAAGAAGAGTGTTCCGTACTTAGCCCCTCTTTTTGGGGGAACCATAAAGAGGGGCTAAGTACGGAATACTATGCTTTAGATCCGATGTCGATGATTATTTTTATTTGGATGTAGCTTCAAGTTGGTCTCATTAAAATTCGATGAAGATCTGATGCAGATCATTGTAGAGATGGGCTCTTTGAAGTGCAATAGACAGCTTGGTATATTAATCGTTGAAAATTCATTTGTGCTACAGTCTACAGACACACAGTGTGCATGTAAACAAGCATTGAGTCTATCGCCCACTATACCGATACTAGAAACGTATAGCCGCGGCTATTTTGATTTATTTATTTATTATTTTTCGCCATACTTTGTTGATCTTAGACCGGTCCGTTGATTTTCTTATGACGGTATAGGATATATTATAGGTACTTGTATACTGAGTTAATTAATAACTCTGAAAACATAAACGAAGAGATCAAGAATCTTTAAAACTTTAAACTTGTTCAGCTCATCTCGTCCCTGCAGTCAATTCATAAAATGTGGATCCGACATCGGATCGTAATTTCTTTCCAACTATAAGTGCAGTTTGAGATCTACTTCAGATGTACTGACCTAAGGGTTTACACCGATCAAACTATCATTTTTTACTTTTTTACATTATCAATCATATAATTATATAATAATAATAAAATTTCGTTTATTTTTCTCCCATGCATGCAACACACTATCAACTTATTTTGGAACAATTTACAACTTATCATAATTACAATAATGTTCTTAGGTCTCAAAATAAAATAAAGTAAAGTAACTATAATGAAATTGGTTGTTAGATACTTTTTTAATTTTGTAAGCTAAATATGTATCTGTTTGTTTTCCAAATAAAATAAAATAAATCAATTTGACCAAATCAGGACTTATTACAATCTTACCTGTAGGTACTGTGTTGTTTTTCCGCTACCGTACTATTGACCCGACTAGAGGTGTTGTTACCTCTAGTCGGGTCAATAGTACAATAGTAAATAAATATTGCAGGACATTCCACACATCGCCATCTATAGCCCCAAGCTAAGTAACTAAACTTGTGTTATGGGTGCTAGCTAGACAACGGATACACTGCATAAATACTTTTCTTTTGTAAATATTTACTTATACATAGAAACAACCAGACCACGGACAAATATCTAAGCATAATTACTTGTCTGAGGCGGGAATCGAACCCGCAACCCTGTGTTTGCGGTTGCTGTGTGTCAATAGTATTTTCATGGATTAAGTAAGTACACACAAAAAAGTCGGTTTCGTGGTTTCGAAACACATCAAAATCAGTTCAGTAAGTGTCAGAGATTAACAGTCACAAGCTAAATACATCACGTCAATCCTTTACCATCCATCAAGTTGAAATCTATTAAAAAACTCAATAAAACCGGCAATACCAAATAGAGCGGAGTACCTCTAAATGCCATTCATAGAGTCTCGTACCAACCCTGTCCTCATAATCGCGGAGTTTTCCACATAATGGAATACCGATACGGAATTCCGGAACCATTCCAAAGGTGCCAACCCTGTAGGAATTCAAAAATTTAGACCGCGAGACGAAGGTATTTGGCAATGAAGTTGTCAAAGACGATATCTATACGAACTAAGTATGGAGAATTTGGTGTACTTAGATATTTTGATATTACCATAATATTAATAACTATCTTAGGGAAGGTGTTTACGCCGATCGATAAAGGTTGTTCGGGTTAAGCAATGGGTGACTAGGTGAACGATTAAAAGGCAAAAATGTTTTTCTAAGCCCCTCCGTTCGAATGTATATAAGTAGTATATCCGTTGTCTAGCACCCATAACACAAGTCTAGTTACTTAGCTTGGGGCTAGATGGCGATGTGTGGAATGTCCTACAATATTTATTATTATTAATGGTTGTTCAAGTGAGCCTTAGAACTTTAGAGCAAAAGAGCAACTAGAAAACTAACTATTGGTTTGCCACATTACTATTACAAGAAGAATAATAATTATAATTAAATGGATAAATGGACGCCAAACGATAGTTTATTTTGTTTGCTGTGTTTTTGTTAATGTTAAGAAAAGAAGACACAGATCTTTTCTTTGGTTAGGTATTTTGTTCTCAAGTACCTAAACTATACCTATCCTTTCTTAGGTAAGTGAAGGTTATATAGAGAAATTCCAACTAAAGTTCTACCACTTTCAGTTACCGTCATACTATTTTGTAAAATCCATTAGATACAGGGTTACCTCGTGGGAAACCACTTATGTTTCATTTTCTTAAAGCAATTACAAATACAAAATTAGATATTTATAAAACATAAATAATTTTGTATATTTGTAATTTATTAATAACAGTATTAACTACATAAAGTTGAAATTCAGTTGGATTACTGAATAAGCATTTTAGCGTCCTCCCTCAAAAGTTCTCAATTACAAACTAAATACAAATCTGTTGACAATTTTGGACAATTCAAAAACAAAAAAAAATATGATCAGCAGTTTTTTAAAAGGGTTTAACTTCAAATTGACCCAATCAAGTGCCTAGAAATATCGAGATAAAAGATTATACGAAAAATATAATCCTTGGTCATTGACGCCATTGAATTGACATATTTAAGAGGGTCCAGTCAGCAGCAGTAAAATAACATGGGTTGACTAAAACATGACTTTTACAACGAGTCATTTAATTTTTTTAGGGTTCCGTATCCAAAGGGTAAAAACGGCAACCTATTACTAAAACTTCAGTATCCATCAGTCTGTCACCAAGTTGTATGAACTGTGATTGCTAGATAGTTGAAATTTTCACAGATTATATTATCTGTTGCTGCTTTAACAATAAATTAGACATGGGGGCGGGTAGTGGTTTTGCCGGGTACTCGCTGAACGGGTACCCGACACATTCTGCGCCGGGTACTCGTGGGTACCCGGCGGGTACGTATCGGCGAAATATCTATGCACACCATCTAGTTCTGTATACAGCGAACGCCTGTTCTCAGAAGCAGGGCTAATTTATGACAAGAAACGCAGTCGCCTAAATGCTAACCGCGCAGAAAAATTGGCGTTTTTACATCACAACTTACCCATCTTAAATTACCAATATTAAAATAAAATATATATTTAGTTTTTTTAGTTCTTCCTGATAAATTAGTGAGCAAAACATAATTATAATGATTATCGTTTGTGTTCAGCATAATAAATAATTTAAAAAGTGTAATATGTTTCATTATTTTTGGTCTATCAATTTACCCGGCAGAGCCGGATACCCGGCACAGCCGGATACCCGGCACCATTACCCGGTACCCGGCCGGATCCTAAAAAAAGTGCCGGATCCGCTGGGTACCGGATCCAAACCGGGTACCCGCCCCATGTCTACAATAAATACATACTAAAAACAGAAAAAAAAAATGTGGTGCAACATGGTAACATCGGACGGAACCCGTCGGTCGTGCGCGAGTCCGACTCGCACATGGCCGGTTTTTTTTTTTTTAATTTAACTAAAAAAGTACACATTTTCTTACATACGCGTGGAATATTGTAATTTAGGTACAAATAAGCAGCGTTAGCTTAGTTAGAGTGGAAGTAGACGACTTCCAATCCTTAGGGCGTGGGTTTGAATCTCGACAAATCTTTTGTTACTTTGATAAACTTACATCTATTACTTACATAATTACTTTAGTCGACAAAATATTTTTTGGATATTTTACTCAAAAATTAATCGCAGTCATCTTGAGATCAAAATCTTTTTTGTTTGTTTGTTGTTTTTAATATCGAAAAGATAATTCTTTAATGCAATCACCATTTTTTTATTAAATTAGGTACCTAAAATATAAAAAACCATAACTTAAGTGTTATAAGGGCGGCCTTATAGCTCAAAGCGATATCTTCCAGAAAACCTATGGAAGTTAGAGTGGTATTGGAGTATTAGTAAAAATCTAAACAAAAAATAAATAAAGTTGGTATATAGGTATTTACTAACTTATAAATGTTAAGGTGAAAGGGTACCTGCGCGCTCTCCATACAAACGTAGTCGACTGTTTCCTCCCTGGATAATGACACTAGCACAAATATTTTTTTGCCATAAAACCCATAACTGCCATGACTATGCCCCTATGTTTTGGTTTTTTTCATTTTCTAATTACCAGAGAAATAAAAAAATAAAAAATTATAAAATTAAAAAAATCAAAAAATAGGGGCATGGTCATGGCAATTATAAGTTTTATGCACCTAAAATATTTGCTCTAGTGTCATTATCCAGGGAGAAAACAGTCGACTACGTTTGTAATAGTTTGTATGGAAAGAGCCTCCGGTACCCTTTCCTCTTAATTGATTTCAAAGTTTTCTTTATTATTGTCAAGGAATGTACAAAATTGTAGATAACACTTACATTCTTATTTTCTTGAAAACATGCAGAAAAAAGGTTTACCTAATAAAATATCTTAAATCGCATAGTGATACTCGAAGCTGTTTTATTGCCTCTTCACATCGTTTGTCCAGTCACTGTGAAACACTGTATCTTCTATTTAATAATAGTAGGAGAGGTAAACAAAAAAAACTGCAAAGAGTTTTTGAAAGCAGCTTTTTTAATTTTGCACGTTTTTCCTCCCGCTCTGATGCGACGATGCAACGCGAGACGGAAAAATTCTTACCGAATCATGTCGTTTTCTGACGATGTTTTTGACTTGTAAGACCCTTATTATCCGCAGATACCTCAAGCATTTATATTAAGCAACGGCGTTACTTTGTAAAACATTAAGATTTTACAAAGTACAACGCCTTGCAAAATGTATAGAAGTAAGCGTGACGCTAACGAATCCGGCTGACTGGCACATATATACATATAAAAAAAAACTAGCTGCATCCCGCGGTTTCACCCACGTAATAATGTTCTTAACTTTTTAATTTTTCTAATATTCATAAGAACTTTCTTCTGACAATAACAAATACAACAAAAAAATAATTAGCGAAATCGGTTCAGCTGTTCTCGAGATTTGCGCTTAGCAACACATTCAGCGATTCATTTCTATAAAAAGAAAATCTGCTTTTTGTAGACAGTTGCATTTTTTATGCTCATCCCTCTGATTATTTAAATCGCTGTTCTACACGTACCTCTATTGTTGGAAAATCAATCGCTGTTCTTTAAAGATAGCGGAAATTTTCAATGTCAATAATTGTTTTGCACTTGTCTTTTGTAAACAATACTGAGTTAGCCAAACAGAGGCGCGTTATCTATACTAATTTTCCATAAACAAATAAATAGCTCTTTTCTTCCCTATTATAAAGCTGAAGAGTTTATTTGTTTGTTTGTTTGAACGCGCTAATCTCAGGAGCTATACTGGTTCCAATTGAAAAATTACTTTTGTGCTGAATAGTCAATTTATCGCCGAAGGCTATCGGCTACTTTTTATTTTGATATTCCCACGGGCTCGGGACTTACGCGAGTGAAACCTCGGGGCGCAGCTAGAATTGTCTAATTTCGGTAATTCTGTTTTGGTGTTACTTAATCTATAAATATAATATTGAGGAAAGATTGATTGTGTCTTTACTTTGAATACGCTCCGAAACTACTGGACCGATTTTGATGAAACTTGGTATAAGGATACATTGATTCATTGGGAGTGTTATAAGACTTTTTATCCCGATATTCCCACGGGATTGAAACCACGAGGTGATGCTAGTTCTTAATACGAGAGAGAGTTTACTTCGATAGAGTTTTACTTCATCAGCACCGTAACAACTTCTTATCAAGTTATTATGTGTATTAGCCATTATTTCAACACACCGTTTTACCGGAGTCCCGCTCTTTAGCTGAGCAGGGCTGGACTGGCGTTGTTCCTGATAAAAGGGTGCTGTTTGTGTCAGTAGGTCCCTCACTACCAGTCAACAAAACCTACTTTTGAAGCTAGGTAACAAGCCCGCCTGGAGTCCGCCCGTTTGGAGTCCCGCTAGCTTCATATTAATTTCATATTCTGGACTGAATTTTTTTTAGTCAACCCATTTGCAATATATCTAATAACCTATTTAATTGGATATAAAATAATTTTCATCCACTAACCAGCTCAGTGAAGGTCGTTTTTAAACGGATCCTATACTACAACGCGAGACGGAAAATTTTCACTGCCAGTCATCATCATCCATAGTCATCTAGTGCCAGGTATTTTAATTTATTTTTTAAGTTAACTAGCGACCCGCTCCGGCTTCGCATGGCTATATTAAGCATGAATTATACAAAGTCAAAGTCAAATTTCTTTATTTCTTTGGATGCTTAATACATTAGTATAAAGACATACATATAAACCTTCCTCTTGAATCACTCTATCTATTAAAAAAAACCGCATCAAAATCCGTTGCGTAGTTTTAAAGATCTAAGCATACAAAGGGACATAGGGACGGCGAAAAGTGACTGTATTTTATACTATGTAGTGAAGTCCTTTTTCGCCTGAGATTCAGGATTACCTAGTTCAGGCACATGTGTTATTTTTGTTCTCTTGTAAAATGAGTTTTAATAAATATATTTGTATTCGTTTTTTATCAAAATCTAATTATGAAGCTACGTAACAACATCTTACCAAAAGCTCTAGGTGTGCTGCTAGCGGAACAGTAACCGTCATCTCTCACACTCCGCCCGCCTGGAGTCCCGCTAGCTCCACGGCTGAGCAGGGCTGGACTTGCGCGCTGTTCCTCGTAAGACGGCGCCGTGTGCGTCAGCACCCCACTACCAGTCAACGATGCCTGGGGAAGGGGCCCTTTTTTATAAAAGTGTTATAATTTTTGCCAAGTAAACTCGGGGCTAGCCTAATAAAAACTTTTATTAGCTTTGCCCGCGACTTTGACCGCGTAGGGTTTGAATTTTGCAAAATTCTGAACATTAGCTGAACATTATCTGTACTTTCGTCGATTATTTTGATGATTTATTCCTCGCTTGTCATAAAGTTTTATCGAACATTCCAAAAGTATCTTAGTTTGTACCATATCACTATTGAAGTTGTCCTTTGTCGTAAATTACAAGTAGGTACTTTAAAGGTACGGTCGGCAGCATAAGTAATTGCAGACCCACCGTAGCGTTATAAAATTACTATAAGTGGAATGTTTAATTCTAATAACTTTTGTTTGATAAGTTCATGAGTTATAAGACTTTAAACTTCAACTAAAGCAGGGCCCAGAATCTTGCTTGTTGAAAACATTCTTATAACAGTCGTTTTGGAGCTCTACGGCAGGTCTGTAATTATGCAGCCGACCAAACAGTCAACAAAACAAAAAACTAGATAGATAGATAGATAACTTTATTTGTACAACACAAGAGTAAACAGAACACGATATACACAAAGTAAAGTAATAGCTAGAAAGTATAAGTTGCACAAATGGGCGGCCTTATCGCTGAAAGCGATTTCTTCCAGGCAACCTTTGGATGGAAAAGAACTGATTTAGCTTTGATGGTAGGTTGTGAATTTACACAAGCAATATACCAAACATAATCTTATAATAAGTGATAAGTAGTACAAAGTACTTACATAATTATTACTTAAAAATATCAAAATATACTCATAACTAATACATACCAATATTTATATATATACACAGATACATACAAATAAATACATACATACATAAATACATACATAAATAAATAATACAGGAATAAATACGGATATTAGACAGTACTAAGGTAGTGATCAGTTACCATAGCTTTGAAACTTTGAAAACTTTGAAACTAGGTACTAATTAGAAGTTTTTGAAAGAATAGTTCGAGTGCTGTGCGTTGATATATCAGTCCAGTGAGAAGTTTGAATTGATATTTTACCTTGTCAAGTACCTAATTCCGTACAAAGCCGCTAGATTACTTACTATAGTATGAACTTTATCGTTGTATTCAGATTCGTAGCTGGTCGGTCTTGGCCTCACCGGCATCGGCAGGGCATTCGTCAGGTCCGGTTTGTGAACTGTTGCGTTGTTTTCGCGATCCTGACAAATAAAATTAAACTAATTAAAGCAGTGGCCTGCATGGTGGTAGATACCTCGACTTTAATTCAAAAGGTCGCTGGTTCGAATCTCGGCCGACCATGCACCAATGGTTTTTACTTAGGAAAAATTTCAATGTTTCTATAAAACCTGCAGCTGAGTTGGCTCCAGACATATTTCCAAGTTCTTTCCTCTAAAGACGGTCGACTAAGTTGGGTAGTATAGGTGCTAAGTAAGCCTACTTTATCCTCACGCAAAAAGGACCCAACTAACGAGGTTTATTTACTTAAAAACTCCCCGTATTCAAGTACAAGTAGTACCTAACACCAATTTCTACAGAACTGTTATTTTGATTAGGTTCGAAAAGTTTAGATTGTAGTCTTTAAAACCTAAATTGGTGTTATTTTGTCGAATGAAAAAGGCGGGCCGCGTGAAACACAAATTGCCTTTACAAATTAATGCTATTTGAGTCATTTAACTTTTTATCATTATCATTGATTTACTTCTTGATAGATAATTAACCCTGGACTTTAGAAAAGGTCAAATACTGAAGACTAGAAACGATCAATTCCAACCGGACCAGTATTTTTTGATTCCACAACACTATATTTTTCTATGAAAGCTCTTGTCCTTATCTGTAGGTCCACCTGTGAGGGACACACACTGTTAATAATAATGTGTCTTGTGTTTCTCTATATTGTAGGTATTTACATGAATATTTATAAATAACTAAAAAAAATACACAAACCATCGACAAACATAGTCCATTAGTGGCCTTTACTTTGCCGGTATTTATTTTGGGAGAAAAGTAAAATATAGGTTCCACACAGAAAAAAAAGGTTTCTTGAAGCAAGAAAAGGCAAGAAATAATATCTACCTATAGACGCTAGAGAATAATTTCTTGGCTCGACTAGTAAATAAAAACAAAATGATAACAGTAAAAGAAATATTCTTAAATGAAATACTGCTTATTTCAAGAAAATTTGTTTAAACATTAGATTATTTCTAACTTCAAGTTTCAAGAAACCTTTTTTTTCTGTTTATGTAAGCAATGTGTTCTCCATCGTTAGAATTCCAAACTAAAGCAAAGTTATAGTACCTACCGTGTTGAACATAACATACCACGGGACGTTGCGGCGAGGAACCTCTCCTAGATCCGCTGCTCAACGACCTGTTGCTCCCGTCTGCAATATAACGTGAAAATTAGACATAATAGGTACCAGCTTTTTAGGGTTCTTCTTCGTCATATCGATAGCACAAAATAAAGGGGAATTGATGAAGTAGGGTCAGATCCGCATACTCCAGTGCAGTGTGCTGCCAGGTCTTTGGCGTTTGGTTGCGACGTGCCACGTGCTCTGGTGCAACAAGGGGGGAGGGGCCAAAACCTAGTAAGATGGCGTTTGTCCGTAAGGGGTCCTTACGGACTATCCCAGTAGCCCCGACAATAGGCATCGAGACGGAGCACCCTGGGGTTTTAGTTGGTTGGAGCCCGACTTAACCACTTCGTTGGCCCCAACAACGGAGTGGTACCCATTCGGGTTTCCCCGGCCAAAAAAAAAAATGTCTTTGGTGTTGTTATTAGCTGACATCAGGTCAATATACAGCTATTAGGGCTGGGGGGGCAGGTCAAATCGTGTGGCATAGTTTGCTCAGGAGCTCCGCACAAAGCCGTCGCCCAAAGGGTTAAAATAGGACCCTTTTACTGAGACTCCACTGTCACATTTCCACAGATGATGTACCTATGTCTGTTGCCGCTATAACAACAAATACTAAAAACACAATACATATATAGTTAATGGACTGGAACACTTCGTACCTACCAACATTAAATACTTTTTTATGTGTAATATTAATAAAGAATGAAACACAACCTATAATTTTAATTTAAAAAGTACCTACCACTGACGAAAGCAATTATTTCAAAATAAATTACCTTTATCGACGTTGCTGGCTAAATGAGACTTGTATTTGACGTCCGAGGTACGACTGTGTTTACTTAGGACGCCAACGGAAGGAATTGCGTTGGTTATTTTTTTTATTTTGTATTTCACTTTACTCTAGATGAGATCAAGATGCTTTATTAAGTGTAGAATAGTGGTTCCCAAAGAAGCGTGGACCACGACCTAAACATTTCGCTTCGTCATTCCTTTTTTATTTACAGTTATTTATCAATAAAAAGTGTAAATTAGTGGTTCCCAAAGAAGCTTCGACCACGACCTAAACATTTCGCTTCGTCATTCCTTTTTTATTTGCAGATATTTATCAATAAAAAGTGTAAATTAGTGGTTCCTAAAGAAGCTTGGACCACGACCTAAACATTTCGCTTCGTCATTCCTTATTCGTACAGCAAGAGAATTAAATCAGTTGCCTGCGTCTTTTCTGAATGTTGCTTTCTGGATGAGATCAAGATGTTTTATTAAGTGTAGATTAGTGGTTCCCAAAGAAGCTTGGACCACGACCTAAACATTTCGCTTCGTCATTTCTTATTCGTACGGCAAGAGAATTGAATCAGTTGCCTGCGTCTTTTCTGACTGGTGCTTTCTGGATGAGATCAAGATGTTTTTTTTGCAGTTATTTATCAATAAAAAGTGTAAATTAGTGGTTCCCAAAGAAGCTTGGACCATGACCTAAACATTTCGCTTTGTCATTCCTTATTCTTACAGCAAGATAATTGAATCAGTTGCCTGCGTCTTTTCTGACTGGTGCTTTCTGGATGAGATCAAGATGTTTTATTTGCAGTTATTTATCAATAATAAGTGTAGATTAGTGGTTCCCAAAGAAGGTTGGACCACGACCTAAACATTTCGCTTCGTCAATCCTTATTCGTACAGGAAGAGAATTAAATTAGTTAGCTGCGTCTTTTCTGAACGTTGCTTTCTGTATGAGATCAATATGTTTTATTATGTGTAGATTAGTGGTTCCCAAAGAAGCTTGGACCACGACCTAAATATTTCGCTTCGTCATTCCTTATTCGTAACGCAAGAGAATTAAATCAATTGCCTGCGTCTTTTCTGAATGTTGCTTTCTGGATGAGATCAAGATGTTTTATTTGCAGTTATTTATCAATAATAAGTGTAGATTAGTGGTTCCCAAAGAAGGTTGGACCACGACCTAAATGTTTCGCTTCGTCATTTCTTATTTGTAGGAACAGCAAGGGAATTGAATCAGTTGCCTACTGCGTCTATCTTTTCTAACTTGTGCAATTTGGAAGTCTTCAAGTCGCGAGAGGACCAGGTCGATAAAGGTGTCTTCAGGACGTGCGTGCTACATCTCAGACCGCATTTTAACTTACCACCACAGGTGTAATGGTCAAGCGCGATGCTATCCTTAAAAGAGTGTTTCATACTGCGTACTTGAAAATAGCTCTTGTCTTCCCTTTAATATTGTAAGATTACGGTGTTTCATTTTTTTTTGTCTTAAATTCATTATAAACTAGGCTTGTCTTTCTAACTTTAATTTTTTTGTGAAAACACTCAAAGTTTTAAGAAGCAATTGACATCAATAACATAAAATTTTGTTGCAATTTAAGGTGAAATGGTACCGGCGCTCTCTCCACACAAACGTAGTCGACTGTTTCCTCCCTGGGTAATGAGACTAGCACAATTATTTTTGTTGCATAAAACCTATAACTGCCATGACTATGCCCCTATGTCTTGTTTTTTTTTATTTTCTAATTATCATAGAAATTAAGGGGCATAGTCATGGCAGTTATAGGTTTTATGCAACAAAAATATTAGCTATAGTGTCATTATTCAGGAAGGAAACAATCGACTACGTTTGTATGGAGAGAGAACCGGTACCATTTCCTCTGCATCTAACTTACCTCTGCTAGCATCGCGCAGCTCTCCTGCACCGACGCTGTTACCCAATACAGGCATGCCCGCCATAACGAGGTCTACACTACACCCTCCTGCATGTTTCTACACCTGGAACAAATACAATACGTCACTAATTATTACAATATGAGATATCCTCACACGCACAATGGCCCAAATAAAGAGGCAAATAAAGAAACAGCCCCGTAAAACTAAACCAAATACTAAACGACAGGTATCCTCTTTTCTACATAAAAATAATCATCCCTATCTTCAAGTAATCGATGAACGTAAAGTTGAGAATCTGTTATTGAAACCTGGAGAATTGGAAACAAACCAACATCCCCATGACATCGGTCATTTTAGACCGCATTATCACTTACCATCGTGTAAGATAGTGGTCAAACGCTGACCTATTTCTGAACTTTATAAAGAGGAAAGATTTTTTTGTTTATTTACCGATTTCAAAAAAGGAGGAGGTTCTCAATTCGGTTGTAGGTATGTATTTTTTGTTTGTAACGAATAGGCTCCGAAACTACTGGGCCGATTTTGTTGTATCACTACATAGTATAAAATAAAGTCACTTTTCGCCGTCCCTATATCCCTATGTCCCTATGTATGCTTAGATCTTTAAAACTACGAAACGGATTTTGATGCGTTAAGTATATAAAAAAACTAGCTGTTGCCCACGACTTCGTACGTGTGGTAGTTTTGTTTTATTATATTAAAACCTGCCTTTTGAATCACTCTATCTATTCAAATAAAACCGCATCAAAATCCATTGCGTTTTAAAGATCTAAGCATACATAGGGACAGACAGACAGCGGAAAGCGACTTTGTTTTATACTATACTAGCGACCCGCCCCGGCTTCGTACGGCTATATTATGCATGTATTATACATATAAACCTTCCTCTTGAATCACTCTATCTATTAAAAAAATCGCAACAAAATCCGTTGCGTAGTTTTAAAGATTTAAGCATACATAGGGATATAGGGACAGAGAAAGCGACTTTGTTTCATAGTATGTAGTGATATAGGTATAATACGGGACAATTGAAAACCTTCTAGTTCTAGATTTCTCCTTGTGAAATCGGTTAAAAGCTTGTTTTATTGTGTTTTTAGTTAGAGTGAATTTGCTATGTTATAATGCGCTTCGACTCTATAATATAAAATTAATTTAATAAAAAAACCAACTACACGCCGAAAAAACACAAAATTTAGTAGTTATTTTAGAAATTAATATCCTAGCTAAGATTCGTAGAAAACATCAAATATTAAACTTAGTTGATTGCGACTTGTCATTAGTCTCCATTTCATTTTGCGTATTCAAACACTGCGATGTGTACTATCAAAGAGGTTTATCAAAGTTTTAAGCCGCATTTCCCATGAGACTGAATTATTTTAGGTATTTATGTATGAATCCCACTTCATTTTATAAATGTGAAAGATTGTGGGTGTTTTAGTTGATTCTAAACTCTTCACGTAAACTAGGTACTGAACCGATTGCAATAAACGGGTATTAGTTTCTGATAATATTTCTGATATTATTTTCTGGGAAATAAAGAATAAAATAATTGAATTTTTCCTACTGATATTATAAACGTGAATGTTTGTATGTATGGATGTCTGGATGTATGGATGTTTGTTACTCTTTGACGCAAAAACTACTGAATGGAATTTAATGAAACTTTACAATAATATAGTTTATACATCAGAATAGGACATAGGCTATAATTTATAAAGGTATTATGTAAATCGACGAATCCAGTTCGCCTGGGCAGCGTTTGGGAAACTGCGCGATATCTTCTCGTCCAAAATACCTCAGTGCCTCAAGACGAAAGTTTACAACCAGTGTGTGTTACCAGTAATGACTTATGGCTCAGAAACGTGGTCTTTCACTATGGACCTCATAAGAAAGCTCAGGGTCGCAAAGCGTGCTATGGAGAGGGCTATGCTCAGCGTTTCACTACGAGATCGAATCAGAAATGAGGAGATTCGTAGGCGAACTAAAGTTACCGACATAGCCCAAAGAATTAGTAAGCTGAAGTGACTATGGGCGGGGCATGTGGCTCGTAGATGGCCTCCGACTAAATGGACGGACGACTTAATTAAGGTCGCGGGAAGTCGTTGGATGCAGTGAGCATGCGACCGATCGCTCTGGAAGTCTTTGGGGGAGGCCTATGTTCAGCAGTGGACGTGTTGTAGATGATAATGATGATTATGTAAATTGTCCAAAATATAACGAAACGCGTCGAAATAATTGACAATTTGACATCTGTAAATATTTTATAAGGAAAAATGAGTCTCCAAAAATTGCAACTGAGACGAGACTTTAAGACTATAAAATATTTACAGATAGCCCAGTACAGGCCATGCACTTTAAAAAATAAAAAATCAATTTGACATCTGTTTAATGTAATTTTGAGATCTGCCTAATGTCATTTTGACATCTGTCAGATGTCACTTTGACATCTGTCAAATGTCACTTTGACATCTGTCAGATGTCACTTTGACATCTGTCAGATGTCACTTTGACATCTGTCAGATGTCACTTTGACATCTGCCAAATGTTACTCTGACATCTGTCAAATGTTATTTGTGACATTTTAATTTATTTATTTATTATCTTTATTGTCTTTTTTTAATTGTTTTAGTTTTATAATTGTATAATTCCTCGTATTTGTATTTCTTTTGAGATTTATGACCAATAAACTATTACACTGTTAATAAAATGTGTTATTTACCATTAAATAAACTATCTACTGGTAGTTTACTATATAGTTTATATAAAAAGGTTTAAAAATAATGTCGAATATTTTAAATTGCTAACCAAGGCAAGTTATTTTTATAAAATAATAGCGTTTATTGGTCGTGGTCCGACCGCCGGAGTTCTATCAATCGAACCACGGGCAAATAAAACTGTCCGTAGTTCTAACAATTAAACCATCGTTAAGAATCAATACTCATGTTCAAAATAAACCTACTGAAGTTTTCAAGACTCATCAAGAAAGCTCTGAAACTATGATGATGATGATGATGTCTCCCTGACCGATTTCGGCCACAGTGACTATTTCTGGCAACCTATGCAGAAGAAGATGACGAGCTTCGATGTTCAGCGGCTCGTCTATGGTGTGCTCTTTGGTGACTGGCGTACCCGATTTTTGCAGAAAATGAAACTATACAAGAGCTACGAGTCTGAAACTTTTCATGGGGGTTCCTTTTATGACGTAGACGCGCACTAAGAGTTTTTGGAAATTTGACCTCTAAAGGGTGCGAAAAGGCTGATAAGAGGAAAGGGTACCGACGCTCTTTCCATACAAACGTAGTCGACTTTGTCCTCCCTGGAAAATGACACTAGAGCAAATATTTTTGTTGCATAAAACTCATAACTGCCATGACCATGCCCCTATGCCTATGTTTCTAATTATCATAAAAATTGAGATTTAATAAATACTTAACAAAAATAAAAAAACAAAACAAATATTTTTGTTGCATAACTGCCATGACCATGCCCCTATGTTTTGTTTTTTTTATTTTTGTAATTTATTAAATCCTTATTTCTATGATAATTAGAAACATAGGCATAGGGGCATAGTCATGGCAGTTAAAGGTTTTATGCAACAAAAATATTTGCTCTAGCACAGGTACCCTTTCACCAGACCAGGGATCGGAACCAGTTAACAAAAAAAAACCGGTTAATCGTTCATAAACCGGTTAAATTTCATTCATCACATAACCGGTTCATTTTTTGATCGGTTATGATACTGACCGAAATGATATCGGTATAACCGGTTAATACAAAGAACGGAACGCTAACCGTTATTAAAAGCTGAATTAACTGATTAAACTCAGAAATACTTACGTTGAGCGAATATTTCTGAGTCGTGCTGCGTTCATTAAGTGAATCGGACGAGCTTACGTGTTGCATATTATTGGTGTCTTTTTTAGGATGACGACCGGTTTTCTTTGTTTTTGAAAACCGTTTAATTATGCTCACTAATGGTGAGCGCACACCTAACCGCACCGCACGTGCCGCAGTCGCCGTTTGTATGCGCGCGGCAGCATCGGCCTTGGGGATTTCCTTCGCTGCGGCGACTGCGGCGCTTGCAGTACGGCTAGGTGTGCGCTTACCCTTAATCGGTTATAATTTATAGCTTTAGATGTAAAACCGGTTAAATTCGTTAACCGAAATTATTTCAGCTCGGGGCTAATGACCGAAACCGGTTTAAAAAATTAACCGGTTTCCGATCCCTGAGTAACTAATATGTATTCTGTGAACCATTACATAATAGTTAGGTACTACAAGAATGCGGTCTATGACTACTATTTATCCCGATTTTTCCACAGGATCGACAATTCGCCATTAACCCGAGTAAAACTGCAGGACGTAGCTAGTTTATAATATTGACACTTACCCAATTATACCCCACTACCATGACAATGGCCATGAAATCAAAAAAACACACATAAATAAAGTTACCGCGTGTCCGTATGTCAGAACATTGCCCGCAAGGTGAGCTATTCATAATTTTAATACACCCATATTTACGCCACTTCATTTTAACTATGCCATCGAAATGTGAACTTTAAAACAAGCGAATAAGGTACAAGTAATTAAGAAATGAAGAGTTCTGTACATTATTAGTAGGGTTGTCACAGAGAGGGTGTAAATTTTAAAGGGTTCGTAAAGATCACCATTACTAAGGTCGTTTATTTTTCCACTTGACTGTTAAAAGATGGGTAAATGAAGGGATATCTATCACATCTGCGTCCAAGGTGATTGCGACCTGTTCAATGAAGGGCAACTGTGATTTCTTTCATAGAATTTTATCTATTGAAAATTACATTTGTATCCAATCTTTATAGAGAGGTAACAAATCTTTTCTGTTGGATATTGGAGTTTGTATCATCACTACATAGTATAAAACAAAGTCGCTTTTTCTGTCCCTATTTCCCTTTGACCGCTTAGATCTTTAAAACTACGCAACGGATTTTGATGCAGTTTTTTTTAATAGATAGAGTGATTCAAGAGTATAATACATGCATAATATAGCCGTGCGAAGCCGGAGCGGGTCGCTAGTCATAGATATAAGACTAACTATATAGTCTTATATCTATGACTTATGTATGAAGTAAATAATATAGTATATACTAACTATATTATTTACTTATGACAATTTAAATAATGTAGAATCTGACATAAATAATACTCTAATATCTTTAATTAATTGGTTGACATTGCATAACTTAACAATTAACTTGACGAAAACATATTTGATTAATTTTAAACAAAGAAATAATATCCCCTTAGAATTTAACATTAATTACTTAGGCAATTCCATCAAAGAAATAGATTCTACAAATTTTCTAGGCTTAACCATAGATAATAAATTAATGTGGAAACCTCATATTACTAACTTAGTAAAAAAAAAAAAACAATTTTCTTACGCACTTTATAAATTACGACAAGTTGCAAATGTCCCTACACTATTAGCAGCATATCATGGATATGTTGCAGCTGCTCTTAGATATGGCATAATGTTTTGGGGCAACACTACTGACAAGCAGAGCGTTTTCGTAGCAGAAAGAAATGCATAAGGTCTATGTTTGGCTTGATGCCAGACGATTCATGTGAACCTTATTTCCTTAAATATAAAATTTTAACACTTCCATCGTTGTACATAAGTGAGATAGCTAATTTTGTTAAAACTAACCCCCACTACTTTACAATTAAACCTACTGGAAGCAGACGTCAAGGTACTTTGGAGACAACTAATAAGTGTAAAGGTCTTCTTAAGAGAATGAGTGTAAACTGCATGGCACCTATCATCTTTAATAAAATACCAGAATCAATTAGATCTTTCAATGATACTAAAAGGTTTAAAGCTGCACTCAATGGCTTTCTTGCTAAAAAGGCGTACTATGACTTAAGGGACTTTTTAAATGATAGAAAATTGTAATAATACGTTAGCCACTTTGACATGTAGATAATTTATATTTAAAAATAACTGGACACAATTAATAATAATTTGACATTTAAATTCTATGAGCCATTTTTTTGACATTTGTGTAATTCTTATTTTTGTAATTAGGTACTTGACACTATTAATATTTTGACATTCAATTTTGTGAGCCAGTTTCACATAATTAGGTAAATTTTTTATTTTTATTATGTATAACCTTTATAGCTTTTAGGATATTTCGCAACCGAGTATTGACCTAAATTTTAAAATAAGTAATAATTTAAATGTACCAATAAAATTTCATATGCCGATAAGGCGAATCATGGCTGTACATACGTATTTTCTACCACTGTGAACCATCATTGTTAACCCATGTTTTATGAAATAAATGAATATGAATATGAATATGAAAAAATAACTTTAGTTATGCCTTCCGGGTTTACTGACATTATTTAGTTAAATTATTTTTCAAATTTTTAATATAAAATCTTTTCAATAAAATATACTTTAGTTAGAGGTTCCATAATATGACAGTTTAGGACAGTATGTGACAAACGTCCTCTATTTAAATATATCGTACAACTAGAGATTTAAAATAAATAAATTTAGATTAGATAAAATTATGATAAAAAATAACCCATGTTATACCTTCACGGATTCATTGTCATACCAAATTCCAAAATTAGTTCAGTAGTTTCGAACAAAATTCATCACAAGCAAAATCCAAATTAAAAAATGTGTTCTCTTTTTACTTATATTAGGTACAGTCAGAAAAATAACGGTTCAGTAATTGTAAATTTTCTGCTTGATATCATTAAGCTTTTGAAGTGTTAAGTACTTATTTCACGCAGAATAACCAAAAAATATTGACCCGTCATTAAAATAATTATAACTCTTCTAATGATCAGATTCTTCTTTTAATGATCAGATATACAAAAAATCCAATAAATTTCCTTAGTTGTGGTGCCCAAAAGTCTAGCTGCATTGCATCTTAGATTGGCATGACAATCTGTTAGCCAAAGTAGCAGCCAGTCTTTTAATGACCAGAAATACAAAAAATCCAATAAGTTTCCTTAGTTATGGTGCCCAAAAGTCTAGCTGCATTGCATCTTAGATTGGCATGACAATCTGTTAGCCAAAGTAGCAGCCAGTCTTTTAATGACCAGAAATACAAAAAATCCAATAAGTTTCCTTAGTTATGGTGCCCAAAAGTCTAGCTGCATTGCATCTTAGATTGGCATGACAATCCGTTAGCCAAAGTAGCAGCCAGTCTTTTAATGACCAGAAATACAAAAAATCCAATAAGTTTCCTTAGTTATGGTGCCCAAAAGTCTAGCTGCTTTGCATCTTAGGATGGCATCATGACAATCCGTTAGCCAAAGTAGCAGCCAGTCTTTTAATGACCATGAATACAAAAAATTCAATAAGTTTCCTCAGTTATGGTGCCCAAAAGTCTAGCTGCATTGCATCTTAGGATGGCATCATGACAATCCGTTAGCCAAAGTAGCAGCCAGTCTTTTAATGACCAGAAATACAAAAAATTCAATAAGTTTCCTCAGTTATGGTGCCCAAAAGTCTAGCTGCATTGCATCTTAGGATGGCATGATAACCTGTTAGCCAAAGTATCAGCCAACCAAAAGGGTGGCTGCTACTTTGGCCAAACGGTCATCATCACTATCACTACATAGTATAAAACAAAGTCGCTTTCTCTGTCCCTATGTCCCTATATCCCTTTGTATGTTTAAATCTTAAAAACTACGCAACGGATTTTGATGCGGTTTTTTTAATAGATAGAGTGATTCAAGAGGAAGGTTTATACAAGCATAATATAGCCGTGCGAAGCCGGGGCGGGTCGCTAGTTACTAATCATTTTGAAATAATTAAAATCATTATCTTGTTGACTGTTGAAGGTATATTATTCTTATTTACAAGTTACAAAACATTACAAAGTTACAACTTAATTAAATAAAAAAATATATAATAAAAAAATATTAATTAAAACATATTTTTTCATGCGTAAGTATCAACCCTACATGATACAGGGGTGTGATCGTACGTAGTTAATTAATTAGTGAGTAAGAGCACATGAGGGACCTTAGCTTTTGATTCGACGGCCCTGAATTATCGCGACCCTACCTCCTTCCTTGAATTAATGTTTTTATGATACTTATACCTACTTAACTTAACTAAGTGTATATGTATGTACTTGATTTAACAAGATAATTGTCAGATTTAACAAAACCGCGATTTAAAATAGAAAAGCTGAAGAAAAAGCCAATTCTTGTTTATTCTTTGTCCTGAACGACTGACTGACTGGCGGATCAACGTAGTACAGCCTCAACCGCTAAAAATTAAATTAAATATTCTACGTAACTGACTGACTAACTGACTAGTAGATAGATAGATAAATCATTTATTGCATCACACAAAGGTATATATGTATCACTATCGCTAATACTAATTATATAGTTTCAACGCACAGGTAAACCACTGACCGTTTTTTTTTTGTAAATACATAACATAAAGATACACACATACCTAAAGAGAAATACCCAGATCAAAAAAAACATGGTTGTCTGTAAAGTCGGCTTACGGACGATAATTGTACATGATAACGTCATAAGAAAACATTGATGGTAACCATGGCAACGATAAAACGTTGCTATAGTTACCTTGTCAATAACATGAGGCGTTCCAGTAACGACGCGTGACGTCACACTTTTTTGAGATTGCAGGTGTTCACCAATTTATAAAACGTTATCACGTCAAAAACAAATTTATCCGTACATAAATATTTGTTTGAGGCGGGATTGAACCCGCAACCTTCTGCCTCACATGCGGGTGTTTGCCCGCCATATTAGTGTAAAATCATCATTTAATCTAATACACGACGTCACTGACACTCGACACAAATGTCGACACTAGTGTCGACATTTGTGACATTTGTAGCTTTAATCTATTCTAATTTTTTAAACTGACATGATTTGTATTCACAATAATTATTTTCCCGGGTTTTTCAGGGTATTTTAATCACTACATAGTATAAAACAAAGTCGCTTTTTCTGTCCCTATATCCCTTTGTATGCTTAAATCTTTCAAACTACGCAACGGATTTTGATGCGGTTTTTTTTAATAGATAGAGTGATTCAAGAGGAAGGTTTATATGTATAATACATGCATAATATAGCCGTGCGAAGCCGGGGCGGGTCGCTAGTAAAAAATAAAATACGCGATTAGGACCCGGGAAAATAATTACTATAAATCTAATCGAATTATTGGTGAGTTGTTTCTGTAGGTAAAGCCATCATGTTCTAACATTTCAATAGCACTGAATGTACAATATTGTACAATGTTACGCAGTTAGGGCTTTAATTGTCTAACCACACGTTGGTCTAACACGTGCCTGCTGTCATTTGAGGAGTTAATTATTGTTGTGTTTATCTACAGTCAATCGGGGTAACTTTGATTATCAAGAGTAACTTTGACAGTCAAATTTCAATGTACTTTTTTATTTTTCACGTGAGCACCATTTATTGCAAAACATTAAATTTATACAATTTGTGTACGTAACAAACTTCGTAAACGAACTCAATAAAAAAAATAAGAGCTGTCAAACAAAGTTATTGTCAAAAAGATACTGAAAGGGACGCGGCAACTATTGTGTTTTTTCAGTGCTATTAACTTTTTAAATAACTCGTCAATTTTGCTGCTATATAAATATAAGATAGAACTACAACTTTATGGTTTTATTGATTTTTCTATGACTTCACTGCATCTGACATTTGTTATAAACTGAAACTAATGTTACCCTAAAGCTAAAAACGATTTAGAAGTAATGATTCCTGCGATAAATCTCATCTGTGTCAAAGTTACCCTTACAGGGGTTATAACTTTGACACACAACAAAATTGCCAGTTTTTGGTATATTTTGTGATTTTTGCAAATGTTAATTAACTTGAGATTATGAAAACCAATCTGAGAGCACAGATTAAATAAACTCTTTTGTCTCATACCTATCACAGTAAAAGTAAGCTAAAAAAATATAGTAGTGGTGTGTCAAAGTTACCCTGATTGACTGTACTTGTTGCGTTTATATTGATAAAAATGTTTGTTTGTTGTTTTATAACCGATGTATCTCTATGTTTCTTATGTATTGTGGTTAGATTATTAAAAAGTGGATTTTAGGTAAATCTAAATATGTAAGTATTTCAAATAATTTTTATAAAAAGGTTTTTTATCACAGTTGCTCATAAAGTGGATCTTATTAAACCGCTTTTAGGCTCATAATGCAACGTATTATACACGCGTTTTTTTTCTTAATTTTTTTTATTTTATATATGGCTAAACAACGTTTGCCGGGACAGCTAGTTCTATGATATTTTTTTCCGTTTTTCTAAAATACAATGAAATTGATAGAATTTCGGAAAGTAAAAAAGAAATAAGTTTTTGAAATCACGTGTTTCTCATTTTTTTTTAAATCGGTATCTGACTTAACATCTGACGCCATTACACATACTTACTTATAGGAACTTTAAGTTAAAAACCTAAGCTCCTTGCAAACAAGTAATTTTTTAATTTTTAATAACCTTTTATAACAGTTGCTCATAAAGTGGATCTTATTAAACCGCTTTTAGGCTCATAATGCAACGTATTATACACGCGTGTGATAAAAAAAAATCCAACTAGTGGTAAAATAATACGTTATCCCGATAAGTTAAATACGTATCTTACTGCTAATTACATATTAGGTAGATGAAACATTCTTAATTTATCTGGGTTATACTGTTTTGATGTATAGAAAAAAGGTACCATCAAAGAGTTTTTGCCTTGCTGGCTTAAAACTCTTTGTTGGTACCTTTTTTCTTCTTTTCAAAAGGTTGTCTCTAAAGTCTGATAACGAACTATAATTTTACGTGATAACGTCTTTAAAAACAATTAAAAATTGAGTTTTGTTTTTATTTTGTTTTTTCTTTAGGGACATAAATATATTTTTTACTTAACATTATATTGTTTTTAACCGCCGACGCAAAAACAAATGAATAAAACCCTAAAAAAATATTGTATGTCAGACGAGGCTGTATAGATTAAAATTCTTTTGCCTAGCCTTTCGGGAGTGTAATTAACAAAAAATAGTAAATATAACCTAAAATTCTTAAAAACTTTTTATTAGGTATTTTAACAAGTCTTTTTTTTATTCGCAATTGTGATAAAAAACGTCGTACGATACATGTGTGGATTGATCATTCCATCTCGGCTTTTGCCACGCTCGCGTTCCGCTCACGCCTCTATGGAATGATCAACTTTCCACACTTGTATCGCAATGTACTATTATTATGGTGTATTTTGTTCTTTTTAATTGACATAAATATCTGTGTTTCTTATGTATTGTAGTGAGCTTATTGGAGAAAATTAACTAATTTTGTGTTTTAGGGCTCCTTGTTAATTTTACTAATAGTCGGTGAATTTACATAAACATTATAAGTAGTAACATTATAAATATTTATATGCGACGAATTGAAAAACTTCTCCTTTCTTAAAGTCGGTTAAAAACAAAAATAAAACAATAACTTTATTTTTTGATTTTCTTATAAAAATAAGAAAATCTAAAAATAAACTTAGCTAATAATGACTAAAGATGCCACGGCTTTAGCTACGATGTACTACGAAATACGTAGCCAATGCTACAAAACCGTAACCGAGCTACGAGCCCTATGAAATAGATCTATGAAAAAAAAAACAAACATGCTACGTCGTAGTATCATGCTACGAGACGTAGCAAGATACTAAAATGAGTAAAGAAAGAGCTCTAGAAATACTAGGCATCGTTTTTTAGGGTTCCGTACCCAAAGGGTAAAAACAGAATCCTTTTACTAAGGTCCGTATTAATAAACCGAACTCAATATCGATTTCAATCTTAAGTTTGCTCTTGAGTTGTTGCGCTGATTAATAAACCTATCTTAAGACGCGATTAAAGAGCGACGTATCACTTGAGTAATACCGTATTAATAAATCAAACTCAGCTCTCAAGATGTAGTTTCGTGAACTCAAGTCTGATTGTGGGTCATACATGACTAAAGTTAGAGGGCATTACAGTGAACAAATAAAGTCATCACACCAAACCTTTAAAACGTCTCGGAATAATTATCTAATAGTAAAATCTTACATTTTGTAAAATATTTTAACATTAAAAATAAGTTGACAGTAAAATATGACGAAACTACCTACCCTAGGGTAAAAACAAACCATTTAAGGTAAGAACATAGCGCTACTGTCATTCAAGGTCGCTCTCAAGATCAGTCTCAAATCTCAGGAGCGATATCAGCTTGGTTAAAACTTGAGTTTTATCTATTAATTAACGCCTAACTTAAGATAGTGACCACATCTCAAGACTCACTCGATTGATACGCACTCAAGATCGATATTGAGAGCGATTTATTAATACGGGCCTAAAAGACTCCACTGTCTGTCTTTCTGTCGTATCTCATGAACCGTTATAGCTAGGCAGTTATTCTTTTGCCGCTATAACAACAAATACTAAAAAACTGGTTGCCTGTAAAGTCGGTATACGGGCGAAAGTTTTACGTGACAACAACTGTGCTCGAGTGGAAGGGACGCGTGCCTTTCACTTTTTATGTCTGTCTCTCTCGCTCTTAGGCGGGCTAACCATGCCCGCGTGCCTCTCACTCGCTCTCATTGTGAGCGCATAACGTCATCGGAGCGTAACGCAGTTTCTTGAAGTGTCACCCGGCAAACCAATTTATAAGACGTTGTCACGTCAAAACAAAATATAATAGTACGGAACCCTTCATGTGTGAGTCCAACTTGCACTTGACCGGTTTTTGACGGGATAACGTCTAATAAATTGATAACGGTGTTCATCCAAAGCAGCATTCACAAAAAAGTGTGACGTCATCGCGTTCCGCTCACGTTCCGGAAACGTGAGTTTTATTATTATATGTGAGTGTATTAATATGTAGGTATATATTTACAAAAGAAAAGTAATATAAGTAGTATATCCGTTGTCTAGCACCCATAACACAAGTCTAGTTACTTAGCTTGGGGCTAGATGGCGATGTGTGGAATGTCCTGCAATATTTATTTATTATTATTATTTATTTATTGACAAAATGGTAACCATAGCAACGTAATGTTTTCTTATGACGTTATCACGTAAAATTATCGTCCGTAAACCGACTTTACAGACAACCAATTTTTATTATCTTTATTTTTTTTTAATTTCTTCATTAAAAATCTGTTATAAAGTAAAGTAAGTAAGTACAATCAATGGTCAAAAGTCTCTGCCAACCGTAACGTTTACAATCCTGTGCAGCACTATTTGAACAGTATAACAACGTAACCTGTAGATCGAACCCACGTCGGTTGGTGTAGCGGGTGGCGGCTTATACCACTCACACAACTAAATACATAGTTAACATGTTGAAAATAATAATCACACTGAGTACTTTTAATTCAAGTATTTAAGTTTGTGTGTAACGTCTATTAGAAGAAGGTCGTAACTCCAATATTTGTTGATAGTATTATTGCAGCACACTGATAGTAGACTTAGGGCGTGTTCAGATGACACGCGTCGACCACGCGCCGGCTACGCGTATCACACGCATTGTACACGCGTTGAACACACTTTGAAATTTGTTCTATGTATAATTTGAGTCTTATGACACATCAATAGATCTTAAATTGCATTTTTGCAAGCGGGCGCGGGGTGTGCGCGGGGCGGGCGCGGGGCGGGCGCGGGGCGGGCGCGGGGCGGGCGCGGGTGTAATTGCATCAATGCAATTTGAGATTTATTGATGTGTCATAAGATTCAAATTATATATAGAACAAATTTCAAAGCGTGTTCAACGCGTATTCAACGCGTGTGATGCGCGTGGTGGGCGCGTGGTCGTACGTGTCATCTGAACACGCCCTTATGGACCCGTACTGTACCTACTTATTTCAAAAATCTATCATACAAGGCAATCAAATAAAGCAGCGGTGACCATAAAATAAGTAAATGACGGACATTCAATATTATGTTCCACGTCCGAAATAACTGTAAAATATTTTATGTTCTGCTTGGACATCGTAATTTTTTCATACTTTGAAATTTTTACATTTAGTGTGGTTACAAAAGTGTAGGTTGTCCTAATAGTACTTGTACTTGTATACGGGCTGTTTTCCGCAATTAGACCCTTTTTAATTGGGTCCTTTTTGCGTGAGAATGGAGTAGGCTTGCCCAGCACCATCCTCTCAGCTTAGTCGACCATGTCCAGAGGAGATAAATTGTCAATATTTCTGGAGCCACGAGTTTCATCACGATGTTTTCCTTTACCGTAAGAGCAATGTCAATTAGCAGCGCACATAACTTTTTGATAACTTTTTTGTAACCATAATACAAGTCTAGTTACTTAGCTTGGGACTAGATGGCGATGTGTAAAATGTCCTGCAATATTTATTTATTTAAGTCTTTAGCTATTTATATACCCAGCCAAGTCCACGTGTATGCCTTTATTATTATTTACTAGCGACCCGCCCCGACTTCGCACGGCTATATTATGCATGTATTATACATATAAACCTTCCTCTTGAATCACTCTATCTATTAAAAAAACCGCAGCAAAATCTGTTGCGTAGTTTTAAAGATTTAAGCAGTCAAAGGGAAATAGGGACAGAAAAAGCGACTTTGTTTTATACTATGTAGTGATTTATGTTTTTATTTAATACTTTTTTTTCTGTACATGCTAAATAAATGTTTTCTTTCTTTCTTTCTTTCCTCTCTCTCATGACTTGAAGATCCCCAAATAAGCGATGGCATTTAAGGGAGCCGAGTAAAGTTACCTCGAAGTTACACAGAGAAAGCATTAAAAACATGGTGCGTTTTGTGGGAAAGAAAAACTGGATAGGCCTTTAAGAACAGAACGTCTATAAAACGCGGGATCGTAGGTAGGTACTTACAAAAAATCTGAAGATAATTTAAAAAAATTATTGTTAAAAAGGTTATGATGCAATTTTACGATCGAAGGTCACAGTCATATATCTAGCTCGAGGAGGCTCATAGCTAAGCAACGCTCGCTGATCGTTTACGGTCGTGCGGGTTAAGCGACGCCTGGCGCGGTCATTACTTCGATAGGTGACCAATTAGTAATGTGGCAAAAATGTGTTTTCGAGCACGGAGGCACGTTAAGCCGTTGGTCCCGGTTGCATTGCCTGGCCTAGGGTCCCTGACAGGGTTAATCCGCCCCTACTACAAAACAGAAATCGAATCAGCATAAAACGCAGCAGTACAGCGCGCTGATTTTCAGCCGATTTCCTGAAACGCGCGAATAATACATTTTAAGAAATTTTTGCTCTGAAACTAGTAGACTGATTTTTATTAAAATTGGGATATGGATAAATTAAATCCTTAATGTGACTAACATAAGCTACTTTTAATGAGTTTTTTTTAAACCAGCGTCAATCTTTTTCTACGTGAATTTAGCCTTACTAGAAGGTAGAAGCTGAAATTAAATTTCATAGTTCAAAATGTTTATTCTCCGTGGCACTTACTCAGACTTATTAAAGTTTATCTTTATCTTGACTGAATTTTTAATAAAAAGCTGAATAGGTCTAGATCTTCTCTACTTGTACTTTATACGGACTATTTTCCGAAACTAAACCTCTTTAGTTGGGTTTTTTGCGTTAGGATGGAGTAGTCTTACCCAATACCCAGCACCTGTCTATACTACCTATACTACCCTTTTAACTTAGTCGACCGTATCCAGAGGACGGGCAACTAAGCGCAGGGACAACTAGGTCGCGTGATTCATCACGATGTTTTCCTTCACTTTATAAGAGCAATGTACAGTATGCGTCATAAATATTGCAGGACATTCCACACATCGCCATCTAGCCCCAAGCTAAGTAACTAGACTTGTGTTATGGGTGCTAGACAACGAATATACTACATACTTTTCTTTTGTAAATATATACTTAATATACATACAGACACCCAGACCACAGACAAATATCTAAGCATAAATAATTGTCTGAGGCGGGAATCGAACCCGCAACCCTGTGTTTGGCTGTCCGGCATGGTGACCATTGTGCCAACTAAGTCGTCATTAGTCCACTTAGTTTGCTACAATAATACTATCAGCAAGTATTGGACTTACGACCTTCTTTAATAGACGTTACATACAAACATAAATACTTGAATGAAAAGTACTCAATGTGATTATTATTTTCAACTTGTTAGCTAGTTGGCCGAGTGGTATAAGCCGCCACCCGCTACACCAACCGACGTGGGTTCAATCCACAGGTTACGTTGTTATAATATTCAAATAGTGCTGCACAGGATTGGTAAAATTTTTTTTGTAAATGTTTTGCCATTGTTCAATTTGTGCAAAAACACTGTGAAAATGACAAAAAGCGTAAAGAATTATTGAACCGATTCTGATAAACCGTCGATGTTTATAAAGATTGTTATCTTTAAAAAGGTCTTAAGATAAATCAATCCAAAAGTAAACAGAAGTGATTCATTTTATTTGTCCTCTAAGAGTCGACATGTTTCGGAAAAGCGGAAGGTTCATTTCCTTTTTGAAGCACTTTTATATATTTTTCATTGGCTCTGTTTAAAGCTGTCGTTAAGATTGTAAACTGAGATATTTAGGTGTCGTTAAATAAGCTAGATATAGTCATCTATTTTTATTTTAATATACTTATTATTTCATTCTTTTGTACCTTGTTTATTTATTACTAGCGACGCGCCCCGGCTTCGCACGGCTATATTATGCATGTATTATACATATAAACCTTCCTCTTGAATCACTCTATCTATAAAAAATACCGCATCAAAATCCGTTGCGTAGTTTTAAAGATTTAAGCATACTTAGGGAATAGGGACAGAGAAAGCGACTTTGTTTTATACTATGTAGTGAAGCTGTTGTCTGAGACTTCGTACGCGTGGTAGTTTGTTTTATATATACGTAAACCATTCTCTTGAATCACTCTATCTATTAAAAAAAAAATAAAAAAAACTAAAACCCGACTACGTAAAAAAATTGTATAGTTAAAAACAAACTAGGTAACTGAATAAAAATCGCACTCTAAAAAGTATGAAACAAGAAAAATACAGACAGCTAATTCTGTAGGCAATCTCAAAGTGTCGTGTCTCGTGTCGTTCAGTGGATAGTCGTCGTCGGATGCCACCTTGCCCTATAAGAATCCCTTAGTGCTGTTGCATTGCAATCCGATGTGAAAGTTTGTGTATGTGTGTTTGTTTGTAACTCCTTTACGCAAAAACTACTGGACCGAAGGTACACCCGCGGATAATAAAAGGTTTTTGAAAAACCTTAATATTAGTTAGAAAAAAACCGGTCAAGTGCGAGTCGTACTCGCGCGCTGAGGGATCCGTACATTAGTTTCAACTCTCTTTCTCTACCCTTGCAGTGGTATGGTCTGTAACAATTTAACTTGACCCCTTTTTCGTTTAGGCGCCCATGCAATGTAAGGGTCAAGTTAAATTGGTTTAACTATGTATACGTATGAAGACAGCCCTCAATATTCAACTTTTTTTATTTTTTCGAATTTATCTTTGCTTTTGGCCAAACGTTATTCTAGGTCAACGGGAACTACCATATAGGTTTTTGACCCAAAACCTATAATGTACTTCCGGTTGACCTGGAATTGTCAATTTTGGTTAAAAGCTAGGTCTTACGGCACAAATAATTTAAAATCTGAAATATAATAAAAGATAGAAGTTGAAAATTAAGGTAAACTTTGGTACTTAGAAGTTTTTGCAAAAATGAAAATTTGCCTATATCTTTTTATCCTGTTGACTCAGGACCTTGATTTTTATACATCTAATAGGGACTGTAGACCTCAGTATCTGGTATGAATTTCAACTTGCTAGGTCCACCTGATCCTGGGAAAATCGATGGTGACACACGGACATACAGACAGACGGACAAGAAAGTGATCTTATAATGGTTAGTTTTTTTTAATTTTGAGGTACGGAACCCTAAACAACAAGAAACTATTGTTTTTCAGATTGACAATTGCACAATTTGAATAAAGCAAATATTTATTGACTTTTTTTAGGTACTTTTCCATATTTTCCCGAAATATTTAGTTTTTAATTAAGGTGGCAGGTGGCCCTTATCACCCCGCAGGTACGGTCGGTGTCAGAATTTCAGAGCCACCGTAGAGTTCCTAAAATTACTATTAGGTAGGTAGGTACTTATTAGATTTTTTTAATTTAATAATAGTTATCTATATGAATTCATGAGTTAAATGAAATACTTGAACTCGAGCAAGACCTTAGAATCTTGCTTGAGTTGCAAACATTCTACTAATAAAGGAAAAAAATTAAGGTATTAAGGTTTAATATGGTACAATAAAGAGTTTATCTATCTATCTATTTATTTTTTATTTTAGTTTATCTATTTATCTAGCAGTTTTGGAGCTCTACGGTGGGTATGCAATTCTGAGTCCGACCGTACCTTATGTGTATTTTTGGTTCCCAAAAAACGTTTTATCTATCTACTAGCGACCCACCCCGGCCTTGCACGACTATATTATGCATGTTTTAATACACATATAAACCTTCCTCTTGATGCACTCTATTAATTAAAAAAACCGTATCAAAATCCGTTGCGTTGTTTTAAAGATTTAAGCATACAAAAGGACAGACAGCGGGAAGCGACTTTGTTTAATTCTATGTAGTGAAGAAGACTGCGCCGATCCTAAATTATCTGTCTAAATTATTTGCTACAGGGCAGACAGAAGAAGATTTAGCAATGTACTTTTGACACTGACTGTACCTAGTTATAATAATATTTTACGAGATGCTAACACCTATATCAGAGTCCGTTGATAAAGGCATAAACCGACTGGTTGGGCCGAAGCCATTCGGTTGTATCACACGTGATAAGCAGCCGTTAGAGGTAATTGTCTGTGAACCAACCAACCTTGCCAGTTGACCTTCGATATTATACTGGAGGTTTTCCGAAATTGGCTTCTTGACACTTTTCCAGTATGTGTAAGTCATAAATGTTTTAGGGTTCCGTACGTAAAGGGTAAAAACGGGACCATATTACTGAGACTTAAGGCTGCTTATGCTGTCAAACGCAACGCGCCAGAAATACCCGTCGCTTACAACTAATATTGTTGATTGTAACAAATGTGTTTTGTTTTTCTCAAAAGCGCTAAGATGGAATTGTAGGTGTAATTTTTACCTTTTAATTATTAATATTTTGGGGTAATTTTGAGCCGAAAATTCTTTATCGTTTCAAAGCTACACTAGTTTAAAACTATTGGAAATGTTTGGGTCAAAATCACACGAAAATGTCGGTAAAAATCTCACCTACAATTCCATCTCAGCGCTTTTGAGAAAAACAAAACACATTCGTAACAATCAACAATTTTCACCAACGAAGGTGACCGGTGCCAATAGTAACTATTTAGTAGGCTGTGTGCCAAGGTCGTTGGCGTATGGACCCCCCTTAACTGTCCGTCCGTCCGTCTGTCCGTCCGTCTGTCACCAGGCTGTATGTCATGAACCGTGATAGCTAGACAGTTGTTTTTAATGATTGTGTATATCTGTTGCCGCTATAACCAATTAGCTGCTAATAAAAATAACTATAAAAACGGAACCCATTGTTCGCGACTCCGACTCACACTTGGCCGGTTTTTTATAGCACTTATAATTTTAATCCTTTTAGGATTTTAAATTTATTTATTTATTTATTTATCAGAAAAACTACATCTATCATTACAGGATTCCCCAATGCAATAGCGTAGTTAAAATAAATTTAAATTAATTATAACAAATAATCCATAAAGATACTTTTTGGAATTCACTCTTCCCGCATGTAAATACGTCAATTTGCTCGGCAACTAAATTTAGTGTGTGTAAAACCCGCGTGATTGGTGATTTTTTGACTAGGTTCGTCCTACCACGGGGCACCGCGAATAGTGCCGGTTTTCGTGTATGGCGCCGCTTTAGGTACTGATTCGGAACATATAGTTTGACCGATTCCAGTATGGTTGGATTACATATGTTACCTCTTAACACCTCCAAAATATAACTTGCCAGCGCCAAGTCCCTTCTTGTTTCCAATTTGGTGTACCCAACCATGCCCAGTACGAACAGAGTTGGATACATCAAGGGATAAAAAGGGTAGACTCCATACAGACGCAAGTATAGGTACCTGGTAAACTTGTTCTGTATGCGCTCCAACATCGTAGTATACTTGGCTTCATGCGGTGACCATATACTAGCATTGCATTCGAGCTGGCTTCTTATAAGTGCATTATATAATGTTGACACTGCTTTGATGTTCGTGAAACCTTGCGCACGCCGTAGAATGAAACCTAGACTTCTATACGCCTTCTTACAAATTACCATGGAGGGTTCCGTACCTCAAAAGGTAACAAAAGAAACCCTTATAAGACCACTTTCATGTCCGTCTATCTGTCTGTCTGTTTTTAACCCCCGACTTCACTTTTCACTTTTCGCTTTTCGTCACTTTTCGCCGTCCCTATGTCCCTTTGTATGCTTAGATCTTAAAAACTACGCAACGGATTTTGATGCGGTTTTTTTAATAGATAGACAAATTCAAGAGGAAGGTTTATATATATAATACATGTACAATGTAGCCGTGCGAAGCCGGAGCGGGTCGCTAGTAAATTAATAAATAAATATTGCAGGACATTCCACACATCGCCATCTAGCCCCGAACTAAGTAACTAAGACTTGTGTTATGGGTGCTAGACAACGGATACACTACTTATATACTTTTCTTTTGTAAATATATAAGTACTTATAATACATAGAAACAACCAGACCATAGACAAATATCTAAGCATAATTACTTGTCTGAGGCGGGAATCGAACCCGCAACCCTGTGTTTGGCAGTCCGGCATAGTGACCATTGTGCCAACTGGGTCATCATCACTATCACTACATAGTATAAAACATAAGTCGCTTTCTCTGTCCCTATATCCCTTTGTATGCTTAAATCTTTAAAACTACGGAACGGATTTTGATGCGGTTTTTTTAATAGATAGAGTGATTCAAGAGGAAGGTTTATATGTATAATACATGCATAATATAGCCGTGCGAACCCGGGGCGGGTCGCTAGTCTATTTTAAAATATATTTTATAACGGTCAAGTACCAAATTGTTGAATTGTTTTATTTGTTAAAAGTTAACAATGGGTTAGTTAGTGGATTGTTTCCAAACAGAATTCCTATATTGGAAACTTTTCTATACTCGATTCTAAAAACTTTCCGCAAGAGCTTTGTCCCATGAAGATTATTGAAGATGTTACACAAAGACATTTCGCTTTGAGAACAACCGGAATTAATTAAGTCTTTATATCGTATAGAGAAAGAATTCACAAAAGATACAAGTATTTGACAATCCTTTATTGTCAACTTGAGTTTCCACATGTTAAAGTTCTAGAGGCAGTTGGAGGCCCTTCACGGATCTGCGTTTGACGCAAACTTGTCAACAAGCGTAAATAGGTTTCCTCGTTTAATCTTAGTGTTTTACTGTTATGACAGTATTGCCAGTTAATAATAATTAAACAGTTAGTAATGATGGCAAGGCATATACCTACACAAATAGAAAATATCTATTCGGAAAAGTATGTAGCGCACGGTATGTTTTAAGCACATTAAAATAAAAAATATTGTTTTTTTTTTATTTTGGAGCTAACTCAAAAACTCTCAGAGCTATAACCATTTAAGTGTTTCCAACAAAACGACGAAGTCCATGGACACAGTACTAGCGCCAGCGAGTTTAATAGCGCGCTCTAAATGAAGTTAGGTACCTACGTGTTATGTGATCTATATAGGTACTTGATGAAAGTGTAATGCAATCATTGTAACGTTAATTGTATCACTTACCATGTTTTAAAATAAAATTTGAGACTATGTAGCGTCACTGTGTGTATCAATACTGAGATACCCAATAATTTAGAAATTGCAGGAAGTTTTTCACATTAAGTTATGGTTTTTTTTTGCGTAAATGTACCTACTCCACTGCCGACATATATTCAGCAGAAAAAAAATGTGCACTACAAAAATACTTTTCCTGTATACAAAATCCTCGTGTCGCGGTGTTAGTTGCCAAACTCCATCTAAGCGGCTGAACCGAATTGTATGATTTTTTTGTGTACCTGTATTCGTTAGGTCTGAGAATCGAACAACATCTATTTTTTTTCCTTATTTTTTTTTATTTTATATATGGCTTAACAACGTTTGCCGGGACAGCTAGTTCTAAGATAATTTTTTCCCTTTTTCTAAAATACAATGAAATTGATAGAATTTCGGAAAGTAAAAAAGAAATAAGTTTATGAAATCACGTGTTTCTCATTTTTTTTTCATCGGTATCTGACTTAACATCTGACGCCATTACACATACTTACTTATAGGAACTTTAAGTTAAAAACCTAAGCTCCTTGCAAACAAGTCATTTTTGTTCGAAGTTTCGCCAATATTCTTTCCTACATTAACTTTGGGACTAAACCGCGGCGCACACCTATACAAATTATTAAGTACTAGCGACCCGCCCCGGCTTCGCACGGCTATATTATGCATGTATTATACATATAAACCTACCTCTTGAATAACTCTATCTATTAAAAAAAACCGCATCAAAATCCGTTGCGTAGCTTTAAAGATTTAAGCATACATAGGGATATAGGGACAGAGAAAGCGACTTTGTTTTATACTATGTAGTGATGTTCCTACGCCTGCTCTCCTGATCCTTTCCATTTTCCAAATTCCGCGGTAAATACCTACTTGTAAATAAGTTGCTTCCCTAATTTTTATATTAACAAAATACATCCTCCATCAAAAAATCCTAAATTATTCACAAACATCTTAATAATGAAACACCCAAGATTTAAAAACTGAAGATAAAGAGAATTATAGGACCAATAGTGCCAATAGTTCGGTTACAGAGATGACAGGATACAGAAAAAAAAGTACCTATGTTGCAATTAAAAAAAAACGATTTAATAACACGCCTTTGAAGTGTTAGTGAAAGAATTGTACCTACGTTTTATTTTCATATTATCTTTGCTTTCTTTTGATTTTGTATAACAGCTACATAGATACCTTTTAGTTTGAACTGTTATAAGTAAAAAATATTTCCAAAGATTGTATGACAAAAATATTAACTTAACCTTAATACACAAAAAGATATTCCTTATCTAATATCAAGATAACTTTTCCTAGAAACCATGAAAGGGTTTTTTCTAAAAAGATTGAATGATTTGCTTTCAAAGGATTCAAAAATGTGAAGGTGGGTACAGACTAGAGCATTTACTAGTAACAGAACAGCAAACATTCGCTGTTTTTTAATTTACTCGAACTACACTTCGGAAATGACGCTCGATGTTTCGCCAAAGATCCCAGCTACCGCAACATTATCAATTCAATTCATTCAATTCAATACATTTATTTCAGATAATTAAAATCCATAAAATACACATAATCACACTAATAAAATCAATAAAATAAAAATAATCAAAATCAAAATATATAACAAAATAATAAAATTCAATGTCATCATTATCGATTGGTACAAAAACAGCATAAGCAATTTTTTTAAGCTATTGCATAGGTTTTATCGCGGGCCTTGAGCGCGGCGACCAGGTCAAGAAATTCCGTAACGAAAATAAAACCTAACAGCCCCCACTCCGCCTACCATGTTTTTTTTTGCAAAAATAGCTGGTTCGATTCTTGGCTTTGCCACCTGATAACTCTCCAAGCCACTATGGTCTGAACTTATAATTGCACAACGTTTATAACAACAGTAATAAGTAATATATCCGTTGTCTAGCACCCATAACACAAGTCTAGGTACTTAGCGTGGGGCTAGATGGCGATATGTGGAATGTCTTGCAATATTTAAGAAAAAAATTATTACAAACCATGAGCTTAATATTATTTTACAATTGATAGGTTTTTACGTAAATAATGATTTACTGAACCCATTTACTAAGTAGATACGTACTTTACTGAAAACTAAAAAAACGTGTGGCACTCCGAGACTGCCGCATAGCGAACGCTCGGCCGAGCTACATGGTACGCGGAGTGAGTGGGGGGTGTGTTAGGTTTTATTTTCGTTACGGAATTTCTTGATTCGGTCGCCGCGCTCAAAGCCCGCATAAAAGCTATGCAATAGCTTAAAATAGTTTGCATTTACCTGTATTGTACCATTCGTAAGAACGTTACATTACATTGAAATGCTAGAAGAAATGCTCTAGTCTATACCCACCTTTAGGATCCAGGAAGCAGCCGGGCAGCATAAACGACAGTATTGTGTTGTAGATTGTCGAGTTTCTCATTTTTTAGGGTTCCGTACCCAAAGGGTAAAAATGGAACCCTATTCCTAACCCTAAACTGTTCGTCTGTGCGTCCGTCCCTCTTTATAAAACTAACGTCGCCGAATTAATAAAACGAAGTTTCCATTAAAATCAATGTTTTTAATATAAGTATATATATAAGAGCATCTAAGAGACAAGTGTTCAATCACTCGATCCAACCTTAAGAGGAAAGGGTACCGGGCGCTCTCTCCATACAAACGTAGTCGACTGTTTCCTCCCTGGATACTGACACTAGAGCAAATGTTTTGTTGCATAAAACTTAAAACTGCCATGACCATGCCCCTATGTTTTGTTTTTGGAACGAAAGTTCCTTATCGCGCGTTGCGAAAGGGGGCTAGACGGAAAAAATTAGGACCAAAAGTTGTAACGACACTTTTTGCATAGAAAGCAAGCCAGTTATTTTCGTTTCGTCTTTCTATTTCGCATCGAACAGTGTGATGTCGCGACATTTATGTACAAAAAAAAATTACAATTTCTTCACTAATTAATCGAAATGAAATTCGTTCCATCCGGGTGTCCCTTGAAACCTCTCAAGTTTTTTTTGTTTTTAATTCTTAATTTCTATGATAATTAGAAAATGAAAAAAACCAAGACATAAGGGCATATATAGTCATGGCAGTTATAGATTTTATTCAACAAATATATTTGCTCTAGTGTCGTTAGTGTCGTTCCGAAGGCACACATCCTAACTTAGTTTTTAAGACTATTTCAAGTGATCATGTGTATGTAAATACATAAGCATTGAAAGAAATAAAGAAATTTGAAATTTGAAGTTATCCAGGGAGGAAACGGTCGACTACGTTTGTATGGAGAGAGCGCCGGTACCCTTTCACCTTAACCTCAACTCCCTACAGTACTTAAAGATAGTGTTACATACATCTATCACTGCCCTAACATATCTCTAATGGACAATTTTCTTTTGTTGATTGGTAACACTGCACTTCTAAGTTAAAGTGACGTTCGATCGATGAGCTTAATTGAGTTTTTAAGTGGCTTTCACTCGAAAGCTTCGGTATCAACGCTTCATTGACAGTGATATCCGAAATAGCGTTTGGTTACTTTTTGGGGTTACAGTACCTATACTATAGTCTCTAGACGTAGTCTAAAAGGGATTCCTTTCCTACGGGTACCAAACCACTCTAAGTATAAGGATTTTTTAAAAACCTTAATATTAGTAACAAAATAACAAGAAACGAAACAAAAATTATTGTTTTACAGATTAACAATAGGTAAAGCAAATATTTATCTAAAGTCCTCCGCCGCGTCTAATCTGTCCGTCTGTCTGATCTCTATAAACTCAAAAACTACTGCACCTATTTTCATGCTGGATGCTCAATGGTCACCAATGGATAGAGTAGTATAACTAGCTTTTACCCGCGACTTCTTCCGCGTTGTCCCATTCAAACTTTGCCCCTTCTCTTTCACCCCCTAAGGGGTAGAATTTCGGAAAATCCTTTCTTATCGGATGCCTTCGTCATACAAAGAACACACCCTCCAAGTTTCAGGTCTGCACGATCAGCGGTTTAGGCTGTGCGTTGATCCGTCAGTCAGTCAGTCAGGACAAAGCATTTTATATGTATAGAATAGAATAGAATGGAATGGAATGGAATGGAATGGAATGGAATGGAATGGAATGGAATGGAATGGAATGGAATGGAATGGAATGGAATGGAATGGAATGGAATGGAATGGAATGGAATGGAATGGAATGGAATGGAATGGAATGGAATGGAATGGAATGGAATGGAATGGAATGGAATGGAATGGAATGGAATGGAATGGAATGGAATGGAATGGAATGGAATGGAATGGAATGGAATGGAATGGAATGGAATGGAATGGAATGGAATGGAATGGAATGGAATGGAATGGAATGGAATGGAATGGAATGGAATGGAATGGAATGGAATGGAATGGAATGGAATGGAATGGAATGGAATGGAATGGAATGGAATGGAATGGAATGGAATGGAATGGAATGGAATGGAATGGAATGGAATGGAATGGAATGGAATGGAATGGAATGGAATGGAATGGAATGGAATGGAATGGAATGGAATGGAATGGAATGGAATGGAATGGAATGGAATGGAATGGAATGGAATGGAATGGAATGGAATGGAATGGAATGGAAAAACATTTATTTGGACAAGCACACGACAAAAACATATATGATATATATGTATAACAATAAGAAACAAAAGAATAAGATAAAAAGACAGGAAATTATAAGAATAGGTACAAGGTCCAAAAAGTATAAGATAGAATAACAGACAATTCAGAGAATACAGTAGAAAGAAAATAATTAACAAAAAAGTATTTGAATAAAAATAGAAGATAACATACATACAGGTCAAAAACATAACCCTCCCTTTTGGCTTCGCCTTAGTCGGGTAAACACTACCACACGTACGAAGTCGCGGGCAACAGCTAGTTTTATTGTTAGTTATAATCTTAGGCAAATAAATTGTATGCGAGCAGCGGCCGGCAAAAGTTTGTTTTATTTGACTACTAAAATATTCACAAGAAAATTTCTAGTTTTGACGTGACAACGTTTTATAAATTGGTTTGCCGGGTGACACTTCAAGAAACTGCGTTACGCTCCGCTGACGTTATGCGCTCACAATGAGAGCGAGTGAGAGGCACGCGGGCATGGTTAGCCCGCCTAAGAGCGAGAGAGACAGACATAAAAAGTGAAAGGCACGCGTCCCTTCCACTCGAGCACAGTTGTTGTCACGTAAAACTTTCGCCCGTATACCGACTTTACAGGCAACCAGTTTTTTTAATAATTTATATGGTAAAACAACGTTTGCCCGGACAGCTACATTAAAAACCGCAACTGCTAACAAAAGGTGCACTTCCAGTGCATTAGGCAAACAAATCCAATTCATAATAGTCGTAGGGCAAGCTGTTTACTGGGACTTGCATTTAATGGATTCATTTGTGTTTTTAATGAAATACAAAATGAAGCAGAGCATAATATTAAGTTGAGATATTTGTGTCTGGTCTGGGTGTTTTTATGTATATGTATTTAGTTAGAAATCGGCCAAGTGCGAGTGGAAATCGCGCACGGAGGGTTCCGCACCATGTTGTATGGGAGCCCCACCTAAATATTGTTTTTTTTTTCGTTTTTGTATATGTTGTTATAGCGGCAACAGAAATACATAACCTGTGAAAATTTCAACTGTCTAGCTATCACGGTTCCTGAGATACAACCTGGGTGAGACAATAGGAGTCTAAATAATGGGTCCCGGTTTTTTCCCTTTAAGTTTTAAAGTCGCCTATACTTTAAAAAAAATGCAGGACATTTCACACAGAGTTATCTAGCCCCAAGTTAAGCAACTAGGCGTGTTGTCATGTCGAATTGTCGCGCCTTTTTGTACGAGCTTATTGAATTTACTGATAAGACGCTTTGAATTAAACATTTGTGCAGATCGGACACTGACTGATGATCCAGTGATGTGATTTTGTAAAACATTTTTGTTCAATATTTATAGGTCTTTTTTTACATATGATAGGTCAGCGTTTGACCACTATCACCCCTGCCTGATGGTAGGTGAGGATGCGGCCTAAGATGTAGCACGCTTTCCTAGAAGATACCTATTCACTCGCGGCTTGAAGACCAAGAACGACTTGAAGTATGGGTCATAAGCAAAATATCAGACTTGAAGAGTTGAAGTATGGGTCATAAGTAAAATATCTTCGCGTCTTTGCTAGGCCACTGGGGACCGTAGGGTCGGTAGTTTCCTTTCCCAGCATATTAGTTTAACGATCCAGAGGGGAAACGCTGCCCGCTTGCTGGGGACTTTGGGTCGGGGGGACGCCTTGGAGGACGGGGTTTGTGTTTTTAAATTTTGAATGTTTTACTCATGTACTGTACTGTTGAATGTTGTACTAAAAGCTACAATAATACTTTAAACAAGTATTGGACTTACGACCTACTAATAGACGTTACACACAAACATAAATACTTGAATTAAAAGTACTCAGTGTGATTATTATTTTCAACATGATAGCTAGTTGTGTGAGTGGTAAGCCGCCACCCGCTACACCAACCGACGTGGGATCGATCCACAGGTTACGTTGTTATAATGTTCAAATAGTGCTGCACAGGACTGTAAACGTTACGGTGGCAGAGACTTTTGACCGTTGGTTGTACACGTCAGGAAAGACAAGCGCAGGCAACCGATTCCATGCACACATGTTTTAACGCATGTGTTAATTTTTAAACTTGACACTTTGATAGCGAAATGAAAACTTATTGATTGGACACTTTGACCCCAAATTAAACAATGAGATTCATACTAAATGTATCGTTTATCGTCGTTTTGTCTCATGGTAGACCACAAAAATATATTAGAGACAGTTGGGTAGAAGTGAAAGTTATTTAGTTGTCCTACAACGAAAGAGTTAGTATAAAATCGTCGCATAATCTGGTCGACTAAGGTAGCAACTCGTCTAAGCAGCGGATGGTCTAAAGCTGGGTGTTGGCCTAAATGCAGGTGGTCTAAACTTCAATTTCGTCTAAATAGGGGCTAAAACAAAGTTTTTGTCATCAATCTCAGGTCGTACAATTTTGTTTGATCTAAACGATGTCTAAAATTTCCTACGAAAAGGTGCGGATACTCGTACTTTCGGTGTAGCACACAATACAGACATTCTCTCTGGTTTTGTAATTGACTATAATCAATATCTAATTGCCTCCATTTCTGACAACAGATGTACCTTATAGGTGAGTACAGACAGCATCAAAAGTAGCTGACACAATTTACAACTATTATTCCAAAACAAATACACTGGCAATTTGTACCCCCTTCCTTGTTACCATATTTCTACCTTTACCTGGGTCTGTGGGGCACCGAAGCCTTCAAAAATAAAAGAAAGATTTCAAAATTATTAGTATCATCGCTTCAGGTGACCAAAGGTCTGGCTGCTACTTTGGCTAACGGATCGGGATTGCAATGCAGCCAGCTTTTTGAGCCTACCTACCTTGCCCATAAACTTATTTAGATTTCTAATATAATTTTTTTTTAAATTAAATTAGATAAGTATTATTATTTTAGAAAAAAAACGTATAACTTTAATTTATAACTTTATAGGGGTTATTCCAAAACGAGGTTTAAGAATAGTCCGAGATGTGGATTTAAACCTTAGATTTAGACACATAGTTACTCGTGAACTATCGTCTAAACACTATCCCTATAGATTAAATAGATAACTATAGTCTAAACACTATCCATAAAGATTATATAGGGATAGTGTTTAGACTATAGTTCACGAGTAAATCTGTATCAAAATCTAAGGTTTAAATCCACATCTCGGACTATCCTTAAACCTCGTTTTGGAATATGGGGGTATGTCATTAAAAAAAATACAAGTCCAGTGTTTAATTAATTGATTAGGTATAAGTATATATCCTTCTCAACTACTTAAAATCGGCCAAGTACGAGTCGAACTCACGCCAAAAGGGTTCAGTATATTCTGTTTTTAGTATGTGTTGTTATAGCGGCTACAGAAATCATCTCAGATCAGAAATCATCTCTGAAAATTTCAACTGTCTAGCTATCACGGTTCATGAGATACAGCCTGGTGACAGACAAACAGACGGACAGTGGAGTCTTAGTTAAGGGGTTCCGTTTTTACCATTTAGGTACGGACCCCTAAAAACGAATAATGGTAAGTTCGTGAAACGTCTTCATCTTACGATCAGAAAGTCTAAGTTTTAATTTGTCTACGAAGCATAATGCCTAAAATCAATCAGACCTTCGTTAAATTTGATTTTTTGCAAACATCATTTCTTTTCTAAACGATTTTAAAGACGTATATACGAAATCTTGAATAGTGTCAGCGACTTTTGTTGGTGAGTGTACCACTAGTACGTAGTTAGTGATCCGACCACGGCCACGCCGGGGTGTCTCAGTAGTGTCTATTACTAATGGGGTACCTACACGACTTCGAGTACTTATACAGTAGAGGCGTAATGTTATTTCAAGGGTTCCGTACCTCAAAACGTAAAAAAGGTCACACAGGGCTGCAGATCTAGAAGGTCACACAGGGCTGCAGATCTGCAGGACATGCTGAGGCTTTACCCATTCGGACAACACACGACTACTCAGATAGGTATCTACTTCTTATTTATTCTCTGTTTTTTTTTTATTTACTTTTCTCTTATTGTTTCTTAATTTGTGTGTATACTATTAGTATAGGATCCTTTTAACAACGACCTTCATTGAGCTCGTTATTGGCCTTCATTGAGCTCGTTATTGGATGAAAAATATTTTATATCGAATTAAATAAAAAAAATAAGCGGATTTTATGCGGAATCATTACATAGTGTAAAACAAAGTCGCTTTCCGCTGTCTGTCCCTATGTATGCTTAGATCTTTAAAACTAAGCATCGGCTTTTGATGCGATTTTTTTTAATAGACGGAGTGATTCAAGAGGAAAGTTTATATGTAAAATACATGCATAATATAGCCGTGCGAAGCCGGAGCGGGTTGCTAGTTTAAAATAAACGATATTACCTCTCGTAACTGGATATCAGCTCAATGCTACACAACTACCCTTGACTTGTCCACATACAAATGTACACCTTTACCTTGTTAGTAAATTGTGGCTTAATTCATTTATATTAATAGTGTGAATTGAAACCTGGCTGATTTTAGAATATGGAAAACTCGATTAAGAAAGTAATATACTTATTAGGTGTAATATTTTTTTAGTTATTAGACCAAAGCTTGTTAACCAGTGACGTAGCGTGGGTCACTGTCGCCCGGGGCAGAGTCATAATTTACCGCCCTTTTGACGTCATAAAAATAATAATGTTGAAAATTTGCCGCCCTTTTGACGTCATAAAAATAATAATGTTGAAATTTTGCCGCCCTTTTGACGTCATAAAAATAATAATGTTGAAAATTTGCCACCCTTTTGACGTCTTAAAAATAATAATGTTGAAAATTTGCCGCCCTTTTGACGTCATAAAAATAATAATGTTGGTGTTTGTGAGAAAAAACGTAACGATATGAAAGAACTGAACGAAAAATATTTAAAACCATGCTGCGGATGCGGGGCGACTAGTGACAGGTGTTGCACACCTGTATTGGGCGGGAGGGACATTCGATAATGTGCAAGTGGGTAATTGTAAAATTAATTGTCTGGTAGACCGCCAGTCAATGCATGATTTTTTTTTCCAATATTGCCGCCCACTAATGGTGGCACCCGGGGCGGTCCGCTACTGTTAAGTTCAGATATTATTTAGCCTATCTCGATACTAGCCCATATCAGAGTAGGTCTAACTATCTTTATGCCTACTTTTCATTTTGACTAGACATAACGCGAAGTAGGTGATCTGCATTATACCGAACGTAAATGGAACTAACATGGTTATTTTCTCTACCTACTGAAGTTACCTATTTAAAACTAGATTTTTTTTTTCTTGAAGCAAGAAATAATCATCGCCCTATGGACATTAGAGAATAATTTATATTTTACAAATATAATTGCATTTATTTTGTTTTTTGTTGAAACCTGACGTTTCGAGACCAGATCCTCAGAGTTTCCAGATCCTATAACAAATCAAAACGTTCCTTAAATACGCAGAATTGACTAACAGTGTCTTGCAGATGTTGTTTGCTGGGTTTGAGACTTGATGAAATGGAGGACTGGGTCCCAAACAGGTGGTACTCTTCAACCATCTTCCCTTTTTAAATTATTGGGAAGATTCTTTATTTTTAAGTCGGTTTTAAAAAAAATATTTTAGTTATTTTTAATGTATATCTCGACTGTCTCCAAAAACTACACTGGCAAAAGAGACTAAATTCTTGAAATTGTAACCCGTTATCGTAATTTATTGAAGAGTTTTGTGATGAGGAGGTGGTTCCAGATGCTCCATTAATCTGAACTTATTAGTTTAAGGTCTAATTAGTACTGGTAGATATTGAAAACTGAGCAATATGCTGCACGCTTGAGGTGCAAATCTGTTCAAAACTCCGAAAATGCTCTTCAGATCCTCACAAAATTATAATAAGACTACTCTTGAGGACTCTCTCTCTCTCTCTCTACTCTCTTACTCTTGACTACTCTCGTCTTTCTCTACTCCCTTTATACGAAAAAAAGAATCATCGGAATTGGTTGAGCCATAATAGAATAATCGGTAAACATACATAAAAGATAAATATATACACGAGATGAATCTCCTCCTCTTTTTGAAGACGATTAAAAATGGTTGCAAAAGTGTTTTTTTAAGTTAACTATTTCAAAAGTCATCATTATATTTATTTTATCGCCTTTTTCGCGAATATGTCTTATTATGTATTATTGATTTCATATAATATTTTGTATTGATTTAATATAAATAAATGAAATATATAATTTAAAAGGTACTTACCACCTTGAAACTCGTTCGTAAAACTCCCGATAAAACAACGAAGTTCCCGCGGTACAGAGCGTGACACGTCCGTTCACCTTTGTACTGCCCACGCAACTGACGCGCCATTGCTAACTCCGCCGCGAGCAGTATAGCTGAGGTAGTATTAAGCCTGAAGCCTGAACTAACTAGAGGAAGAAAAAAATAAAAATAAAATTAATAACAGGTTTTTTTGAATGATTCAATAACATATGTCCTGCTAAGGTACCCGTAGCTAATAATTGCAACCCTAATCACTACATAGTATAAAACAAAGTCGCTTTTTCTGTCCCTATTTCCCTTTGACTGCTTAAATCTTTAAAACTACGCAACGGATTTTGATGGGGTTTTTTTTAATAGATAGAGTGATTCAAGAGAAAGGTTTATATGTATAATACATGCATAATATAGCCGTGCGAAGCCGGGGCGGGTCGCTAGTTAAAAACTAAATATTTCGTAAAAATAGGGAAAACTGAGTTTCGTACGTCCAATAAATTGCAGTCTTTGATTTATTAATCGCATTATAATAACTTGCCTGTGTACTTGTATGTAGGTAGGTACATATTTGTTTGTATTCCAAACCAGTCCGACTTCCAAGTAAGTACTTATGTTTAAGTTATCTGCTGTCTTAGTGACCCGAAATGGATTATTTTTCACTTTTTGGTTTTTCTTTTCAGGTTTTTTTAATTTTTGTTTTCATGTTTTAATTTTTGGGTTTTTTGAAGCCGGTTTTTTAAATTTTAATTTATTTTTTTATTTAACCATTTTAAGTGCCACTGTCACTGAAAATTCTACTCCATGAGGCGAAAGCGACTGTTTCTTCAAATTGCAACCTGTACCTAATCGTAACCCATTGAAGAGTTTTTTGATAAGAAGTTGTTTTCAGATGCTCCATTCATCGGTACCTATTTGTGTATGGGCCACTTTTATTAGTGGAAATGGAAAACTGAGCAATTTGTTGAATCTCGCTGTGCAGATCTGTTCATCACTCCGAAAATCCTCATCAGATCTTCATTAAGAATAGGGTTCTCTATCAAAATTCATTTAAACCCAGACCGGCGAGGCAAAAGCGAATATTTTATTCAAATTGTAACCTCTAATCGTAACCTATTGAAGAGTTTTCTGATGAGAAGGTGGTTTCAGATATTCCATTTGGTAACTATTAGTTTATGGGCCAATTCTACTGGTGGAAATCGAAAAATGAGCAATTTGCTGCACTCTCGAGGTCCAATGCTGTTCATCACTTCGAAGATCCTCATCAGAACTTTATTTAAGTTAAGAATCTCTATCAACATTCATTCAAACCCAGTCCGGCGACTAAATTCGACTAAATTCTTCAAATTGTAACCTGTAATCGTAACCGACTGAAGAGTTTTCTGATGAGAAGGTGGTTTCAGATATTCCATTTATCGGTAACTATTCGTTTATGGGCCAATTGTACTGGTGGAAATCGAAAAATGAGCAATTTGCTGCACTCTCGAGGTGCAATTCTGTTCATCACTTCGAAGATCCTCATCAGAACTTCATTTAAGATAAGGTTCTCTATCCACATTCATTCAAACCCAGTCCGGCGACTAAATTCGACTAAATTCTTCAAATTGTAACCTGTAATCGAAACCGATTGAAGAGTTTTCTGATGAGAAGGTGGTTTCAGATATTCCATTTATCGGTAACTATTCGTTTATGGGCCAATTGTATTGGTGGAAATCGAAAACTGAGCAATTTGCTGCACTCTCGAGGTGCAATTCTGCTCATCACTCCGAAGATTCTCATCAGATCCTCACCAAATTTTTATGGGACCACCCCTGAGGTATCATCTTTCGAACACAAAAAGAATAATCTCAATCGGTTGAGGCGTCTTTGAATGATAGCGTAACATACACACAAAAAAAACAACATACAGACGAATTGAGAACCTCCTCCTTTTTTGAAGTCGGTTAAAAACTGAACAATCTACCGTATTATGATTATGTGGAACGATCTCTTCATGTTTTCGAAGATCCTCATCATGTTTTAGCCTTTTAGTGCAAATTTTTTTGGAACGCGTCTAAAAGACGTTTCGGCAGATACAAATTGAAACGCTTTTGAGGTGCAATTCTGTTAATCACTCCAAAGATCCTCGTCAGATCTTCACCAAATTTTTATGGGACCACCCTTGAGGTAGACTCCTTCCAACAAAAAAAGATTCATCAAAATCGGTTGATAAACAAAGAAGATATGCGGGAACATCCATAAAAAAAAAACATACATACAATCGAATTGAGAACCTCCTCCTTTTTTTGAAGTCGGTTAAAAATAAATGCCCAACGAAGTGGGCACGGGTCAGCTAGTATTAGATAAGTACATATAAAACTTAGAGCTTTTTTTTAAATTGAAAACTTATTATAGCGCGGTACGTATAGTTTTAGATGAGATAAAATCTCTGAACTCGCGACACCGTTACGAGACGCAGCTACAGTGTGTGCATACACGTACATATCGGTATTTTGTAGTTGTTTAGTAAATAAGTATATATTTTTTAATAAGTTATCCGTTGTCTAGCACCCATAACACAAGTCTAGTTACTTAGCTTGGGGCTAGATGGCGATGTGTGGAATGTAATGCAATATTTGTTTTAGAAAAATTTCAAATTAAGTACTTATTTAACTGTTTTAAATCAATTATCCTTAAGATAACTTTTAACATTTGACTGTGATTTGTCATTTGACTTACTTAAAACAAATTTTCAGCCAATATTTGATAAAATAATATTTAACACTTGACACTGACTGGCTATAGTACAAGTCGTAGGGAGCCACGGAACGAGCGACGAACGAATGTTACTTGAGAGAAAAATCTGCTACAGCTTGCTCTACGCTACGACCGACGCACTAACGAGTATTTGAGTGAAAAAATCGGACAAAAATATTTAATTTATTTATATAATTTTATGTGCAATTAAATTAAATAAAACACAAAGTTTGACCAATATAATAATTATATATTTAAAATTTTACATCTTTTTACATTTTTAGGATTCTTCAACTTCTTCTTCGTCGGAACTTTCGTCTTCGCTTTGTCTATTTTTAAATACCGTGCTGGCAGACATCATTTCTATTGCCTCCTTTGAGAAAGGCTGTCTTTTTTTATTTTGCGTCTTTCTGCTGCAGCTGATAAATGGATCTGAACTTAAAAGAAGTCTGTTTATTATATCTATGTTGCAGTCTCTGCGCGAAAATTTGCGGGAAAAATGTAATCTGTATTGCCTAAAATGTTTGTTTCGGGCTTCAGCTGCCTCTTCCGATAACTGGCCAATAGGTAGGAGTGCATGAGCTATTACTTCACCTCCATGTATCAAAATTTTGTGTATGGTTGGTGACATGGGATGCCAACCATACAGATCGACATATATTTTTGCAGTTTCATTTGCGTATGCTTCAAATTTTTCTACATCAATGTTATTGCCACTTGATATTACTTCTAATATAATTTTAAACCTTTTTATTAAATCGACATTGATGCCAGTTATTCTTGAGGAGCATTCCGGATCTGCAAAAAATCTCCTTGACGTGTTCCCGTCATTAGTGTTCCCAAACCCTGCTTTGGGAACATCTACGAGTAATCCCATTTCCTCTTTAAAGGCTTTTTGTAGTTTTTCTTTAGTCTCTTTTACAATTATTTTTTCTTCTGTAGACCGTGCTTGCCATTTTTGTAAAGGCAATTTATAGGCTAAATGTAAAATAGATTCGAAAAATCGAATTCTTGCGTGAAGAATTGATAATCCAAACTTCAACGTTTCTACTTTACTTTCTTTTTTAATTAATTTATTAAAATCCTTCGAAGTCTGTCCGCAAATGTAGCATCTCATTGTAGATGAGGTGTCTGTAGCAGCATTACATACCTTGCCATCAATCATGGTAAGTAACAGTTTATGTTTTATTTTGCTGCCATCAATTTCTGTCTCCTGAAGCTGTTCGGCTTGGTTTTCAATGTATTGTATTTCTTGTTTTGTGATATCTTTTGTTTCATTTATAAATCTTATACGTATGGGTCTGCAGAATCTGACTGAAGACGGAACCGGATTTTGCCAAATGATTTTTTTCTCCTCTTCTTCAATGATAACAGATAGTCTTAGAGGCACTAGTGAGCTTTGAAAAATATTTGCATCACTATCTCCGTGATTTTCGAATTTTTGCTTGTATTGTGTCTGCTGAGATCCGTCACATCCCCATTTCGAAATTAACACCATATTTTGTTTTTCTTCTTCAGTGCATGACGTATTGACAACCTCCGCTATATATTTGTACAAGCGCAATGCAGTGTGATTTAGTAATGCTTGAAGTTTAACTTCTGCGCTTGTCTCAGTGACATGTATTGATTCTTCCTCGGGATAACATTCAATCTTAGCCATTTGTATGACAGAATAGCATGGGTAAATAGCTTTACCAGATCTGTGGATTATTTCCCATTGTCTTCTAGTGAAATCACCTTCAACAAAGATAGCCAGTGCTTCTGCTGGCGTATATTTTTTTACAGTTGTTTGCTTCTTGGTACTAGAAATAACTTTTCTAAGTTTAGTAGCTCTGGTGGGTGAAGCCATTAATTCTTTAATTATTTTTGATGCATCTTTATTTCCTGAAGTGCCCTGACTCACGCCAGCAGCATAAGTCAACTCCTCGACAGATACTTGTTCACGCAGATCTTTTGTTTTTCTCCGTTTGCTACGGTCACACACATCTTCAAATGATTTTTTTGGACGTCCAGGTTTTGGTAAGGTCATTTCAGGCCAGTTAGGTAATTCCATCGAAGAAGTAAGCCACACTTCATTACTTTTTAAAAACCGTTCTTCTTTGTATGAAGCTCCTCTCCACTTCTTTTTGAATTCACTTTTAAAGTGCTTCAAACCATTTACCATTTTATGTTTCTCATGTTCCGGACAATTTGTCAATTGGACAAGTCTATCTTCAAACAATGAAAACTTTTCTTCTATTTTGTGGCCCTTGAATTCATTCAAGATCTCCCACAATGCTCTTCTAGTAAATATCTTGATAGTTCTCGAATTATCTGTACGACAAATAAATAAATATATTAACTTAAAATAATTGTGTAATTTTTACGTACGATTTAAAAGTCATATAAAACAAAATGGCGGACGTAGGCGGATGGTTTTATTATGATTTACAATAGCCAACAAATCAATTATTATATTGTTATAAAAGTTGTAGCCCGACAAGACACGACATATACATAAAAACACGATTGTTTGAAAAAGTAAAGCAAAAAAAATGTACCTAAATTGTAACTGTTTTCATATCACATAAAAATATAAATTTTATACGACAAAGTAATCATGTAATATTTTAAAATGTAGTACATACCTTCTTCTGCCATATCCAATAAAAGTTTTTTCTAAATTGAACCACACAAACACACAACTGTGAAGCGCCCGCGTCGTCGCGACGACGCGGGCGCTGCCTGCGTAGACACTTGCTACGGAATAGTGCTACGCTACGATATCTTATTTTACCGCTCATTTTAAGTCTTTAAAATCCATTAAAAAAATGGTTGTCTGTAAAGTCTGTTTCCGGACGATAATTTTACGTGATAACGTCATAAGAAAACATTGATGGTAACCATGGCAACGATAAAACGTTGCTATAGTTACCTTGTCAACTATCAAAGTATCGTTGGCTCAGAGACAGAATACATGGGGGGTGGGGGCGGAGGCGCGGGCGGTGGCGGTGGAGGGGGCGGCGGGGTCGATGAGGCGTTCCAGTAACGACGTGTGACGTCACACTTCCTTGAACTGGCAGGTGTTCACCAATTTATAAAACGTTATCACGTCAAAAAGGACTATTAAAACAGGATTTTTATATTACTTTTATTTGTTAACGTCCTCTGTGTCGCGTAAAAAAAAGGATATTTTTTTTTGAGCAAAAATCAGGATAAATATTTAACAGTGGTGTTGGCCTAGCAGTAAATACCTATACTCCGAAGGCCGTGGGTTCGATTTTCACAATTTTGAATATTTCTCATAAAGTTGCCCCCGATTTTCAAATTTCATACGATACTTTAGGCCTTTACGATCATTTTAACGTCTCTTGCATCTACGTAGTAGCCCTTCAATTATAAAAAATATAGCCGCAGTTTTCTCAATTTGGCCGTGATTGACCATGATTTGATACACATTTTCAATGTTAAAAAATCTATCTAGAAAAAATTTAGCTATCATGTTGTCACGGTATGAAAAACTACCTAAATATCTGAAGATACATCTTCTCTATTATACAATGTGTTTCAGCGAAGGGGTACTAATACGAAAGGAGGTTGTTCTAGACAACAACAATTAATTAAGCGAACAACTTTTGTTCTACTACTTTTGCAAATTCGAACTTTTTTCGATAATTCTGAGCGATTTTTTACTTGAAAATCAGCTGTTTCATACAAAAACTTCGAACAAAATGTTCGAATTTCCAAAAGTCGTAAAACAAAAGTTGTTCACGTCTAGAACAACCCCCTTTCGTATTAATACCCCTTCGCTGAAACACATTGTATAAAAATAAATCGCTGAATGTGTTGCTAAGCGCTAAATCTCGAAAACAGCTAAACCGTTTTCGCTAATTCTTTTTGTTGTGTTTGTTATTGTCAGGAGAAAGTTCTTATGAAAAAAAAAAATTACGTAAAAAAATATTACTTGTTGTACCTGTGGTGGTAGTATCTTAATTTTTCATTTCAAATCAAATTCAATTCAATTCATTTATTTGCTTTTACAATTGGTTACATAGGATCTTAAATAAATATGTAGGTACAGGTTCTTAACTTAAGCCAATAGTCATTGACATGCAAATTTAGGCTAGTAGGTAGGTACAAATTACATGGTTAAAATTTATTTTAATACATTTAATTTATAACGCAAACAAACATTTTAGATTTAGCAACTCTTCAACAGAATAGAACATCCTTTCTAACAGCCATGCTTTCAGTTTTATTTTGAATTGCCTTAATGGAAGCTCTTAACATTGTTAGGTATCACTACATAGTCATCACTACATAGTATTAAACAAAATCGTTTTTTCTGTCCCTGTTTCCCTTTGTATGCTTAAATCTTTAAAACTACGCAACGGATTTTGATGCGGTTTTTTTTAATAGATGGAGTGATTCAAGAGGAAGGTTTATATGTATAATACATGCATAATATAGCCGTACGAAGCCGGGACGGGTCGCTAGTATAAAATAAAGTCACTTTTCGCCGTCCCTATTTCCCTTTGTATGCTTAGATCTTTAAAACTACGCAACGGATTTCGATGCGGTTTTTTTAATAGATAGAGTGATTCAAGAGGAAGGTTTATATGTATAATACATGCATAATATAGCCATGTGAAGCCGGAGCGGGTCGCTAGTTTTATTACATACTACTGAATCGCTCTATCTATTAAAAAAAACCGCATCAAAATCCGTTGCGTAGTTTTAAAGATTTAAGCATACCAAAGGATATAGGGACAGAGAAACCGACTTTGTTTTATACTATGTAGTGATAGTGATAGTAATGCACATGAAAAGATGCGCGGAATAGGTAGGATGCATAAGTGGTAGATAAGTGTGTGATGACCACGATGTTTCCGATAGAGCACGCACGTATACAGCCGTCTCAAGTACCTATCTACTTACATGGGATTAATATTGTCATATTCATAGGTCTTTTTTTATCACTCCAGTCTAAGAATGTTTTAATGTGGTCAATTCCACAAAGGCCAGGAGATCATACAAATGTTTTTTCTACGGCAGGAACCGAACCCACGACCTTCTGCATGTTCCCCCATCATGAGTCGTATAGCTATAACAATTTATTAGTCATCATTTAACAAACGATTCTCTATCTAACTATTTAGGTAGGTAGCGATCTTAGAGTAAGGATAATATTTATAGAGCTTGCATCAGAGTATAAAGCGTTTGCACTGTTATGAATTCTGTTTCGCAGTCTTCGCTCCTTACAAGTAGTCAGACGCGTTGAATATGATAGGCACAAATGATATATTTCTTTGCGAAAATATTAAAGTTCTGGTGAGTAAGTATGTTTATCATCTGTTGCCGCATATTTTCTAAACTACTTGTTTTAATTTGACATTTTATGAGGTATCGTTAGAAGCATTGATAGGCTATATGACGTCATAAGAAATTAAATATGGCACCCTCTATAGAAAAAAAACATTTTTGAAGGGGCTTTGTTGGGTATCAAATTAAATTCATTAGCACATTTTAAATAAGTATATATTATTACTAACCAATGAATCAATGTAACCTTATATGAAGTTTCATCAAAATCGGTCCAGTGGTTTCGGAGCCTATTCAGTTCAAACAACCATTCAATTCAAACAATCAAATCTTTTCTGTTTATAATATTAGTTAAGATAATAATTAATTAATTAAAATAAAACTAATTAATTATCATTGTAAAACTGCTTCTATTAATTATTATATTATATTAATGGACGGCGAGTGACATAAACTCTCTATAAACATTAGGAATCTATATTCTAAGGTAGCCACATCTAATTCTTAATTGGTCAATATGAATCAGAGGGTAGGATCTTTTGTTTGTGTCTTAGTGCTAATTGCCATCTCGAATTTGTCAAGCGATTACTATGATGATCCAAAGAATCTTTGTTCTTGTTAAGATAAAGGTTTCAGCGTACAATTAGATACTTTGTTTTAAAGTTTCCTTTTCAAAACTCACTGCGGTTTAAGAGGAAAGGGTACCGGGGGCTTTCTCCATACAAACTTTTACAAACGTAGTCGACTGTTTTCTCCTTGGATAATGACACTAGAGCAAATATTTTTGGTGCATAAAACTTATAACAGCCATGGCCATGCCCCTATTTTTTGTTTTTTTTTTATTTTTTTTATTTTAATTTCTATGATAATTAGAAAATGAAAAAAAACAAAAACATAGGGGCATAGTCATGGCAGTTATAGGTTTTATGGCACAAAAATATTTGCTATAGTGTCATTATCCAGGGAGAAAACAGTCGACTACGTTTGTAATAGTTTATATGGAAAAAGCCCCCGGTACCCGTTTCCTCTTAAGAATCACATTAACAAAAAAAAAATCGTCCATTATCAGGTTCACCTACACAACATACAGCAGAAATTGTGCGGTAGGGCGTATGATACTTCGTCGTACCTTTATGATAAGGACCCATGGACATGACTTTAAGTGCTCCATTTCAAATATATTTTCAAAAATATTTCGTATCTTGACCTTTGTTAGCATGATTACAAAAAAGAAAAAACCCATGAGTTTCCTGTGCCTTCTTCTCATTGGTGGGCGCGTTCCGAAGGCACACATCCTAACTTAACTTTTAAGACTTAAATATTTCGTACAAATAGGGAAAACAACTTAAAAAATGGTCATTTGAAAATATTTGCATTATTGTCAATCTGAAAAAAATTAATTTAGGATTTAATAAATCCCCGACTTTTATTCCCTATAACTTTCAGACAGCTGAGCTAACAAAAGAAACAAAATCAAAATCGGTTCAGCCGTTCGGAAGCTACGATGCCACAGACAGACAGACACACACACACACAGACACGTCAAACTTATTATAACACTCCGTCGTTTTTGCGTCAGGGGTTAAAAAAAATTATTTTGTGTATTTTCTTGTTATTTTGTCACTTATAGGTATCAAGGTTTTTTTTTAATCTTATAGTCGATTAGGGCTAACATGGTTGCTCGTAGATTTGCAAAATGCTCGAGGAAAGCTAAAATCACTCTTTTTAAAGATTACTGCACCTCTTTTTATACGGGCACCCTGTGGGCTTTCTACACAAAGAAATCGTACGGTGCCCTTCGAGTCCTGTACAATAACGCGGTCAGGATGCTGTTTGGGCTGCCTCGGCGATGCAGCGCATCAGGAATGTGTGCAGAAGCTTGCACTGATTGTTTTTATGCTACAATTCGCAAGAAGTGCACATCCCTGCTGCGTAGAGTCCGGGCCAGCTCAAATAGCATTCTGAAAATGATTTCATAGAGGCTGGATTGCCCTTACATGAATCGGTGGGACCGTATTAATGTGGACTTGTGGAATACATTCGGTGACTAGATATAGGTTTACTAACATTCGCTTTTAAGGTTTACTTTTTTTTACTAACCCTTATGGATCTTTGGTCTGAAATTAACATATATTTATTTAATTTTAATTTAATATTGCCCCTATTACCGCAGGTACCTTATTAGAAGTACTTAGAAAGGTAATCTTACTCACCAAACTCGCACTCGCAGTAAAATCAAAATCACTGAACTGCAAAAAAGAAAGAGCGTCGCAGTATATCGTTCGTTTCATGAAATATCGCGTAGGTAGTAACGTTTTCACGGTAAGCGATTTATGAATATCAGAGTGAAAAGGGTGGAACTGACTAATTAATTTTGAGTGATAAAGTATCCAATTTCCAAAAATAAATTTTAATTCAATTTCTTTCTTTCAGTTTAGAGACCTTAGAATTTAGGATGTTTCGCAACGCGATCATAACATAAAAATAAAATCTCATATGTCGCGAGAACATACGCAAAAAGAGTTTTAGATGAAAAAAAAAAAATAGTCGGACGACAAATAGTCGTCCGACATTTGTCGTCCAACAAATAGTCGTCCGACATTTGTCGTCCAACAAATTGTCGTCCGACATTTGTCGTCCGTCAATAGTCGTCCGACAAATAGTCGTCCGACATTTGTCGTCCGTCAATAGTCGTCCGACATTTGTCGTCCGTCAATAGTCGTCCGACAAATAGTCGTCCGACATTTGTCGTCCGTCAATAGTCGTCCGTTAAAAAATACCATATGTACGTCTTAATACACTCACAGCCAAATTAAAAACAGTAGGCCCAGGCATACATTTTCGCCGCGCCGTAGAGAGGGGATAGCTGTCTACTCTCCATCCGTCTTACGCTTTTTCGATCAGGTCACGTGTCCTGACGCGAGTTTAAGATTTTATACCCATTACAGAAAAAGTGCTCAACCCCGCTAAAGAAGTTTTCACTTCAAAAACCACAAGACACTCAGTAGCTTTTTATCCTCATAGTCATTTTCTTTCCTTTTAATTGTTTTGGCAATTTCTTGAAAATCACCTAATAAATATCTAAAAAACAGTTCGAAAAAAGGGAAAACTACTTAAAATCAGGTCATTAAATTCGCTTTATTGTCAATCAGAAAAACAATTCATTTATTAATTTTCTTCTCACTATGTTTATCACTAATGCACTAATATCAATTTTTATCACTAATATCAATTTTTATCACTAATATCAACGTTCAAAAAACCTTTTAGTGCCTTATTACCCGCAGGGTGGTACTTTAATTATAAAGTTTTGCCAACTAAAAACATACTAAAAGTAAATTTCGCAGGACATCCCACACATCGTTTTCTAGCCCCAAGCTAGGTAACTATAGACGTTTTGTAAAAATATACAGACAAATATCTAAGCATAAATACTTGTCTAAGGCGGGAATAAACCCGCAACCCTGTGTTTGGCATTGTGACCATTATGCCAACTGGGTCGTCAACTTACATTTTTTTCAATTTGTATATTTTCTAAGAGCTTTCTTTAAAAACAATCAATAGTGCACCTCGGGCGAGTCTAAACTCAATAACCCCACAGATTGAAGGCCACCTGCCCTGTCGCATGAAGTGATTAAGGTGAAAGGGTACCTGCGCGCTCTCTATACAAACGTAGTCGACTGTTTCCTCCCTGGACAATGACAGTAGCACAAATATTTTTGTGCCATAAAACCTATAACTGCCATGACTATGCCCCTATGTTTTGTTTTTTTTTTAATTTTCTAATTATCATAGAAAATAAAATTAAAAAAACAGCGCACTTCGGGAGTGCAGGCAGAAGTGAAAACAATAAACTTGTTATTTCTCATAGAATATTTCTTGAAACGATCTGCTACTGCCATCTATTAGCACTCACTTAAACAAATATAGTTTATTTTTTATTCGCTAGATGGCAGTAAAAAATTTAAATCAGCGCCATCTACATTCGAATAGCGGTCTTTCTAGAAACTAAGTTTCTCAATTTGTGTAATAGATGGCAGTATAAGTTAAACAAAAAGACTAACACAAATAAAATCTCATCTGTCGCGTCAAATCTCATCTGTCGCGTCAAAATCTGTCGCGAGAACGGCTGAAAATGCTCACCCACAAAAGCGCCATAAGAAGTTTTCACTTCAAAAATTTGAAAATTAAAAAAAAACAAAAAAAAGGGGCATTGTCATGGCAGTTATAAGTTTTATGCACCAAAAATATTTGCTCTAGTGTCATTATCCAGAGAGAAAACAGTCGACTACGTTTGTAATAGTTTGTATGGAAATAGCCCCCGGTACCCTTTCCTCTTAAGATAGCTTGCAGACTTGGTATTTTGTGTCTCCTACCCTATAGGCAGACCCCTCTTTCCCACTGGACACTCTGGTCAACTGCCCAGGGCCCCATGACCGATAGGGGGCCCCTACTTCCTGCCATATCACTAAATGATAACCCACATTTATTAAAGAAAAACTTTTACAATCCAAATTATAATAGAAATGAAATTACTGACTTATAATTAAAAAAAAACAGGTTTTTTTTCATAATAACGTACATAATGTTTTTATGAAATAAGAATAAAAAATAAAATGGTGTTCTCTCAAAGTCCTAGGGAAGCCACTTATACGATTTCGTAGCGGGATGCCTACTATCGCACTTGCCGACTTTTTTTTAACTTTCATTTCTGCGTGAGATCTTTACCGACATAGGGGCATAGTCATAGCAGTTAGAGGAAACAGTCGACTACGTTTGTATGGAGAGAGCGCAAGTACCCTTTCCTCTTAAGAGGGTTCCATACGCCAACGACCTTGCTACACAGGCTACTAAATATTTTCGTGAAATACTTTGAAATGACAAGGAACTTTCGTCTCAATTAAAATTACCTTCAATTCCATCGCAGCACTTTTGACATCTCAGCACCTTTTCTCATAAGAAAAAGTATAGGCACCGCTGCTTTAGGCTATAGCCACATGAGTAAAGATTTTTTTACTCATGTGGTAATAGGTAAGTAATACCCGAAGAGTAGGTACCTATACCTACCACAATGCCGCACCAGCAAACATTTAAGCTTTATTTGACTACCATTATAATGTTCAATGAATCAGAAATTATCGGATATCTCGTATTATGTGATACCTATTTTCCTAAGAAAAGGCATAAAATATAGAAGTTTTAGATGTTTGTCAGCTGAATTCTTGATGAAGAATATTTTTTAAAGGCTTAATTTTCGAAAATGTCAACCAGTCATCTTCTATCTATACTTTTTAAATAAAAATCAATTGCTGTTCGTTAGTCTCGCTAAAACTCGAGAAGGGCTGAACCGATTTGGCTAATTTTGGTCTAGAATTATTTGTGGAAGTCCAGGGAAGGTTTAAACGGTGAGAAAGATTGGACTTACGCGAGTTAAACCGCGGGCCGCAGCTAGTAATATTATATTTTACTACTTGCTGTGCCCCACGGTTTCATTCGCGTAAGTTCCCGAAAAGTAACCTATGTGTTAATCCAGGTCTCCAGCTGTCTAGATACCGAGTTTCATCGCAATCGGTCGAGTAGTTTTTGCGTGAAGGAGTAACAAACATACATACACAAACTTTCACATTTATAATAGGTATTAGTAGGATAAAATAGAATGTAAGAATTATTACTAAGGTACCGGCGACAAATGAGGGTCACCTTAATTAAATTAATTAAAACTTAATTAATTAAAACCTAAATATTTCGTAAAAATAGCGAAAACGAAGGAGAAGCGTTCTATCTATCTATCTATCTAAAAATGTCATTAGATAAATATTTGTAATATAAATATTTCAATCTGAATAACAAATTCATTTGTTTATTTTCATGTTATTTTGACACTAATATCAATTTTATTTTTATTAGTTTTATTAGCTTTATTATGCATGTATTATATCTAAAAACCTTCCTCTTTAATCACTCTATCTATTAAAAAAAACCGCATCAAAATCCGTTGCGTAGTTTTAAAGATCTAAGCATACATAGGGGCATAGGGACGGCAAAAAGTGACTTATTTATACTATGTAGTGATTACGGAGTATCCGTTAGTTTCGGATAGTTTCGGTTACGAATATACGGAATAACAAACCAACTGCAAAATTCACGTGGCGCGCGAACGGTGAAACAAAGAAAAATCTATAGTCTTTGGCAGCTGGTTGTGAATCTCAGTTGCCAATGTGGCCGGAGGGGTTTTACTTAGACTCCGCCCTTATCCGAAACTTGTGAACCGGATACGGTTACGATTATATTTAACCGACTTCAAAAAAGGAGGAGGTTCTCAATTCGTCGCGTATATATATATTTTTGAAGTGAAAACTTCTTATGGCGCGTTGGGCACTTTTTTGGGTGAGCATTTTCAGCCGTTCTCGCGACAGATGAGATTTTGACAGATAAGATTTTAACAGTTATTGTGCTTCTACTACTATGCAATATTGAAAACAGCGCCATCTCTGTGCAAACGGCCGAACTACGATACTCACTTCTGTACAACAGTGTTAACAGCGACATCTCTCAGTCGATGGTGCAGGTTCGCAGCGAGCTATGAGATTTTACACAGATATACAGTTTTCACTTCTGCCTGCACTCCCGGAGTGCGCTGTTTTTTTTTTTTTCTATGTATGTTCGCCGATTACTCGAAAACGCCTGGACCGATTTGGAAAAATCTTTTTTTGTATGAAAGGGGATAACTCAGAGGTAGTCCCATAAAAATTGAATGAAGATCTGATGAGGATCTTCGGAGTGATGAACAGAATTGCACCTCGAGAGTGCAGCAAATTGCTCAGTTTTCGTTTTCCACCAGTAGAATTGGGCCATAAACTAATAGTTACCGATAAATGGAATATCTGAAACCACCTTCTCATCAGAAAACTCTTCAATCGGTTACGATTACAGGTTACAATTTGAAGAATTTAGTCGAATTTAGTCGCCGGACTGGGTTTGTATGAATGTTGACAGAAAACCCTATCTTCAATGAAGATCTGATGAGTTCGGAGTGATGAACAGCATTGCACCTCGAGAGTGCAGCAAATTGCTCTATTTTCGATTTCCACCAGTAGAATTGGCCCATAAACTAATAGTTACCGATAAATGGAATATCTAAAACCACCTTCTCATCAGACAACTCTTGAATCGGTTACGATCACAGTTTACAATTTGAAGAATTTAGTCGAATTTAGTCGCCGGACTGGGCTTGTATGAATGTTGATAGAGAACCCTATCCTAAATGAAGATCTGATGAGGATCTTGGGAGTGATGAACAATTTGCTGAACCTCGTTGTGCAGATCCAGCGAGCTTCAGCAAATTGCTCAATTTTCCATTACCACTAGTAGAATTGGCCCATACACTAATAGGTACCTATCGACGAATAGAGCATCTGAACCTTCTCATCACCAAACTCTTCAATGAGTTACGATTAGGTACAGGTTGCAATTTTAAGAAATAGTCGCTTTCGCCTCATGGAGTAGAATTTTCAGTGGCAGCGGCACTAAAAATGGTTAAATAAAAAAATAAATTAAAATTTTAAAACTTCAAAAAACCTGAAAACGAAAACTAAAAAAAACTTGAAAAAAAAATCCTGGTAAAAAAAACTAAAAAAAACCTGAAAAAGAAACCTGAAAACAAAAACTAGTAAAAAACTAAAAAGTGAAAAATAATCCATTTCGGGTCACTAAAACAGCAGATAACTTAAACATACTTGGAAGTCGGACTGGGTGACACCATGTTTCCTATATTATATCTCTCAATCTAACCCAGTCCGACTTCCAAGTATGTTTAAGTTATCTGCTGTTTTAGTGACCCGAAATGGATTATTTTTCACATTTTAGTTTTTTTCTAGTTTTTGTTTTCAGGTTTCTTTTTCAGGTTTTTTTTTAGTTTTTGTTACCAGGATTTTTTTTTCAAGTTTTTTTTAGTTTTCGTTTTCAGGTTTTTTGAAGTCGGTTTTTAAAATTTTAATTTATTTTTTTATTTTATTTCGAATATCCGATAGTTTCGGTTACGGTTACGGAGCTCCATAACATTCTTGCTTAGTAGTTCTGTACTTTAGTAGTACATAATAATACATCCTAATATAGTAGGATACTACTAGGAGTAGAATAGTATGTAATAAATTAAATTAATCAACAAATAAAACTCGACAAATTTCCATGAAAAAGGAATGAATTTGAATATTGAAAAGGCATTAGTGGAAGGACGAAGGTGTGCAGTGTTGGATCGTTAGGTATTTTACCGCAATTCCAATTATATCTCTACCTTATGAAATACTTGTCTCGGGCGGTGTCGATTTCGCGGTCCCGCAATATCGCCCGGCGATGCTATGGCCGATTGGAATTTTTGTTAGGCTACGATGGTGGTAGAGAGAGAAGCGGGTTACTTCGAATAAATGAGGCGCTTCTTTACTGGGTTAGTTGCGTTGTTCCCCAGTTGCATTTTTCTTTGAAAATAACAAATGCTAAATTAGTAGATTGGTACAAGTAATGAGACAATAGTATTTACAAAAGTTATTTGAAACGAGATGTTTACCATGGTTATATTCCGTTTTTACGGTTCCGTACACAAAACTTAATACAAATCAATATGTTACTAAGTAGGTATGTAAAATGGATAATAGTTTTATTATGTTTAACTTAATTGTAAATAATATTTCTTGCATGAATTGTCGTACCTATCAAATTTTTTCCGTACCTACCTACCGTTTTCTTGCTTATGGATTTTATTTTATCAAAACTAAACCTACCTATTTAAATTTATAATAGCGAACGATGAATGTTTTATAACTACCTACATTAAGTTTTATTTATTGTTATCACATAAGTGACATTTGTGTCTTTGTTGATAATAAAGTTCTTTAAACCTAAACTTAATTTATTTATTTATTTATAATACAATTACTCATTGCACTTACAGTATACACCAAAACATGCAAAGAGTCATTATTTAGGTACATTATTGAATAGAACTTAAGTAACAAACAAACATATTAAGAAACATATTAAAAACGGGACCCTATTACTATGACTCCACTGTCCGTCTGTCTGTCACCAGGCTGTATCTCACGAACCGCGATAGCTGGACAGATAAGTATTTCTATAACAACAAAAAAAAATAAAACGTGTGGCACTCGAGGACTGCCGCGGTAAAGCTATTGCATAAAAAGGTTTCTTGAAGCAAGAAGTAATCCCTCTTCCTATAGTTCCTTTAAACGCTCGAGAATAATGTCTTGTCTTAGTAAATGTTCTTATAAAATAAAAAAATATAAAATAAAAAAATAAAATAAAAAATAAAAAAATAGTCGTCCGACATTTGTCGTCCGCCATTTGTCGTAAAAAAAAAAAAAAAAAAAAAAAAAAAAAACAGTCGGACGACAACAGTCGTCCGTTAATGGTATGCAATAGCTTAAAAGAAATTATGTGGGTCTCCCCTAAAATGTGGTACGGAAACTATTTTACTTTAACCAAAGTATGGTTAACTTTGTGCGCGAGTTCGACTCTCAATTGGCCGGTTTTTGTTATATGTAGGTCGCTCTGGTAAGCGCGATTATTTGCAAAGATCTTAACAAAAATACTGTCAAAATTTCAGTATTCTTACTTCTCCTTTTTTGGATTTTGTACCAAAAGGGTAAAAACGTTACCCTTTTACTAAGACTCCACTGTCCGGCTTTATGTCTGTCACCAGGCTGTTGAACCGTGATAGCTAGACAGTTGAAATTTTTACAGATTATATATGTATGTCTATTACAACAAATAAAATCAGAATATAATGGTTCAGAACTCTTCGTGCTCGAGTTCAACTCGCACTTGGCCGGTTTTTGACGTGATAACGTTTTATAAATTGGTGAACACCTGCAATCTCAAAAAAGTGTGACGTCACGCGTCGTTACTGGAACGCCTCATGTTATTGACAAGGTAACTATAGCAACGTTTTATCGTTGCCATGGTTACCATCAATGTTTTCTTATGACGTTATCACATAAAATTATCGTCCGTAAACCGACTTTACAGACAACCATTTTTTTAAGTCGGTAAAGAGATTCACAATCGCTCTCGCTATCGTTTCTCTTACACAGCTTGCCGACCCCAAGGAGCTCACGCGCGTCACCATAGCTCCAAGAATGGGAGCTATAGCGTCGATCAAGGCTTTAAATTCAGGCTGCGCCTTCAGAACAACTCATTTATTAGATTTTTATTCTTAGGTAGTATTGTATTGAAAATATTTCTTCTAATTAAATACGGATTGTTAAACGTTTTATATTGAATTGTTTAAGTGAAGTGTTTAGTATGAAGGGGATATTGAAATTCCTTTAAACGTAAGACTAGCTTTTGCTTGCGACTTCGTCCGCGTATGGTTTGAATCTTCCAAAATTCTCTCTGATCGGATGCCTACGTCATACAAAGATCACACCCTCCAAGTTTCAGGTCTCTACGATCTGCGGTTTAGGCTGTGCGTTGATCCGTCAGTCAGTAAGGTCAAAGCATTTTGTATGTATAGCGAAGATACGTAGGTATACATATATTAAAAAAAAATATCTGAAAGTATAAGAGCTTCGAGTTTGAAACTTCGCATGGGAGTTCCTTTAGGGGAGTATTTTGAACTTTGGGAAATTCCATCTCTAAGGGGTCATCATCATCATCATGTCAGCCCATACACGTCCACTGCTGGACATAGGCCTCCCCCATACGACGTCACAAACAGCGGTCCTGAGCCGCCTCCATCCACCGACCACCCGCGACCGCCACAATGTCGTCGGTCCACCGGGCAGCTGGTCTCCCAACACTCCGTTTCGCGTTGCATCGTGGCCGCCACTCGAGAACCTTTACTCCCCAGCGGTTGTCAGTTCTGCGAGCTATATGACCTCTAAGGGGTAAAAAAGGCTAAATAAATCAATATCACTTTTAGGAGACACCCAACGAATATTTACAAAAGAAAAGTATAAAAGTAGTATATCCGTTGTCTAGCACCCATAACACAAGTCTAGTTATTAGCTTAGGACTAGATGGCGATATGTGGAATGTCCTGTAATATTTATATTTATTTAATTAAGCATTTTTTAACTCCCAACGCAAAAATAGGGGTGTTATAAGTATCGATGGCTCTCGAACGGATGAACCGATTTTGATTGAGTTTTTGACGTGATAACGTTTTATAAATTGGTGAACACCTGCCAGTTCAAAAAAGTGTGACGTCATGCGTCGTTACTGGAACGCCTCATCGACCCCCGCCGTTAATTCATTACATTTGATTATTGCAAGTGACTCTTCTGACCAATTACTAAAGACGTCTCCACGCCAAAAATAATTGGTATAAAAGGTCGAAACTAACCATTAAACACACATATACCTACAAGAAACAATCTAGATTCTGTTGGATTAATCTTCCCTCGATCTAGAATTAATTCGCCAAGACCTCGAGGCAAGTTAGTTAACCACCTAGCCCCTATTTTAATTAATGTCGGCGGCGTACCTACCTACTTGTTGCATCAACGTGCAGAAGCAATAGGTACAATCCACGGTCAAAAGTCTCTGCCCACCGTAACGTTTACAATCCTGTGCAGCACTATTTGAACATTATAACAACGTAACCTGTGGATCGATCCCACGTCGGTTGGTGTAGCGGGTGGCGGCTTATTACCACTCACACAACTAAATACATAGCTAACATGTTGAAAATAATAATCACACTGAGTACTTTTAATTCAAGTATTTAAGTTTGTGTGTAACATCTATTGGAAGAAGGTCGTAACTCCAATACTTGTTGATAGTATTATTGTGGCAAACTAATCATTTACTTATGACCCATACTGTACAGTATGCGTCATAAGTCCACTATTAGGGTGCTTTTCCACCAGAGATGTGCTATGCTACGATGTTATGGATGCGTTTGATATCCACCAATCATATTCATTGATGCACGCACATAGTTTAGCACTGGTGGCGTAGCGTAGATTGCACATCTTCGCAGCATAGCTGCATAGCACATATCTGGTGGAAAAGCACCCTTAGTTTGCTACAATAATCCCTATAATTATAAAATTCTCGTGTCACGGGGTTCGAAGTTGAACTCCTCCGAAACGGCTCGACCGATTCTCATGAAATTTTGTGAGCATATTCAGTAGGTCTGAGAATCGGCCAACATCTATTTTTTATTTTGTTTCCTTTAGTTTTTTTTTTAATGGCAAAACAACGTTTGCCGGGACAGCTAGTACTACTTATAAACAAGTATTGGACTTACGACCTTCTTCTAATAGACGTTACACTCAAACATATTATATACTTGAATTAAAAGTACTCAGTGTGATTGTTATTTTCAACATGCTAGCTATGTCTTTAGTTGGCCGAGTGGTATAGGTTAGTAGCCACCCGCTACACCAACCCACGTGGGTTCGATCCACAGGGTACGTTGTTATAATGTTCCATGGACGTACTATGTACTACGTACAACAGTACATTGTACGTCCATGTAATGTTCAAAAAGTGCTACACAGGATTGTAAACGTTACGGTGGCAGAGACTTTTGACCGTTGATTGTACGTTCGGTAGGCAAGTATAAGCAAAGAAATAGAAATAATAAAGTTAATATTATATGACTTTTTATCTAGCCCCACTGTAAGAAAATAGGCTTGTGCGATGGTGGCCAGACAGCGAATAGAAAACTTACATATTTTTAACCGACTTCAAAAAAGGAGGAGGTTCTCAATTCGTCGCGTATATATATATTTTTTTTATTAGGCCATAAACTAATAGTTACCGATAAATGGAATATCTGAAACCACCTTCTCATCAGAAAACTCTTCAATCGGTTATTCTTTTGTAAGTAAATAAACATAGTAAACTTAATACCTAATCTGTACTTGTTAGTTTGCATTGAATAGGCTTCAAAACTACTGGACCGATTTTGATGAAACTTAGTAAGAGGACACTTTGATTTATTGGGAGTAACATAGGCTACCTACTTTTATCCCAATATTCCCACGGAATCGGGATTTACGCAGGTGAAACCGCGGAGCAGAGAAATAATGGGAATAGGTTATTACGTAGATTAGATATTAAGGTTCGAGTTCGAATATATGTGAAAAAACTAAAGAGTTTATATCAAAACATTTGCATTCTCTATGGTTGACCACAGACACATTTCTCTATGGTTTTACCAAAATTATTATTTGTTTTGACTTTTTGTTCGACATTTATTTTTAAATAAAAAACTTTACAAGAATACTTTCCTGCTTTTCGCACTACCTATCAAAATAATAGTTTCTCGATTAAAATTTCAAGTAATATAATAATAAACCATGGGTGAAGGAAAGTGTACGTTTGGCACGAGAATGCCCATCGACATCCATATGCTAAACGAGATCATCTACAGAGAAGTAAAAAACTTCAGGAACTATAAGATTTATAGACCTAATTTCGGATGTAAGTACCTAAAACACAAGTTTTCCCATATTTATAATTACTAGCTGCCCCCGCGGTTTCACCCGCATAAGTCCCGATCCCGTAGAAATATCGGGATACAAAGTAGGCTATGTGATAATCTTAAAAGTATAAGCCTATTCCAATAACAGTTTTTATCGCAAAGTTTGATGTGACACCGGCGATTATTTCTGTTTGCACTGTAAAATATTGTCACAAATATTGTTAAGATTAATGCAAAAACAAAAATGGCTAAACCTCGAACGAAAATAAATTGTTTGCAAGGAGGTTAGTTTCTAGAAGTTACTAATGTGTAATGGCGTCTCAAAGAAAATGAAAAACACGTGTCTCTAAAATGCTTATATCTTTTTTTCACATCTAGTTCTCGAAATACTATCAATTATTTTCTCATATTTTTTCTATTTAATTTTGTTGTATTGCCTTGCTATTAATAATTACGTTTTCCAGCCATCCCCGTAACGGGTAAGTTTTACGCCGCACATGATCAGATAAAGGCAGAGTCTGAAGAACAGACTAAGCAAGTGAACGACTACCATCACAACGTCACCCAGAGCCGCGCCAAGGGACCTCGAAGCAAATACCCTCATCCTGCCACTGAGAACCAAGTGTTAGTCAAATATCATTTACTTACTTAGTGCCTCTTCTCCTTATCACAAGAAACTATATCAAGGCATTTTGTAAGCCGTTGAAGAAAAGTAGTTGCTAAAGCACAAGCATGCATGCCAGAGCAATTTTATGCTTGCACTTAAAAATAAAATTAACATTTACAAGACATTATCTCTTTTTATCATAAGCAACTTGCCATTTGTGCTTTTGTACAATAAAGAACCGGCCAAATGCGAGTCAGATTTGCACACGAAGGGTTCCGTTCCGTTCCGTGTTATATGGGAGCCCACTTAATTTGTTTTTCTGTGTTGAATTTATTGATATAGCGGCAACTGAAATACATAATCTATGAAATTTTCAACTGTCTAGCTATCACGGTTCATGATACACAACCAGCAGGGCAAGCATGGCCGGAGATATTTTATCCACAGGGAAAGGACAAAATAGTCTTTCCCTCTGTCAGTTTTGTCCACCCCCCCGAGCATGGCCGCAAGGGTGGATATACTATGCACGGTAGACAAAACGGCGAAAACGCCATAGGCGTAACATGCTATGGGCGGGGAATAGATGTCCACGTGTAGTGTCAAATGGGGATGTACTTTTATCCTTTCCCCTTTTGCCGTGCTTTGGCAGGTGGACAAAATAATTTTCTCCCTTCGCAGAAGATATAACGGGTGGACATAATTTTTATCCTCGGCCCATGCTTGCCCTGCTGCTGGTGACAGACAGAAAGACAGACGGACTGTAAAATCTTAGTAAAAGGGTCCGCAACCCAAAAAACAAACAGATTGGAATATGAATACAGCAAATTAGTTTGTTATAAATAGGCTCTGAAGCTACTGGACTTATTTTGATAAAATTTCGTATTAAGATTCATTAGTAAGATTTTCCACGGGTGAAACCGTTTCTACCAGTTTCTTATTAAAGTCATTTCATATAGCTACGGATGGTATGACAAGCCGTTAGTGGCAATGGACCGGAACGATAGACGATTCTACATGCCGAAGAGAGAGAGCACGCATACCAAGGTGGAAGTCATCATACTGATGTCTAATCCTAAGAATAGGAAATAGTACTAACATAGAGATTTTTTAACTAAGGTACAGTCATATTACCAATTAGCTGAACCCCACGTGACCCAGAGCTCACTCGCAAATCTGTAAGGTTGTAAAGTAATGTTACCTGATTCTGTTTTAAATAATATACTATACAATCTATAATTTAAAAATGAATCGCAAAATGTGTTGGTAAGCGCATAACTCAACAATGCCTGGACCGATTTCGATAATTCTTTTTTTGTTGTGTTTGTTATTGTCAAGAGAAGGATCTTACGAAATAAAAAATTAAGAAAGTCACACAGAACATTATTACGCGGGTGAAACCGCGGGGCGCAGCTAGTCTCTATATATATAAAATTCTCGTGTCACGGGGTTCGAACTTGAACTCCTCCGAAACGGCTCGACCGATTCTCATGAAATTTTGTGAGCATATTCAGTAGGTCTGAGAATCGGCCAACATCTATTTTTTTTTGTAAATAGCAAAACAACGTTTGCCGGGACAGCTAGTATATATATAAAAATCAATGCCACTTTTCGTTGTAATTTTATAACTCAAGAACGGGCTCACCTATCCAAACCAAATATTTAAGCTTTGTTTGGACTATTTAGTAGATAGTTTATGTAAAGTTTGCACAAAATCGGTTGGGCGGTTCTTCATTTATCACATTTTTTTATATGGCACAACAACGTTTGCTGAGGCAGCTAGTACAATATGTGATATTTAAAAAATAACAAAATAGGTGAATACTATATTTTTTACAGATATGCGAATGAGCTCTGGGTCACGTAAGGTTCAGCTAATTGGTAATGTGACTGAACTTATGGTCGGTGTCAGAATTGAAAATTCACAGTAGAGCTCTAAAAGCGCTATTATTAGAATCAAGCAAGCAAGATTCTAACGTCTTGGAGCCCTATTTTTGAATCGTTCGCCCCGCGTCGAGCGCTCGATTTCTACTGATATTTGTTCGACATCGGAAATTCGCTATTTTTGAATCGCTCCATCGTAACGAGTGGTCTCCACCACTCGTCGCCGACAGGCGAGTGGTAGAATAAACATCAAACAATCATAGTCAAACATTCGGAAACGGTCTTTGAAAAATATTTATATCTTTTGGGATAATTTCGGATGTCCGCTGGTAATTACCGGTTTTCAAATAACTGCGTAAAACGAATAAAAATTGACATTTTAAATTTCGACGACGAACGATTCAAAAATACAGTAAATTTATGTTATGCGACTTGGAAGTCGAGCGTGACTTGTAGGCGTATACGACGAAGCTTTGTCACACGAGCGATTCAAAAATAGAGCCCTTGCTCGAGTTCAGATTTAAATTCTTTCAATTCATGAATTTATTAGAAAAATATTATTAAAATAAAAATAATCAAATAAAAGTAATTTTAAAACTCTACGATGGGTCTGCATTCTGACTCCGACTGTACCTGTGGGTAATTCTAAAGGCCACTAAAAGGTTTTTCAAAACATTAGTGACAAAATAACAAGAAAATAAACAAATTGTTTTTCAATGTCAATGTACCTAATTACCGGTTTTAAGTAGTTTTTCATAAATTTACGAAATATTTAGGTTTTTATTAAGGTGACAGGTGGCCCTTATTACACACAGGTATCCTCATACAATATTTTTTTGCATAAAAAATATGTTGTAATGTAAGTAAGTATTATTTTTTCAAAATAATTTTGCGATATTACAGTGTGACCTGTGCTTCAGGACATGTGCTTCAGGGTCAATTCCTAAATTCCTTTGATTTGCCATCCTTTATTTGTTTCCAGGATTTTTATTCTATCGATTGATTCAAAAAATAACATGATATATATATTTTTTAATTGATAAGCTTCGATTCCTGGCTAGGGTCGGAAACGCGACTCCTTTCAGCAATTTTAGATATTATGGTTCAGGAATTTAAGAAGGCCCTCAGAAAACATCCTACTTGTGGAAATTAAAATAATTTATATACCTAAGTTACTAAACATAACAATAAGTTCTGTAAATTCCTAGAAATATTTTCTGAGAAAACTGCCAAAATGCAAATTTTCGTCGCATTCTTCTTAGAAAATATTTCTAGAAATACAAATGCTAAATGCATAAAACAAAGAATTTTGTAAATATTTTTTAAAATTATTTTTAATAGTAAAATAAATAAGTTCTTTGTAGAAGTCACTCGTCGTTCTTATTTTCCTTCGCGGCATACTGATTCCAGCCTTTAGGAGTCTTGTTTTTGAAATCGCTTTTCTCTAGTGGTCTTAAATGAGCTGCTGCGACTCGGTCCCTGAAAAAATAGAGAATTATTCAACTCGATCGAAATCGATTTTGGTGATTAATATTAATTGGAATTTAAAAACTTGTTGTGATGCTCGATTCTGTAGGACAGTGTTTTTCAAACTTCTTAAAAACGCGACTAATTTACCTACAAGTTAAAAAAATCTAGCAACCCCCCCCAGGAGGTTAATAAAACTACGTCATTCTTTCTAATTTTGTCTATTTTAAAGGGAAATATATTTATAGATCGAAAAGACAAGGATAGCATATGTGACAGCATCCTCAAAATGGAGTTTCATTTACAAAATATGATGTTTTCTGGATCATTAACGTCTCTAAAATAGAACCATTGAAATCGTAGTTTATAATTGTAGTGTAGAACCTACTAACACCTTAATTACTTTACCCCCCGAGTGAGGCTTTGTGAGCAGATTGAAAAACACTGCTGTAGGAATATCGGAACAAAAAGTAATCTTTGTTTTATTCCTCTACATATAGCTACCAAGTTTCAATGTTCTGTCGACGCAATCGTGGTTTACGTCTATCAAACAGCATCGCCTCGCGGTTTCATCCGCATAAGTCCTGAACCCATAGGAATATCGGGATAAAAAGTAGCCTTTGTTACTCCCAATGAATCAATGATTTCTCATACCAAGTTTCATCAAAATCGGTCCAGTTATTTCGGAGCCTATTCAAGGCAAACAAACAATGAAATCTCTTAATCATTACATAGTATTAAACAAAGTCGCTTTCTCTGTCCCTATATCCCTATGCATGGGCGTACCCACAGTGGGGCAAGGTGGGGCATTTGCCCCACCCAGACTCGGAGCTTATAATAAAAAAAAATGGTTTTTAATACCTTTAAGTAACAAATATAAATATTCATTATGTTACTTTCAAAAGTCGAGTGATTTTTGAACGACTACCGAAGTTTATCCGCCCGCGTTTCCTACCCTCTCCCACCACTTGCACGCTCGCGACAAATTCAATGGCCCCTCTTCATGATGGCCATCATGCTGGCCCACTGATATGCTGGGCCACGGTGTCAGTTTTTCGGTCACACATCAAAAGAAGTGGGCCAGCGATGGCGGTATGCATCTGCACGTGGCCCATTCCTCAATAAGGCCTCGAAAATTGGTACGTGGTGCATAGATATTATATTGCGGCAACGGCTGCTTCCACGCCCTTCTCCAATTTACAACTGAACGTTGCTATCGTGTAGTTGCGTTTTAACCATCGCATTGCCATCACGCTGGTTTAGTGCTGGGCCATCATGTAGAGATTAATTAGCCAAAACCCCCCGCGATATTATTAAAATAAATACAGTAAATAAAAACATTTATAGTTTTCTACTACTTATCGAGTTTTTTACTTTTATTTGCTTCCGCCCCACCCTTTACAAAACTCTGGGCACGCCCATGTCCCTATGTATGCTTAAATCTTTAAAACTACGCAACGGATTTTGATGTGTTTTTTTTAAATAGATAGAGTGGTTCAAGAGGGAGGTTTATATGTATAATACATGCATAATATAGCCGTGCGAAGCCGAGGCGGGTCGCTAGTAAGTAATAAATAATATAATACATGAACGAATCAAACAATCAAAGGTAAGTAGGTACAATTTGAATTTAGTTAAAACAAGGACGAAGTTGTTAGCATAAGCTAGTCTAAAATATTAGTAAGTTTCAAACAGAAACTCTAATATCTCAAAACAACAAAAATAAGATATTTGTTTAACTTTTTTTGTCAATCATCTAATTCGACGCAAGACAAATGTTCTGACCTTTCTTTTGATGTAAAACAATTCCAAACTTTTGTTTTTTTATTCTAACTTACAAAGGATATGATAAAGGTCGACAACTTCGTTAATTATGTCTTAATTTCAAAGTAAAAGTTTGGTTTAATCATACCTAGGTACCACTTTAAACCGAAGTCAATGAACTAAGTAACTCTCGGCTTATTCGTATTTGTTTAATTATGAGCTCTTTATCCGCAACAAGACCTGCCGCCCAATTGCCGTATTCTTATGCAGCGCGTCTTGACTGCGTTTGCGTCATAACCATAGATTTCGTATTGCTAAGACGCACTCGTCACGCAGTTACTCATGTGGTTTAGGTTTGCGTAACGTGTGCGTGACGAGTGCGTGACGAGTGCGTAACGTGTGCGTGACGAGTGCGTCTTAGCAATACGAAATCTATGGTTATGACGCAAACGCAGTCAAGACGCGCTGCATAAGAATACGGCAATTGGGCGGCTGTTTAGTTTTTGACCTGTTTATTTGTAGCAGAATGTATGTTAGAATTAAGGTTTAATGTGGTACAATAAAGAGTTTATCTATCTATCTATCTTTAGTTAGGTCCTTTTTTTTAGAGCGGTGTTGGCTTAGTGGTAGATACCTCGACTTTCATTCTCAAGTCGTGGGTTCGAATCCAGGACGACCGTGCACCAATGTATTTTTCTTAAGAAAAAATTATGTGCGGTAAATGACATTGCTCTTCCGGTGAAGGAAAAACATCGTGATGAATCCCGCAGCTTAGTTGGCTCCAGAAGTATTGACAAGTCCTCTGGACATGGTCGACTAAGCTGAGAGGGTAGTAGGTGCTGGGTAAGCTTACTCCATCTTTACGCAAAAAGGACCCAATTAAAAAGGGTCTTATCGCGGAAAACAGCCCGTATACAAGTACATAAATAAATAAATATTGCAGGACAATCCACACATCGCCATCTAGTCCCAAGCTAAGTAACTAGACTTGTGTTATGGATGCTAGACAACGGATACACCGCTTCGGCCGCCTACGAAACCGGAGCTACGTAACTAGTTACCAACTAAACATAATTATACTACTTATATACTTTTCTTTTGTAAATATATACTTATAATACATAGAGACAACCAGACCACAGACAAATATCTAAGCATAAATACATGTCTGAGGCGTGAATCGAACCCGCGACCCTGTGTTTGGCAGTCCGGCTGGTAACCATTGTGCCAACTGGGTCGTCAAGTATATACAAGTACAAGTAGGTCCTTTTTGCGTGAGGATGGAGTAGGTAGACTATGTCCAGCACCTAATGTGTTAAAACTAAAGGTTGCTACATACGTGACGGGATTTTTCCCATGCCAGACGGAACGTGATATTTTTATATGAAACGCTGTCAAGAAATTGTCACGTTCCGTCCGGGAAAGATCACGTTACGTATGTTTAAAGTCCACGAACACTTTATGAACAACTAACGACCCGCCCCGGCTTCGCACTGCTGTGTTATGCATGTATTATATCTAAAAACCTTCCTCTTTAATCACTCTATCTATTAAAAAAACCGCATCAAAATCCGTTGCGTAGTTTTAAAGATCTAAGCATACATAGGGACATAGGGAAGGCGAAAAGTGATTTTATTTTATACTAGAGACCCGCTCCGGCTTCGCACGGCTATACTATGCATGTATTATACATATAAACCTTTCTCTTGGATCACTCTATCTATTAAAAAAAAACCGCATCAAAATCCGTTGCGTAGTTTTAAAGATCTAAGCATACAAAGGGACATAGGGACGGCGAAAAGTGACTTTATTTTATACTATGTAGTGATAGTGATGCACGTCACGTCCCCGTCACGTCCGTGATTTTATCCCGTTACGTATGCAGCGACCTTTAGTGTTAACTTACGCGAATTCTTCATAAGTCTTTGCAGTGTGTATGGCGTTGCATTTAACATCGTTCACCCTCCAATGTTTTCTGTCTTCCTCCAAACAATCTTTCAATTGCTTTTCCATGGCGGCCACATCATCTTGGCTTAGGGGTTTGTTCATTTTCTGACAAAAAAAAGAAAATATTCTGAAAAACCTTAGTAGATACGGTAATTGCAGACCCACCATAGAGTTCTAAAATTTGTATTATTGGAATGTTTTTATTCTTATTGGTTATTTTAAATAATAATTTATTGGTCTTCTTACCTATTTGACCAAATAAATACTAGAATCTTTGGTGGATATCTGTCGACGCATTTTAGTATGAAGTAGAGTTCTTAGAATATACCTACTGACAACAGAGATTACACAGCTGAACCATGTGGCTGAACTGTTGTATCTAGAAACATAGGTAAGACTTACTCTTAAATTAATATTTTTCAAAATAACGAAAATGAGGGGATTTCCGCGATATCCTATGGGTATAACTTACCGATTTCTTCCTACTTCTTTTGACTAGATAGAAAAAACTTATTAAGTAGCTTATTTATCACTGAAAATCACAATTTTCTAGCGTCTACCGCCACCACCAGCGTCTATTTTGTCAATAATGACGCGCACCGTTACCATAGAAACAAAATTTTCAGTAGGATAACCAAGAAGTTTTCATATCATATTATCATCAAATAGGTCGAATACATTCTTTCTTTTTTTCTTCTGTTCAGCCAACTCATTAAAATAAGCAAGAAGTTTTTATACCTCATAATTATCATGAAATAGGTCGAATAATAGGTATTCTTTCTTTTTCTTCTATGCAGCCAACTCATTAAAATAAGCAAGGAGTTTTCATACCTCATAATTATTGTGAAATAGGTCGAATATATTCTTTCTTTTTTTTCTGTTCAGCCGACTTATTAAAATAAGCAAGGAGTTTTAATATAGGTACCTCTACCTAGTGAAATGTTATGAAACGGATTTCCTAGGTCTTCTATGAATGAAATAGCCGTCAGTTGTTTTTTTATTCTACTTTTGGTCAACCGACTGGCAAGCAGTTCGCTGTTGTTTGTACCTTTGCTCAGCTTTATCGGTTTTCTAACTTGATGTTTGCAAAATACTTCGCGTAAACAAAATTAAAGTATAAGTCGACTGGTTCGGTTAAATCGCTGGAGTTATTACGATCTGCAACTATTCAACCAATTTAAAATTGAAAAGGTTATAGAATTGACGACAAAAAACGCCGACCAAGTTTGTTAATAATTAATCCCGTTTATTATTTAATTATTTATTTTTATATAAGTATTTATTTTTCGGAGAAACCGCGTAATAGTTGCTATAGTCCTTTAGTGGTCGAATTTACAAAAACATATTTCATAGTGCTCGCCTAAGTCCTAATTGTAACCAAATTGCGAAACAGACTCGTAGCTCTTGTAGTTTCAGAGTTCCTAATGTGACTTTTCTCTTTTATTTGAGCAAGGTACCTGCTTGTAATAAGGGCCACCTGCCAACTTAATTAAAAACTAAATATTTCGTAAAAATAGTGAAAACTAGTACTTACTTAAAAACTAGGTCATTAGATACATATTTGCTTGTTAATCTGAAAAACAATTCATTTGTTTATTCTGTTATTTTGTCATTAATATCAAGGTTTTTAAGAAACCTTTTAGTGGCCCTTATTACCTGCCAGTACACTATAAAACTTCCAATCAAAGTTGGTGTTGTTGAGTTGATGCATAGTTGATATTTTGCGTAAGTGGTATATTTTGAGTTAGGCGTTTTGCGTAGTTGGTTTTATGTGTCGAAAGGAAAGAAATTGTAAAAAATCTGTAGTTAAGAAGTGTTTCATTCAAAGTGGTAGAGTTACGTAAAAATTAACAAACGTGACCACAGAGCCGAGTGAGGGATCCGGTCGGTTCTTTGTTAAACTTTATAACTTAAATGCCGTATTAAAATTAACAGACATGTATTTAGGTGAGTTTTTGTTTGTTTACTTTATATACCTAAGTACGTAGTAGATGTTTAAAGATACTTTTACTCCCATCATCACTTCACTATCACTACATAGTATAAAACAAAGTCGCTTTCTCTGTCCCTATTTATGCTTAAATCTTTAAAACTACGCAACGGATTTTTATGCGGTTTTTTTTAATAGATAGAGTGATTCAAGAGGTAGGTTTATATGTATAATACATGCATAATATAGCCGTGCGAAGCCGGGGCGGGTCGCTAGTAAGTATTATAAATCCCATAGTTTGTTTATTAATGTATTTGTTTCGTGACTTAAGTATACTATGTCTTTTGTCATTCCTTAAAGTACAGTCACATTACCAATTAGCTGAACCCCACGTGACCTAGACCTCACTCGCAAATCCGTAAGGTTGTAAAGTGATGTTACCTGATTTTGTTTTTTTTTAAACAATATGCTATACAATACAATGTACAATATATAAAAACAACAAAATAGGTAAATACTATATTTTGTACAGATATGAGAATGAGCTCTGGGTCACGTGGGGTTCAGATAATTAGTAATGTGACTGTACCAGTATGCCGATTTTCATCCAAATCTGTCCAGTCGTTTGACCGTGAAGAGCGACAAACAAACAAATAGGTAACAATACAAACAAAAACTGAACCAACATGCAAAAATTCAACTTCCTAGGATAAGGGAAAGTGGTTCTAATTAAGCTTGCAAGCTTTGAATGACAAACAGCGGGACAGGTAAAAAAAAATAAAAAAAGGGTTGTAATTAAAAAAAATAAAACTGCGGGTAATAAGGGCCACTAAAAGATTTTTAGAACCTTGATATCAGTGACAAAATAAATTGTTTTTCAGATTGTCAATAAACAAATATTTATCTAATTTCTTTATTTAATTTATTTTTGTTATTTAAAAAAGCAATTTGTCGGCAGTAGTAGTAATGACCTGTTTTTAAGTTGTTTTCAAATTTTACAAAATATATTTAACTAGCGACCCGCTCCGACTTCGCACGGCTATATTATGCATGCATTATACATATTATTATAAACCTTCCTCTTGAATCACTCTATCTATTAAAAAAACCGCATCAAAATCTGTTGCGTAGTTTTAAAGATTTAAGCATACAAAGGGATATAGGGACATAGGGACAGAGAAAGCGACTTTATTTTATACTATGTAGTGATAGTGAAGTGAAGTGATGATTTAGGTGGCAGGTAGCCCTTATTACCCGGAAGTACCCTAAGAAAATAATCGTTTGTTATTTCAGTTATTTAAAACTGCAAATACCATGTTAATTGTTTTTATTTTGTAGAGATATTTCAATGTTGTAACAAAAATTTTAAAATCATATAATTTGACTAAATACAAGCCTAGTTGCTCAGTTCGGGGCTAGATGACAATGTCCTACAATATTGTTTTTAGGGTTCGTGCGGAACCCTAAAAACAATAATGTAGGACATTGTCTCTCGAAAGGTAAAAAAAGATCACTTTCCTTTCCGTCTGTCTGTCTGTCCGTGTGTCACCACCGATTATCCCAGGAACGGGTGGACCTAGCAAGTTGAAATTCATACCAGATACTGAGATCTATAGTCCCTATTAGGTGCATAAAAATCAAGGTCCTGAGTCAACAAAAGATATGGGCAAATTTACTTTTTGCGAAAACTTGTAAGTCCAAAATGTAACTAAATTTTCATCTTTTTTAAATTTCGGATTTTTTTTTTCAGAACTAAGCCTGCTATCACTACAGCTAGCTTCAGGATTAGGTTACGTTGCGTACGAAATGTTCCAGGGTTTCGACGTGCTACCAACTTCATCCCATCCGAGAAAACATACTCAGCACAAACATAGCACCGTTCCAATGACGGCCACCACTGTACGTTCCAACACTTACTTTAAATTGATCACTAGATGGCGCTGTCTGCAATGTCTTGCAATCTGTATTTCTTGATGCTCAAAAGCTCCAAGAGCTATCGCATTGTCCATTTTTTGGCTTTTCAGAACGTAGGTACCTACTTTTTTTGAAAACTGGGTTTTCTAGAATTATTTTACGACACGAAACTTTCTTGTTAAGGACGCATTTACTGTCTTTTCATTCAAAATGATCGTTACTTTATACATCGAACTGACACAAAGACAATTAAGTTTAACCTTCACAATCAATACATAGTATAAAACAAAGTCGCTTTCATCTGTCCCTATATCCCTTTGTATGCTTAAATCTTTAAAATTACGCAACGGATTTTGATGCGGTTTTTTTAATGGATAGAGTGATTCAAGAGAAAGGTTTATATGTATAATACATGCATAATATAGCCGTGCGAAGCCGGGGCGGGTCGCTAGTATTTCTATAAAATAAGCTTTACCTACTACGTGAGCAAAACATTTTGGAAGATTGATGATCTACTTTTGTGGTTTAAGGATTAATCGTGAAATTTTTGTTCGTAGGTGTCTTTTTTATACGAATTCATGTTTAATATTTCTATGATATCGTATCTACCTAGTATATTTATTATTATTTGAAATCTTGTAGTTATTAAGATCTTTGTACCGAAAGTCGGCCTATTTTCATAGTTTTTGCGGGAAGAGGCTACGGAAAACAATTATTTTTTGTATTAACCGTAAATTATTTTGAAATTATTTTTATACATTCTACAGGTAAGTGTTGTCTGATTCATTTGGTATCTTTAAAATACTTTTGTAAAACTAAACCGGAAAACCGGAAAATGATCCGGAACCAGCTATAACTTGCTAATATTTTGACACTTTCCATAAATGCGTCCATATGATAATTTCTGATAGGGTATTTTAACAATAATTTTTACATTTTTTGACTTTTTTCATTCATGAATTATCAATAACTATTATTAAAATACTGCTCGCTGCTGGTGAAATGGAGTTCAAACTATATATAGGCACATGATACTCATGTGATATAGGTACAGGCCTTAAAGAAAGCTTATTAAATGTATAAGAATAAGAGCTTTAATATTTTTTGTTGTTTTTTTTTCAGCAAACCACCCCCTACCCCCCAATCAAATCAACCCACCCTCCCATCTTACCAATCCCGTCCACAAAACTAAAATGTCCCGAAGAAGAAGCCCCCTCAAACATCGGACCCTACGAAGTACCATCACAAAGGGACCTGGTACTCCTCATCAGGTCTACATTGATGAACGCCTTCAATATGTACCACATGAAGGCACTTTACTTTTTAAAGGACATTAAAGATGTGAGTGTTTTTCATTGATTCCTCTATAGTTTTTGAAGTCATCACTACATCACTACATAGTATAAAAAAAGTCGCTTTCTCTGTCCCTATATCCCTACGTATGCTTAAATCTTTAAAACTACGCAACGAATTTAGATGCGGTTTTTTTAATAGATAAAGTGATTCAAGAGGAAGGTTTATATGTATAATATATGCACAATATAGCCGTGCGAAGCCGGGGCGGGTCGCTTATATACTTCTTTAAAATTATGAGAGTGAAATTTTAAGATTTCGAAGATTCTGTCTGAATCCAAACGTCGCATGTTGCAGCTACGTAACACAGAAGTAACAGGTTGAAACTGCCCGCAAAAAAAAGAAGACAGACAGACGGATGTATTTTTCATTGTTCCGTGCCTCAAAAATAGGAACCTTATTCTTTTAAGAGCACTTTCATCTGTCAATCTGTTTATATATATTTTTTCTTTTTTTTAACATTTATCTTCAAAAGTTTGGGCTGGGTAACCTTTACAGTCTATATTCCTCTACACAGAAAAAAAGGTTTCTAGAAGAGCAAGAAATAATTCTCTCCCTATAGACGCTAGAGAATCATTTCTTGTAAGGGTTCCGTATCCAAAGCGTAAAAACGGGACCCAATTACTAAGACGCCACTGTCTGTTTGTCACCAGGCTGTATCTCATGAACCGTGATAGCTAGACAGTTGAAATTTTCACAGATGATGTATTTCTGTTGCTGCTTTAACAACAAAAACTAAAAACAATATAATAAAATAAATATTGCAAGACATTCCACACATCGCCATTTAGCCCCAAGCAAGCTAAGTGACTAGTGTTATGGGTGCTAGACTACGGTTATACTACTTAAATATACTTTTCTTTTGTAAATATGTATAAACTTATAAACAGCCATGTCACAGCTAAATATCTAAGCATAAATACTTGTCTGAGGCAGGAATTGAACCCGCATTCCCGTGTTTGACAGTCCAGCATATTGGTACGGAATTCTTAGTGCGCTAGTACGACTCGCACTTGGCAGGTTTTACCATGATATTCCAACTAATTCGAATAAAACTAATTCCCCAGGCAACGAAAGCAACAGTATCCATAGAGAACAACTGCCACGGTGCCGGTACAGATAAAAAGTCTTACAGAATCTGTGTACATCGGATCAGCAAGAAATGTGAACTTATCACGAAGACACTAGTCACGTCACTCGAGAAACAAAGGCAGAATGTTTCTAACTTCACAGAGGTAAGAGAGAGTTCTCCTTCTTATCTATAGCACAAATTAAGAGGACGGGTACTGGCGCTCTCTCCATACAACCGTAGTCGACTGTTTCCTCCCTGGATAATGACACTAGAGCAAATATTTTTGTTGCATAAAACCTATAACTGCCAATCTTATTTTTTTAAATATATTTCAAAAATAAGACATAGGGTCATGGCAAGTATAAGTTTTATGCAACAAAAATATTTGCTCTTGTGTCATTCATTATCCAGGGAGGAAACAGTCGACTACGTTTGTATGGAGAGAGCGCCGGTACCCTTTCCTCTTAAAGGAGTAATTGATTAAGTAGAGTCAGATCCGCCCACTCCAGAGTGCTGCCAGGTCTTTGGCGTTATTATTAGCTGACATCAGGTCAGCCAATGTATAGCTGGAAGGGCAGGTCAAGAGGAGCATAGTTTGATCGGGAGGACACCGACATGGATCAATCATGCCTTAACTTAGCTATACTTGGTAGCCCTGGAGAGATACTGTGAAAGCTCATCTGCAAGAACTTCAAGTCAACTGGTAAGAACTTCAGGATAGGGAGCGGGGTGGAAGACTCTTGTTTCGGATGCCAAGATCTATCCTAAGTTACCGAACCAGCAAAGTAAGTACCCATTAGCTTTTACCATATTTGCCTGCTTACTTAGCTTATAACTTGGATCGGTGGGATGACTCAGGTAGCCCTGGATGAACTTCACCTGCAAGAACTTCAAGCCAATAACTGGTAAGAACTTCAGGATAAGGAGCGAGGTGGAAGACTCCATAATTTCCCCTAAATTCTCTAAAAATTCATAGTAGATAACAAGGTATTTTCTAAACTTGGGATACGCCCAGGATAATTTGAGATATTTTTAAAGATCCCGTTGTAGTCTTTTGTAAGTAAGTAAGTACTTATTCACTCTATCAAACGTCTGCAGCTTTAAACCATAACAGGCCTGATGCATTCCGCACTTTAAAAGTAGTAGGTACTTACATAGGCTGGCTTCTGTTTGTCGCGTCTATTCATCCAATTCCATAAGAGTCCCTAAGTCGAAAGGTAAAAACAATAGGTACCTACCTAAGTATTATTAGAAAATTTGGGGCGGTTGTGTTTGGTCAAAATGCACGTTTGGCCAAAGGTGTATGTCGCCAAAACATGTGCAATTTTCAAAAAAATTCTGAATTCTGATTTTGATGTGTCCCATAAATTGAGTTTTGTGTTTACGTAATAGAAACATATTTTGTTCAAGATAACAGTTACATAAATAAAAGCACTGAATTATTGTTTATATTCCTGCTCTAATCCTTGTAAAACTTTTTCAAAAAAAATTTTCATTTATGAAAAAAATATTAAAAATTAGAACTTTGAGTGTGCAAATGTATGGAGAGTGATGTGTCCCATTAAGCAATTTATGGAACACATCAAAATCAGAATTCAGAATTTTTTTGACAAATGCTCACATACCTACGTTTCGTCAAAACCTCGTACTGTCATGGTAGGTACTTAAATTACAACTTTTCTTCTTTTTAGGAGTCAATATGCAACATAAAATTAATGAAAGCCGATCCAGTCCAGCTGATAAAGGTCATAGCAATGGAGGAGGCATCATTGGAGTTCGCTCTACCTGGCTTCCTGAGATTATTGGGTTCATGCGCTATTTATTGTAAAATGTGAGTTTTTTTACACGATTTATAAAGTAAAGCAAATCTATGACACGCGTAGTGATTAAAGCTTTCTAGAAATCCTTCATGAAAGTACCTACCTACAACGATCGATTAAGCCGTCTTCGAATCTGTGAAAAAATATTAAAAAAAAATACGCGACGAATTCAGAACCTCCTCATTTTTCTGAAGTCGTTCAAAAAAATAAAATAGGGTCCCATCGTCTTTTGCATTAGATGCCTTGAGTTATTTACGCACTCGATCAAACAAATCGTATTCTGTATTTCCCATGAAACTTTAGAACTGGAATAGTACGCAATTTGAGCCGACACAGTGAAATCTAGCTTAAAATACAGTAGGTACCTACCTATCTATGGTATTATGGTGACTAAATATTATGATTTGATTTTTTTATTAGTAAATTCTAGTGCTGAAGTTTCATGGTAAATACCTACTCAAGCAAGATATACTTAATACTATACCTACGTTAGATTGAGTGCGTAAATTAAATTACTTGCAATACCCAAAGGGTAAAAACGGCACCCTTTTGTTAAGACTCCACTGTCCCCATACTAAAAAGATAATTGGTACGGAACCCTTCGTGCGCTAGTCCGACTCGCACTTGGCCGGTTCATTAAGTTTTTTTAATTTCAATATGGCGTTACTTCCGTTGCCGCTAATTGGTATAAGAAGTTAGGTATAATGTACGGTTCAACGACCCAGACTTCACAATGAGTCATTAAAATCACAAGACGAAAAATTTATAATATAAAATCTAGTTATTATGTAATAAAACTGGTATTTTATTTCTGTTTTAGATCGGATCAAAAACAAACATTCCTCCGAAAACCATCACGGCACTTGACCGACCAACAGCTAGTCGTAAAACATTTATTAACGAAGAAAAATTACATACAACTACTACAAAGCTCTTAAGAATGATAATAGCATCAAAGGTCCCATGCATACCTCGAATTCTTCGCATTTTTTTTTAATGAACGCATCCGAACTTAGCCTATCGATTGAGCTTATACAACTCGCGTGTTTTCTACTAGATGGCAGCACATTGCTTGAACTTTTGACGTGAACTTAATTGTAACTTAACCAAAATAAGTAATTTTATAATGTGATACGCATAGTGATAACCGTGTGAATGTATCAGAAATTACAATACAATGTGTGAGAATTGGACGCGTTTGATTTTATACTGTGCAAAGTGTATCCTGCTTAGAATTTTGTAGCTTTAAAAAACTGCATTTACACGGTAAGTTAACTTATTTATCTACATAAATCCCTCTTTTAATCCTTATTAAGTTATTTTTCTATGTTTCCAATACATTTTTAGTGTTATATTGTTTAGAATTACAATAATGTTGACACTTTGATTTGAAACGAATCAAGCAACTTTCTCTGTGTGGGAACGGAAATAAACTTGCACCAGTTGTAGATTAGTAAACTTTAATGGCATAATTCAATCGCCAATTAATTAAGTTGGTAAAAACCTAAGTTCTAGAAACTTTAGGTTAAAAATTAAGTAAAGAATGTCTAGTTAGAATAGTTAATATGAGCTTTCTTGAAAGCTTAGTTTTAGCTAGTGACAGTTCGAAGGTAAGAGTTGTAATTCATAGTAAAAGGCACAATTTGTTTTCCATAAAACATAGGTAACTTACCAATTTTTTTATTAATCTGTTTTATAACATAATTTGTAAGTTAACTTATCTAACTCAGAACTTCTGTTATTGTTTTTACTTTACTATATTGAGCCTATACGGATACCTAATAATATTCAGTTAGCTTTAATGATAATCAGATTCTCACATATCAAGAACTTAGATTCTACCTTAAAATTGTTTTCATTTCAAGATATCCTTACTTTGGTACATGGGACCAAAATGTAGTAAGTATTACAACAATACTAAATTTACTACACTTAAATAGCAAAATAAAACCAAACAATATTTAAATGTAACATGATTTATTACTGATTTCTTAGTTCTGGTTCTGTACCCAAGGGTAAAACCGGACCCTTTTACTAAGACACTGTCTGTTTGTCTGTCACCAGGGCCATGTCTCATGGATCGTGATAGCTTGACAGTTGTAATTTTCACAATAATATGGTGTATAATACTAAAAACAGAATATAATGGTAAGGAACCCTTCGTACACAAGTCGCTTCGCTTGGACGGTTTTTGTTTTACACAAAAATCTTATTCTTATTTTTACCAGATTAATTGCAATCATAAAAATTATAGTGTGGCGTAGTAAGAATTTGTAAAACTAATGTAACCTGTCTTTTACCATGAAAATTATACGCTGAAACAATTTGTTTTAAGAAAATAAGGCAACTGTGTTGTTTATTTAATTAAGTTAGAGTTGTGGATTGGATTGGATTTATATTACTATTTTGTAGTAATAGGTAGGTATTCCTAAACTAAGAAAATAAATGCAATTAATCTGGTACAAAAACTTTTATTTATCTATTCTTAAATTCATTCGAGTTAAGTATCATATTTATTACTTAAAAATCAGCCTTATTTCAAATCTTATAAAAACGATTGCTATTTTTTACTCTTTTTCTTTTCTTTGTGAGACTTTTTTGATTTTTTAGACTTTTTCTTTTTGTGTTTTTTCTTCTTTTCCTTTTCTGAATCAGTGTCCGATGAACTGCTTGATGATGATGATGTGCTTGATGATCTGGTGGATAGAAATAATAAATGTAAATATTTACCTAAGCATATTATATTGGCCTTTTATATCTAATAGATATGATGTATACTACGCCAGCAACTTTAATACATGGTATTCATGCCGCTGTAGTGCCTGGGACTTGTACGGTCGGCTGCATAATTACAGCCCCCGGTAGAGTTCAAAAATGAATATTATTGGCATGTTTTCATTCTGATAATTTTTCACTACATAGTATAAAACAAAGTCGCTTTCTCTGTCCCTATATCGATTTGTATGCTTAAATCTTTAAAACTACCCAACGGATTTTAATGCGGTTTTTTTAATAGATAAAGTGATTCAAGAGGAAGGTTTATATGTATAATACATGCATAATATAGCCGGGGCGGGTCGCTAGTGTTTAATAAATTCATGAGTTAGAAGACTTTAAACTTCAACTAAAGCTGGTGCCTAGAATCTGGCTTGTGTTGAAAACATTCTTATAACAGCTGTTTTGGAGCTCTACATGACTAGCACTTATACTATCATCTTAGCTTAGTTGACAGTGTCCAGAGGAAAGTACTCATCAAATAGGTTTGGAGCCAATGTAGCTGAGAGCTGGTAATGTTTTCCTACTGAATAGACTCTTTTAGTTTTACGGGGCTGTTACCGCATTTAGCCTCATTATTTGGGCCATTGTGCGTTGAATAGACTCTTACTACCAGATTGAAACTTGATTTATGGTACTGTCAGAATCAGAATTGTAGAGCTCCAAAACAGCTATTAATATAATATAATAACTATATGTTCCGAATCAGTACCTAAAGCGGCGCCATACACGAAAACCGGCACGATTCGCGGTGCCCCGTGGTAGGACGAACCTAGTCAAAAAATCACCAATCACGCGGGTTTTACACACACTAAATTTAGTTGCCGAGCAAATTGACGTATTTACATGCGGGAAGAGTGAATTCCAAAAAGTATCTTTATGAATTATTTGTTATAATTAATTTAAATTTATTTTAACTACGCTATTGCATTGGGGAATCCTGTAATGATAGATGTAGTTTTTCTGATAAATAAATAAATAAAATAAATAAATAAATAATGTTTTCAATTAAAAAAAAAATGCTTTCAGTCATAATGGTATTTAGGATATAAAATTAAAAAAAAATCTTTAAGTGAGGAATCAACTGTCTCCTATATTACAGGTGATCCTAGTTTAGGAGACAGGGACTCCACGTTTTATCTAAAATCTACATTGTTTACATGTGAACCATTTCCCTAATTATTTTTATCATAGCATTATAAGAATCTACTATTTTTGTATAAGATAAAATCCAGGGAAACAATTTTTGTCATGACAATTGTAGCATCTTTATTTGTGAATAAAGTTATTATTATAGATTCTAAGCAAGATTCTAAGGTCATGCGCGAGTTCAAGTTTAAAGTCTTTAACTTTCATATAATAGATAAATATTATTAGAATAAAAACATTCCAATGATAGTAATTTAAGAACTCTACTGGGTCTGCAATTCTGACTGCAACCATATATTTAATCCTTGGGAATAAAATACTGAGTACTTTCTATCCCAATATTTCTACATTATGGCACTGTGACTTATAAGGGTGAAACCACTGCTTATAACCTAGAGGTAAATTAAGTTCCCAGTAACAAAATAGCTACCTAGATCTCTTCCGTTTCTTCCTCTTCTTCTTTTCTTTAGCTTTCTTCAGCTTCTCTTCAAGTTTCTGTTTGAGTTCCGCTTCTCGTAAGCTCTGCAGAGGGGTTGCATAGTCATTTTCACTGTCGCTGCTTGTACTGCTTACATCTAATACTATCTCCTTGTTTGGATCCACCTGAAACATTGTCAGCCTTATTCCAAAAGGAGGTTTAAGGATAGTCCGAGATGTGGTTTTAAACCTTAGATTTGGATACAGATTTACTCGTGAACTACAGTCTAAACACTATCCCTTTATAATCTATGGAGATAGTATTTAGACTATAGTTCCTATTAGATTTTATAGGGATAGTGTTTAGACTTCAGTTCACGAGTAAATCTGTATCCAAATCTAAGGTTTAAATCCACATCTCGGACTAACCTTAAACCTCGTTTTGGAATAAGGGGGTGTAGGTTTTAAAAAATCTTATAAAAATATTAGGAATTACTAAAAATATTAGGAATACACTATTAAAAAGCTGAATTTATGTATTTGATACTATTCTCAGAGTGTTTTAAGGTTATGATAGCTTCTATTTTGACTTGGAAAACAAAAATCAGGAAGAAAATTCAATTCATTTTATGGGGAAAAATGATAATTTTTAACCCAATTTTGGTCTAGAAATGTAGATTTTAAAATGATAGCAATAAAGGCTTTCATTTTAAACCTGATATTTGTAATATTTAAAGAAATTAACTGTCTAAAAGCTGATAGCATCTTTGAAGCAGAATATTGGTGAAATCATGGTTAAATTTCACCATTACACATACCTTGATGAAATTCCTACATTGAAATGTGAGGTGTCCAGCGTAACCACACTTCTTGCACGCGGATCTCGAAGATTCCTTGTTGATTTTACTCACTAAATCGTAATTATCCATTGCTCTAATTCCTTTTTATTACGAATTTACCAGAAAGATTATTCACAAAAAAATGTTTGCACAACATGGCACTACCAAGTGTCAAAATCACTAAAACGTCAATGTCAAACTTAAAATACGTTCCGCTAAACGTACGTAAATTGAAACGGTACTAATATTTTCTCATTTATTCACAGCTGCCTAAATAAATAAGGATTTAAATTTTTTTTACAAAAGAAATGTTCTACGATGGCGGAGTTTTTACCACTTTGCGACGTGCTGTTCAACGTGATTTCACTAGCCGGGTACTTTTGCGATGTTGTCTTCGACGTCGTTATGGGGTATGCTTTGCTAGAGAGAGGATATAAGGGTACTTTTGCTGCTGCTATTTCTATCGTCGTCACTTCACTGCTAATATCACAGGTAAGATGACTAAACTAACGTAAAACGGAACGGTTTTATAACCTTTTTTACTTACAGCATCGCGCGACATGGTCATACTGCCACTTTTAAATAAATTATTTTTCGTAGGTGCTATCAATACGGTGGTACTTCCACGTGTGGTTTGATAGCGAAGAACGAAAAGGCCGACCTCCATGGCTGCCCATAGTCCTGCATTGCTTGCAACTCGGCGTACTGTGGCGGTATGCTAGGCTGTTGATGCCTTTGGAGTTGAGACGTGTGAAGCATCAAGTTAGGGACCTGTGTAAGTACCTACAGCTAGGGACCTATCCGATAAGCGAATTAAAAAAAAATTACTTTCGTATTTTCTCAACTTTTTCTGTAACTAACAGCGCTTTGCAGTTTCACCCGCGTAACTCCCGATCCCGTGAAAATATCGGGATAAAAAGTAGCCTATGTTATTCCCAATGAATCAATGTATCCTCATACCAAGTTTCATCTAAATCGGTCCAGTAATTTCGGAGCCTATTCGTTACAAACATAAAAGCAAAAACATTTTTTTTCTTTAATAGTAAGTATAGTTGACTGTCCTTACTGACTGCCTGATATATTAACGCTCAGCTCAGACCGCTCGCTGGTTCTTGACACTACATGTTTGGAGGGTAGGTATATTCTTTGTATAATTAGGTTTCCTTCAAACCACGCAGGTGAAGCAGCAGGCAGAAGTTAGTTGCAAAAACAGCGCACTCCGGGAGTGCAGGCAGAAGTGAAAACTGTATATCTGTGTAAAATCTCATATGTCGCGAGAACATACGCAAAAAGAGTTTTAGATGAAAAAAAAAATAGTCGGACGACAAATAGTCGTCCGACATTTGTCGTCCAACAAATAGTCGTCCGACATTTATCGTCCGACAAATAGTCGTCCGACATTTGTCGTCCGTCAATAGTCGTCCGTTAAAAAATACCATATGTACGTCTTAATACACTCACAGCCAAATTAAAAACAGTAGGCCCAGGCATACATTTTCGCCGCGCCGTAGAGAGGGGATAGCTGTCTACTCTCCATCCGTCTTACGCTTTTTCGATCAGGTCACGTGTCCTGACGCGAGTTTAAGATTTTATACCCATTACAGAAAAAGTGCTCAACGCCGCTAAAGAAGTTTTCACTTCAAAAACTGACTCTGTCTTAAAATTACATGCGTTAACTTCCCTAGTCTTGTAAGTTACAGGATTCAATTTAAATCTAGAAAAACCGGGCAAGTGCGCATCGGACTCACGCACAATGGAATCCGTGCCCCACTTCAATTTTTTTTTCAATTTTTAAGATTTGCTATAAAACGGCAACAGAAACACATCATCTGTAAAAAATTCAACTGTCTAGCTATAACGGTTCATAAGATACCCTTACTGAACCCTAAAAACATTGATTAACTTTTGATGATGAACTTTTTGACGTGATCTATTAAATCGATGAACACCGGCACTCACAAAAAAGATGACGTCATCGCTCACGTTACGCTCACGTTACCAGTGACTTCATGGCTCACGTTTCGTTATTGTCAAATTAATTTACAGACAACCATTTGTCAAGTCTCAAGTCTCGAGTCCCAATCACTATCAGTTTGACGTTATCACGTAAAACTACCGCTCGTAAACCGACTTTACAGACAACCATATTTTATTTAAATCAGAGTTATAATTATTTTCCCCCGATCCCAGGTATGTTACGCCTAGTCCACGCGTTCTGTGAAGCAGCACCCATGTTGCTGCTGCAACTCCACATTCTGTTCAAGGACAGCGTCAGAGAGACCAGCAACGAGCTCGGAGTCACGCCAGAACCGAGCATTGATGAACCTGATGGTAAAATATTAGTTTTTATAAGGGACTAGCTGCGCTCCGCGGTTTCACCCGCGTATCTCCCGATCCCGTGGGAATATCGGGATGTAAGCTATCCTATCTCTCAAGTTGGATCGAACTGCACATGGTGTGCGAATTTTATTATAATCGGTTAAGTGGTTTAGGAGTCCATTGAGGACAAACATTGTGACACGAGATTTATATATATTAAGAAGAAGATAATTAAGGTGAAAGGGTACCGGCGCTCTCTCCATACAAACGTAGTCAACTGTTTCCTCCCTGGATAATGACACTAGCGCAAATATTTTTGTGCCATAGAACCTATAACTGTTTTGTTTTGAATATGTTTTGTTTTTTTTTTTTTCTAATTATCATAGAAATTAAGATTTAAAAAATAAAACAAATAAACTTAGGGGCATGGTCGTGGCAGTTAAAAGTTTTATGCAACAAAAATATTTGCTCTAGAGTCATAATTCAAGGAGAAAACAGTCGACTACGTTTGTACGTAGATGTACCGACTTAAGAGGAAATGATACCGTGGGCTACGGTACCTTTTTAATAAATACCTTCTTTAATAAAATTAAAAACCAACAAATAAAATTATTAAAACTTTTAATCAGTCGTACCGAAAAACTAAAACTTAAAAGTGATTATGATAAATTGTTTAAAATATGCAATGTTCTGCCTATTGATCTCAAAGTTAAAAGAGCTTTATTAGTGGAACAATTTGAAAGTAGCGAACATAAAAGGGAAGTGGTTTTTGGATACCCAACTCGTAAGTCTAAGAAAAAGGTACTTACTGTACCGCGAGTGTCGAATTACTATGGTAAGCGTACTAGGAGATATTGTGTACCGAGTGAGGTGAACCGACTGCCTCCCGATCTGACTTCGGGCGCAAAACGTAAAAAAACAATTAAAGAAAACTCTTACTAAGCACTATTTGTCATTGTGCCCTTAGTCGGCGAGCGGTGGTTGCTATTTGCTTACTCAACACTATTATAACACCTACCTACCTACTTACCTCAACTGATACGAGATCGACTTGCTTCGAACGATGCCTACCTACTTTTAATATTTTAAAATATACACACTAGCAATTAAGTACTAAAATAGGAACTACTGCCGACAAACTGCTACGCAGTTTGGCAGAATAAATGTAATCATTATTTTTAAGTGTTTGTGGTAAATAAATGCATTAAAAAAAAAAAATCTACGTTAAATGACAAGGCCAATTTTCGTAAATAACATTGTTTAAACTACATTGCAATATCATTCTGATTACATTTTGATTACAAAAAATACCATCAAAGTCAGAGCTAGTATTTTGAGCTACTTTTAGGGTATTTTTTGTAATCGAAATGCAATCGAAATTATATTGGATATTAAAATGTAATTTGAACAATTTTATTTACGAGAATTCAATGTTAAGCTGTATTTGCATTGCATTATGGGGTTAGTATCAGACGGTCTAAAACGCATTTTACTTACGAGAAATTGGCCTCCAGGGCCTTTATTCGCTAAGGTTCAAGTCGTCGGGCGCGCGTGATTAGGACGAGATTTCACTACAAAAACTGCCCCCACTCCGCCCCTAATCACGCGCGCCCAACGACTTGAACCTTAGTGAATATAGGCCCTGATGATAGTGACGCTCATCGTCACTTATCATCGGAAGGCCAATTCAGCTGAATTGCAACCGAAATGAAATTGCATTCTAATTTAAAAAAAGATATATTTACGAGAATTGGCTTTCAGTATGTATATCTTTTAATAATCCCTGTATGTATATAAAATTGTCGTGTCGCGGTGTTAGTTGCCAAACTCCACTTAAACGGCAAAACCGATTTGTATGAAATTTTTTGTACATACTCGTTAAGTCTGAGAATCGAACAAGATCTATTTATTTTCATTTTTTCCTTTATATTTGTTTTTTTTAAATGGCAGAACAACGTGTGCCGGGTCAGCTAGTAAGTATAGTATATATTTATTTATTGTTTCAGCTAACAAAGCGTTTGCGGAACTAAATGTAATATCAGCATCTCTATCACTATTCTCCGTTTGCTGGGCGCTCGCTAGCTTCAGCAAGAACGTCCGCCTTCAGAACGTGCACCGGCTCGTCTTGACCTGGTTAGGTGTTATATTTCAGGTAAGTTTTATATGTAGACAGAGTATTCATTTATAACGTTTGAAAAATTATAATGATGAATGAGTTTGGTACAATGGCGGGGCAAGACCTTAGTGGGCAAGCTTTAAGTATCAATCAATATAACTACAATATTAATATAATATACTTCTTGTCCATACAAAGGTTGCCTGGAAGAGATAGCTTTCAGCGATGAGGCCAACCTTTGTAGCATTTCGACTTAAGCTTTTTTTTAAATATCTAATGTTATTTGAAAATGGTGTTTACAATAAATAATTTATCCATATATAGGTACAGGGTGATTTTTTTATGTGGCCCTTCAGGGCTATTTCCTAAACTATAGAAGATAGCGAAAAATTCTGAAAGGAGTTGCGTGCCCGATTTTGACAAAAACTAAAACTGCATCATTACATTTTTGAAAAAGTTATTAACCTAGCCAGAAATCGAACCTGTTGATTTTGCAAAAAAAATATAACCTATATTTTAATTCATTTAATTCACCCACCCACCTTCCTTTGATTTGCCACACTATGTTTATTTCCAGCATTTAATGTCTATCAGCAACACTATCGATTGGTATAAAAATATAGGATTATTTTTTTTGCAAAATCAACAGGTTCGATTCCTGGCTAGGGTAATGACTTTTTCGAAAATCGAATGATGCAGTTTTAGATTTTATGTAAATCGGGCACGCAACTCCTTTCAGCGTTTTTCGCTATCTCCTATAGTTTAGATATAGCCCTGAAGACCCACATGAAAAGTTCACCCTGTATATCTATAATATTTAAAGTCCAGAATGCCAATTCTCGTGAATAAAATTGTTCAAATCACATTGCAATATCAATCTAATTGCATTTCGTTTACAAAATATATTCTTGAGGATACAAAAAGGTGACTTTGACTGTATTTTAAGCTACTTTGAGGGTTGTTTTGTAATCGAAATGCAATTTGAATGATATTGCAATGTTATTTACGAGAATTGGCCTGACTGACTGGCTGATGTATCAACACACAGCTTAAACCAACGGACGGATTGGACTAATATTTGGACAGATACCTACCTGCAGGCCTATTCTCTATCCAGTGGCTAACTCGGTGGAAATCAATTTGATATGCACTTTGCAGTACATTGCTGTTTTCCTTAAATGATGGTGATTACCACGTTACGTCATAGCAGCAATGTACTGCAAAGTGCATATCAAATTGATGTCCACCTAGTTAGCCACTGGATAGAGAATAAGCCTACTGTTATAACGTAGGCAATTAGGGATCCGATAAGATGGATGGAAAATTTAAACCTAACGAAGCAGACGCAGCAGACGAAGTCACGGGCAAAGGCTGGTTAATTTCGAAATTCAGTAGTCGAGTCGTTATTAATAAGGCGTCGCTCACGCCTTTTCCGTCTCTCAATAAGTACTTATGTATTTAACACGTTTTTAAGTACAGTCCGCGCGGCGAATGATGACCTCTGCAGTAACTCGAAGGAGACTTACCGCAGAGGTCGTCATTCGCCACGCGGACTGTACTTATTTGATATTTTTGTTTTTAGTTTCTATGGAGATTGGGCACGATATCGGCTCGAATATGTGCCCTAACCGTCTACGGTCTAGTCTATGAATATTGGGTCTTTTTAGTTATAGGTAAGTACTAGTTATAGTAACTATATTATATTTTGAGACATGCATCTGCAGCCCATGCTGAGGCTTTACCCATTCGGGCAACGCACGACTAGATACTCAGATACTTTTCATTTTTATTGTCTGTTCTTTGTATTTACTTTTCCTGTAACTATCTCTTACTGTTTCTTATTTATGTCTAAATTATATGGTGTGTTTGTACGAATAAATTATATTCTATTCTATTAAAATTTACATTGTTTACATGTGAACCATTTCCCTAATTATTTTTATTATAGCACTAGCTGCGCCCCGCGGTTTCACCTGCGTAGTAATTTTCTACGCAACTTTCTTAATTTTTCCTTCCATAAGAACCTGCTCCATACAATAACAAACCCAACAAAAAATGAATTAGCGAAATTGGTCCAGGCGTTGTTGAGTTATGCGCTTACCAACACATTTTGCGATTCATTTTTATATTATAGATTAGAAGAATCTATTATGTAAGATAAAATCTAGGGAAACAATTTTTGTTATGACAATAATTGTAGCATCTATATTTGTGAATAAAGTTATTATTATTATTTTTTTGTAACAGGGTCGTCAAAACTTTCTCATGCTTGTTTTTCTCTTTTCCAAGGTCTACACTGGGTATCAATGTTCCTATGGTTAATTTCCCCCCGGAACGTGTTCCACGGTGAACACATCAGCCGGCCGCGGAAGGCGTACCTTTCTGCGCTCATTGCCTTCGTCTACGTCTTCGCTTACGTCAACTTGCAGGAACTTAATCATAGGCAGAAGATGGTAAGTACCAAACCGGCCAAGTTCGAGTCGGACTGACGCACGAAGGGTTCCGTTCCATTATTATTTTTATGAATCCCTTTCATATAGAATCCTTCGCTCCGTTCTAGATTCAAAATAACTTGGAAACGTAAGTACTATTTGTGATGCAATCTACTTTTGGATAGCCGAAATAGACAGCGAGATCTGTTACAAAATTATTACGTATATGTGACGTCATACTTCAGTTTTTACAAGCGATCTAGGACCTCTTTGACACGTCAAAACATTTAAATTCTCAGCCTAGTTTGTCCGCGGTCCGTCATGCCAAACTACCATACTGCATTTAGTATGGTAGTTTGGCATAGAGGGCATTACAGTGACCAATATTGTCTTGACATCAAACCTCTGAAGCGTCTCGGAAACGGGATATTTAACACAATGTGTTTCCGAAACGCTTTAGCGAGTTTAGTGGTTCGGTGTGAAGCCATTATTTATTCACCGTAAAGTGAATAAATCCGTGTATCGATAGGTTTGGGTCTCAAATGCAACGCGCATTTTTTGAAAATCAAAATACAACAGCAACACGTTTGGTTAAATATCCCGTTTCCTAGCGCTTTGGTGTGAAGGCATTATTTATTCACCGTGAAGCCCTATATCGATTGGCATGGGTCTCAAAATGCACCGCGCATTTTTGGAAAATCATAGGACAACAGCAACACGTTTGGTTAAATATCCCGTTTCGGAGACGCTTTAGCGGTTTGGTGTGAAGGCATTATTTGTTTGCCATAATGCCCTCTATCAATTGGCATGGGTCACAAAATACACCGCAGCATTTTAACTATGCCGAAGAGTCCAAAAGCTTTTCCTTTTATAAGGAATCGTAATTTAATCATTAACAGAATTAATTTATCTACGAATTCTAAGACAAAAGATTCAAGTGCCAAAAATGTTTTATCGAGCTTATAGATGCAGATTTTGTGGTTTGATAGCGATTGTGGAGAAGTCCGTCCTCCAATAATCTTTGCAACACCATCTCTTCAAGATTAGAAATGGTTTAATTGTATTGTAAAAGAGACAAAGAGATTCTATTAGATATTTAATCTTTAATATATAAAGTACTAGCTGCGCCCCACGATTTCACCCGCGTTAGTCCCGATACAGTGAAAATATAAGACGAAAAACGCTGAGCAATTTCACAGATGTCAAATTGACACTTGACAGATGTCAAACTGACATCTGTCACTTTGACATCTGTCACTTTGACATCTGTCACTTTGGCATCTGTCACTTTGGCATCTGTCACTTTGGCATCTGTCACTTAGACATCTGTCGCTTTGACATCTGTCAATTTTTCGACACTTTTCGTTATATTTTAGACAATTCACACAATATCTTTATAAATTATAGCCTATGTTCTATTCTGATGTATAAGCTATATATATTGTAAAGTTTCATTAAAATCCATTCAGTAGTTTTTGCGTTAAAGAGTAACAAACATCCATACATACAAACTTTCACGTTTATAATATTAGTAGGAAGTAGGTGTTGAAGCCTCGGCGTGGAGAAGGTGTTAAAGAAGAGAGTGGACTGTATGGTTTAAAGGGTTTAATTGTTCAGCCGACAAAATATATAACAAGATTACTGAATGAATAAAAGTATGAAAAGGTGTATGAGCGAGACGCACGGTAGGTCGCTCGTAGTATGTGTGATTCAAAGAAAGGTGCGCGGGCGCAGGCTACGGTGAGGAAGCGGGACGCGGGCGGGGGCCGCGCGCTAGTCACCGCAGTAGGGAGGTACGCAGTACCGGTTTGGTTGGCGAGAATATGCTCGCGTCAACAGTAGGATAGGATAGGATTTACGCTAGATTTTAAGTTGTGGTATTTCTTGTTTAGTGTTCCGTAAAGGGAAAAGACGGAACCCTATAACTAAGACTTCACTGTCCGTCCGTCTGTCTGTCACCAGGCTGTATATCATGAACCGTGATAGCTAGACAATTGAAATTTTCACAGATTATAATATTTCTGTTGGCGCTATAACAAAAACTAAAAACAGAAAAAAAATTTGGGGCTCCCATACAACATGGAACGGAACCGCCCGTGCGCGATTCCGACTCGCACTTAGCTGGTTTTTTATAAAATGATCACGCATAACTTTTACAGACTAAACCGATTTTGCTAACATGTTGAAAATAATAATCACACTGAGTACTTTTAATGCAAGTAATTAAGTTTGTGTGTAACGTCTATTAGAAGAAGGTCGTAACGCCAATACTGGTTGATAGTATTATTATTAGTATGACGACCCAGTTGGCACAATGGTCACCATGCCGGACTGCCAAGCACAGGGTTGCGGGTTCGATTCCCGCCTCAGACATGTATTTATGCTTAGATATTGGTATGTGGTCTGGTTGTTTCTATGTATAATAAGTATATATTTAGAAAAGACAAGTAAATAAGTAGTATATCCGTTGTCTAGCACCCATAACACAAGTCTAGTTACTTAGCTTGGGGCTAGATGGCGATGTGTGGAATTTCCTGCAATATGCAATATTATTTATTAATGTGCAATATTTATTTATTTATTGTAGTAAACTGATCATTTACTCATGACTGTACACGCACCAATTTTTTATTTAAATATATATTATAATTCCAGGTGATATTTTACTGCGTGATGTGCGTAGAGAACTCGCTACTGGTCTGCCTGTGGTGGATGTCAGGTCGCGCGCGACGACCGGCCGCGCTCTCTCTCGCTACAGCTGGTGCCTTCATCGCGGGCCTGCTTGCTATGATCGCTTATTACAGGTAACGATATACCTATATCACTTGTACAGTCGGCTGCATAATTGCAGCCCCCGGTAGAGTTCGAAAATTACTATTATTGGAATGTTTTTATTCTAATAATTTTTGTTTGATTAATTGATGAGTTAGAAGACTTTAAACTTCAACTAAAGCAGGTGTCTAGAATCTTGCTTGTGTTGAAAACATTCTTATAACAGCCGTTTTGGAGCTCTATGGTAGGCCTGCAATTATGCAGCCGACCGTACCTATTAAGGCGAAAAGGTACCGGGCGCTCTCTCCATACAAACTTAGTCGACTATTTCTTCCCTGGATAATGACACTAGAACAAATATTTTTATTGCATAAAACCTATAACTGCCATGACTATGCCCCTGGGTCTTGGTTTTTTTTTTCATTTTCTAATTATCATAGAAATTAGGATATAAAAAACAAAAAAAACCTCACATAAGGGCATGGTCGGTAAATATGGTCATGGCAGTTATAAGTTTTATGCAACAAAAATATTTGCTGATGTTTCACATCATAAAATATTGCAGGACATACCACACATCGCCATCTAGCCCCAAGCTAAGTAACTAGACTTGTGTTATGGGTGCTAGACAACGGATATACTACTTAAATACTTTTCTTTTGTAAATATGCACTTATAATACATAGAAACATCCAGACCACAGACAAATATCTAAGCATAAATACTTGTCTGAGTCGGGAATCGAACCCGCAACCCTGTGTTTGGCAGTCCGGCATGGTGACCATTGTGCCAACTGGGTATAGACCAAGATCCCACCTACCGCCCGACTTTTGTGATTTTATCAAAGCAGCGTATGGCTCCAACACGGATAAGAACGATGTGCAATTATAATTATTCAGACCATAGTGGCTTGGAGAGTTATTAGATAGCATAGCCAAACCTATTAATTTTGCAACAAAAAAATGGTTGTCTGTAAAGTCGGGTTACGGACGATAATTTTACGTGATAACAAAGAAAACATTGATACGGCGGAACGGACGTCTTGTCAATAACGGAACGTGAGCGATGACGTCACACTTTTTTGTGAGTGCTTAAAATCAAGTCACTTTTCGCCGTCCCTATTTCCTTTTGTATGCTTAAATCTTTAAAACTACGCAACGGATTTTGATGCGGTTTTTTTTAATAGATAGAGTGATTCAAGAGGAAGCTTTATATGTATAATACATGCATAATATAGCCGTGCGAAGCCGGGACGGGTCGCTAGTATATTTTTAAGACGTTATCACGTCAAAAATTACCTATATTTTTGTACCAATCGATAATGTCTATGTTTATATCTTCTTTAATCAATATTTCTTTTACCAGATATTTTCACGTAAGAAGACTTGGCTACATGCTGCGACAGAATCAACAAGGGACTAACAGCACGAATGCATCATCACAAAACAAAAATGGTAAAGTAAACCATTAATTCGACTACAGCCTATCTTTACTTGACTTTTTTCTATTTTACGTTATTAAGAGGAAAGTGTACCGGCTCTCTCTCCATAAAAAGGTCGACTGGTTCCTCCCTGGATAATGACACTAGCTAGAGCAAATATTTTTGTTGCATAAAACTTATAACTGCCATGACCATGTCTTATTAGAGAGAGACTAAGACAAACTAAGACAAGAACACAATGTTAATTGAAACTTATGAAATACTAGCGACCCGCCCCGGCTTCACACGGCTATATTATGCATAATATAATATTATCAATCTATACATATAAAATCCTTTGTCCTGCCTGCCTAGCATGAAGACCAAAACACGATATGATAAAGCTATATCACGCGATATAACTACATCAACTCTCAAAATATGATAGATAAAGCCGCCGTGTTGAATTTTTATTATAAATTGCGATAAAAATTATGATAAAAATTCAACATGGCGGCTTTATCTATCATATTTTGAGAGTTGATGTAGTTATATCGCTTTATCGTATCGTGTTTTGGCCTTCATGCTAGGCTAGCTGACTGACTGACGGATCAACGCAGAGTCTAAACCGCTGATCGTAGAGACCTGAAACTTGGAGGGTGTGACCTTTGTATGACGTAGGCATCCGATAAGTAAGGATTTTTCAAAATTCTACCCTTTAGGGGTTGAAAAAGGGGGGGCAAAGTTTGTATGGGACAGAGTGATTCCTTGGTCCATTTTCGACTTTTACGCGAACGAAGTCGCGGGCAAAAGCTAGTACAATATATAAACCTTCCTCTTGAATCACTTTATCTATTACTAGCGACCTGCCAATGCTTCGCACACCTATATTATGCATGTATTATACATATAAACTTTCCTCTTGAATCACTCTATCTATTAAAAAAAACCCCATCAAAATCCGTTGCGTAGTTTTAAAGATCTAAGCATACAAAGGGACATAGGGATTGTTTGTTTGAATTGAATAGGCTCTGAAACTACTGGACCGATTTAGATGAAACTTAATATGAGGATACATTTAATTGGGTGTTTTATAGGCTACTTTTTATCCCGATATTCCCACGGGATCGGGAGTTACGCGAGTGAAACGCAAGTAACATATAATAAGTAGGTACTCACCTAATATACAGGGTTATTGGAAATTAATTGACACGGCGTTAAGGGCTTCTTCTGTGCACCTTAACGATCAACTTTTGTTCTACGACTTTTGGAAATTCAGTATAAAAATTCCATACAAAAATAAAAAATTAAATCCAACAGTTCAAATAATACTCAACTCTACGTCTACGTCACAGAATCAATCATAGTAGGTATGGTACAACCCAATCGGGTCGCACGCAGTGCGCCCCGTGCCGATCGCGCGCGCGCACTTGCTGCATAGACATAGAAAATTACCAGACCGTACGAGAAACACTTAAATATTTTTTTTGGGATATGTATTAAGTTTCGACAAAAGTCGTAGAACAAAAGTTGTTTGTTAAGGTGCACACAAGAAGCCCTTAACGCCGTGTCAATTAATTTCCAATAACCCTGTATTATCGTTTACAGGTAAATCATCAAACCAGACTGACAACGCGGCCATTCCCGGAGTTTTTAACTGTCGGTTTTCTAATCCAGTTAACAGGTATAACTTAAAACTCCATATTTGATAACAAAAATATAACCACTTTTTATTACGTTGAACTATCTTACTGTGTAAATACCACAGGACATTGCACACAGTGCCATCTAGCCCCAAGCTTAGCAACTAGACTTGTGTTATGGTGACAACGGATTCACTGTTGATGTTGATGTGGACTGTATCTAAATTATTATTGATTTTTGATTTGGGACCGCTAGGATAATGCTGGAAGGGAATTAAAGGACTCACGTGTCGGTGTTTGTCGCGATACATACGATGTGACGTCATGCGCTCGTTAACATTATGAAATAGAGTATTTAATAATACACACATCAACAAAGTCTAGGGAACACGGGTAAAATAGTGTTTTTTGGGATTTTTTTTTATGTTTTTGGGTTTTTTGTCTTGAATGTTGTATGTCAATAGAATCGGAATTTTATACTCTTTTTAATGCTGTGATTTTACTAAAGGGTTGCCATACAAAAAAAAATTTTGAAAAAATTTGAAATATTGACATACAACATTCAAGACAAAAACCCAAAAAACATAAAAAAAAATCACAAAAACACTATTTTACCCGTGTTCCCTAGACTTTGTTGATGTGTGTAGTGTCGCTCAAATGGGCTTGTGTCATGGTGACGAGTGACGAATAGAAGACATTAAGTATATAAAAGGAAAAAATAAAATAAAAAAATCTTTTAGAGGAATGACAAAAAAAAACTCAATTCTTCATCGTTTTCTTATGACGTTATGACGTAAAATTATCGTCCGTAAACCGACTTTACAGACAACCATTTGTTTTTTTATTTTTATAAATGTTATTTGTATAAACCAGTGTTGCGAACGGCCGTAAGAAAAAGAAGCCGACAACATTCGTCCCTCCGCCGGCCGCCCCTGCGACCGCATTCTGGAGGCGCCCTCTACCTGCCGCACATAATCATCATGTAAGAATTACAATAAAGTATCAAAATATACGCGAAATTAGTCCAAAAATTTAACTATCTTGAACGATGAGAACGCACATATTAAGAATGAACAACTTGTGTGTAAGCCCAATGATATATTCGTGCATTTGTCGATGTTATTTTTTGGAAAATGCTAAGAATAATTTAAAAATAAATTACCGAAAAAAATCAACAAAAAAATTCACGTCTGCGTCGGCTCTTAGCACTACTAACTACCGAGCGTCTTAAGCCGAGAAAATCAACTAATGTAACATTATTTTATCTTATTAACGGCGAATTAAATACTTACATAATTTTTTAATAACTATATTCGTTATAGGCTTTGAAACTATCACAAATTCTGTTCTAATACCGCGTTTCACAAAAAATGTCAGATTTCGATTTCTGATACGAAAAACTGGAAAAAAATATTTACCGGTACTTCGGAAAAATTCAAAATCATTCATTCATTTCATTCATTTGAAATCATAGAAATTGCTTGAAGTAATTCCGATGAGTCTTAAAAACTGAGTTAGGATTTGTGCCTTCGGAACGCGCCCACAAATGAGAAGAAGGCACAAAAAACTCAAGTAGTTGCCTCAGTTTCACTTATTTGGTGCAACCTGTATAATATTTACTAATGCTACATTTGATTGCAGGGCGGGTCATCAGAGAACGAAGGCTCCAGCGTCGGTTCCCGCGTAAACATCCAACAAAAACTACAAGAGAAAAAACAGAAACAACTCGCCGAACTCCGAGTCATAGAAGAAGAGATAAAACAAGGGAAACTTGCCAAAACGACGCCCGTAGCCGCTGAAGAAATTTACAGCAGTTTACAACGACAGCCAATACCACGAGCTAAAACCCACGCAGAACCACCAGCCTGGCCCAGTATAGAAATGTCACACTCCTATCAAAACTACCCAATACTACCACACAATTGCAACATATACCCAACATACACAGAAATATCATCACACAAACAAGATTTCTTCCCAGAAAACACTGAAGATAACATTAAAATCCGTCGCTACGACAACACAAGGACATTTTACGAAAACCCAGCGAATATACGTAGTGACGTCACCAGAACACCTATCCGCTCACCGAACTATTTAGAAAGCAGAAACTACGACGCAAACGTTTGTGGTAGCCCTAGAAATGTACTAAATTCGAGCCCCGGTAACTACATTGCGGAAAGCAACTACGAAACGAACGAGAAAAATAGATTACAGAGCGTTTACGAAGGTCAAATTGGGGAATATTCTGGTTATTGTGAGAATAATCAGTATAAATACGAAGAGAAAGATGATTTTCCACCATTACATAATGGTTTACCGTTAGATAATATTAGGAATAATTATAGTGAAAACTGTGGACAGTTCAGTCCGAATTGTGAGAGGTTCCCTTATGCTTTGGGAGCTAAGAAAATGGAGCTGATGAGGAAGATGCAGAGGTGTCGGACTCCGGAGATACTACTGGCTCCACATTATTTGGAGGGATGTAATAGACAAGTTTGTTGTCATTGGGGTGCTCCTTACACGTAAGTTATATACATTATTGATAAATAATATTTCGTAAAGCAAGGGAATGGAGTCAATTACCTGCGTCTGTCTCTCCTGACGTGTACAATTTTCAGGTCTTCAAGTCGCGAGTGAATAGAAATCTTCTATGAAAGCGTGTTATATCTTAGGCTGCATCGACACCTACCATCGGGTAGGTGTGATAGTGGTCAAACGCTGACCTATCATAATATGTAAAAAAATAGTAGGTACAATAGTCACTCGCTGAAAACTGGGTCACAAATCATAGGCGTACAAATCATAGGTAAATCATATCCAATCAATAGCGTTATTGCGCTCTATACTTACCAATAAAAATCCATTTTGTCATTCTAGTACTATTATCATTTCTCTGGCCCACATTTATTGATTAAAGTTAATATTATAGGAATAGAAAGAAAGAGGAAGGTGGTGCAGGTAGCACCGGTGAGGAATCAAACCCGGACGTGACGGCGCGGGACACGCCGCGACCACCGAGTGATATCGACAGTCAGGTTTGTACCTACAAACACACACCTTGACAACTTGCGTGGCTCAAATTTTGCAGGAGGTTTACTTTAGTTTTACGGGGCTGTTTCCACACTTACGCCGTTTGTCCACCGCCGCCGTCACCGTCACGTCAACGAGAACGAGATTATTTGGTGCCGAGTTTAAGATGACGTGACGGCGATCGTTTGTCCACCGCGCCGATATATCGGTGGCTCAGTCCTATATACAACTTTGTCGTGGGTGGTAGTCGGCAGTGTTGCCACCTTGCCCAAAGAGTAAGTTGCTAAACATACCGTAAAAAGTTGCTACTTCCGAAAATAAATACTCTGGTAAAAGTTGCCAAAAGTGGCTAAACATAAAAAGGCAACATATAACAACAATTTAAATAATAAACGTCGATTTCGAAGACATTTAGATTCCCAGGCGAAAATGAAATCATAAGTATCGAACAAGACTAGGCAGCCTAGGTAGTCTTGTTCGATACTTTTGAATTTTGTGAATTTATTTTATTATTTGTTTGTAAATGCAGTATAGACTAGGCTGCGTTCACAAACAAATAATAAATTCAAGAGACAAGACTCTGTCTCTTTTACACTTTGAAGATTCTCAATAAACTATCCTGTTGTCAGGATAGTTTATTGAGAATATCTAACGGAAGTGGTTTGGAACGCAACCTTAGTACATACCTACATAGACATATTTGGGGTTCCCACTTCATAATTCAAAATCTTACCAGAACATTAGTTGCATTCTGAATGCATCTAATCATGTATTCTTCTTCCTTTAATAACACAAATTGAAATTGATTGAGACGATGGTAACTTACATAAGTAGTGTAGCTAATAAATTTAGCAACTAATTTTTTTTGTCTTTAGCTAACTATTTCGTAAATGTGGAAAATTGGCTTAAGTAGCAACACTGATTGCCGGCACACGTCACGCCGCCGATCTACTCGAATCTCGGCGGCCGGGATGACGGTTCTCGAGTGACGGACTTGCGGTGGACACGCGGCTATAGTAGTCTATGTATCAGTACTTCGGCGCCGTCATCTCGTTCTCGTTGACGTGACGGTGACGGCGGCGGTGGACAAACGGCGTTAGCCTCTTCGTTTGGACCATTGTGCGAATGAGAATATCCTACTTGTCACTCCAACCATCCCAGGTCCTCCCAGCAGCCTTTTTGGGCTGCTGCTTGCCTCCGGATGAGATGCCGGCGATTTTGCATTAGGTATGTCAACTAGGGGCTCTACCAACAAGTATATTTCAAGCCAAACAGACAGTAGCAACTCCAGTTTTATCATATTATGTGGAGCTCCCAAACTATAAAAAGGTTAAGGACATGGTAGATGTTTTTTTTTTTTTCTCTCTTGTTTGGCCCCACAACGTTATGCCATTTTCATCTTGTTCTTCATTTTCAGCGGCTTTTTTTTTTCAGTTATGGCTTCGCACGGTTTGTGCATATAGCCAGTATCAAGTTATATTTTGCATCAAGTTATGGCCCGATTTACAGAAATCGGGCTCAAAGTGTTTCAAGATGGTCAAGTCGTCAAATCACAGTTTGTCAAGTCAGGGGTCATAGTAAAGCGGTGGCTACTTTACTATAACCTTGTAGGAGATTTTGGAGGCAACGAGAAAAGTCCATGTTTGACACTGATTTTTTACTTTCACTACACTTGTGCACTTTCACGGAACTAAATTAGATAACTTTCCACCAGAATTATACAATTTAACTCGGTTTACAACTAAGTTTCGTGTAAATAAAACTGCAGCACGACATGTTGTTGGCTCGTTCCCGCCAAAACCATATAAACTCATGGTAGATGTTTCAATTTCGCCTTATCCACCTTTCTCGTGCGCTTGTACTAAGTATTTATATTCTGTGGCACTGCTAAAACGACAACCCGGTAGACCGCGCCGAAGGTGGCGGGACGACTTGGACAAATTTCTGGCAGATTGGCAATCCGTCGCACAAATCGCGATCAGTGGAAGGGGAGTAGAGAGGCCTTTGCCCTGCAGTGGGACACTACCGGCTCATAATCACTACATGGTATAAAACAAAGTCGCTTTCTCTGTCCCTATATCCCTTTGTACGCTTAAATCTTTAAAACTACACAACGGATTTTGATGCGGTTTTTTTAATAGATAGAGTGATTCAAGAGGAAGGTTTATATGTATAATACATGCACAATATAGCCGTGCGAAGCCGGAGCGGGTCGCTAGTAATAATAATAAAATAAACTGCTAAGAAGTGGAACTCGCCCCCAATAATAACAACCTTAAAGCCTACAAGTCTAGAATGAATAGGTACCTCCTAGGCGAGCATGCTAAATCAACCGGCGACCCAGTTGGCACAATGGTCACCATACCGAACTGCCAAACACAAGGTTGAGGGTTCGATTCCCGCCTCAGTCAAGTATTTATGCTTAGATATTTGTATGTGGTCTGGTTGTTTCTATGTATTATAAGTATATATTTACAAAAGAAAAGTATATAAGTAGTCTATCCGTTATCTTGCTAGCACCCATAACACATAACACAAGTCTAGTTACTAAGCTTGGGGCTAGATGGCGATGTGTAGAATGTCCTGCAATATTTATTTATTTTATTTATTACCATCATCTTCGCTTTCTATCAGAAGAGATGAGATGAAATGCAAGCCTATTTTGTGTATAAAAGGTTTAACAGTGCCTCTGTATTTCCAGATATCTTTACCACGTTCGTACACCTTGCCGCGTGAGTTCCGCTACTGGCGACGACGGCCGCGACTACGGGATGCGCATGTACCAAGCAATAACAGTAGCGATGGTAAGGCTAACGGTTTCATATATCAATAACCCTATCTTACTTGCTCCTGTCAGTTTCTGATACGGTCCGAAATAGACATGATATGATAAAAGAGCCACCATAATAAATACCTAATTTTTAACCCCCGACGCAAAAATGCCGAGGTGTTATGAAGAGTCTGTATGTGTGTCTGTCTGTGGCATCGTAGCTCCCTAACGGATGATCCGATTTTAAATTTTGTATCTTTTGAAAGGTTGAATTAGTCGGGAGCTATGTTTAATCAAAATCGGTTCAGCCGTTCAAAAGTAAAATGCAAAATTTCTTTTCATTGGGGGGTTCCTTTTCATGAAAAAAAAAAAATAATTGTCAGACAAATTAAATAATTTGTAATTTAGTTTTAAGCTATTGCATAGCTTTTTGCATAGCGACCGAATCAAGAAATTCCGTAACAAAAATAAACCTAACACCCCCCACTCCGCCTACCATGTAGCTCGGCCGAGCGTTCACTTAACGTGTATGTTTATGGTACGACTGTACGAAGCTCGCACGATGCAATATCTTTACCGCAGTTCTTTTTTCAATATTCCCACGTGTGACTGAAAGCTAATATCACTAATATCCCTCAATTAAGGTGACGTAGACAGCGCAGATGACAACGAGAGCGATCGCCGATCAAACTGCTCCGCCTCATCACAGCTACAATCACGGGAGTACGGCGAGTTCTACCCAAGGCCGGACATGTTGCCGCTAGAACTGGACCATAGGCGCAGGGCTAGGAAGCCAGGCTCTAAGCCAGAGACCAAACTATAGTTAGGCAATGTTTAGCAATAGATATAGCTATAATCATAGACGAATATATATTATAGTTAAGACAAACAGCCCATGCAACATGGCGGACATGTATTTAAGTATACCTCGCGCAGCGAATGGTGACCTCTACGGTAAGTGGAAGGGATATGCGCAGAACTCGATATTTATATGAAAACTAGCTTTTGCCCGCGACTTCGTCCGCGTAAAACTCGAAAATGGAGCAAGGAATCACATTGTCTCATACAAAATTTGCCCCCCTTTTTCACCCCCTAAGGGGAAGAATTTCAGAAAATCCTTTCTTATCGGATGCTTACATCATACAAAGAACACACCCTCCAAGTTTCAGGTCTCTACGATCAGCGGTTTAGGCTATGCGTTGATCCGTCAGTCAGTCAGTCAGTCAGGACAAAGGATTTTATATGTATAGAAGATTGAGTTCTGCGCATACATACCCCTTCTACTTTCCATCAGAGGTCAACATTCGCTGCGCTACGTATAACGCCATTTGATATTTGAATAGGTACTATTTTTTCTATTACTGTAATCAAATAAGATTATGACGAAAGGGCTCTTTCTATACAAACTATTACAAACGTAGTCGACTGTTTTTGCCTTGGATAATGACACTAGAGCAAATATTTTTGGTGCATAAAACTTATAACTGCCATGACCATGCCCCTATTTTAATTTTTTTTATCTTAATTTCGATGATAATTAGAAAATGAAAAAACCCAAAACAGGGACATAGTCAGTCATGGCCTTAAAAAGGCTGCAGAAATGATAAATTAACTGTAACTATAGTATTTTGGATGCTGTGGACTTCAAAAATAAATAATAAACTGTTACAAATATATTGAATCCTTCAAACTTTTGAAAATTAGTTTGTTAATTAGTTACCTTTTGAAACGCCATCTGTGGCATTTTATTAAAAAAAATATTTTGACGTGACAACGTCTTATAAATTGGTTTGCCGGGTGACACTTCAAGAAACTGCGTTACGCTCCGCTCACGTTATGCGCTCACAATGAGAGCGAGTGAGAGGCACGCGGGCATGGTTAGCCCGCCTAAGAGCGAGAGAGACAGACATAAAAAGTGAAAGGCACGCGTCCCTTCCACTCGAGCACAGTTGTTGTCACGTAAAACTTTCGCCCGTATACCGACTTTACAGGCAACCAGTTTTTTTTTTCATGAATAATTGTCTATCTATATATTATTATTTGTCTATGCTTTAATTATAGCGATATATCTTTGCTCATTATACATATCTTGGTGACGTCATCAAGCTATAAACTAGAATACCTAAGTAGTTGTAGCTTTGTACAGTTAGACTGCTGCTGTGTGTGTATCATTCTTATATTTCTATTCCGTCCTAAATTCGGATCTCTATAACATTATATTTAAGACCTAATGTAGATATAATTATTTTAAGTTAATCCGTGCCTTATCGTGTATATTTACCTGTATAATATTGTAATTATACTTAGTTTAAACTACTAAAAGTTTGTTTTAAAAGTCGCGGCACACGCCATTGTAAATCCTCATTTCAGATGCTAGAATTCAAAACTTACGCTGGCTCAGCGACCCGAAGTGGATGTTGGCTTCCGACACCAAAAGACGCCATTGCCAATTGGCACAATGGTCATGTTGGACATGTGTCAGACTGCCAAATACAGGGTTGCGGTTCGATTCCCGCCTCAGACATGTATTTATGCTTAGATATTTGTCTGTGGTCAGAAGACCAATTCCCGTAAAAATATTGCTTAAATTACATTTTAATATCATCTCGATTGCAAAAGATACCTTCAAAGTCAGTTTTATTCTACAATAAGCTAACTTTGAGGGTGTTTTGAGCTACTTTGAGGGTATTAATTGTGATCGAAATGCAATCGAAATGATATTGAAATGTAATTTGAACAACCACGGTGGGACGTTCTTCTATAATTTCTACGTGCAGGAGGCGTGATGGAAATATCAAACACGAAGTTTCTATACTTAATCACTTTTATCTACTCGCTACACATTATTATACACACATGAGGATCTTATGACTATACAATAGAGACACTTAACAATAGGCTTAGAGCGAACCTAACTATTGCGGGCGTACGGTACAAGGGTGTACATATCAGTGTGGCCGGAAAGTCCATCAGCCACCACCCCCGCCAATATTCGTGACCGCAGCGCATGAGTCCCGCGCTAGGCCACTATTGGCTTACGGTTGGCGTCACTTTACAACCTAGTTCTCTGATTGGCCGGCGAGGAGCGTCAGTATTGTCGATACCTGCCCGGGCGCGCGAAATCCCACGCACATCTGGGGTCCAGATGTGTCCGAAAAAGGGTACGCGGCGCGGCCGGACGGTCAACGGAACGCTTTCTCTACGGGCGAGTGTTCGCAGAAAATACCCCGCGTTACAACCTCCCCCTCTAGTTCGAACCAAGCGCCCCCGCGTTCGGACTAGTCAAACACAACAGTGGAACTGCCAAAGTACAACTCATGCGGTATAACTAAAGTACGGCTAAAGCTAAGGGTGTGAGATGGAACGACATTACGATGCTACGGGTGTGATACCTACGTCTCGGCCTACGAACCCTAACCTAGACCTACGAGGTTTCTTTTCCCTACGTCTTGTCCTAGCAGGCTGTTTACGACCGGTCTCGCGCGACGAAGTCTCATTGCCACTTACCTGATATGGCAGGCGCCGCCGGCGGTTATCATTTCCGTAGACCCTGTCCTCGAATGTTCTAGTACTCACCTCGTCGGAGCGTCTCTTACTCGCTCGCTGCGCCGTGCGCTCGACTCGAGGCGCGTCCGTTTTCGAAGCGCCTCGACGGTCGGCAAGCACTTGGGCGGGCGCGTGCTCCGGAACTACGCGACGTGCGTGTCCTTTTCTGCCGTGACTTTTTCCGGGCCGTCTGCTCCCCCTAGATGGAGCGTCTGCGACCTTACTTACCTTAGGGTCCGCCGGATCATCCTGGCCGTCCCCGTTATTCACGTCGCTGCGGCGTCGATTCGGTCGTGCGCTCCTCCTAAACAGGGCGCTTTTGATTTTACTTACTTCGGGGTCTGCCGGATCCTCCTGGCCGTCCCCGGTAATAATATTGCCGCGCTTTCTATGAAGCCTTGCGCTCCCCCTGAAAGGAGCGTCTGCGACCTTACTTAGCTCGGGGTTCGCCGGATTCTCCTGGCCGTCCCCGGTATACAAACCTTTTCTAATGCATCGAGTGCGCTCGATCGGACGTTCGTCGGCGCTCTCCCCCTGCATTGAATCTACTCTCGAAAGGTTTAGAGTCAAAAGTTCGACTCTCTTGTCAGGAGGCGGATTCCGCGCTCTCGCCTTGACAGGAGTCGGATACTTTACCTTTTTTCGACTGCGTTTGTTTCTTTTGTCCGCCTTTGTTTTACCGCGGGACGCGTCGGGACAGCGAACAAACGAATACCAGTGGCTTGGGCTATCATTAAAACACCACTTACCTTTTTTAACGTCGATGTTCGCGCCAGCGAGCTTCATAAAGTCCCTACCCAAGACGGTCCTATTGTCAGCGCCAGGTAAAACCATAAAACTAGTTGGTACGTTACGGCCTTGAATGACCACGATAACGTCGGCAACTAGAATATCTCTAACGCTGTGAGACCCGTCGGCGAGACGTATGCTGCGCGTGGTCTTTTTAAATTCGACACCGTTCGCGCGCAAAATCGCATACAACTCGCGGCTAGCTAAACATTGCGCCGATCCCGAGTCTAACATGGCAACGCCGGTACGACCTAAAATTTTAACTTTAACTAATGGTCGATCGTCGCCAGTTGTCTCGGTACGTAATGATAGTGATTCGACTTTTTCATCACTGTCTGGACCTAATTTACGACCGTCACAATTCAATCTAATATCGCCGGTTCTACCATACCCATAGCATCGTAGGTCATCACATTGTTCCGAGTCGGTTATACTCTGCCGACTCGAAACTCCCTCGTGAACGTTACCTCCCGCTTGAGTTATACTGTGGCATTCCTCCGTGCTGTGACCGAATCGTCGACACAAGGAACATCGAACGCGGTTACGCCTGTCGTTCGTTGCTGCGTTTATAAGAAGGGGAGACGCGGGGCAATTACCGGGAACACTCGCCTGTGAGGCGTTCGTTGCCTCAGCCATTCCATCCTCGACGCTCCTCACCTTCCGAATCAACTCGTCGAAACTTCTTACACTATCACGCGGCACTCTTTTCCTTATTCTACGGTCTATAAGTCCAAACACTAAATCAATCTGCGCCTCTTCCGGCAACGCGTACGGTAGTTGCGCCAGAAGGGCCCTTTTCGCACAGATAAACGCGTCGGCGCGGCTCGTCCGCTGGCCGCTGCCGACAATTTCCTTGATGACCTGATACGCTGGTCGCGGGGCTCCGAACATCGTGCGCAGGCGACGCGTAGCCTCCGTCCACGTCGGAGTGCTCACCTTCACGCCACGCCACCACACCGCGGCAGCGCCGGACAGCAGCATCGGGAGCCCTCTCAGTGCGTGTTCGTCTGTCACGCCACTGCACTCCCGGAAAACCTCCACGGAGTCTATGAACGCTTCCACTGACTCCGGATCGCCGTCCGCGCCGTCGAACCTCGCGGTACAGTTGGCAAGTGTCGCACATCCGGCGAGACATGCAGTCGTCGCCAGGGATCTCGCCGCCGCTGCTTCCACAGTGCCTGTCGTTTCGTCTCGTGTCGCGCCGTCGCCGTCACCTGCGGCGATTCTTGACCTCGCGATGGCGGCTGTGATAGACGCCACCAGCATCTGTAATTGGTCCTGCGACATGAGGACGGGAAACGGGGGTACCTCTCCTCCCGCTGCACTGGACCCGTCGTACTCGACGTTGTTTCCCGTTTGTGTTCTCACCATTTTTAGTCTATATTGTCCTCGGATGCGTGGGTTTCAAAGCACACGCTTTTCGCGCACTGCACTCACTTGTTGCTTTACTGCGCGGTTGCGAGGCTCCACTAGTTGAGCGCCATTGTAAGAAAACCGCCACGGTGGGACGTTCTTCTATAATTTCTACGTGCAGGAGGCGTGATGGAAATATCAAACACGAAGTTTCTATACTTAATCACTTTTATCTACTCGCTACACATTATTATACACACATGAGGATCTTATGACTATACAATAGAGACACTTAACAATAGGCTTAGAGCGAACCTAACTATTGCGGGCGTACGGTACAAGGGTGTACATATCAGTGTGGCCGGAAAGTCCATCAGCCACCACCCCCGCCAATATTCGTGACCGCAGCGCATGAGTCCCGCGCTAGGCCACTATTGGCTTACGGTTGGCGTCACTTTACAAACCTAGTTCTCTGATTGGCCGGCGAGGAGCGTCAGTATTGTCGATACCTGCCCGGGCGCGCGAAATCCCACGCACATCTGGGGTCCAGATGTGTCCGAAAAAGGGTACGCGGCGCGGCCGGACGGTCAACGGAACGCTTTCTCTACGGGCGAGTGTTCGCAGAAAATACCCCGCGTTACACAATGTTATTTACGAGAATTGGCCTTCTGGTTGTTTCAATGTATTATATGTATGTATTTACAAAAGAAAGTATGTTAGTAGTATATCCGTTGCCTATTACCCATAACACAAGTCTAGTTACTTAGCTTGGGGCTAGATGGCGATGTGTGGAATGTCCTGAAATATTTATTTATTTGCTGCCAGTCGGCTGCGTGAAGGGCTTGCTGGTCTTGGGTCAATCCAGCGATACCTAGGTCTAATAACGGGCCGTCTCCCCTGAGGCCGTCCTAGATAGGTACGCTCTTTTGACCGCTCGATCCTCCTCCATTCTCTCGATGTGGCCAAGCCAGCGAAGTCGGGCCGATTTGATCTCGCCGATGATATTAGCCTTAGCCACAAGTTCTTTCACCTCCACATTCTTTCTTACTCTCCAAAAGGGCATAAAATATCTATACTTAATATTATAAAGCTGAAGAGTTTGTTTGAACGCGCTAATCTCATTCATTACCCACCACACTACCAGTTTCATGGATTTTCGCTTATAACTTTTTGTTTTTTGTTCTACGATTAAAAGTTACTGAACAAAAGTTGTAGATAACCATATTTGCAACAAAAAATATTCAGTAATATTTTTTGTGAGACTTATGGTTTGTCAGAAAAATTATAAAAACCATTTAAATCCCTTTTTCCAAGATGGCGGCCGTGGGACAAGAGCTACAATCCCTCAAACTTGGATTTAAGCTTAGACCAACCCCCTCTTAATATCTAAAAAATAAAATTGCGTCCTCTGACAAATGCAACCAAAAATGTAACTTTCAATGGACTAAAAGTTGAAATTTTCACAGATGTATTTCTGGTGTCCGTCAGCCGGGCATCTGTTGCCGCTATAACAACAAATACTAAAACCAGAAAAAGTAAATATTTTTTGAGCATGTCTTTAAGAATTTTAGATTATTTTTAAGTTTACAATTTTTTTAGCTTATCTCGCGCCTAGCATGAAGCAGGCGCCTAGCTACTCTATTATCCTGCATGATAGGGAAAGGTCAAGGGTTATGTGCTGCGACTATTAGAATAGAGTTAGAGAGTGAAATAAAACCAATTATTTCAAACTTTTATTATTTTATTATCTATTATCCAATTGTAAAAGGGGAACCAGTCACTCGCTATCACTCCGTGTCACTACTTCACTACGAATCTCGGCCATTTACACATTTAGAAAGTAACATAAAACCGAAATAGGTTAAAAATTCACAAATACACATTTAATGTAGAATAAACCTATCTTAATTTATTGGAACGGAACGTGTCGGGAGGCAGACTAATGATCATAGGATATAGGCTTATCTGATTAAAATATATTTAACGATAAGTTCACAATACGCGCGGTATAATTTGACCGGTCGGAAGTTGCAGCGCGTCGTCGTTGAGAAAATGTATTGATAGCAGATTTCGCTGACGCTGCAACTTCAGACCGTTCAATTTGCGCGTTTTGTAAGTCAATGCATAGAGAAGATCGAACATTAATTTATAGACATCGCCCGACTTCGTTATTCATTGCGCGTCACAACAAGTCCCGGCCCAGCTTAATCTAAAACTTTCTAAACCCACCCAGCGATGACTGCGGCCACGATACATATTATTATTATTATAAAAAAAAATATCAAATGCTACCAAGCACCTATAAAAAAAAACAAGTGTGAAACTAGCAAACGAACATGTAGTGATATTGCACTATGGGGACAAGCAAATGCAGTACAACGATCTGAACACACCGCTTAATACTAACAGATTACTATGAACCAATCACTTACAATATGGGACTTTGAATAACTTTGTAAGATATCTTTTAACTTTTGAGACCAACGGTCAGCTCCTAAAAAGGTATTAGCGACCTTCACACCACTAAATTCATGATAGCGTGAAGTTCGCGAATATTGATGATTAGTGGCAGGAGACAGATCTTCTAATGCTGACTACTTAATTACAAATGAGTATAGGTATTGTTAAATAGTCTTATAGGTATGTTTTGATTTAATATTGAGAGATTTTAATATTCAATCCAATATGATGCGCAAATGAATATTAAGATATACCTAGCCCAAAACGCGCATTTTAAGTTGGCCTGTCAAATAATTGCAGCAAAATGCAAGGCGTCGATTGCGAAAAGTTAAGTGTCCGAAAATGAGCGCCTTTTTCTTCGTACTTGTATAAAAAAACAAAGTCGCTAGCAAATTCATTAACGCGTCTTGTAATCGCGCGTAATTTTAAAAAGTTAGACATAAGTTAGACAAATATCCCCTATGCAAATTATGTGTAATATATACACATCTTACAAAGTACACTTATTTCTTACACGAATAGTTTACTTTTGAAATAGTTTCCGAAATGCGAAAATATACCTTTTACAACCTACCTCCTTTTTTAAAAATAAACTTACGATCCGAAATATCTTAGAAATGATATTATTTAACAAAATATTAACTTTCTTATGAAACAGAAAATTTAACCTGCCGAAATTTATACAAATATTTTTTATTTAACAATTTTACTTTCTTTTTTAGTCCAATATATAAATAAATAACATAGGAGTGTAAGCTTTAGACAAGGTATTTGATTGAAGGGTGAAAGTTAACAAATTAAATGTCCGCGTCACGGTCAAAAACGAATCAAGCCTCAAGCAAATAACTGTTCAGGTGATAATGATTGAATCAACTGCTGTAGCCGCATGATATGGGCAAAATGGGCTGAGGCATGCCAATAACAGGCGATTATGTGGTTCTCAAAGCCAAAGAGATATCGTAATATGCATGAAAATGGTCAAGCCCTAATGAACATTCCTGCTTGAGCTTTGAGCTTGATCGTGCCCCAGGCGATTTAAATGTTAATTGTAAAAAAAATAATGAAATCGGCAAAGAAAATAATAACAAATACATCAAAACTATAGAAAATAAACAGTTTCTTACGCGTACTATTTTATTTTTACTTGTGTTATACTTATACTAAGGGAATTATTCCTACAACATAAAATACAGCTCGCCGCGATGCTCCTAAACGAAGTTAGATACAAGATGACGAAGAAGTCCGTGTTTAATTAAGAGGCTCCACTAAATATTTTTGAATGGACATCTTAAATGCGCAATACAATTTTAAAGTGAGATGTAAGATTTGTAATTGCATTTTTATAAACGTAGAGTCTGCTTCAAGAAGAGTCATAGTCAATTTTTTTGGGAAATTTTGTTATTATGAAACTCAACTTTGGATTTTTAGTGAGTAATTGTTTGGAATTTTGATTATAAATGGATATGTAGTTAAAAAGTATCAATTTTCTTCCTGTGCCTTGTATATGGGACAATCAATACTCACGCCTGTATTCGCAAACAGTACTTAAGTTGCTCTTGGATAAGTGAACGCACTGCGCTTAATGCGGCCCTATGATTGGTCAATTTTGTTCACTATAGCCAATTAGCGTCTTATTTGCGGCTCTATGCAATCTCATAGGGTTGATTGTCAATACGGGTGTTATTCTCTTTGCAATAATAATGATGATAATGAAATAACAGCTCTTTTTTTACCTTTGGAGGTTGGAAACCCTAAAAATTGTACTTAATACGTTCTGAAGTTAGTTTTACCTCCATCATTTGTTTACTAACATCACATCAATCGTTTATAAGGAGCGGTTGTAGTGTCACGGCGGTTGCTTTTACACTAAATAGTTTTATGAAAGGTGTATCTTACTTTTCTATGTATTGTTTTGCGGCCGAGTGATCACCGCTCACGATGATATGAGCTGAAAATAAAATAAAAATTCAACTTACTTAAAAACTGGCAACCGACGCTGGCTTCACACGGGTAACATAAATAAATAAATATTGCAGGACATTACACACATCGCGATCTAGTCCCAAGCTAAGTAGCTAGACTTGTGTTATGGGTGCTAGACAACTGATATACTACTTATATACTTTTGTAAATATATACTTATAATACATAGAAACAACCATACCACAGACAAATATCTAAGCATAAATACTTGTCTAAGGCGGAAATCGAAACCGCAACCCCGTGTTTGGCAGTCCGACATGATGACCATTGTGCCAACTGGGTCGTCGTAACAGGGGCCTAAGTCTGCTAACACAATTGTTTCAATAGTGTGTCGATATAATCGTCAAAAATATGACATTACATGTCAAATTGGTATTCTCCAAACGTTAACTATTCTATCGAAACACCACTGACTCACTTCGGTATTCTGATCTACAATCGTGGCTGAATGGAATCTCGATAGTTGTCAAAACGGTATATCGCTTAGCAACATATACCATGTTGCTAAGCAACACCTGCGAGGTAAATATTACCATACCATTGAGACTCCATAGTGGTTCTATTGTGATGTTATTAAAACTTTAGCAGAATACCAAATAAAGTCACAATCTCGATATAATATCAATAGAGTCTCGATATAATGACAATGGTTGGCCAAATAGCAGAATAAGGCCCCAGATATCTTACTAATATTATGAATATGAAAGTTTGTGTCTTTGTGTATGTTTGTTACTTCTTCACCCAATTACTACTGGACCGATTGCAATAAAACTCGGTATGAAGATAGCTAGAGACCTGGATTAACATATAGGCTAATATTTATCCCGATATTCCCACGGGACCGGACCTTACGCGGGTAAAACCGCAGAGCGCAGCTAGTAAGCTTATATATTTAGATCTTAAAGCTATAACTAATAATGTATTCGTTTTTTGTAATCTGAACAAAGCCAAGTATTCTATATCGTGATTCTATTTCATTATTTCACACATACGATTTGCGGGAAAATTTTAAATGGTACGCTATCTCGAGCGTCCGAACATTTTTAGACCGCTAATAAATAAATCTCTTTAGATTTAAACTACTATCTGAGCCACGCGGTTCGACCCACTTAACTCCCAAATAAAATACAAACCAAGTTTCATCGCAATCGGTTCAGAAGACACTGTTAAAATATTACAAACATACTCACCAACAAAATAAATTAGTTTCATATAACAAAATTAAGAGCAAAGAATAAATAATATTACTATCGCAAAGAAAAAAACATGCAAAAGAAATAAGCGAAAAATAATATCTACCTTTTAAAAGAAAGCGGGTGATAAACTGTTCCATATTTTCATTGTATTTTTCATCAATTAAATGTTTAATCCATAATATATTATTATTGTAATAATATTACTATGTATGTCCTTTTATTATAAACTATAGGTATACTATGTAGAACATCTCCTTATCTCCTAATCTCCTAAATACACTGCAACAAATGAAACAAAAATAAAAAAACTATTAAAATAAAATTCATGCAATGCAAGCAAAAACACACTACAATAATAAGGGTTGCCAGATGTCAATGGGCTGATTGTCCACGGGAGCGGAACGGCGTTTTCATCTATAGCGCTCCGCATAAACTCCGCGTGCGAAGATTTATGCAATTCTATTGGTGGAAACCGCTCCGCTCTAAGGCTGCCTGTCCAATGGAACAGAGCGGTGAGCGAAGTTAAAATTCACCAATAGTTTTTTTTTCTTGTTCTATATAAAAACATGCTATTGGTAGATTTATACCTTGCTTGCCGCTTCGCTGCCATTGCCTCTGTCGATTGGCGATATCGCTAATAGAAAGTAATCTTGTCTAAGGAGGTTTGTCACACTAAGAGACATACTGACACAACTATTCATTACTAGCTAGTACACGTCACAGCGGGCAATGTCGACCAGAAATCGCTTGGAAAATAACATGAAAAGCAAATTGTCATACCGGACATTAATTTAAACCTATCTAAAAAAAAATGCTGTCAAATATGAGCCCAAGAATTGCTTAATTCAGCCCTGTAATGGTTGGGGTATGATTGAAATGTTCGAATTTCATTGGCCCTTTCTATACATATAAAATGCTTTGTCCTAAATGACTGACTGACGGATCAACGCACAGCCTAAACCACTGATCATAGAGACCTGAAACTTGGAGGGTGTGTTCTTTGTATCATGTAGGCATCCATTAAGGATTTTGAAAAATCTACTCAAACACGGACGAAGCAGCAGGTAAAAGCTAGTCCTTTTATAAAATTAAATATGTTAATGTCTTGGCAAATTCAACATCTGTATACTGACCGACTTGACTGTGGCCTTAATGAAGTCCTTCTTGTGAGCGAGGTCAAACTCGGGGTAGTGGCTGTACACCTGCTTGCACACTGTCTTCATAGTGATCTGCTCCAAGTTCGCGCCTTCCAGGATCTGCTTCACGTACTTCTTTATTTCCTCGTCCTATACAACAATTAGCGGTTTCAACAAACATATAACAAGCCGTAAAATTGCCTCACCTTGGGACAAGCTCACAAACCGCGATTTGGAGCTGCTGATCGCTTGGCATCGCGCTTACGTTAGGTTGACGGCGAGGCGATACGGTGACGATCCTTTTCCAAGTTGATATGTGTGTTTAAACATTATTGATTTGTACAAATATATAGGCGATTTTGTTTTAGACGTGATAACGTCTATTAAATCGATGAACACCGGCAGCGCTCACGTTACCGTTCACGTTATTGACAAGGTAATTTACAGACAACCATTTGTCAAGTCTCAAGTCTCCTGGCTTAATTTTTTATTCAATGCTATCTTATGACGTTATCACGTAAAAATTATCGTCCACAACCGACTTTACAGACAACCATTTTTTTTGCAATATCAATAGGTTCGATTCTTGGCTTTGCTACCTGATAATTCTCCAAACCACTATGGTCTGAACTTCGTAACATCGTTAATATCTGTGTTGGAGGCATGCTCTGAGTAATTCTCAGCTTTTATAAAATCACGAAGGTCTGGCAGTAAGCGGGATCTTACTGTATAATAAGAGTTACACTTACAGTAGGCGGTCGCTTGGACTTCTTATCGGCCGGTCCGTCAGATTCCTCTTCACTCCCCTCTTCTTCCTCTTCGCTCCCTTCCTCTTCGTCCTCCTCACTTCCCCCCTCTCCGGATTCCTCGTCTGAAGAGGCCTTCTTCCCTTTTTTGGCAGGTCGACCTCTGCCTGCTACCTTCTTTTTAGCTGAACAAGACAATTACAAGATAAAGGAATTTGGAAATGAAAATATTCACGCGATAAACGTCGGGTCCTTCGCGGGGTAGTAGAATATAAATGCGGGAATTATTTTTTAAGCAAAATATGATATGATATGATTTGAATGTCTCATTATTTTGCTTTGTTAAGAATTATTATTGTTTGAAGTCCTCTGTGGCACGTTCGGGCGAACACTCGTTTGCGACGGAGAAGCTTGCGTGTTCAATTCCCGCCTCAAACAAATGTTTATGCTATAGACTTTTGTTTCTGGTGTAGGTTTCTTGTCTATGTATATTAAGTAATATTATTATACAAAAAAAATATAAATGTATTCTATCCGTTATATAGCACCCATAACACAAGCCTAGTTGCTTAGCTTGGGGCTAAATGGCGATGTGTAAAACGTTCCACAATACATAGTATAAAAAAAAAATATATATAATAATTTACCTGGTGGTGTAGGCGCTTTCCGTTTGGCCGGCGCTGCCTTAGCGTTAGTCTTGGCGACCACGGGGGCTCCCTTACGGCCCTTCGCTACTACTGGTGGTCTACCGCGTTGCTTCGCCTTCGGCTCCTATACGGATTACATAAATTAATTCAGTACCAATACTATGTTATATTTGCTAACATGACTGAATCTGCATAAACCAACGTCTGACAGGTTGGGTTCTCCTATGTGGGATACTGGGTACGTCGTCGCGTCGTGACGCTGCTCTAATTATCTATATTACGTATATGATAAACAGGCTCGGTCTCTTCAATCGCCGGCATCTTTTCCGGAGGCCTCCAATAGCCTGAAAAGGCTGCTAGCCTTCTGGAAGGACCTGGGATGGTTGAGATTGACAAGGAGTATCTTCTTACACGCACAATGGCCCAAATGAAGACGCTAAGTGCGGAAACAGGCCCGCAGAAGTAAACTAAAACACTAAACTATGAGTTATACAGTAACTTACATCAGACTCCTCCCCCTCGCTTGCGGAGCCCTCCTCGCTCTCACTCTCAGACTTCTCACTCTCGTCTTCGCTCTCGGACTTGGCGCGGCGGCCGCGACCCTTCGGCGCCTTAGGACATACAACTTTCATTAGAAACATCTACACACCCTGGCTAAATGTTAATATATGGGTTACTGCCGTACTAAGGAATGCATTGTCTCATTTGCGTTGACGTTGAATAACACTCGCAAGAGCGAGATAAGGCAGTCCTTAGCTTAAGTTTTCCTTAGGCACGTCTCTGAGTACGGCAGTTAAAGTTACGCTTCTGACTAAAGTTGCTAAAAGGGACCTTTATATACCATTTATTTCTGGCCACAAAGGCCTATAGACCACCACCCCTTTGGGTCAGATTTGGAACGAAACTTTATTAGGAAATTATCGCATATTAAAATGAGGGGCTCCTTTTTAAATCTAACTAGCTGCACCCCGCGTAATCCTCATAAGTCTCGATCTAGAAAAATCACCGGGAATACCATTAACCTGTGATCTACAAACCTAAAGTTTCATCACAATGGGGGTCAGTAGTTTTTGCGTGAAGAGGTAACAAACATTCATATTTACATATTTAAGACTTTTCAAAGTAATGTAATGCACTGCATGACACCTATTGAATAAAAAAAATTGAGTTTGAGTTTACATCATAAGTATGACGGTATGATCCTAAAAAACCATGCCCTAATATCTATTTTAGGATCTGTATAATTCTTTAACAGAATAACAGGTAAGTTATGCATGTATGTACCTTCCCCTTCTTCCCCCCTTTAGGCTTGCGTCCCCTCTTGCTGGCCTTAGCCGAGGACCGGCGCCGTCCACTGGAGCCCGCACTCTTGCGTTTCCGACCCGGAGCCGGAACAGCCTCGCCTCCTTCTGGATCGAAATCAGAATCGGCCTCTTCCGACCCGCTCGGGTTGAACGAACCCTGATAAAGAATTTATATACTTAAGTATAAAGCTATAATACATTACGTAAGAGGTTCAAAAGGATCGTTTTAACTAAGCAGCGCCTTTATTCACTAAAGTATAAGTCGTCGCGCGCGTGTTTAGGGCGAGATTGCCATACAAAAACCACCCCCTTCCGCCCATAATTAATTAGTTCTAGTTCAGGCATATGTGTTTTTATTGTTTTCTTGTATGTTGAGTTCTTAGTTTACTATGTAAAATCTTTTTTGATTTAATATATTTATCACGCGCGCCCGATGACTTTAACCTTAGTGAATCAGAAGCCTGGAGTAACTATCTTTCTAGTTGACTGGTTCAGAGTAAACCATGCTTATTGATCTTCAGAGTGGTCAACTTTATAGAGCTTTAGTAGCCTTCATTTTATGTAGTTTTGTGATACTGGTTTTAAAGATAAGTAACTTACATCAGAATCTTCGGATCCATCTTTAGGTAGTTTAGGTCCTTTCACTTTAGTTTCGGGATCTGATTCATATTCTTCGTCAGAATAGCCTGTAAACAAACACAGTTGTAAAACACAAAATAAATACGCTAAGTTCCAAAATGTATTCAACAAGCTGCATCCAAATTTTCATAGAAATTCTGTCATGCCTAATGACCATGAATAAACAATTAAACTTTAGAATTTGTTGAAATTTGGTAAATTTTACATTGCAAAAATTAATTGATTTTGTTTTCCTAGTGCTGGTTACACTGTACTTCAGGTTACTATAAAAGCTATGTACGCCCTTACTTTTTCTCTTAGTTCAACTTCGGATTCCAACTGGAACACTACATATATCTACCTTCCTTGTAGCCATTATCAGGTATATTTAAATATACGTTTTAACATACTTATACCACAACAACTCTGCATTTCATTACTTCGCCCATAATCCTATTTCCCATATAATTTATTTTACTTTACAAAACAGAATACAGTCATATCAAGTTATAACAATTAATTTTGAGCTAGACTATATCCTAAAAATAAATAATCCATATTCCGAATAGTATATAAGTTAGCTGCACTCCGCGGTTTCACACACGTAAGTCTCAAACTCGTATTTCCAAAAGTCGTAGAACAAAAGTTGTTTGTTACGGTGCACAGAAGTAGCCCTCAACGGCTTGCTAGTATAATTTCCAATAACCCTGTATAAGATTAATAGTTAGGATGTATTAAATAACTTTACTTTTTATATTACCTCGCGCTACTTTAACAGCAGCAGATCGCCTCGGCCGGCCGCCGGGCGTGGAAGCGGGCGCGGAGGGCGGCGGGCGCGCAGTGTTAGCGCGCGCGTGCGGAGAGTTGTTTGTCGGCTGTTGCAGGAACCCTACGAGGCGGGCCGATAGCTCCGAATTTGAACCTATAAAAACAACACATATTTACGACTAGCTTTTGACAAAGGTCGAAAATGGACCGATGAAGAAATCACGTTGTCTTTACAATACAAACTTTGCCCCCCCTTTTTATACATTACATAGAGCTATGTGTTTAAATGTGCAAAAAATATATAAAATAAATACTTATGTAGTATTTAGTTATGTATCCTATACATATAGTTCCGATTCGAGTTACCTTATTATGGGATAAAATCTATTGTAAAGGGTACTTTTATGTGGACTGTTAAAGAGTAAAATAATTATAACTCAAGAACGGGCTCACCTATCCGAACTAAATGTTTAAGCTTTGTTCGAACTATTTAGTAGATGGTTTATGTGAAGTTTGCACAAAATCGGTCGAGCGGTTCTTCATTTATCACATTTTTTTAATGTGGAAAAACAACGTTTGCCGGGACAGCTAGTAATATAATAAAATGTTTACCTTTCTTATCAAGATCGAGCATCTCACACATGGTCCTTAGCTGCTTCATCTCCATCTTGGATGTCTCCTCGAGCTTGGCCTTGTAGTCTGAAGAACCGATGGCCCACTCGTAGCCCTTGAATTTCTTGACGTTGCGCTTCACGTTGCGATCCAGGCATAATTGCTATGGGAACGAGAATATTTTAAATTAATTCCTTCATTACGACGACCCAGTTGGCACAATTGTCACCATGCCGGACTACCAAACACAAGGTTGCGGGTTCGATTCCCGCCTCAGACATTTATGCTTAGTTATTTGTCTGTGGTCTGGTTGTTTCTATGTATTATAAGTATATACTACTTATATACTTTTCTTTTGTAAATCAAAAGAAAAGTATATAAGTAGTATATCCGTTGTCTAGCACCCATAACACAAATCTAGTTACTTAGCTTGGGGCTAGATGGCGATGTGTGGAATGTCCTGCAATATTTATTTATATACATAACTTACCCCATACAAGTACTGATGCAGCAACTTCTGGTCCTGGGTCTTGAATCTTGAGAGAGAGATTTCAACATTGCTGATATGGCCTAGAGGGATGCCCTTACCCGCTGGCAGAGGCACAGGTGGCTCTGTTGGCTACGATACAATAAAACCATTATTAAAATGTAGAATTTACCTAGTTAAAATGATTTCAGACTAAAACATCAGTCTCCTTTTCGTGTCGATTACAAAAACAAATATACTAGCTGCGCTACGCGGTTTCACCCGCGTAACTCCCGATCCCGTGGGAATATCGGGATAAAAAGTCGCCTATATTTTTCAATTCGATCTAGCAGTTCCTGAGATCAGCGCGGTGAAAAAAAACGGAAGCCCTCAAATATGAATAATTTTCCCCGTTTTTACCACTTTTCCCACAGCTCCTATTGGTCGCAGCGTGATGTTTTATATAGCCTAAAGCCTTCCTCGATAAATGGACTATCCAAAACAAAAAGATTTTTTCAATTCGAACTAGTATTTCCTGAGATTAGCGCGTTCAAACAAACAAACAAACTCTTCAGGTTCAGCTATATAATATTAGTATAGATTTATTGATTCTCATTTTACATAAGAAACTAAGCACTAAATATTAAAGATACAAAAATTATACATATGCCTTAACTAGTTAATCCTGTATCTCAGGCGTAAAAGGACTTACATTTACTTATAAAATATATTAAAATAATTCCGTTATACCAAGTTTTAATTTTTTTCATTCATCAATTACATCAACTTTTTTCAAGTTGTTTTAAAACCAGGGTTCGAAAATATCCGATATTTATAATAAATATCAAAATATCGGATTTTTTTTTTATATACAGTGGTGGTCATATAATTAAGAACGATTTGAAATTCTAGAAGTTTTTTATTTAAATCGTCTCATACACAGAAATCTGTACCTTCTGAGAAGCAACTAGTTATGTTATAAAATAGCCACATGAATAGAGCAACGTAGCTTAGGAATAAAGAATAAAATCGCTAACTATTTTTTACACATTTTATATATTTGACTAAAGTAACACATTCAAATAGTACTGAAGCTGGACAAATAATTAAGAACGATTTATTAAACTGCCCGGAAATTGTTTAGGATGACACTTACATTTAAAAAATCACAATAATATGTAGTGAGGAAAATTTTAAAAGAAATTTAATACATTTTTAACTAAAATTAATAGTCAATAGCATATCCACGGCTTTTAATTACTGCTTTACACCGGCGAGGCATTGACTCTATTAATTTTTCACATTTCGCAAGAGAAATAGAGTTCCATTCTTCTAAAAAAACGTCGTACAGCTCTCTTAAATTTCCACACTTTGTATTTGAAACCTTTTTCTTTACTTCGAACCACAGATTCTCTATTGGGTTTAGATCTGGGCTGTTAGCTGGCCAGTCTAAGACAGAAACTGATTGCGCTGTAAGGAATTCCTTAACGGTGCGTGCAGTGTGCTTTGGATCATTGTCATGCTGTAATGTCCAAATAACCGGTAGAACGTCTTCAGCATAAGGTAACATTGTTTCTTCCAGTACCTATATTTTTGTATTGGAACTGATCCATGTTACCTTCTATCAACTTTACAGGTCCCACACCATGTCCAGAAAAGCACCCCCAAATTTTCACATTTCCACCACCGTGCTTTAATGTAATTTTCGTGTACTTAGGGTCAAATGCTGTATTCGGGGGACGTCGTACATATCGTTTTCCATCAGAACATACTCTATTTATTTTCGTCTCGTCAGAAAAAAGTACATTTTTCCACTGTCGCACAGTCCAGTTTTCATACTTTCTCGCAAATGCAAGCCGGGCTTGCCTGTGGCAAAGTTTCAACATGGGTACCTTTCTTGCTATCCTACCGTGCAATTTTTCTTCTACCAAACGTCTTCGAATAGTGCGTGCTGAGATTGCTGAAGGGTTGTTTTCACCAAAATATTCTTTTCTCAGCTCATTAGACCCTTTAAAAGGATTTTGTTTTGCCATACGAACGATATGTTTCGGTCATCTCGAGGAGTCGTTTTTCTCTGTTTAGGTACACGTGAAACATTCGAAGTAGTTTGATACGTAGCATAATGCTTTACAGCATGGAAAACCATCGTTTTTCAACATTGAAAATGGTCGGCTATCTTTTTATAAGACCAATTCTTCCGGCGAAGTTTTATTATTACTTCCCTTGTAGATTTATCACAACTTTTATTTTTTCCCATTGTTTTTTCATAAGAAGCAAGGTTTTTTCATAAGAAGAAAGACTTTTAATCTTTCCAGCACTACATGGCGCCAAAATTATACAAACAGTAACAAATCGACTGAGTGTTCTCTATTTAAATTTGAACAAAGGTATACACTATTTAGCGTTCTTAATTACGTGACCAGCCAATAAATAGGAATACTATGTTTAGAAGTAGTGTAAAAAGTTTGTCTATTTATTTTTAAGCTAATCATGTGTATCAATAAATACAGTGGTATTATGGAAAAGTTTTACGATACCGAGAGAAATAAAAAAAAATACATGCAATTAGTTTTGCGTCCTATTTTGAAAAAATCTTCCTTTTATATCAGCGTTCTTAATTATATGACCACCACTGTATATCCGATATATATAAAAAATGTGATATTTACATGATATTTATACATTTTGTAGTCATGTCATACATACATAATACAATAAAATAACAATATGGCTGTCAAGCCATATTGTTATTTTATTGTATTATTTATGTATACTGTTTGCATACCTATGTTTTATAAATATAATAAATTATTTAAAAAAAACAACTTAAAAAAGAAAAATCAACTCAAAAACATAAAATCTTCTTATAAATCAGAAAAATCAATTAAAATCATAAACAACATCATGTAAAATCAACTCAAAAAGATAAAATCTTATAAATTCCAATCATTCAATGGTTTCATTAATTTTCTGAATACCTACACTAATACTTAAAATACCTAAACTTTAAACGTTAATACCTAAACTTACTATTAGGGAGTATGTTTTAACTTTACTCCAACGCCATCTATATTTAGGATGGAGAACTACAGTAGAAAACTGCAAAACATGACTTATTTTCATCAAATTTTTAAACAATTTTTGTATTGATATATATCACAAAAAACCCTTTGATATATATCGGATATATGTATATCATGATATATATCCATTGATATATATCCTCGAACCCTGTTTAAAACATCAGTGCAATCCATAAAGTTGATACAAAAAGCTAAATATTTGCATATCTTGAAAGAAGCACTTTAAAAGACTAGCAGCTCTGCGGTTTTACCTGCGTAGCTCCCGATCTCGTGGGTCTCGTGGGAATTTTCGGAGCCTATTCGTTACAAACAAAAAAAACTAAATATCCAGTTCTGTCCAATAACACTTCCACTTACCGCGGAGGTCATCATTCGCCGCGCGGAGTGTACGTGTTTTAATCACTCCTCATAAAACCCTGCTTAATTACGCGGACAAAGCTAGCTCAGTCAATAAAGAGGCATCCATTATACCTACATATTTTGCAATATAAAAAAAGAAAAGCATTTACTGCGTACAAACACAGGAAGGAAAAAATGAACATGACAAAAAAACCTTATTATGTAAAAAAAACTGCAAAGACACATATAAATTTAAAAAAAAAAAAACATAAAAGTGGAATCGTGTGCGGACCCAAATGGGTCGACCTTAGCTAAGAGCTGCAGCCAACAACCAACTTACCTCTTTCTTAGGTTTAGGTTTAGGCGCCTCCTCTTCTTCCTCTTCCTCTTCTTCCTCCTCCTCCTCTTCCTCACCCTCTTCATCGTCGCCTTCATCGTCTTCAGCCTTCACTTTTTTAGCTGGTTTCTTTACTCTATTAAATTGTATAAAATTAAATCTTGTGCTAAATGGGAAAGGGTGGCAAATGATAGAAGCCAGTGGAAGTCTTTGGAGGAGGCCTATGCCAAAAGACACACTGAAATTAGGGATATATTATAGAAATAACTCCAATCTAAATGTAAATTAACTTGTAAAATCAAACTTCAGAATAAAGGGCTTTATTATTATTATAATTATCATAAACTAGCGACCCGCTCCGGCTTCGCACGGCTATATTATGCATGTATTATACATAATATAAACCTTCCTCTTGAATCACTCTATCTATTAAAAAATCAAAATCCGTTGCGTAGTTTTAAAGATTTAAGCATACATAGGGATATAGGGACAGAGAAAGCGACTTTGTTTTATACTATGTAGTGAAGTGATAGTGATGTAAACAATTTCAGGGTTTTAGGGTTCCGGCCAAGTGCGAGTCGGACTCGCGTACTAAGAGTTCCGTACGTACCATTATAATCTGTTTTTATTTGTTGTTATAGCGGCAACAGAAATACAACATCTGTTAAAAATTCAACTGTCTAGCTATCACGGTTCATGAGATACAGCCTGGTGACAGACAGACAGACGGACAGTTGAGTCTTACCTTTTGGGTACGGAACACTAATATAAATAAGTATATACGTACTAGGAAAGTATCTCTAACAAAGTAAGTACTTTTTTTTGAAAAAAAATACATACTTATTTCGAAACCTTATTTTAATGATTTCGAAATAATCTTTATTCCTACAATAGCTAGAAAGTACAAGTTGCACAAATGGGTGGCCTTATCGCTGAAAACGCTTTCTTCCAGGCAACCTTTGGATGAAAAAGAAATATATACTTATACTACTAGGCGAGCATGCTACATCCTAAACCTCATCTTCGCTTCCCATCAGATGAAATTAGGTCAACATAAGCCTATTTTGTTAAAAAATAAACTACTTTATATATTTATAATACTTACTTTTCTTTAACGGGCTTCTTGACCTCCTCTTCATCTCCCTCTTCACCTTCTTCATCTTCATCCTCTTCCTCGTCTTCATCTTCGTCTTCCTCCTCGGTATCCTATAATTGAAATACGGATTGGAAAGTTGAACATTTTAAAGAATAGTAGCGAGACGCCTGTACCACGAAACGATTAGACACGGTCGATAGTTCTTCTAGGATATTACAGGACATTCCACACATCGCCATCTAGCCCCAAGCTAAGTAACTAGACTTGTGTTATGGGTGCAAGACAATGGATATACTACTTACTAACAGCGCTCCGCGGTTTCAGCCGCGTAACTCCCGATCCCGTTGGAATATCCAAATATAAAATAGCATAAAGCCTATAGCCTTCCTCGACAAATGGACTATCCGAAACAAAAATATTTTTTCAATTCGAGCTAGTAGTTCCTGAGCAGAGGCGGCGTAAGGCGTGGGCGACGTGGGCCACCGCCTACGGCCTCGCGGTACGAAGGGCCTCGCGCCTCAAAAAAATTTTATGCATTGCTTCAAAACGAGAATAAAATAAAAAAAGATATAAATTAATTTATGTGTGAAATATGTTTTTTTAGTCTGGCAACATTTGCTTACGTTGGGTAACTATTATATCGCGAGTAATCCTTGCCGCCGCCGACCAGTGCGGGGAATCCCTTTTCATTTGTAGTAAATAAATAAAACAAGGGATTCCCCGCACTGCTTATTTGTTTACTTTCTTTACTAGAAGCCATAGAGCCATAATTAAAAAAAAAATAGAATTAAATTGATTGTTTTTTGGATTGGAAGCATCCTTTGAAAACCGATATTTAATTTATTGGTATTGTCAACTCCACCTATATATTTACGATTTGTAGTTTTTCATTAATATTAATTAATCTTATTTGTATTTTTATAAATAAAAACTTGGCAGTGTTAATTGTTTTGTTTTTTTTTATTATTTTATAAAAGCCGTCTTCAGTGCCTTGATTTCCATACAAAAACCGCCCCCCTCCGCCCCTAATCACGCGCGCCCAACGACTTGAACCTTAGTGAATATAGGCCCAGGTCGCCACAGAACAGGGCCTCGCGAAATCTGTCTTGCCCACACCAAATTTAGGTCTTGCCCTGCCACTGTTCCTGAGACAAGCGCGTTCAAACAAACAAACTCTTCAGCTTTATATATTAAATATATATTATAAATATTTCTTTTTGTAAATAAATACTTATAATACATATAAACAACCAGACCACAGACAAATATCTAAGCATAAATACTTGTCTGAGGCGGGAATCGAATCCGCATTCCTGTTTGGCAGTACGGCATGGTGACCATTGTGCCAAGCTTAGTTGATTGTATCTAGAGGAAAGAATTTGTCAATACGACTGGAGCCAACTAAGCAGCGGGTGTCATCACGATGTTTTCCTTCGCCATAAGACCACTGTTAATATTTGCATACTAGCTGCGCCCCACGCTTTCACCCGCCTAAGTCCCGAACCCATGGGAATATCGGGATAAAAAGTAGCCTATGTGTTAATCCAGGTCTCTAGCTATCTTCATAGCGAGTTTCATTGCAATAGATCCAGTAGTTTTTGCGTGAAGGAGTAGCAAACATACTAACACACAAACTTTCACATTTATAATATTAGTAGGAGTAGGAAGTAGAATTTGCTTAAGAGGAAAGGGTACCGAAGATCTCTCCATACAAACGTAGTCGACTGTTTCCTCCCTGGATAATGACACTATAGCAAATATTTTTATTGCATAAAACATAAAACTGTCACGACCATGCCCCTGTTTTTGTTTTATAAATCTTCATTTCTATGATAATTAGATAATGAAAAAAACCAAGACATAGGGGCATAGTCATGGCAGTTATAGGTTTTATGCAACAAAAATATTTGTGCTAGTGTCATTATCCAGGGAGGAAACAGTCGACTACGTTTGTATGGAGCGAGGGTAGCCTTACCTCTTAATGAGGAGCAAATATCCACCAACTTTAATATTACTTATCTATATTACTAACCTCTTTCTTAGCTTTCTTTTTAGGCGGTGGCTTCTTGGCGCCCTTGTCGTTGGCTTTCAATGATTTCTCATCGTCATCATCATGCGTTTCCCCATTTTCCTCCTGTTTCAAAACAACATCAAAATTAGTAATTATGCTAGCAGCGTTCCGCGGTTTCACCCCGATCTCGTGGGAATATTGGGATGAAGAGTAAATAAACTTGGTCTGCCTCGTGAACGTTTTTATTTTAACGAACTTTCATAGTGTGGCTGTTTTGGTCCATAACTCCTTGTATATCCTGTAGACGTGGTCCGCCCAGTCCCACTTTAGTTTATATTTTAATACTAGCTTTTGTCCGCGACTTCGTCTACATAAAAGTCAAAAATGGCCCAAGGAATGATGTTGTCCCATACAAACTTTGCCCTCCTTTTTCACCTCCTAAGGGGTAGAATTTCGGAAAATCCATTCTTATCAGAAGCTTACGTCTCACAAAGAACACACCTTCCAAGTTTTAGGTCTCTACGATCAGCGGTTTAGGCTGTGCGTTGATCCGTCAATCAATCAGTCATTCAGGACAAAGCATTTTATATGTATAAAGAAAAACCTACCTTCTTTAAATCGACATCGGCTTTGTCGTCTTTCTTATCCTTAGAGTCGTCGCCGCCCGCCTCGTCTGTCTTCCCGTTTGCAGTGGTGTCTTTCGAGTCACCTGTGGAAGAATAGCACTAATAAGTATTACTTATTTACTATATCAATTTAGTATTAGGCTCCTACCTCACCGCGTTTAGGTCCATAATGTCCAAATCCCAAAATGTCCAGAGGGTGCAAATTGTCTATATCCCAGAACGTCTATTCGAGGCTGTGTTTGTTCGAAAAATTTGTGTTTTTGGAAATAAAGACCAATAATGTTTCAAATAGTGCAAACTCAATAAACAATTAAAACCCAAAGACCATCGACCATCGGTTAAAATACTATAATGATTTGGCAACAGTTTTTTTTTTTAATCCTCCATTTTATTTTGGTTTAATAAAGTAAAATTGAAACTCCGGTATGAATATGAACTTTCTGGGATATGGATCTGGGACATGGGCATTCTGGGATTTGAACTTCACCACATAGTATAAAACAAAGTCGCTTTTTCTGTCCTTATTTCCCTTTGAATGCTTAAATCTTTAAAACTACGCAACGTATTTTGATGCGGTTTTTTTTAATAGATAGAGTGATTCAAGAGGAAGGTTTATATGTATAATACATGCATAATACAGCCGTGCGAAGTCGGGACGGGCCGCTAGTTCTGGGATATGGACATTTTGGTATTTGGACATTTTGAAACTAAACGCCTCACCGGAACGCTATGGCGACATCATCGGCTACGTATCCATCTACTTCTGGCTACCCTACGTCGCCAAATAAAGTAGCCACTGGCTTTTGTCTCTTACAAACAAATGCGTCCTTCCTCAACGCACTTGTTAGACAAAAGTCAGTGGCTGGTGTGGCTACTCTATTTGGCGACCTAGGGTTGCCAGAAGTACCTTATTGGACACTGAGTGAGTCAGGCGCAGCTCACACGTAAACATTTTACTGGCTACTGTGTTTAAGTCCCCAGAACGCCAGAGTGTCCAGTCTCCATATGGCGCCCCGTCGTTCGTGGTTACGCTTCCAAACTGGCAACGGCCACAACTACCATACATTTCAATACGAATTAGTTGGATACGTAGCCAGCGATGTCGCTATGGCTTCCCGGGGAGGTAGAGCCCTTAGAGGTTTTACAGGAAAAAAATCCGGACTGTACATTTTCTTTCTGCTAAACAAGTAGTGAAGTACATTTATCCCGTACGTTAAGTTTCAAATATATTTTGCAACGCAAGTTACACATATTACATATTTTAGTTATACATATTTTAGCGGACCCGTCGTCGCAAGTATTTCTTTGCGACAATCGACCACGAGTTCCATTCAATAATTATCGTAACGCATCACGTATAAGGAACATAGCTTAGGCTATAGCTCTGAGAGTTTAACGGTTTCTTTTTTACCTTTTAGAGGTACGGAACCGTAAAGAAAAGTTTGGGCGCCCTCTAAGAACTTTTCTATTTCTAGATCATATCTCAAACTCGTACGTATGGCAACTCTGGAATTAACCTTAGTATCACGCTCGTGTTGTATTTCTGCCGCCAGATACAATTTGATCGACTCCTGCGACGACTTATTTTGACGAAGCATGAAGTGTGTGAAATAAATTGTATGTTCAATGAAATATTAGCACAAAGCACAAAATAATGAGGTTAGGTTTACCCAATGTTATGTGATTTCTGGAATCAATCTTTAACATTAATAACAACAAGCTTTGGCTCGCAGCTTCGAACGTATAATTGACCATTTATTCCCTTCTCTGTAGTTATCTTTTGTGAATTTAAACATTTTTTACTTAGAAAAACACTAAGACCAAGGATTGTTTGTTGGACGAATCGAACTCGCGACCTGTCGCGGGCCGGTGTTCCCCACCGCCACACAGAGGTCGTCAAAAAACAGACAGACAGACAGACAAGAAAGTGATCTTAACCCTTCTTCCTTTTTAACCTACTTTAAAAAAGGAGGAGGTTCTCAATTCGTCGCGTATTTTCATTGAATTTCCAGTGAACTTTCTATATTTTTATTGTATATTTTTTAATGACAGCGGCACTAAAAATGGTTAAATAAAAAAATAAATTATTGTTAAAAAAACCGACGTTTTTTAAATTTAAGTTTAATAACCGATTCTTAAATTTTTTTTTATGTTACCCTTTGAGGTACTCTACCGAACCGTAAAAATAAAATTGCGTCCTCTGACAAATACACGCTTAGACCAAAAAAAATTTAAAATTTCAATGGACTATTGTAGGAAATTATTTAGTATTTGTAGAACATATTTAGTGACGATATCGTTTAAAAAGCCTTACCTAGTAGGTAATGCCTAGGTAACAAGTATAATATTATTACATCCTACTTAGATATCTAGGCAATTATGAATGATGTTACGCAACCTTTTGAGTATGTCATTAAAACGTACACGCAGAACAAACCGGTTAGTCGATTTTTCAAGTTTTTATTCGATTTCATTTGCAAAAAATCCTATAAATAACCTTATTGGTCGGATAAACTGTGTTTCGCGGAAATAAGTACATTTTTTGCTGAATTTAAACGTGTTTTACGGTAGTAGGCGTCTCATAGGCTTCTTTTTTAAAGTCAAAAGATTAATCTATATTTATAAAAACCGGCCAAGTGCGAGTCGGACTCGGGCATGAAGGGTTCCGATCCCCCACTTAATTTTTTTTTCTTTAGTTTTTAGTATTTGTTGTTACAGCGGCAACAGAAATACATAATCTGTAAAAACTGTCTAGCTATCACGGTTCTTGAGATACAGCCTGGTGACAGACAGACGGACGGACAATGAAGTCTTAGTAATAGGGTTCCGTATTTACCCTTTGGGTACGGAACCCAAAAAAGATTAATCAAGAAATCTCTGAAACTACAAGAGCTAAGTGTCTGAAAGTTTGCATGGGGGTTCCTTACGATATAAGTGTGGTATATTGATCATTACATAGAGGCGGTTTATGACGCGCGAGCGGAACGCGAGTCCGTCAAAAGCAGAGATGGAATGATCAATATCCACGCGTGTATCGTACGACGTTTTTTATCAGAGTTGCGAATAAAAGAATAGACTTGAAAAGAAAATAATAAATAACAAAATATTTGTGATATGTCTATGTTTACTATTTTTTAGGTAATATTTTTTTGTTAATTATACTACCGAAAGGCCAGGCAAAAGACTTTCAACCAAATGCTCCAAAACGGCTGTTATAAGAATGTTTTCAACACAAGCAAGATTCTAGACACCTGTTTTAGTTGAAGTTCAAAGTCTTCTAACTCATGAATTTATCAAACAAAAATATTAGAATGAAAACATGCCAAAATAGTAATTATGCAGCCGACTGTACTCATGTTGCTTGATTGTACATATAGTGGGAAAACAACTACCAGCTAAGTTATAGGCAAAAGATTTTATGAGATTCAAGTAAAACGTAAGTAAAAGAGAAAGTGTAATATTTATCTAACAGAATAATTACGTTTGACGTCAATCTAAATAATACCTACAGTTTGTTTATTTATTTTTTTAAGCTATTGCATAGCTTTCATTTGCGTGCTTTGAGCTTTGGGCTTTGAGCGCGGCGACCGAATCAAGAAATTCCGTAATGAAAATAAAACCTAACACCCCCCACTCCGCCTACCATGTAGCCCGGCCGAGCGTTCGCTTAATAGACCAGGGTCGATAATTTTTAAAACAAAAAAAAAATAATAGTAGGATGAAACCCATTAGAAACGGAGGGGTGTATTATAAAAATTAAAGGAAAAATAATTTACGGGCGATCTGAGGTCGGGAAGGGTATGGGGGTGAGCTTTTAAGAGTAAAAAACGGTTTATCTCGATTTCCGGCAAAAATAAAAGTCTTATGGAAAAAACTCAAATGGCAAAGTTGTAGGTAATAAAAAGATCTAAAACTTTTGTATTCACACTTTTTTCACATAACCTCAAAATTTATGTAAAAAATTCAAAAAACCAAGTTTTTGGTTTTTATGTTTATCTTTTACAAAAATGTTTTTTTTTTCCACGAAATTTGGTGAAAACTTTCCTTTTTATGTCCCAAATACGCTGTAATTTATTTGATTAGAAATATTTATTTTTTCACCTTATTTTGAATTAATATCGAAAAAACACCCTAATTTTCAATCGAAAATTCACCCGTCAAAATATTAGCTTTTTCCAAAAAGTTGGTAGGCTTTCTGTTCGATGAAATCTCTACTTTCCGCTGGTGAAAAAAATATATATGTTACTGTAGTAAATCTTCTCAGAAAATGCAAAAAACCGATCCTTAACAAACGACTTTTGTTCTACGACTTTTAGAAATCACCTAAGACTTCACAGTCTGTCTGTCCGTCCGTCTGTATCTCATAAATCGTGATAGCTAGACAGTTGAAAATTTAAAGATTGTGTTTCTGTTGCCGCTATAACAACAAATTTATACGTAATATTATAAAGCTGAAGAGTTTGTTTGTTTGTTTGAACGCGCTAATCTCAGGAACTAGGTACTGGTTCGAATTGAAAAAATATTGTTGTGTTGGATAGTCCATTTATTGAGGAAGGCTATAGGCTACTTTTCATTTTGATATTCCCACGAGATCGGGATTTACGCGGGTGAAACCGTGGAGCGCAGCTAGTAATATTAAAAAGCGGAAGAGTTTGTTTGTTCGAACGCGATAATCTCAGAAACTACTGGTTCGAATTGAAAAATCTTTTTGTGTTGGATAGTCCATTTATCGAGGAAGGCTATAGGCTACTTTGTCATTTTGATATTTTCACGGGATCGGGCCTTACGCGAGTGAAAGCGTGGAGCGCAGCTAGTAATATCTCTATATATATAAAATTCTCGTGTCACGGGGTTCGAACTTGAACTCCTCCGAAACGGCTTGACCGATTCTCATGAAATTTTGCGAGCATATTCAGTAGGTCTGAGAATCGGCCAACATCAATATATTTTTTTTTTTTTGTAAATAGCAAAACAACGTTTGCCGGGACAGCTAGTATTATTATAAAGCTGAAGAGTTTGTTTGTTTGAATGCGCTAATCTCAGAAACTACTGGTTCGAATTGAAAAAATATTTTTGTATTGGATAGTCCATTTATCGAGGAAGGCTAAAGGCTACTTTGTCATTTTGATATTCCCACGGGATCCGGCCTTATGCGGGTGAAACCGCGGAGCGAGGCTAGTACCTAAGTACTAAAAAGTAAACACAGTTAAAATATATTTAAATAAAGCTCCCATATAACATGGAACGGAACCCTTTGTGCGCGAGTCCGACTCGCACTTGGCCGGTTTTTTTTTTACTTTGAATAAAAAACTTAAAGAATAGCATAGAACTTTTGGGAAACTGAAATCTACCAAACAATATACTGAGATTTTTGATACTTACAACAATTTCATAAGTTTTTATTTATTCGGAAATTAGGGTGACCATGAGAAGTACTAAACAAAAAAAATTATCGTGGAGAAGTTTTTCGTTTGTTTGTTACCTATTTTATTTATATTTTAAATTGATAAATGGGACGAAAACGCCTTAAACAGAACAGTATTATTGCAAAAAAACCCTAGCAATATTTTTGCGCAGAATTACCTAATTCATAATCATTTTACAACAAATAAACATTAAATTATAAAATGAATTGTGTAATTACGGCCGCACTCAGAAATGTCAAATGTCACTCATAAAAGTGAGACGAAGTATTCGTTTTTCATTTTAGCAACGTTTTAAAATAGGACAAGGACCCTAATAAGGCCAAAAAATTTAATTTTATGTCTTGTTCATAAGGTACAAATTGAGTTAAATTATTGAGTTATTGATGTAATTATTGTGTGAGGGCGCCGACGTCCTCAATAAGCGCCTTTAAGCGCTGTGCAAACTAACCGGATCCCTGAGTCGGAATCATCGTCCCCGAAAACCTGTTAAACGATACCCCAGTCCGTAATCAGAGACATTTGACAGCGGTAAAGTTTCGATCGTCTTTTGTTTCCATTTCGATCGACTTTTTCGTGTCGATCGTCAGATTTTAAGCCATTTTCGGAATGAGTCTATTAAACAACAAGTCTTCACAGGAGAATTATCCTTTTTGGAATAGGTCATTTCGGAACAAGTCCGGAATAGGGCATAATCGTACTAACCGAAACTGCGGCGGTACCGAGGCAGTAATTTTTGTTATGTTACTATGCCCCACCGAGACAAGCCGGAGCCTAAGTGGCATAGTGCATAGACTCTTGCACTTTACAAAAATGATCGGAACCGGAATGCTTCCAGCATCGCCACAGTTTGCACAGCACTTTACTCATCTCATCAGTTCCCTACACTCATAAGTTCCTTGACTAAAGTTTACCTTACTCACACAGTAGCACACGCCGCTAAGATCCTGCTACAGAACAAACACACAGACACACAAAATGAAACACAACATATATACAGCCCCAAGGTTAGTTGCCATGTAGATGAACACTGATGGAGGATGAGTTGTGTCAAGTCTCTGACCTTCAAACTGGCCTGGCTCCTCTGGCTTATCTGGTTGATCTACATCGGCGTTACCTTTGGCTTCGGACTCAGGAGCCACGGGAATGGACTCACCCTTCGAGTCCTGAGATGATTCGTCTTCTGTCGTCTGCCCATCGCCGGCTCCAGACTTTTTGTCTTCATCCTGTTTTGACAAAAAAAAATATACTTAAATAGTTTATTTTTTTCAGCAAAGAAGTTTATTTTTTAAGTAAATAGGAACTTTTAGTTTCGTAAGTTGACCTTGTAGAAAAGTGAGTATGAGTTTGGCAACAACTGATTTCAGTCATATTTTGCTGTTAAATAAGTGTATAAGTTGTGGTACATTGAATTATCCACGAATATCTTAAAATTATAGGCACCCTAGTGGTTTTTATGTTGATTAAAATAATTACCTTATAATTTTTATAGGAGATAGGTTTTATAAGCTAAGTGTTGCAGATGGTACACCTAGATCAAACCTAAATCATTTCATAGGATTTATATTTTGAAACTTACTCGGCACAAAAAGATAAAAGCCAAAAGTAGAGTTCTAAAATTGCAATTTTAGAACACTGCAACACAAACAGGGCTTCAAAATCCTGCTTTAGCAAAAAGATTGGAAATTTAAATAATACCAATTTATAAAACTCTACAGTGAGCCTACAATTTTGTTGCCTGATTGTACCTTGTGGGTAGCACTTTTAACGTTTTTCAACTTAATTAATTTGCCTGTGGTAAGCAGAAATTTGTAGATTTTCAAGTTTGTGCTAGGTACATCAAGTAATGTTTTTAAGACCGGTCATGTGTCCAAATGAATTCTTATGAATAAAATATTTTTATATTTTATAGAAAACATACAAAACAGAATTTGGTGTTATGATTAATGAATATGTGATATTGTATGTCATTGATCAATTTTATCAAGGTCACTTAAAATTACTTTTTGTTACCCAACTACGGCAACACCAAAAGAAGGGTTATGTTTTTACCTAACCTATAATAAAATGTGAATATATTCCACACTACTAGAAAATGGTATTTCAATAGTGGTGAATATTTGTCGATGATAAAAAATTTAAACAATGAAATTAATTAAACTTGTTTTACATTTCACAAGTACATTAGGAATAGAAGAAAGCCATCTTATTGGCGTAGCTGGCGTCACTAAACTCGTGGCGCCAGAGTAAATTGTACCTTATCACAAGGCAACAAGTCTCAAACATTATTCGGTTGACAACATACATACAACTCATATTGTATAGACAGATAGGTTTCTATGTGTGAACTCACAGAGTTGAAAGGAACATACCTACCTACCTATATCCTATCTATACATATACACAATCATGTTTTGACAAAATCTACTTTGTATTACAATAAATATTACTAAAAATAGGAAGTAGGTAGGTAACTGAAGAAAGAATACTCATTCTTATAAAAATGAAATAGGTCAGCAATAAAGGCCCCCCCAAAATCCATGTTTTATTTACATTGCTGGGCGAGTTTGGAGCGCAAATAGCAAGTCGCGAGGTCACCGTTCAGTGTATCAATAACATACCGCGGTGCCTCTAAAACAGAATAATCGCAAGAAACCAAATATCAAGGTCATGCCGATTTCATATCAATGTCATATAACATCGTGCACATTAACAAAGGCCCTGCAACTAAATGCAAAGGGGCGGGGGTGGCCAAAATATGCGAAATCCTGAAAAAGATCACATTAGAATCAGTTTCGATAACTGATCGTGATGGCATTCACAGTTTTTATTGCAAAACTTTAACCAATATCACATCCCTCCGTGGCGTAGTTCCCGCTTTTAGCGGGAAGCAAACGTTCTGTCAGCCATGTTGAGACGCAGACAAACATTAGTGATATAACACGGAACTAACACTATTTCACTGCTGTAATAACTCTTATAAGACGCGCACTTATATGTAGAAAATAAATACAAGAACATATTTCACAACTATACCTGATTATCACTGATTTTTGCTTTATCGGTATCACCCGACATTTTTCTTACGAAGAAATTGAAAGCGAATTCCAAGCGTCTTCAAACACCGGACAACACAAATGCACGCACCCAGAGTACAGATAAAAAAACGTTGTTGCGTTTTGTTCAACTAGAAAGGAACATAATAATATGTCTCTTTTTATCCGACTTAAAAAAAAGGAGGAGGTTCTCAATTCGTTTGTATGTTTTTTTATTCTATTGAAATAAATATTTGATTAATATAGGATAGGTGCCTACTGGGTATGTAACTTATTCAATTGGAACTTAAAACATTTCGGAAATAATGGCCGGGCAAGCGAGGCGAGTAGAACTAGGGAATGCAAACCAGTTTCACCGAAAACCGAAAAACCGGTTTGTATCTATCTTTGAATATTTTGAATCATTAAAAACCCCATTTTTATTGAGATAATCGGTTTTTCGGTTTTTGATTATTACCCGCTCGAAATGGCATTCTGAGAGGTTTCTACCGGCCAATTCAGAGGCCAGGTTATATTTTTCTATTTCAGATTTACTTTTTGTTGTTTTCCTTGACTGATGTTGATTATACGAATTATTGTTTCATTTATAATCGACTAATATACTGTTTATGTACTACATTACTACATCATTAAATTACAAACAGTCAAAAATCTTATCATATTCCCGCGTAAAAATGGTAAGTATATTGGAAATGTGAATTTTGGATCATAATTTTATATGAAAATCCCGGTGTATTTTAATAAAATCTGAAAATGTACCTATATTAAAAACTCAGTTTTAACGTAAAAGAATTGCATCTGCACCGTATTTTAATATTATTTTATATGTATTTTATTTTTACTTAATATGTTTGAAAACTCAATCCGATTTTATTCAAAAAAGGTTGAACTCACACAAAAGCTTGGTGACAAAAGCAAATACTCTTTATAATTGAAATGTCTTGGAAGGAGCTAGGAAGTCTAGGTCCATGCTTGGAAGTCACCGTTAGTACCGCAATTTGAAGGTAGAAACCTTCAAATGCGGTACTAACGGTGACTTCCAGCTTTAGTTAGAGAGGTCATACACTTTTAGGACACGGCCTCATAGGACGTAAAATTCGTTTGAAATGATAAGGACTAGATAGAACATTTTGGTTATAAAATATACAAATCATTCCATATTTAAACCAACCTACCGATTTTGGTAATATTAAAACCAATCATAAATTCTATTAGAACCATTTTCGACTTCTACGTGGGCGGAGTCGCGGGGTTACCTATATTTAAGTAATTTGACAGTTGCAATGGGCGCGCTCAAAGCCCGCGATAAAAGCTATGCAATAGCTTAAAAAAGATGTTTGGAAAGGCCTATCAAAACACTGAAAATAAAACCGGTAAATCAGATTTACGGCGCATCGCGCGCCGACGACGCAGATATCAAGTAAGCTTTTCTTACAAATTTTAGTATTTTTATTGAGTTTTTGTAGTAATAATTATTGAGAGATTTTTAAGAATTCAAAAATAAAAATTAGGTTGCCTTGCACATCAATGCACATACTGTTTAAAATATAAATTAATCAAAGAGAAAACTAAGTGTCTAATTTTAAATTAGGTACCTAAGTACCTATTTATTTGTCCAAGAACAAGCGAACTCTGCCATACAGATGGCGTTCAAATATTAATAGCTAGAGCTAGAGAACTAAACTGACTAGGTATAACTAGTAATGTTATTTCTCTATATTAAGTGCTATAGTAAATATCTAACGAAACTATAATTTTAATAACATTAGATTATAACTTTATTATAAACTAAATATTCTTGTAATGAATAAAAACAATTTAATAATAAATATTCTTGAAGTGAATTTTTAAACTTTTTAATAGAAACTACTTTTAAATATTCTGGTAGGGCATTGTATATTTTTATAGACATAAAATAAGAATTTCTTTTATAAACATCTAAATTAGCTTGAGGAACATATAATTTATTAGAATGTCTGCCTGACATTAAACCCATATTCGAATTTGTTGGGAATAGGGCAGGATTATTCTTTACAAAAAGACAAACTTCTAAAATGTATAAACAAGGTAAAGGTAAAAATTTTAGTTTTTTAAACAATGGTTTACAAGTATCTAAATATTTAGCTCTACACAGTATTCTAATGCATTTTATTTGGGATTTAAATGCCTGTTCAATATCCACTGAATTTCCCCATAATAAAATTGCATACCTAAGAACTGATCCAATGTATCCATGGTATGCACAGATAGCTGCTTCAGTTGAAACAATGTCTCTGATACGGTGTAAGGCAAATACAAATTTATCTATTTTTTTACAAATATTTTCTATTTGAATTTTCCAATTTAAATTTTTATCAAATGTTAGGGTAGGGTGGGCATCAATGAACCACCCAAAGTTTGAAGAGGTGTAACTCACTTATTTCAAGACTTTTCCTAATATTATTATATAAAGATTGTAAGAAATATATCTAGAAATCATTTGGCTTTAAAGAATTTAACGTCAATTTATTAGTTTTCAAGATATTCATCATTTAAAAAAAATGGGAAATGGTTCATTGTGTACCACCCGGGGTACTATGTGAACCTAGGGGTGGTACTGTTTAAACCGTATGGTACTAAATGAATCATGGTTCTCAGATAATCATCAGAAACTAAATACCATTACTTACCTACACGAATATTAATCAACAATTCAATTCAATTCATTTATTTGCTTTTACAGTTGGTTACATAGGATCTTAAATAAATATGTAGGTACAGGTTCTCAACTTAAGCCAATAGTCATTGACATGCAAATTTAGGCTAAATTTAGGTAGGTACAAATTACATGGTTAAAATTTATTTTATTACAAATACTTATTACTAATTTATAACGCAAACATATTTCATTTTAGATATAGCAACTCTTCAACAGAATAAAACATTCTTTCTAACAGCCATGCTTTCAGTTTCATTTTGAATTGCCTTAATGGAAGGTCTTTCTTGGTATGAAATCAAGAACTAATCGATCACCATTTCGTGTGTTACGTAGAAAAATGTCTTTGGCTTCCCTAAATAGCTCTCTATTACATTTCACAAACAAAACCCTAGGAACATTATAATAAAACCCGAATCAACAGCAACATTCAGTATCACAAACAACTAACTTACCTAATGTTGACAACCAAATATCTCTTAGACAAAAATTAATCAACAAGAGCCTAGGAACATTATAATAAAATCTCTAATCAACAGCAACATTCAGTATCACAAGCAACCAATTTACCTAAATGTTGACAGCCAAATATCTCTTACACAAATATTTATCAACAAAAGCCTAGGAACATTATAATAAAACCTCTAACCAACAGCAACATTTAGTATCACAAGCAACCAACTGTAGTATCCTTTGAACCACGGTTCATTGAGTACCACATCGGAATGGTTCAAATTGTACCACCCTTACCCTATAAGTTTTCAGGTTATATAAAAAATTGTTGAAACAAGTATCGTTAATGATAATCTATCTATTAAAATGGTAATAAAACGTTGCATGAGACTTCATTAATCATATTTTAATATATATATAACAGTAAATGACGGAGAAAAGAAAGAACATGTCTGTTTTTTTGCACTTTTTAGCATTAAAAACACAAAAATTTCGACATTGTATCTGTCTGCAACAGTTCGGCGTTGTCTAGTCTGGGCGAGGGCGCCACCTAAGACGTACCTTTTTGTCTTTGTCGCACACCGCTGCAACTTTGCGTTGCTGAATTAGAAGACTGATTCATTAATGAGTACCAACACACCCTACTCCAAGAAATAAAGCTGAGTCTACAATTTCGATTTCTTTATCGTTAAAATTAATCTTCAGCTGTAGTGGAGTGGATCTATAGGTTTGAAATGGAATTATTTTTGTTTTTGTTAGATTAATTTTTAAACTGTTACTATTAAGCCAGCTGCCAGTTATCGACAGCAGTTAGGGCTTCTTTAATGAGCATGTTGATATTAGGGGTATTAGTTTTAACTATTATTGTGGTTGATTGAATCCGGCGTTACTTTTCGGAACTCTATAATATCTGTAATGGTACTTCCTTAATATTTAGTTTTTAGTTCCGAGCCTAACTAGGCTCGGAACTAAAAACTAAATATTAATACTTCCACTAAATATTAATACTTCCATTACAGATATTATTGTGGTATCATCGGCAAATAGTATACCTACACTTGTGAGACAATTGTTGTGGCAGATCATTAATATAAAGTAAGAAAAGCAAAGGGCCTAGGACACTGCCTTGTGGTACACCATATTTATTTAGTCTATAATCTGATTGAAATACTTCTTGTCTATTATATGTCGAATTATATGTCGAACTTTCTTGAGTAAAAATCAAATTCAAAATGTTGAAGCCGGAATGGGTCTTATAAACTAGTTCGCGGTAAAATGCGGGTGGGCGGATTCAATGGGTTCACCAATTCCATTTCATCTCCGAAACTTCAAGTACCTATGCCGATTTTCATGTAAATCGGTTCATTCGTTTGACCGTGAAGAACAAACAAACAAACAATAATCATATTACTTTTTATTTTAAGACCGAGAGACAAACAATATTTTGTCGGGTCATTAGAGTTCACTGGAATTTACAATTTATGGAACAAAACGCAATACTTTGTCATTTCCATAGACAATCTGTTTTTCTTTTAAAGAAATGTCAAAGTACTTTTGACGTTTTGAAATATAGCGTATTTTCTATGAAAAAACGTTTTATTATTGCAAATGGTGAAATTATTTGAATGTCTACATTTAAACTGTGTTTTTCCGTGGTAAATAATTACTTTTTTAATATTTCATTAAAATATTTTGCGTAGTCGTGGTATCCAAAAGGTCTACTTTGTCTATGCTCCGCGTCTTTCAAGCCTTGCTTTCTCGCAAGTTGCGGGGCGAGATAATTTTTCTAAATAATTTCGGGTCATTTTGATCTCTTTTCATGGCTGCCCTGTAGCTTGTGTTGCTGAGTGGTTTAGTATAAACATGAGTGATTACCAGTCTATGGCTACGCTTCAAAATAATAGCCCTACGGGAGGATTTGCGGCTGCTTTACAACGTGCCCGTTTGGTAAGCGATTCTTCGGTACTATCTTCTTTGTGTATTCCTTACCTTTCAATAACAGTTTCTCTCATATCATAATACCTGCAAATTCAAATATATGTCCCTACAGTGTCACCAAACCACCCTCGTAGTGTGATAGATCCTCTAATTTAGGTGTAGAGGGTAAGTTACATTACATTTACCTAACCTACTTTTATTGATTCTGTTTTTCGTGGTCTTATTTTTGCTAATTTCTTTCATCAATAAACATGAGCAATATAGTCTGCACATTTACGAGAATCGTTAGTACAATAAATCACCATTGTTGTAAAATAGCTTAGCTTTGTTTTCATGCAAATTGCGAAAACGGCGCGAATCGAATGCACCATCGGAAGTCATTGTACTGAACCGTTATCAAATACATTTTTGCCGTGAAATCAATAGAATTGGTTAAACGTTTGATGTTATCGTAATAAATGGAAAGAGATTTGATTAAAAAGTTGTATATTTTTGCAGGTCGCTGCCAAGTTAGAAGTCGGTAGTAGCAAGAGGCCCTTGGAAGACGGAAACGAATCTGTACCTAAGAAACTGGCGTCGGCAGAGTCTGCGTATCCACCACCTCCACCTCCGATGAAGTAAGATATTCCATCTAATACCTGGTCTTTGTATCTAAAGATACCTACATAACAATAAGTAAATTAAAAAATACTGTAGATTTATTTTGTGTGCATTCGTTGAGTCCACACAGAATGATCCACGATGCTCTGATTGGCTAGGACCGGATCGGAATGCAAAGTGAAGGTCGGTGTGGATGCAATCTGAAATTCTTGTAAATAACAAATTACATTTCAAATGACATCAATATCATTCTTTATTGCATTTCGATTACAAAACATACCTTCAAGGTAGCTCAAAATACCCTCTCAAGTATTCTTTAGCTATTTTGAGGGAATTTTTTGTAATCAAAATGATATTGCAATGTAATTTGAACAATGTTATTGACGAGAATTGGCCTTCTGTAATCCAACTGAATAACCAGATCAATAAACCAAATGTCCTAATCGTGAATTGTCTAGTGTGGACTCAGCTATTGAAAATATGCCTTTGTTTAAAAAAATAATTAAATAATAATTTACACACAATAAATTGATCGCTTACAAAACATATAACCTAACCTAACAAATCAAAAACTAAAATTACGATTATTGCCTACATTTTCAAGCAAACTGGATGCTACTATTATACCACTCAACAGATAATATTATTATCTGTACCAATAAAACTACAAAGTTAAAAGAGAACGCTCAAAATACATACAATAATTATAGACAGAAATATTACTATGTAGTGCAATTTAAGATTATAAACCAGATGCCTGCCAAATTCGAAAAAAAATATAGTTTTTTTTTGTAAAAATTACCGAGTTAAACATTGAAATTATTTGAAATGTTACTTTTCACATAATTTCCTGACTATTTAAACCTTTATTATGTTTTAAAACTATCCGAAATTTAAATTACAGTGTTAATACTTAATAATTCATAAAACTTGTGATTGTAAAAGGCAGATGTGTTAGCTCTAAGGCTCCATGCACACTTTCCAAACGTCCATGGTTCCACAGTGCCATGATATGGGAGACATAACATGTATTCAAATTTGGGATAGTTTGATAGCCTTATCTATTTGGGTTTCTAACTTAGTCATATTTATGAAAAACTGTAACTTTGAATTTGGTGGGCCTTTACTTCGACATCAACTTAACAGTTTTTGCCAGGTAGGTATGCTATGTAGTTGTAACTATCCAAGCTTCCTTTTGATTTGTTTTAACATAGTCTTCTTGTTTGATCTCAATTTATTTGGCGTTGCTGCAGTATGTCTTCTTCCTTTATTGTTTTTTTTTTATACTACAAAATGATTTGGTTTATAACGACCGGCCGCCTGCCTTGGAAATGCTGTTGTTGCGGATGGTTTACCTGCCACCACTGCGATGAACATGGCACACACAGTTAGTTTTATTGTCTTCATAAACTACTTAAAATAATTTAAGGCCCATTCAGAGCATAAAAGATTTTTCTTCTTCATTGATAAACAAACATCTATTCAACGAGCTCCTATGTTACGTTAGAGTCTTATGGCCTTAATTATTTTGAGTACCTAGTATACTAGTATTAGACGAGTCGAACATTGGTTGTCCAGTAATCCGGCGGCAGCTGCGGCCGCGGCTGCCGGCGCTCGGCTCTCAGCCCCGAACGCGCCCAACATGCCGCCCATTGGAGTCCCGCCCAATCTAATGCCCGACCAGGCGATAAATGAGTACATACGAGTACCAGACAAAATGGTTGGATTAAGTAAGTAATTGCATGATCATGTAGACATGATGTTTTCTACAGCATTTATACCTGATGATAAGTTACAAATGTGTTTTAATGCCATAATCGTGCCTATCGTGAACTTTGTATAGACCAATCTTGTGTAAATATCCTATCATATTAGGTTATATTATAAATCAAGATTGGACTACCCTAGTTTTTAACCAGGCCTTTTAAAAACTTTAAAAACATTTATCAAAAAAATAATTTAAAAAACTTAGAACTTTTTTCATTAAAATATATATATTTTTTAAACATAATAAAGACTACTACTATAAACATTTTGTACCCAGTAATCGGTCGCGGCGGTGAACAGATAACGCGTCTCCAAGCCGAGTCAGGCTGTAAGATACAAATGGCGCCCGACTCTGGGGGCCAGCCCGACAGAATGTGCACCCTAACAGGGTCCAGGGAGGCTATACAGAGGGCTAAGTAAGTTTAATAAAAAAATAGAAAACCCGCTCAACAGTGCTAACATAATAAGATTCTTAATGTGACCTAACGAACGCACAAATAGTCTAACCGCCGCACTCAGAAACGCTGCTTAGATCAGAAGGCCAATTCTCGTAAATAATATGGTTTCAATTACATTTCAATATCATTCCGATTGCATTTCGATTGCAAAAGATACCCTTAAAGTCAGTTTATTTTTTACAAAAAGCTAACTTTGAGGGTATTATTTGTGATCGAAATGATATTGAAATGTAATTTGAACAATGTTTATTACGAGAATTGGCCTTCAGATCATAGGTTCCCAACGGAGGCGGTACCGCCCCCATAGTGGACGCTGGAGCTTTTCGTGGGGGCAATAGCGGGTCTAAAAGCAAAAAGCGTTATGACAGTAATGGGGCTAGTTGCGGCGTACTACCTAACTAGAAATTTAATTTAATAGAATACTTAGAAAATATGTAAGTACATCTTTTTTCATGTAAAAACATTTTATCCAGCCGTCTAAAAGAAAAAGTGAGAAAAAGAAAATGAATTTTTAATTTGTGATTATTAATAAATATTTGACAGACATATAAAATCGGTCGGTATCATTTTATGTAAATGTGGGCGTTTTCTTTTTCATGTAAAGGGGACGGTAATCCATAAAAGTTTGGGAACCTATTGGTTCTTTGTCAAATCAATACTTGACAAAACATTGATTGACCAATAATCTGCTTTGTTTCTGTGTGCGGCGGTAAAAGCTTAATTTAAAAAGAAAATTTGTAAATATTTCCACCAAGTGCATGTTAAACGCTTGCTCGAACCGATGCTGTTGACGGTTGCGTGCATGGTGGCGGTCTGATTGCGTGTAAACGTTACACAATCAGATCATTTCGTAAGTTTCAGTAGGTATTATGACGCGTTTGGTTTAAATTAAACAATTGGGTAGTTGTATTTGATCGCCACCGCGCACGCTATCGTGGCAGCAAGTAGACACGGTTTGTTTTTACTTACCGCACTAAGTGACGTCTAGTAGCTTGAAAGTGGAGGCACCCTAATCTGCTTGGTTTTGGGACTTATACGTTAATATAGCAAGTTTAATGCTTTGTTAACATTTCAAATAGAATTGATCATAGAATTAATAAAATCTTACAGAACACACAATTTTTGTTTCTGATTTGTTTTTCATTGCTATGGTATATGCCTTATTCCATCTCCATAACATTCAATATACATTAATACACACCCCCCTTAATATAGTAGCGAGGAAAATTAGTATGAAGTATTAGCAAACTTCACACTATAAACATTCTTAAAGGAAATACAGTTCTTGCAATTCACGAGTGCGCTCGGCCTTTGTTTGTGTGAGTGACCGCTCCTTCGGGTACACACACTAACGAACATGTATATTTACGATTATAACTACAAACAAAGGCCGAGCGCACTCGTGAATTGCAAGAACTGCAGCTGTATGAAGTTTGGCAATAACCTTCATTAACGAGAATTGCTGCCATAGTAAGGGGACTAAAACTATTGAATGCACGGACTGCATACTTTTACGATGGGTCGCCGCTCCTGGCTCAGCCGATCGCCATTCTCTGTAACGTATAAAGGTGGGTATAGGCTAGAGCATTTAATTGCAAATGTTGTGATTGTTCTGTTACTAGTAAATGCTCTAATAGTCTATACCCACTCTAAGGCGCCGTCCTGATTGCACATCATAGTGCGTTCCAATGAAAATGTTAACTCAAGATGATGCGACCAAATTGTTCTATAGGAATCGCAATTAGGACAGCGCCTAAGGCTCTGCGCAAACGGACCAACGACCACAGCCACTGGTGGCCAGTCACTAGCAGTTCACACGATTTTTCATTGTGGCGGCCACAACAAAATGTATGAAAAATCGTGTGAACGGCTGTGGTCGGTGATCCGTTTGCGCAGAGCCCAATACGTTTGTTATGAGCGGTGCGACTTATCAATATCGTGCGGATTGTAAGTCATCTTTTACTATGTCCAGGGAGCTAGTAAACCAAATAGTGAATCACCGAGGTCGTGAGAACGCGCCACCAACGCCGGAGAGCGCGGGACCGCCGCAGAACGTGATGCCGCCCATGCAGAGAGGTGGAGGCGGACTCGCTACCAGTGTAAGTTATTAAAGTACTAGCTGCGCCCCGCGGTTTCAACTACAGTGATAAAAAATAGACCCTATGTTAATCCAGGTCTCTAGCTATCTACATACCGAATTTCATTGCAATCAGTTCTGTAGTTTTTTGGCAAAGAAGTAATAAGCATACTAACACAAACTTTCACATTTATAATATTAATAGAATATATCTACCAGTTCACTGTTTTGAGCTCTTATGTAGAATTTCTTTGTTACATCCACAATCAGAAACTTCATTATTACCCATTGTTATTACCACTATCACTACATAGTATAAAACAAAGTCGCTTTCTCTGTCCCTATATCCCTTTGTATGCTTAAATCTTTAACTACGCAACGGATTTTGATGCGGTTTTTTTTAATAGATAGAGTGATTCAAGAGGAAGGTTTATATGTATAATACATACATAATATAGCCGTGCGAAGCCGGGGCGGGTCGCTAGTTTAACTTAAAGCTTTAACAAAACTTTTAAGTTATTCCTTCAGAAAGTTGTATTGGCAAATGTTTGATTCTCATTTTGCAATTATTTTGAGAAAAACCTGGTCACTAACAAACGTCTTCAAAGAAAATTATATTATCACTCGAAGAGAAAAGTACATGTATCTACATCATGTTTATATAACTTAACAGGAAGAAATAATGTTACCCGGCCCTAAAGTTGGTCTAATCATTGGTAAGAATGGTAAGACCATCAAACAACTGCAGGAACAGTCTGGTGCCAAGATGGTTGTCATCCAAGATGGACCTAACACGGAATATGTAAGTAAAATCTCACAATTTGTGCTTATGTCGTCACTGCCAAGTGATGATTTTGTATTCTAGCCAGTTTGCCTGTCAGAATTGGGGCCCTACTGCGGTAAGTGCGCCTCACAAGTGTTTTTTAAAAATAACATAACCAGAATCACTTATTTTTAAATGTTTTGATGTCCCCAACAATCCTGCATACTTAAAACACGAAAATACCAAATAATTTTTCAAAACTCCTATGACAGGCAGGCTCAAAATTTCCGCCCAGTGTGGGGCGTGGGTCGGCATAAGCCGACGCGTCGGCTTGATGCTGACGCCCTTACCGCGGTAAGGCCCCTGTATTGCGGACTTTTGGGGCAAGGCGGGAAATAGTTTCTTAAATTTTAGATCTTTTTTCAAAACATTATGAAATTGAGTTAAATAGCACATTTATCCTGAACTTTCCAAAAAACAGATTGGAATAACTCCTTCATTTGTAGTCTTGGCACCAAAAAGTATAAAGAGGGGAGTAAATTTGGAACAAGGCGGATATCTCAGAACCTAGAGACTTTCATAGAGCATAACTTTTATTTTTCTGTACCGGGAGTGTCCTTTATCCGTAGGTGCCCGTATATCTATTAATTACGGGACACCCTGTATATCTTTAAACCAAAAACAATGAATTTCGATTTAGACAAAACATAAATACCTACTTATTAAAGTCTTTAAAGTCATGAATTTATTATAATAATAATATAGCCTTTATTATCGAAGATAATTTTACACTATAACGCTTAAAAATTTACAATAATAACTAGATAATGTCTCTTATTTCGGTGTGCCTTTCGGCATAGGCTCACTCCTTCTACTGCTTCCTATATGTAGCCACACTTTGCCACAAAGGGCCAGAGTCATTTTGATGTCATCCTCCCATCTTCTCATCTGACGACCTCGACTCCTAGTACCACCTATTGGGTACCAAACCGTCACCTGTTTGCTCCATTTTTCTAAACTGCATTGCATGAATTTATTAGACAACAATTAGTATGAAAACATTCTAATAATATTAATTTTAGAACTCTACAGTGGGTCTGCAAATCTGTTGCCGACCGTACAGTATTTCCATAAGATATCATTGTGACTTGTTTGACAGGAGAAACCCCTACGCATATCTGGCGACCCCGCGAAGGTGGAACACGCGAAACAGCTCGTGTTCGAACTCCTTGCCGATAAAGAGATAGCTCAGACGAGTCAGAGGCCGCCGTTCGACGAGTACGGCCAGGACCAGGGCAATGGGCTCGCAACTAACTCCACAGAGGTGAGAGATGAGGTGAGGTGGGGGTAGGGTGGAGCCACTTACTTATACTTGTATATGTCCTTTTTGCGTGAGGATGGAGTAGTCACCTACTTAGTCAACCGTATCCAGAGAAGAGAACTTGTCAATACTTCTGGAGCCAACTAAACTAAGTTTTCCTTCACCATAAGAGCAATGTCAATTAGAAAAATTCATCGGTGCACGGCCGCCCGAGATTTGAACCCACGACCACTAAGCCAACACCGCTCTGTGGAGCCACTTTCAAAAACAGAAAGCCAATTCTCGTAAATAAAATTGTGCAAATTACATTGCAATATCATTTTGATTACAAAAATACTCTCAAAGTCTGATCTTTTTTCAAAAAGCTGACTTTGAGGGTGTTTTGAGCCACTTGAGGGTGGCTCAAAATACCCTTTTTTTGTATTTTTTGTAATTGAAATGATATTGCAATGTAATTAACCCCGAAGCAAAAACGACGGGGTGTTATAAGTTTGACGTGTCTGTTTTGAACAATGTTATTTACAAGAATTGGCCTTTTTATTACAATGCATTGCTTAAACTGCTAGGTCTACAAACTTGAAATTTTGAACAGAGGTTCGGTATATTGTGTCGTTATTGAGCACTAAGACGGGATTTTTCGGAAATTCACCCCCTAAGGAGGGGAATGAGGGTTGACAGTTTGTCTCAAATGTAAAATATTAAAAGCTGAATTCATTTTTGATCCCCTATAGGGGTGAAATAGGGGAAGGGCGTTTATATACACAACTATAACACTTATTAATTTTATTAAGTGATCTTTAAAATGTTAATTCGTATTTACGTTCATACCTAAATTTTATTGAATTTACATCATTTTCTAACTCTGAGATTCTGTTATTAGCTTTCTGTTTTTACTAGCTGTTGGATCTCCAAATAAATAAATGTGATTGGTTTTAGCTTCAGATAATTGGTAAATATATATTTTTATCGTATTTGTACAGGTGTTGGTACCAAAAATAGCAGTAGGAGTGGTGATAGGGCGCGGCGGTGATATGATCAAGAAGATCCAGGCGGAAACCGGAGCGAGGGTGCAGTTCCACCAGGAGAGAGACGACGGACCTGGAGATAAGAGGTTAACATACAATTTTATCCACTTACTAATAATAATCTATTAGATACATATAAAATGCTTTGTCCTGACTGACGGATCAACGCACAGCCTAAACCGCTGATTGTAGAGACCTGAAACTTGGCGGGTGTGTTCTTTATATGACGTGGGCGTTGTAAGAAAGGATTTTCCGAAATTCTACCTCTTAGGGGAACAAATTCTTGGTCCATTTTCGACGTCTACGCGGTTGAAGTCGCGGGCAAAAGCTAGTCCTACTATAATTAATGTGAAGAGATCCTGACATTAGCTACGGGAGCTTGGCATAGTGTATTTTTTGTGCAGTGCACTTTGAGATCCGTTCCAATCGATAGACAGCATAACGACGACGAGCAAATAATGCCTTCCAAACCTCTAACTAAAGCGTCACGGAAACGGTATCACTACATAGTATAAAACAAAGTCGCTTTCTCTGTCCCTATTTCCCTTTGTACGCTTAGTTCTTTAAAACTACGCAACGGATTTTGATGCGGTTTTTTTTAATAGATAGAGTGATTCAAGAGGAAGGTTTATATGTATAATACATGCATAATATAGCCGTGCGAAGCCGGGGCGGGTCGCTAGTATTCAAATAAACAAATTGTGACCGAATATTTTCATAAGTGCGGCGTGCATTTTTCCGAGATGCTATAGTTAGAGGTTTGATGTGAAGGCATAATTCGTTTGCTGTAATACCCTCTATCAAATGGAATGAGTCTTAAGGTGCATTGCGGCATTAAAAGTTACTATGCCTATTGCCTGTTTTATTCAAAGATTTTTGTGTGTATGTTTGTTAATCTTTCACGCAAAAACAGAACCGATTGCGGATTAGGTAGCTGGAGATCTGGACATAGGCACACATTAAGGCTGCCTCTCCATAGGAGCGAAACAAGGTAGCCGAGCAGCGTGTCCACAAATATAATTTTCCGAAAATTCCCCACGCAGAGTTTTTATGCAATTCTATTGGTGGCAACAGCTTAGCTTCTCCTGCCGGCGCCTCACATTGGCTATGTTGGCTCCAAGTTATACTGTTGGATCCAACACACCAATGTGAGGATCGATCATGGAACGTTCAATAACGTCCAATAATGTTCCAAGATCGATCCTCACATTGGTGTGTTGGATCCAACAGTATAACTTGGAGCCAACATAGCCAATGTGAGGCGCCGGCATCCCACTTCGCTTCTGTGGACAGGCAGCCTAACACGGGTGAAACAACGGAGCGCTGCTGTTTCTTAATAAAGATGTTTTCTTTTTTTTAAACAGATGTTACTTGCAAGGGAAACCACACCAAGTAGAGCAAGCGAGACAGATGATTGAAGATTTAATAAGCAGTGTTAGTGTAAGTATTATGTGAAGCATACCATACTCTATCGCTCTCTTTCTCTAATCTATATCTGATGGTGGGTCTGCCTAAGCGCCTGGACTTTTGCAGGTCGTAGGTTCGACTCACAACATCAGCTTACAATCCTATGACCGATCGCAGATTGGAAGAAAGGAAATAAGAAAAGCTTGAAACAAGTTAAATTAAGCTTGTAAGAAGGTCATATTTTCGTGATATTATTTTACAAAATAATGTTTAAACAGAGTCTAATGCTTTCTGTTGTATACTTTAGCTACTATCAGACAGTCGAAATCTTTGACGATATTTATAAATAGAGCGTTTACAGATACCATCTGACTATTGCCGATAAAGGTTAGGTCCCATGAATATGGAATGTTTCATTAATTGTATGGGTTATATCTATTTATCATAAATGAGTGATATTATCATGTAAATATGCTTATACGGGGTGAATTTTTTACAGGGGCCTTCAAGGCTATATACTAAACTATAAGAAATAGCTAAATATGCTGAAAGGAGTCGCGTGCCAGATTTTGACAAAAACTGAAACTAAGAACATCATTAGATTTTTAGAAAAGTCTATACCCTAATTCCTTTTGATATAAATCGTAACTGTTTGAAGAGTTTTGTGATGAGAAGGTGGTTCCAGATGCTCCATCAATTACCAATTAGTTCAAATGACCGATTTACTGGTAGATCTTGAAAATAGAGCAATTTGCTGCACGTTCGAGGTGCAAATCCGTTCATAACTCCGAAGATCCTCATCAGAACTTCATAATTTTTTTATGGAACCACCATTTCATAAAAAAATTATGATTTTCTACCATAATTTTTTTATGGAATTTGGAGATTTTCTACCACAAAAAGAAACATCACAATCGGTTAAGCCGTTTTTGAGTAATCAATGAACATACATAAGAATAAAATAAAACTATGTGATCGATTAAGAACCTCTTTTTTGAAGTTGGTTAAAAATATAATCAATAAAAGTAATATATGGGTAGGTCACAATATCTATTATCTTATGTCCTTCACAGTGTTTTAATAATCATTATTGATTCTACTTTCATGGTTAACTTACCTAGAAGTTGGAACGCTATTGTGTTTGTGACATGAAAGGGCCAGCTGTTTCGATCGGTCTGAAGGTTTTAAATTATTATTTTATTATCATTCAGTTACACGTCTGATTTGGACGCGTTAAATCGTATATGAAATATATATATAGTTGCAATTATTTCTGCAAAGGCTACATAAATCTTTTATTGAATTTAATCGCGTTTTGTTTGCGTTTTGGAAAGCTTTACAGCTCCCATAGTCATAGGCAGACTGAGGTGACATTAGTCTTACAAATTATTTGATATTTTACAAAACTACCGTCTCAATTAACAAAAAAAAACTTGATACATTAGACCGTTAAGACGACTTGGACTTCTGCATCGTAACCGTCCAAACCGTTTCCCTACCGAGTCACACACAAAGCTTCTCGAATATTTTATATGAGACAGATAGAAATGGTTCATATTACACTAAGCGGTGACCGAGCTCAGACGTCTCGAACGCCCGCGGCAGTATCTGCTTCTGCATGCACGTAATAATATAAAATGTTCGCGATTTTATTTTAAAAAGCTGTCGACGACGACGTGTACTATTTGAGGGTCTTCAAGTCGCGAGTGAATAGGTATCTTCTAGGAAAGCGTACTACATCTTAAGCCGCATCGTCACCTACCATCAGGCAGGTGTGATAGTGATCAAACGCTGACCTATCATATTTAAAAAAAAAAGGAATACGTGTGACAACTGCTCAGAAGGCCAATTCTCGTAACTAACGTTGTTAAAATTACATTTCAATATCATTTCGATTGTATTTCGATCACAAATAATACCGTAAATAAATATAATACAATAAATAAATATAATAAAATAATAATAGTAGTTTAAAATACGCACAAAGTTAAGCTTTTTGTAAAAAATAACTGACTTTGAGGGTATCTCTTGCAATCGAAATGCAATCGGAAGATACCTTTTGCAATCTAAATGCAATCGGAGTGATATTGAAATGTAATTTAAACAGTGTTTTTACGAGAATTGGCCTTCTGGCCCGTTCAGCCATACATTAATCATCCTGCTGCATAAAGCTGGGGACATATTATCGGACGCGGATGAAAAGTGTGCACGGTCGTTTGGCATTCAACGGCCCAGGGGTCTTATTCTGCTATTTGACCAACCATTGTCATTATATCGAGACTCTATTGATATTATATCGAGATTGTGACTTTATTTGGTATTCTGCTAAAGTTTTAATAACATCGCAATATAATCACTATGGAGTCTCAATGGTATGGTAATATTTACCTTGCAGGTGTTGCCTAGCAACATGGTATATGTTGCTAAGCAATATACCGTTTTGACAACTATCGAGATTTCATTAAGCCACGATTGTAGAGCAGAATAAAAAAGTGAGTCAGTGGTGTCTCGATAGAATAGTCAACGTTAGCAGAATACCAATTTGACATGTAATGTCATATTTTTGACATTAAATTTCTATTACGATTATATCGACACACTATTCAAACACGATTGTATTAGCAGACTTAGGCCCCAGAACGCTCAAGGGCGGCCCAAGGTTACGTCCGATAGTGTGCACAGTTACATACATTTACATTACACAGATGCCTTTAAGTCGCGGCTGTCGGACAGAGCAATGTGTCCCCAGCTTAACGCTTCTTTTAACATGTTGCTTGTATCATACAGAGACGCGAGAACGACAACCGCGCCGGTAGGCCGCGAGGCGGAGCCGGCGGCGGCGGCGGGGGCGGATTCCCTGGAGGCCCACGCAACGGTGACCGCGGGGACTTCCAACCGTGGCAGGAGAGTCAGGAGATACGTGTCACTTTCACTGTATCCAACGTCAAGTGCGGACTTATTATTGGCAGAGGTGAGTTCATACTAAATATAGATATTTCTTTTTAAGGTTCCACACCTAAAGGGTAGAAACAGGACCCTTTTACTAAGACTCCACTGTCCGTCCGTCTGTCTATCTGTCTGTCACCAGGCTGTATCTCATGAACTGTGATAGCTAGACAGTTGAAATTTTCATAGATTTTGTATTTCTTTTGTTTTGGAAATCTCAAAGGGTCTGTTTGTTTCCAGGAATTGATCTCTATCAGCAACACTATCGATTGGTATAAAAATATAGGTGATTATTTTTTTTGCAAAATCAACAGGTTCGATTCCCGGCTAGGGTAATGACTTTTTCAAAAATCTAATTATACAGTTTTAGTTTTTGTAAAATCGGGGACTCCTTTAAGCATTTTTCGCTATCTCTCACAGTTTAGGATAAAGCCCTGAAGGCCCACATAAAAAATTCACCCTGTATATAACAAAACTACCACGCCTACGAAGTCGTGGGCAACAGCTAGACTACACTATTTACACTAATATTATAAATAGAAAAGGTTTTTTTGTTGGTTTGTTTGTAACAAATAGGCTCCGAAACTACTGTACGAAGGGAATTACGTGCGTAAAACCGCGGAGCGCTGCTAATCTATACATATAAAATTCTTTGTCCTGAATGACTGACTGACGGATCAACGCAAAGCCTAAACCGCTGATCGTTGAGATCTGAAACTTGGAGGGTGTGTTCTTTGTATGACGTAGGCATCCGATAAGAAAGGATTTTCCGAAATTCTACTCCTAAGGGGGCGAAAAAGGGGAGCAAAGATGGTATGGGACAACGTGATTCCTTGGTCCAATCTCCTATTCTACGCGGACAAAAGCTAGTATCTAATATTTTGTTTGTAGGTACACACAAACATACATCCATACATACCGCAGAGCGTGATTACCTATTTATTATCTATTGTCTTATAAATGTTTTCTTTCTTTCTTTGTTACAATTCGCTACAACCAATAGTTTATTACTTAATCTCCACGGTTTTACTTTAATCGCTAAGTTTTTGTAATCTTTTCTGGACACTCGAGATACAGGATATATTTCTAGTTCGAGGTCCGTTGTTATGCTCCTACTTTTGTAACACTTTTGTTTAATAAACTATTATTATTATTATTATTATTTATAGGTGGTGAAGTAATAAAACAGATAAACGCCCAGAGCGGCGCCCACTGCGAGCTGGACCGCCGTGCGCAGGGCTCCGACCGTAACAACCGCACCTTCTATATCAGGGGATGTGTTGATGCTGTCGAACATTGTAAAAGGATCATTATGGAGAAAGTTGGCATGGTAAGAATGACGAGATAGACTGAAGTGATAAGAGATAGGGTGAATTCAATTCAAATTCGATTTTTTGGAACGATAGTTCCTTATCGCGTGTTGCGAAAGGGGGCTAAAAGGAAAAAATTAAGACCAAGTAATGACACTTTTTGCTATAGTTGTAACTGTTGTAAGCCGTGCGGCGTGCGCGTGTTTCTCTGTCTGTCTCTCTATCTCTTTCTCTGATAGAAAGCAAGCCAGTTATTTTCGTTTCGTGTTTTTATTTCGCATTGAACAGTGTGGTGTCGCGACGATTATTTACAAAAAAAAATTACAATTCCTTCGCTAATAATTAATCGGTTGTCCCTTGACTCTTGACACCTCTCGAAGTTTTTTTTTATTCATTTAGCATCATGTACAGTGCATGGGTTCGCTTTGAGATAGTCTTAAAAACTAAGTTAGGCTATGTGCCTTCAGAACGAGCCCACCAATGAGAAAAAGCGCAAGAAACATGCTCATGCATGAGGTGATCATGCTCAAGCTCATGCTTAAGACCCGTTGACAAATCAAGATCCCGCCTATCTATACATTTTTTTCTATCAAACTTGAATTCGATAATTAGAGATTTCTAGGGCTCAGTTCCCGAAGGCTAAAATCGGGACTCTTTTAATAAGACTACTATCCATATGTCTGTCACCAGGCTATATCTCATGAACCATGATAGATAGTTGAAATTCTCACAGATGATGTATTTCTGTTGCCGCTATAACAACAAATACTAAAAACAGAATGGTACGGAACCCTTCATGCGCGGGCCCGACTCGCACTTGGCCCCCAACCCCCAGTAATGGTAGAAGCATGATTAAAAAGTCCTAATTTCAATGGCACCTTCGTCCAGTTCTTTTATGAAGTAAATTATGTGTCAATTAAATATAAAGGAAGTACGTCTTGCGCGTCTTGTTCTTCTGTATGCAACATTTATTATATAAAAATAAGTCTGGTTTTCCTTCCTGACGCTATAACTCCAGAACGCACGAACCGATTTAGATGATTTCGTTTTTAAAATGTTTGTCGTAGTCCAGCCTGCCTAGCATGAAGACCAAAACACGATACGATAAAGCTATATCACGCGATATAACTACATCAACTATCAAAATATGATAGATAAAGCCGCCATGTTGAATTTTTATTATAAACTAGCTGAGCCCCGCGGTTTCACCCGCGTAATAATTTTCTACGAAATTTCCTTATTTTTTTCTTTCATAAGAACCTTCTCCTGACAATAACAAACACAACAAAAAAAGAATTGGCCAAATTGGTCCAGGCGTTGTTGAGTTATGCGCTTACCAACACATTTTGCATTTCATTTTTATATATGAGATTGCGATAAAAATTATGATAAAAATTCAACATGGCGGCTTTATCTATCATATTTTGAGAGTTGATGTAGTTATATCGCTTTATCGTATCGTGTTTTGGCCTTCATGCTAGGCTAGCTGGGAAGGTTTAAACGGTGAGAAAGATCGGACTTACGCGAGTGAAACCGCGGGGCGCAGCTAGTTATAAATTAATCTGTGAAAACTGCACAAATATTTATTCTCCTATTTTAGTACGCAATTTTCGCAAAATACTAATCTAAAGTCTTATTTCCGCATCACCAGCCAGTGAACTTCATCCTAGACGGCCCCGGCGGCGGCGGCGGTAACGGAGGTGGCATGGGCAATGGGAACGGTAACGGAAACGGTGGCGGAGAGTTCTACGGGGGCGGAGGCGGAGGCGGGGGCGGGGGCGGACCCCCTGCCTGGGGTTACAACCCTCACTGGCATCAGAACAATGCTCAGCAACCACAGGTACAACACGATGACAAATGAAACCCTCAAATACGCTTAAGATTCAGACAGACATATTATAAATTATGAACTGATCCCAATGAAACTGGCTATGTAGATCGTTTTACGCCCGTTTTCACAAACAGTACTTTTGCTCTTGGATAAGTGAACGCACTGCGCTAAATGCGGCCATATGATTGGTCACCAATCAGCGTCTTATTTGCGGCTCTATGTGTTCGCGCGCACTATGCAATCACATAGGGTTGAATTGACTGATTCTACAAATTACTGATTTTTAATATGTAAACATACCTAGTACTTTGATTAGGAATATCTCAATTTATGTGACCACAAAGATGCGTACGTCTCGATCTCTTAAGAATGTTAGGGGGCGTCCATAAATTACGTGAGGTGTTTTTTTAAATTTTCTGTCCCTCCCTCCCCCCTGGCGAGAAGTCTTGAGATTTTATTCAACCCCTTCCCCCATCCCCCAATGTCACGTGAGATTTTTCAAAATGTTGGTTTCTTAGGATAATGATTTTCCAAAATTCTTAAAGAAACGAGTCGTACGCGGTTGTACCCGGGAAGCTGCCAGTAGCCTATCCTACTCACACTAATATTATAAATGTAAAAGTATGCGTGTTAGTACGTGTGTTTGTGTGTATGTTTGTTACTTCACGCAAAAACGACTAAACTGATTGCGTTAAAACTCTACGTAAATAGCTAAAGACCAGGGGCCTTATTCTGCTATTTGACCAACCATTATGTCATTATATCGAGATTCTATTGATATTATATCGAGATTGTGACTTTATTTGGTATTCTGCTAAAGTTTTAATAACATCGCAATATAATCACTATGGAGTCTCAATGGTATGGTAATATTTACCTTGCAGGTGTTACCTAGCAACATGGTATATGTTGCTAAGCAATATACCGTTTTGACAACTATCGAGATTCCATTAAGCCACGATTGTAGAGCAGAATAAAAAAGTGAGTCAGTGGTGTCTCGATAGAATAGTCAACGTTAGCAGAATACCAATTTGACATGTAATGTCATATTTTTGACATTAAATTTCTATTACGATTATATCGACACACTATTGAAACACGATTGTATTAGCAGACTTAGGCCCCTGGGTTAACATTAGGCTACTTTTCATCTCAATGTTCCCACGGGATCGGGTAAAGCTGCGGAGCGCAGCTAGTGTATCATAAAAGTTCGGAAGCCTAGAACTACTATTATAGTAACAGAGGTTGTAAAATTAATAAATAAATAAAATTTATTCAAAATCAATTTTAAAATGTAAACTATGGACTGAAAATACAAAACACAATAAAACACATTTGCCTGAACTAGGATGTTCCTGTGTTTCAGGCGACTATGGGCTTAGAATTAATAAATTCTTCATTTTTACAGCAACAGGTTCAAATAAATCCAGCGACGGGTCAGCCGGACTATTCACAACAATGGATCGACTATTACCGCTCTATAGGGCTCATGAGAGAAGCTGAGGCCATCGAGATGCAGACCAAGCAGGGCGGCGGTGGTGGTGATATAGGTTAGCAGATGTTTATAGAGTTTCGTTCACAAACGAGATCCTTTTACTTGTATACGGGCTGTTTTCAGCAATTAGACCCTTTGGGTCCTTGGGTCCTTTTTGCGTAAGGATGGAGTAGGCTTCCCCAGCTCCTACTCCCCCTCAGCTTATTCGACTTTGTTCAGAGGATAGAACTTGTCAATACTTCTGGGGCGAACTAAGCCGCGGGTTTCCATCACGATGTTTTCCTTCACCGTAAGAGCAATTTTAATTAGCGCATATAATATTTCCTATGAAAAACTGTCCGTCTGCCCATCTGTCATGCACCGTGATAGCTTGTCAGTTGAAATTTGACAGATGTATTTCTGTTGCGCAATTCTACTATAATTCAAATGCTAGCAAGTCGAAAACCAGCCAGCACAACATAAATAGGTCTTTTTCCAGTACAATGAATTTGTGCTTCGGTCAGATTAAGCTACATCTTCAACTGATTTGCGTTACAAATAAGCAAGTGTTACGTATAGCATTTTGACGTGTTACGTCTAATAAATTGATAAACACCTGCATTCACAAAAAAATGTGTCATGTTCTGGTACTATTACGCGTCATGGTAAACATTCACCCGTATCGTGTTTGTTTTATTATATTGTTTAATAATAATATAGTTTTACTAATTTTTTAATAACAATATTGCTCATCTGGGCTTGTGTTATGGTGACAGTTATAATTTTGATTTGAAGATAATTTGAAGAAAAGTTGATTTCCTTTTACTTATAATTGTAAAGTATGTTATTATATTAAATTTTTAGCTGATTTAAGTGCATTGTTGTGCATATTATGGACCACAGCATAGAGGAGACTCCCCTAACACAAGTTCTACGAACTTAACAGAAGCTCCCACACTTTGTGTTTTGTCAATGTTTGTTATGAATAAATAATTTTAAGATGACCCAGTTGGCACAATGGTCACCATGCCGGATTGCCAAACACAGGGTTGCGGGTTCGATTCCCGCCACAGACAAGTATTTATTCTTAGATATTTGTCTGTGGTCTGGTTGTTTCTATGTATTATAAGTATATATTTACAAAAGAAAAGTATATAAGTAGTATATCCGTTGTCTAGCACCCATAACACAAGTCTAGTTACTTAGCTTGGGGCTAGATGGCGATGTGAAAAAGAAAAAAAAAAAAAAAATTTGACGAGTGACGAATGACATATTTAAAGGTGAAACAAAAAAAACACAATTTTTTATCGTATTCTTATGACGTTATCACGTAAAATTATCTTTGTTTTATGTAAATTATCATTGACTTGTATTGGTAGGAGGTGGTAGCGGAGCTCCCTCGGGTGGCGGCGGTGCCGGAGGCGGAGGCGCGGCGCCGGGAGGTGGCGCCGGACCGGGCCCGGGCTCGGGCGGAGCCGGGGGCGCGGACTATAGCGCGCAGTGGGCGGAGTACTACCGTTCTATAGGCAAGGTTAAGGAGGCGGAAGCTATCGAGACACAGATCAAACTTAAAGTAAGTATGTGACGCTAGACACAAGTTTCGAACGAAGTCCCTTTACCTATTTTTGACGTGATAACGTTTTATAAATTGGTGAACACCTGCAATCTCAAAAAAGTGTGACGTCACGCGTCGTTACTGGAACGCCTCATGTTATTGACAAGGTAACTATAGCAACGTTTTATCGTTGCCATGGTTACCATCAATGTTTTCTTATGACGTTATCACGTAAAATTATCGTCCGGAAACAGACTTTACAGACAACCATTTTTTTCTTATTTTATTTATGTGTGGGAGATTCGTTTCTGTTCAAGGCGTATGCAATAATGTCAGATAAGTTTAGGTTTATATTTAACTAGCGACCCGCTCCGGCTTCGCACGGCTATATTATGCATGTATTATACATATAAACCTTCCTCTTGAATCACTCTATCTATTAAAAAAAACTGCATCCAAATCCGTTGCGTAGTTTTAAAGATCTAAGCATACAAAGGGAATAGGGACAGAGAAAGCGACTTTGTTTTATACTATGTAGTGATTTCTGGGTGAGGGATTTTTTTGGCGTCATTTTGTAATTATTATTTTTAGTTCTCTTTTTTGTTTAATTTGATTTGTAACAATATGTAGAATAAAATTAATTACCTCGTAAAAAGTATTAGGTTAAATTAAATCGCGAAAGCATTAATTATAAAGTCAAACATACTTACTTACTCCGCTAGCTCAGCGACCCAAAATGGATCTTGGCCTCCGAAACGAGAGTCTTCCATCGCTCCCAGTCCTTGATTTTTATAGTATATAGCTGCCCTACGCGGTTTCACCCGCGTAACTCCCGATCCCGTGGGAATATCGGGATAAATTAAGATGCAAGCTATCCTATCTCTCAAGTTGGATCGAACTGCACATGGTGTGCGAATTTTATTATAATCGGTTAAGTGGTTTAGGAGTCCATTGAGGACAAACATTGTGACACGAGATTTATATATATTAAGATAGTACTACATAGTATAAAACAAAGTCGCTTTTTCTGTCCCTATATCCCTATGTATGCTTAAATCTTTAAAACTAAGCAACGGATTTTGATGCGGTTTTTTTAATAGATAGAGTGATTCAAGAGGAAGGTTTATATCTACACTAATATTATAAAGAGGAAAACTTTGTTTGTATGTTTGTTTGTTTGTACTGAATAGGCTCAAAAACTACTGGACCGATTTTAAAAATTCTTTCACCATTCGAAAGCTACATTATCCACGAGTAACATAGGCTATATTTTATTTTGGAAAAAAATAGGGTTCCGTAAGATATTTGGGTTTTTCGGACACAAGGTGTAAAAAATCAACCAGAAAAGTTACTTATTTTGCGTACGCTGCCTAAACTATAAAAGATAGAACCATAAAATGTTCTAATTAATTGTAGATCTTATAAATATCTACAAAAAGTCCGCGACACACTATACCCATCTATGTCGAGTGAGGCACAGCAACCATTTTTTTATTTAAAAATCTTGAATTTTTTTTGGACTACATTTAAACGCGTTTATTTTACTCATGCTATTAATCCTTATCAAAATAAATGATTTCATCACTAAGAACAGTTTATGGAGATAATATTTGGTCTTTGAATGATTAAAATTGGACGTTTGGTTTTGAAGTTATGGCGAAATTAAAATATTACGATTTCTGCTGCACGGCCCGTTGCGAAGTGGGCGTCACCAAGGGGGGGTGCGCGTGCGGGAGGGGAGTTTAGATCTATGAGTAAGGTACCCGCGCGGCTCAGTCGCGAGGTCGGCTCCCTACGCAGCGGTCGTGCGCGAAGTCTAATAATTTTCGTGCGACCAATTTGGCCAATTCTCTTTTTGTTGTGTTTGTTATTGTCAGGAGAAGGTTCTTATGAAAGAAAATATTAAGAAAATTGCGTAGAACATTATTACGCGGGTGAAACCGCGGGGCGCAGCTAGTGCATAATATAGCCGTGCGAAGCCGGGGTGGGTCGCTAGTATAGTATAAACCTTTACAATTTCATTTTTGAATCTAAGTTTCATTCTAATTATATTCTATGTGTTTAAGCAGCAGCAAACCCCGGGAGCCCAGCCCGCCCCACCCACCTCGTCCGCCCCGGCCCCAGCGCCGTCGACCCCGACGGGACAGTTCCAACAGTACGGCGTCTACGGAGCGCCGGGCGGAGTCTACCCGGGGTACGCCGCGCCCTACCCCGGCTACCCTGGCCACCCCGCTCAGCCACCGCACTCTGAACCCCAGCATTGGTAAGGAATTACATACATTTATTTAATGTACGGTCGGCTGCATAATTGCTGACCCACCGTAGAGCTCCAAAATGGCTGTTATAAGAATGTTTTTAACACAAGCAAGATTCTAGGCACTTGCTTTAGTTGAAGTTTAAAGTCTTCTAACTCATCAATTTATTAACCAAAAATATTAGAATGAAAACATTCCAATAAAAGTAATTTTAGAACTCTACCGGGGGCTGCAATTATGCAGCCGACTGTACCAACACACACAGAAGGAAACACAAGTTACACACAAATTCTTAGACTCAAGAAATATTTAAGAGGAAAGGGTACCGGGGGCTTTCTCCATACAAACTATTACAAACGTAGTCGACTGTTTCCTCCTTGGATAATGACACTAGAGCGCAAATATTTTTGGTGCATAAAACTTAACTGCCATGACCATATTGACCATGCCCCTATATTTGTTTTTTTTTTTTTTTAATTTTAATTTCTATCATAATTAGAAAATGAAAAAATAAAACAAAACATAGGGGCATAGTCATGGCAGTTATAGGTCTAATGGCACAAAAGTATTTGTGCTAGTGTCATTATCCAGGGAGGAAACAGTCGACTACGTTTGAATGGAGAGAGCGCAGGTACCCTTTCACCTTAATGATTTAAATTGAATACCAGGGGTACGCAATCTGAAGTTCTAAAACTAGGAAGTGAGTTACGATTTTCGCTCAGCTGTCTATGAATGTATCTTCATATCACAAAATTCTGTAATAGCCACACACTATCGTTCCTGAGTGAAAATGTGACTTTGCCTAACTTAAGTTTCACTTAGGAACATTTCTGAGTACGGCAGTAAGAAAATTGCAATGTCAACATCGCGAATACCGTTGACTAACTGATCGAGATTAGCTCACTTCGTGCTATTAGTCGGCAGACCAGAGTAATCCTGCCTATGATACCCTTATTATAGGTTCCACAACGATCTCTCAAGCTATCAATGAAGGGTAATCCTGATCGCGCCTTTTATAAAGAGTTTTGGGATCTGAAGTTCGCAAATAGATATGATAAAGGCTTCTCGCGCACTAGACGGCAACGAGTCTGGCCGAGTGCGCGACGTTCATATGGTTTACTTAGTTAACCAGACCAATAATAATAACGTTAATAAAATTATTCAAATTACATGAAATGTAATTAATCAAAATATCCTCAAATTAGCTCAAAATACCCTTAACCTTTAACTAGGGAAATCTTTTTTTTGTAACACTAGAACGGACATAGGGTCCCACAGACCCCTGCAATGTTTGGGTTAATTTTATATGAAATAACAATAATAATAACATAAACATAATAACATAAACATAATTAATATTTTAACATAAACATAAAATATTAATTATTACAAAATAAACAAGAATATGCACATTTCAGTCTAAATTTTCAATGAAATCACTTTCAGTACTGCAAAATAATTTTTCTTTTAAATATTTAACAATATTAAGCATTTTTCTCAATATATAATAAATCTTCTACAAAAATAACAAAAAAGTTCATTCCTAACTACAAGCGAAAAAAAACTGACAGGGGGTCAATTACCCTGTTATTTTTGACACTCTTTGCATAGTGGGTTGAAGCATTACAGTCATATAAGTATTTATATTTGTAGGTTTTTTTTCTTTTAAGACTTGATACACAAAGATTATAATCTTCTGTACTTGTTCTGGTCATCTTCAGGACCAAGATCATCATCAGAGTGCACGTCGTTATCCATAACGCGTTGCATTGTCAATATCAGGTTTTTTGACAAATTTTTGATCAAGCTACATCATCTTGTTACCCAACCACTTCTTACAAGGGTAGTTTTATACGAGAAGTACTCTGTTTTCCATTTTCGGCCATTTAGATAAAAAATCTCATACAAAAAACAAATGGTCATACAATATTTTTTCTTAGGGAATTGGGAACATAGGGTCCCACAGACCCCTTCAAAATTTTAAATACGTATAACTGAAGTATTTAAGACCGCACGACGATACTTTCTCCCTCAGTGGACGTTTAGTTACCAAACTCGAAGCTACTGAGCCACTGGCTTACGGGAGAAGCGGGGAAGTATCTTATTTTACGTTTACGTCAAGTGTCAGTGGTCTGTGAGACCCTGTGTCCCTACTTAAAGGTTAAAGTCAGTTTTTGGTATTCTAAAGAATATTTTTTGTAATCGAAATCCAATCGGAATGATATTGCAATGTAATTTAAACAATTTTATTTACGAGAATTAGCCTTCTGATCGTTGCGATCACCAGAGTTGTGGCCGTCTATTGCTCGAGAAGCCAAAGGGTACTGAAATGACGATTTATTCATGTTAAGTGTAACATAGTAGAAAACTTCTTTTTATACAACGCTAAGGGAATACTTAAAAATGTGCTATAAATATATTAATATTTTTATAATTAGCTTGTTTTCATTTGTAGATAGTGTTTTTTAGCTTAATATGGACATGAAAAGATAGGTATCTGGGTTATCGATATCTTTAAAAAAACCCAGCTTTCTATAGAATGCTGTATCTCTTAAAATTATAAAATATAATGCTTGCATATCATTTTATATGAAAGTTTTTAATAATAATAATTGTTCAGTAGATTATTAATAAGAAATATTTATAATGTATTCTAAATTATTATTTTTATTGTGTATCTGAACTGCTTTTACAATATTTTATTGGCATAATTATTAATCTTTTACAGCATGTTTATTAGGTATAGGTATAAAATGCTGGTGATTGGTTCCTTTATGTAAATAATACGAAATTTATTTTACAGGGTCGGTTATTGCATGAACCTACCATAATGCATGATTTTTTTATGACGAATTGTAATTTTTTTTAATTGAAATTTTGTATTGTATAACGCTATAGGACTGGGCTAGCGCAGCTCCATACTGCTACGTCACTAGAATATTAATTCGAGTCAGATTTGGTGCAATACAACCCAACTGCCAAACACAGGGTTGGGGTTCGATTCTCGCCCTCAGACAAGTATTTATGCTTAGATATTTGTCTGTGGTCTGGTTGTTTCTATGTATTTATAAGTATATATTTACAAAATAAAATTATATAAGTAGTATATCCGTTATCTAGCAAAAGTCTAGTTACTTAGCTTGGGGCTAGATGGCGAAGATATGTGGAATGTCCTGCAATATTTATATTATTTATTAACTGAGAAGAAAAAACATGACTTTGCTCTTCCTTTGCTTGAAAATACATTTGAAATTGAAAATACAGATATTTAATCAATTTAAATCGGTGAAGGTGCATGGATGTAAGGAAACTGAAAAACACGGTGCAGTTATGTTTTTTTTTATACCTACGACTCGGTTCATATAATATTATCTAAATCATTGACACAATTTACAGATGAATAAGTAGATGTACTTAACATATTATTAAGCCATTTTGGCCATTATCTAAATCATAGACAGAATTAACCATATTTTTAGGCCGTTTTGGCTATTATCTAAAATTTTCTAAATCATAGACAGAACTAACAGATAAATAGTAGACCTACTTAACATATTTTCAGGATATTTTGGCTTAATATTTTGACTTTACACTGGCTTTATGCACAATATCGGAACCATTACCTAAAAGAAAGAAAATACTCTCCTGAAGTTTGACTCCCTGTTGTGGCATCACAAAATGGCGCTTAACCAGTCCTATTGTTAGTTTAATGGCACCTTAAATGTAGTTAACTGATAGCTAAACCTATGTAAGTAGTATATTGATGGCTCTCATATTTTGTTTAGTGTGTGTAGTGTTACAGATGTAGGTACCTACGCCAGCCGGGGTTGCCTGCTTCGATACAAAAACCTACCATATTTTTCTACCATTTGTTGCCATGTCCTTTTGTTTGTCTGTTTACAGAGCGTCCAGACGGCTCGCACCGGCCACTGCGTCAAGTCTTCGTTTAAATTATAAATAAGCAAAAAAAAAACATTTCGTCAGATATTCGTCAGTAATTCACTAATATACAATCTCAACCATAGTAAATAAATATACACTGATAGAACAGTAGCAATAATATAAAAAAAAGTCTCTCAAATTATATTCTAAAGTGTTATTTATTTGCTACGGGCTACCAGCACTCAAAATTGTCACTATAATTATTAGTATTATGAGATTATTTTTTACCAAATTTATTCATTCTAAATTTTGTACGGATACAGATGAGTTACGGCCGTGTGGTTTATTCTTGTGTTTTATTTCTTCTACAATAAGAATATATTAAACTTGTGTCGTTATAGATAATGATAACATTTTGATACATTTACTTTGTGCCAATGTGTTTGTTTTATGTGTGATGGTAATCTGTCCAGGTTTAAATAATGAATGCCACACAGCCGTTATCCCCTAACAGAGTATGAAACGACGAACCCGGGAGCTATAAGAGAGAGACAAATCTAAGAAATACCCTCTCCGCACCGAGGATATGAGGTAAACATCCTGTATACAATGATTAGAACAGATATTTATTATATTTTTTATGTATTTGTTTCGGCTAAAGCTTGATCTATGGCCAAATAACAGGTTTCATCTTAATGGCTGAATCAAAAGGAAATAATTTATTAAATCTAGAGTTGTCCGAACATTTTTTGATACAATTTAGAACTTGATGTCAAAAATGTATGGACTAAATTTGGATTTAGTGAAGTCGAGATTTTGATGCAAATGGCTGTAAGACTTGCCTTCTTTGCTCGGGCGATATTAGTGCTCAAGCTTATTAAATCATAGTTCTAACCTAACGCTAACTTTCTCGCTAATTAGCCCATATTAGGTTAAGTTAGGTTAGAACTGTGATTTAATACACATGAGCTTCAGTATCATACAGAAAATTTGCTAGAAGTTTTTACTAAAGGTTTAGCCATATATCTGTTTTTAGCCGTAACATGATTTTAATCAAAAAAATGTCTTTATCACACAGAGTTATCTTTAGTTGTACAAACGTCGTCTCCTCTCTTTATTTAAGGTGGCCCTTCATTTCTTTCGACTCCTTTAACACAATATTGATCTAAAGACTCCGGAAAAGACACAATTGCACAAAATACATTTAATAAGTACTTAAAATTAAACATAGTTTCGTATGAACGTTGACGAATTCGATTTTGTTTTGGCTAAATTAACTTGATTGGATTGTAAAAATATTTTCTGGTAATTGACATAATATGTACTTACAAAAAGATTATATGAGCCGCAATCGTAAATTGAAAGCTCTCGCCACCCGTAATTCGGTGGTATGAGCAGCGCTACGGTAAAATGGTCGTAGATTCAAGATATATTTTGAAAAATATTTAAATTCAATCTATCTTGTGAAATATTATTTTGTGATTGTATTTATATTCTATTGAGATATGGACTCTTTCTTCCAATTTTGTGTTAAAAAGTATGCAGGGACCTCTTAGGCTCAGCAGGTTGTACTTGGCCGGTAAAATTATGTATTTCTAGGTTACTTAGGTACATACATCATAGGTTATAGTATAATGAGAAATTTTACGAAGGTAATGCACCGACATTCCTTTAAGATGTTCAATTATTAATAACTCTTGATGAGTTCTACTAATATGCGAGCGTTTTGAATTGGCCCGTTTGAAGGAGCGAAACGTTTCCGCTAAATGAGCGCTGGTTTTTAGTAGTTGCGACTTCATACTGGCCAATTTCTTATGCTCGTATTGTATCTCGCTTCGATGGGCCCTGCCCGAATCTTCTTGTATTTACTTTTAAGATATAAATGTATGTTCATTGATTATGTGTGTTCATTTTATTTAATAATGTTTCTCTCCACAGTTCCCGAGGTAAGTTACCCTAAAACGAATGTTTTCTTACATAGCGGCGATCATAATCGCGTGGTACAACTAACTTATTTTAAACTGGAACACAATTTAGATGATTCGCATAGCATGTCCAAAAATAAAAACATCCAATAATAATGTCTTAAGTTAAGGTGTATGTTGGATACAGTCGACTAAGCTTGAGATACTCTCTCAAATATTTACTTTTTTCTGTTTTTAGTATTTTTTGTTATAGCGGCAACAGAAATACATCATCTGTGAAAATTTCAGCTCTCTAGCTATCATGGTTCATGAGATACAGCCCGGTGACAGACGGACAGCGAAGTCTTAGTAATAGGATTCCGTTTTTACCCTTTGGATACGGAACCCTAAAAATGTCCAATAATTTTGAATTAAAAAGACATTTTTCATTTACTTTAAACATTTATCTGACTAGGTTTCTAGAGTTGTCTAATTTTCTAATACATTATTGTGCTCTTGAGCGTTATTATGCTCCTGGGACTTTTTCTTTTTGGACATGAACCGTGCTAATAATTCTGATGGCTATAAAGAAAATATAATTTGCCCGCGATAGTTCGACGCTGTGTATGGCAACCTTTGTCATGTCACGTCTGCTTTTTTCTACATTACACATGCTGTGTTTTCTCTATACATATGAAATGATATTTCTATTTGATTTTATTGCATTTTATAATGTGATTTCCACAGCATTTCTTAGTATCCGACAAACTTATTTTAGGGTGCTGATTTTACTAATGATTGATGATTTTGGGTATACCTACATATTATAGCAAGGCAATAAACAACGCCTTTTTCCAAAACCTTAGAAACTCCTTACGGCAAGGATTAGTCATACCTAAAGAAACTGCAAGCCTTATGCGACTTATGATAGTGTTGCGCATATGTTGCTCCTATATTTTCAACGTTGTGAGAGCACAGAAAAACTTGGGTCAATAAAATAGCCTTCGAATCCCTAAGGTGTTTCTAAGGCCATGTTCAGAGTTTAACAAGCTGTCCATTACAATTGGTGTGCATTATCTTATTGACGCATTAGGTTTATTGATGATATTATTACTTGAATACCCAAATATTTCTTAGATTGTTTGCCTATAACGGCCTATTTATTTATCTGCAGAGATATTTCATATAATTTTTTTCAGTCATTTAGCACATTTCAAATCGATTGTCCAATTAAATGAGAGCATTAAATAGGTCGTTACAGGCCTATTCTATTATTCTCAATCCGAACAATTTGTAATAAAATCAACTGGCTTTTAAAACGGATATTTCACTGAAGATTTACTAGATGTCGCCACTGGCGAGGCCGTGTAAAATAAAGTCATAGAAAAACTACTGCTCATTGTCAGCAAGCTAATTTCAGACCACAAAGAATTTCCTTTTGAAATGACTTCTAGAAGTTCACAAAATGTACCTTTTGTTTAATATTTTTGTTTATCTTTGTACCAAAGGGAATCGCTATGCCGAAGATAAATCACACATTGCACATCGAATGTAACCTCAATGTCAAACAAATGTATAGAAAAAAACCGGCCAAGTGCGAGCAAGTCCTAACTCACATAAAGGGTCCGTACCAATATATTCTGTTTTTAGTATTATTGTTATAGCGGCAACAGAAATACATAATTTGTGAAAATTTCAACTGTCTAGCTATCTCGGTTCATGAGATACAGCCTAGTGACAGACAGACATACAGACGGACAGAGGAGTATTAGTAAAAGGGTCCGTGGGTACGGAATCCTAATAGAGGTGCCAGCACGTGTCTCTGGCTCGTGATTGGTCAAATCAAGGCCACTGCAGACAATGCATCTTCGGCATGTGCAATGCATCTTCGGCATAGCCGTTCTGAATGCGGATTTTTTTATCTACACTCTTGTGAGTGGCGCCATCTAATATCAAAAAGCGCAGCGTAGTTGATTTTCTTACACAAAATATCGATACATAGTCTTGATTTCTGATATTATTTTATGTTTCATTACATTATTGATGTGTATTTTGATTTGCTGTCGTATTTTCATCGTGTGATTATGTCACTTTGTCGGTGTGTTGAAGGTGGGTGCCTAACGACAAATATAAAATATCCACCTTATAATGGAGATGGAGCGGACGAAGCCGCCGGCGAAAGGTAGTATCGGATGTTGGTAAGTCGTAATGAAAGAAACACAATTAATGATATACTGTTTATTTACTAGATACATTTGTAGGGGTTAAGTTATAGACAGCTGATTGGTCGCTTATGATCACCATAAATGATGAACATGTAATGCACCAATCAGTGCTTGTACACTGGCGCTGATTGGTTGATTTTAAAGCTTGAATGATCACGTGACTTTTTGGAATCAACCAATCAGCGCCAGTGTACAGCACCATTTTATGGTCATCATTTATTTATTTGTGTGGCCAAACTGCTATCTTTAATTGTAGGTAATTTAGCTTAGGTGTGTACATATTAGAATTTCTGAACACTTTAGTGTGCGAATTTGAATTGAAAAGTAAAAAAATCTTTCCAAGTGAGAGTGAGACTCGCGCACGATAGGTTCCGTACCCATTACATTCTTTTTAGTATTTTTTGATTATAGCGGCAATAGACTATACATCATCTTTGAAAATTTCAACTGTCTAGGTATCACAGTTTATGAGATACAACCTGGTGACAGACAGACATACAGACAGTGTAGTCTCAGTAAAGTGTCGCTTTGGGCACGGAACCCTAAAAAGTGGATCTTTTCTATTTTTTTTACTACGGCAACACTTATAAACCTTAGATTCTCATGGAATATATAGAAGAAATTACTGTAGGCATTTTTTCGTGTTTTTTGAAGGAACTTTTATTACTTATAAAATCTTTATTGCTATTATTTCAACCGTGATTTATTTATTATCTGATTTTAAATGACCTAGCTAGTGTCAATAAATTATAGATAAACAAACGTTGTGTTTTATTTATATTAATATCTAGCCAATTAACGCTTAATAATTAAGACTAGGTTTTGCCAATTTTACAGTAGCCATTAATGATAACACTGGTAACATTATCTAATTGGTAGAATCTTAGTGTAATGGTAAAATTCTATGTTTTTAAGTTCCTAATATTATAGAGAAAGGTTTGATTATTTGCATTGAATAGGTTTCGAAACTACTGGACCGATTTAGATGAAACTTCGTATGAGAATACATTGATTCATTGAGTGTAACATAGGCTATTTTTTATTCCGATATTCCCACAGAATCGGGAGTTCCTAATTAACTAAGTATAGAAAAAAAGTCAGGCGATAGGTAGGCAGTGACTCATTCATAAATGGGGTGTCTTTTGCCTTACAAATCCTTTATTCCAAAGCCTGGGTCTCTATGAATCGGTTTCGGCTGTGGAAGAAGAAATGATATATCAGGTTAGGTAATACAAAGTATAGTAGCTGCGTCATGCGGTTTCATTCGTATCCTGAGATAGGGATGAAAAGTAGCTCTATGTCCTTTAGGTAGGTATAAGTACCAATTGTTTTTTAAAAGTATCAAAATTCACATAAAACGAATTCATTCCGCGGTTTATGCGTGAAAACGCAGTTACTTTCACATCGCTATTATCTAATATCATAAATGCAAAAGTAACTGTCTGACGACTGTGACTGTTACGTTTTCACACCTAATAAAAATACCTAAGTAACTACCTATTAATTTTGGTAATAGAGGTAGATAGGACCAAAAAGGAGTTATAAGAGACCTAGGAGAAACTGGTTGATTTTCATATATAAGGCGCCCGGTATGAGAAAAATCCGAGGGGTAAAACCTACTAACAAGTAACGAAATCGTGTCACGTTTTTGGTGCGCACCTTTAGTGCGCAACTTTCTAATTTGGCTGTGATACTTAAGGAGTAAACTCCAGTCGTGTTTGTTTGCAACGAATAGGCTCCGAAACTACTACACTGATTTTGATGAAACTTCGTATGAGGATACATTGATTAATTAGGAATAACATAGGATACTTTTTATCTCGATATTTCCACGGGATCGGGAATTACGCGGGTGAAATCGGATGGTTTTTTATTCTAAACCGCTGAAGCGCTGCGAGATAACAATTAGGTACCGATTCAATATCTTTCCGGCGATTGTTCGCTAGAGTGCGAAGTAACAGATGCAGTGGATCCGCTGTAGGATCTCATTAACCGTGACAATCTTGATAATGATGCTGTCGCCCACGGCTCCAGGGGGCTTCCTGGTTCTTGGATTGGAGACGGTGATACCCTGGAAATATCTCGTAAAATAACAGCGACTACTGGGTAAGGGCGCGTTCCCACTACGTCATGACGGTTGATATTTTATCGTCTAGCTGTTCCCATAATGGAACAGCAGCATTTTCTGCCTGTCGTCACCACCACAAAAAAGGTCGTAGACGACAAATTAAGTTTTATTGTGATAGAGCAAGAGCCCACGACGGCCAGACCTTCGTTATTTTATAAAAGCTGAAAGTTTTTCTATGCATGTCCCCTATACAGGTAAGAACGACCAGCGACTATAGAGTTTGGGTTGTGGTTACTTCGGCAGGTAACAGGTAGTAAAGGTGTATAAAATAGTAGCTTAAATTCGTTAAAGTATAAAGCTCAATTTTTTTATATGTTCTTCGGGATAACTTTAGAAATCTCGCTATCCATTGCCGGACACTTATGACAGTTGCTACCCCCTGCCAGACACCCCTAAACTTTACTAATAAATTATAATTATACTTTCGTTATAGTTTATAAGCTGAATTTTATATATGTTACTTGGGGACCTATATAAAAATGTTACCCCAATAGCCGGACAGTTTTAATGGTTTTTACATCTTGCCAGACACATTGAAAGTCCGCTGTAGGTGCGAGCGCGAGGTAACAACTGTTCAAGCGGGTGTGAGTGAGAAAGGGTGCTTAGTCGACTTTAATTTTAAATTTTAAAGAAGCTCTGGATAATTTTTTTATTTCACACTGGGCTACTGATGAAGTGGTGCCATTTATTGGCAACAAAAGAATATACATCAACTTCAGAAAATGTCATTCATTCACTGTTGATAATTCCAACAAGGTTGTCTCAAGGATTGATGAAGAGTTGTCATGCTCAGCACACGAGGAAGCAGATACGAAGATTGTATACCATGCATGTAGCATCAACTATCAGCAGAAATAGTAATAAGAAGTGCTGATACCGATATTGCGGTTATAATGCTTGGTAACATGCATCACCTTCGACTAAGCACTCGCGCTCGCACCTACAACGGACTTTCAATGTGTCTGGCAAGATGTAAAAACCATTAAAACTGTCCGGCTATTGGGGTAACATTTTTATATAGGTCCCCAAGTAACATATATAAAATTCAGCTTTTATACTATAACGAAAGTATAATTATAATTTATTAGTAAAGTTTAGGGGTGTCTGGCAGGGGGTAGTAACTGTCATAAGTGTCCGGCAATGGATAGCGAGATTTCTAAAGTTATCCCGAAGAACATATAAAAAAATTGAGCTTTATACTTTAACGAATTTAAGCTACTATTTTATACACCTTTACTACCTGTTACCTGCCGAAGTAACCACAACCCAAATTCTATAGTTGCTGGTCGTTCTTACCTGTGTAGGAGACATGCATAGAAAAACTTTCAGCTTTTATAAAATAACGAAGGTCTGGCCGTCGTGGGCTCTTGGGCTATGAACAACTACATTAAAAAATATAAGCCACGTCTTTCAAAGTACCCGTTTAGTAGGTAAGTACCTATTTGTCGTCACGACATAGTGGAAACGCGCCCTAAAATAGGTGGAAAGTAGAAAGACTAAATTTTTACCCCTTACCGCAGAGGTCTTCATTCGCAGCGCAGACTCTGGTAATGTTAAGTAGGTACCTACTTACCTATTGCGTCTGCATCGAGCCGTTTTAGGTCGAATTTTCTTCTCACGGGATAATTTTGGCGCTGCACTCTCAACTTCTGCTCCGCTGCCCGAACCTTTAGTGAAAAGCAGTACCTAAACAGTTTCTTGAGTAGGATAATGAGCTGCGCAGACAAGGCGCTGCGCTAGACGTAACGGGCTAAAAGCAGCGCTTTCTATTGGTCAGCGTGTGAATTACGTGATACCACTGACGAATAGAAGCGCGGCTTTTAATGGAGAGGTGGCACAAAAGCCTTTAATGAAGAGATTTTATATAAAACCGGCTTGGAAACATGAGGCCTTTGCCCTGCAGTGCTTGGGACATAATCTTAAAAAATTAAAATCCTATGGGATGCATAGATTCACCCATAAAATTTGAGTTCGTACCTCACGATTCACCTCAGTCAAGTTGCAGGGTAGGACTGACTTGTGTCGAAATCTGTGCCTTGATTCACTAAGGTTCAAGCCCCTCCGCCCCTAATCACGCGCGCCCAACGACTTGAACCTTAGTGAATAATGGTACAGGCCTATATTCACTAAGGTTCAAATCGTTGGGCGCGCGTGATTAGGGGCGGAGGGGGACGGTTTTTGTATGGAAATCTCGTCCTAATCACGAGCGCCCAACGACTTGAAGCTTAGTGAATAATGGCCCTGTACGGTTAAAACCTCCTTGTGACATAACTATCGTGTAGACACAACATGAAACCGATCTTTAAATTGTGTTGCCAGTTTTTAACGTCTTACCTGCAACATACAGCGAATGCTCTACTGCAGGAGTTGTAACAGTAGCGTGTTCCACGCATAGTGGCCTCACGGCTTTTATACTCGCCATATTATCTCTTCTAACTCCCAGGGCTCTGAAATTATAAAAAAACGATGTGTACACAAATGAAAAATGATCCAGGTTAACTTACTATGGCAACACTGTTGGTTGACGTCAAAGTTTGACAGGTTTATGACAGCTCTTTAGGGTTACCTATTTCAGTTAGTTTCCCTAAATATCGGCAAATAGGTATTTAATGTTCAATTATATTTTATGCCGAAGTTTTTGTGAAGTAATTATATAAAAGAATATGTTTTTAAACCTAGCTAAAAAATAGTCCCTAGTTTTAGTTTTTACTTTTGCCGTTTTTGCTTTAATAGTTTTAATTTAAATAATGAAATCGGGCAAACTGTACAGGGGCGCAGTCGCAGTGAGTTCGAAAAACATCTTAGCTTACGTCGTCGAGTCGACACAATTCTGACGAATGATGGGTTCTAATGTATCTATTCAACCTTAATGCACGGTGTTTGATAGGCCTCAAAAAATTTCCCTATGCTTTTTATCGCTTAGATATATCAAAAAATGCGATAATTTTTTCTTTAGAGCTTAAAGGTCTATCCGCACAGCTCAGTGACGACACAAGTGACGACAGTTCCGTACCGTACCGTGCTATTCGTACATGTCGGTGCCAGTACCAACACGGCACGGTGATTTTAAGCTATTGCATAGCTTTTATCGCGAGCTTGGAGCGCGGCGACCGAATCAAGAAATTCCGTAACGAAAATAAAACCTAACACCCCCACTCCGCCTACCATGTAGCTCGGCCGATTGTTCGCTATGCAATAGCTTTACCACGGCAGTCCCCGAGTGCCACTCGTTTTTTTAGTACTCTATCGCTAGAGTTACCATAACTTTCGTGCGCGAGTTCAACTCGCACTTGGCCGGTTTTTTAAATTATATGTAAAAAAACGAAAACGAGCAAAGATAACAACTGCAACATTTTCGATATTTTGACTACGGTTATAAGGAAAATGAATGTACCTAGGTGTCGATCGTCAAAAAAACGTGATAAATACGGGCAACACACGGACCAATTCAATTAACTTTTCGTCGGCCATCTTGAAACACTGCGACCGTGTCAGGCAAAATATTGTCCGCTACAAATTCACGCCGGATCACGGCGAGCGTCGGAGCAGCACTCACAGCACTGAACATCACTGTCACTGAGCAGTATGGATAGCCTAGTACAAAAAGTATGAAACAATATCATTTTTCACTGTCACTGATGGAACGTCACGGTACGGTACTGTGTCGTCATTGTGCTGTGCGGATAGGCCTGGATTTGGATTGGATTAGGATTAGGATTGTGGTATTTAAAAATTGAAAATGGCCACTGAATGAGGCACTTTTTAACCGACTTCAAAAAAAGGAGGTTCTCAATTCGTCGGGATATATATATTTTTTTAATAAGGAATATAGTCCACTTTTAACTGGCAACACCAAATTCCGCCATTTTGCAATTGTACAGCTTCGGTTGACCGTGCATTCCGTCGCGTTCTCCAACATCAGTCGATCAATCAAACAAAAAATTCCGCGATCATCCTTCAGCCATCAGTCTCCAGCTATCCACCATCATGCTCCCAATGAGAGTGAGGGTAACTGACGGGACTGGCAATGTTGACAACATACAACTGATGGAACGCAGATTTGTCAAAGCATACAAACAATTACCGCTTCTTTGGAATCCAGATCACAAGGATTACAGCAATAAACAGAAGAGAAATGTTGCTTACGATTTGTTGTTGCCTATTTTAAAGAGACACGTACCAGTCGCGACAAGGCTACATGTAAGTAAACTCATTGAAAGACGTGAGCCACCAAAATGGAAAATAACTTGATAAACAGTAAGAAAAATCGGCCAAATGCTCGCGCTCATTATTGTATGTCCGGGATGGACAAACTGTTGATACCTACCTACTATAATTTGACATCTTATGTACACAGTTTTTCAATAAATATTCTTGATTCTTGGGTTCCGTACCATTATATTATCTGTTTTTAGTATTTGTTGTTATAGCGGCAATAAAAACACATCATCTGTGAAAATTTCAACTGTCTAGCTATCACGGTTCATGATAAACAGCCTGATGACAGACAGACAGTGAAGTCTAATAAAAGGGTCCCATTTCAATCATAAACAAGCTATCACTACATAGTATAAAACAAAGTCGGTTTCTCTGTCCCTATATCCCTATGTATGCTTAAATCTTTAAAACTACGCAACGGATTTTGATGCGGTTTTTTTAATAGATAGAGTGATTCAAAAGGAAGGTTTATATGTATAATACATGCATAATATAGCCGTGCGAAGCCGGGGCGGGTCGCTAGTAAACAATAAGAAAAAGATTCAGATCAGTGCACAATCAGCCATACAAAAAAAGTTGAAGTTGAGTCTGATTTAGATACCTATCTATTTTATCCACTGCATAGACAATTATTAACTTGGAAGTCGTGCTAAAAATGGGCTATTGGCTCACAAATCTTCCATGCTTCTGCTCATAATAATTCTAAACAATGCTATGCTATATTTCTATATGTATAGACTCTAGTCTATACTATAACCAAATGTTCTAGCATTTACTAGTGACAACATAGATAGAGCATTCACTATTTATAGGGTCAGGACCCTATTACTAATAGCTTTTACACACGTCCCGATTTGGTCGGGTCCAACATCAGTGTTGCCACAATTCAATTCGACAAATCTGTATCGATAAGTGAAAAAATCTGTGTAAAATCTGTATGAGAATAGCTATAATTGTATAAAATCTGGACTATTCATTTTTAATATTAGGTATTATGGAGCGTAGATAGAGAATAACTATTTATTCTCTGTCTACGATTATGAATAGTCCAGATTTTATACAATTATAGCTGTTCTCATACAGATTTTACACAGATTTTTTCACTTAACAATACAGATTTGTCGAATTGAAATGTGGCAACACTGATGTCGGACCCGACCAAATTGGGACGTGTGTAAAAGCCTTAAGACTTCACTGTCCATCCCTCTGTCAGTCTGTCACCAGGCTGTATCGCATGAAACGTGATAGCTAGACTGTTAAAGTTTTCACAGATTATGTATTTCTATTGTCACTATAACAACAAAAAACAGTAAAATATTTGTATTTCCAACAACACACTTGTTTAATTTACTCCACCCACACTTTAAACATCTTGCATTTGCCAGTATTCTACCATCCGTAACAACGTTACATTACTTTGAAATATTTTTATATATATATTGCAGGACATTCCACACATCGCCATCTAGTCCCAAGTTAAGTAACTAGACTTATCGACTTGTGTAATGGGTGCTACACAACAGATATACTACTTATATACTTTTCTTTTGTAAATATATACTTATAATACATAATCTAAGCATAAATACTTGTCTGAGGTGGGAATCTAACCTGCAACCCTGTGTTTGGCAGTCCGGAATGGTCACCATTGTGCCAACTGGGTCGTCAGTGTATCATATTCAAGGAAATGTTTCAGTCGATGTTTCTTATCTCTTTGTTTCAGGTACGACAAAAGATAAACATAATCCGTTCAACATACAAAAAGGAACTGAAGAAATATTTGGACTCTAAAGTGATTTCCGAAGATGGTCGGGTGTGTAAACATCTATACATATAAAATGCTTTGTCCAGAATGACTGACTGATGGGTCAGCGCACAGCCTAAACCGCTAATCGTAGAGACCTGAAACTTGGAGGGTGTGTTCTTTGTATGACGTAGGCATCCGAATAGAAAGGGTTTTCCGAAATTCTGCCCCTAAGGGGGTTAAAAAGGGGGGCAAAGTTTGTATGGGATAACGTGATTCCTTGGTACTTCAAATTTTGCATAAACATTCTTTCGACTGCTACGCGGACGAAGGCGCAGGCAAAAGCTAGTCTGTTTATAAAACCGAGTGATTCGTTCATGAATGGTTCTGTAACATGTTGCATGGGTTCTTTTTTATTTCTGTTTTCAGTATTTGTTGTTATAGCGGCAACAGAAATTTTACCCTTTTACCCTTATTGGACCCTTTTGCTAAGACCCCACTGTCCCTTCGTCCTCGCGTCTCTCTGTCACCAGGCTGTATCTCATGAACCGTGACAGCTAGACAGTTGAAATTTTCACAGATGATGTATTTTTGTTGCTGATATAACAACAAATACTCAAAACAATATAATGGTATGGAACCCTTCGTGGGCAAGTCCAACTCGCACTTGGCCGGTTTTTGGCATACTGATAGCTATTATCCCTTTAAATATTAAATTCTCGTGTGTCACGGTGTTAGTTACCAAACTCTTCCTTATCGGCTGAACCAATTTGTATGAATTAGTAAGGGTCATAAGTAAATGATCAAATTGCTACAAAAATACTATCAACAAGTATTGGAATTACGACCTTTTTCTAATAGACGTTACACACAAACATAAATACTTGAATTAAAAGTACTCAGTGTGATTATTATTTTCAACATGTTAGCTATGTCTTTAGTTGTGTGAGTGGTATAATCCACCACCCGCTACACCAACCGACGTGGGTTCGATCCACAGGTTACGTTGTTATAATGTTTAAATAGTGCTGCACAGGATTGTAAACGTTACGGTGGGCAGAGACTTACGACCGTAGATTGTACCTTATTTTTCCTTTATATATTTTTTTTGGATATGGCAAAACAACATTTTCCAGAACAGCTTGTAAAGCTATAGTTTTTTATTTCACAGGTATATTACACGTATACACCTTGCACTTGGAAATTTGAAGCGTTAAAGTTCTTGGATAATTTAGGTGATAATATAAACGAAACTATGATCAAAGAAGAGGTGGTTGTAGAGGATGGTATCGAAGAATTTGATACTTTGAATATTTTGGAGGTGAGTTTTTTCTTGTCGGCCTCAGACTACATGGACGGACTATTTAATTAAGGTCGCGGGAAAAGAGCTGTGTTGGCTCAGTGGTAGATACCTCGACTGTCATCCTAAAGATCGTGGGTTCGAGTCTCGGCTGACTGCACCAATGGATTTTTCTTAAGAAAAATGTATGTGCGCTAATTGCAATTGCTCTTACGATGAAGGAAAACATCGTGATGAAACCTGCGGCTTAGTTAAAATATGTCAAACTCAAAAAAAATCTCATTCAATAATTTTTGTATTGGTAGCCTGCGATACAAGCATTCTTTTGTGCAGGGGCCGCTGTTACTACTGACTTACACAATTGGGCCCTCACTACTGTTTATTTTTGTTATAATTTCCTAAATTTAGAAAATATTTTAGATGTATAAATATTTGTAACCATTAAGGCAAATAAACATTTTATTATTATCTAATTTCAGGGACAAGAAGTAGAATACGTACTACAAGATGACACAGAAGGAGAACAAGAATCAGAGGACCATGATTATCACAACATACAGCAAGCCATGTCAATGATAAACCACAATGACACACAGACAGACCATCGCAACTCACAGAAAAGCCATAGGAAACGTAAAATAACCAACATCGAAGACCAATTGATAGATCGAGAATGCAACGCTATAGGGTCCAACGTAGCATGTAAACTACAACGTATGACGCCTAGTCAAAGGTATCTTACTGAATTGTTAATAAATAAGCTATTGATTAAGGGTTTAAAGGATAAGTTAACTGAAGATACTGATATAACTGAAGTTTGTTACGTTGTTGATAATAAAAGTGATAATGAGTGTTAGTTTTAACTATGTTTTGTTATTGTACAGCCGGAGTCAGAATTGCAGACCCACTGTAGAGCTCCGAAACTGCTAATATTAGAACGTTTTCAACTCAACGCAATTAATTAATTAACTACCCACTTGTAATGCCTCAATGCGATCAGCTCTCCTCGGAGAGCCAATAATTTTGATTATAATTTAGAATCAAGTATTTTTTACTGTCCAAGTGATGTACATTGGGATCATAATTAAAAATAATAGTTAGGTAACAATCACTTGCCCATTACAGGCATACAATATTTATAGATTGAGCACCTATACAAATAAAACTTACTGTTTAGCTAAGATAATATTGTAACCCAGTAAATAACATTTGTTTTTTCAACAAGCCATATTTAAATTTATTGCGAACAAATTTATTCGTATTGCTATACGAATAAATAAATAAACTCAAGCAAGATTCCTTGATTCACTAAGGTTCAAGGCGTCGGGCTTTTGTGATTAGGGTGCGATAACTTCGATTTTTGTATGGCAATCGCGCCCTAATCGCACACGCCCAACGACGACTTAAACTTTAGAATCGAAGCACTGCTCGAGTTCAAGTTTAAACTCTATCAATTTATTAGAAAAATATTAACAAATAAAAACATTCCAATAATAGTAATTTTAGGACTCTACAGTGGGTCTGCAATTCTGACTCCGACCGTACATATAGATAGTATTTATACATCTAAAATAAATAAAGTACATATATTTTTTAATTTATTTGGCTTTTTATTGGCTCTAATATTTAAGAAAATTTTAAAGAGAACCTCTGTGCTGCAGTGAAACAAAATAATTTTGGTGAGAAAATTATGAAAAAGTAAATATATTTGTAAGAAAAACACAAATATGTAGCGATCTTATAGTTAAATTAGCTTGTTTTGTTCCCGCCCAAAATTGCTCCTTAGGTTATTTAAAAAGAAGTATATAGGTACCTATAACATACGTAAGTATTCTCTATCTTCTTTCCAATCTTTGGTTACCCAACTACAAAACTAGTAAGTAGCTTAGTTTTGAGCTACATTTATTAAAAATCAGAAGTTTTTGAGATAAAATGGAACTTAATCGATTGGTCAGTAGGTAATTGTTTACTTACGAACTGTTCCCGGAGCTAGGCTGGTCCTCCCAAGGGGCATCACTCTCTATGGCACTGCTTTCTGATGCCACCAAGTACATTGATCTATGAACAAATAAATAATGATAAGTGTTTAAAAATTCATATAACTTTTTAAATTTCGCGCCATAGGCTTCGTTCAGAACCTCAGAGCCTCATAATATTTTCTTCAGTGTTTACAGTTTACTTGTAATCAAATCTGTTATGCAGCGTGTAAATTCCCGATAGCTACGTGATTTTCGTGGAATTGTGATCACAGAAGCCAATATCAAAAAATATTAATGTAAAACCTCAGAAAAAAGAAAAATATGGAACGGGTGCAACAAATACAGATTTATGGTTTAGAAGACGATTGTAATAAACATGATGGCGTCTTTATCTAATGTATGCAATAAAAACAAGCCAACTCTTTAAACAACAGTTTCGCTATGTCATCTACATTTTTCGTGACGTCAGACGTGTGCCTGTCCGCCATATTGTGCCGCGCTGTTCCTTACGGTTAAACTGTCACTTTGCTTTTGAAACATGGAGGTATGAAGGGAGGAGGGAATAAGCGGGGAAGGGTCTTCCCCCTCAGGCTAAGTATTTTCGGCCACTGGTCATCTACGTTATATAAAACTAGTTGAAGCGATATCAAACGATATTGTTGGTGATTGTGTCGCAGTTACGAGCTCCTCCAAAATGGTGAACTGCGCAGTCAATTCGTTCAAAAGGCGATCAGAAAAAAATTCACGGTGTTTCTTATCACAACTAAGTAAAAATTATGCACCGGCACGTTTTAGGGTTCCGTAGCCAAATGGCGAAAAACGGAACCCTCTTAGATTCGTCATGTCTGTCTGTCTGCCGTATGTCACAGCCACTTTTTTCCGAAACTATAAAAACTATACTGTTGAAACTTGGTAAGTAGATGTATTCTGTGAACTGCATTAAGATTTTCACACAAAAATAGAAAAAAAAAACAATAAATTTTAGGGTTCCCCATACTTAGAATTGAAACTCAAAAAAAAAATTCATCAAACCCACACGTATGGGTTCAAGCTGCTGTGTTAAGAAACACCGTGATTTTTCATATTTGACGTTTCTGATCGCCTTTTGAACGAATTGACTGCGCATTTCACCATTTTGGAGGAGCTCGTAACTGCGACACAATCACCAACAATATCGTTAGATATCGCTTGAACTAGTTTTATTTAACGTAGATGACCAGTGGCCAATGTACTTAGCCTGAGGGGGAAGACCCTGTTTGTTTTCTCCATTGTTCTCCATGTTTCTACCTCCATGTACAAACTACAACGTTGTACAACACCAAGCAGCCATGTTTAGCCGCGTAGGTATGCACGTTTTTTTCGTGGTTAGGGCACTTCTATATCTTTCTTTTATCTGAGTGTAAAGGCTTTTACACACGTCCCAATTTGTTCGGGTCCGACATACAATTTGGTCGGGTGTACAACCAAATTGGGACGTGTGTATCGTGGTCGGGCAGACTTAATTATTATTAATTGATCAAATTGGATACGCCCACCCAATTTGGTTGTATCCGACCAAATCGGGACGTGTGTACGCATCGAACCCAACTTCGTGTTTGAAACAAACAAGTGTGAGTCGGACTCCCGCACGAAGGGTTCCGTATCATGTTGTATTTGAGCTCCACTTCATTTTTTTCTTTTTTTAGTTATTGTTAAAACGACACTAATAGAAATACATAATCTGAGAAAATTTTAACTCTCTATCCATCACGATTCATGAGATACAACCGGATGACAGACGGACAGAAAGGCAGACAGACAGACGGACGGACGGATGGAACTGATAGACGGACGGACTGATGAACTGACAGTGAAGTCTTAGTAATAGGATCCCGTTTTTCCCCCTGAGGAATGGAACCCCAGAAACTACTTAATGACCACGATGTGTATCAATGTACTCTCTGAATAGTATCCGACCAAATCGTAGCGTGTGTATCGATACCCAATTTGGTTGTGTCAATTTGGTCGGGACGACCAAATCGTAACGTGTGTAAAAGCCTTAAAACTAGTAGGTAGATAGTTTTATGACAGTAAACCATTCAACAAGTTTTAACTTCCACAGGTTCAGAACGCATTCTTATGTTGACGTTTCATTGCGAGTGAAGAGGGGTCATTGTCATTGCTCGCCAAACAATATGGCTACGGTATAACCCGACCAATTTACATAGCATTGTTTTTGCTTCAAAATTTGTATTCGTTTCTGAATCTTTTAATTATGTAAGGTTATACGAGTCCATTTTGCATTCATTTCGCTTCGATTTCTGTGACCATCTTGATTTCATTGTAAATGATTGTGATCGTAATTCTATGAAATTGTGCAGAAGGTAGACCTACCAGATATTTTTAACTTTTTCTTGTACGAGATTTAAAGCCGGTAAGTTTATTAAAAGTAGTTAAGTAATTTATTTACGTATGTATTCATTGTAATATTTTACAGAAAGAAAAACCCATTTATTTAAATGGATGGTTGCTATAGCTTCGCAAGAAGAAAGCAATTTTTACCAAAATTTTATTTTTTTAAAACTATACAGGGTGTTTGTTTTCCAGTCTGAATTTCTGTAGGGGTAAAGTGCCCGTTTAGTGCCTCTTTGCTGAACCATTAAGTTGACATCTGTTTTTATTCTAAGTAGTTAAGTAGGTAACAAAGAAAGGGGTGGGGAAGGATTGAAATTAATAAAGGCTTTTACACACGTCCCAATTTGGTCGGGTCCGACATACAATTTGGTCGGGTGTACAACCAAATTGGGACGTGTGTATCGTGGTCGGGCAGACTTAATTATTAATAATTGATCAAATTGGACACGCCCACCCAATTTGGTTGTATCCGACCAAATTGGGACGTGTGTACGCATCGGACCCAACTTCGTGTTCGAAACAAACAAGTGTGAGTCGGACTCCCGCACGAAGGGTTCCGTATCATGTTGTATTTGAGATCCACTTCATTTTTTTCTTTTTTTAGTTGTTGTTTGTAAAGCGACACTAATGAAATACATAATCTGTGAAAATGTTAACTCTCTATCCATCACGATTCATGAGATACAACCGGATGACAGACGGACAGAAAGGCAGACAGACAGACGGACGGACGGATTTACGGACGGATGGAACTGATAGACGGAAGGACTGATGAACTGACAGTGAAGTCTTAGTAATAGGGTCCCGTTTTTCCCCCTGAGGAATGGAACCCCAGAAACTACTTAATGACCACGATGTGTATCAATGTACTCTCTGAATAGTATCTGACCAAATCGTAGCGTGTGTATCGATACCCAATTTGGTTGTGTCAATTTGGTCGGGACGACCAAATCGTAACGTGTGTAAAAGCCTTAAACCCTCTGTGTGAGACGGAATCTCTTCGCAAGTAGTTTGAACTCTACCTTAATATGACGGCCTCTATGGCGCGCGGAAACACCCCGCAGAAGGCTGCGGGTACGATTCCCGCATTAAACAAATATTCATGTAGGCTGTTTGTACTTAGATTAGTGCGTATTAACGGAAGAAATTATTTAAACCTACTTGCCCACCAAGTTTAGATAAAAAAAGTTTTTTTCGTAAAAATAGCCCAGATAGAAATTGAAATCTACATTGCTATGTCAAACGCGGTTTTAGAACATAATTTTCTGGGCTTTAAAATATCCAAAATTTACATCAGAAAGAAAAATCATGGTTTTACTTTAAGTACCTACTAGGGAAATAAAAGTTTAAAAGTGTGAGTTCGATTTTAAACTGGGTTTAAACTTTTTACGAAAAACTGAAAATTAAATAAGTGCCGTTGCTTCGACAGTATTTTATTTCCAGCGATGCCAGCAGTACGTCAAACAAGCACACTACAACTGGAGCACATGATCAGGTTTATAGAAAAGAATCCGACAGCGACAGGTCCGAATCTAAACCACAGCTACATAGGGGTGAAGAACAACCACAGAGCTTGGAACACACTTATGCACCAACTGAACGCCTTGGAGGGGAATAAAAAATCTGTCGAAAATTGGCGAAAGGTATCCTACTATGCTATTTTACTAATGAGGGATACTGAAATGGCCTTTTTTTTTCTAAATTAATTCCGATAGCCACTCTCTATATAGCCACTGTTTGTTTCTGAGAAGGTAAAGTCTGCAGAGCATGGCTAAGTGACATACAGTCTCTTTTTACCGTCGATTTTATTGGTCATATACATCTTGCAGTTTTTCTTATCTTTCTTGATGTAAAGATGCTGCTGCTGCTCTATCGATGCATCAAGTACTAGTCTCATTTTTTTTTAGTTAGCCTAAATTAATTCTATTCTTTTTTTATTTGTCAAGTATTGGAACCAATTGAAACATCGTACGAAGACCAAAATCATAGAATATCAAAAATTCAAAAGATCGCCGAAAAACTTCGAAAGAAGAATCCCACCGCTAGACTCATATCAGAAAAGAATATGGCGGATTTTATTGAGGGAGCAAAATAGAGAAATTATAATTTCAACGTCAGGTAGGTAAGCTTTGCCATCATTAGTAAAATTCAAAGCCGGGAAATAGTAGAACATAAAATATCGAGATTAGCTGCGCCGTGGGAATATCGGTATACAAAGCTGTTTATTACTTCCAAGGATTTATGTATGACTATGTTACAATAGTTATGGTTGAGAGGAGACTAAGAAAGAAGTATTTTTTAAATTAAAAATTATTTGATTCCTTATTCTTTTTTATCAGAATTTACCATAAAAATATATTTTTTTAAAACAGCAGAGAACGAAACTGAAGATGATTTATTAACGAAAGAAATCGATGAAGATCCAAAAGAGGCAGTTGAAACTGTTGTAATGGATGTCGAGACATGTCCCAACGCTCAGATGGAGGATATGGAACCTGAAAATACTCATTTTGACTATTTCTTTATCGGTGGTGATAACTTACATGAAAAAGAAAACAATTTATTAGGTAATTATATGGGCCTATAAGTACATTTATTTAGACGGTTGATATAGCGCCAGCAAGTTTTATCCATTTAGGAAGTTGTAGTACCTGGGAAAACTTCCTAAATGGATAAATTCCTAACCTAGGATAAAAAAAATCGCTTCCAGCTGTCTGTCTGTCCCTATGTATGCTTAGATCTTTAAAACTAGGCAACGGATTTTGATGCGGTGTTTTATATATAAAAAAACTACCACACGTACGAAGTCGCGGGCAACAGCTATTTTAATAGATTATGTACCGACGAAACATCCTTCCTATTAAATTAACAAATATTGCAAGAAATTGCACACTGCGCTATCTAGCTCCAAGCAACTATGAATAAATACCTATTAAATTATGGATTCTGTTTTCCACAGAACACAGTCAATCAACACCAGAATCACTACCAATAGAGGAAAGAGAAAGCTCTTACAAAATGACACATAATTATGTTAAAACTGAACTAGAAGAAGAATTTAACGAAGAAGTTAATGAGGAAGAAAATATTGCGTCAAATAAGCAACATGTTAAGAAAAAACCTCATCGGAAAACTAAAGGTTTGAATAAAACAGTTAATTTTTCGAAACTTAATTCGAAAAGAGGTTAATGCGTTTCTTAAATTCGACTATGACGGTACTTGACTAAGTGGCGGAATTGGTAACGCATTTGAACGGTATTCAAAGGATGCGAGTTCGAGTCTCGTCTTAGTCGCAATTTTTGAAGATGCATTTTTCCTTAAAAATATTTTTAGTTAATTTTTCCTTAATTGATTAATGTTCCTCCTTTTTCCAACCTTAAAAAGCATATGGTGGTGTTGTCACATTTTGAAAATTCGGTAAATGAGGCCATATTTATTTCTCCTTATCATTTTTTTTGACGTGATAACGTCTTATACATCGATGAACACCTGCACTCACAAAATAATGTGACGTCATGTCACGTTACCGTTATTGACAAGGTAACCATAGCAACGTATCAAAGTATGCAAAATGGTCGTGTCAACGATACACAAGAGTTCTTATGACGTCATCCGTAAACCGACTTTACAGACAAAATTTTTTTTATTAACTTTGGTTACACTAAGAGGCATTGTAGGGTTTTCTTTTCACACTATTTTTCACTTCTTCTATTTGCAGAAACACACAGTGATATCGATGATGAAAACGAAGATTCCGACTCAGAAATGGAAATAAAAAAACTACAAAAGGAATTATTAAAAAAACAAATACTCGTCGAGGATCATAAAATATTACAAATTAAATTACAGAATGAAGTTCTCAAAAAACAATTGCAAGAAGAGAGTGAGAAAAATGCACACAATCGTATGAAGAGATTAATGGAGAAAGAAGAGTTACAAAAGAGAAATTTAGATAAATACTCTGATTAAATTATTAATTTACAAAAACACTGTTTTTTTTTTAATTTAACACCTACGCGGATGACGTCGCAGGTGAAAGCTAGTGTTAAATAAAAAACTCAGATCTCAAAAAAGTACTAAAAATAAAAATGTGTGGGTAGTTATGTACGCGCATGAGACGTTATACTTCTAGAAGGTATACGTCTGTCTGTCTGTCCGTCCGTCTGATAGTTATTTTGCGGGTAGCTTCAACCTATTACTTTAGTGTTACAGTGATGCGCGCGCATCTTAAAATATCACTCTCGCCGCTTCGACCAGCTTTTTTTTTGGGTTACGCAGCTGCAACATGTGACTTTTGTATTACTTTAGTGTTACAGTGATGCGCGCGCATTTTAAAATATCACTCTCGCAGCTTCGACCAGCTTTTTTTTGGGTTACGCAGCTGCAACATGTGACTTTTGTGTTAAGGATGCGCGCGCATCTTAAAATTTAACTCTCATCATTTTCTCATAACGCGCCGAAAGAAGTAAAAATTGACTATAAGAACGGTGTTGGCTTAGCGGTAGATACCTCGACTTTCCTCTGAAGGTTGTGGGTTCAAATCCCGTCCGGCTGTGCACCGATGATTTTTTCTTAAGAAAAAATTATGTGCGCTAATTGACATTGCTCTTACGGTGAAGGGAAACATCGTGATGAAACCCGCGGCTTAGTTGCCTCCAGAAGTATTGACAAGTTGTCTCCTCTGGACATGGTCGACTAAGCTGAGAGGATAGTAGGTGCTGGGCAAGCCTACTCCATCCTCACGCAAAAAGGACCCAATTAAAAAGGGTCTCATTGTGGAAAACAGCCCGTATACAAGTACAAATACAAGAAGTATAACTTGAAAAGTTCGATACTTACCTAGCAGGCACGTAAAGATGTGGGGGCGGCGCTGCAGCCCTGCGCGAGGCAGAGCGCGCTCGCCGAGCTCTCGACAGACGTCCGAGTAGCACCGATTCTGTATTACAACAAATACATTTTATATACTAACTAGCGACCCGTCCCGGCTTCGCACGGCTATATTATGCATGTATCAATACATAGTTTATAATAAAGTCACTTTTCGCCGTCCCTATGTCCCTATTTCCCTATGTATGCTTAGATCTTTAAAACTACCTACGCAACGGATTTTGATGCGGTTTTTTTTAGTAGATCGAGTGATTAAAGAGGAAGGTTTTTAGATATAATACATGCATAATACAGCCGTGCGAAGCCGAGGCGGGTCGCTAGTTATACATATAAACCTACCTCTTGAATCACTCTATCTATTAAAAAAAACCGCATCAAAATCTGTTGCGTAGTTTTAAAGATTTAAGCATACATAGGGATATAGGGACAGAGAAAGCGACTTTGTTTTATACTATGTAGTGACTAGCGACCCGCCCCGGCTTCGCACGGCTATATTATGCATATATTATACAAATAAACCTTTCTCTTGAATCACTCGATCTACTAAAAAAAACCGCATCAATATCCGTTGCGTAGTTTTAAAGATCTAAGCATACATAGGGATATAGGGACGGCGAAAAGTGACTTTGTTTTTACCCGACTACGGCGAAGCCAAAAGGGAGGGTTATGTTTTATACTATGTAGTGATGTAGTGATACTTTTGCCTGCGACTTCGACCGTATAGAAGTCGAAAATGGTTCTAATAAGATTGGACCAAGGAATCACGTTGTCCCATACAAATTTTGCCCCCCTTTTTCACCCCTTAGGAGAAGAATTTCGGAAAATCCTTTCTTTTCAGATGCCTTCGTCGTAAATAGAACACACCCTCCAAGTTTCAGGTCTCTACGATCAGCGGTTTAGGCTGTACGTTGATCCGTCAGTCAGTCATTCAGGGCAAAGGATTTTATATGTACCTATCATCACTACATAGTATAAAACAAAGTCGCTTTCTCTGTCCCTATATCCCTATGTATGCTTAAATCTTTAAAACTACGCAACGGATTTTGATGCGGTTTTTTTTAATAGATAGAGTGATTCAAGAGGAAGGTTTATACATGCATAATATAGCCGTGCGAAGCCGGGGCGGGTCGCTAGTAGATTATAAAGAGTAAAGGTTTTATGTTTGTAACGAATAGGCTCCGAAACTACTGGACCGATTTTGATTAAACTTGGTATGAGGATACATTGATTCATTGGGAATAACTTAAAATACTTTTTACTCCCAACATTTCCAAGGATTCGAGAGTTACGCGGGTGAAATCGCGGAACTTATTAAATACTTACCTTAATTCCTTAATTTTCAGCGTTCAGATAACGTTAAATTCGTTAGGTACCCAAGTACCCAAGTTACAGATGATTAGGCAGAATAGAAATACCTTTCCGGTTCTGGTTAATTTTAATAATTATTATTATAAAGTCCCCTTAAAATGCCAGGCATTTTAACCCCAAAATGATGCCAGAAGCACTTAAGGGAGGTTTTACACCCTGTATACCAAGTACCCAGTTTACCGTTTATAAAATGCCATGCATTTGAACCCTGAAAATTCCCAGACAGTCATTTTAGGGAGGTTATACACCCTGTAGGCCTATTCTCTGTCCAGTGGCTAACTCGGTGGACATCAATTTGATATGCACTTTGCAGTACATTGCTGGATTTGCGGAAAATTCGTCTAAAACAATTCGTCTAAAAACAATTCCACTAATAACAATTCGTCTAAAACAATTCGTCTAAAAACAATTCGACTAATAACAATTCGTCTAACACAATTCGTCTAAAACAATTCGTCTAAAAATAATTCGACTTGGATACGGCACGTACCTATTGTCAGAAGATTCCTCTCTCTGCGGCTCTAACCATTGGTAGCCTGGGCCCAGCCTCGCTGCCGACGGTCTTCTAGGTTTAGGTTTTTATAATGATTTACTGTTTTATATGCAAAATGTATACATTATTTTTAAGACTTGTAAATTAAATTTTATTTATGTTAGGTTTTCAAGCTTAGATAGAATTATTTTATAAGTTTTATAGTGATGTACTTATATATTTTGTAATCAGTTTGTTTTTATAAAAATTTAAATTTAAGAAAAATAAATGAATTGGAGATTCGACTAATAACAATTCGTCTAAAACAATTCGTCTAAAAATAATTCGACTAATAACAATTCGTCTAACACAATTCGTCTAAAACAATTCATCTAAAACAATTCGTCTAAAAACAATTCGACTAATAACAATTCGTCTTAAACATTAAGTTCGAAGTGAGTTAAGATTCGGTAATGGAGTTATGCTGAGTAGCGGATATGTAGGACGCAGCTGCAGTGGAGTTAAGATTCGATGATGAAGGCAAAATAAAACTGCTATGGCGTAACGTGGTAATCACCATCATTTTAGGAAAACAGCAATGTACTGCAAAGTGCATATCAAATTGATGTCAACCGAGTTAGCCACAGGATAGAGAATAGGCTTAAAGGGTGTATAACCTCCCTAAAATGACTGTCTGAGAATTTTTAGGGTTCAAATGCCTGGAATTTTATACAGGGTTATTGGTAATTATACTAGCAAACCGTTGAGGGTTACTTCTGTGCACTTAAATAAACAACTTTTGTTCTACTACTTTTGGAAATTCGAACATTATTTTGAAAATTTTGAGGTTAGGTTTACCTGAAAATCAGCTGTTCCATACACGGAGAGGTCATTAACCTTCAAATTTTACTTATTTTTCAAGTTTTATCTACTGTCCTTAGTCTGAATGACCTTTGTTTTAAAAAATAACCTGTTTTAACCGACTTCAAAAAAAGGAGGAGGTTCTTAATTCGGTTGTATGTTTTTTTTTTTTAAATTTACATAACCTCAAAATTTTCAAAAAAATGTTCCAATTTCCAAAAGTCGTAGAACAAAAGTTGTTTGTTAAGGTGCACATAAGTAGCCCTCAACGGCTTGCTAGTATAATTACCAATAACTCTGTATAAAATGCCAGGCATTTGAACCCTAAAAATTCCCAGACAGTCATTTTAGGGAGGTTATACACACTGTAGGCCTATTCTCTATCCAGTTGCTACCTCGGTGGACATCAATTTGATAAGCACTTTGCAGTACATTGCTGTTTTCCTAAAATGATGGTGATTACCACGTTACGTCATAGCAGCAATGTACTGCAAAGTGCATATCAAATTGATGTCCACCGAGTTAGCCACTGGGTAGAGAATAGGCCTACTGGACCCAGTTTACCGGATATAGGATCGCTATCGCTATTGTCCTGCCTCTCCCTGCGCCAGGCGGAGTCGGCTGCAGGCGCCGCTACCACACCAAACAGACCGGAAACAGCGCCCGCTACAACTTTCTTTGCTGATCTTGTTGCTCCCTGATAAAAAAAAATATAAAAAAATTAATATTGCAGGACATTCCACACATCGCCATCTAGCTCCAAGCTAAGTAACTAGACTTGTGTTATGGGTGCTAGTTGCTAGACAACGGTTATACTACTTATATACTTTTCTGTTGTAAATATATACTTATAATACATAGAAACAACCAGACCACAGACAAATATCTAAGCATAAATACATGTCTGAGGCGGGAATCGAACCCACAACCCTGTGTTTGGCAGTCCGGCATGGTGACCATTGTGCCAACTGGGTCGTCGACTAGGTCGCGACTAAAAAGAAACTAGGTAAGCAAGGTTGAACATTTTTTTTCGAAATTTTACCTAATTATTGGTAAGTACGTAACTAACTATTATGATAGTAAATCAGAGTTATCACTACATAGTATAAAACAAAGTCGCTTTTTCTGTCCCTTTTCCCTTTGACTGCTTAAATCTTTAAAACTACGCAACGGATTTTGATGGGGTTTTTTTAATAGATAGAGTGATTCAAGAGGAAGGTTTATATGTATAATACATGCATAATATAGCCGTGCGAAGCCGGTGCGAAGTCGCTAGTTAGGTAATAAAGGCCACCTGCTACCTTAATTCAATTAAAAAACGAAATACGACACAGAAGGTTGCTAATTCGGTACAAAAAAATAACTCTTGATTAAAATATACCCAACTTACAATAGATCCAATATCAATTTCAGGCACCCCAGCAAGGTTAGCCGCCTTCTCAGCCAGACTCTTCAACTCTTGTTCGCTGGTCTTCTTCTCAGCTAATACGATCAATTCTTGGAGGTAGTCTCTGTAGGTTATCTCGGGGGGTGATGGTGATTCTGTGAAGATAAAGGAGGTTTTTGGGGGTATTTGAGTCACGAGCGTATAGGTATCTTCTAGGAAAGCGTGTAGACCGCGTCACTTACCATCGTGTGAGATAGTGGTCAAACCCTGAACTATCACTTCACTACATAGTATAAAATAAAGTCACTTTTCGCCGTCCCTATTTCCCTTTGTACGCTTAGATCTTTAAAACTACGCAACGGATTTTGATGCTGCTTTTTTTAATAGATAGAGTGATTCAAGAGTAAGGTTTATATGTATAATACATGCATAATATAGCCGTGCGAAGCCGGGGCGCTAGTAAACTCTAAAACAACTACACCTATTTTCATGCTGTTTTCATTAATATAGTGGTTCTCGAGGAAGTTTATAGTTTAAGTAAGTACCTACTTATAACACAAAACTACCACGCGTGTATACGAATTTGCGGTTTATACAATGTGTTTCAGCGAAGGGTTTTTTAATACGAAAGGAGGTTGTTTTAGACGTATAGGCCATTTCGTTCGAAGTTTTTGTATGAAACAGCTGATTTTTAAGTAAAAATTCCCTCAGAATTATCGAAAAAAAGTTCGAATTTCCAAAAGTCGTAGAACAAAAGTTGTTCACCTAGACGTCTAGAACAACCCCCTTTCGTATTAAACCCCCTTCGCTGAAACACATTGTATAGTTTATATTTAAAAATATACAGGGTGAATTTTTATACCTCATTTTATACCTCACCAGAGTCATGGATATAGATATAGACGAGGGCAAGAGAGGCAGAGGTCGCCCACCAACTACCTGGACTAGAACCATCACCAAGGATATGACGATGCTAGGCTTAACGCCAGCAGTGACTCAAGATCGCAATATGTGGCGATCAAGTATCAGGAGGGCCGACCCCAAATAGGGAATGCGCCAGGGGATTGATTGAGGGTGAATTTTTATACCCTAAACTATAAGACAAAGCATTGAAGAGAAAGCGAAAAATTCTGAAAGGAGTTGCGTGCCCGATTTTGACAAAAATGAAAACTGCAACATTAGATTTGTGAAAAATTCATTACCCTAGCCAGGAATCGAACATGTTGATTTTGCAAAAAAATATAATCATTCTATATTCTTATACCTTTTTATCTATATTATTAAATGTTTTCTGTAAAGGCAATCCTAGTGCCCACGATACAGGCTTAATGCTTAGTGTGGTCACCAACAGTAATTTATCTTTTTTATAAATGCTCTCAACACTAACACATCCTTTATACACTAGGATATACTTTGTTTGTAGAATATACTTATATGTAACTTGTGTTTGTGCTGTGTTTGTTTGTGTTTATTTCTTTTTTGAGAACCAGTTGTGAATCTTGGTTGCCAACGCGACCAGGGTGTATAAAAATACCAAAATGTTTGGTCGTTATCAAAAGACTAGCAGCGCTCCGCGGTTTCACCCGCTTAACTCCCGATCCCGTGGGAATATCGGGATAAAAAGTAGCTTAAAGCCTTCCTCGACAAATGGACTATCCAACACAAAAATAATTTTTCAATTCGAACCAGTAGTTCCTGAGATTAATGCGTTCAAACAAACAAACAAACTCTTCAGCTTTATAATATAAAAAAGTACCTGTACCTATTATTTGAAGTTGATATGAACTTACCAACAGGCCTTAACACCGGCACATCTTTGGGATTCTGTTCCATTATAATCAATTCCATTGAGCTCTGGGCTCCAATTTTGGGGGCGCCAGCGACATACCCTGGCACCATCACGTCTTGTTTCAATCCAGGTATATTTACCCCAGTCACATTAACGTTTGCACCTATTAAACCTGGAGGAACGGCTCCAGTATAGGTCCCTGGTAACTGAGCTATAGGCCCCGTAAATCCTATCGGCACTTGGCCCCCTGGACCTGGGAAAACTGTCCCAGAAGCCGCATTCAGCTGGATACCAGTCACGGAACCAGAAGCAGATGTCAATTGAATTCCTGGTGTAAGGAAAGTAGGTCCAGTTGCCATTTGTGGTCCTGGAGTTGTGTAAGTTCCGGCAGGCACATTCATTTGTGGTCCTGAAGTTGTGTAAGTTCCGGGAGGCACATTCATTTGAGGTCCTGAACTTATAAAGGTTCCTGGAGTCATATGCGTCTGTGTTCCTGGACTTATAAAGGTCCCCTGAGGTACATTCGTCTGTGTTCCTGGACTTATAAAGGTCCCCTGAGGTATATGCGTCTGTGTTCCTGGACTTGTGTAACTTCCTTGTGGTAAATTCATATGTGTTCCTGAACTCGTGAATGACCCGGATGGATGAGGATACATTTGAGTTCCTGGACTTGGAAAGGCTGGAACGTTGAGCTGGTTTGGGGATAATATAATAGGTCCTGATTGAGGCACTTTTGGGGCTGATTTGCCGTTTACAAGAAGATCGGGAGTCTGTTGCTTTTGATTGTCTTGACCTGCAGAAACAGAATAACTTTATTTTAAACCTGCATTCGTTTAGCCGATTCTGATGTAGGTACGCGCGTGAGCAGTTATACGTCCGTCTGTCTGTCTGTCTGTCCATCCGTCTTAAAATTTCACTCTCGCAGCTTCGACCTGTTTTACTTTTGGGTTACGAAGCTGCAACCTGTGGACTTTTGTGTTATAGTGATGCGCGCGCATCTTAAAATATCACTCTCATCATTTTTTATTTCATCTGCCTACTTTATCTGCATTCAATTTAAATGTTGCTCACCAGTAGTAGTCAAGTCCATTTCCTGAGTGTAAGCCATGACGTTCAAAGCAGAGGAGAGAGCTGGCCCGACTCCATTACCAATGTTTCCAGCCATACCCGTAGATGTCACGCAGTCTGGTTGAACGGCTGCTCTGCGACTAAGTGTGTAAAAAAGGAGAATTTATTGACAAACACTAACGATCCCTATCAAAAGTCTGCTAAAATCTTTAGTCCCTAAAAAACTTTGCTTACAAAAGTTGCCGCATTTCCTAAAAAGTGACGGAATGATGGCAGATCTTTACCACCTGATACTAAATAGCATCTCCTGTTTTTAAATATTCCATTGTTTTTAGGGTTCCGTACCTCAAAAGGTAAAAAAAGGAACCCTTATAAGATCACTTTCTTGTTCCCTGTTGATGGAGACATCTCTGAATGAGACCAAGCGGACCAACTGCGAAAACGTGGACTACTTATAGGACATTCTTCTGCTCGGGTGATATCGCTTCTTAAAGCCCTAAATGTCTACATATAGGTGGTAAACTTACGGTGCTTTAGTTGGCGAAGAAATAGAGACACGACCCCACATAAGTCTTCGTAGCTCCTCACCACTGATACCTCTTCTTCTTAGTTCAGCTATTGTCACTTTTCCTACTCTCTGAAAGTATGGATTTTCTTTAGAACCTCTTTTCTATACTAATTTCATAAAAAGTAAAGATTTTTTTAACAAATGAGCTCCGAAACTACTAGACCGATTTTGATGAAACTTGGTATGGGGGTAAATTGATTCATTAGGAATAACATAGGCTACTTTTTATCCCGATATTCCCACGGAATCGGGAGTTACATGGCTGGAACCGCGAAGCGCTGCTAGTTGGTATTTTTTTATTTGGTATAAAAATATAGGATGATTATTTTTTTGCAAAATCTACAGGTTCGATTCCCGGATAGGGTAATGAATTTTTCAAAAATCGAATGATGCAGTTTTAGTTTTTGACAAAATCGGGCAAGCAACTCCTTTCAGCATTTTTCGCTATCTCTTATAGTTTAGGATCGGAAGGCCCAGATACAAAATTCACCCTGTATTATATACCTCATTGAAAATTGAATGAGCGGATGATCTACTACCGACTACATACTAATTGGACCTCTGTCACCATCCTGAGCATAAACTGGACCTTTCTAAGGAAATCCAGTCAAATTCCCAATTCACCTACCTTCCAATTAGTCAGAGCTCCCTTCCTCTGCTTAGCTCTCGTCTTCGCTTTGCTCTTGATCACCATTACCGCTCGCTGTTCGTACCTCGGATCATCAGATGGACCGAGACCTATAGAGTACTCTTGAAGGTATTTGTGAGCGTCTTCCTGGGCTACTGACCTTTCTAGGGATACTACAATCTTCGCCCACTGAAAACAAAATACTTACATTTTCATTTAAACCCAATTTTTTTTTGATTTGGGGAGGAAAAAAGGCCAAGTCCGACTTGGGCACGAAGGGTTTTTTTTACCATTGAATTCATACCATTATAATGTTATTAATATCGACCAAACAACCCTAAAAATATTGCAGGTATGTCAGACGAGGCTTTTGCCTGCCCTTTTGGGAATATAATTAACAAAAAAAACGTGTAGCACTTGGGCACTGCAGCGGTAAAGCTATTGCATAGCATTTTTTATGGTAGGCGGAGTGGGGGGTGTTAGGTTTTTTTTTCGTTACGGAATTTCTTAATTCGGTCGCCGCGCTCCAACGCGATAAAAGCTATGCAATAGCTTAAAAAATATTGCCTAAAAGAATTGTAAACATGAAAAGAACCTAAAATTCTAAACCAACATACTCAACAAATAGTTATTTAAGATTTTTCTGTTTCTAGTATTTGTTGTTATAGCGGCAACAAAAATACATCATCTGTGAAAATTCCAACTTTCTAGCTATCATGGTCCATGAGATACAGCCTGGTGACAGGCAGACAGATGGACAGCGAAGTCTTAGTAATAGGGTCCCGTTTTTACCCTTTGGATACGGAACCCTAATATAAATGGCGATAGTCTACAAAAATGTTATATGTCACAATAGATTTGATAATGGGTGTCGTTTCCATGGTTTTCGGTCACCTTTTTTTTGTTTGGTTGCTCAGATTCTAATATTCTTTTTTTCTATTCGAGTTGTATTTTAATTAAAATTCCATTAGGCTTCATAACAATTTGACGACCCAGTTGGCACAATGGTCACCATGCCGGACTGCCAAATACAGGGTTGCGGGTTCGATTGCCGCCTCAGACAAGTAATTTATGCTTAGATATTTGTCTGTGGTCTGGTTTTTTCTATGTATTATAAGTATATAATTACGATAAAAGAAAAGTATAAAGTAGTATACCTCTCCGTTGTTTAGCACTCATAACACAAGTCTAGTTACTTAACTTGGGGCTAGATGGCAATGTGTGCGTGGAATGCCCTGCAATATTTTATTATTTAGGCGCGTTATGAAAAAAAGATTAGAGTGAAATTTAAAAATGCGCGCGCATCACTGTAACACAAAAGTCACAGATTGAAGCTGCGTAACACAAAAGACACGGACGGACGGACGGACGTATAACTTTTTTATTCATCCATCGGGGTCCATAGACTTACCTGTTTAACCCATTCCTTCTCTGACTGCTCAATGACATGAGCGTACGTGTTACCCATCATGGCTATCAACATGTTCAGCAGCAAAATAGGTACGAATATCATAAACACTGTGAACACTGTCTTCGTTAAGTTCGGGTAGGTTGTCATACCGAGGTCCGTGTACTGAAAGGCGACGTATTTTTAGCAGAATAGTTGGCTGGCCAAGAGTACCGAATGCATGAGATAAAAGGACAAACAGAACCAATAGGTGGGTTCCCCATGACTGTAAATGGTTTTGGATTGGGAAAGATTCAAAAACGATGACGCAATAGCCTGAAGGCCAATTCTCGTAAATAAAATTAATGCAATTGGAATGTAATCGAAATGCAATTGGAATGTTATTGCAATGTAATTGGAATGTTATTGCAATGTAATTTTGGAATCGTTATTTACGAGAATTGGCCTTCTGGCTGCTTTTGGTATTTACCTATTGTGGCCAGATGAGATCTAATATATCCACTTAGCTGGCAGAAAAATTAACCACTTAGCTGACAGAAAAACCGCCCGGCGGTTTCTTCATACATTTTTAATATGGCGAGATACATAAAAGTTCTGCTAATAGTGTCTAGTCATTTAATTTTTCAGAATATTTCAAAGAATCATTATTATAATATGTTAGAATTAATTTTATGCTTACGTTTAATGTGTTTTGTTTTTATTGTGCAAAAAAGTGTTTAACTATCTAGATATCTTTTGAGGTGAACAATGTAGATAAATTACTTACACTATAATCCCCGAGCGTTATTTGAAAAAGCGCCATCCATGTGGTTGGATAGCTGGAGTACAATGTAGATTGCACATTTGGAAAGCCTGAAATAAAAGCCATTAAAATAAAATCCCTGCCAATATAGTTAAGTAGGTTAGGTAGATAATAGAGGTAGGTATACTATGGTTGAACTCAGAATTGGAATTTTCTCCGGCTAATTTTGCAAGCATACCATGGTTCAGAATAAAGAAAGAAAAACAATGGGTGTGTGTACTTATGTACGCGCGTGAGAAGTTATACTTCAAAAAGTTATCCGTCCGTCTGTCTATCTGTTCGTCCGTCCATCTGATATTTATTTTCAGTTTTAACCTGTTACTTTAGTGTTAACACACAAAGATGCGCGCTCATCTTAAAATTTCACTTTCTCTGCTTCGACCTGATTTACTTTTGGGTTACGCAGCTGCAACATGTGTCTTTTGTGTTACAGATGCGCGCGCATCTTAAAATTTCACTCTCTCTGCTTCGACCTGATTTACTTTTGGGTTACGCAGCTGCAACATGTGACTTTTGTGTTACAGATGCGCGCGCATCTTAAAATTTCACTCTCTCTGCTTCGACCTGATTTACTTTTGGGTTACGCAGCTGCAACATGTGACTTTTGTGTTACAGATGCGCGCGCATCTTAAAATTTCACTCTCTCTGCTTCGACCTGATTTACTTTTGGGTTACGCAGCTGCAACATGTGACTTTTGTGTTTCATCAAAATCGTTCCAGTAGTTTCGGAGCCTATTCGTTACACCCAAACAAATAAAAAAATCTAATATCCTCTTTTTACTATTAGTGTAGTTTATAAATACTAAACCATCAGCCGCAGAGCTTTTCTCACCTTTATACAAGAAGTAGAAAGACTGCGAAAAACCAAACAACACGATGCAGTAGATGATACCAAACGTAAACATGTCACCCGTTATCATGCTGTATATCATTGTTACGAACGGACCTGTTAGTTTTACAGCACTGAAAAATAATGCAAAACATTTATCAAATTTGTTTTTAATAAGGCCCTGACACGGGAACCTTCCTTAAATTTCCTCCTGGAACTTAGTCAAAAATTATACTGAAAATGGTCAGAACACCAATTCTCGTAAATTGTTCAAATTACATTTCAATATCATTTCGATCACAAATAATACCCTCAAAGTAGCTCAAAACACCCTCAAAGTTAGCATTTTTAACCGACTTCAAAAAAAGGAGGAGGTTCTCAATTCGGTTGTATGTATGTTTTTTTTTTGTTTTCCTGCCATTTAACAAACTATAAAGAAGAAGTCAGACTAAAATAGAATCATCTGATTTTTACAAGAGGGGTACTAAATGCCATGATGATGTCATAATGTGTAAGGGGTCATGCAAGGGGTCAAATGGCAACAGTGTCAAAATGCTTATGACAAATTGGCCAATTGTCAGAATGTTCATATGACTAAATAATCCGATGGCAAAAGACTAGCTAATACAGAAGTGGTAATACCACATTATTTACTCATGTGGTAATACGTCCATGCTTTACTTACACTTCGGCTAAAAACTGGTTTAATTACTTTTGACATGCCAAATCTTTCAGCTAGAAATTTGTTGCATTGATTATTGCAAACTTATTGAAACTTGGCATAGTAATTTTGCAACACTCCTTTTCTAAAACTCACTTACCCTGCAAAAAACATCATCAGAAACCAAGACCCCGGTAGTAGGAATATGAGCATGGCTTCCTCAACACCATCAAAACGCATCAACCTTGCGGGGATGCAAGCCAAGAGAAGGAAGTTGGATGCTAGAAATATGAACTTTGCTGGTTCATGAATCTGAAACAACGAGGGTTATAAGAAGACTAGCTACACCCCGCGGTTTCACCCGCGTAAGTCCCGATCCCGTGGGAATATCAAAATAAAAAGCCTATAGCTTTCCGCGATAAATGGACTATCCAACACAAAAATAATTTTTCAATTCGAACTAGTAGTTCCTGAGATTATTCATATTATTAGTATAGATTCTAGAAGAATTTCTTAAAACTGTAGTGTTATTTCATTATTGTAAATACATTTACAATTTTATTGCATTGCAATATCATTTCGATTTCAAAAAGTACCCTCAAAGTCAGTTTTTTGTCAAAAAGCGGAGTTTGAGGGTATTTTGAGCTACTTAGAGGGTACTTTTTGCAATCGGAATGATATTGTAATTTGAACATTTGTTATACAGGGTTATTGGAAATTAATTGACACGGCGTTAAGGGCTTCTTCTGTGCACCTTAACGATCAACTTTTGTTCTACGACTTTTGGAAATTCATTATAAAAATATTCCATACAAAAATAAAAAATTAAATCCAACAGTTCAAATAATACTCAACTCTTATACAATAATTAGCCTTCTGGATGTAAATCATCGAGTCTCAAAGTAATCAGGGCAATATGGTACACCCTAGATGATTTAATTGACCAAACTCACCAACTGTTTAAAATAAGCCACCAACCCCTGATTCTTCAACTCATCTCCTTGCTGCAGTATGATATAACACAGCGTACTCAGTATAGTTCCCAGTTCACTTGCCAGTCTCACGCCAGTTTTAGCGTCTGACACTTCGACGCTCCAGTTGGGATTGAGTTCTGCTTCCGCTGTACTGTGACGGAGGTACACGGAAACGGAGAGGAGCAGTAAATGGAGAAGTAGAATGAGGAGGCGTTTGAGGAATTTAGTCTGGAAGAGAGAACAATCATTAGGGTGAAAGGGTACCGGCGCTCTCTCCATACAAACGTAGTCACCTGTTTCCTCCCTGGATAACGACACTAGCACAAATATTTTTGTTGCATAAAACCTATAACTGCCATGACTATGTCTTGATTTTATCATTTTCTAATTATCATAGAAATAAGGATTTAAAAAACAAAAAAAAAACATAGGGGCATGGTCAAGGTCATGGCAGTTATAAGTTTTATGCAACAAAAATATTTGCTCTAGTGTCATTATCCAGGGAGGAAGACTACGTTTGTATGGAGAGAGCGCCCGGTACCCTTTCCTCATAAGAGACATCTAGATAATTTTTCCTGTAAATAAGTTTAAGACTCTCTGATACTTTAATTATTTTATTTGGTAGGGAAATAGCCGGTATGGCTTTTCTGTTCGATGCCATAAGCCCATGGATACACCCACAAACATTCAATTTCCATTAGGAGTTCTTCTAACTTAGATAAGTAGTAGCATGACGGTTTAGGCTATTCTTTGTGCAAGGTACCAGGTTTACGGAAGTTAGCTAAGAAAAGTTATAAATAAATACGAACCCTAGCAAACGTCTTCCATTTCTCTTCAAGCAACCGCTGGATAATGCCTCCATCCAGCATGTTTAAGTGCTCTTGTTTTGTACCATTCAGAATTATGAATAACGCTGAATTCCAGTCTGAAAAGAACCAAATAGACAATCATAGTCATTTGTTTGCTGGTAATTGGTAGACGCAATTCCAAAATTTCAATTTTTATTTTGTAGCAGTAAGACCTAACTATTAAAAAACTGGTGTTACAAAAACTTCGTACTTGGTAGGTAGGTACTTAGGAGGGTATCTACATCATGTAGTTTAGAAATAGTACATTGCGATACAAGTGTGGAAAGTTGATCATTCCATCGAGGCGGTTTATGACGCGCGAGCGGAACGCGAGCGTGGCAAAAGCCGAGATGGAATGATCAATCCACACGTGTATCGTACGACGTTTTTGAGCCTAAACGCGGTTTAATAAGATCCACTTTATGAGCAACTGTGATAAAAATGAACATTTTTTTAATTCGTTTAGTGTATCAATTCCAGGATCAGCTATTATTGGTGTAGCCTAAAGTCGTACTCGTCCTTCCATCAGGCAACAGCGTATCCAAGGCATTCAACGGATAAGCAGAACAGGTAATGTTCGAATATCTCCAGAACTCTCTAGCAGACAGTTCCAGCATCTCCCTGAAGACTGACGCTCGGCCCAGCTGGCAGGCGAGGGTAAGGGGCGTGTAGCCAGCTTCGTTCATGCGACCGTTGCTGGCAGGGACCTTGGGGTGGCGGAGTGCGTAGCCAAACATATCCTGGGGGTGAAATACAAGAACGATGTATGGATTGGATGTCCTTGATGTAATAAAACCAGAAGTCAGTTTTCTTTTAATGACCGATTTGGATGAATTAAAAAAAAAGAGTGTAAGTAAATGGGATATTTATGAGTAGGGATTAATTATGTGTTCCTGCAACTATGCATCTCCCATTATTTTATTTCGATGTACAGATTGGATGTCCTTGATGTAATAAAACCAAAAGTCTGTTTACTTTGAATTAAAAAAAAATGGTTGTCTGTAAAGTCTGTTTCCGGACGATAATTTTACGTGATAACGTCATAAGAAAACATTGATGGTAACCATGGCAACGATAAAACGTTGCTATAGTTACCTTGTCAACTATCAAAGTATCGTTGGCTCAGAGACATAATACATGGGCCGGTGGGGGCGGAGGCGCGGGCGGCGGCGGTGGCGGTGGAGGGAGCGGCGGGGGTCGATGAGGCGTTCCAGTAACGACGTGTGACGTCACACTGCCTTAAACTGGCAGGTGTTCACCAATTTATAAAACGTTATCACGTCAAAAAAAAGAGTAAATGGGATATTTATGAGCAGGGATCAATAATTATGTGTTCCTGCAGCAATGCATCTCCCATTATTTGGAAAACAAATATTCTGCTTACAAAACTAAAAAAGTGGCTAGAACCAATTACTTAAATGTTTTCTCATATAAAAACTAACTACATATTACACAACAAGTCTGGATGAAAAAACAAAAATAATTAACATTATAAACAGTTAACTGAAATAAATATGAGATAAACCTAACCTACCGCACATATCATTATCATCTAATGCATCTGCCATAATGACCGTTTAGATTAAAATAAGAGGTAGATTCATTCTTATCTATATCTTCTATACATATAAAATGCTTTGTCCTGAATGACTGACTGACTGACGGATCAACGCACAACCTAAACCGCTGATCGTAGAGACCTGAAACTTGGAGGGTGTGTTCCTTGCATTACGTAGACATCCGATAAGAGGATTTTCCTAAATTCTACCCTTTAGGGGGGGAAAAGGGGGGGTTTGTATGGATTATGGAACAACGTGATTTCTTAGTACATTTTCGACTTTTACGCGGACGAAGTCGCGGGTTAAAGCTAGTTTAGTGTATAAAAACCGCTCTATCTACTCACCAGTTTATCACAAACGACAACCATATGAAGGATCATGTTGCCAAACGAGTCCTGAGCATCGGGATCAGCCCCTGAATCCAGTAGCAGATTGTACACCGCTTCGTTAGCGCAACAAGCGGCCCAGGCTAGAGGATACTCCCCTAAATATGCTAGACCTTCGTAGTTGGTCTGTCTGGCTGGTGGTATCTTCTGTTGATCTCTTGGTAGGAAGAAACTACCTGTTGTGGTAGATTTAGTGAGTAATAAAAAGGGGTAACGCAGGCAACAAAGCTTCGTCTGCTGCATCACATAATAAACTCATGCTTAAACAATAATCAACGACCAAAAGCGCTGAAAGAACGGGATCAGCAGCGGTTTGGTCGGGAGCTCCGCAACCACTGAATCCTGACTGATCCATCCATAGCATTTAGTATTAGTATTTGATATAGGCTACCTACAGAACTTAAATCAATATAAATTAATAGAATATTTAAATGTAAACTAAAGAAATGGCTAATTTCTAAAGCCTATTATGAGGTAAAAGAATTCTATAAGTACAGATAACAACACAATATTATAAGTAATACTAAATATTTCATGAATGAAGACTTTTTAGTTTAGTGTACCTACCTAACTACTTAGTCATATTTAAGTACATTAAGTAGATAGTATTTAGAGAGTTACATAACTTTTTCTTAAATTGCATGCTCGCAATGGGCAACCTGTGGATGCTATAGATACCTAATTAGAACACCAATGTACACAGGTTTTTAAGCAAATAAATGTTTTTGTATTTGTATATGGTATCAGGTGATCCTGAACTTTTGCGAGTCAAAACAGCGAAATGCGGACTAGCGTGATATGATTTTGTGTCTCTTACCAATAGCTCTTTGATTGACATCAGCTCCAGCTTCAACCAGGTCCTGTACCAGCTCATTATTACTGTATGCTATAGCTAAATGTAGTGAACTTGCACCTAAATATTCCTCCCCTTCCACTACATCTAAAGATAACTTTGGGAAACACTTTACCAAAGTTCTGGCAAGTCTTGTGTGTATCTGAAAAAACGTTTAAAAATAAATAAATAAATATTGCAGGACATTCCACACATCGCCATCTAGCCCCAAGCTAAGTAACTAGACTTTTGTTATATGTGCTAGTCAACGGATATACTTATTACTTAATACTTAAAAACAACCCAGATCACAGACAAATATCTAAGCATAAATACTTGTCTGAGACGGGAATCGCATCCGCAACACTGTGTTTGGCAGTTCGGCATGGTGACGATTGTGCCAACTGGGTCGTCTTAATAAAAAATATCGATAGATCAGCAGGCACTTGAGTTTTAGCCCCCCTTAGCCTACTTAGCTTAATGCATGTCGATTTCATGGTGACTAACCTAAAGCATACTGTCGCATTTTTCAATGAAAAAATAAGAAGTTACTAATGAAGTTACACTCAGTCACTGAGTCTTAGTCTAGTATATTTACAGATGGCAGTGTAATAGCCTGTAACCTAATCCATCCATAAACCCCCTAGAGTAGTCCGGACTGGAAGGCAAACAAGCTCACCTTTGTATCACAAATAATAAGGACATGAAGTAAGGATTCCCCCAGCGCGCCGCGATAACACATCTGCCAGCAGGCGGTGTGATCTTCCCACTTTGCGAGGGGATCGTGTGGGGAAAGCGACGCTTCTATCGGCAGGACCACCTGAGGAAAATACAATCCTAATCATATTTTAAATGCTTAAGTTTGTGAGTCTGTCTGGACCTAGTTGTTAAATCCATGATTTTCAGGTAAACGTAACCTCAAAATTTAAAAAAAAAATCGAATTTCCAAAAGTCGTAGAATAAAAGTTGTTTGTTTGGGTGTACAGAAGTAGCCCTCAACGGCTTGCTAATATAAAATAACTATTTAAAAAAAAAAGTTTATTTCAGACCAAAGATCCATAAGGGTTAGTAGAAACAATAAACCTTAAAAACTAATGTTAGTAAACCTATATCTAGTTACCGGATGTACTCTACATGAATACGGTCGCACCGAGTCATGTTATACAATCCAGCCTCTCTGAAATCATTGCAAGAATGTTATTTGAGCTGGCCCGGACTCTACGCACCAGGGATGTGCACTTCTTGCGAATTGTAGCATAAAAACAATCAGTGCGTGCTTAATAACCCTGCATAAGAACTTTATAAACCTAACCTCCTTGCAAACAAGATAGATAGATAGATAAACACTTTACTGCACCATAAAACAAAACGCAAAATAATTACATATTACTTAAAACAAAAACAAAATAAATTCTAACTTAAGTAACTACCTATATGCTAAAAGAAAATTAAACAAGTACAAGCACAAGTAGGTTAGGTAGGTAGTTAGGTACCTAATTTTTGTTTGCAAAGTTTTCCCAATAAATCATTGTGTCATAATTCTAAGTGTTTTAGACGAACCTGTTCCTGATCCCTGAACTTCCACCTCAAATATTCAGCTCTATTGATGACCCTGCCTTTGCCACTAGCATACATGTACGCTGCGAACTCTTCGCGGATTAGCTTCTCAGCTGCCATCATACCACCTCGAGTGTAGGTTTCCAGGAGTAGACCTCCTAAAAATGGGAAAAACCTCGGGCTATTATGACGTTTGATAGAAAGATGAGGGTTCGATTCCCGTCTTGGAATAAATATTTGTTTCGGGTGTGGCCTGTGGGTATTTCTGTGTGTGTTTAATGTTTATACAGGGTGATTTTTATATGGGTTTTCAGGGCTGTATCCTAAACTAAGAGATACCTAGCGAAAAATGCTGAAAGGAGTTGCGTGCCCGATATGAACAAAAACTAAAAGTGCATCATCAGATTTTTGAATCTGTAATTTTCCAAAAAAAACACTCCTTATTTTTATACTTATCGATAGTGTTGCTGATAGAGATCAATTCCTGGAAACTAACATGATTAGTATGGCTATTAATCAAAAGAAACACTTGGTTTATTTTTGTAGTTCACAAATTTAGTGTAAAATATCCAAATTTCGCATTTTTGTCTCTAGCATAATTATAGTGTATGACGCATAGAGGGAAAGAGATATTTAAAAAAAAAACCTAAGAAAAATGAAGAAAAAACCATTCGTGCACGGCCAGCCGACATTCGACCATATATTGTGTGGGTACTTGGGTATTCATCTTAATATATATAAATCTCGTGTCACAATGTTTGTCCTCAATGGACTCCTAAACCACTTAACCGATTATAATAAAATTCGCACACCATGTGCAGTTCGATCCAACTTGAGAGATAGGATATCTTACATCTTAATTTACCCCGATATTCCCACGGGATCGGGACTTACGCGGGTGAAACCGCGGGACGCAGCTAGTTATAATATAAGTACCTACTTATAATATATAGAAACAACCAGACCACAGCCAAATATCTAAGCATAAATACTTGTCTGAGGCGGGAATCGAACCAGCAACCCCATGGCAGTCCGGCATGGTGACCATTATGCCAACTGTGTCGTCATAATCAAAATCAAAATAAGTACTAACCAAATTGACGAGTTTATTACTTTAGAAAGAAAGAACAAAACGTGTGGCACTCGGGGACTGCCGCGGTAAAGCTATTGCTCTAACGAGAATAATTTCTTGTCTTAGTAAATGTTCTTATAAAATAATAATAAAAAAAATAAAAAAAAAATAGTCGTCCGACATTTGTCGTCCGTCAATAGTCGTCCGTTAATAATCGTCCGTCATTTGTCGGGGGTCTTAGGTGTTTTCGTTACGGAATTTCTTGATTCTCCCCCCAAGGCCCGCGATAAAATCTATGCAATAGCTTAAAAAAAATGTATTTTCTGAACACATAAAAAAAACAAACATAAAAAAGCACAAGAAAAATGTAGAACGGCGCCCAGAACAAAGGTTTCGTCCTCAGCACGATGCTAAAGCTAGAAGCTTCAGCGCTGATTTTCAGTACGAACCTTATTGAGACAATGAGTTTTCGATACGCGGCGCGAGTAGGTATTTTCATAAATGACCCGTATCGTGCGATAGAGAGAGTTTGAGTTCGGACGTAATTGCCTTCATTTTGCTTTCAAATAATGTTGCGGGCCGTAACGTTTTTACCCCCTTTATCCTTCACAAGATGAAATAAACTTGGTCTCATTTAATTCACTGCATCTTATTCTAGGTTTTTACGTTTTTATTAAACGGTTTTATTAAACGGTTTTATTTTTTTATTATTATTATTTATTTAGCTCACCCCGTTTGTTTTATTTATTCTTGGGTCAAATTTAGTAATTCAAATTTCACCCTCTTCCTGTCAACCGATTAATCTGAAATTTTGTATACACTTTGGATTTTGGTGACAATACAATTATGTTTATTCATTATCATTATAAATTCAAGATGGCCGCCGCTACAAAATGGCGGATAATTTAGGTTTTATTAATCCCATCAATATGGGTATCAAATGAAAGGGCTCAACAAGCAGAATACAATATACTATAAAAAATTGAAATCCAAGATGGCGGCCGCTACAAAATGGCGGATAACGTAGGTTTTATCAATCCCATCAATATGGGTATCAAATGAAAGTGCTCAACCAGTAGAATACAATGTACTAGATAAAATTAAAATCCAAGATGGCGGCCTCTACAAAATGGCGGATAACTTAGGTTTTATCAATCCCATCAACATGGGTATCAAATGAAAGGTCTCAACAAGTAGAATACAATTTACTATGCAAAATTGAAATCTAAGATGGTTATGCATGATGGACGCTCGATTAAGGCAAATTAAGAACTGTGAAAATTAGTTTTTTGGAGGAGTAAACGTATTACTTTTCGGTGATCTTTTACAAATGCCTCCTATAAAACGATCAGGAACACCTGTTTCCAAACAGCCAGAACATCTCCAACCAGCTACACATCTCTGGCGTTTATTCACGCTGTGTGAATTAACTGAAAATATGCGTCAGCAAGGTGACCAGACTTTTATTGATATTTTGAATGCTTTGAGAGTCGGTGAGCTAACAACCCAACATTTTAGTATTTTAATGGGAAGACTTCTTCAAGACACGAGTGATGAGTTTGCAATAGACAAAGCGTTAAGGGTATACCCCACAAATCAACAAGTTAACGACCACAACTCTGCTGTATTGAATTTGTACAGAAATAATGGTGCTCGCATTTACAAAATAAAAGCGCAGGATCAGCTAGTACACGCCACACGAAATGCAGACTATAAAATAGATACAGTCGTGGGAATTATAAACATATGCATAGACTAGACTAAAATAAAACCGTGGGGCACGTCAATTGTCTACAAATTATCGACTTAATGTGCGATAGAAGAATCGTTTAATTCGTCGTTAGGTCGTCAACCGACAACCCTCAATTTCGTCGAACACAGATGTATGCAACAGATGTACCTTCCATCCAAATTGATTTCGCAAGAGACGGAGTACATCTTATACACCCGAAAGCCATACAGTTTCCAGCTAAGTACAATTACGGGACGGCTGAAAGAAGAATGTTGCCTTTAATACTATCATGGGCTTCTACAATACATAAAATGCAGGGCAGCACTGTGGATCACGCAGTCGTATACTTAGGTGCGAAACTGTTTGAAGAAGGTCAAGCCTACGTGGCTCTTAGTAGAGTAAGATCTTTGCAGGGACTACGTATAGAGGAGTTGGACTGCAATAAACTAACGGGCAAGAAACCTTGCAATAATGAAGCACTAAATGAATTAAACAGAATGCGAAATAAAAACTAAAAACTAGAAAATAAAAATAGGTAAAAAAACTTTTTAAGTTAAACGGTTTTATGTTAAACATACATTGCAATGTTTAAGATAAATGTACTAAAAACCAAAAAATAATAAAATAGATACAGTCGTGGGAATTATAAACATATGCATAGACTAGACTAAAATAAAACCGTGGGGCACGTCAATTGTCTACAAATTATCGACTTAATGTGCGATAGAAGAATCGTTTAATTCGTCGTTAGGCAGTTGGCCCGCAGACGATGAGGAAATTACTTACTATTTTCTTGCTCATGGAAATTCCAATAGTTATACACTCCATGTAAATAAAAGAGATGTTTCAACTAGTTTATCGTTGGACATTCACACTGCTGGCTGGCGAGAAATCGTTTCACTGCTCGTAGTTTGTCTTTAATCGACAAAACATATGATAAAAGTACTACTCGCTCAACACTATGAAACCCTAAAACTCGCTTATAATCGAGCTTGCTAGCTTGTTTCCACATTCTAGCCCTACTTATCACACGTCCATCGTTGTCGGTTGACGACCTAACGACGAATTAAACGATTCTTCTATCGCACATTAAGTCGATAATTTGTAGACAATTGACGTGCCCCACGGTTTTATTTTAGTCTAGTCTATGCATATGTTTATAATTCCCACGACTGTATCTATTTTATTATTTTTTGGTTTTTAGTACATTTATCTTAAACATTGCAATGTATGTTTAACATAAAACCGTTTAATTTAAAAAGTTTTTTTACCTATTTTTATTCTTTTTCGGTAATTCAGTTTAGTCTATTAAAAAACAATTGAAACGCTCGGTGAAGTTTTTAAGTCAAAAATATAGATATTCAGATACTAATAACTTTTAACTTAGGCAAAATTTCTTTAAAATAAAAACAGTTCAACTTAGTTTTCCATTAGATCTAGAACATTTCCAAAAATTATCAAAATCGGACTTCGTTTATGGGGGGGGGGGGGAACGTTACCGCTTTTTGTATGGAAATCTACAACCTCACACTGGTCTTAACTAGTATACTAATAAATTTTGTGGAGAACAGTGATACTTTACCTTTCTTATAATCAGCAAGTTTGTATAGAACAGTGTGATCTTCACTGCTGGGTTGTGAGATGACCCGGTCGAGCACCGAACCCACTCCTTGAACGGACTTAGCTGAGAGGATCTTCGTTAGAGCTGTACCCATCGCACTTGATATCTAAAATTATTAATCACTACATAGTACAAAATAAAGTCACTTTTCGCCGTCCCTATGTCCCTTTGTATGCTTAGATCTTTAAAACTACGCAACGGAGATTGATGCGGTTTTTTTTAAATAGATAGAGTGATTCAAGAGGAAGGTTTATATGTACATATAAATACATGCATAATATAGCCGTGCGAAGCCAGAGCGGGTCGCTAGCCTTTGGGTACGGAACCTTAAAAACCTACCTCTTTTTTTATCCTCTTGTAAAATCTTCTCACCTTCTATGGCATGGATATTCTGCTTAGTTTCTTCACAGTTAAAATTTTCCATACAATAATGATCATTTTTACAGGCTAATCAAACATTGTTCTAATATCTGAAAATAAATTAAATGATTAAAATCTATAATATACTTACCTACTTACTTAGCCTATATTTACTTACTAGTAGCGCTCCGCGGTTTCACCCGCGTAACTCTCGATCCCGTAGGAATATCAAAATAAAAAGTAGCCTATAGCCTTCCTCGATAAATGGACTATCCAACACAAAAATAATTTTTCAATTCGAACCAGTAGTTCCTGAGATTAGCGCGTTCAAACAAACAAACTCTTCAGCTTTAAAATATTAGTAAGTATAAGATGTATAAAGAAAGAGGTACCTACACAAAACATTGCAAAACACAAAACATGGCGGATATCTCGGAATCCGAGGCACTTTCATAGAACATAACTTATATTTTGATGACTCGGCACAGTGTCCTCTATCCGCAGGTGCCCACTTATCCATTCTTTACCAGACACCCTGAATATTCCGTGCCATTGACTAGAAAATGACAGAAAAAGATCGACCGTTCCCAGTAGTTTTACCGAGTAGTCTTACCGGTTGAACTAAGAGTTCCTTAGATAGATAGATAGATAGATAAACACTTTATTGCACCATAAAACAAAACGCAAAATAATTACATATTACTTATAACAAAAACAAAATAAATTCTAACATAAGTAACTACCTAGGTATATGCTAAAAGAAAATTGATATTTATTATCTTACAATATGGCACAATGGGCGGCCTTATCGCTAAAAGCGATCTCTTCCAGGCAACCTTTTTTCCTTCAGGCAACCTTAGTTCCTTCCGACCTGCCGACCGACCTACCTTAATTAAAAACTAAATATTTCGTAAAAATAGGAAAAAAAACTACCTAAAAACAGGTCATTCGCTTAGAAAGGTACTTAAATAAACAAATGATTTAGTTTGACAATAAAGCAAGTAATTGCTTTATTGTCAAACTAAATCATTTGTTTATTTTCTTGTTATTTTGTCACTTAACCAAGATTTTTTGACGTGATAACGTTTTATAAATTGGTGAACACCTGCAATCTCAAAAAAGTGTGACGTCACGCGTCGTTACTGGAACGCCTCATGTTATTGACAAGGTAACTATAGCAACGTTTTATCGTTGCCATGGTTACCATCAATGTTTTCTTATGACGTTATCACGTAAAATTATCGTCCGTAAACAGACTTTACAGACAACCATTTTTTAAATTGATTTTTAGTGGCCCTTGTTACCCGCAGGTACAGTCGGCTGCATAATTGCAGCCCCCGGTAGAGTTCGAATCTTATTATTATTGGAATGTTTTCATTCTAATAATTTTTGTTTGATAAATTAATGATTTAGAAGACTTAAAACTTCAACTAAAGCAGGTGCCTAGAATCTTGCTTGTGTTGAAAACATTCTTATAACAGCCGCTTTGGAGCTCTACGGTGGGTCAGCAATTATGCTGCCGACACCGTACCTTACCTACCTTATTTAAATCGACCTCTTTTGATAAGCTATCCATGCAAACCTCATTACCACAGACTCCTTTCGTTGATTCTTGACATTTACCGACGACGCGTTTATGGAGGTTTATCTCTTTGAGGTTTAGTTTAGTTGAGTTAGTGCTATTTTTTTCTTACTACTTACTTACATTTTGTAATTAATGGGTAGGTACTTACTACTTACGTAATTTATTATTATAGACGTAGTTATGTATAAGACACTATAATAATTTTAATAATTATCGAGTCTTCCTTCAAAGTAGGTCAAAAATGATTAGATACCTAGCTAAAAACTAGGTCACTGAACTCTACCGAGCCTAACAAGTCTATATTCGCTAGATTTATTAAATTATTTCACCGAATTCTATAAAACTTATTTCACAATAAACACTGTTTTATGACTAAAATGTTTATTTCGCATAAAAATCGCGCAAAATCCTTTCAAAGGAACGTAAACAAACTGACGTTGCCATGGTAACTGTCACAACAATGCATGTAATCTAAATTGTGCCACTAGGGGGTAAAGTACCTACTATTTTTCCGTTTCGCGGGGATGATACGAGGTCAATCAATAAAAGTGATCATTTCCGAGTAGGTAAAAATATATAAACTTACTAGCTGCGCCCCGCGGTTTCACCCTCGTAATAATTTCTTAATTTTTTCTTTCATTGAACCTTCTCCTGACGGCGTAATCGATCCAGCCGCTCAAGCCTGATGCGATGACAAAGTAAAATAAATGATGATAAAAAAATACAAAAAAGTATGTAAGTATTCGATCCGTTATCTGGTCACCATAATAACACAAGCCTAGTTGATTAGCATGGGGCTAAAAAATATGGCAGCGATGCTTTTATTTTTTGATTGTAAGATAAAATACACATTTTTGTTTACCTACCAAGTGCGCTAAGTATTGCATTTAAGGCGCAAAGGTTGGTTCCTACCAAAAGCTAAAACCTTTCGTCTGTAACTAAAATTGTCAATTAAAATTTAATAATCTAATCCAAAAAGACTGCATTGGTTTTTTATTTACTTACTTCAATTTTGATAATCTTAAAAACTGCAATGAATTTTCGTCTTTAAATTAATATCCAGGCATTTTCTGTTCGGCCCCTATATGCACCTTAATGACCGCTTTTTTCGCGGGACAAGCGTTCGGAACGAAGTCACCCTTTTCACATTTTTTTTTCATAAAAAAACCCCACATCTGTTATTTATCTTATGTGGGAGATTCGTTTCTCGTACGGTTTTTCGTTTCACGTTTTCGTAACGCGTAACATTTTTTCTCAGGTAACCCACGAACGAACCCACGAAGTACCGCGTTCCAAAAAAACTAGATGTCAGCTGATTATAAAATACACACACTCAATCCCCTTTTAACCAAAACCTCGCTACCTTGATAAGTTAGTAGGTACTATACATAATTTAATATTTAATGTTATTTAAATATTATAACCGCGACAACTAGCTAGCTACCTTCTTGCTAGCTACATCCTAACTTAATTTTTAAGACGCTTCGAAGTGATGTCATACTAATTTGCATGATTCCAAATGATTAAAGAATTTTGACTACAGTGGGCGTCGAGCTTAATAGTTTACCATCACAGTAGTAACTGTATTACAATCTGTGGCGAGACGTAGCAGCAATGACCTTGACGAACGCGAACATATTGAAACCTCGCCCCGCGCGGTGAGGTGCGCCCCGCAACCCTCCCCCCGCGCCTGCCCGCGCCCGGTCAACGAACGTAGAAGGAACACGTTTCACACCGCTCGGCTCGCTCGCCAGTATCCGGCGCCGCCCCTCCCCGGACGCACGTCCCGCGCGCCTCGTGCTACGTCTCACGCACAGCTGATCGCTCGTTCGTTTTAAAACTCGATTGTTCGTAAAGAATAGTGAAAATTAATAATTGGAGTGACGACCGGCAAAATGCAGAGAATTGGTAAATTATTTTATGATTTTTAGGTTAGATATTTTTTGTTTGTTAACCAGACCAAACATTTGACGCTACATTATCTCTCGCTCAGCTGTCTGTACTCGGTATGCAGCAATGTTCACACCACACAATACGGCGAGAGAATGGCGGTGTGAACATAGGCGCTACCGTTCCAAATCTCGCTTGCAATGTTCATGTCGCTTTTTCAAATCATACCTACCTATATATAAACAAGAGAGACGTGAACATCGCGAATAACATTATCTTTAGCTAACACATCTAATAAATGTTCGGAAAGCGGGGCGCGGGGGGGCGACTTGAGAAGGCATTTCTGTTAGCTGTGTTTAGTTTGATTGACTAAATTGTTTAATGTAAAATCACTTCACTACATAGTATAAAACACAGTCGCTTTCTCTGTCCCTATATCCCTATGTATGCTTAAATCTTTAAAACTACGCAACGGATTTTGATGCGATTTTTTTTAATAGATAGAGTGATTCAAGAGGAAGATTTATATGTAAAATACATGCATAATATAGGCGTGCGAAGCCAGGGCGGGTCGCTAGTATATTAATAAATGCTGACTGCGTAGTTAACTATAGGGGGGGGGGTGTCCATCTTTGTTCTAACCTACACTTCACTTTACAACAGCTTCAAGTAAAGTTTGTTTATTTATTAACTTTACGGTTAAACGATGGGACCGTTTAAGATGAAAATCGACATCGCCATAGTGGTAGTTTTAGGGATGGATCATAGGATACTTTTTAACCCGAAATTCTCTGCGGGATCGGGACTTACGCGGGTGAAACCGCGGAGCGCAGCTAATATTTTGTTTGGCAAAGGGCGTAATAATTTTCCCGATTATAAAAAAAAAACAATTTATTTTGCGGTAGAAAAAAGTTATGTCAGAAGCATTAGGTATTTGCCGTGACACCATTTAAAGGTTATTTTATTTATTACCCGACTACGGCGAAGCCAAGAGCGAGGTTTATGTTTTACTACAACGGCCCGCGGTTTCACATGCATAAGTTCCAATCTCCGAACGCCGCGCCGGCGGAATATCAGGATTAAAATTAGCTTATGTTACTCCAAAAATAATCAATATCCTCATACCAAACGTTATACTAAATCAGTTCTGTAGTTTCGGAGCCTATTCGTTACAAATAATATAAATAATGATAATGCAGGACATTCCACACATCGCCATCTAGCCCCAAGCTAAGTAACTAGACTTGTGTTATGGGTGCTAGACGACGGATATACTACTTAAATACTTTTCTTTTGTAAATAATATTTTTATAAAAAAATTGTTTCTCTTTAAAATATTACTGTAGACACGTTTAGATTACACTGTATAAATGAAGGAACACCGCGGGGTGCGGCAAGGGCGCGGAATGCGATTTGGGATGAGGCATCTGAAACTTTTTTTTAAATGGTTATCGTAATAAACAACAAAATCTAAACCTATGAGGCGCCATCTTTGTGACGTCATAGATGGCACCCCCACTACTTTAGGAAGCGATAACATGAGTTTTGATAATCAGTAAGCTACGCTGATTCCAACGACACCTGTTGTCGTAATAAACCTTTTCAGTACCTACAAATTGTAATTTTTCAACTTTTCCTCTCTACTAAAACACTAAAAAACTAACATCAACAATCTCGGTGGCTTCACTTTTTAAATCCATCCTTAGGTCCTAAGAAACGATCCTGATAAAGGAAATCTTTGGTTCATGAAACGCCGTAAAATTTGAGGTGACTAGTTTGGCCCAGTTAAGTTGTGCAGTGCCGTGTATTTAATTGAAAAAAAAAATTCTAATATTTGCGAGTAGGTAGTCTAGATAAGAAAAATTGCTTGCACAAAGCTCACGCGCACAGGGTTCCGTACAATATTTTATTTTGTACTTACTGAAATCATTTTTTTCACACTATATTTTTTTTTATTTATTTATTCATTATTATATTTTTGTTTGTTATAAATAGACTCCCAAAATACTGAACCGGTTTTGATGAAACTTAGTTGAGGATAATTTGAATCCTTGAATCCTGAACTACCACGAGTGAAACCACGGGATACTGGTTGTTATAACTACGTAAATTAGGTATGTAATTTTAGTTTTTTTTTTTTTAAAGAATTATCGTTTTTGTTTCAGATCAAAATGAGGGATTTCTGACCCATATTTCTTCAGAGCCGAAAACAAACTTTTTTAGTGATCCAAAAATTACAATGGTGCCTATAGTATTTACGAAAAAGTTGGATGAAATGGACTGTATCAACACAAATTGGGAGCTCTTGAGTTCTAAGAAAATAACAACAATGTTGCTAGAAGAAAGTAAACCGAAATACAATCGTAGCAATAGATCTACAAGTACAGTTAAAAATATGAAAAGTTATAATAAATTAGAAAACAAACTGAAAACATACTTCCAGAGTACTACGAGTCATTATGAGGAACTAAATTTAAAAAGAATTATAGAAATGGCATTGAATAATATAAGAACTTCAACTGTAAATCAAAAAGTTCAGAAAGAAAACAGTCGATCTCCGATTACAGTTAAAAATGAAAGAGAATCTTGGTCTTCAGATGATGATGAAGCCTTAGTTAGCGTTATAAGAAGAAAAATAGATACACCTAAAGATATAGATAGCCAAAAGAAGACTGAAAATAAGGCATCAGATAAACCACAAAAAAAGACAAAAAGTATAGCTCAAATTCTCATAGAAAAACCAATTAAAACTATAGATGAATTTATTAAAATGAAGAATGACAAGGCTCCAAATAAACCGAAGAAAGCCATGACAACGGTTGCTGAAGTGCAATCACAATTAAAAGATTTTGTCATTAATGCACCTATTAAAAACGCTAAATCAGTTGCTAAAATAGATGATAAAGTTTTAGTTAAAGTTAAAAGAAGAAATAAGCCATCTAAAGACGTAGAAAATGGCAGCCAAAAGAAGAATCAAACTGAGGTACCTATAAATACGAAAATTAAAAAAGATACAGTAACTAATATAATAGAAAATCAGAGTCAAATGGAGAATCAAACTAAAGCGCCAGCTAAACAGAATGAAAATAAAAGCCCTGTAGCTCTAACAAATTCAGTTCAAAATACAAAGAAAAAAATTAGAAATCATGTCATTGGAGGAATGTCAATATATTTTTTTAATACAGGCTTAATGGCAAAGCAACAGAAAGTGACAGAAGAACGCTACGATATTGGAAAGGATGGTACTTTAGAGAAGTTTTATGTTCAATCACAGCCATCTAGAGATTTTAGACGTTTTTCAATAGAGAAAACAATTTGTTGTTTGTATAAAAGAGCGCAAGTAATAACTGAGATATTAGATGAGTATAATATTAGTCCAACAGCAATTAATTTTTTGAGGGCAGCTCATTTGTGCGAAGTCGGGGCTTGTCTGTGCTGCTGTAAACCAAACCGTTCGGCACCTCAATCAGATGCAGCTTTAACTTCAAGAGTACATGATAGAAACGTTGGCAGATCATCGAACGCACATGCTTCCTCCCCTGGCACGGCTTTTCAAAATCAAAACGTATACCACCACGTATATGCCACAGATAAGATTATGAAAAACATTTCAGCGCATTATAAACTTTCATTGGCACTAAAAGGATTGATCACTAGTTTAATAACGAATTTTAAAGGTATCACTTTGACTGCGGGCAGCACAGGGAAGTTATCAGCAGTTTTTAACACGACTTTTACATCGTGGAACAACACAGACCTTCAACTCATGACTACAATCCTCACTAAGATGAGAAGAGAATTGTCTTCATCTCAAATACCTCCAAAAGCCTTTTGTGATTGTGTGAACGAAGCTCTTAATAAAGATAACGTATATTCTCAAGCTTCTTCGTTGTTAGGTTCGAAACAAGTGATAGTGACGAAACAATACTCCATAGCTCATTTCTCAGTTGAGAATAAAATAATAAAATCGGAAGATCCAAACATAGAATATTTCAGAGGAGATCTGAAATTATTACAAACCCCATCTAATCCTGGACCATCTCGTGTTTTGAATCATGAAAACGAAGAAAACGAAAGTGGTAGTAAACGAAAAACAATAAGAAACGATGAAGGAGAAAAAGATGAACCGAGAAAAAAGCCTAAAAGAGGTCCCAAAATTAGTACAAAAAGGGGAATGAGAAATAAATCACTTGAGGATTTACGAGAGTGTGTATTTGTTCCTGAATCAACTCCAGAAGAACCAGCAGTGCCTAACAACTATGATAACGCTGTTCCAGTCAAAAATCCTATCCTCCAACAAATGTTAGCTATTTCTGCACCCGAGTCCGCTTCACCTGATTTTGGTGTAACTGAAATACCTTTACCTTTTATTGTTTCTGCACCAGTTGCAGAACTAAATAATGCAGAAGTACCACTTAATCATAATCCACAAACAGACAATATTGTTACGATAGACTTAAGTAGTGATGAGGAAAGTATTCTGCCATAGTTTTGTTAATTATTAATGAACAAACTATTTAAATTATTATATTTCTATTTAATTATTTGATGTGTATTCGTAGTCTGCAGGGTAAAAATATGTAAAAAAGCGGTTGAGGACTACTACTTGGAAATTAGAACATTATTAGAAAAAAATTAGAGGTTATATTCACCCGAAATTCAGCTGTTCCACACTCGGAGAGGTCATTAACCTTAACATTATTCTTATTTTATATATAATCATAAATATTTTATATATATCATTAACCTTAACATTATTCTTATTATATAAATATCATTCAGACTTCGAGAACAGTCGTGAAAACCTAAAAAACCAAATAAATATTTGAAAAAAAAAATTGCAGATTTTCGCATGAAGTTAAATATAGGTAACCTCAAAATTTTCGATTAAATGCAATGATTAAATGTTCAAAATTGTTTGTAAAGTGCACAGAAGTAGCGATTATTAACCTCTTAGCTAATTTAATTGTCAATAACCCTGTATTTTTAACTGACTTCAAGTAGGGTTCTCAATTCGACTGTATACTGATATGGCTGTTTTAGGGTTCCGTACCCAAAGGGTAAATACGGGACCCTAAAAACAGCTAGGTATATCAGTATACAGTCGAACCTGTCCGTACACCAGCCTGTATCTCATGAACCGTGATAGCCAGACAGTTAATTTTGTACACTGGAAAATCAGCGGTTGTCTGCAATAAATATATTATCCTATAGGATCGGGACGGGTGAAACCGCGGGACGCAGTTAGTTATAAATAATATTATTCACTTAATTGTAGTCACTTATTTGATTATTTTATGTTGATTAAACTTGACTATTTAAGTAACTATTAGTACAAAATTCCATTAACAGGGTTCATGGCATTTAAGGAATTTTCGTCCTAAAGTCCCTTGTCCGAGCAATAACAGGACAAATATTCCAAAAATTCCCTTACCCATTAATTTACATTGAATAATGAATGTTATTTATTTATTTTATTTTCGTAATATTTTAGAGTTCCGTCCATGAATGTTTTTGGTTAAGTAGATATAGGGTGTGCCCCTCCTTTTTAACCGACTGCGCGACGCGAATGAGTGGTAATCTGTTTGAATAAGTTTTAAAATCTGAAACATTATGCTCCATTTCATATATTATTATGTTAAAAATTTAACTGTGCATTAATGTAATATTCAGACGTGATATTAGTATTAAGTTGGATAATTATAATTAACAATCTATAGGTATTAATATTATAAAGAGGAATGGAAAGGAGATTTGATTGTTTGAAACAAATAGGCTCCGAAACTACTGGACCGATTTTGATGAAACTTGGTGAGGAATGAGGATACATTGATTCATTGGGAGTTACATATGCTACTTTTTATCCCGATATACCACGGGATTAGTTTTGTATCAAAAAATGGATGTCTGTGAAATCGCTTTACGGACGATAATTTTACGTGATAACGTCATAAGAAACCGATGAAAAATGTTTTTTTTTTTCATTTTTTTTTATTATTAGCATGACCCTTTTTTGTGAACGTTATCACGTCAAAAAGTGTGGTGTAAATATCTGGAATAGAATTAAAAGGTATTGGTTAAAGATTATGCAACGACCTTAAATTGAGTACCTACTTAAACTTTAGTAAAAAGATCATTTTATGCCACAAACAAACCAACTATTTTAAACTATTTCATAATGTCCAATGAAGAAAATATTGATTTACCTATTATGATATTATATGTAGGTATTGTAGACTAGTATGTACCTAATAAGTATAAAAATGTTACTTATTTCTTAATAAATGTAAATTATTTTAATTGACTTTTATTCACACATTTATACATTACTAGCCAGGTTCTTGGTATAAGTTTTTGAATATTCTACGGAACCCTAATACCTATATCGTGCTATTACTGCCCTACCAATTTATAGTAAATATGCTCGGAAAATATGTGACATACATCTATGATTCCTCTATGCATACATAATATCAATCGACCAAAGCTACCCAAATAACTCTTTCCGTGCCTCTGCTATGAAGCCAGTCCTATCTTTCCATTATTCAGAGGTCCGGTTTAAAGTTTCCCGCCAAAAGTCATAGTTTTGCGTGGTTTCGCTCCGCCCTATGCCATACAACCGACGAAAGCGACACGATGCGCGGCGCCCGGCGGCATACAGGTAAATGGTCTAAGCGCGGCGGCGCGGCGCGGCGATACGCTCTCCTTTTTTTCACCTGGCGGACATTTTGTTTGTTCGTTTCTCACAACCGTGCAGCTCTACTTCTCTAAAGTGGCTCTACTACTTCAATATAAAATTAATTGTATTGGCCGCCGACAGCATGGTTAGAAAAATCGACGCTATATTATAATCGTCATCACGAAGCAACCGTATGGCATTACGTCATCTTCGTGACCCCTACCATTTGTTATCGTTCGAAATTATATTAAGCCAGACCGCGTGTGGTGGTCATTTACTTTCGACTGATTTTTCAATACTTAGCTCGCTCGATTCTATTCTTATTTTAAAATATTTTGGAACATTTCACAAAGCGCCATCTAGCCCCAAGCTAAGCAATTATGCATGTGATATAGGTGGCCAAACAACAGATGGAATACTTAAATACTAGGTGCTTACCTTTGTATTTTGTAAATACTTCTATTATAATATTAGGCATACAGAACAGAACATAAAATATAGATTTATCTACTTACTACTTACTACATAGGTTAGGTAGGTACCTACCTACTTATTTAAAAATTTAATCACAGATAAAATACCTACTTGCCAAAGTATTGAAGTTACTTACAATATTAATTTTACATAAATAACTCAATGTAAAAAGTTTAATTTCATATTATGTAGGTATTTATGTAGTATTATGTAGGTAGGTATGATTAGGTAAGTACTAACTAATATTAAAATTTAAATGTTTGACTGAGAAAACGACAAACAGTAGGGGACTGTTGATAAGGCATTATACGAGACGATGGAAAAATATTCGACGAGAATTTATCAAAAAATAAATTATTATTGGTTCTATATTTAAGCATTAAAATGAATTAATAATTAGTACTTACTACATTTTTTTAAATAAAGAAATAATAATATGCCCTATTGAGTGTCTAATTATTAAATTTGTTTGGTTTATTTTGACATTTAATTTTATGTTTTAAATTGGAATAAATAATTTTAGAGATTATTAAAAACCAATCAACAACATTTTAACGAATTTGACCTTCCGCTTTCCAGAGACGTCCGTTATTTTTCACATGCGCTAATAATATGAGAAATGTCTCGTTCGAAAATCAAATGAAGTTTGTTTTCTCACTCGCACTCACGGCGATTCAAAACACGAGTAAAGAGGGAGACAGAAATATATTCTCATGCTCTTTGCACCCGTAGCGAGCTGCCATGTTGCCAAGCGGTGGTGTTTGTCGACGTAATCGCCATTTTGTGTTGAAACTTCGAAGAGTGCACGACTGGCAGTGAAATTGAATTTGTGCTATGAAAAAACGTTTGTGAGATGTAGAAGACATAATAATTCGTAATTTTTCCGTGCTAAGCATCGTGTATTGTGATTTCGATGAGTTCCAAGGTAATTTTTAATGTTTTTATTGAATAAAGGTAGGTTGTGAGAAAGTGACGTCATTCGACTCATTCGTTTAGTAGTGATGCGACCAAGCGGACGTGTTTTGCTCGAGTCCTTGAGTCCCCGAAAATTGGTCAATTAGGATAAAAATCAATTAACTTAAATATTACCTAATTACTAATCTAACAGCGGTGATAATAATTATCTTCTATTTACAAACCAACATTTAAAATTAAAGACATAATTGAAATATTCCCTCAAAATTTATTAAAATCCTTGTATTAGTCTGTTATGAAACTGGTTATCGATCAGCGCAAGCCATCTAGCCGAACAAAAACATAAAATAACGCATTGTTTAGAGAAAATAACACTGTGGGTTACTAACAGAATTATCAACCGACAAAATTACTATTCTAAATGATAATTTATACTTACTTCCATTAGATACTCACCTAAATATAAATCTAGTACCTAAGTATCTATTTGTAATGTTTACCTCTAATTATTTCGATATTTATCTACGAAAATTCCTTAGAGCGTTGGTTGGCGCGGCACACGACCGCTCTCTCTGCAAAATTGCGCATTATTGAACGTTCGTCGGGGAACACTGCGCACAAGAGGGGAACTGCTTGTAAAAACTTGTTGTTATTTAGGTATTTGGTTTGGGTATAGTGAGCTAAAATGACGCTCTCCCACGATGGCCTCCGTTGAAATAAAATGTCACACTGCGCTGTCCGCCTTATACGGTATTTTTAGGGTTCCGTGAATTGATTATTTTAGTAATTCTAGGAAGGTAGACGCGCTCCGAACTAAAAGTTTGACTTTAAAAAAATAATGAATGAAGTAGATGATCAAGTATAATTAACTTATTTTCAGACTTCTGTATTTTAGAAACAGTTAAAAGAATAAAATTAAAATTACTTAGATATTTATTTTTTAATTAACGAATGGTAGATAATATAAATAACCAATTTTATTTATTCAAAAAGGGAGAAAAGGTTTATTTACTTAAGATTCATTCATGTATTTATTTTCTAAAGTATTTTTTTTTTGTATTAATCTTTCGTCTTTTTCATTAAAAAATGGATTATAAAACATTTTACAATTTTTTTATCTGTCATGGAAAGCTAACTATAACTTAAGTAGTTATGTAAGTAGGTCTTATAGTAATTAGTTAATCAAAATAATTAAGTACTTACTTAAGTACCTACTTAAGTAGAAAAGTAAATTACTGTAATTAATATTGTACCTTAGGTGCTTAGTATTTTTTATACTGAACACTTGGTTTATCTCTAAATTATCCTCGATTATTTATTGAGTGTTATTAATTTGATGATTAAATAAGTATATCCAATATTCATCGAACTAAACATAGAGATATTTACATTTTACTTTAAATTAGAAAATATTTCTTTTTTAGTATGAGAAAACAAGGAACTTATGTGCTAAAACATTGTTTAAGATTCGAATTTTTATTGAATAAGACTTACTAAAAAAATGCCTAGATACCTAGTTGGCAGACCCAGTTTAATACAGGAAAAAAAAGTGTAGGTACCTATTTGAGTTACATATTTCTTATTGTTGGATATTAAAAATCAAAGAATCTTATTAAGCTATTGCATAGCTTTTATCGTGGGCTTTGAGCGCGGCGACCGAATCAAGAAATTCCGTAACGAAAATAAAACCTAACACCCCCACTCCGCCTACGATGTAGCTCGGTCCCAAGCGTTCGCTTAACATGTATGTATATGGTACGACTGTACGAAGTTCGCACGATGCAATAGCTTTATTTTTTAGTTTTTAATTTTAATATAAAAAACATTTTCGCCCCTTTTTTGGTTGAGTATCGTGCGTTTGCTAAAAAAATAAATACACGTGATATACTACTTCCCCCCCCCCTCCCCCTTGTTATATTCCGTGATTTTTTATGGAATAGGCTCTACTTACTATCTTGTACGCCTAACCCTTCCATGTCATGCCCACCATGCGTCCACCCGTCACTCATGCGACGCACACTGACATTACTATTGTGCGTGTACGCGTGTTTTATTTTAATTTTACAGGATATTGCACACAGCTGAGCTGACACAGCTAGCCTTTTAGTTATGCAACTGTGGCCAGACCATGGACTTTTGTTTTCTTTTGTAAATATGTTCGTACATACTAATGTACCTTGTAAGTTACATAATAAACATACAAAAGAAATAGATGTACTATAAAGGACCAGGTATTTTAACCAAATCTGAGCGTAACGTTACGTAAATATAAAGGCACTTATCGTCAGAACATATTTTAATCATATAAATTACATACCCATCGGCATTATTTTACCACAACGCTTAATCCACTCACTAAAAGGTATTAAACTAATTAACTCAAATAAATGGTACGAACATAAAAAGGGTCGGACATCATGAAGCTACTCCGACAGAATGAACCACGTTCCGTCATTTTATTCCTATTTATAGACACAAAACAGTAGTCAAGATGGCGGCGCCCTGACGTATCCATCAAATGAAGCACTGTGTTGTTGACTTCCCTCAGTCGTTTTCATTTTGTTACTGACACGGCCGTCCTGCGGTTGTGTTCGCCCTCGAACACTCTTGTAGTCGAATTTGGAAGCTGAGAACAACACAAAAAAGGTCAGATTCTGCAACGTTTGATCGTTTTGATATAGAAGAGCAAACAGAGTTTTGGAGGAGTTGGCTATTCCATCGCCGGCCAACCAACCCAACCAAAAGACATCAAATGATTGCAATACTTCTACATTCATACACCAGAGCAAAAAGAACAGAATCTTGGAAGAGCTAGCTATCCCATCGCCGGCCAACTAACTCGACCAAAAGACATCTACAGTTCGCAATACTTCCACATCCACACACCAGAGCAAAAGGGACAGAATCTTGGAAGAGCTAGCTATCCCATCGCCGGCCAACCAACTCAACCAAATGGCTTAAACCAAGTGATGTTCAATATCAGCTTAGTTGTGTATCGCCATGTATTTAAAGTACCAGTGTTCACCATGGATATCTGTTACTATACACAATTCTGTCACTCTACTTCTGTTGGAAAAAATGTTTGAAGTGACTGCAACTGCATGGGAATTTCTAATTTGAGTTTTATTTCTTTTTCCTGCCATTAGAACCCATATTGCAACGCCATTTCTTTTTTACATTTACTCTTCATTCTAGATTTCTCGCTACACATCTCACAAGGAACATTTCGCTTCACTTGTGAGAGAGAGACACCCATATCTGAATGATTTATATTATCGGTTTAAAGAATGACTTGCGTTCACAGCGTATCGAGTTTATTTCACAACATCTTATAGCATGTACACCTTTACTAAAATAAATTCATCTGCAAATTCACACTCTCGACTAATTGGTCAAAAATATGAATCTACCCATGAATCCACTTTTTGCGGCAATTGTCTACTCTGACCAAAACTGTTCAAAAACTAAAATATTTCTATGCAACATCTAAAATATCTGAATTTAATCCATTTCCATCGCTAATTATAATATGGCATATTTCCTTGGTATATCCATACTAGCGACCATTACTAATTCAAAACTTTCATAAAAAACAACATTTCAGACAACCATGTAAAAGTCTAGATTTAATCTACTTGCATCACCAATTTTGATAAAATATTTCAGAACTTAATTGACTTCATATGCCTCTCCTGGCTCTTAACTTTTTTTTAATCTAGCCTTAATTGTAATTATACTTTACAACAGAAATATTCAGCTCATTATACAAATTATAAACGATACAGCTTTAAAAAATCTGAATTTAATCCATTTGCATCGCTAATTATATGACATATTTCTTTGTTATATCCATACTAGCGACCATTACTAATTCAAAACTTTCATAAAAAACAACATTTCAGACAACCATGTAAAAGTCTAGATTTAATCTACTTGCGTCACCAATTTTGATAAAATATTTCAGAACTTAATTGACTTCATAGGCCTCTCCTGGCTCTAAACTTTTTTTAATCTAGCCTTATGTAATTATACTTTACAACAGAAATATTCAGCTCATTATACAAATTATAAACGATACAGCTTTAAAAAATCTGAATTTAATCCATTTGCATCGCTAATTATATGGCATATTTCTTTGTTATATCCATACTAGCGACTATTACTAATTCAAAACTTTTCATAAGAAACAATATTTCAGACAGCCATGTAAAAATCTGGATTTAATCTACTTGCATCACCAATTTTGATATGATATTTTAGCACTTTATTGATTGCATCGGCCACTCCTGGCTCTAAATTTTTCAAACCCAGCGATATTTTTGTAATTATACTTTTTACGAAAGTATTCAGCTCATTATACAAATTATAAACGATACAGCTCACCATTTTCCACCATGGTCATTTTACTACATCCTCGTGCTGTTTTCACGCTTCATTTTGAGCCCAGCATTTGCGCCCATCATTTGCGCCTGTCCATAGTTCAACTGTATTATAACAAAAATGAACACATTAATTATACAATCTTTACAGCTCATCATTTTATACAAAATGCTTACGAAATGTGTTTTCTGCTAAACACGTGTTGTCCCCGTGCTGTTTTCACGGTTTTTTACCTGTGTCACCATCTACAAGTCATCTACATTCACTCGCTATTCAATCTGCAAAATTACTAAAAGCATCTTCAAATAAACAGATGAAGAAGGAGTAATATGTCTCCCTCTTCGCTACTTGAATTCAACACAGTAATTTATGAAGCCTCTGTATGTTTTATTGTTTTTCACCGTATAATTTTTATCACAATAAAAATATTTAGGTTATTTAACCGCTATTTTAATTATTGTCTTACCCACAAATTTCAACAATAGATTTGCGTTTTTATATTTAATCACAATATTTCATATCACAATAATTCACAATATTTTACACGCTCCTTTTTTTTTTTAAAGATTTAGATTAAAACCATAAAACACTTGTCAGCAAGACCGAAAACGTGCCACGTGAAAGTTCGATTTTCACTATTTCATCGCACTTCTGATATAAAGGACCAGGTATTTTAACCAAATCTGAGCGTAACGTTACGTAAATATAAAGGCACTTATCGTCAGAACATATTTTAATCATATACATTACATACCCATCGGCATTATTTTACCACAACGCTTAATCCACTCACTAAAAGGTATTAAACTAATTAACTCAAATAAATGGTACGAACATAAAAAGGGTCGGACATCATGAAGCTACTCCGACAGAATGAACCACGTTCCGTCATTTTATTCCTATTTATAGACACAAAACAGTAGTCAAGATGGCGGCGCCCTGACGTATCCATCAAATGAAGCACTGTGTTGTTGACTTCCCTCAGTCGTTTTCATTTTGTTACTGACAGTACCTACATAAATATTTGTTTCTACTAAACCTTCTGCGTAGACGGCGGTTCTTCACCTGTCTCAAGGTTGTCAATGATCGTGTACCATGGAAAGATGACATATAGAATTGTATTGATTAGGTTAGCGTCAAGCGTTAGCGCACGTCAAGAAGCTTGATGAAGTAATAACACTCTCTCAGCGCGGTCCTAATTGCACATCACCTTGCGTTCCAATGAAAATGGTCGTACGATTGTGCAATCGAACACACTGGTATCTATTGAAGGCTCTAATAATGCGATGCGACCAAATTGTTCTATGAAATCGCATCACATCGGTCGCGCGATTATGCGCAATTAGGACGGCGGCGCGCGCCAGTCTTTCGAGACTCGAAGACTAAAATCATACTATATTTCTAAAGATGTCGGAGAGAATGCAGGCGTGCGACGGTACAGAGAAGGTGAAACGTCGCATGATAAGGACCATTGGACGGCTGTTACAAGATGGGAAACCACAGGATGAGATATGGGAGTACATGCAGAAGGAGTACGGGTCGAAATGTAAGGTCTTATGGTGAGTAAAAAACCGGACAAGTGCGAGTCGGGCTCGCACACAAAAGGTTTCGTACAGTTATATTCTGTTTCATACAGCGTCAGAAAGTTTAATCTTTAATCCATCTATTTAGTGCGATGTAGATTGTAGTGTCTGGGATATGAATTTGACTGTGGTATTTGATGATGATAGCTTGACACAGCAGGTATATGCCAAAACTAAAAATTAATTAACTGTGGTAAAGCGACGGAAAAATAGATTTTTACAAAAATATTTCAAAATTATTAGTATTAGCTTCAGGTGACCAAAGGACTAGCTGCTTCTTTGCCCAACGGATCGGCATTGCCATCCAAAGAGGCTATGCAGCAAGCCTTTTGGGCACCCTACCTAAGGAAACTTTTTTTCTATTTAATTAATAGCTTATACACACGTCCCGATTTGGTCGGGTCCGACATCCAATTTGGTCGGGTGTACAACCAAATTGGGACGTGAGTATCGTGGTCGGGCAGACTTAATTATTATTAATTGATCAAATTGAATACGCCCACCCAATTTGGTTGTATCCGACCAAATCGGGACGTGTGTACGCATCGGACCCAACTTCGTGAAACAAACAAGTGTGAGTCGGACTCCCGCACGAAGGGTTCCGTATCATGTTGTATTTGAGCTCCACTTCACTTTTTTCTTTTTTTAGTTGTTGTTAAAGCGACACTAATAGAAATACATAATCTGAGAAAATTTTAACTCTCTATCCATCACGATTCATGAGATACAACCGGATGACAGACGGACAGAAAGGCAGATAGACAGACGGACGGACGGATTTAAGGACGGATGGAACTGATAGACGGACGGACTGATGAACTGACAGTGAAGTCTTAGTAATAGGGTCCCGTTTTTCCCCCTGAGGAATGGAACCCTAGAAACTACTTAATGACCACGATGTGTATCAATGTACTCTCTGAATAGTATCCGACCAAATCGTAGCGTGTGTATCGATATCGATACCCAATTTGGTTGTGTCAATTTGGTCGGGACGACCAAATCGTAACGTGTGTACAAGCTCTAAGTTGGAACACACACCTAGGTACAGTCGGAATACCAATTAGCTGAACCCCTCGTGATCCAGAGCTCACTCGCACAACTGTAGTAATGTATTATTTACACGTATTTTGTTATTTTTTTATATTGTATTTTATTTATAGTATACTAGCGACCCGCTCCGGCTTCGCACGGCTATATTATGCATGTATTATACATAAAAACCTTCCTTTTGAATAACTCTATCTATAAAAAAAACCGCATCAAATTCCGTTGCGTAGTTTTAAAGATCTAAACATACATAGGGACAGACAGCGGAAAGTGACTTTCAATTATACTATGTAATGATTGTTTAAAAAAATACAGAAACAGGTAACATTACTTTATAACCTTACAGGTGTACGAGTGAACTCTGGGTCACGTGGGGTGCAGTTAATTGGTATTCCGACTGTACTTAATTTTAAACAAGTAAAGAATCAACCTTATGTTTACTTATTTATCTCTATCCAGGGATCGAATGCGCGTCCTAACACTGAAGAAGTTGAAATGCCTATTCAATGCAGTAGACGTTGTGAACAACGTGCCCAAAATGGCGCGGATGACGCTCACCGATTGGCTTATATTCGACCTCGTACTTGTGCATGAGAAGTTTGATGTTATTGATATGGTAAGGATGAATTTGGTTATTTAAAATATTGTATAGAGTAACTCGGCTGTATAACCTAAGCAGTACGAAGTCACAAATTAAAAAAGTTTAGTAAAAGTTGAAAAGACTTCCTGGACTTTTTCAAGACCCAAAGTTCAATGCGTCTAATTACCCCATCCCTAAAACCTGTTTTTATTCAGAGGTTTTTATACGTTTAATAATATCTAGATTTATCAAAACTCAGCCATTTTTTTTAGATACCTACCTTCCAAATTCCAAACCTATGTGTAACAAAATCTCCGTAGTATCAGATTTTTTTGTAGAAATTTGATGAAACCCGCGGCTTAGTTGGCTCCAGAAATATTGACAAGTTCTCTCCTTTGGGCACGGTTGACTAAGATGAGAGGATAGTAGGTGCTGGGCAAGCCTACTCCATCCTCACGCAAAAAGGACCCAAAAAAGGGTCTAATTGCGGAAAACAGCCCGTATACAATTACAAGTAGGTAGGTATGTAGATGTCGCGACGCTTCACATCGCCATCAACAGATGGCGCCACTAAGCCGATCGGAGATCCTAGATCGCGCAAGCGAAGTTATTCTGAAGATAAGCTCATTAATATACAAGTTCCAACGAAATCGAGATCGGGAGTTACGCGGGTGAAACCAAAAGGTGATGCTAATTATTATATTGTTTCAAATTAGAAAAGCATCCGTGAGCACAGACCGAGCAAGGTGCTCCACAACCTGTTCTCTTTGGTGCTTCGGTTCGAGATCGAAGGTCGGAGTGGTGAGGATCTGGCAGACGCCTGGATCGCTGCCACTGTACATTATAATTCATTGTAAGTATATATAATTATCTAATATATCTATTATATCTAGACAAGCAATTCTTGTATACAGGGGGTCCCCTAATGAATGGATAAACCGGCACCTACTGATAGAGGACACTGCCAGTTCAGAAAAATAAAATTATGCTCTATGAAAGTCTCCTGGTTTCCGAGATATGCGCCATCTTCAAAATTTTAAACTTTTACTAACTTTTACTTTCTCTATGCTTTTTATGCCAATATGATGGAATTATTCCAATCTGTTTTTTGGATAGTATTCCAGGATAAATTTGTTATCGAAGGCAAACTATTATTTTTGACGTGATAAAGTCTAATTAATTGATGGAACACCTGCATTTACAAAAAAGTGTCTCACTCATGGTACCGGAACATGACGGCGTTATGGTAAACGTCACGCGTCTCGTGTTTGTTTAATAATAACATAGCCCATCTGGGCTGGTGTTATGGTGACGAGACGAATGTAAGACTCATATAAAGGAAAAAAGGGAAAAAAAGGAAAACAAATACTTTACAGTCAACCATTTTTTATGACACAAGTAAAGTTTGCGTAAAGTAAAGTGACTCAGCGTAAAGTCAAGTGACTCTGCGTGAAGTCTCTTAAAATATTTATTTTATAATAAATAATAAATAATTTATTTCAGGCTACAAAGGCCCATAGATACATACCTTATAGACTAACATACATATATTATAACAATAATTGAATGTGTTAATAGATAGCTTAGAACTATGTTAGTAGCACTTCCATGACACTACACTTTAGTCCTAGTGTGTTCTTGTTGAATTTGTCCGCGGAAGCGACGGAACACCGAGGCAGATAGCAGTTCGGTACTCGCACCACAAACGCCTTGAAATTGACGTTTCGATGCGACTCCAGCTTATGCACCCTCAGCGCATAGTCCAGCTTCCGGCGAACTCGACGATGTTCTTCTCCCCGACGGTGTAGTGCAGGCGGGAGATGTACACCGGAGTGTTCGGCATCGCAGCACGAACTCCCAGACTAGAATCACTCGGGGCTGTACCGCAGCGATTCATGATAGGTCTTGGTTGGTTTATATTTGTTTGTGTACAGTATGGGTCATAAGTAAATGATCAGTTTGCTACAATAATACTATCAACAAGTATTGGAGTTACGGCCTTCTTCTAATAGACGTTACAAATACTTGAATTAAAAGTACTCAGTGTGATTATTATTTTCAACATGTTAGTTATGTGTTTAGTTTAGGGTTCGATCCACAGGTTACGTTGTTATAATGTTCAAATAGTGCTGCACAGGATTGTAAACGTTACGTTGGGCAGAGACTTTTGACCGTGGATTGTACATGTATAAATGAATGTACTTACAATAATGCGTTCTATCTATCTAAATCCTCAGTATTCATCTCATATATTTTCCTAAAGAGGTCACCAATGCTCCCCGATGCTGCTCCAACGGCGCTGGTTCCAACTCAAAGAGCTGACACGGGCCACCTTCTACAAGTTCTGGTTCATATTCCGTGGCAACAAGCGACAGTTGGACCGGGCCAAGGAAGATTCACCTATTACTGAGTTGCAGAGGGATATTGCTTTGAGGTAAGTACTTATAGACCAAGATACCGCTTACCGCCAGACCTTCGTGATTGTATAAAAGCTGAGAATTACAGATCTGTTCACTCACGAAGGCGCGCCCTTCCACACCTTATGAATGTTGTTGTAAACATAATCTGTATATAATTCTATCTCTGTTGTATGCTGTCTCTACTGATAGTCTTCACACACACATTAAGACATCTTGTTAGCACGTGCGACACTCATATTAATGCACACCGAGAAAATTCACCCTGGAGGGGCGCGCCTTCGTGAGTGAACAGATTTGTAATTACTAAAGGTGGACGCAGATTGATACGCGCCGGACGAATCGAATTTTTGCCGTCCACGGAAAAAGGTACCTTATAATAATAGAGATAAGGTATCTATATTTATATTTCCGATGACGTCATCAGAGTCGTCCGCATCGTCAGAGGCGGCCGACTCTGAAATAAATAAATGAATAAATGTACCTTATCTCTATTATTATAAGGTACATTTTTCCGTGGACGGCAAAAATTCGATTCGTCCGGCGCGTATCAATGTGCGACCACCATAAGAAAGAAAATATTATTTGTATAAGCAGACGACATACCATGAGTTTCTTGTGCCTTCTCATTGGTGGGCGCGTTCCGAAGGCACACATCCTAACTTAGTTTTTAAGAGGTCTATTATACTTTAAGGTATTATGCATCCAAAGAAATAAAGATTTTTGACTTTTGACACAAGACACTCAGAAAAGTATTAAGAAACTTATAAGCACTGACATAAAAATACAAAATCATAAAATAAAAACGAAAAAATGATGATAAGAGAAAATAAAATAAAAAAAAAAACCTAAAGAGTAGTGTGCCTCAAACACAGTTATAAAAGACGTGCAATTACGAAGTTCAGACCATAGTGGCTTGAAGAGTTATCAGGTAGCGAAGCCAAGAATCGAAACATTTAATTTAGCAAAAAAAAAACTACATTTTTTGTACTAATCGATAATGTCGCTGATTTTTTAAATTGACTAAGCTTCGAAAATACTGGACCGATTTCGATGAAACTTGGTATGAGGATACATTGATTCATTGACAATAACATAGGCTACTTTTTATCTTCTTTGAGTGTGAAAGCGCAGAGCGCTGCTATTTTATCGTTAATAATAAATTATTTTATTACCTATTGCGTTATTTAATTTCCAGATACAGTCATCTGGTCACGCAGCCTTTCGTGGAATGGCAAGATTGCATCAAGAATAGGACAATTATAATGCCTGAAGAATTTGTAAGTATCTTAGAGTAAGGTAGCTAGCATATCTATACTAATAAGCTGAAGAGCTGATAATATAAATAATATCTAAGAATAATATAGAAGCTGAAGAGTTTGTTTGTTTGTTTGAACGCGCTAATCTCAGGAACTACTGGTTCGAATTCAAAAAATATTTTTGTGTTGGATAGTCCATTTGTCGAGGAAGGCTATAGGCTACTTTTTATCCCGACATTCCCACGTGATCGAGAGTTACGCGGGTGAAACCGCGGAGCGCAGCTTGTGTTCCATATAGGTCATATTATGTTTCATATAGTCACCTCTGTGTCTTGTTAGGGTTTTGTAACCAAAGAATAAAAAACGGGACCCTATTACTAAGACTTTACTGTCCGTCTGTCTGTCTGTCACCAGGCTCCTACCTCATGAACCACGATAGCTAGACAGTTATAAAAACCAGAAAAAAATTAAGTGGGGCTCCCAAACAACATGATAGAGACGCAGGTGAAACCGTAGAGCGCAGCTATTCTGTAATATGTTTAATTTAAATGATATATTTCTTAAAATTTCAGGAGTCAAAAATGCGCAACGCCAACTTAATGAAACCCACTGATTGTAAGTATACTATTAAGTATAAAAACTTCTTTAATACCTTAATTAAATGCTGCTTAGCAAATGATTAGTTAATCGCTAAACGCTTTTATAGATGTGATTAACTAAATATCTGTTAAGTAGCGTTTACATGTTTAAAATAGTGCAAACTTAATTATAGAAACACTGCTTAGCAAATGATTAGTTCACGAATACTTCTTACTTTTCACGACGAAGAAGGTTGCGAGTTCGATTCCCGCTTCGAACAAATATTTATGTTCAGATATTTGTTTCTGATCTGGGTGCATCTGTATGTATATTAAGTTTATAGTATTTACAAAAAAAAAGTACATAATTATTCTGTCAGTTGTCAGGTCACCATAACACAAGCTTAGCTTGGGGCTAGATGGCGCTGTGTAAAGTTGTTCTACAATATATATTTTATGTCTTGAAAACAAAAAGTTTAAAATTAACCTTTTTTTTTCAGTATCAGTTCCTGACCTAGTATTAATTGAGCCTAAAATAAACACAATCGATCTCTGTGACGATTCGGACATTGAAGAAGTTAATGAAAAAGCTGAAGAAAGTGCCACAGAAAAAGATACTCAAAAAGATACAGAAAAAGTTAAAGCGATTGAACTTAGCCCAGTCATGATTAAAAACGAACCTATTGACCTTGAGGATGAACCCCCAGAAGATATGCAAAACTTAGATACTCAAGAAGAAAACGATGACTTCGATGAGGAAATACAAAGGCTACAGCTAGTTGAGAATGAAATCGTCATAGATTCAGATGGTGAAGGTCCTACAGAAGACAGAGAAAATGAAAATAATTCCCCGGATAGTAACGAAGAAAGTGCTCGAAAATCCACAGATGGTAATGAAGAAATTCGGCGCGAAAATGAGACACAAGCAACCACAGAAGATAAAATTATTGATACTTTAATTAATGCGGCAACAGAATCTCAGAATAGTAATATAATGGAAGTTGAAAACCTTGAGTTAAATCTTGTGGAAGAAGTAAATCAGGAACAATTTAGCGAAATTAATAATGATAATGTTAGAACTAATGAATCAGATGAAACTGAAGCAAATTTAATGATTAAAAGTGAAAATATACAAGAAATAAATTCAGACAATTATGTCGAAAACGTTGATCAGTATAATGAAACAGTGGATGAGCCAGATTTAGTAGTGAAAGTAGAGAATGATGCACTAATCAATGAAGCAAATCCTGAGGCTACATTACCAGTTATATCAACCATATCGAGCGCCGGTGTTCCTGTTAGTATGGACACTGCAATAGAAGGACATTCTAATAACGATACTCCGATGGATACTGATGACTTTACTGAAAATGTTCTAGATAACACTCAAATTGAAGAAGAAAATTTCCGCGATAATTTCGTCATCGGTCAAAGTGAACAATTAATAGCAGATAATTTAGTAGATAATTTAAGACAAACAGAAGATAAGGAAGGTAGTTCAAGCGAAGAAGATATTATAAAACTACCTCCCCCAGTTGTTAATAAAGATGTATATAACGATGTTATACCTCACGATTTAGAGTTTGCAGATGAAGGTATACAATTTGTTGACGATGGGATTGATTATGTCGAAGATGATGAAGACAATGACATTAAAACTGAAGGTTAATATGTGTTTGTATATTTATTACAATTCCTGATCCCGTGGGAATATTGAGATAAAAAGTAGCCTATGTTATTTCGAATGAATCAATGCATCCTCATACCAAGTTTCATCAAAATCGGTCCAGTAGTTTCGGAGCTTAATCGCAAAAAAAAAAAAAAGTCTTTCCTGTTTATAATACTAAAAATATAAACATAATTACAATCAATTTCGGTGAAGTTTGGTATGTAAATTATATTAAACATAACCCTCCCTTTTGGCTTCGCCGTAGTCGGGTAAAAAGATATGCTACTTCTTAATGCCAATACCAAAGGATCGGAACCTATATTATGTACTCTTATTTATGATTCATTTTAATTTCAGATGAACAACCAAAAATAGATCAAAAATTATTAATGGTCCCAGTAGTCTACACCACAAAGCTTGACAGTATGATTGTTTTCAAACAACGACTCTTATTAGATGGAGTCAACCAGAAGGAAATACTTGAGAAAATTCTTGCTGAGAGCAAACCTATAAGTAAATTAGCCATCAAAGTAGAACCGGAAGAAATTGGTAAAATTCAAATCGAAAAGCTTGAACAATGTGATGAAAATATATTAAAACAACCGCAAATGGATGTAAATATAATAAAACGACCTCTAATGGATGTAAATATAATAAACCAACCTCTAATGGATGTAAATATAATAAAACGACCTCTAATGGATGTAAATATAATAAACCAACCTCTAATGGATGCAAATATTATAAAACAACCTCTAATGGATGTAAATATAATAAACCAACCTCTAATGGACGTAAATATATTAGATAAACCTGTAATGGCTGATAACGACGAATTGATAATAAAAGAAGAACCGCATGATTTAGAAGAGAATAGTGCGCTTGATTCTTCAGAAGACGAAGTCGAAGTCCCAAGAATAAAGAATACTAGCTATTTGCTTCGAAAACCTAGAAGACGATCTTACAATCCAATACAGTTATGTAAAAATCCCGATTTTAATACACGATTAAAAAGACTACCGGTCAGTTTCTTCACGTCGCAGCGTAATAGATTATTGTTAAATGAGTGTAAACCTATGACGATCGATGTTTGCAAAGCTTTTGAAAATAAACTGTATAACGGTACTTTGTATCTAACTAATTGTGGACAAAGCACTTCTCCAGTTAAAGTTAATAGCGCTGATACAATGCCAACTGTGTCAGCCATCACGCCATCGGCAAATCCAGTTCAAAGTCTAATGGATATAGATAAACTTTTAGAAGATGAACTAAAGAAACGCATGGGAGAAAGGAATAAAACTATAAATCTACCTGATATTACAGAAGTGCGTCGTATAAATCAACATTTATTGACTGCTGAGGTCACGCCTTTGAGAGTTTCGCCTACTAATTCGCCGATAAACGAAGATGCTTCGATTGTCATTGAAGATGATCAAGCTGTATCTACCCAAGGTGCTATAGAAAAAGTTGCAAATGAAGAAGTAGTTGTGCCTGTAGCTCCTTCAAAACCTACAATTACACCTCCACAACCCACAACTGCAAAGCCCATAATTGCACACCCAAAGCCCGAAGCTTCGACAAATCCTGATATCCCTGATCCGAACAACCCTCAAAATCCTATGAGTTTAAACAAAATTAGAAAGCAAAACCGTAGAACTATACATCCGCAAGTAAGTTGGAGATCGACCAAGATGATTAAAGCTCCAGTTGATAATTCCGACCTATTGTTAACTACGGACACCTTATACAAAATGTTATTCGCAATAGATCCAAATGGAGTTAAGTCGTCTAGCTACAACAAATATGTAAGAGATAATATAAAAAATAAGGTTGTATTGCAGAAGAAAACTATTTTTTATCCGAAAGGACAAAGTCACAAGAAGATAGAAGATGAACCGATAGAAATTACGGATGACGCAAATGAAAAACCAGTAGATAAAAATCAGGAAAAGCAACCTACAAATGCAAAAGCTATTGTCAAAGTGGTTTACGATAAATCTAAATTTGTGAAACGAAAAAGATACTGTTGTTGGGCAAGCGCTAGAATAGATCTACTAAACGGTAATACGACCCGTTTCCGTCCGCACAAGTGTCGTGAAATCTGCTCTTGTTGTTGTAAACTTAAATTAGCCGATATGATATTTACAAACGAATCTAAAAATGAAACTCCTAAAGTATTAGAAGAAAATGAAGACGATAAAATAAAAAATGCCTGTGAATCTATAGAGAGTGTCGTGCAACAGACACGACAGTTGTCTCAATCTAAACCGTTATATGTCCCTGCGGCAGCAAAAATTAACACCACGAACCTCGACGTTATAAGAGTAACTACCGGCACACAAGTGGACTTAGTTAAAAATGATGATAGTCCAACAAAGAATGCAGAAGATGTCGTCCACAAACGTAATTTGGCATCATCTAAGGTACAACCAAGGGAACTTACATTATTAGAAAAGTTGGCCGAAGCACAATCCCAGGCTAAGATTCTAAAACGCCCACCAACAATATCGAACACTATTAAACAATTGTCGCATGTCCGTAAAACACAGTGGACTTTATGCCCATGTAAACGTCCAGTGCTAAAACTAACTGATCAAAGAACTATAGTCGTCGATGGCACAAATACTTGTCAATACCACTCTAACAGTAACGATTCTAAACAAGGACAATTATTGTACGTAAATAGAAAACGGCATACTGAACGTCCGATCTTCATAGGTAAAAATAAACTACTTCTTACTAATGTTAAAAAGCCCGATGTTACTGCGCCTCCAGATACTCCCTCTGTTCCATCAGTACCCACAGCAGAAAATTTGCAAATGCCTGAAGGCGTCCAAATAGTACTTTTACCAAACGGGACTCTCACTTATAGCGTAGACAGCGGTGCAAATTTGACTGCTGAGCAGTTGTCGGTTATGCCAGCAATTATAGCTGCAATACAAGGCCATTTCACTTCAGGTAATGTAGCGACCATAGATCCGAATGCCGGTGGACAAGAAGAGAAAATTAAAGAATCGAATGATATAATTGGTTTTCAAGAAGGAAAAGCATGTGCAGTTCCAGTAGAAACTGTACCTTTACCAGCTGTTGAAAAAACGCCGTCAATGCCAGTAGAAATAATTAACCTAGACAATGAATTACCTATAAATACTGTTTCACCTATTGATGCCGAAGATATACCGAAAACCGTTGATACCGCAACACCTATTGAGCCAAATAGTACAAACAATACACTTCTATCTCCTAATAAGAAAACCAATGCTCCTGAGGCTGTACCAATATCAAATAAATCCAATGAAACATTCACTGACGTAGAGAAAGCAAATGATAACGAAGAGAATAATCTAGTTATTGACGAAAATATCAATAAAGATATAAGTGCCAATCAAGAAACTGAAGCAATGCCTACTGAAAGTACTCGGACCTCTGAAACAAATGAGACTGAAACCGCGACACAGAAAAACAGAGCTTCTCTATTGTCCGATTTAATGGAAATGTCAGGGATATGTGAGGAGGATATGGCACCTGCTGCAGTGCCGGTATCACAAGACGTTGCTCTTTCTGTAGGCGTACAGGATTCTACTCCTGATGGATCATTATTAACAGAATGTGCTCAGCCAATATTGATTCCTTCTCCACCGTTATCTACTCCAAGCCAATCATCTAAGAATCCTCAATCGCCAGACATTAAAGATGTCTACGCTAACTTATGTACCGTAAATTGTTTCGCTGATCTCAAGTACGCATACAATAACGATGGCTTGTTTTTCAAGCTAGATTTAGACTCCGGTATAATTGTTCCGATAACTTTATGTATAAAGAAGAAACAAACGGCTGCAGTGTCTTCGAAGCCAGGCGCTGTAATCGATTTGACAGACGACGTGGACAACGAAGATGAAAACATTACGTTTAACACTACAGAAAAAAGTCCTACAGAATCTGACGACGTCTTAGCCGCAAAAGTATTCAACAGAGTAGTCGGCGAGTTGTTGACAGCAAACAAAGCTTTAAAAAATAGAATCAAACCAAATATTCTACAAAGGGTTCAAAAACTTACTCCTAATCAGAGATCTCTGTTAAGAATTTTGCCTAAACCAAGGCAAATTTATCCAAAAAAAGTGGAAGCTCAAATTGATCTTGTCGATTCTGATAATCCTATGGAGGAAGAATATTTGCAGAGCAACTCTAATGATGACACGTCGGATGATGAGCCGTTAGCTAAGAAAGCTAAGAGAGCTGCAGAACAGCGACAAAATTCTACACCTATAGATTTTGAGGCACAAATTGATTCTATGGGTGAAAAGAAGAAGTTGGACCTAAAATCACCACAAGAAGCTGGAACTGAGTCCTCACAAAACGATAGTACAATGATCCCAGGTTCAGTTCTTGATGCGCCTGTACTATACCCATCTGCAGTAACATTGGACGATCCAAAGCCCACTCATTTAGTCCTAACACGGGACGATCATCATGAAACTGTGCCCATTGATTCATATTACAATAATGATGGTGATGATGAAGATTCACAAGACTGTATTTTAGGTGTTTAAATGGTAACACTTTAACGATATTTATTATTTTACATATGGCGGCTGCTACGAGTAATTGTTACTTTAAATTTTTGTTTAGTTTGATATCGTGTTCTTTGTTCCTATGTATATTGTGTGGTTTTGTACATATCGGATTATGTATTAGGTATTATATGTAGGTATTTATGTCTACACTCAATATAAATTTAAAAAATCAGTATTTAAGTAGGTAACACGTGTTTGAATGTAAATATTTTTAGCTATTCTAGTAGTACTTGAAGTATTTTGATTGTATGTCCTAAGATTTACAATTAATTCACAATTTTGTTTGGTTTTAATTTTATTTTGTGACATTTTTGTATAAATAGTTAGGTACCGTATTTAAAATGTAACTAGCTGTTGCCCGCGACATTGTACGGGTGTATCTTTTACATGGGCCTTCAGGCCTATATCCTAAAAACCCAGGAATCGAACCTGAAAATTTTCCAAAATGAGTGTATAGCGACCAGACAGACAGACGCGGCAGAGGACTTAGTTTAATATTAAAATATGTTTTATACTATGTGATGATAAATAGTGAGTGATTATGTTTTTTTACTATACTTATTTTCAAGGCAGTGGCGCCATCTTTTATTTTAAAACAAATAGCTGACCGTTATAAATAAATATACCAATGTTACCAAGTTACAACGATAACTACTTTTTGGCGGAAATAAGAAGAATTATTACGGATGTGTTTCATATGAGATTCTAGTTAAATCCTAGTTTTTTTTGTGTGGAAACAAAGCTAAAGCTACTCTCGAGTTTTACAACCAATGTATGAATAAAGCTGTAAATCTACTGACCGTTGCCTTTTTTTTGTTGGAAGACGGGGCAGGCAAATATTTTTAAGAATACCTAGTATCATAAAATAGATAATTTATTGCGCTTACAGATAATTTTGGTATATAATACCATATAACATTTACTATAATATATACCTATGTAAAAATAAAAATAATAAGTCTACCTACAATTTGTGTTTTAAAATACTTTGACATATTATTTGATTAATAATTTATGTTTTAGTTAGGATGTCTTTTAAGTAATGACTTCTGAGGCGCGCGGTGGGCGACAACCGTCTACGGAGCAGGTTGTGGGTTCGATTCCCGCCTCAAACAAATACTGTACAAAATATTTATGTTCAGTATTCTAGTCTAGGTATTGATATACGTATAATAAGTATGTATTTACAAGATAAAAGAATTTAAATATCAGCTAATTTATTAATTTGACGACCCAGTTGGCACATTGGTCACCATGCCGGACTGCCAAACACAGGGTTGCGGGTTCGATTCCCGTCTCTAGACAAGTATTTATGCTTAGATATTTGTCTGTGGTCTAGTTGTTTCTGTATTCATAAGATATATTTACAACAGAAAAGTATATATATAAGTAGTACGTATATCCGTTGTCTAGCACCCATAAACAAGTCAAGTTGCTTAACTTGGGGCTAGATGGCGCCCGCCGTGTGGAATGTCCTGCAATGCAATATTTATTTATTTTGTTGATTAAATGCCATGCATGTATTAGTATTTTCAGAGAAACTATGAGAAAATTCACCTAGGGATTAGGGCACCATGAAATAACAGCATTTAGCCTGGTACCTAATATCTGCGAAGTAATTATAGTATTTTTGCCTACTATTCAGGGTTAGTGGTAATTCAGCAAGCAGCAAAAATATGGGATGATATTTTTTTTGTTGTAATAAAGAAATTATAATGTTGAATACTTAAAATATTGATATCATTTTAACTTATGGAGTACCTATTGCTAACTGAGTCAGTCTCGATTTTATGGAATAATCTGGAAAATATATAAAAAAAACACCCTGAAACAAAGGGGGGAGGCTCACCGTAGAGTTTTGAAATTACAATTAAGTATTTTAGTTATTACTAGCGACCCGTCCCGGCTTCGCACGGCTATATTATGCATCTATTATACATATAAACCTTCCTCTTGAACATCGACCACTACCAATAGACTCCTAATGAAGGGTCTATAATGTTCACCACACATAGTAGATTTGGACTCTATCTCAAAGGACCCTTTCGAATACAACTTTAGTGGGAACCAAGGAGTGGTGCAGTCCGTTACTCGCAGTTTTTTATTTTTTTTGCTGTTGTCGTCATGAGAATCGGTTTATAAATGGTGTCATGTTCAATAAAATGGTATGGGAAAAATAATAAAACATCCAGCTACCAGAAAGATGGGATAACTTTCCATCAGCAAGTGATTTAAACTTTCATTTTGACTGTCCCAACTGCAAAAGATATCTTGGTAGAATTTGTTCGTCTAAAAATACAGGCTCGCGTTGAAGTCTTTTTGCAGTAAAACCAAGAATTTTTTGCGTGTAACAAAACAAAAACTAACCAAATTTCGGTGCGAAAATTCGGTTTTAGTACAGACACTAGCGCCTCCACTCAACTGCACAAATAAGTTGGTTTTAAAACAATTTTATTTTTTTGATGCGGTATACAGGCAAACTAATTGGTAAGGAACAAATTTGTTTGAAATATCGATACAGCGCCCTCACTCAATGGAAAACTAATTGTGCTATTTTATCAAAAATATTAAGCACGTGTCAGTAGTGGTGGGGTATAAATGAAAAAAATAATATCGATTCGATAAAACTTAGAACTGACATGTTTTGTATTTTACATTAATGAATTTATTTGTCAGAAAGTATTTTAACTGACTTAAAAAAGAAAGGGTTTGCGTATATTTATTCGTCGATTACTCGAAGACAGCTTGAAGATAAGGTGGGTTCATGAATAAAATTAAACGATGTAAGTCGGCTCAGTGGTTAATTATTTATATTTATTTAAAAATAATACATTCGTTGCAGTTTTTTTTTTCTATAATTTTTTATAATACAAACATCGATAAAATCTATGGTATCGATATTTAGTAATTACTTATTGCCAACACTATGACATCGGCAGTTACGCCCCCCGCTACCTCATGATTTGGTGAACTACGTCCTGAACAAAAACGAAGCGATGTTGTATCTATTCGGTTATATGATCGATGCTCTTGAATCACTCTATCTATTTAAAAAAAACCGCATCAAAATCCGTTGTGTAGTTTTAAAGATTTAAGCATACCTACATAGGGATATAGGGACAGAGAAAGCGACTTTATTTTATACTATGTAGTGATATAATTAAGTGTATTTTAGTTATTATAAGCTGTTATTTAAGATTGAAGTCCTATTAACTAATTAAGTAGGACTTGAAAAAATTCTATTAATAACAATTTAAGAACTCTATCGTTTGTTGCAGACTGTACATGCTTTGCCCTGTGGTTTCACTCGCGTAAGCCCCAACCTTTGGAGAATACCGGGATAAAAATTAGCCTATCTTACTTCCCATGTTTCAATATATCGTCATACCAAGTTTCATCAAAATCGGTGCAGTAGTTTCGGAACCAGAAACAAGAATTTCAATCGTAGTTAAAACTACTAAAGCGATCGCGATGAAACTCGGTATGTAAAAAGCTGGACTTAGGCTACTTTTTATCCCGATAATTTTATCTCTACGGGATCGGGACTTACGCGAATGAAATCCCAAGGCACAGTTAGTAATAGAATTATTTGTAGCGTTAAAAAGTGGTCATGTGTTTTTAATGAAATCCAAAATATATTTATTGTAATTAGGTACTTTAATGACTGTGATAGATGCATATTTCACTGGTGTTTGAATAAATATGTTTGATCTTATTTACTGTTTTTCATTTCTTTTATGCTTAGGGTTTTTTTAATAAAATAGGTCAGCATTTGACCACTATATCACGACCTCTTGAACTGCCCCTCCATTTCTAATAGGCTGTAGGTACGGTCGGCTGCATAATTGCAGACCCACCGTAGATCTCCAAAACGGCTGCTATAAGAATATTTTCAACACAAGCAAGATTCTAGGCACCTGCTTTAGTTGAAGTTTAAAGTCTAACTCATGAATTTCTGACCTGATGTCAGCTAATAACAACGCCATAGACCTAGCAGTATACTGGTTGATCTGAACCTACTTCGTCAATTCCCCCTTTGGTTTGTGCTATCGATACGAAGAAGATCACACGATGGTAAGTGACGATGTGGGCTAAGATGTAGCACGTTTTTCTAGAAGATACCTATACGCTTGCTGGTGACTCCCAAACAAACGGGGGCCTTCGAGATACGCGAGTGAAGGTAGGAAGACGTTTTCCGACCCGTTCTTTTGTCGCCTTACCACAGTCCTCCTTTCTGACATGATTTAGGAAGTACCTACCTACATAAAATTCTATGGTACCTAAGTCTGCCAGACTACGCAGCGCAGGTCACTAATTCTTAGGTGTCACTCGCAAACGTAAAGCTGCTTTGGAAGATTTTACCAGTATAAAAATAGTGTCTGTCTCTGGGTTCTTTCGTTTTCGGAATTATAAATGAAATCATAAAGTCTTCAAGTCGGAAGTGAACATTGAGTGATTCACAAACCATCGGAATGCAATCAAAACGAATAAAACTGATCAGACAAGAATGTCAAAAGTCGCGGGAGTGAAAGAGAAGCAAATTTTTTTTTCGTTTCGGTTGCCTTATGACAGCGTGTGAATGAGCCTGCAGGTATCTTCTAGAAAACCATGCTACATCTTAGGCTACATCATCACCTACCATCAGGCGGATGTGTGGTCAAACACTGGTATAAAATGTAAAAAAAACCTCATAATTATATTTATTTTAACGGTATATCGGTTAAAATAAATATACCGCGTTTTTTAATTTATTTTAAACCTGACATTTCGGGAGCTTTGCAGATCCTATGGTCACAGGCAGACTGGGATGACATTCGGCTTACAAAAAAATCATTACGGAAATGCTGTCAACAAACCTGTTAATAAATCACCTTACTTTATTAAACTATCTTATAACAACATTAAAAGCATTAACCACAGCGTTCTCAATCTGTTTATGCACTTCGTTAACTTCAGACTGATTTAGTGTCCTTTCCAGATGTCTGTAAACAATGCTGTAGCAGAGCGAGTGCTTCTTCGACTTCGGGTGGATGAATTTGTCTTTTAATTTGACCTGGAATGTAATAAAACAAAAATATATACAGGATGAATTTTGAAATGGGCCTTCAGGGCTATTTCTTAAACTATAAGAGACTAGCTGCGCCCGGCGGTTTCACCCACGTTCTATATATTTTTTTATCTATAACCTTTTCCTGACTATAGCAAACACAACAAAAAAAAGAATTAGCGAAATTGGTCCAGCCGCCTAGCCGTTCACGCGTGAATCGATGACAAAGGAAAATAGGGGATGTATAGATAGCGAAAGATTTGTACAAAAATGAAAATTGCATCATTAGATTTTTGGAAAGGCAGTATTCTATCTGCCTGCTCCTGCTATTCCTGCTCGACGTTTGGCTAAGCTACATCTGTGCCTTTATTCGCTAAGGTTCAAGTCGTCGGGCGCGCGTGATTAGGACGAAATTTCCATACAAAAACTGCCCCCACTCCGCCCCTAATCACGCGCGCCCAACGACTTGAACCTTAGTGAATATAGGCCCTGCGCTGCGAGATACTCACTATCTCGCGGGAAGACCAAAAATAAAAATAACAGCGACCTGTTTAAAAAAAAATACCATGTTTTATGGGATCCCCACTTAAATTTTTTTTCTTCTTTTAGTATTTGTTGTTATAGCGTCTACAAAAATACATAATCTGTAAAAAATTCAACCGTCTAGCTATCAAGGTTCATGAGATACAGCCTAGTGACAGACAGACAGACAGCGGAGTATTAGTAATAGGGTCCAGTTTTTACCCTTTGGGTTCGGAAAACCAAAAAGAAAGAATATAAAACCTGTGAATTTAAAGAATGAACTCACTTGTTCGATAATATCACCACCAACATCTCTAACCAGATCATAGAAGTCGTTATTCATAAACGTATCCACTGTCAAAGTAGGGGGCAACCAAAATGAAATATCATTTGTACATTGAGGGTACATCGATACAGGCTTATAGGTTATCTTAGCATTTAAATCATCCGTTTGAAACTGTGACAAAAATCCTGAATCTTGACTCCACATTAGCCTTATATCAGGTATCTTATACAAAGCCATCGCAAGCCTTTCTAATCCGAGCCCGAAAGCGTAAGCTATCGTGTTATTCGGTCCAGCATTGACTAGTATTTCATTTCGGACTATCCCACAGCCTAATACTTCTAACCATTTGTTCTCATAGAATATTTCAAGCTCCCACGATGGATGGGTGAAGGGGAAATAAGCCTCAACCCATCTGTGTTTTATATCTTTACCGAATAGTGATTTGACTAGGCCGATTAAGTGGTTTTTCAACTGTGATTCCATTAGTTTAGCTGCTTCGAGGGTGTGGCATTTTTGTTTCATCGGGTCCGTGATAGAGTTTGTGAAATTGTGAGGGTTTTTATAGTCAAATGATGGGTCGAATATTTCATAAGATGGTGTGTCGGCGAAAAGTTCATCTTTTGTTTGCGATCTTACAGCGTCTACCTGGAATTTAGAGAGAGGAAAGGTTGGTTAAATTTTAAAAAATAGCTTGTACTATTTAATTGTTTACTCTACACCATTTTAAACACTATTTCTAATATCTCAATAAGATATTTTTAAGCTCACACGCTCACAGAAAAAAAAATGTGAGACTAGTCTCGATATGACTACACGCGTTAGGACTAAATAGCTGACCTACCATACATTCATTCGTCCATTTATTTTTACTGAATTTCGATAAGACGTACAATCAATTATATTGCAAAAGTCATGGTTGTGAGAAGACCAGAGAAGAGGAAGACTAAATGTAGCATGTCTGCAGGAAACAAGGTAGAAAGGAACAAAGGCTAGAGAGATTAGTGAGAGATACAAACTTTTCTATTGTGAAAGTGATGGTAAGAAGGATAGTGTTGGAATAATCTTGAATAGTAAATTGAAAGAATGTGTAATGGACGTCAAAAGAATGTGTGATAGACTGATATGTGTGAAGATAATGCCGGAGAATGTGGTGATGAATGTTTTCATGGTTAAACAGCCTGACTAAATATGATAGAAATTTGTACAGGGGTAGTTCAAAGTGTGTTTTATTAATAATAATTGTCTGTTTTTGAGAACTTACTTGATGAAAAACAGGAAAATGAGTAGAATCAATCTCATCTCTTCTATAAACGTCTCCGATCATCAGAAAATTGTCCAATCCAGATTTGAGCAACTCGCTCTGATGTGCTGTCATATGGGCCCTTAGTAAGGTATCCCTATTGACGTAGTAACAATCCGACTTGGCCCTACTCGGGTGGTCATTAGGAATTAATAGGTCATCAAAGTTCTGCTTAGTTGTAACTATAGGCGATAAATTGTCGTACACACTGAATGTTGGATTTCCTCTATGCGTGAATGACGAGTAGAAATATTTCACGATTCTTTCTCTAACAATTGATATAGGGTTATATTTTTGCAAGTGCAGATTTCTGCCTAAATACGATGTAATTTTTGATGTTATGTTGGTATAGTCGTCGGTTATGAAGTCTTTATTGTTTATTTGTATTGCAGACACAGATTTCGCTGCTGTGCTGTAGTTGTAGCGGTTTAAAACTGTCGTAATTATTTGACATCTCTTTAGGTAAAGTTTCGTCATTTTTCACTGAAAATTATTAACACTGGATCTTCGATTGTACAGTGTGTTGTATCACAATATTTTGGTTTCGAAATCGGCTGCTTTTTTAATTAAAAATCACTCAATTCCTCATAATTTTTTCAATTTTTTAAGACAACACAAAAATAGTAGAATTTTGACAGCTTCGCTGAAAAATATTGCCAATGCAGGACATTTATTTTTACTTTGGTAAATACATAATTATTTTGGTCTGGCATAAAAACAATCCATCCAGTTGCTACTGAGCGCTAAAAATGGGAGAATTTGTACTGTTGAATATTTGTAGAATGTATGATGAAGTGACGAGTACATAATTCATTTTTCATTGAACATTATAAAATCAAATTATTAGTATGATTTAGATGTTTAAGGTCTGACAATACCTTAAGACATCTGTCAAATGAATCAGCTGTTTTATGTCAAATTATTGACACCAATCAACTTGTTGATAACCTCACTTTTTTGCAAAAATTTGAATTATTTTAATAATTTTATGCTACTTTGAAGTTTAAAATATCCAAATAATTGAATAAAAAACTAAGTAAAACAATGATTCGAAAACGGCTACTCAACATAGCCCAATTAAGCGCGGTAGGACTAACGGGGTACGCGATTGGACACTACGGTAAATTAAATGAAAAAAATGAAGTGATTAATGAATTAACTGTAGACGGGAGGCGGTTGAGAAACATGCCCGGTTTACCGATCTTCGGTACTGTTTCGGCTGCAACACCGTACACGGAAACTGGAGCTAGTAATCGCGTAAGTTCTATCTTGCGACATTATGCATATTGTGTCATAGCTGCGCCATCCATCATGCAGGAATATCGGGATAAAAAGTAGCCAATATGTTAATCCAGGTCTCTATCTATCTACATACAGAGTTTCATTGCAATCGGTTCAGTAGTTTTTGCGTGAAGGAATAACAAACATACTAACAAACTTTCACATTTATAGTATTAGTAAGATTATTCTCTAAATCTCTATCTATACTATATTATTATAAAGCTGAAGAGTTTGTTTGTTTGAACGCGCTAATCTCTGGAGCCACTGGTTGTAATTAAAAATATTTTTGTGTTGGATAGTCCATTTGTCGAGGAAGGTTATAGGCTATTTTCTCAGACTACAATATTGTAGTCTGAAGCTATTTTATATTTCGATATTCCCATGGGATCGGGAAGTATGCGGATATTAAGCGGGCCTTAACAGTCATAACTCAAAATTCCAGATATCCCAAATAATGAAATATGGGTTCCCCGGTCTAGACAACGTACGTTCCTACGACGACTTCGTGCTATCATACGACCGCCGCACACGCGTCCCACACTGGGTATTCGAACATCTGACCAGAGAACATGTGGCCAAGAACGACAAGGTCGACAGAAGCAAGTGTGATTTTAAACCTGATGAGAGTGTACATCCATTCTTTAGGTAGGTACAATATGCGTCAAAAGTCCACTATCAGTTTGCTACAATAATACTATGAACAAGTATTGGACTTACGACCTTCTTCTACGACAACCCAGTTGGCACATTGGTCTCCATGCCGATGCCGGACTGCCAAACACAGGGTTGGTTCGATTCCCGCCTCGGACAAGTATTTATGCTTAGATATTTGTCTGTGGTCTGGTTGTTTCTATGTATTTTAAGTATATATTTACAAAAGAAAAGTATAGGTATTATAAGTAGTATATCCCTTGTCTAGTACCCATAACACAATAGTTACTTAGCTTGGGGCTAGATGGCAATGTGTGGAATGTCCTGCAATATTCTAAATATTCTAATAGGCATTACACACAAACGTAAATACTTGAATTAAAAGTACCTACTCAGTGTGATTGCTATGTATTTAGTTGTGTGAGTAGTATAAGCCGCCACCCGCTACACCAACCGACGTGGGTTCGATCCACAGGTTACGTTGTTATAATGCTAAAATAGTACTGCACAGGATTGTAAACGTAACGGTGGAGGAGACTTTGGACCGTTGATTGTACATACCTATTTGTAATTGTATACGGGCTGTTTCTCCGCAACTACACCTCTTTACCTACTATATAATTAACTTTTATAATGATTAAACTATGCAAAAAATAAAATATATCATTTCAGATCTCTAAACAGTGATTACAAAGGATCAGGCTTTGACCGAGGCCACATGGCGGCAGCGGGAAACCATAGACTAGCTCAGAAACATGTTGAACAAACGTTTTATTTGACTAATATGGCGCCACAAGTAAGTAAAACGCTGTAAAATAATAGAGTCCCTCAGTTTTACCCGCGTAACTATCAATCCCGTTGGGATATCTGGATAAAAAGTAGCCTAAAATAGGCTTTCACTGAATCATTCGGAATAAGCACCCCCGAAAACCTAATAAACGATACCCCACTAAAAAATAAAAGTGACATTTGAGAGATCTATGTTGATTTTCGATCGTCTTTTGTTTCCATTTCGATCGTCAGTCATTCGTCGGTCATTTCCGGAATGACTCCATTAAAGAAAATATAGAAGGAAGTCCCTTTCGGAATAGGTCATTTTCGGAACAAGTCCTTTAGGACTCCCACTGATCGCGATCTTGTGCGACGGATTGACAATCTGCCAGAGTCAAAGCCACCTTTGACGTAGTCGTCTTTCGTTGGTTGAGTTGTTGTTTTAGCCCAAAATGCATAAGGGATGCGACATGCGGGGCTTATAAAAATATTGCAGGACATTCCACACATCGCCATCTAGCCCCAAGCTAAGTAACTAGACTTGTATTATGGGTGCTAGACAACGGATATACTACTTATATACTTTTATTTTGTAAATATATACTTAAAATACATAGAAACAACCAGACCACAGACAAATATCTAAGCATAAATACTTGTCTGAGGCGGGAGTCGAACCCGCAACCCTATGTTTGGCAGTCCGGCATGGTGACCATTGTGCCAACCGGGCACAATGGTCACCATGCTATAGCTAGTATAACATGTTATGTTAAATTCATGTTATGTTGTGTTGTAGTATAGCATGTTATAGCTAGTATAAATTATTTGTTTGTAACAGGTTGGTGAAGGATTCAACAGACACGCATGGAATAATCTAGAGAAGCATGTACGGAAGCTAACTAAAGTATATGATAACGTTTATTGCTGTACTGGACCCCTATACTTGCCAAGGTAAATAAATACTATTTAATATTATACTTACTTAAAAAATATTCCCACGGGATCAGTAAATACGCGGGTGAAATCGCGAGGTGCTAGCAATAGATAAAAGCAGATCAAATTCGTCAAGTTTTTTGTTATATCATCGAAGGTACAATTTCAACATGATGCCCTAGTTCTAGACAAATGAAGGGTTTATTTTTCATGAAACCCAGTACTTAGTTCTTATGATAGGTTGCAGAAAAAAAAAAAAACAGCGCACTCCGGGAGTGCAGGCAGAAGTGAAAACTGTATATCTGTGTAAAATCTCATATGTCGCGAGAACATACGCAAAAAGAGTTTTAGATGAAAAAAAAAAAAATGGGTGCGTGTACTTATGTACGCGCGTGAGAAGTTATACTTCTTCGTCGGACAAAATACTCGTCCGACAAAAAACTCGTCCGACAAAATACTCGTCCGACAAAAAACTCGTCCGGCAAAAAACTCGTCCGACAAAAAACTCGTCCGACAAAAAACTCGTCCGACAAAAGACTCGTCCGACAAAAAACTCGTCCGACAAAAAACTCGCCGGACAAAAAACTCGTCTGGCAAAAAACTCGTCCGACAAAAAACTCGTCCGTCAAAAAACTCGCCGGACAAAAAACTCGTCCGGCAAAAAACTCGTCCGGCAAAAAACTCGTCCGACAAAAAACTCGTCCGACGAAAAACTCGTCCGACAAAAAACTCGTCCGACAAAAAACTCGTCCGACAAAAAACTCGTCCGACAAAAAACTCGTCCGGCAAAAAACTCGTCCGACAAAAAACTCGTCCGACGAAAAACTCGTCCGACAAAATACTCGTCCGACAAAAAACTCGTCCGACAAAAAACTCTGGACTGGAAAAGGATTGTCAACACAATCAATAAAGTTCAATTTAGATTTAAACAACTTCTCCCGTGAGAATTTTGTGTGACGTGAGAATTTTGTGACGCTTTTGTAAAATTTCACTCTCATCATTTTTTCATAACGCGCCTAAAGAAGTTTTCACTTCAAAAATCTGTGAAATATTTTTTATGTTTTATAACCATACGAAGATAATGTAAACATAAGATTAAAAAAATACTTGGTTTTATTTTGAGTTTTGTAAATCTAAGACTGATTGGTGTAAGGGTACAAAAAGTCCACTATTGAACATGTTTCACAAAAAAAAAAGGCAAAATTGCAGACCTGATAGTCTGGCTGTAATTGCGAAGTTCAGGCTGAAATCTGATTTTGTCTAAAATTTCACTATAGTCCAAATAACTATTAATCCCAGTTATCCCAATTAAGTACCCAGAGCCAGAGCCTCAGGACACTGGGGTGACGTGGGAGACTCGAAGCCCATGCGCACACATTATCCCTCAACTCACAAATCGCCTTGGATAGTTCATATTTTTTTTATATAGGTAACTACTAGTGACCCGCCCCGGCTTCGCACGGCTGTATTATGCATGTATTATACATATAAACCTTCCTCTTGAATCACTCTATCTATTAAAAAAAACCGAATCTAAATCCGTTGCGTAGTTTTAAAGATTTAAGCATACAAAGGGAAATAGGGACAGAGAAAGCGACTTTATTTTATACTATGTAGTGACAAACCTAACTTGTGTCTACTTTTCATTCTGAATAGGATAATTTTTTTAAAAGTCTAAATAGGAAAACCTGTAATTGGCTGTTTTATTACAATATTTAATTTAAGCTTAGTTTATGTGAATTGCTGTGGGTTTTCTCAATAAATAAAATAAAAAATAATATCCTAATACGTTCTCTTTGTTTTAGGAAAGAATCCGACGGCAAATCATACGTAAAATACCAAGTGATAGGCGCAAACACGGTGGCTGTACCAACACATTTCTACAAAGTGGTAGTTGGTGAGGCTCCTAATGGTTCCTTAGATATGGAAGCGTATGTCATGCCCAACCAGAAGATACCCGATGAGACGCCAGTCTCTAGCTTCATGGTGAGTTTACTCTATCAAATTAAATTAAATATTGCAGGACATTCCACATATCGCCATCTAGCCCTCAGCTAAGTAACTAGACTTGTTTTATGGGTGCTGGACAACGGATACTACTTATAAACTTTTCTTTTGTAAATATACTAGCGACCCGTCCCGGCTTCGCACGGCTATATTATGCATGTATTATACATATAAACCTTCCTCCTGAATCACTGTATCTATTTAAAAAAAACCGCATCAAAATCGGTTGCGTAGTTTTAAAGATTTAAGCATACATAGGGATAATAGGGACAGAGAAAGCGACTTTGTTAGACTATGTAGTGATAGTGATGTAGTGATACTTATAATACATAGAAACAACCAGACCACAAACAAATATCTAAGCATAAAATACTTTTTGGAGGCGGGGAATAGAACTCGCAACCCTGTGTTTGGCAGTCCGGCATGTTGACCATTGTGCCAACTGGGTCGTATGATTGGATGTATGTATTTTTCTAAAAGAGTTATTTATTTTACAGGTACCCCCAGAAACAATAGAAAGGGCTGCCGGCCTTTTATTCTTTGACAAAATACATAGAAGTAAGCTTTCTAGGATAAACGGAAAAAAGGTGTGATTTTAATACCTCTACTTACCTGATTAGTTTACGTTAGAGCAATTATTGTTGGAAATGTATGAATTGAATTTTTATTATTGTTTTTTTTTGTAAATACCTAGATGACGTATAAATGTTTTAATAAATGATGATTATTGTTTTTATTTTTTGTTTAATTTAATATTTTTCATTTTCAGCTTAATTATAAGAAGAAATATATATATTTGAGGAATCTACCTTCTCATACGACTCTTTCACATGATATCGAATCAAAATTGCATAAGTTTTGGCGTCGAATTTGTTTTATTCTGAAAATTGGCTGAATATTTGAACACAATTTTAAAAGTTGAGTATTTAAATTTTGCCGCCGTATCCAAAACTTTTCGAAGAAAAACAAAACACCCGTGTCTGATTTTTCTTTGTGAAACGAAACGTAAAGTTAAAAGTTTTAAAAAGCTTTGTGGTGCCAAAATTGAACCATTAATCTAAATTGTTATTTACTACTTTATACTTCTATTCTGTAAAGTTCTTGATTTTTAAGTATCATCTGTTATTTATTCTTACGAAGATTTGTAATTTTGAAACACCTTTCTGAATTTATCTCGTGGTGAAACGAAACGTAATAACTTAACCTTCACATATCATTGAAATGTCAAAAAGACATTCGTTAACAGCGGCTCTAGTGAAATACTTTTCGTGGCGGACAGTTTCAATAAAATTAATTTCTCCAACCATGGAACCGAAGATCAGTCTCAAGCAAGACCCTGCGTACCAGAAACTGCAGGATTATTTCAATAAAAACTCCGAAAAAATTAACATTCAGCAACTTTTCCAACAAGACGGTGACCGATTTAATAAATTCAGGTATTGTGCAAAGTTTTTACCATATTTAAACATATTTCTAAGTCAAATACAGTTAATAATAGATATAAATATAGTAAGTAATTAATTTAATAGGCTTTAATTTTAAAAATAGAAAAGCCAAAAGTACACTGCTAATTATCATAGATTTGAACATGGAACATTCCAAAGTTTTTTTTGGTAAGGTCATTTCTTTCTAGCCGGTACTGTGCGTCACATAATTTTTTTTAATTATGTTTATGAGCAAGGAGGTTTAATTAAAACAAATCTAATTCCTTACCTATACCTTCTGGCTGGCATGAATTCCTGATTATCAATAAAGATTTTATCAATAGGTATTAGGTAGATACAGAAATATTTCTATTTACTTATACTTACCTCTATATTTTGTTACCTAAATAATTTAAAACAAATGGTCTTGTATTTATGTAAAAAAAAATGTAGGTACCTACCTACTTCCTACTAACCAACCATGTCTGTTTTTAGGGTTCCATACCCAAAGGGCAAAAACGGGACCCTATTACTAAGACTTCACTGTCCACCTGTCACCAGGATGTATCTCATAAATCGTGATAGCTAGACAGTTGAAATTTTCATAGATAATGTATTTCTATTGCTGCTATAACAAAAAAAGTGTGGCATTCGGGGTCTGCCGCGGTAAAGCTATTGCATCGTGCAAGCGTCGTACCATATACATACATGCACGTTAAGCGAACGCTCGGCCGAGCTATATATACATGGTAGGCGGAGTGGGGGGTGTTAGGTTAGGTTAGGTTAGGGAATTTCTTGATTCGGTCGCCGCGCTCAAAGCCCACTATGCAATAGCTTAAAATACTAAAAACTGAATATAATAGTATGGAACCCTTCATGCACGAGTCCAACTCGGCCTTTTTACCATGTCTTCTTAATTCCATATAGCTTTAAAATGTTTGCTTCACCTCCAGCTTGCGGATTCCTACACCAAATGATGGTGAAATCCTGCTGGACTACTCTAAGAACAGGGTGGATGGAGAGACCCTGGGGCTGCTGCTCGAACTGGCACGGAGCAGGAACGTGGAACAGGCCCGTGATGCTATGTTTAAAGGTACACATCATTACATAGTATAAAAGAAAGTCGCTTTCGCTGTCTGTCCCTATGTATGCTTAGATCAAAAAACGACGACCCAGTTGGCATAATGGTTACCATGCTGGACTGCCAACAGCACCCATAACACAAGTCTACTTACTTAGCTTGGGGCTAGATGGCGATGTGTGGAATGTCCTGCAATATTTATATCTATTTTTGAAGTGAAAACTTCTTATGGCGCGTTGGGCACTTTTGTGGGTGAGCATTTTCAGCCGTTCTCGCGACAGATGAGATTTTGACAGATGAGATTTTAACAGTTATTGTGCTTCTACTACTATGCAATATTGAAAACAGCGCCATCTCTGTGCAAACGGCCGAACTACGATACTCACTTCTGTACAACAGTGTTAACAGCGACATCTCTCGGTGGATGGTGCAGGTTCGCAGCGAGCTGCCGTACGCAGTTCGCGTCGCACGCTAGCGCCATCACTGATACACGAGTGAGCATTTTCAGCCGTTCTCGCGACAGATGAGATTTCAACAGATGAGATTTTACACAGATATACAGTTTTCACTTCTGCCTGCACTCCCGGAGTGCGCTGTTTTTTTTTTTTTTTTTAATTTTTGGTATAGAGCCTTGCCACATATTCAGTAGGTATTCGGCAAAATCACTTTTCGTGGCATCTCTAGTCAATAGTAGGTATAGATTGAAATTCAGTATCAGAGGTTAAATAAATGATAGGTAGGTGATGTAATGAAGATCACCTTGGTTTCTTTATCTCCAAAAATTGCATTGTTTATTTTATTTGGCGACCTCTTTGGCGCGGCATTTCAATTTTAAATAAAATGTTCATCCATCTATTGTTTGAGTACTCTGTGTGTCCCATATCATGGGGCTATGCAGCCCCGGGCCTTTGGAAGGCGTGCGTGGAGCCGAAGGCAACACGTAGAGGCTCTTTACAATCTATCTATAATATAAAAATCAATTGCTGTTCGTTAGTCTGGCTAAAACTCGAGAACGGCTGGACCGATTTGGCCAATTCTTTTTTTGTTGTGTTTGTTGTAGTCCAGGGAAGGTTTAAACGGTGAGAATTTAAAGATCGGACTTACGCGGGTGAAACCGCGGGGCGCAGTTAGTTATTAATTCAATACAGGAGAAAACTACTTGGGCTACTGCAATGGGACGGTACTGCTGGATACTGGGAAACTATGGATACTATGGCGCCTGCCGTAACAACGTCCAACAAACACGTAATAACTTTCAGACGGCTGAACCGATTTTGATCAAACATAGCTAAAAATACTCCCGACTAATTCACCTTTCAAAGAAAAGAAACAAAATAAAAAAACACCCCGTGGTTTTTGCGACGGGGGGGTTAAAAATGGTAGACGAAGACTCGCCAACTCTACTCCCTGACGGGCACAACTATTGCTAAACTCCGCAAAGCGCAGAGAGCAATAGCCGTCAGGGTGGTTCGGGGATACCGCACTATATCTGGCGATGCTGCATGTGTGCTGGCAGGCACACTTCCGTGGGACCTTGACGCGAGGGCCCTTGCGTTACTGTTTCAGTGGCGCAAGGAGGCGCGTGAACAGGGCAACCGACCAGCACTTAGGGAAGTCGAAGCCAAGAAGGAGCAGTTGCAGCTGGCAATGATGGTAGAGTGGCAACAGAGGATGGAGCATTCGGATGCTGGAAAGGCAACCTTAGACGCCATCAGACCAGTGCTAAGAGAATGGGTGCAGAGAGACCACGGAGCCCTGTCGTTTCGGCTGACGCAGGTTTTGTCAGGACATGGGTGTTTTGGCAAATACCTGTGCCGAATCCAACGGGATTCTGATGAGAGATGCCACCATTGTGCCAGTCCCAGTGACTCGGCGCAACATACGCTGGCAATCTGTCCAGCTTGGGACGAACAGCGGCGTGCCCTCATTGTGGAAGTCGGGAGTGACTTGTCGTTGCCAGCTGTCGTTCGCGCAATGGTCGACAGCGACGAGTCATGGCAGGCAATGAGGGCTTTTTGCGAAGCCGTTATGTCGGCCAAGGAGGCAGCTGAGCGGGAAAGGGAGATCACCTCTTCTGATCCCGCTCGCTCCCGGCGCCCCAGGAGGAGGAGAGTCAGGAATGACAACCTTCCTCCTTAAAGTGGCTCGTGGTGACGGACTCGGGGGGGTCCGTCACCAGTTCAAGGGCCCGAGATGGCGGCGGCGTGTCCCGCGCCGCCTCTTGTGAGTGGGTTTTTCCCGCGCTGCGGGTTTTTAAGCGAATGGGGTCTGTCGAGACCAACCGCCGCCGGGTGTATGTGGTTAAACATGCGCAAGCGAATCCCTCTGCACTCGGCTCATGGTGGAGAGAAGGGACACCGTCAGGTTTTTAGTGGGTAAACCTCTGGCTGCCCACCATCTAGGCCAGTAGGGAGCCCCACATACCCCACTGCTCCTCCCCGGGAGTGGCGGGAAATGCATAAGGGCGCATTTCCAACTCTCAGACTGTTAGTTTCTTTAAATTCCAGGTGACAAAATAAACTTCACGGAAGACCGGGCAGTGCTCCACGTAGCCCTCCGCAACCGTCAAAACAGGCCTATATTGGTTAACGGGAAAGATGTCAGTCCAGATGTGAACGCTGTGCTGGCTCACATGAAGGAATTCTCTCAACAAGTCATTGGCGGGGAGTGGAAGGGGTAAGAAAACATATATAAACTTATAATCACTGCATTAAAACAAAGTCGCTTCCTGCTGTCTGTCTGTCTGTTTCTATATATGCTTAGATCTTTAAAACTACGCAACGGATTTTGATGGGTTTTTTTTAATAGATAGAGTGATTCACAAGGAAGGTTTAAGTAAATACAACAAAACAAAACTAGTACAAAGTCGCGGGCGACAGCTAATCTAAAAATAAATAAATCTATACCTTATAAAGCTGAAGAGTTTGTTTGTTTGAACGCGCTTATTTCAGGGACTACTGGTTCAAATTGAAAAATTATTTTTGTTTTGGATAGTCCATTTATCGAGGAAAGCTATAGGCTACTTTTTATTTTGATATGCCCGCTGGATCGGGAGTTACACGGGTGAAACCGCGAAGCGCAGCTAGTAATGAATATTGTAGAACATTTTACATAGCGTCATCTATCCCCAAGCTTAGCACATAGGCTTGTGTTATGGGTGCTGGTTATGGGTGACGGTTACGGCTGGTGCTGGTTATGGGTGACGGGTGCTAGATAACTGATAGAAAACATATACCTATACTTTGTTTTTGTAAATATATACTTAACTACCTGCGCTCCGCGGTTTCACCCGCGTAACTCCCGATCCTGTAGGAATATCGGGATAAATTAAGATGTAAGCTATCCTATCTTTCAAGTTGGATCAAACTGCACATGGTGTGCAAATTTGATTAAAATCTGTTAAGTAGTTTAGGAGTCCATCGCGCACAAACAACGTGACACGTAATTTATATATATTAGAAAAGATATACATATTGATACCCAGACCAGAAACAAATACAGAAACGACGGCCTCTGTGGCGCGTCGGGCGAACACCCGACTGCGACGCAGAAGGTTGCGGGTTCGATTCCCGCCGGGAACAAGTATTTATGCTGACCATAAATTCTTGTTTCTGGTTCTGGGTGTTTCCTATATGTATAATATGTATATATTTACAAAAAAAAAAAAGTATATAAGTAGTTTATCCGTTATCTGGCACCCATAACACAAGCATTAAGTTGCTTAGCTTGGGGCTGGATGGCGATGTGTAATATGTCCTGAAATATTTATTTATTTTATTTATTTATATATAGCCATTCTATAGCATAATTACTTGTTTGAGGCGGGAATCGAATCCGCAACTTTCTGTTCTACAAAGGTCGTCGAGAACTAATTCATTTTTTTATTTTCTTGTTATTTTGACACTAAAATCAAGGTTTTTGAAAAAACCTTTTAGTGGCCCTTATCACCCGCAGTACTTATTATAATTTATCTATTTCCAGATACACAGGCAAGCAGATAACTGACGTTATAAACATTGGTATTGGAGGCTCAGATCTCGGTCCGCTGATGGTCACTGAGGCTCTTAAACCGTATGCTAACCATCTTAAGGTATTTATTATTTTCACAATTAACCGTCCCCCTAACGGTCCCCCTGCGGTAAACGGTCTCAGTTGTGCAATAAATCTTGACCCAACAAAACAGACAGACAGACAAGAGAGTGATCTTAAAAGGGTTCCTTTTTTACCTTTTCACACCTGCAGCACTTTAATCACGGATTAAAGCCCTATTAACCTCAACTTAAAGCAAGACTTTATGCCCAAGGGAGATAATGTTGTATGAAACTCCCAAGGGAATAAAGTAATTTGAATTTGGAACGTAGAAATTCGTGTGAAAATTCTTGGTTTTAATTTAAAGCAAAATCAACCAAGAATCCAAGAAGTTTTAAAAAGTTGGTATGAGAATGAATACCTTAGTAATTCGAACTGACATTGGCTACTTTTTATCCCGATATTCCCACTGCATCGGCAGTTACGCGGGTGAAACCGCAGAGCACTGCTAGTAGTAATATAATCTGTTCTCAGGTACATTTCGTATCGAACATAGACGGAACCCACCTCGCCGAGGTCCTAAAGAAACTGAACCCTGAAACATCTCTCTTCATCATCGCCTCAAAGACCTTTACAACGCAAGAAACCATTACGAACGCAACCTCTGCTAAGAATTGGTTCCTGGAGGCTGCTAAAGATGTAAGTATTATGTGTATCAGTGGCGAGGGGTGAGATTTATTTAAAGGTAAGCCGTTAAACCACTATAGATTCTACAGATGGTACACAAAAAATAAAAGACCTGTCGCGGGATACGCGTTTGGATCGAATTACTTTCGTATGCATTGTTGGCACAATTAATCATTAACTCTCATTTTCTCTACCCACCCTTTATATTTTATTTTGATTATTGATGCAATAGAAACTATATTCAGAAATACATTTGCAATAAATATATTTATTTGTTTTAAAAGATTGTGTTGATCATACAAATGACATTTGACATATGTCAACTCTGATCTGAAAACGGATTTCTGATTCGGAATCAGCACCCCCGAAAACATATAAAACGACATCCCACTCCAAAATCAGACTGACATTTGACAGATGTCAACTCTAATCTGAAAACGGATCCTGAATTCGGAATCAGCACCCCCGAAAACGTATTAAACGATACCCCACTTCAAAATCAGACTGACATTTGACAGATGACAATTTTCAATCGTCTTTTATTTCCTATTCCTTTGATTTGCCACACTATGTTTGTTTTCAAGAATTGATCTCTATCAGCAACAATTAGTTTTATCTGTTGATTATTTTTTGGAAAATCAACAGGTTCGATTTCTGGTTAGGGTAATGACTTTTTCAAAAATCTAATGATGCAGTTTTAGTTTTTGTCAAAATCGGGCACGCAACTCCTTTCAGCATTTACTGCTATCTCCTATAGTTTAGGATATAGCCCTGAAGGTCCATGCAAAAAAATCACCCTATTTATATCTATAAATAGGGTGATTTTTTTGCATTTTTTTTTCACTTTGTTTAATTTTCAGCCGTCAGCAGTAGCAAAACACTTCGTAGCTCTATCAACAAATCAAGAAAAGGTGACTGCGTTCGGTATCGACTCCAAGAACATGTTCGGTTTCTGGGACTGGGTTGGTGGCAGGTGAGATAATATACCTACATGTAATAAATATGAATAATAATAAATAAATATTACAGGACATTCCACACATCGCCATCTAGCCCCAAGTTAAGTAACTAGACTTGTGTAATGGGTGCTAGTCAACTACTAGTAAATATTATATACTTAAAATACATAGAAACAACCAGACCACAGACAAATATAAATACTTGCCTGAGGCCGTAATCGAACCCGCAACCCTGTGTTTAGCAGTCCGGCATGGTGACCATTGTGCCAACTGGGTCGACATAATCGTGAACCCATTATCCATTTTTCGTCCGACATGTAAAATAGGTTCACGGTTAACGGATCCCCCAACGGTCCCCCTGTCAAGAACTACCTCACGATTAACCGCCCCCCTGGACAAAAATAAAACCGGCCAAGTGCGAGTCGGATTCACACACGAAGTGCTCCGTTTCATGTTGTATGGAAGCCTCACTAAATTGTTTGTAGTATTTGTTGTTATAGCGGCAACTGAAATACATAATCTGTGAAAATTTCAACTGTCTAGCTATCACGGTTCATGAGATACAGCCTGGTGACAGACAGACAGACGGATACTAAAAACAGAAAATTTAAAAATGTTTTGAGTAAGTATGTTTTTAAGAATTTAAGGTTACTATTTTTAGGCAATATTTCTTTCTTAATTTTACTCCCAACAGGGGAGGCAAAAGACTTTTAACCTATACAGCCCCATCTGACATACAATATTTTTTAGGGTTTCTTGCTCTATATTAATAAGGGCAACAGGGAGAAGCTTGAAATATTCACAGAATATTAATTTCATTGTTTGTTTGTGTAACCAGGTACTCACTGTGGTCTGCTATTGGTCTGTCCATATCTCTATACATTGGGTTTGATAACTTTGAGAAGCTGTTGGAGGGTGCCAATTTTATGGACAATCATTTCGTTACTGCACCTTTGGAAAAAAACGTAAGTGGAGATTGACGCTTAACGTCCCGTGTCCCTTTGTATGCTTAGATCTTTAAAACTACGCAACGGATTTTGATGCGTTTTTTTAATAGATAGAGTGATTCAAGAGGATGGTTTATATTATGTATAATATATGCATAATATAGCCGTGCGAAGCCGGAGCGGGTCGCTAGTGGATTATATAAATTGAAACTGTCAAAAAACATTTTCATTCAAAATTTGAAGTGTGTTTCTTATTTGTTTGGTTTCTGAGCCCCTATTCTCAGCGGACCCCCTGTCAAGAACTATCTCACGCTTATCGCCCTTGACTAGGGGAGACGATAAGCGCTTATTTAAAACTAGCGACCCGCCCCGGCTTCGCACGGCTATATTATGCATGTATTATACATATAAACCTTCCTCTTGAATCACTCTATCTATTAAAAAAACGCATCAAAATCCGTTGCGTAGTTTTAAAGATTTAAGCATACATAGGGATATAGGGACATAGGGACAGAGAAAGCGACTTTGTTTTATACTATGTAGTGATAAGATCGGATGTTCACGCCCATAAAATACCAAATGATTCTGGAAAAGGCCAATAAATACTTAAGGCTGCTAAACGCAACGCGCCAGAAATACCCGTAGCTTACAACTAATATTGTTGATTGTAACGAATGTGTTTTGTTTTTCTCAAAAGTGCTGAGATGGAATTGTAGGTGAAACTTTTACCGATATTTTGGAGTAATTTCGAGGCGTAAATTCTTTGTCATTTCAAAGCTAGACTAGTTTTAACTCTTAATTTTGGGATAGCTTCAAAACTATAGGAAATGTTTGGCTCAAAATCACACCAAAATGTCGGTAAAAATCTCACCTACAATTCCATCTCAGCACTTTTGAGAAAAACAAAACACACTCTTAACAATCAACAATTTTCACCAACGAAGGCGACCGGTGCCAATAGTAACTACATATTTAATAGGCTGTATCATAATTTTTTGTTTGGAGATTTTTTCTTAGTTTTATGTAGGTAGTAGGAGTTTTGTCAATTTTACGAAATATTTAGTTTTTAATTAAGGTGACATTTGGCCCTTAGTACCCGCACGTACCATATTATAATTATGTTTCAGGCGCCTGTAATATTAGCCCTTCTCGGCGTATGGTACAGCAATTTCTACGGAGCTGAGACTCACGCTCTTCTACCTTACGATCAGTATTTACACAGGTATCATTATTATTATATTTACTAACCAGCGACCCGCCCCGGCTTCGCACGGCTATATTATGTATGTATTATACATATAAACCTTCCTCTTGAATCACTCTATCTATTACAAAAAAAACCGCATCAAAATCCGTTGCGTAGTTTTAAAGATTTAAGCATACATAGGGATATAGGGACAGAGAAGGCGACTTTGTTTTATACTATGTAGTGATAGTGACTAGCAGCGCTTCGCGGTTTCACCCGCGTAACTTCCGATCCCGTGGTAATATCGGGATAAAAAGTAGCCTATGTTACTGTCAATGAATTAGTGTATCATCATATCAAGTTTCATCTAAATCTAAAAGACCACTTTACACAGCGCCATCTAGCTAAGCAACTAGGCTTGTGTTATAGCAGCTATATAATGGATAGAGTACTTATATACTCTTCCTTTGTGTATATTTATACAGAAACACCCATACTACACACAAATATGTGTACATAAATATTTGTCTGAGGTGGGAATTAAACCCACAATCTGCATTGCAGGCGTACAAGAGTTCGTCTATATGTCAATACGTAGAGCTATGAAAACATTATCTTTCTATTTTGAAGTCGGCTAACTAACCCCTCCATTATTGTTACAGATTCGCCGCGTATTTCCAACAAGGCGATATGGAGAGTAACGGAAAATACGTGACTCGTTCCGGGGCCCGGGCGGAGTACTCCACCGGCCCCATAGTGTGGGGCGAGCCGGGGACCAACGGGCAACATGCCTTCTACCAACTTATACATCAAGGAACTAGGTACATTACAACTATATTACATATACGTGACCCGTTCCGGGGCCCGGGCGGAGTACTCCACCGGCCCCATAGTGTGGGGCGAGCCGGGAACCAACGGGCAACATGCCTTCTACCAACTTATACATCAAGGAACTAGGTACATTACAACTATATTACATATACGTGACACGTTCCGGGGCCCGGGCGGAGTACTCCACCGGCCCCATAGTGTGGGGCGAGCCGGGAACCAACGGGCAACATGCCTTCTACCAACTTATACATCAAGGAACTAGGTACATTACAACTATATTACATATACGTGACCCGTTCCGGGGCCCGGGCGGAGTACTCCACCGGCCCCATAGTGTGGGGCGAGCCGGGGACCAACGGGCAACATGCCTTCTACCAACTTATACATCAAGGAACTAGGTACATTACAACTATATTACATATACGTGACACGTTCCGGGGCCCGGGCGGAGTACTCCACCGGCCCCATGGTGTGGGGCGAGCCGGGGACCAACGGGCAACATGCCTTCTACGCACGCCTAAACATGCCTAGATTAATTGGCGATATTTAAAATTACAGAAAGACTATAAAAATTTGCTATTTTCTTTGATTTTCCACTCTATGTTTGTTTCCAAGAATTGATCTCTATTAGCAACACTCGATTGGTATAAAAATATAGAATTATTATTTTTTCGCAAAATCAACGGTCGCAAAATTCTGAGTTTTTATTAGTATAGGATTTAGCCCGAAGGCCCGCGTAAAAAAATCATCTTGTATATTGATATTTTTTCTATCAAGTTTAAATTATTATTTTTAAATTTTTAGTTCTTTTTATTTTATAAACAAGAAACATATTAAAGCTTATTTTTAAAAGTTTTTTTCCCCAGGTTTTTTCCCTTTTCCCTCGCCAACACGCGATAAGGAACTTCGTTTCAAAATTAAACCTTGTTATTTGTTACAGACTGATCCCCTGTGACTTCATAGCTCCGGCACAAACTCACAACCCGATCTCAAATGGAATCCATCACAAGATCCTGCTGGCTAACTTCTTGGCGCAAACCGAGGCGCTTATGAAGGGGAAAACTACGGAAGAGGTACAACTTGTATTACTGTTTTTTTAGGTTTCCGTAACCAAAGAGTAAAAAGTTAAAAATGAAGCTAACACCTAATAGGGATTATAGACCTTAGTATGAATTTCAGATACTAAGGTCTTTTGAGGTATAATCCGCGCGCAATGAGAAGGGGATGGAACTTTGTCAAAGTAAATCGAAAATGACAGAAAAGTAGCGTCAGCAAAAAAGTTCTGAATAATAATTAGGTATAAATTAGTTATTTGCACGGTCATAGTGTCGCGGATTTGAAACGGACCCATTGATTAAAAGTAAAATTATTATTGTCTGTGGTAGATTGTCTATGGAGCAATGGCGATTTATTTTAAAAAAATGTTGTTTCTCTAAAATTATAAATAAAACGAGCACATAGGGACCGTATATGTGTCAGTATGTATGTTTGTCCATGAATTCTTCAGATACAGTAGAAATACCTATACTATATGCCTACACTAAAGATGAATAAATAAATAAAAAACAAAAATAATTACCTATTATTCAGAACTTTTATGCTAACTCTACTTGAAAACTGTCATTTTCGATTTACTTTGACAAGGTTCCATCCCGTTCTCATTGCGCGCGGATTATAAGTACGGAAGCCTGGAACACGGGATTCTTTTACTAAGACTCCACTGTCTGTCACCGGGCTGTATCTAATGAACCGTGATAGCTAGACAGTTAAAAATTTCACAGATTATGTATTCTGGTTCAAATTCTGTTGCCGCTATGACAACAAATACTAAAAACAGAAAAATAAATAAATGGGGCTCTGCTACAATATGGTGCGGAACCCTTCGTGCGTGATACCGACTCGCACTTAGCCGGTTTTTTATTTATTTCTTTTTGTGTGTGGAATTAAGAGGTAAATTAGAAATCTGTGCCTAAGAGTAATTTTCGCCTACAATACCAAAAAAAATCATACCCAAATCGCCATTTACGCTTGACAAAAAAAAGAACTCAATTTAAAAAGACCACAAAATTATGTATTTTTTGTTTTCCAGGCCAAAGCCGAGCTAGATAAATCCGGCATGGCTCCAGAGGCAGTCTCCAAGATATTACCACACAAAGTGTTCCTAGGTAACCGTCCAACCAACTCCATTGTTGTCAAGAAGGTTACACCGTTCACTCTCGGAGCTTTGATTGGTAAGATCATATTTATGTTATAAAAGCAATGGTCACCATGCGGGACTGCCAAACGCAGGGTCGCGGGTTCGATTCCCGCCTCAGACAAGTATTTATGCTTAGAATTTGTCTGTGGTCTGGTTGTTTCTATGTATATATTTACAAAAGAAAAGTATATAAGTATTATATCCGTTGTCTAACACCTATAACACAAGTCTAGTTACTTAGTTTGGGGCTAGATGGCGATGTGTGGAATGTCCTGCAATATTTATTATTATTTATAAATGATCCCGATCCCCTGGGAATATCGGGATAAAAAAAAGGCTACTTCTACTTGTACTTTTATACGGGCTGTTTTCCGCGATTAGACCCTTTTTAATTGGGTCCCTTTTGCGTGAAGATGGAGTAGGCTTACCCAGCACCTACTACCCTCTCAGCTCAGTCGACCATGTCCAGAGGAGAGAACTTGTCAATACTTCTGGAGCCAACTAAGCCGCGGGTTTCATCACGATGTTTTCCTTCACCGTAAGAGCAATGTCAATTAGCGCACATACATTTTTCTTAAGAAAAATACATTGGTGCACGGCCGGCCTGGATTCGAACCCACGACCTTCAGAATGAAAGTCGAGGTATCTACCACTAGGCCAACACCGCTCTTAAAAAAAAAAAAGGCTATGTTACTCCCAATTAATTACTGTATCCTCATACCAAGTTTCATCTAAATCGGTCCAGTAGCTTCGGAGCCTATTCAATGCAAACAATTGTAATATTAGTAAGTTATCTAGCTACCATAACACAATTCTTTGCTTAGCTTACGGCTAGATGGCGCTGAATGGATTGTCCTGTAGTATTTGACGAGCTCTGTAGCGCATCGGACGAACGCCCGCCTGCGACGCAGAAGGTTGGGTTCGATTCCCGTCTCTAACAAATACCATGAGTATTTGTTAGAGACGGGAATCGAATATTTGTCTCTAGTCTCGGTATTTCTGTATGCATAATAAATAAATATTGCAGGACATTCCACACATCGCCATCTAGCCCCAAGCTAAGTAACTACACTTGTGTTATGGGTGCTAGACAACGGATATACTACTTATATACTTTTATTTTGTAAATATATACTTATAATACATAGAAACAACCAGACCACAGACAAATATCTCAACACTAGCTGCGCTCCGCGGTTTCACCCGCGTAACGCCCGATCCCGTGGGAATATCGGGATAAAAAGTAGCCTATAACCTTCCTCGATAAATGGACTATCCAACACAAAAAGAATTTTTCAATTCGAACCAGCAGTTCCTGAGATTAGCGCGTTCAAACAAACAAACAAACTCTTCAGCTTTATAATATTATTAGTATAGATAAATACTTGTCTGTGGCGGGAATCGAACCCGCAACCCTGTGTTTGGCAGTCCGGCATGGTGACCATTGTGCCAACTGGGTCGTCGAAATAATAACTATCATTTACTAAAGAAAAGAATATTTATATTATTTATTAAATTTCCAGCCCTATACGAGCATAAGATCTTCACCCAAGGAGTGATATGGGACATCAATTCCTTCGACCAATGGGGCGTGGAGCTCGGCAAACAACTTGCTAAGGCCATCGAGCCCGAGTTGCAAGATGACAAGCAAGTCACATCTCATGATGCCTCAACCAACGGCTTGATTAACTTCTTGAAGGCTAACTTTTAAATTAAGGTTAATTTTTACAATGTCGCTTGATTTGTGTTTAATGGGTTTGCTTTTCACATAAACTTAAATGTCTTAAACTCACACCCCCTTATTCCAAAATGAGGTTTAAGGATAGTCCGAGATGTCGATTTAAACCTTAGATTTAGACACAGATTTACTTGTGAACTATAGTCTAAACACTATCCCTATAGATTATATAGGAATAGTGTTTAGACTATAGTTCACGAGTAAATCTGTGTCTAAATCTAAGATTTAAATCCACATCTCGGACTATCCTTAAACCTCAATCTGGAATAAGGGGGACATGGTATAACGTTTTTAGCATAATTTAATAAGGCATAACTATATTTGACACAACTACATTAAACATTACTGCATTTAACATAACATACTTCGGCATAATAATGAATGGCATAAAATCAAAAAGCATAAACAAATAAAGCATAAACTAAATTTGGTATAAAACACAAATTAAGAGCTCTTTAAAACGCAATTTTTAATTTTATGAACCTAAACGCTCGCTTCGTTCGCGTATTTTTTGTCACGATATCTACCTACCTTTATGGCACTCAATTACGTTTTATTACCATTTTGATCTAAAAAAAATATGCCAAGACTATCTATTAGACCAAGAACATCCATAAAAAAAATACATACAACCGAATTGAGAACCTCCTCCTTTTTTTGAAGTCGGTTAAAAATACAGTAAAAACATGCTAAGACTATTTGCCAAAACAAATTATGACAGAAGACTATGTCAGAAATAATTATGTAAAATTAAGTTATGACAAGGGCTTATTATGCCATAACTGTTATGCCAAACTATATTACATTCAAGTTTATGGCAAAAGTAAGGTCCCATATTTATTCCCGGTTTACATTATTCCAGTAATTAAAATGAATTGAAACCATAAGTTGTTTACGCACTCATATTTTATTACTTGCTTTAGATTGCTGTGGCCTTATTGGAATAACGTAAACACTGCTTAATGAATGAAAATGATCTTAAATCTATTGATATACTTAATTTGGTGAATGAAATATACAGGATGATTTTTTTAAATACTTACAATTTTTTTAAACTATAAGAGGTAGCAAAAAATGCTAGAAAGAGTCGCGTAATAGCCGATTTTCACAAAACCTTTTTTCTGGATCATTAGATTTTCGGAAAAGTCAATATCGAATGAAATCTGTTTTTGCATAAATAATCACCTATATTTTAGTAGTGATAGTGTTGCTGATAAATATCAATTCCTGAAAACAAACTTAGTAAGCCAACTCAAAGAAAACGACCTCTGGCGCGTCGGGCGAACACCCGACTGCGACGCAGAAGGTTGCGGGTTCGATTCCCGCCGGGAACAAGTATTTATGTTGACCATAAATTCTTGTTTCTGGTTCTGGGTGTTTCCTATATGTATAATATGTATATATTTACAAAAAAAAATGTATATAAGTAGTTTATCCGTTATCTGGCACCCATAACACAAGCATTAAGTTGCTTAGCTTGGGGCTGGATGGCGATGTGTAATATGTCCTGAAATATTTTTATTTTTTATTTTTTTTTAAGAAAATAGCTTATTTTTTTAGTTATCTGCAGTTTTAGTTTTTGACAAAATCGTCGTTGCTATCTCGTATGGCTTAGGAAATGGCCCTTCACCCATTTAAAGATTCATCCTGTATAATATTATGAATATATAATATGTTTTATTGTGAAATCTCATGTTTTAAAATTCAACACTGTTGATCAAATTTGATTTCTCTTGTTGTGTAGGTAATTTATTTTGTGTAAAAAAAGTCTTTCCTTCTTCTTGATGTGCTGCATAGAAATCACAAAATGAGCCTCTGATAATGGTTAAATTATGTATGAACCCCGTATATTTGTTACTGTGTTTAGTTTGTATGTGTTATACGCTTTTTAGTATCCTTAAAGTAAGAAAGAATCGAAATGTTCTTTATATATTGATTTTGTGTAAAGGGCAGACTGAGTTAAAGGCGCTAGTAAAAAGTATGAAGTCTTGCATAGTAATCACCTCGCCTCGGTCTTTGTTGTAAAAATATCGTATGGAGGCGTAAAAGTAAGAAAGCGGACCCCGGAAGCCATATATATTTTGCCAGAATTTTAACTTCGCCGGCCCCTTAAAATGTAATTACCTACTGCCTTTTGCGTTTCAAAAGTGGATCGTGCACTTAAGAGGCATCAAAATATGTAAGCGACAATATTTTAGATGTATTTATAAGATATTATTGTAGAAAGTTGAAATATTTATTACCTATCATAGTTGTATGTTGGCAGAATAGTAAATAAAATTACTTTTTGCAAGAGTCATTGTTTTTTATTGTAATATTAAAATAAGGAGCACAGCTCTTGATAATTACAAAAAATATCTTAAAGTATGAGAAACTAGCTGCGCCGCACGGTTTCACCCGCGTAAGTCTGAGTCCAAAACGAGGTTTAAGGATAGTCCGAGATGTAGATTTAAACCTTAGATTTAGATAAAGATTTACTCGTGAACTATAGTCCAAAAACTATCCCTTAGTGTTTAGATACGGATAGTGTTTAGACTATAGTTCACGAGTAAATCTGTATCTAAATCTAAGGTTTAAATCTACATCTCGGACTATCCTTAAACCTCGTTTTGGAATAAGGGGGATATTATATGTTTATATAGCTATTTACATTCAGAGTTTCAAAGCAATGGGTTCAGTAGCTTTAGCGCATTTTTTGGAGTAATAAACCTACAAACTTTCACGTTTATAATATTAGTAAGATATAAATGCTGGTTTCGAGCGTAAAGGCGCAGCTTCGAAACAAGAAATGAAATCAAGAAAACATGTCAATTATTACTATAGTAGGTACGCAATAGAGGTCAAAATTAAAAAAAGTTATTTTTGTTTCATTCAATGAGCAAAAACATGCTTCGAGCTTCGTTAGGCATTTTTACACATACCTACTTGGTAGTCTGTACAGTGACGTCAAAAGAAATAAATAAGAAACCATTTTTAAACAATCAAGCGGTGGTAGGCCTTTGCCGGCGCGGTTTCTAACACCACCCCAGGACAAAGTCATGGTGCCAAGTGACTCCTTGGATTTCATCATGTTGTCCATCCATGCCGCTCTCTTTCTAAGCGAGCATGCTCGACCTCATCATCGGGACATTATCAAATGCAAGCCTATTTTGTGTAAAAACGTAAAAAAAACCTCTTCTGATAGAAACATCTACCAAAATCTCAATACGGGGTTTTTTACTATGCAATTACTATGCAAGTCGTTGAGGGCTACTTCTGTGCACTTTGGAAAACCTACAATTTTTGAGGTTACATTCACCTGTTCCTTACACGGAGAGGTCATTAAATTTAAGATTATACTTATTTTTTAGTTCTATCTACTGTTCGAGTCTGAAAGATCTTTGTTTACAAAATCTGCTGATTTCCGAATTCACCTAACCTCAAAATTTTCAAATAAATGTTAAAATTTCCGTAGTCTTATAAATCAATGTAGTCGTAGAACAAAAGAAGGTGCACAAAAGTAGCCATAACCCTGTATATTGGTTTTAGTTGTTGGTCTTATCGTCTTTTGCTTCTGATTAGAATAAGTCAAAAACGAAACCCGGGAACATACATTGCGCTACTTGGATACCCAATACCCATGGAGCTGAAGAATCTATTTTATTTCTTTTAAGTTCGCTGTCCGGACCACCCTGTTTAATTAACTTAAAACTAAAGTATCATAAAGTTATTTAGGTTTCCTACCCCGGCCGCCACCGCTGCCCGTCTTCGCCTTCTTTTTCGCTGCGTTTTTCTTATCCTCTTCCGCTTTCCGTTTCGGATTTGGCGTTGTTTTGACCTGGAATTTTGACAAATATGTGACGTAAATAACTACGGCATGGCAATACTTGAGCTTATACACACATAGAAACAATATGATAAATGAAAAATTCTTTGTTGAATAATTGATACTTAGTGAACTAGATGTGGAAAAAAATATAAGCATTTAAGGTGAAAGGGTACCTGCGCTCTCTCCATACAAACGTAGTCGACTGTTTCCTCCCTGGATAATGACACTAGCACAAATATTTTGTGCCATAAAACATATAACTGCCATGACTATGCCCCTATGTTTTGTTTTTTTTCATTTTCTAGTTATCATAGAAATTAAAATAAAAGAAATAAAAAAAAACATACATACAAACAAATTGAGAACCTCCTCCTTTTTTTGAAGTCGGTTAAAAATAGGGGCATGGTCATTGGTCATGGCAGTTATAAGTTTTATGCACCAAAAATATTTGCTCTAGTGTCATTATCCAGGGAGAAAACAGTCGAATATGTTTGTAATAGTTTGTATGGAGAAAGCCCCCGGTACCCTTTCCTCTTAAAGTCACTTGTTTTTCATTTTCTCCATCAGCATCTGACGCCATTACACATATAGGAACTCCAAGAACTTAACCTCCTTGCAAACAAGTAATTTTTGCTCGAAGTTTTACCATTATTCTTTTAGAGAATCGAATCAGGATCCTAAACTTTTAAAGAGTTGAATACTTCACTATCACTATCACTCTATGATTCCTCTATGCTATTATCACTACATAGTATAAAACAAAGTCGCTTTCTCTGTCCCTATATCCCTATGTATGCTTAGATCTTTAAAACTATGCAACGGATTTTGATGCGGTTTTTTTTAAATAGATAGATAGAGTTAAATAGATAAATAAATAGTAGATTTTTAAATAGATAGAGAGAGTAAATAGATAGATTTTAAATAGATAGAGACTTAGTAGACTAAGTTTTCGTCGCTCGGTCACAAGACTTTTTAGCTTAGTGGTTTTGAGCGCTACTTAACACTTGTATGAATTTGTGATTCGAATCTCACAGAACACTTCAGTTGTTGCTTGAATATTTTTTTGGTTTATTTTTTTTAAATTTTTTATAAGTTTTCACTTCTGTCGTTATTTTTGAAAACCATTTTCTTTACATATATTTATTTATACAAAAGTCCTTTACCGTAAAGAATCCATCAAGTCGTCCTTGTGTGGTGCCAGTGCGCGCTTTGATCAGCTTTTTCGCGCCATTTCTGACTCTGTCCTCGTTGAACTGACGGTCTCCACAAAGGAATTTCACCAGGCCTTCCTCATCAGGGTCAGTCCATTTAATCTAGAATTTAAAAAATATGTAGTTATATAAGTTAGATGAGTTTATAGGGTCCACTGTCCGTCCGTCTGTCTGTCACCAGGCTGTATCTCATAAACTGTGGTAGCTAGAAATTGAAATTTTCATAGATGTTGTATTTCTGTTGTCAACAAATACTAAAAACAGAAAAAAATAAATATTATTTGAGTTTATTTTTAAGAATTTAAGGTTATTTGATGTTTACTATTATTTTAGGCAATATTTTTTTAATGATATTCCCAAAAATGCAGGCAAAAGACTTTTAACCTATACAGCCTCGTCTGACATACAATATTTTTTAGGGTTTTTTGCTCGATATATATCGATCATAATGGTACGGAAAACTTCGTGCGCGAGTCCGACTCGCACTTGGCCGATTTATTTATTAAGTCACCTCAATATCCTTAGCATCAGCAACCTCTGGTTCCAGGAACAGCTGCCTCGCCCTCTCATAGTCCCAATCCTCAGGCGGTTGGTACTTGTTAGTGTCAATGTTCTTTAGTACTTGGTCCAAGGAACGGTGCTGTTTGATCAGGTCGATGGCTCGTTTGGGACCCACACCACGGATTGAACCGCAGTAGTCGCAGCCGAGCAGGATGCAGAGGTCTATGAACTGGTAAACAAAAACCCTTCATGAGCTGGTCATCTTTCTAGACGTTTTAGCGGTTCGGCGCTCTCTCCATACAAACGTAGTCGACTGTTTCCTCCCTGGATAATGACACTAGCACAAAATTTTTTGTGCCATAAAACCTATAACTGCCATGACTATGCCCCTATTTTTTGTTTTTTTTTTTTCATTTTCTAATTATCATAGAAATTAAGATTCAAAAAACAAAAAAACAAAAATAGGGGCATGGTCATGGCAGTTATAAGTTTTATGCACGTTTGTAATAGTTTGTATGGAGAACCCCCGGTACCATTTCCTCTTAAGTTACTATGCCTGTTGTGTCCAAAGGCTTTTGTTTATAGAAACAAGTATGCAGATACGTGTTCGACGGCGGGAATCGAACTCTCAACCCGCTGCGTGTCAGGCTCTCCACATTCCACATAGGTCTTGCCATGTGCAAAGTATATTAACTTTTAAATATTTTTATAGGTCGTGATCCCGCAAAAATTTCGGGATCAGAAGTCCTTCTGTCCTTCTTTGTCGATTTTCATCCAAATTGGTCTAAAATAAATATTGCAGGAAATTCTATACATCGCCATCTAGGCCCAAGCTAAGTAACTACACTTGTGTGATGGGTGCTAGACAATGGATATACTATTCTTTTGTAAATATATACTTATAATACATAAAAAAACCAGACCACAGACGAATATCTAAGTAATACTTGTCTGAGGCGGGAATCGAACCCGCAACCCTGTGTTTGGCAGTCCGACATGGTGTCCATTGTGCCAACTGGGTCGTCATTAGACCATGACGACAACAAAACAAACAAATTAATAAACTTTCCTATTTTTTAAACAACCCTTACTTCTGTATGGTTAAGTTCTAATCCTTGTAAGACATTATCAAGATGGAATTCCTGGACGGGCATCTTCCTGGCTTCAGAGAAGGTGAGGTGTCGAAGTAGCACGTCGGATCCAAAGGTCAGGGCGTCCATGTCTTCTGTTGCTACTGCAAACACTTTACCGGCTTTCACCTGGTGTTTATAATGATTTGATTAATTAGTTTGAATTTGTATATTTATTGGATAGGATTGCTAGTTAATATCCGGATAAAAATATGAAATGTTGATATTCTAATGTTATTTATTTCAAAACTAGCAGCGGCCCGCGGTTTCACTCGCGTAATAATTTTCTGCGCAACTTACTTAATTTTAATTTATTAAATTTATTACCAGGAATACTATCAAACTTACACACTAAACGCAAGGCTATATTATGCATGTATTATACTTATAAACCTTCCTCTTGAATCACTCTATCTATTAAAAAAAGCCGCATCAAAATCTGTTGCGTAATTTTAATGCTTAAATCTTTAAAACTACGCAACGGATTTTGATGCGGTTTTTTTGAATAGATAGAGTGATTCAAGAGGAAGGTTTTTATGTATAATACATGCTTAGTATACCCGTGCGTGCCGGGGCGGGTCGCTAGTAAAATATATCTTTACCAATGCAGCGCACTGGGCCTCCGCCTCGCAAGGTGCCTCGACAACGGGCACACCCATCAGTTTGAGTAGTTCCCGCGCCTCCTCGCCGTGATGTCGCGTCACTTTCACAAGGCGACGGTTGAACTTCTCCATTTGGGCTTGGTCACCTGAAAGGATTAAATAAAACTTATGGCCGATGCTGATTAAAATGAGTTCTACAGTTATAGACCTTGGCCGGCAGCTTCTAACGCCACATCCTGGAAAGTCATGGTGCCAAGTGACTTGTCTTGTCCATCATGTTGTCCAGGCATGCCGTTCTCTTTCTAGTCAAGCATGCTACATCCTCATTGCTACCCATCAGGTGAGATGAGGTCAAATGCAAGTCAATCAATTTTGTGTCAAAAAAATTGAGGGTTGCAAAAAACCCATCCTACAACAGATTTTATTGTATCAATGGAATTCCTGCCTGCTGGTTGCAGTGGTTAATCTGGAAGTTTTAATTGTTTCCCCAGGTTTTTACAGGTAGACCATGGTTAGGTGGGTGGGGCTTCTCCGAACATGACACTCTGTGACTATGCAATTTTTCTCATTTGATAACCAACTACAGGCTCGGTCTCATCAATCGCTGGCATCTCTTCAGGAGGCCTGCAGCAGCCTTTTCAGGCTGCTGGCTTTTTAGAAGGACCTGGAATGGTTGTAGTGACAAGGAGGATCTTCTCATACGCACAATGGCTCAGGACAATAGGTGACGTCAATAGCCTTTCAAAAAATGTTGAGAAACCACATCTAGTGGCAAAATTTATGGAGGAGCTGGGCTGGTTCTCCCTGTGACAAGTGGAACCTCACGCTAAAGGGACCCAACTAAAGAGGTCTTATTGTGGGAAATATCCCATATACAAGTACATGGCCCACATGAAGAGGCTAAGTGCAGAACTAAACTAGCTTCGAAAACAGAATTAAATTATCGTTTTACATAATGAATTTCCATAACTAGCTATGAACCATCCCTTACCAGCTTCAGTAGCTTTCTGCAGCTCCTTCTCCGCCTCTTCCCTTCTCTCAGCCCGTTTATTCAACTGATGTGACTTCATATCTGGAGGTTTCCCATCAAATACATACACTGGCTTGATTCCGTTCTCGACCAAACGGATTGTGCGGTAAAATGTCCCCATCAGGTGGGAGGTGGTTTCACCGTCGACGGAGACTAGTTGAGCACCTGGTGGGAGGTGAAATGAGGTTAGAGGTTTGTGGGATCTTATTTTAGTAGTGAAGTATGATTATAGGTCTATATAAAATTGTCAACACTGATTGATTGATAATTTGTACTTTAAGGTGAAAGGGTACCTGCGCTCTCTCCATACAAACATAGTCGACTGTTTCTTCCCTGGATAATGACACTAGCACAAATATTTTTGTGCCATAAAACCTATAACTGCCATGACTATGGCTACTTTTTGTTTTTTTTTTTCATTTTCTAATTATCAGAGAAATTAATATTAAAAACATTAAAAAAGAAAACAAAAAATAGGGGCATGGTCATTGGTCATGGCAGTTATAAGTTATAAGCACCAAAAATAGTTGCTCTAGTGTTATTATACAGGGAGAAAACAGTCGACTATGTTTATAATAGTATGGAGAGAGCCCCCGGTACCCTTTCCTCTTAAACAGCTATTGTGCATATAGGATCGCTATATTATCGCCAATGATCAGTTATATTATACCTATACTAATATTACAAAGAGGAAATATTTTATTGTTAGTTTGTATTGAATAGACTCCGAAACTACTAAACCGATTTTAATGAAACTTGGTATGAGGCTAATAGATTCATTGGGAATGTCATAGGCTACTTTTTATCCTTATATTCTTACGGGATCAGGAGTAACGCGGGTGAAACCACGAGGTGTTGCTAGTAGCCTATTTATTTAATTGATCGGATACAGGGGATTTAAAAAAAATTGGTATTTACGAGGTTATTTACCGCAGGACGCGGATTTGTGTATGAAATGAGTTGAATCTAGATTGTTTTTACCTGAATTATGTACGTTAGACAAAAATCTACACAAATCTAAACAAAAAGTAAGTGTAAATGAAAACTAACCTTCACTCCGCACCGCAATGAGAAACTGATATAAGCTCATAGATGCATCGATAGCTATCTTACGACCTGGAAATTACAATTTGAACGCTTAATTCATGGTTAAAGGGGGAAAAATGTTAAAAACATCGGAAGAAATAAGAGTAACCAGTACCAAAGTAATTTTTGATTTCCATTTCTTTTACAGCTTGCGGAGCGATGTCCGCTATGAGTTTTGATAAGCCGAGAATACCCATTCTGCTTTATGTTAACACTATACACAATTTATTAGAGAAAATTTGATTAGAGTCACAACGAAAAATGTATTTTTCTGTTATTTTGCGGATTTTGGCGGGGAACGAAACGTCAAATCAGTCGACACATTAGCGACAGTGACAGATGAATGAAAAATTGAAAAATCAATGAATCTTCTTTCTTGCTCTAACGCTCAGTAATAAAAAGAGATGAAAGATGATCGTAAAATTTTCGTACACAAGCAGACTAGTGATGCCCATCGCACTTCAATCGATTCACACCAAATCGATTAGTGAATGAAACTTAATCAAAAATCAAAATAAATACTTTTATTTGCGTGTTTTTAATAAATAAAACTATTTATCGTGCTAAATAAATAATATAAGAAAATCTGTTAAAAGTTTACCAACATCGCCAACTAGCAAGCGAGAAGTACAAGTTAATCCGATAAGGAAATCGGAAGAACAAAAACAAAGTACACTACAAACCTACAATCAGCTGATAAATTTGGTTAGTTACCTAGTTTATATTTGGACACTAACTAACGGTGGGCGTGTGTTGTCATTGACCATTGTAAAAATAATACGAATATAAATCTGACAAAATGGGTAGCTTATTAAGTGCTAATATGGAACAATTTAGGAAAAATCAGGAAGCGCTTCAAGCTATACAAGTAAGCAACGACGTAATGAAATTACCCATATTAATATAAATATAATATATTAATATAATGTTATAATAATAAAGTTTTATATTTTAAGATGGAAAGACAAATACAAATGCAGTACCAAATACAAGAGCGTGCAATGGCTATGCAGCTTGCAAGAAGTAGAGACACCTGCTTGTGGATTACTGCATTTTATGTTACGGCTGCCACTGGATTATTTACAGGGTAAGTTTATGTTAAGCATATTCATTATACTTAAATGAATTTAATTTATAAAGCTCTTCTGTCATATATTTATCGCTTTTAGGTTCAGAAGAACTAAAAGGCCCTATCTCCTGATGCCTTTAGTTCCATTGACGTTTGTTACTTTATATTATTGGGATGCGGCATACGGAAACAAAATCCATAGAATACGAAGTAAGTTATAATTTATTTTATTTCCACTGACTACTACCTACCTACTTACCTGAACAAATTGGAATTTAAATAAATTGAACTTTATTCACAAAAAATATTTACGTGACCTTATACTTTGCCTTGAACTTTGAGATTATTAGAGTAAGCGCAGATAACTACGATAAAAAATGTAATAAATAAACCTACATAAGGTGGGTAAAAATTATACATTATACCTAGACATTAAGTACTTATTTTATGTAAACCGTTGGTAAAATTTTGTCGTAGATAATTAATATGGTTTTGATCAAAAGTCTGCCTACTTGTACAGTGAGCCCGCATATTGCTACCATTGCTTGTCTACCACAATGCGTTATTGATTGTTGTGTTTACACTAGGTACAACTTGGTAGATAGCACTCACATACTTATTTATTTATGGCACCGGGTGTTACTTAGCAACTAAATAACAATATTTTATTTTAAAATTAAATAAATTCTTTTCTCAGGCTAGAAATAATTTGCTGATGCAATTATAGTAAGATATTTAAAATTTCATTAATCTTTATAATACCTAGGTACCGAACGGATATTTATGTTCCGGCTGCACTCCTATCTAAGTAGATAACATTAGGCAAGAATGACATGTGTATATTGTTATCGCTTATATTGATATTATCCTTCAAAATAAACTGCACGTAGTGAATATTAATTTTGCAAAACATCCAGTCATGACTACTTGCGGAAATCGTTATTAGTATGTAGGTTTGTTTGTACTTCACTTGTACAGTAAGTACCTAAGTAGATTATTGATTTTTTCCGTGTAACTAATTGCACCAGATTCTAAAAACAAATACAATAATGTACTTACCTGCGGGTTATAAGAGCCAACTGCCACCTTAATTAAAAATCTTAATATTTCATAAAAATAGGGAAACTACTTAAAACAGGTCATAGGATAAATATTTGCTTTATTGCTAATTTGAAAAACAATTTAACTGTTAATTTTCTTGTTATTTTGTCACTAATATCAAGGTTTTTAGAAACCTTATAATGCCTTAGCTATTTTAAGTTTTGTTCGTCAAGCTATAGGTACATCAACCAAAATAAAAGGCAGAATAAAATGGCTGTAATATAAATAAATAGGTATGTAATATTTGCCATCTAGTCCCAAGCTAAGTACCTAGGCTTATGTAGATGCATATGTTAACAATAAATAAAACTATGTAATATCGACTTTTCAGTGGAAGCTGAGCACATTATGACACACGAAGCTGATTGTCTAGAATGGCCTTGTGGTCTTCCAACAACGTCTTCTATTGACCAAGGCAGAGAAGAAGTTGAAGAACAGAAGAAAATACATCCGCCACTCTTGTAAAAAGTAGCGTATTGGTTATCTGTAGGTTCTGATGGTTTTAGACTTTGTCCTGGAAAGCTTTTAAAAATCACTTCAATTGAATCAAAATAAAAACTTCTATCAAGTTTCTCATTTTTGACGTTTTACAGTATAATCTAAATGTTGTCAAAGTGTTTGATAAATTGGATTTTTAAATAATATAATCGTGTTCTTCGATACCTACCTTTTTAATGAAATTTAATAAATTTGAAACAAGTTATTAAAATAACAGTTCTAAAAATTAAATATTTATTGTTCTTGTAGACTAAGCTGAGCCTAAGATCGGTCCAAAAATCTATCAATACCTTGTTGAAAGTTAATTAAAATCTAAATGACAATCAACGTGTGCCTTTTGAGTAGGCATTTAGAGGGCATGTCACATGCACACAGCAGCAGCTAGTGCTAGATAATCAGCTAGTAAAACGTAGAAACAGCATTAGTATAAGAGTACTTAGGTAATTTCTGGAATAAAATTAGCGGCCTAGCAGTATTAAAGTAAAAGTCACTTTTAATTTAAATTAATAACTTCTAACTCGTTGTATTATAAGTATAATACATTTTTGAATAACTTTATTCCCGAGTAAAGTCGTTTTCATTTAATTGAAATATTTTTGTACAATGTATTTTTTTACGGAAAGACATTTCTAAATGGCACAATAACTTTAGCGGTTAAACTAATTTAGTTATAGTTTGCTTAGTTTTTAACACATGCATTTTGGTAATATATTGTTTGAAAGACAAACATTAAATAAAGTTGATAATGTAGGTATGTACTTACTAACATAAATCCGCATAAAATATACAAATTTAGTTTTAAGAAGAAAAAGCAAAACATTTATTTATGTACCTACTTACCTACGAATTTTGTTATATTTTTATAATTTTGTTATTATACTTGGGTATAAAATATTTTTGTTATAGAATTAGGCGTTCTTTTTCGTTATTGTTTTTGTAGTAATGGCATTATTGGTTTTATTAAATTGTGCTTTAGCCAGTATTAGCCATTCAATTTCTCGAAGTAAACTATTTATAAATATTTAAGTACTTACTTATAACATTATATATGAAGCTTCCTATAAGTACTTACTTTTTAAATATTTCAAGAAATCACGGCATTATTATTGTAAAATAATAAAACGGCTGTATTGATTAGTGTGAAGTAGAGTTTTAAAGTTTCACGGATGTTCACTTGAATCATAATATTAAGATTAAAATAATTTTACGACGTTACAAATTATTGTTTTTATTTATTTACCTATTCCTAATTTAGGACAACGTAACTCGACTTGACGAGGTCATAACCCCAAATGGAATTAATAAAAATGTCATCAAACTCGCTGTCTACTCCAAACAATAAAACCCGAATTTAATGACACAAGCATTAATAATCGATTCCATAAATTCGTAATGATTTATCGATTAAACAACATGTCAGTGTCCCATGACTAAAGTTGTCAGCGAACGTCGCTATGGCAACGGGAATGTTGTTTGAGCGCCGTAAACAAATGAAATTCGACAAGCAGACCGAACGTCCGGATTTATTTTGTGAAAATTGTGAAAATTTATATTTACTGTTGAAAGGAAAATGGGATTTGGGTTGGAGATTTTTAATAACTTTGTACGTGAGTGCTTATTTGTTAATTGTTTTTGTAATTTTTAATTTTGGTATCGTAATTTCTTCGGAGTCCCAATAATTTTTTGGTTGCTTAGAATAAAACAATCAATAGTTTACAACGACCGGAGTCACGCTCGGATATTCAAATTAGAATGATAAGAGTAGAATTTGCATTTTATGTAGTAATCCACTAATATCTATTAGTTTTGGATAAATCTAAGTAGAGTAGGTAGGTACCTACAATTTTTAAACTTTATTTGTACAATTTGAATTTGTTGTGTGCTTCTTTTGGTGCAATAATTGAATTGGATACATTTCAGTAAGTTAAGTACTTACCTAAATTAAATTAAATCGAAATTCTTTATTAATTTGGAATCTTGAAATGTTTGATATCACTTTGATGCGTCTTAATTAGGTTTAAGTACCTAGGTAGGTAACTATTTAGATAATTAAGTATTTATGAAGAATAAATCTCTCGTAGTGGAGTACACAATATGACGGGGGTACGCGGGTTTGAATTCCGCCTTAAAAATAATTCAAACATGCCTGATAGACTAGCAGCGCTACGCGGTTCCACCCGCGTAACTACCGATCCCGTGGGAATATCGGGATAAAAAGTAGCCTATGTTATTGCCAATGAATCAATGTATCCTCGTACCAAGTTTTATCAAAATCGGTCTAGTAGTTTCGGAGCCTATTCGTTAGAATCAAAGAAAACAATATTTCCTCTATATAATACTAGCGACCCGCCCCGGCTTCGCACCGCTATATTATGCATGTATTATACATATAAACCTTCCTCTTGAATCACTTTATGTATTAAAAAAACCGCATCAAAATCCGTTGGGTAGTTTTAAAGATATAAGCATACAAAGGGATATAGGGACAGAGAAAGCGACTTTGTTTGTAGTGATTAGTGTAGTTAACTTTATTTAACTTTGTATAACACAGTAAGGAACATAGAATATAGTAATACACAAAGCAAAGTATTAGTTTGAAAATATAATAAATATACAAATGGGCGAACTTATCACTGAAAGCGACCTTAAATTTATTTCTAAGACGTGTAAGATCGTCGTCATGCCGAATACCGCCTCGATTTTTTTTAAAACCTACGATAAAACTACATTTTTATTCTTAGATCTTTGAAAAATAACTAAAAATGAGTCAGGCACAGAAGAAAGATGAGAGGAAACGTGATGGCGCTCAGAAACAGGCACCAAAGAAGAGTCCGGAAAAAAATATGTCGGAGATTGATGAACATATTTTGAAGAGGTAAGGCTCATTTTGGCATCGCAAGGGATGTTATCGGCAGCTTTTTAAATCTGTTAATCTGGTAGCAGATAGATAAATTATCGAGTTTGGTAAAGAAAGTATACTAACCGAAGCATGGTGGAAATCCCAAGTTGCCTCGTCATTCTTTATTCGTACAGCATGGGGCAGGGAATGGAATCAGTGGCCTGCGTCTCGTTACCTGACGTGTAGGTACAATTGCAAGTCTTCAAGTCGTGAGTGAACAGTCCTCTTAGACAAGATTGCTTTCTATTAGCGATATCGCCAATCGGCAGACTTTTTATTTTATTTTTTTGTATCATATAGACACAAGCCAATGAAAAGCTTGTAAAAATGGTGGATATGTTCCATCTTATGCTAATTTGATACAATGTTTTATGTCAATTTCTATCTATCGATTGGCGACATCGCTAATAGAAAGCAAACTTGTTCAAGGTAAGCATGCTACATCTTCAACCGCATCGTCTTACCATCAGCCGCTAACCTCTGAGACATTCACAAACTTTACCCCCAGGTTCGACGTCAAAAAGCGACTCGGTAAAGGTGCCTACGGTATAGTTTGGAAGGCAGTCGACAAGAAGAGCAAAGACATTGTGGCGATTAAGAAGATATTCGATGCTTTCCGTAACCAGACTGATGCACAGAGGACCTTCAGAGAGATCATATTCTTGCAGTCTTTTCGGAACCATCCTAATATCGTTAAACTGCACAGTATACATAGGTAAGATAATCTATAATTTCGTATCAGCATTTCGACATCATTACACAGTATAAAACAAAGTCACTTTCCGCTGTCTGTTTCCACTTAGATCTTTAAAAATACGCAACGGATATTGATGCGGTTTTTTAAATAGATAGAGTGATTCAAGAGGAAGATTTATATGTATAATACATGCATAATATAGCCGTGCGAAGCCGGGGCGGGTCCCTAGTCTACTAAAATGTTTTGTCCTGACTGACGGATCAACGCACAGCCTAAACCGGTGATCGTAGAGACCTGAAATTTGAATTTGACTTATCGGATGCCTACGTCATACAAAGAACACACCTTTGTATGACGTAATAAGAAAGAATTTTTCGAAATTCTACCCCAAGGGATAAAAAAGGGGGGCAAAATTTGTATGGGACAACGTGATTCCTTGGTTCATTTTCGACTTTACGCTTACGAAGTCGCGGGCAAAAGCTAGTCTATACTAAAATGCTTTGTCCTGAACGACTGACTAACGGATCAACGCATAGCCTAAACCGCTAATTGTAGAGAAATGAAACTTGGAGGGTGTGTTCTTTGTATGACGTAGGCATCCGATAAGATTTTCCGAAATTCTATCCCTTAGGAGGGTAAAAGGGGGGCAATCTTTGTAATCTATATATTTATTTTATGGACTGTACTTTCATAAAGTAATCACATAAACAAACATAGACCTATAAAGAAAAAGTAGTAGGTACAGTTTTTTATTTAATGGACTGTACTTCCATAAATTGATCACATAAACGAAACCAAGATATAGTGATATATTAGAACTATAAAGAAAAGTAATAGAGCGCCCAGAAAAAAGGTTCGTCCTCAGTACAACGCTAGAACAAGAAGCCCTAGCGCTCATTTTCAGTACGAACCTTACTGAGAAGCACTGGCTTAAATAGTATTCTGTCAGTCTGTTGCAAGAACAGTGATAAGTACATATTGTTGGAGATAAATTAGCAACAAAGACAGACTTATGAATGCATACGAGTACATCTAATATTATAAAAAACAGCGCACTCCGGGAGTGCAGGCAGAAGTGAAAACTGTATATCTGTGTCAAATCTCATCTGTCGCAAGAACATACGCAAAAAGAGTTTTAGATGAAAAAAAAAAATAGTCGGACGACTATTTGTCGTCCGTCAATAGTCGTCCGACAAATAGTCGTCCGACATTTGTCGTCCGTCAATAGTCGTCCGAAAAATAGTCGTCCGACATTTGTCGTCCGTTAAAAAATACCATATGTACGTCTTAATACACTCACAGCCAAATTAAAAAACTGTATATCTGTGTAAAATCTCATCTGTCGCGAGAAAATCTTTCGTCTGTCGCGAGAACGGCTGAAAATGCTCACCCACAAGTGCCCAACGCGCCATAAGAAGTTTTCACTTCAAAAAAGTTTTTTTTGTTTGAAACGAATTGGTTCCGAAACTGCTGGAGCGATTTTGATGACACTTGGTATGAGGATACATTGATTCATTAGGAATAACATAGGCTACTTTTTATCCCAATATTCCCACGAAATCGGGAGTAACGTGGGTCAAACCACGGAGCGCTGCCGGTACGCTGCCAATACTGACTGTGAAGCAGTTTTAGTACCTACTCCATTCTAGGCAGTCTTCGAATGCTAGCAATCGCCTCACTCTTGATCTTGGGGTAAGAAGATCTAAGTTTGTCTGTTTGACGAGTTTTACGTAGCATACCGCAGGGCGCAGCAAGTAGCCCAGTAGGTAGGTCTTGTGACCTTACCCGAACCTAGGTTTAATTATTTAAAGTTACTTTATTCTAACTGAAGCAAAGACAATAAAACTATAATTATTATGACCTACTTATTTCTGATCAAGGTTTTATTGATTTTATATTTCAAATGACAAAAGTTCATGCTAAGTAGCTTTGAAAGGCAATAGATAGGTACCTTCGAAGCGCACAAAAAGGGTCTTAAGTGTCTTAAAATATGGATGATACATTTGAAATGTGAACAAAAAAAAACAGAGATTTCTCTTATAAAGTTGAAAAGTTAAAATGATTTAATCCTAAGCATCTCTACGTCAGTGATTTTGATTTCTGAATTAAGTTTCGCCTTTTAAGAAACGTCCAACTTGCTATAAAGACAGTTCATTGCTCGTTCCGAAGGCACACATCCTAACTTAGTTTTTAAGACGATTCCAAGTGATCATGTATATATACATAATGCATCGAAAGGAATAAAGATATTTGACTTTGACTTTGACTCATAGTTTTTAAGGGCAATATTGTGACGATGTAGATTCACAAAAAAAAACTGACCAAGTGCAAGTTGGAATCGTGCACAAAGGGTTCCGCACGTATTTGTTGTTTTAACGGCAACAGAAATACATCATCTGTGAAAATTTCAACTGTCTAGCTATCACGATTTATGAGATACAGCCTGGTGACAGACGGACAGACAGACGGACAGTAGAGTCTTATTAAAAGGGTCCCGTTTACCCGACTACGGCGAAGCAAAAAGGGAGGGTTATGTTTTGACCCGTATGTATGTTTGTATGTATGTTCATCTGTTCCCAGTTCCCACCTAACTTCAAAACTTCTAATTATAATTCAAAAATTCTGAGGTATCGTTAGAAGCGTCTCAATGGTCCGCTGCCCGCTTGTTATAGAAGCGTCTCAATGGTCCGCTGGTTATAGGCAATGTGACGTCATTACTCTTTGGGAACGGAAAAATAAAAATAAAATAAATATATAATTTTTTCTCAACATTTCATTTCCTTTCGTGGAGCGGAACCTCCTCCTTCTTTAAGTCGTTTAAAAAAAGCCTCCGTCACGTGTAAAATCTAGTAAATCCGAAACCGATCATCAAATGCTTTATCGATGCCACTGTAGCAACATTCATCATTGTGTTTGACAGTCACGGTTGCCGACCTGTACCTACTTAAAACTAGGTCATCCCAAATTAAATACCTACTTGTTTGGATATTGGAGAACGCTCTACTTACCTGCCAAATAAATGAAATGCCATCTTTGTAGGGTAGATATTTCTGTTGGTATTTAGGACAACAAAGTTTAGTTTGAGGCAAAACGGGGCTAGTATTTTACGTTTGACTATTTGTTGATGTCTAGCGCAAAATACGATTTCTTAATTACACACACTTAATTACTTTTTATCCCGATATTTTCACGGATCAAGATTTACCCGTTGTCCTAGGTGAACGGCAAACGCGGCAACGTTACGTCATATACAGGGTGAATTTTTTAAATGGGCCTTTAGAGTAATTTCCTAAGCAATACGAAAAATGCTGAAAGGAGTTGCGTGGCCGATTTCGACAAAAATTAAAACTGCATCATTCGATTTTTAAAAATCCTTGTAACCTTTTTCATGAAAGGGTCCCGCCCTATCTTCACTGTCCGTCCGTCTGTCTGTTAGTCACCAGGCTGTATCTCATGAACCGTGATAGGTAGACAGTTGAAATTTTTTACAGATTAGGTATGTTATTTCTGTTGCCGCTATAACAACCAAATACTAAAACAGAAAAAAATAAGTAGGGCTCACGATACGGGCAACATGGTACGGAACCCTTCATACGCGAGTCCGACTCGCACTTGGCCGTTTTTTTACCCTTTGGGTACGAAACCCTAATGAGATATTTTTTTTATGGAAAAGTACGCAGTATACAGGGTCTTCAAGGCTATATCCTTAACTATAAGAGATAGCGAAAAATGCTGAAAGGAGTTGCTGCCCAATTATGATAAAACTCAAAGTGTATCTTTCCTAAGGAGGCTAATACGCTTAGCTGCTAAGACGTCGTCGCAGTCACACAGGATATACTCCATAATTTCCCTGACATCACCTGAGGCTCTGCAGTCATTATTAGAAGTTATCTTCATTTTTAAACTAACTGTTTGCGCGCGACTTCGTACACGTGGTAGTTTTTTGTTTCATAGACCAAAACCTTCCTCTTGAACCACTCTATCTATTTGAAAAAACCGCATCAAAATCCGTTGCGTAGTTTTAAAGATCTAAGCATACATAGGGACATACAGCGAAAAGCGAGTTTCTTTTATACTATGTAATGAAGCATGCAGGTCCATGTAAAAAAATTACCCTGTATAATTTAATTTCCAGAGCACTGAACAACCGCGACATATACCTCGGCTTCGAATACATGGAGACGGACCTACACAACGTCATCAAACGTGGTAACATATTGAAGGATATACATAAGCGGTACATTATGTACCAGATGTTGAAGGCTACCAAGTATATACACTCGGGGAATGTTATACATAGGGACCAGAAGCCTAGCAATGTGCTGATTGATAGTGCTTGCAGGTCAGTGTGTATTAGTGTTGATGAAATATAGATAGTTTTGATATCGATAGTTTTCATATGAAAAAGTCATTACAATCGATTAACCTATCAAAGTATCGATGCTACCAACCGATAGTATTGTTGCTCGTAAATAAAAAACTATCGATTATTTTAGAATATCGATAGTCTGCCAATCTACATATATACTAATATAATAAAGCTGAAGAGTTTGTTTGTTTGAACGCGCTAATATCAGGACCTGCTGGTTCGAATTAATAAACAATATTTTTTTGTTGGATAGTCCATTTATCGAGGAAGGCAATAGGCTACTTTTCATTTTGATATTCTCACGAGATCGGGACTTTCGCGGGTGAAACCGCGTAGCGCAGCTAGTTCATTTCATTTATACAACCAATTTATACTATCCATAGTTTTTTATTTACAGGCAAAAATACTATCGGTAGTATCGATCCTATCGATAATTTATTCTTCGTGGGCAACAAAACTATCGATAGCATTGCACTCATTCGATAGTATTACCTCGTTCTGAGCTATCGATAGTAATGGCTTTTTCAGATGAAAACTATCGATAGTAAAACTATCGATATTTCGGCAACACTACGACATCCTCTTAATACCGAAATTAGTAAATGCCTCCGGAATTAAAGTTGAGGTATCTTTTATGAATTAAGTTTAGTTTTTAGATATGCATTTTTCCTTTATTTTTAACCGACTTCAAAAAAGGACGAGGTTCTCAATTCGGTTGTATGTAAGTATTTTTTATCATATGGATGTTCGCGCATATCTTCTTTGTTTATCAACCGATTTTAATGAATCTTTTTCTCATATTTTTTGTTTAAACAGGGTAAAACTAGCTGACTTTGGTTTAGCTCGGTCTGTATCGAGCATGTATTCTGGAGGTGAAGACGGGGCAGACCCTTGTCTTACGGACTATGTGGCCACCAGGTGGTACCGCGCCCCTGAGATACTCATCGCTAGCAAGAAGTAAGTCACCCTGTATAAAATCATATCCATAGTCTGACTCGCACTTGGCCGGTAATTTTTGAAGTTATACTTCTTTAGGCGCGTTATGAAATAATGATGAGAGTTAAATTTTGAGATGCGCACGCATCACTGTAACACTAAAGTGACAGGTTGAAGCTGCCCGCAAAATAAATATCAGACGGACGGACGGACGGACGTATAACTTCTCACGGGCGTACGTTCATAAGTCCCTACACGCACCCATTCTTCCAGTTACACAAAGGGCATAGACATGTGGTCGCTGGGTTGCATCCTCGGCGAGATGCTGACTGGCAAGCCGCTGTTCCCTGGAACATCTACAGTCAACCAGGTCGAGAGGATCATGGCTGCCTTGCCTAGACCATCGGCTGATGGTAAGTTTAATCTCTCTCTAAGGTTTATACATGCATAATATAGCCGTGCGTGCTCTAAAATTTTTATAAAGCATAAATTGTGCGGTAAAGCGTACTATTATACTTCGTCGTACCTTAATAATAAGAACCCATCGATGTGACTTTAATTGTTCCAATCTTTCTATACATATGAAATGCTTTGTCCTGACTGACTGACGGACCAATGTACAGCCTAACCACTGATCGTAGAAACCTAAAATTAGAGGGTATATTCTTTGTATGAAGTAGGCATCTGATAAGAAAGGATATTCCGAAATTCTACCCCTTAGGGGGTGAAAAGAGGGGCCAAGTTTGTATGGGACAACGTGATTCCTTGGTCCAATCTACTTTTGTATAAACATTCTATAACAGAATTGATTGAAGACGTGTTTCGTATTTTATTAAAATACATTATCTAGAAAGTTTTTGGTTATTTGCTTAGATGTTGATATGAATACTCCTTAGTGCATTTGATATAAATTACGACGAATTATTACGAAGTCTAGTTACTTAGCTTGGGGCTAGATGGCGATGTGTGAAATGTCTTGCAATATTTATTTATTTATTTATTACATTTTGACGTCATGTTTGAAAACTCAATCCGATTTTTAAATCAACAAAAAACCTATAGTAGAACCAGAAGTCGCGGGCAAAAGCTAGTATAACTTAAAATCCTAGCGTTTCATTGGGACTGCCTGCTATATTACTTTTATTATTTAGTTTTGAATATGTTAGACACAAGTAATTATAACTATAATTACATCGGTTCTCGCTCACACTCAAGGGATTGCCCCGTATATAACGTACCTACTTTGAATAATATGTATTGTGGTTAATGACACAAACTGGTTAAGTAAGTACCTAGGTATCCGTGTATGTGTAATACGTAGGCACTTGTGGAATTTTCTATGTGGAACCCGTTGATCCGAGATGATGGTTCCGTAGAATATCATAGTAATACGAAAATACAAAAAAATACAAAGTTCGCCCGTTCCGTAGAAAAACTTTGTATGTATGTTTGTAATATTCTTTTCACACCTGCAGCACTTCAATCACGGGTTAAAGCCCTATTAACCTCAACTTAAAGCAAGACTTTATTCCCAAGGCAGATAATGTTGTATGAAACTCCCAAGGGAATAAAGTAATTTGAATTTGGAACGTTGAAATTCGTGTAAAAACTCTTGGTTTTAATTTTGAAGGTCTCAGCAAATAGGTTTTATTTATAGTAAGTAATTTGATTGGTTGACAAAAATCTAGCAGGCCACGATTAATGTTTTTTGTTTTGATTGTTACGTTAGGTCTAAGCAAATAGGTTTTGCCTATAATATCTACCAAATATTTACCATCATGCTACCATCTGATTGCAATTGCCCCATTTTTTTAAAGTGGATTTTTTTCTAGTAGGGAACTTGCCACCACAAGAATTTAAAAAAAAAATCGACTGAGACGGTATGAAAAGTAGAGTATGCACCTCGGGATAAAGCATGTCTTCGTCTTGGGCGGCCTTAACCCCTCGCTTCACTCAGGAATCTACATAACTGCCTCGCTTCGCTCAGGAGTTAACTTTAAACTCCCTCGCTGCGCTCGGGAGTTAACCCGGGAGTCCCTCGTTATACTCGGGGTTCAATATGCCACCCACAACATAAGACATTGCTTTATGCCCTTGATGCATAATCTACTATTATTCCCTCATATCTTCCAAACTGAACTTCCAAACAAAATAATGACACTAGCTAGCACAAATATTTTTGTTGCATAAAACTTATAACTGCCAAGACCATGCCCCTATGTCTTGGTTTGGTGTCATTATCCAGGGAGGAAACAGTACCGGGGGCTCTTTCCATACAAACTATTACAAACGTAGTCGACTGTTTTCTCCGTGGATAATGACACTAGAGCAAATATTTTTGATGCATAAAATTTATAACTGCCATGAAAATATTTGTGCTAGTGTCATTATCCAGGGAAGAAACAGTCGACTACGTTTGTATGGAGAGAGCGCAGGTACCCTTTCACCTTAATTAAGTCGTCCATCCATCAATCCTCAGTAGTTTGCGGATCTCTAAACCTTTATCAATCGCAGAATATAAGTGCGTTCAACACTCATCGACGCGATGCTTACAAACAATCATGTTGTTTTTAATATTTATCGTGTTTATTCACCAAGTGATTGCAAATATTATAATCGAGACTCCAAAAGGAAGTATTGTAGGACAGAATATTAACAATGCATACAGTGTTTTCTATGGGATACCTTACGCGAGGGTTGATGAGACCAATCGATTTGGAGTAAGTCGTTTTAGATAAATAAGATTCTTGATAATAAAATACGTAGATAAAATTATAATTTGCTATCTGCGGTACTCTGTTTTACCTACGTAAAAAACGGAAAAAGAAAAACATTTATTTGGACAATAACATGGCACAAAATCTATATATATATATAAATGTTATGTTGGTTTGTGTACGCTAAAAAAACTCAAAAAGTTCTGCACCGATCGAGCTGAAGTTTTAGAATGATATATAATCCGCATCAAGGATTGTTTTTATCTAATTTTTGCATCAGTCACATATCCGCGACCGCGACCACAGCGAAGCGTGGCAGGGTACAGCTAGTTATTTATAAAAATAGAGATAAACAAACATAAGAACACAGGAGCCTCCAAAAGGGCCTATGTTCTTCTCTCTATTATGGACTATTATTGTATAAATTTTCATCAAAATCGGTTTAGATGTTTGATCGTGAATAGGTGTTCCTTATAGTACTTACAACCTTCCAGGATGCTCAGCAATATCCAGACTTTTCAATTCCATTCATAGCTTCAAACGCATCAATAATTTGCCCCCAAGTGCAGAGGGTCCAAGGAGGTATCATACAATGTTTAACTTTAAACATTCTTGTACCAAATTTAAAGACTACAGACCCTTTACCAGTCTACGTTTGGTTCTTCGGAGGGGGTTTCATTATGGGAAATGCAAGTGACTTTGATGGGCGACCTTTAGCTAAACACGATATTATTGTTGTCACTGTCAATTATAGATTGGGACCTTATGGCTTTCTTTGCACAGATAAGACTAGAAACCAAGGTCTGAAAGACCAAGCTGCTGCTTTGAGATGGGTTAAGCTTAATATAGCAGCATTTGGTGGTGATCCTAATAAGGTGACAATCGGTGGTCAGAGCTATGGCGGTGGTGCAGTAGATTTCCACCTTTATTCCAAAGAGAAATTATTCAGTAAGGCGATCATACAAAGTGGATCGAAATTCGCAAATGGTATAGTGAGTAAGAAGGATAATAGTGCTGCTATAAAATTGGCGTATCAGTTAGGTTCGAATGTAGCTAATTTGAATCAGGCAATGAAGTTTTTAAACAAAGCTGATCCGATAGAAGTAATGACTGCTACTAAGGATTTGCGATTAAGATTTGGCGTGTGTAAAGAAAATTATGACAATGTTGAAAATATTAAAGATGTACCAATTCTAATTGGTTACAATAGTAAGGAAGATTTCGGTGGATTCGCTACAAAAGATGACGATTTTTACAAGACTCTTGCAGATCCATTTTATAATTCTCTATCTCAGACTTTTAATTTGGACAATAATACGCTAAAAACTTTAGCAGGAACTGTGAAATCATTTTATTTGGGAAGCAAAAATGTATCGAAAGAATCCATGCTGGAATTAGTAGATTTTTCATCGGATTTTAAGCTAAATTACGCTGTAGAGCGATCAGTCACAAACTATCTAAGTCTTAACAACTCTAAAGTTTTCAAATATCTATTTTCTTACATTGGAAAAAGCCCATATAAGGATATTGAAGGTGTAGGGGCGTATCATACAGAAGAATTGCAGTTTTTGTTTGAAAGAGGTTCAAATACGTTCAACGCAGAGCAACTTGTCTTGATGGATAGAATGACTACGATGTGGACGAATTTTATCAAATACGGGTAAGAAACATTTTAAAGTTAAGTGAAGAACAAGCGTTTTTCTAAATTTTAATCGGTATATTGTGTCCATACATAATAATGTTCAAATGGATAAAGGAAGATTGCTTTATGCCTAACACTCTGTGACTATACTATAAGTACAGATTGGAAGTGTATCTTCCCTATATATTTAAAATTCTAGTGTCACGGTGTTAGTTAACAATCTCCACCTAAACGGCTGAACCGATTTAAGTATAAGTATGTTTTTTTTGTGTAAGTATATTTGTTAGGCCATAGATTTGATCTTTTTTTTCTTCTATATATTTAAAAATGACTGCCACTTTTCGTTGTAATTTTATAACTCAAGAACGGGCTCACCTATCCAAACCAAATGATTAAGCTTTGTTTGGACTATTTAGTAGATGGTTTATGTGAAGTTTGCACAAAATCGGTCGAGCGGACTCGAGCGGTTGTTCATTTATCACAATTTTTTTTATATGGCAAAACAACGTTTGCCGGGACAGCTAGTTCTATATGTATTTATTTTTTTTGTATATGGCAGAACGTTTGCCGGGACAGCTAGTTATTTTATAAATTAATAAAAGTAACACTATTGCAGTAGGTAACTTATTCCCTTCTTTTTCTTTGTAGAAATCCGAATATTTTGCAAGCGGGTATTCTGCGTGATCGATGGCTGCCAGTGAATCTAGAACAGCGTCCTTACTACAATCTAGACATCAATATATTTTTGGAAAAACATGTTAATCATCATCGAATATCATTTTGGGAACTGCTGTGGAATTCATATGGACGAAAAACCTGGAGCGATTAAATAAATTTTGTTTTAGACTGGTCTTTGATTATTATTTCCAAAAAAATGAAATAGCTTATCAAATATTTGTTATGGAAAAACTTTAAGTACTGAATTGGCAATGATATTCAATTGGTCTTAATTATGTGAACATGATTATTCATTATTATACTCTATTCCATTTCTCTTTCCAGCGTATCTTTGTCTCTTTCTTTCATCATTTTCATTTCAGTCTCATTTCTGCTGAACCTTTTTATAAGCTAGTGCTAATTACTTATAATACTTGCAATTTCATAATTTTCTACTTCTTACCTGAATAAGACTGCCTGTCTACAAAAGCTCTCCTCCGCAATAACTCCGCACGCAGAGTTTCTATGTTGCATAATGTGTGTGGAAACGCCGCTTCGTTTCTGTGGACAGGCAGCCTAAAGCCATGTTAACTCCTTTCCTAGACATAGCAGAAGTATGCAGCGGCTATGGTTCATCCCTTATCCGTGAGCAAGCAGTAAACCCCAGCAATGCGAACGCAACATTGACCTGCTTATTGTCCTGCGCTCCGAGAGATGCAGCTGATCTGGTCCAGAGGCTGTTGGTCTTCAATCCGGCAAAGAGGTTGAGCGCTGAACGGGCCCTGGACCATGAGTATGTTGGAAAGTAAGTATATTTACAAGTAGTTGCTTTTTATGCCAATAAATTTCACTTGGAAAAATTGATTACAGACTTTAAGAGGGGGTGCCTGGAGTTCTTAGAAAGATGAAATAAAATTGTTAAATTACTGATTAATTGAAATTCTTATCTCCAGATTCCATCGCGAGCGAGATGAACCGACACTACCTTCCGATGTGCTTCTACCCCTAAGAGATGATAAGCAGATGTCTGTGGATGACTACAGGAATAAGCTGTACAGCATAATGGCTAAAGGATCTCACTCGTTTACTGGACAACAGAGGAAGCCGTATTCTGGGTGTGTATAGGTTAAGACTGTTGCTTCTGCATATGTTAAAAATAATACAGGTGTACAAAGTCAATAGAATGTTATTTTATATTCTTCTAAAATATATACTAGCTGTTAACCGCGACTTCGTCTGCGTAAAATTTCTACATCGATTAGCTTTTTTCACAGCTTATCTCTTAAATTAAATAAAAAATGCCTCTCACAACCATTCTCCATTAAGGGTCCATGTTATTTTTTGCGTCATATGTCAACTCTGATCTACACACGGATCTCGAATTCGGAATTAGCACCCCCGAAAACCTCATAGATGACACCTTCCTCCAAAATCTGAGTGAAATAATTTGACAGATGTCAACTCTGATTTAAAAATGGATCCTGGATTTGCAAACAGCATCCCCGAAAACGTATTAAACGACACCCCATTCCAAAATCAGACTGACATTTGACATATGTCAACTCTGATCTAAAAATGTTTTATTAATTTCTTCTAAAATATTATGTTTTTATTTCTATATCCACAGTTCAAAATCCCACACACTACCACAACCTGCATCGAAAAGCAAGAGTTTCAACGACGAGAGCAAACCATTCAAATCCAAGATGAACCCCATAGCATCCGCTGAAAAAACTCGGCCTAAAATCGACAGACACGTAAAGGAACATAGATCTGATCAAAACGTCACTAAACCTCTGAAAGCTACGAAGTTATTCGAGCACAAACACGAATGGGTTGAATCCAAAAGTCATGGAGATTACTTCCAACCGGTCACAAGGCAAAGTCCTTCGGAATTTGGTGTTTTGAGTGGTGGGAAGAAAACGGTTCAACAGAGGAGGAACTCCACATCATTTTCAACTGTAACTATAGGTGGTGATGCTGATTATTTAGGCATAGGACGGCAGAGACATGGCGTTATAACCGCTAGTGCACTTATGGATCTGAGGACGAGCATACGATGAGGTAAGTCGATGATGGAGGGATTGGGTTATTTCGGAACTGCTGGGTCTTCATTTGAGGAAGATCACTTTAATTGAGTTGTATTTGACTGGCTTATTGTTTTGATCAAAGGGTCGTTTCAATGACCCACTATACGGAAAGTCACTAGGTATTTTTCGCTATATTTTCTCGATCATATTTTTTCGTAATGTGACTTTCATAAAAGCATGTATACTGGGCAGGTTAAATATAAGCAGAGCCCTTACTTCAATTTTGGAGACCAACGCAATAGGGGTTGTCCCCATACCTTATTAGGAATATTTGATCTAACTCCGGCATTGGCCGTAGCTTATGTTGAGAATGGAAAATCCCACTTCTGAAATTACAACCTGAAAGTAGAAAACCCAATCTTTACCAAAAAAATGGGATGTTCTGATCTTACTCTAGAAATTATGTCACAAGATTTTGATATTATTAGATTTTGTACAATAAGAGACTGCTGTTGGAGCAGATTTTAAACAATTATACACTTTGCGTCCTTAAAATAAGGTTGAGTTTCGTTTGAAATGGTTTTGTTTGTAGTTAGTTTCCAAGATGAATTATGTTTTAATTGATGGCGTTTGTTGAAATAAATGCACGTTGTTTATATTTTGAGTTTCTACTATTGTTTTGTTGCAATTTGGTATCTTATACTACCTAATAAGTAGTACATAAATATAGTCTGTTATAATATCTGGGCAAATTATAGAGTTTGAAATGATTTGAATGCACATCACATTTTAACCGACTTCAAAAGAAGGAGGAGGTTCTCAATTCGGTTGTATGTATTTTTTTGTTAGAAAATATTATGGAACGCCACAAATGACGTCACAAAATATCGATTATTACGTCCGTATTCACAAACAGTGCTTAAGTTGCTCTTGGATAAGTGAACGCACTGCGCTAAATGCGGCCCTATTATTGGTCAATTTAGTGCTCTCTCTCTCCCTCTCTTCACTCTACTATATTATTTGCGGCTCTATGCGTTGGCGCCCAACCGCAGTTTCACCCGCGTAATTTTGACGTGATAATTTCTGGTAAATTATTGGAACACCTGCATTAATTCAAAAGTGTCACGGTAATATTGTGTGACGTCATGCGTCATGGTAATATGACCGGGTATTTAATAATAATATCGCTCATCTGGGCTTGTGTTATGGTGTGACGAGTGACGAATAGAAGACTTATATAAAGGAAAAAAAAGGAATAAGTAACAAAATAAAACTTAACTGTTTATTGTTTTCTCATGGCGTTATCACGTAAAATTATCGTCCGTAAACCAACTTTACATACAACCATTTATTTATTTTCATTTTGATTGTCTTTTGGTTTTCGTTTCATTATTACTAGCGACCCGCTCCGGCTTTGCACGGCTATATTATACATGTATTATACATATAAACCTTCCTCTTGAAACACTCTATCTATCTATCTAAACCGCATCAAAATCCGTTGCGTAGTTTTAAAGATTTAAGCATACAAAGGGACATAGGGATATAGGGACGGCGAAAAGTGACTTTATTTTATACTATGTAGTGATGTGCATTCAATCTATAATATTTATTACCTCTGTGATTCAAAGTCAAAAACACTCAATATGTCAGATTGGATAGATACCACAGTCATTTAAATATAACAGACTATAGGTACATTTTAAATCGCTCCTACGATTGTAATTTTTAAATAATAATCAATTTTATTTGTACAATAAAATAATGTTCTATGTTATTAAAGACGAAACTATGTTTTTACTGAAATGAGACGACTAGAAATTTAAATTTCCATTGGTAAAGTAAAAAATAGACCAGTTCGAGATACCTCGATAAATGACAAAGAAAAATTTTAATGGCAGTGTCTACATCAAGGAAGGTAAAAAATCAGCCAAGTGTGTGTCGGACTTACGCACGAGGGGTTCCGTACCATGTTGTATGGGAGCCCCACTTATAATTTTTTATTTTCTGTTTTTTCTTTTTTTAGTTGTAGTTAAAGCGGCAAAAGAAAGTAATAATCTTTAATGATTTGAACTCTTTAGCTATAATTCATAAATTATTTATTCATTCATCACGGTCTATAAGATGCAGCCTGGTGACAGACAGACGGACAGACCGACAGCGGGTTCTTAGTAATAGGTAGGGTCCCGTTTTCAACCTTTGGGTACGGAACCGGTAAAAAGTAAAAGTCTATAAAGTTCGTAAAGATGTGGCTGTCACATAGCAATTTTTGCCTTCCCTGGACGGAAAAAATAAAAAAAATCTCTATCGAAGTATTTGGAACTGGCTTAGAAAAAACAAGCCAATTTAGTGTTCCTCATTGCTCACGAACCAGTCTGATGTTTTATCACAATTTAGTTTCGATCTTCAAGAGACCAATCTAGTTAATATTCTAGTCTTTATAGATTTTAATGATATTTTAGATACTGTGCAGTTTTATAGCGATCTCAGTGTATGATAGACGGAAATACGTTTAATGATACCTGCAACTTCGTCTGCGTAAAATTACTACATCGAGTAGACTTTTTTTTTAAAACCTTATCTCTTAAAAAAAAAAAAAAAACTTTTCACCCCGAAAACCTCATAAACGACACCCTACTCCAAAATTAAATCTGACAGATGTCAACTCTGATCTAAAAATGGATCTTAAATTCGGAATCAGCACAAGAAATGATCCAACATAATAATTATTTAAAATAGGGGAATACTTTGTACGGAGAAATCAATCCCGGTATCCTCTTAAGGCTGCCTGTCCACAGAATTGGAGTGAATTTGCGGAGCGGCTTTTCCACATACATTGGACATTGTGCAATATAGAAACTCCGCGTGCGGAGTTATTGCGGAGTACAATGTATGTAGAAATGCCGCTCCGCTACCTCCCTCCGCTTCTGTGGACAGGTAGCCTAAACGTTGAGGTCGCTTTAAACTTACAGCAATATGTTACTTGCTCAAGAATCATGATCATATATGATGTGGTGTCAAGTGACCTTAGTAATGGTATTATCAATCTAGTCTAGACTTCCAAATACTAGTAATTAGATATTGAAATTGCACTAAGGACCTAATTATACAAAAATACATGACCAAATAAATGTATTTAACACTTTGACAGTCCTGGGTCCCGGTCATCGACCTAGAGATTAATAAGGCTGCCAGTCCACTGAAGCGGAGCGGCGATTCCAACAATCGAATTCTCCGAAACTCCGCACGTGGAGTTTGTATGCAATACTATTGGTGGTAACGCCGCTCCGCTCCTGTGGACAAGCAGCCTTACGGATAGAGTTTAATTCGTATCCGGGCTTTACCGTAAAAGGCACAACATGCCCATATGCCTTCAGTAAGTAACCATATTTTGTAGATATTACTGTGTGGGGCATTTAGGGCCTAACCAAAAAGGTTACAATCAATAATTATTTATGTAAACAATATCGAAATACCAATAACACAAAAGATGTGCAATACTAACAACTAAGTTACCGCAAGTTTGTTTGCAAGAAGCCGTGTCCTCTATAATAGGCTGATTTTTTTACCTTTTGTCAATAATCGGGTCCTGACTGAGCGAACATCCTCGCCAGGCAGCAAGACCTGCAGGTTGATTCACAAACTATCGGAAGGCTACCGAAACGAATAAAACTGAAAAGACAAGGATGGCAACACGTCAAAAGTCACGGGAGTGAAAGAGCAGCAATATTTTCTTTCGTTTCGGTTGCCTTCCGACGGTTTGTGAATCAGGGGACTGAACTTCTGATCGACCGAGGATTTGCCTCGCGCGGCTGCCTCGCGACGATCCATGATCAGTCAGAACCCGATTTAGACCTAAAAAACTGTAAAATTAGTTTTCTAATATTACATGATCACTCGCTTAGTGCAGATAACGACTAATGGTCCACAAGGTAGACAATCGCACAACTCCGGGTTCATCATGGGCCACACCGCACTCACTGTGTTGGAAAAACCCAAACAAAACATCTCCACGGAACAACTATTCCTTTCGTATAGGGACTGTCTAAGTGTTAATAAACCTAACCATTTTAATATTGTATGATATTATTACTTTGAAAGTTTCCTGGAGAAGCTTAGTAATTATGATGACTGTATTATACATACGAACTTACCTACATTATTAATTAACAATTATTATATGTATCAATAGTGGAATAAAGCTCAATGAATTATAGTCAAGCACTTTTCTAATAATTATACATGGTTCAATAAATGAATTGAATGAGATTTGTATTTTGTTTTATTTTTTACTTTTGTAGTACCACACATGATGGACCAGTCCAGTCCAATTAGCAAGTCCTATCATGGTCCTATCTTATTAATTCTATAGTAGGCTCATAATATGATATTTAAGGTGAAAGTACCGGCGCTCTCTCAATACAAACGTAGTCGACTGTTTCTTCCCTGGATAATGACACCAGCACAAATATTTTTGTTGCATAAAACCTATAACTGCCATGACTATGCCGCCGGTTAGACTATGCCCATTTCCTCTTAAAGTTGAGAACCTGTATATACTTATGATAAAGGACTAGAGGACAAAAAGTCTGTACTTGGAAGCAAATTAGAACACAAAAAAGTGATCTATTAGGGGTTCCTTTTTACCCGACTGCGCGACACAAAGGAGTGTAAAAAAAATGCAGGAGTTGCAAAAGAAATGCATTCGAATTATAACAAATATACAGAATACGGATAGTTGTAAGCCTCACTTCATAGAATTAAATATACTAACCCTTACCTGCTTGTATATATATGAAATATCTGTTTTTGTAAAAAATAATTCAACAATATTTACCCAATCAAAAGACCATTTCTCTGTCCCCCGTAACTTAAGACATAAAAATAGACTAGCCTTACCTAATTCAAATTTAGCCTTACACTCTTCGGGTCCTTATGTAATGTGTGTAAAAATATATAATAAAATTCCAGTAAACATTAAGAATGAAAATAGAATTCACATATTTAAAAAACTATTGCAGCGATATTTAGTAAATAAGGCTTACTACACAATACAAGAATTTATAGATGATAACTCTTACAGTAAGCATAAATAAATTAAATATGTTTTGTAATATAGTATGTAAGTAAACCTATATTGTAGTGCCCAACCGGGTTCATGTTGTGTCTAAATTGAATTTATGTAAACATCTATACCTACTTACACATGAAACAATAAATGATGATTATGATTATGATTATGATTATGTGTATGGTAAAGTGTGCATCAGTCTATGTATGTATGTTTGTTTGTAGCTAAATTGCTCTCTAGAGCCCAAACGCTTAGGCCGATTTTGATGATTCTTACGTTCATCGATTCGTCTCGACCTTTTCAATAATAATATTAATAAAAAAAGGCAAGTGCAAGACGCCATATTGTAAAAAAATAAAAAAAAAGTCCAATGTACTTATTTCAAAATCATTTTAGGTTTCTTTTTTTCTGCTGCGGACTCGTGGTCACACCATTTTACTACACCAGTGTAACTACGAGCAACACCACTGGCCAGGAGCGTACTTGACTGAATAGTAGGTTTGTAGAAATATTCCTCGTAGATACACTTTTGGAAATCATGCACTTGTGTTCCTGAAAGATACACTTTTTAAAATGGTGCCCGATAGATAATTTTTACATTTTGAGATACGGAACCCCATTAAAAAAGAGCCTTGGAAACTTAGAAATATTATAATAGATCTTAAGTACTTAACCAACTTTAAGCAAAATACCCTGTGTGTCGCTCACTCGGGTCGCTTATTGCACGATTTCGTGGATTTGGTTCCTATCTCTCCCTTGGGGGAGACGAGCAAGTTCGTGCGGCACGAATATGCGATTTCTACATAGGATTTCTATGATTTTGCTAGTGGTTTTGGTTCGCAAAAAGGATCCAACTAAAGAGTTCTAATTGCGGAAAATAGCCTGTATACAAATCAAACCTCAACCTCTTTATATTAGCTCCTGTTAGTTCTTGAAAAAGCCATGACAAGATCACGTCACTATAAAATACTTATAACTTCAAAGATCTTCGAAACAACTTCGAAATTCCGTCGAGTCTTCCTTAAAATTCAAGAAACTAAAGCAAAAATTAAATATGAAGACCATGACATTATTGTTTCTGCTGAATATGTTAAATAACTGCAGTGTCACGACGACTGTTCCAGAAGTACCTATCTTCACTGTGGATAATGCTTTAAGATTTATGAATTTATCTTCTAATGATTTTAAGGTAAGAAGTAACAATTGTTTTAGCAGCGCTCCGCGGTTTCATCCGCGTAACTCCCAATCCTGTGGGAATATCGGGTTAAAAGTAACCTATGTTATTTCCAATGAATCAATGTATCCTCATAGCAAGTTTCATCAAAATCTGACCAGTAGTTTCGGAGCCTATTCGTTACAAACATTAAAAAAAAATCTTTTCAATATTATTGTAGTTTGTAAAAAATCCTACTGCGAAACTTCCTAATTTTTATTACACATAATTTGTCTTGCATTTGACCTCATCACCTGATAGGAAGCGACTATAAAGTTAAGGATGTAGCATTCTTGTCTAGAAAGAGAAAGGCATGCCTGGACAACATGATGGAACGCAATGAATCGCTTGGCACCATGATTTTGTTCAGAGAGTGGTGTTAGAAGCCGCAGCTGTAGGCTTGATCGTCTGCTCCTTTAGCGCCACCCGTGGGTTACTTGTAGGCATCGATCATTGTAGGACATCGACGGGTAAATCCTATGGACGCAGGCAAACCTGAACCCCTAAAATCCAGTGTCCAAATCCTATCCTATCCAGTGTCCAAATCCTATCCTATCCAGTGTCCAAATCCTATCCTATCCAAATAAATGTTTTCTTTTTTCTATCTATCCGGTGCTTATATCTTTGCTTGCACACAGTGTGTTGCCAGTGATGACAAGAGTCAGAAACATGGTCCTTTACATAACAATCTTCTTCTCTATATATATAAAATTCTCGTGTCACGGGGTTCGAACTTGAACTCCTCCGAAACGGCTCGACCGATTCTCATGAAATTTTGTGAGCATATTCAGTAGGTCTGAGAATAGGCCAACATCTATTTTTTTTTTTTTTTTTTGTAAATAGCAAAACAACGTTTGCCGGGACAGCTAGTAAACCTATAAGAAAGCACAAAGTAGGTATTATTTTTACTCGACTACGGCAACTAAGAGTAATGTTTTTTGTACAAGGTATAATATTATCTTCATATATCATTGTAATTCTTCTATATTTTCTTTAGGTTCCTAGAAGAGCACGAGATTTTCATCCTGAAGTCCATCAAAATGACGTAAGTTTTTCTTCTAAGGACTTTTTATTTGAATCAAAATAACAATTAAATGATAAAAACTGAAATTAATTAAATAAATTACCTATGTTATTATACTAAATAAAAAGTCCAAATGGACGTGGAAGTTCCTAGGAAGTGTGCCCAAAAGGCTGGCTTCGTCACATGAGTAAGGAATACCTACCACCAGAGAATAAGGTGTGGCTTCGTCGTTACCTCATTGGATGGTGATGCATATCCGCTGTTCGAGGTAGGAGCCAGCCCTTTGGTCACCCAAAGCAAAGCTCAAACTAGTAATTTTGAAACTTCTCTATAAAATTTTAAGGCTACCCCAAGGGCCATATTTAATGTTATCTAAACTTTTGCCGTTGCTTTCTTCTTCAGTACCTTCCGTTCACGATGCTGATAGACAAGGACAAAGATACGAGCGAGTACTGGCGCGAGACAGAGATACTATCTCTGGTACGGAACAAGGAAGAAGAAATTGATTACGAAAAGTGTGATAAGAATAAAGCTCGAGTTTCTCTTCTGCACTTCGCTTCTAGAAGAACAGTTAGACCTATTTGTAGAAATAATATTGGTAAATAAGAGTCATATTATTATTATTGAGTCATATATTAATTTTTATTTATATTACAATTAAGACAATTCCACCATTCGTCGCTCTGTCAAATTCTCTTTTGATCATAATGCATTTTAAGCCATTTCCTCTTTTCTTTCAGTCTTTTGTTCGTCTAGCTGTGCCCTGCGGTTTCATCTGCGTAACTCTTAGGTATCCCGTAGAAATTTTGAGATAAAAAGTAGCCTATGTGTTAATCCAGGTCTTTAGCTATCTACATACCGAGTTTCATCGCAATTGGTTCTGCAGTATTTGCATGAAGGAGTAAAAAACATATATACACACACACACAAACTATAACATTTATAAATAATATAAGTAGGATAGTAGGATAGGACAGTAGGATTGGTTATGGTGCCAAGCGATTCGTCGCGTTCCATCATGTTGTCCAAGCATGCCGTTCTTTACCTAATCGAACATGCTATACTTAGATCCTGAACGTCATCGTCGTTTCCTATCAGGTGAAATGATGTCAAATGCATATATGCAAATATTTTGTGTAAAAAATCTTCTTATTTACAGATCGACAGTTGTGCCCTCAGTGTCCAGTGTTCAGTAATCGCACCGAATGTGAACTGTTTAAAGATTCTTGCAAGTAAATATTCTATTTATTTCTACAAATTTCAATGAACTTTTTAAACTCACACGATTTGAATTCATAGTAATTACTGCGCCCCGCGGTTTCACCCGCGTAAGTCCCAATCTCGTAAGAATATCGGAATAAAAAGTAGCAGCTACCTATCTACATACCTACAGAGTTTCATTGCAATAGATCCAGTAGTTTTTGCGTGAATGAAGGAGTAACAAACATACACACAAACTTTCACATAATTTATAATATTAAGTACCTACATTTATAGGATTTTAATAAACTTTTTAAACTCACATGATTCACATGATATTCATAGACAGTAATTATTATTATTTTCAAATAATTACTACCGTTGTCAAAGTTTGTTTAGTAAAATTGAAAAATAATGTACGTAAAGTTAGATTGATATTTTTTTATTTTTTACATAGTTTTTTTTCAAATCTCCATTTTCGAGGATATTGTGTTTTTAAAAGGGCAGAATTAAACTAACAAATCCTGTAAGTACAGTCGGCGCGGAAAGATTTTCTAAATGTAGATATTTTTTTTTACAAGAATTTAATAAAACTGATAAAAGGAAACATTTTTAGAGACAGAAGAAATTTCCATTTTCAAGGATACTGTGTTCGTTATTACGAGAGCAGAATTAATCTAACAAATCCCGTAAAGTCTTCGAAATTATTAGTTTTGTAAATGTAGAAATTTTTTTCAAGTATTAATTATTAAAATTGTTTTATGATATGATTGTCAGAGAGAGAAGAGTTGACCCTTCCGAGTATCGAAGCTACTGCGACAAGAAATACGGGAGGTTCCGCACCATGTTCATACCGGCTGATTACTCGCAGTGTAGGTGCTGCGACGAATGCGTATTTTATAGAGGTACGTCTCAAAGTTTGTTGATAGATAGATAAATACGACGAACCGGTTGGAATAATGGTCACCATGCCGGACTGCCAAACACAGGGTTGCGGGTTCGATTCCCGCCTCAGACAAATATTTATGCTTAGATATTTATCTGTGGTCTGGTTGTTTCTATGTAATATAAGTATATATTTACAAAAGAAAAGTATTTAAGTAGTATATCCGTTGTCTATAGCACCCACAACACAAGTCTAGTTACTTAGCTTGGGGCTAGATAGCGATATGTGCAATATCCTGCTATATTTATTTATTATCATTTTATACATTTTTTATTGTAGACACCATAATAGTTCATGAGGTCTGACTGACGAAAGTGGAAACTGTGTTGCCTGCTGTGTGTTTAGGGTCTTCGTGAATCTTCTAGGCAAATAATGTCACTTAATTTCAAATGAGTTTGACATTTTATGGTACCCTACTAGATAAAAACCGGCCAAATGTGAGTCGGACTCGCGTACGAAGGGTTCCGTAGGTACCATTATATTTTGTTTTTAGTATTTGTTATAGCGGCAACATAAATACATCATCTTTGAAAATTTTAACTGTCAATAGCTATCACGGTTCATGAGTGATCTGGTGACAGACAGACAGACAGAGAGTCTTAGTAAAAGGGTCCCGTTTTTACCCTTTAAGTCATCATCTTCCTGCCCTTATCCCAATTTATTTGGGGTCGGCGCAGTATGTTTTCTTCTTCCATTCACTCCTATTAGTCGTCATCTCATCACTGACATTCATCTCTCTCATGTCTTGTCTTACGCAGTCCATCCATCTTTTCTTCGGTCGTCCTCTTCCTCTCCATCCCTCTACATTCATACTCATCACTCTTCTAGTCACATGCGTCTCCTCTCTTCTCATCACATGTCCATACCAACTCAAACGGTTCCCTTTTACTTTTTCAGTAACCGACGCTACTTTCAGGCTTCCTCTAATATACTCATTCCTTATTTTTATCCATCCTCGTTAATGCACACATCCATCTCAACATTCTCATCTCCGCTGCATGCAATTTTTTCCCTCCGTTTTTACCCTTTAAGTACGGAACCCTAAAAACGACGTTTAGTATGAATTTCTACCACAGGTTTTAGCGTCATCCATCAGCTTAATCCACCTATGTGTACTTAGTAGACTTTAATCACCCATATAGTTTCCGGGTATATAAATTAAGTGTACTACAATATTTTGTAGTACACTTAACCGCTCGTCTGTGGACCGCGCTTTAGAAGCGATATGTCAAATGACCCCTATCTGTGGACCGCGCTTCTAAAGCGAACTCTGTGAGCTAACGGAATTTTTATACAGTTGCATACCATAAACTGTGGCTTTACAGCTTTAATTGACTTGACTTTATTCTCAGGGATTCCTTGATGTATGAACAGATACTGCACTTGGTCTTTGTTTACAGGCATCCATATGCTTCTAATGTTTCAGAGTTAGATCAATCTTGTATTCAAGATGAATATGTTTTCGATTCAGAAGAGTTTCTGCCTGTTACTACTATAGGTAAGTTTTTTTATCTGCTATGTTTAAAATTAAGACTTGGTGTGTTCTACAACACCATAAGATGCCTAAAGATTGTCATCACTCAATGGCTGATATTTTATTTATTTATTTATCTAAATCTATTATATAAATTTATCTCTTATCTTATCTTCACTACATAGTATAAAACAAAGTCGCTTTCTCTGTCCCTATGTCCCTATATCCCTATGTATGTTTAAATCTTTAAAACTACGCAACGGATTTTGATGTGGTTTTTTTAATAGATAGAGTGATTCAAGAGGAATGTTTATATCTACATATAATATATGCATAATAAAGCCGTGCGAAGCCGGGGTGGGTCGCTAGTAATATTATAAAGAAGAAAGATTTTTTCATTTTTAAGTTTGTAACAAATAGGCTCCGAAACTACTGGACGGATTTTGATGAAACTTGGTATGAGGATACATTGATTCATTGGTCATAACATAGGCTACTTTTTATACCTATATTCCCATAGGATCAGGAGTTGCATGGAAAACCGCGGAGCGCTGCCTAGTCACTATCACTATCACTACATAGTATAAAACAAAGTCGCTTTCTCTGTCCCTATATCCCTATGTATGCGTAAATCTTTAAAACTACTCAACGGATTTTGATGCGGTTTTATTTAATAGATAGAGTGATTCAAGAGGAAGGTTTATATGTTTAATACATGCATAATATAGCCGTGCGAAGCCGGGGCGGGTCGCTAGTAAATAAATAAACCGAAATTCTGTCGCTCACGATGTTCTTCCATAGCAGGCTCGATATCAAAAACTTAGGTACAATTCGTAGAATACCTAATTTACCACATTACGCCACATTAACTTAGTTGGCAAAACTCCAGAACATTCTGGAAGTACTCCATTAAGCGTTGGTATCAGTTTCAGATTTTTTGTCGGCAAACAGTCGTAGTCGTTGAAATCAATCGCTCATATAATTAGCCGCGCTCCGCGGTTTCACCTGCATAACTCCCGATCCCGTGGGAATATCGGGATAAAAAGTAGCCTTTGTTTCTGTCAATGAATTAATGTATCCTCATACCAAGTTTCATCAAAATCGGTCCAGTAGTTTCAAAGCAAATTCTTTACAAACAAAAGAATATTTCCCCTTTATAAGAGACTAGCACCACCTCGTGGTTTTACTCGCGTAACTCCCGATCCCGTGGGAATATTGGGATGAAAAGTAGCCTATATTACTACTATTGAATCAATGTATCGTCATACTAAGTTTCATCAAAATCGATCTAGTAGTTTCGGAGCCTATTCGTTACAAACAAACAAAAAAATCTTTTCCCCTTTATAAGAGACTAGTCTCGTGGTTTCACCCGCATAACTCGTGATCCAGGTTGAATATCGTGATAAAAAGTAGCCTATGTTATTCCTAATAAATCTATGTATCTCCATACCAAGCTTCATTAAAATCGGTCTAGTAGTTTTGGAGCGTTACAAACAAACAAAAGAATATTTCCGCTTTATATAAGAGACTAGCATCACTTCGTGGTTTCACTCTCGTAACTGCCGATCCCGTGGAAATATCTGAATAAAAAAGTAGCCTATGTTATGACCAATGAATCAATGTATCCTCATACCAAGTTTCATCAAAATCGGTCTAGTAGTTCCGGAGCCTATTCGTTACAAACAAACAAAAAATCTTTTCCCTTTATAAGAGACTAGCCTCGTGGTTTCACCCGCATAACTCCTGATCTCGTGGGAATATAATACGATAATTTTACGTGATAACGTCGTAACGTATTGTCGTTAGTAGTAAGATATTGTCTGTTCTACTCCACTTGGAGATTTCCGCTTATTCAGCGGACGTTCGTCCGCTTCATTTCGCTCAATCTCCAAGTGGAGTAGAACAGACAATATCTTTTAGGAAAAATGCATAACCCGTAGGGTTTATCATACGTACGAACAGTATCGTCTTTTTCCAAAGCATTACTCTCAAAGAAATGACATGTTCAGAAAGTAAGTAAACGCTAATAAGTCGAGAAAGCCACCATGAGTTTATTAATTATCGTTACTACATATGTTTAGTCATTCCGTTTAATGCATTGTTAGAATGAAGTTCATCAAGCAACCGGTATCATTACAATTTCAAAATATTAATTTTGCGTCTGAAAAACGTAATTCTCGTCATGGTCAACTTTTACCAAATACAATACGTTGTATAATATGTGGTCCGTCGAACTGTGGAAAAACAAATTTGGTTATCGGCTTACTATTGCATGAAAACGGTTTACAATTTCATAATGTTTATGTTTATTCAAAAACTCTTTATCAACCGAAATACGTGTATTTAGAACAGGTGTTGCAAATGGTTCCTGGTGTTACCTTCTCAAAATTTCATGAAAAACAAGAAGTTCTTAGCCCAGATGCAGCAAAATGTAACTCAGTAATTATATTCGACGATGTGTCGTGTGAGAATCAAAATCATATGCGTGACTTTTTTGCAATGGGTAGACATAAATATATAGACTGTTTTTACTTAAACCAAACATATAGTAAAATACCAAAACAGCTAGTGAGAGATAATGCAAATTTAATAATTATTTTCAAGCAAGATGATATAAACATGAGACACATTTATGATGAACACGTCAATACAGATATGTCATGGCAGGAATTCAGGGAAATGTGTGCACATATATGGAAAGAACCCTACAGTTATGTTGTAATAAACAAGGACTGTGAAAAGAACAAAGGATGTTATCGAAAGAAATTTGATACGTTTGTTACATTTCATTAGTTGACAAAATAGAGCGTTGATCTATCATTATGAATCATTGCTTGTTGAGTCGTGGCTCAAAACACAAGTTCTGTGAGCGTTTTGTTTATATTACATCATTAAATTATGTCTTACATTCCTATGTATCGCCGTTTTTCCAACAAAGAGGAACGATTAAGGAGCTTTGTTACTTGGCCACAAGGCTTAAATCAAAAACCACAAGAAATGGTTGAAGCTGGATTTTTTTATACTGGAAGGAGCGACAGAGTTATCTGTTTTTACTGTGATGGAAGACTTAAAGATTGGAGTCCCAGAGATGTTCCATGGGAAGAGCATGCGCGTTGGTTTGACAAATGCCCGTATGTGTTGGTAATGAAAGGAGAAGACTATGTGAAAAGTGTATTAAATAATGATGAAAAAGAAGAAAAGTGCAATGAATTTAAATCGGAATCTTTACATTTAAAAGCCAGCTCAATGTCATCATCAATTATTTGTAAAATTTGTGTAGTAGAAGAAGTAAATACATGTTTCATACCTTGTGGTCATGCTGTGGCTTGTGCGGAGTGTTCTCTATCGCTTGAAGTTAAATGTCCAATATGTAGAAAACAATTCGACAAAATTATTAAATTGTATTTCTAAATAAACGAATAAGTGAATAAATGATTTTTATTTTCTAAGTATATTTCTAATCCTTTACATATAAATAGCTGAAAATATTACTCAAACTATCATTTTGTGAGAATACTTACAACCAATAGAGTCCAATATAATGGGAAAAAAATCTAAAAAACGATTTGCAGATGCTTTTAAAGGGAAGGTTGAATGCATGTTTCGATGCTTATGGTCATGTTGTGGCTCTCTAGGTGATTTTTATTCGATAGTATTTCTAAATAAATAATTAATTGGAATGAGAAATCTACTATAAATAGCTGAATATATAACTCACTCCTTCATTTCGCAAGGATACTGACAATAGTTCAATCAAAGTCTGTTAATATAATGGAAAAAAATCTAAAAAAACAAATTGTGGAAGCTGCAGAAGCTGTTAAAAAGAAGGTTCGAAAGATGCGAAATATTGAAACGGAAAAGAGTAATATATTGGAATCAGTTTTTAAACCAATTACAGACCCCCTTAATAAAATGGTTGACAGTTCTTTATTAATAGAATCTCCCGACAAAAGAAAGTCATTAAATTTTCCCAAAGCTTTAAAAAGTGATATTAACTTTGAGACTTCAAGTCCATTAGACAGTGATAAAACTCTAAAGAGACAATCTAACATTGGATTTAATATATTAAACCCAAAAGAATCTAGTGAATCACAGGATTGTGATAATGACGATGATGTTGATGATGATGATGACATAGTTAAATCCGATGAAGGAGAGGAATCGTTTAAAAGCGCAAGTTTAGACATTTCTTCATGGTCCTCTACTTCGGAAGCTTTAGGTGGTTCTGCTAATGTTCCGTTTGGTGTGAGACATGAACGCGGTAAACTCATGATGGGATCTTCACGTGTGATCGTGTCTGATGGTTTTATTCAAGTCGGTGTGAAGAAGTATAAAATTACAGATGGATTAAACGAATTAATATTTAAAAAAATTCCTAATTTAGAAGCAGTAACTGATGAAGATTTGATTCATTATAAGTTAATGTTAATAGAAACAAATGCTCATCGAAGAGATTACAATCCAAATAAACCAATCAAAAGTAACAAGGGTCGCAAGTACTTGAATGTCATAAAGCCGCTCTTCAAGTTCCGTAAAGTTTCAGTTAGTACTGACAGTAGCCAACCTGAATATCAAGGTGAAGGTTTACCACTGTTGAAGACATGGAAGAAAAATGTTGACTACGTTTACTGGGATGATCCTAATGAACTAATTGAAAGATTAAAGCTTTTGATTGCCTCAAAAGGTGCAGGTAACACTGGATTGGATAATGAAATCATATCTATTATAGAAGAACTGCGAGAAAACGGGATTATACCTTAATAAATAGCATTCCTTTCTTGAAAATATTTCATTTCAACTACATCTCTTAAACTGTTCAGTCCTCAATAATGGATAAGTTTGGAAATCACATTCATAAACGACGACGACGACATTCACCAGATGTTTTAGAAAACTTTGATAAGGTATTGATGCGAACTGAAAGCGGAGATTTTGATTTACATAACACAAGATTGACTGGTGTTTCAATTCCATTTAAAGATTCCGATGCCGTCAACAAAGAATATGTTGATAGACAAAATGAAATGTATATAAAGAAGCAAGAGCTTGAAACAATAGTAAATGAATTAAAGACAGTTGTAAAGGAACACTTTGATAATATGCAAGCAGTTCATTATACAATAGTTAATGCTTTAAAGACGGTTGTAAAAGAACACTTTGATACTATTAAAGCAGATTATTGTACAAAAACTGAGTTAAATCAATTTATAAAGGATAAAAAATGAGTAAACTTCAAATTGTTAATGAAATTCATAAAGCTGCTCGCAAGAATTTTAATCGACGATCTGTAGTATTAAAAGGAATCGATGACTTATGGCAAGCAGATCTCATTGATTTTCAAAGCTTAAAAAGGTATAACAATGGGTATTGTTATATTTTAGTGGTAATAGATTGTTTTTCTAAGTTTTCTTGGGCTATTGCTGTTAAATCTAAAACTAAAACTGAAATATCAAATGCATTTAGTACCTTATTGGTGAAAAATCTTCGAAAACCAAAGAATTTACAAACTGATATGGGCACAGAATTTTATAACAATGAATTTAAAAAAGTTTTGACTAAGAATAACATAAATCATTACTCTACATACTCTATTAAAAAAGCTTCTATAGTTGAAAGACTAATAAAGACACTGAAAAATAAGTTGTATAAACTTTTTAGTTTTAATGGTAATTACAAATGGATTGGTGAGCCACTGAAAAGTGTTATAACAACATATAATGATACAATACATCGAACAATAAAATATAAACCAAAATATGTAAACCAGTCAAACCAAAGTAAAGTTATGAAAAATATAGTAAAATCACAAAACTCTAATAATAAACTGTCGAAAACTAGTAAACTAAAGATTGGTGATCATGTTCGTATAAGTAAATATAAAGGCAGCTTTGATAAGGGATATACTCCCAACTGGTCTACGGAATTGTTTTTAGTTAAAAAAGTCCATCTTTCTAAACCAGTTACATATTCAATAGAAGATCTACACCATCAACCGATATTGGGGCGTTTTTATGAACAAGAACTTCAGAAAACAAACTGTTCTAATGTGTACCTTATTGAAAAAGTTTTAAGAAAAAAAGGTAATAAACTATTTGTCAAATGGTTAGGTTTACCTATAACTGAAAATAGTTGGATTGATAAACAAGCTATTTTATGATCCTGTATTCTCATAATAATAATATAAAATTGAGAATGACAAAAGAAATTATCTCATTTATAATTTAACTATGCGCGGTGGAGGACTTGTGAATAGTATTATAAATAACTTACCGTTTGAATTGCATTTACCTGGATATAATTATTGTGGACCTGGTACACGATTAAAAGAACGACTTTTAAGAGGAGATAAAGGAGTTAATGAGCTTGATAACGCTTGTATGAGACACGATATAGCGTATAACAATTCAATTAGTTTGGAAGATCGACACAGAGCTGACTTAGAACTCATAAATATGGCAAAACAGAGAATGAAATCTAAAGATGCTGGAACAGGTGAAAAACTTGCTTCATGGCTTGTGAAAAAAGTAATGAAAACCAAAGTTAAACACGGTGCAGGCGTAAAATCATTTAAGTCAATTGTTTCTAAAATACATAAGAAATTGAGAAAGTCTAAACCAAAAAGTGACGCTGCAGCAATAAAAGAAGCTTATTTAGCTGCAAAAAAACTTGTTAAAAATAAGAAGAAAGTTTGCGTTCCTCGTGTTATACCATTACCAAAAACAGGTGGAATTTTACCACTTATTCCAATATTTGCTGGACTATCAGCTCTTGGCGCACTAGCTGGAGGTGCTGCAGGAATAACTAAGGCTGTACAAGATCATAAATCAGCTAAAAAGAACTTAGAAGAAGCTCAACGTCATAATAGAATGATGGAATCGATTGCTTTAGGAAAAGGCTTATATATAAAACCTTACAAGACAGGTAATGGGCTTTTTGTAAAAAGTTCAAAAAACTAATAAAATGGTTACCCAAGCGCGCTCTTACTAATATAGACATATTAAAATATGCTAATGATCACATACCTTACTTTAGAGGTGTTTTCATGAGAAATGAACTACCAACAAAGCCTAAAAATATTGAGTGTGCGATTGTTAATTTAGATAGTTCAGAAAATGAAGGATCTCATTGGGTAGCCTATGTCAAACTGTTCAAATATTGTGAATATTTTGATAGCTTTGGTGATTTAAAGCCTCCAATAGAGTTGTTAAAGTATTTAAATTATAATATTACATATAACTATTGTAGATATCAAAATTTTGATACATCTAATTGTGGACATTTATGTTTAAAGTTTTTAAATGCATTTTGGGAAAATATAATGTGTTAATTAAATATAAGTAAAATGTTTTAATAAAGTATTGTGACTATATATATATATTTATCAACTTGTTTTTATTTCCTTCATTTGTAAAATGTCTTTCACATTGTCAATAACTGGTAGCACCTCAATTTTGTCTTCCACTTATTATCCACCATTGCAATTTGATGGGGAATACGAATGCGCTCTGCTGTATTTGTCAACATTCAATTCAATCCCTAACATCGATAATAGAAACAACAAATTTTATTATGGTAATAATAAAGTCATAGAAATACCAGAAGGTGCTTATGAACTCCAAGATATTTTTGAATATTTAAAATCAAACATTAAAAATGGAACTAATATAAATTTATTTTGCAATAACAACACATTGAAAACTTTCATTTTCTGCTCTAAAGACATACATTTCGAAAAGAATGATTCTCTTGGAAGTTTACTTGGATTTGGTAAACAAACTCTTAAAGCTAATATAATACACGAGTCGCAGCTTCCAGTTAACATTTTATCAACGACAGTGGTGAGAATCGAATGTGATATAATAAGCGGATCATATATTAATGGAAAATCAAGTCACATAATTTATGAATTTGCTCCAAACGTTCCACCAGGGTATCGAATAATAGAAGTACCAAAAAATATAATTTATTTTCCTATCAATCAAAATAACGTAAGTTCTATAAATATCAGATTATTAGATATTAATAATAATTTGATAAATCTAAGAGGTGAAGAAGTTCAATTATATATGCATATCAGGAAAAATGATAGACTTTAATAAATATACTAACACTATTTTAAAACACATCAGTACTCATCGAACAATCCGAAAAGGAACAACTAAGAAAAATATTAAAATAACCAAACAAAATAAACAATTTCTGAAATTAATTGGACTATTAAAATGAGTATTTTGGAAATAACAAGTTCACCAACATACGACAATAGCATAGATGGTATTGAATATCATTCATATAAGCCTTACGTTACCAGTTTCAACAGAAATGATGAAATTCGCATACCTATCAATCAACAGGATTTGTACATATTACCATCAGCGAGTACCCTCTACATAGAAGGAACGGTAAACATTATAGAAGATGGCACGAAGCAAAAAGTCACTTCTATGGAATTCACGAATAATCCAATACTTTTTCTGTTCCAAGATATTCGTTATGAACTAAATGGAGTGGAAATCGATAGAATAAAAAACGCTGGATTGACAACAACAATGAAAGGTTTATTGTCTTTAAATGAAAACGAGGCTAAGATGGCAAAAGCTTGGGGTTGGGATATTAATGGAACAAAGACAACTCGCGGGGGAAACTTTTCTTGTTCAATACCTCTGAGTAACATTTTAGGCTTTGCTGAAGATTATAAGAAAATTATTATGAATTGTAAACATGAACTAGTATTGTTACGCAGTAATACAAATTCAAACTGTTTGAAAATCCCACCTGGTGAATCTATTGAAGACATTATAATTAATAAATTAGTTTGGCGCGTGCCGCACATCAAGGTTTCTGACAAAGAAAAAGTACATCTATTAAAGCTATTAGAAAAAGATCGCCCCCTCCATTTGGCTTTTAGGAATTGGGATTTATATGAGTATCCGTTATTACCAAAAACAACTAAACATACTTGGTCAATTAAAACATCCTCACAGATTGAAAAACCACGATATGTAATATTAGGCTTACAGACAAATAGAAAGAACTTAACAGATAAAGATATATCACAATTCGATCATTGTAATTTGAGAGATGTCAAAGTGTATCTTAATTCTGTCTATTTTCCATATGAAAATTTAAATGTTAATTTTAGCGATCAGAAGTATGCTTTATTATATGAGGAATATGTTAGATTCCAGCAATCTTACTATGGTCGTAGAAGTGAACCTCTGCTCAGCCCATCCCAATTCAAAGAAAAGGCTCCATTGTTTGTGATAGACTGTTCTAGACAATGTGACAACCTAAAGTCTGGACCAGTAGTCAGTGTACGTGTAGAAATTGAATGCGATTCAGAGATACCTGATAACACGGCTGCATATTGTCTCATTTTAAACGATTCCATTATCGAGTACAGACCGTTGAGTAATATAGTGAAGAAAATATCTTAAAAAATATGTATCCTGACACAAGTGAATTTGTAATCGTAGATTTACAAGGATTCAAGGATACAGACAATAATTTTATTATAAAAGAATTTGCTATTATAAAAGATGAGTGTACACAAACGTTTCTTGTGAAACCCCCATACCATTTTAAACACTTATCGGTAGAAGAAAAGAAACAAGTGCGATGGATAGAGACCAATCGCGGAATTTATTGGAGTGACGGTTTCATCGACTATAGTGAATTCAAGCGTACAATTGTGAAACCATACTTGAATATGAAAAACGTTTTAACTAAAGGAACCGAAAAAATAAAGTGGATTAAGGATTTGTGTGAGAATTGTGTAATAATAGATATAGGAGAGAAGCTAGGATGTCCAAATTTTTCAAAATTGTATAATAATTACGATATTCCTATTTTAAGATTTAATTGTGTTCATCATAAGAAAATGTGTGCTTTAAAAAATGTTATGTGCATGAAAAAATGGTATAATGATAACAAAAATGAATTTAACTTAAGTGAACATTTTGATTCTCTCTGTGTTTAGCTTAATAAATTTTTTTTAATTATATACCAATATAATCCTTATAACTTTTGTTTTATTTTAATTTAATCTAATCGAGTTATAAATAAAAGAAAGTATTTGAATATGTAGGTCTTCTTTATTAAAGAAATAATTACAATTTCTTATAGGTACTAACTAAAAATAATAATTATTAAGATTCACTTACAATATGTTCTGATATATTTTTAACCACTCTCTCAGTTTGATCTAAAATACTGTCCATAAACTCTTTCACTATGTATTGAGCTGATACTACTACATCACTTTCTTTATCACCATTTTCACCACTAATGTCTATTATTTTTATCTGTATTAACCGTCTCCCTTTGCAAGGCTCGCGGTTCAAAACAAACGATGATCGTCGTTGCATGCTGCTCCGATGATTCTTAATTTCACTTGTCTTCTTTAATTTTCGTTTTGGACGCTTTGGAGTTTTCTTCAAATTAGTAAGTGGCACATTTTCATCATAATCATAATCAGGAAAATTTTGCGCGCATTGAAATAAAAAGTCTTGAGTGTTGAGTCCAAAAAGCCCATCTGGTGTTTCGATATCGTTTACCAATGCTAAGTCCGTCATTATCTGAAACCAAAAAACAAAATACAAATTATTATGACAAAAATAGACAAATAAAAACCATCAGGCATAAAATTTTAAACTTACCGATAAGATGTTAGCTCAAAGCTCGTGTAATCTCTGTAACGTACAAGTGAAGAATAATGAAATAATCTAACAATGTGTGTTATAGGTTTCGTTTATTCAGCAAAATCATGCACAGACCTGTCGGTCGATGCGCACGTGCATTTATGCTGAATGGTATCATTTTGATTGTAGTGTAAGTAAGTATAGAATGTTAAATAAATGAGACTATTTGGTGTTATAATTATTTTATTTAGGTATAAAAGTTATGACTAAAAATTACAATATCTTACTACTAACTAAAAATTATACAATAATATTTAAAGTTGAACTTAACATAGATTCACTTAACATAGACATTTATTTTAATATTTTTACATTTGCTATTAAATACCAAGAATGGAAATGTGACCCCAAGCTCTACTTGATTTTTTATCACGAGAAATAAGTCGTTTATCATCGTTACTAGAGAGAGCTATTTTGTTAACAGAACGCGTGAATATTTCATGTTTTATGCTATTAAACAATACATTCTTCCTGCGTAGTATATCTCCTGTCAACAACGTGTTTTTATAATCTAAGATATTAAGATCACGAATTACACAGGATTTTACACCTTTAGCCTTTTTTATTTCAGTTTCAGTATTTTTAATACAGTATAATTTAGAACGTAAACCTACAAATTCCATTATAATTTTTCCACCCATTTCATCTTTAAAAAGACCTGGTACTTTTTTGTTAATTATTGGCAAGTTGTGATAATTATCTTGAGAAAAATTACTAGTATCGAAATACTTCAAAAAATATTTTTTTAATTCTTGGTACAAATTTTCGGTTTGAATGTGATATATAAAACTGTCTGTATCAGTGTAACACATTTTCAACTTGTCTCCATAGAAAGGTTTAAATATAGAATAGTGAAAATCATACATATGTGATTTTGATAATTCTAGGACTGTAAATCCAATATACAATGGTTTATCCAACAGTATGCGATCAGGCTTTAATTGAATTGCAACTAAACTATCCGAAAACACTGCACAACTGTGAAAATTTGGGCTAGCGATCAATTTTTCAGCATTTTTTCGTTTTTTAGTTTTATTTTCTTCATCATTCCATATATTTACCAATTCAACTTTGACTTTTTTCCGATTATTTTCCAACGTTTTACCAAAAACACTGTTATTCAACAACTTGAAAAAGTCTTGCTCGAAAGAGGATGTTGCTTTTTGTCGCAAACTTGTATTAAGATCAATGTATTGCTTTAAGTATGAACTCTGATGAAACGTTATAGCGCGATGTATTTTTTTTAAAATCAATCCATGTTTTATACACGTTTTTAAATGTACATAGTGTATAACGTAATTAAATTTATCATATAAATTCGGAATCAACTTTTCATGTTTTCCACCCGGCGGAATATCTTTTTCAGGACAAAAAGGTAAATCATTATGTAACCGATGTAATTTTTTGGGATAAATGAGATCAACTTCTAAAATAAAGCCAAACTCAGCATCATCAGAAACGTTATTCACGTCTAGTTTATCAAGCTCAGTTTGATTGAGAAATCTGAAATTTGACAGAGGCAATGTTTGACACATACTGTATCCGTAAAGATTGTTGCAATCTATGTACATTATATACGATTCTGGTATCGAAGGGTTGTAGTTAGAAATAAATTTGTTATTTGCTTTGGCATATCTGTGTGAGGCCATAACCACACCCCCTCGTATCCCACTTTGTATCATATCTAAAATTGCAAAGTCGTCTATTAATTCTAACTCAATGCCTGTCTTATAGAGCATAGCATCGAAAGACAAACTTGGTGCGGTTATGTAAAAAGCTGGGTCTAAATTGTAGTAGTGCTTACAAGTTTTTCTAAATTTTTCGAATATGTCGGTCAACAATAATACATCAGTTTTTAAATACAAATCAGTATACTGGCCTAAATCATTAATATTAAACTGTTTCCAAATTATTTGTGCATGTTCGTAATCTTCATTTGATATATGCTCATTGTTCAAAGTACTATAAAACATTTCTCTAGGAGGTAAAGATTGTTCATTGTATCGTTCCAAGGTATTCATATACTCGTAAGGATAAACGCCTTTGCGTGTTAGAAGAGCAAATTCATTCTCGTGTGGAAAACAGCTGCGTAAATGATTAAATTCATTGGGTTTTATGGTTTTGGCTAGTTTTTCTAAGCTCGTTCCTAAAAATTTGAACGAATCTACAAATCGTAACTGAACAAACTCGTCTCTCGAAATTGGAATAAACTTTGTAAAAGAAATATAATTTTCTTTCGTTTTGGGAATTATTTTTATGCAACCAGGCGCGTCACCAAGTTTGGTTATAAATAGGTGTGCATCATATCCGGCTAAGTTATGAAGAAATAATGGCACAAATTTTGGAATTTTATACTGCAAGTTGCATATGCTATGAGCTGCCCCACGGTACTGACCAGTAAGGTGACAGTGATCTCGAACTTTATCTCCGTATATAAAATTCTGACAGATGTGACAACGAACTGAATTCTTAAAATCGATTGCATCATTGTCATTAAAAATCATGGAAACATTTCTGTTTGTCAAAATTGCATGAATGTCTCGAACATCTTGGTAGAGAGAGGAAATAAATTTATCTATACAATCAAGTCCTCGATACATAACAAATTTATTATAAGTCTGGTCAAAAGAACAAATAATTTTATATCCGAAGGCTATTGGTACATGTTTCTGTGTAGTACTAGTGTGTGTGCTGTGAGTTTTTGATTTGCATTCGTTTACATTTTGTAGCATAGTTTCAAAATCTGCATAAATTACAAAAGGTATATCTTGTTTGCGCTCATAATTTTTGAACTTAATTACCGACCCTTTTTCTGGTAGTACGGTGACAACACCGTTACAGGTGTGATTTTCGACGTCATTTTCCGTTTTAAAAAATACCAGACAAGTGTCACAAAAATAAATTCGTGAAGTATGTTTTGAAATTTGAGACCTCACTAGCCTCGATAAATTCTTAATAAGACAATAGTGTGATTTTGTATTATTTTCTATCAAAAGTAAGTGGATTGTTCTCTTATTTTTTTTATGGGTTTCCGATTTATAAAACGGTCCTGTAATAGATCTATTTTTAAAACCAAAAATAATGAAACTTAATGTTGGATTATTTTCTTCAAATATTTTAATATCGTTAAAACTCACAGGAAATGTCATGTTTTTAATATTTAACGTCTCTCGATATTTAAGATATGCTGATACTCTTTCTGGGTGACTTTTAACTGGATAGAGGGCGGCAAGTACACACCAGAGAAAACAATATTCATCTTTATTACAAATATTTAGACATGCTTTTCTTTTCTTGATAAATTGTGGCAATTCAATATATGTGGAACCGTGCAACGGTTGATATTTATTGACATTTATTTCAATATGCAAGCAGTTAAGAAAAGTCCAACCCGAATCTTGTTCTTGAAAGTGATCAATTTTTGTTCGTATTATATCGATTATATTAGAATACAGAGTTTCAAAATCATAATTTCCATAGAGATTTATATTCTTAGTATTAAAAGATTTAATTGCTTGTTCATTATTTTTAAACAATAAAAAGTTTGAAAACAATTCAAAGTTAACTTTGACACAAATATGTTTTTTTATACATTCATCTAAAAGAAATTTTACTTTGTTTCGTATAGAATCTAAAAACACGACCATAGAATGTTCATTTGTATCTTGTGCAGCTATTCGATAAGATATAATACGACTCTGAAATGCAGATGCTACTACTTCTATACCATCGCTTTGTGTTTCACTTAGAACGTTTTGTTTATGTACTTTACTTCGTACATGACCTATCCAACACCTACTACTTACAGACGTGTTACAAACTGTACAGTATTTCATTGCGAAACAACTAACTAAAAACTTGCTAATTAAGATCTTTACTATACAAGAAATCTAGGAATACTATACTCAAATAAAATAAAAATACTATTAAATACTCTAGTAATCAAAATTTTTAATATTCAAACCGAAAATTTACTTGCTACAATATAAAAAGAGCCTAAAGAAAAAAAATGTACTTATTAGCTACTATAAAAGTCCAATGACAAACTTTAATTGCTACTTGATTATAAAGTCAAATGAATTAAACAGAATTAATTACCTAAACGAAATTAATTAAACAAAATAATGTCTAAGTCTCACAAGAACAGTTTGATTACGTAGTGCGAGTTTGTTGGAATAGCAACCGTTACTATCAAAGACTTCCCTAAAGCAAAGCTTGAACTTTTTATACAATTATTTTCTTCTTTCCGCAAACCTAATAGTACGTTAAACAAAAAAAAAAAAAAAAAAAAAACTAGTACTCTTACCTAGGCACACCGTATTAGTACAGAAGACAAATTTTATGTTGAATTAAAGTTGGTCAATACAAACGACTACCAGAATTCACCGCCTGAAATACGCTCTAACTACAAGATTTTATAACCATAACTTTTAAGTTGTTTGAATGTTAAATCTCAACGATAAAAATGATTAATAATATTATCAATTAATCTTTATCGTTGAATTTAACAGTGGTTGAACCTTCGAACAACTTAAAAGTTGTGGTTAAAAAATCTTGTAGCGCCCACCACTCGCGACAATTTTCGTCCAGTCTTAATTTTACAGATGTCAGAGCTTTTTTATATCGTACTTCAGGCGCTGTATTTTTGTAGTCGTTTGTATTGTACAATTTTAATTCACAATAAAACTCACCTTCGGTAATTCCTACTGTGCGTCTAGTCTGACCACCGCTAACCCTCATACAAAATGAAGACACATTTACGTCGGGCGTTTTCGAGTTCTTTTTTGTATTTGTATTTTCATCCTCCTTGATCAGGGCAAATATGTCCTTTTGTTGCTTGCACCTGAAAATGAAAAAATAAAAAAATATGTTTAAAATGACAACAACTTTTTTCTTAGTGATTAATACACAGAGATGAATATTTTCTTTCCGTCTACTTTGAAACTTCATGTCACTAATAAAGTGTAAGTACAACAAGCAATAAATACACCATTGTATTAAAGATAGTACCTAATATTTATTTTTGAATGATAATAAGCTGATAATCTACGTGATGCTAAGTAGTATTCTACATAAGAAGAACCCATTTGTGGAATAAAAAACCAATAAAGTACTTATTTAAGTAATTATTACATTAATTAATACGTACCACGGATAATTCTGCTGTTCTGAATCTGGAGGTGTAAGCAGCGTCGTCGGACGCTTGGACAAGGCAGCAACGTTTTTCACTGGGGCTATCTTGCGCTTTGACGATGTCGATGGCGCTGTTTTTGACTTTGATGTCGCAAATTCTGTGTCCGATCTGAATAAAAAAAAAAAAAAAAAAAAGTTTAATAATTTTTTGAACATTAAATCAAAGTTTTTCAAATCTACAAAGAACAATACTTACTCCACTGGTGCACTCTTGCGCTTCAAGGATGAAGATGATGATGATGGTCTTTTTGTCTTGACAGGTTTCTTGTCAGACGGCTGTGGTGGCAGCGGTGCGGGCGCTGGCGCCGGTTCTTCACACTCTGAATAATATTCGACGTCCGACCTTGAAAAAAAAATTAAAAATAAAAACAGAATTAGAATCTAAGAACCTCAAAGATCTTAAATCTACAAAAATGACACTCACTAACTCACATATTTAGTACAAAATCGATGAACAGTTTTCACAAGCAGCACCAAGTGACCTTCGCAGGCAGCACCAAATAGTCTTCACAGGCAGCACCAAATGACCTTCACAGGCAGCACCAAGTAGTCTTCAAGGCAGTAGAAATTGGTCTTCAATTGTAGAACCACGATGAAATGTGTGACTGTATTGCTCAATATTCCACTTGCTCGATATTTTATAGCAAATAAGGTTAATGTGTCAGCAATTTTAATTCCAATCCAAAAGGAATTATGTGCTAATCAAATAAGTACTTTGATTCCTATGTTAAGTGTGATTAGGTTCCTTATGAAATATAACTAACGATAGCTTAAAGCTTAAAGTCAAAGACTTTCAATATATTACTAGAAGCAAATGAAATTATATCAATAATTCATTATAATCATTAAATCGTTATATTTTAAATGAAATTAGCTTATATGATCATTAGAACTTTTATTATTATACCATATATTACACCCAAATAAATCATCCAGTCTAGTATGACGTTTGTAATATTAATGTCCACTCTAATAATATTTAGGTTTAATCTCTTTGTCAAATACACTCGAGTTACGGTCAAAGTGTAAAGAATATTTTTGGTGAATTGCGATTGTGACTAACGACAATATACTTAATATAAAAATCGGTTGATAAACAAAGAAGATATGCGCGAACATCCATAGAAAAAAAGACAACCTCCTCCTTTTTTGAAGTCGGTTAAAAATAAATAAGAGCATACCTTAGGTTTTGCATAGGTAAAATTAAAGTAAGATTTCTACCTAGTATTAAAAACTAAGTATAATTTCATTACGAATATTTGTTATAAAATCTTAATTAGGTACTTACATACTTACAATGTTTTATATTCATTAACTTTATCCTCAATTACTTAATTGTAAAAAGTTTCATTTCTACAATATTACTGCAACATTAGAAATCTCGTCTAATGTTTTATTTTTTTAATGTGTAAGGTAGTTTGTTTGTTTGTTCTTGATTCGGTTCAACTAGCGCAACAAAGAATTATTGTAGGACATTCCACACATCGCCATCTAGCCCCAAGCTAAGTAACTAGACTTGTGTTATGGGTGCTAGACAACGGATATACTACTTATATATTTTTTCTTTTGTAAATATATACTTATAATACATAGAAACAACCAGACCACAGACACAATATCTAAGCATAAATACATGTCTGAGGCGGGAATCGAACCCGCAACCCCGTATTTGGCAGTCCGGCATGGTGACCATTGTGCCAACTGGGTCGTCATATATATTTAATAAAATTCAAACAAACTTGTAGCCTACTAATGTACTTTTTATTCCGGTATCCCCATCATGATCATTATGTTTAAAATTTATGTGGTCGAATCCGCGAGGCATGACTAGTTATTGTATAAAATAATCAACGTAGCAATACTACAACGTACTTCATCGTTTTGTTTACTTTCTGTTATCTTACTTGTCGACAAAGCATTTTTGGTGTGAACGACAAATCGTGGGACCAACTTGTTATGACGAGTCGTGTTTCATATTTTTACCCGACTACGACTGTAAGAAAAGGGTTATGTTTTTAATTATAATATGAAGTCTTGTGCCTACCTAAAAGTTTATAAACTATATAAACCTGTGTAAATAAAAGTGATAAAAATATTATGTGGAAACAAAGTAAGTACCTCACAGCTATTAATACTTATGTTCGTATCCTTATTTGATTATACTTTTTACATTGATACTTTATTTCATTTTGTATCGTTTTTTTTTTTTTTTTTTACAAAAGGAATTAGAAAACAACGTAGAATAGATTTTATTATTCAAGTGTTTATCTCACACTTAAAAGAGGTTAAAAAAAAAAAAGATTTTCACTAATAAATAACATTGAATAAAAATCAAGTAAACCTATTTATATAATAATGTTTACGCCATTTACTTACCTCCTTTTTTATTTTTACAGGTACCAATGGATTCATCCTAAATAAATAGGAATACCTACAGCAGTATCTTCATAACTTGATGACATTTTAAGTACTTACCTACATTAAAACGAACGGTAAGTACCTTATTTAATTAGATTCTTGTTTAAGGTAGGTAAAGAAATCCTAGTTGAATTCATTATATTTTTCGGTCAATACATTTAATTCTGAAATTAATCTATTACTAGTTCGGGATCTAAGGAATGAATCACTAACTGCGAAAATAGATAAAATAATAATAAATAAATAAATATTGGAGGACATTCCACACATCGCCATCTAGCCTCAAACTAAGTAACTAGACTTGTATGTGCTAGACAACGGATATACTACTTGTATACTTTTCTTTTGTAAATATATACTTATTATACATAGAAACAAACAGACCACAGACAAATATCTAAACATAAATACTTGTCTGAGGCGGGAATCGAACCTGCAACCATATGTTTGACAGTTCGGCATTGTGACCATTGTGCCAACTGGGTCGTCAAGATAGTTCACGTTTAAGATAATAATATGAGGAAGAGTTATACTGATTTCTTTGAAGTTTTCTAATTTTACTAGTGTTTATGTGTTATGAATTTTTAAAGTCCCTAAACTTCTCTAACTTTGTAAATTTGGCTGACGTGTTTTTGATAATTATAATATTTTATATAATGTCTTTTTGAATTAGTTTCATTCAAGGTCAAATTTATAAATTAGGTATATACCTTCCAGCTTAGGTTTTTTTAATAACACCTGTATCATATTAAACATAACATAAATGTTCTTTGTTTCAGATTTCCTGTATGCAGAATGATACCATTCATTTCTATTTTAGTAAGACAGAAACACTAAATAATTAAAAATCTGATCATTGTTGTAAAGTTAATAAAAATGTTTTTGGATAAATTTTCATTACTTACACACCTGTTATAATAATAATTCGAACATTCGTTTGGTATTGTTTATTTAAAATACACTCACTAATTAAATAATTGTCATGTCTAAGATGTGGTTAAAAGCTTAAAGTCACACAATATTTTTTTATACCTGCATTGAAATATAATTGAGTGCAAAGTATAAGGTCATACGTCATTAAGTTAGGTAGGTAATATGAGTTCGATCATAGAACACAATAGCTTTCTGTGATACGACGAGTTACAAACTTACCTCGCACTCGAGATTAACATGGGTTAGTTTCTTAACCGTAGATAATAATATGTAGGTATGATTAGCGTTTACTAACGAACATGTCATTTCTTTGAGAGTAATGCTTTGGAAAAAGACGATACTGTTCGTACGTATGATAAACCCTACGGGTTATGCATTTTTCCTAAAAGATATTATAAAGATATTTCCGCTTATTCAGCGGACGTTCGTCCGCTTCATTTCGCTCAATCTCCAAGTGGAGTAGAACAGACAATATCTTACTACTGTCGTTGCTATGGTAACCTTGTCAATAACTCACGTTCCCGGAACGTGAGTGACGTTACTATGGTTACCTTGTCAATAACGGAACGTGAGCGATGACGTCACACTTTTTTGTAGTGCTGCCGGTGTTCATCGCTATATTAGACGTTATCACGCCAAAAATAAAAGTAGGTAAATATGTAGGTACCTATAGATAAACAATCGACTGATAGAAATTATGTTTTCTGCGGTAGCTTTTAGCTTTGCCGTTGGCATCAGATTTCAGGGCTGGCTGCAATCCGTATTGGGGTCACCCCGAGCAAGAGAACAGGGCCTTGAGATGTGACAAGATTCTACGGAGATGTTAGTTTTGGCAAGCTTTTTCTACTTTCCTTAAGTAAAACTATTATACAGGGTATTGGTCACTATACTAGCAAGCAGGCTAATCAGTAATCCTGTGCACCTAAACAAACAACTTTTGTTCTACGACTTTTGGAAATTTATTATAAAAAAATTCCATCCAAAAATGATAATTAAATCCATCAGTTTAAATACTCAACTCGACATAGGCCACAGAATCAATAACAGTAAGTATGGTACAGGCGGGATGTCGCGCTCGCCCGGGACCGCGGTGCGCGCGCTCTTTGCCGCATAGACATAGAAAATGGCTAGACAGTAATAAAAACACATATTTTTTTTGGAATACCTATGTATTAGGTTTTAACAAAAGTTTTAGGACAAAAATTGATCGTTAAGAGGAAATGGTACCAGCGCCATACAAACGTAGTCCACTGTTTTATCCCTGGGTAATGACACTAGCACAAATATTTTTATTGCATAAAACCTATAATGGCCATGACTATGCCCTTAGGTATGTCTTGGTTTTTTTTTTCATTTTCTAATTATCATAGAAATTAAGATATAAAAAACAAAAACTAAATAAATAAACAAAACATTGGGACATGGTATTGGCAGTTATAAATATTATGCAACACAAATATTTGCTCTAGTGTCATTATCCAGGGAGGAAACAGTCGACTACGTATGTATGGAGAGAGTGTCGGTACCCTTTCTTCTTAAGGTGCACAGAAGTAGCCCTCAACGGCTTGCTAGTATAGTTAACAATAACCCTGTATTTCTACAATTTGTTGATTGGAAACAAGATTTACGAAGTTTTAGAGTAAAGGGTACCGGCTCCTTCTCCATACAAACGTAGTCGACTGTTTCCTCCCTGGATAATGACACTAGAGCAAAATATTTTTGTAGCATAAAACCTATAACTGCCATGACCATGACTAAGTTAAGATTTTTTACTTAGAACGAAAAAAAGATTCTCTAGCGTCCATAGGGAGAAGATAATTTTTGCCTCAAAAAACTTTTTTTTTGTGTGGCAGTGAACCTGAATCACAACTAATCATATGCAATTATAATTTTTTTATAAAAATATACTTATGTTGTATTAAACTGATGTAATATCAACAGGCGTTCCCGTTACGGTTCCTTCACTGCCAAAGGAGACATTAAATCTGTAAGTATATGAACATAGCTTATAACTTTTTTTTGAGCTCCCTTTTGAAACAACGGCATCTCAAAAATAATTGAATCTAGGGATTGAGTTAAGTGGAAAGGGTACCGGGCGTTCTCTCCATACAAACGTAGTCGACTGTTTCCTCCCTGGATAATGACACTAGCACAAAAAAGAGCTATCTTAGAAGGCGGGCAGACAAAAACTGTAGGCTGTGAATAGCGGGTCAGTCAGAGACTCAGAGCTCCGTTCACTTTATCGTATTTTTGTCAAATTTTATCGTGTGCTTTTTTATATTACATTATCAATGTTTTTGATAATTGCGCATAGTGTGAGATCCGTAGATACTAAAAAAATTGGATTTAAAAAACCCCATATTTTTATCCCCTATAACTTATAGACAATTGATCAAAGATTGCTAAGAACACTGCCGACTAATTTACCTTCCAAACAAAAGAAAAAAAAATCAAAATCGGTTCATCCGTTATATAGGGAGCTATGATGCCACAGACAGACAGACACACACACAGACATGTCAAACTTATAACACCCCGTCGTTTTTGCGTCGGGGGTTAAAGAAAAAGAGAAATATTGTAGAACATTCCACACATCGCCATCTAGCCCCAAGTAACTAGACTTGTATTATGGGTGATAGACAACGGATATACTACTTATATACTTTTCTTTTGTAAATATATACTTATAATACAAAGAAACAACCAGACCACAGGCAAATATTTAAGCATAAATACGGCGGGAATCGAACCCGCAACCCTGTATTGGCAGTCTGGCAAAGTGACTATTTTGCGAACTGGGTCGTCATGATCACTACACAAGGGTCTTAATCAAATAATATTTCCAATGCAAGCCGTCGGAGCTACCGCTACGAGCCTCCAACCGGTGGGTTCCTCTGCCCCACGTCGTGTCGAGGATACGACTGCGTCGGCGGCATGGTGAAGGAACAGGAGTGTACTCCGGGGGCTTTCCTGCCGGACAAGACGACCTGCAACTGCTGCGGACGATGTAGTAGCTATCAACGTTAGTTTAACAACTAAACTTTAGACAATCAGAGATGTAATACAGTAGATATGCGTCATAAGTAGAGCATCAGTGCGCTACAATTATACTGTAAACCACTATTTGACTTACGACCTTCTTCTAATAGACGTTACACACACATATATACTCGAATTAAAGGTACTGAGTGTGATTATTATTTTCAACTTGTTAGCTATGTCTTTAGTTGTGTGAGTGGTATAAGCCGCCACCCGCTACACCAACCGACGTGCATGGGTTCGATCCACAAGTTGCGTTGTTATAATGTTCATATAGTGCTGCACAGGATTGTAAACGTTACGGTGGCGGTGGACATTTGAGCGCCGATTGTACTTGATTTAACTAAATACTGTTGCCAGTTTAACCTAATAGAGTAAAATCCTACCTACCACCGAACTTTCGTGATTTTATGAAAGCTTAGAATTTTTAAGTACGCCTATCCCACACAGTTATGAACGATGCGCAATTAGGAATTTCAGACCATAGTGGCTTGGAGAGTTATCTGTTAGCAAAGCCAAGAATAGCACCTGTTAACTTTGCAAAAAAAAACGCATATATTTTTGACCAATCGATAATGTTGCTAACACATAGATTACTTTTAATCCCGAAATCCCCGCGGGATCGGGACAGACGCGGGTGTAACCGCCGGGAGTTTGAAATGAAAGTAATAAATTACCTGTCATTTCAGAATTGAATCAAAAATGCGCAGATTATAGAAAGACAATACATATGGTAAACGGGACTAAAGAAATAGAAGTAAGTACAATTTGAAAAGCACTTTTTCAATAAATATAAAATTTAAACAACTTTCTGATATCTTTGCACACAACATAGTGTCTTACAGTGGACAGAGCAAGAGGTTGCATTTACCTACTCAATGGCGAAAACGAATTTGGTAGTTCCGAAATTAACGCGTTCAATCAAACTAACTCTACCGCTTTGTTACATCATTGCAGATGAGACCTTGGAGAAAGGCAAAGGCTACTTATTATCTTACGCGGGTGACACCACGGGCGTAGCTTATTACTTCACTACATAGTATAAAACAAAGTCGCTTCCCGCTGTCTGTCTGTCCCTATGTATGTTTTGAGCTTTAAAACTACGCGACGGATTTTGATGCAGTTTTTTTTTAAATAGATAGAGTGATTTGAGAGGCGAGTCCCTAAAAACGTCATTTACTATTTTAAAAATATTGAAGAACTCCCTGCATTGTAAGACACTAAAAAGAATTCTCGATAGCTTATTAGATGAGTCTACAGTTTCACTACCAGATATTTTGAAAATAATCCATAGTTTTTGAAAAAACAATTATTAACTTTGATGAAAAACATCGAAATCGACCTTTTCTATTTTAAGTATCTGTGCTACTTCGTTGTTATATTTGAAAATATTTTTGGTTAAATTGTGAGACAAAAGTATAGAGAATGCATTCATTATTGCAGTTTTTTACTTATTGAAACCAAATGGGTTTCAATAAGTAAAAAACTGGGAACCACTGGGTTATTGGAAATTATACTAGCAAGCCGTTGAGGGCTACTTCTGTGCACCCAAACCAACAACTTTTGTTCTACGACTTTTAGAAATTCGAACTTTTTTTCGAAAATTTTGAGGTTAGGTTTACCTGAAAATCAGCTGTTCCTTACACGGAGAGGTCAGTAACCTTAAAATTTGACTTATTTTTTAAGTTTCATGTACTGTTTTTGGTCTGAATGACCTTTGTTTTATAAAATCAGCAAATACCTACCTACTTATAAAAATTTGTAAATATATACTTATAATACATAGAAATAACCAGACCACAGACAAATATTTAAGCATAAATACTTGTCTGAGGCGGGAATCGTACCTGTGTGGCAGTCCGGCATGGTGACCATTGTGCCAACTGGGTCGTCTTCAAGTAGCGTTAGCATAAAAGTTCTGAATAATGGGTAATTCGTTTTGTTGTAATTAGTTATTTTTATTTATTCATATTTAGTGTAGCTACATATATAGTATTAGGCATTTCTACTGTATGTGAAGACTACACGGACAAACATACATACTGACACATATACGGGTCAAACTGAGAACCGCCTTTTTTTGAAGTCTGTTAAAAATACACAAAAATGTTTCATGGTTGTAATACTTTCAATAATAATGTTTAGGAATATTTTTTTTAGTTATTCCAATTATTATTCCCCAATGCCACTCATATGTGCTTCATGGGAATCATCATCAGAGCTTTGACTTTCTTCAGAAGTATCGCTTTCTGAAAAAAATGAAGTTGATGCAGCCAAAGTTCCCTCACCTCGGATGCGTGACACCGTGTTTTAGATATGCTTGTTGCTCGTTCGGTTATTGAAGTGAAAACTTCTTATGGCGCGTTGGGCACTTTTGTGGGTGAGCATTTTCAGCCGTTCTCGCGACAGATGAGATTTTGACAGATGAGATTTTAACAGTTATTGTGCTTCTACTACTATGCAATATTGAAAACAGCGCCATCTCTGTGCAAACGGCCGAACTACGATACTCACTTCTGTACAACAGTGATAACAGCGACATCTCTCGGTGGATGGTGCAGGTTCGCAGCGAGCTGCCGTACGCAGTTCGCATCGCACGCTACCGCCATCACTGATACACGAGTGAGCATTTTCAGCCGTTCTCGCGACAGATGAGATTTCGACAGATGAGATTTTACACAGATATACAGTTTTCACTTCTGCCTGCACTCCCGGAGTGCGCTGTTTTTTTTTTTGTATTTTTGAACAAACCCATAGGTTCGTCAAAAAGATCTCTTGACAATGTAATTCCCGAATTACTAGATTCGTGATCCACAGCCAACTATGTCATCATTTTCAATGCGTTAGAAAAACCGACTTCGTTCCTGATCGAAATATCTATCGACTGCCAGAACTATTTGAGGTGGTTGACTATTCAAAGTTTTACCCCATTTTCCACTCATTATCACTAAATCACTAAAATAATCACACAATAATTAATTACATAAATCTAGCATTTATAATAAAACAAACCACAATTTATAACAACACAAACCACGGTCGGAATTTATTATTTGTTTATTTAATCACTTTAATAAGCACAGTCCTTATGTGCTCGTTTTATTTATAATTTTGGAGAAAACATTTTTTTAAATGAAATCGCCATTGCTCCATAGACAATCTACCACAGACAATAATAATTTTTCTTTAAATCAATGGGTCTGTTTCAAATCCGCGACAAATAACTAATTTATACCTAATTATTATTCAGAACTTTTTTTCTAACGCTACTTTTCTGTCATTTTCGATTTACTTTGACAAGGTTCCATCCCATTCTCATTGCGCGCGGGTTATAATGTGATATTGATTATTTATTTTAACCTAAGAAATAACTGTTTCTATATTTCATTTTAATTTTTGACATAATTAAGACAGGCAAACATAGACAAAAGATTAAATACTTCATGGACTGTGGTTTTTTACCTTTCGATATAGGGCATTACAACAAACAAATAATGCCTTCACACCAAACCTCTAAAGCGTCTCGGAAATGGGATATTTGAAGAAACGTTTATCCTACGATTTTATAAAAGTTCGCGGTGCACTTTGAGACCCATACCCTTCGATAGAGGGCATTACAGCGAAAAAATTATGCCTACACAACAAACCTCAAAAGTGTCACGGAAAAGGACGCGGTGATACGTCTTGTAGAAATACTTGGTCACAATGCTTTTATTTGAATATCCCGTTTCTGAGCTGTTTTAGAGGTTTGGTGTAAAGACATTATTTTTTTATTGTAATGCCTTTTATCAATAGGTATGGGTGTCAAACTGCACAGCGGCATTTTAAATTACTATGCCGGTTGTGTCCAAAGATCTTTACATTTCGATCTCTAATTGGATATGTTTTACAAACAATTTGCGGGAAAGAAAAACTCAACTAGTATTTGACGTTCCTGCCTTTAGCAGGACTTTTTTTTTTTTGTTTTCTCTAAAAAAATTAAAATAGGAATTTATTGAGCTGTCAAAAATTAAATAAAAATATGGAAAAGGTATGATTTAGGTAGGTAGGATGTATTGAAATTGTAGCTTATTTTTATATTTTAATCCTATATATCGTAACTTATTTTTATTCAAGTTTAATAATAATGGGAAAAGTAAAAGGAAATTACTATAAATCCCAAAAAAATAAAGGAAGATTTAAGACAAACCAGTAACTATAATGTACTCATCTTTTTACCTAACTATATCGAATATTATAAAGATTGGTAGGTGTTTTTCCTGAATATTTATATAATAATATATGATGCCGATACCGACACGTTTTAACCTGTTTCTTAGTAGGGCACATAGGTACATACGAACGTTTATGTGTGAATTTTCAATATATAGAGACGGATGTAATAATTATTTCGCATAATTATTATTATAAAAATATATAAATATAAAAATGATTATAGTACAGAACATTTACTTATTTACAATTTCGTTATCAAACAAAATACCCAAAAAACGTACACTCTGACCCCACCCTTTCCCGCCAGCTACTTACTACCGGACTGCAGTTTTGCGATGTGACAAGTTAAATACTACATACATTGCGTGTTTTCTATGATATTCATAAACATCCTACAAAGACGAACGCTTGATGAATATGTAACTTGTACAAAATGTACGATGCATCGAAAGTAGATTTATTTGTTTCCAGGGTGCGTAATTTTAATACTGCGTTGCACCTGTGTGGCTAGAAAATATCAATGTGTGTGTTCTATCAGAAGTTCCCACGGTCAAGGATTACAGGCTTAAGAGGCGAGTCCCTAAAAACGTCATTTACTATTTTAAAAATATTGAAGAACTCCCTGCATTGTAAGACACTAAAAAGAATTCTCGATAGCTTATTAGATGAGTCTACAGTTTCACTGTCAGATATTTTGAAAATAATCCATAGTTTTTGAAAAAACAATTATTAACTTTTATGAAAAACATCGAAATCGACCTTTTCTATTTTAAGTATCTGTGCTACTTCGTTGTTATATTTGAAAATATTTTTGGTTAAATTGTGAGACAAAAGTATAGAGAATGCATTCATCATTGCAGTTTTTTACTTATTGAAACCAAATAATAATAATCAATGCCGAAACATAGATATTTTTTTTGGTTAAAATCATTCCTCGCTGCCCATACATTTTAGTATGAAGCCGTAGTTCGTGACATTTCGCTTTATATTAGATGTCGCAGCGCGCAAAAGTGACAGTGTCATCTCAGTATTCAAGGTGAGAGCACGTCCATTTGTTTCCCGACATTTATTGTTTGACCTGGCATAAGGGTGGGGTGCGAGTGTTGCACACGACATCTAATTTGTAATTGTACCTATTCTTCGAGCAAGGAGTCGAAACTAGGTATAATCCGCGCACAATGAGAATAGGATGGAACCTTGTCAAAGTAAATCGAAAATGACAGTTTATAAATACATATATAAATAAATATTGCAGGACATTCCACACATCGCCATCTAGCTCCAAGCTAAGTAACTAGACTTGTGTTATGCGTGCTAGCCAACGGATATACTACATATACTGGGTTATTGGAAATTATACTAGCAAGCCGTTGAGGGCTACTTCTGTGCACCCAAACCAACAACTTTTGTTCTACGACTTTTAGAAATTCGAACTTTTTTTCGAAAATTTTGAGGTTAGGTTTACCTGAAAATCAGCTGTTCCTTACACGGAGAGGTCAGTAACCTTAAAATTTGACTTATTTTTTAAGTTTCATGTACTGTTTTTGGTCTGAATGACCTTTGTTTTATAAAATCAGCAAATACCTACCTACTTATAAAAATTTGTAAATATATACTTATAATACATAGAAATAACCAGACCACAGACAAATATTTAAGCATAAATACTTGTCTGAGGCGGGAATCGTACCTGTGTGGCAGTCCGGCATGGTGACCATTGTGCCAACTGGGTCGTCTTCAAGTAGCGTTAGCATAAAAGTTCTGAATAATGGGTAATTCGTTTTGTTGTAATTAGTTATTTTTTATTTATTCATATTTAGTGTAGCTACATATATAGTATTAGGCATTTCTACTGTATGTGAAGACTTCACGGACAAACATACATACTGACACATATACGGGTCAAACTGAGAACCGCCTTTTTTTGAAGTCTGTTAAAAATACACAAAAATGTTTCATGGTTGTAATCCTTTCAATAATAATGTTTAGGAATATTTTTTTTAGTTATTCCAATTATTATTCCCCAATGCCACTCATATGTGCTTCATGGGAATCATCATCAGAGCTTTGACTTTCTTCAGAAGTATCGCTTTCTGAAAAAAATGAAGTTGATGCAGCCAAAGCTCCCTCACCTCGGATGCGTGACACCGTGTTTTAGATATGCTTGTTGCTCGTTCGGTTATTGAAGTGAAAACTTCTTATGGCGCGTTGGGCACTTTTGTGGGTGAGCATTTTCAGCCGTTCTCGCGACAGATGAGATTTTGACAGATGAGATTTTAACAGTTATTGTGCTTCTACTACTATGCAATATTGAAAACAGCGCCATCTCTGTGCAAACGGCCGAACTACGATACTCACTTCTGTACAACAGTGATAACAGCGACATCTCTCGGTGGATGGTGCAGGTTCGCAGCGAGCTGCCGTACGCAGTTCGCGTCGCACGCTACCGCCATCACTGATACACGAGTGAGCATTTTCAGCCGTTCTCGCGACAGATGAGATTTCGACAGATGAGATTTTACACAGATATACAGTTTTCACTTCTGCCTGCACTCCCGGAGTACGCTGTTTTTTTTTTGTATTTTTGAACAAACCCATAAGTTCGTCAAAAAGATCTCTTGACAATGTAATTCCCGAATTACTAGATTCGTGATCCACAGCCAACTATGTCATCATTTTCAATGCGTTAGAAAAACCGACTTCGTTCCTGATCGAAATATCTATCGACTGCCAGAACTATTTGAGGTGGTTGACTATTCAAAGTTTTACCCCATTTTCCACTCATTATCACTAAATCACTAAAATAATCACACAATAATTAATTACATAAATCTAGCATTTATAATAAAACAAACCACAATTTATAACAACACAAACCACGGTCGGAATTTATTATTTGTTTATTTAATCACTTTAATAAGCACAGTCCTTATGTGCTCGTTTTATTTATAATTTTGGAGAAAACATTTTTTTAAATGAAATCGCCATTGCTCCATAGACAATCTACCACAGACAATAATATTTTTTCTTTAAATCAATGGGTCTGTTTCAAATCCGCGACACTATGACCGTGCAAATAACTAATTTATACCTAATTATTATTCAGAACTTTTTTTCTAACGCTACTTTTCTGTCATTTTCGATTTACTTTGACAAGGTTCCATCCCATTCTCATTGCGCGCGGGTTATAATGTGATATTAATATTGATTATTTATTTTAACCTAAGAAATAACTGTTTCTATATTTCATTTTAATTTTTGACATAATTATGACGGGCAAACATAGACAAAAAATTAAATACTTCATGGACTGTGGTTTTTTACCTTTCGATATAGGGCATTACAACAAACAAATAATGCCTTCACACCAAACCTCTAAAGCGTCTCGGAAATGGGATATTTGAAGAAACGTTTATCCTACGATTTTATAAAAGTTCGCGGTGCACTTTGAGACCCATACCCTTCGATATAGGGCATTACAGCGAAAAAATTATGCCTACACAACAAACCTCAAAAGTGTCACGGAAAAGGACGCGGTGATACGTCTTGTAGAAATACTTGGTCACAATGCTTTTATTTGAATATCCCGTTTCTGAGCTGTTTTAGAGGTTTGGTGTAAAGACATTATTTTTTTATTGTAATGCCTTTTATCAATAGGTATGGGTGTCAAACTGCACAGCGGCATTTTAAATTACTATGCCGGTTGTGTCCAAAGATCTTTACATTTCGATCTCTAATTGGATATGTTTTACAAACAATTTGCGGGAAAGACTAGTATTTGACGTTCCTGCCTTTTGCAGGACTTTTTTTTTTTTGGTTTCTCTAAAGAAATTAAAATAGGAATTTATTGAGCTGTCAAAAATTAAATAAAAATATGGAAAAGGTATGATTTAGGTAGGTAGGATGTATTAAAATTGTAGCTTATTTTTATATTTTAATCCTATATATCGTAACTTATTTTTATTCAAGTTTAATAATAATGGGAAAAGTAAAAGGAAATTACTATAAATCCCAAAAAAATAAAGGAAGATTTAAGACAAACCAGTAACTATAATGTAGGTACTCATCTTTTTACCCAACTATATCGAATATTATAAAGATTGGTAGGTGTTTTGCCTGAATATTTATATAATAATATATGATGCCGATACCGACACGTTTTAACCTGTTTCTTAGTAGGGCACATAGGTACATACGAACGTTTATGTGTGAATTTTCAATATATAGGGACGGATGTAATAATTATTTCGCATAATTATTATTATAAAAATATATAAATATAAAAATTATTATAGTACAGAACATTTACTTATTGACAATTTCGTTATCAAACAAAATACCCAAAAAACGTACACTCTGACCCCACCCTTTCCCGCCAGCTACTTACTACCGGACTGCAGTTTTGCGATGTGACAAGTTAAATACTACATACATTGCGTGTTTTCTATGATATTCATAAACATCCTACAAAGACGAACGCTTGATGAATATGTAACTTGTACAAAATGTACGATGCATCGAAAGTAGATTTATTTGTTTCCAGGGTGCGTAATTTTAATACTGCGTTGCACCTGTGTGGCTAGAAAATATCAATGTGTGTGTTCTATCAGAAGTTCCCACGGTCAAGGATTACAGGCTTAAGAGGAAGGTTTTAGTATATAAAACAAACTACCACGTACGAAGTCGCGGGCAACAGCTAGTCTTCTATACATATAAAATCCTTTGTCCTGACCGACATGTTTCGAAATTATACCCCTTAGGGGGTGAAAAAGGGGCAAAGTTTGTATGGGACAACGTGATTACTTGGTATATTTTTTTGACTTCTACGCGGATGAAGTCGCGGGCAACAGCTAGTTCCAAATAAAATAGCAAACCAATAATGATTACCGTCGCATTCCAATGCATTCCGCATTCGGCTGTCAATCTAAGACTTCAAGCGTGAAATGCCTGTGTTTTCCGGCATCTCTTTCGGAGGCCTGTAGCAACCTGAAAAGGCTGCTAGTCTTGTAGGAGGACCTGGGATGGTTGGAGTGACAAGTAGGATATTCTCACACGCACAATGACCCAAATAATGAGACTAAGTGCGGAAACAGCCCCGTAAAACTAAACTAATGCCTGTATTTTCAAAGGTGGAGGAAGAATTCCTGGAGCCAGGCTGCGATGACGGCCTGGTCTGCCGCCAGGGTCGTTGTCAGGACATACACACCGTGCAGACGGGGATCCGGGACCGTAGGAAGAGGGATGATGGACTGCCTGTTGCTTATGGTACCTACAATCCACAATAACGTTACAAAGCTGCAATTTATTAGAATACTAGCTGACCCGTGCCCACTTCGTTGGGCATTTATTTTATTAATATTAAAAATTAAATTATCTATACTAATATTAAAAAAAATACTTTTTGTAACTTAAATATAAAAGTTAGACATATGCTGTCGTTGACTTTTTGGTAGGCATTTTCAAGCTTAAGGCAGCGTTCGTAAGAAACGCTTTCATTCGACCGTTTTTTCTCTGATTCACTTTGCAAAACGGACTACCACGTACAAGCCTTTTTATTTTTCGGTTTTTTATATAACCTATGACACTCAGCAATAATGTGGCTTTCTACTGGGGCCTTATTCTGCTATTTGGCCAACCATTGTCATTATATCGAGACTCTATAGATATTATATCGAGATTGTGACTTTATTTGGTATTCTGCTAAAGTTTTAATAACATCGCAATATAATCACTATGGAGTCTCAATGGTATGGTAATATTTACCTTGCAGGTGTTGCCTAGCAACATGGTATATGTTGCTAAGCAATATACCGTTTTGACAACTATCGAGATTCCATTACGCCACGATTGTAGAGCAGAACACAAAAGTGAGTCAGTGGTGTGTCAGTGGTGTCTCGATAGAATAGTCAACGTTAGGAGAATACGAATTTGACATGTAATGTCATATTTTTGACATTAAATTTCTATTACGATTATATCGACACACTATTGAAATACAATTGTGTTAGCAGACTTAGGCCCCAGGTGAAAGAATTTTTAAAATCGGTTCAGTAGATCCCGAGATTACCCCTTACAATTTAACAAACACACAAACTTTACTTCTTTATAATATTAGTATAGAAGGAAGATTTTAAGAGGAAAGGGTACCGAACGCTCTTTCCATACAAACGCAGTCGACTGTTTCCTTTCTGGATAATGACACTAGAGCAAATAATTTTGTTGCATAAAACTTACAACTGCCATGACCATGCCTTATTATTAAGTTTATTATTTTTTAATTGTTTTTTTAATCTTAATTTCTATGATAATTAGAAAATGAAAAAAACACAAGACATAGTAGAGATAGTGCCGTATCCAGGACGATTGCCTACTGAATCTGACCCTTGACCCAACCATCCAGCGAGAAAACAGATGCCTTATAATATTATATACTCTTAGAACCATGCAAGAAGGAGATGAAATACTTCAAGAAGAAGTACGGTCAAGACGGTAGCCTTCACTTCGAAGCTCCACAGTGCACTCCGTTATGGCTCTACGCTCCTGTCCAGGTATTTTAACGAGTGTCCTCTATGAACCTGCAGCCTGATTCACAAACCATCGGAAGGCTACCGAAACTGAAAAAAAAAATGCTGCTCTTTATCTTAATCTCAAAGATTTTTGAATCGCTCGTGTGACATAGCTTCGTCGTATACGCCTAATTTTTGAATCGTTCTTCGTCGAAATTTGAAATGTTAATTTTTATTCGATTTTAAATTAAAAACCGGTAATAACCGACGAAATAATTCCAAAAGATGTAAATATTTTTCAAAGATCGTTTCCGAATGTTTGACGGTTTATTCTACCACTCGCCTGTTGGCGACGAGTGGTGGAGACCACTCGTTACGATCGAGCGATTCAAAAATAGCATATTTTCGACGTCGATCGAATGTCAGTAGAAATCGCGGGGCGAACGATTTAAAAATAGGGCGACTTGTCTTTTCAGTTTTATTCGTTTCGGTAGCCTTCCGATGGTTTGTGAATTAGCCTGCTGAAGTTACGGCGGAAGAAAGGGGTTTTTTAATTTCTAAATTTTATTTTTTGTTCAAGTGTCGTCGATTTGTCTGCTACTGTTCTTTGGAAGATGGTACATTTATCCAAGGTATTAAGGTACCTAGGGTCGAAGTTTCTAACATGAACTGTGGTAAGCACTTTTTCACCATATTAAAATCTAGAATCACCTTGCGGTTTCACCCGCGTAAGTCCCGATCCCGTGGGAATATCGAAATAAAAATAGCCTATGTTACTTCCGATGAATTGATGTATCCTCATACCAAGTTTCATCATAATCGGACCACTAGTTTCGGAGCACAATCAATGCAATCAAATTATATAAGTATAGATATTAAGTACAAATATACGGGCGAAAGTTTTACGTGACAACAACTGTGCTCGAGTTTAAGGGACGCGTGCCTTTCACTTTTTATGTCTGTCTCTCTCGCTCTTAGGCGGGCTAACCATGCCCGCGTGCCTCTCACTCGCTCTCATTGTGAGCGCATAACGTCAGCGGAGCGTAACGCAGTTTCTTGAAGTGTCACCCGGCAAACCAATTTATAAAACGTTGTCACGTCAAAATCAGCCAAGTAAAAGTGGGACTGGGTTGATCTTGACTGCCGTATTTGATATCAGACGTGATGGATCATACTTTTTAGGGTTCCGTACCCAAAGGGTAAAAACGGAACTCTTTTACTAAGACTCCATCTGTCCCTCTGTCTGTCTGTCACCAGGCTGCATGAACCGTGATGTCTAGAAGTTAAAAATTTCACAGATTATGTATTTCTGTTGCCGCTATAACAACAAATACTAAAAACAGAATATCCGACGACGACCCAGTTGGCACAATGGTCATTGCCGGACTGCCATACACAGGGTTGCGGGCTCGATTTCCGCCTCAGACAAGTATTTATTTATGCTTAGATATTTGTATGTGGTCAGCGGGCCGATTGCCGTATTCTTATGCAGCGCGTCTTGACTGCGTTTGCGTCATACGGCTGTTGGCGTACGAAATTTTTGACTAAAGGGACAATTAATTTGACATTTATGTCACGTCAAACTTTTGCGCGAAACGGCGAGCGAGCGACGTTTAGGTTTGCGTGACGTGTGCGTCTCGGCAATACGAAATCTATAGTTATTATGACGCAAACGCAGTCAAGACGCGCTGCATAAGAATACGGCAATCGGGCCGCTGGTTGTTTCCTTGTATTTTATGTATATTAACAAAAGAAAAGTATATAAGTAGTATATCCGTTGTCACCCATAACACAACAAGTCTAGTTACTTAGTTTGGGGCTAGATGGCAATGTGTGGAAAGTCCTGCAATATTTATTTATTAATATAATGTTACGAAACCCTTCGTGGGCGAGTCCGACTCGCACTTAGCCGGTTTTATTCTAACATTAATTTATTTTTCTCTATGTATTGTTAGATTGTGCCCGTGAAAAGTGTCGTACAGGTTCTGACGTCGAATGCGATGGCTACGGCAACTACAAGGAGGCTGTCTTCACGCAGCACGTTGAAGAGTGGGCACGGTTGAATGTTACTAAAGAAGGTACTTTTTTTTTTTCTTCAATTTTTTTACTTATAAAATACCGCTACTTTCGCTGATGCAGCGCTTAAGCCTATTTAAAAATAAACTTACAACTATACATATTAAATAAATAAATAAATATTTCAGGACATATTACACATCGCCATCCAGCCCCAAGCTAAGCAACTTAATGCTTGTGTTATGGGTGCTTGTGTAACGGATAAACTACTTATATACTTTTTTTTTTATTGTAAATATATACATATTATACATATAGGAAACACCCAGAACCAGAAACAAGAATTTATGGTCAGCATAAATACTTGTTCCCGGCGGGAATCGAACCCGCAACCTTCTGCGTCGCAGTCGGGTGTTCGCCCGACGCGCTACAGAGGTCGTCAGAGGTCGATATTATTCTAAAATACTTACTTTAACTAAAATACTTACATACTAAAACTAAAATCTAAATATAATACGAATAATCAAACAATAACAATACAGCATCTATACATACAGACACACACAAGCAACAATACAATGAACAATTGAATTCTTATTTTTTTTTTCTTTTTCTTCTTTTTCTTTTTTCCAAGAAGGTATGTTTGGACTAAAATAGATAGATAACTTTATTTGTACCTACAATGTACCCTAAAACACTAAGTAAAGTGACTTGACGACCTCTGTGGCGCGTCGGGCGAACACCCGACTGCGACGCAGAAGGTTGCGGGTTCGATTCCCGCCGGGAACAAGTATTTATGCTGACCATAAATTCTTGTTTCTGGTTCTGGGTGTTTCCTATATGTATAATATGTATATATTTATAAAAAAAAAAAAGTATATAAGTAGTTTATCCGTTATCTGGCACCCATAACACAAGCATTAAGTTGCTTAGCTTGGGGCTGGATGGCGATGTGTAATATGTCCCGAAATATTATTAAAGTAATAAGTAGCTAGAAAGTATAAGTTGTACAAATGGGCGGCCTTATCGCTGAAAGCGATTTCTTCCAAGCAATCTCTGGATGGAAAAGAACTGATTCAGCTTTTAAGGCTCAGGCCACAGAATATACAAGGTGAATTTTTACATGGACCTTCAGGGCTATATCCTAAACTTTATGATGCGAAAAATGCTGCAAGGAGTTTTTTTGCCCGATTTTGACAAAAACTAAAACTGCATCATTAGATTTTTGAAAAAGTAATTATCCTAGCCAGGAATCGAACCTGTTGAATTTGCAAAAAAATTATCAGCCTATATTATTGTTAAATACATACAAAATAAATATTATTTACAAAAGAAAAGTATAAAAGTAGTATATCCGTTGTCTAGCAACCTTTTTTTTTTTTTTGACCCGGTGGAATTCCCCAAGGAACGCCCGCCGCCCCCGGGGGGAGGCGGCAGACAGTGTCGGGTTGGCACAGCCCCTGAGATGTAAGGCGGGGCGGCCGACCGACTAAACCACCGGGGTGCTCCGCACGCGCATGATGCCGGGGTGAAGGCGACACGTTAGCATTCTTCTTCGACCCCGGCGCGCAAGTCTGGGAAAAACCGAGAAAGCCCAGACTGTCCTCTCGTTTTAAGGCTATTGAGCCCTTTGCCTCAGAGCGGTGCGCACCCGAGCACTGGGTGCGCCCACCACCCGGGTTTTTTTTAAAACCCGGTCGAAGAGGACAGGGACAGCGGCAATGATACACCGACAGTCCTCTTCCTCTGCGACCCCACCGCGTCCGCCATCTAACGGTGGCGGCCCCGTCAGGGCCACGGAAGATAGGGGAAACGGCTCACCGCAATACTGGCAACCCTCTCCCGCCGTGGCCCTTAGTCCTCAGTTGCGGTGCAGCCTATACTACACCGCAACCCGCCTCAGTCGCAGTACCGCCCATACAGCACTGCGACCTACCTCTAGTACCGCTCACACCGGACTTTACGGGGAAGTCGGTGAAGCGGTCCCTCTCGGGTCAGCCAGCTCCTCCAGCCTGGCCCGGCCCTGGGTTCCTCTTGGCTTCACCGTGGTCGGCTAGGCCACGGTTACTAAGCCCCCCCGCCACGACAAGGCGGGAACCCAAGGGGGGGGTTGTCTAGCAACCATAACACAAGTGTAGTTACTTAGCTTGTGGCTAGATGGCGATGTGTGGAATGCCCTGTAATATTTATTTATTTATATAATGTTACGAAACCCTTCGTGCGCAAGTCCGATTCGCCCTTGGCCAGTTTACTTTAGTTTAGTAGTACTTGAGTACTTGTAGTAGTTATAATACTTAGTACAAGTACTCAAGTCCTCAAAAAAGTTGTGGTCACAGCTACCTGAATTTGTTCAGTGTTTACTTTCATATGGGACCCGTGGGACCCGGGTTTTAACTCACGAAAATTACATACTTAGTAGGTAAATGAGTGATCCTTGAACTCGTTCGATATGCCTACTGCGCAAATGGGACGAACATTGAGCTTCCGCCAGTCGACATCAATAGACCGTTAAAGTGTGATGTCACAAGTCTTATGGTTGTGGGTATGTTTGTTTTTAGGGTTCCGTACCCAAAGGGTAAAAACGCTATTATTAACTGTCTGATCTATCTATCTACTTAGACAATATGAATTTTATTATTTCCTGTCAATAAGTGCCCAAGTACCTTATGGCCCCTCTACATGATGGGCCATCATGCTGGCCTACAAATATAGGCCAGCAATCAGCATGATGTAGTAGAGAGCGTAGTGGTGTCTGATGGCTTATGGTTTGTGGGATGGCGACTGGATGGCCACGGTGTCGGTTTTTCGGTCGCACATCAAAGAAAGTGGACAACGATGGCAGAACGTCGTCGCCATTATGTAATTGCGTTTCAACCATCGCATGGCCATATTGCTTGTTCAGTGCTGGGCCATCATGTAGAGGGGCCATAACCTAGATGATTGATTGATTTTTTTTGTACACAGCGAACCAAGAACCGAGCTCTGTAGCGGATGCGGGCGTAACAAAACCACCTCAACCTATATAATACTTCAACATTTTTTATTCGTTTACTGTAGAATTTAATAATTATGTGTTTTAGACTGTGTTTAATTTAATAAACGATGATTTACTAGTGTGGTTTCTTGTTCTTGATTTAATACGAACCACCCCCACAAAAAGCAGTAGGTCTAGGGACTTTACTGGCCATGGGTGCAAAAGTACTAATTTAGGATTTTGGACACATCGATAATTTTTTCATAATTGGAACTCATAATTTTTATTTTTTTCGAAAAATATAGAAGACTAGCTGCGCCCCGCGGTTTCACCCGCGTAAGTCCGATCTTTCTCACCGTTTAAACCTTCCCTAGACCTCCACGAATAATTCAAGACCAAGATAAGATAAATCCGTTCAGCCGTTCTCGAGTTTTAGCGAGACTAACGAACAGCAATTGATTTTTATATATATACTAGTTGCGCCCCGCGGTTTCACCCGCTAAGTCCGATCTTTGAATTCTCACCGTTTAAACCTTCCCTGGACTACAACAAACACAACAAAAAAAGAATTGGCCAAATCGGTCCAGCCGTTCTCGAGTTTTAGCCAGACTAACGAACAGCAATTGATTTTTATATTATAGAAGATAGATAGATTTATGGTACGGAACCCTTCATGCGCGAGTCCGACTTCGCACTTTATTTTATTAAGATCTTGTAAATTTTCACAAAACAATTTTGAAAAGGTTAGAAATCGTGATAAATGTTAATATTACGTAAGTTAGAGGTAGGTCTGTACATCTTGATTACAGCCTTGAGTGTAATCGTTCAATGTCGTCTCAATTTGGCAAGATAAACTTCCGTAACAACAGCTGACTTTTATATCAATCGTTTGTTCCATCGAGGCACAGCCAATTTTTAACCGACATTAAAAAAAGAAATTTCTCAATTCGTCGCGTATACTTATTTAGTTTTTACTAGCTGCCCTACGTTTTTATAAGTTCCGCATAAGTTCCAATCCGGGATAAAAAGCTGTTTTCTTGTGGTCCCAGGATTTTGTCCCATTAATGGGTTAACGGGTTAATTAATTAATGGGTCCACAAGGAAAAAGTCTATCCCCCATATTCCAAAGGTGGGTTACGGAGGATCACGGCGAGCGTCGGAGCAACGTCGGAGCAGCACTGACAGTGCTAAAAAGGTAAAAAACGAAACCCTTAAAGATCACTTCCTTGTCCGTCTGTCTATCTGTCCGTTTTGTTAGAATTAAGATTATGAAAATGGTACAATGAAGAGTTTATCTATCTAATTCTGAATCGGCACAAAAAGCGGTTGAAACCGCGTGGCGCAACTAGTATTTGAATAAAAACCACAATGACTGTGCAAGTGTGCTAATCGCTAATCTCCTGCCCCGTGTGTGTAGAATAGAAATAGAAATGGTGGATAGTATAAACCCAGACGAGCATTCTGCATCCACGTTGGTAGGTACCTACCTATGCTATAATAATTGCTCCATTTATACTTATAACTAGCTGCGCTCCGCGGTTTTACCCGCGTAAGTCCCGCACCCAGAGGAATATCAAAATGAAAAGTAGCCTATACCCTTCCTCGATAAATGGTCTATTCAACTCAAAAATAATGTTTCAATTCGAACCATTAGTTCCTGAGATTAGCGCGTTCAAGCAAACTCTTCACTATCATCACTATCACTACATAGTATAAAACAAAGTCGCTTTTTCTGTCCCTATTTCCCTTTGACTGCTTAAATCTTTAAAACTACGCAACGGATTTTGATGGGGTTTTTTTTAATAGATAGAGTGATTCAAGAGGAAGGTTTATATGTATAATCAATGCATAATATAGTGTGAAGCCGGGGCGGGTCGCTAGTTAGCTTTATAATATTAGTATAGATAAAGGAAGAGAGGACAAAAAGTATGTAGATAGTTGGAAGCAAATAAAAAAAATAGTCTAGGGGACTGTACTTGGAAGCAAATCCTACTAATATTATAAATGTAAAGGTTTGTGTGTGTGTGTGTATGTATGCTTGTTACTCCTTCACGCAAAAACTACTGGACCAATTGCGATGAAACTCAGTATCTAAGATAGCTCATGGAGACCTGGATTAACACATAGGCTACTTTTTATCCCGATATTTCCACGGGATCGGGACTTACGCAGGTGAAATCGCGGAGGGCTAGTAAGACTTGTAGAAGTCCCCTAAGACTTTCATAAAAAATAGTTGAAAAAAATATATAGTTTTTAATCTAATTTATTCTTATAATATTATAGAAAGAGGAAAGATTTTTAGTTTTTTTGTTTGTAAAGAATAGGCTCCGAAACTACTGGACCGATTTGAATGATTTTAATTTTAATTAAATATAATAAGTATTCTATGATCAGTAGTAGGTATTCATTGATTCATTGTTGGTCGATTTCAGATTTCATGTGATTTATTCCAAATTATAGAAATTGATTTAAATTTGGTCTGGAACTTAGATAGCCGAAAGTTAGGAATAACACTTGCCTTTCATTGAGTTTGGGGCGGTTGGTCAAGGAAAAAATAATTGTCTAGCTAGGGGACTTCGAAAAAGTAGTAAACCAAAATATTAGGTACCTACCTATACTTAGTTTTTAATCTATTTGTTCTTATAATTTTATAAAAACAACAACATACAGACGAATTGAGAACCTCCTCCTTTTTTGAAGTCGGTTAAAAAGTCAAAGTTTGTACTTATTGGAAATCTAGCGGCCCGCCCCGGCTTCGCATACGGCTGTATTATGCATGTATTATATCTAAAAACCTTCCTCGTTAATCACTCTATCTATTAAAAAAATCGCATCAAAATCCGTTGCATAGTTTTAAAGATCTAAGCATACAAAGGGACATAGGGACGGCGAAAAGTGACTTTATTTTATACTATGTAGTGATAGTGATGATAGTGAAGTATCCGGATATTCTGAAATCGAGATTTACGTGGGTAAAACCGTGAGGCGGAGCTAGTACGTATTCAAACTTTTAAATTAGTTTTTACTGAAACTTGTCTATGACCAACATTTTTTTTCTTACGTTTTCAGAGATTGGTCCATTTTGTGACCTTCACCTAGCCGCTGAAAGCGAGTATTTTTGCCCGTCCTTGTGACGTCTCTGTCACGTTTCTACTGCCGGTGTTGCCAAACGAGGGAAAAGTATTTTTCCATGAATTTAGGGAACATTTGGTTGGGCTTGTTATTCGTAAAAAATATTAATTTAATGTTTTAGCAAGTTTTTGAAGAAGTTACTATAATAAAAGTTGATAGATAGGTAACCATAGCAACGTATTGAAGTATACAAAATGGCAATGTGTCAGGTTCTGTTGACATGATAGGTAACCATAGCAACGTAATGATGTATGCAAAATGTCAACGATAAAAAAGAGTTCCTATGACGTTATCATGTAAAATTATCGGAATTATTCTGTTAGTCTATGTCGTCCGTAAACCGACTTTACAGACAACCTTTTTTCATCCAAAAAGAAAAACGAAAACAGTGGTTGACTTCATAGTTTATGCTTTGAAGACTCAGTTCGTGATGGGCCATGGTGATGGGTTTTACATTTTTTCCAGTGAAATAGTTTAGGTTGTGCTTGTGTGGTAATGTCAAAAGTCATGATCGCCGCGTTTCGTTTCTTGAGTGAGTGAGTGAGTGCCCCAACCTAAGCAGCTAGGCTTGTGCTATCGTGACTAGACCACGGATAGAAGATTTTCTTTTATAGAGAGGGAGGGAGGAAGAATGGAAACGATTTAGTGAGTGAGCGCTCCAGCCTAAGCAACTAGGCTTGTGTTATAGTGACTAGACACGACGGAAAGCATAGTTATATGTAGGTATGTATAGCATACTACTTGTGAATTCTAGTATGTCAACGTTTATCTATTTAACGTTCAATTCTGTGACATCAAAGTTTCCCGGTAAGGCATAAAAAATTCTGATTTAGGTATTATGATCATCATTCATTTATTTATCTACTAGCTGCACCCCGCGGTTTTACTCGCGTAAGTCTCGATCCCGTGGAAATATCAAAATAAAAAGTAGCCTTCTAGAAAAATGGACTGACCAACACAAAAATATTTTTTCAATTCGAACCAGTAGTTCCTTAGTTCAAACAAACAAACAAACTCTTCAGCTTTATAATTTTAGTAAGTATAGATTAATCATCAATTCAGATTACATTGTTACCGCGTTAAAATAAACGCCCATAATAAAAGACACTGATACTTAGTTTACACATTTTTTTTGAAGTTCCTTATCTTGCGTTGCGAAAAAAGAGACGGAAAAAGTTAAGACCAAAAGATGTAACGACACGTTTTGCATAGAAAGAAAGCCAGTTATTTTCGTTTCGTCTTTCTATTTCGCATTGAACAGTGTGGTGTCGCGATGATTATTTACAAAAAAAAGTAGATATAAAAAAATATAAAAAACGAAAAACATTAATTTATTACAACTCCTTAACTAATTAATCGAAAGGAACTTCGTTCTATCCGGGTGTGCCTTGACACCTCTCAAGTTTTTTTTATTTAATATAATCAACCTGTGCCAACCCTACATGATTACGTCACAATTACGTATTCATTTTGACAGCTCCGAACAACCTTAGCCTCTGGTCATCTCTACTCATGTGCCCCGAGTGCCACACGTTTTTTTATTCATATTTTTTTTTTCATTTCATCATATTCCATGTTTAATCGTGACAACTGGAACTAACCTAATTGGTTATATACGAATAAATTAGTATTGTTCTAAGCGTTTCATGTAAAAATGTAATAAAATATTCCACTATTAAAAAGAAAACCTTATAAGAATGTACACCAAAAGTATATGAGGATGGAATAACTTAAATCGATGTCCGATGTACAGTTCCTTAAATGTTTTTGTTTGGCAGAACAGTAGTGTTGGTGTAGGTATTTTGAATGATATAATACACTGGATAATTTCCAAGTCATTTTATTTATACAATAATTTATTAATGATGATATTTAGGTACTGCTAATAATTTACGTAGACTTAAATAGTTAAAAATTGTACGACTGACCTCTGCAAAACAAGAGATGAGAAAAAATAGAAAACAAAAATAGAAATAGTCACGTGATACTGTACGTACTAAAAACCTTTTGCTTGCCCTTTCGAGGGAATAAATAACAAAAACAAGCGATTAATTTTTCCTATTGAAATATCTATTTATTTTCCCCACGGGAAATCACAGCGGTATTTCCACCACTCCCGCCTGGCAACACCGAGAGTGTTCAGTCGATACGCGCGCGGAGAGGGGCGCGCTTGCTTCTCGAATCACTGCACAACAATTTTCTTTCGATTTTTCACTGAAAATTATCTCTAAAAAATGCCTAACATTATAAATGAAGTGAAGTTGGACTTTAAAGATGTGTTATTGCGACCGAAGAGGAGTACGCTAAGAAGTAGAAACGATGTAAGTGTAGTTTTCATGAAATTCTGAAAATACCAAGGTTGCTCGGAAAATGCCGTGGTACAGTTTTTAAATTGGAATCATGAGAATCTCCTAGACAACGCTTGTATGATATTGATTGGTATAAAGTGGATTTAAATAGAGGTACCTTTATGCAGATACTTTGGTTTAGTTTTGCGGTCGCTCGCTCTTATTTTATTTTATATTTATTTTAGCCAAAAACTTAGTTTTTAATACCACTTTGCATTCTTTTCAAGTTCAATAATTAGTCATAAACTTAATTGTAAATACTTTTAAACTTTTAATTCTTATAACATTGTAAAATGCATTGAATTCTGTTTTTTTTTATTGAAAAATTATGACAGAAAAAAAAATGTTGTAGTCTTTGGTCAGATATTAACAAATGAGATCATATTGTCGCGTTGCGGTAGGTTTGCTGCATTCGTATATATTTTACAAATGCAGCAACACTTAAGAATTTTTTTTACTTGTATTGTAAATAGGCTCTAAAACTATTACTGGACCGATTTTTATGAAACTAGGGCGGGCGATAATTATGCTACTTTAAAACCTGGGGAGTTACGGATACTAATGGGTAGAGGACACTGTGCCGGTTCTGAAAAATTTAAGATAAAGTCTCTCGGTTTCCACATAAGCAATATTTTCAAAATTATAATTCTCCATGCTTTTTGGTGCCAAGTCTGCGAATGAAGGAATTATTCCAAACTGTTTTTTTGGATAGTTTTTGGATAGATAGGTGGTACCTACCATTTCAATGCAAATAAATGAAATGAAATAAACCCCAAATAAAATGGGATAAAGGTTGGAACTTTAGGAAAAATAACGCAGAGTATAGATAAATAATTAAATACCTACCCACGGAGTTGTGGTAGGTATTAAATGCTTATTACCATCTGGTTTAATTCACGATCGAAGCTTTACGTGGCTTTACGAGCTTTTACGCGAACTTGCAACTGGTACCAGGATTCGACAACGTTATTCGGATCTTGTTTCATTAGTAGTTTATTGTTTAACTAGCTTCGTCCCCAATTTAATAAATAAATATTGCAGTACATTCATCACATCAGCCCCAAGCTAAGTAACTAGACTTGTGTTATGGGTGCTAGACAGCGTAATATACTACGTATATATACTTTTTTTTGTAAATATATACTTAATTAATACATAGAAACAACCAGACCACAGACAAATATCTAAGCATAAATACATGTCTGAGGTGGGAATGGAACCCGCAACCATGTGCTTGGCAGTCCGACATGGTGACCATTGTGCCAACGGGCAACTACAAGTTTAGTTACTTAGCTTAGGGCTAGATGGCGATGTGTGGAATGTCCTGCAATATTTATTTATTATTTACTAGCGACCCGCTCCGGCTTCGCACGGCTATATTATACATGTATTAAACTATACCTACATATAAACCTAGAGCTTTCTCTTGAATCACTCTATTAACAAAACCGCACCAAAATCCGTTGCGTAGTTTTAAAGATCTAAGCATACATAGGGACAGACAGCGGAAAGTGACTTTGTTTTTTACTATGTAATGATTTATTTATCTATCTTGTCTAATTTTGATAGACCATCGTAGTTATTTTAGGGTTCCTTATACAAACGAATCTAAGCGCAAACGCGGGCCCATTCCTCAACCTTGAACTTTACAAGGTTTTGAAAGAGAAGGTACCCTATGACGTTCATTAGAAAATCTATAGGTATCAATCATAGTATAAAACAAAGTCACTTCCCGCTGTCTGTCCCTATGTATGCTTAGATCTTTAAAACTACGCAACGGATGTTGATGAGGTTTTTTGTCTGTAGGTATTCAATTTTAAATCGTTAATGTAGCATTACAACAAACCTCTGTGGTTTATTATGCTGTATGCTACACATAATAAATGTTATTTAAGTTTTTTTACATTGATAATAAAATAACAAAAATAGATAGAGTGGTTTACATGTATAATACATGCATAATATAGCCGTGCGAAGCCGGAGCGGGTCGCTAGTAACATTATAAAGAGGAAAGATTTGATTCTTTGTTTGTAACGAATAGGCTCTGAAACTACTGAACCGATTTAGATGAAACTTGGTATGAGGATACATTAATTCATTGGGAGTAACATAGGCTACTTTTTATCCCCATATTCCCATGGGATCGGGAGTTACGCGGGCGAAACCGCAGAGTGTAAATATTAATAAAATATTTTTTTTTCATAAAACCAAAGGTTTTTTTTATGTACCTGTCCAGCCTTTTAAATTTACTTTTTAGGGTTCCGTACCCAAAGGGTAAAACGGGGCCCTATTAATAAGACTTCTTTGTCCATCCGTCCGACTGTCTGTCACCAGGCTGTATCTCATGAACCATGATATCTAGAGAGTTGAAATTTACAATTGTTTAGCTCTTTATAGGGCTCTTTACATTTTCTTGAGTAATTTGTTAGGAAAAAAGGAAAACAACGTTTGTTGTTTCACCATTGTTTACTTAAATTTTCAGTAAATTCCCGAACAGTTCCCGATATTTTAATTAAAATAAAAAAATATTTTGCATTGTCTTGAGGGTATCTCTACCTGTATGCCTCTAGCCCTCTACAAGTACCTATAAGACGGAATAACAGGATTTTTGTCGGTTCCCGATTAACGGTCCTCCTAACGATCTCCATGCGGAAAACGGGGGACCGTTTAAGAATTTTTTTACGATTAACGGTCCTTCTGGACAGGGGGGGGAAACAAAAGACGATCGACACGGAAACATAAGACGATCGACACGGAAACATAAGACGATCGACACGGAAACAAAACGATCAAAAAGATGTTAAAAACTGAAACAAAAGACGATCGTTTTCGCGCACTGTAGAATATGTATTATGGCGGCTCCACATACACGCCGTGAATTCACGCGCGAGTTCATGCCGTGAAGCAGAGTAGGTACATATCCGACTATGATCGGGGAAAGACGCGAACGCGCGTGAACCCCGCGAAAACCGTTCACATTCACGTTCGCGCCTCTTCGCGGAGCTTCACGGCGTGTAGCCGCCATTAAAGTAGATAATCTCGTGTAACAAGACAGTGAGATAAAAATGTTTCGCAACTCTACACTACTGCAGAAAAGATGATAACGCTGCTACGGGTATATAAAATCGAAAAAAACCGGCCAAGTGCGAGTTGGACTCGCGCACGAAGGGTTCCGTACCATGATGTATCGAAGGCTCCCATTTACACACAGAAAAAAAATTGTGTAAATTTTTATTTTTGTGTTTGTTGATAAAGCGGCAACAGAAATACATCATCTGTGATTTCCATTGTCTAGCTATCACGGTTCATGAGATACAGCCTGGTGACAGACAGACGGACAGACGGAAGGACAGTGAAGTCTTAGTATTAGGGTGACAAATCAACATCGAGCTATGCTGCGCTGTGCTGTGGCTAGCTCGTAAAAAACGTAGCTTAGAAAGCTACGTTTTTTTAACAATCAACATCAAGCTGTGCTGCGCTTTGCTTAGCTCAGTATAAAAGTAATCAGCAGCTTGTGTAGTCGTTTATCTCGTCAAAAAAAACTTTATTTTCAAAAAACGTAAAAATTACGACATAGTTGAATCCGATGAAGATGAAAGTGAAGAAGAAGCATGGCGCAGCATGGCAGAGCTCCATAAAAAACATAGCACAGTTCGGCACAGCGCGGCTCAGCACTGCGGGTAGCGCGCCTCGCTCGAGACTGCTGCGTTTTTAAAGAGCGTAGCCTCACACAGCGCAGCACAGCATGGTTTGTTTGTATCCTCATTAAAATATTAGACGAGCGAGTTGACCAGACGGGTGTATGTTAAAATGTATAAACTCAAAATACATAACGTTGTAATTCATAAAGTTAAAATACCGAAAATCAAAATACATAATGATTCAAAATACATAAAATTAAATGACATAAGTTTTAAATTGATAAACTTTAAATTCATAAAGTTCTAAATATATAATAATTAAAAATTATAATAACTTTAAAATGTATAACTATCAAAATATATAAGTTTTAGGTTCAGGTAAACAAAAACCAGAAATTGGTACATAATTTGTTTATTAAAATTAGAAAGTTCCAAATATCGAAGTACAGAGTAATCAGGAAGTACAAATCGAGTATTTATTATGTAGATAAGTACCAGTCATTCTTTTTTTCAAAAAAATGACAGCTCGCTGCGCTCGCACGGATAGGTTATAACTGCGACCACAACGCACGAGCCGAGCAAGCGAAACGGCCGGCCGGTGCGTGCCGCGGTAGCGGCCGGCAAGTTTTAGAACCTACCTATCCTAAAATTCTACCTATTTTACTTGGTTAGCGAGGGCGTAATTTATAAAAAAACATTTAAACCCTCGGTGAATTAATCGTAGTCATAGAATTTGACGTTCGTACCTACCTCATTGTAGTAAAATTAACCGTCAGAACTGCCAGAACCGAATTCTACCTACCTATTTATGCTTAAAATGCCCATGCGCTGCTATACAGCGTGTATTGTATATATGGGCATTTTTACTTAGATAAGTATACACGGTTATTGGAAATTATACTAGCAAGCCGTTGAGGGCTACTTCTGTGCACCTTAACAAACAACTTTTGTTCTACGACTTTTGGAAATTCGAAAAAGAAATGAAAATTTTGAGGTTACGTAAATTCGAAAAACAGCTGATTTTTAAAAACAAAGGTCAATTAGACTAAGAACAGTAGATAAAATTAAAAAATAAGTAAAATGTTTAATGACCTCTCCGCTGATTTTCAGGTAAACCTAAGCTCAATATTTTCGAAAAAATGTTCGAATTTCCAAAAGTCGTAGAACAAAAGTTGTTTGTTAAGGTGCACAATAGTAGCCCTCAACGGCTTCATCACTACATAGTATAAAACAAAGTCGCTTTCTCTGTCCCTAAATCCCTATGTATGCTTAAATCTTTAAAACTACGCAACGGATTTTGATGTGGTTTTTTTTAATAGATAGAGTGATTCAAGAGGAAGTTTTATATGTATAATACATGCATTATATAGCCGTGCGAAGCCGGGGCGGGTCACTAGTGCTAGTATAATTTCCAATAACCCTGTATTGAACATAGTATGTGTAATCAATGTAAACATTATGAACATAGATATTATGACTATCGATATTTTGCTGTAATAGTTTGATTCGCTCGTAGGGTTTTAATATTTATTTCAATTATTATTCATTTAAATCTTTATTTGTTTTGGATATATGTTATTTGAACTAATGTATTTTAAATTTATACGTTTTGTCATTATGTATTTCGTATATTATATGAAACAAATTTTATTTATTTCAATTTTATGTATTATGATCATTATGTATTTAGATTTTCGGTATTTTAACTTTATGAATTACAACGTTATGTATTTTGAGTTTATACATTTTAACATACACCCGACCAGACATAGCACAGCGCAGTACAGCGCAGTATAGCTCGATGTTGATTTGTCACCCTTACGGTCACGTTTTTACCCTTTTTGTGCGGAACCGTGAAAAATACCTATACTTACTTACCTAGAGCGAAATGAGAAACACATGACACGATAAGATATCACGTTGTTGCACATGCGCAACGTGATTCATAATGACAGCCGTAACCTAAGGGACAACAGGTTCGAATCTCGCCTCGGAAAATACACTAATATAAAAGGTTGCCGGGAAGAGATCGCTTTTAGCGATAAGGCCGCCCTTTGTGCCATAATGTAAAGTATTATTATATATAAATTTTCTTTTAGCAGATATTCACGTTAGAATTTATTTTGTGTTTTTTTTTTTATGTAATCATTTTTCGTTTTTGTTTTTATGGTGCAATAAAGTGTTTATCTATCTATCTAATATACCTATGTTGATTTGTAAATCTTTTCTGCATTTTAGGGTTCTGCACCCAAAGGTTAAAAACGGGAGCCTATGGCTAAGATTCCACTGTCCGACAGTCTGTCCGTTCCTCCGTATAATGGTATGGAACCAAATTTAACCAAACTTAACGGAACCAAACCTATTATTTCTGTCTTGTTTTTTTTAAAATATGTTTTGGTGATAGGTCAGCGTATCTCATTTATCTTTAAATCTCTACTCTGAGGCTTTACCACGAATTGTCGACATTCGGCTTAAATCGGCCAATACGCGAGCCTCGAGCTATCGGTATCGGTTAGAGACGGTCGGCTACATCAATGCAGACACACTGCAGAGCTCGAAAACGGCTGATATAAGAATGTTTTCAACACAAGCAAGATTCTAGGCACCACTTTTGTTTAAATTTTACCTCTTTAATTTATCAAAAATTAAAAACCATTTAAATCCCTTTTTCCAAGATGGCGGCCGTGGGACAAGGGCTACAATCCCTCAAACTATGATTTAATAGTACATTGTTATCCTAGGTGTGAAAGTCACTCATTACAAGTCCCGAGACGGAGTTTGGCGCCCGAGCGTAGCGAGGGCGCTAATAGTTCGAGGGACTTAATAAGTCTTTCACCCGAGGTAAACACTGTGCTTTTCATTACGAATAATACATAAAATTCTTCCTAACAGCGAGAGTGAATGAGACTATGAGACTCCATACCACATGAGTAGGTACTCATGTGTCCATACTACCTGATCCTCTTACAAGGTTGGGACCAAAGAGGTTATACATTATGTAGTGTTTTTTTAGGTTTCTGCTATTTGTATTCAATACTTAAATACGGCGGTACTTACCGAAGAATTTTTTATTAATGAGTTAATCCAACACTGGGAAATGACGCGAAGTCCGTAGATTTAACTTACAGTTTTTGTAACACGGTTTGTCTAGAAAATGTTATTTACACAAAATACACAATCATAAATGAAAAACCAGATTAAACTTTTTATTTATTTATTATTAATATACCTACTTGAATTTGATTACTGAGAAAAAAGTTACTAAGTACTAAACTCTAGCAGTATGCATGAGCCGTGCCAAGCCATAATTATTATTCTTCAGTGTAAAAAAAAGCAAGGAGGTTAGGTTTTTGAAGTTGCTAATGCGTAATGATACTAATACTGGCTACATGCAGATTGCACAAGTCGTGCGAAGCCATAATTTGACATGACAGCTGTCAGTGAAAGCGGAAAGCCCTAGGGCTGGAAGTTTTATTTTCTACACGCTCTTCAGGCATATTTAGACCTACTTTCGGAGTATGAGTAATGAAAAAAACTTTAAACTGACTCCCCCTTGCTATCTAAAAAATAAAAATGAGTCATCTGACAAATGCAACCCCAAATGTAACTTTTCAATGGACTAGATTCTATAGTAAAGTTTTTTTGGGATATTTTATACTCAAAATGGTACGTTTGATTGAATGCGTCAGCGTAATCAACTCGTAGTAGGGGTGCTGTAAGTGATTACCAAGTTTATTAACAGACATTTTTTCTAGACTTTGTGGACGCTAATGCCCTATGATAAGAAGTGAGAATTTCAATTTCATTCTTTACTCGTGATTATTACTTAGACTGAAGTAATTACTTCTAAATTGGATCGTCAGAGCCGTCTCGAGCCATAAGCTAGATTGAAATGATTATTGTGGATTTATTTATTTATGTACTTACGTAGTTTATTGTTACGTTAGTTTTTTTAAGGGTTCCGTACCCAAAGGGTAAAAATTGGACCCTATTACTAAGACTTCGCTGTCCGTCTGTCCGTCCGTCTGTCCGTCCGTGTGTCCGTCCGCCTGTCTGTGACCAGGCTGTATCTCTTGAACCATGATAGCTAGAGATTTGAAAGTTTCACAGACGATGTATTTCTGATGATGTCCGTCTGTCCGTCCGTCCGTCTGTCCGGCCGTGTGTCCGTCCGTCTGTCTGTCACCAGGCTGTATCTCATAAACCATGATAGCTAGAGAGTTGAAATTTTCCCAGAGACGATGTATTTCTGATGCTGCTGTAACAACAAATATTCTAAAAACAGAAAAAAGTAAATACCTACCTATTGAGTATGTTTTTAAGAATTTTAGGTTATGTTTTCGACTTTTTAGGCAACATTTTTTTTTTGTTAATTATATTCCCAAAAGGGTAGGCAAAGGACTTTTTACCTATACAGCCTTGTTTGACATACAATATTTTTTAAGTTTTTGACGTGACAACGTCTTATAAATTGGTTTGCCGGGTGACACTTCAAGAAACTGCGTTACGCTCCGCTGACGTTATGCGCTCACAATGAGAGCGAGTGAGAGGCACGCGGGCATGGTTAGCCCGCCTAAGAGCGAGAGAGACAGACATAAAAAGTGAAAGGCACGCGTCCCTTCCACTCGAGCACAGTTGTTGTCACGTAAAACTTTCGCCCGTATACCGACTTTACAGGCAACCAGTTTTTTTGCATTTGTTTTTGCGTCGTTGGTTGACAACAGATTATAATGGTACGGAACCATTCGTGCGCCAGTCCAACTCGCACTTGGCCGGTTTTATTTTATTTATAAACCGGCATGTTTGTCGCGCAATCCCCCACGCTATTTGCACAAAAAAATAGCACAAATTAATTGAGCAATGTACTTCAGTCTAATTTGTGACCTAATCTAAAGATGAGGTCTATCTACCTACCTACCTACATTAAGGGGGGTTCATACGCCAACGACCTTGGTACACAGCCTACTAAATAGTTACTATTGGCACCGGTCGCCTTCGTTGATGAAAATTGTTGATTGTCACGAATGTGTTTTGTTTTTCTCAAAAGTGCTGAGATGGAATTGTAGGTAAGATTTTTACCGACATTTTGGTGGCATTGTGAACCATACATTTCCTATAGTTTTGAAGCAATCCTAAAATTAAGAATTAAAACTAGTCTAGCTTTGAAAACACAAAGAATTTTCGCCTCGAATACACCCCAAAATATCGGCAAAAGTTTGACCTACAATTCCATCTCAGCACTTTTGAGAAAAACAAAACACATTCGTTACAACCAATAATATTAGTTGTAAGCGACGGGTATTTCTGGCGCGTTGCGTTTGACACCTTAAGCAGCCTTAAATCTATAAACTACTCTAAGGTCCGTATTAATAAACCGAACTCAATATCGATTTCAATCTTGAGTTTGCTCTTGAGTTGTTGCGCTGATTAATAAACCTATCTTAAGACGCGATTAAAGAGCGACGTATCACTTGAGTAATACCGTATTAATAAATCAAACTCAGCTCTCAAGATATGTCTCAAGATGTAGTTTCGTGAACTCAAGTCTGATTGCGGGTCATACATGACATAAGTTAGCTGTTTCGTTAGTTTTGTAGTTCAGGAACATGGAGCTAGAACAAATTTAGTCAGAAATCAATTATTATGATGATATTTTATGCTAATGACTTTTTGAACAAATCATTCGCATTTAAATAATTATTTAGTAGTAAAATCTTACATTTTGTAAAAAAATTAAAAACAAGTTGACAGCAAAATATGACGACACTACCTACCATAGGGTAAAAACATACCATTCAAGGTAAGAACAAAGCGTTACTGTCATTCAATGTCGCTCTCAAGATCAGTTTCAAATCTCAAGAGCGATATCAGCCTGGTTAAAACTTGAGTTTTATCTATTAATTAACGCCTAACTTAAGATAGTGACCGCATCTCAAGACTCACTCGATTGATACGCACTCAAGATCGATATTGAGAGCGATTTATTAATACGGGCCTAAGATTATCAAGAGTAAAGATTTTTTCCTTGTTTTGTAAGGAATAGACGGTAAAACGACTGAACCGATATTGATTAAATTTAGTGTGAAGATACATTGATTCATCAGGACAAAAGCATAGGCTTTTTATCCCCATATTACCACGGGAACGGGACTTACTGCTAGTTTATTATTTCAACAGGAAATTGCAATAATTTCTCCGAATAGATAAGTATGTTGGCTTTTAAACGAATGTTTCTATGAAACGATAGAGACTGCAATAATGTAATAATTATACTTAGCCGACCGTCTACCGCCAAATAAACTAAGGCCCGTATTAATAAATCGCTCTCAATATCGATCTTGAGTGCGTATCAATCGAGTGAGTCTTGAGATGGGGTCACTATTTTAAGTTAGGCGTTAATTAATAGATAAAACTCAAGTTTTAACCAGGCTGATATCGCTCTTGAGATTTGAGACTGATCTTGAATGACAGTAACGCTTTGTTCTTGCCTTGAATGATATGTTCTTACCCTATGGTAGGTAGTGTCGTCATATTTTGCTGTCAACTTGTTTTTAATGTGAAAACATTTAAAAAAATGTAAGATTTGTATGACCCGCAATCAGACTTGAGTTCACGAAACTACATCTTGAGACATATCTTGAGAGCTGAGTTTGATTTATTGACCGAACGAGCGAAGCGAGAGAGGTCTAGTGTTGAGAAGGGTCGGTCGCTCGTATGTTTGTATGTTTGTATGTTTGTATGTTTGTATGTTTGTATGTTTGTATGTTTGTATGTTTGTATGTTTGTATGTTTGTATGTTTGTATGTTTGTATGTTTGTATGTTTGTATGTTTGTATGTTTGTTCGACGATAACTTGAGTACCGTTGCTCTGATCTTCATGATTTTTGGTATACAAGTAGTTGAGGTCCATAGAATTTTTAAGTTCGAACATGAGCAGGATCGGTCAGGGGGTTACGGAGATAGGGGTCCAAAAGGGGATCTACCTATATGGCACACAAACTATACTGCAAATATACCCGAGTGGGGTATCAAATGAAAGGGCGTAACTTCGGTGACAATAATATGGTACCATGGAACTGATCTGATGATAGAGCTGGAGGGAATCTGCAGGAATTATCTCATTATCCATACTTCATAGTTCATTCATTCAAACTACTCGTCAAGAATCGCCTTGACGAGTAGTTTGTCTTTCAATGGTAACCAGGGTCTGATGATGGAACTGGAAGGTGGTCATAGGAACTTCGCAATGAAACGACACAACCCCATCGAGTTTGGGCTCGTTAGAATCGTCTTGACAAGTAGTTTGTCTTTCAATGGTGACCAGGGTCTGATGATGGAACTGGAAGGTTGTCATAGGAACTTCGCAATGAAACGACACAACCTCATCGAGTTTGGGCTCGTTAGAATCGTCTTGACGAGTAGTTTGTCTTTCAATGGTGACCAGGGTCTGATGATGGTACTGGAAGGTGGTCATAGGAACTTCGCAATGAAACGACAGAACCCCATCGAGTTTGGGCTCGTTAGAATCGCCTTGACGGGTAGTTTGTCTTTCAATGGTAACCAGGGTCTGATGATGGAACTGGAAGGTGGTCATAGGATCTTCGCAATGAAACGACACAATCTCATCGAGTTTGGGCTCGTTAGAATCGTCTTGACGAGTAGTTTGTCTTTCAATGGTGACTAGGGTCTGATGATGGAACTGGAAGGTTGTCATAGGAACTTCGCAATGAAACGACACAACCCCATCGAGTTTGGGCTCGTTAGAATCGTCTTGACGAGTAGTTTGTCTTTCAATGGTGACCAGGGTCTGATGATGGAACTGGAAGGTGGTCATAGGAACTTCGCAATGAACGACACAACCCCATCGAGTTTGGGCTCGTTAGAATCGCCTTGACGGGTAGTTTGTCTTTCAATGGTAACCAGGGTCTGATGATGGAACTGGAAGGTGGTCATAGGAACTTCGCAATGAAACGACACAACCTCATCGAGTTTAGGCTCGTTAGAATCGTCTTGACGAGTAGTTTGTCTTTCAATAGTAACCAGGGTCCGATCTAACATATTAAGTTATCAAAGACCAAAAAGTATAAAATAAATTAATAGAATAAAAAACTAAAAAAAACACGCTTTAATAAAAAAAGTCCAACTAAAAAATAGAAAATAAAATCTAATAAATTTGGATTAAGAATATTGTACTTAAATAGTAAGCGTGTTACATTGTGATTGCAAAAGAAAAATAACGAAGGTGTAGCATCACAAATTCACACTGTAACACGCTTACTATTTACAATATTCTTAATCCAAATTTATTTAAATTTAAAATTTATAGAAATTTATTACTTTGCCCCAAATCGTCCGAACTCTCTTTGCTTCATTTCCTATAATTATTTATTTCATAATCATGGGCTGTTTTACAATAATAGTGGTGGATAGTATCAAATAGTAGGAATGTTCGGTTCTAGCCGATCTAGAGACTCTGATAATTATAAAATTTGTGACTAATTTTTTTATAATTTTTATTGACTTGTTATATTTTAGTTTAGGGACTTATTACAGGACATATTGGCCTCAAACTTCTCTAATATATTCTCGTTCTCGAGCTTGTCTTCTCGTTTCCTCTTACGTAACATTATGATAAGTAGATACATAAGGAAGGAAGGAAAGGAATTACTATCTTCTGGATATTATGTTGGACACATTCAAAATGTCTTGAGTAAAAATAAAGAGTCAACGGATGTCCAGGGTGTGATGATTGAGCTGGCCTATGCTTTTAGAACTTAACAACAACAAGTTATGCCTATCGTGTTTGGAGTCTCTAAATCATCCAATGTCAGATAATAGCGATACTAGGCACCTATCATTCAAATAAGATAGACCTGTCGTATTTGGAGTCTTTCGTCGTTATATTATACATTTTAGTACTTTACGCTGAAATATAATAAACGCTGAAAAAAACTCGTGAGGTCTCAGTTCGGGGCGAACTACTAGTATTATACATTTTAGTACTTTACGCTGAAATATAATAAACGCTGAAAAAAACTCGTGAGGTCTCAGTTCGGGGCGAACTACTAGTTAATATGATATGACTCAAGTGATACGTCGCTCTTTAATCGCGTCTTAAGATAGGTTTATTAATCAGCGCAACAACTCAAGAGCAAACTCAAGATTGAAATTGATATTGAGTTCGGTTTATTAATACGGACCTAAGGGTCCTCGCCCACGGCGACTTTTTGTAGCGATGCTAACATCGCTACTAAGGCCTACTGTCCACGTAAACAGCACGTCATACGCAAGCTATCGTCGCGTCGATTGCTTGCATCTTGCGTAGAAACAATGAAATCTGTGTCCACAAATCAGCAACGTCGTGTCAGCCGCTCGTCATGTGTTCGTCAATGCGGTGCGCGTGGCAACATGTCACTACTCGACCGACTCGTCAGTCGTTTGCTTTTTGTGTTAAAACTGACTATTGCATGAAGCAGCGTGGACATCATCATCATATGAGCCCATACACGTCCAATGCTGGACATAGGCCTCCCCCATACGACGCCACAAACAGCGGTCCTGAGCCGCCTCCATCCACCGACTACTCGCGACCGCCACAATGTCGTCGGTCCACCGAGCAGCTGGTCTCCCAACACTCCGTTTCGCGTTGCATCGCCGCCACTCGAGAACCTTTACTCCCCAGCGGTTGTCAGTTCTGCGAGCTATATGACCTGCCCATTGCCACTTCAGCTTACCAATCCTGATAGCTATGTCGGTGACTTTGGTTCTTCTACGGACGCTCTCTACATAGCCCGCTGAGCGACTCTGAGCTTATGAACGAGGCCTATAGTCAGCGACCACCTCTCGGATCCGTATGTCATCACTGGTAAGGTAACACACATGGACAGCGTGGACATAACAAATATGCAAAATACGCCTATCTTCATTTGTAGGTTACATGCATCCTACAAAAGACACTAAGGCTAACATATGTTAATCGCATTTGCAATGCGCTACAGAAGCGATGTCAACGTGCTACTAACGCGCTACAGCATCGTGACCGTATCATTGCAAACGCGTGACCGTGTCGGACGACATTGTAGAAAGTTACTGAATCGCGTTTGCATTGGGACAGAAGCGCGACAGTATCGCGACTGAATCGTGTTGTGTGTGGGCGAGGGCAAACATCTAGCGACCGCATTGCAACTGTATCAGTGCGAACGCGCGACAGCATCGCTACTGCATCGCTACAAAAAGTCGCCGTGGGCGAGGGCCCTTAGTTAGTTTAACTTATCCTTAGCTTAGCTCGCAGTTTTTTAGTTTCACGTAGCTTATCTGGCATAATTTGCGGTGGACGCACGCATATGTATGTACTCATTTAAAATTGGCTTAACTATGCGAGCTAAGCTAAACTAACTTGGTTTAGTTGGTCATGGACAAACGGCTTTAGGGTGTTAACAGGAAACACTTGTGCTAACCTAGGTCATTCGAAAATTAAATATTTTGTATTTCCGTTCCGATTTTGAGAAATGTTCTTCTAGGAACTTTGATGGCTCCTAGGATCACAGTCGAGGTTTAAATCGTGACACTAAAGAAGATCTTTCCATAAAAAGATACTAATTGGCTAATTATGACTGTGATAACTATAAAATATGATATACTACTCGTAGCGACCCGCTCCGGCTTCGCACGGCTATATTATGCATGTATTATACATATAAACCTTCCTCTTGAATCACTCTATCTATTTAAAAAAAACCGCATCAAAATCCGTTGCGTAGTTTTAAAGATTTAAGCATAGGTACATAGGGATATAGGGACATGGGGACATAGGGACAGAGAAAGCGACTTTGTTTTGTACTATGTAGTGATGATGTTAAAAATGGAAGCTAATAGGTTTACAATAACTCTACAATATTTATTTCGCATTCAAATGTATTGTAAATATTTGATTATCGCAAAATAAATTTGCAATATTTTATCAGAAAAGAAACGCGGGTGGCCATGACTGACCTTCATGTGACGTCACGATTTTCCATTTTCCTAGAGAAGAAACAAAAACGCGCGTAAGGCGCAAGTAAAAGTGACGTCACAGAATAAAATGTATAGTGGCCTACTGTTTTCGGAGGACAATTTAAATTAACGAAGAAAAATGTTTCTTTTTTTCAATTAAATATAACTTTTCTCGGAAAAAAAATATAATTGTAAGGGGTTTCTAATAAACATTTGCGACATTTAAAATATTTTGTGAAAATCAGTCAAGATTCCAATTACTAAGATAATTTGATATGTTAATGGTTGTTTAATAATGTAATACCTAGTTATCGAGTACCTACCTATTTAAGTGACGAATGAAAGTGTCATGACAAACACTGTGATAAACACAAACACAATGATAGGTTTTTTGGCACTCCTAAAAATAAGCAATGTAAACACTTTATGATAAATAAATAAACTAAGTATATTATAATTTTATTTGCATTAACCACCACACAAGAAATTAACATAGAGCGTAGTATTACTTAACAATACACACATATTTTGTCATGTCTAATACATTTTTAGGGTTCCGTACCCAAAGGGTAAAAATGGGACCCTATTACTAAGACTCCACTGTCTGTGTGTCTGTCACCAGGCTGAATTCACAGATGATGTTGTTGCCGCTATAACAACAAATACAAAAAACAGAATATAATGTTTCAGAACCCTTCGTGCGGGAGTCCGACACGCAATTGCCCGGTTAATTGTATACACGGTTATTGGTAATTATACTAGCAAGCCGTTGAGGGCTACTTCTGTGCACCTTAACATGACCTTAACAAACAACTTTTGTTTTACGACTTTTGGAAAAAAATATGAATTGGAAAAACAGAAGTATTTTCTAAGGTTTTCGCGACTTGAACTCATAATAATAAATTTATTTGAACGGATATCTTCGCGTTTTTATTTTTATTTTAAACCTGACGTTTCGGGAACTTTGCAGATCCCATGGTCACAGGCAGACTAAGATGACATTCGTCTTACAAAAATATTATGTGAAATGCTGTCAAACTACCGTCTACTTAAAATTAATAAAAAAGTTTCATCTAACGCAGAAATGACTAACGGTGTCCCGAGGTATTGCAGCTTTTGCTTGCGGGGCTTGAGACCTAACTAAATGCAGTACTGGGTCCCAAACCGGTGGAGAGTACCACCGGTTTCTATCTTATCTTAGTCTGCCTGTGACCATGGGATCTGCAAAGTTCCCGAAACGTCAGGTTTAAAATTAAAATAAAAACGCGAAGATATCCGTTCAAATAAATTCGAAAAACAGCTTATTTTTAACACACTTTTATTAGTTTCACCTGTATGTTTGCTTGCTTGTATTTATGTAACCGACTCTTTTGGGCTCAATTTTGCCCTACTTATTTTAAAACAAAGGTAATGTTTAGGTAAAAAAAAACTTTGTTTTAAAATAAGTAAAATTAAAAAAAAACAGTACATAAAACTTAAATAATTTGCAAATTTTGACGGACAACTTACATACGAACAGTGCAAGTTAAATAAAAGCTTGTAAAAATATGTAAAATTTTAAGGTTAATGACCTCTCCGTGTAAGAAACAGCAGATTTTCAAGTTAACCTAAGCTCAAAATTTTCAAATAAATGTTTGAATTTTGCAAAAGTCGTAGATCAAAAGTTGTTTGTTTAGGTGCACAGAAGTAGCCATCAACGGCTTGCTAATATAATTACCAATAATCCTGTATATGTCATAATGGCTGATTACCGATCATGCATTTAAATAGTTTCCTAATTAAAAAATAGGTCGAGTTCAAATGTTAGTAGTTCTAGTTAACGAATACTCCGATAAAAATATCAACTCTTGTGAAGTGACATTGTTTCATGTTAAGTAGGTATTTGGCTAACTGCCACAACCGGTACGATGTTGTTATATGTCTAGATATAAAGTCAGAGGTGTGTCTGTCTGTATATTTAGTTTTCCGGACTGTTATGACGGTATCCTAGCAGCGCTATCCTCTAACAAATTATTGGTTGCTTTTAAAAGTAAAGTGCCGAAATGTCTTAGTCCTAGGTTAGTCCGAGTCTTCAACCTAATTTTGTCCCTAAGTTCAAGGTTTGCGTGGTTTGTATTGAAACCAGAAACTAGAATCCTAAACTTAGTATAAATTGTTAAGAGGATCATGAGTTTTCGATACGCGGCGCGAGTAGGTATTTTCAAATATGACCCGTATCGTGCGATAGAGAGAGTTTAAGTTCGGTCGTAATTGCCTTCATTTTGCTTTCAAATAATGTTGCGGGCGGTAGCGTTTTTGCCCCCTTTATCCTTCACAAAATGAAAATTTGGTCTCATTTAATTCACTGCATCTTATGGTTACAGTGAATTGTGCAAGTGCATTCTTAGGTTTATTCCTTTTTTCTTTTTTGATAATTCAGTTTAGTCTATTAAAAAACAATTGAAACGCTCAATTAAGTTTTTAAGTCAAAAATATAAATATTCAGATACTAATAACTTTTATCTTACGCAATATTTCTTTAAAATAAAAACGGTTAAACCTAGTTTTCTATTAGATCTAGAACATTTTCAAAAATTATCAAAATCGGACTTCGTTTATGGGGGGGAAACGTTACCGCTTTTTGTATGGAAATTTATAGCCTCACACTGGCCTTAAGCCGAAGTGGTAAGACCAGAAGCGCGACAGAGGTGTCTTTGAAACAGTTTTTGGGTATTAACCGCTAAAATCCATAGAATGATATTCCTACTGTCCTAAAGGTGAAGATGTGCTTATATACTACAGATCGCTATCAATGGAAGAAAAGTAGAGAGACCTTTGCCCTGCAATGGGACAGTGTAGGCTCTTAACAAAATAATAATGGATATTTCTTTTAAATAAGGGTCCAAATTAATTAGAAAAATTCAAATCAAAAAGTTTTTGTTCGACGCACAGTGGGTCGAAACTGCAAATGATGGACATAGGGCTGTTTTCCGATGCAGATCGTTAGAGCTCATTAAAACGAAGCTAAAGTATTCTGTAAAAAAAAAATTATTTCATACAAATTTTTCGAGAAAACCGTCAAAATATGAAAAATATGTATGAAACGTCACATGTTTTGGTCTCTAGCTTCCAAACTAGAACGAAACGAAACGAAAATAGAAGCAATTGAAAATACTCTATTTTCAAAGGATTTTTAAATGACCAAATCTTTAACTATCCTGGTTTTTATTTTAACTAATCGCTAGAGCTTCTTAATAGAAACATAAAAGATTGTATAAAAAAAAATGGAAAACATTAATATTTTCTGAGAAAATCGGCATTATTTAAAAAAGTACTAAAAATGTCAAATGTTTTGGCCTCTAGCATCAAAACCAAAGCCGATAACGCACTTTCACTACTAAGGTGTGTAAGTTTAACTCTTTATCTTTGATATGGTACCACAAACAGCTTGATCCATTTGCGACTTTAGGAAATAGGAGCATTTGATTTTTTAGGATAAAAAAATTACGACCAAATCTTTAACCATCGTATTTTTTATTGCTGCCCATCGCTAGGGCTTCTTTGAAAAAACATAAAAGATTCTATAAAAAAATTTGAAAAAATTAATATTTTCTGAGAAAATCGGCCTTATTTAAAAAAAATTATAGAACAGCCCTATGTCCATCATTTGCAGTTTCGACCCGCTGTGCGACGGCGGGAATCAAAACCTTCCACTTTTCTAACCAAAGCCAAACCAAAGAATAAAATAAAGTAATTATTCCTTTGAATATTTTTTTCAGGTTGATTTGTACAGAGAGATCACATTCCGTAACTCCGGTCAGACTTACCGGGGTGTGCCGGTGATGGCCAGCAACATGGACACCGTCGGCACCTTCGAAATGGCCGTTGAACTGTCCAAGGTAAGTCAAAGTCAAAACTTTATTCATTTTGAATCATTCATAAAATACGCCCGAAACCCCCGGTTTCGGCGGTTTCTGCCAGTTTAAGTGTTTTGGCGAAAAACCTGCCTGCCAGTTGAGAAGTTAAACAGAATGATTGTTTTACATGGGCCTTTAGGGCTGTATTATCTATCTCTCTCTCTGTAGTCGGCCCCTCATGACTGAGTAAAAAAAATCGTATTATTTTACTTCCAGCATGGACTATTCACATGTATTCACAAATACTACACGCTTGAAGAGTGGATGAAGTTTGCAGCAGAACATCCTGATAGTCTGGAGCATATGGGTGAGTTCACTAATTTCTTTCCTCGAAAAAAAAAACGTAAAAAAAAAAAATCAGTGCTTACCTATTCATACTGTCACGGAAAATAACATTCAATCATTCATTAGATTACAAAAATACCCTCAAAGTAGCTCAAAATATCCTCAAAATCAGCTTTTGGTATTCCCAAGAATATTTTTTGTAATCGAAATGCAACGAGAATTGACCTTCTGAGCACGCTTGAGTGGCGACTGGTGGGTTATTTTTTGAAACTATGGTGGACCTTATCAATTAGCTAAGTATGAATTAGAAATCGAAAGAACGTATTTCTTCGTAACCAACGTTATCAAGTCCACGGATTTTTCCTACGGTTTACGGATCTGCGGATTACGGCTTTTAATCTACGGATTTGTGACTTTAGCTACAGCGAAATGCCTTGTAAGATTCCGCTTACCAACAAACTCTGATTTTATAAAAGCTGAGAATTTCTCAGCGCATGCTCCCAACACAGTATGAACGACTAGCAGCGCTCCACGGTTTCACCCGCGAAATTTCCGATCCCATAGGCATCTCGGGATAAAAAGTAGCCTATAAGCCTCCCTCGATAAATGGACTATCCAACACAAAAATAATTTTTCAATTCAAACCAGTAGTTCCTGAAATTAGCGCGTTCAGACAAACAAACGTTTCAGCTTTATAATATTACTAGCGACCCGTCCCGGCTTCGCACGGCTATATTATACATTGCATAGCTTTTATCGCGGGCTTTGAGCGGGGCGACCGAATCAAGAAATTCCGAAACGAAAATAAAACCTAACACCCCCCACTCCGCCTACCATGTAGCTCGGCCGAGCGTTCACTTTTCATGTATGTATATGGTACGACTGTACGAAGCTCGCACGATGCAATAGCTTTTTTATCTTCATTATTTCAGCCGCAAGTTCAGGCACAGCGGAGGCGGACTTCGGGCGCCTATCAGAGATCCTGAACAATGTGAAGGAACTGAAATTCGTTTGTTTAGACGTCGCGAATGGATACTCGCAGCATTTTGTCGAATATGTCAGGAGGGTCCGGGCTGCTTACCCTTCGCATACAATTATTGTAAGTACCAGAATCAAAAATTAAGAAATGTAAGAAAAACTGGGTCTGTAGCCACGTAATTGCGATGCCCGGTAGGGCTCATATGTGGACTAATATGCCTCTGTAAGATCTATTATACAATACTAGCGACCCGCTCCGGCTTCGCACGGCTATATTATGCATGTATTATACATATAAACCTTCCTCTTGAATCATTCTATCTATTTAAAAAAACCGCATCAAAATCCGTTGCGTAGTTTCAAAGATTTAAGCATACAAAGGGAAATAGGGACAGAAAAAGCGACTTTGTTTTATACTATGTAGTGACTTTGTAGTGATAGTGATGAAAGCAAATAAATGAAATGAAATTGAATGACATTCATAATTAAGTATATTTATTTTAAAGGATATATTCGCGTTTTAATTAGTTATAAAACCTGAGAGAGTTTGGAGAATTCCATTTCGCTGATCGAGTGTAATTTTCAGTGAGAGTCCGGTATATAAATCCGTTAAAATAAATATAATTATGAGTTCAAGTCGAAAATACTAAATTACATTCTTCAAAATTCGGGTTAGTCGCTTCCTGGGCTCCGGCTGAACTGGGACCAGGGACCAGATTACGATTGTAGAAAATGGTAATCGTAAACTGGGACCGTAACTCAGTCAATCGAATCGATTACGATTGTGGGAAAGATTGTTAGTGGTAAACTGGGGATTTTCTGAAGAACGGGTGGACCTAGTTTAAATTCATACCATATACTGAGGTCTATAGCCCCTAAAAGTGTATAAAAATCAAGATCCTGAGTCACCACGATGATGTGCTTTAGATTTTGCGACTTGTAAAGGTACCAAAATTTTCCTTAATTTTCCAACATTTTCGAAATTTTCCCTTTATTTCAGGCTGGTAACGTGGTAACCGGAGAAATGGTAGAAGAACTAATATTATCCGGCGCTGATATAATAAAAGTAGGAATCGGTCCCGGCTCTGTGTGTACGACTCGCATCAAGACAGGCGTTGGATACCCGCAGTTGTCTGCTGTGATAGAGTGCGCAGACGCAGCCCACGGACTCAAAGGACATATTATATCGGTAAATATTAGCTTTTTTTACACATAGATCAGCGTTTGACCACTATCACACCTGCCTGATGGTAGGTGACGATGCGGCCTAAGATGTAGTACGCGTTTCTAGAAGATTCACAAAGTTCTAGTCAGTAAGGTACGGTCGGCTGCATAATTGCAGACCACCGTAGAGCTCCAAAGCGGCTCTTATAAGCATTTTTTCAACACGATCAAGATTCTAGGCACCTGCTTCAGTTGAAGTTTAAAGTCTTCTAACTCATGAATTGATCAACAAAAATTATTGGAATGAAAACATTCCAATAATAGTCATTTCTGAACTCTTCCGGGGGCTGCAATTATGCAGCCCCCGGAAGACTGTACCTGCGGGAAAATAAAGAAATATGAATTGGTTTTCAGATCGACAATAAAGCAAATATTTGTCAAATATCATTATTTTTACGAAATATTTAGTTTTTAAAGTTTCATGTGGCCCTTATTATCCGCAGGTACAATTTTTTTGAAACTGACATGTTCACTTAGTGACATAAGTTCCAAATATTTAAATAGTAAATAATAAAAAAATAAAAAAAATTGAAGTTATACTTCTTTAGGCGCGTTATGAAAAAAATATAATAGAGAAATTTTAAGACGCGCGCGCAACACAAAAGTAACAGGTTGAAGCTGCCCGCAAAATACATATCAGACGGACAGACAGATGTATAACTTCTGACGCGCGTACATAAGTACAGGCACCCATTTTTGAAGTAAAAACTTCTTTTAGCTCGGTACGCATATTTTTACCTAGATGAGATAAAATTTTTGAACTCGCGACACCGTTACGAGACGCAGCTATAGTGTGTGCATATTATGCATGTACATATATTTTGTAGTTGTTTAGTAAATACGTTTTTTTAAGTTTTAAGTTTTCTATTAGTTTTTTTTATATAAGTTTTCACTGTTGTCGGCACTACCGGAGGGCAACCGTTTTTTTTTAAAAGCTTTTAATTAATTTTTTTTAGGATGGCGGTTGCACATGCCCAGGAGATGTAGCGAAAGCGTTTGGAGCCGGAGCTGACTTCGTAATGGCAGGTGGAATGTTCGCTGGTCACGACCAATGCGGTGGCGAATTGTTGACCAACCCTGACGGGAAGAAGGTGAAGCTGTTCTACGGAATGTCGTCAGCTACGGCAATGGTGAAGCATTCCGGAGGCGTCGCTGAATACAGGTCTTCTGAAGGTGATTTACTGTTTATTATTTTAAACTACCCGCGATTTCGTACGCGTGGTAGTTTTTTTGGAATATACTTAGTATATTACTGGGCAAGAGCCTAGGGGCCCCATTATCCTAATATGTCCAGGGCCTCCAATAGGTTATTAGTGAGTCAATTAAGGTTACTAGGTAAAACAGCCTTCTATTGCTTAGTGGTGACGAATTATTGACCACATGGTGACAACTTCCTGCTTCTGATAGTTTAATACCTTCGTTGAGGTATATACTTCGACTTCAAGGTCGAAGGTCGTTGATTCGAAACCCAGCCGGCCATGCAACAATGGATGTTTCTTAGGAAAAATGTATGTGCACTAATTGACAATGCTGGTTTATTTGGTTCCAGAGGTATTGACAATTTCTTTATTCTGGACACGGCGGCTAAACTGAGAGGGTAGTAGGTGCTGGGCAAGCCTAACTCATCCTCACGCAAAAAGGACCCAACTAATGAGGTCTCATTAGTTGGGTCCTTCTTGTTTTTTTTCCTTTTTTCTGCAACTAGACCTAGAAAAAAGGCCAGTATGTATAAGTTCCTTTGTTATTTCAGGTAAAACAGTCCAAGTGGAATACCGAGGGGATGTGACTGTAACAGTTCGGGACATCCTCGGCGGTCTACGTTCAGCTTGCACGTACGTCGGGGCGGCGCGGCTGCAGGAACTACCGCGGAGGGCTACCTTTATACGGTGCGCTAGGCAGGCCAATGATACTTTCTCTTAAAGGGGATAAAAGGGGGATTCTAAGGGGGGATTCAGGGTAAGTATCTAGCTAGGCTACCGGTATACGGTGAGCTAAGCCGGTTAATGATACTTTCTCTTAATGGGGGGTTAAAAGGGGGAGTCTAAGGGGGGTTCAGGATAAGTATCTAGGCTACTGCTATACGGTGCGCTAAGCAGGTTAATGATACTTTCTCTTAAAGGGGGGATAAAAGGAGGATTCTAAAGGGGGATTCAGGGTAAGTATCTAGGCTACTGCTATACGGTGCGCTAGGCAGGTCAATGATACTTTCTAATAAAGGGGGGATAAAAGGGGGACGTGGATTTTAGGGGGGGGGGGGTATAAAGGGGGATTTTAAGGAAGGGGATAAAAAGGGGATTTTGAAAATTATCTTTGGAGTAAGTATCTAGGCTACTGTGCTGTAGACAGGTCAAAAATACTTTATCTTGAGGGGGATTTTAAGGGGGGGGGGGATAAAAAGGGGATATTCCCTCTTCAGGTTAAGTATCTAATAACGGTACTGTAGACAGGTCAATGATACTTTCCTTACTACTATGAACGGTTTTTTCTGGGTATTTTAGCTGCAGCAGTTCCTTCTTCAGGGGGAGTAATGTAGGGAGGTGGGAAAAAGGGGGAGTTCTTTAAAATTATTATTAGCTGCAATAAAATAAAAAATGAAAGGGTCATAGTTGGAGGGGAAATAATGGGGTATTTATTGAAATGATAATCGGCAGGTAGGAATTCTACTTTTCACTTGCTTAGCCCACCCCCCTGAATCCACTCCTGGGGCCTTATTCTGCTATTTGGCCAACAATTGTCATTATATCGAGACTCTATTGATATTATATCGAGATTGTGACTTTATTTGGTATTCTGCTAAAGTTTTAATAACATCGCAATATAATCACTATGGAGTCTCAATGGTATGGTAATATTTACCTTGCAGGTGTTGCCTAGCAACATGGTATATTATGTTGCTAAGCAATATACCGTTTTGACAACTATCGAGATTCCATTAAGCCACGATTGTAGAGCAGAATACAAAAGTGAGTCAGTGGTGTCTCAGTGGTGTCTCGATAGAATAGTCAACGTTAGGAGAATACCAATTTGACATGTAATGTTATATTTTTGACATTAAATTTCTATTACGATTATATCGACACACTATTGAAACACAATTGTGTTAGCAGACTTAGGCCTCTAGCTCTGGTATAAAATAGTTATTTTCATAGTTCATTGGGGTGTTGCAACTGACAACATTCGATGTCAATTCTTTTGCAAGCCTTTCCACGGTGCTTTAAGATCTAGGTACTTAAAGATCTGCAAGTTAGCACAAATTTTATCAATGTAATCTTATCTATACCTATAACAATCGTAGAATGTTCTAGCATTTTCATAGATATAAAACTTATAACGTACTACAAAAGAACGTACATGGATTCCCTCTATTAAAGACGGCCTTGAATGTACTTTCTATTGTAGTCGATATATTTTATCTCTATGATAAATTTCGAAGCTGGTGCTACATTTTCTGATATTAGAAAATTCATTTCCATTTGTAGTGGAGCTTTATAGCTTTCACAGACTTTCTGTCGATTGGACAGGATGGCCGAGACTAAGGGATGATTCTCATTAGACTGGGCCGCGTCCTGGGCGGAGCCTGTTCGTGCTGCACGTTTATACAGGGTTATTGGAAATTATACTAGCAAGCCGTTGAGGGCTACTTCTGTGCACCTTATCAAACAACTTTTGTTCTACGACTTTTGGAAATTCGAAAAAAAATTGAAAATTTTGAGGTTATGTAAATTCGAAAAACAGCTGATTTTTAAAAACAAAGGTAATTCAGACCAAGCACAGTAGATGAAACTTAAAAAATAAGTAAAATTTTAAGGTTACTGACCTCTCCGTGTAAGGAACAGCTGATTTTCAGGTAAACCTAACCTCAAAATTTTCGAATGAAATGTTCGAATTTCCAAAAGTCGTAGAACAAAAGTTGTTTGTTTAGGTGCACAGAAGTAGCCCTCAACGGCTTGCTAGTATAATTTCCAATAACCCTATATTACACCGGGCTATCAGCCGCCGCACTAACGAGTATTTGAGTGAAAAAATCGGACAAAAATATTTTATTTATTTATATAATTTTATGTGCAATTAAATTAAATAAAACACAAAGTTTGACCAATATAATAATTATATATTTAAAATTTTACATCTTTTTACATTTTTAGGATTCTTCAACTTCTTCTTCGTCGGAACTTTCGTCTTCGCTTTGTCTATTTTTAAATACCGTGCTGGCAGACATCATTTCTATTGCCTCCTTTGAGAAAGGCTGTCTTTTTTTATTTTGCGTCTTTCTGCTGCAGCTGATAAATGGATCTGAACTTAAAAGAAGTCTGTTTATTATATCTATGTTGCAGTCTCTGCGCGAAAATTTGCGGGAAAAATGTAATCTGTATTGCCTAAAATGTTTGTTTCGGGCTTCAGCTGCCTCTTCCGATAACTGGCCAATAGGTAGGAGTGCATGAGCTATTACTTCACCTCCATGTATCAAAATTTTGTGTATGGTTGGTGACATGGGATGCCAACCATACAGATCGACATATATTTTTGCAGTTTCATTTGCGTATGCTTCAAATTTTTCTACATCAATGTTATTGCCACTTGATATTACTTCTAATATAATTTTAAACCTTTTTATTAAATCGACATTGATGCCAGTTATTCTTGAGGAGCATTCCGGATCTGCAAAAAATCTCCTTGACGTGTTCCCGTCATTAGTGTTCCCAAACCCTGCTTTGGGAACATCTACGAGTAATCCCATTTCCTCTTTAAAGGCTTTTTGTAGTTTTTCTTTAGTCTCTTTTACAATTATTTTTTCTTCTGTAGACCGTGCTTGCCATTTTTGTAAAGGCAATTTATAGGCTAAATGTAAAATAGATTCGAAAAATCGAATTCTTGCGTGAAGAATTGATAATCCAAACTTCAACGTTTCTACTTTACTTTCTTTTTTAATTAATTTATTAAAATCCTTCGAAGTCTGTCCGCAAATGTAGCATCTCATTGTAGATGAGGTGTCTGTAGCAGCATTACATACCTTGCCATCAATCATGGTAAGTAACAGTTTATGTTTTATTTTGCTGCCATCAATTTCTGTCTCCTGAAGCTGTTCGGCTTGGTTTTCAATGTATTGTATTTCTTGTTTTGTGATATCTTTTGTTTCATTTATAAATCTTATACGTATGGGTCTGCAGAATCTGACTGAAGACGGAACCGGATTTTGCCAAATGATTTTTTTCTCCTCTTCTTCAATGATAACAGATAGTCTTAGAGGCACTAGTGAGCTTTGAAAAATATTTGCATCACTATCTCCGTGATTTTCGAATTTTTGCTTGTATTGTGTCTGCTGAGATCCGTCACATCCCCATTTCGAAATTAACACCATATTTTGTTTTTCTTCTTCAGTGCATGACGTATTGACAACCTCCGCTATATATTTGTACAAGCGCAATGCAGTGTGATTTAGTAATGCTTGAAGTTTAACTTCTGCGCTTGTCTCAGTGACATGTATTGATTCTTCCTCGGGATAACATTCAATCTTAGCCATTTGTATGACAGAATAGCATGGGTAAATAGCTTTACCAGATCTGTGGATTATTTCCCATTGTCTTCTAGTGAAATCACCTTCAACAAAGATAGCCAGTGCTTCTGCTGGCGTATATTTTTTTACAGTTGTTTGCTTCTTGGTACTAGAAATAACTTTTCTAAGTTTAGTAGCTCTGGTGGGTGAAGCCATTAATTCTTTAATTATTTTTGATGCATCTTTATTTCCTGAAGTGCCCTGACTCACGCCAGCAGCATAAGTCAACTCCTCGACAGATACTTGTTCACGCAGATCTTTTGTTTTTCTCCGTTTGCTACGGTCACACACATCTTCAAATGATTTTTTTGGACGTCCAGGTTTTGGTAAGGTCATTTCAGGCCAGTTAGGTAATTCCATCGAAGAAGTAAGCCACACTTCATTACTTTTTAAAAACCGTTCTTCTTTGTATGAAGCTCCTCTCCACTTCTTTTTGAATTCACTTTTAAAGTGCTTCAAACCATTTACCATTTTATGTTTCTCATGTTCCGGACAATTTGTCAATTGGACAAGTCTATCTTCAAACAATGAAAACTTTTCTTCTATTTTGTGGCCCTTGAATTCATTCAAGATCTCCCACAATGCTCTTCTAGTAAATATCTTGATAGTTCTCGAATTATCTGTACGACAAATAAATAAATATATTAACTTAAAATAATTGTGTAATTTTTACGTACGATTTAAAAGTCATATAAAACAAAATGGCGGACGTAGGCGGATGGTTTTATTATGATTTACAATAGCCAACAAATCAATTATTATATTGTTATAAAAGTTGTAGCCCGACAAGACACGACATATACATAAAAACACGATTGTTTGAAAAAGTAAAGCAAAAAAATGTACCTAAATTGTAACTGTTTTCATATCACATAAAAATATAAATTTTATACGACAAAGTAATCATGTAATATTTTAAAATGTAGTACATACCTTCTTCTGCCATATCCAATAAAAGTTTTTTCTAAATTGAACCACACAAACACACAACTGTGAAGCGAAGTTATAGTGCGAACAAAAGTGCCGAAAACAAAGACATGCGACTCCACGAACGGCTGAGTTTCGACTGATTTGTTAAAACAGGTCTAGAGCGGGGGGATTTTTAATGGCCGCCGTCTAAAAGGTCGGTTACCTGGCTATAGGAACAATAGCTTACATGACACTTTTGACTAAGTTGCACATTTTTACTTATGTCCGATTTTATTGATCTAATAATCGTTAGTGCGCCGAACGGGTGGGGCGGACACGGATCATGCACGGTGTAATATAAATTGCTTCAAAATGTATAAGTACGTAACGTTTCAAATGCGTGCCCCGTTCGGACCACGGCACGCTCCGGTCTAATTAGAATCATCCCTAAACGCATGAAATTATCAAAATAGTCGATAAGATATTTATTTATAGTCTGCATCCTTAAGAGGATCACATACCGAACATATTTTTTTCGATGAAATCTTCGTTCCATACCAGTTATCATCCTTCGTATTGCAACATAATGTTATGTTAATTCCTTTGGACAAAATATCCATATAATATTTAAGATATAATTTCACATACTTACATATAAGTTCGTTTAATCTATAGTTAACTAGCGACCCGCCCCGGCTTCGCACGGCTATATTATGCATGTATTATACATATAAACCTTTCTCTTGAATCACTCTATCTATTAAAAAAACGCATCAAAATCCGTTGCGTAGTTTTAAAGATTTAAGTATACATAGGGATATAGGGACAGAGAAAGCGACTTTGTTTTATACTATGTAGAGATGATGACACGGCTTGAATAGTTTGGATTTTAGACTTACATGTACTTATTACTATAATAAAACATTTTGGTAGTAAAACATTTTCGTCCGCGTAGGACTACAATTTTCTAAAAACCCTTTCTTACTGGATGTCTGCGTTATCTGTTTGCCATTCTTAGCCCGATCGGCTTCGCCCCAGTAGTTCGGTTGGTCGAACAACTGCAACTTTTCAGTGTCAATCATCTGATTGGTACAAAACCAAAAGACGATAGATTAAAAAAAATAATAACTTTAACTTTTTGATCAAAGAAAGAATAGAAGCCTTGTTTATAAATAACTAGCGACCCGCCCCGACTTCGCACGGCTATATTATGCATGTATTACACATATAAACCTTCCTCTTGAATCACTCTATCTATTAAAAAAACCGCATCAAAATCCGTTGCGTAGTTTTAAAGATTTAAGCATACATAGGGATATAGGGACAGAGAAAGCGACTTTGTTTTATACTATGTAGTGATAGTGATTAATTACTCAAAACAGACATACAGACAGAGGGACAAGACAGTGATCGTGAAAGGGTTCCTTTTTTTACCTTTTGAGGTAAGTCCGGAACCCTAAAATCACCGAAATCCGGACAATATTAAGGGGGAAAACAGCTATATCTTTTTGGTATGAATAAGTACGCGGTATGTTACCCTCTTAAGTTGGCAATGGCACAACTAGATAGATCAAAATATATCATCTAAATAATATATAAGTAGATCAATTTGTATCATATTTTGCTACAGACGCCGAACCATAGATTTCAAATAGTGAGTTTTTTGGCTTTCGGGCCTCTAGGCCTTACCTTTCATTATTTACCTATCACTTCGAGAGAGGCTTTGAAAAAAACACTACTTTTAGGGTTCCGCACCTACCCCAAGAGGTAAAAAAGGAACCCTCATTTGTTAAAATAACACTTAACAAAAGATAGGTATATTAGCAAATTAAAATATACTTACTGGTGGTGTGCTTTTAAAAAAAAATTCGGTTTGCCAGTAATAGTTTGACAACTGTTGTTGCACTAAGCAACACCACCGGTTAATTTGAGATTAATTTCCTTATTCATAAAGTTTTTAAAGCCTTCGATAATTAAAAATAAAATATGTAAAGTGTGTAACAAAACCCTCTAAGATAAGTACATGAATTTAACCCCGGACCAAAAAAAATATGGGGTTGTAAAGTCGCGAGTGAACAGGGAAAGCGTGCTACATCTTACACCGCAACATCGTGATAGTTGTCAAACGCTCAAAAATATGTTTAAAAAAGAATGGAAATTGCTTTTTTAATCCAGAAAATTACCCTCATTTACTCAGAGTTTGGGGAATTTTCAAAATGTGACTACACAATTATTACCTAAGGTCCCACTACCAATAATGCTTTTGCCACTTCTTGAAAGTTCATATTGATTTTCCACTAAATTAGGGTAATTTTCTTTTTTTTAATATCTAATTTTCCATGTGGATTTTTGCAACTTATTATCGAGACGAATTCTTCTTTACTTATTTAAAATGATTCTTTTATTTTCATGCAATAATTTATTTTTTTGGTAACTTCCTGCGTTCCGGTAGTACTTAAGGGGGTTACATGGTTTTCTTAACACACTGTATCTGGGTTGTTCCCTTCGATTTAGGTCTTTAATTGTTGAAGGTTTAATAAATATTTATGAATAAAGAGGAATCAAGTAGTTAAATTGTAATTTACTTAGATGATTTGTCGATTTGTTGATAAGTAATTGATTTTCGTACAAACATAAAGTGAACAAAAAAATAGTTAAATGATTTGAAACTACCTTGGTTATTTTCACTATTCAAAGAGGAAAGAGTAAAGGTACCCGGCACTTTCTCCATACAAACGTAATCGATTCCTGTTTCCTCCCTGGATGATGACACTAGAGCAAATATTTTGTACCATAAAACCTATATCTGCCATGACCATGACCCTATGTCTTAATTTTTTTCTTATTCCATTTATCATAGGAAGTAAGAGTCTTAAAAAAACAAAAAATATATAATAATAAGACATAGGGTCATGTTTATGGCAGTGTTTTATGCAACAAAAATATTTGCTCTAGTGTCATTATTATCCAAGGAGAAACAGTCGACTACGCAAACGTAGTCGACTTTTCTCCATACAAATATGGAGAAAAAGCCGGCATTCCTATTAAAGTTTTTTAAAATGGGATATTTACCAAGTTTATTGTTTTTATTTCGTGAAACTCGATATTTCAATATTTTTACAATCATCATTTTCAACGAGACCGGAAGTTTGAGGTTGGATCTAATAGGCTATTTATATATATATATATATATATATATAATAGACTATTTTAATTCGCGTGTATTTGCTGCGTGAGTTAAATATATCGGTCCCCTACTCTCAGCACTCATCTTACTAGGAACTCGATTTTGTACTCGAGAAAATTCAACAACGGTGAAATTCATTGCGGTTCGCGAACTGATACGGTGAGCGCCGATCGAAACATCGAGCTCCAGAAAATAAAGACAATAAACATGGTAAACATTAAGAGGAAAGGGTACCGACGCTTTCTCCATACATCTCAATTTTTTTTTTTTTTCCATAAAACTTATAACAACCATAAATCATAAATCATTTATTCGTGAATATAGGTGGTACAGTTGACTTAATTAAACATATTGCATCTCTATATTCTACGTTACAGGGATACGAAACTTTTATTAACCATGACCATGCCCCTGTAATGGTTTGCCTTTTTTTATTTTTTAAATCTTATTTTCTATGATAATTAGAAAAAAAACAAGGCATAGGGGCATAGTCGAGGCAGTTAAAGGTTTTATGCAACAAAAATATTTTTGCTAGTGTCATTATCCAGGGAGGAAACTGTCGACTACGTTTGTATGGAGACAGTACCGGTTACCCTTTCCTCTTAAATTTTAAAAATAGGGATTATTAGTTATGTTCCTAAACAATAAAAAAAAAAACAAATTATAGGTATTAAGATAATTTATGTGAAAAACAGCATCGTAGCCAGTGAGAAAATTTTCATTTATTGTTAAGGAAAAGCACAATTTTGTTTTGAAGCGTTTATTTTTCTATGTTTTAATTTTAATTTAAACAAAAGACTTAATTAAGCTGTTGATTAATTAATTCATGAATAAAAATAATTGAATTTTATTGTATGTATTTTATTGAATTCCTTATTCTAAGAGTCATCGCAGACTTTATATCGGACGATAGTTTGCACTGTAAACCTAATTTCTTTTATCAAGTGCAATAAATTTGTTAGTAATTAGTTCTCAAAATAATTTCAAAAAGTAATTATTAAATTTATTAATTTCATATTTTCTGTTTTTCTTATATTGACGTGATAACGTCTAATAAATTGATGGAGCACCTGCATTCACGTCCGTTGCCGTTCGCGTCTGTTCCCGTTAGGAAAAAAGAGTATTTAATAATATTACGCTCATCTGGGCTTGTGTTATGGTGACGAGTGAAGAATAGAAGATTTATATAAAGGAAGAAAAAAAAGGTTTTTTTTTATAAAGGAATAACAAAAAAAAACTTAATATTTCATCGTTTTCTTTTAAAGTTATCACGTAAAATTATAGTCCGTAAACCGACAATACAGACAACCATTTGTTTTAGTACACGTCTAACCAACTGCACTCTATTCCAATGTCCTGCAATATTCATTTATTCAATATCACTACACTACACTATCGACCGACCGAAAGTCTGCGAGTCTCTTCACTTGCCAAAATCACTTTCGTTAGTCACATTCTATTGTAGTGCAAATGGCATTACCATTTGCAAGACAAAAGCAATAGTTACAGTCGATTTTGTAAGACTGCCCTTTGGGACAATTTATCAGCTCTTGAATTACCGGTACAAAATCAATACTGATTGCCTTCGGGTTAGTAGCATGGCAATCTTCTGAAGTACACTTCACTGTTTTACCATCCTGTAAACATTGACAAGTATTGCAATCGTCCTTGTAAATATGCAATGGTTCACAATAGCCATTTAAAGACTTTAATTCTTGAACACTTCGTAACGACTGTGAGGAGCTTAAGTAACATTTTGGATCAGCTTGACACGTTTGAGTCTTGATTCCGCTGTCTATCGCGCAGTGGCAAATTAAGCAGTCCACTCCGTATGTCGTTCCTACGACGCAATCTTTCAGGTCTGAAGATTCATCACACTGCTTCATCGTACAAGTAATTTTAGTAACACCTTCTTTTAAATAACAGTAACATGTGTTACAATCTTTTTGGTATTTCGTCCCTGGCATGCAATCAAGATCTCGCTCTGGTGTTATAGATGCATCATAATAATTATTGCCACCGATAGCATTTGTCTCAATTTCTTGAGACAAGCATTTTTTGACGGTGCAATAAAGCATGCCATTTCTATCACAGTAGCATATATTGCAATCCATTTCGAATGATTCTCCGACGTCTTTATTGTCGCATTGGGACACTTGAGTGCAGTTATTGCATTGGAGTCTGTTGTTCCTCAAACAGATACAACTTTTGCAACCCCATTTGTATTTCTTATGAATGTCGCACTCAGCGTAAACTTCAGCAATATGTTTACTTTCTTTAGGTTTTCTGAAGACGGGATCGTTTTTAAGGCACTTTCTCTTGGTACATAAATTAAAATCGATGAATCCTGTTGATGGGCACAGGCAAACGTTGCAATCAATCAGATAAAGTTTGGTGGGCGAACAGTTTGGTTTGTCGGAGATTTCCAGATCGGTCAGATTTTCATCTTCAACTGCATGGAGAACTCTGAAGGCTTCTATGCAGATTGGATTGGGCCACTGACCAGATTCGTCGCAAAAGCATAAAAGTTCACCTTTTTGGTAAGCTACTCCTGGTTCACAAGAAGTTTGAGTGGTCCTCCAGGCGCCATGACCTTCCATTCCTACGTGAAGTTCTTGGATTGCATCTAAAAATAAAGCCATATTAGGTATATTGCTTTCTGAACTATGTTCTTGCTATTTTCATTTTCAGGGTATCATACCTAAAGGGTAAAAACTGGACCCTATTACTAAGACTTCACAGCCCGTCTATCTGTCTGTCTGTCACCAGCCTCATGAACCATGATAGCTAGAGAGTTGAAATTTTCACAGATTACGTATTTCTGTTGCCGCTATAACAACAAATATGTACTAAACAGAAAAAGGTCAATACTTTTTGAGTATGTAGGTTTTTAAGTAAGTAGGTATTTTAGGTTGTTTTCATGTTAACTATTTTTAGGCAATATTTTTTTGTTCATTATATTACCAAAAGGGCAGGCAAAAGACTTTTAACTTATACAGCCTCATCTGACATATAATATTTCTTAGGGTTTTTTGCTTGATATGTATTGATCGTAATGGTACGGAACCCTAAGTGCGCGAGTCGGACTCGCACTTGGCCGGTTTTATTTAAATCTGTTATTTTCTTCTTCTTCTTCTCATATAGTGTGTTCTTCTAACAATAGGTGAGACATTAGAGTTATCGGCCTCTAACGTGACCTAACGACTGCTACTAGAGGTAGCAACCGGGAGCACATGATACGCGCCGAGCGCGCCGAATTTTTGCCGTCCACGGAAAAAGGTACCTTATAATAATAGACTTAAGGTACATTTATTCATTTATTTATTTCAGAGTCGGCCGCCTCTGACGATGCGGACGACTCTGATGACGTCATCGGAAATATAAATGTAGATACCTTATCTCTATTATTGTAAGGTACCTTTTTCCGTGGACGGCAAAAATTCGACGCGTTCGGCGCGTGTCAATCTGCGTCCACCTAAGTGCCTTCCGAAGCACGGAGGGTCTCATGAAAACACATTTTTGCCACACTACTTACCATTAAAATGTTCGAAGACATCGACGAGGGTGCAGTCTCTGGAGTCGCAGATGTATCTGGACTGATCATTGCACCAGCACCAGTTACAATCGTTGAGCACCTTGGAGTTTCTACCGCATCGTAGGTTTGATAACGTTTGTGGTAGTGCTGTATGATATAGGTAAATAAAGAAAAATGTGCTGTTGATATTGGAAAATCGAAAAATAATCAAAAATATTATCCTACTAATATTATAAACTAGCGACCCGCCCTGGCTTCGCACGGGTATATTATGCATGTATTATACATATAAACCTTCCTCTTGAATCACTCTATCTATTAAAAAAAACCGCATCAAAATCCGTTGTTAAGTTTTAAAGATCTAAGCATTTATTTTATACTATGTTGTGATAGTGATGTACTGAAGTGATGATGTGAAAGTTTATGTGTGTATGTATGTTTATTACTCTTTCACGCTAAAATCACTGGACCGATTGTGATGAAACTCGGTATGTAGAGAGCTAGAGACCTGGATTAACACATAGGCTACTTTTAATCCCGATATTCCCACGGGATCGGGACTTATGAAACCGCGGGTCGCAGCTATTTTAAATGTCATCTACACCTAATATAACTTACATATTTTTAATTTACACTAAAAAGAGGAAAAATTTTATGTTTGTAAAGAAGTCGAAACTACTGGATCGCTTTTGATGAAATTTGGTATGAGGATAAAGTGATTAATTTTATAATCCCACGGCATCGGGACTTACCCAGATGATTCTGCATTGCGCAGCTTTATTCATATAATGGACTAGCTGTCCAGGCAAACGTTGTTTTGCCATTTACAAAAAAAATATTTGTTATTCTGTACCTTCTGTACCTACATATAAAATGCTTTGTCCTGAATGACTGACTGACGGATCAACGCACAGCCTAAGCCGCTGATTGTAGAGACCTGAAACTTGGAGGGTGTGTTCTTTGTAAGACGTAAGCATCCGATAGAGTCCGTATATTACGAGACCACGTATTACACGACCCGATATTACGAAGCCAAAATGTACTCGTAATACGTGACTGTGTAATACTTGGTCGCGTAATACAGGTCGTGTAATATTTGTCCGCGGTGATATTACGAGTCCATATATTACGAGACCCAGTATTACGAAGACATTTTGACGGCGTAACCAAGTAAAATGGGTAGAATTCGTTTCTAGCACTCGCTCGCTCGGCTCGTGCGTTGTGGTCGCAGTTCTAACATAAATGTCGGTTCTGGGTAGGGGGTGTTCTGGATGGGTCTTTATATGCTGCCCTAAAGACCACGTATTATTATGACCTGACGTCATGCGCCCCGCTTCAGGAACGGGACCCGTCATGTTACCGGAACATGACACTTTTGTGTGAATGCAGGTGTTCCATCAATTAACTAGACGATATCGCGCCAAAAATGTAATAAAGAAAGTCCGAATAACTTTTGAACTTCCACACGTTTGAACCACTCTGTGGTTTTATAGGTCTATGGCAATGCCTTCGTAATACGTGGCGGTGTAATACGTGGTCTCGTAATAAGTGGTCGTACATTATTTGTTCAAACCTATAATACGAAGCCTGTACACGTAATATCAGGTCGTGTAATCCATGGCGTCGTAATCCATGGCAGCGTAATATCATGTACACGTATTATTGGCTTCCATCCGATAAGAAAGGATTTTCCGAAATTCTACCCCTTAGGGGATGAAAAAGGGGGGCAAAGTTTGTATGGGACAACGTGATTCCTTTGTCCATTTTCCACTTCTACGCGGACGAAGTTGATGGCAAAATCTATATTTTGTTAAGAGTCAAAGAAAAATAATAATTACTAATGGTTAAATATATAAGTTACTAACGTGCTTTATACTTCATCATCATGCCATAAGGTAAGGCCACAACTAACAATAATATCACTTCCATATTTTTAGTTTTTCAGATTTTTGTTCTACCGTTTCATCTCGCCATAATATGTAGTTAAGAAAGTCGATCGTAAAATTTACATAAAATGAAATTGATTTAGAATTTTCAATCAAGAATTAAAGAATTTTGATAATTGAATATTACTTGTATTAAGTTTTCTTTAATATTATTTGCATACCTATTCCACTAGATCAGCTTTTCAGCTGGGTAGCGCATGGCGTTCCCTGTACACCATGGTCATAAACTTAAGTATTAAATAATATTAAGTCCATGACCAGGGTAGGCACAAAAACAAAATGGCCGCTACGGGGGGTAATCCCGTTAATCCCATTTATTCTAATTTTGATTTAAATAATTCATAACATTGATACCTTTCTGCATTCAGAATAAAATTTCCTATTTAGATTTTTTTAAATATTAGTACATAAACAAATAATTGCAGTAATGGCAGAGTGAACGCATTTTTTTTTTCTAATTTCCACGGTTCGGGAATTGTGAGGGTAAAACCGCGGAGTGCTGCTAGTTAAAGTATATATTATGGACAACATCGTTGTTAAAAAAGGAGAGATTGCGCTTTTGTTAAAGAAATGTACGTTTTGACAACTTGTCCATGTTATGGAATAAAAATAAACTTTAAATTAAAAACACTCGACTTTTATACCCCATAACTTTCAGACGGCTGAACCGATTCCGATCAAACATTACTAAAAACACTCCCTTCCACTTAGGACTAATTCACCTTTCAAACAAAAGAAACAAAATCAAAATCGGTTCATCCGTTCGGGAGCTACGTTGCCACAGACAGGCACACACACAGACACGTCAAACTTACAACACCTTATTTAAAAATAAGGTTAAAAATAAGATGAGGCAAGAATTAGATATACTCATTTATTGACATTTAGTGTTTGTACACATCATTTTGGCATCATTTGTACAGAAACATACGTTACAATTGACTGCAGTTGTTGTTCCCGGCTTGCATTCAACATCCTCAACTATTGATACCATAGATTTCTTTAATGCCATCTGAAAAACTTTGTTTAATACCCCTGGTAGATCTAAGTTAGGAAGACTGAATTCTCCTTCTTTAGATTCTGTTTCACCCGGATTTTTAACTAGTGTCGCAAGCTTTTGTTTTTTATGTATTTGAGTGTTAGCTGGTGCACTGAATGTTTGGACTGCGTCCATTTCTGACTTCATTATAGTATTTACAGCCAATACTTTAGGCTTTTCATTTTCCATCCCAACAGGTATTTCGTTACTGTAATCAGTGTAATTTCCTTCAGGTTTCTTCTCTGCAGACTCTATGTATTCGATTATCGCGGTGCTAGGTTTCGCGGTGTATTCCTGCAGTCTAATCTGAGAAGTGCTGTCTTCTTCGCTTTCCGATGACTTAGATTCACTGTCACTCATATCATGCCCTACGTGAGTAGGACTTACAGCTTGATGTAAGTCATTTTCAAAAGTTTTACTCTTCATTTCAGCGTTTGTCGTCAAAAGATTATCTGGTTTTGTAGTTTCCTCTTTTTTATTACCGTGTTTCAGTACTTCTTTGTTTGAGTTTTGAGGCATAAGGTCAAGTGCATCTCTTACAAGATCTTTTCCACAGATATTAAGTTTATAAGAACCTAATTCTAGTTGTTTAGGATTACTTTGAACGGTATTGCAGACTAGTTTGTTTTCATTGACACAGTAGCAGAATTGACAAGGAGCTAGAGAGTACCAGTTTTTTGCGTTACATGCGCCGTAAACTTGGCCTCCGCCTAATTGTCTTCTGGCCTCTTTTTTAAGTTCCTGACATGGATTTTTAGTGCAGCGATCTTTGTCGATTTTACCATTATGACCACACCTGCATATGTTACAATCAATTGTGACATACGTGTTTGGTTCGCAATGATCTGAATCGGGTAAATTTTGAAAAATATTACTGCAGTCTTGATGAGGCCATTTACCAAATCTATTACAGATACAAGTTTTAGTATCACTGATGTATATTGTGTCTGGACGACATGATGTTTCAATTTCGATAGTGTTACATTTCTTTGGAGTACATTCGAAGACTTTACGGTTAGAGCAAATACATTTATTGCAGTCGTTTTCTATTACCTCGCCAGCACGACATTCTTTAATGGATTGGGGAAATACTAAAGACAAAAATAGTAAAGTTAGCAAAACTGTGCAAGCTCAAGAAGAATATTACAATAGGAAGTAAGATCTTTAAATCACTAACAAGAAGAAATATGAAGACCTAACACTAAATGAATTCCCCCTTATTCCAAAACGAAGTTTAAGGATATCCGAGATGTGGATTTAAACCTTAGATTTAGATACAGATTTACTCGTGAACTATAGTCTAAACACTATCCCTATAATATCCCTAGGGATAGTGTTTAGACTAAAGTTCCCTATATAATCTATAGGGATAGTGTTTAGACTATAGTTCACGAGTAAATCTGTATCTAAATGTAAGGTTTAAATCCACATCTCGGACTATCCCTAAACCTTGTTTTGGAATAAGGGGGATTATGTTTAGAATACATGCTACCTTATAAATTACCTTTAACTTGAGATGGAAAACAAATAACACTTGTAACAAATAAAGAGATGACGTAGATGATCAGCATCATTTTGATAGTCACTCTAACAATTTTAGAAATTAGATTCAATTAAAACCTGTTAGTAAGCAGCCATCGGGTGTGATAATGGTCAAACGCTGACTAATCTTTTGCAAAAGGTAGGTACTCTGATTGTAGATTAATTTACAGCAATTAATTAGAGTAGGTACGCTCTGTTTTATGATGATTAGCTTTTCAAAACAGTTTAATCGTCACTGTAACGCGATTAAAAGTTAATTATGCATTTTTTCTTTCATGTGATGATTGGCTTTCTGTTTCTTGTTTCGATTCTTATTATTTTTATAAAGCTGTTGGTTTTCCAAATAAATAAATTACCTACCCACGAACCATCGTACCTGCTCTTGTATTTACCTACAGTGAGCAGCGCCATCTAGCACCAAACCCAGCAACTAGGCCCGTAATATAGGTGACAAGACAACTGAACTGAAGTCATTTACTTTCTACTTATTTGACGATGTTATTCAAGCTTTCCTAAATTATTTTACAAAATATGCCTATTTTATAAGTGCCTTTCACTCACAAATAGAAGACCCCAAATTGTGGATTACAATAGTTAATTACATCAGGAAAATTAAATTAAATAAATCTTTATTCAGGCAACTATAGACCCTAATACACAGTTTCATATTATTCCAATCTTTTGTACATAAAATAAATCAATAAAATCATTCAATAGGTATACGGGATAACACCACAATACAAACAAATCAAATTACAAAAATCTATCATGTCAATCAGAATAAAATAAAATAAAATGTCCATTTGGTAAATAAAATGTCAAAAAAAATTAATTAAAATCAAACAAAATAAAGTCATAAATCAATATTTTCGCTCAGGCATCGGTACGGCGACATGCCTGTTACATCAATGCCGAATGTAATAACAATCCAGCCTAGCCACTATCATCGCCAGAACGGTGTTGGAGCTGGTCCTCACTCTGCGCACCATGGACGCGGCACGCCTACGCATATTCGCATGGAAACAGTCTATTATACGAGCCTCCGCGAACATACCCGAGGCGCTGCAAAATCGGGGCAGCCCCATCACCGCTCTAAACGAATTATTGAACTGGACACGGAGCGCGCTGTAGCACTTTTTAGTGTAATTAGCCCATAGGCTGCAAGAGTAGAGTGACGTCCAATACGCTTTAAAATACTTAGCATAATGAAACCACAAAGTTAGTCAAGAAACAATTTTTCTTTATTTAGAAACGTTGGCCGTTTATTTTTACAATCTTCGTCTTCATTCCTAAAGCAATGTTCCTCGATAACGAAGTTTTTCTGGCACTCGCATATGAAACACTCGTCCGTAATATGACCGGGTTTGTCACAGGTGTAGAACGTATGCGCGTGAGGTGGTCTGCTTGTGGATGTTTCGTTGGTGGCGATGTCTTTGTTGTCAACTGCGGATGAGATTTTCAGTTCAAATAGAAAAACTTTGTAATGCCTATGTACTAGGTAATCCAAGTAATCTAGCTAGTATCGGTATATAACAAAGTCGGGTAAAATCAAGCCCAAAAGAGTCGGTTACAAATAAGAGAACATACAGGTGAAACTAATAAAAGCGTGTTAAAAAAGTGTTCTTCATATGAACTTCGTTTGAACGGTCTGAAGGCCAATTCTCGTTAATAATATTGTTTAAATTACATTTCAATATCATCCTGATTGCATTTCGATTGCAAAAGATACCTTCAAAGTCCGTTTTTTTTTTACAAAAAGGTAACTTTATGGGTATTTTGAGCTACTTTGAGGGTGTTATTTGTGATCGAAATGCAATCGAAATGATATTGAAATGTAATTTTGAACAATGTTATTTACGTACTTATGTATTTTTCTTAAGAAAAATGTATGTGCGCTAATTGACATTGCTCTTACGGTGAAGGAAAACATCGTGATGAAACCCGCGGCTTAGTTGGCTCCAGAAGTATTGACAAGTTCTCTCCTCTGGACATGGTCGACTAAGCTGAGAGGGTAGTAGGTGCTGGGCAAGCCTACTCCATCTTCACGCAAAAAGGACCCAATTAAAAAGGGTCTAATCGCGGAAAACAGACCGTATACAAGTACAAGTACACACTGAGTACTTTAATTACAAGTATTTATGTTTGTGTGTAACGTCTATTAGAAGAAGGTCGTAAGTCCAATACTTGTTTATAGTATTATTGTAGCAAACTGATAGTAAACCTACGAGTTAAATGCCGTATACCTAACCTACCGTTAGGATTCCTCCTTCCATTGATCATGTAGTTGATGCCAGGGAAGGCTTGCTCGCAGTAGGTTCCTTTAGGCATTGGCTTACAGAAAAAGTTTATGCTGCCCATGTATGGACAAATACATTGCTGGCATCTAAAATATAAGTTTCACTTCTATTGACTCGTCACGATCAACCACTTTCAAGTTTCAAGCATTAATGGCGTGAATATTGTTAAAAATGTACTTGGATCAACATCTGTATTTGCTCTATGGTTAAAAATTACTTGAGACAACTCTGAATGAAGTGTAATAAATTCAAGTTTCAAGCATTAATGGCGTGAATATTGTTAAATATGTAGTTGAATCAACATCTGTATTTGCTCGATGGTTAAAAATTACTTGAGCCAACTCTGAATGAATTGTAATAAATTCAAGCTTCAAGCATTAATGGCGTGAATATTGTTAAATATGTACTTGGATCAACATCTGTATTTGTTCAATGATTAAAAATTACTTGAGACAACTCTGAATGAAGGGTAATAAATTCAAGCTGTGAAGCTTGAATTTATTACACTTTATTCAAAGTTGTCTTAATGCTTGAGCATTAATGGCGTGAATGTTGTTAAATATGTACTTGGATCAACATCTGTATTTGCTCTATGGTTAAAAATTACTTGAGACAACTCTGAATGAAGTGTAATAAATTCAAGTTTCAAGCATTAATGGCGTGAATATTGTTAAATATGTAGTTGAATCAACATCTGTAAATACAGATGTTGATTCCACCATTTTGATTGAACCATCGAGCAAATGCTCGATGGTTAAAAATTACTTGAGACAACTCTGAATGAAGTGTAATAAATTCAAGTTTCAAGCATTAATGGCGTGAATATTGTTAAATATGTACTTGGATCAACATCTGTATTTGCTCTATGGTTAAAAATTACTTGACACAACTCTGAATGAAGTGTAATAAATTCAAGTTTCAAGCATTAATGGCGTGAATATTGTTAAATATGTACTTGGATCAACATCTGTATTTGCTCTATGGTTAAAAATTACTTGAGACAACTCTGAATGAAGTGTAATAAATTCAAGTTTCAAGCATTAATGGCGTGAATATTGTTAAATATGTACTTGGATCAACATCTGTATTTGCTCTATGGTTTAAAATTACTTGAGAAAACTCTGAATGAAGTGTAATAAATTCAAGTTTCAAGCATTAATGGTGTGAATATTGTTAAATATGTAGTTGAATCAACATCTGTATTTGCTCTATGGTTAAAAATTACTTGAGACAACTCTGAATGAAGTGTAATAAATTCAAGTTTCAAGCATTAATGGCGTGAATATTGTTAAATATGTACTTGGATCAACATCTGTATTTGCTCTATGGTTAAAAATTACTTGAGACAACTCTGAATAAAGTGTAATAAATTCAAGTTTCAAGCATTAATGGCGTGAATATTGTTAAATATGTACTTGGATCAACATCTGTATTTGCTCGATGGTTAAAAATTACTTGAGAAAACTCTGAATGAAGTGTAATAAATTCAAGTTTCAAGCATTAATGGTGTGAATATTGTTAAATATGTAGTTGAATCAACATCTGTATTTGCTCTATGGTTAAAAATTACTTGAGACAACTCTGAATGAAGTGTAATAAATTCAAGTTTCAAGCATTAATGGCGTGAATATTGTTTAATATGTAGTTGAATCAATATCTGTATTTGCTCGATGGTTAAAAATTACTTGAGACAACTCTGAATGAAGTGTAATAAATTCAAGCTTCAAGCATTAATGGCGTGAATATTGTTAAATATGTAGTTGAATCAACATCTGTATTTGCTCGATGATTAAAAATTACTTGAGACAACTCTAAATGAATTGTGAACAGTTTTTAACCAACTTCAAAAAAGGAGGAGGTTCTCAATTCAGTTGTAGGTATGTTTTTTTTTTTTTGAGTTCGATCTCTATCCTGATTTGATGATGACCCTCGGCCTTACCTGATTATGTACATAGATCCGGGAGTACATTCCTTCCTCTCAGAACTGTTGGTGACGTTAATAGTTCTGCAATTCTCTTTTAACGATTCTCTCTTTTTTCGTTTTTTTCGATCTATAGCGTTATGATCTTTCACATCACTTACCTGTGAAGTTACATTAAAATTATTAATCTCAACTTACTTCTTTATACCTACTATATACATCTATCAGAACTAAAAAATAGCAGATAACAAGTGGATAATTTTCTTTTTACCTCTTTATTCTTGTCATCATCACAAAACATCGGTGTACAGACTGCGTTAACTCGCAATCCCATATCAGGACAAACGCAAACTTTGCAGCCGATCTTAAATTCTTCACCAGGGAAGCACTCTTCCGAACTTCTCTTAGACTCTTCAGATGCTTGGCTCATAAGAGATTGCGAAAGCGAAATCTTCGTCCATGGAGTATCGGAATCACGGCATTTGTTTTTCGTACAAACCTTGTCGGATTTATCTCCATTTGGAGGACATACGCACACATTACACTCTTCATTAAAGAGATCTCCCGGGATGCAACTGCCATTCTTCAAGAAGTTCTTATCACATATATTTTTAGTGCACTTTGCTACGTTTTTCAAGCCGTTGCTGGGACAGTAGCATATATTACAATCAATGCTGTAGTTTGTTAAAGGTTTACATGTGAACTTCGTAAGATTAGAGGCTGCCCGCTCGACTTCGCTGCAGCTATTGTTGGTACAGGATCTGTCTCTGAGCAGACCATTTTCGTTACAAATGCAGAAATTACAATCATTATTAGAGATAGATCCTGGTATACAAGAACCATTCTTGTCATCAATGTGATTATTATATCTTGTCTTGTGACTCTCCTGAATTATTTTCTTCTCTTTACAATCGTTATAAGTGCACCATTCTGGATCTAATTTCCCTGTTTAAGACAGTAAATGCAAATGAGCTTGGGTCATATGGTGCATCTACATTAATAACTTCGAATACTGGTTTGATTTTAATTGTTACACAAAATAAATGATTTTCAGGTTCTTACTTACCCTTAGCTTCAGAAGGAAAACCAATAACACTAGAAACAAATAGAGAGCAGACGTAGATGGTTAGCCCCATGCCAGCCACACTTACAGCAATCAATTAGAGCACGCTCTGTTGTATGATGATTATTAGATCTTCGAAACAGTTTCATTACCACTAAAACTCAATTCAAAATTAATTAAGCTCTTTTATTATGTGAAACATGGTTACCTACATTATTTTACCGAAGGAAATAATTTATAGCGTGCTGCATCATCTAACTCTAGCAACTGGGCTCGTAATATGGTGACAGAATGACACAACTGGTATTTGACGATATTGGGCAAGCTTTCTTAAATGATATTACTAGTATCTAGTTTGCGAACAGTAGACTTCGCGAGCACAGACTTACCTACTGCATTTTGAGGAGCTAAATCTGCTCTCATCACTCCGAAGATACTCATCAGATCTTCAATCAACTGTTACTACCTTTCAAATAAAAAAAAAGAATTACCGACATCGGATTTAAAAAGGTGGAGCTATATCCAGTTGCTCCCTTTTTTTGGAAAATCAATGAATCAATCCCCAAGACAAAAAGCTATTGCATCGTGCGAGCTTCGTACAGTCGTACTATATACATACACGTTAAGCGAACGCTCGTCCGAGCTACATGGTAGGCGGAGTGGGGGGTGTAAGGTTTTATTTTCGTTACGGAATTTCTTGATTCGGTCGCCGCGCTCAAAGCCCGCGATAAAAGCTATGCAATAGCTTCAAAATCTATAAAATCATGAAACCTGTATACTAAGTTTCCTTCAGATTGATTGTAAAATATGACCTGTAGAGGAGTCCCAGGGTCAGGTTCAGCTTAAGGGCTCAAATTTCCGCACTAAGGCGTATGCCCATTGCGCGTGATCTTCGACTGCTACTCCAGCCAGCCCAGCTCCGACCAGAAGCGCAGAATCCTCCATGGGTCCTCGCACGCTTCTCGGAGTGTTGTTGGGCCAAGTATGTCCGCCCGGTATGTATCCAGGCTCTCACACTCCAGAACTGCGTGAGCGATGGTTTCTTGATCAGACAAACACGCTCTGCAGAGTGGGCTGTCGGTTATACCTAAGACAGGAGTCCCAACAAACATAATATATTACATGAAGTAGAGAAGCTTTGCTCGCTACGCTAGGCTCGCTCGGTCAATAAACCGGCCTGTAACTTGAAAATTGAAGGTGTATTACAAGAAATTACTTCCCTATAATTCCTTCCCTACAATGTGTTTCGGCGAAGAGGGTTTTAATACGGAAGGGGGTTGTTCTAGATGTCTAGGCGAACAACTTTTGTTCTACGACTTTTGGAAATTCAAACTTTTTTTTTGATAATTCTGAGGGAATTTTTTTTACTTGAAAATCAGCTGTTTCATACAAAAACTTCGAACGAAATGTTCGAATTTCTTTTTTTTATTTTATCTTCTCTTATATATAAAAATGAATCGCAAAATGTGTTGGTAAGCGCATAACTCAACAACGCCTGGACCAATTTGGCCAATTCTTTTTTTGTTGTGTTTGTTATTGTCAGGAAAAGGTTCTTATGAAAGAAAATATTAAGAAAATTGCGTAGAAAATTATTACGCGGGTGAAACCGCGGGGCGCAGCTAGTCTATATATATAAAAATCAATTGCTGTTCCTTAGTCTCGCTAAAACTCGAGAACGGCTGAACCGATTTAGATGATTTCGGTTTTGAAATGTTTGTCGTAGTCCAGGGAAGGTTTAAACGGTGAAAAAGATCGGACTTACGTGGGTGAAACCGCGGGGCGCAGCTAGTTTTTATATAAAATTATCGTATCGCGGTGTTAGTTGCCAAACTCCACCTTAACGGCTGAACCGATTTGTATGAAATTATGTATATATATTCGTTAGGTCTGAAAATCGAACAACATCTATTTTTAACACGCTTTTATTAGTTTCACCTGTATGTTTGTATGTATGTATGTTTATACATACATACAAACATTGTATTGTTTGTTTTCCTTTATTTTCTATTTTTATATTATTGTAAATTGCAAAACGTTTACCGGGACAGCTAGTAGCATAATAAAACCACAAAGTTAGCCAAGAAACAATTTGTCTTTATTTAGAAACGTTGGCCGTTTATCTGTACAATTCTCGTTTTCATTCTTAAAGCAAAGTTCCTCGATAACGACGTTGTTCTGGCACTCGCATATAAAACACTTGTCCATGATACGACCGGGTTTGTCACAGGTATAGGACGTACGGGCAAGGGGTGGTCTGCTTGTCGATGTTTCATTGGTGGCGATATCGTTGGTGTTCACTGTGAAAGAGATGATCAGTTAGAATAGAAAAACTTTGAAGTAAAGCTACTAGTCAATTTAGTGAGTATCTTCACTACATATTATAACTAAAATAAAGTCACTTTTCGCCTAAAAAAAATAGTAAACATACCAAAATATTTTGTAAACTTTTTATACTTAATTTTAACAAGTCTTTTCTTTTATTCGCAACTGTGATAAAAAACTTCGTACGATACGCGTGTGGCTAATGATCAGTGCATCTCGGCTTTTTTAAACACGTTCCGCTCGCGCGTCACAAACCGCCTCTATGCAATGATCGTACATTTTAGTAAGATTGTCCATTTATCGAGGAAGGCTATAGGCTACTTTTTATCCCGATATTCCCACGGGATCGGGAGTTACACAGGTGAAACCGCGGAGCGCTGCTGGTATAATATATATATAATCTAACCTACCTATAAAAAAGATTCTGTTGTTGATCCAACTTTAAACTGATATAAAATGTAACACATGTTTGCTTCTGCCTACGCTAAACCTTTTTAACCCGAGATACGTTCAACGAAGTCTGACGGTGGCGTTGTTATATAAATCGACACCAAGCTTAGAGCCTGACAGTGGACACTACTCTTGTTTTACAGCAGTGAGGAGTACAGCAGCTAGGATCAACAGTTACAAGCCGTATCTGTAAAGCTACAGATGTCGGATGTCAGACGTGAAAGCCTATTTCTTATTATGCTGGCAGGATCTACTTGCCAAAACATTGTAGAATGTAGTAGAACGGCGGAATGTCTTTGTGATATTTTCATTCGTAAATTAGTGCTTTTGTGGTTTATGGGTGAATATAAAATACTGCTGCAGGAAACGCTGCTCTTATCATACTTGCGCTCGTGTTTTGCAATAGTCATGGCATGGCACGGCTTTACCGAGTGATTCAGTGAATCTCATACCACTAGCTAAATGGTTTGCATTGGACTAGCAAGCATGGTTTAGACGACAATTAGCCGGAATAAGTACCTATGTAAGTAAAATCATGAAGGTATCGCTCGCTGGGTCTACATCTATTAGATACTCAACCTACCGTCAGGATTTTTCCTTCCATTGATAAAGAAGTTGACGCCAGGGAAGGCTTGCTCACAGTAGCTTCCCTGAGGCATCGGTCTACAGAACGTGTCTATGCTACCCATGTATGGACAAATACATTGCCGGCATCTGAAATATAAGTTTCACACCTTCTATACACCCCATCTACGATCAGAAGCATCTAAAGTTCCAAGCATTAAATATGCAGGCGTGAATCAAGCGGCTACAGCAATAAGATGTAACAGTGGTAGAGTAGTTACATCCGAACTTCGCATTATTCGCATTAATTCCGGCACATCCGAAAGCACCTGAGGGATTGAGTGCGTTAAGATTGTGTGTGTGGTTTATTTTGCAAAGACGTATGAATCTGGTTGACATGGCTGACTGGCTACAGCAGCTGTTGAAGCGGCAACAACTATAGCCGCTGAATGAATTGTGGATAGTTTTTCACGCATCGGCTGGTTGTATTCTGGGCTGCTTTAGAAAGGTAATATTACAATCAGACAAAATATTATTATTCGATATGTTTTCCATGATAACTTTCAACACTTTGATAAATTCCAGCAACATCTAAATGATTAAGACTTACCCACGGTCTTACCTGATAATGTAAATTGATCCGGGAGTACACTCCTTCCTCTCAGAGCTGATGGTGACGTTAACAGTTCTGCAATTCTTTGTCGCTTTCCCGCATGTGTGTTTCTGCAATTGTCTTTTTGATCGTTTTTGTCGATCTGTATTGTTTTGATCTTCTACATCACTTGTCTGTGGAGTTAATAGTACATTGTTACCCTAGGTGTGAAAGTCACTCGACACATGATGTCATCCGCGTCGTGTCCGACGATGGCGACCCTGGACTACTTCCTGGCATGTGCTCGTATGTGTGTGGAAAGTCACTCATTAAAGTGCCGAGACGGAGTTTGGCGCCCGAGCGTAGCGAGGGCGCTAATAGTTCGAGGGACTAAATGAGTCTTTTACCCGAGGTAAACCCTGTGCTTTTCATTACAAATAATACATAAAATTATTCCTAACAACGACAGTGAATGAGAGACTCCATACTACCTGATCCTCAAGGTTGGGACCAAAGTTTTTTTAGGTTTTTGCTATTTGTTTTCAATACTCAAATACGTCAGTACTTACCGAAGAGATTTTTAATAATGAGTAATCCAACACTGGGAAATGACCCGAAGTCCGTAGATTGAAATTACAGTTTAATGTAACACGGTTTGTCTAGAAAATGTTATTTACACAAAATACACAATCATAAATTGGAAAACTAGTTTAAACTTAACACAAAAACATAATATAATAACAAAATAATACTAATTAAAACATTTAAAATAATTCAAAATGCAAGCATTTCCCGCCAGTTTTTTTTTACTCAAGGAACGACATTGACCGCACGGTGGCATAAAGCCACATCAGCAACATCTCGACAGGACGTGGGCGGCGCGGCGGCGCAGCATGGTGATACGTCGCTTTGATCATTTTCGTCTTTACATTTATTTTATTAAGATATTTTAAACTAAAATATATCTACTTAGGTAGGTACTTGAATTCGATTACTGAGAAAAAACCAACTAAGTACTAAACTCTAACAGTATGCATTAGGTACTATGCATGAACCGTATGAAGCCATAATTGATATTCTTTGGTGCTACCTAAAGCAAGGAGGTTAGGTTATGAAGTTCCTAATGTATAATGATACTGATACTGGCTATATGCACATTGCACAAGTCGTGCGAAGCCATAATTTGACATGACAGCTGTCAGTGAAAGCGATTTGCCCTAGGGCTGAAAGTTTTATTTTCTACACGCTCTTCAGGCATATTTAGACCTACTTTCGGAGTATGAGTAATGAAAATGAATATTAATATTATTTACAGCTTCTACAATGTTTTCCAAAGAAGCGTTTCAAATACGAAAGCTATTTTTCAATTAACATAACCTCAAATTTTTTCAACAAAAAATCGTTTGAATTTTCAGATGTAGTCGAACAAAAGTTGTTTGCCTAGACATCTAGTACAACACGTGCGTATTAGAAACCCTTCGGTGGAAACCATTGTACACAGACTTTCCATTTATCAGAAGAATGACCTAGCCGATAACAAGTGAATGATTGCCTTTTACCTCTTTATTCTTTTCATCATCACAAAACATCGGTGTACAGACTGCGTAAACTCGCAATCCCATATCTGGACAAACGCAAACTTTGCAGCCGATCTCAAATTCTTCACCAGGGAAGCACAGTTCCAAACTTCTTGTAGAATCTTCAGATGCTTGACCACTCATAAGAGATTGCGATAGTTTAAAAATCTTCCTCCATGGAGTATAGGCATCACGGCATTTGTTCATCGTACAAACTTTGTTGGATTTGTCTCCGTTTGGAGGACATACGCACACATTACAGTCTTCACTAAACAGATCTCCCGGGATGCAAACATCACTCCTCAAAATGTTCTTATCACAAATATTTTTAGTGCACTTTGCTACGTTTTTCAAGCCGTTGCTGGGACAGTAACATACATTACAATCAATGCTATAATATGCTAAAGGTTCACAAGTGAACTTCTCAAGATTAGAGGCTCCCCGCTCGACTTCGCTGCAGCTATTGTTGGTACAGGCTCTGTCTCTGAGCAGACCATTTTCATTACAAATACAGAAATTACAATCATTATTAGAGATAGATCCTGGTATACAAGTGCCATTCTTCTCATTAATTACATCATCATATTTTGTCTTGTGACTCTCCTGAATGATTCTCTTCTGTTCACAATCGTCATAAGTGCACCAATATGGATCTAATTTCCCTGTTTTGAGACAGTAACAAGTATTACAGTCGAATTCTACAAATGTGCTTGGGTCACATGGTGCATTAAAATTGATTCCTTCGAATACTGGTTTGATTTTAACACCCTTTGTTACTGAAACATTCTCATTAGAAATGCATAATTTGAAATCAGTCACACCGTTATCAGGGCATAAACAAAACTTCCCCTCATCGAGGTATATGGAATTAGGTTCACAAATTCTGTTTAATGAAGCTCTTTTTATAACACCTTTGTCAATAATCCGATGATTCGAAATACTCTCTTTAATTACGATATCAAGAACCATAAGTTTATGCTGATGTGAACAAACTTTAGTACAAAATTTTAATGTGGTTAGACCATTTCGAAGGCAAAAGCATTGGGTGCAAATTGGTACCATTTCCCCAGGACTACAAGTGTCTCTTGCGTAGTCATATTTAACGGTAGATATACACTCTGATTCGAAGCAAGCGTTCACGTCAACTTCTCCGTGTTGTTTACACTCGCAATAGTAGCACTTTGGAGATGTGAACGTGTGACGATGACAGCGACTGGAGACATTTCTTAGACTCTCCAAAGGTAACAACTTAAATCTGTTGTTGCACTCTGATTTACTACACAAAGCTGCATTAACTAACCCATTTTCTGGACAAGGACAGATGTTACAGTCCTCTCGATAGAAAGTATTCGGTATACACCGTCTAGTACTGTCCGAATTTTGAGGTTTACGACAAGTTTCCACACACTTGCCTGCGGAAAAGTATCCATCATCGGAACAGTGGCATTGAAAACAAGGGAATAAATACATTACTTTTGGTATGCAAACATTTTTCTGAAGTGCCATCGTCATGTCAGCGGCGACGCCCTTGAAAGGGCAAGTAGCATCTCTGGCGCAACGAGCCTCAGTCATCCTACCTGAAGCTGGACAAACACAAAGACTGCAGTTGACGTAGTACGAAACAAATGGCATGCACCAAACGTTTGTGATATCCATTTCGTTTGTGGACGTGGTTCTTGCTACGGCTTTATCACATGCTGTATTCGTACAAAAGAGATTGCTGTCATCTTGGCAAATACATTGACTGCAGTCCTCCCATATTATCTGACCAGGCTTGCAAGATTGTCGCTTCATGACCTCGCAGGTGGCTTCGCTCCAACGGCCGAGCCCGTCGCAGAAGCACAACCACCCATTGACACGGAACTGTGTGTTTGGTATACATGACCCTAATCTGGACGATACAGTTCCACCCTGTCTACGAACTATGAAATAAAGAAATTCACATTATAAGTTAGTAAGTAGGTAAGTCATAACTTCGATGGGTGGCCAATTAGTAGTGTGGCAAAAATGTGTTTTCGTGAGCCCCTCCGTGCTTCGGAAGGCACGGTAAGCCGTTGGTCTCGGTTGCTACCTCTAGTAGCAGTCGTTAGGTCAAGTTAGAGGGCTTAGGGCGATCTGAAAACTCTAGGTTAGCCACACCACTATACGAGAAGAAGAAGTAAAGAAGTTTATGATGAGGGTATTTTCACCGTAATGAAAAACTTACATACAACAGTGTTTCCAAACGGCAAATTGAAAGCTAAATGTAGAAGGAGAATCAACATTATTCATAGATGTTAAGAAAATCAATATTTTATATGCTTTTACGTTTCATTCTTCGCTTGGACGCACATTCGAGTAATAAAAGTTTTAATTTTTAATTATCGTTATTTCTATAAATAAGTGCTTTGCCATTTTCTAGCACACTTTATGATTCTAGGTTTGACTGTTTATTTACCTTACCTTTATGTTAAATAAACAGGTACCTAACTACCTACCTATGTATTAATTTTTTTAATGCCCAATTTAAATAAAACAGCACATTAATTTGCCAGAAATATTTTAATATAACTCAATTATAGGTATCCAAGTTTCAAGCCAGTCCGTCGAAAATATTTTTAATTAAAAGCTCAGGATCCTTCCAAGCCATTTTTCGCTAGATACTCATGTTCCTGCTTCAACTCATTGGCTTTTGCGAAATTAAGACAGAACATCTGGGTGCAACGGAGAATTGCGTCATACGTGCAATGACAGCGGTTACAGAATATCCTGCGGATAATATTAATAATAAATGCATGGACGTAATATACCCCCTGATAGAAAGTGACACACGGCCTCTGCTATATCTGTCTCGGGGTGGCTCGCTTTTCAGCTCCAAGAGCTCAGTCCTGTAGTAATATATATTACGTCCATGAATAAATTAGGGTGAAGTTCCATATGACGTTAATCTCGTAAAGGCCGAAAAGGACAAGGAAATTAAGTGCCAGGACTTGGTCTACGAGATTACCACCATATAGGATGACTAGTTTTGTTCCGATAGTAGTAAGTATCGGCAAATTAATTGATAGCGAAGAGCTAGACCAACAACTCAAGCGGCTCTGGTTGGATGGCTGGGTCAAGGGTCCGATTCAGAAGTCCTCCTGGATACGGCACGTTTTGTCATAAGATATCTGGGCCCTGGTCTGCTGTCGACGCGACGGTCTTCTTGGTTTAGGTGTTTATAATAATTTACTTTTTTTTTTAGTACAAAATTTATACATTACTAGCGACCCGCCCCGGCTTCGCACGGCTGTATTATGCATGTATTATATCTAAAAACCTTCCTCTTTACTCACTATATCTATTAAAAAAACCGCATTAAAATCCGTTGCGTAATTTCAAAGATCTAAGCATACATAGGGACGGCGAAAAGTGTCTTTATTTAATACTATGTACGGTCACCTGCATAATTGCAGACCGAGCTGTTATAAGAATGTTTTCAACACAAGCAAGATTCTAGACACCTGCTTTAGGTGAAGTTTAAAGTCTTCTATAACTCATCAATAATCAAACAAAAATGATTAGAATGCAATCATTCCAATAATAGTAATTTTCGAACTATACTGAAGGCTGCAATTATGCAGCCGACTGTACCTAGTGATTTTGAATACTGGTAAATTAAATTTTATTTAAGTAGGTGTAATTATTCAATTATTTAATTAATTTATGTACCTACTTGGATACATTTTTTTATAAGGTTCGTAGTGATGTATATATTTTGTACTCAGTTTTTTTAAATAATGTAACACCATACCATGTACCTTTATTCGCAATAAATGAATTGAATTGAATTAAAATCTAATTTTAGATAAATAAACGAATGAGAATAATGATGAAGGTCAACAAAGTTATTATTTCTAGGAATTCTACTGTATCTTGTTTCTTCTTCAATCAAACACTGAACCGATTAGGTTGAAGCTTGTTATGGTATGTAGTTAGTTGAAACTCTAGAACAATACCTAGGGTACATATTGACGACCCAGTTGGCACAATGGTCACCATGCCGGACTGCCAAACACAGGGTTGCGGGTTCGATTCCCGCCTCAGACAATAATTTATGTTTAGATGTTTGTCTGTGCGGTCTGGTTGTTTCTATGTATTATAAGTATATATTTACAAAAGAAAAGTATATAAGTAGTATATCCGTTGTCTAGCACCCATAACACAAGTCTAGTTACTTAGCTTGGGGCTAGATGGCGATGTGTGGAATGTGTGGAACGATACCGATGTTCCCACGGAATCAGGCGCAGCTAGTTACTTAACCGACTTCAAACAAGGAGGAGGTTCTCAATTTGTCAGTAAATTTTTTGGGTGTATCTCACTATTTCCATGGAAATACAAAATGGAAAAAGTGGGACAAACATTTTCTTCAAGTTATATCCCATTATTTCAATTGCGGCAAAAAAACGCACATTGTGTTATTTGAGAATATGTTTCCACTTTAATATTTACTAGCGACCCGCCCCGGTCTCGCACGGCTATATTATGCATGTATTATACATATAAACCTTCCTCTTGAATCACTCTATCTATGCATCAAAATCCGTTGCGTAGTTTTAAAGATTTAAGCATACATAGGGATATAGGGACAGAGAAAGCGACTTTGTTTTATACTATGTAGTGATGTAGTGAAGTGATAGTGATGATAGTGATGAAGGTCTGATAAATTACTGATAAATTAAATTGTAAAGATATATTGAGAATTTAATACCCTTGAAGCAACAGCCAAAGGAACACAGGGAAACTAGCGATTTTTTATCGCCACCGCCAGCAATGGAAACAGTGGGAGAACCTGTCCCAGAATTTCCATCAATGGAAATTCATAATAGAAAAAATGGGATACACCCTTTTTTTTTCTTACGTATAAAGTCCTCCAGGTATACATTTATCTACTTCAGGGTCTATCTTCTTCAATTCAACTTTATCCTTCAATTCCTGTGTATATTTTTTATCCTCGCAAGATTTTTTCCACTCGCATTCAGTTTTCCCATCATGACAAGTGCAATTCATGCAAGTATTCGCCAGTTCGTATTTCTGATCTTCCTCACAAGGTTTTCCTAAAAGATCAAGTCTTTATTAATTGTGTATATTAGTACCTATACGTAGCGCAGCGAATGGTAACTTCTGATGGAAAGTAGAAGGGGTATGCGCAGAACTCAATTTTCATATAAATATCGAGTTCTGCGCATACCCCTTCCACTTACCGCAGAGGTCACTATTCGCTGCGCGAGGTATAACAGATTTTAACTTCGCGATCGGACCACGGCCAATAAACGGTTATATTAGGCTAATTCCTTGTAAACAAATAATGAAAAGAATTAGAAAAGTTGGAGGACGATGGATGATGGGCGCATATAAATAGGTAATCGCTAAGGGGCTGTCCTTTAATCACGTGAGGCTCGAAAGGGGGGGAAAATCACGAAATATCACAAGGAGGGAAGGGGGTGTAGTAAAATAATGATATTATGTACCTAAAATTATAAATATTTAAAAAAAATTAAGATTCTTTGTAGGTACTAAAAATACACGTGATAATTGTCGGTTGTCTGTTTAAGACAATTTAATTTCAGGTTCAGATCTGTTTTATTCTATTCGATGATTTTATCGATAACTAAAATTTTATAATTTTTCACGTGAACTGTACTCTAGCTTCTTTCTATATGCAAGAATGAAATCGGGTATAGTTGGGATGAAGCCCTTAAATCTTACCATGTTTCACCAAGGGTTAAAAAATGCCAAAAATTCATAAATTTAGCAAAAATGAAGGAAGGTGTCCTAAAAACGTTTTCTCGTAGCTACATCGTTTCGACGACCCAGTTGGCACAATGGTCACTATGCCGGACTGCCAAACACAGGGTTGCGGGTTCGATTCCCGCCTCAGACAAGTATTTATGCTTATATATTTGTCTGTGATAATAAACCGTGATAAGACCTGTCGTCATGTATGGATTGGAATGCTGGAGATTGCATGCAGCGGAGATGAGAATGTTGAGATGGATAATAATATGTGGAGTAACGAGGATGGATAAAATAAGGAATGATAAATTTAGCAAAAATAAAGAAAGGTGTTCTAAAAACGTTTTCTCGTAGCTACATCGTTTCGACGACCAAGTTGGCACAATGGTCACTATGCCGGACTGCCAAACACAGGGTTGCGGGTTCGACTCCCGCCTCAAACAAGAATTTATGCTTAGATATTTGTCTGTGATAATAAACCGTAAGACCTGTCGTCATGTATGGATCGGAATGCTGGACCGTGAAGAAGAAGGATGAGAGATTGCATGCAGCGGAGATGAGAATGTTGAGATGGATATGTGGAGTAACGAGGATGGATAAAATAAGGAATGAGTATATTAGAGGCAGCCTGAAAGTAGCACCGGTTCCTCAAAAAGTAAAGGGGAACCGTTTAAGTTGGTATGTACATGTGATGTACTTTCACCTGACTACAACTTTCCAAGGTGAGTTACTGCCGTTGACCGATAGGTTGGATCTTCTTGGTGTTTCTCTTGCATCAGACCTGAATTACGGGCCTTTTGTGGAGTCGAGAGCTCAATTGGCATCTAAGAAGCTTGGTGTTCTTGCCAAGGTAAAGCAGTACTTCACACCGGGGCAGCTTCTTAATCTGTACCAGGCACAGGTCCGATCGTGTATGGAGTACTGTGGTCACCTGTGGGACGGAACCGCCAAATACCAGCTTGAGGCTCTTGATTCCATTGACAGGTGTGCCAAGAGGTTGATAGGCGATGACGCGCTCGTCGAGTCACGCCTTCTAAGTCTAGGACACCGTCGTGAGGTCGCCAGCTTGTCGGTCTTCTATCGGATTCACTTCGGTGAGTGCTCTCAGGAACTCCATGAGCTCGTTCCATCCTGCCCTTTCTTCCATAAAACAACGAGGTGTACGAAGGCTCGCCATCCACACATGGTGAAAGTTCCTATTTCGCGCACAAAGCGTCATGCATCCACCTTTCTCGTACGCACTGCTAAGAAATGGAACTCTCTACCCGCGTCGCTGTTCCCACATAACTACAACCTTGGAGTCTTCAAGTCTAGAGTGAATAGGTACCTTCTAGGCGAGCATGCTACATCTTCGACCTCATCTTCGCTTCCCATCAGGTGAGATGAGGTCAAATGCAAGCCTATATTGTTTAAAAAAAAAAATGAGAAGAGAGGAGACGCATGTGACCAGAAGAGTAATGAGTATGAATGTAGAGGGATGGAGAGGAAGAGGACGACCGAAGAAAAGATGGATGATGGACTGCGTGAGACAAGACATGAAAGAGATGAATGTGAACGATGAGATCACGACTAATAGGAGTGAATGGAAGAATAAGACATACTGCGCTGACCCCAAATAAATTAGGATAAGGGCAGGAAGATGATGATGATGATTTGTCTGTGGTCTGGTAGTTTCTATATCTTAATATATATAAATCTCGTGTCACAATGTTTGTCCTCAATGGACTCCTAAACCACTTAACCGATTATAATAAAATTCGCACACCATGTGCAGTTCGATCCAACTTGAGAGATAGGATAGCTTACATCCCGATATTCCCACGGGATCGGGAGTTACGCGGGTGAAACCGCGGAGGGCAGCTAGTGTATTATAAGTATATTATTATATTTAAAAAATAAAAGTATATTCGTTGTCTAGCACCCATAACACAAGTCTAGTTACTTCGCTTGGGGCTAGATGGCGATGCGTTGAATGTCCTGCAATATTTATTTATATTAATTTTTTATCCTATCCTACTAGTCCTATCTTACTTCCTATACTATTATTATAAATCTGAAAGTTTATGAGTGTGTGTGTATGTATGTTTGTTACTCCTTCATGCTAAAACCACTGCACCGATTGCGATGAAACTCGGTATTTATAGGGTGATTTTTTTATATGGGCCTTCAGGGCTATATCCTAAACTATAAGAGATAGCAAAAAATGCTGAAAGGAGTTGCGTGCCCGATTTTGACAATAAACTAAAACTGCATCATTAGATTTTTTTGACGTGACAACGTTTTATAAATTGGTTTGCCGGGTGACACTTCAAGAAACTGCGTTACGCTCCGCTGACGTTATGCGCTTACAATGAGAGCGAGTGAGAGGCACGCGGGCATGGTTAGCCCGCCTAAGAGCGAGAGAGACAGACATAAAAAGTGAAAGGCATGCGTCCCTTCCACTCGAGCACAGTTGTTGTCACGTAAAACTTTCGCCCGTATACCGACTTTACAGGCAACCAGTTTTTTTAGATTCATCTAATATTTTTGAATATCATCCTATATTTTTATACCAATCGTATAAAATCGTGTTGCGTATAGAGATCAATTCTTGGAAACAAACATAGTATGGCAAATCAAAGGAAATGATAACTCAAATTGTAATTTTGTGCAATTTTTATCTATCTGTCTCCAAAACAATAGGATAGTATGAGGCATAGAGAGCAAGTGATATATTATTCTAAATATTTTAAAATATGTTCTTTAAAATTACTTTACATAATATTCATAAAAACAGTTTATATTTTTAGTGCGGAGGTTGGTCACTTCATTGGGCACACAGGTCCCCACTGCATTTTTTTTAGGGATTGTTGTATGAAAATTAAAGAAGATTAATAAAATAAGCTACTTATTTCCTTTAATTTTTTCAGACTATGTTTGTTTCCAGGAATTGATCTCTATTAGCAACACTATAGATTGGTACAAAAATATAGGCTGATTATTTGTTTGGAAAATAAACAGGTTCGATTCCCGGCTAGGGTAATGACTTTTCCTAAAATCTAATGATGCAGTTTTAGTTTTTATGAAAATCGGGCACGCAACTTCTTTAGGCATTTTTCGCTATCTCCTATTTTTTAGTTTAGGATATAACCCTGAAGGCCCACATAAAAAATTCATCCTGTATATAGCAGGACACCTGGATTAACACATAGGCTACTTTTTATCCCAATATTCCCACGGAATCGGGATTCACGCGGTTGAAACCGCGGACCACAGCTAGTTATTTATAACTAGCGACCCGCCCCGGCTTCGCACGGCTATATTATGCATGTATTGCACCACTTGAATCACTCTATCTATTAAAAAAAACCGCATCAAAATCCGTTGCGTAGTTTTAAAGATTTAAGCATACATAGGGATATAGGGACAGAGAAAGCGACTTTGTTTTAGACTATGTAGTGATTATTTTTTGTTGTACAAACGATCCTAAGACTTAGACTAGGGCCCTAAAAAGCATTACCTATTTGTTCATAGGCAGCTATCTTATTCACGGTATAGGTGTCAAAATTCAAGCACGCATATTGGTCACAGATTAAACTTTTCAACTCGTTACAGAGACATAGGTTGCAGTCCAATGTATAAGCTTTTCCTGGTGTGCACTCTGCGGAGAAACCGTCTAGATGCTCAAGGGCTTGGATTTCTTCATTAGTAAAAGGTTCGTGAAGATCAATTGGGTATAATACTGTGAAAAAAAAAATGGTTGTCTGATTACGGATGATAATTTTACGTGAAAGCGTCATAAGAAAACGATGAAAAAAGATATTTTTGTTGTTCCTTGATATATATATTAGGTATACACCTATATAAATAAATAGTTCTTCTCTTACTTATTTTCTTTAATATAGGTATATTTTTTTCATTTAAATAAGTCTTTTATTTAGAATTTTTAAGGTAAAAGGGTACCTACGCTTTCTCCATACAAACGTAGTCGACTGTTTCCTCCCTGGATAAAGACACTAGCACAAATATTTTTGTGCCATAAAACCTATAACTGCCATGTCTATGCCCCTATGTTTTGGTTTTTTTTCATTTTCTAATTATCATATAAATTAAGATTTAAAAAAAATAGGGGCATGGTCATGGCAGTTATAAGTTTTAAGCACCAAAAATATTTGCTCTAGTGTTATTATCCAGGGAGAAAACAGTAGACTACGTTAGTAATAGTTTGTATGGAAAGAGCCCCCGGTACCCTTACCCTTTCCTCTTAAACTCACACGATTTGTATTCATAGTAATTATTTTCCCGTATTTTTTGCGTTTATTTTGTGTCTTTTCGCGACCATGACTATTGTAACATAGTCGAAACGTCGAGGTAAGAGAAATAAAAACAAAAAACACGCGATTAAGACCCGGGAAAATAATTACTAAGTCTTCTATTGGTCACTTGTCACCATAACGCAAGCCCAGATGAACGATATTATTATTAAATACTCTGTTTCCTAAGTTACCATGACGCGTCTGGTCTCATTACCATGACGCATAACGTCACACAATATTACCGTGACACTTTTTTGTGAATGTAGGTGTTCGATCAATTTATTAGACGTTATGACGTCAACATTTTTGGAACAATTAATTTCAGACCCCTATCATAATATTGTTTCTTAAGGTGAAAGGGTACCTGCGCTCTCTCCATACAAACGTAGTCGACTGTTTCCTCCCTGGATAATGACACTAGCACAAACATTTTTGTGCCATAAAACCTATAACTGTCATGACAATGCCCCTATGTTGAGGTTTTTTCCATTTTCTAATTATCATAGAAATTAAAATTTTAAAAAATTTAAAATTTAAAAAAACATAAAATATGGTCATGGCAGTTTTATGTTTTGTGCACCAAAACTATTTACTTTAGAGTCATTATCCAGGGAGAAAACAGTCGACTACGTTATAGTTTGTATGGAAAGAGCCCCAGGTACCCTTTCCTCTTAAGTCCACCACATCTTAGTACTTATTGCTTTAACAATGCATGAAATTGATCCCTAGTTTTTTTATCCCAATTTACAAATTCAAATTCATTGTATTCTATAGGAGTTATGCAGTGCATTACACCACTATGAAGCGTCTTAAAAATTAAGTTAGGATGTGTGCCTTCGGAACGCGCCCACCAATGAGAAGAAGGCACAGGAAACTCATGGGGTTTTGTTCTTTTTTATGATCATGCTCACAAAGGTCAAGGTAACAAATATTTTTGAATATATATTTGAACAAAAATGTGTAAGCCAACATAAAACAGATACTCTGTTAGGCTACGTCGATCATATCACAAAATAAATTAACGATTTTAAAATTTTGTTAAATTTTTATTTTAAAAGCCCACACAAACTACGGTATTTAGTCTGTTCCAATCGTTCCAATCAACGCATTATTATTCGTACCTGTATATTAATTTTTTTATACTAACATACCTCTGAATCTAAATACAGCTAAAGCTAGACGGCACTGTATTTGTCCTACAAATATCCAAAAATCTATACATATAAAAAGCTCTGAACGACTGACTGACGGATCAACGCACAGTCTAAACCGCTGATCGTAGAGACCTGAAACTTGGAGGGAGTGTTTTTTGTATGACGTAGGCATCCGATAAGAAAGGATTTTGCGAAATTCTACCCCTTAGGGCGTGAAAAAGGGGGGCAAAGTTTGTATGGGACAACGTGATTGGTCCCAGTTTCGACTTTTAAATCTGTAGTATCATTAACATGAAACTTACCACGTTGTTTCAAGTTACACTCTCCAGTTCCACAATGTATTTCCGTTTTATCATCACAAATGCACGTGTTACATCCATTTTGATACACAATTCCAGGAATACAAGGACCTTTTGGTGCTTCAGGCAGATCGCTAGCACTAATTACCTTTTTATAAGCTCTGAGTTTCGGTTTAGATTTAGATTTGGATTTAGATTTAGATTTCGGTTTAGATTTAGATTTAGGTTTAGATTTAGGTTCAAAATCATCCACTTTGTAACAAGCCATCTTTGTGCAAAGAAGTTTTCCGTTATTTGTGCAATGGCATCTGTTGCAATCCATTTTGTACATCTTTCCTGGGTAGCAAGGTTCTCCTTCTTTTATTTCTGGGAGGCCATGGCTACTTCTTTCAATATCAATTGGTTTTTCAGAAATGTGGGCTGCAATATTTTAACAGTCGGAATACCAATTAGCTGAACCCCACGTGAACCAGAGCCCTCTCGCACATCTTTAAGGTTGTAAAGCAATGTTACCTGATTCTGTTTTTTTTTTCAACATAAGGTACACTATGAGAAACAATATAAAAACAGACAGACAGACAAGAAAGTGATATTATAAGGGTTCCTTTTTTTACTTTTTGAGGTACGGAACCATAAAAACAATAAAATAGGTGTAAATACTACATTTTTACAGATGTTCGAGTAAGCTTTGGATCATGCGGTGTTCAACTAAATGGTAATTCGACTGTAAAATTGAAAAATCTAAGGATTTAATCTATAGATGTTAATAAATTAGATGATTTGATGATGATGATGATTTGTTGATTGTTTGTTATGTTATTTCTTTGGATCTTCTCTATGAAGATATTATATTAGAGTGAGTAAGAGACTTGGGATAAAAATAAAACACTTATCAGTACATTTTTAAGAATATATTTCCAAAATTTTAATACGCAAGAGCCATCGCTCCTAGGAATGGTTTATCAACTACAATATCATCTACACAAATCATAGACGCACAGATAGCGTGACCTACATCATTACAAATACAAGTATTACACTTATGTCGGTATGTTTGTCCTGGTGTACATTTATCTTTTGAATTTTTAAGTTCAGGCAGGGACAAAAATGTATTCCTTTGTGAATTCACTGTTCTCAAAGCTCTTGTAACACTACAATGTTGTTTTGTACAATTCAATTCACCTTGCCTATTGCAAGTGCAATTATTACAATCTATTGAAAAAGTAGCATTGTCACTCTTGCAAAAGTTTTCACCGATATTCTTCCATTTCTTACCAACATCCATAAGTTTACTTATTTCATTTTTATTTACTTGCTGAATTATCTCGTCTTTAACTTTAATGCACAGTCTATCAATGTAGAAATTTATATCGCTACAGATGCAAAATTCATCGGAAGATCGGTAAGTCTGATCTGATGTGCAACTATCGCCTTTATGTCTTTTAGGACAAGCTCTGTTTGTACAGTATCCGAAATCGATTATTCCTGTTGGACTGCATTTGCAAATGTTGCAATCAGCGAGGTACATCTCATTTGGTGAGCAGTTTATATTCGTTCTAAACCTGATCAGATTAGGATTAGTAATTGCCTTAAGACGTCCGAACTTATTTTTGCATTTTGTTGATTTCCAATATCCTACGGCGTCACATGTACAGATTACATCGTCTTGTCTGTAGAAGAGATAAGGTTCACATTCCTTTAAATTAGAATCTGGGTCATCTGCGCCTGAAATTAGATTAGTAAAAGGTATTTTATTTATTATACCTATACTTAACTTACTTACTATTCCAGCCATCGCAAATGTACAAATATTAATCTAACTATTTTTTAATTTTAGCTAAATTTTCTTTGTATTTTGTTTCCCCTTCACATTTGAAGGGCTCGATTCATTTTAATTCAAAGTTGTAATGTAGTTGGCAGTTTGAAAGACACAATAAGGGTACGGCTATGTCAAAGATATATCGCATATCGACATCGTACAAGTAGATACGAAGAAGTAGGGTGCGAGCGAGACGGGGCTCGGAGACCTTGATTTGACCAATCACGAGCCAGATCACATTGATGAACTTCATCGATAGATAGATAGATTCTTTATTACAAACACCATTTTTAAATTACTTCATTACGTAGTACAAAGTCACTTTCCGCTGTCTGTCCCTATGTATGCTTAGATTTTTAAAACGTCGCAACGGATTTTGCGTGCTAGAGTGATTCAAGAGGAAGGTTTATATGTAAAATACATACATAATATAGCCGTGCGAAGCCGGAGCGTGTCGGTAGTAAAAGATAAAATAGTCTAAGTGTTACAAAGGGTGACCTTATCGTTCAAAGCGATCTCTTTCAGGCAACCTATGGATGGAAAAGAAGTTGAGGAAAGTGAATTATAGGGAGTGGGTGGGTAGGGTGCGATTTATCGCAGTGAGACATCTTTCGACAAGTTCGTGCACATCTAGGGGCATTTCCTTATTTTTGTTTTACATGGAGGTGACATCGATGTGCGAAGTGCTATGTGTGATATGCGATGCATCTTCCCATAGCCGTATCCTGTAACTTATCCCAAACATCATTGCGTATGGCGTTTATCCGATGTTTATGAAATCTTTATAATCATGTTTGATTTATTTTAATGATATCATGACTGGTGCGAGTGAAACTGAGTATCGTAAATGATTTTCGTTCAAAAACTTAAAAAAAAAAACCAGCTGCGCCCCGCGGTTTCATCCGCGTAAAATTATCTACGCAATTTTCTTGATTTTTTTCTTTCTGAACCTTCTCCTGACAATAACAAATATTACAAAAAAAAGAATTACCGAAATCGGTTCAGTTGTTCTCGTGATTTGCGCTTAGCAACACATTCATCGATTCATTTTTATATTACGAGTATAGATAGATGAAAGTTTTACTTATTTATATTATAAAAACTTGATATAAATAGTGTGTAATACGAGTGAGTATCGAATCGTTGCAAATTCAGGTCGTCTAAAGTAGCAACTCGTCTTAAAAGCTTTTCGTCTAACTCTCAGGTAGTCGAAAGTATCAACTCGCCTAAATTGCAACTGGGAACACCTCTTAAGGTGAAATACCTGCGCTCTCTCCATGCAAACGTAGTCGACTGTTTCCTCCCTGGATAATGACACTAGCACAAATATTTGTGTGCCATAAAACCTTTAACTGCCATGACTATGCCCCTATGTTTTGGTTTTTTTCATTTTCTAATCATCATCATCAAAAAAAATAAAAAAATCAAAACATGGGGGCATGGTCGTGGCAGTTATAAGTTTTATGCACCAAAAATATTTTCTCTAGTGTCATTATTCAGGGAGAAAACAGTCGACTACGATTGTAATCGTTTGTATGGATAAAGCCCCCGGTACCCTTTCCTCTTACAAGCATTTCGTCTAAAGGTCTCTGCATACGTGATGGGATTTTTCCCGTGCCGGACGGAACGTGATATTTTTATACGCTGTCAAGAAATTGTCACGTCCCGTCGGGCACGGAAAAGATCACGTTACGTATGTTTAAAGTCCACGAACACTTCACAACATATCTATTATAAAACAAAGTCGCGTTCTCTGTCCCTATGTCCCTATAACCCTTTGTATGCTTAAATCTTTAAAACTACGCAACGGATTTTGATGCGATTTTTTTTTAATAGATAGAGTGATTCAAGAGGAAGGTTTTTATGTATAATACATGCACAATATAGCCGTGCGAAGCCGGGGCGGGTCGCTAGTTATAAATAAAGCACGTCACGTCCCTGTCCCTTCCGAGGTTTTATCCCTTTAACGTATGCAGCGACCTTAACTTATTAAAACAAAAGACGATCGAATTAGAAACGAAAGACGATATACTTGTGTTAGCTATTACTGTGTATATTTAAGTTATTATAGTGTTGATTTGATTTGTGACGTAGTGACGTAAGTCTATGGTCAAATCAACACACAGCGCCATCTAGTTACCAAGAGTGTGACAGGCGTTTGCCCTTCGGAACCATAGGTGAGTCAATATCGATTGAGATTTAAGTCGGTTGAAATGTTTGGGCTTAGCGTGCATTTGTCAGAGGACGTAATTTTAATTTTTAGATATCAAGGGGGTCAGTTTAAAGTAAAATCCAAGTTTGAAGGATTGTAGCCCTTGGCCCTCGGCCGCCATCTTGGAAAAAGGGATTTAAGCGGTGTTTATAGTATGTGTGTGTTTTATGTATTCTAAGTAAAAAAAACTCAAATTTTCATGAATTTTCGCTTATAACTTTTTTATTTTTGGTTTACGACTAAAAGTTACTTAACAAAAGTTGTAGATAATTTTATTTGCAACAAAAAATGTTTAGTAATATTTTTGTGAGACCTATAGTTTGTCAGATAAACCATAACAACCATTTAAATCCCTTTTTCCAAGATGGCGGCCGTGGGATATGGCTACAATCCCTCAAACTTGGATTTAACTTTGAACTGAGCCCCCCCCCCCTTGATACCTATCTAAAAAATAAAATTGCGTCCTCTGACAAATGTAACCCCAAAAGTAACTTTTCAAACGACTAATTTGAAAGCAGGAACAATAAACGTTGGTTTGAAACATACTAATACTTATTATTTTTAACACTTGTAATAAATGAATAAAACTTACCAGCACCACCTTTGCAAGGTAACTCCCGACAATGGTAAATTCCATCGATGGTACACAAACATTCGTGACATGGTCCTACCGCGCTAGCTGTTGGGATGCATTGCCAGTTCACATCTTCTGTTAACGGAACAGAGAGTGACTTAAGTAGGAATAGTTTGCTTAGGATTACATTTTTGCAAATCGTCTAATGTCTGAAATGAAATGCTATGACTAATGAAATACGCGTACACACAAAGAGAAGAGTGTGTCGCTTCGGACTGCGCTCGCGCGCTGATGAGTAGGTACAAGAAACTCATGAGTTTCGTTCGTGTTACGCTTCAAAACGTTCTCATTTACGTGGATTCAATTTAAAGGTGGCCACAGTTTTTTTTTTTCTAGAAACCCTAACTTACATTATAATTGTAAAAGTTTGTTTATTTGTTTGTTTTTTCTACAGTCAAACACATGGGGTTCGCCGGGGTCGTGCGTCGTCGCTTCAAAGCGTTCAAATTTTAGTGTTTTAATGTGGGTGCAAATTTCAGTTGAACTCTATTGGAGATTTTCTTACAATCGCCGTAAAATTGTTTTTTTTTTTAGACGACGATTTTTTTACGATTTTTTTCTATCGAGGCAAATCACTCTAATCGCATTTCGTAGTGTATGACAATACAAAGCATATTATCTTCACCTTTACGACAGTAGGAATATCATTCTGTGGATTTTAGCGGTTGATACCCAAAAACTGTTTCAAAGACACCTCTATCGCGCTTCTGGGGCTCTATTTTTGAATCGCTCGTGTGACAAAGCTTCGTCGTATACGCCTACAAGTCACGCTCGACTTCCAAGTCGCATGACACAAATTTACTGTATTTTTGAATCGTTCGTCGTCGAAATTTAAAATGTCAATTTTTATTCGTTTTACGCAGTTATTTGAAAAGCGGTAATTACCAGCGGACATCCGAAATTATCCCAAAAGATATAAATATTTTTCAAAGACCGTTTCCGAATGTTTGACTATGATTGTTTGATGTTTATTCTACCACTCGCCTGTCGACGACGAGTGGTGGAGACCACTCGTTACGATGGAGCGATTCAAAAATAGCGAATTTCCGATGTCGAACGAATATCAGTAGAAATCGAGCGCTCGACGCGGGGCGAACGATTCAAAAATAGGGCTCCTGGTCTTATGATTTCGGCTTAAGGTGAAAGGGTACCTGCGTGCTCTCCAGGGTTAGTATCAGACGGTCTAAAACGCAAGTCGTTTTATGCGGCAACGCTTTTTTTGTGTCATAAAACCTTTAACTGACTATGCCCCCATTTTTTGTTTTTTTTTTTTCATTTTCTAATTATCACAGAAATTAAGATTTAAAAAAAAATAGGGGAATGGTCATAGCAGTTATAAGTTTTATGCACCAAAAATATCTGCTCTATGCTGCTGATATTTTACGTAGCGTAGCGTGTTAACGTAGTCGACTAATTTCTCCCTGGATTATGATCCAGGGAGAAATTAGTCGACTACGTTTGTAATAGTTTGTATGGTGAGAGCCCCCGGTACCCTTTCCTCTTAAGAGGGTTAATGGGTATAGGTATAGCTTTCTTTATACCTACAAATGTATTCCCCTATTTGATTTCTGAATAATGTATAGCTAACGTAATTTATTTTTGTATTTTTTTAAACTTTGATTGCTGTAGGTACACGATACAAATTGCCCTGTTTTACTCTTTTCTGACAGTTGACAGACTAATTGGTAAAGGAAATGTGACCCTCTGAAAACTTAAAAAAAAAGTAAAGGTATGTAATAACCAAACCTTGGTTTCATGAAAAAAGAATAATTGCCACATTTGTATGAAGAAAGCAACCCACCTACCCCACCTTACCCTATATCATGGTACATATTCCGATAAAGGTCGCAGGTTCGAATCCCAGATGGCCGCACCAATGATTTTTTTATAGGAAAAAAATATGTACGCTAATTGACATTACTCTTGCTTGAGAAGGAAAACATCGCGAAAAAATGAAAGCTTGGTTGACTCCAGAAGAATTGACAAATTCTTGCCTCTGGATGGTATGCATGGCATGGCAAGGTGGACTAAACTGAGAGGATAGTTGGTGCTGGGTGAGCCTACATACTTTTTCGTCACAGAAAAAGGACCCAAATAAGTCTAATTGATGAAAACAGCCCGTATTAGGCCTGTTTTACTTAAGCAGAAAATATTTAATAATAAAATGTACCTAGGTCATGTTAAATAAGCTTACGTTTAGGATCTCCAAAAGATGAAGAAATTTCTGCAAAAATTATAACAAACGCGAACACAATCATATTACCGAACATGAAATGATTAAGAAATCGTTTTTGCAATTTTAATATCAATCGGAATTATAGCAGTTTTTATTGCACATGTAGTAATTAATCGGACCACCACGTAGCAATTAAATTACAAGCTGATAAGTCTTAGCTAATTTATTGCTTTTATAATTAGGGTAAATACAGACTTCAGACCGACGCAACGATATTTGTATATGGGGGTCTAAAATAGCCACTTACGACGAATCGTATCCCTTTACACAAGGCGTTTTAACGAAGGTTATATTTATATTGCCGCTGAAGCTACAAAAGGACGGGTCGAAAAATTCAGCTGGACCCGAAAATCAGCTGATTCTTAGTTCTGAGTTAGAGCGCAACGACCTCTGGAACTTTAAATATTAATGGCCTTTCATTCCAATAAAAAAAAACATAATAAATAAATTTATAGTTTAAAAAACACGCTTTAATAAAAAATCCAACTTAAAAATAGAAAATAAAATTAAATATATTTGTATTAAGAATATTGTAAATAGTAAGCGTGTTACATTGTGATGCTACACCTTCATTATTTTTCTTTTGCAATCACAATGTAACACGCTTACTATTTACAACATTCTTAATCCAAATTTATAATATTTTATTTTCTATTTTTTAGTTAGATTTAAAGCGTGTTTTTTTTAACTATTAATTTATTTTATACTTTTTAGTCTTTGATAACGAAATACTCGTCAAGAAGATTCTAACGAGCCCAAACTCGATGAGGTTGTGTCGTTTCATTGCGAAGTTCCTATGACCACCTTCCAGTTCCATCATCAGACCCTGGTTACCATTGAAAGACAAACTACTCGTCAAGACGATTCTAACGAGCCCAAACTCGATGAGGTTGTGTCGTTTCATTGCGAAGTTCCTATGACTACCTTCCAGTTCCATCATCAGACCCTGGTTACCATTGAAAGACAAACTACTCGTTAAGACGATTCTAACGAGCCCAAACTCGATGAGGTTGTGTCGTTTCATTGCGAAGTTCCTATGACCACCTTCCAGTTCCATCATCAGACCCTGGTTACCATTGAAAGACAAACTACTCGTTAAGACGATTCTAACGAGCCCAAACTCGATGAGGTTGTGTCGTTTCATTGCGAAGTTCCTATGACCACCTTCCAGTTCCATCATCAGACCCTGGTTACCATTGAAAGACAAACTACTCGTTAAGACGATTCTAACGAGCCCAAACTCGATGAGGTTGTGTCGTTTCATTGCGAAGTTCCTATGACCACCTTCCAGTTCCATCATCAGACCCTGGTTACCATTGAAAGACAAACTACTCGTCAAGACGATTCTAACGAGCCCAAACTCGATGGGGTTGGGTCGTTTCATTGAACAGCCGCCCAATTGCCGTATTCTTATGCAGCGCGTCTTGACTGCGTTTGCGTCATAACCATAGATTTCGTATTGCTAAGACGCACTCGTCACACACCAATACGAAATCTATGGTTATGACGCAAACGCAGTCAAGACGCGCTGCATAAGAATACGGCAATTGGGCGGCAGTTCCTATGGCCACCTTCTAGCTCCATCATCAGATCAGCACCATGTTATCATAATATTGCATTATCACGCGATTTACACATATGTATGAAGGAGTATTAAACATACTAACACACACACAAACATTCACATTTATTAGTAACTTTAAAAAATATGCGCAACGAGTTGAGAACTTTCTTCTTTTCTGAAGTCGGTTAATTTCACACAAACTAAAATCCAATTCGTATTACGATTCGTCTTTCAAAGTAGCCATTTTAGCCCTCCAGAACCATATCGGCACGAAAATGATAAATGAAAATATTTCTACATTTATTTTAAAAACACCTAAACTAGCTTAGTTTTGGGAAGGTTTTAAATATTTGAAGGAACGTACAAAGTTTGGAGAACAATGGAGTATTTTGTACTTGTAGTTTGTATTTATAAACAAATCCATTGTTCTCTAAAACTTTTACGTTTTTCCCAAACACTATCTCATGTACGTACACGCGGAGACGTAGGCATCTTTTTTTGACGTGATAACGTCTAATAAATTGATGAACACCTGCACTCACAAAAAAATTGTGACGTCATGCGTCATGTTATTGACAAGTAACCATAGCAACGTTATTGACAAGTAACCATAGCAACGTCATGTTATTGACAAGAAAACCGTAGCAACGTTATTATCTTTGCTATGGTTACCATCAATGTTTTATTATAACGTTATCACGTAAAATTATCGTCCGTAAACAGACTTTACAGACAACCATTTTATAATGGGGCCTCTCCAAGATCGGCCATGATGGACAATCACAGGCCATCACAAACGTGTATAGGGCCTATTCGCCTGTATTCGCCCACTAGCTGCGCCCGCGTTAGTACCGTTCCCGAGGGAATATCGGGATAAAAAGTAGCCTATGTGTTAATCCAGGTCTGCAGCTATCTAGATCCCGAGTTTCATCGCAATCGGTTCCGAAGTTTTTGCGTGAAGGAATAATAAAGATGAGCATGATCGCAGGTGTCCGGTTTTTCGGACAAACATCAAAGAAAGTTCGGCAATGATTGTAGATGTCTCCACTAAATAAATAAATAGCAGCAGCTGCTACTGTTTCCACATCCATGTCAGACAGAAGTTAATTAACAAATGTGGAATGCCCAATCATACCACTTTCTGTAGTTGTCCATCAAGGCCGATTGTGGAGAGGCGGTATAAGGAGAAATGAGCCTTATTCATCATCCCGTCACTCCCCGGGTATGAGCAGCGAGGCTTCCCATCACACAGCGAGGCCTGAAGGTGGTTTAAAAACGCGATTTAAAGTCTGGAGTCTACTTTTAGATGAAGGACCAACGACAATAAAAAACGATATAAATTGAACATGTATATTTCATAACTTCCAAATTAATTAGTACTTACTGTAAAATACTACGATACTTGACCAAACAATTCACTAACTTAAATAGCACTTATTTAAGTTTACAATCTATGTATCTATGGCCGCATTTACATAATAAAACAGTCGGCGCCGACTTACCGGCGTGTAAAGCTGGGGACACATTGCTTGGACGCGGCTTACGGACGCGTCCGACAGCCGCGACTTAAGGCATCTGTGTAATGTAAATGTATGCAACTGTGCACACTATCGGACGTAAGTCGCGGATGTAACCTTGGGCCGTCCTTGAGCGTTCGGACGTCCTAGAACGATCCTGGGCCGCTGGATGCCAAACGACCGTGCACACTTATCAGTCGAGGCAGACGGACGCGTCCGCGGATGCGTCCGAACAATATGTCCCCAGCTTAACGGCGCTGTAAGACCTAACTGCACCGACTACCGGCGACGAAAAGGCAAATTCTCGTAAATTGTCCAAATTACATTGCAAAATCATTCCGATTGCATTTCGATTAAAAAAAAATACTCAAAAGCTGACATTGAGGGTATTTTGAGCTACTTTGAGCAAGGCCATCTTTAACCTATTGTAGGCTCTGCCTGCCTAGCATGAAGACCAAAACACGATACGATAAAGCGATATCACGCGATATAACTACATCAACTCTCAAAATATGATAGATAAAGCCGCCGTGTTGAATTTTAATTATAAATTGCGATAAAAAATATGATAAAAATTCAACATGGCGGCTTTATCTATCATATTTTGAGAGTTGATGTAGTTATATCGCTTTATCGTATCGTGTTTTGGTCTTCATGCTAGGCTAGCTGGGCTTATTATCGCCCAGAGCCTCCAGAAAACTATTATAGTTTTAAAGATTTAAGCATACATATAGGGACAGACAGCGGAAAGTGACTTTGTTTTAAACTATGTAATGATGATAATGATTCTAACTTATAAAATACTAGCGACTCGCCCCGGCTTCGCACGGCTATATTATGCATGTATTATACACATAAACCTTCCTCTTGAATCACTCTATCTATTTAAAAAAACCGCATCAAAATCCGTTGCGTAATTTTAAAGATTTAAGCATACAAAGGGATATAGGGACATAGGGACGGCGAAAAGTGACTTTATTTTATACTAGGTATGTAGTGAAGTTTTATGACTAATCATTACTTTTATGTAAAAACTAGCTTTTGCCCGCGACTTCGTCCGCGTAGAAGTCGAAAATGGACCAAGGAATCGCGTTGTCCCATTCAAACTTTGCCCCCTTTTTCACCCCTTTAGGAGTAGAATTTCGGAAAATCCTTTCTTATCGTAAGCCTACGTCATACAAAGATCACACCCTCCGAGTTTTAGGTCTCTACGATCAGCGGTTTAGGCTGTGCGTTGATCCGTCAGTCAGTCAGTCAGGACCAAGGATTTTATATGTATAGATTAAAGTCAATACCTACTACAATAGTCTATAATGTAGGTTCGATTTACTCTAATTGAAAACAGTTTTTTGGTAATAAAAGGGGGGGGGGCTATCGATCACAGGACATTGAGGGTTTTTTGTAATAGATATGCAATCGGAACGCAATTGGAATGTAATTTAAACAATGTCATTTACGAGAAATTAGCCTTCTGCTCTTAGTTGTTATTACATCGGCGCCGACCCACTTTTTACGTGAATGTGGTCTATTGTATAACGGGAATGAATGTTAAGGAATTACGTTTTCTGGTCAAACCATTGATTTTCTTACTCATAGATTTAAGAGTCCTCGTTAAAACTATTGAAAAGGGTACCGGCGGCTAATAAGGGCCACTAAAAGATTTATTTTTAAAACCTTGATATTAGTGACAAAATAACAAGAAAATAAACAAAATGTTTTTCAGATTAACAATGAAGCAAATATTTGGTTATAGTTTAAAAAAAGTTTTCCTTGTTTTTAAGAAATATTTAGTATTTAATTAAGTTGGCAGGTGGCACTAACAAATGAATTGTTTTTCAGATTGACAATAATGCAAATTTTAATATTTATCATTTTTTAATATTCTTACGAAATATTCAGTTTTTAATTAAGGTGGCAGGTAACCCTTATTAACCGCAGGTACTTATTCTATTTTTTTTCTTACACTGACTTAAAATGAAAATATTAAAAAGTAAGAGGGTAGTATATAAGAAAAAAGAACCCAAATAGTCTAGTTGCCCGTACAATTCCATGTAGGTAGTTATCAAACTTAAGTTTCCTCATTCCAAAACGAGGTTTAAGAATAGTCCGAGATTCCACATCTCGGACTATTCTTAAACCTCGTTTTGGTTTTAAACCTTAGATTTAGACACATAGTTACTCGTGAACTAATAGTCTAAACACTATCCCTAGGTATATAATCTATAGGAATAGTGTTTAGACTATAGTTCCCTATATAGGGATAGTGTTTAGACTATAGTTCCCTACATAATCTATAGGGATAGTGTTTAGAAGTTCCCTATATAATCTATAGGGATAGTGTTTAGACTGTAGTTCACGAGTAAATCTGTGTCTTAATCTAAGGTTTAAATCCATATCTCGGACTACCCTTAACCTCGTTTTGGTATAAGGCCCTAGATGTTATTCAGAACCATAGTTTCTTCAAAGAAAATATAATGGGAGTGACCAGTTAAACTAACAAAATGCATGATAAATGGTACTAATACTAAACAAACTAAGACTAAGATTCACAATTACTAATACAAATAAAAAAATTAATACCGTACCTGCGAGTAATAAGGGCCGCTAAAGGTTTTTTTAAATAAAAATAAATAAATAAATAAATAAAATAAATAAATATTTCAGGACATATTACACATCGCCATCCAGCCCCAAGCTAAGCAACTTAATGCTTGTGTTATGGGTGCCAGATAACGGATAAACTACTTATATACTTTTTTTTTTTTTTTAAATATATACATATTATACATATAGGAAACACCCAGAACCAGAAACAAGAATTTATGGTCAGCATAAAACCTTGATATTTGTGACCAAATAACAAGAAAATAAACATATTGAATTATTTTTCGGAATGACACTAATATAGCAAATATGGGTAATACTGCTGTTTTCGGTCTAAGTTATTTTGACATTTTGGTATTTGAAGGAAATGTGTATTTCAATATTTAGGTATTCTGGGAATCAGGAGTTTTATGAATTATGACTTTCGATCATTTTAAGAGTAAGGCAATTTGATATTAAGGTTTTCCCGGACAAATTGAAATTTCGTCAAATTAGAGAAAAAGGCATTACGATATTTAGTTTTATTGATATTTATCGACCTGTTTTTAAGTAGCTTTCCCTATTTATACGAAATGTGTATTTAGTTTTAATTAAGGAGGTAGGTGGCTCTTATTACCCGCACGTACCTTACAGAAAATAAAATAAAAATTTACTGGTTAAAAAAATAACTTTGATAGAGAACAGTATGAAGCCTTTAAGAAATAAAAACTAGTTCCATTTTTCTCGATAGATGGCGTTAATCAGGAGTAACGAAAAAACCTTAATGTGATATTCTAGAACCGCTTTCTTCTTACAACTTTTTCCTCTATTTACTTCCTGAATAATTCCTCTGGCTAGAACAATCATTATTTTTTAAACCAAGGTTTGCTGTGCTTTTGTAGCCTTTAATTGGGTCACATTTCCTATAGTAATTAGGTAGAAACGAAGGAAAACAGAGGAGCCTGTGTGTACAAAACAGCTAGGTTTAAAAAAAAAGCGATTTCTCTACTCTACAGACATAAAATACAGGATGAAAAATAGGGAATATATTTGTGGAGAAAGTCCCGCGTATTCTATTTAAACAAGAAAGCTGAAAAAAATAATATTGCTCATAAGTTCGAGTACCTCTCCAATTTTAACTTCTAACTACATAACGTTGTGTTGTTAAGGTATTCTAAGTTTTAGGCATTCGGCTGTTATATCAATTACTTTTTGGATGTTGTGCATTGTAAGAAATTTGAATTTCAGGAATTTTGCTATTTAGTCAAATATCTCTTTAGACATTGCGCTCATGAGGGATTTTATCCCCCTATTTTTCCGAACGCAAACAAATCGTAGCCGAAAGAAACTTTAGACGTCACTTAGTCAGTGACGATCTTCATTTTAAAAACGCCATCTATCAAGCGATTCGGAACTAGTTTAGAAAAAAAAATGGAAAACATAATTTAGGTATGATATTATTTTGTATTTTTACTCAGAATTTGATTCCAAGGGTTGCTAACTTTGATAAGCGAGACAAAGCCTTCCTTTAGTTAGAAATTAAAAAAAAACCTGAACTTAATAAACGTAATTTCTTTACTACGGGGTAAGTATTGGTAAAATGAGTGAAAATGCAATAAGCCATAAATAAAGAAAACTTGAAATTCACTTAGAACGTTAAGGCCATTTGTATTTTATTACAAATCAACAGTTATTTAAAATTACAATTTAAAGTTCAACCATCACAAACTAAAAAAAAGTAAGTATCTTAAAAATAATATTCATACATCTACAACCGCTCAAGAAAACTAAATAAAATAGTCACAAAATACTTAGGACACGAAGTAACTAAAGCTAGAAATATATTCAATCAGCAACCTCTCGATTATGGTAGTTAGCGAGTCTCGGTCAGCTGTCAATAAAAGATAATGCAGAGATGTTCATACCACAAAATTTAATAAGAACATTGCTGTGTGAACATAGGTGCACATCGTTAACACGACAGTTTAAACTAGAGATGCAGCGATGGAGAGAGATTACAAAATTGTATGTTAATATAGTTCTAGCTTTAAAATCTACAAGAACCTTTGAGTTTATTATTTTATTCTTAAAATTGCAAGCTGCAATCGATTACATCGATATTTTAATTAGAAATAATCCATACGAAGCCATTTTCTGTGTAGTACATGAAGTACATCTTAATATCTAAGGTGAGTTAATAATATCGTACGTCAATACTCATTTTACCCACATATTTAGAAACAAGATTTATCATAAAAATAGGAGGATAAAGGAAAGGTCAACAATGGCTTATCTCTATTAAAAATCTTTATTAAATGTCTGCAAGCGCAATGTCCTGATCGCATAGACGTAACGTGCAGAAGACATTCTTTCCATCAGCAGAGCATGTGCAGTCGTTGCAGTCTCGCTTGAATTGGTCACCTGGAGTGCACCGGAAACTTGGGCTCGATTCTAGAACGAAGATTGATGAAATTGAAACAATTAAAAAGAAAGAAAGAGACGGGCGGAAGACAGATAAATCACTAATATTACAGACGATGAGCAAAGGGCAAACTCAATCAATCCCCTGGCGCATTCCCTATTTGGGGTCGGCCCTTCTGATACTTGATCGCCACATATTGCGATCTTGAGTCACTGTGTCTGTGTTGTGTTGGTTGAGCAAAGGGCAAACTGACAATCGAAAATTAGATAAATTATGCAAGGCACAAAAAACAGTGGGTTTCAAAGAAGCCTCTGCCATGATTAAGGGCACAAAAGTACTGCATACCAAACATAATAGAAGGTATTTTCAAATCATGAATTTCGAACAATTTACGACTGACGGTGGTAAGAATTAATGTTATTACGCTCGTAAAATACGCTACTGAAAATAGTCTAAAATAGGTAGGCATCACGACTGATGAAGTGTTAAGTATGCTACAGAATGTCAAATTCATACCGCGGCTCGGTTCGATTACACATAAAAAAAAAATATAAATATTGTGGGACTCTTCACACAGCACCATCTAGCCCCAACCTAGGCAACTAGGCTTGTGTTATGGGTGCCAGATACTGGATAGAATGATTTTTATTTTTTTAAAAGTGGATGGCCTGCGCTGGGCTATCTGAAAATATTTTTAAAGAAAAATGCGTCTTCAAAAATTGCAACTGAGACGAGACTCGAACTCGCATCCCTTGAATACCGTTCAAGTGCGCTTACCAATTACGCCAACAGTCAAGTACCATCATAGTTGAATTTAAGAAACTGGATAGAATACTTATATAGTTTTATTTTATTTAATATCCGTGATTGATAGTATATCGTATACCGTCGTCTTTTCCGTCTGTATAGCGGAACCATCAAACTAAAAGACGTACGTGCGTAGATCGGATCGTAAACCAGTCGGGTCTCTATTTGAAACGGAATATTTGCCTACTTGTGGTACTCGGGTACTTACCAGTAGTAGTACTAGCGTCTTTGTCAGTTTGTCTCGAACACCGACGTTGAGTGCACGTGGCGTGGTGTCCGTCAGTAGTGCAGCGACACACGTTGCACTCGCGATCGAAGACGCTGCCCGGCACGCATTCTAACTCTATTTCCTGTGTCTTTGCCTCTGAAAACATCAAAAAAAGAAGATATTATCAATAGGTCGGCAGAATCTGTTAAATTGGAAATGACGCTAAATAATTTGGGGTCATCTCATAAAATATCTTAGGCAACTTCAATATCTCTGATAGCATGCTGTATTTTTACACAGTTTGTAGCATTTAACATTTAATTAAACATACTTTTGCCTAATTATTGTTTCTAGTTAGTATTTTGCAAGTATATTATTTCAATTTATAATCTTAGTTAATGTAAGTAAGTCCATTTTCGCCAGAAATACAGGATATCTAGTTCAGGCATATGTGTTATTTTTGTTCTTTTGAACATTTAGTGCTTAGTTTATTATGTAAAATGAGTTTCAATAAATATACTTGTATTTTGTTTGTTGTTTTTGTAAACATTGTTTATCTTGATTATTCTAGACGGTGTCTTTAGTTTTATCCTCACCTCTCTTAGTCCTCGTGCCATCAAAGTTGTCAACACTACCGCCGCCGCCGTTGTTGTTAAGAGCGGCGCAGTCAATACGTGTGCAAGAGAAATCTTGTCCTTCATCGTTGCACAGACACTTGTTGCAGTCCATCCTGAACTCTTGTCCTGGCTGGCAGGTCTTCGCCGCTTCCTACTAAGACAGATTCGGTTTGTAATAGGAAAATACAAGGCAAATAGTTGGCTAAGTTAACATTTCATATTTTCATCAAGTTCTAAACTGTATATAATTTAAGGGGGTCGTCGAGTTGCGAGTGCTTAGGTATCGTATCTTCTTCAACACCTTAGTTAGACCTTCGACTAATATGCGAAAGTTCATTTGTTTCTTATTCACGGTCAACTAGCTCGTGAAATTTTCATAAAAATGGGTAACGAGGTAGTAGATAGCGTGAAAAATTCTATAGGCAATTTTTTATATGGGTAAAACTGCGAGGCGCAGGTAATAAGTCATAAAGAATTTATGCAAAAATGACTTTCTTTTCTCCCCTTGTCTTAGTTTCAGTGAAATATCAAACTGTTGTTGAAGAAAAGAGAAAAATGGTGACGATATAGTGATGATTATTTAATAACAAAATTATTACCGGCGCAGCTCGAGATCTCCTTAATGTGGTGTTCTGAAACATAAAAAAAAGACAAATAAATAATCTAGCTAGTTTAATAAAAAAGGGAAAACAGTTAAAAATATGTTTAAAAAGGTAAAAATACCTACAGAGATGTGTTAGATAAAACACAGATAAATGTGAAAAGAGGAGTAAGGAATAGAAGAGAAATAAAATAAACTAAGAACGGTGCCAATCCTGAAAGAATTATAATAGTGGCAGATAAAAAAAAAGGAAGAAGAATAGGTACAAACGAAGGGAACTATTATTTAAATTAAACCAACCACCAATCATTAAAATAATTTATTATACTATAGAACCCATCACCGCAATTATTAATTTTTCTTCAAACCTTATCGTCAACATTAATGCAGGCTCGTCTAGTGCAAGAGTAAGACTTTCCATCAGGGTTACATCTGCACATGTTGCAGTCCATTTCAAACACTTCATTTGGAGTGCATTCCTTTTTGAACTCGCGTAGTTTTAGCTTAAATTTATAACATGAAATGATGACGTAAAAGTAAGTAGTAAAAGCTTAACATGACGTTTATGGTTAACGTAAAGCTATAAATCCTTTACTTTTATCAACTGATAAAATATTGGCTCATTTAAATTGAAAAAGTATTTTACTACATAAAAATACTTTTTTACAGGTTATTATAGGTTTTTTATGAGTAGGATGGAATAACTATAATATCATCCAGGTACATTGTTTGTTAAAAAAACTGATCTTTAATCAGTTTGATCCGATTTTTTCAAAAAGTCTTTGATACTCCAAAGAACACCAGAGTTCCGTCTCCTGTTCCTTAAATATTTTTAATAGTTATATTTAGTACTACAGTTCCGTCACCGCTATTTGCTAAAAAGCTTTGCTAACCTCTTCCGTGGGATCTTCTTTATCTCCTTCTCCGGGCTTGTCGATACAAACTCGTCTTGTACAAAAGAAGCTAGTTCCGTCCTCATTGCACCAACAGGTATTGCAGTCTTTTATAAACATGCGATTGGCTATGCAAACTACTTTGGCATTGGCCTTTGTAGTTGCCTCCTACAAAATTTTAAGGGATTATTTATGTTTTCTGGTAATATGGTTTAAAACATTAAGGAAAATATTTTACCAGTAAATATTATTGTATTAATAAATTCAGTTATACCCTTAAATTAATTAGGTATTCTAGTTAATAAAATCAGGCACGAATATTTTAGATCCGGCTCGAAGAACCATTATTCTGGCTTATGTACAATAATAATTACAATTTTAATAAATGAAGGAGGTTGATAATAATGAAAGTCTTGTTGATTCGATAATTTATTGTTAGAAGTGTAATTTTTTTGGAGATGATTTGAATGATGAAGTTTGAAAAATTGCAAAGCTATAAAATAATTAATAAATATGATAAGAACTAATTATCAATTGGTGTCCCTTTGACTGGAACTATTGGTTTCATATCCTGTAACATAAAAAATAATATATTAATGTAGACGTTCGAAAATGATTTGTAATAAAAATGTGAAAGAAATATTTCGGTGTTTGATATATGTAGGTAGCTAGACCCGTGGATTAACACAGGCTACTTTTTATCCCGACATTCTCAAAGGTATCGCAAATTATGCAGCACATCTAGGTTTCACTAACCTTGAGTTCATGGAAAATTTCCACATCCTCCGGCAAAGGGCAAGGTTTATTCGTACAAGAGTAGTCTGTCCCGTAAGGGTTGCAGTGACATGTGTTACAACCGATGTAAAAAGTGTCACGCGGCTTGCAAACGGAGTGACGTTCGATGTGGTCTGTGCCCTTAAAGAAAACTCTAGTTTCTTTTATACTGTTTATAAATAAAACTCCGTCAAAAAGATGAGGAGAACAAGGTAAGTAGAAACGTACCAAGACTTCTAAGAATGTTCTTTACTGGCTCAAAAGCATTGGCCTTTATCATCTTCTAGAGATCTATTAATAGTATCGAGAAACGGCATTTGTTTCATGGCTTAAGAGGTTAATACGAAAGAGACAGTAACGACCTGACAGTTGGCAAATTTATAAGAACCATTAGGAGGTTGAGGGTTCTTTGTGATCTAATATTATTTATTCACTATACTCACTTAATTTAACTTAAACTTATTATGCAACATACCTCACTCTCCATGAAGACCTCAACTTCCTTGTTCATGCCCTCTCCTTCGAGACACTCGTTTTGAGTGCAAGTGTAACTCAAACCGTTAGCAGCGCATTTACATTGATTACACTCTATAGCGAAATCTTGGCCCGGTTTACAGACTGCTCTTTTTAATATACTGTGAGCGTTGTATTCGTATATTGAGTAGTACTAAAAATAAAAACAATTATAGCAATTTAAACGCACTATAAAATAAACAGAAATTCGTATAGAATAGGCTAATGAAAAGATGAAGAAAAAAGCGAAAAGCTATCATTGACATAACGTTAGTCTCCGCATATCAAACTGCATTGAAAATGTTTGCTCCTTCGAGCATTTTAACTCTATAATTTGCTCCTAATTCTATGTCAAACTGGTAATCACATTCTCAAACTTCAGATCATGATGTGGTCTGAAGCCTATGCAGTTTCAAGTTTTTTGTCTTTATGATTTTACAAGAAAAACAAAATAGTACAAATATTACTTACCTTTATTGAACATTTATTGTCATTATCACACTGTGCAACCACTTCCAAAAGTGCAAAGTGCAAATGTAAATTAATCACAAGTGCATTTTTATGTATTTTTTTGTTAGTAAGTCGTTGACTATTTTCCGGTCACCCATCGAAATAGTGTTTGTGGCAAACGTTGCTTAACCTGCACGTATACGCACCACCTTAATGTGTAGTGATATTTTGATAGTTTTTAACTACTAAATATTAAATTGAGTTATATTTCTAATAAGGAACATGAGTCTAAAAAGTAAATTATTGAAACTTACAGTATTACTGATATCCCGTTTCTGCACCGCTGAAAAGAAAATAAAAACAATTTATAAAAATGATGAGGTATAATATAATAGGCATCGGTCGTGAGCACAGTTGGACAATCAGACGCGAGCCATTGGTTCATCAATAACAGGACCACACTTTTCATTGGTTCGTTTGCCGGAAACTTCATTGAAGTGGCAAGGGTTCTTGCCGGAAGACCAGCGGCTGTATCAGCATAGGTTTTTGCTGAGGTAGAAACTTTTTGGAGGCACACGGCTTTCTAAAATATTTTTTTATATTTCTTTTGTATTATCTAATGTCCGCCCGCAGGGCACCTTGAGGCGAGGTGTCGGGGAGTAGCGACCCCACGGTCCCGTGTGCTCCAGGGGGAAGCAACCGTTCCTCATCTCCGGCTGGCCTTAGTTGGCTGATCGGAGTAACAATGACGAGGAAGCGGTCCCCCGCCTCTGGCTTGCCTTCACCGGCCGAGTGAAGTCGCAAGAGTATATTCGAAGGATATATGCCATACGTAAGTGATGAGTGGACCACGTAGGCTGGACACTCAGGGAGCCCGTGACCTGAGTTTAAAACCTAGTGTGGCATCACTATCCTTCAGCCACTCTCGTCCCTGTTGCTCCCTTGCAGTTATTTACACAGCCGATTAGGGTAGAACCTTTTTGGAGGCACACGGCTTCCTAAATATTATATTTTATTTTCCTTTTGTACATATTATCTAATTATTTTTTCGATTTTTTATACTTTTGTGTTTTATGTTCGTTACTACTTTTCTGATTGTCTTGTGTCGTTTGCTTGTCCAAATAAATGTTTTCTTTCTTTCTTGGTGCGTCAGGCAGTTGATGCTGGTCGTCCATTGGCGTCCAATCTCGATCAATGAGAAATGTGCTCATATGTCCTGGATCTTAATGCTTGTTATGTTTTGTACTTACTACGTTTAAAATCTTTGATGCAACCTCGCTTCGTGCAAGCAGCTTGCCCCGCCATGTTACAGTGGCAAGAGTTGCAGTCTATCTTGAAACTAGTGCCGGGGACACAAGGCTCCGATTCTGAAAAACATTAAAACAAAGATATTCACTGTACTGCTTATAAAGCATAACTATATGGGCTTTTATTTTAAAGATCTTTTTGGAACGAAGTTTTTTATTTTAAAGATCTTTTTCGTATTCTTATTGCGGGTTGGCGAAGGACCAAGCCGAGAAAAAATGTTATACGCGTTAACAAAACGTAAAACAAAAACCATAAGAGAAACTAATCTCACACATATATGAAAGATGTACATGCAATATATGCATGGGACACACACACACATAATAAGAAAAACAAATGAAAAAAAACCTAGGGACTTCCAAACGCATGTCCCGCAACACGTTTTTTTTAAATTCTGAGTTCAATAAGTTACCTCTTTTATCTCTCGATAAGCAGTTGCTTCCGGGCTGACATTCGGCTTCAGATGTCGATTCCCGGACTGGTGCTGGAATTGGTAAAGTAAGGTCTTGAGGAGATGGTCATGTTAAGATAAGATCTATAGCAAAGCGAGAAATAAATAGACAATGGACGGTAGAGAAGACACGTCTGATAATTGTAAAGGTTAATCTCTAGAACTATAGGTAGGTACTAAACTAACTTTTAATGAAAGTTATGAAGATATTTCGTATTCTGGGGATAATCCAACTATTACTCATATAACCGCGATATGAGCGCAGATAGTAAGTCAACTACCGAAACTCTGTAAAGAAAAGAATATCAAAACTGAACTTACTTACATATTTCTCTTTTTTCTGTTGAACACGAAGAATCTTGCGTGCCGAACACGCATTTTAACGCTGCAACAATAAGAAATAACTATTTAAAACATAACTTTTAGTTTACGTTTTTAAAATGTAGGTATATTATCAAAATATTAATTCATTTCGTTCTAGCAGGATACAAATGCGGACTGTTTTGCTACACTAACTCTACGAGTAATTTTTGTAGTGTGATTTACGCGAAATAATCAAAACAAGACTAGTGGTGACACTGCTAGTGTGGGGAAATAAAAATACGAATTATTCCCAACCAGATACCGGGTTACGTTGGACATTATAGCAGTCCAGAGAGGAAGGCAAATGAAAAAATATTTATGACGATCATCATGAAAAAAATAACTATCATTTTTTTAAATTAGTAACATTTCCTATTTAAATATTTACATAATTTTACACAAAGACATTAGTATACATTTAACATTATAAATACTAATAAATGAAGTCACCAGTTAGTCAAATAACCCGCCCCTCATCGTTCCCGGCGCAAAGGTACCCATAATATATAAGCATTGCCACGCTGGCTAACCTCTGCGCCAGAAACGAGCCGGAGCGGGAGTCACCTCCATTCCCCCTAATGCAATCGCCCAACTCTTTAAACCATTATTTAAATCGTTAAAAACATTTTCTACCGTAAAATTTGAATGATGTCCGTCAAAGTATTCGGGCGACGACAGCGATGAACACGCCGCGCGCCCGAACGATCCTCAATTTGCCCTTTAACCTTAGTAATTATTGCAGTTCTATTAATAGCGGGAAACAATTGTACCAATAATTGCAAATGATAGCTTTGTCTTCTTGTCAAATCTTTCAAACACTTACCCCCTTATTCCAAAACGAGGTTTAAGAATAGTACGAGGTGTGGATTTAAACCCAGATTTACCCAGATTTAGACACAGATTTACTCGTGATTTAATCAGATTTAATCTATTAGGGATAGTGTTTAGACTATTATTAGTTCCCTATATAATCTATAGGGATAGTGTTTAGACTATTATTAGTTCTCTAAATAATCTATAGGGATAGTGTTTAGAAAAGACTATAGTTCCCTATATAATCTATAGGGATAGTGTTTAGACTATAGTTCACGAGAAAATCTGTGTCTAAATCTAAGGTTTAAATCCACATCTCGGACTATTCTTAAACCTCGTTTTGTAATAATAGGTTAGTAACTTTGATTTAACGTCTAACGGTGCCTATTAGTGGGCGAATACCTAACTACGATAATAAACAGCTTATCTACTACGTTAACGTAAAATCCAGTAGTAGAAAAATATTTACCAAATAACGCAAATGTTATCTGGAAAACCCCAACAGAATAGGATGGGTTATGGTTAAATTCGGGGAAATAAATAGGCGGAATAGGGTTTTAATTCGGTTTACAAAAAAAACGAATCTTTGACTTTTAGAATTTTTGATCATTCTCAGAAGATCCTTTGGACAGATCCAGAATGGATTTGGATTTCAATTTGTGGATCTACTGAGTCTTTTTAGTTGATCCCTTCGCCAGATCCATCATGGATCTAATAGATATGTATATATTTCTCATTGGATCCTGATTTCACGTTGTAGATCCACTGGGAACTTTATTAAAGAGATTTTTTGCTTTGATAGATTAAATTAAAAAGATTTTTTGCAAAAAGGGAGAATGGGACAGTATATGTTTATGTAGAAGTTTTGTAAAAATGCCAGCATTATACTAGGTAATGCTGACATTTTTACTTATATGTAAGCTTGTGTCAGTCTAACCACAAGTCCAACCACCAACCAAGTGCCCAAAACCAAAAAAACTTGCACATTATTTTTCAAGAGGAAGTAAGTCAAGTAAGATAGTAGTTAAGTTAGCAACACTCCTCTTGATTAGCTGTGAACTCATGAGTTTATGGCTGGCAAAACCAATCCCAGCTGCTTGCCACAAAATAAGTTTTCCATCTTTGTCTGTTTGTCACTACGCTGTATTTCATGAACCGTGGGAGCTAAGCTAGATAGTTGAAATTTTAACAGATAGTACAGCTCCCAGTCCTAACAAAATCAGTTTTATGGTCCCATCGTGAAGAAAGCATGAAACTTGGCATGAACGTAGTCATATATGTGCTTCAATTTCGATATGGAAGCACGTCGAGAAATTATTGTTTCCACCCCTTTCCCCCCCTTTTTTGTGCCAAATTAGAGTTTTTTGCATTTTGAACTACAACCAAACTGTCAATGAGCAATATGATCCTCATTAAATTCACTACAATAATCACCTTGAAAGTATGTAGATCGGACTTATAGTTTAGAAGCTGTAAAGTGATTTTAACTCCCCCTCGACCCTGTTTTGTATCAACCCTTATGAGTTATTTGATTTTATTATAAAAACGATAAAAGCTACATCAAAACTGTCTATCACCAGTTTGTTCTTCATTAAATTCTCTATAATAATTGTTTTTATAAGTCCTATCAACATACTTCCAGTATGTTAATAGGACTTATAATTTTCGAAATATGCTTACTTTTCTTTCAATTCGGCCAGTAAAAATGGACACAAAACGCTATACATCGAAAAAGCGCATGAAATATATTTTTTTAATATATTATTAGACCCTCCGAGAGTAGTCTATACCTGAGTTTTCATCCTTGAAAACCCTGGGCTTCTCCTATGGTGCTACGTAATTCTGGCACGTGTTTTAGTTTTTTAGGAAAAACTACCCCTTGAAAGCGTGTTCCAGGTATTTTTGTTTTATATGTTTGTTTATTAATTGTCAATTTCATACTCTAGCACGTTGTTTATAAAGAAATTTAAAAAATAACTATTCAGAATAATATTTTCATCATTAAACAAAATTCAACTTTAAAAAAGAGTAAACTATTTCTTTGTTTCTGAGAAAACTGTCAATCCTGGCAGCACCACTTTGGAATCAAATTAAAGGTAATTTTAGTATCTTTTTTACTGTATACCATTTTTACTGGCCGAATTGAAAGAAAAGTAAGCATATTTCGAAAATTATAAGTCCTATCAACATACTTCCAAGAAAATTATTATAGAGAATTTAATGAAAAACAAATTGGTCATAGACAGTTTTGATGTAGCGTTAATCGTTTTTATAATAAAATCAAATAACTCATAAGGGTTGATACAAAACAGGGTCGAGGGGGAGTTAAAATCACTTTACAGCTTCTAAACTATAAGTCCGATCTACATACTTCCAAGGTGATTATTGTAGTGAATTTAATAAGGATCATATTGCTCATTGACAGTTTGGTTGTAGTTTGAACCGTTTTCATACAAAATGCAAAAAACTCTAATTTGGCACAAAAAAGGGGGGGAAAGGGGGGAAACAATAATTTCTCGACGTGCTTACATATCGAAATTTAAGCACATATATGACAGCTACGTTCATGCCAAGTTTCATGCTTTCTTCACGATGGGACCGTATTTTACGTTAAGGACCGGACTAAGATGTTGTTTTTCTGTTGCCACTTATAATAATTAACGCATACTAAAAACAAAATATAATAGTAGGTACGGAACTCTTCGTGCTCGAGTCTGACTCGCACTTGGCCGGTTTTTTTTACTATCCCGATATTCCCAGCTACTAGCAAAGTCTACCCCAAGTGCCCACCATATAATGAGGTCACACATTTCTTCTCAGAAATACGTTCCCTGCTTCCTTCCTTAACCCTTATCATTGGATACTCATTAACAATTGCGTTTGTACTCGTATTTCGTAGTATAAAGCCCGATAGAGAACTTACTGTACCTACGGTATCAGTTCAAAATGTTTAACATAAAGTGGGGTAGAGAGTAAAATCAGACGTCGAATTTTGTATGGCTATTTTAATTTTTTACCTCAAAACAACAGAATACTACAGAGACTACGGGCCATAATATGCATCATTATGCCGCTTGCGTTAGGCGCGAGCACTGTAAGACCAGTTGTCCCAAGTGATTAATTAGTTTTTTCCAATGATGCAATTATTATTGACCAAGTAAGTAACAAGACTGCGTGATCATCATCACCATCATATCAGCCCATACACGTCCACTGCTGGACATAGAACTCCCCCATACGACGCCACAAACAGAGGTCCTGAGCCACCACCATCCACCGACTACCCAATGTCGTCGGTCCACCGGGCAGCTGGTCTCTCAACACTCCGTTTCGCGTTGCAAGACTGCGTATGGACTAATTTACCATTTGCCTTGCCTTATGTCACGGCGGCATCACGCGTGAACGTCTGGACCAATTTCGCTCTGAGATTTCGCTAAATCTTTTTTGTTGGTCAGGAAGGCTCTTATGAAATATTTTTTTTTACTCTAACTAGGCAACATCACCAATTTTGAATTGAATACCTAAGTGTGGTTTTAACCTATTTTTTACCGCGTAAACCCGATTCCGAAGACATAACTGCATAATTTCAAGTTTCGCCACATAGGCCAAAAATGTCTAGGGATATATCTCCATTAATTTAAACGTCTTTGTTATCAGCATGTAGGTATTTAATAGGCGTAGTTATTATACTTGTGTTTAACTAATTAATTGGGTTCATTCCTTGTTTTATCAACGAAATACGAATGTAGTAAACTCGTGCTCAAAGATAATGGTATAAGGTTTAATTAGATGATATTTTTTACTAGCCGCGTCCTGCGGTTTCATACGAGTCCAGGATAAAAGTAACTTGTATTTTATTTCATAGATTTAACTTAATTCCAAATTAAAAGGTACCAGGCAAGCCCTTGTACTTGTATACGGACTGTTTTCCGCCATTAGACCCTTTTTAATTGGGTCCTTTTTGCGTGAGGATGGAGTAGTAGGCTTGCCCAGCACCTACTACTCTCTCAGTTTAGTCGACCATGTCTAGAGGAGAGAACTTGTCAATACTTCTGGAGTTAACTAAGCCGCGGGTTTCATCACGCGGCTTGTCAATGTCAATTAGCGCACATAATTTTTTCTTAGGAAAAATCCATTGGTGCAGGCTCGTCCTTATTACTCTTTGTTCTACGACTTTTATAAATTCGAACTTTTTATTCTTATTTTTGGGTTATGTTAACCTGAAAAGCAGCTGTTCCTTACGCGGAGAGGCTTGATTGACTTATAATTATAGGTAGGTACTTATTTTATTTTACTTTTATCTACTATTCTAGGTCTGAATGACCTTTGTTTTAAAAAAATTGCTAATTTTCGCGTAACACTAACTCCCTTATTTCAAAACGGGGTTTAAGGATAGTCCGAGATGTGGATTTAAACCTTAGATTTAGACACAGATTTACTCGTGAACTATAAACACTATCCCTATACTATAAACTATATTTAGGAAACTATAGTCTAAACACTGTCCCTATAGATTATATAGGGATAGAACACATCTCGGACTATCCCTAAACCTCGTTTTGGAATAAGGGAGTAAGGGTTTTAAAAAAATGTTCGATTTTCCAACAGTCGAAGAACATAAGTTGATTGTTTAAGTGCACAGAAGTAGCCCTCAACGGCTTAGGTATTGCTAGTATAATTACTAAGAACCCTGTATAAAAAGACTAGCCACCCCGGCTATTCTATGCAAGTATTATACTTATAAACATTCCTCTTGAAACACTCTATCTATTTAAAAAATCGCATCAAAATCCGTTGCGTAGTTTTAAAGATTTAAGCATACTTATGGACATACAGCTGAAAGAGACTTAGTTGTATACTATGTAATGATGTGAAATACAGCCTAGCAACTGTTATGTTGTCTGTTGACCTGATCGAAACCGGATAAGCATAAAGTTGGTGTGTTTCGATGTCGCCAGGTCATACGAGGACATCGACCTAGCACTTGGACACTAACAGGTAGATCTGGTATTTACAAAATACACTTGCGGGCAATATAATAAGGATTGGCAAACATTTGGTCTCCTTTCATGAGGCATTACATTTTAATGTTTTTTAGGTTTCCGAACTTAAAGGGTAAAAAACGGGACTAAGAGTCCACTGTCCATCTGTTCGTCTGCGTCTGTCTGTCACCAGTCTGTTTCTTATGTACCGTGAATACCGCGATAGCTAGACAGTTGAATTTTTCACAGATGATGTGTTTCTGTTGCCGCTATAACAACAAATAGTAAAAACAGAATATAATGGCACGGAACCCTTCGTGCTCGAGTCCGAGTCGCACTTGGCTGGTTTTTTATAATATTATAAATAAATAAATATTCCAGGACATTCCACACCTCGCCATCTAGCCCCAAGCTAAGTAACTAGACTTGTATAATGGGTGCTAGACAATGGATATACTATACTTATAAACTTTTTCTTTTGTAAATATATACTTATAATACATAGAAACAACCAGACCCAGACAAATATCTAAGCTTAAATACTTGTCTGAGGCGGAATCGAACCCGCAACCCTGTATTTGGCAGTCCGGCATGGTGACCAATATGCCAACTGGGTCGTCAAATAGGGACGTCAAATATATAGGTCAGTGTTTGACCACTTTCTTATCCGATGGTTAATGACGATGCGGTCCAACATGTAGCATGCCGCTTACCTAGATGAAGCACCCCTTAACACTCGTGACTTGAAGACAACCATATAGCGTTATGGCGTAGGTTGTTTGTCTGGCTTCAGCCACTTTCATACGATGAGTCTGAGAATTTATTGAAGAACATCAAATAGCATATTTTACAGCTTCACACATAGGCACACACATTGTGACAGAATATGGGACTTCCGATGGCCAACTCTTAAGAGGCTGGTCGGGAGGATAGGTCACTGGTTCTGTCACCACACACTATCACTACTCCCACTTATGGACCAGAGTCAACCTCCGTGCGCACGCTCTCTAGACCGTGGGGTAACGGGGGAGCTCTGACCACCATCACAAACACACATACAAATAGGTAGGTACACTTATACACAAACACACATTTCAATTTTCCATCTTATCTCAAATTACCACACTACAATGTCTTTCGATTATTTCCTCTACTGTTTGTTTTGTTTAATTCATATATACCTATGTACCTAAATATAACTATCTGCATACCTAATTCTGGAGGAGGGCGCTCTCACTGCAACGCAGTTTACAACATTCGCAGCTAAGAACGATTCTTATTTGTTTGTTATTATCACCTAAGTTCTATGTTCAAATAAATAATTTTAATTTTTTAATTTTAATTTTAATATAGCTGGGACACGTGAAGGTAGGAAGACGGCAGTGGAACGAGAACTTAAGCGACTTATCCGTGGCAATTCGATTTCGGTTGGATGTGTAACAAGCCGCAGCCAAGCCTTTTTACTTTTTCGGTTAAATAACACAAAAAGAAAGGAGAAGTGGGACCTTTCTTTTTGTGTTATTTAAACGAAAAAGTATCTAAGTAATTCCTTATTTTTAAAAACAAAGTAATTTCTTTTCTTTAGTTGGACTCATGAAACATTTTTTCAATGCGATTTCATGCGATAAGGCCGCCCTTTGTAACACTTAGACATAAGCTTATAAATATGTTAAGGGGGACCGTTTTCCCAGGGAGATCGTTAGGGGGACTTATGTAATTGAATATCGTGTTTACAATAAATCTATTCTATCTATTGAATCGTCTTAATAATTTATCATTCAGGTTTTCAAATGTTTTATAAATTATGCATCGATTTTTAGTGGTTAAAAGTTTTCGTTTAATATGGCTCGAAGTGTACCGGTCCTCCGAATGCAAATCACTAAGCAGGTCTACAATCCACATAACGGCAACTAAAGGGAACACAACATTTTGTCCTTTATGTATGCTAAGGGGTCACATGGCCATGTTTGTTGCTACACGAGCGATCTTAGCTTTCGTCTAGAAACGTCTCTCTAACCGGGTTAGGAAGATAGAAACGTGACTCTCTTCAATATTTATTAAGATTTTCTCTATACTTTCATCTAACTAGAAAATGTATTCAGGTTTACAGCGAGAGAAGGAACCCAGTTAGGTTTTTAGTGGGTATAAAGATTGCCACAATTCAGGCCCTGCTTCCGGAAGTGGTGGAAAATTTGCGTTTTTTTCTGGCAACTTTACTCCGAGAAGGCCAATTCTCGTAAATAATACTGTTCAAATTACATTGCAATATAATTTCGATCACAAAAAATATTCTTGAGAATAACAAAAGCTGAGTTTTAGGGTATTTTGATCTACTTTGAGGGTATTTTTGTGATCTAAATGCAATCGTAATGATATTGCAATGTTATTTACGAGAATTGCCCTTATGGGCGTTGTTAGCCTATCAAAAAAGTCAATGGAGATCGATATTGTCAGTGTGTTTGCATTTTTGCTAGAGAAATGTATGAATGATTTGTTGACAAGTACAATTCAGTTAAATTAGGTTTACTAGGTGCTCAATTTCTCTGTTGAAATGAAAACTACAAAAGCAAACTATCTACATACCATTTTCCAGAAATCTGAAAATAAATAGAACTAAACTTGATTTTTTTAATAACTAATTTCATTTTAAATAGGTGCCTAATCAAAAAATAAATGGGATTGATACAGTATTACAAATCAGTGGACGGATCTGGATATTTTGGCATACAGATAGCTATTTTGACATTTGGTAAAATATGGATCTGTATTTTTTTTAATATTTTACTATCTCACACGGTGTGGTCTAAGATGTAGCACGCTTTCCTAGAAGATACTTATACGCCCGTGACTCGAAGACCCCCAAATAAACAGGAGCCTTCTAGGGACCCCAGTGAAGGTAGGAAGACGGCACGGGAACAAAAACTATTCCTACCCGTCCTCCTTTTGTGGCTGCACACATATTTGTGGTGTTTCAAAAAGATGCGTCAAGGTCTTTAAAAGGCTAAACCAAACAAACGTCGAGTGATCGAGGATCGGTGGTGTGACATCATACGAGATAGCGTCGGACGCGCATGTATGAATGGACGCGACCTCAGGACCTTTGATAACGTTGTGACGCGTAGCCAAGCGGACGCCGGACCTTATGATACCTATATCATGTACTTGTACTTGTATACGGACTGTTTTACGTAATTGAATCTCTTTGGTTGTATCCTTCTTGCGTCAGGATGGAGGCTTCCCCAGCACCTATACCCCTATACTGTTTCAGCTTCGTCAACCATGTCCAGAGAAAAGAACTTGTCAATATGTCTGAGGTCTGAACCCAACAAAATCGTGGGTTTCAACACGATGTTTTCCTTTACCGTAAGTGCAATTATATGCAATAAATGTAAATTAGCGCACATAAAAATACCATTGGTCGCCAGGGTTTGAATCTACGACATTCGAATTGAAAGCCGAGGTATCTACCACTAGACCAATACGACGAAAATTGCCCTTAAGGGCGTTGTTAGCCTATCAAAAAAGTCAATGGAGATCGATATTGTCAGTGTGTTTGGATTTTTGCGAAAGAAATGTATGAAAATGCCCAAATATCCAGATCTGTCCACTGATTTGTCTGTATCAATCCCATTTATTTTCTGATTAGGTATTTAAAATGGAATTAGTAATTAAAAAAATAAAGATTAGTTCTATTTATTTTCAGATTCCTGGAAAATGGTATGTAGATAGTTTGCTTTTGTAGTTTTCATTTCAACAGAGAAATTGAGCACCTAGTAAACCTAATCTAACTGAATTGTACTTGTCAACAAAAACCACTTGGTAGGGATAGATTAGTTTAGTTTAAAAGTTTAAGTCTATTCTATTTTAATAGGTATAAGCGGAAGTCAATTTCCACTTATTTCTGCCAGTAGAGATAGGTGGAAAAAAATCCATTCTTCTCCACCAGGGAGAAACGCTGGTAGAGACTAGTACACCAGCCCAATAATTGTATTGCATTGCATGCAATACAATTATGCATTGCATTTCAATTCATTTTTAATGATAATAAAAGCTACCGTGAGTTGCAGAAGTGTTAAATCTATACTATATTATATATTATAATATTATAAAGCTGAAGAGTTTGTTTGTTTGTTTGTTTGTTTGAACGCGCTAATCTCAGGAACTGCTGGTTCGAATTGAAAAATGCTTTTTGTGTTGGATAGTCCATTTATCGAGGAAGGTTATAGGCTACTTTTTATCCCGATATTCCCACGGGATCGGGAGTTACGCGGGTGAAACCGCGGAGCGCAGCTAGTGAAAGGATAAATATTATAAAGCTGAAGAGTTTGTTTTTTGTTTGAACGCGCTAATCTCAGGAACTGCAGGTTCGAATTAAAAAAATATTTTTGTGTTGGATAGTCCATTTATCGAGGAAGGTTATAGGCTACTTTTTATCCCGATATTCCCACGGGATCGGGAGTTACGCGGATGAAACCGCGGAGCGCAGCTAGTGAAAGGATACAATGCGTATTCTAATGTTCTTATGTCAATGGTTTTCTAGAAAGTTTATCCTGGTTTTAAAATAGGCTAGTTCAAATTAGCACATATTTAATTTATTCCTTACAAACAAGGAAAAGATTATGTGTTTCTCAGAGTGCAATTACCTACGTTATTGTTTGTAATTATACTATTGTTTAACATGAAGCCTAGCTCATGAGATTGACAGGCTCTTGTACTTGGCAACTTCAGGGTTACGTTTTATTGAGCATTTAGCACATATTCCTAGGTGGTTTTATTTCAACACTAGCGACCCGTCCCGGCTTCGCACGGCTATATTATGCATGTATTATACATATAAACTTACCTCTTGAATCACTCGATCTATTAAAAAAACCCGCATCAAAATCCGTTGCGTAGTTTTAAAGATTTAAGCATACATAGGGATATAGGGACAGAGAAAGCGACTTTGTTTTTATACTATGTAGTGATTTTCTGCAAAGATTGCATTTTGGTACGTTCCTGTTGATCAAACTTTCTACCCAAATTAATTTGTTCAAAAGGAATAAACCTCGTAGTCAAACTACTCAACTAAATGGTTAACAAAAGGTGATCGAAACGGAAAAAAGACGATCGAAATGAAAACAAAAGGCGATCAAAACGGAAACAAAAGAAACTTTGATTAACATCAGGAACGTACCGCAGTTTTGTTAAGGTTTTGAGTGTCTACTATCTTTGATAAATAATTATGAGTCAAATAGAGCAGATAGGTAGGTACTTCTTTTTGAAGTGACTTAATTTAACTTGTGTTTCTATTTGCTACAATGTCTATCCGAAGAAGGTATGTAAGACTGTAGGTGCTTAGAAATAACGCCTTTTTAACCGACTTCAAAAAAGGAGGAGGTTCTCAATTCGTCGCGTATATATATATTTTTTTTTTTATCAAATAAAGTGTGATAAGTAAGTAGGTAATCTTTCTGTCCGTAACGTGTCCGTAGCCTGTGGCCGATTAAGAATTTTAATTTGTTTTTGGGTAATAAGCCATCCTGGATCTGCCCCTGTGGTAAAGACTAACTAACTAGGTTAGTAAAGTAGGTATGAAATGTTTTAAATAAAATAATTATAGGTAAGTCCTATTTTGAGAATTTTGAGGAAGTATATTTAGTATTTTGAGTAATTCCAAAAATGGTTGTCTGTAAAGTCTGTTTCCGGACGATAATTAATAATAATAATAATAAGCCCGCAGGGCACCTTGAGGCGAGGTGACGGGGAGTAGCGACCCCGCGGTCCCGAGTGCTCCTGGGGGAAGCAACCGTTCCTCATCTCCGGCTGGCCTTAGTTGGCTGATCGGAGTGAACAATGATGAGGAAGCGGTCCCCCGCCTCTGGCTTGCCTTCACCGGCCGTCCAGAGTGGAGTCGCAAGAGTATATTCGAAGGATATATGCCATACGTAAGTGGTGAGTGGGCCAGGTAGGCTGGACCCTCAGGGAGCCCGTGACCTGAGTTTAAAACCCAGTGTGGCGTCACTATCCTTAAGCCACTCTCGTCCCTGTTGCCCCCTTGCTGTAATTTACTCAGCTGATTAGGGTGGCCCAGTTTGAGAGTTGGCGAGTCTCCGCCTGCCACTTTTACATGTTTGTTGAACATTGTTACGGCAGGCGCCATAGTACCCATAGTTCCCCAGTATCCAGTCCACTGCCATCCCATCACAATAGCCCAAGTAGTAGTTTTCTCCTGTAGTTTATCAATAGTTCTATTCAAACCGGAGGTTGTCCTTGGCTGCATTTTATAGTGCAGACAGGGATAATCGCCGGTTTGATGTCCACATCATACTTTGCCATTAAACTTGTTATTGTAAAGGGCCTCTACGTGTTGGCTTCGGCCCCACGCATGCCTTCCAAAGGTCCGGGACTCCATAGTCCCGTGATATAGGACATATAATAATAATAATAATAATAAATTTATTAATCAAAAAAAGAAAATTACATTATACAGAACATGCGGTAGATTCCACACTATTTTGTCTATATTGACTATTTTACGTGATAACGTCATAAGAAAACAATGATGGTAACCATGGCAACGATAAAACGTTGCTATAGTTACCTTGTCAATAACATGAGGCGTTCCAGTAACGACGCGTGACGTCACACTTTTTTGAGATTGCAGGTGTTCACCAATTTATCACGTCAAAAACAGGAGATTTTTTAAAACAAAGGTCATTCAGACTAAGAACAGTAGATAAAACTTTAAAAAAAAGTTAATTTCAAGGTAAATGACCTCTCCGTGTATAGAACAGCTGGTTTTCAGGTAAACCTTAGTTCAAAAGCTTTTTGATCATTTTTTGTCTAAGTGCCTAAAATAATAATAAAGTGATTTTTTCGGATTTCTGTAAATGGAACTAGTGATTAAAATATTCAAAATAAGTTCCATTTATTTTCAGATTCCTGTAAAATGGAACTAATGATTATAAAATTCAACATTAATTCCAGTTTTTTTTTCAGATTCCTGCAAAATGAAACTAGTGATAAAAAAGTGGTTCCGTTATGGAACTGTTAATGGCATTAGTGGCAGCGAAGAACAATAATTTGAATAGTAGAAAACTATTTTTTTATCAGGCAATACTATAAATAGGTAAGTAGGTAAGTTTATTATGTGTTTCTGTGTGTAGACAAATATCTAAGCGCCATCATGAGCATTCAATTTAAATCAATATCTTTTATTTGAGCTAACTGGCTATTGATAAAAACATATTTTTTGTATCGTTAAATGGGCCAATCAGCTTGTCTATATTGATTTGATATTATTGAAGGCGACAGAAAACTATTTTTTTCCCGTCTCGACTTCATTAATTATTTAGATTCGTCTGCGCAGTCTAGTCTAGCGGAGGTACCTACTTTAGTTCACCTACTAAGGTACTACTTTTGTCTACGGTACGACATAAGCAGGAACTGCGTGTCACGGAGATGAAGATGTTGTGTGGAGTGACGCGTAAGGATCGCGTGAGGAACTCTCGCATCCTGGGCAGCCTTCATGTCCGAGACATTGCAGATAAATTGCAAGAATGTCGCCTACGCTGGTACCTTAGGGGGTCTTACGAAGACCGGTTAGTTACGTGGGGAACAAATGTCTTGCCATGGCGCCTCCGCCGGGTCGTGGCAGACTGGGTGGACCCAAGAAGTGCTGGCTTGACGTCGTAAAGGGTGATATGCGTGCAAATGGCCTTACTAACCAGGATACCGAAGATCGTGCGAAGTGGAGGCGTAAAAGTAGGAAAGCGGACCTCGGGCTCCCGAGAGGGATGCAACCGGGAACATCGCTCGGATGATGATGATAATAATATGACTTTAAATTTTGTCTACGGTTTTCCTCCAGTAGTTAATTAAATCTTCTTTTTATACATATAAAATGCTTTGTCCTGACTGACTGATTAACGCACAGCTTTAGGCAGCTTTTGGTTGGTTTTTAGCTTTACGGTTCAACCATAGAGACTTGAAACTTGGAGGGTGTGTTCTTTGTATGACGTAGGCATCCGATAAGAGTTTCCGAAATTCTACTATTTTTTATTACTAGTATTTGTTGTTATAGCGGCATCGGAAATACATAATCTGTTAAATTTAAACTGTGTAGCTATCACGGTTCACAAGATACAGCTGGGTGACAGATACAGACGGACGCGGACGGACAGACAGTGCGAAGTCTAAGTAAAAGGGTCCCGTATTCACCCTTTGGGTACGAAACCCGAAAAACAACGTTTTTTAAAAAAGAAAGAAAACCGTCATCAGTCCCAAATATAGGTTTGAATTCAGCTATGAGCAACAGAACCCTACACGCACGGAACCCTATTACTGAAACTCTACTGTCTGTCTGTTTGTCTGTCTATCCGTCTGTCTGTCATCAGACTGTATCTCATGAACTGCGATAGCGCTAGTAGACTCGCTTGTTTGTACCTAATATCTAATTGACGCGATATTTATCCTCAATCTCATAAATTCCTAGGTAGGTAGGTATTGTATGAATCAGATTATTGTTTTAGCGGCGTATGTTTGCAAATTTAAAAACAATGGAAATAAACTAGGTTATCTTTTGTTGTTTGTATAAATTACCAGTTAAATACATTCAGCACAATCTCAAACCACCCGCCCTAAGTTTTTAAAATAACTGCTTGTTTGAAATACCTAATGAATATCTTAACTATGATTAGTTAACACATAGGCTACTTTTTATACCGATATTCCTACGGGATCGGGACTTACGCGGGTAAAACCGCGGGGCGCAGCTAGTATTAAATATAAATAAATCGCCGAAAAATTCCGAAGGTTTGCACTAAATTGGATTAAAAAAATGTTCTTTAATGTCAGGACAAGGTTTGTATAAAAATACTTAAAAATATCAACGCGGGTGAAACTGTGGGACGCAGATAATCGATAGGAGCGATAGAAATGAGGGTAGTTATAATAAGAAGTAGGTACCCTGCCAACTTAATCAGAAACTAAATATTTCGTAAAAAAAAATATATGAAAAACTACTTAAAACAATTCATGAGAGAAACATTTGTGTATATTTTTGTTTTTCACCAATATCAAGATTTTAAAAAGTCTTTTAGTGGGGGCTTCATTTGTTTTTTTTCTTGTTACTTTGTCATTAATAGTCGTATCAAGGTTTTCAAGTAGTTAATTTAATTTATAAAATAGGTATAGCTAATTATTTAAGTCCTTTTTCGCCTGAAACGCAGGATTTCCCTAATTTAGGCAAATGTATTAGGTACCTATTGATTGTTTTTATAATGTAACTATATAATATAAATATTTTGTAGAAAAAAAATTCAATATTTTATTTATAATTTTAACTCACCACCAGCATCGACACATCCCGTAATGCACAATAAAAAACTGCTAAATGCGAACCACTGCATCTCACTGAATCCACAACACCGAAGATGACTGAAGCAACACAAGACTCCGGTCAATGGAACCAGACCAGCATCCGATGCGATCAACACACAACTAAACTCAACTCGCTAGAATCCCACTGATATACCCACGCAAACTTACATCTTCACATAATTAATTACATATTAAAAAAACAAACCGTTATCTCGATCGTTTTAAGGTCTAATTTATTTTTATTTACAACGTTGGACTGCAAATGGTTGTAAGGAAAAAATGGCTACCTAATTGTGATTATTTTCAATACGGCTGTTTGAGAATTAGTCGATGCGTAGATGACCTTATAATATTGTTATTAAACACCGATATATGAAAATACTCTTAATGTTTGTGTTGTGGAATATTTGTTCATGGTCTTAGCTTATTAACTAATCTAATTAAGGGGGGGCCATACGCCAACGACCTTGGTACACAGCATACTAAATAGTTACTACTGGCACCGGTCGCCTTCGTTGGTGAAAACTGTTGATTGTTACGAATGCGTTTTGTTTTTCTCAAAAGTGCTGAGATGGAATTGTAGGTGAGATTTATACCGACATTTTGGTGTGATTTTGAGCCAAATATTTCCTATAGTTTTGAAGCTATCCTAAAATTAAGAATTAAAACTAGTCTAGCTTTGAAACGACAAAGAATTTTCGGCTCAAAATTACCCCAAAATAACGGTAAAAATTTCACCTACAATTCCATCTCAGCACTTTTGAGAAAAACAAAACACATTCCTTAAAATCAACAATACTAGTTGTAAACGACCGGTATTTCTGGCGCGTTGCGTTTGGCAGCATAAGCAGCCTTAATGAAATAGTAAATAATAAGAACGACATTGCATCAACGTCATAGCCCTAAACAATTAGGTACTGGGCCTGCAATATCAGTAACTAGGCACGGTTTCAGCCGCATATGTCCCGATCCCGTGGGAATATCAAAATACTGCAAGGGAATGGAATTGGTTGCCTGCGTCTGTCTTTCCTGACGTGTACAATTTGGGGGTCTTCAAGTCGCGAGTGAATAGGTATCTTCTTGGAAGGCATGTTACATCTTAGGCCGCATCGTCACCTACCATCAGGCAGGTGTGATAGTGGTCAAACGCTGACCTATCATATATATAAAAAATAAAAAAAAATAAAAAAAAAATAAAAAAATAATAGCTTATAGCCTTCCTCGATAAATGGACTATCCAACACAAATATAATTTATCAATTCGCACCAGTAGTTCCTGAGATTAGCGCGTTCAAACAAACAAACTTCTCAGCTTTATAATATTAGTACATATTTGATAAAATAATAATAAGTATAGATATGAATATCAGACAACGGATAGAATAGTAACTTAAACAATAACTAGGTGTTGCCCGCGACTTCGTACGTGTGGTAGTTCGTTTTTTGTACCAAAACCTTCCTCTTGAATCTTGAAAAAAAAACCGAATCAAGCGGAAAGCGACTTTGTTTTATAACTATGTAGTGGACAAAACCCTGCTTACATAAGAACAAAGTTAAGTGTTCTTGAAAAGATATTTTTTAACCCCCGACGCAAAAACGACGGGGTGTTATAAGTTTGACGTGTCTGTGTGTGTGTGTCTGTCTGTGGCATCGTAGCTCCCGAACGGATGAACCGATTTTGATTTAGTTTTTTTTTGTTTGAAAGGTGAATTAGTCGGGAGTGTTCTTAGCTATGTTTGATCGAAATCGGTGTTATAAGTTTGACGTGTCTTTGTGTGTGTGTGTGTGTCTGTCTGTGGCATCGTAGCTCCCGAACGGATGAACCGATTTTGATTTAGTTTTTTTTGTTTGAAAGGTGAATTAGTCGGAAGTGTTCTTAGCTATGTTTGATCGAAATCGGTTTAGCCGTTTGAAAGTTATGGGGGATAAAAGTCAGGATCAAAAATCGAATGTGAGTAGATATGCTCGAGTGGGGTATCAAATGAAAGAGCATGATTTGTACATTACAAATAGCTATGTTTAATCAAAATCGGTTCAGCCGTCTCAAAGTTATGAGTTAACAAAGTCAAGATTAACAACCGAATGTAAGCAGATAATATGCCCGAGTGGTGTATCAAGTATCAAGCTTTTTACTTTTTCTCCCTAGTCCCATTTTTAGGGTTCCGTAGCCAAATGGCAAAAAACGGAACCCTTATAGATTGGTCATGTCTGTCTGTCTGCCGTATGTCACAGCCACTTTTTATTTACACCAAATTACCTAAATCATAAATCGCAAGAAAATAAAGAAATGAAATAAGAAACTTAAAAAGTCCTTCCCTACAAAAAGGATGAAATAAAAAATTAAATTATTAGATATAAATTATATAGGTATAAACGTGAAGCCCTACAAAAAGAAAAAAATAACTTTGAAATTATGACCCTACGTAAGTACATGTGAATTTTTTTGATTAAATATTGTCCCGTCGGGGGACCGCTTTTTCCCTATAGAAAATTTCAACGAAAAAGTATCGGTTATGGTTAGGTACGGTCCCCCGACGTGACAATATTTAATCAAAAAAATTCACATGTACTTACGTAGGGTCATAATTTCAAAGTTATTTTTTTCTTTTTGTAGGGCTTCACGTTTATACCTTTTTTGTTCTATTTGTGGCTTTTTCTTTTCATAGTCTATTTTCCTTTTTGTAAGCTTTTTACTATTTTCTTCTATTTTTTTTGTTCTTACTATTTTTGTTATTTTGTGTCGGGGGTTTTTTAAATTTTTAATTTAATTTTTTTTATCATAATATACTAGCGCGGTTTCACCCACGTAAATCCCGACCCTGTGAGAATATCGGGATAAAACATAACCTATGTGAAAATCTAGGTCTCCAGCTATTTATGTGCTGAGTTTCATCGCAATCGGTCCAGTAGTTATTGCGTGAATAGGTAAGTATAACAGACATACACATACCCACAAACTTTCACATTTATATTATTAGTAGGAAGTAGGATTTTAAAATAATTATGAATTTAATAAACATAGGTAGGTACAAAACACCCAGACTAGAAAAAAAATCTGTAGATCACGATTTGTTCTACGGCGGGAATCGAACTCGCACCTTCTGGGTCGGGGGCAGGTGTTTGTCCGCTGCGCCACAGAAGTCGACAATATAATTAGGTGCTAATTTATGTATTAAGAGTGAATACATAAATTAGCACCTAATTATATTGTCAGGAGTGCTAATCTTCTTATATATAAAAATGAATCGCAAAATGTGTTGGTAAGCGCATAACTCAACAACGCCTGGACCAATTTGGAGAATTCTTTTTTTGTTGTGTTTGTTATTGTCAGGAGAAGGTTCTTATGAAAGAAAAAAATAAGGCAATTTCGTAGAAAATTATTACGCGGGTGAAACCGCGGGGCTCAGCTAGTTACGTATAAAAAAAAGTCAATCAATGATCATTGTTAAGATTTTCCTGCTTTTCGCGATTAAGACATTTTTAATCTAATTTTTAATCTTTATATGTACTTATAATACAAGCTGTCCCAGCAAACGTTGCTTGTTTTACCATTACAAAAAAAAACTTATACTAGCGACCCGCCCCAGCTTCGCACGGCTTTATTATGCATGTATTATACATATAAACCTTCCTCTTGAATCACTATCTATTAAAAAACCACATCAAAATCCGTTGCGTAGTTTTAAAGATCTAAGCTATAGGGACAGACAGCGGAGAGTGACTTTGTTTTTTAATAAGTATTGATGTTGTTCGATTCTCAGACCTAACGAATATACCCAAAAAAATTCATACAAATCGGTTCAGCCGTTTGAGTGGACACTGCTACAAAAGAATTTAAATATGTAGGTACTTAAGGAAGATTATTAACAGGATAGATTTGATTGTTAATAGGCTCCGAAACTACTGGATCGATTTTGATGAAACTTAGTATGAGCGGATACATTGATTTAATGACAGTAACATAGGCTACTTTTTATCCCGATATTCCCACGGGATCGGGGCTTACGCGGGTGAAAAATAAAGACTGTAGGTACCTTCCTGCTCATAACATTTTTAAACGTCTTCTCAATTTACGAAAACCTTGCTAATATTAAGTTTTATTTATGTGTGTAGGTAGAATCATGGGCTGGCTGCAGGCCCCTCTTTCCCACTAGGCACGCTGGGCACATGTATGTATCTCTTCGCCAGATAACTTTTCCTCAATTTTGTCACCTTGAGACCGATTACTACTACCGATATTACGTGATCCTGGCTTTATGCACAAGCCGTGCGAAGCCAAATTAAAAAAAACAATGAATAGAAAAAAAATAAAAAAAATAAAAAATAAATAAATAAATGATCTTTATTGCAGGCATTGAACCACCCATAAAATAAATATTACATTTACATTAGTCAAATGCTCTAATTATAATGTGTATTTTACGAATACTTTTAGCGTAAAACTTCTCTAATATGTATAATAAAAACCGCAAATACTATAATTTTAACTATGTAAACGCTGCATTTGAGAAAAAACGCGAAACATCGATTTTGAAGGAGTTATTAATGAGTTCCGTGGTTTTACCCGCGTAACTCCCGATCCCGTAGGAACATCCAAATATAAAAAAACCCTATACTATAGCCTTCCTCGACAAATGGACTATCCAACACAAAAATATTTTTTCAATTCGAATCAGTAGTTCCTGAGATTAGCGCATTCAAACAAACTCTTTAGCTTTATAATATTAGTATAGATATTACCCATCTCAAATCTAAAAAGGTTCCTCTTCAATCAACATAGATTGTTCATAAGTTTTTTTTAAGAGTAGCTTTTGTGCTCTCAAAGTCTTCGGGGCCCCATTATCCCAATATGCCCGAGCCTCCAATAGGTCTAAAGACGGCCCTGGCTGGCTGGCATTGTTGCCGCCAAAAAAGCGAATTCGTTTAGACATGGCCGCATACCTCGGTCCTCTACAAAGGACTTTTACAGCGTTTTTACGATTTTTAATTCTTGTTCTCTTTGGAATGTCTGGATATATTTAGGTTTCTCATTTTTCAAACGTTTTTATTCTTGTTTTTAACGACCGTTCCCTGTTGCTAACTCGGCTCAGAATTTGTTAAAGGTTGGTCCACAATAATATGCCGAAATATTATAAGATTTTTAACTTGGTAAGAGAAAATTACTGAATTACCTACAGAAATCTTTGTATCGAGTTTGTGTATTTACTTCATTACCTTATTTATTGTATTTATTTAATCTTTGATTCGTCTATTTTCTTCCATTTTTGCACACTCACACACGACTTCTTAGATAAGTACCTACTTAATATTTTTATTCTACGTACCTACTTTTATTTCTATTTAGTTTTCTCTGTAACACTTAGGTGGGTAAAAAAACTAACGGAAACAAATTAAAAAATAGATTTTGTTCGATTCTCAGACCTAACGAATCTATACAAAAAATTTAATACATTTCAACTTACACCGCGACACAAGAATTTTATAAGTATACTAGCTTTTCCCGCGAGTTCTTTGCGTAGAAATCGAAAATGGACCAAGGAATCACACATCCCATACAAAATTTGCCCCCCTTTTTCACCCCCTAAGGGGTAGAGTTTCAGAAAATCCTTTCTTATCAAATGCCCACGTCATACAAAGAAGACATCCTCCAAGTTTCAGGTTTCTACGATCAGCGGTTTAGGCTGTGCGTTTATCCGTCAGTCAGTCAGTCATTCAGGACAAAGCATTTTATATGTATAGATGGTAGATAGGGATAGCTTAACATACATTAGTATAATCTAAGTATCTCTGTAGACCTACCCTAGGTACCTGTGGAATGCGGCTGGCTAAATAAAAAACAGTTTTATAAACAAATTAAGTTTTATTTAAACATTATTTCTAACGTATAAACGAATATTTTTTATTCTTTGTTGTGAAATTTTATTATTAGGTTGTTATGAATTGTTCGCCTACACTGAACAAAATGAGGATTTTTTTGCTCGAGGAATTTCATCAAAGCATTCTAACAACATAAAACATAAAAAATACCGGCCAAGTGCGAGTAGGACTCGCACACCAAGAGTTCCGTACCATTATATTCTGTTTTTACTATTTGTTATTATAGCGGCAACAGAAACACATCACCTGTGAAAATTTCAACTGTATAAATAGCTATCACGGTTCATGAGATACAATTTGGTGACAGAACAGACAGACAGACAGGGCGTATTATACTTGTAATTGTATACGGGCTGTTTTTCGCAATTAGATCCTTTTTAATTGGGTCCTTTTTGCGTGAGGATGGAGTAGGCTTGCCCAGCACCTACTACCTTCTCAGCTTAGTCGACCATGTCCAGAGGAGAGAACTTGTCAATACTTCTGGAGCCAACTAAGCCGCGGGTTTCTTCACCGTAAGAGCAATGTCAATTGGCGCCAGTGAGATGTAACAGTTATAGAGTGGTTAAGTTCGAACTTCGCAGTACTATAATGTGACACAAACTATGACATAATACAAATCTACATTTATCTCAGACATTTATGCTACAAAAAATTGAACGAAAAGAAGGTTATCTCTTTCTATAATGTCCACGACAATGGGACTTGAGCAATGTTAGAAAGAGATGTCACTGTCCGGCCGGGATTCGAACCCACGACCTTCAGAATGAAAGTCGAGGTACCTATCTATCTACCACTAAGCCAATACCGCTCTCTGTTGCAACTGTCTAGTCTAGGTCATCATAGCGGTTCATGAGATACAGCCTGGTGACAGACAGAGAGTGGAGTGTTAATAAAAGTTTCCCGTTTTTACCCTTTGGGTACGGAACCCTAAAATATAGGAGAACACATTTATATGGATTAGACACTTCGATTAGACATAACCCGCGTACTTCATTGACTAATTAGGTACGGTCGACTGCATAATTGCAGCCCCAGGTATGCCCCCGGTAGAGTTCGACAATTACTATTATTGAAATGTTTTCATTCTAATTATTTTTGTTTGATAAATTGATGAGTTAGAATTATTAAACCTGTATAAGAGATGTAATATGGTAAAAGTTAAGGGTAGGGTCTTAATAAACATCAATTAACCAGCTTTTGTATTAAGTTTAAGCAGCCTTTCTAAGGAATAAAGCTGTATAATATGGTCCTCTTTCACACTTAAAAGAGCTTACAAGCGCTTAGCCAGTAGTTTAGACAGCATTGAATCCAGCTTAAGGAATCGAAGAAATCTATTTATTAGCTCTTATATAGCTATTTTATGTTGGTTGGGAAGATTTTAAACTTCAACTAAACCAGGTGCCTAGAATCTTGCTTGTGTTAATAACATTCTTATAACAGCCGTTTTGGAGCTCTACGTTGGGTCTGCAATTATGCAGCCGACCGTACATTATGCAAACATTTTAGTGACGAATAACTAGTCACAATATTATCTGTTTTAAATCTTTGTGACAAAGGTCAGAAAGTCCATGTTATGTACAATTTCCTTAGAATTGATTTAATTACTCATTTAGGTCGTAATTAATATCAGATCAAAAACGTGACTAATGTTGTATTCTACTACTAGCAGCGCTCCGCGGTTTCACCCGTGTAACTCCCGATCCCGTGGGAATGTCGGGATAAAAAGTAGCCTATGTTAGTCCCAATGGATCAATGTATTCTCATACCAAGTTTCATCAAAATCGGTCCAGTAGTTTCGGAGCCCATACGTTACAAACAAACAAAAGAATATTTCCATGGTCTTTAGAGATGGTACCTATATTATTTAAGTACTAGCTGCGCCCCGAGGTTTCAACCGCGTAAGTCCCGATCCAATGGGAATATCAGGATAAAAGCAGCCTATGTGTTAATCCAGGTCTCCAGCTATCTAGACACAGAGGCCAGTAGTTTTTGCGTGCAGGAGTAACAAACATACGTACACACACAAACTTTCACATTTATAATATTAGTTAGTAGGATAGGTAACGTAATATTTATTATGGGTATATTTATATTAGAAGTACACGATCTAATTTGTCATCTCCATTCTTCCGTCATACAACCAGGCAAACTGATAAGCGAAATCGATTCGTGGTAGAAATCCCTGATACCGTTTATATGATAGCGTTTTGTTTCGTCATTTCTTATTCATACTGCAAGGGAATGGAATCAGTTGCCTGCTTCTGTCTTTCCCGACGTGTACAATTTGGGGGTCTTCAAGTCGCGAGTGAATAGGTATCTTCTAGTTAAGCGTGCTACTTCTGAAGCACCATCGTCACTTACCATCAAGATCCAGTCATCATCATCATGTCAGCCCATACACGTCCACTGCTGGACATAGGCCTCCCCCATACGACGCCACAAACAGCGGTCCTGAGCCGCCTCCATCCACCGACCACCCGCGACCGCCACAATGTCGTCGGTCCACCGGGCAGCTGGTCTCCCAACACTCCGTTTCGCGTTGCATCGTGGCCGCCACTCGAGAACCTCCAGATCCAGTATACAAATACAAATACAAAAACATTTATTTGCTTAAAAACCTGTGTACATAGGTGTTCTTAAAATTAGGTATAGCATCCACAGGTTGCCCATTGCGAGCATGCAATTTAAGAAAAAGTTATGTAGGTAACTCTCTAAATACTATCTACTTAATGTAAAACTAAACAGTCTTCATTCATAAAATATTTAGTATAATATTGTGTTGTTATCTGCATAGAATTCTTTTACATCATAATAGGCTTTACAAATTAGCCATTTCTTTAGTTTACATTGAAATACAGTGATAATGATTAAACGCTAAACTTGTAAATTAAGGTATAGTTTGAATGTGTTTTAGAGCGCCTTAGTGCTTTGGCTTCCGGGTTGCTATATTCGTGAGGTCAAGTTAGAAGTCTCCTCTTCCTTCACATCCGTTACACGATAGGACGTATTTATGGCGTTACATCCGTTACATTTGGTTTTTGTAAGTGATCCCTACTTTTATGACCTATTAAAGAGGGAGGTTGTAGGAACCTCAAACCACTCAAACCTGTATAATATGATAGGAACATAGATTGACTGACCCTTCCTCCCTCGAACTAAAATCCACCACTAATGCCCTATGCCCTATATATTCGGTTTCTGGTAAAAATCGTAATGAGTCAGAGGGCGGAAATCGTATGATATGGCGCCGGAACTTGTCCCGATAGCCGTGGGAACATCCTCAACAGGGTACCTACCTATTACAACATGAAATTACGATTAGCGTTAACGCCTTCGCTCTTTTGCACTCACACTCAAATCGACGATTATTATCCAGTAACGTAGCTAGGTATTACGTATAAATGTAACTTTGATCATGCGATACCCTTCGAATACCCTGTACTTAGAGAAAATAATAGAATTTCCTCCGACACCCTGTATATGCACATGAATTCGTATGAAAACGGCGAAAAATGTCGGTCCGGTTTACCATGCTCCGGTATATTGGACGAAAACAATTACCGAGGTTTAGAGATACATGCTTGCATTTAATTATATTATTTCTACATTGAATGCATATTGGCTTCGTATTGGGTACTAAAAACTTCAGACGAGGCTGTACGTATCTAAAAAGCTTTAATCCTGCGCTTTCGAAGGGACCAGTAAACATAAATATCAAAGTCACTGCAGTCACTGCCACTGTCATTTAGACAGCCAGCTGTCAGTAGTCAAATATTTTGTTTTGTTTGTTGATGTAAATGTGGAATTTGTGTGGAATTTAAATTATTATTATATTTGTGAAGAAAACCGTTCCAATGGATGATGGCAATTCAATAATATACGGGCTAGAACATCAGGTAAAACGGCACTTCACTTCATCTATAAAAAATCCACCGTCAATAAAAATATTCGAAATAATCTATGTGTACCTATTATGATTATCTGTACTTACACTAATTTAATAACTACTCATCTTGATAATCATCTATTCTAGACCCGAGCCCTATCCCCGCAGTACGGCGAAAGTGATGCCATAAGGTTTCTAATCGGTACACAGTCTCTGAAGCCACAGACCAACCAGGTTCATGTGGTCGAGCTGGAGGAGGACACGGGAGCGCTGCATACGAAGGTAAGTGCACAAAATGCCACTCAAGCCATGTCTCACCTAGGTGTTGAGATTTTACAATAAAGTAGCTGAATTTTTTACATGGGCCTTCAGGCCTATAATATCCTAAACTGTAAGAGATAGCGGAAAATGCTGAAAGGAGTTGCGTGCCAATTTTTACAAAAACTAATACTGCATCCCGCTGCACCCGCTACACCAACCAACGTGGGTTCGATCCACAGGTTACATTGTTATAATGTTCAAATAGTGCTGCACAGGATTGTAAACGTTACGGTGGGCAGAGACTTTTGCTAGTTATTATGTAATTGTTGCAAGTGTTTTCTTATAAAATTGTAGGTATTCAAACATGATATCGGCGAGATCTGGCACCTACGTTGTTCACCGCATGATGCCGCTCTCTTTGCGACAACACACAGCTCCTATGACCCTGCGACAGTGCAGTGTCGGATGGCTGTCTCTATATTCAAGCTGCCTACAACTGAGGTAGGTATAAACCATAGCCGTCGGGTGCCGCGTTAGAATAGCACCATGTTCCTGCAGTTCCGACATCATGGCGAGAGAGGATTTCCGGGCCAGTAGGGAAGCCCCACATATCATTGTTGCTCCCCCGCTGGGGAGTGGCGGGATGATGATAAAGGCGCATTTCTCCACCTTAAAAAAAAAGGTATATACCTACGATAGATATTGGGAGATTGTCCATGCTGCTTAGTTTGTATTAAGCCAAGTGTTGCAAGCGCAATATTAAAAACAACTTTCCAATGAAAATTAATAAATAAATCATAATTTACAGAAAATAGGTATAAAAAAGTTTGTAGTTAGATAAGTACACAGGTAAATTAAATGAGACCTTGGGGTATCATCCCCATACCAATAAAAAAATAATCATTTTAAACGGTTCATAAACAAAGAAGTTACATCCAAAAGTGGCATAAATATAGTTGAAAGGGGTTTTTCCAAGTTTTTTTTACAACTAATTTCATTAGAATTTGTGATTGATCTGACATTTTGGAAGCTTTACAGCTACCATGGTCACAAGTAGAAGTGAAGTGACAACCAAAGAGAATTATTATACTTAACTGAAAATGAAATATAACTTGCAGGTAATACCGAAAGACTTGGACGATCTGAGCGCGATACAAAGTCGCAATGGTGATGACTTAGAACAACTAAATACAATAAGACCTGAGGTAAGTACAGCATTAAATTAATTTTGTTGATTTTATAAATAACATACTCTCAAAATGTGACCGCTTAACTGTGCGGCCACATTTTGTTCTACGCTTCCAAGCAACGCAATCTAGTTACAGTTGATATAGATAAATAAATATTGCAGGACATTCTACACATCACCATCTAGCCCCAAGCTAAGTAACTAGACTTGGGTTATGGGTGCTAGACAACGGATATACTACTTATATACTTTTCTTTTGTTAATATATACTAATATTACATAGAAACAACCAGACCACAGACAAATATCTAAGCATAAATACTTGTCTGAGGTGGGAATCGAACCCGCAACCCTGTGTTTGGCAGTGCGGCATGGTGACCATTGTGCCAACTGGGTCGTCGAAAACAAAAGAATACATAAGTAGTACAGAAGTAGTAGAATATATAGATTAGTATGTTATTGGCCGGAAGACCAGCGTTGCAGCCAAGTTACGCTTGACTGTGGCTTACAGCTGAGGTCGACCCATTTGGGGCAGCACATGGCTTCTTAAATATTCTTAAGTTTAATGTATGTGTCGGCGTATAGTCAGATATCAGAAGTAAAAGCCGAGTTTGAGTGACGAGAGTAGCGACAGTCAGTCACAACAAGCAACAATCCGTAAAGGTCCGTTCGCCAGGATGCAATCGTGAGAAATGCGTGCCGGTCCAACGTTGCAGCCCGTTTTATAGCAATTCCGAAGTGGGGAGACTCGCTACGCCCACGCCCCTCCTTTAGGCGTTAACGCTTAGAAAACGTACTAGTAACGCCATCTGTTGGTTGCCTGTCGTAACTGTCTGCCGCAACCTCATTGGTGCTGCCGCCGTCATATGTTTTTCTTTATTTCTTCGTTGTATTAGTTACCTATTTCTTTAAGTTGTCGTGTGCCTGTACCAAATAATAGCTTATACACACGTCCCGATTTGGTCGGGTCCGACATCAGTGTTGCCACATTTCAATTCGACAAATCTGTATCGATAAGTGAAAAAATCTGTGTAAAATCTGTATGAGAACAGCTATAATTGTATAAAATCTGGACTATTCATAATCATAGACAGAGAATAAATAGTTATTCTCTGTCTACGCTCCATAATATATAAGACATGCCTAATATTACAAATGAATAGTCCAGTGTTTTTCTTTCTTATTTACAGAAAGTAGAAGAAGAGGTACGTTGTTCGGAATGGCACCCATCAGACAACAATAGGCTGGGTATTGTGTACGAGAGCTCAGTGAGGGTCCATGATGTGACCACAGGCAAGGAGGTGAGCTCCGCCGTGCCAGATGGCAGGACGCGGCTCAAGTTTACACATGGCAAATGGAATCCGCACCAGGGGCATACGCAGGTAAATTATATAGCATCACCTCGCTTTCACCCGCGTAAGTTCCGATCCAGTGGGAATATCAGGATAAAAAGTAGCCTATGTTACTCCCAGTGAATCAATGTATCCTCTTTTAAATCTAGCCCTAAGCTAACGCGTTTGTAAACGACAAACGTCAAATATACAGGCTGAATTTTTGAAATGGGCCTTTCCGTTCACTTCCTTCTTCTTCGTGTCAATGGCGGCCAATGCAATGCACCTTGATCAAAGCACTCCCGCTCGACACTTAGCCACGACAATCGCATTTTCTGTTGCCCTGTTGAGGTCGTCTGCAGAGCAGCTAACAGGGCAGAGAGGGCACGCCGTCAATTGGGCGGCCCTCCCACACTCACACAGAGTGTCCGATCTGGAGAAACCCCACCTAGCCATGTAAAAACCCATAAATATGAAAAAAAAGGTTAGGTTAGGGACCTCGTTCTATATGCGTGTCCAGCGACCATAGAGATACAATAGCCAGCGACACGTTATTTTAAGCTGTTGCATAGCTTTTATTGCGGGCTTTGGAAGCGGCGACCGAATTTCCGTAACGAAAATAAAACCTAACACTCATGTAGCTCGGCTGAGCGTTCGCTATGCAATAGCTTTACCGCGGCAGTCCCCGAGTGCCACACGTTTTTTTTTATTAATCTCTGGTATAAATTGTCTTTGGTTATGTTTCAGTTTGCAGTACTCCAAGATATGCACGTGAAATGCTACGACACACGGACGGACGGCTCGAAGGCTGCCTGGTCTATAGAGAACGCTCACAGGCAACTCGCTAGGGATCTCGATTTTAATCCTAATAGGTATGTAAAGAAACTTCTCACTCTTTTAATGTAAGTATATGTATCACTACATAGTATATAACAAAGTCGCTTTCTCTGTCCCTATGTCCCTATATCCCTATGTATGCTTAAATCTTTAAAACTACGCAACGGATTTTGATGCGGTTTTTTTAATAGATAGAGTGGTTCAAGAGGAAGGTTTATATGTATAAACTGTTGATTAGAGAGAAAATGTTGTAATAATTAGGTAAAGTCCTTTTGTATAGCAATATGTGTGTTTTGGAGAACAAATAAACGTTATATCTATCCATCTATCTATCTATCTATAATACATACATAATTTAGCCGTGCGAAGCCGGGACGGGTCGCTAGTTTTCTTACAAATGGTATTTGACCACTATCACACCTGCCTGATGGTAGGTGACGATGCAGTCTAAGATGTAGCACGCGTCTCTAGAAGATACCTATTCACTCGTGACTTGAAATTGTTAACACTTTTTAGGGTTCCGTACCCAAAGGGTAAAAACGGGACCCTATTACTAAGACTTCACTGTCCGTCCGTCTGTCTCTCAGTTGAAATTTTCACAGATGATGATATCTGTTGCCGCTATAACAACAAATACTAAAAACAGAAAAAAATTAGGTAGGGTTCTTATACAACATGATACGGAACGGAACCCTTCGTGCGCGAGTCCGACTCGCACTTGGCCGGTTTTTTAATGACTTTTACAAATGATAGTTTGATCACTATCACACCTGCCTGATGGTAAATGACGACGTCTAGAAGATACTTAAACGCTTTTTTAAATATTTATTTTTGTTTATTTTTTTTATTACAGACAATTCCATGTGGCCAGTGCCGGTGACGATGCAGCCTTGAATATTTGGGATTATAGAAACGGAAAGGAACCTATATTCTCAAGGACTGATCATTCACATTGGTAAATAAATAGTTTATTATTACAATAAATAACAAATAATATCCGTTGAGAGCGGAGGTCGCGGCTTCGAATCCTACCCGGCCGTGCAACAATGGATTTTTCTTAAGAAAATTTTATGTGCGCTAATTGACATTGCTCTTACGGTGAAGGAAAACATCGTGATGAAACCCGCAGTTTAGTTGGCTCCAGAAGTATTGACAAGTTCTCTCCTCTGGCCATGGTCGACTAAGCTGAGAGGGTAGTAGGTTCTGGGCAAGCCCACTCCGTCCTCACGCAAAAAGTACACAATTTAAAAGGGTCTCAATTGTGGAAAACAGCCCCTATACAAGTACACCTTATCAAACATTCATCACTTGGCAAGAAGTTGACACAATGGTCACCATGCCGGACTGCCAAACACAGGGTTGTGGGTTCGACTTATGCTTGGATATTTGTCTGTGGTCTGGTTGTTTCTATGTATTATAAGTATACAAGGTGAATTTTTTATGTGGGCCTTCAGGGCTATATCCTAAACTAAACTATAAGAGATAGCGAAAAATGCTGAAAGGAATTGCGTGCCCGATTTTGATAAAAACTAAAACTGCATTATTAGATTTTTGAAAACGTCATTACCCTGGCCAGGAATCGAACCTGTTGATTTTGCAATTAAAATAATTACCTATATTTTTATACCAATGGATAGTCTTGCTGATAGAGATCAATTCTTGGAAACAAATATAGTATGGCAAATTAAAGGAAATAAGTAACTTTTGTAGTTTTCTGTAATATTCACACTACTGTCCCTGAAAAAATGTAGAAAAATGAAAAATGAATGTCTGAAAAATGGCTGATCACGTAACATACTGCTGCACTAAAAACATCAGTGTTTTTTTTCTATTTTTAAGTGATGTAGAGAATTTAGAACTTATTTAAAAATTTAGAAAAATATTACTTTCCCTCTATGCCTCATACGCTATTATTTTGCCAATGACGGATAGCTGAAAATTGGTGAAAACTACATTATTTTCCATACTATGTTTGTTTCCAGGAATTAATCGCTATTAGCAACACTATCGATTGGTATAAAAATATACGATGATAATTTTTTTGCAAAATCAACAGATTCGATTCCTGGCCAGGGTAATGACTTTTTCAAAAATCGAATGATGCAGTTTTAGTTTTTATCAAAATCGAGCACGCAACGCTTTTCAGCATTTTTCGCTTTCTCTTATAGTTTAGGATATAGCCCTGAAGGCCCACATAAAAAATCACCCTGTATATTTACAAAAGAAAACTATTTAAGTAGTGTATCCGTTTTCTAGCACCCATAACACAAGTTTGGGGCTAGATGGCAATGTGTGAAATGTCCTCCAATATTTATTCGTTTATTTATTCTATCCGTTATCTAGCACCCATAACAAAAGCCAAGTTGCTTAGCTTGGGGCTAGATGGCGATGTGTGGAACGTCCTACAGTATTTATATATTGTATTGTGTATCCAGGGTATGGACAGTGCGTTACAACACGTACCATGAGCAGCTGCTGTTGACGGGCAGCTCGGATGCGCGGGCTCTGCTCACCGCCGCTGCCAGCATCTGCCTCGATGACGACGATGATACACCACCTGTGTAAGTTTTTTTATAACTAGCTGCATCCTGCCGTTTCACTTGCGTAACTCCCGATCCCGTGGGAATATCGGGATAAAAATAGACTTTGTTATTCCCAGGGAATCAATGTATAAACAGTTTGGGTTCAGTAGTTTCGGAGTATATTCCTTAGGCTGCCATCAGACGGACTGCATCGCAGCGACTGCGCGCGGTCGATATATTTAACTATGCATACAGTCGTGCCTTCGACTTCGGCTAAAGTAGAAGGCACGACTGTATGCAGTTGATATTGACTTCACACGACTGCAGCCGACTGCGTGCAGTTGATATCATGACTGTATGAAGTCGAACATACAACTGCATGCAGTTAAATATATCGACCGCGCACAGTCGCTGCGATGCAGTCCGTCTGATGGCAGCCATTCAAATCTTTTCTCTTTATTACATTAGTGTAGACTAGCTACAACTAGTAGCTAGGTAAGTCCCGTTCCTGTGGGAATATCGGGATACAATGTAGCCGATGTTACTCCGATAGTCTAAGATCCCTTTTAAAACGACCTACACCTAGCTGATGAATGGTTGAAAAGTATTTTATATCAAACTAGCTGCGCCCGCGGTTTCACCCGCGTAAGTCCGATCTTTCTCACCGTTCAAACCTTCCCTGGACTACGACAAACATTTCTAAACCGAAATCATCTAAATCGGACCAGCTGTTCTTGAGTTTTAACGAGACTAACGAACAGCAATTTATTTTTATATATATAAACGAGCGACCCGCCCCGGCTTCGCACGGCTATATTATGCATGTATAAACCTTCCTCTTGAATCACTCTATCTATTTAAATAAACCGCATCAAAATCCGTTGCGAAGTTTTAAAGATCTAAGCATACAAAGGGACATAGGGACGGCGAAAAGTGACTTTATTTTATACTATGTAGTGAAGTATAGATTAAATAGGTCAATAAATATATAGCAAATGGGTTAGCTAAAAAAATTCTGTCCAGAATAATTAATTAATTTTTAATTTGCCTTCTGAGAGAACCTGGGATGGTTGTAGTGACAAGTAGGATATTCTCACACGCACAATTTCCCAAATGAAGAAGCTTAGTGCGGAAACAGCCGCGTAAACTAACCCCGATTATTTCAAGGGAGGCGCGGACGCTTTAAACAATATGCCCTTTTCGTTTCAGTGTAGAAGACGGGGTCCTACAATCGTACGAACAGCATGAAGACTCGGTGTACTGCGCTGAATGGAGCTCAGCCGAGCCATGGACCTTCGCCTCGCTCAGTTACGACGCAAGGCTCGTACTATCGCGTGTGCCTAGACATTTTAAATATAAACTGCTTTTGTAGAACTGACAGATGCAAATACTTAGCTTCTTTTATAATGTATGTTCAAATTGTAATTTCATATTTGGTACTAAATAGATCTATCTACTGTTTTGGAAATTATTTAAGTGATATGAGTTAAAGTTGATTTTTTGTTCAAAATGACGTTATTTTGTAATGTGCGTGATCCTTAATTAAAATGATACCGCACTTTACAATAGTTACAATAGCCATTATTCCATAAACAGCACCAATATATATATTTTTTGCTATAATTTCAAATCCTAATTATTTTGTCTAGCAAATAACTAACTTGAAAAAAGAAGGTTATCAGTCGCGTATGCGTATATTTTTTTATTTTAGTGTCACGTCGTTGCATTTTTGCCGTAAGATATCTATTATTCGTAATATTTACTTAATTAAAATGTATTTAATTAAACTTCTTACTTAAAAATATAGTAGGTTTTTATAAAAACAAACTGAATACAAAGTATATCACTACAAAACTTATATAAAAAATATATAGTGCATAGTCTTAAATCAACTACCTAAATAAAATGTACATATTTATTATTATTTATGCACCAAAAGTTTAATTAATAATACATTCCAATACAATGCATTGTTTTTTCTTTAAAAGGTCAAAAATAATATCCAATAAATGTTAAATAAATATTTATTAACAGCTAAAATCTCTCGGCAACTCTATTAGCTACATTTCTCAAGTTTCCATAAACTTTTGAAGGAGGTGAGCCCATAATAAGGTTGCATATTGCTCTCCTTGCCAGCGCAATGTTCTGATAACTTCCCAAAATGTGTATTTTCGAGTCTGCCAACACTATTCTAGTTTTCGTCACGTTTTCAATAGTGAATTTTGTTCGACCAGCTTTGCCCGCTAATCTGCCTATAGCTCTGCCAAGGTGATCACCGTTTAGTGTCTTAACGTCTTTGATTTCGAACGATTCTACAAAAAGATCATCTAGTCGTAGTAGAGCTAAGGCATCTTCAACATCAAATCCGTATATGAATGCCTGAAAAATAATTTATTTGATTAATGCCTGAATACTCAAATATTTAGAGTTACCCTAAATATGTAAGACACTCCGAAGCATACACTTAAATGTCAATTTTATTTTTGCCTTTCAGTATTCGGTGTTTGTTTATTAAAGTGAAGAGTATGTTTGTTTACTTTTCATGCAAAAACTAGTGAATGGATTGAATCAAAACTTGGTATGTCAGGAGTCCTGGAATAACACATTGGATTCTTTTTTTGTACCAATATCCCCACAGGTAAAACTCGGGAGGCACCAAAGCAACTAAGGCTGCAAACCTGATGGTCATAGGAGCTGAGGCAGGCCCAAGCTTACGTGGCTGGATGATGGCAGTAACCACAACAAACCAATTGGTGGATAAATTGGAGCGAGACAGCCAAAATACACATAATAATTGAAGAAATGACCAGGCTAAGGCCCGCTGTGCCACAGGCCCCTTTCAATGCTGAAAACCGGGATGTAAATCTGTCCATTTAATAAAATTAAGGTCATAATACCTTGATAAAATCAGCAGCTTTCTGTAAATTAGCTATGTCCTTTGTTTCAGGGCCGACTTTGATCTCAACATTCCTTGTTTTTGTGTTGAATCTAACTTGCAGAAGTAAGTGTTCCACTATCGGAGTGAAGATCTTTAGCCAATTTTCTTTTAGGGGTGTGTATCTGGGGAAAAGAAAAGTTTGTAAATACCAAGCACTACCAAGATATTTATAGTGCTTAAAGCGGCCAGTGCTCTGTGCTATTTACATTTCCACATCAAAGCTCCTAATGTATCGCTTAATATTTATTTTTGACTAGCAGCGCTCCGCGGTTTCAACCGTGTAACTCCATCCCTAAGGAATATCCGGATAAATAGCCTATGTTACTCCCAATGAATCAATTCGGAGCCTATTCAATTCAAACAAACAATCGAATCTTTCCTCTATATAATGATAGATTATTAAGCTATGCAGTAGTACACTTGCACTGGCTTCAAGGTCGGGCAAAGGTGTTGGTGCAAGTCTCAAAGTGACGTCCCAATGCGGTGAAGCCAGACTTCTATTGCTACTTGGGCAGAGGAATCTCTGTGCTTCCTCAGAGGTTATAAACTTACCTGTGAGCGGGAACCGGCACTTTTCTCATATTAACTTTACTTTCGTTGGGTTCAGCACTCTTCTTGGCTTTCTTAGCCTTAGATCTTCTGTGTTTAGGCTTTCCTTCGATACCATTATGTTCCTCGACTTCCATTCCATCGTTACTTTCTGAAACAGCCCTTCGTTTTGCATTTTTTAGCTTCACGGTTTTCTTTGCTGGTAGGAATTCGTCTATGTTGATGTTTTCTGTTTCCATTTTAGTTATTTTATGTAGAAAAAAGAGAAAATAACTAATTTATCACTATTTTTTCGCTGAAAAATAAATTAACACATGGTTCACGTGTGGAACCACAGACTAAAAAGATTTGGTACTGTCAAAAAAATTGTATTGTCAAAAATGACTTATAGGGATTGACTTTTATGTTATTTCGTCTTCTCGTGGACTAAAATCGATTTCAATTAAAAACAAAAAATAATCGACTAACGGTTTCGTTCAAAAATTACACACTATATTAGTTTTGGAACGAATTGTTATGTCACTCGCGAGGTTCGCGAGTTGAAAAATTGTTTTGGATTGATTTGGGGTAAGGAAATGCCTTAATTTACCTAAGAAATAAAACTGCTTCTATCAAAATTACGTACAATTTCATTTTACAGGTATCAGCAAGGATACCTCGAGTCACCATGGCGACTTTGGTCCGAACGGCCTGGCTAAAGGTGATCGTTCCTAATCAAGGAATTCAAGGATGTAAAATCGCTGGTTGTTCCATCGTGCAGAACCGCGGCATCGCCGGGAAGGCTCTGAGGGAGTCTCTGCCCCCTCCTCCGCCCAAACCCAGGCCTTTTGACTATCAGAACAAGGACTATACCTATTTGCGGAGCTTATTCGACCGCACCACTCATAGATTTGACGAAAATTCGAAAATTATTGTAGTCGAAGGGCCCGTTGCTGCTGGTAAAACTAAATTCGCTGCTGCATTAGCTGAGGATCTTAACATGAAGCACTTCCCTGAAGCGAACATGGATATACACTACTTACGACCGAATGGTTGCGATCTGCGTATGTTCGATTGCCAAGTGCCTGAGGATACTCGGACCTTTGATCATGTGAACTTTAACCACTGCCCGAACCATCGTCTGGCTGGTAACTTCCAGATTATGATGTATATTGCTCGTTATGGTTAGTATATTTGGTGTTATTTAAATAATAAATAAATAACTATTTCAGGACATTCCACACATTGACATCTAGCCTCAAGCTAAGTAACTAGATTTGTGTTATGGGTGCTAAACAATGGATATACTACTTACTTATAAGTACTTTTCTTTTGTAAATATATACTTACTTATAATACATAGAAACAACCAGACCACAGACCAACATCTAAGCATAAATACATGTCTGAGGCGGGATTCGAACCCACAACCCTGTGTTTGGCAGTCCGGCATGGTTACCATTGTGCCAACAGGGTCGTCAATTTCGTTACCAACTTTACCTCACAATTTTACCCGAGTCATTTTTGACTTTGTGGAAATATCAGATTAAATCTGGCTGACTTAAGGTGAAAGGGTACCTGCGCGCTCTCCATACAAACGTAGTCGACTGTTTCCTCCCTGGATAATGACACTAGCACAAATATTTATATTGCCATAAAACCTATAATTGCCATGATTATGCCCCTATGTTTTGGTTTTTTTCATTTTCTAATTATCATAGAAATTAAAATTAAAAAAATTGAAAAATTAAAAAAAACAAAAAATAGGGGGGGCATGGTCATGGCACTTCTAAGTTTTATGCACCAAAAATATTTGCTCTAGTGTCATTATCCAGGGAGAAAACAATCGACTACGTTTGTAATAGTTTGTATGGAAAGAGCCTCCGGTACCCTTTCCTCTTAATATCAGCTAAATATCAATGGCAAAGATCTGGCAGCATATTGGAGTTGACTGATCTCACCTTATTTAAATTTAAGTTGAATTGTACTATTTTCATGACAAAGAACAAAATATGATCTTTGTATTATAGCATACTAGTTGCGCCCGGCGGTTTCACTAGCGTAAATCCCGATCCCGTGGGAATATCGGGATAAAAAGTAGCCTATGTGTTAATCCAGGTCTCCAGCTATCTAGATACTGAGTTTCATCAATCGTTCCAGTAGTTTTTGCGTGAAGGAGTAACAAACATACATACACACACACAAACTTTTACATTTATAATATTACTAGCTGCGCCCCGCGGTTTCACCCGCATAAGTCTTGATCCCGTGGGAATATCGGGATTAAAAGCAGCCTATGTGTTAATCCAGGTCTCCAGCTATCTAGATACCGAGTTTCATCGCAATCGGTCCAGTAGTTTTTGCGTGAAGGAGTAACAAACATACATACACACACACAAACTTTCACATTTATAATATTATTAGTAGGATAAGAAGGCTAAAATATGATTATAACAGAATTCTAGCCCAATTCGTTGTTGTTTTTGACAGCTAATCTGTCTAAAAATATTTTCAAGGAAAAAAGTAGGGCACAGTAGGTTCCAATATCAAGTTGTTGTGATGCTAAATGGAGATTAAATTTTCCTTGTAAATAATTTCAAGTAAATTAAATTCACATTTAATTTTAACATTTTCATAGCATTTTATTTTTACTCTTGAAGGGGAAAGCAAAAGAATCTTAATAATAAAGTCCTTTCACTTATTTCTCCTTTCAGACCAATACATCGATGCTTTAACTCATTTGTTAAACACGGGCCAAGGCTGTGTCCTAGAAAGGAGTCCGTACTCTGACTTCGTCTTCCTGGAAGCCATGTACTGCCAGAATTACATCAGCAAGGGAGTTAGAAATGTGTACTATGAGTTGAGGAATATGTCTATTGAAGAGCTAATGCGGCCACATTTAGTAGTCTACTTGGATTTGCATGTTGATAAGGTAAGACATGATATCTAATATATTAAATTACGTGTCACGTTGTTTGTGCGCGATGGACTCCTAAACTACTTCACCGATTTTAATCAAATTTGCACACCGTGTGCGTGCAGTTTGATCCAACTTGAAAGATAGGATAGCTTACATCTTAATTTATCCCGATATTCCCACGGGATCGGGAGTTACGCGGGTGAAACCGCGGAGCGCAGCTATCTTATAAATTGCAAAGTGCGAGTCGGACGTGCGCATGAAGGTTTCTGTACCATTTTATTCTCTTTTTAGTATTTGTTGTTATAGCGGCAACAGAAATACATCATCTGTGAAAATTTCAACAGTCTAGCTATCACGGTTCTTGAGATACAGCCTGGTGTCAGACAGACAAACGGACAGTAGAGTCTAACACCCGTATTTACAATCAACCATATGAGATTGCATAGTGCGCGCGAACGCATAGAGCCGCAACTAAGACGCTGATCCGCTGGGGGTAAGAGAGCAGCACAAAATTGACCAATCATAGGGCCGCATTTAGCGCAGTGCGTTCACTTATCCAAGACCAACTTAAGTACTATAAATACGGGCGTTAAAAAATAAATATTACAGGACATTCCACACATCGCCATCTAGCCCCAAGCTAAGTAACTAGACTTGTGTTTTGAGTGCTAAACAACGGATATAATACTTATATACTTTTTCTTTTGTAAATATTACTTAAGACTAGCGACCCGTCCCGGCTTCGCACGGCTATATTATGCATGTATTATACATTAAACCTTCCTCTTGAATCACTCTATCTATTTACAAAAACCGCAGCAAAATCCATTGCGTAGTTTTAAAGATTTAAGCATACATTCCCTATGTATGCTTAAATATAGGGGCATAGGGACAGAGAAAGCGACTTTGTTTTATACTATGTAGTGATAGCGATACATAGGAACAACCAGACCCTAGACAAATATCGAAGCATAAATACTTGTCTGAGACAGGAATCGAACCCGCAACCCTGTGTTTGGCAGTCCGGCACGGTGACCATTCGTTAGTAATAGGGTCTCGTTTCAACCCTGAAAACCATCACATTTCAAACTTCAGGTAATATCCAACATCAAAGCTCGTAAACTCGACCACGAGATAGCTGGTAAGGCCCTCACGCCGCAGTTCCTGGCTGAAGTGGAACGCAACTACAAGGAGAAATACCTCCGGGATATATCTACTCATGCTGAGCTGCTGGTCTACGATTGGACTGGTGGCGGTGAAGTTGAAGTTGTGAGTATTCTAACCTACTTTTCTGGCCTAATAGGGTTACCTATTAAGCCAGAATAGTAGTTTACCACACAAGGTATGTAAGTGAGCTATTACAGAACGAGATCCAATATGGCGCCTGTGCGAGCGCAGCTCGCAAAGGGCTCTATGGATCGAGTGCACCCGAGATATTTAGACGCACGAGCGAGCGAAGCGAGCGAGGGCGAATATAGTTCGAGGGTGTAATAGCTACTTACAACCGAGGTAAGTATACTACTTTACATCATTCATGCGAGGTAAATAAAACATTTTTGTACGACATCTTCGGCTTCAAGATGACAGAAATCAGGCGTGCCGACCACTTATTCATCAGACGAAGTATTTGACATGAAGAACTGGCATAAACTTGTATGTTCTTTTTTTAAATTTTAATACAGTCGTCGCAAGTGAACAAACATATTAGTTAAAATTAAATGCAGCCCTTATTCATTTTTTTTTACAGTAAAAATCGTTTTTTGAAAAAAAAAAACTTGTTTGACCAAGGAGTTTTGCATAGCTTGAACTGAGATGAAATGCCGCCATTTTTATCGTTTTTTTTTTCAGTAAAAAGTTAAGTCATTTATAAGAAAAGAGATTGGTTAACCAAGGAGTTTGACATAGCTTGAATGGTAAAGTGAACTTTACAATTCAAGCCTTCACCCGATGCTTGAATGGTAAAGTGATTTGAAAATGGAACATTCATATAAACAATGCACTGTGTCGTACATGACAACTTACACAGCCTCTTACCATACTAGTAAATCCTACTTACCGAGCAAGTATGATGTAAAGTGATTTGAAAATGGAACGTTCCATCTAAACAATGCACTGTATTGTAAATGACAACTTACACAGTCTCTTACCATACTAGTAAATCCTACTTACCGAGCAAGTATGATGTAAAAGTATAAAAGAAGCAACCTATTTACCTACTTTTCTGAATGTGCATAGAGATTTTAAGAGGCACTTTACAGACTAGCCAGATCCCAATCTTAACCTACTTTTTTGAGATTTTTGCGCTCGTTTTGTTCGCGCGTGATTGCTCTTATATCAGGGGCTGACAAAGCCAGCAACACTTCGACCCAGTGGGATCTTTTGTATTTGCGAGATTGCTTACATACACTTCTAACCTCTCTGGACAATAAGTGATGTGAGAAGACATATTGCTTCGCTTCCCTTTTAAGAATTAGGTCGCAGTTCTAAAGGTGTTCTTATCTTATCTTCAACACCTTAACTTGAGCCGACGTGGTATAACCAGAGGCGCGATAGAGGTGTCTTAGAAACAGTTTTTGGTTATCAACCACTCAAATCCATAGAATGATATTCCTACTGTCGTAAAGGTGAAGCAATGCTTTGTATTGTCATACACTTCGAAACACTATTAGAGTGATTTGCCTCAATAGAAAAAATCGTAAAAATCCTAAATCGTTTTCAGGTCCTACTTTACTTTTTCAATAAATGATGTGGGTAGCTCCCACACCAGGTTCTAACCTACCTAAGTAAGATAAGAGAGTAAAATTTGGCGCTCGCTTCGCTTTCACGAGTTAGCTTACAGCTCTAACCTAACCTAGTTAAGTTAGTGGGGTGAGATCTTAGCATCTTGTAAAGAATTGAAGCCATCTATTTTCCATTAATCCTTTCCTAATCCCACCATAGGTAGTAGAAGACATAGAACGCCTCAACTTTGAGCAATACACGGAACGCGAGGAACCCAAGATGAAAGACTGGCGTCTCCCCCGTGAGATGTCCTGGGCAGACCAGCGGATGCTGTACACCAACGGCAAGTACTGGCTCATGAACATGTTTGGGATACCGAAGCTTGACGTCCCGGAGCTTATTACCAGTGCAGATGACGCTTATGAAAGGGAACAGGTATGTTTAATGTGAAAAGGTACCTGCGCTTTCTTCATACAAACGTAGTTGACTGTTTCCTCCCTGGATAATGACACTAGCACAAATATTTAAGTGCCATAAAACCTATAACTGCCATGACATTTTCTAATTATCATAGAAATTAAGATTTAAAAAACAAAACATAGGGGCATGGTCATGGCAGTTATAAATTTTTTGCAACAAAAATATTTGCTCTAGTGTCAGTATTCATAGAGGAAACAGTCTACTACGTTTGTATGGAGAGAGCGCCCGGTACCCTTTGCTCTTAATTGAGTAATATTGGTTATTACTAATGTTATAAATGTGAAAGTTTGTATACACGCAAAAAACTGAACCAATTGCTATGAAACTCTATAGCTGAAAACAGGCTACTTTTTATCACGATATTCTGCTAACCCAATAGTGTTTCAATAGAGTGTCGATAGAATCGTAATAGTCAAAAATATGACATAATTGGTATTCTCCTAATTTTAACTATTCTATCGAAACACCACTGACGCACCACTGACTCACTTTGGTATTCTGCTCTAGAATCTCGATAGTTGTCAAAACGGTATATCGCTTAGCAACTTAAACCTACCATGTTGCTAATGCTAGGTAACATTAGCGACGCATCTATTACCATTCCATTGGGACGCCATAGTGATTCTATTACGATGTTATTAAAATTTTAGCAGAATACCGAATAAAGTCATAATCACTTCACTACATAGTATAAAACAAAGTCGCTTTCTCTGTCCCTATATCCCTATGTATGCTTAAATCTTTAAAACTACGCAACGGATTTTGATACGGTTTTTTTAATAGACAGAGTGATTAAAGAGGAAGGTTTATATGTATAATACATGCATAATATAGCCGTGCGAAGCCGGGGCGGGTCGCTAGTCTCGATATAATATCAATAGAGTTTCGATATAATGACAATGGTAAATCCATTAATGCAAAATAGCAGAATAAAGCCCCAGGACTAACGCGGGTGACACCGCGGGACGCTGCATGTAATAAAATTATAGCAGCAACAGAAATACATAATCTGTGATATATTTACGACTGTCTAGCTATCACGGTTCATAAGATACAGCCTGGTGACAGACAGACAGACGGACGTAAGGATGGACAGCGAAGTCTAAAGGTCGCTGCATACGTTATATAAGGATGGTGTTTAGACTATAGTTCACGAGAAAATCTGTGTCTAAATGTAAGGTTTAAATCCACATCTCGTACTATCCTTAAACCTTGTTTTGGAATAAGGGGGTTTATGTTTAACTAGCGACCCGCCCCGGCTTCGCACGGCTATATTATGCATGTATCACTACATAGTATAAAAAGTCACTTTTCGCCGTCCCTATGTCCCTTTGTAAGCTTAGATCTTTAAAACTTCGCAACGGATTTTGATGCGGTGTTTTTTAATAGATAGAGTGATTCAAGAGGAAGGTTTATATGTATAAATACATGCATAATATAGCCGTGCGAAGTCGGGGCGGGTCTCTAGTATACTATATGTAGTGAAGTCCCGTCCGAGGTCTTATCACGTCACGTATGCATGCAACATTTAGTAATAGGGTCCCGTTTTAACCCTTTGGCAACGGAACCTTAAAAATTAAACGCCCTTATAAATAATTTACACTGAAAATTTTGTTTAGATAATCTACAACCATCCCAAGTTCGAGTACGCCGAGGGCTACAATAAGGGCGATGGTGGGCTGCTGCTCAAGAACAGCCTTCCGAAATACACTGAATATATCTAGATAACAATCATGTTTGAGTTAAATTGTAGAATGGTTAATAAAATTATTTAAACTGTTTTTTGGTTTTTGTTTATTAAATCACCTCAGGAGCATCTGGACAGAGAGTCAAATAAAGTTAACGAATTGGTTCTCACATTTACAGCACACTGAGCACTAATTATTCACCGAACCAATTCGTTCTAGAAGCACTTTTCCTGCTCGGATGACGGACACGAATAATTGAGCATATACACAAATAGAAAATAGGTGTATTGCCCGTTGTCCCATTGACTCTGTCCCCATTCAATGGGGACAGCGGAAGTCAATAAAAATATAATGCCTGGTGTCCTCATTAACGGTGTACCTACTCTTAATGCGGACAGCGGAACTCAATAAAATGATTAAAATGTAATTCTGTTGTCCCCATTGACGCTTTCCATTAATTATTACCCACGCGTTTTTTTTCCTTTCTACACTACCTACTCGCTAGTAGTGTTAACATCTCCGTGCATAGAATACCAGCTTATATATAAATAGTCGTTGGTCTGTACCTAAGTACTAGGCAATCAGAAGTCAGTAGAAGGTATAAATCACACTTATAACGTTATCTCTCTCTTTCTTCAACTGCTCTCTTTCCTTTATCGTGTAAATTGTTAGTAATTGGTCTGTAGGTACTAGGCAATCAGAAGTCAGTAGGAGGTATAAAATCACATATATAACGCTATCTCTCTCTTTTTTCAACTGATCTCTTTCCGTTACCGTGTAAATTAATTGTTTGATAGTAATTTGGTCTGTAAGTACCAGGCAATCAGAACTCAGTAGAGGGTATCCCACAAAAAACCATCTGATATCTAATGTGAAATCAATATATTATTATTATTCTACCTTCTTTCATGGACATCAATTGAAGAAAGAGAGAGATAATGAAATAAGTATGATTTATTTATACCTTCTACTAAGTTCTGATTGCCTAGTACTTTTTACAAACCAATGGGAACTTTAAACAGAAGGAAAAGTGGTGTTGGATTCGTGTTCGGTTGCGAATCAAAAAAATCCAGGATAAGGCTGCCTATCCAGAAGCGGAGCGAGGTAGCGGAGCGGCGTTTCTACATCCATTGTGCAACACAACTTCGCACGCGGATTTTTATCCTCGCTCCGCTTCTACGAAGCCGCAGCAGGTTGTTAGAAAATGAAACAAGTACATTATATTTACAATATTTATTGTAATAAATTATAAAATGTAAGTATATATCGTGACAATACAGCACCATTGAATATAATTTAGGATTCACCAGTGGCAAGTATACTAACCGTTGCTAATTCATCGGATAGGGTTCTTTTCAGTGATCTAGGCAAATGAGGTACTTACCTCTTTTGTCTAAAAAAAACAAAAGGGCAAATTCGGTAGGTACATCTTTTGTCCAAACGCTAACTTTTGTCCGTTTTTTTAGAAAAAAATGGGGAAAACTAATTTAAAACTAGAAAATATAGGTTTTTAGAGCGAATGTAGCATTCGCAAATTAGTTTTTATATAGGATTTATTTTGCAATATTAATTCATCGCTTCATCCACTATCCTGAAAGATCAAAGAAAGATCATCAATTTGGTGATAGTTTTAAGACAAGAAAAGGTATGGTTGCCTGTATGTTGAAGAATTTGACACGACTCTGAGGGTATTATTCCCATTTTAGGGTTCCGTACCTCAAAAGGTAAAAGGAAACCTTATAAGATCAGTTTCTTGTCCGTCTATCCGTGTGTCATCATCGATTTTCTCAGGAACGGGTGGATTTAGCATGTCAGATACTGAGGTCTAATGGTCCCTATTAGGTGTATATCAAGGTCCTGAGTCAACACGATAAAAGATATTGCTACATTTTCGCGAAAACTTGTTAGTACCAAAATTTTGTTCTAAAATTCTGGGGAAAATAAGGTATAGACATGGTTGACTCTCGGACCAGGCCCTGCCAAATAAATTTCGCCACTTTTGCCAGCCTATACGCCACTGGTGTTAAATTTTTTATACCTAAGTTGTAAAAACAACACTAGGTAATTTATTAAATTAGATAGTAAGTTGTCCCGCAGACGCATTGTATTTTTGACGGACAAAAAGTTCCTCATCTGCCGGAGTGCTAAATATCTTTTCTTTTTTATTTCATTGAAATTTTAATACTACAATATATTATGTACATAATAATATATGATAACAAGTACTTACGAATAACAAAAATATTTGTGGAATGTTTAAAATAATAACTAATGACAGATACTAGCGAACTATTTCAATATTTGCCTGGCCACTGGAGCGAAGCGAGGTAGCAGAACGGTGAGCGAGGTAAAAATCCTCCAATAGAATAAATCATATTAGGAAGCGGTTGAGGGCTATTCCTGTGCACCTAAACAAATAACTTTCGTTCCACGACTTTTGGAAATTCGAACATTGTTTTAAATTTTTTTGGTTATCAGCTGTTTCTTACACGGAGAGGTCATTAACCTTAAGATTATACTTATTTTTTAATTTTTACTCGTATTTACTATTCAAGTCTACATTGCCTTTGTTTTAAATGATTTGCAAAATTTGATGACAAACATTGGGACAGATGAAGCTAAATAAATGCTTGTAAAAATCTGCTAATTTTCGAAAATGTTCGAATTTCCAAAGTTGATTGTTTAGGTGCACAGTGGTGGCCCTCAACTTGCTAATATGATAACCAATAACCAACGCTGTATAGAAAGACAAAATTATATTGGTAGATTTTTAACTCCATTATATTTTTTTCTACTTCTACCTCGCTCCGCTCCAGTGGACAATCAGCCTTATTCATAAACATTGAAGTATTCTTTAGTTAAAATGTGTGGCCCTTTCACACTTTTACAGATAACAGGTGTGGGCGAAAGTGACAAAACACATTTAAAACTAAAGAAGTCTTATCTATGAATAAGGGAAAATAAATATACCTACTATTGCTTAAGTATATCGCCTTGCTAGTTAGCGCCATCTTGTGGCGAAAAAATGCATTGTATGTTACAATCAACAAAAATTTGTATATGGCACTGAATTACAATTTGAATAGTCATGTCAGTATAAATAATAAATAAATTCAGTTATAAATAGTAAAATGATAAAAAAATAAATTCGATTTGATTAAAATTATTATAAAATTCAAAATAATATTTATTGCATTAAAAGTTTTTTTTTGTTTTTCAATTGTTTCCTTTCCACAATTATTAAAGTCAGAAATAAAATTTGATAAAAAATAATATTTTTTTTAAAGAAATCAATTACCATGTTAACCATTGATTACGCTTTAATATACGTTGGCCAAATTTAAAACGCCCCAGAACTAAATTGACTTTATCTACATTTTTTTATGCATTGAAGTTAAAAAACACAAATTTATTAGCAAACTAATGTTTCTGATTTTATAATGGAAGTATTAATATTTTTAAACATTTTTTTTTCATAATAAATTAATATTGCAGGAAATTCCACACATCGCCATCTAGCCCCAAGCTAAGTAACTAGACTTGTGTTATGGGTGCTAGACAACGAATATACTTTATACTTTTGTAAATATATACTTATAAAACAACCAGACCACAGACAAATATCTAAGCACTACTTGTCTGAGGCGGGAATCGAACCAGCAACCCTGTGTTTGACAGTCCAGCATGGTGAACTGGGTCACCAAAATTATTGCTTGTCCTCATTGTATGCCTCTTAAAGAGGGCGGGAGAGCGAAGCAAATTGCATTATGGAACTAGGCTCGGAACTAAAAACTAAATATGAATACTTCCATTACAGATAATATGGACTTCCGAAAAGTAACACCAGATTCAATCAATTAAATTACTTACTGATTTCTCTAGTATTTTTATAAATTTGAGCTTTTTTTAATACTAATTAAGAGGAAAGAATACCAGGGGCTCTCTCCATACAAACTATTACAAACGTAGTCGACTGTTTTCTCCCTGGATAATGACACTAGAGCAAATATTTTTGATGCATAAAACTTATAACTGCCATATGACCATGTTTTTTTTATCTTAATTTCTATGATAATTAGAAAATGAAAAAACCAAAAAATAGGGGCATAGTCATGGTAGTTATAGGTTTTATGGCACAAACATATTTGTGCTAGTGTCATTAACCAGGGAGGAAACAGTCGACTACGTTTGCATGGAGAGAGCGCAGGTACCCTTTCACCTTAAGAAACTACATAAAAATGATCATCTTGATGTTTCAGTATGTATGTGGTGCTACATATCCAGTAAGTATGGCGAGTCTAGGGCTCCGAGTCCGGCGGCGACTCCGCCCTCGTTAGCGTCAGCCAGCTTCGTCCGCAGCATGTGACCAACTTGCTTGTTACTGTAGATCTTATCTTTTGTTCTGTGGAGGAATTAATCAATATCCATTTTTAAGATGAAAGGGTACAAACGCTCTCTCCATACAAACGTACTCGACTGTTTCTTCCCTGGATAATGACACTATAGCAAATATTTTTGATGCATAAAACTTATAACTGCCATGATCTTGCCCCTATGTTTTGTTTTTTAAATCTTAATTTCTATGATAAGTAGAAAAAGAAAAAAACTAAGGCATAGTCATGACAGTTTTAGGTTTTATGCAACAAAAATATTTGTGCTAGTTTCATTCTTTATCCAGGGAGGAAACAGTCGACTAGGTTTGTATGGAGACAGCGCGCCGGTACCCTTTCACTTTAAAGGAAAAAGTTTTTAATGACACCTATTTTGACTAAACTCATTAGCTAAGAATTAAAAAAAAACATTGCAGCAATTAGATAGTGTTACTGATGGAGATCAAATCTTCGAAACAAAGATAGTATGGCAAATCATAGGAAATAAATAATAACCCACTAGAGTGCTGCAGCATTTTGTAACCCAAATTCTGCAGATTTTTAGAAAAAATATTGGTAAATATTGTGTCATATTGTTTATTTTGAAAGAAAAATTACCAACCCAATATTATTTTACCAATCGATAGTGTTGCTGACTGAGTTCAAATCCTGTGGCAGACAAAAGTAAACCTGCGTAAGTAAACATCCGCGAGTATTTACTCGCGAATCCGAGGCTTACGCAGGTGCACCCAAAATTCCCAAATTGGAGAAGAAAAAAAGATTGAGAAGAAAAAAAGATGGAGTGGAAAAAAATATCAGTCCAGTCAATTGACCGTAAAGAAGAAACAAACGAATAACCAAACTTTTGGATTTGGATTAGGACTAGGATACCATTAACAGTTATTCATTCTGACTTACTAAAAAAAAAACAGCGCACTCCGGGAGTGCAGGCAGAAGTGAAAACAATAAACTTGTTATTTCTCATAGAATATTTCTTGAAACGATCTGCTACTGCCATCTATTAGCACTCACTTAAACAAATATAGTTTATTTTTTATTCGCTAGATGGCAGTAAAAAATTTAAATCAGCGCCATCTACATTCGAATAGCGGTCTTTCTAGAAACTAAGTTTCTCAATTTGTGTAATAGATGGCAGTATAAGTTAAACAAAAAGACTAACACAAATAAAATCTCATCTGTCGCGTCAAAATCTGTCGCGAGATCGGTTGAAAATGCTCACCCACAAAAGTGCCCAACGCGCCATAAAAAGTTTTCACTTCAAAAAGAAAGATAACTCACCCAATGATAACACCGAATATCCCTAGCTCGGATACTAAGTCTGTGAGTGGAGGCGGCAGCGGAGCCCCCGGTCTCACCACATAACCAGTTACCTACAAACAATATAAAGGTGAGTTTGAATTAGAGCATTTCTTTTATTTATTTATTTCTTACATAATCAACAGCACTTAATAAATACTAGCTATTAGACGATATACAAAACATACTGCCAATAACAGATTCTTACTATCTAATTTCATTACATTATAATATGTCGCTAAAGAAAAAAGTATCAAGAGAAGTTCAGTGGAAGCACGTATGGGGTAGGAATAGGATAGGATGGATTATGTATAAAGTTATATAAATAGATAGATATATAAAGATAATATTATATATAAAAGTAAAAAATAGTTTGTGTTCAGCAACTTAACTATCTGAGATTTAAAAGAAAGTTTCCCAATATATAACAAATCAATCTCAGAGAAAACCTCAATGAAATGAATGAATGAATTTCAATGTAATGTAACGTTCTTACGAATAGTACAATAAGTTCAAAGTGTGGTGAATTTTTTATGTGGGCCTTAAGGGCTATATATCCTAAATTATAAGAGTTAGCGAATATGCTGAAAAGAGATGCGTCTCCGATTTCAACAAAAATTAAAACTGCATCATTAGATTTTTGGAAAAATCATTACCATGAATCAAACCTGTTAATTTTGCAAAAAAAATAATCACCTATATTTTATACCAATGGATAGTCTTGCTGATAGAGATCAATTCTTGGAAACAAACATAGTTAGATTCTTACGGAAAACAATTAACATTGCTCTTACGGTAAAGAAAAATATCGTGATGAAATCCGCGAGAATTTACTGAACTTTATTTTTTTCCGTCAGGAATTCCGGATGCACGGGCTTACATTCGGAAAGAACGGACGGAAAAAAAAGCTGTACGGAAAGTTATCGAATATGTGTGACATGCAATTACTTTTGTATGAATGAACTGCGTTCGGAGCCTCGGTTTCGGAAAACTGATCAGGAAATCGAATCAGGAAAACTGATGTATGTGGCCGTCCTTAGTTGTATTCCTCTAGATACGGTCGAATCACCCTTTCAAGCAATCCTACCCCGGGAACCTTCAGAATGAAAAACAAGGAATTAACCACGTTTCCCATTAATATTAGTAGGAGAGTATTTACCAGCGGTGGTAATATCCGTTCCATGAGTATATAGGCAGCCCTCTCTCGACTATGTCTCATCTTCAGTAGTGCTTCCTTAACATCTTGCCCGTAGAGGTTGTTGCCGCCGCCTTCACGCTGCGGTTTTAACACGAACCTACGAAGAAACAGCATAATTAGTACTTCTTTGAGAGGTGAATCATCCCACCAAAGGAATATTACATTTTGGAGATTTTTTTATAGTTTTATCCTCAGCTTCAGCGATAAGGCCGCCCATTTATGCAACTTGTACTTTCTAGCTATTACTTTGCTTTGTGTATATTTCGTGTCGATTCCGTTATTAGTATTATTTTATTTTTTCTATTTTTTACAATCATTTATTACCCTACACATACTACATAATCAGATGTACGTTATTTACCACCATACACTGCTCAAAACACAAACTATACTCGATCTCATAAATAAATAAAATAAATATTTCAGGACATATTACACATCGCCATCCAGCCCCAAGCTAAGCAACTTAATGCTTGTGTTATGGGTGCCAGATAACGGATAAACTACTTATATACTTTTTTTTTTTTGTAAATACATATATACATATTATACATATAGGAAACACCCAGAACCAGAAACAAGAATTTATGGTCAGCATAAATACTTGTTCCCGGCGGGAATCGAACCCGCAACCTTCTGCGTCGCAGTCGGGTGTTCGCCCGACGCGCCACAGAGGTCGTCATACACCCATCTAAGCACTTAACAATCTGCAATCTACTCTTACCATAGACATTTGACTCTGTCCTTTGTAACTGCTTGAGTGATGTTCCATCATACAGGAGCTCTCCTAGTATGGACATCAGTCTCTCACAAAGGTTTTTTAATTTAATCTATACTAGTAGTTCGCCCCGAACTGAGACCTCACGAGTTTTTTTAACTGATTTTTAGTTTTCAGCGTAAAGTATGATATAACGACGAAAGACTCCAAATACTTCGGTGTATCTTATTTAAATGATAGGTGTCTTATCTAGTATCGCTATCATAAGACCCTGGACATCGCTGACTCTATTATACTTTCAAAACATATTTTTCACGAATCTAATCGCGTTAGGCATATCCTGTCTAGAAAATGAGTTCCATAGCCTAATTTGCTTGGTCTCAATCACGTATTTTTTATTTCGCGTTTTATTGATACTCGGGGGAATAAGCACCTACTATCTGCCTACTATGAATGTAAATCGCGTGAGATTAAAACGCTCCTAAAGCCTCCTTCCGTCTATATCACCATATCGTCAGTACCTGGAGTACCTACCTACTCATGAAGTGAACACGATAGACCTTACTTTTCGAAAGATAAATCTTGCTATCAAGATAATTGCGAGTTCTTATTGTCAAATTTTTTGTACCTATGTACTCATCATAACGTAACGAACGAAGAAAAGAGGAGAGAGGCTCCTACCTCGATACAAATATATTACTGAAGTTTGAGACCTATATTACCGGTGGAACTATTATGTCCTATATATTAATATGTCCCTATCTATTAGTAAATAAAAATAATAAAAAGAGTCACAAGTCACAAGTTTTTTAATTAGAATCTCTAGATCGGCTAGCTATACTATTTAATATTATCCACAACAATTGTTAAGCAACCCTTGATTATGAAATAAATGAATAATCTATACCTACTAATAATATAAAGCTGAAGAGTTTGTTTGTTTGTTTGAACGCGCTAATCTCAGGAACTACTGGTTCGAATTGAAAAATTATTTGTGTGTTGAATAGTCAATTTATGGAGGAAAGCCATAGGCTACTTTTTATTTTGATATTCTCACGGGATCAGGACTTACGCGGGTGAAGCCGCGGGGCGCAGCTGGTTATGAAGCAAAAAGAGGTCTGACGATTTAAGGGAAAGTAGAATAGACGCTTTTAAAGTACAGTCTTCACCCAAGGTAGGTTGAGTGGCCCAGACAACGTCAACCATAGAAGTTTCGACCAATTTTCGCCTCGGCTTCAGTTTTGCTGATTAATAGCTGGTTCAAGCATCTCCTTCAAAGACCATCGGGAACGAACCCAAGAGTGCATGACTTTGCACTATAAACCTTTGCGAATTATTTGAATTTAGGATAACCATAATATTATTATGTAGGTACCTAATATGGATCATCCATTTTAATCATATAATATCACGAAGTTAAGTTATCATGTAATGGTTTTGAAAATTGGAAATCATAATATTATGTTTTACGACAATGACAGAAAGAAAACCTGACATTGTCATTTTTGAATCATAAAAGGTCTAAGCGTTTTTTTCCTTTTTGATACAAATGAGTTTGATATAAACATGACCGCTGAGATGATTAATTCCTATGGATTCCTTCCAGCTCCATCATCATATCAGTTCCATGGTACCATATTATTGTCACCGAAGTTACGCCCTTTCATTTGATACCCCACTCGGGTATATTTGCCCCATAGTCTGCCTGCCATATATGTAGATCCCCTTTTGCACCCCCTGTCTCCGTAACCCCCCGACCGATCCTGCTCATGTTCGAACTTAAAAATTTTATGGACCTCAACTACACGTGTACCAAAAATCATTAAGATCAGAGCAACGGTACTCAAGTTATCGTCGAACAAACATACATAGATACATAGATATATAGATACATAGGTACAACCGACCGACCGTCTCGCCACTAGACCTCACTCGCTTCGCTCGTTCGGTCAATTAAGTGTAACTACTATGTTACCTTTGTGAGTAGAAAATAAATTATTTTATTATTATATCATGTTCTATGTTTCTTACTGTGTTGTACAAATTAAGTTATCCATCTATCTACCTCTCAGCATCGGCGATGGCCATCTCTACAGCTCTCTCTCCACTCTCGTCAAAGTCCAGCGAGTAAAGCCCGGTGAATATCTCTCTAACACGTCCCGTGGCAGCGCCAGCTCCCATAAACTTCTCTAACGCCCCGGGAGAGGCGAGCGCTTGTTGCACCTTCTTCGTGCCGGCTAGCTGGTACTGGATTGACGGGCATTTTATAGCTCTAAAAGAGAGAAGTAATGAGTTAAAGAAATAGTATCTATAACAGAATAATGAGGTATAAAGAGACATATAGTCTTCTTCTTCTTCTCGTATAGTGGCGTGGCTCACCCATTGTTACAGATTTCAGATCGCCTTAAGGCCTCTAACTTGACCTAACGATTGCTACTAGAGGTAGCAACCAGGATCTAACGGCTTAACGTGCCTTCCGAAGCACGGAGGGGTCACGAAAACACATTTTGACGACCCAGTTGGCACAATGGTCACCATACCGGACTGCCAAACACAGGGTTGGGGGTTCAATTCCCGCCTCAGACAAGTATTTATGCTTAGATATTGGTCTGTGGTCTGGTTGTTTCTATGTATTATAAGTATATATTTACAAAAGAAAAGCATATAAGTAGTATATCCATTGTCTAGCACCCATAACACAAGTCTAATTAATTAGCTAGATGGCGATGTGTAGAATGTCCTGCAATATTTATTTATTTTATTATTTTGCCACACTACTAATTGGCCACCCATCGAAGTAATGACCGCGCCAGGCGTCGCTTAACCGACCGTAAACGATCAGCGAGCGTTCGCTTAGCTGTGTGGTTCGAATCCCGCCTTATCTGAGGCGGGAATCGAACCCGAAACCCTATCCCTTGACAGTCTGGCATGGTGACCATTGTGCCAACTGGGCCAATTTGACAAGTCGTCCTTTATCCTGTGGGTATATGTGTACTTACGTGGACCTCTCGACCTTGAGCCTCGCGTCCCACTCTCTCTGCGAAGGGTACTGGGCTGGTTCGTAACCAGATCTATAGTATACCACCGCAACTGGTTTCCCTTCGCTAAAACAATTACATTTATTATTTACTAGCTGTTGCCCGCGACTTCGTACGCGTGGTAGTTTTGTTTCATAGACCAAAACCTTCCTCTTGAATCACTCTATCTAATTAAAAAAACTGCATCAAAATCCGTTGCGTAGTTTTAAAGATTTAAGAATACATAGAAACAGACAGCGAAAGCGACTTTGTTTTATACTGTGTAATAATGATTTAGGTATTTTAACGGATACATTTCGGAGAATGTGCAACAGAACTCCACGACCTAATTTTGTCATCTCCATTCTTTCATATGTCCGCACTAAGCGTTTTGCTTCGTCATTCCTTATTCGTACTGCAAGGGAATGGAATCGGTTGCCTACGTCTGTTTTTCCTGGCGTGTACAATTTGGGGGTCTTCAAGTCGCGAGTGAATTGGTATTTTCTAGGAGCGCGTGCTAAATCTTAGGCCGCATCGTCGCCTACCTTCGCGCAAGTGTGATAGTGGTCAAACGCTGACATATCATTTGTAATAAAAAATTTAAAGCAACAAAGTAACGCCTGCCAAATTTTCACGGTTTTTCGGAAAAATTATCAGACAAGAAATAAAAATGAAACATAACTTTGTAAACTGCGCAATGCGCATCTAATATATAATTTTCCAACTACTAAATTATTTGAACTATCCTAAAATATAGATAAAACCGTGGGCCGCTGCGAATAAAATCAAAACACACGTATGAACTTATGTAACTCAAAAATATTAGAAACTTACAGTATGAGCTGTTTCTTATCATTTAGATGTAATTCTTCGTGAATTTCGTTTAGCGTTTTTCTGTAAACCTAGAAATAAAACATTAATGTTAGTAAATACATATCAAAAGATTTTTACATTGCCTCTTATTCGATCTGCGCAAAAGTTGTGTTAAAAAAACCTGAGCAATTTGCTTGAGGTGAGGTAATTTAAAAAGATATCTCGTCACTACTTATTTTTTATGTTGAAACTAGCTTTTGCTCTTAACTTCATCCGCGTAGAAGTCGAAAATGGTTCTAATAAGATTGGACAATCACGTTGTCCCATACAAACTTTGCCCCACTTTTTCATACAAAGAACACACCCTCCAAGATTTAAGTCTCTACAATTATTGTTTATTCATATTTTTTATTCAGTATTTAGATTTTAGTTTTAGTATTTTAGATTAATGTATAGTTATAGGGTTATTTTAAAGTGGGCTTAAGCGCTTCATCAGCGGTATTTTTAAGAAACATAATATGTAAAAAAATAAAAATAAAACAATCAGCTGTTTAGGCTGTGCGTTGATCCGTCAGTCAGTCAGGACAAAGCATTTTATACGTATATATATGAGATACGTATAGATGAGTACTCACAGGTATATCAGGTCGTTTCTCAGATATTTCAAACTCGTGGAACCTCTGATCGCATATATTATATGAGACCTCTTCAATGACGAACAGCACCACCGCGTTCGGCACACCGAATAAATCGTACGCGTCAATTATACCAGAACATAGCCCTGATAAGGCCTTGTTCTCTGGCATCTGGAAGGTAACAGAAAGATTTTAATAAATTACTCTCCCGTTTTCCCAGAGGAACGACAAACGCGGCAACGCGACGGAATTTACAGGTTATTTTTAAATGGGCATTCTGAGTCATTTGTTAGGCTATAAGAAATGCTAAAAGATTCGCGTGACCGATTTTGAAAAAAATTATAACTGCATTATTAAATTTTTAAAAGATATTAAATAATGCTGAAAGGTGTGCCGTGTCCGATTTTGACAAAAATTGAAACTGCATCATTAGATTTTTTATGGATATCGAAGAATCTGAAAGGAGTTGCGTGTCGCATTTTGACAAAAATTAAAACTGCATCATTATATTTTTAAAGATATCGAAGAATGGTGAAAGGAGTTGCGTGTCTCATTTTGACAAAAATTAAAACTGCATCATTATATTTTTAAAGATATCGAAGAATGGTGAAAGGAGTTGCGTGTCGCATTTTGACAAAAATTCATTCAATTCACATTTTATAACCTTTTTTGTATCTCTTATAGTTTAGAAAGTGACCATAAAGGCCCATTTAAAAAAATGTCACCGTAAAAGCAGTCAACCGCGTAATTCCAGGTTCGGTATGAAAAATCAGCGAAAATATAATAGACCCTCATTTATTTAGCTAAAGGTACAATTAGGAACGTTTCTGAGTGCGACCAGTAAAACTTACATTTTTAATTAAGTCAGCAAATCCAAGTTGTCTCAACACATAGCTGAAAAATAGTAAAACATATATTAGAACATGAATTTACTAAGTTATAATAGAATTGGGGACACTACGATTTATTTATTTTGGTATTTGAATGTCATTCTTAAATATTTTTTTTAGACAAGTAGGGCTAACCCGGACAGGCAAAGTCAAGGCCCATCGCTCATACGCTCAGAAAGTCAATTCTCGTAACTATACCAAAATCAAAGTTTTAATGTATGTTTTTGAAGTTATACTTCTTTAGGCGCGTTATGAAAAAATGATGAGAGTGAAATTTTACAAAACGTCACACAAAATTCTCACGTCACACAAAATTCTCACGTCGGACGAGTTTTTTGCCGGACGAGTTTTTTGTCGGACGAGTTTTTTGTCAGACGAGTTTTTTGTCGGACGAGTTTTTTGTCGGACGAGTTTTTTGTCGGACGAGTTTTTTGCCGGACGAGTTTTTTGTCGGACGAGTTTTTTGTCGGACGAGTTTTTTGTCGGACGAGTTTTTTGTCGGACGAGTTTTTTTTTTTTTTTTTTTTTTTAAATGCCAAAGAAGTATAACTTCTCACGCGCGTACATACTTAAGTACACGCACCCTTTTTTTTTTCTTTATTTCTTCTTTCTGTGGGTTACCTATTTCATTGTGTGTGTTAATTTAAAAGTTGTCGTGTGCCTGTACCAAATAAATGTTTTTCTTTTTCTTTCTAACTTGATTTAACTGAAATGATATTGTAGTTTAACTTTCAATGGGTATTCTGCAAAGCTTACTTACATTTCACAAGTTTGATTACAGTTCGATATAGTTGTCTTTAGAGCATACCCTTTTGCGTACATCGAGACGGAAACGGAAATGCAATTGAAACTTTATTGGAGTCAAGTAATTTTCGATTGTATTTCAGTTCATAACATATTATAACGTTGAGTGTATTTCTTTTTTGTAACAGAAATGATATTACGAGAATTGTCCTTCAAAACATACATTTTGGCGACCTCTGTGGCGCGTCGGGCGAACACCCGACTGCGACGCAGAAGGTTGCGGGTTCGATTCCCGCCGGGAACAAGTATTTATGCTGACCATAAATTCTTGTTTCTGGTTCTGGGTGTTTCCTATATGTATATGTATATATTTACAAAAAAAAAAAAAGTATATATGTAGTTTATCCGTTATCTGGCACCCATAACACAAGCATTAAGTTGCTTAGCTTGGGGCTGGATGGCGATGTGTAATATGTCCTAAAATATTTATTTATTTTAATTAAGTATAATTAAAAATATTTATTTCTGACGGTCAAATACTAAAATAACAAGAAGATTTTTTTTTATTATCAGGCAAAGCCCGAAACTTTGAAACAGGGTCAAACTTAGTTGTGACCGAATGGGCACAGCTAGGTTTAGGCAGATTCTGCCCAAATTTCTGGCTTTGCCCATATTATGGTCACATACATTCAAAGAAAAAAAAACTACAGAACGTATACATACTTCTATATCTAAAGCTTAAGCTAACCATACACAGGCAAATACATAACAAGTACATACATGCCGAACATAATACATACAATGCTACATGTGTGTGTGTAAAACAGGGCCGCATTAAGGATTATAGAAAAGGGGGAAGGGCGAGTGTATAATTAAAAAAATATATCATTGGATATATCATATATAGTATTTAAATATTGTTTAAAACACACAAAAATATGAAAATAGCATAATATATTTTATTTGTATTCTTAATTATTATTATTTTAAATTTGATTCAGGTATAAAAAAGAATAAATAATAATATTGGCTTTAAAAAATTACATGATTGAACACAAATAAGATAGTTTTTTAATTAAAAAGAAATGCATAATTCTTTTTTAATAAAAAAAACTACGTATTCGTAAAAACAACTAGTCACACGATTTTCCGTTTCCGATTCAGAGATTATAAGGAGTTGAACTATAATGAAAATGTCAAACATTTATAAATAAAACGTCGCAGTGAATCTCCGAAATCCAAAGTCAAGCGTCCTTTAAAGTTAAATTTATATGCAATCTCATTTTCAAACTGAAACACATATCACTCTCTCAAAACAAAAGACATACGACCGTGTTTTACAACCACAAGGTAAACGAATACAATAACGACCCATTGTCAAAGTATAGTTTATTTGTAACAACATTTCTATCAAAGTCTGTGAGAAAATTGATTTATGATGGGTAATTCATTTATGAATATTATCTTAAGATTTATTGATTCTTGCAATAAATGTATCATTTCATACGAGCAAGTGCCCGGTTTTTTTCGCCCGTTCTAATATCTATTCAGTTGGTATTGCAGGTTATATTATTCTACATTAATTCTCAGGATTTCAAGTGCCTTCGTACCTAACAAATTTCAACAAAATCTGTTCAGTATTTCTGAAAATTTTCCACACAAACATCATCTTTTTAGAGGTATTGCATAATTAAAATTGTAAAAGTATGTGCCTACATACTTATACATTTAAATATTATTCTTGGGTCGATCAACAATAAAAATTACAATACATAGACCAAACAACTTTCCAAAAATGTGAACAACAAAAGCGGACAAACATTTTGAAAGATGTCTACCCTAGCCGCATCCGGACAACACTTAAAACCGAGCATTATGGCATATTTTTAATTATTCTTGCAACGTTACAGAGCCGAATCAAGGGAGGGGCGAAAGGGGTAACTGGCCATTCTGTAAAAAGGCGAACTGAAACATTTCCCCCCTGTAACGTAGCAGGAACACCTGGAACCGACACTGCAGGCGTAAACATCTCTCAAGTGAACGCTACCTCCAAGCCGCTTTCAAACTTACATGCACGCAAAATACTTGATACTAAAAACTACAAAAAAATCAACCGAAAAAAGCGCTAAAATTGTATATATAAACAATAGCTTCGTTTAACTTAGCTGTTTAACCGGCTACAAAATAGAAAGTTATTAAAAGCGGTTTAACATGCGTAAATAGCTCCTAAATGCAATAAGTAGGTACCTACACTTGTTTTAATAATCATTAAAAAAACATTAAAAAAGAAGGGAATTTTAATTTTTTTTTCGGCCAATGCGTACGTACTACATACAAAGGTACTGTTCATACAAAAAAGTCTAAAAAAAACATGCCCAAAAGTAAACGATATGAAAGCAAAGCTGTGCAGTGAAACAAACACCAAGCGCAGTGGAATGGATGTACAGCGTGCAAGATAGATAGCAGTCACATGAGAGATGTCGACTGATTATTATGCTGACGCGTTCGAATAACTTGGATAGTTTTATATATGTTTAAAAAAAACTTAAGGTGACAGTTCTGTTGGCGATGTGAATTGCGATGTAGACAAGAAAATCAATACTTTGGTATTCGCGAACTTGACTCCTAAAGTATTTTCTTTAGTACTTTGAGGAGTGAAGTTAGCGAATAACTAAAGTTTATAGTTGGCAATAGAAAAACGTTACAAAATCGCTGTTTAAAAAAATCAACCAATAAGATCAGTCAGATATTGCAATTCAGATCACCACCATAACTACAACCAAGATCTTTCAGATTGAGGGCGCTAGCGCTCTTTCCATATTATTTAACTGATTTTCTAAGTATAAAAAGTATCCAAGTTATAATCGCGCGTGTTCCAGCTGTGCCGATACCGAGACATGTCAGGTAGGTAGCTCGTGATCGCGCCGAAACTCGACGCGATCGTGTTAAACTCCACTTGTTTTATTCGGTTGCCATCCGGCTGCTGCATCAGGTAATCCGATCTGAATAGCCCGAGGGAGATTGACTGGAAACAATTACATGATGAATTTGAAAAAGTTGTTACTATTATTTTGATAGGGATGTTCTAGTATTATTTAACACTTAACCATACAAGTCATATTTTAGCGACAATAATATACCACCTAAAGTTAGTGTCCTTATAGTCAGTCATTATTATAACTTTAACATAAACAAATGATATGATAAAACATCTCCAGTTTAAGGTGAACAAGGACCTAGACGCGTCAAAACTTATTTTAATCCGCACCTAAGGACCATTTTACTGAAATGCTGTAAATTGTAGATAATTTGATGATGGCTCGTTGAAAATGAAAATACTTACGGCATACCTAATCTTAAAACTAAGTTAGGTCATGAAACAACTTAGATTAGCTAAAAATGTATCAAAATATAGTAATGATTTATTAACAATAGTGCGCATTTGACAATATAAAGTAACTTATAATTAAATCATCAACACCATCATCTTAAAATTTTAATGAAACAAAATATTTGACAATGGGTCTATTAGATTATAATACAAAAACAAATACAATTCTAAGGATTAGTAAACTAAAAAGAATCAAAATACTACACGTACAATACAGAAATATTAGTACTAATGCATACTTATTAATTATTTGTAAGTAGTTAAATATTCAACAACAAAATTATTAATTGGCTGCAGTTATGTGCTATGGGCAAAGTTAATGGTTTTCTGAAGCGTGGTTTACACTACACCTCGTCACTCATATAAATGCAAGTGGCGCCACAACTGTTCTAATCGATTTTGAAAACATTTACACGTCAAAAGATAACATGAAACAGGAAAAATTAATTAATTTATCAATTGGCAGACAGACGGCGCCATAATTAAAATATATGAATCGACCTCGATGTCGATCTGCCAGTTGACAGTTCGAAAGGATTCTTGTGCTGTGCTACCTGCACAATACTCCTATGTCTTTACTGTAGAAAAGGAGTTATATTTCCATTAGTCATCCTAGTAAACTTGGTCCTAGTGCACTCGTAGTATAAACCTCGCTTCAATTAGTGTTGTCATAAACATTAATTGAACAACAATAAATTAATACGGAACTAATACAATTCACTACTAGCATAAGACGGATAGCATGCGAGATTATGTTACTGAAGTCAAAGGTTATGAAGGCATTGCTACAGTACAATATTAATATTAAACGAATACTACTCATAGCTGCTGCATTATTTTAAACAAGTGGGCAACCTTCGGTACGCTACGGCCTTTTAACATCGCATGTAAAATCGTAATTTGTGACTTTTTTTATTTATAGCATACTTAGAAAAAAACTAACTTGGCAGTCGCTGCCTGCGTTCGCTTACGTTTCTCCTAATTAATCTGTTTTTCTAGTGCCAGAATTGGCCGCTTTCTTAACTTCTGTATGACAAAACACACTAAAATGTTGTCCAACAACGTTCAAAAGGTTGCCCTTACATGATTAAAAATAACAATATTTTACGGACACATTCGTAAGTTAATAGATGGTTTTTGAACTTATCATTATATGACAAAACATAACCCTCCTTTTCGCTTTGCCGTAGTCGGGTAAAAAGGGGTTCTTATGTAGATACATGTTTTTTTTGTGTTTGATTATTTTCTAATTTTCTAAATTATATGCCCCTTTAAAAAGCTACCTAATTCCGACCCTGTTCAAGGCTAAATTAGTTTAGTGTTTTTTTTTCAGTTTTTCAAGATCTAAACTCGTAATAAAACTATTTTCACCTTACATTTTTGTGTAAAGCTTCCGAAACGAGATTAATTAGATGGAAATAAGTTTAATTTTTTTAATTAAAAAATAACAGTTCGTCTAAGAACCCCTTTTGTGTACAAAAATATGGAAAATAATTATTTTTATTCGACAACGAACATATAACATTAGTGGAAGTGCTATGTGCAAAACAAATCTTTGTAGTTTCAGTAGAAGAAATGAAAGAACGAGAAAGAAGAAAATAGTTACTATATTTTCTTCGAACGGTTTCGCTAGGAAAGACAAAAAATCTATAAATAATAGGTACTTATTAAGGGACAATTTTTATGGGCCTCCACTGCCTCCAGTGCTAATTCTTAAAAGAGGTAGTGAAAAATGTTTAATAGAGCTGATTTTGACGAAAATTAAACTGCATCATTAAATTTTTGGAGAAGTCTAAACTAGAAACGAACCTGTTGTTTTGCAAATAAAAAAAACGTGTGGCACTCGAGGACTGCCGCGGTAAAGCTATTGCATAAAAAGGTTTCTTGAAGCAAGAAGTAATCCCTCTTCCTATAGTTCCTTTAAACGCTCGAGAATAATTTCTTGATGTTCTTATAAAATAATAAAAAAATAAAAAAAACAAAAAAAAAAAAGTCGTCCGACATTTGTCGTCCATCAATAGTCGTCCGTTAATAATCGTTCGTCATTTGTCGGGGGTGTTAGGTGTTTTCGTTACGGAATTTCTTGATTCGCCCCCCAAGGCCCGCGATAAAATCCTATGCAATAGCTTAAAACACCCATATTTTTGTACTAATCGATAATGTTGCTAATAGAGACCTACATCGTAAATCTATTGCAGCATTTTTAGCTATCTCTATAGTTTAGAAATTGGCTTAGAAAGCCCATTTAAATTCTTCCGTGAAACAGATAACATGGTATAAGTTCTAGCGTATGTGACTTTAATTTCTAAGATTTTACCCTGCGTAACCCCCGATCCCGTGCAAATATCGGGATAAAAAGTAGCCTATAATACTCCCAATTAATCAATGTATTCTTATACCAAGTTTCATCAAAATCGGTGCAGTAGTTTCGGAACCTATTCAATTCAAACAAACAATCTAATATTTACTCTTTATCTATACTCATATAATAAAGCTGAAGAGTTTGTTTGAACGCGCTATCTCAAGAACTACTGGTTCGATTTGAAAAATAACTTTTTGTGTTGGATAGTCCATTTATAGAGGAAGGCTAATTTGAAACCGCGGGGTCCAGCAGCTAGTAGTACATAAAATTGGGTAGACCCAAGAAGTGCTGGCTTGACGTCGTAAAGGGTGATATGCGTGCAAATGGCCTTACTAACCAGGATGCCGAAGATCGTGCGAAGTGGAGGCGTAAAAGTAGGAAAGCGGACCCCGGGCTCCCGAGAGGGATGCAACCGGGAACATCGCTCGGATGATGATGATCTACTCATATAATAAAGCTGAAGAGTTTGTTTGAACGCGCTATCTCAAGAACTACTGGTTCGATTTGAAAAATAACTTTTTGTGTTGGATAGTCCATTTATAGAGGAAGGCTAATTTGAAACCGCGGGGTCCAGCAGCTAGTAGTACATAAAATTTCTCATGTCGCGGTGTTAGTTGCTAAACTCCTCATAAACGGCTGAACGAATTTGTATGAATTTTTTCGTGTATATTCGTTAGGTCTGAGAATCGTACATCTATATCTTTTTTTTATATATGTACAGCTAAATATCGACAGCTAGTATTAGTACAGATTTGTGTATGCGCATTATTGCACACTAGCGACCCGTCCCGGTTTCGCACGGCTATATTATGCATGTATTATACATATAAACCTTCCTCTTGAATCACTCTATCTATTAAAAAAACCGCATAAAAATCCGTTGCGTAGTTTTAAAGATCTAAGCATACATAGGGACATAGAAACATAGGGACGGCGAAAAGTAACTATAAGCAAATATGCAATATGTAAGTATTTTATACTATGTAGCGATGATATGACACTTAGCACTTCCACTATTAGCACATACGTGTTATGTCCCCATCGTGTTAAAAATACCTCTGTATCTCTCTCGAGACGGGCCCCAGATGGCCGAACCCCGACGCTATACTGTTGATCTCGACTTGCTTCCACGAGCAGTACGGCGTGTGCTTCGCGCATTGATTCTCAGTGTGTGGGCAACGTGACTCCAGCATTATGTCGGAGCGGAGCATGCCTAGCGACACCGGCTAGGGGACGTCAATGTTACGGTGAAGTTGATCTGTTCCTGACTTTGTTGGTAGTTAAACCATCTATTACTTAAGTCTAATACATATATTAAGCATGAAAGAGAAGCGTCCAGACTTAATACGCATTTTCTCTCCATCGCTACACGTCTTTCTCAGGCGTCAACGAACGGGTTTGCACGCTTTATGTCAAATCAAAGTGTTTAAAAGCTAAAAAAGTATTGGAACTAAAGTTCCTTATCGCGCGTTGCCAAAGGGGGCTAGACGAAAAAAATTAAGACTAAAAATTGTAACGTCACTTTTTGCATTGTAACCACAGTTTGCATAGAAAGCAAGCCAGTTATTGTCGTTCACTCACTCTTAAGTAACGTATGACATTATGCGTATTTTACATTTTGAGTACCTATCTGTCATTCAGCTTGTATGTCATTTTGGGTTTCTGACGACTTGCGAATTTGACATTTTGCGTTCAACTTCGCCCATCTGACATAAAGCGTGCAAACCGACGAACGGTATGAGTGCCTATGTTCATTGCATTTCCTTACAGTATTCTACGGTGTGAACATCATAGCATATCTTTCGTTGGCGTTGGGCAAGATTTCCCTAATTGCCTTAACTCTCTTAATCGCGAGCTAAATAGCATTAAACCATACTCCTGATTAAATCCAAAGACATTAAGTATCTTAAGGGGGGTTCATACGCCAACGACCTTGGTACACAGCCTACTAAATAGTTACTACTGGCACCGGTCGCCTTCGTTGGTGAAAATTGTTGATTGTTACGAATGTGTTTTGTTTTTCTATAAACTGCTGAGATGGAATTGTAGGTGAGATTTTACCGACATTTTGGTGTGATCTTGAGCCAAAAATTTCCTATAGTTTTAAAGCTATCCTAAAATTAAGAATTAAAACTAGTCTAGCTTTGAAATGACAAGGCATTTTCGCCTCAAAATTACTCCAAAATATCGGTAAAAATTTCACCTACAATTCCATCTCAGCACTTTTGAGTAAAACAAAACACATTCGTGAATGTGTTTTGTTTTATCATCAACAATGTTAGTTGTAAGCGACGGGTATTTCTGGCGCGTTGCGTTTGGCAGCATAAGCAGCCTTAAATGTAGCTAGTTCCTGATCTGGGATAATTGAAGACAACACAACTGCCATCAATTGGCTACCAAAATACTTACTTTTGTAAGCGACACGATAAAAAATGCTTACTGGTGCACATAATCTGAACACCACAATTATTGTCTACATGCGGAAATTGGAGCCCTCATCCTCAAACAAGACAGGTCGCAAGACAAAGAGAGATTAAAAAAAATGTAAAAACTAGTTTCAAAAGGTCTAAAAATAGAAATGACCAAGGTATCTATGATTTTGCACATCATGTTTTTCCTACAAAAACTAAGTGACTTATATAATAGGCAATGACAAGGATGAATAGCAAAAACCTTGAGTTTCTATTTACACAATGAGTAATTTGAAGAAATCATCATAATGACTGTCGTTATTTATTTATCTATTTACTAATTAATAAATCATCTTAGTTTAATAAAGATAAGATATTTTATCTTAGTATAATTCAATGTTTCCAGTGGTAATAAAATATGAAATATGTTGGCAATGGTAGCTCATAGATTAACAATAATTTTGCATTAAAATTATGTTGTTTTTTAAATTTTGCGATTATTTGTATGTTGATTATATAAGACAGCATCTAACTGTAGTACATTTTACCAGAAGAAAAATACAAAACCTTCATGGAAGGAGCCTTCAAAGATGAGCTGTGATGTCATCAAATATTTTCGTGTGACAATTCAAATTAATGAAGAAAACGTTTTCTTTTCTTTTCAATTAGTTAACGCAAAAAGATAGATAATTGGATACCTAGACATATTTATTTTCTTGTCTAACTGTGCCAATGTGCTGTTTCTGGGGATTTTTATATTGCTTGAGCATGATACATTAGTGCAAGCAAAGGCATAGTGCTCGTAACAAATCTTCAGTGAAAAATAATAATAAAAACATAGTAACTGTGGCGGACTAACGGGGGTCGGAAGGGGCGGCCCCCCCCTGTGCCTTCGGTTTTGGGCCCCAAATGCCTTCGCGTTCCCCTGATCAAATCCTAAACAAGACTTTATTTAGCCTATAAGTTGCTAAATAAAGTCTTAATTTTTTTTAAGTAATTTTCACTTGGCAGATTTTAACGAAATAAACATTTATAAACATGTACTAAATAAAAAGCTTGTAAAACTACTTTTTTTTAAAGCTGGGGGGCCTCATTCATTTTTGCCGCCCTGGGCCTCTGACGGACTTAGTCCGCCACTGCATAGTAAGGATGCTAATATTGCGATTGTGAGGCACCAATCCATATAGGCTATATCTGTATTAGCCACAAAAGGAGGATGTGTCAGAAAAGTTTTTATTTCACTGTCGTCTCCTACCTTCACTCGCGTCTCTCAAAAGCCCCCGTTTATTGGAGGGTCTTTGAGTGACGAGCGTAGAGGTATCTTCTAGGAAAACGTGCTATATCTTAGACCGCATCGTCACTTACCATAGTGTGGTATGGCGATAGTGGTCAAACAGTGACCTAGCTAGGTTGGGGCTAGATAGCACTGTTTATATTTATTTTAACTTTACGATTTTAAAAGAATTCTCTGAATTTTCAAAGAAAATCCAAACATCACACTACCAAAATCACCCTTTTCTTTGAAAAGTTCAATTTTTTAACAAGTTTTGGTAGCTAGATATTTTCAGACATTTTCATTTAGATTCGGAAAACAGATTCCCAAAATGGCTGATTGGAAGATATATAAAAAATAACGTGAGAGATGAACCATGTTTTTTATGGTTCCGTAAACAAGGGGTAAAATCCCTATTGCTAAGACTTCACTGTCTGTCTGTTCTGTATGTCTGTCAACAGGCTGTATCTCATGAACCGTAATAGCTAGACAGTTGAAATTTTCACAGATGATGTATTTCTGTTGCCGCTATAACAACAAATACTAAAAATAGAATATAATGATACGGAACTTTACATGTGGGAGTCTGACTCACACTTATTTTGCAATTTACCTGTGTCATGCCTTCTTTCCTCACTTTCACCCATATATCGAACAGGCTCGCTGTGAACTCATCCACTTGTAGAGCATTCTGCAGGGTCTGCTCGAGGAACTCTTCATCGTGAGCCACCTGATGGAATAATTAATCCCTATATAAAATTCTCGGGCTGCAGTGTTAGTTGCCAATCTCCACCTAAACGGCTGAATCGATTTGTATGAAATGTTTTGTGTATATTCATTCATATAGGTCTGAGAATCAAACAACATCAACTTTTTTTTCTTTTCTGTTTTCTGTAAAAACAACATTTGCCAGGACAACTGGTATTTCATAACAATCAATCTGATTAATATTACAGACTAGGCTACGTCGTTTTGCTTGTGCATTGATTCATAACTAGGGCAAATTATTTTATATTCTACTAATATTATAGATTAATTTTTTTTTAATAAATTCAAAATTGTATTTATTTATTTGTTGGTTCCCTCTTCACGGTCAAACAACGAGAGGGACTTTGGATGAAAATCGGCAAAGTGTTAAAATTTAAAGGATGGAGAAGGACATAGGATACTTGTATACAGGCTGTTTTCCGCGATTAGACTCTTTTTTTTTAGACATAGGATACTTTGGTTTCTGAAATGCCCGCGAATTGTGGACTTACGCAGGAGAAGCCGTGGGATGCAGCTAGTATTTACAAAATAATGTTACTTTTGGATTTTTAACTCTATACATTTTACGAATAACTTTAAAAGAAATAATTTGACAGGACTTTATTTTGACATCCCTATCTGATTAATTTTGTACTGTAAAGCTTTCGAATCTATCGAATCTATCTAATCGATCCAGATGACTAATCACATTTTTTTTAACCATAAAAAAAATGTGATTAGTCATCTGGATCTAGTTGTAAGTTGTTATTGAATCAAGTAGGTAGGTAGGTAGAATGTTTTCTTACCTTATGCATCAATTCATTTAGTACTGGTTGTAGTTCCACGGCCTTCTCAAATTCAGTCTTTGGGAATGCTGAAGGCAGTAGAACAAACGGAGCAACCTGGGAGAGATAAGAAGGTATCTAAGAGACACTAAATCAAGCAATAGGAGCAATGTGGAATGAGTAGTCGTATTGCTCAGACTGCTTAGTAATAAGGTTAGTTTAAGTTTGCACTCACCTGTAAATGGTCCTTAGTGAAATGTTGCTTATCCCTCATACCCACACCGTGCATCAGCGCCCAGTCCTTAGCCTTTTCAATAACATTTATCAAAGTTTTCTGTTCAATCGGCAGAGGAACGCAGGACGCGAGTCTTGCTTGTGCCATTTCTTGTTTGTAATTAAAACTGTGGGAAGAGGCAACAGTGACGGCGAGAACAACGAAAAGAAGTAGCAAAAGTAACAGCTGAATTGTGGAAAGGAATAATTTTATAGATGAGAAAAACAAACAATTTTGAATTTTGATATTATGACTGACATTTTGGCAACCTTTTTAATGAACTCCCGAAAGGGCTAAGCTAACAGGGTTTAATTTATACAGCCTGGTATGACGTTTTATCTTTATTCTTAAAGTGGGTTTTATAGGGTATTTAATAATTTTGAGTCAACGAGCTATCAGTGTATAACTCACGTATAACTCATTATAACTTGAGCTAAGTGTCACTAAAAATATCTCTAGAAATACATAGGAAAGAAGACAAAGGAAGAGCGATTAATAATAAAAATTAAAATAATAATGTATGTTCTATGCATTTTGTCTGCCCGAATGTTTTTAGGGATTTTAAAAAAGAAAAAAAACAGTTTTTACAAAACTGTCACTGTCATTGTCAATTGTTCTTTTGGTTCGTTTCTTACGTAGTATTTAAATTCTCTTTGGGTTCGTTAGCCGGTGTGGTGTCTTGTGGTGTGTTTTGTGGAATTTTTCTCTGAAAAATTACTTCTTTGCAGACATTGTGTGAATTTTTCTGCAATTCCAAATCACCATGGAAGTAACCGATGAAAACTTGGCTACTTTGGCGAACTACTTGCAGCAAACACTGAATCCAGATCCAAACATCAGGCGGCCCGGTTTGTTTTTATTGTTTTTTATAACTTGCAAATTTTATCTTTGTGATAACTAGTTTTGCTGTAAAATAACTATAGGAACTTCATTTTCAACGGCATTGACTGGTTTATATTCTACTATCAAAACGAATAAAACAAGCTTGACAAATAGTATCAATAAACACTTGTTACACGGCAAACTGTCTTCAAAACATCTGAATTTTCTTAACATTTTATGGAAAAAATGGGCTAAAAACTGGAAAAATAAGAGCAAAACTGTTTGGTTTTTCTTTATTAAACTAACCTCAAAAATGCGCATCAGGAATTTACAATGAAATCATCAATATCTTTGCAAGTCTCCGATTGATAGATATGAACTGAGTCATAGACCAGCGCCACTTAATGTAACACCTGCCCTCACGCCAGGGTCCCGCCAACGCCTGGCCTATGCTCAGTCTCGCTATTGACTTCCATTAAAATTAGTTACAGGCTTAACTGGATAATATGCTAAATATTTATTCACAATAGCTTTATTCGCCTCAGTAGTGCAGTGAACGTACGCCCACCTACAATGCAAAATGTTGCGGGTTCAATTCCCGTTCACTTTCCACTGATAAACTGTATTATGTTTCAGCGGAGAAGTTCCTAGAAGGAGTAGAAGTGAATCAAAACTATCCGATCCTTCTTCTACACCTCATTGACAAGGATGTGGTAGACTTACATATTAGAGTAGCAGCTGCCATTGCTTTCAAGAACTATACTAAAAGAAATTGGCCTGTTGTAAGTATACCTCACTAGCAATGCCCCACAGATTCACCTGTGTTAGACCCAATCCCGTAGGAATATCAAAATAACAATTAACCTATGTTACTTCCAATGAATCAATGTATCCTCATACCAAGTTTCATCAAAATAGGTCTAATTGTTTCCAAACCTATTCAATACAAACAAACAATAAAACCAAGTTTTATTGAAATCCGTTTAGTAGTTTCAGAGCCTGTTTGTTACAATCTAACCAATATTATGTCTTTATAACGTTAACAACTATGACGGTACTTGACTGAGTGGCGTAATTGGTAAGCGCACTTGAACGGTATTCAAGAGATGCAAGTTCAAGTCTTGTCTTAGTTGCAATTTTTGAAGACACATTTTTCCTTAAAATAAAGTCGGCGAAAGTTTTACGTGACAACAACTGTGCTCGAGTGGAAGGGACGCGTGCCTTTCACTTTTTATGTCTGTCTCTCTCGCTCTTAGGCGGGCTAACCATGCCCGCGTGCCTCTCACTCGCTCTCATTGTGAGCGCATAACGTCAGCGGAGCGTAACGCAGTTTCTTGAAGTGTCACCCGGCAAACCAATTTATAAAACGTTGTCACGTCAAAATATTTATAACATTACTTTAGAAAACTATCCAAAAAGTTGTTATTTTTAACCGACTTCAAAAAAGGAGGAGGTTCTCAATTCGTCGCGTATATATATTTTTTTATATTGTAAACTCACTTACCACCTAGCCCCAGGTAAAAGTCTCAGAAGGCATATTACTAATATACTTTAAAAAATCATAATTATGAGTCATTTTTTAAATCATGCTGTACAAAATTATATTGCTTCAAATTGTGCAATATATTCCATCACTACACATTTACATAGAGTGTGTATTATACTATCGACGCCCCCATGGTTTCACCCTCGTATGTCCTGATTCTGTGGGTATATCCAAATGGATATCAGTTTAATCAAAATAGTTCCACAAGTTCCAAAGCCTTTTTAGAATCCTATCAAATTACTTGTAATCTAGAAAAACAGATAATCTATACTAATATTATAAAGCTGAAGAGTTTGTTTGAACGCGCTAATCTCAGGAACTACTGGTTTGAATTGGAAAACTCTTTTTGTGTTGGATAGCCCATTTATCAAGGAAGGCTATAGGCTACTTTTTATTTTGATATTCCCACGGGATCGGGACTCATGCGGGTGAAATCGCGGAGTGCAGCTTGTTCTTTAAATAAAGCTGTTGTTTATAAAAAACACATTAAATTTTTAATAACATTGTTATATTGGAAGACGAGGCAGCGGTCTCGTCCTTCTTCATGAAAAAGGATAGTTATAATTATTGGGAAATTATGTTTTAAATTATTATAACTCCATCCTCATGCAAAAACAGACCCATCTAAAGAGTTCAAGTTGTGGAAAACAACCTTAGTTCAGTCGGCTGCATGATTGCAGACACACCGTAGAGCTCCAAAACGGCTGTTATAAGAATGTTTTTAACACAAGCAAGATTCTAGGCACCTGCTTTAGTGAAAGTTATGAATTTATCAAACAGAAATATTAGAATGAAAACATGCCAGTAATAGTAATTTTTGTACTCTACCGGGGGTTGCGATTATGCAGTTGACTGTACCCTTAATTTGCAGGAAGAAGATGGTATAGATAGAATACACGCATCTGACCGTGCTGCCATCAAGAATCTGATTGTCTCTTTGATGCTGAAGTCACCGGAAGCAATACAGAGACAGTTCAGCGATGCAGTCTCTATTATCGGCAAATGTGATTTCCCTGAGAAATGGCCCAATCTTATCCCCGAAATGGTCGAGAAGTTTGGCACAGGTAGGTTTCATTTGGTTCAATCACTACATAGTATAAAACAAAGTCGCTTTCTCTGTCCCTATGTATGCTTAAATCTTTAAAACTACGCTACGGATTTTGATGCGGTTTTTTTTAATAGATAGAGTCATTCACGAGGAAAGTTTATATGTATAATACATGCATAATATAGCCGTGCGAAGCCGGGGCGGGTCGCTAGTAACCTATAAGAGATAAATGATTTGTACCTTTTTATGCACTTTTTAACCCCTGAGGCAAAAACGACGGGGTTTTATAAATTTGACGTGTCCGTGTGTGTCTTCTGTGGCATCGCAGCTCCTGAACGGCTGAACCGATTTTGATTTCTTTTTTTTAATGAATTGTGAAGTTGGGAGTGTTCTTAGCTATGTTTGATCGAAAGATAAGATAAGATAAGATCATTTATTCGCCGGAATACATAGCATAAAGGTCTTACAAAAAATATTAGAACATGTATTCGGTCCGCAAGCAGACGTGCAAATGTTAAAAATAATATAAATTACATAATGTCAATAATCAAATTAATAAATTATAATGTCAAAAGTTAAAAAAAAGAAAAAAAATTATTGTATTTTCCTATTACTAAATGATTTGAATTCGTTTAGGTCATAAAAACAGTGTTCAAGAAGCCACATACTTAATTTGTTCTTAAAAGGATTACCATCCAGTGCTTTCAGGTTACTAGGTAAACAATTGTAGATCGATATACACATGTTGTAATGAAATCGGTTCAGCCATCAAAAAGTTATGGGGGATAAAAGTCAAGGGTGTTTTAAATTCTAAATTATTTTTTTTACAAATGATAAATGTGTGAAAGGGACAAAACATTTTTTGTCTATCAAAGGTCTATGAACACGGCGAATATTTGATAATTTCTTGTTAAATAATTGCCTTCAGTGCAAAAGTTGCAGATTTCATTCTCGCCTTGTTACAAAGTAAAAATCTGCCAAGTGCGAGTCGGACTCGCGCACCAAGAGTTCCTTACAATGTTGTGTTGATTTGAGTATTTGTTGTTATAGCGGCAACAGAAATACATCATCTGTAAAAATTCAACTATTAATAAATAAATAATAAATATTGCAGAACACTTCACACATCGCCATTTGGCCCCAAGTTAAGTAACTAGACTTGTGTTATGGGTGCTAGACAACTGATATACTACTTATATACTTTTCTTTTGTAAATATATACTTATAATACATAGAAACAACCAGACCACAGACAAATATCTGAGCTTAATACTTGTCTGAGGCGGGAATCGAACCCGCGACCCTGTGTTTAGCAGTCCGGCATGGTGACCACTGTGCCAACTGGGTCGTCAAAATTATTGTTGTTGTTGTGTTGTATTGTTTCATAATTGTGTGTACTAGTGTCTATGTTTGTTTGAATAAATTATATTCTATTCGATTTTTCAGGTGATTTCCACATGATCAATGGCATTCTAAGAACAGCTCATTCTCTGTTCAAGAGATACAGATATGAGTTCAAATCACAGAAGCTGTGGGAAGAAATTAAACATGTTCTGGACAACTTTGCCAAGCCGCTAACGGATTTATTTGTGGTTTGTATTATTGTAGATCTTATTTGACCCGCTAAAGTCCCAATCCTGTGGGAATATCGGATATAAAATATAACCCATGTTACTCCTAGGGATTTAATGTATCTTCATACCAAGTTTCATCAAAATAGATCCAGTAGTTTGAAAGCCAAAATACAAATACTTTGGCCTAATTGGCCAAAGGCCACCATTAATGGAGCGATTCGGGCTTAGAAAAAGAAAAGCCAAAAGTACCCCTCATTGTCTTATTGCCCAGTCTATCAATAGGTTTAATCACGAGAACTTGTCGTTGGCCTAGTGGACCTAGGGTCGTGAGTTCAAATCCTGGCTAGCCATGCACCAATAGATTTTTCTTAGGAAAATGTTATGTGCGCTAATTGACATTGCTCTTACGGTGAAGGAAAAACACACGACAGGACGTACATTGTGATGAAAACCGCGGCTAATTTGCCTTCAGGCGTATTAACAAGTTCATTCCTCCATGGTCGACTAAGCTCAGAGGGTAGGTGCTGGGTAAGCCTACTCCATCCTTACGCAAAATAGAGCCAGCCATAGAGGTCAAGTTGCGTAAAAAGAACCATTATCATACAAGTAGGTTTCATATCTGCAGTTACCAGAATCATTACATAGTATACTAGCAACCCGCTTCGGCTTCGCACGGCTATATTATGCATGTATTATACATATTAACTTTCCTCTTGAATCACTCTATCTATTAAAAACCGCATCTAAATCCGTTGCGTAGTTTTAAAGATCTAAGCATACAAAGGGACATATGGACGGCGAAAAGTGACTTTATTTTATACTATGTAGTGAAAACAAAGTCACTCTCCGCTGTCTGTTCCTATGCATGCTTAGATCTTTAAAACTACGCTTTATTGATGCGGTTTTTTTAATAGATAGAGTGATTCAAGAGGAAGGTTTTTAAGTATAATACATGCATAATATAGTCGTGCGAAGCAGGAGCGGGTCGCTATAGTCTATTATTTTTTCTATTTACAGGCCACCATAGACCTAACAACGAAGCACGCGAACAACCCGCAAGCGTTACGTGTGATCTACGGATCTCTAGTATTAATATGCAAAGTATTCTACTCACTGAACTATCAAGATTTGCCGGAGTTCTTTGAAGATAACATGCCTATATGGATGCCTAATCTGTTGAATCTGCTCCAAGTCAAAGTACCATGTTTGGAGACTTCGGTAAGTTTAATTTGTTGTTTTAAATACTAGCTGTATGTTGTGGTTTCATCTTAGTGCCGATCGCAAGGGAAAGTCTGTTAAAAAATTAAGTTTTTTTTTAAACAAGCTTACATTTAAGCTTGCATTTGACCTCATCTCACCTGATGGGAAGCGAAGATGAGGTCGAAGATGTAGCATGCTCGCCTAGAAGGTACCTATTCACTCTAGACTTGAAGACTCCAAGGTTGTAGTTTTGTGGGAACAGCGACGCGGGTAGAGAGTTCCATTTCTTAGCAGTGCGAACGACAAAGGTGGATGCATGACGTCCACGGAATCCCTGAGTGCTGTCGGCGACTCAAAGTCAGGCTCAAAATTATTTATTCATTTAGAACACTGATTTAGAATCACTTACAGGAATTACATTAAAACTTTTGATGTGAAACATCTATAGCCGCACGTAAAACCGATTTCTGGCGTGGCGACGCATGCCGCGCACGCTATATGATGGTATATATATTATTTTACAGTCTATATGCAGTAGTGTGTACGGTGTGCACACCGTAATCGACTGTGCGATTCTATCACAATCTGTTCTTTTCTGCATATTACTTTTTTTAAAACTAAGTTAAGATGTGTGCCTTCGGAACGCGCCCACCAATGAGAGGAAGGCACATGAAAATCATGGGGTTTTTTGCACTCGCAGTGGCCAATATGGAAGTTTTTAAATGAAAACAGTTGTTGACGACCCAGTTGGCACAATGGTCACCATATCGAACTGGCAAACACAGGGTTGCTGGTTCAATTCCCGCCTCAGACAAGTATTTATGCTTAGACAAATGTCAGGTCTGGTTGTTTCTATGTATTATAAGTAGGTACATATTTACAAAAGAAAAGTATATAAGTAGTAAGTATATCCGTTGTCTAGCACCCACAACACAAGTCTAGTTACTTAGCTTGGGGCTAGATGGCGATGTGTGAGTTTTATTTATTAACATTTGGTAAAGATGAGCAGAATAACTCCTCAAAATGCATTTAATTGCTCACTTTTAGATTATTGGTCTTAGCGTGCATTTGTTAGAGGACGCAATTTAATCTTCTATATCTAAAGTTGAATCCAAATTTGAGGGATTGTAGCCCATGTCCCACGGATTTAACCACACACACCACACATTTAACCACTTTTTCCAAGATGGCGGCCGTGGGACATGGGCTAGAATCCCTCAAACTTGGATTTAACTTAAGACTGACCCCCCCTTGATATCACTATCACTTCACTATCACTACATAGTATAAAATAAAGTCACTTTTCGCCGTCCCTATGTCCCTTTGTATGCTTAGATCTTTAAAACTACGCAACGAATTTTGATGCGGTTTTTTTAATAGATAGAGTGGTTCAAGAGGAAGGTTTATATTTATTTTTGTACAAAGTTTTGCCATTATTCTTGTTCTTAAAATGTTCGCGGAAGTACTCGTAATTATTTCAACTGTTATTTTATAGGATGATGATGACAAGCCGGGTGTGATGGAGGAACTACGCACGGAGGTATGCGAGTGTGCGTCACTCTACGCTTTGAAGTACGAAGAGGAGTTCGCGCCGCATGCGCCGGCGTTCGTCACTGCAGTTTGGACTATACTACTGTCTACCACACAGCATACAAGATACGATGCGGTATGTCACATTTATATACTTACTAGCTGTCCCGGCAAACGTTGTTTTGCCATATAAAAAAAAAAAATTTTGGTCGATTCTCAGACCAACGAATATATACACAAAAAAATCATACGAATCGGTTCAACCGTTTAGGTGGAGTAACACCACGATAAGATAATTTTTAATATATATAAGGACTAGCTGCACTATGTATTATGTATTCTGTGACTTCGCGTCTGTGAGGACGCGTTCTCGTCCGGGGTTTTCTCGAGCGGCTGCAGTCTTTCGTTATTTACTCAGGTTCTACTAATTGGATTTCGATGTACAGTATACCACGACCTTCCTCGAAAATAGAGCTCTTTGAAAACCAGATTTCAATTGGTTCAGCCGTTTTTAATTGTATGTAACAAACAAACAGACAGACATGGAATATAAAAAGTATATATTTTTGTTCTACTTTTTCTAAGTCCCCTAGGTCCTAGACTAATTTTTTTTATTTTTGCTTCTAAGTAAAAGAAAAAAAGAAAGAAAACATTTATTTGTAGAAGCACACGACACAAAACAATCAGAAAAGTTGCATCTGTCTACAGACTTTTTGCCTTCTACTCCTTTATTTAATCGACTTTTATTTCCACAGCTAATGTCAAACGCACTAACCTTCCTTGCTAAAGTCGCTGAGAAAAACACTTACAAAAGCCTATTCGAAGACCCTGCCACCCTAGACAGCATCTGCAAGTCCGTCGTAATACCTAACATTGAGTTTAGGGAATGTGACATGGAGTTATTTGAGGATAACCCTGAGGAGTATGTGAGGAGGGATATTGAGGGTTCAGACGTCGATACGAGACGTAGGGCCGCTTGTGATCTGGTGAAGACTCTTGCGCAGCACTATGAAGCTAAGATAATGAGTATCTTTGGGCAGTATATTGAGGTTTGTACAACTCAGTGTCTGATTTTAAAAATATTCCTGGTATATTCCTGGGCTAGGTGCATACGTACGTTTTCCGCATGCGGTTATCGCATTCGTTTATCGATTTCTGGTTGTCGATATTTCAAATCAACCAATCAGAATGCAAGGGCTGGCATTCGTGCCAGTCCGCCTGGAAAAAACGCTCGTATGAGGTAGTTTGAGCATTTTGTATAGATTTGAATTATTCGAGAATCCGAATGCGTTCATAATGCGATATGCGGAAAACATACGTTTGCGCCCGACCTTAATAGCAACCGTCTCTCAGTCCAATTAGTTTTATGTTGTTTTGTCTGTTTGTTTAGTCAATGTATAAATTTTGTGGGTGAGTTCTTCAAATGCATTAAAAAACATTTTTGTTACTATTGGTGTTTTTTACCAGACTGGTGAAACTAAAAGAAAGTTTTACGTTTTATCGACTTACAATGAAAGCAATACCACAATTCGCCACTGAGATACATAGCACACTAAAAGTCTGTGGACCAGGAATTTTTAGCATAAAAATACAGGATTATTGGTCTCTATACAAGCAAGCTGTCGAAGGCTACTTCTTTGCAACTTAACCATTAATTTTTGTTCTATGACTTTTGGAAACTTCATTATAAACAAATACCATACAAAAATAATAAATTAAATCCATCTGTACAAATAATACTCAACTTGACATATGCCATAAGATCAATCATAGTACGTATGGTAAAGCGCAGGGATGTCACGTCCGCCTGCGCCCGCGCCGCGCGCTCTCTGTGGCGCATAGACATAGAAAATGGCCAGACAGTACTAGAAACACTTAAATATTTTTTTGGGATATGTATTAGGTTCCGACAAAAGTCGTAGAACAAAAGTTGATTGTTATGGTGCACAGAAGTAGCCTTCAACGGCTTGCTAGTATTGTTAACAATAGCCCTATATATTGTGATATCTCTGTCAGTTACAAAAACAAGAATCTTGTCCATAAGATTTGTATTATATGTAGTGATTAAGGTGAAAGGGTACCTACGCTCTTTCCATACAAACGTAGTCGACTGTTTCTTCCCTAGATAATGACATTAGCACAAATATTTTTCTGCCATAAAACCTATAACTGCCATGACTATGCCCCTATGTTTTGGTTTTTCTCATTATGTCATGGCAGTTATAAGTTTTATGACACAAAAATATTTGCTCTAGTGTCATAATCCAGGGAGAAAACAGTCGACTACGTTTGTAATAGTTTATATGGAGAAAGCCCCCGGTACCCTTTCCTCTTGTCTCTTGACCACAATATCAATCTAAATTGATCTAGATCTCCTTAGATTTATCTCCCTACCTATAACTGCTCTATGTTAAACAGATGATGCTAGCGAAGTACACAGCCGAAGGTATAACCCAATGGCGCGGGAAGGACGCGGCCATGTTCCTGGTGACGTCACTGGCGTCCCGAGGCGCCACTCAAGCCGCTGGAGTGACGAGGACATCATCGCTGGTCGATCTAGCGCAGTTCGCAGCTAACCACGTCTTGAATGAATTGCAGAGAGTGCCTCGTGAGTATACTTTAGTCTTTTACGCCTTTTGAAAGAAAGAAAAGCATTTAGCCTTTTGACGTGCGGCATTGAATGGTACATGCCAGACTGCGAAACACAGGGTTGTGGGTTCTATTCCCGCCTCAGACAAGTGCCGGGTGAGTATATTAGTCTGTTACGCCTTTTGACATGCGGCATTGAATGATACATTGAATGACTGCCAAACACAGAGTTGCGTGTTCGTTTCCCGCCTCAAACAAGTATTTATGCTTAGATATTTGTCTGTGGTCTGGTTGTTTCTATGTATTATAAGTATATATTTACAAAAGAAAAAGTATGTAGTATATCCGTTGTCTAGCACCCATAACACAAGTCTAGTTACTTAACTTGGGGCTAGATGGCGATGTGTGGAATGTCCTGCAATATTTATTTATTTATATTCATACTGACGACCTCTGTGGCGCAGCCTGCTAAACAGGAGGTTGCAGGTTTGATTGCCGTCTCAAACAAATATTTGTGTTGAGATATCTGTATCTGGTCTTGACTCCAAATCAAGAATGTAGTACCTTCTAGACGAGCAGGCTTATCTTCGCTTCCCATCAGGAATGGGATCGAATGGAAGCCTATTTTGTGTCAAAAATATATAAATGTATAATTTTTTTATCTATTGATATATTTTTGTTACAGTTTCTGAAATGCCGCTACTAAAAGCAGATGCCATCAAATACATAATGACATTCAGATCTTTGCTACCCAAAGAACTCATATTGACAGCTGTGCCGCTCATAGTAAGTGTCATATTCATTTATATCACCCGCGTAACTCCGGATCCCGTGGGAATATCGGGATAAAAAGTCTATAATATAAAAAAACTAGCGACCCGCTCCGGCTTTGCACGGCTATATTATACATGTATTATACATATAAACCTTCTTCTTTAATCACTCTATCTATTAAAAAACCGCATCAAAATCTGTTGCGTAGTTTTAAAGATCTAAGCACACATAGTCACTCTCCGTTGTCTGTACAACGGAGAGTGACTTTGTTTTATACTATGCATGAGCATCCTTTTTGTAAAGTAAAAGTTGTACTAAAATTAATTTTATTATACTTAAAATAATTTAAGAAATTTAAGTTTGGAAATTCCCCGAATTCACTGATGAAATAAAATGAAAAAAAAGACAGCTCTGGCTCACTTTAATAGGAATTAATTTTATATTAAATGCTGGCATTAACACGTATTATACCATTTCAGAATCTCAATGAAATAGGCAACTTTTTTTCAAATACTAAAAAAAATATGGCACTAAGGTGACCATAATTTTTTTACACTGGGAAACCTGAACTTAATTCAGGTTAAAAATAAAAAATCATGAAGTTTTAGTTAAATCTTAGTTTAAAACCTTGCATGTGTCATAAAAATAATTGTTTGCATTCGATAAATTTATCCTGGAATTATACTATTCAAAAAACAGATTGAAATAATTCCTTTATTTGCAGTCTTGGCACCAAAAAGCAGAGAGAAGGGAATGAATAAAAAAAATAATTAAATGGCGGATATCTCTGAAACCGAGAGACTTTCATAGTGCATAACTATGAAATTATCTCGGTCTGAAAGTCTTCGTGTATTTTTCTGAACCGGCACAGTGTCATCTATCCTTAGGGGGCCGTTTATCCATTCATTACAGAACACCCCGTGTATGTATAAGTAGTATGTTAAAAGTCATCGATTTGTTTAGATCCAACATATACAAGGCACAGGCGTAGTGGTTACATACGCGGCGTGCTGCCTCGAGAAGCTGATAGCCGGCGGGATGGTGCCTGCGCCGGCGCTCGTGTCGCACGCTCCTGCGCTCCTGCACGCGCTGTTCAACATGCTCGGCCAACAGCACGATAGGGGAGAGCATAATGAATACGTCATGAAAGGTATACACATTTGTAAAAGGGTTTACATACAACAAAATAAGTATAAGGGAACGTCTCAGAATTCATTAAATTAAACAAGAAATATGATATTACAAACAGATAATATTTCAATATATCAATTACTAGCTACATATTATGCACACAAAATAATCAATTAATTCATCAACTGGCAGACAGATGGCGCCATGTTGAAAATGTATGAATCGGCCTCATTTATGCCTCCCTGCCAGTTTAACAAACCTTCCACAGTCTTGCCAACTCGTTCTCTGAAGGCAGAATAGAGTATTGACCAAGCATTTTAAGGTCCTGTTACACAAGAATACTCCGTAAGGTAAATTCTATCAAAAACTGTCATTGCTATGTGATTCTCTTAACTTTTTGTAAACTTCAGAGGATAACATTGACGTTTTTGATGGATTTTTTATAAATATTTGTCATCCCTTAATTGCAACAATGTGTTATGGTATTGATGTCAATCGCTTGAATAGTTTGTATTCTAAGATTAGATGTTTTATTATTTAAAAAGAAGAATAACTTAAACAAAAAAAGTAGAAATACTATGCTAGTTTATAATAATTTAATTACAAAACCGGCCACGTGCGAGTCGGACGTATTGTTGGGTCCCACCTATTTTTTTTTCTGTATTTATATTTGTTGTTATAGCGGCAACAGAAATACATAATGTGTAAAAATTTCAACTGTCTAGCTATCACGGTTCATGAGATACAGCCTGGTCTAACAACAAATACTAAAAAACAGAAAAAAAAATTAAGTCGGGCTCCCATGCAACATGGTACAGAACTATTCTTGCGTGAGTCCGACTCGCACTTGGCCAGTTTTTAAACCCCGACGCAAAAGCGACGGGGTGTTTTAAGTTTGTAGTGTCTTTCTGTGGTATCGTAGCTCCCGAACGGCTGAACCGATTTTGATATTGTTTCTTTATAATTTCAGCCATTCTCCGTTCGCTGTCCTGCCTCCAAGACGCAGCGCTGCCGTACCTAGGCGAGGCGTTACCAAAACTCGCGCACATTCTAGTCGTCATCGCTAAGAATCCATCGAAACCTCATTTCAACCATTATTTGTTTGAAACACTCTCATTGGCTGTTTCGTAAGTAATCAGAAATATTATTTTTTAATATATATTCTAAAACCGGAAAGAAATATGATCATTGTTATGTTACACCGAAATAAAATTATCGGTATTTTTCTTTGACGACCCAATTTGCACCATGCCGAACTGCCAAACACAGGGTTGCCTGTGGTCAGAAGGCCAATTCTCGTAAATAATATTGTTTAAATTACATTTCAATATTCCCCCGATTGCATTTCAATTGCAAAAGATACCTTCAAAGTCAGTTTTTTTGTACAAAAAAACTAACTTTGATGGTATTTTGAGCTACTTTGAGGGTATTATTTGAGATCGAAATGATATTGAAATGTAATTTGAACAATGTTATTTACGAGAATTGGCCTTCTGGTTGTTTCTATGTATTATAAATATTTATCTACAAAAACAGTATTTAAGTAGTATATCCGTTGTCTAGCACCCATAACACAAGTCTATTACTTAGTAGTGGTTAGATAGCGATGTGTGGATTGTCCTTCAACATTTTTTTATTTTTTACTTTACATAATATGTTAGACCAGTGTTTGACCACCATCACACCCACCAGATAGCAGGCAACGGCGGGGCCTAGGATGTAGCAAGATTTCCTAGAAGATACCTATTCAATCACGATTTGAAGAGTACCACTACGGCGAAGCGGGAGTCGTGTGTTCTCGGAGAGTAAATAATTTTTTTTAAATTTTATATTTCAGTATGGTGACGAAGTCAAACCCGAGCGCGATATCCGCTTTCGAAGATGCCCTGTTCCCGATATTCCAAGAGATTTTACAAAATGATGTGCAAGGTACGTTTAAGAAGTAAAACATTTTGCTCTGTTTCACTCTGTCCCTCTAGCATGAGCAGCACGATATAGCGATTTATCGACAGAAACTGTCAAAATATGCTATATAAAGCCGCCATGTTGAATTTTTATCGAAACGGCGAGCATGGCCCGTGTATGTGACGTCACGTGTTACGTTATGTTATGATAGACAAAAGAGCGAGCACGACAGTCTCATAATTATCGAAAGGTCGAGCATGACCGAGTAATTGTCGATAAAAAACGCGAAAAGTATCGATTTTTGACATTAAGGTGCGTTATTTTATCGACAACGTTTGGAGTGTGTGATAAATTTATCAAGTTTATTTAGCTTTATCAAATATTAACTTAAATCCATTATTTGACTAGAATGTAAGAAATATTTTAATGATTTATGTGTAAATGTTCATAATAAATACAGAAAATGTACTTATTTAACTAAACTAAAAATATTCTATTCCATTCGATTTTTTTTATAAAATCAATTATAGCTTCGCAGTGTGCATACAGGTGTCCCGTAATAAATGGCCAAGCGGGCACCTACGGATAGAGGACACTGTGCCGGATCAGAAAAACGAAAGTTATGTTCTATGAAAGTCTCTCGGTTTCCGAGATATGCGCCTTTTTAATTTTTTTTTTAAATTTAACGCCGTTCTCTATCTTTTGCGATGCCAAAACTGCAAATGAAGGAATTATCCCAATCTGTTTTTTGAATAGTATTCCAGGATAAATGTGCTATTAAATGCAAACAATATTTTTTATGACACATTGAAAGTTTTTTTTTAAACTAAGATTTAACGCAAACTTTATGGTTTTTTAATTTTTTAACCTGAACTTTAATCTTTCCCGGTGTAAAAAAAATGTATGGTCACCCTAGATGAAAAAAAAACTTGCCTATTTCACTGAGATTCTAAAATGGTATAATATGTGGAATTGCCAGCATTCAATACAAAATTAATTCCTATTAAAGTGAGCCAGAGCTGTCTTTTTTCCTTTTTTTCCATAGTAAATTCGGGGAATTTCAGAACTAAAATTTCTTGAATTATTTTAACTACAATAAAGTAAATTTTGGTACTACTTTTACTTCACAAAAAGCATGCTCTTGCTCATTTTATTAAAAATTTATTTGGTATTAAATACTGGTAATACCATATATTATACCTTTTCAGAATCTCAGTGAAATAGGCAAGTTTTTTTTTCATTTGGCACTAGGGTGACCATACATTTTTTTTACACCGGGAAAGATTAAAGTTCAGGTTATAAAATTAAAAAACCTTAAAGTTTGAGTTAAATCTTAGTTTAAAAAAAAACTTTCAATGTGTCATAAAAAATATTGTTTGCATTCGATAGCACATTTATCCTGGAATACTATCCAAAAAAACAGATTGGGATAATTCCTTCATTTGCAGTTTTGGCATCACAAAAGATAGAGAACGGCGTGAAATTAAAAAAAAAATTAAAATGGCGAATATCTCGGAAACCGAGAGACTTTCATAGAACATAACTTTCGTTTTTCTGATCCGGCACAGTGTCCTCTATCCGTAGGTGCCCGCTTGGCCATTCATTACGGGACACCCTGTATATCCAGTGTTGAGTTACTATTTTCGCACTGTCACGAAATTAAATTAAATAACTTACCACCGGAATTGTGCAATTTAACTCGATTATCACAAAGTTTTGCTAAAATAAAAATCAGCGCGCCATGTTGCTCTCGCGTTCCAAAACGCGATTTGCACGAAAACGCCAACACTCAAACACGATGACAGCACGATTTGAAAATATAAACATTGAAGAAAATCTTGTTTGATCGTTGTGTCAACAAAGATGTGTCAAATTCAGCCACAGATTGCGTTAAAAGTTGCAAAAAAAAAAGAAGAAAAGAATGAATGGTTAATGTTATTACATTGGCAGTATTGAAATTCCTATCACGTGGATGTGACGTAATTTATAATCTCATATTGCGTGATAATATTTTAACTTAGCATAACGTACCTTTGATCATGCTCGCGAAATCGATAATTATGAAGGTGTGGATATAATACTTTATCGTTTATCATATCATATCACGAACAGTCGTGCTAGGGGGGCTGAAGGCCAATTCTCGTAGAAAGACTAAGTACATTTATTTTTCGCTGTAGTAGCCCAATGTAAACTGCACTTACAATAATGTGTTTTCACTCATTTTCCCCACAGAATTCATGCCCTACGTATTCCAAATGCTGTCCCTACTGCTCGAGCTCCGTGGTAACGGCGGCGACGATGCCTACGCAGCCTTACTACCATGTATAGTGGCACCTGCATTATGGGAAAGGCCGGCCAATATCAGACCATTAGTGAGGTTGCTGTGTGCTTACATCTCTAGCAGACCTCAGTTGATCATTAATGAGGGAAAGCTGGTGAGTTTTTTTAGACGACTAACTAATAATCTAAATAAAACTTAGAGGTGGTAAGGGGCACCCAAATGGAACGAAGTTCCTTTCGATTAATTAGTGAAGGAATTGTAAGTTGTTTTTTTTTTGTAAATATTCGTCGCGACATCACACTGTTCAATGCGAAATAGAAAGACAAAACGAAAATAACTGGCTTGCTTTTTATGCAAAAAGTGTCGTTACAACTTTTGGTCATAAGTTTTTCCGTCTAGCCCCCTTTCGCAACGCGCGATAAGGAACTTTCGTTCCAAAAACAGATAGACAAGAAAGTAATCTTATAAGGGTTCCTTTTTTACCTTTTGAGGTACCGAACCCTACAAAGAGTCCCTTCGAAATTAAAATATTGTGATGGACAACTTCAGAACCCTTGGGCGTGGCTCGACATGCACTTTTCTTTTTTTTATACCTACTACTTAAACTTTCTTAGGTTAGGATTAAGCAACCATTTTTAGGGTTCCAAATTTAAAGGGTGAAAATGGGATCTTATTACTAAGACTTCACTGTCCGTCCGTCCGTCTGTCTGTCTGTCACCAGACTGTATAGCATTAACCGCGATAGCTATACAGTTGAAATTTTCACAGATTATGCATTTCTGTTGCCGCTATAACAAAAAACACTGAAAACAATATAATGGTACGAAATCCTTCGAGCGGGAGGCCGGTTTTTTTTAAATTCTACTAGTGTTACCTTCAACCCAAAAGTCTCTGAAAAAAGAACACAAAAATATCCAAAACAACACTAAAAGTTATCGCATTAGGGTTTAGCTCCTTACTTTACATTGATAAACGACGTTTTGCAAACCATACCAACTTATAACTTTGAAATAAAGATAGAAATAAATAAATAAATATTTCAGGACATATTACACATCGCCATCCAGCCCCAAGCTAAGCAACTTAATGCTTGTGTTATGGGTGCCAGATAACGGATAAACTACTTATATACTTTTTTTTTTTTTTGTAAATATATACATATTATACATATAGGAAACACCCAGAACCAGAAACAAGAATTTATGGTCAGCATAAATACTTGTTCCCGGCGGGAATCGAACCCGCAACCTTCTGCGTCGCAGTCGGGTGTTCGCCCGACGCGCCACAGAGGTCGTCAATACTTAACTTAACTTTGAAATAAAGATAGAAATAAAAATACCCGATAAAGACGCGGAAAGAAGAGCGGTGTTGGCTTAGTGGCAGATAGCTCGACTTTCGTTCTGAAGGTCGTGGGTTCGAATCCCGGCCTACCGTTAACGATTATTTTTTCTTAGGAAAAATTATGTGCGCTATTTGAAATTGCTCTTATGGTGAAGGAAAACATCGTGATGAAACCCGCGGCTTAGTTGGCTCCAGAAGAATTAACAAGTTCTCTCCTCTGGACATTGTCGACTAAGCTGAGAGGGTAGTAGGTGCTGGGCCTACTCCATCCTCGCGCAAAAAGGACCCAATTAAAAAGGGTCTAATTGCAGAAAACAGCCCGTATAGAAGTACAAACAGGTACAAGTAAGATCCGGGAAAATAATTACCATACTTACAGACTTATTTTTGTTTTTTCAGAACGCAATTCTCGGAGTATTCCAAAAGCTGATAGCGTCTAAAACGAACGACCACGAAGGATTCTATCTGATACAAACTATGCTTTACAAATATGGGATGTAAGTATTTTACCTTCCAATATATAATGATGGCAATACTTAAGCATATACACAAATAAAAAAAATATAAGATTTTTTTTCGTTTTTCTGAATTACAATAAAATCGTTAGTATAACTCAAATCGACAACCCAGTTGGCACAATGGTCACCATGCTGGACTGCCAAACACAGAGTTGCGGGTTCGCTTTCCGCCTCAGACAAGTATTTAGGCTCAGATATTTGTCTGTGGTCTGGTTGTTTCTATGTATTTTACGTATAAAGTATAAGTAGTATATCCGTCGCCTAGCACCCATAACACAAGTCTAGTTACTAAGCTTGGGGCTAGATGGCGATTTTTGGAATGTCCTGCAATATGTATTTATTTATTATTTCGTGAAATAGATGTGGAAAAAAGATATAAGCATTTAAAGTCACATGTTTTTCATTTTCTTCGTCAGCATCTGATGCGATATGACACTTATAGGAACTTAAAAAACCTAACCTCCTTGCAAACAAGTAATTGCTATTATTCTTTATTTTTGTTTTCCAGGACCGTAATGCAACAGTACACAAAGCAGATAATGACTCTGCTATTCCAACGGCTCTCATCATCGAAAACAACTAAGTATGTACGCGGGCTGATTGCGTTTCTCGGTTTCTACGCAGCACATTTCGGAGCTGATGAACTTGTGGATATCATTGATTCTGTACAGGCCAAGTAAGTTTTATTATAGTCGTTTTTATCCGTGCTTTCATCCGCTTAGGGGTTGAATTTTTCAAAATCGTTTCCTAACCTAACCTAGTTTAGGTAATGTTATATTTTTGGAGTTTACTCCTTAAGAATCGATTTTCATATATAAGGCCCCGGTATGAGAAAAATGTGAGGAGTAAAATCTACTGATGAATGACCTCGTTACGTTTTTGGTGCGCAACATATTCTGCGCACCTTTCACTTTTCAATCGTGTGTTTGTGACTGACTAGCTTGTATACGTCTTGTGTTTAACCGACATATTGTATGTATTGTATATATGAACATGTGTGCTTTGTGAAGTAAACTCCAATCGTGCGTCGGAGCTGACACACACACTTTTTTATCTTAGTGTATTTTTAAGAATTTTATGTTATGTTTACTATTATTTTTAGGCAATTTTTTATTGTTATTTCTAGTTCCAAAAAGGGCAGGCAAAAGACTTTAAACCTACAACCTCGTCTGACACACACTTTTTTTTCGCATTTGTTTTTGCATCGGGGGTTAAAAACAGATTATAATGGTACGGGACCCTTCGTGCGCGAGTCCGACTCGCACTTGGCCGGATTTTTTTTTTAATTTGTCTGACAAATATTTTTTATATTGTAACAGTATGTTCGCAATGTACTGCGACCGCGTACTAGTGCCGGACCTGCAGCGTGTTAGCGGCGCACTGGAGCGTAAGGCGGCCGCCGTTGGATGCGTCAAGTTATTGTGCACATCGCGGCACTTCACTAGCGGAGCGTTAGCACCGCTCTGGCCAAGGGTCATGCAGGTAAATACAATACAATATTTTATTAATAACTCCCTAGTTACATGTCATATATTATAGGTACTTATCTAAAGATAAAGAACAGTCATGATTTCATTAAAATACATTAATTTTACATTTGTTTTGTTGTCGATATATAATATAAGTCTGTAGTAATTAAACATTATAATAAAGTGAAAATAAAGAAATTCTAAAATATCAAAATACATTCGAATCATTTAAAATAAAGAATATAAAATATATAATTAATTACGATAAAGGTGGTTCCAGATATTCGTTGAAAGTATAAAAAGTATACTTCTTCAACCCATCTATTCGAACCGAGGCGTTTACATATCTTCAACAGCCTGTAAAAATAAACTTCTCTTAATTGAATACTCGACATGCTAATGATTGAAATGTCGGCAGTACGCGAAAGTCGTCGATAAGCGATTAATTGCATAGAAATTTCTTATAGTCCCTGCGCGACCTGTATTGTTTTTTGCAGAAGTTGGCGTGATAAAGTCGGCACTCGGCTCCTATATCGTACAAAGTAGTACTTTGCGCCGCGCTTATCGAGCAGGCAGTAATTAAATAATTTTGAACATTAATTTTCTTACTTTGCGCGTTCCTTTACTTGCGTCCCTCGAAAGCCCCCGTTTATTTAGGGGTCTTTGAGTCACGAGTGAATGAGATATCTTAATATATAATAATAAATATTGCAAGACATTTCACACATCGCCACCTAGCCCCAAGCTAAGTAACTAGACTTGTGTTATAGGTGTTAGACAACGGATATACTACTTATATACTTTTCTTTTGTAAATATATACTTATAATACATAGAAACAACCAAACCACAGACAAATATCTAAGCATAAATACTTATCTGAGGCGGGAATCGAACCCGCGACCCTGTGTTTGGCAGTCCGGCATGGTGACTATTGTGCCAACTGGGTCGTCAATCTTCTAGGGGCGCGTGCTACATCTCAAACCGCATCGTCACCTACCATCGTGTGAGATAGTTCAATAATTATAATTATTTATTATCGCGTCTAAACCGTGCGTTGTTACAATATCGACAGCCCAAAATAAGCACTTAGAGAATAGATTAGGGCTCTTTTTTATACAAAACTAGCGACCCGCCCCGGCTTCGCACGGCTGTATTATGCATATATTATATCTAAAAACCTTCCTCTTTAATCACTCTATCTACTAAAAAAACCGCATAAAAATCCGTTGCGTAGTTTTAAAGATCTAAGCATACAAAGGGACATAGGGACGGCGAAAAGTGACTTTATTTTATACTATGTAGTGATAGTGATAGTCTTGCATTTTATCTCATTTCACCTGATGGGAAACAACGACGAGGTCGAGGATGTAGCATGATTGGACACAATGATGGAACGCGACGAGTCACTTGCCAGCATGGCTTTGTTCCAGAGGGTGGTTTTAGAAGCTGCCAAGGCCTACCACCGCTTGATTGGCTGCTCCTTTAACGCCTAACTTCAAGGCCTAAATCCTACGGACGTTCTACCTACGTCCATATGGCATCCGTCTAACAGTTTGTCGTTTCTGTTCCTCAGGCTTTAATATCGCTGTTCGAGTTACCTACAGACGAGACAACACTCCCGGACGATCATTTCATAGAAGTAGATGACTCGCCCGGCTACCAAGCGCAGTACGCGCAACTCGCCTGCGCCAGTCGGCGGACAGACGACCCGCTTGCTAGTACGTATAGACCTTCTACGGCTTTCTTCGGCGTCTTAACGCCTTGGATCTGTTCTACCTTCTACTTTTTCTTTACGAAAGTACAACTTACTTTCGTAAAGAAAAAGTAGCAACGCTCCGCGGTTTTGACCGCGTAACTCCCGGTCCCATGGGAATAAGGAATAGCCTATGTTACTTCCAATTAATCAATATATCCTCATACCAAATTTCATCAATATCTGTCTAGTAGTTTCCGAGCCTATTCGTTACAAACAAAAAAATCTTTCCTCTTTATAATATTTGACTAACAACATTGAAAATCATGGTTTTTTTTTGAGATCATGCTCACAAAGGTTAAGATAACAACTATTTATGAATATACATATATTTGAAATGGAGCAATTAATGTTATGTCCATAGGTCCTTATCATTAAGGTACGACGAAGTATCATAGTACGCCTTTTTTGAACCTGTTAATGGACATGACTTAATTATAAGGGATAACCGCCGGTTTGATGTCCACATCATACTTTGCCATTAAACGTTGTTATTGTAAAGGGCCTCTACATCTTGGATTCGCCTCTGCGCACACCACGTATAACAGACAAATAATAATAAAACATAATAATTTTTGGAGGTACTTGGTTATATGTACCTCGAAAGGGAAGATCTTCCACTGGGCAGGTGTTATACCCGGTAGGCCGCGGCCCAACGATGTTTCGTTGGAACTTGTATATGAGCTTACTAGTGACCCGCTCCGGCTTCGCACGACTATTTTATGCATGTATTATACATATAAACCTTCCTCTTGAATCACTCTATCTATTAAAAAAACCGCATCAAAATCCGTTGCGTAGTTTTAAAGATCTAAGCATACAAAGGGAAATAGGGACAGAAAAAGCGACTTTGTTTTATACTATGTAGTGATCTTCAGACAAACTTCGCTTGCGCGATCTAGGATCAACTATCGTATCAGTGGCGCCATCTGTTGGTGGCGTTGTGAAGCGTCGCCACATTAGATATTATCCTGTGACATATTAATTTGTTAAATAACAATGTTCCCAGGTGTAGACGACCCGAAGCGCTTCCTGGCCCAGTCACTCGGCGAGCTGTCCCGGGCCTCCCCCGCCCTCATACCTCAACGTCTGGCCGCCCTCGACGAGCCACATCGCAATGCTCTACACTCATACTTGCAAGCTTATAGTGTACAGATTTGTTAATTGTTTACGATATTACTGAGCGTGCCCGCCCTTTGTATGGAAGTGCTGTGCCTCGATTCACTAAGGCTTAAGTCTTCGGGTGTGATTATTGCGCGATAACTCCAGTTTTTGTATGGCAATCGCTAATCACACGCCCGAGAATCGAGGCACTGATTTGGACTGAGGACTTTGTATGTAAGGTTATGTTTTTTTGATTAGTTAGTTGTCGCCCGCTGGCTTCTTAGCCTATCTCACCGGGACATCATAGCGACGTTGCCGGCTACTTATCCAAATAAAGCTGCGGTCCGAATATAGATGATAGCGCTGACAGTGCTAACGATCAGCAGGCTGATTCACAAACCGTGGGAAGGCTACCGAAACGAAAAAAATTGAAAGACAAGGATAGCGACACGTCAAAAGTTGCGGGAGGGAAAGAGCAGCAATATTTATTTTTGGAAGTTCGTTGTCATTCGTTGGAAGACGGTTTATGAATCATTCATGAATCAGGGGACAGATCTCCATGTTCATGATTTCGAACCGGATTTTAGAGCGTCAACTATCAACAGAAATGTCATTTTAATACTTTCTTTGTTTGAAGTGTTGTGTACAAATACGATTATTAAACTGCTCCTGTAACACATTTTTACATTTAAAACCACTGATAGACACTTCCAAACTCAGGTCCAAACATTTAAATTCGAATTTAGCTCGTAAAAGAACGGATGCAAACTTCAATTTGACAGTTCGCTCCCAGAGATTTCGCTGGAGAGCAGTGTCGTCGTAAGCACAATATGGCGTCGTTGATAACGTATTGTATTCATGACGTCATACATTCTTTCGTGAGCGCGTATAAGAGCGTTAATGGCATTTCGGAACGCGTTTGAACGGCCTGACAGCGCTTAAAGTCGATTTCGAACCGCAGACTAATTAGAATTAAGATGCATGGAAGTTAACACACTTGACGACGGTGACTTCAATACGAATTGGATACGTAGATCGTGATGTCGCCATGACGTCCCGGTGGAGGTAGGGACCTTAGGCTGCCTGTCTACAGAAGCGGAGCGAGGTAGCGGAGCGGCGTTTCATTGTGCAACTTAAGGGGTCCATACCTTGCTACACAGCCTACTTAATAGTTACTACCGGCACCGGTCGCCTTCGTTGGTGAAAATTGTTGATTGTTACAAATGTGTTTTGTTTTTCTCAAAAGTGCTGAAATGGAATTGTAGGTAAGATTTTCACCGACATTTTGGTGTGACTTTGAGCCGAAAATTCCCTATAGTTTTGAAGCTATCCTAAAATTAAGAAAAAACTATTATAACTTTAAAATGGCAAGGAGTTTTTGTCTCCAAGTACCCGAATGTCGGTAAAGATCTCACCTACAATTCCATCTCAGCACTTTTGAGAAAAACAAAACACATTCGTTACAATCAACAATGTTAGTTGTAAGCGACGGGTATTTCTGACGCGTTGCGTTTGGCGTAAATGGCCTTAATAACTCCACATGCAAAGTTTTAAGCCTTATTAAGCGTGGTTTTAACGCCCGATGAAAGATGTTGTCTGTCTGTATGTAAGGTATCTTTGCTCTCAAAGATAATCGATGTCCGATTTGAATACGAAAGTATATGTTTCCGTTAGTGTTGTCAGCTGTTTAAAACCTGTAGCACTTTGGGTATTATAGTTAGGGAGTTCCCATTAAAATAAAAGCAAAACTTCGAACAAAAATGCGATAGAATCGCTCAGTCGATTACGGTATACTACTGCATATAGACTGTAGATATACCATCATATAGCGGCATGCGTCGCCACGCTAAAAATCGGTTTTACGTGCGGCTATAGATGTTTCACATCAAAATTACTTGTTTGCAAGGAGGTTCTTGAAGTTCCTAGTAATGGCGTCAGATGCTGATGGATAAAATGGAAAACATGTGACTTTTAATGCTAATATCTTTTTTCCACATCTAGTTCACGGAATACCATCAATGTCATTGTAAAACGGAGAACTTTATCATACAGTCAATTAGGGTAACTTTGACACACCACTACTATATTTTTTTAGCTTACTTTTACTGTGATAGGTATGAGACAAAAGAGTTTATTTAATCTGTGCTCTCAGATTGGTTTTCATAATCTCAAGTTAATTAACATTTGCAAAAATCACAAAATATACCAAAAACTGGCAATTTTGTTGTGTGTCAAAGTTATAACCCCTGTAAGGTTAACTTTGACACAGATGAGATTTATCGCAGGAATCATTACTTCTATATCGTTTTTAGCTTTAGGGTAACATTAGTTTCAGTTTATAACAAATGTCAGATGCAGTGAAGTCATAGAAAAATCAATAAAACCATAAAGTTGTAGTTCTATCTTATATTTATATAGCAGCAAAATTGACGAGTTATTTAAAAAGTTAAGAGCACTGAAAAAACACAATAGTAGCCGCGTCCCTTTCAGTATCTTTTTGACAATAACTTTGTTTGACAGCTCTTATTTTTTTTATTGAGTTCGTTTACGAAGTTTGTAACGTACACAAATTGTATAAATTTAATGTTTTGCAATAAATGGTGCTCACGTGAAAAATAAAAAAGTACATTGAAATTTGACTGTCAAAGTTACTCTTGATAATCAAAGTTACCCCGATTGACTGTACTTTTTCTATTTGTGTATATTTTAAATGTCCGTTTTGGACCGCAGTAAGTGACAAATGATTCCCGTAACCGATTAAAACAAGCATTGAAAAATCAATAACTAGGTACCTTTTATTGATTGATTTTGCGACTACCAAATGGTGACCCGCAATTATATCAAAGCAGTTCAATACTTAAAAGCTTGTTAAAAAATGGTTTAGCACGGTAAGTGCATAGGTACGACCAGGTAGCAAGTAGGTATCTAATGTTTTTGAGTTATTTCTCGAAAATCAAGATAAAAAAATTTAATTAACTTAAAATTACGTAGTTACATACAGATCGACCTAATAAAAGCTTGTTAAGAGGAAAGGGTACCGGGGACTCTCTTCATACAAACTATTGCAAACGTAGTCGACTGTTTTCTCCCTGGATAATAACACTAGAGCAAATATTTTTGGTGCATAAAACTTATAACTGCCATGACCATGCCCCTATTTTTTTTTAAATATATATTTTTTTTTTTAATCTTAATTTCTATGATAATTAGAAAATGACAAAAAAAAACAAAAATAGGGGCATAGTCATGGCAGGTTTTATGGCACAAAAATATTTGTGCTAGTGTCATTATCCAGGGAGGAAAGTCGACTACGTTTGTATGGAGAGAGCGCAGGTACCCTTTCACCTTAAATCTGATCGTTCAAAGTAGGGCAAAATCGAGCCCAAAAGAGTCGGTTACATAACAGGTGAAACAAAAGCGTGTTAAAAATATGATCAATTCCCATTTCTAAACTACCTAAAGTGCGCCCGGACTAAGTTTTGATATTATTTTTTCAATATTGTTAATGAATGGCGCAGGGCGTCGAAATCAAAATGATTGTGATGAATTAAGATAGGTATGTATGTGTTAGGTATTTGATAGTTGTATGATTATAATGAGTTAATACAGTTAACTAATGTATCCTTCGCTTTTTTTGTAGTAATAAATAAATATTTTTTGTAATATAATGTTGTCTTATTAAAAAACCCTACCAGTGGGGATATGTTACCCTATTGACGATAAAAATATATGTGACGTCATAATTTGTAACGGTTATTAATCGGAAAGAGGATGTACCTACCTTTATAATCTAACCCCTTTGCTAGAACTTAGGTAGGTACAGTATGGGTCATAAGTAAAATGGTCAATTTGCTGCAATAATACTATCAACAAGTATTGGAGTTATGACCTTCTTCTAATAGACGTTACACACAAACTTAAATACTTGAATTAAAAGTACTCATTGTGATTATTATTTTCATCATGTTAGCTATGTCTTTAGTTGGCCGAGAGGTATAAGCCGCCACCCGCTACACCAACCGACGCGTAGGTTGGTGTAGCGGGTGGCGGCGAACCCACGTCGCGACGTGGGTTCGATAGGTTACGTCGTAATGTTCAAATAGTGCTGCACAGGATTGTAAATGTTACGGTGGGCAGAGACTTGTGACCGTTCATTGTACCTAGGAATCAAAGGGTAGTTGGGCTCTTTGTGGATAAACTTACATGTGGTAAAACCGGTATTATGAAGAAGAAAGATTCGATTGTTTGCTTGAATAGGCTCTGAAACATTCGTTACCCACCGTACTACCAGTCGACACTCCCGGTAGTGTAGTGTCGTAGGGTTTTTTTTTCCCTTCTACACTACTCGCCAGTAGTGTTAACATCTCCGTGCATATAATACCAGCTTAGTCAACCATTTGCTCTATAAAATAGTCGTTGGTCTGTAAAAAGTACTAGGCAATCAGAAGTTCGTAGAAGGTACTAATCACACTTATTACGTCATCTCTCTCTTTCTTTAATTTTTCTCTTTCCTTTATCGTGTAAATTGTTTTATAGGAATTGGTATGTAAGTACTAGGCAATCCGAAGTCAGTAGAAGGTATAAAATCAAATTAATAACGCTATCTCTCTCTTTCTTCAACTGCTATCTTCCCGTTACCTTGTAAATTGTTTGATAGTAATTTGGTCTGTAAGTACCAGGCAATCAGAACTCAGTAGAGGGTATCCTACAAAAAACTGTCAGATATCTAATATGAAATCATGCTCGAGTTCATTGAATTATTTTTCCAGTTTTTAAGAAAGGCCGAAAGTACTGGACCGATTTTAATCCCGATATTCCCACGGGATCGGGAGTTACGCGGGTGCGGCCGCGGGGCGGGACTAGTTAAAAATAAAACAATAAAATTAAGACCAACATTTATTTATGAAGCAATTTGCTATTTTGCGAAACCACAAGTGATACGTAACAAAAATGTCACCTAGATATTTTAATATAATCTAAACAAACCACATAGATATCAATTTAGTTAAAAAAAAAAAAAAAAAGTCTACACTTAATTGCTTAAACAATATTTTACGTGCAAACAACATTTATTACACAAATTCAGTTAATTACGCAAAAAGAAAATTCTACGGGTTTTCTACAGAGGAAAACTTTGTTCTAAAAGTTTCGCCAAGAGGATGTTTAAATATCCCATATTAACAGTAAGGCAGTTTTTTGGAGATTTAAAAACATTAAACGCTATTTTTTTTAAACATTTTTCCAAGCTAAGTACATAAATGATTAAGTACTATAAAGGCATTTGCAAACTATAATTAAATGTACAATTTTCACACGCATACAATTTTCCTAATACAATATATTATATAGGTAGGTAAGTGCATTCAAATATTCGTAATATTAATAATTACTAAAAACTTGTTAAAAACGTAAAATGAAGCTTGAAATTTTAGACAGATCAAAATCAATGACTTTCAAAATATATAACCAGAAAATAGAACGGACAAGTTAGAAAAATTATGTCGCAAAATTTTGTACTGGTTAGTACAAATTTTGTGTTAATTAAAATAAAAACAACGACAAAGTTTTTGTATGAATAATGTTCTCTATTTTTATTTAAAAGTTATAGAAAAGTCAGGAGACAAACGCGTTCAGATTTATGATACGCGGGTCATATTACAAAATTTCGTAAGATTATTTTTTAATTAAAAACAAATATAAGTATAATTAAAATAAATAAACTGAAAACACGATATGTGATACAATATTTTAAACTATATCAACGGATAAAATTATACATTGCAATTAGAACTACAACACTGATTGTGACGTCATAATTCGAGTGTTATTTGGTACGATCATTGACAATGAATTACCTACCAGAGACTGTCAGTCATAAACAAAAATGCGTCACAATAAACTTCTTATTTCTAGATGGCGCCACCGCTGTTTACCGTGAATTTATCTTAAACTTTACGTAATTTAAAATGAGTTTTAATCTATTTTTGAAGCATAATGTTCAGCTTCTGTTAGAAAAGGTAATATTATAAATTACAAACTGAAAAAAAGATCTCACAGTTCTCAAATTCTTGATTGCAACGCCATCATCATCAAAAGTTTGTAGATTTCATTTCGTAGAGATTTCTAACAGATGGCGTTATTAAAATGCACGGACGCTGTTTATATGGCGGTGTTTATAAGACTATATCTTAGGTCTATGGTTAGTCAGATTAAACTTCTTTCTAGTCTTAAATAACCAGATTGAAGTTAATTTTCTACCTTTAGCGTCACAATAAGTTTATCATAATTCTAATTGCAGTGTACTAAGATAATTATGATACTTCTCCACCCCAAACCACCAAAATTCAATGTAAATAAAATAATAATCACCATTTTAACATTTCATTCAACATTATTGGAATATATCAGATAAATATGGTTATGGTTGCACAAATACTTTGGTAGGACCCAGTTGTCTGGGGCATTGCGCGCGCGCATCAGGTGGTTGCGCTATTAAAAATGTGCGAGGTGGATTGCACTTTATTTAATATTCCTTGTATTTGTTTGAAAATGGGAATGTCTTCTTGTACAACCATTATATCCATTTCACAAAGGAAGTGCCGCGGTATTTTCAGGAACAATGTTCCCAAATGGACTATGAGCCTAAATCAATAAACCATAATACTCGCTACAGTTAAACGCTTATATTTCTGTGGCTCCGACATGGACATATAGCCGAGCGTATGTTTATTCCATTTGTACCGAAGCCTTCTGACGTGAAAATGACACAAAAGATATCAGCGATTGACTGGAGCAAGGAGAGTTATTTATTTAGACTGTTGTCTTGCTGTTTTTTAGGTTCGTATTTGAATGCAGAGCCTGCGAAACTTCTTTTGCTAAATGAACTCCTAACTCCTTTATTCATAAAAATTGAATGCCTATAATTATTAAAAAAAACGTTTTGACATTTCGCACCTTCATAAATGACAAATGTGTGAATATGACAGAACATTTATTAACAAACGAGGTCTAACGTTTATGAATAAGAGTGTAAATCGTTAGTCAGTTTAACGCGAAGGTCGTCGTGTTAAAATCAGCACTATATTACCAAACTATATCATTTTGAGGGTGGTACTCCGTAAATAACTATGACAATGAGTTCTTATAATGCTCCTATTAGCGATGATCCATATTTTCATTCACAGAAGAAGATCATTTCTAATTTTCTACCAGTAGTGTTGGGAATTAATCAATATTTTAATCATCATAGTAATCAATTTAAAAATCAATTGCAATTAATCTATTACTTGCTTAATGCTATTTTTTTAATTTACTCATTGTATTGCAAGATACAAATAAAATAATGCAAATGTTTTTAATTGTTGTAAAAACAATTAATAATCATTTTTCTCTGCTCAGTGAAATTTTAGAGAACTTCGAAAGGCATTTCGATCGAGCGATGATTAGATGTTTTTTTTAAACAGAACCATTTAGATTGGTCAACAAAACATTTTTTTTAATAGATTGCGCGTGCGCTGAATTTTGGGTCAAATAGAGTGTTAGATCAAGTAATAAGTTTTAACCGACTTAAAAAGAAGAAAGAGGTTATCCATTCCACGCGTATGTATTTGTTTATGAATAGGAGCATTAAATGAACAATTTAAAATAGAAAATCGGCTACAAACTGTGTTTTAGAACAAAATACTTTTTAGATTACTTCCATAATCTTATAATGTAATTTAAAAAAATATAACTTTGATTAACTTTAGATTTTTAAGGCCGCTGATCGTGATTTAGTTAGGCTGCAATAGTTTTTTTTATAATTTTAGTATTTTGTACTTACGAGTTATGTCAGATAAACAAAAATGTATTGCTATTGTATTTTTCAAACGTAGAAAATTTCGGCACGTAAACGTCTATAAAATAGTAGTGACGTTATACTGGTATAGTATTTTTTTATTGGCATAGGTAGTAACGTTATATTGACATAGTATTTTTTGATTGGCGTTGTAACGTTATACTGGCGAAGTAATTTTTTATTGGCGTAGTGACATTATACTGGCGTAGTTTATTTTTATTGGCGTAGTAATGTTATACTGGCATAGTCATTTTTTATTGGCGTAGCGACATTATACTGGCGTAGTAATTTTTTACTGGCATAGTAATTTTTTACTGGCGTAGTGACATTATACTGGCGTAGTATTTTTTTATTGGCGTAGTAATTTTTTACTGGCGTAGTGACATTATACTGGCGTAGTAATTTTTTATTGGCGTAGTAATGTTATACTGGCATAGTCATTTTTTATTGGCGTAGCGACATTATACTGGCGTAGTAATTTTTTACTGGCGTAGTGACATTACACTAGCATAGTAATGTAATTTTTTATTATTTCACCTTACAAATCCCAATCAGCGGCCCTATATCGTTTAACAAACAGACCACCACCTCCAAGTTGGTATAGTTTCTAGTGATTGTTTCATTTGAGCGCGCACTCGATGAAGACCTGCGTGGACTCGAAGGGGGGGTCCTGTGCTGGCGGCGAGGGGGGCGGAGACACTAGCGCAGGGGGAAGGGGGGTGAACTCGGCCGAGCTTAGGGGGAGGGTGTCCTTTAGTAGCTCCCTGGAACAATGATACATACAATTTATACTTATTTCTATTTTTAACGATGGGGTGTTATAAGTTTGACGTATCTGTGCCTGTCTGTGGCATCGTAGCTCCCGAACGGATGAACCGATTTTGAATTTGTTTTTTTTTGTTTGAAAGGTGCATTAGTCGAGAGTGCTATGTTTAATCGAAATCGGTTCAGCTGTCTTAATGTTTTAAATTCTAAATTTATTTTTTTACTTATGATAGGACAGCGTTTGACCACTATCACACCTGCCTGATGGTAGGTGACGATGTGGTCTAAGATGTGGCGCTTTCCTAGAATAGAGGAGATACCTTGAAGACCCCAAATTGTACACGTCAGGAAAGACAGACGCAGGCAACTGATTCCATTCCATTGTCATACAAATATGGAATGACGACGTAAAACGCTTCCTTTCTGATATTTCCACCATGAATCGGTGACGCATATCAGTTTGCCTGGTTGTCTGAAAGAATAGAGATGGCAAAATTACGTAGTGCAGTTCTCTTGGATGACTTACCATACTTCAGCGTCGACGATGTACTTGACAGTAGGTGTAGGGAACCCGTTGAATGGCGACGCGACTGGCAGAGTGTAGGCGCCCATGTCGGGCCACACGAGCCACGAGCCGAGCGGCTGCGCGGGCAGCTTCGTAGACGGCAAGATGCAGTCCAAGCCGTCGCAGGATGGACCCCATACTGAGCACGTTATTGGCTTCGTGCCAAGCTCCTGTTTTAAAAAAAAACAAATGGTTTCACCCAGTCGGTTTATGGACGATAATTTTGTAAAATTGAGTTTTTATGTATTTTTTTTCCATTATACTATAAGTCTTGTATTCGTCACTCGTCACCATAACCCAAGCCCTGATGAGGGATATTAATATTAAATACTCTCATGTTACCATGACGCATGCCGTCACACATCGGGAATGGCAAGCGTCATGTTCCGGTAACATGACACTTTTGTGATAATGCAGGTGTTTCTTCAATTTATTAGACTTTTTGATTAGTTTTTTTTGTTACTATTGTCCAATGCTGGGTAAAGGCCTCCCTAACATCTTTTCAAGCATCCACGGCTAGGTTTAGTCTATGTCAAAATTGTCAAATGCATCGAGATCGTCACATCATAGTCTATGGTCGAAAAAGTGTTTTTTTCACCCGGTCAGAAAAGCCCATACAGCCTCATCTTTACAAATTTCATGCCTAATATAAGAGATATCAAAAAATGCTGAAAGGAAAACGAGTGCCAAATTTTGGCAAAAACTACAACTGCATCATATTTTTTTTAGAACCGTCAGAAGCTTTAGCCAGAAATCAAACCCATTCATTTTGCAAAAAGTAATTATCCTATACTTATATATCAATAAATAGTGTCCTGGAATCAAATATAATATGGAGAAATCATGAATCAGTTCTGACTGAACAATGTTTTACCTTAAGTGGCTTGGTGGTGACATGCTGATGGTCGTAAAGGATGCAGTTGAAGGAGCCGTAGACGCCATCGTTCACGAAGTACATCGTGTGCTTCTCGCCATCTTCCTCGGCAGCAGGGATCTGAAACGAATCATATTTATATTTAACCTTTTACCCGGGATAGGTCAGCGTTTGACCACTATCACACCTGCCCGATGGTAAGGTGACGATACGGCCTAAGATCTTCTTCTTTTTCGTCTCGTATAGTGGCTCACCTATTGTTAGAGTTTTCAGATCGCCTTAAGGCCTCTAACTTGACCTAATGACTGCTACTAGAGGTTGCAACCGGGACCAACGGGTTAAGCCGTGCCTTCCGAAGAACGGAGGGGTCACGAAAACACATTTTTGCCACACTACTAATTGGCCACCCATCGAAGTAATGACTGCGCCAGGCGTCGCTTAACCCGCACGACCGTAAACGATCAGCGAGGGTCACTAAGCTGTGAGCCTCCTCAAAGTTACATATTCACTCGCGACTTGAAGACTACCAAATCGTACACGTCAGGAAAGACGACGCAGGCAACCGATTAGCTTGTTGTACGAATAAGGAATGACGAAGCAAAACGCTTAGTGCGGACGTCTGGTATGTCCGCCATGAATCGGACTAGACTTCCTCAGATTATATTGTTGTGTTCGCCATCTGTATGTCTAGCCTAGTTCGCATTAAGCTAGTATTTTAGTCGAGTAGCGAGTAATTTAGTAGCTAAAATACTAGCTACTACCCAAAAACCGTTCGCACTTTGGGCGAGTACAGTTTACAAGTGAGTGGTGTATTGCAAGATGAACAACCTACAAAACAATGCAACGATGATGCGGCAACTAATCAACTCGACTTATTCGAGAGGTTCGGACTTGTTTAGCCGGTGAGCCAGTGAACAGGGACGCGGGGTGCTACTCGCTACTCGCCTAATAAAAATAGAATAAAATGGATCGACTCGACTAAATTACTAGCCTAATGCGAACTAGGCTTAAGAGATTGTAATTTTTGGTAAGATTGGTAAGTAAATTACCTCACGGATGGAGTGCAGCATGGTGGCAAGGGTATACGCAGCCGCAGCGAAGTACCGTCCGGGCTCAGCGATCACACGGACACCGCAACCCGCAGGGAAGTGGACATCTAGGGCCGCGTTTATCACTTCCGACACCTGTGCAATGGTAATCTACAGTTAGTAGCTGCTCGTAAGAATATACGAAACCAGCTGTTGCCCGCGACTTCGTACGCGTGGTCCTCTTGAATCACTCAATCTATAAAAAAAACCGGCATCAAAATCCGTTGCGTAGTTTTAAAGATCTAAGCATACATAGGGACAGACAGCGGGTAGCGACTTTGTTTTATACTATGCAGTGATTACAAAAGCCACTTTAAATTAACTAGACTTATCAAACATAGCTATAAATCCGAACTTATGGACCATTAGAATAAAAATGTGTTATTCCAGGATCAGCTATGCCTACCGTAACGTTTACAATCCTGTGCAGCACTATTTGAACATTATAACAACGTAACCTGTGGATCGAACCCGCGTCGGTTGGTGTAGCGGGTGGCGGCTTATACCACTCACACAACTAAACACATAGCTAACATGTTGAAAATAATAATCACACTGAGTACTTTTAATTCAAGAATTTATGTTTGTGTGTAATAGACGTATTAGAAGAAGGTCGTAACTTCAATACTTGTCGATAGTATTATTGTAGCAAAATGATCATTTCCTTATGACATACTGTACCAAGTTTCATCGCCAGTTTAATAGTTTTTTACGTCAAATAGTAATAAATTGAGTAAGCTGTATTATGATAACTAAAATTAATGTATTAACCTGCAATATGTCAGTATGCGATCCGCCCGGGAAGCCTCCCCCGATGTCTAGCAACGTCATAGTGTGGCCGAGGTCTGCGGCGTACGCGAACAGCGAGCGGCAAGTTGTGATAGCTCGCTCGTACACGCCGAACTCACCTGCGCCTGAACCCACGTGGAATGATACACCGATCACCTGGCAAATACATATTAACTTATAAACAACAACAAAACAAAATTCTAACTTTAAAACAACTCTAGCAACAACTTCTTCTTATCCTTTCCTCTCAAAACATTTTTTTACAAAAAATATTAAAAACCAACTTAATCCAACTAATATTATAAATCCGAAATAAATTTTAATACTAGCTGCGCCCATAAATTTCTACGAAATTTTCTTAATTTTTTCTTTTATAAGAACCTTCTCCTGATAATAACAAACACAACAAAAAAAAAGAATTAGTGAAATCGGTTCAGCTGTTCTCAAGATTTGCGCATAAGTATCCCTTTGGCAATTTTCAGCCAAATCAGTCCAGCCGTTTGACTGTGAAAATAGAACAAACAAAAAAATTAATAAACAAACTTTTGGATTTTTAATATTACTAGCTGCTCCCCGTGGTTCCACCCGCGTAAGCCTTGATCCCGTGAGAATATCGGGATAAAAAGTAGCTTGTTACTTTTAATGGATCAATTGGTATATTCATACTTAAATCTGTCCAGTAGTTTTGAAGCCTATTCGTTGCAATCAAAAAAATCTTTCCTCTATATAATATAAGTATAGATAACTTAGGAAATTGACTAGCTGCACTCTCCAGTTTTACCCGCTTTAGAGCCAAATCTCTGGGGAAAATCTGGATAAATAATAGACGCAGAGCGCGTTTGCGTAAGGCGGTGGAAACTATGGAGCACATCCTGTGTGAATGCGACGACTTAGCAGCGAAGCGTATGAGCCTCCTTGGGAGGAATGAGCATCCTAAGCCGGAAGAATACAGGTTTCTTTCTCTCAGTGGGATCACCGCGTTAATCGACCACTTCTTCAAAGAGTAAGAAAAATTAAGGTAGGGGTAAACACAAAAGATTCCACTGGGTCGAAGTGTTGCTGGCTATGTCAGCCCCCGAAATAAGATAAGGCAATCACAGTTTTCAGTTGATAATAAAGTTAAATTCTGGTGTATATCGAATACTTACGTTAAGTTTATACATGGCAGCCAGCTTGAGTAGAATGGGAGCTTCGCGGGCCGCGTCGCAACCGAACTTCATGCCGAGCGGACACTGCGCGGACTCTGCGTCGCATCGGATACGGATCACCAACCTGTTAATATTACACATAAAATATTTATCAAAACGTAAAACTTGTTGTAAAAGTATTGAACACTAGTCTAGCTTAGGGCTTGATGGCGCTGAACTGTACTACATGTCAATTTATTTTATTTTATAAAAGACGATGTGAATGATCAAGGAAGCTGCACGTTTTAACAACAAACCTTTACAACAGTTTTATTACTTACCTAACCTTAGGTAATATTACTTATTTAAGCTACATAGATGTAAGTTACTGTGCTCTGGCTCGTGATTGGTCAAATCAAGGCCACCGCTGCCCCGTCTCGCTCGCACCGCACTGCTACTTGTGCGATATTGATGTCCTATGCATCTTCGGCATAGCCATACTCTAAGACGCTGTCTTAATAGACAATCGCACGACCGCATCGCGCGGCCGATGCGGCCTAAATGAAAATAAAAAAAAAAAAAACAAAAAAAAATCGCAAAAAAAAAAAAAAAAAAAAAACGATCAAAGGGTTATGAAAATCGCGATCGTACGACCTTTTTGACAAGATCGTGCAACCATTTTGACAGGATCGTGCAACCATTTTAAAAGGGTCATGCAACTATTTTTGACAGCAATTTATAGTATTTAGGCCGCATCGGTCGCGCGATGCGGTCATGCGATGGCTATTTAGGCAATGTAGGACAGCACTAACTAGACAAATTAGGACAACGCCTAAGAGATAAGTGTGTGTACTAACTGCGCATCCGGCATGAGCTGCTTGATCTTCTGCAGCTCGATCTCAGAGTCGAAGGTCATCACGTCGACGCCTAGAGACGCAGCGCGACGGATGTGGGAGCTCATCTTGGCGGGGTTCGCGAATATTATGCGACTGAAACATAACAACTACATTAGAAAACATACTAGTAGACTAGCTTTTGCCCGTGACTTCGTAGTTTGAACCAAGGAATCATGTTGTCTCAATCAAACTTCACCCCCCTAAGGGGTAGAATTGTATCGGATGCCTACGTCATACAAGTAACATACCCTCCAAGTTTCAGGTCTCTACGATCTACGGTTTAGGCTGTGCGTTGATCCGTCAGTCACTCAGTCAGGACAAAGCATTTTATATGTAGGTATAGATATTTCGAGTTTAATTCGTATTTTATGTCAAAATCGGGTACGCAACTCCTTTCAGCATTTTTCGCTATCTCTTATAGTTAAGGATATAGCCCTGAAGGCCCACGTACAAAAATTACCCTGTATAAGGATTAACCAGGATACTTACTCAGGGTGAACACCGAGGGAAGTGACCAGTTCGATTTCAGCTTTGGAAGCGCAGTCGAATCCGGCACCCAGGGCAGCCAGCGTGCTTACTAGAAGCTTGTCATCGTTGCACTTAACAGCTGTCACAAAATTGGATCTTATTAGCGAAGGGTTTAATTTAAAAACCGGCCAAGTATGGATCGAACTCACGTATGGTTCCGTACCATGTTGTATGGAGCCCCAGTTTTTTTTTGTTTTTAGTATTTGTTGTTATAGCGGCAACAGATATACAGAATCTGTAATTTCAACTGTCTAGCTATCACGGTTCATGAGATACAGCCTGGTGACAGACAAACGAAAGGACGGATGGACAGTTAAGTCTGGGTGTGTATTTAATTCTAAAAAGAAAAATATATAAGAATGATATACGTTGGGTGACCACCATAACACAAGCCTAGTCGGTTAGCTAAAGACTCTTGGCGTTGTTGTGTAAAGTATCCTACAATAATATTTATTATCTTATACTAGCGACCCGCCCTGGCTTCGCACGGCTATATTATGCATGTATTATACGTATAAACCTTCCTCTTGAATGACTCTATCTATTAAAATTAAACCGCATCAAAATCCGTTGCGTAGTTTTAAAGATTTAAGCATACATAGTGATATGGGGACATAGGGACAATTTGACGACCCAGTTGCCACAATGGTCACCATGCCGGACTTCCAAACACAGGGTTGCGGGTTCGATTCTCGCCTCAGACAAGTATTTATGCTTAGATATTTGTCTGTGGTCTGGTTGTTTCTATGTATTATAAATATATATTTACAAAATAAAAAGTATACAAGTAGTATATCCGTTGTCTAGCACCCATAACACAAGTCTAGTTACTTAGCTTGGGGCTAGATGGCGATGTGTGGAATGTCCTGCAATATTTATTATTTATTTATTTATTTATTAGACAGACAAACTGACATTGAATTCGTAAAAAAATGCAGATCACTCAGCGTGGGGATTTGCGACTGCTGCTAATTTAAATAATAAATATTACAGGACATTCAACACCTCGCCATCTAGCCCCAAGCTAAGTAACTAGACTTGTGTTATGGGTGCTAGACAACGGATATACTACTTGTATACTTTTTTTTTGTAAATATATACTTAATATACATACAGACACCCAGACCACAGACAAATATCTAAGCATAAATACTTGTCTGTGGCGGGAATCGAACCCGCAACCCTATGTTTGGCAGTCCGGCATGGTGACCATTGTGCCAACTGGGTCGTCATCTAGTTATTTATATGTAGCTAGTTATAGTCTAGCTAGTTATTTATATCTAGAATATTATCAAACTTACCATAGTAAGGCTTAACCCTCGGCATGAGATGTACCCACCGCTGGTACCTCGCGACCACCTCGCCAACGTCCATGACGTAGAAGGGATCCTCCTGTCCTGCGGCCACCACCTCCTCCATCACAGAGCCCACCGTCCAGGAACCTTGCATCACGCGGACGTGGTCCAGTTCTACTGTCTGCGGTACCTGAACAATTAAATAGTCTTTAGTAAATGTTACCATAGACAAAGTCAGCTCCTTTATCATCCTCTTAACTGACTCGGCCGTATTCAGATGAAAGGACTGTTTAAATTCAAAATGTACAGTCGGCTGCATGATTGCTGACTAACCGTAGAGCTCCAAAACGGCTGTTATAAGAATGTTTTCAACACAAGCAAGATTCTAGGCACCTGCTTTAGTTGAAGTTTAGTTTTAAAAACGAGCAAGATTCTAGATTGGGTGAAGTTAAAAGTCGTCTAACTCATCAATTAATCAAACAAAAATTATTAGAATGCAAACATTCCAATAATAGTAATTTTAGAACTCTACCGAGGGCTGCAATTATGCAGCCGACTGTACAATTTACAATTACAAGACATTACGTGTACAATTTGGGGGTCTTCAAGTTCCAAGTGAATAGGTATCTTCTAGGAAGGCGTGTTACATCTTAGGCCGCATCGTCACCTACCATCAGGCAGGTGTGATAGTGGTCAAACGCTGACCTATCATATTATCTAAAAAAAACTTGAGAGGTGTCAAGGGACACCCGGATGGAACGAAGTTCCTTTCGATTAATTAGTGAAGAAATTGTGATTTAAAAAAATTGTTGTAAATAATCGTCGCGACACCCCACTGTTCAATGCGAAATAGAAAGACGAAACGAAAATAACTGCCTTGCTTTCTATGCAAAAAGTGTCGTTACAACTTTTGGTCTTAATTTTTTTCGTCTAGCCCCCTTTCGCAACGCGCGATAAGGAACTTACGTTCCCAAAAAAATGTCTTCCTTTGAACGTCAGTGCCACCTTTAGGCGTCATTCAGTCAGCTTGGCTGAGACGCCGTTGAATACATAAGGCGTCAAAATACTGCCTTTACACTATGTGTTTCTGTATAAAGGAACGGATTAAACTAGGTACTAATCTAATTAAACTATCAATACCAACTTTACCTTGGGTTAGCAACTGTGGTAAGTTTCATCAAAAAATTCCTGGCGTTCAAAAGGTTCAGAAAGTTCATAGAAAACTTAAGTCTAGGTTTAAAAACTATACTTAAAAATGGTAATATAACGCCATCTGTTATCAAAGTTGTGTAAACGAGACTAACCTTCATTGTGTTAGATTATTTAACAGATCGTGTGTCCGTATGTCAGTCACCAGTGTGGGTCAGGCCCTCGCCCCGGCGGTGCCGAGGCTGTGCGGGCGCTATGCTGCGCCGAGAGTGCTGGGTCAGGGGGCCGGGCCCACCGCTGGGGGCCCACTAGCGCTAGTCCACGGGTGTCAGCTGGAAAGGTTAACAACATATTTAATAACATGTTTTATTGATTAGGTTAGGGCAAAACGCGTTAAATGAGACGTCCAAAATGTATGGAGTATTACGTCACACGTTAACGTTAATCGGTCCAGTAGTTTCGGAGCCTTTGATTTGCCATACTATGTTTGTTTACAAGAATTGATCTCTATCCGCAACACTATGGATTGGTACAAAAATATAAAATAAAATTAACAGGCAATGAGTTTTTCAAAAATATAATGATGCAGTTTTAGTTTTCGTTGAAATCGGGCACGCAACTCTTTTCAGCATTTTACGCTACCTCCTATAGTTTAGGACTAGCTGCGCTCCGTGGTTTCACCCGCGTAAATAGTCCATTTACCTCCCTCGATAAATGGACTATCTAACACAAAAATAATTTTTCAATTCGAACCAGTAGTTCCTGATATTAACAACAAACAAACTCTTTAGCTATATAATATTAGTATAGATATAGCCCTGAAGGCTCATGTAAAAAAATCGTTTAGGCGCATAATGACAAAAGCGCAAAATGATAAGTACTCGCAAAATGGTAAAAGAGCAAAATGTTAAAAGAGCAAAATGTTAATAGAGCAAAATGATAAAGGAGCAAAATGGTAAAAAGTTAAAAGAGCAAAATGGTAAAAGCGCAGAATGGTAAAAATTTCAGTCGTAGGTATAGTATATTAGCCGCAGGATGACATTTAATTCATTTTGTCGAATTGTGACACTCTAACAGGAAAAATCTCATATATTTAAACGATTCATTTTCGATTTCATTTTGAAAATAAAAGTTATCCAAAAACTGCACGTTTTATTTATAGTGACGGAGCTATCACCCTGTAGATGTAATACGTACGGATCGGGCGTGGTGCGGCGTCAGCGGGCCCTCACACGTCGCCAGGGCGGGTCTACGTTGAGCGCTCGTCGCCAGCACCGCGTCGCGGGTCGCGGCCGAGTGCAAGCCTCGCTAGCTCGCCTCTGCCCGGCACTGTACCACGCGCCGGACTCCTCCGGTGCTCCCTACAAACACACAATAACATACAAACATTACTATATCAGATCATTACAGACAAAGATATATAAGTTGCCAATAAGCCTATGAGTCTACTTAGCTTAAACACCTGTTCTTTTGTAATAGGTCTTTCCGTGAAACGAATCTATATAATTAGGTCTATCAATGGTGATAAAACTGGAATTTGTTCCGTATTACATTCAATTAATTTCTTTCAAACTAAAAACAAACCAATATGCATGGGATAATTTCCAACACAGAATACCTACGTGATAGTTAAGTACTACAAATTTTATCAGCACTTTTGACACCTTTTGGAGGTCGAACTTTTAAAAAAACCTTTCTTAGTCCTCCCTACGCCCTAAAACCTGGCGACCTCTGTGGCGCGTCGGGCGAACACCCGACTGCGACGCAGAAGGTTGCGGGTTCGATTCCCGCCGGGAACAAGTATTTATGCTGACCATAAATTCTTGTTTCTGGTTCTGGGTGTTTCCTATATGTATAATATGTATATATTTACAAAAAAAAAAAAAAAGTATATAAGTAGTTTATCCGTTATCTGGCACCCATAACACAAGCATTAAGTTGCTTAGCTTGGGGCTGGATGGCGATGTGTAATATGTCCTGAAATATTTATTTATTTAAAAAAAAGCCCTATGCTACATTTCAGACTCGTAGCTCTTAATATAAAATATGTAGTTTCAGAGATTTCGTGGGGTATTTTTAGATATTAAAATCCATAATTAATTGAAATACAATTAGAAATTATTATGAGGGCACAGACAAACATACATACATCGCGGTCAAAAATATAACCCTCCTTTTGCCGTAGTCGTGTAAAAAACGAATTTTAATAGGTAACTATTAGATATTTCGAGTAAAAAAACTAATATAATACCTAGGTAATTTTTGAATATTTATATTTTAATAATTTTAAACATGTCTCTCTCTCTCTCATTTTGTTGCTACTTGCTATAATTAGGATGGAAATAGACAATTTAAGAAATATACTATTAGCGATTTAAATAGAAACACTTATTTGTAACTAGCGCCCCGCCCCGGCTTCGCACGGCTATATTATGCATGTATTATACATATAAACCTTCCTCTTGAATCACTCTATCTATTAAAAAAACCCCATCAAAATCCGTCGCGTAGTTTTAAAGATTTAACCAGTCAAAGGGAAATAGGGACAGAAAAAGCGACTTTGTTTTATACTATGTAGTGATAGTGAAACACAACATTAAAAAAAGAAACAATAAAATGTAAATTGCGCCCTCTGGTGAGTCATCACCGTAACAATTAACGAACCATCGCAAATTAATCACAAATATTTTACAGAAAACCGTATCGCTTACTTAAAATATTTTTAAGCCGCGATAAAAGCACACTGTTTTAGCAACACACAAAGACTAAACGATAAAAAAAATCCCTAAATATGCAATGTTTTCCCTATCGCGTCTGGAGACCTTGAAACTTTGATAACAATTCCAACGCCTCTCGACAACAGTTATCTACATTTAAAATTGACCTGAATTTCATAAATATTTCAAGTAGATATCAATACGAAATCGACTTTTTTTCTTATGATAATAATTGGCTAATTTGGTTAATAATAAATAATGAACTTGAGGTTGTCTTGGACTGCATTTTATATGTGCAGACAGCAAAAATCGCCGGTGTCCACATCATCATATTTTGCTTGTAAAGGGCCTCTACATGGTGGCTCCATAGCCTAGTAATAAATAATGTCAGTGACAAAACGAAAACGACTGAAAGAAGTCAACAATACAGTTCTTCATTTGATGTATGTATACGTCAGGACGCCGCCATCTTGACAACTGTTTTGTGTCTATACATAGGAATAAAATGACAGAACGTGGTTCATTCTGTCGCAGTAGCTTCATGATGTCCGAACTTTTACATGGTCACACAATTTGGCGTTGTAGTAAAATAATCAGCATTATTTTACTAACTCGGGTAAGTATGTAATTTATATGATTAAAATAATTATTATTATGTTCTGACAATAAGTGCCTTTCGAGTTACGTAACCTACGCTCAGATTTTGGTTAAAATAGCTAGTCCTTTATAATAATGAATTTTAAATAATAATTAATCCATTTTAACCTTATTATAGTTCCGCGTTCAAAACCAGCGAAGTCCCTTTTCATAATAAAATAAAGATGATTTATTGCTATTCAGGACGCTGCCTGTAGCGCTTGAGACATGTATTAGATGGATTGGGTTTACCCAGAAACTATCCTGTAGATAAATAGATATTCATTTAGATAGGATTATCTACTCTGATTCAATACCTAGATTAGACGACCGTGGCCAGAGGGGAGAACCCGTCAACTTTTCGTAATAAGTCCGGACTCCGGACATAATATCCAATCATGGTAATTTTGAATAAATATGTAAATACTATTAAATCGCCCTCTACATACAAAACAATAATTTTACAGTGGGCTTTTCCACAGTAATTTGTGTGAATAAATTATTATGTTGACGGTCGATATTCTGTCTAATATAGGTTTCAACAGAACAGCACAATAAATTTATTTATTTATTTATTTATTTATTTATTTTAGGAAACTCAACAGCTAATACATAATTATATAAACAGTACAACAATAGAAAGCCAATTACAGAGTTCCACGTATATAAAACATAAAAAGTAAAAGGAATTATGATGTGATCCTAACAGTAACCAACAACGCTATAAACATAATACAAATATCATAAATAATCAAAAAATAATAGGTAACAAACAAAAGAAAAAGATGAGCCGACGAAGGACACAAAACAAGTAAATAGCATTTTTTTTTTTTTTTGTTAGCCTATATCGTCCCACTGCTGGGCAAAGGCCTCCCTAACATCTCTCCAAGCGTTTCGGTCCTGGGCAAGGTTTATCCAGTCTGTGTCAAATGCATCAAGATCGTCACGCCATCGTTTACGGGGTCTGCCTCGAATACCTTAATGATGGGCACTGCCTAGGTAGCAATTTGAAAGTTAACCCCTCCTACGTTTGTGTGAGGGTTAATTTTCAAATTGTATTCACCAAACTATATAGTTTTACATAGTTAAAAACATTGTTTTTAACCCTTTTTAAAATGATTATGTTATTTGATCAAACTTTATACAACTCTAATAGTCAAGGTTTATGTATAAGTGGTCTAAATCTATAGATAGATAAACTCTTTTCTTAATATATATAAATCTCGTGTCACAATGTTTGTCCTCAATGGACTCCTAAACCACTTAACCGATTATAATAAAATTCGCACACCATGTGCAGTTCGATCCAACTTGAGAGATAGGATAGCTTACATCCCGATATTCCCACGGGATCGGGAGTTACGCGGGTGAAACCGCGGAGGGCAGCTAGTTGTACTATATGTATTAAACCTTATTTCTAAAATAAAAAATAGTATAAACTAAACAATAAGGCGCAATGGGACGCTTTATCGCTAAAAGCGATCCCTTCCAGGCAACCTTTGGATGCACAAGAATTAAATAAGTTTTTTAACAACTAAATACTAAATTTTATATCCAAAAACCGCAGGGAAGAGTTATTTATTTTTATACGTTTTTAAGCTACTATTTCAAGCGTCAAATATATCAACTCTGAATGAAAATACTTCAATTTTAGATCACGATAAATTATCTTTATTGAAGTGCTCTTGACAAAAAATATTTCGAACAACGTTAAGTACATCGTGACAATCAATCAATCATTTCGCGAGTGACGTAACGAGGCGCCATGGGTGTGTTAACTTTTAGATTCAACATGCGCAAACGCAAGGTCAATGTTAAATTCCATAACCGCGCAAAATGAATAGGTTAATGACTGCTAATTTAGAATAGTTGTGGAATATTTGAAATGTAAAAAAAAAACGATATTAAAGATATTTAAAAAAAAATTACAGTATTTTGTAAAACCGAAATGCAACATCATTTTGTGAAACGCGCTTTTTGAAAATAAATTCCCAACTACTTAAACCTTTATTAGGCTTTAAACTATTCATAACAGTATAATTAACTACGTAATTTTTACGAAAAACTAAAAAAAAATAGCGATTTAGTGGACCGTCACTTCGACATCACCTTAAAATAAGTGGTGAAAAAAGTTCTATTACAAATTTCTGAAAAAGTTTTTAAGTTCTTACTTAATTCTCGTAAATAACATTGTTTAAAATTACATTGCAATAAAATTCCGATTGCATTTCGATTGATCGATTGTCTGCACCCTAAGACAGCTTTTGGTATTCTCGAGAATATTTTTTGTAATAGAAATGCCATCATAATGATTTTATTTTTTTGGTCTTCTGGTCTGGAAACGATCATTCGTAGTGGCTGTTTTACATTTATGTCTATCTACTCTAAACTAAAAATAAGAATATAATCTTTATACTAACATGATTTCCTTTTTATGAACAAAAAACTTAAGATAACTTCGTCACACATTAAAAATACCACGCACAAACACAACATAAAAATCACTACACAGTTTTACGACATAAAAGAGGTTAACCTTGTAAACTGGAGAATCTATTATTTTTTGAAGTTAAGTGAAAAAAAAGCAATGAAAATGATTCAATATTTAGCATATTCTAGGTTTTTAGAAATAATTATGGACGTAGTACGCTCCAAATTTATTACTGATTAATTTGTATTTTTTTAAATTTAAGAAAACCTGTATTTAACGCGCAATGTTTTTTTTTCTTCTGGAAATAATAAATAAATAGCACGCTCACTTCAAAAACTTCAATATTATACGGTATAGATATTCGAAAAGAAAACAGTACAAGTCTTACCTTTAATAGCGAAATTCTCGAAGCTTTTAACAACGTCTAAGCAACAACCTCTTGGTTGTTGCTAAATTAAATCAAAATTTGTAATGACGCGAACGCGAAATAATGGTGCCGTAACCATAAGGTCCGATAGATCCGTAGCTCTGGAGTGACAGAGGCAAACTGACCCGAATCACAACACATCGTCATATATACGTGGGCTTATCTATAAGACTCATTATCAGTATTACTATCCTTGTGTAAATAACGTAGCCATATTTGATATACATTCGTAATATGAAGTCGTCTAGAGATTATTCTTATCACTCTTTCCTGATTATGGGTTCAGCAGATTTTATTTAAGAAAAGAAAAAAGAAAAGGCAGGCAAATGGAAAGGTTTAAAGATAGATAAGAGGGTTATTAAAACAATAATAGATAAATAAAAGCATTTATGCCTCTTTTATTATAATACTAGCGACGCCCCCCGGCTTCGCACGGCTATATTATGCATGTATTATACATATAAACCTTCCTTTTGAATCCCTCTATCTATTAAAAAAACCGCATCAAAATCCGTTGCGTAGTTTTAAAGATTTAGGCATACAAAGGGATATAGGGACAAAGAAAGCGACTTTGTTTTATACCATGTAGTGATAGTGAAGCAAATTAATTAAAATAGGTAACTACAATTGCAGGGGTGTAATCCCAAAAAAAATTTTATAAACGACTAGCGAACCGCTCCGGCTTCGCACGGCTATATTATGCATGTATTATACATATAAACCTTCCTCTTGAATCACTCTACTAATAAAAAAACCGCATCAAAATCCGTTGCGTAGTTTTAAAGATCTAAGCATACAAAGGGACATAGGGACGGCGAAAAGTGACTTTATTTTATACTATGTAGTGATGATTTTGATTAAAATGACATTTCCAATTGCATAAAACATTAGAGTGGTTGTTTTTGAGAAATGAATGGACAAATATGTGAGAAACCGGTTGTCAATTTTTTTGGAGTCGGTTAATTTAAAATATACCACGGGTTAGAAAAAAAGCACGTGCTATGGTGTCAAAACCATTGAACTTGTTATGTAATATTCTGCGTAGTAACAGCTCGTTGTGATAAAAATTGTATATTACAAGGTCATGATTAGGGAAATCAATCAGCTTAATCCAAATTACGTAGTCGCTTTGGTGTGGCCTTATTATGATATTGGTTTTTGTAATTACCAATAATGAGCTACGGGTTGTTTAACAGAGTTATTAAAAACAGGGGTTGCAGAGCTTATTTAAAACTCAGAAAATATTAATTAGCAAAGCTTTGACTATTAAAAAAATCTTAAAAACATAAGTAGGTATACACAAAACATATTTACCTACTTTATTCTGTTTTTAGTATTTGTTGTTATAGCGGTAACAGAAATAATCATCTGTGAAAATTTCAATTCTCTTCATTGGTTCATAAGATACAGCCGTGACAGACAGACAGAACGGACAGACGACGGACAGCGAAGTCTTAGTAATAAGGTCTCGTTTTTCCCTTTGGGTACGGAACCCTAATGTGTATTAAATTCCGCTTTTATTGATATATAAGATTTAGACGGGAACACCAAAAACAAAAAAAAAAAACAAAAAAAAAACACTATTTTTACCTTGTTCCTGAGCAGTATATTTTATAATAACACTCCTTTGATAATTGGGGGGTTAAAACAAGTTCGCATATTTATTTTACCATATTTATTCTTCTTCCGCCTAATTTTCAGCTTCAATTCAGATAAGACTGGTTAAAGCCGCCGCGACGCGATGACGTCACGCTGCGCACGCGCGCCCCCTATCGGTACCGTGTAGCACTATCGGTCTATGTTTTATTTACGTATAGATAAAATAATCAAAATTGGTTAATTTAATAATTATTATTAAAATGACGTTCGATAAGTTTTATTTCGAAGAACTGCTGTTCAAAGGGCAATATAACTATCTATACTTCATCACTATCACTACATAGTATAAAACAAAGTCGCTTTCTCTGTCCCTATATCCCTATGTATGCTTAAATCTTTAAAACTACGCAACGGATTTTGATGCGGTTTTTTTAATAGAGAGAGTGATTCAAGAGGAAGGTTTATATGTATAATACATGCATAATATTGCCGTGCGAAGCCGGGGCGGGTCGCTAGTCACTACATAGTATAAAACAAAGTCGCTTTTTCTGTCCCTATTTCCCTTTGACTGCTTAAATCTTTAAAACTACGCAACGGATTTTGATGGGTTTTTTTTTAATAGATAGAGTGATTCAAGAGGTAGGTTTATATGTATAATACATGCATAATATAGCCGTGCGAAGCCGGAGCGGGTCGCTAGTTTATTATAAAACTGAAGAGTTTGTTTGTTTGAACGCGCTAATCTCAGGAACTACTGGTACGAATTGAAAAAATATTTTTGTGTTGATAGTCCATTTATCGAGGAAGGCTATAGGCTATTTTATATTTTGATATGCTCACGGGATCGGGAGTTACGCGGGTGAAACCGCGGAGCGCAGCTAGGTTATTATAAGCGCTGTCAACTTAACAATAATAATGAATAGAATGTTATATTTGTGACTAGAGACCCGCCCCGGGTTCTGCATTATTATTATGCATGTATTATACATATAAACCTTCCTCTGGAATCACTTTATCTATTAAAAAAAACCGCATCAAAATTCGTAGCGTAGTTTTAAAGATTTAAGCATACATAGGGAAATAGGGACAGAAAAAGCGCTTTGTTTTATACTATGTACCTAGTGATGTTATAGTCTACAAACTAGCCAACATCGTGAAAATGTACCATCAATTTCTTTTTAGGTTTCCGTACCCAGAAAGGTAAAAAAAAGGAACTTCTGTAAGATCTCTTGTCCGTCTGTCTGTCCATGTGTAACTACCGATTTACTCAGCAACGGGTGGACTTTCAACTTGCTAGGAAGTTGAAAATTTACAAATGATAGGTCAGCATTTCACCACTATCACACCTGCCTGATGGTAGGTGACGATGTGGACTAAGATGTAGCACGCTTTCCTAGAAGATACCTATTCACTACCGACTTAAAAAGCCCCAAGTTATACACGTCAGAAAAACAGACGCCAGCCAATTACCAACCAATATTGTCAATTTAAACAACGAAAACTAGGACCGTACCGACCGTCTTTAATTTATTGAAATACTAGCGACCCGCTCCGGCTTCGTACGGCTATATTATGCATGTATTATACATATAAACCTTCGTCTTGAATCACTCTATCTATTAAAAAAATCGCATCAAAATCCGTTGCGTAGTTTTAAAGATCTAAGCATACAAAGTAACATAGGGATATAGAGACGGCGAAAAGTGACTTTATTTTTACTACGGCAAAGCCAAAAGGGAGGGTTATGTTTTTTATACTATGTAGTGATAGTGATGCGTTTGAGAACGTAAGTATTATGTATCATAATGGTATGACAAATTGCGCGTAAAACGCTCAAAAAAAAACCCGGCCAAGTGTGAGTCGGACCCGCGCACGAAGGGTTCCGTAGCATGTTAAATGGGAGCCCTACAATTTTTTAAAGTGAAAATTTCTTTTAGCGCGGTAGGTACGCATATTTTTAGATGAGATAAAATCTCTTAACTCACGACACTGTTACGAGACGCAGCTACAGTGTGTGCATATATGCATCATAATCATTACATAGTATAAAACAAAGTCGCTTTCGGCTGTCTGTCCCTATGTATGCTTGGATTTTGATGCGGTTTTTTTTAATATATCGACTGATTCAAGATGAAGGTTTATTTATCTAATACATGCATAATACAGCCGTGCGAAGCCGGGACGAGTCGCTAGTGCACATATATTTTGTAGTTATTTAGTAAATTTTATAAGTCTATATTGGTTTTTTTTGTACCATTATATTTTGTTTTGAGTATTTGTTGTTATAGCGGCAACAGAAACACATCGTGAAAACTTCAACTGTCTAGCTATCACGGTTCATGAGATACTGCCTGGAGACAGACAGACAGACAGAGTGGAGTCTTAATAAAAGAGCCCCGTTTTTATCCTTTGGGTATGTAACCCTAACAAAATTCTGAAACAGGCCTTATGATGTCTCATTATTTTATGTAAAAGGGCACTGTTATTATCCAAATGTCAAAATTACTAGAACACAGCTTATTAGAGTGCTCGACTGGACTTAGATATTATTTACGTAAGGTCACGAGACGGGCCTATAATAACTAGCTGTTGCCATGCTGTTGTAGTTTTGTTTTATACACTAAAACCTTCCTCTTGAATCGATCATTAAATAAACTGTATCAAAATCCGTTGCGTAGTTTTAAAGATCTAACATACATAGGGACAGACAGCGGGAAGCGACTTTGTTTTATAAATAAACTAGCGACCCGCTCCGGCTTCGCACGGCTATATTATGCATGTATTATACATATAAACCTTCCTCTTGAATCACTCTATCTATTTAAAAAAACCGCATCATAATCCGTTGCGTAGTTTTAAAGATTTAAGCATACATAGGGATATAGGGACAAAAAAAGCGACTTTGTTTTATACTATGTAGTGACTAGGTAGTGATATAAATAAATATTGCAGGACATTCCACGCATCGCCATCTAGGTCCAAGCTAAGTAACTAGACTTGTGTTATGGGTGCTAGACAACGGATATACTACTTATACTTTTGTAAATATATATACTTATAATACATATAAACAACCAGACCACAGACAAATATCTAAGCATAAATAGTTGTCTGTAGCAGGAATCGAACCCGCAACCCTGTTTGGCAGTCCGGCATGGTAACCATTGTGCCAACTGGGTCGTTATACTATGTAACTAGCTTTTGCGCGACTTCGTCCACGTAGAAGTCGAAAATGGAACCAATTAGACCAAGGAATCCGTTGTCCGATACAAACTTTGTCCCCCTTTTTTACCCCCTATGGAGTAGAATTTTGGAAAATCCTTTCATATCGGATGCATACGCCATACGAAGAACACACCCTCCAAGTTTCATGACTCTACGATCAGCGGTTTAGGCTGTGCGTTGATGCGTCAGTCAGTCAGGACAAATCATTTTATATTATGCATGTATTATACATATAAAGCTTTCTCTTGAATCACTCTATCTATGAAAAACCGCATCAAAATCCGTTGCGTAGTTTTAAATATTTAAGCATACATAGGGACATAGGGACAGAGAAAGCGACTTTGTTTTATACTATGTAGTGAAGATGATGAAGTAGACGACGATATGGTTAGATGTACGATCACGGGTCAAACTATCGCGGTTCATGTGATACAGCCTGGTGACAGACAGACAGACAGAACCGGGTACGGAACCCTAATGAACAACATAGCTGACTTTGTTTTTTCAAATAGTTTAGATATTTACTGATAGTTCATTTTCCGATTTAAATAACAAATTAAATGGGTTTATAATTATCTTTCCGCATTTCTGTCTGTAAACATAATAATTATGTTAACCTCATTAGATACTAATAACAATACAGGGTTATTGGTAATCATATTAGGCCACTTCTGTGCCCCTAAACAAACAAGTTTTCTTAAACGACTTTTGGAAATTCTTTTTTTTAATTCGAAAATCAATTGATTTTTAAAAACAAAGGTCATTCAGACTTAGGTACAGTAGATAAAACTTAAAAAATAAGTATTCATCTTAAGGTTAATTACCTCTCCGTGTAAGGATCAGCTGATTTCAGGTAAAAATAGATAGACAAATAGATAGAACGCTTTATTGCACACACAAGTTACAGAAAAAGTATAATTAATTTAAATAGCTATAATAGCTTTAAATTTAAAAAAAAATGTTCTAATTTCAAAAAGTCGTAGAATAAAATTTGTTGCACAGAAGTGCTTGCTAATATGATAACCAATAACCCTGTTTATGTACTCTAAGTATTCTATTTACTTCTAAAATTGTGTCGTTAGATATTAATTTTCTATGTTATTTAGTTAAGTTATCTTTGTTGATTTGACTGAACAAATACACGTGACACGTGCCAGTCATTAATTCTATATTAAATTAGGTGTAAAGTAATTATTTATTTTATTACTAAAGGTAGGTAATTATAATATTGGCCTTTGCATTTCATTTAGATGACTTACCCCCGAATACTGAAAGGGTAGCTTTAAGAGGAAAGGGTACCGGAGGCTCTTTCCATACAAACTATTACAAACGTAGTCGACTGTTTTCTCCCTGGATAATGACACTAGAGCAAATATTTTTGGTTCATAAAACTTATAACTGCCATGACCATGCCCCTATTTTTTGTTTTTTTTAATTTTTCAATTTTTTGAATTTTAATTTCTATGATAATTAGAAAATGAAAAAAACCAAAACATAGGGGCATAGTCATGGCAATTATAGGTTTTATGGCACAAAAATATTGGAGCTAGTGTCATTATCCAGGGAGGAAACAGTCGACTACGTTTGTATGGAGAGCGCGCAGGTACCCTTTCACCTTAAGTTAAGGTTAATAAGGGGGTAGGTTAGTTAGGGTTAATCGTTGCGTTTAAATTGACGTTAAGTGTATGCTTTCTATTGAAACCTACACTTAAATTTCAATTTAAACGCGACTTAAGATTAAGTAGCCTTTCAGTATTCGGGGGTTATTTCCCTGTTATTCTAGCCGTACCACCCTCTCAGCTCAGTCGACCGTGTCCAGAGGAAAGTAGTCGTCAATACGTCTGGAGTCAACTAAGCCGGATATTTTCCTTCACCGTAAGAGCAGCGTTAATTAGCGCACATAAATTATTTGTAAGAAAAATTTATTGGTGCAAGGCCTAGCGGGTTTCGAACCCACGACCTACGGAATGAAAGTCGAGGTATCTTATATCTACCACTTGGTTAACACCGCTCTCTAAGATAGGTTTAAACTGCAGTCAGAAGGTCAATTCTCGTAAAAAAAAATGATCAAATTACATTGCAATATCATTCCGATTGCATTTCGAATACAAAATAATACCCTCACAACAGCTTTATTTCAAAAAGCTAACTAAGAGGGTATTTTAAGCTACTTCAAAGTCAACTTTTTTATCAGAAAGCCAACTAAGATTCGTTCACAAAAATACCCACAAACTCATCTTTTTTTTTCAAAAAGCTAACTAAGAGGGTATTTTATGCTACTTCAAAGTCAGCTTTTAAAAAAACCTAACTAAGAGGGTATTTTGAGCTACTTTGAGAGTATTTTTTGTAATCGAAACGATATTGTAATGTAATTGGAACAATATTATTTACGAGAATTGGCCTTCAGATATTCCGAAGCAGAGAAAATGAATAATGATCAATCTATCAATTATTGCATATTATTATTTAACGTTACGTAATCGAATACCAATATTTTACGATAAAGCGATGCCAATTCATTTATTTTTATCAAATACGATAAGCAGCTAAACCTATCGATTCTAATTTAATTATCGATTTGAACAATTACATTTTCTCATTCATTTATTTTTCTTAAATTTAGGTTTTTACAAAAACAAACTGAATACAAAATATATACATCACTATATAAACTTATAAAAAAATTCCATCTAAGCACTTACATACTAGGTACCTAAATAAAATTAAATTTACAAGTCTTAACAATAACGTATAAATTTTGCATATAAAACAGTAAATTATTATAAAAACCTAAACCTAGAAGACCGTCGGCAGCGAAGCAAGGCCCAGGCTACCGATGGTTAGGGCTGCAAAGACAGAAACCTTCTTACGATACGTGCCGTATCCAGAACGACTGCCTTTTGAATCTGACCCTTGACCCAACCATCCAGCGAGAGCCTCTTCAGATGTTGATCAAGGCTCTTCGCTATCAGTCCGTTTGCCGATACAACTATCGGAACAATACTCGTCGAATCAACGTCCCACATGGCGGTAACCTCGTGGGCCAAGTCCAAGTACTTAGTTTCTTGAACAATTACATTATTATTACCGTTTCTAAAAATGTACAAGGCTAATCACTACATAGTATAAAACATAGTCGCTTCCCGCTGTCTGTTCCTATATTTGCTTAGATCTTTAAAACTACGCAACGGATGCGTTTGATGCGGTTTTCTTTATAGATAGAGTGATTCAAGATAAAGGTTTATATGTACAGTCGGCTGCATAATTGCAGACCCACCGTAGAGCTCCAAAACGGCTGTTATAAGAATGTTTTCAACACAAGATTCTAGGCACCTGCTTTAGTTGAAGTTTAAAGTCTTTTAAGTCATGAATTTATCAAACAAAAATAATTAGAACGAAAACATTCCAATAATAGTCATTTTAGAACTCTACGGTGGGTCTGCAATTATGCTGCCGACCGTACAATACATGCATAATATTGCTGAAGCCGGGGCGGGTCGTTAGTTGTAAATAAATCAAAATCGGTTCATCCGTTCGGGAGCTATGCCAACAGACACAGAGTCAAACTTATAACACTTTTTTTTGGGTCAGGGGCATGAATGTGGGGGTTAAAAATCACGTTAAAGGATAATTCTCATTAAACCGGGCCATGTCCAGGCCGGGTCATGTACGTGGCCCAGACGGGGCACGGATTTGAAACGTGATATAGGTACATTTTGTATGAAGCAATCTAAATTACACCGTGCATGATCCGGCCCAGCCGGGACACGAATCCGCTCCGCCCCCTCGCTTTTTCAATATTAGTCCCAGCTGCAGTTTTGAGTTTTTTGGGAGAAATAAAATAAAAACTAAAATCTTAAGTAACTCTGTAACCAGAGGTGATTTTTCAAATATAAAAATAAAAATATGCGCACGACTTTAATAAAAAAAATATCTTGATCAGATTGGATTACAGAATCTACTTAGTCTTTTTTCTACGTCAAGTTCACGAAATATAAATTATTTAAAAAAAAAAAAAGTATTTGAAATTGACACGCGGGTGTTCTACTCTAAAATGCATTTCCTCATTTATTTAAGCGATTAACAGCAAAGGGAAATTTTTTGAGGCCTATCATACACTATGCCTCGGCGGCTGATAACCCGTTGTAATATAGGTAAACGTGCAGCACGAACGGGCTCCGCCCCGGACACGGCCTGATCTAATGAGAATCATCCCTAAGTTGTCTCGCGGTGGGCTGTGGTTAACCTTAGTTGAGCGACTCCCAGATAACCTTCCTTTTCAATTATTACTCTGTTACCTGGCAGTACTAAACCGCTCAATCGAGTAAAAATGTTCCTAAATGTACTTCAAAACCGAAAAACAGATATCGCAAACAAAGCATGTTAATTAAAAGCTTATTAATTTTTTTTTCGCTGCGGCTACATAGAATTCGCTGCACTACAATGATTCAAATTACCTTGTCACAGTCAACACAATACATTCCTTGACTCCATGCAATATAAGAGACGAACATTGCACATGGAAACACACAACTCACCGATTATTAAACGCTAGAAACAGACAAACGTTAATGCAAACTACTACTTGCATAGCAGGTCAACGACTGATTTAAATTGGAACCTAGGTCCAGGGTCCTTAACACCGCGCAGTCGCAATAAATAGTCGATAAATTGCAACCTTGATGTAAACGCATTTCCAGGATGTGCACCGGGCAGCGGGATGAGAGGACTCGGCCGCGACGCGACACCGGGCGATATTCGTCAATACAAACTTAGCTTAGCTAGTAGGTAGATATTATGTAGTGTCGGTACTCTTTATTCGCAGGATTTTAAATGACTATAATGAAGATGATTTTACTGCAGCAAAATGTTGTCGAATTTCGCAATTCTGTCCGGTAGAAAATTAGTGGGTCAGCTTCTGTAAATGTTTCTTAATTTTCGTAATTTTATTGACCGTAGTTTTCTCGTAATTTGCAAAAAACAGATTCTGCTGGAATAACGTTACGCCAGCCAGATGTTTTTCGATTTAAATGTTATTTTGAAAAAAATTAGCTAAATAATTAGTGGGTCAGACGAGGTAAATGTTTTTGTAAAATTTGTATTGTATCTGTAATGGTTGCGGAGATATTCACTTTCTTGCTGGGGTAACGTTTACCGAATTGCTATATCTTCGAAACATCTACAATTATTAACCCTGCTGCTGGGCATTAGCGAGGTGACAGACCGAGGCTTTTTTTATTATAGGTATACCTACCTACCTACCTAGGGTTTACCTTTACCTTTAGTACCTACTAAATATACAAATTAACTTGTCCAGTTAGTTACTTGTTATACTCAATCATAATAAGTCCCACAACAGGGTCTCCCTTCAGACAAGGGGTTAGACCAGACAGTAAGGGTGACAGTTGCTATTATTTAATAACAGTAGCTAGAGTAGCTACCCCTAGGTCAATTCGTAGAAGTCGGATTTTCCTTTATTATTAACTAGCGACCCGCCCCGGCTTCGCACGGCTATATTATGCATGTATTACACATATTAACCTTCCTCCTGAATCACTCAATCTATTAAAAAAAACCACATAAAAATCCGTTGCGTAGTTTTAAAGATTTAAGCATACATAGGGATATAGGGACATAGGGACAGAGAAAGCGACTTTGTTTTATTTGTACTATGTAGTGAAGTGATAGTGATCGTATAAAATATGCCGTATTTACTTGAGATCGAGACAATTCATAAACAAAATCAACAATGACACAATCGTTCCGAGAATCCTATGTTAATAACATGAATAAAGTTTTATCTACAATCAGTTGTTCTCTGTAAACAAGTAATATTATAATTTTCATTTAACCCTCTCACGGATCTATACTATCACAACATAGTTATAAAACAAAGTCGCTTTCTCTGTCCCTTTAACCCTATGTATGCTTAAATCTTTAAAACTACGCAACGGATTTTGATGCAGTCTTTTTAATAAATAGATTCAAGAGGAAGGTTTATATGTATAATACATGCATAACATAGCCGTGCGAAGCCGGGGCGGGTCGCTAGTAATATTATAAAGCTGAAGAGTTTGTTTGTTTAAACGCGCTAATCTCAGGAACTACTGGTTCGAATTGAAAATTTCTTTTTGTGTTAGATAGTCCATTTTTCAAGGAAGGCTATAATTCATTTCATTTCATTTTGATATTCCCATTGGTTTGGGACGAAACCGCGGGGCGCAGCTAGTGTTAAAATAATAGCAAAAACAGTGTCAAAACGCGCTAAATTGAATCGGATGACCCTGTTTTTCTAGGGTTCCGTACCCAAAAAGAAAAAAACGGAATCTATTGCTAAGACTTCACTGTCCGTCCGTTCGTGCGTCTGATTGTCTGTCTGTCACCAGGCTGTATCTAATGAACCGTGATACCTAGAGAGTTGAAATTTATTTTTATGCCGCTATAACAAATACTAAAAACAGAAAAATAAATTAAGTGGGGCTCCCATACAACATTTTATTATTATGTAGTACAGAATCCTTATTGCGCGGATCAGACTCGCACTTGGCGGTTTTTTTACCCGACTACGGCGAAGCCAAAAGGGAGGGTTATGTTTTTTCAACAGTATTGCCATTTATCTGTAGAACAAACATGTTTTTTTTTAAATGATAGGAATAGGAATAGATCGGTTGACCACTATCAGGCCTGCCTAAATAGGTGACGTTGCGGTCTAAGATGCTTTCCTAGAAGATACCTGTTCACTCGCAACTTGAAAACCCCCAAATTCTATCATCAGGAAAGACAGACACAGGCAACTGAGCCAATCAACCATTAAATATTCAAAGTCGAATATTTAACTTACAGCTGATGTTTGTGTGGATCGCAGTGGAAGATTCACGTAAACAAACCAAGACTCTATTATTACGAAAAACCTTTTTCAAAATTTCAAAACAAGCTAAATCTTATTAAATACTACAATCTACTTTTTTAAGTACTAGCTGCGGTCCGTGGTTTCACCTGCGCGTAAGTACCGATCCCGTGGGAATATCAAAATGAAAAGTAGCCTATAGCCTTCCTCGATAAATGGACTATCTAACACAAAATTTTCATTTTCGATTTTTCCAATTCGAACCAGTAGTTCCTGAGATTAGCGCATTCAAACAAACAAATGAACTCTTTTTGACGACCCAGTTGGCACAATGGTCACCATGCCGGACTGCCAAACACATGGTCGCGGGTTCGATTCCCGCCTCAAACAAGTATTTATGCTTAGATATTTGTCTGTGGTCTGGTTGTTTCTATGTATTTATAAGTATATTATTTATAAAAGAAAAGTATATTTATAAGTAGTATATCCGTTGTCTAGCACCCATAACACAAGTCAAGTTACTTAGCTTGGGGCTAGATGGCGATGTGTGGAATGTCCTGCAATATTTATTATTATTTATTTATTATTTTTAGCTTTATAATATTAAGTAAAGATTGCGAAAAACCTTTTCAAAATTTTCAAAACAAGCTAAATCTGATCAAATATAACAATTTACTTTATTAAGTATTTACTGAATCGAGACAATACAATTCGCTCGAGTGAATATCGTTACGTTACAATGAACATTGGAACACGTGCAAGCAACCTAAGTTTGTATGAAAACATCACAGACTAAACGACTTTACTTCGAATACATACCTAGTAGATTTAATGTGGGTCATAAAATACTGAAAGCGTTTCAACTGATGGTTTAGTATTTATTTACATTACATAAAGTATTTCTAAGGATTTCGCGAGATTCATAATGAAACTATATAAGCAGATTTAGCGGCCCGTTTATTTTCTACTGCGCTCCGCGATTTCACCCGCGTAAGTCCCGATCCCGTGGGAATATCCAAATGAAAAGAAGCCTATAGCCTTCCTCGATAAATGGACTATCCAACACAAAAATATTTTTTCAATTCGAACGAGTAGTTCCTGAGAAGACAGTATAAATTTCCAAATTGCGTTGTAGTGGTATAAAAAAGGGGGGGCCCGAAACGAGCTGTGCCTAGGGGCCCCGAGATGGTTAATCCGGCCCTGCCACGAAACACCGATATCAGCACTCCAAATAGGGCGAACAAAAATTCAGCCTTCCCGGCTTCATTCCACTTTCAAGCATACTATGTATTTATAGAGATTGTGGCTGGCCAATTTGGAAATCGCTCAATGGCTTGTGAGCGCAAGTTGCCCGCAACAAAGAATATCAGAGTATGGTTTCGTGAATCGAATACTTTGTATGATAGGTACAAACGTATCACTTGACGGCTTGCTTTCTGAGCCCTGTTAGCCGTGCTGCAGAAAACAGGGCCTAGGATGACTCAGTGGCTGTCGCCAAGTTTTCTGGCGTATAGTGATAGTGGTTTTCCAGCATCAACACTTTGACCCAAAGAATCGATTGACGGCCTTGCTGTCTGAGCCCTATTAGACGTGCTACAGCCAACCTCAACAGTGGTTGTTGCAAAGTTTTCTGACATATTGTGATAGTGGTTTCCCGGCATGAACACTTTGACCCAAAGAATCGCATGGCGGTCTTACTTTCTAAGCCCTGTTAGTCGTGCTGTAGAAAACAGGGCCTCAGATGACTCAATGGCTGTCGCCAAGTTTTCTGGCGTATAGTGATAGTGGTTTTCCGGCATCAACACTTTGACCCAAAGAATCGATTGACGGCCTTGCTGTCTGAGCCCTCTTAGACGTGCAACAGCCAACCTCAACAGTGGCTGTTGCCAAGTTTTCTGGCGTATAGTGATAGTGGTTTTCCGGCATCAACCACTTTGACACAAAGAATCATTTGGCGGCTTTGCTTTCTTAGCCATGTTAGCCGTGCTGCAGAAAACAGGGCCAAAGATGACTCAGTGGCTGTTGCCAAGTTTTCTAGCATATATGTGATAGTAGTTTCCCGGCATGACCACTTTGACCTAAAGAATCACTTGGCGGCTTTGCTTTCTTAGCCATGTTAGCCGTGCTGTTAAAAAAACAACAGGGCCTCAGATGGCGCAGTGGCTGTCGTCAAGTTTTCAGGCGTATTGTGATAGTGGTTTCCCGGCATAAACACTTTGACACAAGAATCGCTTGGCGGTCTTGTTTTCTAAGCTATCTTAACCCTGCAGCAGAAAACAACAGGCTTTAGAGGACGCAGTGGCTATTGCCAAGTTTTAGTGCTAGTGACACTGAAGAAAAGAGACGAAAAAGTTCAACGGTGAATAACATCGGAAAGGTGAAGTGGGCGTGAATATTAAACAAATAGAAACTACGAGGACAAGTCACTACAACATTCAGACGTGGAGCAAATATTTGCTTTGTTATCAAAAGATTAGTTGAAGAACATTTTTTTAGGAAATCATGATTTAGATTGAAACAGAGAGATTTAGAAGATAAAAGACTATAATATTAACGAAGGTCTGTTTGCTTGTTTCCTTTTACGGTCAATGTGAAGACTTGGATGGACTTGGACAAATACTTGTTCATAGTATTAGTATTAGGTTAGCAAACTGATAGTGGACTTATAACGCATAGTGAATCTACTCTATGTTCAATAATGTAATGTAGACTAGGTATAATATAATCTCTGTTCTCATTAACAGATAACAATATTTAACTACAAAATGATAACGAAGTATTGTATTATTTTTATTTGTATAGTAAGTAATATTCACGCATCGGTTTTATGGACGTAAAACTAAGTCCGTTTACTACTTTAGTACGTCGTAAAATATAGCATACTTATCTCACTGCGGATATAATATAATACAAGCAGTGTCCCGCGGTTTCGCCCGCGTAACTCCCGATCCCGTGGGAATATCACTAATAGTATAAAATAAAGTCACTTTTCGCCGTCCTTATGTCCCTAAATCCCTATGATGTATGTATGTAGCCTATAGCCTTCCTCGACAAATGGACTATCCAACACAAAAATAATTTTGCAATTCAAACTAGTAGTTCCTGAGTTTAGCGCGTTCAAACAAACATACTCTTAAGCTTTAAAATATAAAGTACGGAAACTAACTGTAGACTGCGGCTCCGCTCGCGTAAGTATGGGTACAAGAATTTAGGGATAAATATCAGTGAGATGTTACTTCACTATCACTATATAGTATTAAACAAGGTTGCTTCCCACTATCTGTCCCTATGTATGCTTAGATCTTTAACACTACGCACGCAACGGATTTGGTAATATGACCAGCCAGACGCGTCATGGTAACTAGGAAACACAGTAGTAATCACTACATAGTATAAAACAAAGTCGCTTTCTCTGTCCCTATTTCCCTTTGACCGCTTAAGTCTTTAAAACTACGCAACAGATTTTGATGCGGTTTTTTTAATATAGTCGCTAGTTTAATAATAATAATATCGTTCATCTGGGCTTGTGTTATGGTGTGACGAGTGACGAATAGAAGACTTATATAAAGGAAATATATATAAAAAAAGGAATAACGAAAAAAAAAAACACGATTGTTCATCGTTTTATCACGTAAAATTATCGTCCGTAAATTACATAAGTACAATCTTTTTTTTAGGTCAGTTAAACCGGGAACAAACAAACAAACATTAATATTTATAACAATAGTGGGGATTTAGTTACCTAGCAGGGATTTAGCATAAGATGAGATTGTAGAGCGTCTTAATTTTAATAGATAAGACAACGCGTGCCTATTGTAAAATATTTTATTAGACTGTTCTGTCTGTCTGGCTAGAGTCAATGACAATGTTATTTCAAGGTCTAGTAATTAATTTTTTAGGAAAAAATATGCGGAAAGATATTAGGTATGAAGAAACTGGCATAGTAGTCGCTTCAATCTTTCTTTTTAGGGTTCCGTACCCAAAGGGTAAAAACGAGACCCTATTACTAAGACTTCACTGTCCGTCCATCCGTCTGTCTGTCACCAGGCTGTATCTCATGAACCCTGATAGCTGGACAGTTGAAATTTTCACGGAAGATGTATTTCTGTTGCCGCAATTACAACATAAAAACAGAATATAATGGTACGAAATCCTTCTTCCGTCTCCGTCTCGCACTTGGCTTGTTTTTATTTTTGGCGTGGCCACCTTTCAAACGAATGGCAATGTATGCAAATGCCATGTAACAAAATCTCGTAACATGTCAGACTGTTATTTGATGTTAAAAAAACATTAGACTTTTTTGACATAAAACAGGAAAACCTGACACTTTACGAGATTTGATTACATTGCAATTGTTGTTTGTATTCACGTGTTCTATACATTACCACTGGTTTAAAATGTGGCCATGAACTAAAAAAAAATCAACTGTCTAGCTATCACAGTTCATGAGATACAGACTGGTGACAGACAGACGGACAGTGGAGTCTTAGTAAAAGAGTTTGGGTACGGAACCCTCACAATGGCTGACCGTTTACTATGCCAAACAAACCCCTTTGTTACAAAATTAATCGCAGCAGACAGTCCGGTTAAGTTTTGACTTGATATGATATCGGGTACTAAGGTTTCCTAAATCACGAACGCTCGTAGTGATCAAATGACGTCTAGCTAATTACCTACCTACCAAACTTAAGATATCTGTCATTATTTATTCACGTGCATTTCATCAGCAGTTCAATAGTGTATCTATATGGCGCCGAGATTGAATAAAAACTCTTATATGAATTACGCATCGTCTCAGGTCAAAAATTATCGAGTAAGTAGTTCATTTCATAAAAGTGCTAGCTAAAGTGACTGGACTAAGTTTACAGATCGTTCAGGCTGATGATATCTACATCCATCTATCCATCCAGGACTCGGGCTTTCTCTATCCTCTTCCATCCCTAAAGGTCTTGAGATCCAATCATGGCCGGCAAGGCTTTTGACGTGGTCTTTCCATCTGAAGGCCAATTCTCGTAAAAATCGTTGTTGAAATTACATTTCAATATCATTTCGATTGCATTTCGATCACAAATAATACCCTCAAATTAGCTCAAAACAACCTTAAAGTCACCTTTTTGCAAAAAAAAACTGACTTTGAGGGTATTTTTTGCAATCGAAATGCAATCGAAATGATATTGAAATGTAATTTGAACAATTTTATTTACGAGAATTGGCCTTCTGGTCTACCCCGCGGCTTTCTGTGTGTTCGCGAGCGTTACTTTAGCAGCCTTCGAATCCGCCATTCGTTGCTTATTCGTGCAATATGTCCTGTCCATCTCCACTTACGCATCTTTTAACTACGTCCCTAACCAGTCTTTCATCTGATCCAAGTATTCTTCCAAGTATTGACGATATTTTATGTCCTGAATCTATTATGCTAGTGTTCACTAGTATCAAGTGGTTTATTAGATCCAATTCCACAATATTACAACCGATTGGCTTCGTTATTATTTACTATAATATATGTAAGCATTTTAATCATTCGTATCGTATTCGTTTCTATTAAGTTGTTTAAAATGCTTGGTTGTTAACTGCTGCCCCAGAATGTATGCGTTACTGCAGCAAAATGTTGTCGAATTTTGCAATTCTGTTCTTATAGCAAATTTGTAAACCAGCTTGTGTAAATGTTTGGAAATTTTAGTAATTTTGTTGACCGTAGTTCTCTCGAAAAACTGATTTTGCTGAATAATGCGACGAAGCGACGGGACCTCTTTTATAAAGCGGACTCTATCCTTTGACTCGTATTGTCTCGGGTCAAAAATTATCAAGCTTTGAGACTTAGGTTAATCGCACGGCACGCGCTTGATAAATTGTTGCTAATTCACAAAAATAGAACAAAAAAATTGAGATAAGGAATTCGATCAGTTACATCACAGCTGTGTGTGTTATCGCTAGATATTATCGGATGGGTTATTTATAGTATTAACCAATGCCACTTCCTATCATCGTCTTTTGTTTTCAGTGCGATCGTTTTTTTTTTGTTGCTACCGTGATCCCCTTTGGCTTCCCCATGAGTTTCTTTTGCCTTCTTCTCATTTGGGGGCGCGTTCCGAAGGTACACATCCTAATTTAGTTTTTAAGACGCTTCTAAGTGATTTCATGCAAATTGTATGATTTCAAATGAATAAAGAGTTGAGTTCCCACCATGATCCCTTTTTGTTTTCATTACGATCGATTGTTTCAACTTTTAGTTAGGAACACTATTTAGGGTCAGTAAAGTCAGGTTTAAAAATGGGTTAATTATGTTGGAAATGAAATAATCTTTTTTTTTGCTGTTACTGGGTCAGGTATGGAATAATCCCTTAAAATAGTTTAGTCGATTCGGTGAAATTGATATGCAACTATTGAAGAATTAAGATTCTTAGATGGACGACCGATAAGTTAGGGCATTAGGGTCGTCACATTGGGTGTAGGAGGTCGGACGTCGGAATCGAGGCAAACCCCGAAAGCGATCACGATGTCTTTGGTACAGACTTGCATTTGCTAAACAGATGGACAAGTTGGGTGGTTGCCTATATTTATATTCCTAACTGACCAACCAGGTGGTTGGTTGAAAAACGGGGATTTTTCTTTGTTGTACCTACTCGATTTTAAAAGAGTTAGGTAATTATAACTATCTAGTATTTGTGAGAAAATGTCTCTGGGCGAGGTAAACTAATATCAATGCCAAGAACTGGTAAGAAAAAGTACAGAGAGAGCGCTGCGGTGGAGAACTACAAATATATGTAACAAAATCTCGTAAAGTGTCAGGTTTTCCTGTAATGTGGCAAATAAAAAAAGTCTTCCTAAATATTTTTAACATCAAATAAAAGGCAAGCCTGACATTTTACGAGATTTTTATCCTCTACCCCTTTCTTTTATCTTACCCGACTGCAAGAAAAGGTTTATGTTATTTTTAATAAGCCTTGTTACCATATAACTTCACAAAATTAATAAATAGGTACTCACAATTAAAACAATTTATTTTTCAAGAAACAGTAAGCAAACATGCCCGTACAACGCATCACAAATAAGTGTAAAGTAAGCAATCCATTTATTTAAAAAAACCATAACGAAAAATAATGAGAAACTTCAATACATAATCAAAAAGGTCATGGACATTAACAATGGTAAATGGATAACGTTCGATAATTAGGTACATTTTGATAAGGTGTTTAGCGATGTCAAAGACTACAAAATTATTTTTTTAAGGTGAAAGCTGCGCTCTTTCCATACAAACGTAGTCGACTGTTTCCTCCTTGGATAATGACACTAGCACAAATATTTTTGTGCCATAAAACCTAAAACTGCCATGACTATGTTAGATCGAGAAAAAATCACCAATCACGCGGGTTTTACACACACTAAATTTAGTTGCCGAGCAAATTGACCTATTTACATGCGGGAGAGTGAATTTCAAAAAGTAACTTTATGGATTATTTGATATAATTAATTTAAATTTGTTTTAACTACGCTATTGCATTGGGGGATTCCTGTAATGATAGATGTAGTTTTTCTGATAAATAAATAAAAAATAAAAAGATAGAAGCATCAATATGTTTTGGTTTTTTACATTTTCTAATTATCATAGAAATAAAAATTTAAAAATAAAATAAAAAATAAAAATAAGGGCATGGTCATGGCAGTTATAAGTTTTATGCACGGAAAATATTTGCTCTAGTGTCATTCAGGGAGAAAATAGTCGACTACGTTTGTAATAGTTTGGAAGGGAAAACATACATACATCCGAATTGAGAACGTCCTTTTTTTGAAGTCGGTTAAAAAGACCCCGGTACCCTTTCCTCTTAATGGGGTTATTTATAACACAGATTATCTGTGGTTTTAACATTCTGGCATAGTTACAGGTGTTACTGTTAACACTCGTCTCAATTTGATCGGCTTGATTTAGGGTACCATTCTTCAGAGGGAAATAAAAAGGGACGCTATTAGTAAGACTTCACTGCCAGTCCGTCCGTTTGTCTGTCTGCCTTTCCGTCCGTCTGTCATCCGGTTGTATCTCATGGATCGTGATAGTTAGAGAGTTACACTTTTCACAGATTATGTTTTCTATTGTCGCAATAACACCAACAAAAACAGAAAAAAAAATTGTGGGGCTCAAATACAACATGGTACGGAACGGAACCCTTCGTGACACCCCTTCGGGACACCCTAATGGTCAGCCTTTTTTTAGTTACTATGGCGATGTACAGAGGATATTAATACAGACAACAAATACCATGCAATAAAATCTTGTAGTGTCAGGATTTCCTGTTTTGTGGCAAATAAAAGAAATTGACTTCAAAATAATAGCATAAAAAAAAGGATTGAGGCGACTTACTATGCCAGTCTTCATACTTTATAAACTACCCCTTTCCATAAAAATGATCAATTTCTAATCTGCAGATCTCCACAATTAAAACCTAAATAATCAAATGTAGTGTGTCATTTTATAAATGAACTGTCAACTATTGTAAATTGTAATTAGATTTGAATTATGGAGAGTTTACACTGGTGTAGCAAAACGGTATGACCACATGCTGCAATGAGAGTTTCAAAGTTTACGTCTTATGCTTTTAGTTGTTGAGAAATTATGTAATACAGCCTAGTCACTTCGTTTTTGATTGGCCATAGACGTCTTTCAGGTTTTTAAATCTTGTAGTAAACTGGATATGCTATCGAGGCATAATGGAACTAGTTTTTGTAAGATTTGAATCAGTATGGTATGTTTAGATTGGTTTTGAATTAATTTAGCTCTGTTCACACTACAAAATGATGTATGAAATAATTAATCATTGCATTCGTTATCTTTCTCCTGGATACAGTTTTCTAAAGTTACCCCTTCTGAATCTTCTCCAACAGGATCTCAAGCCTACCAGTCATAACCGGCTGTCCTTTCTTAGTCTTCTTGCTTAACTTCTTATATCTATCATTTTTCTTCTTCTTATACTCGTCCAACTTCTGTTTCCTTTCATCTCTTGCTCTCGCTATCTCTTGCTGTTTAATCTCCTTGTCTTGCTTTACTTTATTGAATTGTTGTTTAGCTTTCTGGAATGGATCTCTCTTCTTTATAACTGCTTGGTTCTCTTTCTCTATCAAATCGGGGTGACGGACATATTTGCCAATGTTAGATGGATTGTCAACGGTGTCCTCGTCAAAGGAAATTGGTTTGTAAGATCCGGCCATAGGGTCATTTTTTGTATCTTTATGGTATTCACGGAGGAGGCGCTTCTTTCGTTGTTCTTCCCATTGCTCGAGCTTGTATTTCTTGCTGTACTTCTTTAAGCGGTAAGTTTTCTTGTCAAACGGTTTCTTCTCAGTCTTATCTTGGTTCTGTCCTGTGATATCTTTGTCCTTTCCTGTGATATCTTGGTCCTTTCCTGTGATATCTCGGTTCTTATCAAAGTCTCCATGTCTCTGTTGTTTGCCATTATCTTGGCTGTTCATACCTTTTGTACCTTTACCATTTTGTTTATCTTTCCCTGGCTTTTGTTTCTTACCGGGTAAGAAAAAGGAGTCTCGTTTCTTGTCCATTACAGATCTAAAATGAAACGAAAAAGCGTGTTTGGTTATGGAAGAAGTAGATAAATAGGTACATGCAACAACTTAATATTATGTTTGAAATTTTCTTGGCGTCACGCCAATATGGGCCCGTCAAGGACATGTTTAAATTACACATGTAATATTTTCGAGGGCATATTTTTGCAGCAACAAATGTACCATAGTTTAAAATATTCCACGCAATATAAGTCCGATGGTAAATCTGTTAAGTTTTATATGAAACATTATGTAATAAGTATAAAACACGCTTTTTCATTTCAAAAGATAATATCTTACACAGATAAAAATAATCTACAATAATGATGGAATAAGAAGATAAACTGTTCATAGCACAATCTATGAATTAGGTACTTAGATTCAAACATATAGAGGCAGAACAAGCTATTTCTCATATTCAAGACCAAAGAGTTAATTCAACATAGACCTCATTCCTATGCGGATTTCCATTAATATTGTCTTGGTTTCTGTAGTGAATTTCTGTTAGGATTGCTTCTATGGGCAAAATGCCTGTCGCCAATGGCTTAAATTGTTAATTATTGCATAGAAAATTGTCATGTTTTTGTGTGTACTGTCTGTGTCAGAGTTCTTTTCCTATATTTAATTATAATTTAGAGACAATTATTCCTTGTTTTTAGGGTCCCGAACCTGAAAAGGTAAAAAGTTACTCTTATAAGATCACTTTCTTGTCCATCTGTCTGTCGGCCTCTGCGTGTGTCACCACCGATTTTTTCAGGAACAAGTGGATTTAGCAAGTTGAAATTCATAGCAGATACTGAGGTCTAGTCCCTATTAGACGCATAAAATCAAGGTCCTGAGACAACACAATAAAAAGATTTATGGCTTTTATTTCTGAGGGTAAACAAACTTAACTCAAGAAAAGCTGGCATAGTGTTTTTTTTATATATTAAAGGATAGGCTTAAAATGCGCAGGCCCACACAGATGATTTTCACGCAGTAATTCGCAAAAAAACAGCCTCCCTGTGTAGCAGGATGCGGGGCAGCCGGAACAGCATTCTGAAAACTGTGGCGGTTAGGTTGGAGTCACCTATTCAGAGGCACTTTCGTGACATTCTCATCACTAAACACAATCTAGTGTATGATTGACATGTTTCTATTTTTATTTTATTGAACGAATTTTTGATTTGACATTTTGATTGCTACTAACATTAGGTCTAAGTTTTACTAACAAATGGAATTGTAATTATCCGAAATAAATGACATTATTATATTATTATTATAAAATGTTTTGATTGGTTTTGAATTATTTTAGCTCTATTCACACCACAAAATTATCTATCAAAATGATATGTGTTGCTTTGTTGACAGTCAATTACCGTGGCTTTCGTGATGTTCCTACTGGATGAAGTTAGACTTAAGGCGCAATTCCATTTGGCAAATTACTAGGTATACGAGTTGCATGTTGTATGCAAATTGAACAAACCTGCATACAAACAAGTTGTATGAGGATAGTTTGAACTTGTACAGTTTTTTTATTCTACCCATGATATCCTACTCAATTGTTGAACATCTCCACTTGTATGCAAGTAAAACCTGCATGCAGTTTGCACGCCCTCAAAAACATGTTTCCAATGCAAGCAACATTCACGCAATTGTGACATCATACTTGCATGCAAGACTTGCCTAATGGAATCGCGCCTTTAGAACAACAAGTAATAAACATCTAATATACCAAAATGTAGGAATAGAACTTACCTACAAATGATACACACAACAACACATAACAACAATTTTTAATCCTACTAATATAATAATACTACTCGGTTTGTAGATGGCTCGAGACCTGGATGAACATATAGGCTACTTTTTAAAACCGATATTTCCACGACATCGGGACTTATGCAGGTAATCAATAATTTTAGGTATTGGCGACAGGTATTTTGGGTTTAGCAAAAATGCCTGTATAGGCTTCTTTTAATACTGATATTTCCAGGATATCGGGACTTACGCGGTTAATCAATAATTTTCGGTATTGGCGACAGGTATTTTGGGTTTGGCAAAAATGCCTGTCGCAAATAGCTAGAGACCTGGATAAACATATTGGCTACTTTTAAACCAATATTCCCACGACATCGGGACTTACGCAGTTAATCAATAATTTTCGGTATTGGCGACAGGTATTTTGGGTTTAGCGAAAATGCCTGTCGCAAATAGCTAGAGACCTGGATGAACATTAGGCTACTTTTTATACCAATATTTCCACGACATCGGGACTTACGCGGGTAATCAATAATTTTCAGTATTGGCGACAGGTATTTTGGGTTTAGCAAAAATGCCTGTTGCAAATAGCTAGAGACCTGGATGAACATATAGGCTACTTTTTATACTGATATTTCTACGACTTCGGGACTTACGCGATTAATCAATAATTTTCAGTATTGGCGACGGGTATTTTGGGTTTAGCAAAAATGCCTGTCGCAAATAGCTAGAGACCTGGATGAACATATAGGCTACTTTTTATACCAATATTCCCACGACATCAGTACTTACGCGGGTAATCAATAATTTTCGGTATTGGCGACAGGTATTTTGGATTTAGCAAAAATGCCTGTCGCAAATAGCTAGAGACCTGGATGAACATATTGGCTACTTTTATACCGATATTTCCCCGACATCAGGACTTACGCGGTTAATCAATAATTTTCGGTATTGCCGACAGGTATTTTGGGTTTAGCAAAAATGCCTGTCGCAAATAGCTAGAGACCTGGATGAACATATAGGCTACTTTTTATACCAATATTCCCACGACATCGGGACTTACGCGGGTAATCCATAATTTTCGGTATTGGCGACAGGTATTTTGGGTTTCCAAAATGCCTGTCGCAATAATGTTATATATAAAGTAACTTAATTCTTTAAGAATGTGTAGTAATAACAATCAAACTTGATTAAACAATTACACACAAGTTAATCATTATTTACAATTACTGTTTAGATAGGGGTATAAAAGCAAGCTGATAGTGATTTATGCTTCACTAGTTTTCCACGCACAAGTTTATCCACATAGAGTGGAGTTTAATGAGTTAGAATATGTATCGAGCACAGTCAAATTTAGGTAGGTCTCTTTGATAACTTAGTCATTGCTATTTTATCTTTGTAACTACAAATTTTTAGACACCCGTTAGTTTTTGTTTTACTGTTCTTTAGAGCTTCTCTCTCAGGACTCTTGGTTGAAATATGGATTGTAAGCTTTCTAAGACTACAGCATCAAACTCAAATGTTATTTTTATTTTGATATTGTAGGGATAGTTATGTGAAAATCCATCTTCCCTCTTTACAACAATCATTGCAGTTTTGGTTTGACGTTAAAACTTCTTCTCTTTCAAAATATACCGAAACTTTTAGATTTTCGTCAATTTTGATCCTACAATCACAATCGTCTCAGGCTTTCAGAGACGCATTCGTACGTGCATTTTTATCACAGTTATTTAGATTGAAATATGTTTAACGAATTATGACGTATGAGTCAGACATTTTGTGTTCAAAGAAGCATGTAACCGCGATAAATTCCGAATATTTACATGATATCAAGGCAAAGGTGAGACACGTAAAATATAACCTAGCTCGTACGAGATGAGAGACAATTATATCGAATCTAATACGGTTTACCTCCGTTGAGTTCCAGATGTCCTAAAGACAATTTACTGTTAAAATTATTCTAAACGTTGAGCTGAAATCATGATGAAATATCGAGGACTTACCAAATTCCGCCACCCACTGGGTTGGCTTTTAATTTTCGACGGAATCTTGACAGTTTACTGGCACTTGGCACTAAAAAAGTGAATCACGGTTGATATTTTAGTAGAACTTTTCACGTAATTATAGCAGACCATGCCCTAATGTGGGTTTTAGATTACGAGAACCAAGTTGGTGGACTTTAGTGGTTCGCAAAATGTCACAAAAGGAACGAAGATCAAGGAAATTGATGACTGGCTATCGCGATCGCGGAGAACGCGCCCTCTGCTCGATAAATTGCGATTTTTTGCAGGGAAATATTTCGCAATGCGTTTCGATTGGTGAAACGGAGCATGCGCTGTAATGTCATAAATATTAAAACATACATTGTCCCTACAAATTAGTATGTACTAAAAATATAACAACAATTTAAATTATTTTAGAGATTACTTAATACTAGTTTTAAATAAGTTTTTTGTGGAATTGCCGAAAAAAGAAATTATACAACAACGTTATTTCTGCGCAAACGAAACGTAAAAGCGAGATGTCAATGTCATGTAGTTTCATTGATTTAAAACATAGATGACGCTAATAGCTTTTACACACGTCCCGATTTGGTCGGGTCCAACATCAGTGTTGCCACAATTCAATTCGACAAATCTGTATCGATAAATGAAAAAATCTGTGTAAAATCTGTATGAGAATAGCTACAATTGTATAAAATCTGGACTATTCATTTTTAATATTAGGTATTATGGAGGGTAGACAGAGAATATATATTTATTCTCTGTCTACGATTATGAATAGTCCAGATATTATACAATTATAGCTGTTCTCATACAGATTTTACACAGATATTTTCACTTAACGATACAGATTTGTCGAATTGAAATGTGGCAACACTGATGTCGGACCCAACTAAATTATAAAAGCCTTAAAATAGTACCCCGCCCGACTCATATTCGACTGCAAAAACAACACATTTTTATTTTGATGACATTTTAGTTTCACATTAGAAATACAGATGGCGCTGTTCTCAATATATTTTACTTGCACACTCTATAAACAGATGGCGCTGTTCTCAATATATTTTACTTGCACACTCGACGTACAGATGGCGCTGTTCTCAATATATTTTACTTGCACACACTACATAGGTACAGATAGCGCTGTTCTTAATATATTTTACTTGCACACTCCAAATACAGATGGCGCTGTTCTCAATATAATATTTTACTTGCACACTCTACGTACAGATGGCGCTGTTCTCAATATACTTTACTTGCACACTCTACATACAGATGACGCTGTTCTCAATATATTTTACTTGCACACTCTACCAACAGATGGTGCTGTTCTCAATATATTTTACTTGCACACTCTACATACAGATGGCGCTATTTAGAACAAATATGTAGTTTTTTTTACACATTTCCCTATATCTTCGACCGTCTCGATGCGCTGTCGGGTATGAACACAGATGGCGCTATTCTCAATAATTTTGAGCACAATACCATAACATGTTTACCTATTAATATTATTAAATTAGAAAAAAAATTGCACATCAAGCAGGATCTCTATGCATCAGGAGCTATCATGTGTAGAACTTTCTGGCACACTTCCTAGCAGTAGGGAAGGGGGAGGCGAAGGGGCGGACCGCCCCGGGCGCCACCATTAGGAGGGCGACAAAATTGGGGAAAATTACTTTGTGCGGTCAGTCATACAGCAAATTTTTCAAGAAGGTAACTAGTTTGCAATAAAATAAATATTTTTCGCTCAATTCTTTCATATCGTTAGGTACGTTTTTTCTCACCAACACTAACATTATTATGTTTATGACGTCAAAAGGGCGGCAAATTGCCAACATTATTATTTTTATGACGTCAAAACGGCGGCAAATTATAACAGAGACCCACGGTACGCCACTGCTTCCTAGTAGCTGCGTCAGTCTTGCCCACGGCTGGCGTTGGTAATAAGGTATCCTAAAATGTCCTAGGATAAACTAGGTACATTCATTTATTAGCCTACACTGCGTAGTAGGTATAGAAAGTAGTCAATACATAGGTATTGTGGACATTGTGGTGATCTATCTTAATTCGAATAGGGTTGTACCAAACATTCTTACTACTTAACAATCGTAGCTGGAAAACTGAATTAACACATAGACTACTTTTTATCCCGATATTCCCGCGGGATCAGGACTTATGCGAGTGAAACCAAGGTGCGCAGCAAGTTATCTATAATGTTTGTTCCGCGGTTTCACTAACTCTACAATTACCCCGCAACACAGAAAAATGAGGCGAAAGTAACTACCTACTGCTAAATCATACGAAATGTATGGCACAGGGTTACAAAATATGTTATCGTAAAACTTACGATTCTTCTTTCAAAACTACACAGCTTTTACTATGTTTATTTCACAAAAACTTGTACGTGTCAACCGATAGTGATCGAAAATGGCAACTTTTAAAAAAACCTCCGTTGAACAAACAGTTCAAAGGAAATAGCGTCACCTGTTATTTTAGGGTTCACCAATAGATGGAATGCTCATCAAAGATCGTTAGTATGAAAGAAAAGTCGATTAGTCGCATTCACCCCATAGTCGCAATCGCCTCGGTTCACCTTAATCCGAACATTTCAATAATCCGGACCCTCTAGTTTTCAATAGTGCCGGATTAGTGAGATTCTACAGTACTTAGCCCTTGAGGTAGCCCTATAGACGAACGGCCGGTCAACGCTCGCGGACCGCAAGGCACAGTATTAAATTACGGATAGTACAGTCGTCTACAATCTTTCTACAATAGACTTTGTTTCAGCAATATTTATTACTAGCAGCACCCCGCGGTTTAACCCGCGTAACCCCCGATCCCGTGGGAATATCGAAATATAAAATAGCCTATAGCCTTCCTCGATAACTGGACTATCCAACACAAAAATATTTTTTCAATTCGAACCAGTAGTTCCTGAGATTAGCGCACTCAAGCAAACAAACAAACTCTCCAGCTTTATAAAATTAGAATAGACAAGCAGCGCCCCGCGGTTGCAGACACGTAAGTCCCGATGCCGTAGAAATATCGGGGGAAAAAGTAGCCTATGTGTTAATCTAGGTATCCAGCTATCTACATACCGATTTTCAACGCAATCGGTTCGATAGTTTTTGCGTTATGAAGTAACAAACATACACACACTAACTTTAACATCACTATCACTATCATCACTATCACTACATAGTATAAAATAAAGTCACTTTTCGCCGACCCTATGTCCCTTTGTATGCTTAGATCTTCAAAACTACGCAACGGATTTTGATGCGGTTTTTTTTAATAGATAGAGTGATTCAAGAGAAAGGTTTATATGTATAATACATGCATAATATAGCCGTGCGAAGCCGGAGCGGGTCCCTAGTTTAAAATATTAGTAGAATAGGACTAGCTGCGCGGGAATTTCAGGATAAAAATGCTATGTCCGTGTCCTTCTACCAATATATTGATCTTTATCCAAATCGGTCCAGTCCTTTGAACGTGAAGAGGTTACAAACAAATAAACGAACTTTCGGATTACAATAAGGTACTTGCGGGTAATAAGGAGCATTATTACATAAAAATCGGGAAAACTACTTAAAAACTGGTCATTAAATAAATATTTGCTTTATTGTCAATCTAAAAAAACAATTCATTCGTTTATTTTCTTGTTATAATTTTGTCTAAAATTTCAAGGTTTTTAAAATCTTTTAGTGGAAATTATTACCCGCATGTACCTTACTTATTTATTAGATAGATAAATTCTTTATTGTAAGTAAACACCAATTTCAAATAACATTAATAACGAAATTAAAAAAATAAAGTTTAAGACTAAGTGTAACAAAGGGTGGCCTTATTGCTCAAAGCGATCTCTTCTAGGCTTTTAGTTAATATTATGATAAACTCTGACGGACACATAAACTGCGGCTTTGAAATATTAAAATATTTAAGTAAGTATTTCAAAGTCGTCTGGCAATGACTATGATTTTTAACAAAACAAGATTTAACATAAGCGTTTCGGTACAATAATATATATTTAATTGAAAGTATGAATAGTTTGCACATACTTATTAAAATTTTAATTTAAAAGTAATCCTGAACTTTGATAGAGTTTATGTGTCCGTTAGAGATAGATAGATAGACAAACCATTTAACACTGTTGTACTTTCCTGTACCTACACTCATCAAAGTAGTTACAATCAACGGTCAAAAGTATCTGCCCACCGTAACGTTTACAATCCTGTGCAGCACTTGAACATTATAACAACGTAACCTGTGAAATGTGGATCGGCTTATACCACTCACACAACTAAATACATAGCTAATATGTTGAAAATAATAATCACACTGAGTAATTTTAATTCAAGTTTTTAAGCTATTGCATAGCTTTTATTCGCTGGCTTTGAGCGCGGCGACCGAATCAAGAAATTCCGTAAAGAAAAAAAACCTAACACCGCCTACCATGTGTGTAACGTCTATTACAAGAAGGTCGTAAGTCCAATACTAGTTGATAGTATTATTGTAGCAAACTGATAATTTACTTATGACCCATACTGTACGTCGTCGTTTCAATTACCTACCTATTACTATCCAAATCGGTGTCCTACAGTCTACAGTCCTCCAGCTGGCACGGAAGCCCGCGCCGCGCCGGTATAAAAAAAAAATAAAAAAATGCATTTTATTGACGTCAAAACTAGTTTTTAACATATCTTTAGCCGATAGAACACCGAATAGACGCATTTTCAAAGTTTAATTTTCTAAAGTGTGTGTGGATTTATGTGGTAGTGATTGTAGATAAAGATAGTCAAAAACTTAGGTGTAAGGACTAGGTTTACCTCTACATATTTAGGTGGTTAATTTGGAGGAATTTGCCCATGCGTGAATTGGTAAGTAGATAATACTATTAGGTAAGCGACTGAGCGTATCTACCTACACTAATATTTTTTTTTGTTTTTATGTTTGTAACGAATAGGCTCTGAAATTACTGGACTGATTTTGATGAAACTTGGTATGAGGATACATTGATTCATTGGGAATAACATAGGCTACTTTTTATCCCGATATTCCCACGGGATCGGGAGTTACGCGAGTAGTTGATAACATCGTTGTAGCGCAGTAGCGGATTCATCTTGTTATCAGTCTACTATTAGGATCCTTAGTCCTAATTTTAGATGTTTTTTTTTCTTTTGTATTTCCTTTTAAGACGTTTTTAAGACGTTTTTATGTGGTCCTGTATACTTTTAAGTATTAAGTATCCAAAGAAATAAAGATATTTGATTTGATTCGATTTGATTTAATTTCTGTTTTGTTTTTTTATACTTTTTGTTTTTATTCTCAGACCAATTCTCGTAAGTAAAATTGTTTAAATTACATTACAATATCATTCCGCTTGCATTTCGATTACAAAAAAACCCATGTATGTAGTTGTAGTTTCTAAATAAACTTCAAGATTTTGGTCGAATCACATTATTGGGGTTTCGAGCTAATCCATTTAAAAACTGTAAGACGAATGAAAGTTATTCACAAAGCCAACCCTAAAATCTAAAGACTTTGCTCAACTCGGCCATGTATAGTGACAATTTTGAGGGTCGATCCCTACTCTTCTTTTTCATATCACGGGTCTGTAGATCACCCGCACCTTTGGGCCCGAGGCTGACACAGAGGCCAATTTCAGTTACAATTTAACAGCAAAGTAAGAATATCAACCGATCAGCGGATTTGAACAAAAGACATCATCTGGTCTGGATGGGTTCGGATTGGATTATTGAGAAAACCGCCCTCCGCGATTTATAGGTTGTCAAAACATAACCCTCCCTTTTAGCTTTGTCGTAGTCTGGTAAAATAGGATCACTTATTACAGCCATCAATCCATTGCAAAAACTATTTCAACCAAAAATAAATATAAAAAAAATTGGGTGCGTGTACTTATGTACGCGCGTGAGAAGTTATACTTCTTTGGCATCATTAAGAAATTATTTTCCAATAATTACATTCAAATAATTATATAGCTTACCTCTTTGAACTAACCTCATTTTCAGTTTCACGTAGGTAGCTATTTGGTTTTATGACAGCTGTCATCTTGCGGTTTGCGGACAACTTCAACATGTGAATTTTCCGTGTCACGGTGCGCGCGCATCATAAAAATTCACTCTCATCATTTTTTCATAACGCGGCTAAAGAAGTATAACTTCAAAAACTTCTAAAATATACCCATGACAATTATTTAGAGTAGGTACCTAACCGTCCGTCCGTATATAAAAAATATTGTAATAAAATGCCTACGGTAGGTAGGTAGAGTTATGTGGGGCAAGTATACGCAGCGGGTAGGTGTACGCATGTTGAGTATCTCGAAAACGATTTATAACTAAGAACTGGTATCCCCTTGCTTTTGTGCCTTATAACAACGTCACACAAAGCGCATTTTCGCCATTTCGTTTTAGCAGGTGAGTTAAGTTTTTGACGTGATAACGTTTTATAAATTGGTGAACACCTGCAAGCTCAAAAAAGTGTGACGTCACGCGTCGTTACTGGAACGCCTCATGTTATTGACAAGGTAACTATAGCAACGTTTTATCGTTGCCATGGTTACCATCAATGTTTTCTTATGACGTCATCACGTAAAATTATCGTCCGGAAACAGACTTTACAGACAACCATTTTTTTGCCTACATTATTATGATACTTATCCAGGTTAAGTCAAAAAGGTTGATCTCATTAATTTAGTTGTTGATGACAGTTTAATTATCAATAATATTGAAATAAAAATGTTTGTTTTAGGTTTGACTATGTAAGATGTCAGAATTTCAGATATTTTGTGTTGCGTACACTTACCCACACTGCTGCGCGCAGTTACCCCATTACTGGGGTAAGTGTACGCATTTGGAACATGATTTTTGACTTGTTTCCAAAGAATTTTTGCCTTCAATGACAAATTATTTCTATGTTTAAATTGTGAATTAATAATTACTAGCGACCGCCCCAGCTTCGCACGGCTATATTATGCATGTATTATACATTAAATCTTACTCTTGAATCACTCTACCTATTAAAAAAAACCGCATCAAAATCCGTTGCGAAGTTTTAAATATTTAAGCCTATTTACTTACTCTAATAAATTATTTACTCTAATAAATTAACCTTTTTTTTATTTCATTAAACTTGACATTTTTTAAGACGCTTCAAACCATAAGTGCGCACACTTGACCGATATGATTCTAAGTAGGTATAATATTACGTTAGAAAAAATAATCGAAATTAATAATGCATCGTATTTAGATTCCAATCAATTTGAAAGTATAATTAAGTCTACATCTTTAAATAATAATATTACTTAGCTATACTTACATACTTATTAGTTTTTATGTCGTCGTGGTAGGCTTTTATCATATTGAAACTATTTTAAATAGTTTTGTGTTTGAATTTTACAGGATTATTCTTCACTAGCGACCCGCCCCGGCTTCGCACGGCTATATTATGCATGTATTATACATATAAACCTTCCTCTTGAATCACTCTATCTAATAAAAAAACCGCATCAAAATCCGTTGCGTAGATTTAAAGATTAAAGCATACATAAGGATATAGGGACAGAGAAAGCGACTTTGTTTTATACTATGTAGTGACTGGGTATAACAATTACAATCATTAGGGGCTGTCCATTAATCGGATGAGGCTCGAAAAGGGGGGGAGGGGTCCATAAAAAAATCACGAAATATCACAAGGGGGGAGAGGCCCCCCCCTATTACTACACAACCCGTGTAGTAATAAGGGGGGGTTTAGTCATAATATATCATTTGTTGTTTCGGCAAACGCGCGATACTCAGCCGAAAAGCGGCGAAAATTTTGGTATAATACCTACCTAAAATTAGATGATACTTATGTACCTGTATTTTATAAATATTTAAAAATGAAATTAAGATTATTTGTACTTACTTAAAATACACGTGATATAAGGGGAGAGGGGGATAATCTTAAACCTCACCATGTTAACCAAGGGGGAGGGGGGTTAAAAATGCAAAAAAAAAACGTGAGTAATGGACGGCCCCTTAGGTATTGTTACTTATTTGTTAAAGTTCCATTCCGTAAATAAGGAAACCCTATCAACAACAGAATCCTACTAATATTATAAATGTACAAGTTTGTGTGTGTGTATGTATGTATGTTTGTTGCTCTTTGACGTAAAAACCACTGGACTGATTGCGATGAACAACAGACAGAGAGTGAATTCTTACTAATAGGGACCCGTTTTACCCTTTTGGTACTTACGGAACCCTAAAAAATTAAGCGAGTGTATAATTTCGTACAGTTTTTTAATGATCACTACGACAAATCTTGATTCCAATTTCCTCAATATATTGCCCATATAGAAACAATTTCAAACTCGATTTAAATTTTTTTAATTCACTGTCGCCCGGGGCGAAGTCGTAATTGGCCGCCCTTTTGACGTCATAAAAACAATAATGTTGACAATTTGCCGCCTTTTTGACGTCATAAAAATAATAATGTTGGTGTTTGTGAGAAAAAACGTAACGATATAAAAGAATTGAGCGAAATAAGTTTGTAAGGATGCGGGGCGACTAGTGATTTGCAACAACTGTGTTGGACTGAAGTTACGGTCGGCTGCATAATTTCAGACCTACCGTAGAGCTCCAAAACGGCTGTTATAAGAATGTTTTCAACACGAGCAAGATTCTAGACATCTGCTTTAGGTGAAGTTTAAAGTCTTCTATCATCTTATTTTTTTAGAATGCAAACATTCCAATAATAGTAATTTTCGAACTCTACAGAGGGCTGCAATTATGCAGCCGACTGTACATTCAATATTATATGCAAGTGGTAAGAGCTAATTTCTTGAAAAATTAACTATCTGCCTGACCGACCGTGACCGCACAATTTTTTTTTTCCCAATTTTGCCGCTTTCCTAATGGTGGCGCCCTGGGCGGTCCATGGCTACAATGGTAGAGCTACTTTCTTGAAAAATTATCTATCTGACTGTCCGGTCCACCCGTGACCGCACAAAATATTTTTTTTTCCTAATTTTTCCGCTTTCCTAATGGTGGCGCCCTAGGCGGTCCATGGCTACAAGTATCCTAATTTCTTGAAAAATTATCTATCTGACTGTCCGGTCCACCCGTGACCGCACAAAATATTTTTTTTCCCAATTTTGCCGCTTTCCTAATGGTGGCGCCCTGGGCGGTCCATGGCTACAATGGTAGAGCTACTTTCTTGAAAAATTATCTATCTGACTGTCCGGTCCACCCGTGACCGCACAAAATATTTATTTTCCTAATTTTGCCGCTTTCCTAATGATGGCGCCCTAGGCGGTCCATGGCTACAATGGTAGAGCTAATTTCTTGAAAAATTATCTATCTGACTGTCCGGTCCACCCGTGACCGCACAAAATATTTTTTTTCCTAATTTTGCCGCTTTCCTAATGGTGGCGCCCTAGGCGGTCCATGGCTACAATGGTAGAGCTAATTTCTTGAAAAATTATCTATCTGACTGTCCGGTCCACCCGTGACTGCACAAAATATTTTTTCCCAATTTTGCCGCTTTCCTGGTGGCGCCCGGGGTGGTCTCCCCCCTTACGCTACTGCCAACGACGTAACCTCTGGTTGACATATCATTGAGTGTTATTTATTTTACCTGCAAATATTTCACTTATTTTAAGATTATGTGAATTTACACAAGCAAGATACCAACTTGCTTGTGTAAATTCACAACCTACCACAAAAGCTAAATCAGTTCTTTTCCATCCAAAGGTTGCCTGGAAGAAATCGCTTTCAGCGATAAGGCCGCCCACTTGTGCAACTTCTACTTTCTAGCTATTACTTTACTTTGTGTATATCGTGTTCTGTTTACTCTTGTGTTGTACAAATAAAGTTATCTATCTATCTATTTACTGGGTTTTTTTTCCAGATAACATAGAAAATGAAGATCCTCCGCAAGGACTACATCGAGACGGAGGGCGGTAACTCGGACAAGGAGCCACCCCCCGGACTAGCTCGGGGTGGACTTACCGTCCTCTTCACCATCATGTGTATTATAGATCTGTTTGGAGTCTTCCCGGTCATCACGCTGCCCAAGAGTGTTATAAGTTGCGGTAAGTTCAACAGCCATAAGGTGAAAGGTCTGTCTTGAGGTACGGCTGCATAATTGCAGACCCACCGTAGAGCTCCAAAACGGCTGCTATAAGAATGTTTTCGAGGACTTACAAGCAAGCTTACGGCTGCATAATTGCAGACCCACAGTAGAGTTCTAAAATTACTATTGGAATGTTTTCATTCTAGTAATTTTCGTTTGATAAATTCATGAGTTAAGTCTTTAAACTTCTACTAAAGCAGGTGCCTAGAAGCTTGCTTGTATTCGAAAACATTCTTATAACAGCCGTTTTGAAGCTCTACGGTGGGTCTGCAATTATGCAGCCGACTGTTACTTGTACTTGTATACGGGCTTTTTTCCGCAATTAGACCCTTTGTTATTTGGGTACTTTTTGCGTGAGGTTGGCGTAGGCTTGCCCAGCACCTAATACCCTCTCAGCTTAGTCGACCATGTCCAAAGGAGATAACTTGCAATACTTCTGGAGAGTTTGTTTGAATGTGCTAATTTCAGGGGCTATACTGGTTCGAATTTAAAAACTATTTTTGTGTTGGATAGTCCATTTGTCGAGGAAGGTATATTTATTTCGATATTCCCACGGGATCGGGGGATAATAAAGATCCAGGATCTTACAATAAACCCTTGGTGCAGGTATCTACGGAATTCCGATGGTTATTGGAGTGATTGGTCTGCAGCTGTATACCGCTGTGCTGCTCGGCAGGAGTTGGCTCCTTGCGCAGGAGATCACACCTATTATTAAGGAGAAAAACAGGTTTGTAGTTTTCATCACCATCACTACATAGTATAAAATAAAGTCACTTTTCGCCGTCCCTATGTCCCTTTGTATGCTTAGACTTTACAACATACCCAACGGATTTTGATGCGGTTTTTTTTTATAGATAGAGTGATTAAAGAGGAAGGTTTTTAGATATAATACATGCATAATACGGCCGTGCGAAGCCGGGGCGGGTCGCTAGTTTTTACTAAATAGTATGGGAACACTTGTTAGATTCTGTTCCTGCTAATCTATAGGTATTTGTGAAATTCTCGTGTCGCGGTGTTAGTTGCCAAACTACACCTAAACGGCTGAAGCGACTTGTATTTTTTTTATATATGTATTAGTTAGGTCTGAGAATCGAACATCACCTATTTTTAGGATTCCTAACATCTCAAAAGATAAAAATAGAACCCTTATAAGATTAGTTTCTTGTCGGTCTGTCTGTCTGTCCGTGTGTCACTGCCGATTTTCTCAGGAACGGATGAACCTAGTAAGTTGAAATTCATACCAGATACTGAAGTCTATGGTCCCTATTAGGTGTATAATACGATAAAAAATATGGGCAAATTTACATTTTCGCAAAAACTTGTAAGTAAACAAGTAAGTACCAAAATAGACCTTAATTTTCAACTTTTTTTATATTTCGCATTTTTCCCTTTACTTGTGCTGTAAGACCTAGCTTTTACCCAAAATTGACAATTCCAGGTCAACCGGAAGTACCCTATAGGTTTAGGGTCGAAAACCTAGATGGTAGTTCCCGTTGACCTAGAATCACGAAATTTGGCAAAAAGCAAGGTATTACAGCACACATAAAGGAAAACATCCAAAAAATAAAAAAATTGAAAATTAAAGGTTGTCCCCATACATACATACATTGTTAAACCAATTTAACTTGACACTTACATTGTATGGACGCTAAAACGAAATAGGGTTCAAGTTCAATTGGTACCTACCATACCACTACAAGGGAAGAGAAAGAGAGTTGAAACTGATGTATGGAATCCTCGGCGCGCGAGTACGACTCGCACTTGACCGGTTTTTTATTTTATATGGAAAAAAATATATTTATATACGCGACGAATTGAGAACCTCCTCCTTTTTTGAAGCCGGTTAAAAACGTTTGCCGGGACAGCTAATATTTTTATAATTTTCCAGGTATCCGTACGCAGCTGTAGCAGAGTTAGCTTTCGGTCCAGCTGGTAGAAGAGCTGTCACCTTCATACTGAACGCTACCGTCTTCGGCTCAGGGATACCTAACTTTATCTTAGGTATGTTAACGTAAAATTATCAAATAACTAGCAGCACTCGGCATTTTCACCCGCGTAACTCCCGATCCCGTGGGAATATCGGGATAAAAAGTAACCTATGTTACTCCCAATGAATCAATGTATCTTCATACCAAGTTTCATCAAAATCGGTTCAGTAGTTTCGAAGCATATTAGACTATTATTTTAGTGTAGATGTAGAAAGATAATGGCAAGGCAATACTGGAGCATCACTATCACTTCACTATCACTACATAGTATAAAATAAAGTCACTTTTCGCCGTCCCTATATCACTATGTCCCTTTGTATGCTTAAATCTTTAAAACTACGCAACGGATTTTGATGCGGTTTTTTTAATAGATAGTGAATCAAGAGGAAGGTTTATATGTATAATACATGCATAATATAGCCGTGCGAAGCCGGAGCGGGTCGTTCCTACATAAATAGAAAAAAACTGGTTGCCTGTAAAGTCGGTATACGGGCGAAAGTTTTACGTGACAACAACTGTGCTCGAGTGGAAGGGACGCGTGCCTTTCACTTTTTATGTCTGTCTCTCTCGCTCTTAGGCGGGCTAACCATGCCCGCGTGCCTCTCACTCGCTCTCATTGTGAGCGCATAACGTCAGCGGAGCGTAACGCAGTTTCTTGAAGTGTCACCCGGCAAACCAATTTATAAAACGTTGTCACGTCAAAATATGAAAACGTGTTTTTCATTTTCTTCATCAGCTTCTCTCACGCCATTAGGTACACATTTATAGGAACTTCAAGAACCAAAACCTCCTTGTAAACAAGTTATTTTTGTTCGAAGTTTTACCATTATTATATGGCTTCATATTGTAGTCTAGACCTTGTCTACAGGATTCCACTACTACAAAGTTACCTACGAATGTTAATGCTCCGGTCAAAACAAGTTACCTAAATCTATCTTCACTACATAGTATAAAACAAAGTCGCTTTATCTGTCCCTATTTCCTTTTGTATGCTTAAATCTTTAAAACTACGCAACGGATTTTGATGCGGTTTTTTTTAATAGATAGAGTGATTCAAGAGGAAGGTTTATACATGCATAATATAGCCGTGCGAAGCCGGGGCGGGTCGCTAGTCTATATATAAAATCAATGCCACTTTTTGTTGTAATTTTATAACTCAAGAACGGGCTCACCTAACCAAACCAAATGTTTAAGCTTTGTTCGCACTATTTAGTAGATGGTTTATGTGAAGTTTGCACAAAATCGGTCGAGCGGTTCTTCATTTATCTCATTTTTTTATTAGGCAAAAAAACGTTTGCCGGGACAGCTAGTTATCCATAATTTTATTATGTTCATGAAATGTCTACATGTCCACGTTCCATTACTTTTATTTAGGATCAATATAAATTATGCAAATGTCTAATTTATAATGATCCTAATTCTGTTTTATTTTTAGTTTCATAAATAGGTCTGTTGTTGTGATTTATTGTATGGTTAATAAAATGTCTGAAATAACGAATATTTATCACTACATAGTATAAAATAAAGTCACTTTTCGCCGTCCCTATGTCCCTAATTCCCTTTGTATGCTTAGATCTTTAAAACTACGCAACGGACTTTGATGCGGTTTTTTTAATAGATAGAGTGATTCAAGAGGAAGGTTTATATGTATAATACATGCATAATATAGCCGTGCGAAGCCGGGGCGGGTCGCTAGTTTATTATAACTCTCGATTTTTTTTGATTTGTTGTCTTGAAGACAACCAAAGATTTTTTTCTTGATATCTAGTAGGTATTTCTTTTAAATTATTGCATTGATATTACCTAATTTATTCCACTGGAATTAGACGTCATCTGCATCCAATTAATTACTCGTTTCTACAGTCAAATTTGCATAAATTCCGACTTTATAAAAATGAACTTCCTTAATGCATAGGCAACATTTTTAGGGTTCCGTACCCAAAGGGTAAAAACGGGACCCTATTACTAAGACTCCGCTGCTGTCTGTCTGTCACCAAGATGTATCTTATGAACCGTGATAGCTAGAGAGTTGACATTTTCACAGATTATGTATTTTTGTTGCCGCTATGACAAGCGTCATGCATCCACCTTTCTCGTACATACTGCTAAGAAATGGAACTCTCTACCCGCGTCGCTGTTCCCACAAAACTACAACCTTGGAGTCTTCAAGTCTAGAGTGAATAGGTACCTTCTAGGCGAGCATGCTACATCTTCGACCTCATCTTCGCGACACCATCAGGTGAGATGAGGTCAAATGCAAGACTATTTTGTTTAAAAAAAAATAGCTGAAAACAAAAAATAAGTGGGGCTTCTACACAACATGGTACAGAACCCATCGTGCGCGAGACCGACACGCACTTGGCCGGTTTTTTATTATTAATTTTTTTGTGAATGACATTTGACTGTATGTATCTTGAAGTTATAGGTGTTTCTTTTATTATTATCGCAATTTTGGGTAAATGAGCGAAACGGATGAGGTTCATATCCCGCGCTGGCCGGGTAGGTAGACATTAATAGACATTTAAAATCGTGACTTTTTGATAAATTACCAAACTTCACTGGACATCCACTGCTGAACATGGACCTCCCCCAAACACTTCCAGACCAATCGGTCGCATGATCTCTGCTTCGAAGCAACGGCTTACCGCGTTGCCTGAGTAAGATCCCGTCTAGCGCTTGACCTTCTTAATTTTATAAAAGCTGAGAATTACTCAGCGCATGCCTCCAACACAGTTATGAACAATGTGCAATTATGAAGTTCAGGCCATAGTGGCTTGGAGAGTTATGTAGCAAAAGTTAAGAATCGAAATTTATTTCCAATCGTTAATGTTGTTAAATAGCCAGACAGTTTCAATAGTTCCAACACCTTCCAGACCACCGAAAGATGTCCACAAAGGTGTAGGTATAACAATAAAACCGGCCAAGTGCGAGTCGGACTCGCGCACGAAGGGTTCCGTACCACTGTATTCTGTTTTTAACCCCAACGCAAAACCAAATGCAAAAAAATAGATGGCGCTAGTGGTAAAAATACTTAAATGAAGGGTAAATGGCGGTTTACGGTTTATGACGTATTTAAAAAAACTACTTACCAGATCTCGTTCAGACCAATTTTGGGTGGAAGGTTGCAAGGCATGCGCTAAAAAATAAAATTCTTAGCTTCTATAAAATCACGAAGGTCTGGCGGTAGGCGGGATCTTGGTCTATTAACCAACGATTAAGAATTTACTAGCTAAACATTAATGTATCCTTAAAACATTATAATATAGGTAAAGGGCAGAGTTTTTAGTTAATAACTACTTGTTTGAAGACGTAACGCCTACTTAACATAAAAATAACCTATTAATTTACATACCTACATAATTAAAACGTTAATATTCACATTAAAGCGGTGTTGGCCTAGTGGTAAATACCTCGACTTTCATTCCGTAGGTGGGTTTGAATCCCGATGGACTTTTCTTACAAAATGTATAAGTGCTAAAAAATTAATATTGGTTAATAGATCAATATCTTACGGTGAAGAAAAACATCGTGATGAAACTCGCGGCTTAGTTGGCTCCAGAAGCATTGACGATTTGTATCCTCTGATACGGTCGACTAAGCTGAAAGGGTATATGGTAATTTTCCCAATCCGAAAAAATATTCCTCTTTTTGTTGTGTTTTTTTTATGGGACCGCCCAGGGCGCCACCATTAAGTAGGCGGCAAATTGAAAAAGTCGCTGTGCGGTCACTGGTAGTCATATAAACAATTAATTTTTCAAGAAATTATCTCTTGCCAACTTGCAAATATTGAATGTCCCTTCCGCCCAATCACGAGTCGCATACTTATAAATATTGTTTTAAAATAAATATTTTTCGCTCAATTCTGTCATATCGTTAAGTTTTTCTAACAAACATAAACATTATTATGTTTATTGCGGCCAATTTCGAACATTTTTATTTTTATGACGTCAAAAGGGCGGCAAATTGTCAACATTATTATTTCTATGACGTCAAAAGGGCGGCACATTATAACTCCGCCCCGGGCGATAGTGACCCACGCTACGCCACTGAGTGCAGCTATATTTAACCTAGTTTAAAAAAACAAAATTCTTTAGGCTCAACATATTACCATAATAATAAGTAGGTAGGTATAATATGAATAAATTAGACGAGTGCTTCGTCGGTCCGCCCGCGAGGTGACCGCCCGAATCGGGCGGACCGCAGTATTGCAAAAAAAATATTATTTTCGTTCCGCGTTCCGCCCGAATTTATTTGATACCTATTTTTCTATAAAAGTACAGTCGGCAACAAAATAATTTGATGAAATGAAAGTAAAAAAAGGTTTATAAATTGTATACTTAATACAATAATCTGAAGCTAAGTAAGTACATTAGTACACACGTTATTCAACTGTATGAATATATAAACTAAAATAAATTACTTAACGTCTAGATATTAATTACCTTCTACATTTCATTTTACATTTTAACCATATTAGTGGTTCTGTGTTGCTGGTTATAGCAATTCCAATAACTAATAAAAAAAAACCGGTCAAGTGCGAGTCGTACTCGCGTGCCGAGGCTTCCGTAATTTAGTTTTAACTCTCTCTCTACCCTTGCAGTGGTACGGTTGTTACCAATTTAACTTGACCCCTGTTTCGTTTGCGCGCCCTTATAATGTAAGGTTCAAGTTAAATTGGTTTAACTATGTAAACGTACGCTCTTTAATTTTCAACTTTTTTATTTTTTGGATTTTTTCCTGTATGTGTGCTATAGGTCTTGGGTCTAAAACCTATATATTATAGTAGTTCCCGTTGACCTAGAATCACGAAATTTGGCTAAAAGCAAGGTCTTACAGCACACATAAAGAACAATTCCAATAGGGTACTTCCAGTTGACCTGAAATTGTCAATTTTGGTTAAAAGCTAGGTCTTACAGCACAAGTATAGGGAAAATCCGAAATATAAAAAGGTTGAAAATTAAGGTAAATTTTGGTACTTACAAGTTTTTGCAAAAATAAAAATTTGCCCATACCTTTTTATCATGTAGACTCAGGACTTTTGATTATTATACACCTAATAGAGACTATAAACCCCAGTATCTGGTATGAATTTCAATTTGCTAGGTCCACTCGTTCCTGAGAAAATGGGTGATGACTGTACATACGGACAGACAGACAGACAAGAAAGTGATCTTATTAGGGTTCCCTTTTTACCTTTTGAGGTACGGAACCCTAAAAATGATGTTTCCTGTACCAATTAATCTACAAAATAGTAACTAAATTTAGTGACTTCCAGATTGATTGGACTTCGAGCTATTATAATCAACCACCCATCACTGACTGAGGTTTGTGGCAAATTAACCAAATCTGCACATTTTTAAGGTTCCGTACCTCAAAAGGTAAAAAAGGAACCCTTAAAAGATAACTTTCTTGCTCGTCTGTCTGTCTGAATGTGTTACCACCGATTTTCTCAGGAATTGGTGGACCTAGCAAGTTGAAATTCATACCAGATACTGAGGTCTATATAGTACCTATTAGGTGTATAAAAATCGAGGTCTTAAGTAAATATGATTAATAGATATGGGCAAATTTACATTTTCGCAAAAACTTGTAAGTATGTATACCATAATTTACCTTAATTTTCAACTTTTTTATATTTCGGAATTTTCTCTTTACTTCTGCTGTAAAACCTTGGTTTAAACCAAAATTGACATTTCCAGGTTAACCGGAAGGTTTTGGGTCGCAAACCTATATTTTATGGTAGTTCCCGTTGACCTAGGATCACGAAGTTTGGCAAAAGCAAACTCGTACAGCACAAATAAAGGAAAAATTAAAAAAAATTAAAAAGTTGAAAATTAAAGGGTGTCCCCATACATATATAATTGGATCAATTTAACCAGGCGCCCAAACGAAATATGGGTTAAGATCATTGGTAACTACCATACCACTGCAAGGGTAGAGAGAGAGAGTTGAAAGTAATGTATGGAACCCTCGGCGAGCGAGTACGAATCGCATTTGACTGGTTTTTTATGTGCTTTTTCACAAGTTTAGACTTTTTTCTCCACAAACATCTTAGAAAGTGAAACAGACAACCCTAGTTTTTGGTGTAGGAAATACATCTTCCACAGCTTAATAGGTACTACATTATTATGGGTTTTTGTACTCCATAATCGCCATGCAGCGTAAATAACTGATAAAAAGGCTTTACGTAAAATTTAAAAGGGTCATCACAAAGGATTATCATGTCCTTTTTAATTGAGTAAAGATCCAGCGGTTTTTGAATTCATAACTCCAGTCTGTAGTTTTTATTAAATGTAATAAACCGATTTTGTTGCTAACTGTACTAAATCTAAGTAAGTTATTAAAATAAGTAGGTATAAATTACAATCGGGCGGTCTGCCCCATGGATTTATTACTGTATGTGGTCCGCCCGATCGGGCGGTCGCCTCGCGGGCGGACCGACGAAGCACTCAAATTAGACTGCTTGATCATTTTCTAGATTTTATAACCTTGAACTTATCGTTGAATATTGAGGTAACTATTAAAATATAAAATTAAAAAAGTTGTTTGATTTTTTTTTTTGTTTTAAATAAGTGCCTATAGACATAAATAGAAATACTTACATGATTTTTTTTTTATTATTGTTGTAAACCAGCAAAAAGTAAGTGGCCAAATGCTGACCTATAAAAATAATATATTTTCACACCTGCAGCACTTTGCTCACGGATTAAAGCCCTATTAACCTCAACTTAAAGCAAGACTTTATTCCCAAGGGAGATAATGTTGTATGAAACTCCCAAGGGAATAAAGTGATTTGAATTTGGAACGTTGAAATTCGTGTGAAAACTCTTCGTTTTAATTTTGAAGGTCTCAGCAAATAGGTTTTATTTATAATAAGTAATTTGACTGGTCTACAAAAATCTAGCAGGCCACGATTTATGTTTTTTATTTTGATTGTTACGTTATCTCATTGCAATTACCCCATTTTTTTTAAAGTGGATTTTTTTTTCAAATAGGGAACTGGCCACCACTAGAATTTAAAAAAAAATTGAACTGACGGTATGAAAAGTAGAGTATGCACCTCGGGATAAAGCATGTCTTCGTCTTGGGCGGCTTGAACCCCTCGCTTCACTCAGGACTCTACTTAACTCCCTCGCTTCGCTCAGGAGTTAACCCGAGAGTCCCTCGTTACACTAGGGGTTCAATATGCCACCCACAACATAAGACATTGCTTTATGCCCTTGATGCATAATCTACTATTTCGTTCAAACGTGATTTAAACCCTTAGATAAATGGTTACTACCTAGCTATAGGTACTTATTTAAAAAACTACAAAATTTAAGTATAACAAGTGCGAGTCCGACTCGGCCACGAAGGGTTCCGTACCATTTTGCATGGGAGCACCACTTTTTTCTGTTTTAGTAGGTATTTGTTGGAAGGCAACATAAATACTCTGTGAAAATTTCAACTGTCGCTATCACGGTTCTTGAGATACAGCTTGGTGACAGACAGACGGACGGACGGCGACGGGTGGATGGACCGAGAAGTCTTATGGGGTCCCATTTTTACCCTTTGGCTACGGAACCCTAAAAAAGTCTTAGAAAAGAAGAAAAAAAACAGGTTTTTTTTGTCCTTGAGGATGAGACATCAACATGCCTAAAGGCATATATTTTATTTAAATTTTTTCTTAATAAAAATGTTTTATTTTTGAAGTTATACTTCTTTAGGCGCGTTATGAAAAAATGATGAGAGTGAAATTTTACAAAAGCGTCACACATAATTCTCACCATGAAGTTGTCCGCAAACCGCAAGATGACAGCTGTCATAAAACCATGTTGAAGTTGTCCGCAAACCGCAAGATGACAGCTGTCATCTGCGGTACTACTACTACATAATTATTTTAATGTAATTAATTATTTATATTTGTCGGACGAGTATTTTGTCGGACGAGTTTTTTGTCGGACGAGTTTTTCGTCGGACGAGTTTTTTGTCGGACGAGTTTTTTGTCGGACGAGTTTTTTGTCGGACGAGTTTTTTGCCGGACGAGTTTTTTGTCGGACGAGTTTTTTGTCGGACGAGTTTTTTGTCGGACGAGTCTTTTGTCGGACGAGTTTTTTGTCGGACGAGTTTTTTGCCGGACGAGTTTTTTGTCGGACGAGTTTTTTGTCGGACGAGTTTTTTGTCGGACGAGTCTTTTGTCGGACGAGTTTTTTGTCGGACGAGTTTTTTGCCGGACGAGTTTTTTTTTTTTTTTTTTTTTTTTTTTTTTTTTTTTTTTTTTTTTTTTTTTTTTTTTTTTTTTTTTTTTTAATAATGCCAAAGAAGTATAACTTCTCACGCGCGTACATAAGTACACGCACCCATTTTTTTAATATATAACACCGTTTGATAAAAATTTGCAAGAGGTTTAGTATAAAACATTTACTAGTTTAAAAACACTTACTTATAACTTCATTAAATCTAAGTAAGTATAGACACCGAAAAATTAAGAAATATTTAAAGCGAACATAATACAACTAGCTACCTGTCTCGGCAAACGTTGTTTTGCGGGAGGTATTAAAAAAACCTGGGGAAAAAAATGATTTTGTTCGATTTTCAGACCTAACGAAACAATACACAAAAAAAATCATATAAATCGGTTCAGCCGTTTAGGTGGAGTCTGACAACTAACACCGCGACATGAGAATCTATTCTAATATAATAACGGGTGAAACCGCGGAGCGCAGCTAGTCTATACTTCACTACATAGTATAAAATAAAGTCAATTTTCGCCGTCCCTATGTCCCTATTTCCCTATGTCCCTATGTATGCTTAGATCTTTAAAACTACGCAACGGATTTTGATGCGGTTGTTTTAATAGATAGAGTGATTAAAGAGGAAGGTTTTTGGATATAATACATGCATAATACAGCCGTGCGAAGCCGGAGCGGGTCGCTAGTATATTATAAAGCAGAAGAGTTTGTTTGTTAGAACGCCCTAATCTCAGAAACTGCTGGTTTGAATTGAAAAAATATTTTTGTGTTGGATAGTCCATTTATCGAAGAAGGCTATATCTAAGCTACTTTTCATTTTGATATTCCCATGGGATACGGGACATACGCGGGTGAAACCGCGGAGCGCAACTAGTTTTATATATTTAGGAATTTTGTAAGACTTTATATTTAATCAATGATGTAAAATCAATGTCCGCCATGGTTCGAAAACCAGGCCTATAATGACACACTTTCAAACTAATTAATTCAATGTCTCAAAGGCCTATTACTAAAACAAGATATTATAATAAGATCCACTTGGTTTTATTTAATTAGTCGAGTTTTCTTTGAGTTAACTATTTTGTTGGTAAAGTTACCAAAGAGGATTAAACGATACAACTTACAAGATGTAAGCCATAATAATGATAATCCATCGAGTGGTCTGAAAGATATATAAATAAGAATAAAGAATATTAAGTACAAACAAACATAGGCGCGAAAAACATAACCCTCTCCATGCAGTCTGGTTAGGTGAAGATGGCAGAGGTAATACTTGAGCAACAAATAAAACATACACACAATTAAAAATATACTACATACAACAACATACAAACATACCCTATACAAACAAATAAAAAAAATATGATAAAAATCTGCATTTCATTCTTGAATACAATGAAATTAATAGTATTTCGTAAACTAGATGTGGAAAAATGATATTATTAAAAGCATTTTAAGTCACGCGTTTTTTTTTAATTTCTTCATCAGCATCTGACGCCAATTGACGCCATTATACATATGAACTTCAAGAATCTAACCTCCTTGGAAACAAGTAATCTTTAACCCCCCACGCAAAAACGACGGGGTGTAATAATAAGGTTGATGTATTGTGTCCGTGTGTGTGTCTGTCTGTGGCATCGTAGCTCCCGAACAGCTAAACCGATTTTGATTTTATTTATTTTGTTTAAAAAGTGAATTAGTCGGGATCGAGTTTTCTTAGCTGTTTAATCAAAATCGGTTCAGCCATCTGAAATTTATGGGGATTAAAGTCTGGTTTTTTTTTAATTCTAAATTTAATTATTTCTATATTTGTGAATATGCTCAAGTAGCAGTGGTATAACGTGGGCCATGCGGTGGTCACTGTCGCTCGGGGCGGAGTCATAATTTGCGGCAAGTTTGCGGCCCTTTTGACGTCATAAAAATAATAATGTTGACAATTTGCCGCTCCTTTGACGTCATAAACATAATAGTGACGGCAATTTGCCGCCCTTTTGACATCTTAGTGAGTAATCGAGTAAGAGGTATTTCTTTATTATCATTAACTAGCTGCGCCCCGCGGTTTCACTCGCGTAAGTCCGATCTTTCTCACCGTTTAAACCTTCCCTGGACTGCGACAAACATTTCAAAACCGAAATCATCTAAATCGGTTCGTGCGTTCTGGAGTTATAGCGTCAGGAAGGAAAACCCGACTTATTTTTATATAATAGATGTAGCATTACAACAAACCTCAGTGGTTTAATAAGCTACACAATAATACATGTTATTTAAGTTTTTTTTTATTCATAAAAAATAATTGTCTGACTGATCGCCATCGTGACCGCACAAAATATGTTTTTCCCAATTTTGCCGCTCTCCTAATGGCGGCGCCCGGGGCGATCCACCTCTCCGCCCCCCCTGGCTACGCTACTGTCAATTAGCCTTGTTGTTCAAAGTTTAGCCATTATTCTTTTGCCTTGTTCCCCAGCTGCACAAAGTCTCCAGTTATTCTGGTGGAAGATCACAGGCGGCGGTGTGGGGGTGACATACTGCGTCTGGATGCTGTTACTGGCGCTGCTGCTGTGCCCGGTTATGTGGCTCGGTTCGCCTAAGGATATGAAGTAAGTGAGGGGAACCTAGCCCAGAAAAAATGTTACACGTTAAGAAATTATGTAATACGAAAAACCGTAAGAGTTCGTACTATTAAAATCGAGGACTGTAGGTATATCCAAAAAGCACTTGTATTTTAAAATTCTATGCCTTATCCTTCCTTAAATATATGTACAGGGCATTGAGATAGATATGTACGTAGTAATACAAATCTATGGTACAGGGTGAATTTTTTATGTGGGCCTTCAGGGCTATATCCTAAACTATAAGAGATAGCGAAAAATGCTGAAAGGAGTTGCGTGCCCGATTTTGACTAAAACTAAAACGGCATCATTAGATTTTTGAAAAACTCATTACCCTAGCCAGAAATCGAACCTGTTGATTTTGGAAAAAAATAATAATCCTATATTTTTATACCAATCGATAGTGTTGCTGATAGAGATCAATCATTGGTAATCATAGTCGTAAAAAAAATTGGCCCAGTCCATAATCCCTCCCAGCGTATGGAAGTGGAATTTGAGCTGAGCTGATTTGAGTTAAGCTACTAAGTAGGTATACTGTCTGTTACAAAAATTTATTAATATTGAAGAGCTCCAAAATTGCTATTTTATGGAAGTCCTTCAGCTAATGAATTAGAGAAACATAATTAAGTATTATAATGAAAACATTCTAATAATAATGCAATTTTAAAACTCAATGGTGGGTCTGTAATTTTTCCGACTGTACCTAAAAGATCAAATTAGGATGACCTCAAATTAGTCTTTAAGTAAGTACCTACTACTACAGCTGGAGGCGTTGGAGTCAATTGAGAGGAGAGCCAGGAGACTCATCGGTGACGATAAGCTTGCCAACAAAAGGCTTCAGAGCCTGGAACACCGTCGCAAGGTGGCGAGCTTGTCGGCCTTTTATCGGATACATTTCGGGGAGTGTGTAACAGAACTCCACGACCTAATCTTGTCATCTCCATTCTTTCGTCATACAACCAGGCAGACTGGTGTGCGGCACCGATTCATGGTGGACACACCACACGTTCGCACTAAGCGCTTTGCTTCGTCATTCCTTATTCGTACTGCAAAGGAATGGAATCAGTTGCCTGCGTCTGTCTTTCCTGACGTGTACAATTTGGGGGTCTTCAAGTCGCGAGTGAATAGGTATCTTCTAGGAAGGCGTGTTACATCTTAGGCCGCATCGTCACCCACCATCAGGCAGGTGTGATAGTGGTCAAACGCTGACCTATCATATATAAAAAAAAAACTACTTCTACTTAAAAATAATAAGTAAGCGAAAGGTAATAAAATCGGGAGAAATTTACCATATTTTAATAAATGATATAAAAGAAAACATTTTTATTATTACTATCTTAATTTAAAAATAAAATTGCACTCTGGCAGTGCCGACAGAAGTGAAAACTTATAATAAAAATTTAAACTTAAAACTTTAAAATAAAAAAGTAAACTTATTTACTAAACAACTACGAAATATATGTACCAATAAGCATATATGCACACACTGTAGCTGCGTCTCGTCGTTACGAGACGCAGCTACAGTGTGTGCAGTGTGTGTCGCGAGTTCAGAAATTTTATCTCATCTAATAATATGCGTACCGAGCTAAAAGAAGGTTTTACTTCAAATATTAAAAAATAAAATTGGTCCCTTAAATGTAAAGAGTATTGTTTTCCAAACATGTTCCAAATTGCTCGATAGATAGCGCTGGGATCGAATTCCAGGTCTTGAGAATTTCATTTTTTACTCCGTCAGGGAAGGCAAAGAGCTCATACTGCCTCATCATAACAAACTTAGGGACAGGACGTGGGGCATTGTGCAGTTTGCCTGGCTATGGTGTCCTATCCCATCCTAATTTATAAGAACATTCATGTAAAAGCGTCGGGGCCATGTTGATTACTTGCGTTTTTTTTACTAGGCATAGACATCTTTCAGTATTTTTTATCCAGTGCCGTGCTGCCATCTATCGAGGCATGATGGAACATTGTCTTTAGTGATAGATTCAGTTGCAATAATCACAAATTTCTTTAATTAAATCAACAGATTGCAATTTATTCCAACCTTCTGTTTTAATTATTAGACTGAACAGTCCATCATATTTTAAGAATTCCAGGATATTTTGTTTCAGTATGTTAGCTTGGTATAGGTTAGCAAGCTCGAATGTTTCTATGGCATTTTCAACAGTTAGTTTCTTTTGCATTGCATCTTCACAGCGACTTTTAAGTTCGCTCAACTGGTAATAGTCGGCCGCAGCCAGCAACTTCTCCGGAAACTCTTCTATTTTAGCTTTATCCGTGTAAATAAATGATAACACTTCACGTAGAACTTCTGAATCCAACGGTGACTCCACAATTTTTGTAATACTTTCAGTGAAGTTGTGTTCGAAGTGGGCCCTTAATACTGGGCTCCTACTGGCCAATAATACTTTGTGAACTTTAAACTCTTTATCATCAGCACTTTTCATCGAAACATCAGAATATAAGGGGTCTTTGAAAATACTCTCCAAATCTTTAAACATCTGAGTTGCAGGCGGTTGTGTTGGAGCCTCAGAGTTGATTGATAACGACTCATCTTTTTTGTCATTTTCAATGGTGACTCCAAAACTAAAAGACAAGTGAAGGCTTTCATCTTCCATCAGTATTATGGTGTTAGTTCTAGTGGTATTAGTATATAATTGGCTTACATCTGTATTTCCTTCTGACAGATACGTAAGGTACTGCCATTGATTAGCTTCAACAATTTCACGTGTCTTTGAAGTAACGACAACACTTTGTGTCTGGTATTCTTCACTATACTGATCCCAATTATTATCAAATTCAATTTTCACCTGAACTGATGGTAAAACATCCGATTTCGACGTCGAGTAATAAATTTCAATCCATTGGCGCTCCTCACCAAAAAATTTCATTATCAGCTCGAACTTCCGTGGTTCCATTGTTGATTGTGTAAACACTTTCGGAGATCGAATCCCTCTGACATCTTTGTTACGGAGTATACTTCTAAAGCTAGGAATTATCCACATTATTGTGGTTGCTTGCACATTATTACCCTTATAATGAATAGTTGAACTTTCAATACTTCCGTTGGTTAGTATGGACATTTTGGTCGCTCTCTTTTCGTATTCTATAATTTGCAAAAACTCAGAGACTTCTTACTTGCAACAACCAGCAAAGAGGAATGAGGATAAAAATAGTATCAACTTTTTTAGGCTGGGCGCATATCTACGTACGTTTTCCGCATGCGGTTATCGCATTAGGAATAGGTACCAATCCGAGATTCCGCGCGCCTATCGCACACAGGACGGCTAGCGATAACGTTGCCTATGCACAACAAAGAACAAGTACATCCGTTGAATAGGTAAGTACTAGAGAATCCGCGAGAGTCAATTTTATGGCGCAAATTATACAATTGGTACTTTTCGAACGTGTGCGGCGGCAGTACAAAATAAATATTGAAACGCTGTGTTCTGTACGTTCCGTATGACGTCATTAGGTTTTTTCCGGATGGTCTCTCCAAACTTGTACATTAAGCCTGGGCACAAACGTACTTTTTCCGAATGCGTTTATCGCATGCGGTTCCGATTCGGGATTCCGCTCGCTTAGCGCAATTGGAACTGCGCCACGCCATGCGTGGCGCAGTTCCAATTGTATAGAATTTGAAATTGTAATTGAAATTGTATAGAAACGCTGCATTGCGCACGTTCCGCATGACATCATTAGGTTTTCTTCCGTATTCCGAACTTTCTCGAAGGTTTCTCCGAACATATGGGCTAGCAATCGAAACGTACGTACGGAATCGATTCCGTCCGGAAAAAAAAGCACGTGTGCGCTGACAGAGCATTTTGTATGATTTGACGTATTCGGGAACCCGAAGGCGTTCCGTATGCGATAACCGCATATGGAAAATGCACGTATGCGGCCAGGCAAATATTCTGTGCTCCAAACGCAAGGGCTAGCATTCGGAACGTACTTAATTTTTTTTCCGTCCTGAAAAAAAACGCACGTGAGCGGTACAGCATTTTGTATAGATTCGAAGTATTCGAGAACCTGAATGCGATAAACGAATGCAATAACCGCATGCAGAAACCGTACGTGTGCGCCCGGCCTTAACCTCCTTGGTATCTAATCAACAAAGTTATTTTCTGTGGTTATTCATTTCAGTTAGATTTATGCGACAAACATGTCTATGCTTGGTACTTACCTCCATAGCAGTGTTGCCAATGCTAGGCTTACGTAAAAGTTGCTAAACTATTATCAAAAAAAGTGCTAAATATGTCAGTTAGGTATAAACGACAAACGTGTCTATGCTTGGTACTTACCTCCATAGCAGTGTTGCCAATGCTAAGTTTACGTAAAAGTTGCTAAATTATTTTCAAAGAAAGTGCTAAAAATGTTAAACTTTTACCAATGTGGCAAATGTGCTCTAAATCGGGGTTTTGGGATTTTAGCGGGAACGAGCCAACAACATGTTGTGCTGCAGTTTTATTAACATATACGAAACTTAGTTGTAACCCAATTGTTTTGGTGAAATGTTATGAGATTTAGAACTGGAATGCTCACGAAAGGCCCGTAAGCGAGCCGAGAAAGATTGATTTGAGATGGTATATTTGTCACTGTCATTAGGGTGACCAAACGTTCAAATTTTCTGCAGATGAAATACACGCACTGCTACATAACTACATAGGCTATAATGAGAAGTTTTAGATCTAATTTATTTTCTTTGATATAGCCAGTTTCGACAGATGGTGTATTCTAAGTCAGCGACAAGCTGTGGGGGTGTAGGTACTGCAGATAGTGATACTATCTTTATAGGTAGGTACTGCAAAAAGAGCTGTCCAAGCTATCTACAAAATGGGCCCCAGGGAATCACCTTATAATGTAGTTTTTTTTAGAGCAATACACAAATTTTGGGTTTCACGATTGACCGTCCCCCTAACCGTCCGCCTGCGGTAAACAGTCCCCCTGTCAAGATTTATTTTACGATTGACGGTCCCCATATGGTAACACAGGGGGACCGTCAATCGTTAAACAGTGTTAGATTTTTTCAATCTTATCCGTCCCCCTAGTCCATGCTGTGGACCAAGTAAAAAACGATCTGGTCCAAGTAAAAGACGATTGAAATGGAAAAAAGACGATCGAAACGAAATCAAAAGACGATCGACAACAGCGACATAATGGCAGGTAACTGTCAAAATGACAGATGTCAAAGTGACAGAGCTGTTTTGTAGTTCTCAATTTATTTATATTATTTCTAGGTCAATATCTTATTCCTTTCCTGATCCGGCTGATCCTATCCTACTCGTTTTTCCGGTTTTTATGTAAATAAACGTTTCCCTAATTTTCTTAAAAAAAAAAAAAAACCGTATCCCAAATCAAATCCTTGCTCCTTCGCAAATCCTTCCTAAAACCCAAGAAGACTTGAAATTTTTACGAAGAAAACTCTCAAGATAGAACATGATACTGAAAATCACGAAAGAGACTGGACATTGGCGTGCAAGTGCACAGCCATAACTTCGGTCTATGACCGAAAAAAAAAAAAAAAAAAAAGGCTATATCTCAGAAACTATTGCGACTATTGTGGCGACGAATGTGGCGACTTTATATAAGTACCTATATAATTCTACTGTACGGTACGTGGGTATGTCACTGAACTCCTCCAAAACGATTTGAATAATTTTTTTGTATGCATTTGGCCCTTGGATGGTACAGATTTACAAATCAGCCCGGTTTTTTTAATGACAAAACAACGGTTTGCCGGGACAGCTAGTATTAAAATATACTAGCTATATTAATTTTGTAGGTATTCCAACTAACTAAACATTATTATTTTTTTCTTTTTATTTCATATTTTTGTTCCTGTACATCAGTGTGCTTATGTTTGTTTGTCTCTCTACTTTTCTAAATGTCTTGTGTAGTGTGCTTATCTAATATTCTTTATTTTCCAGGCCAGTAGCAATCAGCTCAGTTGTAATCGTGAGTACGGTAGCGTTATCCACCTGGATCTGCATCCTGCTGGACGATGTCACTCCACCATCGGCAGGCACAGTGTTGGACTACACGCCGAATGCAGAGGACTTCCTAATTGCGTATGGTATATTGGCTTTTCAGGTAAATGTAAATACTATGTCAGGTGGTTTATATTTCTCCTCTTGAATTAATAGGTCAGTCTAGAATACAGGCTGATTCACATACCATCGGAAGGCTATCGAGACGATAATTTTACGTGATAACGTCAGTAAAACGGCTATTTCGCGGCGCGCGGGGGAAAGGGATAGAGTCATCGGGCGGCGCGCGCGTGGGAAAGGGATAGGGGGTTTTCGAGTCCTACTTGTTCATAAGTATAGACGTAATTGGTAGGTATCATTAGGAAAAAGCTATCTTTTTTATTTATTTCTTAAGCCGTTTATAAATACTGCGTAGCGTTAAACAAGCGTGATGAACCTGTATCCTGCTATCTAATCTTACATCTAGACAGGTAGTATAAAAAATAGACTGCAATGTTAACTACTAGATAATTTAAAAGTTGAAATATGCCGCCTTCCGCCTTAGGTTTTCTATTTTAAATCAAACCAAGGTTAGATCTGGTGCATCTAAAAATAGTAGGTACTTACCTATTGTAGTAAATATTGCATTGAAATTAAGTAGGTAGGTAGTTAAAATAAATCTATACTTACTTTAATAACTAAATATTATAAAGCTGAAGAGTTAGTTTGTTTGAACGCGGTAATCTTAGGAACTACTGGTTCGAATTCATAAAATATTTTTTGTGTTGGATAGTCCATTTATCGAAAAAGGCTATAGGCTACTTTTCATTTTGATATTCCCACGAGATCGGGACTTACGCGGGTGAAACCGGGTAGGCAGCTAGTATATTTATAAAAGATCTAATTACCTTATTTTTAGGGTTCTGTACCCAAGGGGTAAAAACGGAACCCTATTACTAAGACTCCAATGTCCGTCTGTCTGTCTGTCACCAGGCTGTGTATCTCACCAACAACGCCGTCACTGAGTTAAAGCACTCTTGTTGATATTATTATTCTAGCAAACTGATCATTTACTAAGGACCCATACTGTACTTATTTATAATTGAAACGCAATCGCGACCTGTCTTTGAATGAAACAATAAAAATAATACCCACTAAAAGGTACCGCTAATCACTACCTACATAGTATAAAACAAAGTCGCTTTCTCTGTCCCTATATATCCCTATGTATGCTTAAATCTTTTAAAACTACGCAACGGATTTTGATGCGGTTTTTTTATTAGATAGAGTGATTCAAGAGGAAGGTTTATATGTATAATACATGCATAATATAGACGTGTGAAGCCGGGCGGGTCGTTAGTTAGGTAATAGGCTACTACACGTGGAACGATATAAGATAGGTAAGTATACAAATTCAGTCAATAGATAAGATCTACAAATGTGACCATATACAACTAGTATTTTACGATAGTCCAGCGAGTGGGACAGCACGTCGTTGTACGTCATAAAGCTCACTGGGCTCTCATAAACAGGATGATTTTTTTATGTGGGCCTTCAGGGCTATATTCTAAACCATAAGAGTTAGCGAAAAATGCTGAGAGGAGTTGCGTGCCCGATTTTGACAAAAACCAAAACTGTATCATTAGGTTTTTGAAAAAGTCATTACCCTAGCTCAATGTTTTGTCTCAAGTCTCAAGTCAATGTTTTGTCGGTCAATGTTTTTTTCGGTCATCTTTTTTTCGGTCAATGATTTGTCGGTAAATGTTTTTTTCGGTCAATCTTTGTCGGTCAATGTTTTTTCGGTGAAAGCTAGTGATACGGGTATATCGTTAGGTTACGAAAAAAATGACAACTTCTAGATTAATTATTTTTTCCAAATAAATAAATATTACAGGACATTCCACACATCGCCAGCTAGCCCCAAGATAAGTAACTAGACTTGTGTTATGGGTGCTAGACAACGGATATACTACATAAATACTTTTTCTTTTTAAACCAGACCACAGACATGTCTGAGGTGGGAATCGAACCAGCAACCCTGTGTTTGGCAGTCCGGCATGGTGACCATTGTGTCAACTGGGTCGTCAAAAATCCCAAATTATTAGGTTTAACCTATAATATATCTGGGTTTAACTACCGCGTTTTATCTACACTTGCCAATATTATAAAGAGGAAAGATTATTTGGTTTTTATGTTTATAACGAATAGGCTCCGAAACTACTGGACTAATTTAGATGAAACTTTGTATATAGAGACATCAATTCATTGACAGTAACATTGGCTACTTTTTATCCCGATATTACCACGGGATCGGGAGTTACGCGGGTGAAACCGCGGGGCGCTGCTCGCTGCTACTAAACTGCTGCAAATCAATATTGTACCTAGAGCACCTAGAGTACCTACTAACTAGTTCAGGCATATGTGTTATTTTAGTCCATTGAAATGTTATATTTTTTTGGGCTTAGCGTGCATTTGTCAGAGGACGCGATTTTATTTTTTAGACATCAAGGGTGGGTCAGTCTAAAGTTCAAGTTTAAAATCCAAGCGATTGTAGCTCTTGTCCCACGGCCGCCATCTTGGAAAAAGGGATTTAAACGGTTTTTATGATTTATCTGACAAACTATAGGTCTCACAAAAAATATAATTGAACATTTTTTGTTGCAAATATGATTATCTACAACTTTTGTGACGTAACTTTTAGTCATAAACCAAAAATAAAAAAAATAGAAGCCAAAATCCATTACTCAGTTTCTTTAGCTCTTTTTACGGTCCCATCTAGCTGAAAGCATGAAACTTGGCATACAGTTTGGCATATAATTGGCATATAATCTTATTTGCAACAAAAAATGTTAAGTAATATTTTTTTGTGAGAACTATTGTTTGTCAGATAAACCATAAAAACCATTTAAATCCCTTTTTCCAAGATGGCGGCCGTGGGCTTAAACTGTGGGGTTAAACTGACCTCCTCTTGATATCTAAAAATAAAATTGCGTCCTCTGAAAAATGCAACTCCAAATGTAACTTTTCAACGGACTATTTCTGTTCTCTTCAATTTTGGAGTGCTTAGTTTATTATGTAAAATGAGTTTTAATAAATATATTTGTATTGTATTGTAAAACCTGTATTTTCCAGTTCGACATCCACCCGATGCTTTTAACAATCCAAGTGGATATGCGAGACAGTAGACAGATCAACAAGGCTGTGCTCGGAGGGTTCGCCATTACTGGAGTCATGTTCACTGTGACTGCTCTGCTGGCTGCCAACCGGTACGGCATGGACGTGGATAGTAACATACTTCAAGGTAGGTATTTGTACTTATAATTATGAACTGTGTTTTAATGAATCTTTATTAGTTGGGTCCTTTTTGCGTGCCCTACTACCCTCTCAGCTTAGTGGACCATGTCCAGAGGAGAGAACTTGTCAATACTTCTGGAGCCAACTAAGCCGCGGGTTTCATCACGATGTTTTCCTTCACCGTAAGAGCAATGTCAATTAGCGCACATAATTTTTTTGTAAGAAAAATCCATTGATTCGAACCCACGACCTTCAGAATGAAAGTCGAGGTATCTACCACTAAGCCAACACCGCTCCATACTTCAAGGGGTACGCCATACAAACCACGATAAGTTATACTTCTTTAGGCGCGTTTTGAAAAAATTATGAGGGTGTAATTTTAAGATGCGCGCGCATTTGTAACACAAAAGACACATGTTGCAGCTGCGTAAATCGTAACCCAAAAGTAAAACAGGTCGAAGCTGCGATAGTGAACATTTAAGATGCGCGCGCATCGCTCTTACACTAAGTAACAGGTTATGTAATATAAATAAATATCAGACGGACGGACGGACTGACAGACGGATGGTCAGACAGAAAGACGGACGTATAATTTCTCACGCGCGTAGGTATCTACTTATGTAGGTACACGCACCCATTTTTATTTATTTGGCTGAAGATGTAATGCCTCCAGCATACCAACATATCCGAGCATTCCCGCATTGCAGGTTGGTTTGGATAGGACGATGTAATTTACTCCACTTGGCCATTCATCTGACCATCTATTTTTCCAGGTATACCTCCATCGATACCCTTGTATTTGGTGGCATTGTTGGTGACTCTACAACTGTGCCTGTCCAGCGCTGTTGGCAACTCGGTGCTTTTCCAACAAATTGAAGACTCTCTGAAGATACCGAGAAGTAAGTGTGGTGATAGCTAGTTCGTGCCTCACGGAGGCCGTCACTGTGGTCACACAGAGGGCCTCTGATCCTGGCCGACGCATGCATAATGTCACTGTCAAAAGTGATGGTTGTTGGCAACACTAATGACAAACTCTTTCTCCCGCCTAATGTGTAAGGTTAGGTTAACTTCTGTTCATGATAAATGTATCCGTTCTTGATTGTGTGAACTCTTAAATTTGTCGACTAGATACATGAATAAACGTGTATACCTTACAATTACTTAAAATTGAAACATTGAAACTTCAATTTGACATGACGTCATAAGCACAACATGGCGTCGTTGATGACGTATTTCCTTGTGTATTCATGACGTCATATTTATTTATTTTACTTTAAATAAAACGGTTACAAACCAATTACTTTAACTATACAACTATAACTAAAAACAACAAATCATACATATTATATTCTATCCCTCGCAAAACCTAAAACATACTGGCATTACATATTTCCATTCATCCGCAAACAAATCACATTCGGGATAGGCGACCAGAAGAGCGTTAAGGGACTTAGAGCACGAGATAAGGGGGACTGCCTGTGTGACACTGTTCTGGACGACGGCAACGCTAGTATTTGTGCTTTCGGCCCCTCAAGTAATTGTCAGGGACAAACAGTCTACATAGGACGTCATGACAGTCTTTCGTGAGCGCGTAGGTATAAGCGCGCTCATGGCATTTCGGAACGCGTTTGTGCTTCTGATTTCGGTTCGACCTTAATAAGTACTATTTATCTTTCAGCTTTCTGCGTTCAGCGCTGCCTAATCCGCTCCGGCATCGTTGCCGTCGCAGTATTTCTAGCAGAAGCAGTACCAAGATTTGACCTCGTTATGGGCTTAGTCGGCTCTACCCTCACCGGCCCACTAATGTTCATTTTCCCACCGTTATTCTTCCTAAAACTCTGTTACATAAAGTCAAGAATGTCGCAAAACGATCCAAAACGGCTCGCCAAAAATAAACTTTTGAATAAAGAAAATGGCGTCGTCAACGGTAACAAACAAAATGGCGCATGGCGAAACGGCGACCTGTCAAAAATGCCGTTAATATTTTCAGATTCTTTAAGAAAATACAGAACTTTTAGTAATTATATTAACACTAAATATTTAGAAATAGATAATGATTGTACGCAGGATGAGTATTCTGTGAAATGGTACGACGTTTTATTAGCGATAATCGTAATGACTATGGGTATTGGCGCCACAGTTGTAGCGACTTATTCCAGTTGGGCAAATTCTATCGAATACTACAGTTATTCGCCACCTTGTTTGGTAAACGCCACTGTGGCTGCAAGAAGCTTCTTGGAATTCACTTTCCAATCCTAAATGTGATAGAAAGTAGAAAAATAAGACTTTGAAGATGCCCTATCATAGGTGCTGCATAATGCTAACTCTTTGAGCTGCGTAATCGCGAGATTAATTACAGAATGAATGTACATACAATGTGTAAAAAAAACGCAGTAATACCTCTTAGATACGCTCGGAATTTCCTAAAAAAAAATCAGTTTTGGAAAAGTACCTACCCTAATTTACCCAGAGTTTAGGCATTTTTAAATTTTGACAAATTGTGTAAGAATTTTTCATTAGTGCCCGCTGTCAACAATGGTGTTGAAATTACTTGAAAATTCCTTAATTAGAGTAATTTTCCCTATAATTTTTAATAATTGCTCTACATATTTCATGCAAAAATATATTTCATACATTTTTGCGATGTCCTAAAGGTACCTACATATGTACCTAAGAGGTATCAGAGTTTTCGTTACACATTTGCAGCAGTGTGGAAGTCTCTGGTTGAAAAGTTAGGTTTTTGGGGTTCCGTACCCAATGGGTAAAAACGGGACCCTTTTACCAAGACTCCACTGTCCGTCTGTCTGCCACCAGGCTGTATCTCATGAACCGTGATAGCTAGACAGTTGAAATTATCACAGATGATGTGTTTCTGTTGCTGTTCTAACAACAAATACTAAAAACAGAATAAAATGGTACGGAACCGTTCGTTTTAATACTCTAAAGAGATCTGATTAAGTTAAATATCTAGTTAGAATTTTATTAAGTACCTTCAAAGCTTCGACCAAATTGATCGAATCTTTGATGTATATAAAATACTAGCTGCGCCCCGCGGTTTCACCCGCGTAAGTCCCGATCCCGTGGGAATATCGGGATAAAAAGTAGCCTATGTGTTAATCCAGGTCTCCAGCTATCTAGATACCGAGTTTCATCGCAATCGGTCCAGTAGTTTTAGCGTGAAGGAGTAACAAACATACATACACACACACACACACACAAACTTTCACATTTATAATATTAGTAGGATTAGTAGGATTATTTTACTATGTTAATAAGTTTTAAAAAATATATATACGTAATATCACAAAAATTGTCTTTTATTAAAACGATTATTATAATAACAACAACAATATTAATAACTAATCTATTCTAAGACCGAAGTAAAAGCGCGAAAAATGCTTGCGTACTTAACAAAATATAAATATTTAAATCTATTATTATTTATTTTGCGAGTCATACTCACAGGTACAAGTTACATCCAATACTAGCTGCGCCCCGCGGTTTCACCCGCATAAGTCCCGATCCTGTGGGAATATCAAAATAAAAAGTAGCCTATAGCCGTAGACAGAGAATAAATATAGACCCGCTGCTAAAATAATAATAATAACTAGAGTGAGAAGGATTGAACGTCAAATGAGTAAGTCGAAGTATACGCTTTTTGTCTCTATTTGCGTATGCGTTTTTTTTGTTTGCCACCAACGACATTGGTGGCAAACAATGTTTTGTTTTCTTATCCTGTTAAAATATAATTTGTGTTACTTGTGACATAAAGGATATTAAAAAGGAGTACTTATTAGTGTGCACTTGTGCAGTAATGGTTATTTACTGTTTAGTGGCAATTTGACAACTATATACTTATAGGTATACTAGCTGCCCTCCGCGGTTTCACCCGCGTAACTCCCGATCCCGTGGGAATATCAGGATGTAAGCTATCCTATCTCTCAAGTTGGATCGAACTGCACATGGTGTGCGAATTTTATTATAATCAGTTAAGTGGTTTAGGAGTCCATTGAGGACAAACATTGTGACACGAGATTTATATATATTAAGATTGAAATTCGCTGTCTCACACTGTATACGCTGGTAGCTTGTCTATATTTATTCTATGTCTACGCCTATAGCCTTCCTCGATAAATGGACTATCTATTAACACAAAAAAAAAATCAATTCGTACCAGTAGTTCCTGAGATTAGCGCGTTCAAACAAACTCTTCAGCTTTATAATATAAGTATAGATTTTTATTAAAAAGGGATGGAGTATAGAGACCAGCATAGTAGCCGCCACAATCTCTTTTCTTATTTGATGGTCACCTTTCAAACCTATGTCAATATTTAAGAAAAAATAAGAGAAAAGGTACCCGGCTCTTTCTCCATACAAACTTTGTCGACTGTTTCTTCCCTGCATAATGACACTAGAGCTAATTTTTGTATCATAAAATCTATAACTGCTATGACTATGCCCCTATGTCTAGGTTTTTGTAAGAAAAGAAAATCTTGTAAAGTGTCATGTTTGCTTGTTATGTTAATAAAAATATTTAAGATTCTTTTTTTTTTGACGTGATGATGCGGTCTAAAATGTAGCATGCTTTCTTAGAAAGACCTCACGAGATTTTCTTACATGGCATTTTATACATTGTCATAAGTTAAAAAGGTTTCCGTTCAACTAAAAAATTACACATTGTTAACTATGCCAAAATAACAACATCTTTGAGTAGCTACCTAGTTTTTGGTACAATAATAAAAATGGCACGTATACAAAATTAAATGCAATAAGAAACTGTGTCAAATTACTCAAAAATATTAAAATTATTAGAGCTTACTAAAACAAGGACTAGTTTTAATGCCTCGATAGATAGCCAGCACTATACTGGATAAAAAAACTGAAATGTGATTGTAGAGTGTGTCATCTATCGAGCTATTTGGAACTGTTTTAGATAAAAAAAGCTAATCTAGTAAGTCTATTGGTATTTGGTAATACATCAGTCTAAAAGCCCTATGTTAAGAACTTAAACTGTAGTACATATTATTATGATTGAATATTGAGAGGAAAGGGTACCGGGGGCTCTCTCCATATAAACTATTACAAACGTAGTCGACTGTTTCCTCCCTGGATAATGACACTAGAGCAAATATTTTTGGTGCATAAAACTTATAACAGCCATGACCATGCCCATATATTTTGTTTTTTTTAATTTCTATGATAATTAGAAAATGAAAAAAAACAAAACATAGGGGCATGGTCATGGCAGTGATAGGTTTTATGGCACAAAAATATTTGTGCTAGTGTCATTATCCAGGGAGGAAACAGTCGACTACGTTTGTATGTAGAGAGCGCAGGTACCCTTTCACCTTAATATTATAAAGAAAAAATATATTTCTCTGTTTGTATTAATTTGATATGCCTTAAAACCTTGAGAGTAACATAGGCTTTTTATACCGATATTTCAACAGGATTACACGAGTAAATCCGCGGGGCGATGTTAGTAAATAAATTATAGGATATTATTGAAAAAAGCATGTCTTTTATACAAACTAAGTACTATAAAAATATGCTTTGACTTGCAATTAGACTAATATTAAGGCACCTTTTATATTATTAAGCATTTGTGCGATGTTTATTATTGGTTAATATCTGAGCTATGGAATAACTTAGAACTAAGAACGTCTACGGTTGTTTTTGGGTGGTTAGCAAATAAAATTATATATTGTCTTAGCTATATTGTAAATGGCATCATTTAGACGACCCAGTTGGCACAATGGGCACTATGCCGGACTGCCAAACATAGGGTTCGATTCCCGCCTCAGACATGTATTTATGGTTAGATATTTGTCTGTGGTCTGTTTGTTTCTATGTATAATAAGTATATACATATTTACAAAAGAAAAGTATAGAAGTAGTATATCCGTTGTCTAGCACCCATAAAACAAGTTTAGTTACTTAGTTTGGGGCTAGATGGCGATGTGTGGAATGTCCTGTAATATTTATTTACAATATTAGCAAGCGGTTAAGGGCCATCTCTGTGCACGGAACCAAACACATTTTTTATGACTTTTAGAAAGACAAATTTTGAAAATTTTAAGGTTATCTTTACCTGAAAATCACATGCACCCATTTTTTTATTGAAAAACTAGTGACCCGCTCCGGCTTCACACGGCTATATTATGCATGTATTATACATATAAACCTTCCTCTTGAATAACTCCATCTATTAAAAAAAACCGCATCAAAATCCGTTGCGTAGTTTTAAAGATTTAAGCATACATAGGGATATAGGGACAGAGAAAGCGACTTTGTTTTATACTATGTAGTGATTAGTGACGTTCTTAATTCCATAACATTTGATCACTCCAGTAACTCAGATTATTTAAATTAGGCCAGTATAAAGTGACGTAATATCCTGGACACGGCACTAATTGTAAACGTCAATCACTTCTCAACAATTCTCTCGCTCCTCAGCTTGTTACCGTACAATCTTTTAATTTCCTTCTTATCTAACTTCCCCATAGCATTCCTCGGCATTTCATCGACTAATATCAGCTTCCTTGGTAACTGGTAGGGCGCCAGTTTTTTACCTGAAATAAAAAAACATTAAGGTGAAAGGGTACCTGCGCGCTCTCCACACAAACGTAGTCGACTGTTTCCACCCTGGGAAATGACACTAGCACAAATATTTTTGTGCCATAAAACCTATAACTGCCATGACTATGCCCCTATGTTTTGGTTTTTTTCATTTTCTTATTATCGTAGAAATTAAGATTCAAAAAATAAAGAAATATTAAAAAAAAAACAAAAAATAGGGGCATGGTCATGGCAGTTATAAGTTTTATGCACCGAAAATATTTGCTCTAGTGTCATTATCCAGGGAGGAAACAGTCGACTACGTTTGTAATAGTTTGTATGGAAAGAGCCCCCGGTACCCTTTCCTCTTAACATGAGATTCAAAATGTCATTCAACATTCTTTTAGAAATATTTAAGACCAGTGTGAGGCTGTAAATTTCCATACAAAAAGCGGTAACGTTTCCCCCCCATAAACGAAGTCCGATATTGATAATTTTTGAAAATATTCTAGATCTAATTGAAAACTAGGTTTACCCGTTTTTATTTTAAAGAAATATTGCCTAAGATAAAAGTTATTAGTATCTGAATACCTATATTTTTGACTTAAAAACTTCAACGAGCGTTTCAATTGTTTTTAATAGACTAAACTGAATTAAGTACAAAAAAAAAACGTATAAACCTAGAATAAGATGCAGTGAATTAAATAAGACCAAATTTATTTCATTTTGTGAAGGATAAAGGGGGTAAAAACGTTACGGCCCGCAACATTATTTGAAAGCAAAATAAAGGCAATTATGTCCGAACTCTCTCTATCGCACGATAAAATATAAAATTATTAAACAATATAAAATATAAAACAAGTGTTTGTTTTATATTGCTGCGTGCTGTGTGACTTTATTGTTGACATGACGTCACCGGAACGTGACAGTGACGTCAACTTTTTGGTAAATGCAGATGTTCCATTAATTTTATCACGTCAAAAAATATACAGGGTTATTGGAAATTATACTAGCAAGCCGTTGAGGGCTTCTTCTGTGCACCTAAACAAACAACTTTTGTTTTACGACTTTTGGAAATTCGAACATTTACTCGAAAATTTTGAGGTTAGGTTTATCTGAAAATCAGCTGTTCCTTACACGGAGACTTCAATAACCTTAAAATTTTACTTATTTTTTAAGTTTTATCTACTGTTCTTAGTCTGAATGACCTTTGTTTTAAAAATCAGCTGTTTTTCGAATTTACATAACCTCAAAATTTTCATTTTTTTTAGATTTTCCAAAAGTCGTACTTAGATCAAAAGTTGTTTGTTAAGGTGCACAGAAGTAGCCCTCAACGGCTTGCTAGTATAGTTTCCAATAACCCTGTATTTAGGATTATAGCTATTACCTGCTTCCTCTTTGATATCTCTAAGCGTAAGCTTGCAGTTATCCTTCAAAACGACAACAGCCGCAATAACCTCACCCATAGCTTTATGGTCTATACCAATAACAGCCACATCTGATACGCTAGGATGGTCCAGTATAGCTGATTCGACTTGCAATGCCGATATCTTATAGCCGCCTGTTTTGATGATGTCTACGGATGTTCGGCCGAGGATTTTGAAGCGGTTCTCTGTGAAGGCAGCTGTGTCTCCAGTTCTGAACCAGCCGTCTATGAAGTCGGTGTCTTCGAGTTTAGGAGCGCGGTTCCAATATCTGTTTGAAGAGGTGTATTAAACTAGGTGCGCTCGTAGCGGCGTAACTCCCGATCCCGTGGGAATATCGGAATAAAAAGTAGCCTATGTTATTCCCAATGAATCAATGTATCTTCATACCAAGTTTCATCTTAATCGGTCTAGTAATTTCCAAGCATATTCGTTACAAACAAAAAATCTTTCCTTTTTATGATATTAGTATAGACTAGCAGAACCCTTTCCTGAAAAATAAATATCAAAAAATACTTGTAACATGAAAGGAGTTTCTTTATTTTATTACTAGCTGTCCCGTGGGAATATCGGTTAGTATAAAAAGTTGACTATGTGTAAAATCCAGGTCTCCAGCTATCTACGAGTACATAATATCTAGTTTCATCGCAATCAGTTCAGTAGTTTTTACGTGAAGGAGGAACAAACATACAAAGAAAACACATTCTAACACACGAACTTTCATAAATCTGAAAATTCTCGTGTCGCGGTGTTAGTTACCAAACTGGGGTGCACGAGAGGAGCCTACCCGAGCGATGAACTTGGCTATCAATCTAGCACATGGACATCCGGCGCACCCTGGACACTTCACTCCAAGACATAGGGCGGTATTGGAGTGGGGTGACCAATCCTCTCACCACAGTGGTTCGACCCACAAATGGCTCTTTCCAGAGCCACACAAATGGCTCTCCTCAAAGCCTAAACCGACAGCTTTCCAACACCCAAGGCTGCTCCCAGAATCAGACTCAACAACCACCTACTAAGACTAAGCCGTCAAACTGCAGATCCAGCCAGCACTATGACTTGCTCCTGATACCGGCTTTGATCGTGGTCTCTATAAACATTGAGGGATTCTCAGAAAATAAATCCCAACTCCTGTCCGAACTACACATTAAGACGGGCTGAAACGTACTTTGTGTTCAGGAAACACATCGTGGCGATGACAGCTTAAGGCCACAAATACCCGGATTGACACTCGTTGCCGAAATTCCTCACGATCAGTACGGCAATGCTATCTTTGTGAAGCCATCAATTTCTGTTGTGTCTGTTGGTTCCACTAAACACAACTGTATAGAGGTTATCACAATAGATATCGGTACATTTACAGTAACGTAGGTTTACAAGCCTCCGAACCAAGTTTTTGAATTTCATACAACTGCGAACTACGACAATCGCAGCACAAAAATAATTATCGGCGACTTTAACAGCCATAGCTCTGTCTGGGGCTACAGGGAGACTAATAGCGATGGCCTCGCGGTTGAGCAATGGGCAGAAGCAAATAATTTGAACCTCTTACATGATGCTAAACTTCCATCATCATTTAACAGCAAACGCTGGAATAGAGGCTATAATCCCGACCTGATATTTATTTCTGCTAACTTAATTTCAACCAGCCAGAAATTTGTTTACGCACTACTCCCCAACACCCAACATAGACCTATTGCCTGCCAATTCCACGCTGCTATAAGACCAATCCCGGTCCCCTTTAGACGCAGATTCAATTTTCTAAAAGCTGACTGGGAAGGGTATGCTGCCTGTGTGGACAACCTTATTGGGCATCTCGACCCGATTCCAGGTAATTATGATAAATTCGTAGAAATCATCCAAACAGCATCGCGCCAGTCCATCCCAAGAGGCTGCCGAACGTCGTACATTCCCGGGTTAAGCAGATACTCTGCAAACCTGTTGTCCCGATACGAAGTCCTGTACGACCAAGACCCCTTTTCGGCAGAAACCCTGTTGGTTGCGGAAGAACTTATGTCTTCCGTTTCCGCGGCACGGAAAGAGCGCTGGATGAAAACAGTTGGTGATGTTGACTTAACCCACAACAGCAAAAAGGCGTGGACAACTATAAAAAAACTCACTGGCGACCCTCCTCCCGCTGCCAACCACGGGAAAGTCACCGCTAACCAGGTGGCTCACCAACTCCTGATTAATGGGAAACCACCACACAAGCTCAGGAGGGTCCACAATGTACCAAGCCTTACTGGCGAATCCTGCGACTTTTCCAAACCGTTCATAGCTGCTGAGGTTATTCTCGGAAAGAACGGAAAAGCGGCTGGTATCGACGACATCACAGTTGAACAAATAAAACACCTTGGCCCGGTGTCAGCGCTCTGGCTCCTAGCTCTGTTTAACGCATGCATAGAAACGGCCAAAGTTCCAAAATTGTGGCGTAAATCCAAAATAGTCGCTCTGCTTAAGCCAGGTAAAACACCAGACGATCCGAAGAGCTACCGACCAATATCTCTACTGTGTCACACGTACAAGCTTTTTGAGCGCCTACTGCTCAATCGTCAGTATTAGACCCTAAACTGATTCCTGAGCAGGCAGGGTTCCGACCAGGAAAATCCTGTTCAAACCAAACGCTGAGACTAACGCAACACATAGAGAATGGGTTCGAAGCAAATTGGGTCACTGGTGCGGTTTTTGTGGACCTTTCGGCGGCCTATGATACGGTTAATATTCGTAGACTCCTTGCAAAAGTCGAACATATGACTAACGACAGCGGACTTGTCTGTATCCTGAGGGAGCTGCTTAGTAACCGACGCTTTCAGGTTAGCCTCCATACCGAAAAGAGTAGGTGGCGCTCCCAAAGGAACGGTCTACCGCAGGGCAGCGTACTTGCACCAACACTTTTCAATATCTACACTAACGACCAACCCTGCCCTCGGGACACCCAACGCTTTATTTATGCAGACGACCTGGCTCTTACCACCCAAGCCCCTACATTTGATGTGGTGGAGGAGACTCTTACAGAGGCCCTTAAAAATTTAGGCCAGTACTACGTGGATAACGGGTTGCGACCAAACCCTTCGAAGACGCAGACTTGCGCATTCCACCTCCGCAATGCACTGGCCAACAGGAGACTTAACATCTCATGGCAGCAGGTCAGAATCGAGCACTGTCCGTACCCTAAGTACTTGGGCATTACGCTCGATCGATCCTTGACCTACAAATCACACTGCCATAAAACTAAACAGAAGGTGTTCTCTAGGAATAACCTACTCCGTCGTCTCACCTCCACGAAATGGGGGGCTGCGCCACATGTGCTTCGGACAACAGGCATTGCCTTATGTTTTTCGGCTGGCGAATTCGCGTGCCCAGTGTGGCACCGATCCGCTCACGCAAAACAGGTCGACATAGCCTTAAACGACACATGTCGCATTATTACGGGATGTCTCAAGCCAACACCTCTCAGCCTGCTTTACCCGCTGGCTGGCACCGCGCCTCCTGAGGTCAGAAGAGATGTCGCTTGCTGCGTCGAAAAAAGAAAGCAAGAATTCGATGACCGACATCCTCTCTACAATTACGACCTGCCCCCAGCCAGGCTAAAAAGCCGAAAAAGTTTTCTGCGCAGCACACAGGCTTCAGAAAAAAGCCCAGCTGAGGAAAGGGTGGTGCGGTGGAAAATGAAACATCCCGTACCTCCAGCTTTTGTAAACCCGCGAGAGAGGCTCCCTCCGGGTTCCGATCTGCAATGGCCTACGTGGCAGTCACTTAATCGACTCTGGACTCAAGTAGGCCGTTGCAGACAGAATTTGAGCAAATGGGGATATATTGCACCGACTGAGGAGCAATGCGAGTGTGGAGTCCCGTCGCAATCCATGGTGCACCTTCTCCAATGCCCATTGTGCCCTAATACCTGCACATTGGAGGACCTGGTAGAGGCCAACGCCGCTGCAGTTGCAGTGGCTAGCTACTGGGCAGGAAACATTTGACTGGTCGAACGTCACTGACACAAAAAGAAGAAGAAGTTACCAAACTTCACCTAAACGGCTGAACCGATTTATATGACATTTTTTGTGAGGTCGGCCAACATCTATTTTAATTTTGTATAAAGCTGCAAGCTAGTTACCTTATAAAAACAGCAGGTCCCCTAAGCAGTAGTTCTCCTTCATGGACTCCATTATCGCCAAGTTCATGTTCCGACACCGTGGGTGGTTTCCAATCGAAACTATCGTCTCGTTCCTCACCTTTAGGCAGTAGACCTAGCCGTTCTAACGATATCTGGAATATAAATAAATATTGCAGGACATTCCACACATCGCCATCTAGCCCCAAGCTAAGTAACTAGACTCGTGTTATGGGTGCTAGACAACGGATATACTACTTATATAATTTTCTTTTGTAAATATATACTTATAATACATAGAAACAACCACACCACATACAAATATGCAAGCATAAATACATGTCTGAGGCGGGAATCGAACCCGCAACCCTGTGTTTGGCTGTCCGGCATTGTGACTATTGTGCCAACTGGGTCGTCTGGTTTAGGCGCGTTATGAAAAAATGATGGGTGAAATTTTGAGATGCGCGCGTATCTGTAACACCAAAGTCACATGTTGCAGCTGCGTAATCCAAAAGTAAACAGGTCGAAGCTGCGAGAGTGACATTTTAAGATGAGCGCGCATCACTGTAAAACTAAAGTAACAGGTTGAAGCTGCCCGTCAGTCAACTTCAACCTGTTAGAGCTCGTTCCCACTTGTCGGGTGTCGGATCCGTATATTAATCGGACGTTCCAGTGGCAAAGCATTTCATATGAAGCTATTCACACTTGTCGGACACCGATTTTGTGTCGGCGGCGGTGAAATGCTTTGCCACGGGAACGTCCGATTAATATACGGATCCGACACCCGACAAGTGGGAACGAGCTCTTACTTTACGTCATCAGTCGCCGTCATTAAATATCAGATGGCCAGACGGACAGACAGACGGACGTATAACCTCCAGAAGTACCTATAACTTCTCACGCGCGTACATAAGTACACGCACCCTTATATTTACACAACCCAGCTAAACCACGCAAACCGCGTGGTTTAGCTCAAATCAAATTTCGATCCTTGGGAATATCGGAATTAAATTATTTATCGTTGTCCATAATTTAGATTATCCTCATAAAAATTTTATCCAAATCAGTCAGGTCGTTTGACTATGAAGAGCCACAAAGCAAGTAGTGCCGCAGGAAAAAAGTCTTTGTATACTTCTATGATTTTTTTTCTGTAACCTATCTTAATAACTACTGGCTTTCATGAAGTATAAAGGACAATTTATGTTAAAGTCCATACCTGTGTATTAGGCAGGTCAGATTGCACAGTGACTAGCTGTCGCAGCCTGCCTTCCTCTACGGCAGCGACACACGCAGTGACACCAGGTAGCGGTAAACCAACGTTACCGACACTGCGAGCTTCAACGGGCCTGTATGGGTTGCTTAACGCCATTCCCACTTCTGACATGCCGTACCGTTCTAGAAGTGGCACGCCTGATATCTGTTGGATATATACTGTGTTAACATATACCTATTTATACTTACTTATTACTTATCTACACTAACAGGAGAACAATAAAAGATTTTTTGTTTGTTTGTAACGAATAGTCTCCGAAACTACTGAAGCGATTTTGTAATACATATTTAGTATGTATTATACAGGGTTATTGGGAATTATACTAGCAAGCCGTTAAGGGCTACTTCTGTGCACCTAAACAAACAACTTTTGTTCTACGACTTTTGGAAATTCGAAAAAAAATGAAAATTGAAAGGTTATTTATGTAAATTCGAAAAACAGCTGATTTTTTAAAACCAAGGTCATTCAGACCAATAACAAAGGATTAAACTTAAAAAATAAGTAAAATTTTAAGGTTACTGACCTTTCCGTGTATGGAACAGCTGATTTTCAGGTAAACCAAATCTCAAAATTTTCGAAAAAAATCGTAGAACGAAAGTTGTTTGTTTAGGTGGACAGAAGTGAGCCTCAACGGCTTGCTAGTATAATTTCCAATAACCCTGTATTATAATGTAATATTTAAAAACCATAGTTATGTAAATATTTTACATCATCACCTATTATAAGTTAAGTTATTCACAACCTACCATAAAAACTGAATCAGTTCTTTTCCATCCAAAGGGTGCCTGGAAGAAATCGCTTTCAGCGATAAGGCCGCCCATTTGTGCAACTTATGCTTTCTAGCTATTACTTTACTTTCTGTGTTGGACAAATAAAGTTATCTATCTATCTATCGTTCGTTCCACTCGGGGTTCAACATGCCAACCGCATCATAAGACATTGCTTTAGTCCCTTGGTGTATAATCTACTATTATTGTACTGACCTGTTCCCAATTGTGGGCTAGTGATTCAGGACACGGAGCGGATCCAACAGCTGCAAGCCTCAAACGATTGGTGAGAGCTGCTCTCACGTACTCGCGAGTCTTGTCATCGGCGAATAGTCGTCCGTGTTCACTTACTAACCTGGATTAGATGAGATTTTGGTGAGTATGGCGTGGTGTTTTTAGTGTTCCGTACCCAGAGGGTAAAAACGGAACCCTATTACTAATACTTCGCTGTCTGTCTGTTACCAGGCTGTATCTCATGAACCGTGATAGCTAGACTGTTGACTTTTTCACAGATTATGTATTTCTGTTGCCGCTTTAACCCACTTGTTACTATCGTTTGATAAAAGGATCGCTGGACCAATTAAATTCTGTACCGAAATGAGGGTAGTTTTAAAATATTTTATATATCGCCACATTTAATTAGTCATATTTCGAAGGTGCCAGTAGCTGTTTGATGTCATTATTATTAAACGTGTTTTCTTTATGGACGTTCAAATTAGTGATTTTATGGGATGGATTTGTCAAGGTATGTTTATGATAAATGAAATACTTATGCTCATACATTTTTCATAATAATATCGCAGTATTTGAATCATAAATCATAAATCATTTATTCACCATGTCATCACATTTCGCAATATTGGCAAGTCAATTACATAGATAATTCAAACACATAAACAGGTAAGTATTAGAGTAACAGTAGTGTTAATTATTAGGTAAATGCTATTTTAAAACATTATAAAACATTATCTCTGAACAGTAGCAACTTATCACGAATCATGCAAATCAAAAAATGAATACGCCATATACTCAGAAATATTATAGAAGGGGTCAAGTTTAAAAAAATTATGCATCTTGTTTTTAAATTCAATGTACGGAAGTTGCCTCACGAGGTAGGGAAGATTGTTATAAAGATCTATTTTAAGGCTTATGCCTAGTTTCTTTGTTTTAACTAATCTAGTTTTCGGTGTCATTAATTTGTGTTTATGTCTAGTGTTAATATTGTGTATATCCATCCTCCTAGGTATTTCGTTTAATATTCTTTTGTTGTGAACTTCTAAAAGAGCCTTATATATGAACAAAGAGATAACAGTCATTATTTCTGCCTTTTTAAAATATGCTCTAGCGGTTATTTGACTGTTATTTACTAAATATAAAGAAATAATTACGATTACAGTTGATTTACTATAGCTTTTTGCGTGAAATAAATGATGTTCCTTTTATCAAACAGTAGTAATATACACTACCATGTTTTGATTATTTTAGTCGTTTAGCTAAAAGGTTGAAACTGAACGAGATTATCGAAAAGCTGAAACATGATGAGGAAGAACCTTTCCCTAACTCTATTACCATTTTCCCTCCTGAAAACTAAGACGCTGCAATTACCGATTAGGACTCTGGGGATAAAAACATCATTTCTCTTCACTATCTACCTGGATCACAATAATTAAGAGCTCCAGCTGAGATAAATTATACAGAATCGTCGTCAGACTCTGATACGAGTGAAGACTATGTAGTTCTACTGGCTGAATTTGCAAAAAGACGACGACTTACTGTTGTAAAATTGTAGTATACCTACTTGTTCTACTTTTACAATTAAGACTTCTTTGTGCAGTAAAGAAATAGAAGTAATTTTATATTATTTTGTATTTTGTTTTAACTGTCACTCTAAAATAAACTAGTAACAAAGCAACATCTTTAATTTATTTATAATTAGCTCAAATAGTATTTTTACAACACGTTATCAGCACGAAGAGAAAAATATTTTAAAGATTATCAATAGTGCTTGCTGATGTGAATATTTTTAGTGTCAAAATCGTTTTTCGTTTGTATCGAAAATGTGTGATGGTGACTCCAATAGTGGAATGAATTATTCTTCGTCAATACCAGCGTCGCTCATACTGTGCAATAAAGATGGCTACATAAAATGGAAGTTTAAGATGCGCAATTATTTAATCCACGAAAATCTTTGGAAAACAGTAAGTGGCTATGGCGAAGATGATACTACCTCTGCTTCGATGAAAATACGAAACGATGAGAGAGCATTAGCTAAAATTTGCCTTACCGTTGATGGGACAGCAATGACCCACATTCGTAATGCTAAGACTGCTTTAGAAGCTTGGAATGCTTTACAAGATGCATACGAAGATAAGGGCATGGGCAGAAGGCTGGCATTAGAAAGGAAGCTATACAGACTCTCACTTGATCATTTTCAGAATATAGAGATGTATATCAATGTGGTTCTTAGTACAGCTCAGGATTTGGCTGATATTGGCAAGGTAATAGATGATGCTTCGATTGCAGCCATTTTGCTTGGAGGACTTGGTCCGAAATATGAACCACTTGTAATGGCTCTTGAAAATAGTAATATAGAGGTTACCACTGATATCGTAAAGAAGAAACTGTTGAACGAAATGTCCAAATGTGACTCTACAATACAAGTTTTTGAAACAACTAGCCAATCAAAACAACATTTAAATCAAAACACAAGTATTGAAAAAGTTGTTTGTTATGAATGTAAGAAACCGGGTCACAAAAGACCACAATGCCCTTTGCGTAAAAAGAAAAACATAAAACAACACGCACTAGGAACGTCTTGTGGGTCTACAAGTGACGTATGGTTGGTCGATTCTGGATGTTCAAGGCATATGACATCAAGAAGAGATTGGTTTAGGGAGTTGAGGACAATGGACAGCGGTATAACTGTTACAGTAGCAAACGGTCATATGATATCATGTAGTGGAGTTGGTGATGTATCTATTGAAACTACTAGTGTTATAGATAGTATTAACGATGTAGCGTATGTACCTGACTTAAAGAGTAACCTTATTTCTGTCAAAAAGGTTGTTGACAAGGGCTTCATAGTACTTTTTGATAAAACAGGTTGTAATTTTTATAAATCTTCTGATTTCTCTTTCAAAGGTAATGCTGTTCTACATGCTTCTGTTACTAGTGGTGGACTGTACTCACTGGATTGTAGTACGAAAATTACTCCATGTATCTTAACCGCAAACGATGTGCAATCTGACTATCTCAGTAGGTACCAACTTTGGCATAAAAGATTAGGACACCTTTGTAGGATAGGAATGGATCAATTAAAAAGAAGTCAAATGGGCGTCGACTATACTGCGATGGATAAAGGTAAGTGTATTGCTTGTGTTGAGGGCAAACAGGCGAGGAAGCCTTTTAAATCAGTAGAATACAAAAAGGCTACTTCGAAATTAGAGTTAATTCACTCTGACTTGTGTGGACCATTTTCTGTTCCTTCATTTCAAGGAAATAAGTATCTTTTGATTTTCGTTGACGATTTTACGCGTATGATTTTTTCCGTATTTTATTTCTTCGAAAGCAGAAGTTAAAGACAAGTTTGTTTGTTTCCAAACGTTGATAGAAAGACAAACTGGTGCTCAAATAAAAATATTGAGAACGGATTGTGGTAAGGAATATGTAAATAAGGAATTAACTGATTATTTATCGTCAAAAGGAGTAACTCATGAGACTACTGCAGGATATAGTCCTCAGTCTAATGGCGTAGCTGAGCGTACCAATCGTTCTATTGAAGAAAAAGCACGTTCTATGCTAGCTGACAGTTCACTTTCAAAAGCTTATTGGGAAGATGCTTTTAGGACAGCGGTTTACTTGAAAAATAGATCGCCACATCGCGCTTTAATTAGGAAGACTCCATATGAAAAATGGTACGGACAAAAGGGAGATCTCAGCCATTTGCGTGTTTTTGGATGTCGGGCACTTATTCAAGTTCCAGCCTGTCATAGACCGAAATTAGATATTAAAACTAAAGAAGTTATCTTTGTAGGATATACAGATGATCCTAATACTTATTTCTTTAGGGATGCTTCTAACCCTCGGCATGTACAGAAGTCCAGAGATGTGACATTTTTTGAAGATCGTTTTACACAACTTAAAGGTAATGTTGTTGAATCTACTAAACCAGAACCTATCATTATGTTTGATGACGTTTTACAGAATGAAATGGTGGTAACTGATGATAGTCAACAGGACGATAACACGGTTGAACTTCAAGAAAATTCTGTACCATGTAGTGATGATGAAGTAGATTATAATTCGGCTGAATCTGAGGGCCCTACTAGTCCTGAACGAAATGTTATAGAGGTAAGTAGGTATCCTACTAGAATTCGTAAGCAACCGGATTTTTATGTTGCAAATTTATTATCAGAAACTGATAATATGTGTGAGCCGAAATCTTACTCAGAGGCAGTGAATTGTGATGATGCTGATGAATGGCGTTCTGCGATGAACAATGAATATGATTCGCTCATGAAGTTGAAGACTTGGAAGCTTGTTGATAAGCCTATAGGTAATAAGAAGGTTATACCTTGTAAATGGGTCTACAAAGTAAAGAAAGATGCTCACGGTAACATTTTGAAGTATAAGGCTAGACTTGTGGTGAAAGGTTTCAAGCAGGTAGAAGGAATAGACTACAATGAAACTTTTGCTCCTGTTATTCGTCATTCTTCACTCCGTACTTTATTCGCCTTAGCTGCTGAATTAGACCTAGAAATGAGGCATTTGGACGTCGACACTGCTTTTCTTAACGGAGAACTTGAAGAGGAAGTTCTTATGGAACAACCACAGGGTTTTGTGGAGAAAGGCCGTGAAAGTAAAGTTTGCCTACTGCAGAAATCGTTGTATGGGCTCAAACAGGCACCCCGAGCATGGAATATAATGTTGGACAAAACCTTATCCAAGATTGGTTTCATCAAAACTCCTTCGGAACCATGCGTGTATAAAAAACTTTATGGTCAAGAAATTGTCATTTTGGCGGTATATGTCGATGACATAATTGTCTTTTTCAAAAATGACATGACCTTTCAAAGCGTCAAGAAATGTTTACAAAATATTTTTAATATTAAAGATTTAGGTCCTTTATCCTATTATCTTGGAATCAATATCTCAAGAAAGGATGGTGAGATTAAGGTAAATCAACGTACTTTTATTTTGAATCTGTTAAAAAGATTTAACATGGAAAACTGTAAGTCGTTTGATACACCGTCTAGTTTAAAGAAACTTGATGATGGAATAATTGACGAACGAGAGTCTTTTCCATATCAAAGTTTGATTGGATGCTTAATGTTCCTATCAGTAAATACTAGGCCTGACATAGCTTATCAAGTTAGCTATTTGAGCCAATTTAATACCAAATATAACAAAGAACACTGGTTAGCTGCAAAGAAAGTGTTGCAATATTTGAAGGGTACAATCGATTACACTCTTACTTACAGGATGGTTGGCGATTATCTTAAAGCGTATGTCGATGCAGACTGGGCTAATTGTACGAAAGATAGAAGATCCTTTACTGGGTACTGTTTTATGTTAGCTGGTAGTTCTGTAGCTTGGCAAGCGAAGAAACAGTCAACTGTAGCTCTGTCTTCAACGGAAGCCGAGTATATGGCTCTAGCGGCAGCTGCTAAAGAGGCCTGTTATCTTAAAAGTTTCATTTTGGATGTAACTGGTAAGTCTGACACAGTGATTTTGTTTAACGATAGTCAGAGTGCGCATAGTTTAGTGCTTAATCCAGTTCATCACAGAACAAAGCATATTGATACAAAATATCATTTTATAAGAGAAAAAGTGTGTGACAAAACAATTACGATTGATTATGTCCGGTCAGATTTAAATTATGCGGATGTGTTTACAAAACCTTTAGGCAAGGTTGCTCATAAGAGATGTATACATGGTATTAGCCTAGGTTAAGTAATTTCATTTTTTCTTTTTATTAAGTAATGATTAGGTATTTTTGTTTGTTTGTGTTCTTTCCCAGAGTCTTAATTGAAGGGTGGTGTTGTAAAATTGTAGTATACCTACTTGTTCTACTTTTACAATTAAGACTTCTTTGTGCAGTAAAGAAATAGAAGTAATTTTATATTATTTTGTATTTTGTTTTAACTGTCACTCTAAAATAAACTAGTAACAAAGCAACATCTTTAATTTATTTATAATTAGCTCAAATAGTATTTTTACAACACTTACCGCTGAAGATTCACAGCCACAGGGTAATCAGTCTATGCCAAGACCGTCAACTTTTCGGGAACCAGTACCGTGAAAAACTAAGTCAAACAGTACACTTGGCAATCACGTGATAATCGGCCTATGTAAAGCAACTGTAGGTCATATCTAACAGCTCCAAACAAGTAAAATTTACAAAGCTGCCTCCACTATTCGATTTGCTAAATAAGAATTCTATAGAGTATGCTCCTTTCGAAGAAAACCACAGCATCGATGCAGCTATGGTTCCTTACTGTGGTGGACACCCATGCAAAAATATTCATGGTAAACCAATAAGATGGGGCTATAAACTTTGGGTTGGGGCTACACGCCTGGGATATACCTATCAATTGGTTTCAGCCTTACCAAAGATAGACTGGTGATGATTTGTCTTCATATAAGAAACTCCCTCCCCTTCACCCAAAAAACGTAATTTGAGACTTATCACACGTTAAATTATGAAAAAAATAGTCAGTATATAAATAAAATAAAAAGTTTGTAATAGATTATAAAATGTTATTTTCATTTCTACTTATAAATCCCTATACCCGAATTACTATGTATTAGTTTATGGTAGTATATTTTACTAGCGTTCCTTTTATCAAACGCCATTTTCCGAGGTTTTCCAGTAAGTTAGAATTTTTTAAGTATTTTATTTCGCTTTTTGGGGCCATAAACATCCCCTACACAAAAAATCATAATAATCCCATCACTTTTGGTATATCCGTAATAACTAAGTTAACAACAAATACTAAAAACAGATAAAGTTGTAAAATATTTGGTATGTTTTTTAGGAATTTTAGGCTATTTTCATGTTTACTATTTTTGAGGCAATTTTTTTCGTAAATTATACTCCCATAAGGGTAGGCAAAAGACTTTTAACCTTTACAGCCTCATCTTCTCGAGTGAATAGGTATCTTCTAGGAAAGCGTGTTACATCTTAGGCCGCATCGTCACCTGCCATCAGGCAGGTGTGATAGTGGTCAAACGCTCACCTATCATAAGTAAAAAAAGGTCTTCATCCAGTGGGAATATCGGAATAAAAAAGTAGACTTTATACCTACAGTGAAACTCGGTATGAAGATAGCATCAGTTTATCTTGAAAAGGTAATGAGATTTTTGAATTGAATTTAATATTAAAGTTTTCTCTTTTTTTTGTCATTTTTTTTTAATTTTGTAGATAGCTAGAGACCTGGATTAACATATAGATACTTTTTATACCAATATTCTCACGGGATCGGGACTTACACGCGCAAAATTTTGAGGTGTCGCAAGTTTAAAATACAAACCTATGATAATGTGCAGGTACTCCATGTATAACGGAGACTTTACCAGGTTCCTTGGCACCGAGTCCGACCAGCTGTGCCCATACCACGTGTGGACTGAATGTTGATAACATGTGCAATCTGAAATATATAAATAGACTAGCTTTTGCCCGCGACTTCGTCCGCGTAGAAGTCGAAAATTGACCAAGGAAGCACGTTGTCCCATACAAACTTTGCCCCCCATTTTCACCCCCTTAGGGATAGAATTTCGGAAAATCCTTTCTTATCAGATGCCTACGTCATCCAAGTTTCAGGTCTCTACGATCAGCGGTTTAGGCTGTGCGTTGATCCGTAAGTCAGTCAGGACAAAGCATTTTGTAAGTAGGTATAGATTTTTCTCAAACATGATTGAGAAGAATAAATAAAAGTCGTAGAACAAATGTTATTCGTTTTGATGAGGAGAATTATCCCCTGCACGGTTTTGGATTGGAAACCAATCTTCCCGTATAAATATACATACCTAGAGCCGGCAGCGAGTGAAGCGTTGAGAGAGTTCAACTGCCCGTGTATATGGTGCAGCGGGAGTGCATGCAGTACGACGTCGTTAGCCGAGTACTGCCACGCAGAGTGTAGAGCCGATATTTGGTTTTGTAGCATATCGTGGGACCAAACCACTCCTTTCGGTTTACTTGTTGTACCTAAAATAAATAAATATTGCAGGACATTCCACACATTGCCCCTAGCATCTAGCCCCAAGGGGCTGTCCATTAATCCGAAATTTTACAAGGGTGTGTAGTGGTATATCACGTGTATTTATTTTTTCGGCAAACGCGCGATACTCAACAAAAAAGCGGCGAAAATTTTTTTATATTAAAATAATTAGACGATACTTATACTTACCGGTATTTTAAAAATATTGAAAAAAATTAAGATTCTTTTGTAAGTACTAAAAGTACACGTGATATAGGGGGGAGGGGGGGGGGATAGTCTTAAGCCTCACCATCATCTCACCATGTATCACCAATGTGATGTTTTTTTTTGGCACACAAAAATGCCATTACAAACATGACGTAATGGACGGCCCCCAAGCTAAGGAACTAGACTTGAGTTATGGGTGATAGACAACTGATATACTACTTATATACTTTTCTTTTGTAAATATATACTTACTAGCTGCCCTACGCGGTTTCACCCGCGTAACTCCCGATCCCGTGGGAATATCGGGATGTAAGCTATCCTATCTCTCAAGTTGGATCGAACTGCACATGGTGTGCGAATTTTATTATAATCGGTTAAGTGGTTTAGGAGTCCATTGAGGACAAACATTGTGACACGAGATTTATATATATTAAGATATACATAGAAGCAACCAGACCACAGACAAACTAAGCATAAATACGTGTATGATGCGGGAATCTAACCCGCAACCCTGTGTTTGGCAGTCCGGCATGATAACCGTTGTGCTAACTGGGTCGTCAAATACTACCCTCATTCTTTAACATTTAATAAGTCTTTGTTAGTTCAAATGTGTTTCGTCACTAAACACATGCCGCGGCTTTCATCACGATGGTGTTTTCCTTCACCGTAAAAGCAATATTAATTTTATTAACGCACATAATTTTTGCCGCAGGGTAGCGAGCTTGTCGGTATTTTATCGGATACTTTTCTGGGAGTGTGCAACAGAATTACACGACCTAATTTTGTCATCTCCATTCTTTCGTCATACAACCAGGTAAACTGATATACGGCCCCGATTCATGTTGGAAATACCAGACAAACCACTAAGCGTTTTGCATCGTCATTTCCTTATTCGTACCGCAATGGAACGGAATCAGTTGCCTGCGTCTGTCTTTTCTGACGTGTACAATTTGGGGGTCTTCAATTAGTGAGTGAATAGGTATCTTCTAGGAAAGCGTGCTACATCTTAGTCCGCAACGAAACGAATGCTATATAAACTTACTAGCTGCGCTCCGCGGTTTCACCCGCGTAACTCCCGATCCCGTGGGAATATCGGGATGTAAGCTATCCTATCTCTCAAGTTGGATCGAACTGCACATGGTGTGCGAATTTTATTATAATCGGTTAAGTGGTTTAGGAGTCCATTGAGAACAAACATTGTGACACGAGATTTATATATATTAAGATAAGATTACCCTACATATTGAGAATCTTGGCCTTTGTACCTAAAAAGGTAAAAAAAGGAAGCCTTATAAGATAACTTTCTTGTCTGTCTGTCTATCCGTGTGTCACCAATTTTCTCAGGAACGGGAGAACCTAGCCAGTTGAAATTTATACCAGATACAAGTCTATAAAATCAAGGTCCTGAGTCAAGACGATAATAAGATTTGGGCAGATATAGATTTTCGCGAAAACTTGTAAGTACAAATATTTACTTACCTTAATTTTCAACTTTTTTTAAAGTGGGTATACCTACTAAAAAAAAGCATTATTTTTAAAGAATGCTTACCACTTGTATAAATTATCATGGCATCGGCGTTCCCATACCAAGCATTCGTCCTGCCGTTGTCCAAATCTTGCAACCCACCCTCAGTTTTAGGTTTCACCAAGGTACTGTCCAATTCGTACAATTGTGCTGATATTTCTTTATCTTTACCAGTCACTAGAAGAGGTGTTGATAATTCCAAACTTAGGGGACGTAAGATCTGAAAAATGTTAGCATAGGTTTTGACGACCCAGTTGGCATAATGGTCACCACGCCGGGCTGCCAAACACAGGGTTGCGGGTTCAAAGAAAAGTATTCTATCCGTTGTGTGGTTACCATACCACAAGCCTTTATTTAGCATTAGCATTTTATTTACAACCATCTGCGTGGCAAGCAAGTGTGTGGAAGAGGTCGTCTTGATTTTCTTCTACTCTTCTGACCGATTAATGTTTTAAAGACAGCACTACACTACTCGTGAAGTTGATCGAAATTATCCGAACAGCCCCCTTAGACAAGATTGCTTTCTATTAGCGATATCGCCAATCGACAGATTTTTTTGTATGAAATTGACATAAGATGAAACTTAGTTACCATTTTTTTATTCTCTATCGCAAGACTACGTTTTTTTTTTTGATATGTAAATTTCAACAAAACAAATAAAAAAAAGTCTTTCAACTGGCGATATCGCTAATAGAAAGCAATCTTGTCTAAGGGGACAGTGTAGAGTGTAGAGGCACTTCGGTTCACTTCGGGAAACATCGCCTCGCCTCGGTTGGCTTCCGCTCGTTGTCGGTATTTGTCCACGAGTCAAGGGGCGCGAGGTGACGCGGTGTTCGAATACAAACATTTCTCGCGAAGTTACACGAGTTTGGGACACGTACCTCGTAGATCTCGGTCAACCTCGTCGAAGTAACTTCACGAGTAGTGTAGCGGAGGCTTAAAAGCTAGGTAGAAAGATAATATGTAGGTACCTTTTCATATTCCTGTGTGCATATTACCAAATCAGCCATGCAGTCTGTTATGTAGTACTTTAACATGTCCGGTGGATGGATCGGTGTGAGCGGTACCGCTGAAATTATAAAATATAGGTTATTTGACTAACTGTTGTCCGCGACTTCGTACGCGTGGTAGTTTTGTTTTATGTACTAAAACCTTCGTCATGAATCACTCTATCTATTCAAAAAACCGCATAAAAATCCATTGCGCATTGCACGGCGAAAAGTGACTTTAATTTATACTATGCATGCATAATATAGCCGTGCGAAGCCGGGGCGGGTCGCTAATTTACTTATAAATTACTAACGATCCGCCCCGGTTTCGCACGGGCATGTATTATACATAATATAAACCTTCCTCTTAAATCACTCTATCTATAAAATAAAACTGCATCAACGCAGTGATGACAAATATAAGCCCTTTTTTTCCAAAAAAATATTAAAGAATACAAAATACTATCCTCCCACACAAACTATAGGCAGAAAGCCCGTCCTGTTGGTGGAATATGTTCGGAAAAAAAACAAGTGAGTTTATATAAATAAATAAATAAATAAATAAATAAATAAATAAATAAATAAATAAATAAATAAATAAATAAATAAATAAATAAATAAATAAATAAATAAATAAATAAATAAATAAATAAATAAATAAATAAATAAATAAATAAATAAATAAATAAATAAATAAATAAATAAATAAATAAATAAATAAATAAATAAATAAATAAATAAATAAATAAATAAATAAATAAATAAATAAATAAATAAATAAATAAATAAATAAATAAATAAATAAATAAATAAATAAATAAATAAATAAATAAATAAATAAATAAATAAATAAATAAATAAATAAATAAATAAATAAATAAATAAATAAATAAATAAATAAATAAATAAATAAATAAATAAATAAATAAATAAATAAATAAATAAATAAATAAATAAATAAATAAATAAATAAATAAATAAATAAATAAATAAATAAATAAATAAATAAATAAATAAATAAATAAATAAATAAATAAATAAATAAATAAATAAATAAATAAATAAATAAATAAATAAATAAATAAATAAATAAATAAATAAATAAATAAATAAATAAATAAATAAATAAATAAATAAATAAATAAATAAATAAATAAATAAATAAATAAATAAATAAATAAATAAATAAATAAATAAATAAATAAATAAATAAATAAATAAATAAATAAATAAATAAATAAATAAATAAATAAATAAATAAATAAATAAATAAATAAATAAATAAATAAATAAATAAATAAATAAATAAATAAATAAATAAATAAATAAATAAATAAATAAATAAATAAATAAATAAATAAATAAATAAATAAATAAATAAATAAATAAATAAATAAATAAATAAATAAATAAATAAATAAATAAATAAATAAATAAATAAATAAATAAATAAATAAATAAATAAATAAATAAATAAATAAATAAATAAATAAATAAATAAATAAATAAATAAATAAATAAATAAATAAATAAATAAATAAATAAATAAATAAATAAATAAATAAATAAATAAATAAATAAATAAATAAATAAATAAATAAATAAATAAATAAATAAATAAATAAATAAATAAATAAATAAATAAATAAATAAATAAATAAATAAATAAATAAATAAATAAATAAATAAATAAATAAATAAATAAATAAATAAATAAATAAATAAATAAATAAATAAATAAATAAATAAATAAATAAATAAATAAATAAATAAATAAATAAATAAATAAATAAATAAATAAATAAATAAATAAATAAATAAATAAATAAATAAATAAATAAATAAATAAATAAATAAATAAATAAATAAATAAATAAATAAATAAATAAATAAATAAATAAATAAATAAATAAATAAATAAATAAATAAATAAATAAATAAATAAATAAATAAATAAATAAATAAATAAATAAATAAATAAATAAATAAATAAATAAATAAATAAATAAATAAATAAATAAATAAATAAATAAATAAATAAATAAATAAATAAATAAATAAATAAATAAATAAATAAATAAATAAATAAATAAATAAATAAATAAATAAATAAATAAATAAATAAATAAATAAATAAATAAATAAATAAATAAATAAATAAATAAATAAATAAATAAATAAATAAATAAATAAATAAATAAATAAATAAATAAATAAATAAATAAATAAATAAATAAATAAATAAATAAATAAATAAATAAATAAATAAATAAATAAATAAATAAATAAATAAATAAATAAATAAATAAATAAATAAATAAATAAATAAATAAATAAATAAATAAATAAATAAATAAATAAATAAATAAATAAATAAATAAATAAATAAATAAATAAATAAATAAATAAATAAATAAATAAATAAATAAATAAATAAATAAATAAATAAATAAATAAATAAATAAATAAATAAATAAATAAATAAATAAATAAATAAATAAATAAATAAATAAATAAATAAATAAATAAATAAATAAATATTTCAGGACATATTACACATCGCCATCCAGCCCCAAGCTAAGCAACTTTATGCTTGTGTTATGGGTGCCAGATAACGGATAAACTACTTATATACTTTTTTTTTTTTTTGTAAATATATACATATTATACATATAGGAAACACCCAGAACCAGAAACAAGAATTTATGGTCAGCATAAATACTTGTTCCCGGCGGGAATCGAACCCGCAACCTTCTGCGTCGCAGTCGGGTGTTCGCCCGACGCGCCACAGAGGTCGTCGTACAATTATATTCTGTTTCTAGTATTTGTTGAAAATCTGATGAAGTTTTAACTGTCTATCTATTACGGTTCATGAGATACAGTCTGGTGAGAGACAGAGAGACGCACAGTAAAGTCTTCGTAAAAGGGACCGTATTTACCCTTTGCGTTCGGAACCCAACGTTAAAAGTGGAGGTAAAATTTTAACCAGGCGAGATAGATGAAATAATATTAGTATAAATAATAAATAAATAAATATTTCAGGACATTCCACACATCGCCATCTAGCCCAAAGCTAAGTAACTAGACTTGTGTTATGGGTGCTAGACAACGGATATACTCTTATATACTTTTCTTTTGTAAATATATACTTATAATACATAGAAACAACCAGACTACAGACAAATATCTAAGCATAAATACATGTCTGAGGCGGGAATCGAACCTGCAACCCTGTGCTTGGCAGTCCGGCATGGTGACCATTGTGCCAACTGGGTCGTGGGTAGAAGTAAATATAGATATGAGCCATATAACTTGGAAAAATTTAAATTGTATTATGCTAGTTCATTTCAAAAGCCTCTGGTTAATAAAACAGATAAATAATCCGCGAAAACATAACAAGACGTGGCCAGATGATAATAATACAGCATCTTTTTGATAAATATTTATTATCTTATCGAAATTACATCACATTGCAGGATGAATTTGATCAATGGACTCTTGTGGCGAACAAAAAATGCGCAAAGGTGTCACAAGACTGATTATGATAAATATTATTATATTCCTAAAAAAAACCGCACGAAGGGTTCTGTACCATATTGTATGGGAGCCCAACTTAAATTTTTATAAATTTTCTATTTTTAGTATATACATATGTATATTATGTCGTTATAGCGGCATCAGAAATACAAAATCTGTAAAAAAATCAACTCTCTAGCTACCTATCACGGTTCATGAGATACACACTGGTGACAGACAGATGGATAGACGGACAGACAGACAGAGGAGTCATAGTAATACAGTCCTGTTTTTACCTTTTGGGAACCTTAAATAACGAAAATAACGTTTTTGTTGAGATCTGATTTTTTCTACCCTATATTCATTCGATTTCTGGCTAGTTAAGGGTAACGACTTTTCTAAAAATCAATGCAATTTTAGATTTTGTCAAAATTAGCCGTGCCTCCTTTCAACATTTTTCGCTTTAGGAAATAGGCCCATGGACAAAAATTCACCCTGTTTAAGTATTTTATTTCTTGTCTGGCTACAATCTCACAAGCCTAGTTGCTTAGCTTAGAACTAGATGGCGCTGTGATATCTCCTGCATTATTTATCGCTACATAGTATAAAACAAAGTCGCTTTCCGCTGTCTGTCCCAATATATGCTTAGGTTTTAAAACTACGCAATAGATTTTGATGCGGTTTATTTTTTAATTGATAGAGTTATTCAAGAGGAAGGTTTATATGTATAATACATGCATAAAATAGCCGTGCGAAACCGGGGCGGGTCACTAGTATAGTATAAAACAAAGTCGCTTCCCGCTGTCTGTTCCTATATATTCTTAGATTTTTAAACTACGCAATAGATTTTGATACGGTTTATTTTTTAATTGATAGAGTTAATCAAGAGGAATGTTTTAGTATATATAAAACAAAACTACCACACGTACGAAGTCGCGGGCAACAGCTAGTTTATTCATAAAACAGATAAATAATCCGCAATATCCTATTTTACTTTAATCAAAGGCTCTATCTTCTTTATATCATAAGAAGACGTGAGCAGTTGATAAAAATACAGCATTTTTTGATAAATACTTATTATCTTATCGAAATTACATCATATTGCAGGATGAATTTGTTCAATTGAGCAGTTGATAAAAATACAGCATTTTTTGATAAATACTTATTATCTTATCGAAATTACATCATATTGCAGGATGAATTTGTTCAATGAACTCTTAAGTCAAACAAAGTGTGATTCGAGAGGAAGGTTTATACGTATAACTAGCGACCCGCCCCGGCTTCGCACGGCTATATTATGCATGTATTATACATATAAACCTTCCTCTTGAATCACTCTATCTATTAAAAGAAACTGCATGAAAATCCGTTGCGTAGTTTTAAGGATCTAAGCATACATAAGAACAGACAGAAATAGCGACTTTGTTATAAACTATGTAATGAAGTATGATAGGCCTCAGACTAGAAAAACGAATGACTTAATTAAGGTTGCAAATAATAGCTCTGGAAGTTTTTAGGGGGGCCTATGTTCAATAGTGGGCGTCCTACGACTGATATGATGATGATGATTTAAGTATGATATTACCAATATTGCCAGACATCCAAATAGCCCACTGCACAATGACATGCGACGCGTCGTTGCTGCACATGTAAGGTATTGTCCGTCCAGTGTCGCCAACTGTAATTGAAATTATAACATTACTAACTGAGCCCCGCTTAAGGTGAAAGGGTACCTGCGCTCGCTCCATATAAACATAGTCGACTGTTTCTTCCCTGGATAATGACACTAGCACAAATATGACACTACATACAGGTTATTTATTTTCTAATACACATATACACAAATATTGTTTCTTTTGTGCTAGTTATCATAGAAATTACGATTATAAAAATAAAACAAAAAATAGGGGCATGGTCATAGCAGTTATAAGTTTTATGCACCAAAAATATTTGCTCTAGTGTCATTATCCAGAAGGGAAACAGTCGACTATGTTTGTAATAGTTTGTATGGAGAAAGCCCCCGGTACCTTTTCCTCTTAAGTCCCGATCCCATGGGAATATCAGGATAAAAACCTATGACACTTACAATGAATCAATGTATTCTCATCATCAAAATCGGTTCAGTATTTTCAGAGCCTATTCAATGCAAACAAATATACAATCAAATCTTTATAATATTAGTATGGACTAGCTGCACCCCACAGTTTCACCTACATAGGTCCCGATTCTAAGGGAATTTTGGGATCAAAAGTATTCCATATGTTAAACCAGGTCTCTAGCTATCTAGATAGCGAGTTTCATTGCAATCGGTTCAGTAGTTTTTTGCTACCTCTAGTAGCAGTCGTTAGGTCAAGTTAGAGACCTCAAGGCGATCTGAAAACTCTAACAATAGCCACACCACTATACGAGAAGAAGAAGTAGTTTTAGAGTAAAGGATTAAGAAACATTCAAATACACATATTAACAAACAAACTTACAAAAAAAATTAGTGTAATTTTCGCTTACCTAACTGTAAAGCGATATCATTGCTAAGTACAGCTGCCGATTGAAATAGCCCGGCATATGTATAAGTTCCAAGGTCATCTTGCAATGCCACTCTAGAAGGGAAAAGCAGCGCTCGGCGAAAAACTGGTACTACACCACCTAAAAAGATAAAATATTTAGAATGTTAGCACATTTTGTTTAATTACGTAACTAAGACATCTGTGAGGCGGTGGAAGAAAACCCGCCAGCGACGCAGAAAGTTGGGAGTTTGATTTCCACCTTAAACAATAATTTAAGTATTAGATACCTATTTGTTTATGGTCTAGGTATTTAATAAAATCTTTATACTTTCTAACGGCTGAACTTTTCATGAATTAATATAGTTAAATATACTGACACTTTCAGATAAGACAATCACTGTACTTATTCAAAACTGTTTCGTTTTTAGACCTATGATGGTAAAAACATACATCGGGGTCAGACTTGTAATGCCCTTCAGGAGGCCTTCATAGGTTAAAATTGAATAAAAATAGGTTCTTTGAAGTCGAAATACTATACCTGCGATAGAATTACAGTAATAGAACAAAAATAACAGAAAAAAATTAAAATTTTTGATGATTTTATAACCAATAATTTTGGTACAAATAGAGGCTACAACCAACCTGTTTTTAAGTCCTGATTGAAGGTATTGAGTAGTTCAGTGTTCACCTCTTCCTTCACAGCGGTTCCCGTCACATTTCTATACGCACAAACATTAAAAGGCCTTCGAAAAAGCCGGCTTATTAATCTGATAGAACGACCGCTTAATTCCATAGCTATGAACGTTTATTCCGATGTTGTACTGTGATTTGGGAAATATTCTAACAAACGATAAGTGAGTAGGCAATTAAATAAATATCAGAATGTTATAGAATAAAGAAAATAGATAGCGTCGAATTTTTCCAAATTTATTTGACGGATTTGACAGATCGTGTTTGACAACTTTGACAATCAGCAGATCAGCTGATTTTTAAAAACTCCATTCACGGGACATGTTAAAAATGTGCAGACAAATGACGCTAATAAAGCTTTTGATCTAGTAACTAGCACCGAATCTCCTTGCGCCAAATACATAACAAAGTTGCTGGTGCTTTGTGCACGCATAGTATCACAAAAAAATTAAAATAACTACAATGAAAGGAGTTGGAAGAAGTGGAAGAAACAAACAAGAAATAGAATTATAAAAAACAAAGACGGACGTGGTGGTATAGGCTAAATGCTTTTTGCCTTCTTACCTGAAATAAGTAAAGAGAAGGAGAAAAATAAAAACAACGACTCGAAAACGTCAATGTCAACAAAATTCTAATCTGTTCTAGTCTATTGTTTGTATTTCGGATTCATGGTATTTTTGCTGTGAAAATGGTTTTTAACTAAAATGAACTAAAAACAATTGTTGTATATAAAATGGTTGTAAACGCTCCAGATTCGCCTGTACAGGCAGAAGTCATATTTGTTATCGAAGCGACGGCAGTAAATGGAGCTTTCATCAATGAACTCAAAACAAACTACGTCGTGCCAACACTCGAGTAAGTTTTGCTTATTTTTAAGCATATTTCTACTATTTTGGTTTAATATATATTATATTACCATTCACATGGGTCTATAATCAAATACCTCTCTGGTTCATAACATTAATTAGACTTTTTACTGGCGTTACATAAAAGCTAACAAAAATATTTTTATACTTACCCACATTGGCATTAATTTTTCCATTTGAACATGAAGGCAACAACGTGTAGGCATAGCGTGTATATAATATGTACATACTTATACAAATTATATTACCACGTGCTACTTTACTAGCTGCTATTATAACGTAGGAATAAACATTGATTTATCATAACACTAGCGACCCGCCCCGGCTTCGTACGGCTATATTATTATATTATACATATAAACATTCCTCTTGAATCACTCTATCCATTAAAAAAAACCGCGTCAAAATCCGTTGTGTAGTTCTAAAGATCTAAGCATACAAAGGGAAATAGGGACAGTGAAAAGTGACATTATTTTATACTATGTAGTGATAGTGAAGATGTTACAAGTGAGGAAAGTATGCTATCTTTGAGGTCGTATTGTTGGAAGTAACAGATAGGTCGCAAGTACGAACAAACCTCTTTAGTACATTAACCTTACGAAGTAAACGGCAACCTAATTATCTTCCAATGTATTCTTATCTTTTGTATACAGATAATTAACAAAGGAATTAAATAGTCTTTAAAACAATTAAATTATAACAACTTAAAATAAACTACCAGATTCCATTGAATAAAAATGGAATATTTGACTTGTTTTTTTTTATCTGCATGACTAGTAAAGTGACTTACTAATTATGTACTAATATGATTTTTTTGAAAACTATTTTATTTTATGGCGAAATAAATGAATTATGAATAAAATGTCCAATGGACTGTCTGCGTTCCCCTCGTTAGATGGAAAGTAGAAACAAATTAAGGGCAGAACACACTTACCTGTGGCGAGCTTGCAGCAACTTTAATACCTTAATTAAAGCACTAATGGTAATCTGGATTTGTTTTGTACTAGTGCTGTGACTGCGAGACGGCGTTTAGCCAATCACTTTTTGCTGATGAATGATGATAGTATGCTCAGTTCAATTTTTCAATTTTTTGTAACCTTAATGTTTAATAATTTTACTATGTTTCTTTAAGCCTATACTGCTAGTTCGTAGTTACGCTCATGTCTAAATGTTTAATATAAGTACATCATTTTCTACCTATGAGACCCTGTAATTGACTTTCTGTTGCTACACTGTTTTTTTATAAGTATACTAGCTTACACCCAGGACTTCGTCCATGTAGGAGTAGAATTTTCCAAAATCCTTTCTTATCGGATGCCTACGTCATACAAAGGACACACCCCCCAAGTTCCAGGTCTCTACGATCAGCGGTTTAGGCTGTGCGTTGATCCGTCAGTCAGTCATTCTGGACAAAGCATTTTATATGTATAGATAATAGCTGTTGGATATCTGAATAAATAACTAATTATAGCAGGACATTCTTCACATCGCCATCTAGCCCCAAGCTAAGTAACTAGACTTGTGTAATGGGTGCTAGACAATGAATATACTACTTTTATACTTTTCTTTTGTAAATATACTAGCGACCCGCTCCGGCTTCGCACGGCTATATTATGCATGTATTATACATATATACTTTTTGACGACCTCTGTGGCGCGTCGGGCGAACACCCGACTGCGACGCAGAAGGTTGCGGGTTCGATTCCCGCCGGGAACAAGTATTTATGCTGACCATAAATTCTTGTTTCTGGTTCTGGGTGTTTCCTATATGTATAATATGTATATATTTACAAAAAGAAAGTATATAAGTAGTTTATCCGTTATCTGGCACCCATAACACAAGCATTAAGTTGCTTAGCTTGGGGCTGGATGGCGATGTGTAATATGTCCTGAAATATTTATTTATTTATTTATATAGATAGAGTGATTCATATCTTGAATCACTCTATCTATAAAAAAAACCGCATCAAAATCCGTTGCGTAGTGTTAAAGTTCTAAGCATACATAGGAATAGACATCAATAATACATACAAACAACTAACAACAGACAAATATCTAATTACAAATACTTAAATTCTCTTCATAGATATTTCCACGGAGGTGCACTAGAAGAAGGAGGTGGCAGCGGCTCTGTCTACGCCATTGTGACATACAAGGCTGCTGACTGCTACCCCGGCGTTCCAGTCAATACCTACGGACCGTTTAACTCTCCGCAGAATGTACTCGAAACTATTGATAAAATACCGTAAGTTTTACTGAAGAATCTACTTGTCGATGATGCCGAAAAACATTGTTATTCTGCCTTAAACCATAGAATATTAATTATCATGAATAACCCCTGATTTTGTGGGAATATCGGATTAAAAAGCTAGCGTATGTTACTCCTAATTAATTAATGTATCCTCATACCAAGTTTCATCTAAATCGGTCCAGTAGTTTTGGAACCTATTCGTTAGAAACAAGGGAAATACAAATCTTTCCTCTTTATAATATTACTTATAGATTTATATTAAGTTTCCGCTTATTAAAAGACCAGCACTGAAACAAATATCTACATGGCATACCAAATTTTCTTTGATGCAAGACATGTAACCGCCTTTTTATATGCCAAACTGCACCATCTAGTACTTCATCATCAAATTTTGACTTTCCCTCTTTTTTGCGAAGCCTTAGTATTAATGAAATGTTTAGACTTCCAATGAATTAGGTATACTTTTACAAACGGTGGGGCATGACATAAGCAGTTGTCAGTTAGTCCTTTCCTTCCTGGCAGACGGATGGCGCCATATCGAAAATGTATGAATCGGCCTCATTTATGCCTCTCTGCCAGTTGACTAAATAAAACCTGAAGATACTCCACTCTATACACTGCTACTAGATCAGTTTCTAAAACTACTTTATTTTATTTCTTGTAGCCACTGATAACGTAAACACGTTATCTGTGGCTACAAGAAATAAAATGGGTGGGTAAAACTATTTGTTTTTCGTTGGAAACTGATCACGTCATAAGTGGATACTCTGGATACAATTTGGTATAATCAGTGCCTAATTTCATCTGATCACGATATCTGTGGATACAAACTGCTTATCTTCCTTTACTTTATTTATGAACTTCAAGAACCATCCCTCCTGGCAAACTAGTAATTTCTGTTCGAATTTTTGCCATTTTTCCGTATGTGCTACTGTGTTTCCATTTATCTAATAATGCAATTTTAGATATATTATGCTGTCATAATTATTAACTTTTGTTTAAAATATATTGCTGCTTATCTACCTATGGACTAATTGGCTACAATTCCACCCCATATGCAGACGAAGTCATAGGTGAAAGGCTGTAAGTAATAAAATAGTTTCTATTTTCCATAGATTTGTGGGAGGGCATGCAGAGAACAGAGCCTGCTTAACAGAGGCCCTGGCGACGACTCTTGCATGTTTCGAGGAGCTCGGCCAGAACGGTACACCAATGCATGTCCTGCTGATGTGTTGTTCTGCTCCGTATTCAGCTTATGCTGGAGGGTTGGTGCCGCCAGGTAAATATTATTTATCTAAATTATTTATCTATTTATTTTAGGTGTATATTAACCTAAAAAAAATTCAAAAAGAAGCTTGACTTTCCAAAAGTTTAAGATGCTTGCGCATCTGTAACACAAAAGTCACATGTTGAAGCTGGGTAACCCAAAAGTAAACAGGTTGAAGCTGCAAGAGTGAAATTTTAAAATGAGCGCGCATCACTGTAACACTAAAGTAGGTAACAACTTGAAACTGCTCGCAAAATAAATATCAGCGGACGGACGGACAGACAGACAGACGGACGTATAACTTCTAGAAGTATGAATTCTCACGTGCGTACAGTCGAAATACCAATTAGCTGAACCCCACGTGACCCAGAGATCACTCGCACATCTGTATAAAAAAAATGTAGTATTTAGGTACTTACCTATTTTTATTTTGTATGTTGTAATAGTTTAGTAAGTATATTGTTAAAAAAAAAGAATTAGGTAACATTACTTAACAACCTTACAGATGCGCAAGTGAGCTCTTGGTCACGTGGGGTTCATGTAATTGGTATTCCGACTGTACATAAGTACACGCACCCATTTTTTGTATATTAATCATTTTACGTTTCCAGGTGCCCCTGCCACAGCTGAACAAGCAGTCCGCCTACTCCACGAGCAGGGCGTGCATGTGTCCGTGGCTGCGGCGCGGCGTCTTCCAGCGTTAGTAGCACTCTATGAGCTAGCTGGTGGGGACTTATTGGCCGCTCAGCAGAGAAACTACGCCAAGGTATGGTGTGCGAACTGGAGTATATAAAGGATTAGGTATTTTAACCAAATCTGAGCGTAGGTTACGTAAATATAAAGGCACTTATCATCGGAACATATTTTAATCATATAAATTACATACCCATCGGCATTATTTTACCACAACGCCTAATCCACTCACTAAAAGGTATTAAACTAATTAACTCAAATAAATGGTACGACCATGAAAAAGTTCAGGCATCATAAAGCTACTGCGACAGAATGAACCACGATCCGTCATTTTATTCCTATTTATAGACACAAAACAGTAGTCAAGATGGCGGCGCCCTGACGTATACATCAAATGAAGCACTGTATTGTTGACTTCCTTCAGTCGTTTTCGTTTTGTTACTGACAAGTATTAGAAAGAAAGAAAGAAATAAAATTTTATTTTCTGAACACAAAAAAATAGACACATAAAAAGCATTAGAAAAAAGTAGGACAGCGCCCAGAAAAGTTTCGTCCTCAGCATGATGCTAAAGCTAGAAGCCTCAGCGCTGATTTTCAGTACGAACCTTATTGAGACACACGGGCTTAACTAGTATACTAATAAATTTAGTGGAGAACAGTGATACATAATGAGGTGATAAAATACAGACACAAGAAGTAATACATACATAATAAGATAACATAACAGTAATAATACTAAACACATCAAAAGACTACTAGGAGAATAAAAGTATGACAAGAGAACAAAAAAAATAACAATCAAGATATATAGTATTGTAGACGAGCAGCGCTAGACTCCCGATCCCGTGGGAATATCGGGATAAAAAGTAGCCTATGTCATTCCTAATAGGCGCGACCACACAGAGCGCGCAGCCAGGAAACTATGCCAAACGAGCCCGGCAGCCTCGGTATAAACGCGACTCTTCGCGCGCGGCAAGCCCGAGCCACTGTTCGTTCGTTCAGTTGAGAATTAAGACATCATGGCACCACGTACGTGTGCAAACGACTGAGGCGCCTTTCAGCTTGTAGACGCGCCTAATTAATGAATATATACTTATACCAAATTTCATCAAAATCGGTTCAGTAGTTTCGGAGCCTTTTCGTTAAAAACAAAAAAATCTATCTTCACTACATAGTATAAAATAAAGTCACTTTTCGCCGTCCCTATGTCCCTATTTCCCTTTGTATGCTTAGATCTTTAAAACTACGCAATGGATTTTGATGCGGTTTTTATTTAATAGATAGAGTGATTCAAGAGGAAGGTTTATATGTATAATACATGCACAATATAGCCGTGCGAAGCCGGGGCGGGTCGCTAGTTTAATATATTATCATAATATATTATTTAATTAACTCTATCTTTTATTTGTATTTATCTAACAAATGTATTGTTTAGGACCCTCGTCACCTTGTGTTACTGCGTGGCTACAGCCTAAAAGAGCGACCGCCGAGCCCCGCGCCTCCGCCCGTCCCAGAAATACAAACTGATGTTTACAAGTATGTACCAAAAAAACCGGCCAAATGCGAGTTTGGCGAGAGTGTGACCAAGTTTGTTGTTATAGCGGCAACAGAAATACAACATCTGTGAAAATTTCAACTGTCTACCTATCACGGTACATGAGATACAGCCTGATGACAGACAGATTGACAGTGGAGTCTTAGTAAAAAGGGTCTCGTTTTTACCCTTTGGGTATAGATCTTTAAAACATGGCGATGAATTATATTGCAATTTCAATCGGTTCAAAGAGATCATCTAACCAAAAGCAAGTAGACTTTTAGTTCACACCATATAGATATAGTATTTTCTATGGCTCTCACTATTTGATTTCAATTATTATCCAAACGCGCGACTGAAAGCAGGGTTTATCAGACTATGTGTATATGTTCCTTTGTAGTGCTCTAGGGACCAAACGCGTGGACACATTTTGATGATTCTTATGTAAATCGACTTGTCTTAATCATACAAGTTTCAATAAAAACGTGATAGTCAAAATTCAATATAGTGACAACGCCATATATTAACTACCAACTATATTAAGTGGGACATCATTGAATATATATTTAAAAAAACATACAGACGAATTGAGAACCTCCTCCTTTTTTGAAGTCGGTTAAAAATTATCATAAGGTTTCTTTTGTCATTTTTCATTACGAATGACCATTATGAAAAAATTTTGAGCAAACACTCATTTCAAATTTTATCCCCCTTACCTATTCCAAAACGAGGTTTAAGGATAGTCCGAGATGTGGATTTAAACCTTAGATTTAGACACAGATTTACTCGTAAACTATAGTTTAAACACTATTCACGTCTCGGACTATCCTTAAACCTCAATTTGGAATAAGGGGGTATAGGTTTAAAGCGCTGTGCATACTGAGGCGGTACAGTAAGCTTTCCGAGGGCAGAATTTTTGTAATATTCAAAATTCGCTTTATGTATACAGTATAGAAAATAGAACATTACTAATATTCTCGCTCTCTGAACGCTTTTGGTTCCGATTCAGTGTATACTTAAGAGGAAAGGGTACCGGGGGCTCTCTCCATACAAACGTAGTCGACTGTTTTCTTCCTGGATCATGAGCAATATTTACTAGAGCAAATATTTTTGTTGCGTTTGTGCCATAATACCTATAACTGCCATGACTATGTCCCTATGTTTTGGTTTTTTTCATTTTCTATTTATCATAGAAATTAAGACTTAAAAACCAAAAATAGAAATAAAAACAAAACATAGGGGCATAGTCATGGCAATTATAGGTATTATGGCACAAAATATTAGTGCTAGTGTCATTATCCAGGGAGGAAACAGTCAACTACGTTTGTATGGAGAGAGCGTTGGTACCCTTTCACCTTAAAGATCCAGTTAAGTCCAGCTGAATAAATCCTGAATAATTTGTTATCCAGCCGTAACGCGGCAGCGAGCGCCGGTCGCGGTATAGCTCCGCCCGTGAGCGCAGGCGTGGGCGTGGCTGCCCCCGGTGGGTTCCCCCGCGGTGCTTGCGGCGTCAACGTCCGCGGCAACTGGCTCGCGCCGCCGGCTCCGCGTGCTCCCCTCTATACAAACAACTCGGCGTTGTTGACGCAACTAGCGCAGCCGTCGTATCCACCGCCGCCCGCGCCGCATAACCAACTAGCACAGGTGAGACACATTTAATCCGCGACACGACGATCTGAATTAAGAACAAAAACGCTCGGCCTGCTTGCAAAAATGCAATAGCTTAAAATGTAAAGGAATAACAAAAAAATCTTAACTTTTGATCGTTTTCTTATGACATTATCACGAAAAATTATCGTCCGTAAGCCGACTTTACAGACAACCATTTGTTTTTAAGCTATTGCATAGCTTTTATCGCGGGCTTTGAGCGCGGCGACCGAATCAAGAAATTCCGTAACGAAAATAAAACCTAACACCCCCCCACTCCGCCTACCATGTAGCTCGGCCGAGCGGTTTTTTTTTCTTTCTTTCTTTTTTCTATATATAAGTCTTCTATTCGTCACTCGTCACACCATAACACAAACCCAGATGAGCGATATTATTATTAAATACTCTGTTTCCTAAGTTACCATGACGCGTCTGGTTATATTACCATGACGCATGACGTCACACAATATTACCGTGACACTTTTTTGCGAATGCAGGTATTCCATAAATTTACTAGACCTTATCTTGTTGTTGGAAAACTAGATTGCGATGAAACTCGGTAGGTATTTAGATAACTGAAATCCTGGATTAACACGTAGGCTACTTTTATCCCATATTATAATAGGATCGGGAGTTACACAGGGAATGAAACAGCGGGACATATTAATAATAAATAAAAAAGGTTTTTTGTTTGTCTGCAACGAATAGAATCTGAAACTATTGGACTGATTTTTATGAAACTTTGTATAAATATTATATTGATATGAAAATCAGAACCTATTTGGCGGCGACATTGTGACTGTGTTATAAATAACATAGCTTAGAATAAGTGTTTTCAGCACAAGCAAGATTCTAGACACCCGCTTTAGTTGAAGTTTAAAGTCTTCTAACTCATCAATTTAATTAAGTAAATTAAAATACATTTATTTCAAATATCATAGATCCATATTAAAATACAAAATTATGGATTAAATAAAATGTCATGTCAAGGGATAAAGATAGATTACCTCAGAAAAAGGAAAGAGATATGGAACTGGTGCAACAAATACAGATTTATGGTTTAGAAGACGATTATAATAAACATGATGGCGTCTTTATCTAATGTATGCAATAAAAACAAGCCAACTCTATAAACAACAGTTTCGCTATGTCATCTACATTTTTCGTGACGTCAGACGTGTGCCTGTCCGCCATATTGTGCCGCGCTGTTCCTTACGGTTTAAACTGTCACTTTGCTTTTGAAACATGGAGGTATGAAGGGAGGAGGGAATAAGCAGGGTCTTCCCTCTCAGGCTAAGTACATTGGCCACTGGTCATCTACGTTATATAAAACTAGTTGAAGCTATATCAAACGATGTTGTTGGTGAACGAATTGACTGCGCAGTTCACCATTTTGGAGGAGCTCGTAACTGCGACACAATCACCAACAATATCGTTAGATATCGCTTGAACTAGTTTTATTTAACGTAGATGACCAGTGACCAAAGTACTTAGCCTGAGAGGGAAGACCCTGCTTGTTTTCTCCATTTGTTTCTACCTCCATGTACAAACTACAACGTTGTATAACACTAAGCAGCCATGTTTAGCCGCGTAGGTATGCACGTTTTTTTCGTGGTTAGGGCACTTCTATATCTTTCCTTTTTCTGAGTAGATTACAAACTAAGATGTCAAAAAAACATTGCAAACAAAAATTATTAGAATGAAAACATTCCACTATTAGTAAATTTGGAACTCTACCGGGGGCTGCAATTATACAGCCGACTGTACGTGCCTCGCGCGGTTTGGATCGATTCTTATATTGGGAGTAACATTTTATACTGTTTATCCTGAAATACCCACAGGAACGGAACTTACACGGTTGAAACTGCAGGATGCTGCTGTGATAGATTAGGTAGCTTTAATTTGACTCAGACAACTTAATGTTTTAACCTCTAAGGCCGGTCATCAGCGAATGGCAGGCATGGTGCCGCAGACCGCGTCGGGCTCCGCCCCTGGCGCTCCGACCCTCAACCGCAGCTACATATGGAGTGGCGTCATCGAGTGGATGGAGAAGGGAAAGTCTCCGGGGGACCAGCAGAAGACCACCAAGCACTTACCTTGTCAGGTAATACATACAAATAGACGTTTTAAACACTTGTCAAGGCATTTTTGTCCTCTATCAATCGCGTATTTATTAATAACTAGGAGTCCAATTTCTATTATACAGGGTTACTGGTAATCATACTAGCAAGCCAATGAGGGCTACTTCTGTGCACCTAAACAAACAACTTTTGTTCTACGACTTTTGGAAATCCGAAAAAAAAAAAGAAAATTTTGAGGTTATGTAAATTCGAAAAACAGCTGATTTTGTAAATCAAAAGTCATTAAGACTAAGAGCAATAGATAAAACTCCAAAAATAAGTAAAATATTAAAGTAAATGACCTCTCCGTGTAAGGAACAGCTGATTTTCAGGTAAGCCCAACCTCAAAATTTTTAAAAAAATATTCGAATTTCCAAAAGTCGTAGAACAAAAGTTGTTTGTTTAGGTGCACAAAAGTAGCCCTCAACGGCTTGCTAGTATAATTACCAATAACCCTGTATAAATAATTATAATTGCACAATTCACACAGCGTCATCTAGCCCTAAACTAACGCCCGTATTCTTAAACAGTACTTAAGTTGCTCTTGGATAAGTGAACGCACTGCGCTAAATGCGGCCCTATGATTGGTCAATTTTGTGCTGCTCTCTTCACTCTAGCGAATAAGCGTCTTATTTGCGGCTCTATGCGTTCAAGGTTCGCGCGCACTATTTTTCTATGTATTATAAGTATATATTTACAAAAGAAAAGTATAAAAGTAGTAAATCCGTTGCCTAGCACCCATAACACAAGTCTAGTTACTTAGCTTGGGGCTAGATGGCGATGTGTGGAATGTCTTGCAATATATATTTTATTTATCTTTTATTTCTTTAAAATACATAATATTTGCATATGGAACTAAAGAGCCACAGCTTCACATCAGCAGGCTGATTCACAAACCATCGGAAGGCTACCGAAACGAATAAAACTGAATAGACGCGGTATCGGTATCGCAAAAGTCGCGGGAGTGAAAGAGCAGCAAAAATTTTTTTCGTTTCGGTTGCCTTCCGACCGTTTGTGAATCAGGGGGCTGAAGTCGCGAGCCGCAGGTTGCCGACCCCTGGTCTAGTCAGATGGCCTTTTAAATTTCAAGTTGTAGAAAATGTTACTAGAAAATTAGTAAGTCTCAATGGCCTTCGGCAGGTATCAGCCAGCACCAAAGACATCGAGCCAGAACTAAAGGTGGACACATGGCCCAACAAGTTGCTGATGCAGTTGATGCCTAAGCAACTGATCAGCAGCATCGGAGGACAATATTTGAAGGACAGCAAGTCCGTGTTGTTTCACCTTCAACCAAGCGATGCTTTGGATGCGTTAACCAAAGTCATGGTTAATGGATTTGTAAGTACAAATAGGTTTCTTACTCTTAGTGGGATCACCGCGTTAATCGACCATTTCTTCAAAGAGTACATTACATTCTTCAAAGAAACATTAAAGTAGGGTAAACACAAAGGATCCCAATGGGTCGAAGTGTTGCTGGCTATTTGTCAGCTCTCAATATCACTACATAGTATAAAATAAAATCACTTTTCGCCGTCCCTATTTCCCTTTGTATGCTTAGATCTTTAAAACTACGCAACGGATTTTGATGCGGTTTTTTTAATGGATAGAGTGATACAAGAGGATTTCCGCACGTAGGAATCAAAGTCAAAAATGCCATCTCATAAATGTTGAAGTTTTTATGCATGTATGTTTTTTTGTTCTTATTTTTCCTTTATATACTTTTTTTTGTAAATGGCATAACAACATTTGCCAGGAAAACTATGGTTATATTTATTTTTAACTAGCTGCGCCCCGCGGTTTCACTCGCGTAAGTCCGATCTTTAAATTCTCACCGTTTAAACCTTCCCTGGACTACAACAAACATTTCAAAACCGATATCATCTAAATCGGTTCAGCCGTTCTCGAGGTTTAGCAAGACTAAGGAACAGCAATTGATTTTTATATATATAGATTCTTCTTGTTGTGGTTCTTATACAGGATGAATTTTTTATGTGGGCCTTTAGGGCTATATCCTAAACAATGAGAAATAGTAAAAAAATCTGAAAGGATTTGCGTACCCGATTTTGACAAAAGTTAAAACTGTGCATGTTTTTTTATATTTTATGTAAAAAAACATAGTATGATTATTTTTTAGCATAATGTCTTTTTCAAAAATCAGTTTTAGTTGTTGTCAAAATCCGGCACGCAACTCCTTTCAGCATTTCTGAAGGCCCACATAAAAAATCATCCTGTATGTATAAGTTTTATGTTTTCTTTAGCAGATAAACATAATTGATTATTGTTTTTAGGCCGGCTGTGTGCATTTCTCACCGATGTCGTCGCCTCCACAGTGCGATATAAAAGTTCTAATATTACTGTACACTCCGGACAAGAAGGCCTACCTCGGCTTCATACCGAACAACCAAGCTACATTTGTCGATCGTCTTAGAAAGGTACGTATAAAGGTCGTAGCACATATTATATCAACTCGGAAAAGGATCGTCACCGTATCGCCTCGCCGTCAACCTAACGTAAGCGCGATACCAAGCGATCAGCAGCTCTGAATCAACTCGGCTACGGCTAGGCGGGGTGCCGCCGCGCGGTTAGTCAGTATCCGAACGTGAAGTGTAGACGAAGAAACGCAAGCTAGGGTACGGAGAGTCGTAAGATAGCGTACGGTGAGACGTAAGCGCGGGTACGGCAAGTCGACCACGCACCGTACCGCGGTTCGTGAGCTTGTCCCGAGGCGAGGAGATTACGTTACGATTCCGATTATTGTGCGTTGCAGTTTCATACAAAGAATACTGAACTGCTCGAGTTGATACGTTAACGTTCCGTTTACAAGTTGATATGTGTGCATTGACCATTAACTTACGGCAAATTATCAACATGATTATGTTAATGACGTCAAAAGAGCGGTTAATTATGACACTGCCCAAGGCGACAGTGTCTCCCCACTGTCGCCTACTACGCCACTAGATATTGGGTCGTAAAATATCTGTTCACAAATACTTGTTCGACAGCGGGATTCAAACCCGCAACCTTCTGCGTCACAGAGGTCACAAAGATAATAATAATTAACTGTTATATTTGTCCAGGTGATTCAACAACAGAAGATGTCTCAGATGATCAGCAAGCAGATACCCGTAAGTGCAGCGCCTGGGATGGCTCCTAATATGCCTCAAGCTACTATGGCAGGTAAAACCTCTGTTTTAATCCTTCCTTCTATGTCATTCCCTCAATTCTTATCGTGATTCAACTGGTGACAATCCTTAAAACCAGCACTACACTAATAAACTTTTTAAACTCACACGATTTGTATTCATAGTAATTATTTTCCCGGGTCATAATCGCGTATTTTTTATATTATTTCTCTCACCTCGACGTTTCGACTATGTTACAATAGTCATGGTCGCGAGGAGACTGGAGCAGCGGCGAGCGTTGTCCTCTCATGCTGATATTTGAGGGTAGTAACAAACGTAGTAAGAAACGTTCGTATTCGAACTCCGCGTCACCTCGCGCCCTTTGACTCGTGCACAAACACCGACAACGAGCGAAAGTCAACCGAGGCGAGGCGATGTTGCTCGAAGCCTTTAGACGCATAGCACCAACTACGCAAAACACCACACTTACGCAAAACGCATAACTCACAAAGTATCCCGAAGTGTCTCCACACTAACTATTTACTTCGATCATCTTCAGGAGTGGTTTGTGCTGGTGAAAGGGTACCTGCGCTCTCTCCATACAAACGTAGTCGACTGTTTCCTCCCTGGATAATGAAACTAGCACAAATATTTTTGTACCATAAAACATATAACTGTCATGACTATTGACTATGCCAATGTTTTGGTTTTTTTCATTTTCTAATTATCATAGAAATAAAGATAAAAAAATTAAAAACACAAAAAATAGGCGGGGCATGGTCTTGGCAGTTATAAGTTTTATGCACCAAAAATATTTGCTCTAGTGTCATTATCCAGGGAGAAAACAGTCGACTACGTTTGTAATAGTTTGTATGGAAAGCGCCCCCGGTACCCTTTCCTCTTAAGAGAAACCTTTGCACTTCAGAGGTATAGTAAAGGTATATAAAAATAAAAAATTGCCCTCGATATTCGACTGTTGAGCAAAGGCCTCTCTAACTTACGGTTGGCGTTACTTTAATTCAGTTTCTAATAACCAGGTTCATCGGGCATGAGCAATCCCGGCATGTCGAGCAACATGGGCGGTTCAGGCATGGCGGGCGGCATGGGGCAGGTGGGCCAAGTCGGGCAAGTGCCAGTTGGCCAGTTGGCCGGCCCTTCACAGGCCATGGTCCAGCCACAGATGCAGCAACATCAGCAGGTAAACATAAGATGCCAGTCATTTGATTTGTGTGGCAATGATGTGGCAGCAGCCACACAAATGCGGGAATGGAATCAGCTTGCGTCTGTATTTTCTGGCGTATACAATTTAGAGGTCTTCAAGTCGCAGGTCATCATCATCATCCTAGCGATGTTCCCCGTTGCATCCCTCTCGGGAACCCGGGTTCCGCTTTCCTACTTTTACGCCTCCACTTCGCACGATCTTTGACATCCCGTTTGGTAAGGCCATTTGCACGCATATCACCACTTACGACATCAAGCCAGCCGACGACATGTCGTAAGTGATGCTTCAAGTTGCGAGTGAATAGGTATATCTTCTAGAAAAGCGTGCTACCTACAATCGGCCAGGTTCGAAATCGAGAATCACGCGGGTTTATATGCGGAGCGGTGCTAGTATCTTATAAAGTTTTTATTATCAGAACATGATGATGCAAGGCGGGATGGCGGGCCAGGTCGGCGGCAAGGGCCCCCGTCCTAACCAGCTGGACGGGCTGGAGGCAGCTCGGCAACAGAACCTAGAGAAGATCCAGCACTTGCAGCAGACGCTGGAGGCGGCGCACCAACAGGAGGCGCAGTTCAAGTCGCAGATGGACATCATGTCGCATTTGCACGCGGCGCAGCAACAGGAACAGCACTTTAAGCAGTTAGACGTTAGTACTCTCCGTTAATATTCAATTCAAAGGTCTGACTGACTGATGTACCAAATGATGAACAAATTTTGCCGTTCTAGTAAGATTTTTTTGTAGTTTATTCAAGAGTGCTTGGACTTCAAACACCCAATAGGAGGGGGAATATTGTTCCAGCACTTGGTTGACAAATAGCGGAAACTGCCCTTGAATGCCACAGTTTTTTTAGAGTAAAATCCCAGAGTGATCAGACTACTTATTTTCACATAGATAAAACCTTAAGTTCTCAGTAGCGTGTCATGTATCTTTCAATACCTGCGTACTTATGAAGCTCGCCTTGTGACACCTGGGCAGGTATCAAGTAAGAAAGGTACTTAAAAATATGAGTAACTTAACTTATTTACATGGCTGATTTTTATATATATATATATATATTTTGTAGAATATTGTTCTAAAATAGTATCTTAAGCGTCAGACACTTTCAATGTATCAAAACTTTTGTCAGACGCTTTAAAGCTTCTCAAAAAATATATTAACTTATTTTTACATGTCTAATTTTTAAATATGTTTTTAGTGTAACTATAACAAAGCTATATTTCATTAGTCAGACAAATTGTAGTAAATAACAAAAAATGGGTGCGTGTACTTATGTACGCGCGTGAGAAGTTATACTTCTTTGGCATTATTTAAAAAAAAAAAAAAAAAACTCGTCCGACAAAATACTCGTCCGACAAAAAACTCGTCCGACAAAAAACTCGTCCGGCAAAAAACTCGTCCGACGTGAGAATTTTGTGTGACGTGAGAATTTTGTGTGACGCTTTTGTAAAATTTCACTCTCATCATTTTTTCATAACGCGCCTAAAGAAGTATAACTTCAAAAATATTCCACCACCCATATTTTACCCATATTTCGTGCAAATAAATAAATGAAATGAAAATATTCAGCCAAGAGAAAGAGCTGCGCATAGTGCTCTCTATGCGCATGCGTCTCAGAAGAAAGAAAGACTAAATATTCGTTCACAGATCTGTATACACAAGTTTTGAGAAGTCGTCACTTTAAAAATATGTTTCAGGAGCAACGCAAGCATCAATTGCAACAACAGTTGCAGCAACAGTTGCGCGGCGCAGGCGGCGTCGGCAACGTCGGCGGCGTGCCCGGACACCCTCCGAGGATATTGAGACCTTTGTTACCACCTAACAACCCGGGATTAAAACATTTACTGCAACAGGTACGTTTGTGTGTGTGTTTGTATGTTTAGAATAGAATATAATGAAGAATGTTAACTAATTTTGAATATTATCTCTCCATATTATTTGACAAAAATAAAAAATACAAGTGAAAGAATTACTTCAATACGTCAATTGGTTTCCGATTTATAGAAGTAAACGTGCGACGCGTTGTAAAATGACGTCACATGCGGTCACCTGACTGTTAGAGGGACTCAATATTTATCGTTTTACATGTCTATTTAAAATAGATATTTTTGGCTAGAACAATAGTGAATTTAGATACATACAAGCTTTACTGTAACAAAGTTTCAACCGATTTGGCATACCTATTAACATTCTTCATTTATTCGAATAAACACACTACATAGTATACACAAACAAATAAGAACCAATAAGAGATAGTTACAGAGAATAGTAAATACAAAAAAAAAAAAAAAAAAAACTGGTTGCCTGTAAAGTCGGTATACGGGCGAAAGTTTTACGTGACAACAACTGTGCTCGAGTGGAAGGGACGCGTGCCTTTCACTTTTTATGTCTGTCTCTCTCGCTCTTAGGCGGGCTAACCATGCCCGCGTGCCTCTCACTCGCTCTCATTGTGAGCGCATAACGTCAGCGGAGCGTAACGCAGTTTCTTGAAGTGTCACCCGGCAAACCAATTTATAAAACGTTGTCACGTCAAAAACAGAGAATAAATATTAAGTACTTATCTCAGAAGTAGTGTGTTGCTGGAATTGGTAAAGCCTCAGCATGTACTGCAGATACGCACGCACATCTGCAGCGCTGGTCTTCCGGCCGCACCCTGTGTGTGACTTGTTTGTTACTCCTTCACGCAAAAACTACCGGACCGATTGCAATGAAACCCGGTATGTAGATAGCTGGAGACCTGGATTAACACATAGGCTACTTTTATCCCACAAGGGAAAATTGTAAATAATATTTCTATATGGATTTGGAAATGACATAATGGTAGTGCGAACGGGAGCAAGCCAAGTTTTTAATAGACCTTACCAGCGGGAACTTAACAACCATCATTTATATAATCATTCTTCATTTTAAACAACATCTGCAGCTATATCATTGCCTCTAACATTCTAAATTATAATCATTTCATTTTCGTTTTTCATCTTATGCTTTGTTCTAATACTTATGTTTTAAAGATTTATATGTTTCATATTTATATTGCTCTTTCATACATCCACCCAAAAATAATTTCTATATTTCTAAAAATATGAAACATATTAGTCTTCATTTTATCTTCTCTCGATATGATATTGACAGTGTGACATTAATATGGCTTAAAAACATTACCCTTTGCAGTCGGGTAAAAATAAACCTAAATCCGGCTATGCAAAGATTACTTTAACTTAATTTTTTTTTAAATGTACACAATTTGTTTTCATAATATAGGGTTGCCATCTCAAAAATCTGTGAACCAGGACAATTATAAGCGTGAAAACTCCGGATTTCGGAGCTTAAACCCGGACAATCCCGAAAAAAAAGGAAACTTTTTATTAAATCAACTTTATATTTATTTTAAACATGACCTGTAAGAAACTATTAAATAGTCAGTCTTACATTTTTATACAACTAATGTAAATAAAAAACCAACCGAGTGCTAATCGGATGATTATTATATTCTGATTTTAGTATTACCTATTTGTTGGTAGGTATATAGTGGCAACAGAAAATACATCTGTGAAAATTTCAACTAATTACGTAATTTTTAGTTTCTTATGTCCCAGCAGCTAAAAATGAAACCCCGCCCGGACAGTCTCTAAACTAGGACAAATCCGGAGAAACCCGGACGGATGGCAACCCTATCATAATAAGTATTTTCCCACATTTACGAAAGAAAAGTTTAAAAGTATTTTATCCGTTGTCTGGCCACCATAACACAAGCCTAGTTGCTTGGCTCAGGGCCAGATGGCACTGTGCAAAGTGTCCTACAAATATGAATCTATACTTATCACTACATAGTATAAAATAAAGTCGCTTTCTCTGTCCCTATTTCCATTTGTATGCTTGAATCTTTAAAACTACGCAACGGATTTTGATGCGGTTTTTTTTAATAGATAGAGTGATTCAAGAGGAAGGTTTATATGTATAATACATGCATAATATAGCCGTGCGAAGCCGGGACGGGTCGCTAGTCTATACTAATATTATAAAGCTGAAGAGTTTGTTTGTTTGTTTGAACGCGCTAATCTCAGGAACTGCTGGTTCAAATTGAAAAGTTATTTTTGTGTTGGATAGTCCATTTATCGAGGAAGGCTATAGGCTACTTTTTATCCCGATATGCCCACGGGATCGGGAGTTACGCGGATGAAACCACGGAGCGCTGCTAGTTATTAATACGGTACGTTTGATCGAGTGCGTTAACAATTATGTAGTGTTTTTTATGAGAAATAATTACCACCTTTACTGTATTAAAGACACCAATATCATAGAACATATCGAGATTAGATTGTATTAGCTAGGTCAGCGTAGCTAAAGCTGAATGCACATTGTTTTAGCAACAACAGGGACCTCGGGGAGGACGGCCGCACATGTGAACATCACTACGCACCAAGTAATGCTTCATACTCACTGTTTCTTTACATTATTTATACGTATACAGGATGATTGTAAAGTGCCATTCACATCGCAATTAACGGTTTACGGTTTAAAATTCTTTATTTCTCATAAAATTTACAAAAATCCCTTACTGAGAAATCAAAATAGTTAAGTAAACAATAATTTATCATATATATATTATATATATACAAATATATTTTATAAGTAACACAGAAACAAACAGGTGGGCATGATTTTTTTTTAAACTTACCTTTTGGTTGTACTACTTTTTCTTAGTTCCCTAGACTCACTTTTGTCCTCTTTTTCTTGATTATAAGTATAGAAAAGGACTAATTCTAAATGCTCGATAGCTGCTGCAGCAGGTAAAGGCAATTTTCCAAAAGTATCCCTTGCTTTCTAACCAAAAACTATGGCAGAAATCGAATCACGAATAATTATGATAAAAAATAATAAATAATTTTAGAATCTTGAACAATACTTGCTTGAATTTTGCAAAAAAGTAATCATCCTGTATACTTACTGTACTTTTCATTTGCATGCCGTTCTTTGCTTATCATTATTCACTTTCATTTTTCAACGCCTATTCATTAAATAATTTTAAGGTGGCCCTTCACGATTCTGTTTTCTTTCTAAGTTAAAAAGGGATACAGATTCTAGTTTAGAAAGAAAACATTTCAAAGATATTATGTTTATTTTATTCTAATAAATTGTGGAATAATCAATGACATATAGGTATGATACTGAATGGCATTGTGTTGTGTTATAGTTTGTTTCACACTTTTTAGCCTAGAATTTAGTAATTGAAAAGTTATGTTCTGAATCCGCGGTTTACAAACTAATTTTACCTTTATTAGAATTCTGATTACGTAATTTTTACAAACGGCTTAATTTGGTGTGCATCCAAAAGCACCACCAATCTAGTGAAGATTAATCTAACATGCAATGTAGTATTCGATCTATGAGCCAGTCCGCAAGGTGATTTCGAAACACGCGGTCAGGGCGCGCGGGCGCGCCGTTGTTTTCAACTTTTAAGTTGTTTCAGTTTACGTCCAATCCCAAAAATGTCCAACAGTTTCAAAATAGACCAATTCCTAAAATTTCAAAATCTTAAAATGTCAAATTGTTATACTTATGTTTAGAGAAATAGAAACCATTTATTCGCAACAAAAACTTACATTGAGCTAAGTTAGTTTATCAAACACTATCGCATCTTCTAGTAAGGATACTGAATCGGGATCAAAATTTTGACGTAAATAATTATCTTTACGGTGAAGGGCCCTCTTAAACGTTTTTTTTTCAGCTGGATGTGACTTCGAAAACGAAGGAAATTCTCGATTTGCGTGTTTTTCTTTATTCAATAGTCTTACAAATGTTTTATTTTCTCCAGCAACCTCAATACAGGCCGAGCAACACAGCCGCCCGTCCAACAACCCAATCACAGCCATTTGACGACGTCAACAATTACGATTTTCTTCAATAAACGTGCTTAACATAGAACAATTCACACTATGATCTGTTAATACGGGACTGAATCACAGATAGGTACTTTTAAAAGTGATAACATTGGTATTAAAAGTGGGGGGTAATGCCCCTAAAAAGACGACATCGACATTAGGTTTAAAAGTGATGAGGATTACTTACTTTTAAATACCACAAGTCGAATCTTATAAAAGTAACTGCTTACTTTCTTTAGGTCAGATTACTTCTAAAAGAAACGACATTGCTTTTAAACAAGTCGAAATTGCTATTAAAAATGACGCCTTTACTGTAAACCGACTGTTTAACTATTAAAAGTAAATAACTAGCTATTAAAAGTAGTGAAAATCCTATTAAAAGTCTTAATATCTTTACTTTTGATTTCAATGATTAGTGATGAGACATGACTTTGATTGATCAACATTACTTTTTAAGAAAAGGAATCGTTTTTCCAATAACAGATAATAGAAAAAATCGAAATAATAAGTCGTAATAACAGATTGGGTTGAAATTATGATTAAAAGTCTGATTATAAATGTATTTTGACAAGTACTAATGTACTTATTTTTACTTAGAATTAAGATAGTAATATTTTTAAAAGAGTATTAAGTTTTAAGACCCTGACCAAGGGGTAATAACTATATCTTTAAATCTGTAATTTGCTACTTTTTATGGTACGTGGAGCACTCTGAAAGTTTTGCAAAACTGAATAAAAATATTCTATGGGGTAAAGATTTTTAACCCGACTGCGCGAGAGAGGGTAATGTGTTTATAAGCCCATGTTTGTATGCGTGTTTGGTATCCAATACCAAACTCTTGGGCTGATTTTCACGATTACTCATAATAAATATTTTCAAAGAACCCGGTATCTATGCAAAGTTTTATGCCTCTAAACAAATTTTCGAAACACATTTTCTTGTTGGCTGCAGAAATCTCTTGTCTTTGACCTTCCCACATCTTTCAGCCTGCCTAGCATGAAGACCAAAACACGATACGATAAAGCGATATCACGCGATATAACTACATCAACTCTCAAAATATGATACATAAAGCCGCCATGTTGAATTTTTATTATAAATTGCGATAAAAATTATGATAAAAATTCAACATGGCGGCTTTATCTATCATATTTTGAGAGTTGATGTAGTTATATCGCTTTATCGTATCGTGTTTTGGCCTTCATGCTAGGCTAGGAGACCTATTATAGAATATCATGACTCAATCTACAATGATAGCTTATTTTTTTTTTCACGTAATTCGTCTATCCTCTTTAATTATTTATCTGTTTTTTTCCTTCTTCTTTCTTTAACCCTCAAAGTTACATCGCGCGAATCCATAAATATAAAATTCTAACATCTTGGGATTGTCCAAATTTCCTATCAAAAATATTCAAATTAGTATCATAAATTAGTCTGTATAATATAAGATACTAATTTGAATATTTTTGAGATTTCCTCACTGGTTTTTTGATAATAATTGAATAATTTTTTGAATATTTCTAAACTTTTAAACGTGATGACGTCACCAATGGCGCAATATCAATGTCTTCCATTGTCTAAGTTGTCTTAAAAAAAAGTGTGTCCATATCATGGACGTATGAGTGCAAGTGAAGGTCAAACATATTTAATCGAAAATTTGCTACATCAACGTTCATTTTTTTATATGTTTATCTATAATGTAGAAGTAGTATATTTATCTAAATGGTTTTGTAATTTCAATTTTTAAAATCAATGCTATTTGAAGTCTATCAAACGATTCGTCCTCTTTTAGTCGATATTTGAATTGTAAAAAAAACCATCACGAGGAACATTTCCGACGCAGAATCTTCTAGCGAAATTTTAAAACAAAAAATATCTGCAAAGCTTTTTGAGTGGCCTTATATTTTGCTTTATCGATTACCTATTTTCAATTGATTTTTATTTAAAGCCGTTATCTCAAGACAATGCATCAATAAATCAATTTTTAAAAATAATAATTTTCATAAATGTAATAGTAAATGAAGAATAATTGTGATGGATTTAATATTAATTAATTTTAAAATGTTTATTTTAAGTGAATTTATGTTTTATGTAAATAAAACAAGATTTTTGAAATGTTTTTATTTTTTATTTTTTTTAGTTTACTTAGTAAAATAAATAAATAACAAATAATGTAAGGTATATTTTACGCACAACGTTTTATCACAGAATTTAAAATCAAGATTTATACGTAGGTACTTAAATAAAAATAATATACAGGGTTATTGGTAGCTATATTAGCAAGCAGTTGCGGGCCACTTCTGTGCACATAAACAAACAAGTTTTGTTCTACGACTTTTGGAAATTCTAACTTTTTTTTTAAATTTTTAGGCTATGTTTACCTTAAAATCAGCTGTTCCTTACACGGAGATGTCATTAACATTAAAATTATATAATTTATAAGTTTTATCTACTGTTCTAAGTCAAAATGATCATTGTTATAAAAATCAGCTGATTTAACTAATTATGATGGGAAAAGTCGCGGGCAAAAGACGTGTCGGTCGGAGGATAAAATCTTGGCTGCGTAACATCCGGGAGTGGACGGGGATAGCGAGTGCAGCCGAACTCTTTCGCCTCGCTAGAAATAGAGAAGAATATTCCAAATGGACTGCCAACCTTCGTTAGTTTAAGAAGAAAATTTTCAAGAAAATGTTCGAATTTCCAAAAGACCTAGAACCAAAGTTGTTGGTTTAGGTGCATTGAAGTCGCCCTCAACGGCCTGCTAATATATTTACCAATAACCCTGTAAATGGCGACTTTGAAGTTAGCTGCGAACACAGCTCTGTATAAACTAGCGCCAGAAATAGGTGACCAGATTGTCGTCCCTAATATTTTGCTGTTGCGCAGGGTCTTGCGTCTAACTTCACTCCCCTCTACCATTTAATACTTTGGTTCATAGCAAAACAAAAAAATTATACATAAAATATGAGACTGATTTCCTCTAATACTTTCTGCTAGGATCTTCTCTTTTTTTGTTAGAAAGTTATTTCCGGAACTGGTCCCCAAGCAGGTTTTTTTTCCTGGCCTGCTCCATTTGTCACCTTGAATGTGCCATCCCATTAACAATATGTATGGGTGTTTTGGCATAAGATCTTGATTTTTTTAAAATCTACTGTCGCACGGTTGAACCTATAAAATTGGATAAAGTATCTTTTTGCTCTATAAACAATCAAAAATTTTCATCAATTTTATCCTAAACCTTAGTGTCACGTTTTTAAGATAAATGATGAGGCTCGGAAGACATTTCTTTAACCTATTTGGCGTATATTTTCGAAACGGGACATTTTGTGATATCAAGTGACAGCATATTTTTTGTTAATTAGGTAGGTAAGTACATGAAGCATCTGCTTCATGATTAGGTATCACATTTGAAAGATGAGGTTCGGAAAGGGCTCGGGCGACTTTTTACCTTATTACCCGGGTCCTCACGAAGCAAACGTCCGAGGCTGATGCTCAGTACGCGGCCATTAGTGTCAGTTGTTTGTAATAGGTTACATAACTTCTGTTGGCGCCTACATTGACAGATAGCAGCGCACCACCGAACAAAATCGGCACTAGAGATTCACGCCATCTTGAGTGAGAGTATCCTAAATATGATTGTTAATTGTTTTACGATAATATCGCTACATTAAGTACTTAAGTTCTTTGATACAAATAAACTACATTATAATAGACACTCCGTGTTTTACATACACCACATCTTCCAAACGTGACATTCTAGGATATCATGTGACAAAATATTTTTTGTTTGTAAGTTTAAATATCTTAATTTAATTCACATTGTACAACAAGATTAAAGAAAATCAAGATCGGACTATACCAATTCGTAACAAGGCATATTAGATTTTTTTATAACATTGAATTTTCCACAATGGTACAAAAACTATAAATTATTCTCATCTCTCCATAACAGTATAATCTCTTAGCATCTCATAAAATAAAGTCTGCAATTTTGTCACTGCATTAAACCTATCACTTTCCTGTAGACAATTTTGCAATAATTCATTTAATTTAGGACGTTTCTCACTTATATGTTTTGGTATGGGATATAACAAAGGTCGGTCTGGTCCGGCAAGCACGTAACAAGCAGCCCATAGATTATGATCACTTAAATGGTGCTTGCACATGTTTTCGATCGAGAAGGTAAAGTCTAATCCGACAAATTCTCTGTTATACCGTTCGTACCAGCTTGGAAGGTCTTTTTTTGGGGATATATGCTTATCCAGTACAATTATGTCTTCCAGATCAACAAATGTAACAACATCTTCTTTATTGTTAACAACAATGTTGTCTAATGACCAATCCATTAGGTAGAATCGGAATCTGAAACATGAAGAAATTTTTCCGTTTAATAGATAATGCTGAGGAATGTCAATGGAACCACACAACTTTGCTTTAATGCAACTGATTTCAAATAAAAACAAGGATAAAAAAAATGTAGGCCTCTGGTTTAGATCATTGTTGTTTTAGAGATTTTTTGTGTTTGTAATGAATGGGCTCTGAAACTGGACTGATTTTGATAACACTTAAGGTCGAAACGCACTAGAGCAACACGGCAGCAAAGCGGCGCGGCCAAAAAAATATTCTTTTCACTATTTCATATGAACACACTACAGCCGAGCAGCGCCACTCCGCTGCAGTACAGTACCGCTGTATTGCGTTTTAATAATATTGATATTGGCTTTTAATTACCCTGTATCTAGTCCACTACCATCCTATCACAATTAGCTCAAGTCGTTTTGGCCCATAGATTATCAATAGTTTTACCCAAACCGGAGGTTGTCCTTGGTTGCACTTTATAGTGTAGACAGGGATAATCACCGGTTTAGAATCCACCCCATTGTTTGCTATTATAATTGTTATTGTTAAGGGCCTCTACGTGTTGCCTCCACGCATGCCTTCCAAAGGTCCGGGGCCATAGCCCCATGATACAGGACGTATAACAGACAAATATTGGCTTTAAATAATCTAGATTATTCTAGATGAAAGATACAGAGCGCTGTAAGACCTGAGACATGTATTAGATGGGATAAGCTTGCCCAGAACCTAACAGGACGACCAGGAGTAACTAGGTAACCAACTTTATATCCTTTTATTCCAACAGGATCAGAAATAGTTGTGTAAATTGTAAAATTCAGTGAGAGTGCTAGCACCATCTCTCACATCTTACTTATCTTGTATATCGAGGGCTGACAAATAACCAGCAACACTTCGACCCATTGGGATCTTTTGTGTTTACCCCTACCTTAATGTTTCTTACTCTTTGAAGAAGTGATCTCTCACTTAATATGTTATGAACCTTATTTGACTGCCAAACATAAGGGTTTAATTCCCACCTCAGACAAGTAGTTATGCTTAGATATTTGTCTGTGGTCTGGTCTGGTATTATAAGTATTTATTATATACAAAAGAAAAGTATTTAAGTAGTATATCCGTTCTTTAGCACCCAAAACACAAGTCTAGTTACTTAGCTTGGGGCTAGATGGCCATGTCTGCAATGTCCTGCAATATTTATTTACTAGCTTTTGCCCGCGACTTCGTCCGCATAGAAGTCGAAAATGGCTTTAACAGGATTTTTAATTGGTTTTATCACTAATATATTTCTGTGGGTTTTAATATTACCAAAATCGGTAGGTTATTTTAAACATTATTTCTGTGGGTTTTAATATTACCAAAATCGGTAGGTTATTTTAAACATTATTTCTGTGGGTTTTAATATTACCAAAATCGGTAGGTTATTTTAAACATTCTTTTGTATTATCATGTATTTTCGTATGTCGTATTTTACATGTTTTCTCTATACGCATAATAAAGAAAGAAAGGACAAAAGTGTGTACTTGGAAGCAAATTAAAAAAATGGGTTGTGGGAAAAAGTAGTAGAACGAAAATACCTATATAGTATTTAAATTTCATGTTACATATACAATTAAAAACGCCTAAATCAATTGAAATCTGGTTTTCAATATTAGATAGCTCTATTTTGAGGAAGGTCGTGGTATAGGCACATTTTAGGAACATCAAAATCCAATTAATAGGTCCTGAGTAAACAACAAAAAACTGCAGCCGCTCGGCCGAACGCGTTCCAGCAAACACGAACGTCACAGAATACTTAATAGTGTAGCATACATTTTATCCCGATATTCCCACGGTAACGGGACTTACGCGGGTTTGTTAAGGGAATAATTCGTAAACATAACCAAAATGTTCTAGCACAGTTCTAGTCCTCACCATTTTAAATTTCGAATACTACGTTCCTATGAGGCCGTGTTCTAAAAGTGCAACCTCTTTTGAATAAAATCGGATTGTGTTTTCAAACATGTGTCAAAATACAATGTAGGTAAGTTAAAAGGAGTATTGATATCAACTTCGGAGGAAATCACCCCCAAAATAACTTCCTACCCCTTTTTAATCCCATTAGAGGATGAATTTTAATTGGACCAAGGAATCACGTTGTCCCATACAAACTTCGTCCCCCTTTTTCACCCCCTTAGGGGTAGAATTTCGGAAAATCCTTTCTTATCGGCTGCCTACGTCATACAAAGAACAGGGTGTGTTCTTCACCTTACCATCACCTTACCATTCCTTACCATCAGACATGCTGACAGATAGACGAACAGATAAGTGGATAATCGAGTGATCATAAAATTTATCCATCTACTAGCTCTTACCCGCGGCTTCGTCCGCGTAGGAGTAAATTCCTTCGAAATCCTTTCTTATCGAATGCCTGCATTATACAAAGAACACACCCTCCAAGTTTCAGATCTCTACGATCAGCAATTTAGGCTGTGCGTTGATCCGTCAGTCAGTCATTCAGGACAAAGCATTTTATATGTATAAGAGAAGAGATACTGCATAATAGCCGTGCAAAGCCGGGGCGGGTCGCTAGTACTTTGATAAAAGAGATCCAATCAAAGAGTATTTAAGTTTTTAATAACCCCAGCACGCCGCTTCATACACATGTTCATACAAAATTGCTGGAGCGTTGTAATGTTCCAAATTCAAAAAACGCTCCTGCATTGGATTTAATTTTCTTTGACCGCGACACTGGCTATATGCACGATAGTGGTAATGCGAAGCCATAATAAAATTATAAATAAAAAAGAGATGGCGCTAGATGCTTCTTTCCGTATGTCAAAATGACAATATTGACATCATCCCTACGTTCTGTACGTTTTCATGCAAAAATATTATGGTTTATTTTTTACGCCAAGAAATATCAAATTTTAATTAGTAACATAAATCTACTTGAAATACCTAAACCTCTTCTGATATTTTCTGAACACATTCGTGAAGATGATGTTAAAATCTGTTTCCTAGTTCCCGAAATTAGACTGCACAAACAAAGGTAAACAAACCAAATCAACATTTTCTGAGATGAATGGTAGTTTCGCGAAAACGAAGAGATGGCGCTAGTTACTTGAAATTAAAAAAAATATCTTATTAAATTAATTACTTTATTTTTTAGTTAAAAATGTGTATATTGCTATGTATTCTTAAAATACATAAGTGTACAAAATTTTTAAGCAGAACAAAAAGAATAATCAACTAATTTGTGATTTTCTAAATTTAAGAAAACCTGAATCGCGCATGCAAGATTTTTTTCTACCGGAGCTATATAAGGTTAGCGAATTCTATAGTGCTAAGATCATTATGGACGTAGAACGCTTACTTCCAAAACTTCGAATTTATTATATGTAGAGATTATTAACTTTTTAACTTTCTTAAATTATTATTAACTTTCTACATTAGCTTACCTGTCATGTTTAAAAGTGAAATCCATAGCTGCATCAAGTATTTTCTTAGCGTAAACCAGTCTTCTGTGCCATTTGACATGTAATAAGGATGATAATGGTTCTCCTTCATAAGCGACCAGCTCGACTCTGCCACATACTCCAGCATATGCTGGAACTGGCCAACCTTTGGACTTGGGAATAGCCTGAAAAATAAATAAATAAATATTTCAGGACATATTACACATCGCCATCCAGCCCCAAGCTAAGCAACTTAATGCTTGTGTTATGGGTGCCAGATAACGGATAAACTACTTATATATTTTTTTTTTTTTTTGTAAATATATACATATTATACATATAGGAAACACCCAGAACCAGAAACAAGAATTTATGGTCAGCATAAATACTTGTTCCCGGCGGGAATCGAACCCGCAACCTTCTGCGTCGCAGTCGGGTGTTCGCCCGACGCGCCACATAGGTCGTCTCAAAAAATATGAGATTAGTGATTTTAAAATTAGTGATCTAACCCCCGAATACTGAAAGGCTACTTAATCTTAAGTGGTGATTAAATTGACGTTAAGTGTATGCTTTCTATTGAAGCCTACACTTATATTTCAATTTAAACGCCACTTAAGATTAAGTAGCCTCTCAGTATTCGGGGATATGTGCCTCTAAACAGAAAGTGCAGAAACCTTATAGGTTTTTCATGAATGGATTGTTTTCATACCACATAATAAAAAAAATATTTTGTAATGTTTTGATAATTTCATTATTTCAGTTACAGGATATTTATTTAATAATATATTGCTAACATTTATTTTTACAGTGTAACAGTAACATTTTTGACATTCATATTTTTTGGACATGTCTGTACAAAGTCAAAATCACCAGATAGACAAAAATGACCCCACACTTGACCTCGGATGCTTGGCGATGTTGATGTCATGCTGTGAAATGTCTGGCAATTTTGACCGCTTCAAAACTGGCCAGAGGTTGTAATAAGTGAAGGAAGATGGGGAAGAAATATATTGAGATTGAACTCTCTATGCTCTTTGTTAATTCGAATTAAAAATAAAATTCAAACTTACCGTTAGAACAATAGGTTCAGGATTAATCATAAGCATAGTCCAAATATACATCATATCTAGTTTTAAATTGGGCAGTCCATGGAATAAAGGCTGCACAAAATCATAGAAACTGAACGGATAAGGACACATCACTAAACCCTTCCGTGGAGCCATTCCCGGCCATGTAAAATTGTATGCAACTAATTTCATCACTTTATCATGAATGGATTGTTTTGTTACATTCATCACATCCATAGCCTTACAGTTAGGCCTTAAGCCCCAATGCTTGCAGAAGTTTGTATCCAGTTCTCTTAGCTCAGAGTCGTGAGCTAACTTCTTTAATATCACACGTCTTCTAGACTTAGTATACCCATAATAGACGTTTTTCGCGTTGAAATATTTCGACCAACCTTTGCTATCTAAGGTTATATGGTCAGAATACAATTCTGGACAAACCGACACACCATAGCAGGCCGGACAACGGTCTAAGTCAGTCAAATTAGGCACTCTAGAACTCTTCATATCTCCGAATAGAAGCATTGATAAATAAAACGATGCGCCGAATATAAATAAACAGATGAATACACGCCTCATGAACTTTCTTCTGATCATCATTGTTCTATATTTTTTATCAGTAAAATAGGTAGTAAAATTTGTTTCCAAATCCATTTTACTTTCATCATGCAATGAAACTATCTAATCGTATAATAATCGTAGTGATAGACATTCTCTTGGACTAATTTTATTTGTGTGATTTTATCAAAATACAAAAATCTTCAAACAAAATACGACACAACTAAAAAAAATTGACGTCAGTCATATGCCACTCTTGTCTGTCATTGTCAAAATCATTAGTGATTTCCACGATCACAAATTCAAGTAATTAATCGATACAGTTTCGATTTTGGAAATGAACTATAGTATTATTTTTCTAAGAGAATGGTGCTAACTCTGAAAAGTAGTGTTACAAACTTTAAAAAAAAATGGTTGTCGGTAAAGTCTGTTTCCGGACGATAATTTTACGTGATAACGTCATAAGAAAACATTGATGGTAACCATGGCAACGATAAAACGTTGTTATAGTTACCTTGTCAATAACATGAGGCGTTCCAGTAACGACGCGTGACGTCACACTTTTTTGAGATTGCAGGTGTTCACCAATTTATAAAACGTTATCACGTCAAAATCTGGGCTGATTGAATTCACTTTTTGGTCCATCCTAGATCACAACGTGTTTCATGATAAAGTTCATAAACAATAATTCACTTGCGACCATTTAACAATTCTACACTTCTAATTTGCTCGTTTATATGTTTTAAATACATATAACCCTCTAATTTCCGAGTTGCATGAATCGTATCGATTGTCGTGTTGATTGTTGACGTGTTGATCAAACAATTTTTTTTAACACAGCCCAAAGTCTGGACGGACGTCAAGAACAAACGTCACTGTCAACGTTTAAATTAAATGTCAAAAATTGTCAATATCGCAAAGATCGCAATCAATGGATTTTGTAAATCAAAGATGTCGCAAAAAAAGTAAATAAACAAGTTAGTAATTGATCTTCTAGTTGCGGAATTCGATAATTTTGTAACATATATTTCTGCTCTGTGTGGTAAAGTTGAAAACTGGTCAATAATCGTGCGTTATCTCTTGTGTTTATAAAAATGAGTTTTCTTTCGAGTTATATGGACGATTACACTGCAAGTATTTATGAAATGATTGGTAAGTTATTCCTTTATTCTTCTGTACTTCTTTCAATTACAATTTTAGCAAGATAGTTAACATTTTCATATAAAATAGAACATCATAAAGTCTAACCTACAAAAATGTTTCACCATCTACTGTGGCCATCTATACAAAGAGTTCAAGTCCATATAACTGAGTCATTTAATGCCGTTACACCTACATGCAATAATAATAGGTTATTGCGGAAATTACCCATGTTTTTTGTCTATTGGGTTCACCGTGATATTAACTTTGACTAGATCTGTGTTATGCTAAATAAATATGTAAGTAGCAAATTGTCAACAACCTGTTATTTTATGGATATTAATTGCCAAGATATTTGGTTAATAATCTGAAAAGAAATAATATGTTAATGTTCATATAATGGCACAATCTACACTAATATTTTATTGAGGAAATATGGTTTGTTTATAATGGATTAACTCTGAAACTACTGGGCCGCTTTTGATACAACTTGGTATGAGGATACATTAATTCATTGGAAGTAGCATAGGCTACTTTTTATCCCGATATTCCCACGGGAACGGGGACTAATTCAACTTAAACCACAGGGTGCTGCTAGTGACAATATACTGTTACATTATGTGGCCCTGCTTCCTAGAATAGCATAAGCTGTTGCCTGGGATTACAAGCATATTTATAGGCAATTAATTTAGATAAAAGGTCAGTAACTAAACATTATAAAATGATCTCTTGTCTAAATCATATCCTTTTATTAAAAACTAGCAAAAGTCTGCAGTTCCACCTGCGTAAGTCTTGTTCCCATGGGAATAAAAGAAGCCTATATTACTCCCTAAGATTCAATGTACCCATTTACCAAGTAACATCAAAATCGGTCCAATAGTTTCAGAGTATTCATTACAAACAAAAATCATTCCTCATATCAAGCTCAAGCAAAAAGGACCCAAATAAAGATGTCTAGTCTAGTAGCGAATAATAACCCGTATCCATCCTCATTATAATTTTAGTGTAGACAAGATATAAATAAGTGAAACATTCACTTCAAACTTCCAAAAAGGCCATTATGTTTTGCATCATGAAACAGGTTTTAATGTCATTATATTGTATCTCACAGACAGGTAGTTTTTTTATTAAATACAGTTATTTATCTGAATACATCAATAATTCCATACTAATATTATAAATGTGAAAGTTTGTGTGTGTATGGATGTTTGTTACTCCTTCACGCAAAAACCGCCAGACCAATTGTGATGAAACTAGGTATGTAGATAGCTGGAGACCTGGATTAACATATAGGCTACTTTTTATTCCTATTCCTACGGGATCGGTATTATCGCGGGTGAAACCGCGGTGCGCAGCTGGTATAGAATACGTTTTAAAGATTGTTTTAATGAGAATTTACGAATTATTTTAATTTTAATTTAAAGGCCAATTCTGGTTGGCGCAGCGGTGCACAGCTTTTTAAGACTGCCTAAATAAATAGCAATAGATTTTGTGTTAGTGTTTTTTTAAATATGTATTGTTCTGCTGTTCATTATTTTCCCTATTTTATAGTCTAACTAGCGACCCGCTCCGGCTTCGCACGGCTATATTATGCATGTATTATTTAACGACCTCTGTGGCGCGTCGGGCGAACACCCGACTGCGACGCAGAAGGTTGCGGGTTCGATTCCCGCCGGGAACAAGTATTTATGCTGACCATAAATTCTTGTTTCTGGTTCTGGGTGTTTCCTATATGTATAATATGTAGATATTTACAAAAAAAAAGTATATAAGTAGTTTATCCGTTATCTGGCACCCATAACACAAGCATTAAGTTGCTTAGCTTGGGGCTGGATGGCGATGTGTGTAATATGTCCTGAAATATTTATTTTATTTTATTATACATATAAACCTTCCTCTTGAATCACTCTATCTATTAAAAAAACCGCATCAAAATCCGTTGCGTAGTTTTAAAGATTTAAGCATACATAGGGATATAGGGACAGAGAAAGCTACTTTGTTTTATACTATGTAGTGATATGTAGTGATAGTGAAGTGAAGTGATAAACGTTATTCTTGTCTATTGCTTAGTCACGAAAATATGCAAATACTTGCACAAGGTGTGGAAAGCAGTTGAAATGATTTATAAAAAAATTGAACCTGTTAATGGACATGTCATTTACATCTTTAGGTAACATGTGCTATTAAACGACCTGTTTATTTTCCGGAAAATAAATAGGTAAACTTGTACTTATATATGGGCTGTTTTCGCAACTATAAGTAGATACCTCTTTCGTTGGATCCTTTTTGCGTGAGGATGGAGTAGGCTTGCCCAGAACCTATTCTACCCACACAGCTTAGTCATCTTCCAGAGGAAAGCACTTGGCAATACGTCTGGATCCAACTAAGCCGCGGGTTTCATCACGATGTTTTTCTTCACCGTAAGAGCAATGTCAATTAGCGTACATAAATTATTCATAAGAAATGTCTATTGGTGCATAATAGCTGACCGGGATTCGAACATACGACCTTCGCAATGAAAATCGAAGTAGTTACCACTTGACCAATGCCGCCCAAATATAAATAAGTAGGTAATCACGGCATGGACCTCAGATCAACCCGAACTCAGACCCTCCTAAAAGATTCAGATTCAGATCTTTATTTTCAAAATACTGTAGAACATCAGGTAGTATAATTCTTGTATTGTTTCTAGTATAGCATGCAAATATAAACTGAAACGTATCAGTCTAGCTATCTAGATGCAACACTTGAATCAATCCCGTTCTCGTAAGTTCCACCATCGACTAACAGGATGTCGTGCTTGGGGTCGGCCAATGGAATCATATTCATTGTTTTTAACAACTTAAATGTTCTGAGAAGCTGTTAGATAACAGTTGTAAATCTGTTTCATATTCCTACGACGAACTTCAGAAGTCGATCTACTATTAAGCCCACGGATCTTAACCTGGGAGTAATTACCCCGCGGAGGTAGATAGAACTGCTATACCGCGACAGTAATATATAAGCTAATAATTAATAGATAGATAATTAATTAATAGAAAATGATTGAGGATGTTAAACCACTGCACTATTCATTGTTATTAATAACTTAAATGTTCTGAGAAGCTGTTAGATAACAGTCCTAAATCTGTTTCATATTCCTACGACGAACTTCAGATTAAAAGTCAATCTACCACTAAGCCCACGGATCCTAACCTGGGAGTAATTACCCCGCGGAGGTAAAACTGCTATCCCGCGGTAGTAATAAACTGCTAAACCGCGGGGCTAATAATTAATAGAAAACAAAGATCCGCGCTTGTATCGCGCGAAAGGTTGATAGAAATTAAAAATCGTTATGAAAATAATTGAGGTTGTGGAACCACTGCTCTACTCTCTGCTCGAATAAAATCAACAAATAAATTCCAAAATATCTTAGTCAGACTGCATGCTGTAGCTCGTATGATTTTATTTCAATGTGGGAAATAATAACATAATAACTAATAAAGGTATACTTAATTATCCGCGACTTCGTCCGCGTAAGAGTTTAAGTTTCCAAGTCCTTTCTGAGGATTGCTAATTTCTAAGGAGCTACCTGTATGCCAAATACAGTACAATCAGTCAACACTTTGAATTTTATATTTATAACTAGCTTTCTTTCGCCCGCGACTTCATCCGCGTAGGGTTTGAATTTTTCAAAATACTTACTTATCGGATGCCTACGTCATACAAAGAACACACCCTCCAAGTTTCAGATCTCTCATCTCTGCTACCAGCGGTTTAGGCTGTGCGTTGTTCCGTCAATCAGTTAGTCAATCAGTCGGGACAAAGCAATTTATATGTATAGATGTTTGATTTAATTAGTTATTTTACGATTGGAAACAAATCCAACCGGATTTTCTATTTACATTTTTGCTTAGAATAAATTAATAATACCTACGTATCGATACGTTTGTGATATATATAAAAAACTGGAAAATTGATGACGAAAATCTAGGGTCCAAAGGTTGAACTATGGTTTCGTTAGAGTGACCAATCGGTCTTAGAATTTTGCAATATTCTAATTTTTACATTTAGTAATTTTAGCCGAATTTAATGTACGTACTTGCTATGTTTGTTTTCTTTGGTAGATTGATAGGCACTTAGGTACCAACGTTCTAATAATAACAATTTTAAAATTGTGGTGGGCATAAAATTGACTGCATTACATAGTATATAAAACAAAGTCGCTCTCCGCAGTCTGTCTCTATGTATGCTTAGATCTTTAAAACTACGCAACGGATTTTGATGCGGTTTTTTTAAATTAATAGAGTGATTCAAGAGAAAGGTTTATATGTATAATACATGCATAATATAGCCGTGGAACCGAAGCGAATCGCTAGTTTTTTGAATAAAAATAAAATTACACAAAACTTTGAATTATTTTAAAATGATCTATCAATCAACTTTTCAAACAAATCATGAAATCTTTATTAGTACCAACTTTGATATAAAAAAATACTAAATAAAGATACATTCTACATGTACCTACTCGTAGATTAAACAATAGGTGCGCCAATCCAATCCTAACCGCCGGGAATCAGTTTTTTAGGACAGTTTCCATTAAATAATTATATTTATTGACAATAGAACCTGCGTCATGACAAGTGATTATTCTCCCAATATAAATTATGACACCAAAAATGGGTTAAAATATAGTTCATTGTTAGCCCATAATACGTAAGATTGCCTCATTTCATTGCTTTCGAGCTCCCAATATGTTATGCTATCATTTTTTTATTTTTATCATGTAATGAATCAAAATCAATAAACATTGTAGAACACTTTACACAACGCCATCCCCAAGCTAAGCAACTAGGCTTGTCTAAGGCCCGTATTAATAAATCGCTCTCAATATCGATCTTGAGTGCGTATCAATCGAGTGAGTCTTGAGATGTGGTCACTATCTTAAGTTAGGCGTTAATTAATAGATAAAACTCAGGCTGATATCGCTCTTGAGATTTGAGACTGATCTTGAGAGCGACCTTGAATGACAGTAACGCTTTGTTCTTACCTTGAATGATATGTCCTTACCCTATGGTAGCTAGTGTCGTCATATTTTGCTGTCAACTTGTTTTAATGTGAAAATATTTTACAAAATGTAACATTTGTATGACCCGCAATCAGACTTGAGTTCACGAAACTACATCTTGAGACATATCCTGAGAGCTGAGTTTGATTTATTAATACAGTATGACTCAAGTGATACGTCGCTCTTTAATCGCGTCTTAAGATAGGTTTATTAATCAGCGCAACTACTCAAGAGCAAACTCAAGATTGAAATCGATATTGAGTTCGGTTTATTAATACGGACCTTATAGTGGCCAGACAATGGATAAAAAACTCATACTTTTTAAAATTAAATAGGTAAGTTAAGATCTTATTAGGTCTGTATTGTAATGATTTTTACTTGCAATCAATTTTAACTGTGCTGAAACCGCATCAAATCTTGGAATATTTATAGCAGTTTTACCCTCAAAATAGCAGTTTTACCCCCGCGCGGTAATTACCACCATGTTAGGAAGCGTGCCCTTACTGGGCGACCTGAAAACTGAAAAAAAGGAGGTTATTGCTCTTTAATCTGCCTATTACTCACAAGGGCATCCATCACCGGCCATACATTGTTTGCCTTAGTACCGGTAGACACTTGGGTTTGTTTTCTGCGTTCTAACATATACCGCCTCTGTGGCACGGCGGGCTAACACACTCGCCTGTGACACAGAAGGTTGCAGATTCAAACAAAATATTGATATTTAGATATTTGACGACCCAGTTGGCACAATGGTTACCATGCCGGACTGCCAAACACTGGGTTGCGGGTTCGATTCCTGCCTCAGACAAGTATTTATGCTTAGATATTTGTCTGTGGTCTGGTTGTCTATATGTATTATAAGTATATATTTACAAAAGTAAAGTATTTAAGTAGTATATACGTTGTCTAGCACCCATAACACAAGTCTAGTTACTTAGCTTGGGGCTAGATGGCGATGTGTGGAATGTCCTGCAATATTTATTTATTTATTTTCTTCTGTAGGTTACATAGGTACCTTAAAGTATTTAGGTATTTACAAAATATTTTAGTTATATTTAATTATACATATAAACCTTCCTCTTGAATCACTCTATCTATTAAAAAAACCGCATCAAAATCCGTTACGCAGTTTTAAAGATTTAAGCATATAAAGGGATATAGGGACAGAAAAAGCGACTTTGTTTTATACTATGTAGTGATGTAGTGAAGTGATGAAGTATTTAGGTATTTACAAAAGATTTGCTTCTGTATGTATATTAAGTATTTAGGTGTTTTCAAAAGACAAGTACATAAGTATTCTACCTGTTTTCTAGCCACCATAACACAAGCCTAGTTGCTTAGCTTTGGACCTTAATGGAGCTGGTGCATTGTCCTGTAATATTTATTAATTTCTTATACATTTTTAATCCTTTTACAGCAAATAAAATCTACGACTATAGATTTTAAACACTTAAAAAATCAAGAAAAATTTGAATTCTGGATTCGTTACTTCATAACTTCAGTTAAACTTCATAACTTAAAGTTTGTTGGAATGTTGATGATGAACGATATTCACAGCTGGAATAAATGACCTCGGTGATTCACGGTCAATACATATAAATTATTTTTTAGACTAAAGTTATTATAATATAAAAATTGATCGTAAATGAACGATTATATTCTAATTATGACCAAGGTTTTAAATCTACCGTTTAAGGCGAGTTTGATGGAACACCTAACTGAAAGAGCCAAAACAAAGGATTGAGCTCTTCCTTATGTTACGTTACTACCAATTTGTTTCGGCACTTCTTTGTATGAAATACCTACTTCAGAATGGTCTTGTGCACTAGGTCTTACCAACGTATCCCCCCTGGTGGGTTAAAATGGATTTCTTTCCACCTATCTCTACCGTTGAGCTACTAGTAGGGGATATTCGGAATAAGAATTACACTTTTAAGAACCGATATGTTTATAACAATAATAAGCATTGTTTGTTAAAAAAAAACTATTTATTATTGTGAAGGGAAAAAGGAAGCATACATAAAGAATAGCGTCTACTGCTGTGTAGGTTAATATTAACTTGTAAAATAAATAACATAAATAAATAAATATATCTAATCCAAAAATATTTTACATACTGAACTAACAACTAAACTTACAAGAAAACAATAAATAAATAAATATTACAGGACATTCCACACATCGCCATCTAGCCCCAAGCTATACATAATACATAGAAACAACCAGACCACAGACAAATATCTAAGCATAAATACTTGTCTGAGGCGGGAATCGAACCCGCAACCCTGTGTTTGGCAGTCCGGCATGGTGACCATTGCGCCAACTGGGTCGTCAAACAAAACACATATGCCTGTACTCCTATACAGGTTGTATTTTCCTAGTATAGTACCAACAAACATACATATGACAGAGGAAAACAAACGCCAAACTTGAAGCAGAGACCCTTCGTTCACTTGGTCAGTCATCCCTTAAATCTCCAAAGACTCAGTAACATAAGTATCTGAAAAAACCGGCCAATTGCTCTATATTCTTATTTTATTATTTCTTGTTATAGTTGCAACAGAAAAACTTAATCTGAAAGTTTCAACTGTCTAGCTATCACGGTTCATGAGATACAGCCTGGTGACAGACAGGCAGACGGACAGTGGAGTCTTTTTTTAGGGAACCCTTAAAACTATGGCTTAAATCAAAATATCGTGCATGCTATAAGTGTCCTAAGTTCTAAATTCCCTTAACACTAGAGTGCACGCGCCCTATAATACTCTTTGAGCGCACGCACGGGGTACGCACGCAGCGCACCAATTGTTGAAAGTAGACGACAATATTACACACTGGGTTACATATGTAACCCAAGCGTGCACTCTAGTGTTAAACAGACATAGTCAACAGTTATTTACATGAAAAAACTATAAAAATGGATATAATACGTACCTATACTTACACATAATAAATGATAAGTAAACAATCCGTTAATATTTTCTAGATAATTTTGCTAGGATCAGCACCACTTACCGGGCACGCGAGAGCATCATTCGCTACCCATACTTCGGGAAGAGCGTACGCGCACTACAGTTTTTTTTAATATTTGTATACTTTTTTTTGTATAAGTATATTTTTTTATAATATTTCTGAACATGCACTAAGTGTATGCAGATTATTCGGGTCATTCAGGTTATCGGTGCATTAAAAATAAATTCGATAAAAATGGTCGAGACACAGTGTAACGCGCGGCCTGTAAAAATGTTCTTAATGAGTGATTTATTGAAGAAATTAGATCAAGATATAACAAATGATTTTGTTAAGATACTTATCGCTATATTCGGCTTCTACGTGGGAATGTTTTACTGTACGTATATACGTTTTTTTAAGACTGCTATCGTTGTTTTTTACCTTAGTAACTTAGAAAAATATAAGCTCTTCACTATCACTATCACTACATAGTATAAAACAAAGTCGCTTTCTCTGTCCCTATGTCCCTAAATCCTTTTGTATGCTTAAATCTTTAAAACAACGCGGTTTTTTTTAATAGATAGAGTGATTCAAGAGGAAGGTTTATATGTATAATACATGCATAATATAGCCGTGCGAAGCCGGGGCGGGTCGCTAGTATATAATAATATAGATAAAAGCTTTATTAGTCTACTAGCGAGCCGCCCCGGCTTCGCACGGCTGTATTATGCATGTATTATATCTAAAAATCTTCGTCTTTAATCACTCTATCTATTAAAAAAACCGCATCAAAATCCGTTGCGTATAGTTTTAAAGATCGAAGCATACATAGGGACGGCGAAAAGTGACTTTATTTTATACTATGTAGTGATAGTGATATATCTAATCTATACTAATATTATAAAGCTGAAGAGTTTGTTTGTTTGTTTGAACGCGCTAATCTCAGGAACTGCTGGTTCGAATTGAAAAATTCTTTGTGTTGGATAGTCCATTTATCGAGGAAGGTTATAGGCTACTTTTTATCCCGATATTCCCACGGGATCGGGAGTTACGCGGGTGAAACCGCGGAGCGCAGCTAGTAGTTTATATTAATTAACTATTATGTACTATTGTAATAATAGTTTATATACTAAAGTAATATTTCGCTGTCTACCACTATAGTGTTACCCACTAATACCCACATCCTAAGTCTACAGTTCAGTTTTCCTCGACAAATAGGCAGAAAGAAAAAGAAAGAAATAAAATTTTATTTTCTGAACATATTTTTTTTTTTTTAAATAATGTCTTTACTTACTAAATAAATACAGTCTTGTTAGTCACATGTAGTTACGTTGTAATATTTTAAAATATTTTGATTTATTCTAAACTTTGCTGAGTAAAATTTCTAAGAATCAACAAACAGCGCTAAATTAATTAATTACAATTGGGTGTAATATTTTTTATTTACCTATTATGTTCCACTTTTGACTCAATACGAGTGGTTACAAAGTCAAAATATTGGCCATTTTGTAAAAGGGACATTCTGAAATTAATTGATTCTGATTTTAAAAATATTGATTTTAAATTAAAATTTAACCTAAAACCTAAGAAATTATTCTCTCGCTCCTAGCAGAGGATTATTTATTGCTTCAAAATAACCTTTTTTTTCTGTGTAGCTTACACTAATTTAAAAAAGAGGAAAGATTTTTTGTTTGTAACGAACGGCACTGAAATTATTGGACTGATTTTCATAAAACTTCGTATGAGGATATATTGATTCATTGACAGTAACATAGGCTACTTCTCATCCCGATATTCCCACGGGATCAGGAGTTACGCGGGTGAAATCGCGAAGCCCTGCTGGTAGTTTATAAATTGAGTGATATCATCCAACGAAGAAATGTTAGGTACATTCTCACATTTGATCCGGAGACCTCTGAAACCGCACTATCTAATTACCTACCTATTTCCCTAAACTTATCTCGGTTGTGTAATTGTACCACACTGAAGACCGCAAAATGTTGACAGATTATTGGTCTCTAGGTTCTAGCTGGACAAACGGATTTGTAATAGTCTGAACCCTGTTCGGTTCACTTGCTTAGAATACTAACGCCCAGTGCTTAAGTAGCTCTTGGATAAGTGAACGCACTGCGCTAAATGCGGCCCTGTGATTGGTCAATTTTGTGCTGCTCTCTGTGCACTTTTATATAGGTATTCTATGTTTGTCCAATTGTACCAATTGGTGTAGATACAACTTATTAGTAACGAATTCACCTTTTAAACAAAAGAAACTAAATCAAAATCGGTTCAGCCGTTCGGGAGCTACGATGCCACAGACAGACGCACACACAGACACGTCAAACTTATAACACCCCGTCCCGTCGTGTCACTTTAGTGTCGGGGGTTAAAAACAAGATTTTATAACAAATATCGGGACAGGTGAAATTAAATAAAAGCTTGTAAAAACTTTATACCTTCTTCCTCAGAGTGCTTAAGAGAAAAGGATACCGGCTTTCTCTCCATACAAACGTAGTCGACGGTTTCCTCGCTGGATAATGACACTAGCACAAATATTTTGGTGCCATAAAACTTATAACTGCCATGACTATGCCACTATGTCTTGGTTTTTTTTTCATATTCTAATTATCATAAAAAGTAGGAGTGACAAAAACAATATATATATAAAAATAAGCCATAGGGGCATGGTCATGGCAGTTATATGATTTATGCAACAAAAATATGTCATTATCCAGGGAGCAAACAGTCGACTACGTTTGTATGGAGAGAGAGCCAGCCTGCCTAGCATGAAGACCAAAACACGATACGATAAAGCGATATAACTACATCAACTCTCAAAATATGATAGATAAGGCCGCCATGTTGAACTTTTATCATAATTTTTATTGCAATTTATAATAAAAATTCAACATGGCGGCTTTATCTATCATATTTTGAGAGTTGATGTAGTCATATCGCTTTGTCGTATCGTGTTTTGGTCTTCATGCTAGGCAGGCAGGGTACCTTTCCTCTTAATGGATACTTGTCAACAGCGTGCGACTAGTTTGTAAGCTTAAAAATAAAAGATGCTCGTATATATATAAACGCAAAATGAGCTTGAATGCATGATACCTACTTTGTAATAATAAATTGTAAAGAAGCGTGTTGATTGTTAACTATAATCTATTATTTATTTAAAGCCAAGTTCGAATTGGACTAACGCACACAGAGTTCCATACCATTATATTCTGTTTTTAGTATTTGTTGTTATTTACAACAGAAATACATCATCTTTGAAAATTTCAACTGTCTAGCTATCACGGTTCATGAGATACAGCCTGGCTAGACGGACAGACAGTGGAGTCTAATAAGGTCCCGTTTTTGCCCTTTGAGTACGGAATCCTAAAAAACGACTAAAACAATGACGTAATAGCTCATACAGCCTCGTTACACACATCCTTGATTTTTACTGGCCATAAATATTTTTCAGTTTTTGGAATCGTAACGCAGTTTGAGAGATTTCATAAGAATATTTTTCTCTTTTGATGTACATAAGTCCCAAAGACTTTTTTTTAATTTGTTTCCATGTAAGTACATAATTTTTGTCCTCTCATCCTTTATTATAATAGTATAGATATAGAGTATTATAGATTTATTATTATAGTTAATTGTTTTGAAATTATGTTATCGACCTTGTTCTTCTTGCAATCAGTCATCAGTGATACAGTCCAATAATCTTTGTTTCATTAATTTATACAGACCTACATATAATAGGTAATATCCATTATGAAATATACAGATTTACCTTATTTTCTCATTTCTTATCATATCATCTTATGAAAACGCTATTGATAGATAGATTACATAGAAGTTCTTTCCTCTGTCCATTGTCTGTCTACTAAGCTTAAAGGGGAGTAGGTTCTGGGCAACTACTACTCCATCCTCACTCAAAAAGGACCCAAATAAAAAGGGTCTAATTGCGGAAAACAGCCCGTATACAAGTACAGTATGCTATAGACTTACGACCTTCTTCTAATAGACGTTACAAACAAACATAAATACTTGAATTAAAAGTACTCAGTGTGATTATTATTTTCAACATTTAGCTATGCCTAATTTAGCTAATATTATAAATTCGTAAGTTTATTTATTTATTGAAGTGAAAATTTATTTTATCGCGGTACGCATATTTTTAGATGAGATAAAATCTCTGAACTCGCGACATCGTTACGAGACGCAGCTACAGAGTGCATATATTCATGTGCATTTATTTGTAGTTGTATAGTAAACTAGATTTTGCCCGCGACTTCGTCCGCGTAGAAGTCGAAAATGGACCGAGGATGACCACCTTGTCATACAAACTTTGCCCCCCTTTTTCACCCCTAAGGGTTGAATTTCGGTAAATCCTTTCTTATCGGATGCCTACGTGATACAAAGAACACATCCTCCAAGTTTCAGGTTTCTACTATCAGCGGTTTAGGCTGTGCGTTGATCCGTCAGTCAGTCAGTCAGTCAGTCAGAAGGCCAATTCTCGTAAATAACATTGTTTAAATTACATTTCAATCAGTCAGTTCTTTTTTACAAAAAGCTAACTTTGGGGGTATTTTAAGCTTCTTTGAGGTTATTATTTGTGATCGAAATGCAATCGAAATGATATTGAAACGTAATTTAAACAATGTCATTTACGAGAATTGGCCTTCAGGACAAAGCATTTTATGTTTAAAAGAAGATAAGATTTTTTTTAAGTTTTATGTTTTTTTTTTATTTGTTTGTTTCCTCTTCACGATCAAACGACAAACTGATTTGGACGAAAATCAGCGAATTCGCGCTGATGAAACCGGCGCGGGCGCATCTAGTTCCTTATGTATCAGCCCTTATGAAATTCCTTTACCTCCCATACTGGTCTTGTCACTGGTCTAGGACGGCAGGTGGGACAGGTGCTTAATAATTACGGCCCCCGGCTGATCTATCGCTAACTGTACGTTTTTACGTGAACATCATTCTGCACAGACAATTTTTTTAAAGCTTAAAATAATCCTCTCCCTATAGACCCTAGAGAATAATTTCTTAGTTTTAGTAAAAAATCTTAAAATGATAAGCAGTATTCTTAATTTAAAAGTCTGTTCTTAAATTATAATTATTTAATCTCTTAAGATTTACACGATGTAAAAATCTGTAGTAACAGACCGCAAGGGAATAGCCCTACTGATAGCTACGCTGTTTTTAACCTATCATGCGACTTGGAAGGTTTCTAGACAAAAAATATGTTTTATAAAACTTTGTTAAACTTATAATTGTTTACAGTCTGTTGCTTCTATACATCTTCTATACGATTATGTGGTATTTACCCGTTAGTCGTTATAAGCCTTAATTGTTACGTGTAAACAGAATTGAAATTATTTTTAGTACTTCGAGCATAGCCATTTTAAAATTCCTTTTTTATAATAAAAACGATGCAACGAGTTTGCGCATGATAAAATGGGATATGATGGACAGATGACGGGTTTATTTTTAGATCAGACTATGGTAGACGATTTAGGCTATTTATGAATTAATGGAAATAGTCATCGTAACTAATATTAATGGAAATAGTCATTCTAACTTCGGAATTCACGCGAATGAACTAGTTAAGACTAAAAACTAGGAACTAGCCCGTCGGCGTCGAAACTGAAACCACATGAGTAACTAAGACCAGAGCCTAAGGTTGTTCTGGGCTGTCAAAGTTAATACGTAATTGTGACGTAATCATGTAGGGTTGGCACAGGTGGATTATATTAAATAAAAAAAAATGTGTATCAGTGTCTTTTATTATGGGCGTTTATTTTGGCGCGGTGACAGTGTAGGTAATCTGAATTTTGATAAAAAAAAATGAAAGTGGGTACGAAACGTAATAAATTAGCAGGTAATGAAGAGCATCAAATTAAGTTGAAAGTAGCGGCTTTATAAATCAGTTAAATCATTTTTAACTTAAATTGCTATGAATTTATCATTCTGGTAACTGAATTTATTGATTTTTTTACTCACCTACAAGCGAAAAGATAACACAATGAAAAACAGAAAGTGTTTCGATAATTTAATTTTAGACAATCAGAAATTAAGGTGACCTGAATAATTAAATATCTCAGTTAATATAGGATTTTTAATATAAACGCCATCTAAAGATTTTTAAGCATATTGTTCCATGAAAATAATAGATGGTGAAGTGACACTGCAGCTAAAAATGAAGGTTACATTTGTGCGAACGCACGACGTGAGAAAAATTAAAAAAACAAAAATGTTTTTAAGGGTTAGCTGCAGAGACATAGCTGTTTCAAGTTTGACAGTTGTCAGTTGGAATGAAGTCCTCGACGAGACTTATCACTTCCCTATAGAACCACCAGCCCAGGACCAACAGCTGCAGAGATATAGCTGTTTTAAGTTTGACAGCTGTCAGTGGTGTCGTTACAACTTTTGGTCTTAATTTTTTCAGTCTAGCCCTCTTTCACAACGCGCGATAAGGAACTATCGTTCCAAAAATAATAAATGTTACTACTTACCTAGTGGAGTTCATAGTATAGTTAAAAAACGATATGTTTTTATGTCTTCTATTATTATTCATACACACAGTGCAGTACACCATATAAAATTTACAATTTTGATGTGAAACATCTACACGGAACCGCACGTAAAACCGATTTCTGGCGTGGCGACGCATGCCGCGCACGCTATAGGTATGATGGTATATAAATACAGTCTATATGCAGTAGTGTGTACGGTGTGCACACCGTAATCGACTGTGCGATTCTATCACAATCTGTTCTTTTCTGCATATTACTTTTACAAAATAATGTCGATATTTCGCATCTGCAAGGCGTCCCGTGTTTGAAACCTTTACAATAATTATAAGATAAAGCTATAAAACACGCGACGCTTGAAGTTTACCACATGCATGCGTGTGTCACAGCCCTATAGTCGGGCAGTGTTTGGGCACTATCCGAGCCAGTATATACCGGTTTCTCTCCGTACGTCACGGGCCGCCAGTGCTCAGGCACACACGCGCGTTAAGCTTGTAGTAGTGTACTTATCAAAGAGCCTTGTATGACACCTTAGTCTCTGGTCTTAGTTACTCATGTGCTGAAACTAGCTGAATTGAGTAGGCAACTTTAGTTGCTCAATTACGCAAATCTGTTAACAATTACGTTCCTTGCTTGCTCCAGTCGGTCGACTTAGACTATGCGGTTTTTCAACTAGCGACCCGTCCCGGCTTCGCACGGCTATATTATGCATGTATTATACATATAAACCAACCTCTTGAATCACTCTATCTATTAAAAAAAACCGCATCAAAATCTGTTGCGTAGTTTTAAAGATTTAAGCATACATAGGGATAACTTTGTTATAAACTATGTAGTGATAGTGATAGATTAGTGATACATGCATAATATAGCCGTGCGAAGCCGGGACGAGTCACTAGTTTGTTATAATTTCAAAACTTCATTGTTTTATCAATTTCATAAAGTATATGAAAATATAATCTTAATATATATAAATCTCGTGTCACAATGTTTGTCCTCAATGGACTCCTAAACCACTTAACCGATTATAATAAAATTCGCACACCATGTGCAGTTCGATCCAACTTGAGAGATAGGATAGCTTACATCCCGATATTCCCACGGGATCGGGAGTTACGCGGGTGAAACCGCGTAGGGCAGCTAGTTTGGCTATAATATTCACTTCATCACTTCATCACTAATCTTAATATATATAAATCTCGTGTCACAATGTTTGTCCTCAATGGACTCCTAAACCACTTAACCGATTATAATAAAATTCGCACACCATGTGCAGTTCGATCCAACTTGAGAGATAGGATAGCTTACATCCCGATATTCCCACGGGATCGGGAGTTACGCGGGTGAAACCGCGGAGGGCAGCTAGTAATCGTATAAATTCCAATGTGGTTAGTATGTATTATTTAGGTATAAGTATGTTTAAGTAATCTTGACCTAGGCAAGTGGCATGAACTGTCTCACTAGGTTACGCTGTCAGCGGTTTCGACGATACAAGCAACGAATAATATACCTAAAGGTTATTATTAATTTAATAAGTTATTTAAGTATTTTACTCGTTATTCAATCTTAATAAGCACTAAAAAAAATTAACGTGAAAAAAAAAACACGTTTGAAACGAAATATCTGTACTTACCTACTTTTTTTTTAATTTGTGAAATAAGTATCGGTCTCCTTTATTCGCTCTTTCTCTTACGGTTTTTCTTCCCCATTTTCGTATTGCGTTGCATTTTTTCTCGGCTTGGTCGCTCCGTTGTAATAAATACCTACTTACACAGAAAAAAAAGGTTTCATGAAGCATAAGAAATAATCCTCTCCCTATAGATACTAGAGAATTCTTGTTTTCAGTAAAAAATCGAAAAATGATAAGCAGTATTCTTAATTTAAAAACAATATTCTTAATTTAAAAGCAATATTCTTAATTTAAAAGCAATATTCTTAATTTAAAAGCGATATTCTTAATAATAATTGAAAAGCAATATTCTTAAATTAAGAATACTGCAAATTCAATATTTTGAAATTAAGAATACTGCTTATTATTTCCAAGGAAATAATATTTACTACTACAAACAAAAAAATAACCATCATGACACCATGATAATAATAACCATGGTTTGTTAAATATTTTATTTACAATTTATCAACTTTCGTTATCGGACATTGAATGTTTAGTTACCGAATTTCATGTGGCCGAGCACGTTTATGTTCAGAAAAATAACAAGTCGATTAGATGTTTCAAGAAGAAGGCAAGGCAATATTTATACATAACTAGCTGTCTCAGCAAACGTTGTTTTGCCATTAACAAAAAAGTAACAAAATGATGAGCCATTTATTTAATTCATTTGTTACAAAAAATGTGATAAATGAAGAACCGCTCGACCGATTTTGTGCAAACTTCACGTAAACCATCTAGTTTACAAGATTGCGTTTTCTAGATTACAATGAAATTGATAGTATTTCGTGAATTACAGATGTGGAAAAAATATATTATTATAATCGTTTAAAGTCACGTGTTTTTTAATTTGCTTCATCAGCATCTGACGCCAATACACATAGGAACTTCAAAAACCTAACGTCCTTGCAAACAAGCCGAGGTTGTTCGAGGTTTTGTCTTTATCTATTCGAGTTCGAATTTTCAAAAGTTATAGACCAAGAATTGTTCACCTAAACGTTTAGAAAAACCCCCCTTTCGAAATAGAATCCCTTTGCGGAAGATTTCGGGCTAAAATCATAAAGTTAAAGAAGTTTTGGAAAATGTAACCTTTAACCTTTAAAATCTAATCGCTCGTTGGAATATGAAAAAAACATAAACGTTAAGCGAACGTTCGGCCGAGCTACATGGTAGGCGGAGTGGGGGGGTGTTAGGTTTTATTTTCGTTACGGAATTTCTTGATTCGGTCGCCGCGCTCAAAGCCCGCGATAAAAGCTATGCAATAGCTTAAAAAACCAAGACATAGGGGCATCGTCATGGCAGTTTATTAGTTTTATGCTACAAAAATATTTGCTCTAGTGTCATTATCCAGGGAGGAAACAGTTGACTACGTTTGTATGGAGAAAGTGCCGGGTACCTTTCCTTTTAAGTCTCGTAAAACTTGGGACTTGGGAATATATAGGATGTCCCGTAATGGATGGATATAAGCGGGCACTGAAGAACACTGTGCCGGATCAGGAAAATGAAAGTTATGTTTCATTTTTCTGAACCGGCAGTGTCCTCTATCCGTAGGTGCCCGCTTATCCATTCGATCCAATTGGCACAATGGTCACCATGCCGGACTGCCAAACACAGGGTTGCGGGTTCGATTCGCGCCTCAGGCAAGTATTTATGCTTAGATATTTGTCTGTGGTCTGGTTGTTTCTATGTATTATAAGTATATATTTATAAAACAAAAGTATTTGAGTAGTTTGTCCGTTGTCTAGCACCCATAAAACAAGTTTAGTTACTTAGCTTTGGGCTAGATGGCGATGTGTGGAATATCCTGCAATATATAATTAATTATTCATTACAGGACACCCTGTATACATTTCGTTTAGCCCAGGGGTGTCAAACTGGATTTTCCATAGGGCCATTTTCAAAATTGCAGTTGTGTTAGCGGGCCAGACCGAAAAGGATCCGAAAACTTGACTGCTTTTGTTTTTCATAATATTATCATTTATGACAGGCAGGTGTCATATTCGTGGTATTTATTCTGAGAATAGACTGAATAGTTCATCACTTAGTCTTGAGCGATATTTCTTATTAATTTTTTCATAATAGTAAACATTTGTTCCCATAAATACGAACTAAGAAAAAGGATAGCTAACTTTTTAATACTCAAAGTCAAGGGTACCTTGCAGATTGGTCACTGCAAGTGCGAGAGAATCGAACATTGAATAAAATACGCTTAAATTTTTGAGATCTATTTCCCGACTGGGGGCCGTATCATTATGATCAAACATTCGCGGGCCGCATACGGCCCGCGAATGTTTGACATGGCTGGTTTAGCCTATATGAGTTTCTTGTGCCTTCTTATTTGAGTTTTTAAGACGTTTCAGTGTGATTTTTTCTCAGCGGGTAAAACCGAGGAGTTCAGCTAGTTGTTATCATATATAAGAAAATGTTCTTGAACTCTTCCACAAACATTGTGCCGGTCATTTCCAATGTCACATAATCGTTTAGTTAATATTATCCGATTGTTTTGATATGGATGTAACGAAGAAATGATAACATTATAGGCCTTTTAATGGCCTCTTGTATTGTTTAATTTAATTTATTAATGTTAATGTACTGAATATCAATGACCTAAAGTTATTTGAATTTATATCAAGGTCTTCGCGAAGCCGAAGCTTAGTCTTGCAGTTGTATTTCGATGGGTTATTGTAAAGTTTCCTTAAATTCACATTTTTGTAAGTTCCATAGATTCATTGTAAAGTCGCCATAGCTATGAAAAAGTAGGTAGGTTATTTTCCATCCAAAGGTTGCCTGGCCGAAATCGCTTATAGCGATAAAGCCGCTCATATGTGCAAATTATACTTTCTAGCTATTACTTATGTACTTTACTTTGTGTATATCGTGTTCTGTTTCTTCATGTGTTGTACAAATAAAGTTATCTATCTATTTATCTATTTATTTATTTATTTTTTATTTTATATGTATAATTACATGCATAATATAGCCGTGCGAAGCCGGGGCAGGTCGCTAGTGTTGTTAAAAACTTTACCGTCAGTAAGCAAACTTTTCATCAACTAGCAGACAGATGGCGCCATTTCGAGGTTCAAACAATTTTTTTCCTAAAGTTTATATTCTAATTTTTAACATAAACTGTTAAAAATTAGAAAATAAACTTTAGGACTTTAGACTTTAGAACTTTATTTGGCAAAGTAATTTTTTTCATTTCATTTCAGATTGATAGAATACTTTTATTTTTAAATTTTAGGGTTCCGTACCCAAACGGTAAAAACGGGACCCAATAATCACCCCACTAAGACCCAATCCCCCTTAATCCCAGTAAGACTTCACTGTCTTATACTTTACTTTTTAGTAAAATCCCATAATTCAGTACCTTGCTACCTTGTCATCTACGATTATTGAAGAATCTGCAATATTTCATGTTTGTTTTTTCTTCAGTCAATCACTGGACTCACATATTCTTGATATTATAAGCTTTTAAGTTATTGGTTTATTTTACCTACTATGGTCCTCCCTTTTGGATTTCCTCTTCTCGTATAGTGGTTTGGCTCAAATTAGATTAGCCCCTTAGGACTAATCTGTCAATATGCCAAGAAACTCCAGTCTCGTGAACTGCAACAGTGCTGAAATACCGAGATTCGCAAAAGAGATATTTATCAAAAAGACATTGTTTATGTTTTAAATTTAGTATCGTTGATGAGTTTATTGCTAAGAGAGAGAGAGAGAGAGAGAGGTCACAAATAAAATTTGACATTGTCCCAAAAACATTGTCAAGAAAGTGATTGTAATAGTACATTGTTATCCTAGGTGTGAAAGTCACTCATTACAAGTCCCGAGACGGAGTTTGGCGCCCGAGCGTAGCGAGGGCGCTAATAGTTCGAGGGACTTAATGAGTCTTTCACCCGAGGTAAACACTGTGCTTTTCATTACGAATAATACATAAAATTCTTCCTAACAACGAGAGTGAATGAGACTATGAGACTCCATACCACATGAGTAAGAACTCATGTGTCCATACTACCTGATCCTCTTACAAGGTTGGGACCAAAGAGGTTATACATTAAAAAAGTTACTAAGTACTAAACTCTGGCAGTATGCATGAGCCGTGCCAAGCCATAATTATTATTCTTTGGTGTAAAAAAAAAGCAAGGAGGTTAGGTTTTTGAAGTTCCTAATGCGTAATGATACTGATACTGGCTACATGCAGATTGCACAAGTCGTGCGAAGCCATAATTTGACATGACAGCTGCCAGTGAAAGCGAAAAGCCCTAGGGTTGGAAATTTTATTTTCTACACGCTCTTCAGGCATACAGTGGTGGTCATATAATTAAGAACGCTGATATAAAAGGAAGATTTTTTCAAACTAAGACGCAAAACTAATTGCATGTATTTTTTTTTTATTTCTCTCGGTATCGTAAAACGTTTCCATAATACCACTGTATTTATTGCTACACATGATTAGCTTAAAAATAAATAGACAAACTTTTTACACTACTTCTAAACATAGTATTCCTATTTACTGGCTGGTCACGTAATTAAGAACGCTAATAGTGTATACCTTTATTCAAATTTAAATAGAGAACACTCAGTCGATTTGTTACTGTTTGCATAATTTTGGCGCCATGTAGTGCTGGAAAGATTAAAAGTATTAGTGATTGCTTCTTATGAAAAAACAATGGGAAAAAATAAAAGTTGTGATAAATCTACAAGGGAAGTAATAATAAAACTTCGCCGGAAGAATTGGTCTTATAAAAAGATAGCCGACCATTTGCAATGTTCAAAACCGATGGTTTTCCACGCTGTAAAGCATTATGCTACGTATCAAACTACTTCTCGAATGTTCCACGTGTACCTAAACAGAGAAAAACGACTACTCGAGATGACCGAAACATCGTTCGTATGGCAAAACAAAATACTTTTAAAGGGTCTAATGAGCTGAGAAAAGAATATTTTGGTGAAAACAACCCTTCAGCAATCTCAGCACGCACTATTCGAAGACGTTTGATAGAAGAAAAATTGCACGGTAGGATAGCAAGAAAGGTACCCATGTTGAAACTTTGCCACAGGCAAGCCCGGCTTGCATTTGCGAGAAAGTATGAAAACTGGACTATGCGACAGTGGAAAAATGTACTTTTTCTGACGAGACGAAAATAAATAGAGTATGTTCTGATGGAAAACGATATGTACGACGTCCCCCGAATACAGCATTTGACCCTAAGTACACGAAAATTACATTAAAGCACGGTGGTGGAAATGTGAAAATTTGGGGGTGCTTTTCTGGACATGGTGTGGGACCTGTAAAGTTGATAGAAGGTAACATGGATCAGTTCCAATACAAAAATATACTGGAAGAAACAATGTTACCTTATGCTGAAGACGTTCTACCGGTTATTTGGACATTACAGCATGACAATGATCCAAAGCACACTGCACGCACCGTTTAGGAATTCCTTACAGCGCAATCAGTTTCTGTCTTAACTGACAGAACAGACTGGCCAGCTAACAGCCCAGATCTAAACCCAATAGAAAATCTGTGGTTCGAAATAAAGAAAAAGGTTTCAAATACAAAGTGCGGAAATTTAAGAGCTGTACGACGTTTTTTTAAAAGAATGGAACTCTATTTCTCTTGCGAAATGTCAAAAATTAATAGAGTCAATGCCTCGCCGGTGTAAAGCAGTAATTTAAAGCCGTGGATATGCTATTGACTATTAATTTTAGTTAAAAATGTATTAAATTTCTTTTAAAATTTTCCTCACTACATATTATTGTGATTTTTTAAATGTAAGTGTCATACTAAACAATTTCCGGGCAGTTTAATAAATCGTTCTTAATTATTTGTCCGCAGCTTCAGTACTATTTGAATGTGTTACTTTGGTAAAATATATAAAATGTGTAAAAAATAGTTAGCGATTTTATTCTTTATTCCTAAGCTACGTTGCTCTATTCATGTGCGGCTATTTTATAACATAACTAGTTGCTTCTCAGAAGGTACAGATTTCTGTATATGAGACGATTTAAATAAAAAACTTCTAGAACTTCAAATCGTTCTTAATTATATGACCACAACTGTATTTAGACCTACTTTCGGAGTATGAGTAATGAAATAGTACATTGTTATCCTAGGTGTGAAAGTCACTCATTACAAGTCCCGAGACGGAGTTTGGCGCCCGAGCGTAGCGAAGGCGCTAATAGTTCGAGGGACTTAATGAGTCTTTCACCCGTGGTAAACACTGTGCTTTTCATTACGAATAATACATAAAATTCTTCCTAACAACGAGATTGGATGAGAGACTCCATACTACCTGATCCTCTTACAAGGTTGGGACCAAAGAGGTTATATACATGTAGTGTTATTCTTTGGTGCTACCTAAAGCAAGGAGGTTAGGTTTTGAAGTTCCTAATGTATAATGATACTGATACTGGCTATATGCACATTGCACAAGTCGTGCGAAGCCATAATTTGACATGACAGCTGTCAGTGAAAGCGAAAAGCCCTAGGGCTGGAAGTTTTATTTTCTACACGCTCTTCAGGCATATTTAGACCTACTTTCGGAGTATGAGTAATGAAAAGTAATTTATTTGATTGCAGTCGTTCTTGTCCTACTGATGAAAATATCTTTTATTTTTAACCGACTTCAAAAAATGAGGCGGTTCTTAGTATAGATAATAATATTAAGTTGGGTTTTATATTTAATTTCTGGGGGTATTTTTTTGGCGATATTTAAGTTTATTTTGTATTATTATTCTTAGTTATTTATTTATGTAATTTTAAAATTGTGATTAAAAATTGCTGTTGGTGTAAAAGTAAAATTATAGAAAAGTATGGATATATTCATGTACAGTCGGCTGCATAATTGCAGCCCTCGGTAGAGTTCTAAAATTACTATTATGGGAATGTTTGCATTCTAATAATTTTTGTTTGATTAATTGATGAGCTAGAAGACTTTAAACTTCACCTAAAGCAGGTGCCCAGAATCTTGCTTGTGTTGAAAACATTCTTATAACAGCCGTTTTGGAGCTCTATGGGTCTGCAATTATACAGCCGACCGTACCTTTTTGTTGTTGCAAGCGCCAGATTTCATATTTTGTTTGAATTTGCACTTAAAGCTATCTCTTTTTATTTTGGGATGATAATGATGATAACATGTACTTAAAAATGATACAAAGTAGAGAACCGCTTTCAACCAGTTGACGCTATCAATTTATCATCACAAAAATATAGCTAAAACAATATATTTTTCAAATAAACTTTTTATAACCTAACCTAACATTTTACAAAATTAAACTGATAAAAAAAGCATGGGCGTGTCAGCTCCGAGTGCGTACGTTGTTTTGCGAAAGAGGCATTCTGCGACAGAGACATACATTTTGCGACTAAGCGACATTTTGCGAAGTAGATGTTTTGCGACTAAGCCGTCTAATCCTATGTCAAGTCGACAAAATTCTACCAGATGTAGCTAATCCAAACTCTTTGTTAGAAGGTAAAAGTTGTAAAGGCAAGGAGCTCCTTAGCTAATCAAACCATTAGCTAAATCCTCTTTCCTAACGTTTTTTGTATACGTTACTAGCTGTGCCCCGCGATATCACCCGCGTGAGTCCGCGGGGCGAGTCGGTCCAGTAGTTTTTGTGTGAAGGAGTAACAAACATACATACACACACACACACACACAAACTTTCACATTTATAATATTACTAAATCATGATAAAAATTAGCCTATGTTCTTCTCCAGGGTCACATCTATGTCTGTACCAAAATTCATCTTACTCCGTTCAGCGGTTTAGGCGTGAAAACGCGACAGACAGACAGACAGACAGAGAGAGTTACTTTCACATTTATAATATTAGTAAGGATATTAGGATATTTTACTGACCCATAAAGTCTTAATGAATGAAATCGATTATGAATGAGTAAACTTTAAAATATATTAGTACTAGCTGTGCCCCGCGGTTTTACTCTTTAAGCCAAAGTGGTAAGACCAGAAGCGTGATAGAGGTGTCTTAGAAACAGCTTTTGGGTATCAACCACTAAAATCCATAGAATGATATTCCTACTGTCGCATGTCGTAAAGGTGAAGAAATGCTTTGTATTGTCATACACTTCGAAACACTACTAGAGTGATTTGCCTCGATAGAAAAAAATCGTGAAAATCCTGAATAAATTCGTCATTTTTTCGACCTTTTTAATTTTACGGCGATTTTTAAGAAAAAACAAGTACAAAATGTATTTAACTTTTATATATTATGTATATTGTATACTTATCTTAATAAAGAAGAAAGATTGGACTGTTTGTTTGCATTGGATAGGCTCCGATACTACTGAACCGATTTTGATGAAACTTGGTATGAGGATACATTGATTTATTGGTAGTATCATAGGCAATTTTTATCCCGATATTCCCACGAGATCGGGAGTTACGCGGGTGAAACCGCTAGGCGATACTAGTTTATATTATGTAGATAGCAACAACAAAAACACACTGTAAATTGTAGTTTAATTATTATCTCCTTTAATATTATAAATAATAAGAGTTGAAGGTCATACTCGCTCTTATTTACTTAAAACTTTAATGAACTTTCGGCGAAAATTATCTCAAATATTATGTAATGTTGATGAAATAATTAGGTTTGTTTTCTCTCGACTAAATTATGACACACCCACATTAATTTTTTTTTTTCTTTAGTTTCTTTAGAGAGGGTTAGGTGGAAACTCAACTCACTCCAGCTCAACTCACCCCATGATGCGAGTACCTAAGAGTGGGTGAAGTGACTCCAAAAACGAAATGGCACATCAACCTACTAACATAAACGACGGCGACCGTAAAAATAAAAAATATCGAGAAAAAAAATTTAAAAAGAAATTGTATTGGATTGTGTACTACTTATCGTTTTTAGGGTTCCGTACCCAAAGGGTGTAATCGGGATCTATTACAACAGAAAAAAATAAATATTTAAATATAACATGGTACTACCACATACGGAACCCTTCGTGCGCGAATCCGACTTGCAATTGGCAGGATTTTTAAATATTGTCGATTAGAATTAATTATTGTACTAAAAGACAAACAACATTACTGTGTTTTCCTGAGATTAATAAATTTTTACGAAGATCCTTTAACGGTACTTTCCAATGGCACCTACGTTTGTTTACATGTTTTATGATTATGTCTTGTATTGGAGAGAAAGAAAAGTGATGTTTCTGATACTTGAACAAGTAAACATAATCACAAAAATAAACAAACGGTGTACGTACAATGTACATGTAAAATACCGTTAAAGGATCGTTGTAAAACTGATTCATCTAAGGAAAATACTGTAATTTTGTCTTTAGAACAATAGGTAAATGTACGACCTTTATAATTAACACGACATTTTGAAATTCAAACACTTCATTAGCATTTATTGTTGAGTGAAAATTTTAACTTTTGACTATTATTCATTATTGTTCTGTGTTATTGAATGGGTAAGCAAGCAGTTAGTGTATTGATGTACACTGCGATGTTCATCGGGCCTGGAAAATTACAAAAGTATGACACATCTTCAAATATCAGGCTAAGTTCGCACCGCAAAATTTATGAATGGTATTTTTTCCTAAATTAAATACGGAAATCGTATCACACATTATTATTTAGTTTGTTCGTCCAGTTACACGTTCTACCGTAAGTTATAGAAGTATTTACTATGAAACTAATTAATCTAAGAAACCCATTACTACGAATTTAAAGAAGTATATTATACTGCTTAAACTAATTATAATTAAAAGTTGGGGGTGCCATGTTGATATTATTCTGAATCCTGCCAAAACCTTGCCACGGCTCCTTGCACAGCAGCGTGGTAGATTTTCAACAAATAAATTCTTCAAATTGAGGAGTTTTGTGATGAGAAGGATGTTCTTCTAGATGGTCAATCAATCTGTACCCTTAAACAAAAGGGTCTATTCTACTTGCAGATCTTGAAAATTGTGCAATCTGTGCAATTCTATTGCTCATCTGTTCCTTACTAAGTTTTTATGGGACCACTCCTAAGGATCCCCTTTCCAAAACAAAAAGAATCATATCAATCGGTTAAGCAGTCTTCGAGTAATCGGTGAACATACAGTCGGCTGCATAATTGCAGCCTCCGGTAGAGTTCTAAAATTACTATTATTGGAATGTTTTCATTCTAAAAATTTTGACGTGACAACGTTTTATAAATTGGTTTGCCGGGTGACACTTCAAGAAACTGCGTTACGCTCCGCTGACGTTATGCGCTCACAATGAGAGCGAGTGAGAGGCACGCGGGCATGGTTAGCCCGCCTAAGAGCGAGAGAGACAGACATAAAAAGTGAAAGGCACGCGTCCCTTCCACTCGAGCACAGTTGTTGTCACGTAAAACTTTCGCCCGTATACCGACTTTACAGGCAACCAGTTTTTTGTTTAATAAATTGATGAGTTAGAAGACTTTTAACTTCAACTAAAGCAGGTGCTTAGAATCTTGCTTGTGTTGAAAACATTCTTTTATCAGGCGTTTTGGAGCTCTATGGTGGGTCTGCAATTATGCAGCCGACCGTACATAGAACAAAAATAAATGGGTGCGTGTACTTATGTACGCGCGTGAGAAGTTATACTTCTTTGGCATTATTTAAAAAAAAAAAAAAAAAAAAAAAACAAAAAAAAAAAAAACTCGTCCGACAAAAAACTCGTCCGACAAAAGACTCGTCCGACAAAAAACTCGTCCGACAAAAAACTCGTCCGGCAAAAAACTCGTCCGACAAAAAACTCGTCCGACAAAAAACTCGTCCGACAAAAAACTCGTCCGACAAAAAACTCGTCCGGCAAAAAACTCGTCCGACAAAAAACTCGTCCGACGAAAAACTCGTCCGACAAAAAACTCGTCCGACAAAAAACTCTGGACTGGAAAAGGATTGTCAACACAATCAATAAAGTTCAATTTAGATATAAACAACTTCTCCCGTGAGAATTTTGTGTGACGTGAGAATTTTGTGTGACGTGAGAATTTTGTGTGACGCTTTTGTAAAATTTCACTCTCATCATTTTTTCATAACGCGCCTAAAGAAGTATAACTTCAAAAAAAAAACAGCGCACTCCGGGAGTGCAGGCAGAAGTGAAAACTGTATTTCTGTGTAAAATCTCATCTGTCGAAATCTCATCTGTCGCGAGAACGGCTGAAAATGCTCACTCGTGTATCAGTGATGGCGCTAGCGTACGACGCGAACTGCGTACGGCAGCTCGCTGCGAACCTGCACCATCCACCGAGAGATGTCGCTATTAACACTGTTGTACAGAAGTGAGTATCGTAGTTCGGCCGTTTGCACAGAGATGGCGCTGTTTTCAATATTGCATAGTAGTTGAAGCACAATAACTGTTAAAATCTCATCTGTCGCGAGAACGGCTAAAATGCTCACCCACAAAAGTGCCCAACGCGCCATAAGAAGTTTTCACTTCAAAAAATGAAACGAATTGTGAAATAAAACTTTCCCTTTTTTTAATCTTTTAAAAATGGCGCACACTGTTCTTTGCCAACTGAGCGAGAGAATGTATTTTTGGTTTGCCGAGTTATATGATAATTTCTATACCTATGCACATTTTTCCATTGGTAAATATTGTGATACGGGACGTATCTCACCGGATTTCATGATAAGTGCCCTTTTATACCCTTTAGGTTATTTGGTCGAAGCTCATTGTTTATGGTACAATGGCCGAGATATCCATATCTACATTATTATCAATTCAATGTCATTGAAAAATAATCAAATAATTAGTTTGATGATTTTTATTCATCATCATTATCAGCGACAGGACGTCCACTGCTGAACATAGGACACAAACTTTTAATAAACTATTTCATTTCATTTTTTCATTTCATTTTCATAGGTCTCCCCAAAGAGTTCGAGAGCAATAGGTCGCATGCTCTCTGCGTCTAACGATTTTTATACGGTTAAAAATTTTGCACGTTTTGCACGTTCCCGACAGACGAGAAGTTATAAGGGATTAATGGGATAATTTAGACGACCTCTGTGGCGCGTCGGGCGAACACACGACTGCGACGCAGAAGGTTGCTGGTTCGATTCCCGCCGGGAACAAGTATTTATGCTGACCATAAATTCTTGTTTCTGGTTCTGGGTGTTTCCTATATGTATAATATGTATATATTTACAAAAAAAAAAAAAAAGTATATAAGTAGTTTATCCGTTATCTGGCACCCATAACACAAGCATTAAGTTGCTTAGCTTGGGGCTGGATGGCGATGTGTAATATGTCCTGAAATATTTATTTATTTAATGGTAAACTCGTCCTAATCTCAAAGTTTATTTGAAAAAGTAGGTATAGAATATATTTAAAAAAATGGTTGTCTGTTAAGTTGGTTTACCGACGATAATGTTACGTGATAACGTCATAAGCAAAATTTCAATGCTATGGTTACCTTGTCAATAACGTTCATTACGGGAACGTACGTTGCTATGGTTACCTTGTCAATAACAAGACGTTGCTATGGAACGCGATGACGTCACACTTTTTTGTGAATGCCGGTGCTAATCGATTATATGAAGTTATCACGGCAAAAAAGCAAATGATAATCATAGACTTACTATTACGCTAGTAATAATGATCAATGATGAAAATAGAATGAGAAAAACTAGTCAAACCTCGAACTAAAGGACTTTTAACTAAAAAAAAACAAATAGACATAGAAACATGTAAAAAGGTTGCAAAATGTCTTGTTTATTATTGTGTTATTCCACTGCAGAGAATCAAACAAAAAATTGAATAACTGTAAAAATACGATCTATTTCTTTTATAAGAACCCTCATAAGTATAAATTTACTCCAAATTCAGTCCTCAAATTCATCATCCAATGTCACAATTAAATATTTGATATTTTGACGGAACAAATTTTGTTTTCAAACTGTTAAAATGTACACAATGAAAAGTAAAAATAATTTAAGAAGTAAGTCATTGGACCAATATTTGTTTGGGAAAAAAAGTGCAACAAAGAGAAGACGTTTTCTTTTACGTGCATTTTTAGCAACATTAAACTGTTATCGTCCGTCTCTTAATAAGGTACAAACAAAGTCTTGTTTATAAAAATACTAGCTGTCCCGGCAAACGTTGTTTTGCTATTTACAAAAAAAAAAAAATAGATGTTGGCCGATTCTCAGACTTACTGAATATGCTCACAAAATTTCATGAGAATCGGTCGAGCCGTTTCGGAGGAGTTCAAGTTCGAACCCCGTAACACGAGAATTTTATATATATAGATAAAAAATAAAATGAAACGGCAAAAAATATTCTGTAACTAATTGATTTGTTTTCCTTTAAGTATTTATTATCCGAGCAAAATTAAATATCAATTAAATATTCTGGCTCTGTCTGTTGAATATTTTAACTTTAAACCGCTTGAAATTCGTAATATTAAGTGATATACATACGGCACGTATGTATATAATCACAAATATATATGTACATCACACATTATTTTATTAATCTAAATATACAGGGTTATTGGAAATTATACTAGCAAATCGTTGAGGGCTACTTCTGTGCACCTTAACAAACAACTTTTGTTCTACGACTTTTGGAAATTCGAACATTGGGCGGCCTTATCGCTGAAAGCGATTTCTTCCAGGCAACCTTTGGAACCTTTGGGATCTGAACACTACAACTATTTTCCGAGTCTAGTATAATCCAGTCCTTCAGTCTTGTAACTTGCTGGAGTCCCGGAGTCTATATCCCTATATATATAAAATTCTCGTGTCACGGGGTTCGAAGTTGAACTCCTCCGAAACGGCTCGACCGATTCTCATGAAATTTTGTGAGCATATTCAGTAGGTCTGAGAATCGGCCATTTGTATTACATTTTAAAATATACTAGCTGCGCTCCGCGGTTTCACCCGCGTAACTCCCGATCCCGTGGGAATATCGGGATAAATTAAGATGTAAACTATCCTATCTTTCAAATTGGATCAAACTGCACACGGTGTGCAAATTCGATTAAAATCGGTTAAGTAGGAGTCCATCGCGCACAAACAACGTGACACGTAGGTACCTAATTTATATATGTATATTAAATAGAAGAAGAAAGATATGTTTCTGAAATGTGCTAATTAAGCCCTTTCATTTGATTTACACGGCATTTTAATAACTTTTATTTTTGAAGTGAAAACTTCTTTAGCGGCGTTGAGCACTTTTTCTGTAATGGGTATAAAATCTTAAACTCGCGTCAGGACACGTGACCTGATCGAAAAAGCGAGTGTAGAGAGTAGACAGCTATCCCCTCTCTACGGCGCGGCGAAAATGTATGCCTGGGCCTACTGTTTTTAATTTGGCTGTGAGTGTATTAAGACGTACATATGGTATTTTTTAACGGACGACTATTGACGGACGACAAATGTCGGACGACAAATGTCGGACGACTATTTGTCGGACGACTATTGACGGACGACAAATGTCGGACGACTATTGACGGACGACAAATGTCGGACGACTATTGACGGACGACAAATGTCGGACGACTATTGACGGACGACAAATGTCGGACGACAAATGTCGGACGACAATTTGTTGGACGACTATAATTTGTTGGACGACAAATGTCGGACGACTATTTGTTGGACGACAAATGTCGGACGACTATTTGTCGTCCGACTATTTTTTTTTTTTCATCTAAAACTCTTTTTGCGTATGTTCTCGCGACATATGAGATTTTACACAGATAATACAGTTTTCACTTCTGCCTGCACTCCCGGAGTGCGCTGTTTTTTTTTAATTCATGGCTCTATGTCCTCTAGAAGGCGCCACATTTAATTTATAGTGACGTCACATAGCCTATAACCAGCAGACTATTCGACGCTTCTAACGATACCTCAATTGTTAAATTATAGTAAGTAATTTTGAAGTTGGGAACAAATGAACATACATACATACAGGTTAAAAACATAACCCTCCCTTTTGGCTTCGCCGTTGTCGGGTTAAAAAGTGTCCCAGTTCAATCAGGACGTAGCCAGAGCGGTGAAGGACATGATGCATAACAACCAATAATTTCCAAAACAATAAGATTAAGTATATCAGCCGAGTTCAAATAAAAAAAGCACTTAACTCTCTGATAAATAACAGATCACAGTAAATATTATTAAATTGACGTACCTACCTATTTATCATAATCGTAGATAAATATTATTATGTTTAGGAAATTAAAGCTTTTTGATAGATGATTCAATCCTATATTATCCACGTCATAAAAACATAGACCACGTTAATACTCAATATATATGATTTTAGATTTTATTGTATTTATTTATGGTTGACTATCGATAGATGCATGCATTAAGAATGAACCAGTCATGCTCTCATGCTGCAAGCCAAAGGCTATCTTACGTTATGACAATTGTTGCATAACATTATTATTTATTATGCGTTTTGTTTATGTTATGTTATAGATTGTGGGTAAACTGAATGTAGATCTTTCTTGTTTTTTAACTTATCTATTTACACTTTATAGTGTACTAGCGACCCGCCCCGGCTTCGCACGGCTATATTATGCATGTATTATACATATAAACCTTCCTCTTGAATCACTCTATCTATTAAAAAAAACCGCATCAAAATCCGTTGAATAGTTTTAAAGATCTAAGCATACAAAGGGACATTATTTTATTGCGATAAGTGACTTTATTTTATACTATGCAGTGATAGTGATGATGATAGTGATAGTGATGAAGTATAGATTTCTTTTTAATTTGATGTCAAAGAGGTTGTTTCTACCGTTGATTTTGAATGTAAAATATGTATAATTAATAATAATAATAAAAATAAATATTGCAGGACATTCCACACATCGCCATCTAGCCCCAAGCTAAGTAACTAGACTTGTGTAGATAATTAGTAGCGCTCCGCGGTTTTACCTGCGTAAGTCTGAGAATATGAAATAAAAATTAGACTATGTCACTCCCAATGAATCAATGTAACCTCATACCAAGTTTCATCGAAATCGGTCCAGCCTGCCTAGCATGAACAAAAAAACACGATACGATAAAGCGATATAACTACATCAACTCTCAAAATATGATAGATAAAGCCGCCATGTTGAATTTTTATCATAATTTTTATCGCAATTTATAATAAAAATTCAACATGGCGGCTTTATCTATTATATTTTGAGAGTTGATGTAGTTATATCGCTTTATCATATCGTGTGTTGGTGTTCATGCTAGGCAGGCAGTAGTTTCGGAGCCTATTCAATTCAAACAAACAAATAATTAAATATTTTCTCCATAAAATATTATTCTCTGTGTTAAAATATAATCTGTTAAAATACAAGCCTATATTTGTGTACAAAAAAAAAACAGCGCACTCCGGGAGTGCAGGCAGAAGTGAAAACAATAAACTTGTTATTTCTCATAGAATATTTCTTGAAACGATCTGCTACTGCCATCTATTAGCACTCACTTAAACAAATATAGTTTATTTTTTATTCGCTAGATGGCAGTAAAAAATTTAAATCAGCGCCATCTACATTCGAATAGCGGTCTTTCTAGAAACTAAGTTTCTCAATTTGTGTAATAGATGGCAGTATAAGTTAAACAAAAAGACTAACACAAATAAAATCTCATCTGTCGCGTCAATTCTCATCTGTCGCGTCAAAATCTGTCGCGTCAAAATCTGTCTCGAGAACGGCTGAAAATGCTCACCCACAAAAGTGCCCAACGCGCCATAAGAAGTTTTCACTTCAAAAACACCTAATTAGCAATTAAATCTTATATTATCTATCTTCTATACATATAAAATAGTTTGTCCTGACTGACTGACGGATCAACGCAAAGCCTAACCCCGCTGATCGTAGAGACTTGAAACTTGGAGGATGTGTTCTTTGTATGCCTACGTCATACAAAGAATAATCAATAAGAAAGGATTTTCCGAAATTTTACCACTTAGAGGCTTCGCACGGCTATATTATGCATGTATTATACATATACATATAAACCTTCCTCTTGAATCTATTTAAAAAAAACCGCATCAAAATCCGTTGCGTAGTTATAAAGATTTAAGCATACAAAGGGATATAGGGACAGAGAAAGCGACTTTGTTTTATACTAGGTAGTGATAGTGATTTATTTATTTTCGACTTGTACGCGGACGAAGTCACGGGCAAAAGCTAGTTACACACTATGATTAATATTAACCTTTGTCTCATTCTAAACGCGATAAGGCGCGGGGAAACCTCGCGTCGTTTGCGTGATACGTGCCAGGTCATCCTGCCATAGTGCATTTGCTACCAAATATTCCTTCTAATTTACATCTTATTATACATACAATTAAGGTTAAAATTGTATTGTTTTGTGACCCAGACGGGCAATAGACGGCTGATAACACCCGGATGCTGGATGATTGTAGTGTCGCTTTATATCGGTCAAGTGCGTGTCAAGATCTTCGAGTTCCGTATATAAAGAGAATCGTGAGCTCACAATACGCGGCGCGAGTAGGTATTTTTAAAAATGACCCGTATCGTGCGATAGACAGAGTTTAAGTTCGGGCGAAATTGCTTACCTTTTGCTTTTCAAATATTGTTGCGGGCCGTAACGTTTTTACCCCCTTTATCCTTCACAAAATTAAATAAATTTTCTCATTTAATTCACTGCATCTTATTCTAGGTTTATACGTTTTTCTTTTTAAGTAATTCAGTTTAGTCTATTAAAAAAACAATTGAAACGCTCGATGAAGTTTTTAAGTCAAAAATATAGATATTTCTTTAAAATAAAAACGGTTAAACCGAGTTTTCCATTAGATCTAGAACATTTTAAAAAATAACCAAAACGGACCTCGTTTATGGGGGGGGGAAACGTTACCGCTTTTTTGTATGGAAATTTACAGCTTCACTTAAATGTATAAATTGATTATTAATTTCATCCGCGTTACTCCCGATCCCGTGGGAATATCAAGCTAAAAAGACTATACGGGGTATTTTTAATTCCGTATCTAGACCTTAGTTGGGTCTGTTTTGCGTGACGATGGAGTAGGCTTGCCTAGCACCCACTACTCTTAGCTTAGTCGAACGCTTCCAGAGGAAAGAACTTGTCAATACTTCTTGAGTCGACTAAGCCATAGGTTTTATCACAATGTTATCCTTCACCGTAAGAGCAATGTAGCGCACAATTTTTTTTGTCTTAAGACAAATCTATTGAGAACCGCTTCCTTTTTTTAAGTCGGTTAAAAGTTGCTTAAAGTTTATGGTGTTAAGCTCGACGTCTGAACTTGGGTCACGCCCATCGGATCCCCTACTCGACTCTGTCGACCACTTTTAGAAGCCCATCGGACCCCCTGAACTCTAGGGGAGACGACGGAAGCTCTTTTAAAATTATATATATCGGAGCGCCTCGCGAATCCCCTATTCCCTGGGGAAGCTAGGGCCTATGTGAAGATTTTTTTAATCTCATCGGATCCCCTAGGCCAAAGAAAACAAAGCCAACAGACGATCGAAAACTTATAAAGTGAACTTGTACTTGTACTGCGTGAGAATGGAGTAGGCTTGCCCAGCACCTACTACCGTCTCAGCTAAGTCGACCATATCCAGAGGAGAGAACATGTCAATACTTCTGGAGCCAACTAAGCCGCGGGTTTCATCACGATGCCGATGTTTTCCTTTACCGTAAGAGCAATATCAATTAGCGCACATAAATTTTTCTTAAGAAAAATACATTGGTACTCGACCGGCCTGGATTCGAACCCACGACCTTCAGAATGAAAGTCGAGGTATCTACCACTAAGCCAACACCGCATAAAGTGAATATAATAAGTCCAATCATTTAATAATATTTTATTGAACCCTAAAGAGGGGTGAAGGTTATTTTTTTTTCATAATTTATTTATGGAAGATACGCGCGTCCTGTTGATAAAATAATAAAACCCGTGTACTTATTTACTGTAAACGAAATACCTATACAAATCACGCTTGCCTCTAATGTACTATGCAATAAAAAAATATATTATTCATTTGATAAAAAATAAATGTTTTTAGAATGTCATCAAAGGGTAACCATTTAGATTATAAAAAACTAACTACGCTCCGCGGTTTCACCCGCGTAACTCCCGATCCCGTGGGAATATCGGAATAAAAAGTAGCCTATGTTATTCCCAATGAATCAATGTATCCTCATACCAAGTTTCATCAACATCGGTCTAGTAAATTCACAGACAGACAGACGGACAACAAAGTGATAAAATAAGGGTTCCTTTTTTAATTTTGAGCTACGAAACCCTAAAAACAAAAACTCCGTCTCCTATAAAATACTAGCTGTTGCCCGCGACTTTGTACGCGTGGTAGTTTTGTCACATGAGTAGAGATTATTTACTCATGTGGTTTTGTTTTATGTAACAAAACCTTCCTCTTAAATTACTATTTCTATTAAAAAAATCCGCTCCAAAATCCGTTGCGTAGTTTTAAAGATCTAACATACATAGGGACAGACAGCGGAAAGCGACGTTGTTTTATATTATACTAGCGAAAAAAAACCGCATCAAAATCCGTTGCGTAGTTTTAAATATTTAAGCATACATAGGGATTTAGGGACAGAGAAAGCGACTTTGTTTTATACCATGTAGTGACTAGCGACCCGCCCCGGCTTCGCACGGTTATGTTATGCATGTATTATACATAAAAACCTTCCTCTTGAATCACTCTATTTATTTAAAAAAACCGCATCAAAATCCGTTGCGTAGTTTTAAAGATTTAAGCATACATATGGATATAGGGACAGAGAAAGCGACTTTGTTTTATACTATGTAGTGATAGTGATAGTGATGATTAGTGCAGACGACATTGGACTTGGGAAATCGACATATTGGACGGACTTTGATTATTAACATTCACTTTTCTTAGTCACTGAATAAATTAATTACAGTTAGTTAGTGAATTACAGTTACAGTTAGTTTTTTCCTTATATTCTATAAGGAAAAAACATCTATAGAAACTATTTGTGAATATTATTAGAAGTTTTTGTGTACCTATTCTGTTTTTTTATAGACTTGGGGCTAGATGGCGATGTGTGGAATGTCCTGCAATATTTATTTATTTATATATTGCCTTAATTTAACAAATTTTCTCATTATTTCCAGTGGAATACGTGGACACAGAATACAGTTTATGGCTGACATGGTTCCTGACTCCAGTCATCGTCACCTTCCTACTGCCAGCAGTTCTCATAGTCCTCATATACATAAGCAGCATCATCTTCTATTTGTATAGGTTATATAGGTATGTATCACTTTATATACATAGAAAAACAGGTTTTTTTTTAAGCAAGAATAATAATAAATAAATATTTTAGGACATCCCACACATCGCCATCTAGCCCCAAGCTAAGTAACTAGACTTGTGTTATGGGTGCTAGACAACGGATATACTACTTATATACTTTTCAATTGTAAATATATATTTATAATACATAGAAACAACCAATAATCTTCTTCCTATAGACGCTAGAGAATCTTGGTGAGGTTTAACACTACCCCCCCCCATATCACGTCTATTTTTTAGCAAGTACCTACAAAGAATCTTTTTTTTTATATTTATAAAACTAGCGACACGCTCCGGCTTCGCACGGCTATATTATGCATGTATTATACATATAAACCTTCCTCTTGAATCACTCTATCTATTTAAAAAAACCGCATTAAAATCCGTTGCGTAGTTTTTAAGATCTAAGCATACAAAGGGAAATAGGGACAGATAAAGCGACTTTGTTTTATACTATGTAGTGATAGTGATACAGATCTCGAGAACAGCTGAACCGATTTCGCTAATTATTTTATTACGCGGGTGAAACCGTGGGGCGGAGCTAGTTTAGAATAAATATTATTTCTATGCGACAACGAAAAGGTTGCGGATTCGATTCCTACCGTCGACGTCGTCGCACAAGTATTTGTGTACAGATAAACTTTATTTTTTTTCTCGATTCAAAGTTTAATTACAAACAAATTCACGCTAAACTCGTGTGTTTGTTCAGGTCACTAACTCACTATCTAACACCTGAAACACAAACAGACAGATACCTAGACTTTAATTAAATAGTCTTAATTAGTCTGACTGATGTAATAATTATTTATTGTGTCTGAGATATAGATGTCTGGCTTCCTAAATTAGGACAGTTTATCTTACACGTGCCAGTTTATTTAGGAAAAAAACTTATTCACGAAAAAACGTGCATCATGGAAAAAAGTAGATTATATGACTGCAAAAAGATCCATCAATTTATTTTTATAAGAGGAAAGGGTAGCGGCGCTGACATGTGTATTAAATGACACTACCACAAATATTTTTGTTGCATTAAACCTATAACTGCCATAACAATGCCCCTACGTCTTGGTTTTTATCATTTTCTAATATAATAGAAAGTACCTAACAGTTAAAAAAACCAATTATATATAAAAAATTCAGCTCAATTGGTAACCGGGAGGTGGATCAAAATTAAGTTGCAAGGTTTCACCCATCGATCATATAACCGAATAGATACAACATCGCTTCGTTTTAGCTTAGGACGTAGTTCACCAAACCATGAGGTAGCGGGGGGCGAAACTGCCGACGTCTAGTGTTGGTAATAAGTAATTATTAAATATCGATACTATAGATTATATCGATGTTTGTATTATAAAATTATTGAAAAAAAATACTGCAACGAATGTATTATTTTAAAATAAATATAAATAATTAACCACTGAGCCGACTTACATAATTTATTTATGGACCCACCTTATCCTCAAGCTGTCTTCGAGTAATCGACGAATAAATATACGCAAGTCGTAAACTCTTTCTTTTTAAAGTCAGTTAAAATACTTTTTTACTTTTTGACAAATAAATTCATTAATGTAAAATACAAAACATGTCAGTTCTAAGTTTTATCGAATCGATATTAATTTTTCATTTATACCCCACCACTACTTACACGTGCTTAATATTTTTGATAAAATAGCACAATTAGTTTTCCATTGAGTGAGGGCGCTGTATCGATATTTCAAACAAATTTGTTCCTTACCAATTAGTTTGCCTGTATACCGCATCAAAAAAATAAAATTGTTTTAAAACCAACTTATTTGTGCAGTTGAGTGGAGGCGCTAGTGTCTGTACTAAAACCGAATTTTCGCACAGAAATTTGGTTACTTTTTGTTTTGTTACACGCAAAAAATTCTTGGTTTTACTGCAAAAAGACTTCAACGCGAGCCTGTTTTTTTAGACGAACAAGTTCTACCAAGATATCTTTTGCAGTTGGGACAGTCAAAATGAAAGTTTAAATCACTTACTGATGGAAAGTTATCCCATCTTTCTAGTAGCTGGATGTTTTTTTATTTTCCCCACACCATTTTATTGAACATGACACTATTTCTAAACCGATTCTCGCGACGACAACAGCAAAAAATAATAAAAAACTGCGAGTAACGGACTGCACCACTCCTTGGTTCCCACTAAAGTTGTATTCGAAAGGGTCCTTTGAGATAGAGTCCAAATCTACTATGCGTGGTGAACATTATAGACCCTTCATTAGGAGTCTATTGGTAGTGGTCGATGGTTTCACCCGAACAAACATACTTACATACATACATTGCTAGTTAAATAAAACCTTTTAAAAATAAGACATAGGTGCATGACGACCCAGTTGGCACAATGGTCACCATACCGGACTGCCAAACACCGGGTCGTGGGTTCGATTCCCGCCTCAGACATGTATTTATGCTTAGATATTTGTCTGTGGTCTGGTTGTTTCTATGTATTATATGTATATATTTACAAAAAAAGAAACGTATACAAGTAGTATATCCGTTGTCTAGCACCCATAACACAAGTCTAGTTACTTAGCTTGGTGGCGATGTGTGGATTGTCCTGCAATATTAATTTATTTATTTATATTTATTTATAGTCATGGCAGTTATAGGTTTTATGCAACAAAAATATTTGTGCTAGTGTCATTATCCAGGGAGGAAACAGTCGACTACATTTGTATGGAGAGAGCGTCGGTACCCTTTCACCTTAAGGCGGGAATTAAACATGATTCATAGGCGGGGGGGGTTAGCCTACCGGACTGCAGAAGGCGTCACAAGTTTTGCAAGCCTAAGTCTCGATTTCGTGGGAATATTGGAATAAAAAGTAGCCTATTTGTTAATGAAATATTGTTAATCTGGTTTCCAGGTTAAGAGTGTTAAGAGATGGAGTTCAATCAGATTGGAAAGCCGCGGCTAGGGTCGCCGTCTGCGCGCTGTGGGACGCACACGGGTGGTTATGGCATGGTAAGAACAACATCTATTCTATCTTCTATACATATAAAAAGCTTTGTCCTGACTGACTGACGTATCCACACACAGGCTAAACGTCTGATCGTAGAGACCTGAAACTTGGAGGGTGTGTTCTTTGTATGACGTAGGCATCCGATAAGAAAGGATTTTCCGAAATTCTACCCCTTAAGGGGTGAAAAGGGTGGGGGGAGTTTGTATGGGACTATGTGATTCCTAGATCCAATCTACTAATTCTAGGCGGACAAAGTCTCGGGCGAAATTTAAGACAGTAGGTACTTATAATAAAGGAAAAGAGGACAAGCAAAAAAAAATAGTCTAGGGCCTAGGGGACAATAGAGTACTTATAATAAAGGAAAAGAGGACAAGCAAAAAAAAATAGTCTAGGGCCTAGGGGACAATAGATAATAAGTTAAAGACTACTAGTTCGGCGAACAGACTTCACGATCACAAACTTTGAAGAGTTTTGTGTGAGAACTGCTCCATTATTCTACCTATTAGTTAAAGGGTAGGGTCCACTGGTAGAAATCTAAAAGTGAGCAATTTGAGGAGCTATTCTGCTCATCACGCAAAGATCCTCATCAGATCTTTACCTAATTTTAATTTTAGACTAACTTAAAGTTAAAAAAAAGAATTATCGAAATCGGTTCTCATATTCAGTTTCTCCCTTTCTGCCCCTATTCAGGGGAAGTACAATAAAAAATCCTTAACGACAAAAACTTCTGTAAAATCTTTTAAAATGTAAACCAAGTTTCGTCTATTTCGGAGTACCAAAAACCATACTGACAGAGGAAAGCTTTGCTAAATATAATAAATATTGCAGGCCATTCCACACATCGCCATCTAGCCCCAACCTAAGTAACTAGACTGGTGTTATGGGTGCTAGACAACGGATATATTTACTTATAAACACAGACAAATATCTAAGCATAAATACTTGTCTGAGATGGGAATCGAACCCGCAACCCTGTGTTAAGCAGTCCGGTATGGTTGCCACTGTGCCAACTGGGTCGTCGAATCAATCAGAGATAGAGACGCTTCGCTCCGTTCGCTCGCTCGGTCAATAACCCAACTTTATCTTCCAGGTTACGAGGTCCGAGGACTGGAGAACATACCAGAAGGTCCGTTCCTAGTGATATACTACCACGGAGCGTTGCCAATAGACATGTACTATTTCATCGCTAGAATGTTGCTGTTCAAACGGCGTCACATACACACTGTCGCTGACAAATTGTTGTTTAAGATACCTGGTAAGTCTCTTCTGTTCATATACGATACAACTAACACTGAGAATTTTATATACGGAATGATTTTTTTATGTGGGCCTTTAGGGGCATATCCTAAACTATAAGGGATAGCAAAAATTATGAAAGGAGTTGCGTGTCCGATTTTGATAAAAAACGAAAACTTCATCATTACATTTTTGATAAAGTCATTACCTTCGCCAGGAATCGAACCTGTTGATTTTGCAAAAAAATAATCACACATGATATTTTTATACCAATGGATAGTGTTGCTGATAGAGATCAATTCTTAGAATCAAACATATTATGTCAAATCGAAGTAAATAGCAAATTGTAATGATAATTTTTTTGCAGAATGAACAGGTTCGATTCCTGGCGACTTTTTCAATGCTGTTTTAGTTTTTATCAAAATCGGGCACGCAACTCCTTTCAGCATATTTTTTCGATATGTTTACAAAATGTTAAGCTTTAAAAGTGTTTTTTTTTCTCAACAGTCGAGTGTAAAGTATCACCTATAGAATAGAATATAATATAATTTATTGCTTTATCTGTGTATATAAAAGTCTTCAAAATAATGTAGTACCAACAGATAATTTTCAGCATACAATATTAAAACATTGGTCGAACTTATACTTTTGTAGGTACAGTCGGCTGCATAATTGCAGCCCCCGGTAGAGTTCAAAAATTACTATTATTGGCATGTTTTCATTATATTATTTTGGTTCAATAAATTCATGAGTTAGAAGATTTTAAACTTCAACTAAAGCAGGTGCTTAGAGTCTTGCTTGTGTTGAAAACATTATTATAACAGCCGTTTTGGAGCTCTATGGTCGGTCTGCAACTATGCAGCCGACCGTACATACTTAACTTGTAGGTGTTTTTATTTTTCGTCATCTTCGAATGGTTGCTTTCAACAATATCGTTGTTTTTTACTTCCATAGGATGGGCGAGCCTCCTGGAAGGTCTATGCGTGACCCCCGGCACGGTACATACGTGCGCGGGAGTGCTGCGCTCGGGCAACCCCCTCGCCATCTCACCGGGGGGCGTCTACGAGGCGCAGTTCGGCGATCACTACTACAATCTCAAATGGAAATCGCGTATTGGCTTCGCTAAAGTTGCTAAGGAAGCTAATGTGGTGAGTAGACTCGGAAAGTCAATAACTTCTTCTAAAGTCTTACTTTCTAAGTTTTAACACCCTACCCTTCATTCACCTTCCTCAACTTCTTGTCCATCCAAAGGTTGCCTGGAAGAGATCGCTTTGAGCGATAAGGCCGTCCTTTGTAACACTTAGACTTAAGCTTTGTATTTTATTATTAATATTATTTGAAATTTGTGTTTACAATAAAGAATTTATCTATCTATCTATCTAACTTAACCCTAATAATTTGCCTTTGTGTAAAGTATGCTGTCAACAGTGTCAACTTTACTTCGACATGTGACATTTGTTGTAAGCAACAGACTAAGATCGAATAAAACACAAGTGCACAATAACTTTCCCTTTTTCGCGAAGGCAGTTTGGCGTCTTTTGCAAAGGCACCTTGGCCATTTTTGACGACGGCAACCTGGTTTTTTTAGCAAAGGGAACCTGGCTTGTGGCTGTAAACTGACGTTTATCATAAACAACCAGGCATTCAAAAGCAACCTGGATTTTTAGCAAAGGCAGCAGCTTCGCGTTTTTCGCAATATCAACTTGGCGTTTGTCGTAGCTATAGATTTTTCGTGAAAGCAATCTAAATATTTTTCACAAAGGCAACTTTTCTGAGTATGAGTTATTAGAACTAAAACTAATAGTACGAGTTAATATCAAAATTATATCTGACTTTACCTATCTCAATCCACAGCCGATAATTCCGATGTTCACTCAAAACGTTCGCGAAGCATTCCGCACGGTGGGCTGGCTGCGCGGGGTCTGGCTGAGGATCTACGCGGCGACCAGGATCCCGCTAGCTCCCGTTTACGGGGGATTCCCTGTTAAACTGATCACGCACTTAGGGAAGCCGATATATCCCGTAGAGGGGGATACTCCTGAAAGTTTACAGAAAAAGGTAAATTAGTGATACTTATGCCAACGATAACTACTTTAATTTTTATCAAGTGACGGACCCAGTTGGCATAATGGTCACCATGCCGGACGGCCAAACACAGGGTTGCGGGATAGATTCCCGCCTCAGACAAGTATTTATGCTTAGATATTTGTATGTGGTCTGGTTGTTTCTAAGTATTTTATATGTATTTTAATACAAAAGAAAAGTACTTAAGTAGTATATCTGTTGTCTAGCACCCATAACACAAGCCTAGTTACTTAGCTTGGGGATAACGATGTTTGGAATGTCCTGCAATATTTATTTTTATCTATACTAATATTATAAAGCTGTAGAGTTTGTTTGTTTGTTTGAACGCGCTAATCTCGGGAACTACAAGTTCGAATTGAAAAAATATTTTTGTGTTGGATAGTCGTTTTACCGAGGAAGGCTATAAGCTATTTTATATATCGATATTTCCACGGAATCGGTAGTCACCCAGGTGAAACCGCGGAGCGATGCTCTTCACTACATAGTCACTACATAGTATAAAACAAAGCCGCTTTTTCTGTCCCTATGTCCCTATATCGCTATGTATGCTTAAATCTTTAAAACTACGCAACGGATTTTGATGCGGTTTTTTAATAGATTAAGTGATTAAAGAGGAAGGTTTATATGTATAATACAAGCATAATACAGCCGTGCGAATCCGGGGCGGGTCGCTAGTATAAAATAAAGTCACTTTTCGCCGTCCCTATGTATGCTTAGATCTTTAAAACTACGCAACGGATTTTGATGCGGTTTTTTTAAATAGATAGAGTAATTAAAGAGGAAGGTTTTAAATATAATACTTGCATAATACAGCCGTGCGAGTCCGGGGCGGGTCGCTAGTTTAAAATAAAGTCACTTTTCGCGATCCCTATGTATGCTTAGATCTTTAAAACTACGCAACGGATTTTGATTCGGTTTTTTTTAATAGATAGAGTGAATAAAGAGGAAGGTTTATATGTATAATACATGCATAATACAGTCGTGCGAAGCCGAGACGGGTCGCTAGTTTAATATCAAATTCACAAATAAAAAAAAATTCAAAATTCTTTTCTCAAATTTCCAGGTGTCAACAGCAATAGAAGACCTAATAGAGCAGCACCAGCGCGTCCCCGGCAACATCCTACTAGCTCTCCTAGAACGCATCTACGAGATGCCAAAGAGGATGAGAACCGAACAGAAGCCGGAGACGAACGGGAAATGTCACAACGGAGTCGTCAAGACTGACGGCTCGGCTGTCAGCAAAACTGACGACGCGCTCAGTGACAGCTGTCAGAGTGACAAACACAAAGTGTCGTAGGAGCTGAGACTTGGTGTGAGTGTTTTTTAGACGAGTGTGAAAGGCTGTGCCTTTTTTTTTTGGATAAGACAAAAACGTTTTTTTTGTAAGGTGTCGGCTGCATAATTGTAGCCCCGGTAGAGTTCGAAAATTACAAATTATTTGTCTGTGGTCTGGTTGTTTCCATGTATTAAAAGTAAATATTTACAAAAGAAAAAGTATTTATGTAGTATATCCGTTGTCTAGCACCCGGCGATAAATGGCGATGTGTGGAATGTCCTGCAATATTTATTTATTTATTTTATTTTATTTATACTATTATTGGAATGTTTGCATTCTAATAATTTTTGTTTGATAAATTGATGAGTTAGAAGCAGGGACTTAAATACCGGTAAAATACAGTAACGTTATCTGTGGAATTGCAAGATAACGTTATTTGTGAGAGAAACGATATAACAAAACGATATTATTCAAAGCTTTGAATATGTATAACGTTATAATAACGTTACGTTATATTGTCAATTTAACGTTATTAAAAATATTGTTATTCATATAATAATGTTATAATTATTGTTTTTATGCTATCTCTTTTACTCAAAGTAATGTTTACTTTTTCTTCGTGTGAACTATCGAACGCAGTGCTCTCTCTGGCTACGTAAGGGTGTAATCTATAGGTACATGTACGTACTATGTAATAGTATAAATGAGAAAGATTAGATTTTTGTTTGTTTGTTTGTATTGAATTTGCTTCAAAACCACTGGACCGATCTGAATAATTCTTCTAGTGTTGGATATCTCAAATATCGAAGAAGGCTAAAGGTTACATAACGTCCTGAAATTTACTATTACTTTGGTGTTAGATATATGTTTAGTAGGAATAGGTAAAATTTCCGAAACACATTTTTTTATCATAGTGAATCTACGATTAAAAGTAAAATAAACCAATCAATAATGTAGCGATTAATTTTCACAGTGCAATTAGTATATACCTAATACCTACCAACCACCTCTTCTGCGGCCAAGCAACGTTGCCGCTGCGTTCGAAACCGTGCGCGAGCGGTAGTACCTACCAGGTACCACCGCTCGCGCGCACACGGCGGCAACGTTGCACGTGCGCGCTGCCGCACAGTGGCTCGAAACGGCAAATGATGAACATAGGGCTGTTTTTGATGCAGATCGTAAGCCGTCAAAATATGAAAAAAATGTATGAAACGTCACATGTTTTGGTCTCTAGGTTACAAACCAGAGCAGCTTACGCACTCTAACTTTTAGGCATGTTAGTTCAACTCATATCTCTCATTTGACACCACAAACAGCTTGCTATATAGATGACTTTGGAAAATAGAAGCCATTGAAAATACTCTATTTTCAATTGAATTTTTTATGACCAAATCTTTAACTATCGTGGTTTTTTTTACTAATCGCTAGAGCTTCTTTATAAAAACATAAAATATTTTATAAAAACATTCAAAACATTAATATTTTCCGAGAAAATCGGCATTATTTAAAAAAGTACTAGAAATTTTGGCCTTTAGCATCAAAACCAAAGTCGATAACTTTCATCACTGAGGCGTGTTAGTTCAACTCTTTACCTTTAATAAGGCACCACAAACCACACAAACAGCTTGATCCATTTGCGACTTGCGGAGCATTTAATTTTTTAGAGTAAAAAAATTATGAGCAATCTTTAATATTTTTTTTTATTGCTGCCTATCGCAAGGGCTCTTCGGAGAAACTTAAAAGATTCTATAAAAAAATTTAAAACATTCATATTTTCTAAGGAAATCGGCATTATTGTAAAAAAATAAATATTAATAAGCCGATTTTCTTAGAAAATATTAGTTTTTTTTTTAGAAAATACTACACATTACTACCTACTTACTATCTACTTCTTTCTTAACTTACCTTTAAAACTTTTTCGCAAACTAAACATTTTGAGGTCTTATTATTATCCTCAAGATTGAAATATCTGTAAACTTTGTTGATTTTTTTTCGACCCATTTCGCTTTGACCAACTGATGCGCAAATTCCGCCGCGCGTGGCGCGGATTTGTAAAATGAATAAGTTTGGCAACGTCGCGTATTTATCGTTATAATAACGTTATTTTTGCAGTTAAAATTTCGTTCTGTTACTCGTAAAACGTTATACAAAAGATCGATAACGAAATGTTTGCTGAGATACCGATACTATTATAACGTTTTTATAACGTTAAACATTCTGTTATGGATAACGTTTTAAGTCCCTGGTTAGAAGACTTTAAATTTCAACTAAAGCAGGTGTCTAGTATCTTGCTTGTGTTGAAAACATTTAACAGCCGTTTTGGAGCTCTACGGTGGGTCTGCAATTATGCAGCCGACTGTACCTGAAGGTAATAAGGGACACGAAAAGATTGTTTAATCCCTTGATATTAGACACAAAATAACATAGAAAATAAACAAAATGAATTTTCGGACTGTCAATAAAGCAAATATTTATCTTTCCCTATTTTTACGAAACATTTAGTATATAATTAATGTGGCAGGTGTCCCTTATTATCCGCAGGGAACTTATAATACAATTTATTTGTCTGTAAACTGACCTTAGTACGTTGAAATAAGGTGCATTTTGCTTTGAACTAAATACGTAAGACAAACTAAAATTAAGTAAATTCAAAGCAAAATGTATACAGGGTGAATTTTTTATGTGGGCCTTCAGGGCTATATCCTAAACTATAAGAGATAGCGAAAAATGCTGAAAGGAGTTGCGTGCCCGATTTTGACAAAAACAAAAACTGCATCATTAGATTTTTGTAAAACTCATTACCCCAGCCAGGAATCGAACCTGATGATTTTGCAAAAAAATAATCATCCTATATTTTTATACCAATCGATAATCTTGCTGATATCATAAAGGCCCACATAAAAAATTCACCCTGTATATCTTTATAAACGCGAGAGAATTATTTCTTGTTTTTAGTAAAAAATCTTGAATATAATAAGCATTATCTTAATCAAAGAATATTGCTTTAAATTAAAAATTCTGCTTATCATTTTAAGACAAATGAATTATTCTCTGTGCGAGTGAGCTCTGAAGGCCAATTCCCGTAAATAATATTGTTTAAATTACATTTCAATATCATCCCAATTGCATTTCGATTGCAAAAGATACCCATATAGTCAGTTTTTTTTTTACAAAAAGCTAACTTTGAGGGTATTTTGAGCTACTTTGAGGGTATTATTTGTAATCGAAATAATATTGAAATGTAATTTTAAATGGTTATTTACGAGAATTGGCCTTCTGGTCACATGGGGTTCAGCTAATTAGTAATCCGACTGTAGGTATGATATCCTTTGTCTTTCACCCATATAACAACCCTAGTTGATTTACTGACTAAGCAGTGTTTATAAGTTAGGTGGTTAGGTTTTTAAAATTGACTATTTAATTCAGTGTTTGTAAAACCATTTTTTTTTTATCTTAAGTACCTTAAGATAAATAAGGGCCAATTAAAAGTTTTGATATTAGTGACAAAATAACGAGATAAATAAACAAATGAATTGGTTTTTCATATTGATAATTAAGCAAATATTTATCTAACGACCTGTTTTTAAGGGGGGTCCATACGCCAACGACCTTGGTACACAGCCTACTAAATAGTTACTACCGGCACCGGTCGTCTTCGTTGGTGAACATTGTTGATTGTTACAAATGTGTTTTGTTTTTCTCAAAAGTGCTGCAATGGAATTGTAGGTGAGTATTTTATCAACATTTTGGTGTGACTTTGAGCCAAAAATTCCCTATAGTTTTAAAGCTATCCTAAAATTAAGAATTAAAACTGGTCTAGCTTTGAAATGAAAAGGAATTTTCGTCTCAAATTACCCCAAAATATCGGTAAAGATCTCACCTACAATTCCATTTTAGCACTTTTGAGAAAACCAAAACACATTCGTTACTATCAACAATGGTAGTTGTAAGCGACGGGTATTTCTGGTACGTTGCGTTTGGCTGCATAAGCAGCCTTAAATAATTTACCTAAATTTACGAAATATTTTAATTTAGGTGGTAGGTGGCCCTTATTACCGGCATGTACCTTATAATACAATTTATTTGCCTGATACTGTTCTCAGTACGTTGGAATAAAGTGCATTTTGCTTTGAAACTATATACGTAAGACATAAATATTTACATTATTTTTAAATTTAGATATATTCAAAGCAAAATGTAGGACTTTTGGCAAAAAAAAAACATAAATATCGCCTTTAGATGGAATTAAGTGAAACTTATTTTATTCCGTAATTCCATCGAATTTTAAGGCCGTGTGTAGATGCCTTTACTTGCATTATCTTGTTTCTTCAATATTTGTAAAATATTAAGGAAAATTATCCTGAAGCTAATTCTTGTAAAAAAACATTGTTTAAATTACAATGCAATAATATTTCGATTGCATTTCGGTTACAAAAAATACTCTTAAGGTGAAAGGGTACCGGCGTTCTCTCAATACAAACATAGTCGACTGTTTCCTCCCTTTATAATGACACTAGAGCATATTTTTTTTTGCATAAAACCTATAATAGCCATTATTTTCTAATTATCATAGAAATTATGATTTAAAAAAAAGCATAGGGGCATGGTCATGGCAGTTATAAGTTTTATGCAATAAAAATATTTGTTCTAATGTCATTATCCAGGGAGGAAACGTTTGTATGGAGAGAGAGTAGGTACCCTTTCCTTTTAAAATCAGCTCTTTTTTTGAAGACGTGAATACGACTAGTAAATTGATGGAACACCTGCATTCACAAAAAAGTTGACGTCATGAACCGTTCTCATTGTGTGACGTCATTGTCACGTTTCCGATGCGTGTCGTCATTGCCACGTCCGATGACGTCATGTCAACAATGACGTCACACAGCATGCAGCAATATAAAACAAACGCAAGACGTGGCAAGTGTCTCGTTTTTGTTTTATATTGTTTAATAATAATATCGCTCATCTAAGCTTGTGTTATGGTGACGAGTGACGAATAGAAGACATACAACGGAAAACAAATATAAATGAAAAAAAATGAGAAACAATTTTTCATCGGTTTCTTATTTCTCGTTTTTCTCAAAATTATCGTCCGTAAACCGACTTCACAGACAAACATTTTTTTTTCCAAAAAAAAAACTGACTTCGATGGTATTTTGAGTCACTTTAAGGGTATTTTTTGTGATCGAAATGATATTGCAATGTCATTTAAACAATATTATTTACCAGAATTGGTCTTCTGATCATCCTCTTCCATCGCTATAGCGATTACGTTGTATGTCACAGATACTCGAATTTATTAATTAGTATTTAACATTCCTTTCGAACGATTTTATTTATCTTGAAAATTGTGTAGGCAACTTATTTATATATATTTTTGTGTGACATATCGTCTATGTGATAATGGAGAAAAAAATACTGATAAAATATATTGTTACGATCCTAGCTAATATATAAACGCGAAACTTGGTTTGTTTGTCATAAAAAAAGGCATTGGTCAAGATTGGCATTCTTTTTACTTAGCGTGGCCATTTACCTTACTTCATAAATTAGTTACAGAATGCTAAAACAAACAAAAAATGTTTAAGGGCGTTATATCTAAACTCAGTCGGGGCACAGTTATATCGCTTTAAATAGTATATACAGGGTTATTTATTGGTAATTATACTAGCAAGCAGTTGAAGGCTACTTCTTCTGTGCACTGTAATACACAACTTTTGTTCTACGACTTTTGGAAATTCGAAAAAAAAAAATGAAAATTTTGAGGTCATGTAAATTTGAAAATAGCTGATTTTTTAAAACAAAAGTCATTCAGCCTGCCTAGCATGAAGACCAAAACACGATACGATAAAGCGATATCACGCGATATAACTAGATCAACTCTCAAAATATGATAGATAAAGCCGCCGTGTTAAATTTTTATTATAAATTGCGATAAAAATTATGATAAAAATTCAACATGGCGGCTTTATCTATCATATTTTGAGAGTTGATGTAGTTATATCGCGTGATATCGCTTTATCGTATCGTGTTTTGGTCTTCATGCTAGGCAGGCAGACCAAGAACAGTAGATATAACTTAAAAAATAAGTAAAATTAATAAATTAATGGAATAAAATTAATGAATTAATGGTTAATGACCTCTCCGTGTAAAGAACAGCTGATTTTCAGGCAAACTTAACCTCAAAATTTTCAAAAAAAAATCGAATTTCCAAAAGTCGTAGAACAAAAGTTGATTGTTTAGGTACACAGAAGTAGCCGTCAACGGCTTGCTAGTATAATTACCAATAACCCTGTATATTTTGTTGCACAAGTAGATACCTTCAGTAACATAATTGCAGACACACCATACAGTTTTAAAATATCTATTAGAATGTTGTAGGATTTTAAACTAAAGCATGACCCGAGAGACCTACTTGAGTTCAAAATATTCTAATAATAACAATTTTAGAACTCTACAGTGGGTCTGCACTTTGTTGCCTGATTGTTCAGCATTCTCAATTCTTAAAATAGATATAACTCCGCCTCGAATGAGTTTAAATACGACACCCCTTAACATTTATTGTTTGTTTTAGTATTCTGCAACTAATTTATTAAGTTTGGTTCATGACCGCGCAAATAATAAAAATGGCAGCCACTTCTCCTAGTAAAAGTTCCATTGTCTTTTGTAATATAAGTAAACCCGTGGGAAGCAGCTAGTTTATACTATAAGTACATACCTACTTATTAATGTGACTTATTTTTAGTTTGGAGAAATCCAATAACGCTAGAGCGCTTGCAATTTGTAAAAAAATGAAATCAAATAAAATCAATTGATTTATTTATACAATTTGCTTTATAATATACTTGAATTGAAGCATATACACTATAAAAATCCATGATTAATTATATTCCTTACTTTTTCCTTAGGAAATGTTTTTGTGATATAAAATACAAAATGTTAACGTTAATACAAAATTGTAAGCATTTGTTAGTTTTAGACATGTTTTAGGTATAATTTGAAGCGTTATTTGACATATTTATTACTTATTAGTCATTGAATGACCTCTTCCAATATGGCCAACCAGTTGAAGTAATTGGACAAAAACATTTCAATTATTTCAATTTTAATATTATTTGTAAAAGTTGAATTTGCTAGACAACAATGATTCAACTTGTTTGTTAGTCCGGTTACCGAACTAATGGTGTAGAAAGAACCAATCAGCGTGCAGCGTCTTGGCGCTGATTGTTGGATTTATTTGTCCTTGGTAGAGAAAAGAACCAATCAGCTCCAAGATACTGCATCTTGGAGCTGATTGGTTGATTTATTCTGGTTGAGAAAAGAACCAATCGGCGCCGGCGTGCAGTATCTTGGCGCTGATTGGTGGATTTGTCGCGTGATCATCTGTGCTGTTGATTCGCTGTCTGCGACGATGAAAATATAATGATAGGCTTGTTTTTTTCTTCTTGAAAGGAGTAATTATGAAATCAAATGTACAATAAATACTTATGTATAATATTTATGTAATTTGTAGGTATGTATATTGAAATAAGAAAGTGATAAGGGCGTATTCATACAGAGAGCTCTGTATGTCAAAGGTCCCTAAGTGTGCCAGGCGTTAAACCAAAATGTGTTTAGTATGTGCATTTTAGTAATTTAATTAGGAAATGTATGTATAAATTAATTACTTAATTTGCAAACGACTACTTAACAAATATAAGTTATTTTCAAATAAATACAGTCTTTCTTATTTATTCTACACATTCAAGACGCATCCTTCCTATCCAAAATCTTACGATCTAATTAGTTGTACTTATTATAACCATGCACATCCCTGGATTGCTGTCAAAAATACCTTGATACTAGCATGGACCTAATAGCACACTAATAGGTCCATAATAATAGGATCCATGGATACTGGTAGGTAGGTATATCCCATAGAAATCCATGTAAGTTCCTTTGGTATGAATGTTCAAATTCCATGCTTGATGCTTGAGGCTTATTAAGGCTTTTACACACGTCCCAATTTGGTCGGGTCCGACATCAGTGTTGCCACATTTCAATTCGACAAATCTGTATCGTTAAGTGAAAAAATCTGTGTAAAATCTGTATGAGAACAGCTATAACTGTATAAAATCTGGACTATTCATAATCGTAGACAGAGAATAAATAGTTATTCTCTGTCTACGCTCCATAATACCTAATATTAAAAATGAATAGTTCAGATTTTATACAATTATAGCTATTCTCATACAGATTTTACACAGATTTTTTCACTTATCGATACAGATTTGTCGAATTGAATTGTGGCAACATTGATGTTGGACCCGACCAAATCGGGACGTGTGTAAAAGCTATTAGATGTCTTTGCTTGCTTGGGAACATGTACTCTCTCTGCTACTCTCTGTATGCTATTGTGCAATATTATATTAATTAGACTAAGTTAAGTTAATTTTTTAAAATAACTATTACTTAATTATTGAACGTCTGGTGCAGACATGTCTGTTGATACCTATTTTTACTATATTACATAACATCTGTAAACCTAACATCATAGGAACACAGTCAATCAATAAATGATTTCTGATTTCTGATTTCATGCAAAATATTTTAATGGCAGTATGGGAAAATGGCCCGAGGTCGTTAATATTTTCTTTTAATTAAAACATTCTAGAAATCATCCGAACGAAACTTTAAAATTAATGCATTAACGCTATTTCTTTTACACATACTGAAATGAAAAGAGATAAAAGTAATTGATTTATAGATTTTACTGTCATCACATTGTCAATGCCATGTCAAACTTCTGTCAGTGTCATCCATCAAATGTCAAATTCGGATTTTGTTGTTTTGCCAAAATGCTCGAAATATCGAATTAATTAATATTTCTCTATTTACACGGAAACAATGAGTTCTGACTCCGACGAAGAAAATGTGGTCCGGTATGGAACACCGCTGGAACCATACGAAGAAGGTTAGTTTCATAAATCCTACCCATTAGTTACATGCGACGAATAGGTATCACACTGCGACGTCGTCTCTTATCATCTCAGACACTTATTCGAGGTGTAACAAGACACGCTCTCTTGTTTCTCTCATTCGTGTTTACAATCTAACGTATTTCGATTGAATTCTTCTCAGATGAGCTCCCCACTAAACGTAAATACCAGCAACCCGCTGACCAATACGCCGTCGATGAACATGGCCGGCGTAGATTCCACGGCGCCTTTACTGGAGGCTTCTCCGCTGGCTTCGGTAACACTGTCGGCAGTCAGGAGGGATGGACTCCGACCACGTTTAAGAGTTCTAGATCGGAGAAGGCACAGTTTTCTGTAAGTACGCTCAATAACCCACCTTTAATTTTATGGTTCACGATTAACGGTCTCTCTGTCAAGTACTATCCCACGATTAACGGTCCCCCTGAACTGGGGGAGTCGATAAGCGCTAATTTCTAGTAAGATCATTTCATCCTAATAAACTTAATAAAATACAATGTATCAACCAATTTCCGCTCCATAGACCTTAGACCATCACTTATGTGGGGAAATCTGAAGATTAGTATTATAGTATAACTAAAAGTTAAGTTCATTACACTCCTACCAAACCCTTTCTTACTATCTAGCCAAATATTATTTATGTATTAATTTTACCACTTAGTTTTACAGATCATCATTGTGATCAAAGAAACAAGGCTGTAGCCTTCCTACAGGCTCTTGCCATCCTCAGACACCATCTACCAGCTTATTACCTGCTGGATAAAACAACTTAAGAAATAAAGATGATCTGACCATGCCCGGTAGTAGGCTCCGAAAAATAAACAGGTCCTTTAATAGCACATGTGTGCTCTATTATAATAAATTACCTAAAGATGTATTGTATATAACATGTCCATTAACAGGTTTAAAATTTTTATAAAGCAGAAATTGTGCGGTGAGGTGTATTATGATAAGGACTCATGGACATAACTTTAATTGCTCCATTTCTAAAATATCTTTAAAAATATTTGTTATCTTCACCTTTGTGAGCATGTCACAAAAAAGCAAAACCCCCTATGAATTTCTTGTGCCTTCTTCTCATTGGAGGGCGCTTTCCAAAGGCACACATCCTAACCGAATTTTTAAGACGTTTCAAAGTGATGTAATGCACTGCACCTATAAAAAATTGAGTTTGAGTTTACCCAACTGGAAAACTAAAGGTTATGTTTTTCGTGCCTATGTCGGCGTATAGTCAGACATCAGAAGTAAAAGCCGAGTTTGATCAAATATTATTAATAACACAATTTGAGAATCAGAAGCCAAACCTACAAAATGAAGGAAGCGGGTAACGGGTAACAAATAACGGGTAGCCAGATAAAACGGTTCCCACATGAACCACAGACGTGGACGGTGAAGCGAACCACATTTCACCTTTTATTATTAACAAATAAATAATTTAGAAATCAATTAATAATTAATCAGAATAACACTTGAATAAAGGAAGTGACGAGAGCAGCGACAGTCAGTCACAACAGGCAACGATCCGTAAAGGTCCGTTCGCCAGGACGCAATCATGAGAAATGCGTGCCGGTCCAACGTTGCAGCTCGTTTTATAGCAATTCCGAAGTGGGGAGACTCGCCACGCCCTTTAGGCGTTAACGCTTGAAAAACGTACTAGTAACGCCATCTGTTGGTTGCCTGTCGTAACTGTCTACCGCAAACTCATATTGGTGCTGCCGCCGTCACGGCCATTCTGACAAGTCGCTCGTCCTCGAGCGTCTAATTTCTCTTATCTGAAATAAGCAAACACAATTGAATTACTTGATCTAGACTAGATCGTAGTTCATAAAAGCTAGATCTCTATAGCTTATGACAACACAAAATGATTATCATTATTACTGAGTTCTGGTCTCAATCACATCCTTTCTAATAGGAAGTATCCCTTCAGTTAGACTATTGATAGTCTAGCTCATTACTAAACGGTGATCCCTTCATCCTAACTACTGCTGGTCTAGATCATCGCTGAACAATGACCCCTACAGCCTAACTACTGCTGGTCTAGATCGTCTCCCACTTTAAGGGAAAGATCCCTACAGCACAACCACTGCTGGTCTAGATCGTCTCCCACTTTAAGGGAAAGATCCTTACAGCACAACCACTGCTTCTTTTTTTTTTTTTCATTAAATAATTCGCTGGTCCGGTAGTAAAAACCCTTCAGCTGACTACTACTTCATCCCTTCAGTCTGAACACTGGACCGGATTGTGCTAGACCGGAATGACATCCCTTTAGCTGACTGTGCTAGACCGGATTGACATCCCTTTAGCTGACTGTGCTAGACCGGATTGACATCCCTTTAGCTGACTGCTAGACCGGATTGACATCCCTTTAGCTGACTAGACCGGACATTAATGTCCCTGTAGCCAAACATGCTAGACCGGATAATAATCCCTTTAGCTGAGTCATTGGACCGGATTTTCCCTTCAATGGCTCTCTCATTTTACTTTTTTTTTCCTCTTTTTTTTTTTTTTTTCTCTTTTTTTTTTCCTTTTTTTTTTTACTTATTCTTTTTCCTTTTTTTTTTTTCTTTACTTTTTTTTTTTTACTTATTCTCTTTTTTTTTACTCTTAATTTTTTTTTTCTTTACACTTTTTTTTTACTGTTTTTTTTTTTATTAATTTGGTCAGCTTGGTGTACAACAACACCGGTTACGACATTAAAGGAAAGTTCAGCTTCAGTATCACCGACCCTGTCTGCACTAACATTATTACGACCAGTATGTTACTGAGGTTTGCATCCGCCGTCACGGTCCCATCGTCCTCGTCACCTTCATCGCTACAATTTTTTTTTGGGAAATCTTAAGATAAGTCTCACCAGATACTTTTCGCAGATTTTCGTGCTCGTATTTACAGATTCCATAGCGCTACTTGTTTGTTCCATTCATACCAATGACTATCCAAAACGGTGACATTTCCAAAATGTCCTTTTATTCCAAACACCCGTAGACCCCGCAGCTCTAATTTGTAGCCATGATGAGGCACCCGTGGGCCCCACAACGACAGTCCGTAGCGGTAAACACCCGCAGCACGCGTGCACCATAGCAAAACTGAGAACAGAATTGAAAAGCATTAGTAATATCACTGGCTGTTACGCATTTAGAGAACATGTAAACCGGGGAAATGGCCACCACGCGTACAGAGTACACGTGATATCCGCCGCTATACGTACTGTATACGCTAAGCGTACCCTCTCAAGGTAATGGCTAAAATACTGAAGGGCTCTGACGACAGCAAGAATCGAACCTGCTTGACAAAACTCAATTTTTCACGACTCGGCCTAACCTGATTTTCACTAGTCCCCTATTCAATCTCAGTCACTAAGAATGAACACTTTTTCAAGTTGAGTTAAGTAGTATAAGGCCCTGATACCTTCAACATTCTTATATCTGGTTTGTACGTACAGCTACAATGTGCTAAAGATAACGAGATGAGGGATATAGTTGAACCGCTATCGATCAAAGTAGTTATATCCTGAACAATGGCTACTCACTATTGGTGGAAGTTACTAAAACGTAATAAAAATTAACAGTTTTTTTTTGTTCACCGCTTCATATCTTTCCTCGGCAAAAGAAGTTTCGTCTTTATGGCCCAGCCTGTCACAGAACGAACAAGGTTCAGACCTAGTCGGCACAAAAACAAGCTTGGAAGTCGTGGCACTCCACGTATCCATGAACTACTCGATCCCTGATCGATTCGAGGTCCCTTAGTTCACGAAGTCTGCCCATGTCCCAACTTACCACACGAAAAACTCTTGACGCCACTATCACACGAAAAACACTTGACATCACTGACCATACGAAAAACATTTGACGTCACTACCACCACGCTTTCGCGATACATCCGCAACTTGTTCACCCGATGCAATATTCCTCAAAGCACTAACCGGTTTAACATAGATCGAGATACATTTGACCAAACTGATTGGCAAAAGTCCCTACACTCTACGTAGACAAAGAAATGAACGACGCGCGCAATCCGCATACGTAGGGCATCTATCGAAATTCGCACTAATAACAACAGCGAAAACACACACGATATCTTACTCCAGGTACGATCACTCGATACCTACTCATTAAACCTTTTAGCGATCACCGATACGCGAAAAACACTCTTAATTGCTCCAACTATTGAACACCTTTGCACGATCTACCTCCGCACACCAATCGTTAATATTGTGTAGATCGGGATTGAAATTCAAAATATAAAAGTGTTGGTTCGACCTACCCGCATAATTTAATCGAACGAATATCGTCAACAATACAGTCGGTGACCGGGGAATATTCCAGCGTCGATGGGGCGTTTCCCTACGCGTTCTGAATCTCGTGGTAGACAATTTCTATCAATCTAGCAATCTAGACGGAGACCGCAACTGCTGACTACAATCACAAGTCGACGACCGGTTTCACGACCGCGACGCTGTACGCTTACCGGGACACTAACCCATACATTCGCTTCGACGGCGATTAACGATGCACGCTACGCGATTCGTTGATTGCAACGCACTGCGGCTTAGCTACGACGTTGTTCGCTGATGTTTCGATGACGACTTATTACAAATGACATCTTCCGGCAATAATACTGCACGATAACTTAAACACACTGAAACGGATGAAGCCTTAGATTCTTCCTCCAACGTCCTCTTGCGAACCATCGCTGCCTTTATCTCAAGCTTGTAATTTAATTAGTTTCGATTGTTCGCGATATCCACTGTCAGGCCGGTCGCGGCTATTCACCACAACACAATTTACCAAAATCAACGTAAGTATTGCTGTACACACTCCTGAACACAAATTCACCACACAACACGGAACAATCACTAAAACTTACTGAAAACAGAATCTCTAGCCAAATTTAAGGAGTAGTAGTAGGCTAGAGCTGTTGTATAAAGAACTAGCAAGTTCGCATGATCCTTTCCACTTGTTCATCAGTTCTGCCAGCACCTGCATCTATTAGGTGAAGCTGAATGCTATCTCTACTAAAATCCTCTATTTCACTTCAACACGTTTAGGTTTACGTATCTCCTGCAGACCATAAAACTACACTTCCTAATATTGAATGAAAATCCATGGCAGATAAAATTCTCGACAATTTGTCCAAACGCTCGAGTCTCTCCTCCACGGTACCTGACTACGAAATCGAAACCACGTCGGCTAAAAAAGGAAGTAACCGATCCTTATTGATTCCTTCGAAACGTTATTTCGACCCAGTAAGACACTGTATTCAAGGCAATCATCCGGAAGGACGTAAAAAGTCATTAAAAGCGAGATCTTCTAGACTCTGGTATCACAAGTTATCTGCTCCGCGCCATTAACTGTTCCTGTCATATTCTGTCATATTCGCCAGGTCAAACGATCCTTCACTACTAAACAGATTGGAAATACCTTTTCCAATTAGGCTACATTCAGAACCTGGGTCAAAAGCAAAAGAAAAGGTCCATCATCACACAGACATTGACAGCCCTGCAGCACACGTTGACCCCTCTCTTAACCAACGCTGCTGACTCACGACAACAATTCCCGCCGAGCTCACCGCAGATTCAGCAGGCAACTTGAACCGGTGCCTCTCCAGTATCAACCTGAAACTGGAGAATCTGATTGAAAATGATCCTGCACCAGCATCGGTCGAGAAAACCACGCCTTCAAAAGTTCTCCCATTTGTAGGCCATCCAACCTGCTCCGAGTGAACCTGCAAGTAAAGTAACTGCACGTCCCTTAAGACTGTGGGTCAAGGTCACGACCAAGTCAATTTATTTCAGCTGCTGCTTCGCTACAACTGTTCCAGACAGGTGACACCAGCCTTCTATGCCCGAATCCGGGTTATCAGGGTCAAAAGAAACCAAGAACACGGAACTTGGCGTACCAAGTCAGGCCACCAATCTTTCGACCAATTTAGAGAACACAAACCCTTAACATTGAAATTTTAATTTACATGATCACTGCAGCTGAATCTCCAGAAGTGGGCTGATGATCAGATCCCACTTCTGATGTCGGCGTATAGTCAGACATCAGAAGTAAAAGCCGAGTTTGATCAAATATTATTAATAACACAATTTGAGAATCAGAAGCCAAACCTACAAAATGAAGGAAGCGGGTAACGGGTAACAAATAACGGGTAGCCAGATAAAACGGTTCCCACATGAACCACAGACGTGGACGGTGAAGCGAACCACATTTCACCTTTTATTATTAACAAATAAATAATTTAGAAATCAATTAATAATTAATCAGAATAACACTTGAATAAAGGAAGTGACGAGAGCAGCGACAGTCAGTCACAACAGGCAACGATCCGTAAAGGTCCGTTCGCCAGGACGCAATCATGAGAAATGCGTGCCGGTCCAACGTTGCAGCTCGTTTTATAGCAATTCCGAAGTGGGGAGACTCGCCACGCCCTTTAGGCGTTAACGCTTGAAAAACGTACTAGTAACGCCATCTGTTGGTTGCCTGTCGTAACTGTCTACCGCAAACTCATATTGGTGCTGCCGCCGTCACCTATATTTGTTTGTTTGTTTGTTTGTTTGTAGTATTCTTTTTTTTCATGATGTTATGGTATAAATAAACATTTAATTTATTATTATTTCAGAACCAAAAAGCGGAAGACTTCATGGATGAAGAGGATCGCAGCGAGTACGGTATCGCGCCGCGTCATATGCAGACACACAGCGAGTTTTCAGGACACAAGCGAAGTAGAGCCCAGGGTTTCCACGACGGACCTATACCAGGTAACTTTGAAAATAAAACTATTTCATAACACTAAATAGACGAAGATCCTGCCTACTGCCAGACCTTTGTGATTTTATAAAAAACTAGCTGCGCCACGCGGTTTCACCGGCACAAGTCCCGATCCCATGGGAATATCAAAATAAAAAGTAACCCATAGCCATCCCCCATAAATGGACTTTCCAACACAAAAAGAATTATTCAATTCGAACCAGTAGTTCCTGAGATTAGCGCATTCAAACAAACAAAGTCTTCAGCTTTATAATTATTAGTATAGATAAAAACTACTCAGTGCATGCCTCCAACACAGTTATGAACAATGTGCAATTATGAAGTTGAGACCATAGATACTTGGAGAGTTATCAGGTAGCAAAGCCAACACTCGAACCTGTTAATTTTGCAAAGAAAATCACCTATATTTATTTTTGTACCAATCGACAATATCGCCCACCTTCCCAGGAGAACCAGTTCTCTCACAGCTCCTCCGTCCAGTCCATGAAACCGCAGCTGTCAAGATCCTTAAGTCAATGGGCTGGAGACCAGGACAAGGTGCCGGAGATAGAGTCACCAAGGAACAGAAGAAGAAAGCCAAGGAACAGCAGAAAGTCTACGGGTGTTATGTTCCTCCGGAATTGAGACAGGTTAGGTCTTATAAATGTTTATCTAGAACTTGTGTTATTTCAGGGCTCCAATTATCAACATAGCAGTGGTTTATATTAAATACGGTGTTTTTTTTATAAAATAGAATAATTTACTAAATGTTGTTTTTTTTTTCAGAAAACTGACTCAAATTCAGACAGCTCCGATTCAGAAGTAGATTACGATACTCTATTTGCGCCAGACGACTATGAGCCCTATATTTTAAACCGTAAGAACGATCGTTTTGGGCTAGGCTACAGTGGACTCAGTCGTCACTCAGTGCTGGGCAACCTCGTGTCAGAATATGGCAGTGACGACCAGAGAAGCCGGTTGGTTATGACTGACAAGGGAAAGAAGGTAACTATATGACTATCAACCTTATACCCTACACCATATGGGCTTAGGAATTTAATTTCAAATACCGAAATGGTGTCATGGTTGTCCCTTAGTACCAAGGAAAGGTAAGTCATTAATCTACACTAATATTATAAAGAGGAAAACTTTGTTTGTTTGTTTGTTTGTTTGGTTGTAATGAATAGGCTCAAAAACTACTGGACCGATTTTAAAAATTCTTTCACCATTCGAAAGCTACATTATCCACGAGTAACATAGGCTATATTATATCCCAATACTCCCACGGGAACGGGAACTACGCGGGTGAAACCGCGGGGCGCAGCTAGTATGAAATAAGAATAGAAAAGGTCTTAATACGGATCCTTGAGGAACCCCCATTGTTACAAGAGATCCGGGAAATCCTGTTCGTTAACAACAACCCTCTAAACTCTATTAGGAAAAATTGACGACAATCCAGTTGGCACAATGGTTACCATGCCGGACTGCCAAACACAGGGTTGCGGGTTCGATTCCCGCCTCAGAGAAGTATTTATTCTTAGATATTTGTCTGTGGTCTGGTTGTTTCTATGTATTTGATGTATATTATTTACAAGATAAAGTATATAAGTTGTAAATCCGTTGTCTAGCACCCATAACACAAGTCTAGCTTGGGACTAGATAGCGATATGTGGATGTCCTGCAATATTTATTTATTTTTATTTTATTTATAGGTCTCTAAAATTTCCATTATTTTAGGTGTCAATAAGAGGCCAAGCATTCGGTGTAGGAGCCTTCGAAGCGGACGATGAAGATATATACGCAACTGAGGATATGTCACATTACGACTATACCATGGGCGGCCCAACACCGGAGAAAGACAAGCCTAAAGCTAAGAAGGATGGTTTGGGACATGTAAGTACACACTTTACAATTTGGTCTGAGATAGAAAGATAGATATAACTCTTTATTGCATGCACAAGTTATGAAATACATCAAAGAAATAAAGCTAAGAAGGATGGTTTGGGACATGGAAGCACACACTTTACAATAATAATTGTTTGTTACTTTACAATTTTGTTGCCAAATCATTTGGTATGAGATAGAAAGATAGATAACTCTTTATTGCACACACAAATTATAAAATACATCAAGGAATAAAACAGATGCACAATATGCGGCCTTACAACCTTAAGATGGGGAGATGGAATTTTACCTGACTAACAATATTGTCATTTGTGAGTGTTTTATTTTGTACCTAATCAAATTCTTATAAAACTTTTTTCAGGTGCTAGAAGGTTTCACACGTGCCACCAAGCCTTTCCCATCTGCTCCCTCATACCCCTCTCCCGCGCTGCCCCGCGACTACAAACCTGCCCCCGCCGCGCCCAAACGGACGCGGTTCCAAGCCACTGATGCTGTACCTAGAGAACAAGGTAAGATATACAACACCTCCAGCAGGATCTCATATGACACGATGAGGGAAGTAGCTGAATTAGACCAGGGGATTTGTCTAAATATCTTCGCAAATTATCTCACCAGTGCCGGTAAGGCACGGCGTAAGTTGCAGAACTAAGTCTATTAGCCTTTTAAGCCTGTTCGTGCTCAATGTTGTGTTCATTTCAGAATCAGAATCAGAAAATATTGATTGAAGAACTGGGTACAATATGGTGTTATGGGTTTTATATAATACAGTGCCTAGCAGTTTATCCTTTACGGATGTACAATAATTGGTAAAAATGTAAATAGCAAAGGCTAATTTATAAGTTAAGTACGTATGTTCGTTAACTTCAAGTTGATTAGGTAAGTAGATAACATATTAAATTCTTGACCGCATTCAGTCTTTACCTAAGATTCAAAATATTCATTTAGATTGCAGAATGTTTTTGATATAAGCCATTTCTTAAGTGTAAAACTTAAGAATATTAAAAATATTACCGTTTAAAATTTTTCCTGTCTCTCTCTTGGATGATGACAGAATATCAGTGTTCACTCGCTAGAGTGAAACTACACACTGAGTCATGGCCCTTTTGTACTGCTGCAACACACACATATTGTTTATACTTTGATTGGAGAGAAAATGTTGTAATAATTAGATTAAGTCCTTTTGTATAGCTATATGTGCGTTTTGGAGAACAAATAAACGTTATATCTATCTATCTATTAGACAATGCTTCCACATGCGGGCCCTATTGAAAGCGTCTATTTATACCTAGAGAGACGGCCTTTCTGACTTATTCAATTTCATCATCATTAATTTGTACAATAGTATCTCGCGGGTATCACGAGGAATAAGGTAACGTAAATCTATAAAATCCAAAACTAATGGACGGATCTAGCTAAAAGGCATACATATACATATAACTATTACTCAACACCGGATGAACCGAATCTTTCTCTGGTAAAAGCTAGTCCTTAATATAAACTAAGAAGATAAAAGATCCTAACATGGATCCTTGAGGGACCCCCATTAATACAAGAAATAGCGGAACGGGGAAGCGTTTTTCTTTAACATTAGCACTCTTAAACCTACCGCTTTGGTGAGAAGAGATAAAGTTCAAAACGTCATCCCTAATACACAATAAACAAGACATGGACGTAATAATATTACGTTATATAATATTACGAAACAAGATTTATTATTTATGACGTAACTATTGTCGTGTTTGTGTCCTAATATTTTCATATATTTCCTTTTTTTTAAGGTCTAGGCCGCCATGAACTGTCAGCAGATGCAAGAGGAGCCCTACTCGGTGAAACGCCTCTACCCAAACAAAAAGTACAAGAAACACCATCCACATCTCAAAACCAAGACTTAATTGGCAGAATAACTGGTCGAACTATTGACTTTTCGAGTTCAACAACTCAAAATCAGACTTCAACAACTACAAACGCGACTTCTACAGCTCCAAAGTCAATTTCTCAGCTAAATATCATTGATTTTACTCAGCCCAACGAAACTCCAGACTACATATCAATCAAAGACTCCGGTAAAGAAATTAAAAATGTATTCAAACCTTTTGCGAGCAATCCTTTGAAACAGAAAAGATATGAGAACTTTTTGGAGAATATAACGTTAGAGCGAGACAGCGATATGGATAGATTGAGTGAGTGGGAAAGGGAGAGAGAATTGTTAGAGTTTGAACAGGCTGCGAAGTTGTATAAGCCTTTGACTGGTATTATGGGTGATAGGTAAGTGGAAAAACCGAAATTGATTATTTTCGTATTTTCATAAATGAAAACCGGGCAAGTGCGAGTCGACTCTGGCACGAAGGGTTCCGTACGGCAACAGAAATACATCATATGAGAAAATTCAAAATGAATCCCTACTTTCCTTGGTCACGGCTTCACGCGTGAACGGCTGGATCGATTTCGCTAATTATTTTTTGTTGTGTTTGCTTTTGTCAGAAGATGGTTCTACACTAATATTATAAAGAGGAAAGATTTTTTTGTTTGTTTGTAACGAATAGGTTCTGAAACTACTGTACCTATTTTGATGAAACATGGTATGAGGATACATTAATTAATTGGAAGTAACATAGGCTACTTTTTATCCCGATATTCCCACGGGATCGGGACTTAAGCGGGTAAAACCGCGGGGTACACCTAGTAATATAAAAAAATTGTTATTTCTTTAGATTCACTCACGCAAGTGAACCGGATGACGCTACAAACCCTCTGTTAGCCGTCGCTAAAAGCTCGAATAACTACGGCTTAGCGACCGCTGAACAAATCGAAGCGGCTGCTAAAGGCTTGTATGGAGTCATGACTAGATCTAAAGTCGATTGGAGACCTGAGACTTTGGTTTGCAAGAGATTTAATGTGCCGGAGCCAGGTGTTACGAGGTAAGATTTGAATTGACGACCCAGTTGGCACAATTTGCAGCTATAACTTACAAAACACACTTGAAGTGGTAATCAATGCTGCAATAGCACTATTCTAACTCTTCTTAATCACTCATTTATCACTACTCTATAACCATTAATTCACTTCAAGCTCTAACATGAACACGCCCAAACCAGGGGTATAAGAGAGATACAGAACGCTTTATCACCCAATTGTTGGTGCCCTTACAGAACCTTTAGGTCTTAGAAATCTCTTAAGCAGCTCATGTAGCACTTATTCTTATAACCAAAATGTTAGTTGGGTAGTCACCATGCCGGACTGCCAAACACAGGGTTGCGGGTTCGATCCCCGCCTCAGACAAGTATTTTTGCAACTATTTCACGCCACATAGGTCGTGATAAACTATCTTCCTACTCATATTATATAAGTGAAAGTTTGTGTATGATTGTTACTCCTTCACGCAAGAACTACATAACAGGACTGCAATGAAACTCGATATGTAGTTAGCCAGAAACCTGGATTAACGATTATGAATAATTATTGTAAGCAATAAAATGTTACTGGCCCAAAAATTTCATAAATAATTTATGTTGTTTTTTTACAATAATTGTCTTTGATTTTTTTCAGGTTAGAACCGAAAAAGGACGACAAACCAAAAGTGTCTTATTCAATATTTTCATATTTAGAGTCTTCAGTTCACGACAAAGAAAGTTTCACGAAAGAACAGACCAAATTCAGTGGTTCTAAATCTTTGCAACGTGAGACACCTAAAAATACACAAAATGAGACTAAAAATACACAAAATGAGACTAAAAATATACAAAACGAGACTAAAAATAATGAATTCCCCAGAAAACTTGAAGTCAATGAATCGAACAAAAGAATGACAGTTGCTGAACTATTTTTGAAAGAATCCGAAAAGCAAAAAGAGAAAGGAGAAGAAGTTACAGAAACGATCAATCAGTTTGACAAAATGGATTTGTATCAGTCAATATTTCTGACTGACAGCGAAGAAGAGCCGGATGAAATTGGATTAACTGATAGTGACTATGTCGATAAACCTAAAAATGTTCTGAGAAATAATTCACCACCTAGAGGCATATTTGCAGACATAGATTTCGATGAAATTAATGCTTGGCGAAGAAACACTACTGATAAAACAGATTCTAAAGAAGACAATAATTTAAATAAAGAATCAGAAAAACTACCCACAGCTGAAAAAGCAACTAATTCTACAAATATGGACGTTGAAGAGACATACGGTCCGAAAATACCAGAGAATATACAAAAGAGATTAGAATCAGATTCGCTTAAAGTAAATGAAAAGGAACTAGAATCTGATTCTAAAAAAGGCAATCATTTAATAGAAATTGATTCGTCTTCGTCTGACTCCTGGGTGGATGCTAATGAAGTTAAAAATAAGAGATCTAAGAAAAAATCTAAACATAAGAATGAATTGAAATCTAAGAAACATAAATCTAAACACAAGAAGAAATCTAAGCATAAAAAGAAAGATCGATGAATAATTATACAAAAACAGACAGACAGAAAGATGGACAAGAAAGTGATCTTAAAAGGGTTCCTTTTTTAACATTTTGAAGTACGGAACCCTAAAAATAACGATTATGATACCTAAAAGTTCTAAAAAAACAAGACTTTTATTAATAATATGTTACCAGAAAGAAACCCGTTATGTATAAGCTCTTAAACATGCTCCAACTGTTTTATGCCAAAATTGAGGTGGCTCACAGCTAAGCGACGCTCGCTGATCGTTCACGTTTGTGCGAGTTAAGCGACGCCTGGCGCGGTTAATACTTCGATGGGTGGCTAATTAGTAGTGTGGCAAAAATGTGTTTTCGTGAGCCCCTCCGTGCTTCGGAAGGCACGTTAAGCCGTTGGTCCCGGTTACTACCTCTCGTAGTAGTCGTTAGGTCAAGTTAGAGGCCTTAAGGCGATCTAAAAACTCTAACAATAGAAACAACAACAACTAACAACACAATAACAACAATAAGAAGAAGATGCCAAAATATCCTATGCTTTTCTTTGTGCGCCGCTGGGGATTTAGCAGTAAAATTCCTAAAGTCCCCTTCGTAGATAATAATGGCAGGGGATTTTGAGGGTTACCCCTTGAAGAAAGCCAGTATGTAAAGAATCTTTGAACAAAAATGACATGTTTGCAAGGAGGTTAGGTTCTTGAAGTTCCTACATGTGTAATGGCGTCAGATGCTGATGGAGAAAATAACGTGACTTTTAAATGTTTATATCTTTTATCCACATGTAGTTCACGAAATACTATAAATTTTATTGTAATCTAGAAAAACGGAGAATTTTATCATCTTTTTGCTATTTGTTTATTATTTATTTATTTGTGAAGTCGCAATCCAGTAAGTAAATTTGGGATGAAGCCTCAATTTTCTTTTGAGGCTTTATGCCATTTTACTTAAGGGCGGAGCGGAGCCAATCTCCATCGTTTGCTGTTCTAACTTCCAACTTTGTAACCGACTCATTCGACCACTGCTGACATCTTAAATAAATCCAATCTCTCTTTTATGAGCAAGATTATCACCGTACCTTTTCTTGGTTCTCCGCCACCTGATTTTTCCACGTGATACTGGCCGAAATTGCTCATCGTGTCAGCAAAAGGCCATAAAGAAGAAATTGAATTAGTTAGTTAAGATTTATTGTAAGTAAATAAAGTGGAAAGTACAAGTTATTTTATTTTTATTACATTGCTTTTTTTTATTACCATACACACGTTTTCTTTAGTATAATAGTATACTTGTTTAGTATAATGTAATAATTATACCTTTACAGTCAGTCATTTTATATGTATAGTTGGATTTTTTCGAGAAGTATTACATAAGTATTTTTTATCAGAATAGGACTTGGCGACCCAGTTGGCACAATGGTCACACACAACAGCCGGACTGCAAAACACAGGGTTACTGGTTCGATTCCCGCCTCAGACAAGTATTTATGCTTAGATATTTGTCTGTGGTTATAGATTAGCGTCACAGACATATAACTATGTCTGTGATTAGCGTGATCAATGATCATTATATAAAAAATAATAATAGAAATACGCATCGACTTGAGAACTTCCTCTGCTTTTTTGTCTGTAAAAAATTTAAAAGTATTTCTATACTTACTACTAACTGTCCCGGCAAACGTTGTTTTGCCATACAAAAAAAACCGAAATCAAAATCGGTTCAGCCGTTCGGGAGCTACGATGCCACAGACAGACACACACACACACAGATACGTCAAACTTATAACACCCCGTCGTTTTTGCGTCGGGGGTTAAAAATCATACAAATCGGATCAGCCGTTTAGGTGTAGTTTGGCCACATGAGTAGGTTTGGCAACTAACACCGCGACACGATTGACATCAATATTTATACGTCACTCAATTGTTTTGCCTTCCCGGAACCTCTCCATTAAAACTTGAACTTTATGTTATGGCATTAAAGTTCTTATTGACTTGTATTATTACGAATCGTTTGTATGGTATGGAGTATAGAAAAGTGTTGTTTTTAGACATTTTCAGGCAATTTTTTAAATTTTTCTCTCCGTAAAAACCATCCTCGTACCTTATGGAATATTCTAAAAAAAGAATTGGCCAAATTGGTCCAGGCGTTGTTGAGTTATGCGCTTACCAACACATTTTGCGATTCATTTTTATATTATAGAAGATAATGTTAATTCACAGGTGAAAAAAAGATAAGTACGGTAAGGGTCATAAGGGTCATATTTTTGTAGCAAACTGATCATTTAGATCAGTTTGCTACAAAAATACTATCAACAAGTATTGGAGTTACGACCCTCTTCTAATAGACGTTACACACAAACTTAAATACTTGAATTAAAAGTACTCAGTGTGATTATTATTTTCAACATGTTAGCTATGTCTTTAGTTGTGTGAGTGGTATAAGCCGCCACCCGCTACACCAACCGACGTGGGTTCGACCCACAGGTTACGTTGTCATAATGTTCAAACAGTGCTGCACAGGATTGTAAACGTTACGATGGGCAGAGACTTTTGACCGTGGATTGTACCTACCCAAAATTATAATAATATTATCTAGTCACCTTTAAGGACCTAGGTGCTCAAAAAACATTAAAGTGTCGCCTAAGCACCTGAGTGGTATCACTGGTATCACAAGGCCCTTAAGAGAAGGTACCCGGCTCTCTCTCCATACAAACGTAGTCGACTGTTTCCTCTCTTGATAATGACACTAGCACAAATATTTTTGTTGCATAAAACCTATAACTGCCATGACTATGCCCCCATGTCTTGGTTTCTTTTTATATTCTAATTATCATAGAAGGTAAGAGTTAAAAAAACAATTCCTATATATATAGGTACTTCACTATCACTATCATCACTATCATCACTATCACTATCATCACTATCACTGTCATCACTATCACTATCATCACTATCACTTCATAGTATAAAATAAAGTCACTTTTCGCCGTCCCTATGTCCCTTTGTATGCATAGATCTTTAAAACTACGCAACGGATTTTGATGCGGTTTTTGATGTGAAACATCTATAGCCGCACGTAAAACCGATTTCTGCCGTGGCAACGCACAGTGGGTTGAAACTGCAAATGAAGGACATAGGGCTGTTTCGATGCAGATCGTTAGAGCTCACTATAGCCGCACGTAAAACCGATTTCTGGCGTGGCGACGCATGCCGTGGCGACGCACAGTGGGTCGAAACTGCAAATGATGGACATAGGGCTGTTTTTCGATGCAGATCGTTAGAGCTCATTAAGCCGCACGTAAAACCGATTTCTGGCGTGGCGACGCATGCTATGGCGACGCACAGTGGGTCGAAACTGCAAGTGATGGACATAGGGCTGTTTTTCGATGCAGATCGTTAGAGCTCACTATAGCCGCACGTAAAACCGATTTCTGGCGCGGCGACGCATGCCGTGGCGACGCACAGTGGGTTGAAACTGCAAATAATGAACATAGGGTTGTTTTTTTATGCAGATCGTTAGAGCTCATTAAAACGAAGCTAAACTATTCTATAAATTTTTGATGTGAAACATCTCTAGCCGCACGTAAAATCGATATCTGGCGTGGCGACGCACAGTGGGTTGAAACTGCAAATGATGAACATAGGGCTGTTTTTCGCTGCAGATCGTTAGAGCTCATTAAAACGAAGCTAAACTATTCTGTAAATTTTTGATGTGAAACATCTCTAGCCGCACGTAAAACCGATATCTGGCGTGGCGACGCATGCCGTGGCACGCACGCGTCGCCACGCTATATGATGGTATATATATACAGTCTATATGCAGTAGTGTGTACGGTGTGGCTACGCGTCGCCATGCGCAATCGACGGTGCGATTCTATCACAATCTGTTCTTTTCTGCATATTACTTTTACAAAATAATGTCGATGTTTCACATCTGCCAGGCGTCCCGTGACGGCTCACATTTTTTTAAATAGATAGAGTACCGTGATTCAAGATGAAGGTTTATATGTATAATACATGCATAATATAGCCATGCGAAGCCGGGGCGGGTCGCTAGTAATATTATAAAAGACATTGGGGCATGATCATGACAGTTTTAAGATTTAAGCTACAAAAATAGTTGTGCTAGTGTCATTATCAAGGGAGGACACAGTCGACTACGTTTGTATGGAGAGAGCTGGTACCCTTACCTCTTAAAGTGGTTATGACCGTTATTTTTTTTCGTTCTGACGTTTCCTTTGTTATCGTAATAAGAATTCATGAAACGGCGTAGTTTACTTACACGTGTGGGTTTCCTACTTAGGTAGGTATAAAATACTTAAAGTTATGTACTTTATCAATTTACTAGCGACCCGCCCCGGCTTCGCACGGATATATTATGCATGTATTATACATATACACCTTCCTCTTGAATCACTCTATCTATTTAAAAAACCGCATCAAAATCCGTTGCGTAAGACGATTGAATCCTTGACAGTTTTATTACACGCCATCCAGCCCCAAGCTAAGCAACTAGGCTTGTGGTATGGTGGCCAGACAACAGATCGAATAGATAGATACATAACGAATAGGCTCCGAAACTACTGGACCGGTTTTGATAAAACTTGGTATGATGATAGTAGAGGCTACTGTTTATGTTTACCATAGAGGTATTACAGATGTTTACCCATACTAGCGACCCGCCCCGGCTTCGCACGGCTATTTTATGCATGTATTATACCTTCCTCTTGAATCACTATTTCTATTTTAAAAAAACGCATCAAAATCCGTTGCCTAGTTTTAAAGATCTAAGCATACAAAGGGACTAAGGACGGCGAAAAGTGACTTTATTTTATACTATGTAGTGTATGATAAATCTCAAAAAAAAAATTACTATTATCAGTTTTTAGTACTTATTTGTTGTTATAGCGGCAACAGAAATTTACGTCATCTGTGAAAATTTCAACTCTCTAGCTATGACGGTTCATGAGATACAGCCTGGTGACAGACAGACGGACGGACGGACAGCGAAGTCTTAGTAATAGGGTCCCGTTTTTACCCTTTGGGTACGGAACCCTAAAAAGCGATTAGGCGACACACGACAATAGTTATAGCGCTTTACCCAATGTCGTATAACACTTGTATGTATAAAAAACAACGCAAAATCTATTTCCAAGTAAATAAACATTACACAACATCTTACGTTTTTCAAGTGGGCGTCGAGCGTCGACACCGCGCCAACACCAAGGTTAATCTTGGCGGGAAACAGCGAAAGCTATCATCCCGAATGGAAATCTACCATAGCAACAAATAGATAGACATCATATTTAGGTATCTGCAAGTAGGTAGGTACGTAGGTAAGTCTAGAAATTATTTTCAGGGCTGAAAAGGAGACGAGCTGTCTAGCAATCAATCTATATATTTATTTACACAACGAGGTTTTGTTAATTTTGTTTATCTAACGTTGCGCGTTTTTCTGCGCTTGTATTTTTAAAGAGCAAAGTAAACGCGCAATGGACAGCGTTAAAAAAAAGTGTCGCAATCGCGTCGTAGTTATCAATAACAAGTTCAACTGAGCGAGGAAGAAATAGTGGATGCAAATGAGTGTGAAAGAGATTGAATGAAAACTGTTGATGCAAGTGAGATAGCTAGCTTGTGACATTGTATGCGTGACAGAGATAGGTGTAGTTTTGTTGGTTCGTCTTTTAAATTTTGTAGAGATTGTTGCGCATGCGTCATCGAGGTGAAACAGGGCTGTAACCAGGTTGCTTTGATTAATATAAAAAACACTGAAAAACTAAATAAAATACAAGAAGGTTTCTCTTCGAAGCTACATTATGTTTTTTTTGTGGTCTCGGTTTATTTTTATTTGAAAATGCTAAGTTCACGACTAAACAGGAAAGGTTATTAATTGAGAAGATTCGCCAATAGACTCCTTATAAATTTTATAGACGTACCCACATTCTCCTTTCAGTGTTAAGACGATTTGCAGGATTAGTAGCAACTGGTCATAAACGCAAACTCATCACTCATGCGCAACTCGTCATTTTCGCGATTCGCTGGTTCGCAACTCGTCATTTTCGCAACTCGTCATTTTCGCGACTCGTCATTTTCGCGACTCGTCATTTTCGCAACTCGTCACACGAACCTCATGATGTTCTTATAGATCAGCAATAGTCAGCATATCATGTCCAGGATATTTTTTACCAATCTTTGTTTTTATTGCTTCAAATATTGTTTGAATTAAACGAAAAACAGGGTTGAATTGTGAATCAGCCTCCTGATGCGTTCGCGAGTACGCATGTTTTGTGCGTTTGTGAGAGAAGAAAACTAAGAGAGAGAAGAAAACTTTAAAGATCGCATTTGCACATTATGCCACATTTATGACGTAACATTTTATTACATGTTTTTGCAAGTGACCCCTACACTTCTCACAGATTTTTATGACTTTCTCGTCAAAAAAGAAGTTTTTATTTATTTTTATTTGGACACTATCAACCCCCATGGAGTGGAAGAATAAGTAAAAGCGTTTACTAGCTGTTTTTCCATCCTTTCCAGTATTACATTAGTTTTTGGGTATGTGCCTACCTACATAACGAAACAAGGTCCTCTAAATGTAACCCAAATAATAATGCGATCGCATAATAATGCACATTATAATAATAATACGAACTTGCCTTCAGCCCGTGTTAAATTTACCTCTTAAAAGAGACAAGAAAACTTTCAAGATCGCATTATTATTATTATGCGATCTTTAAAGTTTTCTTCTCTCTTATTAGTTTTCTTCTCTCTCTTAGTTTTCTTCTCTCACAAACGCACAAAGCATGCGTACTCGCGAACGCATCAGGAGCTGATTCACAATTCATTCCCTGTATTTTCATTTAATTCAAACATATTTGAAGCAATTATAACAAAGATTGGTAGAAAATATCCTGGACATGATATGCTGACTATTGCTGATTTATAAGAACATCATGAGGTTCGTGTGACGAGTTGCGAAAATGACGAGTTGAGAAAATGACGAGTCGCGAAAATGACGAGTTGCGAAAAATGACGAGTCGCGAAAATGACGATTTGCGAAAACGACGAGTTGCGCATGAGTGACGAGTTTGCGTTTATGACGAGTTGCTACTAATACGATTTGCACAGTCTACAGCTGCAGTAATGTAACAGAGTTAAAGACAAACGTAAATAGACGCTGAAAATTTTCTGGTAGGTATATTTGCCAAAAGAAAACTAGCAACGATGTACGCCAGCGCCATCTATTATCTCCCCTACAAAACAAGTTTCCCTAAATTCGGCCCTGTCATAATACAATCAGCTGTTTGTAATGACAGTTCCTCTGACAAATTCAAAATGGTCGAAAACTAAAGTTGGCAAACAAAGAAAAGGCAGCGCAGTTGCGTATTTTAACACTAAAAAACTGTTTTTTAAAGTGAAACTTAGTTATTTTAGTTAGTATTTAGTGTGTTGTGCATAATGTTGGATTTGGAAATCGTCCCTGAGCGTTCCCTCGGCTGTGATGCCTGGGAATTCGTTTTGGGTGAGCTCTTTTACTGTTTATAACTTACGTCAATATTTTGCGCTTTAAAATTACTATAAGCGTCTTACGCAATGTTATTTTTGTCGTAGAATAATAGCAGCTTTCTCTAACAACAAGTTAGGAGCTAAATAATCCTAATTTCATTGGGTTAACATTGATTTTTTTACTCAAATGTCAGATACCCCTTTGTTTCGATCTGATACTTGTTTATTTTTTTTGCCTAGCTAATCTTGACCGTGAAGTGGAAGGAATAGGATAGATTGTTTTGTTGTTGTTTTACGTAAAAATACGATTTTTTAAAAACAACTTGAAAAAGTTGTTGCTCGATTTTTTTAATAATACCCTCAATAAATACGATAAGAAGGTAGAATTAATCTACATTACCCTAAATAATAAGAAAAATCGTTATTTATAATTATTGTAGAAGACAAACAAAAGGTATATTTAACTATACCTACCTACTTACCTACCATAATACCTAAATTGTAATTAAACATTATTATATGCAACTAGCAGCTTCCCTCGGTTTCACCCGCGTAAGGCCAGATCCCGTGAGAATATTGGGATAATAAGAATCATATGTTACTCCCAAGGATTAAATGTATCTACAAACAAACCAAGTTTTATCAAAACGGTCCAGTAGTTTCAAAGCAAGAAAAGCAAGTTTCGTGACATTAAATATTTTTTCTGTACAAAAATCGTAAAACCAAAGACCCAAAGAGGTTGGCAATATTTGTTCCAAATTATGACATAAATTCTGTTACATTTGGTTTTTGCTTCTGACTTGTACTTGTATACGGTTCGTTTTCTGCAACTAAACCTCTTTTGTTGGGTCCTTTTTGTGTGAGGATGGAGGTACTTACTACCCTCCCAGCTTAGTCGACATTGTCCAGAGGAAAGAAGTCTTCAATATGTCTGGAAATAAGCCAGGGGTTTTATCACAATAATGTCCTTCACCATAAGAACAATGTTAACTAGTGCATATAAATATTTCATTAGAAAAATCCATTATTGCACAACTGGCCAGGATTGAATCCACAACTGTCGGAATAAAAGTCAGTTCTTTGCAAGTGACTCCTCTGCCCAATTATAATAAAAATGCACCTTAAATTATGAAATCTACCACCCCCTATATTTTTTTTATGTCACCTTTCTAAGATCACTTGGACTAATGAGACGATTCTAAAGATACCTTTCAAAGAAATTCATCAAGTGGTTTGGAAGATATGAGGGAATAAATAATATTACAAACATAGGCACAAAAATCATAACTTTCCTCGCAGTCGGGTAAAAAAAGCGAACAAATCATGGACAATAAACTCAAATGATGCAACTAATTAAATGAACTCGCAAGCCTACTGATAAAATAAACACGGACAAACATATGTTTTGCAGTTACAATATATTTATCAACAAACAACTTTGTTTATTGTTAGTTGTTTCCAAGTGCAAATATAAGTTTGTATATAATCAAGTTTAATGACTTTGTTCTTTGTTTTGATTCTTTATTTCTGAAGAGATTCTTATTAGAATCTCTATATAAAATTCTCATGTCGCGGTGTTAGTTACGTCAACCTAAACGGCTGAACCCATGTGTATGAAATTTTTTGTATAAGTATATTCGTTAGGTCTGAGAATCGAACATCTATTTTTGAAGTGAAAACTTCTTTAGCGGCGTTGAGCACTTTTTCTGTAATGGGTATAAAATCTTAAACTCGCGTCAGGACACGTGACCTGATCGAAAAAGCGTAAGACGGATGGAGAGTAGACAGCTATCCCCTCTCTACGGCGCGGCGAAAATGTATGCCTGGGCCTACTGTTTTTAATTTGGCTGTGAGTGTATTAAGACGTACATATGGTATTTTTTAACGGACGACTATTGACAGACGACAAATGTCGGACGACTATTGACGGACGACTATTTGTCGGACGACTATTGACGGACGACAAATGTCGGACGACAAATGTCGGACGACAAATGTCGGACGACAATTTGTTGGACGACAAATGTCGGACGACTATTTGTCGTCCGACTATTTTTTTTTTTATCTAAAACTCTTTTTGCGTATGTTCTCGCGACATATGAGATTTTACACAGATATACAGTTTTCACTTCTGTTTATATTGTTTCCTATAATTTTATTATAATATTTTTTAGTTGGTAAGTATAAGGCAAAACAACGTTTGCCGGGACAGCTATTTATAGTATAAAATTTAGTTCTTATTAGAATTAATATAACATCCATTGATTCTTGTTAGAGTTAATATAACATCCATTGAGTCTTGTTAGAGTTAATATAACATCCATTGAGTCTTTTTAGAATTAATATAACATCCATTGATTCTTGTTAGAATTAATATAAAACATCCTTTGATTCTTGTTAGAGTTAATATAACATCCATTGAGTCTTGTTAGAGTTAATATAGAATCAATTGATTCTTGTTAGATGTATCATAAAATACAACATCCATTGATTCTTATTAGAATTAATATAACATCCATTGATTCTTGTTAGAGTTAATATAACATCCATTGAGTCTTGTTAGAGTTAATATAACATCCATTGATTCTTGTTAGAGTTAATATAACATCCATTGATTCTTGTTAGATAATAATAAATCATAAAATACAACATCCATTGATTCTTGTTAGAATTAATATAAAATATCCTTTGATTCTTGTTGGAATTAATAAAACATTCATTTATTCTTGTTATAATTAAAATAACATTAATTTATTTTTATAATCTTATTTATGACTTTCTCCATACTTAGATGTTATTATTTCCTTAGTTTCTTCCTGACTTAATGCTTCTAAAGGTTTTTAGGCAGTGTTGGCCTAGTGGTAGATACCTTGGCTTTCATTCCGAAGATCGTGGGTTCGAATCCCGGCCTATGCACAGATGGACTTTTGTTATGAAAAATACGTGGGGTCAGCTAATTGATAATGTGACTGTACTAGTTGCTTAGCTTTGGGCTATATGCCGCTGCGTAAAATGTTCTATAATATTTATTTTTATTTACGGAAAACAGTCCACAATCTAGAACTTGTTAGTCCCTTGGGTTTATTTTAAGGTGTTGTCAGCAAGTTTTCTCGACTCGCTTTTATCTTGTTTTGTTGTTACTATGCTTGAGATTATTGAGATATTCAAGCATAGTAACAAAACAAGATAAATGCGAGTCGAGAAAACTTGCTGACAACACCTAAAAATAAACCCAAGATAAAGATGTCAAAACACTCTTTGTCTGCAGATCTATTTAATATTTATTAACTTGCACAAAATGAGGTCAAAAGGTGAATTTTTGTAAATAAAAAGCAGCTCTGAAAATGTATTGGTGTAACTTAGTGTTGGCCGAATAATCGATAATTTTGAACGAAAATTTAAAGAAACTAACTTAAAAAAAAAATATATTTAAAAAATCTATACTAATATTATAAAGCTGAAGAGTTTGTTTGTTTGTTTGAACGCGCTAATCTCAGGAACTACTGGTTCGAATTGAAAAATTATTTTTGTGTTGGATAGTCCATTTATCGAGGAAGGCTATAGGCTACTTTTTATCCCGATATTCCCACGGGATCGGGAGTTACGCGGGTGAAACCGCGGGGCGCAGCTATAATAAATAAAATAACTCTTTATTCAGGCAAATTACACCACAACATTTTGAACATAGGTATTATGACTATCGATATTTTGAACTTTTTGCTGTAATAGTTTGCTTCGTTCGTAGGGTTTTTTTATGTAAAGTCGAATATTCATTTAAATCTTTATTTGTTTTAGATATATGTTATTAATGTATTTTAAATTTATACGTTTTGTCATTATGTATTTCGTATATTATTTGAAACAAATTTTATTTATTTCGATTTTATGTATTTTGATCATTATGTATTTTGATTTTCCGTATTTTAACTTTATGAATTATATCGTTATGTATTTTGAGTTTATACATTTTAACATACACCCGGTATATAAGTAGTGAACTTAGTACTTGCCTACATTTTCTCAGTAACTAGGTAATTAAAGGAAAATGTATGTGATACTTATATAATCCACGTTTCATTGCCATGCCATATAAATGTTGTGGAAAATAACTAATGCACCTATTGCCTTCGCTATATTATTATTTCTATAATTTTAGGGTTCCGTAATACTCACAAGGAACTCATTATAGTTGCTTGTTCGTCCGTCCGCGGACGAATTTCAATTAACCGCGCTTTTTTGGAAAAACGATAATCGTAAGAGGTATAAAATCCTAATCCTAACTGTAATAAAATAAATCAAAACCACAAAAATATATGTTCACAGAAATAAATATCTGATATCTGACACACATGTTTAACGGCGGGAATCGAACCTGGAACCTTTTGTGTCGCAGGCGGGAATCCCACCACGCCACAGAGGTCGACTGTTATAGGTATCGTCAGTTTTTACCCGACTACGGCGAAGACAAAAGGGAGGGTTATGTTTTTGACCTGGGGCCTTATTCTGCTATTTGACCAACCATTGTCATTATGTTGAGACTCTATTGATATTATATCGAGATTGTGACTTTATTTGGTATTCTGCTAAAGTTTTAATAACATCGCAATATAATTTGACGACCTCTGTGGCGCGTCGGGCGAACACCCGACTGCGACGCAGAAGGTTGCGGGTTCGATTCCCGCCGGGAACAAGTATTTATGCTGACCATAAATTCTTGTTTCTGGTTCTGGGTGTTTCCTATATGTAAGTATAATATGTATATATTTACAAAAAAAAAAAAGTATATAAGTAGTTTATCCGTTATCTGGCACCCATAACACAAGCATTAAGTTGCTTAGCTTGGGGCTGGATGGCGATGTGTAATATGCCATGAAATATTTATTTATTTATTTTATAATCACTATGGATTCTCAATGGTATGGTAATATTTACCTTGCAAGTGTTGCCTAGCAACATGGTATATGTTGCTAAGCAATATACCGTTTTGACAACTATCGAGATTCCATTATGCCACGATTGTAGAGCAGAATACAAAAGTGAGTCAGTTGTGTGTCAGTGGTGTCTCGATAGAATAGTCAACGTTAGCAGAATACCAATTTGACATGTAATGTCATATTTTTGACATTAAATTTCTATTACGATTATATCGACACACTATTCAAACACGATTGTATTAGCAGACTTAGGCCCCTGTATGTATGTATGTTCATCTGTTCCCACCTAACTTCAAAACTACTTACTATAATTTAACAATTAAGGTATCGTTAGAAGCGTCTCAATAGTCTGCTAGTTATAGGATGTGACGTCACAATAAATTAAATGAAATAAATAAAAATAATTATAACGTACCGTGTGGGTATCAAATGAAAGAGCTTAATAACCAAATTAAAAAAATATATATATTGTACTAACTGTTGCTCACTGATTTTAGGTACAGTCATATTACCATTAGCTGAACCCCACGTGACCCAGAGCTCATTCGCATATCTGTAAAAAATATAGTATCTACCTATTTTGTTATTTTTTTATATATTGTACTAGCGACCCGCCCCGGCTTCGCACGGCTATATTATGCATGTATTATACATAAACCTTCCTCTTGTTGAATCACTCTATCTATTAAAAAAAACCACAACAAAATCCGTTGCGTAGTTTTAAAGATTTAAGCATACTTAGGGATATAGGGACAGAGAAAGCGACTTTGTTTTATACTATGTTATACTATGTATTGTATTGTATAGTATATTGTTTAAAAAAAAAACAGAATCAGGTAACATTACTTTACAACCTTACAGATTTGCGAGTGAGCTCTAGGTCACGTGGGGTTCAGCTAATTGGTAATGTGACTGTACATACCTAGCTATGTATACATACTTATGAGTAATCTTACGCACCTTGTTTACAACCTGTTTACAAACTCTACAATATTATCAATCTTAGGAAAAATACTTGTCAACAGAAGTATTTTCCACGCTGTAGTGCGTAATGCGTATAATACGCAACGCACTACAGCGTTACTACGACTGATAAAAATACGCGCAACATTTATTTCACTAATTATTTAAGCGATTAGACGCTTTAGGCCCAGAACACACGGTGAAACGCAACTGCAACGAAACTGCAACTTCTAGTTACTTTTGAGTTGCATCTAAGTTTCTGCCATAGATTCCGTAGAGAGACCACACATGACGCGACCAGTCTGAAACCGGTTTAAAACGCGTTGCAAATCAGTCGCATTGAAACCGTCGTGCAGGAAACTCGCGTTGCGTTTCATTCATCGAGTTTGGCTTCTTTTGTACAAAATGGCTGACGACGAACAAAAAAACATTACATTTGTGTTAGAAGTGGAAAAGTATCCTTGCTTGTATACCACACTTTCTTGTAATTCTTTGGCAGCCACAAACATACGACAGTTGATATTCTTCTCGATGTAACCACATAGTTCTCCTTTTGCGCCTTCTGCTTTGTCGAAGATACAAATACATAACCACAATTTCTTCGTCACTCGAAGAACTCATTTTGCAGACGTCTGTTCTCAAAGAAAACCGAAATGATTGTGGTTGCAGCGTGTGTGGAAAATGGTTGGAACTGGTTTCAAATCAATAATTTCAAAAGGGTTTCGTTGCAGTTTCGTTTCACCGTGTGTTCTGGGCCTTCGAGGTTTATCGTTTAGTGTGAAATCACAATTTCTTTGCCATAATAGAGGGTATTATAGCGAACAAATTATGCCTTCATCGATAGGTTAGAGTCTCAAAGTGCACCACGGTAAAATAATAACTATGCCAAGCTCTTTTAGTAAAATTGTCAGGATCCCTTTCTTGAGGCCAAGAAAAGTCTCCTTCTTCTTCTTCTTAATTAATGGATTCTGCTCGCCAAAAAGCCGCAATTTAGCCAAATTCTAGAAGTAGTGTGGAAGTCCACGTTTGTGTATCGATTGTACAATCAACGGTCAAAAGTCACTGCCCACCGTAACGTTTACAATCCTGTGCAGCACTATTTGAACAACGTAACCTGTGGATCGAACCCACGTCGTCGGTTGCTCGGCTAGTGTAGCGGGTTGCGGCTTAAGGCAAGCGTCCACTTGTCGGTATCGTACGCATCGGACGGATCTCACGCAACGGATCGTAGTATTCTTTGTATAGAAACTCATATAAGTGCGTCCACCTGTCCGCACCGTACGCATCGCACATCGGCAATGCCGACACCGTTGCTCCGAGAGGCAACTTTTGCGATGCGTGCCGATGACGTGATACGGAATGCCGACTAGTGGACGCACCCCGCTCGCTCGCTCTACAACGACAAATTGTTCTTCATCGCTTTCCTCCATTCTCACAGTGTCCACACGTGCGCTCACTACGAAAATCCGAATGAACTGGCATCGTCAATCCGTATGCTGGTACTCACCGTCAGTAATCCGTACGCTGCCGAAATAGTGGACGCACTGTGAAAAATTATCCGTTTGATGCGATCCGTCCGATGCGTACGATACCGACAAGTGGACGCTTGCCTTTATACCACTCACACAACTAAAGACATAGAATATGTTGAAAATAATAATCACACTGACTGAGTACTTTTAATTCAAGTATTTATGTTTGTGTGTAACGTCTATTAGAAGGAGGTCGTAAGTCTAATACTTGTATATAGTATTATTGTAGCAAACTGATCATTTACTTATGACCAATACTGTACGGTGGAAGAATAGAGGTTTCACTTGTAATATTGCAATTCTCGAAATACGAAAAATTATCAAAGACGTGACTTTGATTTTGTCAGTATCGTACTCCTCAGGTTTCAATGTAACTTCATACCAAGTTTCATAAAAATCAGTACAGTAATTTCAGATCCTATTCATAACAAACAAAACACAAAAAAAACAATATTTTCCATTTCACTATCACTATAATACATAGTATAAAACAAAGTTGCTTTCTCTGTCCCTATATCCGATATCCCTATGTATGCTTAAATCTTTAAAACTACGCAACGGATTTTGATGCGGTTTTTTTTTAATAGATAGAGTGATTCAAGAGGAAGGTTTTTATGTATAATAATACATGCATAATATAGCCGTGCGAAGCCGGGGCGGGTCGCTAGTACAATTATAAATTAGATTTCCTTCGTCAAAAGTGTTAAGAGAATGTATTTTCAGCCACGCATCAGCATTTGTAGACTGTAGACTGAGTATAATAATTACTTCTATATTAATATTATAAAGATGAAATATTTGACTGTTATGTTTGTTTGAAATGAATATGCTTCGAAACTACTAGACCGACTTTGATGAAACTTGGTATGAGGATAAATAATTTCATTAGGAGTGTTATATGCTATTTTTTATCCCGATATTCCCACGGGATCGGGAGTTACGCGGGTGAAACCGCGGAGCGCTGATAGTGTATTATAATAATCAACCTTGAGAGGCAAAACAATCGGATTATCTAATTCATGTTTTGACGATACGCACTAGGTTTATTGACGTCCGCATATGACCGATAATGTTTTATTGACTTCAGATTTCATTGATAAAAACATAAACATTGGGATTTAAAGATAAATCCGTTTGAATTAATATCAAATATTTAAAATACTAGCGCCATCTCTTATGTATAGTTGTGTACCTACATGCCAGATTATCAACAAATAAGAAATGTTCATTAAATCCCTCTGCGCCCCGCGGTTTCACCATACATGTGCGTTACATAATTTTACATGTGCGTAACGATACAATTATTTTGAGACAAACCCATAATAGTCTTCTATTCGTCACTCGTCACCATAACACAAGCCCAGATGAGCGATATTATTATTAAATACTCTTGTTTCCTAACGGGACCGGACGCATCATGGTCATGTTACCATGACGCATGACGTGACAAAACGGGAACGGGACGCATGACGTCACACAATATTACCGTGACACTTTTTTGTGAATGCAGGTGTTCCATCAATTTATTAGACGTGAAACATCAAACATGACCTAGTTAAAGTGACATTACCACTAAGCATTAGCTAAGTTCTAAGTTCTATAAACTTAGACGAGTAACTATACAGGGTTATTGGTAATTGTACTAGCAAGCCGTTGAGAGCTACTTCTGTGCACCTAAACAAACAACTTTTGTTCTACGACTTTTGAAAATTCTAAATTTTTTTGAAAATTTAGAGGTCAGGTTTACCTGGAAATCAGCTGTTCCTTATACGGAGAGGTCATTAACCTTAAAATTTTACTAATTTTTAAGTTTTATCTCTGTCTGGATGACCTTTGTTTTAAAAAATCAGCTGTTTTTTTCGAATTTACATAACCTCAAATTTTTTTTTTTTTTTTCGAGTTTCCAAAAGTCGTAGAACAAAAGTTGTTTGTTAGGTGCACAGAAGTAGCCCACAACGGCTTGCTAGTATAATTTCCAATAACCCTGTATATCTATTAGTAAACAAGTCAAGTTGGCACAATTCCTACTATCGCAGTTAAAATGTAGCTAGACCGTGGAAACCTTCGAATATTTGAAATAGATGAAGTTCAGTCAAATCCACAAATAGATGCAGTTATGGATTTTGAAAACAGCTGTTTTTACCAGTCCCGACGCTCAAAAGATAGCGCTAAAGCCTAGTTCGCATTAGTCTAGTATTTTATTCGAGTAGCGAGTAATTTAGTAGCAAAACTTGTCCGAAAACCAAAAATTTAGTCGAGTAGGTTAGTCGAGTCGATCCATTTTATTCTAATTTTGTTAGGCGAGTGGCGAGTAGCACCCCTCCCCCCACGCCTCCCTGCTCACTGGCTCACCGGCTAAACAAGTCCGAACCTCTCGAATAAGTCAAGTTGATTAGTTGCCGCCTTATCGTTGCATTGTTTTGTAGGTTGTTCGTCTTGCAATACACCACTCACTTGTAACCTGTACTCGACCAAAGTGCGAACGTGCTGCAAATACGCAGACGCATCTGCAGTGCTGGTCTTCCGGCCGCACCCTGTGGGTGACTTTTCCGCTGCTAGGAAACGGCTTGGTCACCAAGCTAATCTCTCACATATAAGAGAAAGTGTAAAGGATATTGTTTGTTACAGGGATGCATTTCTCGCAGTCAGTGGCCATCATACAGAGTCAAGTTGGTACAATAAGAGGAGTACAAGTACTGTATAGTGATCAGGTCAGTCTCTATATTTAATCTACCCTCATTTGCTGTTTTAGTAGAAGTCTTGTCAAACTTAAAGTTGGAGACCAATGTTCAAACTGTAATTTTTTACCGACGACGTCAAGAAAGAGGTTTTGAATTCGTCGCGTACCTATATTTAAAAAAAGAATGTATTTTCACTTATTACTCGAAAACTGCTCAAGCGATCGAAATATTTTTATATATTATAGAATTAGCTTATACACGATTGGCCCACATTTTTTGGAAAAAAATAAGGAGGCATTTTGCCTGCAAAACGGGATAATAAATTAAATTATTGTAGAATATTGTCTTTAGAACACCGTTTTTTGACAGCTGACCAAGATTCTTAGCTAGCCTCTTGCACCTAATAAATCTAAAGATGCGGGATGGTTCTCCAACTAGCTAGACCCGAAACGACCCTAAGGTTGGACAACGACTCTGGTTAGAGTCCTATTTTACAATTGTTTTAAAGAAATCTCGCAAAACCAAAGTCAAAAGAAGATCGAAAAGAAAAGACGATCGAAACAAAAACGAAAGCCGATTGAAACAGAAACAAGAGACAATCTGGCAGAACCAAGAGACAATCTGACAAAAACAAGAGACAATCTGACAAAAACAAGAGACAATCTAAATCGAAACAAAGGACGATCTGAACTAATAATGATCGAAACAGAAAAGAAGGCCATATAAACTATACCTACAAAAAAAGTTAATATATATTTTTTTTTCAGAATCCATTGAACGTAGACCTAGTAATAAATATGCCACAGGATGGCGTCCGGTTAATATTTGATCCGGTAGCGCAAAGACTCAAGATTATAGAAATATATAATATGAAATTAGTTAAACTTAGATATAGGTAAGTACTGTTTATTACTAGCTAACAACCACGACTTCGGCTGCGTAGAAGTAGAATTTTCCAAAATCCCTTATCGGATCGGCCTACGTCATACAAAGAACACACCCTCCAAGTTTCAGGTCCCTACGATCAGCGGTTTAGGCTATGCGTTGATCCGTCAGTCAGTCAGGACAAAGCATTCGTACACATGTATAGATAAGCAGCAGTTCGTGGTTTACACACGTATGTCCCGTTAGAATCACTACATAGTATAAAACAAAGTCACTTTCTCTGTCCCTACTATGTCCCTATATCCCTATGTATGCTTAAATCTTTAAAACTACGCAACGGATTTTGATAAGGTTTTTTAATAGATAGAGTGATTCAAGAGGAAGGTTTATATGTATAATACATGCATAAAATATCCGTGCGAAGCCGGGGCGGGTCGCTAGTATGGGGATAAACAGTAGCCTCTGCTAACCTCATACCAAGTTTTATCAAAACCGGTCCAGTAGTTTCGGAGCCTATTCGTTATGTATCTATCTATTCGATCTGTTGTCTGGCCACCATACCACAAGCCTAGTTGCTAAGCTTGGAGCTAGATGGCGCTGTGTAATAAAACTCCCAACGATTCAATCGTCATACAAAATCTCATCAATCAATCTGTCCATCTATATGTATTATCTATTGCCTAGCCACCATAACACAAGCCTAGTTGCTTAGCTTACCTACAGCTAGATGGCGCTGTGTAAAGTGTCGTACAAAGTTAGTAATGACGACTTACAAGTTATAGATACATGCTAGCTATATCTATGCTATGACCTAATGACATTTTAATGTTAATAGCTCAATCGATTCAGTGAAGGGTATGTCTAAAGAAATACCAATTGCAGGGGTCGGCAACCTGCGGCTCGCGAGCCACATGTGGCTCTTTGGATGTGAAGCTGTGGCTCTTTAGTTCCTTATACAAATCTATACTATAGGTACTAATATTATAAAGCTGAAGAGTTTTTTGTTTAAACGCGCTAATCTTAGGAACTACTGGTTCGAATTGAAAAATCCTTTTTTGTTGGATAGTCCATTTGTCGAGGAAGGCTATTTGCTATTTTTCATTTTAATATTCCTACGGGATCGGAAGCTACGCGGGTGAAACCGCGGTGCGCAGCTAGTATTTTACAGGGTTATTGGTAATTATACTAGCAAGCCGCTGAGGGCTACTTCTGTGCACCCTAATAAACAACTTTTGTTCTACGACTTTTAGAAATTCGAAAAAAAAAAGAAAATTTTGAGGTTATGTAAATTCGAAAACCAGCAGATTTTTTAAAACTAAGGTCGTAGTCAAACAAAAGTCGTAGAACAAAAGTTTTTTGTTTAGGTGCACAGAAGTGCCCTCAACAGCTTGTTAGTATAATTACCAATAACCCTGTATATTTCAAAGAAATACCGCGAGTTGAGGCACCTATATTCGACGCATGGTATGGATAATAGTCTTCCTGATTGCTACAAAGAGTTAAAGAAGTTGACATTTGGAGTGCTGACTATCTTCAAAAAACTTTATTTACCAAGTACTATTTATTGTTAGCAAATAAAGTCGGTATACGGGCGAAAGTTTTACGTGACAACAACTGTGCTCGAGTGGAAGGGACGCGTGCCTTTCACTTTTTATGTCTCTCTCTCTCGCTCTTAGGCGGGCTAACCATGCCCGCGTGCCTCTCACTCGCTCTCATTGTGAGCGCATAACGTCAGCGGAGCGTAACGCAGTTTCTTGAAGTGTCACCCGGCAAACCAATTTATAAGACGTTGTCACGTCAAAAAAATGTGGCTCTTTGAGAACTTTGAAATTTTGTTAAATTGTAATTTTTGACTCTTTCGACTCAAAAGGTTGCCGACCCCTGACCTATAGGTATCATAGGCGCCTTGTTCTTGGCTTTTGTTAGGGCAGTGTTCAATTATTGCATAGTTTATTGATTTTATTCGTTACTTCGATGAGTGAAATATCGTATTTTTATGGTACTTTAGAACCATACGAAAGAAATAGCTCTTTTAGAATAGAATATTATTTATTTGCAACAAAATAAGAGATTACAAAGGCTTTAAAGCTTAATAACTAACACTTGTTGCAAAACGGGCCCCAACTTAGCGAAATGCTAGTCGCTTATGCGACAATGCTAGAAATGCTAGTTGCTTTTCTTACTTGAATATTGGCCGATTTCGGTGTGATAATTCATTTTAGAGTTTTTTAAATAACTTACAAGTATTAAGTTAAAGTTATATATATCAAACTAGCGACCCATCCCGGCTTCGCACGGCTATATTATGCATGTATTATACATATAAACCTTCCTCTTGAATCACTCTATCTATTAAAAAAAACCGCATCAAAATCCGTTGCGTAGTTTTAAAGATTTAAGCATACAAAGGGACATAGGGACACAGGGACGGCGAAAAGTGACTTTATTTTATACTAGCGACCCGCCCCGGCTTCGCACGGCTATATTATGCATGTATTATACATATAAACCTTCCTCTTCAATCACTCTATCTATAAAAAAAACCCCATCAAAATCCGTTGCGTAGTTTTAAAGATCTAGGCATACAAAGGGAAATAGGGAAATAGGGACACAGGGACGGCGAAAAGTGACTTTATTTTATACTATGTAGTGATGATGTTATCATCTTTGTATTAGATAGAGTAGGCCTGCCCTTCATCTATGCCACCCTCTCAGATTAGTCGACCATGGCCAGAGGAAAGAATTCGCCAATACGTCTTGTGAGAGCAATGTTATTTAGCGCAGATACATTTTCCGTAACTATTTTTCCAAAGGTACGGAAAATTGTTTCGAATCCTGCAATGCATCATTTTCTTATAAATCATTTAAATTTGATCATAGTATCCATCCTCTCAGCATAGTCGAACTCTCATTAGTTCCAAATTTAATTAAACACCTAGATATCAATTAATACCATCACTACATAGTATAAAACAAAGTCGCTTTCTCTGTCCCTATGTCCCTATATCCCTTTGTGTGCTTAAATCTTTAAAACTGCGCAACGGATTTTGATGCGGTTTTTTTTAATAGATAGAGTGATTCAAGAGGAAGGTTTATATGTATAATACATGCACAATATAGCCGTGCGAAGCCGGGGCGGGTCGCTAGTAAAAGTATCATCATTGAAGATCTCTGTAGTGTGGTGGAACATCCGCTTGCGACGCAGATGGTTGAAGGTTTCAATTCACACAGGTCTAGTTGCTTAGTTTACGGCTAGATGGCGTTGCGTACAATGTCCTGTAATATATACTTATGATTTCCAGTGGTATGTGCTTCAATTCGCCCGAGATCTCACCGTCAATAGAGCAGATCGAGCACTGCTTCGGTGCCACACACCCCGGTCTCTACGACTCGCAGCGGCATCTGTTCGCGTTGAACTTCAGGGGGTTGTCCTTCTACTTCCCTGTTGATAGTAAATTTGAGGTAAGTCCGACGTTTTCACTCAAAATAGGCTTGCGACGATGAGGTCAAAGATGTAGCATGCTCGCCTAGAAGGATAACGGCATGTTTGGACAACATGATGGAACGCGACAAGTCAACTTGGCACCATGATTTTCATTTCATATACTAACTAGCTGTCCCGGCAAACGTTATTTGCCATTTACAAAAAAAATAGATGTTGTTCAATTCTCAGATCTAACGAATATACTTACACAAAAAATTTCATACAAATCGGTTCAGCCGTTTAGGTCAATATAGGTAACTACACCGCGACACGAGTTTATATTATATGAATAACAGGTCCATTTTTTAGGGTTCCGTACCTCAAAAGGTAAAAAACCAGCCAAATGCGAGTCGGACTCGCGCACGAAGAGTTCCGTACCATGTTGTATGAGAGTCCCACTTAATTTATTTTCTGTTTTTAGTGTTTGTTGTTATAGCGGCAACAGCACTACATAATCTGGAAAATTTTTAACTGTCTAACTATCACGGATCATCTAGATATGTCCGTCTATTTATCACCAGGCTGTATCTCATAAACCATGATAGCTAGACAGTTAAAATTTTCACAGACTATGTATTTCTTTTCCCATAATGTTATGTTATGTTGTATGTGAACAACATGGTACGGAACCCTGCGTCCGCGAGTCCGACTCGCACTTGGCCGGTTTATTTTTATTTGAAAGCTTAATGTTCTGTGGCTGTCCTTGGCTATATTTCATAAGTTTTTGTTATTGTTGATTATGTCTGTAAAATAACTTGTATAATTTAATGTTCCAGCCTGGCTACGCACACGGCCTGGGCTCGCTCCAGTTCCCCAACGGTGGGTCGCCTGTTGTCTCTAGAACCACCATCTACTATGGATCTCAACACCAGGTATTGTACTGTCTGTTTTAACTGTCTGTGACTGTGGCCGGTGCAAAACGATCAAAACGCCGGGAAAATAAAAGTTGTAATGTGTTGTCTCCGTTATAGTTATAGGTGTTAGGAGTGAAAATAGTGAGAAGTGTAGGTACCTACACTTCTCACTATTTTCACTCCTAACAAATAAAATCCAATTATGATTATTAAATTTAGTCTTATCACTAAATTATACTATAAAGTTAGGTCTAAACCGATGTCTAAGGAAGCTAAGGCTAGACTGGCGCGTTCGCCCCACTCGAGCTTACCCGATACCCCTGCATACCGTGTCCCTACAAAGTTAAATAAATAAATATAAATATTTCAGGACATATTACACATCGCCATCCAGCCCCAAGCTAAGCAACTTAATGCTTGTGTTATGGGTGCCAGATAACGGATAAACTACTTATATACTTTTTTTTTTTGTAAATATATACATATTATACATATAGGAAACACCCAGAACCAGAAACAAGAATTTATGGTCAGCATAAATACTTGTTCCCGGCGGGAATCGAACCCGCAACCTTCTGCGTCGCAGTCGGGTGTTCGCCCGACGCGCCACAGAGGTCGTTATAACGACTATCGCGATACGTATTTTTTCAAATAAAAATAAAAATAATAAAAGCGTAATAAAGTTTTAAGACAAACGTATTCTCTTATTTACTTCCTGAATAATGCGTCTAGCTAGAGCAATCATTATCACTACATAGTATAAAATAAAGTCACTTTTCGCCGTCCCTATTTCCCCCTGTATGCTTAGATCTTTAAAACTACGCAACGGATTTTGATGCGGTTTTTTTAATAGGTAGAGTGATTCAAGGGGAAGGTTTATATGTATAATACATGCATAATATAGCCGAGCGAAGCCGGGGCGGGTCGCTAGTTAGTAATTTAAGACAAACGTATTCCCTATTTACTTTCTGAATAATGCGTCTAGAGCAATCATTATTTTTCATAAAACCAAGGTTTGCTGTACAAATGCCGAGATTCACTTTAATAGCCCCTCAGATGATGGACCATCATGCTGGCCCACTAATATGGGCCAGCATGTAGAGAGCGTAGTGGTGTTGGATGGCTTATGGTTCGTGGGATGGCGACTTGATGGCCACGGTGTCAGTTTTTCGGTCGCACATCAAAGGAAGTGGGCAACGATGGGTGACTGTGGCCATCGTGTAGTTGCGTTTCAACCATCGCATGGCCATCTCGCTTGTCCAGTACTGGGCCATCATGTAGAAGGGCCTTTAAGTTTTTAGAGGATCGTATTTCCTTTAGTTATTAGAGGAAAGGAGACAGGCATCATTGCTTCGTATCAGGTAAGATGATGTCTAATGTGAGCCACTTTTATGCGTATTAGACGAATTTTGTATGGAGAAAGGAATATCCGCGCACTTAAATGCCATATATCAGAAAAATGAGTTAGAGCTCCGCTTTGTAGAATAGTTTTTTAAGGATATCTCTCATCATCCGAGCGATGTTCCCGGTTGCATCCCTCTCGGGAGCCCGGGGTCCGCTTTCCTACTTTTACGCCTCCACTTCGCACGATCTTCGGCATCCTGGGTTGTAAGGCCATTTGCACGCATATCACCCTTTACGACGTCAAGCCAGCACTTCTTGGGTCTACCCAGTCTGCCACGACCCGGCGGAGGCGCCATGGCAAGACATTTGTTCCCCACGTAACTAACTTTTTAAGGATATCTCTCAAGGAGTTTTTGTTATTTTCCTAAGGCTGGTAACACCGGAGGTAGCACGGTGTCAGTGTCCGCTCCACTCCCGGAGTTGCCACTGTCGTGCTACCGGCAGCAACTGCACTTGCGGCGCTGCGTCGTGCTGCGCAGTCATACTCAGACGCTTGGCTTGCGACTGCATTGTTTCACTGAAGGTAGGTACAGTATGGGTCCTAGGTAAATGATCAGTTTGCTACAATAATACTATCAACAAGTATTGGAGTTACGACCTTCTTCTAATACGTCTATTACACACAAACAACATGTTCAACATGTTAGCTATGTGTTTAGTTGTGTGAGTGGTATAAGCCGCCACCCGCTACACCAACCGACATGGGTTCGATCCACAGGTTACGTTGTTATAATGTTCAAATAGTGCTGCACAGGATTGTAAACGTTACGGTGGGCAGAAACTTTTGACCGTTGATTGTAGTAAAACTAAATATAAGTGCCAGTGTAAAGACTGGCTCAGTATTCTTTGTAAATCTGTTTTGACATGATTTCAGTACAATATAGTTTTCACTATTTGCGTAGTTTTTGATAGTCTAACCTATGTTGGTTTCTAAGAGTGATTTGTTCCTTATTCGAAAAAACATTGTTGAAAGTAATAAAAACGTTTTTTCGAGAAATTCTCGGTAACTAACCAAAAAAATGTATATAAATAAGGGAAGGTGGGCTGAGAACATTTCTCGTAGTTACAGCGGTTCTAAGACCTGCCATGACCCACTCAAATTTACCAACTAAGACTGGATTTTTGGAAAATGGGCGGGTAAATGTTTCATAAAAAATAGGTTGAGTCGCTATGAGCATTTTTAAGGTGGTCGCAGATTGATCAGAGCCGAAAGAATGAATTTTTGCCGTCCACGGGTACCTTATTGTAATAGAGATAAGGTACCTACATTTGTATTTCCGATGACGTCATCAGAGTCGATCGCATCGTCAAAGGCGGCCGACTCTGAAATATAAATGTACCTTATCTCTATCAATATAAGGTACCTTTTCCCGTGGACGGCAAAAATTCGATTCGTTCGGCTGTGATCAATCTGCTTCTGCGACTTTAAAAGTGACCACCTTTAAAGTCTACAGATTTTTTTTTTGTTACCCAGGTGTATGCGGTCGCGAAGCCGGCACCCTATGCCGAGTGGTGCGGTTCGGCGCATCGTGCCAAGCAGTCGCAGGTTTGCTCGGTGCGCCCGCGCGTCTCTACTACAAGTCGGACGACAAGATGCGCATACATCGGCCGACCGCGCGTCGCCGACCGCCGCCCGCTTCAGACTACTTCTTTAACTATTTTACATTGGGATTGGTAAATACCTACATTAACCAGTCACGCTGAATGTATGTTAGTAAGGTGTGACCTAAAAATTTGGCGCGAAAAATGCGTCGCCTTGCGCTTGCCCCGTAAAAATGATTTTACAGTTTTATTTATTTATTTTATTTTATTTTATTTACATTCATCGAATCAACAGCTCTTAAGTATAATTTAACAAAAACAGATAGATAACACCAACAGCCAATAACAGATTCGCACTATTTATGTTTAGCAAAATTAAATACTTGTCGTAGAGAGTAAGTTTATGTTTGTCTAGTATGTATGCCAGAAATAAGAAGCTTAATATTAATAAAGTTTATATGTGTAGTACCTAATAGATAATAATTAGATGTAATAAATATAATAAAGTATATAAATACAAATAAATAAAAATAAAAAATACTAATATCTATGACCCACAAAACAAGCTAAAACTTACTTTATATTATATATTTAGGCATTTATTTATTCATTTTTTTGTTTTCATGAGAACGTATTATAGTGTATGGTATTCTATGAATCGGCCAACACAGAGAGGACATCCTTTCTGAACATGTTTTTGCCTAGATGGAAGATATCAGACGACATAAGTTGATCGTTGTAACACTTCATATCATTCTTCTGATAGATAACTATACATGTACTTGTAGGTATTGGGCGCACCTTTCCAAAACTTTACTTTTTTTTCTTCTCTACTACTTTTTGAAACAATCTTCTTCTTCTTCTTTGCCTCTTCCCACTTCAGGTAGGGTTGGTTCTCCTAATTTGTCGGCACCAGGAAATCCTATCCTGGGTTGTCGGGTCTGGTAGTCCTTCCTTCTTCACTAGACGGGCCATGCTGGTCCACCATGTCGACCCGCCTTTTTGCGTTCGGGTACAGGGAGACTTTTTTGAGACAATCAATCGTAAATTAATATCGGTTACTAAACAACGAAAAATAAAAGACCAGAAGGCCGCCAGTAGAATTGTTCAGGTCACAAATGCTACCCGTTCAGCGCGAGAAGTTATTACAAGTAAATAGCCCTGGTCTGAGACCTCGCGTTTTTTTTTAAGATAGCGTATCCATAAGTGGGTACGCTATCTTACGACTCTCCGTACCCTAGCTTGCGTTTCTTCGTCTACACTTCAAGTTCGGATACTGTCTAACCGCGCGGCGACACCCCGCCTAGCCGTAGCCGAGTTGATTCAGAGCTGCTGATCGCTTGGCATCGCGCTTACGTTAGGTTGACGGCGAGGCGATACGGTGACGATCCTTTTCCGAGTTGATATGTGTGCTACGACCTTAAATGAACACCGTTTGCAATTATATTAATGAATTATTATGTATATAACCAGGACATCCTGTTTGACGCTCGCACGCATCAGGTGAAGAAGTTTGTGCTGCACACGAACTACCCTGGCCATTACAACTTCAATATGTACCATCGCTGCGAGTTCGAGCTCTCCGTCACACCTGACAAGTAAGTTGCGGACCACGTGATCAATAAATCGACCAATCAGCGTCAAGGGAGACGCTGATTGGTCGATTTATTGATCACGTGATCATCCGCGCTATCTATTCGCTATCTATTGAACACGCACTTAAATTATTTGCGAGTTTATCGCCGCCAAGACAAATTGGCAGTTATTGTCATAGACTTGGCATAGAGTCAACCAAGCTTTTTATCTATGGTCATTGCGTTTAGTTTTTAAACCCTCGATTATACAAATTAAAATATTTAATATTTTTTATTTAATATTGTAATTTGTTTTATTTAATATTTTAAATATTTAATATAATTTGTTAACGGTTTGTAACCTATATTACTTATTAACGGTTGAACCGATTTCGATCAAATATAGCTAAGACCTTACTAAATCACCTTTAAAACACGTGACTTTAAATGCTTATATCTTTTTTCCACATCCAGTTCACGAAATAAATTTCATTGTAAACTAGAATAACGGAGAATTTTTTCGTATTTTTCCTATTTGTGTATATACCTTGCCATCATACCTGTCGTTATTACGACGACTCAGTTGGCACAATGGTCACCATGCCGGACTGCCAAACACAGGGTTGCGGGTTCGATTCCCGCCTCAGAGAAGTATATATGCTTCGATATTTGTCTGTGGTCTGGTTGATTCTATGTATTATTAGTATATATTTACAAAAAGAAAAGTATATAAGTAGTATATCCGTTGTCTAGCACCCATAACATAAGTCTAGTTACTAAGCTTAGGGCTAGATGGCGATGTGTGGAATGTCCTGCAATATATATTTATTTATTACCCAGATGTGAGTCGAACTCGCTAGTGGAATCTCGCGGCGTTGCCTCGATCACGGCGTATAGCAAGTGGGAGGGCGTGTCGCGAGCGCTCCGCGTCTGCGAGCGACCCGTCGTTCTCAACCGTGCTTCCTCAACTAATACTACCAACCCGTTCGGATCTACCTTCTGTTACGGCTACCAGGATATCATATTTGAGGTGAGACCACGGTATTAATACATACACATACATCTTTTTCTATACATATAAAATGCTTTGTCCTGAATGACTAACTGACAGATCAACATAGAACAGAACAGAACAGCATAGCCTAAACCGCTGATCGTAGATATCTGAAACTCAGAGGGTGTGTTTTTTGTTTAACGTAAGCATCAGATAAGAAAGGATTTTTCGAAATTCTACCCCTTAAGAGGTGATAAAGGGGGGCAAAGTTTGCTATTGGACGTGATTCCTTGGTCCATTTCGACTTCTACGCGGTCTCTTGCAAAAGCTACAGTTACATAGTCCAAATGTCGCCTCTGTGATATTTAGGGAGCCAATTTTGACGTGATAACGTTTTATAAATTGGTGAACACCTGCAAGTTCAAGGCAGTGTGACGTCACACGTCGTTACTGGAACGCCTCATCGACCCCCGTTGGCTAACACACTATTCTACTAATATTATAAATGTAAAATTTTGTGTGTATGTTTGTTACTCCTTCACGCAAAAACTACTGGACCGATTGCGTTGAAACTCAGATAGCTGGATTACCATATAGATTTCTTTTTATCCCGATATTCGGGATCGGGACTTACGCGGGCGAAACCGCGGAGCGTAGCTAGTAAATAATAAAACCTCGTATAAATTGTTGTGTATATAGGTGATGTCAAACAACTACATAGCATCGATCACCCTGTACCAGCCGGAGGGCACGAGACTCAACTACGCCGTCAACTCGATCGCGTGACAATATCAGGTGAGGTACCGCCATTATCTAATCTTAATCCCTAATCTATACATATAAAATTCTTTGTCCTGACTGACTGACGGATCAACGCACAGCCTAAACGGCTGGTCGTAGAGACCGGAAACTTGGAGGGTTGAGTTCTTTGTATGACATAGGCATCCGATAAGAAAGGATTTTCCGAAATTTTACTCCTAAGGGGGTGAAAAAAGGGGCGCAAAGTTTGTATGGGACGACGTGATTCCTTGGTCCATTTTCGACTTCTACGCGGTCGAAGTCGCGGGCAAAAGCTAGTCATATTATAAATCGGAATTTTTATTTATTTGTTTGTTCATTTGTTCCCTTCTCACGATCAAAAGCCTGGATCGATTTAGATGAATATTGGCATAGTGGTAGTTTAGGCACTGGAAAAGGACATAGGATACTTTTGGATCCCGATTGTTAGGTTCGTTGTCACTAGTACCATTAACAGTTCCATGATGGAACTACTGATTACAAAATTCAACGTTAGTTCCATTATTTTCAGATTATTTTAAAATGGAACTAGTGATAAAAAAAAATTAACATTAGTTCCATTATTTTTATATTCTTTTAAAGTGGTACTAGTGACAACGAACCGAATATTACGCGCCATGGGGACTTATGCGGGTGAAACCGCGGTTTGCAGCTAGTAAATGCATACATCTTTTTATAGGGCAAACACATCACAAAATCTCTAAAACTACAACGGCTCCCGCTATCATTAATTATTAACCGATTTTCATTCTACAGAGCTCGTCTATACGCTAGTAAAATCACTATCACTACATAGTATAAAACAAAGTCGCTTTCTCTGTCCCTATGTCCCTATATCCCTAATCCCTACGTATGCTTAAATCTTTAAAACTACGGAACGGATTTTGATGCGGTTTTTTTAATAGATAGAGTGATTCAAGAGGAAGGTTTATATGTATAATACATGCATAATATAGCCGTGAGAAGCCGGGGCGGGTCGCTATCAATAAAAAAATGGTTGTCTGTAAAGTCGGTTTACATACTATAAATCATCTATATATAATCTTACGTGATAACGTCATAAGAACTCTTTTGAATCATTAACATTACCATTTAACATACTTCAATACGTTGCTTTGGTTACCTGTCAATAACGCATGACGTCACTATTTTTTGTGCGCTGCACTCACCAATATATAAAACGTTATTGACGACCCAGTTGGCACAATGGTCACCATGCCGGACTGCCAAACACCGGGTCGCGGGTTCGATTCCCACCTCAGACAAGTATTTATGCTTAGATATTTGTCTGTGGTCTGGTTGTTTCTATGTATTGTAAGTATATATTTACAAAAGAAAAGTATTTAAGTAGTATATCCGTTGTCTAGCACCCATAACACAAGTCTAGTTACTTAATTTGGGGCTGGATGGCGATGTGTGGAATGTCCTGCAATATTTATATTTTATACGACCCGCCCCGGCTTCGCACGGCTATATTATGCATGTAATATACATATAAAGCTTCCTATTGAATCACTCTATCTATTAAAAAAAACTGGTTGCCTGTAAAGTCGGTATACGGGCGAAAGTTTTACGTGACAACAACTGTGCTCGAGTGGAAGGGACGCGTGCCTTTCACTTTTTATGTCTGTCTCTCTCGCTCTTAGGCGGGCTAACCATGCCCGAGTGGAAGGGACGCGTGCCTCTCACTCGCTCTCATTGTGAGCGCATAACGTCAGCGGAGCGTAACGCAGTTTCTTGAAGTGTCACCCGGCAAACCAATTTATAAAACGTTGTCACGTCAAAACCGCATCAAAATCCGTTGCGTAGTTTTAAAGATTTAACCATACAAAGGGAAATAGGGACAGAGAAAGCGACTTTGTTTTATACTATGAAGTGATTTATATTTATATCACTACAAACAATTATTTATCTAATAAAACCTATTTGTTCTAGGAACAACTAGCGCTGTGAATCATCTTATAACTCCCAAACTCCGTGTGTCACAATCAACACACAATAATAATAATTAAGACATATCCCATGACACACCAGAGCGCGAGCAGTATTTTAAAAAGAAAAATGTGATAAAAAATATATAAAATTACTGTAAAAAAAGAAAAAACTCGAAAAAAGTGAGTGACAGATCTCAAAACGGTGTGCATATAGGTTAATTTTTTTATTATAAATATTTAATCTGTGAATTTTGACCTCTTTAAGGATCTTTTTTATTATTTATTTTATACAAGGTGTAACGGGATGTAATATTCTGAAAGTAAACCGTTAATTTCGAAATGTAAACCGCTAAAGTTATTCAAAAAAGGATATTTAACATGTTTTTACTTTTAGTTTTTGGAGCTTGATATTTTGATGCTATTACAAGCATCATTTTAACACAGGAAAAAGCATCCATATACCTACATAATTATAAATCAAAGCCCCGCCACATCTGTGTCTGAACGCGACAAACTTAAAACTACTGAATGGTATTGCGTACGGTTTTCACTAATGGAGTGATTCTTGTGGAATTAAAGTATATAATTGATTAAGGTTTTGTGTAAATTGCTATCCGTGCAAAACCGGGTTGTTAGCTAGTATTATAAAGATGTAGCGTATTACTATAATGAGTAACTCCTAACCAAACTACAAGACCGATTTTGATTGTACTTTAACTTTTAAAATATCAGAAAAGATGAACACTATTGTATACATACGTGTTACGTGACTATACGGGTCGAAAATTCACAGGAGAGATTCGAACCTCATGTCTTTAGCGAGCAAAACCAATTAAGGGTAGACTATTATTAAAACTTCACAATAAAAATAAAAACCTGTCAAGTAACTTTTGGCCATCCTACTTTTTTACAGCTATTCTTACAGTATTTTATTTTATTTTTAAAGTTATACACAAATTAATAACTTTCCATACAAAACAATTTTTTCAGATTAATATAGCATTCTTGTTACACCTTGTATTCTACAAGTCACTGGTGTTTTTTGTTTGATGGAGCGATTTACAACCATAAACTTAAACAATAAAGTCTATTTTAATTTAAACTAGCCAATTTATGCATAATATTTCAATGCCTTCATAAAGAGCTTGTAATACTTCTTTTCGCGAAGGGTTTTAATAAGAAAGTGAGTTGTTCTAGATGTCTTGGCGAACAACTTTAGTTCTACAACTTTTGTAAATTAGAACTTTTTTTGAAAATTTAGATTTTGTACTTTAGCAGTCGAAGCTAAATAACCAAATAAAACTCGAAGGTCAATGACCTGTAACTCCAAAAACAGCTGATTTTCGGGTAAACATAACCTAAAAAGTTCCAAGAAAGTTCGAATTTTCAAAACTTGTTCGTCTAGAATAAGCACCTTTTGTTATTACATTGCTCACGCTTCATCAAAAAAACAACAGGCATATTTTAGTTGTGATAAAAAAGTACTAACCAATTTCTAAAATAAAAAAAAATTCTAAATAGGACTAAAAATAATTCATAAGTAATAAATACTTAATATTAAAAGCTTAGAATTTAAGAAAAACTCAAAAAAATTAAGCGTCCCGTACACTTGCAATAAACGCTTCGACGTGTGCCGGGCGCTTAAGAAAATGCTCTACAAGTAAGAAACTAAACAAATAAATTGACTACAACGACATCTATCGGTAAGTCATAGTAAGCTATGCCTATTCAGTGACGAAACAAGTTTTTTACCCGACTGTGGATTTTGAGTCAATTGTGTTCGAGATAAGTTATAAATTATGTTATCGTGGTGAAATATACTTTGATTTAATTCAGAATAAATTATTGACGATTATGATTAAAATAACTATTATTTTATAACCTTGGGGGTCTTCAAGTCGCGAGTGAATAGGTATCTTCTAGGAAAGCGTGCTACATCTTAGGCCGCATCGTCACCTACCAACAGGCAGGTGTGATAGTGGTCAAACACTGACCTATATGTAAATTTATTACCTAACAGTACAGAAAAGCCCCGAAGAACCATTAATTAAATTGACACTCTTGCGCATCTTTTCCTTATTTGTCTTTGTCAATAATTACGTAATACTTGTATGCCTGATCCAGAAAAGGCATTGGGACTTTTACTAGGGAAAGTGGCTGCCTTTTTTATTTTGCGCGACCATCAACCAAACTTCATAAATTCGTTGCAGAATAATAAGACAAACAAAAAACGTTCGGGAGGTGACATGTTTAAAATCAATCGGGGCGGACTTATATCGATTTTTTGACGTGACAACGTTTTATAAATTGGTTTGCCGGGTGACACTTCAAGAAACTGCGTTACGCTCCGCTGACGTTATGCGCTCACAATGAGAGCGAGTGAGAGGCACGCGGCCATGGTTAGCCCGCCTAAGAGCGAGAGAGACAGACATAAAAAGTGAAAGGCACGCGTCCCTTCCACTCGAGCACAGTTGTTGTCACGTAAAACATTCGCCCGTATACCGACTTTACAGGCAACCAGTTTTTTTTGTTTGTCTTAGTATCCTGCAACTAATTTATTAAGTTTGGTTAATGGCCGCAATAAAAAAAACTTTAAGCCAACACAACAAAACGGCTTTTAAAATAACTTTATTCGACGAAAATCAAAGTATGTAATAAGTATTTCACGACGATTTTTTTATAATCATAAAATCATGACCGAAGTTGAAAAATCTGCTGAATTAGTTAATAGAATGTATTGTAAATAAATAAAACAAAAAAAAAATTAAGAATAAATCGAAAGAATGTTGTATCTTTTTCTAAATTAGGTGCGTGTGAGTTTTAATAGGTAAATAATAATTGCACTTCATTTTTTTACTTTGCTTTTTGATTTTGCGCTTGTTTAAAATATAATATGTAGGTTCTTGACAAACAGGCGTGATAAACCGTACGACTCTAGAGAAGTGAACGAAGGAATTTATTGATAAATCGTTTGCTTGGGACTATAGTATACATCAAACGTTCTGGCCCGCTAAGTCGCTAAACTTGTGGGCGCTGCGCTGTGACTGTGCTTAACATAATTAACGTAAAATAGCGAGCATTATCTCTTCTGGGTTAGAAGGATATATAGAATATATCGTGCTCTTTCCTCGTTTTTTCACTTATTATTGTAAACAGTAATACAGTCACAGGTATAGAATGATACAAGAGACAAGAGTTTTTATGAATTCGCGCCCAATTCAGTTTTGGGCCCTATTTAATAAACATTACAGTGATACAAGTAAAAAACGTGCACCCTCTCCTGTGCAGTTATTAAATCTCATCTAATAGCTCTGCATTTCTGATCTTCTTCTTTCATTTTGCTCATCTGACGCATGGTCTGGGGATATTAGCAGATCGCGTTCACGGCTTATGTAACTTAGTAGAAACGTCGAGGTAATTTTCAAAATTACTACCTAAAACGCGATCGCGACCCGTGTTAAAAATGTGTTTTACTCTTTTGAAGATACTTAAACGTAAAAAGATGTAAGGTTTTTAAAATAAGGCTCTGCTTCTGCAGGTTATTACTTCGCGTGACGCGAGATATTGAGTAGACTATAGTATCGCCTGTTTGTCCAAAGAAAATAAGAGCGCATTTTTAAACTGCAATAATTATTATAAACTTTATGAAATCACGAAAAATATTTTATATTATTTATTTATTTTTAAATTATTTAAATGTCTTTATTAGATATTTTTTATGGATTTGACGGAAATGTTCGAATAGAATGATTGTAAATATATAGACAAATGTTTGAACGTGTGTGTGTTTGTATGTTTTAATTAAATCGACACTATTGTTTTGTCACAAATTGTCTTTTTTTACTAAAAATTTAAATAGCTTGATTGACATAAGACACTTTGTAATCTGTATACAATGTGATTCAAATAGGGGTTTGTAAACAAAAAAGAGTGTTATAGATGTCTAGGAGAAAAACTTTTGTTCTACGACTTTTGAAAATTCGAACTTTTCTCGTAAATTTCGAGGTTATGTTTACACGAAAATCAGCTGTTTTTTAGAGTTAAAGGTCCAGTAACCTCTAACTCTACAAAAACAGCTGATTGAAATATTACCTTGATTGGTATTATTTGTTTATTGAATTTAAAATACTCTTTTAAACAATAATACTCTAGTAAACTTTACCTTAAAAAACCAAAAAAAGGTCCGAATTTTCAAATGTCTATGTTAACAACCCCCTTTCGTTTTACAAACCCTTCGTTGTAACACATTGTATATTGAAAAATAATATGTATTTTAAAGTATACAGGGTGTATTATCTCTTTCTAGTTAGTTGCTTTAAGTGCCAATTGTTCTGCTTAATTTGAACTAAAATTTTCCTAAGAGCTTAGGAGCCAGCAGAGTTGGTTGTGAATTATAAAAAAACTGCTTAGGCAATATGACACTTATGCTTTTAGTAATATGGACTGTTTTGGTATACTTTGGAATTACATTTTTAATACATTGTATTAGAATCAAGAAAAAAGAACAAAAAAAAATATAAATTGTTGATTTGCCAAAAAAATATCAACGTTTGTAAAAAAAAGTCATCCTGTGTCAGAAGTTTTAATATAATTGATCGCTCACTAAAATTAATAATTTTCTACAAACATTTTTATGGAAACCACGTTTTATAGTCCTTAAAATTGGTTTAAAATAATTATGTTCAAAAGTATACCATTAACTAAAATATTATAAAAATTATGCACAATAAGTCACTCGTGTGATTGTCGTGTTACGTAAAATTGGCTAGTGCCATATTAATAACAAAAAAAAATAAAAAAATTGTCAAACTTAAAAAAAGTGATAAAGGAGAATGCCCGTTTTCTTAGGCTACTGGTATTGTCATCGTTGTTTTAGCATTATAAACAAACAAAACTCAAGTTTTACAAATCGCCTATTTTCTTGCTACAAGGAGTCCCCTAAATAACTCGAAATTCCCAGCAACTCAGTTTGATGTTTTTATTTGATAAAGTGTTTTTTTTAATAATAACACATACTTTTTTAGCCATTGACCATGACAGCTGTAAAGTTTTCAGGTTTTAAAAACAAAGTGGACGCGATTATATTCGTTAAAATAGATAATGATTTAATGCTCATTCAATAATAAATAAAAATATAAAAATAATTTCATTATGAAGATTAAGAATCATACTTAATAAAGTTAAAGATACGACGTCATAAAGTGGTCTACTTTTGGGCATCCTCCTTTAAGGTAGCTATATGCTCATGTTATGTGTGTACTAATATTTTAAATAATTAAGCTCTCGTCACACCTGCAGCGAAGTCGCGCGATCGAGACGACACGACCCTCGCGCGACTTCGAGCGTCACTTTTACTGCTTGCCACAGCAAGCAGTAAAAGTGACGCTCCTTAAGAGGAAAGGGTACCGACGCTCTCTCCATACAAACGTAGTCGACTGTTTCCTCCCTGGATAATAAAACTATAGCATATATTTTTGTTGCATAAAACTCATATCTGCCAAGACCTTTGTTTTTTTTATTTTTTAAATCTAAATTTCTATGATTAATTAGAAAATAGAGCAATTATCCAAGGAGGAAACAGTCGACTACGTTTCTATGGAGAGAGCGCAGGTACCCTTTCACCTTAAGAGGCTCACGAACTGTAATCGGCGCTACGTAATTAAATCGCATGCGACTACCTGTGAAGGTTTGACGAAAGCTTTATTGTAAACTACTTTTTCTAAGTCCCATAATCTTTTTTTTTATTTTCGCCTCCAAGTACAGACTCTTTGTCCTCTCTTCCTATATTTTATAAGTATAGAAAACAATTGAAATTCCGCTGGACGGAAATATTTATAGAGAAATACTCTTTTTTTTAATCAGTATAATTTTTATTTTAAGTTTTAACGCATAATATTAATGAAGTATGATTTTAAGAACATATTTACAGAAATATACAGGATGATGTTTTACAAGGGCCTCCAGGGCTAATCTTAGGTCCGTATTAATAAACCGAACTCAATATCAATTTCAATCTTGAGTTTGCTCTTGAGTTGTTGCGCTGATTAATAAACCTATCTTAAGACGCGATTAAAGAGCGACGTATCACTTGAGTCATATCATATTAATAAATCAAACTCAGCTCTCAAGATATGTCTCAAGATGTAGTTTCGTGAACTCAAGTCTGATTGCTGGTCATACAAATCTTACATTTTTTTAAATGTTTTCACATTAAAAACAAGTTGACAGCAAAATATGACGACACTACCTACCATAGGGTAAGAACATATCATTCAAGGCAAGAACAAAGCGTTACTGTCATTCAAGATCATTCTCAAATCTCAAGAGCGATATCAGCCTGGTTAAAACTTGAGTTTTATCTATTAATTAACGCCTAACTTAAGATAGTGACCACATCTCAAGACTCACTCGATTGATACGCACTCAAGATCGATATTGAGAGCGATTTATTAATACGGGTCCTAAACTATAAGTGATAGCAGTTACAGAAGACTACAAAAATTCGCTATTTCCTTCGATTTGCTGTACTATGTTTATTTCCAGGAATTAATGTCTATCAGCAACACTATCGATTGGTATAAAAATATAGGATGCTTCTTTTATTGCAAAATCAACAGATTCGATTACCGGCTAGGGTAGTGACTTTGAAAAAACAATCTAATGATGAAGTTTTTGTTTTTGTCAAAATCGGGCACGCAACTCCTTTCATCAATTTTCGCTATCCCTTATAGTTTAGGATATAGCCCTAAAGTCCCATGTAAAAAATTCACCCTGTATATATTTCTTATTATTATTTTTTTATATTAATAAGGTAAACTGCCCAAATATTGACATGTTGTCGTCATTTAATAAAGTGACGATTACTGGTGCCGGTTTACCTTTAGTGATTTTTTCAAAATATTAGTACACGCATCTACTAATATATTTTTATAATTGATAGTATTAAGATTACGCACTGTGCGTTGTATGCAAATATGCGATACACTTAATTCATAAGGACTGTTTGTATTTATGTCAGCCCTTTAAAAAACAAAAATAATTTGTCGTTGAATAAGTCATTATCCAGGGAGGAAACAGTCGACTACGTTTGTATGGAGAGAGCGCCGGTACCCTTTCCTCTTAAGTCTCTTTTACACAAAATAGGTTCATTTTACCTGATGGGAAGTGGCTATAAGTTCGAGGATGTAGCATGCTCACCTAGAAAGAGAACGCCAAACCTGGACAACATGATAGAACGCGACGCGACTTTGCATGACTTTGTCCAAATTTTCAATGAAATTTAAAGGGCTGCCATATTAAAAAATCGTATAATATAACTATACTTATTAGTTTTTACGTGTAGTAGTGTTATATGCATTTAGCGATACATAACATGAATTATGAAATATAGTTATATGAATTATGCTTTCTCATATACAGTTAACGCAAACGGCTGAAAAAAACGACAAATATTAAAAAAAAAACAATACTTATCAGTTTTGAATTTTACAAAAAACATTGCAGAAATTGTCACATAAAAAAATACCTGATAATTCAAACGCAGTCCACATTTTAATGAATTAAAAAACCATAAAAGTTATATAAAATCGGATATTTAGGATGTTTTTTTTTGTTTTATATTTCAATGTTGTTTCAAACATCATTTTCACGACACTGGAGTTTGCTGGTAGAGCTTGATAGTTGTTAGAGTAAGCCGTATCGTATTACCTCCTAAATAATAGTATCTTTTTTTAGTGAAAATAACCATGGTAGGTAGTTAAAATTCATATAGAAAAAAACATGCTCTTCTAAGTTAAAATGTTGCCATTTGTTAAAAACTACTGGTTGTCTGTAAAGTCGATTTACGGACGATAATTTTACGTGATAACGTCTAAGAAAATACTGAAACGATAATACGTTGCTATTGTTACCCACTCCTGTTCCGTAACATGACCTTTTTTGTTAGTGCGTTATCACGTCAAAATAAACTTTAGTTTCGGAATATTTTCATCCACTTTCCCTCCTGTTGGATCTTCCAGTCTGCTTTAACTGTACATTATAAGTAGTAAGAATTATCATGAGGCAAAATACATTAATATGCGTTACTGGCAACTTTTTATATTTATAATAACTGTAAGTTTAAACGGAAGCTGTAATTAAACGAGAAGCTTTCTAATAATGTTGCCAGACGCGAAAAAAAACGACACGAACAGGCGACTTTTTGTTACAATATAGTATTTTCATGGACGCAGGTTTTTGGGTATGATTTCCGCCTAAAACAAATATTTATGTGTAGGTATTTGTTTCTGGTCCGTATATAATTAAAAAAATTAAGTAGCTGATTCGTTATGTGGTTACCATAACACAAGCCTAGTAGCTTGGGGCTAGATGGGGCTGTGTGCAAAGGCCAGAAACATTTATTTACTTTAACCAATGAAAAAAGCTCCGGAGTTCACGCACACGTAGGCAGGAGCGTTTTTCATTGGTTAAAATTTTCTGACCAATCCTGACGATGCATTATACGCACACATTCGCAACTTATTCTATATTTTATTACCCTAAAGAGCCTGCGTCGCTTCCATGAAGCTACTGTATATTAAATTGTTGTTTAGTGCTTTTATTGTTTGATCTCGTATGTCCAAAACTCGACGACCAAAATCCCACAAAAATATTTTTGTAATATGTAAATAATAGCGATCAAACACTGTAATAAAGCACATGCGTAGAATTCGTTAAGGATAACCCAAGAGTTGCCATAAATAAAATCTATTCTAATAGAAAAAAGACATTTCAAAAACGTAATTTTATATCCTCTCATGCAACTAACTTTGGTGATACCATGTAAAATACTAACATTTATATTTAAAAAGTAGAAAAAAAACGAAACCGTACGAAAGTACCTGATACGTATTAAGTTTCCAAAATCAAATTATGGCAACTCTGGCATTTCGATTTCTAAACGATTAATAGGAATTAAATAAAGAAGTGTTCTATCTTTAATATTATTATAGTTAGTGAGTATTTGGGCATTACAGCAAGCACTTTGCTAACGCATACCAAAGACTTATAAAATAAAAGGATGTTTATAAGTCTTTGGTCTGCGTTGGCTTTAAAAATAATGACCATGCACAGTTTTGTGCTTAAAATGTTGTGTAGAAAATTCATTAAGTTTTCGTTATAGAATAATTAACTTACCTAGGCTCAACTGATTCAGATCTTGTAATTTGTCTAATAGCATAAAATTGTAAACATATTGAAAGAAAGATTTGGCAAATTGTATTATTTTTATAATTCCAGTCATGTACAAAAAATGAAGTGTCTCAAAAATACCAAAAAATCAAATAAAGTATTTCGTACAGACTTGATATTTTTATTATTCCAAAAAATATCCTATCAAAGTTTATTGGCTCTAGCTTAACCGGGTCATTCCCGCCTGTCCCCTAAATCGAATTCGGAGACATGCAAAGAATATTATCCTAGTTGTCCGCGAATCATCCTATATTTTTCTAACAAAAATCTAGTAAACAAACTTGGTCATATATATATATTTCAGGACATATAACACATCGCCATCCAGCCCCAAGCTAAGCAACTTAATGCTTGTGTTATGGGTGCCAGATAACGGATAAACTACTTATATACTTTTTTTTTTTGTAAATATATACATATTATACATATAGGAAACACCCAGAACCAGAAACAAGAATTTATGGTCAGCATAAATACTTGTTCCCGGCGGGAATCGAACCCGCAACCTTCTGCGTCGCAGTCGGGTATTCGCCCGACGCGCCACAGAGGTCGTCATGCATAAAAACATTCGTAATTCTTTCAAACATAGGTATCTACACCTACAAAACAGTGATGACAATAACTTCATTGTTGTTTCTCATCTACACTAATATTATAAAGAGGAAAACTTTGTTTGTTTGTTTGTTTGGTTGTAATGAATAGGCTCAAAAACTACTGGACCGATTTAAAAAATTCTTTCACCATTCGAAAGCTACATTATCCACGAGTAACATAGGCTATATTATATCCCAATACTCCCACGGGAACGGGAACTACGCGGGTGAAACCGCGGGGCGCAGCTAGTTCGTAATAATCAGCAAAGTATGTCGAAACTCATAATCTCATTACGTTAGCGCTGTATTAGGTTAATTAACATAGAAGGAAGGCAAGCAAAGGTCAATGGTGTTAATTAGGGCATTACCTAAGCGCAATAAGCTGTTTTACACAAGGTAGGTATGACGGGAAAAACTAGAGGAAAATGTTTGAGTGATAGACATGATGAGTATAATTTTACTAATGGCATACAGAGTGTTCAATAATTTGTGTCCATATCCAATAAAGTGTCCAATAATTTATAACAAACTTCCAATTGAAATAAAGGCATGTGATGACTTTAAGCTTTTTAAAAAATCTTTATTTGATTATTTATCTACTATGACTTTCTACACGCTAAATGAATTTTTGACATTAAGGTAGCTGACATTGAGTAAATTTAATTTAATTAATAATGACTAATGGGTATTTTTATCTAGAATTTATTTTATTGAGTAACATTGTACCTGATCAACATCGAAATTTTTGAACTGCATAAACATACCTACATAACTTTTATTTAATAGACATTGTATTCCTTTTAAAATTCATGATACATTTATTAATTTAATTTAGTATTGTTCTCTTAGAGTATTAATAGAAAAAACCTACACCTATCTTAGTATTAAATTACCCTGTACATTGTATACCGAAAGGTCGATCACAGAGGACATATTTTGTGTGCTATGTAACAACTTTTTATACCTGTGTTCACAATAAATGATTTTTGAATTTGAATTTTGAATTTGAATTTGAGTGTTTATCCACTAGTAACTATCATAATAATTATGGTATATGAAAAGATAGTGCAGGACAATTCACACATCGCCATCTAACCTTAAGCTAAAACTATCTAGTCACAAGTAATTGTGCTAGGTACCTATATGATAACTACAATACAACTTATATATATTTCCTTTATAAATACATTGTGAGGTGGTAATCATCCACCTTTACTTTTTTTAATTTAATTTGTGACGATGCTCAAATAATTAATATGAAACTTTCCCACAACATTGGAAGTTCATGTGTTCTTAACAAATCATGTCAGAACTAATGGCTCAACTATGTGCGACTTAACATTGGACTGGACTTTCTCTCTCTATCTATCTCTCTCTCAGATAAATTACTATGTACCTAAACAATAATCAATGTACTTCCATTTACTGGGACTTTGGTCAGGTTAGCGAAAGAGAATGTATTTACTTTACTGGTATGACAAACTAGTAAGTATGCACATGAGGAAACAGCGTTATAACCTTTCTACGCTATGCACTAAAATCGACTGAAAATAAATAAATAAATAAAAATTTCAGGACATATTACACATCGCCATCCAGCCCCAAGCTAAGCAACTTAATGCTTGTGTTATGGGTGCCAGATAACGGATAAACTACGTATATACTTTTTTTTTTGTAAATATATACATATTATACATATAGGAAACACCCAGAACCAGAAACAAGAATTTATGGTCAGCATAAATACTTGTTCCCGGCGGGAATCCCGCAACCTTCTGCGTCGCAGTCGGGTGTTCGCCCGACGCGCCACAGAGGTCGTCGAAAAGATTCATTGATGGCTTTTTTTGCACTCATGTGCAGTGTTGCCAACCCTACGTCTTTTTACATAGATCTACGTACTTTAGGCCTCTCCTGGAAACCTACGAAGTTCAGTCCTAGAATCTACGCATTTTCAATCAATTTGTAAACTAACCGAAACTCAAAGCTATTTGTGTGCTTCGCATTTTTTCATCTACAAACTTTTCTATCGGGGCCTACGTATTTTTTAAAATCAGATTTGGCAACACTGGTCATGTGCTCATTTATTATGTCCACTTAATTCTTTGAACACCCTTGAACAAGAATTGTTTGTAAAGTGGATTCTTTAAAACTCTACCCACTAAAATTCACTGTCAACTTTTTGCACTATAAATATCCAATATTCCTGATGTCTTTATTCCTTGAGCCAGGTTGGTTGATGACGAGCACTGAGTCATGAGTCAGTTTATCGTGAATTCGTCATATAGGTTGTCGAATTGAAAATTACCTTTAAGGTCCTTTTAGAAAAGTTTACAATGAGTTGAGTTCTACGACTTCTATATAAAATGGTAGGGATGGTAGCTGAAGTTAAAAATAAAGGGAAAAAAAAAACTGGTTGCCTGTAAAGTCGGTATACGGGCGAAAGTTTTACGTGACAACAACTGTGCTCGAGTGGAAGGGACGCGTGCCTTTCACTTTTTATGTCTGTCTCTCTCGCTCTTAGGCGGGCTAACCATGCCCGCGTGCCTCTCACTCGCTCTCATTGTGAGCGCATAACGTCAGCGGAGCGTAACGCAGTTTCTTGAAGTGTCACCCGGCAAACCAATTTATAAAACGTTGTCACGTCAAAATGACCGAGTTGTGGTTGCAGATTGATTAAGATCTCTAATTCTATGGTTGATGACGATCATCGAGTGAGGTTATTATGTTTATGGTTTTTTAAAAAGCGTCAGGCGGATACAGGATGCCTACGCATTAGACAGTGCAGGATTTGGAAGTAAATGGTCGTAGAGCAAAATGGCGGCCAACGAAGAAGTGGTGGAGGGATTGAGGGAGCATATGGAGGAAAGAAGAGTACTTACCTACTTAAACGTGGATTTGACGGGGAAGAGAGTAGAGGAAGAAGACATGTTGTGTCTAGCAGTTATGGCGACTCCACTTAGTGGGAAGGACAAGGAAAAATAAGTAGGTACCTACCTACCCCTCTGCAATGATTGGGGTTTTTTTATGATTTTAACTCCTTCATATAGCGAATAGTAGCTAAAGAAATGTCTGAATGACCAAGGAATAGGAAAGGCTTAGGAACTAAAATAAATATCTTTCTTATTTGGACTCAAAAAATTTAGAAAAACAGTCGATAATTCGTAAATACAAAAGAATGTCAGTGGGGAAAAACAATGGTAAGACAAATGGGTCCACTGCCCTTAATATCTACCGGGTTCCCAGACAATAATTGACCTTTGTCCTATGCCTTTGTCTCAGCAACATTAATTGAACCATATTAGGTAATCACAAACTACGAGCACATGAGTACCTATGAGTCAAAAGTTTGGTATGCAAATAGAATATTACAATATGTAATACAACGTAACAGTTTTAACAAATATGAATCATGACGGATAATTTCAGGGTATGTTTTTTCCTACATATCTAAAAATACATTGCGAAAATTCGCTTTCGATTCCATTTCGATCGTTTTTCGTTTCTATTTCGATCATCTTGTGATTCCATGGCGATTGTCTTTCGTTTCTATTTCGATCATCTTGTGATTCCATGGCGATTGTCTTTCGTTTCTATTTCGATCATCTTGTGATTCCATGGCGATTGTCTTTCGTTTCTATTTCGATCATCTTGTGATTCCATGGCGATTGTCTTTCGTTTCTATTTCGATCATCTTGTGATTCCATGGCGATTGTCTTTCGTTTCTATTTCGATCATCTTGTGATTCCATGGCGATTGTCTTTCGTTTCTATTTCGATCATCTTGTGATTCCATGGCGATTGTCTTTCGTTTCTATTTCGACCGTCTTTCGATTCCATCGATGCCTGTCCCCGAATTTCGGGGACAGACGGGAAGGAAATTCCTTTTTGTCCCCATTTGGTGACAGGCAGGAATAGCCCAGTTTTTCCGTTTAATTTTTATTAACTGAGGAGTGAAGTTAGAATAAAAATTACGTGATTAAGACCTGGGAAAAAAAATACACAAAATAGTTGTCTGTGAAATCGGTTTTCGGACGAAAATTTTACGTGATAACGTTTTAAGAAATTTTTTTTTGCTGTTATTTCTTTATACATAACATATTTTTCTTTTTTTCCTCTAATTATATTTTTCCTTCACTTCATAGTATAAAACAAAGTCGCATTCTCTGTCCCTATTTCACTTTGTACGCTTAAATCTTTAAAACTACGCAACGGATTTTGATGCTGTTTTTTTTTAATAGATAGAGTGATTCAAGAGGAAGGTTTATATGTATAATACATGCATAATATAGCCGTGCGAAGCCGGGGCAGGTCGCTAGTTATATATATTTTTCCTTTAGTCTTCTATTCGTCACTCGTCACACCATAACACAAGTCCTGATGAGCGATATTATTATTAAATACTCTGTTTCCTAAGTTACCATGACGCGTCTGGTCATATTACCATGACACATGTCGTCACACAATATAACAGAGACACTTTTTTGTGAATGCAGGTGTTCCTTCAATGTTTTAGACGTTATCACGTCAATATTTAAATAAGTATTTACATGAAACAAATCGTGTGAGTTTAAAAAGTTAATCGGAAAATTATATTGTAAAAAAATGATGGTCCGATGATGCCCGCACCTAATCCGGACAAGGCAGGAAAACAAATCAAACAGGGCCTTGGTGACGAACGTAGTTTCCGCTATGTGAGCTACTTACCTACATTGAAAATTAATGACGCATTTTCACGTGATTGCAAATTGCAAGGTTTCTTATACCGAAAATTAAATGAGATCTAACGCGTAATATAGGCGTAATACAGTTCGGCTGCATAATTGCAGCCCCCGGTAGAGTTAAAAAATGACCATTATTGGCATTTTTTCATTCTAATATTTTTTGTTTGATAAGTGCCTAGAATCTTGCTTGTGTTGAAAACATTCTTATAACGGCCGTTTTGGAGCTCTACGGTGGGTCTGCAATTATGCAGCCGACCGTACATAGGTTGTAGAGCGGTGTTGGCTTAGTGGTAGATACCTCGACCTTTATTCTGAAGGTCGTGGGTTCGAATCCAGGCCGGCACCGTGCACCATTATTATTTTTCTTCGTTTTTTTTCTTAAGAAAAAATTATGTGCGCCAAATGACATTGCTCTTCGGTGAAGGAAAACATCGTGATGAAGCCCGCGGCTTAGTGCCAACTAAGCCGCGGGCTTCATCACGATGTTTGACCATGTCCAGAGGAGAGAACTTGTCAATACTTCTGGAGCCATCCAGTAGTATTGACAAGCTCTCTCCTCTGGACATGGTCGACTAAGCTGAGAGGGTGCTGGGTAAGCCTACTCCATCTTCACGCAAAAAAGACCCAATTAAAAAGAGTCTAATCGCGGAAAACAGCCCGTATACAAGTACAACATAGGCTAAATTTTATCCCGATATCCCCACGGGATCGGGACATACGCGGGTGAAATCACAGGGCCAGATAGTGGGTAGGTACTTATATCTGGGTGCATGGAGTGCACTTGGCCTAGTATACTACATAATATACGAAAAATCAATCAACCCAACCTATAGCCACTAAAAAGGTACCTATTTTGTTAAATACGTAAAAACCTACCGCATAACGTCACGGTACGAATAAATGAACTTGATAACCTCCGTGGCGCGTTTAGTTAACACCTCCTTCGACCCAGGAGGTTGTGGGTTCAATTCCCGCCTTAAGTTGAAAGGGTACTGGCGCTTTCTCCACCAGAGAAATGCTACCCTAACTAGAACGCTCACAAGAGGCCTATAAGCGAGCCGAGAAAGATAGATTTGAGATGGTATCTTTGTCTCTGTCATTAGGGTGACCAAACGTTCAAATTTTCTGCAGATGAAATACACGCACAGCTACACTACATAACTACATAGGCTATAAGATGACCTCTAACTACGTATTTAATAGGTAGGTACACTGCTAAGAGAAAATATTATGTTTGTTTTTAAAGTTTGTAATAAAGAGGCTCGAAAACTAATAGACTGATGTGATAAATAAAGCTAAGTATCAGGATTGGACATTGATTCTTACACAGGTGAAAAAGCATGGCATTTCCAAAACTGTGTAAGTATAATATTTAGAGGTCAAACAGGATCTTGAGGAAGAGGCTCGAAAACTAATAGACTGATGTGATAAATAAAGCTAAGTATCAGGATTGGACATTGATTCTTACACAGGTGAAAAAGCATGGCATTTCCAAAACTGTGTAAGTATAATATTTAGAGGTCAAACAGGATCTTTTTAGTTAAATTGCAATGAGTGATTAGTAAAATTAGATCAGATACATAATATCATTTCATTCTATGATCTCATAATTTCTTCATTATTTTATGGTTACCCTACTTTCTAAGAAAGTAAACTTTATGTATATTTACTTACTGAAAGAAAGAAACTCCGCAATTAAGGTATGAATGGCTTTTGCAGCCGTTAATAGCACAAATTTTACCCATAGTAAATTAAAAACTACACTTTTTTAAGAAAAATGTTTGAAAATAAAAATAGCAATAAATATCGCTTCGAAATTACCGCGGATATCAAATCAACATGGCCGATGGGCTGCCGTTGCGTGTAAATAAATCCTACTATAACATTGTCAATCTAACTTTTTTATAATTTAAAATTTTATTATTTTATTATTCTCGTACAAATAGGTAAAACCAATCCGTAAAAAAATTCAAATATCTTAAAAATATTGTGTTTTCTACTAAAAAAGTTATATTTTCTTCGGCTCTAGGCATATTCATTTTCTACCATTTTTATTATAATTAAATGTCTTCTGGCAATACAGTTGGAAAGGGATACAAGCCACTCTTATCTCCATCCCTCTCGGACCGAAATTCTCTCTGAGTTTGTGATTCTCTAAAATAAACCATATATTTTAGCAAATAAAGTTCTTTTTGTAATGATGATAGATGTCCCTTGCGCATTCTAGTTGTGAGGTACGAACTCAAATTTTATGTTCTCCACACAAACGTAGTCGACTGTTTCCTCCCTGGATAATGACACTAGCACAAATATTTTTGTTGCATAAAATCTATTATTGTCATAACTATGCCTCAGTCTTGGTTTTTTTTCATTTTCTAATTAGGTATCATAGAAATTGAGATTTAAAAAACAAAACATACGGGCATGTTCATGGCAGTTATAAAGTTTATGCAATAAAAATATTTGCTCTAGTGTCATTATCCAGGGAGGAAACAGTCGACTACGTTTGTATGGAGAGAGCGCCCGGTACCCTTTCCTCTTAAACAGGCTGGAAGTCCTGACTGACTGATCGATATATCATACAGCTCGAGCCAATGATCATGCTAAAATTAGGCTAAAATATATGACGTAGGCATCCGCTTAGAAAAGATTTTGTGGAAAATTCAACCACAACGCGGATGTAGTCACTAGTCGCAGATGAAAGCTAGTAGGTACACTGAAAAAAAGGTTTCTTGAATTGAAGTGAGAAATAATCCCTCCGGTCACATTGGCAACTGAAATTCTCAACCAATTGTCAAAGTTGCCAAAGAAGAACTAATATTCTTGCCACTCAACCAGTTGCCAAAGAAATAATTCTCTCCATAAAGACGCTAGAGATTAATTTTGTGATTTCAGCAAATATTCTTGAAAATAATCACTTCACTCACTACAACATAGTATAAAACAAAGTCGCTTTCTCTGTCCCTATATCCCTTTGTATGCTTAAATCTTTAAAACTACGCAACGGATTTTGATGCGGTTTTTTTAAATAGATAGAGTGATTCAAGAGGAAGGTTTATATGTATAAAATATGCATAATATAGCCGTGTGAAGCCGGGGCGGGTCGCTAGTCACTACATAGTATAAAATAAAGTCACTTTTCGCCGTCCCCTATTTCCCTTTGTATGCTTAGATCTTTAAAACTACGCAACGGATTTTGATGCGGTTTTTTTAATAGATAGAGTGATTCAAGAGGAAGGTTTATATGTATAAAACATGCATAATATAGCCGTGCGAAGCCGGGGCGGGTCGCTAGTATTTAATAATAAATACCTAAGGTCAGCGTTTGACCACTATCTCAGACGATGGTAAGTGACGATGCGGTATAAGATGTAACACGCTTTCCTAAAAGAACCCTTCGTGACTCAAGGACCCCCCATAATGGCAATTTAACGATCAACATGAAGTTCCGCTATTGAAAGCTACCTGAATAAATAATTGTAAGTCAATAGAGAACGCTAAACGAATGACTAACTCATCGCAGTGCTGTAGCGTGGGTTACCGTCGGTCGCCCGGGGCGAAGTCATAATGTGCCCTTTTGATGTCCTAAAAATATGTTGGATGTTGGAAATTTGCCGCCCTTTCGATGTCTTAAAAATAATAGTGTTGGCAATTTGCCGCCCTTTTGACGTCCTAAAAATAATAATGTTGATAATGTGTCACCCTTTTGACGTCATGTAAATAATTGTGTTGTCAATTTGCCGCCCTTTTGATGTCTTAAAAATAATCATTTTGGAAGTTTGCCTCTCTTTTGACATCATAAAAATAATAATGTTGGCAATTTGCCGCCCTTTTGACGTCATAAAAATAATAGTGTTGACAATTTGCCGCCCTTTTGACGTCAAAAAAATAATAATGTTGAAAATGTATCGCCCTTTTGACGTCATAAAAATAATAGTGGTGGAAATTTGTCGCCCTTTTGACGTCTCAAAAATAATAAAAGACGTTACGATAAGAATTGAGCGAAAAATATTTATTTCAAAAGCATGTAAGGATGCGGGGCGACTAGTGGTTTGCAACAAATGTATTGGGCGGGAGGGACATTCAATATGTGCAAAGGGATAAGAGCAAACTTGAAATATTGATTGTCCGACTGACCGCCAGTGACCGCACAAAATATTGGAACGAAAGTTCCTTATCGCGCGTTGCGAAAGGGGGCTAGACGTAAAACATTAAGACCAAACGTTGTAACGACACTATTTGCTACAGCTGTAAGCCGTGCGGCGTGCGTGTGTTTCTCTGTTTGTCTCTCTCTCTCTCTCATAGAAAGCAAGCCAGTTATTTTTGTTTCGTCTATCTATTTCACATTAAACAGTGTAGTGTCGCGACGATTATTTACAAAAAAAAAATTCCTTCACTAATTAATCGAAAGGAACTTCGTTCCATTCGGGTATCCCTTGACACCTCTCAAGTTTTTTTGTTCCCAATGTTGCCGCCCTCCTAATAGTGGCGCCCGGGGCAGTCCGCCCATCCGCCCCCCATCTCGCTACGCTACTGACTCATCAATAGGTTTCCGTGAATGTAAAACATTAGAATTCTAGATTGGAAATGACCTAATGTTGATAGAAAAAGCGCAATGCGACGGTACTGATGGACTTGAAGCAAAGACATTCATGTAATATTATTAGTAGACCGGACACAATAACTACATCTACACTAATCTATACAGGGTTATTGGAAATTATACTAGCAAGCAGTGGAGGGCTACTTCTTTGCAGACTCTGCACCTTAACAAACAACTTTTGTTCTACGACTTTAGGAAATTCGAAAAAAAAATGAAAATTTTGAGGTTATGTAAATTCGGCTGATTTTTCAAAACAAAGGTCATTCAGTCCAAGAACAGTAGGTAGATAAAACTTAAAAAATAAGTAAAATTTTAAGGTTAATGACCTCTCCGTGTAAGTAGCAGCTGATTTACAGGTAGGTAAACCTAACCTCAAAAATTTCGAAAAAATGTTCGAATTTCCAAAAGTCGTAGAACAAAAGTTGTTTGTTTAGGTGCATAGAAGTAGCCCTCAACAGCTTGCTCGTAGGTATAATTTTCAATAAGTCTGTAAGTATATAGAGTTTGTTTGTTTATTTGTTTGAACGCGCTAATCTCAGGAACTACTGGTTCGTATTGAAAAATTATCTTTGTTTCTATGTATAGGTAGCCTTCGTTGACAAATGGACTATTCACCATTAAGACTACATAAAGGCTATTTTATATTTCGAAATTCCCACGGGATCAGGAGTTACGCGGGTGAACCCGCGGAGTGCTGCTAGTCTTTTACTTAATATTATAAAGCTAAAGAGTTTGTTTGTTTCTTTGAACGCGCTAATCTCAGAAACTACTACATAGTTCAAATTGAAAAAATATTTTTGATTGGATAGTCCATTTGTCGAGAAAAGCTATAGGCTATTTTATATTTCGACATTCCCACGGGATCGGGACCTACGTGAGTGAAACCGCGGAGCACTGCTAGTAAAAAAAAAAAAATTAAAATTTAAAAAACCGACTTCAAAAAATCCAAAAAATAAATTTAAAAAACCTTAACTCAAAAACTAAAAAATGAGTGAAAATAAAAACTAAAAAAAACCTGAAAAAAAAACTAAAAAAAAAACCTGAAAACAAAAACTAAAAAAAGTGAAAAATAATCCATTTCGGGTCACTAAGACAGCAGATAACTTAAACATACTTGGAAGTCGGACTTCCGTACCATTATATTCTGTTTTTAACCCCCGACGCAAAAACAAATGCAAAAAAACCTAAAACTATTGTATGTCAGACGAGGCTGTATAGGTTAAAAGTCTTTTGCCTGCCTTTTTGGGAGTATAATTAAGAAAAAGAAATTGCCAAAAAACATTTAATTCTTAAAAATACTCATTTTTTTACTCTTTTTAGTATTGCTGTTATAGCGGAAACAGAAATAAATCTTTAAAAATTTCAACTGTCTAGCTATCATGGTTTATGAGATACAGCCTGGTGAAAGACAGACAGACGGACGGACAGCGAAGTCTTAGTAATATGACAAAAAAAATAACAATTTGACAGTTGTTTAATGCCTTTGAGCTTCTTTCTCGATGCACTCTAATGAATAGGTTTAATCTCTTTGACTAAAAGTCATTTGCGAGTTAAAACTTTATTAATCGATAGTTACCGCCTACCATGGGTAAAATAAATATTGGCCTTTTTTGTCTAGATGATTTTATACAGCAACTTGACGACCCAGTTGGCACAATGGTCACCATGCCGGACTGCCAAACACAGGGTTGCGGGTTCGATTCCCGCCTCAGATAAGTATTTATGCTTAGATATTTGTCTGTGGTCTGGTTGTTTCTATGTATTATAAGTATATACTTATTTACAAAAGAAAAGTATATATTATGTAGTTTATTCGTTGTCTAGCTCCCATATCACAAGTCTAGTTACTTAGTTTGGGGCTAGATGGCGATGTGTGGAATGTCCTACAATATTTATACTAGCTGCGCCCAGCGGTTTCACCCGCGTAAGTCCTGATCCCGTTGGAATATCAAAATGAATAGTAGCCTAGAGCCTTCCTCCATAAATGGACTATCCAACACAAAAACATTTTTTTAATTTGAAAAAGAATTTTTAAATTGTTTCTGTTGTTTTGTGCAACTTGTTCTTTCTAGCTTTTACTTTACTTTGTGTTTATCGTGTTCTGTTTCTTTCTGTGTTGTACAAATAAAGTTATCTATCTATCTATCTGAGTTTAGCGCGTTCAAAGAAAGAAACAAACAAACGCTTTAGCTTTATATTATTAATTAAAGACTAGCAGCGCTCCGCGGTTTCACCCGCGTAACTCCCGATGCCGTGGGAATATCTAAATAAAAAGTAGCCTATAAGCCTTCCTTGATAAATGGACTATCCAACACAAAAATAATTATTCAATTCGAACCAGTAGTTCCTGAGATTAGCGCGTTCAAACAAACAAACAAACAAACTCTTCAGCTTTATAATATAAGTATAGATAGAAGTATAGATTTTATTTATTTCTTTGAAAGGAAAGTACCCATGTAACTACATACATACCTACATTAGTATGTCTTGGTAGAGTTTTTATCTTGGGCCGAGAGTGCTCTATGTCTTTTCTTTGTAAACATAAATGTCAAAGCACTGAAACCTGTTATTCTGGTTCAATCAAGGTTCATTGAATTCAAATATTTCGCGACATCAACCTGGGTGAATATGGTGATCGCAATGCGTCTCGTCGTGTCACTTTAGATTTAAGGTGAAAGGGTACCGGCGCTCTCTCCATACAAACGTAGTCGACTGTTTCCTCCCTGGATAATGACACTAGCACAAATATTTTTGTTGCATAAAACCTATAACTGCCATGACAAATAAACAAATGACTATGCCCCTATGTTTTGTTTTTTTTTTTCATTTTCTAATTATCATAGAAATTAAGATTAAAAAAACTGGTTGCCTGTAAAGTCGGTATACGGGCGAAAGTTTTACGTGACAACAACTGTGCTCGAGTGGAAGGGACGCGTGCCTTTCACTTTTTATGTCTGTCTCTCTCGCTCTTAGGCGGGCTAACCATGCCCGCGTGCCTCTCACTCGCTCTCATTGTGAGCGCATAACGTCAGCGGAGCGTAACGCAGTTTCTTGAAGTGTCACCCGGCAAACCAATTTATAAAACGTTGTCACGTCAAAAACAAAAAAAGAACAAAAAACTTAGGGGCATGGTCATGGCAGTTATAAGTTTTATGCAACAAAAATATTTGCTCTAGTGTCATTATCCAGGGAGAAAACCACAGAAAACAGTCGACTACGTTTGTATGGAGAGAGCCCCCTGCTACCCTTTCCTCTTAAAGGAGAAATTATAAACAATTTTATTTATAGGCGAAAGGCATTTTTCTTTGTGCTCCTTTATGCGCCATAATAAGTGCCATCATTATGAACACTTGTCTGCTATATTGCTATTTACCATCATTGACATTTTCTACCAGAGAATCCTGTAATTGCCTTCTTATAGTACGGGGTCCCTATAAGGACGACCTTCATCGAGCTGTTTAATGGATGAAAATACTTTTTATCGAATTAAATAGGTCAATAAATGTATTGCAAAAGAGTTAATTAATTTTTATCTTTTTTTTGTTTTTAGTTTTTGCTGGTTTGGTTAATAGGCAAATTCCATTTTTAAGAGTTGTGACGGAAAAAAATTGCTAACCTAACGTTTGCATATTCTATACTTAGGCTTCATACTTTCGATTTGTATGGCATTTGTCTCATAAACTAACCTGTGAAAGGTTTAAATAACACATAAAAAAATTGCTAAATTAAGCATATTATTCTGGAACAACATTTTTTAGACACCCCATTTGCAATTTTATTTATTGACCTATTTAATTGGATATACCTACACAATATTTTCCATCCATTAAACAGTTCGATGAAGGTCGTAAAGGGATCTTAGGTTATATGTATTTACATTATGTTTTTTACGCATATGTGATACTAGCTGCGCCCCGCGGTTTCACCCGCGTAATAATTTTCTACGCAATTTTCTTAATATTTTCTTTCATAAGAACCTTCTCCTGACAATAACAAACACAACAAAAAAAGAATTGGCCAAATCGGTCCAGGCGTTGTTGAGTTATGCGCTTACCAACACATTTTGCGATTCATTTTTATATTATAGTCTAGCTGTCCCGGCAAACGTTGTTTTGCCATATAAAAAAAAATCGGTTCAGCCGTTCGGGAGCTACGATGCCACAGACACACACACACACACACAGACACGTCAAACTTATAACACCCCGTCGTTTTTGCGTCGGGGGTTAAAAATCATACAAATCGGTTCAGCCGTTTAGGTGTAGTTTGGCAACTAACACCGCGACACGATTGACATCAATATTTATACGTCACTCAATTGTTTTGCCTTCCCGGAAACTCTCCATTAAAACTTGAACTTTATGTTATGGTATTAAAGTTCTTATTGACTTGTATTATTACGAATCGTTTGTATGATATGGAGTATAGAAAAGTGTTGTTTTTAGACATTTTTAGGCAATTTTTTCAATTTTTCTCTCCGTAAGAACCATCCTCGTACCTTATGGAATATTCTAAAAAAAGAATTGGCCAAATTGGTCCAGGCGTCGCGTTGTTGAGTTATGCGCTTACCAACACATTTTGCGATTCATTTTTATATATAAGACTAGCTGTCCCGGCAAACGTTGTTTTGCTATTTACAAAAAAAAAAAAAATAGATGTCGGCCGATTCTCAGACCTACTGAATATGCTCACAAAATTTCATTTGAATCGGTCGAGCCGTTTCGGAGGAGTTCAAGTTCAAGAATTTTATATATATAGAGATTACTAGCTACGCCCCGCGATTTCACCCGCGTATCAATTTTCTACGCAAATATTTTTTTCTTTCCTAAGAACCATCTCCTGATAATAACAAACACAACAAAAAAGAATTATAGAAATCGGTTCAGCTGTTCTCGAGATTAGGATCTCCGTCATCTCCTGTCCCAATCTCGTTCTATCAAAATTATATCAAAAACTAACAATATCAGCTACATAATATACCTACGCGTACTTACCTAATCTAATTCAGATAATTTGGAAAAAAACAAAATAATAAAGCTTACTTACTAGCTACGCCCCACGTTTGCGTTACAGGTGTCTTTACTCGCCTACATTCTAAAAGGAAACCATATGCGAAGTTTCAACTCTTGTTATTTCAGAGATTTCTTCATAACTACAGTGAGATAAATGTACTACGTACGTAATATTCATCTCAATGCATAACTATACTCTTTTATAATAGACAAGTAGTAAGAAGGCAATGTGTAGGTACAGTATGCGTCATAAGTGCACTATCAGTTTTCTACCATAATATTATCAACAAGTATTGGACTTACGACCTTCTTCTAATAGACGTTACACACAAACATAAATACTTGAATTAAAAGTACCTATTCAGTGTGATTATTATTTTCAACATGCTAGCTATATTATTTAGCTGGTCGAGTGGTTTAAGCTGCCATCCGCTACACCAACAGACGACGAATAATGTTCAAATAGTGCTGCAGAGGATTGTAAACGTTACGGTGCCGGTGTACTTTTGAACGTTGATTGTACCTGTTTCCGCGCAAGGTCGCCAAATGTTTACTGAAGTGGAAAGAAGGTTCTAGATAATATAGTGCAATATACAGAACTAGTTTCAAATACTTACTTACTTAACTAGGTGTTATCTATTCTGTAGAGAAATTTGTAATTATACTAGACACGTTAGTAGTCTAGTACAAAATACATCAGTTACTTTTGGATACATCAGTTACCTTTGATAATTCTAAACTTTTTTGTTACTTTTTGACATTTTTAGCGCTCCGCGGTTTTATCCGCGTAACTTCCGATTCCGTGGGAATATCGGGAAAAAATAGCCTATGTTATTCCCAATGAATCAATGTATCCTCATACCAAGTTTAATCAAATTTGGCTCAGTAGTTTCGGAGCCTATTCGTTACAAACAAAAAAAAAAAACAGCGCACTCCGGGAGTGCAGGCAGAAGTGAAAACTGTATATCTGTGTAAAATCTTATCTGTCGCGAGAACATACGCAAAAAGAGTTTTAGATGAAAAAAAATAATAATCGGACGACTATTTGTCGTCCGACAAATAGTCGTCCGACATTTGTCGTCCGTCAATAGTCGTCCGTTAAAAAATACCATATGTACGTCTTAATACACTCACAGCCAAATTAAAAAACTGTATATCTGTGTAAAATCTCATCTGTCGCGAGAAAATCTGTCGTCTGTCGCGAGAACGGCTGAAAATGCTCACCCACAAAAGTGCCCAACGCGCCATAAGAAGTTTTTGTAGTGGTACCAGGCCTACCAGCTGTGATCGTCTATTTACTTAATTGGGTGTCAAAGTATTTTTGCTTTACAAGTATAGATCTTACAAAGTTGGAGGGTGCTTGCTATGCAATATTTTATCAGCTTTAATAAATGAACTATATTTCACTTAGAATAAAATATCTATATCTCTAATCTTTTAATCTAATTGTCGTCAGTACATAGGGCAAATGGACAAGAACGGATACCTCATCATTCTCCCTGGGCTTACCTTTGTTGTGATATCTGTAACTTTACTTAGTTAGCGTAATCGGGGTAAATAGTCCAAACGGTAAAATTGATATCTCAATTTTATTTATTTAGGTACAGTTATCACGGAAAGCTGACAGTGGACATGAATAAGTATGTCGAACTTGCATGGTTTCACACCATCAGGTCACGAACGGTTGCCTAGTGTAAGGGACCTAGTTTGCCTTAGGCGGTTTTGCTTTTTTCAGCATGGGCTAGAACGGACCACCTTTCGCTGCGAAGCGTTTATTATCGACACGTCCAGGACGTGGATTCATTCCTTTTTTTGAGCCCAGTATACCATGGTTTATTTTATATTGTGTTTCGGATTAGAGAGTTTCAATATGGCCATATTGATTTCGGTGGTCGTTCTCGAGAGGATTTATTCTTTTGGACACTTAGGGATTGCCGCCGTGCGCCTTGCAATCGTATGTACTTACTGACATTCGCGGATAGGACTGCAGTCCTAGTGGCTCGCACGGTCAATATGCACGCCGTCTCGGCTTAGTTCACCGCCGTGGATGAAACAAAACAGTGCAGCGCGCGCATATATAATCTGTCTCTCGGATGCGATCTCACTGTTCACTCAAAGTACCACTCCACCTTTATAAGATTCACCTAATACCTGACTAACTCTGCCTAATATTCATCTGTTCTGTTTTAGACAGCGGAACCTTCTACCTACGTAGTTCTTAAATAGTTACTACCTTCCGTTGTAGACCCGTAGCTCTGTTCTGTCGGCTGCAGGTGTGACGCTCGTTCAGTTTACCTATCTTAACCACCTAGTTGGTAAATAATCTACTAGCAACCAATTGCTATAGTTGATAAGGCTAGCTAGTACCTATGTATGTACTTGTACATGCTATGTATGTGTCTATATAGGTACACTCTCCAGTTATACGTTAGGCTCTATCGGTCGACGGAGGCTAACGTATCTTTGTTGGAATTGGTTATAGTTGAAATAGTTTTTGTTGATCTCTGAATTATATAGTTCAGTAGTTCATTGAGTTATCTTCCTATAAAATGGAAAAGTTGCGTTGGGATTACGCATCCGTACCTACTTTGTCTGGCTCCTATCTAAGAGTGTCAATTAAGCAAAGGTTCTTAAATTTAAACATTGAAACTTCCTGTTTAATATTTACTAATATTGGTATTTATTCAGAATATTTATGTGAAGAAGAAAATAGAAACTGTAATTAATTTTAATTTTAAAATTTCTTTATTGACAATAGAATATAATTTTTACAAACAATAAGTACTTAATAAACTAAAGCTTGTTGTAAACATAGCATAAACATTACTTTGTCAGGCTGACAGCGCCTATAAAAGTTTACATTCAAATTGTATATTATTCCGTATTATAACAATGTAATTAATATTAACGAGTGTATTAAAACATATTATTATTTTTTTAATGCAAGATTTTTTGTTTAAATCTTCGCTTTTTGCAATGTAAGTAAGGGGGTAGGTACGACGACGGATGGATGCGAAAATATTGTACTATTATAAGTACACCGTGCGCCAGTGTACGTGCAGCGGCAAGCGCTGCCCTGCCTCCCGCGCCCTCAAGTAATGCGGACGCGTGAGGGGAAGTGGCAGCGGCTTGCAGGTCATGCTTAACTGGTGGCGCGCTTAGTAACCGGTAATCGAGACGTCATCAGGTGGGAACAAAAGGTAGTGATGGGGTAAGCGATATGTTTTATAAATATCGATATACGGCAAATCAGATAATGTAGTTACGCATATGTTAGCAATAAGTGAATTTGTGTTAGTACCATTTTTAGCGTAAAATTGTTTTGTTAACTTAATAATATATTGTATTAAAGTAGGGAAATTAATTTTAATGTGTAGTTTAGACAGGTTAGTTTTAAATTTTGTATTAAATGAAATTTTAATGGCCTTATTTTGTAGGATTTGTAGAAGGTTGTAATTAGTCGTGCATGTACTACTCCATACGGGGCATGCATACGTTACACAGGGTCTAATGAGTGCAGAATATATTCTCATTTTAGTGCAGGCACTGAGGTTGCTTTTGCGATTCATTATTGGGCTTAAGGCACCTAGAGCTTGAGCACCTTTAACTCGCAAGTTAGCAACGTGTTTCGACCAGTTTAGTTTGGAGTCCATGGTAACTCCGAGATATTTGACTGAGCTACTCCATGGTATGCTATGGTCGCCGATTTTTAGGGTCCGTTTGGGTGGGTGACGCTGTCGAGTGAACAGAATGGCCTCTGTCTTGGAGTTATTAAGTTTTAGCTTCCACTTATTAAAATATTCCTGCAATAGATCGATCGATAGCTGCAAGCGACCTATTATAAGATCAATGTCATTTGAAGAAGTGTATGAAGCTGTGTCGTCTGCGAAACAAGCAATGTTGGTTCGTGGTTGTTTGGGGATATCGTTTATGTATAAAATGAATAGATATGGACCCAGAACTGAACCTTGCGGGACGCCTGCTGGCACTGTCTGGCATGAGGATTTGTAGTTTTCAATAAAAACACTGAATCTGCGATTTTCGAGGTATGATTTCACTAGTTTAACTAAGTTAAGTGGTATATTAAGTTCAACTAATTTATGAATTAGGCCCTCATGCCAGACGGTGTCGAAGGCTTTTTCGATGTCGAGCAGGAACATGCCGGTGGATTGGTGAAGATTAAGATGGTGTGAGACGTGTTCCGATACTCTGGCCAACTGATGCACCGTGGAGTGACTTGAACGAAATCCAAATTGTTCATTGATAATGACGTCATAAGATGAACTAAGTAGTCGAGTATAAATTATTTTTTCAAACAACTTGCTCAGTGATGGAAGTAGACTAATCGGTCGATAGCTAACAGGCATTGCGGCACTCTTGCCGGGTTTTTTAAGCGGTATGACTTTAGCAGACTTCCAAGTCTCGGGGAAGTAACCCAGAAAAAGGCAGCCATTGAAAATAAGTGTCAAGTATACAATTGCTTTGCGTGAGTAGTTCTTGATTAAGATGTTTGTTATTTCGTCAGCTCCAGGAGACTTGCGGGGCTTAAGTGATTTGATTGTTTTACATATTTCAGACGGTCTTACAGGTTTGGGTATGTCGTTAATAACATGTTCGTTCACTATACGATTCGATTTTGCGATTTCTGGTTCAGGTTTTTGGTTAGAATGATCCAGCGTAAGGCACATGTTATTACGGAAAGTAAAAGCCAACACCTCACATTTATCGGTCTCAGTTGCAGTCAAGGAACCGTCAGCACGCAAGAGTGGCGGAACGTCATGCTTTTTAGGTTTCAAAGTTTGAGCCAAACGCCACACATCGTTTGTGGGGTTGTCTATTTTGGAAAGTCTGACGTTCCACTCATTATCTTGATGAGCTTTGATTTGGGCAGAAATTGATGAGCATAAGCTGTTAATAACATAGCGAAGGTTTCTTTTGAGATCGCCGTAGTATAGTTTTTGGTCAATCCTGCGCAAGTGGTTTTTATATTGAATAAGCTGCTTAATGTGATAGGGCAGTTTGTTCAATTCATCACCTTTAACAAGTTTTGACGGAATTGCAGTGTCTCTAGCTTTTATCGTAACATTTTGCAGATGATCAACAGCATAATCAATGTCAGCAGCTGATTTGAAAGTAGTACATGTTAGGGTGATGTTCTGATCTAGAACAGAGCGGTAAAGTTTCCAATTAGCTTTGTTGTAACAGAAACGGTGTACTTTATCCCTAAGCTGCAAATTGCCACCGACTGTAAAGTACAAGGGGTAATGATTGGATGAAAGGGCAACCAATGCCTCTATATGACTCACACTGTCAACGTTTTGGCAAAGCACAAGGTCCGGAGTAGTAGAGTTGCGATCTGAGGCATAATTAACTTGTGTTGGTGTGTCTGGAGCGTGAATGATATAATCATTGAGTAACATATGTTGGAATAATACCCTACCGCGAGTATTTGTGTAACTGCTGTGCCAGCAGCTGTGGTTGGCGTTAAAATCGCCTGCTATTATTAGACGTGAGGACAGACCGAACAGGATATCTAAATCAGTTCTAAGAAGGGGTAGGTTCGGTGACTGATAGGCACTTACTATGACATGCTCAACGCCAGAAAGTGTCACGGTTATACCAATTGCTTCGATGTTAACTGTAGGAGGGATGTTAATAAGGGAATGTTTTATGTTTTGTTTAACCAGGATGGCGACACCCTGACCCCTACCACTATTGTGTTTATCCTGTCGATAGCACTTAAAACCTGGAGTGGGCATTGGATGACGACTCGATAGTTTGGTTTCGCATATAGTGATTATATCTACAGGTACCGTATCCGTGGCAAGCTCGAATAGTTCGCGAATTTTAAGACGTACGCCATCGGCGTTCCATGAGAGTAAACGCACCGCCTTAGAGTTAGACATAGCAACCAAGGTGGGTTATTATTAGTGTTACTTTCTCTAACTGAGATTTACATGAGATAAATTGCGATTTCAATTTCTGAATAGCTACTAATATATTTAACATTTCCTTAGTTACCGCGTCTTCCACTGCAGCTGGTGCTGCGCTAGATGGTAGGATTGGCATGTTGTCACTGGAACTGGGTTGAAATTGGGCTGAAGTTACGGACTGGATGTAGTTGGAATGCGGATTCTTAGCAATTGTAGCCCAGGATTTGGTAGACAATTTATCTGATGGCTTAGCGACGCTGCCTTGGTGTGACGAGAGAAACATTGCTGGTAGTTTTCTCTGTTGTAACTCCTTTTTCTTGTATATTTTCTCTAGGTAGGCAACTCTTGCGCTGCAACTTTTGTAGTTAGCCGGATGTTCACCTTGACAGTTACAACAGCGTGCAGGTGTAAGTCTGTCTTTCTTGGGGCACTCTGAAGTCGGATGCGGCATGAGGCATTTCACACAGCGGGCGGGTAGGTTGCAGTTTTGCGAGGAGTGTCCAAAGCCCTGGCATCGAAAACATTGTGTTCCCTGCGATCGGTTGGGTTTGAATTTCTCGATGCTGATTACACAGTTGAACAGGAACTTGATTTGTCGAAACTGCGCAACGTCCGTTTCTGCTGCAAGATGCACCAGAAAAGGAGGACACGGCGAGAGCATACTACCTTTGGACTTTAGCTTGGTTACTGACGCTACTTTGAACCCCATGTTTTGAAGTTCATTGAGCAAGTTTTGTTCCACCGAATCGGGTAGGCCTCTTATGACAACCTTTGGTGTCTTTTCGTCTTTTCTGGTGTAGGTTACAAAGGAAATATCGTCCTTACGCAGACCCTCCTTCACGGCTTGATGTGCATCTGTGGTGTGGCAGGTAATGGCTATTTTGCTGCCATTCCTGTACTGTAAATGATATTTGCTTGAGTATTTACCTACGATGTCTTTAATAGTCTGGTGTGTCCAGTCTTTTTTGACATCTAAGATAATAGGTGGTATATGGGCAGTCTTCTTCACTGCTGAGGTGGCTGCTTTTAATCGGCTTCTGGAATCTGACACGTCCACGTCGACCGGGAGTTCTTGAAACTGGTTGCGCGTTCCGGTAGACGACTGGGCTTGAGGACTTTTGTTGACAGCATAGCGCTTAGGTGTGGTCCACTTTTCAGCACAGTCTTCAGCGGGTCTTTTTGCATTTAGACTACCGGTAGACGACGATTTCTCCAGGTACTTCTCCATTTTGTCGATAGTGGTAGTATCGATAATATGGATTATCGACACGTCACTTCACTATTTTCTGAGTTGGTAAAGCGCGTGCGAGCGCACGAGCAGGCGCGACGGGCGCCGAGCACGAAGGATAAACAACATGTGAGAAACTGTGATATTATTTAAATCATAATGTACTTGTTTTAGTACTTTATGATTGGATCTTCCATTCCTAGGCCATACTAAAGTTGAGGTAAAAACGCAAAATCCAAAGGAAAAAACCTCAGGCCATTCTTATGCTACCAAATTACATAGGATATTATGTATTATCTTATACTATATCATTGCCCATGCATCTTGAACTACAGGTTGACTAACACAATGACTTTGCTTTAATTTCCCGTGCGACTTAACATTGGACTGGACTTTCTCTCTCTTTCTCTATCTCTCAGATAAATTGCTATGTAAACAATAATCAATGTACTTCCATTTACTGGGACTTTGGTCAGGTTAGCGAAATTAACTTTAGATTATAGTACAGAGCCCCATCGCATAATTATCTTGCTTTCATTACAGTTATAGTCAACCTGTACTCAAATAACGACTGACTTATGCTATTACATTACCAAATACGCCGGCGTAGATTAACACTTGTCACTTACTCTACCTTAATTACGTTATCTACGTTTATACTATAACCTAAAGACTTTGTCCCACGGTAGACACTAATAATACACTGATTTTAAATCGATACGAAACTGCTTCTATAATTCTGCTCCTCAGGCAGACTCCAAAACCCAACTGAACCGTTCTTCCATCCCCGACTTTTGTTTTCGACTTTCATCCCTTCTGCGGTGCAAATGGGCGGGCGTCTTGTGCGAAACTTATTATCCAATAATGTCTGGCGATGTCTTACGCCTTCTTCAGTGGGACGGCCTGTGCCTGCGCAATTTCTAAGAAATATCCCTTTTTTCTATACGGTTTGCAAACCTTGTGTTCCGGGTCAGCTTTCAAATTTATTGATCCGCTGGACGATGTATATTTAGGATTTCTTAAGCGAGACTAACTTTTTATGCAACGCAGTCGGGAATCTATATTTATTTAGAATTACATTGTTCTTATCTTAAGTGAAACGAATGGGGAGCCATTAGTTCTGACATGATTAGTTAAGAACACATGTCCTACTCTTAAGTTACTTTCAATATTGTGGGAAAGTTTCATATTAATTATTTGAGCATCGTCACAAATGAAATTAATAAAGTAAAGGTGGATGATTACCACCTCATTTTCACTTCAAAAACAAAAATGCTTTCCTCATAAAGATAACTTAAAAAAGCCTAATTAAGTCTACCTACTCGACGTATATTCCATAAAGTCAGTGTCAAGTTATCTTTGCTCAAGTTTTGATATTTCATCAATATTTTTGTTTACTCTTAACGGATCCCCGGCAGACCCATAGGGGAGCAATTGAGATTTTTTAAAACTCTAATTGAATCCTCCAGTCCAGGGGAGACGAAAAAGATTAAAAAGAAGGGAAAACTGGACCTTAGGGAAGCCGCATGGTTCATGAATCTACTTTAATTATTTAATTTTAGAGGATTTTGTTCTGAAGAATTAGCAGAGCAAAACTTAACAATAAAAAATGGTTGTCTGTAAAGTCTGTTTCCGGACGATAATTTTACGTGATAACGTCATAAGAAAACATTGATGGTAACCATGGCAACGATAAAACGTTGCTATAGTTACCTTGTCAACTATCAAAGTATCGTTGGCTCAGAGACAGAATACATGAGCCGGTGGGGGCGGAGGCGCGGGCGGCGGCGGTGGCGGTGGAGGGGGCGGCGGGGGTCGATGAGGCGTTCCAGTAACGACGTGTGACGTCACACTGCCTTGAACTTGCAGGTGTTCACCAATTTATAAAACGTTATCACGTCAAAAAGAAACAAAAAATTAAATAGAAATAGTAGAAGCAGAGAGCCAATTAAATTCTTACATGTCAGATATTCACAGTTCGCTAGTTATTTAAATTATCTTTTAGTACCTATTCTAAGATATTATTATGGTGACAATGTGGCCTTCGTATTCTGAACACGTGTAACCATGGCTTGTAATTATCAAATGTTGAAACAGATAGGACCTACACAAACACTTTCAATTCTACATGTATTAGACTGGACACAGTTTTGTGACAAAATTGAGGTCAGTATCCGGATATCCAAATTGCAAATTGACGACGAAGAAAGTGAGGATGGGTCGGAAAAGTTTAAGACCAAAAGTTGTAACGACACAAATTAAGACCAAAAGTTGTAACGACACTTTTTGCTATAGTTGTAAGCCGTGCGGCGTGCGCGTGTTTCTCTGTCTCTCTCACTCTCTCTCTCTCATAGAAAGCAAGCTAATTATTTTCGTTTCGTCTTTCTATTTCGCATTGAACAATGTGGCGTCGCGACGATTATTTACAAAAAAAAAATTAATAATTTTTTTTTAAATTACAATTCCTTCACTAATTATTAATCGAAAGGAACTTCGTTCCATCCGGGTGTTCCTTGACACCTCTCAAGTTTTTCGTTCCACTGCAGTCTTCCTTCACTCGCATCCCTCGAAGCCCCGTTTATTTGCTATTTTCTATGAAATCGTGCTACATCATAACCGCATTGTCTCTTACCATTGCGTGCGATAGTGGTCAAACGCAGACCTATTTATTAAGTTAATAGCAAGACGTCTGGATCTTTAAATGTTACGACATTTTTAACATGGGCGCTCCGATCCTTTTTAAATTAGCTCTTATCGGTCTCCCTTGATCAGATAAGAGTGAAAAACTCTCAACGGATCCCCTAGGGGGAAGTTACCCGAAATATTGTCAGGTGGGCACATAATACGCAGATCAGATAAGAGTGAAAAACTCTCAACGGATCGCCTAGGGGAGAGTTACCCGAAATATTGTCAGATGGGCACATAATACGCAGTGCAAAATGTACCAATCGCTCAGTTATGACGTTTTTATTCTGCGCAAAAAATGGAATCAAGGACAAAGTTATGTCATCTCTATTGATCGTAATATCAATCTCTCCAGACCTATCTAAAAGCGATAAGTAATTAGGTATACTTATCTATATTATCTTTGATCAACAAACTTATCGGTATGAATCTTGACGGCACTTGGCGGTAAGTGAGTCCTATAGGCGTAGGGCTCCCGCTAGTCGGACTTACAGATAAAACTTTTAAACCAATCGGTCTGTATGTACGGTCGGAGTCAGAATTGCAGACCCACTGTAGAGCTCCAAAACTTCTATTATTAAAATGTTTTTAACTCAAGCAAGGTTCTAAGGAAAGGGTACCGGCTCTCTCTCCATACAAACGTAGTCGACTGTTTCCTCCATGAATAATAACACTAATACAAATATTTATGTTGCATAAAACTGATAACTGCCATGACTTGACTATGCCCCTATGTCTTGTTTTTTATTTTCCAATTACTTATAATATAAATTAATCCGCTTAAAGCATGAATTTATTAGATAATTGTTATTTTAGAACTCTACGGTGGGCCTGTAATTCTGACTCCGATCGTACCTATGTACTGCCAAGTCATAGGAGGAGCGGAGCGAGCCCAGGGGTGAGATGTTGGGGCACCCGCCGGAAGCCAGCGGCCGAGTTGCTGTTTGTGACGTTGAAGACCTCGGTCGAGGCGTGTTAGAAAAAAATTCTTCACGCCCGTCGTCGGCTCCCCTAACGGATTCCCCACTCCCGAATCCCCTGTCGAGAACTATTTTACGCCTGTCGGACGTACGGCTGTTGGATTAGGGGGGACGATTTAAAACAAGATTCGAGCGCCTCGCAGATCCCCTATCCCAGGGGATTCGTTGGGAGTTGAACATGTAATATGTAGGGGACCGTGGGAACAGACGTCATCCGTCATTTGGTCCGTATAACCGAAAGGTTGGAAGGACCATGCGAGTTTAGTGGAATCGCCCAAGTCATATATTTAACTCCGGCACCTTGTAAATAACTATCATACTTACTCCAGTTAGTCGCGGATATATTTTTCTGACATTTTCAGGTCTATATGAAGATGAAGGCTAAAAAATCCGGCCAAGTGCGAGTCGGACTCGCATACAATGATTCCGTACCATTATATTCTGTTTTTAGTATTTGTTGTTTTAGCGGCAACAGAAATACATCATCTGTGAAAATTTCAACTGTCTCGCTGGCTAGTGGTTCATGAGATACATACAGCCTGGTGTCAGCCAGCCTGGTTCTTCCAAGAATAAGAATAAGAAAATTTATCTGACCAACCGTTTTTTTTTTTAGCGACCTTTAGATGAAAAAGAACTGATTTAGCTTTGAATCTGCTTAAAAACTTAATGATATTGATCGTGGCTGAAGTCCATGGCGACAGTATATCGGCTTAATAGAGCTACGATATCATTGGAACTGGGCCATCCAAAGTGGTAAACACTCGAGGTAAAAGGGTCCTCGCCTCGTATGGCTGTTGTTCGAGTGGTTTATTGTTGATACATCGATTCCTCTGATAAGTTATGCATTGCACTTTATTGGTAGCTGAAATAACTAGCAGCGCTCCGCGGTTTCATCCGCTTAACTCCCGATCCTGTGGGAATATCGGGATAAGAACTATCCTATGTTACTGTCAATGAATCAATGTATCCTCATCCAAGTTTTATCAAAATCGGTCCAGTAAATTCAGATCTTCCAAAAGCCTTTCTTATCGGATGCCTACGACGTCTCAAAAAGAACACACCCTCCATGTTCCAGGTCTCTAAGATCAGCAGTTTAGGCTGTGCGTTGATCCGTCAGTCAGTCAGGACAAGGCATTTTATGTGTAAAAAATATACGCGACGAATTGAGAACCTCCTCCTTTCTTGAAGTCGGTTAAAAAACAGAATATAATCGTACGGAATCAGGGCCGGATTTTTCAGCCTTCATGTTCATAAAGACCTGAAAATGACAGAAAATTATATCGGCGACTAACTGGAGCAAGTATGATAGTTATTTACGAGGTGCAGGAGTTAAAAATATATGACTTAGGAGATTCCATTAAACTCGCATGGTCCTTCCAAGAGATACAGAAATACCCAGACCAGAAACAAATGTAGGTATGAATTAGATTTGTTTGAGGCGGGAATCGAGCCTGCGACCTTCAGCGTCGCGTGTTACATTTGTTCGCCCACTAAGCCACAATAAATCAGCCTTCATAAATATTTGGATAATAGCTATTAGGTATGTAGGTTTAAAATACCTAGTTTAACTAACTTATTGTTTGACCGTAGTTTTTGTATGCGTCATCCACTTTATACCCTGTCAAATAGTTTATTCATTCGTTCATAGTTCTTTAGTTTACAGTAGCAAAGCAATTTTAAAATAAGTATGACATATTATGTTGGAAGTGGTAGCTAAGTCAAGTGCGAGTCGGACTGGCGCACGTAAGGTTCCGTACCATTATATTGTTTTTAGTGTTTGTTGTTATAGCGGCAATAGAAATACACACATCAACAAAGTCTAGGGAACACGGGTAAAATAGTGATTTTTTGGGAAAAATAGTATTTTTTCGGGTGTTTTGTCTTGAGTGTTGTATGTCAATAGAACCGGAATTTTATACTCTTTTTAATGCTTTATTAAAGGGTTGCCATAGAAAAAAAAGTGTGTGTCAGCTCCGACGCACGACTGGAGTTTACTCCTTAAGTACGAGTATCTAACCATACGCAAAAAGAGTTTTAGATGAAAAAAAAAAAACAGTCGTCCCACATTTGTCGTCCGACAAATAGTCGTCCGACATTTGTCGTCCGTCAATAGTCGTCCATTAAAAATAAAATTAGAAAGTTGCGCACTAAAGGTGCGCAACTTTCTAAAAACGTGACCGATTTTCGTTACTTGTTAGTAGGTTTTACCCTTCGGATTTTTCTCATACCGGGCGCCTTATAATCGATGGAAATTTGATAAAAACTAAAATAGTGCCGAAACTGAGAAACAAAACAAGATTATTTTAGTAAAAAAATCTATTGACACGTTAAAATTTAATAAAAAAAATTACTCTTGGTAACTTTTTAGTCATCTGTTGGTCCACCTACAGCATTAAAGACGGCTCTATATCAACGTGGCATACTAAGTATGGGGATATCATTCGTTGTCTGAGGAATAATTCTCTATACTTACCTACTCTGAAAAGGTGTGAAAAAATTCTTCCTCCGTATTAAAATTTTGAGGAAAATTCTTGAAAGCTCTTCTGCCTGGCAAAGCCCACGCATATTCAATGGCATTGAGATCGGCAGACTGCGCAGGCCACTCTAATACCGTGATACTGTTCTCGCTGAACTCGTTCACAACCAGCCTTACAGTGTGAATACGTCCATTATCTTGCATGAACATGAAATCTTGGTCGAGCTGTTTTGTTGGTGGGGTATCACCATAGAGTAGGTACACAACTTCATCACGGTTTTGATCTGCATTTAAAGTGGCTCGTGCCAAAACGGGATGAATCACTCCCAATGAATCAATGTATCCTCATACCAAGTTTCATCTAAATCGGTTCAGTAGTTTCGGAGCCTATTCGTTACATACAAACAAAAAAAAACTTTCATCGATTATCGTTGCAAAGTTGCGATTATTTGTCTGTTGATTACAAGTCACGAAACGAGGTGCCCACGATTGTGACGTCACCACAGAACCGGCAAAAATCTTCATCATGGAATGCGCCGTCTATGCAACAACGATGACGTCATCGACTGCCTTCGTGCGACTTAGATGAATGAAGCATAGAAATAGCATATTGTGTTAGAGACATACTACTTATTAGAGATGCGCCGAATTGTAATTTAAATTCAAACTAGCGACCCGCTCCGGCTTCGCACGGCTATATTATGCATGTATTATACATATAAACCTTACTCTTGAATCACTCTATCTATTAAAAAAAACCGCATCAAAATCCGTTGCGTAGTTTTACAGATCTAAGCATACAAAGTGACATAGGGACGGCGAAAAGTGACTTTATTTTATACTATGTAGGTAGTGATTTGATTTACTAAGCAGTTATGGTAGGAACTGGATAGGTAGGTTTTGCAGTGCAAATCAGCTTTAAACCTAGAGCAATTTAACAGAATATATTCGGCATAAAAACCAAATACTTACCGAATACCTAACTACTTACCTTAAGTTTGCCGAATATGCCGAATACTAAACGAATATTCGGCGCATCTCTACTAAGTACTTATTAATTCCATGGAATGAAGAAGAGTAGAACTAGTAGATAAAAAAGTAGAAAATTTAAATAACTGATTAAAAAAAATACAAGTAAGCCTATTTTATTTACATTTAACTAGTTTTTATCCGCGGCTTAGTCTGTGTAGGAGTTGATTTTTTCGAAATTCTTCCTTAAAAAAATAGAAAAAATATTTAAAGGAAAAACAAAAAAATCTTAATTTTTTATCGTTTCGTTATGACGTCGTTACGTAAAATTATCGTCCCAAACCGACTTTACAGACAACCATTTTTTTTAATACTTTTGTTAAGGCAGTGAGACAACTTGACGTGATGATTCTACACCGGGTGTATGTTAAAATGTATAAACTCAAAATACATAACGTTGTAATTCATAAAGTTAAAATACCGAAAATCAAAATACATAATGATCAAAATACATAAAATCGCAATAAATATTTGTTTTATATAATATACGGAATACACAATGACAAAACGTATAAATTTACAATACATTATTTCAAAAAACATATATCCAAAACAAATAAAGATTTAAATGAATAATTGACAAAACCCTACGAGCGAATCAAACTATTACAGCAAAGAGTTCGAAATATCGATGGTCATAATAACTATGTTCAAAATGTTTACATTTATTACACATAATATTATTATGTTCAATATATCTAAGTAAAAATGCCCATATACAAAATACACGCTGTAAAGCAGCGCATGGGCATTTTGGGCATAAATAGGTAGGTAGAATTCGGTTCTGGTAGTTCTGACGGTTAATTTTACTACAATTAATTCACCTATGGTTTTAATTTTTTTTATAAATTACGCCCTCGCAACCAAGTAAAATACGTAGAATTCGGTTCTAAAACTCGCCGGCCGTGCCCTCAACGGCTTGCTAGTATAATTACCAATAACCCTGTATATTTTGATAGTTATACATTTTAAAGTTAGGCTTGTTGATTATTATGTGGTTTAAGCATTATAATTTATAAGTATTATATATTTAGAACTTTATGAATTTACAGTTTATGAATTTCAAACTTATGCCGTTTAACTTTATGTATTTTGAATCATTATGTATTTTGATTTTCGGTATTTTAACATTATGAAATACAACGTTATGTATTTTGAGTTTATAAATTTTAACATAGGTACACCCAGGTGTATTTACTGACCTACCTAAGTAGATAATAAGTTTAAATTGTAAAATTACTTTAAAAAACACGCTAAACAGTTTCAAAACTCAGAAAGCAGTGACTCATTCATTTCAAGGATATTTAAGAGAAAAGGGTAATAAGGCGTCGTAGTATAGAAATATGAATAGAAAAGTGTTCGAAGAAACAAAATTCTAAATAAAGTTGTGGACATATTACTGGTCACAATAAAGGAATGCGAAGCTCGGAAATATCTCACCGCTTAAACCTAGTAGATAGGTGGTATAATTATCAAAATTGTATCCCGATATTCCCACGGGATCGGGAGTTACGCGGGTGAAACTGCGAGGTGATGCTAGTCCGTAATATAGGTATACCCCGCGCGGCGAATGATGACCTCTGTCTGCGGTAAGTCGAAGGGTTATGCGCAGAACTCGATAATTTGTATGAAGATTGAGTTCTGCGCATGCTATTTACCATCAGAGGTCATCATTTGCCATGCAGGGTATATTAGGTACCTACGCTAAGCATACTATATTAAGACACCATCTGTTCCACAAATAACTGAATCTAATACGAGTAGGTACCTTTCCTTAACCTAAAAAAGGGAAGTAAAGCTAAGATAATTAGGTATTTAAAATATTGGAAAACCACTAGGGTTTTTACTAATCAATTAAATACTAAAAGGAAACTTTTAGGTACAGAGTTCGGCCAATTCTGTGCACCTTAAGCATAACCTAAACCGCTGAACCAACAACTTTTCTTCAACGACTTTTGGAAATACGATAAATTTTTTGATAATTTTGAATTTATTTTTACACTGTTTTCTTTACATGGAGAGGTCATTACCCTAAAGATTATACGTATTTTTTTAAGTGTTATCTACTTTAAAAGTCTGATTTACTTACCTTTGTTTTGAAAAATCAGCTGATTTTCGAATTTACGTACACTCAAAATTTTCAAAAAATAAAAAAGAATAGAGAAGTCGTAGAACTAAAGCTGTTTGTTTAGGTGCACCGAAATGCCCTAAACCGCTTGCTCATATAGTTATCCCAATAAGCCTGTATAGATAACACGCTAGAATTAACTATTAAACTAAAACCACAGAATAAATCTTTGTCTGGGTAAAAAAAACAAAGAAATATTTTTAATTTTTATATTTTGATAATCACCCTGTATGTCTTGTATTTAGAATTTTACAATAGCTTCTAGAATCTATAGTACTCAAAACTTGTATGTTACCTAATTTTAAATTGAGTGTCACCTTAGAAAGTGCACAGCCTTAACTTCGGCCTGCGACCGAAGAAGAAAAAGATATGATACCTTTAATAATAAAGGTATCATATCTTTTTTTCCTAGTCTAATAATTATACTAGGTTTATTATAGAGTTCGCTTTATACAAGAAGTTCCGCGGTGTTGTAGTTGCTTTTCCTTATCACCTACGGGACAGCACTTTAAAACCTAAATTATTGCATTTTTTAAACATTGAAAATATAATTTTTAAAGTAACATTCTGGGATAGAACGGTCAGCCGTTTTCCTGTTGTAGTAATATTATTTTTTTTATCATCAAATACCAGGCAAATCTGACATTTTAAAGATTTTGTTACTGGAATTTGTTTGTATCAATGTGCTCTATTCATTGCTATGCTATTTTCTTTATACCATGCCTACTCTAAAAAGCTTATTTTATTCACTGAAAACAGTGAATAAAAAGGCCTTTTACTCACTGTTTTGGTGTTTGAATTTAGGGGGTGTTCCCCCTATACCCCCAATGTCTGTCGCTGACATTGTCCCCCCTTATTTTCTTTTCTTGTCTGTCCCGCGACACGTTTTGATTTTTTCTTTTTCTCGTAGTCATGGTATAAAGTATAGTATGCAACTCTTGAATAAAGTACGGATTCACATTGAGGGCCATGAATCACTCGCGTGGCTCACGATTCATTTATGGCCCTCGCCGTCCTTTATTCACTAGTTGCATAATGTACTATTCTTTCTTTCTATAGCTTGGAATGGTAGCCGTGCAAAAAAAAGATTGAGGCGATTAACTATGCACTAAGTAGTAAGTACCCATTTACTACCCCTTTAAAATGCTTTTTAACCCCCGACGCAAAAACGACGGGGTGTTATAAGTTTGACGTGTCTGTGTGTGTGTGTGTGTGTGTCTGTCTGTGGCATCGTAGCTCCCAAACGGATGAACCGATTTTGATTTAGTTTTTTTGTGTGAAAGGTAAGTTAGTTTCAATGCTTACAGTCTCTTGATATTTTTTTTGTGAACAAACTCTAAGTTTTTCTTCTTTTACGTTTATGTATGTAGCATAGTAAGTATTTATTATGAAAATACGAGCAATTACAAAATCATATTTTTAATAATAATAGCTTAGCAAACTCTAGAGATTCAATATGCATACAAATACCTATACAAAAAACATATACGCGACGAATTGAAAACCTCCTCCTTTTTTGAAGTCGGTTAAAAGATATGCCACACAACCAGTAATATTAAGTAAGGATACGTTAATTGTTGGTATATCACTACATAGTATAAAACAAAGTCGCTTCCCGCTGTCTGTCCCTGTGTGCTTAGATCTTTAAAACTACGCAACGGATTATGATGTGGTTTTTTGTTATAGAGTGATTTAAGAGGAAGGTTTATATGTACAATACATGCATAATATTATAGCCCTGCGAAGCCGGGGCGGGTCGCTAGTTATACATGCAAAACTAGAGGTTGTTAATTTAAGAATTTCTTCAAAAGAAAATCACCTTGAGTAAAAATATAAATATTGTTGGTAAATCAGAGCATTTTTCTTGGCAAAAAGGAGGGCCCAAAAGCAGGCCACCTTATGGCGTCATTTATAAACTTTATTATTTATTAGTACCTACTCATAAAGATAATTTTGAAACTAGGTAAGTACTTACTTATTAAAAAGGGGGTTATCAGTTCGATTCTTAATAAAAAGGTTTTATCAGTAGGTATTTCCCAATACTCACATACTTGTTGTTTTTATAAGGGCTTCTAATGAAATCTACGATAAAGTATGTTTTGTCAACAACGGGGGCGTTTGCTGAAGCAGGCCACCTTACAGGCGGACTTCGAATCACTAAGCTTTAGTTTGTTAAAAAAATACAATCGAATTGAGAACCTCCTCCTTTTTTTGAAGTCGGCTAGAAACTTGTCAATTTTTATTATCTTTTTTTATTAATAATATATTTAATTCATTTATTATGGATTAATTCACATGCACCATCTGTGGATGCAGCATAGTTAAACACCAAAATATGCAGTGCCACATAAAATTTAAAAAAATCCTAACCCGGGGCGTGAAAAGTTGCAAACCGTTTAATATTGTAAAAAAAAGTACGTCTCCAAAATTAAACTTAACAACGCGACGTTGAAATAACCAGTGGCCTAAATCTCCTAAGAAAAAATGGCCATCCTCCTTTATCGGAAATTACAAATTGGATTGTAATTATTTTATATGTAAACATATCCACACCTATGTATAAGTCCCAAGTAACCTATGTGCAATATAGTTGTGCGTCTGCTAAAAACATAAACCGTCCTTTTAGCTTCACCTTAGTCGGTTAAAAATAAGCGAAAGCGAAGTGACTGACGATTATTTGACCGACACTGTAGGTACAGTTGCAAAAAAAAAGTGTAGCAATATAAATTGTTTAAAGTTACTTTATATACTTATTTCGAAAGTTATTTGCGTGTGTGTAATCTAGTCGAGAATAGATATGGATCTGACAAAAATGACCGTAGGCACGTATTCGAGTGCTCAAAGTCCAAATTAGAAAAAAATATACTTTATAAACTAGCGGTGTGGCTTATCAAAATGAATCACACAACTTTACGAAAGATTGTGTGCGTACTAGAGGGAATAGGTATGTGGAATATCGTAATTTTAGCCAATTAGACAGAAAACCTAATTTTTTGTTCTCTAACCTAATTTAAAAGTCACGTGTTTTTCATTTTCTTCATCAGCATCTGACGCCATTACACAGGATCTTCAAGAACTTAACCTTGCAAACAAGTAATTTTTGGACCCGAAGTTCTAAAACTCCTACGGATCAAATTACGAAAATTACGCATACCTACCGAAAGATTAATTCTATAATCTATTTCAATTAATTACATAACAAATAGTTTACTCAATCATTTTGTACGTAAGCAGGAAGGTTTTAAGTATTTAATCAGTATATTTTCCTCTTGTTTTCATTATTCTGTTAATTGGCAAAGACTCATTTAAAATGAGAAAAAGGCTTATTCTGTGACGACAAGAGCTACGAATCTAAAACTTTGCTTACTCTTGCTTGCTTGCTCTTCTTTTAGGACGAAAGACAAGCACTAAGGATTTCTGGCAGGAATTCGACCTTTGCAGTGGTAAAAAGGGCTGATAATGTTTGTAGTTCTTAGTTATTATGTATTTTGTGTTTGTAGGAAATTATTATCTTTATGCAAACTGCCGCTAGGCTATTTCTATACTAATATTATAGAGGTAAAGTTGTAATTTTTTGAGGTTTTGCATAGAAATAGTTTGGGGGTAGCCAAGTGTCATGGCTATTTTTTATCCCGGTATTCCCACGGGATCGGGACTTACGCGGGGATAATCATCATCATCCGAGCGATGTTCCCGGTTGCATCCCTCTCGGGAGCCCGGGGGTCCGCTTTCCTACTTTTACGCCTCCACTTCGCACGATCTTCGGCATCCTGGTTAGTAAGGCCATTTGCACGCATATCACCCTTTACGATGTCAAGCCAGCACTTCTTGAGTCTACCCAGTCTGCCACGGCCCGGCGGAGGCGCCATGGCAAGACATTTGTTCCCCACGTAACTAGCCGGTTTTCGCAAGACGTGACCGTACCAGCGTAGGCGACATTCTTGCAATTTATCTGCAATGTCTCGGACATGAAGGCTGCCCCGGATGCGGGAGTTCCTGACGCGATCCTTTCGCGTCACTCCACACATCCAGCGCAACATCTTCATCTCCGTGACACGCAGCTCCTGCTTATGTCGCTCAAGTACCGGCCACGCCTCACTACCATACAAAAGGACAGGTCTAATGATGGTTTTATAGACCTGTCCCTTTAGTTTAACCGGCATTTTGGGGTCGCAAATGACACCAGTCACCTCACGCCACTTGGCCCAAGCCGCTGAAATGCGTGACTTGACGTCGCAATCGATGTCGCCGGACGCGTGAAGCACAGATCCCAAGTACTTAAACTGGTCTGTCCGCTCGACCATATGACCGTCTACGCAGACAGGTGTGGGATCTGTGGTATTGCAAGCCAAGTACTCTGTCTTCGCCACATTCAGTTGCAAACCGCCGTTCTCAAGCGACTCCTTCCACGTGTGTACACGTTGGACCAGCCGCCCCTTATCCGAATCCGCCAGCGCAATATCATCAGCGTACATGAGCAGCCATGGAGGCTGCTCGTGTGCATCCCTGATGGCAACGGACAGTGCATCCAATATTACGCTGAACAGGAACGGGCTTAGGACGGAACCCTGGTGAACTCCAACGGTAACAGGGAAGGGCTTAGTGTCGCCAACAGCAGTTCGCACCACAGAATCAGAATTTCGGTACATGTCTCTGATGATTTCAACATAAGTTTCCGGAACCCCTTTGGACCGCAGCGCCCACCAGATCATCATGCGAGGAACACAGTCGAAGGCCTTCTGCAAATCTAGGAATAGAAAATGCAGAGGCGTATTCTTCGTCCTGTATTTCTCCATAACGATCCTTAGGGCGAAAACAGGGTCCATGGTGCCATGCCCGGGGCGGAAACCATATTGACACCCAGAGACAGTGCACCCCTGTCGGATCCGAGAGTCTACTATCCGCTCGTAGAGCTTCATGGTGTGGATAATAATAATATTATAATTATGAACTCGCGCCGCGAGGTGAAATTAAGTGATGCGTTTTCCTTGAAAATATTTCTAGAAGTGCCATGGTGCTGGCTTACGGACTTAAAATAATAAAAACTATACAATTTCAATATCTCTGTAAATTGGTCTATTTTATTTTAAACGAGTAAGGGTACCGACGGCGCGTGAAATTGTATGTTTATGTAATCTAGATTTTTGTAAAAAAAATACAGACAGAAGTAGCAGACGCTAAATAACATTGCGAACAAGTCGCATGTTATTGTCTACTACATAATTATTCAACTACACTTAATCCTGCATGACATTTTGCTTAAACAAATTTAGCTAAATGCATTTAAAAGGCAATCTAAAATTAAACTCTATCTTATTAAGCACAAGGTTGATCTTATTTAAATCAGTTTGACACTTTTACAGTTGGTTAAACATGTTTAAGGTCATAAAACTAATTTATATATTGTCGTGCAAGTCAATCTTAGTGTCTCCAACATAATTCCAACGATTCCAACCGATTTGTAAGACGTTTAACACGTCAAGAATTTCACGCGTGTCCGGTAAACATTCTCCAATAAAAAAAGAGTGAGTTTTTGTGCGTCAGACAGACATCTTCCGCATTTTTAGATACCTATATCCGTGCAAAGTGTAAACATGCAAAAAATTCTACTAAAGATATTTAAAATTTAGATAAAATATTTCTGCGAACTAAATCAGCAGCTGCGTGCCAACATAATGTGGTTAAACTATAATTGTTATCTAGTCGAGAATACAAATGTGCTATTAATCATTAAGGCGAGTATAGATTGAGCATTTCCTCGAGCATTTTAATGTAATGTTACGTTTTTACGAATGCTACAATACAGGCAAATGTTTCAAGTGTAGTTCGAGTTCCTAGGGGGAAGTGGCTTCATCTTTGTCGGCCATTAAGCAAACTTAATAAATTATTTGTTGGATACTAAGGGCCCTTGCCCACGGCGGCTTTTGTTGCGATGCTGTCGCTACTAACGTGTGTTTGCAACGCGATACAGAAGCGATGCCAACGCGCTACTTGTGCCCGCTGCTGTACCGTTACTGAATCGCGTTTGCATCGCGCTCGTGTGGGCGAGGGCAAATAGCTAGCGACTGCATTGCAACTGTATCGCGACAGTATCGCTACAAAAAGTCTACGTGGGCGAGGGGCCTAAGACAAACAATGACATTTTCAAGGGTAGGTGTAGTATCTAAGTTCACTCAAATTATAAGAACACCTTTGCACACATGTTTTTTATGCAGTTATATGTTTTTGTAAAAATTGAGTATGGTACTAAATAGATATAACTCCACCCCGATACTAAGACAAATAACATTTATTATTTGTCTTAGTATTCTGCAACGAATTTATTAAGTTTGGTTGATGGCCGCACAAAAACTAAAAGGAAGCCAATATTTCTCAATGTCATTTAAAAACAGCGAATGCTCGATATTCTGTTACTAGTAAATGCTCTAGTCTATACCTACCTTTAGATTTAAATCTGTTTTTGTGTCATTTACCAATAAAAATACCGATAATCTGACACAAATTATTATCGATGATTTTATCAATTCTTTAGGCGACAGATACTATGTATTTTAAAAAGATATTAAATTATCATTTTTCCTCATTAAAACGACAGATACTATGTATTTTAAAAAGATATTCAATTATCATTTTTCCTCATTAAAATTAGTATCATCAAAATCACGCGTCGATAAACGCATTACTCTCATTTGCGTCGGGTAAAAAATAATACGTAGTATGAAAATCAAAATTATGGTGCACTAAAATAGTTAATTATTGCATGGAAAATTGTTGTTAAGAGTTCTTGTGAGTACCATTTGTAGGTAACTTCTTTTCCTACATTTTGGTATAATTTAATGACGAAAAATCCTTGTAGGTTCTAAGCATATTATTATCAAATTTGGATAAGTTTAATATAATAACGACAAGGGCTATTCGTCTTCGAATTATACCAAAATGTAGGGAAAAGAACTCGCCTGCAAAATGTACGCACATAAATAATTTTCCAAACAATTATCAACAAATTCAGTTAAAAGCGAAAGGCATTTTGCGTTCGGTCACTAGATACGCTTTAAAAATTATGCCATTTTGCTTGTGATCTCAAGGCGATTTACAGCTTAGATAATTTGCTGTGTAGACAGACATTCATTTTAGGCATTTTGCTTCGTAGACGAATTGAAAGTAAGACACTCTGATCATAAAACGATAGAAATATGGCGATTTTATCGATCAATAGGTAAAGATATCTTTTGGAACGAAATATCATCAAAAATAACTGTATAATTCGACTACATATTTATAATTAAATATTCCAAGAGTTTTTATTAAGCTTAAACTTAAATTAAATTGGTCTTTTTATTAAGCATTAGGTACAAAAACGTAAACTGTATATTTCTGTCAAAAAGGATTTTTATGAGATAATATTTATAATAAACATAAGCCCCTGGGACTTAAGTATAAACGCTGCAAAGCATAAGACGTTAGGTATCATAGGTCCTGCTTGAGTTGAAGTTTAAAGTCTAAATTCGTATTAGACAAACTTTATTAAAATGAAAACATTTAATAATAGTCTGTTGCCGACTGGTATGAAACTTTGGTTTTATGAAAAAGAATCAAGGAATTCAGGAAGTAAATTAAGAGGATTTGTATGAGAAAGGACCCTCTTAATCATACTTTGTCGAGGAGCGGTGTTGGCTTAGTGGTAGATACCTCGACTTTCATTCTGAAGGTCGTGGGTTCGAATCCAGGCCGGCCGTGCACCAATGTATTTTTCTTACGGTGAAGGAAAACATCGTGATGAAACCCGCGGCTTAGTTAGCTCCAGAAGTATTGAGAAGTTCTCTCCTCTGGACATGGTCGACTAAGCTGAGAGGGTAGCAGGTGCTGGGCAAGCCTACTCCATCTTCACGCAAAAAGGACCCAATTAAAAGAGGTCTAATCGCGGAAAAACAGCCCGTATACAAATACATACATCATACTTTGTCTGATTTTTAGCAAAATAGTGAATAACTAATTACACGCTAAGCAGCATTTATAATAAGGGACATATATATTTGCAAATATAAACAGTGTGTAAGTACATAATTTTGTACTGAAAATGTTGTATGTAGGTATCAAATATTAAATGTTTTTATAATAAAAATAATACAGAAAATATGTCAGAAATTATTCAATTATTGTTAATCCTTAAAAGTAATATCACAAAACATCACAACTTTTTAAATAAAAAATCCACTTTGGAAACCTCAAATGAATAAAAACGGATAAACCTAAGTTTCATATCAAAGCTCTAAAACAAATAAACCGATTTATATGCAGCTTTTTATCTGAAAGCTAAATTTTCGGTTATTGTTCTTAGCTATTTTCGAACAAAATCGGTTCAGCAGATCAAAAGTAATAAGCATTATTCTTTGGTAATCACTAATTAGGGATTATAAGTATTTTAGTTGTCCGACAAAGTATTTTAAACTAAAAAATATGGCATTTTCCTTGTTTTTCAAGGTCATTGTTTGTACAAGTTTTGAGTAGTATAGAGTTATTGTTAAGCCCGAAAAATAATTTCATAAAGTAGCAAGGTTAATAATTGTAACAATTTTGTTCCCATTGCCTATTAGCTGAGCAATTGCCAAATTTATTAAACAAGCTACCAAATTGAAATCACCGGTCTTATGGAAATATTGGGTTACATGTTAGTGGCTAGATATCAAGTTTTACATGTGAAAGGGACCTAATTCTGGTTCAGTAGACATTAATATCACAACCTTGCTCCACACGCGCCTTATTGCCTTCATAGATTGCTTATTTTCATAGAGATAAAATATTTTTATTACTACAATAGAGATTACATCAGAATCTTATCAATAATGCCTAAATAATAACCTTAGGTGATAATTTTGTTTGTTTTGGACTTAAAACAAATGTGACAGTATTTTCCAATTCAAAAGTTTGTTTATTTGTTTGTTCCCTCTGCAGGGTCAAATGACTGAACCAATTTGGATGAAAATCGGCATAGTGGTAGATTTAGGGGATGAAGAGGGATACTTTTGATCCCGAAATTCCCGCGGGATCGGGGCGCAGCTAGTATTAATATATTGCAAGACATTGCACAAAATTGAGCCCCAAGCTAAGCAACTAGGCTTGTGTTACAGTGATGAGAAAATATACAATATTTATACACTTTTCTTTTGCAAATACTTAATTTACATACAGAAACACAGATACATATTTGTTTGAAGTGAGAATCGGTGTCCCAATCTTTTGCATCTTAGACACATGTTCACTGACTGTTTTTCGTAATGATGATCTCTCTAATTGTAGTATTAGTATATTATCTCTATAGATGTGATATTCACTGTGTCAGAATTAGAGTCCTTGATTGATCAGTCCAGAATGACCTAGTACCAATATCAAGTTTAATTTTTAATATGTTATTTTGTGGCTCGAAGACGTATTCCATATTCATCAAGGTCATCCATTAGTTGATATAAAAACAAATTGTTGGGACAGATGTTTCTTGTGACTATTGATTAGCTGAACAAATAGAACTTCTTTGTGTATAACAGTAGTATTACATAATACTCATGTAAATATTATTGATTCTTTGTTCTATTTGTACTTGAAATGAGTACTAGATCATAATACGGAAATACCTATATTGTACAATCATTCAAGACTATCAGGTAAATTATGGGCATTTGTCATCATAACATTACAAATTGAGTTGTTTTGCTGTAGATATATAAAATTTAGTGAAATGTTCCACTCCCTTAACACGTAATATACAACACTTGATCGGTCCGTAACCTGATAAGGGAGTGAATCACTCCAGTAATCATGGCATTTATTAACTTTATTATATTTATTTACATTACTTTTACAAAATTATACTTCTACAAAATCACTGGGTGGTAATATGATTACCAAAACAAATAAACAAAATAGACATTTCTTTCTAAAACAAAAGTAACAAATCGTCCATTTAAATGAACTAACTAAAAAACTTAGCAATAAACACACACCGGACACTCTATCTCGATCACTCACAACAATCACTGGAAAATAATCACATTGACAATCAAAATTAAAGCTTTCGAGTACAAGGAGGGATGGGATAGGGTGGAGCTTAGAACTTGAGTTTAGGATTGAGTTCATGGGCACGGCCACCCCAGTCGAGCCGGTAGCTGCGAGCCCGCCACGATATCCCGGGGCTGAGCAACGCCGCGGCCAGCAGAAAAGGTGCGCAACACTCGCTCCACACCCACCCTACCAGGAACTGCACCTTGGTGAATGGCGGCGAGCCGTTCTGCACCGAACGCAACATCACCCAGTCCGAGAGGAACCACAATAGCACATGCACGAGGAAGAAGGCCAGCGGCTCCGCACCCAGCAGCTGTCCCGACGCCCATGCCGCGCCTGCGCCTAGCGGCATGCACTCGCTGAGCGGCTCCAGCAGCGTCGTCGTCGGCACCATCGCGATACGTAGTCGCGCCCAGCGCGCTAATCGCGCCTGCAGCGAGCCCACCGACCGCGTACCGCAATTCTGCAGCGCGGGTAGCGAGGCGACCCTCATCCTCCACCCGCGTGCCAATAACGCCTTCGCTATGAAGTAATCCTCGGCGAGGTAGTCGGCGAACGCGGCCAGCCCGCCCGCCTCCTCGAGCGCGCACCGCCGCACCAGCGAGGACATACCCACGTGACAGTTGATGCCCAGCAGCTCTGCACAGAGGTACATGCGCGCTTGCGCCGTTCCAAAATACACCTTCTCGTAGACGGCCGCGAATCCGTCCGCGTCGGACGTGAACGGCATCTGGTGCACGATGGCGACATCGTCGCGCAAGTGTTGCACCATGTCCAGCAGCGTGTCCTCGCGCATGCGGATGCCGGAGTCGCTCACGAGCACCAGCGGATGTTTGCCCGCTAGGTAAGCCGGCTGCATGTTGTTGATCTTCGGGTTCACGCCCACCCGCTTCCCTGCTCCGATGAATAGGCGTGCATCCACGTTCGGATACTTTGCGAGGAGGCTGTTCACCAGCATCACGGCGGGATCTTTCTCGTTTTCCACACAAAATAACACTTCATACACTGGGTAGTCCAGGGTAAAAAACGTCTCCAGGTTAGAGAAGAGATTCGGGTCGACTCCGGTGAGAGGTTTTAGTATAGAAACGCCGGGGTACGGCTGCTCCGGCGGGGAACGATCGACGACCCGGTGGAGTTTCCATTTGGAGTAAGATAGAGCCATTATATGAATTAACCAAAGACACACCCACGCAATCATAAAAAATATAGCAAAACCGTACACTGTATACACCATGGGCATCATAATTGCAGTTTTTTAAGTTTAGATCGTTGAAACCACATAATACCGACTGCAAAACAGACTAAACCGTTCGGGCGCGATCATAACACTGAACTGAAGCCGAACGACCGCGACCGCAGCACCAACGCGAACTTCACGAATGCACACTCCGCGTAATAAGCAAGCATTTTATATCGGCATGATACGGTTGTATTCAGCTACGTTCGCACTCCGTCACTAGATTTATAATTGACTGAAACGTTGTTGGAACGATAAGAAAATTAATTTTCCGTAAAATTATCGCCCGGGCCCTATCCATACTCCACAGTTCACAAAATACTTGCCAATAAGTGTTACCCAAGCTCTGAAACAGAAATAAAGTTGTTTTCTGTGTAGCTCGATTTTAGTATTTTTTTTACGTTTTGACTAGCATTAAATTAATTAATAAAGAGTTTTAAGCGTAGGAGAAATTAATATTTAATTTTCGGTCTGGCTATATGTTTTTTATGGTAAAGTAACAACGAGAGTAATAGTTACAAGAAATAGATCAAATAATTAACTGGTAATACTGCTACCAACCGTATAAAATAAATAAATTGAATATTTTTTAAATGTCAAAGGCCAACTATGTACACAACACGTAAAATGAAATGTGTTATGATCCCAAATGATATATTTACGTTTATCGTTTGACATAATAAAACAGTACTTGGAAAATAATTCGTTAGGACATTCGTTAGATTTATTAGAAATTTTAAAGAAACAACGTATTATTATTGTATTTTTTTTAATTTAAACAAAATTCACTAGTGTATGGAACGTATTTCGTGATCCCGCCGGATGTTACAGTACCAACTGTGATTTTTGGCAAAACAAAGGCGTCATGTCATTTTCCAAGAAAAATTGTTTGGCGCCCTTGGTTTGGTTTTGAAACCAACAAGATATCAGGCCATTTATAACGATGGATATTATAAAATCTTTGAAGGACGTAAATAATTTAGACGAATATATTTCCGTGACTCAAGACGTGAACAAACAAAATAAAAACGTTAAAGTACAAATAAACATCACGACTGTCCTAACTTTGAAGAAGATACGTTCTTTTGAAATCGAAGTAAGTTTCTTTTACTTACGAAATCAATGGTTTCGTTCATATAGATTTTCCAAATGTACTGGTTCGAAGTATTTATCACTATAATTGTTTCAGTATCTGAACAAATGCGATGAAAATGGAGTTGCTTGCATAATTCTGCAGCGTCTTCTAGCTTTGCCGCCATCAAAGGCTTGGGAAAGCGGTCTAGGAAAAGAGTTGATTTACCTGATTCAGTACTGGCTTGAAGCTATTAGGAAGCACTTGTTGAACCACAGTCATCGATGGTGGACTTTTCTGAAGCAGTTATTAATATTTATAAAGGTAAGTTGCAAATCAATTTATAGCCAAAAGACTATCCACTACCTACCAAGTACCTATTATTCAAGCTACTACCTACATAGTAAACCTTATGGCCCCTCTACTACATGATGGGCCGTCATGCTAGCCCACTTATATAGGCCCCCACATCAATGGAAGTGGGCAACGATGGCTGAACATGACCATCGTGTAGTTTGTTTTTCAACCAGGTCCAGTGCTGGGCCATTAGAGAAATGATAATTTTATAGATAGAGAGCTCGTAACAGATTTTGAATGCACTTTACTGAATTCTGTAACATTTGTTTACTTTGATAATCGTGTTGATATCCATTATTTTTTTCTTAAAAATTGTGAAATTTTAATATGTAAGTATAGTACGGATAATATACATGTCATCGGTTAGGTTTAAGAAATTTTACAAATAACTTCTGTTTATTATCGCCCAAATGGATGATGATTGATGACTGACATAGCTCTAGCTCTCTAATCTATACTTATAAAATGCTTTGTCCTGACTGACTACCGGATCAACGCACAGCCTAATCCGCTGATCATAGAGAGCTGAAACTTAGAGGGTGTGTTCTTTGTATGACATAGGCATCCAATAAGAAAGGAAGAGAGAAAAAGGGGGGCAAAGTTTGTATGGGACGTGATTCCTTGGTCTAATCTACTTCAAATTTTTTACTACTACATGGAGGAAGTCGCTGGCGAAAGCTAGTCTGTATAAATTTTTACTTTAAGTAGTAAATAGTGAACAGGTATTTTCTAGGTAGTATGCTATTTATATCATAGCCTATGCAATACTAGCATCATCTCGCGGTTGCCCCCGCGTAAGTCCCGATCCCGATCCCGTGGGAATATCGGGATAGATTTGATTGTTTGTTTGAATTGAATGGGCTCCGAAACTTCTGGACCGATTTTGATAAAACTTGGTATAAGGATATTATATTGATTCATTGGGAGTGACATATTTTTTATCCCGATATTCCCAATGGATCGGGAGTTACGCGGGTGAAACTGCGGAGCGCTGCTAAAGTAATCATACAGAAACACCCAGACCAGAAATAAATATTTTAACATAAATATTTGTTTGAGGTAGGAATCGAACCCACAACCTTCTACATCCCAGGCGGGTGTTCACCCGCCACACCACAAAAGTGGTCGTTTAAGTAACATAGAATATGAGACAGGTAAACAAAAAAATACGATTCGATGAATGGTGAGCGCACACCTACCCGCACCGCACGCGCCGTAGTCGCCGTTTTTATGAGGCCGTTTGTATGAGGCTTGTATGAGTTGAGGCTGGTGACGTCATCAGCATCGGCCTTGGGGATTTCCTTCGCTGCGGCGCGTGCAGTTCGGCTAGGTGTGCGCTCACCCTAAGGGCCCTAACTCACCGGGATGCCATGGTGACGTCGTCAGCTACCTATCCATGGCTACTCCTGGCTACCCTAGGTCGCCAAATAGAGTAGCCATTAAAGGAAGTGCGTCCTTCCTCATTGGCGACCCGTTGGACACTGACACCCATATTCACTAACAGTACTGAAATTAAATTAAATTAAATAATTAATTAATTAAATTAGTTAATTTTTTTTAATTATTTAATTAATTAAATTATTTTTGCTCTTGGTTAAGTGAACTCACTGCGCTTAATGCGGCCCTATGATTGGTCAATTTTGTGCTACTCTCTGCACTCTAGTATACAGTTTTCGGCTCTATGCGTTTGCGCGCACACCGTCGCCAGGTGAGTTACCTTCCATAAACGTATCCGGTGACGTCACCATGGCGTCTCGGTGAGTGCTACGTCGGCGTCACCAGCCTGCCTAGCACGAAGACCAAAACACGATACGATAAAGCGATATAACTACATCAACTCTCAAAATATGATAGATAAAGCCGTCATGTTGAATTTTTATTATAAATTGTGATAAAAATTATGATAAATAATATGCAGAAAAGAACAGATTGTGATAGAATCGCAGAGTCGATTACGGTGAGCACACCGTACACGCTACTGCATATAGATAGACTGTATATAATATATACCATCATATAGCATGGCGACGCGTCGCCACGGCATGCGTCGCCACGCCAGAAATCGGTTTTACGTGCGGCTATAGATGTTTCACATCAAAATTCAACATGGCGGCGGCTTATCTATCATATTTTGAGAGTTGATGTAGTTATATCGCTTTATCGTATCGTGTTTTGGTCTTCATGCTAGGCATACTGAACGCCAGAGTATCCAGTCCCCAAAAAGCGCCCCGTTGTTCGTGGCTACGCTTCCAAACTGGCAACGTGCGTCGCCACACCGTCGCGTCGCCAGATGAGTTAGCTTTCATACAATGACTTGGATACATATCTGGTGAGATAGGGCCCTAAGTAGGCACGCTAATTTCAAACCCTTTGCCTACAAATAAATGATTTGACACGAATGGTTTCTTATCGTTACGCGTGTCGTCGTGAAATGAGCAATAAAATAAGCATTACGATAAATATTTTCAGAATATGTAAGTATTAATACTACCTTTCAGAGATAAGTAGATAAAATAAGTAACTGACCAGTCATAGGTTTTTACATTTATATGTATACGTTAACTGGCTGTTATCCTCGACTTCGTACGCGTGGTAGTTTTCTACACTTCACTATCACTATCACTACATATAGTATAAAATAAAGTCACTTTTCGCCGTCCCCATGTCCCTAGTCCCTGTATGCTTAGATCTTTAAAACTACACAACGGATTTTGATGCGGTTTTTTTTAAATAGATAGAGTGATTAAAGAGGAAGGTTTTTAGATATAATATACATGCATAATACAGCCGTGCGAAGCCGGGGCGGGTCGCTAATAATATTGTAAAGATGTTTTTTTTTTGTTTGTTTGTTTGTAACGAATAGGCTGCGAAACTACTGGACCGATTTAGATAAATATTGGTATTTAGATAGCTGGAGACCTGGATCATCAAATGGGCTACTTTTAATCCCGATATTCCCACGGAATCGGAAGTTACGCGGGTGAAACCGCGGAGCTCTGCTAGTGTTATATATGTATAGTAAAACTTTCCTCTTAAATCACTATAACTACTTAAAAAGTTGCGTAGTTTTAAAGATCTAAGCATACAATTTGGACAGACAGGCAGCGGCAAGCAACTTTGTTTGATACTATGTAGTGATAGTGGTAGAGGACAAATACACCAGACTAATATAGGTAGGTACATACTATTTGTTTGTGCGTATAAAACTGTTGATTTAATATTGATAAGAATAAAAATGACGCAATTTAATTCACTGAAATTATAATAATTTAAGTTATTATCTAAAAATCACTAAACAGTACCTACTTAAGACTGAATGTCTAGTTTTTTTTTGCCTAAATAATTGACTGAGCGACCGCTGCGTCTCGGCGCTGGCAAAATTTACATACCTCTGTCAATATGACGACCCATTTGGCACAATGGTCACCATGTCGGACTTTCAAACACAGGGGTTCGTTTTCGATTCCCGCTTTAGGGAAGTATTTATGCTTAGCTTGGGACTAGATGGCGATGTGTGGAATGTCCTGCAATATTTAAATATATTATGCATATCTGTACGAGGCAGTAGGTACAAATAGCCTTGGTACTATTCTACAGCTCGCATTTTACGAACTACGTGGGACAGTAGGCTGCGGTTTCGATTCCCGCCGCGGAACATAATATATTTGACTCCGAATCAAAGGTCAAAATATAATTGTTTGTATAAAGTTCACATATTAAAACGTCTAATAAGTGACACTGTCTTGTATGATTTACAAGTCTTAGTATTTATGAACTAGGTATTCTGTATACACACGTGTATTTGAACCCACAAACTTCAGAATGAAAGTCGAGGTATCTACCACTAAGCCAACACCGCTCTGTATTGAGTATAGAATTGAATACTTACCACAAGCCTAATTTGGGTCGAGATGGCGCTGTTAATTGTGTATTGTATACATGAAATACTTATTTATTTTCATCGTATAGGATATCCAGCCCAAAACGCCCAGCATACCGAACCTGCTAGTGGAACATTTGACAGAATGCCTCCTCGATATATCCACCTCGGAATCACCTGACGCGTTCCAACGACACGAGATACTGCACACTCTAAACGTGTACTGCGCTGAATCGAGCCGGGATATCAGATTCGCTATGAGGAACAAGTTTGCTGACTATTTGTGAGTATCTCCTTGATATATCCACCTCGGAATCACCTGACGCGTTCCAAAGACACGAGATACTGCACACTCTGAACGTGTACTGCGCTGAATCGAGCCGGGATATCAGATTCGCTATGAGGAACAAGTTTGCTGACTATTTGTGAGTATCTCCTTGATATATCCACCTCGGAATCACCTGACGCGTTCCAAAGACACGAGATACTGCACACTCTGAACGTGTACTGCGCTGAATCGAGCCGGGATATCAGATTCGCTATGAGGAACAAGTTTGCTGACTATTTGTGAGTGTCTCTTTGATATATCCACCTCGGACTTACCTGACGCGTTCCAAAGATACGAGATACTGCACACTCTGAACGTGTACCTACTGCGCTGAATCGAGCCGGGATATCAGATTCGCTATGAGGAACAAGTTTGCTGACTATTTGTGAGTATCTCCTTGATATATCCACCACGGAATCACCTGACGCGTTCCAAAGACACGAGATACTGCACAGTCTGAACGTGTACTGCGCTGAATCGAGCCGGGATATCAGATTCGCTATGAGGAACAAGTTTGCTGACTATTTGTGAGTATCTCTTTGATATATCCACCTCAGACTTACCTGACGCGTTCCAAAGACACGAGATACTGCACACTCTAAACGTGTACTGCGTTGAATCGAGCCGGGATATCAGATTCGCTATGAGGAACAAGTTTGCTGACTTTTTGTGAGTATCTCCTCGATATATCCACCTCGGACTTACCTGACGCGTTCCAAAGACACGAGATAATGCACACTCTGAACGTGTACCTACTGCGCTGAATCGAGCCGGGATATTAGATTCGCTATGAGGAACAAGTTTGCTGATTATTTGTGAGTATTTAATGCCACCTGGGACTTACCTGACGCGTTCCAAAGACACGAGATACTGCACATTTTGAACGTATACTGCGCTGAATCGAACCGGAACATCAGATTCGCTATGAGGAACAAGTTTGCTGACTATGTGTGAGTATCTTCTCTATATATCCACATCGGACTTACCTGACGCGTTCCAAAGACACGAGATACTGCACACTCTGAACGTGTACTGCGTTGAATCGAGCCGGGATATCAGATTCGCTATGAGGAACAAGTTTGCTGACTATTTGTGAGTATCTCCTTGATATATCCACCACGGAATCACCTGACGCGTTCCAAAGACACGAGATACTGCACACTCTGAACGTGTACTGCGCTGAATCGAGCCGGGATATCAGATTCGCTATGAGGAACAAGTTTGCTGACTATTTGTGAGTATCTCCTCGATATATCCACCTCGGACTTACCTGACGCGTTCCAAAGACACGAGATACTGCACACTCTGAACGTGTACTGCGTTGAATCGAGCCGGGATATCAGATTCGCTATGAGGAACAAGTTTGCTGACTATTTGTGAGTATCTCCTTGATATATCCACCACGGAATCACCTGACGCGTTCCAAAGACACGAGATACTGCACACTCTGAACGTGTACTGCGCTGAATCGAGCCGGGATATCAGATTCGCTATGAGGAACAAGTTTGCTGACTATTTGTGAGTATCTCCTCGATATATCCACCTCGGACTTACCTGACGCGTTCCAAAGACACGAGATACTGCACACTCTGAACGTGTACTGCGCTGAATCGAGCCGGGATATCAGATTCGCTATGAGGAACAAGTTTGCTGACTATTTGTGAGTATCTCCTCGATATATCCACCTCGGACTTACCTGACGCGTTCCAAAGACACGAGATAATGCATACTCTGAACGTGTACCTACTGCGCTGAATCGAGCCGGGATATTAGATTCGCTATGAGGAACAAGTTTGCTGATTATTTGTGAGTATTTAATGCCACCTGGGACTTACCTGACGCGTTCCAAAGACACGAGATACTGCACGTGTACTGCGCTGAATCGACATTTTGCGACTAGGCGACATTTTGCAAAGTGGACATTTTGCGAATGAGCCATCTCAGGAACTACTGGTTCGAATTGAAAAGATCTTTTTGTGTTGGAAAGTCCATTTATCGAGGAAGGCTATAGGCTATTTATATTTCGATATTCCCACGGGATCTGGACTTACGCGGGTGAAACCGCATAGCACTGCTAGTAATAACATAATTTCAGTGTGAAACTAGCGTCTCAAATGGCGACATCAGGATACCTACCGCACCAATACAGCGTCTTGGAATGCCTGGTCCGATGGCTTGTACCGCGCAAGGAACGCTTGTTGCGCGCAGCCGCCGCTGATAGGTGGTTCCCGACAGATCTGTACCCTAACGATGCTGTGCAGATCTTCAAACAAACCAATTGGAATAATTTTTTTCAGGTAAGTTAGGTTTGTTTTCTCTATACAATAAAATTCTCCTATTTCGTTCCTGATTAATGCCAAAACAAACGATTGCATTTTTCGTAGCTTTCACGCATCTCTCGAAGGCTCTCGAATTCACGAGTGTTTAGGTATTGTCTAGGCAAGCGTGCTAGGACCTTGGACCGCATCGTCACTTACCATCGTGTGAGAATAGTGGTCAAACGCTGACCTATCACTTTGAATGATTGTTTGAATTGAATAGGCACCGAAACTACTGGACCGATTTTGATTAAACTTGGTATGAGGATACATTGGTTCATTGAGAGTGTCATAGGCTACTTTTTATCCCGATATTTAAACAGGATCGGGAGTTAGGCTCTGCGCAAACGGGCCACCGACCACAGCCACAGGTGGGCAGCCACCAGCAGTTTTCATACATATTGTTGTGGCCGCCACAGACCACATGTGTGCGCCGCGTTTTCACTAAATGTATGAAAAATCATGTGAACTGCTAGTGGGTGACCACCGGTGGCTGTGGTCGGCCTAAAGCGGGTAAAACCGCGAGGTGATGCTAGTAGATAAAACAAGAAATAATTTTTAATTCTATTTTTATCAGGGTTCGAGGATATATATCAATGGATATATATCATGATATATATCCGATATATATCAAAGGGTTTTTTGTGATATAAGTATATCAATACAAAAATGGTTTAAAAATTTGATAAAAATAAGTCATGTTTTGCAGTTTTCTACTGTAGTTCTCCATCCTAAATATAGATGGCGTTGGAGTAAAGTTAAGACATACTCCCTAATAGTAAGTTTAGGTATTAACGTTTCAAGTTTAGGTATTTTAAGTATTAGTATTATTATATGGTATTCAGAAAATTAATGAAGCCATTGACTGATTGGAATTTATAAGATTTTATCTTTTTCTGATGTTGTTTATGATTTTAATTGATTTTTCTGATTTATAAGAAGCTTTTATGTTTTTGAGTTGATTTTTCTTTTAGATGTTGCTTTTTTTTAAAAAATAATTTATTTATATTTATAAAACACAGCTATGCAAACAGTATACATAAATAATACAATAAAATATCAATATGGCTGTCATACAAAATGGATAAATATCATGTAAATATCACATTTTTGATATATATCGGATATATATCAAAAAAATCCGATATTTTGATATTTATTATAAATATCGGATATTTTCGAACCCTGATTTTTATGAAATAGAACCCACAAGTAACAGTTCAATAACAAAGAATGAAACCGAATCGATCATAAAGTGTTCTTTTAAAATGTTACAGGATGCTCGTGACTTTCTGAACGCGTTGAATGTTGCAAATGGATTAGTTACTTCGGTCGTGCTGAGGAGGCTGTCCGTTGGAGAAACTGTTATTATTTCTGTAAGTACTTGGAGCCACCTTTATTCAGTTGGATTTGATAATAAATAAATATTGCAGGACATTCCACACATCGCCATCTAGCCCCAGGCTAAGTAACTAGACTTGTGTTATGGGTGCTAGACAAAGGATATACTACTTATATACTTTTTTTGGAAATATATATAATACATAGAAACAACCAGACTACAGACAAATATCTAAGCATAAATACTTGTCTGAGGCGGGAATCGAACCCGGAACCCTGACCATTGTGCCAACTGGGTCGTCGGTTAAGTATTTTATTCCAGACTACAGACAAATATCTAAGCATAAATACTTGTCTGAGGCGGGAATCGAACCCGGAACCCTGACCATTGTGCCAACTGGGTCGTCGGTTAAGTATTTTATTTACAAAAAAAAGTTAGGTATATGAGAATTTTATCTGTTGTCTTGCTACCATAAACACAAGCTTAGTTGCTAAGCTTGGGGCTAGATAGCGTTCTGTGAAATGTCCTACCATTTTATTTATTTATCCTATATTTATTTATGCACAGGGCAGTGAGAAACAAGAATCGTGGCTGGACCTGAACACTGTCGGTCCATGCGTGTCGGTACTGCTGGACCCGCGGCCGCTCCACGCATTCGGAGTGCGCGACTTTTGCGCGGCTTTCGCGCTCTGCATCACCGAAGAAAACACTATTACAGTGCAGTTACATAGGTATGTTAGCTTTTAACCATAAAATTTAGAATTATAAACACCCTCGACTTCTATCCCCCATAATATTCAGATGGCTGAAACGATTTCGATCAAACATAATTAAAAACACTCCCGACTTAGTCACCTTTCAAACAAAAGAAACGAAATCAAAATCGGTTCAGCCGTTTGGGAGCTACGATGCCACAGACAGACAAACACACACAGACACCTCAAACTTATAACACCCCGTCGGGGGTTAAAAATGCTTTGTCCTGAATGACTTACAGAACATCGCCCAGCCTAAACCGCTGATCGTAGAGATCTGAAACTTGGAGGGTGTGTTCTTTGTATGACGTAGACATCCGATAGGAATTTTCCGAAATTCACCCCTTACGGGGTGAAAAAGGGGGGCATAGTTTGTATGGGACAACGTCATCCCTTGATCCATTATCGACTTCTACGCGGACCAAGTCGCAGGCAATACATAAAAATACTATGCAAGTACAAAGAGTTATAATTAGATCAAAATTCGATATTAGAGTTGAAAGTAGACATTCGTCGTGGTGTGATCGTTCTCACGATAATATATGATTCATTCATAACATACGATACGGGTATGTGCGTCACACAATAACACTATAACTAGTATAGATAGATATGTATAGTAAGTAAGCAAACACCTCTATCAACTTATCTACTATTTTTCACACAAAAAATATACAACTAAGTAAAAAAAAATATTGCAGGACATTCCACACATCGCTATCTAGCCCCAAGCTAAGTAACTAGACTTGTGTTATGGGTGCTAGACAATACGGATATACTACTTTTATACTTTTCTTTTGTAAATATATACACATATATAGAAACAACCTAAAAAAAATATCTAAGCCTAAATACTTGTCTGAGGCGGGAATCGAACCAGCAACCCTGTGTTTGGCAGTTCGGTATGGTGACCATTGTGCCAACTGGGTCGTCAAGAGATATGTATAGCAAGCACCTCTATCTACTTATCGGCTATTATAAAATATAGGTAGGTACTCAAAAATATACAAACAAAATAAATAAGTACTTAAAAAAATCATAAATATTATAAAGAGGATTTTTTTTGTAACAAATATGCTACTGGACCGATTTTGATGAAACTTGGTGTGAGGAATTGAGGATACATTGATTAATTGGGAGTAACATACCTCCGAATACTGAAAGGCTACTTAATCTTAAGTGGCGTTTAAATTGAAATTTAAGTGTAGGCTTCAATAGAAAGAATACACTTAACGTCAATTTAAAGGTCACTTAATATTAAGTGGCCTTTCAGTATTCGGGGGTTAGGCTACTTTTTGACCCGATATTCCCACTGGATCGGGATTTATGCGGTTGAAACCGCGGAGCGCTGATAATCATAATTAAAATACCCTGACCAGAGCGTCCCCAAAAGGCTGACGGCATTTCCTGTCTGGATAGCCAGGTTCACCCTTTGAGTGAAGAAGCCGCCAGCTCTATGGTCCGCCGACACCGCCCCAGGTCCTTAAATAAAATCAGGCGAAGTGCGAGGCGGACTCGCGCACAAAGGGTTCACTTACCATGTTGTATGGGAGAGCCACTTTAATTTTCGTTTTCTGTTTTTAGTATTTGTTATAATGGCAACAGAAATACATCATCTGTAAATTTTCAACTGTTTAGCTGCTGTGGTTCATGATATACAGCCTGGCGAGAGACAGACAGACGGAAGGTGCTGGAGTCTTAGGAATAGGGTCCCCTTTTTACCCCTTGGGATCGGAACCCTAAAAAGAAATGGGCGCTAGGGCCCCAAGCTCCCATATCTCTACTCCTACGAGAACGAACATTTAGCTACTCGACTATTCTTGTATGAAATCACTACATAGTATAAAATAACTAGCGACCCGCTCCGGCTTCGCACGGCTATATTATGCATGTATTATACATATAAACCTTCCTCTTGAATCACGCTATCTATTAAAAAAAACCGCATCAAAATCCGTTGCGTAGTTTTAAAGATTTAAGCATACAAAGGGATATAGGGACAGAGAAAGCGACTTTGTTTTATACTATGTAGTGATGTAGTGATACAGAAAAATGTATAATATGAATGAATTTTGGTGGATTGGATTAGCACCAATCTTGACGATGGCGTTTTCCTTAAAAAAAACCATTGGTACATGGCCGGCCGGGTTCCGAACTCACGACTTTCAGTATTAAATTCGAGGCATTTACCACTAGGCCAACACCACTCACATTACTAATTAGGTTTTTAACTACGGTTGTTCAATAACGGTTCAGTTATACTCGTATTTGGTTATTTTTCAAGAAATCACTAATACTTCGAAAAGCTTCAAAATCACCAACTTTTGTAAAACCAAAAAAATCTTGAATACCTACCTAACAAACGATGTGTTCGTACTTTAACCCGTAGTGCGAAATTTTATACGAAAAAAAACCCGCACTGCGGGTATGTGTGTGTAGGTAACTTACCTATATCTATCAACCAGCTGCGTTCCGCGATTTCACCCGCGTAGGTCCCGATCCCGTGGAAATACCAAAATGAAAAGTAGCCAATAGCCTTCTTCGATAAATGGACTATATTCAACACGAAAATATTTTTTCAATTCGGACCAGTAGTTCCTGAGATTAGCGCGTTCAATCAAACAAACAAACTATTCAGCTTTATAATTTTAGTAGGATATCACAAGTGCCTACGGCGAATTAGTTGTTATCTGTATTTGGATCAGTCAGTACTTTTATTTATTATCTTATCGATTTGCTGGTGTTCCCCGTAAAAATGCTCCATTAATAATAATTTCCACGTATCAAAATATGATTACTGCGATTTGAGTGACATGACGTCCGCAGTGGCGCGTCGGGCCTCCGCCTCAAATATTTATGTACAGAGATTTTGTTTCTGGTCTAGGTGTTTCTGTATGTATATTATGTGAAACTTGCTTTAAACGAATAATTTATTGATCCATGATATGAAAAATATCCCATAAAATGTATTCTGTGGTGACCATAGTTCTGAGAGTAACTGAGTTAGTAAAAAATACATCGACTTTCATTTGAATGTGCGAAAAATATACGCAATTGCACTCTAATAATTCTCCTTTCAAACAGAAGAAATCAATCAATCAAATCAAAATCGTTTCATCCGTTCGATACCACAGACAGACAGACACACACACATAGACACGTCAAACTTATAACACCCTGTCGTTTTTGCGTCGGGGGTTAAAAAAAGGTTAAAATAATATCTTGAAAATTAATTGTCTGACTGACCGCGATCGCCAGTGACCCACATGTGCACAAAATATTTTTTCCCAATTTTGCCGTTCTCCTAAAGGGGGCGAAAAGCCCCTCCTTTCCACCCCTCGCGGCGCTACTATTGACATCCGGTATTTGTTCCAGCGGTTCCGGCATAACATTATCAATAACAACTGACAGTCCGCCGTCGATCCGTCCATCCGACATCCGACTAGGCGACGAGAAAACCATCACCGTATCACTGAGTTCACGGAACGATTTACGGAAAATGGACGTTGCTTTGAAGAGAGTTTTCGGTGATAAATATCAAGTAAGTTATAACTATAGTTGTTTCTGCGTTCCTGATCTTAATCTTGATTGTTGACCGCATCGAAGAATTGACGATGCGGTTCTTGACCGCATCGTCAATTCTTCACATCGTGTGAGATAGTGGTCAAACGCTGACCTTTTTATATAAAAAATGGTGTCTGTAAAGTCGATTTACGGACGATAATTTTACATGATAACGTCATAAAAAAAACGATAAAAGAAAAACATCATGGTAAATACCCAAATGCGGTACGGTTTGCCTTTGCATGCATTATTTTTGAAACTACCTTACTTTTTATTTACCACTAGCTGCGCTCCGCGGTTTCACCCGCGTAACTCCCGATCCCGTGGGAATATCGGGATAAAAAGTAGCCTATAACCTTCGTCGATAAATGGACTATCCAACACAAAAAGAATTTTTCAATTCGAACCAGCAGTTCCTGAGATTAGCGCGTTCAAACAAACAAACTCTTCAGCTTTATAATATTAGTATAGATTATTTGTTAAATACTTATGGATTTAATTGCAATTTTCTTAATCTAGACTTACTTTTACTGTGAAAGTATAGTCTTGAATATGTTAATGTTGATAAGGATAATGTTCAATGAGTTGATGTTTCATTTTCATTAAAAAATATTGTTGTGTTCACATTGAAGTTACGCAAAAACATTGGAATGTTCGGTTTAATACCTACGCTCACCTATGATAAATTATTGTATTACTTAACTTAATCACTATCACTTCACTACATAGGTAGTATAACACAAAGTCGCTTTCTCTGTCCCTATATCCCTTTGTATGCTTAAATCTTTAAAACTACGCAACGGATTTTGATGCGTTTTTTTAATAGATAGAGTGATTCAAGGGGAAGGTTTATATGTATAATACATGCATAATATAGCCGTGCGAAGCCGGGGCGGGTCGCTAGTGTTAAGATATTTTGATTTCTCAGTGAGTGATTTTTGTAAATTTTATGAGAAATAATGAATTTAAAACCGTAAACCGTTGATCGAGTGTTTAAACACTTTGGTGGCATCGTTTTGATGATCTCTTTACAGCCACAGATCGAGTCCTATTTGCTTAACTTTGTTTGATATTTAAATGATCATCATTTAATTTCAGTTACTGTTGGATTTAAATAGTCAAGTATCGCTATCGCCACCGAGATCGTTCCAAAATAGAAGACCTGATACAAATTCTGTAAGTTTATCATAAAATATTACCGTTAAAGTCTGCTTAGAGCGAGTTGGCTTAGTGGTAAATACCTCGAATCCAGGCCGGCCGTGCACCAATGTATTTTTCTTAAGAAAAATGTATGTGCGTTAATTGACATTGCTTTTACGGTGAAGAAAAACATCGTGATGAAACCCGGGGCTTAGTTGGCTCCAGAAGTATTGACAAGTTCTCTCCTCTGGACATGGTCGACTAAGCTGAGAGGGTAGTAGGTGCTGGGCAAGCCTACTCCATCTTCACGCAAAAAGGACCCAATTAAAAAGGGTCTAATCGCGGAAAACAGCTCGTATACATGTACAAGTCTGCTTTGCTAAGTAATTATTAATAGGCTTTTAGTCTTTACTCATATTCATTATTTTTTAAATCTTTTAGCAAACTGAATATGCCATATATCCCAGGAGACGACCCAGTTGGCACAATGGTCACCATGCCGGACTGCTAAACACAGGGTCGCGGGTTCGATTCCTGCCTCAGACAAGAATTTATGCTTAGATATTAGTCTGTGGTCTGGTTGTTTATATGTATTATAAGTAAGTATATATTTACGAAAGAAAAGTATATAAGTAGTATATCCGTTGTTTAGCACCCATAATACAAGTCTAGTTACTTAGCTTGGGGCTAGATGGCTATGTAATAAAAAAAATATCGAGGCATTTTAGGGACTAATCTTGGTTTTTAGGGTTCCGTACCCAAAGGCTAAAAACGGGAGTCTATAACTAAGACTTCTCTGTCCGTCCGTCTCTCTGTCACCAGACTGTACCTCATGAACCATGCTTGCTAGAAAGTTGAAATTTTCACAGATTATGTATTTCTGTTGCCTTTATAACAACAAATACTAAAAACAGAAAAAAGTAATATTTTTTTAGTATGTTTTTAAGAATTTTTGTTCAGTAAAACTTTTTTTTGTAGTATACGTAATAATATGTTTCCAAAGTATAAGGTTTACGCGACTTGAACTCATAATATAATAATATTATACCTACATATAAAACTAGCTGTCCTGGCAAACGTTTTTTGCCATTTACAAAAAAAAAGAAAAAAAATTGATGTTCGATTCTCAGACCTAACAAATATACCAACCAACAAGTAACCTAACAAGTAGTAGGTATATCCGTTTTCTAGCACCCAGAACACAAGTCTATTTACTTACCTTGGGGCTAGATGGCGAGGTGTGGAATGCCCTGTAATATTTAGTTATTTTATTTTATTTATACCTTCACAAAAAATTTCATAAAAATCGGTTAAGCCTTTTACGTGGAGATTGGTAACTAACACCGCGACACGTGAATTTTATATTTAGAGGCATGTATATGTTTCCAAGTGCAAGTATTTTTAACCGACTTCAAAAAAAGGAGGAGGTACTCAATTCGGTTGTATGTATGTTTTTTTTTTTCAGAATTTATATTTATTTCCTAAATATAGTTTTTAATTTTATTTGAGGGTAGGTGTATAAACTAAGACCATTGCGTCAAATTGACATTGATTGAATGTCATTTTAGGAAGAAGATACGAGATTCTCCCATCCAGTAGAAGTGAAGAGAAAAAGACATTGCGGTACATGTTTTTTTTTGTTATTTTGTTTCCCTTAGTAGTTATACCTACTGCTGTAGTTTAGTAACCAAACGCACCTACTTACTTTTTGAATCTACAAAAATCTTACATTGTTAAATTGCCATCAGTGATATTTTGATTTTAGGTTATCAAGTGAGATCTAAATTACCGAAAGGAGTCAATACTCCATCATCTGCATCTGGTGCATCGATAGCTCAAGTAAGTTGTTTATGACTAACAGTGCCCCGCGGTTTCAACCGCGTAAGTTCCAATCCCGTGGGAATATCGGGATAAAAAGTAGCCTATGTTAATTCCAATTAAACAATGTATTCTCATACCAAATTTCATGAAAATCGGTTTCGAAACCTATTCTTTACGAACAAAAAAAGACAACAAGTTTTCCTCTTTATTATATTACTAGCGACCCGTCCCGGTTTCGCACGGCTGTATTATGCATGTATTATACATATAAACCTTTCTCTTGAATCACTGTATCTATTTTAAAAAACCGCATCAAAATCCGTTTCTTAGTTTTAAAGATTTAAGCAGTCAAAGGGAAATAGGGATAGAAAAAGCGACTTTGTTTTATACTATGTATTGACTAGCAGCGCTCCGCGGTTTCACCCGCGTAACTACCGATCCCATGGGAATATCAGGATAAAAAGTAGCCTGTTACTCCCAATAAATCAATGTACTCATACCTAGTTTCATTTAAATCGGTCCAGTAGTTTCGTAGCCTATTCGTTACAAACAAAAATACAAAAAATCTTTCCTATTTTTAATTAGTAAGTACTTATAGACTATTGTTGATAGACAAACAAACAAGTAGTACATACACTTGGGCTGTTATGTTCCTAATTTAAGGGTGGCGTTAAGTTCTAGAGTGACGGCGGGCGTAATGCGATGTGTCCCTGCAGTCATATTGCCCTATTGTAATGCTAAATAACGAATTTTCAAACTTATAAAACATTCAGAAATACCCAGACCAGAAACAAATATCTATGGATCGTATAAATATTTGTTCCACCACGAGAATCGAAGGCATGACCTTCTACGTTGCAGGCGAGTATTCGCCCACCACCACACTACATAGGTCAAAGTTTTATTTTGTTGTTAAACTTTTTTGCAGCTATACGACAAGCTCGCAACGATACCCCCGCCCAAATTCGATAAAGAGTGGGTAAGCGTTTGTGCCCAGCCAGAATTATCCCATGTTTCCGAACTCACCGAACAAGATGACCGTAGTAGCATCACAACACTCCAATACAGACCCTATGGGGTAGCTCACAAAAAACTTTACGTTGATACGCCAAAATCTCGAAGTGACACTGAAGCCAAACCGTATTATAGAAAAACTTTGAAATCACAAAGCGACACTGAAGCTTCGAAAACTAAAAGATGTAATAGAAATTTGTCCCCAGTTGTCAGTGATAATGATGTCACTCTCCTACTAGCTGCTAGCATAGGTTCTACTGATGATTCTGTTATAAAAGAAACAGTGGAACGTCTCTCTAAAAAGAAAGGTTTCGATCGCCATAATATCGTAGATTTATTAATCCAAGAAGCGCTGCAGGAACGGGAAAAAGCGACGGACAGCGGGATTAACACAGATGATAATAAAAAGAGCCAGGATACGGAAGAAAACAGTGAAGCTATCGAAGGCACCCCGGTCTTAGTTAACGAAAAGATTAAAAGGTCGAAAATCGAAGCTAAGAAGAAAGTTTGCACAGTTATCAGTAAGTCTACGACAGATGATGAATCTAACACGGAGGTAGTTAACGAAACGCCGACGTTTGTTACTATGAGAAATCGAAATAATAACAATGCTAAACCTGATGCAAACTCCAATACATTTGACGTTAATAAAGTAGAAGATTTCTTCTCTCAACATTTTACTATAAATAAAGATAACGAGATAGTCATAAGTCCAACACTGGCTAAAAAAATAAATGTGACCAGTTCAGAATCAAGTATTGACGACTTTTTGATAATGGGTGAAAATTTTAATCCAGTTGAAGAAATATTTCAATTCAATGAGATTGATATAATTGAGTGTCTTAACGATGTAGTGGATAAAGTATGTCACGAGTTCGATAAGTGCTCAGAATATTTGCGCGAAGAAACACCTGATAAGGTTTGTCTCGATAACTTAACTGTTACTCCGAAAAGATCAAGTAAAAGCCCTGTTGTTGGAAAATCTAAAACCACTAAAACCAAAGGACGAGCTAAGCCAAAAAGAGAAATTAAAATAAAATTTAAAACTGCTTCTGAAAAAAAAAAATCAAAGCGTGTACTTGCTAAGAAAGAAGCTGAGAAAAAGATGTCTACAATTACTGAACAAACTGACGACGAAAATCTGTTTGTAGAAAATGAAGTTCAAGAAGTAAACAAAGTTGAAACTCCAAAAATCATACCGAAAGCTACAAATGTGGAAGACAGTACACCTTTAATGCGGCGAAAGCGCAAACTTTATTCGCCTAAGGACAATAAAATTCAAAAAGAAAAACCCTCAAAAATACCAACTTCAGAAACAGAAGACGATGAAATTATTTTAGATTTAAAAACAAATAATACCACCGCTAAGACTACTGCTTCGTGTTACAAAGAAATAGAAAATGAACGTAAAAAGCGTATTCGTTCGAAACCTAGAATATCTAAAGGGAAAGTCCAGGAACCACCTTCCCCACGAACCTTCAAAAGGAATGAAACTTTCGACAAACTCAAAGAGAATGTGGAAGGATCAGAAAAGATTGTTCTCGTTGATAAAACGAACTTACAATCTGAAATGTACAACTTTACTAGTGAAAGCGAAGACGAAGATTTTAAAAAGAAAAAAAATGATATACAGAAGAAAATAAGTTCCACGACTGTAACTAGCACTAATTCAAAAGCCTCAAATCGACGAGGTAGAAAGAAAACACCAATTAATTACTCAGAATGGAAATCATCAGACGAAGAAGCGAAAAAACCTCCCGTGAAGCGTAAACAACCAGGCAAACGCGCCACTAGACAGAGAGCTGGCACCGTGGAACGCGTCGTTGATTTAATCGACGAAAAAATGAGAGAGCCCACAGATAAAATGAATACTTCTTTAATTGTTGAAGACAAACCGCAGAACAAAGAATCGCCAAACGTTGAGCTCATATTAAAACAACTTCCTGAAATGGAACCTATGTCGGATACTGAAGAGCCCAAAAAAGTAAAAACGCCAATAACTTTAACTTTGAGAACTTTAAGAAAACCTAAAATAGTTCCTATTGAAAAAGAAAAAAGTAAGAAAGTTGACTTTAAACCATCCTCGGATAAAGAAGATAATAGATCTGTTGCATCCACAAGTCCTTTACCAGGGTTAGTAGTAGAAACTGCACCCTCACGTAAAGATGATGCTAACGATTCAATCACTGCGAATATGGCACAGAAATTTAAGAAAATTTACCAAGATGGTCCGGATCAGAACGAATCCAACATCACACAGAACATGTTATCGGATATAGAGCGTAACAACAGTCAACAAAATGTAGGATTGAGTGTAACAGATGAAATACGCGCGGAATACGATAATCTCCAAGTAGTAGAGGACTCTAATAAACCGATTAAAATCAAAGTAAAAAGTGAGTTTAGAAAATCGAATCCAACCAGAGAATTTTATGATGAAATAATAGAAATACCCGAACAGAGTAATAAGTCTCTTAATATCCAAAAACCGACTAAATCTAAACGAAACGATGATCTCGCAAAAACTGGTAAAAAAAATCCCAAAGAAATAATAGAAATATCTCATAATAGTCCTATGTCAATAACTTCAGATGGAATCAATGCCCACAACGACTTAGAAGCGGCACCGCCTAGCCCGGACCATATAAAAGAAAACTTCCAACCCAGAGAAATTGAAGATTTAGATCAATCTATGAGAGAATATTACGAGAAACTTACTAATGAAATAAATAAAAGCCATGATTATTCTAAAGAGAAAAGTACTTCCGAGGTACATAACAAAACAGTAGATAAATCTCCAGTAGTAGCAGTACAAAGACTTTCTATAGATGATATTAGCAAATACTTGCCTTCACCAAAATCATCTTCCATTAGTTCCAAGAGAACTCCTGTTATAACTGTAGAAAAAATGTCTTTTGATGATATTGATAAATATCAGTCACAAAGATCCTCTCAATCTGAAACTAAGAAATCTCCAATAAGAAAACGAGTGTCTGACGAAATCGGAAAATGTTTGCCGTCGTTAAGATCGGATACCTCAATATCTATAAAATCAGGTAATCTTAAAGCAAAATCTCACGATTTACGCGAAAAGGTGAAATCTCCTGTAGCAAACATTGGAAGAATATCGCTCGAAGAATTCGACAAATGGCTACCACCGATGCCATCACCCAAAAAAAATATACCCGATCCTAATTGTGAATCATCAAATAAGAACTTGCGGCTGATTTTTAAATCAATTAAAGGAAAATCTAATAGAGGTATAGATTCAAGTGAGAAGTCAACTAGGATTCTGAGAGAAAGACTTCCCAATAATAATGAAGAACAACCTCTTCCGATACATACTCGTAGTTATACCAGAAAATTAAACGCATCGGAAACTACCCGCACGTCAGTGTATGTGCAAGACCAAATAACGAGTCAAACCATAAGAAAGAGTAATATAATATCACCAATTAAGTCCTTCGAAGAGTTCGTAACTAATCTGCAGCCGACTGACGATTCCGACAACGAAAGCTTGGCAACAAAACGCAAAAAAATTGCAAAACCGAAGGCTCTTCAACTGACAGATCGTGAATTAACGGCCGGTTCGCAATCCAGCGACAATTCCGACGATGAAATCACGATGAAAAGAACATCACCTGCTCCTAAATTCAAAGACCTTGTATCAGAAGTTCCTTTAATTTCTATGCAAAGAGTGTCTTCGCCTATTCGAGGGATTATGAAACCTAAGCACAAAGAAGTAATAATAAATGAAGACGTACCAAGAAAGAAATTCAAGTACAATGATGCAGCGACGTTAAGCGAGAGTGGACCGAGCGTGTCGAGCGTTCGTGAATGGTTTAAGAGAACTGAAGCTAGTACTGGAGGTAATTATAATCTTCTTAGACCAAGATCCCGCCTACCACCGAACTTTTGTGATTTTATAGAAGCTGAGAATTTCTCAGCGCATACCTCCAACACAGTTATGAACGATGTGCAATTACGAGTATGAAGTTCAGACCATGGCTTGGAGAGTGTTATCAGGTAACAAAGCTAAGAATCTGCAAAAAAGAAATCGCCTATATTTTTGTACCAATCGATAATGTTGCTAGTTAATAGCCAGACAGTTTCAATAGTTCCAACACCTTCCACCATCTTACAGATCACCGTAAGATGATCCACAAAGGTGTATAACTAAGTGAGCTCTTTCCTTTCATTTGTCATACTATGTTTATTTCCAGGAGTTAATCGCTGTTAGCAACATTATCGATTGGTACAAAATTAAAGACGATTTCTTTTTTTTTGCAAAATAACAGGTTCTATTCTTGGCTATGCTACCTGCCGCCCAATTGCCGTATTCTTATGCAGCGCGTCTTGACTGCAATGGTTATGACGCAAACGCAGTTAAGACGCGCTGCATAAGAATACGGCAATTGGGCGGCTGATATCTCTCCAGGCCACTATGGTCTGCCTAGCTAGCATGACCAGCACGATATAGCGATTTATCGACAAAAACTGTCAAAATATGCTATATAAAGCCGCCATGTTGAATTTTTATCGAAACGGCGAGCATGGCCCGTGTGTGTGACGTCACGTGTTACGGTATGATAAGATAGACAAAAGAGCGAGCATGACAGTCTCTTATTTATCGAAAGGTCGAGCATGACCGACTAATTGTCGATAAAAAACGTGAAAAGTATCGATTTTTGACATTATGGCGCGTTATTTTATCGACAACGTTTGGAGTGGGTGATAAATTTATCAAGATTATTTAGCGTAACAAATATTAACTTAAATCCATTATTAGACTAGAATGTAAGAAATATTATAATGATTTTTGTGTAAATGTTCATAATAAATACAGAAAATGTACCTACCTACTTGTAGGTATAACTAAACTAAAAAGATTCTATTCCATTCGTTTTTTTTATATTATAATTAATTAAAGCTTCGCAGTGTGCATTATATCCAGTGTCGAGTTACTATTTTCGCACTGTCACGAAATTAAATTAAATTTAACTCGATTATTACAAAGTTTTGCCAAAATAAAAATCAGCGCGCCATGTTGCTCTCGCGTTCCAAAACGCGATTTACACGAAAACGCCAACACTCAAACACGATGATAGCACGATTTCAAAATATAAACATTGAAGAAAATCTTGTTTGATCGTTCTGTCAACAAAGATGTGTCAAATTCAGTCACAGATTCCGTTAAAGTTGCAAAAAAAGAAGAAAAGAATGAATGGTTAACGTTATTAAATTGGCAGCATTGAAATTCATATCAAGTGGATGTGACGTATTTATCATCTCATATTGCGTGATATTATTTTAACATATCATATCGCTCCATTTGTCATACTCGCGAAATCGATAATTATTTAGGTGTGGATATAATACGTTATCTTTTATCATATCATATCACGAACAGCCATGCTAGCTAGGCTGAACTTCATAATTGCACATAGGTCATAACTGTGTTGGGGGCATGCGCTGAGAAATTCTCAGCTTTTATAAAATCACGAGACTTTCGTGGTAGGCGGAATCTTGGTCTATCTAGCATGCGTGATGAAATTAGCTAACTTCAGGTTTTCAGCAAACTTCATGCCATACAATTTGCTTGAATTTTTTTTTGTGTAAAGTTCATGAATTTTTCTTTTCGAGTATTTGACACTCAACCAGAAAAATGCTTCCTGCCCTGCACTGCTTCTGCAGCAACCTTTATCAGGTCCTTCAAGAATAATCCTAAAATATACATAATACTAGCGATCCGCCTCGGCTTCGTACGGCTATATTATGCATTTATTATACATATAACCTTCCTCTTGTATCCACTGTATCTATTAAAAAAACCGCATCAAAATCCGTTGCGTAGTTTTAGAGATCTAAGCATACATAGGGACAGACAGCGGAAAGTGACTTTGTTTTATACTATGTAATGAATTTGTTTCAGGGAATACCACTCAACCATTCGAGGATATAATTAAGCATATTTTGGAGAAATTAAACACGACCATAGTTGAAATGGACCACAATACTAATAAAAAGTGAGTAGTACCTATACAGGACGTTTTTTTTAAATGAACTGAAAATTGAACAAACTGGCAGATTGGCAATGCGTCGCACAGGATCGCGATCAGTGGAAAGGGAGTAGAGAGGCCTTTGCCTGCCTTGCAGTGAGACACCACGGGCTCATAATATTTCCTAGCGAATAATACTGAAAGGACTCGCGTGTCCGATTTTGATAAAAACTAAAACTGCATAATTCGATTTTTGGAAAAGTCAGAAGAGCCAGGAACCTAGCCAGGAATCGAAACTGATAATTTTGCAAAAAATAATCTATACTTTTCGATAGTGTTGCATCATTCGTAGTACCTATGCCAAATCAAAGGAAATAGCTCATTATAGTTTCGTACCCAAAGCGTAAAAATCTCCAGCGTAAAAAGTCCATCTGTCTGTCTGTCACCAGCTTGGTACATATATACATAGGTACATATCCATTTTAGGATACATCAATCGATCCATTTCGGATCCTAAAATGGACCGATTTAAATGAAACTTGTTACTAATCTTCACTACATAGAATAAAACAAAGTCACTTTTTCTGTCCCTATTTCCCTATGACCGCTTAGATCTTCAAAACTACGCAACGGATTTTGATGCGGTTTTTTTAATAGATAGAGTGATTCAAGAGGAAGGTTTATATGTATAATACATGCATAATATAGCCGTGCGAAGCCGAAGCGGGTCGCTAGTTCAAAATAAATTTTAATCTTTTACAGGTTTATAAACCTATTCGTCGAGACGCAAACACAACTAGCGAATCTTCACGAAGAGAGAAGTCAAATGTATGAAAACACGTTGAATGATTTAAATAGGAAGTAAGTATCAGTTGATATTCGGGCGTGAGTTCGAATCCCGCCGGCAAAAATTATAATCTCACTAATACTAAGGCTTCAGAGCCTGGAACATCGTCGCAAGGTGGCAAGCTTGTCGGCCTTTTATCGGATACATTTCGGGGAGTGCGCAACAGAACTCCACGACCTAATCTTGTCATCTCCATTCTTTCGTCATACAACCAGTCAGACTGGTGTGCGGCACCGATTCATGGTGGGCATACCAGACGTTCGCACTAAGCGCTTTGCTTCGTCATTCCTTATTCGTACTGCAAGGGAATGGAATCGGTTGCCTGCATATGTCTTTCCTGGCGTGAACAATTTGGGGGTCTTCAAGTCGCGAGTGAATAGGTATCTTCTAGGAAGGCGTGTTACATCTTAGGCCGCATCGTCACCTACCATTAGGCAGGTGTGATAGTGGTCAAACGCTGACCTATCATATGTAAAAAAAAATACCATAAACCGTACTACTTAATTCCGGGATTTGGATAAAAAGTAGCCTATGTCCTCCAAGGTCTATCTCTATACTAAAGTTCATAAAATTGGTTCAGGCTAACTAGGACTAAGAAGTTTTTGACGACCTCTGTGACGCGGACGGTTATGGGTTTAGTTCGTCTATTCTATACTAATATTATAAAGAGATCAGAAGGCCAATTCTCGTAAATAATATTGTTTAAATTACATTTCAATATCATCCCGATTGCATTTGGATTGCAAAAGATACCTTCAAAGTCAGTTTTTTTTACAAAAAGCTAACTTTGAGGGTGTTTTGAGCTACTTTGAGGGAATTATTTGTGATCGAAATGCAATCAAAATGATATTGAAATATAATTTGAACAATGTTATTTACGAGAATTGGCCTTCAGTTCATTTGATTGTTTATTTTTGAATTGAATAGGCTCCGAAACTATTCGACCGATTTTGATGAAACTTGGTATGAGGATACATTGATTCATTGGGAGTGTTATAGGCCTATCTATAGCAGCGCTCCACGGTTTTACCCGCGTAACTCCCGATCCCGTGGGAATATCGGGATAAATAAGGATGTTGCACACGGTGTGCAAATTTGATTAAAATCGGTTAAGTACTTAGTTTAGGAGCCCATCGCGCACAAACAACGTAACACGCAATTTATATATATTAGAAAGATTATAATTAATTTGAACGTTTAGATCTCGAGAAATGGACAACAAGTTCAAGGAAAACTTAAAGGAGCAAGTATTAGAGGTCCTCAAGCAAGACTGCAAGCAGAAACGTTCGATGATTCTTCTACTCAGAGAAGATGTACAATCTGTATTAGATAATATAGAAAAGGATAAGAGCAGGGACTCTTAAATACATTTATTTATAGTGTGTTTTGACAAAAGTATACAAGGTGATTTTTTTACGTGGGCCTTCAGGGCTATGCCATAAACTAAAAGAGATAGCGAAAAATGCTGAAAGGAGTTGCGTGCCTGATTTTGACAACAACTAAAACTGCATCATTAGATTTTTAAAAAGACATTACCCTAGCCAGGAATCGAACCTGTTGGTTTTGCAATAAAATAATCATCGTATATTTTTATACCAATCTATAGTGTTGCTGATAGAGATAAATTCTTAGAAACGAACATAGTATAGCAAATCAAACAAAATAGCTAATTTTAATCCCTCAAAAAATGTTGAGAGGAGGCATAAATGACGTAATGAACTGCTCCACAAAAAAATGTTTTTGAAGTAGACAATTTAGAACTTATTCCAAACATTTAGAAAAATGTTACTTCCCCTTTATGCTTCATACGCTATAATTTTGCCAGAGACTGAAAGATGAAAATTGTATAAAACTACAAAAAGGAATGAATCTCTATCAGCAGCACTATCGATTAGTATAAAAATATAGAATGTTTATTTTTTCGCAAAATCAACAGGTTTAGGCTAGGGTAATAACTTTTTCAAAAATCTAAAGATGCAGTTTTAGTTTTTGTCAAAATCGGGCACGCAACTCCTTTCAGCATTTTTCGCTATCTCTTATAGTTTAGGATATAGCTCTGAAGGCCCATGTAAAAACTTAATCCTGTATAGAAGTTATGAAATTATTATGCCCATAATGCAAACTTTCTTTTTTTTATTCATAGTTAATAGTAAGTTTTTTGTTATATGAAGTTTATAATACACGATATTAAAAATGCGCTGTTTATTGTTTTTATGCGCTTACATGCAACCTGCTTGCATGCATCATATTTAACTATAGTACATTGCGATACAAGTGTGGAAAGTTGATCATTCCACAGAAGCGGTTTATGACGCGCGAGCGGAACGCGAGCGTGGCAAAAGCCGAGATGGAATGATCAATCCACACGTGTATCGTACGACGTTTTTTATCACAGTTGCGAATAAAAAAAAGACTTGTATAATAATAATAAGTTTTTAAGAATTTTAGGTTATGTTTACTATTTTTTGTTAATTACACTCCCGGAAGGCTAGGACTTTTAACCTATACAGCCTCGTCTGACATACAATATTTTTTTAGGGTTTTTTTTATTTGTTTTTGCGTCGGCGGTTAAAAACAAAATATAATGGTAAGGAAAAAATATATTTATGTAGGTACCTAAAGAAAAAACTAAATAAAAACAAAACTCAATTTTTAATTATTTTCAAAGACGTTATCACGTAAAATTATCGTTCGTTATCAGACTTTAGAGACAACCTTTTGAAAAGAAGAAAAAAGGTACCAACAAAGAGTTTTAAGCCAGCAAGGTTAAAAACTCTTTGATTGTACCTTTTTTCTATACATCAAAACAGTATAACCTGATAATTTGCCTGATAAATTGAAAATGTTTAATCTACCTAATATGTCATAAGATACGTAATTAAATAATATTAAGTCCATGGATACGTATTTGACTTGTCGGGATAGCGTAGGTATTATTTTAGCACTAGTTGGATTTTTTTTTATCGCACGCGTGTATAATACGTTGCATTATGAGCCTAAAAGCGGTTTAATAAGGTCCACTTTATGAGCAACTGTGATAAAAAATAATATTTTGTTGATAATATTAATTTATGCCTTGTATAAATTGACGACCCAGTTGGCACAATGGTCACCACGCCGGACTGCCAACACAGGGTTGCGGGTTCGATTCCCGCCTCAGACAAGTATTTATGCTTAGATATTTGTCTGAGGTCTGGTTGTTTCTATGTATTATAAGTATATATTTACAAAAGAAAAGTATATAAGTAGTATATCCGTTGTCTAGCGCCCATAAACCAAGTCTAGTTACTTAGCATGGGGCGATGGCGATGTGTTGAAAAAAAAAATTGTAATGAATTAAAGACTGGTGTTGGCCTAGTGGTTCTACCCCGTCTTTCATTCCAAGGGTCGGGCCTTTTAAGACCCTATTTTGAAACATTCAAAAAGGTTTGGAAAGGGCCTTGCAGAAAATTTGCTTCAATTAAATTAAATCTAGAATTTATCCATACAATTTTTAAACAAATATATAAAAAAACTACAGTGTCGCGGGTCTTTTATATATCTTTGGTTATTGGATGGAATTTTGTACTTTTTAGTTCATAATTATAGTCTATTTCTCATAGAAAAACGTCAATATCGTTCTAAGCAGAATTTAATAAGTATAATTAATTTAACATTGCTTCGTAATTAAAATATTAATTCACGTTATTTTATTACTTTATGTTCATAAATAAATAAAAGATTTATTTTTAATTTAACGTTTATTTTATTATTCTATTTTACACATAAATAACACTTAGTTTTCAAAATATTAACTACTTTAACCGGCACACTTAAAAATGCTGCTTAGCGAGTGATTAGTTAATTAATTTCGTTACGTTTTTGCTGATGTAAAATGTCATAACATGGCCAGTTAACGTGTCATACGTGTGACACGGTTCATAATTAATTGATTAACTAAGAATCAGCTAAGCAGCGTTTATGAGTGCGACGGTATGAAACAAGATTGTACTTATGTTAGATAAGAAAAGCAGTACAAAAATATATCTTGAATTAGTTGTACTATCAGGGGATAAAGTAGCATAATCTATCATCATTCATCAGTTTTAGTTCCATTATAATTTGACGCAAAAGGTGTGGGTTCAATTCCCATCTCTAACAAATATTTATGCATAGATATTTGCTTCTGGTCTGGGTATTTTTGTATTTATATAAAGTATACAGGGTTATCGGTAAATTTATAAGAAAACTGTTGAGGGCTACTTCTGTGCACCTTTACAACCAACTTTTGTTCTACGACTTAAGGAAATAAAAAAAAATTGAAAATTTTTGAAGCTCAAGCGCTTTCTTATTTAATTACCAAATAACCCAGTATAGTATTTACATAAGGAAAGTATTTGTATTATATCTGTTGTACTGGCCACCACAACACAAGCCTTGTTGTTTAGCTTGGGGCTAGATGGCGCTGTGTAAAGTGGCCTGCAATATTATCTGGCCCGCATTCTCTTGACCTGTGATTATGAAGGTAGAGCGCCAACTATCGAACTAGTATAGAAAAAAATATTAACTTTTTTCTGTTTCCAGTATTTGTTGATATAGCGGCAACAGAAATACATCATCTGTGAAAATTTCAACTCTCTAGCAATCATGGTAGAGAGTTGAAAAACAGACGGACGGACGGATAGCAATTAGTAATGGGGTGCCGTTTTTACCCTTTGGGTACGGAACCCTAAAAAAGCGAATCTATTCAGGCCCTTTATCCCCTGATAGTACCTAAATACCTACGTGCTAAGTAATAAGTTGACCGGTTTGAAGTTGCAGAAAACCGCGATGTATTTACTACTGTGATGTTTCGCTACAACTTCCGAGAGGTCAACTTAAAGGTGCACCCATACCGTAACTCACGAGTTTCTTGCGTCTTTCTCTCTCATGACACACATCCTAACTAAGTTTTTAAGACGATTCAATGTGATGTGAATGATTTCAACTGAATAAAGTGAAACGACTGAAAAACTTGACTGTGACCGTTTGATAGTCCAAATCAAAAGCTTGTTGCATTTGAGTCGACATAGTTTTGACTGCAGCTTCGTTTCGCATGCCTATTTTCTAACACAGAGGTGTACGTGTCGTGTCTCACACGTTACATAATAAACTCAGAATTGGAATCAAAAACATTTGAACTTAATTTTGATTTTCGTAGTACCTATCTTCTGACAAATTTTAAAGAATACACGTCAAAAAATGGATACAAAGTTGAAAAGTGAAACACCTCCTTTTTTAGAGTCGGTTAAAAAGTGACAGCGGTATGAATGCACCATAAAATACGCGTATTTTAGTAAAGACTATATCACCTTAGTCACCTATAATAAATTAGGAATCATCTTGCGACGTTGCAACCTGTGCTAGGTAGACTTGCTGTTGCGGTTGGTGCTGAGCTTGTGATGTTACCTGGAAACAAAAATACATCATACTTTTTCTCTCTATGAAGGGGTCCGTGCCCACTTGTGAATAAATGGGTGGATGTACTTATGCACGCGCGTGAGAAGTTATAAGTACGTCTGTCTTCTGTCTGTCCGTCCGTTCGTAATTACATTCCATTCCATTTTATTCCATTCCATTTATATTTATAAGACGTATAGCACGTCAAAACAAAAAAAACAAGGGCAAAGTTTTAGTAGGTCGGCAACAAAAGTTGATTGAAGTCAATAACTGCCGAACTAAAAGACGTGCCTAAAGGAAACTATGCTAAGGAACGCCTTGTCTCGCCCTTGTCGAGTAATAGTCTCCGTCTGCGACTGCCCGCGCCCGCGTTCGCACGTATTGTCGCTATGGATAACCAGTCGAGCAATCCAATGTCTTCGGACATCGTGAAATGTGCAACTTGTAACGTTTCAAAAATCTAATGATACAGTTTTAGTTTTTGTCAAAATCGGGCACGCAACTCCTTTCAGCATTTTTCGCTATCTCTTATCGTTTAGGTTAAAGCCCTGAAGGCCCACATAAAAAATTCACCCTGTATAATACTTAGATGATATGGTTTAGTATTGTATTTTGTCACCCCCGCCAATGGCTAGCTACGTTCTTCAACTCCTGGCCGTGGCACATTCCTTACCATAAGTTTCTCTTAGGCACGTCTCTTGAGTATGGCAGTAAGTGACATACCTGTATAATCTGTGGCGATTGCTGGGCCTGTGTCTGTATGATGATCGGTTGTGATGGATTGTTCTGCACCTGTAGCCGGATGAGGTTCAGCTGGGCTTGCGTCAGCTGGATTTGAGACTGGAATAATAACAATGGATAATTTAATAGGTATGCCAAATCGGTTGAAAGTTTGTTACAGTAATGGTGGTCGCACATTGATACACGCCGAACGAATCGAATTTTTGCCGTCTACGGAAAAAGGTACCTTATAAATATAGAGATAAGGTACATTTATTTATTTCAGAGTCGGCCGCCTCTGACGATGCGGACGACTCTGATGACGTCATCGGAAATATAAATGTAGATACCTTATCTCTATTATTATCAGGTACCTTTTTCCGTGGACGGTAAAAATTCGATGCGTTCGGCGCGTATCAATGTGCGGCCACCTTTAAGCTTGTATGTATGAAGATAGACTAGTTTTTGTTATAGTCAAAAATACCTCTTAGTTTTTACTAACTTACGATACATATCGAGTCCCGCTAACAGTCACGTGACCGCGTGTGACGTCATTTTATAACGACCCGCTTAGTTTACTTCTATAAATCGGAAACTAATTGACGTTTCGAAGTAATTCTTTCACCTGTATTTTTTATTTTTGACAAAGAATATGGAGAGCTTATATAATCAAAATTAGTAAACATTCTTAATTATCATCATCACTACATAGTATAAAATAAAGTCACTTTTCGCCGTCCCTATATCCCTATTTCCCTTTGTATGCTTAGATTTTATAAACTACGCTTTGGCTTCGCACGGCTGTATTATGCATGTATTATGTCTAAAAACCTTCCTCGTTAATCACTCTATCTATTAAAAAAACCGCATCAAAATCCGTAGCGTAGTTTATAAGATCTAAGCATACAAAGGGAAATAGGGATATAGGGACGGCGAAAAGTGACTTTATTTTATACTAAGTAGTGACGAAAAAGTCCTGACTGACTGACATATCAATGTACAACTTAAACCAATAGACGCATCGGGCTCAAAAGCCTGTGGTTAACAGGCATAGTAATTTTAACAGCCGCGGTGCATTTCGAGACCCATGCCAATCCATAAAAGTGTTGCCTTTTATGGATTGGCAGCGAACAAACAATGCCTTCACACCGGCCTACTAAAGCGTCTCAGAAACGGAATATTTAACAAAACGTGTTTTTCCTTTGGTTTTTCAAAAATGCGCTATGCATTTCAACACCCATGCCAATCGATAGAGGGCATTGGCATGGGTCTCGAAAGGCACCGCGCAAAAAAAACACTATACCGTCATCATTCTTCCAGGCCGATTTCGGCCGCAGCGACCAAGTTTTTATTATTTAGCCTAGATGCGTGGCTTGATGGCTGATTATCTACTTTATGTGTGAACGTACGCCCACAGTGGGCGCACTAAATGTCTGGACCCTTTTGGCATATGATAGCTATTATGACGTAGCCGTTAAGAAAGAAAATTAAACTCAGGTGTCAATGTGGCAAGGTGCCACACGGTTCCAGCGTTTTTTTTTAAATAAGGGAGTTAAAGGTGAGCGCACACCTAGCCGCACCGCACGCGCCGCAGCGAAGGAAATCCCCAAGGCGCTGCGCCCATACAAACGTAGACTGCGGCGCGGGTAGGTTTGCGCTCACAATAAATGTTGCATATACATTACCGGCAAGTTCTGAACCTCGCCATTGGGCGTGACGACTTGTTGCAGCAACGTTGGTAGACGCTGTCGGTGTTGCACTCGACGTCTGTACCGTAATAGCTAAATGCGAACTTAAGGTAGTTAAATGTATCATGTTACCGGCAAGTTCTGAACCTCGCCACTGGGCGTGACGACTTGTTGCAGCAACGTGACCGGTTGTTGCACGTTGTTAGACGTTGTCGGTGTTGCGCTCGACGTCTGCACCAGTTGCGAGCATGGTTGCAACACGATGTGAGGTTGACTCGTTGTTTGTACTGTTGTATGTTCTTGCGTTGTCTATAAATTATACATATTTAAAAAAATTATTAAATTTTAATAGAGTTGACTATTAATATCTGTACATCAATATTTGTTTGAAGTGGGAATTAAATCGACAACCTTCTGTATCGCAGGCGGGTATTCGCCCGACGCGCCATAGAGGTTAGTCACTAATAATAAATACAATCACTTGATCAGGGGCCTAAGTCTGCTAACACAATTGTGTTTCAATAGAATGTCGATATAATCGTAATAGAAATTTAATGTCAAAAATATGACATTACATGTCAAATTGGTATTCTCCTAATGTTAACTATTCTATAGAAACACCACTGACACACAACTGACTCACTTTTGTATTATGCTCTACAATCGTGGCTTAATGGAATCTCGATAGTTGTCAAAACGGTATATTGCTTAGCAACATATACCATGTTGCTAGGCAACACCTGCAAGGTAAATATTACCATACCATTGAGACTCCATAGTGATTCTATTGTGATGTTATTAAAACTTTAGTAGAATACCAAATAAAGTAATAATCTCGATATAATATCAATAGAGTCTCGATATAATAACAATGGTTGGCCAAATAGCAGAATAAGGCCCCTGGCCTTCCACAATTGGTAATATAATAAGATTTTAAGTATTAATAAGACATTTTTGGAAATCAATCAAAGAAGCAGAGGGGATGTCCCAAGCGGGGCGCGGTCCAACTTCGGCCACTTCTCCTTCGGTCGTCGTGCTGCCCGGACGTTACTCGATTATCATTCCAGATTATTTAACAAACTTTGATTTATTGTTCTAAAGATAGCTTTTGTTTTAGTAGTTAAGTTTGTTTTTGATAATTAATAAGCTATGATTAATGGTGGTCGCACATTGATACGCGCCGAACGAATCGAATTTTTGCCATCCACGGAAAAATGTACCTTAAATATTATAGATAAAGTACATTTATTTATTTCAGAGTCGGCCGCTTCTGACGATGCGGACGACTCTGATGACGTCATCGGAAATATAAATGTAGATACCTTATCTCTATTATTCTAAGGTACCTTTTTCCGTGGACGACGGTTCATACTTACAGACTCAGGCTTTGTCCAGCTCGTCGACTTGACAGACTTCACCTCATGTCTTGGCACGATGTCGATAAGGAAGTCGAATTGATCCGACAGGGATATCGCCATTGCAATGTCGTTGCGCTGGAATTTGATATACAAATCTATACACATATAGCTGTCCCGCCAAACGTTGTTTTGCCATTTACAAAAAAAAATATAAAGGAAAAATAAAGGATATAAAAAAAGAATAGTGTACGATTGTCAGACCTAACGAATATACACAAAAAAATCTTACAAATCGGTTCAGCCATTTAGGTGGACATAGGTAACTAACACCGCGACACGAGAATTTTATAAGAGTGATAATTATTATTTATCTGCGCAACTTTCTTATTTTTTTCTTTCATAAGAACCGTCTCCAGACAATAACACAAACATAACAAAAAAAGTATTAACGAAATCGGTCCAGGCGTTCACCCGTGATGCCGTGACCAAGAAAAATAGTGATTCATTTTTATTTCTTACCCGCGTAAGTCCCGATCCCGTGGGAATGTCAAAATACAAATTAGCCTATAGCCTTCCTCGACAAATGGACTATCCAACACAAAAAGATTTTTTCAATTCAAACCAGTAGTTCCTGAGATTAGCGCGTTCAATCAAACAAACAATCAAACAAACTCTTCAGCTTTATAATATACTCGTAAGATAGATAAATAAAAATGTTCCTACCTGTAAAGTCCTCCTTTTATTATCCTCAGTGTGAGACCACGCACGCAACGTCAACTCGTGTATGAATATCTCAGCAGCCTTCGCAAACAGTACCGGGGCTTCTGCCGATATCATCTTCACTTCTTCATCAAGTTTCATGATCTTCTTTATACGGGCTAGAGGCAGCGCTTGGGTTTTGAAATCTTCCTGGAATATTATTATGTGGAATCACTTGTCTGAGTCTGTGTTTCCTGAAGTCACGAGTGAACGCCATCATTAAATTAGGAAAAAAATATTATGTGCAGGTCACTGGCGGTAATTTTTTCGCACAATTCTTAAATATCGTTACGATTTTCCCATGATTTTCCTCACAAACACAAACATTATTATTTTAATGACTTCAAAAGGGCGTAAAATTGTCAACATTATTATTTTTATGTTGTCAAAAGGGCGGAAAATTATGATTCCGTCCCGGGCGACAGTGACGTGCGAACGCATAGAGCCGCTAATGATATATTAGAGTCTAATATATCATTATATTAGAGTCTAATATATCATTATATTAGATTCTAATATATCATTATATTAGAGTCTAATATATCATTATATTAGAGTCCAATATATCATTATATTAGAGTCCAATATATCATTATATTAGAGTCTAATATATATTTTTTTCTGGGCGCTGTACTACTTTTTTCTTGTGCTTTTTTTTTTTAATAATTCAACTCTAATATTTCTTTAACAGGAGCTAAACATTTTTAAGATTAATAAATTAGCAGTCATTCTAAAAATTGCGCCATCTACTAAAAATGGGTATAAATAGTAGAAATTCTATATAAAAATAACAGGTATTTTGTAGCATCCTTTTTGTTCCTGAATGGCAGTCTATAATGTAATTTTTAGTCAACGGTCTGGACTGAATGCAGGCGAAATTGCGGGATGCTGCTGGTAATTAAGTACTTACTTTGGCTTTTCAATGTACCCATCCAGCTACTTAACACAACTGATCATAATATATTATTTGCACATATTATATTTTTATACATATTATCTAGACAGATGTAAACTTAAATATGAAGCATCAAAAGTCAAACCACTAGGGTTTTTTAACCGACTTCAAAAGGAGGAAGTTCTCTTTTTGGATGTGTTTGAGCATAACTTCTTTTGAACCGATTTTGATGTTTTTTTTATGGAAAGGGTGGGCTTCAAGAATGGTCCCTCAAAAAATTGGTGATGATCTGATGAGGATCTTTAGGATAGATTTGCACCTTGAGGTGCAGCAAATTGCTTGAAATCTTTACCAGTAGAATCAGCCTTTTACTGATAAACGCTGATTGTTGGTGCTCAAAAAATACTAAATAAAAAATCTGACTTCTGTTAACATCTGAATAAAAAAAAGTAACAAAAAAATTAAGGAAAATAAGTGCACATACATGATCTGAAGTCTCACAAATAACAAACTAAGTAGGCACAACTGCCTGACTTCAGATTAAGTATGTGCGCAGTTCCATTTTTTTGTTGGTTTTGTTTTTTTTTTTTCAGATGTTAAATACGCCTGTTTCTCCATTCACTAAGGTATAAGTCGTCGGGCAAGAGCGGGTGTTGGCTTAATGGTAGATACCTCGGCTTTCATTCTAAAGGTCGTGGGTTCGAATCCAGGCAGGCCGTGCACCAATTGATTTTTCTTAAGAAAATGTATGTGAGCTACTTGACATTGCTCTTACGGTGAAGGAAAACATCGTGATGAAACCCGCGGCTTAGTTGGCTCCAAAAGTATTAACAACTATACTCTGGACATGGTCGACTAAGCTGAGAGGGTAGTAGGTGCTGGGCAATCCTACTCCATCCTCACGTAAAAAGGACCCAATTACAAAGGGTCTAATTGCGGTAAACAGCTCGTATACACAAGTCGTTTAAGGCGTGTGTGATTAGGGCGCGATTGCCATACCAAAAAACTGAAGTTATCGCGCCCTACGACTTAAACCTTAGTGAATTGAGGCACAGGACTATGTGTCTGATAAATATCTAACTACAGACAAACGTGCAGACAACATACTGAGCTCACATTCCGAACATCATCCATGACTTTCGCCCAGAACTGTTCCAGGGTCTGCTGCTGGGACTCTGCATGGGACACCTCCTCAACACTACCATCCTTGTCATCTTCGGCTGTCGAGGGGCCCGCTTGATCACTGCAATTTAAATTAAGTATTATTTGAAAACAAGTGGAATTTGTATTTGTTGTAGGGCTGTTTTCCGCAACACGTCTCAGAGTCTATTTTGCGCCCAGGTGGGAGTTTAATCTACTCCTGCTACTTGAGCCATTCCAACTCGCTGAGGAAAGTCAAAAGCCCTTGAAGAACAAGTGGCCTTACATAAGATTTTGGATACAATGTGTTTCGACGAAGGTATTCTAATGTGAAAGGGGGTTGTACTAGACGTCTAAGCAAACTTTTGTTCTATGACTTTTGAAAATTTGAACTGTTTTCCGATAATCTTAAGGTTATGTTTACCAAAAAATCAGCTGTTTCTTAGAGTTAGAGGTCAATGACCTTGGGGTCTTATTTGTTTATTGAGTTTGGTAAAACTAGCAGATATTTAACACCACTTAGTTTAGTACCTATGACATTTGTGCTTTGTGCAGAGGTGTCATGCTGTGCAAGAAATACAAACACCGACCGTTTTTGTATGAAGAATGTTCTAATGTCATCTCTATAATAATTTCAATCTCTCTTTTACCTGCGTTTTTGGTAATTATTCATTTTCTACTTATTGAATTTCGATATAAAGTATATAACAACCTTCCAAGATAATGGAGCTTACCAATCAGATTTCAATCAGTTTGGTAGTTTTTTATTGAATAATAGAGACAAACAGAACAGACAGACATGAATTTTAAAATCTTTCAAAAAAACTACTTCTACTTCTTAAGGCTTGATTATCTTAATTTGCTTCCAAGGTGGTACAAACTTCCACTGTATAATAATAAAGAGTAATTTTTTGTTTGTTTGTAACGAATAGGCTCCGAAACTACTGGACCGATTTTGATGAAACTTGGTATGAATAACATAGGCTACTTTTTTATCTTAGTATTCCCACAGGGTCATAAGTAGCTAAAGGTACCTAATATATTAATTTTCAATATTCCAAAGGTTTTGCAGAAATAAACATTTTGAAATAAACTTAAATTTTAGATAGGTATAAAGCTTTATGTAGGTAACTACGTCTGCGGGTCCCGGCTTGTCATCATTTCATTAAATGCCGCAAGAAATATTCCCGAAAAACTTGCAAAAAAGGCAGGTGTGTACCTAAATATTTTCTTATTGGCGATTAGCTAGTGACCTTCAAAAAATATTTTAGGAAGTAGGTAGGTTTAGATTCTTGCATCCAATTATGTAGTTTTAAAGTAAATCGCAGGGCTCCTTTTATGTTAAAAGTTATAACACAAGCCGGGTGAAAAGTTTTTGCGAAGTAACACGTAAACATTGCTATCGACAGGAACTTACGCAGGCACAAAGAAGCATACAGACATCTTGAATTGCGATCACACTTCAGCGACCACGAGATTTAAAGCTTATTTATTTACTATTTTCACAATATTTATTATTTTACAGTATTCGAAGCCGCGACTCGAAGTTAAAATACACTGTAACCAATAATCACGGTATAATTTGGAGATCTCCAATCACCAATTACTGAAATTCCGCCAGACACACGATTCGTCCACCGATGGCCAGTCACGGCTTGACGTTTTTAGTGTTACTAGTATAAACTTTTCGTTTGGAAAAACTACTTGACCATTTTTTGTCAAATTTCTAAGAATACTAGTTTATTGAAATTTTAATGGACATCGATTACAGCTTCTTTTTTCAAATGCCGTTTTGGGCTTTTATAATTTGGCTAAACAATAGTTATGCGATGTACAAAATGTTTTGTTTGAACTAGATAGTAGATTTTTGTATTAATAATCTAGCAACAACCGGAAGTGAGTATGTCATTGTCGTCATGAATAGTGTTGCCAAATAAGGATATAGTTTGAATTTTTTGAACTTTTCCCTTTAAACTGGTGCTTTCCAAAAATAGTTTTATTTAAGGTTAGGCCCTAATAAGTTCTAATAGCATTAATGCGTGTGATATGATCGATGATAAATGTGTTTGTGTGATGTTGTGTAGGGTACCCACAACATCGCACAAACACATTTCTGAGTAGGGAATGATTATTATTTTTCTTCATCAACATAAGACAAAAAATCCGTGTTTTCTAAACCTATTCCTTCCGTTTTCGATGTTTACGACTTATTTGAATTTTGGATGATCGTATAACTTTAAAAACATATTATTATCCCTTTGCTTGCAGTCGGGTAAAAACGTAACACATGAGAAAAAGTAAAAAACTTTCGACTTAATAAACCCTGGCAACACCACAAAATATAGGCGTCGCTAGGAAAATGGCGTCGGCGGAGATTCAGATAGTAAATCCGTCTAATTTAGCTAAAATCGAAAGGTAATAAACGAATTTTGACTTAAAAAGAAGTGTTGAATTAAGTGACACATTATGATAATCAAATAATTATGTGAAGTGCGGTAATTCAGAAAATTTAGAAGTGTCTACAACTATCTACTAAAACTGAAGTTGTGTTTGTTTGTTAGAACGCGTTAGCTAATCTCTGAAACTACCAGTAGGACTTAAAAAATCTTCTCGCATTTAAAAGCTCAATTCTTGAGAAAGGTTATAGGCTTTTTCTCTGTTCGCAGAAGAAACTGCAGGGAACAGTTAGTATCTGTATATTTTGTATTATAGAGTTTGTTACTCTTGCAGTTTTCTCAATGATCCGAGCTACAAAGAGATCATCGAGAACTCGTCAACATTCAATTCCCGACTATGTGCCGAAAGGAGGATGCGGATGCCATTTATCGACACCCAAACCGGTAAGTGAAGTTATCTTGAAGTTATTGATTTTTTAACGAAAAAGACGGCGCATCTGTCAAACGTCAAATTGAAATTGTGTGGGCGGCCATCTTGAGGTATGTAGGTACAAGGTTGTGCAGCGAATGGTGAGCGCTGGCGGAAATTGGTGGGGATGGTTTGCGCATGTACAATCGCGCACAGAATTATTACAGCCAAACCGTCATACTTTGTTTACATACCGTATATGATTTTGCCCAACCAGAAAAACATTCATTTAAATACTATTACTATTGTATAGTATATTTATTCACTGTAATTTACACTATTAAACTATAGATAGACTACTAATATGGAACTCAAATTAAATAAACATATTTCCTTTTATTGAAACAACTACCCAGGGGGGTGACAGTTACCTTATAGATGCCTTTTGAAAAAGAAAGAGGCTCCATCTACTTTAACTAACGCTGAACCCTAATGTGTTTTAGTGTTTTTGGTTTCTAATAGATGTCACTGTACGAACCATTATAATTTATCGAATAATTTTATCATAATATTTATTAATATTATTATGTATTTACTTATATTTAAATAAAGCTGAACGAAACAATTAACCATCGTTTTAATTTTTATTGTATTGTAAATATTTAGTCAGGCAGCACCTGAAATGTCCATTGCCGGGAGCCAATAATGCACAACACCTATAAAACACAGCACTCTAATGTTCGCCCCTATAATGTCCGCCCTGATAATTGTAAGCACCGTGTCAATGACTATCGGGCCGTACAATAAGGTGTCGCAAATTATCAGGGTGGTCATTTTTTGTTCGGGGTGATAAAACACAGACCTATATTGTACGGGCCTCTAATCTGTGACACCAGTGCTTACAATTATCAGGGCGGACATTATAAGGGTGTACAATAACGTGTCAAACATTAATTACACGGGTCAATAATTTCCGACACTATATTGTAATGCACCCTGATAATTAGCAACACCTCGCTGAATGCCAAACTCATGCCTCGTTTGAAGATCGTTCGTTGGTTTAGTTACAAATTCGATCTTCAGTCAAGTCGCTCTGACGGTGAGTGTTCTTTTTTAAGTACCACCCCAAACTCAATTTTTAAGTGAACTGTTACAGAACCGACATGGATAGGTTAGGTTCATGTTAGAACTGCGACCACAACGCACGAGCCGAGCGAGCGAACCGAGCGGTGCCGCGGCAGCGGCCGGCGAGTGCCAGATCCAAATTCTATCCATATTCGAACTTTTACATTACTGGTTAGAGTGGCTTTAAAGAATATAAGAAAAAAAATATATCTTTCACAAATTAAACATCAAAAACAATAACCTGGTCAGTTTTTCTCCTCTAATAGCATAGACTACTTGCCTGCTAAACCTTCCTCAAACAAAGCATCAAGTGCATAGACTTGAGGATAGCACCAAAAGACCAATAAGAGCGGAAATATCATTTAGCCAATAGAACGGTGATCACAATTAGGTATTGTGCCGTACAATATTGTCTTATTGCTCAGCCTGATAAAACTTCGCACCAGTGCTTCTAATTATCAGGTCGTGCATTATAGGGGTGTACAGTAAGGGTCATAAGTAAATGATCAGTTTGCTACAATAATACTATCAACAAGTATTGGAGTTATGACCTTCTTCTAATAGGCGTTACACACAAACTTAAATACTTGAATTGAAAGTACTCAGTGTGATTATTATTTTCAACATGTTAGCTAAGTCTTTAGTTAACCGAGTGGTAAAAGCCGCCACCCGCTACACCAACCGACTTGGGTTCGATCCACATGTTACGATGTTATAATGTTCAAATAGTGCTGTACGGGATTGCAAACGTAACGGTGGGCACAGACTTTTGACTGTGGATTGTACAAAATCGTAGCGAGCAATATTTACACGTCATGATAATGCACAGGCTGATAATGTATGACACCCTATTGTACAGCATGATAATTTCTAGCACAGTACGCAAATTATATGCCGTGCAATAAGGTGTTGGTAATTATTGGGTTGTACAATCCAGTGTCGGCCATTATAGTAACCCCCATTACCTAGCGCTGGCAATAATAAACAAATGGCCGCAGCTGCGCTAGCGCTTGTTTGTGTATATTTGTGTTTATTCCTGGTTTTGCGATATTTTCTTATCCCAAACGTCGACTCGAGCCTTGTTTCTCCTCCGTTTCGGGTGTTAAGATTCCTGGGTTATTCCTGCAGTGCGATATAGACGCTTTCTTGTGTTGTGTTTGTTAAAAAATTATAAAAACGAAAATAAATGTTAACAATACCTACCATTGTTTTTAATTATTCTCATAGATACATACCCGAACTACATATTTTTTAGTAATGGGTTATTTTGTTTCATTTTTCTTGTTGTAAGTAGGTAATTGAAACTCATACAGTTTTGATTATACCTAATTCAAGAAAAATGGAATAATATAACTCAGGTAGGTTTCAAATTATACGCATCTATAGATACATAGGTATAGGTACACCTATATAGGTATAGTTTTCAAGTTAAGAAGTACAGGCGGCGCTGATTCAAATTGACATGCACAAATTTCACACGAGAGGGCTCTCTTTTCCCAAATATATTACTTTACTCTTTGCAACTACCTATTGACTACTGATCTTCTATTGATCGATAATCTGTCACTGTCACTTTAATTAAACTGTCAGATTGCTGTCAAATCTATATTTTCTATTGTTTTTGGCGCGAACTTCAAACCACGGAACTAATACTGTCCTGTACATTTACTGATCAAAGGTACGAACATGGATTTCTATGCCTGCACCAATGATTACCAATTTTCTGTATAAAGTTGAATTTTCGATCTGGGTAAAGTTAGCTACGCGGCTGCAATGTTAACCGAGTGATGGTAAATATTTATGTGCGCGACAGTACTTAGACGTGCGGGAGCGGGACAGAGCGCGGCTAAAGACGTGTGTGCTAAACAGAGAGCGATGATGTGAGCAACTGACCCTCCCTTCGCTCCTGTCCCCCCGCCCAAACAGACCTAAAAATTGACTTCTGCGCATACCCCTTCCACTTTCCGCCAGCGCTCACCATTCGCTGCACAACCTTGTACTCAAAAATTAATCACTTTCGAACATGTTTCGAACGAGACTGCGCCCGCGTAGGTTGTCTTGTAAATTGGTCGAATCGATTTTTGCTATCAGTTATACTTTATTGTGATCAAATTACTGATTGTTCTATTAGAAATTTCGTGGATATAGACATTTGTACTGAAATAATTACGGAGAGTGTGAACGGACGCTAGTATATTCTATTCCTACGCCCATTCTAAATATGAGTAACAATGGCTTTTCATCAGAAGTGGGATCAAATGGGGCCCACACTGAGCACCAAGCAGTCAAAATTGATACTGAAAGACTGCTCAAGAGCATGGAGGCAATGTTGTCTCGAGTTCTTGCAGCCCAGCTAATACCAACAGTGCGTACTAACTCTTTAATGCAATTGTTGCCATTTAATCCAGACCTCTTGGATTCTGACATAGAAGGCTGGTGTAATATAACTGAGGCTACTGTCCAGATGTACCAATTGGATAACATAGAGTTAGTTTTTGCTCTTTCAACTGCTTTTGGTGAGTCCGTGCTATTTTTATTTGATAGGAAGAGGTGATATGGTTCTAGATTGTAGTATAATATATCAGACCCTATAATTATTTATTTGTGGAGATAATTTTGATCTAGGGTTATGTGTGTAAATCAGGGTTCGAAAATATCCGATATTTATAATAAACTAGCTGCGCTCCGCGGTTTCACCCGCGTAACTAACGATCCCGTGGGAATATCGGGATAAAAAGTAGCCTATAACCTTTCTCGATAAATGGACTATCCAACACAAAAAGAATTTTTCAATTCGAACCAGCAGTTCCTGAGATTAGCGCGTTCAAACAAACAAACAAACTCTTCAGCTTTATAATATTAGTATAGATATCAAAATATCGGATTTTTTTGATATATATCCGATATACTTATATCAAAAATGTGATATTTAAAGAATTTTTCAATTCGAACCAGCAGTTCCTGAGATTAGCGCGTTCAAACAAACAAACAAACTCTTCAGCTTTATAATATTAGTATAGATATCAAAATATCGGTTTTTTGTATATATATCCGATATATATAAAAAATGTGATATTTACATGATATTTATCCATTTTGTATGACAGCCATATTGTTATTTTATTGTATTATTTATGTATACTGTTTGGATTCCTATGTTTTATAAACATAATAAATAATTTAAAAAAAAAAACAACAAATGAAAGAAAAATCAACTCAAAAAATAAAATCTTCTTATAAATCAGAAAAATCAATTAATATCATAAACTACATCAGGTAAAATTAACTCAAAAAGATAAAATCTTATAAATTCCAATCATTCAATAGCTTCATTAATATTTTGAATACCTACACTAATACTTATAATACCTAAACTTTAAACGTTAATACCTAAACTTACTATTAGGAAAGTACGTTTTAACTCTACTCCAACGCCATCTATATTTAGGATGGAGAACTACAGTAGAAAACTGCCACACACGACTTATTTTCATCAAATTTTTATTTTGTATTGATATATATCACAAAAAACCGTTTGATATATATCGGATATATATCATGATATATATCCATTGATATATATCCTCGAACCCTGGTGTAAATTGATCATAACAATCTCAAAGATCAATCTCCTTTTGTGATTTGACATCAGATCCATACAGATTTACAGCGCCAGGATAAAAAAACAACATTGAGCAAATATTCTGATTATTTTATTAAGAATGTATTATACCCTCAATAAATAAATAAACAGGTGAAGACTGGGGTATGTGAACTGAAATTAGTAGAAACACAGTTGTAACAAAAAAGCGCCGATAGAGAAACAAATATTTAGAGAACGAGTTCAACAACTATTAAATGCATGAGTGATTAGAGAAAGCTCATCTCAAAATTCAGCCTGACTATGGGTGGACTGTTGGGAGTTAAATTTTAATACAGTGCCCTTTGCCACACATAGAGGAACAAATCAATTGGCTGACTGGAGTCAAATTCGTCTCCTCATTAGATATGGCTACTGGTTTTTACCAGATTTAGAGATGTTTCACGAAAGCTAAGCCATAAGGATAAGCCATTGATTTAAAAACAAAATTTACATGGTTGATATCATACGCTATTCTGTGAATACCTCTTAGAGCGCTTTCAGATTAACTTAATTATTTGCGCGTATACGGTCGTTTCTATTTATGGCTCTATATAAAACAAACACATGAGCCAATTTTTATTATTCATATGTCCATTGATTTGTCTGGATCACACGAGTGTTACGACATGACAGTAATCAAAATATAGCGACAACCAGACGCCATGTAAGAATATGGAGCCCATGTGTTATTCCTGGATTCCAGGAACATTTATAATATTTGTAGGATAGTAGGTCTTAGCATAAGATCCTAGCAAATAGCATTTGCTAGGATCGTATGACCTGGCATAAAAATACGTGGAGGCCCGACCCCGGATGAGCCGAGATAAGGGAAAAAAGAAGACTATAGCATTCGCTAAAGATCTGTTACTATAATCATCCTAACCTTGTGTTATTTTTGCAGGGGTCGCACAGAGCCATTGCAACCTATTCATGACAAAAAGACAGCGGATGCCTGGACAGAGAGAAGGCCAGATCTATTCATATCCAGCACAAAGGTGAACTTCTTAAACCTACACTTTTGCAATAATAATATTACTTGTCCTGACAAAATTTACCTTACCTAACTCACTTTTCTGGGCTGTTACTCGATTCTAAATTGTAGTATATTGCCATGGAATAACTAATATGTTAGGATTCACATTTAAGTGCAAGTCAGTTTGGACAGTATCCTGCCAGCTAATATCTTTTTTTTCTGGGTGCAATCAGCCCTAGGACTATGAACCAATGTGTTCTGAGCGTCTTAATGATGTATTTATTGTTTGGCTATACCTACTAATGTTTCTCTCATACATTTGTCTTTACAGATGGCGTAAAACCCGACGCCAGTACCTTACAATGTCATCGACCCGGTGGGGCTGGAGCGCTCTAGACGCGTCCGACAATGCAGGTGATGGAGAGAACAGCTCCGGAATACCTGGTGATGCACTCTGTGGAGACGACAGCAGGGACGGCTCACAGACTGCTGCTAAAGATGATCCTAAGGTAAAGATTAGTAGCACAGACAGACAACTCTGTGTATAGCTCTTATATTTTAGTTAATAGCTTTTTACTTTTTTGACGACCCAGTTGGCACAATAGTCACCATGCCAGACTGCCAAACACAGGGTTCGATGCCCGCCTCAGACAAGTATTTATGCTTAGATATTTGTCTGTGGTCTGGTTGTTTCTATGTATTATAAGCATAGGTATATTTACAAAAGAAAAGTGTATAAGTAGTATATCCGTTGCCTAGCAGTAGCACCCATAACACAAGTCTAGTTACTTAGCTTGGGGCTAAATGGCGATGTGTGGAATGTCCTGCAATATTTATTTATTTACATATTATTATTGTTTTAGGAATGGTTCTACGATGAGTTAGCGATGGACGAGATGGAGACTGGTGAGGAGCCGGACCCAGAATCAGACGAGGACTACTACGATGATACATATGCCAACCGGCGCAAGAGGCGCGGCGGCGCCACGCCCACCGGGCCCGGCTCGCGCGGCGGACGCGTGCGCAAGCAGCCCGACGATACGCCCGCAAAGAGGGGACGATCTGTACGTATACTGTTAACTTACACACACTGTTGTGGTATGATGGCACAATTTCCCTGGCCCTTAATTCTGTAAGCCAACTTGACGTGTCTTATGTGTGATACGGTAAAACATACTAATGAATATTTCTCAAATTATTATAAAAATTGTCTCTTAGTGACTTTTGTATCTATAAAAATCAATTTACGAACAGAGCGTGCATGGAGGCTGAAGAGACTGGCGAAAATCAGATGTAAGACTATTGGTGATGTGAAAAGCCTCCTACAAATTTTCATGAAACCACACTCAGTGGCAAAATTTGTGAAAGAGCCGGGTTAGTTCTTTCCCTAACAAGAGCAACCTCAAAAAGACCCAACTAAAGGGATCCAATTGCGGAAATCAGCCCGCAAACAAGTACAAGTATATTTAATTTGTGTCATTTACATTGATATTTTCTTAATAGTAATAATTAAATTTTCGTTAACTTTCTTAAATCAATGTTTTTTTGTAAAGTCGTATATCGCGCTTGACATCATCAAATTATTATACGAAATATAATCAAATAATTATACGCCCAGGTCGATCACAATAAATAATAATAATAATAAATCATTTATTTCAGGCTACGAAGGCCCATAGATACATACCTTATAGACTAACATACATATTTTATAATATAAATTGAAAGTGTTAATAGATAACTTAAAACTATGTTAGTAGCACTTCCAGGACACTACACTTTAGAATACAAAAAATACACAATAAATACACGATATCGAGAATCTAGATCGTCAAGATGACCTCTAACAATTCCAATTAGATTGCCGATGTATAATTTGTAATATGAACGTTACAGGGACGCGGTCGCAAGCGAGCCGGACAAGGCACACTACCCTACGAAGTCCCAGGCGACGCCGAGAAGCCCTTCGGCTGCGAACGTAAGTCCAGACGACGGCATTAGCTGAACGACCGAACAGCTCAGGTCCCGAGTACATAGGAATATCGTGCTTTCATATAAAAACTTTTTAGATCAAACTTTTCATCTATATCAGCATTTTGAGTCCTTTCCTAGGGCTATTGCCGTCGTAAGCCGAGGAGGTGGTCATGCATGCAAAGAGTCCCGAATACTAAAGAAGTTCCTGGAAGAATATTTAATACTCTCGTACTTCAAATTGAAGAAGCAGTCAAATTGTTTGGAAATTAATAGAAAGCACGATTTTATAAAGTTAGCTCATACCATAGTTTAGAATAAGAACATTCCTTGTGTGCAATACAAATATAGGTAAGTACAGGAGTATTGTCTCGCGAAGGGACGTGGTCTTTATCATAAAGAATTAAGGACAAATATGATGTGAATGTGTGTGTGAAAGCGAGTGTCAGGATTGGTCAGAACAGAAATTTTAACCAATGAAAAGAGTTGAGTTCACACATACATTGTACAACGTGATGTACACTGGTACAGTCCGCGCGGCGAATGATGACCTCTGAGGTATGCGCAGAACTCTATATTTATATAAAAATGGATAGTGTAGAAGCCAAGTGATCCAACTGACATTTTGGTCAAAATTGAGTTAAGTTTCAAAAATACATTAAAACTGTATTCGCATTAAAGAATAAAATAATAAAAATATAACATTTTTTATCTTTTTGTCCTATAATCTGAAAACATTATTCATTCAGAAACATGGACGTAATAAGCTAAAATGCGTTTTGCTTCATATCTCGAAACTTATAAAAAGTCAGTTGGATCACTTGACTTCTTCACTAGCCAAATATTATAGTTCTGCGCATCCCCTACTACTTTACACCAGAGGTCATCATTCGCCGCGCGGACTGTACTAACATATAAAACCCTCGTCTCTTCGTGAGATAAACTTACTGTTAATAGGTACAACCATTTGTATACCTCGACATAGTATATCTAAATTGCTATAGAAATAGTTTTGATACAATTACAAAGGACCTGAGCTTTCATATATTTTTGTTTAATGTTATATTTGGTACGCAGATGGATTGAAAACTAAATTATAAATACGATACTATACTCAAAAAGCAAGAATCGCTTCAAAAAAATGACTATACTGCAGCCCAACACTCGTGGCACGCGACATAAATCGTGAGGCGATATTGCGTGCTTTGCACTCATTAGGTATTACGTCCGCGCTTGGGGACGAAATGTACGTGCTCTTTACCCATCGGTGATTTACGACTTCGCGTGCCAGGACAGATGGTGTCCACTATAGTTCCAAATTTTAGGTCTGAAAAAATCTATCTGAAGGCTTCTTCTCGTAAATAACATTGTTGAAATTACATTCTAATATCATTCCAATTGCATTTCGATTACAAAAATACTCTCTAAGTAGCTCAAAATACTCTTAAACTCCAAAAATGGTTGTCTGTAAAGTTGGGTTACGGACGATAATTTTACTTGATAACATCATAAGAAAAAGATGAAAACTTGAGGTTTTTTTCTTTATTTTTTCATTTAAAAAAAGTCTTATTTGTCACTGGTCACCATAACACAAGCCCAGATGAGCGATATTAATATATCATAATACTACTCTATATAATACTCTGTTTCCTGACGGGAACGGCCGCGTCATGGTCATGTTACCATGACGTCACACAATATGACTTTTTTGTAAATGGGGGGTTTCCATCAATTTATTTGACGTTATCACGTCAAAAAAACAGACATAGAGGGTATTTTTGTAATCGAAATGATATTAAAATGTAATTTAAACAATGTTATTTACGAGAATTGGCTTCTTGAACTTTATGAAATATAAAATATACTACAATTAAAATATCATTTATACATATTAAGCGTGAGATAGTTTAATAGAAAGGGCCAATGAGTACTGTGTTGTAGGATTTAGACGGTGCATTTGGCAAGCAATATGTTGCTGTAATACGTTGGTACGTAGGTTTTTGTGTATTCATTCGTTAAGATGCCCCTTCACGACTCACGTTTGACTCCATATTCATCTAGAACTTTTCCCAAAACTTGAACGAAGATTACCTGGAAGAAAATTATGGTTTAACATTTATGGACTTGGTAAAAAGGCTTACGAAAAAAAGGTTATTTCCATTATGCGTCGATAGATGGCGGCACCATCTAGTTTAATCGGATTAAAGAAAAATGTCTATGATCAGTAGAAATCGTCAAAAGTTTTGTAAAGACGAGGTTGTATGAGCTCAAGCCCTTTGCATTTCCTGATAGGGTGAACTTAAAGAAGAAAATGGTTTGTGAACATTACAATGAGCCACAAAGTAAAGTGAATTTATTTTAAGATTCTTCTTTATTGGTTTCTGCACCTCAATAAGCCGCAATTTAGCCTATATATTATGTCAATATTAAAAATTTCAATATTCTCATGGCCAGAGATTATTTTACATTTTAGATTCCAGTGCTATAAAGCGAACGTTTCAGCACTAATTTAAAAAGAAGCCAATTTAGAAATACCGATATTCTTTTCGTGTCAGGCACACCCTTTCAAGTCTATCTGGCCTCTTTAAGGATGCGATTTCCCGGTGACGCGGAGTGGAATTGGCCAATCACAGTGCTAGAAATCTCAGTTAGGAAACAGTTGATTTGTCCGCTCCTTTCTACTCCGCTCAGCTCAGCGTCAGTGGAAACGCACCCTAAATCGTCCAAACTACCACAGTAAAACCGATTGAAAGTCGTGAAGGGCCACCTTAAATAATATAAATAAGTACACAAAAACAAGCGTGTGTCTGTTTAGTGTCGCAGATATGCCTTTTTATTGTTGTGTGTGTATTTTGTGAATAATTGATTAGTTAGTAAGCGAATCTCTTAATATTGAAATTGAATTGAATTTCATAGGCAGTTTTTTGATGGCCATCTTGGCCATTGAATAGGAGAATGTTTAGGCTGTAATTTTTAAATTAAAATGAAACGGCACGTAGATTAGTATATTTGAAAATTAAATGCATTTAGAATCCGCTTATTTTATAGATATTTTAAAATCTTTAAATTATTTAATAATATTTGTAGTTCTTTTTCTTTCAAATGAAATTAGTATACTATTTGAAATGGAATTTTAGGAAGCGCTTAAATCAAAAAATCACATATAAAAATTAATTTTTTTAGCAATATTTTTGCATCACACTATTAATTTATGAATTAATATCACCTTAGTTAATGTTTTACACTGCCACAAATATTATAGCGTGTGTGTAGTGGTGTTATTTTAGTTTTATTTAGGCTAGTACTACCCGTCAAAGGGATTAGCAATAACTATCGCTAACGGTATTCGTAAACTTCACACCGACATTTTGTGACGAGCTCTGTGGCGCGGCGGACGAAAACCCGCCTGCGACTCAGAAGTTTCAATTCCCAGCTCAAACAAATATTTATGTACAGTCACATTACCAATTAACTGAACACCACGTGACCTAGAGCTCACTCGCAAATCTGTAAGGTTGTAAAGTAATGTTACCTGATTCTGTTTTTTTAACCGACTTCAAAAAAAAGGAAGAGGTTCTCAATTCGGTTGTATGTATGTTTTTTTTAACAATATACATACTATACAATACAATATTAAAAAATAACAAAATAGATAAATACTATATTTTATACAGATATGCGAATGAGCTCTGGGTCACGTGGGGTTCAGCTAATTAGTAATGTGACTGTACATATAGTTTGTTTTTGGTCTGGGTGTTTCTGCATGTATAAATAATATTTGCAAAAAATATATATAAATATTATATGATGTCTCCTTGATCGATTTCGGCTACAGTGACTATTACTGGCTACTTCTGCAAAAGAAGATGACGAGCTTCCATTTTCACAGCAGCTTGTCTATGGTGTGCTCTTTGGTGAATCCGTTGTCTGGTCACCATAACACAAGCCTAGTTGCTTAGCTTGAGGCCAGATGGCGCTGTGTATTCAATATATATTTATGGTATGAAGTTTGCAAATATTCTTCGTTAACATCTGGCGATTGTTATCGCAGAGCTGTATTTTGCTTTCATTTGCTTCTGACGCCAGTGGAATAAATGATACGAAGTTTTCTGAGTACATTTCGGCGGGTAGTAAAGGGACGTATTTTTTATTTATTGATAACGAGCGGTTTCACCTGCAACTGCAGGCTGATCCACATACCATCGGAAGGCTACCGAAACGAATAAAATTGAAAAGACAAAGATGGTAACACGTCAAAAGTCACAGAAGTAAAGGAAAGCAACATTTTTTGGTTCGTTTGCCTTCCGACAATTTGTGAATCACCCGGCAGATCTCATTTCCAAGTAATCAATGTACCTACTTATTCCCATACTAAGTTTCAATCAAAATGCGTCCATTATTTCCTATAGTAAACACAACAAAACAATAATTTTCTCATTAACTCTTAGAATTGCGGTTTAAGGACACATTTCAATCTTATTTTCTGAAGGTAAGCTTTATGATCTTAAATACGTCCCTATTTTAGGCATATTTTTCATTTAATGTTGAATGATGTGAAATTTCTTTAAATTAGCTAGTTCAATTTCTGCCTATTTCCTGGTTATATGCATGTTTAATTGAAGGAAAGTCTCACATATGTACCGTTCTATTTTAAGATATTTTAAAGCAAAATTTGACCCGATGAAATAAGTTGTTCGTCCCAGTTTGAGGTGAATGTTGGCTACTTGCCTGCAAAAATTACAATTTTATCAGTATTTTGTAAAAAAAATTACCTTGTAGGAAATCGAAATGTTATGTTATTTTGTACACTGAGCCTAACCCAACCATTAAAACCTTTATTACGCTTTAAAACTTTACCGGCCTAAGTCGTGTCGCCAAGCGGACTTTCCCGGTACTGCCACAAAAGGAGGACGAGTCGGAAATAGTAGTTTACTACACAAGGTATGTAAGCGAGCTATTACAGAACAAGATGGCGCCCGTGGGAGCGCAGCTCGCAAAGGGCGTTATGGATCGAGTGCACCCGAGATATTTAGACGCACGAGCGAGCGAAGCGAGCGAGGGCGAATATAGTTCGAGGGTGTAATAGCTACTTACAACCGAGGTAGGTATACTACTTTTTATCACAGTTGCTCATAAAGTGGATCTTATTAAACCGCTTTTAGGCTCATAATGCAACGTAATACACGCGTGCGATAAAAAAAAATCCAACTAGTGTTGGAAAATAATACGTCATCCCGATATGTCAAATACGTATCTTACTGCTAATGACATATAGTATAGTAGATGAAACATTCTTATGGACATCGTTCAAATCGTACCCAAAAATTAACGTGCCGGCAACAAAAAAAAAATGTTTCTATCTTGTAGAGAATAACATTTTAAATAATGTTTAATAAGGCAACAAAGAGCTACGATGAACCATCGTTGAGTTATTTTACATTGAAAACCCAAAAAAATGCATTTTGTAGAGATCCATTTGACCACTTCTAAGATATTACTACAGAAAAAATATAAAAATAAGTAGTAAATGGATAAGTTTTGTCTGTTTTTATTATATTTATATACATAGGTATATCCAATAACCCTTTCAGAAGTTATAGTGGGATCTTAAAAGTGGTCAAACGGATCCCTATAAATGCATTTTTTGGGTTTTCAATGTAAAATAACTCAACGATTTTTGATCGTAGCTCTTTGTTGCCTTAGTAAACATTGTTTAAAATGTTATTCTCTACAAGATACAAATAATTTTTATTACTGGCCGGCATTTTTTTTTGTGGGTATTTTTTGTTAGAAACATGAATGATCTCCTTTATCTGGGTTATACTGTTTTGATGTATAGAAAAAGGTACCATCCAAAGAGTTTTTAAGCCTTGCTGGCTTAAAACTCTTTGTTGGTACCTTTTTTCTTCTTTTCAAAAGGTTGTCTCTAAAGTCTGCGAACGATAATATTACGTGATGACGTCTTTGAAAATAATTAAAAATTGAGTTTTGTTTTTATTTTGTTTTTTCTTTAGGTACATAAATATATTTTTTTATATATTCTGTTTTTAATGAAACCCGGAACTAATATATTCTGTTTTTAACCGGCGACGCAAAAACAAATGAAAAAAAACCCTAAAAAAATATTGTATGTCAGACGCTGTATAGGTTAAAAGTCTTTTGCCTAGCCTTTCGGGAGTGTAATTAACAAAAAATAGTAAACATAACCTAAAATTCTTAAAAACTTTTTATTATTAAAATTTTAACAAGTCTTTTTTTTTATTCGCAACTGTGATAAAAAACGTCGTACGATACACGTGTGAATTGATCATTCCATCTCGGCTTTTGCCACGCTCGCGTTCCGCTCGCGCGTCATAAACCGCCTCTATGGAATGATCAACTTTCCACACTTGTATCGCAATGTACTATTACATCATTCATGCGAGGTAAATAAACCATTTTTGTACGACATCTTCGGCTTCAAGATGACAGAAATCAGGCGTGCCGACCACTTATTCATCAGACGAATACTTGACATGATGAACTAGCATAAACTTGTATGTTCTTTTTTTAAATTTTAATACAGTCGTCGCAAGTGAACAAACATTTAGTTCAAATGAAATGCCGCCATTGAAAAATTGAATTGAATTAAGGAGTTTTGCATAGCTTGAACTGAAATAAAATGCCGCCATTTTTATTGTTTTTTTTTTTCAGTAAAAAGTTTCGTCATTTTATAAGAAAAGAGATTGGTTAACCAAGGAGTTTGACATAGCTTGAATGGTAAAGTGAACTTTACAGTTCAAGCATTCACCCTATGCTTGAATGGTAAAGTGATTTGAAAATGGAACGTCCCATCTAAACAATGCACTGTGTGTTGTACATGACAACTTACACAGCTTCTTACCATACTAGTAAATCCTACTTACCGAGCAGTATGATGTAAAGGTTTTATTCCAGTGCCGTCTTCCTACCTTCACTCACGTCCCTCGAAGGCCATCGTTTATTTGGGGTTCTTTCACAAGCGTATAGGTATCTTCTAGGAAAACGTTCTACAAACAAAAATGTAACTGGCATTTATGAACAGTCAATTTATCAATAAAAGCAAATGATATTTAAGTGCGGTTTACAAAATAATGTTAAATTTCGATTTCTGATTTCAGCCAATCGCGGCGCGCTACGTAGTCTCAATTCGTAACGCGCCGCGATTGGCTAACCGAATCTTTCGTTGCAAAGATAAGCCCTAGGCCATTTTTACAAATCTCCGAAAAAAAATTACATTTGTCGGGCTGTTACTTGGACATCACCTTCACACAAAAAACAATCTCCTTTATTCTGAATCTTATGAACATAACTTGTTTTATTTAACTATATTTTTAGAACTATAATTGGTTTGGTATGTTCGACTCATGTGTCTGTGATAGATTATTTATTTCATTTTCCTTTTTTTTTATTTTTAGTTTTCGAATGTCTATTCAATGACTAAACTTTTGCATTAGATTAGGTAAGAGCTAAGTTTTTGAGTAAAATGCTTTGCTTTATGATTCGGATAATGTTTTAGAATCTACGCTTATTTTATAGCTTTGACATCTCAAGAGCAAGACATTATAAGTAGTGTTCTTTTATTATTATAGTGCATGACTTGCGCTAGGTTATTTGGAAATATTTTTCAAGGAAAAACGCGTGTCTAAATATTGCACCGTGACTTTAACTTTAAATTATTAAGATTAGTAAAAGCGTTATCTCTTGTCGGATAAAAAAACTAATAGGTTGCTTGGTTTTTGCTTGAAAAATATTATAACTAGTCTTATTTATTCAAGAAGACTGAAGAGGAAAGGGTACCGGGGGCTTTTTCTAATACAAACTATTACAAACGTAGTCGACTGTTTTCTCCCTGGATAATGACACTAGAGCAAATATTTTTGGTGCATAAAACTTATAACTGCCATGACCATGCCTCTATTTTTTGTTTTTTTTTATTCATTTTTTTTTATTTTTAATTCTATGATAATTAGAAAATGAAAAAAACAAAACATAGGGGCATAGTCATGGCAGTTATAGGTTTTATGGCACAAAAATATTAGTGATAGTGTCATTATCCAGGGAGGAAACAGTCTACTACGTTTGTATGGAGAGAGCGCGGGTAACCTTTCACCTTAATTGTCTCCGGATTTTTTCAACACTTTTATTATTTTTACTTGTTCATCTTAAGTCTTCCGAACATCTTCCTACAAAATAACTTGTTATTTATGAACACCATTCACTATTATTCGGTTACATCATCAAAATTTCAGTATTATAAGGTAAAATTTTAGTCATTGCATCGATTGTATGACGTATTATGGTAGAAAATGTAAGTTTTTATGTACACATACGGGCTCCTGCATAGATCATCAATTAAATGGTTGCCTTCAAATTGAAACTATCGGCGAGATATCGGCCGATGGTTAGTCTGCGGAGTTCTATGTTTCTATGTTATGCGATCTTGTTTATGTAAGACTAGCAGCGTCCCGCGGTCCCGATCCAGTTAGATTATTAGGATAAAAAGTAGCCTATGTTACTCTCAAAGGTTAAATGTATTCTCATACCAAGTTTCATCAAAATTGGTCCAGTAGTTTTGGAACTTTTACACAGAAAAAAAGGTTTCTTTACGCAAGAAATAATCCTCTACCCATAGACGCTAGAAAATATTTTCTTGTTTTTAATAAATGATTTTGAACATAATAAGTGGTACAGAATATTGCTTTAAAATTAAAAAAAAATACTGCTTATCAATTTAAGCTTTTTTACTAAAACTGAGAAATTATTCTCTAACGTCTTTAATTTAATTATAATTTTTTTTGTAAGTTAATTATGGGTTTTCTAGCCTGAAATTAATGTTTTTTTTTAAGGAGAGGATTATTTCTTGCTTTAAAAAAAAACTTTAATTTTTGTGTATTTATTTAAAAAAATGAATATTTTCTCTTTGTAATTTTAGTAATTTTAAATTAATTTTAAGGTTCTTATGTATAGACGGTTAAGAAATGAAACGGTATGGATTGCGCACCAAAGATGGCACTGGAAACGCATGTAATCAATATGAAATGAGAGTTTTTCAAGGTACTGTTTTTCAAATTTACGATAGATGGCGTTACTTAGTTATGAAAGACAGTGAAAGTAATATAATTGAGAAAATGTGGTAGTGATGTTGGAAGAAATAAAAAAAAAGTAGTAGATTTTTTTTTTCGTTGAACTTATCTGTTAGTCGACAAATATTTATAAATGACTGCTTGTGATTAAAAAAAAATTCAACAAAAACATTTATTTAGATCTTTGTTAACATATCCCTATATATATATAAAATTCTCGTGTCACGGGGTTCGAACTTGAACTCCTCCGAAACGGCTTGACCGATTCTCATGAAATTTTGTGAGCATATTCAGTAGGTCTGAGAATCGGCCAACATCTATTTTTTATTTTGTTTCTTTCAGTTTTTTTTTTTTTTGTAAATTGCAAAACAACGTTTGCCGGGACAGCTAGTTTTATTATAAAATGTACCTAGTTGCAAGGGACTTACGATTATACCTAAGTGAGAATTTTAAATAGTGTGCGTTTTGGTGTAGATATTAAGCCACTGTTTGTTTTATAATAAAACTAAAAAACGATTCTCCCTAGCAGTGATTAATTGATTTTATATCACTTCGTTAAACGCACATAATATTTATTATAGTATATTTTTATTTCTGCATTTTTGATGTCTAGGCTCTTACGTTTTTTTATCGTCAGTCAACGCCATCTGTCGTGTTATTTTGAACTGCTTTTTGATAAGCCCTCTTAATCGCATCTTTGGTGCGGGTTTTGCCTAAGTGGCCCTTACTTTATACTTAGATAATATTTGTGAATAACAATAAATGTAAAAAGCCGGCAACTCAAATGTTATTTCTAGGCCCAAATACAGTGACTTGCAAAAAACAATACACCTAACATTTTGTAAAAGAAAAAACATATTTTAATAGACAATGTTTTTGTATAGAATACTTTTAAAATAACAATAGGACTGGCTTGACGCCATGTTGCAACCTCACAATTGTATTTTCTTATTTGTGACGTAATAACATGACGTCCTTTCATCCTTTTTGAAATATAATTTACTTAGAAGTTATAGACAATTTCTAAAAAGTTTATTTCTGAAGAATATTAAGCTCGAAATAATACAAATTTTTTGCTCGTCAATGTATTAACATCACCCAAAGATTGTTAAGAATTTATACAAGAAATATTTATGTTGAATGACAAATAAAAATATCCAAGACATTTTTATTCTTTATCGTTCACTTGATTGGACTACAAATTGAACTACAGTAATTTCATTTGACGAAGCGTCGCGAGCTATACTACTTAGAGCTTCGTAAGTTGAAAATACTGTAAACATTAGAAAGAGTCTTGAATTCAAGTGTTAAATTAGTCCAGAAATGTCACCGCAAGGGCGTACCCATTGATTTGAAGTCATCAATCAAACAAGCCCACGGCAGTCTGCGTCCTTAGAACTGAACATACGATGTCAATCACGACGGGCCGGCTTTCCAGTTTTATACGAACGCTCTGTCATAAGGAACAATAATTTACAAGCAAACGGCACAAATACATATGAAAAAAAAAACATTATTTACCTCCTAGAGTTTAAAGCGACCTTGCTAACTGTCAACGAAAGGTATGTGCGAACTTCACTTCAGTTTCTTAGTAGGAATACTCAGGTGTGAAGTTCGACAGTATCCTTCATTGACAACTATCGAAAACGACACAATGTAAGCGATTCTCGCTAGCTATAACTATTTGCGATGTTCACAATGTCATATTTTAAAATAATTTTGCTGTGTGAACATTGCGAATATCTTCAGCGAGTTGAGCTAGAATCGCTTGCTCCCGTGATAGGCCCGTTTAGTTTGCTTTTCGATGTAGTCGTCGCATATAAATCAGAGCGTTCGTATAAATCAGAGTATATTTGATTGATGACGGATAGTTATTGGAAGGCTGCAACGGTATTCGTCGTGATGCCTCCTCTATGTATCTGTTCTGATGACGCGGGCTACAATGCCATTTAAATTACAATGTGACTAGCCTAGCACCATTTTGCGACGCCTGCAACAGGAAAGCTAACTTCAGTCTGGTTGTGTTGCACCAAATCCGACTTGAATGAAGTTAGATTCCACCTGTGACGTCACAACATGGCGGCTAGGCTGATACTATTGTTATTTTAATCGCATTGTACCGTTAGACACCCCCTTAAATAGTAGAACGAGTTATACTCGAGAAGGCATCACGGTAAGTCGCATTCTTTTATGTGGATGTGGGAAGGAATAATTACAAATCCAGGCATTATACGGCCAATATTAGCGCTCAAACCGCTTGCGAGTGTATTATCTGCTATTCTGGCCTAATAGTTAATTGCCGGTTTTAAAACAGACACATGATCCTAAAAAGTTTAATTAAAGGGTATCGAAAAACCTCTCCTTGCAGTCGCGTAATTAAAAAGATCCCATCAGAGTAATATATTCCTACTCACATCCACAGCAATCTCTCATCATTAAAACTAGCCAATATAATTAACCTATCCTTCTCTCTACAGTATGTGGTGCTAAATACAAGACCCGTCCAGGACTGACGTACCACTTCACTCACACCCACAAGGAGCCTACAGGAGGTGGCACCGCGGCCGGTTCAGACGGAGACTCGCGAGACTCCCGCGCCGGTGCGCACACGCCGCCGGTCGCGCCGCCTGCCGCACCCGCAACGGAGTACCAAGACAGTTACGTCACGTTTTTGAATAATCCGAGCGTTGCTGCCGGTGAGTGGCTCTGCTTGTCCACGCTACACCGCTCCATTTCATTTTAAAGCTTCCACTACACTATTCGCGAAGTTACTCGACGAAGTCATCGACGAGGTTGACCGAGGTCCGTGCTATTTCGCAAGAAACGTTCGTATTCGAACTCCGAGTCACCTCGCGCCCTTTGACTGACCGACAACGAGCGGAAGTCAACTGAGGCGAGGCGATGTTGCCCGAAGTACCTCGAAGTGCCTCTCCTCACTATCTAATTCGGGTTACTTTGATCAACTTCACGAGTAGTGTAGTGCCGGCTTAAAGCTTTTTATAACGTGCTCTGGTGGATGTTTTTCCTATTGGTTAGAAAGTTCGTAATATAGCATTATGAATTGACTCGCCAGGTGACACCAGCCAACAATAAAACTCCGTTAGTTCTGGCCTTTTGTGGACCAAACTATGTGCCATGATCTGACTTTCTGGTTCGGATTTGCCTGGATACAGTAATTAATATTCTTAACTCCCAGCAACTAGCCAACTACGCTTCACATACCACGCTTCAGCAATCTATTCTATCCCATTCCACTGCAACAGAGCCCTACTCAACATCGGCTTCCTTATTGCAGGAGTAGCATCGACAACAACAGCGGCAACGGCAGGAGCAACAGCTTCCACGGCAGCAACATCGACGGCACCAGTCCGCCGGCCGTCCCCTCCGCCGCGACCAGCGTCTGCTGACACATCCAGCTCGGACTCAGCAGCCGCACCACTCGTACCGCCAGCCCCGCCAGCTGTACCACCAGCGACAGCGGAACAGAAGCCAGAGCCCGCCACCGATGGGAAAGTTGGGGTAAGTTTTCCAACAAGGGAAAAAATTAAGTTACGTTGTTAATGAGCTACATGGTAGGCGAAGTGGGGGGTGTTAGGTTTTATTTTCGTTACGGAATTTCTTGATTCGCGTCGCGCTCAAAGCCCGCGATAAAAGCTATGCTATAGTAGCTATAGTATAGCTTAATACTGAACACTTTAATATACACCGAAGAATACGCTATATGATTTTAAGTGATACGGGTCCAAAGCGACCATTTTTGAGCTATTATGATTAAAAACTTCTATAATCTATGTTGTACTTGTAAATGGGCTGTTTTTTGAAACTAGATCTCTTTAGCTGGGTCCTTTTTGCGTGAGGATGGAGTAGGCTTGCCCAGCACCTACTACCCTGTCAGCTTAGTCGACCATGTCCAGAGGAATGAACTTGTCAATACTTCTGGTGCCAACTAAGCCGCGGGTTTTATCACTTCCTTCCTTTGTAGCAATGTCGATTAGCGCACATACATTTTTCGTAAGAAAAATTAATTGGTGCATGGCCGGCCGGGATTCTAACCCAAGACCTTCAGAATGTTAATAACCTATGTTAATTTAATTCCAGGCATCACCATCACCTTACTGCGATTTCTGTCTCGGTGACGAACGTGAGAACAAAAAGTCCGGCACTCCTGAAGAACTTGTGAGCTGCTCCGATTGCGGTCGCTCAGGTAAGCCTTGCATCCATCCCCGAAGCTGCGTCAAACACAAGCACTTGGCCGACAATGTGCGGCTAAATGGAGTCGTTGAAATACTTACCTCTATGTCTTATTCCGCGGATGCGTTCGATACCTTCGCAATGCAGACGAAGATGTTGAAAGATGATTATGTGATCGCTATGTCACCGCCTTCACGGCAAAGTCCTACTTTGTAAAATGGTTGAGGTTCGAACTTATTTTTGGAGAAAGGAAATATAACCCATTTTCCCACAATAATAGGGCAAGGCCTTTCTTAGGTAAAAGTATGAGGCAGACAATATTAAATCGCCTTGCCTTGTTAAAATGCCTATCAATATTTTACGCACCTTCTCTCACTAAGAATATCGGTAGCTACGCAACTGACACCCAATCCATAGCTCCCTTGCTTACGTGTTCATTGTGACCTTGCTTGTGACTATTTTCGTGGTGAAATGGCCTTAATTGTAATTTTTTAGACCTTTTTTTTATTACTAAAGTACCTTAAATAAGTTTGGACCAAAATCTTGTTTGTGGATGATAATTGTGGTACTTAATACCAGAAAATATAGGCTGTTCTCTAGGCCATTATGTACACATCTTACCAAAGCTGTTCGGTTATTTTTACTAAAAATTAATTTAACATTCAACGAACATTCCATAAATATTGAGATATATTTTGTTATCGTTAATCTCACTTTAGGTACTTATTTCGTTAGATTTATAGATTTATTTAAACGTTATGAAATGATATATTTAGATTACCTACAAAAGAAGAGAGTCTGTAAGGTTTAAAAGTCATATATTAATTACCGTATATTTTTTATTTTGTTTGTTAAAATACAGTTTCTAAAGTTGCCAAATTAAATAGTTCACATTTTTAATATAGTTTGACTAATGTGCCTTATTTTTGTTCTATATTCATCTGTTGTAGCGTGTTTTTACGTTAAATTAAAAGTTTTAAATGAAGTTTAAAAAATGATAGGCAGGACCTATTTAGTAAATTGACATGGTCTTTTCCGCAATGTATGCGTAAACTGCATATAATTTTTTTATTATCCTGAGCAGTGTTACCATTGTGTAAAACATGCTGTGTCGCCATTTCCCGTATTCCTAGCTTATCTAGTCACGCGTTACCAAATTAAATTATATGACGCGAATGCACGCATTTTATAACATTATTGAGGTGGTATTTGGAACTAGACGTATCGAAGAGTTCTCTCCTGTAAATTAATATCCTGCTTGATAGCAAGGATCTCCTCTCTGAAGCCCAATCATGCCTGTTACGAACAGACTAATATCCCATGAGTTAAAACCTTAATGAATTCTAGGGCAAGTCGGTTTTTTTTACAAATAGGTCAGCATTTGACCACTATCACATCTGACAAGTGAAAATGCTGTTTAATAATAGCACACTTTCCTAAAAGATATCTTCACCCGTGACTTGAAGACCCTAAAATTGTTTACGCCAGGAACGACAGACGCAGGCAACTAATTCCATTCCCATGCAGTACGAATAACGAATGACGAAGCAAAACGCTTAGTTAGGGGTGTCTTGAATTTTCACCTTGAATCGGTGTCACATATAAGTTAGCTTGGTTGTATGGCAATATTTTTATTAATCCCTATATATATAAAATTCTCGTGTCACGGGGTTCGAAGTTGAACTCCTCCGAAACGGCTCGACCGATTCTCTTGAAATTTTGTGAGCATATTCAGTAGGTCTGAGAATCGGCCAACATATTTTTTTTTTTTTTTTGTAAATAGCAAAACAACGTTTGCCGGGACAGCTAATCTTCATATATGAATCAAAATACGCTTACGTATAATTTTGATTAAAACTATTTCGCATCGTCACTTGGACTCAAATACCAACCTTTTTAAATCCAGAGCTTATTTAGTGCCTTTAGTAAACCTTATCAAAGGACATGTTGGCAAATATCACTGTCAAAATATGTCCTAAAAGTTGTTAAACCTTATGTGCTAATTTGAAATTTTAATGTATTGTTTTTTTAAATTCCCGAAATTTTATTATACCTAGAAACATTATAATATCTAGAAATAATCAGAAAATAGTTTTTAAGTTTAATTTAAATACAGATTTTTATACTAATTATTAAGAAATCCTTACATTTAGTCGTTAGTGTTAGGTACGAACGGTCGCACTTTGAAATTTAAACGTTCCTGTGTTAATTTTAGTTAGACGCTGAGTAGAGCTAAAGGTCGATCTCACTCGGACAGCATAGAAATAAGAGAGATGCAAAATGATGCGCAAATAGCTATTTTTAGTAGCCTTTTTGATGATATCATCAATTAATCTCAAATAATGAAATACTACTTCAGTTAAAATTTTGATAAAAATCTATCAAAAACCCAGAATTATTGCATCTTTTATTCGTTTTATGATTTTTTCAAACACAGTTGCATGATTTGTTTTCTATAGAATCAAAATTGTTTTATTATCTTTTGGGCACAGTATTTTGGTAGTATATATTGTTAAGAATATATTATATGTATTATTGTTTTAGGTCATTGCGCGTTAATACGTATTTAGGTCAATTTAGGACCTTAATCAATTTTGTCTCGTTTTTGTGAGAGACATTGACGTCATTGATAAACTAAAGTTTGACTCAGGAACGATTCTAAGTGCGGACGTTACTTATTATTAGGTACAGTCAAAATAAAGTACATTATTTTATGTCTCACTACAGGAGAAGTACATAATTGATTATAATTTAAGAACAAATCTAATTGTTAAATAATAAAAAAACTATTTTAATTTGAAAAAAAAAATGACATATTGACTTTAAAAATGTAACCCAAAGATTAAAAAAAACATGTTATTGTTTTTTCATATATTATATGTTAATCGTTGATTTTTGACCATTCCTATTACGATTTAGTCTATTATTTAGTTACTAGATTCGCTCCGTGATTGACGTGCGTTAATCTAGCCTTAAAAAGCCTTATTGCTGTTGTTGCATCAAAATACACACAACCAAACTTTGTTATATTATTAATTTAATATTTGAATTGAGATATGTGTTGTGTCTAATATACTTTAAAAGTCTTCGCAGACGGTAGACATTCTGTGGGGCGATAGTTTTATATCAGTATCATGTGGCTGATAAACAATGGTTATGCTGCATGTAACGAAAAAAATGTTATATTCGTTTTTGCTTCAAGTTATGGCTTAGCTTCCTGTCCAGTTTGCCAGTGTCAAATAATAATGTTGGCTTCAAGTTTACTTCTAAATTGACTGAAAATGTGCCAAACAGGTTTCGCTATCTGGGTTTAGTTAACTAATAAACTTTTTAAACTCACACGATTTGTATTCATAGTAATTATTTTCCCGGGTCTTAATCGCGTATTTTTTGTTTTTTATTTCTCTTACCTCGACGTTTCGACTATGTTACAATAGTCATGGTCGCGAGGAGACTGACGCAGCGGCGAGCGTTGTCCTCTCATGTTGATAGTTGAGGGTAGTAACCGAGGGTAGGTCGAGTACCGACACTCGATTTTATGAACAGTTTTGTCAACAGTCATAAGGGCCGCGGCACACCACACTCACTATATCCGAAGATATATCCGGAGATATCTCGCGACACTTGGACATTTTTATCACTGGATTCCACGTAGATGAGAGCTTGTATCCACTTTCCCGGTTGAAATTGACATGTTTCTTAATTTCAACCGCTTCTCGTACAATTCTAGGGTAGTAATGTCGTTCATTGGAAAGGACACGCGGTACATGCAAACAAAAAATACGCGATTAAGACCCGGGAAAATAATTACTAGTTAACTAATGTTCTGAAATTGTCAATAAAAAAAACAATGCACCTTCATTGGTCTTAACCTTAAATAAACAATGTTTATGGAAAGCTTATTAACACAAAAATAAAGCGTCACATCATAGCCGACAGAAATTCTATTGGGCGACAGAAATTCTATTGTCTGCGAGGACTCTTAAGAGGAAAGGGTACCGGGGGCTATTTCCATACAAACTATTACAAACGTAGTCGACTGTTTTCCCCCTGGATAATGACACTAGAGCAAATATTTTTGGTGCATAAAACTTATAACTGCCATGACCATGCCCCTATTTTTTGTTTTTTTTAATTTTCAAATTTTTTAAATTTTATTTTCTATGATAATTAGAAAATTAAAAAAAAAACAAAACATAGGGGCATAGTCATGGCAGTTATAGGTTTAATGGCACAAAAATGTTTGTGCTAGTGTCATTATCCAGGGAGGAAACAGTCGACTACGTTTGTATGGAGAGCGCGCAGGTACCCTTTCACCTTAAGCTTGGTAGTTAGAGATGCTTTTCATATAGCCTAAAGTGCTAAAATCACTTTAAAAAAATATCCACATCTACTCGATATAGTATGTTACCACGCTACTAAATATTATTATGTGAATCAATTAAATATCTTTGGTGCCTTAGTTGTGCAATTTGACATTAATATATTTGAAAAATTTATCTCGAATTCACCTTGTGTGAGATCTCACTGATTAAAGGTATATTTGAAATGTAGTAGGCGTAGGCGCATATACAATTTTGACGAATTAAGATGGACTTTTGGTAACTATAGTATACAAACAGCAATGTGATCTTAATGAAATCTTTTGACGTGACAACGTCTTATAAATTGGTTTGCCGGGTGACACTTCAAGAAACTTCGTTACGCTCCGCTGACGTTATGCGCTCACAATGAGAGCGAGTGAGAGGCACGCGTCCCTTCCACTCGAGCACAGTTGTTGTCACGTAAAATTTTCGCCCGTATACCGACTTTACAGGCAACCAGTTTTTTTTTCACGACTAAATAATTACGTAAAAGCGGTAAGAAAGAATTTGCTGAATTATTTCCTACTGCTTTTACTCAGCTATTTAAGTATGGACCTATGACCACTTTGCTGGTTGGGTAGGTGTCTAAAAAAAGTAAATATATTAATATTTTAGTCTAATTTTGTGTCAAACCTCTTAATTCTCGTATATATCAAAATGTATACGTTTGCTGGTACCTATGTAATTTAATGTGTACCAAAGTAAGACCAATATTTATAATAATGTTATCGTATTTGTTTATACACCTTCTTCTGGCTTCGGATATTCTCAGGTTTTGATATGAGCTATGTTACCACTTGAGCACAAGATCAATTTTTTTTTGCACAATTTTATCTATAATGGGTAAAGAGCTCAAGTTGAAATTAGTATCAAATAATAAAATCTACAGTCTCTATTACGTAAAAATAAATCAAGTTTCTAAATCAAACCAAAGGTGGGTTTTTACGGTACGTTCCTGCTGATCAAACTTTCTGGTCAAACTAGTTTGTCCAAAAGGAATAAAAACACTCACAAACTTTCGTAATATTTGTTCCAACCGGACTTAAACCTCTGAAAAAGTTCGATAACAGAACTAAAAGTTGAACTTTTAAAATCAGTGTTTTCCACCAAGTTCAACTTTTAAAAGTTAAAATAAATAAATAAATATTTCAGGACATATTACACGTCGCCATCCAGCCCCAAGCTAAGCAACTTAATGCTTGTGTTATGGGTGCCAGATAACGGATAAACTACTTATATACTTTTTTTTTTTTTTGTAAATATATACATATTATACATATAGGAAACACCCAGAACCAGAAACAAGAATTTATGGTCAGCATAAATACTTGTTCCCGGCGGGAATCGAACCCGCAACCTTCTGCGTCGCAGTCGGGTGTTCGCCCGACGCGCCACAGAGGTCGTCAAAAATAAATGATTGGATTATTGGTAAAATAATTGGATTTTTTTTGTTCAATTAATTAAAGAGGGCAAAATCCATTTTTTTTTTAATGTTTATAGCTCCTGTTGCTATCTGCAGCATAGTGGTCTGCAATGAGCAACACAGTTATCCGCTTTCGCTGGGGAGTTCGGTCATAATCTGGAGAGTAATCCTTGTCTCCTATGTGACAAGGGCTGAAAAATGGGGTCAATAGACCTCTCTCCAGATTATGACAGAACTCCCCAGCGACAGCGGATCAAAATCAAGTTATAGATCTTTTAATTGTGTTTGACTTAGAACTTTTTTAAGCAACATTGTCCGTGTCAAAATCTGGAATTACTAAAACACATCCTAAGTCAAAACGAGGTGTATAATTTTATATTAGAAATAAGGTATGTGTGATGCACATAGCTGCACATACATATTTGTATACCTAGATATTGTTATAATAAATATACTTTATGTATTTTATATTTTATATTATAAGGTTATTAGTTGTCATTTGTTAATTGTTATGTCCACTGCGTTTAGTAGTTTTTGCATGATTTAGACAACAAACATACACACAGACAAACACAGTTGTATTGCATTGATTCGACGTCAAATTTTTCCGTTTGTGACGTCACAACATGGCGCTGAGTCAGTTCTATTTTGTTTTTATAACAAAATAGAACTGAGCAGCAAAACTCAAATAATGGCTCAGCTAAATGTTTCTTATTGGATTTTGTGAGTTTTTTGAAGTATGTATTATATGAAATAAATTCTATTATATATTTCTCATTTAAATTTTGATATAAACTCTAAACGATTCACAAAGTCCAAAAAGAGGCATTCTGATAAATTTTGTTAAAGTAAAAACATTTTGTAAGTCGTCATGGACAATATAAAACTCTAACTTGGTGCCAACTAATTGTCAAGTAAATTTTAGAAACTTAAATACTTTTCAAAAATGTTCTTCTCAGTTGGATCCTCGTTGGCATAATTTCAACTTGACGGGGATGTGGTCCTTAACTTAGATGGTAAAATGCACAGCTACGGTAAAGCCCGCCCCGTGCGACTATTTGATGACGTCATGCGCGAAATACAACTTTAGCAATCGCTTTTATTAAAAAAAAATGTTTAAACCACACAAAGATATTTAAAATATACAAAAGCCACTAACGTACTATGTTTGTCGATAATCCAGTAATTTAACAAATACTAGTGATCCGACCCGACTTCGCACGGCTATATTATGCATGTATTATACATATAAACCTTCCTCTTGAACCACTCATATCTATTAAAAAAACGCTTCAAACACCGTTGCGTAGTTTTAAATATCTAAGCTAATATAGGGACAGACAGCGGAAAGTGACTTTGTTTTATACTTTGTAATGATTTTACTGTCTCACACCACGTCTAGTGAGTTTACAGAATTAAAGTCCAAGGAGAAGAACATTGAAACTATTTAAATTTCTAAACTTTCCTTTAAATTGTAGTTAACACAAAAAAATATATATTTTAAGGCAAAAATAATAGAAAAATGCCAGTTTGGAAGTGCATAGTCGATACCCAAAGATAACTGTTTGTATGACCATTAGCATAAGAGCGGCACGACATATCTTCGTTTTTTATTATTTTGTATACGTGTTCTAGAATTAAAAATAATATTTCGATTTTGAAAACAAAAAACAATAGAGTTTTATTTAGCTGTGCTGAAGAATAGTGAATGTGCACTTCCCAACTACGTTTTCTACATTAAATTTAAGTTATTTGTTTTAGTAAAAATTGTTTGTTTGTTTGTTGTTTATTTCACTATTGTTCGGCACATTACATTTTTACCCTTTATTTTTTTTTCTAATTAATTTTTGTGTGTGAAATTTTAAAAGAAGATTTGGAATTTATATCGACAGGTAAGAATGTTTTGTGCCATACAATACTTGAATAAAATTAATATTAATTGTATTTGTCGACCGTTGTGGCGCGATCGGTGAACACTCGCCTGCGAAGGATCCTACAGCGCCATCTAGCCTCAAACCTAACTAATAATAAAATAACAACTAGACTTGTTTTATAGTGACCAGAGAACGGATAAAATACATATTTGTACTGTACACATATACATATGTGTATATTAATGTATTGTTGTAAATCTTTATTTGGTAAAAAGGCTTACTAAAAAAATTAAAGACTAGTACAGTAATAAACTTTTTTTAAAGATTTCTATGGTCAATATAATCGGCGAAGTGTATAACGCGGCTGTATAGGCTTATATTAAACCGTTTGCCTTCTCAGTGCCGTCGTCGTCGGTAGAAAAAAACCTTATATTAGTGACGGCCAGTTTTTAGAACGGGGATGGAATCCGATCCGCGCAGAACTTGACGGCACAGTGCTGTACCGTGACGTATCCATCAGTATCAGTAAAAAAATATATTATTACATACTTTTTGTACTAGACTATCCGTTCTCGCCAGTGACAGTGACGTTCAGTAACGTCAGTGATGCACTGTCACTGACTAGGACGGATAGCCTAGTACAAAAAGTATGCAACAATATCATTTTCCGCTGACACTGATGGATACGTTACGGTACGTGTCGGAACTGTGCCGGCACTGTTTTGCGCGGATCTGCCTTAATTGTTTAGGTTTCCCCACCACGCCACAGAGGTCGTCGGATTTAAGTAATTGAACCATATAAGTTTTTTGCCAGCAACTTTCTTCCTTATCATGGTAGTTAGATAGTCTTGCAAAGCTTTCAACGAACAATATTCATCTATGTTCACACCACAAAAATATGCGATATGAACGTAGGCGAATATCGTTCGTTACGTACTGGGATAGCTAATTAATATAATTGAATAATATCTTCCCATTAGTTTATAGAGTATTCAATTGTTATTATATTTATACAGGACACCCAACCTGCCTACAATTCACGGCCAACATGATTGTGTCGGTTCGCAAGTACCGCTGGCAATGTATCGAATGTAAATGCTGTAGCATTTGCGGCAACAGTGATAATGATGTGAGTATTTATTAGTTTTTACTTATCTTACATCGAGGGCTGACAAAGCCAGCAACACTTCGACCCAGTGGGATCATTTGTGTTTACCCCTTTCTTAATGTTTCTTACTCTGAAGAAGTAGTCGATAAACGCGGTGATCCCACTAAAATGAAGAAACCTATATTCCTCCGGTTTGGGATATGCATTCCCAATGAGGCTCATACGCTTCGCTGCTGCAGTTTTTACTTACAGCGAGGTGTTGAGCGTGGGTTCTAATCCTGGCCGCCCATGCATAACGATTTATTTTTCTTACGAAATTCGTTGACTAACATTTCTCTTACGGTGAAAGAAAACAGCGTGACGAAACCCGTGGCTTTATGGGTCCAGGCGTATTGAAGACTTCTTTCCTCTGGATGTGAATTTGTGTGAATTTTAGTAGTATCACTCTCGATTTGAAGATCAAGCAGAGACTCTGACAATTAAGCAATAACGAAGCATAACGCTGCGTACGTGTAGTTGAGATGTTTACTGTGGCGTATATCAGTTCTTACTTAACTGGTTGATTAAAACCGGCCAAGTGTGAGTCGTGCACGAAGGATTCCGTCCCTACCATGTTGTATGGGACCCTATAATATTTCTTATTTTGGGTTAGGTATTTGTTGTTTTAGCAGTAACAGAAAATTTCTTCTATCAACTATCACGGTTCATGAGATATACAACCTCAGACAGTGAAGTCTTAGTAATAGGGTTCCGTTTTTAACCTTTGGGTACGGAACCCGATAAAGGAAATATTTTTTAAGGAGAAGTTACTCTTATAGCAAAGAAGTTTATGCATATCCTGTATTTCGCCTGAGCGTTAGTTAGCCGCGTAGCATAGTGGTAATCTCGACGCGGGGCTAAAGGGGTCCGGACATTTAGTATGGGAGCTTGGCATAGTATTTATTTTCTGGGCTGTGCATTTCGAGACCCATACCTATCGATAGAGGGAATTACGGCGAACAAATAATGCCTTCACACCAAACCTCTAAATAATAAATAAATAGTCATTTATTGCAGGCATACAATGTCCCATATTGGAAAAATAATACAAATAGTCAAATTAAAATTCAGCTTAAAAATATTAATACAATTTAATTCTTAATTTCTAAAGCGTCTCGGAAACGGGATATACAAAGACACGTTATTCGTTCTACAAAATGATTCAACAAATATCCCGCTTCCGAGACGCTTTAGAGGTTCGATGCGCAGGCATTATTTGTTCGCCATATTGCCTTCTATTAATTAGCATGGGTCTCAAAAGGCTTTTTGGAGTTTTTTTTTTTTTTTTCAATTTTTTCTGTCTTCAAATTTCCATAATGGTAATGTTCCAGGATCAACTATTGTTCTGCGACGATTGCGACCGCGGCTACCACATGTACTGCTTGTCGCCGCCGCTGAACACGCCACCTGAGGGGTCCTGGTCGTGCGCACTTTGCATCGATCATTTTCATAAGGTTAAGGAGTGAACTACACAAGGTATGTAGGTACTTAATCTGATTTTTATGTCAGACTAGCGACCCGTCCCGGCTTCGCACGGCTGTATTGTGCATGTATTATATCTAAAAACCTTTCTCGTTAATCACTCTATCTATTAAAAAAACGGCATCAAAATCCGTTGCGTAGTTTTAAAGATCTAAGCATACAAAAGGACATAGGGACGGCGAAAAGTGACTTTATTTTATACTATGTAGTGATACGTAAAATATCAAACAAGCATTATGTGAGAAATAGCAGAATGTCAGTAAGGCAGTTCGCTAAAAGACAGACAGAATGCCAGATCACTACGTAGTATAAAACAACATCGCTTTCCGCTGTCTGTCCCTATGTATGCTTAGATCTTTATAACTACGCAACGGATTTTTATGCGGTTTTTTTAAATAGATGGAGCGACTCAAGGGGAAGGTTTTGGTACATAAAACAAAATTACCACGCGTACGAAGTCGCGGGCAACAGCTAGTGTAGTATAAATTAAAAAGCCCCAAATATTTTTTTCTATTTTATTTTCATTACAAACTATACATGTGTTTGTAGGTTAGAAAGTGATCTTTTCAAACACGTTTAGGTTTCATAATGTCCCTTTCCCAAAATGTCCCCTGGTTCACATTTATGATTTTATGACCGACTACGGAACGCATCTGATTGGTCGACAAAAATCGAGCTGGCTAAAACAATAAAAAACGGCTAGGCTGAAATTGACCACAGTACGAGGGATAGAAATACTAAAGTAATAGTAATCGTCTAAAGGTCGCATCTGATTGGCCAGGACAAACTAAACGTTGCATCTGATTGGTTGACAAAAATCGAGTTGGTTTTGCTTTTGAGAAATCAAAATGGCCACCAAATATGTTGTTAAACAAACCAATATAGTAGGCGTCACGGCTCAACTGAATTCAAATTATGTTCCGATTTTATTGAATTTCCTTTTTCTCTTTTCAGAAACGGAGATTGGCGCGAGCGAGTGAGATAGCTAGAGATAGATAGTGTAAGAGAGAACGAATTAAACTACCGGGTGTTGCCAGGTGTATCTTGTCATTGCGTGTTAAGATGGTACTATACAATGTTGCCATAGTTTATAGTGATATTTGTACCGCACTGGTTTGAACTGATGGAGAAAGTATTTTGAAAACTTTTTTTTATTAGAAATAAGATTCTCCGCTTTGTTGGCAGCTTAGACTTTGGCCAGCACTGGCTTACTAATAATAATATAAAAGTCACCTATTTAAACAATAAATCGTAGCTCGTGCCATCGGCGGAAAATATATGAGGTTGGTCCAATGGGCGGGCTCTTAGGACCAACCATGACATGGGGACATAACTTGATATGTATTCTGATGACAGAAGTCAATGCTTCCAATAATCGTCTTTATTTTTGATTAGGAATATTTTTTAAATGATTTGACACCATCAGTTCATACCAGTCAGTTAAATGTAAGTTATTACGTATTTTGAAAAATCACTTCGCGTTTTAACCCTAATTTACTTGTTGGTTTGCCAAAAATCTTTAAAACAATACAGAACGACCCCGCGGATTCACCCAACTTTTATCTATTCCAATATATTAATTTTAATTTGCTATTGAAATGATACTGACTGACACACAGACAAGATAAATCGCTTAAGGATTTCAAAACCCTTCAACGGAATCGAAATTTAGTCGGATTAACCCGCGGGCTATTGCTAGTATTGTCAAAAAATAACCTATACAAACATATAAGTATAGAGACGCTGGTATAGTAGTTGCCTTAATCTTTTGTTTTTATATGATAAGATCACTCTTGTCCAAAGATTAAGGTGAATACTATGCACGTCTCCATACTTAAGTTTTCCCTTTTCAAAATCATCAAAGTATTTCTCTGGTGTAAGATTAAGTCGAATAAACAAGTAAACAACGCTCTTCTACCTCTAACGGTGCTTGCTTTAGTATTCACGTCCCTTATTGGATTTATAAATATTGATTTTTATAAAAATGTAGAGAAAATTGAAGATCTGCCTTTCAGACTGCCAAAATCTCACTATGAACGCGAAATATAAGAAAGAAAAATTAAATATAGAAGGTAATGCGACGATCTGCCTTTGAGATTACCAAAATCTCACTTGTTTTTATGAACGCGAAACATAAGAAACGGGAAAGGGAATTAAAGTGGCGCTAGTGTGGCTAGTTCGCAAATTATGGAATTGAAAAATTCTGGCATATTTATTCACACTAAGTTTTTTTAGTTGCACGGCTAGTTTTCTTACATATGACAATGTGTAGAAGACATTAATCCAAACAAAAAGTGTCATGTTACAAAATCTAGTTAAGTGTCAGATTTTCCTGTGATGTGACAAACAAAAATAACAAACTCACTTTTTTTTTCCAATTTTTTTGACTTCAGGGAAGGCACAAGGTTAATACAGCTCGTTGCACACTTAATCAATTATACTTGCCATAGAAAACTTTATTTTTTAAATCCTATGACGAACTGGGTCTTTCGTCTTTTAAGGCATCTTATACTAGTATTTTTTTAAAAGCCTTAAGTCATAGTCCATATAATTTGATCTTTGACCAGTCCTTTGACAGTTCCCTATTTGGCTAGCACCACTTAACAAGCGATACACTAGTTCTACTAAAAACAAATTAAAACCTAATAAAGCACACTAAAAAAGTTGAGATAAGTGTATCTTGGCTTCCTAAACGAGAGTCTTCCATCGCTCCTTGTCTATTTCTTGCCAATCGTTGACTTGAAATTTACGCGCAAATAAAATAGTTGCATAAACTATTCAATATTTATAAATCTAATAGTCTTACATTATCGTTTATTCATTATAAATTATGATAAACCTATACGTAATTTTACGTAATTATGTAAATGTTTGTGTTTAAGTCGGTGTGTGTTAAATATTTTTATATAATAAACAAACTTGTGTATAAAATTGTCTTTAAGTACTTGGTGGGAAACGAACAATGTTAAAATTACGTAGGTTTTTTTTTTAGTTTAGCTGTCGTGGAAATGCGTGTAGTTGTACACGGTGATAAAGTGCATCTTCTCTGATAAAATAAATATTGCAGGACATTCCACACATCGCTATCTAGCCCCAAGCTAAGTAACTAGACTTGTGTTATGGGTGCTAGACAACGGATATACTACTTATATACATTTTTTTTAAATGTGTTTGTGAAAAGTGGTGAAAAGGAGCCTCAATCCGAACCTAATCATCCTCTTCCAGATCTCCGGCGATACTCTCACAAATCTCTCAAATTCTTGTTTTTAACAATGAACAAATTATCGAATTTCCAAACAAAGTAATTATTTTATTTTTATGGAAATAATTATACTATGAATACAAATCGTGTGAATTTAAAAAGTTTTTTAAAACTTAGGAAATGGTCCTAAACCTACTCAAGTTTCTTAAAAACATTGACTAAGAAAGTGGCATATATTTTTCCATCTTAATTTAATGATTTCGTTTTATTAATTTAGTTTTGTGTAAAGACAAAACTAAATTAATCACTACATAGTATAAAACAAAGTCGCTTTCTCTGTCCCTATATCCCTTTGTATGCTTAAATCTTTAAAACTACGCAACGGATTTTGATGTGGTTTTTTTAATAGATAGAGTTATTCAAGAGGAAGGTTTATATGTATAATACATGCATAATATACCCGTGCGAAGCCGGGGTGGGTCGCTAGTTATATATAATTTAAGAAACTTGTATGCAATCCCAATTATTTTTTCGACCATTTGTGGCTCTATTTTGGAAAATGCTAAGAATCATTTCATATTAAGCCTAGCATATTGCCTATGCGTTCATGTGGTTCCCTATCGTTCAAAAACTGGCACTTAAAAAGTCACCGTGCATGCAATCTGCGCCGCATTGGTTTATTTCGTCCTTTATTTTGCGAATTGATATTTGTCTATGAATAGTGTTACTCGTATTTGAACAATCACTATATTATCTATGCTTTCTATTGCATTTACCGTGTATCTCTCGAGTATATTATTGTTTTTGATGGTTTGATCAAATTATACAAAAAAAAAGATTTTTTTTATGCAAGAAATAATGCTCTCCCTACAGAATAATTTCTTCAGTAAAAAATCTCAAATGATAAGCTGTATTCTTAAACCACCTTGCACCTTTTTTTTCAGTGTATAGCTGTATTTTCTGATGACTTTTGTAATGTTTGAGAATTTATAAACATTAAATAAACCTTTTGTTAAAATGTATTTTGCTTCGTTCGCACTTTTACAGATAGCAGGTGTGCGAGAGTGACAAAACATATTTGAGGGCAGGTGTGTGAAAGTGACAAAACATTATTATTTTTGGCTTAATAACGGTGTTAGTCTTTTTGACAATCATTATTCCGAACTACTAAAGAACCTCGTCCTTTTCGAAGTCTGTTAAAAAATATCAAATCATCAGAAACATTAATAATAATTAACTTACATATAAGTAAGATGCGATTAAAATAGCAATGGGATCGAGTTAGCGCCATGTTGTGACGCCATTAGTGATTTTGAAGAAAATCACATTGAAACGCCTTAAAAACTAAGTAAGGCCTTCAGCCTTCAGAATGCGCCCACCAGTGAGACGAAGGCACAAGAAACTCATGTAGTTTTGTGACGTGATAAATAAATTGATGAATACTGATGAATACATTCACAAAAAATATAACGTCAAGCATCATGTTCCGGGAACGCGTCATGTTATTAACAAGGTAACCATAGCAACTTATTATCGTTGCTATGGTTACCACCTATGTTTTCTTATGACGTTATCACGTAAAATTATCGTCCGTAAAACGACTTTACGGACAACCATTTGTTTTTTTTTTGTGATCATGATCACAAAGGTCATGATTACAAAAAAAATGTATGTTTAAAATGGGGCAATTAAAGTATACTTAACTAAAACTCTGAAGTTAAGATTACTCATTGCGGCTTCACAAAATGGCGCTTGTCCAATCCTATTGTCATTAAAATTGTAAAGTACAGTTAGTAGAATAAGCAACCTGAAACAATGTGTGACATTGTTTACTAACTTAGTACTAATTATAATGTGAAGTATCTATTATTTTACTAACGCCACTTTTTGTATAATATCGCTCATTTTGGGAAAAACATTCCAGTGTGAAAATTGTAAACAAAAATACTGGGTTATTGGCATAAATAAAACTGTTGAGGGCTATATCTGTGTACTTTTGTTCTACGACTTTTGAAAATTCCGTTTTTGGTCCGTGGCCCGATCGCGGAGTTCTATAGGTCGATCCATAGGCATTTTTTTGCCTGTGTGTCTATCAATCGAACCATCGATCGTTATAATAATATTAAATTGTTTTGCCTGTAGTTCTATCAATCGGGCTATACTTAAATCACACCTTTTGAAATTTTTGGGGTTAAGTTAACTTGAAAATCAGCTGTTACTTACACTCAGAGGTCATTAACCTTATGATTATACTTGGTTTTTAAGTTTTATCGACTGTTCCAGGTCTGCCTGCCTAGCATGAAGACCAAAACACGATACGATAAAGCGATATCACGCGATATAACTACATCAACTCTCAAAATATGATAGATAAAGCCGCCGTGTTGAATTTTTATTATAAATTGCGATAAAAATTATGATAAAAATTCAACATGGCGGCTTTATCTATCATATTTTGAGAGTTGATGTAGTTATATCGCTTTATCGTATCGTGTTTTGGTCTTCATGCTAGGCTAGCTGAATGACCTCTTATAAATAAATTAAACAAAATGATTTTCAAATTTTCGAACTTTTTTTTTGATTGAAAATTGTTTGAATTTCTAATCGTCGAACAAAAGTTGATTCTCAAGGTGCACAGAAGTAGCCCTAAACCGCATTCTTATTTAATCCCCAAAAACCCTGTGTCTTCGAAAGTTGTGTCGTTTAAAATTTATGTTATTTTATGACATCACTGATCAACTAAAAATGTCTGAGTGCACTCGTATGGTGGAAACTGTGCTTAATGCGCAAATAGGGACCGAAATCATAATACCTCTCGTTTAAAACTTAAATTGTTATTGTGAATGGAAAATTGTTGTTGGGCGTACCGTTTGTAGGTGAAATATTTACCGATATTTTGGTATAATTTAAAAACGATAATTCCTTGTCTACACTAATATAATAAAAGGGATTTTTTTAATAGCCCATACGATCCGAAACTTTGACCGAATTTGATTAAACTTGGTGTGAGGATACATTGATTCATTGTGAATAACATAGGCTACTTTTTATCTCGATATTCCCACGGGATCGGGAGTTACGCGGATAAAACCACGAGGCGCAGCTAGTATACTTATAACTGGCAACACCTCGCCGTAGCCTTTCTCTCTTATAGGCTATAGCCTTTCTCGATAAATGGACTATCCAACACATAAATATTTTTTCAATTCGAACCAGTAGTTCCTGAGATTAGCGCGTTCAAACAAAAAAACAAACCCTTCAGCTTTATAATATTAGTTAAGTATATATGTAGTAAAAGAACTCACCTGCAAACAATACAACAACACCTCACAACAATTTTCCATGCAATGATTAATTCAATTTTATTAAACAGCGAGATGTATTTTGCTTTTTAATATGCACTTTACTGACATAATTAATTTGAAAACTGTTCTCAAATGATTTTTTTATTTTTTTAAAGTGCTAAGCCTGCACTGGGCTATCTGAAAATATTTTTAAGGAAAAATGCATCTTCAAAAATTGCGACTAAGACGAGACTCGAACTCGCATCCTTTGAATACCGTTAAAATGCGTTACCAATTCCGCCACTTAGTCAAGTACCGTCATAGTCGAATTTAAGAATCGCATTAACCTCTTTACGAATTAAGTTTCGTTAGCGACATCTGTTAGTATGAATTTAATGCGATTCTTAAATTCGACTATGACGGTACTTGACTAAGTGGCGGAATTGGTAACGCATTTGAACGGTATTCAAAGGATGCGAGTTCGAGTCTCGTCTTAGTCGCAATTTTTGAAGATGCATTTTTCCTTAAAAATATTGAAAACTGTTGTCATATTGAACGTACGGTTTTAGTTAGATTTACGCGGCGTTATATCTTATATATTAATATAAACATTTTAGTTATAAGAATCGATGGTGGAGTGTATGATTGCACAAAGAACAATTTCAAATATATTTTTTTAGTTATTTTAACACGATATGAGAATTTCGGTCGGAGATACGGCCTAAGTTTTTTGAAAGTAAAAAGTCAGATCTTTAGTGGCGAACTCAAACGACTAAATTATAAAATAATGAAAGACAAAAAGAGATAAAGATAATGTAGGAAAACAATTTTACTGGACATAAGAATCGGAAAAACAAATGAAAACCATCCATTGATAGTCTCCAATTTCCGATTTTCTGGTGAAATTACCAATTTTTTTTCGATTTCGACTAGTGTCGTCACTATCGGGTGAGTTGACCACTAAAGATCAGTGACTGGTTACGTAGTGATAGGTTGCAACTCAGAGTTACGTAGTGGGGTGAGCTGCCACCTTTATCGTAAGTCTGTCTGTTTGTAATGGGACAAATGTCTGTGATCAGAATAGGAAGGTTGTGATGGCGTTTTTTTACATTTTTTCGATGCTTTTTTTATTTTAATTTTTAATATAGAATTAAATAATGTAACCCGAATTTTTTGATCGTCCTGATAGGAATGCATCCTTAATAGGGGAAGATACTTTAGCAGATCGATTACGTTTTCTCTAGCTATCGCTATAACTCTCGCTTAGCTGACAACAAGGATATGCGACTATGTTCACTCCGTCGTTTTGGTTTGAAGTTGAACGAGTTAGTGATTCAGCGTTTACATTACGGAATCTATAGATATAAAATTCAAAGTCCTGACTGATAATATCAAGGCACAGCTTAAATCTCTGGTCCTAGAAACATGGAATTTTAAGAGTACTCTTTGTGAAGTGTAGGTGTCCACCACATTAATTTATTCGAGGCACTAATAAAGATTTTTCAGATGAGAGTACTTATAAAGAGTTTTTCAAAATTTCACTCTTAAGATGGTGGAATGGCCGAAGTTTGCCTGGATATTTTTTAATGATAAGTTGGCCCACTTGTGCTACTTTTACTTCTAGCTTTCTGTGTTTTTACTTAAGTGTAATATTCATACTTTAATAATATTCTCTATATTTATCTAAATGGCGCACTAACGAGTATTTGAGTGAAAAAATCGGACAAAAATATTTAATTTATTTATATAATTTTATGTGCAATTAAATTAAATAAAACACAAAGTTTGACCAATATAATAATTATATATTTAAAATTTTACATCTTTTTACATTTTTAGGATTCTTCAACTTCTTCTTCGTCGGAACTTTCGTCTTCGCTTTGTCTATTTTTAAATACCGTGCTGGCAGACATCATTTCTATTGCCTCCTTTGAGAAAGGCTGTCTTTTTTTATTTTGCGTCTTTCTGCTGCAGCTGATAAATGGATCTGAACTTAAAAGAAGTCTGTTTATTATATCTATGCTGCAGTCTCTGCGCGAAAATTTGCGGGAAAAATGTAATCTGTATTGCCTAAAATGTTTGTTTCGGGTTTCAGCTGCCTCTTCCGATAACTGGCCAATAGGTAGGAGTGCATGAGCTATTACTTCACCTCCATGTATCAAAATTTTGTGTATGGTTGGTGACATGGGACGCCAACCATACAGATCGACATATATTTTTGCAGTTTCATTTGCGTATGCTTCAAATTTTTCTACATCAATGTTATTGCCACTTGATATTACTTCTAATATGACTTTAAACCTTTTTATTAAATCGACATTGATGCCAGTTATTCTTGAGGAGCGTTCCGGATCTGCAAAAAATCTCCTTGACGTGTTCCCGTCATTAGTGTTCCCAAACCCTGCTTTGGGAACATCTACGAGTAATCCCATTTCCTCTTTAAAGGCTTTTTGTAGTTTTTCTTTAGTCTCTTTTACAATTCTTTTTTCTTCTGTAGACCGTGCTTGCCATTTTTGTAAAGGCAATTTATAGGCTAAATGTAAAATAGATTCGAAAAATCGAATTCTTGCGTGAAGAATTGATAATCCAAACTTCAACGTTTCTACTTTACTTTCTTTTTTAATTAATTTATTAAAATCCTTCGAAGTCTGTCCGCAAATGTAGCATCTCATTGTAGATGAGGTGTCTGTAGCAGCATTACATACCTTGCCATCAATCATGGTAAGTAACAGTTTATGTTTTATTTTGCTGCCATCAATTTCTGTCTCCTGAAGCTGTTCGGCTTGGTTTTCAATGTATTGTATTTCTTGTTTTGTGATATCTTTTATTTCATTTATAAATCTTATACGTATGGGTCTGCAGAATCTGACTGAAGACGGAACCGGATTTTGCCAAATGATTTTTTTCTCCTCTTCTTCAATGATAACAGATAGTCTTAGAGGCACTAGTGAGCTTTGAAAAATATTTGCATCACTATCTCCGTGATTTTCGAATTTTTGCTTGTATTGTGTCTGCTGAGATCCGTCACATCCCCATTTCGAAATTAACACCATATTTTGTTTTTCTTCTTCAGTGCATGACGTATTGACAACCTCCGCTATATATTTGTACAAGCGCAATGCAGTGCGATTTAGTAATGCTTGAAGTTTAACTTCTGCGCTTGTCTCAGTGACATGTATTGATTCTTCCTCGGGATAACATTCAATCTTAGCCATTTGTATGACAGAATAGCATGGGTAAATAGCTTTACCAGATCTGTGGATTATTTCCCATTGTCTTCTAGTGAAATCACCTTCAACAAAGATAGCCAGTGCTTCTGCTGGCGTATATTTTTTTACAGTTGTTTGCTTCTTGGTACTAGAAATAACTTTTCTAAGTTTAGTAGCTCTGGTGGGTGAAGCCATTAATTCTTTAATTATTTTTGATGCATCTTTATTTCCTGAAGTGCCCTGACTCACGCCAGCAGCATAAGTCAACTCCTCGACAGATACTTGTTCACGCAGATCTTTTGTTTTTCTCCGTTTGCTACGGTCACACACATCTTCAAATGATTTTTTTGGACGTCCAGGTTTTGGTTAGGGCATTTCAGGCCAGTTAGGTAATTCCATCGAAGATGTAAGCCACACTTCATTACTTTTAAAAAACCGTTCTTCTTTGTATGAAGCTCCTCTCCACTTCTTTTTGAATTCACTTTTAAAGTGCTTCAAACCATTTACCATTTTATGTTTCTCATGTTCCGGACAATTTGTCAATTGGACAAGTCTATCTTCAAACAATGAAAACTTTTCTTCTATTTTGTGGCCCTTGAATTCATTCAAGATCTCCCACAATGCTCTTCTAGTAAATATCTTGATAGTTCTCGAATTATCTGTACGACAAATAAATAAATATATTAACTTAAAATAATTGTGTAATTTTTACGTACAATTTAAAAGTCATATAAAACAAAATGGCGGACGTAGGCGGATGGTTTTATTATGATTTACAATAGCCAACAAATCAATTATTATATTGTTATAAAAGTTGTAGCCCGACAAGACACGACATATACATAAAAACACGATTGTTTGAAAAAGTAAAGCAAAAAAATGTACCTAAATTGTAACTGTTTTCATATCACATAAAAATATAAATTTTATACGACAAAGTAATCATGTAATATTTTAAAATGTAGTACATACCTTCTTCTGCCATATCCAATAAAAGTTTTTTCTAAATTGAACCACACAAACACACAACTGTGAAGCGAAGTTATAGTGCGAACAAAAGTGCCGAAAACAAAGACATGCGACTCCACGAACGGCTGAGTTTCGACTGATTTGTTAAAACAGGTCTAGGGCGGGGGGATTTTTAATGGCCGCCGTCTATAAGGTCGGTTACCTGGCTATAGGAACAATAGCTTACATGACACTTTTGACTAAGTTGCGTATTTTTACTTATGTCCGATTTTATTGATCTAATAATCGTTAGTGTGGCGGGCGAAGCCGCTGGCAGCAGAAATAAAAATGTCAGTATGAACATAGTCGCATAGCGTTCCATGACAGCTAAGCGATAGGTATAGCGATAGCGAGAGGTCTGCAAGTCGTTCTGTAATAGGGGTGCGGAATAATTTTACAATGTATTTGCATTTTATGAAATTATTTGAAGTGATAGGAGTTGCGAGTAGCTGTTGTATAGCTTAATCATTGTATTGTCGTTCGCTCTCAGAGTTATTATAGTAATATTTTCTTCAGCGTAATATACAGGGTTATTGGAAATTATACTAGTAAGCCTTCAGCCTGCCTAGCATGAAGACCAAAACACGATACGATAAAGCGATATCACGCGATATAACTACATCAACTCTCAAAATATGATAGATAAAGCCGCCGTGTTAAATTTTTATTATAAATTGCGATAAAAATTATGATAAAAATTCAACATGGCGGCTTTATCTATCATATTTTGAGAGTTGATGTAGTTATATCGCGTGATATCGCTTGATCGTATCGTGTTTTGCACCTTAACAAACAACTTTTCTGTTCTACGACATTTGGAAATTCGAAAAAAAAATGAAAATTTTGAGGTTATGTAAATTGGAAAAAAAGGTGTTTTTTTAAAACAAAGGGCATTCTGACTAAGAACAGTAGATAAAACTTAGAAAACAAGTAAAATTTTAAGGTTAATGACCTCTCCGTGTAAGGAACAGCTGATTTTCAGGTAAACCTAACCACAAAATTTTCGAAAAATCGTTTGAATTCCCAAAAGTCGTAGAACAAAAGTTGTTTGTTAAGGTGCACAGAAGTAGCCCTCAACGGCTTTGCTAGTATTATTTCCAATAACCCTGTATATGGGTTACAGGTTCATATATGGAAATCTCGCTGGTAGTTGTTTTGTTCTGGATTTCCAACAACGGTTTTAATTATGTTCTCTTTATTCTACTACGTCGAAGTTAAAAGAAAGGATTAAGGTTTGAGAGAATCCATTTATTTTCTTACCAACTTTTTGCTGAAATCTGATTTATGTGGCGTATGAAATCAGCTAATATTTTCATAAATAAAAACTAAAATCAAAATGCTTGTCGCTGATAGCTACAATAGTTAATTGAAAAAAGCATGGAAAATTATTGTTATAAGTTACTACTTACTAAAATTACAAAATAAAATTACTTACAAATGGTAAAAGAACATAGGTAGATAGATATAAACACATTACAACCACAATTTTCCATGCAATTATTAACTATTTTTAGTTATAAGCGAAAGGCATTTTGATTTTAGCTTCTATTTAAACCTCAAAAGGTTTGCATATGTGAGACAAAGACCCAGTATAGTATCTTTTATAACAAAAACGCTTTACTTACTTGCATAAAACATACATAACCATGTTCGTGTCATTTATAGAAATAGTTATTATACAACGTGTAACGCCTGGGGGTTATAATTTTAAGTGTTGTCGCAAGGCTAGAGGCAATAAATCGACTTATGTGTTTGTCGGGCGACCATCAAGTATTCGTCCACCAAAAAGAGGAATAACTTGTCTTAGACGTTTGGGCAAATGTGTTTTGTTCTGCAACTTTTTCTTATTAGTTAAAATAGCGACTTTTGCACTAAACCAGATAAATCAAATAATGTAAACTTATCCTTATGTCTAATTACATACATACAAGCAAACATGTGAAACTAATAAAAGCGTGTTAAAATACAGGCTTTACCGCTAAAAACTGTTTATTCCACTCAATCAAAAGGATTTTAAGTTAATTATTAGGTTAAATTTTACTAAATATAACCTAAAAATACCTTCCAAAAAGTTAATATGAATTAATTACTACTGAAAAACAGCTGGTTTTGCATGTAGAGGTCATTGGCCTTAACTTTTTTATTAGTTTCTAATTTGTTCTACTATTTGACTTGGTGACTTTCGAGTTAAATAATACCTGTAAAATTAAAAAAAAAATTGAAATTCGCATAACAAAAGTTAAGTTCTCGCCAAAACAACAACCCATCTTCGCATCAAATCCCCCCAGTCGTCACACCTTGTATTTGTTAAAAAATCATTACTACGATACTCTAGATACTTGATTTAATAATTAATGTTAGAATAACTCGCTTTGTAAAATATTCGTAACGAGCGATTTTTATTGAATTTGTTAGTAATTATTAGTAGGTATTAATATTTGTAAGGTTTCCATCCGTGTAAGTTATGTGTCATAAATGTGACGTATGAATAAATCGAAATGATGTAAAACTTATTGTTTTATTTTTTTACTAGCAGCGCTCTGCGGTTTCATCCACGTAACTCCCGATCCCGTGGGAATACCGGGATAAAAAGTAGCCTATGTTACTGTCAATGAATCAATGTATCCTCATACAAAATTTCATCAAAATCGGACAGTAGCTTCGGAGCCTATTCGTTCAAACAAAAAAAATATTTCCTCATAATAATATTTTATATAGATAGTGCCAAGCGATAGTGCCTAAGAAAAGAAACTGATAAACCCCTTAACTACTACCCTAGAAAAGATTGTTTTCATCCCATCTATTCGAAAACCGTGTTTCGTGAGTGGTACTTTGCACTGCACTTATTGAGTGGAATGGGCAGTAAATGTGTGCTTTGCGGCAGTTTATTCCCATCGGCCACCCTGGATTTAACCACCAGGGTGGCAGCTGGCAATAATTAGGGTCTGTCGCCACCCCGGTGGTCGATGGCACTTCTCAGGTGCCATCACTATTAAGAAGTAATTATGGGTCTTACGTCCCTGTCTCTTATGAGACGTTGCTTATTGCAACGAACCACGGAAAGTGGTCCGAACGTCTCTATGATGTTGGGAATTAAGAAAATAAAAAAAACCGTTTGAGTTGCAACCTATCACGAATTTAATATTACTTTTGCTTGCTGTATGAAATAGTCGTTAGTCTGTAAAAAGTACTAGGCAATCAGAAGTCAATAGAAGGTATATAAATAAATCACACTTATTACGTTATATCACATCTGACAGTTTTTTGTGGGATACCCTCTACTAACTTCTGATATCCTAGTACTTACAGACCAATTACTATCAAACAATTCACACAGATCCATGATAACGTTACGTTATCTCTCTTTTTTCAATTTTGCTCCTGACAAACTAAGTGATGGCCATTAAAACGTATTGAAAGAAGCTATAAAAATAATTCAAATATCTATTTTAGATTTCTGACTGTTTGTTTGTGGGATACCTTCTACTGAGCTCTGATAGCCTAGTACTTACATACAAATTACTATCAAACTATTTACACGGTACCGGAAAGTGGTGGTGGTGTGTAGGGTTTGCTATCATACGAATTAATATACCTCCTATAGAGTTCTTACAGCCTGGTACAAAACTTTTATTATCTGTTTTTGATAATAAAATATAAACAAAATGGCTCCAGCCAATCACAGGCCAGTATAGTATAGAGACGCATACCAACGCGGAGTCACCGCCTACCGCCCATAAACATCAATAAGTCTATCGCACTTTTATTGATTTTTCATTCAAATATTCAAACTTCTTCGTAAACTCACTTCGCGCAGGACAAGTGCTCTTAAGGTGCGCCCAAAGAGCACGCGTGGATCATACTACCCGTTTTAGCGTAGGTATAGATGTAAAAACCTTTGATAGTTAATTTTGTCATGGATCTGTGTAAATTGTTTGATAGTAATTAGTCAGTAAGTACTAGGCTATCAGAAATCAGTAGAGGGTATCCCACAAAAAACTGTCAGATGTGAGATACGTAGGTAATAAATAAGTGTGATTTATATCTACCTTCTATTGACTTCTGATTGCCTAGTACTTTTTATTGACTAGTGACTATTTTATACAGCAAGGAAAAGTGGTGAGTATTGAACTCGTGATCGGTTGCAACTCAAATGTTTTGACGTGACAACGTTTTATAAATTGGTTTGCCGGCGTGACACTTCAAGAAACTGCGTTACGCTCCGCTGACGTTATGCGCTCACAATGAGAGCGAGTGAGAGGCACGCGGGCATGGTTAGCCCGCCTAAGAGCGAGAGAGACAGACATAAAAAGTGAAAGGCACGCGTCCCTTCCACTCGAGCACAGTTGTTGTCACGTAAAACTTTCGCCCGTATACCGACTTTACAGGCAACCAGTTTTTTTTAAATTCCCAACATCTCAGAGACGTCGGGAACATTTTCAGTGGTTCGTTGCAATAAGTAACGTCTCTTACGAGACGTAGGGAATAACCCGTAGTTATTGTACTTCAAATAATTATTTAACATAAATCAGTCTGGATATTTCAATTTCAATCAGTCATTTCTAAATGCATTATGAAGAGTTAAGTAGGTTGTGAGTGATATTAATACCTACCTACTTATTATCAAATTGTTTTGCGATATTGCAGGAGGTGGTAAATGGCACTAAATAAGTGCCATCGATCACCGGGGTAGCGGCTGACACTAATTAGTGCTAACTGCCACCCCGATGGCTAAATCAAGGGTGGCCGACGATGGGAATAAACAAATTATATTTTACTGTAGAGGGGATCAAAGGAGAAAAAAAAATTAGCTTGAAAATAAAGTCTCTTTAATTAGGTAAGTATATTTGCCGTGTATTTCGTTTAAAATAAACTATTCTATCCTAATGTCTGGTCAAAAATGTCTTTGATACGACAGAAGAGAAAGTAATTAAAACTAAAATGAAAAACAGTTTTATTCAACTAAATATTTATTTCATCGAAACATTCTACTAATTTGTATCTAATCCAAACAATACTGGCGTTAACATTTGATATTTAACGCCAGAATACTTTGGGATTCTGTTTATTTACTAAAATTGCACGTTATACAATAAAAACTATATTAATAACACTACAATTATTATTTATTAGAACTATTATTTAATAGTAGATACCTACTTAACAACAGACCTATGAATTTTTAACAAAATTAAGCGAAATAGTAACATTTTATTGGGTAAGTAAGTACCAAAGATTAAGTACTAAAAAGTAAATCCCTTTGATGTACCTTTTTAAATATTCCTAAGGATTTTTTATGCTTTTAACCAAGTAGGGCTTACTAAAAATATGCTCTAGTTTCATTATGCCACCACTAGCTACTAAATAAACCTGAAAAATATACTGAAGAAATCTATTTCGTAATTATTAATTAAATTTTTAAAAAAGCTTAATAAGTTTTTTTTATTTATCTGGTCCGCCTTCTCGTGACCTGAGTTTTCTGTGGCTGTAGAGTGCGCCATCTACCGAGCGATTTAGTACTAGTTTAGAAAAAAAAGCAAAACTACTTTATTGTATGACAAACAAAGAAACAAATAAAATCTTTCCTCAATATAATATTATTGTGTATTATAATGCTTTAAAGTGAGAAATAATCCTCTACGCTAGAAGAATGAAAATGAAAATAATAAGCATTTTTCAAAATTTAAGAATATTGCTTTTAAAATTAATAAAATTGCTGTGTATGAATAAATAAAATAAAATGGGGAATATGTACTAGATTTGCTTTTGAGTCATTTTGGCCCCCACAGCTCACCTATCAAAAACTTTCAAATAAAATGTTACTATTTCTAAAAATAATTATTAAAAACTTAAACTGAAGAATATCACTGAGCTAAAACAAAATTGTAAGTATTATAATAAGTAATTTGAATCAACACACAACAATAACGTAATATATTAAGATTAATAATTTATCTAAATAATATCTATAACTATATATATAAAAAATATATTATAAAACATTAAAAAAACAATATTTTAGAAAATAAAAAATCCTAAAGAATTCCTAGCACGCTCCTCTTTTTCACGTGTTACTTTCGCTCGAATTAGTAAGAATTTTAATTATATACACTTATTTGCAGATTGTGTCATGGTTTATTTTATTTAAGACAATAGTAATTAAAAAAAACCTTATTTTAAAAAGGTCAAAACATACCTATTAAAACAGTTGTGGTCACCATTTTACCAAAGACTTGACATTACGTTGAATCCAGTTAAAAATCGAAATTAGATTTCAATTTCCAACTGGGCCTATAATACGAAAAACTAAACGAAAAAGAATTTAGCTCCTCTACATGATAGGCCATCATGCTGGCCCAGCATGTAGGGTGTCAGTTTTTCGGTCGCACATCAAAAGAAGTGGGCAACGATGGCTGAATGTGGCCATCGTGTAGTTGAGTTTTAAACCATCGTATGGCCATCTCCATTGTCCATAAGGGCTATAAGGCCATAAGGGTGCTGAGCGAGGCACTCCGAGGCTGTACCACGGAGTGTTCCAGGGGCGTGAATTTTTGTAATGTTCGATTCACTATGCCACACAGAGACCGGCCAGTATCTATATGGCATAGTACAAATAATCTCGAACATATTACTTAGTATTCCGTCACACTTAGTGTGTTCAGCGCTTTAATCTAGAATGACTTGGCACAACATTATATTACTTGACACTGGCTATATGCACAAGTCTTGTCACGATTAAAAAAAACTTGATTTCTAGGTATGTTTCAACTAACATTACTACTTACATTAATACACAAACTATATTTTTTTCTCTAACAAAATAAACTAAATATTTTTAAATATAACACAACAGCATAAACATATATTAAATTATGTATAATTATAATTGTCTATGTCTAAAATACCGTCCCTGCAACCGGCGCGGGCGCTTATGTAAATAATTGTATGGTATTTTAAAAATTACCCAAACCTTGCTAACAAGGGTAAACAAAGGTATTACAAAGAAAGTCAATTAAGATTTTGGGTCGAAATCTGAAGAGGTGTATTAGTATTTCTTTTTTGTTCGCGCAGATCATAATTAAGACCTAAATTATGTTTTTTTTTTTTCCTGATTTTTGTTTTTTTTTTTGGGAGATCTAGGGCTACATTAGCTACCTACATACTACATGTACCCAAGGGGGGATGTAAGAGTTTTACATTATTATTTTTACCCCATCACCCCCTGCCTGCGGAATTGGTTGCGGAATCCGAAACCGGATACAATCCTAAGATTATGGAACAAATACAATACACATAGACTTTTTAAATATTATCACAACATTTTGTGACTAACTTAAAAATAGTTATCTTGGAAGACATTTTGATTTTGTTGTTTTTTTTCATAACTTATTTCTAAGTATTATTAAACTATTATTTCTTATTATTAAATATGAAAAGTAGGTATACCTTACTTATAAATTATTTGATACCTATTTCTGTTTATACTTTGGACGACATGTTTTATGTATCTATCTGACGTAGGCTTTTGTGGGTGAAGTGCAAGTTTTTTCGTATAACAAACGCAAGCACCACGTTAGCGTAAACGAGAAAGTTGTATGGAAAGTTGATAAGCGCCCCTAGCGGACGTAATGCGAAGCTTTAACTTTTCATACAATTTTCTTGTTACAACGAAAAAACGCGCACTTTACCCACTGCTCAGCAGTGAAACACGACTAGGCTTCCTAAAAAAACCTAATACCCAAAAATTCCTGTGCTCTTTTGCACAGCGATCCTTGGGTAGGACCCAAGGATCGCTGTGCCTTTGCCTTTGATATGCCACGCCACTGCAACTACCATATTTACTTAGTAAAGTTAGTATTTTTTAATCATATAGGACGAGATATTTACCATTATTTTATTATTTGGAGATCGATTTTACGATGCTGTTACAAGCATCATTTTTTTTTGAACGAAGTTCCTCGCTGTTTGGCGAGGGGGATCTAGCCGCGAAAAATGTAACGCTAAGAAAACGATCACGAAAACGCGCCACGAAAAACGAAAGACAGAATGAAGGAGATCGATAACTGATCTACGTATGAAAAAAAAATTTAAAGAACCTAACAAACATACATACATTTGCAAGATAAATAAAATCTTTAAAAAAAAAAGGCAAAAAGACTTCGTTTTTTTTAGTTTGCGGGTAGAACATGATAGTGGCGACTACCTCCATTCGCATGCTTTTGCTGCGTAATTTTATGTCCACAAAATACATGGTAAATATCTCTTTTAAATAATTTTGTTAGTCATATTGCAAAACATCGGATATTTTTAATTCCTGTAAAGTTTAGGGGCTTGTGAGCAAGTTATTCTTGAGATAGTGGTAAAAATTATTAGGTATTTCAGTTCAACAGACAGAAAAAAACAGTTTAAACAGAAGTTCCATCGGAAAAGTATTTTTTTTTAATATTTAGTAGTTAACTAAGGTAGTAGTTAGAAATAGTTATTATTAGTTGAACAATTGCAACAGTAGTTATTTTTAAAAATATTTTCAAGGTACATCTCCAAATATAAAGTTACATCAATTTATTTATTTATTTATTTAGTGTCTTGAAAATATTTGCAGAAATGCCTTGCTGCGTTAAAAATACGAAAGTTTTTTTCTTTAACAGTTGAATGAGTAGTTATTTTTGTTGAACCGTTGCAATAGTAGTTATTTTGTTGAACCGTTGCAATAGTAGTTATTTTGTTGAACCGTTGCAATAGTAGTTATTTTGTTGAACCGTTGCAATAGTAGTTATTTTGTTGAACCGTTGCAATAGTAGTTATTTTGTTGAACCGTTGCAATAGTAGTTATTTTGTTGAACCGTTGCAATAGTAGTTATTTTTAAGTCTCGTTGTCTAATTGTCATGTTATAAAATTATTGAAGACTTTATTTTTTTATTCTATTATATTCTTTGAGATTAATTATGATTTTTATTTAAATATATTGTAACTTAAAAGTAAGTTTTCAAGACATTTTGAGAGAAATTACTAAAAATAAGTAATGACTTATAACTCTAAAATTATTGTTTACAGTTATAATAACTTATTAAACCTATTTAATATCTTTGAAATTCGCGACCTCAAATAACTTAAAAATTAATCAATATTTTTGTCAATTTTTGAGGTCCAAAATCTGCAAAAATATTTTTTCTTTGAGATCGCGAATATTTATTCTTTGCATATAAACTACTGGCCTTTTTTATTAGGCAAGAAAAATCTGACATTAAAAACAAAAAGTTAAAATGATAATTATTAATAATATAGGATAAAAATTCGCTTGACTAAAGCTGAAGAGCAAAATGAGCAAATAACGTCACAATGAGCAATTTTGGAATCGAGCAAAACGAGCGTAGTTTTCGCTCATGTGACAATGTAACCTATATTATGGCATAATCTAACCTACACATACTTAGTATAAAATCGCTGTGATTTAGTTGAATTTGAAAAACTAAGTCAATTTTGATCATGTTTTCACAGAAAATTTCAAGCCGTAGGAATTGACTTAAAAAAATCATAATTACATTTAGCTTAAAATTATTAATTTTTTTATTGTAAATTTAAGATAAATGTAAAATAAGCAGCACTCAATCGCGTAAGTCCCGATCCCGTGGGAAGATCCGGGATAAAAAGTAGTTAAAATTTCCCATTACAAACATAAATCCTAAGTACATCCAACTTTTTTATAATATTAGTAATAATTGACTAATAATTACCAGATATAGATAAACACCGCCCGTAAATTTTAGTAAAGTCATCTGTTATAACAAAACCTATACAAACTTTTGAAAATGATTCACACAGATTGCGTTAAGATATTTTTTAAACTTTTAAGCTATTGCATAGCTTTTATCGCGGGCATTGAGCGCGGCGACCGAATCAAGAAATTCCGTAACGAAAATAAAACATAACACCCCCCGCTTACCATGTAGCTCGGCCGAGCGTTCGCTAACGTGTAGGTATATGTATTTTTTGAAGTGAAAACTTCTTTAGCGGCGTTGAGCACTTTTTCTGTAATGGGTATAAAATCTTAAACTCGCGTCAGGACACGTGACCTGATCGAAAAAGCGTAAGACGGATGGAGAGTAGACAGCTATCCCCTCTCTACGGCGCGGCGAAAATGTATGCCTGGGCTTACTGTTTTTAATTTGGCTGTGAGTGTATTAAGACGTACATATGGTATTTTTTAACGGACGACTATTGACGGACGACAAATGTCGGACGACTATTTGTCGGACGACTATTGACGGACGACTATTGACGGACGACAAATGTCGGACGACTATTTGTCGGACGACTATTGACGGACGACAAATGTCGGACGACAAATGTCGGACGACAATTTGTTGGACGACAAATGTCGGACGACTATTTGTGGTCCGACAATTTTTTTTTTTTTTTTTTTTTTCAGTTAACATTATTATATTTCTCTTTTTAATATTTTCTAACAGTAGCTGATCATCTTCAAAAAATAAAATTAAACTAGTTAAGTAGCCGTGGTAAAAAAAATATAGATATAAGTATAAATTGGAAATTAAAAACACGGTAAATATCCTTTATTAAATAACTTAGAAGTAGTATTAAGAATTTTTATATGCCTTTTTGTTGATGAGTAGCACTCTATTACATGTAATTATTAGTCAATGATTATGAAAATATAAAAGTAAATATTTTAAAATATATTTTCCTAAATATAACACTAATTGAGCGTCCTCCTAAATTCTAAAGTCAACAAACATTAGACATTTCATAACATTTTGATATTTGGTTTAAAATCTAAAACAATAATTAACAACAGCACCTTTTATCACTGCTCTTCGTTGTTTAAATTGAGATATTTATATTTAAGTTATAAAATATATTTATAAAAATATGTTTATAAATATAACAATAATTATATTAATTAAAACATTGTTTTAATATTTGCGGCATATTTATATAAGATAGTTTTAAAAACATTTATAAAAAGAAATATGTTTATAAATTTAACAATAATTATTATTACATTAATTAAAACATTAAGTATATGAAACTTTATCGGCATAATTAATTTAGTTTAAATTATATTATAAAATCTTAATAAGCGATCATTTTAACGCACTTTTTTGTAACTTATAACTAAACAAGTAATAAATATATGTCATTTTATTTATAAAGTAAAATATGCCAACTAATTAATATACTTATTTTAAATATTTTCAGTGATGTTAACGAAATTTATATTATTAAAAGAAAAGAAACAACAAGAAAACTTTGCAGAATTTAACGAAAGATAAATTATGTATTAAATAACCATACAATATTTTATAAATTATTATATTATTCTTTTATACAACAAATATTGTTGTAACATATTGTTAAATAGGTTATAACCTAAAAAAAATATATTATAAAATATTTTATATCATTCTTTAAAATAAATATGTTTCTTATTATGCTGTAGTTATTATACTATAAAGTAGTATATAATTATACTATAAGTGTTGTGAGATTATAGTAGGTATATGGCCACTTTAGTTAACCATGTACATGGGCCATTCTGGGCACGCTGCTGGGGGCGGTATGGGTATAGGAGAGCCACCATTCACTGAGACCACTTCTGGCATCTGGAAAATATAATTAGGTTAACCAATGTATTAGGAAATGTGACATCGAAAATACTAAGAAAGTCTATTGCTCCATACTAATGACGAAAGATTTTTTGTTTGTAACGAGCTCCGAAACTACTGGAGCGATTTTGATGAAACTTGGTATAAAGATACATTGATTCATTGGGAATAACATAGGCTAGTTTTTATCTCGATATTCCCACGGGATCGGGAGTTACCCGGGTGAAACCGCGGAGCGTAATCTTGACCTTTTTGAGCATGATCACGAAAAAATTCCTATGAGATTCTTGTGCTTTCTTCTCATTGGTGACCGCGTTCCAATGGCACTTAGTTTTTAAGACGTTTCAATGTGATTTTATGTATGCATATTTCCATACAAATGACTTTGTTCGATTAATAATAATAGGTATTATGTAATTTTATAATAAAATTAATTACCTGTAATAGCTGTATTTCTCGTCTACCCGTATTGTGGGTACCCGATACGGGTAGACGAGAAATACAGGGGCGGCGGGGGGAGTGTAGCGCCCATTGGCGGGTAGTAGCAGATACGTTAGTGAACATGGAGATTATTAAACTTACCATGGGCTGCGGATGATGCGGTGGATGATAGTAGTATGCTGGTGACACGGGCGGCGTCGCACTAACGAGTATTTGAGTGAAAAAATCGGACAAAAATATTTAATTTATTTATATAATTTTATGTGCAATTAAATTAAATAAAACACAAAGTTTGACCAATATAATAATTATATATTTAAAATTTTACATCTTTTTACATTTTTAGGATTCTTCAACTTCTTCTTCGTCGGAACTTTCGTCTTCGCTTTGTCTATTTTTAAATACCGTGCTGGCAGACATCATTTCTATTGCCTCCTTTGAGAAAGGCTGTCTTTTTTTATTTTGCGTCTTTCTGCTGCAGCTGATAAATGGATCTGAACTTAAAAGAAGTCTGTTTATTATATCTATGTTGCAGTCTCTGCGCGAAAATTTGCGGGAAAAATGTAATCTGTATTGCCTAAAATGTTTGTTTCGGGCTTCAGCTGCCTCTTCCGATAACTGGCCAATAGGTAGGAGTGCATGAGCTATTACTTCACCTCCATGTATCAAAATTTTGTGTATGGTTGGTGACATGGGATGCCAACCATACAGATCGACATATATTTTTGCAGTTTCATTTGCGTATGCTTCAAATTTTTCTACATCAATGTTATTGCCACTTGATATTACTTCTAATATAATTTTAAACCTTTTTATTAAATCGACATTGATGCCAGTTATTCTTGAGGAGCATTCCGGATCTGCAAAAAATCTCCTTGACGTGTTCCCGTCATTAGTGTTCCCAAACCCTGCTTTGGGAACATCTACGAGTAATCCCATTTCCTCTTTAAAGGCTTTTTGTAGTTTTTCTTTAGTCTCTTTTACAATTATTTTTTCTTCTGTAGACCGTGCTTGCCATTTTTGTAAAGGCAATTTATAGGCTAAATGTAAAATAGATTCGAAAAATCGAATTCTTGCGTGAAGAATTGATAATCCAAACTTCAACGTTTCTACTTTACTTTCTTTTTTAATTAATTTATTAAAATCCTTCGAAGTCTGTCCGCAAATGTAGCATCTCATTGTAGATGAGGTGTCTGTAGCAGCATTACATACCTTGCCATCAATCATGGTAAGTAACAGTTTATGTTTTATTTTGCTGCCATCAATTTCTGTCTCCTGAAGCTGTTCGGCTTGGTTTTCAATGTATTGTATTTCTTGTTTTGTGATATCTTTTGTTTCATTTATAAATCTTATACGTATGGGTCTGCAGAATCTGACTGAAGACGGAACCGGATTTTGCCAAATGATTTTTTTCTCCTCTTCTTCAATGATAACAGATAGTCTTAGAGGCACTAGTGAGCTTTGAAAAATATTTGCATCACTATCTCCGTGATTTTCGAATTTTTGCTTGTATTGTGTCTGCTGAGATCCGTCACATCCCCATTTCGAAATTAACACCATATTTTGTTTTTCTTCTTCAGTGCATGACGTATTGACAACCTCCGCTATATATTTGTACAAGCGCAATGCAGTGTGATTTAGTAATGCTTGAAGTTTAACTTCTGCGCTTGTCTCAGTGACATGTATTGATTCTTCCTCGGGATAACATTCAATCTTAGCCATTTGTATGACAGAATAGCATGGGTAAATAGCTTTACCAGATCTGTGGATTATTTCCCATTGTCTTCTAGTGAAATCACCTTCAACAAAGATAGCCAGTGCTTCTGCTGGCGTATATTTTTTTACAGTTGTTTGCTTCTTGGTACTAGAAATAACTTTTCTAAGTTTAGTAGCTCTGGTGGGTGAAGCCATTAATTCTTTAATTATTTTTGATGCATCTTTATTTCCTGAAGTGCCCTGACTCACGCCAGCAGCATAAGTCAACTCCTCGACAGATACTTGTTCACGCAGATCTTTTGTTTTTCTCCGTTTGCTACGGTCACACACATCTTCAAATGATTTTTTTGGACGTCCAGGTTTTGGTAAGGTCATTTCAGGCCAGTTAGGTAATTCCATCGAAGATGTAAGCCACACTTCATTACTTTTTAAAAACCGTTCTTCTTTGTATGAAGCTCCTCTCCACTTCTTTTTGAATTCACTTTTAAAGTGCTTCAAACCATTTACCATTTTATGTTTCTCATGTTCCGGACAATTTGTCAATTGGACAAGTCTATCTTCAAACAATGAAAACTTTTCTTCTATTTTGTGGCCCTTGAATTCATTCAAGATCTCCCACAATGCTCTTCTAGTAAATATCTTGATAGTTCTCGAATTATCTGTACGACAAATAAATAAATATATTAACTTAAAATAATTGTGTAATTTTTACGTACGATTTAAAAGTCATATAAAACAAAATGGCGGACGTAGGCGGATGGTTTTATTATGATTTACAATAGCCAACAAATCAATTATTATATTGTTATAAAAGTTGTAGCCCGACAAGACACGACATATACATAAAAACACGATTGTTTGAAAAAGTAAAGCAAAAAAATGTACCTAAATTGTAACTGTTTTCATATCACATAAAAATATAAATTTTATACGACAAAGTAATCATGTAATATTTTAAAATGTAGTACATACCTTCTTCTGCCATATCCAATAAAAGTTTTTTCTAAATTGAACCACACAACTGTGAAGCGAAGTTATAGTGCGAACAAAAGTGCCGAAAACAAAGACATGCGACTCCACGAACGGCTGAGTTTCGACTGATTTGTTAAAACAGGTCTAGAGCGGGGGGATTTTTAATGGCCGCCGTCTAAAAGGTCGGTTACCTGGCTATAGGAACAATAGCTTACATGACACTTTTGACTAAGTTGCACATTTTTACTTATGTCCGATTTTATTGATCTAATAATCGTTAGTGCGTCGGGTACCCCCAATACGGGTAGCCGAGGGGCGGCGGACGTAGTGTGGGCCCATTGGCGGGTAGTAGCAGATACGTTAGTGAACATAGAGTATATCTACACTTACCATGGGCTGTGGATGATGCGGTGGATGATAGTAGTGTGCTGGTGACACGGGAGGCGTCGGGTACCCCCAATACGGGTAGCCGAGCGGCGGCGGAGGTAGTGTGGGCCCATTGGCGGGTAGTAGCAGATACGTTAGTGAACATAGAGTATATCTACACTTACCATGGGCTGTGGATGATGCGGTGCATGATAGTAGTGTCACCACACGGGAGGCGTCGGGTACCCCCAATACGGGTAGCCGAGGGGCGGCGGAGGTAGTGTGGGCCCATTGGCGGGTAGTAGCAGATACGTTAGTGAACATAGAGTATATCTACACTTACCATGGGCTGTGGATGATGCGGTGGATGATAGTAGTGTGCTGGTTGCACGGGAGGCGTCGGGTACCCCCAATACGGGTAGCCGAGGGGCGGCGGAGGTAGTGTGGGCCCATTGGCGGGTAGTAGCAGATACGTTAGTGAACATAGAGTATATCTACACTTACCATAGGCTGCGGATGATGCGGTGGATGGTAGTAGTGTGCTGGTGACACGGGAGGCGTCGGGTACCCCCAATACGGGTAGCCGAGGGGCGGCGGAGGTAGTGTGGGCCCATTGGCGGGTAGTAGCAGATACGTTAGTGAACATAGAGTATATCTACACTTACCATGGGCTGCGGATGATGCGGTGGATGATAGTAGTGTGCAGGTGACACGGGCGGTGTCGGGTACCCCCAATACGGGTAGACAAGGGGCGGCGGAGGGAGCGTAGCGCCCATTGGCGGGTAGTAGTACGTTAATGGACCTAGAGATCACACACAATATTAGTCAGACTAAACATTTATAGCCTGCTATTCGAGTGACGTAGCTAATAAAGTTCTAGACAAACAGACGCTACTAGTCGACTAGACTATTGATTTGTCAATTAACGCAAGGTCGTGCGACTAAGCGTGCAGGTTTGTTAAGTACTTAATTAAAGCTTCTTTATTTCTATAATACGTTGGCTTAGAATGTTTAATAAACTAATTACAATTAATTTGATACACACAAATAATTTGAAGTAAATCGTTTTATTCTTGTTTTTTTACAGTAGGTAGTTCGAATTGTGAATTAAATATTTCATGCAAAATCTTGTTAGTCACAATATTGTATCTGATTCTTTAAATTATGATTTTATGACGGTTAAACCGAAACCTACATAATTAAGTAAATATTTTTTTATATATTCTACGTAGGTAAATACATATTGGAACCTTTCCCAGGACTATATACCGTTTTGAGCCAGTATGATATATGATTTTCCCCTATGTAGGTAAATAACTATGTGGATTATTACTAGGTATTCAATGCTTTATTTTATTCGAAACTGAGATCCGACATTCGATAACAATTATGAAAAATTTTTATCGATTTTTTTTAACCTTTTTATTATAAAAAAACTATTTTCGGAGGATGACATTTATTTACATACCAACTAGTTGTCCCGGCAAATGTTGTTTTGCCATTTACCAAAAAAAAGAGAAAATAAAGAAAAAAAAATTGATGTTCGATTCTCAGACCTAACGAATATACAAAAAACTTTTCATTTCACTTTTCATGCATACCTACAAATAAAAAAGAATTTTGACTTTTACTTAAATTGTACATAATGGTATGTTATTGATGTCAATTTTTTGAATAGTTTATATTCTAGGCCTACATGATTTAAAAAATAACTAACTTTTGAGGGATTAAAAAAAAAAGATGAAATCCACGTCTAGTTTATACTGAATTTACTTACGCAAATAAACAACGATACCGGACTTTAAATTTAATAAAATATTTCTATAGAAAAATACGCAGTATGCCACCCTCCTAATAGTTTTCATTATTTTTTGTTTTAGTTGAAAAAAGAACCATCTTAATAAGTTTCGATATTCTTTATTTTTGTAGAAAATTTTAGAAAGAATGGGTAGTTTTATTTTAATGTTTCGAAATATCGTATCAAAGTTCCACCATAACAGATACAAGTAATAGACGTACAAATGAATTAAAAACAATGAACACTCACCAAGATTTGAACGCATACAGTCCACCAAAGCAGTGCATTTACACCATATTCTGTTACACACGTCGTCACCAAGCTGTAAACTTTACCGAACTTATGCTCGCCTGGTAGCCTTACTTAGCTAGCACCGATTGTTGCGATCTCAACAACTCATATTACAGATAAAATCTTTTGAAATTGCTGTTAAATGTATTGAAAATGTAGTTAAAGTATGTTCAAATTGTAGTTAAATGTATTGAAAATGTAGTTAAAGTATGTTCAAATTGTAGTTAAATGTATTGAAAATGTAGTTAGAGTATGTTCAAATTGTAGTTAAATGTATTGAAACTGTAGAGAATATGTTGAAATTGTAATTAAATGTATTGAAACTGTAGTTATATGTTCAAATTGTAGTTAAATGATTTGAAGCTGTAGTTAGAGTATGTTAAAATTGTAGTTTAATGTATTAAAACTATAGTTAGAGTATGTTCCAATTGTATTTTTTTAAATTGTTGTTAAAGTATGTTCATGTTGTAATTAAATGTATTGAAATTGTAGTTAGAATATGTTGAAATTGTAGTTAAATGTATTGAAACTGTAGTTATAATGTTTAAATTGTAGTTAATTGTATTGAAACTGTAGTTGCAAGATGTTTGAATTGTAGTTAAATAATTTTGTAGGTCTATTTAAATTATGGTAACATTATGTTTTTATATTTTTTTTATGAAGTTGAGATCGCAACATAAATAAATGCCAATAAAATAAAGATAAGTAATAGATAGTTTAAAAATGTGTCCCACAACAATGAGAAAATAGTACTTACGCATATTAACCGATGTGTCAATAACATACGAGTATTAGGTTTTAGGGCCATTGTGACCCGGGTGCCCAAGAAATTGAAAAAAAAAAGAGAAATTATTCAATTAATTCCGATATACCCACATTGCGTTGCAATTTCGCCAAGTCAATGAATAAATTACCCAAAGAAATTGGCAGATTAATCGGTGATTTATTTATGGAATGTAGCTAAATCAACGTCACTGTCAGAGCTCTGCTTCGTTTCTTGCTGAACTTTTAACAAAGAAGTGAGATTAACTTCATCCTTTTACCTTACATCCAACGGATTTCTAAAGACGGTCCACCTCAAAATAGTTTTTCGTAAATGATTACGAAAACGTTTTTTAACGTGATATCTAACGAAACTGGTGAGTGCACTTCACAAAAAAATGTGACGTCATGCGTTATTATGACAAGTAACTATAGCAACGTATTGAAGTATGCAAAAAAGTAATGTCAACGTTACAAAAGAGTTCTTATGACGTTATCACGTAAAATTATTCTCCGTAAATCGACTTTACAGTCAACGATTGTTTTTTTTTTTAATTTCATGAGCACCCGGTGTTCTTTCTCCTTGACGCCATTTTGTGGTTCCACAACTAGAAATACACCTTTTTGGTTGTTTTTTAATGATGTTTTTTTTAAGTTGTGACGTCACAACATGGCGCTAGGCCATGTTGTTATATTGAACGAGTAGAGAGGGTGACCTGACCCATTGTTTATTATTTAAGCACAAATATTTGTTTCTTCTACGACACACAAGCCTTGGTCTCTCTCACCTTCCATGCAGTTCACAAGCTATCAGGGCTTCGACTAATTTGTTTAAGTAATTCAAGATATATCTACTTAGTATTAGGGTTAGATTTAATAAACACAGATAATATATTGTGCCTTTTTTGACTTGTCTGTCTGTTTGTTTATGTGTTTGAATCGTAAGGGCACCTGTAAGGGTACGGCTATGCCGAAGATAAATCGCACATCACACATCGATTCAACTCCATCTATTTCTAAAAAAATATTATAAAGAGGAAAGATTTTTTTGTTTTTTGTTGGTAACGAATAGGCTACAAAACTACTGGACCGATTTAGATGAAACTTGGTATGAGGATACATTGATTAATTGACAATAACATAGGCAACTTTTTATTCCGATATTCCCACGGGATCGGGACTTACGCGAGTAAAACTGCGCACGCGCATGTCGAAAAATGCATCACTGCGATACATAGATTCAAGTTTATAATGTGCTCTAGCGCGTGATTGGTCAAATCAAGATTACCGTGCCCCGTCTTGCTCGCACCGCACTACTTCGTACCTTACTTGTGCGATGTTAATGTGCAATGCATCTCCGGCATACCCTAACTTTGAACTGGGTTCTTATTTTTATTTTTTGGAAAAAAGTTCCTTGAGTATATTCTAACTATTTGGTACCTATATTCTTAAGTCTCTTCGCGACCAGACTATTGTAACATAGTCCAAACGTCAAAAAGAAGAGAAATATAAAAACAATACGCGAATAAGACCCGAGAAAATAATTACTATGAATATAAATCGTGTGAGTTTAAAAAGTTTAAATTCTAAATTTGTTTGTTGCTTGAATTACTTAAAATGTTAAAACGCCCCTCTATTAAATCAATGACGAAGCCAAGAAGTGCTGTTGAGAATCCTAATCAATCCCTTATGATAAATAAAATCATGTATAAAATATACATCCCATAATACTGTCAATTTTATAACAAACGACAATACGAGAATACTGGACAAATTGTGATTTTCATATTTTAAGTTTGTGAGCCAGCACTGGGCTTTTTCGGAAATATTTTCAAGGAAAAAATTCGGCCAAGTGCGAGTCTGACTCGCACACAAAGGGTTCCCAAATACATCTCCATTTTAAGATTTAGGAAAAGCGAAATCTCTCGCCGAGTATGTCATTAAATACTGGATTAGGATTCCGTATGCCTATTTTGGTGATGACGATCGCGAAACACAATTTCGGAAATAGCGTTTATTCAAGAACATAATATGAATAGAAACCACACATCATTTTAGATATAGTGTACGATGCAAGTCATTCGATTGAAGTACGCGCGAACCGATCCACCTTATTAAGGTGGCGCGACAGATGCGCCATATTCAAAAACGACCTTTATAAGGTTGTGCGACAGCCGAGGAGTAGATAAGTAGGTAAGTACATAAAGATAAGAAAGTATAACAGACTTTTTATTTCAAAATTATAGGTTAGAGATGATTGATCCCAAACAAAAACAGAATAGCGAACCTTCGTAAATAATAATGAAATGTATATCTTAATTTCGCCTGCGAAGTTACTTGGCCACGTAGCGTGTGGTTATAGTAAGTTCGAGTCTTGCCGCGGAGCAAGATTATAGAGATGCATTTTTCCTTGAAAATATTTCTAGGCTAATTGATGTCGAGTTATCTCGATGCCGTGTACGTAAATAAACTTCACAGTTATAAACGCGTCCACATCAACAAATATTTTAGATGGCCAGTAATTTACAGCCATATTATAGTGTACCGAACAAACACAATAGTTAGTATGATAACGTCACAGTTTTGATAAAAAGTATGATACTTTACAGTGAGGTTAAATCTCTAGAGCGAACGCGTTTACGGTGTGAACAGAACTATGAATACATTGGGCAAATAATTTGTTAAGATTTATCTTTGAAAAATCAAAATATGTAGTAAGTGTATTAAGACAGAAAATGAGGAAATTTAAAAGGCCTTTAGGCACAACAGACATAGTAACTTCAAATGTCGCAGTGCACTTTGAATCCAACACCTATTGATAAAAGATATTACGGTGAACAAATAATGCCTTCACACTAAGCCACTAAAGTGTCTCAGAAATTGGATATTTGTTAAAACATGACGCATCACGTTTCTTCCACAAACGTTTTTTTGGCATAATTTGTTCGTCGTAATGCCCTTTATCGATAGACACGGGCCATAAAATGCACCGCGCAAAAATAAATCACTACACCAAGCTCCCATGGAAAAAATCAAGACCCCTTTGTGAATCATTAATGCCAAAGTAGCGACACCTATCGAGTTTATTTGCCAAATGTAAGCACAGAGTTATGTAAAGCTATTAGGAGGCGGGGAGAAGTGATTGTGCTAGGTATCCAGTAACTTGTGAAGGAGTTATTCTACATGAGTGGATTGTGGGTGGTTACTATATATATTTATTTTGTCTCACGCACCTGTAGTAGTCAAAAATACCTAACATAAGCCTAAAAAACTTAATTTATTTTTGATTTTTTAGAAACCCTGGTCAGGTTTTAAATTGAAAAATATCGCTCGAATCAACTTAAATTTACATTAAAACATTTTGAACAAAAAAATAGCTTCCAACAATTTTACACGAATCCATAAATACCAACACCAACATTTAAACGAAAAATAATTTTTTTTAATTAAATAAATTTACCAAAACTCAACATTTTAATGACAGATTTCTTCCAGGTTACCTACAAACCTATGTAGTAGAAATACTTTATTTTGGCAAAGCACGCCCGCCGCATAATGCCAAACGTTCTAACCAACTAAGAAACCAATCACCCAGAAATAAGTTAGTAAACATATACCCTCTTATTCATAGCGTTCGATAACCCTTCGATTGTTAGTAAAATAAGTTTTGCGCATAAGTGCCTAAACACGTACGATTTCTATGGTCAATCGAACGTATCGACTGATTCAGGGCAGACATACGTAATTGTAATTTTAGCAAAATTAAGTCATTGATTATTTCAATTTATGTTAATGCGCAAAACTTACTTTAGCTATCGAAAGCTTATACAACGTACGTTATAAGAGGAATAGACAATATCGAAATATAAGCATGTTAGATCCTTCACAAGGAGGTACTATAGCACAACCACGAACCATTCAAACTCTGATTACTACACGAGTCTTTATTCACCGTGTAAATGTATACTAAACTATACTTAATCAAAAAAATCATCGTACTAAACATAAACAGCTTGATTTCAATAAAAAATAATCGGTTAATATAAAAAAAACAGTGTGGCGAGTGATATTGTCAAATAACCTCGCTATGAGGTTAATCCTTAAGTGGGATTAAACCCCGCTAAGTGAAGTAGAAAACTCTATTTCATTGTGACCCCAAAATTATGTCGTTTAGTTACCTCACACCACGATCCCCCAGTCACTAGAAACGTGGTATTTCAATAATAAATACAATCAAAAATTTTGAATCGTCACCCAAAATATACTTTTGAAAAATCTCTATTAATCTCACCCGCTTTAATAATATTTAAAATCTCTGTTTCATAATAATATAGATAACTCATTATTTCAATTTAGGCAGTTACGTAGGTTGACCTTACCTAGCATGTCTGACAAAAAAAATGAATGAAGAAAAAGAAATAATTAAGTTGTTATTTTTTAAAATCAGCGGGTCAGTGTTTGACCACTATCACACCTGCCTGACGATGAGGTCTCAGATGTAGCAAACGCTTCTAGAAGATTCTAGTTTATTTCAGCCTTACCTTTCGACACAAATTGTACCCGTTACCAAAATTCGATAAATTCCTTCAATCTAAGCCAGCTTATATCACCAACTAAGCTATCTGTGCGAACTACGCGGTGATTTGTTTGTTTAGTCCATAGATACGCATAACAGCGCCGGCGGCCAGCTAACAAACCCACAATTGCATGCAAATATTATCGAAATACCCCGTTGATAGTTTTTACGAATAAGACACTGAATAGCATCGAGAAAGAGAGGAAGCTTTGAAAGAAAGAAGTAAAATGACTGGAGGAATACCGCTTACCAGTAGCTTAAATATGTTACACCAAATGTACCAAATGGTTTAAAATCGACAAAGATATGAGGTCCCCCTACATGGTAGGGGGACCTCATTTTTCGGTACATTAGGCGTAGACTTTAAAATAACCTTATACAATGACGTACAAGTTTTTATACCCTATATGGTGCTCTGTGGAAAATGCCCAAACAAAAAAGTTAGATATAAAAAATGGTATTTACGACGCGTATTTGTCTCCTAGACGGACTGTTTGAAAGTCATGCCACCATGTTTATAATGCAATAGCTACCATTTAGGCAATAAACACACAGACCCGAAAAACTTTTCAACATGCTCATTTTCCAAACAAAACTCCATATAGTTTGGATACACCGTGTTGGGTGCAAACTGAGAAAAACTACAAAAAAGGGGTAGTAAAGTAAAGGTATGGAGACTGGCATGGTTGTCATTTCAATATTTTGTTTCAATTTTTTTTTATATAATATTAAGGACAATAAAGGTCTTTAATTCAAATAACAAAATTAAATGCTTTATAATAAACAACCGTAAAGTATCAGGTTTGCTTATTATTTGATGATTTTTAGGGATCCGTAGGTACCTCAAACGGTAAAAAAGGGAACCCTTATAAGACCACTTTCTTGTCCGTCTGTCTGTTATTTGTTAACCGACTTCAAAAAAGGAGGAGGTTCTCAATTCGTCGCGTATATATTTTACATTACATTACAAGAAAACCTGACAGTTAACAAGATTTTATTACATGCCATTTTTTTGTTTGTATTAATGTTCTCTATACATTGATATAAATTTTAAAGGTGGCCGCGTCACTAAAATGGCAGACGTTTACAATTCCAAAATGTTGCAAGCCCTTTAACTTTATGTTAATCTCAGTGTGAACCCAACTTTATACATTATTTGACCATAAAATGAACACAAAATAAGTACAATAAAGGTTCTTTCAGACTAAGTACAAACTTTCGGTCGTTAGATAGTTCATTGACAGATTTTAAGTAACTAATAAATGCACGCGAAAATATTTTTTTCGTAAAAACAACCTAATTTGAAATCAAAATGTAACGTTCTAATCTGCTCTTTAGAACATAATTTTCCTACTACGAGTACTAAGGCTTTGCAATTAGTTGTCCCAAAAATCTAGGTTTTGAATTTGGCGTCAATTATGGTAAATGCAATACTAATTTGAATTTAAGGGCCATACGCCAACGATCTTGGTACACAGCCTACTAAATAGTTACTACTGACACCGGTCGCCTTCGTTAGTGAAAACTGTTGATTGTTACGAATGTGTTTTGTTTTCCTCAAAAGTGCTGAGATGGAATTGTAGGTGAGATTTTTACCGACATTTTGGTGTGATTTTGAGCCAAACATTTCTTATAGTTTTGAAGCTATCCTAAAATCAAGAATTAAAACTAGTCTAGCTTTGAAATGACAAAGAATTTTCGCCTCGAAATTACGCCAAAATATCGGTAAAAATCTCACCTACAATTCCATCTCAGCACTTTTGAGAAAAACAAAACACATTCGTAACAATCAACAGTTTTCACCAACGAAGGCGACCGGTGTCAGTAGTAACTATTAAATCTTTACTTTTTTTACGAAATCTGATATTTTTTTCTAATTTGGCGAGCATTTAAGGCCGATTCATAACATCAAACTATCAAAAAACAGAAAGTGTAGTCTGAGACGGAGAGGGCAAAGCTTAACTAGCTTATTATGTAGGAATTTCGACATTTAATATACACTGGCTGCTAAAAAAAATGATACACCCATTGGTGAAAAGGGCCTTCGAAAGAATAATGGCAAATTATCAAACAAAAATTACATGTCTGGAAGTTAGGTTCTTGAAGTTCCTATATGTGTAATGGCGTCAAATGTTGATAAAGAACATGAAAAACACGTGACTTTAAATGCTTATATCTTTTTTGACGTTTTATAAATTGGTGAACACCTGCAATCTCAAAAAAGTGTGACGTCACGCGTCGTTACTGGAACGCCTCATGTTATTGACAAGGTAACTATAGCAACGTTTTATCGTTGCCATGGTTACCATCAATGTTTTCTTATGACGTTATCACGTAAAATTATCGTCCGGAAACAGACTTTACAGACAACCATTTTTTTTAATTCAAGTAAACGAAATAGTATCAATTTCATTTTAATCTAAAAAAAAACGGAGAATTGGTCATATATTTTTCTATTTGTGTGTATGCGGATTGCCATGCCATCATTCTTTACCATCCTCTTTTAGATCCAGGTCTCCAGCGATACTTTTCCGTCCCCAAGACATGGTTAAGGGCTCGCTTATAAATTGTAAATTATGTTATCGAAGAATTTGAAAATTCGAAAGGGTGAATCGTTTTTTTTTTGCCAGCCAGTTTAGTTATTCATCTAGACAGTACAAAGATCACCCATAACACCGTGTTTGTGACTGAAGCCCCATATACCTATTTGTGAAATATTGAGACGGCGACACCATACAACAATAAAAAAGATTTTCCATAACTTGTCACCCAATTTGTATAATATATTTCCGGAAAAAATATTTTGGCTGTATGTAATTACAGTAGCTGCCATTTAACTTCTTAATAGTCTATATTAGTCTACGTATTTGTTGATACAGCCAGTATTTTTGACAGAAATATATTTTAATTATTAAATATTTTAAAATTAATATTAAATAAACAAAGACTACAATATGTGGTGTGAGGTCAACATAGATGAATCGTTAAAATTATATGTGAAAAATGCTGTTGTTACGTGATTTTTAGGTATTTCATTCAAGGGTCGGGATAGGGAGGTTAGGATAATGTTGCCAGTTGAAAAAGAACTTGAAAATAAATATTGCCAAACGAAAAAAATTTCATCACAAAATTATCAAGTTTTTAGAGAAAAAATGATAATGTTACCTACAAAAAGATGTTGCCAATTGAAAAAAACTTATAATAAAATTACCTTAATTCATGGAAGTGCAAAAAATGCAAACACAACAACACTAAATATAGTAAACTAATTGCAAAAGTGCATTGTACTCAACAAACTTAAGTAATTCAAAAGTGTAAGCAAACCACAGACTTTTACCGGCAGATAGTATCTGCCAATCAAAAAGTCTCTGATCAGAGTACGCCCAAAGTATTTCAGTACAATTTAAGTACCGTTTCAGACTTAAAATCAACTAGAAAAACAAAATGGAGAAATATCATTCTTCAATTGGAATGTTTACGATTATAAATCACAACGATTAATGATTGAAAAACCTAAGTATAACAACCTCTGATTCTTAATTAGATTAAATGAGAGTTTAACAACTTTATATTAGTCAATATAAATTCAACAAAAGGACTGTATGCACTATCAAACAGCAAATTATCTACATTTATATTATTTTCTTATGCCGCTACTCGATAACCAAACATACTCCTATCTTTTTCTGTCACTTTCATGACAATAGGCTATGGTCCAAATTGGATACACAGCGTTTTCCAAACATGTTCCAGTCAAGTTAGTCGCTGCTATATTTTTCTGTAATTTTCATGACAATAGGCTATGGTCCAAATTGGATACACAGCGTTTTCCAAACATGTTCCAGTCAAGTTAGTCGCTGCTATCTTTTTCTGTAATTTTCATGACAATAGGCTATGGTCCAAATTGGATACACAGCGTTTTCCAAACATGTTCCAGTCAAGTTAGTCGCTGCTAGCTTTTTCTGTAATTTTCATGACGATAGGCTATGGTCCAAATTGGATACACAGCGTTTTCCAAACATGCTCCAGTCTAGCGACTAACTAGTCGCTGCTACTTTTTCTGTCATTTTCATGACAATATGCTATGGTACAAATTGGAGACACAGCGTTTTCCAAACATGCTCCAGTTCAGTTAGTCGCTGCTACTTTTTCTGTCAATTTCATGACAATAGGCTATGGTCCAAATTGGATACACAGCGTTTTCAGTGCTAACTAGTGTGAGCTATATTTTCATCTTGGACCGTATCTACGACTGTCTGGTGCAAGTATAATAAAGGAGAAGAGTGAATCTGGAGAGTATCAATTTCGACTCTTAGCCATCGATTTAGTTAGGTTATCAAATAATTGATGCCGCGAATCTTATCTATTCGCGAAAACAGTCTGGATAATAGTGGTCGTGATACAAAATATGCTATGTATAACACTGACCAATCGGAGCGCTGCTTTCAGCTTTACCGGAAATTGTCTATGATACCATAGACAAATAGTAGCGCTGTTAACAAAGTTACATAGCTTACTGTAGACTGTAGAGTATGTATTCCGTGATTGTGCAGACTACTAGCGAGATTTAAGTCGCGATTAATAATAAGCCAACTGTCCTGTTTTTTAAAAACCATAGACAAAAATAGTGCGTAGAGTTATTGTCGATAAACGCATACAGTCCAAAATATAGAGATTAAAATCTAACTAATTTTCTACATAGATGCTCTCTTCCTTCTAAGTATTTATAAGTCTATAAAAAGCTGTCTTTTCACGCGTAACTAACTTAATAAGTATAATAAAAACTTTAAAACGATATAAAGAGTTTTCAAGATAAATTCATAAGTAAAATATCAAACGTTTATCAAAGGCACTTTAAGTTTAGCGCTCAAACGCTATTTGAGCGTATTTTGTCATATTCAAAACCCTGTTTCGATCGTCGCTAGCGACTTTACGGTTCAACCAAATTATTTGTACAGTCGGAATTTTATGGAACTAAAAGTCTACTAAGACAATTGGTTAGAATTGCGTAGATACTAGCGCCACAATGAACTGAATAAGTAACTCGGTCGAACAGTACTAATATTTTAAGATGTTTTGTCTACACTCCAGGGTAGTAGGGGTAAGTAGGAAACATAGAAAGTCCAGCCGGAAAAGGGGAACCCATAGCAGACGCTGGAAGAGCAGATAATGCTCCGTAACCGGCAGGTAAGGCAGTAGGCATAGCAGTAGGCAATGCATTAGTCGCATACGATAACATAGGGGAAGTGTTCGCGTAAGAGAATATAGGAGCAGACGTGCCGTAAGAAAACACTGGGACGGATATAGGAGTCATTTGATGAGGCATTGTGTATTGACGTTTTGCGGACGTCGCTTCTGTAGGAGTAAAGGCCCTATCATAAGTTCTTTTAGTTGGTAACATTGTTTGGAGTTGAGGGATGGAGTATGTCGGAGTTGGCGGGGCCGGAGATCGTAGTACGTTCGGATAGGGCATCATCGGCAACATGGGAGGTCTTAAGGAGGCGAGTAGGAGGTTCTCATGTTGTCTTGCCAGGAGGTTTTGATGGGCGATATGTTGGGCGAGTAAACGCGGGGCTGGCGCAGGAGGTGGTGGGGATATCAACGTACCGGGGGACAGAACCTTCGGAGACGTGGCTGGAGTGACTCCGCCTGTCAGCACCATGCTCATGTCCTCGCCCGAACACTGGAACACCTGCGAAATGATAAATTAAAGTCACTATATTGTTACCTATAGGAAACTTATCATGGGTTGTAGAGTGATCTTCAGATTGCTGTAACTTTGTGATATGTTGTTTGCAAATCTATTGAATAGTAATAGAAACTCACCACAGTTCACTACTGCAAGCAGCATAAACAAAACATAAAATATTGGTATTAAATGATGGTCTACTACAGATTTCAGCTAAAGCTCAGAAACGTCTTCACACATAGATTTTCTTAAACCATACCTAATTAAGGAGTTAAAACTCACACGCACAATGGCCCAAATGAAGAGGCTAAGTGCGGAAACAGCCCCGTAAAACTAAACTAAGGAGTTAAAATGAGGAATGCCAATGTCTTTATATTACAAAAGACAACGCACTGCCTGATCTGGTATCCCACCTCAACGCATTTTCTTGTTAAATGCTTCAATGGGTGACTTTGAGCGTTATCTACCACATGGACTTCAACCATCACAATGCCCCCTCATTGTGCTTAAATAGCTTATGTAACGTCCCGGTGCAAAAGTTAAATTAAAGCCCTTCAAATTCAAGCTGGTTCAGTTATGCTTCTCCGATAGCTTCGCCACTGCATATAAGGGTTAATATAGGGGATAAAAGGCCAGATAGAGGGTGATGAGGGGGAAAAATAGGGGATAAAGTATTATAGACAACTACAGCCTATACTGACGTGACCGACCATAAGGCAGCAAATTGGCTGTCATATAGGGGATGAAAAGACAGACATGGAGAGATAAGAGGGTAAAATAGGGGATAAAGCTATTACAGACTATTCTGACATGACCATAGTTGCTAAAGTACCCACCTCAATATACCGCTGTTTCTTGCCAAACGTCATGAATCTATGGTGTTTCTGTTGTGCACAGAGGAACGCGCTGGCTTCACTGTCCATCTGTATGAATGCTTCGCCGCTGGGGTGGCCTTGCGCGTTGTACACCATATGGACGCCAGCTACGACGATGTTCTTTGAAAACTCGTCCAGGAACTGTAGGATGTTTTCCACCTTCGAAAGACGGAATGATTATGGAATTATGCTTGATTGTCCCTTATTGTAAGCAACATTGAAAACCATGGAAACGACACCCCTTTATGTACCAAATATTATTTACTGTAGAATGTTTTCCACCTAGGAAAGACGGAATGATTACGAAGTTTGGCTTGATTGTCCCTTAATGTGAGCAACCTTGAAAACCATGGAAACGACACCCCGGTATGTACCAAATATTATTTACTTTAGAAGTTTTAGCTACGCACTGCGGTTTTACGCGCATAAAAAACTGAACCCGTAGGAATATCAGGATAAAAAGTAGCCAATATATTCATCCAGGTTTTCAGCTATTTGCATACCGAGTTTCATTGCAATCGCTCCAATGATGGAGTAACAAACATACACTTTCTATCTTATATATTTCAAATTCTCTGCTTTTTACCCCCTTAGGGGGTCGACTTTCCAAAAATAACGGACATCTACGTTCTAAAAGGAACCATGCGAAGTTTGAGACTTATAGCTATCGTTATTTCAGATATTTCGTGCAGATTTTTTCTGTCTTTTAAATATAGAAGATAGTAAAATAATTTAACTGTTTATTTACCTGTGCCTCAAAAGGCAGTCCTCTCAGCCTGACGCAGTCTTTAGCAGTGCCAGAAGTGATCACATGTTGTGGTACCAACGCGCAAGTGGGTAACAGGCTCTCGGTAGGCACCGCTGCAGGCGTACTGCTTTGACTCGTCCTCGTTTCCAATGAACGGTTTAGCACCTGGAGTATTAAGGTTATACATTATAATATTTCTTTCTTTTAGCGATATCGCCAATCGATAGATTTTGGCATAAGATGAAACTGTCTACCATTTTTTTCTCTTCTTCTTTTTCTTAATTAATTAACTTAACTTAAAAATATAAAGTTAGAAAAAGGTAGTAATAATTTGGCTTAAAATTACTTGAGTTACCGGCGTCCAAACTAGGTATAAACCTGTATCTTGGAAGTCGGGGATCCTCCATCTATCTTACTTTGATAGTATATAACATATTTTTTATCACAGTTGCTCATAAATTGGATCTTATTAAACCGCTTTTAGGCTCATAATGCAACGTATTATACACGCGTGCGATAAAAAAAAATCCAACTAGTGCTAAAATAATACGTCATCCCGATATGTCAAATACGTATCTTTTTTTTTTTTTTCTTCAGTTATGGCTTCGCACGGTTTGTGCATATAGCCAGTATCAAGTAATATTTTGCATCAAGTTATGGCCCGATTTACAGAAATCGGGCTCAAAGTGTTTCAAGATGGTCAAGTCGTCAAGTCACAGTTTGTCAAGTCAGGGGTCATAGTAAAGCGGTGGCTACTTTACTATAACCTTGTAGGAGATTTTGGAGGCAACGAGAAAAGTCCATGTTTGACACTGATTTTTACTTTCACTACACTTGTGCACTTTCACAGAACTAAATTAGATAACTTTCCACCGGAATTATACAATTTAACTCGGTTTACAACTAAGTTTCGTGTAAATAAAACTGCAGCACGACATGTTGTTGGCTCGTTCCCGCCAAAAACCAATACGTATCTTACTGCTAATGACATTAGTAGATGAAACATTCTTAAGGACATCATTCAAATCGTACCCAAAAATTAAGGTGCCGGCCAGAAAAAAAAAATGTTTCTATCTTGTAGAGAATAACATTTTAAATAATGTTTACTAAGGCAACAAAGAGCTACGATCAAAAATCGTTGAGTTATTTTACATTGAAAACCCAAAAAATGCATGTGGGTATTTTTTGTTAGAAACATGTATGATCTCCTTTATCTGGGTTATACTGTTTTGATGTATAGAAAAAGGTACCATCCAAAGAGTTTTTAAGCCTTGCTGGCTTAAAACTCTTTGTTGGTACCTTTTTTCTTCTTTTCAAAAGGTTGTCTTTAAAGTCTGATAACGAACGATAATATTACGTGATGACGTCTTTGAAAATAATTAAAAATTGAGTTTTGTTTTTTCTTTAGGTAAGTAAGTATACATAAATATATTTTTTCTATATATTCTGTTTTTAATGAAACCCGGAACTAATAATGCTTACCATTATATAGAATATAAGGTAAGCATTATATTCTGTTTTTAACCGCCGACGCAAAAACAAATGAAAAAAACCCTAAAAAAATATTGTATGTCAGACGCTGTATAGGTTAAAAGTCTTTTGCCTAGCCTTTCGGGAGTGTAATTAACAAAAATAGTAAACATAACCTAAAATTCTTAAAAACTTTTTATTATTAAAATTTTAACAAGTCTTTTTTTTTATTCGCAACTGTGATAAAAAACGTCGTACGATACACGTGTGAATTGATCATTCCATCTCGGCTTTTGCCACGCTCGCGTTCCGCTCGCGCGTCATAAACCGCCTCTATGGAATGATCAACTTTCCACACTTGTATCGCAATGTACTAATATAATTAATAGGCAAAAGAAAGGGAAAAGGGAACTAAAGGATCTCCCCAGTACACCAGGCTCTTAAGAGCCTGGGATGGGGAGTCATGTGTTTCATTAATGGTTTCTTCACGCCAAAAAGCCACAATTTAGCCAAATGCTGGAAGTGGTGTAGTAGGAAAGCAAGACCACGTGACTTTTCATTGGCTTTATGTCAATTTCAAACAAAAAAACTGTCGATTGGAGATATCGCTACAGCAATCTTATCTAATTCGTATCCCGGCCAGCAGCGCTGCGTAGATTTCACTTACGAATTTATTTGCGCAATTAACATGTCTATTACGGTTAAGGAAAACATCGTGATGAAACCCTATATCGTTTGTAGGTGAGTTCTTTTCCTAAATGGTACAAGAGACGAAAATCTTCGTCGTTATCTTATCCAAACTTAACACATTTTTTGCCAAAACTTTTGTTACTTAGGTTTTAATTAGTTAAACTTCATTTTACGTCAAATCAATAAATCGCAATAATCTTACAAAGTAAGTAGGTACACAGTAATTTTACTAGTTTACTAGTGAAGCAATAATCGTAACTTCATATCGTTACCTCGACTTCTCGTTATGATATTGCATGCAGTTCGTTCAAGGGCGTTTGGACCATTTTACTTATTGACTACCTTTTACCCGCGACTTTGCCCGCGTAGAATAGGTAGATTGGACCAAGGAATCACATTGTCCCATACAAACTTTGCCCCCTTTTTTCACCCCCTTTAGGGGTAGAATTTCGGAAAATCCTTTCTTATCGGATGCCTGTGTCATACAAAGAACACACCCTCCAAGTTTCAGGTCCCTACGATCGGCGGTTTGGGCTGTGCGTTGATCAGTCAGTCAGGACAAAGCATTTTATATGTATAGATGTTCGTATGGTTGTACTTGTACTTGTATACAGGCTGTTTTCCGCGATTAGAACCTTTTAATTGGGTCCTTTTTGCGAGAAGATGGAGTAGGCTTGCCCAGCACCTACTACCCTCTCAGCTTAGTCGACCATGTCCAGAGGAGAGAACTTGTCAATACTTCTGGAGCCAACTAAGCCGCGAGTTTCATCACGATGTTTTCCTTCACCGTAAGAGCAATGTCATTTAGCGCACATAATTTTTTCTTAAGAAAAATACGGTAATATGTGCACGGCCGGCCTGGATTCGAACCCACGACCTTCAGAAGTCGAGGTATCTACCACTAAGCCAACACCGCTCGTATGGTTACTAACATTCTTTATTTTTACATATGATAGGTCAGCGTTTGACCACTATCACACCTGCCTGATGATGCGGCCTAAGATGTAGCACGCTCCTAAGATGTAGCACTCTTTCCTAGAAGATACCTATTCACTCGCGACTTGAAGACTCCTAAATTGTACACGTCAGGAAAGACAGACGCAGGCAACCGATTCCACTTGCGGTACGAATAAGGAATGATGAAGCAAAACGCATTATGAGCGCTAAATTATAAAGATATGGATAAATATATGAATCATTTTTACATAGTATAAAACAAAGTCGCTTCCCGGCCGTCTGTCCCTATGTATGTTTAGATCTTTAAAACTACGCAACGGAGTTTGATGCGTATTTTTTTAATACATAAGAGTGATTCAAGAGGAAAGTTTTGGTACATAAAATAAAACTACCACACGTACGAAGTCGCGGGCAACAGCTAGTTTAAAAAAATGTTATCTTTATCTTCACTACATAGTATAAAATAAAGTCACTTTTCGCCGTCGCGTCCCTATGTATGCTTAGATCATTAATACTACGCAACGGATTTTGATGCGGTTTTTTTTAATAGATAGAGTGATTAAAGAGGAAGGTTTTTAGATATAATACATGCATAATACAGCCGTGCGAAGCCGGGGCAGGTCGCTAGTTAACGATAATTTTATTAATTATATATTCATGTTGTTTGGTTTATATTTAATTTCTGGGTGGGGGTATTTTTTGGCGTCATTTTAGTTATTTTGTAATTATTATTAATATTTTTAATATTTCATTTGAAGTACCTAATTTTAAAATAGTGTTTACTTGAGTTAACATACGATAATTGGACTTTTAAAACCAACCTGTTGAACCTCAGCATGAGTAGACTTGAAGAGCTCAATATATCTGGCCCCGATCAGTTTCCTATGCCTAGATAACGCCTTGTCACCATCCTCGTCCTTAGCGAAGAGCACGAACGCGTCGCCCGTGGCACGACCGTCAGCACGACGCACGAACAGCACGCCTTCAGTGTCGTCTAACACGTGCACGGGATCGTCGCCCGTTGAGAAGAAATCGAGCTGTGGGAGAAATGAAAAAAATGTTAAGTTGTTATGTAAATTTTTATTTGTGTAATTGTATTTTTATTTGTTATTTTTAATTTAAATATTTTGAAATAAATTTTTTTAAATTTTTTTTTAATAAATTGTGTAAATTAAAAAAAAAATAACATAAATGTTTTGTAACAAGTATAAAATAGAAAAGGTTTTCATATTTAAGAACGACAACACTGGCTCTTGCGACGACCCAGTTGACACAATGGTCACCATGCCATACAGGGGGTTGCGGGTTCGATTCCCGCCTCAGACATGTATTTATGTTTAAATATTTGTCTGAGGTCTGGTCGTTTTTATGTAATAAAAGTATATATTTACAAAAGAAAAGTATATAAGTAGTATATCCGTTGTCTAACACCCATTACACAAGTCTAGTTACTTAGCTTGGGGCTACATGGCGATGTGTGGAAAGTCCTGCAATATTTATTTATTATTTATTTATAAATATTTGGCAGTTTTTTTTTCATGTACCTATGTGGGCTCATATTGCCTGAATAAAGAGCTGATTTTAAACCATAGACCAAATCATTGCTTCGTCAATACCCTAACTAATGCCCGTATTCATAAACAATACTTAAATTACTATAGATAAGTGAACGCACTGCGTTAAATGTGGCCCTATGATTGGTCAATTTTATGCTGCTTTATTCACTCTAGGCTCTCTGAGTTCGCGCGCACTATGCAACCTCATAGGGTTGATTGTGAATACATGTGTAAATAAGTCAAGTAAAACTTACAACTTGTTGTGCAGTAGCATCGTAGGGCAGGCCGCGCATGCGCACAATAACCTTAGCCCCTCTCGACAAGAATGCGGCAGCTTCACACGTCGCACCACCAGCTACCGATAGGAAGTCCTCACCGTTGGCGCGGTACACCTGGACAACAAATTATTTATCAGACAATTATAGGAAATGAAGCTTGTTAGACGGTAAAGGCAAGCTAATCGAACCTATTTGTCCTATCCTATCCTGTACAAGCAACTTCTAAAAATGATTAGCTAAATCGTTCATAATGCTTTTCGCTGAAGCTATATTTTCCACCAATTAAATTTTCGAAGCCGATTCTAAAGAAGTATATGCCAAAATCGTTTCACTTTTTAATTTAAGAATAGAAGTAGGTACGTCAGTTCGTCATCCAAAGCGTTATGCATCCACCTTTCTAATGCACACTGCTAAGGAGCTCTCTGCCCGCATCGCTGCTCCTTCCAAAACTACAACCTTGGAGTCTTTAAGTCTAGAGTGAATATGTGACTAGAAAAGTGATGAGTATGAATGAAGAGGGATGGAGAGGAAGAGGACGACCTAAGAAAAGATGGATGGACTGTGTGAGACAAGGCATGAGGAAGATGAATGTGAACGATAAGATGACCACTAATAGGAATGAATGGAAGAAGAAGACATACTACGCCGACCCCAAATAAATGGAAGAAGCAGAAGAAAAACATGGAGAAGATGCTCTGGTATAAGTACCTCTATGTACCGCTGCCCGATGTGGTGTTTATGCCGCTTGAGGGCCATGTCCCTGTGTTCTTGAGACATGAACCTGACGAGAGCTTCCCCGTTGCGTCTACCTTGAGGCGAAAGGCACAGGGCTACGCCACCCCTGAGGACAAACACAACATTTACATTATAACAAATCTTTCATTTAATTATTATTAAAACTAAACAAGAGAATCATTACAGCCAAGCCAATACGATAAACTAAAAAAAAAACTATATTACATTACTTCTAAGTATGTACCTATAGGCCACTTCTGTAAATTTCAGCAGGTAATTATAAAAAATGACAATCTGCCTTGCTACAACGTTGATAGCTAGAAAGGCCCGAACCATGGGAGTACGTTATAGCAACATGGTACAAGCTGTAGGGATGTAGAGCATTTTAGACTGATACATTTGCTAAACATGAGTAAGAAAAGTAGAATTTTGCTTACATGAGTAAAAAGAAGAGGTTATATTTTAGTAATAATCTTTATTGCCACAAAGAGCGGTGTTGGCCTAATGGCAGATACCTCGAGAACATTAATTCCAAAGAATTTGAATTCCAGCCCGTTTGGTACAAAAAGATTTTTCTTACAAAAAAAGTTATTGCTCATATTGTGAAGGAAAACATCGCGATGAAATCCTGTTGGCTTTTATTTTTTTAATTTCTTCTAAATTATTAATCTGTAGGTACCTACTTATCACAGGAAAAGTTACTGAAGTTAAGATGAAGATGAAATAAGACTTACTTGGCAACATTGAGTCCTCTAAAAAATTTGGCAATATCCTGATCTGACGACTGCCACGGCAGCCCTCTCGCTCGTACTATACAGTTTCCGTCAATCTCATCGTCTTTTGAGCTGGAACAAACAAATACAAACATTCAACAACATATACAGAAAATCATATTTTACTCAAAGATAGATGTTACCCGGGTGCCCATGAAAATCATTTCTTTTTAAGGGACTTGATATAGAAAGCGCCCCAGACGCACGCGCTGTGAAGAATACGTATGACACATATACACATACGTACGAAATATACTGATGGGTAAGAATGGTTTTTTTTACCACCTATCTCTATTGGAAGAGATACTTTGACATCGCGGGCGCACGGCCAGGCGCCATACATAAATATTCACAGCGTCGCGTCCTGGGCGCGAGCCTGGAGCGCTTTCTATATCAAGTCCCTGTGCTAAAAAATAACCCCACCCATTGGTGTACACATATATTAATCTTCAAATCTACACGCGCCTGGGACGCTTCTAATATCAAGTCCCTTTGTTAAAAAAAACCCTGGTGGAAATCGAAATGTAATATAATCTGTAAAATTTTACTCCAGCTCTAGAACATAATTATTTGACTACAAAATTATAGACTTGCAGCTATCTCAAGCACACAAAATTACCCTTAAACCTGTCTTTGCATTTTAAACTTTAATTTTCCCGGGCACCCGGGTAACATTCAACAATGTCACTATATAAGTTCAGAAACAAGCATGAAACAAGAAACATATTTATGCGTTACACTTATTTATAATGTGCTTTATTAATTTTGCACGTACTTTATTGGTTCTATTCGCATATCAGTCTATATAATCATATGTCACGTGATCTCATTGAAATTATCTTTATATCACGACCTGCGACCTCCGGTTAATGGTTTATGTCACATTACAAACGTCAAAACACTGTTTATCAATGGACATTAGATTTTCTTCCTCATCAGTTAGAAACATTGAACAACTTGAATAAAACGTTTCTTGAACGAAGAAAATAGAGGATATATCTGACGCTAGAAAATAATTTCTTGGATTTAGTAAAAAATCTATAAATTTATAAGCAGTAAGTATTCTTAATTTAAAAGTAATATTCTTAAATTTACTAATTTTAGTTTCACGAACATTTACTAGTAACTCGCGCGCCGAGGGTTCCGTACATTAGTTTCAACTCTCTTTCTCTACCCTTGCAGTGGTATGGTAGGTACCAACTTTTTTCTATGCACCTATTATAAAACACAGCCCTCCCGCCTGTCTGACTGTCGCGACAAACTCAAAACTACTGACGGATTTTAGGTATTCATTAATGTTTTGCATAAATTGGCGAAATATGACGATGGTTGCTGACCATTTCAGAAAAAAAACATGCCGACTTGGACGTTTACTGGCGTGCGGGCCAAAAATTAAAACTTCCTCAATCAATTTTCATACGGTTTTCACGAATAGACGGAATGATTCATGAGAAAGGTTTATGCGTATAATCCATTAATGTTTTGTGTAAATTGGCTGAAGTACGACGATGTTGGACTGGCATGCGCCACGTAAAATTAAAAAAACTACTAAATATATTTTCATACGGTTTTCACGAATGAACGGAACTCATGAAAAAGGACGGAATTCATGAGAAAGGTGTAATTACCTAAAGTTTTGTGTAAATTGGTTGAAATATACGATAATGATTGCTGACAATGTCAAAAACAAAAAAACATTCCGACTTGCTTGCTTGACAAACTTTAGGCTGCCTGTCCAAAGAAGCGGAGCGAGGTAGCGGAACGGCGGGCGTTTGTAGTAGGTATGCTGTAGGTAGGTATCGGCAGTAGGTATGCGTCATAAGTCCACTATCAGCTATCAGTTTGCTACCATCATACTATCAACAATAATTGGACTTACAACCTTCTTCTAATAGACGTTACACACAAACATAAATACTTGAATTAAAAGTACTCAGTGTGATTATTATTTTCAACATGTTAGCTATGTTTTTAGTTGGCCGAGTGGTTTATAGGCCGCTACCCGCTACACGAACCGACGACGACGACGTGGATTCGATCCACAGGTTACGTTGTTATAATGTTCACATAGGATTGTAAACGTTACGGTGCCGGTTGACATTTAAACGTTGATTGTACATACAATGTGCTGAGTCCGCATGTAGCACAATGTATGTGGAAATTCCCTGCTCCGCTACCTCGCTCCACTACCTCGCCCCGCTACCTCGCTCCGCTCCTGTTAACAGGCAGCCTTACTGGAAGGCGTACGCCTACCAAATCTACTAAACGGAATTTCTTTTGACTGACAGGGGGGCGGGTCACTAATCATCATCATCAGCCGGTGTCAGTCCACTGCTGGACGTAGGCCTCTCCCAAGATACGCCACTGAGCCCGATCTTCGGCTCTTCTTCTTCATTCACTGCCCACCGCTTTGCGTATGTCGTCGCTCCACCTGGGGCCTAAGTCTGCTAACACATTTGTGTTTCAATGGAGTGTCGATATAATCGTAAGAGAAATTTAATGTCAAAAATATGACATTACATGTCAAATTGGTATTCTCCTAATGTTAACTACTCTATCGAAACACCACTGACACACCACTGACTCACTTTGATATTCTGCTCTAGAATTGTGGCTCAATGGAATCTCTATAGTTGTCAAAATGGTATATCGCTTAGCAACATATACCATGTTGCTAGGCAACATTAGCGACGCATCTATTACCAGACCATTGAGACTCCATAGCGATTTTATTAAAACTTTAGCAGAATACCAAATAAAGTCACAATTTCGATATAGGTAATATAAATAGAGTCTCAATATAATGACAATGGTAAATCCATTAATGCAAAATAGCAGAAAAAGGCCCCTGGTCACAGGGCGTCCTACACTACGTTTGCCAATTCGCGGTCTCCACTCCAGGACAAGTTTACCCCAACAATTATCAGTTCTGCGGCAGATATATGACCAGCCCACTAACACTTCAGTTTGCTAATCCGTTGAGCTATGTAGATCACTAATACCTAACTTACAATACCTATCTTTTTTCTCATCTAAAGTGATCGATCTATATAAAACAATATCACCTGTGCTAAGTAAGTACATCGTGATTGTATAATCATGTTTTGGTTCACAGTGCACTTGCAAACTGCGCCGGAGTGATTGTTCGTGTGACCATTCACAATGTATTTTGTAATCTTTATAATAATGGATTAAGTTATGGAGCTGTTGATTTATTAGGTACCTACACTTAATAAGCGCGTCTTATTAAGAACACTAAATGACATGCTCTTATTATAAACTAGCAACCCGCCCCGGCTTAAGATTATGTATTTCATTGGTATGGAGTTTGTCTATTAACCATACTAGCGAAAAAAAAACAGCGCACTCCGGGAGTGCAGGCAGAAGTGAAAACTGTATATCTGTGTAAAATCTCATATGTCGCGAGAACATACGCAAAAAGAGTTTTAGATGAAAAAAAAAAAATAGTCGGACGACAAATAGTCGTCCGACATTTGTCGTCCAACAAATAGTCGTCCGACAAATTGTCGTCCGACATTTGTCGTCCGTCAATAGTCGTCCGTTAAAAAATACCATATGTACGTCTTAATACACTCACAGCCAAATTAAAAACAGTAGGCCCAGGCATACATTTTCGCCGCGCCGTAGAGAGGGGATAGCTGTCTACTCTCCATCCGTCTTACGCTTTTTCGATCAGGTCACGTGTCCTGACGCGAGTTTAAGATTTTATACCCATTACAGAAAAAGTGCTCAACGCCGCTAAAGAAGTTTTCACTTCAAAAATTCAGGACTGAAATTTCAGGCAACCCATCTGCAATATATTTATTGACCTATTTATTTACGACCCAGCTGGCACAATGGTCACCATGCCGGACTGCCAAACACAGGATTCCGGTTTCGATTCCCGCCTCAGACAAGTATTTATGATTAGATATTTGTCCGTGGTCTGAAGGCCAATTCTCGTAAATAATATTGTTTAAATTATATTTCAATATTATCCCGATTGCATTTCGATTGCAAAAGATACCTTCAAAGTCAGTTTTTTTTTACAAAAAGCTAAAGTTGAGGGTATTTTGAGCTACTTTGAGGGTATTATTGAGATCGAAATGCAATTGAAATGATATTGAAATGTAATTTTAACAATGTTATTTACGAGAATTGGCCTTCTGGTTGTTTCAATGTATTATAAGTATATATTTACAAAAGAAAAGTATATCCGTTGTCTAGCACCCATAACACAAGTCTAGCTACTTAAGCTAGATTGCGATGTGTGGAATGTCTTGCAATATTTAATTATTTATTTGATAAACAGCTCAATGAATGTCGTCCTTAAAGGGATCCCATACTATAAAAACTATACAACAACAAGTACAACGTACTTAAAACTTATCGCTAATTCAGTAGCATATTTTTATAATCAAAAGCAATCATTATATCCACCTTTGTTCGATAAAAGATAAAAAAGATAAGTTAATAGATATATTGATATTTATGTATATTATTAATTATTATTATTTCATCATTAATTATTGTTAACCCAAATTGTAATCACTACATAGTATAAAATAAAGTCAGTTTTCGCCGTCCCTATATCCATATGTCCCTTTGTATGCTTAGATCTTTGAAACTACGCAACGGATTTTGATGCGGTTTTTTTTAATAGATAGAGTGATTCAAGAGGAAGGTTTATATGTATAATACATGCATAATATAGCCGAGCGAAGCCGGAGTGGGTCGCTAGTTGATAATAATCCTAATTCCTAACTAATATACTTAATACGGAAGTTTATTTATTTAATTGTCAGTTTGTTCCCAAAAGACTGGCCCTTTTTGGATGAAAATTCCCATAGTACCAACCAGCAGCGCTCCTCGGTTTCACCCGCGTAACTCCCGAGCCCGTGGGAATATCGGAATATAAAATAGCTTACAGCCTTCCTCGATAAATTGACTATCCAACACAAAAATAATTTTTCAATTAGAACCAGTACTTGCTGAGATTAGCGCGTTCAAACAAACAAACTAACTCTTTAGCTTTATAATATTACTATAGTTTAGGGGATAGAAAAGACGAGACTTTTGATCCCGAAACTCCCGCGGGATCGGGACTTACGCGGGTGAAACTGCGGGGTGCAGCTAGTAATTGTATATTATTAAACGCAACGTCTGTCTGAACGTAATAAACTTAAAAAACTACAGAACTGATGTTCATACGGTTTTCACTTATAGACGGAGTAATTTATAATATACTAGCTGTTGCCCGCGACTCGTGGTAGTTTTGTTTTATGTACCAAAACCTTCCATCAAATAAAATAAAAACGCATCAAAATCCCTTGCGTAGTTTTAAAGATCTAAGCATACATAGAGATAGACAGCGGTAAGCCACTTTGTTTTATACTATGTAATGACTAGCTGTTGCCCGGGACTCGTCCGCGTGGTAGTTTTGATTTATGTCCTAAATTAGTACTCTTGAATCACTCTATCTATTAAAAAAAACCGCATCAAAATCCGCTGAGAAGTTTTAAAAATCTAAGCATACATAGGGACAGACAGCGGTAAGCGACTTTGTTTTATACTATGTAATGACTAGCTGTTGGCCGCAACTTAGTACGCGTGGTAGTTTTGTTTTATGTATCAAAACCTTCCTCTTGAATCACTCTATTTCTTTAAAAAAACCGCATCAAAATCCGTTGCGTAGTTTTAAAGATAAGCATACATAGGGACAGACAGCGGGAAGCGACTTTGTTTTATACAATCAGTTCCACTCCTTTCTCCGATCCATATTTCTCGTCAAATCTGTGACGTTTAACTTCGCAGTGAGTTTATCATTTTGCCATAGTAACTTGGCTCATATGACCCAATAAATTTTAAATAAAAAATTAATGGACCTGCCTGTATCTTATCAACTAAATGACCATAACAATAATTATCATCGAATGCAGAAATTTACGAAAAATAGGCTCATTTATATTTAACTACCAATGGACCGCGGTTTCACCCGTGTAAGTCTCGGTCAATATGAGAATAAAATACCTCTGTGCCAAGACACGCTGAAGACACGTCAAACTTTATGACACTCCGTCTTTTTTGCGTCGGGGTTAAAAATATCACGTTCCGTTCGCCACGAGAAAAATCACGTTACGTAAGCAAAACCGCGGGCGCAGGTAGTGACAACAAACAACTTTATACGTATATTTATTGCCGATTTAGCAATGATTTGTGCAACGTTATTTGTTGACAATTCCTTTGTCCGTTTGTTTGACATAGCGGTAATTCGATCTGTAACGGATTTACTGTGTTTTGCTGTGATTAGCGTAAATATTGTACGTATTTTTAATGGATCGAGTCGAGTTAAAGGTATTCTTCGGATTTTATAGAAATATCTAGCAACCCGCCCCGGCTTTGCACGGGTATATTATGCATGCATTATTCCATGGACCTACAATTTTGTTAGTTTAAGGCATTATACATAAACCTTCCTCTTTGTGAGAGATATCTTGAACGCATCTTTAATAGTAGACTGTCAATGTCAAATATGTCATTCTCTCTCTCTCCCTGGTTAGTTCAACTACTTCATGTGCTCAGTACAGTCAGTACAAGAAACTTGAATACGAACGCAAATTCTAAGGCTCAGTATTAATAAAAATTAATTAATTTGCGGGTTTTATTTAAGATACAACACTCTTGAATCACTCTATCTATTTAAAAAAACCGCATCAAAATCCGTTGCGTAGTTTTAAAGATCTAAGCATACATAGGGATAGACAGCAGGAAGCGACTTTGTATTATGTAATGATGAGATGCGAAATGGTGCTTATTATCCAGTTTTACGGGAGCTTTTTACTAAGACTCCACTGTCCATCTGTCCGTTCGTCTCTCACCAGGCTGTATCTCATGAACCGTGATATTTAGACGGTTGAATTTTCACATATGATGTATTTCTGTTGCCGCTGTAACAACAAATATTAAAAACAGAATAATATAATGGTACGGAAATCGGAAACTCTTCGTGTGCGAGTCCGACTTCCGCTTGGCCGGTTTCAAGCTATTTACTAAATCAATATTTCGATGATTATTAAGCATTTTTGGGATAATATACATTATCCACATTACCAATTAGCTGAACCCCACGTGACCCAGAGCTCAATCGCATATATGTAAAAAATATAGTATTTACCCTATTTTGTTATTTTTGACGTGACAACGTCTTATAAATTGGTTTGCCGGGTGACACTTCAAGAAACTGCGTTACGCTCCGCTGACGTTATGCGCTCACAATGAGAGCGAGTGAGAGGCACGGTCTTAGGCGGGCATGGTTAGCCCGCTTAAGAGCGAGAGAGACAGACATAAAAAGTGAAAGGCACGCGTCCCTTCCACTCGAGCACAGTTGTTGTCACGTAAAACTTTCGCCCGTATACCGACTTTACAGGCAACCAGTTTTTTAATATTGTATTGTATAGTATATTGTTTACAAAAACCAGAATCAAGTAACATTACTTTACAACCTTACAGATTTGCGAGTGAGCTCTCTGAGGTCACGTGGGGTTCAGCTAATTGGTAATGTGACTGTACACATTATGGATGGTTAATATTATTATATGAGAGAAATAACGAAGTCTCGAATCTTAGGATAGTTCAAGACCATGGCAGAGTAATAAAACTGTGGCCTTTAAACATTTTAAACCTCGAGACGCAAAAACGACGCGACACGGGGTGTTATGAGTTTGACGTGTCTGTGTGTGTGTGTCTGTTTGTGGCATCTTAACTTCCGAACGAGTGAAACGATTATGATTTTGTTTTCTTTGTTTGAAAAAGAAAACAAAATCAATCGGGAGTCGGGATTGTTAAATAATAAATAAATAAATATAAATAAATATTGCAGGACATTCCACACATCGCCATCTAGCCCCAAGCTAAGTAACTAGACTTGTGTTATGGGTGCTAGACAACGGATATTACTACGTATATACTTTTATTTTGTAAATATCACTACATCGTGTAAAACAAAGTCGCTTTCTCTGTCCCTATGTCCCTATATCCCTATGTATGCTTAAATCTTTAAAACTACGCAACGGATTTTGATGCGGTTTTTTTTAATAGATAGAGTGATTCAAGAGGAAGGTTTATATGTATAATACATGCATAATAGAGCCGTGCGAAGCCGGGTCGGGTCGCTAGTTATAAATAAAATAGTAAGCATGTATAAGTATGTGACTGTATTCATTGTTCCAAACGTTCGCCGATAAGAAACTAATTGTGTTAGTGCGAATGCGCAAAGGAATCTTTAATATAGGTACATACGTTTTATTCCTTATTCTTTATTCTCTGTGGTTTCGTCCGCGTAAGTCCCGATCCAATGGGAATATCGGGATAAAAAGTAGCATCAGTTACTGTCAATTAATCAATGTATCCTCATACCAAGTTTCATCAAAATCGGTCGAGTAGTTTCGGAGCATATTCATTATCACTACATAGTCTATACTTCTATATCTATACTAATATTATATTATAAAGAACTAGCTGTCCAGGCAAACGTTGTTTTGCCATATTAAAAAAATGTGATAAATGAAGAACCGCTCGACCGATTTTGTGCAAACTTCACATAAACCATCTACTAAATAATCCGAACAAAGCTTAAACATTTGGTTTGGATAGGTGAGCCCGTTCTTGAGTTATAAAATTACAACGAAAAGTGGCATTGATGTCTATATAATAGGGTAAAAATACCGGTTAACCAGCCACTACCCCCTATCGGCCACTTCGCACTTTATTTGACCTAATAGACAGTTTCATAGACCTTTCCTTTCAAATTTCGCGCCATTCGATCCGGACGAACTTCACGGTTCATAATCCAACGGCATGACCTCAAAATTTGCGAACTGAGCCCTCAGTCGCCATTTCAAAATTTGATGTGTCAAATTTAGTGACAAAAATAGCAGGTGGATTGATTTTCAAAGGGAAGTTTTTAAGTGTTACTGTTGGTTTATTGTTCATTAATTTGGTTTGTGTGTATTTAGCATGTTTAATTTCAATATTCAAGTGACTAAACTTATCAAACTTTTCATACTTTGGGATATTTTTGGTGGTCGGACAATACGTTAACGATTAATTTGAAAATCTACTTTCCGACCGGGTGGACGCATAACCGGTTTATTCACGTCATTTCACTTTGCCTTTATTGGAGAAACCTTAAATTCACCAACGTAGATTCCATTGTATTTGTGAACTGCTAGAGTTTTGTAAATTTATAACTAGATTCCGGCCACCAGTATACCTCATATTTTCAAAGATATGACCTTCGAAAATACCGAACGTAGCGGCCGATAACTAGTAAATATAAAACCTGTCTCCGGCCGTTTAAAATAAAGAGCGGCTGTTAATGGTATTGGTACCTATTTCCGTTCCTATGTTTCGGTTTTACTGGGCATAGAAATTTATGTTATGTTAGAATTTAATTTTTATATGATTGTGTTCAGATATTTTTAATGATGCTAGAGCCAAAAGTAGCTATAGTGTAGAAGAGAGGAAAAATAAACCGCTTTTTGTGAATTTATTAATTGTTTCACGTTTATACTATTATAAACCCTATAAGCTACTGAATAAGAGTTGTTTTTCTACCGTGAATTAGGTGGCCGATAACCAGTGTACTGGTGGACGATAACTGAGTGAAAAGGCCGAAAGCCGGTATATTTGCTATTTTTACGAATATATTTTTTTATAAATTATGGATCACTGATACGTCTATAAACGTTAGGTTTTATGAAACTACCCTATTCTAGGATGAAATGTTTTTTTTTTTTAAATTGGAGTACAGCATTATGATAGAAATCAACTCTAAAGTCAACAAGTCGCTTAAACGGCCGATAACCGGTATGTTTACCCTACCTACAGCAAATAAAAAGGGTCTGTTGGACTTCGAAAAAGTAATAGAACCAAAATATATCTGTCTGTCTGTTTGTTTGTTACATAATCTACAATTAAAAACGCTTAAACCAAGTGAAATCTGAGGAAAGTCGTGGTATACTTTACATCAAAATCCAATTAGTAGGTGCTGAGTAATCAACAAAAAAACTGCAGCCGCTCGAGAAAACCCCCCGGTCGAACGCCTTACAACAAAGACGAACGTCACAGAATACATAATAGTGTATATCCCGATATTCCCACGGGATCGGGACTTATGCGGGTTTGAATATGGAATAATTCGTATATTTAATTTCACCCGCGTAAGTCCCAATCTCGTTTGAATATCGAAAAAAAAAAAGAATATTTCGTATATTTTATTTCACCCGCGTAAGTCCCTATCTCGTTTGATATCGAAAAAAAAAAGAATATTTCGTAGTTACGTATACTTAATTTCACCTGCGTAAATCCCGATCTCGTTTGAATATCGCAACAAAAAAAAAAAAAGTAAAAATAAAAAAAAGGTATTCTATGTCCTTCTCCTGGTTCTAAGCTACCTCTCCATCAATTTTCAGCCAAATCGGTTCAGCCGTTCTCGAGTTATAAAAAGTATAACTAACACAACTTTCTTTTATATATACCTATAGAAGATGTATTAGGTATTTAAATGTTAGAATGTATTATAAAGTTTGTGTGTTTGTTAAATTGTAAGGGGTAATCTCGGGATCTACTGAACCGATTTTAAAAATTCTTTCACCAATAGAAAGCCACATTATTGCTGAGTGTCATAGGTTATATAAAAAACCGAAAAATAAAAAGGCTTTTACGTGGTAGTCCGTTTTGCAAAGTGAATCGGAGAAAAAACGGTCGAATAAAGCGTTTCTTACGAACGCTGCCTTAACTATGAAAGATATATTTTTGAGTTCTAGAGAAAAGATGTGGAGCTTGAAAATGCCTACAAAAAAGTCAACGACAGCATAATGTCTAACTTTTATATTTAAGTTACAAAAAGTATTTTTTTTAATATTAGTACCTATAGATAATTTAATTTATTAACATTATGCCCAACGAAGTGGGCACGGGTCAGCTAGTATAAAATAAAGTCACTTTTCGCCGTCCCTATGTTACTATGTATGCTTAAATCTTTAAAACAAACATTTTTTCATTTCATTTTAAATAGATAGAGTGATTAAAGAGGAAGGTTTTTAGATATAATACATGCATAATACAGCCGTGCGAAGCCAAGGCGGGTCGCTAGTAAACAATAAATAAATAAAAATCTATCCTCTTAAATAAGTATAAGTAGATAGATTGGCTGTACGTCCCGATCGATAGTCTAAATCGGGATAGAAAATAGCCTAAGTATATGTTAATCGAGGTTTTTAGCTTTGTACGTACTTAATCGCAAACTATAAATAGTGTAAATAACACGATTTTATTTCATATAAAGAAGCTTATTAACATGTTATTAACACGCTTTTATATTAGTTTCACTTGTATGTTTGCTTGTATGTATGTAACCGACTCTTTTGGGATCGATTTTTTGTACCTCGCTTTTCATTGATCTCATCGGGTATATGTTTTAAAAATTGCAACGAAGTGTGAAACTAGGCAGTAAGTCTGCCTTCCCTGAAATAGTAGTAAAAAGCAAAAAAAAAGGTTGTTGGAGATATAAGCGTTGTTCATCGAGGAATTCAGTACTTTTATTTTTATAAGTGTTTGACCACTACCATACCTGCCTGAATGGTAGGTGACAATGCGGCCTAAGATGTAACACGCTTTCCTAGAAGATACCTATTCACTCGCGATTTGAAGACCCTCCAAATTTTACACGTCAGAAAAGACAGACGCAGGCAACTAATTCTATTCCCTTGCCAAACTAGTATAAAAAAGAAGCGAATCTAGCAAAATAAGCGACTAAAATATTGTAACAACAGTTACTTCGTTATCTCACAAAGCCGTTTCTCACAATTCAAATCAACTCTCTAACTGAAGTTTGCTAAACCTAACACAACAAGCATAAATATTTCGTGGAAGAAACATGAGAGTGTCGTAAACATGGCGCGAGTTCATGGGTCCGACGACGAACGTGCCTATACCTACCTACGTCATTAGATATCTTTACAACAACAACAGTAACAAGAATTTCGAAAAAGAGGGTGATTTCGAAGACTTCTAGTGTTTATTGCTTTTTTTTTACAAAATAATAATAATAAAATTATTCATTTCAGGCTATAAAGGCTCATAGATAAATACCTTATAGACTAACATACTAATTTTATAATAATACTAGCGACTCGCTCCGGCTTCGCACAGCTATAGGTATTATGCATGTATTATACATATAAACCTTCCTCTTGAATCACTCTATCTATTAAAAAAAACGCATCAAAATCGGATGCGTAGTTTTAAAGATCTAAGCATACAAAGGGACATAGGGACGGCGAAAAGTAACTTTATTTTATACTATGTAGTGAATAGTGAATTGAATGTATTAATAGGTAGCTTAGAACTATGTTAGTAGCACTTCCATGACACATTACTACACTTTTGTCTTAGTTTGTTCTTGTGGAATTTGTCCGCGGAAACGACGGAAAACTACGTCTTTCGGCCAGAAGCTTTTATCCATAACGCGAGGCAGATAGCAGTTAGGGACTCGCACCACAACTTTGTCTGCGTAGGGGTTAAATTTTCCAAAAGCCTTTTTTAGTGAATTTCTCCGTCATAATAGCCATCTGTGGGTCAAATATTAGCACTATACAGCATCCTTTGGCTTGAGCTATGCGTTAATATCAGTCAAGACTTTGATTTTTATATTTCTAAATGTCATCGAGGAAATGGAATTTAAACCAAAGAAAGTTGACACTGACAAATGGAGTCTGAGACCTTCCCACAGATGTAGTTAGAAAAAAGAGGTAGGTATTAAATAGCAGTGAGCATAGCGAGCGACCGCAAAATTTTACGAGTGTTTAAAACATTAACGAGAAAATTGTCCTTGGTCGTGAGAAACTTGACACAGATTGGATTAGTAGCTTGTATTAACTGAACGGAATGAGTTTTCAGTATGCTTTATATTATTACATACTAGCTGCGCCCCGCGGTTTCACCCGCGTAAGTCCCGATCGCGTGGGAATATCAAAATAAAACGTTTATATACGATAAATGGCCTATCCAACTCGGAAATTCTTTTTCAATTCGAACCAGTAGTTCCTGAGATTAGGCCAACCAAACAAACAAACACTTCAACTATATAATATAAGTATAGATAGTATTTTTGCGTACAATACATTTCTACGCAGCCACCTTAGGTGCTTGACATACAGTAAGTAACTCAGTTGTTATGAAAAACTTGGACTTAAGTTGTTATGCGTCAACATACGTAGGCAAATGCGGTCTTATATTGGGGACGAATTGCAAAGGAAGAAATATGTGGATGTTTTAAAAGCCCTTCGACCAAATTAACAGGAATAATGTAGAAGTTAAAGACCCTAAAGACGGCAATATATTGACAACAGCTAAAATAAAAACAATTAACGTTAATTTCCGTCCAAATGACACTCAAAGCACCTTAACGTGTCCTTTACACAAACATGTTAATAGTAGGTAGTGATTAGAAATATATTAAACATAACATCATCCCTACTGCACTATCGTAAAGCTATCAACACTCACCTCCTTATCTAAAGTTGGTCGCGAAGAACGATAATGAGTCCCGAAAGCGTTCTTATCATAAAACAAACACTCGCCAGTCCCTGTTGGAGCGGGCTTATCGATTTTTTACTACACAAAACCACGAAGTAAGACGTTCAATTCAAGATAAGGGAGTTAGAATTGCTTCTGTAAACGTCTGCACCGCGCGGCGGTTAGCGGCGGAATGCGCGGGGTGAAATATGACGCTTGAGGTGCGCAAGCGACGGTTCTGTCACTTGGCTAAGTTATTTATTAGAAGTGGTGTGATTGATTTTGTAAGATTTCTTGTTATAAGTACTTATTTGTTTTGCAAACAAAAGGTTATTAAAGGATCGCGGTTTATCGTACTGTTCAGTTTGAATTGGCAACTAAATTCTACCCGATATAAAAACAAAAGTAGGTAAGTACTGTCTTTGCCCTCTCTTGCAAAAATGCGATCGAAGACACGATAATAAATACTTGAATAACTATACATTGGTACAGTGTCATATTCGGTTTATATTGGGTCAAAGGTGGCATCAAAATAAAATAACAAAATCTATCAATATTAACATTTTTAACACAAGGATATACCTAACTATATATGAGTTTAATTATATAAACAATGTTAATGAATAAATGCCATGGTCTATTGATATACAAATCTTAAGTTTAGACAGTGATTGAATTAGCAAATAGGTGTCAATCATTGTCCGTCGTCGTCGTCGGCATGAATCCGGTGAGATCCGCTTGCGTTTGGCAAAATACGACGCATAAATCAAATCAAATCAAATCAAATCAAAATTTTTTATTTCTTTGGATGTATAATACCTTAAAAGTATAATAGACCACTTGAAAACGTCTTAAAAACTAAGTTAGGATGTGTGCCTTCGGAACGCGCCCACCAATGAGAAGAAGGCACAAGAAACTCATGGGGTTTTTTTTTTTTTTTTTTCATGTGATCACGCTCACAATGGTCAATATTACAAATATTTGAAAGTATTATTTGAAATGGAGCAACTAAAGTCACGTCCATGGGTTCTTATCATTAAGGTAAGACGAAGTATCATAGTACGCCTTACTGCACAATCTATGCTTTATAAAAGTTTTGAACCTGTTAATGGACATGTCATATACCTCTTTAGGTAATTTATTATAATAGAGCACACATGTACTATTAAACGACCTTTTTATTTTCCGGAGCCTACTACCGGGCACGGTCAGTTCATCCTTATTTCTTAAGTTGAAATTATGAATATCGCTGTTTTTACGGAAAATATCAGGATTTTTGTGAACGTAGAGCAAGTTTTCGTAGATATATTGTGAATAGAGCGTTAATATATTTAACTCTTTAAATTTTTCTCTAAGTGATTCCCTGGGGCCCATTTTGTAGATAGCTCGAACAGCTCTCTTTTGCAATATGAAAATAGTATCAATATCTGCAGCACACCCCCACAGTAGGATGCCGTACGACATGACACTGTGGAAGTAGCCGAAATAGACTAGGCGAGCAGTCTCAATGTCCGTGTATTCGCGAATTTTCTTAACGGCGTAAGCGGCAGAACTAAGTCTATTGGACAATGCTTCCACATGCGGGCCCCACTGAAGCTTAGGATCTAAAGTTATACCTAGAAAGACAGCCTTACTGACTAATTCAACTTCCTCATCATTAATCTTTACAACAGTTTTTACTTGTTTTACATTTGGAAGTGTGAACCGAATTAATTTAGTTTTGGATCCATTCAGTAATAAATTATTGGAATTGAACCAATCAACTATTCTAGAGAGAGCATTGTTCACATCGTCAACGTTGGACTGACGCCTTTTAACCTTGAACACCAAGGAGGTGTCATCTGCGAACAACACTATCCCATGGTTGTCCCTTACAAGGTAAGGTAAGTCATTTATATAAACTAAAAACAGGAAAGGTCCTAATATGGATCCTTGAGGAACCCCCATTGCTATCGCAGATCCGGGGGATCGTTTCCCGTTAACATCAACACTCTGGACCCTACCGCTCAAATAAGAAGAGATAAGATCCAGGGCGCCGTCCCTAATACCGTAGTGGTGTAGTTTCATGATCAATGTATTATGTTGAACGCAATCAAATGCCTTGGATAAGTCACAGAATATGCCATACGCATCATGTGACTCCTCCCAAGCATCAAATATGTTTTTAATTAACGCTATACCCGCATCAGTAGTCGAGCGCCCCTTACTAAAACCGAACTGTTTATTATGTAAGATATTATTATCATGGAAATGTTTCAGTAGTTGCTTTAAAATAAGTTTTTCAAAAATTTTTTTTAAAGTAGGGTAATAAGGCTACTGCTGCGGTGCAGCTTAGTGATTGCAGACTAGCTGCTGCATGTAGCCTATAGGAAACAAATGCGACCGTTCGCGTCGTTCGCCCTCTTAGGGGTAGAATTTCGAAAAACCCTTTCTTCGTGGATACAGAGAACTATATTATTAGCTTTGAAATAAGTGTTTTTGTTTCCTTTTATTTCCGTTATTGTTTTGCTTCTCATCTGTAAATCTGTTTGTTGTTTTCCTTCAACCCAACTCTTTAGAGGCTGGGAGTTTGCGGGTTTTCAGACAGGTATTACTTAAAATATGTATATGTTAAATGATAAGTACCTATCTACTGTTCATACATATAGTGTTTAGTTTTGTAAGCGTATACTATTGTTTACCTAGCAAATGCGGTAAGACACTGATACCTCAAGTCACAGGTTTTTGCCTAGTTTGAGGGTCAGGGTTTCTATGTTCTATGTTGTTAATGTTGTTTTTGTGTAATAAATTATTAAGTATTTATTTTATTATTATTATTCATAGTGTGTTTAGGTATCCAGTGGAAACATAAATTCGTAATACATAATACGCATAAAGTAGGTTATCCTCTGGTTATCCTGGCTACTTGCTATGCTTGGTGCTATATTGTGGACTAGCTTCTGCCTGCAGCTTTGCCCGCGTGGTCTAGAGAAATCAAATGTTACCCTCATTTCACCTTCTTCAGGGGTAGAATTTCGGAAAACTCTTTCTTAGTGTTTAGTGCGTGTTTAGGTATCCAGTGGTTACCTAAATTCGTTTGCTGAAAATAACGCATAAAATAGGCGATCCATAACTTCCATAAGGCCACTGCTGCCGTGCAACTTGGTGCTATATTGCAGAATAGCTAGGCTACTTTTTAGTCCGATAGAGTGGGTGAAACCGCAGGGTACTGCTATAGTGATACTAAAGACATTATTTTATTTGTAACTAGCGACCCGTCCCGGCTTCGCACGGCTATATTATGCATGTATTATACATATAAACCTTCCTCTTGAATCACTCTATCATCAAAATCCGTTGCGTAGTTTTAAAGATTTAAGCATACTTAGGGATATAGGGACAGAGAAAGCGACTTTGTTTTATACTATGTAGTGATAGTGACTAGCGACCCGCCCGCCCCAGCTTCGCACGGCTATATTATGCATGTATTATACATATAAACCTTCCTCTTGAATCACCTATCTATTAAAAAAAACGCATCAAAATCCGTTGCGTAGTTTTAAAGATTTAAGCATACATAGGGATATAGGGACAGAGAAAGCGACTTTGTTTTATACTATGTAGTGATAGTGACTAGCGACCCGCCCCAGCTTCGCACGGCTATATTATGCATGTATTATACATATAAACCTTCCTCTTGAATCACTCTATCTATTAAAAAAACCGCATCAAAATCCGTTGCGTAGTTTTTAAAATTTAAGCATACAAAGGGATATATGGACAGAGAAAGCGACTTTGTTTTATACTATGTAGTGATAGTGAAGTGATAGTGACGAATAGACTCAAACTAAACAATTCAACTGATTTTGATAAAACTTGGAAAGAATAAACATTGAATTGTTAGAAATAATATAGGCTAATTTGTATTATGATACTAGCTGCACCCCACGGTTTCACCCGCTTTAGTCCCATTCCCTTGACATTTGACAGATGAAAAAGTGACATTTGACAGATGCCAAAGTGTCAATTTTTCGGCACTTTTCGCTATATTTTGGTCAATTCACACAATATCTTAGATTATTGTAAAGTTTCGTTAAAATCCATTCAGTAGTTTATGCGTTAAAGAGTAACACTTACATCCATACATCCAGACATCCATACATACAAACTTTCACGTTTATAATACTTATTAGTAGGATGTTCTATTCTGATGTATAAGCTATATTATTGTAAAGTTTCGTTAAAATCCATTCAGTAGTTTATGCGTTAAAGAGTAACAAACATCCATACATCCAGACATCCGTACATACAAACTTTCACGTTTATAATATTAGTAGGATAGGATAGGATTCCCACGGAATGGAGCTATGTCTGATAATTTTTATTTATTTAGTTTCGGTCTGAACCTTCGCAATCCGAGATGTCATTCAGCGATCAAATCTCCTAGCATGTTGACCATGTTGCATACACGTGTTGGGGTTTTTTATGGCCAACTACGATCGACTGATTTCCGCTATACAAAAACAATAAGTTTTTTACAAATCATGGTTTTGCACGACACATGCATGTAGCCAATGATGTGTTTTTTATGACATGTTTTCGACCTACTTAGATGTGAGTTTTTTGTTGCTTTGATGAAATTGTAATCCATATCTATCTAAATCTTATCTATGTACTAATATTGTTAACTAGCTGCGCTCCGCGGTTTCACCCGCGTAACTCCCGATCCCGTGGGAATATCAGGATAAAAAGTAGCCTATAACCTTCCTCGATAAATGGACTATCCAACACAAAAAGAATTTTTCAATTCGAACCAGCAGTTCCTGAGATTAGCGCGTTCTAACAAACAAATAAACAAACTCTTCAGCTTTATAATATTAGTATAGATAGTATAGATAATTACTAATTTTTTTAAGTCTCCTAGAATCATTTTTTTAATTGCTCTAAGTACGTACAGACTTTTTATCCTCAATATAGTCGGAGATCCCTTTAAAGACGACCTTCATCGAGCTGTTTGATGGATGATAAGTATTTTATATCAAATTAAATAGGTCAATAAATATATTGCAAATGGATTGCATAAAAAATTTCAGTCCAGAATGATCTATCTATATTATGTACTAGCGACCCGCTCCGGCTTCGCACGGCTATATTATACATGTATTATACATATAAACCTTCCTCTCGAATCACTCTATCTATTAAAAAAAACCCCATCAATATCCGTTGCGTAGTTTTAAAGATTTAAGCAGTCAAAGGGAAATAGGGACAGAAAAAGCGACTTTGTTTTATACTATGTAGTGATAGTGATATATTTACAAAACAAAGTTTAAAAGCACCCATAACACAAGTCTAGTTACTTAGCTTGGGGCTAGATGGCGATATGTGGAATGCTCTGCAATATTTATTTATTTCTTTTTTATTTATTACCAGCAGGTACCTTAAATTAACATGGAATAACGAATTTCACTAAATAATGGTTACTAAGCTAATTGTGACAATATAAAGATAATTTAAACACTATTTATGACCATTTCTCAATAATGTAAAGTCAACAGAATCCTTATCAGATATAAAATATACACCTAACTACTGTTCGTATTTATATGTGCTAATCAAAGCTGAATTAATCGGATTTGTATCCGTTATCTGTATTTTCTGTGACAATTTCTGATTAAGACGATTAAAAATAACTTACTTCTAATTTTCCTTCTTTCGAATTCCATTTCTATGGAATAAAATTGGATTTGTTAGTGGAAATTATTAAAATGGTTAGGATTTTCATTAAAAAATTCATAATCCGTTAGAATAGTATAGAAAAAACCGGCCAAGTGCGATTCGGACTGGTACACGAAGGGTTCTGTACCATAATGTTCTGTTTTTAACCGACTTCAAAAAAAGGAGGAGGTTCTCAATTCGGTTGTTAATATTTATTGTTAAAGCAGCAACAGAAATACATTATCTGTGAACATTTTAACAGTCTAGCTATCGCGGTTCATGAGATACAGTCTGGTGATAGACAGTCTTGGTAAAATGGTCCTGTTTTTACCCTTTGTATGTATGTGATAGCTAGACTGTTGAATTTTTCACAGATGATGTATTTATGTCGCCGCTTTAACAACAAATACTAAAAACAGAATATAACGGAACCCTTCGTGCGCAAGTCCGACTCGCACTTGGCCGGTTTTTTTCGTCACAGCAACGCCATCTATCGAGATACACCGGAAGTAATCTTAGAATCTTTGATTACTTTTGTACTCAAATAAGTGTCTGAGAGAAAAAAGAAAATCTGGACAAACATATTAAAGACTAGCAGTCCATATCCCGTAGGAATATCGGGATAAAAAAAGCGTATGTTAGTCCCAACGAATCAATGTATTTTCCTACCAAGTTTCATCAAAATCGGTGCAGTAGTTTCAGACAACTGTCTGTTTGTGACAAATAACAAATATTTTTATAATATTAATGTACTAGCGACCCGCCCCGGCTTCGCATGGCTATATTATGCATGTATTATACATATTATTATAAACCTTCCTCTTGAATCACCTTATCTATTAAAAAAACCGCATCAAAATCCGTTGCGTAGTTTTAAAGATTTAAGCATACAAAGGGATATAGGGACATAGGGACAGAGAAAGCGACTTTGTTTTATACATTGTAGTGATAAACAAACCCGTCACTTTAGTCCTCTCTGTGACCTCTCACTTTGTTAACCATTCTAATCTAATAACTTGATGATCGCAATTATGACTATGTTCAAATAACTAGCAGTGCCTCGCGGTTTCACCCGCGTTGCTCCCGATCTTGTGGGAATTTTGGGATAAATGAGTAATCTGTTGGAACCATATTATTTGTAAGATCTTTATGTACACAGATAGAACAATAAATGATATTCTATTCTATTCAAGTACACAAAAAAAATTTAAGTAATATTTGGTACTCATAAGTTTTGCGAAAATGTTTTGCCCATATCTTTTTATCATGTTGACTCAGGACCTTAATTTTTACACCTAATAGGGACCATAGACCTCAGTATCTGGTATGAATTTCAACTTGCTAGGTCCACCCGTTCCTGAGATAATCTGTGGTAACACATGGATAGACAGACAGACAAGAAAGTGATCTTGGGTTTCTTTTTTTATCTTTTGAGGTACGGAACCCTAACAAAACAATATTTCCTGTTTATAATATTAGTTTAGTATAGATTATATAGGTATTTGAAGTAGGTTATAGTCGGCAATAAAATTGTAGACCCACCGTAGCACCATACAATTTTATTGCTTGATTGTACTTCTACAACTTGGGTATAACGGATAGCCCACAAGCCCACAACCGAGCTTGCATGGAGGCTGAAGAGATAGTTTTGAGTTACTTTGTACTGGCGGAAATTTGACTCAGGACTATACGTGACGTCATTTTTTTCAAAAAACCTCATCTGATGGCATAAATGTAAGAACTGAGCTGGTTATCTTCTTGATAAGTAAAACTGAGCAATTTGCTGTACTCTCGAGGTGCAATTCTGTTCATCACTACGAAGATCCTCATCAGATCTTCATCCAATTTTTATGGGATCACCTGGGAGTTATCCCTTTTCAAACAAAAAAGAATTTTCCAAATCGGTCCATGCATTTTGCAAGTAATCTGCGATCATACATAAAAAAACACGCAACGAATTGAGAACCTCCTCCTTTTATGAAGTGTAGTTGCAAAAAAAACAGCCCGTATACAAACACAAAGGTTCTACACTCTCTATTTTAATTTTTAACACGCTTTTATTATATATTCGGTCTTTTTAATCTAGCAAATCTTCTACGAAAAATTGCTAATAACTTTTAATCAGGCGCCGAATTTTTTTAAAGAATTATTTCATTATTCGACTAGCGACCCGCTCCGGCTGCGCACAGCTATATTATGCATGTATTATACATATAAATTATAAACCTTCCCCTTGAATCACTCTATCTATTAAAAAAACCGCATCAAAATCCGTTGCGTAGTTCTAAAGATCTAAGCATACAAAGGGAAATAGGGACATAGGGATGGCGAAAAGTGACTTTATTTTATACCACGTAGTGATATTTCCCGTAATATTTATGACAAATAAGCGAAAAAAAAAATAACTTACCAAATTCCAGTTTCTAAAACTAAGTCGACAGTCTCTGGTAACTCTAGCCGAAAACCTGCAATCAAAAAAAGCCTTGAAATGCAACCAAAACAAATAAGATTATCAGAGTAGAATAATTCACTCGCATTGACAGCTTCCTCCTTTTTAAAAACCGGTTAAAACATTCTAACAAATGCAATTTTTGGTAATGCCATCTAGCCCTAAGCTTGATGAGTCTTTTTCTCTTTTATATCTCTATCTATCTATACAGGGTGTCCGGTAATGAATAGGTAAGCGGGTACCTACAGATAGAGGACACTGTGCCGGTTCAGAAAAATGAAAGTTATGCTCTATGAAAGTCTTTCGGTTTCCGAGATATCCGCCATTTTGAAAAAAATAAAAAATGTCACTCCTTTTCCTAAGTTTTTTGATGCCAAAACTGCAAATGAAGGAATGATTCCAATCTGTTTTTTTGGATAGTATTTCAGAATAAATGTGCTATAGAATGCAAACAATAATTTTTATGACACATTAAAAAATTTTTAAAACTAAGATTGAACTCAAACTTCATGATTTTTTAATTTTTTAACCTTAACCTTTCCCAGTGTAAAAAAATATATGGTCACCCTGGTGCCAAATTAAGAAAAAAGTTGCCTATTTCATTGAGATTCTGAAACGGCATAATATGTCGTATTGCCAGCATTTAATATCAAATTCATTTCTTTTCGACCAAAGAAAAAGGTGCTTACCATCGGCAATTATCCTTTGTATAACACTAGTCATGTCTTTTACTTCAGCCATGTAGAAATTGTCACCAGTGTAAGGAGATATACCTAAATCTGTATAGTTTATAATAAGAAATATTATTTTCAAACCCTAAAGGGCAATTTATCAAAAGTAAGACAGGGTGTGAAACCATGGACGGGGCACAGTCAGTCTCATTAACGTAGCGAGGTTTCGTCAAAGAGCCACACTGGCTTTTAGGGCTAAAAATTTCCACTGTCTCTAGCTATCACCCACATATTGACGACCCAGTTGGCCCGATGGTCACCATGCCGGACTGCCAAACACAGGGTTGCGGGTTAGATTCCCGAAGTATTTATGCTTAGATATTTGTCTGTGGTCTGGTTGTTTCTATGTATTATAAGTATATATTTACAAATGAAAAGTATATAAGTAAGTAGTATTCTACTTACCTATATACTTTTCATTTGTTGTCTAGCACCCATATACCACAAGTCTAGTTACTTAGCTTGGGGCTAGATGGCGATATGTGTGGAATGTCCTGCAATATTTATTTATTTATCACCGTTCACGAGATACAGCCTGGTGACAGACAGACTGACGGACCCTTTTTATTACCCTTTGAATACGGAACCGTTTACACCGTACAACCTGGCTTCTATGCATTGTTTTCATAAAAGGATACAATTAATCATATCATGTAAAGTCTGAGGATGATCAGGCGGAGGAGGCACAGGAGCTGCTCCTCTCGGTCCAGCAACAGCTCGGAGAGTGTACGCGCGGACATACTCCTTGCGCAGATCATGGAACCGAGCGTAGTAGGTAGGTAGGTCGATGTTCTTGCTGCAGGCTTCCGGGTGGAGACATTGTCTGGAAACGATGCGAAAATTATATATTTAGGTGTGATGTCGAAGTAATGACGAAGAATAAACGACACAGTTGGCACAATGGTCACTATGCCGGACTGCCAAACACAGGGTCGCAGGTTAGATTCCCGCCTCAGACAAGTATTTATGCTTAGATATTTGTCTGTGGTCTGGTTGTTTCTATCTTCTAATAATATAATTACGTGTCACGTTGTTTGTGCGCGATGGACTCTTTAACTAGGTACTTAACCGATTTTAATCAAATGTGCACACCGTGTGCAGTTTGATCCAACTTGAAAGATAGGATAGCTTACATCTTAATTCATCCCGATATTCCCACGGAATCGGGAGTTACGCGGGTGAAACCGCGGAGCGCAGCTAGTGTATTATAAGTATATTTTACAAAAGAAAAGTATATAAGTATTATCGGTTGTCTAGCACCCATAACACAAGTCTAGTTACTTAACTTGGGGCTAGATAGCGATGTGTGCAATGTCCTGCAATATTTAATGCAGTCCAGGCCAGTCAAATTTTATATTAGGTAGGTATAAAAAAGGAACCCTTATATGACCACTCTCTTGTCTTAATATTTAAAAACTAAGTTAGGATGAGTGCCTTCGGAACGCGACCACTAATGAGAAAAAGCTCAAGAAACTCATTGGTTTTATGTGATCATGCTCAAGCTCATGCTTAAGACCCGTTGACAAATCAAGATCCCGCCTATCTAGATCCCGTCTGTCTGTCCGTGTGTCACCACTGATTTTCTCAGGAACAGGTGGACCTAGCAAGTTGAATTTTATACCTGATACTAAGTTCTACTTATATTTTTTATAAAAATCAAGGTCGTGAGTCAACACGATAAAAAGATATGGGCAAATTTAGATTTTCGCGAAAACTTGTAAGTTTTTTGTTTAGTTTTTTTGTAATTATGACCAAATTAGAAATTAAAATTAGCCGAATTCATGAGCGGTGTTGGCATAGCGATACCTCGACTTTAATTCCGAAGATTGTGGGTTTAAAATCATGGCCTGCACTTATTTTTCTTAGGAAAATTATTTATGTGCACTAAATGACATTGCTATTACGATAAAGGAAAACATCTTTTCATTACTCATACTCCGAAAGTAGGTCTAAAGATGCCTGAAGAGCGTGTAGAAAATAAAACTTTCAGCCCTAGGGAAAATCGCTTTCACTGACAGCTGTCATGTCAAATTATGGCTTCGCACGGCTTGTGCAATGTGCATTTAGCCAGTATCCGTATCATTACGCATTATGAACTACAAAAACCTAACCTCCTTGCTTTAAGTAACACCAAAGAAGAACACTACATGTATATAACCTCTTTGGTCCCAACCTTGTAAGAGGATCAGAAGGCCAATTCTCGTAAATAACTTTGTTCAAATTACATTTCGATTGCATTTCGATCACAAAAAATACACTCAAAGTAGCTGAAAGTTAGCTTTTTGTAAAAAAAAAACTGACTTTAAGTGTATATTTTGCAATTGAAATGCAGTCGAAATGATATTGAAATGTAAGTTAAACCATGTTATTTACGAGAATTGGCCTTCAGGTAGTATGGAGTCTCTCATTCACTCTCGTTGTTAGGAAGAATTTTATGTATTATTCGTAATGGAAAGCACAGTGTTTACCTCGGGTGAAAGACTCATTAAGTCCCTCGAACTATTAGCGCCCTCGCTACGCTCGGGCGCCAAACTCCGTCCCGGGACTTGTAATGAGTGACTTTCACACCTAGGATAACAATGTACTATTATGAAACCTGCGGTTTAGTTGGCCGCAGACGTTTTGACAAGTTCAGACATCGCTCGGATGATGAGACGTTTTGACAAGTTCTCTCCTCTGGACATTTGATTATTTAATTATTTATTATAGTTTAAAACTATTCCAAGTTTTAATAAATTTGAGGTTCATAATTGTGTTATTTTTTTCTGCAATGGAATTTTATGGAATGTTCCTTAAATTTTCTTCGTTTGATCAGGGTGTAATGGGGTGGAAGCGGAAAGGACTCCATTCTTCATTGGTCGTTCTTCGAACACAACTGGAATCGGCAGTTTTGCGTGAAATGGTATCATTTATCACTATCACACTTCACGCAAAACTGCCGAATCCAGAGATGATTACATGATTTCTTCCAGCAGTTTGCATATTTTGATTTGTCCAGAACAGCAGCATTGTCCAGCAGGAGCGCAGTATTGAAGGCTTTGAGGGGTAATGAAGTCTTCAATACTGCGCCCCCGCTGGCTAACACAGCTTTAGGGACTCTGAATTCTTCATCTTCAGCACTTTTCATGACATCATTCTTCAAGTTATCAGCTTAGTAAAATCTTTCAGTGGTTTGTTATAGTTATGATGAATGAAAACAAGTTTTTCAGCATTTGTTGATAGCAAACGATTGCGCTTTTCCTCATTTTATTCCTGCTTCCGAAAAAACCGCTCATTATATATACGGTCGGAGTCAAAATTGCAGACCCACCGTAGAGTTCTAAAATTACTATTATAGAAATAGAAAAACATTTATTCGCAACAAAAACACAGTGAGCTTATGAACTATATGAACTATAAAAACAAAAAAAATAAGTTAAAAAACTAAAACCCGACTACGTAAAAAAAATGTAGTTTAAAAAACAAACTAGGTATCTACATAAAAATCGCACTATAAAAAGTATCAAACAAGAAAAATACAGAGAGCTAATTCTGTAGGCAATCTCAAAGTGTCGGGTCTCGTGTCGTTCAGTGGATAGCCGTCGTCGGATGCCACCTTGCAATGCAACAGTAGGTACTAAGGGATTCTTATGGCAAGGTGGCATCCGACGACGGCTATCCACTGAACGACACTCTGTATTTTTCTTGTTTGATACTTTTTATAGTGCGATTTTTATGTAGATACCTAGTTTGTTTTTTAAACTACATTTTTTTACGTAGTCGGGTTTTAGTTTTTTAACTTATTTTTTTATTTAAATTATTTTTAGTAGGTATGTACCTAATAACCAAAGGACACTTCGGGGAAGGGACATTTTGAATCTTTACGCTTTAAAAAATTATCTCTATAGGACAAGCTTACATTTAAATCGGCTGAAGTTGGTGGCGGGGACCGCGCTAATACGCGTTGCTTAACCCACACGATCACTTCAGGTAGCCAATGTTACTTTTTAAGCCCTCGAATACCCATAGGTACTTCCCATTAAAATTTGTCTATCGGCTGAGTTGTTTCACCTTGAAGACCCGAACCCGGAACAAGGGAAGTCCCGATCCCGTGGGAATATCGGGATAAAACGTAGTTTATGTACTAATCCAGGTTCTTAGTTACTAACATACCCAGTTTTAATGTTATCCGGTCAGTAGTTTTTGCATGAAGAAGTAACAAACACACGTACTAACACCATTATCGAGTGAATGCAAGCAAATCAGTGAGCAACAGCTAGTGCAATATATATATTTTTGAAATGTGCTAATTATGCCCTTTCATTTGATACCCCACACGATACATTTTAATTATTTTTATTTTTTAATTCATGACTCTATGTCCTCTAGAGGGCGCCACATTCAATTTATTGTGACGTCACATAGCCTATAACCAGCGGACCATTGAGACGCTTCTAACGATACCTCATTTGAAGTTTTGAAGTTAGGTGGGAACAGATGAACATACATACATACATACATACTTACATACATACAGGTCAAATACATAACCCTCCCTTTTGGCTTCGCCGTAGTCGGGTAAAAACTAAAGGCTATTATTGGAGTGTTTTTATTCTAATCCAGTTGGCACAATGGTCACCATGCCGGACTGCCAAACCAGGGTTGCGGGTTCGATTCCCGCCTCAGACAAGTATTTATGCTTAGATATTTGTCTGTGGTCTGGTTGTTTCTATGTATTATAAGTTTATATTTACAAAGAAAAAATATATAAGTAGTATATCCGTTGTCTAGCACCCATAACACAAGTCTAGTTACTTAGTTTGGGGCTAGATGGCGATGTATGAAATGTCCTGCAATATTTATTTATTATTTATTTATATTTATTGGCCAATATTCGGCCAAGAGTCTAACCGAATATTCGGTGTTAGTCACTTTTCGTGGTATCTCTAATATCAATGATCCCATGACAATCTCTTTCAATGTTTATTCATTGAAAACTTAAATTATACAGCGAACTTAATTCAGTAACCTTTGAACGGTATGGCTTCAAATTATTTATTCATGATTCCACGGTTTGTACTAAATAATGCATGAATTACTTAAATTGGGTACTGTTTCCGTTGTCCTGTTATATTGTACCTTAACATGAGGTATTAGTTGATGACAAGCTAGACTAAAGTCATCAAAGTTTTGCCCAAATTCTGGTACGGGCTTGCGGTACGTTTTTTGGAACGTAGTTCCTTATCGCGCGTTGGGAAAGGGGGCTAGACGGAAGAAATTAAGACCAAAAGTTTTAACGACACTTTTTGCTATAGTTGTAAGCCGTGCGGCGTGCGCGTGTTTCTCTGTCTGTCTCTCTCTCTCTCTCTCATAGAAAGCAAGCCAGTTATTTTCGTTTCGTCTTTCTATTTCGCATTGAAGAGTTTGGTGTCGCGACGATTATTTACAAAAAAAATTGGCCTTAACATCAAATCTAAATGATACAGTACTAGCAACTTTAAATCCATGCCAGTTAGAGCGCAGTAGTGCCTGGGACACCCACTCAGCTAGTCATAGGAAAGAACTCGTCAATACGTCTGGAGCCAACTAAGTCGCGGGTTTCATCACGATGTTTTCCTTCATCCAAAGAGCAATATCAATTATTAGCACACATACATTTTTCGTAAAATATCCATTGGCCGGCCGGGATAAGAAAAGTCTAGCCACCACTAGGCCAACACCACTCCTTAGACACCGGCCAATCTCTTTGAAGAACGGGTAGAGGTAGTAAAAATATTCTTTTTTAATTTATAGGTACCTAGCTACTAATATTGTGCTAATATTATAAAGAGAAAAGATTTTTCTGTTTTTTGTTTGTTATGGATCTAAAAATACTAAATCTATTTTGATAAAACTTGGTATGTGGATATTCCCGATATTCCCGATAATCCCGATATTCCCACGGGATCGGCAGTTACGCGGGTGAAACCACGGAGCGCTGCTAATCTATACTTAATTTTATAAAGCTGAAGAGTTTATTTGTTGAACGATTTAATCTCAGGAACTACTGGTTCGAATTGAAAAAATATTTTTGTGTTGGATAGTCCATTTGTCGAGGAAGGCTATAGGTCATTTTATATTTCGATATTCCCACGGGATCGGGTCTTACGCGGGTGAAACCGTGGGGCGCAGCTAGTCTATATAGTTTTTTTTTTGTATTTTTTTGTAACGAATAGGCTCCAAAACGACTGGACCGATTTTGATAAAACTTGGTATGAGGATACATTGATTCATTGACGATAACATAGGCTACTTTTTATCCTGATATTCCCACGGGATCGGGAGTTAAACGGCGGAGCGCTGCTAGTGTGTAGTAGAATGGAAACACGCCGTCACCGGATGCAAACCTGGATCGGTATCACTCACTGCATTCATTTGAATGTAAGCTGTTTATAATATTTTAATAACTCCCTATAAAGGAGGTGTACCTATCAGATCGGACTGCGGGTCAAATGTGAACAGGAACAATGGACCCTTGGAAAGTTAGGCTAAACTCATTTTAAAAACCAAATTAAGGGTCTTATGTAAACTTATTTTTTGATGGTATAAGGAGGATAGCTACCTTTATGTTGATTAATGTTTACTAATAATATAAAAAGGAAACATTTTTGTTTGTTTTTATGTTTGTAACGAATAGGCTCCGAAACTACTGGACTGATTTTGGCGAAATGTAGTTTGAGTAGTAGTTTATCAATTCACAAAACCTCAAACACACTGATAATCTCCACTCATCCGCAAACAGAAGGCCAATTCTCGTAAATAACATCGTTTAAATTACATTTCAATATCATTCCGATTGCAAAAGAGACCCTCAAAGTCAGTTCTTTTTTACAAAAAGCTAACTTTGGGGGTATTTTGAGCTACTTTGAGGGTATTATTTGTGATCGAAATGCAATCGAAATGATATTTAAATGTAATTTGAACCATGTTATTTACGAGAATTGGCCTTCAGATCACATTCAGGTTCCGAATTCAGGAGAGCGTTAATAGCGGCTAGGCTTCCTAGGATGGGAGACTTCGAGTGGCTCCCCGTGTGAGATGCAGGTACTGCAAAGAGATAATATTTCCGGCCAGAACAGTTCGGAGAGAACAGTCTACAAATAATCGCGTTAAAGTCCGGAGAGTCAATGATCCCACGAAGAATTTTTAGACACATCACAATTTGATCGTAAGCGCGGCGTACCTCAAAAGGCTTTGTACCCACCGAAACAGCAAGATACACCACTACTGCCGTAGCTTTTTAAAAGGAGAACCTTAGCCTGCACCCTTTACATTTTATAGCAATTATATTACATTTGGTATTACCTTAAAGGTGGCTGACCATCTGTGACGAGCCTGAAGAGAGGAGAATGTGGGTCCACTTGCAGTGATCGCACGAAGTCATCGAACTGAAAATTAAAAACATAACTTTAATGTATAAAATAAAGCGTTCCATCTTCATAAGGCGAAGTATGACCTGAAAACCCCAATCCCTTTTCCACGCGCCGCGAAATTTAAATAATTAAAAACTTACATTTATTTTAGTGGAAAGTCATCTGTACTACCTTATGAGATTTGATGTAGGTTTATGAAAATATAAATTTTGTACTCGTTTTTTCTTTACAATCGCCGTGAAATTAAAACATTCAAAAAAAATGACGATTTTTTACGATTTTTTTCTATCGAGGCAAATCACTCTAATTGTGTTTCGAAGTGTATGACAATACAAAGCAAATCTTCACCTTTACGACAGAAGGAATATCATTCCATAGATTTTAGCGGTTGATACCAAAAAACTGTTTCTAAGACACATCTGTCGCGATATTTTACGCTTCTGGTCTTCCCACTCTTATTTTTTATTCGGCAGAAAGCCTCTATTCAGAGTCCAAATCGATAAACGATCATGCTTGTTCCAGTTAGTCGCAGATATCTTATTCTGTCATTTTTCACGGCAATATGAAGGCTGCAGTCCAAATTGGATGAGCAGCTACAGTGATAACTAATTTTACCAAAGTATTTCTGAACTATTAAGATTACTGTGTGTTATTTAGTCAAATACATATTATTATGTGCCTAATAGTACCTATGTTTGTTAATATAAAGGCTGCGGTCCAATCCGAGCAAAAATATTTGCTCTAGTGTCATTATCCAGGGAGGAAACAATCGACTACGTTTGTATGGAGAGAGCGCCCGGTACCCTTTCCTCTTCTTATCTTTGCAAAGTTATTCTGTTGTTTTACTATTATTTATTATTTAGTAATCGTTTAGTTTCGTAAAATGACGCAACAAAACATCAATCCCGGAAACACGGTGCGGTACGTAACAAATTAATTCGTCAAATAATACGTTTTCCGTTAATTGGTTACTTTGATTCGACCAATCTGATTGACGTCGGAAACAATTTAAATCGAGAGGTTTTATTTAATTTTATGAAGGTTTTTATAATTAACACTGCTTCCCAGTTTATTTATGTATTTTAAGATTATTACTAGCTGACCCGGCAAACGCTGTTTTCCCACATGAGAAAAGAAGGCTTTGCCATTAAAAAAAAAGAAAAAATATTGATTGATTTGAATTGAAAAAGAAAAAAAGTTGTTTGATTCTCAGACCTAACGAATATACTTACTTACACAAAAAAAAATCATACAAATCAGTTCAGCCGTTTAGGTGGAGATTGGTAACTAACACCGCGACACGAGAATTTTATATAAGTACTTAGAGGGATTAAACTTTTTAAACTCACACGATTTGTATTCATAGTAATTATTTTCCCGTCGTGCAACTGAGTATAACACCCGGGAAAATAATTACTATGCATATAGGGATTGTTTTAAGGATATGCGCATAAAACACGGAAATGGCTGCGATGAGGCCCCTTGAGAAAGCTGGGGGAGAAGATATCTTCATTTTGAAAGCGGCGTAGGGACACTTCGTAGATTTCAAATAAGACCCTGGATGTCCATCGAAGATGGTCACCACTGGACTACCACATAATCTTGTCTGTGATAATTTCTCTCAGTTAAAAAAAGGCTTCTGGGGTTGCCGGTATAACAAGCGTTAAACCTCAGCGGATTCAGTTCAGCATTCACACCATAGACAATAACAATATTGACTTTAATTATTGCTATTCAGAGTGCTGTTAATGACTTGTATAAGAAGGTTTGTTCAGCACCTATATCATCCTCTTAGCTTTCATCGACAAACAATCGTTTGAGAAAAAAAATGTATAAAAAATATCACGAAACATCACAAGGGGGAGGGGGGTGTATAAATAAATCACGAAGATTCTTTGTAGGTATTAAAAATACACGTGACTAGCTGCGCTCCGCGGTTTTACCCGCGTAACTCCCGATCCCGTGGGAATATCGGGATAAAAAGTAGCCTATAACCTTCCTCGATAAATGGACTATCCGACACAAAAAGAATTTTTCAATTCGAACCAGCAGTTCCTGAGATTAGCGCGTTCAAACAAACAAACAAACTCTTCAGCTTTATAATATTAGTATAGATACTAGCTGCGCTCCGCGGTTTCACCCGCGTAACTCCCGATCCCTTAGCAATATCGGGATAAAAAGTAGCCTATAACCTTCCTCGATAAATGGACTATCCAATACAAAAATATTTTTTCAATTCGAACCAGCAGTTCCTGAGATTAGCGCGTAACAAACAAACAAACAAACAAACTCTTCAGCTTTATAATATTAGTATAGATAGTATAGATAGGGGGGGAGCAGTGGGGGTAGTCTTAACCTTTGTGTGCGAATCCGACTCGATCTTTGCCTGTTTTTTTTGCTCCGTATGACGTCAAATGTCACAACGATCAACTACCAGATTATTTTGTAAATCTCAGTTGCCTCTAAAATGAGTGTAATAAAGAACCAAATGATATGTTATCACAACAAGCTTCGACTACCGAAACATAACTCGTTTTGCAATAAGACCTAGACATGTAATTTACAATATCCTATTGGGCTTCAGATACAACCTTCATCCACCGGATAATCAGCAATTAAATTTTTTGTAACAATAATTCGATTAATTAAGCAATGGGTACGTAAGTGGTACAAATAAGAAGTAAAGGTAAACTCAGGCCCGAGATGTGGATTTAAACCTTAGATTTAGACACAGGGAAATCTATAGGGATAGTGTTTAGACTATAGTTCCCTATATAATCTATAGGGATAGTGTTTTCTGTTCTTTTTCTGTAATTTTTTTCTGTTCTTAGATCATCCGTGTTCTTTGTGAAATGTAGAAAATTTTAACCCATAAGAAAGTGAAGACGCAGGCTGAAGCTAGTCTAAGCTATAAAAATTCAAACCTCTCTAGTTCCCCAACAAAAGTTTCATATTATTAATAAATTCAACTTTTTCAACGGTTGGGTCAGCATGCATGTGTTTTTCATCTCAAATAAGGTAAGGCGTCCAGCGGACCGTGGCAAGCATTATCATTTCCTAGTTGTTGTATAATATTTACATTGTTAACTGCTTAACAAACGTCAAATATGCTAGTTGAAATATTATGTTTCGACCGATTTCAGTTCGGCAATAATACATTGTTTGTCGTTTCTAGTTGCACTGCCATTAATAATTGTAGATCACTTAATTGACCGGATTAAATACAAAACCCATAAAATTAGTAAAACTACCTAACTACGATAATTTATGCAAGAACTTTCATTTTTTTAAATATTTATTTAACTAAAAAAGTACACATTTTCTTACATACTAATTTCCCGCCAAACTGCAAAGTGCAGTTTGTTGGCGAATGTAGTCGTCGACTGTTTTTTTCCCGACTTTAATACTGCCTACCGAATGATGTGTTTTCCCTTCTTAACTCCCGATCCCGTGGGAATATCGAAATATATTTATAATTATTATTTTATTTAAATATGTCAAATTATATTGTCATACCAAATATTACATTTAAATTAATCTTGAAATAAAATTACAAAAATAAAATCATAGAAACAAAAAAAATAAAAAGCAATTAAAATCTCGAATTAAAAATCAAATATTAGCACAAAGGCAATCAATAAAACAATTTAAAAAAAAGAAAAATAAAACAATTAAAAATAAATTACAACTTATTTTATTTATTTTTTAATATAAACATAGCCTATAGCCTTCCTTGACAAATGGACTATCCATCACAAAAAAAAAATTTCAATTCGAACCAGTAGTTCCTGAGATTAGTGCGTTCAAACAAACAACAAATTCTTCAGCTTTATAATATAACTATAATACACCCGCGTAAGTCTCGATCCCGTGGGAATTTCGGAGTAAAAAGTAGCCTATGTGTTAATCCAGGTCTCCAGATATCAAAATACCGAGTTTCATCGCAATCGGTCCAGTAGTTTTTGCGTGAAGGAGTAACAAACATACATACACACACAAAATTTCACATTTATAATATTAGTTGGATCTTCGGAAAACCGAAGCCGGTGAGAGATAACAATAAATAACAACAAATAACTTATTGTTTACAAACATTTAAGTTAGTTTACTGCATGGTCAGCTTCACAAAATAACCGTAAAGCGTATTAGCTCGTGCATGGCAAATTGAACCACAGACTGTAAAGAATCATTATTCTGTTCTCAAAACTTTTTTGCAGATGTAATTTAATGTAAAGCCGGTAATTATTAGATTATTAACGGTGCTTAAATGTGGATTAGATAAAACTAATTTTATTTAAACAAATTAAAATTATATTTTAGGTATCTAATTACCTATTTTAGGTATTAAGTATATTTCAGGAATTGGGGAGGATTAAGCGGTCAATAGGGCGTATTTGGCACGACGACCTCTGGGGAGACGGCCCGTTGGAAGACCTAGATATCGATGGATTGACCAAGACCAACAAGACCTAAATAATGCCCTTCAGCCGACTGGCAGCAGTGGCACGGAATAGGGTGCAATATTGCATCTCATAGGGTCAGTGCAGACAGCGCGGTCTCGAGCATTTTTTGTCAGGTTCAAGCATGTATGCATTTTTTGATTTTAGAGTGCGTTATTAAATTCCTCTCCGCTGCGCTCCTCTCTGTCTGCGCTAAGCCCTATTGTCAGAGGCAAGGATCCACTTCGGGTCACTGGTCCAGCATAAGTAAGGAGTTAAAAACGAATTAGCGTGAACCAAGGCAGTTGATAACTTTGACAGCTTATGCAGCAGTTCGGTAAACGACACCGAGATCCCTATAGTTTCCTAAAGTTCTTCCTGCGGTTGGAGTCCTGACATCGAAAGTGGCTATAGAGCCAAGACACGAATTCTGGTGATAGCCGAACAAGCTCGAGTGATGTTATTCCCGAGCCACCAGGTTTGACCCACGAGCCGATGCGACGTGGTTACCAGCGTGTGGCTGCTTCGGAGCAGTTAGAAGCCACTGGAGGAGAATTTTCAGGCTTCAGACGAGTAATTTACATTTTGCCATCTTTACAGATCAGCTGACAGCGTAACGCAGACATCCCGAAAAGCCGATCCTCCACCGTCAACTAAACTAATGTAACGCTTGCGTATTTGTGAACACGAACTGTAGTTGAAGGTTTGTAGCTAAACCTGACCAAGCATAGCGCCGGGACTAAGCTGTCACCAAGCTTTACTAACGACGACATACTATAGAAGCAACTTGTAATACTACATTGTACCGGAAAAGGAACCTATTTCTTATTATGCTGGTTGGTATTCGACTGACAACATTTGAATTGAAGACGAACGGCGAGATGTAGTGTGATTTTGTTTAGCTGGTCGGTGAATTAGCTTATGAAAAACCTTTTATTTTTATTTTATGTAACTTAAAAAATACCGCTACTGTCGCTGATGAAGTGCTTAAGCCTATTTTAAAATAACCTTATATGAATCCAAAATACTAAAATCTAAATACTGAATAAAAAATATCAAACATACATACACACAATAAACAAACAACAACTTGAACTTGTTTAAAATAATTTTTAACCTTTTTTGTTTTTTTTTATTCTTCAGTCTCTTATTTTTTTAGTTTTTTTTTAGTTCGCATAGTTTAGCCAGTTTTTCAATTTACGTAGCTTAGCTGGCATAGTTTGCGGTGGACGCACATTTATGAAAAACTGAACTATTAGCTAAGCTTAGTTTAGTTGGCGGTGGACTCTGATCTTAATAATTGCTAGTAGGTATCAAATTAAAATCCCACGTTATTTCTACCACGATCAGAATAATAATTACCTACAGCAAATTATTTATAAATTGGACGCCCTTCTATTTTTAGGTTTATTTTATACTAATACTCCTAAAATTCATTTTTTTTACACAATTATTTTAATAGACCAAATGAGCGAAGCGTCTTAAGCCACTTTGCCATCAACGGGTAATACCGAATTTGATGGGGAATACTAGACTCGTTTATTTTTAACAGATTTATTTTATTTTATTATTCGTCGCGTAACACATGCCAATACAGGGTTATCATATTAGCCAGCGGCTGAGGACCACTTCTGAGCTAAACAAACAATTTTTGTTCTACGACTTTCGTAAATCAGAACACTTTTGACTTGATAACGTCTAATAAGCTGATGGATTCACAAAAAAAGTGTCTGATGAAATATTGACATGGTAACATGACCATGACGCGTCCGTTCTTGTTAGAAAACAGAGTATTTAATGATAATATCGTTATAATAATAATATTATAAATATAATAAGGAATAACATTTTTTTTTTAATTTTTCGTCAGTTCTTATGACGTTATCACGTAAAATAATCGTCCGTAAACCGACTTTACAGACAAGCATTTTTTTCAACACTTTGAGGTTAAGTATTTAAATTCGAAAATTTCCTGATTTAGTTTTTCCCCCATTAGAATATTACTATTTTTATATCATTCAAAGAGGCAATGCAGCGAGTCTTTTGGGTTTTTGAGATGTTTGATTTGAGACTAATTGAGATGTTATTAAATTAAGTTGTAAGTGAAGTAGGTACTTGAGTATTAAAATATACACATCTTTATCTTCATCAATCTCTAAACAACAGTAGGAAACGGCCATTCACAAAATTAACGTCACACATAAAAAGAGAAAATAGTATGTTTTATAAAAACCGCTGCGGATACGGTTGCGATGCGAGCCCGCGCCGGGCATCGAACCCGCTTATGCAACCGGTACAGTTAGAACCTGTTCCCATATCCCATGCTTACTGTCTGTCTGTATGTTATTTTTATGGTTCTTTTGTACTTTTGTAACTGTCTCTAAGTACTTGATGCAAAAATATATGAAGAAAATGTTTATTTTGAAAAAAATAAAAAGACCGTTTTGGCTTTATGCTACTGAACAAAGAGGTTTAAAATAATGTTTAATAATAAATAAATACTAATAAATATTATATGACAATCCATGTTTAAATTAAAAATTAAAAAGAGATGACATTAGGTTATTTTTTATTAACAAAAACTTTGTTGAGCTGGCTTCTACACATAGAATTTGAGTTCGTACATCACAAGCTTCTACCACATGAGTAGAGATGACTACTCATGTGCTTCTACCTCGGACAGCGGATAAGCTCCGTTTTTTTAAACCGGCCAAGTGCGAGACGGACGGCCGGACTGGCTGACGGACTGACGGCCTGATGACGGACGGTGAAGTCTTACCTAATAGGTCCCATTTTTACCCTTTAGGTACGGATACCGGACCCTAAAAACTACCAAACTGAACCCGATGGGACTTTAGGTAACTAAACAGAAATTGAAACTGTTTTTAGCTGGCTTCTACCACGGACATTGGAGCATCGCGCCATCCAACGAGGTAATGCTGTCAGTCTTTTGGGCACAATTCCCAGGGAATCTCCCTAGGGAGTGTGCCTAAAAAACTGACTTTTAATTTATTATTATCATTGAATTTGTTATGGTTTTATTATTTAAACTAGCGACCCGCCCCGGCTTGGCGCGGCTATATTATGCATGTATTATACATATAAATAAACCTTCCTCTTGAATCACTCTATCTATTAAAAAAAAACCGCATCAAAATCCGTTGCGTAGTTTTAAAGATTTAAGCATACATAGGGATATAGGGACAGAGAAAGCGACTTTGTTTTATACTATGTAGTGATGTTGTAAATATTTGTCTCTGTAATTTTATTATAAGTAAATGAATAAAACTCTGCAGAGCAATCATGGCCGAAGACATTTTATCCACAGGGAACGTACAAAATAGTCTTTCCCTCTGTCAGTTTTGTCCACCCCCCGAGCATGACCGCAAGGGTGGATATACTATCCATGGTAGAAAAACGGGGGAAACGCTATAGGCGTAACATAGCTATATGCGGGGAATAGATGTCCACGTGTAATGTCAAATGGGGATATACTTATCCTTTCCCCTTTTGCCGTGCTTTGGCAGGTGGACAAAATAATTTTCTCCCTTGACAGAGGATATAACGTGTGGACATAATTTTTATCGTCGGCCCATGCTTGCTCTGCTGATGTCCTTTAAGTTGTATGATAGGTATTTATCCATTTGATAATGTCAAAAATCTTACCTAGCGACAACTGTTTGGATTATCTACGCTCAATTTACCCATGACGATTATCATTTGCACAGCTAATTACCCAGCACATCGTTTTGGAAGGTCGTATTATAAGCATTCGTAACAAATGGGACGTTTAAAGGACTTTCCTACATGTATTAAAAAGTTATATCTACTTTACTAATATTATAAAGAGGAAAGATTTTTTGTTTGTTTGTAACGAATAGGCTCCGAAACTATTGGACCCATTTCATCACTATCACTACATAGTATAAAATAAAGTCATTTTTCGCCGTCCCTATGTCCCTTTGTATGCTTAGATCTTTAAAACTACGCAACGGATTTTGATGCGGTTTTTTTTTAATAGATAGAGTGATTCAAGAGGAAGGTTTATATGTATAATACATGCATAATATAGCCGTGCGAAGCCGGAGCGGGTCGCTAGTAACAATAAATGAGAAAAAGGTTCATCACTAAATGTCTAAAACTACAAACATCAACAAAGTCGAGGGAAGTACAAAGGTGTAGTGTTTTTTTGTCTTAGCTGTCATATATCAATAGAAGCAGAATTTTATACTATTTTAAGGTACTTACTAAAAAACGTTAAAAAGAGTGAAATTCTGCTTTTGTCGACATATAAAACTCTTGTAGAGATTAAACAAACAAACAAACTCTTCACCTTTATAATATTAGTAATAGATATGTAACGCGTAGGTATGTATGTAATTGTACACAGGTAAAACTGCGGGGCGCAGCTAGTTTAATTTTAAACGTTTGTGTTTAAATTTCAATTATAAGACATTGAATAGCACCTTTTAGACAAAAAAATATGATAAATGTGTTAATTCGATTTATGTTTACGTTATCAATTGGTGGTTATCTGAGATTTGCTCATTTATAAATTCAGAAATATTTTATTCCGATTCTTTTATGAAGATAATTTTGATGTCTTAATAACTAAGGTCAAAGTGTGGAGTTGGAACGGATCGACCCCTAAGGCACCTGTCCTCAAATGTCCTAATTTCAACAAATTCACGCCCTCTAATAAAATAAATAAATAAAATAAATATTGCAGGACACTCCATATATGGCCATCTAGCCCCAAGCTTAGTAACAACGAATATACTACTTATAGGTATACTTTTTTAAATAGATACTTACTTACAATAGATAGAAACAACCAGACCACAGACAAATATCTAAGCATAAATACATGTCTGAGGCGGGAATCGAACCCGCAACCCTGTGTTTGGCAGTCTGGCATGGTGACCATGGTGGTCAAGTTAATTTCAAGAAACTTATGTGTTGAGTAGAAACTTAAAAATATTGACTTTTACCAGCGACGGAACGGAGGACGGTACATATGCATTTAAGATGAAAGGGTGTTATTTTGTGCACTCAAAAGTTCTCATTTGTCTCCAAAATGGCTGGACCGATTAAGGGGGGTCCATACGCCAACGACTTTGGTACACAGCCTACTAAATAGTTACTACTGGCACCGGTCGCCTTCATTGGTAAAAAATGTTGATTGTTACGAATGTGTTTTGTTTTTCTCAAAAGTGCTGAGATACTCGTAGAATTGTAGGTGATATTTTTACCGACATTTTGATGCAATTTTGAGCCAAACATTTCCTATAGTTTTGTAGCTATCCTAAAATTATGAATTAAAACTAGTCTAGCTTTGCAATGACAAAGAATTTTCGCCTCGAAATTACCCCAAGACATCGGTAAAAATTTCACCTACAATTCCATCTCAGCACTTTTGAGAAAAACAAAACACATTCGTTACAATCAACAATATTAGTTGTAAGTGACGGGTATTTCTGGCGCGTTGTGTACTTGTGTTTGGCAGCATAAGCAGCCTTAAGATACAGTTTTCTTTAAAATGTTTGTGGTAACCGGTTATGACATAGTTACAAAGACGTTGGCAAATAAAATCCTATTTCTATGCATAGTTATGCATGCATGCATCGAGGATATTACTCAATAGAGAGGAAATATCGCATATTTTGTTTGGCAAAAATTTCGCCAAATCAATGCGGCTATCTCTGCATTTCAATCAAAAATACAATTTCCATTTTATTAAATGTGGAATCATTTAAGACGAGGTGGTATAACCAGAAGCGCGATAGAGGTATCTTAGAAACAATTTTTGGGTATCAAATCAATCACTAAAATCCATAGAATGATATTCCTACCGTCGCGTCGCGTCGTCGCTCGTAAAGGTGAAGAAATGCTTTGTATCGTCATACACTTCGAAACACGATTAGAGTGATATGCCTCGATAGAAAAAAAAACGTGAAAATCTTTAAAAAATCGTCATTATTTTGAGCTTTTTCAATCTTACGGCGATTGTAAAGAAAAAACAAGAACGAAATTTATATTTTCATAAACTTTACACCGACTATTGACGGACGACTACTTGTCGTCCGACAAATAGTCGTCCGACATTTGTCGTCCGACACATAGTCGTCCGACATTTGTCGTCCGTTAATAGTCGTCCGACATTTGTCGTCCGTCAATAGTCGTCCGACAAATAGTCGTCCGACATTTGTCGTCCGTTAAAAAATACCATATGTACGTCTTAATACACTTACAGCCAAATTAAAAAACTGTATATCTGTGTAAAATCTCATCTGTCGCGAGAAAATCTGTCGTCTGTCGCGAGAACGGCTGAAAATGCTCACCCACAAAAGTGCCCAACGCGCCATAAGAAGTTTTCACTTCAAAAAAAAAAAAACAAATAGGGGCATGGCAGTTATAAGTTTTATGCACCAAAAATATTTGCTCTATTGTCATTATCCTGGGAGAAAACAGTCGACTACGTTTGTAATAGTTTGTATGGAAAGTGCCCCCTTTCCTCTTAATTGGTTGACACAAACTCGAATATTCGAATGCGTTATTCTGCCTGGCTGGTGCCGATATCCGTCCGTCCGAATGCAGTTTTTCCCACTGGCACTGCAAAGTACAGTTATTCGAAAACCAGTCTCATTTCAAGCAGATAATGAAGGGGACGAGAAAAAAGTAGATCGAGCTTTCGCGGCCCGGTAACTGTTCCACGAATTGTAAATTATTAACTTATTTGGAAATTACGTTGCAAAATGTTCGCTTCGATGATCAGGTACTTACACAGAAAAAACCGGCCAAGTGCGACACGAAGGGTTTTTCCACCTAATTTTTTTTTTCTGTTTTTGGTATTTGTTGTTATAGCGGTCCCGTTTTTACTCTTTAGGTACGTGTATTATAAGTAAGTATATGTTTACAGAAGAAAATTATATTAGTAGGTATAGGTGATGATGAGATGTTCCGTCATACAGGAGCTCTCCTAGTATGGACATCAGTCTCTCACAAAGGTATTTTGATTTATGTTTATTAAGTGTAACTACTATGTTAATTTATACCTTTGTGAGTAGAAAATAAATGATTTTTATTATTATTATTATATTATTATATATTATTACTAGCTGCCCTCCGCGGTTTCACCCGCGTAACTCCCGATCCCGTGGGAATATCGGGATGTAAGCTATCCTATCTCTCAAGTTGGATCGAACTGCACATGGTGTGCGAATTTTATTATAATCGGTTAAGTGGTTTAGGAGTCCATTGAGGACAAACATTGTGACACGAGATTTATATATATTAAGAATAGGTATCCGTTGTCTAGCACCTATTACACACACAAGTCTAGTTACTTAGCTTGGGGCTAGATGGCGATGTGTGGAATGTCTTGCAATGTTTATTTATTTAATTTTGTTAATACCGGAATTCCGGAGCTCAGGCCCTAACCCTCATTCATAGTCCGTTTGAATTAATGGTACAATCATTCAACCAGCCAGCATGCACCAATAGGTAACTATGTGAGGCAGTTATTGGTCATTTAAACTGACATTACTGACTGATGATTACCTCGAGACCTGTTAGTCCAGTATTTTAATCGATATTCGTTCACAAATGCCCTTGGTACCTAATAAACTCAATTTTATTTGGCTGATTTATTACTGCTACCGTATTTTTTTGACACCTTTTGATACATTTTGTTTATCGGCTTTTCCATTTTGGTAATACTTTTTCCATCGCTGCTAAAACATATTTTAAGTGCAAGACGCTAAAGAGATATACCTTTCACTTTATTACTATTTATTGTTGTTAAAATTGTAGGTGAAATCTTTCACGATTTCAAAAAAATCACGAATAAAGACGGCAAAGGTGTTTAGGCCCAGTCACGCCTTGAAAAGACAACAATTTCAAGATGATTTAGACCCTTCCCCTCTGAAAAACTAATATACCTGTAAACCATTATCTATGTCAAATGAATAAGACGTTATAGTTAATTTTATTCCTATTTTTATGGTAGGTATAATAACTTTTAGAAAGATGTATTATGGATAAACGTAAACCTTTGACCCAAGTGTTCTTTCATCATTGAACAACACGCGGCTTAGATTTCTAATAGCACTTAATAAAATAACTGCGTGAAATTTTTTTTACAAAGTACTAGCAGCTCTCCGCGATTTTAGCCGCGTTACTCCCGATCCCGTGGGATAAAAAGTAGCCTATGCTATTCCCAAAGAATCAGGTTATCATCATACCAAGTTTCATCAAAATCGGTCCAATAGTTTTGGAACCTATTCAATGCAAGCAAACAATCAAATCTTTCCTCTTTTAATATTAGATACTAGCGACCCACCCCGGCTTCGCACGGCTATATTATGCATGTATTATACATATAAACCTTCCTCTTGAATCACTCTATCTATTAAAAAAAAACCGCATCAAAATCCGTTGCGTAGTTTCATAGGGATATAGGGACAGAGAAAGCGACTTTGTTTTATACTATGTAGTGATAGTGATAGTGACTATGTAGTGATGATTAGTACCTATAGAAGTATAGATAGATGGTCAGCGAAATAAACACTGCTAGTTTTTGCCATAGTTTTGACCGCAATTATTTTTTAAATTAGGGGACATTAATGAATACTAATTCATATTTTAACCAGCATACAAATGGCAAATTAAATAGGTAAATATTAAGTACCTTTATTATAAGTAATTATATACCTAAGCACAATATTATCATCTAAATAATTATTTTTAACGACTATTTACGAAATTAATTAACTAAATCAGTACGCGTACTTGAAGTAGGTAAGTTATAATTATTATTTTAAATATTCCTACCTACATTTTGAGGTTGCATAAGCTAACCTACTTTGTTTTAACAACTGTCCGGACAACTTAACTGTCTGGACAACTATCTATCATCGTCGATTTTTATAAGGTGTCTAGAGGGGGTCGTGATAATTAAACATAAAACCGGCCAAGTGCGAGTCGGACTCGCGCCCGAAGGGTTCCGTACTGTAATGTATTAGAGCCCCAATTAATTTTTATTTTTATTTTTAGTATTTGTTAAATTAAAAAAATCTTTAAATTTCAATAGTCTATCACGGTTCATGAGATACAGTCAGACGGACGGAGACGGACGATTACGGATTAGTTTTCAATTCGAATACCCATTTTTTATTTTCAGCCACGCATCACAATAACGCAGTCAGTCTACAACCCAAGTTTATTGAAAGTATCTAAGCCGCAAATCCTTCACTCGCGTCTCCTTGAATTTAATAACTCAGTATAGGTACATAAATTGTCACAGATTGTAAACTACGGTCAACGGTCATGGCGTTTATTATCTGTACGTGTTATGGCATAACTGTGGCGCAGATTACACTGAACTCTCGGTCGAAGATTAATAAGTTTAATTGCTCTTGATTATATGAATAATGCGTTTAATACGTACGGAGTTTGCGTTTTAATTGTTTTCTTGCGAATCGTAAATGATAGCCTGCAGTAAAATATACCTATTAAGGGTGGTTATAGCTATAACCACCACAATTGTCAAGAGGTTAAGAGAATAACAAAGCGATCAAGTGCGAGTCGGACGCGTGCACAAAGAATTCCGTTACTATTACCTTTATTGTGTTTTTAGTATTTTGTTTGTTTTAGTATTGTAAATTGTTTATACAGTGAACGGAAATAAGACAGTTTCACTACATAGTATAAAACAAACTCGCTTTCTCTGTCCCTATATCCCTTCCCTATGTATGCTTAAGTCTTTAAAACTACGCAACGGATTTTGATGCGGTTTTTTTAATAGATAGAGTGATTCAAGAAGAGGTTTATATGCATGCACAATACAGCCGTGCGAAGCCAGGGCGGGTCGCTAGCATAATATTACAAACAACAAGTTTTTTGTTGTAGCGGCAACAGAAATACATCTTCTGTGAAAATTTCAACTGTCTAGCTATCACGGTTCATGAGATACGGCCTGGTGACAGACAGCAGATGGACAAGTGGAGTCTTAGTTAAAGGGTGCTGTTTTACCGTTTGGATACGGAACCCTAAAAACATAAAGATACAATGTCAATGAGATCATATTAATCTATATTTTTGCCAACGACACTTATTATCTTATTTTATCTTTTAGAAATAAATAAATATTGCAGGACATTCCACACACATCGCCATCTAGCCCCAAGCTAAGTAACTAGACTTGTGTTATGGGTGCTTGACAACGGATATACTACTTATATACTTTTCTTTTGTAAATATATACTTATAATACATAGAAACAACCAGACCACAGACAAATATCTCAGCATAAATACTTGTCTGTGGCGGGAATCGAACCCGCAACCCTGTGTTTGGCAGTCCGGCATTGTGACCATTGTGCCAACTGGGTCGTCAAAGAAGCGAAGGTACTAACATTAAAAATTGAACAAACAATTAAGATTTGTGGGGGCATTCAAACGTAATTTTGGAACGCATGGAAGGAAACCGTTGTCATAAAAAAAAAATGAAAGAAAAATATTTAACTGTCAAATACGTTCTCTACGCAAGCAGGAAAATCCTTGACTTCACATTTTAGTGCAACAACAAGTAATAAAATTATGCTGTACTTGTCTAATTTAATTAATAATATGTCAACTTATTTTATAGAGATAGTATCAAACTAGCTTTTGCCCGCGATTTTGTCCGCCCGCTAAGAAATAATTTTAGTGAATGACCACGCTGCAGATGTGAGGCTTTACCCATTCGGGCAACACACGACTTCTCAGATACTTCTTTTTTACCTATTCTCTGTGCATTAATTGTGTTTTTTTTGTATTTATTTTCTCTGGTACTGTTTCTCATTTGTTTCACTTTTCTTATTTTTGTGTTTTTTATGTCGTGTGTTTGTCTGAATAAATTATATTCTATTCTATTCTGAATTTGCCAAAATTGTCTCTTAGCGGATGCCTTCGTTATAGCCGTTAAATCGTTATATCTTTAAATTTTTACTCGATCCTTCCATTGGTTTGAGATGTGTGTTGATATTTCAGTCAGTCAGTCAGTCAGGACTTTAAATTTTATAATAGTGTATTGAATTTAAAAAATATATATCATTGCGTTATGTAAGTGAGCTTTATACTGCGAACGAATGGTTTTGATATTTGTCACTTTTTTAATTAAAAATTGTGATATTTTAATAACATGCAGTAGTTTAGTGAGATGCAGGATGGTGCGAAATTAGCCGAATTTCGAAATAATATTTTTTCAGTTATTTACAATTATTATTCTTAGTAATTTACATAAAACAGTTCCGAGAAAGGATAGAAAATACAATTAATTACATTTTTTTTTTTTAAACAAAAGTTAATGAATTTGATTCTTTCCGTGTAAAAGAAAGAATTGAGTGTTTTATAAACTATTTTTTTTACTCAATAATCTAAGCGGTATCGAAGGTGTATTTCTTAAGCTAAGAACGAATCGTTTTAAATTGTTTGATTTAGCAGTGTTTCACGGTTTCATCCGCGAAACTCCCGATTCCGTGGGAATATCGGGATAAAAAGTAGCCCATATTATTCCCAATGTATCTTCATACAAAGTTTCATCAAAATTGGTCCAGTAGTTCCGGAGCCTATTCTATACATATAAAATGCTTTGTCCCAAATTACTGACTGACTGATCAACGCACAGCCTAAATCGCTGATCGTAGAGACCTGAAACTTGGAGGGTCTGTTCTTTGTGTGACGTAGGCATCCGATTAGAAAATATTTTGAAAAATTCAACAATAAAAGCTAGTATTAGAATAGATTAAGAGTGTTTAAAAACTGACCTGTTGTACTACTATATCTAAGGGTTGTCCAGTTAATAAATCTTCTGATGGTCTTCTTGTAGGCCGGACTGCGTATTCTCTTTCTCCTATAACCTGTAACAATAATTCAATTTTGGTCAGTTTTATATTTTAACAACTATTTTTTTTATTGTCTGTTTTTTATATTTACTTTTCTCTGTAACTATCTCAATAATATTACATATTTGTTTTACTTTTCTCTGTAACTATCTCTTACTGTTTCTTATTTGTGTCTATACAATGTCGTGTGTTTGTTCGAATAAATTATATTCTATTCTATTCTAATTATGAGAATTAGTATAACTTTTTAAAACTCGATTATTTTCCTTAAATTAAGAAGGTAAGCGCCTACATAACATTTTTTCTGTTGGTTGTAAAAAAAAATAAACAATATAATAACTAATAAATAAACTCTTTTTATTTTTTGCAAAGAGTACTAGAAACAATGTTAATTACGTATAATTTTTTTCCAAAAAAATTATATTAAAATTAATTTAGGTTATGCAAGGGTTAATATGTTTTTAGAATAGATAACATTTTTAAGAGCTGACGGACAAGAAAATGAATTTCACGTTCCTTCTTTTAGCTGAGTACCTACTTTACTTTCTCTGAGATTCAGGTAGCTGTCTTGACCAACAACACTTATCGTGAAGCACGGAGGAATTCAAGAAATAATTTTTACCATAATTTTGACAATTGCGGGGCTATTTTTTTAGGACGCGTGACGCAAACTCAGGCCTCAGCGACAATATTTCAACTGTTCTCAGTAATACATGGCTTTAAATCTGTATAACATCCGGTTTAGGTAATTCTCAGATTTAAAATACATAGGAAAAACAAGGATAACTTATTTACATCACAAGACGTCACACGTGCGTCCAAAAACTAGGGATGCCACGAATATTGATTTTACCGAATACCGAATATTCGGCTAGTCCCTCGGCCGCCACGCCGTCAGCAATCGGAAACCCAATTCTTGTAAATAACATTGTTCAAATTACATAGCAATATCATTCCGATTGCATTTCGATGACAAAATACCGTCAAAGTCAGCCTTAGTATTCTCAATTCTATCTTTTGTAATCGAAATGCAATCGGAATGATATTGGAATGTAATTTGAATAATTATATTTACGAGAATTGGCCTTCAGATCAGATCTAACGCAAAACAGTATCCAAGCCTAGCAGAATGCGCTAAGATTTATTTTTAACTCCGGTAGCAGTATGTATAAGTACAGTGAGCGGCTATTTTTAGAAGAAGGAATAATTTATAAGGAAAAGTTCACAATCGTTTGCTTTAAACAAACCACTGATAGATTTTAAGTACCTATTAAATATGGTGATTAAGAAAGAAACTTAAGAAATAAATAAACCTTTATTTTCTGGACCGTACATAAACATAAAAATAATTACATACTTAAACAAAAACTAGATAATATAAAGAAATGGTAGTACAGCTCCCAGAAAAAAAGTTTGTCCTGATCACGATGCTTGAGCAAAAAACCTCAACGCGAATTTCAGTTCGAACCTTACTGAGACGCACCGCCTTTAATAGATTTATATTAAAATATTTGTTTAGCTATGTACTTCTTTACATTTGGTTGAATATTGCGTACTATTCGGCCGAATACCAAATAGTGAAAAATGTAGCCGAATTGGCCGAACACCGAATAGTAGCCGAATATTCATGGCACCTCTACTAAAAACCTCAAACATTGAAAAACATTTGGTTTGTCCGACCGTGTAGCATCTATAAATAGAACTTTCGTATTAGATTATTCACAAGAGAACGGTCGCGTCATTGTGAAACATAAATTTTCCAATTAACACGTGTTTGTTAAGGTTTAGTTTAAGAAAGTTGCCTTGAACCGGTTTGGATAACGTTTTTATAGGCATAGGAGGATAAAACTCTGAGAAAAATATATTTTGATATCAAATCTATTATATTTATAAACACATTACCCTCCTTTGTGTTGGATAAAAAGAGAAAAAAGACTCATCAATCAAGGAATCTTTGAAACTTCAAGAGCTACGAGTCTTAAACTGAGCATGGGGGTTTACTTATAAAAGAAAGTTATATTTATTTATTTATTATTTAAAAGTCAAAATTTATTTATTTAGTTGGAATCATTAGCATGAGATTACATTAAATCGTCTTAAAATATTAAAGAAGACTTCTAAAAGTATTTTTATTTTATTTTTTTATTTAATAGTCAAAAATTATTTATTCAGTTGGAATCATTATCATGAGATCACAGTTAATCGTTTCAAAAGCTCAAAAAATGTAAAATTATATATTTTAAAATTTTGTAATTGATTAGTGAGGGGGAATTGATTAGTTAGTGATTGGTAAGGGGTCTTCTAGTCGCGAGTAAACAGGTATCTTCCAAGAAATCTACATCGTAAGCCACATTGTCACCTACCATCAAGCTTGATAGTTGTCAAACACTGACCTATATGTAAAAAAATAGATTTGATCAAGTATCAAAACACAAACATCGCATCAACTGCAAACAAAACATAATTAAAAAGAAACATGAAACAGTTTTCGTAAACAATCAACCCACACGGTTCTAATTTCGAACTGGGACGTGCTACCGTCAGCCAATAAGGGAACAATGCGATTAGGTATGCGCGTTACTAGCCAATCGGGAAGGGATCATCATAAACAATCATGGCGGAATTATGTCCGGCAGCTTGGGAATAGATACGCGAAAGGTTTACAAACTTGAGAGTTCTGAGAAATTGGGGTTTTATAATTAGTGTTATTTAATACGGATGGAATGCATTATGCTTTTCGTTGTCATAATATTTTTCAAAAGAATGAACTTATATAATTAAAATACTTTTTCACGTATACTAAAAGATGTTTTTCTGAATTAAAAAAAACTTATGTATATCATATATTTTTTTTAGTTTCACCATTATCTTATTTTAGAAGTTACAGGGGGGGTATTTTTTTTACACACTTTTTACCACTTTGGAAGTGTCTCTCGCGTAAACTATTCACTTTAGAAAAAAATGATATTAGATACCTCAATATAATTTTTGAAGACCTATCCATAAATAACCCACACACAGGGTTTGATGAAATTTTTATTTTTTATTTTAGTTCTAAGTATGGGGAATGGGGAACCCTAAAATTTATTGTGTTGTTTCTATTTTTGTGTGAAAATCTTAATGCGGTTCACATAATACATCTACTTACCAAGTTTCAACAGTATAGTTCTAATAGTTTCGGAAAAAAGTGGCTGTGACATACGGCAGACAGACAGACATGACGAATCTATAAGGGTTCCGTTTTTGCCATTTGGCTACGGAACCCTAAAAAGGGTGGGCTCCATCCTTCATGAATCACTCCATGAATTGGTGAAAATCCTAAGAAAATCAGTGGTTTTTGAATTTATAGCTTTAGCAGACAGACCGACATGGAAGACCGACTTTGTGCTACAAAAATAGGTCTGTATGTATGTATTATATAGTAATTCGATTGTGACCCTTAATAAGTCTAAAAAGTCTAAGAAAAACTTGAAAGAGTAGGTAGTAGAATAAAAATTAGAAATAAAACAGGTTTTGGGCAAAAAATGAAATAGAAGAAACAAAATCATGAATAACACAGATACGTTTATAAACATATTGCACGTGATTATATAGTACTATATAGGTAGGTAAATAAACAATATAATGATCATAGATAATATATATGTACGATCTATTTCGAGCATATATTTCTCGGAATATCCCCGACGAATCACAACTTGCGCAGAAGCCGGTACAAAGTTCAATATTTATTGACATGTTTTTTCCAATTGACGCAGAGATTTAGTCGGGTAGTTTAGTTTAGTTGGGTAGTTTACTAATTTAATAAATTACTTCCTTGACACCTTTTTGGGGTCACTTTTTTATAAATATTTTAATATGGTGAAGCGTTCTTTATTATTGAAAAATCGGGTTAAATTACGTATTATCCTATGTCGAGGGGCGTACCTACTGTTTTCGGAACAGCCTGAATCTGAGCCGGAACGGATCCGACTCGAAGGACCACTGTCGCGGGTAAAAAATGGTTGTCTGTAAAGTCTGTTTCCGGACGATAATTTTACGTGATAACGTCATAAGAAAACATTGATGGTAACCATGGCAACGATAAAACGTTGCTATAGTTACCTTGTCAATAACATGAGGCGTCCCAGTAACGACGCGTGACGTCACACTTTTTTGAGATTGCAGGTGTTCACCAATTTATAAAACGTTATCACGTCAAAAACAAGCAACATTCGCGTATAAATTAAAAAAAACCTATAAATTTTGAGACAGACTGGGTAAACCTACCCCAGGACCGAACTGCTTGGAAAGTTGTTAGGGAGGCAGTTGCCCAGTCTGTCTCAAAATATAGACTACTATTTATCCGAGTATTTCCACAAGATCGGGGAAGCAGCATTACGTGGGTAAAACCGCGAAATCCTTCATAGTTATCAATATTTATTCAATTCAATTCATTTATTTCAGATAATAAAATCCATACATTACAATAAAATAAAAATAAATAATCAAAAATACTAAAAATAAACAAATTACAACTCAGTTAAATTAATTAAATAAAAAAAATCCATAAAAAAATCTTTTAAAAAATTTCAAATTATCTCTACATATAATAAATTCGAAGTTTTGGAAGTAAGCGTTCTACGTCCATAATGATCTTAGCACTATAGAATTCGCTAACCTTATATAGCTCCGGTAGAAAAAAATCTTGCATGCGCGATTCAGGTTTTCTTAAATTTAGAAAATCACAAATTAGTTGATTATTCTTTTTGTTCTGCCTAAAAATTTTGTACACTTATGTATTTTAGGAATACATAGCAATATATACATTTTTTAACTAACAAATAAAGTAATTAATTTAATAAGATATTTTTTTAATTTCAAGTAACTAGCGCCATCTCTTCGTTTTCGCGAAACTACCATTCATCTCAGAAAATGTTGATTTGGTTTGTTTACCTTTGTTTGTGCAGTCTAATTTCGGGAACGAGGAAACAGATTTTAACATAATCTTCACAAATGTGTTCAGAAAATATCAGAAGAGGTTTAGGTATTTCAAGTAGATTTATGTTACTAATTAAAATTTGATATTTCTTGGCGTAAAAAATAAACCATAATATTTTTGCATGAAAACGTACAGAACGTAGGGATGATGTCAAAATTGTCATTTTGACATACGGAAAGAAGCATCTAGCGCCATCTCTTTTTTATTTATAATTTTATTATGGCTTCGCATTACCACTATCGTGCATATAGCCAGTGTCGCGGTCAAAGAAAATTAAATCTAATGCAGGAGCGTTTTTTGAATTTGGAACATTACAACGCTCCAGCAATTTTGTATGAACATGTGTATGAAGCGGCGTGCTGGGGTTACTAAAAACTTAAATACTCTTTGATTGGATCTCTTTTATCAAAGTACTAGCGACCCGCCCCGGCTTTGCACGGCTATTATGCAGTATCTCTTCTCTTATACATATAAAATGCTTTGTCCTGAATGACTGACTGACGGATCAACGCACAGCCTAAACCGCTGATCGTAGAGATCTGAAACTTGGAGGGTGTGTTCTTTGTATGACGTAGGCAGCCGATAAGAAAGGATTTTCCGAAATTCTACCCCTAAGGGGGTGAAAAAGGGGGACGAAGTTTGTATGGGACAACGTGATTCCTTGGTCCAATCTACTTCAAATTTTGCATAAACATTCTTTAACAGAATTGATGAAACACGTGTTTCGTATTTTATTAAAATTCATCCTCTAACGGGATTAAAAAGGGGTAGGAAGTTATTTTGGGGGTGATTTCCTCCGAAGTTGATATCAATACTCCTTTTAACTTACCTACATTGTATTTTGACACATGTTTGAAAACACAATCCGATTTTATTCAAAAGAGGTTGCACTTTTAGAACACGGCCTCATAGGAACGTAGTATTCGAAATTTAAAATGGTGAGGACTAGAACTGTGCTAGAACATTTTGGTTATGTTTACGAATTATTCCCTAAACAAACCCGCGTAAGTCCCGTTACCGTGGGAATATCGGGATAAAATGTATGCTACACTATTAAGTATTCTGTGACGTTCGTGTTTGCTGGAACGCGTTCGGCCGAGCGGCTGCAGTTTGTTGTTGTTTACTCAGGACCTACTAATTGGATTTTGATGTTCCTAAAATGTGCCTATAACACGACCTTCCTCAAAATAGAGCTATCTAATATTGTAAACCAGATTTCAATTGATTTAGGCGTTTTTAATTGTATATGTAACATGAAATTTAAATACTATATATTTTCGTTCTACTACTTTTTCCCACAACCCTTTTTTTTTAATTTGCTTCCAAGTACACACTTTTGTCCTTTCTTTCTTTATTATGCGTATAGAGAAAACATGTAAAATACGACATACGAAAATACATGATAATACAAAAGAATGTTTAAAATAACCTACCGATTTTGGTAATATTAAAACCCACAGAAATAATGTTTAAAATAACCTACCGATTTTGGTAATATTAAAACCCACAGAAATATATTAGTGATAAAACCAATTAAAAATCCTGTTAAAGCCATTTTCGACTTCTATGCGGACGAAGTCGCGGGCAAAAGCTAGTAAATTAATAAAAATAAAGAAATCAAAATGTCAAAAGAAAAATGTCAATACTTATTAATGTCAAATAAAATAAATAAATTTATCGACCATGTCCAGAAGAAACAACTCGTTAATACGTCTGGAGCCAACTAAGCCGCGGGTTTCATCATATTTTCCTTCACCAGAACAACAGTAATTAAAATTAGGTAAGTTAAAACGTTGTAGAAATCCTAGACATTAAATACGGGCTTTAATTTTTACATTGTATGTAAAATATAAGGGTCGTGACTCTGATTGCGTATGCGCCGGTCAAATGTCAAGCTGACAATGACGGTAAGTGGCGGGCCATGGCTGTGGCTGGTTGGTAATTAACGTTATTACGTAGTATTGTTAATTTACGAGGTAACATACACATTAAAAATCACTAGGTAGTATTTTTTGCCACTAGTCTGCTAGGGGTTCGAAAATGGCTACATTTGACGTATGAGATTGAGATTGAGACGAATGAGATTTACAAATTGCGATATGGAAATTCTCGGGAGTCTACTACGCCTAGGGTTTCATCACCATAAGAGCAATGTCAAGTAGCACACAAACATTTTTCGTCAGAAAAAAATGGTGCACGGCCGACCTGGATTATAAAAGTCGAGGAATCTAAGGGCAACGCTGCTCTATCCAACCAATCTCTACGTAACATGATGCACATAAACTGGAACATTATACATAAATTCCTGCCCCCTGAACTCTCCTGGTACCGCCTCAGTGTGCTCAGCTCTTCAGGGGGTATTGGCAACACCGCTTCTTAGACACAGACCAATCTCTTCGTAACATAGTTCACAGAAACAGAAATATTACAGAAATTCTCTCTGAACGCTCTCGATACTGCCTCCATCAGTGTATCCAGCCGTTTAGGAAGTATTGGCAACACCGCTCCTTAGACACCGGCCAATCTCTCCGTAACATGATGCACAGAAACATGAACATTATAGAAATTCCCGCCCCCTGAACTCTCCTGGAACCGCCTCAGTGTGCTCAGCTCTTCAGGGGGTAATGGCAACACTGCTCCTTAGACACCTATCATCTCTTTGTAACATGGTGCACAGAAACTGAAATATTACAGAAATTCCTGCCCCCCTGATCTCTCCTGGTACCGCTTCAAGTGTGCTCAGCTCTTCAGGGGGTATTGGCAACACCGCTCTTTAGACACCGGCCAATCTCTTCGTGGTGCATGGCCAGCCTGGATTTGAAATCGAGCAATCTACGATTAGGCCAACATCGCTCTATCCAACCAATCTCTCCGTAACATGATGCACAGAAACTCGAGCATTACAACAATTCTCGCCCCCTGAACTCTCCTTGTACCGCCTAAGTGTACTCAGCACGTTAGGGGTAATGGGTTCCTTCATTGCTACTGCGTAATACAGCAGTTAGTGGCTACTTTGTGTAATTGTAACCTGCTAAAGGAAATGACTAAGCGATTGCCTGTCACGCGAGCGCTGCCACGTCTTGCGACATTATGGATTTACGAGTTTAATGGAGTAGTTCAGACTAGTCTGCCTTGTGGTTTCACCTGCGTAAGTACCGATTTACCTGAAGAAAAAACTTTACGTCTTTAGGTTTATGAAATTCGGTGGGGTGGTGTCTGTAGAGCTTGGGTAGTGTGCGGTACTGAGAAAGTTCGAGTGTAAGGGTTCTGAAATGAGCCTTTTGATGGTGGCTGAGCTACTATGGTGAAAATATTGTTCAGCCCACTTCAATACCCGCTTCTTCAAGGAGATATTGGACTAAAGTGTCCTGAAGGCCCTGGACTCTCATTATTAATAATGGAAGAGCTGGTCTAGTTCTTCCCCTGACAAGTAGAACCTTACGCAAAAACTAAAAATAGAAAGAGGTCTAGTTGCTGCCCGTATACAACAATTCACTGCATCCTATGGTTGTCTGGACGAGATCGCTCTCAGCGCCTATCACGCCACTGTCTTTTATCAGTTTTTTTTATGTATATTATACCTTCTGCATGCAATAAAGCGTTTCTATCTACAGGTTTGATCGTCTTTTTTTTGTTCGATCATCTTTTGCTTTTTTTTCGATCGTCTTTTTTTTTTTTTTGAACCTAGAAAGTAATATATAATTATAATTAACATTATTGATTGTTATCATGATTGTACTGTAACCACATCACTATCATTTCACTACATAGTATAAAACAAAGTCGCTTTCTCTGTCCCTATGTCCCTATATCCCTATGTATGCTAAAATCTTTAAAACTACACAACAGAATTTGATTTTGACTAATAGATAGAGTGATTCAAGAGGAAGGTTTATATGTATAATACATGCATAATATAGCCGTGCGAAGCCGGGGCGGGTCGCTAGTACTTTTATATACAGGATGTAGGTATACAACAACGGGACTCCGAGAAATAGTTCTCCCTTGTGGTCCTATTAACGGGACAAATTCTGGGACCACGAGAAAACAGCGGTATAAATGGAGTGTCCATGCTTGTCAGCTTATCTAGTGTCCAATAGTTTCAAAGCATTTCAAACAAAAAACCGAAAGCAAAGCAAATAAGTCTCACGACTTTATACACTTAACTCCAACGAGGCACACGTTAATAATTTTCATAATATCTTATAATAATTAGGTATTATTTTTAATTACTAAAATAATACAATGACTGGTCTCCCACACTCATCTCAATAATAACAATGACAAGGTTGAAAATATACGTTTTTCAGAAAAATAAGTAGGTAAGTACGTAAATTATACACGCAATTTTATATGTTAAAATATGAAGCTAATTGTTTTTTGTTTCTCAACTTTTTATATTCATCCAACCTAGAGAAAAAACAACTGATTTATTTCTTCTGCAAACTGCAATAAGATGTAAATTATGTGGTTCTCATATTACGAGATTTTATTAATTTTTTGCTAGATGGCTCTGTTTAAATGTGCCATCTAGGTCAGCAATTTTTGAATAATTACATATAAAATGTTTTGTCGTAGAGACATGAAACTTGGAGGGTGTGTTCTTTGTATGACGAAGGTTCCCATAAGAAAGGATTTTCCGAAATTCTACATCTTAGAGGGTGAAAGGGCCCCCCCCTTTCGGTCAAATTTGTATGGGACAACGTGATCCTAGTAATTATTTTCCCGGGTCTTAATCGCGTATTTTTCAGCAGTCTCCTCGCGACCATGAGTATAGTAACAAAGTCGAAACATCGAGGTAAGTGAAGTAAAAAAAAAATTACTATGAATACAAATCGTGTAATTTTAAAAAGGTTAACGTGATCCTATTATAGAACCATTTTCGACTTTTACGCGGACTAAGTCACCCACCCAGTGGGTTCCTCAAGACGGTAGAAGTCTGAGGTAGACCCAAACATTGGCGCGACGATCTGGATGCATTCGGCGCAGAGTGGCCAAACATAGCTGGAGATCGGAACAAATAACAAGCAGTGGGACACAACAGGCCAGGTAAAAAAAAATATGTTCTGTATTATGAAAAAATGAATTTAAGACGTCAAATCTATATTACATATGTCTGGAACAACTAAACCGCGGTTTTACGATATTCCTTCAATAAGAGCTTACGATATAATAAGAGTTAAGGTGAAAGGGTACCTGCGCGCTCTCCATACAAACGTAGTCGACTGTTTCCTCCCTGGATAATGACACTAGCACAAATATTTTTGTGCCATAAAAACTAAAATTAAAAAAATGTCATAAAAATTATAATTAAAAAAATTAAAAAAAAAACAAAAAATAGGGGCATGGTCATGGCAGTTCTACGTTTTATGCACCAAAAATATTTGCTGTAGTGTCATTATCCAGGGAGAAAACAGTCGACTACGTTTGTAATAGTTTGTATGGAGAAAGCCCCCGGTACCCTTTCCTCTTAATTTTATCCGATCCCGCGGTATCTGGGAAGCAGCATTACGCGGGTGAAACCGTGAGACGCTTAATAGTTATCAATATTTTGATGAAATATTATACCTAACCTTATTATTGTTTAAATATATAGAAATAAATATTTACAATTTTACAGCTAATTATGACATCTATATATTGTTTTATTTATTTACACAAAAATACAATATAATTAAAGTTGGTTATTATTGTATGAAACATGACACAGGTGTGTTAAGAACGTAAACTATGTAAATGATAGGAAATGATACCGGACGGAACGACCTTTATGGCATATAGAATACGTCTAGGAAAACTATGATAAATATTAATTGAAAAAAATGTACCTAAATCCGTACAGTGATCTTTGAACTCGTCTTCTAGACCTATACGGTTCAAATAGGACGAATTAAAGGGATAAAAAATATTATTTTTCCATCTTTGAATTAGTTCTATTTCATGATATTTGTAGTCTGAGGATATTTGTTATACTATCAGAAGCAAAAGTCGTTCAGAATTCGTAAGAATATAATTTAAAAAAATATATATTTTTAATATATAAATATAAAACAGTTTGTGATTATGTCTATAAATAGACAAAAAAAACGCCAAAAAAAAAAAACTTTTTTTAGATGAAAGGTTAGCGTTGATTACTATCACACTTGTCTCGATAGGTGACGATGCTGTCTAAGATATTGTAGCACGCTTTCCAAGAAGAAGATAATGACTTGTTACTTGTAATAATAAATTTATGGTGGGGCCACGTGCCACAACGCAGTCTATGAACTATGGAGGACTTCCAATGTCCAACCTGCAAGACAACCTTTCCTAGGGCAATGATGCTGCCATCGCTGTTGCAAGCTATTGGTCGGACAAATTTTAATTTAACTGTACCGCTGACATGCAAAGAATATCCGATATAAGACCGATAGTCTGCTGTTTTTGGATATTTTGACGATGCGAATCAATGCGGCTTAGCCTCTTTTCCCGGGTGCAGCAAAAACACGAGCAAAATCACTAGGAGATGCCCCTTGCTAGGTTTTGTTTGACAGCCGCCTAGCCATGCTGTTGTGGCAGGGCAAGCCTCCTCTTCACTTTGATGAAGTTTAATGTTTTGGTTGTTTTATGCATATACCATAGAAATCGCACATATCTTGCATTTGCTATGCACAATGCATTTACAAGTGCATGTGACCTCATTATATTTGCACTTACGACTTGTAACACTATTTGTCAAGCAATATTGCTAGTGATTACTTGTTTAAGTTGCAATACAAAGTTGCTGTGTTACATAACTTCCTTGTTGACAGTTTATTTTAATAAATAAATATTGTTTTATGGGCTTTCATAGAAGTAAGGTTTGAGTGAGTTTTCTTATGTTTTATGAAAACCGGTGAAGTATTTTAATGCTCGCATTAAGGGGCGGGAAAGAAATAAAAGCTATATTTTGGAAAATAATGGATAAGTACCCAAATTTCTTGGGTGCCGGAGGACGGATGTCGGAATCGAGGCAGACCCCGTAAACGTTGGCGTGACGATCTTGCTGCATTTGACACAGACTGGCTAAACCTTGCCCAGGACCGAAATGCTTGGAAAGATGTTAGGAAGGCCTTTGCCCAGCAGTGGGACATTTTATTAAACTAATATATTTCAATTATCTTGTCCATTCATAGGTTGGAAATTATCGCTTTGAGCAATAAGGCCGTCCTTTGTAACACTAAGGCCCGTATTAATAAATCGCTCTCAATATCGATCTTGAGTGCGTATCAATCGAGTGAGTCTTGAGATTTGTTCACTATCTTAAGTTAGGCGTTAATTAATAGATAAAACTCAAGTTTAAACCAGGCTGATATCGCTCTTGAGATTTGAGACTGATCTTGAGAGCGACTTTGAATATACCGCTTTGTTCTTACCTTGAATGATATGTTCTTACCGTATGGTAGGTAGTGTCGTCATATTTTGCTGTCAACTTGTTTTTAATGTGAAAATATTTTAAAAAATGTAAGATTTTTATGGCCCGCAATCAGACTTGAGTTCACGAAACTACATCTTGAGACATATCTTGAGAGCTGAGTTTGATTTATTAATTCGGTATGACTCAAGTGATACGTCGCTCTTTAATCGCGTCTTAAGATAGGTTTATTAATCAGCGCAACAACTCAAGAGCAAACTCAAGATTGAAATCGATATTGAGTTCGGTTTATTAATACGGACCTTAGACTTAAGTTTTGTTTTAATTTTATTTTATGTAATTAAAAATGGTGTTTGCAATAAATAATTTATCTATCTATCTATATTCTACCAACAGGGTATATTTCAATGTTGAAACTACTTTCTTTCTACTTTAATATGTGAATAAACATATTTATGTTAATCATTGTTTTTTTGTGATTTATTTATACATAGAGGTAACGACGAAGTACTTATAGGATGCTATCAGATAACGATAAATCTCATCAGAACATTTATAGTTTCCTCAGCTAAGTGCAAGTTGTTATAAAATTTGTTCAATAAAACAAATGCTGTATCATTAATGACGGACATTATCTAAAGTTATTCCTAGAATGAGAGCCTTACTGACTAATTCAATTTCCTCATTATTATAAAAAAATATTTACAATTATTTTGACTTGTCTTATATTAGGAAGTATGAACGTCATCAAATCAACTATTCTATATATCTTATATTTTGTTGCCGCCAAATAACGCCATAATAGTAGATTATACAACAAGTGAAAAAAAAGGTAATTTAATTCGAGGGACTAAGTTGGATCCCGAGAGCAGCGAAGGATTCTAGATTAGAATCCTGAGCGGAGCGAGGGATACAAGGACCGAGATAAATTATATTTTTCACGAGTTGTGTACTCTACTTTTTACCATTGACTGCGAGAAAATAAATTTAGAAATGGTTCAAGAGATTGTGTCTCATTTTCGTTACTGGAAGAACTCATTTTAATATAATTTATGTTATTAGATGTTTCAATAACTTAAAACAACCACGATAACAGATAGAAAAGAAAAAATTTAATTGTATATATTTTCAAGTTTTATTCCATTTAATTGAATTTTATTCCATGTCATACTCCTATTGTCATGCTCCCGAGATTTTGGCGGCAACAAATTATCTACTATAATTGCTGCTTTATTTCGAAATTATTCCGGAGGCAGTGTCTTATTTTCGTCACTGGAACAACTTATATTATTTATGTTATTCGATTTTTCAATGACATTAAACAACCACTTTATCAGATAGAAAAAAATCTAAATTGGCGGTATACTTTTTTAAATTTAATATTCCATCCAGCCAGTACGTTCTTTCAGCACTTTCAGTACGTTTTTTTTGTCCATATTATTTCGTATATACGTGCATGTTCCAAATTGTTTCAGTGAGTAAAAGAGCGTTTTATTCACTGTTATCGATGAATAAAATGCCCTTTTTCGAGTGGCAATGGTAAAAAAATATTTATGTCAATCATTGTTTATAGGGTTCCGTACCCAAAGGGTAAAAACGGAACGGACCCCTTTCAGACCTGAGCCAAAACTACAGCATTTTTGTCCAAAAAAAGCATGAAGTAGAGTGAAATGTGTTCGGAGATGACGAATTTGAGGTCCATTTCCCATTTTCCGGCCGCCATCTTGGAAAATTAAGGAGCGTACGATTGTATAACAACAAATACTAGGCACGAACGTGTATTTCTATGCAATAATATTACATAATAAAAAAATAAGAGGGCTCTCATACAAAATGTTACGGAACCCTTCGTGCGCGAGTCCGATTTGCATTTAGCGGTTTTTTTGTCAATTTCTTTAGATAACGATAAATCTCATTACAACATTTATAGTTTCCTTAGCTAAGTGCAAGTCGCCATAAAGTACCTACATTGAAAGAAAATGCTAGATCATTCGGACATTTATTGGTCATTTTGTTAGCGGTTAGAATAATGAGGAACTTTGTCGTGGCTATAAATAATCAATTATATAGTAAAATTATATTAAAATGATGATATGCCTCGTTAAAATCATACAATGTTATATTTCTTCTTTTTAACCAACTTCAAAAAAGGAGAAGATTCTTAATTCGTCGCGTTAAATATTTTATGGGTTCGTACCCAAAGGATAAATTCTTTGGGTACGCAACCGGACCCTTTTACTAAGACTCCAATGTTCGTCTGTCTGTCACCAGGCTGTATCTCATGAACCGTGATAGCTAGACAGTTGAAATTTTCACAGATGATGTATTTCTGTTGCCGCTTTAACAAATACTAAAAACAGAATATTATGGCAGGGAACCCTTCGTTTGCGAGTCCGAATCGCACTGAGTTTTTGCTTGAAGGAGTATCAAGCATACACACATGTGTCAGTGACAAAACCAAAACGATTGAAGGAAGTCAACAATACACTGCTTCATTTGATGTATACGTCAGGGCGCCGCCATCTTGACTACTGTTTTGTGTCTATAAATAGGAATAAAATGACGGAACGTGGTTCATTCTGTCGCAGTAGCTTCATGATGCCTGAACCTTTTCATGGTCGCACAATTTATTTGGGTTAATTAGTTAAATACCTTTTAATGAGTGGATGAAACGTTGTAGTAAAATAATGCCGATGGGTATGTTATTTTGTATGATTAAAATATGTTCTGATGATATGTGCCTTTAAATTTATGTAACCTACACTCAGATTTGGATAAAATAGCTAGTCCTTTATACATGTTTGATACTCCTTCACGCAAAAACTACTGGACTGATTGCGATGAAACCCGGTATGTAGATAGCTAGAAACCTGGGTTACCATATAGGCTACTTTTTATTCCGATATTCCCACGGGATCGGGACTTGCGCAGGTAAAACCATGGGGCACAGCTAGTCTATACATATAAAATGCTTTGTCCTGAATGACTGACTAACGGATCAACGTACAGCTAAACCGTTGAGCGTAGAGACCTGAAACTTGGAGGGCGTGTTCTTTGTATGACGTAGGCATCTGATAAGATAGGATTTTCCGAAATTCTACCCCTTAGGTTGTGAAAATGGGGGCAAAGTTTGTATGGGACAACGTTATTCCTTGGTCCAATCTACCTACGTCAAATTTTTGACTTCTACGCGGTCGAAGTCGCGAGCAAAAGCTAGTCAAGTTACTGTTATAAATAACACAAGTACCTAGAGAAGAGTACCTAAAGCGTCTCGTTCAATTATTACATTGAACAAAGTATAAATTAGTACATAATTTCCAAGTGTTTCAACAAACAGACGCAAGTTGTTTGGAGCTATGATGTCATAATATGTAAGCATATTACGTGATTTACGTTGTTGTGTTAAAAGCTATACGATCCGTCTGTATTGGATTTTGGCAGCAGTTTGATTGGTAAATAGGCGGCAGGGACGTGTTTAAGAGGAAAGGGTACCGGGGGCTCTTTCCATACAAACTATTACAAACGTAGTCGACTGTTTTCTCCCTGCATAATGACACTAGAGCAAATATTTTTGGTGCATAAAACTTATAACTGCCATGACCATGCCCCTTTTTTTTGTTTTTATTTTTATTTTTTTAATCTTAATTTCTATGATAATTAGAAAATGAGAAAAACCAAAACATAGGGGCATAGTCATGGCAGTTATAGGTTTTATAGCACAAAAATATTTGCTCTAGTGTCATTATCCAGGGAGCAAACAGTCGACTGCGTTTGTAATTGTTTGTTTGGTAAGAGCCCCAGGTGCCCTTTCCTCTTTTGACAGGCTGTTATTTTGAAATCACGTCTAAATAACCCCAATCTATTAGTAACTACACTACTATCGGATCGGCCCGAAGCAATTAATTACACTATCCCAAAGTAGGTGACAATTTATTTCCAGTTGGCCGCCATATCAGCTCACTTAACCTTTAAACCAAAAAGTCTTAAAAGTAAAGAGGTCAAATACAAACTACTATGGAAACTGGCCTTTTGGGAAACGAAAAAGTTGCTTTATTTAAATTCTCTTTGGTTGATTTTATCGGGGAATATAAATGGATACTTAGCGGGTCGTTTTTTAAGGTTCTGTAGCCAAGGGGTTGCATAAAACTTATAACTGCCATGACCATAACTTTTTTGTTTTTTTGACGTGATAACGTCTTATAATTCGAAAGAGCCGGCTGCACGCACGAAAAAATGCGGCGTTACCTCGCTCTGAGGCGTTCCATGTAAGGCTTGAAGTGCAAGCGAGAGCGCGGAACGAGCGATAAAGAAGCACAATCGGCCTTTGCGTTCGGCAGCGTTCGACATCCGTCTCTCTCCTACTTGAGTGAGCGATGCGTCTGCGTGGACAGCTGCTATACTATAGTACATTTACATGTTTTGATCGAGTATCAAATGAAATTAAAATTTTCTTTTGAAAAATGCTACCATTCCATCAGTATTTTCTTAAGACGTTGTCACGTTCAACTATCGTCCGTAAACCGACTTTACAGACAACCAATTTTTTTTTTATCTTAATTTCCATGATAATTAGAAAATGAAAAAAACCAAAACATAGGGGCATAGTCATGGCAGTTATAGGTTTTATGGCACAAAAATATTTGTGCTACTGTCATTATCCAGGGAGGAAACAGTCGACTACGTTTGTATGGAGCGAGCTCCCGGTACCCTTTCCTCTTAAGGTGACTTTGAACTTACGTTCAGTTAAATTCAATTTTAAATTTTAAAATCGACTTCCAAAAATGAAATGTAACGGATATAATAAATAGGTACATCATAAATTGGTAACGGGATGTAGGTAAAGAGTACTAAATGTAGCTAAACAAACATCTTTGTAACGAAGGTACTCCTTGCTTTTAGGGTTCCGTTAAAGGGTAAAAATCTTAGTAAAAAGGTCCCCCCTTTTTACCTGACCAGGCTGTATCTCATAAACCGTGATAGCTAGACAGATGAAATTTTCATAGATGATGTAGGTATTTCTGTTGCCGCTATAATAACAAATACTAAAAGCAGAATATTATGGTACGGAACCCTTCGTGCGCAAGTCTATTTAGCTTTTAGCGAGTTTTTGTATTGTCAATAATGAAGTGCGCAAGAATCTTAAAAAGTTGTTGATTATTATCGTGCGAAGGTCAAATCTTCAGAAGCGCCATGTTGATTGCAAGTCGATATAAGCAAAAAAGCTGTTAGTAATTTGTTTACAGATTCTTATTTAAGTACAATTTATTTACCTGTCGTTTTTTTACTGAATCAATCAATCACTAATTTATACTAACTGTGCGTAGCGGTTTTACTTATTTCAGAAACAAGGTCTGTCAACTCACTTCAAGCATAACGGTAGAAATTTATAATGTCATAATGTCCATTAACTTGCTTCCTTTGGAACTTTACTTGCTGTAGTCAATCGCAGTATCGCAGATTACCTTTCCACCACGAATAAGCGATTTTTTTGACTTACTTGACATATTTTTGACTGGCTCTATGCAAAAGTCGTGCGAAGCCATTACTTGAAAAAAATATCCCATCTTGTCTGGACCTGCGCGAGCTTCGACCATAATATTACGCGAGTGACACCGCGGGTCGCAGCTTTTATTTTATTTTTATTTTAGGACGTGTGCCTGTTTTGTGATGCAATTCAATATAATATTAATCTATCTATCTAATTAAGATTCGTGTTCCCGCGATAACATCGCTTTAAATAAAAAAAAATGTAATTCAACCAAATGACATCTGTCATTTAAATGTCAAAGTTTTGACATTATCATCGAAAGTTGCGTTCTTATTTCGAAATCGAAGTCTTAATTAATTTTTGGACAAAGAAGGTAGGTAGTTATTAAAAACTTGTTTTTATGAAGAAAAAAACTGTTTATCTGATGCTTTTTTGAACGGAAATTATCAAGGGTGTCTAGATGAGGTACTATAAACAGGTATTAACCACTGTGTCTGAAAAAATGATTTGTCAACTTTAATTTGATTTACTCTTTTTAAGGTTCCGTACCTTAAAAGGTAAAAAAGGAACCCTTATAAGATCACTTTTTTGTCCGTCAGGAACGGGTGGACCTACCAAGTTGAAATGCATACAAGATACTGAGGTCTTAGTCCCTATCTATACTTAATATTATAAAGCTGAAGAGTTTGTTTGTTTGTTTGTTTGTTTGAACGCGCTAATCTCAGGAACTGCTGGTTCGAATTGAAAAATTATTTTTGTGTTGGATAGTCCATTTATCGAGGAAGGTTATAGGCTACTTTTTATCCCGATATTCCCACGCGATCGGGAGTTACGCGGGTAAAACCGCGGAGCGCAGCTAGTTAGGTGTATAAAAATCAAGGTCCTGAGTCAACACGATAACAAGATATGGGCAAATTTACATTTTTACGAAAACTTGTTCAGAGTTCCGTATCCAAAGGGTAAAAACGGGACCCTAATACTAAGACTCCCCTGTCCGTCCGTCTGTCTGTCTGTCACCATCTCATGAACCATGATAGCGAGACTTCACTATCACTATCATCACTACATAGTATAAAATAAAGTCACTTTTCGCCGTCCCTATATCCCTATGTCCCTTTGTATGCTTAAATCTTTAAAACTACGCAACGGATTTTGATGCGGTTTTTTTTTAATAGATAGAGTGATTCAAGAGGAAGGTTTATAAGTATTATTCATGCATAATATAGCCGTGCGAAGCAGGAGCGGGTCGCTAGTTGTTTTATAATATGCAGTGATATTATGCCTAACTGGTTTACCTAGCTTTGCTTCCAAATATTTACCTACTTATACCTAACCTACGTACCTACTTTAAAAACTAAGTTGGTATAGGTAAATCTTGATTTGTTTACAAATATTCTTGTTCAGATATAAGTTTTTATGTTGGACGGATGTGGTTTTGTACCTACAGTGGTGAGGAGGCTTGACAATGACAGAGGGGGTTTGAAAAGGGGGGATAATACAGACTAGTCGCAGGGGTAGAGAAGGGGAAAAGGGGGGCTTTTAAATACCTTAGACAAATGACGCACCAATGGCTTTGTTAAACTGTACTCGTATTTACCCATTCTTAAACTTTATTTCGATTGTGGGTATATTCTTAATTATTATCATCTCCTACATGCACCTCCGTTCTAAGATTTCTGGGAAGAAATCGCTTTCAGCGGTAAGGCAGCCTATTGTGCCACTTTCAATTATGTTATGCATTATTTTTTATTATGTTTTTCATAAAGTGTTCTATCCATTTACAGTGATGGAGAGGCTTGATAAGAACAGACGGGTTCAAAAATACGGGGAGAACGCAAGGTTAGAGGGGGAATAAAGGGGGGGCTTTTAAAAACTTCAGACAAATGACGCGACTAATACCTAAAGTAATGGGGAGGCTTCACAAGAACAGGGGGGGGTTCCACCTACCGACTATCTACAGGATTTGGGGAGGGATTAAATACTGATTTGCAATGTTAATTGTTTTATTTTAGGGTAATGGCTGATATAACAACCTGAAATAATATAAATTATTTCTAGTAATTAATAGTTATCAGCTCAGTTGTGGTGTTAGCGTCTAGAATATTTTATAATGGCACAGTATATTATGTACTACTTGTTTAAGGACTCTTTTCCATAACTAGACCTCTTTAGTTACCCTCTCAGCTTAGTCGACTGTGAGGAAATAACTCGTTATAATGCGCCTGGAGCCAACTCAGTCGCGGGTCTCATCACGATGTTTTCCTTTACCGTAAGAGCAATATTAATTAGCACTCATTTTTCGTAAGGAAAATTCATTAGTGTACTGGTTTGAATCCACGACCTACGGATTGAAAGTCGAGGTATCTACCACTAGGCCAACACCGTTCCTAGATAAATAAAAATGGTGTGTATAATAAAAAAATACTCCAAATCAGGTGTATACTAAGGCAAAAGAAGCCATAATTAAATAGAGCCCCGGCTTCTTTTGCCTGACAACGTTTTTGAATTGGTCAAATGGTGCAACTATTCATAATACGTGTTTGCATACTGTAACGAAACGGAAGGTTCCGTTACAAGTTTTTAAAAGAAATTTAGAAAGAGTTAAAGAAAGAAAGAAGTAAAAGAAGAAATTGAAGAGGGTCGGTCCGTCAGTCCAGCCCTACCTGATAGACCTAACGGCTCAATACCCTCAACAATAAAATACAAGAAAAAAGATTAAAAATTATAATTAAAAAAAGATAAATAAATACATTGAAAAATAAAAAAAGAACACTTAGCTAGGTCAGTGCAGAGGTATTCGATAGCTGTAGGTATACTGCGTTCTCTCTTATTGTCTGTTTAAATCATGGTCATAACCAACTCCACCCCTTTCTTGCTCCTTGGTCATCAAGTTTATACACGCCAAATCAACGCGTTGATGTACAGAATCGTCCGTATGATGTAGGATTAGCAAGAAAGTGCGTTAATCTCGTCGTCGTCGATGTATGAACCTCGTATGAACACACACTATGTAATCGAATCCAATGTATTCAGATAATATTTTGTCATAAAACTCCGCACCACAGCCAGAATCGACTTATTCAGCACAAACAAATAATAATAATTCTCAATCAGGAACCAAGAGACTATTTTCTTATTTTTTTGTAATTAATCTTCCAAAAGTAATGTCGCAGTTTTTCACAATTTTTCTTGAATGACCATGTCAACATTGAAAACTCAAAACTCAAAATTTTTCTTTGTCGACAGTAAAAAAGAAGGTTATAAACAACATAAAAATAAGGATAACTTTATAAAAGAATGAGTTCATGAGATGATAAGATTAAGGGGTGGCATTATAGATGCCACAATACATGTCAGAATTTACGAATCATTTTTAATTTTTATACAATTCAATTAATCATTAGATCTTTTAGAAGTTGTTTATATTCACATATTAAAACTATAGCATTTTACCTTGTGAATCGCGTGAATATTCATTAATTTTAATAAACAGGGTCGCGATCAAATTTCTGACCATAGAAGCTATGCATTTTTGATTGATTGACTCCAATCGCTTAAACAAGAGTAATAAAATAAACGCTTCAGGCAAATGGAACCACAGCTCCTTTTTGTAATGGCTTCTTTTGCCTGAATACTTAAAACCACAACAAAAAAAGTTGGGTTAGAAGCTTTATAAAGTTGGCGGCCTTGTATTACGTACGAAGCTCCCGCGACACAGCGAAGATTTCGCGCATTTTTTTATGTGTAAATAGTAGTACCACTAGATGATATTATGTATATATTACATACATGTACATTACGATAGATAAATTAATTAAATGGGCTTCACTAGATTTGCCTATTTTTATCTTGAACTAGTTCCGAATCGCTGGAAATATGGCGCTGTTATCCAATCGTACCATAGTTTATGGTTAAGAGAATTTTAAGAAATTTTGACATTGACATATAAATAAGCATTAAAAAGAAGAATCTACACTTAATATTAAAAAAAGAGAAAAAAGAGAGAAATCATACAATTTCAATTGAAATTGAAATTGTATGATTTTTTTTTTATTAATGGTCAAAAACGTTTTTTTTAATCTAGTACAATTAGATGATGTGGCCATCTATTGAAGCATAATCGAACTAATTCATGTAACTTTTTTTAATTTTTATTAAGCCTCATTGTAAACCCTATTTAAAAGAATGTCAATTAATAAACACAATCAGTGTTAATCAATATTTAATTAAACTATTGTTTAATTAGGTGACTCGGTATCGGTGAAGTCCCCAAGTAGACCAATATTTGTGCTAATATAGAGCATTGGGTAATATTTTTCTATTAATTACATAATATTATTATACTAGCTGTTGCCGGCGACTTCGTACGCGTGGTAGTTTTGTTTTATGTACCAAAATCTTCCTGTTGAATCACTCTATCTATAAAAAAACCGCATCAAAATCCGTTGCGTAATTTTAAAGATCTAAGCGTACATAGGGACAGACAGACAGCGGAAGCGACTTTGTTTTATACTATGTAGTGAAGAATTCAGAAGCATTGCCCTGTGGTTTCACGTACGTGTCTAAGTTCTGATACTCCAGTAGCTTATTTTTCTCGATTCAGTGTATCCTCAAACCAAACATTAAAAACGTAGTGCCGGAAAAACAATGCACTTTTTGTTAAAATTTTGAGTGGCTGCTTTTGCCTAAATAAAAGAAATTAAATAATTGAATTAGGCAAATGGAGCTGAATTTAACCCCCGACGCAAAAACTAAATTGCAAAAAACCCTAAAAATATTGTATGTCAGACGAGGCTGTTAATGTTAAAAGGCTTTTGCCTGCCCTTTTAGAAGTATAATTATTAAAAAAATATATATACGCGACGAATTGAGAACCTCCTCCTTTTTTGAAGTCGGTTAAAAAAGGATATTGCCAAAAAAAAAGTAAATATGAAAATAACCTAAAATTCTTCAAAAACATAAATATATTTACTTTTTTCTGTTTTTAGTATTTGTTGTCCATAGCGGCACCAGAAATACATCATGTGTGAAAATTTTCACTCTCTAGCTATTGTGGTTCATGAGATACAGCCTGGTGACAGACATACAGAAAGACAGACGGACGGACCACAAAGTCTTAGTAATAGGGTCCCGTTTTTTTACGAACCCTAAAAACACTAAAACCTGACTATAAACAGAATTACAGACTAATAATAAAATAGAAATAAACATTGCAAAAAGTACCAACAAACATCTGATATCTTTTGTAGTAAAAAATTATATAAAACGCAAGGAAACTTGAAATTATTAGACAAAAAATCGGCGTCTCTCAGTACATAATACCGGATGCTAGAATCAAAAATAAATACTCTACTCGTGTATGAATATTTTTACATTATAGTTAGGTACAATCCACGGTCAAAAGTCTCTGCCCACCGTAACGTTTACAATCCTGTGCAACACTATTTGAACATTATAACAACGTAACCTGTGGATCGTACCCACGTCGGTTGGTGTAGCGGGTGGCCCCTTATACCACTCACACAACTAAAGACAAAGCTAACATGTTGAAAATAATAATCACAATGAGTACTTTTCATTCAAGTATTTAAGTTTGTGTGTACCGTCTATTAGAAGAAGGTCGTAACTCCAATACTTGTTGATAGTATTATTGTAGCAAACTGATAATTTACTTATGACCCATACTGTACAGTCGGCAACAGAAGTGCAGAACCACCGTAGAGTTCTAAAACTGCAATTACATATTAGATTGTTTTCTTAATAAACCTAATCCTATTGAAAGTCTTAACAGTTTATGTTACACACTTTCATTAGAATTATTTATTACTAGCGACCCGCTCCGGCTTCGCACGGCTATATTATGCATGTATTATACATATAAACCTTCCTCTTTAATCACTCTATCTATTAAAAAAATCGCATCAAAATCCGTTGCGTAGTTTTAAAGATCTAAGCATACAAAGGGACATAGGGATATAGGGACGGCGAAAAGTGACTTTATTTTATACTATTTGTAGTGATGATTATTTTCTACTTACGTAATGTTGTTACAGTAAATAAAAACACAGAATAGAGTAAGATCCCTACCGCCAGCGTCCGCCAGACCTTCGTGATTTTATAAAAAAGCTGAGAATTACTTAGCGCATGCCACCAACACAGTTATGAACGACTAGCTGCGCCCTGCAGTTTCACCCTCGTAACTCCCGATCCCGTGGGAATATCAAAATAAAAAGTAGTCTATAGTCCTCGATAAATGGACTATCTATCACAAAAATAATTTTTCAATTCGAACCAGTAGTTCCTGAGATTAGCGCGTCCAAAAAAAAACTCATCAGCTTTATAATATTAGTTTAAATGTGCAATTAAGAAGTTTAGACCATATTGGCTTGGAGAGTAGCAAAGCCAATACTAGAACCTGATAATTTTGCAAAAAAAAAAACTGCGACTATTTTTTTGTACCAATCGACATGAATTCTCAACTTTTATAAAATCACGGAGTTCTGGCGCTAGGAGGGATCTTGGTCTAAAGATTTAAAGCACAGATACAGAGTAAGTGCCTGAAGGAGTTTATTATTAGGTATTTTATTTATTGTTACCATGTTTTTTTTTTTTGCGGAGCTTCATATTTCGACTTAAATAGTAAAAATAGTCATGATAAAATAAAATGTGTCTCTCAATAAATATTTTGCAGGTGCATTTTTCACCGTTATCTTCAAGTCCTATTTGAAAATACAACTGAATAGTAAAATATTAACAGTAATCGTGACAAAGCAACAAGCAGTAAAAACTTGTTATCGAAGATCCTACTGTAGTCAATGTCCTATTTTTTAGGGTTCCGTATCCAAAGGGTAAAAACGGGACCCTATTACTAAGACTTCACTGTCCGTCTGTCTGTCACCAGGCTGTATCTCATGAACCGTGATAGCTAGACTTGAAGATTATGTATTTCTGTTGCCGCTATGACAACAAATACTAAAAACAGAAAAGCACGGGACGCCTGGCAGATGTGAAACATCGACATTGTTTTGTAAAAGTAATATGCAGAAAAGAACAGATTGTGTGCGACTGTGCAATCGACACTACTGCATATAGACTGTATATATATACCATCATATAGCGTGGCGACGCGTCGCCACGGCATGCGTCACGGTTTTACGTGCGGCTATAGATGTTTCACATCAAAAAATTGAGGCCCCTTCTTATACAACATAGTACAGAACCCTTCGTGCGCGATCCGACTTGCACTTGGCCGGGTTTTTTATTTTGAACCAGGGACTTAAATACCGGTAAAATACAGTAACGTTATCTGTGGAATTGCAAGATAACGTTATTTGTGAGAGAAACGATATAACAAAACGATATTATTCAAAGCTTTGAATATGTATAACGTTATAATAACGTTACGTTATATTGTCAATTTAACGTTATTAAAAATATTGTTATTCATATAATAATGTTATAATTATTGTTTTTATGCTATCTCTTTTACTCAAAGTAATGTTTACTTTTTCTTCGTGTGAACTATCGAACGCAGTGCTCTCTCTGGCTACGTAAGGGTGTAATCTATAGGTACATGTACGTACTATGTAATAGTATAAATGGGAAAGATTAGATTTTTGTTTGTTTGTATTGAATTTGCTTCAAAACCACTGGACCGATCTGAATAATTCTTCTAGTGTTGGATATCTCAAATATCGAAGAAGGCTAAAGGTTACATAACGTCCTGAAATTTACTATTACTTTGGTGTTAGATATATGTTTAGTAGGAATAGGTAAAATTTCCGAAACACATTTTTTTATCATAGTGAATCTACGATTAAAAGTAAAATAAACCAATCAAAACGATAAATTTTATGTATTTTGTGTTTTTTTATGTAGCGATAAATTTTCACAGTGCAATTAGTATATACCTAATACCTACCAACCACCTCTTCTGCGGCCAAGCAACGTTGCCGCTGCGTTCGAAACCGTGCGCGAGCGGTAGTACCTACCAGGTACCACCACTCGCGCGCACACGGCGGCAACGTTGCACGCGCGCGCTACCGCACAGTGGCTCGAAACGGCAAATGATGGACATAGGGCTGTTTTTGATGCAGATCGTAAGCCGTCAAAATATGAAAAAAATGTATGAAACGTCACATGTTTTGGTCTCTAGGTTACAAACCAGAGCAGCTTACGCACTCTAACTTTTAGGCATGTTAGTTCAACTCATATCTCTCATTTGACACCACAAACAGCTTGCTATATCGATGACTTTGGAAAATAGAAGCCATTGAAAATACTCTATTTTCAATTGAATTTTTTATGACCAAATCTTTAACTATCGTGGTTTTTTTACTAATCGGTAGAGCTTCTTTATAAAAACATAAAATATTTTATAAAAACATTCAAAACATTAATATTTTCCGAGAAAATCGGCATTATTCAAAAAAGTACTAGAAATTTTGGCCTTTAGCATCAAAACCAAAGTCGATAACTTTCATCACTGAGGCGTGTTAGTTCAACTCTTTACCTTTAATAAGGCACCACAAACCACACAAACAGCTTGATCCATTTGCGACTTGCGGAGCATTTAATTTTTTAGAGTAAAAAAATTATGAGCAATCTTTAATATTTTTTTTTATTGCTGCCTATCGCAAGGGCTCTTCGGAGAAACATAAAAGATTCTATAAAAAAATTGAAAACATTCATATTTTCTAAGGAAATCGGCATTATTGTAAAAAAAAAAATATTAATAAGCCGATTTTCTTAGAAAATATTAGTTTTTTTTTGAAGTGAAAACTTCTTTAGCGGCGTTGAGCACTTTTTCTGCGCGGTATAAAATCTTAAACTCGCGTCAGGACACGTGACCTGATCGAAAAAGCGTAAGACGGATGGAGAGTAGACAGCTATCCCCTCTCTACGGCGCGGCGAAAATGTATGCCTGGGCCTACTGTTTTTAATTTGGCTGTGAGTGTATTAAGACGTACATATGGTATTTTTTAACGGACGACTATTGACGGACGACAAATGTCGGACGACTATTTGTTGGACGACAAATGTGACAAATGTCGGACGACTATTTGTTTAAACAGACTGGCGTCAGGACACGTGACCTGATCGAAAAAGCGTAAGACGGATGGAGAGTAGACAGCTATCCCCTCTCTACGGCGCGGCGAAAATGTATGCCTGGGCCTACTGTTTTTAATTTGGCTGTGAGTGTATTAAGACGTACATATGGTATTTTTTAACGGACGACTATTGACGGACGACAAATGTCGGACGACAAATGTCGGACGACTATTGACGGACGACTATTTGTTGGACGACAAATGTCGGACGACTATTTGTTGGACGACAAATGTCGGACGACTATTTTTTTTTTTTTCATCTAAAACTCTTTTTGCGTATGTTCTCGCGACATATGAGATTTTACACAGATATACAGTTTTCACTTCTGCCTGCACTCCCGTTTAGAAAATACTACACATTACTACCTAATTACTATCTACTTCTTTCTTAACTTACCTTTAAAACTTTTTCGCAAACTAAACATTTTGAGGTCTTATTATTATCCTCAAGATTGAAATATCTGTAAACTTTGTTGATTTTTTTCCGACCCATTTCGCTTTTACCAACTAATGCGCAAATTCCGCCGCGCGTGGCGCGGATTTGTAAAATGAATAAGTTTGGCAACGTCGCGTATTTATCGTTATAATAACGTTATTTTTGCAGTTAAAATTTCGTTCTGTTACTCGTAAAACGTTATACAAAAGATCGATAACGAAATGTTTGCTGAGATACCGATACTATTATAACGTTTTTATAACGTTAAACATTCTGTTATGGATAACGTTTTAAGTCCCTGTTTTGAACATTGAAATTGTATTGCAAATTTCATCAGATTTTGCTGTGATTAATATGATAAAAACAATCGAAAGAATACTAGAATTTTCGAGATTTTTCTTACAGTTTGCAAAGTCACATTTGCCTTCTCAGTCGACGTATATTTTAAACTTACGGCGTTTTAGACATCTTATTTATTAGACAAATTGCTTTACTGGTTATTTAAAAGACAAACTGCTTGTTAGTCACTGTAACCTAAAGTACTTACCTTTAAGAACGACCTTCATCTTTAATGGATGATAAGTATTTTATATCGAACTAGCGACCCGCCCCGGCTTCGCACGGCTGTATTATGCATGTATTATATCTAAAAACCTTCCTCGTTAATCACTCTATCTATTAAAAAAAACCGCATCAAAATTCGTTGCGTAGTTTTAAAGATCTAAGCAAACAAAGGGACATAGGGACACAGAGACGGCGAAAAGTGACTTTATTTTATACTATGTAGTGATTTCAATAAATACTCGTACATAGGTATATTGCAAATGGGTTGTCTCAAAAGTCTGCTTTTGTTTTTAGATCTTTCACTAGTTTGTCTATGAGACAAATTCCATACCAGCGAAAACAAAAGCAGCGAAAAAAATATATATATTCTGGACTGCAATATATCGACCTATTTAATCACTACATAGTATAAAATAAAGTCGCTTTCTCTGTCCCTATTTCCCTTTGTATGCTTAAATCTTTAAAACTACGCAACGGATTTTGATGCGGTTTTTTTAATAGATAGAGTGATTCAAGAGGAAGGTTTATATGTATAATACATGCATAAAATAGCCGTGCGAAGCCGGGACGGGTCGCTAGTTTGGTATAAAATACTTTTCGTTCAATAAACAGCTCGATGAAGGTCGTCCTTAAAGGGATCCCGTACTATAATAATAGTACTACTGACACATGAGTTAAGAATCTACTGAGGTAGGTGTTGTCAACCCAAAACCTCATTTATAAGCAACTAGCGACCCGCCCCGGCTTCGCACGGCTATATTATGCATTTATTATACATATAAACCTTCCTCTTTAATCACTTTATCTATTTAAAAAAACCGCATCAAAATCCGTTGCGTAGTTTTAAACATCTAAGCATACAAAGGGAAATTGGGATATAGCGACGGCGAAAAGTGACTTTATTTTATACTATGTAGTGATGTGTTACCATAAACAAAAAATAAATACCAGTAAATTAATCGCTTAAATCCAAAATAAATAGAAACTCGTATCTCTATATCATCCAAACTTATCAGTAGGTATCATTGTGATAAGCGGTATCACAACTTGAATAGAAATCTTGTGTTTGTTTGCACATGTCTCTCTAGATCGCTAAACTTTGTTGATATTTTGGGATTATTCGAGACTCGAGATTTCTGTGTTTCCCACAGGGTGTTAAGAGGAAAGAGAACCGGGGGCTCTCTCCATACAAACGTAGTCGACTGTTTCCCCCTGGATAATGACACTAGAGCAAATATTTTTGTTGTATAAAAGTTGTAACAGCCATGACCATGCCTCTATGTTTTGATTTTTTTGTTTTGTTTTTTAAATCTTAATATCTATGATAGTTAGAAAATGAAAAAAAAAAAAACAGCGCACTCCGGGAGTGCAGGCAGAAGTGAAAACAATAAACTTGTTATTTCTCATAGAATATTTCTTGAAACGATCTGCTACTGCCATCTATTAGCACTCACTTAAACAAATATAGTTTATTTTTTTTCGCTAGATGGCAGTAAAAAATTTAAATCATCGCCATCTACATTCGAATAGCGGTCTTTCTAGAAACTAAGTTTCTCAATTTGTGTAATAGATGGCAGTATAAGTTAAACAAAAAGACTAACACAAATAAAATCTCATCTGTCGCGTCAAATCTCATCTGTCGCGTCAAAATCTGTCGCGAGAACGGCTGAAAATGCTCACCCACAAAAGTGCCCAACGCGCCATAAGAAGTTTTCACTTCAAAAACAAAACATAGGGGCCATTGCAGTCACATGAGTAAATAATATTGCAGTTATAGTTTTTATGACACAAACATTTTTGTGCTTAAATTATTTACCTACCTATAATATAGTACTTAATAAACAATAATTAGACTATATTCCTTTTAAATTCATTCGTTTTTTTTAGGCCACGAAATGGGACACCATAATTTTAATGCACTTAGATAACGTTGGTATAATATAGAAAACAATAAAAAAATATATACAAAACTAGCTTTTGCCCGCGACTACTTCCGCGTATAATATTATGTCGAAATTTTGAAGTAGATTGGACCAAGAAATCACGTCACGTTCGCGTTGCCATACAAACTTTGCCTTTTCACCCCCTAAGGGGTAGAATTTCGAAAAAACCGTTATTAACGGATGCCTACGTCATATAAAGAACACCCTCCAAGTTTCAGGTCTCATGTTCAGCGATTTAGGGTGTGGGTTGATCCGTCAGTCATTCAGGATAAAACATTTTATATGTATAGATAGAAGAAGAAAGAAGATTACCTATTAGATTGATTTCGGGGTTTTCAAATCGCGAATGAACGCAGGAGGTGTAATAGTTGTCAAACGCTAGCCTATCATGTAAAAAAAAACAATATGAAAAAAAATTCACCAATAATCATTTTTTTTATAAGTTACATAATAAGAACACTTATACTAATGAGACAAATCTTACGATACCTTAATTTATAAAATTCATCTTGCTTTGAAATATATATGAGGGAATAAAGAAATTAGAAACATATAAACATGTACTTACAAATAAAGGCGCGAAAAACATAACTCTTTCCTTCCAGTCAGGTAAAAAATCATAGAAAAATGACGAGCACACAGTTATTCCCAGATGAAACTTGAGATTTATGGAAAATAACTAATAGCTAAATGTTTGATTTATTCGATGAATTTTAACACATTATTTGTGTTATTTTCTAAAGTCAATGTCCCGCGATGATGCTGTAATAGATGGAGTTTTTTTATTATTAATAGATATGTTTAGTTATTAATAATAGTCAAGCAAAACTGGTGTGACTGCCATTATCAACAAAATACTACAATTTACAAAGCTTTGAAAAAAATTCTATTAAATTAGGTACTAACCTTTATAGTAGAAAATTAGAAATCGAGTTTTTCTTTAAAAAAGGAACTTTATTTACAAAAAAATAAGGATAGGTAAGTATAAGTATTATTTCCGTTGTCTGGCCACCATAACACAAGCCTAGTTGTTTAGCTTGGGGCTAGAGTGCTGTGTGAAATGTACAGTCACATTACCAATTAGCTGAACCCCACGTGACCTAGAGCTCATTCGCTAATCTGTTTTTGGTGAAAGCTATACTCTATGTGTAGATCTTAGATCAGAAATGTAAACAAAGAAATGTCAAATATTGTCAGAAACGCCATTTCGTAAAGGTTGAAAGCCGCTGTAATTGTTGCCAGTGTGTAAAAAAAACTACCATTCAAATTTGAATATTGTAATAACTTAAAAAAAAAAAAAAATTTATCAAAATAAACAATCATATTTCTTAATGATTTTATTTGCAATAATATTTTTTAGAAATTGAGGTCATAGTTGTTTTCTTACCAAATTTCCACTACCCTAAAAAAAACTACCAAAGGTTGATGTATTTTTTATTTTAGTAACACCATTATTTACATTTCTGATCTAAGATTTACACATAGAGTTATAGTTATACGTCATATTTTAGTTTAGAGGAATGTATAGATTTGGGTCAAGCAATTATATAATCTGTAAAGAAACACTAGAAAGAGTTTTGGCGGGAACGAGCCAACAACATGTCGTGCTGCAGTTTTATTTACACGAAACTTAGTTGTAAACCGAGTTAAATTGTATAATTCCGGTGGAAAGTTATCTAATTTAGTTCTGTGAAAGTGCACAAGTGTAGTGAAAGTAAAAATCAGTGTCAAACATGGACTTTTCTCGTTGCCTCCAAAATCTCCTACAAGGTTATAGTAAAGTAGCCACCGCTTTACTATGACCCCTGACTTGACAAACTGTGACTTGACGACTTGACCATCTTGAAACACTTTGAGCCCGATTTCTGTAAATCGGGCCATAACTTGATGCAAAATATTACTTGATACTGGCTATATGCACAAACCGTGCGAAGCCATAACTGAAGAAGAAAAAAAAAACACTAGAAAATTCTTACAGGTTTATCCTTTGGACAAATTTTATCGTAATAGACTTATTAATCACAGTAAAATCTGATGAAATTATCAAAAAATAGAACATTACGTAGTACAGCAGAATCTTCGATAACACGTTTTACAAAATTATAATTTGTGCTTTGTAATTGCATTGGATTATGTTCAAAGTCTAAATTCAATTCATAAAAATACGTCTCAAACAAAAACAATTTATAGTCTGTTTTTCTGTATGTATATTAAGTATATATATTTACAAAAGAAAAATATATAAGTAAGTAGTATTTCCGTTGACTAGCCCATAACACAAGTCTAGTTACTTAGCTTGGGGCTAGATGGCGATGTGTGGAATGTCCTGCAATAATTATTTATTTTAAAACTAGCGACCCGCTCCGGCTTCGCACGGCTATATTATGCATGTATCATACATATAAACCTTCCTCTTGAATCACTCTATCTACTAATAAAAAACCGCATCAAAATCAGTTGCGTAGTTTTAAAGATTTAAGCATACAAAGGGAAATAGGGACAGAAAAAGCGACTTTGTTTATACTATGTAGTGATATTTTCAAAATCAATGTATAAAAGTAGTAAGTATATCCGTTGTCTAGCACCCATAACACAAGTTTAGTTACTTAGCTTGGGGCTAGATGGCGACGTGTGGAATGTCCTGCAATATTTATTTATTTTAATAGCAATTTAAAAACTCTACAGTGAGTCACCACTACGAACTTCAATCTGAAAACGATGAATTTCAAATACCTCAGTCCACGTTATAGCACCCGGGCTTATTCATACGGATTTTTGGATACCTATAGCAGTGTTATCGGCAAAGATAACACTACCCTATCGGATTATCCAACGAGTAGATATTGAACTTAGTGACCAACTGACACAAAGATAATGGGATAAAAACAAAACGCCTCAAAGACAGCCTGACATAAGCAGGACAAGGGCCCCGGTGCATAGGGAAAGAATTGGGCCCTCGTCCCCTCTTTCTGCTTAGTTTGAACCTATATTGGTCTTCAAAATTATAGGTAGATCAAGCGACTTCGTCCGCGTAGTAGTCGAAAACTGTTCAAATAGGATTTTTAATTTTAACATATTATGATAATTTCAATAAAATACGAAGCACTTCTTCCATCAATTCTGTTAAAGAAAGTTTATGCAAAATTTTAAGTAGATTGAACCAGGGAATCACGTTGGCCCATACAAACTTTGCCCCCTTTTTCACCCCCTTAGAAGTGGAATTTCGGAAAATCTTTTCTCATCGGATGCTTATGTCATACAAAGAATACACCGTCCAAGTTTCAAGTCTCTACGATCAGCGGTTTAGGCTGTGCGTTGATCTGTCAGTTAGTCAGTCATTCAGGACAAAGCATTTTATATGTATAGAGATAAGGAATAGGGTAAAAGGAATAGGATTTACCCTACTATGTATAAATTGAAGTCACTGTAAGTTCAATTTATAACATTTTTGACTTTTAAATAAGTACTTATTTACTGGAAAACCGCCAAGAAGTCAATAATTCAACCGAAGAAAATCCTATGCTGATTAAAATAAGATATTATTTATCTAAGGCAACTGGTTAGTTGTAGTACATAAATTTTTGCACCTTTCAAAACTATAATATTTTTCAAATTGTACCTACGTAATAGTTCTTAATTATGTCTTAAACGAAAACAAATTATGTTTTTCAAAAATGTAGGTCTAATTCCTAAACAATGCCTAATAATTAATGCCAATTATTTCTATGAACGTTTAATTAATTAATTAGGAACTAATTTACTAAGATTGTTTTCTTTAATTGCTTAATTTATTAAATGCCCGATTTTAAAAAGCGAAAATACAAAAAATAAAATAGGTCTTTTTCATAAATCAGGGGCGCATTAAGGATGACCATTATGGGCATAGTATATTATTCTGACAGTGTGGTGTAGTTTCTGGGCAAGCCTACTCCATCTACATGTTTCATGCACAACAATGCCCAGCATTTCAGTAGGTAACTACTGCAGTATTTATTCTTGAGATATAGCGATCTTCCCACATAAGACGGCCACATATCGGCAAGTTCTGCACAGTAAATCCGCCAATTTACGAATGACAACATCACAAAGACATTCCGCCGTTCTATTGCAATTTAAATGTTTGCAACTAGAAATATGCCAGCATAATAGGAAGTAGATTCTTCTTGAAGCTCAATTGAGTTCATATTGTAAATTGCTCGAAGTGGTAGTCAGCAGTAAAACTTCGCCACGGCTTAGCCAAGGCGCGGTGCTGCGCTAGGTTGGGTTAGCTACATCTTCGGCCGTAGTTCAAGTGTTACAATAATAAACATTTATTTCGAACAACTGTGTCCATAGGTTGTTGTTTTAGAAACATAAGAATGCTATATTAGTTCTAATGTGGTCCTAAGTACATACTTAACTGATTTTAATTAAAAATATGGACTAACGATTTTTTGTATTTAGTAATATGTATGAGTAATTTGTCCTTTAATAGAGTTTTTAGTAATTTGGTAAACGTCATTCCATCATGCGTCAGGCAGGGAAGACGTTGATCCCCTGGAGACGTGGGAAGCTGATTGTGTGGGATGCTATTTGTCGCAATAAACTGGCGGCATCTCAGCGCCACCTCCAGGGAGGTGGGCGATTCATGCGGCAGCGCAGTGCAGAAATATGCTTTCATCTGTGTAAGATACATAATTCTGCCCTCGAAGACCAGACGCTTTAAAATTTTATAAAGACATCAATTTTTTTAGTTTTAGCTTCGGATTAAGTAAGACGAGGCAACGCAGTCAGCCTTTTAAATAAAAAACAGATTGTGATAGAATCGCACAGTCGATTACGGTGTGTACACCGTACACACTACTGCATATAGACTGTATATATATACCATCATATAGCGGCATGCGTCGCCACGCCAAAAATCGGGTTTACGTGCGGCTATAGATATTTCACATCAAAAATAAAAATAAAATTCATTTATTTCAGATAACTAAGATCCATATTTTGAAATTAGAATTTAAAATAAAATCGAAAACCTATACATAAAATAAAAATATAAAGTAAAATAAAATTAGGGCGGTAAAAATTAAGTATAAGACATTAGGGACGGGATTACAAATGATGTATGGCGCAAAAGTCATTAGAGCAAGGGTCAATTTAAAGGAACCGTTCCCTGATTGACCACCATTCCCCTGAAATGCACCATAAATGGGGAGTTGACCCTCTCCGCAACCGTCTTCAGGATACTGCTGTGACTCCCCCGCACCCTGCCCACCAATGAAATGAAATGATCTCTTGGCGTTCTTGGCGATCTTTTGGGCTATATTTTCTTGGTTGTAAATATTTATGTATATACCTAATTAACTTAGATATTTAATAAGAATAAATAAAGATTTTAAATAAATTAATTGACACTTAACATAATTTGATTTACTTATTAAAATGTAAGTGTAAAAGTATAATACATGAATAATTACCTGACAACAAAATGATTTTACATTTTGATTTAATTTCCTGTACCTAATTAATTATATGATTAATAGGTTTAAGATTTATTTCTTTGATCGATCCACTGGGTTTTGTCCTACATAAAAATAAAACAATATGCATGTTTCGTCCTAAAACGTAATTTTTTTTTCCCTTTTCATATTAAGTAGTTTATATTCCTTCTGCGGCCCATTTTTTTTTGTAAAAAATTACGTAAGTATTATAAAAATATTTAACACAAACATATAATGAGCAATATTCTTTTTCTTTAATCCAGATTATGTCACAATTGACCTAGCTCTATCAATTCTTATTAATTACTATTTATGGGTAAATAGTAGTCGTATCTATCATATATTTATGTCAGTAAGTATGCCAATAAATGATTATAATTATTAGATTTACTTAAGTATTTATTAATCGCATATTTTATTAATCCTTCGTTATAGATTTAATGCGTGATTTAATAGATTTCTAATGCGGGCAGATCAATAAGCCCATTTGTTTTTGTAAGCCTATATTGTCCCACTAGTCCCACTACTGGGCAAAAGCCTCCCCAACGGTATTTCCAAGCAGTTCGGTCCTGGGCTAGGTTTGGCCAGTCTCCGTCAAAATGCATCGAGATGCTCACGCCTTTGGCAGAAGTCTTTTACTATGATTTTTTCAGTATCTACCAGAGAATTGGTACCTTAGGCACTTGTGATGTCTATGGTATCTACAGTTTTCTATTTTTTTTTAAAAGGCCAGCGTTTGACCACTGTCACACCTACCTGTTGGTAGGTGACGCATCTAAGATGTAGCAAGGTTTCCTATAGAGTAATTAACTTGCGACATGTCCTAAAATACTTGATATGAAACTAATTTTTTAACAGGCTTAAAAATTGACATTTTCATTTTGACATTTCGTAATTTTTTTACGTAAACAAACATCTGTCTATTACAGTATGACGTTCTAAATTGTTTTTGACACGTTATAAAATCATATTTATTAAAAACATACTTGGTAACTTTCACTGGCTGATGACAACACAGCAGACAAAACAGCTGGGTCAAGAAACTTGAAATTTTGCACCGATCTTCCTACCTTCACTCGGGTCCCTCGAAAGCCCCTGTTTGGGGGTCTTTTGAGCCACGAGAGTATAGGTATCTTTATAGAAGCGTGTTACATCTTATCGTCATTTAACATCGTGTAAGATAGTGGTCAAACGCTGACCTATTTTATTTTAAAAAACATGGATAAATAAAATAACTTTATTTGTAAAACATACAGAGGAACATAGAACACAACATCGTCTCCGTAAACGCACTCCGTAAGATAAAATGCTCGTAGGGTGATTAGTCTATTCTATAGGGTGAATCTACTGATTTAAAAATCGTCTCCGTAAACTGACTGACCCTGTCCCCCTTATTCCAAAATAGGCCGAGATGTGGATTTAAACCTTAGATTTAGACACAGATTTACTTGTAAACTATAGTCTAAACACTATGCCTAGGTATAGATTATTTAAGGATAGTGTTTAGACTATAGTTCACGGGTAAATCTGTGTCTAAATCTAAGGTTTAAATCCACATCGCGGACTATCCTTAAACCTCGTTTTGGAATAAGGGGGTTTAGGTTTAATGCGCGTAGATGAGTCTAACGAATAGCGATTTCTACTAGATTTTTATAAAAACACTAATCAAAGCATTATTAGAAGCTAATCAGAGATCAATTTGATTACCAATCTATAGGTACTTACATAAAAAATATACATATTTGTATATAGAAGGTTATAACTTGAAAATAACAACCGGACGCGATTGCTTATTTACGAAGGCATATAAAAACTATTATTTCAACTCGAGGTAATCTTTGGAGAATTCCTTTCAATACATAACATAACTTAAAGACTCACGAGTACAGTCACATTACCAATTAGCTGAACCCCACGTGACCTAGAGCTCACTCGCAAATCTGTAAGGTTGTAAAGTAATGTTACCTGATTTTGTTTTTTTTAACAATATACTATACAATAAAATAGTTACTTACAATATTTAAAAAATAACATAACGAGCGTCGTACAGTCGTACCATTACATACACGCTAAGCGAACGCTCACAGTTAAGCGAATGAGTTCTGGGTCACTTGGGGTTCAGCTAATTGGTAATGTGACTGTACATCTATATCTTCTATAATATAAAAATAAATCGCAAAATGTGTTGGTAAGCGCATAACTCAACAACGCCTGGACCAATTTCGCTAATTCTTTTTTTGTTGGGTTTGTTATTGTATGGAGAAGGTTCTTATGAAAGAAAAAATTAAGAAAGTTGCGTAAAAAATTACTACGCAGGTGAAACCGCGGGGCGCAGCTAGTCTATAATATAAAAATGAATCGCAAAATGTGTTGGTAAGCGCATAACTCAACAACGCCTGGACCAATTTCGCTAATTCTTTTTTTGTTGTGTTTGTTATTGTGTGGAGAAGGTTCTTATGGAAGAAAAAATTAAGAAAGTTGCGTAGAAAATTACTACGCAGGTGAAACCGCGGGGCTCAGCTAGTAATATATAAAAATGAAACCCGTTTTCCGTTGTCACGACATAGCATGAAAACGGCTTGACCGATTTAGCTGTTTTTTTTTTGTTGTATTTGTTATTGTCAGGAGAAGGTTCTTATGAAAGAAAAAATTAAGAAAATTGAGCAGAAAATTATCACGCGGGTGAAACCGCGGGGCGTAGCTAGTATTACATATATGTAAAAGTTTAAGTTATTATTTCTGTTTGTTGTCCAATTACAGAGAGTGGAAAACCTTACACACTTAGGTGCAAACGTAAAATGCCTGTCGCCGATAAATATTTTTTTTAATTATTGCATGAATAAGTGTTGTTGGGTATACCGTTTGCAGATGAAATCGTCTTTTGTTTTGGATTCTGATCATCTTTTGGTTTGGTTTGGAACCTCTTTTTTCTGTTTCGAAAATAGTTGGTCCAAGATCCGGCCTTCAACTAGGGGTCGGGGTTCAACTTTTAAAATTGTTATACCATGAGGCTGTTTGGAGTCTGATGGCCCAACTAGTTGGCCACCACCCTGCAATCAATTATTTTCGTACTTTGTGGTACAAATTAATTGAAAACTCCTTTCCTAATTCCGCATAGATCTTGTAAAGAGATGTTCTTAGGGATTATCACACTAGTCTCATTTAGCAACAAAAAACAATAAGGTTGTCTGTAAAGCCGGTTTGCGGACGATAATTTTACGTGATAACGTCATAAGAAAGCGATGAAAAATTGATATTTTTTTTGTACTTACCTTACTTATACTTTATATATTTTTCTTTTTTTATATATATATATATCATCACCATAACACAAGCCCAGGTGAGCGATATTATTATTAAATACCCTGTTTTCTAAGTTACCATGATGCATGACGTCACACAATATTACCGTGACACTTTTGTGTGAATGCAGGTGTTTCACCAATTTATTAGACGCTATCACGTCAAAAACTACGTAAATGAAACCGTAGTGCGCAACTAGTTTTCGTTTAATACAATTATTATTATTTCATCGCAATGTATTATTTTGATTGGTTCTATGATTACTGTTCATCGTGTTTATTATGAATGATAAATTGGAAATAGGTAAGGTACTAGCCTAGATCAGACAAATTATTCTTCTATGTATTTTCTAATGTTTTCGCGACTTGAACTTATAATGAATCTATTTTAACGGATACAATCGCGTTTATATTTTGTTTTTTTGTTATTAACCTCCGCGGTTTTACCCGCGTAAGTCCCGATCCCGTAGGAATATCAATATGAAAAGTAGCCTATAGCATTCCTCGATAAATGGACTATCCAACACAAAAATAATTTCCTGAGTTTAGCGCGTTCAAAAAAACAAACTCTTCAGCTTTATAATATTACTAGCGACCCGCCCCGGCTTCGCACGGCTGTATTTTGCATGTATTTTAACTAAAAACCCTCCTCTTTAATCACTCTATCTATTAAAAAAAACCGCATCAAAATCCGTTGCGTAGTTTTAAAGATTTAAACATACAAAGGGACATAGGGACAGAGAAAGCGACTTTGTTTTATACTATGTAGTGATAGTGAAGTATAGATTAAAAACCTAAAAATACATCTGTGACTTTTTAAGAAGGTAGATACTTACAAACCTCCTCCTTCCTTTCCAGGGATGCACTTAAGGTGCATATTTGAATACGTACCATACGCAAACGCAAAATGCCTGTCGCCGATACTTAAAATTGTTGATTATCGTATGAAAAATTTATATTGTGTATCCCGTTTGTCGTTTCTACATTTTTAACTGAATTTCAAAAAAGTATGAGGTTCTCAATCCGAGTTTTTTTAATGGATGTTCTTTGGCTGAAGCTTAGCTTGATTTAAGTGTTCTAATAATACCAAAATGAAGACCTAATTTTACCTACACTCTTAATAACAATTTTTCCATGTAATATTAACGAGTTTTAGGCTATTTTTAACAGTTTTAGGTAAAAGACGATATGTACCCTAAGCTTTTACACTGATTTTTCTACGGAATCGAGTTCAGAAATAGGAATCTAAGTACTGCAAAAGGCCCAGAAAAGAGCCCTTCAAGATTGGTTCTCTAATCTATTGTGGCAATATCCACACAGTTAGTGAAATTACATAGTACAAGTTTATTGTTAGGTTGTGAGAGATAATTTAGAAACAATTACTTGCAGACAAGTGGTTGCGTCGTAACAAGTCGAAGAATACAATGGTCAAGGGTCTTTGGGTATTGAATAAAAAGTTGGTGGAAATATGAGTTTATGATCATTTCGACAGCAATGTGTTTACAATGGAAGAAAAAAAAATGAATATCATTAAGTTTACAAATATGCTCTCCTGTGCCCACACTGCCCACCCTTAATACTGTACCATAGTGTTCTATATATTGGGATTTCGTCACGGATATGAGCCATATTTGGCCATTTCACGCTTTACTTTGACGATCTTTTCTTTGTTGTCGATTGTGTTTTAATGCGAATTTGTTTTTGCTGGTGTCGTTAACATAGGCGCTTACTTACTCCTACATTATGGGAAGGGAATCAAAGAGAATACGGCAAATATACTGTATGCGACACACTCCAAAAGCAACTGTGATATTTATAATCCTAAATATTCCAATGCGTTCTTGAGTGTTATCTAATAAGGGTCACCTTCCGTCGTAATTAACATAAAAACCAACCGCATCATTAGTTAATAGTTAAGTAAGATTAAATAAATTAGAATTTAATAACGATTTTTAAAGGACAGAAGTAGTTAAGCGAGTGATGTAAGAGGAGCATAATAATGGACTCTTGCGATTTCTTTTTTTGTTTTATATTTATTACTTCAACCACATGACTTGACGTCATGACTTACCTAAATATTACTGAAACCTTATAAAAACAGCATCAGTAATATTTTTGGAACAAGAATTTGCTTGTCTCAGTAGTTCCTTTTAGGCAGTTTTGCAGGAACTGCTAAAGAAACTACTAAAACGACTACTACTGAGGTTGTTCTCGATAGTCTGAGAACAAACTGTTTTTTTTTTCGATCCTCAAATTATTATTTATGTATTTCGAAAGCGCCAAGCTTGGTGATCCATTAACGTCAGTAAGTCAATTGATAAGTTTTCGGAGGGATTTCCTACTATTGTCTATAAACTATCACGCTCTCTGCTCGCCAAACGTAACATTTAATAAGAAAGTTACCAAAAACAAAATTATTATCTGGCTACCAGTGCTGCTCATCTATTTATGCAGATTAAGCTTACGAGTTTCTAAACGAATAGATTAAATATTGGGGTCAAGTACCTCATCAAGCAGTTAAATAGTAAAATTTGTATTGATTTCGTCATAATTTTAATATAGTACAAAAGTTTTTAATCAAAATATCCTTGTCAGAGTATGTGTTATCCTACTAACATGTATATTATAAATGTGAAGATATTTTTCAAAAAAATTACTAAAACAGACAATTGATTCCTCGGTAGTTGATAAATTCAGCCCTAATTTAGTTGTTATTTTTATATACCTGTGCAATTTTCGTTGTTGGCATTTTTATATTTGTTTGTTACATATTGATGCAACACTGCTAAACCAATTGCTATGAAACTTAATGAGCGTTTGGAGTCACTATTGCAAGCTATTGGTCAAACAAAATGATGACAAATTCGGTGACTTGGCGAGTTAGCGTCCAACACCTAATTTGAATTCCATGTATGTAGCAACATGTCAATTCAATACCTAATAAAATCTGCAAATGGAAATAAAGAAGATTGAATGTTTTTAAAGTATTTTTATTGATGATTTAGTTAAAAAAAAATTCTAGAAAGCAGCTCGTCCTGCGGTTTTATTTAGCCGTATCAGTTCCAATCCCCTGGGGATATCGAGATAAGGTAACCTTTATGTTGCCAGGACTCTAGCTATACCAAGTTTCATCGTAGTCCTTTTCCTACATTTTGGTTTAATTTAAACTCAAAAAATCCTTGTAATTTCTAAGCCTTATCCGAAGTCAAGAAAACACATAAATATGCCGTCGTTTTTGTAACGACAAGGAATTTTCGTATCTACCAAAATATGGAAAAAGATTTCATCTACAAGCGGTACACAACAATTTATCAACAATTTTCCAACATTTTAGTAAACGGCGACAGGCATTTTGCGTTTGCTATATGCACCTAACAATAAATACAGAAATTTTCTTTTGTTATCTAAAATTATCTTTTTTATCTCTCAATTTATATCCCAACGGCAATAAAAGTAAATGTGGTATGAGAATGAATTACTTACCTACTATATTAAGAAGGCAGGCACCTTGTTACCTTGTTAGTAGATTTTACAATACTATTCAAATATAAAAGCAGTTAGGTATTCATAAATCGTAATTTGTTTTTTATTCTAATAATTTTATAAAATAATAATTTTTAAATCTAAGGTATACATACCTACTTTGCAAATAAAGAAATTTTGCTCAAACATAAAAACACTACTTAGCAGGTTATTAGTTAATCGTATTTTGTCTTGTTGTGATCTAATGTTTTTATACTTAGAATAATCTTTCTATTCCAATGGTACCTAGCTGGTGGCTAGAACAAAAATGTGACAAAATTGATTGATACCTACATCCAATAGGATTTAAGCAGAGTTTATATTATGTAATGTTATTTTACCTAAATTTACGAGGAGACGAACCTTAGGTAGGTAGGTAGGTACTGCTTAATTTGGTAGGTAGGTACTGCTTAATTTGTAAAAAATATATTAGGTATATAGATTTTGAATTTAGAAGCAGCGGATGAAGTTAATTTTTTGGCCATGTAGGTATCAATCAGTAATTAATTTGTGTACTTTATGCAATTTTCAAAAAAAAAAATCAGAAACTTTAAATTTCCGATGTTTTTCTAGGACTAAAACACCTAAAAAATTTGAAGATCAAACTCGATTTCACTTAACGTTCAGATCAGCTGCCGTGTATGTATAGTTTGTATTTACCTGATTGGTGATAACATCGATGACGGCGAATGCAAGATAGACGATCTCCTCTTCATCAGAGCCGAGCGCAGCACCGCCAAGGCCCGCGGTGCGCACGTGCAGGGCGCACACCCACCCGCCGCTGATCATTGCTCCATGCACTACACAACCGACAAGAAATACCCCCGCCCACGTTCACTTAGTACAACCCTGGATCATCCGTCACTGAGTCCTTCACTGCACACTCCGATTGTCACTTTCTAACTGTACTATTATAAAGGCACAACAACAAAGTATAAAGTGGGCGAGAGTACTTGTAAAGTTAAAGTGTGTCCAAAAATTCACGTCCCAGTTTGATCTCGAAGTGCTTTCGACCACTTTTTAGAAACCTGACGGTTACCCAACTCGCGTGCGGCGCGGACGCTGTTTTACCGCTAGCCGTCGACGTAAGCCGTTTCCGCTGTTGGTGAAAATCTAGAATTAACTAACATTATGGGTTCAACACGAAATTAAATCAACTGTCCATGGTCCAAACGTAGAAAAAACCAGCTTTTTAAACGGTGAACGAACTGCCTTATTCCAAATTTGAATGCTTCTATGGTCTTTGACACTGTTATTTTCCACTTCGCACGTTTGTTCAACACAGGTAAGTTTATGACTATAAAGATTTCGAAATTAATCGTCCAAACAAAATAGGAATGTTATTTTATTGTAAAAAAATGCGTTTAGGACAGAGACACGAGCGTGTCTGTCTGATCGTTGGATCGACTGCCGCTCGCTTGCCCCCCTGTTGTCACTGCGCAGGTAGCGCCAGGTGAGACGCGACGTTGCCAAACCGTACCAACATTATCAATGATGATGAGATAGCAACATCTACCACTTCATTTCGAAATTCACGCACCGTTGCCATCACAATAAATTGCCGTTTATGTTCCTACATGTACAAAACATTAACTTTAAAAAACAGCGATGAATTGCGAAAACGTTCGAAAGTCGAGCGCGCGATCGCTCGCGATGACGTTTCATATTTTTTCGAAAAATATGCGAATTGGACAATTTGTTGCGAATAATTAAAATTTTGTAAATACATTGCGTTCGTAATTTGACGACTTCGTACGTAATTTAGAGAAAGTGTAAATAGTCATTGAAATATGAGTTGACGTCGCAATTCTTGGGCTTGGTAGCATAGTGAGTGAGTGACCATCTCTTTCTTTTCTATCGTTTGTTGGGTTCATTCAACGAAGACGCAAGGTCGATTCGTGGATAATTTGTAGACAATGTTGTTTTGCGTTACATTGCTCTTATTAACACATAAGTTAAAATAAATTGTATGAAAGAACAAACGATGAATTGTAAACATTTCAGATACACCTGTCTGCCTTTTTGTAGGGTTCCGTAACAAAGTAAGGAGTGGTTCCACTTAAAAAATATATTTTTACTTAAGCACAGAATATATAAAAATCTACCTGCGTGTAATAATAAGGGCCACCTTACACCTTAATTAAACTAAATAGTTCTTAAAAAAGGGAAAACTACAAACAGGTCATTAGATAGGTAAATTTTTGCTACATTGTTAATCTGAAAAACAATTTATTTGTTTATTTTCTTGTTATTTTGTCATTACTTTTTGTGGCGCTTATTACTCGCCGTCGAATGGCAAAGGACGTTATTAGGTACCTTGTAAGTTGTACTTATGTTTGTAGTAGGTATTAAAAAACGTTTTCTCATTGTTTACCAAGATTTACTTAATTTATCAAAACGATCTTCCAAAATTGCGCGACATTCGTCCGGTTAGTTTTCAAGGTCCTTTAACACAATGAAATATTATGCCGTATAAATACGAAATTTTCTCATGATTATGTTATGATGACCACTGAAAAATAATGTTCTTCACAGATTCGGATAAAAGTTGAAGCTAAAGCTTAATAATGAGGTTCTTATGTAGTTATTATTTATTTTATTTATTACAGCCGTCTAGGTAACAAATGTAATATTTATTGTAAGTACTTAAGAGGAAAGGGTACCGGTGGCTTTTTCCATACAAACTATTACAAACGTAGTCGACTGTTTCCTCCCTGGATAATGACACTAGAGCAAATATTTTTGGTGCATAAAACTTATAACTGCCATGACCATGCCCCTATTTTTTGCTTTTTTTTATTTCTTTAATTTTAATTTCTATGATAATTAGAAAATGAAAAAAACCAAAACATAGGGGCATAGTCATGGCAGATTTAGGTTTTATGGCACAAAAATATTTGTGCTAGTGTCATTATCCAGGGAGGAAACAGTCGACTACGTTTGTATGGAGAGAGCGCAGGTACCCTTTCACCTTAAACCGTATCTACCTATGGGTCTTAGACGCCACTAAGGGCGTCTAAGACCCATAGGTAGGGTCCTGCCGGAAGACCAGCGGCTGTGTCAGCTAAATGTTGGTGCAGCTATCATTGCTGAGGCAGAACCTTTTTGGAGGCACACGGCTCCTTAGATCTTATTTCTTCTTTGTATATTTCTTTTTTCCTTTTAATTTTTTGTTTTTATTATTATTATTTTTATTTTATTTTAAACTTTTGTTCTAGTGCTTTTATGTTTGTACTACTTTTCTGATTGTCTTATGTCGTGTGCTTGTCCAAATAAATGTTTTCTTTCTTTCTTTCTTCTTTCTTTCCACTAAAGGTTTTTATTGACAATAAAGCAAAAAATTATCTAATGATCTATTTTTAAGTAGATTTCCTTAATTTTACGAAATATTTAGTTTTTATTAAGGCCCTTATTACCTGCAGGTATCATATAGGTATTACCGTAATACCGGATTCCGACAAAATTAAAAAAAAAATTGTAGAAACCAAAAAGTAGGGGTAGGTAAATAAATACCTAAGTAATTAATGTAACTTGATTCGATAACTAGCTTCAGCATGAACCATGCAATAGGTACCTACTTATTTCATAAAGCAGTTCTGCACATAAAAATAAAATTGGCAATAAAATGTAATAATACAAGGTCGGATTGATTATTGCATTTGTTCGTGAATTCACATTTTCCAATTTTATAATCCATGAGTATTGAAAAGTCTAGGAATTGGTGTCTTTTAAATTATACCGAAATAGCGGTATTATTAAGTAAGCTTTTGGCTACAAAACTCAGGCAAGAAAAAAACGAAAGGTAGGATAAAAAAATATATACTCCGTAGGAAAAGGGGAAGTGGTTCAAATTAAGCTTGCAAGATTTGACCTAAACAAATAACATACATAGGTCCTCAGTACATACATACATGGCAAGAACTTTATTTTTATAGTAGTCGACGATATTAAGACTGTTGAAACTGTCATAAAATATTATGTTATCGAAATTCCGTAAATCAGATTTTTTGGTTGAGTTGATAGGTACCTATAGGTACCTATCTTTTATGTAAACATTCACTATACTATAAGGACTCGGTACTAAGAGTATTCTAACGTTAAATATCTAACGACATCAGAATCTAATACTAAACTTATAGAATTAGCTGGTTTAGGTCTTGTAGAAATAAAGTTTAGGTATTTAAAAGGAAAATATTGGCAGTTTACCAAGGAAGTAAGTTCCTGCGTTTGCGCACGCCCGCTACTCGCGCTCTCAACTCCGATTGGCGCGTCAATTGTTAAATCCAAGATGGACGCCCACCGCGTCGTGTTACAGCTCAGCATCAATCAACTGAGTTTAGTCCTCATTGACCTATTTTATCTGCAGAGTATGGATCTACATTTAAAGCTTTTTATATAGAAAAGATCCCGTGGGAATATCGGGATAAAAAGTAGCCTACCTATGTTATTAACAATGAATCAATGTATTAATAAGGGCCACCTTAAAAAAAACTAAGTGAATACCTAATACGAAATCTTATGTGGCCCTTATTACACTCCCACGTTATTTTTTACGAATTTACATACCTACGAGTATAAAAATTTGAGTTTGTTGAAATTTTAAATTTACTAAATTTACCTCAATATGGCAACACTAATCTCCACGTTTAACGTCAGTGTTGCAAGAAGTTCAAAAAGTAACCCATCTAATGCAGATTTTAATAATTTTGATTGAAGGACGCAATTCAAGTCGCTATGTCTGAATCTCTCCTACTGACAAGATGGCGGATATTTATTTATTTATTTTTGAAGTGAAAACTTCTTATGGCGCGTTGGGCACTTTTGTGGGTGAGCATTTTCAGCCGTTCTCGCGACAGACGACAGATTTTCTCGCGACAGATGAGATTTTACACAGATATACAGTTTTTTTAATTTGGCTGTGAGTGTATTAAGACGTACATATGGTATTTTTTAACGGACGACTATTGACGGACGACAAATGTCGGACGACTATTTGTTGGACGACAAATGTCGGACGACTATTTGTTGGACGACAAATGTCGGACGACAAATGTCGAACGACAAATGTCGGACGACTAATGTCGGACGAAAAATATTTTTTTTTTCATCTAAAACTCTTTTTGCGTATGTTCTCGCGACAGATGAGATTTTACACAGATATACAGTTTTCACTTCTGCCTGCACTCCCGGAGTGCGCTGTTTTTATTTATGTTAGTTTGTTAATGGTTCTCTATGATTGTGCGTAAGTAAAATGTAAAAAAGCTGTTAGAAGTGTGGTTTTTAGATAGTGGCCCTTGTTACTAGGGATGGGCCGAATGTGATTTGAACCGAATACGAACTTCGGCAGAATGTTTAATGCTTTATAATATTAGTAGGATTTAAAACAGCTAAGTTGTTAATTTTTTTCTGGATATGATCAACTACCGAATGTTCGGCATTTTAGCAGAATTTCGGCCGAATGCCGAAGTTCTGTTTAAACTGCCGAATTTCGGTTAAACCGAATGTGAAACGAATTTCGGCCCATCCCTACTTGTTACGCGTTGGCCCTGGTTTGTCGCCGGTACCTTATATATATTTCTCAAGGTTTTTCGTTTCACGTTTTCGTAACGCGTAACATTTTTTCTCGACTAGGTCCGTATCGCGGGTTGGCTAGGTCGCCAACGGACCCGGACCTAAGGAACTTTGTTCCAAAAGAAAGAAAATAAGTAGGTAAGACATTTATTTGCGGCAGGACAAAGCACACAACTTGCACAAAAAGAAATTAAAATAACAAATTAGGTAGGTACCCATACATAATAATATCATAACAAAGTTTCTTAATTGTTTAATTGCTTCTTTACATAGTATAAAACATCGCTTTTTCTGTCTGTCCCTATGTATGCTTTGATCTTTAAAACTACGCAAAGGATTTTGATGCAGTTTTTTTTAATAGATAGAGTGATTCTAGTGGAAGGTTTATATGTATAACTAGCGACCCGCCCCGGCTTCGCACGGCTATAATATAACAAAAACCGCATTAAAATCCGTTGCGTAGTTTTAAAGATTTAAGCATACATAGGGATATAGGGACAGAGAAAGCGACTTTGTTCTATGTAGTGTTAGTGAAGTAAAACCCGTGCGAAGCTGGGGCGGGTCGCTAGTACGAAATAAATTAGGTACCTACTCTGTAAATATGGTCTATTGAATCTGCTATACATTTAAAATGCTTTGTCTGAACGTCAAACTGAGACGGATCAACGCACAGCCTAAACCGCTGATCGTAGAGACCTGAAACTTGGAGGGTGTGTTCTTTGTATGACGTAGGCATCCGATAAGAAAGGTTTGTATGTTAAAGTTTGTATGGGACAACGTGATTCCTTGGTCCATTTTCGACTTCTATGCGGACGAAGTCGCGGGCAAACGCTAGTGTACTTAATAAAAACACAATCTGACAGGGATCTTTTTGATAGATACCTGCTTGCGACTGTGACCTCGACAGCTTCTAAATGTAAACAGCTGTTTTTTAATCATTTTAATTAGGTACATGCGCAGGTAATTTAACCACATTAATTTAACTAACTAATAAAAAGATCCATCAATAAATTCATAAAATGAGCAATACTTTACCTACTGGCCTACTACAAGATATTTTTTTTAAAGTAACACGATTTTAGTCATTTTTAGGGTTCGGTACACAAAGGGTAAAAACACGATTTGAGTCATTTTTAGGGTCCGTTTTTACCCTTCTGTCTGTCTGTCTGTCACCAGGCTGTATCTTATGAACCATGGTTGGTAGCTAGATACCTAGTTGAAATTTTCACAGATGATGTATTTCTGTTGCCGCTATAACAACAAATAAAAACAGAATGTAAAATGTACTTACGGAACCCTTCGTGCGCGAGTCCGACTCGCACTTGGCCGGTTTTTTGTATAATTTACGATGTTTTTCTTGTATACTTATTACTAGCGACCCGCCCCGGCTTCGCACGGCTGTATTATGCATGTATTAGGTATATCTAAAAACTTTCGTCTTTAAGCCTATTTAAAAAACCGCATCAAAATCCGTTGCGTAGTTTTAAAGATCTAAGCATACTACATAGGGACATAGAGACGGCGAAAAGTGACTTTATTTTATACTATGTAGTGATAAGTAAAATTATTACCTTCGACTTCGTTTCGATCCCGTTAATTCCCGTTGCAGCGTGAGAAAATCCTACTTCTCACTCCCACCATCCCAGGCAGGGACTTAAATACCGGTAAAATACAGTAACGTTATCTGTGGAATTGCAAGATAACGTTATTTGTGAGAGAAACGATATAACAAAACGATATTATTCAAAGCTTTGAATATGTATAACGTTATAATAACGTTACGTTATATTGTCAATTTAACGTTATTAAAAATATTGTTATTCATATAATAATGTTATAATTATTGTTTTTATGCTATCTCTTTTACTCAAAGTAATGTTTACTTTTTCTTCGTGTGAACTATCGAACGCAGTGCTCTCTGGCTACGTAAGGGTGTAATCTATAGGTACATGTACGTACTATGTAATAGTATAAATGGGAAAGATTAGATTTTTGTTTGTTTGTTTGTTTGTATTGAATTTGCTTCAAAACCACTGGACCGATCTGAATAATTCTTCTAGTGTTGGATATCTCAAATATCGAAGAAGGCTAAAGGTTACATAACGTCCTGAAATTTACTATTACTTTGGTGTTAGATATATGTTTAGTAGGAATAGGTCAAATTTCCGAAACACATTTTTTTATCATAGTGAATCTACGATTAAAAGTAAAATAAACCAATCAATAATATAGCGATAAATTTTCACAGTGCAATTAGTATATACCTAATACCTACCAACCACCTCTTCTGCGGCCAAGCAACGTTGCCGCTGCGTTCGAAACCGTGCGCGAGCGGTAGTACCTACCAGGTACCACCGCTCGCGCGCACACGGCGGCAACGTTGCACGCGCGCGCTGCCGCACAGTGGCTCGAAACGGCAAATGATGGACATAGGGCTGTTTTTGATGCAGATCGTAAGCCGTCAAAATATGAAAAAAATGTATGAAACGTCACATGTTTTGGTCTCTAGGTTACAAACCAGAGCAGCTTACGCACTCTAACTTTTAGGCATGTTAGTTCAACTCATATCTCTCATTTGACACCACAAACAGCTTGCTATATCGATGACTTTGGAAAATAGAAGCCATTGAAAATACTCTATTTTCAATTGAATTTTTTATGACCAAATCTTTAACTATCGTGGTTTTTTTTACTAATCGGTAGAGCTTCTTTATAAAAACATAAAATATTTTATAAAAACATTCAAAACATTAATATTTTCCGAGAAAATCGGCATTATTTAAAAAAGTACTAGAAATTTTGGCCTTTAGCATCAAAACCAAAGTCGATAACTTTCATCACTGAGGCGTGTTAGTTCAACTCTTTACCTTTAATAAGGCACCACAAACTACACAAACAGCTTGATTTGCGACTTGCGGAGCATTTAATTTTTTAGAGTAAAAAAATTATGAGCAATCTTTAATATATTTTTTTTATTGCTGCCTATCGCAAGGGCTCTTCGGAGAAACATAAAAGATTCTATAAAAAAATTGAAAACATTCATATTTTCTAAGGAAATCGGCATTATTGTAAAAAAACGATTTCAAAATTACTAGTTTTAGCTTCGGGTGACCAAAGGGCTGGCTCGTACCTCGGACAACGGATAAGCATCGCCATCCAACGTGGTAACGCTGCCAGCCTTTTGGGCACACTTCCTAGGGACCCCCATTTGGACTTTTAATTTAGTGTAAGTAAAGTAGGTAGCTTATTTAATTAATTTAAGTTTTCGTTATTTACTTAATTGTTATTTAGTATAATTGTAAAATACTTTCATGTAACAAAATAAATATTAATAAGCCGATTTTCTTAGAAAATATTAATTTTTTTTTTTAGAAAATACTACACATTACTACCTACTTACTATCTAAGTCTTTCTTAACTTACCTTTAAAACTTTTTCGCAAACTAAACATTTTGAGGTCTTATTATTATCCTCAAGATTGAAATATCTGTAAACTTTGATGATTTTTTTTCGACCCATTTCGCTTTTACCAACTGATGCGCAAATTCCGCCGCGCGTGGCGCGGATTTGTAAAATGAATAAGTTTGGCAACGTCGCGTATTTATCGTTATAATAACGTTATTTTTGCAGTTAAAATTTCGTTCTGTTACTCGTAAAACGTTATACAAAAGATCGATAACGAAATGTTTGCTGAGATACCGATACTATTATAACGTTTTTATAACGTTAAACATTCTGTTATGGATAACGTTTTAAGTCCCTGATCCCAGGTCCTCCCAATAAGATAGCAAAAGAAGAGATGCCGGCAATTACCTAAAGGGACCGAGCCTGTTGATCTGCCACGCTTCTGCACTCCATGAGCACGTGCTATGGGTTTTCTTCTGCCTCCATGCATCCTCTGCACAGAGGGCTATCTGTGACAACTATGGTAGGTACCTAAATAAGTGTTTGTTGAATGCACAATGACCGGTTATTACACTTATGGCTTCAGACGTATTCACGAGTTCTGTCGTCGAGTAAGCTGAAAGGGTATGTGTTGGGCAATGGGCAAGCCTACTCCAATCACATGAGTAAAGAAGCTCCAACCACATGAGTATGCTCCAACCTCACGCAAAAAGAACTTACTCAACTAAAGAGATCTTAGTTGCGGACAAATACAAAACTGCAAGATAATTTAGGGAAAACATAAAAGAATACCTAAGTATGTATTTTTATAACATACTTACGCGTTTTGTCAAGTAAAACAAAGATTCATAAAAACACTTTTTCATTACTTTTATTGCTATGCCTTTTTAAGAATAGGTACATTTTAAAAAATGCAATAAAAAAATTATAAAACTAAAATTTGCATGGGTCTAATTTCACAATGAGAACCGGTAGGTACTTAATTATTTCTCAAAAGATTAAAAAGGATATATGCTGCCTAAGAAACAATAAAAATAATTTAGGGTCAAACTTATGATAATTTTTATTGTTTAAATTCAGTGTGCATATAAATTTAAGACAGTTGCGTAATTAACTATTGTGTTATGATATAATATAATGTACTTACTTATGTATTTTTCTTTTGTAAATACAAAGCAAGTAAGTACCTACTTACTTATTTATTATTATTATACTACAGAAATATCCAGACCAGAAACGAATTATTGTAAGTTGATTGGAAAAAAAAAATATTGTTCTTCAGTGGGCGGTATTAGAATCTAGAACCTGCAATCTTCTGCTTCGTCTTGCAGTGCTTCGACCATCTAACTAACACATGTGTGTTCGCTCACACCATAGAGAATTGGGCGCTTATTAAAAATATAAAGGGCAAAAAAGATCCATGTAGGCCACTATGGTCTGTGATGTAGGCATACTTGAAATTGGTGAATGCCCCTTCAAAGCTTGTTAAGTTCTATCTACTTTTGTAACTCATTCCATGTCTTAGATAATCTAAGACATGGAATGAGTTACAAAAGCATTTATTTTTCTCAATACAAACTTCTCTTTGAAATCAGTTAGAAATATTAATATTTTCGTCGATGCATGACATAACCGGTCGGGCTCCCTTCGCTACGCATCGCGTCTTGAACTTTTTCTAACCATAAACCCATTCCTTAAGCTATATTGTATGACCAAGTGACTGTAAGATACATAGGTTTAAAACGTGCATAAAAATGGAGTTAAGCGAGTACAATGGACACTTAAGAGACCGAACGAACTCGTGTAAAAATTAATTGCGTGTGGAAGCAGTAGCTAGCTATTATTAGGCACCTAGATAAATTACTATAAAGCTGGTTTAGTAGAAAATGTGTAGATTTATTTAATAAATACAGTCAACGTGCAGTCAGGAGTGACGCTAGCACAGCCACAGAAGACTTTTACAGCTAGATAGCCAAGAAGAAGTATTTGGCACAAGATTATTAATAATTATTAGGCAAAAAGTAGTAACATCTAAGGCAAAAACCTATCTCCTAGTAGGTAGGTAATATAGCTGAAAATATTTTAAGCTGGCTGTATTTCAAGCCAAGTAAAAACCATGCAATAAATCAAGCAAGTTATGCAAAATAATCGTAGGTAAGCCCAGTGAGGTGATAATAATATGTACTTACTACATATAACCTCAATGAGGTAAGCTGAGAAATAGACATGCAAGTAACTAACTCACCAAGAGTAGTAGCCAAATTACACTTTAATTCTTTAAACAATTCAATTGTATTGAAAAGCAAGAAGAGTAAGAAATAATATCAATAGTTTGAACTAAATTAATACAAAAACTGTTTAAAAATACCGCGAAATTGTAATTGCCAGTATTAGCATGTATAAGATCCACATTTTCTACCAAAGTAGTTTTAAAGGTCTAAAATAATACGAACTTTGTTGACTTTATATTATTTTTACGTAAATCTTATATTTTTCCCCTGTACATATTACTTTGAATGTTTTATTGGTTTTTTTATGTTATAATATGAAAGCCATAATATTATGAAAGCTTATAAAAACAAGTGCGGAACTTTTTTCTACTGGCAATTTTAACAGTGGACAACTGTTTAGTTTTTATAACTCGGGAGAGCAGGCAAGAGACTTTTTAGCTCATACAGCCTCATCTGACCTTATGTTTTGTGGTTTTGTACTTAATTTTATTTTCTTTTCTGTTCTCTTGTTTCGCTAAAGCCAATGACAATCTTAAGCAGAATCATGGGGCGTTGAGATAAATGATGGAATTAATGAACAATGACAACAGTTTAGTTACACCATAAAAGTAAATAAATAAACGCGTCGGCCATCTGGAATTGCCGCCACAAAACTAAAAGAAAAGCAAGAAAAAATCAACAGGTGACAGGTGTTTACGCGCCAAACAACAATGGTTTCCTGACATCTGTGCAACGTTGGAGTCCGCTTCTTTCGTTGTGTTATTTTCGACTTTTTTATTTTAATTTCAACGTTTTTATGACTAAAACTGTAACATTTAAGTGTGACTTACGTTTTCATTAAACAATGTTCGTGGATTATTGAGTCTGTAATGAGAAAAGCTTGTGAAAGAGACTAGCGGCTTGCCGCGCCAACGCGAACATTGTAATTTACAAGCTGAATTCTTCGTTTTAGTTTCTAAATTGACAAAATTAGTGCTTTAACGATGGCTGCAACGACACCGCGGCGTTCATCTCGATTTCCACACAACCACACGCCTAAAATGTCTGAGAGAAAGAAAGGGTTATTTCAAGCGAGTTCTGAGCCTCAGAAAGAGTCCCTGACGACTCATAGGCGTCTCCCAGTTGTGGATAGTGAGAGTGACAGCGAGGACTGTGATTTGGGCATCATTGCTACCTTGGAGTCCAGTTCCGACGAGCACAGCGCTCCCGCGACCCCACAAAAAATTCAATGGCGTAAGTTTTACACAAACACAATTTAGTGTATATCTATCCGATTTCCTGCTTTTAGTGATAAATTCTACAAATAATCCTTCACAGTACTGTTCATTATGAAAACGGGATATAAAACCCTAAAGTAATATTGAAGATTTTTGCTTTGTTAGTAAAGGCAGGAAGTTACCATGACCTTATTTTATGTGTATTCCTTTTGTTTTTGGTTAATCTTATGCTAAAACCAGTATCATCAAGGCTATAAGTAAAAGTACCTAAATCAAGGTTTTGTGACTGAAAACCCTATAATCATAGGAATGGAATATTATAAACTGGTTGTATTCCCATGTCTTTTAAAGCAAGTAAATTGTACAATAACTTCGCCCCTCGATTTCGTCCACATAGCCTCAATCCCATGGAGCATCAAGAAAAAAAGTAGCCTATATCCTTCTTCACATTTTAAACTATCTCTGTAATTTTCATTACAATCGATCCAGCTGATCCGTGAAGAATAAACAACCAAAACTTTCCAAAGCTAAGTTATTTAGCACAATACCTAAATATTACTCAACACTAAGGGAATAACCTAGAAAGCATTAAATCACTTTTCTAAGCATAAAAAATGAGGGTTCAAGCATTTTATTGTACAGAAAAGCGAGAGGAAGCATTTTGACAATTCTGTAATAAGCAATTGACCCAGTTTTGCTTGTCTTCAATTTAGTATATGATCAAAACATTACAAGTCATTGACTTCTACGATCATGGTCCATATTGATAAACTAGCTGTGCTCTCAAGTTTTGCCTGTGTACATAGATATAGAAATTTTGTTAGTCTATGCCTGTGTAGTACATTCCATTGAATTAAGATAAAAGCTGGCAATTAGTTCATCTGAAATCCTAATCTATACTAATATTATAAAGCTGAAGAGTTTGTTTGTTTGTTTGAATGCGCTAATCTCAGGAACTACTGGTTCAAATTGAAAAATTATTTTTGTGTTGGATAGTCCATTTATCGAGGAAGGCTATGGGCTACTTTTTATCCCGATATTCCCACGGGATCGGGAGTTACGCGGGTGAAACCGCGGGGCGCAGCTAGTATTATAAGAAAACTAGCTGTCCCGGCAAACATTGTTTTGCCATATAAAAATATATAAAGGAAAAAAAGGAAATAAAAATAAATGTTGTTCGATTGTCAGATACAAATCGGTTCAGCCATTTAGGTGGAGATAGGTAACTAACACAGCGACATGAGAAATATGCATTTGTTTTCTTTTAGATTGTTATTTTTTGGAAAAAGTGTGCACAAAATCTGGCACTTGATAAACATAAATATAATCTACCTAAGTAAACTAATGTAAGAACTAGACTTAAGATATTCCCTGTTTTGTTTGAAACTTGGTTTATGGATATGTTGAATCCAAAGGAGTAATAGGCTGCTTTTTACCCTGATATTCCCACGGGATCAGGATTTATTTATGTAACGATGATGGACTAGTAAGTAAATAATCTATACTAATATTATAAAGCTGAAGAGCTTGTTTGTATGTTTGTTTGAACGCGCTAATCTCAGGAACTACTGGTTCGAATAAAAAAAATATTTTTGTGTTGGATAGTCCATTTATTGAGGAAGGCTATAGGCTACTTTTTACTTTAATATTCCCACAGGATCAGGACTTACGCGGGAAAAACCGCGGGGCGCAGCTAGTTAAATATTTTTTGGAACACTAAACACTTCTAGCCCCAAGCTAAGCAAATAGGCTTGTGTTATGGTGACCAGACAATGAATAAAATACTTATATTACTTTATTTTGTAAATATGTACATAATATACATACGGAAACACCCAGACCAGAAATAAATATGTATTCATAAATATTTGTGTGAGGGGGGAATCAAACCTGCAACCTTCTGTGTCGCAAATGGGTGTTCACTCTACGTACTAAATAAATAAATAATTCATATACTTAATATTTTTTATATAAGTAATGTAATTTGTTTGACATACTACATTAAAACCAAGGTTGCAATTTTGATTAAACTTTTATAATCCAACGAATTACGGCTTATCATCAAATAATTTGACACACATAACAATAGCTTGAATAGACTATCATCAGATAGCAATGATTACCTGCATGATACAGCCTTGAAGCCAAGTTTCAGTGTCAACAAACAATTTTAACAATACTGTCTGCTGCGATCTTTCAGACTTCCTACTAATATTATAAACTAGCTGCCATCCGCGGTTTCACCCGCGTAAGTCCTGATCTTGTGGGAATATCGGGATAAAAAGTAGCATAATCTAATCTCTAAATTATCCAAATTATTTAAGCTGTTAGACAAGACAAACTTTTCCATAATTATAATATTAGTTAAGTTTAATTTGTTTATAAGAAAGTTTGTCTGTATGTTTGTTATTTAATCACACAAAAATCAATAGACCTACCAAGTTTTATCTATAAATTTTTATATGTATGTCTTAGATAGTTAAATCTAGCATAAACTACTTTTCATCCTAATATCCCTATGGTATCACAGATACCGCAGGTAAAACCGCATGGCGCAGCTAGTACATGAAGCCTTAAGTTTCAGTGTCAACAACAATTAATTGTCAGTTTGGGAAATAATTAAATATTCAGAAAACAATTGTCAGTCTTGACCCTTGACATCGTTTTGTAACATGTAGAAGTTTCCCTAGTTTCATGTAGGTATCTTTTTAGGGTTCCGTACCCAAAGGGTAAAAACGGGACCCTTTTACTAAGACTCCACTGTCCGTCTGTCTGTCACCAGGCTGTAAAACATAAACCATGATAGCTAGACTAGTTGCAATTTTCACAGATTATGTATTTCTATTGCCAGTATAACAACAAATACTAAAAATGGAATATAATGCTACGGGACCTTTCGTGCGCGAGTCCGACTCGCACTTGGCCGGTTTTTTTTTTTTATAAATAAATTATCAGTGGTTTGCTGTTCCACGCGCGTAAGCCCCGTTCCCGTTCGAATATGAGCTTAAAAGTAGCCTATAGCCTAAAAGTAGCCTATATTCAATGTAAGTATCTTCACACTGACTGAGGTTCATCAAAATTGGTCCAGTAGTTCCGAGCCCATTCGTCAGAAAAGGTGTAAACCACACCGGAATTTGACTTATATGTGGGCTAGGACGAGTTCCTATTTCACGCGCGTTAGTCCCGATTCCGTGGGAATTTTGGAATCAAATGAATCCTATGTGTTTCTCAATCCCCTTCTTCTTCTCGTATAGTGGTGTGGCTCACCTATTGTTAGAGTTTTTCAGATCGCCTTAAGGCCTCTAACTTGACCTAACGACTGCTACTAGAGTTAGCAACCGGGACCAACGGCTTAACTTGCCTTCCGAAGCACGGAGGGCCTCACGAAAACACATTTTTGCCACACTACTAATTGGCCACCCATCGAAGCAGTGATCACGCCAGGCGTCGCTTAACCCGCACGACCGTGAACGATCAGCGAGCGTCGCTTAGCTGTGAGCCGCCTCAATCCCCAAAAATACCACTATACAAAGTTTCATCCAAATCGGCACAGTGTGGTTTACAGTGAAAAGGGAACAAGTAAATTACACAAACATTCAGATTTATAATATTAGATAGGATAGCAGCGCTCCCGATCCCGTGGGAATATCGGGATAAAAACTAGCCTATAGCCTTCTTCGATAAATGGACTATACAACACAAAAATATTTTTTGAATTCGAACCAGTAGTTCCCTGAGATTAGCGCGTTCAAACAAACAAACAAACTCTTCAGCTTTGTAATATGTATTAGTATATTTTAAGATTAGGAAGTTTGGATTGGGGATTTTGGCTGCACTCATATAAGTGTTGATCTATAATTTTCCATCATAAAGTTATTTTTATACAATAGATATAATTATAATAATCATCTATTTTGTGGAATTTACCTACATAAGATAATAGGTGTAATTATTATTTAAAAAAAAACTAAGTAAAAACTATTTTTGAAAGTCGGATTGCATCATTGCTTAGTTGTCATTGTATTCAAATTAACAATATAAATATTGACGACCTACGTGACCTCTGTGGCGCAGAGGGTTGCGGGTTCGATTTCCGCCTCAAACAAAAATTTGTATTTGGTCTCATCGATTTATTGGTCTAGGTGTTTTTGTATGTACATTTTTAATACTAACAGCGGTCTGCGATTTCACCGTCTTAACTCCAGATCCCGTGGGAATATCGGGATAAAAAGTAGCCTATGTTACTCCCAATGCATCAATGTATCCTCATACCAAGTTTCATCTAAATTGGTCCAGTAGTTTCGGAGCCTATTCGTTACAAACAAAGACAAACATAATAAATCTTTCCACTTTATAATATTAGTGTAGATACATATATTTACAAAAGAAAAGTAAATTAGTGTTCTATCTTGACAACCCAGTTGGCACAATGGTCACCGTGCCGGACTGCAAAACACAGGGTTGCGGGTTCGATTCCCGCCTCAGGCAAGTATTTATGCTTAGATATTTGTCCGTGGTCTGGTTGTTTCTATGTATTATAAGTATATATTTACAAAAAAAAAGTATATAAGTAGTATATCCGTTGTCTAGCACCCATAACACAAGTCTAGTTACTTAGCTTGGGGCTAGATGGCGATCCACATTGTCCTGCAATATTTATTTTATTTATATATTTACAAAAGAAAAGTATATTAGTGTTCTATCCGTATGTTGTCTAGTCACCATAACACAAGCCTAGTTGCTTATTCTTGCTTATAAGACTAGGTATAATTATTGTTCTGTTTTTTTTATGCAGATGGCACAAGAAGTCAAACACGGAGGCTGAAAGAAAACTATGATTTGAAGAGTTTCATCAAGAGTCCGTTTACATTGACGAAGTATCAGACGAGGTATGAAGCTAAGCTAATTTTGATATTAATTAAGTTGTTGTTTTATGACCTAAACTGGTAGAGCGGTGTTGACGTAGTGGTAGATACCTCGACTTTCATTCTGAAGGTCGTGGGTTCGAATCCCGACCGGCCGTGCAACGATGTATTTTTCTTAAGAAAAATTGATGTGCGCTAATTGACATTGCTTTTACTGTGAAGGAAAACATCGTGATGAAACCCGCGGCTTATGTGGCTCCAGAAGTATTGACAAGTTCTCTCCTCTGGACATGTTTGACTAATCTGAGAGGGTAGTAGGTGCTGGGCAAGCCTACTCCATCGTCACACAAAAAGGACCCAATTGAAAAGGGTCTAATCGCGGAAAACAACCCGCGTACAAGTACAAGTAGGGCCTAAACTGTGTTACGCGGGCCCCGAGACTGGTCAATTCCAGTGTCCGAATAAAATACATACCTAAAAACATAATTATAATTACTGGCTGCGCCCCGCTGAGTCACCCACTTAATACTTTCCTGTTCAGCTTCACTTTTTTTCATAAGAACCTTCTTCTGACAATAACAGACACAACAATAAAGAATTAGCGAAATTGGTCCAGCCGTTCACGCGTGATGCCGTCACCAAGGAAAACAGAGATTCTTTTATATAAATATGGATTATAGATAATTGTGATCTTGTGCGATGAATTGACAATCTGCCAAAAAAATTATAAAACAAAATATCCCTTGAATTTTTCCCAGATGTAGAAACTCCAAAGCCTTGTAGTCCAAACCTAAATATGGTGTCCATTAAAAAAAACAGTGTTAATTGTGAACTTAATTGGACATGCCATTTTAACTGACTTCAAAAAAAGGAGGTTTTCATTTCAACACTGTATTTCTTTTGTTTTTTAATAAATGCATTTTTCTTTTTATTATAGGTATTCTTACCCGGAGACGAGATGTGGATCCTCGTCTACACCAGCAACTCCTCACCTCCAGCACCACCCTGGGACCCCTTCATCAACGCACTCCTGCGCCAGCGCTCACACAACGTCCTCCCACTCGAGCCGCGCCCGCAAAAGCCTCGCCAGCCTCATCGCTGACACCGAAAGCTGCAGCAGCTCCTTAAAAGACCTAAACTTCGATACTGACTCCGGAACAGATTCCAAAGAGAACACACCAACCAAATCAGTCAGAAGTTCCAACCGGAAAACACCGAAAAATACCTTCAAAGGTGTGTTAGTTGAACAGAAAAAGAACTCTCCATTCCAAACTGGGTTATCACCGATGAGAAACGCAGTAGTATGCTTAACGAAAATAGATATGACTGGTTTCATATCACCGTCTCAGATTTTGAAGACGCCGAATACGACTGAAGTGGTCGATTCTCCGCCAAAGTTGTCTCATCGTCGTTCCGTTGTTGAAATTGGAGAAAGTCCAGAATCTAATTGTGACAGCGAGAAAAGCTACAAGAGGTTGAGAAACGACAGTCTAACAGACACCGGACCCATTTCAAAACACCCTCGCTTAGACAACGCTCCGAAAGCACGCCTATCACTATTCAACAGTGACCGACTGAAAGAAATACTCTCTACTAAATCTTTCTACGGTAAAAGCAACCCAGAACTAAATACAAACATCACTGCAAAGATAGCAAATGCAATAGAAATAACTACAACCAAACACAAGGCCTTCACACACTCCCATTCTAGTCGACGCAAGAGAAAACCTGGACAAATAAACATGGGAGTAAGACATAAAATACGTAAACCAAAGCACAAGAAAATTGTGCTTAAATATAGCAACAATAAGGGTTATTCTGGAGTGAATAATTCTACGTTAAACAGTTCGAAGTTAAATAATTCTACTGTTTCGAATATGAGCGTTAATGATAGTTCGATTTTGAGTCAAAATTCTTCTCAAGACTTGGCTAATGGTAAGTAATCATGATATTTTATTATTTCTATTGTTAAATATCCAATTATATCTAAACTAGCTGTGCTCCGCGGTTTCACCCGCGTAAGTCCCGATCCCGTGGGAATATCAAACTGAAAAGTAGCCTATTGCCTTCTTCGATAAATGGACTATCCAACACAAAAAAAAAACAATTCGAACCAGTAGTTTTTGAGATTAACGCGTTCACACAAACAAACTCTTCAGATTTATAATATTAGTATAGACTATGATGAAACCCCCGGCTTAGTTGGCTCCAGACGTATTGAGGGACGGTTCTTTCCTCTGGACATGGTCGACTAAGCTTAGAGGGTATTATAGGTTCTGGCAGCCCCGGATCTTTCAGACCGGGGCCCACGCCCCGGGCGGCACGTCCAAGGGGCGGCCAAATTCACACTTTATAGACGAATGCTCAACTCATTATTTACTTAACTTTGACCACAGAATACATTATAGTAAACTAGCGGCTATATTATGCATGTATCACTAACATAGTATAAAACAAAGTCGCTTTCTCTGTCCCTATGTCCCAATATAAGGGATATTGGGACATAGGGACAGAGAAAGCGACTAGAGTGATTCAAGAGGAAGGTTTATATGTATAATACATGCATAATATAGCCGTGCGAAGCCAGGGCGGGTCGCTTGTTTTATTTATAAGTCCCATATCAGGGTACTGTGTAGCCCTGGACTTTTAGAGCCGGAGGCAACACGTAGAGACCCTTTACAATAACAACGTTTAAACTAGATGGCGCTAAGCATTTATTAATATTTAATTGAAGGCCATAAGTATCTAATATAATTAAGAAATATAATTAATTCAACTATAACGATCGTATTTAAGGGATGGACCCCCCTTAAATACGATCGTTATAGTTGAATAGACGACAACGACCTTGCTACACAGCCCACTAAATAGTTACTACCAGGGACCGAAATGGTATCTCAATAAGCGGTTTTGATCGGTATTTTTAAGTGATACTCGAACGCTTACTTTGCATTTAAGTACCACAAATAATGATATCTATAAATTGCGGTACCACTAGTTTCGGGTACCCAAAATCATAAGCGGATACCCGAATATTAAACCCTAAAAGTGTCTTCTTGCGCGTTGCCAATTCTACGCGAAAATCCTTTCTCTCTTTTACATATGTCATTAGAAAGGGTTAAACGTAATCTCTGCCGTGCACGTGTATGTTTGTTTATTAATTGTCAATTTCATAGTCTAGGTCGTTTTTAATACAAAAATTTTAAAAATAACTATTCAGAATAATGTTTTCATCATTAAAAATTCAACTTTAAGAAACGGTAAACTATTTCTTTGTTTCTGAAAAAACTGTCAATCCTAGCAGCACCACTTTGGAATCAAATTGAAGGTGATTTTAGTATCTACAAATGTATTTCTAATAGTTTTTCCTATAGGACTATTACTTCTCCTATAGGACTAGTTTTCTCAGAAACAAAGAAATCGTTTACGGTTTCTTAAAGTTGAATTTTGTTTAATGATGAAAACATTATTCTGAATAGTTATTTTTAAAATTTCTGTATTAAAAACGACCCAGACTATGAAATTGACAATTAACTTCTCAACTGGCCTACAAACCCCCGAGCGATTTTCTTTTCGGAGCAGAAAGTAGCCGTTGACTGGCCAAGTCGAAAAAAAATGGCCGCTTGAAGGGGGCAGACTCGTTTATGCATATAAATTAATTTTGGTTTGACTAATTCATAACATTGATACCTTTCTGCATTCAGAATGAAATTTCCTATTTAGATGACATAGTTTAAATATTAGTACTTGAACAAATAATGTGAGTAATTGCAGAGTGAAGTGCAAATTTGCAAAATGCACTTGCAAAAAAATTGCAAAAAAAATTCCTAAAGAAACTAATATCTCCTGCGAAATTTATGAGTTAATAATACAAAGTGAGGTGATCTAGTTACCCAGGCGTTGTTTTATCACAAAACACAACACATAAAACAAATGAAAACAATATTAATTAAGTCGAAACGCGCACTGTCCAAAACAAAAACAAACAAACATCGCCGTCAGAGGCAATTGATCGAAGTGACATTGACATTGAACGATTATAACCTTACCAAATTAAGTAGTATGGTTTTATATGCAACTCATGTACATCCCAGAATAGGTTGGCTATACTTGACCTTGACATACATTCATTCATTAGACGTAAACATCAAAATACGCCCGAAACCCCCGAGCGGTTTTGGCCAGTGTAGCGTTTCGGCAGAAAAACCGCTCGGGGGTTTGTAGGCCAGTTGAGAAGTTAATAAACAAACATATAAAACAAACATACCTGGAAAACGCTTTCAAGGGGTAGTTTTTCCTAAAAAACTAAAACACGTGCCAGAATAACGTAGCACCATAGGAGAAGCCCAGGGTTTTCAAGGATGACAACTCAGGAATAGACTACTCTCGGAGGGTCTAATAACATATTAAAAATATATATATTTTTTTCGATGTATAGCGTTTTTGTGTCCATTTTTACTGACCGAATTGGAAGAAAAGTAAGCATATTTCGAAAATTATAAGTCCTATCAACATACTTCCAAGACAATTATTATAGAGAATTTAATGAAGAACAAATTGGTCATTGACAGTTTTGATGTGGCTTTAATCGTTTTTATAATAAAATCAAAAAACTCATTAGGGTTGATACAAAACAGGGTCGAGGGGGCGTTAAAATCACTTACAGCTTCTAAACTATAAGTCCGATCTACATACTTCCAAGGAGATTGTTGTAGTGAGTTTAATGAGGATCATATTGCTCATTGACAGTTTGGTTGTAGTTTGAACCGTTTTCATACAAAATGCAAAAAACTCTAATTTGGCACAAAAAGGGGGGGAAAAGGGGGGAAACAATAATTTCTCGACGTGCTTCCATATCGAAATTGAAGCCGAAGAAGAAATATATGACAGCTACGTTCATGCCAAGTTTCATGCTTTCTTTACGATGGGACCATAAAACTGATTTTTGTTAGGACTGGGAGCTGCACTAGATGTAAATTGCTAGATTCAGTCGAACGAAAAAGCGACGTTGCCATTTTTACAAACATCTCAAAAATACTGTTCATGAACGGTTCATAAACCATTTATTTTTAGATACCAAAATTTTGCGATATCATTATTTTTGGGTACCGTAATTCTATTTTAAATTAAGATATCTTTGCATAAGGGTATCTGAATTTCAAGTATCCTAAAATATCGGTTTTTCGGTCCCTGGTTACTACTGGCACTGGTCGCCTTCTTTGGTGAAAATTGTTGATTGTTACGAGTGTGTTTTGTTTTTCTCAAAAGTGCTGAGATGGAATTGTAGGTGAGTTTTTTACCGAAATTTTGGTGTGATTTTGAGCCAAACATTTCCTATAGTTTTGAAGCTATCCTAAAATTATTATTAAAAATTGAAACTAGTTTAGCTTTGAAATGACAAAGAATTTTCGCCTCGAAAGTACCCCAAAATATCGGTAAAAATTTCACCTACAATTCCATCTCAGCACTTTTGAGAAAAACAAATCACATTCGTTACTATCAACAATATTAGTTGTAAGTGAAGGGTATTTCTGGCGCGTTGCGTTTGGCAGCATGAGCAGCCTTAACTTAATTATTATGAAACAAATATCAATTAAGAACAAAAAAATTAGGAAGGGTTTTAAAATTGACTGAGAACTAAGACTAACAAAAACTCCAATTTGAATGTTAATACTCGAAATGACGTAAAAGAAATCTCATTATTTAATCATAAATACACTATTAAGATTTTTAATGTAACAATTAGATTTTGATTAAGTAGTCTGGCCTCTGGCCTAAAACAGTTATTCATTCGATCTAAGGAAGAATTCAATCCTTCAAATCACTGCATATTATAAAACAAAGTCGCTTTCTCTGTCTATGTCTTTAAGGTGAAAGGGTACCTGCGCGCTCTCCATACAAACAACAAAAAAAATAAAAAATTAAAAAAAAAAACAAAAAATAGGGGCATGGTCATGGCAGTTATAAGTTTTATGCACCAAAAATATTTGCTCTAGTGTCATTATCCAGGGAGAAAACAGTCGACTACGTTTGTAATAGTTTGTATGGAGAAAGCTCCCGGTACCCTTTCCTCTTAAATTAAATCTTTAAAACTACGCAACGGATTTTGGTGCGGTTTAATAGATAGAGCGGTTTTTTGCGGTTTTTTAATAGATAGACTGATTCAAGAGGAAGGTTTATATGTATAACACATGCATAATATAGCCGTGCGAAGCCGGGTCGCTAGTTAATAATAATCGAAATCTAACATTATTTTGTAAAACGCGCATCTTGAATATTATGAATATAAATTAACATGAAACTGACGTTTATGAATTAACCAGCGACCCAGCCCGGCTTCGCACGGCTATATTATGCCATGAATTATACATATAAACCATGCTCTTGAATCACGTCTGTCTATTAAAAACCCGCATCAAAATTCGTTGCATAGTTTTAAAGATCTAAGTATACATAGGGACAGACAGCGGGTAGCAACTTTTTTTTATACTATAGAGTGACTTTCAATTTTTGCTAACAGTGATGTAATTTAAAATTAATATAGTTTTGAAGTCAACTAAATTTTTAAATATTCGCGAAGTTATGTTCTAAAATCGTAGTTTAAAAATAACTAGCTGCGCTCCGCGGTTTCACCCGCGTAAGTCCCGATCCCGTGGGAATATCAAAATGAAAAGTAGCCTACAGCCTTCCTCGATAAATGGGCTATCCAACACAAAAAAAAATTCAACTCGAACCAGTAGTTCCTGAGATTAGCGCGTTCAAACAAACCAACTCTTCAGCTTTATAATATTAAGTATAGATATAACATTTCGATTACTAACTGGATCATTTTTACGAAATTACTCTTAAATTAATTCACAGAAAAAGCAGACCCATTTGACAAAGAAAAACAAACCATCGAAGACATACTGAGTCAATGGGAAGAAGAAGACATTCCACAGACCGAACTCAGGCCGACCCCACCTGAAGTACCTTGTTTCAGCAACAAAATCATAGAGGAAACAAAACAAATATTTCAACCAATCACAGCCATCCCTGTTAACGTCACTACAGGCGCAGTAACGCAGGACGATGCTGTTATAGTAGAATTAGGGGCTAGAAATGAAATAAACATGACTGTAACAAACTCAAGTGTGACTATAACAGACTCAAGTGTGACTATAACACAATCAAGCGGCATCATTGCACCTCAAACAAGCATGGATGTCTCACAAAACGTGACTACATCACAAATGGGCGTGAGTGTAACACAAACAGGCGTGAGTGTAACACAATCAAGCATGGAAACCGTCCTGAACGGTTCAAATGTAAATGATGTTGTGATGGCGGAACCAAGCTATGTGGACGTGCATGGTGCTCCGAAGACGGGTCAATTCTTACCGGTTGAAGGCGGTTATATTGTCGTTGAAGAAAATGAATGTACAGGTAATCTATACATATAAAATTCTTTGTCCTGACTGACTGACGGATCTACGCACAGCCTAAACCGCTGATCGTAGAGACCTGAAACTTGGACGGTGTGTTCTTTGTATGACGTAGGCATCCGATAAGAAAGGATTTTCCGAAATTCTACCCCTTAAAAGGGGGGGCAAAGTTTGTATGGGACAACGTGATTACTTAAAAAAAAAAATATTAGGCAAAAGCTAGTAATAAATAAATATTTCAGGACATTCCACACATCGCCATCTAGCCACAAGCTATAAGTAACTAGACTTGTTTTATGGGTGCTAGACAAAGGATATACTACTTATACTTTTTTTTTGTAAATATGTACTTATAATACATAGAAACAACCAGACCACAGACAAATATCTAAGCATAAATACTTGTCTGAGGCAGGAATCGAGCCCGCGACCCTGCGTTTGGCAGTCCGATATGGTGACCATTTTGCCAACTGGGTCGTCAAAAAAATTCCAGACTGCACTATTTAAAAAAGCTCTCGATAGTGTTAGTAAAAAAGATAATTTTCCGGAAAGAACCATTATGGCAAATTAAAAGAAATATCTCATTTTTGTAATCTTCTGTAATTTTCATAATATCCCTGAAAAAAAACAGTGATGTAAAAATTGCTGCACTAAAACTATGAACTGATTTTGAATATATTTCCGTTGTATTTTTCAGCTCAAGAAGACTTACCCGATTTGGATGAGATAGAACGAGAAATGCGGATGCTGGATGAACAGATATTGAAGATGGCAGAATCTAACAATATTAACGCTGAAGCTGTTCTGGCTTCTACGGAGACTGGTCTACCTCTTGTCGTTAATGGTAAGTCTTAACTCTTCACCACTGGTTTACTCTTGTCTTGACTTATGCACAAAATTAATAAGGGCCCTCTCCCACGGCGACTTTTTGTAGCGATGATGTCGCGACAACATCGCTACTAACGTTGTTAGTCGCCTTTGCAACGCGATACAGAAGCGATGCCAACGTACTACTAACGCGCTACAGCATCGTGACATCGACATAAGTTGCTGAATCGTGTTTGCTTCGCGACGGAACCGCGACAGTATCACGTTTGCATCGCGACTGAATCGTGTTGTGTGTGGGCGAGGGCAAACAGCTGGTGACCGCATTGCGACTCTATTGACGCGAACGCGCGACAGCATCGCTACAAAAAATCGCCGTGGGTGACTCTAAAGTATCTTTATTTATGAGAGCGGTGTTGGTCTAGCGCTAGATAGATATAAAAGAGGATTTTTTAAACGGGTAGAGTGAATTTTTTAGCGGATTTAAAAAATATGTAGAGTAGATATTTTTTTGATAATAATAATTGATAATTCGATTCCTAGTTAGGAAAATGACTTTTACAAAAATGTAATGATGCAGTTTTAGTTCTAGTCAAAATCAGGCATGCAACTCCTATCAAAATTTTCGCTTTTTCTTATCGTCTTGGATATAGCCCTAAAGGCCCATAATAAAAACTAGTTGCGCTCCGCGGTTTGACCCGCGTAAGTCCCGATCCCGTGGGAATATCGAAATGAAAAGTAGCCTATAGCCTTCCTCGATAATTTGAACCAGTAGTTCCTGAGATAACAAACAAACAAACAAACTCTTCAGCTTTATATTATTACTATAGATTGACCCTGCACAAAAAAAAACAGTTATAGTATCACACAAATGACATAATAATATGGTATTGGTTGTAAAATAGATATATTAACTGTCTCAAGTTTTTGTAATTGTACTACATCTTTATCTATTTTTTATTTTATCCAACCTCACTCTTAATCTTTAGTAAAATCCTTTACACTCTAAGGTTGCCTGGAAGATACCGCTTTCAGCGGTAAGGCCGTGTTTTTGTTTTTATAACATACTAGCGACCCGCTTTGGCTTCGCACGGCTATATTATGCATGTATTATATCTTAAAACATTCCTCGTTAATCACTCTATCTATTAAAACGCATCAAAATCCGTTAAGTAGTTTTAAAGATGGCCGTCGTCGTCTCTATGTCCCTTGGCATACAAAGGGACATAGAGACGGCGAAAAGTGACTTTATTTTATACTATGTAGTGACTAGCGACCCGCCCCGGCTTCGCACGGCTATATTATGCATGTATTATACATATAAACCTTCCTCTTGAATCACTCTATCTATTTAAAAAAACCGCATCAAAATCCGTCTAGGCATACATAGGGACGTAGGGACGGTGAAAAGTGACTTTATTTTATACTATGTAGTGAAGTTTTATTTTTATATATTAAACTCGTGTGTGCAATTAAGAGGAAAGGGTACCTGGGGCTTTCTCCATACAAACTATTACAAACGTAGTCGACTGTTGTACTTGTACTTGTATACGGGCTGTTTTCCGCAATCAGACCTCTTTAGTTGGGTCCCCTTTGCGTAAGGTTCTACTTGTCAGGGGGAGAACCAGCCCAGCTCTTCCATAAATTTTGCCACAAGATGTGGTTTTTCAAAAATCTTTGGAAGGCTTTTGATGTCACCTAAAGTCCTGAGTCTAATCTCCGTTAGAACCGTGCAGTCCAGCAGCACATGCGCGGTCGTCTCCTCGGCCTCCATGCACGCTCTGCACAGTGGGCTGTCCGTTATGTTCAGGTTGTGAAAGTGTCTGTTGAAAGCGCCGTGACCGGTCAAAGCGATTGTAACCAAGCGCATTTGCGATCGGTTTAAGTTCAAAAGGCGTTTCGTGAGTCTGCTGTTTGTATCGGGGAGTGCTAGTTTAGCTTGCCTACAGCTTTCCGTCGTGGCCCAGAGGTGACGGTGTCGCATTTTGGCGTGGTTGCGGATCCAGGCTCTGAGTTGGTTTGAGGGGATCGGGACGGAGGGCTGAGGCCCATAACTGACCGCTTCCGCTCCTCTCTTTGCCAGCTCGTCCGCAGCGTCGTTTCCCCTTGAGCCGCTGTGTCCCTTAACCCATTGTAAGGTCAGTCTATTGTGTTCTCCTAGTCTGTTGAGTGTCTCGTAACATTCGTAAATCAGGGCAGAACTTATAGTTCTACTGTTCAGTGCATTTAGCACCGCCGCGCTATCGGACAGGATTCTAATGCCATGGCCCGAGACATCGCGATCCAGCGCAGCCCATGCTGCCCTGATTATACCCACACATTCCGCTTGGAAGATTGAGTTGTGGGGGCCTAGAGTTACGCTGAGTTTTATGTTTAGGTCCTCCGAAAAGACCCCGGATCCAGTGCCCGTGTCAGTTTTTGAGCCGTCGGTGTATATCCACGTTTCACTGGGTTGCGGATAGTCACGTTGTCCTTCAGTCATTTGTATGGTGTAGTGTCTTTTAAATTCATGTCTTTTGGGAATCCTATCACTGATCGCTAGCAGCATGGGTTGTTCTGCTGAAAGCTTGGACAGGACCATAGTATGTTTGGCCTTCACATCCTCTTTCCACAGGCCTAAAGAGATCAGTCTTGCAGCACTTGCAGCCGCCTCCTGTTGGACGTATAGATGGATAGGAAGGATGTTGAGCATGGCTTCCATCGCCGCCGTGGGTGTGGTGCGCATAGCGCCGGTGATGGCCATGCAAGCCATCCTCTGAAGGCGAGTCAGTTTAGTCTGTGTAGTTGTTAGTTCCGATCTGGGCCACCAAGCGACAGCGCCATAGCTGATGCATGATCTTATCACTGATGTGTACAGCCATAGCGCTATTTTAGGGATAAGTCCCCAGGTTTTACCAATCATGCGGTGGCACTGCCAGAAGGAGATGCATGCTTTTTTATAAAGGTAGTCTATGTGGTTACTCCAGGAGAGTTTACTATCCAGGACTATTCCAAGGTATTTGACCTCGTCTGTGAGTTGAAGTCTAGTTCCGAAGAGTCTTGGCGTAGTGAATCTTCCGAGAATTCTTTTGTTTGTGAATAGTATGAGTTCCGTCTTATTTGGGTTTATTGTAAGTTCTACTTCCGAACACCATTTTTCCGTCAATCTCAACGCTTGTTGCATGACGTCGCAGGCGGTATTAGCCTCCTTGGCTCGGATAAGTATTGTAATGTCGTCGGCATAACCTATTGTAAACAGGCCGCGTTGGTTCAGGAGGGTGATGAGTTCGTTCGCTACCAGGTTCCACAGTAGGGGAGACAGTACGCCACCTTGGGGGCATCCCTTTACTACTTTGCCCTTCATGCCCTCGACTTCGTCAACCTGAACGACCCTGAGATTGAGCATGTTTAAAATCCAATCGATCATGGCTCTGTTTACGTTATGCTTCTGTAAGGCTAGTCTGATGCAGTTGAGATTGGTTTTGTCAAAGGCGCCTTCGATGTCGATGAACGCACCGAGGCATACCTGTTTGTCGGTTAGAGTCGATTCTATCCTACTTACAACGTTGTGTAAGGCAGTTTCCGTCGATTTGCCTGAACTGTAGGCGTGTTGTTGTCTGTGGATTGGGTTTATTACCAGGGCAGTATCCCTAATGTGCCTATCACAGAGCCTTTCTAGGGTTTTTAGGAGAAAGGAAGTGAGGCTTATGGGTCTAAAAGATTTAGGAGCTGTATAGTCGCTTTTGCCTGGTTTGGGTATAAAGATTACTTTTACTTCCCTCCAAAGTTTGGGTACATATCTAAGGGCTAAGCAGGCTCTGAAGATGGCAGTCAAATGCGTAACGATGGGTTCTCCGCCCCATTGAAGCAGACCGGGGAAGATTTCGTCAGGACCTGCCGATTTAAATGGCATGAAGCTGTTTATAGCCCAGGATACCTTGGTGGGTGATATTGTTCCATCAGCGAAAGCCAGGTCCGACTCGCTGGGAGTTTGCGTAGTCGCGTCATCCCAGCGATAGGTATCGGTGATGGAACACCCCGGGAAGTGCGTCTGAAGTAGAGTCTCGTATGTTTCTCTTTTGGTAGTTGTAAAGGTGTTGTCGGATTTCTTAATGGTTCCTATGGAGCTACGCGGACCGTTGGCCATAATTTTTCTGACTTTTGCGGCTCCGGTACAGGTACCAATGTTAGTTGTAAATTTTTGCCATGATCTGCGTTTGACCTGGCGAACTTTCTTTTTGTAGTCTGCAAGTTTTCCTCTGTATGTGTCCCAGTCAACATCATTCCGTGTGTTCATAGCCCTGTTAAAACTTTTCCTCACAGCTCTTTTGAGATTCTCCAGCTCTTTCGACCATCCTTTTGTGTTTTGACCTTGTGGGTCTGAAAGGGGGCAGGCGCTATGGTAACAGGTGATGATGGAGTTAGTCAGTTTAGTTACTTGGTTAGTCGACTGTTTTCTCCCTGGATAATGACACTAGAGCAAATATTTTTGGTGCATAAAACTTATAACAGCCATGACCATGCCCCTATTTTTTGTTTTTTTTAATTTTTTAATTTTTTTAATTTTAATTTCTATGGTAATTAGAAAATGAAAAAAACCAAAACATAGGGGCATAGTCATAGCAGTTATAGGAATTATGGCACAAAAATATTTGTGCTAGTGTCATTATCCAGGGAGGAAACAGTCGACTACGTTTGTATGGAGAGCGCGCAGGTACTCTTTCACCTTAAGCATCCCATCTATGACTATCTATTTAAAACTATAAAACCAATTGGCTTCAAGTATGTCAAGAAATTGATTTTCTAATAAACAATTTATTATTGTAATAAGGAAGTTAGTTTCCATTATTTATTACATTAAATTACAATATAATTAAACATTAAATCATTTGCATTGCGTACAATTTATGTGCATTTTACTCTATTGTTATAAATAAAATGTGTAATTAATATAGTTATTGGTTTCTGAGACAAGTACAGGGGTATTGGCTCATAGAGTTAATATGCCAGCTGGAAAAGTCCAAACACAAAATTAAAATAAATTCTTAAGGTGAAACCTGCGCTCTCTCCATACAAACTTAATCGACTGTTTCCTCCCTGGATAATGACACTAGCACAAATATTTTTATGCCATAAAACCTGTTACTGCCATGACTATGCCCCTATGTTTTGTTTTTTTATTTATTTTCTAATTATCATAGAAATTAAAATAAAAAAAAATATAAAATAAAAACAAAAAATAGGGGCATGGTCATGGCAGTTACAAGTTTTATGCATCAAAAATATTTGCACTAGTGTCATAATCCAGGGAGAAAACAGTCGACTACGTTTGTAATAGTTTGTATGGAGACAGCCCCCGGTACCCTTTCCTCTTTAAGTTTATTTTCAGTAATCTAGTGGCTCTCCCCTATCTTACACTTTTTTTTAACTATACTATGTTTTAGTATAATTGTATAAGTAACAAAGTATCTGTCTGTTTATCAGACAGACAAACGGACACAGACTTTAAATGTCCCTTTTTATATATTTTTTTAAATTTGCTTCTAAGTACAAACTTGGTTTTCTCCTTCCTTATTATAAGTATGGATTCTATCGGTTGTCTAACCACCATAAGACAAGTCTAGTTGTTTAGATTTGGGCTAGATAGCTCTGTGTGCATTGTCCTGCAATTTTTATTCATACAAAGGTACAAACGCTCCCTAACCACTAAACCTTCACCCACTTCGCTCGCTCGGTCATTAATTTTTTTTTCTTGTAAGGTCGCATTAACTTGTACTTGTATACAGGCTGTTTTCCGCAATTCAACCCTTTTTAATTGGGTCGTTTTTGCGTGAGGATGGAGTATGCTTGCCCAGCACCTACTACCCTCTCAGTTTAGTCGACCATGTCCATAGGAGAGAACTTGTCAATACTTCTGGAGCCAACTAAGCCGCGGGTTTCATCACGATGTTTTCCTTCACCGTAAGAGCAATGCCAATTAGCACATAAAAGAAAAATCCATTGGTGCACGGCAGGCCGGGATTCGAACCCACGACCTTAAGAATGAAAGTCGAGGTATCTACCACTAAGCCAACACCGCTCTAAGGTCCACATTAAATAACATTTCGTTTGCATAAATAAATTTCACAATTTTTTAAGCTATTACATAGCTTTTATCGCGGGCTTTGAGCGCGACGACCGAATCAAGAAATTCCGTAACGATAATAAAACCTAACACCCCCACTCCGCCTACCATGTAGCTCGGCCGAGCGTTGGCTTAACGTGTATGTATATGGTACGACTGTACGAAGCTCGACGATGATGCAATAGCTTTACCACGGCAGTCTCCGAGTGCCATACGTTTTTTTATCCGTTTCTTTTGTGTTTGCGTGTAATATGAGCATATAACCCTGAATTAGTTATAGATAATCTATTATATTAAATAGATATTCTATTTAATTATAACTTACATTAACACTAAGGTATTTTAATAAAAGAAATCGTTATAATAATTAGTGATAATGATCGATGTTGTGGTTATTCAACCTTCAAAAGAAACATGTTTTTAAAGTACTTACAATATTTTGCATGGAATTTTTAAATAATTTAATCTATACTAATATTATAAAGCTGAAGAGTTTGTTTGTTTGTTTGAACGCGCTAATCTCAGGAACTGCTGGTTCGAATTGAAAAATTATTTTTGTGTTGGATAGTCCATTTATCTAAGAAGGTTGTAGGCTACTTTTTATCCCGATATTCCCACGGGATCGGGAGTTACGCGGGTGAAACCGCGGAGCGCAGCTAGTAATATTATAAAGAGAAAATGGTTTGATTTTCAAGAAACTACTGGTCCGATTTTGATGAAACTTGGTATAAAGATGCACTGATATCTAGGGAGTAACATAGGCTACGTTTTATCTCGATATTCCTAAGGGATCGAGATGTGTGCAGGTGAAACTGCCGGGCACTGCTAGCTCGTATCGTAGTAAAAGCATTGAAAAGAAAAACATATCAAATAGGAACGACTAATTATTGGTTGTTTTGTTTATTGAAAAAGTATGTATGTATTTACTAAAAAGGTAGGTATAAGTATTCTATCGCTTGTCTGACACCCATATAGGTTGAACGTAAAGGAAATCCTTCTGGCCATGGCCATCTCCAGCCAATGGCACCCATAATATAATATATTATATAATTATGACATAATAAACACACAAAATAAGAAAAAAGTAAGAAAAGTGAAACAAATGAGAAACAGTAAGAGATAGTTACAGAGAAAAGTGAATTACAAAAAAACAGAGAATAGGTATCTTATCTTATATATTGGGAGCTGACTGATTGCCAGCAACACTTCGACCCAATGGGATCTTTTGTGTTTACCCCTACCTTAATGTTTCTTACTCTTTGAAGAAGTGGTCGATTAACGCGGTGATCCCACTGAGAGGAAGAAACCTATATTCCTCCGGTTTGGTGAATATTGAGAATAGGTAAAAAATAAGTATCTGAGAAGTCGTAAATTGCTTAGTTCAAGGCTCTATGTGCAGTGTCAATATATTTATATACTTTTGTGTTGTTTCAGAATCAATCCCGGCATCTCCTGGCAATAAATCGACTGAAAAAGCGACGAAATTGTTCCCTATATTTAGTAATCCAAACCCCGGAGTCACTCCTCCGAAGCCAAAAGGTAAGATTTTTTAAATTAGTTGTTACTAATGAACTTTAATCTGTAAACAAGTAGAATGCATATCGTCTGTGACGTAATTGATATGAGCATTGAGCATATGCACTGTGAGCAGAAAGTCGCGGGTTCAAACCTCACTGGTTATTCTTTTTGGAAATCCCATGTCTGTGAGATTAAGTTCTAATTATTGTGAGTGATATAATATCTAAGCTGTCAGTTTTTAAAGATGCAAAACGCGCGTAAGATCGCGTTTGGATTTACCATTTTACATTTAACCTTTCAAAAGATACCTTTCATTTGTGAATTTTTTTTCCCGTTTTTTCCACTGCAAGGCGGAGGCCTTCCCCTCTTTTTTTTATTCCCTTCTGCCAGGGTGGGCCAATCGTTCGTGTAACAGTCTAATTCGTCTGGCTGGCTGCGACTCGGTCTGCCTCGGGGACGTTTTTACAGGGCCGCCATTTTGTAGCGGCTTTAGTCCATAACTTCTTTTCCTCCTCCTTTTTCTATTATGTTTTTTATCGAACCTCTGATTGGCTCTCTATTTCTATTATTTCATGTTTATTTTTAGTTATAGCTGTTGGTTTTCCTAACAATAAATAAATCCTGGATAAATCAGCTGATGTGGGCCTCCATATTTCATCATCATCTTCCTGCCCTTATCCCAATTTATTTGGACTCGGCGCAGTATGTTTTCTTCTTCCATTCACTCCTATAAGTCGTCATCTCATCGTTGTCATTCATCTCTCTCATGTCCTGTCTCACGCAGTCCATCCATCTTTGCTTAGGTCGTCCTCTTTCTCTTCATCCCTCTACATTCATACTCATCACTCTTCTAGTCACATGCGTCTCTTCTCTTCTCATCACATGTCCATACCAACTCAAACGGTTCCCCTCTGGCCGCCATATTTGTCAAATATAAAATGAGAAATGTTTTTGTGCACAGGTGAGAAACAAAAACCCATACTGAAGAGTGGTCTGGATCAGTACGTGATTGACGCAGGACAGAAGAAATTCGGAGCGACGCAGTGTGCTGAGTGTGGGACTATATATCAGGTGAGACACAGTCATCGGTGATGATAAGCTTGCCACCAAATGGCTTCAAAGCCTTGGAAATTGTTGCAAGGTCTTGCTTGCTTGTCAGTCTTGGATACATTTCGGGGAGTGTGCAACAGAATTATTATTATTAAGAGTCTGTATTGGCCCACTGCAAGGCAAATGCCTCTTTACTTCCATAGTTGCCGATCTTCTGCGACGGACGGATGGGAGACACGTCTGTCTTGTCTGTTTCTTTCTACAACAGAATTACACGACCTAATTTTGTCATCTCCATTCTCTCGTCATACAACCAAGCAAAAAAATGCAGGTGTTAATTATTTCAAAAATAAGGGAAGATTTCCTAAGAGTATTTTCTCGTAGTTACAGCGGTTCTAGAACCTGCTCTTACTGACCCACTGAAATTAACAACAGCGCGGGATAGCCTCCGACTAGATGGGTAGACTAGACTTATTTATGCGACAGTCGTTGCAGACGCAGAGAGCATGCGACCGATCGTTCTGTAAGTCTTTGGGGAAGGCCTACGTTCAACAGTTGACGTCCTGTCGCTAATATGATGATGTTTCTCATTTGTTTACAGATCGGCGATCCTCAAGACGAGCATGATCATTTAGTACATCATAATGCAACCGATGTGCTTCGGTTTAATGTGAGTATACTACTTTATATCTATAAATATAAAAGAGACTAGTAGCGCGCCGCGGTTTCACCCGCGTAACTCCTGACCCCGTTGGATTATCGGGATAAAAATTTGCATATGTTGCTCCCAAAATCAATAAAACCTACTAAATACTTGTACCATATAACCCTTTATTCAGAATTATTTAGGTTACATTATAACATAAAACAATGTTGAAGTTTTACTATAAAATTTTCAGGGTTCGAGGATATATATCAATTGATATATATCATGATATATATCCAATATACGGATTTATATCCAGTGGGTTTTTGTGATATATATCAATACAAAAATTGTCTAAAAATTTGATAAAAATAAGTCAATTTTCGCAGTTTTCTGCTGTATTTCTCCATCCTAAATGTAGATGGCGTTGGAGTAAAGTTAAAACATACTCCCTAATAGTAAGTTTAGGTATTATAAGTATTAGTGTAGGTATTCAGAAAATTAATAAAGCCTTGATTGATTGGAATTTATAAGATTTTATCTTTTTGAGTTAATTTTACCTGCTGTAGTGTCTGCTGTGTTTATGATTTAAATTGATTTTTCTGATTTATAAGAAGATTTTATGTTTTTGAGTTAAAATTCTTTTATTTATTGTTTTTTTTTTTAATCATTTATTTTGTTTATAAAACATAGGTATGCAAACAGTATACATAAATAATACTCATACAATAAAATAACAATATGGCTGTCATACAAAATGGATAAATATCATGTAAATATCACATTTTTGATATATATCGGATATATATCAAAAAAATCCGATATTTTGATATTTATTATAAATATCGGATATTTTCGAACCCTGAAAATTTCGCGTAATTCTAAGTGCCTCTTTGCTTAGGCCTCCTGTAGCATTTTCCATTGGGTTCTGTTTCGCGCTACCCTTATCCAATAGTGTCGAGAGTCTCAGGTCATCCTACCATCTCACTTGTTGCCGTCCTCTGTTGCGTTTGCCGTCTCTGAGGTACCGCTCACTCACGGTTGCACTCCATTTGCCTTGCCTGTCTCTGATAATGTGACAACACTTCAATTTGTCTATTCAAGTGAGAATGTCAGCTACGTTTGTTTTTCCCTTATTTAGCTACTTCTCCTATCTTGTTTTCTTGTTCCTGTCATGCTCCTTTCCAAACTTGAGATTAGTAATCACTAATTTTCTCTACAGGGCTGGAAAGACGAATGTATAATAGAGAAAGGTGATAACTGGCGTATTATCCGAGTACGAGGAGGTGATCCGAACTGGCGCAGAGTCGAGACCCTGTTACAGAGGGTGGTGCATCCACAGCTCGGGTACGAGGGTCCGCTGGCTAACAAAAATGTTCATAGCATGACGGTAAGTTGCCCAAACTGAGATTATTATTTATTTATTTCAGAGAAATAAAAAATCCATAAATGATTTGTTTGTTTGTTAAAATGATTTGGTTTTTTATGATGATAAAGCCCACAATGTATATTAGTGTTGTGAATAATAAAATAAGTACTATTGTCTTTGTCAAACTTAAATGTCAAAAAGCTCCCGCCATTTTGGAATCTATGGTAGTTCGAATATGTCTAGAAGCTGCGATGTAGGCTTGGACTCAAATACCTTAATAGTTAGTAAAATAAAAATAAAAACGTGTGACACTTGGGGACTGCCGCGGTAAAGCTATTCGTCGAGCGAGCTTTGTACAGTCGTACTATGTACATACACGTTAAGCGAACGCTCGGCCGAGCTACATGGTATGCGGAGTGGGGGGTATTTTCGTTACGGAATTTCTTGATTCGGTCGCCGCGCTGAAAGTCCGCGATAAAAGCTATGTAGCTTAAAATATTGAAAATGTAACTGTATATTATAAATGACAATTAAATGAAAATTATACAAATTGAATTAAAAATGTGTTATAGTTATAGATTAATGTAAACATTTGAGTGCACAAACAAACAAACACCCTCTCACATTAAATGCATATACCTTTCGTTCCGTCGCGGGTTTTTTAATAATTAATGTCTAAGCTTAAAGCTGCTAAATCCGACTAATCCTATCTTCGTATATTATGAATCTGTAAGTGTGTGTGTTAGTATGTTTGTTATTCCTTCACGCAAAATCTACTGAACCGATTGCCATCAAACTGTACAATGTACAGTCGCATCACCAATTAGCTAAGCCCCACGTGACCTAGAGCTCACTTGCAAATCTGTAAGATTGAAAAATAATGTTACCAGATTCTGTTTTTTTAAACAATATGCTATATAATACAATATAAAAAATCACGAAATAGGTAAATACTATATTTTTTTACAGATATGCGAATGACCTCTGGGTCACGTGGGGTTCAGCTAATTGGTAATGTGACTGTACATAGCTAGATACCTGGATAAACAACATAGGCTACTTTTATCCCGATATTCTCACGGGTTCGAACCTTTGGCGGGTGAAACCGTTGGACGCAGCCAGTAACATATAATTGCATATCTTTACAGGCATATCTCTACATAGAAAAGAAACAAATAGTCGGTTGTGTGATCGCTGAGACAAAGACGAAAGCTTACAAGTTGATACCGGGCGAGCCGGACTGCTGTAGCGTCGAAGATTATCCTGTCAAGTATGTATTATATCTACACTTCATTATAACTGACTTTGCACAACTTGGGCTATATGCACAAGCTGTGCAAAGCCATACTTCGAAGAAATAAAAAACCCGGCCAAGTGCGAGTTGTACTCGTGCAAGAAGTGTTCCATACCATTATATTCTGTTTTTAGTATTTGTTATTATAGCGGCAACAGAAATACAACATCTGTGAAAATTTCAACTGTCTAGCTATCACTATTTATGACATACAGCCTGGTGACAGATAAACAGTGGGGTTTTTGTAATAGGGTAAAACTCCACTGCTTTTCCCTATTGTCAAAATTCTTGTTGAATGAAATGATTGAAAAAAATGTAATTGTGACGACCCAATTGACACAATGGTCACCATGCCGGACTGCCAAACATAGGGTTGCGGGTTCGATTCCCGCCTCAGACAAGTATTTATGCTTAGATATTTGTCTGTGGTCTGATTGTTTCTATGTATTATAAGTATATATTTACAAAAGAAAAGTATACTATGTAGTATATCCGTTGTCTAGCACCCATAACTCTAGTTACTTAGCTTGGGGCTAGATGGCGATGTGTGCAATGTCCGGCGATATTTATTTATTTAATTTACAATTTGCATGGGATTGAATCGTCTTAATAAAAAGTTAAGTTGTGAGCCTTTGGAACCCTAAAAACTAACTATCCTTATATTTCCCCTCAGATGCGGCATATCTCGGCTGTGGACGCACATCAATCGCCGCCGGCGCGGCATCACGCGTCGCCTCGTGGACTGCGCACGCGCATCCTTCCTCTACGGTACAGCGCTACGGACGAGCGACATCGCATTCAGCGCGCCCACTACCTCGGGCAAGGCTTTCGCTACTAAATATTGTGGTACTGAGAATTTTTATGTATATTTAGATTGAATTGAGTGCCTACGTATTTTTAATTGCAACTGCAAGTTTATAGTCTCGGTCAAGACATTAAAAGTTCGGTAAAATTACTGTAATTTACATAATTATGTGTTGTATTTCGTAAATTCTCTAAACTTTGGGTAAAGAAGGGTAAATTTCTCAAACTTGAAGATCTCAATCCTACTTTCTCAATCCTATTTTATTTTGATTATTTTCGATTTAGGTACCCTCAGTACCTAGCTAAATGTAGTTCAAGTTTTCGCCTGACATAACATGTCCTTTGAGATATTACTGCTGACTTTTAAAAGTCGAACCTTAAGGTGAAATGGTACCTGCGCTCTCTCCATACAAACGTAGTCGACTGTTTCCTCCCTGGATAATGACACTAGCACAAATATTGTTGTGCCATAAAACCTATAACTGCCATGACAATGCCACCCCCTATTTTATAAATTTTTTTGTAAAATAACAAAAAAAAATAGGGGCATAATCATGGCAGTTATTAGTTTTATGCACCAAAAATATTTGCTCTAGTGTCATTATCCAGGGAGTAAACAGTAGACTACGTTTGTAATGGTTTGTATGGAGAGAGCCCCCGGTACCCTTCCTCATAACCTATTTTTTTAACCGACTTAAAAAAAAAGAAGGATGGTATTTCTAGGTAATATTTTATAAAAAGACATTTTGATACTATGACATTAGATATTACAATTTAGGCTTAACTTAAAACCTGTCTACATTAATGATTCTATATCATTTCTTTTGGATTTCTTTTCGAAGGTTTCATGCGTTTTATTTTGCCATATATTCATTTTTTTATACTTGTTTTATTTATCTTTCTAATTTCTTTATTGCGTTTAGTTTTTACGTAACTTACTGTAATTTTTTTGAGTATGGTGAATACTTTTTTTAATTTTTGATATAATTTTTTTGTTTTTAACGTTTTGATAAGGTTTTTTTATGAAATTTAAGATTATTCGGGACCAATGTCTGTCAAACTGTGCCAATTTTTAGAAGTGCCTCAAGTTTTATACTTTTTTAACATGTTTTAGGTGTAAGTAGTTTTTTTTAATACTCGAATGTGGGAAACATATTTTCAAAAATGTTACTTGTTTAGATTAAGTCCTGTGGCTCAGTTAGATTTTAACGTTGCTATGGTGCCAGTTCGAATCCAGCCTTGACGAATTTTTGAATATTGTGTTTTAGCATTAAATGCTAGCTTGAATTTCCATTTTAGGGAAAGTAGGTAACGGCTGCGCTCAGAAACTTACCAAAGTGAAGTAGTAAGTAGCGAGTGGTCCTTACAATTGGATTCCTGTCAGGTTAACTTAACGGGTTTAGCCATAAGTACGGTCGGCTGCATAATTGCAGCCCCCGGTAGAGTTAAAAAATTACTATTATTGGTATTTTTTTATTCTAATAGTTTTTGTTTGATAAACTCATGAGTTAGAAGACTTTAAACTTCAACTAAAGCAATTGCCTAGAATCTTGCTTGTGTTGAAAACATTCTTATAACAGCCGTTTTGGAGCTCTACGGTGGGTCTGCAATTATGCAGCCAACCGTACCTTCCTAGATCTAGTTATTTTAATTCAAGTTAATAAATAAAATAATGTCAAATAATTATTGAAAATAGCAGACATTTTTATTCAACATACCATTTTTGTATTGGTGGTTTATCGGCTTACCTTTAAATAAACATCACCCCTCGCCACTGATTAAGCTGTTCATATTTTCACATTCCTGAACTAAAGTTTCATTTAGGAACGTTTCTGAGTGCAGCCGTCAGTACTTAGATTAAGTAATTTAATTTTTGTAACAATTTTTAGAGACTTTAACGTTTAGTATTAGTTTTTAAGATAAAATTAAGTCAATATTTTATAGTTTCATACGCGTTTACCTCATTTGCTAGTTATTTTCTATTCAACTTCTAGACCCAGTGGCCAGTTCTAAAGTTAGTGCCGGGGATAATAGGGCGGGGATAATATAAAATATAAAAGCATTTTTAAGGTTTTGTACCTCAGAAGGTAATAAAAGGGACTCTTATAAAATCACTCTTGTCCGTGTGTCACCGCCGATTTCTGAGGAACGGTTGGACCAAGAAAGTTGAATTTTTTGTTAAAAAGTACCCAATTAGAGATTAAAATGTAAAAAAGTTGTGATTTTTTGACAGCCATTTTTAATTTATTTTAGTTGCACTGCGACATTATTATAAACGACAAATGCCATGCACTCGTAACAAAATTTCTTAAAGTGTCGAGTATTACTGTTATGTGGTAAAGAAAAAAAACCTAATTAATAATTTTTTAAACTTCAAAAACAGGCAAACCTGACACTTTATTTTTATTTTTCTACGAGTTTTTCGCGGACTATTTGTAAAGAGGATTATTTTTAAGCTTCTACAAGCCTAACTTTCCTACGAAACTACCATAAATTTCATTATTTAACTTATACTGTTTTGTTTTTCTACAAAATCTAGTTTATATTTTGTTCCCGCCAAATTATGCTCTAGCGCAGCTTTAAATTTTTGACTTAATTGCTTACCAATAGAAATACTCTGTGAATAAAAATGGTGGCTTGATCCGATTAAAAAAACTAAAAGATGTACAATTTGACGGCCTTATCGCTCAAAGCGATTTCATCTAGACAACCTCAGAAAACAGTTTAGTTATATTTGGGTTAATAGATAAAAATTAGCTGTATAAATAGGTCAGTTTTTTACGCTTATAGTTAACATGTAGTGATGAATGCTGGAGTCTCTCTATTTGATCTGAATTTTGTTTGTATGATGGAATTACAGATATGCCTTGAGATTGTGGTTCTAATGCCACAGTTCCGAACAAAAATAAATTACCTCGAAAAACTGCTATTCTGCGGGGGTAATAAGCAGAAATAAACTGGGAATACATAACAAATATTTCATGATTTAAACTATTGATATGACTTGTGGTTCTAATGCTACGGTTCCTAATAAAAATTAATTACCCCGCGGGCATAAAACTGCTATTCGCATATTTATATAGATATTATGCTAATAATAGATAACAAATATTTCATGATTTTATGCGGTTACAGCGCAGGGAAAGCGGCCCTCTGTAGATTTTAAAAAATGCAATCAATACTTGCGTTCGACAAATTAACACCTGTACAGAGATTTTTGGTATGGAAAGTTAGAAAGCGCCCCTAGCGGACGTAATGCGAACTTTTAACCTTCCATACAATATTCTCTTATACCTACGCAAACGTGATAGTAACATTTGCTATATGAAAAACTGCGGCCTTTAATGATATTTGCACTCCTAATATTTTGCCTTAGAACATAATGTCTAATTCACACTGCCTCTAAATTTCCAATTTTTATTACATAATTTTGTGAATTTAAGAATTTGCTTAGTGGCAATTCCAAAGATGCTCGTACCTTATTGCCATAATATTGTAAATATTTTATTATTTATTTTGTTTTGTCAGTGTTTGAGACTCGCATGCAACTGATTTGTAATTTGATTTTCGCAGTTCGCCACACAATGGCGTATGATTTTTTGATAATAAAAAGTATTTTTTTTAAACTGTGCTTTTATTTGTTCCCTTGGGGTTATTGCTTAATTATTGGAATAAAAAGAAGCCTACTTTTTTTTTAAATAAATTGATGAGCTTTTGCATTCTCAAAAAAACATGACGTCTCGTCATGTTATTGACAAGGTAACTATAGCAACGTATTATCATTGCTATGGTTACCATCAATGTTTTCTTATGACGTTATCCATTCATTACCAGTCGACACTATATTAATATTATAAAATATTGCCTAAAAAATAATCTAAAATTCTTAAAAACATGCTCAAAAAATATTTACTTTTTCTGTTTTTAGTATTTGTTGTTCTAACGGCAACAGAAATACATCATCTGTGAAAATTTCAACTTTCAAGCTATCATGGTTCATGAGATACAGCCTGGTGACAGACGGACGGACAGACAGCGAAGTTTTAGTATAAGGTTCCGTTTTTTACCCTTTAGGTACGGAACCCTAATAAAACTGGAAAAATAATTCAAGTAGCTCGAGCTCGGATTTCACATTAGATATCTGACAGTATTTTTTGTAGGATACCCTCTACTGAGTTCTGATTGCCTGGTACTCACAGACCAAATTACTATCAAACAATTTACACGGTAACAGAAAGAGAGCAGTTGAAGAAAGAGAGAGATAGCGTTATATGTGATTTATTACCTTCTATTGACTTCTGATTGCCTAGTACCTACAGAACAATTACTAACAATTTACACGGTAAAGGAAAGAGAGCAGTTGAAAGAGAGAGTTAGCGGGGAGCCAATAATACGTGTACATGATATTACGCTGCCATGGATTACACGACCTGATATTACGTGTACAGGCTTCGTATTATAGGTTTGAACAAATAATGTACGACCACTTATTACGAGACCACGTATTACACCGCCACGTATTACGAAGACATTGCCATAGACCTATAAAACCACAGAGTGGTTCAAACGTCTCTATAAATTGTGCTGTCTATGTGAGTGTGTGAAAGTTCAAAAGTTATTCGGACTTTCTTTATTACATTTTTGGTGCGATATCGTCTAGTTAATTGATGAAACACCTGCATTCACACAAAAGTGTCATGTTCCGGTAACATGACGCGTCCCTTTCCTGAAGCGGGGCGCATGATATAATAATACGTGGTCTTTAGGGCAGCATATAAAGACCCATCCAGAACACCCCCTACCCAGAACCGACATGGATAGGTTAGGTTTATGTTAGAACTGCGACCACAACGCACGAGCCGAGCGAGCGAAGCGAGCGGTGCCGCGGTAGCGGCCGGCGAGTGCTAGAAACGAATTCTACCCATTTTACTTGGTTACGACGAACCACTCTGTGGTTTTATAGGTCTATGGCAATGTCTTTGTAATACGTGGCGGTGTAATACGTGGTTTCGTAATATATGGACTCGTAATATCACCGCGGACAAATATTACACGACCTGTATTACGCGACCAAATATTACACAGTCACGTATTACGAGTACATTTTGGCTTCGTAATATCGGGTCGTGTAATACGTGGTCTCGTAATATATGGACTCGAGTTAGCGTTATAGATGTGATTTTATACCTACCTTCTACTGACTTCTGATTGCCTAGTACTTACGGACAATTAACACGATAAAGGAAAGAGAAAAATTTAAGAAAGTGAAATTCCTTTTAATGACTTCTGATTGCCTAGTACTTTTTACAGACCAACGACTATTTTCTAGAGCAAATGGTTGACTAAGCTGGTATTGTATGCACGGAGATGTTAACACTACTGGCGAGTAGTGTAGAAGGGTTTTTTTAGTAAGCCTTATTATTATCAGTGATAAAGAAAAAAGATCACAATTTTAAAACAACATTTATTTTTACATACATTAAGTCGGATTCAAAAATGCCTGAAACATACTGATTTTTGTACACATCAGTTTACAGAATTAATTTTTCAATGGACAGTTTAAAAATTAATTAATTTCCCTTTGCACTATCTGTGGAGACAATGAAATTATAAGCTTTGTTATTAATAAACCTCTCGCTTACGATATACTACTATACACATATATATTAAAAGATTTCATTTATTTATTAGGAATTTTATTAATAATTATATCCGAGTGCTATATGATTATTCCCGGCGCCCAAAGGTACCGCTATGCCGAAGACCCATCGCACAAAGCACATCGTCCCTCCATATAAAACAAATGTATGGAAAAAGGCGCACGAACATGTCAAAGATGCCTTACTGCGATACACTGAAACAAGATCATAATGTGCTCCGGCTTGTGATTGGTCAAAAGTCAAGGTCACCGAGCTCCGTCTCGCTCGCACGGCACTGCTTCGTATATATCTACCTGTGCGATGTCAATTTGCAATGCACCTTTGGCATAGTTGTAGCCTTAGCGTATATAGCATCTATTTTCAGTAAGTTTATTCGAAATTACTTAAAATAAATGCGATATTACTTGAAATATTCGGCGCGACGCAATCATCCCATAGCTCACGACGTTTAGGTAAGTATATATATTAAATTAAATTTGTTAAAAATATAGACTTTCAGTATATATTTTAAACGTAGGTAAATATATATAAAGAGTAAATACACCGTAGTCCGTCGGCAATGTGCTGATTAATTCACCGATATCTTAACGAAGTGTTTTGAGCTATGCTACAAAATACTATTCAAGGAAATTAGGAGAAAAATTTGGCCAGTAAACTTTGCCTCGACTCACTAAGTTTTAAGTCGCCGTCGAGTGTGTGATTAGGGCGCGATTGTCATTCAAAAACTGGAGTTATCGCACCCTAAACACTTAAACCTTAGTGAATCAAGGCATTAAACTTAATTCCAGTTTCCCCTTGGAAAAGCGCAAACTTGACTTTAGGTTCAGTTCCTGCCCATCTAAAACCAAAATGTACTACAGATTTGAGAGAAAAATATCTTCTTTTTTGTGCTACAATGGAAATTAATCTATCAGCACTAATTAAATGCCATCTTATCTATAGCGACAGATCTAACACGGGCGGTGGGAGACGTGTACAGTCACCGACAAAAGTAAAAAAAGACAATAAAAAAAATTATCAAAATAATTTATACACACACTCTTGCATCAAAATTGCAAAATCTAAGATTTGTCTACAAATTTTTGACACTGTTTAATTAATTTTAGTCTGTAAAATGCATGGATTAAATCTAAATTTAGTCAAATCATTTTACAATTCTGCTGCAAGTGGTCTTTAAATGTGCTTTTTAATCAGGTTTTTTATTATTTATGATCACTTTTGTCAGTGATTGTACTAGGGACGATTGAAAAGTTTCGTGGCTTCATATAGACGTGATTGGAATTTACCTGATAATCTAGATTGTAACTGTTTAAAATTTTATTCACTATGCACGCATTTCTGTTTTGTTGTGCAAGTCGACCTTTATTTTTCTGACAAATTTTCATTTATCAGAACTGTCAAAAAATTCAGTTTAACCCTTGGTAATTTTAAACATTAAACTCTTTTTACTTTCTTCGGCAGTAATTATACTAAACCTTGGTAGCTGAGAAATAGTATATTGATTTCGGCCATTAGTGGATTTAGAGTAGTTTAGCAACTAAATTCCAATAGGTAACATGTATAATATTTCTTAAACTCATTTTTTATGCGATAATAATGATTCATTTTATAAAAAATGCGTCTAAAAACCAGTCATTTTATCAACTGAGTATTCCAGTCTTCACGCGACCATTGTCGGTGCAACCCGATCGAAACAACGATTAAATCTAGTAAAATAACTAGTTTTCCGTTTTTATACGTTCGGAGTTGAAATTGCAGACTCACCGTAGAGCTCCAAAACAGCTGTTATTAGAATTTTTTAAACTGAAGCAAGGTTTTAAGGTCTAACTCGAGTTCAAGTTCAAAGTCTTTCAACTCGTGAATTTATTAGATAAATATTATATTATATTAGAATAAAAACATTCCATAATAGTAATTTCAGAACCTTAGGGTCTGCAATTCTGACTCCAACTACTAAACGAAGTCGAGAATTTTTCGATCTACCCTCATTTTCAATCTACCCACCTAAAAAATTACCAAAAATATTTGCAGACGAACTGCTTTTAAGAACCCGTCGACATTAATTAGATTGTGCGTAAGTACAGTCAGGGGATAAAAGTGTCAGACCACCGTCAAAAAATTAGAGCATGTAAAATTACTTTGAAGACAGATATCTTAAGTTAAGGTGAAATGGTACTGGCGCTCTCTCCATACAAACGTTGTCGACTGTTTCCTCCCTGAATAATGACACTAGAGCAAATATTTTTGTTGCATAAAACCTATAACTGCCATGACTATGCCCATATGTCTTGATTTTTTTCATTTTCTAATTATCATAGAAATTAAGATTTAAAAAACAAAAAAAAAACATAGGTCATGGCAGTTATAAGTTCTATGCAACAAAAATATTTGCTATAGTGTCATTATCCAGGTAGGAAACAGTCGACTACGTTTGTATGGAGAGAGCGTCGGTACTCTTTCCCAATAAGTAGTTCTGAACTTTTGACCTCATTCAACAGAGAAATTATAAACACTTCAAATTAATGGCGGTGGTAAAGCAATTTTGTCCCCTAACAGTACAATCACCTACTTACGAAGTTATAAGGAATCATTGTATTTCAATACTAAATTGGTTGGCAACGGATTTACCACGGGATCACTACATGTACTGAACGCCCGAAACACGGTCAAGCGTCAATGTCAAGCCTCAAGCATGAAACCACACGCGTGAACAGCTGTTGAGAGCATCTAACCACATACACGGTAAAGTTTCTTGAAGCAATAAATAATTATCTCTATAGACGCTAGAGAATATATTTCTTGTTAATATTCTTGAAAATAATAAGCAGTATTCTTAATAATATTGCTTATTAAGAATATGCTATAATAATGTATTAATTTATTATGCAGTATTCTTAATAATATATTCATTTGATAAGCATTATTCTAAATTAAAGAATATTCCTTTTAAATTTAGAATAGGTACTGCTTAAATAATATTTTATATTCATTTAATAAGCAGTATTCTTAATAATATTGCTTTTAAATTAAGAATATTGCTATAATATATTCAAATAAGCAGTATTCTTAATTTAGTCATTTTCCTTTCAAATTAAGAATAGGTACTGCTAAAATAGTATATTCATTTAATAAGCAGTATTCTTAATAATATTGCTTTTAAATTAAAAAATACTGCTAAAATAATATATAATAAATAAAATAAAACTATATAATAAGCAGTATTCTTAATTTAACCATTTTCCTTTTAAATTAAGAATACTGCTATAATAATATATTCATAAAATAAGCAGTATTCTTAACAATATTGCTTTTAAATTAAGAATACTGCTATGATAATATACTTATTTAATAAGCAGTATTCATAATAATATTACTTTTAAATTCAAAATACTGCCATAATTTATTCATATAATAAACAGTATTTTTCATTTAACCATTTTCCTTTTAAATTAAGAACAAGTACTGCTAAAATAATATATTCATGTAATAAGCAGTATTCTTAATAATATTGCTTTTCCAACTAAGAGTACTGCTATAATAGTAATATATTCATTTAACAAGCAGTATTCTAAATTAAAGAATATTCCTTTTAAATTAAGAATACTGCTATGATAATATATTTATTTAATAAGCAGTATTCTTAACAATATTGCTTTTAAATTAAGAATACTGCTATGATAATATATTTATTTAATAAGCAGTATTCATAATAATATTGCTTTTAAATTAAGAATACTGCTTATCATTTTAACATAGTTTACCCAAGAAATTAATTATATATAGATGATTATTTCTTGCTTTAAGAAACCTTTATTTCTGTGTAGCCAATCAAGCGGCTGAAACTTATTAATCGTAAGAGCGTTTCATATTGCATTTTGCAAACAGAACCGAATTAGTTTTTGAGCATGATTTCTCCATAAATTTTTGCGCGAATTCGAATTCCTAACTTACTCATATACTTACTATGTATAGAAATGAAGTAAACATACTACGACACGACACTGGCAGTATTTTTATCTAAATATTGAAAAAAAAAACCCAGAAAATTATGGTCTAAGCTATATTTATATGACTCACATAATTATTGCGTACTCTTATTTTAAAAAGAGCGGGAACGGATAGCAATTTACAAGTTAGAACCTTTCTCTAACGAAAATATTTAATAGCTACTAATAATTTGGACAATCAGGTAAGAAAATTGCAGAGCGACTGTAGAGTTCAAAAACTCAAGCAGTACTTTAAAACCCTGCATGAGATAAAACATTATAATAATTACAATGCTATAACTTGGGAACATAGTGCCATCTAGCTCAGAGCTGACCAATTAGGCTTGTGTTATTGTGACCAGATAACATACAAATTGTTATGCGAAAATTGAACCTGCCACCTTCAATGCGCCACAGAGATCGGACCCTTATAAAATCACTTGGTTCTCCTGTCTGTCCGTCTGATTGTAAATTTTTATGTTCATTTTTTCGTATTTGCGTTTAAAACTCAATTCGCTTATGAAAATCTTCGTTAGAGAAGGCTCTAAATACAGCCAGTGAATACATGAATAGAAATAGAACGTAGAGTCCAATAAACTTATTTACACCGAACGGATTTCTCTCGAACTAAAAATACAGCAAGCAATTTGACACTTTACGTAGACGCTAGCGCCACCCCGCAACTGTCCAAATAAGTTTGTAGAACTATATATTTTTTACTTGCCTATTGTCTATTGGTAGAGACGGATTTATATACAATTTACGTATGAGACAACCGCCGCACTTAAAACCGCTACTTAGCTGAGAAAAATTGATCAATTATTTAACTAATGCTCTGCTAAGCAGATTTTATATCAGCAGCGTTATTGAGTGCGACAGCTAAATAAAAAAGATAACGAAAATATAGGACTTTTTCAGTAGAAATTGAGCTAAATTTTTAGTTAGTATGTGCATATTTTTTATTAAATCGCAAAAGCTTAAAATTAATTTTGTTTATGTAACGAATATAAAGTGTTTTAAGTTACCCTTAGAATATCCCGGACCGGAAGTCAAATACGCTGTTGGTGACAATATTTTTTTTAGGAAAAATAAGAGACAGATAATAATTTTGTATTTTACCGACCGATTTAAAAATGAAAATAAAATATCTGTATTTATTCCAGAAATTTAATTACGGACTAAGTTCCAACATTAAAATAAAAACAGTGAATAAACGTGTTCAAAAATAACGTCCGTCCGAGTGAAAAAAGTATTTCCGCCAAAACCGACACTCAATTCCGCCTCAGTTTCAGCCGAAATATTGGTAGTACTAAACGGAGACCGCCTAAATATTGCACGTTAATAGAACTTCGTATTTTAAAGGCCTAAAATACCCTAAAATACTTTTTTAATGTCTAAAAAACAGGTAAAAGTTTTCTTTAAAAAATATATAAAGAAATAGACTTATTGTGATGTAGATAACGGTCTCCGAAATGCACAAACTATTTCAATATACATAAAGTAACAATACATATTAGTGACATGCATATTTTGTATTATGTTAGTATCAAAAATCGAAATCGATTTAAGCTAAAATAGCTCATTAAGAGTTGTGGTCACTGTAAAAAAGCCACGACGCGTTATGGCTTTTTAGTTCGTGTTGTAGCGGCTACACGGAGTGGCTGTGTTGTTCATTTGAGCTAAAAATAGCTTATTGTGAGTTGTGGTCACTGTAAAAAAGCGGCGACGCGTTATGGCTCTTTAGTTCGTGTCGTAGCGGCTACACGGGGTGGCTGTGTTGTTCATTTGAGCTAAAATAGCTATGAGTTGTGGTCACTGTAAAAAAAAAAGCCACGACGCGTTATGGCTCTTTAGTTCGTGTTGTAGCGGCTACACGGGGTGGCTGTGTTGTTCATTTGAGCTAAAATAGCTTATTATGAGTTGTGGTCACTGTAAAAAAAGCCAAGACGCGTTATGGCTCTTTAGATAGTGTTGTGGCTGCTAAGTAGGGGTGACTGGGTTGTTCATTTGAGCTAAAAATTGCTCATTATGAGTTGTAGTTATTGTAAAAAGGCCACGACGCGTTATCGTTCTTTAGTTCGTGTTGTGGCTGCTACACAGGGTGGCTGAGTTGTTCATTTGAGTTAAAGTACGAGTTGTGGTTACTGTGAAAAAGCCACGACGCGTTATGGCTCCTTAGTTCGTGTTGTGGCTGCTAAATGGGGCTGAGTTTCATGAATGCATAATTAACCCACTCTGCCCTTTATGTAGTCCTTTGTCCCACACTAGTGCTATTTTAATGGCATGGCGCGGAGTGAGATCGGCTCGTCGTCGTGGTAACGAATCATTTGGCATACCAAAATCGCAGTGCGGCTTAATCTGTAAGTATACAGAAAGTCAAATGTGTATGCCTGCTTTGTTACGACGCGGGCGTTGAAGCTGCTCTTCCCACAGCGCCAGAGCAGTTGCAATCTATAAACTCAATCATAAACATGAATTTCGCGTTGTGGCTTTCGAGTTGTGGCTTTTTTACAATGACCACGATGCTCCGTGAGCTGTTTTTTCGATCATTGAGCTTAACATATTATATTTTATTACTGTCACTGTTAAAGCCCGAAACACGGTTACACCTAGATTTAACTGGGTGTAATTAGTTACACCTAGATGTAACTAATTCGACCTTTAACTAAAACATGTACGGTATATTCAAAACTACTTACAATCAAAGTCAAACTTAACACAAAGAAAATATTAATTTTTAATTTATTAAGAAAGCAAAAAAAATAGTATTATATTACAAGTTGGAATTATAGTTAGAGTTAGTCCGATTTCGATAATGCGTTTCGGGAATTTTCGTGTTACACAAATGTACAATCAATTTTAAATTACCGTCATGAAAAAATAAATTGTTTTCTTCGAATTATTATCAAAAAAAGTAAGTATAAAAATGGGTGTAAGCAAGATTGTAAGAGGCGGGCATGAATATTTTATATCAAACATATCACAGGCGCTCTATTTTTCTAAACAACATGTATTAAAAGTAATTAATGCTGTGTAACTCATCTAATTAATCCCCTACTATCCCTCCAGCAAAAGCTGCCCTGGCAGCACACTGGAGCGGGCAAATCTGACCTCACTTTAATTTAACTTATGCAATTACCAAGAAGAAGAAGAAATCATGTTGTAGCGGCTACACGGGGTGGCCGAGTTGTTCATTTGAGCTAAAAATTGCTCATTATGAGTTGGGGTAACTGTAAAAAAGCCACGACGCGTTATGGCTCTTTAGTTAAACTGACCTCAATTTAATTTAACTTATGTAATTACCAACAAGAAGAAGAAATCATCTAGATTAGATATTAAAAGCATTGATCGATAAATAATTTTATTGTGACGTTTGAATATTCAAAGTTACACGAAAATTCCCGAAATGCATTATCAACATCTAACTACTTATATTTCTTGTATTTATGTTTCCCGTATATTTTTTACGTGTGGTAACATTGATGCGCATGGTGTTTCCGCCTGGCAATACTAAAATATGGCACATTACAAATCAACATTCTTATTTCTTATATTAAGGACCATAAGATCGAATGAAACTATTATATTAATTTAGGTATATTTAACTCTATACATAAGGTTCCAGTTTTTAAAATAGGATACTTGACTCGGATTTAATAATATTTTACATTGGCTATATGCAAAAGTCGTGCTAAGCCAAAAGTTAAAAAAATATGGCTAACAGTGCCATATTATCCCAAACTAAGCAAAACTTGTTTTGCTGATAACAGATAAAATAATTGGATTATGAAATAATTTATAGATGCCACTTAGCAGGCAACTAATTAATTAGGTAATCAGTTTTTTATCACGCGTATGTTGACGCTAAGCGATGTTTTAAAGTTGAAGTTACTGTGTCATTTAAAAAAAGTGTTGCCATCGTTAAAAATTAATTAATTTGTCTATGACTTTCTCGCATAATGGCTTTTGAGTCAAATAGCCTATTTGTTCTAAACTTATCAAATTAAAAAAATGATATTTAGATTCATTTTAGGATATAGAAATAGATCATTTTTTATAATATATTAAAAAATATATCTTAAAATATAATAGGGTAAGTACATAAACCAATTTTTTTCTCCATAAATAAAGTTAATGTTAGGTATAGTGTTAGTAAAATTTTGTACTTACAAACTAGTGCTTAAAGAAAACAAAAAAAAATGTAAATCTATTATAATCGAATTTCTTTGTAATATCGTCGGTTGGATGCAATACTGGAACATCTCAAAAATTACATTTTTTAAGTAAATCGATTTTGTTATTCAAAAACTAGTTCAAAGCTGTAAAAAAGAAAAAATACGTGATTAAATAAAATCCTGGTTAAGAAATAATGAAAACAAGACAAGACACATTGATGATGTGTAAAAATTCTAAACGATTTTACTAATAAATAGTAAATTTATGGATATTCCATTATTGTTTTCAATGGACGATATTTGAAATTGAAATACTGCTAAAAGTTTCATTAGAGGGTCGCATTACATACGACGCGTTTTCTTTGGACCTTATATTAGACTACAAGCTCATTTTAAAAATATAATATAACATAACCTAAGTTAAACACTACCGAAGCGCTATCGGTTATATTTTTAGTAAAAAATTGTGCTACAGCAGTTATATTCAATAAAAACGAAAATAAAAATGTTAATTACAAAATTATTTATTGGAAGACATACAATTAAAACTAAAAATTAACCTTGCGAGGGAAATTTGTGAAATAATAATGTAATTTTGTCTGTCACAGACACTAGTGAACATGACTATTGGGCATTGGCTATAGCTTTGGCCATATAACTAACAAAATGGCCAATCGCACACATAACTGAACTGAACATAGTCTATCTAGTCATCTAGACTTCGTATAAACATTTTAATCGTGAACACTAAAGTTACCATCTCACAAATTTTCTACCACGCAAAATAGTCACAAAAATAAAAATATAATCAACAATATACATAACAAAAAAATTACCAATTAGTAAAACATAAGAACTAGAAAACAAAACATAATATATACAATAAAGTGTGTGTTTCAGTGTAAATACAAGGTTCGTGTTACATAAATATGTAATTTGGTTTGAGCGTAACTCGGGTTATAATGCGTTAAATAATAAATTCTACGTGACATAACATGCGACGGGCTTCAATATAACTAGTATTGCACACTGCATACTAAATTTCTCATAATTTACTTGCGAGCAACTAAGTCGATAATCAGCTGCACGCGAGTAATAGATATCACACATAAAGTTTGCAAGATACATAATTAAAAAAACACCATCGTTGTGCTATAAACCTTCAAATCACAGTCAGACATACCTATCTACAATTTAAAAACATATCTTACAAACCTTAAATATAATCGAATCCTGAAAAACTGCAACAAAGTAATTACGTCGTTTACCTTTTGAATCAGTGATATATTTTTCAGTTTAAATGTGCCAGATAATAGCACTCTAAGCCCGCCACATTGACCTCTATCAAAAACCAGCGTGTTATCTACTGAAGAGAAATACTATGAACTAGCCTCGAGACAAAAAACCGATATACATCGATGATCCTTAATATAATAAATGGTGTATATTAATTAACACCGCATTTCATCTGACCTACATACATCTGCCCGGCCTACAACAAGTCTATAGACATGGATCACACCCGCTCAGCATACACGACGAAAGATCGACGAATATACAGAAATTTCAAATTATGTTGCCGCGCAGTTCTTTGTGTGCGTAAGTCTATTGGCGGCTTGCATGAGATTGTTCTTAAACACATTTAGGTAAATTATAGCTAAATGCATTTAACAGGTAATCTAAAATTAAATTCTATTTTCATAAACACAAGGCTGCTATTATTCAATCAGTTTGACACATGGTTAATCATATTTAAGGTCCCAAAGGAATTTATTTTTTGTTGTGCAAGTCCACCTTAAAGTTGAAATCAATAAGCCTATCTTACTTCACCAGTCAGTCGCTGATATATTTTCTGCCACTTAAGCGACTGTCTGAAATCACCGCGCGCATTTGCATTTTTAGTATTCTTACATCATCATCTTCCTGCCCTTATCCCTTATCATTTTAGTATGCTTACAATGATCACAAAAATACCTCATGACTTTCTTATGCCTTCTTCCGGTTGGTGGGCTTCCGAAGGCCTAACTAAGTTTTTAAGACGTTTCAATGTGATTTTATGCAAACTGCATGATTCCAAATTAATAAAGAATATTGACTTTTGTTTATCCAATTTGAACCGCAGTCTTCAAATAGTCGTGAAAATGACAGAAAAGATCAACGACTAACTAAAGCAAGTAAGGTATGGTTTTTAATTTCAACTTTAAGAAATGCAACTTTGACGTGTGACAGTGACAAGCACCACGAATCAAAGCTGCAGGTTTTTAGATTGCGCGCTAATATAACTCGAGATATCTGTAAAGACCGTGTCACTCCATGCAAGTATAAAGGCTGGATACGATCCAAGTTTGATATTATTCAGTTTTGGCGTATTGTGTCCTAAATATCGATTATTTAATCACTAGTTTTTATTACTCGTACTGTTTTAAACGAAATTACGAATCAACGAAATTTCACAACCCTAAATCGATTTGTTTTCAAAAAATAACAAAAAGCGCTTATTGAATTTGTGTGTGAAGTTACAGAGCATTTGCGAAAAGTATCGACCAATGACGCAGTTTTCCCTTTTTACTGCAGTGTTTACAAAGGCACCTTTAAACGTTAGCAATAATAAAAATTACTTGTTTGCAAAGAGGTTTAGGTTTGCAGTTCCTATATGTGTAATGGCGTCAGATGCATAAGAAAATGAAAAACACGTGACTTTAAAATGCTTATATCTTTTCTCAACATTTAGTTCGAGAAATACTATTTATTTGATAGTAATCGTAATAAAAATCAACCTATAATTTTATCAAGAGATGACAGTGATGTCCCATTCGAAACCGTTGAACGCTCGTGTTTTTTTTTCTTAAAAAAGTGCCTGAAGAAATGGTTTATTGTAAAATTGACGCAGTTAAAAATTAAAATGAGAGAGTCAAGGACACTAGATCACAATTTTCCAACTGCTCAAACCTTAATTAGGCCTTGAAATGATTTTTTTTAATTGCCGCAAGTAGATTCGCTAAACACATGGTACCGAACAGAGCTTTGCAATTGTCATTATTCTTAATAAAATTATAGATTAAATTCTTCAATTTTGATAAAACTTCAGAAAAATAATCAAGAGAGAGGATTAGAAAATTACCTATACAAAAATAGAATAAAACAGGTTTATTGGGGGATGTAAGCCATATTTTAGAGTTCTTAGAAACGTGACTAAGGGTTTCCCGGCCTACGAAAGGTAATTCCTTATATGCATCGGTTTAGTCGGAGACCTTAATACAAACATAGATGTCGCTACTGTAGAATAAAGAACCTTCTTGTGCGAAAACTGCGCAAACTAATATAATATAATGATTTTTGATTTAGATTTTACATTATTAATGATTGTTGATTTAGATTTGCATTCACAATTTATTTATTTTTTGAAACCGAACAGATAAAACGATTGGGTTGTGAACACAGCACGCCTCAATGACTTAGCGGGATGTGTCAAATTATTGACCAAACAGGACGCCCCATCGAGCTATTGACTCAACAGAACGTATTAATTCATTGACATAGGTTAGTAGGTCGTGTCAAGTCAATGGCTTAGCAGAATGTGTGAAATTAATGACCTAACAGGACGCCCCGTCAATTAATTGACTTACCAGAACATATTAGAGCATTGGCAAAGGTAAGTAGGTTGCGTCAAATCAACGACTTAGCGGGGTGTGTCAAGTAACAGACCGTACAAAATCATTGACGTAGATTAGTAGGTCGCGTCAAATCAATGACTTAGCGGAACGTGTCAAATTAATGACCTAACAAGACGCCCCGTCAAGCCCTTGGCTAAACAGAACCCACCAAACCAATGAAGTATTAGTAGGTAGAGTCAAATGAACTCAGCGGGGTGTGTCAAATCAATGACCTAACAGGACGCCCCGTCAAGCTATTGACTCAAAAGAACATACTTAAACATTGACGAAGATTAGTAGATCGCGGCGAGTCAATGACTTAGCAGCATTTGTCAAATTAATGATCTAACAGGACGCTCCAAACCATTGACGTATGTTAGTAGGTAGAGTCAAACGAACTTAGCGGGTTGTGTCAAATCGTAACTTAGTCACGTGACGTAGATAAGCCACAAAATATTGTAAGTATACCTAAAAAACTGTCGACATTTACACAGATATACGATTAGTTTACAACAGTAATATATGTATGTATATAATAAAATATTGCTGTGCCGGACATTTGGTGTCATTCGGTGTGACGGCGGTTATTGATGTACCGCGCGTCCTAATACGCGCTTCAGGTATTCGCTCTGCAATTACCAGAAAATGTACAATTAAGCATATAATTCTTTTAGTCCTCTATCACGGGGCTAATGGAGACCTAGCATGTCTCAATGACTTAGCGGGATGTGTCAAATTATTGAACTAACAGGACGCCCTGTCAAGCTATTGACTAAACAGAACGTACTAAGCCATTGACGTAGATTAGTAGGTCGTGTCAAGTCAATTACTTAGCAGAATATGTCAAATTAATGATCTAACAGGACGCCCTTTAAAATAACAACGTTTAGTAGCACAGTATTATGTGGGCACAAAACCGGTGATTATCCCTGTCTGCACTATAAAATGCAGCCAAGAACAACCTCCGGTTTGGATAGAACTATTGATAAATTACAGGAGACAACTACTTGGGCTACTGCGATGGGATGGTAGTGGCCTGGCTACTGGGAGACTATGACGTGTGCCGAAACAAAGTCAAACAAACACGTTAAAATGGCAGGCGGAGACTCGCCAACTCTCAGACTGGGGCCACCCTATTATTATTATGAGCCTATGGTGTCCCAGTGCAGGGCAAAGCCCTCTCTACTCCCTTTCCACTGATCGCGATCTTGTGTGATGGATTGCCACACGTTTTCTGTTCTCTATGTCGACATGATATGTAATCCATATTTACAATAATTTACATAGTTATGTTAGAGTAGCTCGTATTGACGCAGGTGCATACGCTGTATGATGTCGCGACAGTCGTTGAACACACGCTTTATTTTCTCCGTGTCGACATGATATGTAATCCGTTGTTATACTTACATAGTTATGTTAGAGTAGCTCGTATTGACGCAGGTGCATACGCTGTATGATGTCGCGACAGTCGTTGAACACACGCTTTATGTTCTCCGTGTCGACATGATATGTAATCCGTTGTTATACTTACATAGTTATGTTAGAGTAGCTCGTATTGACGCAGGTGCATACGCTGTATGATGTCGCGACAGTCGTTGAACACACGCTTTATGTTCTCCGTGTCGACATGATATGTAATCCGTTGTTATACTTACATAGTTATGTTAGAGTAGCTCGTATTGACGCAGGTGCATACGCTGTATGATGTCGCGACAGTCGTTGAACACACGCTTTATGTTCTCCGTGTCGACATGATATGTAATCCGTTGTTATACTTACATAGTTATGTTAGAGTAGCTCGTATTGACGCAGGTGCATACGATGTATGATGTCGCGACAGTCGTTAAACACACGCTTTATGTTCTCCGTGTCGACATGATATGTAATCCGTTGTTAAACTTACATAGTTATGTTAGAGTAGCTCGTATTGACGCAGGTGCATACGCTGTATGATGTCGCGACAGTCGTTGAACACACGCTTTATGTTCTCCGTGTCGACATGATATGTAATCCGTTGTTATACTTACATAGTTATGTTAGAGTAGCTCGTATTGACGCAGGTGCATACGCTGTATGATGTCGCGACAGTCGTTGAACACACGCTTTATGTTCTTGTCGACATGATATGTAATCCGTTGTTATACTTACATAGTTATGTTAGAGTAGCTCGTATTGACGCAGGTGCATACGATGTATGATGTCGCGACAGTCGTTAAACACACGCTTTATGTTCTCCGTGTCGACATGATATGTAATCCGTTGTTAAACTTACATAGTTATGTTAGAGTAGCTCGTATTGACGCAGGTGCATACGCTGTATGATGTCGCGACAGTCGTTGAACACACACTTTATGTTCTCCGTGTCGACATGATATGTAATCCGTTGTTATACTTACATAGTTATGTTAGAGTAGCTCGTATTGACGCAGGTGCATACGCTGTATGATGTCGCGACAGTCGTTGAACACACGCTTTATGTTCTCCGTGTCGACGGCGCATGTAAAGTGGGGGTAGCAGTAGTGTTTGCCGTCGCCTGAAGCTAAAACAAATATATAAAACAATTTATTTCCAAACGAATGCCTAGTGGAGGCTAGCCATTTAGTAATTTAGGCTAGTCAGTAGTCACCCACTTTCACATTTATAAATGTTAAAGTTTGCGTGTTAGTTTGTGTGTATGTTTGTTACTCCTTCACGTAGAAACTATAGCACCGTTTGCAACGAAACTTGGTATATACATAGCTGAAAACCTAACACTCCTTTTTATCCTGAAATTCCATCGGGATCGGGACTTATGCGAGTGGAACCGCGAAGCGCCGCTAGTAAATAATAAAACAAATACTCCCAGACACACGATATTATCAAAAAAACTAAACTAAGTATTGTAGTAACAAACCGGTGCTAATACGTAGAAATTCATCCCTGATGAAGTACTTGGCTCGCGCGACCTCCGGATGGTCCCTAGTATCGGGCGCCGCATCCGGCGGGGTCGTGTACCGCGCGAATTCCGCGAAGTACTCTTCGAGCCGCGACTTGCCCGCTACCACCTTCTCGGCGAGCAGGTCCTGCTTGTTCAGGAACAGGATCACTGATATCGTGCGGAGCCATCTGTAGACAAACGTATACGAGTTAGATCTGCACTTAAAAATAAAAAACCTTCTAAAAATGGTGTTTACAATAAAGAATTTATCTATCTATCACTGTTTGGGATTATTGTGATGCCAAAATATTGTTGTGTAAAGCTTTAATTTTGGATTAGGTTGGCGAAGGGACCAGGGATAATCTTAAACGTTACGAAAACGTGAAACGAAAAACCGTAAGATAAACTGTAAATGTTTGTACTATTAGAACCTGTATGTATATCCAAAAGTAGGGACTGTATATCCAAAAAGCTCTTGTAAATAAAAAATCTAATATTTTTAACTTTATCTATACACTAGCGACCCGCCCAGGCTTCGCACGGCTATATTATGCATGTCTTATACATATAAGCCTTCCTCTTGAATCACTCTATCTATTAAAAAAAACCGCATCAAAATCCGTTGCGTAGTTTTAAAGATTTAAGCATACATAGGGATATAGGGACAGAGAAAGCGACTTTGTTTTATACTATGTAGTGATATAAAATGCATTGTCCTGAATGAATGAATGACTGACTGACGGGTTAACGCACAGTCTAAACCGCTGATCGTAGAGATCTGAAACTTGGAGGATGTGTCTTTTGTAAGACTCGAAAGCATTTGCAGTATGCTTACAATTTGATTTGATTTGATTTGGACAGTGGAGTTTTAGAAAAGTGTCCCGCCCGTTTTTACCCTTTGGGTACGGAACCCTAAAAAGGTTCTATATGTACAGTCACATTACCAATTAGCTGAACCCCACGTGACCCAGAGCTCATTCGCACATTTGTAAAAAATACAGTATTTACCTATTTTGTTATTTTTTTTTATATATTGTAAAAAAAACAGAATCAGGTAACATTATTTTACAACCTTACAGATATGCGAGCGAGCTCTAGGTCACGTGGGGCTCAGTTAATTGGTAATGTGACTGTACACTAATATTATAAAGAGAAAATATTTTTTAGTTTGTTTGTAACAAATAGGCTACGAAACTACTGGACCGATTTTGATGAACCTTGGTATGAGGATACATTGATTCAATGGAAGTAACATAGGCTACTTTTTATCCCGATATTACAGGATCGGGACTTACGCGGGTGAAACCGCGGAGCGCTGCTAGTCTAGAATATAACTATTCTTCATCTTCTCGTATAGTGGTGTGGCTCACCTATTGTTAGAGTTTGCAAGATCGCCTTAATAGTTAAGCGGCCGGAGCTGAATTTTACAAAAGTCGTGATCACGAGCTGTGTATAACTAAAACAGGTATCGTTGGATTCCTTGAGATCTCTAGATGACGAATTAGCCTGTCTTAGTTTCGAAAGCCGGGAACTAGTACCATTTATGACGTCATAAAGATGGCGGCTCTGTACTTTAGATATTTGCACATTTCTCGAGTTCTATTCAACCAATTTACACGTGTGAGGTGTCACTTGAAAGATATTTTAATGTACTTTATCTTTTCCATAGACATAATGTGCCGAAAACCTCTGGTTAAAAAAATATTCTCAAAAATGTGACTTTCTCTCCACATGCCATTCTATATTTTGCAATATAACTCGTAAGAGACTCACTTTTTTGCCATAGTTGTCTATGAACAAGATAAAGAACATTTCAAATGCTATCCATTGATATATAAAACATACACCTAATGTAATAACAACAAAAGTTAAAACCATTTCCGTCAAACAGATACCGCTCTATACGTATCCTGCTACCGTGAAATTTGCTTATGATATTTGCACTTAAAGTGAAAAAAAATGTTGTTTTATTTAAAAACATTGAACAACTAATGATGCAATTCGATAGCGCCAATTGATTTTTATGTTCTGGTAATTTATTGTTTCTTCAACTCTTATGATTTTGATATTATAGGACAAAAACTGTCAAAAAATAGCATTTTTGTATGGAAACAAAAATATAAAATTCTCTAATTCCTACCCTAAGCTGAATCTCGTTTTAAGTTATATCTCTTTTGAAAGGTCTTTTTAAAGACTACAATTACTCAAAACATTTAGGGTGCGCCAAACTTCACGGTTCGAAGATACAGGGTGTTTTACTCTTCGATGAGATTTATATATATTGAATCTTTATTCAGTGATTTTTTAATTTCTCAGTGGATTCGTGTTAGTCATATTGTTACCTTCAAAAATGATTCTGGGTTTTGTCGTATTGATTATAGTTTAGGAGAAAATAGTCATTTTTTCCAAAACTTAAAATTTTCGTATTTAATTTGTAATTAAATAATGCTCTATCCTCTACCCCAAGCTAAATCAAGTAGAAATATCGATCATAATTGAAAGGTCTATTCTGTAGCTATAATTACTGCCTAGATACTATGTCGTATCACGAAAACACATTTTTACCACTACTAATAAAATTGGCCACCCATCGAAGTAATGAGCCGGGCCAGGCGTCGCTTAACCCGCACGACCGTGAACGATCAGCGAGCGTCGCTTAGCTGTGAGCCCCCTCAAGCAAGAAGAAGAAGAAGTATATAACTATGTATGTATAGCGACCTGTTATTCCATATGCTCTTGAATAGATCGAGCGACTCCCTGAGCCGGTTCTGCGTGGGATCCTCTCGCAGCACCATGTTGTAGGATGAGCAGGCTGTCACGAAGATGATGGCGGTCACGTCGTTGAAGCATTGGATCCACTTGCGTCGCTCGTCGCGTTGACCGCCCACGTCAAACATGCTGTTATAAAATAATAATCATCAGAATCGGCCTTATACGTTTAATCTTTAGAGAGTTATAAAGGTTTTTGAGATTACGCGATGGCACTCGCCAGTAAAGCACTCATCATATCATTCACAGGACATCCACTGTTGAACACAGGCCTCCTCGATCGAATGCTCTCTGCATCCAACGACTTCCCGCGACCTTAAGGCTGCTTATGCTGCTAAACGTAACGCGCCAGAAATACCCGTCGCTTACAACTAACATTGTTGATTGTAACGAATGTGTTTTGTTTTTCTCAAAAGTGCTGAGATGGAATTGTAGGTGAAATTTTTACCCATATTTTGGGGTAATTTTGAGGCGAAAATTCCTTGTCATTTTAAAGTTAACTAGGTTCACTAGTTTTAATTCTTAATTTTAGGATAGCTTCAAAACTATAGGAAAATTTTGGCTCAAAATCAACCAAAATGTCGATAAAAATCTCACCTACAATTCCATCTCAGCAGTTTATAGAAAAACAAAACACATTCTTAACAATCAACAATTTTCACCAACGAAGGCGACCGGTGCCAGTAGTAACTATGTAGTAGGCTGTGTACCAAGGTGGTTAGCGTATGAACCCCCCTTAAGAGGAAAGTGTACCTGGCGCTCTATCCATACAAATGTAGTCGACTGTTTCCTCCCTGGATAATGGCACTAGAGCAAATATTTTTGTTGCATAAAATTTATAACTGCCATGACCATGCCCCAATGTTTTGTTTTTTTTTAAATCTTAAGTTCTATGATAATTAGAAAATAAAAGAAACCAAGATATAGGGGCTTAGTCATGGCAGTTGGTTTTATGCAACAAAAATATTTGCATTAGTGTCATTATCAGGGAGGAAACAGTCGACTACGTTTGTAATAATCACTTCTACGAGCCGCATGCCGCGCCCAGTGCCACTTCAGCTTACTAATTGTTTTATATGTTATTCACGGTAGGTGAGAGAGGACACGTACAAACAAACAGCCGGCTAGTTGCATACTGACTTTATTTTCCAATACCCTCAACTACATACATAACACTAATCCTTTGGGCTATGTCGGTAACATTGGTTCTACCAATATCCTCATTCAAATAATGCCGACTGAGTAAAGCACACAGTCGGTATGATTCTTTCTGATACACATAAACTTTTCATTCGTGGAAACCGTATAGAAATCCATTCAGTAGTTTTTGAGTTTATCGCGTTCAGCCCCCTTAGACAAAATTGCTCTCCATTAGCGATATCGGCAGACAGTGTTATCTTTTTGTATGATGTTGAAATAAACCGACGAAAAATCACGTGGTCTTGCAATTCATACGAAAATTCAGTCGATTAGCAGTATCGCTAATAGAAAGTAATCTTGTCTAAAAGGCCAGGCAGAAAGACAGACGCGTCATGGTACTGTTTCGATTGTTTCATAATATAAAACTTACTGGAAATTGACTTTATCAACGACGAATTGCGTCTCGAATATGCCGGAAGTGAGCACACGGCACCGGAGTATGTCCTGCTCGGTCGGAGTGTAGTTCGGCTGCTTTATTATATGCACCTGGTCCAGGAAACTGGAAATATATCACGTATTATATTAGTTAGCTGCGCCCAGTGGTTTCACCTGCGTAAGTCCCGATCTCGCGGGGATTTTGGGGCCAAAAGTATCCTATGTTTTTCTCCATTCTCTAAACTACAATTATGCTGGTATTCATTGAAATCGGTCAAGTAGTTTGACCGTGAAGAGGGAAGAAACATATAAACAGACTTTCAAATTTATGATTATTACTTATAATAGCGCCTTGCGTTTTCACAAGTTTTTCACAATAAATCTATACTAATATTATAAAGAAGTAAAGTTTGTATGTTTGTTAAATTGTAAGGGGTAATCTCGGGATCTACTGAACCGATTTTAAAAATTCTTTCACCAATAGAAAGCCACATTATTGCTGAGTGTCATAGGTTATATAAAAAACCGAAAAATAAAAAGGCTTTTACGTGGTAGTCCATTTTGCAAAGTGAATCGGAGAAAAAACGGTCATATGAAAGCGTTTCTTACGAACGCTGCCTTAACTATGAAAGATATATTTTTGAGTTCTATAGAAAAGATGTGGAGCTTGAAAATGCCTACAAAAAAGTCAACGACAGCATATGTCTAACTTTTATATTTAAGTTACAAAAAGTATTTTTTTAAATATTAGTATAGATAATTTAATTTTAAATATTAATAAAATAAATGCCCAACGAAGTGGGCACGGGTCAGCTAGTAAATAATAAATATTGCAGGACATTACACACATCGCCATCTACCCCAAAACTAAGTAACTATGTTATGGATGCAGGACAACAGATATACTACTTATTTACTTTTCTTTTGTAAGTATATACTTATCCTACTCCTACTAATATTATAAATGTGAAAGTTTGTGTGTATGTATGTTTGTTACTTCTTCACGCAACAACTACTGGACCAATTGCGGTGAAACTCAATTTAATTTGAAATTCAATTCAATTTAATTTTATTAACACATAGGCTACTTTTTACCTCGATATTCCCACGGGATCCGGGACTTACGCAACCACGGGGCGCAGCTAGTAATACATAGTAACAACCAGACCACAGACAAATATCTAAGCATAAATGTTTGTCTGAGGCGGGAATCGAACCCGCAACCCCTGTGTTTGGCAGTCTGGTATGGTGACCATTGTACCAACTGGGTCGTAAAACTGACTAAGCCCCACGTTTTCACCCGCGTAAGTCCCGATCCCGAGGGAATTTCAGGATCAAAATTATCCTTTGGCTTTCTCCGTTTTCTAAACTACCACTATTATGCCGATATTCATATAAATCCGTCCAGTCGTAAAAATAGTGGTATCGATCTTCAGACATAAAAGATGTTTTTGACGTGACAACGTTTTATAAATTGGTTTGCCGGGTGACACTTCAAGAAACTGCGTTACGCTCCGCTGACGTTATGCGCTCACAATGAGAGCGAGTGAGAGGCACGCGGGCATGGTTAGCCCGCCTAAGAGCGAGAGAGACAGACATAAAAAGTGAAAGGCACGCGTCCCTTCCACTCGAGCACAGTTGTTGTCACGTAAAACTTTCGCCCGTATACCGACTTTACAGGCAACCAGTTTTTTTTTGTAATAAGATGTTTTTGGGGGTGATTCCTGGCTTATTGAAATGACTTATTAAAATGATGCAGTTTGGCAAAATCGAGCACGCAACTCCTTTCAGCATTTTTCGGTATCTCTTATAGTTTAGGACATAATAGCTTCGAAGGCCCATGTAAAAAACACTAAATGGAGCGAAGAACTAAGAAAAACACGTCATCAATGAAAACCTAATCACAATACAAAAATGTGGAAAGTCATAGTTCACCCAGTCGACAAAGAATTTCCAATTTTATATGACGCATTAAAATTATAGCTTATTGATTCTAGGTCTATGACCTTTACCTTGCATTAAATAAAGTTTTCCCCAAACCTTGATCAATATAATATTGGTTTGGATATACCTAAAATTTTGCGGTAGTAAAGTGCCTTTAACAAAATCTAGTTGAAGGCGTAATGAAATGCAGACAAGATCTTTTTTCTGGCAATTCCGAAAATACCGGTTTTTTAGGGTTCCGTACCTTAAAAGGTAAAAAAATGGGTGCGTGTACTTATGTACGCGCGTGAGAAGTTATACTTCTTTGGCATTATTTAAAAAAAAAAAAAAAAAAAAAAAAAAAAAACCTCCGACAAAAAACTCGTCCGGCAAAAAACTCGTCCGACAAAAAACTCGTCCGACGAAAAGTTCGTCCGACAAAATACTCGTCCGACAAAAAACTCGTCCGACAAAATACTCGTCCGACAAAAAACTCGTCCGACGTGAGAATTTTGTGTGACGCTTTTGTAAAATTTCACTCATCATTTTTTCATAACGCGCCTAAAGAAGTATAACTTCAAAAGGAACCCTTATTACCGTCTTGTCTGTCTGTCCGTGTGTCACCACCGATATTTTTATAAAAAATAGAATTCAATGTATCCTCTTATTAAGTTTAATGAAAATCGGTTCAAGAGTCTATTTGTTAGTAACAAATAAAGCTGTGCTATTGCGTTTGTTGCGTACCACTACATAGTATAAAACAAAGTAGCTTATTCTGTCCCTATTTCCCTTTGTATGCTTAAATCTTTAAAACTACGCAACGAATTTTGATGCGTTTTTTTTAAATAGATAGAGTGATTCAAGAGGAAGGTTTATATTATGTATAATACATGCATAATATAGCCGTGCGAAGCCGGGACGGGTCGCTAGTATAACATAATTGAGAAAACGACTCATCATCCATCCCTTATCTATAATACTAAATATGTCTATTTGTGGATAACTGTTATTGGGTTATAGTTATGGAAAATAGTCTTAGATAATTTGTGTTTTTGAAGCTGTTGATATTCCAAATAAAATAAATCTCTGAATCTCTGAAACTTCGCATGGGGCTTCTTTTTAGGACATAGGAAGCATTAAGATTAGCGATCTTCAAAGCGAGAGTGAATCGGTTCCTACTGGGTAAGCACGCTCCATCGTAGGCCATAATGATGCTTACCATCAGGCATATTATGGTCAAGTGCAAACCCATTATTAATAAAAAAATAAAAAATAAATAAATAAAAAAAAAGAAATAATTTTTGGAAAGTTTGGCTTAAAGAGGTAGAAAGGTCAGTTAAAGTTGGTATTTAGTAGTAACTATTATACATTCTGTGTTTGTGGGAAATCAATATCAAATCAACAAACACTTTTAAAAATAAATAAATAAATATTGCAGGACATTCCACACATCCATCCAGCCCCAAGCTAAGTAACTACATTTGTGTTATGGGTGCTAGATAACGATAAACTATAACTTATAATAAATAGAAACAACCAGACCACAGACAAATATCTAAGCATAAATACTTGCCTGAGGCGGGAATCGAACCCGCAACCCTGTGTTTGGCAGTCCGGCATGGTAACCATTGTGCCAACTGGGTCGTCAAAGAGTCGATATCGAGTAAAACCAGGGTTAGCAGCTATTTACCCCTTTTTGGCCTTTTTGGAGGCACACGGCTCCTTAGACCCTATCTTTAATCAAATACTTTTTTGTTTATTTTTTTTCTTTGTCTTGTCTTTGAATTGTCTGTCATTCTATATCATACTTTTTGTACCTTGTATTCTTTTAATTTCCTGTCTTTTTATTTTATTCTTTTGTTTCTTATTTTTATACATTCTAATGTTTTGTTTTGTCAACAACTCTCAACTGTTCTAAATATGTTTTGTCGTGTGCTTGTCCAAATAAATGATTTTCTATTCTATTCTACTTACTACTTGGCACAGTCGATGAGCTGGTACTCATTGCTGCGCTCGTAGGTGCGCTGCACGCCTGCGTCCGCCCACAGCGCCTCCGTGTGCTCGTAGAACTCGGAGGGATAGTCGAAGTCAGGCTGTGAGGCTACATCCTGCGGGGAGAAAGGTTCATATTGATTTAGAAGCTTAGTGGTAGATACCTCGACTTTCATTCTGAAGGTCGTGGATTCAAATCCCGGCCGGCCGTGCAACGATGAATTTTTCTTATGAAAAATTTATGTGCGCTAATTGACATTGCTCTTACGGTGAAGGAAAACATCGTAATAACACCCGCGGCTTAGTTGGCTCCTGAAGTATTGATAAGTTCTCTCCTCTGGACATGGTCGACTAAGCTAAGAGGGTAGTAGATGCTGGGCAAGCCTACTCCATCCTCACGCAAAAAGGACCCAATTAAAAAAGAAATTGCGGAAAACAGCACGTATACAAGTACAAGTTGATTTAGCGTCGTTTTTGCGTCGGGGGTTAAAAAAATACTTTTTGTAACTTAAATATAAAAGTTAGACATATGCTGTCGTTGACTTTTTTGTAGGCATTATCAAGCTCCACATCTTTTCTCTAGAACTCAAAAATATATCTTTCATAGTTAAGGCAGCGTTCGTAAGAAACGCTTTCATTCGACCGTTTTTTCTCCGATTCACTTTGCAAAACGGACTACCACGTAAAAGCCTTTTTATTTTTCGATTTTTTATATAACCTATGACACTCAGCAATAATGTGGCTTTCTATTGGTGAAAGAATTTTTTAAATCGGTTCAGTAGATCCCGAGATTACCACTTACAATTTAACAAATATACAAACACACAAACTTTACTTCTTTATAATCCCTATATATATAAAATTCTCGTGTCACGGGGTTCGAAGTTGAACTCCTCCGAAACGGCTCGACCGATTCTCATGAAATTTTGTGAGCATATTCAGTAGGTCTGAGAATCGGCCAACATCTATTTTTTATTTTGTTTCTGTCAGTTTTTTTTTTTTGTAAATGGCAAAACAACGTTTGCCGGGACAGCTAGTATTAGTATAGATTAAGGACTTGTTTTGCATCAATCTTTACCTGAATGTAGTCGACCCGTGCCTTGTTCTCAGGTTTCTCGAGCGGTATTGGAGGAGTGAGAGTGCTCATAGCACCAGTGATCGTCTGTAATACACATAAACATAATCATCTATGGGTTATTTGTGCCTGACAATAAAGAATTATTATTATAATATGTTACTACTATTTTAATAACTATTACAAATAGAGCATGAAATATTTATTTCGTTTTATTTTACATTATTTTATTTTAAAGAATACTTTTTTTAATAAATAAATACATAATATAGTACTATACAGATATATTTGACGACCTCTGTGGCGCGTCGGGCGAACACCCGACTGCGACGCAGAAGGTTGCGGGTTCGATTCCCGCCGGGAACAAGTATTTATGCTGACCATAAATTCTTGTTTCTGGTTCTGGGTGTTTCCTATATGTATAATATGTATATATTTACAAAAAAAAAAAAAAGTATATAAGTATGTAGTTTATCCGTTATCTGGCACCCATAACACAAGCATTAAGTTGCTTAGCTTGGGGCTGGATGGCGATGTGTAATATGTCCTGAAATATTTATTTATATTTATTTATTTACACATAAATATAGGCGATCCCTCGTAGAAGATCGCGAACTATGGAAGAGGAATAGAGAGGCCTTTGTACAGTGGGACACCACAGGCCTTAAATCTATAGTATATAATCTATAGTTTGACGACCCAGTTGGCACAATGGTCACCATCCGGGCTGCCAAACACAGGGTTGCGGGTTCGATTCCCGCCTCAGGCAAGTATTTATGCTAAGATATTTATCTGTGGTCTGGTTGTTTCTATGTATTATAAGTATATATTTACAAAAGAAAAGTATATAAGTAGTATATCCGTTGTCTAGCACCCATAACACAAGTCTAGTTACTTAGCTTGGGGCTAGATGGCGATGTGTAGAATGTCCTGCAATATTTATTTATTTTTATTTATATAGTACATATAAAATGCTTTGTCCTGAATGACTGACTGATCAACGCACAGCCTAAACCGCTGATCGTAGAGACCTGAAACATGGAGTTTGTGTTCTTTGTATGATGTAGGCATCCGATAAGAAAGCATTTTCCGAAATTCTACCCCTTAGGGCGTGAAAAGGGGGACAAAGTTTGAACTTCAAATTTTGCATAAACCTTCTAACAGAATTGATAGAAGACGTGCTTCTTATTTTATTAAAATTCATAACCCTAACGTGGTTAAAAAGGGGTATAACGTTATTTCGGAGGCGATTTGCTTCGAACCATTTTCGACTTCCACGCGGACAAAGTCTCGGGCAAAAGCTAGTAAATCTATCTATAATATAAAAATGAATCGCTGAATGTGTTGCTAAGCGCAAACCTCGAGAACAGCTGAACCGATTTCGCGAATTCTTTTTTTGTTGTGTTTGATTGTCAAAAGAAGGTTCTTATGAAAGAAAAGATTAAGAAAATTATTACGCGGGTGAAACCGCGGGGTGTAACTAGTAATAAAATAAATATATACTAACCAGTATAGCGTCTCGTATATTCTTCTTGATATCTTCGATCTTCTCTCGACGCTCGCGATCAGAGAACCCGTTCACGTGAAGAATACGCATCTGCTTAACGATCGTAGACTTGCCGGACTCGCCTGCACCGAGCAAGAGAAGTCGGTGCGTTGCGCGGTACAGCTGGAAACATATTGAGAAGAATTTTAAAGCCAATCACCAATCGTCTTATCACCTGTCTTATTATCTTATTTTGTTTATTTACAAGCGACCCACTCCGGCTATATTATGCATGCATTATACATAATATAAACCTTCCTCTTGAATCACTCTACCGCATATAAAGGACCAGCTATTTTAACCAAAGCTGAGCGTAGGTTACATAAATTTAATGGCACATATTTTTAATCATATTAATTAATTACATACCCATCGGCATTATTTTACCACAACGCTTAATCCACTCACTAAAAGGTATTAAACTAATTAACTTAAATAAATGGTACGACCATGAAAAGGTTCAGGCATCATGAAGCTACTGCGACAGAATGAACCACGTTCCGTCATTTTATTCCTATTTATAGACACAAAACAGTAGTCAAGATGGCGGCGGGCGCCCTGACGTATACATCAAATGAAGCACTGTATTGTTGACTTCCTTCAGTAGTTTTCGTTTTGTTACTGACACGCACCAAAATCCGTTGCGTAGTTTTAAAGATCTAAGCATACATAGGGACAGACAGCGGCAAGTGACTTTGTTTTATACTATGGTAATGAAGTCGTGTTAGTCACACCATTTATGACTCGAGAACGGCTGAACCGATTTGACTGAAATATGGTGGGGAGATAGCTTAGAACCAGGATTAACACATAGGTTATTGGATTTACACATACATACTTTTTTTTTTTTCGATATTCCCAATAGATCGGGACCTACGCGGATGAAACCGGGGATAAATTATAGAAACAGTTAGAGGAGAATTTTAAAGCCAATCGCCAAGTTTTGTCTTATCACCCATTCTTATTTGGGGTAATAGCTAGGTAATAATATTACTAGCTGTCCAGGCAAACGTTGTTTTGCCATTTTAAACGCATTCAAGAAAACCATTTAAATCAGTCCAGCCGTTTAGGAGGAGTTCAGTGACATACACACGTACAGTAGAATTATCTAATGTATATTAATTACGTGTCACGTTGTTTGTGCGCGATGGACTCCCAAACTACTTAACCGATTTTAATCAAATTTGCACTCCGTGTGCAGTTTGATCCAACTTGAAAGATAGGATAGCTTACATCTGTTGGATGTTTAGTAAATTGGTGTTGACATATTATCTTGGAAATTCTTTTAATTTTTAGCAAATTGGTAGTAGTTTTGTTTTTTTTGTTATGGCCTGGGGCTTATTAGTACCTAGAAGGCTTTATGTGCTAGGTTTTCTTTACACAGTGTATATTAAAATAAAATAAAAAACAGCGCACTCCGGGAGTGCAGGCAGAAGTGAAAACAATAAACTTGTTATTTCTCATAGAATATTTCTTGAAACGATCTGCTACTGCCATCTATTAGCACTTACTTAAACAAATATAGTTTATTTTTTATTCGCTAGATGGCAGTAAAAAATTTAAATCAGCGCCATCTACATTCGAATAGCGGTCTTTCTAGAAACTAAGTTTCTCAATTTGTGTAATAGATGGCAGTATAAGTTAAACAAAAAGACTAACACAAATAAAATCTCATCTGTCGCGTCAAAATCTGTCGCGAGAACGGCTGAAAATGCTCACCCACAAAAGTGCCCAACGCGCCATAAGAAGTTTTCACTTCAATAACTTACTTACATCTTAATTTATCTCGATATTCCCACGGGATCGGTAGTTACGCGGGTGAAACTGCGGAGCGCAGCTAGTATATTATAAAGATTAGTAGGATTAGTCGATATTAACCTGTTTATCTTTCTGCAACTGCCTAGTGATAGCATCGCTGCGACGTTTCTGCGACTTGATGTCGTCTCCCTCCGCTCCGCTCTTGCCGCCCGGTGAACCGAAGCAACCCATTGCTGACCACGCCGCCCACCTGGAATGTTACAGGTGAATTTGAAGCGCTTGATGAAGAAACACAACGTGCATGATTCGATCGATACTTGTTTTTTTGCAGGACATTCCACACATCGCCCTCTAGCCCCAAACTAAGTAACTACACTTGTGTTATGGGTGCTAGACAACGGATACACTACTCATTTACTTTCCTTTTTTATAACAAGCGACCCGCCCCGGCATCGCACGGCTATATTATGCATGTATTATACATATAAATCTTCCTCTTGAATCACTCTATCTATTAACAAAATCCGCATCAAAATCCGTTGCGTAGTTTTAAAGATTTAAGCATACAAAGGGATATAGGGACAGAGAAAGCGACTTTGTTTTATATACTATGTAGTGATGATGTAAGGGGCCGGGGTTTATGATCCTGCTCCCGTGCATTGTTTGTGAGAGCGTCTTTCGTCGCTTGTTAAATTGACGAAAACCTACCAAAAATGTAATTTTACGCCGGCGCTATCTCTTAACTTTTGGTACTAAAGCTGTGAGCAGACTCTCACTCATTGAAATTGATATAATTAAGTTCTGGGTACGGTAACTGAAAGGTAATATCCATATTTGACGACCCAGTTGGCACAATGGTCACCATGCCGGACTGCCAAACAAAGGGTTGCGGGTTCGATTCCCGCCTCAGACAAGTATTTATGCTTAGATTGTCTGTGGTCTGGTTGTTTCTATGTATTGTAAGTATATATTTACAAAAGAAAAGTATAAAAGTAGTATATCCGTTGTCTAGCACCCATAATACAAGTCTAGTTACTTAGCTTGGGGCTAGATGGCGATGTGTGGAATGTCCTGCAATATTTATTTATTTATTATATTATTCTTTCGTTAAATCTAAACATACAAATAAACTACACACACAAAACAAAAATCACATCAAATAAAATACTAACACAAATCACTACATAGTATAAAACAAAGTCGCTTTCTCTGTCCCTATATCCCTTGGTATGCTTAAATCTTTAAAACTACGCAACGGATTTTGATGCGGTTTTTTTGTAATAGATAGAGTGATTCAAGAGAAAGGTTTATGTATAATACATGCATAATATAGCCGTGCGAAGCCGGGGTGGGTCGCTAGTAAAAAATAAAATAAATACAAAAAAAAACTAAAATTTCGCCCAAACAATACGGGGGGTATTAATTGTTTGGGCGAAATTTTAGTTTTTTTATACAAAACAAAGAATGAGAAAGAATATACCCAGAATAATATACAAAACAAAATAAATAATGAAACTAGAATCAAAACAAAAGGAAGCCCTCGGCTACACCCTCCCGCGGCATTGTCCCCAAAATGCTGAGCTTTAGATATATTAACCCCCTCTACTTATAATACATACAAACAACCAAAGCACACACTAATATCTAAGCATAAATACTTGTCTGAGGCGGTAATCACAGAGTCACCTATAAATAAAAATTGTAAAATGGAATTCCCCAAAAATGTAATCCCGAACTTCAATAAGTTCCAGACTGGCACACGTGTGCGCCTTCGGTCCAGATTACTATCTCTAACAGTTTAGTTCATGTTAGAGGCCTGCAAGGCTACCTGAATACTCTTAAGGTGTTACTAAGTTGCCTGGAAGATAGATAGATAGATAACTTTATTTGTACAACACAGAAAGAAACAGAACACGATAAACACAAAGTAAAGTAAAAGCTAGAAAGAACAAGTTGCACAAATGGGCGGCCTTATCGCTGAAAGCGATTTCTTCCAGGCAACCTTTGGATGGAAAAGAACTGATTTAGCTTTTATGGTAGGTTGTGAATAACTTATAATAGGTGATGACATAAAATATTTACATAATTATGGTTTTCGAACAAATCGCTTTAAGCGATAAGGCCGCCCATTTGTGCAACTTATACTTTCTAGCTATTACTTTACTTTGTGAATGTCGTGTTTTGTTTCTTCCTGTGTTGTACAAATAAAGTTATCTATATATCTATCTAAGTTATTAATCGTCACTCGTCTCAAAGTTATGAGTTAACAAAGTCATGATTAATATAAACATTTCCTATATGTTTTTTCATATTACTGTAATCAAGTTGAGGTCTACGAATAAGAAATGTAAGTGGCTGAGGTCGAATCGCCCAAAATCGTTCGATTTGAGAAATCATTTCATCAGGAGAGTGACACTACTATTATGAGTAGAGCCCGGCCATTACTTCGATGGGTGGCTAATTAGTAGTTTTAGTAGTGCTTCGGAAGGCACGTTAAGCCGTTGGTCCCGGTTACCTCTAGGAGCAGTCGTTAGGTCAAGTTAGAGGCCTTCAGGCGATCTGAAAACTCTAACAATAGGTGAGCCACACCACTATACGAGAAGAAGAAGAATAGGGAAGATCAGTTTCAATATATACTTAACTAGCGACCCGCTCCGGCTTCGCACGGCTGTATTATGCATGTATTATATCTAAAAACCTTCCTCTTTAATCACTCTATCTATTAAAAAAAATCTCATCTGTCGAAATCTCATCTGTCGCGAGAACGGCTGAAAATGCTCACTCGTGTATCAGTGATGGCGCTAGCGTGCGACGCGAACTGCGTACGGCAGCTCGCTGCGAACCTGCACCATCCACCGAGAGATGTCGCTGTTAACACTGTTGTACAGAAGTGAGTATCGTAGTTCGGCCGTTTGCACAGAGATGGCGCTGTTTTCAATATTGCATAGTAGTAGAAGCACAATAACTGTTAAAATCTCATCTGTCAAAATCTCATCTGTCGCGAGAACGGCTGAAAATGCTCACCCACAAAAGTGCCCAACGCGCCATAAGAAGTTTTCACTTCAAAAACCGCATCAAAATCCGTTGCGTAGTTTTAAAGATCTAAGCATACAAAGGGACATAGGGACGGCGAAAAGTGACTTTATTTTATACTATGTAGTGATAACAACAACGTAGTGAAAACGCACGCAAAAGGAGGTAGTCCGATATGGCTGCCTCTCTGTCAAGATCCACCCGCAAACTCCAGTCTCGTTGAATTTTCATTTTTTTTTTTCAAATGATGTAAATAATAATAAACAAATATTGCAGGACATCCTACACATCGCCATCTAGCCCCAAGCTAAGTAACTAGACTTGTGTTATTGGTGCTTGACAACGGATATACCACTTGTACTTTTCTTTTGTAAATATGTACTTATAATACAAAGGACAACCAAACCACAGACAAATATCTAAACATAAATATTTTTGTCTAAGGCGGGAATCGAACCCCGCAACCCTGTGTTTGGCAGTCCGGCATGGTGACCATTGTGCCAACTGGGTCATCAGTAACAACTACGGCATAAAAACAATTAACATGGTAAATAAAACTAATTTACTGCTTAAAACGATTAGCAATAAAATATTTAATAACTAACGACCCGCCCCGACTTCGCACGGCTATATTATGCATGTATTATACATATAAACCTTCCTCTTGAATCACTCTATCTATTAAAAAAAACCGCATCAAAATCCGTTGCGTAGTTTAAAAGATCTAAGCATACAAAGGGAAATAGGGACAGAAAAAGCGACTTTGTTTTATACTATAGTGATGATAACGTAATGAATCAAAGTTACCTTATGATATGGATCAGTTTGAAACGATGCCATAGACCAGTCACAGTTATGTCTAAAATTAAATTATTATTTATTTTGAGAACTAATTTTGTATTGGTATTACCAGAGCGACGACGTTGAGACCGCAAGTCATACCTGTGTGTCATCAACATTTTTTTATTATTACCAAAAGTTGCCGTTTATCAGTAATATTGTAAAGTTGGCCACTGTATGATTCTTATTAGACCTATACTAATAAAATAAAATTGTTAAGGTGAAAGGGTACCTGCGCTCTCTCCATACAAACGTAGGCGACTGTTTGCTCCCTGGATAATGACACTAGCACAAATATTTAATTTCTATAATAAATATTTTATTATAGAAATTAAGATTAAAAAAATAAACAAAAAATAGGGGGCATGGTCGGTCATGGCAGTTATAAGTTTTATGCACCAAAAACATTTGCTCTAGATAGTGTCATTATCCAGGGAGAAAACAGTCGACTACGTTTGTAATAGTTTGTATGGAAAAAGCCCCGGTACCCTAAAGTACCCTTTCCTCTTAAGGTTTACCTATTTCTTATGACCTATTTAAGGTCGCGAGAAGCCGTTGGACGTAGAGGGCATATGACGGATCGCTCTGGAAGTCTTTAAGGAAGCTCTATGTTCAGCAATGGACGTCCTGCGGCTGATATGATGAAAGCTTAAAAAATAAAAACACCTTTTGCTTTTGCTAATAAAATCCTCTTTTGCCCATCTGCCTGCCGATCTGCAACCACTTTGCAGTACGACCAAAGTCACCTTGGTAGATTGGAAATTTTTCAATTCAATGTGGTAACCGCTTTAGTAATATCCCGTTTCTATTCCACCCTTTGGGTACGGTACCCTAAAAAGAATATTGACTTAACTTTGACTTACACTTTCAGTAGAGTAATTGTTTCATATTGTGACGATTTAAGCCGGTCTACATGTTAATGGGTTCCGACTCTCGACTATATTTAAGCCGCTATGTTTTATGCTTTTGAATTTATTATTTGTTTTATTTGTGTATTCATTACGAAATTATTGCCATCGAATCAGTTATTCAATAGTAGGTAAGGTACTCAACATAATACCTATAGATAGAGCCTTGATTTTTTTCTTTTTAGTTTTTATTTAATTTTCGTCATTACGCACTTTTTTATTATTTTAATTTTCACCTTTTTGCAGTCGGTTTCTTTTTAAAAGCTTTTATTTATTTATTATCCTTTAGGTACGGAACCTTAAAAAGAATATTGACTAAACTTTGACTTACACTTTCCAGTGGAGTCTTAGTAATAGGGTCCTGTTTTTACCCTTTCGGTCTGGAACCCTAAAAAGAATTTTGACTTAACTTTGACTTCCACTTTCTACCCTAAATATAGAACAATAAATCAACCATAACCCTATAAAAGAATAAGTAGGCATTGTAGCAGTGATTATTGATATTTAATAGATATATTAAACAGTATCGTTTTGGGCAAACGGACTAAAGTGGAGACAATAAAATGCGCGAAGCGACGACCTCACACGTCCCTCCAATTCGAGTATTCGGATGGTTTTTGAGACATAGTATATTCATTGCGGTAGGTGAACTGATTTAATAATATTAATATTGGCCTTTTCCATCGAATTTAGATAGATAGATAAATTCTTTTCAGAATTCAGTTTAATTTTATAAGCCTAATTTTACTAGCTTTTGCCCGCGACTTCGACCGCGTAGAAGTCGAAAATGGACCAACTAATCACGTGGTCCCATGCAAACTTTGCTCCCCTTTTTGACCCCCTAAAGGATAGAATTTCGGAAAATCCAAAATCCTGCCTATGTCAAACAAAGAACACACCCTCCAAGTTTCAGGTCTCTACGATCAGCGGTTTAGGCTGTGCGTTGATCTGTCAGTCAGTCAGGACAAAGGATTTTATATGTATAGATCACCAATTAAATTGTATTTTTTTTCTTACTTAGCTTTCCAGTTTAATTTTTTATAATCGGCCGTGTATGTCCGGTTAGAGGACAAAATTGTTTGACCACCGTCACTAAAAGTGTTTATAATTTATCTGTTGAATGAGGTCAAAAGTCCAGAACTACTACAATGTATAGTATTCCCACGGGATCAGGACTTACGCGTGAAACCGCAAGGCGCAGCTACTCACTTTACTATCACTACATAGTATAAAGTCGCTTTATCTGTCCATATGTTCCTATATCCCTTTGTATGCTTAAATCTTTAAAACTTCGCAACGGATTTTGATGTGTTTTTTTTAATAGATAGAGTGATTCAAGAGGAAGGTTTATACATGCATAATATAGCCGTGCGAAGCCGGGGCGGGTCGCTAGTATGTGATAAATCGTTGATCTACTGCTAATCTTTGATCTTTTTAAAGATCATGAAGGAAAATTTAAAAAGTATTTGTATTTGTTTTTTTACTGCTTGTCCCTGCACTGTGACACAAGTATAGGGCCATTCTTCCAATTGTTACGCGCGTGTAATGCAACATATAATGCTAATGGACTCATTATACGCTTTTGTAGACGAACTCAACTAATGCAAAACTATATGATTTTTTCAGTAAAAATCTTGTTAAAATTGTGTATGTATGTACCTATAGCTACGCCACGCGATTTTATCGTATATGTCCCGATACCGCAGGAATTTCGGGATCAAAAGTATCCTATGTCCTTCATTATCCCCTAAACTACAACTATGCCGATTTTCATCCAAATCCGTCCAGTAGTTTGACCGTGAAGAGAGAATAAACAAATAAATAAACTTTTAGATTTATGATTATTATTTAGACTAGCTGCGCCCCGCGTTTTCACTTGTATAATTTCCAGTAGTTTAAAGGTGAAGACGGAACAAACAAACAAAATGTAGGATTTATAAATAAGGTGCGTGCAGGTAATAAATAAGGTTTTTTAAAAATCTTGATATTAGTGGCAAAAAAAAACAAGAAAATTTAAACAAATTATTTGTTTTTCAGATTGACAAAAAACAAATATTTATCTAACGATCTGTTTTAAGTATTTACCCAATTCTTACACCGACTTCAAAATAGGAGGAGATTCTCGAATTCATCGCGTATATATTCACCAATTATTACGAAAAATTTTGTTTTTATAAAGTTGCAGGTGGCCCTTTTTATTCGCAGGTACCTTATCAGGATATGGTTAGTAAATTAATACAATCAAAACAAAGGAAATAAAAAAAATATGAAGCTAAAAATGTATAACAAATGTATTGAAGCAAACAGTAACCCGTCATAATCAGGTAATCAGCTACCTCAGTGTCGATGTCCACTCGTAAAACAAACAATTCAGTGAAATGTCGGTTATAAAGAATGTCAAGCCAACGCCGCCCGTACTGCATTGTGAAGCGCAGATATTGAATTTAAAACAGTTTTGTCCAGTTATTTTTATGGATTATTTTACTAACTTTCACACCACAGGTACAAACAGTAAGTGACGACGCTTTCCTAGAGAGTTGAAGACCTGACCCGCATGACTGACTGACTGAATGAATGAATGAATGATTGACTGATATAAAAACGCACAGCTAAAACTAAACGGACGGATCGGATAACCTTGGCCACATATACCTATTATGACGTAGGCATCCGCTAAGAAAGGATTTTAGAAAAATTAAGACCCTACGCAAACGAAATCGCAAGCAAAAGCTAGTTCTAATTCCCAGAAGGCTTTATATAACAAAAACCCACCTATTCCAACTAACTTGTTAAGAGGAAAGGGTACCTGCGCTCTCTCCATACAAACGTAGTCGACTGTTTCCTCCCGGGATAATGACACTAGCTAGAGCAAATATTTTTTTTAGCATAATACTTTAACTGCCATGACCATGTTTTGTTTTTTTGAAGTGAAAACTTATTTTAGCGCGGTCGGTACGCATATTTTTAGATGACATAAAATCTCTGAACTTGCGACACCGTTACGAGACGCAGCTACAGTGTGTGCATAATATATGCATGTACATATATTTTGTAGTTGTTTAAGAAGTAAATATGTATAATTTTTTTTTTATTGTAAGTTTTTTATAAGTTTTCACTTCTGTCGGCACTCCCGGTCTTTTGTTTTTTAACTCTTAATTTCTATGATAATTAGAAAATGGAAAAAACCAAGACATGGAGGCATAGTCATGGCAGTTATAGGTTTAATATTTAATTTTTAATTAAGGGTTAATATTTGTGCTAGTGTCATTAACCAGGGAGGAAACAGTCGACTACGTTTGTATGGACGGAGAGCCGGTACACTTTCCTCTTAAGTTACGAATAGAATAGATGTAAAATGAAACGTGTGGGCAGTTCTGTCAACACCAGAGGCGTTCCCTATCTAACCTTATATAAATCTTAATTTAGCAGTCCGTTTAACCATAAAAATGTTAACTCTAAAAATACATCGACAGGGTCATAAAAAATGACGAATAACCAAACAAAAATCTGGTTCTACTACGGTTAAATGCGCCAATGAGGTGTAAAATCTTAGATGAAAAAAAAAAACAGTCAAGTGCGAGTCGGACTCGCGCACGAAGGGTTCCGTACATGTTTTATGGGAGCCTCATTTAAATATTATTTTTTAGTATATTTGTTGTTATAGCGGCAACAGAATTAACATCTGTGAAAATTTAAACTGTCTAGCTATCACAGTTCATAAGAGCCTGGTGGCAGACAGACAGACAGTGAAGTCTTAGTAATAGGGTTCCGTTTTAACCCTTTTGTGAACGGAACCTTAAAAATATAGACGTAATATAAATGGTATCAAAGATATAACTTTGAAAAACAGTGAGCTCAAATCATCCAAGTTCGTTCAATTTGTAGCCTCATTTCGAGTTAAGTGCGACCAGTGCACGGCGCACAAGTTCAAGCATATTGCAAAGAGGTCACGTGTTCTAATTCCGTCGGGGAAGTTATGAAACTTTACCCGTAAGGTACTCATTATTCTCAAATACATATTTTTTGCCCAAATCAAAGAGTTCAGGGAAGGTTTTTTTAGGATTCCGTCCAGGCTCTATCTCATGAACAGTGATAGCTAGAGAGTTGAATTTTTTATAGATTACTAGCGACCCGCTCCGGCTTCGCAAGGCTATATTATGCATGTATTATACATATAAACCTTCCTCTTGAATCACTCTATCTATTAAAAAAAACCGCATCAAAATCCGTTGCCGAGTTTTAATGATCTAACTAAGCAAGCACACATAAGGACAGACAGCGGAAAGTGACTTTGTTTTATACTATGTAGTGATGTATTTCTGTTGCCGCTAGGCCAAATCAAGGAGTACAGGGAAGATTTTTTAAGGGTTCCGTACCCAAAGGGTAAAAAAACCTCCGATGTCTGTCTATCACCAGGACCGTGATAGCTAAACAGTTGAAATTTTCACACTTTATGTATTTCTGTTGCCGCTATAACAACCAATACTTATTAAAAACAGAAAAAAAATAAGTTCCCAGTTCTCATACAACATGGTACAGATCTGTTCACTCACGAAGGCGCCCCCTTCCACACCTTATGAATGTTGTTGTAAACATAATTTGTATATAATTCTATCTCTGTTGTATGCTGTCTATACTGATAGTCTTCACACACACATTGAGACATCTTGTTAGCACGTGCGACACTCATATTAATGCACACCGAGAAAATTTACCCTGGAGGGGCGCGCCTTCGTGAGTGAACAGATCAGCCCCCTTAGACAAGATTGCTTTCTATTAGCGATGTCGCCAATCGATAGATTTAATTGTATGAAATTGACATAAACTATTGTTTAAAATAAGCATAAGATGGAAATTATCCACCCTTTTTTTATCCACCATTTTTCTCTGACGCAAAACTACGTGACTTTTTGTTGGTTTGTGTCATTTCATACAAAAAAAAAACAAAAAAATGTCTGTCGATTGGCGATATCGCTAATAGAATAGAAAGCCATCTTGTCTAAGGGGGCTGTACGGAACTATACGTGCGCGAGTCCAACTCACACTTGTAGTAATCGCATGAGACCAATTTCAATACCTAAAGGTTTTTCAATACGAAAACCCATTTAAATATATAATTTTATTGTTATTACTATGAAGTAGAAACTGAATTGAATTTGATATTGTGATCTGTCGGAAACTCGAGCTAGTTTTTTTTTCATAATCGATAGGTTAATAGCGTTTATCCACTATCTCGTCACACAGTGATGATGCGATCTAAGATGTAGCACGCTTTCTTAGAAGATATTCCTGAAGTAAAGACTCGCAAATCAGCGAGGCTTTAGAGCAGCCTTTCTCAAAGTGGGCATTAACGCACCCTTGCTTGTGGGCGCTGCAGGCCTGAAGGGGGGCGGTAAGAGACAAAAAATAATGGGTGCGTTGTGTACAAACTACTGCGCTCAGAAGGCCAATTCTCGTAAAAAACATTGTTGAAATTACATTTCAATATCATTTCGATCACAAATAATACCCTCAAAGTAGCTCAAAACAACCTTAAAGTCACCTTTTTGCAAAAAAAAACTGACTTTGAGGGTATTTTTTGCAATCGAAATGATATTGAAATGTAATTTGAACAATGTTATTTACGAGAATTGGCCTTCAGGTTTCAAGTTAACTCTTGCGGGTTATAGTTAAAGTCTCGTTTAGAATTAATGTTTAAGGTGAAAGGGTACCGGCGCACTCTCCATACAAACGTAGTCGACTGTTTTCTCCCTGGATAATGACACTAGCACAAATATTATTGTTGTATAAATAAAACCTCTAACTGCCATGACTATTCCCCTATGTCTTGGTTTTTTTTTTCATTTTCTAATTATCATAGAAATTAAGTTGGTCTTATTGGTCATGGCAGTTATAAGTTTTGTGCAACAAAAATATTTATTCTAGTGTCATTATCCAGGGAGGAAACAGTCGACTACGTTTGTATGGAGAGAGCGCCCGGTACCATTTCCTCTTAATCAAATTAATTATTGTGAGCTCGTATAGTTCACAATAATTAATTTAATTTTATGTTAAAGTGGTTTCTAAGTAGGTGAAAAAATGGGCACAGTAAAAAATAATTTATTCTCAAAGCGGGCAGTAGACAAAATAAGTTTGGGAACCCCTGCCTTAGAAGGACGTAGGTAAAGGTAGGATGACCGCAGTGGACCTGACCTATACCACCCGTTTATCTAATGACCCGTTTTTAAGAAGTTTTCTCATTTTTTTTTTACGAAATATTTCGTTTATAAGTAAGGTGGTCTTAATAAGTAGGTATATCAGCAAAAAACTTGAGTAGTTTTCTAATTTTTGCGAAATATTTCGTTTATAAGTAAGGTGGTTTTAATAAGTAGGTATATCTGCAAAAACCTTTTTACCAATGTTAAAAATGATTGTATTCTACGTCAACTAATTAGCTAGATACTACCGCCTTAACAGATATCAAGATTCCATCAAAGAGAATCTCCTTAAGCCAGCAAACCCTCCGAGACACTAATTAAGATCAACATTATCCTATTAAACTAAAGACATTAACAAGCAACGAGCAAAAACTTCACAATACAGTAGGAATGGACGGCCGTGGGAATTGACATAGCTAAATATAGAATAGGTATAACAATTAGATACCTGTTTGAAAGTAGGATAAATATTGTGTTAGAGAATTTATTGAAATAGGTTGACAGGAGGATAAAATGAACGGAGACTACTGAGGGAGATTTTTTGGTGGTGTTTGTGAAACGCATGGCGATTACTCTACGGCTTTTGCTTGACGACCCAGTTGGCACAATGGTCACCATGCCGGACTGTCAAACACAGGGTTGCGGGTTCGATTCCCGCCTCAGACATGTATTTATGCTTAGATATTTGTCTGTGGTCTGGTTGTATCTATGTATTATAAGTATATATTTACTAAAGAAAAGTTTATAGGTAGTATATCCGTTGTCTAGCACCCATAACACAAGTCTAGTTACTTAGCTTGGGGCTAGATGGCGATGTATGGTGTGTCCTGCAATATTTATTTATTTATTTGCTAGTTCGATTACCGAACTGTTGCAACTTTGTTTTTCGCGCCTACTTATACTTGTATTCGGGTTGTTTTCCTCAATCAGACCCTTTTTAATTGGGTCCTTTTTGCGTGAGGATGGAGTAGGCTTGCCCAGCACCTACTATCCTCTCAGCTAAGTCGACCATGTCCAGAGGAGAGAACTTGTCAATACTTTTGGAGCCAACTAAGCCGCGGTTTTCATCACGATGTTTTCCGTCACCGTAAGAGCAATGTCAATTATCGCACATAGTTTTTTTAAGAAAAAATCATAGGTGAACGGCCGGTCGGGATTTGAACCCACGACCTTCGGAATGAGGTATCTATCACTAAGCCAACAACGCTCTCGCGCCTATCTTTGTATGTATGTTTGTTTGTAATATTCTTTATTCCCTCATATCTTTCAAACCATTCGATCAATTTACTTAATTAAGGTATCGTTAGATTCGTCTCATTAGTCCAAGTGTTCTTAGATGGGTGACATAAAAAATGGGGGCTGCTAGATTTCATTGTTTAAGGTTAAGCCAATTTTTTTTCCATCTTTTTCCTTGTTTCAGTGTTTTGGTTGGCCGAACTACTGCAATTTTACAGTGTATAATACAACTATGTTTAAAATCTATTCAGGGACCCCAATATCATTGCACAACAGCTTGGGGGATCCCAAAGCTATATGGCTTAAGCTATAAGGATGGCCGTTGCAGGGTGACCAATTGACCACGGCTAGGTCAAGGTCCGCGTTTGACCACTATCACACCGCTTGATCGTAGGTGACGATGCTGTCTAAGATGTAGCTCGTTTTCCTAGAAGTAACTGTTCACTCGCGATTTGAAGACCTCCAAATTGTATAAATCAGGGAAAACAGACGCAGGCAACTGATTCCATTCCCTTAGTTTAGTTTAGATTTACGGGGCTGTTTCCGCACTTAGCCTCATTATTTGGGCCATTGTGCGTCTGTGAATATCCTACTTGTCACTCCAACCATCCCAGGTCCTCCCAGAAAGCTAGCAGCCTTTTCCCGAGCCCGTTGATCTGCCACGCTACTGCACTCCATGAGCACGTGCTGTGGGTTTTCTTCTGCCATTCCCTTGCTGTACGAATAAGGAATGACGAAGCAAAACGCTTAGTGTATTTGGGATTTCCACCATGAATCGGTGTCACATATAAGTTTGCCTGGTTCGGTTTCCCCAGATCAGACATTTTTATGTATGGAAGAGGTCGTCTAAACGATGGCGCATCTGACAGCCCGCTTACGTATTAGCTGCTCTGCAGTCGATCTTAATAGAGCAACAGATGATGCCGTTGCCGTGGCTAAGTTTTGGGCGAGGGTAAGATTGGAAGAAAGTAGCCACAGACTTTATCCTGACGCCGCGGTTGACACGAAGGAGAACAATATCATTCAAGACATAAACGAAAAAACTATCCTAGCTTGGCCATGTACAAAAAATGGTACCATTTGCTTGAGTCTAGTCTGGATGAGAATTGCAGGATCAGAAGAGCCAATCTTAGATGGCTGGTTTCTTTAAGGCCTCTATGCCACCACTATGTGTAAGTGGTAGGCCGTAATGGGTTATAAAGCAGGTGCACCATGGAATGCAACAAAGCTCCATAAAATTTTGGGGTTGTGAATGGGTTATGTATGATTACAGTTTGCAATTAGGAGAATTCTTTAGCTTCTTTTGACCTGGGACTCTAGGGAATCTGTTGTAAAAACCTGTTGTTGTTATAAATGCGTCATAATGTGTTACGGATGTTACGAAAGATGAAATATCTGAAATAATTAAGTATTAGTATAAGATTGTTCCGTCGGTATTTATTTACTATACAAATATCCGCCCTATATTTTCATAACATAATTTTGTGATATTAACATAGTATTTTCATTCAATGCACTCGAATGTAAACAGTGATTCATATTAATTCTAATGAAATAGTTTGTTTTTTTGAACTAGTGAAGAAAATATTTATGTAATGAAGGCCAATTAACGTGTTGTTAATTATTTTTATTGTAGTTTTTTAATAATTTACTAGCTGTTGCCCGCGACTTCGTACGCGTAGTAGTTTTTTTATATACTAAAACCTTCCTCTTAAATCACTGTATTTAAAAAAAAAAACCGCATCATTATGCGTTGCTTAGTTTTATAGACCTACTAGCGACCCGTGTTTGACGTGACCGGTGTTTGTGAAACGCATGGCGATTACTCTACGGCTTTTGCTTGACGACCCAGTTGGCACAATGGTCTCCATGCCTGACTGGTAAACACAGGGTCGCGGGTTCGATTCCCGCCTCAGACATGTATTTATGCTTAGATATTTGTCTGTGGTCTGGTTATTTTTATGTATTATAAGTATATATTTACAAAAGAAAAGTATATAAGTAGTATATCCATTGTCTAGCACCCATCACACAAGTCTAGTTACTTAAACTGGAAAACCAAAGGTATTATCATAGCCAGTAAAAATAAAAGAAAATTGCACATAAAACACAAGTTCAACAGTGATAATTTAGAAACGTATAAGAGATATTGTAAAGTCATGAAAAAAGTAATCCGATGTTCCAAAAAACTCTCAAATATTAAATACATAAATAAAAATTCAAACAAAAGTAAAGCAACTTGGACTGTTATAAAACAAAACACTTCACCAGCTAACTACATTCAATCAACGTTAGTTACGCTACTTATAGACAATAAAAAAATAACTGACCCTTCCATCTTAACAGAAAAAATAAATAATCATTTCATTAACTTAAACAATAGTAACTCTCATAAAAATACTACATATAAACCAATTACTGAACCATACCACAAAAGTATTTTTTTAACACCTGTTAGCACTAATGAAGTAATAAATATTATTCATAGTCTAAAAAACAAAAAAAGCACAGGTTTTGATTATATTCCTATCCCATTGATTAAAGCAAGTTTAAATTCAATTATTGGTCCACTAGTTCACATAATAAATTTAAGTTTAGAATCCGGTATATTTCCAGACTACCTTAAAAAATCATTGCTTAAACCATTATTCAAAAAAGGACATAAAAATGACATCAACAACTATAGGCCCATAGCGTTACTTCCTTGTTTTTCTAAGATATTTGAACGAGTTATATACAATAGATTAATTTCCTTTTTTGATTTCAATAAAATAATAAGCAACAACCAATATGGTTTCCAAAAACAAAAAAATACCACTTTAGCTGTATTTAAAATGCTCAAAGAGTCATATGAAGCAATTAATAATAAGAACACAGGTGTTGCCATATTATTAGATCTTAGTAAAGCTTTTGATTGTGTATTACATCATATTCTGCTACAAAAACTTGAACATGTAGGCATAAGAGGCTTAGCGCTCAAATTAATTCAATCTTATTTAGAAAATCGATACCAAGAAACCGTACTCGATGTCTACAATAAGTGTACCAAAACTATTGATAAAATACATTCCAGGCCTGAAAAGACAATCCTAGGAGTACCACAAGGGAGCATCCTGGGCCCCCTCTTATTCTTAATATATGTTAATGAATTTCCTAAAACCATAGAACATTTAACAGTCATGTTTGCGGATGATGCCACTATATTCATTCCTACTACAAATCTAACATCCTCAGAATTTGAAAAAACGATTAATTCTACTATAGATAAAGTAACAATATGGTTTGAGAACATCAACCTCAAAGTAAATGTTAGTAAAACAATGTATATTCATTTTAGAAATTATAGAACTAACCCTCCAAAACTAAATATAGTAAATCAAAATACTCAAATAAAAGAAGTGAAACATACAAAATTTTTAGGTGTTCATATAGACTTTAACTTAAACTGGAAAATTCACATTCAAAGTATAAATAGTAAACTGTCATCCTGCTGCTATATGCTATCCATTCTTATTAATATTTCATCCAGAAATATAGCAAAAAGCGCATACTATGGTTACGCTTACTCCATTTTAAGCTATGGCATAATATTTTGGGGTAACTCGGTAGATATAGAATCAACTTTCCTACTACAAAAGAAATGTATTAGAATCATTTATAACCTTGTTAGCACAGATACTCTCAGAGATATCTTCAGAAAAGAAGAATTCTTAACCTTATGTTGTATTTATATATACGAAATATGTAATTTTGTTAAGAATAATGAAAAATACTTTTTTGCTCAAAAATCCAATCGTTTAGAAAGTATAAGAAATAAGTATAAACAAAATATCTTTGTACCTCAAGTTAATAACGCACTTTACTATAAAAGTCCATATTACAGTGCCATTAAAATTTATAACACATTACCTACAGAACTTAAATCAATCCAAATTAATAGAATATTTAAATGTAAACTAAAGAAATGGCTAATTTGTAAAGCCTATTATGATGTAAAAGAATTCTATGCAGATAACAACACAATATTATACTAAATATTTTATGAATGAAGACTGTTTAGTTTTACATTAAGTAGATAGTATTTAGAGAGTTACCTACATAACTTTTTCTTAAATTGCATGCTCGCAATGGGCAACCTGTGGATGCTATACCTAATTTTAAGAACACCTATGTACACAGGTTTTTAAGCAAATAAATGTTTTTGTATTTGTATTTGTATTAGCTTGGGGCTAGATGGCGATGTGTGGATTGTCCTGCAGTTATTTATTTATTTATTATTTATTTTATTTAAGCCTAAAAGTGGTGAACGGTAAAAAAAAAAGGCCAAGTGCGAGTCGGACCCGCGCACGAAGGGATCCGTACTATTATAATATTCTATTTTCAGTATTTGTTGTTATAGCGGCAACAGAAATACATTATCTGTGAAAATTTCAACTTTCTAGCTATCATGGTTCATGAGATACAGCCTGGTGACAGACATACAGTGGAGTCTTAGTCAATGATCCCGTTTTTCCCCTTTGGGTATAGAACCCTAAAAATTAAGAAAGGATAAAAAGTTGATACTTTCATAGAATCATAAACTTCTTCATAACGAAATAAATATGCAAAAGCAGATGAAACCGCAGGACCTAGTTAGTGTTGTATTTTTAACAATCTTTTGATAAAGTGATAATATTAAACAAATACTTAGTAACATAATATCATAATCCATTTTGAATTGCCTTTAAGATATTGATTATTGAAGGATTAGTCAATGCATTTTTGTATCATCAAAGCAAAATAAATATTAATTCCGTCCATCCTTTATAGAATTGCAATCTCTAGAAAAAGACTCATTACAAAATCTCTGAAACTCTGATCATTCTTAAAATAAATAAATAAATATTGCAGGACTTTCTACACATCGCCATCTAGCCCCAAGCTAAGTAACTAAACTTCTGTTATGGGTGCTAGACAACAGATATATTATGTACTTTTATAATTTTCTTTTGTAAATATTTACTTCACTATCACTACATGGTATAAAATACTCTACTACTACTACTATACTAGGCTAGGTCTTTAAAACTACGCAACGGATTTTGATGCGTTTTTTTTTAATAGATAGAGTAATTAAAGAGGAAGGTTTTTAGATATAATACATGCATAATACAGCCGTGCGAAGCCGGGACGGGTCGCTAGTATAATATTTAGAAACAACCAGACCACAGACAAAATAATATCTAAGCATAAATATTTGTCTAAGGCGGGATTCGAACCCGCAACCCTGTTTTTGGCAGTCCGTCATGTCCGTCCTTGTGCCAACAGGGTCGTCAGAAGTCAGTCATCAAAAGATTCATTGGCTAAATCCAGGATGGATCTAACGAGAATGTATTTCTTATTGGATACAAATTTCAATTTGTGTTTCTACTGAGATTTTTCTACATTAGGTTATCCCTTCCCGGACTATCATGGAATTAATGAGATATGGATTTCTCATTGGAACCAGAACCAAATGAACCGATTTCGTTCCAACCACGGGAAAACTAACCACCACCTCCATAAATGGGGACTAAGGGAGTCACCACAGTGCGGTTGCGGAGCACCTAACCAAACCCTTTCCCATGTGGTAAACGAATGCCCACTTCGCCGTTTTCCCGGTGGAATGTCGGAAGTCCATAAACTTACAACTGCCGCCGCAAGCTGGCTGAAAAACTTGGATATAGAGGTTTGATCCACGCAGGATGAATGCCATACGCCATGATGATGATGATTGGAACCAGATTTTAAGTTGAAGTTCCACTACAAGAGCTAAGAATGTGAAACTTTATCTAGGATTTCATAGGAAAGGATTTTTGGAAATTCAACCCTTGAAAAGGTGAAAAGGGATGTTAAAGTATGTAGTTTGTAGTTACTATTTTATGTATTCTGTGGATATAGAAAATGCATCACTTTATAGGAAATGCATAGATTTTGTTAGTAAGTGTTTCTAAACTATATTCGTTCAGTTTCGTAATGGAATGAGTAAAGTGGAAAACTGAATAGACCAGTCACATTCAGATTTCGTCAGTAAGTCTTTCATTTACTAGTTCAGCTTTGTAAGAAAGACACTAATGCAGGGAAAACTGCAGGGCAGAGCTAGTAATATATTTGTGTGAGTTTGTTCCTTATTCCAATAGTCCTATGATATTTAGTTATTATTAGATCCAGGTCTCCAGCGATACTCTCCAATCTCTAAGATAATGTCAAGGGCCTTCTCAACTTATTGATATAAATGGACAACAACATAATAAAGTTTCAATGCTATAAGGTGGTCTGCTTTTGGATGTTATTGTGCAAATAAAACATGTAGGTTTGTAAAATTATAGAATAGTGGAAACCTGTGAAAAAAAAACAATATAGTGTAGGATTGGATTAGAGGAGATGCCAGAATACTGAAGAAGTGACACTACTGTTTATTAGAATGTTGCATTCGATGATGCTTTGTAGTTGAATTAGAAGTTATGAATAGTGGAATTTCTACTAATATTACCAAGATCTGTTCAGATAATGTTAGAAAAGATATGTGCACAATCTGATCTCACTGATTATGTTAATAAGTACAGGATGAATGAATCTGTAATATGGGTAGGCTGGTAGGTAGTGTGAAGGTTGGAATACTAACCAGCAGGTGGGTGTGGCGTTGTCCACGGTGTCCTGATTGGCCTGCGAAGGAGACTCGGCTCCCCGCGCGCCACCCGCCACTGACGAAGCCGTGGTGACGCTCTCCTATCTCACTGAGCCCTCATCATCTCACGCACAGCACTGTCTGTCAACTCTCCCACACTGACACTAGTTGCATACCTAAAACCACGACACTGCACTGCCTATCACTTGCACACGGTGACTCCGCTGATGTCCAACAATGTCCCGCGCAACAAATCACGCCCCGATATCACAACACAACGCCAAAATTACACGAAAAAATGGCAACCTTTGGCGATACACAAACGCACCAACTCGCGACTCCACCATATAATACTGTAATATTTATAAACTTTCACGGTTTAATTATAGACTAGACGTTACTATTAACGTTTGAACATAAGTAAAAGCTGAGAAAATAATATTTATAAATAGCTTCAGATTATTTTGATACAAATCTATATCGGTCTGTCACTGCATACACACCCCTGACTCGGGTGGTGAGGATCCTCTTCTTTTACTTTACGTTAAGTTTATCTTAGGAAAATTAGCACAAATTAGTTATCTAAGACTACAATTAAATGACCTACACCCTGATAACTACAAAGACATTTTGTAGCAATGACAGCGGATCCGTATCGGCTTCACAGAACCTACAGAAAAAAATCAACATGTCGCCTTCTGTGATACTGCAAGGTGTTTTATCATTGACACTTCAGAATCGAGATAAAGGGGCGTGGTCAACTCGAAAGGTTTTAATCGATTTATTTTATTTAGAAACAAAATAAATAACTCTCTAAAAATATAAAATTATTTTATGTTGTTTCATTTGTTAGTACATAAAAAAATTAAATATAAATCTGTGAAGATAAAAGCATGTATATTTATTGAACTTTTGGTACTATTTAATAAATAAATAAAACTCATTAATTATACTGAAGGTGAGTTATGAAAATGGGATCACTCGATTAAGTTTTTATTATTTTCATGTCTTGTATGTATCGGAAACTTTAATCGATTTAAAAATCGAGACCGATGAACAAGTGTGCACACCACTTTATTTTGATTGATTGTCTATGATTTGATTGATTGAGTCGCTGATAAAATACTGTCAATGTCAATGTTATAAATACATATATTTGTTTGTCAGTGTCAAATTATTTTGCTGTCATTTAGAGTATGTCAGTTTGCTGTCATTATTTTTTTTTTATTTTTTTTTTTCTTTCTTCGGTCATAGACCGAAGTTATGGCTGTGCACTTGCACGCCAATGTCCAGTCTCTTTCGTGATTTTCAGTATCATGTTCTATCTTGAGAGTTTTCTTCGTAAAAATTTCAAGTCTTCTTGGGTTTTAGGAAGGATTTGCGAAGGAGCAAGGATTTGATTTGGGATACGGTTTTTTTTTTTTTTAAAGAAAATTAGGGAAACGTTTATTTACATAAAAACCGGAAAAACGAGTAGGATAGGATCAGCCGGACCGGAAAGGAATAAGATATTGACCTAGAAATAAAAGTAATTGCAATAAATGTCTTGATTTCTTGATTTCTTGATTTCTTGAGAACTACAAAACAATTTTTTACAATATTTACAAAGATAGAATAAGTACTTATATAAATATTTGAATAAAAGTTTATATTTTAATATTATTTAAGGATATATAATTAGATAATGCTAGATATATATGCGGGTCATTGGTCGAAAGTAAGATGTTTAATTGTGTAGGTAAAGCCACATGTAAAGATTCCAACGTTTCATAGAGAAAACTATTATCGAACAACGGGCAATTAAGGAAAATGTGGTTGACATCGCTATCCTCCTCCCCACAGTCACACGCGGCACTCTGCACAATACCAAGTCTGGCAAGGTGAGATGGTGTACAAACGTGACCGAGACGCATTCTTGTTAAAATTGTAGTAGCAGTCTTGGAAAGTTTGATTTTGTAAAACCATGGTTTTTTCAAAATTAACGGTTGAATTTGATAGTAGTATCTGCCTTTTTTTCGAACACTATCTATCCATAATTCGTTCCAGGCATGATACATGTATGTAGAGGGTATTGATGCTAAATCAGAGGGATAATTCAAGTACGGAAATAAGTCACCACATTGCACCGCATCTTTGGCTAGAACATCAGCCTTATAGTTCCCATGAATGCCAGAATGTCCGGGAATCCAAACAAAAACAACAGAAAGTCCCCTCAAAGTACATTCGTACACTTTATCCTTTATCTCAAAAATTAATGGAAAATACTTACAAGATTTAAGTGAGAAACGTTTTAAAGCTAGAAGAGCACTTTTAGAATCTGTAAAGACAACTGTTTTTTTAAGTTTCATGAGCAAAATTAATTCGATGGATTTAAGTATTCCAAAGCATTCCCCAGTAAAGACTGACGATTCAGGAGGTAATTTGACTTTCTGAACTATATTACTCTGCTTGTGAAATACTCCAACTCCAACACAGCCTTCCGGTGTCAATTTTGAAGCATCACAGAAAATTTGATGCCAATGTGGCCATTCGGAGTTAACAGCAAAGTTAAATTCTTGCTGAGCGTTAGGAGTATCTTTGCCAATACCTATACTGTCATGAACTTCTAAAGGAGAGGTTAAGGCTTTAAAATTACTATTGAAAATAGGTAAACGCGGCGACATGTAAGTAGGTGCTTGGACGGATAAAAATCTTTCCCAACTAATACATAAGCAGGGGGTTTGTTTGTGTGTCCAATAGGGAGTATTTAATTGTTGTGATAAGTCATACAGTTTAGGAATTAATGGATGATTGGAAAATTGAAGGACACGATAGAAGAATCTATCACATAAAAATTGTCGTCTTAGGTGAAGGGGTGGATCTGCACATTCTACCCTTAGGGCATTTAGAGGGCTGGATTTCATAGCCCCTGCAACAATTCTTAGAGCTTTAGCTTGAATAGTATCTAATTTCTTTAAAGCAGTTTTATTGCAAGGCTCTAACAAAAAGGTGCCATAATCCAAAACACTTCTAATGAGGGCATTGTAAATAAGTTTTAAGGAGTAAGGATGGGCACCCCACCAGACCCCAGCAAGACATCTCAAGATGTTTAAGGTCTGCTCGCACTTACTCACTAGATAATCAACATGTTGAGACCCTGATAATTTTGAATCTAGCACTACACCTAAAAATTTAACATGTGACACGACGGGCAAAGCTGTATTATCGTATTTTACTTCTAGGAGAGGTGGATTCCTATGTCGAGAAAACCAAACTACAGAACTTTTGTTTATTGATAGTTCCAAGCCGTTGCTGTTCAACCACGACTTCAAATGAGTGAGTGAATTCGTTAGATCTGAAGAAGCTCGAGAAGCAGACTGGTTAACGGAATACAATAGCAGGTCATCTGCATATTGCAAAATATTAGCCGTATTATGTAATGAAGTCTCAAGGTCATTGGTGTAAATGTTATATAGAAGAGGACTAAGGACTGAGCCTTGAGGAAGACCTCTCCAAAGAGTTCGGTGATCGGAATTTAGGGATAATTGTCTGCCCGATAGTATATTAATTATAAAATTGATAAGTAAAATAGGAACATTTAAATTAAGAAGTTTCTTCTTTAAGATGGTTAAAAGAACGTTATCATATGCAGATTTTATGTCTAAAAAAGCGGCTATAACAAAATTATTTTGTGTAAAAGCAAGTCTAATATCAGTGACAAAAATGCTTAAGTTATCTAGTGTACTCTTTCCTCTGCGGAACCCGTATTGTGAATCTGATAATAAATTATAGCTTTCAATATAAAACTCTAACCTATTTTTCACAAGATGTTCGGCCACTTTCGCAATAACTGACGAAAGCGCTATTGGTCTAAAGGAGGAAATATCTGACGACAATTTATGAGGTTTCAAAATGGGCAACACTAATTGGGATTTCCATGATGTCGGAATGTCACCTGTCAACATGACAGAATTGATAATGTCAAGAAAATATTGTAAACTGTTTTCTGCAAGGTTCGAGATAAAACTATAAATTATGCCATCTTCTCCTGGTGCTGAATCACGGAGATAAGATAAAATGCCTTTCAGCTCCTCTAACGTAAAAGGAGAGCTGAGCCCAGTAGGATCGTCACTATGGCATTGTAGTCTATGTGGAATGACTAGCTCTGCTTCTGGTACAAAAGGAGGGGCCAAATTGTCCAGGTATTCAGACGTTTGAGATGGTGGTAACGTAGTGAAGGAACTCTCAGACATTGCACCCTTAAACCTTCTGATATTAGACCAGACTAAGCTTGCAGGAGTATTTGGAGAGACTGAAGAACAAAACGATCTCCAGCCCAAGAAACGTTTTTCTTTCAAAAGTTTTTTAGTTGTACTCATCACTTCTATTAAACTATTGAAATTCTCAAGTGTCATCTTATTTTTATATTTTAATTCAGCCTTCTTTCTTTGCTTTACTGCTGCTGTACAGTCACTGTCCCACCACGGGGGTGAAGGAATTAATTGGGACTTACTTCTGGTCGTATAAACATTATCAGCTGATTCAATGATTAAATTAGAGAAAGCATCAGAACAAACCTCTTCAGAGGAGCTAGATATTGATGGTAAGCTAGGTATATTATTCTCTACATAATCTCTAAATAAATACCATTTACTATTATCTGGTATTCTGTATCTTTTATGTAGGTTAGGGTCAACATTAGGCTGAATATTGTTGTTTGGGAAAGTAATTAGTATAGGGAAATGATCGCTGCCAAAAGATGATGAAAGAGTTTCCCAAGTTAAAAGACCGGAAAATTGAGAGGAAGTGAGAGAAAGGTCAATTGCACTTTTAGCTTCTGTAGGTTTAGTTCTAAGGGTTGGAGAGCCAGTATTTAATACACATAAATCATAGTTATCCAGTATGTCTACAACAAGGTTGCCATATGAATCTGTTTTAGAACACCCCCACATTGTATGATGTGCATTGAGATCACCAAACAGCATGAGAGGTTTAGGTAAGTTAAGAATAATATTATTTAGTTCAAGGAAAATATCATGTGAAGGATGAGATATATAAATAGATACTATACATATATTATTTACAGTAGCTGCTACTATACAAAAGCCATTATTAGAAGAAGGGATAGGGTGAAGTTTGAAAGAAATTTTACTATTTACAAGAAGTGCAGTACCACTGCAACCATCTGGCCTATCACTGCGCAGGCAGGAATAGCCAGATACTTTAAATGTAGAACCTGGTTTTAGCCAGGTCTCATTCAAAATAACTATTGATGGCTTGTACTTATTAAGAAGAAAAGTGAAATCACTTTTCTTACTTCTAATACTACGGCAATTCCACTGTAGTATTTTGTGGATTTTGTGATCCATTGTGTACTGTAGTTTTATTGATAGCTTCAATCATAATGGCAGCGTGGTCAGGGTTAATGAGGTGGGACTGAGAGAAAGAGTTAATTAAAGTAGTTATGATATCGAATACATTCATATTATTATTAGGTGATCTCAATGCACATCCTTTACTGGGTGATGGCATGTCGTAGTCTTTAACTAATTGTTTATGGGCAACTTGATCATATTGAGTGGAAGAATAAGATTTTTTAGGGGTATGGGGTTTTAAAAACACTGTCTTTTTGTATGATGTTGTGGGTGAGGTGTTTTGTGTGAAGTTACGATGTTGTGGACTATTTGACAGTTGGTCTTTAGAGACCCTCCGTCCGTTCAAAACATCTACAAACGACTTATGCACTGCAGGATGTAACTTAGACGCTTCGACATAAGATATACAAGAGTCCGCCATGGTTTTTTTAATTGAAGTTTGTCTTGAATATTCAGGACATGATTTACTTGTAGCACAGTGACTACCACCACACAGGAGGCAAGATACAAGGTCTTCTTCAATTTTACATGAGGAACCATCGTGACCTTCGCCACATTTGTAACACCTAGGTTTAGATCGACATTGTACCTTAGTATGTCCAAAACGGCAGCATGCAAAGCATTGAATAGTTGGATAAATGTATAGTTCTACTGGTAATGCATTATAGCACATGTAAATGCGTCTTGGTAGCACCTGTCCATCGAAAGTGAGAACAATTGTTTGGGACGGTTTCCAGGTTGGCTTACCGTCTACAGTGACTTTATAGTTTAAGCGTCTCATTTTTAAAACCTTTCCACACCCAAATGGCAAGTTAATATTTTCCAGAACTTCTGAGTCAGACCAGTCAGTAGGTACACCACGAACAATTCCTTGTCTCGTTATATTGAACGATGGAATAAAAGCCTTAAATTTATTTTCGGGTAATTTAGTACTAGTCAAAAAATTGTTAGCATCTAAATAATTGGTAAAGGAGAGGGACATTCTATTGCGACCAATACGTTTTACACTTCCATTTACAATGTTATAAAAATTATGTTTTGTTAGAAATTTGCCAAATGTAATGGGGTGCAATGTGTAACTATCGTCTAAGTCAGTGGTATCTTTTTGTACATGAATTAAAAAAGGAGAAACATCTGTAGACTCATACTGTGTACGAGCAACAGGCAGTGGACGCCCAGTTTTATCATTAGTTACATTAGTATGTGCAGGGCCAGGTGCAACTATGGTGGGAGTAGACTGTTGAACAATAAGATTTTGTGTAGCAGTGGTGTTCTGATTTTGAGCTGGATGTTCGACAATAATATCGTTTTCTGAACAATTGCATAGGCTATTTGCATCAGCTGTATTGGAATGTTTACTAAGCTTTTTCTTTTTTCTACAAGTTTTGCATTTTTTGCTAGCATGCAAACGCTGTCTCTTTGTACCTTTTTTGTTATTTGTTGTGGCAGACCCGCTAAGTGTAACAGACTTGTTAGATAGGGAAGAGCCATCAGACTCCATTCCCGACTCTGACAAGGTCACATAATATCCCGCAGGAGGTGGATCCATGTCCATGGATCCACCTCCGGGGTCCGGTTGGTCGGGCGGCTTGTTCATCGCCGCCCCCTCTAACTAAATATATTAAAAAACTTACCCACTAGAAGAAATATTTACATAAACAACTAAGCTAAATAAAATATAAACATTAAATAAAAACTTCACCCTCCTGATCGCTATTTAAAACTAATAAAATTAATTTTTAAATTTTCTCTTTAAAAAACGCGCCTACTCTCTTTCGTCGTTTCCCGCCTTTTTCTGTCATTATTTATAAACAAGCAAACATACAGGGGTAAGTTCAATACCTCGGAGCGCGGTTGTTGGAGGGTTTTTTCAACTCACTCCAAGGTATTGAACAACTACGGTTGTTCTATAACCTAAAATATTTGAAATTGACAGTTGACATGTAATTCTCCTCCGATTTCGTTGTGGTTTGGATTGTTCTGAGATAATTTCCGAGTTTTTGCTTTGTTTTGACCTTCGCTTCGTTACTGGATCTGATTCACCATGATCCAAACGTCGTCGACCATCGCACTCATCCCGGACTCCGGTTGCTCGCATAACTGAAAAACCTTCTCAAAACACACGGACATATTTGGGTCCAGAACAAGCATAAATTCTTCTACCATTTTAAAATATGTTGCAAAAATTCTTCAAAATTTATATTTTGCCGGTCATATTTTGACATAATGAAATGTCAATTAGCTGTCAGAGTGAAAAACAACCATCGTCCGTGACGGTTGTTTGGTTGCAACGCTCATAGGTTTGGAACGAACGGTTGTCTGTCAGAGCGAAAATTCACCGAGGTTCTGAACGGGCCAGAGTGCTCTCGGAGCGCGCTCGAGCGTAGGTTTGGAACGCGGCCCAGGTGAAACTAATAAAAGCGTGTTAAAAAGTGGCAACATTGACTTTGCCGCTGTCACTGTCATATTTGTTGACATTTTTTTTCCCGGTACTCTGAACTCAAGATTTTCGTAAATTATTTTTCATCTTTCTTCATTTTGTGAATTAGAACATTACACTAACGAGTATTTGAGTGAAAAAATCGGACAAAAATATTTAATTTATTTATATAATTTTATGTGCAATTAAATTAAATAAAACACAAAGTTTGACCAATATAATAATTATATATTTAAAATTTTACATCTTTTTACATTTTTAGGATTCTTCAACTTCTTCTTCGTCGGAACTTTCGTCTTCGCTTTGTCTATTTTTAAATACCGTGCTGGCAGACATCATTTCTATTGCCTCCTTTGAGAAAGGCTGTCTTTTTTTATTTTGCGTCTTTCTGCTGCAGCTGATAAATGGATCTGAACTTAAAAGAAGTCTGTTTATTATATCTATGTTGCAGTCTCTGCGCGAAAATTTGCGGGAAAAATGTAATCTGTATTGCCTAAAATGTTTGTTTCGGGCTTCAGCTGCCTCTTCCGATAACTGGCCAATAGGTAGGAGTGCATGAGCTATTACTTCACCTCCATGTATCAAAATTTTGTGTATGGTTGGTGACATGGGATGCCAACCATACAGATCGACATATATTTTTGCAGTTTCATTTGCGTATGCTTCAAATTTTTCTACATCAATGTTATTGCCTTGATATTACTTCTAATATGACTTTAAACCTTTTTATTAAATCGACATTGATGCCAGTTATTCTTGAGGAGCGTTCCGGATCTGCAAAAAATCTCCTTGACGTGTTCCCGTCATTAGTGTTCCCAAACCCTGCTTTGGGAACATCTACGAGTAATCCCATTTCCTCTTTAAAGGCTTTTTGTAGTTTTTCTTTAGTCTCTTTTACAATTCTTTTTTCTTCTGTAGACCGTGCTTGCCATTTTTGTAAAGGCAATTTATAGGCTAAATGTAAAATAGATTCGAAAAATCGAATTCTTGCGTGAAGAATTGATAATCCAAACTTCAACGTTTCTACTTTACTTTCTTTTTTAATTAATTTATTAAAATCCTTCGAAGTCTGTCCGCAAATGTAGCATCTCATTGTAGATGAGGTGTCTGTAGCAGCATTACATACCTTGCCATCAATCATGGTAAGTAACAGTTTATGTTTTATTTTGCTGCCATCAATTTCTGTCTCCTGAAGCTGTTCGGCTTGGTTTTCAATGTATTGTATTTCTTGTTTTGTGATATCTTTTGTTTCATTTATAAATCTTATACGTATGGGTCTGCAGAATCTGACTGAAGACGGAACCGGATTTTGCCAAATGATTTTTTTCTCCTCTTCTTCAATGATAACAGATAGTCTTAGAGGCACTAGTGAGCTTTGAAAAATATTTGCATCACTATCTCCGTGATTTTCGAATTTTTGCTTGTATTGTGTCTGCTGAGATCCGTCACATCCCCATTTCGAAATTAACACCATATTTTGTTTTTCTTCTTCAGTGCATGACGTATTGACAACCTCCGCTATATATTTGTACAAGCGCAATGCAGTGTGATTTAGTAATGCTTGAAGTTTAACTTCTGCGCTTGTCTCAGTGACATGTATTGATTCTTCCTCGGGATAACATTCAATCTTAGCCATTTGTATGACAGAATAGCATGGGTAAATAGCTTTACCAGATCTGTGGATTATTTCCCATTGTCTTCTAGTGAAATCACCTTCAACAAAGATAGCCAGTGCTTCTGCTGGCGTATATTTTTTTACAGTTGTTTGCTTCTTGGTACTAGAAATAACTTTTCTAAGTTTAGTAGCTCTGGTGGGTGAAGCCATTAATTCTTTAATTATTTTTGATGCATCTTTATTTCCTGAAGTGCCCTGACTCACGCCAGCAGCATAAGTCAACTCCTCGACAGATACTTGTTCACGCAGATCTTTTGTTTTTCTCCGTTTGCTACGGTCACACACATCTTCAAATGATTTTTTTGGACGTCCAGGTTTTGGTTAGGGCATTTCAGGCCAGTTAGGTAATTCCATCGAAGATGTAAGCCACACTTCATTACTTTTAAAAAACCGTTCTTCTTTGTATGAAGCTCCTCTCCACTTCTTTTTGAATTCACTTTTAAAGTGCTTCAAACCATTTACCATTTTATGTTTCTCATGTTCCGGACAATTTGTCAATTGGACAAGTCTATCTTCAAACAATGAAAACTTTTCTTCTATTTTGTGGCCCTTGAATTCATTCAAGATCTCCCACAATGCTCTTCTAGTAAATATCTTGATAGTTCTCGAATTATCTGTACGACAAATAAATAAATATATTAACTTAAAATAATTGTGTAATTTTTACGTACAATTTAAAAGTCATATAAAACAAAATGGCGGACGTAGGCGGATGGTTTTATTATGATTTACAATAGCCAACAAATCAATTATTATATTGTTATAAAAGTTGTAGCCCGACAAGACACGACATATACATAAAAACACGATTGTTTGAAAAAGTAAAGCAAAAAAATGTACCTAAATTGTAACTGTTTTCATATCACATAAAAATATAAATTTTATACGACAAAGTAATCATGTAATATTTTAAAATGTAGTACATACCTTCTTCTGCCATATCCAATAAAAGTTTTTTCTAAATTGAACCACACAAACACACAACTGTGAAGCGAAGTTATAGTGCGAACAAAAGTGCCGAAAACAAAGACATGCGACTCCACGAACGGCTGAGTTTCGACTGATTTGTTAAAACAGGTCTAGGGCGGGGGGATTTTTAATGGCCGCCGTCTAAAAGGTCGGTTACCTGGCTATAGGAACAATAGCTTACATGACACTTTTGACTAAGTTGCGCATTTTTACTTATGTCCGATTTTATTGATCTAATAATCGTTAGTGCATTAATAAATTGGTTCAATAGCCACTGAATTACAAAGTTTACGATGGCTAATCACAATAGAACATTAAAGTTGATTGCTTCTAAGCTAGGACTGGAAGAAGAAGAAAAAGTTCTAGGGTAAGTTTTCCGCTACTCCTAAACTCTATTTTTCGACTTAAATTAAGTTAATTAGACAGTAAAAGACATAAATAGATACTTTAAAGCTGACTCAACGCTCTACATCGGCATTTTGATTGTAATCAGGCCGTTATCACAATGTAAAAATACTTACTAGGTACTTAATTTACAGGAAGGCTGCCGAGTTTGAAAGGCTACTGCAAATCAGGCCATTTTCGCCGCGTTAAATTTACATAACGTAGGTCTAACTATTTACAGGAAGGCTGCTGAGTTTGAAAGGTTACTGCAAATGAAGTCAGTTGCTGGTAGCAATATAAGCGATACTAGTAAAGTAGTAATATGTTTGGACCTGGCTGCTGGATTATTTAGTGTGGACTTAGATTTGGTAAGAATTTTCAACTACTATCTGCGCCCTATGGTTTTACTCGCGTAAGTCCCGATCCCGCGGGATTTTTGGGATCAAATGTATCCTATATCCTTCTCAATTCCTTAAACTACCACTATCCCAATTTACATCTAAATCGGTTCAGTTGTTTGACTGTGAAGATGGAACAAACAAACAAATGAATAAACTTTTGGATTAATAATATTTTTAAGATTTAGCATCCTACGGTTTCACCCGCCCAAAAGTAGCCTAGGTGCTTCTCTCTAAATCATGGATTGACTAATAAGTACAAATTTTCATAATAATTAATTAATTATGACTGTTATGTGGGAACAAATAAGCCCATTTGTTGACTTAGTATGGATACCTACTTTACTTCTTGAAATTATTAATTAAGATGTTCCTAAATTACGCGATTATATCTATACTATTATTATAAAGCTGAAGAGTTTCTTTGTTTGTTTGAACGCTCTAATTTCAGGAACTACGGGTTTGAGTTGAAATAATCTTTTTGTGTTGGATAGTCCATTTATCGAGGAAGGCTCTATGCTACTTTTCATTTTGATATTCCCACGGGATCGGGACTAACGCGGGTGAAACCGCTGGGCGCAGCTAGTAATATTATAAAGAGGAAATATTTGATTGTCTCCAAAACTACTGGACCGATTTTGATAAATCTTGGTATGAAGATACATTGATTTATTGACAGTAGCTTAGGCTACTTTTTATCCCGATAGTCCCACAGGCTCGGGAGTTACGCGGGGTGATGCTATCTGTTAATATATTTTCATTGTAATTTTGCATATTTTACAGAAAACAGCAATAAAATACTCCGGTCTCAAGCCCTCAGCATACAACAACTGTAAAAAAGTAGTACAGAATCTTCTAGAACTAGACAAGGACTGGCTTACGATCCCAAAACTGTGTGCAGCGTTGCAATGTACAGCTGTCCAGGAGTTGGCTGAGAAGATTGTTAACGAGTACCAGAAACATGCTAAAATGGTAAGATAGTCAAACAATTATTACGAGTACCAAAAATCTTGCTTAAATGGTAGATATTTATAGACTTCCTCTGTATACAAGTCTAAAATGGTTCCAATTTGATTTTTCTGTCCGCGCCGATCTCGCGCGACAGGAGCGTGTTCCACGGGAGCTTTGAGGGGGGAAGAGGTTTTTTCAAGGTTAATTGAAATACGAAGCACGTCTCTCATCGATTATTTGTTGCATTGGTCTGTAAATCTGTGTCAATAATATAAAGAGGTAAAGTTTGTGAAGTTGTAGGGGACATGCTATGAGATCAACATGATGGGCTTAGCAACAGCCAGTGAATCAATTTGGATGAAATTTTGCATAGAGATAGTTTGGGGGTAGCTGAGTCTCACAGGCTATTTATTATCCCGGAATTCCCACGGGGTGCAGCTAGAAGTACAAATAATGAGGATCAAGTAACTACTGCTTTTCTGATTAGTTTTTTTTTATGTTTTCAGGAAATTGATTTACAGCTACCTCATTATATTTGTATGGGTGTCTTCCATGCTTGCAGGTTAGTTACTAGTTCAAATAATAAATCATTTATTATAATGCGTCAAATCTGGTAGATCAGATTTTTTACAGACTTGTTTGTTTGTGATCTAGTTTGTGTCCTCGAGCGCCGAACGCAACTTTGTCAAAAATCGAATAAACCGCGATTACAACCCTAAAGAACTAGTTTTAGAAAAAACTTTCATGGGACGTTTTTAAAGTAGACTAAATTTGCTAAAAAATGATACTAGACCTGTCTCTGTAGACCCAATAGTTTCCGAGATTAAGCCTTGCAAAGTATATCATTTTTTTTTCGCAATATTTTGCGTCACGCATGCTGTGATGTATAAGTTACTGGACTATTAGTTACAGTTTTTTCAAAAGGTATTGGTACGTAGGTATGTAACGTCAGCACTTTTGTTGCAAATTTGGTTTTTGTAGGTATTTTATTTATGTCACTTTTCTTGCAAACTTCTCAAAAAGGTCATGTTTCGAGGTAGAATTTACAAGGCTAGCATGTTTTTTTTATTATATGCACTACTATCTAGCTAGCGCGAGCGACGTCGTCAAAATCTAGAGATGTAAAACAAAGAAGATATGCGCGAACATCCATAAAAAAATACATACAACCGAATTGAGAACCTCCTCCTTTTTTTGAAGTTGGTTAAAAATAAATGTTGTTCAAAAATTTCATACAAATCGGTTCAGCCGTTTAGGTGGACATAGGTAACTAACACCGCGACACGAGAATTTTATATTTTAATAGCTGTCCCGGCAAACGTTGTTTTGCCATTTACAAAAAAAACTTTAAGAAACAAAATAAAAAATGATAGTAGCCGATTCTCAGACCTACTGAATTTGCATATAAAATTTCATAAAAATTGGTCAAGCCGTTTCGGAGAAGTATGAATTTTATATAGACGACCGCCCATGGCTTCGCACGGCTATATTATGCACGTATTATACATATAAACCTTCCTCTTGAAACACTCTATCTATCTATTAAAAAAACCGCATCAAAATCCGTTGCGTAGTTTTAAAGATTTAAGTATACATTAGGATATAGGGACAGAGAAAGCGACTTTGTTTTATACTATGTAGTGATAGTGATATATAGGGATAAAGTTTTGTGGTTTTCTATCTTCAGTCTCGCCTCCCTATAGCGTCGATATACAATGCCTATCGACCAGAAACTTGCAGAGAAGAACATGTCCTTCAGCATTGCTGGAATCTAGAGCATATAGGACCGAAATTGAGTTTAACTAGCGACCCGCCCCGGCTTCGCACGGCTCTATTATGCATGTATTATATATAAAAACCTTCCTCGTTAATCACTTTATCTATTTAAAAAAACCGCATCAAAATCCGTTGCGTAGTTTTAAAGATCTAAGCATACAAAGGGACATAGGGACGGCGAAAAGTGACTTATTTTATACTAGCGACCCGCTCCGGCTTCGCACGGCTATATTATGCATGTATTATACATATAAACCTTCCTCTTGAATCACTCTATCTATTAAAAAAAACCGCATCAAAATCCGTTGCGTAGTTTTAAAGATCTAAGCATACAAAGGGAAATAGGGACAGAAAAAGCGACTTTGATTTATACAGTGACTATGTAGTGATGTAAAACTTTCTTTACTAAGCAATTTTATTGTTTTTTCAATTCCAGAATAAATAAAGTAAAGATATCAAAGTCTAAGATAATAGAGAAATCTCGTCTTAAACTATCGCAGTGGGCCAAATTAGATACAGAATGGACGAAGTTCGTTGACCAATATTTCTCAATGGCCAAGAAGAAACGCGGCAGGCCGACCAAGAATGCTGAAGCCATAAGTAAGTAATAGAACATAGCTATTATTTGAAGTGATAACGTTTTATAAATTGATGAACACCGGTAGCACTCACAAAGAAGTGTGACGTCATCGCTCACGTTCCGTTTTTGACAAGGTAACCATCGCAATGTCACTTACGTTTCAGGAACGTGAGTTATTGACAAGGTAAACATACCAACGATAATACGTTGCTATGGTTACCATCAACGTTTTGTTAAGACGTTATCGCGTAAAATTATCGTCCGTAAACCGAATTTACAGACAAACATTGTTTAATAACCATTCCGAAGCAGTTTATAGTTAAGACCAGTGTGAGGCTGTAAATTTCCATACAAAAAGCGGTACCGTTTTCCCCCCCCCATAAACGAAGTCCGATTTTGATAATTTTTGAAAATGTTCTAGATCTAATGGAGAACTAGGTTTGACCGTTTTTATTTTAAAGTAATATTGCCTAAGATAAAAGTTATCTGAATATCTATATTTTTAACTTAAAAACTTCATCGAGCGTTTCAATTGTTTTATAAACTGAATTACCAAAAAAGAAAAACGTATAAACCTAGAATAAGATGCAGTGAAATAAACGAGACCAAATTTATTGTGAAGGATAAAGGGGGTAAAAACGTTGCGACCCGCAACATTATTTAAATGCAAAATGAAGGCAATTACGTCCGACCTTAAACTCTCTCTATCGCACGATACGGGTCATTTTTGAAAATACCTACTCGCGCTGCGTATCGAAAACTCATGATTCTCTTAAACTAGCTGCATCCTGCGGTTTTATCCACGGTGTCTCTTACAAACACAGAATACATAATACCTACTACGAACAACAAACTTAAACAGCCCTTTTTTACCCCTATTTGGAGGTCAAATTTCCAAAAATCCTTAAAAGGTACCCCCATGCAAAGTTTTAGACTCTGATCTCTTGAAGTTTTTGTAATATACAATGTGTTTCAGCGAAGGGGTTTTAATCAGCTGTTTCATACAAAAACTTCCAACGAAATGTTCGAATTTCCAAAAGTCGTAGAACAAATCCTGTTCGCCTAGACGTCTAAAATAACCACCTTTCGTATTAAAACCCCTTCGCTGAATCACATTGTATATAGATTCAAAAGGTTTCTGTTTAGATGTCCTTCGAATTTCCAACTTTTTATAGTCAATTATTTGTCCTAATAAAACTGTCCAAAATATAAAAAAAAATCTTACGAATATTTATCGCTAAAGACCAAATAATTTATGTTTAAAAATATGTAATCACTTTCGCGCCAAAAATTCCATCAAGATCTTCTCAATTCCAGTTGAACAAGAAGAAATGGAAATAGACCTTCCACAAAAAGAAGAAATACAAGAAATTCAAATTGAATCATACGACGATTGGAAAAAACGCATGCTAGATATTGCTTACAAAGAATTAAGAGAGTTAGAAAAAACAGAAAAAGTGGAAAAGAAAATGGATTCCAAAGAAATGACGCCTAGACGGTCACCGAGAAAAACGCCACAGAAATATTCTCCGTATAAAAGTCCGAGTAAAACCAAGGGCGTTAGGCTACTGTTCCCTTTAGAATTATGATTATGAATTACTGAATTGAATTGGTACTGAGTTTTTTTTAAATTATTCAATAAATAGTACAAAATAATTGTAACTGTAAGTTCATGCCAAAAAATACGTCGCCAAAATTAGGAGCTCGAGAAACACGTCCGCTCGCGTCAATGTTTTTGGTACGACTGATTAAAATGCCTAAAATTAAAAACCCTGTTTGTGTATATGTTTAATTATGTTATTATTTTGTCTTTTAATGTTATTGACTTCTCTTAAATATAAGTTTTGACGAAAAATATATAGATGTTTTATTATGAAGAAACTTAAAAAATACGTTAAAATTACATTATTAAACTAAAACTACTTAGGTATTACGAATATTTTAAAGAACCAGTAAAGTATTTTAACTTAAATTAGCTCTAAAGCATAGCAATTGATTCACTAATGTTAACCACTAACCAAAAATTAAATCTTTCGGTCTATTTAGAAAAGGGGTGACATTAAGGTGAAAGGGTACCTGCGCTCTCTCCATACAAACGTAGTTGACTGTTTCCTCCCTGGATAATGACACTAGCACAAATATTTTTGTGCCATAAAACCTATAACTGATGGCAGTTAAGAATAAAATAATAAAAAACTATTTTTTGTTTTTTATTATTTTATTCTTAACTTCTATGATAATTAGAAAATGAAAAAATCCAAAACAAAGAAAAATATTTTTGCTAGTGTCATTATGTTAAATATTTGTGCTAGTGTTATGTTACGTTTGTATGGGGAGAGCGCAGGTGCCCTTTCACCTTATTTTTTTCCGTCTAGCCCCCTTTCGCAACGTGCGCTATGGAACTTTCGTTCCAAAAAAACATTATAGGCATATACTCGTAGGTCACATCTATATGGCCATGCCATTCATACAAAATGTTACAAATAACAATATTATTTTTAACTCAAATTTATTCAATACATACATTAAACGACACAGTAGAACTTGATGACCCATCGCGGCCTACTCTCGCGTATCCGGCTGCTCTCGGTTTTCTATTCATTTCTGCTACCTTATTAATCAGTGTGATAGTTCGAGCTTTCGTACTATGGACCAAATTGAGTTTACCATTCAGAGTGATCATGTTTTCTATTGGAGGGATTCTAGGATACTGTGCGCATAAGTATCCTAATATAAGACCTATAGTTTCTGTATGCTATACCGATGTGGATGTGTTATTAATAACGTTTTTACCTACTCTGATATTTAGTACATCTTACGCGACCGACGCTCATTCTTTCTGGAAGAGTTTTCCTCAGATATTCCTCGTTGGAGTCCCCGGAGCGTTGTTAACAGCATTAATGGTTTCTGCTATGGCATTTTACCTGATCGATACGTCTTGGGATTACGCTACGGCGTTATTGTTCGGAATAGTATGCTCTCCGATTTATCCAATGGAAGTTGTTAAACAGTTGAAAGAGATGTCCAAAGGAAAGTACATAAGTATACTTCTTTTAGGAGAAGGTCTTATTGGTGATGTGACGGTTATGATTGAGTTTACAGCTGTTTTTGGGTATTTAGCTGTGGCGATCACTGATGCATCACAGATATCTTTATTTCTGCTAAGATATGCAGGCGGAGGATTGATCTTAGGAGTAGTGATGGGCAAAATAATTGGCACTTTACTTTCTCTGACATATTACGATCTTTTATCAGCTGTGATCGTCACCTTAGCCGGTGCATATTTGACTTATTACATTGGTGAAAAGTTTCTATACGTATCTGGGTTGCTTGGGACCGTGATTGCTGGAGTTCTTGTTAGCAATAAGAAGTCTACGGTTGCTGGCGATGTGGAACAAGTAATGACCCATTTCTGGTCAATTTTGGCGCATATTTCTAATACTCTGGTGTTTACTATGGTTGGTGTTGTGATATTTGAAAAAGTGACCTATGTGCTCAGCGTTAGACAAGTTGCGTTGGTGTTTGTTACTTATACAACGGTTTATTGTGCAAGGTATGTAATGTTTTGGATATTTTTCTCCTCTGAAGGCCAATTCTCGTAAATAATGTTCAAATTACATTTCAATATCATTTCGATTGCAAAAGATACCGTCAAAGTCAGTTTTTAGCTACTATGAGGGTATTATTTGTGATCGAACAGAAGGCCAATTCCCATAAATAAAATTGTTAAAATTACATCTCAATATCATTTCTATTGCATTTCGATTGCAAAAAATATACTAAACGTCATCTTTTGGTATTCTCATAAACTAAGATTTCAACATGATATCCAAATGAAATGTTAATTTAATTGAAATGCAATCGAAACTAAAATGTACGTAAAACGGTATTCTCCAAATACAAATGATAAGTATCGAAATGTAATCGAACTTATCTAGAACGTATTCTCGTCGCATAAGAAACGTCAAATTTGAGATCGAGAGTTGATTGAAATGTAATCGACATGAAACAACGAATTTAGTGAATTTTTAAGGTTAACTTAGTTGGGTTGGTGTGTAAATCTAATAAAAAAAATAATGCGTGTCATCTCCGAAGCGCGACTGGAGTTTACTTTACTTGTATTTCCATATAGAAGGTCACAGGTTCGATTCTCGACCCAAACAAGTATTTAAGTATACAAGCCTAGTTGTTTAGCTTAGGGCTAGATGGCGTTATGTGAAATGGCCCACATTATTTACTTTATTTGTAAAAATCGCTATCTATTGCTATTGCTATTGATTGCTATCGACACCAATTGCTCGCTTCCTTCCTTCCTACCGATCGCTTTCATAATTGCTATCTAGAGCGTTAGCGCGATTTATCTCATGGACCTTCATATCACAAAGTTTCTTCAAACACACTCCAAAATAAAACAGGCGCCAAATGAAATTCTTTTAAATTTTGTGACATAGCCAACCTAACAAAGCAAAATGAATGAATGACTGAATGATTTTATATCGCAATGTTAGTGAAATGCAATTGAAATGTAATTGAAATGTAACTGAAATGTTATTATGATTATGGTTAGCAGAATACCAATTGACAGTTAAATTTTAATATCATTTCACTTCGATCATCAATCAGAAGATCAATTCTCGTAATTATAGCAAAATGTAATCTTAAATTGATCGAAGTGAAATGATATTGAAATTTAACTGTCAATTGGTATTCTGCTAACCATAATCATAATAACATTTCAGTTACATTTCGATTACATTTCAATTGCATTTCACTAACATTGCGATATAAAATCATTCAGTCATTCATTCATTTTGCTTTGTTAGGTTGGCTATGTCACAAAATTTAAAAGAATTTCATTTGGCGCCTGTTTTATTTTGGAGTGTGTTTGAAGAAACTTTGTGATATGAAGGTCCATGAGATAAATCGCGCTAATGCTCTAGATAGCAATTATGAAAGCGTTCGCGATAACGATAGCAATTGATGTCGATAGCAATCAATAGAAATAGCAATAGATAGCGATTTTTTACAAATAAAGTAAATAATGTGGGTCATTTCACATAACGCCATCTAGCCCTAAGCTAAACAACTAGGCTTGTATACTTAAATACTTGTTTGGGGCGAGAATCGAACCTGTAACCTTCTATATCGAAATACAAGTAAAGTAAACTCCAGTCGCGCTTCGGAGATGACACGCATTATTTTTTTTATTAGATTTACACACCAACCCAACTAAGTTAACCTTAAAAATTCACTAAATTCGTTGTTTCATGTCGATAACATTTCAATCAACTCTCGATCTCAAATTTGACGTTTCTTATGCGACGAGAATACGGTCTAGATAAGTTCGATTACATTTCGATATCATTTGTATTTGGAGAATACCGTTTTACGTACATTTTAGTTTCGATTGCATTTCAATTAAATTAACATTTCATTCGGATATCATGTTGAAATCTTAGTTTATGAGAATACCAAAAGATGACGTTTAGTATATTTTTTGCAATCGAAATGCAATCGAAATGATATTGAGATGTAATTTTAACAATTTTATTTATGGGAATTGGCCTTCAGGCCAGGCGTTCTTTTCAAACGTGTTTCAAACCCTATCATGGCTAATATTTTAAAATTTAAGTTTATTTGACCTGTTTTAGGACGCCTGTGACGCTTAAGGTTGCAGGTTCGATTCCCGCTGTCGGAACATATTATTTCTGTACTGTAAATAAATATATTTGGTTTGGGTGTTTCAAACCGGATATATATGTTAATACTTATTTAAAAAAACGTATTTAAATTATTATATCCCTTGTGTACTCACCATAACACAAGGTTGGATAGTAGGATAGATAGGACTAGATGGCGATGTATGATGTGTGCAATATCCTGCATTAAACTTATTAAAAATTTTAGTATTATTATTTTTCTATGTAATTACACATAGACACTAATTAACATTACCTTAAATAAAATTTCAGTGTCCTGCAATATTTATTAATGTATAATCTTTGTTCAAAGACTACTGGTGTACTCTGTTATGACGCCGGTGCTTCGTCATATAGGATATGGTATGACGTGGCAGCATTGCATGGCTTGTGCTTGGGGCGGTCTACGGGGCCCTTTGTCACTGTGTTTGGCTTTGATCGTGCTAGACACGCCGGCATTCGCCGACGCTGGACAGGTAGGTACGGTCGGCTGCATAATTGCAGACCCATGTAGAGCTCCAAAACGGGTCGCTAGTCACTACATAGTATAAAATAAAGTCACTTTTTGCCGTCCCTATTTCCCTTTGTATGCTTAGATCTTTAAAACTACGCAACGGATTTTGATGCGGTTTTTTTAATAGATAGAGTGGTTCAAGAAAAAGGTTTATATGTATAATACATGCATAATATAGCTGTGCGAAGCCGGGGCGGGTCGCTAGTATAATATAAATTGCTTCATACAAAATGGATGTAACGTTTCAAATCCATGCCCCCTCCTGGCCACGTACTCTGCACTTACCTAGCACGGCCCGGTCTAATTAGAATCCGACCCAGTTGGCACAATGGTCACCATGCCGGCCTGCCAAACACAGGGTAGCGGGTTCGATTCCCGCCTCAGACATGTATTTATGCTTAGATATTTGTCTGTGGTCTGGTTGTTTCTATGTATTATATGTATATGTTTACAAAAGCAAAAGTATTTATGTAGTATTTACGTTGTCTAGCTCCCATAACACAAGTCTAGTTACTTAGCTTGGGGGTAGATGGCGATGTGTTGAAGAATGTCTTGCAATATATTTATTTTTAAAGGTATAAGTCACTTAAATATTTCAAATTTTTTTTCTGGGCGTTTGTAGGTACTACTTTTTTCTTGTATGTAAATTTTTTATGTGTTAAAAAAATAAAATTTTAATTCTTTCTTTTCTTTCTTTCTTCCAGGTATTCATAATCCAAACAGCGGGCCTCGTGATACTATCACTAGTGATCAACGCTACAACAATGAGTAAGATTCTCACAATGTTCGGCTTAACTGAGATATCGCTTGCAAAGAAGGCGAACATGACAAACTGCGTTCGACGTGTCATGTTGACTAGAGACAGATGTATATCTATGTTGAAGATGGACAAGTTCTTAGCTGATGCTAATTGGGATTTGGTTCAAGATGGTGAGATTATTAATATTAGGATCTACATGGCGCCATCTAGCCCTAAGTTAAGTTAATTATTCCAAAAAGTAGCTGATTGTTAATAAATAGTACATTACGATGCAAGTGTGGTAAATTGATCATTGCATAGAGAACGCGAGCTCGGTAAAAAGCCACACATTTGCAAAGAAAAGACTTGTCAAAATAATAAAAAGTTAACAAAATTTTTTGTGTCAATGATTTTGTTTTTAAGAGCATGGGCCTATCTAGGCTATCTGAAAATATTTTTAAGCGCCATCTCTTGTCGGATACGTTAACTAGATGATTAACATTCGAGTTATATGTAAAGAAAATTCATACTAACAGATGTCGCTAATGAAACTTAATTCGAAGAGGTTAATGCGATTCTTAAATTCAACTATGACGGTACTTGATGAGTGGCGTAATTGGTAAGCGCACTTGAACGGTATTCAAGGGATGCGAGTTCGAGTCTCGTGTCAGTTGCAATTTTTGAAGACGTTTTTTCCTTAAAAATATTTTTAAAATATTTGTGTTTAAGGTGGCAATCAATTTTTTTTATGGTCACAGATGATGAATTTCTGTTGCCGCTATACCAACAAATACTAAAAACACAAGTCTAGCACTTAGCTTGGGGTTAGATGGCGATGTTGGAATGTCCGTGATATTTATTAATTTAGTTTGGACATAAGGCATCTGTTTCAATTTAAACTTATCTATTAGGTACGACAATAAAGCACCCATACCAGCTCCAAATATCTGGCTCTATGGACATAGAAGATGAAACCTACATGGGGTATAAATACACGACCTGCCCTGATTGTGAGAGAGAAATACCTAATGAACCTACTAAGAAGGAATTCGCTGAAATGATGAGGTTTGTATTTCTTGTTTACTCCAAAGGCTAAAAAAGGAACCCCTATAAGGTCACTTTCTTGTCCGTCTGTCTGTCCGTGTGTCAGCACCGGTTTTCTCAGGATTTAATGGACCTGTGGCGACGCTTCAAACTCACCAACAGATGGCCCCACTAAGCCGATCGTAGATCCTAGATCGCGCAAGCGAAGTTTGTCTAAAGTTAAGCTCATATACAAGTTCCAACGAAACATCTTCGGGCCGCGGCCTACCGGGTATAACACCTGCCCGGTGGAAGATCTTCTCTTTGGAGGTACATACCACCAAGTACGTCCAAAGATCTAGTTTTACACAGGCTTGCATTTGACTTCATTTTATACTTGCGATGATGAGGTCGAGGATGTAGCATGCTCGCCTAGAAAGAGAACGGTAAGCCTGGACAACACGATAGAACGCGACGTCTCACTTGGCACCATGGCTTTGTCCAGAGGGTGGTGTTAAAAGCCACCGGCCAAGTTCTACCATCGGTTGATTTTTTACTTCTTTAGCGGCAACCGGTGGTTACCAACCGGGGGTAACCTGAACCCCAAAAAAACGTGTGGCACTCGGGGACTGCCGCGGTAAAGCTATTGCATGGAGCTACATGGTAGCCGGAGGAGGGGGGGGGGGGGGTTAGGTTATATTTTCGTTACGGAATTTCTTAATTCGGTCGCTGCGCTCAAAGCCCACGATAAAAGCTATGCAATAGCTTAAAAACCTTGCGTCCTGCAGTTTCACCGCTTAACTCCCGATCCCAGCGGAATTCCGAGATCAAAAGAATGAATGTCAAAAGAAAGCACTACACTATAAACATAAAACGAATATGACGATTCGCGGCTAGGACGAGCTGCGAATGTGAGACGAGTTGCGAGCGGGACGACCTGCGTCGGATCTATCTGGTCTTACTTTACAAATATTTGCATTTCCCAGGGAAGCAAACCAACGCGTCCTAAAAGCATTGAAAATATCATATTGGCGCCAATACGAGCACGGTAAGATCAGTAAAGATGCTGTAAGGTTGCTGGTGCAGGCTGTGGAAGTTGCAGCTGATTGTGAAGATGGGAAGATCAACCTCGATCAGCTGGGCTCACTGTGGAAACCTAAGGTCAGTGAAATGTACCAGATAAGCTGCGCCCCGCGGTTTCACCCGTGGAAATTTTGATATGAGAAGTACCTATGACACTCAGCTACCACCTAACTATCTCTATGCAAAATTTCATTCAAATCTATCCACGGTTTCGTGGATAGATTTGAATGAAATTACATTTAAATGTAATTCTTGATTGCATTTCGATTGCAAAAGATTCCCCAAAGTTAGTTTTCTTTTTAAAAAGCTAAAGCTATTTAGGGTGATCCGAATGCATTCTGATCGATGGGCCAAAATTATCACGCAATGGGTGCCGATAGACGGCAAACGTAGCCGTGGTAGACCCCGTAAAAGATGGCGTGATGATCAGAAGGCCAATTCTCGTAAATAACATTGTTCAAATTAGATTTCAATATCATTTCGATCACAAATAACACCCTCAAAGTAGCTCAAAATACTCTTAAAGTTAGCTTTTTGTATAAAAAAACCGACTTTGAAGGTATCTTTTGCAATCGAAATGCAATCGGGATGATATTGAAATGTAATTTAAAAAATATTATTTACGAGAATTGGCCTTCTGGATGCATTCGATGAGGACTGGCCCAATATAGCCCAGGACCGACAGACTTGGAAACGGATGAGGGAGACCTTTGCCCTGCAGTGGGACAACATAGGTTAATTTAAAAAAAACCTTTAGGGTAGTTATTGCTACTTTGCGGGTATTATTTGTGATCGAAATGATATTGAAATGTAATTTTAACAATGTTATTTACGATTGCCCTTCGAATGAAACCCGCGGCTTAGTTGGCTCCAGACGTATTGTCGACTTCCCTCTGGACACGGTCGACTAAGCTGAGAGGGTGGCTGCAGCGCTGGTAATTAAAATGCTCGTGTTAGTTGCGTGCCCGATATAGGTGCTGCGCGAGGCTAATCCATCCCCCCATAAAAAGACCAGATTAAAGAGGTCTAGTTCCAAAAACAGCCCGTAACAAGTATGACACGTACGGTGGGTCTGCAATTCTGACTTCGATCGTACATTATAAGCATTTTAATTACCAGCGCTGCAGCCACCCGCCACCCACCAAAAACAGCCCGTAACAAGTATGACACGTACGGTGGGTCTGCAATTCTGACTTCGACCGTTTTTTTCTTTTTTATGCCACGTTTTTTTTTTTTTTTTAAGTAATATTTTCATTGTCATATTCATTTCTTTCTTCCAGTGTTTGTCGTGTGTTTGTCACTACATAGTATAAAACAAAGTCGCTTTCTCCGTCCCTATATCCCTATGTATGCTTAAATCTTTAAAACTACGCAACGGACTTTGATGCGGTTTTTTTAACAGATAGAGTGATTCAAGAGGAAGGTTTATATGTATAATACATGCATAATATAGCCGTGCAAAGCCAGGGCGGGTCGCTAGTTATAAATAAATGCTTTCTTTATTTCTTTAATTATATATTTATTTTTATAGCGACTCTTTCACAATATAAATTTAATTAAATTCTAGATATACGCAGTCTGGCTTCGACATCGTTTAGTTAAAATAATGATACCATCAGCCACCGGAGTCCAGATGCCTCACGGCTGCTGCCGGAGGACGTGTTACCGGATAGCCAACGCAGTCTGGTTTGACTGGTTTATCTATGCAATGATACTCTGTAATACACCAGTTATATTGTGTGAAGTTGTCCTAAGGAAGGTTACAAAGGATGTTATTTATACTATTAAGGGATTGAATTTGTTAGTATTAGTTTAATTTCACTTTGTTAGATATCGTTTTTAAGAGGAGGGTACCGGGGGCTTTTTCCATACAAATAATTACAAACGTAGTCGACTGTTTTCTCCCTGGATAATGACACTCGATCAAATATTGACCTTTGTGAGCGTGATCACATAAAAAAAACCCATGAGTTTCTTGTGCCTTCTATGTGCCTTCTTCTCATTGGTGGGCGCGTTCCGAAGGCACACATCCTAACTTAGTTTTTAAGACGATTTTATGTGGTCTTTCTACAAATTTTAATGTATTATTAAGCATCCAAAGAAATAAAAAAAATTGACTCTGACTTTGACTATATTTTTGGTGCATAAAACTTATAACTGCCATGACTCTATTTTTTTTTATTTCTATGAGAATTAGAAAATGTAAAAAACCAAGACATAGGGGCATAGTCATGGCAGTTATAGATTTTATGCAACAAAAATATTTGTGCTAGTGTCATTATCCAGGGAGGAAACAGTCGACTACGTTTGTATGGAGAGAGCGCAGGTACCCTTTCACCTTAAGAAATAAAAAAGAATGGTTGTCTGTAAAGTCGGTTTACGGATGATAATAAATTTGCAAAAAAGTTTTATCTTTCTAATTCTATATATAAATTACGTGTCACGTTGTTTGTGCGCCATGGACTCCTAAACTACTTTGCACACCGTGTGCAGTTTGATCCAACTTGAAAGATAAGATAGCTTACATCTTAATTTATCCCGATATTCCCACGGGATCGGGAGTTACGCGGGTGAAATCGTGGGGCGCAGCTAGTATATCACTACATAGTATAAAACAAAGTCGCTTTCTCTGTCCCTATATCGCTATGTATGCTTAAATCTTTAAAACTACGCAACTAATTTTGATGCGGGTTTTTTTAATAGATAGAGTGATTCAAGAGGAAGGCTTATATGTATAATACATGCATAATAAAGCCGTGCGAAGCCGGGGCGGCTCGTATTGCAGACCAATTTTACACAGCGCCATCTGACCCCAAACTAAGCTACTGGGCTTTTGAGCTTGTGTTATGGTGGTCAGACAACAGATAGAATACCTACTATGTACAATAATTTTCTTTTGTAAATTTAAACTTAATATACCTATAGACACCCATTGCTAAAACGTTTGTGATAAATGACGACCCAGTTGGCACAATGGTCACCATGCCGGACTGCCAAACACAGGGTTGCGGGTTCCATTCCCGCCTCAGACAAAGTATTTATGCTTAGATATTTGTCTGTGGTCTGGTTGTTTCTTTGTATTATAAGTATATATTTACAAAAGAAAAGTATATAAGTAGTATATCAAGAGCGGTGTTGGCTTAGTGGTAGATACCTCGACTTTCATTCTGAAGGTCGTGGGTTCGAATCCAGGCCGGCCGTGCACCGATGTATTTTTCCTAAGAAAAATTTATGTGCGCTAATTGACATTGCTCTTAAGGTGAAGGAAAACATCGTGATGAAACCCGCGGCTTAGTTGGCTCCAGAAGTATTGACAAGTTCTCTCCTCTGGACATGGTCGACTAAACTGAGAGGGTAGTAGGTGCTGGGCAAGCCTACTCCATCTTCACGCAAAAAGAACCCAATTAAAAAGGGTTTAATCGCGGAAAACAGCCCGTATATAAGTAAAAGTAGTATATCCGTTGTCTAGCACCCACAACACAAGTCTAGTTACTTAGCTTGGGGATAGATGGCGATGTGTGGAATGTCCTGCAATATTTATTTATTTAATGTATACAGGAAAACTATTTTTGTAGTGCACAAATTTCGGTATGTTTTAAGCACATTAAAATAAAAAATACTGTTTTTTTTATTTTGGAGCTAACTCAAAAACTCTCAGAGCTATAACCATTTAAGTGTTTCTAACAAAACGACGAAGTCCATGGACACAATACTAGCGCCAGCGAGTTTAATAGCGCGCTCTAAATGAAGGTAGGTACCTACGTGTCACTGTGTGTATCAATACTGAGATACCCAATAATTTAGAAATTGCAGGAAGTTTTTTACATTAAGTTTTGGTTTTTTTTTTATTTTTTTTTTGCGTAAATGTACTCTACTGCCGACATATATTCAGCAGAAAAAAAATGTGCACTACAAAAATACTTTTCCTGTATTTGTTTCAGTTTCTTCTACATAGTATATGTTCTGGAGATGGTTATTAAAATGCTAGGTTTAGGTGTGTCTGGATACTTTAAATCGCATTGGAATATATTAGATTTCTTCATCATTGTCATGGCAACTGGCGGTTGGTTATTAGATATTATAAACTAATTTACTACTAACTACTAACTACTTCACTAAACATCACTACTACTTTACTAATTTTTTTTTTTTTTATCCGCTAAATAGTACGCGCTATGGAAAAAAAGTTTGTTTCCAAGAATTGATGTCTATCAGCAACACTATCGATTGGTATAAAAATATAGGATGTTTTTTTTTTTTTTGCAAAATCAAGAGTTGCGTGCCCGATTTTGATAAAAACTAAAACTGCATCATTAGATTTTTGAAAAAGTCATTATCCTAGCCAGGAACCGAACCTGTTTATTTTGCAAAAACATTGTCATCCTATATTTTTATACCTATCGATAGTGTTACTGATAGAGATTAATTCCTGGAAACAAACATAGTATGGGAAATCAAAGGAAATAGCTCTTTTTTGTAGTTTTCACCAATTTTCAGCTTTCCGTCTCTGGCAAAATAATAGCGTATGAAGTATAGAGGGGAAGTAATATTTTTCTAACTTTTTTAATATGTTCTAAATTCTCTGCATCACTTAAAATTTGTAAAAAAAACAGTTTGTTTTTTGTGCAACAGTTTGTAACGTCATCAACTATACCTCCTCACTACATTTTTCAGGGACAGAGTAGTATGCAAATTACAGAAGACTACAAAAATTAGCTATTTCTATTGATTTGACATACTTTGTTTGTTTCCAAGGATTGATCTCTATCAGCAAGACTATCTATTGGTATAAAAGTATAGGTGATTATTTTTTTGCAAAATCAACATGTTCGATTTCTGGCAAGGGTAATGAATTTTTCAAAAATCTAAGAATGCAGTGTAGTTTTTGTCAAAATCGGGTACTCTACTCCTTTCAGGATATTTCGCTATCTCTTATAGTTTAGGATATAGCCCTGAATGCCCACGTAAAAAAATCACCCTTTATATAAAATTAAATGTCTATTTCCCTTGGTCACGCTATAACTTGATAACGGCTGGACCGATTTGTTTAATCTTGGTTTTAAAATATTTTTGGGAGTCTGGGAAAAGCTTAAATGGTGTGAAAATATGAAATAAAATTAAGATTTATAAATAAACACAAAGAATTCGGGACACAACTAAACGATTCAAGTATCATGAAGCCACTCGGACAGGCTGAACCACGTTCCTTCTTTTTTAAATAGACACATGCATTATTATAGTAAAACAAAATCCATATCTGTGATGGCGCCACATCCGGAGCAGTCGTATACTTCAAATAACAACTATATTCATGACTTCCTTATGTCAGGCAGCGTTGCTTATGCTGGAAACACATTATCGGATACGGCTGACTGACGCGACTGACAGCCGCGTCTTAAAGTAATGATAAATGTATGAAATGTTCAAACCATCGGACGTCGCGGACGTAACCTTGGGCCGCCATTGAGCGTTCGGACGTCCCATAGCAATCTGGCCGGCGGCGGCGGCGTCCCTAACGACCGTGCACAACTATCAGTCGCGGTTGTCAGTCGCGTCCGTCAGCCGCGTCCGATGTGTTTCAATAAAATAACGAAAGTTTGTTTGATTGTAGATTTAATTTTGGACATCTTGGATATGTTTACCAGTTGGGACAAATGGAGTAGTATGAACTCTAGCTTATTGACAGCCACTAAATTGTTGAGAATGTTGCGTTTCTTGAGGCTTTTTAAATTGGCTAGGTAAAGTCTCGTATTAGTAGGTAGATAGATGTAAAATGCTTAATAGTTTTTAAGAAATAGGTCCAGTAGACGAATTATCTTATCACAATATTACATTCGTAAAATAATAATTCTCAAAATATTGAATAAGAATGATTTATTTGTGAATTTGTGGTAAAGTTGACAATTATAGCTTCTCTATATTCTACCTTGCAGGCATACGAAATAGACATTTTATAAATGGGTAAGCTACATAAAATCAGACAGTGAAAAAAAATATGAATTCCACAAAAAAAGTTGTATTTTCTTTTTCTTTTTTTCGAACAAAAACAAAAGAGGATCCGAATAGAAACAAAAGACGAACCAAACAGGAACATTACTGATTGAATGGTCTTTATTTAAACATGAACATTTCTGATTAAATTGTCTTTTGATTTGTTCAGATAAACTTTTCCCCTTTATTCCAAAACGAGGTTTAAGGATAGTCCGAGATGTGGATTTAAACCTTAGATTCAGACACAGATTTACTCGTGAACTATAGTCTAAACAATATCCCCAATAATCGAGAGGGATAGTGAGGGATAGTTTAGACTATAGTTTCCTATATAATCTATAGCGATAGTGTTAAGACTATAGTTTACGAGTAAATCTATATCTAAAACTAAGGTTTAAATTCGCATCTCGGACTATCCTTAAACCTCGTTTTGGAATAAGGGGGTTTGTGTTAGATCGACTTTGACTTTAAGTTCTAGTTGTTTTTTGACTGTGATTGTGCGTAGTGTAACATTTTGACTGTGATTGTGCGTAGTGTAACATTTTGACTGTGATTGTGCGTAGTGTAACATTTTGACTGTGATTGTGCGTAGTGTAACATTTTGACTGTGATTGTGCGTAGTGTAACATTTTGACTGTGATTGTGCGTAGTGTAACATTTTGACTGTGATTTTGCGTAGTGTAACATTTTGACTGTGATTATGCGTAGTGTAACATTTTGGCTGTGATTGTGCGTAGTGTAACATTTTGACTGAAATTGTGCGTAGTGTAACATTTTGGCTGTGATTGTGCGTAGTGTAACATTTTGACTGTGATTGTGCGTAGTGTAACATTTTGACTGTGATTGTGCGTAGTGTAACATTTTGACTGTGATTGTGCGTAGTGTAACATTTTGACTGTGATTGTGCGTAGTGTAACATTTTGACTGTGATTGTGCGTAGTGTAACATTTTGCGAATGGAATATTATGAAAATGTGCCGTTGTGTTATTACAACTGGAAATAAATATTAAAAAGTTATAGAAATGACTTAATTAAACTCTGTGGGAGATTACTAAAGAATTTTTCATCATATTTGCAGTTAAGTTTGCCTATCGTAATTGTTGAGTGAATTATTTTAATTTTCTAATGTTTCAGAGTGTCGGTTCCTAAAATAATGGCGTATATCGATAGAATGATTGATGTCCAGTTGGCGTTCGGTTATGATGTTGGAAAGGTATTTATCTATTTTCTATACATGCTAAAATGCTTTGCCCTAACTGACTGACAGATCAACGCACAGCCTAAACCGCTGATTGTAGAGACTTGAAACTTAGAGGGTATGTTCTTTGCATGACGTAGGTATCCGATAAGAAAGAATTTTTCGAAATTGATAGAGAAATAAATCGTTTATTCCACAAAGGCACATACATCACCACATAGTATAAAATAAAGTCACTTTTCGCCGTCCCTATTTCCCTTTGTATGCTTAGATCTTTAAAACTACGCAACGGATTTTGATGCGGTATTTTTTAATAGATAGAGTGATTCAAGAGGAAGGTTTATATGTATAATACATGCATAATATAGTAATACATAAATATAACTATCGTTAAAACGAATTAATTATTAAAAAAACAAAAGCTACTAAATAAATGGAAAGAACAACTAACTAAAGATAGAAAACAACTACATGAAAACAAAAAACAAGTTCTAGATGAAAGTGTTAGAATTCTTAGGGGGTGAAAAAGGGAAGCAAAGAGCTATAAATCGAAAATTTTGGGGGTTCCTTTTGAGACGTGCTGCACTATATTTTTTAGAAATTCGATCTCTAAAAGGATAATAGGAGCTGATAAAGTTTGTAGTTTATAGTAACTTATATGCATTCTGTGTTTGTAGATTAAAGGCCTATCCGCACAGCTCAGTGACGACACAGTGACGGCACAGTGACGACAGTTCCGTACCGTACCGTGCCGTGATGTGCTATTCGTACATGTCACTGACAGTACCGACACGGCGCAGTGATTTTTAGTACTCTATCGCTAGGGTTACCATAACTTTCGTGCGCGAGTCCAACTCGCACTTGGCCGGTTTTTTAAATTATATTATGTAAAAATACGAAAGCGAGCAAAGATAACGACCGTAAAATTTCCGATATTAGGACTGCGGTTATAAGGAAAATGAATGTACCTAGGGGTCGATCGTCAAAAAAACGAGATAAATACTGCCAATCCACGGACCAAATCAATTTACTTTTCGTCGGCCATCTTGAAACACTGCGACCGCGTCAGGCAAAATATTGTCCGCTACAAATTCACGGCGAGCGTCGGAGCAGCACTGACATCACTGAACATCACTGTCACTGACCAGTACGGATAGTCTAGTACAAAATGTATGAAACAATATTTTTCACTGACACTGATGGAAAATCACGGTACGGCACTGTGCCGGCACTGTGTCGTCACTGAGCTGTGCGGATAGGCCTTAAAAAGACAATATTTGACGACCTATTTGGCACAATGGTCACCATGCCGGACTGCCAAACACAGGGTTGCGGGGTCGATTCCCGCCTCGGACAAATATTTATGCTTAGTTATTTGTCTGTCACGATTACCTAGTTCAGGCATATGTGTTATTTTTGTTTTCTTTCATATTTAGTGCTTAGTTTTTTATGTAAAATGTGTTTTATAAATATATTTGTATTTTTTTGTGGTCTGACTGTTTCTATGTATTATAAGTATATATTTACAAAAAAAGTATATAAGTAGTACTTATATCCGTTGTCTAGCTCCCATAACACAAGTCTAGATGGCGATGTGTGAAATGTCCTGCAATATTTATGGATCTAATAGCTGCGCCCCGCGGTTTCACCCGCGTAAGTTCTGATTCCGTAGGAATATCGGGATAAAAATCCTGTGTTCATCGCAATCGGTCGAGTAGTTTTTGCGTGAAGGAGTAACAAACATACAGACACACACACAAACTTTCACATTTATAATATTAGTAGGATAGGATTTATGTAACCTTCTTTCCAGGGCTTCGTGACCGGTGAACAGGAGGTCTGCAATCTTCTACCTCAGTTAGTGGATAATCAGCGGATAAGGGACACTCTTAATGCCAAATTGGCGGCTGATAGGTGAGTCCAACTCAACCAGTAAATTGGCCATAGTACACGACTAAATACTGAGTAAAGACGTAAGAAAGAATTTAATTCACTAAATACTTAGTTTTTATGCAATTATCTAATTCTATAGATTCTTGTATTTTCATTATTATTTTTTTTAGTTTTGAAATTATGTCTATATTTGTATTTATTTTATACTAGCACCGCTCCGCGGTTTCACCCGCGTAACTCCCGATCCCGTGGGAACATCGGGATAAAAAGTAGCCTATAGCCTTCCTCGATAATTGGACTATCCAACACAAAAATATTTTTTCAATTCGAACCTGTAGTTCCTGAGATTAGCGCGTTCAAACAAACAAACTCTTCAGCTTTATAATATAAGTATAGATAGATTTGTATTTGTTTTCTTGTCCGTGTGCTCTTCTAATAACCACTAAGTTAACACCGCTCCTATGATATAAGCCTTTTTGAATTTTGACGTGACAACGTTTTATAAATTGGTTTGCCGGGTGACACTTCAAGAAACTGCGTTACGCTCCGCTGACGTTATGCGCTCACAATGAGAGCGAGTGAGAGGCACGCGGGCATGGTTAGCCCGCCTAAGAGCGAGAGAGACAGACATAAAAAGTGAAAGGCACGCGTCCCTTCCACTCGAGCACAGTTGTTGTCAGCTAAAACTTTCGCCCGTATACCGACTTTACAGGCAACCAGTTATTTTTTTCTTTACCAAAAGTTCACAGAGAAGGATGTAGTGCAACTGGTATTTTTGTCCAGGTTAGCAGTGACAAGACAATTGGGTCTGCTGCAGCGAGACCGCCCATGGACCGCTATCACAGTGAAGACCCGTCAGGCTACCACCACCACTCTCAATATTATGATGCTTGACGCCGGACAACTTAAGGAAGAAGGTACAGTATGGGTCATAAGTAAATGATCCGTTTCCTACAATAATACTATCAACAAGTATTGGACTTACGACCTTCTTCTAGACGTTACACACAAACATAAATACTTGAATTAAAAGTACTCAGTGTGATTATTATTTTCAACATATTAGCTACTAGCGACCCGCCCCGGCTTCGCACGGCTATATTATGCATGTATTATACATATAAACCTTCCTCTTGAATCACTCTATCTATTAAAAAAAATCGCATCAAAATCCGTTGCGTAATTTTAAAGATCTAAGCATACAAAGGGAAATAGGAACGGCGAAAAGTGACTTTATTTTATACTATGTAGTGATAGTGATGTCTTTGGTTGTCCGTCCGCGTCTGTCTGTCACCAGGCTGTGTCTCATGAACCGTGATAGCTAGACAATTGAAATTTTCACAGATTATGTATTTGTGTTGTCGCTGTAACAAGAAATACTAAAAGCAGAAAAAATATATTTAAGTAAGACACAACATGGTACGGAACCCTTCGAGCACGTGTCCGACTCGCACTTGACCGGTTTATTTGTTATTAATACCTATTTGTTTTCAGGTTTCTTGGACGAAATGGAGTATCGTATGCTAGTGACCGCAATTCAGTCTAAAGCACAGCAATGTCGGCATAAAGGTAGCTTAGTGGCGCCATCTACGCCAGAGGTGAGATAATAATACTACCGACCCGTCCCGGCTTCGCACGGCTATATTATGCATGTATTATACATATAAACCTTCCTCTTGAATCACTTTATCGATTAAAAAAAACCGCATCAAAATCCGTTGCGTAGTTTTAAAGATTTAAGCATACAAAGGGATATAGGGACAGAGAAAGCGACTTTATTTTATACTATGTAGTGAAGTGAAATAAATATTGCAGGACATTCCACACATCGCCATCTAGCTCTAAGCTAAGTAACTAGACTTGTATTATGGGTGCTAGTCAATAGATACTTATATACTTTTTTCGTAAACCAAAAACATTCCAATAATAGTAATTTTAGACTCTACGGTGGGTCGACAATTCTGACTCCAACCGTAAGGATCTTTGTTTCTGGTTGTTTCTTTTTTTTTTTTACAAATAAAAGTATATAAGTTTTATCTGTTATCTAGCCACCATAACACAAGCCTAGTTGCTTAGCTTGGGGCCTCTTGTGGCAAAATTGTAAACACTTGATTTTACTAAACTGAGATTTAATTTATACTGTTTTAGAAAAAAGTCAAATCAAGTTAGAACTTAAGACTAAACTACTGAGTTTAGTCCTAAGTTTAAACTTGATTTTGATTTTTTTCAGAACTTCAGAACTAAAGTTCTGAGTTTAGTTTGGTGTGTTTAAGTGTTTAAGAACTCCGGACTCCATTCTGATTTTCACTTGAACTTCAGACTGCACTCTGATTTTCACTTGAACTTCAGACTCTACTCTGATTTACACTTGAACTCCACTCCAATTTTCACTTGAACTTCAAACTCCACTCTGATTTTCACTTCAACTTAAGATTCACCAACGTTTTTAATTTAAACTTTAGAGTCAACTCCGTGCGATATCCTGGCTGCAAGGGAACGAGGCGATCTCTGATTATTTCTTGGAGCATTCAGAAATACTTAACTACAATTACAATGATATTTTAATCTCTAGAGGTCAGTATATTTTTAACCGAGTTTAAAAAAAATGCGGGTATTCAATTCGTTGCGTATACAGGCTGTTCCGTAATGAATGGATGAGCGGGCACCTACGGATAGAGGACACTGTGCCGGTTCAGAAAAATAAAAGTTATGAAAGTCTTTCGGTTTTCAAAATATCTGCCATATACAAAATTTAAAAATGTAACGCCCTTCTATATGCTTTTTGTTACAAATTTTTTATATGCATATTTTTTATAACAAGCAGAGTTTTTAAGCTATTGCATAGCTTTTATAACGGGCTTTGAACGCGGCGACCGAATCAAGAAATTCCGTAACGAAAATAAAACCTAACACTCCCCACTCCGCCTACCATGTAGCTCGGCCGAGCGTTCGCTTTTTTTACTAAGATTTAACTTAAACTACATGTTTTTTTTAATGTTATACCAATTTAACCTTTCGCGGTGTAATCACCCTAGTGCCAAAAAAACGTTGCTTATTTCATTGAGATTCTAAGTAGTAATGCAATTGGACAGGACAATATTAGCAGAGACATGGTATTGCTCACCATGCCTCGAACCTCTAAAATTCTAGTATATATAATAAATACGTCTATAACTACTTCAACTGTTCCCAAGCAATGGAAAGAAGCTCAAGTTACACCATTGCCTAAGATAAATAATCCATCACAATTTAAAGATTTGAGACCAATTAGCATTTTGCCTTTTCTATCAAAATTATTAGAAAAAGCCATTTATTTCCAGCTTGTCAAGTATGTTGAGGATAATCACATTCTGCCAGTGCACCAGTCAGGATTTCGTAAAGGTGTTGGAACCGTAACAGCCCTTCTGGATGTTACTGACAACATTCTGGTTGAGTCGGACGCTGGATGTAGCACAATTCTTACTTTGTTGGATTTTTCGCGTGCTTTTGACAGTTTACATATTCCTCTTCTACTGGCAAAGTTGGCATACTATGGTCTAGACAGTCAAGCTGTTAAATGGTTTGATAGTTACCTTAAAGAGAGATCCCAAGTTGTCAAAGTGCAAAAACTTGATGGCACTTCTGATTATTCAGAACCTAGGTCACTTATATATGGGGTTCCTCAGGGTTCGATACTGGGCCCACTTTTATTCATTATTTATTCGGCTGATCTAATAAGAGTCATTAGGGATTGCAAGTATCATTGTTACGCTGATGATGTTCAGCTATACATTGCTTCCAAACCTGGTAACATTGACATTGCGACCTTAAAAATGAACGCAGATTTGAGTAGAATAGATGAGTGGTCAAAACGAAATTCCCTTTTATTGAATGCTTCTAAGACAAAATTTATTGTTTTTGGCACAGATAAGCAAATTACAAATGTTATTGCTAAAAACCCTAAAATAATTGTTGATGGCGTAGATATTGAACGCGTTGAAGAGGCAAAAAATTTAGGTATTGTTTTGGACAGCCGTCTGAGATTTGAAGCACATATTCAGAGCATCGTACGCAATTGTTTTTATCGCTTAAAGATATTGTACAAAATAAGATATCTTCTGACGGAACAAACACGCATCAAATTGTGTGAAACTCTGATTCTGTCCAGACTAAATTATGGAGATCTGGTCTATGGTCCACGGTCATTGGCAAAGAGTAAGCGACTGGTTCAAAGAGTCCAAAATGCATGTTGTCGTTTTTGCTTTACCATTCCTCCAAGAGCGCATATTTCACCCTATATCAACAACGCCAACATGCTTAATATGGAATCTAGACGTAAAATTCATCTCGCTGGTCTTATGTTCGGTATTATAAAACATCGCAGACCGGAATATCTCTTTGCTAAATTAAAGTTCGCAAGGTCAAACAATCTGAGGTTTGTTAAATTGCAGTTGCTACATTGTAGACACAAATTGGTTGCTTTTGAGGGTAGTTTCCGCTTCCAAGCCACGAAATGCTGGAACGATATACCACCGCCCATTAGACACCTGGCTTCAATGCCAAAATTCAAAAGATTATTGCGCTTACATATTCTTAACGAGCAAAAAATTCGAATTCCAGAATACTACACAAAGTGGTGGTAGCGGCTACTTTTGCTTTGATTATTTCTATATACTCTCGTTTGATGACTTATTTATTTGTCTTGTTCATGTAAACTTATATATTTCCTTTGGTTATAAATTTTCTATTTAATTATTTTTTATACACGTTATAATCGTCTTAAAAAATTTTTATTTATTTATTTCTAAAATATATCTATTTTACATAAATGTTCATATTTATATATTATATTTATTCATATATCTCTGTACATTTGGTTGTTTCTTATTTACCAAGTATTACGTTTATTTGTCTACTGATTTGATTTTCCATTTATTTAATTGTTTTATTTTATTTTGTTATTTTACTTTATGCTGGTTTGCACAATGCGGCGTCCTCGCACTTGGTTTAGGTGCTGCTGAAAATCAGTGTTTTGCATTAATTATGCAAATACATCACTGAGCAGTATCCCATCTGCACCACTTCAGCACGCAACTCATCTCGCAATTTATATCTGTTTGTTTGTTATATGAATATGTTGTATGCTTCTTGTGGTGCAATAAATGAATATCTATCTATCTATCTATCTATTCTGAAATGGTATAATATATGGTATTGCCAGTATTTAATACAAAATGTATTCCTATTAAAATCATATAAGAAACTAGCTGCGCCCCGCGGTTTCACCCGCGTAACTCCCGATTCCGTGGGAATATCGGGATAAATTAAGATGTAAGCTATCCTATCTTTCAAGTTGGATCAAACTGCACACGGTGTGCAAGTTTGATTAAAATCTGTTAAGTAGTTTAGGAGTCCATCGCGCACAAACAACGCGACACGTCTACTATATAAAAATAAGTCGGGTTTTCCTTCCTGACGCTATAACTCCAGAACGCACGAACCGATTTAGATGATTTCGGTTTTGAAATGTTTGTCGTAGTCCAGGGAAGGTTTAAACGGTGAGAAAGATCGGACTTACGCGAGTGAAACCGCGGGGCGCAGCTAGTAATTTATATATATTAGAATAGATGGCGTTGTTATAAAGAATTACAGATAAAAAAATCATTTCAACTTTTTTTATAATCAAAGGTGACGAACCAAAAGGGATGTATATTATAGTATCAGGACTAGTTGAAGCATCCTACTTCCCTCCAGAAGAGGATTACGACGAAGCGATACCCAACTACGAGTTCATGACAGAACTCCGGTACAACGAACCTAGTTCTGATTACATTGTGTCTGGGAATGCAGTCGGAGTTCTTGGTGTAAGTTCTTTAAGATAATATTCTTTGTAAACTACGAGTTCATGACAGAACTCCGGTACAACGAACCTAGTTCTGATTACATTGTGTCTGGGAATGCAGTCGGAGTTCTTGGTGTAAGTTCTTTAAGATAATATTCTTTGTAAACTACGAGTTCATGACAGAACTCCGGTACAACGAACCTAGTTCTGATTACATTGTGTCTGGGAATGCAGTCGGAGTTCTTGGTGTAAGTTCTTTAAGATAATATTCTTTGTAAACTACGAGTTCATGACAGAACTCCGGTACAACGAACCTAGTTCTGATTACATTGTGTCTGGGAATGCAGTCGGAGTTCTTGGTGTAAGTTCTTTAAGATAATATTCTTTGTAAACTACGAGTTCATGACATAACTCCGGTACAACGAACCTAGTTCTGATTACATTGTGTCTGGGAATGCAGTCGGAGTTCTTGGTGTAAGTTCTTTAAGATAATATTCTTTGTAAACTACGAGTTCATGACAGAACTCCGGTACAACGAACCTAGTTCTGATTACATTGTGTCTGGGAATGCAGTCGGAGTTCTTGGTGTAAGTTCTTTAAGATAATATTCTTTGTAAACTACGAGTTCATGACATAACTCCGGTACAACGAACCTAGTTCTGATTACATTGTGTCTGGGAATGCAGTCGGAGTTCTTGGTGTAAGTTCTTTAAGATAATATTCTTTGTAAACTACGAGTTCATGACATAACTCCGGTACAACGAACCTAGTTCTGATTACATTGTGTCTGGGAATGCAGTCGGAGTTCTTGGTGTAAGTTCTTTAAGATAATATTCTTTGTAAACTACGAGTTCATGACAGAACTCCGGTACAACGAACCTAGTTCTGATTACATTGTGTCTGGGAATGCAGTCGGAGTTCTTGGTGTAAGTTCTTTAAGATAATATTCTTTGTAAACTACGAGTTCATGACAGAACTCCGGTACAACGAACCTAGTTCTGATTACATTGTGTCTGGGAATGCAGTCGGAGTTCTTGGTGTGAGTTCTTTTAGATCATATTCTTTGTTAAAAAAATCTTGAGAGGTGTCAAGGGACACCCGGATGGAACGAGGTTCCTTTCGATTAATTAGTGAAGGAATTGTAATTTTTTTTTTTTCACTTTTCTTTTTTTTTGTAAATAGTCGTCGCGACACCACACTGTTCAATGCGAAATAGAAAGACTAAACGAAAATAACTGGCTTGCTTTCTATGAGAGAGAGAGAGAGAGAGAAAGAGAGCGAAACACGCGCACGCGGCACGGCTTACAACTATAGCAAAAAGTGTCGTTACAACTTTTGGTTTTAATTTTTTCCGTCTAGCCTCCTTTCGCAACGCGCGATAAGGAACTTTCGTTCCAAAAATTGTCTTTCTGTTCTCCCACTCTATACTAATATTATAAAGAGGAAAGATTTAATTGTTTATTTGAATTGAATAGGCTCAGAAACTACTGGACCGATTTTGATGAAACTTGGTATGAGGATACATTAATTTTAAGGTTGGACGCACAGGTGGTCCACGGAAAAAGGTACTTTATAATAATAGAGATAAGGTACATTTATTTATTTCAGAGTCGGCCGCCTCTGACGATGCGGTACGGACGACTCTGATGACGTCATCGGAAATATAAATTTAGATACCTTATCTCTATCTATTGAAGTCTACTGAGTCCATAGGCTACTTTTTAGGATTCCGTACCCAAATGGTAAAAATGGTCCATCTCTGTCTGTCTGTCTGTCTGTCACCAGACTGTATCTCATGAACCGTGATAGCTAGACAGTTGAGATTTTCACAGATCATGTATTTCTGTTCTTTTTGAAGTGAAACTTCTTTTAGCGCGGTACGCATATGATGAGATAAAATCTCTGAACTCGCGACACCGTTACGAGACGCACAGTGTGTGCATATATGCATCACTACATAGTATAAAACAAAGTCGCTTTCTCTGTCCCTATATCCCTTTGTATGCTTAAATCTTTAAAACTACGCAACGGATTTTGATGCGGTTTTTTTAATAGATAGAGTGATTCAAGAGGAAGGTTTATATGTATAATACATGCATAATATCGCCGTGCGAAGCCGGGGCGGGTCGCTAGTAGTATATATATTTTGTAGTTTGTTTAGTAAATAAGTTTTCGGTTACGCGGTTAAGAGAGTTACGCGGGTTGAAGCTAGTTATAATTGTTGTGTTTCCCTCAGGTGTTAACAAATCGGCCGTATTGCTACACGGTGAGATGCGACTCGGCAGTGCAAGCTTATTACATAACTATGCCTGTTATAAAGGAGGCTTTCAAACTTGCACCTAGCCCACTGTTGGGGTAAGATTTTTTATTTATTTACTAGGTACACATACAGTAATGCAGACTAATACTAAAAATCGAGCCCAAAAGAGTCGGTTACATACATACAAGCAAGCAAACATACAGGTGAAACTAATAAAAGCGTGTTAAAAACAGAGATTGCTGAAATTATTATCTGCCGACTTCAAAAATGAAGGAGGATCTCAATTCGTCGCGTATATACAGGGTTATTGGTAATTATACTAGCAAGCCGTTGAAAGCTATTTTTGTGCACCTTAACAAACAACTGTTGTTCTACGACTTTTGGAAATTCGAAAAGAATATGAAAATTTTGAGGTTAAGTAAATTCGAAAAACAGCTGACTTTTTAAAACAAAGGTCATTCAGACTAAGAACAGTAGATAAAACCTAATAAATAAGTAAAATTTTAAGGTTATTGACCTCTCCGTGTACAGAACAGCTGATTTTCAGGAAAACCTAACCACAAAATTTTCAAAAAAATGTTCGCATTTCCAAAAGTCGTAGAACAAAAGTTGTTTGTTTAGGTGCACAGGAGTAGCCCTCAACCGCTTGCTAGTATAATTACCAATAACTCTGTATATATTTTTACGTAGTATATTCGCTGATTATTCGAAAACGCCTGGACCGATTTGGAAATTTATTTTTTTCTTTGAAAGGGCGTAACTCATTAAAAGCTGTTTGTGTTTACGTTAATTAATTTAGAATGCATTTCATTTTATTTTTATCGAGATAAAAAATATCCTAATGTTTTAATATTCTTTATTACAGCGCCATCTGTGTATCTAATTTTAATAGTTTGTACATCACTACATAGTATAAAATAAAGTCACTTTTCGCCGTCCCTTTGTATGCTTAGAGCTTTAAAACTACGCAACGGATTTTTGATGCGGTTTTTTTTAATAGATAGAGTGATTAACGAGGAAAGTTTTTAGATATAATACATGCATAATACAGCCGTGCGAAGTCGGGGCGGGTCGCTAGTTTAATTATATTTGTAACAGATGGCATGGTTGTCTATCTTATATGTGTAGTATTGTTTTGACCACTATAGCGCGGTGGGCGAACACCCGCCTAGGATGTAGAAGGTTGTGGATTCCTCAAACAAATATTTATCTACAGATATTTGTTACTGGTCTGGGTAATTCTGTTTGTATTATAAGTATATATTTACAAAAGAAAAGTATGTAGTAATATCCGTTGTCTAGCACCCATAATACAAGTCTAGATACTTAGCTTGGAGCTAGATGGCGCTGTTTAAAGAGTTCTACAATATTTATTGTTTCAGGGTAGAAGCGTGTATGTGGCGTGAGATAGGAATAAAAATATCCATGCTAGTTCTGGCCACAGTGCCAGCGTACCACGGATGGACTCAGGAGAAAATCAGCATGCGATTAGAACACTCCTTCGTGCCTTGTTTGAAGCCTTTTAAAGTTAGTTTGAGTATTGAAACTTTTGCGTTGAAAACTATTCGCAATTCTTTAGTTCTATTTATGGTTCTTAAGAACACTCCTTCATACCTTTTTTAAAACCTTTTAAAGTTAGCTTGAGCATTAAGATTTTTGCGTTTGAAACTACACACAATTCTGTAGTTTTTACGCTAGTTCTGGCCACAGTGCCAGCGTACCACGGATGGACTCAGAAGAAAATCAGCATGCGATTAGAACACTCCTTCGTGCCTTGTTTGAAGCCTTTTAAAGTTAGTTTGAGTATTGAAACTCTTGCGTTGAAAACTATTCGCAATTCTTTAGTTCTATTTATGGTTCTTAAGAACACTCCTTCATACCTTTTTTAAAACCTTTTAAAGTTAGCTTGAGCATTAAGATTTTTGCGTTTAAAACTACACACAATTCTGTAGTTTTTACGCTGCCACAGAGCCAGCGTACCACGGCTGGACTCAGGAGAAATTCAGCATGCGATTAGAACACTCCTTCGTGCCTTGCTTGAAGCCTTTTAAAGTTAGTTTGAGTATTGAAACTCTTGCGTTGAAAACTATTCGCAATTCTTTAGTTCTATTTGTGGTTCTTAAGAACACTCCTTCATACCTTGTTTAAAACCTTTTAAAGTTAGTTTGAGCATTAAGGTTTTTGCGTTTAAAACTACACACAAGTAGTTTTTACACTTTTTACGCTAGTTCTGGCCACAGTGCCAGCGTACTACGGCTGGACTCAGAAGAAAATTAGCATGGGATTAGAACATTCCTTCGTGCTTTGTTTGAAGCCTTTTAAAGTTAGTTTGTGCATTAAGACTTTTGCTTTGAAAACTACACGCAATTCTGTAGTTTTTACTAGTTCTTAAGGATTCAAGCTAGGTCTGGCCACAGTGCCAGCGTACCACGGTTGGAGTCAGGAGAAAATCAGCATGAGATTAGAACACTCCTTCGTGCCTTGTTTGAAACCTTTTAAAGTTAGTTTTAGCAGTTACTTTTGGATAGAAAACTACACGCAATTCTTGAGTTGTAACTAATTATTAGACAGCGTATTAGAACCTTTTTTGTCTGTTTGTTTTGCAGATATTTGTGGTAAACGAATTGATGGAAGATATCATATTATTGGATGGGGTCTGTCAAGATATGGCTACCAGAGAGATCTTTCAGCCTCCGTGTTATATACCAAGGTTAGTTGCTGTAAAACGGGACCCTATTACTAAGACTTCACAGTCCGTCCGTCTGTCTGCGGCTATTTTTTTTTTAAATTTTTTGATGTGAAACATCTATAGCCGCACGTAAAACCGATTTCTGGCGTGGCGACGCATGCCGTGGCGACGCGTCGCCACGCTATATGATGGTATATATATACAGTCTATATGCAGTAGTGTGTACGGTGTGCATGCGCAATCGACTGTGCGATTCTATCACAATCTGTTCTTTTCTGCATATTACTTTTACAAAATAATGTCGATGTTTTTTTTTTTTCATAAGATAGGTCAGCGTTTGACCACTTTCACACCTGCCTGATGGTAGGTGACGATGCGGCCTAAGATGTAACACGCCTTCCTAGAAGATACCTATTCACTCGCGACTTGAAGACCCACAAATTGTACCTACACGTCAGAAAAGTCTGACGCATGCAACTGATTCCATTCCCTTGCAGTAGGAATGACGAATCAAAGCGCTTAGTGCGAACGTGTGGTATGTCCACCATGAATCGGTGCCTCACATCAGTCTGCCTGGTCGTATGATGAAATAATGGAGATGACAAAATTCGGTCCTGGAGTTATTATAAATATTGCAGGACATTCCACACATCGCTATCTAGCCCCAAGCTAAATAACAAGACTTATGTTATGGGTGCTAGACAACGGATATACTTATATACTTTTCTTTTTGTAAATATATACATATAATACATAGAAACAACCAGACCACAGACAAATATCTAAGCATAAATACTTGTCTGAGGCGGGAATCGAACCCGCAACCCTGTGGCAGTCCAACATGGTGACCATTGTGCCATTATGTCATTGTTTTCTAAATTATTCCAGGACAGCGCACCGGCTAATATTCCCAACGTCATCACAGCTGATAGTGAGCAGTGCTTGTCCTGAAACCAAGCTGTTGATCATACCAGCGAAGGATGCCACCGACGCGGATATCATGGAGGATGAATTTGATGACACGCAGTGCGAATTGGTATCTATTACTCTTCTTCTTCTTTTATTCAACTCAATTAAAATCATATTCATCAGCAAACATAGATCCATCAATGTTAGTAGGTACTTACAACTATGTAAGTAACAATTTAAATCATTACATAGTATAAAATGAAGTCACTTTTCGCCGTCCGGGTCCCTATGTCCCTTTGTATGCTTAGATCTTTAAAACTACGCAACGGATTTTGATGCGGTTTTTTTAATAGATAGAGTGATTCAAGAGGAAGGTTTATATGTATAATACATGCATAATATAGCCGTGCGAAACCGGAGCGGGTCGCTAGTAAAATATATTAAGAATAGACTATCAATAAAATATATGCGGCGTACGCTCCAGCAATGTCGTATGAAACGGCGTACGCTCCAGCAATGTTGTATGAAACGCCGTACGCTCCAGCAATTGTATGAAACGGCGTACGCTCCAGCAATGTTGTATGAAACGGCGTACGCTCCAGCAATGTTGTATGAAACGGCGTACGCTCCAGCAATGTTGTATGAAACGGCGTATGCTCCAGCAATGTTGTATGAAACGGCGTACGCTCCAGCAATGTTGTATGAAATAATGTGCTAACACCGCAATTGATTTGACTTACTTTGTCCGTAAATTCGATACTTCGTTTTTTTTTCGAAAATAATGACAATATTTCCATGCATGTTTGAGATAAAACCATTTACTTATGTTATGTATGTTGTTATAGGTGGCAAACGTATCGTCTCGGTGCCTCCTCCACCGCGCGGTGCGGCGACTATCAAACGACTCGCGCGGACGTCGGCGGACCCGTCGCCGTCGTGCGCGACGCGTCAACTACCGCGAGTCCGTGTGGGGCAAGCAACCTTGTATGTACAATCACATTACCAATTAGCTGAACCCCACGTCTCACCCAGAGCTCATTAGCATACCTGTAAAAAATATAGTGTTTACCTATTTTGTTTTTTTTTTATATTGTATGAAGTCGTTTATTTTCAATTCACAATTAAGTACAAATAAAATTAAAAGCAAATAAAACTAAAAGAAAATCACAATCTTTAAAAACAATAAACAAATAAATCAATACAAAAATAAATAAATTAAAAAAATCATAAAAAATACAATAATAAATTAAATAACTCATATCTAATCAAATAACCCGCCCCGCGACACTTCCGGCACAAAAGATGCAAGAATGCAAGCTGCATTCCCCCGTTGGATGGCAATGGCCAATGTTTGAGCCAGGAATGCCTCGGAGCGATGATCCAGATATCAATATATTGTATTGTATTGTATAGTATATTGTTAAAAAAAAACGGGATCAAGTAACATTACTTTACAACCTTACAGATTTGCGAGTGAGCTCTAGGTCACGTGCCCCCTTATTCCAAAACGAGGTTTAAGGATAGTCCGAGATGTGGATTTAAACCTTAGATTTCGACACAGATTTACTTGTGAACTATAGTCTAAACACTATCCCTATAGATTATATAGGGAACTATAGTCTAAACACTATCCCTATCATTAATTTAGGGTTAGTGTTTAGATTATAGTTCACGAGTAAATCTGTGTCGAAATCTAAGGTTTAAATCTACATCTCGGACTATCCTTAAACCTTGTTTTGGAATAAGGGGGGTGGGGTTCAGCTAATTGGTAAAGTGACTGTACCTACCATATATCGTAGAACATTTTACACAGCGCCATCTAGCCCAAGCTAAGCAACTAACTTGTGTTATAGGTGTTAGACAACGGATATACTTAGACATGCAGAGACCCAGACCAGAAACAAATATCTGTAGCATAAATACTTGTTTGAGGCGGGAATCGAACCCGCAACTTTCTGCGTCGTAAACGGGTCACTACTAGACAAAAATACTAACTTAATGCGAATAACGCGTCCATTATTGATTAAAATTCCCCGTTTTTTTTTTAAATATTGTGGGAGATTCTACACATCGCCATCTAGCCCCAAGCTAAGTAACTAGACTTGTGTTTTGGGCTAGCAACCAACGGATTATATACTTTTCTTTTGTAAATATATAGTTATAATACATAGAAACAACCAAACCCAAACAAATATCTAAGCATAAATACTTGTCTGAGGCGGGAATCGAACCAGCAACCGTGTTTGGCAGTCCGGCATGGTGACCATTGTGGCAAATGGGTCGTCATTTTATTGGAAACTTTTTGCGTTGTCAATAGATGTGAAACTTGGCTTGTGTTATGGTGACCAGATAAGGGATAAAATTATTATTATTTTCAGCCAATATGACAATAGGGAACAGTGATAAAGAATTATCTTCAAAGTTCTTCAAGCCGAGTTTCCAGACTCAAAGTCCTCAGGAATTGGTAAGCTTTTTAAAACTTGATATAGCGACAGAATAACAAGGTTTCCAGACTCAAAGTCCTCAGGAAATGGCAAACTTTTTAAAACCTTTATATAGTGACAAAATAACAAGGCTTACAGACTCAAAGTCCTCAGGAAATGGTAAACTTTTTAAAACCTTTATATAGTGACAAAATAACAAGGCTTACAGACTCAAAGTACTCAGGAAATGGTAAACTTTTTAAAACCTTTATATAGTGACAAAATAACAAGGCTTACAGACTCAAAGTACTCAGGAAATGGTAAACTTTTTAAAACCTTTATATAGTGACAAATAACAAGGTGTACAGACTCAAAGTCCTCAGGAAATGCTAAACTTTTTAAAACCTTTATATAGTGACAAAATAACAAGGTTTACAGACTCAAAGTACTCAGGAAATGGTAAGCTTTTTAAAACTAGATATAGCGACAAAATAACAAGGTTTCCAGACTCAAAGTCCTCAGGAAATGGTAAGCTTTTTAAAACCTTGATATAGTGACAAAATAACAAGGTTTCCAGACTCAAAGTCCTCAGGAAATGGTAAGCTTTTTAAAACCTTGATATAGTGACAAAATAACAAGGTGTACAGACTCAAAGTCCTCAGAAAATGGTAAGCTTTTTAACAGATATAGTGACAAAATAACAAGAAAATCAACTAATGAATTGTTTTTATATCACTATCGCTACATAGTATAAAACAAAGTCGCTTTCTCTGTCCCTATATCCCTATGTATGCTTAAATCTTTAAAACTACGCAACGGATTTTAATGCGTTTTTTTTAAATAGATAGAGTGATTCAAGAGGAAGGTTTATATGTATAATACATGCATAATATAGCCGTGCGAAGCCGGGGCGGGTCGCTAGTTGACAATAAAGCTAATATAAGTATATATAATGACCTGTTTTAAGTAGTTGTTCCTATTAAGAGGAAAGGGTACCGGGGGCTCTTTCCATACAAATTATTGCAAACGTAGTGGACTGTTTTCTCCCTGGATAATGACACTAGAGCAAATATTTTTGGTGCATAAAACTTATAACTGCCATGCCATGCTCCTATTTTTTGTTTTTATTTTTTTAATCTTATTTTCTATGATAATTAGAAAATGAAAAAACCAAAACATAGGGGCATAGTCATGGCAGTTATAGGTTTTATGGCACAAAAATATTTGTGCTAGTGTCATTATCCAGGGAGGAAACAGTTGACTACGTTTGTATGGAGAGAGCGTCGGTACCCTTTCACCTTAAGCTTAATAATATTTGTTGTTCATAGGTTGCCTAGAACAGATCGCTTTTTGCGATAAGGCCGCCCATTGTGCCATATTTTTTAAGTTTTTACTAGCTGCGCCACGCGGTTTCACCCGCTTAAGTCCCGATCCCGTGGAAATATCGGGATAAAAAGCAGCCTATGTGTTAAACCGGGTTTCCAGCTATCTAGATACCGAGTTTCATCGCAATCGGTCCAGTAGTTTTTATTGCATTAAAGAGTAACAAACATACATACACACACAAACTTTCACATTTATAATATTTCTAGCGACCCGCCCCGGCTTCGCACGGCTATATTATCCATGTAATATACATATAAACCTTCCTCTTGAATCACTCTATCTATTAAAAACCGCATCAAAATCCGTTGCGTAGTTTTAAAGATCTAAGCATACAAAGGGAAATAGGGACATAGGGACGGCGAAAAGTGACTTTATTTTATACTATGTAGTGATGATTAGGATAATTTTCTAATTTTTAGGGTTCCGTACTCAAAGGATAAAAACGGGACCCTATTACTAAAACTTCGCTGTCCGTCCGTCCGTCTGTCACCAGGCTGTATCTCATGAACCGCGATAGATAGGCAGTTTAAATTTTCACAGATGATGTATTTCTGTTGCCGCTGTAAAATTGATAGATTGGATTCAGGTCCTCTTTAATAGTTATTGATTTCACCTCTTTTCTTTTAGTAACATAGTTTGTAAGCTCTTTGTATACTAACACATGGACAAGTAGTCTGATAATAAATGAATTATAAAACAACAAATACTAAAAAACAGAAAGAGTAAATATTTTTGTGTATGTTTTTAAGAATTTTAGGTTATTTTCATGTTTACTAGTTTTTTTTATTTTTATCCCTGTTTGCGGTATAAAATGCAGCCAAAGACAACCTCCGGTTTGGAAAAACTTACAGGAGAAAACTACTTGAGCTATTGTGATGGAATATCTTAATATATATAAATCTCGTGTCACAATGTTTGTCCTCAATGGACTCCTAAACCACTTAACCGATTATAATAAAATTCGCACACCATGTGCAGTTCGATCCAACTTGAGAGATAGGATAGCTTACATCCCGATATTCCCACGGGATCGGGAGTTACGCGGGTGAAACCGCGTAGGGCAGCTAGTAGTTCATAATTTTTGTCTCGATATTCCTACGGGATCGGGACTTACGCGGGTGGAACCGCGGGGCGCAGCTAGTAATAAATAACTTATTGTGTTTTTTTCGTTTTACAGCCTGAAAAACTAGTGAAAGACATCGATAAACGGAGAGGTACCTAAATAAATATTAAAATAAATATTGCAGGACATTCTACACATCGCCACCTAGCCCCAAGCTAAGTAACTAGACTTGTGTTATGGGTGTTAGACGACGAATATACTATTTATATATTTTTCTTTTGTAAATATATACTTATAATACATAGAAACAACCAGACCACAGACAAATATCTAAGCATAAATACTTGCCTGAGGCGGGAATCGAACCCGCAACCCTGTGTTTGGTAGTATGGTGACCTTTGTGCCAATTGGGTCGTCAAAATAATACCTTAATCTTCGATCATAAATACTAAGTATTTATGATCGAAGACCTTAATGATACGGGAATCTGTAGTATTGGAAATCTGAAAAATTTGGAATCTATAGACGTGAGAACAAAGCGTTTATAGCTTTTTACCTAATAATGATCTCGTATAAAATTTATCTTAACAGTGGAAAAAACTTAGCAATGCGTCTGGAATTAACTAAGCCGTACGTGCTGATTAAGGTGTATGGGTACCGACGCTCTCTCCATACAAACGTAGTCGACTTGTTCCTCCCTGGATAATGACACTAGCACAAATATTTTTGTGCCTTATGGCACCTATAACTGCCATGACTATGCTCTTATGTCTTGTTTTTTTTTTCATTTCCTAATTTTTTTTTATCATAGACAATTTTTATCATAGAAATTTTTCTTCTTCTTTGTCCATCCCTTATCCCTTTATATGGGGTCGGGTCTCCTCACTTTGTTGCCACTCTGTCCTGGCTTCTCTGCTCTGGCAATTTACTTTTTTATTTAAGTATTTAATTTGCTTTTTATTTTTTTAACTGTTAATTATCATAGAAATTAACAGTTAAAAACAAAAGATATTTATAAAAATAGATTCAATAAAATCGGTTGATAAACAAAAAAAGTATGCGCGAAAATAAAAATACATACATCCGAATTGAGAACCTCCTCCTTTTTTTGAAGTCGGTTAAAAAGATAAGCCTTGGTCATGCAACAAAAATATTTGCTCTAGTGTCATTATCCAGGGAGGAAACAGTCGACTACGTTTGTATGGAGAGAGAGCCGGTAGGTACAATCCACGGTCAAAAGTCCCTGCCCACCATTACGTTGACAATCCTGTGCAGCACTATTTGAACATTATAACGTAACCTGTGTATCGAACACACGTCGGTTGGTGTAGCGGGTGGCGGCTTATACCACTCACACAACTAAAGACTTAGCTAAGATGTTGAAAATAATAATCACACTGAGTATGTACTTTTTTTAATTCAAGTATTTAAGTTTGTGTGTAACGTCTACTAGAAGAAGGTCGTAAGTCCAATACTTGTTGATAGTATTATTGTAGCAAACTGATCACTTACTTAAGACCCTTACTGTACCTACAGAGTTGATGCTTCGTGATGACACGTCGTTGACGACGATATCCGAAGCTCCGAACAGAATGGAATCAGAAGAGGAACTTTACACTACAAGTCTTATGAAGCCCAAGATATCCTACGAAGGGAAGAAAACAAATAAGAAATGATTTTGTACCTGCAGCGTCCCGCGGTTTCACCCGCGTAACTTCCGATCCCGTGGGAATATCGAAATGTAAAATAGCCTATAGCCTTCCTCGATAAATGGACTAATCCAACACAAAAATAATTTTTCAATTCGAACCAGTAGTTCCTGAGATTAGCGCGTTCATACAAACAAACTCTTCAGCTTTATAATATTAGTATAGATATTTATTTATACATATTATAGTAATTATTTTCTTGGATCAACGCCATTTGCTTCGCGACCATGACTATTGTAACATAGCCGAAACGTCGAGTTAAAAAGAAATACGCGATTAAAAGGGTACCGGTTATCTCTTCATACAAACGTAGTCGACTGTTTCCTCCCTGAATAATGACACTAGATCAAATATGTAGCATAAAACTTATATCTGCCATGACTATGGCCCTATGTCTTGGTTTTTTCATATTCTAATTATCATAGAAAGTAAGAGTTTAAAAACAGAAAAAAAACATAAGGGCATGGTCATGGCAGTTATAAGTTTAATGCTAAAAAAATATTTGCTCTAGTGTCATTATCCAGGGAGGAAACAGTCGACTACGTTTGTATGGAGAGAGGGCCCGGTACCCTTTCCTCTTAACACCCGGGAAAATAATTATTATGAACACAAATCGTGTGCGTTTAAAAGGTTTTTATACATTTTGTTACGTGTTTTATTTAATCAATCAAATAGATAAAATATACTGTTTGTTAGTTCGTTTTATTTATAGACTAGCAGCGCTTCATGGTTTCACCTGCGTTATCTGCGTAGGTATACATTTCTTCTAAAAGATATATTTTTTATGATAGGTCAGCGTTTGACCACTATCACACCTGCCTGATGCTAGGTGACGATGCGGCCTAAGAGAACGTAGAAGATACCTATTCACTCGCGACTTGAAGACCCCCAAATTGTACACGTCAGGAAAGACAGACGCATGCAACTGATTGCATTCCCTTGCTGTATGAATAAAGAATGACGAAGCAAAACGCTTAGTGCGGATGACTTAGATTTCCACCATGAATTGGTGTCGCATGTAGTTATTTATAAAATTAGTGTAGATTATATAGCTAGCTTCCTACCTATCAATCAAGATTTTTCTGCAATTTTTATGTTCGGGAATAATAGTAGGTACATTGTTCCCCTAGGTGTGAAAGTCACTCTTAAGTGGGGGTACCTCGAGGGACTAAATGAGTCTTTCACTCGAGGTAAACACTGCTTTTCATTACGAATAATATATAAAATTCTTCCTAACAACGAGAGTGAATGAGAGACTCCACACCACATGAGTAGAGATATTTACTCATGTGTCCATACTACCTGATCCTCTTAGAAGGTTGGGACCAAAGAGGTTATATACATGTAGTGTTATTCTCTGCTCCTACCTAAAGCAAGGAGGTTAGGTTTTTAAAGTTCCTAATGCGTAATGATACTGATACTGGCTACTAAGCCGTGTGAAGCCATAATTTGACATGACAGCTGTCAGTGAAAGCGATTCTTCCTAGGGCTGAAAGTTTTTCTTTCTACACGCTCTTCAGGCACCTTTAGACCTACTTTCGGAGTATGAGTAATAAAAAACAATTTTTTTCTCACAATTTTATTTACAAACTAGAAAAGAAAAAAATATAAATACAAAACTATAATCCACTTGTATTAAGGGCCCGTCCACACAGGCGCGATAAAATGTCGCGTGCGATAACACGAGATAAAATCATTTTAAGTATATCACTGGGATAAATTAACTTTTTAGGACCCAAATATCGAGATATCGCAGGTGTGGGATAGACCCTTAATAATAACATATTATAAAGAAAAAAAGATTATTTTTATACAATAACAAAATAACCATGTTATCTTATGTAATATTATAAATCCGAAAGTTTGGTTATTTGTTTGTTTGTTCTTTTTTACGGCCAAACGTCTGGACCGATTTAGTATAAAATAAGCATAGTGGTAGCTCAGACTAAAAGAATTGTAGTCTGAGAGTGGTAGTTTTGATGATGGAGAAGGCCATAGGATACTTTTCCCACATGATTGGGACTTACGCGGTTGAAACCGCGGGGCGCAGCTAGTGTAGAAATAAACTTTTTTTTTTAATATTTAGGAATGTTAATAAATGCAATGAAATTATTAACGCAAGCACCGAATAAAATACGCAAGAAATTATGCCGTTTTAAAAATAATTGAATCAACAATTTATACAATAATAAAAATCTCAGAAGGATAAAATTATAGCCACAGTCACATACAACGAGTTCTTGTGGCGAATAGGCATTCGCAGAGAGAATCCGCTGAGTGTAAAATGTGGTTTGGTCACGATATGCGAGAGAGAAGATACTCATGTCACCAGAAGAATGCAGGAATTAGAAGTAAATTATTGTAGGGAGAGAGGACGGATAAAGGATTACGTTAGGATACGGAGGAAAGGAGAGTTAACGGAGACTTGACGGAACAGAGAGTGGAAGGATATGGATAAATGTTGTAGTGGGAAAATGGAAGGAAGAATACGCTGAGTGTGACAGGTTACTCTTTGCAAGTAGATTTATTCGCTGTGAATTGAAGTTTTTATTTTTTTAATAAATAGGTAAGCGTTTGACCACTATTTCATACGATGGTAATTGACGATGCGGCACGCTTTCCTAGAAGATCCCCAGTAATAAAGGAGATGTTCAATTTAGGGTGTTATCAATTTGGGAATATCAATAATAGAATAATAGTCGAAATTCTAATAGAGAACCAGTAGCATGAATTCGCTGTCTAATTTATGTCAAATAAATTATGTAATAAGTAAACAGGGAATTCATCCTACGAGTAATATTTGAAAACTCGCCGCGTGTGACTGTGGCTTTAGGGTTTAGAGAAAACACACAATTAATTAGTCGAGTTTTGATCCTGTTTATTTTTGCCGCCTAAATTTCCCTTATTTCTTAGATATTGTACACTTTAATAATTAAAAATCGTGACCATGCATATTGTAACATAGTCGAAACATTGCGGTAAAAAAAAAAATACGCAATCAAAGACCCGCGAAAATAATTAATAATTTCAAGTATTTTTTTTAGATATTTTTTGTGCAAAACCACTTAATTAAAGTAAACATTGTCTAGAATGTAATAAAAAATATATCTAGACAGGATTGCTTATGCAAGGTTGGTCATATGTTCGCACACTTCGATTGAAGCCTTCTTACAACAAGTTGTTTACGCTCTCGATCAAACGTATGACGTACCAATCCAATTGAGTTTTTTTTACAAAACTGTAATCGGTCAATCCAGGATACATAGCTTAGAACAAAAAAAAACACATCGAAATCGGTTCATAACTAAAATAGTTATGCCCATAACAAAATTATAATATCGAATTGAGAACCTCCGTTTTATAAAATCTGTTAAAAACGGTCCTTTATGTTTCAATTTGTTTCGCAAATACAAAAATGGGCCATAAGTCCAAATGTAGATACATCTCTGTTTAGGGTGATCACATATTATTAACCGACTTCAAAAAAGGAGGAGGTTCTCAATTCGTCTGTATGTATTTTTTTTTGAAGTGAAAACTTCTTTAGCGGCGTTGAGCACTTTTTCTGTAATGGGTATAAAATCTTAAACTCGCGTCAGGACACGTGACCTGATCGAAAAAGCGTAAGACGGATGGAGAGTAGACAGCTATCCCCTCTCTACGGCGGCGCGGCGAAAATGTATGCCTGGGCCTACTGTTTTTAATTTGGCTGTGAGTGTATTAAGACGTACATAAGTATGGTATTTTTTAACGGACGACTATTGACGGACGACAAATGTCGGACGACTATTTGTCGTCCGACTATTTTTTTTTTTTTGTTAATATGTCAGCGTTCGACCACTCTCACACGATGGTAAGTGACGATGCGGTCGTGACTCAAAAACTCAATGAGTTAATGACTCAAAAAGATCCCTCGATTTTTCATCATAAACTCAATACGTTTGATCGAATGCGTAAACAAAACGTGGTAGGAGTAGGTACTGAAGATACATAAATAAAACTTTAACTTTTTTTATTGAAAAAAAAAAAGAGAAATATTGACTTAACGATTTTTTTCTTGAAATGGTTTCGAGATTTTGTACCTTAGAAAAAAAAATGTCCAACAGGGACTTCAATTAAAAGTAGATATTTTATATTATTGCTTATCAAAGCTGATAAAGAATTGATAGTTTGACATTGTCTTAAAGATATTAAAACCAAGCGACTTTATACTTTAAAAACAATACATTATGTACTAAAATTCTTTAATTTCTTACTATTTAGTGATAAAAAATTCTTCGATTTATAAATTGTTTACGATATAGATACTTATTTTCACCTATTTATTAACTTTATACATTGCAAGGCTTAGTAATTAGTGTTATCTTCGAAGGCCAATTTCATGGTCTTTGATGAGTCAAAAGATCATGAAAGTGTTTTGTATGTTAACCTTTTTACTAAGGATTAGTTGGTAATAATTTTGTTTTGAACAAACACTGACTGCACTCAGAAATTTTCCTTAGTGAAACTTAAGTTAAGGGGCATGACATGATTGGCATCTTTTTGTTTTTTCACGTCCATCGATCAAACCTAATTAATTAATTACAGGATAATAAGACAAGCAAAAAATGTTCGGGGGTGTCATATCTAAACTCAGTCAGGGCGGAGTAATTTGGATTTTAAAAATGATATTTTTGTGTTAAACACGTAAAATACTTAATTTTAAAAACTGACGACTGTGTTAGGATATGACACCCACAAAATTTTGTTGTTAATATTCTGCAACTAATTTATTAAGTTCGGTTGATGGTCACATGAAAAAAGATGACAAACTTTCCCAACGCAATTTAATTTCAACGGCTCCTTATGAGGAAAGGGTACCGGCGCTCTCTATATACAAACGTAGTCGACTGTTTCTTCCCTGGATAATGACACTAGAGCAAATATTTTTGTTGCATAACCATGCCCCTATGAATTATACTTTAAAAATTACTATAAATACAGATCGTGTGACTTTAAAAAAATAATAAAGTATTTATGTTTATTAAGGAACATTTCTGAGTGCAGCCAGGGTTTTAAAGTATACAGAGTAACGTATCCAAAAATTGTCTTGAAAGCCAATTCTCGTAATTATAGCAAAATGTAACCTTAAATTGATCGAAGTGAAATGATATTGCAATTTAACTGTCAATTGCAATTACATTTCAGTTACATTGAATTTTTACATACATTTCGATATCATACCGTTTTGCGTACATTTTTAGAGTCAAGGAAGTAACGATTGCATTTCAATTTTAACATTTAATGCAGATGTCATATTGATAATTTAGTTTATACAATAGGTACCAGAAGCTGACGTTTAGTGTATTTTTTGGAAATGCATCCGGAATGATATTGCAATGCAATTTCAATAATTTATTTATAAGAATTGGCCATTATGATACGTTGTGACAAGTTTTTTTCTGCATATAATCTGTATACGTGTTCATGTTTTTACAGCAGTCGTGTCTACTTCCTGGGTTGTTGAATGTGAGGTTTGATATTTAAATTGACGTAGGCAGGAGGCTTGGGACTGTGAGCGACCTGCGCTGCCTCCGCGGTGTAGTCTGCATTACCTTTAAATATATAGAGCTTGTAAAATTGTGTGTCCCACTATAGGGCAAGGAGCCAAAAAACATGGGAAATAACCCGGCAGATGTCAGAAACGAAGAAAGTCAATTTAGATTTTCGGGCAAAATCAGAAGAAGCTGCTAGATTTGCAGCCTTTACTTTAGAATTAATGGGAAGTTTACCATTTTGGCTCCTTAGTATCAAGCTCCACAAAATTCTGTTTTAAGGTCTTTAGAAGTCATTTAAAACGGTTTTTCTGGCCCAAAATACAAAATAAAAATATGGCAAATATCCAATTTGAAATAACTTTCGAAGTGATAGGAAATTCACCATGTTTTTGGCACCACAATATTGAGCTCTACAATATAAAAACATGGTAAAAATCCCGTTTGAAAAACTTTAGCAGTGAAAATAACCATGTTAATTTATAATTTGTTGTTAATTTACCTCTGTTTGGGGCTCCAGCAATGGAGACAGGGTTGGACGGAACAGGTGAAGGTCCGGCTAGACCAGTGAAGTCCTCGTTGGCTGGTTCCTTGCCAGTTTCCTTGGTGTGCGGGGACTTGTGTTGAGTTATCCTCATGCCTCCAGCTTTCACTGTTTAATACAAAGGTTTTAAAATACAGTAGAGCCTCGATAATCCGTACTCAGGCTAATCCGAACGCCGCTGTAATCCGAACTGCTGACTTGGTTTGGATTGAGCTGATGAAAATGACTTGTCCTTATCCGAAAAGATGATGCTGCGTAATTTGAGGGATAAAGCTTTTTTTTGGTCAATAAATAGAACCCGACAACTTAAAATTGATGACTTTATGAATAAGTAACATATTGTGTTTAAATATGTATGTTATAATAACCTCAATAAATATATTCTGTCAAAATATACTTGCATTTTTTAACATACTATAATCCGAACGCTCCGTGAGTCCGAACAGGGGTATTTTTTGGTAATTCAAATTAATATATATTTTTTAATCTGGCATAGTAAACAGTCAGTAATATATTTTTTTAGCCACATGGCAACCTTTCAAACTAATGTGTAGATGACATTAATACCAACAACAAATGCTATGCAACAAAATCTCGTCAGTGTCCAGGGGCTCTATTTTTGAATCGCTCGTGTGATATATCTTCGTCGTATACGCCTACAAGTCACGCTCGACTTCCAAGTCTCATGACACCATTTTTCTGTATTTTTGAATCGTTCGTCGTTGAAATATAAAATTACGATTTTTATTCGTTTTATGCAGAAAGCTGGACAACCGGTAATTACCGAGGAACATTCGAAATAATCCCAAAAGATATAAATATTTTCCAAGATCGTTTCCGAATGTTTGACAATGATTGTTCAACGTTTATTCTACCACTCGCCTGTCAGCGACGAGTGGTGGAAACTACTCGTTACACTCGAGCGATTCAAAAAATAGCGGATTTCCAATGTCGAACGAATATCAGTAGAAATTGAGCGCTCGACGTGGGGCGAACAATTCAAAAATAGGGCTCCTGGTTTTCCTGTATCTTTTTTTAATACAACTAACAGGCAAACGTTACATGAGATTTTAATACATGGCTATTGTTGTTTGTATTATTGTCCTCTATTCAGTACCATAAGTTTGAATAGTGGTCATGTAAAACAAGAAAAATCTTAGTAAAGTCAGTTTATGGATGATAATTTTACGTAATATTGTCATAAGGAAACATTGATGGTAACCATAGCAACGATAATAAGTCGCTATGATTACCTTGTCAATAATTTACGTTCCTGTAACATGACAATCTTGCTATGGTTACGTACCATGTCAATAACACGACACTTTTTTGTGAGTGCAGTACGGTGTTCATCGATTTATAAGACATTATCATGTCAAAAAAGATTGAAGCGACTACTACGCCAGTCTCCTAACTTATATAGTACTACTCCTTTTATATGATTACTACTACATCACCTCATGGTTTCGCTGGCATAACTCCCGATCCCGTGGGAATATCGGGATAAAAGTAGCCTATGTTATTCCCAATGAATCAATGTATCCTCATACTAAGTTTCATCAAAATCGGTCCAGTAGTTGTGGAGCCTATTCAATGCACAAACAATTGCACAACAACAACAATTGAATCTTTCCTCTTTATAATATTTGTATAGATGAAATAGATACCTATGAATGTTGCTAGGACCATAAGGCAAAGAGGTTTTCCTAAGAATAGAGAGAAATTCTATTGATTTTACAGGCCATAAAAAGTTATCTATAAAAAGTTTTTAATAAAAACAAAAAATAGTTAATCACCTACAGTAATGACCTTGATTTTTTTGTAAACATAACATTACTTACCTAAGCGTAACATAGATATCTGACGTCATACAAGGTTCCAACTAGATGTTAACAAAACCTACATTCTATTATGATATTAATTTGCAAGAAGCGCTAACTATTTCCGTGCTATATCATATAGGAAACCGGTTAAAAACATTGTAAATATTTTCTCAACCGGTGTCCATGTCAAAAACAAGTTTCTTTTTCGTATTTTTAGAGCACATCTAACAAAGAAACACGTAATTTGTTTGATAACTTTCTTACCTGCTGGAGGGTGTCCCGCTTTTAGTTGGTTAGTCTCTTCAGTGGACGACATTGTAGTTTTCAATGTAAATTGAGGTTTTGTTAATGTAAATAGCGTCGATATGACGACGTCAACAATTTATTTGCAGTTTAACAACGTGTAAGTAAACTAACTCCACGAACACAGTAGTGGCGGATGTCGATGTCGATTATTAAATTGAAATGTCAAAATAATAGTGATGCGCACGCTTATCTAGTTTTAGTTAATTTTTTAATCTGTGGGTTGAAATGGTTGGTTATTAAATCGATTTTATTTTGAACAAAATATGTCCGCTGTTATGGACAAGCCACTGCTGCTGATTCTACGACTCCGTATTAAAAAATAAGGTATCAAAAGATTTTATTTCGAACAACAATGAGTAGAAAATAATACAGTTTACATGCTTTTTCGAATCGAATCGACTAGTGATGTCTAAAATCGGCTAAAATCAAATATTATTTACCGCCATCTAACGTCGAATAGGAAAACTAATTCAGAATATCTTGTGTTCTAGTCAGAATAACATTTAATAGATGGCGCTACTATACCCATCATTTTTGAAACAATTTTACAATCGTAAAATTAAAATTAAACTGAGATTGCAGGGCATTTACCTCGAACCTCGGAACAATAACTAAAGACTAAAGGCATTTACGGAATAAATAAATTAATATTTAATCTCAGGTACCGCCATCTAACGTCGAATAGGAAAACTATTTCAGAATATCTTGTGTTCTAGTTTGAATAGTATATAATAGATGGCGTTACTATACCCCCCATTTTTGAAACGAATAATTTTAAAATATAAATTTTATTATTATTATTATATAAATATAAATTAAAATTGAAATGAGATTGGAGGGTAGTTACAAAGGGAACCTTCACTACATAGTATAAAACAAAGTCGCTTTGTCTGTCCCTATATCCCTTTGTATGCTTAAATCATTAAAACTACGCCACAGATTTTGATGCGGTTTTTTTAATGGATAGAGTGATTCAAGAGGAAGGTTTATTTGTGTAATACATACATAATATAGCCGTGCGAAGCCGGGGCGGGTCGCTAGTAAATTATAAATCTCTGATATACCTACTTAATTAAAATAGTGATCGGTTTCTCGCCTCAAGAAAAGTGGCGGTATTATTTCAAATGGTAGCAAATTCAATGAGGTAGGTAAATAAAATGATAATTATTATTTCCAAGCTTTTATTCGACCTCTCCTATACGGCACAACAACGTCACTATCATCACTACCCGGTTTTACAATGTCCCTCTGAATTTCCACGATCATTCTCAGCATAAAATTCACTATTTGGTTACAAGTACCGTCTCTGAGTCTCGGAAACTCTTTTTTCGGAAGACTTTTGCCGTTTAATGTGATAGATTGGTGAGTTAGGGAGGCAAGGATGCGTTTTAGGAGATCAACTTTTCTGGCGGCTGAAAGAGGTCGGAGGCGGATCACGAAGCGTAGGAGGTATTCTAGAAGCATTACGTCTTCCTGGAACAAGAGAAAGTCTATAAAATCTACATTAATTGTGAAACACAGTTGTGATGGCCGCCGGAAAGTAACACAACTTAGTTTTTGTCGTAGAGATAAACAGTAATTATTTTCCCGGGGTTTAATCGCGTATTTTTTATTTTTATTTCTTATACCTGGAGACGTTTCGATTATGTTACAATAGTCATGGTCGCGAGGAGACTATTCGCGTATTTTTTATTTTTATTTCTCTTACCTCGACGTTTCGACTATGGTTCAATAGTCATGGTCGCGAGGAGACTATTGTGACATAGGTAGTCGAAACGTCGAGGTAAGAGAAATAAAAAAATATATACATGATTAAGACCCGGGAAAATAATGACTATGAATGAATACAAATCGTGTGAGTTTAAAAAGTTTATTAAGTATAGATATTAATATAATGTACTTATAGATAAACATTATTAAGTCAATGGTTTTTGTACAATATGTTTATCCTAAACGTGTTTTTACCTAAATAGGAACCTTTTTTTTTCTACGGTCGCGGACTGAAGTTTAAGGCTGTGCTCGCACGCCATTTAGGAACATTAATTAGCATTTTTCGCCATACTTTTAGGGTTCCGTACCCACAGGGTAAAAAAAAACAGGACCTTGTACTAAGATTCCGCTATAGAATATGACGTTCGTACCTCACAACTCCAAGTTTCTTGGATTCCGCTGTCTGTCCGTCCGTCTGTCACGTTTTTGTTGTTCGGAGACTGAAGTTTTGGCTTCGCGCGTCTTAAAATACCGTACCTACTTTTATGACGTATACTTCCCGGATCTTCATGTCCATGACCATGACTATTGTAACATAGTCGAAACGTCGAGGTAAGAGAAATAAAAAATAAAATTACGCGATTAAGACCCGGGAAAATATATGCTCTAAAAGAAAAAGACAGTTGCTTTGGAAATATAGAAAATATCCCTCTATAATAAACAAGACAGCTTTTAAAGAGTATTCTAAAAAATATAGGAGAATAATAAATTTAACGCAGAAATCACAAAATAATTTTTATATCAATAATGCTAAGAACAAATCTAAGGCCACGTGGCAGATAATAAACAAAAACAAAAACAGTTACCCAAAAGAAGGTGTTACAAAACTTGACATTGACGGTAATATTATAACTGAACCTATTCAAATTGCAAATTGCTTTAATAATTATTTCATTGACGTGGTAAATACTGACATTCAAAATGACACAAAAATTTCAATTAATCATAATAATCCTAATTCTATTTATCTGACACCAACTACACCTTTTGACATTTATAAAATTATATTAACATTAAAAAATACTAACAGTGTAGGATGGGACGGTATTACAACAAAAATCTTAAAAGATGTAGCAATATTGATAGCACCAGTACTTTGTTACATTATCAATCTTTGTATGGAGCAGGGCATATTTCCTGATTCCTTAAAAAAAACTATAATTTTACCACTACACAAAAAAGGTAATAAAGAATCTTTTAATAATTACAGACCGTTAGCATTATTACCTGTCATTTCAAAGATATTTGAGAAAGTGATTTATGAAAGGCTATATAATTACTTTGAAACTTATAATATTTTTACAAATAGTCAATATGGTTTTAGGAAAAATAAAACAATAAATATGGCTATCTATGATTTTCTATTTAAAGTAATTAGAAATATGGACATTAGGAGACCTGCTGTTGCTTTGTTCATGGATATGAGTAAGGCATTTGACCACATCCATCATAAAATTCTCATGGAAAAATTAGAAAAATATGGTGTTAGAGGAAACACATACGATCTGATAAAGTCATATTTAAGTAACCGTACTCAAAGAACGCATATTAATAAGGTATGTCCGCAATCTCAAACTGAACTGGTTTTTAAATCTGATTTGAGAAAGATATATAATGGTGTTCCTCAAGGTAGTGTATTGGGCCCTCTATTATTTAATATATATATTAATGATTTTGTTGACACTACTCCATATCATATGACATTGTTTGCTGATGATAGCACGGTATTATTTGTAAATGAAACTAAAACTAACTTATCGAACGTAATCAATCAAACTCTGACATTTCTAATTAATTGGTTAAATTTAAATAATTTAAATATAAATATTGATAAAACTAACCTAATGAATTTTAGACAAAGAAATAATAACTTGACTCTTAGTGTAAATTATCATGACAATAAAATTAACGAAGTTGACTCCACACGGTTTTTAGGGTTAACTATAGATAGTAAATTGACATGGAAAAATCATATTGACATTATTTGTAAAAGAATTTATCAATTTTCATATGCATTGTACAAACTGAAAAAGGTAGTGAACTTGAAGGCTCTATTAGCGTCTTATCATGGACATGTGGCGTCAATATTGAGATTTGGTGTTATATTTTGGGGAAACTCTACAAACAAAAATAAGCCTTTTATAGCACAAAAACGATGCATACGTGCAATATGTCAGCTAGGTAGAATGGAATCATGTAAAGAATCTTTTAAAAAATTAAAAATCCTTACATTCCCTTGCATTTACATTAGTGAAATGGCTCAATTTGTAAAAGAAAATTTGCATCTTTTTAATAGATATGCGGATAGTGGAAGACGTAAAGGTGATCTTCTAATCGTTGCACGCAATACTCGTCTAATGAGAATTAGCGTGTTCTGTATGGCCCCTGAAATATACAACGGAATTCCCAAATCATTACGACAAATTGATTGTCCTGGAGAGTTCAAGCGGGCTGTCAACAATTATCTCATCGATAAGGCCTATTATTCGATTGAAGAATTCATAAATGATAAAGATGACGTAAATTGAATTTGACATGATTTTGTATTCCATTCTTGACTTATTAATTAATTAATTTTGTTTTGTTTTTATTTAACTTTCAATGATTTTAATTTTTTTTTTTATATTATTGACATTGGATTAATTATTTTGACATCATATTAGAACTTTTAATTAACTAACTTTTAATATTTGCATGCTAAGCTAAGTGCTGGTGAAATATGTTGAACTATATTTTTATGTGACATCTTTGTACCATATTTCAAGCAAATAAATGACATTCATTCATTCATTCAAATAATACAAAGAGAAAAAAAATAGTGTGAGTTTAAAAAAACTTTACACAATTTTTTTGTTGGTTGGGTACTGAAATTGTTGCTTCGCGCGTCTTGCAGCCGTACTTTATTGTTTTATTTTTATTTAGTTGGGTGGAGTTGTAACTCTCAAACAGAAGAATATTCTTCGTTGACTTACCACATCCAGAGACATAATGCAATTCAGCACAGAGTGTGACTTGCCAACTATTGTGGAGAGATCCTCTCGATCTAGCACAGGCTGCTTCAGGCCCTCGAGCCATTCGAATAGCAACCCCGTTAGGATTACTGGGTCCTCCTGAAAAATACATATGTAAAAACACGTTAAAAATGTTGGTTAGTACATTAAAAATTAGGAATAGCCTATCTAAGAACACTTGGAGTAAATGAGACGAATCCAACGACAATCCATCGAGTGGTTTGTAAGATGTTTTGACGGATTAAAGAATATTAGAAACGGGTAAGTCAGGTCATAACTTCTTGGTTTTCAGAAAAATAAGTTCTTAGTTTCACTACATAGTAAACAAAGTCGCTTTCTCTGTCCCTATGTCCCTATATCCCTTTGTATGCTTAAATCTTTAAAACTACGCAACGGATTTTGATGCGGTTTTTGAAGTGAAAACTTCTTATGGCGCGTTGGGCACTTTTGTGGGTGAGCATTTTCATTTTTAATAGATAGAGCGATTCAAGAGAAAGGTTTATATCTATAATACATGCATAATATAGCCGTGCGAAGCCGAAGCGGGTCGCTAGTATAGGAATAAAAGTCTATGTTACTGCCCATGGATCAATATATCCTCATACCAAGTTACATCAAAAAACGGTTCAGTAGTTTATGAATGACTAGCAGCGCTCCGCGGTTTCACCCGCGTAACTCCCGATCCCCTAGGAATATAAAAAAAAAAGTAGCCTATAGCCTTCATCGATAAATAGACTATCCAACACAATAATATTAAACAGTATTTTCTGAGATTAGCTCGTTCAAACAAACAATGAAACAAACTCTTCAGCTTTATAATATTAGTATAGACTAGCGACCCGTCCCGGCTTCGCACGGCTATATTATGCATGTATTATACATATAAACCTTCCTCTTGAATCACTGTATCTATTAAAAAACCGCATCAAAAACCGTTGCGTAGTTTTAAAGATTTATTTAAGCATACAAAGGGATATAGGGACTTAAGGACAGAGAAAGCGACTTTGTATTATACTATGTAGTGATAGTGATAGTGAAGTATAGATTGAGCAACAAATAGAAGGCCAATTCTCGTAAATAAAATTGTTGAAAAATTTTAAAGATTTTTTTTATTTCGAGAAGCTAAATTTAAGGGTATTTTTTGTAATCAAAATGTAATCGGAATGATTTTACAATGTAATTTGAACAATTTAAGAATTGGTCTTTAGTAAATCTTATGTGCATACAAACCTCCTCTTCAATTTTATCGAATCCATCTCTCGTCTGGTTGATATCATTCCGTAAATGCTTGAGGTGCTTCGCCTTATCTTCTGGAAGACTGCCGTGGTCGGTGAGGAAAGCCTGCTCAAACCGAGGTAGATACTTAATTAAATATTTTATATAGATAAATAAATATTGCAGAACATTCCACACATCGCCATCTAGCCCCAAGCTAAGTAACTATAGACTTGTGTCATGGGTGCTAAACAACGGATATACTGCTTATATCTTTTGTAAATATATACTTATAATACATAGAAACAACCAGACCACAGACAAATATCTTAGCTTAAATACTTGTCTGAGGCGGGAATCGAACCCGCAACCCTGTGTTTGACACTCCGGCATGGTGACCATTGTGCCAACTGGGTCGTCAAATATGAAACATCGTAGCGTGCAGTTTTACCCGCCAAACTGTCAAGCTTTTCGTTATTGGTGGATACTCCATGAAGGATTTCAACTTGTTCCCAGGTTTGTAACTTTACCTCATAAACGCTGTGAGCTGGAACACCTCCATTGCCATTACTGCATCCACCAGTGATCCTGCTGACGCTCTCGAGATTTCTTTCTATGTCCTCTTCTACAGGGTCACGCCATTCCACCATAGGAAGGGTTGTTACTAGGTCTGTAACTAAAAACAAGGTCTCACAGCACCAAGTAAAGGGAAAATTCCGATAAATAAAAAACGCTCAAAATTAAGGTGAGGATGCGCTCGCTCCATACAAACGTAGTCGACTGTTACCTCCCTGGATAATGACACTAGCACAAATATTTTTGTGCCATAAAACCTATAACTGCCATGACTATGCCCCTATGTTTTGGTTTTTTTCATTTTCTAATAATCATAGAAATTATAATTTAAAAAATTAAAAATAACAAAATAGGGGTATGGTCATGGCAGTTATAAGTTCTATATGCACCAAAAATATTTGCTCTAGTGTCATTATCCAGGGAGAACAGTCGACTACGTTTGTATTAGTTTGTATGGAGAAAATCCCCGGTACCCTGTCCTCTTGAGCTAAAAGTCGCTAAAATGTGAATGTACACCAACATTAACTTGATACAGCCGCTGGTCTTCCGGCAGGACCCTTTGCGGATGACACAAAAAAAACATCTATAGATTATATGTAAAAAAGCTATTTTTTTATTTATTACCTGCAGTAGGAACATCATCAGGCGTAGTAGGATCCGGCGAAGTCGTCTGCCTCAGCATAAACACTAGGAAGGACTTGTAGAACGGCCGGCTTCGGACCCTGAAGTCAATGCCGGCGCTGTGCTGGCACCCGCATAGCTTGAGTAGCCTTTCGCAAAGGCTGTATACTATCTGGAGAAGATTTAAATTATTTATTGATAACTACTTAACTAGTAGCCCCGCGGTTTATATTCATCAAATTAGTTTAATTATGAGTTTAGTTTAGTTATGAGCCAATATAGACCAAATCATAGAAAATACTTATATATTAAGTACACAAGGATTATCGTCAGCTAATAATGTTACACTGTGACTGTAGCGCTGATTTTCAGCAGGAGCCTTAAGCGACCAAAGGCTATCGGCCTCCCTGGACTATTGGATCCGAACAAGTACAAACCTTAGGCAATTCTTTAAAAGAGCGTTCTTCTAATCCGTGCAACGTGGCCCGTTGTCTGTACAGATGCTGCCTCAGGGTGAATTCCGATGTTCTGTTGTCTTTACAGAGGTTCAAAGTCTCCCTGTAAAGATAAATATATACGGGACATTACACACAGCGCATCATCTATCTATACATCTAGCCCCAAGTTAAGCAACTAGGCGTGTGTTTTATGGTGGGATAGATAGAATACATAATATACATTTGAAAATAATTACTTAACTTCTTTCTATACATATAAAATCCTTTGTCCTGACCGACTAACGGATCAACGCACAGCCTAAACCGCTGATCGTAGAGACCTGAAACTTGGAGGGTGTGTTCTTTTTATGACGTAGGCATCCGATAAGAAAGGATTTTCCGAAATTCTATCCCTCAGGGGTGGAAAAGGGGGGCAAAGTTTGTATGGGACAACGTGATTCCTTGGTCCAATCTACTTCAAATTTTGCGAATTCTACAAAACAGACAATTATTTTTTAACAAAAAGAAATATTTGTACATAAATATTTTTTTCAACGCCGCGAATACCGCAACGTTTTACTTTTATTCTTTTCCAACCACTAAAATCTTCGAGTAGTTTCGGGGCCTATTCGCTACGAACAAAAAAGTACTTATTTCCTCTTTATTATTTAACGTTATTCATCTAACCATTTGACCTGTTTTTAGCGTTAATTTTATTAATGTTTTAGGTTTTGGCCTTGATTCTTTAACTACGTATGTTTTATTAATCAGGATTATAACCTCACTTCCCTAATCGCTTTTCACTACATAGTATAAAATAAAGTCGCTTTCTCTGTTATTTCCCTTTGTATGCTTAAATCTTTAAAACTACCCAACGGATTTTGATGCGGTTTTTTTAATAGATAGAGTGATTCAAGAGGAAGGTTTATATGTATAATACATGCATAATATAGCCGTGCGAAGCCGGGACGGGTCGCTAGTATATAATAAAGCTGCGCCCCGCGGTTTCACCCGCGTAAGTCCCAACCCTTTCCTGACGATATAGACTAGCGAACGACTCAGATCGTGATCAATGGAAGAAAGGTAGAGAGGCCAATCAGTTGGTCGATCGGTCTGTCAATCGGTCGGTGGACAGTTGGGAGATCATCAGTTCGTCAATCAGTCAATGGATCAGTCAGTTAGTCAATCAGTGACAAGTCAGTCACTCGATAAGTCAATCAGTTAGTCGGTTGATCAGACCAGTAATCAGTAAAGTCAGTCAGTCAATCGAACGATCAGTTGGTCGATCAGTCAGCAGTTAGTCAATCATTTTGTCGATCAGTCGGTCGATAAGTCCACTAGTTAAAGCTGTGGGTTGACATTATCAGTCAGTCAAGACTTTGAATTATATTAATGACATTTCACACAGCGCCATCTATTATTGTAATTTTTTAAAACTTACTTCGAACTAAAAACGACAGTCTGCGGTAAGAAATAATGTTCAAATTGCTGCACACAGAGTATCTGCCCCGAGGTCTGGACCGAACGGGGTCTCTTCTTGCGAACCAACCGTATGGCATCGTTAGCTCTGACCCTCATGGAGTAGACCAGGTAGCATGCTATCAGTACTCCAGTTCTACCGAGACCTAGAGGTATAAAGATAGTTCATTAAATATTTACTACTTTATAATTCAACTAGCGACCCGCTCCGGCTTCGCACGGCTATATTATGCATGTATTATACACTTATTATACATATTATTATACACTTATTATACATATTATTATACACTTATTATACATATTATTATACACTTATTATACATATTATTATACATATTATTATACACTTATTATACCTTCCTCTTGAATCACTCTATCTATTAAAAAAACCGCATCAAACTCCGTTGCGTAGTTTTAAATATCTAAGCATACAAAGGGACATAGGGATATAGGGACGGCGAAAAGTGACTTTATTTTATACTATGTAGTAATAGTGATACTAATAATAAAGCTGAAGAGTTTGTTTGTTTGTTTGAATGCACCAATCTCAGGAACTACTGGTTCGAATTAAAAAATCATTTTGTGTTTGATAGTCCATTTATCGAGGAAGGCTATAGGCTACTTTTCATTTTGATATTCCCACGGGATCGGGGCAGCTAATTTTAATTAAATGTAAGTAAATAATTTAATGATTTATTTTAATAAGGTATATAATAGTGTATGTAAGTATTTAGTTAATTAAAGTAGGTAGGTTGTTTAATTGATTTAAGTTAAGATTCGGATGATAACAAAGTAATCTAATCTATACCAATATTATAAAGCTGAAGAGTTTGTTTGTTTGAATGCGCTACTCTCAGGAACTACTGGTTCGAATTGAACAATTCTTTTTTTGTTGGATAGTCCATTTATCGAGGAAGGCTATAGGCTACTTTTCATTTTGATATTTCCACGAGATCGGGAGTTACGCGGGTGAAACCGTGAAGCGCTGCTAGTATTTAGAATATTAGATTACTTCGGATAATAACAAAGTAAAGTAAATATTCCGAATAGAAATAGTTTATCTGTACATACATACCTAAATATTTGTTTGAGGCGGGAAAGGAACCCGTAACCTTCTACGTCACAAACAGAGGAGGTATGTAGGAACTCTAAGTACTACGTAGGCATATAATAATATTCTCTAATAACAAGCTAATGGTATTCTTATGGCTATTAGACTAATAACGAGTCAGCAATGTCAAGTGTTATAATTATAATTAACAATTTAGGCTGATAACAGACGACCGTCATTCCGTCAATCCGTCATAAACAATCATTACTAACTAGGTTTACGTAAAAGGTGCTAAATTATCACTATCACTACATAGTATAAAACAAAGTCGCTTTCTCTGTCCCTATTTCCCTTTGTATGCTCAAATCTTTAAAACTACGCAACGTATTTTGATGCGGTTTCTTTTAATAAATAGAGTGATTCAAGACCAAGGTTTATATGTATAATAAATGCATAATATAGCCGCGCAAAGCCGGAGCGGTTGTCTATAAATAGAATTTGCAAAAAATTTGACTAACAAATATTTTTTGGTGATATGGTTGTCGTTTTTAGGGTTCCGTACCTCAAAAGGTATAAAAAGGAAGCCTTATAAGATCACTTTTTTGTCTGTCTGTTTTGTTACTTTACATACTTTCAAAGTGCTAAACAATAAATTATAATGGTGGTAAACTAGTATAAAAATGATGTCAGTATTTAACAATTTTAGTGCTAAATTTAGCACTAATACAAAATTGTTAAATATTACATCACTGTTTTATAGATGCATCGGTTTTATTCAAACTAGCGACCCGCCCCGGCTTCGCACGGCTGTATTATTATCTAAAATCATTCCTCTATAATCACTCTATCTATTTAAAAAACCCGCATCAAAATTCGTTGCGTAGTTTTAAAGATCTAAGCATACATAGGGACATAGGGACGGCGAAAAGTGACTTTATTTTATACTGTGTAGTGATTGTGATACTATTTTATCAGCATTCCGCTGTTTTACCCGCATAACTCGCGATTACGAATATATAGGACTAGCGACCGCCCCGGCTTCGCACGGCTATATTATGCATGTATTATACATATAAACCTTCCTCTTGAATCACTCTATCTATTTAAAAAAACCGCAAAGCAAAAATCGTTGCGTAGTTTTGAAGATTTAAGCATACAAAGGGATATAGGGACAGAAAAACCGACTTTGTTTTATACTATGTATTAAAAAGTATTCTCCCGTGGATTCAATGAGTCCTCCTCGTACCAAGTTTCATGACAATCGGTGTAGTAATTTCGGAGATTCGTTACAAACAGAAGTAAATAACTAAAAATCTTTATTTTTAAATATTAGTGTAGATAGTTGAATAACTGCGATCATTAAATTATTAAATACAATTTTACCTTGATTAAACTATTAAATATACCTATCGTGTCGTGTCATGTCGTGATCAAGGTATAACATTTAATAATTTGTACACGAAAAAAACTCCGTTAAATATTTGCTATATAGTCTATCTGAAAAATAATTCATTTAAGTCAATTCATTCATCCATTCAATACATATCTTGGTAATTTGTCACTATTTAAAATCAAGGTTTTTGACGTGACAACGTTTTATAAATTGGTTTGCCGGGTGACACTTCAAGAAACTGCGTTACGCTCCGCTGACGTTATGCGCTCACAATGAGAGCGAGTGAGAGGCACGCGGGCATGGTTAGCCCGCCTAAGAGCGAGAGAGACAGACATAAAAAGTGAAAGGCACGCGTCCCTTCCACTCGAGCACAGTTGTTGTCACGTAAAACTTTCGCCCGTATACCGACTTTACAGGCAACCAGTTTTTATAAAACATTTTCAGTGACCCTTAAGGTACTTTAATAGGGTGTTAATCTAAAACTGTCTTAGACGCGATTGTCGCGTCGTATTTCTGTTACCAGTCTTATGCAGGCGTGACTTAATTGCCCACAAGATTTCCATCTCAGTTCTAAACCGGCTTGAATTGCAGAAACATGTTCGATAGCGAACTGTTTACCTCAATACCGGCCTTAGTGATTTACGGTTTCATATCCGCAGTTGTGATAATAGTCATTTTTAAACTCTGCTTAAAGGCAACGTTTAAGAAATGTAACTCTCAAACGCGATTAGATGGAAAAGTGGTCCTTATAACAGGTGGGAATTCAGGAATAGGACTCGAAACAGCAAGAGATTTGGCTAAACGAGGTGCTAGAATCATAATTGCGTCTAGAGATACGAAGAAATCAGCTGACGCTGTTGCAGATATAGTTCAAACTACAAATAATACGACTATAGAACATAGATATCTCGATTTGTCAAAGTTTTCGAGTATCAAAACTTTTGCTGAAGATTTTAATAATTCGTACGATCGTCTCGATATTCTGATAAACAATGCCGGCTGTGGTGTTCTCAAACATAAAATTACTGAAGATGGATTTAATATAATAATGCAGATAAATTATTTCGGACATTTCCTTTTGACAAGTCTTCTATTGAAGAAGATTATCAACTCAAAACCTAGCAGAATTGTAAATATTTCATCGTACGCTCATTTAGTTTCATGTTTGAATGTAGATGACATTGAAGGAAGGAGGAAAAGGCATTACTACATGCACTATGCTAATTCAAAACTGTGTAGTATTCTGTGGACAAAAGCATTAGCAGAGAAATTGCCTAAAGGTGTGACAGCGAACGTGTTACATCCAGGTGTAGTCCAAACTCCAATATTCAGAATCCAAAACATGTACGACGTTACAAGAAAAATAGTAACACCTATAATGGGATTTTTCCTTAAAAATTCCGTCGAAGGAGCTCAAACTACCATACATTTAGCAGCATCAGAAGACGTTGCAAATAAAACTGGAGGTTATTATGGTGAATGTGAAGAAGTTATACTACAGTCTTGGAAAGCAAAGAATAAGGGTCTTATTGATAAAGTTTGGAACAAAAGTGTTGAAGTTACAGGAGCTCGATATGAAGCGCTAAATTTTGAGATACCACACAAGTTTAAAATTAATGAGTCGGTTTGATAAAAGTAGAGATAGATATATAGATAAATTGGAAGGATAGAAAGCTTTATTGCAAATTATAAAATACATCAGAAATAAAACACAGTGGCACAATAGGCGGCCATACCGCTGCATACGATCTCTTTTAAGCAACCTTAGGATGGAAAGATTTTAAGAAAGAAAGATAACGCACAGCCATAAAGAAATGTCAATTAATAGTACATTGCGATACAAGTGTGGAAAGTTGATCATTCCATAGAGGCGGTTTATGACGCGCGAGCGGAACGCGAGCGTGGCAAAAGCCGAGATGGAATGATCAATTCACACGTGTATCGTACGACGTTTTTTATCACAGTTGCGAATAAAAAAAAAGACTTGTTAAAATTTTAATAATAAAAAGTTTTTAAGTATTTTAGGTTATGTTTACTATTTTTTGTTAATTACACTCCCGAAAGGCTAGGCAAAAGACTTTTTAACCTATACAGCGTCTGACATACAATATTTTTTTAGGGTTTTTTTCATTTGTTTTTGCGTCGGCGGTTAAAAACAGAATATAATGCTTACCATTATATTCTATATAATGGTAAGCATTATTAGTTCCGGGTTTCATTAAAAACAGAATATATAGAAAAAATATATTTATGTACTTAAAGAAAAAACAAAATAAAAACAAAACTCAATTTTTAATTATTTTCAAAGACGTCATCACGTAATATTATCGTTCGTTATCAGACTTTAGAGACAACCTTTTGAAAAGAAGAAAAAAGGTATCAACAAAGAGTTTTAAGCCAGCAAGGCTTAAAAACTCTTTGGATGGTACCTTTTTCTATACATCAAAACAGTATAACCCAGATAAAGGAGATCATACATGTTTCTAACAAAAAATACCCACATGCATTTTTTGGGTTTTCAATGTAAAATAACTCAACGATTTTTGATCGTAGCTCTTTGTTGCCTTAGTAAACATTATTTAAAATGTTATTCTCTACAAGATAGAAACATTTTTTTTTCTGGCCGGCACCTTAAGTTTTGGGTACGATTTGAATGATATCCTTAAGAATGTCTCATCTACTAATGTCATTAGCAGTAAGATACGTATTTGACATATCGGGATGACGTATTATTTTAGCACTAGTTGGATTTTTTTTTATCGCACGCGTGTATAATACGTTGCATTATGAGCCTAAAAGCGGTTTAATAAGATCCACTTTATGAGCAACTGTGATAAAATAGTACATTGCGATACAAGTGTGGAAAGATCTCGGAATCTCGGCTTTTGCCACGCTCGCGTTCCGCTCGCGCGTCATAAACCCGCCTCTATGGAATGATCAGCTTTCCACACGTGTATCGTACAACGTTTTTTATCACAGTTGCGAATAAAAAAAAAGACTTGTTAAAATAAATTTAAAGTTTTTAAGAATTTTAGGTTGTGTTTACTATTTTTTGTTAATTACACTCCCGAAAGGCTAGGCAAAATACTTTTAACCTATACAGCGTCTGACATACAATATTTTTTTTGGGTTTTTTTAATTTGTTTTTGCGTCGGCGGAAAAAATATATTTATGTACCTAAAGAAAAAACAAAATAAAAACAAAACTCAATTTTTAATTATTTTCAAAGACGTCATCACGTAATATTATCGTTCGTTATCAGACTTTAGAGACAACCTTTTGAAAAGAAGAAAAAAGGTACCAACAAAGAGTTTTAAGCCAGCAAGGCTTAAAAACTCAAAAGTGGTCAAACGGATCTCTACAAAATGCATTTTTTTGGGTTTTCAATGTAAAATAACTCAACGATGGTTGATCGTAGCTCTTTGTTGCCTTAGTAAACATTGTTTAAAATGTTATTCTCTACAAGATAGAAACATTTTTTTTTCTGGCCGGTACCTTAAGTTTTGGGTACGATTTGAACGATGTCCTTAAGAATGTTTAATCTACTATATGACATTAGCAGTAAGATACGTATTTGACATATCGGGATGACGTATTATTTTAGCACTAGTTGGATTTTTTTTATCGCACGCGTGTATAATACGTTGCATTATGAGCCTAAAAGCGGTTTAATAAGATCCAGTTTATGAGCAACTGTGATAAAAAGTAATTATTAACATAATTAAGAATTTACACGAAGAAATGCACTGGTTGGTTTAGTTTTAATGTGTAAAACAGAGAGTTATTAATTTTAGGTTAGAAATGGGAAATGAGTAGTTGCTAAAAGAATGTCTGTATAAAAGGTGATGGCAAGGATAAATTATAAGTTTGTAGGTTATTATAGGCACATATAGGTACCAATACAAATCAAACAAGTATTTTAAAAATAATCTTTAATTTATTTGTATCTTAATAGGTCAGTTATAACTTAGAGCTCTCGCACACTACGGACTTGTCTGTGACCACTCTGTGACCGATAGCTTGCTTGTCTTTAATTCATTTACATTTAAAAGCAATCAGTTACTATGGATTTAACTAATAAACAATGAAATAGGAATATATAAACAAAAATTAGATAAGAAAAATCGAAATAAATAAAGTCCCACCTACATTTAATAAAAAATAAAAGTTCTTTTGTTCCCTTATCCACTGTTCGAGGTAGAAACCAGCCCTTTGGTCTAGTGAAGCTAAAACTATAAGAAATATTTTTTTGTTAACGTTTTGTTTATCAACCGCTATACTAAACTATTCAAATTCAAATCATTTATTGCGAATAAAGGTGTTACATTAATGAAATAAAGAACACTCTATTCGGCCTATCCATGAGGCATGCAATATTAGATTAAAAATCAATTAATTATTAGGTACAATAGCTAAAACATGTCACACAAAACTCAAACTCTATTCGTCAAACTCTAGCCATAAATGAAAATTAGTAGAAACAATGTCAAATAAAATATGGTCATGAAATGAAAATTTAAAATAAGTAGGTACAATGTCAAATTGTTTAAAAGTTACATTATTAAAGGTAATAAGAGCTATTGACCGACATAAACTCTGTAGTATGCAGAGTTCTCAATCGCCATTAACGACGAAAAGGTTTATTCAGATTAGAACGATTCAGTTTTAAACCAAGTTGTTGTATTACTGAGCGGCGTGAGCGCAAGGTGAACAGTCAAGCAGGCATTATGTTTTCCTTAATTATAACAATATTATTAACAATTATAAAGACAATATTGCTACTTCTAGTGCTACTTATAATAGGGACGAAAATATACCAAAGTGCTATAAAGAAATCGTGTAAATGTAAGACAAGATTGAATGGAAAAGTTGTGCTAATAACTGGTGGGAATTCAGGAATAGGGTTAGAGACAGCGAGAGATCTGGCCAAGCGAGGTGCAAGAGTCATCATAGCTTCCAGAGACCAGAAGAAATCAGCTCAAGCTGTAGAAGATATTATAAAAACAACAGGAAATAAAAACGTCGAATACAGGTATTTAGATATGGCGAAATTCAGCAATATTAGAGAATTTGCAGAAGATTTTAACAGGTCGGTGGACCGGTTAGATATTTTGATCAATAACGCTGGCTGTGCAGGATTAAACCACAATCTCAACGAAGATGGAATTGACATCGTCATGCAAATCAATTATTTCGGCCCATTTTTGCTAACCAATCTCTTATTGAAGAAGCTAATAGATTCCAGACCTAGTAGAATCGTAATAGTGTCATCTCTTGCCCATATCGTTTCACAATTTGACGTGGAAGACATAAAAGGGTCCAAGAAAATACACTACTTTAGAAATTATGCCAACTCTAAACTGTGCAATATTCTTTGGACAAAAGCATTGGCTAGAGAGCTTCCTGATGGGGTCACAGCTAACGCACTGCATCCAGGAGTGGTAGAGACGAATATTTTTTCGAGAGCTGGGCCTATTCTATCCAAGATAATAGAATATTTGGCAGGAAGTATATTTAAGACTACAGAGGAAGGTGCTCAGACGTCCATACATTTGGCAGTGGCTGAGAAATTGGCTGGCAAAAGTGGAGGATATTATACTGATTGTAAAAGAAGTAAGGAATCTTATGAAGCGAGAGATCCAGAAATGATTGATAAGGTCTGGTGTAAGAGCTTGGTGATTACTGGTTCGGAGTTTAAGCTATGGGAAAACAAGCTAAGGTACTAGATGAATAGGAATAATTGTGAACTGTTAAGTAAAATAAATTATTAAAGTTTTTATTAATCCTTTTAATTTGTCCCTAAACGTTATAATGACTTTGCTTTGTTAATACGTCAATTAAGGCAATATTTCGAAAATTAAATAAGACCTAACTAAAGTATTTCTAAACACCCGAAAACACACATCTTCTAAACGCTTAAAATCTCTAATGTACTTTCTATTAAGTATACTATGGAACTAACTTAATTATTAATCGAAATAAATATTTATTTTGGTGTTATAAATCAAAACGAATACTTCATTTTATATAGAAAAGACATCATATTTAACCTTATAAATACATTTTTTTTTTTAAACAATATAAGCTTGCATGAAGCAAATGAAGTCACTTAGTCAAATAACCCGCCCCTTATCGTTCCCGGCGTTAAGGTTCCCATAATGCTAGTGTAGTAGGTGTATACGTCCATGAATGCTAGAAGCATTGCCACGCTAAGTGGCGATGTCTAATTATAACTATAATAATTTTTTATACTCACTCATTCATTTAATTTAAGAAAAATAAATGAAAGAGTGAAAAATACCAAAGTAAAAAACGTTATGTTTTATTATGCAGAGATAATTAAAAGAAATTATTAAATAAAAATAGGTAAAAACATAATATTATACTTTGCACGCGTAAGTAATTATCACTACATAGTATAAAACAAAGTCGGTTTCTCTGTTCCTATATCCCTTTATATGCTTAAAAAATCTTTAAAACTACGCAACGGATTTTGATGCAGTTTTTTTAATAGATAGAGTGAATCAAGAGGAAGGTTTATATGTATAATACATGCATAATATAGCCGTGCGAAGCCGGGGCGGGTCGCTAGTTAAAATATAATACTTAAAAACGTTTAATTTGGTACCTACCTATGGTTTTTTAATGTTGTTTGATTCGTTTTTAACTGGGTAAAGTTTGTAAGTTCATTGTCTTACTCGTTGTTTAAATGTAATTTAAATTAAGGAATTTTAAGTTGATAGATACGTAGGTACAGTCAGCTGCATAATTGCAGCCCCCGTTAGAGTTCTTAAATTACTATTATTGGAATGTTTTCATTCTAATAATTTTTGTTTGATAAATTGATGAGTTAGAAGACTTTAAACTTCAACTAAAGCAGGTGTCTAGAATCTTGCTCGTGTTGAAAACATTCTTATAACAGCTGTTTTGGAGCTCTACGGTGGGTCTGCAATCATGCAGCCGACTGTACCTAGTACCTACTGATGGTTAGAAAATTAAATAAACGAATTAAGGAACAGAGGGATTTCGACCGATCGCTCGAAGTCTATGTTATGAAGGGCTATGTTGAGCAGCTGTGGACATCCCTGTGGCTGATAAGAATTCAAAAAATCCTAATTGATTTTCGTGTTTTTGGTTAATAAGTAAATATTTTTAAACGCTAATCAACTGTGTTAAGTTAATTTATATGCAAAAGTTGTTGCTACGATTAATAAATAATAAAATAAAAATATTTATAATTTTTTTCAAACAAAATTCATTTAGGTACTTGTGTATACAAATATTGTTAGTAAAAAAGATAAATTCTACTATCTCTGAAAATAACAAATATTTTGGTGTTTCTTTTGTTGTTTAATTAATTAATTATAAACTGGGCTTGCATTTCTTCTTTACTCTTTTTAAACCATAAAAAATACTTGCATTTCTTCTTCTTTTAATCTTTTTAATAGAAAGAAAAAATTTGAAATACTTACACTGAAAAAAAGATTATACCTACTCGAAGTGAGAAATCATTCTCTCCCTATGAACAGAGGAGAATAATTTCTCGGTTTCAGTAAATGATCTTAAGCAGTATTTAAAACAATGTTCTAAACTTAAGAATACCTACTGCTTATTATTTTCATGAAAATTTACTAAAAACAAGAAATAAATCTCTAGCGTCTCTAAGGAGCTCGTTTTATTTCTCACTTCAAATTTTTTTTTTCGGTGTACAGGTATAATTAAAAAAGTGATAAAGATTTTCAGTAGGTACCTATCTACTGAAAAACTTTATCATCATATAGCTCTTGTTATTATTTACGACAGATTTTTGTAGTGTTAATTCTCATTTGAAGATAACCGTTAACTTCTACTTGTAGGTAAACGGGCTGTTTTCCGCAACTATTAGACCCCTATGGTTAGATCCTTTTGCGTGAAGATGGAGTAGGCTTTCCCAGTATCTACACCCCTTAACTACACCCCCTTCTTAGCTTAGCCGTTTCCAGAGAAGAGAACTCGTCAATTACGTCTGGAGTTTTGACTATAGGTCGCGGGTTTCATCACGATGTTTTCCTTCTTTACAATAGTTCGTTTATCGGCGCGTCATTGCTACTACGACACTGATATCAAACTATTGGACGACATAATATATTATCTAACGTGTTAATTGTTACTGAATAGGTCATTTTATTCAGATTAAAACTTAATGATAAGGTTTTTTTCTGTAAATCTTTACAGTACTGCGTGACCGCAAGGCGAACGGTCAAGCAGACATAATGTTTTCTCTATTATTAACATCATTATTTGCAATTATAAATAAAATATTTATACTTCTAGTGCTACTTATAATAGGGACTAAAATATACCAAAGTGCTATAAAGAAACCGTGTAAATGTAAGACAAGATTGGATGGAAAAGTTGTGCTAATAACTGGTGGGAATTCAGGAATAGGGTTAGAGACAGCGAGGGATCTGGCCAAGCGAGGTGCAAGAGTCATCATAGCTTCCAGAGACCAGAAGAAATCAGCTCAAGCTGTAGAAGATATTATAAAAACTACGGGAAATAAAAACGTCGAATACAGGTATTTAGATCTGGCGAAATTCAGCAATATTAGAGAATTTGCAGAAGGTTTCAACAGTTCCTTCGATCGATTAGATATTTTGATCAATAATGCTGGCTGTGGAGGATTAAATCACATTCTCAACGAAGATGGAATTGACATCGTCATGCAAATCAATTATTTCGGCCCATTTTTGTTGACCAATCTGTTAATGAAGAAGTTAATAGATTCCAGACCTAGTAGAATCGTTATTGTGTCATCTTTTGCCCATATCGCTTCACAATTTGACGTGGAAGACATAAAAGGGTCCAAGAAAATACACTACTTTAGAAATTATGCCAACTCGAAACTGTGCAATATTCTTTGGACAAAAGCATTGGCTAGAGAGCTTCCTGATGGGGTCACAGCTAACGCACTGCATCCAGGAGTGGTAGAGACGAATATTTTTTCGACAGCTGGGCCTATTCTATCCAAGATCATAGAATGTTTGGCAGGTAGTTTATTTAAGACCGCAGAAGAAGGTGCTCAGACGTCGATACATTTGGCAGTGGCTGAGAAATTGGCTGGCAAAAGTGGAGGATATTATACTGATTGTGAAAGAAGTAAGGAGACTAATGAAGCAAAGGATCTAGAACTAATTGATAAAGTTTGGAGTAAGAGCTTGGTGATTACTGGTTCGAAGTTTAAGCTATGAGAAGACGAGCCATAGGACACTAAACATAATAGAAAAATTATTAATGTATGTTTTGTTTTGTTTTTTACATATCCATTTTGACCACTATCACACCTTGATGGTAGATGATGAAGCGGTTCAAGATGTAGCAAGCATTCCTAGAAGATACCTGTTCACTCGCTTAAAGACCCCCAAATTGTACATATTGGAAAAGACAGACTCAGGCAACTGATTCCATTCCCTTGCTGTACAAATAAGGAAAGACAAAGTTAAACGCTTAGTGCGGTTTTTTAGGATTTTAGTTTGCCCGTGACGAATTACGTCAGATATTAGTCTTTTATGTAACTGGTACACACAAAAACCTACACAAGAAACTTCTAAATTCTGCCCTCTGAAATCTTAACCAACAGAAAAAAAAGACAGATAGACAGAACGGACGGTGCAGAAGGACAACAAAGTGATGCTATAGGGGTTCCGTTTTTTCCTTTCGAGGTAAGGACCTAAAAAGGTCTCTTAAGTGAGAAATTCGTTGCTTTTTGTTTTTAGTAAATGATCTTGAACGTAATAAGCAGTAGTTTTTCTTAATTTTAGAATTTTGCTTTTAAATAAAGAATTCTGCTTATCATTTTAAGGTTTTTTACTGAAACCACAGAAAATAAAATTAGTACTTTTCCGTGTGGATCAAATGCTAAGGAAAATGATCGGTCAACATGTGGTCAACCAACTCGAGGCTCACCATAGAGTTTTTAAATTGCTAATTTTAATTATTTCTTATCCAACCTTACCTACAGTACTCTTTATTAAGTAATTTAATCTGTAAGGAAATATCTAATAATATGTATTTAATTAGATTAATATAAAAAAAACAGATAAGTAGGTAATCATAAGCAGATATATCACAAAAAAATCAATTAGGCCTACCTTAATTACCTACCTATTATTCTACAACTTGATTAAAATAAATAATAAATATTGAAGGACATTTCACACAGCACCATCTAGCACCAAGCTACGAACTAGGCTTGTGTTATGGTGGCCAGACAACGGATAGAATACTTTAGAATATTTTTGTTTTAAACTTAACACCGTATACCTACTTTACTTGCCTTGCTTTTTACTTTTTTAATTTAATTTTATAAGATCACTTTCTTGTCCGTCTGTCTTTCTGTCCGTGTGTCACCGCCGATTTTCTCAGGAGCAGGTGGTAGTTTTGTCTAAGTAGGTAAATTTGACGACCCAGTTGGCACAATGGTCACCATGCCGAACTGCCAAATACAGGGTTGCGTCGATTACCGCCTCAGTCAAGTATTTATGCTTAGATATTTATCTGGGGTCTGATTGTTTCTATGTATAATAAGTATATATTTATAAAAAGAAAGTATATAAGTAGTATATCCGTTGTCTAGCACCCATAACACAAGTCTAGTTACTTACCTTGGGGCTAGATGGCGATGTGTGGATTGTCCTGCAATATTTATTTATTATCCCTATGTATTATTTATAAATTAAAGACAATTAAAATAAAAAAACAGCGCACTCCGGGAGTGCAGGCAGAAGTGAAAACAATAAACTTGTTATTTCTCATAGAATATTTCTTGAAACGATCTGCTACTGCCATCTATTAGCACTCACTTTAACAAATATAGTTTATTTTTTATTCGCTAGATGGCAGTAAAAAAATTAAATCAGCGCCATCTACATTCGAATCTCGGTCTTTCTAGAAACTAAGTTTCTCAATTTGTGTAATAGATGGCAGTATAAGTTAAACAAAAAGACTAACACAAATAAAATCTCATCTGTCGCGTCAAATCTCATCTGTCGCGTCAAAATCTGTCGCGAGAACGGCTGAAAATGCTCACCCACAAAAGTGCCCAACGCGCCATAAGAAGTTTCACTTCAAAAAATTTTTAACTTTGCAAAATTTTATTTTCAGATAGCTATCTTTTATTTTAACAACTTATAAACTTTGCCCCGTTAAAAATGAATAAAACAACATTAACTTTTGAGTTACATTCTTGTAATTTAAATGAACGAATTTAAATTTCAAATAGTTAAGGTCAGATACACTTAATCTATACTAATATTATAAAGCTGAAGAGTTTGTTTGTTTTTTTGTTTGTTTGTTTGAACGCGTTAATCTCAGGAACTATACTTTCAATTCGAACAAGTAGTTCCTGAGATTAGCGACAACAAACAAACAAACAAACTCTTCAGCTTTATAATATTAGTATAGATAAATAATATAAAAGAGAAAAAGACTTATCAACAAATCTCTGAAACGTCATTTGGATGCGGTTTTTTGACGTGGTATCGTCTAAAAAGTTGATGGAACACCTGCATTCACAAAAAAAAAAGGGTGCGTGTACTTATGTACGCGCGTGAGAAGTTATACTTCTTTGGCATTTAAAAAAATAAAAAAAAAAAATAAATAAAAAAAAAACTCGTCCGACAAAAAACTCGTCCGGCAAAAAACTCGTCCGACAAAAAACTCGTCCGACAAAAAAATAAATAAAAAAAAAAACTCGTCCGACAAAAAACTCGTCCGGCAAAAAACTCGTCCGACAAAAAACTCGTCCGACAAAAAACTCGTCCGACAAAAAACTCGTCGGGCAAAATACTCGTCCGACAAAAAACTCTGGACTGGAAAAGGATTGTCAACACAATCAATAAAGTTCAATTTAGATTTAAACAACTTCTCCCGTGAGAATTTTGTGTGACGTGAGAATTTTGTGTCTCGCTTTTGTAAAATTTCACTCTCATCATTTTTTCATAACGCGCCTAAAGAAGTATAACTTCAAAAAGTGTCGCGGTAATATTGTGTGACGTCATGCGTCATTGTATATGACCATGACGCGTCATGGTAACTTAGGAAACAGAGTATTTAATAATAATATCGCTCATCTGGGCTTGTGTTATGGTGACGACTGACGAATAGAAGACTTATATAAAGGGGAAAAAAAGAAAAGAAAATACCTTTATAGAAATAACAAAAAAAAAATCTAAACTTTTCATCGTTTTCTTATGACGTTATCACGTAAAATTATCGTCCGTATATCCACTTTACAGACAACCATTTTTTTTGTAAATAGAGTGATTCAAGAGGAAGGTTTTAGTCTTATACCTGCATGACAATGTATACTCTTCCTTTCCTTCAACGCAAATGATAAAACTTTAGCCATATCTAATCTTTAAAACTACATAACGGATTTTTATGCGGTTTTTGAAGTTATACTTCTTTAGGCGCGTTATGAAAAAATGATGAGAGTGAAATTTTACAAAAGCGTCACACAAAATTCTCACGTCACACAAAATTCTCACGTCACACAAAATTCTCACGGGAGAAGTTGTTTAAATCTAAATTGAACTTTATTGATTGTGTTGACAATCCTTTTCCAGTCCAGAGTTTTTTGTCGGACGAGTATTTTGTCGGACGAGTTTTTTGTCGGACGAGTTTTTCGTCGGACGAGTTTTTTGTCGGACGAGTTTTTTGCCGGACGAGTTTTTTGTCGGACGAGTTTTTTGTCGGACGAGTTTTTTGTCGGACGAGTTTTTTGCCGGACGAGTTTTTTGTCGGACGAGTTTTTTGGCGGACGAGTTTTTTGTCGGACGAGTATTTTGTCGGACGAGTTTTTTGTCGGACGAGTATTTTGTCGGACGAACTTTTCGTCGGACGAGTTTTTTGTCGGACGAGTTTTTTGCCGGACGAGTTTTTTTTTTTTTTTTTTTTTTTAATAATGCCAAAGAAGTATAACTTCTCACGCGCGTACATAAGTACACGCACCCTTTTTTTCAGTAGATCGAGTGATTCAAGAGGAAGGTTTTAGTTTAAAAAATAAAACTACATCAGAAGTCGCGAGAAACAGCTAGTGGATGCTTACCTGCATGACAATGAATAGCAACTCTTCCATCCTTCAACGCAAATGATGAAACTTTAGCCATGTCTAATCTTTAAAACTACATAACGGATTTTGATGCGGTTTTTTTCAGTAGATCGAGTGATTCAAGAGGAAGGTTTTAGTTTAAAAAATAAAACTACATCAGAAGTCGCGAGAAACAGCTAGTGGATGCTTACCTGCATGACAATGAATAGCAACTCTTCCATCCTTCAACGCAAATGATGAAACTTTAGTCATGTCTAATCTTTAAAACTACATAACGGATTTTGATGCGGTTTTTTTCAGTAGATCGAGTGATTCAAGAGGAAGGTTTTAGTTTAAAAAATAAAACTACATCAGAAGTCGCGAGAAACAGCTAGTGGATGCTTACCTGCATGACAATGAATAGCAACTCTTCCTTCCTTCAGCGCAAATGATGAAACTTTAGCCATGTCTAATCTTTAAAACTACATAACGGATTTTGATGCGGTTTTTTCAGTAGATCGAGTGATTCAAGAGGAAGATTTTAGTTTAAAAAATAAAACTACATCAGAAGTCGCGAGAAACAGCTAGTGGATGCTTACCTGCATGACAATGAATAGCAACTCTTCCTTCCTTCAGCGCAAATGATAAAACTTTAGCCATGTCCAATAGCCCGCTCAGACTGGCTTCTCCGTAATCGGGCCATGCAAAGTTGTAGTAATATACTGTAAATTGAGATTTAAAGTAAATATAAAATATCTTATAGTCTACGTTATAAAGAGGTACAGTTGGACAGTTTGTGAGGTTGTAGGGGTAGGTAATCTTCGAAATCAGAGTTTGACCGCTATCTCACACGTGTGCGTGTGCGCATGTGCACATGGTAAGAGACGATCAAATATATAGGGATAGCGTTTAGCTATACTTCACGAGTAAATCTGTGTCGAAATCTAAGGTTTAAATCCACATCTCGGACTATCCTTAAACTTCGTTTTGGAATAAGGGGGGTTCAAGTTTTGGTTAATGACAAAAACTTATGTACGCTCAGTGATTGATCAAAGACATTGAGAAGTTTTTGTTTTGATGTCAAGCAAGTCAAGTTAGGCTTCAAAAAATCTTTATTATAGAAACACACCAAAAAACCAATTAAAAATAATTAAAACAAATAAAGCGACGATGGCGAGAAGAGTTTGACTCCTATAGGAATGATTGGTGTGCAACGGCGACAGATCGTGATCAATGGAAGAAAGGTAGAGAGGCCTTTGCCCTGCAGTGGGACAGTTTAGGCTCTTAATAATAATTTTGTATTCAGTTTGTTTTTGTAAAAACCTAAATTTAAGAAAAATAAATGAATGAGTGATTAATAATAAAAAAAAGCAAATAAAGAAAAATGACAAAATTTAAAAAAAAGAACATTGTTTTTATTCATTTCTAATATTCTTCATATTTTTATTTATTCAATATACAATTGTTTCCTATTACCAATGTACTTGTATTATTAGCAAATAGGGTTCAAAAACTGAAATGGATATGTCTGAATTATATTTAAGGTTTTCTGGAAATACTCACTATCGTTAGCCATGAATATGTTTGGATCGTAGGTGAACCCCGAGGCAGTCAACGGAGGACCACAGCTTGCGTGTTCGCCAGGAGTCTGCAGGTTTATTACTGTCCGAATGCCCCAACTATAAGAAGAAAATAAAGAGCAGCTATTCTTAATAATATTTAGTTCTATACTTAGGGGAACTTTATCGGTCACGTAGTTATTTCAGCAGTATTTCAGTGACGTAAGAGTTTGTTTGACGCGATGCAACTATATCAAATATTCTAAGATTAATTTTATCGGCCAAATACGTCACCGCGCCATGCAAACTATAGCTTGACGTAAGAGTTTGTTTGATGCGATGCAACTATATCAAATATTCTAAGATGAACTTTATCGGTCAAATACGCCACTGCGATATGCAAACTATAGCTTGACCTAAGAGTTTGTTTGACTCGATGCAACGATATCAAATATTCTAAGATTAATTTTATCGGCCAAATACGTCACCGCGCCATGCAAACTATAGCTTGACGTAAGAGTTTGTTTGACGCGATGCAACTATATCAAATATTCTAAGATGAACTTTATCGGTCAAATACGCCACTGCGATATGCAAACTATAGCTTGACCTAAGAGTTTGTTTGACTCGATGCAACGATATCAAATATTCTAAGATTAATTTTATCGGTCAAATGCGTCACATCGCCTTGCAAACTGTTTGACGTGCAGGTTTTTTGACTCATTGAAAGGATCATATAATTATATAATCTAAGAGGAGTTTTATCTGCCAAATGCATCATATGCAAACTATAGCTTGACGTAAGAGTTTGTTTGACGATGCAACGATATCAAACAATTAAGGATGAACTTTATTGGTTAAATACGTCACTGCGCCATGCAAATTGTACAGCTTGTCGTGAGGGTTTTTTAGACTCGATGTGATGCCAAACAATCTAAGATGAACTTAAAGTATTGTCAAACAAATATTTTATCGACCAAACACGTCACCGCGCCAAGCAAACTCCATAGTTGAAACAGTGACACGTTGACGTATTTGCCGGATAATAGGTTACCTATGGAATTGCTGTATGATATTTCGAGCTGCTATGTTGGCTGTGCTGGGTCGTGCCATCGCGAGGATGTCGTCTGTAACCCTGTGAATATCATATGTATTTATACCTTTATAGTCTTAGAAACTTTGATATTAGGCTTCCTTGTCGTTAATGGTTTTTATTTATAAAAAGTCAGAGTTTTTTTAAATATTCGGTCTCAATTTAAACGAAATTTGTCACTAGTTGATTTCCGAAGGTATCTATACATATAATAAATCTGTAGACATAAAAAAATCTGTAATTGCAAAATATCCAGAAAAAAATACACAGGTCGTCTTAGAATCGTTAGCTGAACATGATATGGTAGTTTTTAGAATTTTTGTTTGTCTGTTTGTCTGTTTGTTTGAACCAGGTAATCTCATAAACTAGAGAACAGATTTCAACGAGGTCCACACCAATATGTTCAGAAAATACTAGATTAACATTTAGGGTATTTTTCAATTTAACTTTAATACAATAATTATGATATTTGATAAAAAAACATTTAAAAAATGTGAAATCCAAATATTTATCCGTGTAAAACGTAATCAAACGTCAAAAAGGAACAGTACGCTTAGCACTACTTTTTTACGTATTCGATCAAACATACTATATTGAGTATTTACTATGAAACTTCCTAAAAATCAACTTACTAGATCCACCCGTCTCTGAGAATATCGGTAGTGACACACCGACAGACAGACGGACAAGAGAGTGACCTTATAAGGGTTCCTTATTTTCGAGTGCTTCAACAAGTCATACTAGGCGTACAGGTACATGCCTCCGCTCAAGATGACAGTTGTCATAAAACCAAATAGTTTGCTTATATCTACTACCTACGTGAAACTGAAAATGAGGTTAGTACAAAGAGGTACTACTACATAAAATTACGGAACTCCTATAGCGAAGACCTCCTCGATGTTACACTTATATCGCGCTCAACTAATTTATTTAAATAGTTTGAATTATGAGTTCAAGTCGCGGACACCTTAGAAAATAAAAATAAAATAAAAAAAACCGGCCAAGTGCGAGTCGTACTCGCGCGCCGAGGGTTCGGTACATTAGTTTTTATACACCTTGATTTTTATACACCTAATAGGGACCATAGACTTCAGTAATTTCAACTTGCTAAGTCCAACCGTTCCTGAGATAATAGATAGATAGATAGATAAACACTTTATTTGTACAACACACAAAACATTAAAAATAACAAATATGACGAGAAAGCTTATTAACTACGAAATTGTACAAACAGGCGACCTTATCGCTTAAAGGGATTTCTTCCAGGCAACCTTAGGATGGAGAAGGTATGTTTAGCTTAGCTGGTAGGTCGTGTGGTGTAAGAAACACATATATTAATAAATACCTACGTAAAATAGATAAGTATTATAAACGAAAGACTTAAACATAGATAGCATAACATACACATAATAATATTAAATAATAATATAGTACAATGCATATAAGTACCTAGCAATACTATTTATGATGAGAATATTAACAAATATCGATAATCGGTGGTGACACACGGACAGACAGACAGACAGACAAGAAAGTGATATTATAAGGGTTCCTTTGTTACCTTTTGAGGTACGAAACCCTAAAAAGAATTTTCCAAATCGGTTCAAGCGTTTTCGAGTAAGTAATCGGCGAAAATACATAAATAAATATACACGACGAATTGAGAACCCCCTCCTTTTTTAAAGTTTTTGAAGTGAATAATAGATAAGGTATGTTTGTAAAAATCAATTTTTAGGGTTCCGTAGCCAAATGGCAAAAAACGGAACCCTTATAGATTCGTCATGTCTGTCTGTCTGCCGTATGTCACAGCTACTTTTTTATTTTGTTTTCCCCAAAATTACGTAGCTACCTAATAAAGAAAATCTGGGCAATTTGGTCTAGAATTTAGAAAATTGCAAAAAATGTCTGGACATTCAGGATGGGAGCGTGGCAGTGTTATGTTTTTTGCGCTGTGATTTTAGACCCGATAGATAAATAATGCCCTTACGCTTTATAGGTTTTGTATGAGGGCATTTTTTGTTCATTTAGGTGGGTACGGGTCTCAAAGTGAACCGCACACTTTTGAAAAATCATAGGACATCATTTTTCTTTAAATATTCCATTTCCCAGACGCTTTAGTAGTTGGAGATTGGCTTAGAGGTTTTAGATGGGAACCACACTTTTGGCATAAACAAAATGTCCTTTTGTAGTTTGGCATAAACGTTTTAGCATAATAAAATAACCCTAGGCATACCGTAATTTTACACAATTATTATTGGCATAAAGTCACCGCGCACTTTTGGAAAATCATGGAACATCACGTTTCTTCAAAAACCCTGTATCAAATACGCTTTAGAAGTTTGGTGTGAAGGCATTATTTGTTTTCTTCGATGTCCTCTATCGATAGGTATAGGTCTCTAAGGGCATCGTGCACTTTTGTAAAATCATAGGACATCACGTTCCTTCAAATACCCCGTTTTCGAGACGTTTTAGATGTTTGGTGTGAAAGCAATTTTTGTTCAACGTAATGCCCGCTATCAATAGGTAAGGACGTTATTTTATGTATAAGTATCTGTTCTGTCCAATGGCCTTTCATATTTAATCATTAATAATATTTGAAATAAAAAACAAAATTTTATTTGCACCAAAATAGATTATTATTTGCATGATTATATTGTTGTGTATTATGTCTATTTGAGTGAAATAAATAAATATAAATATTACTTACCTACATAAGTGCCTTTGCCAAATCAATCAAAAAATATAGCTTAAAAACAATGTATCTATTTTGTTATTATAACTTACACCGAACGTTAAATAGTATCTATGCGGGAAAATGCTAGGCATTCTATATAAACCAAAACCACATCGCAAACGAAGTCGCGGGCAACAGCTAGTATAATAATAAAAATATATAATGCTCATAACTCATAATAATCAACAAGCCTAATTTTAAAATGTATAACTATCAGTACGCTTTAGAAGTTTGGTATGAAGGCATTATTTGTTTTCTTCGATGTCCTCTATCGATAGGTATAGGTCTCTAAGGGCATCGTGCACTTTTGTAAAATCATAGGACATCACGTTCCTTCAAAAACCCCGTTTCCGAGACGTTTTAGATGTTTGGTGTGAAAGCATTTTTTGTTCAACGTAATGCCCGCTACCAATAGGTAAGGACGTTATTTTATGTATTAGTATCTGTTCTGTCCAATGGCCTTTCATATTTAATCATTACTAATATTTGAAAATAAAAAACAAAATTTTATTTGCACCAAAATAGATTTATTATTTGCATGATGTTGGTGTTTATAAATACTATAACCTCTTATATTATGAATACAAAAATATGGATAGAGGGACAACGGTAGTTAATAATTCTTTTTTACTTTAATTTACATAAAACCAAATATGAGACGATGAGGAAGACTAAGATGTTGAAAGTTTTGTGCGAATATGAATTGGACTTAGTTTTAGCTTATTATATTGTTGTGTATTATGTTCTATTTGAGTGAAATAAATAAATATAAATATTACTTACCTACATAAGTGCCTTTGCCAAATCAATAAAAAAATATAGCTTAAAAACAATGTATCTATTTTGTTATTATAACTTACACCGAACGTTAAATAGTATCTATGCGGGAAAATGCTAGGCATTCTATATAAACCAAAACCACATCGCGAACGAAGTTGCGGGCAACAGCTAGTATATAATAAAATGAATAATTTCAAAGAGTAGGTACTTAATTTTAGTAATGAACGGATTTAATATTTCTTTGGTTTAATAGTGGTTGATGGTGGGGAAACTGCTTTGCAGCATGGAGAATTTACCACTAAAACCCTATTTCCACGCATCGGCGACATGTTGGAGGAGTATCTTTTTAGATGACACTCTGACGACAATGAGGCGTCGTCGTCTCGTTCGGCCGGACCAAAAATTAAAATAGCCGTAGGTACAGTATAGGTGTTATGTAAATGATCAGTTGCTACCATAAACTATCAACAAGTATTGGACTTACGACCTTCTTCTGATAGACGTGACACACAAACATAAATACTTGAATTAAAAGTACTCAGGGTGATTATTATTATCAACATGTTAGCTATGTCTTTAGTTGGCAGAGAGGTATAAGCCGCCACCCGCTACACCAACCGACGTGGGTTCGATCCACAGGTTACGTTGTTATAATGTTAAAATAGTGCTGCACAGGATTGTAAACGTTACGGTGGGCAGAGACTTTTGACCGTGGATTGTACATATTAAATCCACAACTTCGTTATTTTACTTTAACCGCATTTATATTCATATTTTCTTTGCATGTGTAAAAATATTTCCATTTTGCAATGAATTCCGGTTTTAACTGCAGTGATATTTATTAGGCCTCGAGTCCTCGACATTAGGTTAAAGTATAAAGATTATTATTAAAATAATTACCATAGTGGCCACGAGGGCTAGTCACGCGATGACATTTTTTTTATCTAACCTTTTTTTAAAAAGAAATATTATGTTCTATGGTGTTTAGAAATATTTAATAGCTTAAAATAAAACTACGGTGTATTTATACCGTGTCTTCTAATGGACGAAATCAATAAGCTTATGCACGCAACTGTGATAAAAAACGTATGATACGCGTGTGTCTAATGATCATGCATCTTGGCTTTTTCAAACGCGCTCGCTTCTGCTCGCGCATCATAAACTGCCTATATGCAATGATCCATTTACCACACTTGTATAATCCGCGCGCAATGAGAATGGGATGGAACCTTGTCAAAGTAAATCGGTTTTCAAGTAGCGTTAGCATAAAAGTTCTGAATAATAGGTAATTAGTTTTGTTTTTATTTATTTATTTATCTTTAGTGTAGCTATATGTATACGAGTAGTAAAGGTATTTCTACTGTATCTGAAGACTGAAGATCTGAAGACTACACGGACAAACATACATACTGAATTACTGACACATACACGGTCCTTATGTGCTCATTTTATTTATAATTTTAGTGAAACAACATTTTTAAAAATGAAATCGCCATTGCTATTGCACAATCTACCACAGACAATAATATTTTTTCTTTAAATCAATTGGTCCGTTTCAAATCCGCGACACTATGACAGTGCAAATAACTAATTTATACCTAATTATTATTCAGGACTTTTTTGCTAACGCTACTTTTCTGTCATTTTCGATTTACTTTGACAAGGTTCCATCCCCTTCTCATTGCGCGCGGATTATATCGCAATGTACTATTATTAACTTCAAATTTGCCATATGAAGAAATATGTTTAACCCAAGGTAGTTGATACATAATGATCCTAATAGATATAGGTACTTAATTTCCTCAGCCTAGGTACCTGTTTACCTACATAGTTTGCATTTGCATTGTTCCACTGAAAAAGTCACAAGTGCTGTTAGAACTAATATGATTTCCCACGTCTGGCTCTCAGGATATGCTTATGACGACCCAGTTGGCACAATGGTGGGTTCAATTCCCGCCTCAGACAAGTATTTAAGCTTAAATATTTGTTTGTGGTCTGGTTGTTTCTATGTATTATAAGTATCTATTTACAAAAGAAAAGTATTTAAGTAGTATATCCGTTGTCTAGCACCCACAACACAAGTCTAAATATTTAGCTTGGGGCTAGATGACGATATGTGTAGAATGTCCTGCAATATTTATTATTATATTTACACCTACCAGTTAGAATACAGTCCTTGTATAGCAGCAGCTTTATGATGCGGCAGTTCATACTTGCACCGTGCTCCACCACAGAACAAAGCACATTGGAGACCTGGTGGGGTAGTGGTCCGGACTCGTTCACCGATAGCGCTGTACAGAGCTGAAGGTGGATGGTTGATGCGACGACGGGATTCTTTACTCCTAGGGACAAAGATGGTGTTATGTAAGCTGTTAAGAGGAAAGGGTACCTGGGGCTTTCTCCATACAAACTATTACAAACGTAGTCGACTGTTTTCTCCCTGGATAATGACACTAGAGCAAATATTTTTGGTGCATAAAACTTATAACAGCCATGACCATGCCCCTATTTTTTGTTTTTTTTTAATTTTTTAATTTTTTTAATTTTAATTTCCTTGATAATTAGAAAATGAAAAAAACCAAAACATAGGGGCATAGTCATAGCAGTTATAGGAATTATGGCACAAAAATATTTGTGCTAGTGTCATTATTCAGGGAGGAAACAGTCGACTACGTTTGTATGGAGAGCGCGCAGGTACCCTTTCACCTTAATTTGGGATCTGAGTAACGTGGTAATCTGCCGCGATATAAAATCGGCTTCAGCCAGCTCTACTAATGTAGGTATAAGTTTTATAGCAATTGGTTCAGTAGTTTTGATGGCTTGATGAATATGAATGTATCCTTGGACATGCCTCTACTCAGTGAGTTGAGTGAGTCTTCGAGGAAGCCTTGAAAGGCTCACTCACTCCAAAGATTCTAGCCAGGTATAAAATGGCAACTTTCGTAGATGAACAGGATTATAATTTATTTATTTATTTATTGGGAGAACCAACAGCTTCAACAAAAAGTAGACTTATATAATAAAAAACGGAGAGCCAATTATAGGTTCCCGCGTTTAGGAATCAGAATTATTTGTATGATCAGGATTATTTTTTACTTTTGAGGTACGGAACCTTAAAAGAAGAGATTCGTTTGCATATACAGGGTTATTGGAAATTATACTAGCAAGCCGTTGAGGGCTACTTCTGTGCACCTTAACAAACAACTTTTATTCTACGACTTTTGGAAATTCGAAAAAAAAAATGAAAATCCCCCCTATGTATGCCAGTACCTCTTCTTATTTAAATTTAATTAGTCTGTATTTCTCTGGCAAATGAATTTATGTAATTCTTATTAGAGAAATAAAGTTTATTTAACCATAAAATTTTGAGGTTATGTAAATTCGTAGAACAGCTGTTTTTTTATAACAAAGGTCATTCAGACTAAGAACAGTAGATAAAACTTAAAAAATAAGTAAAATTTTAAGGTTAATGACTTCTCCGTGTAAGGAACAGCAGATTTTCAGGTAAATCTAACATCAAAATTTTCGAAAAAAAATTAGAATTTCCAAAAGTTGTTTGTTAGGGTGCACAGAAGTAGCCCTAAACGGCTTGCTTGTATAATTTCCAATAACCCTGTATATATTTTTTAAGGTTTTTTCTTTTTCATTTATAAATGGTCATACAAAATGCGATGGTCTCAGCAATTTGTATGGTCATAAAAAGCACACACAAAATAGATAAAGCCAATTCATATTACGATTCTTCTTCGAAAATGCTCACCTGTCTAAGAAATGGAACCTCCGAAAATTATCAAAATTAATGCTCGATTTTCTACGTTCAGTTATTTTTATAGACATTTTAAGTTTACGTGTTAACGATTACAAATGTTTGTCGCCACTGTTTGGGATTATTAAAGTGCTAGGGGCAGTGGCGATTAAAGGGGTGAAAAGTAGAGTCAGCAGAGAAATACATTTAACCTGTTTTATATATTTTTACTAGCGACCCGCCACGGCTTCGCACGGCTATATTATGCATGTATTATACATAAAATCTTCCTCTTGAATCACTCTATCTATTAAAAACCGCATCAAAATCCGTTGCGTAGTTTTAAAGATTTAACCAAACAAAGGGATATAGAGACATTGGGACAGAAAAAGCGACTTTGTTTTATACTATGTAGTAGGTAAGATGTAACATGCGAGCGCATCTGTAACACAAAACTCACATGTTGCAGCTGCGTTACCCAGAAGTTAAACAGGTCAAAGCTGCGAGACTGAAATTTTAAGATGCGGGCGCATCACTGTAACACTAAAGTAACAGGTTGAAGCTGCTTTAACTACATGCACCCATTTGTTTTTTTTTATTTTCTTGCCTTTTGGGACAAAATGACACAGCTAGATGTTGCCAAAAGACCAGCGCTATAGCTGTATCATGCTATAGCAGTTGATGCTAAGGCAAATCCTAGTTACCGACGAGGCGGTTAAAAACAGAATACCTATAATGGTAAGGAAAAAATACATATAAGTAACTAAAGAAAAATCATAATAAAAACAAAACTCAATTTTTAATTATTTTTAAAGACGTCATCACGTAATATTATCGTTCGTTATCAGACTTTAGAGACAACCTTTTGAAAAGAAGAAAAAACCCACTAAAACTTCTGAAAGGGTTATTGGATATACCAATTTATATAAATATAATAAAAACAGACAAAGCTTATCCATTTACTACTTATTTTTATATTTTTTCTGTACTCGTAGTAATATCTTAAAAGTGGTTAAACGGATCTCAACAAAATGCATTTTTTTCTGTTTTCAATGTAAAATAACTCAACGATCGCGACGCGACGGCTCCTTACGACTACCGACCTACCTATGTATATATTTGTGGTACTGTTTTTATACTCTACGCATTTGAATTTATTTTTTCTGTTCTTCATTAATTTTATCTTATAGAATTTCGTGTGCTTGTTAAATAAACGTTTCTTAGCAATAAAAATCTATTCAAGGATAGATCGACCAAACGCTTGAATGCACTCGCAAGTTATAGAAAAATAAAATATAAAAAAAACACAAACAAACAAAACAGTGGCACAATAGGTGGCCTTATTGCTGAAAGCGATCTCTTCCAGGCAACCTTAGGATGGAGAGTATTTTATATTTATGTTGAGTTGCAAAGTGTCTTCAGGTTTAATTGTAGAATAAATTGAGCCGAGAATCCGCCATTTCTATCCAAGCAAAGTTAATCGGGTGATCACACAGAAGCCATTAAAAATTATATAAAAAGGTTTACATTACATACTTGAACTGTGTCATTAAATACGGGCTTTGGGTGGAGTGATTACAAACTGAGATAGTTTTTAATTATAATTTTATTTTAATATATTATTTTTCTGACTGTACTTTGGACATACTGAAGGACGTATATTTGTGTAGCGACATAGGACCTACAAGTGAAAACAAATAATATCAGAGATGACAGCCACGATTAGGAAATATAGTACCTACCTACTTACTTTCATTATTTTTGTTGGATAAACCTTTTATGATACTGTTTTTTTTGTATTTAGGTATATTTTGTACATTTCTTAGTACTAAAATTATTGACTCTTGGGTAGACCCTATGCAAGGCGATGGTGATATTGATCGGGACGTCGTACATCGGATTAACTCTGGATGATTGAAATGGCGACAGGTCACAGCAACCATCTGTGATCCACGGATGCCCCTTAAACTGAAGGGTAAAATCTATAAAACCGTGATAAGACCTGTCGTCATGTATGGATCAGAATGCTGGGCCGTGAAAAAGAAGGATGAGAGAAGATTGCATGCAGCGGAGATGAAAATGTTAAGATGGATGTGTGGAGTAACGAGGATGGATAAAATAAGGAATGAGTATATTAGAGGAAGCCTGAAAGTAGCACCGGTTACTGAAAAAGTAAAAGGGAACCGGTTGAGTTGGTATGGACATGTGATGAGAAGAGAAGAGACGCATGTGACTAGAAGAGTGATGAGTATGAATGTAGAGGGATGGAGAGGAAGAGGACGACCTAAGAAAAGATGGATGGACTGCGTAAGACAAGACATGAAAGAGATGAATGTCAGCGATGAGATGACGACTAATAGGAGTGAATGGAAGAAGAAAACATACTGCGCCGACCCCAAATAAATTGGGATAAGGGCAGGAAGATGATGATGGGTAGACCCTACGAGTATTTACCCTACGGGGTGGGTTTTTTGGTGACGTGTTTTGAATCGGTAGACTGACCCTACTAACTTAATTTGGAAAATATTAATTGAATTTTGTATTGTTGTTAATATACGAATCTTGTTTGAAGGTTTTTAAACTTCTTGGAAAAAGATATTTAAAAAATTAAACCGAATAAAAAATATAGGTACCTACATCACCAATATTATTTATGCAGGTTTATTTTTATAAAAATACTAGCTGCCCTCCGCGGTTTCACCCGCGTAACTCCCGATCCCGTGGGAATATCGGGATGTAAGCTATCCTATCTCTCAAGTTGGATCGAACTGCACATGGTGTGCGAATTTTATTATAATCGGTTAAGTGGTTTAGGAGTCCATTGAGGACAAACATTGTGACACGAGATTTATATATATTAAGAAGAAAGATTAATCTATAATTATTAATAACTATTTAGTGAAGGCTGTATTATACCTACTAATTGTTAGTTATAAAGGCTGTATTATACTAATTGATATTAATTGAATTTATACTAGTTGGTAAAATTAGTGATCATTATAAATTATCAAAGCCTACTCGATTTTTGTTGACCAATCAAATACTTCTATTGCCATATATTCTATGGTCACCATGCCGGACTGTCAAACACAGGGTCGCGGGTTCGATTCCCGCCTCAGGCAAGTATTTATGCTTAAATATTTGTCTGTGGTCTGGTTGTTTATATGTATTATAAGTATATATTTACCAAAGAAAAGTAATATAAGTAGTATATCCGTTGTCTAGCATCCATAACACAAGTCTAGTTACTTAACTTGGGGCTAGATGGCGATGTGTGGAGTGTCCTGCAATATTTATTTATATTCATTTATTTATTTTATTTATTAGCATGTCATACGCCCGGAACGTAGTGTTTTTCCGCCCTAGGGCTGAAGTACAGTCAGAATACCAATTAGCTGAACCCCACCTGACCTAGCGCCCACTCGCACATCTGTAAGGTTGTAAACTAATGTTAACCTGGTTCTGTTTTTTTAAACAATATACTATTATGTATAATACAATATAGAAAATAACACAAAAGTAAAAAATACTACTTTTTTACAAATGTGCGAGTAAGCTCTGGGTCACTTTGGGTTCAGCTAATTGGTATTCCGACTGTATTATCCTTCTGCCCCTGGGCGGAAAACTACTACGAAATATAAGGCGGTATACCTACTAGTTTGAAGCTGTAATATTATGCAATACAAATGGTGTAATTAATCCCTAATTTTTACCGGTTTACGGCGATGTTTATCTAATTCCGCAAACTTCTAAACTACTTATATCGCACGATACGGGTCATTTTTGAAAATACCTACTCGCGCCGCGTATCGAAAACTCATGAGCCTCTTAAATGGATGGAGGGGAAAAATGCGTTGCCTTTCGTAGCTGTACTTACAATCCTTTGTTTACGTACTTCTATGTTACGTGTTACATTGAAATTTGAACCGTAATTACATAACAAGGAACTAATATAATAAGTAGTTAGTTAACTGCCTATAATTTAGTTTGCTTTGATTATTTTAATTGTGTTTTCGTGTCACAAATTATTTAATGTGCTTATTTTATTAAGTACCTACTCGTTGTTATCAGTAACTTTTCTACCCACTAAATTTTTTCCTCTTCTACATCCTCCTGGCTGTAAAATTATTAAGATGACAAGTTGTTGGAACGATAGTTCCTTATCGCGCGTTGCGAAAGGGGGCTAGACGCAAGAAATTAAGACCAAAAGTTGTAACGACACTTTTTGCTATAGTTGTAAGCCGTGCGGCGCGGCGTGCGCTTGTTTCTCTGTCTGTCTCTCTCTCGCATAGAAAGCAAGCCAGTTATTTTCGTTTCGTCTTTCTATTTCGCATTGAACAGTTTGGTGTCTCAACGATTATATACAAAAAATATATATTACAATTCCTTTACTTATTCATCGAAAGAAACTTCGTTCCATCCGAGTATCCCTTGACACCTCTCAATGTTTATTTTTAAATAAATCGGTGAGCGTCTGATCACTATCTCACACGATGGAAAATGACGATGCGATCTTAGATTTACATAACACGCTTTTCTAGAAGATACCTCTTCGCTCCTGACTCAAAGACCCCCGAATAAATGAAGGAAGACAGGAAGACGGCATGCGGCAGTGGGACAAAATCTTTTTCCTTTGATAGCTGCACTGGGCTACGTTTTCTAGCACGAGCAAGTCAGCTTGGCGACAGAAGAAAAATATGAATCTAAAAATATCAATGTTCCTAATATAAAATTGAAAAATAAAATGTGTCTTCGGTCGTTCACAACATTAACCTATTTCTGTGCGTGCGTGAACAATTTATTGTTTTATGTGTAGCGATTGTGAGTGGCAGCGGCAGGGTAATGTCACGCGACCCACCTGCGTACGTCCATATCGCGTAGGTCATAGTGCAAGGGGTAGATATATTTCTATTTAGAAGCATAAATAGGTGACATATTCACTTTTACGTCACCGCGGCGTGTAGAGCTTGGCGCGGTGATGTAAAAATGCCCTATGTCTTCACAAGATGTAGAGAATATTATATGAATTTTAACTTCGTTTAATTAATGTCTTTTGGAAATAGACTAAAGAATATAAGACGTAAGAAGTAGAAAAGACTAGAAAACAAGTAGGTACCTACAGTTATTACTATGAATATGTTTAGGTACCTTTAACTTGTTGGTTTACCTTTACTTTACTTATGAAATTCGTGGCTTCGAATCTGCTATGAATTTTTCACACGAATTTATGTGCATTTTTAACATTGCTCTTACGGTGAAGGAACACATGACACCCGCGGCTTGGGTTCAGACGTATAACTACGAGTTCTTGCCTCGACTAAGTTACTTTCCATTAGCGATATCACCAATCGACAGATTTTTTATTTATTTTTGTAAGGAATTGACAATTACCACGGAAAAGTCACGTGGACTTGCGTAAGAGTATAAAAAAACGGTAGTCAAGTGTCATCATATTATTATGCCAATTTCATACAATGCTTTACGTAAATTTCATATAAAAAAATCTGTTGATTGGAAAGCAATCTTCTCTAGGGGGCTGAATAGCAAGGATTTAAAGTTACTGGAGTAGTATAAATTGTCTAAATTAAATTCCAATATTATAATTTTTACATAAAAACTGCTTTACATCATTACGATCCAACAAACACGCAAATCGTAAGCTTTACCTGCCTGCCGGCTGTATTATATAGGCATTCGTCGTCTCCCTGAATATAATTGCAGAGGCATGTCGTGACTGAGTTCCGTGTCTCGACGGAAATGATCGAGTGGGCTAGTGGTTTTGACACGACAACTCAAACTGAAGGCATTTTCACAACATAGTATGATACAAAGTCACTTCTTGTTTGTCCGTATGTTAAATTAGCTTAAATTAGATCTTTAAAAATAAAATAAATAAATATTTCAGGACATATTACACATCGCCATCCAGCCCCAAGCTAAGCAACTTAATGCTTGTGTTGTGTTTGTGCTTGTGCAACGGATTTTGATGCGCGGTTTTTTTTAATAGATACAGTGATTAAAGACGAAGGTTTTTAGATATAATACATGCATAATACAAACGTGCGAAGCCGGGGCGGGTCGCAACGCAACGGATTTTGATGCGGTTTTTTTAATAGATAGTGTGATTCAAGAGGAAGGTTTCAATACCTATATATCAAATAAACTACTACGCATACCAAGTCGTGGGCAACAGCTAGTTTTCACTGTAAAGGCATACCTTCTTATAGTGCTCACTGTTTTTTCAGTGAAGCTGAAATTCTTTAATACTTTTATTTTCAAGAAAATTGCACAATGGTCACCATGCCGGACTGCCAAACATAGGGTTGCGGGTTCAATTCCCGCCTCAGACATGTATTTATGCTTAGATATTTGTCTGTGGTCTGGTTGTTTCTATGTATTATAAGTATTTATTTACAAAAAAAAAGTATTTAAGTAGTATATCCGTTGTCTAGCACCCATAACACAAGTCTAGTTACTGAGCTTGGGGCTAGATGGCGATGTGTGGAATGTCCTGAAATATTTATTTATTTATTATTTATATTGTTTAAAAAAAACAGAATCAGGTAACATTACTTTACAACCTTACAGATTTGCGAGTGCGCTCTAGGTTACGTCGGGTTCAGCTAATTGGTAATGTGACTATACCATGCATGTTTTACTCATAACGTTATCACGTAAAACTTTCGTCCGTAAACCGACTTTACACACAAACATTTTTTTTAGTTAATATTATAAAGCTGAAGAGTGTGTTTGTTTGTCAAAAAAAATACTACATATTATTGAAATGTTTTTATTAACAGGAATAATAAATAAATAAATAAAAAATAAATTCGGCGTTTATTACAAAACTTAACCCAAACATTATTACCTAACTATCTTAAACTAATTTATGAAACTTATTATACCTACTTATAATATTTCTGTTATAAGATGAATATATAAGACAATTTTAATTTTAGAGTTGTACGTATTATATTAAATAACATTACACATTAGGTAGGTACATGCCCAAGAAAAGCAAAGGTAAAAAGGAAGAGAACTCAGCTAACCTGTTTTTCAGTCTCTCCTCACTAAAAAAGAAAAAAGAAATGGCCTCTGCCATTTTTAAAATATGATTAGGTATTAATATACATTTGTAGGGTTCTTTAAATAGAATAAGGTAAATAATAAGACAGAATTAGGTTAAATTTTTTTTTAAAAAAAAGGTAAGTTTGCACTCAATTCATAATGTAAACTGTTCATAACTTACCTGTTTCTGAAGGCCATTTTAGCCCCTGTTTCTATCTCTGGTAGCAGTCATTAGGTCATATACTAAAATATTAATGCTTAACCTAGTTGCTAATGCAAAGGGCGGTCTTTATCGCTATCTTCAGGTATAGTTGATTACAGGTGTGATTTTAAATCGTTAAATTACTAGTGACGCTCAGGTGACGCTATCAATTATCGTTGAATAATTAATTTATTGGTTTTTAATGGTTTATCACCGTTGAAAAATTCGTAATACTTACCACGACAGATTCGTTACAAATATTATTTCATTACGTATCTCGTAGTCATAAAAATAGTCATAGGTAGTTTGATATCTTCTACCAAAATACTTATTTAGTGATTTCTTCATCATTTTTACCCTACTGCAAGGAAAGGATTATGTTTTTCGCTCCTATCTTTGTATGTAATATTCATTAGTCCCTCATATCTTCTACACCACTGAACAGATTGTTAAAATAGGGTACCTAGCTATCGTTATTAGATTCGTCTCATTGTCCAAGTGTTCATAGGTGACTTAAAAAAAATCAATATGGGGTCTTCTAGATCTTTGTCACTTTTATCATTGTTTAAACAAGGTGAATTATCTATAAACTATAAGAGATATCTTAAACTACGTGAAAGGAGCTGCGCGTGCCCGATTTTAAGAATTAACTACTTCTTATTACATAATTATAATATAGTTACTACCATAAAATATACTAATATAATATAATGTCTACACACACGCACTACATCCACACCCATGGGTGGGAGTAAGCCCGCGTACCCAGAGCCTCAGGACACTGGGGTGACGTGGGAAACTCGAAGCCCATGCGCACACATCCATCAACTCACAAATCGCCTTGGATAGTTCATATTCTTTTTAATATAACTACAAACCTAACTTGTGTCTACTTTTCATTCTGAATAGGATAATTTTCTTTAAAAAGTCTAAATAGGAAAACCTGTAATTGGCTGTTTTATTACAATATTTAAGTTAAGCTTAGTTTAAGTGAATTGCTGTTGGTTTTCTCAATAAATACAATAAATAAAATAAAAAAAAAAAAAAAAAAAAAAATTAAAAGTGCATCATTAGATTTTTGAAAAATCGAATACTAAATGAACTTTTCATTACTCATACTCCGAAACTAAGTGTAAAGATGCCTGAAGAGCGTGTAGAAAATAAAACTTCCAGTCCTAGGGAAAATCGCTTTCACTGACAGCTGTCATGCCAAATTATGGCTTTGCACGACTTGTGCAATGTGCATATAGCCAGTATCAGTATTATTATATGAACTTCAAAACCTAACCTCCTTGCTTTAGGTAGCACCAAATAATAACAATTATGGCTTCATACGGCTCATGTATAATACTAGAGTTTAGTAGGTACTTAGTTGTTTTTTTCTCAGTAAGCGAATTCAAGTAAGTAGATATATTTAGTTCAAGATATCTTATTTAATAAAATAAATGTAAAGACGAAATTAGTGCCCTGTCGAGATGCTGCTGATGTGGCTTTATGCGACCGTGCGGTCAGTGCGTCCGCGGACGCGTCCGAGCAATGTGTCCCCAGCTTATATAATTTATGATACTGTCAGTGTTCCTCACCTGGTGTTGCCGCTGTTGGCTGGTGCCACACGACGCCGTCGACGGCACAGTCTCGCGCACATGCTGCGGGACCAGCTAAGTCGTTCCCACAAGCCGCATCGGGACTCATTCACTTCCCCGTTCAATGTACTAGCCATTTTTACACTATTACACTTCTTGTATTTCACTATCTTTTTGTATTTCGTATCATTGTAATACTTGTCACTGAGATCAGAAGTGGGATCTTGTGATCAAATTGTTCAGGATTATTACATAACCTAGTTTACTGAAAATTCAAGGAATTTTCAATATGTTAATATTGGGAGCTGACACATTTTTTTTTTCTTTTGAAATAGTTATTTTTATCAAACCCCAAGGGCGACTTGCATGACATAGAGCCTCAACAAATTAAGCTAAATTCTACCTTAATGCAATTTGTGTTTGCAATTTGGTGTTTTATTGATTACCTTTAAAGAAATATCACCCCTCGCCACTGCTTACTTTCCTATATTTATACTAATTGAAAGTTATTTTGACTCGATATTGAGTGACGGCCTAATTGCACAACCCTCCCTACAAATTGTATGATGCATCGGTCGTTTAATATTTGATTCGTATCGATTTTTAACATTTCCTTTATAAAGATAGACAGGTGTGAAACGATCAAGTACTGAACGACTGGTTATAAATATTGTGGGCGTAGTTTTTTTTATCGACTTTAAAAAAGGAGGACGTTGTCAATTTTTTGCGTAGGTATGTATATTTTACCTCACGATCAAAAAGTCTAAGTAGCAAAACGTCAAACATAGCGAAAAGTGTAGTGAGCAATCTGCCTAGTTAGCTAATCGCCCATGTAGCAAAACGTCTAACTATCAAGAGGTCTATATATCAAAACGTCTATATAGGAAATCGTAAATTTCTTAAAATGCCTGGACACAACCACAAAAATGATTATAATAATACCATTTGAGGGCAGAAATGACATAACATGCAAACTCTACAGACCTTCAAACTCCTTGATTTATTTTCTGTTAGCATATAATCTATTTAGTAGTTTTCGGGTTCTGTACCTCAAAAGGTAAAAAAAGGAAGATCACTTTCTTGTCCGTCTGTCTGTTTATAACTATGTTCATTGCTGAGTGTTCACCGATTACTCGATGATGGCTCAACCTATTGTCTGAATATTTCGACCTACTCTACTGGAAAATTCGAAAAATAATGTGTTTTTAGGGTTCCGTACCCCAAGGGTAAAAACGGAACCGTTTTAATAAGACTTCAATGTCTGTCTGTCTGTCACTGTATCTCAGGACCTGTTAAAACTAGAGAGTTGAAAGGATAATGCCGCTTAGCGTCCCAAACAAATCGCTACGATGTGTCGTACCTCATTTGAAAGGGCATAATGTGTACTCAATTTTATATTATGGCAGCAAAAAAATCCCACCCAGTGGAACCGAGATATTTCGTCATCAATACAACGCCTCGTACTATGAAAGTTATAAAAGTCGCATAGCCATTACTGTTTAATTAGACGTGTAACACCTTCATGTGGTAGCTCAAATGAAAGGCCTTAACTAGGACTACATTTTTGTTCTACATTACAAAAAAATCCCATCAGGAGGAACAGATATATTTCTTCTTCAATACAACGTCTCGTATTATGAAAGTTATAGAACACGCATAGCCATTACTGTTTAATAAAATGTGTAAGTAACACCTTCATGTGGGGTAGCTCAAATGAAAGAGCTTAACTAGGACTACATTTTTGTTGTACATCACAAAAAAATCCCACCAGGAGGAACCAAGATATTTCGTCTTCAATACTACGTCTCGTAGTAAGAAAGTAATAAATCTCGCATAGCCATTACTATTTAAGCGTTTAACACCTTCATGTGGTACCTCAAATGACGACGGATGTAGCTAATCCAACCTCTCTGTTAAAACTGTCTGCATAATTCTAACAGGTTGGATTAGCTACATCTGTCAGAATGGTGTGAAAGGTGCTATTCTAACAGATAGGTTGAATTAGCCACATAAACCAGAATTGTGTAGAAGGTTCTAACAGAGAGGTAGGATTAGCTACATCTGATCTAAATAACATGAATTTAGCAATAAGATACTAATTTAACTTATCGGGATAACTTTACAGCACTTATGCGTTAAAGTAAAACGCACGGGTGCGTAATACCTTGTATTATGAGCCTAATATCGGTTTAATAAGATTTACTATAAGAGCAACTGTGATAAAAATAATTTAAAAACATATGAGTATGTCGTCTTCTTGCAAAAGACGCGCGATGTTATAAATAAAGCCTTGGCCTAATCGATTTCATATTAAATAATCTGAAATAATAGAAAAAAAAGAAAACGCTTATTATATAAACACACGACGTTATAACGAGAAAAACAATGAACAACATAAAACAAAAAAATAATAATAATCAGAAACACAAAAACCTATTAAGGTAGGTAGTCTCAGGAGTCGTGTGCCGCTAACCAGGATCTGCCTCACCATTAGCTACCACTGCATGACGCAGTTACAGCGCTGGTCAACCTGCACCTGCACCTGTGTGGCATCCATTTGTTGGGATTTTGAACACTTAAAATATAGTTATAATTATGAGATAGCTATTTTCCGCAACTAGACCAGTAAGATAACAAAAATTGTCGTCCGACATTTGTCGTCCGTCAATAGTCGTCCGACAAATAGTCGTCCGACATTTGTCGTCCGTCAATAGTCGTCCGTTAAAAAATACCATATGTACGTCTTAATACACTCACAGCCAAATTAAAAACAGTAGGCCCAGGCATACAGTTTCGCCGCGCCGTAGAGAAGGGATAGCTGTCTACTCTCCATCCGTCTTACGCTTTTTCGATCAGCCGCCCAATTGCCGTATTCTTATGCAGCGCGTCTTGACTGCGTTTGCGTCATAACCATAGATTTCGTATTGCTAAGACGCACTCGTCACGCACACGTTACGCACTCGTCACGCACTCGTCACGCACACGTTACGCAAACCTAAACGTCGTAACGTGTGCGTGATGAGTGCGTCTTAGCAATACGAAATCTATGGTTATGACGCAAACGCAGTCAAGACGCGCTGCATAAGAATACGGCAATTGGGCGGCAGGTCACGTGTCCTGACGCGAGTTTAAGATTTTATACCCATTACAGAAAAAGTGCTCAACGCCGCTAAAGAAGTTTTCACTTCAATAAGGCTCCACAAGATGGAATTGTTGGAAGTCGATTATTATAGTACATTGCGATACAAGTGTGGAAAATTGATCTTCGCATAGAGGCGGTTTAACACGCGCGAGCGCGGTATGCGAGGGCGTTTAAAAAGCCGAGATACAAAGATCAATCCACACGTGTATCGTACGACGTTTTTATCACAGTTGCGAATAAAAAAAAACTTGTTAAAATAATAAAAAGTTTTTAAGAAGTTTAGATTAGGTTTACTATTTTTTGTTAATTACACTCCAGAAAGGCTAGGCAAAAGACTTTTAACCTATACAGCCTCGTCTGACATACTTACTTACTTACGCTGGCTCAGCGACCCGAAGTGGATCTTGGCCTCCGACACCAAAAGCCGCCATTGCACCCTATTCTGCGCCACTTGTTGCCAATCGGCTGCATGAAGGGCTTGCAGGTCTTGTTGGACTTGTTGGTCTATCCAGCGATACCTAGGTCTGCCAGCTGGCCGTCTCCCCTGAGGTCGTCCTAGATATGCTCTTTTGACCGCTGGATCCTCCTCCATTCTCTCGATGTGGCCAAGCCAGCGAAGTCGGGCCGATTTGATCTCGCCGATGATATTAGGCTCAGCCACAAGCTCTTCCAACTCCACATATTTTTCTTACTCTCCATGAGCCGTCCTCTCTCTTGGTTGGTTCCAAAATTCTCCTCAATATCTTCCTCTCCGCTACCAAGAGTTTGTTCTCCTCCTTTAGCGTTAGTGTCCAGGCTTCGCAACCATACATTAAGATCGGTCTTATTACATCGTCGTCTGACATACAATATTTTTTTAGGGTTTTTTCCATTCTCTCAAACAACAACAAATCTCTTAAAACAGAATATAATGGCAAGGAAAAAATATATTTATGTACCTAAAAAAACAAAACAAAAACAACTCAATTTTTAATTGTTTTCAAAGACGTTATCACGTAAAATTATCGTTCGCTATCAGACTTTGAGGCATCCTTTTAAAAAGAAGAAAAAAGGTACCAACAAAGAGTTTTGAGGCCAGCAAGGCTTAAAAACTCTTTGTTGGTACCTTTTTTCTATACATTAAAACAGTATAACCCAGATAAATTAAGAATGTTTCATCTACTTAATGCCCCTCGGCCACGGTGACTTTTTTGTAGCGATGCAGTAGCGATGCTGTCGCGCGTTCGCATCGATACAGTCGCGATGCGATCGCTAGCAGTGTGCCCTCGCCCACATAACCACGATTCAGTCGCGATGTCAACGCGATACCGTCGCGCTTCTGTCGCGATGCAAACGCGATTCAGTAACGGCACAAAAATGCCTGTGGTGATCGCTACAGTTGCAAGATGGACTCCGTTGAGGCAACATTAGTCACGTTGTCTTTGGTGCTGCTTTGTAAGCAGCCGAAGCGTGGGCAACGAAAGCGGCGTCAAAATTGGATGCACCCATTTAACAAAGAGAGATTACTTGGTAGACATTACGTAACAACGTTTAAAATACTAAAAAACTATGAGCATACATTCAGAAGTTGTTATAGAATGATTAATTCGACGTTTTGCCGACACGGTCGCGCGTTTGCGTCGATACAGTCGCGATGCTGTAGCGCGTTGGCATTGCGTATGTAGCGCGTTGCAAATGCGACTAACGTGCGTTAGTAGTGATGCTGTCGCGCGTTTATGAAACGCGCGACTGCATCGCGACAAAAAGTCGCCGTGGGCAAGGGCCCTAACATGTAATTAGCAGTAAGATACGTATTTAACTTATCGGGATAACATTAATTTTAGCACTAGTTGGATATTTTTATATAGCACGCGTGTATAATACGTTGCATTATGAGCTTAAAAGCGGTTTAATCGGCGGATCCACTTTATGAGCAACAGTGATAAAAAAAAAACAATTACCTTTTTAAAGCTAAATACTATTATTTATCTCGGTTCCACCTGGTGGTTTTTTTTAATGTAGAACAAAAATGTACCTAGTCCTACTTAAGACCTTTCATTTGAGGTATCTAATAAAGGTGTTTAATGTTTAAATAGTAATGGCTATGCGAGATTTATTACTTTCTTACTACCAGACGTAGTATTGAAGACGAAATATCTTGGTTCTTCCTGATGGGATTTTTTTGTGATGTAGAACAAAAATGTATTCCTAGTTAACCTCTTTCATTCGAGCTACCCCACATGAAGGTGTTACTTACACATTTTATTAAACAGTAATGGCTATGCGTGTTCTATAACTTTCATAGTACGAGACGTTGTATTGAAGACGAAATATATCTGTTCCTTCTGATGGGATTTTTTTGTAATGTAGAACAAAATGTAGTCCTAGTTAAGGTCTTTCATTTGAGGTACCACATGAAGGTGTTACACGTTTAATTAAACAGTAATGGCTATGCGAGTTCTATAACTTTCATAGTACGAGACGTTGTATTGATGACGAAATATCTCGGTTCCACTGGGTGGGATTTTTTTGCTGCCATAATATAAAATGGAGTACACATTAAGGCCTTTCAAATGAGGCATGACACATCGCAGCGATTTGTTTGGGACAGCGTCCATACTAAATGAGGCAATATCCAATATTAATTTATTTTAAATTAAATTAAAGTTAAATTAAATTTATAATATGTATTTCTGTTGCCACTAAAACAGAAAAAAACGGTAGTAGAAGTAATGTTTTTGTAACTCTATTGAAAATCAAAAAAAGTGATTAAAACTCGGAAAAATAATTACTAAGAACACAAATCGCCTAAGTTTAAGACACCATTTCTTTACAGAGTTTTTACGATTTTGTTTTACAAGTACAAAATATCCGAAATGTTTATTTTTATCCTTATATTTTCGTTATCTTTATAATACTGACTATTGCAAACTAATTTTTCTGTACCTCAATAGGTAAAAATAGGAATCTTATAAGATCACTCTCTTGTCCGTCTGTCTGTCCGTATGTCACCACCGATAATATTTACGTAATATAATAACCGCGCGTTCGTAGCTGGATTCATTGCGAACAGCCAAGGAGGTACTGAAGGAAAATATCGACTATACGAAGTCAGGGAGACGAAAGTTGTACCGTCAGCAAAATTAAAACAAAAGAAATCTGCTATTTTATTTGTTCTTATAATTGGTTTTTACTTATTTAGCATATTTTATAATGGAGTTAATTCTAATTTAGCTAACGTCATTTTGTAAGAAAAATATTTTTTTACTAATTGTGACAGCGCCATTTACACATACCGGACTGAGTGCTTCCTGTTTGCCCCATTAAGCCACCCCACAAAGTGGAATTGTAAAAAAATTGTAGGGTCATCTGCCCCACTAATTTGATTCTGCCCACCAGGGTTGGCAACTTGTTGAGAATTTGTTAATTTTCGTGTCATCTCCAAAGTTACGCACGAAGGGTGCCGTAATAATTATTAAATGTTATTCTTATAGCACGCTTCATATATTCTGCACTCATCATTATATTCAGGCGCACCCAGAATATAATGATTCTGTTTTTAGTATTTACTGTTATAGCGGCGACAGAAATACATCATCTGTGAAAAATTAACTGTCTAGCTACCAAGGTCCATCAGATACAGCCTGGTGACAGACAGACAGATATATACATTAGGTAACACTTTATTGCACCATAAAAACAAAACACAAAATTAATTCTAACATAATATTCAAAAAAAAATTTAAGTAAAATAAAAATTACTTAAAAGAAACTAAAAATGAAAAATATGGATAATGGAGCGCAATGGATAGACCGTGCAGTCTTAGTCATAGGGTCCCGTTTTACCCTACGGAACCCTAATAAAAACACAAAAAGGTCAGTGAACTGAAAACAAAGGGACTAAAAATATGCGAATGTAAACGGCTTGATGTTAACGACCCTTTAATTAATAGGAAAATGTTTGGGTGATTTATTACAGTTACCGGTGTACTTGAAAAACCGTATCACTTCCGTAATTTTAATGTGTTAACGTTATAAGTGACGGATGTGACGTCACAAATATGACGTCATAATTGTAATGAATGTTGGTGATCCAACCTCTTTGGATTATTAAGTTTTGTTGCATGAAATGAGAACTCTTTGGTTTAAATTAGATTTTTCTTTCCTTGAACTAGGGAATCCAGAGAGAGCGGTTGAACAAGGCTGTGTTTGGTCAAAGTGCACGTTTGGCCAAAGGAATATTTAGTCAAAATATACGTTTGGTGAAAACATCGTGCTGTCATGGGTGTATTTAGTCAAACTCCACGTATAGCCATCATTACATGTTCAACTCCCGACGAATCCCCTGGGGAGCATAGGGGATCCGCAAAGCGTTCGAATCTTTGAAATTAACGGTCGTCGTATCGGCGGGGGCTTGAAAGAGTTCTCGACAGGGGTATGGTCGGGAGTGGGGGATCCGTTAGGGGAACCGACCTGTCTCGATGTCACGATGCTGTCACACCATTTCTTCCTTGTTGTCATGACAACTTTTGATTATGGTTTTCAAAAGACAAACTGCGCGACTATTTCGACCAAGATATATTAGCTTCATTTCCAACTTCTTGATTTTTCGAAATAGGTATTCATCACTGAAAAAAACTAGATTTTCGTTTAGACATAACTATTGATGTATTTAAAATAAAATTCTAGAAAGTGATAAATATGGTGTACACTGACTGCGCTACTCATGTGCCGACGGGCGTGAACCATGTTTTCATGCACGTTTCCACTGCGGCTTGATACAGTTTTTTTTTTACAATTTATTAGAAATTTTGTGCATGTAATTACGTATAACTACTTGCATGACAATGTGTGTTTACGACTATTTAAAATGGAATAAAATTTAAATTAATTTGATTTTAATTAAATACGTGTATAATTTGTCTAAATTTTTTATTACATTTCTACTTTAATTTTGAGTTTTGCTACATAAATTGTTGAAATAAATTAAATATGAAATAAATAAAAATACAAAAATCTTAATACTGTCTGTCCCTACCTTGATTGTTTTGCATGTACGAGCGAGCGTGTAAATAATTTATTTGTAAATTATGACCAAATATTAGTAATGTGGGCTTCGAAATAGGTATCTGTTTATCGATAATTTTTGATTGGACTCTATCAAACGGAAATTAGGTATAGGCAAAGATATTAATTTATTTATACTTTAATTTGCTGCGCCCCGCGCTTTCACCCGCGTAGTAATTTTCTTCAATTTTTCTTCTCCTGGCAATAATAAACACAACAAAAAAAGGATTAGCGCAATTGGTTTCGCCGTTCATGCGTGATGCTGTGACAAAGTTCAATATGGATTATTTTTTTATATCGTACTAGCCCGCGGTTTCACCCTCGTAAATCCCGATCCCGTGGGAATATCGAAATCTAAAATAACCTATAGCCTTCCTCGACAAATGTACTATCCAACTCAAAAATATTTTTTCAATTCGAATCAGTAGTTCCTGAGATTAGCGCGTTCAAACAAACAAACTCTTCTTTATAATATTAGTATAGTTCATCAACTGGCAGATAGATGGCGCCATATTAAAAATGTATGAAGAAACCGGCGGGCGGTTTTTCGGAGAGGATAAGTAGATTTTTAATCTATAAGAAGAGAAGATAGAAGATCTTAAGCTTTACAGTTTTTTATTAGGCCCCTATAATTTTTTTGCTGAACATACATCGGCAGTGAAGTATTAAATATCCCGAAATTTGAAAATGAATGTGCAGCTCATTTTTTTACTACCAAGAACTATCTACTATAAGTAGGTATTCTGTGACTTTATTTGAGCAGGTCAATGAACTCGCGGCGACAATCCAGGTGTGATAGTGGTCAAATGCTATTTATCATTTGTAAAAAAAGAAGCTACAAAGATAGTCTGTAAAGCGTGACGGTAACATTCGACAAACTATATTGTTTAAATTATTGGATTTAATAACATTTCTAAAGTCTAACTTAGATCTAAGTGTTCATTATTTTTGGCATCGTAGCTTTTTAGTATATGGATCGGGTTTGCAAGTCTCGTAGGGCATACATTTTACACCGTTGCAATAAACACCTGGGCCACCATCTGAAAAATAAAGAGGAAAAGACAAAAATAACGTTAGCCCAAACTTCATTATACCGTCAGGCGCGAATCCAACCCTCACAAAAGATTGTGGTCACAGTCACCATTTGGCACCACCAAAAGTAATTTGTACAGTGTTTACTTAGTATTATGTCCAGGATTATATCTACTATTATAGCGGCAGATAGTTTTCAGTAAATATTTTGCACTGCGGCGAGAATTGAAATCGTGACCAGCTTACTGTGAGGGGCCAAAAACCACTATGTTACGCGGCCAAGTAAGGTCGCAGATGAATGGATATGTATTTTACTTGTTTTTATTTTACAAATTAAGGTTCATAGATAAGTGTGTAAGGTCATCATCATCATCAAATCAGCCCATACACGTCCACTGCTAGACATAGGCCTCCCCCATACGACGCCACTAACAGCGGTCCTGAGCCGCCTCTATCCACCGACTACCCGCAACCGCTACAATGTCGTCGGTCCACCGGGCAGCTGCTCTCCCAACACTCCGTTTCGCGTTGCATCGCGGCCGCCACTCGAAAACCTTTACGGTAAGGTACTTACACTTAATATTATAGTCTTTCATATTATAAGGCAGAGGGTCAGTGCAGGACTTCTTGCCGTAACCATTGGGACAGCATATTCCCATGCAGCAGTCGTAGTCCTGAAGGCAGGCAGGTTTGGCTGGTATACGGGATGATGGAGGGCAGCGAGGGTTACCATTTACTGAAAATTAAATTCAAAATATCGCTAAACGACCTCATCTTTATACATTTTTGAAACAGCTTTAATGAATAAAAAAAAGTTAAAAATTAAAGTAAATTTTGGTACCTACAAGTTTTCGCGAATATCTATTTGTCCATATCTTTTATCCTGTTGACTCAGGATCTTGATTTTTATATAAGTAACTAATAGGGACTATAGACCTCAGTATCTGGTATAATTTTCAACTTGCTAGGTCATCAGAGGGTCATAGGTCCACCCGTTCCTGAGAAAAGCGGTGGACAAACGGACAAATAAGAGAGTGATCTTATAAGGGTTCTTTTTAACACGCTTTAATTCGTTTCACCTGTATGTTTACATGTAACCGACTCTTTTAATACTCAATTCTTTTGGTGGTGAACTAATCTCCTTAATCTCTACAATGCCTGTTGGTAATTTTAAGGTAAAATAATAATATACAGAACTTACCAACATCAATCAGTGCTATAATAGCAAGGAGTAAAATTAAAACTATTGATTTATCAGCGTCTGAAACGGAAAACAATAAACACTTTATTTCATCATAGAAACAAAATACTATTATTTGCTTCTTTCACTTGGTTTGATTTTGGTTTATTACAATGAAAATGAAAACGAAACTTAAGTTAATGTTAGCAGTGATATTATTATGTCAAATAAAAGTGTGAAATAAACTAAACGAAAATAAGGCAATTATAGGTGTTAATACGTCCATGAAGGCAATTGACTCGATTGACTCGGGTGTTTTCGCAAATTGCATGAAGACACGTCAAATCATGGACGTATTAATACCTACTTAATACGTCCATGCGTCAAATTATTGTGTCATAAAAGGAATGCGAAGTTCAGAGATAACCACTAACTGTCCAATCTCCCAGTACTGGAAGGACATAGTGGAAGCTAACCAGCGCAAACTTCATGTTAACAATTGGTAGGAAATAGTGCAGGATAGGAAGCGATTAAGGAAGGGTACCCGGTCGCTTCTCCATACAAACGTAGTCGACTGTTTCCTCCCTGGATAACGGCACTAGCACAAATATTTTTGAGGCACAAACCCTAAAACTGCCACGACCAATGATCATGCTCCGATGTCTTGGTTTTTTTAATATACTAATTATGACTTATAGGTGCTTATAGAAAGTAAGAGTCTTAAAAAACTAAAAATACATATATAAAAAAATCAAGCCCAAAAGAGTCGGTTACATACAAGCAAACATACAGGTGAAACTAATAAAAGCGTGTTATTAAGACTTAGGGGCATGGTCATGGCAGTTATAGGTTTTATGGTACAAAAATATTTGCTCTAGTGTCATTATCCAGGGAGGAAACAGTCAACTACGTTTGTATGGAGAAGCGACCAGGTAGGTACTTTTCCTGTTAAAGACTCTCGTTTCGAAGACCACGCAAGATCTACTTTGGCACGCTGAGCCACATAGCCACGGAGTAGGTAGCAGAATGAAGTAAGTTAGGTATAATTACTATTAATGACTTACCCATTGTAACAGAAGAAAACTATAAATTATAACATGAATTTTAAATAAATAAAAAACACGTTATCTTAGCAAATGAAAAACTAGAACTGCTCAAACAAACAGTAGCATTGAATGATGAACTTGTGATAAATGACATAAGTTGTTACTTAGCTGGTTGTATTACTCATAGGAAAAACGCTAAGATAATTAGAGTATAATTAGGATGGAGGAAAACATGAAAGACGCTACTGATTCGCTTCCTACAAATACTAGTAATAGGTATTTGTTAAGTAGGTATAAGATCCCTATAAGGACGACCTTCATCGAGTTGTATAATGGATGAAAATAATTTTATATCAAATTAATTAGCCCAATAAATATATTGCAAATGGGTTGTCTAATAAATTTTACTCCAACCTGCCTAGCATGAAGACCAAAACACGATACGATAAAGCGATATCACGCGATATAACTACATCAACTCTCAAAATATGATACTTAAAGCCGCCATGTTGAATTTTTATTATAAATTGCGATAAAAATTATGATAAAAATTCAACATGGCGGCTTTATCTATCATATTTTGAGAGTTGATGTAGTTATATCGCTTTATCGTATCGTGTTTTGGCCTTCATGCTAGGCTAGCAGAATATGATTATTAACACTTAATTTGTTTTGTTTTGCTTTTTTAAACCTTTCTCACAGAGACAAATTCCATACCAATCGAAAGTATGAAGCCAATAAAATATGCAAACGTTAGGTTGACTGTTTTTTCCCGTCACAACTCTTGGGTAGGCAAGTAAATACATACTAGTCATTTGCACTGGGCTGGTGAATGAATTAATATAAAGTTAAAAAAAAGATTATGTAAGTATTTCATTGGTATCTTCTTCGTATCGATAGCACAGATTAAAGGCGGGGAATTGATGAGGTAGGTTCAGGTCTTTGGCATTGTTATTAGCTGACATCAGGTCAGCCAATGTACAGCTATTGGGATTGAAGGGGCAGGTCAAGAGGTGGACCATAGTTTTCTCGGAATTTGTCTATTAACCAAACCAGCGAAAAGTCTAAAAATAAAAATAAATTAATCATTCTGGATTCTGGGCTGTAATTTTCGCGACAGACTCGTGGTCACACCGTTTTACTACACCAGTGTAACTACGAGTATTTTCTGTTACTCGTGGTTACCCTGTGTGGTGTGATTAACAAGAAATCATTAAAACATAAGACTCGTGGTGACACTGCTATAGGCAACCTATTTGCAATATATTCATTGACCTATTTAATTTGATATAAAATACTTTTTACCCATTAAACAGTGCGATGAAGGTCGTCTTCTTTAAAGGGATCCTGTGGTAATAATATTGTATAGCTATGTAGTCGCGGCCACAAAATATATAATACCTACCTAGTACCCCTGCATAGGGCTGCCTCATATCCTACCGTGGTTGTCGTAGACAGCGACTTGGGCTGTTTGAAGACCTTGTGCAGACTCTCGCACCTTGGGTCCGCCGCGCGGTGGTTGCAACCATCGCAGCAACAGCATTCCCAAGGAGGGTGAGTGTCAGGCAGGCGGCCGTAAAAATATTACCAAATCATTTTGCATTGACACGACGGATTGACGCCGTTGACACGAAGAAGAAGAAGATTGCAGTATTAATAAGGAAGATACTAAGCTTACCTTAAATAAATTGGGATAAGGGCAGGCAGAAGAAGAATTAATTAATATTAGCCTTTACGTCTAATCTGGATGATTACAACTCCAGCCACTTTAATCAATGTTATTCTATGCTATTATGCTTGTCGGTCTTCTATCGTATTCACTTCGGTGAGTGCTCTCGGGAACTCCTTAAGCTCGTTCCATCCTGCCCTTTTTTCCACAAGACAACGAGATCCACCTTTCTCGTACGCACTGCTAAGAAATGGAACTCTCTACCCGCGTCGCTGTTCCCACAAAACTAAAACCTTGGAGTCTTCAAGTCTAGAGTGAATAGGTACCTTCTAGGCGAGCATGCTACATCTTCGACCTCATCTTCGCTTTCCATCAAGTGAGATGAGGTCAAATGCAAGCGTACTTTGTTTAAAGAGCAGAACGAACAGAACGCTCAACCCTTAGTCGACAATGTCTAGAGGTCCATGTCAAGAACTCAATACGTATGAAGCCACTCTGGAGCCAAATAAGCCGCGGTTTTTATCTCTACGTTTCCTTCATCGTATGAGTGAAAAATTCATTAGGGCACAGCCAGCCGGGATTCGAACCCACGACATTTCAAAATAAATCGAGATATCTGCCACTAGGACACAGCTCTAAGTTGTAAGTTACCAAAATAGAAATCAATTTATTTTTTATGTTATAACGTAGAGCGGTGTTAATTTTATTTCGAAGGTCGATTCCATGTCGTGCCCTTCAGCCAGATTCGTCAAGCTTCATAATAGCAATGTAAGATGCCTTTTTTTCTTCACTGTTTCATAATTATAAATGAAAAACTTATATATTATGGGCTAGTGAAGACAAACATCGGTTTAGTTGACTTCATAAGTATTGATGAGTTCATTCTTGTCATGGTCGACTACGTTGAGAGGGTGGTGTAAGTTCTGGAGAAGTCTACTCAATCTAATACACTTCTCAGGTACTAGCGAGTGTTTTGAATGGTTCTGTAAATATAGGTAGATGTTAAGGCTATCTCTATCCCTTTATATTAAATTCTCGTGTCGCGGTGTTAGTTATCAATCTCCATCTAAACGGCTGAACCGATTTGTATGATTTTTTTTGTGTAAATTCGTTAGGTCTGAAAATTGAACATCTATTTTTTTTGCCGGGACAGCTAGTCATTACATAATATTATTAAAAGTTACGGGGTTTTAAAGCGGCTTGTAACTACTTGTACATACAAATTCTGTGCTTTAGCTAAATTTTAACGGGTTTGTTTTTACATAAGTAACTATTCTATTTTAAAACCACAAATATTTAATCAGTTTGACACTTTGACAGTTGGTTAATCGTATTTAATGGCCTAAATCAATTTACTTTTTGTTGTGCAAGTCGGGTTACCGACAAATAAAACATCAATTTTTCAAAGGTTTTTTAATATATACAATCGTTATAAAGTAATTCATATTTCTTATGGCTTATGCCTCTCGTTACAGAATACTACAGATTCCATACATGGAATGCAGTTCATTGGTGACAAAATTAACAGGCGTAGAAGCTACGAATAAATAATAGTGGCATTGAAATTATGGAAGTGAGGCATAGTAGGTATTTTAGGTACGGTCGGCTCTATGGTGAACTCTATAGTGGGTCTGCAATTATGCTGCCGACCGTACCTATTGAATTTAGGCGTATTTACAAGTTTAGTGAGAGAACCAAAGTGATTGTATGGGGTTTTATAAGGTGTTTGGAAAAAAATAATATTCAAAAATATACCTACATATTAATGTCGATGCCGAAGAATAATAATTTCATAATTAATGTGGACGATATACTTTAATCGAGCGTAATGATTTTTCTGCTTTAACAAAAGGTCTATTCTAGCAAAATGCGTGGAGTTTTTGCCGTCCACGGAAAAAGGTACCTTATAATAATAGACATAAGGTACATTTATTCATTTATTTATTTCAGAGTCGGCCGCCTCTGACGATGCGGACGACTCTGATGACGTCATGGGAAATATAAATGTAGATACCTTATCTCTATTATTATAAGGTACCTTTTTCCGTGGACGGCAAAAATTCAACGCGTTCGGCGCGTATCAATCTGCGTCCACCTTAAGATCCTAAACTCATTTATTTTTTTGTTGTGCAAGTCGACCATGTATAAAATACAAAGTCCTAACTGATTCATTGATATATCAACACACAAACCAATGGAACCAACTCACATAAATAGAGCTAAAATGTAAACAGATAGCTGTTATAATGGAGGCTAAGAAAATATTTTGGATAAATCAAACCCTACGCGAAATATAATTATGTACCGGAAAACGCAGCGCGGAACTGCCTCCGACAGATGGACAGACGACTTAATTATTAGCGTCAAAATGGCAGGACCACTCTCTGAATTTAAAAACTTATTATAGTTAGTTATACTACTGAATCACTACTATTTGATTTGATACCTTAAGAGGAAAAGGTACAAGGGGCTTTCACCATACAAAATATTAGAAACGTAGTAGACTGTTTTCTCCCTGGATAATGACACTAGAGTAAATATTTTTGGTGCATAAAACTTATAACTGCCATGACCATGCCCCTATTTTTTTTATTTTTTTTGTCTTAATTTCTATGATAATATACAAAAAATAGGGGCATAGTCATGGCAGTTATAGGTTATAGGTTTTATGGCACAAAAATATTTGTGCTAGTGTCATTATCCTGTGAGGAAACAGTTGACAACGTTTGTATGGAGAGAGCGTAGGTACCCTTTCACCTTAAGTCGGGAAGTCGTTAGACGCAGAGAGCATGTAACCCATCGGTCTGGAAGTTTTTAGGGGAGGCCTGCCTATGTTCAGCAATAGACGCTCGGTGGCTGATATGATGATGAAACCCTACACGGCGAAGTCGTGGACAAATTTAAAAGCTAATCGTTCCGTTACATGATAAAATAGGTATAAAACATTTTGATAATTCGGTTAAATAAATTCGTAACACGAATAAGATGGAAGAGTTGAGGTGTAATTAACTTCTGCTGCATTTGTTCCTCTTGGTGTTCCGATCCATCTTGCATACCTCTCCAGTGTTGCACTTCACGTTGTCACAGTAGACGCCGTTGTTGCTTGCTGAAACAAACAATGAAAACTTAAATCTGTTTATATTTTTAGACATGCAGCAGACGATAATAATAGCAGGGTAGAAGGTACCTCCAGCTTTTGTAAACCCGCGAGAGAGGCTCCCTCCGGGTTCCGATCTGCAATGGCCTACGTGGCAATCACTTAATCGACTCCGGACTCAAGTAGGCCGTTGCAGACAAAATTTGAGCAAATGGGGATATATTGTACCGACTGAGGAGCAATGCGAGTGTGGAGCCCCGTCGCAGTCCATGGTGCACCTACTCCAATGCCCATTGTGCCCTAATACCTGCACTTTGGAGGACCTGGTAGAGGCCAACGCCGCTGCAGTTGCAGTGGCTAGCTACTGGGCAGGAAAAAATTGAGTGGTCGAGCGTCACTGATACGAAAAGAAGAAGAAGAAGCAGGGTAGAAACAAATCGCTGCCCATTTCTGCAAACAACTTCTGATAAGGCGTGAGGCGTATAGATCACCCGCTTGCTAAATACTCTTTCAAAGGCGCAAAGATATGTTGAAAACATGTAACATAGGCAGACCAAACTAAACTTCCTCGGAATACGAGATTTTCAAATAGAAAGAGTTTTATTGCAATCCATACAGTAATAGTATCCTGAAGATGTTTGAGTGAAGGTACGATGGCCCTTTTCACAAACACTGGACTGCGATCTTGTTGGGAGGGGAGAGAGCGGTATTCGGTGTCCAGTGATGCTTCGTGTGTGTTCTTGTAGTCTTAAGATGATTGATGTAATTTTTGTTTGATTTATTATTGTACCTATTTTATTTTATTTCTAAGTTTCTTATTATTTATTATTATTTTTTTTTTTATTTACTTTTTTTAAGTTTCTTATTTTATTTTATATTGTTATTTATTTTATTTCAAATTTCTAAGTTTAAATTAATAATTTTATTTTCTTTCTATTTTATTTTGTTTCTTTAATTTCTATTTCTTTATTTGTAAGTATGCCCTATGGAATTCTATTCTGAACAAATGATTTAATAATAATAATAAATCCATTCCAAAGGTTCGAATGCCGACCGGGGCCAATGTTTTTCTTAGGAATGATGAAACCCACATATTATTGAAGAGTCCTTTCTTTCGCCAGGATTTGACAGTCGAGGTATTTATCACTAGGCCAACACCAAATACATACATACCTCTATAATATATTTATTCTATTTATAAATACCTTCACGTAGTAGCTCTGTATATACATTATTGCTTGTAATGTAACTCTACATTTTCATTTCCTTGTCCTTTGATAAGCTAACGAGGTGGTAATTGATATTCTTACTTGCTATACTTTAATAGGTACGGTCGGCAGCATAATTGCAGACCTACCGTAGAGTTCTAAAAATAACCGTAAAGATAGATAGATAGATAGATAACTTTATTTGTACAACACAGTAAGGAACATAAAACATGATAATATACACAAAGCAAAGTAATAGCTATAAAGTACAAGTTGCACAAATGGGCGGCCTTATCGCTGAAAGCGATTTCTTCCAGGCAACCTTTGGATGGAAAAGAACTTATTTAGCTAAACTTACTTCCATGTTTGCTAGAGCTGCCAGTGCCAGTACCCTGTGCAGCGGGAACGGAGCACGACTTGGCGTTGCAAGAGTTCGAGCAGCACACCTTCCCGTTGCCGCACTCGTAGTCTTGGACACACTTCGGGCTGCAGCCATACACCTTGGACGGGAGGGGGCATTCGTGTGCTGGAAATTTAAACAATGTTTTTGAAACACCACCGTGAAAACGCATTACCCCAATCAAAAATGATATATCCCTTCTGGCCAATTCCTCCGATTAGGTATATCGCTATATCGCCCATTATCTAGTTTATTTTTGCTTGTACAAACAACAAACAATAGCTTATTCACTGTAGGTACCAGGGCTAGTATTTGATGATGTACAGCACGAAATATGATGGAATGGTAACCACACGAAATATATTTTAAGATACAAAACTATGTTTATCAAAAGTTGTGTATTTTTTGTAATATTTAGGAACTTGCGCGAACTTCAAGCCATTATTAGCAAGAAATAGGGCAGGTAAGGAAGCGATGAAAGACGCCAAAATGGTCGGAGCCGCGGAGTAGGTGTAAGTATAAGTAAGAAATATTTTACCGAGTCAAACAAATTAACGCTCAGTGGACCGAGAATGACTAAGGCCCGTATTAATAAATCGCTCTCAATATCGATCTTGAGTGCGTATCAATTGAGTGAGTCTTGAGATGTGGTCACTATCTTAAGTTAGGCGTTAATTAATAGATAAAACTCAAGTTCTAACCAGGCTGATATCGCTCTTGAGATTTGAAACTGATCTTGAGAGCGACATTGAATGACAGTAACGCTTTGTTCTTACCTTGAATGGTATGTTTTTACCCTATGGTAGGTAGTGTCGTCATATTTTGCTGTCAACTTGTTTTTAATGTGAATTTTTTTACAAAATGTAAGACTTTACTACTAAATAATTATTTAATTGCGAATGATTTGTTCAAAAAGTCATTAGCATAAAATATCATCATAATAATTGATTTCTGACAAAATTTGATCTAGCTCCATGTTCCTGAACTACAAAACTAACGAAACAGCTAACTTATGTCATGTATGACCCGCAATCAGACTTGAGTTCACGAAACTACATCTTGAGACATATCTTGAGAGCTGAGTTTGATTTATTAATACGGTATTACTCAAGTGATACGTCGCTCTTTAATCGCGTCTTAAGATAGGTTTATTAATCAGCGCAACAACTCAAGAGCAAACTCAAGATTGAAATCGATATTGAGTTCGGTTTATTAATACGGACCTAAGTTCAAAATTATTTTTTCAAGAATATTGACCACGGGCCTTTAACCACGGGTAGAGTGGTCCACCTTATTTTAACAACAACTTAGACAGAATATATACCATCATCCCAAACTCGAACTTTGGATTGTCTAGAAGCTTTACTTAGTAAATATTGTCAACTTTACAACCTATATTCACGATTAATTATTTAGTATACGATGGCGATACGATCTAAGATGTAGTACGCTTTTCTAAAAGTGACTCAGAGACCCCCAATCAAAAGGAAGCCATCGAGGGACGCAAGGAAAGGTAGGAAGACGTCATTGGCACAATAAATTTTACAACCCGTCCTCCTTATAGGCTGCTAATTTTATTGTTATCGTGCTGACCCGTTGCTGGGACAGGGGTTTTTGAAGTTATACTTTTACTTCTTTAAGCGCGTTATGAAAATATTAGGAGACTAAAATTTTAAAATGCGTGCGCATCTGTAACACAAAAGTCACATGTTGTAGCTGCGTAAACCAAAAGTAAAACATGTCGAAGCTGCGAGAATGAAATTTTAATATGCGCGCGTATCACTGTAACACTAAAGTAACAGGTTGAAACTGCTCGCAAAATAAATATCAGACGGACGAACGGACGTATAACTTCTAGAAGTATAAATTCTCAAGTGCGTGCGTTTGTGGGTGTTTCTAGATCTTTGGCTAGGCCAGTGATTTCAGCATAGGCACACTTACAAGATGCTTCCGAGTGTATCACTGCGATAGCTACCGTCAGCACAGCCAGGAGAAGTGTAGCGGATCCTGTAAAATAAACAATTTAAAATGAAAAAGATTAAATGAACCTAATGTTGATTTTTAGGGTTAGCTACCCATAGGGTAATTTGCCAGTGCAGGTACCTTTAGGGCAAAAAAATTCCTGCCAGCTAAAAAGCTCTATAATAAAAGACTCTGTGTTTTGACTTTTTTATTACCTATGACGTTTGGTGGTTGCACTTAAGAGGAAAGGGTACCGGGGACTCTTTCCATACAAACTATTACAAACGTTGTCGACTGTTTTCTCCCGGGATGATGACACTAGAGCAAATATTCTTGGTGCATAAAACTTATAACTGCCATGACCAATATGACCATGCCCCTATTTTTTGTTTTTGATTATTTTTTAATTTTAATTTCTATGATAATTAGAAAATGAAAAAAAAATCCAAAACATAGGGGCATAGTCATGGCAGTTATAGGTTTTATGGCACAAAAATATTTGTGCTAGTGTCATTATCCAGGGAGGAAACAGTCGACTACGTTTGTATGGAGAGAGCGCAGGTACCCTTTCACCTTAAATAATAATTTTGATAACGTTTTTTGTCTTTAGTTACTCGCGGGGTTATGACAAATCGATTGACATAAGAATCATCAAAATCGGTGTAAGCGTTTGGCCTCTAGAATGCCAATCTCATTTTGTTTTTTTTTCGATCGTCTTTTGTTTCCATTCCGATCGTCTTTTTTCCGTTTAGATCGCCTTTTATTAACCACCTAATTAAGTTGACTACGAGGAAATTTATTCCTTTTGGACAAACTAGTTTGACCAGAAAGTTTGATCAGCAGGAGCGTACCATATAAACTAATAACAAAGATATGACATAGATCGATAAACACATAACCCTTTGCGTTGCGCGGTCGGTTAAAAACAACTTATTTAATTTAAAATTGTATGGATGAGTCGGTCAGAGTGTAAGATTGAATATTTGTCACTACAGGATGCTGTTAATAAAACCATGAAGAATTTGACGCGTTTATTTATTAGGTAGTTTTAAACCTAGCTCTGATTGTGCTCTGACCACAATAATGTAGAAGTATTTTCTATCTTGTGGTTTAGGTACCTAGATAATATTACTGAATAAGCGTCTGCCCGTGACTTCGTCTTCTTGGCCTACAAGTACCTACCTGCTGATCAAACTATCTGATCAAACTAGTTTGTCCAAAAATAATAAATTTCCTCGTAGTCAAATCACATGAGTAAAGAAGTAATGTCGTCAAATTACAAAAAAATCGACAAAAAAAAAACAATGGACAATCGAAAATAAAACAAAAGAAGATCGAATCACTACATAGTAACAAACAAAATCGGCCTTCTTTGTCCCTATGTCCCTATGTATGCTTAAATCTTTAAAACCACGGAACGGATTTTGATGCGGTTTTTTTTAATAGATAGAGTGATTCAAGAGGAAGGTTTATATGTATAATACATGCATAATATAGTAGTGCGAAGCCGGGGCGGGTCGCTAGTCAAACAAAATACTATCGAAAATTGACATCTGTCAAATCTTGAGTCTGATTTTGGAGTGGGGTATCGTCTATTATGTTTCTGGGGGTGCTGATTCCGAATCCGGCAACAGTAGGTAATCTGTGAAAATTGTCTTGCTGTCACGGTTCATCTACGGTCTGGTGACAGACAGACGGACAGTGGAGTCTTAGTAAATGGGTCCCGTTTTTACCCTTTTTAATACGAAACCCTAAAAAAATGTATATAATCTATACATATAAAATGCTTTGTCCTTAACGACTGACTGACTGACGGATCAACGCACAGCCTAAACCGATGATCGTAGAGACCTGAAACTTGGAGAGTGTGTTCTTTGTATGATGTAGGCATCCGATAATAAAAGGATTTTCCGAAATTCTACCCCTTAGGGGGCGAAAAAGGGGGGCATAGTTTGTACGGAACAACGTGATTCCTTGGTCCATTTTCGCCTTTTACGCGGACGAAGTCGCTGGCAAAAGCTAGTATAGATACAATATAATTGAGAACCTGCTCTTTGGAGTCGGTTAAAAATAAGGAAATAATATGCATAAATTATGTTGAATTTACATAAATAAATACAATCTTGAATTATTATTATAAACAAACACGAATATAAATCTTGTTTTTAATGGAATTGACCTTGACTTCAGTTGTGCAAACTCGATAATAATATGCAGATTGATTGTGATGCAAGTCTCGCAGGACCTTACTGATGTAATCAAGGTCCTAGAATATCTTTGGCTACAGAAAAAAAAGGTTTCTTAAAGCAAGAGAGCAAGCATCTCCCTATCATCACTATCACTATCACTACATAGTATAAAATAAAGTCGCTTTCTCTGTCCCTATATCCCTATGTATGCTTAAATCTTTAAAACTACGCAACGGATTTTGATGCGGTGTTTTTAATAGATAGAGTGATTCAAGAGGAAGGTTTAAATGTATGATACATGCATAATATAGCCGTGCGAAGCCGGGGCGGGTCGGTAGTAAATAGATAGACGCTAGAGGATAGTTTCTTGTTTTAAAGTAAATCTAGCTGCGCTCCGCGGTTTCTCCCGCGTAAGTCCCGATCCCGTGGGACTATCAAATTGAAAAGTAGCCTATAGCCTTCCTCGATAAATGGACTTTCCAACACAAAAATATTTTTTCAATTCGAAACAGTAGTTCTTGAGATTATCGCGTTCAAAAATACAAACTCTTTAGCTTTATAATATTAGTATAGATAATATTATGTTCTTGCAAATCTAGTAAGCATATTGCATTTAAATCAGGTTTTTTACTAAAACCAAGAAGTTATTTTCTAGTGTTTTTATGGAGAGGATTATTTCTTGCTATAATAAACCTTTATTTCTATGCAGGTGAACCATTGAAAAGAAATATTTTTTTAACTATTTACTTTTCTTCTACTTAATTATTTACCGTTAAGAGGAAAGGGTACCGGGGGCTCTTTCCATACAAACTATTACAAACGTAGTCGACTGTTTTCTCCCTGGACAATGACACTAGAGTAAATATTTTTGGTGCATAAAACCTATAACTGCCATGACCATGCCCCTATTTATTTATTTTTTATTTTATTTTATATCTTAATTTCTATTAAATTAGAAAATTAAAAACAAAAACATAGGGGCATAGTCATGGCAGTTATAGGTTTTATGGCACAAAAATATTTGTGCTAGTGTCATTATCCAAGGAGGAAACAGTCGACTACGTTTGTATGGAGAGAGCGCAGGTACCCTTTCACCTTAAGGTGGATCATGGGCAGATTTTTTATCCATGGTTCACCGAGGTGAACTAAGATGAACCATAAAAAAAACTGCCCCTAGTCTGCCTAGGTGGACTGAGGAGATGAAACACAGCGAGCTAAGAGGAGGGACTCTAGAAACAATTTCGATCCAAGTAATGATACCTACTCTACTTCGGTTTATCATTTCTTGGGGTTATCTGAATTAGTACTAAAGCGCCCTGTAAACGATCAAATTGTTTGTCAAATTTAAGCGTTTGTCAAATTATTTGATGGTATGGAGCTTTGTTTGAAGCTTTCGTCAAATATTCTACGTGCTTGATGGAAATTTTGATTCATGGGCTGACAAATAACTTTGAAGTTGTTCGTCAAACAAAATGTCAGTCGTCACTACCTAATCTACGACAATTAATCTTGTAGATTAATTGTATTAGTAGAAAAGTAAATACTTATAAAAACATTTCTTTTCAATAGTTCACCTGCATAGAAACAAAGGTTTCTTGAAGCAAGAAATAAGTAAAATATTATAAAGCTGACCCCCTTATACCAAAACGAGGTTTAAGGATAGTCCGAGATGTGGATTTAAACCTTAGACCTGCAAATAAACTTTAATTGATCTTTTGTTGGATCGTTGAAGCTTGACAAACAATTTTGTCAAACAAATTTGATCGTTTACAGGACGCTTAACATTCTTCCGCTCTTAGAAGGTATTAAGTAGGTATGGGTAACTAAAATACCTATAATTTAATAACTACTCTTTGTCCTTAGAAAAACCATTATTACCTCTTTTGGTTCGGGTTAAAAACTTAAGCATCCTACTTATTAAATAGGAAGTTGCTTAACTTTGTAAAATAACTTTCCTTTAGTTACTAGGTTAAATAAAAAATACGTTTAGGTCTGTTTACGACAGAGCACCGATTCATTTATGTTAATTTTTATAGATAAATATTTTTAACTTACCCATATTGTAAGCAAAATCTCCAAGTTGAAATCAAAAGTTGAAAGAAAACAGGTTCGTCCGGACGCTGAATGGAGACTGATTGGTTGATTGGTCAGACTCCGATATTATCGAGGCTAGGTATGTGCTAGGTACTAACAAGTCTGACATCAATTTTGTTATGTACCTACGTATTGGTTGGAGAAATTCATTGTTAGGCTAAGTGCGCACTATGAGAAAAAATATACACAGAAATGCGTTACAATCCGCGCACAGCGAAACTAAGTCGTGTGCGGATTGTAGTTAGGTATTTTAGTTGTTCACAGAAATATGCTAAAACGATTCTGCACAAAATCTGCACAGAAATACATCAGTGCACGGCTAAAATAAATCGTGTACTTACCTATGTGTGTTGTTGTTTATAGATTCACGATTCTGCACACAGTCTGCACAGAAATATATTACAATCGGCGCACTGCGAAAATAAATCCTGTGCGTGTGTTTTTGTCTATCATAGAAATACACTATACAATCTGAACACGATTCTGCACACAATCTGCACAGAAATATATTACAATCGGCGCACTGCGAAAATAAATCGTGTGTGTGCGTTTTTGTCTATCACAGAAATACACTATACAATCTGCATACGATTCTGCACATTATCTGCACAGAAATAACTATATTACAATCCGCGCACTCGCAAAAAAATCGTGTGCGTTCGTTTTTGTTTTTTACAGAAATACACTAGAATCTGCACACAATCTGCACTACAAATAAGTACATTAAAATCCGCGTACTGCGAAAATTTAACTAATACATTGCGATATTTTGTCGCAACGATATTTTTGTTAATGCGCGCTAAGCCTTAGGCTTAGAAGACAAGCCCCCTTATTCCAAAACGAAGTCTAAAAATTAAACTACGTTTAAATGACATTTAAACCATGGACTTAGAAAAACGTTATTAGAAAACAAAGTTTACCGCTAAAACCAGGTTTTTCTGTCCTGTCAAAGTTAAACTGCCGAGCACCCTAGTTTAACTAACTTAGTACGAAGTTTCTAACCTCAAAAAATTAAATTCTGACGTTCACCTTTTCCTTGTTACTCCAATTCTCGCTCCTTTTTAGGGTACCATACCCAAAGGGTAAAAACGGGGCCCTCTTACTAAGACTTCGCTATCCGTCCGTCTTCTGTCCGTCACCAAGCTCTATCTCAAGAACCGTGATAGCTAGAGAGTTGAAATTTTCACAGATTTTAACAACATATTACCTAAACCTACTAAAAACATAAATAAGTAAATATTTTTAGTACGTACTTATGTTCAAAGAGGATATAATCACTACGTTTTCTTATGTTTTTGAGAAATTTAGGTTATTTTCATGTTTACGATTTTTTAGGTACTAATAATTTTTTTTTATACTTCTAATGGGGCAGGCAAAAGGCTTAAAGGCTTAACTCGAGCCGCGTTCCGATATACGCTACATAAATTGATGTATTTAAATACAACAACGTAATCGCGAACATAGAATAACAAATACAAGTCACACTATTTCACAATAATTGAACACACAATTTATATTTTTATCACTTTAGTATTCGATTGCTTAAATAAGTTTTTAATATTTACTCACTTACCACCATTTTGTGAAAAGGAACGGTGTTTCGAACGCTGAACGAACAAAAGAATGGTTTGTTTCGAGTTTGCTATCTATTGTCTATGGTTGCGACTAAAACCATGGATCTTCTGGTCCTTGGTCTATTTACTTTTTGTAATAAGAATCAATTTTAAACCAAAACTAACACAAAAACCTAGATCTTTTAGTACAGGTTTAAACTATGGTTTTGCAGTTTTTTTGTAATAAGAGGGTAGTTTTATGTGACTAATTGACTACATTTTATTTCATAATTTTTAGTGTAAGTATAAACTTAACTTTTCAAAATTATTATTATTAGCAAGTTATTTGCACATAAAACACAAAAAAGTGTGAATCATCGTTCCACTCACATTCTGTTGACTTGATAGGTAACCAAAGCAACGTAGTCATGTTACGAGAACGTGAGTGTTATTGACAAGGTAACCATAGCAAAGATATTTTCTTAAGACGAAATAGTCGAAGCTATCACGTAAACTAATATCTGTAAACCGACTTTACAGACAACCATTTTTTTAATACTTATATCATTTTTTTCTATTTTATTAAGTTGTAACTTTGTAATGTCTTGTAACTTGTAAGTAAATAAAATAATATTATAATTTTCTCAAAAAAATAATCTTAAAATATAGATTAGCGTCATCTCTTAGCATAGTTTGGCACTAATTAGAACAACGCCATCTATTTACAGATTTTGGAACTATTTAAATCAGCGCCATCTGTTAACAAATTTTAGACCTATTTGAATTACGCCATCTATTAGCATACTTTTCAACTAATTAGAGCAACGCCATCTAGAATCGAGTAGAATGTTTGAAATAAAACAGTACCACAGACAATTGCAATGTTTTATACCAATTTTTGAACGAAATATGCTAAAGCGACGCCTACCGGATCTTGCACGATACAAATTCAAAAAATACGGTTTTTCAAATGTCAAACTTTGGTCAAACTAATCAAATCGTCAACGGGTAGAAATATTGTATTTGTGTTGGTTTTTTGGAATTTATGTGGTTTATGTGTCTGTTAGCTGTTTCTAAGATAAATAAAGTGATGATTATTGTGTTGTATTGGTAATTAATTGCTAAAAGTGTCTGAAAATGGATCCTTTCACTCAGGTAAGTTTCACTATGCATCCCTGGTCCATTCAACGGTTTTATGATGATAACTATTTAAGTATTCACACTATTATGTCTCTCCAGCGTATGTTGGAACGAGCGCGGGCTAGACAAGAGAAAATCGATCAAAAACTAGCCAGTTCAGGTCAGTCAGTTCCCAAACGGAGACCATTAGCCGATAGCAACATTTCACCGGAAAGTCCTACGAAAACTCCGGCTAAAACTGCTCGAAGCTCTATATCCTCACCGAAAAAACTTCTAACCGAGACTGGGAAATCTACTACTCCATCAAAAGTGACAAATAGACGCTCCAGTACTCAAAAATCTGATCAGATAATCCCATCACCTCAGAAGCAACGAAGCGATGTCGTAGTCACGAGAAAAGAGTTTGTAAGCCCCAAAAAAGGTAGTCTGACGAGACGGAACTCTGATGTATCCGTAGAAATCAACATTTCCCATAGAAATGACATACAGATTGAGGTGCAAGTTGAAGAAAGAGATGCTCCTATCAGTGTTGTGTATGACTCTCAAGGCAGTAGAGGAAATAACGTGATTATCAAGGAGATTGAAGGTGAGGACTTTTATTTTATTGCTGTTATGATTATTTTTAAAACACTAGCGGTTTCTCCCACCCTTGACTTCCAAGAATATCTCAAAACCAAAATTAGTCAAATTGGTCCAGCCGTTTTCAAGTTATGGCATGGCCAAGAGAAATATGTATTAATTTCTTTTATAGATGGGACTTTATTTTTTTGCTGTTATGATTATTTGTAAAACACTAGCTGGGTCCTGCAGTTTCACTCACAAGTATTTAAAAACCAAAATTAGGCAAATTGGTCAAGCCATTCTCAAGTTATGCTATGACCAAGGGAAGAGCGGTGTCGACTTAATGGTAGATACCTCGACTTTCATTCTGAAGGTCGTGGGTTCGGGAATCCAGGCCTGCACTTGCACCAATGTATTTTTCTTAAGAAAGATTTATGTGCGCTAATACATTGCTCTTACGGTGAAGGAAAACATCCTGATTGAACCTGCGGCTTAGTTGGCTCCAGAAGTATGGACAAGTTCTTTCCTCTGCACATGGTTGACTAAGCTGAGAGGGTAGTAGGTGCTGGGCAAGCCTACTCCATCCTCATGGAAAAAAGACCCAATTAAAAAGGGTCTAATCGCAGAAAACAGCCCGTATACAAGTACAAGTACATGACCAAGGGAAATAGGGCTTCATTTTTATATATGAACTAGCTGCGTAAAGAGTTATAGTAACCCATAGCATGCTTACTTAATTAGCTACTCATCAACAAAATTTTAATCAAAATTTTTCCAGCCTTTTACTTGGAGCAAACATACACTTTTGCATTTGTCTTTTTTCTACTAAGGTTTTTGTTGGTATTGATATCTTATTGGGAACAGCTGTGACTAGAGGTCAAACACTGACCTGTCATATCCAAACAAAAGCCTATAGATGCTACATCTCAGACCGTATTTCCACCTGACAATCAGGCATATGTGATAGTGGTCAACCGCTGATCTATCATATGCTACATCTGCATGGTCATAAAGTTGACCTATAATTCGTAAAAACAATCATTCTTCCTTCCTACATTTAAAACACTATGCCCTTATCATTAAAACATTAAAGTCCATAGAACTTACAGTAAAATTACTCATCCTGATGATAAACAAACAACTCTAATGAATAAATTAGTTAATTGCATTTTGTATTTATGATTTACGAGGAAGTAAACACTGTTTAAGTTGTTTTGATGTGGGATTAGTGTCTTAACTTAATGTTTTAACTTTTATTGGTGTTTTTTGAAATATTTGTACTTTGTAGTGATAGTTACTGTTTTTTACTTAACTACAGTGGAGTTAGAAGGGTGGGTTATGTATTTTACTTATATGTATTTATCTGTTTTTGCATCACTATCACTACCTAGTATAAAACAAAGTCGCTTTTTCTGTCCCTATTTCCCTTTGACTGCTTAAATCTTTAAAACTGCGCAACGGATTTTGCGGTTTTTTTTAATAGATAGGATGATTCAAGAGGAAGGTTTAAATGTATAATACATGCATAATATAGCCGTGCGAAGCCGGGGCGGGTCACTAGTATCTTCTAAATTATTATCACTACATAGTATAAAATAAAGTCACTTTCGCCGTCCCTATGTCCCTATGTATGCTTAGATCTTTAAAACTACGCAACGGAATTTGATACGGTTTTTTTTTAATAGATAGAGTGATTCAAGAGGAAGGTTTATATGTATAATACATGCATAATATAGCCGTGCGAAGCCGGAGCGGGTCGCTAGTATAAAATAAAGTCACTTTTCGCCATCCCTATGTATGCTTAGATCTTTAAAACTACTACGCAACGAATTTTGATGCGGTTTTTTTAAATAGATAGAGTGATTATAGAGGAAGGATTTTAGATAATAATACAGCCGTGCGAAGCCGGGGCGGGTCGCTAGTAATATTATAAAGCTAAAGAGTTTGTTTGTTTGAACGCGCTAATCTCAGGAATTACTGGTTCGAATTAAAAAATTCTTTCTGTGTTGGATAGTCCATTTATCGAGGAAGGCTATAGGCTACTTTTTATTCCGATATTCCCACGGGATCGGGAGTTACGGGGATGAAACCGCACTGCTAGTCTTTATAAGTAACTAAATCTGGTACCTATATCTTTATTTATGTGATAAATATTTAAAGATAAATAAATCTTAAAACCAATGTATTTCAGATTCAAATCCTGACAACGGAGTTGACGCATCCAGTAAAATGGACAAGGAATCTGAAACAAGGGAGCGAGGGGGACTCAGGCATACAGTCAAATCCAGGTTGGATAGACTCGGGAACTTGTATTCAGGTTGGTTGAGATAATATAGACCTTTTAACAACTAATCTTGTTGATTGACGACCTAGTTGGCACAATGGTCACCATGCCGGACTGCCAAACACAGGGTTGTGGGTTCGATTCCTGCTAGACAATGGATATACTACTTATATAGGTACTTTTCTTATATGTAAATATCACTACATAGTATAAACCCTATGTATGCTTAGATCTTTAAAAGTACGCAACGGATTTTAATGCGGTTTTTTAATAGATAGAGTGATTCAAGAGGAAGGTTTATGGGTATAAACAAAACTATCACGCATACAAAGTCGCGGGGAACAGCTAGTGTACCTACTTATAATACATAGAAACAACCAGACCACAGACAAATATCTAAGCATAAATACTTGTCTGAGGCGGGAATCGAACCCGTAACCCTGTGTTTGGCAGTCTGGCATAGTGACCATTGGGCCAACTGGGTCGGAAGAACCGATTTTAATTAACTTTAATCCATAAATTTCCAGACAATCCACACCTCTCGTCTCCAATCCACCGTACTGAGCAGGACTTCACAGCGGGAACACCCCCACAGGTACGACAACCTGACGATCTTGCAAGGGATAAGAAAGGGAAGAAATTCGGACGACTCGCCGCATTGGCTGATCAGATTAATAATTGGGAAGATGATTTGACACATCACAACTTTGTAAGTACCATTAAAAGACTTTGAAATTGAATTCACTAGCGCCCCTGCGGTTTCTATCGCGTAAGTCCCGATCCCGTAAGAATATCGGATTAAAATTAACCTATGTTACTGTCAATGAATCAATGTATCCTTACACCAGGTTTCATCAAAATCGGTCCAGTAGTAGTTAAAAACAAAAAAAATGGGTGCGTGTACTTATGTACGCGCGTGAGAAGTTATACTTCTTGGGCATTATTAAAAAAAAAAAAAAAACTCGTCCGGCAAAAAACTCGTCCGACAAAAGACTCGTCCGACAAAAAACTCGTCCGGCAAAAAACTCGTCCGACAAAAAACTCGTCCGGCAAAAAACTCGTCCGACAAAAAACTCGTCCGACAAAAAACTCGTCCGACAAAAAACTCGTCCGACAAAAAACTCGTCCGGCAAAAAACTCGTCCGACAAAAAACTCGTCCGACGAAAAACTCGTCCGACAAAAAACTCGTCCGACAAAATACTCGTCCGACAAAAAACTCGTCCGACAAAAAACTCTGGACTGGAAAAGGATTGTTAACACAATCAATAAAGTTCAATTTAGATTTAAACAACTTCTCCCGTGAGAATTTTGTGTGACGTGAGAATTTTGTGTGACGCTTTTGTAAAATTTCACTCTCATCATTTTTTCATAACGCGCCTAAAGAAGTATAACTTCAAAAATCTTAAGGTAAAAGGGTACCGGTGCTCTCTCCATACAAACATAATCGACTGTTTCCTCCCTGGATAATGACACTAGCACAAATATTTTTATGCCATTAAACCTTTAATATAACTGTCATGACTATGCCCCTATGTTTCGGTATTTTTTTCATTTTCTAATTGTCATAGAACAGTTATAAGTTTTATGCAACAAAAATATTTGCTCTAGTGTCATTATCCAGGGAGAAAACAGTCTACTATGTTTGTAAGGAGAGAGCCCCTGGTACCCTTTCCTCTTAACTCTTTATAATATACCTCTTCCCACCCTGCAACCACTTGATATCTTTGTTACCTATTATCAGCTTATTATTCCTGTAAAATATTAGTTTTACCTAGGGCTATCAGAGTTGAAAATGCAGTTTTCTAAGACGGCGGCGATAGAGGACAATGCTTCAATTATCTAAAAACAATACCGCCTACTAGTGTCGAGGCTGAACGCGACTTTTCACCAGTTTCTTACATTTGTAATCGTGTAAAAATCTGTTGCAGTTTTAGTTTTTGTCAAAAACGGGTACGCAACTCCTTTCAGCATTTTTCACTATCTGTTAGGTTATGACGACCCAGTTGGCACAATGGTCACTATGCCGGACTGCCAAACACAGCGTTTGCGAATTCGATTCCCGCATCATACATGTATACAAAGTCGCTCTCTCTGTCCCTATATCCCTATGTATACTTAAATCTTTAAAACTACGCAACGGATTTTGATGCGGTTTTATTTAATAGACAAAAGTGATTCAAGAGGAAGGTTGATATGTATAATACATGCATAATATAGCCGTGCGAAGCCGGAGCGGGTCGCTAGTAGCTCTATAATAAAACTTCTTACAATATTATCCATAATTCAACAGCAACAAGAACCAACAAAGAAGACAATAACCAAACCGGATTACTGCAAAGACAAGGACGCGTCCACACTAGACGTCTCCATACACTCCATCACAGATATAAACAGAGCTTTACATTCCAATGCTAAGGCTAAACAGGTACTATCACTATAGAATATGTTATATGTATAATTGCAGACCCACCGTGGAGCTCAAAAACGACTGTTATAAGAATGTTTTCAACACAAGCAAGATTCTAGACACCTGCTTTAAGTGAAGTTCAAAGTCTACTAACTCATCAATTAATCAAACAAAAATTATTAGAATGCAAACATTCCAATAATAGTAATTTTCGAACTCTACCGAGGGCTGCAATTATGCAGCCGACTATTCAGTATGGGTCATAAGTAAATGATCACTTTGCTACAATAATACTATCAACAAGTATTGTACTTACGACCTTCTTTTAATAGACTTTACACACAAACATATATACTTGAATTAAAAGTATTCAGTGTGATCATTATTTTCAACATGTTAGCTACCTATGTCTTTAGTTGTGTGAGTGGTATAAGCCGCCACCCGCTACATCAACGAACGTGGGTTTGATCCACAGGTTACGTTGTTCGAATAGTGCTGCACAGGATTGTAAACGTTACGGTGGGCAGAGACTTTTGACCGTTGATTGTACTAGCCGCGGTTTCACCCGCGTAAGTTTCGATTATTTTAAGACCTGTAAGGCGCGGTTGGCGAACACCCTCCTGGGACGCAGAAGTGGGTTCGATTCCCGCCTCAAACAAATATTTATGTCCAATTATTTGTGTCTGATCTATGTGTTTCTGTAGGTATATCACTACATAGTATAAAACAAAGTCGCTTTCTCTGTCCCTATATCCCTATGTATGCTTAAATCTTTAAAACTACGCAACGGATTTTGATACGGTTTTTTTTTAGGTAGAGTGATTCAAGAGGAAGGTTTATATGTATAATACATGCATAATATAGCCGTGCGAAACTGGGGCGGGTCGCTATTAGGTATATATTTACAAAAAATACAAAGTACGTTTGTTCTATCCATGTCTGGTTGCCATAACACAGGCCTAGTTGCGTAGCTTGCAACTAGATGGCGCTGTGTTAAGTGTCCAATACAATAATTTATTATTGCCCAGTCTAACCATATGAAATTTTGTTACAGACTAAATCAATCAACTCTGCTACATATAAGAAACCAGCTAACGAATGTCAGCGTCTTGAAAAACAAATTGTTGCAGAACTGGTGAGTACATAGTTATTTAAGTTTTTTAGCTGTTCTATATACCTTTTAATGTACATTTTCAGCTTATTTCAGTGAAAATATATTACAAAGAATATTGTTGTACCATTGACTAAGAATTACATATTATAGATTGCTATTCGTTAACGAAAACTCCTCATATTTAGATGGTACAGTCGGAATACCAATTAGCTGAACCCCACGCGACCCAGAGCTCACTCGCACGTCTGTAAAAATGTTAGTATTTACCTATTTTGTTATTTTTTTATATCTTCTAATATATATAAATTACGTGTCACGTTGTTTGTGCGCGATGGACTCCTAAACTACCTAACCGTTTTTAATCAAATTTGCACACCGTGTGCAGTTTGATCCATCTTGAAAGATAAGATAGCTTACATCTTAATTTATCCCGATATTCCCGCGGGATCGGGAGTTACGCGGGTGAAACCGCGGAGCGCAGGTAGTTGTATAGTATATTGTTTAAAACAACAGAATCAGGTAACATTACTTTACAACATTACAGGTGTGCGAGTGAGCTCTCGGTCACGTGGGGTTCAGCTAATTGGTATTCCGACTGCACTGCCTCAATTTATACAGTTTAAACCTAGCTTAAACCTAAACCTTAAACCTTTATCTAGATGGCGCTACCGCACTGTTACCTTATCGAGCACATTTCTCTTTTGACCACAAATAATGTTCAGCTTCTGTTAAAAAAAATGGTCAAATATTAATTTTAAACTAAAAACTAGGTCCAAATTCTGAGAAAATCGATGGTGACACATGGACAGACAGACAGACAAGAAAGTGATCTTATAAGGGTACCTTTTGAGGTACGGAACCCTTTTTAAACGGAAAAAACAGCTATTAATAAGTAAAAAAGTATTCAGTTTTTTTATTATGACGCCATCTGTGCGACCTATTTTAAACAAATGTAGCTTTCATTAGATTTCTATAACAGATGGCGTTACTTAAATGTTCGTACACTATTTTGTTTTACCGGCGTTTGTCTTTTAATGGTAATTATTAGTCAATGGTTGTGCATAAAAGTTTTTTTTGTACATATACAAAGTTTTTTTTTTTGGAAATTTTTGGTAAAAAAAAAGCTTCAAAAGATATAGGTGTTTTCTATGTACTTGTCTAATGTTTTTAATAATACTTCGAAGTTTTTAAAACGAATGAATATTATTACATCTATAAAATGGTCAGTGTTTTAGCAATTTTAATATGTTTTTATGCATTTGACATTTACAACGACGAAATATCAAATAGTAATTTTTAGTACATAAAAAAAGGTCTAAAGTCAAATGATCAAACCAGATTTTAAAAAAAAGTAAGGAAAGACAAAATAAAATATACATTTTACGGTAAGTATCTGTTTTAACATATTATTTTTTCACTTTTTTTTTTCTATTTTGAGATGACGCCAATGGGTTGAACTATCTCAGATTAGTTTTCCTATAAGAGGAAAAAGTACCTGCGCTCTCTCCATACAAACGTAGTCGACTGTTTCCTCCCTGGATAATGACACTGTAGCAAATATTTTTGTTCCATAAAATTTATAACTGCCATTACCATGGCCCTATGTTTTGTTTATTTTATTTTTTAAATCTTAATTTCTATGATAATTTGAAAATGAAAAAAACCAAGACATAAGGGCATAGTCATGGCAGTTATAGGTTTTATGCAACAAAAATATTTGTGCTAGTGTCATTATCCAGGGAGGAAACAGTCGACTACGTTTGTATGGAGAGAGCGCAGGTACCCTTTCACCTTAAGAGCAGTGTTGGCTTAGTGGGGAGCATCAAGACCTTCAGTCTGAAGGTCGTGGCTTCGTATCCTGATGCTGGTTATGCACTATTGGGTATTTATTTATGAAAATAATATTATTTTACGATACAAGGAAAATATCAATCTAGAACCTACCATGGCGCAAAAGCATTGGACATCGCCAGTCCAGAGTAGGCACCCATGGCGTCATACTGTTAACAACTTTCTTGAAACTAGGCCTAAAATCTGTAAAGACTTTTTTATTATAATCGTTTCATTTTTAAAGATAATAGTTTAAGTTTTCATTGCAAACTAACCCAAGCTTTCTACGATTGGTACAATGGAATGGGACATTAAAAAATGGTGGTGGATTATTTTTTAAAATACGGCGAAGTTGCATCAATTCAAAAAAGTTCTTAGTTAGAGACCTTTTTTTCTTTTCAACAAACCGACTTGTAAAATATGTTTCTACCTCTAACATAATGTTAGTTAAGTAATACGGCGAAGTTGCATCAATTCAAAAAAGTTCTAAGTTAGAGACCTTTTTTCTTTTCAACAAACCTGTTTGGAAAATATGGTTTTTCACCATGTTTACACCTCTACCATAATCTTAGTTAATACGGCGAAGTTGCATCAATTCAAAAAAAGTTCTAAGTTAGAGACCTTACTTTCTTTTCAACAAACCTGTTTGGAAAATATTGTTTTCTACCAATTTTCCACCTCTAACATAATCTTAATAAAAAAAAATACGGCGAAATTGTATCAATTCACAGTTTCAATTAAGTTATGGCTCGTTCACACATCAGTCTGTTTTATCCTATACGTTTTTATTCGGTGATGGCGTATGGCAGACAGTACGAGCGTCACACCAAAGGTTCACACACGTGTCAATATTCTGGATCAGTAAATACGTGGTCCTGTAAATAAAATACAACTTACAAGTTCCGCGAAACTCTAAATTTGCCCATATCTTTATCGTGTTGACTCAGCCTGCCTAGCATGAAGACCAAAACACGATACGATAAAGCGATATCACGCGATACAACTACATCAACTCTCAAAATATGATAGATAAAGCCGCCCGCGCCGTGTTGAATTTTTATTATAAATTGCGATAAAAATTATGATAAAAATTCAACATGGCGGCTTTATCTATCATATTTTGAGAGTTGATGTAGTTATATCGCTTTATCGTATCGTATTTTGGTCTTCATGCTAGGCATACAGGACCTTAATTTTAATACACCTAATTGAGACTCTAGACCACAGTATCTGGTATAAATTTCAACTTGCCGGATGTACCTGGCAAGTTAAAATTTATACGAGATACTTAGGAGCTGAACTTAATTTATTTGAACATAAATTATGTTCAGCTCCTGTTAAAAAAAACATTATGGTGAAATATTAATTTAAAATTAAAACTAGGTTCACACCCGTTCCTGAGAAAATCGGTGGTGACAGACAGACAGACGAACAAGAAAGTGATCTTTTAAGGGTTCTTTTGTTTACCTTTTCAGGCACAGAACCCTAAAAATAGCTATTTCCACGTCTAACCTACATAACCTAATCTCAGATAAACCTTTTCTCTGCCAAAGGCGGTGATTTGAACACACAGGCAATTTAGAATGTTCATAAGGAAATCGCGTTCTTTGATGTCAGATCGTAAAAACCGTCGCTAACAAACTATGAAGTTGGCTTTAAATAACTTAACTAAAATAACTTTGTAGGTAGTAAAGTTTAGGTTTATGTAGGAAAGACAGTTCTGTTGTCTAGTTCTTAAGAGAAAAGGGTACCGGGGGCTCTTTCCATACAAACTATTACAAACGTAGTCGACTGTTTTCTCCCTGGATAATGACACTAGAGCAAATATTTTTGGTGCATAAAACTTATAACTGCCATGACCATGCCCCTATTTTTTGTTTTTTTAATTTTTTTTTTTTAATTTCTATGATAATTAGAAAATGGAAAAAAGCAAAACATAGGGACATGGTCATGGCAGTTATAAGTTTTATGGCACAAAAATATTTGTGCTAGTGTCATTATCCAGGGAGGAAACAGTCGACTACGTTTGTATGGAGAGAGCGCAGGTACCATTTCACCTTAAGGTGATGTCGAAAGTTCACTTGCGCAACAAAAATTAAATACGTTTAGGATCTTAAACATGTTTAACCAACTGTCAATCTCTCTGAATACCGTAAATCAACATTTGGAATATTCGCATATTATATATTATTATATTATATATATTATACATATAGAATATCCACTGTGCGCAGCTGATTCGCGAATTAGGCATTCGATGACTAAAGGAAACGATACATAGGTGTCGGCTGCATAATTGGAGACCCACCGTAGAGCTCCAAAATGTTTTCAACACAAGCAAGATTCTAGGCACCTGCTTTAGTTGAAGTTTAAAATAATTTAAATCATCAATAGAATAATAATTAATAGAATATTTAAATGTAAACTAAAGAAATGACGACCCAGTTGGCACAATGGTCACCATGCCGGACTGGCAAACAAAGGGTTGCGGGTTAAAGGGTTCGATTCCCGCCTCAAGACAAGTATTTATGCTTAGATATTTGTCTGTGGTCTGGTTGTTTCTATGTACTTATTCTAAGTATATATTTACAAAAGAAAAAGTATATAAGTAGTATGTCCGTTGTCTAGCACCCATAACACAAGTCTAGTTTCTTAGTTTGGGGCTAGATGGCGAGGTGTGGAATGTCCTGTAATATTAATTATTAAATTTCCAATAATAGTACTTTTAAAACTCCACGGTGTGTCTGCAATTATGTTGTCGTCCTTGTGTACCCGCATCGCACACAAACCATTTCCTAATTTCTATTAGAGGATAGTTTGCATGTCCGTCTGTCACAGTCACGTGGTATTTGTCGTTAAATAGGACGTTCAGTTAAGAGTGCCTAAGGCACAGAATATTATATACTAGCGACCCGCTCTGGCTTCGCACGGCTATATTATGCATGTATTATACATATAAAGCTTCCTCTTGAATCACTCTATCTATTAAAAAAAACGCATCAAAATCCGTTGCGTAGTTTTAAAGATCTAAGCATACAAAGGGACATAGAGATATAGGGACGGCGAAAAGTGACTTTATTTTATACTATGTAGTGATGAGTTCAAGCTGGCCAAAGCAGTTATAGTTAGTGGTGTACGCCATCACTTCATCACTATCACTTTACTACATAGTATAAAACAAAGTCGCTTTCTCTGTCCCTATATCCCTATGTATGCTTAAATCTTTAAAACTACGCAACGGATTTTGATGCGGTTTTTTTATGGATATAGTGATTCAAGAGGATGGTTTATATGTATAATACATGCACAATATAGCCGTGCGAAGCCGGGACGGGTCGCTAGTAAAATACAAAACATAAAATTGGCCTATCAGATTTTCCTCAAGAGTTCTTAGCTATGTTGAGTTAAGATCGGTTTGGCCGTTTAAAAGTTGGTTGGTTGAGGTTGTCAATTCGTAGCAATCGCAAATGTTTTTGTTTAATTTTTGTTATGTTTTTTTATGACTCCGATGGTCAAAAGCAAAACAAATCTAAATGCGTTTTATTTGAATCGGACAAAGAACGTTATTTTACAAAGGGTTTAAAGTGCAAAAATCATACAATTTTGTCCTTTGTATTGTATGAGAAGCATAATGTTATGATTTATGGCGTTAGTAGCTGCGCCCCGCGGTTTCACCCGCATATATCCATATCCTTAGTGCATATCGCAGGGGAGCACTAAGGAAGGATTTTTTGGAAGTTTGACATATAAAGGACAGTTAACAATTGGCTCCGAAACTACTGAACCGATTTTGATGGAATGAGGATACATTGATTTATTGGGAATAACATAGGCTTTGAACTAGACATATACTTACTTTTTATCTCGATTTTCCCACAGGATCGGAGCACCGTTAGACACTAAATAGTATAAAACAAAGTCGCTTCCGCTGTCTTTCTATCCCTATGTATTCTTAAATCTTTAAAACTACGCAACGGATTTTGAGTGCTTCAAAAGGAAGGTTTATAGGTATAATACATGCATAATATACGTAGAGGAACACTGATAATTTTAGTAATTAATAAAAGACGACCCGCCCCGGCTTCGCACGGCTATATTATGCATGTATTATACATATGAACCTTCCTCTTGAATCACTCGATCTATTAAAAAAACCGCATCAAAATCCGTTGCGTAGTTTTAAAGATATAAGCATACATAGGGACATAGGGAAATAGGGACATAGGGACGGCGAAAAGTGACTTTATTTTATACTATGTAGTAATGAAAACCACTGACTAATCACAAAATTTTAGAAACTACAAAAGCTAGAAGACGGGATACAAACATACATACACATTGCTAGGATTAATTATAGGATTTAGTTGTATGGAGTAAAGTTTAACTGATGAAAGATTGTAGTTACATTGTCATTGTGCGCATGCGTGGAATATAATTATTAAACTCATCATTCCGGTTTCACTCTCTACGCTTTGATGCGTGATTGTCAAGGACAGATTTTGATGATTTTTTTACTACTTATATACTTTTGTATATTACTTGTATACATAGAAACGACCAGACCACAGACAATTACTAAGCATAAATACTTGTCTGCGGCGGGAATCGAACCCGCAACCCTGTGTTTGGCAGTCCGGCATGGTGACTATTGTGCCAACTGGGTCGTCATATATTCTATCTACATTGTGCTTAAGAGGAAAGGGTACCGGCGCTCTCTCCATACAAACGTAGTCGACTGTTTCCTCCCTGGATAATGACACTAGAGCAAAAAACCTATAACTGCCATGACTCTGCCATGTCTTGATTTTTTTCATTTTCTAATTATCATAGAAAGTAAGAGTTAAAAAAATATGGGGACTTGGTCATGGCAGTTATAAGTTTTATGCAGCAAAAATATTTGCTCTAGTGTCATTCAGGGTTCGAGGATATATATCAATGGATATATATCATGATATATATCCGATATATATCAAAGGGTTTTTTGTGATATATATCAATTCCAAAATTGTTTAAAAAATTGATGAAAATAAGTCATGTTTTGCAGTTTTCTACTGTAGTTCTTCATCCTAAATATAGATGGCGTTGGAGTTAAGTTAAAACATACTCCCTAATAGTAAGTTTAGGTCTTAACGTTTAAAGTTTAGGTATTTTAAGTATTAGTGTAGTTATTTAGAAAATTAATGAAGCCTTTGAATGATTGGAGTTTAAAAGATTTTATCTTTTTGAGTTGATTTTACCTGATGTTGTTTATGATTTTAATTGATTTTTCTGATTTATAAGAATATTTTATGTTTTTGAGTTGATTTTTCTTTGATATGTTGTTTTTTTTTAAATAATTTATTATATTTATAAAACATAGCTATGCAAACAGTATACATAAATAATACAACAAAATAACAATATGGCTGTCATACAAAATGGATAAATATCATGTAAATATCACATTTTTGATATATATCGGATATATATAAAAAAAATCCGATATTTTGATATTTATTATAAATATCGGATATTTTCGAACCCTGGTGTCATTATTTAGGGAGCAAACAATCGACTACGTCTGTATGGAGAGAGCACCGGCACCCTTTCCTCTTAAAACGGCTTATTATTAGACACGGTACATGTTATTTAAAGCTCACCCCTGTTGCTCGACACTCGCTATGAAAAACGAACAACTTTATGGATTCACTTCATTGCCATTGTAAGAAGCCGAAAGAATGACTAAACTCAAAAACAAAATAATCCATAACGAAATATTTACCATAAAGAATGCACATAAAAACGCTTTAAGAGGGTTACAAACCGCTTACTTTTTCCTACAAAATAAACATCGATGTTTCTTTATTTGCGTAATTTTTTTTTGCCAGGGCAGCTAGTTACTATATTACTAGCTGCCCCGGCAAACATTTACAAAAAAAAACTAAAGGAAACAAAATAAAAAATAAATAGTAGCCGATTCTCAGACCTACTGAATATGCATATAAAATTTAATGAAAATCGGTCAAACCGTTTCGGAGGAGTATGGTAGGTAACCTAACATTGTGACACGAGAATTTTATACAGGGTTATTGGAAATTATACTATATTTTCCATTTTTTATATAATTTCCAAAAGTCGTAGAACAAAAGTTGTTTGTTAAGGTGCACAGAAGTAGCCCTCAACAGATTGCTAGTATAATTTCCAATAACCCTGTATATTAGATATAAAAAGAAAATATTTGATTGATTGTTTGTTTGTTCGCATTGAATAGGCTCCGAAATTACTAAACTGATTTAGTTATAGAGACTAACTAGTTTCGGAGCCTAACTTGGAGGATACATTAATTTATTAACTCTAACATAGGCTACTTTTATCCCGATATTCACACGGGGAAGTTAGTTAATTATAAACAAGGCATCAACAAAACATTTTTTAAAGTCACTTAAAAGTTTTAAGTTCAATTTATTCAAGCGATTGACATCAATAATATTTTATTGCAATACCATCACAAAATGGCATTGGTATGTGGTCCTCTTAAGTTAGCGCACATAAAAATTTGGAGACAAAAGGCACTCGAATTTAATAGCATTTTTAAGGATTCTTTTGAAACTGCGGTATGGGCTTTTTGCACATAAAAAAAATCGGATTGCTCAGTCATTGTTTACGGTCGTGTGGGTTAAGCAACGCCCGGCTGTTTCTTTTTAACAACTAGTCTAAAATGACTCCTGATTGGAACAAAAGTTAGTGTTTTTTTTAACTAAAATGAAGGACTGCAATTTCATACACTTACTTAAAAGCTAGCGACATTCACCAACTGAATAAATAGTTTATTTGAAATTTAAGAGCTTCCATAGACCACAAACTTATTTTAAGAAGATAGTTTCGTTAACAAGCTAAGTTGCTTGGGGCTAGATGGCGCTCTAGTGTCCTGCAATATTGATTGATTGTTTTATTAGTGCAAGTACGCAAAATTCATCAATGCAGTTTCAGTCATTTTTTGGATTTTTTTTAATTTTACGGCTATTGTAAAGAAAAAACAAGTACAAAATTTATATTTTCATAAACTTTACATCAAATCCCATAAGGTAGTACGGATGGTTTTTCACTAAAATAGATTTCTCGGCGCGCTGGGGAAAGGGATAGAGTCATCGCGCGGCGCGCGCGTGGGAAAAGGGATAGGAGTTTTCAGGTCCACCTTAAGGTACCTGCGCTCTCTTCATACAAACGTAGTCGACTGTCTCCTCCCTGGATAATGACACTAGCACAAATCTTTTTGTGCCATAAAACCTATAACTGCCATGACTATGCCCATATGTTTTATTTTCCAATTATCATAGAAATTAAAATAAAAAAAATAACTAAAAATAGGGGAATGGTCATGGCAGTTATAAGTTTTATGCACCAAAAATGTTTGCTCTAGTGTCATTATCCAGGGAGAAAACAGTAGACTACGTTTGTAATAGTTTGTATGGACACAGCCCCCGGTACCCTTTCCTCTTAATCTGCCGATAAAAAGTATCTCGTCTACGTGTTGTGACACTATTCTTGGAAGCGTAAACTCGATATCTTTACGACTATTCCCGTCTTAACTCTGTTGGGAGACTGGGTGGCCGAATGGCCGAAACAAAGAAATTGCCTGGATTCATTAGACGTATAACGTTTCGGCATTTAGAGTTAAGGTGAAAGGGTACCTACGCGCTCTCCATACAAACGTAGTCGACTGTTTCCTCCCTGGATAATGACACTAGCACAAATATTTTTGTGCCATAAAACCTATAACTGCCATGACTATGCCCATATGTTTTATTTTCCAATTATCATAGAAATTAAAATAAAAAAAATAACTAAAAATAGGGGAATGGTCATGGCAGTTATAAGTTTTATGCACCAAAAATATTTGCTCTAGTGTCATTATCCAGGGAGAAAACAGTAGACTACGTTTGTAATAGTTTGTATGGACACAGCCCCCGGTACCCTTTCCTCTTAATCTGCCGATAAAAAGTATCTCGTCTACGTGTTGTGACACTATTCTTGGAAGCGTAAACTCGATATCTTTACGACTATTCCCGTCTTAAATCTGTTGGGAGACTGGGTGGCCGAATGGCCGAAACAAAGAAATTGCCTGGATTCATTAGACGTATAACGTTTCGGCATTTAGAGTTAAGGTGAAAGGGTACCTACGCGCTCTCCATACAAACGTAGTCGACTGTTTCCTCCCTGGATAATGACACTAGCACAAATATTTTTGTGCCATAAAACCTATAACTGCCATGACTATGCCCATATGTTTTATTTTCCAATTATCATAGAAATTAAAATAAAAAAAATAACTAAAAATAGGGGAATGGTCATGGCAGTTATAAGTTTTATGCACCAAAAATATTTGCTCTAGTGTCATTATCCAGGGAGAAAACAGTAGACTACGTTTGTAATAGTTTGTATGGACACAGCCCCCGGTACCCTTTCCTCTTAATCTGCCGATAAAAAGTATCTCGTCTACGTGTTGTGACACTATTCTTGGAAGCGTAAACTCGATATCTTTACGACTATTCCCGTCTTAAATCTGTTGGGAGACTGGGTGGCCGAATGGCCGAAACAAAGAAATTGCCTGGATTCATTAGACGTATAACGTTTCGGCATTTAGAGTTAAGGTGAAAGGGTACCTACGCGCTCTCCATACAAACGTAGTCGACTATTTCCTCCCTGGATAATGACACTAGCACAAATATTTTTGTGCCATAAAACCTATAACTGCCATGACTATGCCCCTATGTTTTGTTTTTTTAAATTTTCTAATTATCATAGAAAATAAAATTACAAAAATTCAAAAATTAAAAAAAAAACAAAAAATAGGGGCGTGGTCATGGCAGTTATAAGTTTTATGCACCAAAAATATTTGCTCTAGTGTCATTATCCAGGGAGAAAACAGTCGACTACGTTTGTAATAGTTTGTATGGAAATAGTCCCCGGTACCCTTTCCTCTTAATATTGTTTGGAATTTATTGAAGTGATTAATGCTAGACATTAATTTAATTTTTTGTCAACAATGTTACTAAAGTCACTTACCCCGTTTAGACTAGTTCACGAGTAAATCTAATATCTTAATATATATAAATCTCGTGTCACAATGTTTGTCCTCAATGGACTCCTAAACCACTTAAACGATTATAATAAAATTCGCACACCATGTGCAGTTCGATCCAACTTGAGAGATAGGATAGCTTACATCCCGATATTCCCACGGGATCGGGAGTTACGCGGGTGAAACCGCGGAGGGCAGCTAGTCTGTATATAAATCTAAGGGCTAAATCCACATCTCGGACTATCCTTAAACCTCGTTTTGGAATAAGGGTAACCCCCTTATTCCAAAACGAGGTTTAAGGATAGTCCGAGATGTGGATTTAGCCCTTAGATTTATATATATGTTTTTGTAACCCTATTTTAAAACGATGTTTTTTTCAGTGAGACAGAAAAATGTCATAGCTTTTTGACGAATTATTCATGTTTTCTCGAAATCCCTAGAATTCCCGCGAAAATAATCATCCTACTTTAGGTGTTTCTTACTCATAGGTACGGTCGGCTGCATAATTGCACACCCATGTAGAGCTCCAAAACGGCTGTTATATGAATGTTTCAACACAAGCAAGATTCTAGTCTAGGCAGGACTTTCTAGACTAAATTCAATTTATCAAGCAATAATTATTAGATTGAAAACATTCCAATAATAGTAATTATAAACTCTACTGTGGGTCTGCAATTATGCTGCCTACTGTTCGTGAACAGGTTCAAAATTATTATAAAGCATATAAATTGTGCGGCAAGGCGTACTGTGATACGTCGAAGACCTGACTTTTATGTTTTAAATATAAACACAAAAATTACAAACTTCGACTTTTCGAAAATCTCGTGCTTTTAACGTCCTAGTTGCGAAGTTTCAAACTCGGAGCTCTTGTAGTTTCAGAGATTTCATGATGAGCCTTTGCCTTTTTATACCTATACACAGTGTTAAACAGCGTTATTGGTAGTTATACTAGCAAGCCGTTGAGGGCTACTTCTGTGCACCTTAACGATCAACTTTAACACTACGACTTTTGGAAATTCGAAAAAAAAATTAAAAGTTTGAGGTCATGTAAATCGTAGGTCACGAAAAACAGCTGATTTTCAAAACAAAGGTAATTCAGACTTAGACAGTAGATAAAACTTAAAAAATAAGTACAATTTTAAGGTTAATGACCTCTCCGTGTAAGAAACAGCTGATTTTCAGGTAAACCTAACCTGTACATTTTTAGAGTACAACATTGTAAGACGCATAAAGACGGCAAAGCTAACATTTTGCAATCGTACGAACCGTTAAAATGTCATCGTGAAATGTAGGCAGTCTGTACGTTTCCGCAAACTCAACCTATATTCGTTCCTACTATTGGGTAACGTCGACTTCTTTAATGTGCGGTCGGAAAAACATGACGTTTTGTGCTTGTGTTTTCACAATAGTTTACGATCGATGTCAGGCAAATTCGAAAAATATGCAGTTTACCGAAGTTTTTGACGTGACAACCTTTTATAAATTGGTTTGCCGGGTGACACTTCAAGAAACTGCGGTACGCTCCGCTGACGTTATGCGCTCACAATGAGAGCGAGTGAGAGGCACGCGGGCATGGTTAGCCCGCCTAAGAGCGAGAGAGACAGACATAAAAAGTGAAAGGCACGCGTCCCTTCCACTCGAGCACAGTTGTTGTCACGTAAAACTTTCGCACGTATACCGACTTTACAGGCAACCAGTTTTTTTTGTAAACCGAGCATGTAGAACATAGTTTATCAACCACTAAATTCTTTAGTTGGCTTTGTCTTAAATTAAAATAACAGTGGAATTAACAATAATCTACACATAACAAATAACAATTAAAATCACTTTAATCAACTGACGTTTTTTAATGATAAATGTCGTCATCATAATCTTCTTATCATTATGGCCATTTAATGTTGAAAAAAAAAATCCCCTAGACTAGGACCTAGTCACGTTTACCTAACATAGCATCTGTGACTCCCATCAGTACCCGTAGTGTGAATTTTTTCGTCTAGCAAACGCTACTATACTGTGTTAACGTAAACGAAAAAAATGGAAATTTAAAAGCGCCTCTAGCGTAGCTTTAACTATCCATAAAATTTTCTCGTTTACGCAAACGTGATAACGTTTACTATAGAAAAAAATCGCGCTACGGGCTCTAGTCTTCTCTTGAGCAGGAGATAGGGCACGATGGGCAGGAAAGCAGATGTGCCATGACTAAATCATCAAATCACGACCAATCGAATCCAGAGCAGTGAAATTCAATACATTTTTTTGTGTCACTTTTAAGAGGAAAGGGTACCGGGGGCTATTTCCATACAAACTATTACAAACGTAGTCGACTGTTTTCTCCCTGGATAATGACACTAGAGCAAATATTTTTGGTGCATAAAACTTATAACTGCCATGACCATGCCCCTATTTTTTGTTTTTTTATTTAATTTTTTTTAATCTTAATTTCTATGATAATTAGAAAATGAAGAAAAATATAGGGGCATAGTCATGGCAGTTATAGGTTTTATGGCACAAAAATATTTGTGCTAGGGTCATTATCTAGGGAGAAAACAGTCGACTACGTTTGTATGGAGAGAGCGCAGGTACCCTTTCACCTTAACTGTTTTTGTAAAGTATCAATTTACAATTTGTTTTGAATTAAATTACTTCCTAAAATCCATAGAGGTAACCCATAATGTACGTGAATTTATGTTCGTCTGACGAACCAGATTTATCTGCGATGTCGCAACGCATCTTTTTATCAGTTGCATCATAGTCGGTTACATCACGACTGAAATAACCCGACAAAGTTTGAAATGTATCTATAAATATTAAATTCAAAAACTGACATATCAACGCACAGCTGAAATCTGCTGAAGTTTGGCATATATCACAATTTAACTATTAACGAACTATACTATGAACCATTTATTAGACTTGCAATGTTCTAGAAACGTCACGTTTTTACAAGAAAAGAAGCAAAATAAACTCGATTAAGGTGAAGTAGGACCTGAAAACCCCTATGCTTTTCCCACGCGCACGCCGCGCTATGATTCTATTCCTTTCCCCCTTGTAAAGCTTATGAAAATATAAATTTTGTACTTGTTTTTTCTTTACAATCGCCGTAAAATTGAAAAAAAAAATAACGATTTTTTAGGATTTTCACATTTTTTTTTCTATCGAGGCAAATCACTCTAATCGTGTTTCGAAGTATGACAATATAAAGCATTTCTTCACCTTTACGACAGTAGGAATATAATTCTATGGATTTTAATGGTTGATATCCAAAACCGTTTCTAAGACACCTCTCTAGCGCTTCTGGTAATATCACCACCAATGAATGAATCAATGTATCTTCATACTAAGTTTCATCAAAATCGGTCCAGTAGTTTCGGAGCCTCTTCGTTACAAACAAACAAAAATGTGAGCCGTCACGGGACGCCTGGCAGATGTGAAACATCGAAATTATTTTGTAAAAGTAATATATTATGCAGAAAAGAACAGATTGTGATAGAATCGCACCGTCGATTGCGCATGCACACCGTGCATATAGACTGTATATATATACCATCATATAGCGACATGCGTCGCCACGCCAGAAATCGGTTTTACGTGCAGCTATAGTGGGCTCTAACGATCTGCATCGAAAAACAGCCCTATGTCCATCATTTGCAGTTTCGACCCACTGTGTGTCGCCACGGCATGCATCGCCACGCCAGAAATCGGTTTTACGTGCGGCTATAGTGAGCTCTAACGATCTGCATCTAAAAACAGCCCTATGTCCATCATTTGCAGTTTCGACCCACTGTGTGTCGCCACGGCATGCATCGCCACGCCAGAAATCGGTTTTACGTGCGGCTATAGTGAGCTCTAACGATCTGCATCGAAAAACAGCCCTATGTCCATCATTTGCAGTTTCGACCCACTGTGCGTCGCCACGGCAGAAATCGGTTTTACGTGCGGCTATAGATGTTTCACATCAAAAACAAATCTTTCCTCTTTAGTGTAGAAAAGCGTGAACGAAAAGCCTAATTCATAGTTTATTTCAGTCTCAAAATGACTAAGTTATAACATAAAGTACATAAAGTACATAAACTACATTTTCAAATGCTCCGAGTTATAAAGTTTGTTGAACTATGATTTTTTGCGCGACAATTTACCGCTCCATGAGTCTTAGCTTTAGCTTTTTATCAGGTATTATATTTATTGCTTGAGTGCATCGAACTTTGCTGATTTAGAACTAAAAAACTGGATCAGAATCTAGACAAGAGATAGGTACATATTATGGTACCTAATTGGATTTTTATTATCGAATTATTTGAAAAAAAAAACTGCTTGTGATTGTGCTGAAATGTATTTAGCTAAATACAATTAACGGATGGTCTAAAAGTAAATTCTATTTCAATAAACACAAGGTTCATATTATTTAAATACAGGTGGGGTTTTTGACACTTTGTTAATCATGTTTAAGAGTTTAAAACAAAATTATTTATTACTAGCTGCGCCCCGCGGTTTTACCCGCGTAAGTCCGATGTTTCTCACCGTTTAAACCTTCCCTGGACTACGACAAACACAACAAAAAAAGAATTGGCCAAATCGGTCCAGCCGTTCTCGAGTTTTAGCCAGACTAACGAACAGCAATTGATTTTTATATTATAGACTAGCTGCGCCCCGCGGTTTCACCCGCGTAAGTCCGATCTTTAAATTCTCACCGTTTAAACCTTCCCTGGACTACGACAAACACAACAAAAAAAGAATTGGCCAAATCGGTCCAGCCGTTCTCGAGTTTTAGCCAGACTAACGAACAGCAATTGATTTTTATATTATAGATAATGCTATCGAACTTAAATGTTACGGTCTTAATCACGTATTTTTATTTATTATTTCTCTTACCTCGACGTTTCGACTTTGTCACAATAGTCATGGTCGCAAAGAGACTCACCTTGGAGGAGCTGACTATCAACGGGGTTTTATTTACTAAAAATTCCATGAATTAAGAGGAAAGGGTACCGGGGGATTTCTCCATACAAACTATTACAAACGTAGTCGACTGTTTCCTCCCTGGATAATGACACTAGAGCAAATATTTTTGTTGCATAAAACTTATAATTGCCATGACCATGCCCCTATTTTGTGTTTTTTATTATTTTTTTATTTTTTTTATTTTAATTTCTACGATAATTAGAAAATGAAAAAAATCAAAACATAGGGGCATAGTCATGGCAGTTATAGGTTTTATGGCACAAAAATATTTGTGCTAGTGTCATTATCCAGGGAGGAAACAGTCGACTACGTTTGTATGAAGAGAGCGCAGGTACCCTTTCACCTTAAATATGATCATGCGGGTCTTAAATTTATCGTCAATATAGTTTTGATTAGCTACCTTCTCCACTTCCAAGTAGACTTTAGTTACATCGTTTATTAAGTAGCACACTTCATTAATTGTCTAAAGTCACTGACATTCTATACACTGGGGTGTGTCTATCACAATTTCGGTAGGGCATCCCAAATAAATAGATTAAATTGTTTGACTGCCTGTTAAACAGTAGCTAAGTGTATCTAAGAGTCTACGCCTATTATAACGTTCCAGCAATGAACATTACCTCTTGAATAATGCTGATGACAGAATCTATCGCCGATGGATACATATTCTCCAGGAACTTCGGATCGTCACGGGTGCAGACCCGTGAAGACCCGAAGTCCCCATAGGCCCAGGGTTTTAGATTTTTTAAAAACTTTTTCTAAATTATTAGTATTAGCATCAGGTGACCAAAGGGCTGGCTGATACTTTAGCCAACAGATCGGCATTGCCATCCAAAGAGGCAACGCAACCAGCCTTTTGGGCACCCTACATAAGGAATCTTATTTCGATTTTTAATAAATAATTATTTTCCTTTATATTAGTAACTAGCGACCCGCCCCGGCTTCGCACGGCTATATTATGCATGTAGTATACATATAAACCTTCCTCTTGAATCACTCTATCTATTAAAAAAATCGCATCAAATCCGTTGCATAGTTTTAAAGATTTAAGCATACATAGGGATATAGGGACAGAGAAAGCGACTTTGTTTTATACTAAGTAGTGATAGTGATATGTATATAAACCTACTTATAACTTAAAATAACAACTAAAAAATATGCTGTAAACATACATAACTACGCGACGAATTGATACCTATCCTCCTCCTTTTTTGAAGTCGGTTAAAAAGGAAGCGCTAATTGGCAAAAAACATCGTGTGAATATGAAGCCTTATTGTTAAATTTAACAATATTTTCCATTACATCAAAGATAATTAAATTATCGATTTTGTATTAGCTAATCATTCCGCATTCTAAGATATTTGTTACATTATTGTAGTATTTTCGTTATCAAAAATACTCATTAGCTTTATAATGAAACCATTTTTTAATGAAGCCTGTAACTATGGGATCTGCAAAGTTCTCGAAACGTCAGGTTTTACAAAAACGAAACAAAATAAACGCGATTACTTCCGTTAAAAATGGTTAAAGCATCAAATAGAATATTAAATTCAAAATTTGGCTAAGCATTTTTTTCTGACGGTATTTTTATTAAAAATTTATTATAATTCGGCATTTTTCGAGAATTTAGAAAGTGTGATTCTCAGGGACAGGTCGCTCGGGGATCGGGTCGCTCCGTCACTAACCCTTGAGTTCGAGTCGCGAAAACTTTATGAATCCACAACAAATTTCTGAAATCCCATTTTTTAAATTAGAGGAAGTAATGACCTGAAAATAACAGATGTGCGTTTCCTCATTATAACCGAACACATCTGCACACAAACCGCTTGCGGTTTTGCCTTTATTACACAATCTAGATCGAACAACATCTGCTGCTACCACAACAATAGAATTTCAATTAAAACTATCTATAAACTAGCTTTGTAATAAAATAATTTGCTCTATAACTTATTTCGTATCGTTAGGCTTCGTTTTAATTTTTTTTTTTCGGTATGTAATTTAGAATAATGATGCACACGTTGTAATGCGTCAAAATAGTAATCAGCTGGTATGTGGTGTGATCCCGCCTCGCAGCAGCCATCGAGTTAGTTGTATGTTCGCCTTCAACCGCGGCTCACGCGCTGCGCATCGCATCGACCTTCCCGCGCGCTAATGCATGCCTTTGTTTCTTTAATACTAATTATAACATCGCAATAATCGTTTAGCGCCTCGATACAATGATGCAACTTCGCCTCGGGCCCTACAACTAGGTTACTCTACTCGCAACTTGCGCGTAACGTAAACTTGGTCAGTGTAACGTCGATAAACGATGCAAGCACGTGCTCACCCCGCGCCGTCCGACGCCGTTGTCCAATCGTAGGAGGGCGAGGGGTACCGGCGGGTATCCGCGAGCCAATCGCGGCTCGTATACGACTTCAACGCGACGAAACACGCCGATCCCGCCCGACAGGAGCCGAAGCGTGCATCGACAACCCCCAGTGCAACATCAGCCCCCAACATGGCGACTATGGTCGCCACCACCGGGCCCGTCGTGCCTGTCACCAAGAAACCCTCTCTAAAGAAGTATAAAGCGCCGACACCGCCAGCACCGAGTAAACTATCGGACGACGATTGTGACAGTGATAAAGACAAAGAGAACAATGTGCTACAGCCGGAGGAGAACGTCAATGACATCACGAATTGTAAACAAACAAAGCCGGAGCCGGCAGAGAGGCCGGCGGATAAAGCTTCCCCTATAGTGAAGAGATTAGCTCCTAAACTGAACGGAAATGTTGACCGAAGCTCGGTACTGTCCAAAGCGGCTATGTTCGAAGCAGGCAGCCCTCGAGCGAAGGATCCGGCCGAGATGTCGCTCAGGGAACGCAAGGCATTGTTCGAAAAAAATAAGGGAGCCGCTATTATTCCTAAAGCGCCGTTTGGTCTGGCGCCATCCGTCAAAACTCTCCATGGCGATAATAAAGGTACGTACTTACCTATTTATTTTATTTTCTCTTTTATTGTGCTTTGCAAACAATGACGAATACTGAGAACCATTAGCACGCAATGTTATTACTGTACAATTAGGTACAAGCCTAACCAGTTTGCACTTAATGTTGTGTGACGGACGGTTTTATCTGGACTTTTAGCCAATTTCATATTGAAAGCACAACACAAAAAAAAAAGGTTTTTTTGCAGCAAGAAATAATCCTCTCCCTATAAACGCTAGAGTATAATTTCTTGGTTTTAGTAAAAAATCTTAAAATGTTAAACAGTATTCTTAATTTAAAAGCAATATTTTTAAATTAAGAATACTGCATAATAAGCAGCTAATACTGCTGAATAAGCAGTATTGTTAATTTAAACGCAACATTTTTAAATTAAGAATACTGCTTATTTTCAAGAACATTAACTAAAAACAAGAAATTATTCTCTAGCGTTATACGGAGACGTTTATTTATTGCTTCTTAAAACCTTTTTTTTCTATGTAGGTATCTGTAGTTCCTGTAAGACATAAAACATTTTTGTAGAAGCTCTACCAACGATTAACTTTAATGTAACCTAAATTGCAACACTTTACATAATGGCGCTGGAGTTTGTTTATTTATAAACGCACATTATTTTGTCATCTGATGAAGAGATGAATAATTTAATCTCTCATCTGTTTTACTAATGATCTTTTAAAGTCATCGACCTTTTAGCTACAAGCTTATCCAGGAAAAATTTTAATTCTATTTTTTAGGGTATGTCAATTCGCAAATGAATAGGTGTCTTCTTGGAAAGCGTGTTACATCTCAGGCCGCATTGTCACCTACTATTAGGCAGGTGTGATAGTGATCAAATGCTATTATGTAATATCTCGTGAAAATGATGTTTGAAACAGCATCGAACTATCCACAAAAACATTGTAAATATCCAATTTTAAATAACTTCAATAGTGGAATTAACCATTGTAGTTAAAATAATACTATAACACACAGCCTAACTTTGTCTAAAAACTTGTTTTACTCAAAAGTTCCATATTATCTAGCATAAAATAAAACTTAAATTCTCACGGTATCCGGATTTAGACGCGTGAACCCGTGGGGCATAACTAGTGTTTTAATGGCTATGAGATCCGGTTGATTTTTAATAAGATAAACAACACATATACTTACTATAAAATTATATACATGGTCGTGATAGGTAAAAAACTGCTATCGATCATTAATTCAGTCGATAATCGTTTCGCTATTCGAATTGATGTATCGATTCTGATCGAATAATGTGCGTTATTCATCTATTCTATACATATAAAATTATTTGTCCTGAATGACTGACTGATGGATCAACGCACAGTCTAAACCGCTGATCGTAGAAAAAGGCTGTTAAAGTTTATAGTTCTTAGTAACTATGTATTCTGTATTTATAGGAAATCCATGTCTTTTTTAAAAAGTCTGAAGTATAAGATTCAAAGTTCTGACTGGGTGACTTATATATCAACACAGATTAAACCGCTCGCTGGTAGGCATTGCAATTTGAAAGATGTGTTCTTTGTGAAATGTAGTAATTCGTATTTATAGGAAATCCATGTATTTTTTAAAAAGTCTGAAGTATAAGATTCAAAGTTCTGACTGAGTGACTTATATATCAACATGATATCAACACACAGATTAAACCGCTGCTGGTGAGCTTTGCAATTTGAAAGATGTGTTCTTTGTGAAATGTAGTAATTCACTAAGGGTTTTTACGAATGCCATCCCTAAAAGGATGATTTGGCGGGCGAAACCGCGGGCGGATGCAATTATGGAAATGTACTCGTTAAGCATTAATTATAATTATCGTCAGATTTACTTTTACAACATCCGATTCAGAAAAGTTTGCTTTAATTTCCCATTTAAGTGTAGGTAGGTAATTATAATATCCTGAAGGCTTAAGACGAAAGGGAAGTAGGACAAGCCATGTTGACAACTAAGGTTATTTCGCATATTTAAGATCAGCTGTGGCCCGCGGTTTCACCTGTTTTAATTTGAGGATTTTTTTTACTAAAATAAATTCCAGCACAAAATGCATTATTTTAGAACAGAAAACATCAAATAGGTTTAAATAATGAGTCAGCGGACTTTTTTAAAGTTTCCGTCATACATGATTTTTGCGTAACTTTACCCGTTTACGCAGTGCACTCAACAGAAGCTCTCAAAAAGAATGTTTTTTCCCATTATTGCAACATGTTTTAATGATGATGCTTTCCTATTGGTCGTAGCTTTATGTTATAACCTTCATCGATAAACGGACTTATTCAACACAAAAATAATTATTCAATTTGAACCAGTAGTTCCTAAAATTAGCGCGTTTAACCAAATTCACATACAAATTCTTTACACTGTTCACATCGTTTTTTAAAGGAATTTTGTGGGGTGTTTGCAAAAACGCTCTTTGACAGTTACTATTTTTTGTAATGTGACAGAGCCAACAAATCGTCCACCAAATGACGTACTGTTATAGCAGGATTGTATTCTCTGAAAGTTGTTATCAGTTTCTAGAATCGTACGTTTGGGTCAGCTTTTTTGTTTACTTATCGGCTTTCTAATCGTTTGTATGACTTTACTAGAATTGGAGCTGGGTTGTTTCATCCTACAAATAATAATATGGCAGGGCATTAGAACTACATATGATAAAACTCTTTATGTTTAAACTGTATGAAGTTGATAATTATACTGTTTGTTTTCTATTGAGAATTAAAAAATATATATTTAAATCTCTATATAAGTGTCTCTTTAAAATTAATATTTTTATTTCCTACAAACACAGAATACAAAAATTTACTATTTACAACAAATTTTATTTGCCCTTTTTACCCCCTTAGAGGCATTAAAGATCAAATTTCTAAAAGTAATTTCTTAGTGCTCCCCTTTGTCCTAAAAGGGACCCCTATGCAAAGTTTTAGACTCATAGCTCATGTAGTTTCAAAGAATTTTTTATGACTCTTTCTCTCTCTTTTATATGTATAGACTAGCTTTTGCCCGCGACTTCGTCCGCGTAACAGTCTAAAATGGTTCTAATAGGATTGGTCCCATACAAACTTTGCCCCCCTTTTCATCCCCATATGGGTATAATTTTGGAAAACCCTTTCTTATCGGATGCCTACGTCATACAAAGGACACATCCTCCGCGTTTCAAGTCTCTGCGATCAGCGGTTTAGGCTATGAGTTGATCCGTCAGTTAGTCACTCAGAACAAGGCATTTATACGTATAGAGAAGATAGATTAGGGTCTACTTTTAGGCATCTGCTAAGAAATAGTTTAGTAAAATTCACTCTTACGAATCCGCGGGTAAAATCTAATGACCACTGTTTACCTACATATGCGCAAGAGTCCAAGTTAGTCGTGTCACCATGTCGTTCGCTACTGTGGACCGTGTTCCAAGAAATGACATATCCGGTGCAGGAAACCCAACCGGTACACAATCGAGGTAAACATTACGGTGAAAAAAAAATACATAATTTTTAATGTTTTTACACAAAAAAAAGCTTCTTGAAGCGAGCAATAATCCTCCCCCTATAGACGCTGGAGAATAATTTCTTGTGATAACGTCATAAGAAAATATTAATGGTAACCATAGCAACAATAATACGTTGCTATGGTAACCTTGTCAATATCTCACGTTCCCGTAACATGACACCATTGCTATGGTAACCTAAACATGACACTTTTTTGTGAGTGCAGTACGGTGTTCATCGATTTATAAGAAGTTATCGTGTCAAAAAAGATTTCTTGAAGCGAGCAATAATCTTCTCCCTATATTTTCTGCCGCTAAATAAATTGTCTTGTGTAAAGATCATTATTATGTCTTTGTCAAATAGTAAATTCACAGGTGGTTAAACGATACCCAAAATTATAATTTTATTGGAGTGTCTTTTAAGGACCTGGGTGCCTATTTTCTTAGGTGGCTCAAAGTACACTAAAATGTCGCCTTTAACCACCTTGAAGTGGAATAGACCGATTATAAAGCTTATATGTCAATGCACTGTCATAGATGCTCTACGTGCTCTACCAAACCACAGTCACGTCTGGTCTAGACACGGATTGCAGACCGGGAATGTCGTCAGACAAGTTTACAATACGTCTTAGTGACTGATGTATAGTTTTACTATATACTCTTTTTCTGTAAAGATCTATACACAATACATAATAGTTACGATGACCAACAAACTTCAACAGCCAATTTTACCCTGTCAGAAGTCAAATTTCCAAAAATCCTTTTTTAGTGCGCGCCTACGTTATAAAAGAACGAAGTTTTCTGAAGCTCTTGAAGTTTCTGAGTTTTCGTGATGTTTTCTCTTTAATATGTTTAGATTTTTCTATACTTGTAATAAAGAAAAAAAGGACAATCAGATTGCACTTGAAGCAAATAAATCAATTCTAGGCATTAGGGGTCTTAAAAACACCGCAAAAATAAGAAGAAGACCCTTGATCAGTGGCGGCGAGATAAAAAAGTTTCTCGAAGCAAGAAATAATCTATAGGAGAATAATTTCTTGGTTTTAGTAAAAAAAAACTGAAAAAGGAAAAGCAGTATCTTTAATTTAGAAGGAATTAAGAATACTGCTTAATATTTTCCAGAACCTTTACTAAAAGCAGGAAATTATTCTCTAGCGTATATAGGAAAAGGGTTCTTCAAAAAACCCTTTTTACCTGTGCTTATTTTTTTTATTTTTAGCCTATTCCATCCCACTGCAGGGCAATAGCCTCCCCTTTTTCCACTGTTCCCTGTCTAGTGCCAGCTGCGTCCAGTCCCTACGATGGGAGTTTACTAGCTTTATTTTATTATATTGTAGGAAAACACAACATTATAATAATGTTTCCACTTACTGCAATTGATCTAGTGGCGACTAAAATGTAAAACACTGTATGCTACTGTCTAAATACTTTCACAAAAAAATGTGTCAAAGCAAACATTCTCGCAAAATCGAGTGACATACTTGACATTATTTGCAAATTGGAAGAACAGTTATTCGGACTTATTATTATGAGCGTGTTTTACTTATTACCAAAGAATTTTAATATGAACAACCTGTGTCCGCAGTTTTACCCGCGTAACCCCCGATTCCCATGGGGGAATATCGGGATAAAATATAGCTGTGTCACTGTCAATGAATCAATGTGTAGTTTCGAAGTATATTTGTTACAAACAAAAAATATTCTCACTTTATAATATTAGTGTAAACTATCTGCGCTCTGCGGTTTTAGTCTCGATCCTAACCCTATTTTCGTAAAGCGAAAATGTATAAGAAACGAATTATCAACAAAAAACTGCAGTTTTTGTTGATAATTCGTTTCTTATATATTTTGGATTCTTTTGTAAAGTTTACCACTTTCCCAGAAAATAGAGCTAATCTAATGGTAAAAACCAGGTAGTAATTTTAAAACTATGATGTCTTGTTCAACTGCGTATTCTCAGACAATTTTCAAGGTTCGGTACCCAAAGGATAAAAACCGGACCCTATTACTAAGACTGTCCGTCTGTCTGTCACCAGGGTGTATCTCATGAACCGTGACAGCTAGAGTGAAAATTTCACAGCTTATGTATTTCTGTTGCCACTATAACAACAAATACTAAAAATAGAAGAAAATATATTTAAGTGGGGCTCCCATACAACATGGTATGGAACCCTTCGTGCGCATGTCCGACTCGCACTTGGCCGGTTTTTTTTTCTTTTAACTCAACCTCAGAACAATTAAGCGGCTTATTGTCTTGCAAATTGTTACTATTAAGGTCGCCTACATTTAAAATGCAAATATAATGAACTGTATTGTCTTTGCTACCTCGTTGATTGACGTTGCATTTGTATTTGACACAACGTTGCTACTTTCTTTCACTAGTTTGACTGAGTTTTAACCTACCTTTTGAAGAGGAAAGAAGTTTTTTTTTCTTTATTCATCATGTGCAGGTGCATGGTAAAAATTCGTTGACTTAAGGATAGGAGCGTCTTAAATATTTAGGGAACCCCTAAAGGTTTGAGTATTCGGGCGTTAATTCCTTAGTAAAACAGTCGAAAAAAGTCTTCCAATGTCTTCCACACAAAAAAGATTTCTTGAAGTGAAATATTCGATTTATTCCTCGTTTGTCCTAAAGTTTTGTCTCACATTTAAAAAAAATCTTATTTTGTCCCATATCACTATTGAAGTTGTGTTTTGTCCTAAATTACAAGTACTTTACATGTAGGTACAGTCTCAAAAAATAACTCTCCCTAAAAGACGTAAGTATTCAAAAAAATTCCTGTTTTTAGGGTTTTGAAAATAGCAGCAGTAAGCAGTATTCTTAATTTAAGAATATTGCTTTTAAATTAAGAATACTGCTTATCATTTTAAGGTTTTTTACTTAAACCAAGAAATTATTCTCCAGTGTCTATAGGGAGAGAATTATTTCTTGGTTTAATAAACCTTTTTTTCTGTTTCAAGTCTCTTTTCATCCTTAAACCGCAATCTATACTTAATATTATAAAGGCGCAAAAAAAATTGTTTATAACGAATAGGCTCCGAATCTACTGGACCGGTTTTGTTGAAAGTAGGTATGAGGATACATTGATTCATTGGGAATAAATAATAATAAATAAATAAATAATAAATATTGCACACATCGCCATCTAGCCCCAAGCTAAGTAACTAGACTTGTGTTATAGGTGCTAGACAACGAATATACTACTTATATACTTTTCTTTTGTAAATATATACTTATAATACATAGAAACAACCAGACCACAGACAAATATCTAAGCATAAATACTTGTCTGAGGCGGGAATCGAACCCGCAACCCTGTGTTTGTGGCAGTCCGGCATGGTGACCATTGTGCCAACTGGTCGTCGAATAACATATTCTACTTTTTATCCTGATATTCCCACAGAATCGAGAGATACACGGGTCAAACCTCGAAGCGCTGCTAGTTAAAATTAATGAGATAAGTGACAGCATAAGACTAACTCGACACCTATTCTAACGCCCGTATACAAAAACAGTACTTAAGTTGCTCTTGGATAAGTGAACGCACTGCGCTAAATGAGGCCCTATGATTGGTCAATTTAATGCTGCTCTCTTCACTGTAGCGAATCAGCGTCTTATTTGCGGCTCTATACATTCGCGCACCATGCAATCTCATAGGGTTAATTGTGAATACAGGTGTTAAACTTATAAGATCACCTAAAACAATGACATAGCTGTAATAAGTTCTCAGTTCCCACACTAACGGCTCAAAATACATAAGTGGCGTAACCCAAGGCGGTACACTTAGGGTTGCCAACTTTGTTTTACAAGAAATAAAGTAAATTGAGGTCTGAGAAGGAAAATAGACAGCAAGTTTTTTGCAGCAATATTGAGAATTGAATCAATAGAATACTTAAAATAAAACATAACATTCTCATTAAAAAATAATAATTGGGAAATAGCAGATCTTTTGCATTGCGGGTTTTTTGCAGCAATGTAAATAGTGGGAGAACCTGTCACAGTATTACCATCAATGGAAATCCATAAGGAAATAGTGGGATACACCCGATTCGTCTTATTAGTCTAAGTGTTCTTAGATAGGAAACATAAAATAAAATGGCGGCTGCTAGATTTGATTGTTAAACGTGATTTTTTTAATCGTCTTTTTTAATCAGGTCTATGTGACGTCAATGATGACGTGAAAACAGTATTTTGCATACTTTATTTTCGTTCAACAGTAAAAAGTATAATGTAGTGAAAAACAGTATAATACTGTTTTTGACAGTACGGTTGGCAACCCTAGGTACACTGGTACAGCCAGTAGCAGTAATGATTCGTTGATTGTTTACTCTAGTATCTGACTGGGCAGCGTTCAATGAACTTGTGTCAATGATGTATCATGATGGATACGGAAGCACTTTCCTGTCAAATTATTGAAGTTATACTTCTTTAGGCGCGTTATGAAAAAATGATGAGAGTGAAATTTTACAAAAGCGTCACACAAAATTCTCACGTCACACAAAATTCTTACGGGAGAAGTTGTTTAAATCTAAATTGAACTTTATTGATTGTGTTGACAATCCTTTTCCAGTCCAGAGTTTTTTGTCGGACGAGTTTTTTGTCGGACGAGTTTTTCGTCGGACGAGTTTTTGCCGGACGAGTTTTTTGTCGGACGAGTTTTTTGTCGGACGAGTTTTTTGCCGGACGAGTTTTTTGTCGGACGAGTTTTTTGTCGGACGAGTTTTTTGTCGGACGAGTTTTTTGTCGGACGAGTTTTTTGCCGGACGAGTTTTTTGTCGGACGAGTTTTTTGCCGGACGAGTTTTTTGTCGGACGAGTATTTTGTCGGACGAGTTTTTTGTCGGACGAGTTTTTTGCCGGACGAGTTTTTCGTCGGACGAGTTTTTTTTTTTGTTTTTTTTTTTTTTTTTTTTTTTTTTTTTTTTAATAATGCCAAAGAAGTATAACTTCTCACGCGCGTACATAAGTACACGCACCCATTTTTTTTAAATAAACAGTTAGTTAGTATAGACTACAAAACAAATTCCAACAAATAAAACTCTTAATCGAAACATTTTTAAACCGACTTAAAATAAGGAAAAAACTAAAAATTAAAAAAAAAACTAAAAAGCCGATTTTCAAAAAAAGCTCTTTCGGATAAAAATAAACTATTTAAATAGAGAAGATAAGTGAGAATTCTTTCGTGTCAAACTATTTAAATAGAGAAGATAAGTGAGAATTCTTTTAGAGAATTGTACTCTTCAAGAATTGGTAAATTTTACTCTGTTATTTTGCAAATTAGTTATTCCTTGACTAAACCGTTCGCGTTGGTAGAATACAAAACTGAACACCGACAAACATTTATTCGACAATACATTATTTCGACTTTATTGAAGGAAATCGCTTTACCGTAAAGTTTTACAACAGTTGTAGAAAATGGTTTTTAACTGAAATAGGTACGCCACTCTACTACCACCTTGGGCTTCCGTGTTCTAATACATGGGCCGCCGGGCGGTGCAGCCACAAAAAGACGGGTCGGAAAAGTTCTCCTGGCGACACTAAATGGCATATCTATTTTTTTTTATTTCTGTCTAAAAGTAAATATTGTAGACTTTTGCATGCAGTCACTAACTCGTACTTACTCACACACACATCAGACAAATCTTAGTGATTTTTGTGTTTCGTATGTTTTTTAAATTTTAATTTATAGTATAAACTAGCGACCCGCTCCGGCTTCGCACGGCTATATTATGCATGTATTATACATATAAACCTTCCTCTTGAATCACTCTATCTATTAAAAAAACCGCATCAAAATCCGTTGCGTAGTTTTAAAGATCTAAGCATACAAAGGGAAAAATATTGACATAGGGACGGCGAAAAGTGACTTTATACTATGTAGTGATGATAGTGATAAATAACAAAAAAGTTGGTGAAACCTTCCCTCTTTCTACAATAATGCAACTATTTAATCCAGCTTCGATTTGCTACAGTCCCGCATGACTAGCGAAGTATTAATTTCAAGTACTTAATTTGTTTCTGCAGTTGTCATTTTAGCTACGTTTTTAATCATGATAATTTGACACAGGTAGGTTGATTGAGTTGCTCAAAACAGGTTTAGCAAATTAAAAGTTGATTGACATTGGTTCAATTAAGAATTTTACGTAGCAAGACAAACGTCATGACCGTGATTCATAATATGGCGAATATTTTATATTAACTTATTTAGGACTAGCTGCACTCCGCGGTTTCACCCGCGTAACTCCCGATCCCGGGGGAATATCGGGATAAAAAGTTGCCTATAACCTTCCTCGATAAATGGACTATCCAACACAAAAAGAATTTTTCAATTCGAACCAGCAGTTCCTGAGATTAGCGCGTTCAAACAAACAAACTCTTCAGCTTTATAATATTAGTATAGATTGGGCATTATAGAAACCAACTGCACATCATACAAACATTTGAGGACCTCTGTGCCGCAATGGGCGCGGCCTGCGACGAAGATTGTGGGTTCGAATCCCACCGTCAAACAAGTAATTGTGTACAGATATTTGTGTTTATTGAAAGAAAGCATATAAAGATTCAATCCTAAGTATAAGGGTTGCCTAAAAGAGACCACTTTCATCAGTAAGACCGCTTATTGTGCACTCTGTTTAATTTTAATTTAGATTTTTATTTATATTTGTGTATGCAATAAAGCGTTCTATCTATCCATTATCTGGTTACCATCACACAAGCCTAATGGCTTAGCTTGGGGCTCGATGGTACAATGCCCTGCAATATTTATTTATTTACTTTTAAAGTTATTCAAAAAGGCTTATATTACGGGTGGTAGTTTAAAATCTTATATTTATTAGTTTTATTTATTTAAAACGGAAGGGAATCAAACCTACCACGTGCGTCGCAGGCGCCACTGCGTCATAGAGGTCAACACTATTAGAACTGAACACAATGTAACAAACGATACATAATCAGAATATAATCACATATGATTATTCCGGTAATGCTAAGGAAAATCCGTAATAAAGTATGGGTAATTTGAAAGTGAAAACTGTCTCAGAAGTCTTAATAATAATGATAAACATACATCGCAATTGGTTGGTACAGTTAGCATAATGTTCAGGTAGATATTTGTTTTTGATAAACTAGGTTAAGAGGAAAGTGTACCGACGCTCTTTCCATACAAACGTAGTCGACTGTTTCCTCCCTGGATAATGACACTATAGCAAATATTTTTGTTGCATAAAACTTATAACTGCCATGACCATGCCCCTATGATTTTTTTTTTTAATTTTTAAATCTTAATTTCAAAAAGCAAGACATAGGGGCATACTCATGGCAGTTATAGGTTTTATGCAACAAAAATATTTGCTATAGTGTCATTATCCAGGGAGGAAACAGTCGACTACGTTTGTATGGAGAGAGCGCAGGTAGGTACTACCCTTAGTGGTTAGACCAGAAGCGCGATAGAGGTGTCTTTAAAACAGTTTTGGGGTGTCAACCGCTAAAATCCATAAAATGATATTCTGGCCCAAGAGCCCACGACGGCCAGACCTTCGTTATTTTATAAAAGCTGAAAGTTTTTCTATGCATGTCCCCTATACAGTTAAGAACGACCAGGGAGTATAGAGTTTGGGTTGTGGTTACTTCGGCAGATAACAGGTAGTTAAGGTGTATAAAATAGTAGCTTAAATTCGTTAAAGTATAAAGCTCAATTTTTTTATATGTTCTTCGGGATAACTATAGAAATCTCGCTATTCATTGCCGGACACTTATGACAGTTGCTACCCCCTGCCAGACACCCCTAAACTTTAATAAATTATTATTATACTTTCGTTATAGTATAAAAGCTGAATTTTATATATGTTACTTGGGGACCTATATAAAAATGTTACCCCAATAGCCGGACAGTTTTAATGGTTTTTACATCTTGCCAGACACATTGAAAGTCCGCTGTAGTAACAACTGTTCAAGCGGGTGTGAGTGAGATAGGGTGCTTAGTCGACTGCGATCTTTTACTGCGCATCATGTGTTGTTAACTGATGTATTGAGCAGTTCAGCAGTAAAATAATTAAAAATTAGAAAAAAAAAAAAAAATTCACGTACCGCGTTTAGACAAATTAATCAAGCGACCACCGCCCGAGTGGTTTTCCACGGCGGCCATCGCTCGATCAAAATGCCTAAACACACGTCCGTGCGGATCATCTGCCACCATTTTTAGGATGCTGTTGCTACTCTCCCTTAACCTCTTGACCAATGATGCTACTTTTTTACGAAGGACAGCGTTACAGCCATCCGTTCGTGTACGAGCAAACATTTCGAACGCACTACAATATGGGGGGAATCTCAACAGCATCCTAAAAATGTTATTATATTGAATACGTAGGGTCTCTAGCGATCTCTTAGCACAGCTGAACCACAGACCGCCCGTGTACAGACCCTGGCAATATGCCCTGGCAATTGATAAATGAGCAGTTTTTTCGTGAAATAAAAGTGTAATTTTAATAAAAAGTGTTATCATGGCAGATACATTAATTTGTTTCGTTTGTAATAAAAGTGTTGGTAAAATAATATTGTTTTCGGAGGAAACGTTAAAAAAATGTCAAACTATTTTGAAAATCAGAAAAAAACATAACCTCGAATATAAAGACATTATTTTACCTGATGAGTATACAAAACAATGGTTATCACTGGGAATTTTATACTGGACTTATGAAAAAATACTTAACTTCTGAACCTGAAAATTCGACAAAAACCGTAAAAAACAAAAATCTGCCAGTGGACCTACAGACAATAGCTCAACAACCTCGTCGTTGAAGGTTAGTATCAGACGGTCTAAAACGCAAGTTGTCTTATGTGGCAACTTGTCTTAAAATCATGTGGACTAATTTGCAACTAGTCTTCAATGTAAGTCGTCTATGAAGCAACTCGACATAATTGTTTTTTGTCAACAGCTCTGTTATCATTACAACATAAATACAAGTCGCCTAAAAAGATAGGTCGCCTATGAAGCAGCTCGTCTATGTTATAATTTGCCTACATATCAAAGTGACAAAATAGCAACTCGTCATTATTCGATATCTTCCTATCAGCGGTAGCTTGAAACCCTACATTTATGTTACTTAGATTGTCGAAAATATGCTTGTCATTATTGAAAAAAATAAGTGTATGTTTAAATTCCTATATTTTAACTAAGAAATAAAACTAAATTAATATAATTATTCATCTTTATTCCAGAGATACAGCTATCTACTTAAACTTATATTATTGAACAAATTTTAAATGAGTATAGAAATAATCTCTTCCACAAACGTCCGTGCACCCCCAAAACTCGAAAACCATTTTTTTGTATTTTATAATATTTATTAAAATAACATTTTTTACTTTATATAAATGACTATGAACGTAATAAAATTATTTTTTTATTGGATATTTTAAAAGCTCGCAATCGACTAAGCACTCGCGCTCGCACCTACAGCGGACTTTCAATGTGTCTGGCAAGATGTAAAAACCATTAAAACTGTCCGGCTATTGGGGTAACATTTTTATATAGGTCCCCAAGTAACATATATAAAATTCAGCTTTTATACTATAACGAAAGTATAATAATAATTTATTAAAGTTTAGGGGTGTCTGGCAGGGGGTAGCAACTGTCATAAGTGTCCGGCAATGGATAGCGAGATTTCTAAAGTTATCCCGAAGAACATATAAAAAAATTGAGCTTTATACTTTAACGAATTTAAGCTACTATTTTATACACCTTTACTACCTGTTATCTGCCGAAGTAACCACAACCCAAACTCTATACTCCCTGGTTGTTCTTACCTGTATAGGGGGCATGCATAGAAAAACTTTCAGCTTTTATAAAATAACGAAGGTCTGGCCGTCGTGGGCTCTTGCTCTATTCCTACTGGTCGTTAAGGTGAAGTTATGCTTTGTATTGTCATACACTTCAAAACATGATTAGAGTGATTTGTCTCGATAGAAAAATATCGTGAAAATCGTTAAAAAGCGGCTTAATTTTTTTTTTAATTAAAATTTTACGGCGATTTTAAACAAAAAAAACAAGTACAAAATTTTGTGTTTTCGTAAATTTTACATCAAATCCCATAAGTTTGTACAGATGGTTTTTTACCGGACGGTTTGTTACACACAAACACAAATACTTTAATTAAAAGTACTCAGTGTGATTATTATTATTTTCAACATGTTAGCTATGTCTTTAGTTGTGTGAGTGGTATAAGCTGCTACCCGCTACACCAACTGACATGGGTTCGATCCACAGGTTACGTTGTTATAATGTTCCAATAGTGCTGCACAGGATTGTAAACGTTACAGTGGGCAAGAGACTTTTGACCGTTGATTGTACTTACCAGATTTTCTGAAACAAAGCGATAAAGTGTTCAAATTGTATTTTAATTGCATCTTTTCAAACCATTTATAAAGTTTGTGCAACTGAGTCCATAGCTCGATGAACCGTAAAGTATTAACAATAGATTGATAGAATACAATAGTTACATTGAAGTGAGCAGCAGTTGACCGTGGGATTCGGAAGTGACCAGGCTATTTACGCCGGTTCAGCTCGTTTAAGAGGTACTTTCTAAGCTTTTCTATCAACTACCATCCTAATGCTATAAAATTTCTTGTTTAATTACTTAATTATTAATAGAAAACTTATCAAACACGCTTGAATTACCTATTCAAATAAAACTACTTATAAACAAAATATATTAATAAACCAGTTGCACCCTCAAACAAAAAAAAAATGGGTGCGTGTACTTATGTACGCGCGTGAGAATTTAAGTATTAAGAAATAATTTTCCAGTCACATATAAATAATTAATTACATTAAAATAATTATGTAGTAGTAACCTCTTTGTACTAACCTCATTTTCAGTTTCACGTAGGTAGTAGATATAATATGCAAACTATTTGGTTTTATGACAGCTGTCATCTTGCGGTTTGCGGACAACTTCAACATGTGAATTTTCCGTGTGACGGTGCTGCGCGCGCATAATAAAAATTCACTCTCATCATTTTTTCATAATGCGCCTAAAAAAGTATAACTTCAAAAAAAGTTACTGCGAACTATTTCCCCTTTAGAGGTCGAATTTCCACAAATCCTTTCTTAGTGCGCGCCTACGTTCTTAATGAAACCCCCATGCAAAGTTTCAGACTCTAGCTCTTATTAAGAGATTTATTGATAGTCTCTCTCTTTTAAATCAGTTTACTAAAACAATTAGCTAAACATAGAAATCGAATCAAAGAACCCACCCTATCGCGCTTTTGGTGCAAAGGAATCATGCTTTCAGCATTGTCCTTTTGTACGGCTATGAATATCATTTCCACCATGAATAAAATAAAATAAAAATAAAATAAGCCTTTATTGCTGTTAACAGTTTCACTTAATAGTTTTGTTAAACCTAACCCTATGTAGATAACTATCTTAATTTTATATTAATGTATTGCTTAATTTTATATTATAATCTGCATTCGGTTGGTCTACAGCTTGTCTTTCGACAAAGGCCTCCTCTAAAGATTTCCACTCCGTTCTATCCTTTTCCACCATGAAAAATCTGGTGCAAATACTTTTATACCTTTTCCTCCGTCGTTCCCTCAGTGCTGAGTATCTTGACTCTCCAGATGCAGTCGAATCAATGGGTTATGTCTGATGCCTGGGTACTGGAGTATCAGTGCCTTACTGATTTATATGACTAGGTATCCGACTTAATTAAGGTCACGGGAAGTCATTGGACGCAGAGAGCATGCGATCGATAGCTCTGAAAGTCTTTGGGGGAGGCCTATGTCTAGCAGAGGACATCTTGTGGCTGATATTAGGAGCTGGGTATATCCAGCTGTTCGGATACCTGGTCCATCTATCGTTTGGTTATCCCTAGTTAATTTTAATATAAAGTAGGCCTAACGAGTTTGTTAAGTAAAGAAAGTGACAATCCAAATTTATTCATAAGATAAAACCAAAATCTTTAACTAAAATCTTAATATCACGACTTTGTAATCACTTCCCACGGGAGAAAGTGTCTCAATCCCGGCATAGAGATTGGAGACCGATTCTAAATCATTCGATAACTGTGTAAATTGTGACTTATTGCGCATTTGCACCTGCGTGTCTGTAGAGATAACAATTCTGCAGAAATATTGAATAGATCACTTATTTTTAGTGAAATGTAACAGTTACTTATTCTTCTTCTTCTTTCCCTTATCCCGGCTCATCCAGGGTCGGGCCTCCTCGTATTTTTGCGCCAGGTTGTACGATCCTGGGTTGTCAAGTGGTTTAGGTTCTGCGACTTCATCAGCTTGTCCATTCTTGTCCACCATGTATCGGGTGGTCTTCCTCTACCCCTAGATTTCACTGGGATGTTCAATTCACAATTTTTTGTATGAATATTATGTCTAAGCTTCAGTGGCACTTCCATCTATCAATACGACTAACTTCGAGGGTATGAATTTTCCGAAACCTTACCTCTTAGCGAATGCTTATGGTATAACATATCTGTATTGCAAAAACCTGATATTTATAGATAGTCGATACGCTCTTTTCTGTTCTCGAAGTCTTCTATCCATCCATCTCAGCCTCGGCTTGTCCAATCCAGGACGTAGGCCTCCTCCATCCTCTTCCACTTCCGACGGTCAAGAGCCGTTGCCCTCCTGGCCTGCGTGTCATTTGATATCGACTTTCCAATAACCCCGTCACCGGAGTAAATTTCGAACGGTTTTGAATCGGGCCCCCACACGATCCAACTAGGTCGTATTATCGATAATGTATCAATAAAATGTCATTTAATATCTCAACCACCTTGGATCTTAGTTGATTTATAGTACGCGGTACGAACTTTGTTACGTAAGCTTAGCGCCATGTGGTCGGATTAAAGGTGATTACACAATGCACATACAATGACTATAAACGATAAAGATATAAAAACTGATTTAAATTACGTTGGGATTAAAAAGTAGCCTATATTATATCCACATACCAAATTCAGGGGGTATATCCCCCTGAATTTGGTATGTGGATTTACTCGCATTCTACAAATCGCTAAAGCCTAACTTTAGCGATTTGTAGTTTTGACCTTTGTGAGCATGATCACAAAAAACCCCATGAGTTTCTTGTGCTTTCTACTCATCGGTTGGCGCGTTCCGAAGGCACCCAGCCTAACTTAGATTTTAAGACTATTCAAAGTGAACCCATGAACTGTACTTGAATATTCTAAATTAATTTTTTTTTTAATTTTGACTTTATTTTCCGACTGGCGCTAAAAAAGCAAACAATCAGGCGGTGAAAGACCTTGGCTTGGGGCGACTTCTAGCCTTACCTCTTAGAAAAAGTCATGGGGCCAAGTGACTCGTCGCTTTCCATCATACTGTTCTCCTTTTTAGCGAGTATGCTACATCCTCGACCTAATCGTCGCTACTTGCGATGAGATCTAATGCATGCAGCCTATATTATGTAAAAAAAAAAAGTTTTATTTAAAACCAGGCCAGTACTTTCAGAGCCTTTTTACTACAAACAAAAGAAATCTTATCTCTTTAAAATGTGTTTTTAACAATTTACACTATTTAAACATCAGTTTTCAAAGGCTCATTTTTAAAGTACCGTTATTGTTTAGAAAACTGTAAAATGTCGTCATCCTAACTGAAAGGTTCCACTTTGTCGCCGCGTCACAAAAGCTATTCGATAGCTGGGTACGCGCGAACTTCACATCGCCATTCCCTTTACGAATTTAGTGCCGTGAACATCGCGAATTCTCTTCATTGACAGTTGGTGAGAATCGCTCGCTACCGTAATAAGTTTGTGCGTAACCAATCTGTAGACAGCTTTACGTAATCGAAGGCTTCGTTTGTCGATTTCTGCGATCTGTCCGCGATAGCCACTCGGAGACGAACGCGTGCGCTGCGTTCTAAGTTCTACGAATATTAAATATTACGAATTATAAATTAAATTTAAAAAGTGTTTTTGCTGTGACACTATTGGTGTAATTATAAGTATTGAATTAGACTAGATACTTGATTAGATTTCTATAAAATCTGATTTGAAGTGATTTGTTAATATTTCAGTATTTTGGGAAATTCTTTTCCGCAAAGGATTTGTTTGTGTAAGTTAAACCTAAACTACATATTTTTTATAAAATTTTTACTCAGAATAATATTCATTTTTGAAACTTTTTATCTGCTGCGCTGTAAAAAAAAACACTTGATGTTAAGAGTATCACATACCAATGACATTTTTGATGGAATAATTGTTTTCACCCCTTAAATTGTAACAAAATGTTACGTCATTGATGTCAATCTCTTAAATAGTTTGTATTCTAATTAAAGATTAACGAAGAAATTACAAGTCTAATTTATAATTAATGAATTAACAAAAAATAGTAACACTGACCAATATTAAGGGGTGGGGGGAAAGAGCTGCTTCTTACTTACCTTCCAAGCTACGATGTGGTTTATGGCGTATCAGCCCCCCTAGACAAGATTGCTTTCTATTAGCGATATCGGCAATCGACGAGACTTTTTTTGGTTATTTTTGTATGAAATTGACATAAGTCAATGAAAAATCACGTAGGCTTGCGTAAAAGAAAAAAAAGATAAATAAGTATCATCTTATGCCAATTTTATACAATTATTTATGTCAATTTCATACAATTAAATCTATCGATTGGCGATATCGCTAATAGAAAGCAATCTTGTCTAAGGGGGCAGAATTTTCTGGAAGAAACCTTTTCTACCCCGAAGAAAAATCCCCTATAAATATTACATTGTAGAGTCCGGTCTTCTAAATTATTTAATACATAAGAATTCTTAAATATCACGGTTAAACCTTTTAAAATGCAACTGCAGTTGTAATTATCCAAGTTTCCGCTATTAAAGTATTTATCCCAGTGCTTGCGAGGCTCACGATTGTTGAGATAAGAAGCACTACTTACAAAACTGTTTTATGCAAGAATGCAATATTATAATATTATTGCGAGAATTTTAAATGATCCTCCAGTAAAAAGAACAATCTAGTAAATGTCAACAAATTGAATAAAATAATAAAGAAGTCAGTTAAAAAATAAAAATAATCATGTTTTGCTATTAAACTTGGTATTGTAAAGGGCCTTACTTGTTGGCTCGGCCCCATGCACGCTTTCCAAAGTTCCAGGGCTTCATAGCCCCGTGATATGAGACCTTTAATAACCTTAAAAAAGTATCGAGAACTTTTTGTATATTTGTTAAATGTCAACCAATTAAATAAAAAGAATAAAACATTGAATATATTAATAAAAACAATGAAAAACAAAGTTGAGTCAAGATCAAGTTGCCATCTCTTGCGCAAGATGCAAATGTAAGTTTGTACAATTTTGTTGTAACGAATTGTTTTTGAAACTAGTTTTCGAACGTTACTGTAAGATTTTACTGCACCACATTGTTCTAAAAACTTCGTGATTAAAATGTTTTGAATACAAAAATTGAAATACCTTTTTTCCGTATCCCGTCTTCGTATGGCGGGTTACGGCATGAACTTAGCTAAAAAATACGGGTCGAACTGTGAACCCCTTTCTGTGAAGCCGGTTAAAAACAAGGCAACATCAACAGATGGATATCTGGTAAACTCCAAGGCGAAACCTTGTAAACAAGAACAATTAACCTACTGACTACAAAGACAATATGGATAATAAATATACAACCGTAAAAATATATAACTTCAACTATATTAAAAATACTTATTGCAACATTATTGCTCATTGTTATGGTAACTAAACATAAATGGTGTTTAAGTTATAGCCATCATTATTGTGATTTATATCGCTTAAACTATTTATTTGATTGCTTTTTAATAGTTATATCTATACAAAATAAAGCGAGCTGCTTTCAAACATGGAAAGGCACTGAGTTTGACAATACTGGATTTTTCTTAGTGTGGAACTCATAAATCCTGTAAAACTATTGTCAAATCTTTATTGTACTCTTACTCTATTAGTTTGCTTAAATATATTTTATCTTATCTTACCGTGAAATCCTAAATGTTTAGGGGGAATATAGGGACGAAAATATCCTAATATGAAGTCCCGATATTTTCACATTTGCAAAACTTGATAAACAGTTTTGTTTCTCCTGTCATTTCTTTTTTGTTTCTTTTTAATAGTATTTGAATTATTAAATAGTTTGCCTGAGTCTCTTTGAAGAGACGAGTATAATTTAAGATACATTCAGCGAAGTTTCTTCTATACCATCATTATCAAAAAATGGGGTGCCACAAGGCTACTTGCTTGGTCCTCCTTGTTTCCTAATTTGACCAAAAGATTAATGTGGAATTTTCAATAGGTTACAACTGTTACTACAAGGCTTCATGCTAGGTCCTCTTTTAAACATTTTATACAAAAAAGATTCCGTATATGGATACATAATCTATTGATTTAAATGCGCACTTCCTACGTATGCCATATTGAGCCGATATAAAAACCATGACTTAATTCATTAGTTCACAACCGAATACGTGTCTTATCTAGCATCTCGAAAACTTTTTGTCACATTACTTACATCTCACGTTTATCTAGTTTGTAATCAAATTTGAAATGTCTTGTATCATCAATAAGGTACATTATTGATTGTATTTATCTCGTAGAACCTGTATTGGCCAATAGATCATGGATCAAGAAAAACATCGTCATTGTTAGCAAAGCACATTAATACAACGACCTCGACCCTCTTGCACTTTATAAAATCTGTTTGTTGTACATTTATTGAAAACTTTATAGTTTTCATATACAGTGTGTAAGAAAAACCCTGTAATAATAATAAATAAACAATCATTTATTTCAGACTGCAAAATGTAATGTAAGGTCCCTCTTAGGTACTTGTATCCTCAGGACAAACAAAAAATATCTTTTGCATGAAAATGAAAAAGATTTATTTTATTTTCCGGAAAATTGCACTTATTTCTTGGATATTTAGGGGAACTTTCAAGATGTGACAACACCATAAGTATTAGCAGTGGGCCTATATTAAACAGTGGTATTGTCACAATATCAAAATTCCCCAAATTATGGGTAAATAAGGGTAATTTTCCCCAAATTCTTTTCTTGTTCCCTTCATTTTAATTTTTTATATTTTTTTTGGTAAGTTCCGTGTGAACCTACTTGTACCTAATAGGGATTTTACAGAGTTTTTATTACACACTGTAAATATTAGTTTACTTTAACAATTCTAAGTACTATACTTACCTATTCTAATATTTCCGGTTACTAAACCGCTGATATCTATATTTCTTGTGGTAATATCAAGTGTCAACAATATAAAGTTTATTTACCATACTTTATTCTGCTGCTTATAGTAGTTTCACTGGTCGATATAAATTACCCTATCTTACCTGCTCCAGACCGTCGCTGATGCCTTTTCTGTCAATTTCACGTCTTTATTAAAGCTGCGGTCCGAATTGGATGAACAGCGCTTACAGTGATAACAGCTTACGGCGTATCAACCTAGCTATATGTCCATTTCGGACCTTATCAGAGACTAACTGGAGCAATTAACATAGGGTTGTTGATTTCGACTCCTACGCCCGAATACTGAAAGGCTAATACTGAAACTTATCTTAAGTGGAAATTAAATTGACAATTTAGTGTATGCTTGAATATGATTGGAGCATCTTAAATAATTAGGGGACCCCTAAATATTTGAAAGTCGTTTAAAGATTCGGGCGCGACGGGAGTAACCAAACATAAATCGTTTTAGAAGATAGAAGATAAATTATTTCTCAATTAATCAACTATTCATTAATATTCTTTGATTAAATTAAAAATAGCGGTAGATACGTGACTCGCTTCTACGCATGGACCTCATTTAAATATTTTTTCTTTCGAAGCTATATTAACCAGTTACATTTTCCAGATACAAAAACCAAACCCCTAATCCAACCGAAGCCAGCATCATCAGCCAAATCATCGTCATCCAACTCCACAAACTCCACACCGACTCGAACAAATTCCAAAGAAGAAATCCCTGATGATAATATCAGTCAAAGTTCCCTAGGTGGCGGGATTAAGGGTAAATTGGCTGCATTGTTCAGTAAGGAGCAGACGATCAGTGAATCTACTATCGCTAATAAGTTCAAACAGGAGAGGGAGAAAGAGATGGAGATGTTGCAGAACAGATTTCATTATAAGGTGAGTAAATTAAGTTCAAATATAATAATATGTCTTAAGGTGAACGCAGATTGATCAGAGCCGAAAGAATCGAATTTTGCCGTCCACGGAAAAAGGTACCTTCACTATCACTACATAGTATAAAACAAAGTCGCTTTCTCTGTCCCTGTGTCCCTATATCCCTATGTATGCTTAAATCTTTAAAACTTCGCAACGTATTTTGATGCGGTTTTTTTTAATAGATAGAGTGATTAAAGAGGAAGTTTATATGTATAATACATGCATAATATAGCAGTGCAAAGCCGGGGCGGGTCGCTAGTATAATAATAAAGATAAGGTACCTACATTTATATTTCCGATGGCGTCATCAGAGTCAAAGGCATCGTCAGAGGCGGCCGACTTTGAAATATAAATGTACCTTATCACTATTAATTTATGGTACCTTTTCCTGTGGACGACAAAAATTCGATTCTTTCGGCTCTGATCAATCTGCGTCCACCTGTAATAGCTGTCCCGACAAACGTTGTTTTGCCATTTACAAAAAACAAGGAAAAAAATTAAAAATAGATGTTCGATTCTCAGACCTAACGAATATACACAAAAAATTTCATACAAATCGGTTCAGCCGTTTAGATGGAGTTTGCCAATTAACATCGCAACATAAGAATTTAATATTTATAGGGATTTCTGAGCATGGTAAGTGCCCTTCGGATTAGCTAAAGTCCCATTCACTCGAAAAGACTGATAGTTCTTCACTAAATAAAGAACTTCTTAGTGAAGAACTCACTCTGACATGGCAGTTTCTTCACAATGTTTTTGAAACGAAACTCCTTATCGCGGGTTGACGAGGGCTGACCTAGCCGAGACAAAATGCAACGCGTTACGAAAACATGAAACGAATAAAAAAAAAGTAAAGAGACTTCGTTCTAAACACGTGTCCGCGACACAGGATCGATTCAAAGATACCGATCAAGATTAAAATCTTCAGAATAAAATTGGTATTTTTAATTGTTTGATAATAAAATCAAGTTTAAAAAACATCTATACAAAAAACGCATTTGAAATACCAAAAGAAATCAAAAACAAGTTCGGTGCAGTTTCCTTTAGCAGAATTGTCAACTAAAATGGGCAGTAAATTGCCAGTTGAATAAGCTATAACCTAGCCTTATAAAGCTTGTAAGAAAAGCTGCTCAATCAAGTAGGATGTTACTTTTCTAGGGTTCCGTACCCAAAGGGTGAAACGGTACCCTATTACTAAGACTCCACTGTCCATCTGTCTGTCTGTCACCAGGCTGTATCTCATGAACAGTGATAGCTAAACAGATGATGTATTTCTAACAACAATAATAACAAATACTGAAACAGAATATCATGGTACGGAACCTTTTGTGCACGAGTCCGACTCGCACTTGGCCGAGTTTTTTTAATCAATTTTTTTTTAAATCACTTTTTCATACATTTTATTGTAATGCTATAACATAAACCCACGATCCAATAAAAACTAAAAGTTCGTAAATTATATATGGACGGCCTATCAATCAGTGACAATCTTTAAGTCTAAGGCTTTCAATCAAATAGTTTTTTTTAATTAATTGAATTCTACTAAGTACTTGTCGTTTTTAATTACCTACCATATTAAGAAAGTTGTCCAATAAGAGTTAAAGTTTAATAGGCAAAACTAGATTAACTTTTTTATACTAGTACCAAATAGCCCTATAGATGGCGCTGATATCTAATTCTAGGATGAAACTACCTTGATTGCCTTTGGGGAAGGAAAATGATTAATTATCATCCCATACAGCCTCGTTTCACACTTCGTTTATTATTGCCCTTAGAAATGTTTAAAATATTTATCTGTAGCAAAGTGGGTCTGCTATTTATCGAGCAAAGGGGTGAATATTAGCCCATGTATACTCGTTATACACTTCATCGATTATTATTGGCCATAGACATCTTTAAAAGATATTGATCTGTAGCAAAGTGGGTCTGCTATTTATCGAGCAAAGTGTTAGTTATTAGTCCATGCAGACTCGTTACACACTTTGTGGATCTTTACTGGCCATAGAGATCTTTAAAAAATATTGATTTGTAGCAAAGTGGGTCTACTATCTATCGAGCAAAGTATTAGTTATTAGCCCATGCAGATTTGTTACACACTTTGTTGATCTTACTGGCCAAGAGATCTTTAAAAAAATATTGATGTGTAGCAAAGTGGGTCTGCTATTTATCGAACGAATATCGACTGGTTTCATTCTTCGTCGATTTTTACTTTAAAAATGATCCTGTAGCAATCTGGGTCTGTTATGTATCGAGGCATCTGAAACTAGTCCTTTTTTAAGTAAGCCTTATGACAAGACCATAGAACTGTGAAACTAGCAACATTGACAAACTATTAGGTACCAAATAGGTCAAGAAAAACATACATCGCGTAACAAAATTATTGTATGGAGTGATAACTCTTCACACCTTTTAAGTAACATGGCAAACCTTCACAATGAGCTTTGATGAGCAATTTCGTAACGCGTTGGACTCTATTTGCATGTTTTAGGTAATATAGTAGAGAAAATGAAAGTTTTTGTGTTGCACAAAGATCTACACATTAAGCGACCTGCACATGATGCTATTTATCCGAGTCGACTTTTACAATTTGTGTAAAAATGAGGCTGGGAAGATAAAAAATAATGTTTTTTTTTTACCCCAGAATTAAGAAGTGTTGTTGGCCTAGTGGTGTATAACTCGGTTTTTATTCCAAAGGTCGTGGGTTCGAATCCCGACCAATAATAATATAAGCCTTTTATTCCCAACTTAGTACAATTATTGATGTTTTAACTAGCTAATTTGTTATAGAAAATCCCTAAGTTCGGTGTGCCTTTTGGCATAGGCCTCCTCCAACCCCTTCCAATGTGTCCTATCTCTAGCCACTCTGGACCAGAAAGGGCCGACTGTCTGTTTTAGGTCATCCTCCCATCTCTTGATTTGGCCACCTCTACTTCGTTTCCCTCTCTTGGGTACCAGAGGGTACCCAAGCCCGACCAATAGAACTAGTTAAAACTTAGTAATAGGTTCCCGTTTTTACCCTTTGGGTACGGAACCCTAAAAAGTAATCTGAGTGAAGGCTACTTTTATTTTTTTATTTTTTTTTTCTTGAGGAAAATGCATTGAACTGCATCCCCACCGTCCCGGGGGGGAGCGATGGGGTATGTGGGGCTCTCCGGCCGTGAAGCGGCCGGCCTACCCACTAAAAACCTCACGATGTCCAGTCTCGCCGCCATGTGCCGGGGGTAGCAGGACCGCTCGCGCTTAACTGCTACTACCCCCGACGACGGCTGGCCTCGGCAGGCCTCCTCTCGAAGAAAAAAATCCCTCGCGAGAGGCGGCGTGGACACGCCGCCGCCATCTCGGGCTTTTCTACTGGCGACGAACCCCCCCGAGTCCGCCGCCACGAGCCATTTAGGGCGGCAGACGGTCATCTCTGACCGTCCGCCTAGGGCGCCGGGGGCGCTGCGTCCCACGCAGCAGCTCGCGTGCCCTCTCGTCAGCCTCCTTCACCGACATTACGTTTTCGCAATACTGGCGCATCGCTTGCCAGGATTCATCGCTACCGACAATGGCTGTAACTATGGCCGGCAGCGAGAGATCCCGCCCAATCACTCTCACCAGTTCTTGCCTCGGCTCCATCCAAGCCGGGCAAAACTCCAGCGTGTGTTGAGCGGTGTCAGAACTACAACTGCAGTGGTGACACCGCTCCTCACCCTCCCTTTGGATCCTACACAGGTACCTACCAAAGCAGCCGTGCCCGGTAAGCACCTGTGTTAGACGAAAGCTGAGAGCCCCATGGTGCCTCTCGAGCCACTCCCTTAAAATGGGCCGTATTGCGTCCACCGTGATGCGGCCATAGCCCGGCCGTTCTAACTGCATCTCCCACTCCGCCACAAGGATCTGGCGAAGCTCCGTCCGGCGCCCCTCCACCTCCCTGAGCGCCGGACGGTCACCTCGGCTTCGCGCTTCCTCACGCCACTCATAGAGCGATGCGAGGGATTTCGCCTCAAGATCCCATGGCGGAGATCCGGCGAGCACACGGGAGTGAAGGCTACTAAGTTGGGATCAAGTAACCCAAGTTGTCTCGGATAAAATTGTATCTTTACTATTTACACATTTAGGACTTATCTTATATTCTCCAAACTTAATTTCCCTATAACATTTCAGCCTCCACCACCGAAACCCGCAGACTCCGACGATGAAAGCGACACAGAACCATCTGACAAGGCTCCTTTAATGAGAAGTACCACCAGCCTGAACAATGCTATTAAGAAGCCGGAAATAGTTGCAAATGTTCCTAAAGTCACGTTTGAGAAGTCTGAGACCAATCAGGAGAGGAGTGATGTTGTCTCACAACCTGTTAAGAGAAGAAGTAAGTTTTTTTCTTTTGATTTTTAGGTTTCTCTTTTCATATGGCCAGTGTCAAGTAATTTTAGCGTTAAGAGGATCACATACCAACATCATACCAATGACATTTTTGATAGAATTTTTGTTCCGAGGAATATCAGTTTAATCAATTAATTACCTCACAAAAATTAATAAACATCAAAATTTTACAATATTAAGGACAGAAAAGAGCTACCTTTTTATTTTCTGATAGACATAAACTTAATTTTTAATTTCATGCGAATCCTACTAATATTATAAATGTGAAAGTTTGTGTGTGTGTGTGTGTGTATGTATGTTTGTTACTCCTTCATGCAAAAAATACTGGACCGATTGCGATGAAACTCGGTATGTAGATAGCTAGAGACCTGGATTAACACATTGGCTACTTTTTATCCCGATATTCCCATGGGATCGGGGAAACCGCGGGGCGCAGCTAGTTACAAATAAATACAGAAATGTTGACTTGTATAAGTACGTGGTATTTAACTCTCATAGGATTTAATTAGTCATAACCTCTACTTTTGTTCGGTTCATCGAAATATTTCAATATATTTATGCTACACGATATTTATTTATGAGTCATATTTAGCGGTAATGTGTAAACTGACTTCGAATATTCTGAGAAAACTGTGAAAAATATAATGTTTTCTCACGAGTAAAACAGTAACTTACATATCTAGTTATTTAGAAATATGTAGTTACCTACTGAGTGACTGGTTAGGTTCTAATTGAATGCTAATAGATTAAAATCGCCCCACAAAAAAGAGCAGTTTTTTTATAATTGTATCTAAAACAGTACAATAGCACTTATAATACTTGATCCAACGAAGGGTTTCTGATATGAAAAGGGGTTGTCTAAACGTCTACACGAATAACTTTTGAAAAAAAAAAACGAAGTTTTTGGAAAAATCTTTATGTACGGGACTTATATACTCGCAGCTAGTGTATAAATATCGATTAGCACAAAGATTATGCAAGTCGATTATGAAGACGCTGCGGGACCGATTTCAAAATAAGGAAATGCTTTCTAAATTGCTTTTCTATTACATATGCGGTACTTAAGGACCTATACCTACCACTTTCATACTTTACTATTGGATCTAGTCTGGTATCCCTAGCACGAGTTGGGCATAAGCAATTGAAGTATGTCCGCGACAATATAGACTCGTGCGGCTAATATTCTGTATGAATAGTTGATGAATGCGTGATCCTGGCAGGACCACAGGACACCGTAAAATTTCGTGTTTTTGACCATGTCATGGTTTAGTCTGTAACTAGCGACCCGCCCCGGCTTCGCATGGCTGTATTATGCATGTATTATATCTAAGAACCTTCCTCTTTAATCACTCTATCTATTTAAAAAAAACCGCATCAAAATCCGTTGCGTAATTTCAAAGATCTAAGCACACATAGGGACATAGGGACGGCGAAAAGTGACTTTATTTTATACTATGCCGCAAAATAAGAGAATTTGTTAGTGGCGTTTGTATAAGGGTTAGGCAATAAAATAGGTAGGTATGTCACGGAAGGATCAAAAAATGTCAGTGGTATGTGATCCTCTTAAGCGCTCCTAGCTGAATTTACAGTAAAACATGTCCTTTCTTCCAGGTTCTCAAGACTCGCCAGTAGTCCTAGCCGTTGTTGACGAAGTGAAACGAATCAAAGTGAACGAGAAAGACGCGCAAAATGGCGCCATTTCCCAACAGCCGCGGCTCTACCCTCACTTGTCTGATATAGAGACGGATCAGACGGCGTCTGAGGAGTATTCCGACTGTGGTGGAAGGTGCGGACATTACACACTTGAGTGTATTTTTTTTTTCTTGTGTATCTGATTTGTTTCAGGCTTTTATTGAATAGGAATTTTGTCAAAGAAGAAGCAGCTGTGTCGGAACACATCATGGATGGAGATAGCAAGATTAGCGGAATAGGTCTTATTGAAAAAAAAAAACACCAGTTCCAAAGGCCAGTCCCAGTTTGCTACTGGAATAAAAAATTGAAAATTGTCTATGGCTAGTTAAAATTGAAGTGTGTAACTAGGCTGTATGGGCTGATAATTTACCCTTTGCCTTTCCTGAAAAGGCATTAAAGAAGAAGAAAAATTGTTTGACCTTGGAATTTGGTCTCAGCGGCGTCCATCGAACTATTCAGCCCCCTTAGACAAGATTGCTTTACCATTAGCGATATCGCCAATCCACAGACCTTTTTTTTGTATGAAATTCACATAAGCCAACGAAAAGTCACGTGGTCATGCAGTAGAGAAAAAAAATGGTAGACAAGTTTCATCTTTATGTCAATTTCATGCAATTCTTATTTCAATTTCATACAAAAAAAATCTGTCAATTGGCGACATCGCTACTGGAAAGTAATCTTGTATAAGGAAGCGGAACTTGTATAAAAAGTGATTCTAGTACTACTAAAACCAAGAAATTATTAGAGAATTAAGATTCCTTGGTTTTACTAAATAATCTTTATGATAACGTAATTACTCAATAAAAAAAAAGGTTTTTTCAAAAAAAAAAAAAACCGAGAGAAACCTTTTTTCGGTGTAACTAATTTTGTTATTTCTCTGATCATTATTTAACATTATGTTAAAATAGAAGTACAATATAGTCATTAATCTTTAGCGTTATGTCGTATATATTCAGAACACACGCTCCAGTTTCATAAGTACTTACATACAATCTTGCCCTATTAGTATTATAACCCGCATAAGTGATCTAGTTGACATTGAATTTAACATTTATCTATCTATACTAATAGAGAAAAGTTAGAGCTCCAAAACGGCTGTTATAAGAATGTTTTCAACACTAACTCATCAATTAATCAAACAAAAATTATTAAATGCAAACATTCCAATAATAGTAATTTTCGAACTCTACCGAGGGCTGCAATTATGCAGCCGACTGTACATTGATTCATTGGGAGTGATAAAACTACTTTTTATCTCAATATTCCCACGGTTTAAGCCGCGTAAGTTCTGATCCAAAAAAAAAACATTTTCCATATGGGAACCATTTAAACTTTCCCTCTCTCTCTTCCTCCTAGCCTTAACCCAATATTTGGGTTTAGCTCTCCTAGTTACTCTTTTCCATGACACTCGTGGGTCGTCTTTGAACCATTAAACTTTCCCTTGACTTCCAGAAATTACTCAAAATCAAAATTAGCCGAATCAGTTCAGCCGGGCAGCCGTTCTCGAACAGTAATTAATTTTTATACATTTACTAGCGACCCGTCCAGGCTTCGCACGGCTATATTATGCATGTATTATACATATAAACCTTCTTCTTGAATCACTATCTATTAAAAAAACCGCATCAAAATCCGTTGCGTAGTTTTAAAGATTTAAGCATACATAGGGATATAGGGACAGAGAAAGCGACTTTGTTTTATACTATGTAGTGATGATAGTGATGACTAGCTGCGTTCCGCGGTTTCACCCGCGTAACTCCCGATCCCGTGGGAATATCGGGATAAATTAAGATGTAAGCTATCCTATCTTTCAAGTTGGATCAAACTGCACACGGTGTGCAAATTTGATTAAAATCGGTTAAGTAGTTTAGGAGTCCATCGCGCACAAACAACGTGACACATAATTTATATTATATATTTATATATATTAAGATTAGTTTGATAGATAATACCACGGCATCAGTACCTAAGTACTGGTGAAACCGCGTGATGCAGCTAGTTATTCGTATAATTCGTAGACAAAGAATAAATATAAAATATAGACTCGCTGCTAAAATAATAATAATTACTAGAGTGAGAAGGAATGAACGTTTAATGAGTAAGTGGGAGCAAGACGAAGTATAAGTTTTTTGTCTCTATTTGCGTATCGGTTTTTTTTGTTTGCCACCAATGTCGTTGGTGGCATACAAGCGTTTGGTGTCTAATAAAGTTTTGTTTTCTTATCCTGCCTGCCTAGCATGAGGACCAAAACACGATACGATAAAGCGATATAACTACATCAACTCTCAAAATATGATAGATAAAGCCGCCATTTTGAATTTTTATAATAAATTGCGATAAAAATTATGATAAAAATTCAACATGGCGGCTTTATCTATCATATTTTGAGAGTTGATGTAGTTATATCGCTTTATCGTATCGTGTTTTGGTGTTCATGCTAGGCAGGCTGTAGACTATAATTTGTGTTACTTGTGATTTATAAGATATTAAAAAGGAGTTCTAATTGGTGTGCAGTGATGGTTAATTACTGTTTAGTGACAATTTGACAACTATATACATATAGGTTATGTTATAGGTATGTTGAATATTCGCTGTCTCACACTATACGCTGGTAGCTTGTCTATATTTATTCTCTGTCTACGGTATAATTGTACTAATATTCTTACAGGAAAATAAGTTTTCTTAGTTTTGTAAATGGGAAAATTTATCTTATTAGCATGCAACTACGCGTACGTAATAATAAAACGCTTGTATTTTATGTATGTAAGAATTCAAGGAAGTCTAACTGGACCTTGAGAATTGCACTAGCCGGTTTCATACAAAGATATTTTATTTCAAGTAGGGACCGGTTAAGTTACCACATTAATTACCCCTGAATAGGTGCCGCATCAACAAATATACACAGAAAAACTAGGTCCACCCGGTCCTGAGATAATCGGTGATGACACACGGACAGACGGACAAGAGAGTGATCTTATAGAGGTTCCTTTTTTTACCTTTTGATGTATGAAACCCTAAAAAGTTTTCTAGTAACAAGAGAGAATTATCTCCCCATAAAAATGGTCCCTAAAAATATTCCTAAAAATGGTCTACCTATGCAATTTTAGCCATCGTCGGCGACTGGCATTTAGGGTTGGCCTTAGCGCCTTAAATATACTTCTTATCATGAACTAATCGTAAGACTGTATGTTGCCTATTATACTTTTATTATACGAGATTAAGATTTTACCTACTTATCAATTTTAGGATAGATATACTTAGTAGTAGCGAGGGGGTACGTACAACCCGATTTCCATCGGCTTACCTTTATTGATTCAGGCGGGCTTTTTTTGGGCCTATTGGGATTTAAGCTTACCATTACAGAAATTTCACTCCACGCCACTGAATACTTTGTTATTTTTTTTTGTAGTTAGTATGTTTGGAAAGAATCGTTATATACTAAAAACTTCCTCTTGAATCAGTATATCTATTTAAAAAACCGCAGCAAAATCTTTTGCGTAGTTTTAAAGATCTAAGCATACATAGGGACAGACAGCGGGAAGTGACTTTGTTTTATACTATGTAGTGATTGTACGACTAGTTGCGCTATCACATAGGCCTTTTAAACAAAAAAGGTAGCACAGTGGCGCCCTCTTATCCTACTAGACGATTTTACGCTCATTTAAATGCAATAAAAATGTGGTGGCTACTATGTAAGACTTCTAATTAAATAATTTTATTTAATAATTACAAATCAACTTAATGGAAAAACATAATGATATTAAAAATCTGAATCAGTGTCCAAAAAGCTCGCTGCCTTAATTGCCTCTTTGGATGGCATACCATGGCCAAAGGATGGCAATGCCGATCCTTTGGCCAAAGTAGCAGCCAGCCCTTTGGTCATCTGAAGCTAATATTAAAAATATTAAAATACTTTTATTAAAATCTAAGGCTTCGGGTCTCCACGAGGCCAGGGTATCTGTGGCCTAAAAGTAATAATACAAAATTGTGAACAAGCCTGACGGTTTGCTACTTTAACTATGTAATTATTATTTGATAGATAGACAGTGATTACTACTATGCCATAATCACCTATTTACATAAATACTCGTAATTATTTTGTCGTACGAGTATTTCAAAGTAAACTATGGCGAGGTCGTTCACTAAATTAAATGTAGAACTAAAAATAAGAGATGTTTATTGGTTATTCATTGTAATACTATACTGGCTGCCAAAAAAGTGATTCACCCCGTCGTTGTAGTTATTTTAAATTTCATATCATTAGTATCCAGTATACCCCGCGCAGCGAATGATGAGGGCTGGAGTAAGGGGTATGCGCATCAGAACTCGAAATTTATATAAAAATTGAGTTCAGTCGCTGCGCGGGGTATAATATAATTTGTATATGCAACGGCCCTTGACGTTGTCTTGGAGACGGTAGAGTACTGCCGTAGACCTGGATCTGGGGCTTATTCCACAAATCCCCTTCGTGTTTCCATGCTCAGAGGATTTGTGGAGTTTCTGAGCACATATCCTCTTCGCATCGTCGGTAGGGTTAGTTTTTTTTTGGCGGCCTGCGGCGGATTAGCCTATTGTTTGAAACTTGTCGAATATGTGAAATATTCATGCTGCCTGTCCTCAGGAGCGGAATGACGTTTCCACCAATAAGAACTTCGCGTGCAGAGTCCTAGTGCGGAGTTTTTATGCAATTCTATTGGTGGAAATGCCGCTCCGCTCCTGTAAACAGGCAGTCCTAATCTATAACTTTTGGCACGAGTCTAGAACAAAGATGTGTCATTGCTCCGTCAATAGATGCGAGCTCAATAAAAAAAACTTGAATAATCCTCTCCGTATATAGACGATAGAGAATAATTTCTTCTTTTTAGTAAAAAAAAATTGCCAGTATTTTTTATTTAAACCAATATTCTTAAATTAAAAATACTGCTTATCAATTTTAAGACTTTTTTTTACCAAAAAAGAAAATATCTTTATTAGAGGATTAATTATTCTTATTTGAATAATCCTCTCCGTATATAGACGATAGAGAATAATTTCTTCTTTTTAGTAAAAAAAAATTGCCAGTATTTTTTATTTAAACCAATATTCTTAAATTAAAAATACTGCTTATCAATTTTAAGACTTTTTTTTACCAAAAAAGAAAATAACTTTATTAGAGGATTAATTATTCTTATTTCAAGGTTTTTTGTAGTGTGGAACGACAATCATAGACTAACCAATCGCGTAAAGCGTCTCTTAAACCAACCAATGAAGAGTGAGCTGTTATCTGGCTGACCCTTTTCTACTAATCCTATTAAACTTAATGTTTCTCTTTCAGGTTAATTTTAAAGTACATATTAATTAGTGTATTTAATTTATTTTTTGTCTGTGATAATGATAATAATTTTTAATATAAGATTTTCTAATGTTTTTTTTTTTTTGTAAATATAATAAAAATCAACGAAGTGATTTGGTTATTTTATTCTCCTTTTTTTTTTGAAAATGACAGTAAGAAAGATAAGAAAGCAATTCGAAGGGCTGAATAATAAAGTTAGAAGACGCCACAGTGCCATTTTCGTATCATAAATATGCACTTTACTTCTAGGGTGTGTATCATGTACAATCGTACATACATACTTTGTAAAAATAAATAAATATTGCAGGACATTCCACACATCGCCATCTAGCCTCAATCTAAGTAACTAGACTTGTGTTATGAGTGCTAGACAACGGATATACTACTTATATACTTTACTTTTGTAAATACTATAATACAATACATATAATACAAAGAAACAACCAGACCACAGACAAGTTCGATTCCCACCTCAGACAAATACATGTCTGAGGTGGGAATCGAACTCCCTGTGTTTGGCAGTCCGGCATGGTGACCATTGTGCCAACTGGGTCGTCGAATTGCGTTACGGTCATGAAATTCGCGGCTTAGTTGGCTCCAGAAGCAATGACAACTCTGGACATGGTCGACTAAGCTTAGAGGGTAGTAGGTATAGATCCTGGGCAAGCCTGCTCTATCCTCACACAAAAAGGACCCAACTAGGTCTATTTGCAGGAAAACTGCCCGTATACAAGTAGTAGATGCAGTTACATACTCCGTTTACTTTGAGCATTAAGAGAAAAGGGTACCGGCGCTCTTCCCATACGAACGTAGTCGACTGTTTCCTCCCTAGATAATGACACTAGAGCAAATATTTTTTTTGCATAAAACTTATAACTGCCATGACCATGCCCCTATTTTTTGTTTTTTTTATTTTTATTTTTTTTATCTTAATTTCTATGATAATTAGAAAATGAAAAAAATAGGGACATTTTATGGCACAAAAAATGTGTGCTTGTGTCATTATCCAGGGAGGAAACAGTCGAAGGACTACGTTTGTATGGACAGAGCGCCGGTACCCTTTCACCTTAAGTATGTTTGGTCGAATAATCATTTGCTTGTACAATGATCCTAATACGGGTGTAAATTGTATAGTTAGCCCGCATTCATTCATAGATTAAATAGGTTAGGGTCGTGTATTATGTAGGAGCGTAAACATTGCGCGCAATTTAATTTCCATAGAATTATAAATACAAACTTAAGAGGATCATGAGTTTTCGATACGCGGCGCGAGTAGGTATTTTTTAAAATGACCCGTATCGTGCGATAGAGAGAGTTTAAGTTCGGAATTAATTGCCTTCATTTTGCTTTCAAATAATGTTGCGGGCCGTAACGTTTTTACCCCCTTTATCCTTCACAAAATGAAATAAATTTGTTCTCATTTAATTAAATGCATCTTATTCTAGGTTTATACGTTTTCTTTTTTCGTAATTCAGTTTAGTGTATTAAAAAACAATTGAAACGCTCGATGAAGTTTTTAAGTCAAAATTATAGATATTCAGATACTAATAACTTTTATCTTAGGCAATATTTATTTAAAATAAAAACGGTTAAACCTAGTTTTCCATTAGATCTAGAACACTTTCAAAAATTATCAAAATCGGACTTCGTTTATGGGGGGGAAACGTTACCTCTTTTTGTATGGAAATCAGCCTCACATTGGCCTTAAAGAGTTAAATATCCAGCGCTCTTCATTATCATCATTACATAGTAGGTAGCGAATTCACGTTTTTTTGATACATAGAAATACTAGCGACCCGGCCCGGCTTCGCACGGCTATATTGTGCATGTATTATACATATAAACCTTCCTCTTGAATCACTCTATCTATTTTAAAAAAACACATCAAAATCCGTTGCGTAGTTTTAAAGATTTAAGCATACATAGGGATATAGGGACAGAAAAAGCGACTTTGTTTTATACTATGTAGTGATAATGAAGTGATACGAATATGACAAGAATTCAATGAACTGGTTGCGAGTTCGATTCCCACCTGAATTAAGTATCAAGTAAATTTAAGAAATATTTGTTTTCTGTCTGGGTGTATCTGTATATTATACATATACATGTATGTATTTACAAAAAAATGTGTATTATATCAGTTGCTTAGCTTGGGGCTAGATGGGCTGTGTATTAAATGTCCTGCAATATTTATTTATATTATTATACTTCACAGTTACAAGCAGGTTTTCCTATCGATCATGCCCCAATCATAATGTCGAATTATCAACCTGACGGCAAAATTTGTTTGGATAGGCGCAAGTTAAGAAATCAATGTTGTGAGGCATTTTTGTTGTATGAAAATAAACTCGTAAGGTGCAAACTACACTCCAATTTCATTCGTATACAAGCTAGCTCTGATGCAATTAGAAGTTATTTCGTTCAGTAGCTTAATAGGTTTAGGCTTGCCTGGAACCTAATCCATAGGTATAGATTGGTAGGTATGTTATAATCGAAGAAATTAGGAAACAATACGAAATTCCACTGTGGCGTCTATAATAAAACCTGTCATTTTCACAAAACTGGAGAATAAAATACAAATCAAGAAGTCATTTGTGTGTGTGCGTGTGTCTGTATATACAATTTATTTCAGCGAAGGGGTTTTATTATGAAAGAGGGTTGTTTTACGACTTTTGAAAATTCGAACTTTTTTTTTTCGATAATTTTGAGGGAATTTGTACTTGAAAATCAGCTGTTTCATACAAAAACTTCGAACGAAATGTTTGAATTTCCAAAAGTCTTAGAACAAAAGTTGTTCGCCTAGATGTCTAAAACAATCCCCTTTCGTATTAAAACCCTTTCGCTGAAACACATTGTATAAAGCTTTTATTATTTTTTCTCAGAAGACGACTGCCGTATCACTGTCACACAAATCAAAGCTGCACTTTAGTAATTACAAACTCGCGTCAAAATTGCTTAAAATATTTGTACTTATATCATCTGTAAGACATTACTATTAATTTATTATGTGTTGATTGTAATACTAGCAACAGCCGGTATTTTCACTTGCTTAAGTCCATATTAAAAAGTAGCCTATGTTACTCACAAGGAATCAATATATCCTCACAACAAGTTTTATAAAAAATAACACCTTATTATGAAATTTGGTAATTTACATCTAAGATTTACCAAGTTTCATAAAAAGTTTTGGAAACTATTCATCACAACTCTTTTCACAGAAAATATTTTTTTTGTTTTGAAAGAAATTCAAAACAAAAAAAGTCCATATAAAATTATCATCTAAATTATTATTATCTGTATAATATTACTAGCGACCCGCTCCAGCTTCGCACGGCTATATTATGCATGTACTATACATATAAAACTTCCTCTTGAATCACTCTATCTATTTAAAAAAACCGCATCAAAATCCGTTGCGTAGTTTTAAAGAGCTAAGCATACAAAGGGACATAGGGACGGCGAAAAGTGACTTTATTTTATACTATGTAGTGATTAGTGTACTTGAAATTAAGCGGTATATCGATTCTGTAAAATTAAACTTAAACATTTCAATTTCTAGTGTGGAAGATTTACCTAAAAAACTGAGAGAGCACGAAGACTTGAACAAGTCTGATAATTGGGCGGAGACATCGTTCGGTCGTGAAGTAATGAACGTAAGTTACATAGTCGCTTATTTTATTGAGGGCTTTTAACACTTTGACAGTCCCGGGTATCACTTCATACATCCCGGAAGATAAGCCGCACAAATCCCGTCAAAGTTACACATATGGGCGCACTGTCAGCATGTCAAACTGTTTAAATATAATATCAACTTTGTGTTTTTATTGAAATATAATTTAATTTTCGATTATTCGTTAAGTATATGTCATCATCATCATCATATCAGCCCATACACGTCCACTGTTGGACATAGGCCTCTTCCATACGACGCCACAAACAGCGGTCCTGAGCCGCCTCCATCCACCGACTACCCGCGACACCCACAATGTCGTTGGTCCACCGGGCAACTGGTCTCCCAACACTCCGTTTCGCGTTGCATCGCGGCCGCCACTAGAGAACCTTTACTCCCCCCAACGGTTGTCAGTTCTGCGAGCTATATGACCTGCCCATTGCCACTTCAGCTTACTAATCCTGAGAGCTATGTCGGAGACTTTGGTTATTCTACGGATTTCCGTATTTCTGATTTTGTCACGTAGAGAGACTCCGACTCCGGAGAAGTATATGTATTTGGCTAGAATTTATGTAAATTTGTTTAAATAAGCACAATCTCATGCAAGCTGCTCTTAAATGAAGATGAGTGTTACATAAAAATTACCCAGTTACGAAATTTAACGTTACTTTTTAGTGCTTTACCTACAATATCAAAAACATAATTTTCTACTACTAAAACTATTAGGTTTTACAGCCGTCCTAAACTACATATAATTATGTATAATTCTTAATTTTTCTAGTAGATAAATTTCGAATGTTGATGTAAGAATTCATAACATCTTATTTGACAGGTGGTAAAGAAGAACAACTCTAGCTATCGCAAAGCGGTAAGGGATAGTGATTCAGAGAGTTCAGGCGATGCTGGGGACAGTGAGCTGGATGACATGCTGGACGAGGCTTTGGCTGATGAGAGCGAGGGTCCTACACCGCCTAAACTTAATAAGGTAACAGAGAAATAATAAATATTTATTTATTCGTATGGCATTACAATCGTTTACAACAAATCAAAATTATAAAGTTACTCTATCTTTTAATTGCTGAATCCGTGTTAGAAACCATGGATAGTGTCGTTTTCGAGGGAGAACAGGTCTGTTGCGCAATAAATAAATATTGCAGGACATTCCACACACGATCTAGCCCCAAGCTAAGTAACTAGACTTCTGTTTTGGGTGCTAGACAACGGATATACTACTTAGTTAAAAAGGATATACTACTTAGTTAATTTTAGTGTCGTTTTCGAGGGAGAACAGGTCTGTTGCGCAATAAATAAATATTGCAGGACATTCCACACACGATCTAGCCCCAAGCTAAGTAACTAGACTTCTGTTTTGGGTGCTAGACAACGGATATACTACTTATATACTTTTCTTTTGTAAATATATACTTATAATACATAGAAACAACCAGACCACAGACAAATATCGTAATAACTCGCTTTGTGCCAACTTGGTCATCGATAATCTACAAACTGTGTTATCTAGATTATAATAAAAATGGAACTAATTAATTTTAGAAAAATCCTAAAATATATTCCAGCAAATAATGCATTATTTTTAGAACAAATGCTGTCGCTGATTCCGTCGTACATGATTTTTGCATATTATCTTTAACCGTTTACGCGCACGCAACTGAAACTCTAAAAAGCTCTCTTTTTAACCGACTTCAAAAAAGGAGGAGGTTCTCAATTCGTCGCGTATACATTTTTTATATTTTTTTATGTATGTTTTTACGCCGATTACTCGAAAACACCTGGACCGATTTGGATTTTTTTTTTTTTATGAAAGGGGATAACTCACAGGTGGTCCCATAAAAATTGAATGAAGATCTGATGAGGATCTTCGGAGTGATGAACAGAATTGCACCTCGAGAGTGCAGCAAATTGCTCAGTTTTCGTTTTCTACCACTAGAATTATTATTGATGCTCCGCTCCTATTGGTCGTAGCATGATGTTATATAGCCTATAAATGACTATCTAACACCAGAAGATTTTTTCAATTCAAACCAGTAGTTCCTGAGATTAGCGCGTTCAATCAAACAAACTCTTCAGTTTTAATAGTTCATTATATTATATGTATATTACGTATTTGTTACAGAACGGTTTATCATCAACTAGCTTCGAATACCAACAGCGATCGCAGTTCAAATCACCGTTGAAGGCGCAGCCGGAACCGACCACGCCCTCCGTACGGGACAAGGGTAGCGAGCTGGTGCATAGCGTCAGTTTCTATAGACGTATGCAGAGCGCTGTAAGTTGACGTTTCATGAACCAGGTTCATTACTAGATTTTAATTAAAGCTTTTTTAATTAGTTTCAAATCGCTTGATAGATGAGAAATCGTCCCAGGCTAAGGGCCGGCCAAAGTTTCTTGCGGCCAAGAGATTTCAGTTGCCAAATTCGAATATACTGTCAACTTCTCAATTTAACCCCCGAATACTCAAACGTTTAGGAGTCCCCTTAACTGTCAATTAATTCACCACTTAAGATAAGTAGTCTTTCAGTATTCGAGCGTCTGTCACATATTTTTTAAATCTATCAATGCCTATAACTGTTTTTTATTTTGTTAAGACTCACCCAAAAGTGTTAGAAATGTAAAAGTATGATACACCTTTTTATGGTCAAATGATCACGAAGAAGACTGCTCAAAAGTCTCCTTTCTTCACTTTTCCCACTATGTGGGCTTGACACAGCATTTCGTTCTTTTCCACTCTACTCTATTCCCAATCAAGTCTCCGTTAACTGCCATTTCCTCCATATCCTCCCTAACGCAATCCCTCCACCTCTTTGTCCGTCCTCTCGCTCTACGAACATTTGCTTTCAAGTCCTGCAGGCGGATATACAAACCATCAGAAGGCTACCGAAACGAATAAAACTGAACAGACAAGGATGGCAACACGTCAAAAGTCGCGGAAGAGAAAGAGCAGTAATATTTTTTTTTTCGTTTCGGTGTCCTTCTGACGGTTTGCGAATCAGCTTGCTGCACTCTTTTGGTGAAATGAGTATTATACTCTCTAGAGAGTAATACTCATGTCACCAAAGCTCTGCATTTCACTCTCTACACTTTTCAACTGATCAAACTATGCTCCACCTCTTGACCTGCCTGAAGAACGCCAAAGAACTGGCCGCACACTGGAGTGGGCGGATCTGACCCTACTTCATCAATTTCCTCTTTAATTTGTGCTATCGATACGAAGAAGAAGAACTGGGGCCTGATTCACAAACCATCGGAAGGCTACCGAAACGAATAAAACTGAAAAGACAAGTATGGCAACACGTCAAAAGTCGCGGGAGTGAAAGAGCAGCAACATTTTTTTTCGTTTCGGTTGCCTTCCGACGGTTTGTGAATCAGGGGGCTGATCAGTAATGGCAAAAGTAATACTCGAATGTCATTTCCATTCCCAGTCATCGACCCCTTCAACACCAATGCGCGTCGTCCGACACTGTTCCCCCGAACGTGAGACTCCATCCGAGGAGCCCTCCACCAACGTGACGACAGTCAGGCAACGCATCAAGGAGCTACAGAACGAGATCAGCAAGCAACAGACTGTTATTTCGCAGGTAATGTTCTATACATACAACTAGCTGTCCGGTCCCGGCAAACGTTGTTTTGCCATATACAAAAAAAAACGTTTGACACACTATGTTTGTTCGAGAGTTACGCGGATGAAGCCGTGGAGCGCTGCTAGTTTAGGATACAGCCCTGAAGGCACACGTAAAAAAATCACTCTATATATAGATTCTCGTGTCGTGGTGTAGTTACCATACTCCTCCGAAAGGGCTAAACCGATTTGTATGAAATTTTGTTCGAAGTTTTGCCATTATTTAACGAATAAAACTGGAAAGACAAGGATGGCAATACGTCAAAAGTCGCGGGAGTGAAAGAGCAGCCAAATTTTTTTTGGTTCGGTTCCCTTCCGACGATTTGTGAATCAGGGGGCTGGACTCTTAAATCTTATATTTATAGAAAGTCCAGTGCAAGAAGAGGAGGAAGGTTGTGATACTATAGAAATAACCTTCCAAAAGGATGACTACGAGTTTTACATTGGCCAAAGTTACAGTTGTTACTCCAATGTGCTCGAGTGTTGAGTGCTAAGTTAATTTTTTAATTATATTTTTGATTTTTAACTAACCCGTTTCCTTGCAGGCTAGTCAAGCATTAAACCTTTGTGCCTCTACGATAGAATTCAGTGGATCTACTGAGCAAGCCGAAGGGGAACGGTTGCTTTTACTTGCAAGTAAGTCAACCTTTCACTATTATAATACCCTATCCCCCTTATTCCAAAACGAGGTATAAGGATAGTTTGAGATGTGGATTTAAACCTTAGATTTAGATACAGATTTACTCGTAAACTATATTCTAAACACTATCCTTATATAATCTATAGGGACACATCTCGGACTATCCTTAAACCTCGTTTTGGAATAAGGAGGTATAGGTTTGGTTGACATTGGACTTACTCGAAAAATGACCTGCCCTCTTGAGTTTGCTTTCTATTAGCGATATCGTCAATCGATAGATTTAAAAGTATGAAATTGACATCAAGCGTTGTAAAAATTGGCATAAGATAAATAATAAAAAATAAAAAAATATTTCAGGACATATTACACATCGCCATCCAGCCCCAAGCTAAGCAACTTAATGCTTGTGTTATGGGTGCCAGATAACGGATAAACTACTTATATACTTTTTTTTTTTTTTTTTATAAGATGTAACTTATCTATCTTTTTTTTTCTTTAACGCAAGCCTACGTGACTTTTCGTTGGCTTATGTAAGTTTCATCACTACATAGTATAAAACAAAGTCGCTTTCTCTGTCCCTGTATCCTTTTGTATGCTTAAATCTTTAAAACTTCGCAACGGATTTTGATGCGGTTTTTTTAATAGATAGAGTGATTCAAGAGGAAAGTTTATATGTATGATACATGCATAATATAGCCGTGCGAAGCCGGGGCGGGTCGCTAGTACAAAATAAAAATCATTGGTGATATCGCTAATAGAAAGCCATCTTGTCTAAGCGGGCCGTAGTCGTTTATGGATATACATCGTTCTGAAAATTTCCTGTTTGTGAAATAATTTGGTAAATTCTAATACCCTATAGGTTGGTTTAGTAGACCTGTAGTAGTTTATGGACTTATTCTCGATATGCATCGTTCTGAAAATGTCCTATACGTGAAATAACCTTTTCTATTTTGGCCTCATTCGCGGAAAGACTTATGCTGAAAAATTCCTATTTATCTACTGATGCCAAAAACCAATGTACTTTCCGATGACATAGAATTATGACATTTTATTAGAAGATAGATAGATAGATAGATAGAACGCTTTATTGCACACACAAGTTACAGAAAATTAAAAACAAGACAATTAATTAATAAATAATAAGAAGAAGTAATAGAACGATAGTAGACGAACGACGGTAGTTAGTGATAGTTTAATTAGAAGTATGGCAAAAGAAATGATCTCACAGCATAAGTCAAGGACATATTAAGAAAACAATACAGTTGAAAATTATTTTAAGTTTTGGTACTCATATAAATATATATGAGTACCATATATATGAGTTTTTTGATCGCGTTAGACCCCCGAATACTGAAAAGCTACTTATCTTAAGTGGCGATTAAATTGACGATTAAATGTCAATTTCAATAGAATGAGAGCGTTTTACATTTTTAGCGGACCCCTAAATATTTGAGAGTCTTTTGAGTATTCATGCATTAGATCATCATCATGGCGTATGGCATTCATCCTGCGTGGATCAATTCTCTATATCCAAGTTTTTCAGCCAGCTTGCGGCGGCAGTTGTAAGTTTATGAACTTCCGAAATTCCACCGGAAAAACGGCGAAGTGGAATTAGTTTACCATATGGGAAAGGGTTTGGTCAGGTGCTCCGCAACCGCACTGTGGTGACTCCCTTAGTCCCCATTTATGGAGGTGGTGGTTAGTTTTCTCGTGGTTGGAACGAAATCGGTCCAGCACTACCTCTGGTAGAAATACCTGGGCAAATATGCCGGCTAAACGACGCGTCGCCACGCCAGAAATCGGTTTTACGTGCGGCTATAGATGTTTCACATGCCGGCTAAACGTTCTTGACTAAAACTGGCGCGCCGAATTGTTCCTAGCGGATCTCCCGGTACTTTCCCTGCGATACTATCATCATGGATCGTGCATTAGATAAATTATTTACACACAGCTCGGTAGCTAGACCCCGCACACGTTTCGTCTATTTACGAGGAAGATGGAGACGCATCTTCATGAATGACACTACCTATACTAATATTCTACATATTGTAACCAGGTCACCGGCGAGCAGCATGCGTCCAGGAGCTCCAACGTCTACAAGTGGAAGGAGCAGGCCCTGCGGCCGCGGCCGGAGCTGCTGAGCTACACATGCATGGACTGGCTGTACCGCTACGGAGGGACTATATTAGGAAACTTAATGCTGGTATGTCACATACTAATCCCCACTTAACAGCTGTAACGATAAAATATGAAATAAATGGAAAGTGTTAAAAAATAAAAAAATGTAAAACCAATATTGTATACTTAGTTATTAGCTACAACTGTCAAATAAGTACCGAATTATAGCTATTGTAACCTCCACCTAACCACTTATAAGTAAACTAGCGACCCGCCACGGATTTGCACGGCTATATTATACATAAATAAATATATTGCAAGACATTTCACACATCGCCATCTAGCCCTAAACTAAATAACTAGGCTTGTATTATGGGTGCTAGACAACGGATATACTACATAATATGTACTTTTCTTTTGTAAATATATACTTATAATACATAGAAACAACCAGACCACAGACAAATATCTAAGCAAGAATACATGTCTGAGGCGAGAATCGAACCCGCAACCCTGTGTTTGGCAGTCCGGCATGGTGACCATTGTGACAACTGGGTCTTCATATAAACCTTATATAAACCTTCCTCTTGAATCACTCTATCTATTAAAAAAACCGCATCAAAATCCGTTGCGTAGATTTAAAGATTTAAGCATACATAGGGATATAGGGACATAGAAAGCGACTTTGTTTTATACTATGTAGTGATGTCTAAATGATCCACTGTATTATTTCCAGACGGAGCAGTAGGTCATCACGCAGTGTGTCTACTGAAGTGCCGCGACCGCGTGCTTGCAACCAGCATGCAGCTAACCAAGCCCACCTCTAACATCATACATTTTCCTGATGAAATACAGATGTTGGGAGTTAGCAGTGATTTCAAGGTAAACAGAACAGAACTACACGACAGGTATGAAGATTAAGCTTCATACAACCAGACAACCTGTTATGCGTTATCGATTCAAGGTGGAAATTCCAGAAACTCGCTTTAAGCGTTTTGCTTCGTCATTCCTTATTCGTACAGCAAGGGATTGGAATCAGATGCCTGCGTTTGTTTTTTCGGACGTGGATAATTTGGGGGTCTTCAAGTCGCGAGTGAATAGGGATCTTCTAGGAGCGCGTATTACTTCTTAGGCCGCATCGTCACCTACCATCAGGTAGGTGTGATAGTGGTCAAACGCTGACCTATAATTGGTAAAAAAAAAGTGTGACACTCGGGGATCGCCGCGCTATTGCATCGTGCGAGCTTCGTACAGTCGTACCATATACATCCACGTTAAGCGAACGCTCGGCCGAGCTACATGGCAGGCGCAGGCGAACACCCCCCGTGTTAGGTTTTATTTTCGTTACGGAATTTCTTGATTCGGTCGCCGCGCTCAAGCTCGCGATAAAAGCTATGCAATAGCTTAAAACTCCTATCTTTTTTTTTTACGTTTGACCACTCTCACACCTGCCTGATAGTAAGTGACGATGCGGTCTAACATGTATCACGCTTACCTAGACGATACCTATACACTCGTGACTTGAAAAAAAAATATGCTACGAATTGAGAACCTCTTTTTTTGAAATCGGTTAAAATCCACCCTTATAAGCGAGGGCCTTCGAGGGATGCGAGTGAAGAAAGGCGGCAGTTGAATTAGAACTTATCCGACCCGTCTTCCTTTTATCCATCTTATCGCTGCGCTCATTTGCCGACTACGGCGAAGCAAAAAAAGGGAGGGTAATGTTTTTTGTCTATATGTGTGTATTTTTATCTGTTTCCGCATATCTGCTTACCTATTTACTTATTATAGTTTGACAAACAAGGTATCATTAAGGTATCAGAAGCGTCTTGGTCGTCCGCTGATTATAATATCAAAAAGTCAAAAACTACTGGACCTATTTTAATGGCAACTTAGTATGACTTTACATTGAGTCCTCGGGAGTAGCATAATATGCTACATTTTATCTCCTTTTTCCCTTGGACGGATCACAAGACATCAAGTCAAAATTTTAAAAGGCGCTGCGGCCATATTGTGTAATAAATAAAAAGGTTTGTTTATCATATTAATTAACTTATTTAATATTTTAGGTGACAGTCGAAATATACTTGTTACAAGCATCGAAAGAGATACTGCCTCATGACGTCAAATATCATATCTTTAACAAAAAGGTAAGTTTACTTTAACATTTAAGCTTAACTATTACCGTCTTTGTTCGACATACTCTACAACTCCTCGAGCGAACGAGCCTGCGACGGTGAAAGTCACGGAATCGAAACCCGCCGTGAAACAAATAGTTGTACATGTACTGATTTATTTCTGGTCTGAATATGTGAGTTGATCACTTGCCTATTTTCGAACACGAACTGCAGTTGAAGATGTAGCTAAACCTGATCTAGCGTAGCGCCGGGACTTAGCAGTGACGAAGGTTTACTACCAACTACCACCTAAAGGAACTTGCAATATGAACTTCATTGTGCCGGAAGCAGACCTATATCCTATTATGCTGGCAGATTTGCTGCTAAAAACGCTTTTTAAATCTAATTTGCTCTCGGATGTTATAGTTCCTATGTTTTATTTTCCAGTCAAGTTCAAAACTTCTCACACCGAAATCAAAGTCAAGTTCCCTAAAGACTCCCGTGGTACAAAGTCCAGCGGGCCCTCACGCGGTACGAAGCCCTCAGTTCCAACTGCACGGGTACTGCATATTCGCTCTACCACAGGCTAACAGGAAGAACTTCACACTTAACAAGGTAAATTATTAACAAAAAAATATTGTTTTTTATTGGTATACTTTTTAAATCTGTGTGTGTGCATAATGCATTCTACCTATCTATCTATTTAGTCAAAATCAATACCGTCCCCTCGCTTGCTTTAGTCAGCGGATCTTTTCTGTCATTTTACAAAAAATATATCAGTCACCGAAGAAACTACCTTATTAATTTTGCGCCTTCGAGGTTTTTAAATGTTGCATCCACCCACAGTTTTTTGTGCGTGTTTGTAAATTTCTACTGTTTTCGGAATGGTTTCGTTCACAATTAGCACCATTTGAATATGAATAAAGAGCTGTTGTTTCCTCCACCTCTATACTTCAGCATTAAGGGAGTCACCGCAATCGGAGCACTTGATCAAATTCTTTCTCATGTAGTAAACGAATCTACTTAGCCGTCCTTCTCAACCTGGCTCAAAAACTTAAATAATAATATAGTGAACTGATCTACGCGAGATGAATGCCATACGCAATGATTATGGGCTGCTGTTTCCATGGTTTTCGTGCGTGTCACATACTTAATACTAGCGACCCGCTCCGGCTTCGCACGGCTATATTATGCATGTATTCCTTCCTCTTGAATCACTCTATCTATTTTAAAAAACCCCATCAAAATCCGTTGCGTAGTTTAAAGATTTAAGCATACAAAGGGCAATAGGGACAGAAAAAGCGACTTTGTTTTATACTATGTAGTGAAGATAAATCGAAAACGAAGTTTAGAGTAAGTCCACCAATAAAAAGTAGACACAAGAAACTCACGAGTTTCTTATTATTTATCATCGTATGCTCCAGGTGCCTGCAGGCAGTCCACTAGAAGGTTCAGTGAACATCGATATAAAGGCGCGTCTCCGTCACGCGGCTCCGTCCCCCCACGCCGCGTTCCTGACCGCGTTCGACGAGGTGTGCGGTCTGGGCGCGTGGCATCGACGCTGGTTCCGTCTGCAGCCGCCCACGCTGCCCTATTGGAAGTACCCGGACGATGTCACTAAGAAGGTAAGGTGTACATTAACGTTAAAAGAGGCTGCTTGTGATAATATTCTCTAAATGTTATCATAGTCCGCGACCGCGATATCGATCGCTCGGTCAGCTGGGAGCAGCATTTCCTGACAAGAAACAGGCCCTAATTCTATAAACCCACTTTTATGACGACCCAGTTGGCATAATGGTCACCATGCCGGACTGCCAAACATAGGGTTGCGGGGGCCACAGACAAGTATTTATGCTTAGATATTAATTTGCCTGTGGTCTGGGTGTATGTATGTATATTAAGTATATATTTACAAAAGAAAAGTATATAAGTAGTATATCCGTTGTCTAGCACCCAGAACACAAGTCTAGTTACTTAGCTTGGGGCTAGATGGCGATGTGTGGAATGTCCTGCAATATTTATTATTTATTTATTATTATAACCGAGTTACCAACTTTCAAATACCAAGGAATCAGCTATATTTCACCAGTTTTTCCTTGGCATATAAACGCTTAATTTTTAACACGCTTTTATTAGTTTCACCTGTATGTTTTTTTAAATATAAGAAATAGTTAAGCGTTTGACCATTATCTTACACGATGGTAAGTAACGATGCTGTCTAAGATGTAGCACGCTTTCCTGAAAGATACCTATATGCTTTTGACTCGAAGCCTCCAAATAAAGGGGGCCTTCGAGGGACGCATCGAGGCAAATCACTCTAATCGTGTTTCGAAGTGTAACGACCCAGTTGGCACAATGGTCACCATGCCGGACTGCCAAACACAGGATTGCGGGTTCGATTCCCGCCTCAGACATGTATTTATGCTTAAATATTTGTCTGTGGTCTGGTTGTTTCTATGTATTATATGTATACATTTACAAAAGAAAAGTATATAAGTAGTATATCCGTTGTCTAGCACCCATAACACAAGTCTAGTTACTTAGCTTGGGGCTAGATGGCGAGGTGTGGAATGTCCTGCAATATTTATTTATTATTTTATTTATTTATTTATGACAATACAAAGCATATCTTACCTTTACCTTTACGACAGTAGGAATATCATTCCGTGGATTTTAGCGGTTGATACCTAAAAACTGCGAAGTTTTACGCTTCTGGTCTAACCATTTCGTCGTTAATGTTGACAGACACCAATAGGCGACATAGACCTGACGACAGTCGTATCCGAGAAGGCAGTACGAGCTCCGAGAGATCTATGCGCGAGACCTCACACGATCCTGCTCGAGACGTCCGTGCCGCCTGGGTTGGTGATACCTGATTGTGGATCGTTAATATATACCAAGAAAGGAGATCAGGTAATACATTTATATATCTTTTTACTAGCACCACCTCAAAAACGGAACCCTTTCAGTAAGACTTTCGTCTGTCCGACTGTCCGTCCGTCTGTCACCAGGCTGTATCTCATGAACCGTGATAGCTAGACGGTTAAATTTTTCCCAGATTATGTATTTATGTTGCCGCTATAACAACAACTAAAAACAGAAAATTAAGTCGGGCTCCCATACTACATGGTACGGAAACCTTCGACTCGCACTTGGCCGGTTTCTTAAAGTCAAACACCATTAACACCATTTCATTTTTCCCGTATCAAGTAACTTTAATAGTGAAACTATCTAAATAAGCTTCTTGTGTCGCGGTGTTACCGAACTCCTCCGAAACGTCTTGACCGATTCTTATGTTTTTTTTTGTATATGGCAAAACAACGTTTGCCGGGACAGCAAGTTATAAGTATACTAGCGACCCGCCCCGGCTTCGCACGGCTATATCATGCATGTATTATACATATAAACCTTCCTCTTGAATCACTCTATCTATTTAAAACAACTACATCAAAATCCGTTGCGTAGTTTTAAACATTTAAGCATACATGGGGATATATGGACATAGGGACAGAGAAAGCGACTTTGTTTTATACTATGTATGTAGTGATAGTGATATTCACAAAAAAAGTATATAAGTAGTATATCCGTTGCCTAGCACCCAAAACACAAGTCTAGTTACTTAGCTTGGGGCTAGATGGCGATGTGTGGAATGTCCTGCAATATTTATTGTATCGTTTTGTCTATGATTCCAGGTGATACGGAGACACCTCCTAGCTGCAGACACGGCCGCAGACAGGGACACCTGGCTGGATAAGATAAACACTGCGCTTGAATACGTTAGGTGTTCTACTGCCGATGACGAGTAAAACATAGCATAAAGATTATACGCGACCACGGCCGTTGTAACTGTACCGAAACGTCGAGGTAATTTACAGAAATAATTAAACCAAAACGCATTTGCGACCCGTTTATTCAAAAAAAGATACATAAAGACAATGATTATATGTGACCACGGCAGTTGTAACTGTGCCGAAATGTCGAGGTAGTTACAACAATAATTAATCCAAGCGATTGCGATATGTTGTTTTTAAATTAATGAATCGTGTGAGTTTAAAGAGTGAATGTTTATAGTTAGATACTGCCATATACTTAAGGGTATTTCGTACCGCAAATTGGAAAAAATGTAGTTTTTTCGTAAAAATGACCTAGTTAGAGATCGAAACACTATTCCATTTATACATTTACTAGTAGTGCCCTTCCTAAAGGAATCCCTTACTATGTTTTGTGTTCCATTAAAGAAAAATAAATTCCGTGTCCACTTTTCGGATTTTTATGGCTTGTCGGCTGCATATTGCAGACCCACCGTAGAGCTCCAAAACGACTGTTATAAAAATGTTTTCAACACAAGCAAGATTTCAGACTCGTACAGATCTGTTCACTCACGAAGGCGCCCCCTCCAGGGTAAATTTTCTCGGTGTGCATTAATATGAGTGTCGCACACAGACATGTGTCGCACGTGCTAACAAGATGTGTGGGTGAAGACTATCAGTAGAGACAGCATACAACAGAGATAGTATATACAGATTATTATGTTTACAACAACATTCATAAGGTGTGGAAGGGGGCGCCTTCGTGAGTGAACAGATCTGTAGCTCTAGTTGCAGAGCTTTGATTTCCAAACTTGGTCATTTTTACTAAAAAGAGGCACCTATTAAAATTTAGTGTACCGTAAAGGTACGGTCGGCTGCATAATTGCTGACCCACCGTAGAGCTCCAAAACGGCTGTTATAAGAATGTTTTCAACACGAGCAAGATTCTAGACACCTGCCGTAAGTGAAGTTTAAAGTCTTCTAACTCATCAATTACTTAAACAAAAATTATTAGAATGCAAACATTCCAATAATAGTCATTTTAGAACTCTACCGAGGGCTGCAGTTATGCAGGCGACTGTACATCCGTATTTTACTAAGTATTTTGTTATAACTAGCATAAAATATGAATGTTACGGTGTTGGCGTAGTGGTAGTTAGCTTTACTTTAATTCCGATGGTTGTGGGTTCGAATCCCTTCTATAACCAATAGACTTTTCTATACGAGAAACAAGTGTTCTTACGGTGAAGGAAAACATCGTGATGAAACCCGCGGCTTAGTTGACTCCAGGCGTATTGACAAGTTCTCTCCTCTAGACATGGTCGATTAAGCTGAGAGGGTGGTATAGGTGAGCAAGGCGACTCGATTTAACATGTCCCAGGAACTACAGCATGTATAAAATCATCTACATGTTAGAGCCAATATTAATGTGAAAGGTAGGCAGGCATTTTGTTGTTAGTACTATGTTATAGCTACAATAAATCACCTCAAGACGAAAGGTACCTGCGCTCTCTCCATACAAACGTAGTCGACTGTTTCCTCCCTGGATAAATGACACTAGCACAAATATTTTTGTTGCATAAAACTTATAACTGCCATGACCAATAATGACCATGCCCCTATTTTTTTTATTTTTTATTATTTCTATGTTAATTAGAAAATGAAAAAAATCAAAACATAGGGGCATAGTCATGTCAGTTATAGGTTTTTTATCACAGTTGCTCATAAAGTGGATCTTATTAAACCGCTTTTAGGCTCATAATGCAAGGCGTGGCCGGTGCTTGAGCGACATAAGCAGGAGCTGCGTGTCACGGAGATGAAGATGTTGCGCTGGATGTGTGGAGTGACGCGAAAGGATCGCGTCAGGAACTCCCGCATCCGGGGCAGCCTTCATGTCCGAGACATTGCAGATAAATTGCAAGAGTGTCGCTTACGCTGGTACGGCCACGTCTTGCGAAAACCGGCTAGTTACGTGGGGAACAAATGTCTTGCCATGGCGCCTCCGCCGGGTCGTGGCAGACTGGGTAGACCCAAGAAGTGCTGGCTTGACGTCGTAAAGGGTGATATGCGTGCAAATGGCCTTACAACCCAGGATGCCGAAGATCGTGCGAAGTGGAGGCGTAAAAGTAGGAAAGCGGACCCTGGGCTCCCGAGAGGGATGCAACCGGGAACATCGCTCGGATGATGATGAGGCTCATAATGCAACGTATTATACACGCGTGCGATATAAAAATATCCAACTAGTGCTAAAATAATATGTTATCCCGATAAGTTAAATACGCATCTTACTGCTAATTACATGTTAGGTAGATGAAACATTCTTAATTTATCTGGGTTATACTGTTTTGATGACTATGCCTCTATGTCTTGGTTTTTTTCATTTTCTAATTATCATAGAAAAAAAATATAAATATAAAAAATAAGACATAGTCATAGCAATTATAAGTTTGATGCAACAAACATATTTGCAATAATGTCATTATCCAGGGAGGAAACAGTCGACTACGTTTGTATGAAGAGAGCGTCGGTACTTTCACCTTAACCATGGTAAAATAGTTTTTAGTCTAACTAACGTAATTTTAAAAATGATTCCATGTCTATCAATTTATTTGCACTAATATTAGAATATTATTGATTAAATTTCTATGTATAATGGTTTAATATAAATTTTAGTATAAAATTAAGACTATTAAGAATTTAGAATAAGGTATTTTAAAATACATAGAGTAAATTAGTTATATATCACACAGAAGTATGCCTACTTTTTTTTATTATTATACGTCCTGTATCACGGGGCTATGGAGCCCCGGACCTTTGAAAGGCGTGCGTGGAGCCGAAGCCAACACGTAGAGGCCCTTTACAATAACAAGTATAATAGCAAACAATGGGGTGGATTCTAAACCGGCGATTATCCCTGTCTACACTATAAAGTGCAACCAAGGACAACCTCCGGTTTGGATGAATTATTATTATTTATTTTTTTTATTGTAAATAATCGTGACACCACACTGTTCAATGCGAACTAGAAAGACGAAACGAAAATAATTGGCTTGTTTTCTATGAGAGAGAGAGACAGAGAAAAACGCGCACGCCGCACGGCTTACAACTATAGCAAAAAGTGTCGTTACAACTTTTGGTCTTAATTTTTTCCGTCTAGCCCCCTTTCGCAACGCGCGATAAGGAACTAGGTTCCAAAAAAATAAAAACTTCGAACTAAAAGTTCTAATTTCCAAAAGTCGTAGAACAAAAGTTGTTCGCCTACACGTCTAAAACAACCCCCTTTCGTATTAGAACTCCTTCACTAAAACACATTGTGTAATTAGTTACTTGGTCACAAATCTACTAATTGTGCGTGGTCTGAAATGTAATTTTAAAAATACAAACGTAGGTATGTATAGTATATGTTTGCATTTTAATTGGCAATATAGTATTTACTAATATAATTATGTATTATTCAAATGAATTTGTATATAAAATCAATATATTTCAATAAATGATTTTATGACAGCTAAAAACGAGTTATGATTTATTGAAATCTCACCTATCTTACTTACATCCTGATGAAGCCTGTGGCTTTAGTTTTAACTAGCTTAAAATATTAGGAACTAGAAACGCGGTTTCACCCGTGTTACTCCCGATCCCGTGGGAATATCGGGATAAGAAGTACCCTATGTTACTGTCAATGAATCAATGTATCCTCATACCAAGTTTTATCTAAATCGGTCCAGTAGTTTCGGAGCCTATTCGTTATAAAAAAGTTAAAAATCTTTCTTTATAATATCAGTGTGGATGTGTTGGCCTAGCGCTTACTTTAATTCCAAAGGTTGTGGGTTCAAATCCCTTTGGACCATACACCATTAAAAAAAATTATGTAAAAAATGTATGTTATACTACCAGCGGTCCGCGGTTTCACCCGCGTAAGTACCGATCCCGTGGGAATATCAAAATGAAAAGAAGCCTTCGGCTTATAGCCTTCCTCTATAAATGAACTATCCAACACAATAGTACATTGTTATCCTAGGTGTGAAAGTCACTCATTACAAGTCCCGAGACGGAGTTTGGCGCCCGAGCGTAGCGAGGGCGCTAATAGTTCGAGGGACTTAATGAGTCTTTCACCCGAGGTAAACACTGTGCTTTTCATTACGAATAATACATAAAATTCTTCCTAACAACGAGAGTGAATGAGATACTCCATACTACCTGATCCTCTTACAAGGTTGGGACCAAACAGGTTATATACATGTAGTGTTCTTCTTTGGTGTTACTTAAAGCAAGGAGGTTAGGTTTTTGAAGTTCCTAATGCGTTATGATACGGATACTGGCTACATGCACATTGCACAAGCCGTGCGAAGCCATAATTTGACATGACAGCTGTCAGTGAAAGCGATTTTCCCTAGGGCTGAAAGTTTTATTTTCTACACGCTCTTCAGGCATCTTTAGACCTACTTTCGGAGTATGAGTAATGAAAAAATATTTATAAATAAATAAAACGCATCAAAATCCGTTGCGTAGTTTTAAAGATTTAAGCATACATAGGGATATAGAGACAGAGAATGCGACTTTGTTTTATACTATGTAGTGATAGCACATGTTATTTACTCATGTGGTGATAGTGAAGTGAAGTGATGATAGTGATAAGGATAGGATTAGGATTTCAAAAATGCTTGGGGAAAAATAAAAGTACTATTGGATTTTGATCTGCTTTATTACGACTAGTTATAATCCACTGTTGTCGGCAGAATTCATAAGTTTAACGCGTATTTCATACACAATTTTTCATTTAATACTTATTTACCTAGATTAAAATCTATTACTTATAATATGCATATGGAGAAAGTACAAGTCTGTTTACAGTTACAAATTAGAATTAGAAAAAAATCAAGTCTAAAAGTAGTTTGTCGAGCTAGTTTCAGAAACTTGGCGTTTGAGCGCTTATTTTGCATCGAGGTTCTCGCTACTTTTGCCATCCCAAGTCTAGAAGTCTGTAAAATACCAATACATAACGAATTCACAATTTTTAAAATAACATTTTTTTTTTTCAAACTATTGAACCTATGTAAAAATGTATTAGCAATATTTTCTACGAAGACCATGGTATACTTTAACATCTAAAGCGCGTAAAATCGCGTTTAACGCGCAGTTAACACATGTCAAAATGTATTGTCCACAAAAAATGTTTTATAATAATATCTAGTATTCAATACGTAAGTATTGTAATATTTTGTGTGTCCTAACCCTCTTTAATACATAGGATTATCCCTTGACACAGATTTATTCTTTCCAAAATTAATTATTCAAGAAAATAAAAATAGGCTATTATTTCATGGACTTAACAAATATTAACTTAATGACATGAATGATGACAATGGGATGTGAAAAACAGCAGGCGCAATTGCGTGCACGGTGGCGGTTTAGGGATTTTTTTTCTCTGGTGAAATTTGAAGCTGCACCCACACCGTGTTCTTTGAGAGGAAAGGGTACCGGGGGCTTTTTCCATACAAACTATTACAGACGTAGTCGACTGTTTTCTCCTGGCTAATGACACTTGAGCATATATTTTTAGTGCATAAAACTTATAACTGCCATGACCATGTTTTTTGTTCCTTTTTTATTTTTTTAATCTTAATTTCTATGATAATTAGAAAATTAAAAAAAATCAAAACATAGGGGCATAGTCATGGCAGTTGTAGGTTTTATGACAAACAAATGACAAATTATATTACACCGATGCTTCATTTCACCTAATGACATTTTATTACTGGTTTATTGACTGTAGTTATTTCGAACATAGTTATAATGAACATAGTTAAAATTAACCGTAGTTGTTTCGTACATTAGGTATTTCGTTAATTATGGCACAAAAATATTCATCCAGGGCGGAAACAGTCGACTACGTTTGTATGGAGAGAGCGCAGGTACCCTTTCACCTTAACCATCTGAGCTACGAAGACCACTTGCCATTTCGTAGAAAATTACGATTGCGGTTCATAGCCCTTTAGCCCATCGAGAAATCTCACCGGATTTTTTGAACAGAACTGCAATTACTGAAATTCTATAAACTTTTTCCTCAATTTATTAATTTTATCATATTATAAAGTAGCTTCGCCCCGCAGTTTCACCCGCGTAAGTCGCGATCCCGTTGGAATATCAAATTAAAAAGTGGCAGGTGTTCCTAAACAAATGCTATTGCGACTAATTTAAATATCTCAGTTACAATAGGATTTTAAATATTACGCCATCTATAAATTATTAAGCCAACTGTAATAGTTACTATAATAGTAACTGTGAAATTTACATTGGTTGCAATTACCCCGGAGTTGCATTTGCCCCGGCCCCCCCCCCTCGATAAATGGACTATCCAACACAAAAAATATTTTTTCAATTGTGTAATAGATGTGCTTCTGTGTATGACGGCTTCTTAGACCCTAATTTTGTTCAAATACTTTTTTGTTTATATATTTTTTCTTTCTACTGTATTCTCTGAAATTGTCATTCTATCTTATACTTTTTGTACCTTTTATTCTTTTTATATCCTGTATTTTTTTATCTTATTTTATTGTTTCTTATTTTTATACATTCTAATGTTTTGTTTTGTCAACTACTCTCCAACTGTTCTAAATATGTTTGTCGTGTGCTCGTCCAAATAAATGATTTTCTATTCTATTCTATGTGAAAGTTTATCTGTTACTATGTTTGAATGTTTGTTCCTTCACCCAAAAACCACAAGACCGATTGTGATAAAATTATGTAAATAGATAGCTGGGGACCTGGATAACACATATACTACTTTTTAACCGGTTGCGGCTAGTACTTTCATAAAGCCAACGTCAAACACGTAAGATTGTTGAAAGGAAACTCAATTCATACAAAACTAATCTCTTAAGGTTAAGTTTCAGATATTACAGTATGGTTTGGACATGAAGTTTGGGACACAACCGGATTAATCCTCTATTGTTTACATTTAGATACACTGCATTAAAATAACAAAAGGTCAGTATTTCGTTTATCCTTATATTAGAATTACACACGTGAGCAATCAAACAGGGTCTGTAAAAATACAGATTTACTTTTTAAATAATTAAAAAAAGACAGAATTATAAAAAAATAAAAAAATAAAAATCTTAATTTTTATCGTTTTCTTATTACGATAGCACGTAAAATTATCGTACTATTTTTTATATTTATATATTTTTAGCACTCCGGAAATCCGTTAAGAAAATATTTTATAGTAGCATTGCAGTCCGTTTAAGTGTAAATCTTTAACAAAAATTTAGTTTTTTATGAATCTAACAAAACCACGTGTTGTCCAAGATCCTGTTCCATTGCTCGTGAGTGTAAGTTAATAATTCAAGGGTAGATCTGTATAACAATCGTTTATTCATCGTCGTATGTCGGTAGCTTATCAATGTCGTCCCTTTGCCGTTTGCCTGATATCTCCGGACTCATCGCTTGTTTCAGCTCGTGCTGTCAATAGAAAAAAAACATATAAGTACTTATACTTTTTTGTTTTTATTTGTATTTGTTGTTATAGCGGCAACAGAAATACATCATCTGTGAAAATTTCAACTGTCTAGCTATCATGGTTCATGAGATACAGCCTGGTGACAGACGGACGGACGGACAGCGAAGTCTTAGTAATAGGTAACCGTTTTTACCCTTTGGGTTCGGAACCCTAAAACATACAGTAGAACTGAAAACCTCTTTTTTTTAAGTCAGTTAAAAAACTTGTTTGTACTAACAAACAAATCTTTCTTTAAGAAGTATAGATTTGAAACCGAGATCCGCGTTTGCAGATTTTGCAGTACCACGCCCAGTACAGTAGAAGATTCAAATCCTGTTAAGGTGAAAGGGTACCGGCGCTCTCTCCATACAAACGTAGTCGACTGTTTCCTCCCTGGATAATGACACTAGCACAAATATTTTTGTGCCATAAAACCTATGACTGCCATGACTATGCCCCTATGTTTTGGTTTTTTTCATTTTCTAATTATCATAGAAATTAAGATTTAAAAAACAAAAAATAGAAAAAAAACAAAACATAGGGGCATGATCATTGGTCATGGCAGTTATAAGTTTTATGCAACAAAAATATTTGCTCTAGTGTCATTATCCAGGGAGAAAACAGTCGACTACGTTTGTATGGAGAGAGACTTCGGACCCTTTCGTCTTGAGGTGATTTATTGTAGCTATAACATAGTACTAACAACAAAATGCCTGCATAGCTTGGCGAACTGGTTGCAGTCGAGCGCGAGATGTGGCGCTGACCGCTTCCCGCCGGTCCAGTCCCGGCTGAAGGTGATCTGAGCTGAGACCAGTGCGCACGCGCATACCCACACGCATACCATCGAGACGCTTCTGGAACAAACAACGGTCAGTTTACTATTACAAGTTTTTCCCTAGCTATACCTACTAAATAATAGATAGATAACTTTATTTGTACAACACTGTAAGTGAAGTACGTATCCAATATAATGACATTTCAGGATGCTGGTGCGACTGCCTCGCTTTTGTAGTGCATCTCAGATGTTTGCTGAAGCACGCACGGACGACTTTCATGCGATTATTCGCAAGAAAGTGGTTTCCCTACTGCAGCGGGCGCGAGGAAGCCGCAATGGCATCCTGCAGATGATTGTCACGCGTCAGGACTGCCCCATACAATACCGTTGGATGAGGGTTGTGTTGGGCGATAAAATTTGACATTAATTTTGACATTGACTTTTATAAATTTTTAATCCTTATGTACGAGCCATCGTACACATTCCATTCATTTTTACCTAACTAGCAAATTTAGTACAAAACTCACCAACTAAGGCAACGCACGTGCCGCGAGAGTCGCTTTACTTTACCTACTGTAACCTAATACTTTAATAAATCGGGATTTATATTTTAAAGTGTTTTGTGCTCATTACTTACTTACTTACAACTACTTCTGAACGATATCTACTACGCAACTTTAACTAGCATCTTGAAGCTGTGTGCCGACCCGACTGGACGGTACACCTTATTTTATTTTATTGATTAATTATTTAAGTGTTTTAATTTGATTTAATTTGTATTATTTTATTTAATATGTACCTACTATATGGAATTTAATTCTGAAATAAAATTTAATTTAATTTACTGTAAGGAACATAAAACACGAAATACACAAAGCAAAGTAATAACTATAAAGTACAAGCTGCACAAATGGGCGGCCTTATCGCTGAAAGCGATTTCTTCCAGGCAACCTTTGGATGGACAAGAACTGATTTAGCTTTTAATAATGATGGCAACACACAAATAAACACGAACAGACGAAAAATATGATAAAACTCTCCGTTTTTAGGGTTCCGTCCCTCAAAAGGTAAAATAAAGGAAGGAAAGGAAGGAAGCCTTATAAGATCACTTTCTTGTCCCTCTGTCTGTCCGTGTGAAATTCATTCAAAAATTCAAAATTCATACCAGATACTGAGGTCTATAGTCCCTATTCTCGTGTCACAATGTTTGTTACCATACTCCTCCGAAACGGCTTGACCGAGATTTATGAAATTTTATACGCATATTCAGTAGGTCTGAGAATCGGTTATTATCTCTTTTTTATTTTGTTTTCTTTAGTTTTTTTTATGGCAAAACAACGTTTGCCGGAACAGCTAGTCTTCTATTATAAATAAATTACGTGTCACGTTGTTTGTTTGCGATGGATTCCTAAACTACTATACCGATTTTAACCAAATTTGCACACCGTGTGCAGTTTGATCCAACTTGAAAGATAGGATAGCTTACATCTTAATTTATCCCGATATTCCCACGGGATCGGGAGTTACGCGGGTGAAACCACGGGGCGCAGCTAGTTTATATATATAAAACTAGCTGCGTCCGTGGTTTCCACGGGTGTGGCCTATGTGTTAATCCAGGTCTCCAGCTATCTAGTTATCGAGTTTCATCGCAATCGGTCCAGTAGTTTTTGCGTGAAGGAGTAACAAACATACACACACACACACACACACACACACACACACACACACACGCACACTCAAACTTTCACATTTATAATATTATAGTAGGAAGTAGAATTGTCATGTTGTGGTGTTAGTTTCTAAATTCCACCTAAACGGCTGAACCGATTTATATGAATTTTTTTTGTTTATTATTCGTTAGGTTTGAGAATCGAACACCTTCAATTTTCTATGGCAAAACGACGTTCGCCGGGACAGGTAGAGGTGTCGAGGTCCTGAGTCAACACGATTAAAAGTTATGGGCAAATTTACATTTCCGCGAAAACTTGTTCTAAGTACATATATTAAATTTGATAGTATTTCGTGACGTAGATGTGGAAAAATAAGCATTTAATGTCATGTGTTTTTCATCTTCTTCATCTCCATCAACATCTGACGCCATTACACATGTAGGAAAGAACCTAACCTTCTTGCAAACGTAATCACTACATAGTATAAAACAATGTCGCTTTTTCTGTCCCTATTTCCCTTTGTATGCTTAGATCTTTATAACTACGCAACGGATTTTGATGCGGTTTTTTTTAAATAGATAGAGTGATTCAAGAGGAAGGTTTATATGTATAATACATGCATAATATAGCCGTGCGAAGCCGGGGCGGGTCGCTAGTTTTTACATAAAGTAATTTTTGTTTGAAGTTTTGCCATCGCCTTAGAACTTCAGGAAGTTCCCTTAGTAGGTCTAGGGACGAAATCGAGATATTTTAGATATCAATAAAATTTTAAGTATAACCACATAAGTAAATTTACTGATGTGGTATTACTACACGACCTAATTTTGTCATCTCCATTCTTTCGTCATTTAGGTGAAAGGGTACGTTTTTTTTTTTTTTTTTTTAAGTGGGGGAATTGCGCTTTATGCATCATCCCGCCACTCCCTGGGGGGGGGGGAGTAGCGAGGGTATGTGGGGCTCCCTGCTGGCCTGAAGGTGGTGGATGGCCAGAGGTTTACCCACTAAAACTCCACCGGTTCCTCTCTCGCTGTGATGTCGGGGCTGCGGGAACGGGTGCGATTCGACCTGCGCTCTCTCCATACAAACGTAGTCGACTGTTTCCTCCCTGGATAATGACACAAGCACAAATATTTTTGTGCCCTAAAACCTATAACTGCCATGACTATGCCCCTATTTTTTTATTTTTTTTTACATTTTCTAATTATCATAGAAATTAAGATTAAAAAAATAAAATACAATAAATAGGGGCATGGTCATGGCAGTTATAAGTTTTATGCACCAAAAATATGCTCTAGTGTCATTATCCAGGGAGAAAACAGTCGACTACGTTTGTAATAGTTTGTATGAAGAGAGCTCCCGGTACCCTTTCCTCTTAAGCGTTTTGCTCGTACGGCAAGGGAATGGAATCAGTTGCCTGCGTCTTTCCTGACGTGCTACAATTTTGGGGTCTTCATAAGTCGCAGCACTCAGGGGCTCTATTTTTGAATCGCTCGTGTGACAAAGCTTCGTCGTATACGCCTACAAGTCACGCTCGACTTCCAAGTCGCATGACACAAATTTACTGTATTTTTGAATCGTTCGTCGTCGAAATTTAAAATGTCAATTTTTATTCGTTTTACGCAGTTATTTGAAAAGCGGTAATTACCAGCGGACATCCGAAATTATCCCAAAAGATATAAATATTTTTCAAAGACCGTTTCCGAATGTTTGACTATGATTGTTTGATGTTTATTCTACCACTCGCCTGTCGGCGACGAGTGGTGGAGACCACTCGTTACGATGGAGCGATTCAAAAATAGCGAATTTCCGATGTCGAACGAATATCAGTAGAAATCGAGCGCTCGACGCGGGGCGAACGATTCAAAAATAGGGCTCCAGGTATCTTCTAGGGGCGCGTGCTACATCTTAGGCCACATCGTCACTTACAATCAGGCAGGTGTGATAGTGGTCAAACGCTGACCTATCATTTATAAAGATCATAACAGACGTTAATATAAATATGGCGGGATATATTATCCCTTTACAAAATTCTCGTTTCGCGGTGTTAGTTGCCAAACTTCACCTAAAAGACTAGGCGGCTGAACCGATTTGTATGACATTTTCTGTGTATATTCGTTAGGTCTGAGATGAGAATCGAACAACATCTATTTTTCCTTTTTTTTACATTTATTTTAAAAAAAATTTATAATGGCAAAACAACAGCTAGTGACGCGGAGCATAATTTCAAATCATAAATTAAGCAGTGCTTCTCCATACAAAATATGTATTTCCCAATTTACTTCCTTAATTATGATTCTACCGCTATATCAAAAATAATTTTTAACCGACGTCAAAAAAGGAGGAGGGTCTCAATTTGATTGTATGTTGTTTTTGTATGTTTGTTACGCGATCATTCGAAGACGGCGCAAGCGATTGAGATGATTATTTTTGTGTTAGAAAGAAGATACCTCAGGGGTTGTTCCTTAAAAAATTTGTAAAGATCTGATGAGGATCTTCGGAGTGGTGAACAGAATTGCACCTCGAGTGACCAGCAAATTGCTCAGTTTTAAGATCTACCAGTAGAATCGACCCTACTAATAGGTAAAATTGATAGAGCATCTGGAACCACCTTCTCATCACAAAACTCCTCAATGAACGCGTTACAATTCGAATAACTTAGTCTTTTTTGGAATTTTCATTGATAGTAGAATTATGCACTATAAAAATTACTAAAACAAAAAAAAATAAAAAAAAAAAAATTTAAAGAAAATGAATGTCAAAAAAGGTCAAAATTACCCCACCAATCTAAAGTCTAGCAGTTCTACGTTCCGTTTTGTAGTTGGCTGACCGATTTCAAATTATGTATCAATCAAATTATCCCCTTTTTTTCAAGCCGGTTTTTTTAATTTCTAATTTAACGCCGCAATAATTACACATAGTTAAGTTTTGTTCTGTTTTCACACTTAGCCTCTTCATTTAGGCCATTGTGCGTGTGTGAATATCCTACTTGTCATTCCAACCTTCCCCACGCCCTTCCAGAAGGCAAGCTGCCTTTGCAGGCTGCTGCAGGCCTCCGGAAGAGATGCCGGCGATTGAATAATTTACACAGCTATTTCCGACGACCCAGTTGGCACAAGGGTCACCATGCCGGACTGCCAAACACAGGGTTGCGGGTTAGATTCCCGCCTTAGACAATTATTTATGCTTAGTCATTTGTCTGTGGGCTGGTTGTTTCTATGTATTTATTTATACTAATATTATAAAGCTGAAGAGTTGGTTTGTTACTTATCTTGGGGCTAGCTGGCGATGTGTGGAATGTCCTGCCATATCACTACATAGTATAAAACAAAGTCGCTTTTTCTGTCCCTATTTCCCTTTGACTGCTTAAATCTTTAAAACAACGCAACTGATTTTGATGAGGTTTTTTTTAATAGATCGAGTGATTCAAGAGGAAGGTTTATATGACCTCTGTGGCGCGTCGGGCGGACACCCGACTGCGACGCAGAAGGTTGCGGGTTCGATTCCCGCCGGGAACAAGTATTTATGCTGACCATAAATTCTTGTTTCTGGTTCTGGGTGTTTCCTATATGTATAATATGTATATATTTACAAAAAAAAGGTATATAAGTAGTTTATCCGTTATCTGGCACCCATAACACAAGCATTAAGTTGCTTAGCTTGGGGCTGGATGGCGATGTGTAATATGTCCTGAAATATTTGTTTATTATTTATTTATTTTATTTTATATGTATAATACATGCATAATATAGCCGTGCGAAGCCGGGGTGGGTCGCTAGTTTATTTATAAAGGAAAGATATTCTTTAGTTTAAACTTACCTGTATTTAACAGATTTCATTGCACAAACTTTTATCCTTTTAACTTTTTCACAAACTTTAGGTATTAAATATAATCACTAGATACCTTCCCTGATTTCAAACGGGTTCTGGATTTAAAAACTGGCGCATCCTCTTCTTATATACTTGCGAAAGTGCTGCGCAGACTCTAGGTACGCCTACGTCTTGCGTTTTATACCCCTTCGAGGGGGTTGTTATGGTTTAATATCTATGGGACACCCATAAGATTAATATTAATGAGTTTGTAGGTAGGTTTTTGGAAGCCTACTATATCTAATACATGTCTCAGGCACTACAGCGCTGTTTAAATAATCTAGACTAGCAGCGCTAAGCGGTTTCACCCGCGTAACTCCCGATCCCGTGGGAATATCGAAATATAAAATAGCCTATAGCCTTCCTCGATAAATGGACTATGCAACACAAAAATATTTTTTCAATTCGAACCAGTAGTTCCTGAGATTAGCGCGTTCAAACAAACAAACTCTTTAGGTTTATAATATTACTAGCGACCCGCTCCGGCTTCGCACGGCTATATTATGCATGTATTATACATATAAACCTTCCTCTTGAATCACTCTATCTACTAAAAAAACCGCATCAAAATCCGTTGCGTAGTTTTAAAGATCTAAGCATACATAAGGACATAGGGACGGCGAAAAGTGTCTTTATTTTATACTAAGTAATAATAATAATGCCCGCAGGGCACCTTGAGGCGAGGTGAAGGGGAGTAACGACCCCGCGGTCCCGAGTTCTCCAGGGGGAAGTCACCGTTCCTCATCTCCGGCTTGCCTTGGTTGGCTGGTCGGAGTGAATATTGACGAGGAAGCGGTCCCCCGCCTCTGGCTTGCCTTCACCGGCCGTCCAGAGTGGAGTCGCATGAGTAGAAATACTCGAAGGATGGATGCCGAACGTCAGTGATGAGTTGGCCCGCTCGCTCGGACTACCAGCGATGACTTAAAATCCAGTAAGGCCTCTCCATCCTTCAAGCCACTCACGTTCCTATTGCCCCCTTGCTGTAATTTACTCGGCTAATTAGGGTGGCCCAGTCTGAGAGTTGGCGAGTCTCCGCCTGCCATTTTTACGTGTTTATTGGACATTGTTACGGCAGGTGCCATAGTATCCATAGTTCCCCAGTATCTAGTCCACTACCATCCCATCACAATAGCTCAAGTAGTTTTGTCCTGTAGATTATCAATAGTTTCATCCAAACCGGAGGTTGTCCTTGGCTGCACTTTATAGCTAAATCAGTTCTTTTCCATCCAAAGGTTGCCTGGAAGAAATCGCTTTCAGCGATAAGGCCGCCCATTTGTGCAACTTATACTTTCTAGCTATTACTTTACTTTGTGTATATCGTGTTCTGTTTACTCTTGTGTTGTACAAATAAAGTTATCTATCTATCTATAGTGTAGACAGGGATAATCGCCGGTTTAGGATCCACCCCATTGTTTGCTATTATACTTGTTATTGTAAAGGGCCTCTACGTGTTAGCTTCGGCTCCACGCACGCCTTCCAAAGGTGCGGGGCTCCATAGCCCCGTGATACAGGACGTACAATGTAATGAAGTATAGATTAGATACAAATGCCAATTTTAGTGTTTATAGACAGATTTTAATTTGATTTTATAATTTATTCTCCACTATTAGGAGGTCGCAAGTTCAAATTTCGCCGCGGTGCTAAACTTTGCAGATGTATTTTTCCTAAAAAAAATTATCTAAAAGAAAAACTTATATTTTAGCGATTATTTGCAAAGAAATGTCCTAAAGGTGAGAAAGTCGGCACTCTGCTCCTATATCTAAAAAAAATAGTACCTACAGTAAGTATAAGTATCAATTTTTCAAAACCCAAAGGAGGATGTCTTTTATATTTTTTTTGTCTAATAGTAAAAATCTAAATTCTTTAATCATTTGGAATCATTAAATGAAATCACATTGCAACGTCTTAAAAACCAAAACAGACAGACCAGTATTCTGCTCTTTATTTATAACTAGCGACCCGCTCCGGCTTCACACGGCTATATTATGCATGTATTATACATATAAACCTTCCTCTTGAATCACTCTATCCATTAAAAAACCGCATCAAAATCCGTTGCGTAGTTCTAAAGATCTAAGCATACAAAGGGAAATAGGGACATAGGGACGGCGAAAAGTGACTATATTTTATACTATGTAGTGATTTAACACTTTTCCTAGATGAAAAAAATCTTACCTGAAAATTTTTATTAAAATAAATTGAAATAATCCCCATCTCGACTACAATATACGAAATAATGAAATAACATGACAATTTGCGGTAATACAAATTTCTGTAAACTCGCACGGAACACTAACATAATTCACTACAGTACGGAATCTTGAAACAAAGTACGCGACAACGCGTCAGTTTATTAAAAAGATTAACAAACTTGTACTTGAAGTTAGTATTTTAGTATTTATTTATTAAAGTCAATTGACAACCCAGTTGGCACAATAGTCACCATGCCGGACTGCCAAACACAGGGTTGCGGGTTGGATTCCCGCCTCTGACAAGTATTTATGCTTAGATATTTGTCTGTGGTCTGGTTGTTTCTGTATTATAAGTATAATAATAATAATTTGTTTATTAACTTCTTCACAATACGTAACTTAATTAAGCTATTTCACTTATAATAGTATGGTGCACATATAATAATTATTGTGGAGACTGGAGCCCGCACTAAGGTTTGGGTAACCCGTTTTACAAGTCTCCAGGCCTCCATCAACGGATCCAGGCAGCGAGTTAGGAACCATTACAGTAAAATGAAGAACAATATTGTATTTAGTATATAAGTATATGTACTTATTATAAGTAGGTATGTAATATATAAGAAAAGTATATACGTAAGTAGTATAAATCCGTTGTCTAGCTACCATAAAACATGTCTAGTTACTAGCTTGGGGCTAGATGGCGATGTGTGGAATGTCCTGCAATATTTATTTAGGTATTTATTTATTTATTATTGACAATTATATAAAAAAAAATTATAGCAAAAACACTTGTATACCTGCGGCTTGTTTTTCCGCAAAAATACTTCTTCAGTTAGGTCCTTTTTGCTTGAGGATGGAGTAGGCTTGCCCAGCACCTACTACCCTTTCAGCTTAGTAGACCTTGTTAGGATAGAACTTGTTGAACTGCTGGAGCCAACTAAGCCGCGAGTTTCATCACGATGTTTTCCTTCACCGTAAGAGCAATGTCAATTAGCGCACATACATTTTTCTTCCGGCCGGGATTCAACCTACGAGCTTCGGAATGAAAGTCAAAGTAACTACCACTATAGGCCAACAATGCGAGCACACTGAGGCGGTACTGAAACCGTCTGAACAGACACAGGCTGGTGGCATGGTGCATAACATCTCAAATACTTATTACAAAATTCCCACCCCTCCTGGGACGCCCGAGTTTGTGACCCAAAGTTTTCGTGCTGTCAAACACTAAAAATCAAGGATGCTTAACACTAGCAAAAACTGCCATTTTTTGAGCCAAGTTTTGGAAAGTTAGTTCACTGTTTCAAGAATCAAAAATATATATTAAACAAACTGTGTACCTACATAAGATGACATATTATAGTAGGTAGGTCAACAGTTTGTCTATCCCGGACATACAATAATGAGTTACTCAGTAACTTATTTTTTTATTTATTTAATTAATTTATATAATAAACTAGCTGTCCCGGCAAACGTTGTTTTGCCAAAAAATGTGATAAATAGAGAACCGCTCGACCGATCTTGTGCAAAATTCACATAAACCATCTACTAAATAGTCCGAACAAAGCTTAAATATTTCATTTGGTTAGGTGAGCCCGTTCTTGAGTTATAAAATTACAACAAAAAGTGGCATTGATTTTTATATACAGGGTTATTGGAAATTAATTGACACGGCGTTAAGGGCTTCTTCTGTGCACCTTAACGATCAACTTTTGTTCTACGACTTTTGGAAATTCATTATAAAAATATTCCATACAAAAATAAAAAATTAAATCCAACAGTTCAAAATCAATCATAGTAGGTATGGTACAACCCGATCGGGTCGCACGCAGTGCGCCCCGTGCCGATCGCGAGCGCGCACTTGCCGCATAGACATAGAAAATTACCAGACAGTACGAGAAACACTTAAATATTTTTTTTGGGATATGTATTAAGTTTCGACAAAAGTCGTAGAACAAAAGTTGTTTGTTAAGGTGCACAGAAGAAGCCCTTAACGCCGTGTCAATTAATTTCCAATAACCCTATATATAAATATGTACAAAACAATATTATTGAGCTGACATTATTAAGCTCATGTATCTAGTAAAACATGTAACTAAACTAATGAATTGACTGACGCCCGTTTTCACAGTCTCAAGTTGCTCTTGGATAAGTGAACGCACTGTGCTAAATGCGCCCCTATGATAGTCAATTTTATGCTGCTCTCTTCACTGTAGCGAATCAGCGTCTTATCTGCGGCACTATGCGTTCGCGCGCACTATCTAATCTCACAGGTTTGATTGTGAATACGGGTGTACAAAATTCTAATAGGTGGCATTGTTCCTTTTCGTAAGGAGTTTATAAATATTGAAAATTCCCGACTCTCACTTCACTATGTCAGTCAAAGTCTTTAAACTGCCATGAAATCTGTCTAGGGCTCCATATTCAGCGTACCTACGCCATAATGGGCCCCCACACTCGTTCATGGAGTCGAGAGACAATCATTTGTTCTTATTATTTGCCTTAGGTACTACTAGTCTACGGGGTAAAATAATGTGTCAAGGTTTTGTAAATTAAGTAACTTAAATTACTTATTGAAATTGTTCACCAACCAAAGATGGCTGACGATGGAAGCCATTCTAAGAAAAAACCGACCAAGTGCGAGTCGGACCCGCGCTCGAAGGGTTCTGTACACTGTTTTCTCGTGGTCCCAGGATCAAGGGAGAACTATTTCTCGTAGTCCCATTGTTGTATACCTACATCCTGTATACAGGGTTATTGGAAAATAAACTAGCAAGCCGTTGAGGGCTACTTCTGTGCACCTTAACAAACAACTTTTGTTCTACGGTTTTGGAAATTCGAATTTTTTGTCGAGTCGAGGTTAGGTTTACCTGAAAATCAGCTGTTCCTTACACGGAGAGGTCATTAACCTTGAAATTGTACTTATTTTTTAAGTTTTATCTACTGTTCTTAGTCTGAATGACCTTTGTTTTAAAAAATCAGCTGTTTTTCGAATTTACATAACCTCAAAATTTTCATTTTCTTTTTCGAATTTCCAAAAGTCGCAGAACAAAAATTGTTTGTTAAGGCGCACAGAAGTAGCCCTCAACGACTTGCTTGTATAATTTCCAATAACCCTGTATATAAAAGAAACTAGCAAGCCGTTGAGGGCTACTTCTGTGCACCTTAACAAACAACTTTTGTTCTACGGTTTTGGAAATTCGAATTTTTTGTCGAGTCGAGGTTAGGTTTACCTGAAAATCAGCTGTTCCTTACACGGAGAGGTCATTAACCTTGAAATTGTACTTATTTTTTAAGTTTTATCTACTGTTCTTAGTCTGAATGACCTTTGTTTTAAAAAATCAGCTGTTTTTCGAATTTACATAACCTCAAAATTTTCATTTTCTTTTTCGAATTTCCAAAAGTCGCAGAACAAAAATTGTTTGTTAAGGCGCACAGAAGTAGCCCTCAACGACTTGCTTGTATAATTTCCAATAACCCTGTATATAAAAGTATGTGGTTACAGTGCAGTCATGATAACAATCAATAATATTAGAATTTAATTTCTCGACGACCTCTGTGGCGCGTCGGGCGAACACCCGACTGCGACGCAGAAGGTTGCGGGTTCGATTCCCGCCGGGAACAAGTATTTATGCTGACCATAAATTCTTGTTTCTGGTTCTGGGTGTTTCCTATATGTATAATATGTATGTATATATTTACAAAAAAAAAGTATATAAGTAGTTTATCCGTTATCTGGCACCCATAACACAAGCATTAAGTTGCTTAGCTTGGGGCTGGATGGCGATGTGTAATATGTCCTGAAATATTTATTTATTTTTTTATTTTATTTTATTTAATTATTTATTGATTGAGTACTTCCTAGGTTTAAAATAAAACAAAAAACTATCTAAACGGAAACAAATACCAAGTTGGCACAGTTTACATTATGCCGGACCGCCCAACACAGGGTTGCGGGTTCGATTCCCGCCTCAGACACGTATTTATGCTTAGATATTTGTCTGTGGTCTGGTTGCTTCTATGCATTATAAGTATACTAGCGACCCGCGGCTATATTATGCATGTAAGTATTATACATATTAACCTTCCTCTTGTCTATTAAAATCACTCTATCTATTAAAAAAAAACCGCATCAAAATCCGTTGCGTAGTTTTTTAAAGATTTAAGCATACATAGGGAATAGGGATATAGGGACATAGGGACAGAGAAAGCGACTTTGTTTTATACTAGTAGTGATAGTGATATTTAAAAAAAATAAAAAAATATTAAGTAGTAAGTATATCCGTTGTCTAGCATAACACAAGTCTAGTTACTTAGCTTGGGGCTAGATGGCGATGTGTGGTATGTCCTGCAATATTTATTTATCTATCTCCAAAGGTGATTATATGATAGAAGTGGTACAAGTTGAATAGATACATATTCTGAGAAGTTCTGAGCAACGTCTCGCTTGCAGCTACAATAGAGTATGTGAACCAACATCTGAAGACGTGAGCTTTAAAATGGCCATATTTACGTGCCCTTTTACAGGGGCGGATTGAGGATTGGGGGGGGGGAAGCTCGGTCTGTTATATTGCTGAGAAATCTTAGCGCTGACAAATTGGTAAGCTGAAAGGAGGTTTATATTTGGATATATAATGTGTTCTAATCTATTGCAAACTGAACTTAGATCACGTTGAAAAATACTGCTTACGACAAATTTTTTTTAGATTTTGAATTGTAACTTATTAGCGAAAAGGTTAGGTTTTTTAAGATTCTGCTAGAATTATAATTAAATAAGTATTTAAATATATAAACTTAAAATTCTAAAGGTTGTTAGTTGGTACTCTTGGTACTAGGTAGGTACTACTTACTGTTCTGGTCTGGACTAGGATTAGGTCAAACTATTCTCATCTGAGTCATATTTCGTAAGTAATTTAAAAAAATATGAATTTTCGCTTTCTTTCCGAAAGTCGTGGGATCGAATCCTGGCCGGTCGTGTACCAATCAATTTTTATTAAGAAAAATGTATGTGCACTCGTTGACATCGCCCTTACGTAAAAGGAAAACATCGTTATGAAACCAGCGGTTGAACCGAGACGTATTGACAAATTATTTCCTCTAGACATAGTCCACTACGCTGAAAGGGTGGTATAGGTTCAGGACATGCCTACTCCATCCAAACATGTCCTAGGCACTACAGTGCCCTTAATAGCATGGATAAATAGTTTCTGACAATGTGTAAATCATCTAGGTGTAGAGGCCAACATATGGTTCGCCCCCCAGCCCAAACCCCGAGTACGCCCATATTCTTTTATACCAAGTTATCAATGAATTCAGTACTAAACCCCTTTGTGCCATATAAAATATCGTTCTATAGAATATTTTCTTTAACGGTGTATTTAATCTATAAAGAATAAATACAACAATGGCTGTCGTTTAAAAATAATTCATGTTTCAATGTAAAATGCACGTAAAATGCTATTCTGGCTATCAAATACAAAAATAAAGGCTGTAAGGGTCTTATAATATTGTACATATATTAACCTAACTAGCTGCGCTCCGCGGTTTCACCCGCGTAAGACCCGATCCCTTGAGAATATCGGGATAAAAGGCAGCCTATGTGTTAATAAAGGTCTCTAGCTATCTACTTACCGAGTTTCATCGCAATCGGTTCAGTTGTTTTTGTGTGAAGGAGTAACAAACACACACACACAAACTATACTTCACATTTATAATATTAGTAAGATAAGATTATAACAAAAAAAAACTTTAACCGACTTCAAAAAATAAGGTGGTTCTCAATTCATCGCATACATCACTACATAGTATAAAATAAAGTCACTTTTCGCCGTTCCCTATGTCCCTATGTCCCTATGTCCCTTTATGCTTAGATCTTTAAAACTACGCAACGGATTTTGATGTTTTTTTTTTATGAAAATAGCTGGAAACTACAAAAAAAATACATACAACCGAATTGAGAAACTCCGCCTTTTTTATAAGTCGGTTAAAAAAATAGCTATTCCATTTGATTTGCTCTACTACTATGTTTGTTTCCAGGAATTGATCTCTATCAGCAACACTATCGATTAGTAGGTACTTAAGGTACAAAAAAATATATAGGTAATATTTTTTTTTTTTAATTAACTGGTTCGATTCCTGGCTAGGGAAATGAAAATCTAATGTTTTATTTTGGCAAAATCGGGCACGCAACTCCTTTCAGCATTCGTTCAGCTCTTATATTTTAATAGTCATATAAAAAATTCACCTGTGTAAGTATAACAGCGCTCCACGGTTTCACCCGCGTAACTCCCGATCCCGTGGGAATATCGGGATTAGAAGTCAATGTTACAATTAATGAATCAATGTATCCTTATACCAAGTTTTAACAAAATCGGTCCAGTAGTTTTGAGCCAAAACAAAAAAAATATATAGTGTTGATTTTATTATTACTGATTACTTATTTAAAACTAAATCGTTGTTTAAAATCACACATCACTATCACTACATATAGTATAAAACAAAGTCGCTTTCTCTGTCCTTATGTCCCTATGTCCCTATTTCCTTATGTATGCTTAAATCTTTAAAACTACGCAACGGATTTTGATGCGGTTTTTTTTAATAGATAGAGTGATTCAAGAGGAAGGTTGATATGTATAACTAGCGACCCGCTCCGGCTTCGCACGGCTATATTATGCATGTATTATACATATAAACCTTCCTCTTGAATCACTCTATCTATTTAAAAAAACCGCATCAAAATCCGTTGCGTAGTTTTAATGATTTAAGCATACATAGGGATATAGGGACCGAGAAAGCGACTTTGTTTGATACTATGTGATACATGCACAATATAGCCGTGCGAAGCCGGGGCGGGTCGCTAGTAACAAATAACGAAATGAATGAGTATATCAATATAGTAATAAACTCTGGTTCTGATAAAGAAAACTTTATTGTGTATTAATCATGATTTAAATTTTCCATTCGGTATATTCCATTCAATAGGTAGGTAGGTACCTAACTAATCATATTTTTGCGGTTGAATCATTTAAATAATTTTTAGGGGGTAAAAACGGTAAAAACAGAACCATAGGACTTCACTGTCTGTCTGTCTGTCACCAGGCTGCATCTTATAAATAAATAAATAAATATTGCAGGACATTCCACACATCGCCATCTAGCCCCAAGTTAAGTAACTACACGCAGAGAAATCGGAGTCAACCAGAAGTACAAAACTGTGTAGTTACATTTTTTTACGATAATTTTAGTCTGAAATACTGTATTCTTGTAATCTCTGCGATTTTATTTTAAACCTCACTAAATGTTTAATATGGTACACTAGAAAAATATTTTAAATCAAAGCTACAATAATTTTGTATTTCAAACAATAATTCTTGCTTCAAAAACGAAATGATTTGTATTGTTTAGTAGAATAAAATGTACAGTTAACGAAGTAAAGTGTTCTGATTAATGATCGTCATGTTAGTAATGCACTACGAAGTTGCCTGTAACCACAACAACATTGTTTTAATTACTACAAGAATCTATAATTATCCTTACTATTCTGTTTGTTTCTGAAAATAACTAAAACAAATTGTTATTGTGACAAAATAATTATGTTGTCATAGATGAATATCATGTTAATTTAAAACTGTGTTCATTTATTTATACAACAAAATTATTGTCAAAACTACAATACTACATTTTTGTGAATGCAAGAATATTCTAGTTTAATAATTAGATTTATGTGTACCTACTTATTTAATTAGTTTCATGAGTCGCAACTAGATGGCGCCAGTAGTAATTTTAGATCGCGCTATCGTTGTGTTTTATCAAATTACCTTGGTCGAGACGACAATTTTGATTTTACGTACGGATTACGGACTCCGCACTTAAAGCGATATGTGGCTATACTCCACTATAGCCATAAGTGCTGCATTTCTCGTAGAGCGTACAGACGCGTAGTCTACGAAACAATGTAGTCGAACTTTAATATCCCTTTTTGCTTTCTAGGATTATTATAATTGATTTATATATCAAACGCAATTATCGGAACTAGAATATTTTATACACTACAAAAATATCTAGTTACATTTACAATAACCTAGTAAACGTAACTAGATTGTTTCTCTGTGTATACTAGTAGACTACTAGTGTGTACAATAATTTCTAGTTGGTCCTCAATAAAAATATTTGGTAAAGACAACTAGTGGGTACTGCTGTCACGGATCCAAACAGAAGTTCTGGTTGCACTTACGAGATTTCTCGTATGTTTAACAAGATTTTTCTCTACGTGTAGACTTGTGTTATGGGTGCTAGACAACGGATATACTACTTATATACTTTTTTTTGTAAAATATATACTTATATTACGTAGAAACAACCAGACCACAGCCAAATATCTAAGCATAAATACTTGTCTGAGGCGGGAATCGAACCTGCAATCCTGTGTGTGGCAGTCCGGCATGGTGATCATTGGGCCAACTGGGTCGTCAGAACGAACAGCTTTTTGAATAGTTTTAATTTTTGCTAACGCTATAATATAATGTATGTAGATTATTTGTAAAGCCCAATATTATTATATAGTTGTAAAAATATATATTTTATTCACAGCTATATTTAGCCTTTTTGACGAACAATATTAATTGTGTTCTCACACAAATATCTTTACAATTAAGACTCGTATGCATTCAGAATTCTGTGTCAAATGATATTATAAAACTAGAGCACCACAAAGGAATAAATATACAATACTTAAACATGGAGATAAACATCTTCCTTTTAAAATATATTTATCTAGCAACGGTCTGTGGTTTTACTCGCTTGTACCGTTCCAATGGGGATAAAAAGCAAATCAAATCAAATATCTTTATTCATTTGGATGCTTAATACATTTGTACAAAGATCACATTAAAAACTAAGTTAGGATGTGTGCCTTCGGAACGCGCCCACCAATGAGAAGAAGGCACAAGAAACTCATGGGGTTTTTTTTCATGTGATCCTGATCACGCTCACGGAGGTCAATAATTACAAATATTTGTAAGTATTATGTATTCTAAGTTACTTCAAGATCGGTCTAGTAGTTTCAGAGCCTATATTTATTACAAACAAAAGATACTTATCTTTTCCCTTTTTTAAGGTGAAAGGGTACCTGCGCTCCATACAAACGTAGTCGACTGTTTCCTCCCTGGATAATGACACTAGCACAAATATTTTTGTGCCATAAAACCTATAACTGCCATGACTATGCCCCTATGTTTTGTTTTTTTTCATTTTCTAATTATCATAGAATTAAAAAAAATAGTGGCATGGTCATGGCAGTTATAAGTTTTATGCACCAAAAATATTTGCTCTAGTGTCATTATCCAGGGAGAAAACAGTCGACTACGTTTGTAATAGTTTGTATGGAGAAAGCCCCCGGTACCCTTTCCTCTTAAGGTTCCGCAGTCAATATCAAGGAACCCTTATAGTTTCACCATGTCCATATATTTGTGGGTAACAGGGGAAAAATAGGGGTTTTGTTTTTAAGTAAAAACAGCTGATCATCATCACTACATAGTATAAAACAAAGTCGCTTTCTCTGTCCCTATATCCCTTTGTATGCTTAAACCTTTAAAACTACGCAACGGATTTTGATGCGGTTTTAAATAGAGTGATTCAAGAGGAAGGTTTGTATGTATAATACATGCATAATATAGCCGTGCGAAGCCGGGGCGGGTCGCTAGTAAGATAAATAAATTTATTTTCACACTTTTACAATTAATGTTAATATAAAAAATGAAAATGTTATTAATATTAAAATGTGTATTTTCGTGTTATTTTTCAAGGTAATAACCTTGAAAAATAACACGAAAATACACATTTTCATTCATTTTTTTTTTTTTTTTTTTTTTTTTTTTTTTTTTTTTTTCATTTTCATTTTTTTTTTTCAGGTTTTTTAATAAAAAAAACTAATAATCGCCATTACCCTCAGGTATCACTATCACTACATAGTATAAAATTAAGTCACTTTTCGTCGTCCCTATGTCCCTATTTCCCTTTGTATGCTTAGATCTTTAAAACTACGCCATGGATTTTGATGCGGTTTTTTTAATAGATAGAGTGATTCAAGAGGAAGGTTTATATGTATAATACAAAAACAAAACAAATACAAATATATTTACAATATACACATACAATAATAATACAATAATACATACATAATATAGCCGTGCGAAGCCGGGGCGGGTCGCTAGTTAACTATAATTTGGCATGAATATACATATGAATCACGCCGACAAAATGGTAAAATAAAATCTAAAATATAAAACATTTTATTAAAGTGCCTCCCCAATACGTAAATTGAGAAGAAAAAAACAGCGCACTCTCGTCCGACAAATAGTCGTCCGACATTTGTCGTCCGACATTTGTCGTCCGTCAATAGTCGTCCGTTAAAAAATACCATATGTACGTCTTAATACACTCGCAGCCAAATTAAAAACAGTAGGCCCAGGCATACATTTTCGCCGCGCCGTAGAGAGGGGATAGCTGTCTACTCTCCATTCGTCTTACGCTTTTTCGATATGGTCACGTGTCCTGACGCGAGTTTAAGATTTTATACCCATTACAGAAAAAGTGCTCAACGCCGCTAAAGAAGTTTTCACTTCAAAAAACATACAAATACAAATACTTGCCCATTAATTCTTATCTGTTTTGTTTATTTATTTGTAAGGGTCAGAGATCGATAAATACCGGACCTCCAATACAAAACATCAATTCTAGAGAGGCAGCAAAAATTAATGTGTCATAGACAATTAAGTAAATATGTACTTAATTTTATTATTAATTAAGATTTTATTATGGGTCATCCATTAGTTAAGTCCCTATATATTAATTAATAGTATTTCGTACCAGAAGCCCGACAATTATCATCACTATCACTACATAGTATAAAACAAAGTCGCTTTCTCTGTATGCTTAGATCTTTAAAACTACGCAACGGATTTTGATGCGGTTTTTTTAATAGATAGAGTGATTCAAGAGGAAGGTTTATATGTATAATACATGCATAATATAGCCGTGCGAAGCCGGGACGGGTCGCTAGTTATTATTATAAAAAATCGACCAATTGCGTGTTCCGTACCTACCATGTTCTGTTTTTAGTACTTATTTGTTGTTATAGCGGCAATAGAAATACATCATCTGTGAAAATTTTAACTATCTAGCTACCACGGTTCATGAGATACAGCCTGGTGACAGACAGACGGACAGTGAAGCCAGGAATTTAAATTTTTGGATCATTGAAGTTTAGATTAGTTAATTTAAGTAATCTAAACGAAACTCCTGGCTTAAACTGAGAAAACTATAATACTATGGGGTAATTTATATTCCATAGGATTTATTTATTTTATTTAAGTAGATATTTATTTATTTCGGATTTATTTATTTTAATCGCATTTATGATGATGTTTTAAAACCGCGGTGTATAAAAAAAATAAGTTAGCCGGCCGTTACTTCGACGTCTTTTTAACAAAATACCTATTATCCCAATTGTTAAAAACAAAAATATCAGCATAAAACTGGTATTATACGGCTCTACGTCAATTCTACCTACTTTTTATTTAAGTACCAAACAATTACTAAACAAAGAATACAATTAAAAATTATAAATATCTCCGCATCGTATAACGAATTCGCCACATAAATATCAATGCATCGTGAAGACATCAGTAAGTGAACGATTACAAACGAAACAACACGCGTATATTTGTTGGCGTGTTCGTTCAATACAAGTTTCAATACAAGATACGTAGTATTACGTAGAGAAAAACTCGTCGCTCTCCAACAATCAGGTGGGTCATTCTTACATTGTAAACGGGAAATATTTTTTTGTTTGTAACGAATAGGCTCCGAAACTACTCGACCGATTTTTATGAAACTCGGTATGAGGATACATTGATTAATTGGGAGATAAGCTACTTTTTATCTCGATATTCCTATGGGATCGGGAGTTACGCGGGTGAAACCGCGGAGCGCTGCTAGACCTAAATATTATAAATCCGAAATTTTATTTATTTGTTTGTAGTCTTCACGGTCAAAAGACTGGACCGATTTTGATAAATATCGGCATAGTGATAGTTTAGGGCATGGAGAAGGACATAGATAACTTTTTATATCGATATCCCCGCAAGTAACGCACTTACGCGAGTAAAACCACGGGGCGCTGCTAGTCTGCTGATTACTGGACTGACCTTAAAGTGGCTTTTACACAACTTCCTTATAGGTTAACGAGTCCCCTTACTTAGAGTGAAAGGTGGCATCATTCGTTGGTTATTTCCTAGCTTGTTTTTTTATTCGATTTCCGAGAATTCTGTTAATTATTGAGCCTTTAATGATCGTCTACTTAAAGACGAATCATTAGTTGATGGCGTTACCGCTATGTATACAGTTTATACCCCTTATATCTAGATGGTGCCACCGCTATTTATACAGTTTATACCTATCCCTTATATCTAGATAGCGCCACCGCTATTTATACAGTTTATACCTATCCCTTATATCTAGATAGCGCCACCGCTATTTATACAGTTTATTCCCATTATACCTAGATGGTGCCACCGCTATTTATACAGTTTATTCCCATTATACCTAGATGGTGCCACCGCTATTTATACAGTTTATACCCCTTATATCTAGATGGTGCCACCGCTATTTATACAGTTTATACCTATCCCTTATATCTAGATAGCGCCACCGCTATTTATACAGTTTATTCCCATTATACCTAGATGGTGCCACCGCTATTTATACAGTTTATTCCCATTATACCTAGATGGTGCCACCGCTATTTATACAGTTTATACCCCTTATATCTAGATGGTGCCACCGCTATTTATACAGTTTATACCTATCCCTTATATCTAGATAGCGCCACCGCTATTTATACAGTTTATACCTATCCCTTATATCTAGATAGCGCCACCGCTATTTATACAGTTTATACCTATCCCTTATATCTAGATAGCGCCACCGCTATTTATACAGTTTATTCCCATTATACCTAGATGGTGCCACCGCTATTTATACAGTTTATTCCCATTATACCTAGATGGTGCCACCGCTATTTATACAGTTTATACCCCTTATATCTAGATGGTGCCACCGCTATTTATACAGTTTATACCTATCCCTTATATCTAGATAGCGCCACCGCTATTTATACAGTTTATTCCCATTATACCTAGATGGTGCCACCGCTATTTATACAGTTTATTCCCATTATACCTAGATGGTGCCACCGCTATGTATACAGTTTATACCCCTTATATCTAGATGGTGCCACCGCTATTTATACAGTTTATACCTATCCCTTATATCTAGATAGCGCCACCGCTATTTATACAGTTTATACCTATCCCTTATATCTAGATAGCGCCACCGCTATTTATACAGTTTATTCCCATTATACCTAGATGGTGCCACCGCTATTTATACAGTTTATTCCCATTATACCTAGATGGTGCCACCGCTATTTATACAGTTTATACCCCTTATATCTAGATGGTGCCACCGCTATTTATACAGTTTATACCTATCCCTTATATCTAGATAGCGCCACCGCTATTTATACAGTTTATTCCCATTATACCTAGATGGTGCCACCGCTATTTATACAGTTTATTCCCATTATACCTAGATGGTGCCACCGCTATTTATACAGTTTATACTCCTTATATCTAGATGGTGCCACCGCTATTTATAGAGTTTATACCTATCCCTTATATCTAGATAGCGCCACCGCTATTTATACAGTTTATTCCCATTATACCTAGATGGTGCCACCGCTATTTATACAGTTTATACCCCTTATATCTAGATGGTGCCACCGCTATTTATACAGTTTATACCTATCCCTTATATCTAGATAGCGCCACCGCTATTTATACAGTTTATTCCCATTATACCTAGATGGTGCCACCGCTATTTATACAGTTTATACTCCTTATATCTAGATGGTGCCACCGCTATTTATACAGTTTATACCTATCCCTTATATCTAGATAGCGCCACCGCTATTTATACAGTTTATACCTATCCCTTATATCTAGATAGCGCCACCGCTATTTATACAGTTTATACCTATCCCTTATATCTAGATGGTGCCACCGCTATTTATACAGTTTATACCTATCCCTTATATCTAGATAGCGCCACCGCTATTTATACAGTTTATTCCCATTATACCTAGATGGTGCCACCGCTATTTATACAGTTTATTCCCATTATACCTAGATGGTGCCACCGCTATTTATACAGTTTATACTCCTTATATCTAGATGGTGCCACCGCTATTTATACAGTTTATACCTATCCCTTATATCTAGATAGCGCCACCGCTATTTATACAGTTTATTCCCATTATACCTAGATGGTACCACCGCTATTTATACAGTTTATACCCCTTATATCTAGATGGTGCCACCGCTATTTATACAGTTTATACCTATCCCTTATATCTAGATAGCGCCACCGCTATGTATACAGTTTATTCCCATTATACCTAGATGGTGCCACCGCTATTTATACAGTTTATACCCCTTATATCTAGATGGTGCCACCGCTATTTATACAGTTTATACCTATCCCTTATATCTAGATAGCGCCACCGCTATTTATACAGTTTATTCCCATTATACCTAGATGGTGCCACCGCTATTTATACAGTTTATACCCCTTATATCTAGATGGTGCCACCGCTATTTATACAGTTTATACCTATCCCTTATATCTAGATAGCGCCACCGCTATGTATACAGTTTATTCCCATTATACCTAGATGGTGCCACCGCTATTCATACAGTTTATACCCCTTATATCTAGATGGTGCCACCGCTATTTATACAGTTTATACCTATCCCTTATATCTAGATAGCGCCACCGCTATTTATACAGTTTATTCCCATTATACCTAGATGGTGCCACCGCTATTTATACAGTTTATACCCCTTATATCTAGATGGTGCCACCGCTATTTATACAGTTTATACCTATCCCTTATATCTAGATAGCGCCACCGCTATGTATACAGTTTATTCCCATTATACCTAGATGGTGCCACCGCTATTCATACAGTTTATACCCCTTATATCTAGATGGTGCCACCGCTATTTATACAGTTTATACCTATCCCTTATATCTAGATAGCGCCACCGCTATGTATACAGTTTATTCCCATTATACCTAGATGGTGCCACCGCTATTTATACAGTTTATGCCCCTTATATCTAGATGGTGCCACCGCTATTTATACAGTTTATACCTATCCCTTATATCTAGATAGCGCCACCGCTATTTATACAGTTTATTCCCATTATACCTAGATGGTGCCACCGCTATTTATACAGTTTATTCCCATTATACCTAGATGGTGCCACCGCTATTTATACAGTTTATACTCCTTATATCTAGATGGTGCCACCGCTATTTATACAGTTTATACCTATCCCTTATATCTAGATAGCGCCACCGCTATTTATACAGTTTATTCCCATTATACCTAGATGGTGCCACCGCTATTTATACAGTTTATACTCCTTATATCTAGATGGTGCCACCGCTATTTATACAGTTTATACCCCTTATATCTAGATGGTGCCACCGCTATGTATACAGTTTATGCCCCTTATACCTAGATGTCGCCACCGCTATTCATACAGTTTATGCCCCTTATATCTAGATGGTGCCACCGCTATTTATACAGTTTATACCCCTTATATCTAGATGGTGCCACCGCTATGTATACAGTTTATTCCCATTATACCTAGATGGTGCCACCGCTATTCATACAGTTTATACCCCTTATATCTAGATGGTGCCACCGCTATTTATACAGTTTATACCTATCCCTTATATCTAGATAGCGCCACCGCTATTTATACAGTTTATGCCCCTTATACCTAGATGTCGCCACCGCTATTCATACAGTTTATGCCCCTTATACCTAGATGTCGCCACCGCTATTCGTACAGTTTATGCCCCTTATACCTAGATGTCGCCACCGCTATTCATACAGTTTATGCCCCTTATATCTAGATGGTGCCACCGCTATTTATACAGTTTATACCTATCCCTTATATCTAGATAGCGCCACCGCTATGTATACAGTTTATTCCCATTATACCTAGATGGTGCCACCGCTATTTATACAGTTTATACCCCTTATATCTAGATGGTGCCACCGCTATTTATACAGTTTATACCTATCCCTTATATCTAGATAGCGCCACCGCTATTTATACAGTTTATGCCCCTTATACCTAGATGTCGCCACCGCTATTCATACAGTTTATGCCCCTTATATCTAGATGGTGCCACCGCTATTTATACAGTTTATACCTATCCCTTATATCTAGATAGCGCCACCGCTATGTATACAGTTTATTCCCATTATACCTAGATGGTGCCACCGCTATTTATACAGTTTATACCCCTTATATCTAGATGGTGCCACCGCTATTTATACAGTTTATACCTATCCCTTATATCTAGATAGCGCCACCGCTATTTATACAGTTTATGCCCCTTATACCTAGATGTCGCCACCGCTATTCATACAGTTTATGCCCCTTATATCTAGATGGTGCCACCGCTATTTATACAGTTTATACCTATCCCTTATATCTAGATAGCGCCACCGCTATTTATACAGTTTATGCCCCTTATACCTAGATGTCGCCACCGCTATTCATACAGTTTATACCCCTTATATCTAGATGGTGCCACCGCTATTTATACAGTTTATACCTATCCCTTATATCTAGATAGCGCCACCGCTATTTATACAGTTTATGCCCCTTATACCTAGATGTCGCCACCGCTATTCATACAGTTTATGCCCCTTATACCTAGATGTCGCCACCGCTATTCATACAGTTTATGCCCCTTATACCTAGATGTCACCACCGCTATTCGTACAGTTTATGCCCCTTATACCTAGATGTCGCCACCGCTATTCGTACAGTTTATGCCCCTTATACCTAGATGTCGCCACCGCTATTCATACAGTTTATGCCCCTTATACCTAGATGTCGCCATCGCTATTCGTACAGTTTATGCCCCTTATACCTAGATGTCACCACCGCTATTCATACAGTTTATGCCCCTTATACCTAGATGTCGCCACCGCTATTCGTACAGTTTATGCCCCTTATACCTAGATGTCGCCACCGCTATTCATACAGTTTATGCCCCTTATACCTAGATGTCGCCACCGCTATTCATACAGTTTATGCCCCTTATACCTAGATGTCGCCACCGCTATTCGTACAGTTTATGCCCCTTATACCTAGATGTCGCCACCGCTATTCATACAGTTTATGCCCCTTATACCTAGATGTCGCCACCGCTATTCATACAGTTTATGCCCCTTATACCTAGATGTCGCCACCGCTATTCGTACAGTTTATGCCCCTTATACCTAGATGTCGCCACCGCTATTCATACAGTTTATGCCCCTTATACCTAGATGTCGCCACCGCTATTCATACAGTTTATGCCCCTTATACCTAGATGTCGCCACCGCTATTCATACAGTTTATACCCTTACATATACTATAGCATAGACCATAGACAAATAATTTTTCTTGAACACTGTTTTTATGACGTAAACGAATTTAAATCATTTTAGGAAAATACAACTAGATATTTGACATTATGTAATTTATATTATTTTTAACATTTGACCGTCTGCATGCGGAGCAAATACATATTCAAATAGCGAAATATGTGAACTAGTAATTTTAAACTGAGAAAAATCTTAAATATTATTAAATAGACGGACAAGAAAGTGATCTTATAAGGGTTCCTTTTTAACCTTTTGAGGTACGGAACTCTAAAAAGGTTTAATTCTTAAAACAGCAATTATCTAAAATGGTAAAAGTTGGATGGATGTTAGAAAGGGAATATTCGAATCTAATACTCAACCGATTTAGTTAATTATCTTACAAATAGAGAGCTACATTATCAAGACGTTTTATAGGCTACAATTTATCCCGATATTTTCACGGGATCGCGACTAAGGGCGTGTTCAGATGACACGCGTCGACCACGCGCCCGCCACGCGCATCACACGCGTTGAACACGCTTTGAAATTTGTTCTATATATAATTTGAGTATTAGGTGTGTATGGGGCCCGCTAAGATCTTTGGGCCCAAGTCAACCTCACCTGCAAGCTGGTGCACCTGCTGAGAGACGGACGAGGCTCTGGCGCTGACTTTTCCTCTCTGGGGTTGGGGGGTCAGACGGCAGTCGCTCCCGTAAAAGTCAAAAGTAAGCCGCATCATAATGGAAAGTATAGAAAGTAGTTGTCCCACAGATAGGGCGCCGCCGCATAACGGCGCGCAGGAGCCTCGCCCGACTCCTGTGGGAAGTGGACGAGGGCTACCGTGCCATGGGCGGGCACGGCCAAAGACGCGAGCCCCAACTCACAAAAAGAAACTCCGCTTCGCAACGTGGAACATTGGCACGCTAACCGGACGCGCGAGGGAGCTAGCCGACGTACTTTCCAGGCGAAAAGTGGCCGTGGCGTTCCTGCAGGAGACTCGATGGAAAGGCAGCAGATCCCGGCACATTGGGAACGGCTACAAGCTGATCTACACGGGTGCACCTGGTGGAGAGAACGGGGTGGCTGTGGTACTCGCTGAGGGGTTTCATGATTGTATCTTGGAGGTAAAACGCTTTAGCGACCGACTTATGGCCGTGAAGGTGCTTATTGAGGGGGTTGTAACCCACTTAATAAGTGCCTATGCGCCGCAGGTCGGTTGTAGCGACGCTGATAAGATACTGTTTTGGAACAAACTCGGTGAGGTCCTTGGAGCCATCCCGTTGTCACAGGGGATCGTTTTGGGTGGTGATCTTAACGGTCATGTTGGCGAGATGGGGGTGGAATTTGAGCGTGTTCGCGGAGGCTACGGGTACGGCGGTCGGAATGCGGAAGGGGAAGAAATCCTACGTACGTGTGCCACTGCCGACCTGGCCCTCGTGAACACTTACTTCAAAAAGAAACCCGACCACTTGATCACCTACAAGAGTGGAAGGCACGCTACCCAAATCGATTTTCTAATCACCAGGAGACATCATATCGGCAACGTAGCTAACTGCAAAGTCATACCCGGTGAGAGTCTTACTGATCAACACCGTCTTCTTGTCATGGATCTCTGTGTGAAACCCAAAGACAAACACCCTGAGCAATGTCGTCGCCAAATCAGATGGTGGATGCTGGATGAAACCAGATCCCAGAAGCTTGTCTCGGCTATCGGTGACAAGTGCGCTGGTGCCGAAGACGAACTAGTCCAGGACCACTGGGATAGGATTCAGGCATCGATCACTGGTGCGGCGAAGGCAGTGCTTGGCATGTCTAAAGGTGGACGCAAATGTGACAGGGAGACTTGGTGGTGGGACGACACAGTCCAGAGGGAGACTAAGGCGAAGAAAGCCCTCTTTAAAAAGTGGCAAGCGTCCAGCTCTCCTGAAGATCGCGACTCGTATAAAGCCGCCAAACGTGCCACAAAAAGAGCAGTAGCCAGAGCCAGACAGAACCACTTACAGTCACTGTACGATAAGTTGGAAACGTCTGAGGGGCAGAAGCTTATTTATAAGTTGGCACGTTCGAGGGTAAAAGCGGCGCAGGATATATCCAAGTGCCGCTGTGTAAAAGACCCCGATGGTAACCTGCTTTGCGAGGATCTCGCGGTGAAGGAGAGATGGCGCTCTTATTTCCACGAGCTGCTGAATAAGCAGTACAAAGAGGTGCAGCCGCCGGAACTCCCTCCGAATCAAGGACTTGTGCCACCGATTAGGCCTGACGAAGTCCTCAAGGCTCTTCGCCGCATGAAGAATCGGAAAGCTGTCGGAGCCGATGGAGTCCCTATCGAAGTGTGGAAGGCGATGGGTCCTCGTGGTGTGGGCATCTTGACCAACCTCTTTAACTGCATACTCGAGACCGGCGAGATCCCTGCCCAATGGAGATTGAGTGTTATTACCCCAGTTTTCAAGGGCAAGGGATCGGTGCAGGAGTGTGGCAGTTATCGAGGTATAAAGGTCATGTCCCACACCATGAAGCTCTTCGAGCGGATAGTGGACTCTCGGATCCGACGGGAGTGCACTGTCTCTGGGTGTCAATATGGTTTCCGCCCCGGGCATGGCACCATGGACCCTGTTTTCGCCCTCAGGATCGTTATGGAGAAATACAGGACGAAGAATACGCCTCTGCATTTTCTATTCCTAGATTTGCAGAAGGCCTTCGACTGTGTTCCTCGCATGATGATCTGGTGGGCGCTGCGGTCCAAAGGGGTTCCGGAAGCTTATGTTGAAATCATCAGAGACATGTACCGAAATTCTGATTCTGTGGTGCGAACTGCTGTTGGCGACACTAAGCCCTTCCCTGTTACCGTTGGAGTTCACCAGGGTTCCGTCCTAAGCCCGTTCCTGTTCAGCGTAATATTGGATGCACTGTCCGTTGCCATCAGGGATGCACACGAGCAGCCTCCATGGCTGCTCATGTACGCTGACGATATTGCGCTGGCGGATTCGGATAAGGGGCGGCTGGTCCAACGTGTACACACGTGGAAGGAGTCGCTTGAGAACGGCGGTTTGCAACTGAATGTGGCGAAGACAGAGTACTTGGCTTGCAATACCACAGATCCCACACCTGTCTGCGTAGACGGTCATATGGTCGAGCGGACAGACCAGTTTAAGTACTTGGGATCTGTGCTTCACGCGTCCGGCGACATCGATTGCGACGTCAAGTCACGCATTTCAGCGGCTTGGGCCAAGTGGCGTGAGGTGACTGGTGTCATTTGCGACCCCAAAATGCCGGTTAAACTAAAGGGACAGGTCTATAAAACCATCATTAGACCTGTCCTTTTGTATGGTAGTGAGGCGTGGCCGGTACTTGAGCGACATAAGCAGGAGCTGCGTGTCACGGAGATGAAGATGTTGCGCTGGATGTGTGGAGTGACGCGAAAGGATCGCGTCAGGAACTCCCGCATCCGGGGCAGCCTTCATGTCCGAGACATTGCAGATAAATTGCAAGAATGTCGCCTACGCTGGTACGGTCACGTCTTGCGAAAACCGGCTAGTTACGTGGGGAACAAATGTCTTGCCATGGCGCCTCCGCCGGGCCGTGGCAGACTGGGTAGACCCAAGAAGTGCTGGCTTGACGTCGTAAAGGGTGATATGCGTGCAAATGGCCTTACTAACCAGGATGCCGAAGATCGTGCGAAGTGGAGGCGTAAAAGTAGGAAAGCGGACCCCGGGCTCCTGAGAGGGATGCAACCGGGAACATCGCTCGGATGATGATGATATAATTTGAGTATTATGACATATCAATAGATCTCAAATTGCATTTATCCAAGTTCATCCGCTCACGCCACGCGCCCGCCCCGCGCCCGCTTGCAGAAATGCAATTTTTGAGATCTATTGATGTGTCATAAGACTCAAATTTTATATAGAACAAATTTCAAAGCGTGTACAACGCGTGGTCAGCGCTTGTGACGCGTGTCATCTGAACGCGCCCTTACGCCGTTTGTCCACCGCCGCCGTCACCGTCACGTCAACGAGAACGAGATGACGGCGCCGAAGTACTGATACATAGACTACTATAGCCGCGTGTCCACCGCAAGTCCGTCACCCGAGAACCGTCATCCCGGCCGCCGAGATTCGAGTGGATCGGCGGCGTGACGTGTGCCGGCAATCAGTGTTGCTACTTTAGCCAATTTTCCACATTTACGAAATAGTTAGCTAAAGACAAAAAAGTTTAGTTGCTAAATTTATTAGCTACACTACTTAAGTAAGTTACCATCGTCTCAATCAATTTCAATTTGTGTTATTAAAGGAAGAAGAATAAGTACATGATTAAATGCATTCAGAATGCAACTAATGTTCTGGTAAGTTTTTGAATTATGAAGTGGTAACCCCAAATATGTCTATGTATGTACTAAGGTTGCGTTCCAAACCACTTCCGTTAGATATTCTCAATAAACTATTCTGACAACAGGATAGTTTATTGAGAATCTTCAAAGTGTAAAAGAGACAGAGTCTTGTCACTTGAATTTATTATTTGTTTGTGAACGCAGTGAAACAAATAATAAATTTCCAATATAATAAATTCACAAAATTCAAAAGTATCGAACAAGACTACCTAGGCTGCCTAGTCTTTTTCGATACTTATGATTTCATTTTCGCCTGGGAATCTAAATGTCTTCGAAATCAACGTTTATTATTTCAATTGTTGTTATATGTTGCCTTTTTATGTTTAGCCACTTTTGGCAACTTTTACCAGAGTATTTATTTTCGGAAGTAGCAACTTTTTACGGTATGTTTAGCAACTTACTCTTTGGGCACGGTGGCAACACTGCCGACTACCACCCACGATAAAGTTGTGTATAGGACTGAGCCACCGATATATCGGCGCGGTGGACAAACGATCGCCGTCACGTCATCTTAAACTCGGCCCCAAATAATCTCGTTCTCGTTGACGTGACGGTGACGGCGGCGGTGGACAAACGGCGGGCAGGTAACACCGTAGCTACTATAAATAAAATTCTACGTGACATTCTGAATAGGTTATTGGAGCGAGGAATTCCCTTGCAATGTGAGGATCAATAGCATTTCAATAAACGATATGTATCTGTAGTACTTCCCTCGGTTAAATGACCCGTGACAATAACTTGACGCTAACATATACTAATGTAGTTGATAACGCTTACAATAGAATAGATAGAATCTATCTCTTATAATAGAACAAGATCCCCTGATCGCCAGACGTTCGTCACTACATAGTATAAAATAAAGTCACTTTTCGCCGTCCCTTTGTACGCTTAGATCTTTAAAATAGATTTTGATGCGGTTTTTTTAATAGATAGAGTGATTCAAGAGGAAGGTTTATATGTATAATACATGCATAATATAGCCGTGCGAAGCCGGAGCGGGTCGCTAGTTATTTTATAATAGCTGAACTCAGGGCATGCGCCCAACACAGTTATAAACGACTACTCAGCGCATGCCCCCAACACAATTAAAAACTACTGTGCCCCGCGGTTTCACCCGCGTAAGTCCTATTCCCGATGGGAATATCGAAATTAAAAGTAGCCTATAGCCTTCTTCGATAAATGGACTAAGTATAACACAAAAATATTATTTCAATTCGAACAGTTCCTGAGATTAGCGCGTTCAAACAATCAAACTCTTCAGCTTTATAATATTAACTAGCTGCGCTCCGCGGTTTCACCCGCGTGAGTCCTGTCCTGATCCCGTGGAAATATCAAAATGAAAAGTAGCCTATAGCCTTCCTCGATAAATGGACAATCGAACACAAAAAGAATATTTCAATTAGAACCAGAAGTTCCAGAGATTACCGCGTTCAAATAATCAAACTCTTCAGCTTTGTATATTTACTAGCTGCACTCCGCTTCACCCGCGTAACTCCCGATCCCGTGGGAATATCGGGATAAATGAAGATGTAAGCTATCCTATCTTTCAAGATGGATCAAACTGCACACGGTATGCAAAGATTAAAATCGGTTAAGTAGTTTAGGAGTCAATCGCGCACAAACAACGTGACACGTAATTTATCTAAATTAGATGTATTATTTATGTTTTTAGGTAACTATTAGAAGGTATTTCCCCCAAAAGCCAGACAATTTCAATAGTTCCAACACCTTCCGAACCACCGAAAGATGATTCGCAAAATGAGCTATTTCCTTTCATTAGCCATACTATGTTTGTTTTAGACATTAACATTTTCGATTGGTACAAAAATATAGGCGATTTTTTTTTAAATTAACAGATTCGATTCTTGGCTTTGCTACCTGATAACTCTCCAAGCCACTATGGTCTGAACTTCATAATTGCACATCGTTCATAACTGTGTTTAGGGGCATGCGCTGAGTAATTCTCAGCTTTTATAAAATAACGAAGGTCTGACGATTAGGGGATCTTGCTCTATAACATTTTGAAGTATTGGAAAAGATTACATTTGCGGATACTTTGCGATGAAGTTCACAAAAATAACCTTCGTTGAACGATCGTGATTGCTAATCATAAACTATGCAATTTATTATTTACTTATTATCTACGCCCCGCGGTTTCTCACCGTTTAAACCTTCCCTGGAAACAATTAACAAATAATTCAACACCAAAATTAGTCAAATCGGTTCAGCCATTCTCGAGTTTTAGCGAGACTATCGAACAGCAATTGATTTTTATTTATATAGATTAGTTTCAATGTGCTAAAAATAACATTAAATAATTATGTATTCTGTGATTGTAGGAAATCAATTTCTTTTTCAATAAAAAGAGACACTAACGCATGTCAATCTGCAGGTAGGTATTATATGAAACTTGTCATACAATATTACATTTCATATCGCACCTCCTCCGCTCAAATAGTGTCTTATCTAAAAAAAACAAAAAACAGTTTTATATAAAACAAAAAACACTTTGAAGGATTACGAATCTAATGGTACACATTAGATTCGTAATCCTTCAAAGTCTTATCTCAAAAAGTGTCATGTCTATAGTTCAATTGTTTGACCGTATAAGGCGTTAGTGTCATTAAATGTTAACCGAAAGCAATGACATGCCAAACACACACAGTGTCACTTAAATTACTTGTGCGAGTCGACTATCTAAATCTCATATAAAGTGTTGTTTGTCAGTTTATGACGGTACATGTGAAACGATAATTTTAAAATAATCTGTGGATTTGCTTGATAAAAGTGTAGTATCTCGATATACACGGTGTAACAAGGGGGGTGGATCATTGGTTGTTGTTTGGACCTCAATATCTATTCATTTAAACCCCCTGTATGTTCTGCAATATTTAGTGATTCAAAAGTTATTTGGACTTTAGTGAAATTTTAGTTAAAATCAGATTTCACCCTGAACTTCGCAATTACAGCCAAACTATCAGGTCTGCGATTCTGCTTTTTTTTGTGAAACAAGTTCAATAGTGGACCTTTTGTACCCCTACACCAATCAGAGTCTAAGATTTATAAAACTCAAAATAAAACCATTAAGTAGATATTTTTTTTTCAATATCTTATGTTTACATTATCTTTGTATAGTTCTTAAAAAAAAAAAAAATTAACAGCTTTTTTTAGCACAAAAGTACTGGCTTTTATGAAAAATAAACCCTGAAAGTTTCATTCGGCTAGAGCTAGGCATCATGTTAAAAATGTAATTGATAGTCCAAAAAGTGAAAATAATCGATATTATTTTCAAACAAAAAAAATAGGTAGGTAAATAAAATTATTTTTAAATTTTCTTTTCATTTTTTTACCATGGCATATTATTAGTATATTTTATTTTATTCATTCATGGACTTTCGTATAATAATCTTGTTATTCTACTTTTAGCATAATACAAAACTTAACTAAATAATATCGATTATTTTCACTTTTTGGACTTATGACACTATTTGAGCGGAGGTGCGATATGTATTTCCCTGTATACAGTTTCAAGTGGCAAATCAAACATTTGTATCAGATAACTGATCAACGTATTTGTCTTTCATTTTTATAGATAAAAAAGTATTTGTTCAAATCTAAAAAAACCTCTTATTTCTGTGATTGCACTCGATTTTGCGCGCGGTGTTTTGGCGCATTGCGTGTTTAATTTAAAATCCGGTTGCAAATTATTTTGCTTAATTTATTACGGTATTTTGTGTGTAACATACCTATTTAATTAATAATTTATTTTATTTAGTGAACTTTGTAAACGGTAAGCATTTATATAATATTGGTATTTTGATGATTTTGATTTAATTATTTGAGACCACATTTGACATTTCTTTTTTAGTATCTAAGTACTAAGTTTTCAATTGGTTTGATGTCCTTGAAATTAGAAGGTATGCAATATTTTTAATTTCAGTACATTGTTTTTAAATTAATAGTTTATCATAAATTCATCATAATTTTTTCTTAAGAAAAATACATTGGTGCACGGCCTGCCTGGATTCGAACCCACGACCTTCAGAATGAAAGTCGAGGTATCTACCACTAAGCCAACACCGCTCTATTCTAAACACGTAAAACATCTTTATTACAAAAACATGAGCCAAGTAAGTAACTGTTAGTTATTCTGTGGTAACGTAAACTTGGTGTAACCCAGTGTCCAGTTTGAGGCGGTAGTAAGTCAAGTTAAAACTCACTCTGTGCCAGATTCCTTCGAATCATTACCGAAAAGAAAGCCACAATTACTCGTCGATCAGTGGTTATAGTGCAGTCATTTTATCTACATTTGTATTTTAACTAGCTGTTGCCCGCGACTTCGTACGCGTGGTAGTTTTGTTTTATATATCAAAACCTTCCTCTTGAATTACTCTAACTATTTAAAAAAAAACCGCATCACGTTGCGTAGTTTTAAAGATTTAAGAATACATAGGGACAGACAGCGCAAGCGACTTTATTTTATACTATGTAATGATGAAGAGGAAAGATTTATTGTTTGTTTCTTTGTAACGAATAGGCTCTGAAACTACTGGACCGATGCATGCTTTTGTATGCTTAAATCTTTAAAACTACGCAACGGATTTTGATGCGGTTTTTTTAAATAGTTAGAGTAATTGAAGAGGAAGGTTTTTATGCATAATACATACATAATATAGCCCTGCGAAGCCGGGGCGGGTCGCTAGTTATTTTTTAAAGAAAAGATGGACGAACTGTAGGGGGATGAGGCATCGACGCGAGTGAAACTGCGGGACACCACCTACCATAATACTAATATTATCTCCCATTGCTACTTATTTATACAAGTCCAATTATGTAAATTAATTAGAAGCCATATAACCCGAGATAACAGGAGAGAAACAACTCTAAAACGAATGACGTAAGAGTTATTTTAACATAACAACAGTTGTATTGTTGATTATAAACGTCATTTTATCAGTTATTGACAGTCATATGATGATACAGTTGCGTCAGTTTTATAGAGTGAAGTGACTGATACGTATTTATGAAGCAACGCCTCCTGCGTCGTCTTAGGGGTAAGGCAACTTGACATATTTTCATGAATATTTCTTAAATTACTCAAAAATTGAGACAAACTATCGAAAAACTGGATCATTCTCGGAAGATCCATGGACCAGATCCATGGGTGATGTATTTTTTTTCTCATTGGATCCAGATAATCTTAGACCGGTAATGGCTTTTGTACTGGTCGAAGGTTTTTTATCCATAGATATCTATTTTGTTTGGTTTCCATTCATCTTTTCATAAATAAACGCTATTTCTGAAGTCGTATTTCGCGATCGACTTCATCAAATAGTCTAACGGAATCGGGGCCCAGATGGTTGGAAGTTCATAATAAATGGGTGTTTTTTTTGTTTTTTTTTAATTTTTGTTTAACACGATTTGTAGAATTTATGTGCAATTTACAATTTCTGTGTCAGATCGCGAGTGAATAGGTATCTTCTAGGAAAGCGTGCTACATCTTAGGCCGCATCGTCACCTACCATCAGGCAGGAGTGATAGTGGTCAAACGCGGATCTATCATAATATGCTTAAAAAAATGTGTGAAAATTTTAACTCTCTAGCTATATCACCGATCACGGTTCATGAGATATAGCCTGGTGATGGTGACACACAGACAGACGGCCAGTGGGAGTCTTAGTATAAGGGTCCCGTTTTTATCATTCGGGTACGAAACCCTAAAAAAAAAAAATTTTAGGTAGTGTATACTTGACATTTTTTAACACGCTTTTATTACTTTCATTTGCATGTGTGCTTGCTTGTATGTAACCGACTCTTTTGGGCTCAATTTTTTTTTAAACAACGACAAATTTAGTCACATTACCAATTAGCTGAACCCCACGTGACCTAGAGCTCACTCGCAAATCTGTAAGGTTGTAAAGTAAAGTTACCTAATTCTGTTTTTTTTTTAACAATATACTATACAATACAGTATACAATATAAAAAAATAACAAAATAGGTAAATGCTATATTTTTTACAGATATGCGAATGAGTTCTAGGTCACGTGAGGTTCAGCTAATTGGTAATGTGACTGTACCTCTATCACATCATAAAAGACAATGGATCAATCATTTTGTGAATTCCAGACGCCCCAGTTAAGAGGGCATAAGTCGCTTATTATATGTCCGACCATAAACAATATTTTAGTTCTTTCTAATAAACATGTGATGAACTAATAATATTTTTTATAATCTCGTGGGATGTTTAATAAAATTCTACAAACGTTCTCTAGATAGGAAATAAAATGATCTATTTTAAGGGGGGTCCATACGCCAACGACCTTGGTACACAGCCTACTAAATTGTTACTACTGGCACCGGTCGCCTTCGTTGGTGAAAAGTGTTGATTGTTACGAATGTGTTTTGTTTTTCTAAAAAGTGCTGAGATGGAATTGTAGGTGAGATTTTTACCGATATTTTGGTGTGACTTTGAGCCAAAAATTTCCTTTAGTTTTCAAGCTATCCTAAAATTAAGAATTAAAACTAGTCTAGCTTTAAAATGACAAACAATTTTCGTCTCAAATTATCCTAAAATATGGGTAAAAATTTCACCTACAATTTCATCTCAGCACTTTTGAGAAAAACAAAACACATTCGTTACAATCAACAATATTAGTTGTAAGCGACGGGTATTTCTGGCGCGTTGCGTTTGGCAGCATAAGCAGCCTTAAGGATTTCTTTATAGGTAGAGTATAGAGAGACATAGGTTAAAAAAAAAACAGCGCACTCCGGGAGTGCAGGCAGAAGTGAAAACTGTATATCTGTGTAAAATCTCATCTGTCCACCGAGAGATGTCGCTGTTAACACTGTTGTACAGAAGTGAGTATCGTAGTTCGGCCGTTTGCACAGAGATGGCGCTGTTTTCAATATTGCATAGTAGTAGAAGCACAATAACTGTTAAAATCTCATCTGTCGCGAGACCGGCTGAAAATGCTCACCCACAAAAGTGCCCAACGCGCCATAAGAAGTTTTCACTTCAAAAAAATATATTCTTTGGCTGTAAAACTCCTCCGTTTCATTCACCTCCTCTACTAATACCCTACTAACATAGATATAGAAATAAATACCTACTAATATCTTTTTTTATTGTTCACAGATAAATTGAAAAGGCCTTACCATGGTGTTTATTAGAAAGATTACAAAAAGGTAAGTGTACATTCATATCTTTTCGGAGTCTTAATAAAAGGGTCTCGTTCTTACCCTTTTGGGTGTGGAACCCTAAAAATTATCAATCAACATGCGTGCATTACATAGATTATGCATACCTACATACATAGAATAGTTATTTAAAAAATGAATTAATTACCAATTTACATAAATTAGGTAATATTAGCCCGGTCAAGTTAGACATGCAATGTTATACCTGAAAAATTAAAGGAAACAAGAGACGTTGAGAACTTTTAATTCACTTAAAACATTTTCGATTAAATACCTTTTTAACCCCCGACGCAAAAACGACGGGGTGTTATAAGTTTGACGTGTCTGTGTGTGTGTGTGTGTCTGTCTGTGGCATCGTAGCTCCCGAACGGATGAACCGATTTTGATTTAGTTTTTTTTTTGATGGTATACCACATGTTTGCATTGTTAATCAATGTTATTGCATTGAATACTTACCTTTATTAGTAGATAGCGACCCGCCCCGGCTTCACACGGCTATATTACGCATGTATTATACATATAAACCTTCCTCTTGAATCACTCTATCTATTATAAAAAACCGCATAAAAATCCGTTGCGTAGGTACTTTTAAAGATTTAAGCATACAAAGGGATATAGGGACGGGAGCATCGCCATCAGTACAATTTCGCAATTCGAACAATTCTCAGTTTACACAAACTATCAGTACGTACAATGAGCAATTCGTACAATTCTAAAATAGGTACAATATCTCAATTCGTACAAATTATCAATACTTACACTGAGCAATTCGTTCGTACAATTCTAATATTGGTACAATATCTCAATTCGTACAAATTATCAATACTTACACTGAGCAATTTGTTCGTACAATTCTAATATTGGTACAATATCTCAATTCGTACAAATGATCACAGAGAAAGCGACTTTGTTTTATACTATGTAGTGATAGTGACAGTGATGTCGGATCGATGGTGACTTTTCACATTTGTATACTAATATCTTCTTCACTATCACTAGCATCACTACATAGTATAAAGCAAAGTCGCATTCTCTGTCCCTATGTCCCTATATCCCTATGTATGCTTAAATCTTTAATACTACGCAACGGATTTTGATGCGGTTTTTTTAATAGATAGGAGTGATTCAAGAGGAGGGTTTATATGTATAATACATGCATAATATAGCCGTGCGAAGCCGGGACGGGTCGCTAGTAATATTATAAAGGGGAAAGATTGTTTGTTTGAATTGAATAATAGGCTCCGAAACCACTGGACTGATTTTGATCAAACTTGTTATAAGGATACATTGATTCATTGGGAGTGACATAGGCGACCGATATTCCCACGAGATCGGGAGTTACGCGGGTGAAACCGCGGAGAGCTGCAAGTAAGTAATTCACATTGGTGTTCCAGCATTCGTACAAATCAGCCCCCGTCGAATTTCGTGGACTTTCAACATACGTAACGTGATTTTACTCGTTCCGGACGGGATGTGACGATTTCTTGACATCATCACGTCCCGTCCGGCACGGAAAAAATCACGTTACGGCAGCCACCTTTACTCTTATTTTTGGGCTAATTTGACCGGACTATATAGGTAGGTACAGTCACATTACCAATTAGCTGAACCCCTACGTGACCTAGAGCTCACTTGCAAATCTCTAAGGTTGTAAAGTAATGTTACCTGATTCTGTTTTTTTTAAACAATATTATACAATACAATATGAAAAATATAACAAAATAGGTAAATTATTATATTTTTACAGATATGCGAATGAGTTCTGGGTCACGTGGGGTTCAGCTAATTGGTAATGTGACTGTACATATATCTTATCTTAATCTTTAACAAGATTCAATGTCTTTGATCTAAATCTAGAGTGACATATTTATTGTTTTGATTCTAAGAACATTCTCTTTCTTACATTTTTTATCTAAAAATTTAATATTGTGAAACACAATCTCTAATGTCTATAGATTGGGAATACCCATCTATCAATAAATGTGCGGAAATTATAATATGAGCCTGAAAGGCTGACATAGGAAAAATCGGCAAAGTGCGAGTCGGATTCGCGCACGAAGTGTTCAGTACCATTATGTCCAGCTATCACGGTTTAAGAGAATCATGAGTTTTCGATACGCGGTGCGAGTAGGTATTTTCAAAAATGACCCGTATCGTGCGATAGAGAGAGTTTAAGTTCGGACGTTATTGCCTTCATTTTGCTTTCAAATAATGTTGCGGGCCGTAACGTTTTTCCCCTTTTTATCATTCACAAAATGAAATAAAGGTCTCATTTAATTCACTGCATCTTATTCTAGGTTTTTCTTTTTTGGTAATTCAGTTTATTCTATTAAAAACAATTGAAACGCTCGATGAAGTTTTTAAGTCAAAAATTCAGATACTAATAGCTTTTATCCTAGGCAATATTTCTTTAAAATAAAAACGGTTAAACCTAGTTTTCCATTAGATCTAGAACATTTTCAAAAATTAGCAAAATCGGACTTCGTTTATGGGGGGAAGGGGGAAAACGTTACCGCTTTTTGTATGGAAATTCACAGCCTCACACTGGTCTTAAGTGATACAGCCTGGAGATTCGACAGATGGACGAACAGTGGAGTCTTAGTCAAAGGGGTCCCGTTTTTACGCTTTAGGTACGGAACCCTAAAAACTAAATCAAAATCGGTTTATCCGTTTGGGAGCTACAATGCCACAGACAAACGTGTGTCTGTTAAAAATATGTTTTGCATTAGTCGCACATCGTGTCATTTTTAAAGGTGTGAAAGTGACAAAATATATTTAATTGGAAATACGGGGAATTTTATCATATACTAGCGACCCGCTCCGGCTTCGCACGGCTATATTATGCATGTATTATACATATAAACCTTCCTCTTGAATCACTCTATCTATTAAAAAAACTGCATCAAAATCCGTTGCGTAGTTTTAAAGATCTAAGCATACAAAGGGATATAGGGACATAGAGACGGCGAAAAGTGACTTTATTTTATAGTGGTGATAGTGATAGTGACTAGCAGCGCTCCGCGGTTTCACCCGCGATAATCCCGATCCCGTGGGAATATCAAAGTATAGAATAAACTATAGCCTTCTTCGACAAATGGATTAACAAAAAAAAATTTTTTTTTTAATTCGAACCAGTAGTTCCTGAGATTAGCGTGTTCAAACAAACAAACCCTTCAGCTTTATAATATTAGTATAGATTTTCTATTTGTAATAATTGGTACATGCTCAAGTATTGCCATGCCATCTTCTTTATATAAGGGGTTTAAAATAGCCCAAGAATAGTACAGAAAATTCTCAAAGCTTTTCCACAAGAAACATGTCTAAAGGCTGTGATTTTGTCTTTGTCTTTTTGTTTGTTTCTTCACGGTAAAATTTCTCTACATAAAGATTTGCTCGACACTAAAAAAATCCTGGGAATTTGACAGTAAAAAACCGGGACAGTACTTTTTTTCATCTGTTCATGAGTCATACTAAAGTTTTCAGATATATAAAAGCACCAATATTTTTTGCGAGATTCTTCATCTCGGGATCCCAGCACAAAATAAATCTCGGGTTCCCTGTGCTCAATAAATTTGTACCATTTACATTCACGAGTAAGACAGGACATGATATCGTCTTTTCATACATACCTATTTTATTAACCGACTTCAAAAAAAGGAGGAGGTTCTCAATTCGGTTGTATGTATGTTTTTTTTTATGTATGTTCCCGCATTTCTTCTTTGTTTATGGTCTTGTAACTTGTATACGGGCTATTTTCGGCAACTAGACATCTTTTGGTCGGTCCATTTTGCTTGAGGATGAAGCAGACTTACTTACTACCCTCTCAGCTTAGTCGACCGTTTCCAGAAGAAATAACTGTCAATGCGTCTGGAGCCAACTTAATCCGCGGGTTTCATCACGACGTTTTCCTTCGCCGTAAGAGCAATGTCAATTAGCGCACATATATTTTCCCAAGAAAAATCATCACTACATAGTATAAAATAATAGTACATTGTTATCCTAGGTGTGAAAGTCACTCATTACAAGTCCCGAGACGGAGTTTGGCGCCCGAACGTAGCGAGGGCGCTAATAGTTCGAGGGACTTAATGAGTCTTTCACCCGAGGTAAACACTGTGCTTTTCATTACGAATAATACATAAAATTCTTCCTAACAACGAGAGTGAATGAGACTATGAGACTCCATACCACATGAGTAGGTACTCATGTGTCCATACTACCTGATCCTCTTACAAGGTTGGGACCAAAGAGGTTATACATTATGTAGTGTTTTTTTAGGTTTCTGCTATTTGTATTCAATACTTAAATACGGCGGTACTTACCGAAGAAATTTTTATGCATGAGTTAATCCAACACTGGAAAATGACGCGAAGTCCGTAGATTTAACTTACAGTTTTTGTAACACGGTTTGTCTAGAAAATGTTATTTACACAAAATACACAATCATAAATGAAAAACCAGATTAAACTTAATACAAAAACATAATAAAATAACAAAAAATAGTACTAATTAAAACGTTTAAAATAATTTGGAAATGCTACCAGTTCCTGCATTTACCACCAGTTTTTTTTTTTTACTCAAGGTACGACACTGACCATACGATCGCATAAAGCCACATCAGCAACATCGACAGGGCGCGGGCGGCGCGGCATGGTCATAGGTCGCTTTGACCATTTTCGTCTTTACATTTATTTTATTAAATAAGATATCTTGAACTAAATATACCTACTTGAATTTGATTACTGAGAAAAAAGATACTAAGTACTAAACTCTGGCAGTATGCATGAGCCGTGCCAAGCCATAATTATTATTCTTTGGTGTAAAAAACAGCAAGGAGGTTAGGTTTTTGAAGTTCCTAATGCGTAATGATACTGATACTGGCTACATGCAGATTGCACAAGCCGTGCGAAGCCATAATTTGACATGACAGCTGTCAGTGAAAGCAAAAATCCCTAGGGCTGGAAATTTTATTTTCAATACGCTTCTCAGGCACCTTCAGACCTACTTTCCAAGTATGAGTAATGAAAAGTCACTTTTCGCCGTCCCTATATCCCTATGTCCCTCTGTATGCTTAGATCTTTAAAACTACGCAACGGATTTTGATGTGGTTTTTTTTAATAGATAGAGTGATTCAAGAGGAAGGTTTAAATATGTATAACACATGCATAATATAGCCGTGCGAAGCCAGGGCGGGTCGCTAGTATTTTATGAAGTGCTAATTTTTGTAAGTACAGTCGGCTGCATAATTGCAGTCCCCGGTAGAGTTAAAAAAATCTCTGGGTGAAAAAATCTCAAAGTGGGTCTGCAATTATGCAGCCGACCGTACCTATTTAAGGTCTCGGTATTTATGTTGGGGTTGCCTACCTCAAACGGTAAAAAAAGGAACCCATATAAGATCACTTTCTTGTCTGTCTGTATTTTTTTCCTGCATCAGTAAGTCGTAGAATATTCAAAACCGTAGGACAGTACTAGTTTACGTAGATACAATATTTCTAGATTGATCCGATCGTATTTTCTATCTACCCTTTGAAGAGTTCAAAGATTATAGAAGAACAGCTGGTAGCGCGTATAAATAGATATATAAGCGGCCATTATTATCTGGGATTTCAAGCAAGCCTTTGATGGTATTAGAAATACACGAGAACAGCTTAAATCTTTTAAGGTGAAAGGGTACCGGCGCTCTCTCCATACAAACGTAGTCGATTGTTTCCTCTCTGGATAATGACACTAGCACAAATATTTTTGTGCCATAAAAGTCTCGCTTCCTATGGACATACGATTCTTTGGCGATTTCTTGTCTTTGGTCTGTAAGGTTGAAGAGGACTATTGTATTAAACCTACAACTGCCATGACTATGCCCCTATGTTTTGTTTTTATTTTATTTTTTAAACCATTTCTATGATAATTAGTAAATGAAAAAAAGAAAAAAGAAAAATAGGGGCATAGTCATGGCAGTTGTAGGTTTAAAAAAAAAAAAAAATATTTGTGCTAGTGTCATTATCCAGGGAGGAGGACTCTCTCCATACAAACTATTACGTTTTTAATAGAGAGTCCCTGGTACCCTTTCCTCTTAAATCTTCAAAAGAGCAGAAATAAATATTAAATACGAGAATATTTTATTTAAATATATATTGATTTCGTTTGATATTTTGGGCAATTGTAGTTATTTATATCCTGCTTATAATAAAGAAAGAGAGGATTAAAGTATTTTCATGGATAAAAGCAAAAGAAAATCTTACAAAAACGGTAGGTACCTATATAAAAATAATCCTATGTCCTTCTACTGAAGTTTGTATGTTTATTACTCCTTCACGCAAAAACTACTAAACCGATTGCGTTGAAACTCGGTATGTAGAAAGCTAGAAACATGGATTAACATATAGGCTACTTTGGATCCCGAAATTCCTACGGGACTCGGACTTACGCGGATGAATCCGCCGGGCGCAACTAATATTATTTTGACATATTATTTTGTCATTTTTTTTAAATACCGATCATTAGAGTTGGCTACCGATTTGGCTACTTTTGATTCTAAAATATTTGTGGGAGTTCAGGGACGGGAAAACGGGAAAGAAAATATAAAAATATTGGAAAAAAAATAAGATCGGGACTTAAGCGGGTGAAATCGCGGGGTGCAGCTAGTATGTTTTAATTTGTAAAGGATTTAATAAAACAGGATGTAGCTAATATAACACAGGTGTTAGATTAGCTACACCCGTCAGAATTGTGTTATGATTACGTCAAGTTAAGATGAGACGTTTAGAACTTAGGTACTGGGGCTGCGTTTCTGATGATACACGATTTTTATTTACATTACGTCTTTTGTCTTTTCTTCTGTCCTTTCAATCGCAATAGTTAGGTACTTACCTACTTAAAATAGAAAATAACAACGAAACTGAGCGGTGTTGACTTAGTGGTAGATACCTCGACTTTCATTCTGAAGGTCGTGGGTTCGAATCCCGGCCGGCCGTGCACCTATGGGTTTTTCTTAAGAAAAATTTAAGAGCGCTAATTGACATTGCTCTTACGGTGAAGGAAAACATTGTGATGAAACCCGCGGCTTAGTTGGCTCCAGAAGTATTGACAAGTTCTCTCCTCTGGACATGGTTGACGAAGCTGAGAGGGGTAGTAGGTGCTGGGCCATCCTCACGCAAAAAGGACCCAATTAAAAAGAGTCTAATTGCGGACAGTCCGCGTACAAGTACAGTCGGCTGCATAATTGCAGCCCTCGGTAGAATTCGAAAATTACTATTATTGGAATGTTTGCATTCTAATAATTTTTGTTTGATTAATTGATGAGTTAGAAGACTTTAAACTTCACCTAAAGCAGGTGTCTAGAATCTTGCTTGTGTTGAAAATATTCTTATGCCAGCCTACGGTGGGTCAGCAATTATGCAGCGGACCGAACAAGTACAACAAGGAAATTGTAACAATACTAAAACGCTTGGGTATTTTCCCTCAAACCGACTATCCCAGTATAGATAAATACGTTCACCTTGAAGCTTGAAGCAGTTTAATACCTATCTGTCAACATGATAAGAGAGATCAAAGGGCGCGCGACTGTTGCGGCGGCACGGAGGCACGGTTCTATACACACCCCCAGTTTCATCATTGCTTCACTGATAAATATTATTGTTATTCCGATGACTGGTAATTTCCAAATGGTTCTTTGCTCGTGTGGGATTTAGCCGTAGATTGTGCGCACCTCTGTATGATTCTATAGGAGAAATCTCCTGGTGGGAGACCATCGGCTGGGATGATTTACATTAGACGGGGCCGTGTACGTGGCCTGTAGCCCTATTTTTGAATCGTTTGCCCCGTGTCGAGCGCTCGATTTCTACTGATATTCGTTCGATATCGGAAATTCGCTATTTTTGAATCGCTCGATCGCAACGAGTGGTCTTCACCACTCGTCGCCGACAGGCGAGTGGTAAAATAAACGTCAAACAATCATAGTCTAACATTCGAAAACGATCTTTAATAAATTACCGGTGTTACATTTACTGCGTAAAACGAAAAAAAATGGACATTTCAAATTTCGACGACGAGGGACGAATGATTCAAAAATACAGAAAGTTGGTGTCATGCGACTTGGTAGTCGAGCATTTGTAGGCGTACTTATACGACGATGCTATGTCGCACTACGAGCGAACGATTTAAAAATAGGGCACCTTCCCAGACGGGGTACGGACGGGGCACGGATTTGAATCGTTACAAATACATTTTGTATGAAGCAATTTATATTACACCGTGCATGATCCACCCCGTCCCCTAGGCGGCTGATAACCCGGTGTAATATAAACTTACTTACAGCACCGATGGGCTCTGCCCCGTACTCGGCCCGGTCTAATGTAAATCATCCTTAAGTCGTATTGCCAAGCGGACTTGTCCGTGTTCCGATACTGAAGCTGGTGCAGCCATTTGAGGAGGACGAATCGGATAAGTTCCAGTTCCACTGCCGTCTTCCAATTTACTCATGTCCTCATGCCCTCGAAAGCCCTCGGTATATTTTGGTCGCTTCAAGTCACGAGTGTTTAGGTATCTTCTAGACGCTTCTAAGATCACCCACTCCTTGACGACCCAGTTGGCACAATGGTCATCATGCCGGACTGCCAAAGACATGGTTGCGGGTTCCATTCCCGTCACAGACAAGTATATATGTTTAGATATTTTTCTGAGTATATATACATAATTGCAGACCCACCGTAGAATTCTAAAATGACTATTAATGGAATCTTTTTATTCAAATACCTATCTACTTAATAAATTCATGAGTTGAAAGACTTTAAACTTGAACTCGAGCAAGACCTTAGAATATTGCTTGTGTTGAAAACATTCTAATAATAGCAGTTTTGGAGCTTTACGGTGAGTCTGCAATTCTGACTCCGACGTTACATTTGTTTTAAAATATAGTTATCTATAAAGGTACGTAATATGTAGGTATATATACCTACTTTATAAATAAACCAGTGAATGTCGTATCCCCCAGTAACATAGCAATATTAAGTATTATCGTAATTATCATACGACGACACTAATCTATTTTCGTTGATAAAACCTTTACAAATCTAGTTATGATAACTCGTTTGGTTGGGAGGTGTGTCAACCGGATTCAAAATTAAATGTAACCTCCACTCCACACACTAGTAGCGCCCAGCGGTTTCACACGCGTATGTCCCGATACCGCGGGAGTTTCGGGATCAAAAGTATCCTATGTCCTTTTCTATTCCTTATACTACCACTATGCCAATTTTCATCCAAATTGGTCTTTTCATTTGACCGTGAAGAGGGAACAAAAATAGTAGAGAAGCCAAGTTGATACATTTTATTTTTCGTAGGACTTGAAAGGTATATAACAACAACGGGTATCGTTGGAATCAGCGTGGCTTACTGACTATCAAAACGCATGTTCCTAAAGTGGCTTCCTAAAGTGGTGAGGGTGCCATCTATGACGTCACAAAGTTGGCGCCTAATAGGTTTAGATTTTGTAGATTACGATAAGAAAACACAAAAGCAGCTACGTAGCTATCCTACCTACCTACTACATATTTATAGAAACACATGTAATAAAGTTAATTAGTGATATCCTATCTTATAAATCCTAAAGTTCGTTTATTTATTTTATTAGGGAGGCAAATTGACAAAAAGTCGCTTATTTACGAAGTTCGTAGGACTGGATATTATTGGGATAACCATTTATCCGATTTGAGCAAACTAGATATCAAATGAGAGGTAGTAAGATTTGTAACAAAACATGCGAAGTCTTTTTTATTGTGGGTATTATATTTTGTCCAATATTTAAAAATTTGATCCCTAGTTTGCTCAAATCGGATAAATGGTTATCCCAATAATATCCAGTCCTACGAACTTCGTAAATAAGCGACTTTTTGTCAATTTGCCTCCCTAATAAAATAAATAAACGAACTTTAGGATTTATAAGATAGGATATCACTAATTAACTTTATTACATGTGTTTCTATAAATATGTAGTAGGTAGGTAGGATAGCTACGTAGCTGCTTTTGTGTTTTCTTATCGTAATAGATAAACTAGGAGATTATTTCGGTTAGAAGCTAAGCTTTGTTTTTCAAAGTAACATGTAAAATGTGAAAGGTTTTTTGACGATAAATAAAAAATACCCTATTCTTAATTTAAGTATATACCAAACCTGTATCACTACATAGTATAAAACAAAGTCGCTTTCTCTGTCCCTATGATCCCTATGTATGCTTAAATCTTTAAAACTACGCAACGGATTTTGATGCGATTTTTTTAATAGATAGAGTGATTCAAGAGGAAGGTTTATATGTGTAATACATGCATAATATAGCCGTGCGAAGCCGGGGCGGGTCGCTAGTTTTTATATAATTTGTAAAGGAGTACCAAAAACATCATAGGAATTTTGCCAAACATAAAGCCGAAGCGCTTTGCTGCCAAGTGGGAGTCAGTTTTTTAAATTATGTTTAATTATAAAGAGTTAATAAGATACCCTTTTTCCTGTTTTTTTTTTCATTTTAAAATATACCTGTCCACTTAAAACTACATTTAATCCTAATTAAAGTAAGTGGTGACTGACTGCTTGGTTACTCCCACTTAAATGCCTGCATTAATGTTAATTTCAAAGCACTTCTGTATTTATTGCTATCATATTTTTGTAGGCGCTTACTCGTTGAAAGAGAAATATCTAGTGTAATTAATTAGGCACGTGGCTCACGTGGCTGATAATGAATTTGTCATAAACATAACAATGCCTAGAATTAATATATTTTTCCTCAATTCGAAGAAATGAGACGGTACTGTGGAAAATTTAGAATACAAACGCTAGAATCTAAAAAATGATGATAAGGCGATACTTGAGCATATCACTTCACTATCACTACCACTTCACTATCACTGTCACTACATAGTATAAAATAAAGTCACTTTTCGCCGTCCCTATGTCCCTTTGTATGCTTAGATCTTTAAAACTACGTAACGGATTTTCATGCGTTTTTTTAATAGATAGAGTAATTCAAGAGGAAGGTTTACATGCATAATATAGCCGTGCGAAGCCGGAGCGGGTCGCTAGTAATATTATAAGTACACAAATAGAAATAATATGATAAAATTCTGTGTTTTTCTAGATAACAATGAAATTAGTATTTTGTGAACTAAGTGTAGAAAAAGATAGCATTTAAAATGTTTTCATTTTCTTCATCAGCATCTGACGCCATTTTAGAAGAACTTTAAGAACCCAACCAAAAAATTGTTCTTGCAAACAATTTTTGCTCGAAGTTTTGCCATAATTCGTGGAATATGCCGTCTCAGAAGGCGGGGTTAAATAATGTTCTAGATAGGTGTCACTACGTGTCGTGATAACGTTCACAAATATAATAACAGTATTAACTTAATAATTACAATAACAACGACGAGCGATGACGTAGCGATATCATATCACTATGAGCACATTTAGGGGGTGGGGTAGTGATTACCTACTAAGGACCTGTAACCCTCCCACAAATTGGGATAATGTTGACGTTTAAATAATACTAGCGACCCGCCCCGGCTTCGCACGGCTGTATTATGCATGTATTATATCTAAAAACCTTCCTCTTTAATCACTCTATCTATTAAAAAAAACTGCATCAAAATCCGTTTCGTAGTTTTAAAGATCTAAGCATACTTAAGGAAATAGGGGCGGCGAAAAGTGACTTTATTTTATATTATACTATGTAGTGATTCAGAATTTCATGCAAAAATGTGACAGAACTCCATGAATTTGTAATAAGGGCTGTTTTTCCGTAACTACGAGTAGAACTTTTAACGAGCCAGTTGGCACAATGGCCGGACTGCTAAACACAGGGTTGCGAATTCGATTCCCGCCTCAGACATATGTCTTTATGCTTAGACATTTGTCTGTGGCCTAGTTGTTTCTATGTATTATTAGTATTATATTATTTACAAAAGAAAAGTAAGTATATAGCACCCATAATACAAGTCTAGTTTCTTAACTTGGGGCTAGATGGCGATGTGTGGAATATCCTGCAATATTTAATTGGATCCTCTTTGCGTGAGGATGGAGTAGGCTTGCCCAGCACCTACTATCAGCTCGGCCACTAAGCCGCGGGTTTCATAACGATGCATCGTTATGAAACCCGCGGTGAAGGGAAACATCGCGATGTTTCCCTTCACCGTGAGAGCAATGTCAATTAGCGCACATTTTCTTTTATAGAAAAATTCATTGGTGCACGGCCGGGTTTCGAACCCACGACCTTTGAAATGTAAGTCGAGGTATGAGAGATGGCTACATGGCTCTTATCGCTACTTAGCAACAGCAGTTTCTTTGAAACGTTATTGATAATAATAACTATTGCTATGTTTTGAAATTTTTCGTGTTTTATAAACAATTTAATATAGATTTTATTACCATATTATGAACAAGCTGTTTTCTGACCGGATCAGTGGAAAGGTTGAAGTTTATTGAGCCTGTATATTATACTATTTTTTTTAAATATTGCATAATGTTTTGTAAGGTGCCATGGTTGCCTAGGTGTTCAATTGCCCCTATTCCTTATATCCCTACTATGACATATATCTCTGGTAGGGACACTAGGATTTTTGTTTTCCAAATAGCGCTACCGGTTGGAATATATGGAACCTTCTGTTTCCGAAGAAGGTTGCGGGTTCGATTCCCGCCGGGAACAAGTATTTATGCTGACCATAAATTCTTGTTTCTGGTTCTGGGTGTTTCCTATATGTATAATATGTATATATTTACAAAAAAAAAAAGTATATAAGTAGTTTGTCCGTTATCTGGCACCCATAACACAAGCATTAAGTTGCTTAGCTTGGGGCTGGATGGCGATGTGTAATATGTCCTGAAATATTTATTTATTTATATGCGAAAGCTCTTAAATGGTGTGTAGACTTAATTTTATTTATCTTAATCTGTATTGTTCACTGTCTGCTTTCCAAAAAAATGAAAAAAATAAATAATTTCCTACCGATCCGCACTTGTGCAGTCAGCAAAGGACTGAGGGTAACAGTTGCATATTTTAAAGTTTTATTTTTTTATAATGGTTTAATAACTTTTGATTATTCTGCGTGAAATACGTCACTTCGAAATCTTTAGTGATATCAAGCAGAATAATTAACAATTACTTATTTAACCGTTATTTAAAAAAATTAAACTTTATTTTTTTTTTCTTTTTACCCTTTGCTGACTGTACCTACTTATATTTTTTAACAAAATATGATAGGTCAGCGTTTGACCACTATCACACCTGCCTGATGGTAGGTGACGATGCGGCCTAAGATGTAGAGAGCGTTTTATCAAATAGAGTAGGTATACAAACTTCATCCTCACGTCTGGAGCCAACTAAGCCGGGGGTTTAATCATGATGTTTTCCTTCTCCGTAAGAGCAATGTCAATTAGCGCACTTAATAGTTTACTAAGACAGAGTTATCTTCTTTCAAACCAAAAAAGAATTTTCCAAATCTGTCCAGGCATTTTCAAGTAATCGGCGAACATACATAAAAAAATATACGCGACGAATTCAGAACCTCCACCTTTTTTGAAGTTGGTTAAAAATTCGGCCGAACCACGACCTTATAAGAATGAAAGTTAAAGTATCTAAAAACCGCTCTTACCCAAGTATTTTCTTACATTTAATTGTATTTTTAAAAATAAACAGTTAAAATATCGATTAAGAACATTACTTCCTACTTACTTAACCATAGACAAAAAACATAAATAAGTTAATTTAACTTTATTTCTTTGATAAACTACTTATAGCTTACATTTTCAATGTCGCCGACCTTCATTGAACAAAGAAACCGGTATTTTATAGAATATTCTTGTATTTATTCAATCAATTCGAAAGGGAACTAATAATAGGACAAAATAAGAAAGAAAAACAGATCTGTCAACAAAGTAAATGTTTTTAGGAATGGGAATGGGTTATATTTGCTTTGGAAATATTAGTTATTATTTAACAAGAAATGAATCTCTAGCGTAACGTCTCTAAGGATAGGATTTTTTCTTGCTTCAAGAACCTTTTTTTCTGAGTACGTACAGTCGGAATACCAATTAGCTGAACTCCAAAGTGGGCGTTACCGCCCCCTTGTGGGAGCTGCAGGCCTGCAGTGCAGGGCGGTAAGAGACCCAAAAGAAAGGGTGCGTTGTGTACTCTTATACTGCGCTCAGGTTTCAAGTTAACTCTTGCGGGTTATAGTAAAAGTCTCGTTTAGAATTAATGTTTAATCTCCGCTAAATATAGCTCTCAATAGTTAATTTGAAAAAATGTGGGCGCTAAAAAATAATTTATTCTCAAAGTAGGCAGGAGACAAAATCCCCTTTATTCCAAAACGAGGTTTAAGACTAGTCCGAGATGTGGATTTAAACCTTAGATTTCCCAAGTAACACATTTGGTAACAAATAGCTTGCATATAGTATTTTTTTGGAACCTTTAGTAATAAAATCCACCTTGATTAAGTTCTATATAGGTGGTTAGAACTTATATGCAACCTATATATTACTAAAGGGAGAAAAATTGCAACTCATTTATAGTTGCAGAAGCGTTGCATAAGAGTTCGAATTGTTACCCTGAGTGGCACTTGGAACTAACGGTGCGAATTGCGCGCTGTGAATGAATGATTGAACGATAAAGCGATACCGTTCATTCGTTGAGTGACAATTTGTCATAACTAGTCTTATTTTCGGCGGAGACAAACGAAAAACGGTGTGCTTTGTTCTATTATGTTAATTGTGACAGCCATATTGCATCTATTTGGCGAGTATTAAAAATGTACGTGTAAACCGCAGCATAATATCACGGAGCCCTTGCAAATGGTTTTTTATCGTGAAACCATGGTATATTTACTTAGTAAATTTTGATGCGCCTTCAATTTAATCAAAAGTATTAACAAATATGTGCTGATCAAATAAATAAGATAATACTTTACAACAATTTGGTTGTTAAAAACCTAACATTATAGTTTCACAAAAAGTATACTGTCAACAATAGTTATCAAAACTTATTTTGTTTTATGTTATTGTAATAAAATATCATTAAACAAATAATGCTTTTCAAGGTTATTATTTTTAAACATGGCGATTTAAAGTAGACCTTGTAGTTCTTATTTTCACTTATTTGTTACCTTATTGGAACTCTTAAGCCCAAAAATCACTCATTAGTACCTAGTAGTGATATTTTTCACTTCACAGGTCTTGCTGTCTCTACTTTGAATTGGGGATCCTCAAGACGGGTACAAAACCCATTGTGAAGGATAATAAAGTAAAAAAAGTAAAATTTACTTAACTTGTAAAGTCGAGGACTGTCTGTACAACTAAGCTGTCTGTGCAATTGTCTGTACAACTGTCTGTCACTGACTGGTACTGTCTGAAACTGTCTGGTACTGTCTGGTACCGTCTGGTACCGTCTGGTACAGTCTGGTACAGTCTGGTACAGTCTGGTACAGTCTGGTACAGTCTGGTACAGTCTGATACAGTCTGGTACAGTTTGGTACAGTCTGGTGCCGTCTGGCACCGTCTGGCACTGTCTGGCACTGTTTGGAACTGTCTGACACTGTCTGTAACTGTCTGGAATGAAACTAATGTACGGAACCCTCAGCGCGTGAGTACAACTCGCACTCGACCCGTTATTATTTTAATTAGATCTTGTGGTTCTAAATGAGATAAAAATGGAACCGATCTACGCTTTACAGTGGCATATAAGAGTATTTTCGACCTTACAAAGGCAATTACACTAAGGTTCCAAATGAGCTGCAATAATAACTCTTGAGCCACTACAAGTGATAAATACCTCATATATACTACTTATTTAGTACTAAAGGTGCCAAATGAGGGAAAAATACCACCTATTAGGGCACAGTTCTTTAGGGGGGATTTTAAGATGTCATATGCCTCTTTGAGTTCTATAAGAGAGAAAATTAAAACCTTTATGCGCCTATGAGTAATAGATTCGGCTTAATGCTACCATAGGTAATAAAGCAGAAACAAAAATCACTCAAAAGCAACCGTTAGTGATAAGAGTTACTCATTTGCAAATTCGAGTGCTGTTTGCATCTTTAAGTAATACCATACACTCTTGCATCACCTATATGCTACCTACAGTTGCAAAATAAGTTCCAAAATTCACTAACGTGCTACTTGGGTTAGACACCGATTTACTCGTGAACTATAGCCTAAACACTATCCCTATTGATTACATAAAGAACTATAGTCTAAACACTATCCCCATAGAATATAATAGGGATAGTGTTTAGACTATAGTTCACGAGTAAATCTGTATCTAAATCTAAGGTTTAAATCCACATCTCGGACTATCCTTAAACGTCGTTTTGGAATAAGGGGGAATAAGTTTGGGAATCCCTGCTTTACAAGCTTACAGTACAGATGTGTGAGTGAGTGAGCTCTGGGTCACGTGGGGTTCAGCTAATTGGGATTCCGACTGTACATAAAAAGATTAAAAGGACATTACCCGACGGATGAGTGAAACAATCGTTCAGCCTATACCTAGAACGATCACTTCACTTCATTTATAAGTATTTAGATAAGATACACCTATAATTTACGAGTACCATCCGTGCAGTCCAGGCGTTTCAACCTTTTATCAATTAAAAGGATTCCAGAAAGGAAATATTATTATCTTGTAATTAATTAGAACAATTCTTGATTCTTGTACTGTAGATATCTAACAGACTTTGTCCTATATATCATAAAAATAACTACATACTTATTAGCTTATACCCGTGACTTCGTTCGTATACTGCTAAAAAAAAGAAAATATATTGTCTTGCCAAAAATGAGGTTAAAAGTTATTCTTTAAAAAAAAACTGGTTGCCTGTAAAGTCGGTATACGGGCGAAAGTTTTACGTGACAACAACTGTGCTCGAGTGGAAGGGACGCGTGCCTTTCACTTTTTATGTCTGTCTCTCTCGCTCTTAGGCGGGCTAACCATGCCCGCGTGCCTCTCACTCGCTCTCATTGTGAGCGCATAACGTCAGCGGAGCGTAACGCAGTTTCTTGAAGTGTCACCCGGCAAACCAATTTATAAAACGTTGTCACGTCAAAACTTAGTTCCATTTTAGCATGATGCTGTTCATGAGACGGATGAAAACAATAACAAGGTAAAAGAATAATGACTAAGGGCTGAGAATTTAACTAGTTATCGGATTTAAGTAAGGGAAATCTCTCTACACAGAAAAAAAATTTCTAGCAAGAAATAATTCTCTTCCTATAGACGCTAGAGAATAATTTCTTGGTCATCCTAGAAAATCTTAAAATAATGTTTAATATTCTTAATTTAAAAGCAATGTTTTAAAGTAAGATAAACAAAAAAAAAAGCCTTTATTTCTCATACCTTTTATATGTGGTTAAGTATTTTTGTTAGTAATTATGTAGTTAAGTAGGTATACGTATAGGATATATATTTTTTGACGTGACAACGTCTTATAAATTGGTTTGCCGGGTGACACTTCAAGAAACTGCGTTACGCTCCGCTGACGTTATGCGCTCACAATGAGAGCGAGTGAGAGGCACGCGGGCATGGTTAGCCCGCCTAAGAGCGAGAGAGACAGACATAAAAAGTGAAAGGCACGCGTCCCTTCCACTCGAGCACAGTTGTTGTCACGTAAAACTTTTGCCCGTATACCGACTTTACAGGCAACCAGTTTTTTTTATTGTTTATTTTTTATTATAATAGTATTTTATTTATTGTTTATTTGTTAGTTATATGTATTTTTTCTTTTTCTTATAATCTAGTTTAATATAACATTGTTTAGGGTGTGAGGCCTTCAAAGTAAGAAAACAGCTTACTTATTATTTGCATTATTTAGAACAAAAATAAGGAATTATTTTCTAGTTTATTTTGTAGTCGATTATTTCTTGCTTCAAAAAATCTTTTTTTCTGTGTACTTCTGTATAAATCATCAAAATCGCTTTTATTTCTGACTGCTTAAAGATGGTACAAACAAACATCATTATCATTATTAATATTAGTAGCAGACATTAGTGGCAATATACTTGGAAAACTTGAATATAGTTTAATAATTAAAATCTTCATTAGGTCAAATGTTAACATTCATTGTATGGCTTGTTCCTTCATTAAAATTTGATCTCAATTTTTATTGCAAGATTTCTTTGAATCTAATAAAGACTACTACGCATTCTTTTTTGTGAAAAATGGATTATATTTTGTTATGTATTTTGATGCTAACAAAACTAATCTAAAGTGTTGCCATGTGACCATGGTACTGTATGTATTTAAAGAGTACGTGTGGCATTTAGTAACTAAACAAAGATAAATTTAGATATAACAATAAAAATGGTAGCTTTTTTCGAAAACAAAGTCATACGATACGCCTGTTATTCAAGATTAATAATATTTTTATCGAACGACATGTTGCTGTGGGCTTGGCAATAGGTAGGTATCTATGTACAACTATACCAAATCAAAAACAAACTATGGAAGCGAAATTAAAACAGTCATATTTACGTGACTTTGGCGAAATTGTGATATCAAGCCATTAAAAAAGGATTTAAAAAAAAACAAATGGTTGCCTGTGAAGTCGGTTTACGGACAATAATTTTACGGGGATACTGCGAAAAACTTTTCATCGAATTTTGTTTCTTCGAATACTTTTCATCGATATCTCTATACTGCGACGCCTTATTAAATCGATGTATTGTTACTGCGATGTAACGTTACATCGAAAAACTATTTTGCGAAGGATTTTACTGCGAAAATACCATACTGCGAAGACTTGTTTAATCGACATCTTGTTACTACGAACTTTAAATAAAATAATTATATTTTAAAAATTTCGTAAAAGTACAGGGTTGTCGGAGAATACCGAGGGGTACCTAATTCACCCCCAAAAATTTGCGATTTTTTTCAATTTCGCTTTATTTATTTTTTTAGGATCTTTAAAATATTTATTTTTGCATAGTAGACATTTTTTTTAGGTTCTAAACCTTTATTAATTGTACATTAATAAAAAAAATAGGACGTCACTTCTCCGACTATCCTGTATAATAACAAAAATGCAATCATCCTACAGCATGACGAAGATGATCAGTAAGTAAGTACACAATAACTGTTGTAAAACAAAAAAAAACCTATAACAAATTCTACAATGCAAAAATATTTTTTTAAAGGCTTTTACACACGTCCCGATTTGGTCGGATACAACCAAATTGGGTGGGCGTATCCAATTCGATCAATTAATAATAATTAAGTCTGCCCGACCACGATACATACGTCCCAATTTGGTCGGGTCCGACATATAATTTGGTCGGGTGTACAACCAAATTGGGACGTGTGTATCGTGGTCGGGCAGACTTAATTATTATTAATTGATCAAATTGGATACGCCCACCCAATTTGGTTGTATCCGACCAAATCGGGACGTGTGTACGCATCGGACCCAACTTCGTGTTCGAAACAAACAAGTGTGAGTCGGACTCCCGCACGAAGGGTTCCGTATCATGTTGTATTTGAGCTCCACTTCATTTTTTTTCTTTTTTTAGTTGTTGTTGGTAAAGCGACACTAATGAAATACATAATCTGTGAAAATTTTAACTCTCTATCCATCACGATTCATGAGATACAACCGGATGACAGACGGACAGAAAGGCAGACAGACAAACGGACGGACGGATTTACGGACGGATGGACTGATGAACTGACAGTGAAGTCTTAGTAATAGGGTCCCGTTTTTCCCCCTGAGGAATGGAACCCCAGAAACTACTTAATGACCACGATGTGTATCAATGTACTCTCTGAATAGTATCCGACCAAATCGTAGCGTGTGTATCGATACCCAATTTGGTTGTGTCAATTTGGTCGGGACGACCAAATCGTAACGTGTGTAAAAGCCTTTAATTATAAAACCCCCTAAAACATAACGCAAAAACTAAAAAAAAACAGCGAAACTTTTAGGGGTGAATGAGATACCTAATTTTTACCGACCACCGTATATTTCTCATGACATATTTTTAATTTATGTAAGTAATTAATTTTTGTAAAGGTCGCAGTAACAAGATGTCGATTAAACAAGTCTTCGCAGTATGGTATTTTCGCAGTAAAATCCTTCGCAGAATAGTTTTTCGATGTAACGTTACATCGCAGTAACAATACATCGATTTAATAAGGCGTCGCAGTATAGAGATATCGATGAAAGTATTCGATGAAACAAAATTCGATGAAAAGTTTTTCGCAGTGACGTAGGTACAGCGTAGGTATCCCAATTTTACGTGTTATCGTCTTATGAAAACAATGACAAATTGAGAATTATTGTAGTAAGTATCCCTACATTTTTTTTTTCTTTTTTCTTTAATATATTCTCTTATGTCTTCTATACGTCACTCGTCACCAATAAGAGGTATTTTCAATTAATTACGTACTATATATCATTAAAATTATAGACGTGTAGAGTCAGTTTAACACGCTTCGGCATCAATGAAGTCTCAAGCCTCAAAAAAAAACAGCGCACTCCGAGAGTGCAGGCAGAAGTGAAAACTGTATATCAGTGTAAAATCTCATCTGTCGCGAGAACATACGCAAAAAGAGTTTTAGATGAAAAAAAAAATAGACGGACGACTATTTGTCGTCCGACAAGTAGTCGTCCGACATTTGTCGTCCGACATTTGTCGTCCGTCAATAGTCGTCCGACAAATAGTCGTCCGACATTTGTCGTCCGTCAATAGTCGTCCGACAAATAGTTGTCCGGCATTTGTCGTCCGTCAATAGTCGTCCGACAAATAGTCGTCCGTTAAAAAATACCATATGTACGTCTTAATACACTCACAGCCAAATTAAAAAACTGTATATCTGTGTAAAATCTCATCTGTCGCGAGAAAATCTGTCGTCTGTCGCGAGAACGGCTGAAAATGCTCACCCACAAAAGTGCCTAACGCGCCATAAGAAGTTTTCACTTCAAAAAGACTTCATTCATGCCTAAAGCTTGCTTTAAACTTGCTTATGATTAATTAATTTACTTGATTGTCGTCGGCGATCGTAAAATAGCCCACGATAATATCGTAACTCCGTTATCTCGATATGCAACGACTAAAGGTCAGTATTTAGTAAACAACAAACACCCCGGATACAAAAACAGCCATGACACTTTATCTTTGCAATACTTAGTACGTACTTACTAATTATAACTTGATTAAACTAGATGTTATAAGCTATGGTTTTAAGTAAGTATATTTTTAATGGAGTAACGGCTCAGGCGCGGATCCAGCCCTCACAAAACGTCAAAACCACCTGAATTGGTATATAATTCTACGTGGGCAAAGAATTCTACTATCCTGTTCTTTATCCTACTAATATTATAAATATGAAAGTCTGTCATGTCATGACAAACCTAGATTCGGTTTTTTGGCACCCATAAAAATATGCAATGTATTTACTTTATTAAAAAAATATAAATTACGTGTTACGTTGTTTGTGCGCGATGGACTCATAAACTACTTAACCTTTGCACACCGTGTGCAGTTTGATCCAACTTGAAAGATAGGATAGCTTACACCTTAATTTATCCCGATATTCCCACGGGATCGGGAGTTACGCGGGTGAAACCGCTGAGCGCAGCTAGTAAACTATATAAACTGTACTCCTTCACGCGAAAACTACTGAAAATCGGTATGTAGATAGCTAGAGACCTAGATTAACATATAGACTACTTTTTGCCCAGATATTCTCACGGGATCGGGACTTACGCGGGTGATCAATCGGTCCAGTAATTTCGGAGCCTATTCGTTACAAACAAACAAAAAAACTTAAAATCTTTCCCCTTTATGTTATAAATATTACAATAGAGTATCACTATCACTACATAGTATAAAACAAAGTCGCCTCTGTCCCTATGTCCCTTTGTATGCTTAGATCTTTAAAACTACGCAACGGATTTTGATGCGGTTTTTTTTAATAGATAGAGTGATTCAAGAGGAAGGTTTATATGTATAATACATTCATAATATAGCCGTGTGAAGCCGGGGCGGGTCGCTAGTAGATAATAAACAAACTCGCAGACCAGAAACAAATATCTATACATGAAAATGTTTGAGGCAGGAATTGAACTCGCAACCCTCCCTCTTGTTTATCCCTCGCAAAGCTGGGTAAAATAAGGTACCTTCTAATATTCCTAGAGCCCTTTAATGTAATGTCTACTTGTCAAACAAGTCCTAAATGATATGCAATCACGCGTATGACCCTCTATTCTGACGCAATAAGGCCCTGAGCTTTCCGTCGCCTGATGAAACCATTCACATCATTGCAAAGCCTTTGTTTTGGTTAGAAATTAACTTTTAAACTTACATGATAGCAATAATAACATTATTTTGATTAATATGTACTTACAAACTTGTTGTGTGTGCATTTAATTTATTTGTTATTCTACGCAATTTTGTCTACGTAATCTTAAAGTTATTTCGCCTCGATTACGTAGAGACACACCCGCGGTGTCGGCCAATCAGCGCCCGCCGTGCGCACACTCCTTCGCCTATAAGATGCGCGCGCGCAAGTTTTAGAACACTCTAACTCTGTGTTCCCGTTACAATACAAGTCCCTTATTAAATGGGTGATAGATTAAATATAATTGGATATTATAGGTGGTTGATATTTTTGTTCAGTTTTAGTAATTTTGATAAAGTATAGCTAGATATTTTTTTCAATTTGGTATTATTTTTTTTAATTTAAAAGTATTTTTTCAAAATGTTGCACTTTAAAACTGTACCTGAAACCTACGTGAGGAAGGCTACCCAGTAAGTTTATTTTTTAATTATTTTTGGGTTGTTCCCATTCGCTGCGATTCCATTGTTCTCGTCAAAAATATTTTCTTAACATTAATTACCGACACTGCGATTCTTTTTGAAATGTTGTATATTTTTTGTTATTCCCAAGGCTATGATGCCAGAGGGTAATATATGGTCAACAAAAATGCTGGAGTTTATATTTTTTTGAATAAAACTTTTAGAGGGAGAGATCGTTGCAATAATTAATGGAATAAATTAGCTTTTCCAAAAATCACTAGACAGTGTAAACCCACTTAGTAAATATATATATTTTTATTATACTTACTCTTTTAAAAAAATCTCCCCAGTGCGATTTGAATCCTGAAAGTGAATTCCTTGACTGTTCCTATTTAAGTTACTTGAAAATTGGTTCATCCTCTTGATCTTTTTGTCTAATGGTTTTACATTAAACGTCTTTAAAATCGGTGGGCAGATAGTCACACAAAAACAAACGAATTTTACGTCAAAAATGGGTGGGTCATAATGTGTAACGGATGTAAGGATTTTAGCTAATTTAATAAAGATTTGATTAGCTGCACTCGTTAGAATTGTGTCGACTCGATTTTTAATTGAATGAGATTATGAACTAGTAGGTATATTGTAGGTGTTCTGTGCTAATATGTATTTTTTTAAAGTCTTTGTTTTTCTTTGTGATACAGATGTGCGCAGGTCGCACTGGGTTGCAGCCGGGCAGCTCACCAAGCGGCTGTCCGAGGAGCTACTAAGCCGAACCCTCAACTCGCTACTCTTACACCCAAGGTAACGTACCTATTGGTCAAATAGCGAAGTATTCCTCGTAGATACACTTTCCTTGTATTACTTATAGAATGACGACCCAGTTGGCACAATGGTCACCATTCCCGCCTCAGACAAATATTTATGCATAGATATTTGTCTGTAGTCTGGTTGTTTACAATTGCAAAATTACAAATTGACAAGTATATATTTACAAAAGAAAAGTATATAAGTAGTATATCCGTTGTCTAGCACCCATAACACAAGTCCAGTTCCTTAGCTTGGGGCTAGATGGCGATGTGTAGAATGTCCTTTAATATTTATTTATTTATTTAATGAAATATCTATCGTAATTTTAATCTTTTATAGTTTAATTGAGAAAGTTTTCGATATAGGTTTAGTGTCCCTTTTGTTTGGAAGGATTCCAAACAAAAGGGACACTAAACGTAATAACAATTGTATAACAATAATAATCGCAATAACAATAATAATTGTTCATCGTAATAAACATCTTGTATTATAATCTCTAAACTGAAATAGTAGCTTGATTAGATACTTGTTAGAAATTATTGTATCTTAGTTAGCTAAAATTGTCTTATCATATTCAAAAGTATTCTTTTAGAAGGTGTTTTGTCTGAAAAAATATTTGATGATGTTTGCACATAAAATTCCTACCATATAGTAGACTGTTTTGATGAGACTTGATAAGGATACATATATTGAAATATTTCTTTTTGTCCCGGAATTTCCATCCGATCGGGACTAACACGGGTAAAACAGAGAGGTTCTACAAATTTAACATGAAATTTTTACCAATAGTTTAAATGACGCAGTTTCTACAGTTCTAGTGCGCTTATATGTGCCACACCCACTAATCAAATCCTATTTCCATCGCTAGGTCCGTGCGTTCGTGGAACGCAGTGCCGCTCTCTGCCAGCCGGATCACGTGCATGTATGCGACGGATCCGATGCAGAAGCCACTGCTCTGTTGCAGCTTATGCAGCACCAGGGCACGCTCAAACGACTCTCTAAATATAACAACTGGTAAGATAATCGCTTGTACTATATATACTTACTTACGGACTTTTTCCGTAACTATATCTCTTAGTTGGTTCCTTTATGCTTGAGGATGGAGTAGGCTTCCCCCCCCATTGCCTATACTACTCTCCTCAGCTTAGTCGACCGTGTTCTGAAGAAATAACTCGTCAATATGTCAGCGGGCTGATTCACAAACCATCGGAAGGCTACTGAAATGAAAAAAACTGAAAAGACAAGGATGGCAACATGTCAAAAGTCGCGGGAGTAAAACAGCAGAGTATTTTTTTTCGTTTCGTTAGCTTTCCGATGGTTTGTGAATTAGCCTGCTGGAAGTCAAGTTTTTTTTCCTTTTTTTTCAACAATTTTGTATCTTTGCAGCTGGTTAGCCCGCACCGACCCAGCTGACGTGGCGAGAGTCGAATCCCGTACCTTCATCTGCTCCGAGCACGAGAGGGACGTAGTGCCCGTGGCAAGGGCGGGACAGAAGTCCGCCCTGGGCAACTATATATCCTCGAATGATTATGAGAAAGCTGTCGCTGACCGCTTCCCTGGATGTATGAGAGGTAAGGACTTAAATTGTAACTGGACGAAAAAGGGTCGCTTTGAATTCAATTATCGAAAAGTAGTATTTACCCGCATTTAGGTGCCTCAAAACTCATAAATACTGAATGGATTTTATACGGTTTTCACCAATGCACGGAGTGAGTCATGAGGAAGGTAAATTGGCTGAAATATGACGATGACTGTGAAAGATGTCGAAAAAAATCGAGGCGTGCGCTCGCGCTGCCTAAACTCAAACCTACTGAATAGATTTTTCTCTGTTATCCGTCCGAAGCCTTAACGGATCGATAGTTTAAAATATATGACACTAGCTATGCCTCGCGGTTTTAGGCGCGTTAATGTATCTTTAAAACTCTTTTATCTTTTAGCTCTTGTAGATTCCGAGCTTTCTTGACGAGCTTTTTCTGTTTTACATAATATATAGACTTGACATTTTTCGTTATATTTAATTTGTGCATTATTTCTAATATAATTTATCCACAGGTCGTACAATGTACGTAATCCCGTTCTCAATGGGTCCGGTGGGATCGCCTCTATCCAAGATCGGCGTCGAAGTCACGGATTCACCTTACGTCGTTTATTCTATGCGTGTTATGACTAGAATGGGTAAGTTCGTAATTCTATCATATCTCGGTATATTTAGGGTTTTTTTACAAATTATAGGTCAGCGTTTGACCACTGCGTGATGGTAGATGATAATGCGGTCTAAGATGTAGCTTTCTATGTTCACTCACGAGTTGAAGACCCCCAAATATTTTTAATACCTAATGGAAAAAACCCCCTAAAAAAAGCCTAATCAGTCCTATAATCTAAGAATTTAAGTTAGCTTCACCGGTTTGTTCTGTAAAATGACGTAATATGGCTGCTTGCGACATAATATTATTAACTTTTGACGACCCAGTTGGCACAATGGTCACCATGCCGGTCTGCCAAACACAGGGTTGCGGGTTCGATTCCCGCCTCAGACAAGTATTTATGCTTAGATATTTGTCTGTGGTCTGGTTGTTTCTATGTATTTTATGTATATATTTACAAAAGAAAAGCATATAAGTAGTATATCCGTTGTCTAGCATCCATACATAACACAAGTCTAATTCCTTAGCTTGGGGCTAGATAGCGATGTCTGGAATGTCCTGCAATATTTATTTACTTATTTTGTCTCTTGCCTCGAATAGGAGCTCGTGTCCTGGATGCTCTCCGTCAAGAGGAACAATTCGTGCGGTGCTTGCACGCCGTGGGTGCTGGCGGCACGTCGGGCTGGCCCTGTGACCCGCCCCGCACTATCATTCTACATCGACCTGCCGATAATGAAATTATTAGCTATGGTAAGTCCAATAAATTTATTTTTACAACAGAGTAAGGAACATAGAACACGAAATACAAAAAGCAAAGTAATAGCTAGAAAGTATAAGTTGCACAAATGGGCGGCCTTATCGCTGAAAGCGAAGGATATGCAATATAAGGATATGTGACTGGCTGATTGATCTATATTGGCAACAATAGTAACAAATATTTGTAACTAGAACAAAATCGCTCTGTCTAGTCTGACGTTTGTGTTCTGCTTATAAATAAAAACCAGCCAAGTGCGAGTCTAAGTCGCGCATGAAGGGTTCCATTATATTCTGTTTTTAGTATTTGTTGTTATAGCGGCAACAGAAATACATCATTTGTGATCAACTGTCTAGCTATCACGGTTCATGAGATACAGCCTGGTGACAGACAGACAGTGGAGTCTTGGCAAAAGGGTTCCGTTTTTACCCTTTGGGTACGGAACCCTAAAAAGCTGGCTGTTTAGATAATGTTATTACTTATTGTATTTATTGTCACGCGGCTTGCAATGTAGGTATCAACTAAGTACATGACTTTGCAATCCACATGATGAGAAAAAAATAAAGTACCAAACACGATGTATCACAGAAAAAATACTTAGTTCTGTGCGATAAATGTGTGCCAATTATAGCCAAAATCGAGCTCGAAAATGCTCGAATTGTTACCTATTTTCCTGTTGTAACGATAAAATAAGAAATATATTGGAAACGGTAGCTAAAGGTTTACAATCATTATTATTAGGTAGATATTACTCTAGGTACCTATTTAGTTAAAGGCGGTGTTCATAACTGTGACGGATAACTTTACACTAGTGCGTTATGGTAAAGTAAAACGCACGTGTGCGTAATACGTTGGATTATGAGTCTAAAATCGGTTTAATAAGATCCACTTTATGAGCCACTGTGATAAAAAATAATAATATATTTCCAAATCGCAGCGACGCGGACGGTAGGTACTGTATGGAAAATAGTTTTGACGGGAACAATGGAATCGCAGCGGATGGGAATAACCCAGTCCAGTTAATTTATTTAAAATACAGTTACAATAAGTTCTAAGTAGGTGATATGTTATGTTAATAGGAAAACCGATAAGTACCTAGCTTTAATGAGGTAATTAAACAAAACCGTTTTGTGCGAAATCAACAGGAAAAAATGCAGTAGGTGTCCAATGACCATGTAAGATGTTATAAAAATGGAAACTTCCAACGTTGTTTCAGATTACAAATCGATTCTTCGATTCTTGTTGAAAAATACATGTTCATGTGAACAATACATAAACGAGTTCGTTTTAAATCATAACTTGAGGTACTTATATAGTTACGACCTTAAGTACGGTGATTTTTAGAGTTCCGTACCCAAAGGGTAAAAACTGGACCATATTAATTAAGACCAGTGTGAGGCTGTAAATTTCCATACAAAAGGCGATAACGTTTCCCCCCCCCATAAACGAAACCGATTTTGATAATTTTTGAAAATGTTCTAGATCTAATGGAAAACTAGGTTTAACCGTTTTTATTTTAAAGAAATATTGCCTAAGATTAAAGTTATTAGTATTATCTATATTTTTGACTTAAAAACTGTATCGAGCATTTCAATTGTTTTTTAATAGACTAAACTGAATTACCAAAAAAAGAAAAACGTATACTTAACTTAAACCTAGCATAAGATGCAGTGAATTAAATGAGACCAAATTTATTTCATTTTGTGAAGGATAAAGGGGGTAAAAACGTTACGGCCCGCAACATTATTTGAAAGCAAAATGAAGGCAAATACGTCCGAACTTAAACTCTCTTTATCGCACGATACAGGTCATTTTTGAAAATACGTACTCGCGCCGCGTATGGAAAACTCATGATCCTCTTAATACTTCACTGTCTGTCTGATTGGGTAGAGTAAAGAAGTGCTGGCTTGACGTCGTAAGGGTTGATATGCGTGCAAAATGCCTGTAAAAGTAGGAAAGCGGACCTCAGGCTCCCGAGAGGGATGCAACCGGGAACATCGCTCGGATGATGATGGTGCTACTGAAAGATATCAATTCCTGCAAACAAACACAGTATGAGAAATGAAAGGAAATAGCTAATTGTTTAATGTTTTGTCTAACAGGCAGTGGATACGGTGGCAACAGCTTGCTTGGCAAGAAGTGCTTCGCGTTACGACTTGGTTCCGTCATCGCTCGTCGGGAGGGATGGCTTGCTGAACATATGCTGGTAAATATCTTCTATACATTTAAAATGCTTTGTCCTGACTGACGGATCAACGCACAGCCTAAACTGCTGATCGTAGAGACGTGAAACTTGGAGGGTGTGTTCTTTGTCGTGACGTAGGCATTCCGATAAGAAAGGATTTTCCGAAATTCCACCCCTGAAGGGGTGAAAAAAGGGGGCAAAGTTTGTATTGGACAACGTGATTCTTTGGTCCATTTTCGACTTTTACGCGGATGAAGTCGCGGGCAAAAGGTAGTCATACATATAAAATGCTTTGTCCTGACTGACGGCCTAAACCGCTGATCGTAGAGATATTGAAACTTGGAGGGTGTGTTCTTTGTATGACGTAGGCATCCGATAAGAAAGGATTTTCCGAAATTCCACCCCTTTGCTGAATATCATTCAGGCCGCTAGTTAAACGGCGCTGTTTAGTAAAGAAACTGTTGATTGAACGGCTAATCTGGCTGAAATTATCGTGTCGTTGTGTTAGTTACCAATCTCCACCTAAACGGCTGAACCAATTTGTATGAAATTTTTGGGTATAGGTATTCGTTGGGTCTGAGAATCGAACATCTTTTTTCCCCTTTTTTGTGTATCTAAATAGCAAAACAACGTTTGCCGTTAGCTGCGACATACCCATATCGCAAGCGTTAACAATTTGTGCCTACAACATATACATACTTCCAGATCGTCGGTATAACAGACCCTAACGGTCGCAAGCGTTACATCGCAGCCGCGTTCCCCTCGGCTTGCGGGAAGACGAACCTCGCCATGATGACGCCCACATTACCAGGTTACAAGGTGGAATGTGTTGGAGACGATATTGCATGGATGAAGTTCGACAGTCAAGGGGTGCTGCGGGCTATTAACCCGGAGAATGGGTTCTTTGGTGTTGCTCCAGGTCAGTATTAAAATAAGCTGGTCTTTCAATCTATAGATTCTAAATTAATATTATAAAGAAGTTTTTTTGTTTTTGTTTGTAACGTATAGACTCCGAAACTTCTGGACCGATTTTGATGAAACTTGATATGTGGATACATTGATTCATCGGGAGTAACATAGGCTACTTTTTACCCTATATTCCCACGGGATGGGGAGTTGCGCGGGCGCTGTTTATTATAAAAAAATGGTTGTCTGTAAAGTCGGTTTACGGATGACAATTTTACGTGATAACGTCATAAGAAAACATTGATGAAATAATTGAGACTTGAGACTTGGGACTTGAGACTTGAGACTCGAAACTTGACAAATGGTTGTCTGCAAATTACTTTGTCAATAACGGAACATGAGCGGAGTGGTAACGTGAGCGTAACGTGATACTCTTTTGTGAGTGCTGCCGGTGTTAATAATTTATTAGACGTTATCACCCCATTAAACTTGCTTACCTAACTTATTTATTCTTCGTTCAGGCACCTCATCAGCAACCAACCCAATAGCAATGGCTACCATCTTCCAAGACACGGTGTTCACGAACGTCGCTGAGACTGCTGAGGGTGGTGTGTGGTGGGAAGGTATGGGTCCAGCGCCTGCAGGACTTACTGATTGGAAGGGACAGCCTTGGGACGGGAATGTGAAGACGCCGGCTGCTCATCCTAACTCTAGGTAAGGCTGTTCATTTTTAACTCAGTATCTATAATGGCCCCTCTACAAATTGGGCCATCATGCTGGCCTACTAATATGGGCCAGCATGTAGAGGGCGTAGTCTAATGGCTTATGGTTCGTTCCTACGAACGAACCATAAGCCATAAGGTTGGCCACGGCCACGGTGTCAATTTTTCGGTCGCACATCAAAAGAAGTGGGCAACGATGGCTGAACGTGGCCAAGTTGCGTTTCAACCATATTGCATGGCCATCTCGTTGGTCCAGTGCTGAGACATCATGTAGAGGGGCCATAACGTATGTTTATTTGCTGTCGGTTAACTTCTCACTCGGTGTCATTTTTACGGTTCTGTACCCAAAGGGTTAAAAACGGGACCCTTACTAAGACTTCACTGTCTGTGCCTATATGTCGCCAGGCTGTATGTCATGAAACGTAAAAGCAAGACAGTTGAAATTGAACAGCCGCTATAACAACAATAATACTAAAAATTAAGGGGGGCTCTCATACAAATAGTAGGTACTACGGAACCCTTCGTGCGCGAGTCCGACTCGCACTTGGCCGGTTTTATGTTCTATCCAGCTTTTACCCGCGACTTCGTCCACGTACGTCATAAGTCGGCTAAAAACCTTTTTCAATATTCCCGTTCTAATTTTAATTATATTTCAGATTCTGCACTCCAGCCAGCCAGTGCCCAATAATCGACAGCGAATGGGAATCAGCCGAAGGAGTCCCGATATCTGCCATCCTCCTTGGAGGGCGGAGGCCTGAAGGCGTGCCTTTGGTTGTAGAGTCGAGAGACTGGCAGCACGGCGTGTTCATGGGAGCTGCGATGCGATCTGAGGCTACGGCTGCTGCTGAACATAGCGTAAGTTATATTTTCTTTTTGATATGGCCATAGACTAACTTTTTCTAGGTCCATGGTTATGGCTTAATAGTGCAGTTTTTGCATATTGTCAGTGACATTGAAAACCTACCTTTACTCTTAAACCGGGCGTACTAACCACTAAATACTTTATTAGGCTTTGAAACTTAACCGTTTTTTGTTTGAATTTAACGGTCAATTATTTTTTTTATTTTTTGGGATAAAAATTATAATAATAAATATAAAAAATAAACATTTATTTCAGGCTACAAAGGCCCATAGATACATACCTTATAGACTAACATACATATTTTATAACAATAATTGAATGTGTTAATAGATAGCTTAGAACTATGTTAGATTAGTAGCACTTCCATGACACTACACTTTTGTCCTAGTGTGTTCTTGTGGAATTTGATTATAAGTAGGTAAACTCCACAGACAATTTCAAAAACTATTTTTGTTAGAATTTGGCGGGCAATTGTACAAAATACCCTCAAGTAGGTACATTTTTTCGCATAACCTGTCGTTATGAATTGACACCACTTAGCTTTGAAATCTCAAGCTTTTTAGTCGAAGCTTTTTAGAGGTGTAGATGATGATAGATGGCGCTAGTTGGATTAAACTATTTCGCTGCACCATCTATTCAAACATTTTATCAACTAATGTTTTAATCTTAAAATTAATATCTAACCTCGTTTTCCCACAGGGTAAAGTAATAATGCACGATCCGTTCGCGATGCGTCCGTTCTTCGGATACAACTTCGGCGAGTACTTGCAACACTGGTTGTCTATGCCGCAAGAGGGAAGGAAGATGCCCAAGATATTCCATGTTAACTGGTTCAGGAAGAACGAACAGGTAAGAAGAAATAGGATTTAATAGTCTACTATTCAAATTAGTTTGTTCAAAGTTTTCTAGCACCTAAGTATTTTTACAGTCGCAAATTTTTTTACAAACCTCCTAAAATTATTGTCTTTTTCCGAAAAAATTATCTTCATTAGTTTAAATTGTCCCACGATCAAACAATCGATAACGTCACAGTATATCTTTGACAGCTCACTCCATGCAGATTTTGTAATTTTATCCCAGTAAAATGGGCCTAGTTTCCTAATCCCTACCAGCGTATCCCCCTGGTAGTAGGTACTGCCGAATTTCATCGCAATCGGTTAAATAGTTTTTGCGTAAAGGAGTAACAAACACACAAACGTTCATATAGAAAGTAGAATAATTCCACAACTAAAAAACTTAATCTTTCTTGATAACTGACTAGCAGCACTCCGCGGTTTCACTCGCATAACTCCCGATCCCGTAGGAATATCGGGATAAATGTAGCCTATGTAATTCCCAATGAATAAAAGTATCCTTATACCAAATTTCATCAAAATCGGTCCAGTAGTTTTGGAGCCTATTCGTTAGAAACATAAAAACCTTTCATCTTTATAATATTGTAGATTATTTTTCCTCACTAATCATCTATTTCCCCCTCAGGGCAAGTTCCTCTGGCCAGGTTTCGGAGAGAACTCCCGCGTCCTAGACTGGATCCTACGTCGCTGTGACAACGAACCTTGCTACACGGAGTCTCCTTTGGGCAACATACCTTCAGAAACCGGCCTAAACACTGATAATCTAGACAAAATTGACATGAAGGGTCTCTTCAGTGTGCCTAAGGAGTTTTGGATGCAAGAAGTAAGTTAAATTATTATTATTGTTGGAAAACAATGTTAAAGTCTGGCAACACTAAACTTTTGTTGTACTGTTCTCTAGCTTTTTACCGCCGTGTTGTGTTAACGCCATTTTGTGTAGTGTGTAACCTTTTGCTCAATTAAACTCTTAAACAGACTTATTAGGAGCTTCATTTACTGCCCCTGTCTACAGGTTATGGGCCCAGTCCCTAAGTCTGTTTTTTCAAGGCGAGGCAAGAGTTTATATCGGTGATTCTGAGCAACTTGTGTTTTGGAGGTTATAAGCCGGCGTTGGCGCGTGAAAATTTTCGTGATGGAGCAAACTAGTCACCAAAGTTTGAGGTTGACCGGAGGAGACAATTGGGCGGTCTGGAAGTTCCAGATGGAGGTGATTTTGAGAGGTCGAGGCCTATTTAATATCGTCTGTGGTGTCCAGGAGAGACCACCAGCTGCAGATATTGCTGAGAAGTTGTGGTTAGAAAATGACGCTAAGGCGCAGGAACTTATTGTCACAAGGATGGAAGTAGCACCACTCACGCATCTACTGTCATGCACAACATCTGCTAGCATGTGGATTAAGTTAAAGTCCGTATATGAAAAGGAGTCTGCGGTGAGCGTACACCTACTTCAACAAAAGTTCTTTGCCCTGCAATTTGGAGATGATTCAGTGGTTACTGTTATGTCAAGGATAGAAGAGATTAACACTAAATTGAAACAAGCAGGTGAACCACTTTCGGAGAGGATGATTATCACTAAAGTTTTGATGTCATTGCCAGAAAAGTTCAAACACTTCCGCTCGGCTTGGGAGTCAGTCCCACTTGAACGACAGACATTAAATGAGTTAACGTCCAGATTACTCATTGAAGAGGAGAGAAGTGATCAGAATGTGCAGAACGACCCAGAGGTAGCGTTGGCCAGTGTTAGCAGGCAACCAAAACTAAACTGTTACACTTGTGGGAAGGAAGGCCACTATTCGAGGGACTGCAGAGAGAAAATAGTCAAAAAGGAAACAAGGTCATGTAATTACTGCAAGAAAAGGGGTCATCTGAAAGCTGATTGTAAAACATTGAAAGCCAAAGAAAGTAAAAAGTCCGGAGATGCGAACGCTTTCATGTGTAAGAGTGATGGTGTTGACCTAGACCTTTGGTTCATGGATACAGGAGCTAGTGAGCATATGTGTTGCAAAAAGGAACTATTTTCAAAACTGGACTTAGTAAATAACTCTGTGAAAGTGACAATCGGTGATGGTAAAACGCTTCAAGTTCTTGGTCGGGGCTCTATAGTTTTGTTTGCGTGGAACGGTGAAAAGTTCATTAAAACAATGTTGAGTGAAGTACTTTATGTGCCAGAACTGAAGTTTAATTTGTTTTCTGTGGGAACTGTTTTGGGAAAAGGTGTTAATTTGGTGTCATCCCGGGACTATTGTAAATTCATTAACGCCTCAGGTGAAGTTCGTGCGTTGGCCAAACGTGTAAATAAAATGTATCGCATGTTATTTTCGTTAAACGGAACGCAATCGGAACTGTCAATTGTGACTTCGGCCCGTGCAAACAAAACGCAATCTATGGTATCTGTGGCCGCGAGTGTATCCGAACGTGAAAATGACATTGACGTGTATGCGAATTCTGACATTTGTGATTCTGTAAACAATGCTAAAAATGCATCTAGCTCGTCGAATTTATCGAAAAAGACTGAAAATTTAAGTGTTTGGCATCGTAAATTGTGTCATCAGAACATTACGCACGTGAAAGAGTTTTTATCGCGTAAAGGTGTGAACTTTGTTGACGATTTCGACGTCTGTGAACAATGCTTGGCGGGAAAACAGCATCGCTTGCCCTTTCCCACGAGCACGTCGAGAGCCAAGGAACCTTTGGAGTTGGTCCATGCAGACGTCTGCGGGCCTATGGAGACTCAGTCGCTCGGAGGAGCGCGATATTTCCTTCTGCTTAAAGACGACCACTCAGGATATCGCAAGGTATTCTTCATGAAAAGAAAAGACGAGGTAAAAGGCTTGATAATGAACTTTATGGCTAAAGCAGAGAGAGAAACAGGTCGGAAATTGAAAGTTCTAAGAAGTGATAATGGGCTCGAGTTTATGAATGCGGATTTACGTACATTTTTGAGTGAAAAGGGCGTGACCCATCAGAGAAGCACTGTGTACACACCGATGCAAAATGGACGAGCTGAAAGGGAAATGCGCACCCTAGTTGAAGCTGCTCGCACTATGATTACTGGCATGCCAAAGCATTTTTGGGCTGAAGCAGTGAACACAGCGTCTTATGTGCTAAATCGAACTGGTCCGAGTCCTGTGAAGGGTAAAACTCCTTTCGAAGCTTTTTTTTAACAAAGAAGTACCTTTTGGAGAGTTCAGAGTCTTTGGAACTCGCGTATCTGTCCTAGTGCCTAAAGAAAGAAGATTGAAACTAGATCCCAAGAACAAAATGGCAATATTCATGGGTTATGATGAAGATGTGAAGGGATACAGATTATTCATATCATCCACACTAAAAATTGAAGTGCACCGAGATGTTGTCTTCTTACCCGAACCGGCACATCAGATGAGGACAGATGTCATGATGGAGAAGAGTGACATATTTTGTATTGAGGAGCCCGAAGAGAAAAATAGTAATGAAGAGGGAAATATTGGTATCGAAGGGGGAAATGTAAGTCCTGAAGAGAGAAACCCTAGTCTTGAAGAAGAAAATAACAATCCACCACTACTAGAGGTCCCAGAAAGTGGAGAATCGAGAAGTGAAACAGAAATTGAGGACGAAGAAGGGTTTGAAGATGCAGAGAATGAGATTTGTGAAGATGAGACCCCACAAAACTTGAGACCAAGAAGGAATATTCGACGTCCAGCGTACTTGCAAGACTATGAGTATGATTTTGGACTTTTGACTGTCGTGAATGATGAAGACCCGAGCACCTATGCTGAAGCAATGTCTTGTAGCGACGCTGAGAACTGGAAGGGGGCTTTAGCAAGGGAAATGGATGCCCTACAGGAAAATAATACCTGGGATTATGTAAATAAACCTAATAATTGTAATCTCATTGATACTAAGTGGGTATTTAGACGTAAAAAGGATGAAAAGGGTAATGTTGTATCATATAAGGCAAGGTTAGTAGCTAAGGGCTTTCAGCAAAAAATATATTCAGAAATTTACAGCCCGGTAGCTAAGTTAACTTCTGTTAGACTTTTTCTAGTATTTTGTAATAATAATAACTTCCCTATATATCAACTTGATGTATGTAGTGCATTTTTGTATGGCGAGATTATTGGGGATTACTATATCAAATTACCTGAGGTATATAATAAAAAACACCCTGGCAAAGTAGGGAAGCTAAAGAAAGCTTTGTATGGTTTAAAGGATTCGCCTAAAAATTGGAATCTTAAGTTTCACAATGTCATAACAAGCTTAGGTTTTGTAAGAAGCAATTTTGAGTATTGTTTATATATAAAATCTGTAAAAGATAGTAAAACATACTTACTTTTATATATTGACGATTTGCTTTTAGCGTCAACTTCCCAAAGTGAAGTTGATAGTGTGAAATTATTGTTAAGTAACTATTTTAAAATGAAAGATTTGGGTTATGTAAGAAACTATCTCGGAATGGACATAAAACAAGATTTAAGGGAGGGCACTATTTCTATAGGTCAGAAAGCTTATTTAGAGAAAATTTTAAGAGATGTAAAGATGTCAGATTGTAATCCTGTGCAAACTCCCATGGAGGAAAATTTTGATCATAGTACTTTAAAGAAAATGAAATCTGAAAATATGGACATTGAGTATAAATGTAGAAAATTAATAGGATCCTTGATGTACACCATGTTGTGTTGTAGACCTGATTTATGTGTGTCTTTGAGTGTTCTTAGCAGATACCAGTCATGTGCAAGTTTGGAATTGTGGAATGCCCTTAAACGTGTCCTTCGTTACATTAAGGGAACATTAAATTTTGGCCTGGTATATGCTAGGAATGAAAACTGTACTGACCACATTGTTGGTTTTGTTGATTCGGACTATGCGGGTGATAAGGTAGATCGAAAATCCACAGGGGGCTATTTCTTCAAAGTTTTGAGTTGTAATGTTTCATGGGCGTGCAAGAAACAACCCACTGTTTCCTTGTCATCCACAGAGTCAGAATTTATAGCTCTAAGTATGGCAGCAAGTGAGGCCTGTTGGCTTAGCAATGTATACTATAGTTTAACTGGTATTGAGACTGCCGTTGTATTATTCGAAGATAACTTGCCTGTCATAAATCTGTGTAGGAACCCTCAGTTCCATCATAAATTGAAGCATATTGATGTTAAGGTTCTTTTTGTTCGAGAAAAGGTGTTTGCTAGAAATATTATATTAAAACATGTTGGGACTAGCGAACAACCTGCTGATATGCTGACTAAGCCACTAGGTAGAATTAAGTTTCAGAAATTCAGAGCTATGTTAGGATTGGCTGAACTTTAACATTGAGGGAGGGTGTTGGAAAACAATGTTAAAGTCTGGCAACACTAAACTTTTGTTGTACTGTTCTCTAGCTTTTTACCGCCGTGTTGTGTTAACGCCATTTTGTGTAGTGTGTAACCTTTTGCTCAATTAAACTCTTAAACAGACTTATTAGGAGCTTCATTTACTGCCCCTGTCTACAATTATTTATAATGATATTTTACAATGTTCCTACCTAATTTTATTACCCCATACCCTTTTGACTTTTGCGATTTCATTCTATGATTTACAATGGATTCTGAATTATGCAGTAACATTCTGACATTTGTAGTAGTTACAGTTCATAATAACAGCATTTACAGTAATATTCAGACATTTAACTTTAATTTAAGAGTAGAATTCTGACTTTTGTAATATTATTCTGGTATTTACTTTAAAATTCTTACTCTTGTAACATTTCGTCTGGTATTCCTTTAAAATTCTGACTTTTGTAATATTTCGTCTGGCATATAAGTTAAAATTCTGATTTTTGTAATATTTCGTCTGGTATTTACTTCAGAATTCTGACTTTTGTAATATTTCGTCTGGCATTTACTTCAGAATTCTGACTTTTGTAATATTTCGTCTGGCTTTTAAGTTAAAATTCTGACTTTTGTAATATTTCGTCTGGCATTTACTTACTGTAATTATTCTGACAATAATTGTAATATTATTCTAGCTCATATGGAAAATTCTGACATTTGTAATACTATTCTGATATTGAATGTAAATTCTGACTATTCTAGTATTATTCTGACATTTACTGTGAAATTCTGACATTTACAAACTAAACAAAAATAAATAAATAATATTAGTAAGTAGGTAGTTACCTACCTAAATAATATGTATTTTCTTTTTTTTTCAACAGGCCAACGCAGTCGAAAAGTATTTCAAAGAAGAAGTAGGCGAAGATCTACCTCGCGAAATGTGGGAGGAACTTGACAAACTCAGGGATAATATTAAACAATCTTAGGCCAAAGATGAATAGATTAAAGTTTTTAACCGGAACATGAAGAAACCTTGAAGAAACATGACGATTATGTTAGAAATATTACTAGAGATCACTTGATAATTGCCACTTCAAATAATTAGTAATTTATGATTTGAAACTTATGGGATTTTGCATCACATACCATGCAAAACATATATTTTATTATACCTAAATAAATAATATTACAAACAAAGAAAGATAGGCGCGAAAAACATAATTATAGTATACTAGCTGTCCCGGCAAACGTTGTTTTGCCATTTAAAAAAAAAAACTTAAGGAAACAAAATAAAAAATAGATGTTGGCCGATTCTCAGACCTACTGAATATGCTCACAAAATTTCATGAGAATCGGTCGAGCCGTTTCGGAGGAGTTCAACTTCGAACCCCGTGACACGAGAATTTTATATATATAGGGATAATAGTAGGTGTCAACTATTCAATCTCAACTTCGTTTGTCGATAGTTGGTGTCAAAAAAATAAATTCAAATATGGTAAGAATTCCGTTGTTTCTGAAAGTGTAAAAATCCTTTAGTTTCAAATCCTAGTGTTTTATTAGTTGTATGACTTTAGTTGTATAATTTAGAAACAATGTTTACACGGTCTGACCAACTTACTTACTTTAAATTGTCAAGTTTACAAAAAGCCACGACTCGATACCCTTTAAATTTTAATAATGATAGGAAAAATAGATAGTTAAATATATTTTATTCTGACATTTTCACAGCACTATGAATGATTTGATAAATTAATTTTACAAAAGCTTTTTTCATCGTAGCTAATTTTCACATCGCGATTTTGTATAAAGAAAATTTTAACCGACTTAAAAAAGAAAGAGGTTCTCAATTCGTTAGTTTCTTTTATTGTGTGTTACGCGATCATTCCATCAATTATGAATTTATTGAGCTGATTCTTTTTGTGTTAATTAAAAAGAGATACTTCAAGGGTGGTCTCATAAAAAATAGTTTAAAGCCAGTTTAAAGCTTTTTTCATGAAATTTTAAAATACAAACTAACAGTGCTAACTAACTGGCTTAGGGGGCAACTCGGGCAATTTATAACTCGGGCTCGCCCGAATGTACTACTACCTAATTGTACTAGTTGTATTTTCGGGCAGTATTGCAATCATCATCTCGGACAAGCCCGAATGTACTACAACCTAATTATGATGTAGTATTTTCGGGCAGAGTGTGAGCGTAAAAAAATACTGACAGCGCATGCGAGCGGTTTTAAGTCCATTTCGGACCTTAGCTGCTTTGATTTCGAGTAAAGAAATAAAGATTTATTGAAGAAGTAAAGATTTATTTTCTAAGGAATGTTGATCAGACTGTTGTTATGATTTATCCAAGTATTTTCATTGACTTTAAAATAAGCATGGTATAGAAAAAGTAGGTAGATAAATATTTTGATATAAGACCAATTTTTTAAAACCTGTTCTAAATCGAAATATTTGAGAAAAACTGTAAGTAGATATATAATAAATAGCTAAAAAAACTGCCTGCAGCAGATTTAAAGAATTATTCAAATAAGATTTATAGTGTAAAAGATTTTTTTTTGTAATTCGTAAATAAAAAGAAGAAACCTTTCCATAGATTTTTCTATTGCTCTTCCGGTGAAGGAAAACATCGTGATGGAACCCACGGCTTAGTTGGCTCCAGGGGAATTGAGGAGTTCTTCCTCTGGGTAGTAGGGTTGACTAAGCTGAGAGGGTGCTGGGCAAACCTACTCCATCTTTTACATATCCCTACAACGCTCAGAAAAGCATGGAATTAAGTTGCCGTATAAATCATTGATTAGACATTATGGCTAATTAAAAGATGGCCATAATTTTTTAATGAACAGTCTATAATTTTTATCACAATTCTAATTTACTTTGACTTAATTTATGTTGTGTTGAGGAAATTTATTTTTACTAAGGCTGTGTTATAATTTTAAGGAAATAATTTTATTTAAGAGAAAAATAATAATTTTAAAATATTTTAAGTAAGTTATTGTAAGTCGTATAAATGTAATGAAATAAAAAACATCAATATACTTCAAAATCGATTTTTATTTTTGGTAAAAAATATTTAGTGCGACATTGAGAACGCCATCTAGCTGCCAATGTAAGCAACTAGGTTTATTGTATGGTAAGCCAGTAATCCATATTAAAAAAGGACTTTGAACCTTGCATTTGCCTTTGTTTAAAGAATCCTTCGTTAAGTGTTTTTCTGAATTTGTATTTTTCTTAAAAATACATTATTTCATATGTTTAGCTGAGAACACTCTGACGCCATCTTGTGTCGAAGCGCGCGCATATTTCGTTAACAAAGCGTTAACGTTTAATTTTTCACTGGCGTAACATCTGAAACAATAAATATAAAGGTACATAACTATGAAGAGAGGACAAAAAGTGCACTTGGAAGCAATTTTTGAAATTGGTTCAGTGGTTTCGGTGATTACCCCCAACATACATACAAACTTGTTACCAACGTTACTTATTTATAATATTACTAGCTGCGCTCCGCGGTTTCACCCGCGTAACTCCCGATCCCGTGGGAATATCGGGATAAATTAAGATGTAAGCTATCCTATCTTTCAAGTTGGATCAAACTGCACACGGTGTGCAAATTTGATTAAAATCGGTTAAGTAGTTTAGGAGTCCATGGCGCACAAACAACGTGACACGTAATTTATATATATTGGATAGTATAGATAACTTACTCGATATAGGGTGAGATTTGATCGACGGTCCATTTAGCCTTAGTCTGAAAGAGGACCTTGAACCTCTCATTGATGTCTTCAGGGAGGTCGCTCTCTGAGAAGCCCCATACTACTTGAGGACTGCTGGCTTTGTCTGTTAGAGCTATGCCGGAGAGGAGGGATTCCTGGGGATATCATAATATTTTATACAGCGCTCCGCGGTTTCGACCACGTAACTCCCGATCCCGTGGGAATATCGGGATAAAAAGTGTCCTATGTAACTGTCAATGAATCAATGTATCCTCATACCAAGTTTCATCTAAATTGGTCCAGTAGTTTCGGAGGTTATTCAACGCCAACAAACAATGAAATCTATAATTTACAAATCTATACCTACTAATATTGTAAAGCTGAAGGGTTTGTTTGTTTGAACGCACTAATCTCAGGAACGACTGGTTCGAATTGAAACAATATTTTAGTGTTGGATAGTCCATTTTTATTGAGGAAGGCTTTAGGCTACTTTTTATTTTAATATTCTCATGGGATCGGGACTTACATGGGTGAAACCGCCGAGCGCAGCTGGTTTATAATATAAGTTCTCTCAACTGGCAGTCGATCTTAAATAGGTCGACCGTCATTGTTTTTCCGAGCAGCGCCATCTAACTGCTAATTGATGAAGTAGATACATAAAGAAGACTAGTTTTTACTCATAAACCGATTGCGATAGAACTCGGTACGGTAGACAGCGGAAGACCTGGATTGAGACGTGGACTTTTTACCGATATTCCCAGGGACTTCGGGACTTACGCGGGTAAGCTGTGGAGCACAGCTTGTTTTAAAAATGATAATACTAAGCTTTATCAAAATCGTTTTAGTGTCGACCAGCGTAAACCGGCAGTTAAAAAAAATTATCTTACATCAGTGACCATCCCATCTGGAACGGAATCCTTCCAAGCTTGAAGAAATTCCACCAAATTGAACTTCCCCGCGCTCTTCAACAGTACTCTCGCTAAAAACCTACACACTTTATCTTGTTTATATTCATAATATTGTATCCCATCTTCCAATACTGTCTTTTCAGTGTAAAAATCGAACATCGCGACCAAAATTGGTAAAGGAACTAATTCTTTCAAACTTTCAATCGTCATTTCTTTTGATATTTTATTTATTTCCCATGAATTTTCCTCTATAAGATCCAACATGTATGATAGAACACGAAATTCGAAATCAAATTCCATAATTCTATACCAATCGTCTATTTTGATCGCTTGTATCTTTATCAATTCCTCATCAAGTTCTTTCCTAGACGCTTGAACTTTATCAAAAATGGCTTCGTAAGTCAGTAACGTAGATTTATCAACCGCATACTCCAACTCAGGACCTTGATATTTCGAAGGTTCTAAAAGCTTTTTAAGTTTCGATAACCTTGGCTTGCAAGGTTTTAATTCGTAATAAGTGAAAAATGTATTTATTATGTCTTTATTTTCGATCTTTCTCGGAGGTTTCCCTTCGTCCGAATCCGTTGATTTGTTTAAACTAGCGTTTGATTTATCGAAGGAACTGTCAGAGTCTATGGAATTGTTTTGTATTGTCTCGTCTAGGCCTGTTTCAGAGGCAAAAAGTAAATCGGGTATTAGAAGTAGGCTGTTGGATGTCTCCGCTTCTTTGACGTCGTAGGTCTTTGAGTTTGTGCATAAGACTACGTTTTCTTCTGAATCGCCTGGAAATAAGAATGTCTATAGCTAAGGTACGGTCGGAGTGAGGAATTGCAGAGTCACCGTAGAGCTTCAAAACTGCTTTATAATGTTTTCAACTCAGGCAAGATTCTAATACAAGTACAATCAACCTTATGAGATTGAATAGTGCGCGCGAACTCATAGAGCGCAAACAAGACGCTAATTCGCTAGAGTGAAGAAAGCAGCACAAAATTGTTCACTTATCCAAGAGCAACTTAAGTAGGTACCTACTGTTTGTGAATACAGGCGGAAGGTCTTGTTCGAATTCAAGTTCAAAATCAACTCATGAATTTATTAGATCAATATGATTAGAATTAGTAATTTTAGAACTCTACGGTGGGTCTGCAGTTCTGACTCCGACCGTACCTGCGGCTAATAAGGGCACACACAAAGGTTTTTTTAAAAACCTAGATATTGGTGACAAAATAACAAGAAAATAAACAAAATATATTGTTTTTCAGATTGACCTAAAGCAAATATTTATCTAATGACCAGTTTTTGAGTAAGTATTTTTTTTTCCTATTTTTACGAAATATTTAGTTTTTAATTAAGGTGGCAGATGGCTCTTGTTATCCGCAGGTACCTTACTTATAAATCAAACCATAGGTACCTACTTACTACCTACTCACATAGTTTTGCTACAAGCATTGACACCGCCCATACAAAATAGCGGTGCATTTTAGAACACCTCATCTCTTACAAATCTAATGAATTCTACAAAGTTTAGAAAATGGTCGCACAGATGGCGTTGTAAAAACAAGTAACAAGTAAAGTAAAAAATAGCGGTGGCGCCATCTAGATTTAAAAAGTGATAAATGGGAAAAGCGCCATCTAGTAATAAGGATATTTTGTGTGAAGCTAAGTTGTTCATGAGATGGCAGTTATCATTATCATCACTACATAGTATAAAATAAAGTCACTTTTCGCCGACCCTATGTCCCTATTTCCCTTTGTATGCTTAGATCTTTAAAACTACGCAACGGATTTTGATGTGGTTTTTTTAAATAGATAGAGTGATTCAAGAGGAAGGTTTTTATATGTATAATACATGCATAATATAGCCGTGCGAAGCCGGAGCGAGTCGCTAGTCTCTGATAAACAAAACTTTTATAGTTTTCTGCGGTTTTTGCTATACCTCACCAACAATAGGACAAACACCGACTCTTTTTACCTTTAAAAATTAATTCGTTTCCCGCCTCAATTTCTTTAAGCAGAGTATCATCGAGCTGCATGAGCCTCAGGTTATCGTTCTGCTGACTTGGCGCAGGGAACCGCAGGATTTGTGAGGTATCAGTCAGTTCCGATTCGTGGAGCTTGGCTGTTTTTATTATCTTCCGCACATCTTCTGGCGTTCTTATTTCGCTAGAAAAAAACAATGAAAAATTAATTTTATGGAGTCTTTTCGTTTGGCTGTATGCGCCTAACATCCTTTGCCACCCAACTAAATAAAAAGTTGTTTATGGTTCACCAAACGTCATTCTTACGTCACAATGACTTTGACATGACATTTCGAATGAAGTTCCGACTTCGACTTTTGTAAATTCACTTTGTGCTCAACAAAACGTGTTTTTTAGTGTAAAATTAGTGAAAAATACATACGAAACGAAAATGTCGCTATTCGGTGACATTTTATCTGTAAATAAGGGCGAAGAGAAGCCTAGTCAAGGCAGTGCGGGGCTCTCCCCGTACCTAAACTTCGACCCTTCCTACATAACGAAAATGCAGCCAGAATTCTTGTACCCTGATGATAGTCACATGGCTTCTACCGCCAGAAGGTCGAACGTAGCTTTGCCCATCATAGGAATGTCCTTTATGTCTGGTTCAGGTAAAAAATGATGATTTTGTATGATGAAAATAACCTCAAATTTTTACATAACTGAAGTACCTGCACCCGCTAAAATCCAGACCCCTTAGGAATATATGAAAAAACCTCTCATACTGCTCATCTAGACTGTAAAATTAACCAAATGAAAAAATTTCAAGTTTCTAGACCCGGCAAGCCTACTCCATCTACAGAGCCCTGAACAGCACGGATTACAGTTTCTGACTGTGAAAATCATCTAAATTGGATGTGAAAGCCGATATTTGACCTAGCAGTTTAGCTTGAGTGTTGTCCCTCAGCCAGCAAAAAAATAATTTTATTAATTAAAATATTTTTAACAGAATAGCTAATATCACGCACTATAATAGTAAAACTTCAGTAAAAGTTAATTGCTTCAAAAACACATAGTGGAATTTGTGTCTGTCTTTCTGACGTGTACAATTTAGGTGTCTTCTATTCACAAGTAAATAGGTATCTTCTAGGAAAGCTATATCTTAGACCGCAACATCACCTACCATCAGGCAGGTGTGAAAGTGGTCAAACGCTGACCTATTGCTTGTAAAAAAATCTTATTAAAGTGTTTTTTATGCACAATTCCAGGGCTTGGAGGTATGACTGGCCTGTATAAAGGACTGAGAGCAACAACCCTCGCAGGACAGACTGGGAAAGTTAGAAGGACACAGATTGTCAATTATGTTATGAAACAAGGTAAAAATATGATTCACAAGACAATTTAGAGCTCATGATTTTATCCAGTACATTTTGTAGGGTAGTCTGTTGAAGTAGTCTAAATGGTTTTTCTCAGGAATAAATTCTTAAATATAAAACTTTACACAGTGCCATCTAGCCGCAAACTAAGCTAGGCTTGTGTTATTGTGGACAGACATACAGAAACTCCTAGACCAAAAACAAGTATTTGTTGAGGTAGGAATTACACCCTCAACCTTTTCCAACACAAGCGGTGGTTCACCCTCCGCTGAATGGGTAGAAATACTTGCTTGTGCCTTAAAGACTGTATAAAATTAGTGACATTAATTAACTATTTACCTCGGTGTATAAAGTTAGTGATGTTAATTACCTATCTACTGTTCTAAGGCCCTTTATCTCCTATTCTCCTGCCAGAACTAAAACCTTATTTATCAATATCTTCCAGGCACAACAACAGGCTGCACACTTGGAATCATAGCATCCTTCTACTCCTGCATAGCGCTTGGAGTGACCTGGCTCCGAGACAAGGAAGACACCACCAACACCTTCATAGCCGCTGCTACCACCGGTATAATTTACAAAAGTACCTCTGGCTTGAAATCTATGGGACTCGGAGCTGCCGTCGGGTTAACGTTGGCCGGAGTTTACACTTTGATCACCGATAACGACAATATATGGAGTAAAGCGAAATATAACAGATTGTGATTAGACCGCCTACTTAGTTTTATGTGATAGACTGTTATTTTTAATTTTATGTTAATTTGCATGTGCATAGAGTTTAGTTTGTTTTTAACCACCGATTAAAATGATGGGTGGGACACAGTACTAAAGAAACTGAACCATCCAATAGGATCGCTATTTGTGAGTTATTTGTTATGAAAGGAACCTGTGGTGTTGAGCACAAGGTATTTGTTATAAACATGCATGTCATGTTATCCATAGAACATTAATTAGACCCAATTTCCCCATGATATGCTTAGTCCTGATAGAAAAACCCATTATGACAGACAAGTATGATTGGCCATTGCACGGGCCGCTAAAACAATCGCCAAAGGATCTGTAAGATGACTTATTGAACCCATGTCATGTCTTGTAGATTTATATAGCTGTTATTGTACGATGTTAGTCCCTTCGAACGTGACAGCGCAGTGTTAATAAAACGAATTATTTGAAAAATTAAAACGTTTATTTCATTTATTTATTAACTTAATAATGGGCTACTTGATTATCCAGCAATTATACACTATATACGAGACTTGACTTGACTTACGACCTATAGTCGTAAGTCAACTCTTTATTTTGCGTAATATTTTAAATCATAAATTCCGTTAGATGCAACATTAAAAGAACAGATGCACGCAACACACACTTGCTAACACGTTACGATTGTGTATAAATGCTGGATAATTGAGTGCCTATAATCCTTAACAATCCTTAATGATTTGGTGCAATTTTTGTACATTATTTACATTGTGGCCATAACTTTGGGATATAATTAGAGTTTTTGTCTTTTCTTAATGAGCTTATTCTACCAGTTTAACCAGGAATATTCAATTTTTTTATATATAAACAATTGCCAGTTATACGCATTCATTATTGTCCAACATAACTATGGAGAAAATAATAGAAAGGCAAAACAACTACTTATTATCAAAATCATAGTATTGGCACAAAAATATTGAATTTATTACTAACCAAGTCTAGCCAACTCAGTTACAAGATATTAGCCGTATTGCGTATAGCAAACTCTACGTTAGTGTGTGTAAGACGAGAAAATTGTATGAAAAGTTGAAAAGCGCCCCTAGCGGACGATTAGCGAAGCTTTAATGTTCCATATAATTTGAAAACGTGTTATTTGCTACCTATTCGAAAAATCTCGCAATCCGGACTCTGTTGTATAGCTAATTTAAATTGTTATAAAGGTTTTTACACGTCCCAATTTGGTCGGGTCCGACATCAGTGTTGCCACATTTCAATTCGACAAATCTGTATCGTTAAATGAAAAAATCTGTGTAAAATCTGTATGAGAACAGCTATAATTGTATAAAATCTGGAATAGTCCAGATTTTATACAAATAAAGCTATTCTCATACAGATTTTACACAGATTTTTTCACTTATCGATACAGATTTGTCGAATTGAATTGTGGCAACACTGATGTTGGACCCGACCAAATCGGGACGTGTGTACAGGTTGTGCAGCGAATGGTGAGCGCTGGCGGAAATTGGTGGGGATGGTTTGCGCATGTATACAATCGCGCACAGAATTATTACAGCCAAACCGTCATACTTTGTTTACATACCGTATATGATTTTGCCCAACCAGAAAAACATACATTTAAATACTATTACTATTATACAGTATATTTATTCTAATATGGAACTCAAATTAAATAAACATATTTTTTGGTATCTTTTAATGTAATTACCTTTTATGAAACAACTACCTATTGACTACTGATCTTCTATTGATCGATAATCTGTCACTGTCACTTTAAACTGTCAGATTGCTGTCAAATCTATATTTTCTATTGTTTTTGGCGCGAACTTCAAACCACGGAACTAATACTGTCCTGTACATTTACTGAACAAAGGTACGAACATGGATTTCTATGCCTGCACCAATGATTACCAGTTTTTCTGTATAAAGTTGAATTTTCGATCTGGGTAAAGTTAGCTACGCGGCTGCAATGTTAACCGAGTGATGGTAAATTTTTATGTGCGCGACAGTACTTAGACGTGCGGGAGCGGGACAGAGCGCGGCTAAAGACGTGTGTGCGGAACAGAGAGCGATGATGTGAGCAACTGACCCTCCCTTCGCTCCTGTCCCCCCGCCCAAACAGACCTAAAAATTTACTTCTGCGCATACCCCTTCCACTTTCCGCCAGCGCTCACCATTCGCTGCACAACCTGTAAAAGCTATTAGACCAAGGAATGATTTAAAAATCTTCTGTAACGTAGTTGGCTTCACAATTATCAGTTAGATAACATTTTTATCTAAATACATATAAGTACCTAACTATTTATAATTCTAATATTTTAGACAACATTATAAGATGAATACTTAGTTGATTTTAATAAAAAATGGATGGATTGTTAATATTATGATTATGAACTTATGGAAGACACATTAAAATAATAATAACAATAACTTAACAGCAAATTATTTATAAAAGGCAGAGTTTATCATAAAATACATGATAAGTTCGTGTCTTATTTTATTAGTATGGATTAATTAGTTTATTCTAACTACCTACGTCATATTTACAAGGAAGATACCTAGTCGTAGGTACCTATTTATTATTATGTAAGTTTGTCTTCTTTTTCCTGGTTTTATTATACATACTTTTCCACCACTTTTCCACTGTGGGGTACAAAGTAAAATTAAAAATTCCGCGTATTTTTAACATACAAAACCGATCTTTTCTCCCATTAAGGTGAAAGGGTACCGGCGCTCTCTCCATAATACAAACGTAGTCGACTGTTTTCCTCCCTGGATAATGACACTAGCACAAATATTTTTTATTGCATAAAACCTATAACCGCCATGACTATGCCCTGTCTTGGGTTTTTTATTTTCTATTTATCATAGAAATTAATATTTAAAAAACAAAAAAAACATGGAGCATGGTCAATTGGTCATGGCAGTTATAAATTTTATGCAACAAATATATTTGCTATAGTGTCATTATCCAGGGAGGAAACAGTCGACTACGTTTGTATGGAGAGAGCGCAGGTACCCTTTCACCTTAACGTAAATAATAACAAAAGCTACATGCGTAAGTAATGCAGACATTATAAGGGTTCCTTTTTTTACCTTTTGAGGTACGGAACCCTAAAATATGAAGACAACCATCAACCACCTTTATAGGCAATGCGTGTCGGAACCTTTGAGGAGAAAGTTCCTACGTCAATGGTCGGAACGATTCCTACCTTTTCCTACAAGCATAGAAATTATAACGGACTAGGTGGTCAAGTAACGCGTCAGTGCTTTTTTGGAACAAATTGTACCTCCATATAACTTCCTTACGAGTTTCTTATGAGTGGGTTACGCAATGGTGGAAATTTTCTATACAGTTATAAAGATGGTCTTGGAAAAATGGCTTCAAAAATTCTTGGTCGTAAAGAAAGGTTCAGATCGAGTGGTAAGATATAGCGTATTAGTCCTCTCTAAAACACACATATCTGCCATACAAAAAGGACTTAATCTAAGTATTTATTACAACATTCTTAACAACTAGCATTACCTCGCGGCTTCACCCGCGTAAGTCCCGATCCCGTGAGAATATCGGGATAAAAGTAGCCTATGTTACTCCCAATGAATCAATGCATCCTCATACCGAGTTTCAACAAAATCGGTCCAGTAGTTTCGGAGCCTATTCTATGCAAACAAACAATCAAATATTTTTTCTAATATTTTATTTTTAGTACAGAGATGTGAGTGTTCCAGCTAGACAAGAACCACAACTCGGTGTAGTTTCCTTTCGACGCAAAAAAAAAACTACGCAAAAAACCCTATTTACGCAAAACGCCTAATACGGCAAATACTATTTCACTCTAGCGACGTCTTCACTATCACTACATAGTATAAAACAAAGTCGCTTTCTCTGTCCCTATATCCCTTTGTATGCATAAATCTTTGAAACTACGCAACGGATTTTGATGCGGTTTTTTTTAATAGACAGAGTGATTCAAGAAGAAGGTTTACATGTCTTGTATAATACATGCATAATCACTACATAGTATAAAACAAAGTCGCTTTCTCTGTCCCTATATCCCTATGTATGCTTAAATCTTTAAAACTACGCAACGGATTTTGATGCGGGTTTTTTTAAAATAGATAGAGTGATTCAAGAGGAAGGTTTATATGTATAATACATGCATAATATAGCCGAGCGAAGCCGGGGCGGGTCGCTAGTTTATTTCTAAATCAAAGTTGGGTGTTATGCGTACATAGTTGTTATTTTGCGTAAGTGGTAAGTATTTTCCGAGTTTGACATTTTGCGTAAATGTGGTGTTTTGCGTAGTTGGTTCTATGCGTCAAAAGGGAGTGAACACCGTTATTCTGTTATCCAACACTCAAGGGTAGGAATAAAGAGTCGATAGATAAAATGGAGCAAGGACAAATCCAGTAGAGACGTTCCCTCGGTCGTTATTGTTTCCTACCTTATCTAGGAATAGGTACAATCAACGGTCAAAAGTCTCTGCCCACCGTAACGTTTACAATCCTATGCAGCACTTTTTGAACATTATAACAACGTAACCTGTGGATTGAACCCACGTCGGTTGGTGTAGTGGGTGGCGGCTTATACCACTCAGACAACTAAAGACATAGCTAACATGTTGAAAATAATAATCACACTGAGTACTTTTAATTCAAGTTTTTATGTTTGTGTGTAGCGTCTATTAGAAGGAAGTCGTAAGTCCAATACTTGTTCATAGTATTATTGTAGTAAACTGATAGTGGACTTATGACGCATACTGTACCTACTATGGGTACGTTACGTACGTAACTAACAAACTATTTTGTAACATAGCACTGATTACTTAAAGTTGCTTTACGACTGTTGTTGTTCTATAAATTGTCCATTATCGCAGAGTTATTGCCTGTGGTTCTTGCTTAATTTTCCTTCCAACTAAAGTTAAGTACCTACCTACCTACAGAAAGAGAACTTGAAACTTCTCAATGAAAATCCTACCTACCTGCGAAAGCTTTCCTAATAAATACTTGATTCGAAATCAAAGTTTAATTATTAGAAATTAGACCTTTGTTTATTAAAACAAAGGTTGTCTAATTTCTATATTTTTTGTAATTTACTCTTTAAAATCTATTTCATTTCAAGCCCTGATAAATGATTTAAATAAGTAAATCGAGCGTTAACAAAAAGCTTTTGTCTAATCTAGTTTTGTTTCGCTCGTTGCTTTTACCTTCTAACAGGTTGAATTATATACATCTGTTAAGTTGTGTAGACTTTGCATTTAAAATGCCAGTTGCGCAGGAGCTGACACGCACAATTTATTTATTTGCCTGCTTAGTAACCTAATCACATCTATACAAATATTATAAAGAGAAAAGAGGATTTTGTTTGTAACGAATATACTCTAAAACTACAATACCGATTTTGATGAAACTTGATATGAGGATACACTGATTCATTGAGAATAACGTAAGCTACTTTTTATCCCGATATTCCCACGGGATCGGGACTTACGCATGTGTAACCGTGGAATGCCGCGAGTAATTATATAAACATGGAATAGGTATTTTATTTATTTTATGATAATTAAAATCTATCTACTTATATTCGTCTGTTTTATTTACATTTTGTGATAACAATGCAATGTCTGACATGGTCATACAGTTATAATTGAACGATATTATTTATGCTTATAAAAATAGTTTCACGTCTATTAAAATTTGTTTTTTTTTACATACTATGCAATTTGCCATGGCAATTTGTAACATAATAAAAAAGTTAATCGTAGTCTTGAGATTTAACTTCAATTGTAAGCTTATTCTTGGTTACGAAAGCCGATAGTTTTAACAATTTATGGCATTTTATCAAATACAGAACCAAATGCTCTGAGATCGCTTAAATATTATATTGGTACTTGCTAAATAGGCCTATGATTGATTACGGAGTCACGATTATCTACCGCATATGCCGTGGGTCTATCAATCTTGCTCTGTTTACACACATGTGGCATATCCGAAGGTCGCATCAGATCCTTAATCATAAGAGTTGGCGATTATCGCTTAGAAGTCAACGAGCTATATTCGCGATAATTACATAGATAAACTAAGAATTTTGTTGCACTCTCGAGGCAAAATTAGGTTCATCACACCGAAGATCCTGACCAAATTTTTTACGGTACAAGAAACCAAGTACCTATCATCAAAATAGGTTCATAAACAACGAAGTTATGCCAGAACCATAGACAAAACATATCAGTTAGATTGAGCTAAACGAAACTGCTACCGTTAGTTGACTGAGTAAAGGCCCTGATCGACGAGCGAGTAAAACTGACGATGACGTTCTGGCTCGTCGGTTTAGCTCGCGGCTCGTTTCATTCATACTGATCGACTCACAAAATCGTGATGTTGCAATGATACACCAGCGAGCTGTAACAACGAGCCATAAGAACGTCGGTCAGGGCCTTAAGATCAGTTAAGTGAGAATCGCTAACTTTCATGATTAGTCAGAGGATTAAAAAAACATTTCCAACAAATAAAACTAATTATACACAAGCTACAGAATATCTTAACTGAATTTTGCAGTCACTGCTGCAGCCTCTCAGTTTTAAGGCGCAGCATTGTCGATGTCACGATTTTGCATTTAATATTGACTTCATGTCCTCTGGTAGTACACAATTTAAGTCATCTAATCGCCTTGCTAGCAATGTCCTCGTATTATCTGCTACTGGAGGGTTGCTCTTCAAAACCTCTCTTAATTTTAAGACCATATCAACAATTTCTACTTCCTTCTTACCGACAGACCAATTTTTTAAATCGCTCTCTGCTAGTGCTTCTAACTGTAGCACATGAAGCTTATTTGTCAAGTTACTGTGTCTTTCATGGAACCAAGCGCTGAAGTTTGGCGTTCTGAAAAAGTTTCGGTATAAGCCAATCCAGTCTCCTTTTATGCCAGTGGTCAGTTGAGGTCCAGATTGTTGGAGGGTAGCAAAGAAGTCTTCCGGATTAAATGGGTTTGGTACTGGTGGAGATCGGAATGGCGATATGTTTTTTTGTAGTGGCATTAATGAGGCCATATACCTTTCTAAGGGTATCATGAAACTTTGAGTCAGTTCGAGTAAGTGTCGCTTTACCATGGCCGTTTGGACTTCAGACGGACGATCTGTTCGGATACCATTATGTAGTTTCTTAATAATAGATTTATCCTTTTCTAAAAATGCTTTATATTGAGTGTAGACACCAGGCGCCGTGTCTAATAACTTAAGGTTACCAACTTTCCTTAATTTAGTTTTTATTGTTGTAGCATCACCAAGTTTAATGGTGTGCGGCCAGTGTTGCAATGTTTTTGTAAAGAATGGATTGGTCACGCCTAAAATTACGCAAGGCGGATTGTATTGTTTCCGAGTGAACTCTTTGAATTCACTGTCGTGTATTGTGAAATAGGGCCGATACTCAGCAGCATATGGAAGTGGCTGGATCAGGTAGGTAAGTGCTTGGACTAGGGCCGAGCACTCAGTCGGAGAGCTCGCCATAACTACTATAGGCTCCGCAGTCAACACCAACTCCCATAGTAGATGTAAATGGGATATTACACTGGATAAAGCATCAAAAACATTGACATCTTGTATCGATGCCAGAACATGAGGTATATTATGTGAGTCAACATGCTTTGCAATGTCCGACCTCGTTATTTTACCAGTCTGTTGGTTCGGAATGTATGACTGAAACACTGTCCCGAGGACTGGTAAAACGACATTCTGTCCCGAATCTAGTAACGGCCATCTATTTATATCGTGACACGCAGCCTCCAAGCTTCTTTCACCTTCTTCAAAATGCTTTGGTGCTATTAACTGGATAGCCTTGTAAAACAGGTTTATGAAAGGTAATCTTGTAAGTAAAATGATACTCTTTTGGAAATATCCTCGAGGTAGCGAGGGATCTTTGACCTGACGGAAATATACGAAGCCCCAGTAGTGCGAGGAATCGGCGCGTAGAGTCGGCACACTGTCCTCGTTATAAATCATCTGCTGCCGGGTGAGCGACGCCCTTGACCGTAGTCTCACGTGGAACTGCGTGTCACCCATACAACCCGAATTAGAATCCGGGAACGCTAAATAACAAATATTGCATTTCTCTTGATCTGTCAACTTGACCCCTGGCGGGTATACACTTTCCATAGCCTGCCCGAGCTCCAAGTCGAATGTTACCACACAGATGCAGTGCAGCCAGTCCGAAAACCTGTTCCATTTCGCTTGGTATTCCAAATCTTCCGCCGAGAGATCGTCGTAGTTTTGCATTTCACAAGCCATCATGATACGATCGTCAAAACACCATTACCGATAACACATCACAGTCACGTATTGTTAAACCACAAAATCCACACAATAATAACATTATTTGCCACAATTTAAATAGTTTAGCATCACTTTTTTGTCACAAAAAATGAGAAAAACATCGGAGAGCGCACAAAGCGTCTAAACAGCTGTTCCGCGCAACATGGCTGCTGCCTGGCGCCAAAACAAAACTTTAATTGATTTTTAATAAATCAAGCGCTCTTTCTAATTTTAATTGAAAATTAAACTTACCCACAATCCATTTTAAATAATCTGAAGGACTTCTGACGAAAAAATCACACGAATTCTCACAAAAATAAGGAAAATTACAGAAAAATAAACAAAGCACACCGAAGATATTTGGACGTAGTTATGCAGACGAGAACCAAGCCACAGAAAGTTACTTTCGAGATAAGTAGGTTTTTGTTTCAAAGATGTGTAGAAGCAATTAGGTAAGTCCTAGGAGATAAACAACTTAACAATAGTAAAGATATAATTAATGGCGATATAGGATAACTTAATATTTTGATTTTTTCTTTTATTTAGTATTTGTTTTAGATAAAAAACCTGATGGTCCCTTATTACAAAATTGCTGTTTTGTGGGTTGGTTCGTTTTAGCAATCTTTTTAGGATTAACGGGTAGGCCATTTAATTAAAATAATTATTATTTTAACATACTTACGTTTTATTAATTTTTTAATGACATTTAACCCTTCCACCAATATCAAAAATTTCAATTTAAGGGGCGGGGGCTTCACCTGATAGTTCAATGAGGAGTCTGGTCCCAAAAATTGAGGGAACAACTCCTATTGAGCTTTTCTCTCAGTTATGGGACCGACCCCTCCCTCATTGAATATATCGTCGAGGAGACAAACAGATATGCATGGGAGCATATCGCCCATATGTCGAAGACCGGTATTTCGGCCCATAGCAGGGTAAATAGCTGGATCGAGACGTCGGTCTCCGAAATTTATAGGCTTATTTCAATCATTTTGCTAATGGATATTTGTATAAGGGGCCGCATCGACGAGTTACCGGTCCTTTGGGCATGCCTGGCTTCAGGCAAACCGATTGATTACAAATTCTAGGTACGAAAGAAAAGTGGTCAAAATCAAACCGGTTTTGGCCTACCTTAACACGAAATTTCAAACCGTGTATACCCCTCGCAGGGAAGTATCGATCGACGAATCGCTGCTGCTTTGGAATACATTGAACCCAGCTCAAATGTCCCATTTGAGCTGGGTTCAATGTATTCGTTCCAAAGCAGCGCGATTCGGAATCAAAAGTTACGAACTCTGCGAGGCGGTGACCGGGTATGTTTTAAACATTATACACGGGGAAAGGCACAACAGACCCAGAGCCTATACATGGATTTACAAGCGCGACAGCCAAAGGGATTTGGAAAGGGGTACGTCCTATTTATGGACAACTCCGTTGCATTATGAAATTTTTTAAAATCTAAGTGCACAGATGTCGTCGGCACTCTAAACAGACGCCGCATAGGGACTCCAGAATCTATCAAATCTTTAAATGAAAAACAATTGGCTACAGGTGCTGTGGTAAGTCTGCGGCTCAACCACGGATCACCTCCATACAGTAAATCAGATCATAGAAAAGTTTAACGAATTTAACAAACCTCTGTATTTGGCCTTTGTTGATTATACAAAGGCGTTCGATAGCATAAACCATTCCGCCATATTCTTAGCGTTGGAAGCATAAGGTATAGAATAGACCTACATAGACCTTTTAAAATCCATCTATAATCACAGCACAGCATCCGTAAAATTAGACTCTCCCGGACCCTCTTTTAAAATAGAAAAAGGCGTGAAACAAGGCGATCCACTCTCACCTAAACTATTAACGAGTACCCTGGAGGAGATATTTAAATCTCTGTCAATATCTTGGACAGGGAAGGGCATTAAAGTTGGAGACTCATATCTCAGTAATCTACGCTTCGCCGACGATATCGTGCTTTTTGCTCCATCAGCGCAAAGGAGTTACAAAATATGCTTAGAGACCTGAGCATGGCAAGTCTGAGTGTGGGGCTGACGATGAATCGGTCAAAGACACAAGTCATGCATGACTGGGGTCGAGGTAGATGGACAGATTATAAAATACGTCGATGAGTACGTTTACCTGGGCCAGATAGTCTATTTCAAGTGTAGGCAGGATAAAGAAGTAAACCACCGCATAAAGAACGCTTGGAAGAGCTACTGGTCCATGAAATAATTTATGAAAGGTGATCTACCTATTAACATCAAACGCAAACTCCTTGACTCGTGTATTCTGCCCATCCTAACCTCCTACGGTGCTCAGACTTGGTCTTTGACCAAGGCACAAAAGTCCCAACTTAAAATTTGTCAGAGGGCGATGGAGCGCAGCATACCTACTTGGTTTGAGGCGTATAGATAGAGTCTCTAACATCAATCTGCGACAAAAACAGGTATTGCAGACGTGGGTCAGAAGACCGCCTGACTTAAGTGGGAGTGGGCTGGCCACGTGTGCCGAATGTAGACAAAAAGATGGGAAAACAAAGTCACCCAGTGGGTCCCTCAAGACGGCAAGCGTCTTCGAGGTAGACCCAAAAAACAATGGCACGACGACTTGGATGCATTCGACGCAGAGTGGCCAAAATAAGCTGGAGATCGGGACACATGGAGGGAAATGAGGGAGGCCTTTGCCCAGCAGTAGGACACAACAGGCTAATTAAATAAAAATATTCGCAAGCGTGGTAGTTTTTTGGTAGATAATAGTAGAATATTAATTAAATATCTAAATTATTAGGAAACAATTATTATTATTGTAAATAAGTAAAAAATATTTTAATAAATATTTTATAACTGTGTTGGCGTACTGGGTACCTTTCTATTAGTAACAATCATTCTATTTTGTCAAATGCAAAATAAGCCCAAACTTCTTAGTTCATTGCTTTACTATTGATTTTTCAAAATGTTATTACCTTTATGGAACTAAGCATCTTGGTTACTTTAAAACCTATTTTATTTGATATGTTAAATAGAACCAAACATCATGGTTCCCATTTTTCAAACATAATTTGTATTTTTAAGAACTACGTGGCTTGGGCCTATTTTGCTTAATGAAAATGCTAAAGATCTACAGGAACCATGTTACATGGGTCTGTTAATCCTTTAAAAAATCACTCTAAATAGGGTTAGTACCCTAGACAGCTGTCATTATATTTTTTGTGGGTTGGTATTTTGACTAGGATCTTTTCTGAGGCGGTAAAGAACATGGTTCTAAGTCTACCAAAATATGTAATTCAATTTCAGTCGAGGTGTGGCTTGGTTCCCGTTTGCATAACTACGTCCATTTGTTATTCTTTTTAATTTTACGTTTCGTTTGACGCAGCTTAGACATACATAATCAGATCACTATGCCATTACGTAAAACGGAACGTAATTTTAGCAACGGTGCGCGCGGCAAATCAAAAACCACTCAAAAACGTTTCTGAAAACTAGGCAGGGCGTTCTTATATGGAAATTAAAATAAAATAATAAACAAAACTATTGGGCATTATTTTAATTTGTGTAAACAGAAAAATACATTAAATACCGGGCATATCGGTGGCCAATATGACTACCTAATCACCCGATTAATTAGGTACACAATAATTACATTTAACATTGCATTCACAAAATCACATTTTATAACTAAATAGATACTCTAAAATTACATACATACTCGTACAGGATAATTTTAATAAAAATATCAAGCTACCTTCGTCAGTCAAACTTCTAACGCATACTACTATATTTTGGAGGCAAGGCGTTGCACTCAAAATATGATAGGAAATTATGTTCTTTCCCTTATATTTGAGCCTGAAGTGTGACCTACGCAGTCATGCAATTTTAGACCGGTCAACAGAGAACTATGAGCGTGTTGTGTATTATAGATATATACTATCCTAATTATTTTGGTCTTGAGTAGATCTACTCGAGTCTTGAAACTGAGTATGGGTTTTGTATGAAAATTCTGAGTGAGGAAACTGAATTCTGTTGAAAGCTACCTCCACTAGCCATTAACTTTTCCGGGCTACGACTCTTTTTAGACAGAAGTTCTTCCAAACTGCTGAACGCCGAATGGTGTATTTCGTTCTTGTGGCCGGTCACTCGCATCCTTGCGGCAACTTCAGAGTGAATATGTAATTGCAACTAGGTACCTACCTACATTCACAAAAGTGAATTACTAATCGCCTTGCCCCCATTCGAATATTACCGATATAATGAATAAAATATTTCACAGTATTTAACTGTACAAGTGTTTATATTTATGACGTTTACACACGAAATAATAAAGGCTTTTTACAGCTTTTCCGTAAATTGACAAAACAATGGCCACCCTGTTTTAAGTGGTATTTATTAGAAGATAGAAGAAAATAAGTATCAGTCTTTTAAGACCAAATTGTAATTATGTTTTATCAGTAAAATTATCTATCTTGAATAAATTTTGTTGATTTGATTTGGAGAAAGATGTTTTGTAAGTTCCTCTGATGATTGCAGATATTTGCAAAATTCACACTAGCCATATTTTAATTAAAAAGAAAAATACGGTATGAAGTACGCAAATACCTTTCGAACTAACGCCCGCCGTTCGCTGACCTTTATTAAGGGTTACAGGTATTTTACTTGGCCACCTTTCTCTTACAATAAAATCATATATACTCGTTGGTTCTTCATTAAAATTAAAACATAAGTACCATTTACACATTCATAATTGTTTTTATTAATAATAATGCACCGATTGCACCTTTGGGTCACAAACATTCTTATAAGTACAAAGATGGAATGTTAAAGCCGTTCTTACGCGGCTCGCCAGAAATGTAAGCATTTGCAGACTCGAATCACTTTGGAGCAAGAATGGGCTTCACTAAGATTAGCTTTTTTTAAAACTAGTTCAGTAGGCCATTCTCTATCCAGTGGCTAACTCGATGGACATCAATTTGATATGCACTTTGCAGTACATTGCTGCTATGACGTAACGTGGTAATCACCATAATTTTAGGAAAACAGCAATGTACTGCACTGGATAGAGAATAGGCCTACTGAACTTGTAATTAATTCCAGGATATCTCTGGTTTATTTTTTTATTTGCCCTGTCAGGAACGGCAAAGGGTGCTGAGCTCATACAGCCCTTTTTACATACTTCGTTAATTTTTAATGGTCATAGACACCTTTTAGTTTCTAATCAGCCACGACGGAGCTGCCATCTCAAGAGGCATAATGGAACTAGCCTTTTTTGTATTTAGAAAGCCCTATTTCAATGTCGCCAAGACGCACCAATGACAAACTAGTTTCAGACATTGCTTATTGACCAATACGCGTCCAGATATCCAATGAACTGAATCGCGATTGGTCGATATTGGCATGTGCATATTTGTATATTTTTTTACACCAATCAGAATGTCCATGACCCATTTAAAAGTACCAAATTAAAAAGTAATACAAAATAAAAATAAATAACTAAAATTCGTGTTTAGTCCCAAATATAAATAGCTAAAATAATACTAATTTTAGTTCACGACAAGATAATTAAAAAAAAAAATAGAAATTTCAATTTAAACAAATCATAATGCATTGTGCTAAAATAGAAAAATAAGTGAAAAATTTATTTACCTATTAAATTAATTAGTGAAATCTATTAAATAATAGTGATAAATGAAGCCTAATAATAAACCTATGCGACAGTTTGTATGTTTGTTGCTAATGAACGTTATTGTCCTATCGTATAAAATAACCACGCCATTCTGTACCTTATTCATAAGAGACAGAACGTCGAATTTGCCAATTTGTGAATAGGTACATAACGTAAAATTCTATATTTCAATGATATCTCCGTCCCTTTTCAACCGTTCAAGAAAGAAAGGGACGGCAACAGTGCGCTATTTTAAAAAATATACATCTGTGAATTAAGTAAATAAAGCATCTAAACGCATTTTTATTGCCAAGTCGTATTGCTTGCAATATTTGTGTTTTGTTGCGCGAAATTTGGGAAACCCTGTCCTAAGCTAAGAGAGCCGAATTGCTGGGTAACATTGTGCTGATTCGGTTGCTGATTGAAGAACTGATTCTGTTGGAACGGTTGCTGTGGTTGCTGAGGTTGCTGTAACGGTTGGTTGCTAAACTGCTGGTACTGGTTGCCCATTTGGAATTGGTTAAACTGCATCCCGTTCTGGGGATTCTGTACATTGCTAAAACCGGGCTGTTGAAATGAACCGAACTGGAACGAACCAGTCTGAACAGGGTTAAACTGGTTCGAGCCAGGTTGAACATTGAACTGGTTCGAGGTAGGTTGTACGTTGAACTGGTTCGAACCTGGTTGCACATTGAATTGGTTCGAGCTTGGTTGTACATTGAATTGGTTGGAACCTGGTTGTACATTAAATTGGTTCGAGCTTGGTTGTACATTGAATTGGTTGGAACCTGGTTGCACATTGAATTGGTTTGAACCTGGTTGTACATTAAATTGGTTTGGACCTGGTTGAACAGATGTGAACTGGTTAGCTAAAGAGGTAGCAGGCGTTTGACTGTACAGCGCTAATATACTGTCCTTAGTAAGTTTAGACTTTTCTTTCTCAGTCGGGGCAGGTTGTTTGAAGAAGTTTTCCTCTTCGGCTTTCAAATCCGGTTTCTGTTCTGGTTTCGGTTGCTCGGTTGGCTTCTCTTGTGGTGCTGAGAAGAAGCTTGAGAAGATGTCATCGTTAGGTTTTGAAGTGTCCAAGCCGAGGAGGTCAGCGGCCCCGTTAGAGGTCTTTGAACTCTCTGGCGGGTTGGTTGGGGGGGTGCTTCGACCCAGTTTAGGGGACACTGACGATTTGGGCTTTGGTATACTTGGTATAACATCGGATTTCTGAAATTAATTATTAAGAAAAGTTGAAAATACAATAATATTTTAAACATTTTCATATTGTATTGTTTCTTTATCTACACTTATATTATAAAAGGATCTTTTTTTTTTCCTTTGTCCATAACAACTGGAGCGATTATGATGATCGATTTTGTTTAGAGCAATTTAACTGGCCCTCCCTTCACTCCTGTTAGTCAGTTGCTCACATCATCGCTCTCTGTTCCGCACACACGTCTCTAGCAGCGCTGTGTCCCGCTCCCGTCTTTAGTCGTCTAAGTACTGTGGCGCACATAAAACCCACACATACCTAACTTTCCTAAGTCTAAATTGGATAACCTAATGCATTAAAATTCAATGTAATTTTAGTTCCGGTGCAGTACATTGCCAAATTACGCTAATTATCATCACTACATAGTATAAAATAAAGTCACTTTTCGCCGTCCCTATGTCCCTTTGTATGCTTAGATCTTTAAAACTACCGGTCGGGAGTTTTATTTATAAACTAGCGACCCGCCCCGGCTTCGCGCGGCTGTATTTTGCATGTATTATATCTAAAAACCTTCCTCTTTAATCACTCTATCTATTTAAAAAAAACCGCATCAAAATCCGTTGTGTAGTTTTAAAGATTTAAGCATACAAAGGGATATAGGGACAGAGAAAGCGACTTTATTTTATACTATGTAGTGATGATATAAACGCGATTATATCAGTTAAAATAAATATAATTATGAGTTCAAGTCGCGAAAACCTTAGAAAATACTATTTATTATTCAATTAGTACTTACGTTATAGTTCTTGTCGGTAGCAGAGGGCGCTGGAAGCGGCCCCAGACCGGACGAATTGGACTTCTTTTTCCGTTTCAGTCTCTCAATCTCTTCATCTATTTCTTTATCCCTGGAAAATGTATTTAAATCAAGTAAATATTATTATTATTTTGTTATTATTTAATTTTATGTATTTTGGTTTTTGTATATTAATAATAAAATAAAAATAGATAAATAGCTACTTGGGAACTGTGGTCTGGAATGTAAGTGTGGACAATGCCAAATAAGTTGCCTGTACTTTTATGGTATTTTCGCACGAAGGAGTCTAACTCATTCCGCTATCGTCTTTTGACGACCCAGTTGGCACAATGGTCACCATGCCGGACTGCCAAACACAGGGTTGCGGGTTCGATTCCCGCCTCAGACAAGTATTTATGCTTAGATATTTGTCTGTGGTCTGGTTGTTTCTATGTATTATAAGTATATATTTATAAAATAAAAGTATATAAGTAGTATATCCATTGTCTAGCTCCCATAACACAAGTCTAGTTACTTAGTTTGGGGCTAGATGGCGATGTGTGGAATGTCCTGCAATATTTATTTATTTTGGGCCTACCTTGGGGCCGTAAGGGCCGTATCTCGTAGGAGGTTGGGCCTATGCCCAGCAGTGGGACATCATGGGCTAATAAGAAGAAATCGTAGCGAATAAATATTGCAGGACGTTCCACACATCACCATCTAGCCCCAAGCTAAGTTACTAGACCTGTGTTATGGTTGCTAGACAACGGATATACTACTTATATACTTTTTCTTTTGTTGATATATACTTATAATGCAATGACATAACCAGAATCTAAGCATAAATACATGTCTGAGGCGGGAATCGAACCCGCAACCCTGTATTTAGCAGTCCGGCATGGTGACCATTGTGCCAACTGGGTCGCCAGAAGTTGCCCCATTTTTAACCCCCGACGTGTCTGTGTGTGAGTCTGTCCGTGGCATCATAACTACCGAACGGATGAACCGATTTTGATTTTGTTTCTTTTGTTCAAACATCTAGACAATAGGTTATGATTCTTACCAGTTAACCTTGGGCAAGGCGGGCGGTACCCACTCCTTGGCGATGTATTTCTTCTGCTCATACTTGGCTCTAATGAACGCTTCGAGCGAGGAGTCGTTCTGCGGCCGACGGAACGAGTCGGGTAAGTTTGCTTCGTAGACGGCACGAGCGCGGGAGTTGCCCATTTGTTGGAGTGATACCTGGGGAATTCATAACATGAATATCTCTACTAATAAATAAAATTTCCGTATGTCTGTTGGATGGGTCCTTGAAGAAGAGCATACGCTAGTCTTATTCCGATTCCGGACTCACGCGGGTGAAACTGCAGGGAATAGCTACTCCAACAAATGTTATTAATGAGAAACATTGTTAGGTGTTACTCCTTCACGTAAAAACTACTGCACGAATTAAACTTGGAATAAAAATAGCTGGAGACCTGGATTAGCACATAGGGTATTTTATATCCCGATTTTACTACCGTATCAAGGCTTACAAAAAAAAAATGTTGGGCGCAAGTAAAATTCAAATATTGGTTGGATTAAGATTTACGCAGGTGATGCTGCTAGTTACGCAGGTGATGCAGCTAGTTACGCAGGTGATGCAGCTAGTTACGCAGGTGATGCAGCTAGTTACGCAGGTGATGCAGCTAGTTACTCAGGTAAAACAGCTATTTACGATAGCAACTACTACATACCACTTGTTCAGGTGTCCACGAGTCGAGGTTGACGCTCTTCACCTTCGAGATGTGCACACCGAGGTTGCGGTGAATGCCAGCGCAACGGATACACAGGAATATGCCCAGGTTCCATGACGCCCAGCGGGGACCTAACAATAACGAGAATATAGTTACTTAGCTGGCATTAAGTGTTTCTTTCTGCCCTTATCCTAATTTATTGAAGACTAGCAGCGCTTCACGATTTTACGCACTTAACTCCAGATTCCGTGGGAATATTGGGATAAAAAGTATTGTAAGCCTATGTTATTCCCAATGAATCAATGTATCCTCATACCAAATTTCATCAAAATCGGTCCAGTAGTTTCGGAGCCTATTCGTTACAAACAAAACTATCCTCTTTATTATATTATTAGTGTAGATTGACACAATAAGTCTCTTATTCAAGCTCAACTACAAAGTGGTAAAAAGATTTTATGCCTGCCTGTTTGACCCCAAACCTTCTTGGGAATGGTGGTTGCTGATACACAAGAGACTCAAGGTTTAAGATCAGCTTTAAATGGTCTCCAAATTTCAAAGTCTTCTACAACACCCACCACAGGAGAATAGGGTAGCCCTAATCAATGCCGGGGACTATACACTTATAGAGGTAGTGTATAAGTCATTTACTTTGACATCACCTTAAGCAAATTTAATTATTATGCCTGCTTTTAACTATTGAACAAGGCAGGATGTTTACATGATTCATTCAGTTGTTTAACAAGTTTAATGATCGAGTTAATTTGAAAATTCCTGTTGCAATTAATTGTGGTAGGTATTTGCTGAGCTGAGGCTATATCCGAGGTATAATAACCAATCAACTAATGGTAATGACCTATATAATTAAATTTTGTAATACTTGTGTTGTCAAAGTAATGTGTCCCTAGAGGGAAAGATCAAATAGGTATTAATTTTTGTTTTTTACATTTGATAGGTTAACGTTTGACCACTATCACACCTGCCTGATGGAGGCTGATGGTGTGATCTAATAAGCAGCATGCTTTCCTAGAAGATACCTATTCACTCACAACCTGAAGACCCCATATTATACATGTCAGGAAAGGCTGGCTCAGGCAACTGATTTCATTCACTTGCTGTTTAAATAAGGATGCTTAGTGCCTCATATCAGTTTGCCTGGTTGTATGACGAAATAATTCAAGTATGCTATATTTGCATAAAATGTAAATATGTAGTAAGTTGGTGGTTTTAACACTGTCAAAACTTAGTACACTTTACTGCTGTTGCAGCATACAAAATATAAACAATGACAAAATGTAATTCAATTAAATTCTTTAAATTTAAGATCTTTATTCTTCTTCATGTCTATGGCAAAAATTAAAGTGGGAAATCATTAGGTGGGGTCATATCTGCCCACTATAGTATGCTGCCAGGTCTTTGACGTTGTTATTGCCTGACTTTAGCTTAGCCAACCAATGTACAGCTATTAAGCCTGGAGGAAAAGGTTATGAGGCAGCATAGGTAGGTTGGGGGTGGGGGGTATTGACTTCCTGTTTAACTGTGGCCATTTCATTAAGTTTACTTTTAATAGCATACTAGCTGTCCCGGCAAACGTTGTTTTGCCATATAAAAAAAAACTAAATCAAAATCGGTTCAGCCGTTCGGGAGCTACGATGCCACAGACAGACACACACACACACACACAGACACGTCAAACTTATAACACCCCGTCGTTTTTGCGTCGGGGGTTAAAAATCATACAAATCGGTTCAGCCGTTTAGTTTGGCAACTAACACCGCGACCCAATTGACATCAATATTTATACGTCACTCAATTATTTTGCCTTCCCGGAACCTCTCCATTAAAACTTGAACTTTATGTTATGGTACTAAAGTTCTTATTGACTTGTATTATTACGAATCGTTTGTATGGTATGGAGTATAGAAAAGTGTTGTTTTTAGACATTTTCAGGCAATTTTTTAAATTTTTCTCTCCGTAAGAACCATCCTCGTACCATATGGAATATTCTAAAAAAAGAATTTGCCAAATTGGTCCAGGCGTTGTTGAGTTATGCGCTTACCAACACATTTTGCGATTCATTTTTATATATAAGAAGATTAATCCATAATGGAAGGTGTCCTTTCTTACAAGGAGGTCAAGCTCCCTCCTCTGTCATCTAAGCACCTTGTGCAGTAATGTTGTGAAAGAAGAAAACTTGTGCCCTATAGTGGAGATGTTAATGGACTTTTACTATTTTGACACTTTATCAGTCCCCATACAAAGACTAAAATTGTTTGTTAGTGTGTTATAAATAACATGTGTCTAAGTTTTAGTTTTGTTGTTGGCCAAATAAAGATTATCTATCTCTCTAACTAAAATAGTTACGTCCGAACATATTTCTTTCAGTTTTTCCCACAGTGAGTGAGGTGAGGGCTTATGGCGCTGTACTAATAGCCCATCGCCTGACTAATGCGGCCTAAATGCTATCAAAATTGCGAATGTACAACCATTTTGACAGGATCGTGCGACCATTTTGGACAGCGCCTATGTGTTACCTAGACATGTTTGGCTTGTCTACAAGGACTCACATGTGGTACCCGAGACTGTCAAAGGGTTAAAAAGCCTTTTACAAAGATTTATCTATGTGATTGTATTATGTACTTACATATAACTTGACTATCGTCTATCACTATAAATAACTAATTTGTTTGCGATAATTAAGCCTTAAAAAGTGATAAGATTTATACAGGCTTACTCAAATTACAAATCTTCATAATGATAAACTGGTTGCCTTCTATGATGTGTAAAAATTCAGATCTTACATGATTCTTATTAGTATTCAAGGTGTCTTTGTGAAAAATACTTCAGGAAATGTACTTGGAGACCAAGAACAGAGTATTTGAGGACGTATTATCCTCAGTTTTAAAAAAAATCTGTTAATTCTTCAACATTTTATGTGACTCACCACAATGTGTTTTGTTTTAACATTTTTTGCCACAAAGACAAGTGCGACGTCATTACTTGAGCGATTTTTAGAGAATTCTATTCAGTGCGTTAGCAAATTACTTTCGAATTTCGAGGAAATACGAGAGCTAATAGGAAAAATTAGAATAAATTGGTCGTACCTTTTGCATCACAATCAACACAGTATTTATTGTCCTCATCCTTTAGCATTTGCATCAAAATGTTTTGACAACGATCCTGGATCTGTTTAGCACGATCCTTTTCACTTTTCGAAGTCATTTCTGTGAAATATGTAAACAAAATTATACAAAATTCAATGAAAATGGGTGGAATGCTATCTTGTTTGTTGAAGAAGAAAGAGAATGACATGACATGACAGCAAAGCACTTGGGAATTGGGAAGCAAACAAGCTTGATTGATTCAATTTTTCGTCGAAAAATGAGAAATATTGCAAGTGTTCACTTCTCTGTCAAAGTTCTGAGACAGTGACAGCTATTATCTATTGTCAAATTAATTCAATTTTCTGCAAAAGTATGTATTCGATCGCTTTGTTTTGAAATAAATAATCTTCAAATCATTGCCTGATTTCGACTAAAATCTTTTGAAAATCTCAAAACCAAACACACCAGTGTTGTATCAAACAGTGCATTACACGAGAAACCTAATGGCTTTGTAGTAAAGTCGTAGTAACTTAAATTGTTGAATAATGGGCAATCAGCTGGTTGGGATAGCTCCTTCTCAAATCTATCCAGTGGAGCACTATCTGAGTGATCATGTCGATCTCAATTTTGACCAGAGGTGAGTCCTTAATTTATATCAAATAAGTAGAAAAAAATAATATTGAAAAAAATCATATCTTTCTTTGCCTGAACACTGACTCACTATTCAACTAATAAATCAATGTGAAAGTTTAGTATTTGTTACCTCATCACACAAGAAATTAAACCAATTACAAAGAAACTTGGCATAAACGTAGCTTCTTTTTATCCCGCTATTCCCACACGATCCGAACTTACGCGGGTGAAACCGCGGGGCACAGTTTCCAGGTAAAAATTAAAAAAAGAAGTTAAACCTACCATTGTTTTTATTAAACAAGCTTTGCCCCGCGGTTTCACCTGCGTAAGTCCCGATCCCGTGGGAATATAAAATAAAAGTCCTATGTTCGTCTCCTGGTTCTAAGCTACATCCACACCAAATTTCAGCCACTTCGGGTCAGCCGTTGTCTAGTTATAAATGGTGCAACTAACATGACTTGATGTTTAATTTTTTATCTGATAAATAATTAATTCTTGTTATCAGTCTCGGATCAACTCGTTTCTTCAAAGTGGCCCGAGCTCGGTCTCGTGAAGGCCTGGTCGTTGTCAAGGTGTTTGCTATCCACGACCCCTCGTTACCACTGGCTGAGCACAAGGAAAAGATACTCAAGATCAAAGAACAGCTGGTGTCTGCGTTCAACTGTCTGCCATTTCAAAGGGTTATTGTAAGTTTTATTTTTCTACACTAATATTATAAAGAGGAAAGATTTTTTGTTTGTTTTATTTTGAAACCGTGGAGCGCTTAATATCTCTTGAAGTATCTGTGAACAGTCACTTTAAAGTGGCTTGTAAAGATCATCGAAATATTTGAAATATAGAAATGTCTGTTATAAATTATTAATAACCCATTAAGAGGAAAGGGTACCGGGGGCTTTTTCCATACAAACTATTACAAACGTAGTCGACTGTTTTCTCCCTAGATAATGAAACTAGAGCAAATATATTTGGTGCATAAAACTTATAACTGCCATGACCATGCCCCTATTTTTTTTTTTTTAATTTTTAATTTTTTTAAATTTTAATTTCTATCTCATTAGAAAATGAAAAAAAAACAAAACATAGGGGCATAGTCATGGCAGTTATAGGTTTTATGGCACAAAAATATTTGTGCTAGTGTCATTTTCCAGGGAGGAAACAGTCGACTACGTTTGTATGGAGAGACCGCAGGTTCCCTTTCACCTTAAATGCAAAATAACCTGGGAGACCTTTCAGTTTTCCCTAGGAATTCTGTATTTGAGAAAAAAATATATTTTACTGCAAAAGGTGTTTGTGATAACGTCTCATACTGCAAAAGGGCAAAGGGCATTCTTCCTTGCTGGTGGCTGATGTAGTTACACCACAGTAATAGCAACTGTTACCCAGCTTTTAAGAAGTAACATGACAAAAGGACAACCAGTCACAATTTTTCATGGTGGTAATCTTTGTCAACAGTTAACAGATAAAGCTGGTCTTCTAATGCGTGAATACTGCCGCTGCAGCGTTTACGACCGCCTCTCCACTCGGCCCTTCTTAACTACTCTCGAGAAGAAATGGATCACTTTCCAAGTGTTGTATGCTCTGCATCGAATGCATAAACTTGGCATATGCCATGGAGATATTAAGGTAAGAGAAGTAAAGGAAAGTCCCTTCACAGAAAAAAAGGGTTAACTATTTATACACTAGATAATTATTTCTTGGTTTCAGTAAAAAGCAGGAGCCTATTTGGCGGCGACATTGTTATTGTGTTATAAATAACATAGCTTAGAATATTTAAGTACCTAAGTCTGTTATTTTTAAAAATAAGTTGTGTCTAAGTTTTTTAGTTTTGTTGTTGGCCAAATAAAGATATATCTATCTATCTATCTATCTATCTAAAAAAACTTAAAATGAAGGGCAGTATTTTTAAAATAAAAGCAATATTCTTAAATTACTGCTTGTCGTTTTTAAGAACAGTTACTATTAAATATGTATGAAATTATTCTCTAGCATATCGAGACGCTTAGAGAGGGAGAGGATTACTTCTTACTTCAAGAAACCTTTTTTTCTGTGCAAAAAAAATTTGAACCATTTAATTAACCCATGGTGCACATCAGTGTGTATATTTGTTACTCCTTCACGCAAAAATCACTTAACGTTACGCAATCAAAGTCGTTATGTAGATAGAAGGAGACCTGGATTAAAACATAGGCTACTTTTGATCCCAAATCCCCACGGGATCAGGACTTATTATAGGTAAAACCGCGGGGTGCAGCTAGTTATTAATATTTACACAGCAATATCAAACAATATTATTATTTTACTGACTTCTTTATTTTTAACCCCCCGTCGCTAAAACGACGGGGTGTTAGTTTGACGTGTCTGTGAAATCGTAGCTCCCGAATGGATGAACCGATTTTGATTTTGTTTCTTTTGTTTGAAAGGTTAATTAGTCGGAAGTGTTCTTACCTACGTTTGATCCAAATCGGTTCAGGCGTCTCGTCTGTAAGTTATGAGGGATAAAAGTCAGGATTAAAAACCGAATGTCAGTAGATATGCTTGAGTGGGTAATGAAATGAAAGGGCATGATTCGTATATTACAAATAGCTATGTTTGATCGAAATCGGTTTAGCCGTCTGAAAGTTATCTGGGATAAAAGTCAAGATTAACAACCTTATGTAAGTAGATATGCCGCGAGTGGGGGGGGGGGGGGGGGTATCAAATGAAAAGGCATAATTTGTACCTTACAATTGTTTAAATTTTATTTTCAAGTTTTTAATGTTATGTCATAGTTGGAGAACATAATGGTGACTTCCTGGCTATGGGTGCTCCTCACTGACATAGCATCTTTCAAGCCAACATTCTTGCCTGATGATAATCCAGCCGACTTCAGCTATTTCTTCGACACATCGCGCCGGAGGCTGTGCTACGTGGCCCCGGAGAGGTTCGTTAGGGCTCCCGACCCTAACAGGCCTGTGGTAAGATATTTTTGATGTCGATATTAATTTTTTATCACAGTTGCTCATAAAGTGGATCTTATTAAACCGCTGTGCGTTTTACTTTACCATAACGCACAAATGCTGTAAAGTTATCCCGATAAGTTAAATTCATATCTTACTGCTAATTACATGTTATGTAGATTAAACATTCTTAATTTAACTGAGTTATACTGTACTTTGTTGGTACCTTACTTTATTTATAAATCGATTATAAATAAAGTTAGGTACCAACAAAGAGTTTTGAAGCCAGCAAAACCAGTTCGAAATTTTAAAAGACTTGAAGCAAATATAAACTGAACCTAGACCATTAAAAAAAATTGATTGCTGCCAAATATTTTGTTAACTGTTTATTAATTAACAAGTCTTTTCTTATACTCGCAACTTTGATAAATAAACGTTGTACCATACGCGTGTGGATTATTGATCATTGTATTTCGCCTTATTAACGCGCTCGCGTTCCGCTCGCGCGTCATAAACAGCCTCTATGCTATGATCAGTTTACCACACTTGTATCGTAATGTACTATTATCTACATATACATTTTATTTTGGATGAATCTTTTTCAGAGCGATGACAAAGGCTTGCTGTTGAGTGAATCGCCATGTAAGATTGGTGAACTAGTCCCAAGCATGGATATTTTTTCAGCAGGGTAAGTTCTCTATATGTCAATTTGTCATTCAAATATATCTCAAAGTAGCCTATGTTACTCCCAATGAATCAATGTATCCTCATACCAAGTTTCATCAAAATCGGTCCAGTAGTTTCGGAGCAGTCAAATCTTTCCTCTTTATAATATATCTCAAATGAATAAAATAAATATCATTAACCTTTTTCCCTCTAAATAAAAAATTCTCGTGTTGCGGTGTTAGTTACCAAACTCCTAAACGGCTGAACCGATTTGTATGGAATTTTTTGTGTATATTTGTTAGGTCTGAGAATCGAAGAACATCTATTTTATTTCCTTTTTTTGACGTGATAACGTCTAATAAATTGGTGGAACACCTTCATTCACTAAAAAGTGTCACGGTAATATTGTGTGACGTCATGCGTCATGGTAATATGACCAGGCGCATCATGGTAACTTAGGAAATAGAGTGTTTAATAATAATATCGCTTATCTGGACTTTTGTTATGGTGTGACGAGTGAATAGAAGACTTATATAAAGAAAAAAAAACTTAAAAAAGATTCATCAAAATCGGTTGATAAACAAAGAAGATATGCGCGAACATCCATAAAAAAACATACATAGGTACAACCGAATTGAGAACCTCCTCCTTTTTTTTTTAAGTCGGTTAAAAAGAAACTCAATTTTTCATCGTTTTCTTATGACGTTATCACGTAAAATTATCGTCCGTAAACCGACTTTATAGACAACCATTTGTTTTTTTTCCATTTTTTTTGTTTATGTTATAAGTTTGAAGCTGAGGTTCACGCCATTATTGTTCATAGCTATATAATGATTTCTATGATAATTTCAATTATTATTAGTATTATGTTTCTTTTTTCCTCTGTAGTTGCGCTCTATTCGAGCTCTGGAACGACGGTATCCCAGCGCTAGACCTGCCTGGTCTACTGGCGTACCGCAACGGTGAGGACCGACCTACCACGATGACACTTGCCGAGGGCTCGGAGACGGAACTGGTGCAGTTGTTACACTCTATGACAGAGAGAAACCCGAGGGATAGGAAGAGCGCTGAGATTTATTTGGATGAAGCTAGGGGGAAGTGAGTCATCCTACAAATCTTTACTTTCATTACTAATAGTATAAAACAATATCAAAATAGCAACTAAACCTATAGGTAGTTAAGTATGAAGGTAATAGACACAAATAACGGTTTATAAAACGGTATAAACCCAATATAAACCACTGACGTGGATGGCGAAGTGAACCACATTTCACCTTTTAATTACTAAGTCTAAAACTATTTCAAATATGAGCAACAATAGTTAGCTTTAAATTAGTAAACATGCAAACACTTTAACAATAACAATATGGAATGGTCTTATTGTGAGCAGCGTCGAACCCAAACACCTTACCAACTGACGACCAAGCAGAGAATTAATCCGCTTACCACTAAAGCGCTCGCTTTTATAGGCGGTGGTGGGGATCGGCATTGCACACAGCAAGTTTGAGTTATAATAACGGACGTGACGTCACTTTTCTGCTCTCAAGAGAGGATTCTCCTTACAATAGGAGCGGGTCATAATATTATAAAGCCGAAGAGTTTGTTTGAACGCGCTAATCTCAGGAACTACAAGTTCGAATTGAAAAATATTTTTGTGTTGAATAGTCCATTTATCGAGGAAGACTATAGGCTACTTTTCATTTTAATATTCCCACGCATTGGGACTTACGCGGGTGAAACCGCGGAGCGCAGCTAGTAATATGTGTAACTCCGCTCCTTATACCTGTGTAATTCTCGATCCTGTGGGAATATCGGGATAGAAAGTAGCATAAGTTATTCCCAATTAATCAATGTATCCTCCCTCATATCAAGTTTCATCAAAATCGGTACAGTAGTTTTGTTCATATTCTATTCGTAACAAACAAAAAAACGTGTGCTCATAACATGTTTTAATGTCGAAAATCCCGTAGATCCCGCATTTCGAATCCCGCAGTGGACGGGATTGAAAAATTATGCGGGATTTTGGTAAACCGGGATTTTCTATTCAATTCAATTATTCATCAGATAACATAGATCCATCAATGTTAGTAGGTACTTACAACTATGTTAGTAACAATTTAAATAAAATATATAAGGAATAGACTAATCAATAAAATATATATACTTATTGGTGAAACCACCTGCCACCTTAATACAGTGATACATAGTGGGTATGTTGGCTATTACGTTTAGGATGCTGTTGGAGCTAACACTTATCCGTCTTGGGAATTTTAAAAATAAATAAAATAAATAAATAAATATTTCAGGACATATTACACATCGCCATCCAGCCCCAAGCTAAGCAACTTAATGCTTGTGTTATGGGTGTCAGATAACGGATAAACTACTTATATACTTTTTTTTTTTTTTTTTTGTAAATATATACATATTATACATATAGGAAACACCCAGAACCAGAAACAAGAATTTATGGTCAGCATAAATACTTGTTCCCGGCGGGAATCGAACCCGCAACCTTCTGCGTCGCAGTCGGGTGTTCGCCCGACGCGCCACAGAGGTCGTCAATTTTGGAAGCCCTAATATAAACTAACCAACATTTTCATTACAGATTGTTCCCAGAATACTTCTACTCGTTCCTACAGTCATACATGCTTATATTCTCCGCCCAACCAATCCTACCGCCAGACGAGAAGATACTCCGAATCCACCAAGACATAAAGAACATTATTAAAATATTTACACAGCCGTCCGAAGCCAAAAACTATAAGGATCTAGTCGATGAGACCACAGAGAATAAACCCGAGCCCATAGACAATAAAGGTGGATTTAAAGTGTTAACAGTAAACGTCATGAATACTACAGAGGTAAATAAATAAATATTAATATTGCAGGACATTCCACACATCGCAATCTAGCCCGAAGCTAAGTAACTAAACTTGTGTTATGGGTACTAGACAACAGATAATAATATATTACTTATATACTTTTCTTTGATAAATATATATTACTAGCGACCCGCCCCGGCTTCGCACGGCTATATTATGCATGTATTATACACATAAACCTTCATCTTGAATCACTCTATCTATTAACAAAAACCGCATCAAAATCCGTTGCGTAGTTTTAAAGATATAAGCATACATAGGGATATAGGGACAGAGAAAGCGACTTTGTTCTAGACTATGTAGTGATATAGTCTACCGTGTTACGTATTTCATCAAGATCTTTTCCTTCAATGTAAGAACATTGTCAATTAGCGCAAATAATTTTTAATGAAAAATTCATTGTTGCTGGGATTCGAACCTTTAGCTTTGGAATGAAAGTCGAAGTTTCAACCACTAGGCCAACATTGCCCCTTTTTATTTATTACTAGCGGTTGCCCGCGACTTTGTACGCGGGGTAGTTTTGTCTTATATACTAAAACCTTCCTCTTGAATCACTCTATCTATTAAAAAACCGTTGCGTAGTTTTAAAGTTCTAAGCATACATAGAGACAGACAGCGGGAAGAGACTTTGTTTTATACTATGTAGAGATTTTATTTTGTTTTCTTTAAGAGGAAAGGGTACCGGGGGCTGTTTCCATACAAACTATTACAAACGTAGTTGATTCTCCCTGGATAATGACACTAGAGCAAATATTTTTGGTGCATAAAACTTAATCTTAATTTCTATCATAATTAGAAAATGAAAAAAACCAAAACATAGTTATGGCACTTATAGGTTTGAGGGCACAAAAATATTTGTGCTAGTGTCATTATCCAGGGAGGAAACAGTCGACTACGTTTGTATGAAGAGAGCGCATGTCATTTCATCTTAAAGCAAAACATTATTATTCTTATGGAAAATATTGTTGTATGAAACTCCTAACCCAAGGGAATAAAGTGATTTGAATTTGGAACGTTAAAATTCGTGTGAAAACTCTTGTTTTTCATTTTAAAGGTGAGACCTTTTGCAAGGTTTTATTTATAATTAGTCATTTGATTGGTCAATAATATTATTGATTGATAATGTTATAAAATAAATATGACTATATTGTTTTAGGTAGAAGAGAAAAGTGCGGAGGTGAAAGAATTGGGCCCCGACAGCGAGGGGTTGATTCTAATAACATCACTGGTGACGTCATGCGTCAGAGGGTTGCATCATTGTACATCAAAGTTGTATAGTTTAGAGATATTGGAGTTATTATGTGATAATTCTAGCTCCGAAACTATTCTGGATCGGATTTTACCTTACATTGTAAGTATCCTACTAATATTATAAATGTGAAAGTTTGTGTGTATGTATGTTTGTTATTCCTTCACGCAAAAACTACTAAACCGATTGCGATTAAACTCGGTATAGCTGGAGACCTGGATTAACATATAGGCTACTTTTTATCCCGCTATTCCCACGGGATCGGGAGTTACGCGGGTGAAACCGCGGAGTGTTGCTAGACAAAAATAAAACCTTTCACTATTTGTGAAGTTGATCAAAGTAATCCGAATTAGATAGTGTTGAGACGAGAGGCACTTCGTGGTGCTTCGGGCAACAGCGCCTCGCCTCGGTTGACATCCGCTCTTTGTCGGTCTAATAGCTTCTACACACGTCCCGATTTGGTCGGGTCCGACACACAATTTGGTCGGGTATACAACCAAATCGGGACGTGTGTATTGTGGTCGGACAGACTTAATTATTATTAATTGATCAAATCGGATACGCCCACCCGATTTGGTTGTATCCGACCAAATCGGGAAGTGTGTATGCGTCGGACCCAATTTCGTGTTCGAAACAAACAAGTGAGAGTCGGACTCTCGAAGGGTTCAGTATCATAAATGTTTTTCTTTCTTTCTTTCTTTCTTTCTTTCTTTCATGTTGTATTTGAGCCCTACTTCATTTTTTTCTGTTTTTAGTTGTTGTTGTTAAAGCGACAATAATAGAAATACATGATCTGTACCTAACTCTCTATCCATCACGATTCATGAGATACAACCGGATGACAGACAGGCAGACAGACAGACAGACGAACTGATAGACGGACGGACTGATGAACTGACAGTGAAGTCTTAGTAATAGGGTCCAGTTTTTCCCCCTGAGGAATGGAACCCTAGAAACTACTTAATGACCACGATGTGTATCAATGTACTCTCTGAATCGTATCCGACCAAATCGTAGCGTGTGTAGCGATACCCGATTTGGTTGTGTCAATTTGGTTGGACGACCAAATCGTAACGTATGTACGTACAAGCTATAATATGGTCGGTATTTGTGCACGAGTCAAAGGGCGCGAGGTGACGCCGAGTTCGAATACGAACGTTTCTCGCGATGTTGCACGAGTGTGTAGACTTGGACCTCGGTCAACCTCGTCGAACACTTCGTTGAAGTAACTTCACGAGTAGTGTAGCGGAGGCTAAACGCTGACCTACCATATGTATAATGTAAAAATAACCTAGTTCCCATATCAAATTCTATGACCATTCCAGATCCACTTATCTCACGATCAAATGTCCCGTGTCCGCGCGGCGGCGGTGTCTGCATGCGCGCGATGTTGCGCCCGAGTCGGCCGACTGCCGTTGTCCGACTGTAATGTCTTCCCTGAGTACATCCTTCCGGAACTGGCGCCGAGAGCGGCAGACTCAGCTGTACCAGTGCGGATTGCTTATGCTAATAATATTGGTAAGACTATTTTTAAGAAAACTTTTTAGAATTTAACAAACCGACTTTTATCCCCCATTAGCGACCCGCTCCGGCTTCGCACGGCTATATTATACATATAAACCTTCCTCTTGAATCACTCTATCTATTAAAAAACCACATCAAAATCCGTTGTGTAGTTTTAAATATCTAAGCATACAAAGGGACATAGGGACGGCGAAAAGTGACTTTATTTTATACTATGTAGTGATAACTTTCAGACGGCTGAACCGATTTCGATCAAACATAACTAAAAACACTCCCGACTATTTCACCTTTCATACAAAAGAAACGAAATCAATATCGGTTTATCCACAACAAAGCAGTCGGGAACTACAATGCCACAGACACATCAAACTTTTATCACCCCGTTGTTTGGGTCGGGGGTTAAAAATACCTAAGTATCTAACTTTCGACGACCTCTTTGGCGCAGAAGGTTGCGGGTTCGATTCCCGCCTCAAACAAATATCACTACATAGTATAAAACAAAGTCGCTTTCTCTGTCCCTATGTCCCTATTCCCTATGTATGTTTAAATCTTTAAAACTACGCAACGGATTTTGATGCGGTTTTTTTTTAATAGATAGAGTGATTCAAGAGGAAGGTTTATAATATGTATAATACATGCATAATACAGCCGTGCGAAGCCGGGGCTAGTTTACAGATATTTGAGTCTTCAAAGATGTTAATGCTCATACACTCAAACGGACAAACATACGAACAGAGAGACGGACTGATAAACAGGCAGAGAGACATAGATATATGGATAGATGGACAGAGAGGCGGACAGACAGACAAACAGAGAGATGGACCGATTGTCAACTATTATTCTGATGTTAATTATGTTTATATTTTCTGTTATATATTTCCCAGCGCTATTAGCAGAGACAGCAGTAAGATTCTTAGATCAAACACAAGACAACATGGTCGATAAGGAAACGACGAACATTAACTATGAGACTGAACTCTCTGCATTACATGAAATGGTTCGTACTATAACTAATTATTTTTTATCACAGTTGCTCATAAAGTGGATCTTATTAAACCGCTTTTAGGCTCATAATGCAACGTATTTATACACGCGTGCGATATAAAAATATCCAACTAGTGCTAAAATAAATGTTATCCCGATAAGTTAAATAAGTATCCTACTGCTAATTACATGTTAGGTAGATGAAACATTCTTAATTTATCTGGGTTATACTGTTTTGATGTATAGAAAGAAGGTACCAACAAAGAGTTTTTAACCTAGTAAAAATAGATAGATAGATAGATATATCTTTATTTGGCCAACAACAAAACTAAAACTAATACACAACTTATTTTTCATATTACTAAAAAGAACAGACTTACTTAAATACTTATTCTAAGCTATGTTATTTATAGCACAGTCACAATGTCGCCGCCAAATAGGTTCCTGCTCAGCTATGTGTTGCATAAATGCAACGCTGATTTTCAGTGATTTCCCTGTGATTAAAGAGAGTAGGACGATGCTGTAATTGGGTTACGTATAGTAGGCAGGAAACTCTGATACTAACTTTATAACTAAAAAATATTCTAAATTGTCTTTATAACCATAAATATAAATTGAAGATAATATCTACAAAAACAGGCAAAAATGCCCATAAAGAAGAGCAAAATGTTATAACTAATAATTAAGCAATCGCAAAAGCAAGCAAATAGTTGTATCTAAAGTCGGTTTATTTTTACGTAAAATTTTACGTGATGACGTCAGAAAACAATTAAAAATTTAGTTTTGTTTTTTCTTTACATAAATATTATTTTCTTTTCTTTTCAAGTATTTTCTTTTATTCGCAACTGTGATTAAAAACGTCGTACGATACACGTGTGGATTGATCTTTGTATCTCGGCTTTGTTAAACGCCCTCGCGTACCGCTCGCGCGTGTTAAGCCGCCTCTACGCAAAGTTCAATTTTCCACACTTGTATCGTAATGTACTATTTTTATGTATGATCACATTAATCAACCGATCGAGGTGATTATTTTTGTGTTAGAAATGGAATACAGGGGTGGTCCCATCAAAATTTAGCGAGGATCGAAAGGTTGCCTGGAAGAGATCGCTTTTAGCGATAAGGCCGCCAATTGTGCCATATTGTTTGGTTTAATATTGTTTTTGTAGCAGGAATTTATGTTAGAATTACGGTTTAATGTGGTACAATAAAGATAGATAGATATAACGTTTATTTGTTCTCCAAAACACACATATAGCTATACAAAAGGACTTAATCTAATTATTACAACATTTTCTCTCTAATCAAAGTATAAACAACATGTGTGTGTTGCAGCAGTACAAAAGGGCCATGACTCAGTGTGTTTATCTATATATAAAGAGTTTATCTATCTATCTAACTTGTTATGTTTTATACAGGTACGTTCAACAGTATCATATTTGTTGACCGATTCCCAAGCTGTCGTGAAGAGGGCGCTCGTTGAAAATGGTATTACTAAGCTATGTATCTTCTTTGGAAAACAGAAAGGTAAGATTTTTTATTTTTTGATATTCCACACATATCCATCTAGCCCCAAGCTAAGTAACTAGACTTGTGATATGGGTGCTAGACAACTGATATACTACTTATATACTTTTCTTTTGTAAATATATACTTTTATTACATATAAATAATCAGACTACAGACAAATATCTAAGCATAAATACTTGTCTGAAGCGGGAATCGAACCCGCAACCCTGTGTTTGGCAGTCCGGCATGGTGACCATTGTGCCAACTGGGTCGTTAAGTTCTAGTGATCGATAATATTTTCGACCAAAAGACCTTAGTTTTGGCAACAGTTTCACCATGGTTATAAGGTAATTTCTGGATTTTTAGGGTTCCGTACTCAAGGGTAAAAATGGGACCCTATTACTAAGACTTCACTGTCCTTCCGTCTGTCTGTCACCAGGCTGTATCTCATGAACCGTGATAGCTAGATAGTTGAAATTTTCACAGATTATGTAATTCTGTTGCCGCTATAACAATAACAAATACTAAAAACAGAAGAAAAGAGAGACTCCCATACAACATGGTACGGAACCTTTCGTACGCGAGTCCGACTCGCACTTGGCCGGTTTTTATCTATGAATTAAATAGAGAATATCCAAAACCTCTAACTTTTTTCTGCAAAGCATTAAAAAGCAATTTTTTTTCATATGACTTTATTTCTGAATTTGACAATTAACATCTTTTAAGGTGAAAGGGTACCTGCGCGCTCTCCATACAAACGTAGTCTACTGTTTCCTCCCTGGATAATGACACTAGCACAAATATTTTTGTGCCATAAAACTTATAACTGCCATGACTATGCCTCTATGTTTTGGTTTTTTTCATTTTCTAATTATCATAGAAATTAATAATAAAAAAATTAAAAAAAAAAAAAAAACAAAAAAAAGGGTTCATGGCAGTTATAAGTTTTATGCACCAAAAATATTTGCTCTAGTGTCATTATCCAGGGAGAAAACAGTCGACTACGTTTGTAATAGTTTGTATGGAAAGAGCCCTCGGTACCCTTTCCTTTTAACCGCAACAAACTTTGGGCGGTTCTTTGTGTTTATTCTTTCGCAAAATTTTGATCAGGATCCCTTAAAATCACTACATAGTATAAAACAAAGTAGCTTCCCGCTGTCTGTCCCTATGTATGCTTAGATCTTTAAAACTACGCAACGGATTTTAATGCGTTTTTTTTAAATATGTATTTATGCTTAGATATTTGTCTGTGGTATGGTTGTTTCTATGTATTATAAGTATATATTTACAAAAAAAAAGTAAGTAAGTATAAGTAGTATATCTGATGTCTAGCACCCATAACACAAGTCTAGTTACTTAGCTTGGGGCTAGATGGCGATGTGTAGAATGTCCTGCAAATTCATTTTATTTTAATAGAGAGAGAGTTATTTAAGAGAAAGGTTTTGGTAAATAAAACAAAACTACCACGCGTACAAAGTCGCGGGCAACAGCTAGTACTATTCTAATTAACTCTCTATTGTAGTGATATTTTATCTCTATGTTTGAAGTATGTTTATTTGGTATTTTATATAAACTTTAATTTTCAGCGAATGACGTAATCCTGTCCCACATGGTAACGTTTCTAAACGACAAAGAAGAAGTCGCTCTCCGAGGATGTTTCTTTGAACGCGTTGTGGGCGTCGCCTCTTATGTAGGACAACACGCCGCACCTATATTAGTACCTTTGTTACAACAGGTTAGTAATTATGGTTCCGTATCCAAAAGGCAATTATTGAAAATTTGGAGGTACGAGGTGGTATGTACGGTCGGCTGCATAATTGCAGACCCACCGTTGAGCTCCAAAACGGCTGCTATAAGAATGTTTTCAACACGAGCAATATTCTAGACACCTGCTTTAGTGGAAGTTTAAAGTCTACTAACTCATCAATTAATCAAATAAAAATTATTAGAATGAAAACATTCCAATAATAGTAATTTTCGAACTCTACCGAGGGATCCAATTATGCAGCCGACTGTACCTCCAAAAGGAAGATCTTCCACCTGGCAGGTGTTGTACCCGGTAGGCCGCCCACCGACGATGTTTCGTTGGAACTTGTGTATGAGCTTATCTTCAGAAAAACTTCGCTTGCGCGATCTAGGATCTACGATCGGCTTCGTGGCGCCACCTGTTAGTGGCGATGTGAAACGTCGCTACAAAATGTCTTTAGTGACACTCGCAAGGTTGAGACGAATCGATTAACGTAAGAACCATCAAAATCGGACCACGCGTTTGGGCACTAGAAAGCCATATAGATTTAAATATACATACATAGACTGATGAACACATTACCACTCCTTTGCGTTGCGCAGGCGGGTAAAAAAAGGAACCCTTATAAGATCACTTTCTTGTCCGTCTGTATGTCTGTGTGTCACCACCGATTTTCTCAGGAACGGATGGACCAGGACCTAGCAAGTTGAAATTCATACCAGATACTGAGGGCTATAGTCCCTATTAGGTGTATAAAAATCAAGGTCCAGAGTCAACACTAAAAAAGATATGGGCAAATTTACATCTTGGCGAAAACTTTGTACCAAAATTTACCTTATTTTTCAACTTTTTTATGTGCGCTAATTGACATTGCTCTTACGGTGAAGGAAAACATCGTGATGAAACCTCCGGCTTAGTTGGCTCCAAGCAAATTGACGAGTTTTTTCGTTAAGCTGAGAGGCTAGTATAAGATGCTGGGATGCTATAAGATGCCTCACGCAAAAAAGGCATATGGAATAATCACTTCACTACATAGTATAAAACAAAGTCGCTTTCTCTGTCCCTATATCCCTTTGTATGCTTCAATCTTTAAAACTACCCAACGGATTCTGATGCGGTTTTTTTAATAGATAAAGTGATTCAAGAGGAAGGTTTTTAAAATATGTATAATACATGCATAATATAGCCGTGCGAAGCCGGGGCGGGTCGTTTATTTATATATAATTTATAACGTTCAATGTTTTTTTGTAGGGTTTAACAGATCCTTGCGAATGGATAATAGCCAAGGCTTTAAGAGCTACCACCAGCCTCGCGGAGTTGGGTCTGCTTCCAAAGCAATCGCTGTGCGATCTGGTTGCTGAATGCGCTGTTTGTTTAGCACATCCTAATTTATGGGTAAGTTCATTAAATGTACAATCGACGCGACGCTCAAAAGTTCACCGGCTCCGTAACGTTTACAATCCTGTGCAGCACTATTTGAACATTATAACCTGTGGATCGAACCCACGTCGGTTGGTGTAGCGGGTGGCGGCTTATACCATTTACAAAACTAAAGACATAGCTAACATGTTGAAAATAATAATCACACTGAGTACTTTTAATTCAAGTATTTATGTTTGTGTGTAACTTCTATTAGTAGAAGGGTATAAGTAAATTATCTGTTTGCTACAATAATACTATCAACAAGTATTGTACTTAGGACCTTCTTCTAATAGACGTTACACAGAAACATAAATACTTTAAAAGTACCCAGTGTGATTATTATTTTCAACATGTTAGCTATGTCTTTAGTTGTGTGAGTGGTATAAGCCGCCACCCGCTACACCAACCGACGTGGGTTCGATCCACAGGATACGTTGTTATAATGTTCAAATAGTGATGCACAGGATAGTAAACGTGAACGTGTAAACGCACTGCGCTAAATGCGACTCTATGATTGGTCAATTTTGTGCTGCTCTCATAACTCTAGCCAATCAGCGTCTTATTTGCGGCTCTATGGGTTCGCGTATGCAATCTCATAGGGTTAATTGTGAATATAGGTGTTGTTATTGGCGAGCCTTTGGCGACAGGCAAACTTGTTTCTTACTTTTCACTTTTTTCCGTAGTCATGTTTTAGTTTTTGTTAATTTTTATACTAATATTTTCAGATAAGACACGAAGTATGCGGGTTAATATCTTGTGTGGCGAGTTTACTGAACCCAATCGATGTCAATTGTAAAATATTACCGCTAGTCTGGCCTCATCTTAAACATAAACTTATACAGGTAAATATTGTTACAATAATTTCCACACCCTAGAACCGAAAAGCACGACTTTTCACGAATCATACAGTTTGTACGGGATCACATAGAAACATCCTAAAAGGATATGTGCCTTCGGGACGCGCCCACCAATGAGAATAAGGCACAAGAAACTCATGGTTGTTTTTCTTTTCTTGTGATCACGCTCACAAAAGTCAATTTTACAAATACTTGAAGATATTATTTGAAATGGAGCAATTAAAGCCACATCTATGTGTACGACGAAGTATCATACGCCTTACCACACGATTTATGCTTTATAGTTTTTTGAAATTTTGTACAAACAGTTATTTATTTTTAGGTAGAAAGAGCGGAATTATTATTGGAAAGCCTCGCTGACCCGATACCTCGAAAAGTATTGGACGCAGTACTCAGACATGGTGATGTTGATAGGCTTGTGCAAACGCTTAGAGAACGGAGGAATACTAGGCTTAAGGTAATTATATTTTACTAGCAGCGCTCCGCGGTCCCGATCCTATAAAGGACTAGATATTTTAGCCATAAACTGAGTTACGGAAAAAACTAAGACCAAAAGTTGTAACAACACTTTTTGCTATGGTTGTAAGCCGTGCAGCGTGCGCGTGTTTCTCTGTCTGTCTCTCTCTCTCTCTCTCATAGAAAGCAAGCCAATTATTTTCGTTTCGTCTTACTATTTCGCATTGAACAGTGTGGTGGTGTCACGACGATTATATACAAAAAAAGTTATTACAATTCCTAATTAATCGAAAGGAACTTCGTTCCATCCAGGTGTCCCTTGACATCTCTCAAGTTTTTTTATTTATTATTAAAGATGCTGACATTAGTTACTTTTGTAGGTGAAACAAGGCACGATGCCACAATACACCGAAATGGGACAACAATTGAAGAATCTATTCCGAAGACTCGCTTCCGACGGTATGACTGAACACGTAGAAAATCAACTCCTAGCCATGAGTGCTCATTTAATAAAGATACAATCATCATCGACACAGCATATAACGGAAGCTCCAGGACGTCTGGTTATCAATAACATGATTATATCGAAATCCGTTCAGCTAGATGCTGCAGCCGTTACGCATAATGTGGATAAATTGTATAATTCACAAAGAAGAACTCATAAGACGTCTGGTAAGTTATCTAATTTAGATCAGTAAGATAGGATTCTCATTATAGCGGGCCATTCCCGGACGGGCCACATACTCGAAACGTTCCATACATAGCTCGAATTATAAAAAAACTAGCAACCCGCTCCGGCTTTTCATTGCTATATTATGCATGTATTATACATATAAACCTTCCTCTTGAATCACTCTATCTATTAATAAAAACTGGATCAAAATCCGTTGCGTAGTTTTAAAGATCTAAGCATACAAAGGGACATAGGAACATAGAGACGGCGAAAAGTGTCTTTATTTTATACTATGTAGTGATGATAATTTGGTATTCAGAATCTTTTTTTTTTTTGGCACTAGGGTTACAATATTTTTTTACACCGCGACAGGTTAAAGTTTAGCTAAAAAAAACTGGTTGCCTGTAAAGTCGGTATACGGGCGAAAGTTTTACGTGACAACAACTGTGCTCGAGTGGAAGGGACGCGTGCCTTTCACTTTTTATGTCTGTCTCTCTCGCTCTTAGGCGGGCTAACCATGCCCGAGTGGAAGGGACGCGTGCCTCTCACTCGCTCTCATTGTGAGCGCATAACGTCAGCGGAGCGTAACGCAGTTTCTTGAAGTGTCACCCGGCAAACCAATTTATAAAACGTTGTCACGTCAAAATGAAAAAACAAAAAGTTTGGAGTTAAATCTTAGTAGTAGTTTGCATTCAATAGCACATTTATCCTGGGATACTATCCAAAAAATATATTGGAATAATTCCTTCATTTGCAGTCTTAGCACCAAAAATCATAGAGAAGGGAGTAAAATTTTGAAAATGGCGGATAACTCGGAGACTTTCATAGAGTATAACTTTTTGTAGGTGCCCGCACAAAGATTTTTTTATTTGTAACTAATATGCTCCGAAACTACTGGACCGAATGTGATGAAACTTGATATGAGGATACATTGTCGATATTATATAGGCTACTTTGTAATCCGATGGGATCCAGAACTACGCATAAAATCACGGAGCACTTCCACTTTTCTTATAAATCCAGGTTCTCAAGAAACCCACATGAATACGGAATGGCAACACATGTTCGGCCAATCGAACGAGCAATACTCCCGCACGGAGAGTACATCACAGGTGACGTCATCGCAGGCAGCTGTCTCTGTCGCACATACACACTCGCAGATGGCACACAGCGCTAGCTACGTGCAGTACAGCATGGCACCTTGTCGGGTCGAGTTGAGAGATCTTACGGCACGAATGCAGCATAAATACCAGGTAGATATATAGATAGATTGTTTATTGCAAACACCATGTTCTGCCAATCCAACGAGCAATACTCCCGCACGGAGAGTACGTCTCAGGTGACGTCATCGCAGGCAGCCGTCTCTGTCGCACATACACACTCGCAGATGGCACACAACGCTAGCTACGTGCAGTACAGCATGGCACCTTGTCGGGTCGAGTTGAGAGATCTTACGACAGGAATGCAGCATAAATACCAGGTAGATAGATATTATATAGATTCTTTATTGTAAACACCATGTTCGGTCACTCCAACGAACAATACTCCCGCACGGAGAATACGTCTCAGGTGACGTCATCGCAGGCAGCCGTCTCTGTCGCACATACACACTCGCAGATGGCACACAACGCTAGCTACGTGCAGTACAGCATGGCACCTTGTCGGGTCGAGTTGAGAGATCTTACGGCACGAATGCAGCATAAATACCAGGTAGATATATAGATAGATTGTTTATTGCAAACACCATGTTCTGCCAATCCAACGAGCAATACTCCCGCACGGAGAGTACGTCTCAGGTGACGTCATCGCAGGCAGCCGTCTCTGTCGCACATACACACTCGCAGATGGCACACAACGCTAGCTACGTGCAGTACAGCATGGCACCTTGTCGGGTCGAGTTGAGAGATCTTACGACAGGAATGCAGCATAAATACCAGGTAGATAGATATTATATAGATTCTTTATTGTAAACACCATGTTCGGTCACTCCAACGAACAATACTCCCGCACGGAGAATACGTCTCAGGTGACGTCATCGCAGGCAGCCGTCTCTGTCGCACACACACACTCGCAGATGGCACACAGCGCTAGCTACGTGCAGTATAGCATGGCGCGGCACGAATGCAGCATAAATACCAGGTAGATAGATAGATAAATTATTTACTGTGAACACCTTATTCACATTAAATAAAAAAAACCGGCCAAGTGCGAGTCGGACTTGTGCACGAAGGGTTTTATTATACTCTGTTTTTAGTTTTGTTGTTGTTATAGCGGCAACAGAAATACATCATCTTTGAAATGTTTAACTGTCTAGCTATCACGGTTCATGAGATTCAGCCTGGTGACAGACAGACAATCCCACCTTCCTCCCATGGCCTTACCGACATCTTACGTCTTAAAGGCCGAATCACGGGACATACGTTGGTTACTTGCACTGGGCTCTTTCCTTTCACCAACGTACTCACTAAAGTCCCTACATATATTTTTCTGTCCTCTTGCTTATGCAACTCTCCCCGAATGGGGCTATAAACGTCACGTGATCGGCTTGCGCGTCAGCTCGTCTTCACGATCTCTCGGCAGACAGACGGACAGTGGAGTCTTAGTAAAAGGGTCCTGTTTTTACCCTTTGGGTATGGAACCCTGAAACCAAACCTTAAGTATAAGTGTTACAAATTGCGGACTTATCGCTCAAAGCGATCGCTTCCTGGCAACCTTTGGATGGACAAAGGAAGGTGAAGAGTACTGATGTTACAACCCATTTTGGAGCGCTGTTAGACTGGACCAATACCGCTCTGTGTGACGTCACAGGCAGCGGCTTTAGTACAAAAATACATCCTTCATGGAGTAAGCCTTAAAAGATGAGCCACCAGTGTTCGTGCTTAAAGATATTGAAATTTTTACAAAAGGAAAGTATATAAGTAGTATATCAATTGTCTAGCACCCATAACACGTTTGTGGCTAGATGGCGATGTGTGGAATGTCCTGCAATATTTATTTATTTATACCAAATTCTCCCTCAGAAATCTCTAAGACACAACGAAGACACTGGGAACGATGTAGAAGACATAAATCCACCTGCATCCTGGAGACCTGGGAACCAACTGCTGGCGTACCTCCACGAGCACAAAGCCAGAGTGAACGATCTGGTGACGCTTCCAGCTGCTAGAAACCTGTTCGGGTCGTGTTCTGATGATGGAACTGTTAGGTTGTGGGATGCGCAGAGGTTGCAGGGACACGCTCATATTAACAGGTGAAGAATAATAGTAAAACTTCGAACAAAAATTACTAAAAGATTAGAAAATAAAAACCCGTTATTTTAAATGCTTAAGTATATCTTTTTTTTTCACATTTAGTTTACAAAATACTATAAACTTCAATGTAATTTAGAAAAACGAAGAATTTTCTCTTCTATTTAAGTATATTCTCAAGTGTTACCTTGCCATCATTAAAATTGCCTTCGGCAGCGTACGAAACCGGAGGTTCGTGACCAGTTACCAAATAAGAAAAAGTCCTCTTCTTACGAAACCAGTTTCCTAACAAGACGTTTTTTACAATAAAATATGAAGTAGATTTGCCCCGTGGTTTCACCTGCCTTGAGAATATCGTGATAAAAAGTAGCCTATGTTACTCCCAATTAATCAACGTCCTTAAAACCAAGCTTAATCAAAATTGGTTTAGTAGTTTATTTGCCTATCCGTTACAAACAAACAACAAAATAAGCGAACGCTCGGCCGAGCTACATGGTAGGCGGAGTGGGGGGCGTTAGGTTTTATTTTCGTTCCGGAATTTTTTGATTCGATCGCCGTGCTCAAAGCCCGCGATAAAAGCTATGCAATAGCTTAAAAATCTTCATAATATTACTATACATTTGCGACATTTTTATATTTAGAAGGAAGTCATAAGATTCGTTTTGTTTCAGATCTAAATCGATGTACAACAGAAGTGCAGGTCCAGTTGTAGCATTAGCAGCTTGCGAAGGGGGACAGTCTTTAGTTGCAGCTACACATGAAGGGTCTATATTTGTACTCAGGTAATTATACCATAGGTTGTTTTGTTTGTTTGTTACACTATTGCGCTTGCATGTGACCTCATCTCACCCTGCTAACACAATTGTGTTTCAATAGAGTGTCGATATAATCGTAATAGACATTTTATGTCAAAAATATGACATTACATGTCAAATTGGTATGCTCCTAATATAACTATTCTATTGAAACACCACTGACTCACTTTGGTATTCTACTCTAGGATCGTCACGATCAGTAGTGCACCAATAGATGGTTTTTGATGTGAAACATCTATAGCCGCACGTAAAACCGATTTCTGGCGTGGCGACGCATGCCGCGCACGCTATATGATGGTATATATATATATATACAGTCTATATGCAGTAGTGTGTACGGTGTGCACACCGTAATCGACTGCGATTCTATCACAATCTGTTCTTTTCTGCATATTACTTTTACAAAATAATGTCGATGTTTCACATCTGCCAGGCGTCCCGTGACGGCTCACATTTTTTTTAAATTGTTCGCTAATTAACATTGCTCTTTCTTACGGTGAAGAAAACATCGTGATGAAACCCGTGCCTTAGTTGGCTCCAGACGTATTGACTTGTTCTTTCCTCTGACCACGGTAGACTAAGCTGAGAGGTGCTGGACAAGCCTACTTCATCGTCACGCAAAGAGGACCCAACTAAAGAGGTCGAAAAACAGTGGGATAACCTATTTCGATACTTCGCACCCTCATTTGTAATCGTTTGTTGACAGACCGGAAGCGAGTTCAACCCGCATGACGTTGTCCCAATGCCGTCAGCTGGAAGGCGGGGGTTGTGTCGCTGTGTGCAGCGCTGGCGGTGTTCACGCCGGTGTCATATCATACGCGACACTACATTCTACGCTTGTTGGCTGGGATCTTAGGGCTCCTGGTATGTATCACACGTCAGCCCTTGATGGCTAACTTAACTAATGGCTAGAAAATTTATATGAGGGTAATGATCAAAAACGAAGTTATATAACTTGGGAGGCTTTTTATTTTAAAGTTACAAGTATTTATTTTTATTATGTACTAGCTTTTGAAAATGGACCGAGGAGTGACGTTGTCCCATACAAACTATGCCCCCCTTTTTCACCCTTTAAGGGATAGAATTTCGGAAAATCCTTTCTTATCGGATGCCAACTTCATACAAAGAACACGCCCTCCAAATTTTAGGTCTCTATGATTAGTGGTTTAGACTGTGTGTTGATCCGTCAGTCAGGACAAAGCATTTCATATGTATAGATTATTATATCTGTAATTTATTAATTTGAGTCTACCTGTCACGGCAAGAGTGGCCGGTGCGGCTGCCGGAGCTGCTGCAGGGAGTAAGCACTCCAAATATGCCCCGCTTGCTCAGAGTTATATTTTTGTGCCTGTGGCTGTCGAGACGTCTGGGAGTTGGGGGGCCGAGGGTTTAGCATTTGTGAGAGAGATTGGCCGTCGGTCGCCTCCGGGACAAGGGATTTGATCCGCGTTCCGGGGCATTCCTGGTGCAAAGGCTGTCGATAGCGGTACAGCGGGGTAACGCTGCCTGCATATTGTCCAGCTTTGCACCGGGAACGTGGGGGGGGGGGCTTTGTTTGGTGCGATTTTATGAATTTGTGTATCATTTTGTCTAATTTTTTTTTTTGTTAGCCTATATCGTCCCACTGCTGGGCAAAGGCCTCCCTAACATCTTCCAAGCATTTCGGTCCTGGGCAAGGTTTATCCAGTCTGTGTCAAATGCATCAAAATCGTCACGCCATCGTTTACGGGGTCTGCCTCGATTCCGACGTCCTCCGGCACCCAAAATTAAATTAATGAGTTAAATTAATGAGTTAAATTAATGAATTATATTATATAAATGTAAGGTAACGCATGGAAGCTGCAAGGTTCGCTCCGTAACGGCGTAGTAACTTGCCTGTTCGGAGGCGCGGGCGGGTTCCTCGCGGCCGGCACCTCCTCCGGCGCGGTCACCGTGTGGGACCTTCGCTTCCAACTGCCTATTACACAACTGAGACATCCCAACTGTAAGTGCTCCTTCGTAGGTACACTGCGATATTATGTAAGGTAACGCATGGAAGCTGCATGGTTCGCTCCGTTACTTACTTTTTAGAAAGATTTTTTTATATTTAGAGGAGAGCGTGCTTGTTTTTTTTTTTAAATTAGCGCCCCGCGGATACACCCACCTTAGTCCTAATCCCGCGGGAATTTTGGTTTGAAAAATATCCTATGTCATTATTCATTCCCTAAACTGATCTTAAGCCGATTTTTATTCATATTAGTCAAGTCGTTTGACCGTAACACAAGCAAATTAAGGTGAAAGCACACCTATGCCGCACCGCAATCGCCGCAGTCTCCGCATTTGTATTATTTATATGAAGTTGTATGCAACCTCGCACACCTACCCGCGCCGCAATCGCCGCAGTGACGGAATTCCCCAAACCGCTGCTGATGACGTCACCAACACCGGCGCGGCGCGGATGACGTCATTCAACAATACAATGAGCGGTATAATCTACAGAATAAAAACTATATTGAACCAGCAAAGACGAGACAACAACTGCGGCAACTACAGTTACTGCGGTGACTGCGCCGCGGACAGTGGAGCTATTAACAAAAGCAATGACTGCGGCGACTGCAGTGCGGCTAGGTGTGCGTTCACCTTAAATCAACAAACTTTCGGCGTACTATCGACCCATCCCGGCTTCGCACGGCTATATTAGCATGTATTATACATATAAACCTTCCTCTTGAATCACCGCATCAAAATCCGTTGCGTAGTATTAAAGATTTAAGCATACATAGGGATATAGGGACAGAGAAAGCGGCTTTGTTTTATACTATGTAGTGATGATAGTGAAGTTGAGATGTAGCACACAATTTTACCTCCCGCTACACTAGTTATTACCTCGAATGTAATCTATATTCGCGCATGTTTGAACCAGCGGAGCGCGTGCGCCGGCTGGCTGGTTGGGGCGGAGGCGCGGGCCGCGTGTGGGCGGTCGGAGCCCGAGACGCAGCCGTCTGGAGTCTAGAGTCGACGCAACGCACGCACGCGCTATGGACGGCTAACAACTCGCCGCAACCTTTGAACTATACACCACCGGTTTGTATATTTTAACACTTTTTTTTATATTGTTATACGCCAACTCCTAAACTTTTTTTTTACATATTATGAGATGTTAGCGTTTGACCACTATCACACACGCCTGATGGATGAATGTAGCATGCTTTCCTAGATTATACCAGGGTCCTAAGTCTGCTAACACAATTGTGTTTCAGTAGAGTGTCGATAGAATCTTAATAGACATTTAATGTCAAAAATATGACATTGTATGTCAAATTGGTATTCTCCTAATGTTAACTATTCTATCGAAACACCACTGAATCACTTTGGTATTCTTCTCTAGAATCGTGGCTCAATGGAATCTTGATAGTTGTACAAACGCTAGCGTAATAGATGCGTCGCTAGCAACACTAGCGACGCATCTATTACCATTCAATTGAGACTCCATAGCGATTAGAAAACTTTAGCAGAATACCAAATAAAGTAAGAATCTCGATATAATATCAATAGAGTCTCGATATAATGACACTGGTAAATCCATTAATGCAAAATAGCAGAATAAGGCCCCTGTTCACTACCAAATTGTCGCAACTGATTCCATTCACTAGCTTCGCTCCGCGGTTTCACCCGCGTAAGTTCCGATCCAGTAGTAATTCCGGGATAAAAAATAGCCTATGACACTATGCTACCCCAAACTATTCAAAATTTTATAAAAAAAATAAAAAAAAAAAAAAAACTTTATTCAGGTAACCATGGACCCACAAACAGAAAATTCAATTTATAATAATAATAAGAATAAATAATAATAAAAAATAATAATAAATAATAATAACACCTCAAGAGGCTCTCGCTGGATGGTTGGGTCAAGGGTCAGATCCAGAAGGCAGTCATCTTGGATACGGCACGTATTGTCAGAAGATTCCTCTCTCTGCGGCTCTAACCATTGGTAGCCTGGGCCCAGCCTCGCTGCCGACGGTCTTCTAGGTTTAGGTTTTTATAATGATTTACTGTTTTATATGCAAAATTTATACATTATTTTTAAGACTTTTAAATTAAATTTTATTTATGTTAGGTTTTCAAGCTTAGATAGAATTATTTTATAAGTTTTATAGTGATGTATATATTTTGTAATCAGTTTGTTTTTATAAAAATTTAAATTTAAGAAAAATAAATGAATTGGAGATAATAAGAATAAAATAAGTTAAATAAGTAAAAGTCAATCAATGTTAGGTATTAAATTATGTGTCAAATATTTAAATAGAATAGAATAGAAAAACATTTATTTGGACAAGCACACGACAAAAACATATTTAGCACAGTTGATAGTTGTTGACAAAACAAAACATAGAATGTATAACAATAAGAAACAAAAGAATAAGATAAAAAGACAGGAAATTAAAAGAATAGGTACAAGGTCCAAAAAGTATAAGATAGAATGACAGACAATTCAGAAAATACAGTAGAAAGAAAATAATCAACAAAAAAGTATTTGATTAAAAATAGGGTCTAAGGAGCCGTGTGCCTCCAAAAAGGCTATGCCTCAGCAAAAAATTGCTGCAACAACATTGAGTTGATGCAGCCGCTGGTCTTCCGGCAGGACCCTTAACGGATGACGTTTCGCACCGCGAGCAGAGCAAATAGGACAATTAATGTCAATAAAATCAATCTACATTAAACAAATAAAATAAAGAAATTCAAATCAAGTCAGCCAAATATTAAAATAAAACAATGTCAGTAACAAATAAAAATAATAATTAAGTAACAAAATTGTCAATATTTTCTACCCGGCATTGGAACCACGGCATGTCTACCACAGCAATGTCTTATGTATATACAGTCCAACCTTGAAGCAATCATCGCCAGGACGGTGTTGGAACTAGCCCAGACTCTGCGCACCAAGGACGCGGCCCGCTTACGCATGGTCGCGTTGAAGCAATCGGTGCGCGTTAGCGAACATACCCGAGGCGCTACAGAACCGGGGCAGTCCCATCACCGCCCTGAACGCGTTATTGTACTGAATATAAAAATGTGTCCACTGGTGTCTGAGATTAAACCCTAAAAACTCACAAACTTTATAATAGTAGTAAACCTGTGGAACAAAATATAATTGTTTTATGGCGGGAATCGAACTCGCAGTCTTCCACGACACAAACATCAAATCAATATTATCATACTTCAAACTATGCTAAAAGAACTGGTCCTTCCAGTCGGATCAAAATGAAATAAACTCATCTAGACCTGCTCTCATACAAAAATTACCCCTAAAATTATCTCCCCAGGCATCCCACTACCTGAGCGCGATCTACTGCGGGACCTACGAGGGCTCCCGTTTCGCTGTAACCGGGGGCTCAGATCAGAGGATCCGGTATTGGGACCTCGACCACCCTGAGGACTCGTACGTCGTTGTCAGCGCGCCGAGCGATCAGCTGAGGGACCCGGCTGCTGTTAAATACAGGTACGTTGTTGGAGTAATGTTGGTTTGATTGGATTATGTATTCTAATTCATTTATTCCCAGAATATAGTTTTACATTTTGTTTAAATACATAATAGGTAAGTCCATAACAATAGTGTGGTATTGTTAGAAGTAGGTTTATATTTTATTTGTTTAATATTTAAACTAGCTTTTGCCCGCAACTTCTTAGGAATTTAATCATCCAAAATTCCTATTGACGTGACAACGTTTTATAAATTGGTTTGCCGGGTGACACTTCAAGAAACTGCGTTACGCTCCGCTGACGTTATGCGCTCACAATGAGAGCGAGTGAGAGGCACGCGGGCATGGTTAGCCCGCCTAAGAGCGAGAGAGACAGACATAAAAAGTGAAAGGCACGCGTCCCTTCCACTCGAGCACAGTTGTTGTCACGTAAAACTTTCGCCCGTATACCGACTTTACAGGCAACCAGTTTTTTTTATTTAAATCCCTTTTCCTATTTTTTAACATTTCTAGATGTTTAAAAATAGGAAAAGGCCTAAGAACGGTCGTTTTGTTGTAGCTACGATCAGACGGCCAATTCTCGTAAATAACATTGTTTAAATTACATTGCAATATCATTTCGATTACAAAAAATACATTTTTGGTATTCTCGAGTATACGAAAAGCTGACTTTGAGGTATTGATTGGAGGTAATGATATTGTAATGTCATTTGAACAATTTTATTTACGAGAATTGGCCTTCTGCCCACTTTAATTAACCATCCTCTATATGAGCAGATTTTAAATTCTTACTATTTCTGTTACTCTTTCTCTCCTAGGAGCCGAATAATCGACGGTACGACCGTTATCCAAGAATGTTGTAAGATCAACCCTAATCCTCAGCCGTCCCTTATAGACGACAACATCTACCGCAGCGTTGAAACACGATCATTTTACCACACTGCGCCCATTACGGACTTGACTTTAGTCGAGGGAGCTAAGCCGTACTTGGTCAGTTCATCGGCAGACGGCGTTATTAACGTTTGGAAGTAATTTCCGACGAATTAAGTGACTGTCGGAAAATGTAGTAAATTGATTTTTATGAAGGAAGTGTTTTAATAAGATCATAGATACAAATGTAGTTTTTATTAAGTGATTGTTGGAATTTTAAAGAATGTTGTAAGATCGACCCTAGTCCATAACCGTCCCTTATAGACGACAACATCTACCGCAGCGTTGAAACACAATCATTTTACCACACAACGCCCATATTTACAGATTTGACTTTAGTCGAGGAACTAAGCCGTACTTGGTCAGTTCGTCGGTAGACGGCGGGCGTTATTAAACGTTTGGAAGTAATTTCCGATGAGTAATTTTTCCGTTTCCGTAATTTTCCGACGCATTAAGTGACTGTCGGAAATTATCTTAGGTCGATTTTTATGATGGAAGTGTCTTAATAAGATCTAATGTAAAAATACGGTCTTATTAAGTGATTGTCGGGAAGTTTAAACCAAGTCCTCAACTTTTCCTTATAGACGACAGCATATTAACTGCAGCATCGTAACGCGATCCTTTATGTATTAAGATCGACGGAAATCGCCGTAAGTTTCATAACTTGTTAAAGGAATACCTTTTAATAAGACCCAACTTTGTTGTCAAATTTTTGGAAGAAGTTATCGGAATTTTTAAGAATGTTCTAAGATCAATACGAGTCCTTAACTTTCCTTTACCGACGAACATCTACAGTGTAGAATAAGATGTTTACTACTACAATTTCCGACAGTCTCATAATGCACTGTGCATTAAGAGACTGTCGGAAATTGTAGAAACATATCTAAAGCCAATTATTTAAAATAATTACGATTAAAAATCGCGTGAGATTAAGAAGTTTAACTGTAAAGTTACAGAATCAAATTAAAATGAATACTTTATTATCATAATAAAATGATGTTTAAACCTATGAATATTATTAAATAAAAGGCTTTTTATTCACTGTCATTAAACATTTATATTAAATAAAAAGCTGTTTATTGTTATTATATAGCCTTTTATTACTAGTTATTTTAGTACTAAGTTTATGCCTAGTTTGAGTTCTGCATTATCAACATATTTTTTCGAATTTTTCACATTCAATACCACCGCACCACCAGTTGACACTACCGGTAGTGTCGTAGGGAATTCTTTCCCCTTCTACACTACTCGCCAGTAGTGTTAACATCTCCGTGCATATAATACCAGCTTATTCAACCATTTGCTCTATAAAATAGTCGTTGGTCTGTTAAAAGTACTAGGCAAAAGAAGTTAGTAGAAGGTACAAATCACACTTATTACGTCATCTCTCTTTCTTAAATTTTTCTCTTCGAAAAGTATGTGATGGCCATGAAGGAATCACTACATAGTATAAAATAAAGTCACTTTTCGCCGTCCCTATGTCCCTTTGTATGCTTAGATCTTTAAAACTACGCAACAGATTTTGATGCGATTTTGTTAAATAGATAGAGTGATTAACGAGGAAGGTTTTTAGATATAATACATGCATAATACAGCCGTGCGAAGCCGGGGCAGGTCGCTAGTTGAGAATAAAAGTTTTGGGAGTATATTAACAAAAAAATATTGCCTAAAACAAGTAAACATGAAAATAATCTAAAATTCTTAAAAACATGATAAAAAAATATTTACTTTTTCTATTTGTAGTATTTGTTGTTGTAGCGGCAATATAAATACATCATCTGTGTAAATTTCAACTTTCTAGCTATCATGGTTCATGAGATACAGCCTAGTGACAGACGGACGGACGGACAGCGAAGTCTTAGTAATAGTGTCCCGTTTTTACCCTTTAGGTACAGAACCCTAATAAAACTGGAAAAATAATTGAATTAACTCGAGCATGATTTCATATTAGATATCTGACAGTTTTTTTGTAGGATACCCTCTACTGAGTTCTGATTGCCTGGTACTTACATACCAAATTACTATCAAACAATTCACACGGTAACAGAAAGAGAGCAGATGAAGAAAGAGAGAGATAGCGTTATAAATGTGATTTATACCTTCTACTGAGTTCTGATTGCCTGGTACTTACAGACCAAATTACTATCAAACAATTTACACGGTAACGGAAAGAGAGCAGTTGAAGTAAGAGAGAGATAGCGTTATAAATGGGATTTTATACCTTCTACTGACTTCTGATTGCCTAGTACCTACGACCAATTACTATTAAACAATTTACACGATAAAGGAAAGAGAAAAATTGAAGAAAGAGAGAGATAACGATAAAAGTGTGATATTATTACCTTCTACTGACTTCTGATTGCCTAGTAATTTTTACAAGCCAACGACTATTTTATAGAGAAAATGGTTGACTAAGCTGGTATTATATGCACGGAGATGTACTACTGGCGAGTAGTGTAGTAGGGAAAAAAATCCCTACGACACTACCGGTAGTGTCGACCGGTAGTGCGGTGGGTAATGAATGACTTTTCATACATTTTTGGGAAGAAAAGTATAAAAAACATCATAAAAGGTGAGTTCTAGTCATCAAAATGAAATTATTTTTTGGGACACATACTTAAAATCTGAGTCTTTAATTACTTAATTGCAGAACTTTGCTTTGTCAGAAAAAATATATTTTTCTTTTTAATTGTACTCCATTTTGTCTGTGATTTTAATTTGCAATGTTATGTAATTAATTTTAAATAAAACGACTGAAGTTGTACATAAAATGTGTATATTTTATTGTAAAATTACATTTATTAGAAATATTTTTATATTAAAGAATTATCTATGTACATTTTGTTTTATTCTCAATTCAATTATTGTACTTTTTGTGCTGATTTTTTTCCCAATTGTAGCTAAGTTCGTGTTAAACTTAAGTGTTCTGAAGTTAGGCACTATTAAGAGAACATCCACCCTTTACCGACCGATGCGACCTAAATGCTATAAAACTGTTGTCAAAACGGTCGCACGATCCTGTCAAAATGGTCGTACGATCGCGATTTTCATAGCATTTAGGCCGCATCGGTCGCGCGATGGTTTATTAGGACAGCGCCTTAGGATGCTTGCTCGCAGCTAACTTCAGACCCGCCATTAAGTTTGACATCCGCTTTTCACAAATTAACAAATGATTGTGATTCTCATTACCCCAATCATCACAAATTGAATTATTTCAAATAAATTGTGATGAAAAGAGGTTTTATTAATTAATTTATACTTATTTACAAAAAGATATGGGGCCTGCACTCTTTACTTGTGTAAAATATAAATGCATTAGCACACAATAAACTAAGAAATTGCACATACAGGGCAACAAATTTCTCCAAGACAGCAAGTTTGTTCCAACCAGACCATAAACAATGAAAAATTGCAGTAGTTCAGCCAATCGAACTGCTGTGACAAAGCCCTACAAACAGCCCAAAGTTTGGTGCCATGTAATATTTTATTTACCATGTTTTTTGCCCTGTAACATTCTTCTGAAATAGACAAAAACTTAAAGCATAGTTTGCAACATCATTAAATCATAAATCGGTCTGTAAATCTATACTTAACCTAACATCCCAGAATTTCTATTGCTACCAAAACAAAGACTAAAAATATCTAAAGTTATTAAGAATCAGATAGTGAAAAATATTCCATTTTTAATAACTTTAGTGGTGAAAATAACCATGTTATTTTCAAATCCTTAAGTATATTAAGCCCAAATGCAAAATGCCTGTCACGGATTAACTTAAATTATTCATTATTGCATGAAAAATTCATGTTTTTGCGTGAAAATTCTTGTTAAGGTGATGGGTACCGGCGCTCTCTCCATACAAACGTAGTCGACTGTTTCCTCCCTGGATAATGATATGCCCCTATGTCTTGGTTTTCCCTGGATATGCCCCTATGTCTTGGTTTTTTTAATTTTTTAATTATCATAGAAATTAAGATTTAAAAAATTTAAACATAGGGGCATGGTCATGGCAGTTATAAGTTTTATGCAACAAAAATGTTTGTTAAAGTGTCATTATCCAGGGAGGAAACAGTCGACAATGTTTGTATGGAGAGAGCGTCGGTACCCTTTCCTCTTAAACTCACACAATTTGTATTCATAGTAATTATTTTCCCGGGTCTGAATCGTTTTTTTTTTATTTCCCGTTTCGACTATGTTACAATAGTCATGTTTGAGAGGAGACCCAAGAGAATAATTACTATGAAAGTTTCGAGATATTTACCAAGTTTTTATAAATATCGAACTCCAAATAATATCCCTGCCTTAATAACTTTAATTTTGATGACCATAGTAGTTCACATTTCCAGACCTCTTTTATTGGTCTTTTTTGCGTGAGATTCTACTGCAGCCAAGCTTATAAACACAAACCTTAAAAAGTCTAAACTTTAACAACGAAAGAGGTTTAGTTGCAGAAAACAGCCCACCTATATGTGTGTGTATAAGCTTAACAACAACAAGGCTTTTTTTTAATTATAACAAATTGTAGGAAAAGATTTCACGTACAAATGGTACAGTCACATAATTAGCTGAACCCCACGTGACCTAGAGCTCACTCGCAAATCTGTAAGGTTGTAAAGTAATGTTACCTGATTCTGTTTTTTTTTAAACAATATCTATAACAATACAATATACATTATAAAAAAATTACGGCGACATCGATTGCGACGTCAAGTCACGCATTTCAGCGGCTTGGGCCAAGTGGCGTGAGGTGACTGGTGTCATTTGCGACCCCAAAATGCCGGTTAAACTAAAGGGACAGGTCTATAAAACCAGCATTAGACCTGTCCTTTTGTATGGTAGTGAGGCGTGGCCGGTACTTGAGCGACATAAGCAGGAGCTGCGTGTCACGGAGATGAAGATGTTGCGCTGGATGTGTGGAGTGACGCGAAAGGATCGCGTCAGGAACTCCCGCATCCGGGGCAGCCTTCATGTCCGAGACATTGCAGATAAATTGCAAGAATGTCGCCTACGCTGGTACGGTCACGTCTTGCGAAAACCGGCTAGTTACGTGGGGAACAAATGTCTTGCCATGGCGCCTCCGCCGGGCCGTGGTAGACTGGGTAGACCCAAGAAGCGCTGGCTTGACGTCGTAAAGGGTGATATGCGTGCAAATGGCCTTACTAACCAGGATGCCGAAGATCGTGCGAAGTGGAGGCGTAAAAGTAGGAAAGCGGACCCTGGGCTCCCGAGAGGGATGCAACCGGGAACATTGCTTGGATGATGATACATTATAAAATCTTTACAAAATAGGTATACGTAGCACAGCAAATGTTGACCTCTGATGGAAAGTAGAAGGGGTATGTGCAGAACTCAATTTTCATATAAATATTGAGTTCTGCTCATACCCCTTTCACTTACCGCAGAGGTCACCATTCGCTGCGCGAGGTATAAATACTATATTTTTAACAGATATGGGAATGAGCTTCCGGTCACGCTCCAGCTAATTGGTAATATGACTGTACAAACAACAATTTTTCCATGCAATAATTAACAATTTAAGTTATAGATAAAGGCATGTTGTTATTGGCTCTATTTGCGCCTTAAAGCTACTTATTTCTTACTACTCTTAACATCATCAGGAACATCTTCAAGCAGTTTATCCAAGTCTATACCTTCGAACTTGGGATTCTGTGCGTTTGACGCGTGAGCTAAGAACAGTTCCTTGAGAAATTGCAGCTCTTTTGTTAATGTTTTCACCTTCTCTTCAAGCATTTGGTTCTCGGCTTTGAGTTTGCTGACTCGTGTGAAGGTTTCTTGTGTTCGCTGTTTCGACTTGAATCGACTTTTTTTTACAGCCTGAAATAGAAAGATATAGTTAATTTCACTAGCGTAACTCCCGATCCTGTGACAAAAAGTAGTTTCGGAGTGAATTTAATGCAAACAAACAATTAAATCTTTCCTCTTCTCTTTATAATCTCTATATATATAAAATTCTCGTGTCACGGGGTTCGAACTTGAACTCCTCCGAAACGGCTCGACCGATTCTCATGAAATTTTGTGAGCATATTCAGTAGGTCTGAGAATCGGCCAACATCTATTTTTTTTTGTTTTTTTTTTTTTTTAAATAGCAAAACAACGTTTGCCGGGACAGCTAGTATTAGTATAGATAAATAAGTAGGTGATATTGGAAATGATACTGCTGACTTAAGTATGGCGGATATTGAGGAGCCTTCCGGGGAAGGGATTACAGTAGAGCATCGATAATCCAAACTACCAAAAAATAACCCCTGTTCAGACTCACAGAGCGTTCAGCTTGCGTTTAAAAAATGCAAGTATATTTTGACAGAATATATTTATTGAGGTTATTATAACATACATATTTAAACATAATACGTTACTTATTCATAAAGTCATCAATTTAAAGTTGTCGGGTTCTATTTATTGACCAAAAAAAGCTTTATCCCTTAAATTACGCAGCATCATCTTTTCGGATAAGGACAAGTCATTTTCATCAGCCTAATGCAAACCAAGTCAGCAGTTGGATTACAGCGGCGTTTGGATTAGCCTGAGTATGGATTATCGAGGCTCTACTGTATTTTGTAATGTTCGAGTTTTTAAGCACCATGCCAATATATTGTATACAAAGATTTAATAGAGACGGACCAGCAACCTTTTGGGTCTTACAAGTGTGTTTTGCACTTTTACCTAAGATTGAGCAGGATATTTGAGTGAAATGCTTCCTAAACCAATGGGTTATGATTGATAAGTGTTAGGTAGACCCCGAAAAAGACTTCATGACAGTCTAGATTAGGGGGGTAATCAAACTTTTTATAAGGGCTATAGGGGGTAGTTTTACTTGCACCTAAGGGACGCAATGGTTAAGAGTTTTCAAAGGAGAAAGGCACATTCATAAGATTTTTCAGATTTTACCTCATTATTCCTGTCTCTACGGCGTCTGTAATCATCGTCCTCGTCGTCCGCATCGCTAACGCCTCGTCTCCCGCGTTGAACAGGAGCCATCGCATCAAAATCGTCTTCTAATATCATCAATAAAACTTGGTTCTCTTCACTCGACTCGCACCACGCAACTTATCTTTCTGTTTTGAAAATAGAACGAAATTATTTTATGACGCAATGTTTTTCAAACAAGTTGAGATAATGTTGTGTAACTTACAGAATTAAAATGGGGGTTTTTAATTCACACAGCTATTTCATGTTTTACTGTACTAGTATTTATTTATATTTATTTTCACAAATTCCTGTAGGTTTTGTTCGTAAAAAATATTACAAAAATTAAAACGCGCAATACCACAAGACAAAGATGAAATTGATTGAAAGAAACCTCTCCTCTCTCCAGTCAACGTCAAATTCTAACATCAAACGTGTCAAATTGACGTTTCCGACAGCAATGAAACTATTCACTACCAACATTAAGAAAATAAAAATTACTGTATGAAGCTTCGACTTGCTCATTTCGGTTTTCTACTCAACGCTAGATGGCAGCACCTGCAAAGTTTTAAAACTTTTAAAACTCGAACCAAATTGTTACGCGCGGTACATTCAAAAATTCCGATGCGAACTTTAATTTATTTAATTCTGCTTCAGGTAAATAATAAAACAACGTAATAATAATTCGACCACAATATAATTCATCATGATTAAATCCTAACAAATTATGATTCTTATGTACAATCGGAATCATAAAATTACAAATTATTGTAAGTTTAATACTGAATACTGCAATAAAGACAAAATAGGTACTTAGTTATAAAGCGTTTGTGTTATGTAAGGTTATACTCACGACTATTGAATTTTAAATTACGAACTAACAAGATATTCTGTAATATTTATTTATGTAGTAGGTATGGTTTTTAAGCCTATCTATGGAATTTTAATTAAATGTTGCTTTTGACTGCTCGGCTACCACGTAATTCTAACTTCATTCAATCAATTGCCTTAAATTATTAAAGTTACAGTGTCCAACCAAAATCCTGTAAATCCCTATAAATACTCCCTGGAAAACCCCCAAAGACTTAAAAAATATAAAAATGTATTTCTGGCATGAAAGTAAAATAATTTATTTAAAGTTCATAAAAAATGTCATAAAAATACCGAAAAATTTAAACAATTTCAAGTTATGGCAACACTGTTATTGTCAGTGAGAGGTAATAGTGTTGCAATATTTTGAAAATTCCCCAACTCTGGGGAATTTTCTCTCAACTAATTTTAGTGTAAATTGTTAATATTTTTTCTGTGTTAAAAAAAAATTGGGAAGGTTGGGGTTATCAGCTACCTACAAGGAATTACAGAGATTTTCTATACACATGTATGAATGGCAACATTTTATTATCTCTTTATTTACCTGACGCTTCGATCGAATTGCACCGTTCATGGTCACGGGAAGACCACTAAGATAATTTCAAAATTACCTTCATTCAGTTGATGAAGCCAAGTTGGTAATTAAATAATCGAAACTAAAATGTTGCCATTTTTTAACGATTGCATTTTTCTCGTATATTTTTTTAGTAGGTATTTACATACAAAAGAGTCATACAATTATGAATTCTATGCATCTAAAAACATAACAACACATAGGTAACAGTCTTATAGCATTAAAATGATGGAAGTTTTGAATAAACACGGGAACTATACGATCTTACAGTATTAATTATTATGAGAAATAATTATAATTGTTGCGTTATTGAAGTAAACATGATTATTTTAGACAGAAAATATTATATTTTTTTAAACTTCGTTTTCATTATATTGTCATTATTTCTATAGTTATAATTTAACTAGCTGCACGCCGCGGTTTCTCCGTAAAATATAGCCTATATCCTTCACTTTGGACTCCTTTAAAGAAAGTTTGATTGTTATCAGCCTTTTGACAGTAATGAAGGAAAAACAAATAGGGAAATAAACTTTCGCATAAATTAGTTGAGACGTTAAATAAATAAAAATTGTAACTAGGACATGTTTTATACAGGGCCATCTAGCCCAAAGCTAAGAAACTAGGCTTGTGTTATGGTGGCCAGATAACAGATAGAATACCATATCTTACTTATCTTTTTACATAAGCACGCAGGCCAGAAATATTTGTTTGAGGCGGGAATCGAATCCCCAACCTTCTGTTTCACAGGCGGGTGTTCGCCCGGCGCACTACAGAGGTTGTCAAATCGGTTTTTTTGGAATTACGAATTCTTCAAAAGTAACATATGACCCAGCCTAATCAATTTAAAAAAATATTTTCTTAATACTCTTTTTAATGACCAACGGCTTGACCGATTTAGATGAATATTTTCAAAGTGATAGTCTATAAAGTAGAGAAGGAATTGTGCTATTTTTACGTGAGTAAAACCGCGGGGCTGCAGCTAGTTATATGGAAGTTCTTAAAGTGTCTGGTCACCTGCCTTTAGGCCATTTTTTTTTGTAAAACCACAGCCACGTTACCAGCTAAAGACGAACGCAGACTGAAAAAAAGGTAAAAAGAAGCTATTTTCATTTTTCTACGTTATTTGTTTGTTTGTAACGAATAGGCTTCGAAACTACTAGGCCGATTTTAATGAAACTTGGTATGAGGATTCATTGATTCATTGGGAGTAACGTAGTCTACCTTTAACCCGATATTCCCTCGGGATCGGGCCTCACGGGGGTGAAACCGCGAAGTGCTGGTAGTTTTATATAAATTTCTTTCACGATAGCAACTATTGCAATCGTAGTTAGCTGGTAGCAGTGCTGTTTAATTCCACCGTGACGTAATTTGGCACAAAAATACAGCATCTCTAATATTGATCCATTTTGTGCTCCCGTTTCTTGTTGATAATTTAATAGATGCTCTTACATGGGGCTATTAAATATTGCAATTTAATGCTTTTTGCTACAATACATTAAAAAAACCTAAAAAAATAAGTTAACTTATAAATAAATAAGTTAATAAATGATAAATTATGAAGATTTTTTTTAATTGGGAAAATTACTTAGCAATAATTCTCAAATTTGGGAAATTTTCTAAATGTAATTATAATGTAAATAAAAAATATTTACCAAAGGGCCTACCAGTCTTGCCACAATGAGAAAATTGTGTTAGTAATGTTAGTATGTCACGTAAAATCTATACAACCGATTATGATAAAACGTGTAGCTTGAAACCTAGAATAACACGTAGACTATTTAATCTGATATTCTCATGAGGTGTAGCTAATTTAAAATTTCAATTTTAACTACCCCAGTAAGAGCAATTTGTAACTAATTTAACCTTATTCTATTTATAACCTATTTTTATAAATAACATTATTACTTTATACAGACTATAAAATAGCAATTAATGACAAATCCTTAACAGGAACTAAATATTTTACGCAACATTTTAAATACAAACACTTCTATCGGCCAAAGTTAGTCGTTAATCAAGACAACTGCGTATAAATAAACGAATAAATTCTGATAATATGAAAACATAAAATCGCGTTCTTTTTCCATTAGCTTTACCTATAACTTAGTTGTTAAAAACCGTATGCGCCAATACGGAAATTATTGCTATTTTTGTTTTTTATTATTTTTTAACGACAAAAGAAAAGCAACGGAAACGTGCTGTGAGTATACGGTATTGTGGTGTCATCTTGCGTTTTACATATTATTTCGTAAGTTTTCATGTGTCTAGTCGTAGAACAAAATTTGTTCGATTAGGTGCACAGAAGTAGCCCTCAACGGCTTGCTAGTATAATTACCAATAATAGACTATCGGTGTGAATATAGGCGTAGGTATATCGTTCCTTGACAATTGAGCTTGGGGTATAGCAATAGCGAAAGAATGCGTGATTTGATTATTTAAATATTATGGAAAAGTGTAGTCCGCATTAATCCTTAACTCTAGATGACTTCTACAAAAAAAAAAACAAAATAAATTACATAAATAATAAACCAAACAATTTCAAAGTAATTTTTTAACAATTTTTATTTGATTAAATAACATTATTATGAATAAAATAGATAAATAAAATAATAGTCGTATTCTAAGTAGACCGAGTTTAGGCCGGCCAATTTTGGTTTTGGCCACTGCTAAGCCATTGTCTGAAACTTCAAGTCAACTTAAAACACGTTTATCATAGATTTTGAATTTTAATTCTAATTCGAAAGTAACTTTTTTTAAATTCTAAGCTCGCGACTTACGACAGTAACACTAAAAATATTAGATTTTTTGACTAAATTGAGTTAATATACAATAATAATATCTTTCGACGGTCTTTTTCAAGACCAAAAATATAATATTTTCATGAATTTTCAAGTTTTTACTTAGATAATGTTAATGGCTAAAAAGATAAGTGGCCAATAATGAATGATGGTTAAAAATTTTGAGCCATACCATAGTTATCAATTATCTAACGCCATTTTTTTTTCTAAGTAAAATATCTATCTAGATTTCGATTTCTAAACGATTCGCAGTCAGTTTTCGAGACTAGCTATTAATATAATCAACTACACTTTAAACATTTAGGTTTTTTTTTAAATCACGAATTTTTATGAGCAACTTTTGGTTATATCAGTTATCTCTCTCTAGTTTTTCAAACAGCTTAGTTCTATTGAAACATTAATTTATGTGTCGATTATTTCAGTTTGTAATCAAACTTTTTTCGTTTTCCCGCCAATTGAATTGACACCTGACATTTTGAGCTGTCAAAATGAGTAAACCGCAAATTTGGCGGGTTTAGATTGTATCCTCCAAATCAGTTGCAAAAATTTGTCCAAAAAACGTCGCTTCAAAGGAGACATGATGCGAAAGGAGACCGCGCTTGATGCGGGAAAGAAAACGAAGGAGATGAAAACATGAGCAAAGGAGACAATGAGAAGGAGAAATTATGCAAAAGATAATGTTATTATGAAAAAGACGTTACTGGTCCCTTAGAAATACCAGAAACCGGAAATTTTGCAAAAAAAAATACGACGTTTTACGAGAAATTACAGTTATTTCTTTATAGACTGAATGAGCAACTCCTATGATACATTTATTTTAAATAGTAATTGAATCACTGCGGCGCTTGCATCTGCGTTTTACGACACTGGCAGAGCCATTTAATGATTCTCGCGTTACGTTCGACAACGCTAGGAGGTTCTGTATTGCGATATATTTGCTTCTGTACACCACCGCCGGGGCCTTGGACCTGCAAATCATAAAAAACATGCATGAGAAGTAGGCATAATTTTATTTAGAGCTTCCCCGTTTCTAAAAAAGACTATAAGTACTTACTCTAATAAAATACGCACTAAGTAGTGCCCAACAAAATGTTTTTTACTATACTTAGTGTTATGTATTTGCTGTTTTTTTCGCACTATTAAAACTTAATTTGACAAACAATAAAAAAGCTTTGTCCACCTTTCGTGCTTTATCATCTTTTTGTATTCTGAAACTTATGTTTTTGGACTAGATAGATAGATAACTTTATTTGTACAACACAGGAAGAAACAGAATACGACATACCTACACAAAGTAAAGTAATAGCTATAAAGTATAAGTTGCACAAATGGGTTGTACTAGTTGGGTGGGAGTGGAGTCTGGTGCTAAAATGTTACTCGGAAGGTTCTACTTATGGTAATATCTTACCGTATAGTCAGCAGCAGCTGGCAGCTGGTTAGAATCCACAGTGGAAGCGGAGGAGAAGAACACTGGGCTATCTGGTGGAGCTAGCACCAGGGCTTCGTATTGTCGCGCCTCTAAGCCGAGACGCTCGAAGAACGCTCGCAGACGTGTTGACTCCTCTGAGGCGGAGGAGGGGGGTGAGTCGTTCTCGCAAGGCGCTGACGCGGGGGAGCGGCCGTCTGAGCGACGGTACCTGAATAATTATTCATATTTAAATTGTAAGCTTTGTCCCTGGCTGGCGAGGAAATTGAATCAATTGCCTTAGCCTTAGTCAATTGCCCAACTCTTAGACGTCTCGACAGCCACAGACACAAAAATATAGCTCTGAGCAAGCGGGGCATATTTGGAGTGCTTACTCCCTGCAGCACCGGCTACTCTTGCCGTGAGAGGTAGATGGCTCAAATTAATAAATTACATAATAATCTATACAAATAAAATGCTTTGTCCTGACTGACGGATCAACGCACAGCATAAACCGCTGATCGTAGAGACCTGAAACTTGGAGGGTGTGTATGACGTAGGCATCCGATAAGAAAGGATTTTACGAAATTCTACTCCTTAAGGGTGAAAAAGGGGGCAAAGTTCGTATGGGACAACGTGATTCCTTGGTCCAGTTTCGACTTCTACGCGGAAGAAGTTGCGGACAAAAGCTAGTCTTCAATAATCTGTAAATCTGTAGGTACCTAGGTAAATTTGCATGTCCAGGGGCCTTATTCTGCTATTTGGCCAACCATTGTCATTATATCGAGACTCTATTGATATTATATCGAGATTGTGACTTTATTTGGTATTCTGCTAAAGTTTTAATAACATCGCAATATAATCACTATGGAGTCTCAATGGTATGGTAATATTTACGTTGCAGGTGTTACCTAGCAACATGGTATATGTTGCTAAGCAATATACCGTTTTAACAACTATCGAGATTCCATTAAACTACGATTGTAGAGCAGAATACAAAAGTGAGTCAGTAGTGTGTCAGTGGTGTTTCGATAGAGTAGTCAGCGTTAGCAGAATACGAATTTGACATGTAATGTCATATTTTTGACATTAAATTTCTATTACGATTATATCGACACACTATTGAAACACGATTGTGTTAGCAGACTTAGGCCCCAGGAGACAGTTATCTATTGATTACCTGCGACTACTCACCTGTCTGATATATCAGATTTGGACCTCAATATGGGCCGCGGCCGTCGTTGCTTGTATCTGAGACATCGTTGCCGCTTGAACGTGCCCAAAGGTGACGTCACTTCTTCCGTTGGACAGATCTAGACAATATAAATAATGACAGATTAAGTAGCGTCGCACAGGTTTATGAGACTACTGGGATAAAAAGTAGCTTATGTTCCTCAAAATCGGTACTTTTTAAAAGTCTTTCATTACCAATGAAAATAATGAAGAATACTTTCTTTTTATACATTTTAACTATAGTGGTATTTACCTGTGAAGCGTTTACATAGTCTTGTTTCTCATCGATGCGTGCGCGCATCCTCACTTCTTGGTACTGAGGTTGTTTCACCATTTCAGAACTTGGCTCGTGGAATCTGAACAAAAAACATACTCGCGATCTTATCTTACATACCTACGTGCAAAGAGTTTTTTTTGCAAATAAGGAGATTTTTTGCAAAACAAACTGTGCGAAAGGAGACATCTAGCAAATTAGGCCTTCGCGAAGAGAAAAAGCGTTATAGAGGAGCTACGGCTAAAAGATTTTTTTACGGTTCCGTACCTCAAAAGGTAAAAGTCTTTGTCTGTCTGTCCGTTTATTACATAATGAGTTTGTCGCTAGAAGGCTCTTACCTGGTATAGTCTCTAGGTCTCTCATAGTCCTTCCTCGGCAGGCTCTGAACACATTTCACCTGCGTCTTGTACGAACACTCGTAGTCGCCGTAGTCGTAAAGAGGGGGCTCGTCTTGGAATTGGGGGGGAGGGGCGCTCGCCTGGGGATACAAAGAGGGGGTCAGCGGGAACTTTTTTCTCATTTTAAGCCTGATTTAGGGTACATTTTAATTGTTTAAATTAAACAAAAATGGGCTTAATAATGTCACGCTAAATTGATCAAAAATACATAGTACGAGGTGACTAATCAATTAAAAAAACCGTTAACATAAACACATACATCCAATTATCACTATCACTATACATAGTATAAAATAAAGTCACTTTTCGCCGTTACTATATCCCTATATCCCTATGTATGCTTAGATCTTTAAAACTACGTAACGGATTTTGATGCGGTTTTTTTTAATAGATAGAGTGATTCAAGAGGAAGGTTTATATGTATAATACATGCATAATATAGCCGTGCGAAGCCGGGCTAGTATAAAATAAAATACATATTCCTACACAACCTCTTGATCATCAATAAAAAAACCGTATATGTATAAATTAGTCCTGGAACTGAGGGGGCGCTGACACGTAGCGCTCCATCTCGCTGGCACGACTCACCTGGAAGTGTATCCCTACACGGGCGAGGTGCGCTGTGTCGCGGGGTAGAGGCGGCGGAGGGGGCGAGGGCGCTCCGTCCTGGAACTGAGGGGGCGCTGACACGTAGCGCTCCATCTCGCTGGCACGACTCACCTGGAAGTGTATCCCTACACGGGCGAGGTGCGCTGTGTCGCGGGGTAGAGGCGGCGGAGGGGGCGAGGGCGCTCCGTCCTGGAACTGAGGGGGCGCTGACACGTAGCGCTCCATCTCGCTGGCACGACTCACCTGGAAGTGTATCCCTACACGGGCGAGGTGCGCTGTGTCGCGGGGTAGAGGCGGCGGAGGGGGCGAGGGCGCTCCGTCCTGGAACTGAGGGGGCGCTGACACGTAGCGCTCCATCTCGCTGGCACGACTCACCTGGAAGTGTATCCCTACACGGGCGAGGTGCGCTGTGTCGCGGGGTAGAGGCGGCGGAGGGGGCGAGGGCGCTCCATCCTGGAACTGAGGGGGCGCTGACACGTAGCACTCCATCTCGCCAGTAGCGCCCGTTGACCAGTCACCGTAGTAGCTGTTGTATCGGCTACCAAAATAAAATCAAGCTTATAATATCGAAAATAGGTCTAATTGAGAATAAATCTTTCCGCGAATGAGTCCAAAATAGACGGTTGTTTCACGAATAGGGAATTTTCAGAATTAGGCATATCGGGAATAAGTCCATAAACGACTACAGGTCATTTCGCGAATAAGTCCAATGTCTACTACCTATCTTCCATAAGAAAGTTATCAGTTTTAGAAATAAAGACGATTAATGTATATAAAAGTAGTCTAAACTCAATAACCAAACAAATATAATCCTAACTTAGTTCTTAAGACGATTTCATGTGGTCTTTATACTAATGTATTAAGCATCTAAAGAAATTTGACTTTGACTTTAACCAAATAAATCGCCAAGGCCCTATATTTGGCCCAGCTAATTTTTGAGTTATCAAACCGCCAAATATTTCAAAAAAGAAGTTCGATTTTTCATAAGCCACCGAACAAAAGTTGTTGTCTAGATTAGTGTAAAAAACCTACTTTCGTCCTAAAATACCCTCGTCGAAAGCGTAGTGAGCTTAAAATTCAAGTGATGTACCTACAATATGCGTCATAAGTCCACTATCAGTTTGCTACAATAATACAAACAAGACAAACATAAGTACGGTCGGCTGCATAATTGCTGAGAAATTGCCGTAGAGTTCTAAAACGGCTGTTTTAAGAATGTTTTCAACACAAGCAAGATTCTAGGCACCTGCTTTAGTTGAAGTTTAAAGACCTCTAACTCATGAATTTATGAAACAAAAATATTTGAATGAAAACATGCCAATAATAGTAATTTTTGAACTCTACCGGAGGCTGCAATTATGCAGCCGACTGTACATACCTACTTGAATTAAAAGTTCTGTGTGATTATTATTTTCAACATGTTAGCTATGTATTTAGTTGTGTGAGCGAGTGGTATAAGCCGCCACCCGCTACACCAACCGACGTGGGTTTGATCCACCGGTTACGTTGTTATAATGTTCAAATAGTGCTGCACAGGATTGTAAACGTTACGGTGGGAAGAGGTTTTTGACCGTAAATTGTACGGTATGTTGCATAATTGTAGACCCACCGTAGAGCTCCAAAACAGCTATTATAAGAATGTTTACAACACAAGCAAGATTCGAGGCACCTGCTTTAGTTGAAGTTTAAAGTCTTCTAACTCAAAATTTCTTTATTTCTTTCAATGCTTATGTATTTACATACACATGATCACTTGAAATAGTCTTAAAAACTAAGTTAGGATGTGTGCCTTCGGAACGCGCCCACCAATGAGAAGAAGGCACAAGAAACTCATGGGGTTTTTTTTTTATGTGATCACGCTCACAAAGGTCAATATTACAAATATTTGAAGGTATTATTTGAAATGGAGCAATTAAAGTCACATCCATGGATTCTTATCATTAAGGTACGAAGAGGTATCATAGTATGCCTTACCGCACAATTTATGCTTTATAAAAGTTTTGAATTTGTTAATGGACATGTCATATACATCTTTAGGTAATTTATTATAATAGAGCACACATGTACTATTAAACGACCTGCTTATTTTCCGGAGCCTACTACCGGGCAAGGTCAGCTCATCCCTGTTTCTTAAGTTGAAATTATGAATATCGCTATTTTTGCGAAAAATATCAGGATTTTTGTGAACGTAGAGCAAGTTTTCGTAAATATATTGTGAATAGAGCGTTAATATATTTATCTCTTTAAATTTTTCTCTAAGTGATTCCCTGGGGCCCATCTTATAGATAGCTCGGACAGCTCTTTTTTGTAATATAAAAATAGCATCAATATCTGCAGCACACCCCCACAGCAGGATGCCATACGACATGACACTGTGGAAGTAGCTGAAATAGACTAGACGAGCAGTCTCAATGTCCGTGTATTCGCGAATTTTCTTAACGGCGTAAGCGGCAGAACTAAGTCTATTGGACAATGCTTCCACATGCGGGCCCCACTGAAGCTTAGCATCTAAAGTTATACCTAGAAAGACAGCCTTACTGACTAATTCAACTTCCTCATCATTAATCTTTACAACAGTTTTTACTTGTTTTACATTTGGAAGTGTGAATCGAATTAATTTAGTTTTGGATCCATTCAGTAATAAATTATTGGAGTTGAACCAATCAACTATTCTAGAGAGAGCATTGTTCACATCGTCAACGTTGGACTGACGCCTTTTAACCTTGAACACCAAGGAGGTGTCATCTGCAAACAACACTATCCCATGGTTGTCCCTTACAAGGTAAGGTAAGTCATTTATATAAACTAAGAACAAGAAAGGTCCTAATATGGATCCTTGAGGAACCCCCATTACTATCGCAGATCCGGGAGATCGTTTTCCGTTAACATCGACACACTGGACCCTACCACTCAGATAAGAAGAGATAAGATCCAGGGCGCCGTTCCTAATACCGTAGTGGTGTAGTTTCATGATCAATGTTTTATGTTGAACGCAATCAAATGCCTTGGATAAGTCACAGAATATGCCATACGCATCATGCGACTCCTCCCAAGCATCAAATATATTTTTAATTAACGCTATCCCCGCATCAGTGGTCGAGCGCCCCTTACTAAAACCGAACTGTTTACTATGTAAAATATTATTATCATGAAAATGTTTAAGTAGTTGATTTAAAATAAGTTTTTCAAAAATTTTACTTAACGTGGGTAGCACTGATATTGGTCTAAAATTGGAGGGGTCTGAGGTACTACCAGATTTAAACAGTGGAACTACTTTACTCAATTTCATTAAATCAGGAAACACACCACAATCTATACATCTATTAAATACAATGACAAGTTCCGGTATAATGAGTTTAATAATTGATTTAACAATCGGAACGGAGATCCCCCATAGATCTTTAGTTTTCTTAAGATTTATTTGCTTAAGCACTACAATAATGTCATGATTTGTAACATATTGGAATTGAAATATTTTATTACAATTTGGTACATTGGTTTTTATTAAACTTTCTGCAAGGGGGGTAGAAGATTTTAAAGCCTTCGTCAAAGTAATAGCCACATTACTGAAAAAGTTTTCAAACTCATTTGCGATATCTTGATTATTATTAGTTATGTTTCCATTAATACTTAATTTAAACTCGGTGTCTTTGGCTGCGACTCTCCCTGTTTCAGCATTAATTACTTTCCACGTAGCTTTAATTTTATCAACACTAGTGTTTATCACAGATTTTATTGAGAGAGATTTAGCCAATATACATACCTTTTTAAATATCTTTGAATAGTTTTTAACGAAAGCTCCAAACTCCTCTGATGTATTAATCTGTCTTTCCGCGTATAACTCATACAGTCTTTGTCTACTTCGATGAATACCAACCGTTGCCCAGTCACTAAATTCGCGTTTGTCGGAGACCACTATGGTTCTGGGCGTAAAGATAGACTGAAATTGGGCATTAAGAATCGAAAAGAAGTTACTGTACAATACATTTGGATTTGTATCACAAGGCAAAAAAGGTAAAACGTTGGCCAAACCCAATTTAAGTCCCTCCAGACGAGCAGCAGTCACTGGTACATACGTAATTTTCCTTTTTGATATTGGTTTTATAACAATTGCAAATTTGACAAACTGACCACTATGGTCCGATTCCAATTTCTCAATAATAGATTTGCTAATCGTGGTTATATTATCAGTAACATAAATATTATCAATACATGTCGCAGTAGTGTCAGTGGTTCTAGTAGGCTCCAGAAAGACGTTAGATAAATTATGTGATCTATACAAATTTAGAAGTTTCGTGGAAAAAGTACTTACTTTTAGTAAATCTACATTAAAGTCACCGCAAACAAGCAATTGTTTTTTTGATTTAGTCAATTTTGTTAACATTTCATCTAATATATCAATAAATTCTTTAAAATTATCAAAAACAGGTCGTCTATATACACATACTACTATTAATTGCTCCAGTTCTACACAGGCTATTTCCGTTACGCATTCTACAGACATAGACACGACATCTTTTCTTTCTTTATATTTTAAGTGTTTATTCAATATTATAAGAGACCCCCCCTTTGTCGTATTTACTCTACAGAATGCGCTGCCAACCCGGTGGTTGCTGAAATTGAACATGAGCTGGTGAGCCCGGAGATGGTGTTCTGTTATGCATACAATGTCGATATCCTCAGCGTTCATGTACAATTCCAGTGTTAGTATTTTGCCCTCTGTTAAAGTATAAATATTTTGATGCACAAGGTTAATATTTTTTACATAATTTTTATTTACTTTATTTATTTTAGGGCATTTATTCCAGCAATCATTATTATTTGACTCGTTTGACAATGAAATCAATAACTGGCTCATATTGTTATCTAAACTTAATATCTCATTATTATTATTTTGCAAAGTGCTAGAGGATATCTCCATTGTCTTAAAACTACTGCAAGAGCGTACCTCCTTTGTCTGATCTAACCTGAACTGCTGATCTGAACTAATCAATTCATCAAACAAAAATTATAAGAATGAAAACATTCCAATAGTAGTTGTTTTAGAACTCTACCCTGCAATTATGCAGCCGATTGTACCTGTTGGCAGTGTTATCATGTTGAGTAGAGGATCCGGAGTCGTTCCGGTGCGCGGGCGCGGCGGCGTGAGGCGGCGCGCTGCGCTGTGTGTAGTGACCGCTCGAACCGCCTGAATCACGCGCAAACGACGAACCGCAACGACTAGGTAACAATATTAAATAAAATCAAGAAGAGAATCAAGTTGTGTTTTTCTGTAAACAGTAAACCTCGCGTGAACAAACTATTTTATAAAATTAACTACCTATCCCGGCAAACGTTGTTTTGCCATACTTATACAAAAAATAGAGGAAAGAAAAATAGATGTTGTTCGATTAGACCTATCTTGTATATCGAGGGCTGACAAATAGCCAGCAACACTTCGACCCATTGGGATCTTATGTCGGTTAGACCTAACGAATATACACAAAAAAATTATACAAATCGGTTCAGCCGTTTATATAGGAGGAGATTGGCGCAACTAACAATTTTATATCCTATCCTACTAATATTATAAATGTGAAAGTTTGTGTGTGTGTGTGTCATGTATGTTTGTTACTCCTTCTGCACGCAAAAACTACTAGATCGATTGCGATGAAACTCTGTATCTAGATAGCTGGAGACCATGATTAACACATATGCTACTTTTATATGGATATTCCCACGGGATCGGGACTTACGCGGGTAAAACCACGGGGCGCAGCTAGTATATATATATAAAGAAGATAATATAATATACGCAGTAAATAATGCTGAAAAAACCTTACCTACCTAGTGTAAGATTGGTAATTATCTTCCCCCGGAGATGGATGCTCAGAGAACGCATCGCAGGATGACATCAACGAAGAATGATTTGACCTTGAAAATTATAAAATATATTAGGTAAAACAATATTTTTATTGTACAATCTAGCTCTAATTAGCCTTAAACTCTTTCCCCCTTATTCCAAAACGAGGTTTAAGGATAGTCCGAGATGTGGATTTAAACCTTAGATTTAGACACAAATTTACTTGTGAACTATAGTCTACACCACGTCTAAACACTATCCATAGGGATAGTGCTAGCGAGGTTTAAGGATAGTCCGAGATGTGGATTTAAACCTTAGATTTAGACACAGATTTACTCGTGAACTATGGTCTAAACACTATCCCTATATAATCTGTAGGGATAGTGTTTCCCCGTGCCGATCGCGCGCGTGCTCTTGCCGCATAGACATAGAAAATTACCAGACAGTACGAGAAACACTTAAATATTTTTTTTTGGGATATCTATTAAGTTTCGACAAAAGTCGTAGAACAAAAGTTGTTTGTGTGCACAGAAGAAGCCCTTAACGCCGTGCTAATTAATTTCCAATAACCCTATAGTCTAAACACTATACCTATATAATCTATAGGGATAGTGTTTAGACTATAGTTTCCTATATAATCTATTGGGATAGTGCTTAGACTATAGTTCACCAGTAAATCTGTGTCTAAATCTAAGGTTTAAATCCACATCTCGGACTATCCTTAAACCTCGATTTGGAATAAGGGGATTTTAGTTCTTCTTCTTTTCCCATCTTATTCGGGGTCGGCGCAATACGTCTTCTTTTTCCATTCACTCCTATTAGTCGTCATCTCATCGTTCACATTCATCTCTCTCTTATCTTGTCTCACGCAGTCCATCCATCTTTTCTTCGGTCGTCCTCTTCCTCTCCATCCCTCTAAATTCATACTCATCACTCTTCTAGTCACATGCGTCTCCTCTCTCCTCATTCATACCAACTCAAACTGTTCCCTTTTACTTTCTGTCAGTCACTCACTCACTGGCGCTTTGTGTTAAAATGAAATTGTATATTGCCTTTAAATATTTGTATATATATACACATCTCTATATATATAAAATTCTCGTGTCACGGGGTTCGAACTTGAACTCCTCCGAAACGGCTCGACCGATTCTCATGAAATTTTGTGAGCATATTCAGTAGGTCTGAGAATCGGCCAACATCTATTTTTTATTTTGTTTCCTTTAGTTTTTTTTTTTTTGTAAATGGCAAAACAACGTTTGCCGGGACAGCTAGTACATATATATAATAATCAATTGCTGTTCGTTTGTCTCGCTAAAATCCGATTTAGATGATTTCGGTTTAGAAATGTTTGTCGTAGTCCAGGGAAGGTTTAAACGGTGAGAAAGATCGGACTTACACGGGTGAAACCGCGGGACGCAGCTATTTATGTATATTATATTGACCTTTGTGAGCGTGATTACAAAAAAACCCTCCATTCATTCTTTGCCTTCTTCGCATTGGTGCGTTTCGTAGGCACACATCCTAACTTAGTTTTTAAGATGTTTCAATGTAATCTCGTACAAACTGTATGATTCCTATGAATAGAAAATTTAAGTTTTAAGTTTAATTAGAATATAGTTACCTAGTGCCTTTAGATGAACAGGAAGCCGTTCTCTGATGACCAGAATGTCGCCTTCTTCTTGGTGATCTTCCTATAGTGTCAGTACCGACCATATTTGTACTGAAATACGAGAATTAATACTGCAAAATATTGCACACAGTGCCATCTTGATAGACAGCTCTAATCGATTTCTTGTTTTAAAAGAAAAAGTGTAGCCGGCTTGGAATCGGAACCAATAATTATCAAAATCGAAATTGGGGGACTGTGTCTTAAAGTGAAAGGGTACCGGGCGCTCTCTCCATACAAACGTAGTCGACTGTTTCCTCCCTGGATAATGACACTAGCACAAATATTTTTGTGCCATAAACCTATAACTGCCATGATTATGCCCCTATGTTCTGACATTTTCTATTTATCATAGAAATTAAAATTATAAAAAAAAAAAAAAAAATAGGGGCATGGTCATGGTCATGGCAGTTATAAGTTTTATACACCAAAAATATTTGCTCTAGTGTCATTATCCAGGGAGAAAACAGTCGACTACGTTTGTAATAGTTTGTATGGAAGTAGCCCCCGGTACCCTTTCCTCTTAAGAGGAAAGGTACTCGGCTCGGAAGAATATAGGTTTTTTCCTCTTACTGGGCTCATCGCGTTAAGAAACATTAAAGGGTAAACACAAAAGATCCCACTGCTGGGTCGAAGTGTTGCTCGCTTTGTCAGCCCCCGATGTAAGATAAGAATATGGGGTATCTTGATTCTAGACATAAGACTTGTAACTACATTATAGGTGTGAATGGTTTGAATTTATAGAATGTAACGGTAAAAAGCTATCATTTAAAATAGACAAACTGAAGTGTAGTGTGTGTGTGTAACTGTAGTGTGTGTGTGTGTGTGTAAGTTAACTTATGCACCGGTATCACTACATAGTATAAAATAAAGTCACTTTTCGCCGTCCCTATATCCCTATGTCCCTTTGTATGCTTAGATGTTTAAAACTACGCAACGGATTTTGATGCGGTTTTTTTAATAGGTAGAGTGATTCAAGAGGAAAGTTTATATATGTATAATACATACATAATATAGCCGTGCGAAGCCGGAGCGGGTCGCTAGTTAGCAATATATTGTACAGAGTCACCGGTCGTTGTGTCAGTGGATGCGAGCAATGGGAGCAGTGCTGCTGCAGAACAACCGGCCCGTCGAGTTCGCCTCTCGCACCCTCACAGACGCACAGACAAGTTATATTTATGGAAGATCAGATGTAACCGTTCAAACGGATCATAAGCCGCTGGAGGCTTTATTCAATAAGCCATTGGTTTCCGCTCCAGCACGTATACAACGAATGATGATGAGAGTACAAGGGTTCGACATTAAGGTCATATATGTGCCTGGAAAATATATGTACATGACAGATGCCTACAAACATATACTACAACAGGTATAAAAAAAACTTACTGTTCGGTATAACACCTGGCCTGCGTGTGTAGATCTGGCAGAGACTTGTGGCTGTTGATGTTGATACACGTCTCGTCTTCTCGCATGCTCGGCTGCGAGTGAGAGTTTGACCTGGAATACAGATGGATTTTTATGACTTTACATGAGTTGTGCGTACAGTTTGCAATTAAAACCCTGTAATACCCACACTTAAACACATTTCACTTTTTGGATAATTATAAAAAATGCACTAATTTACCCACCGTTTTGGGAATTACTACGTAAACTACTGCAAATCATGACCAGGACTGTAGTTGTCCCATACAAACTTTGTCCCCCTTTTTCACCCCCTAAGGGGTAGAATTTCGGATTAATTTCTTTCTTATCGGATACCTACGTCATACAAAGAACACACCCTCCAGGTTTCAGCTCTCTACGATCAGCGGACGATCAGTCAGTCAGGACAAATCATTTCAAATGTATATATTTTGTGGGGTTTTCATCCATATTTTCATAAATAAACTCTATTTCTGAAGTCGTATTTCGCGATCGACATCATCAAATAGTCTTACGGAATCAGCACCCTGGAGGGAGTCATGCGGGTTGACTTATCAAGGCACTAACCTGATATAAGTGATGGCTGAATGTGCATACTGTGCTGGCGGAGTGATGGCAGCTGGAGAACCTTCCACCACCTGGTCCAGCTCTATGTTCTCAGGGGACGACTGGGAACTCGCTATAACACACACAATTTTGTACATGTTTAACTTGGATTCCATTGAAACATTAGCTTAAATGGCAGGTACTGCCTGTTGATCTAGAATTGAGAAAGTAAAAGCAAGGTCTAACAGCACAAGTGAAGGGGAAATTCCAAAAACATTGAAAATTTTTATCAAATCGTGACAGCTAAATAAAAGTGCTACAAGAGGAGTCAAAATGATCGTAAAGGCCTAAAGTATCGTATATTTTTAAATTTTGAAAATAGGCTGGTATTACGTCGTCTTCGTTTATTTACTTACTGAGAGCAGCTCAAATTAGTGTCATGCGACTTGGAAGTCGAGCATGACTTGTATACAGTGAAGCTATGTCACACGAGCGATTCAAAAATAGAGCCCCTGTAGATTTTTCCTCTTGTGATGCGGAAACCTAAAAATCAACTTACGTATCGAATAAGGCTTCATCACAACCTCAGCTTTCTGCCTCGGTATAACAAAGCTCTCCGGAAAGAAGACCCTCGCATCAAAGCTGATTGGTCTCATCTTGTGGTCGTCCTTTGGTCTCGGGTCCTTGGATCCTGATGAGGATGAGGTCCCGGAGAATGTGCCGCTTGTGTGGGTTGATGTGTGTGCGCTGCGGGGGATGGTGTCACGTTCGTATGGTTCTTTGTGGCGGCGAGGGTCTTGGTATATCTTGTGGGCTGTCGACATGGAAAAATAACCTATTATACAATGTGATGCCCTTAATCGTTTGTTACACAGAAAAAACAGGATTCTTAAAGTAATAAATAATACTCTCCCTATAAATGTTTTTTTTTAAATATAAAACGTATGATTTGGAATTTATGTAGCTTCGAATTGCGGTAGGTACCTATAGCTAACTCTTCTTGTACTTTGGTGTAAAATTCTTACTAAAAGTATTTAGAGGGGTATTTCGAGTACTTACCGACAGCAAAAGGCGGTGAATAAACATTCTCCCTACTGTCAGAATGTTCTAGAAGTCGTCTCAACGTGTTCTGTAAACCTTCACCGGCACTGATCGTGCGACGAGCGCCTCCAACACTACGAGTTGTGCCATCTGGAATACGGAAGAGCTAATATTATATCCGTGTAGAGAAACTAAACATAAGCTATAAGATACCGTAGTTTTTATCTATATCGGTTAAGCTGTTTGACAGTGTAGACAACTTAAAATTAGTCTTATATTTAGTGAAGATCTAATGAGGATCTTCGAAGCGCTGAGCAGAATATCTTCTCATAATGCTGTAAATTTCTCAGTTCACTGGAAACGGCCCTTTAACTACCTACCTACTAGGTAGGGATTAAAATTTATCCATATCGATTAAGCTGTTTCACGGTGAAGACAACCTCAAGTTGGTATGATATATGGGAAGATCTGATGAGGATCTTCGAAGCGCTGAGCAGAATATCATCTTAAGATGCTGTAAATTTCTCACTTCACTGGAATCGGCCCTTTAACAACCTACTGGATAGGGATTAAAATGTATTCATATCGGCTAAGCTGTTTGACGGTGAAGACAACTTAAAATTGGTATTATATTTGGTGAAGATCTGATGAGGATCTTCGGAGCGATGAGCAGTATATCTTCTCAAAATGCGGTAAATTGCTCATTTCACTTGAACCGGCTATTTAACTACTAGATATAGGTTTGGAACACTTGGAACCAGCTTCTCACACAAAACTCCTCGAGGTCTACTGTTCGCAGAACTACTAGTTTTACTAGATTCATTACTCACAAGGATTGCAGCAGGCATCGTTGTTGAGGGCTCCAGAACTGACGAGATGACAGCCCCCAGCTGCTATCGCTTGACTTAGACCACTGCTCACCTACAAAAACAGGCAAAAAATATACCTACTTCACTTGTCCTAAAGCTGTGACAAACGAGGCGCCAAGAATAAAGATCTATTCGCACAGCACAGTGACGACACAGTGACGGCATAGTGACCACAGTTCAGTACCGTACCGTTCCGTGACGTGCTATTCGTACATGTCAGTGTCAGAGTCAGTACCGACACGGCGCAGTGATTTTATCGCAAGGGTTACCATAACTTTTTTTTTATTTATTATTTAAAACTTTCGTGCGCGAGTCCAACTCGCACTTGGTTGGTTTTTTAAATTATATTATGTAAAAAAACGAGAGCGAGCAAAGATAACGACCGCAAAATTTCCGATATTTTGACTGCGGTTGCGGTGCTAGGAAAAATGAATGTAGGGGTCGATCGTGATAAATACGGGCAACACACGGACCAATTCAATTAACTTTACATCGTCCTTCTTGAAACACTGCGACCGTGTCAGGCAAAATATTGTCCGCTACAAATTCACGCCGGATCGTCGTGACGTCGAGACGTCACTGTCACTGACCAGTACGAATAGCTTAGTACAAAAAGTATGCAACAATATCATTTTTCACTGACACTGATGGATACGTCACGGTACGGCACGTGTCGGCATTGTGTCGTCACTGTGCTGTGCAGATAGGCCTTAAGGGCAGACTCCAGAGTGAAAATTAAGGCACGTACAATTTTTCAAGTCAGCAAAGTGCTGTGATTTTCCTAAACGAATATTAGGTAAGAGTTAATATGTTATCGTGTAGATTACTATTAACCATTTAATCATAAAAAAATATCAAATTCAGCACTATTACGTACAAAATTTCCCGTAAAAAATATCGTTATGTAGGTACATAACGATAACATAACGATAAGGTAGGTACCTTATTCAGCCCTTTAATGCCAATGACCCTATGAACCATCATAGGCATCATTGGCATTAAAGGGCTACAGTTTGCAATTACACTGTGGTTCTAGTATTGTCTCTTTACCCTCAGTGGCAGTTCAATGCCCATGACCCTATAAAGGTCAGAACTACCGTTTGACATTACACTGTGATTCTAGTCTACTTACCCTCAGCGGCAGTTCCTGTTTCCTATCCAGCACTGTCTCCGACTTGACGTAAAACGCCTTGGTTTCAGCTAACAGCTCAACAGCTGATTTGCGCTTCTGTTGCGGCGCGTGCTGCGCCAGCGACCGTGGCGCCGCCATCTCCTTCTTACGGGGGAGCTTGAAACTCGCGAACAGAGAGTCGGCTAGTCTACGCCTGGAAACAAAGAAGATAGATAATAGCACCATAAAAAACAAAACACAAAATTAATTCTAACAAAGTACTTCCATAAAAAGTATTAAAAATAAAATTAGAAATTATAAAAAATTAAAATATATGGCACAATGGCACAATGCTTCAAGCGATCTCATCCAGGCAACCTTTATTACAGTTACACAATAACAGCGCACAGTGTTTGATAGGCCTCAAAAATTTCCCTGGAAAAAGAGAAGAAGATGTAGGTACTTATAACCTGATCTTACCTTGGAGGAGACTCAAAAGACCTGGAAAATGAAGCCGCAGCAGTAGCTCCCTCGAACTTCTTCCGCACCTCCTCGACCTTCGACCAGCCCGACTCGACGTTCAGCCGCCGGTTTAGCGGCGTACTTTGTGACGCATGCTTGGTAAGCTCCTCGCGCGTCTTTTTTACTGATACCTGCTATTAATTCAGAAAAATAAGGTTGACTATTTAATTGATTATTGACTGGGATATACACAAAAATAATAATGGCTTGTCAATACTTAAGCATATTACATCTCATTTACTCTCGTTGTTAGGAAGAATTTTATGTATTGTTCGTAATGAAAAGCACAATGTTTACCTCGGGTGAAATACTCATTAGTCCCTCGAACTATTAGCGCCCTAGCTACGCTCGGGCGCCAAACTCCGTCTCGGGACATAATGAGTGACTTTAACACCTAGAGTAACAATGTACTATTAAGCATCTAAAGTCATGTGTTTTTCATTTTCTTCATCAGCATCTGACGCCATTACACTTAAAGGAACTTCAAGACCCTCACCTCCTTGCTAACAAGTAATTTTTGTTGGAAGTTTTTACCATTATTCTTTTTATCCAAAGAGGTATTTTTATCAAGTATCAGTTGGAATTAATCCAGACTTTGTATGAAGAGTTGAAATAAACAATACGTAACAGTGAGACTCTAACATAGTTATCGTAAAAACTTAATAACTTTGGATCTCCGAACTGGATAAAACTCGAGAGTCTAAGCCTATTCGATAGCTGATGCTTTTATGAATTCCGTACCTACTTCAAAAGGTAAACATAAGGTATAAGATCACTTTCTTGTCCGTCTGTCCGTGCGTCTGTCGCCACCTATTCTATCAGGAACGGGTGGACCTAGCAAGTTGTTTATAATGATTACCTCAGCAGGCACGAGGTCACGACGCCTCGCGTTCCTCGCCTCTTGGCATCTCTCTATGAACTGTCTTCGGCGCAGCGAGAACGTTGCCGCGTGCTCCTCCTCTTCATCCAAACATCTGGAAACATCAGGGTTTGTAAACCTTAGATAAAGTGGAGAAGCTAAATTGACACCAGCGCACATAAAAGTAAAATACTTTATTTTCTTGTAGCCACGGATCACGTTATCAGTGGGTAAAAATATTTATTTGTTTTTGGTTGGAAACATACAACTTTCATCAACTTTGAACGATCAGTGGCTACTGACTGTTAAATCAAGGCACAGGCTAAAAACAACTGGTTGTAGAGACATGAAAGGTGTTTGTGAAGTGTAGGTGTTCTCTAAAAAGGATTATTTGAAATTCCTTGCCTAAAATGTGATATATAAAAGCTAGGTAGAGAATGATTCAACGAAATGGCTCATCATTATACAATCAACGGTCAAAAGTCTCTACCCATCGTAACGTTTACAATCCTGTGCAGCACTATTTGAACATTTTAGCAACGTAAGTGGATCGATCCCACGTCAGTTGGTGTAGCGGGTGGCGGCTTATACCACTCACACAACTAAAGACATAGCTAACATGTTGAAAATAATAATCACACTGGGTACTTTTAATGTTTTTTTTAATGTTTGTGTGTAACGTCTATTAGAAGAAGGTCGTAAGTCCAATACTTGTTAATAGTATTATTGTGGCAAACTGATCATTTACTTATAACCCATACTGTACATACCTGCTGCGAGTAATATGGATCAATAAAAGGTTTTTTAAAACCTTGATACTATTGATAATATAACAAGAAAAAGAACAATTGAATTGTTTTTCCTCACCTGATGGAAACTTTAGGGTTTCAAACCTTAGATAAAGTGGAGAAACTAGACTAATATTATAAAGCTGAAGAGTTTGTTTGTTTGAACGCGCTAATCTCAGTAACCGGTTCGAACATTGACTTCATATTGACTTAGTATATAATGGGTTCGAATTAAAAAAAAGGAAATTGTCTTGGATAGAAGGCTATAGGCTATTTTTTATTTTGATATTCCCATGTGATCAGGACCTACGCGGGCGAAACCGCGGAGCGCAGCTAATCACTACATAGTATAAAACAAAGTCGGTTTCTCTGTCCCTATATCCCTATGTATGCTTAAATCTTTCAAACTACGCAACGGAATTTGATGCGGTTTTTTGTAATAGATAGAGTGATTCAAGAGGAATGTTTATATGTATACTTAATACATGCATAATATAACCGTGCGAAGCCGGGACGGGTCGCTAGTGTGATATACAGGGTTATTGGAAATTATACTAGCAAGCCGTTCAGGGCTACTTCTGTGCATCTAAACAAACAACTTTAGTTTTACGACTTTTGGAAATTCGAATTTTTTTTCGAAAATTTTGAGGTTAGGTTTACCTGAAAATCAGCTGTTACTTACACGGAGAGGTCAGTTACCTTAAAATTTTATTTATTTTTTAAGTTTCATCTACTATTCTTGGTCTGAATGACCTTCGTTTTAAAAAATCAGCTGTTTTTTGAATTTACATAACCTCAAAATTTTCATTTTTTTTTCGAATTTCCAAAAGTCGTAGAACAAAAGTTGTTTGTTTAGGTACACAGAAGTAGCCCTCAACGGCTTGCTAGTATAATTTCCAATAACCCTGTATAAAAGCTAGTAGAAAATGATTCAACGGAATGGCTCATCATCATCATTGTAGCTTTGCGAGATTGCCGTACGTACCTAGCAGGCTGCGCCAGATGCTGATGGCAGGGTTGGTAGCAGGAGAGGGCGGCCATGGCGAGGCGCGGGCGGGCGGGACCTCCAATCGGTCATCATTCGAGCACCGGAACGGTACTTCGCCCCCACTTAACACATTCGAACTATCTGTAACAATGAAAGAAAGACATTTGAAGATTATATTTTAAGCTATTGCACATTAAGCTATTGTATAGTTTTTATCGCATAAAACCTAAGACCCCCACTCCGCTTATCATGTTGCTCGGCCGAGCGTTCGCTTAAGTTCGGAGATAACCAATCTACAACTAATACATCTCACTGTTTTTAAAGAACAATCAGTAGTAGGTAGATTTTTATATCACTGAATTTTAAAGTTTTAGGTAGATAAAATTACAAATCGCAGGTAGGTATTGCAAAAAATAGGGGTAGTGAAGTGGATTAGGGGGGCCTTGAAACGATAACCAGAAGTGCGATAAAGGTTTATAGAAATTTGATAAACACTTCGAAACACGATTAGAGTGATTTGCCTCGATAGAAAAAAATCGTGAAAATCCTTAAAAATCGTCATTTTTATTTCAATTTTACGGCGATTGTGAAGAAAAAACAAGTACAAAATTTATATTTTCATAAACTTTACATCAAATCCCATAAGGTAGTACAGATGATTTTCACTAGAATAGATGTGGGTCTTTTAATTACATAAAACAGTTAAAACGGCCATTTCGTGGCGCGCGGGGGAAAGGGATAGAGTCATCGCGCGGCGCGCGAGTGGAAAAGGGATAGGGGTTTTCAGGTCCTACTTCACCTTAACCACTTTACTACCCCTATTTTTTCTGGGCCCTTTACCGCCCCCTTCTAGGCCTCCAGCGCCCACAGGGGGGCGTTATCGCCCACTTTGAGAAATACTGATATAAACAAACAACTTTAGTTCTACGACTTTTGGAAATCCGAACATTTTTTAAACATTTTGAGGTTATGTTTACCTGAAAATCAGCTGTTCCTTATACGGAGAGGTCATTAACCTTAAGATGATACTACATATTTTTTAAGTTCTAGCTTCTGTTTTTTTCTGTTAGTCTGTTCAAAAAAACCAGTTATGCTGCTAACGGTATCAATAATTAATAAAGGAAATGTATTATAACCGATTTGTAATCTTAGTAATCGTATCGGAAATCGATTACACAATTAACGACATAATTACAGTTGTGTCATCGTCATGTCATCGTTCAACTGGTGAAAGTGTTGATCATCATATTCTTGATGCATTTAAATAATATGAAAGTTTGTAAACATTGATAGACCTTTTTTAATTAAGTTATATGGTACGGTCGGCTGCATAATTGCAGACCTACCGTAGAGCTCCAAAACGGCTGTTATAAGAATGTTTTCAACACCAGCAAGATTCTAGGCACCTGCTTTAGGTGAAGTTTAAAATCTTCTAACTCATCAACTAATCAAACAAAAATTATTAGAATGCAAACATTCCTATAATAGTAATTTTCGAACTCTACCGAGGGCTGCAATTATGCAGCAGACTGTACCTGCAGGTAATAAGGGCCACATAACGGTTCTTTAAAAACCTTAATAGTAAATAGTAACCTTAAACCTTAGTGACAAAATAACAAAAAAATAAATGAATATTTTTTTTCACATTGACCTTATAGCAAATATTTATTCCCTATATTTACGAAATATTTAGTTTTTAATGAAGGCGGCAGGCCCATAAACGGTATTTGGTTTATTGACAATAAAAAAAAACAATTCAGTAACCTATTTCTATCTTCCTCTTATCTATTTATTTTCTTGTTATTTTGTCACTTAAGGGGACGCCAACGACCTTGGTGCACCGCCTACTAAATAGTTACTACTGGCACCTACTGGCACCGGTCGCCTTCGTTGGTGAAAATTGTTGATTGTTACGAATGTGTTTTATTTTTCTCAAAAGTGCTGAGATGGAATTGTAGGTGAGATTTTTACCGACATTGTGGTGTGATTTTGAGCCAAACATTTCCTATAGTTTTTATGCTATCCTAAAATTAAGAATTAAAACTAGTCTAGCTTTGAAATGACAAAGAATTTTCGCCTCGAAAGTACCCCAAAATATCGGTAAAAATTTCACCTACAATTCCATCTCAGCACTTTTGAGAAAAACAAAACATATTCGTTACAATCAACAATATTAGTTGTAAGCGACGAGTATTTCTGGCGCGTTGCGTTTGGCAACATTCGCAGCCTTAAATCAACGTTTTTAAAAAACCTTTTAGTTGCCGTTATTACCTGCAGGTACCTTAGGTATCTTTTAGGCAAAAACTAAACTGTACATTATGTACGATTTAAAAATGCATTTAAATAATAACCATCTACTTTAAAGATTGCTTTTAAAAGCATTATAATTAAGTTCAACTAAGATGGTTTCCTTTGATTACGACATTTGTGTTCGATGATTACTAGAGCTTGAAATACTATAATAATTGATGACCTCTGTGGCGCATCGGGCGAACATCCGCCTTTGACGCAGAAGATTGTGGGTTAGATTCCCGCCTTAAGAGAATCATGAGTTTTCGATACGCGGCGCGAGTAGGTATTTTCAAAAATGACCCGTATCGTGCGATAGAGAGAGTTTAAGTTCGGACGTAATTGTCTTCATTTTGCTTTCAAATAATGTTGCGGGCCGTAACGTTTTTACCCCCTTTGTCCTTCACAAAATGAAATAAATTTGGTCTCATTTAATTCACTGCATCTTATTCTAGGTTTATACGTTTTTCCTTTTTGGTAATTCAGTTTAGTGTATTAAAAAACAATTGAAACGCTCGATGAAGTTTTTAAGTCAAAAATATAGATATTCAGATACTGACTAATAACTTTTATCTTAGGCAATATTTCTTTATAAAAAACAAAAAAAACGTGTTTATTCCAAGTTTAGACCAAAGATCCATAAGGTCCGTTTTTATTTTATTAAACCTAGTTAAACCTAGTTTTCCATTAGATCTATAACATTTTCAAAAAAAATCAAAATCGGACTTCGTTTATGGGGGGGAAAACGTTACCGCTTTTTGTATGGAAATTTACAGCCTCACACTGGCCTTAACAAATATTTATGTTCAGACGTTTAGCCTTTGTGGAGCTGAGCGGAGTTAGTGAATGATAAAAATTAATCGATTATATTTGACACCAAATCGTTCCGCGTCAATACATCGATATTCTCACACGTCAAACCTTTTTGCCCTCGTCTAGAAAGTTTGCGCGGGAAAACGAAAGTACCAACAAGATAATGAACGAGATTTTTTCTCCAATTATCTATCCGAGATTAAATGTACCAGTTATTGTGGGAATTAGTTTAAAAAGACAATGGTAGAGTGATTTGTTTCCATCTTTTCTGGGCTTTACAGAAAAAAAAAACTTGAGAGATGTCAAGAGACACCCGGATGGAACGAAGTTCCTTTCGATTAAGTAGTGAAGAATTTGTTATTATTTTTTTTTTGTTAATAATCGTGACACCACACTGTTCAATGCTAAATAGAAAGACGAAACGAAAATTTCTGGAATAAAAAAAATACTTTCTATGAGAGAGAGAGAGAGAGACAGACAGAGTAACACGCGCACGCTGTACGGCTTACAACTATAGCAATAAGTGTCGTTACAACTTTTGATCTTATTTTTTTCCGTCTAATAATAATCCTCTCCCTATATAGACGCTAGAGAATAATTTTGCTTGTTATCCTACTAATATTATAAATGTGAAAGTTTGTGTGTGTGTGTGTGTGCGTGTGTGCTTGTGTGTGTGTGTGTGTATGTATGTTTGTTACTCCTTCACGCAAAAACTACTGGACCGATTGCGACGAAACTCGGTATGTAGATAGCTGGAGACCTGGATTAACACATAGGCTACTTTTTATCCCGATATTCCCACGGGATCGGGACGTACGCGGGTGAAACCGCGGGGTGCAGCTAGTTAATAAATATTCTTGAAACTAATAACTAGTAAGGTAAGGGAACCTGCGGGTAATAAGGGCCACCTGGCACCTTAATTTAAAACTAAATATTTTGTAAAAGGAAGGCCCTTAAATCAATATATGATTTATTTTCAATCTGAAAAGAAAAACAATTCATTTGTTTATTTTCTTTTTAATTAGTCACTTTATATCAAGGTTAAAAAATACCTTTTTGTTGCCCTTATTACGCGCAGGTACCTTATTCCTAATTTAAGAATATTGCTTTCAAATTAAGAATACTGCTAATCATTTTTAAGATTTTTTCTAAATTACTTCTTGACCACCTTTTTCTATTAGAAGACTAGTGAGGAGTCTTAAATTGTTATATAACTTAATTATCTGTATGCAGTACACTACTTAGTTAAATATTTATATATTCTAGGCAAACATAATAATTTCGTGGGAAATGTAAATATTTTAATCATAGAATATGTCAACTTAATAAAATTAAATCATAATTATTATGCAATAGAAAGATGTAAAATTTTAAAATTATATAAATAAATAAATAAATAAATATTTCAGGACATATTACACATCGCCATCCAGCCCCAAGCTAAGCAACTTAATGCTTGTGTTATGGGTATATTGGTACTAGCTGCGCTCCGCGGTTTCTCCCGCATAAGTCCCGATCCCGTGGGAATATCAAAATAAAAAGTAGCCTACAGCCTTCCACGATAAATGGACTATCCAACGCAAAAAACAAAAATTCAATTCGAACCAGTAGTTCCTGAGATTAGCGCGTTCAAACAAAGAAAATCTTCAGCTTTATAATATACTAGCTGACCCGTGCCCACTTCGTTGGGCATTTATTTTATTAATATATTATTAAAAATTAAATTATCTATACTAATATTAAAAAAAATACTTTTTGTAACTTAAATATAAAAGTTAGACATATGCTGTCGTTGACTTTTTTGTAGGCATTTTCAAGCTCCACATCTTTTCTATAGAACCCAAAAATATATCTTTCATAGTTAAGGCAGCGTTCGTAAGAAACGCTTTCATTCGACCGTTTTTTCTCCGATTCACTTTGCAAAACGGACTACCACGTAAAAGCCTTTTTATTTTTCGGTTTTTTATATAACCTATGACACTCAGCAATAATGTGGCTTTCTATTGGTGAAAGAATTTTTAAAATCGGTTCAGTAGATCCCGAGATTACTTACCCCTTACAATTTAACAAATATACAAACACACAAACTTTACTTCTTAATAATATTAGTATAGACTTAGCGACCCGCCCCGGCATCGCACGACTATATTATGCATGTATTATACATATAAACCTTCCTCTGGAATCTATTAAAACTCTGTCTATTAAAAAAAATCGCATCAAAATGCGTTGCGTAGTTTTAAAGATTTAAGTATACGTATGGATATAGGGACAGAGAAAGCGACTTTGTTTTATACAATGTAGTGATAGAGATAGTGATGAAGTGTAGATTAGCTTCAGGTGACCAAAGCGCTGGCTGCTACTTTGGTCAAGCAACGGATCGGCATTGCCATCCAAAGAGGCAATGCAGCGAGCCTTTTGGGCACCCTACATAGGGATACTTATTTACATGTTTAATAAGGTACTTGCTGGTAATAAGGGCCACTAAAATGTTTTTTTTAAACCTTGATTTTAGTGACAAAATAATAAGAAAATAAACAAATGAATTGTTTTTCAGATTGCGAATACTGGTTGATCAGATTAAAACAAAAGCGATCGAACCGGAAACAAATGACGATCGAAAAAAAAGTAAAACCGGCCAAGTGCGAGTTGGACGCGCGCACTAAGGGTTCCGTATACCATGTTGTATGTGGGAGCACCACTTAATTTTTTTTCTATTTTTGAACGGCAACAGAAATACATAATCTGAAAAAACTGCCTTGCTATCACGGTTCACGAGATACAGCCTGGTGACAGACAGACAAACGGATTGACAGTGAAGTCTCAGTAATAGGGTCCTGTTTTTACGATTTGGGTACGGAACCTAAAAATCAAACTACTTCTCCCAAAACTCATCTACACAGTTTGAATTTCTATCAAAAACTTCCGCCTAAACTATTCACCCAATGAACTTCACAAGTACTCGTTATGTACCTATAAAAACGTGCCGGCCCATTGATATCAATCTCATCCATTCATTTATCAATCGCTTTGAAGATGAAACCCGTTACGTTTCTACAAACTTACCAATACAGTTGCGAGTGGCGCTAGCGTCTATGCGACCTTTAAGAGAAGTTTTAGTTCGAGAAAATTCCGACTGTATGAATAACTCGGTCAATACTGCACATACTCTCTCACGATTTGTTCCGCAGTGTTTCTAACGATTACTTCTTTGTGAATGAACTTTTTGAATTAGGAATCTTTTAAAATTAGAACGCATTTTGTTTTTCTTTTTAAGCGGTTTGGCGCCTATTTAACATTTTTAATCTGTTTTCGTACAATATTCTTTCACGTTAGAGATTGTATTTTGTTTGTTTTTCAATTCTTGGGTTAAGTGATTTAATTTGGGACTTTTCGTGCATTCCTTAGGCTAGTATTTAGAATAACATGGTCGGTAATTCCAAAAATAGTAACTAGGAAAAATTCGATGGGTGCCTGGAACAAAGCTGCAATCGACAAAACACAAATGTTCAGTAGAAAAGATTTAGTGAAACCTTTAATAATTACTAAACTATGAGTCGTATGAAAACGATTTGTATATCAAACGATGCGTTATTTTTTTTCGAGTTTTCTAATGGTATACCTAAACTCAGAGTGCCTAGGATATACCTAGAAATAGTAAAAAATCATATTGCTGCTTCAAACATTAAAAGTCGTTACCGTAAGAGTCCATTGTGGTTATATTCCAGTAAAAAGTGCGAAATCAATCAAACAGTAATAGTCTATTGCAGCGTTGTACGCTGACCTGATGGATTTATAACGAATACACTAGTGATATTACACGAATTTAATAATCAATTTAGAAAATGTACTCGTGAATACTGTGTACCTACATTGTATAAATATAGTTGTATTAATATGAGCACAAAGTTAATTTACTTAGAGTATTACGTAAATATCTGTTAATATTGCAGTGGAATTCATTTGCAAATAATTTTAAATTATTATAAAATTATTTATGGTTTTCTTGTTATTTCTCTTGGTACATACCTACTTTCTATCATTATTTATCCATTAAACTTTTCTGCATTGCTTTAAGATTGAATGGGAGAGAAAATAATGCATTTGCCATTCAGTTTGTTATATTTTAAGTTTCAAATATTAATGTAGGTATAACCTATATTAATATTTCAACTAGTAGCAACTACAACAATTGCAAATAATCTTATTATTGGCTATGTATTTATATAAAGATATTATGTAAAACAACGAAAACTACTGCTCTAACTATGTCTATTTACGAAAAACACAGTAATTATTATATCCTAGCAGTGCTCTGCGGTTTCAACTCCCGATTCCGTAGGAATATCGAGATAAAAAATATTCTATGTTACTTCCAATAAAACAATGTATTTTCATACTAAGACTCATTAAAATCGGTCCAGTAGTTTCAAGCATATTCGTTACACACAAAAAGCAAAACAATTTAATTTTCCTCTATATAATATTATAGACTAGCAGCACTCCGCGGTTTCACTCGCGTAACTCCCGACCCCGTGGAAATATCGGGATAAAAAGTAGCCTATGTTACTTCCAATGAAACAATGTATATTCATACTAAGAATCATAAAAATCGGTCGAGTAGTTTCGTAGCCTATTCGTTACAAACAAAAAGCAAAACAATGTAAATCTTTCCTCCTTATCATATTAAAGACTAGTAGCACTTCGCGGTTTCACCCGCATAACTCCCGTTCTTGTGGGGAAATTTCGGGATAAAAATAGCCTATGTTACTCCCAATGAAACAATGTATCATCATACTAAGGTTACATACTAAGGTTACTACATACTAAGGTTACATACAAAAAACGCAAAACAATTTAAATCTTTCCTCTTTATAATGATATTGACCAGCAGCGCTCCGCAGTTTTACCCACGTCACTCCCGAATCCGTGAGAATTTCAGGATCAAAAGTAGCCTAGTTACTCCCAATTAACCAATGTATCCTCATACAAAGTTTTATCAAAATCGGTCCAGTAGTTTCGGAGCTTATTAGTTACAAACAGAGAGCAAAAAAAAATCTGTCCCCTTTATGATAATATAGACTAGCAGCGCTCTGCAGTTTCACCCGCGTAACTCCCGATCCCGTTAGAATATCGGGATAAAAAGTAGTTTAGGGACTCCCAATGAAACAATGTATCCTCCCTCATACTAAGATTCACCAAAATCGGTCTAGTAGTTTCGAAGCCTATTCGTTCCAAACGAAAAATATTTCCTCTTTATAATTATACAGGTTTATTGATAGACTAGCAGCGCTCCGCGATTTTACCCGCTTAACTCCCGATCCCGTGGGAATATCGGGATAAAAGTAGTCTATGTTACTAACAATGAAGTAATGTATCTTAATACCAAGATTGATCAAAATCGGTCTGGTAGTTTCTGAGCCTAATCGTTAAAACATAAAAACAAAAATATTATATTAGTATAGATAGTATAGACAATGTTATTTTTACTTAAAGTTTGTGACACAGCATAATAAACTTATAAGAAAAACAGTCGCGTACTACGAGTAAGCATATTTGACTTGTTACCTACTGCATAATAATATGATTTTTTTTTCCATAGTATATATTTTTTTATTTATTTAATTAGTAAGTTTAGTATTTTAGATGCATGTCATACAGATTACAATTTGTCTCAAGAAAATAACAATGATACCAACCAATGTCTGGCAGACAGTAATGTAACAGTTTTTACTTATAAAATACCCTTACAATTTGCTATTTAAATGGCAAACAAGTAGGTTACCGCATTGTTTATTGAAAATCCATCGAAATATTTTTTTTCTTGGAAGAAAACCGTAATATTCATTAACCAGTGCAAGTCGTAAATATTTTGTACAGTAATGTCTATTGTGAATCAATGTACAAAATTTATTTCGTGGAACAAAGCCGCAATGGACGTTACCTGAAGAAAGTTGAAAAAAAAAGTTTATATTTGTATATAGAACGTTTATTCCGGTAAAAAAAATCGAATGATGAATGGGTAATAACGAGGCAATAGCCATAGTGCTTTTGCTAACTTAGCCAGTTTTCATTTTAAATATGTGAAAAAAATCCACAAGGTGTATCCGGGTCCGTAGAACACGAAAATGGCTTAACCGGAAAACTGTCACTATGGATATTGCGGCTTTGTTCCAGGCACCCATCGAATTATACTTAGTAGAGTATGTGGTAGAGTTTGGGGAATTTTAAAATGTGACAACACCATTATTTACATAAGTACCAATAATGGTGTTGCCACATCTTAGAAAATTCTTTTTCGAACTTTAAATTAAATGTACCTATCTAATTATTTTAATGCATTTTTTGTTAATGTAAACCGGCGAGTAATATGGGCAACCTGTAATATTTCATTAAAAAAAGGAAAATTACTTAAAAATCACTACATTGTATAAAATAAAGTCACTTTTCGCCGTCCCTATGGCCCTATGTCCCTATTTCCTTTTGTATGCTTAGATCTTTAAAACTACGCAACGGATTTTGATGCGGTTTTTTTAATAGATAGAGTGATTCAAGAGGAAGGTTTATATGTAGGTACTATAATACATGCATAATATAGTCGTGCGAAGCCGGAGCGGGTCGCTAGTAGGTCATAAACATTTGCTATATTGTCAATCTGCAAAACAATTAATTTGTTTAAGTATTTTCTAGTTTTTTATCACTTATTTTAAAGTTTTAAAAAACCTTTTAGTTGCCCTTATTACCCGCAGGTACCGTACGGTACTATGTTCACGTAAAAAAAAATTAACTTCGCAATTTGTTGCACTCTCGAGCTGCAATTCTATTCACTCCGAAGGTTCTCATCATAGATTCTCACTTTATTAGACCACCCTTGAGGTAAAAAGAATCATCAAAATCGGTTAGTAAGCAAAGACGTTATTCCGAAAAAGCCAAAGCCAATTAAAAAAAAATACAGTCGGATTGAGAACCTTCTCCTTTTTTTGAAGTCGGTTGAAAATAATTTTCTTAAAAGGTAAAAAAGAAGTGCGGGTAGGACTCGCATACGATGGGTTCCGTATGGGAACCCCACTTAATTAGTTTTTCTTTGATTTTAGTATTTGTTGTAAGAGTAATAATAACATTATCTGTGAAAATTTCAACTGTCTAGCTATCACGGTTCATGAGATACAGCCTGGTAACAGACAGACAAACTGACGGACGGACAGTGAAATTTTCAATCATTATAAAAATCAAAAATTATATCTTGTTAATTTAGAAAGACGTGATAAAAACAATATTATGCTTGTAGGTTTTCCAATAAAATGTCAAAATTAAAAAAAAACACAATGGCCTTCCAGTCGGTCAAAATATCTAGCAACTAAACATTAAACACAGGCACATTATTTACTTTTAGGCAATTTACCTATGTAAAGCAGCCTTCATGCCAATGCTTCCTTGGGTTAATACCATGGTATAATCAGAGATAATGCTTGGAGTATTTTGTATATTTCAATAAATACGACTTCATAACAATTTTTTCTATTTTCTTTTATACTTAGTACCTTCTTAATACAAGTAATTTAATAATGTCCAAGTGTTAGGTAAACATTCACGTTCTAAAAAAAAAGTAACGATACGCGAAGTTAAAATTTTCGACCGATTGCGATCTTGACTTTTTGCTAATTTGACCGTTCGCGATTAGAAAATTATCTGAACTTGACCATTCGCGATATGGACCAACCGCTATTTTGACGGTTCGAGATATTGACCAATCGCTATATTGACCGATCGCGATTTTGACGGTTTTTCAGTCATTTGACCGTATGCGATTTTTACCAAACGCGACGGAACGAAGTCATAGGGTCCCGTTTTTACCCTTTGGGTGCGGAACCCTAAAAACGAATCTATTCTAGATAGGTAGGTACTTATACCTATCTAAGACACGCGTCATGTGCTAGTTTAACACCTGATTGCTGACTCTGCACTTGCGTAAGCGCATCGCGCCATCACGCCCGCCATGTTTACTTAGTAAGCAGAAATAAATAGACACGGTTACTATTCAGCTGGTACCTACATCTATTGGCGACCTTTATATGTGGCGCAGAGGGTTGCGGGTTCGATTCCTGCCGAAGTATTTATTTCATCAACTGCTCCGACAGATGGCGCCATATTAAAAATGTATGAAGAAACCACCGAGCGGTCAACTTTGCCAGCTGAGAGGTTTTAATTGTTTATTTATAAAAAAATTATGTACCTACTTCTATACCTACCTAAGTAGTCACTTATACTTATAAGACATATCAAATTATTTAAAAAAACATAACCCTCCCTTTTGGCTACGCCGTAGTCGGGTAATTAATAGTTCAAATGAACAAATACGCAAAAAAAAAATGTGAGCCGTCACGGGACGCCTGGCAGATGTGAAACATCGACATTATTTTGTAAAAGTAATATGCAGAAAAGAACATATTATTGTGATAGAATCGCACAGTCGATTACGGTGTGTACACACTACTGCATATAGACTGTATATATATACCATCATATAGCGGCATGCGTCGCCACGCCAAAAATCGGTTTTACGTGCGGCTATAGATGTTTCACACAGGGACTTAAAACGTTATCCATAACAGAATGTTTAACGTTATAAAAACGTTATAATAGTATCGGTATCTCAGCAAACATTTCGTTATCGATCTTTTGTATAACGTTTTACGAGTAACAGAACGAAATTTTAACTGCAAAAATAACGTTATTATAACGATAAATACGCGACGTTGCCAAACTTATTCATTTTACAAATCCGCGCCACGCGCGGCGGAATTTGCGCATCAGTTGGTAAAAGCGAAATGGGTCAAAAAAAAATCAACAAAGTTTACAGATATTTCAATCTTGAGGATAATAATAAGACCTCAAAATGTTTAGTTTGCGAAAAAGTTTTAAAGGTAAGTTAAGAAAGAAGTAGATAGTAAGTAGGTAGTAATGTGTAGTATTTTCTAAAAAAAAAACTAATATTTTCTAAGAAAATCGGCTTATTAATATTTATTTTTTTACAATAATGCCGATTTCCTTAGAAAATATGAATGTTTTCAATTTTTTTATAGAATCTTTTATGTTTCTCCGAAGAGCCCTTGCGATAGGCAGCAATAAAAAAAAATATTAAAGATTGCTCATAATTTTTTTACTCTAAAAAATTAAATGCTCCGCAAGTCGCAAATGGATCAAGCTGTTTGTGTGGTTTGTGGTGCCTTATTAAAGGTAAAGAGTTGAACTAACACGCCTCAGTGATGAAAGTTATCGACTTTGGTTTTGATGCTAAAGGCCAAATTTTCTAGTACTTTTTTAAATAATGCCGATTTTTTCGGAAAATATTAATGTTTTGAATGTTTTTATAAAATATTTTATGTTTTTATAAAGAAGCTCTAGCGATTAGTAAAAAAAACCACGATAGTTAAAGATTTGGTCATAAAAATTCAATTGAAAATAAAGTATTTTCAATGGCTTCTATTTTCCAAAGTCATCGATATAGCAAGCTGTTTGTGGTATCAAATGAGAGATATGAGTTGAACTAACATGCCTAAAAGTTAGAGTGCGTAAGCTGCTCTGGTTTGTAACCTAGAGACCAAAACATGTGACGTTTCATACATTTTTTTCATATTTTGACGGCTTACGATCTGCATCAAAAACAGCCCTATGTCCATCATTTGCCGTTTCGAGCCACTGTGCGGCAGCGCGCGCGTGCAACGTTGCCGCCGTGTGCGCGCGAGCGGTGGTACCTGGTAGGTACTACCGCTCGCGCACGGTTTCGAACGCAGCGGCAACGTTGCTTGGCCGTAGAAGAGGTGGTTGGTAGGTATTAGGTATATACTAATTGCACTGTGAAAATTTATCGCTACATTATTGATTGGTTTATTTTACTTTTAATCGTAGATTCACTATGATAAAAAAATGTGTTTCGGAAATTTTACCTATTCCTACTAAACATATATCTAACACCAAAGTAATAGTAAATTTCAGGACGTTATGTAACCTTTAGCCTTCTTCGATATTTGAGATATCCAACACTAGAAGAATTATTCAGATCGGTCCAGTGGTTTTGAAGCAAATTCAATACAAACAAACAAACAAAAATCTAATCTTTCCCATTTATACTATTACATAGTACGTACATGTACCTATAGATTACACCCTTACGTAGCCAGAGAGAGCACTGCGTTCGATAGTTCACACGAAGAAAAAGTAAACATTACTTTGAGTAAAAGAGATAGCATAAAAACAATAATTATAACATTATTATATGAATAACAATATTTTTAATAACGTTAAATTGACAATATAACGTAACGTTATTATAACGTTATACATATTCAAAGCTTTGAATAATATCGTTTTGTTATATCGTATCTCTCACAAATAACGTTATCTTGCAATTCCACAGATAACGTTATTGTATTTTACCGGTATTTAAGTCCCTGGTTCACATCAATAAAATAACAATACATTCTAAAAAATAAACAAATCAAAATTATCACAAGCAAGTAGAATAAAGTTAGTTAGATTTAACCAATGCCGTTGAAACTTAAGCGAATTTGTCCTCGCATCTGTTTGCAGAGCTGTTTTAGTCAACTCTCTGTTATTTTAATATTAATTTACAGTCACAAAAAGTAAAATTAGAATGAAGAACCCCTAGCTATCTATATTTATGACAGATGCCTTGCAAGTGTGACTCGCGATGTTCCTAAATAAACATTATAGCTACGGAACTACTGGTTCGAATTGAGCTAAACGGAACTACTGGTTCGAATTGAAAAAATATTTTTGTGTCGGATAGTCCATTTATCGAGGAAGGCTATAGGCTACTTTTTATTTTGATATTCCCACGGGATCGGGACTTATGCGAGTGAAACCGCGGGGCGCAGCTAATTTTTGTTATAAAGCTATTATGTAGCACTAGCAGCGCTCCACGGTTTCCCGCATGTATCTCCCGATCCCGTGGGAATATTGGGGAAAAAAGTATGAATCAATGTATCCTCATACCAAGTTTCATCAAAATCGGTCCAGTAATTTCGGAGCCTATTCGTTACAAACAAAAATCATTCCTCTACTAATACATATCAATAAAGAGTATAAAACAGTCACAAAAAGTAAAATTAAATTGGAATGAAGATGCTATCTATATTTATGACAGATCCCTTGCAAGTGTGACTCGCGATGTCCCTAAATAAACATTGTATCTGCCTGCACTAAGATTTGTCAAACTTCTTCCGAACTATATTTTAAACTGCGTTTCAGAACTACTAGTTTTAGCTTCGGGTGACTAAAGGGTTGGCTCCTACCTCCAACGAGGTAACGCAACCAGCCTTTTGGGCACATTTCCTAGGGACCCTATTCGAACTTTTAATTTTTATTAAATGTAAGTACTATTACCTACTTACATTTAATAAAAATTAAAAGTTATTTAATTTATTTAATTTAATTATTAATTAGATAGTACAATCCATTTGTTAGTAAAATCTTACAGCTATGTTAGTTATCATAAAATAATGTCAAAAAGTCAATGAAATTCATATTTTCTACTAAATTTGTGATCTTTAGTAGAACTATTTCATTCCAGTATCTAATTATAGGACAGTCTAGCCTATCCAGTAATGTGTTCAGAAGACTGCTGGTGCTCCCGCACACGGAGCATCAGCGAAGCAACTCTTTTAGATACTTATTACGCATTAATAAATTTAAGTTTTCATTATTTAATTGGTCTATGTGTACTCGAATATATAAAAAATCTAAAACAAATATTTTAAACCATATAGGATTTGTCTAAATCACAAAATGTCCGGAGGGGGTGCAAATTGTCCACATCCCAAAACGTCCAACCAAACCAAATCTGTCTCCGAATTGTCTCCGAATTCAAATTTAGGGAATAATAATTCAAAAAGATAAGAAACGAATTTTTCGGGGGTAAACAGAAATTTTGATTCCTATTTGTCTCCATTTGGGAACAGGATTCGAGGACACAAAAAAAAACCAGTTTGTGTGCATTTTAAATTTAAAAAATATACTTATCTATCTATCAATCAAAGTCGTAGTCAAGATTTTTTTTACACATTATGATAGGTGAGCGTTTGACCACTATCACACCTGCCTGATGGTAGGTGACGATGCGGTCTGAGATGTGGTACACCTTCCTAGAAGATACCTATTCACTCGCGACTTGAAGACCCACAAATTGTACACGTCAGGAAAGACAGACGCAGGCAACTAATTCCATTCCCTTGCAGATAGCTTTAACTTCACTATCACTTCACTATCACTACATAGTATAAAATAAAGTCGCTTTCTCTGTCCCTATTTCTCTTTGTAAGCTTAAATCTTTAAAACTACGCAACAGATTTTGATGCAGTTTTTTTAAATAGATAGAGTGATTAAAGAGGAAGGTTTTTAGATATAATACATGCATAATACAGCCGAGCGAAGCCGGGGCGGGTCGCTAGTAATCTATACATATAAAATGCTTTGTCCTGACTGACTGACTGATCAACGCACAGCCCAAACCGCTAATCTTAAAGACTTGAAACTTGGAAGGAGTGTTCTTTGTATGACGTAGGCATCCGATAAGAAAGGATTTTCCGAAATTCTACTCCTAAGGGGATGTAAAGGGGGGGGGGGTTTGTTTGGGATAATGTGATTCCTTGGTCCAATCTATTTCAAATTTCAACTTCTACGCGGACGAAGTCGCAGGCAAAAGCTAGTCTAATATACATATTATAAAATTCTCGTGTCACAAAGTTAGTTACCATACTCCTCCGAAACGGCTTGACCGTTTTTTATGAAATTTTAAATGCATTAGGTCTGAGAATCGGGTACTATCTATTCTTATTTTGTTTCATTTAGTTTTAAGCTATAGCATAGCTTTTATCGCTGGCTTTGAGCGCGTCGACCGAATCAAGAAATTCCGTAACGAAAATAAAACCTAACACCCCCACTCCGCCTACCATGTAATTAGGCGAACGTTAGCTTAACGTGTATGTATATGGTACGACTGTACGAAGCTCGCACGATGCAATAGCTTTGCCACGGCAGTCCCCGAGTGTTTTTTTGTAAATGTCAAAACAATGTTTGCCAAAACACCTAGTAAGTATCACTATAAGAAAGTCGGGTAGCTCAAAAGAGGTAGAATCTTGAAGGAATGCGGCTTATTAATTCAAACCACACACAGGGGAGTGGGAACAAATGAGCAAACAAATCCCGGAGTCAACATATACCTACCTTACTTCGTGTTTGCTTACAAGAGCTAGCTGTGGTGGAAGTATAATATGGGTACGTTGTTATAAGCAGCGCTCCGCGGTTGGTTAAGAAATTAAGCTTTTAGACCAATTTTTAAGCGAATTAAAACAAGTAAAGAGAAAATTCCGAAAAAAAAGTTTAAAGTGAAGGTTTGTGTGTGTGTATGTATGTTTGTTACTCCTTCACGCAAAAACTACTTAACCGATTGCGATGAAATTTGATATGTAGATAGCTGGAGACCTGGATTAACATACAGGTTACTTTTTATCCCGATATTCAAATGGGAACTTACGCGGGTGAAACCGCGGGGCGCAGCTAGTTAAAGTATAAATGGTACTTACAAGTTTTCGCGAAAATATAATTTGCCCATATCTTTATGGCTTAATTTTAATACACCTAATAGGGACTATTTATAGACCTCAGTATCTTCATATACCTACATACTTATAAAATTCTTTGTCCTGACTGACTGACTGACGGATCAACGCACAGCCTAAACCGCTGATCGTAGAGACCTGAAACTTGGAGGGTGTGTTCTTTGTATGACGTGGGCATCCGACAAGGAAGGTTTTACCGATATTCTACCCCTTAAGGAATAAAAAAGGGGGCAAAGTTTGTATAGGACAGCTTGATTCCTTGGTCCATTTTCGAATTTTACGCGTACGAAGTCGCGGGCAAAAGCTAGTCTGGTATAAATTTCAACTCGCTAGGTCCACCCAAAAATCAGTGGTGACACACGGACAGACAGACGGACAAGAGAGAGATCTTATAAGGTTTCCTTTTTTACCTTTTGAGGTAGGTACGGAACCCTAAAAAGGGAGGGGGTTCTCAGTTTAATTGTTTTTTTTTGTCTACCGAAAGGCCACCGTCGCATACGCATTGTGGTTTATTCAAAGCATGTCTTCTTCGTTCATTCACACTGCATCACAACCCAAATTATCTTTACAGTTAACAGTGGCGCTAGTGTCTATGTAACGTTTACATGAAATTTTTAGTTCCAAAAAAATCCGTTTTAAATTTAAGTTGGAACCGACTTAGGTACTACTTTACATTGATGTACAGATGTCAGACCTTTGCTCCCTATTGTCTCAAGATTTGAAATTCGAATTCCTGCATTTTGAAAATGGAATGCATTTTTAAAACCGACTTCAAAAAAGGTACTTAATTTGTCGCGTAAAAAACAGGGTGAAGTTTTAAGCTGTTTGCTAAATGTTGCGTGCCCGATTTTGACAAAAACTGCACTGATCAGATCGCACGACCATCGGAATGAAAGTCGAGGTTTCTACCACTCGACTAACACCGCTCTAAGCTTTTTTGTAAAGTAAGTACAGTATGGGTCATAAGTAAATGATCAGTTTGCTACAATAATACTATCAACAAGTATTGGACTTACGACCTTCTTAAAACAGACTTTACACACAAACATAAATACTTGAATTAAAAGTACTCAGTATTATTTTCAACATGTTAGTGTTTAGTTGTGTGAGTGGTATAAGCCGCCACCCGCTACACCAACCGACGTGGGTTCGATCCACAGGTTACGTTGTTATAATAGCCCCGCCACACACTCGACGAGTGGCGTGGGAAGTAGGGAAAACAGAAGGCAGAGACGTAGTGTGGCAACGTTACTCGCTATACCGCAAGTCTAGCTCTTGGTCACGCCCACCTTGTCGGTATTTGAGCACGAGTCAAAGGACCGGCAATATGAGCGCGAGTGGCTAGCCCATGGCTGGCCACATATTCGCGTGGTCGCAGTACGCATCGAGCTCTCACGCAAGACGCACGCGTCATTTTTATCACAGTTGCTCATAAAGTGGATCTTATTAAACGGCTTTTAGGCTCATAATCCAACGTATTATGCACGCGTGCGTTTTACATTACCACTACACACTAGTGCTGTAATAAGTTATCCTGATAAGTTAAATGCGTATCTTACTGCTAATCATATGTTATGTAGATGAAACATTCTTAATTTAACTGTGTTATACTGTGAGGCCTAGAGGTCCAGAGTAGATTGGAGGAATGGCGGCAACGACTGGAGAATGTTGGCCTGAAAGTCAGTAGAAGCAAAACAGAATATCTATTCTGTGACTTCGGCGGTCTCTCCAGTCCTATGCCTGTAACCCTTACGGGAATGCCATTACCAATCTGCTCCGACTTTCGGTATCTCGGGTCACTCGTGCAAAGCGATGGTGATATTGACCGGGACGTTGTACATCGGATTAACTCTGGATGGTTGAAATGGCGACAGGTCACAGCAACCACCTGTGATCCACGGATGCCCCTTAAACTGAAGGGTAAAATCTATAAAACCGTGATAAGACCTGTCGTCATGTATGGATCGGAATGCTGGGCCGTGAAGAAGAAGGATGAGAGAAGATTGCATGCAGCGGAGATGAGAATGTTGAGATGGATGTGTGGAGTAACGAGGATGGATAAAATAAGGAATGAGTATATTAGAGGAAGCCTGAAAGTAGCACCGATTACTGAAAAAGTAAAAGGGAACCGTTTAAGTTGGTATGGACATGTGATGAGAAGAGAGGAGACGCATGTAACTAGAAGAGTGATGAGTATGAATGTAGAGGGATGGAGAGGAAGAGGACGACCGAAGAAAAGATGGATGGACTGCGTGAGACAGGACATGAGAGAGATGAATGTGAACGATGAGATGACGACTAATAGGAGTGAATGGAAGAAAAAGACATACTGCGCCGACCCCAAATAAATTGGGATAAGGGCAGGAAGATGATGATACTGTTTTGATGTATAAAAAAGTACCAACAAAGAGTTTTTAAGCCAGCACAAATGGTGGTCTGTAAAGTCAGTTTACGAACGATAATTTTACGTGATAACGTCTTAGAAAACGACTAAAAATTGAGTTTTGTTTTTTTTCTTTGCTTAAATTTTTTTTCCGTACCATTATATTCTGTTTTTAACCCCCGACGCAAAAACAAATGGAAAAAACCCTAAAAAATATTGTACTTATGTCAGACAAGGTTGTATAGGTTAAAAGTATTTTGCCAGCCGTTTCGGGAGCATAATTAACAAAAAAATAGTAAACATAACCTAAAATTCTTGTGTTATCAAGAATTCTCACTCTCTCAAAAAATATTAATTTTAAACACAAAATAATATTTTGTTAACTATTTATTATTTTAACAAGTCTTTTCTTTTATTCGCAACTGGGATAAAAAAAAACGTCGTACGATACGCGTGTGGATATTGATCATTGCATCTCGGCATTTTTAACACGCTCGCGTTCCGCTCGCGCATCATAAACCGCCTCTATGCAATGATCAATTTACCACACTTGTATCGTGATGTACTATTGTATAACATTGATATAATTAGCTATACCAAAAATGCATAGCGCACACGCTGTCTTAGTTTTTACGTCCATTGTATAGCAAATGACAAGTAGTGTTGCCGATTGATAGTCGATAATCGCTGAATAATCGATAGTCTTTCGATAGTTCAGTAAAAACCGATAGTCTCGATAGCTCAAAACGAGGCAATAATATAGATATTATCGATAGTATAGTACAAATAAAAAACTAACGCTCGTTTTGAGCTATCGATAGTATCGATACTTTTTCAGGTGAAAACTATCGATAATAAAAATATCGATGGTTCGGCAACCCTAATGACAAGCCGGAGCGGCGCGATTAATTGCACGATTCATTGTTGCGCGAGTAGAGCAGTGTGTGGGCAGAGCAAGGGCAGAGCAAGGGCAGACAGGGCAACATCGCGGCAGAGCGAATAATTGCGCTAGGAGCATAGTATGGCGAAGCCATAATGTTCAAATAGTGCTGCACAGGATTGTAAACGTTACGGTGGGCAGAGACTTTTGACCGTGGATTGTACCTATATACCTAAGTTTATTTTCATACCAATTTCTTTAAACATTAAGACTATTCATTCATAAATTCATCTATACTAATAATATAAAGACGAAAGATTTGATTGATTATTTGAAACGAATAGGCTCCGAAACTACTGGACCGATTTTGATGAAACTTGGTAGGAGGATACATTAATTCATTTGGCATCACATAGGCTACTTTTTATCCTGATATTCCCTCAAGATCGGGAGTTACGCGGGTGAAACCGCGGAGTGCTGCTAGTATAAAGTAAAGTCGTTATCACTAGCAAGTAGCTACTATAAAAGACCGCTATGGTCATAGTATCCGACCTTTGTCTACTCAACCGTATAAGGAAGTTATCCGATTACATTACGATGAACGGACGGACGTACCTTTTATATTATACTTTTACAATATAAATCACCTGGGCCCGTGGGGTTACGAAGCTTTAGTTTTGTTACCCTAAGTAGGTAGTTTCATATTACTGGGGTTAGTTCACTTTTCCCCATTGATTTTCCCCATCAATGGGGATTTGTGAACTTTTAGTTCACTTTTCCCCATTACTTGCTGATTCCGAGTATAATGGGGAAAAGTGAACAAAAAGTTCACAAATCCCCATCAGTTTAAAACTTTTACTTCAAAATGGGAATTTGTCAACAAAAAATTCGGAAATCCCCATCAGCTCAAAAGAAATAAAAGGTTATGATAGAGATATTTTGTTGACGTACACAAATCGCCATCAATTTGACAGAGTTAGTTCATAACGGAGGTTAGTGGACGGAACAAAAGTAACAAATATTTTAACACGTCCTTATTAATTTACAAATTTGAAAATAATATTTGATTAAAAAATTGTGAAGATTTTCTGAAAACTACCTACACCAAAAATAAAACATGGAAATATTTATGTACCCTTATCCAAAAATCGGATAAGGGTACATAAATATTTCCATACGAAAAGTTTAAATTCAAAAGTTGTTCAACATCCCTATAGGTGAAACAAGGTAGGTACTATGATCTATTCTGTGACGCGACGCGACGCTAAACGTATATTTACAAAAGCAAAGTATATAAGTAGTATATCCGTTATCTAGCACCTATAACACAAGTGTAGTTACTTAGCTTGGAGCTAGATGGCGATGTGTGGAATGTTGCATTGCATGATTCCTATTAAATAAAGAATTTTGATTTGATTTATTGCTCTTGACTGTGCGGAACCCTAAAAAATTAAAGTAAAATTACAAGCAGCTGACAGTAATATGAAACTAGTTAAGTTAGGTATAGGTACCTACTTAGGTATATCAAGTTACCTACTGGTTAAGTTAGTGAAAGTGACTTTATTTAACTTATCTACGTATTACCTACTTGTTAGCGTTCGTTAGCTATAGTTTTAGAATTAGGTTTACGACTAAAAGATACGTTTAACAAAAGTTGCAGACAATCTTATTTGCAACAAAAAACGTTAACTAATATTTTTTGTGAGAACTATAGTTTGTCAGATAAACCATAAAAACCGTTTAAATCCCTTTTTCCAAGATGGCGGCCGTGGGACAAGGGCTAGAATCCCTCAAACTTGGATTTAAGTTTAGACTGACCCCCCCTTGATATCTAAAAAATAAAATTGCGTCCTCTGACAAATGCACGCTAAGCCCAAATATCATTATCATCACATAAAAATAGGTACATGAATGCCTTCATTCATGACATTCATTCATTTACCCTTGTAAATGGCGGTAAAAAAACTACTTACCAGATCTCGTTCAAGCCAATTTTGGGTGGAAGTTTACATGGTAATGTATATCTTTTTTTTGTTTTAGTTTCATCATTCTCTTATTTTAGAAGTTAGAGGGGGTTTTCACTTTTTACCACTTTGGAAGTGTCTCTCGCGTAAACTATTCAGTTTAGAAAAAAATGATATTAGAAACCTCAATATCATTTTTGAAGACCTATCCACAGACACACGTATGGGTTTGATGTAAATTTTTTTTTGAGTTTCAGTTCTAAGAATGGGGAACCCTAAAATTTATTGCTTTTTTTTTCTATTTTTGTGTGAAAATCTTAATGCGGTTCACAGCATACATCTACTTACCAAGTTTCAACAGTATTATAGTTTCGGAAAAAAGTGGCTGTGACATACGGCAGACAGACAGACATGACGAATCTATAAGGGTTCCGTTTTTTGCCATTAGGCTACGGAACCCTAAAAACAAGAAAACGATATAAAATTCTTAAAAACATATTAATAAAAAAATTAATAGTTTAAAAAAATGACTTTGACTGTGTAGTACTGTTGAAAACGTGTAAAAAATCCTCCCAGCTTAGCATAGCTTACGTAACCACGGTCGATGTAGGTATGCAGAGTCGGTCCGTAATGTCAGGTTCACATGATACGTGTAACCTTGGTATTCAAGCCACGTGTAGACCACACTTTACTGAACATAACTGTTCTATAAGCGTCTTCTACATATAGGACATATAAGTTTGAATTAGTTCGCTTTGTTGAAAAATATTTTTATCTAGCTGCTTTTTAACACCCGCGTAAGTCCGATCTCACTCACCGTTTAAACCTTCCCTGGACTATGACAAACATTTCAAAACCGAAATCATCTAAATCGGTTCAGCCGTTCTAACGAACGATTGATTTTTATTTATATTAGATTTCTTAAATTCCCTCAGTGTTGCAGAACAAAAATGTTACACTAGACTGAGCGTTTTTTTATTAAAAATTACAAAAAATTACGACAAAATCTTCTAATAAAATTGATAGATTGAAGTCTTCGGTTCATAAAATTGAGGAGTTATTCCGGCCTGATCCCCTGAGCTGATCCCCTGCTGTTTGTTAATATTTATTAATTCCGTTCAGATCCACTATAAACTTTATCATGTCGCGTCGGTCCGAGAGGCTCCTGCTAAAAAAACAGCGCTAACAGAATACGCATAGCAAGTTTTAGGTTTAGTGTAGATATAAGTAGTTAAGTTATTCTCTGTAGGCCCCTCTTTCCCATTGGGCACACTGGGCACATGCGCAGGGCCCCGTGATCGATAGTTCCGATAGGCCCCCTAGTTCCTGATCACTTTTTTGAAGGAGTTATTAATGCGTTTGCCCATCTCAAATCTAGAAAGGTTCCTCTTTCGAAACATTGATTTTTGAAAGAATCATAAATTACTAGCTCCGCGGTTTCACCCGCATAAGTCCCGATCCCGTGGGAATATCAAAATGAAAAGTAGCCTATAGTCTTTCTTGAAAAATGGACTATCTAACACAAAAATAATGTTTTTTTTTTAAACAAAATAGGCTTGCATTTGACCTCATCTCACCTGATGGTGTCGCGAAGATGAGGTCGAAGATGTAGCATGCTCGCCTAGAAGGTACCTATTCACTTTAGACTTGAAGACTCCAAGGTTGTAGTTATGTGGGAACAGCGACGCGGGTAGAGAGTTCCATTTCTTAGCAGTGCGTACGAGAAAGGTGGATGCATGACGCTTTGTGCGCGAAATTGGAACTTTCACCATGTGTGGATGGCGAACCTTCGTACACCTCGTTGTCTTGTGGAAGAAAGGGCAGGATGATTCAATTAGAACCAGTAGTTCCTGAGATTAGTGCGTTCAAACAAACGAACCCTTTAGCTTTTTAATATTAGAATAGATTTTGCCCATCTCAAATCTAAAAAGGATCCTCTTCAATCAACATAGATTGTTCTTGTGAATTCCTGTGAATGCTAAAAGAGTATCTAACTTTTGTTCTCTCAAAAGCCCCACTATCCCAATATGCCCAGGGGCCTCTAATGTTAGCTTGTTTGAATTTGCTAACAGTACCTACTTACTTAGTTTATTTGCGCTACTACTTGGTACTTAAACTAGAGCTTAATTATTATAAAAAGGGATAAAATAGAAACGAGTACCTACGGTTTAGGTAATATATTATTTATCACTTTCACAAACTATTTAAGACAACCTTACTGCCTAAGAGTTGACACACGACTGCCTTTATTTTAAAAATAACTGACTTACGCTCCACTCCCCAATCAGAGACGTCGACAGTGGCGCCGGCTCTGATTGGTTGGAGCAAATACGTAGTTATAGTCAAAACACTGATTTTACAAGGAAGCAGTGTTTTAACTTAACCATTTTAAAATGAGTATTCCTATTTATTATTATAAAATATTTTAAATAATTATTTATTAAGTTACTACACTAATATGTTAAAGACGGCCCTGATTCTCTGTAGGTATATTTTTGGCATGAATCAAGTTATATGCATTACAATTTAATAAAAAGCTTTTGTAAGATGTATTGACTAAACAAAGCATCAACGAATAAAAAGGTATTAACACTGCGAGGACATTTTCCCACGGGGCGGAGGGGCTGTTGAAATATGAACTGATCCTGTAGAACTCGTTTGTGAACACTACCTTCTAAGGGTACTTTACAATAAGGCGACAAAAAGTGGAGGTACAGTCACAAGAAGGGTGAGAAAGCCCTTCTAAAGAACTATAGGCCCATCTCACTGTTGAGCCACGTCTATAAGCTGTTTTCGAAAGTTATCACCAACCGTCTTTCTCGAAGGTTTGACGACTTCCAGCCTCCCGAACAAGCCGGGTTCCGAAAAGGCTTTAGTACCGTAGACCACATTCATACGCTCCGGCAGATTATACAGAAGACAGAGGAGTATAATCGGCCGTTATGTCTTGCGTTTGTGGACTACGAGAAAGCCTTTGATTCAGTCGAAACCTGGGCAGTGCTGCAGTCCCTCCAGCGGTGCCAAATTGACTATCGGTATATCCAAGTGCTGAAGTGTTTGTATAGCAACGCCACTATGTCTATCCGGCTTCAGAACCAGAGCACAAATCCGATCCCATTGCAAAAAGGGGTGAGACAGGGAGATGTTATCTCTCCGAAACTGTTCACCTCTGCATTGGAGGATTATTTAAGCTCTTGGACTGGGACGGATATGGCATCAATATCAATGGCGATTACATCACTCACCTTCGGTTTGCCGACGATATAGTCATCATGGCAGAATCGCTGGAGGACCTAACACCGTCTCCGGACAGGTGGCTCTTAAAATGAACATGGGTAAGACAAAGATCATGTCGAACGCCCACGTCGTACCCATACCTGTTCACATTGGAGACGATGTTATCGAAGTTCCATCATCATCCGAGCGATGTTCCCGGTTGCTTCCCTCTCAGGAGCCCGGGGTCCGCTTTCCTACTTTTACGCCTCCACTTCGCACGATCTTCGGCATCCTGGTTAGTAAGGCCATTTGCACGCATATCACCCTTTACGACGTCAAGCCAGCACTTCTTGGGTCTACCCAGTCTGCCACGGCCCGGCGGAGGCGCCATGGCAAGACATTTGTTCCCCACGTAACTAGCCGGTTTTCGCAAGACGTGACCGTACCAGCGTAGGCGACATTCTTGCAATTTATCTGCAATGTCTCGGACATGAAGGCTGCCCCGGATGCGGGAGTTCCTGACGCGATCCTTTCGCGTCACTCCACACATCCAGCGCAACATCTTCATCTCCGTGACACGCAGTTCCTGCTTATGTCGCTCAAGTACCGGCCACGCCTCACTACCATACAAAAGGACAGGTCTAATGATGGTTTTATAGACCTGTCCCTTTAGTTTAACCGGCATTTTGGGGTCGCAAATGACACCAGTCACCTCACGCCACTTGGCCCAAGCCGCTGAAATGCGTGACTTGACGTCGCAATCGATGTCGCCGGACGCGTGAAGCACAGATCCCAAGTACTTAAACTGGTCTGTCCGCTCGACCATATGACCGTCTACGCAGACAGGTGTGGGATCTGTGGTATTGCAAGCCAAGTACTCTGTCTTCGCCACATTTAGTTGCAAACCGCCGTTCTCAAGCGACTCCTTCCACGTGTGTACACGTTGGACCAGCCGCCCCTTATCCGAATCCGCCAGCGCAATATCGTCAGCGTACATGAGCAGCCATGGAGGCTGCTCGTGTGCATCCCTGATGGCAACGGACAGTGCATCCAATATTACGCTGAACAGGAACGGGCTTAGGACGGAACCCTGGTGAACTCCAACGGTAACAGGGAAGGGCTTAGTGTCGCCAACAGCAGTTCGCACCACAGAATCAGAATTTCGGTACATGTCTCTGATGATTTCAACATAAGCTTCCGGAACCCCTTTGGACCGCAGCGCCCACCAGATCATCATGCGAGGAACACAGTCGAAGGCCTTCTGCAAATCTAGGAATAGAAAATGCAGAGGCGTATTCTTCGTCCTGTATTTCTCCATAACGATCCTGAGGGCGAAAACAGGGTCCATGGTGCCATGCCCGGGGCGGAAACCATATTGACACCCAGAGACAGTGCACTCCTGTCGGATCCGAGAGTCCACTATCCGCTCGTAGAGCTTCATGGTGTGGGACATGACCTTTATACCTCGATAACTGCCACACTCCTGCACCGATCCCTTGCCCTTGAAAACTGGGGTAATAACACTCAATCTCCATTGGGCAGGGATCTCGCCGGTCTCGAGTATGCGGTTAAAGAGGTTGGTCAAGATGCCCACACCACGAGGACCCATCGCCTTCCACACTTCGATAGGGACTCCATCGGCTCCGACAGCTTTCCGATTCTTCATGCGGCGAAGAGCCTTGAGGACTTCGTCAGGCGTAATCGGTGGCACAAGTCCTTGATTCGGAGGGAGTTCCGGCGGCTGCACCTCTTTGTACTGCTTATTCAGCAGGTCGTGGAAATAAGAGCGCCATCTCTCCTTCACCGCGAGATCCTCGCAAAGCAGGTTACCATCGGGGTCTTTTACACAGCAGCACTTGGATTATCGAAGTTGTTGATCACTATGTCTACCTAGGCCAAATGGTCCAACTAGGTAAATCCAACTTCGATAAAGAGGTCAGCCGACGAATCCAACTCGGTTGGGCAGCGTTCGGGAAGCTTCGCAATATCTTCTCGTCACAAATACCACAGAGCCTCAAGACGAAAGTTTTCAACCAATGTGTGTTACCAGTGATGACATACGGATCCGAGACGTGGTCGCTGACTATAGGCCTCGTTCATAAGCTCAGAGTCACTCAGCGGGCTATGGAGAGAGCTATGCTCGGAGTTTCTCTACGTGATAGAATCCGAAATACGGAAATCCGTAGAAGAACCAAAGTCACCGACATAGCTCTCAGGATTGGTAAGCTGAAGTGGCAATGGGCAGGTCATATAGCTCGCAGAACTGACAACCGCTGGGGAGTAAAGGTTCTCGAGTGGCGGCCACGATGCAACGCGAAACGGAGTGTTGGGAGACCAGCTGCCCGGTGGACCGACGACATTGTGGCGGTCGCGGGTAGTCGGTGGATGGAGGCGGCTCAGGACCTGGGGGAGGCCTATGTCCAGCAGTGGACGTGTATGGGCTGACATGACGATGATGATGACAGTCACATTACCAATTAGCTGACCTAGAGCTCACTCGCAAATCTGTAAGGTTGTTAAGTAATGTTATTTGATTCTGTTTTTTTTAACAATATACAATACAATGAACAATAAAAAAAAATAACAAAAAAGGTAAATACTATATTTTTAACAGATATGCGAATGAGCTCTGGGTCACGTGGGGTTCAGCTAATTGGTAATGTGATTGTACGTAGAGTTTTTTAGGGTTCCGTACCGAAAGGGTGAAAATGGGACCTATTACTAAGACTCCGATGTCTGTCTGACTGTCACCAGGCTGTATTTCATTAACCGTGATAGCTAGAGAGTTGTTTGCACAGATGATGTTTTTCTGTTGCCGCTATAACAACAAATACTAAAAACAGAATATACAGGTACGGAACCCTTTGTGCGCGAGTGCGACTCGCACTTGGCCGGTTTTTAATTACTAATATGAGATATTATGGCCGGTTTTTAATTTCTAATCACTACATAGTATAAAACAAAGTTGCTTTCTCTGTCCCTATATCCCTATGTATGCTTCAATCTTTAAAACTACGCAACGGATTTTGATGCGGTTGGTTTTTAATAGATAGAGTGATTCAAGAGGAAGGTTTATATGTGTAATACATGCATAATTTAGCCGTGCGAAGCCGGGGCGGGTCGCTAGTATCTCATATAAGTAATTAAAAAAGCGTCACGAGCGTATAAGTATCTTCTAAAAAAGCGTGTTACCATCTTAGACCACATCGTCACCTACCATCGTGTGAGATAGTGGTCAAACGCTGACCTATTTATTATAAAAAAACCAAGGTTAATTTAATAAGGGCTACTAAAAGGTTTTTAAAAATAACAAAAAAAAAAACACGAAAATGAATTGTTTTTCACTTTTTTTTTAATTTTTTCCCTTTCCGCTGTTTATCCCTATGTATGTTTAGATCTTTTTAAAACTACGCAACGGATTTTAAGAGATAGAGTGATTCAAGAGGAAGGTTTTTAAAGGAACGGAAGGAAGGAAAACAAAATAACCACGCGTACGAACTGGCGGGCAACAGCTGGTATTTATATAATTTAAATTCCTACTGAGGCCAGTGGAACAAGAATAAGAAAATATTTTCTTTGATTAAAAACAAGTAGAACGAAATTAAGGTCAAGACATCTAAAAACCCCTCAAATAGAACTGAAAACGACATCCACTCCAATTTTATAAGTAATCTGCCAAAACAATGAGAAACAGATACCATTTAAGTATTGCTCAATTGCGTCTCGTGCCCAAACAGAGCTTATCGTAAGCTCAGGTCCGCCCACGCCCGCCCACGGCGCGGAGTAGCGCGGGCGCCAGGGAGGGATGGACTCAAGGTAGGCACAGATTTCAGAAGGATATAAAAGTTAACTAGCAGCGCTCCTCACCCGCGTAACTCCCGATCCCGTGGGAATATCGGGATAAAAAGTAGGCTATGTATCAATGAATCAAAATTGGACCAGTAGATTCGGAGCCTATTCGTTAAAAACAAACAAAACAATCTTTCCTCTAACTAAAGAGTAATAATCTTAATATATATAAATCTCGTGTCACAATGTTTGTCCTCAATGGACTCCTAAACCACTTAACCGATTATAATAAAATTCGCACACCATGTGCAGTTCGATCCAACTTGAGAGATAGGATAGCTTACATCCCGATATAAATAAATAAATAAATAAATAATCTTTCCTCTTTATAATATTAGTAATTTAGTACTGATTGGTATTAGTTAGTACGGATATATATCATTTATATGCATATCCTGCATATACTTAGGTAAGTATGTACTTTAGTAAATACATTACCCTCTTTTGCGTCGTGCAGTCGAGTAAAAACAAAAACAACAATCGAGTGATTTTGATAAATAAAAACCTTTTTTTCCAAGTACCATTGGGCCATTTGGTAATTTGCGGTGAAATTGCAAATTTCGAATTACCAAACCTAGATTTTTGTAACTCGATTTTATCTTTCTGTCAAAAATATATGGACTAAATATATTTTTGACAAAAAACTGATACGAGTTTCAAATTGTGTTAAAAATGTATTGAACAAGTCTAGATTTAATAAAATCGAAATACTGCATTTGCTGCAAGTGACGAGTAATTAAACGACTCACGTGGCCGTGGGCGTGTAGATTCAAGCTCTGAGTACGTACCTGTAACAATATTAGGCAATAAATTAGCAAATCTATTAAAGTACACCCAATACAAAAAGGATAAAGTTACTAATATAATAGCACAGTTAGGCCATAACTTTGTAAGCCCACAACGTATATTACGTGTGACTGGGTCAAATATTTTTATTTATTTATTTTCGTTTATTTGGGAAACATACAGAACTAAGATAGAAATAGTTATAAAAATATATAAAAAACCCTTAATCCAACAAAGTTTCCACTAATTCATAATAGGTACTTATATAGAGAAATTCTTCTTTCTTTTTCTGAATAATTATTAAATCTTCTTTTCTATACGTATAAAATACTTTGTAATGACCGACTGACTGACGGATCAACGCACAGCGTAAACCGCTGATCGTATAGACACGAAATTTGGAGGGTGTGTTCTTTGTACCTATAAGAAAGGATTTTCCGAAATTCTACCCTAAGTGAAAAAAGGGGGATAAAGATTGTAACGGCTCATTCGTTTGAGATGATTCTTTTTGTGCTAGAAAGGGGATAAAAAAGAAAGGGGAAAGGTAACATAAAAATTTGAATTTTTGTTTTATTTTGTTGCAAATAAATAATATTCTATTCTATTCTGTTAATAAACGCTGTTTCCGAGGTCGTATTTCGCAATCGATATCATTAAAATAGTCATATGGAATCCTAGCCCTGCCTGCCTAGCATGACGACCAAAACACGATACGATAAAGCTTTAGCACGCGATATAACTACATCAACTCTCAAAATATGATACATAAAGCCGCCATAATGAATTTTTATTATAAATTGCGACAAAAATTATGATAAAAATTCAACATGGCGGCTTTATCTATCATATTTTGAGAGTTGATGTAGTTATATCGCGTGATATAGCTTTATCGTATCGTGTTTTGGTCGTCATGCTAGACTAGCTGAAGTCTGAAGATCCTATGTACCGGACCTGAGCAATCTGAGCATATTTTTTTCCGATGGCCAACTCTTAAGAGGCTGGTCGCAAGGATAGGTCACTGGTTCTGTCACCACACACTATCACTACTCTCACTTATGGACGTCACATCTCACCTCCGTGCGCACGCTCTCTAGACTGTCAGACAGACAAAATTATCTTTATAATTTTGTCTGCGCTAAGCTACATCTAAAACTTGACATGTCAGCAGGACTGGTTTCAAAAACCGTAGAGAAATGGCTCCTAGACCTTGACTATGACCGAACGGAAGACATTCTTTTAACATTATAAATATAACAAATACGTATTATTATCTCTCACTCTTTCCTATTATTCCCATTTTGGTACACTTCACATCTAACAATCCAACACGTGTAGGTAGCTATACCACAAACTCACATCTCAGGACGGGAGTATATCTGCGTACCCAGAGTCTTTAGATCCTGGGGTGACGTAAACTCCCCGTACCGATTCACATAACACGGTGAATGAATAAATGCTCCCCCTTACCGGGCGAATGGTTTCCCGATAATGTATTATTTTTATAACTACTTGTTAATTTTTTGTCAGGCTTCTGCGAGACAAGCTTGCTTAGTGCAGGAGCCGCTGTAACTTATACATTAAAAATCTTTATTATTATTTTCTTTTTTTCTTAAAACAATATTACCATCTGTAACTAAATCATTGTATGTGTATCCTTAGTAAGTATAAGTTTCGTTACTGTATTACCGTTATGGCAAATAAAAATTTATTTATTATTTATTACTGTGGGGTAACGGGGGAGCTCTCCATCATCACAAACACACATTACAATAATCTCATCTCAAATTACCACACTACAATGTTTTTCGATTATTTCCCCTTCTGTTTGTTTTGTTTAATTCATATATACTTACCTATAATATATGTACCTAAATATAACTATCTACATACCTAATTCTGGAGGAGAGCGCTCTCACTGCAACTAGCGTTTCGAAAGAAGATTTTTCGGCGCACAGATGGCTATCATGACGTAGGTATCCGTACGTAGGTATTTTGGAAAATTCAAGCCCTACGCGGACGTAAAAGCCAGTTGGTCACAAAATTATATTCTCTGATTCTAACTCCATTATTCTAAATAATATCCCCTTCAGTTAGTAACCATGTCAAGATCTCAGTCGTCCTTGTCAATTGAGCACTCAGCAAAGACAATTGATTCGACCTCTTACAATAGAGAAGTCAGCCATTGATTTGTTACACCCATTTAGTCTTGGACAAAGATTGTAAGTTAGATAGATACAGTATGCGTCATAAGTCCACTATCAGTTTGCTACCATAATACTATCAACAAGTATTGTAGTTACGACCATCTTCTAATAGACGTTACACACAAACATGAATACTTTTTCAACATGTTAGCTTTGTATTTATTTGTGTGAATGGTATAAGCCGCCACACGCTACACCAACCGACGACGTGGGTTCGATTCACAGTTTACGTTGTTATAATGTTCAAATAGTGCTGCACAGGATAGTAAAAGTTACGATGGTGGTGGACTTTTCAACGTTGATTGTACCTACCTTAAAGCACAGATAATAGAGTTGGTTCTACGGACAATGTTATCGAGTTTCAGATGACGGATTCTAACAACGAAATAGCTCCACTATCTTCTTCTTATCTATCTTCTTATTCTATACCTCCATATGAAATGCTTTGTCCTGACTGACTGACTGACGGATCAACGCACAGCCTAAACCGCTGATCGTAGAGACCTGAAACTTGGAGGGTGTGTTCGATATCCGATAAGAAAGGATTTTCCGTAAGGGTGTGAAAAAGGGGGGGCAAAGTTTGTATGGGTCAACGTGATTCTTTGGTCCAATCTACTAATTCTAGGCGGACTAAGTCGCGGGCAAAAGCTGATAGATTATCCATTATATAAATTATCCTTTGTCCTTCTCCACGTTGCCAAAATTCATCGAAATTGGTTCAGCTTTTGGGCGTGAAAAAGTAAGACAGACCGTCCTTAGGATTTAGCCCTCGATGTCCAACACGTAACCCCCGGATGGCGCTAAAGGAGCGGACAATCAAGCGGTGATAGGCCTTGGCCGGTGGCTTCTAACACCACCCCCTGGACAAAGTCATGGTGCCATACCAAGTGACTCGTCGCGTTCGATCATGTTGTCCAGGCATGCTGTTCTCTTATAAGACGAGCATGCTACATCCTCGACCTCATCGTCGCTTCCCAACAGGCAGCCCCGGATCGTCAATTTTTTTTAGGCGGGGCAAAAACTGAAAAGTGCCGCCCCCGCCAACTTTTATTTATTTTTACCTTTATTATCTTTATAATTTCAGCTATCAGATGTCCACTAATTGATTGACTTTCGGAAATAATGGATCCATCGCTGTTCTTTCTGTGTTAAGGTGAAAGAGTACCTGCGCGCTCTCCATACAAACGTAGTCGACTGTTTCCTCCCTGGATAATGACACTAGCACAAATATTTTTGTGCCATAATTCCTATAACTGCTATGACTATGCCCCTATGTTTTGGTTTTTTTCATTTTCTAATTACCATAGAAATTAAAATTAAAAAAATTAAAAAATAAAAATAAACAAAAAATAGGGGCATGGTCATGGCAGTTATAAGTTTTATGCACCAAAAATATTTGCTCTAGTGTCATTATCCAGGGAGAAAACAGTCGACTACGTTTGTAATAATTTGTATGGAGAATGCCCCAGGTACCCTTTCCTCTTAAGCCTGTTTATTTCTTGTTTGTTTGTTTATTTATTTATTATTTGTACCCCTATAGGTATTGGTCGAGTTGATATAACAAAAAACAACTGACTGTTCTGCAACAAAGTGTTCTGTACTTTTACTATAATTTATTCTGTGGTCAAAGTTAAGTAAATAATGAGTTGAGCATTTGTCTATAAAGTGTGAATATGGCCGCACCTTGTACGTGCCGCCCGGGGCGTGGGCCCCGGTCTGCCCCCCCCCCCCCCCAGATCCGGGGGAGTTTCATAAAAATAGGGAATACTACTGGTCAATATATAAATATTTGCTTTATTGTCAATAAGAAAAACAATTGTTTATTTTCTTGTTATTTTGTCAATAATGTCAAGGTTTTTGAAAAACCTTTAGTGGCTCTTGTAATCCGCAGTTACGGTCAATAATTAAAATTCTATAATTTTTCATGTGAACTGTACTCTAACTTCTTTTTACGACCCAGTTGGCACAATGGTCACCATGCCGGACTGCCAAACACAAGGTTGCGGGTTAGATTCCCGCGTAAGACATGTATTTATGCTTAGATTTTTGTCTGTAGTCTGGTTGTTTCTATGTATTATAAGTATATATTTACAAAAGAAAAGTATATAAGTAGTATATCCGTTGTCTAGCACCCATAACACAAGTCTAGTGACTTAGCTTGGGGCTAGATGGCGATGTGTTGAATGTCCAGCAATATTTATTTATTTAAAACAGAAAAAAAACCAATGTAAAATGCATCTCCAAAAATTGCACCGCTACTGGAGTTACTTTCTCATTTATATTAGTTTGAATTACATAAGTAGGTATTAAAATGTATAAGAACTGCCGCCCAATTGCCGTATTCTTATGCAGCGCGTCTTGACTGCGTTTGCGTCATAACCATAGATTTCGTATTGCTAAGACGCACTCGTCACGCAGTTACTCATGTGGTTTAGGTTTGCGTAACGTGTGCGTGACGAGTGCGTAACGTGTGCGTGACGAGTGCGTAACGTGTGCGTGACGAGTGCGTCTTAGCAATACGAAATCTATGGTTATGACGCAAACGCAGTCAAGACGCGCTGCATAAGAATACGGCAATTGGGCGGCTGGTCCACTTTCATAACGATCGGAGCACCCAAACGAAATAGTATTTTCAACCAAAACATTATCCATCGAACCGTGACGGAACGTGGAAAATAGAAGCCGAAATTTCTTTTGGAGTGTCGTGATTCTTGATCGTGATACTCTTGGTCGAATACCTACCTAGGTATAGGTATCTACTACCTACTTGTCTCAAAGATTAAAGGTCTTCGCTCACCAAACCGTATCTTAAAAAATGGATTATTCTCAGAAGATCCAATGGCCAGATCCGTGATGGATCTTGTAAGATATTTTTTTCATTGGATCCGGATTTTAAATTGTAGATCTACTGAGATTTTGCTTTCTTAGTTGATTTCTCACCAGATCCATCATGGATCTGATGAGAATATGTATTTCTCATTTGATCCAGATTTCAATTTGTTGATCTACTGAGAATTTTAAAACGTATTATTGCTTAAATTGTTATAAACTAGTAGTTCGCCCCGAACTGAGACCTCACGAGTTTTTTTCAAGCGTAAAGTACTAAAATGACGACGAAAGACTCCAAATACGATAGGTCTATCTTATTTGAATGATAGGTGCCTAGTATCGCTATTATCTGACATTGGATGATTTAGAGAATCCAAACACGATAGGCATAACTTGTTGTTGTTGTTGTTAACTTGTTGTTGTTGTTGTTGTTAAGTTCTAAAAGCATAGGTCCAGCTCAATCATTACACCCTGGACATCCGTTGACTCTTTATTTTTACTCAAGACATTTTTAATGTGTCCAACATAATATCCAGAAGATAGTAATTCCTTTCCTTCCTTCCTTATGTATCACTTATCATAATATTACGTAAGAGGAAACGAGAAGACAAGCTCGAGAACGAGAATATATTAGAGAAGTTTGAGAACAATATGTCCTGTAATAAGTCCCTAAACTAAAATATAACAAGTCAATAAAAATTATAAAAAATTAGTCACTAATTTAATAATTATCAGTCTCTAGATCGGCTAGAACCGAACATTTCTACTATTTAATACTATCCACCACTATTATTGTAAAACAGCCCATGATTATGAAATAAATGATTATAGGAAATGAAGCAAAGATAGTTCAGACGATTTGGGGTAAAGTAATAAATTTATATAAATTTTAAATTTAAATAAATTTGGATTAAGAATATTGTAAATAGTAAGCGTGTTACATTGCGATGCTACATCTTCATTATTTTTCTTTTGCAATCACAATAATAATAATAATAATAAATCATTTATTTCAGAAAAAAGAACATACAATGTAACACGCTTACTATTTAAGTACAATATACTTAATCCAAAATTAAATTTTATTTTCAATTTTTTAGTTGGATTTTTTTTTAAAGCGTGGTTTTTTTAGTTTTTTAAACTATTAATTTATTTTATACTTTTTGGTCTTTGATAACGAAATATGTTAGATCAGACCCTGGTTACCATTGAAAGACAAACTACTCGTCAAGACGATTCTAACGAGCCTAAACTCGACGGGGTTGTGTCGTTTTATTGTGAAGTTCCTATGACCACCTTCCAGTTCCATCATCAGACCCTGGTTACCATTGAAAGAAAAACTACTCGTCAAGACGATTTTAACGAGCCCAAACTCGATGGGGTTGTATCGTTTCATTGCGAAGTTCCTATGACCGCCTTCCAGTTCCATCATCAGACCCTGGTTACCATTGAAAGACAAACTACTCGTCAATACGATTCTAACGAGCCCAAACTCGATGGGGTTGTGTCGTTTCATTGCGAAGTTCCTATGACCACCTTCCAGTTCCATCATCAGACCCTGGTTACCATTGAAAGACAAACTACTCGGCAAGACGATTCTAACGAGCCCAAACTCGATGAGGTTGTGTCGTTTCATTGCGAAGTTCCTATGACCACCTTCCAGTTCCATCATCAGACCATGGTTACCATTGAAAGACAAACTACTCGTCAAGGCGATTCTTGACGAGTAGTTTGAATGAATGAACTATGAAGTATGGATAATGAGATAACTCCTGCTCTTTCATCAGATCAGCTCTATCATCAGATCAGTTCCATGGTACCATATTATTGTCACCGAAGTTACGCCCTTTCATTTGATACCCCACTCGGATATATTTGCCCTATAGTTTGTGTGCCATATAGGTAGATCCCCTTTTGGACCCCTATCTCCGTAACCCCCTGACCGATCCTGCTCATGTTCGAACTTAAAAATTCTATGGACCTCAACTACTTGTATACCAAAAATCATGAAGATCAGAGCAACGGTACTCAAGTTATCGTCGAACAAACATACAAACATACAAACATACGAGCGACCGACCCTTCTCAACACTAGACCTCTCTCGCTTCGCTCGTTCGGTCAAATAGGCGTTTATTGCCATTTAAAAAAAAGTAACTCGTAACCGTAAGATAAACTGTTTATCTTACGGTTTTTCGTTGCACGTTTACGTAACGCGTTACTTTTTGTAAATGAAAATAAACGCCAATTACTAATCTTACTAATCTCCCACACTATTATAAAAGGTACCTATGTCCCATAAAGCGTTACTATAAAAAATATTATTATTTTTAAATTAAAAAGTAAGTAAGTACTTATTTATTTATTTTAGGCGTGATAACGTCTTATAAATCGATGAACACTGGCATTCACAAAAAGTGTGACGTCATGCGTTACGTTATGTTATTGACAAGTAACCTTAGCAACGTATTGAAGTACTTATGCAAAATGATAATGTGTCAGATACTGTTGACATGAAGGTAACCATAGCAACGTATTGAAATATACATAATTATTATGTCAACCATACAAAAGAGTTCTTAAGACGTTATCATGTAAAATCATCATCCGTAAACTGACTTTACAGACAACAACCTTGTAACTCGATCATAATGGCTTTTTTCTCTTCATATCTTTAGTAATATAGCTCCAATAGTTTAAGAGGAAAGGGTACCGGGGGCTGTCTCCATACAAATAACAAACAAATATTTGTGCTAGTGTCATTATCCAGGGAGGAAACAGTCGACTACGCTTGTATGGAGAGAGCGCAGGTACCCTTTCACCTTAATGATAGCACACTTCTTGATTCTGTGTGATCTTTAATAAATACTGTCTTAACGATTTCGTTTGGTGCTTCTTATAATCAACCTTGAAGTGTGTGCCAAATATATCAATAAGAATAAGAATAAGAATTTTTATTGCATAAATTGTGTACAATGGATGGTAGGTAGTTTTAAAATTAAGTAACAACAATTTACCCATTGCGGGCATGCAATAAGTACTTATTAAAAGTACTAAAATAAAATTTCAGAAGAATAACATCTTATACTTAAATCTATAATTAAATTATAGTTTTTGTTATTAATCTATTTTTAAAATTTTATTACAATAGAGGTACCATGTACCTAGTGAAAGCTTCAAGCTAATCCCTTTACAAAATAATGCCTATTTACCTAATGCCTATTTACCTAATGCCTATTTACCTAATGCCTATTTACCTAATGCCTATTTACCTAATGCCTATTTACCTAATGCCTATTTACCTAATGCCTATTTACCTAATGCCTATTTACCTAATGCCTATTTACCTAATGCCTATTTACCTAATGCCTATTTACCTAATGCCTATTTACCTAATGCCTATTTACCTAAAGCATATTTACCTAATGCCTATTTACCTAATGCCTATTTACCTAATGCCTATTTACCTAATGCCTATTTACCTAATGCCTATTTACCTAATGCCTATTTACCTAATGCCTATTTATCTAATGCCTATTTATCTAATGCCTATTTACCTAATGCCTATTTATCTAATGCCTATTTACCTAATGCCTATTTACCTAATGCCTATTTACCTAATGCCTATTTACCTAATGCCTATTTACCTAATGCCTATTTACCTAATGCCTATTTACCTTATGCCTATTTACCTAATGCCTATTTACCTAATGCCTATTTACCTAATGCCTATTTACCTATTTATCCCTAACACTATCGAAGTACTCATTCAGATTGTAAAAAGATCTACTGATAAGATCTACTGATAAGATCTACTGATAAGATCTACTGATAAGATCTACTGATAAGATCTACTGATAAGATCTACTGATAAGATCTACTGATAAGATCTACTGATAAGATCTACTGATAAGATCTACTGATAAGATCTACTGATAAGATCTACTGATAAGATCTACTGATAAGATCTACTGATAAGATCTACTGATAAGATCTACTGATAAGATCTACTGATAAGATCTACTGATAAGATCTACTGATAAGATCTACTGATAAGATCTATCTCTAGTTTAATTAACAGTCTCAGTTAGGCTGTTAACTTGAAGGGTTATGGCTTAGTGGGGTAGGTTAGTGGCCCGGGCCATGTGTTGTCTGGTACTCATATTTAGAGCTCGAAAACATACAATATCCACTCAATCCAAGTCTTTGGCTGTTTTTAAGAGGAAAGGGTACCGGGGGCTCTCTCCATACAAACGTAATCGACTGTTTTGTCCCTGGATAATGATACTAGAGCAAATATTTTTGGTTGTATAAAACTTATAACTGCCATGACCATGCCCCTATGTTTTTTTTTGTTTTTGTTTTTTTAGGTCTTAATTTCTATGATAATTAGATTTCTATGATAAAAGCCAATGTGTACAAGCATTACCTTGCTCTCGCTGAAGCTTGTGAATCGAACATATAGCTGTCATAGTATTTGAACGTATATTTAACGCGTTCAAACAAACCAAGTCGTCAGGTTTATACAGCTTTTATAAAACCACGATAGTCTGGCGGTAGGCACGATCTTCATTAAGTACATAGTATAAAACAAAATCATTTTCCGCTGTCGTCTGTCCCTACGTATGCTTAGATCTTTAAAACTACGCAACGGATTTTGATGCGGTTTTTTTTAAATAGATAGAGTAATTCAAGAGGAAAGTTAATATGTATAATACATGCATTATATAGCCGTGCGAAGCCGGAGCGGGTCGCTAGTACTCTATAAACGTTAAAATTCGCCATTATGTAACAAACGCACACACAAATCTCTCCAAACTAAGTTCTACTATAGTTAGAAACTAAAAAAGCTTCATTTCACTAACTTATTTGCTTTGCCAGTCATGATTCCCATTAATTCTGCTCAAATCATTACCTAACGAATCGATACAAAAAACCATTGACGAAAGCAGTCAAGCTCACATTTCAATGAAAAATGCCCAAATAAATTGTGCACTTTGATCACAATTCGCAACAAACGACAGTAATTCTGTCTCGCTCAGACTTATGTTAGAGAAAGAGAGAAACAGTTGAATATAAGCTTTATTTTATGTTTGAAATGGCGACTCTAGTTTTATAACACTTCTGTATCATAGAGCATTGAACTCTGGAATATCTTGCATACTACAAACTTTTCTGCGTTCAATAGCTTGCTGACAAAATTACTTGACACTTGCTCTATGAATAAGTTATGAAATAGCTTTCGCTTGTTATCAACCGTATTATCCGAGTTTTAGGTCGAAATAAGAAGGTAACATTACTTACATGTTTTTGTGTTTAAATTTATCTCTTTTACTTTGTAAGAATGGTTTCAATCTTTGTTATCGCAACGTCCGATGGCGTAACAACAGTGTGGCTAGTCGGCAAAATGCCACGGGCCCCCAACCGGAAGGGGCCCCCGGTCAGAGGATAATCCTAACTCCCAACATTTATTATTACACATTTAGTTAAGAAAATAGTTTTGTTTTAATTTATTTAAGTTACCACTTACGCGCGGCCTCTAAAACTATTGTTGATTCAGCTTCTTTCTATTAGAGGGGGGGGGGCATTCAATGAATTTGCCACGGGCCTCAAATGATATAGTAACGCCACTGTGGCGTAACTTCATTACTTCGATGGGTGGCCAATTAGTAGTGTGGCAAAAATGTGTTTTCGTGAGCTCCTCCGTGCTTCGGAAGGCACGTTAAGCCGTTGGTCCCGGTTGCTACCTCTAGTAGCAGTCGTTAGGTCAAGTTAGAGGCCTTAAAGCGATCTGAAAACTCTAACAATAGGTGAGCCACACCACTATACGAGAAGAAGAAGAACTGGCAACGTCACAGAGTAAATTGCACGGGTGTTAGCGAACTATGCATTCCCTAGGGCTTTAGAAGCATCGAGGACTTTGGGGTGAACATAGAAATAGCAATAACTACATTCACTCAGATGGACAGGATTTACCGCAACTCCTGTTCCAAGCACTTCAACACTGCCTAAAACTGGATTTCATAATTATGATTTGCAATAATGTTTTAACCGTTTAGTCTACATTTGACAGATTCTACTTTTGACATCATAGTCTACATATGACGGATTCTACATATGACCGATTCAAGATATGACAGATTCTACATAAATATGACAGATTTTGAAAAAAGTTAAAGCATGTATAATCACTACATACATATCGACTAGCATAACTAGTATTAATGGTACTGCAGCTACAACTAGTTTGAAGGCTGTAGAACCGGTGATTCCTATGTACATATCCCGGTTTAGTAAAAGTACAACTACCAACGACGTACAAGAGTACATTAAGACCAACGGCCGAAAACGGCTGGAACAGGAGAAGCTGGGTATCAGCCTTGAACTAGTGGAACTGGAATCCCAAAGGAAGACTATTTTAAGTCCTACGTGTTCCGGATTCCAGCGACGCTGAAGGACATGTTCTTCTCGGCAGATTTCTGGCCCGACGGCATTGTATACCGACGCTATAGGGAGGCGAGACCGAAAATAGAAAACCCTAAAACCTAACTTAAAATTATAATATTATCTATATGTATGTTAGTCTGTAAGGTATATATTTTATATGGGTCTGTACTTATTTATAAGGCTGTTACCTGAAATAAATGATTTATTTATTATTTTTATTAATACAAATCGGTTCAGCCGTTTATGAAGAGTTTGGTAAGTAACACCGTGACACGATAATTTATATAGAAGATTTAATACTAGTTATGCTAGTCAATATGTAGTGATTATACGTGATCTCACTTTTTTCAAAATCTGTAATGTGTAGAATCCATCATAATATGTAGAACTATGATGTCAAAAGTAGAATCTGTCAAATGTAGACGTAAACGGTTTTAACGAATTATTTATTTTGAGAATTCTAAGCACAACACATATTACTGTCTCAAAAAATACATAATGTGTATTCGCGTTTTGAGGCAATTTTAAAATTTGTCTGTCATAGAAGTGATTACATTTACTTCATCGCATTTCTTATAATTTTGTGGGTTAAACCATTTTTGCATAACATAGCTCATTATACTTAGTGTTTTATTAAAATAATGGTGAGAATTAGTCCAATTTAGGTTAGTGAAAGTGCACGAATGTAGGGAAAGTGCAAGGTGCACTAGTGATTTATCTTATCACTCTGTAACCTCTAGACTCGGTTCAAGTAATGTAGGTAACTCCACAATCAACTTAACACATTTTCGCCCTATTTGGGTAATAACTTGATGCAAATCGATTACTAAAAACTTCAGAATAATCTCATAAGTAGGTATTAATGACTACTCTTTTGTTTCTTACGAATTCTTAACGACTTTAGTTTCTGACAGTACCAAAATATAATTTGATTATGAAATGAGACGAGATCAAGGATGGAAAAAGTATTATTTTTGATACGTCAAATTCTTACAGTTTCGACCGTTACTGTGAAAACTAGACTTATGCTTCTGACTGTACCTAATAGGTATCATTATGAAATTAAATCTGTCAAATTTTTCCCATTTTGGGCCGTGGATGGATACCTACTACAAACTGACCTAACAAATTGGCCGATAAAATGTCTGCTGTCTGTAGAACTCAACGAAAAAAGTCCGTCTGATTTTCGCGCACGCGGCTTAGATTGGATTCAGCTGAAATGGCTCACAATGACGTTGAATTGAATTGTGGATAAAAGGTATTGATTTGTTGTGGTTTTCTAATATCATTTATAAAACGTGCGTTTCTTTTGCATGGTCGGCGTTTTAACATAAAAATAGGGAACCTATTTTAATTTTGCAAAAATACTTTTTACACTTATTGAGCACGTATTACCTACTTTTAGTAGCAAATACTTACTTACCTACTTACTTGCAAATCTTCTTTATATATATAATTCTACTGTACGTGTGTGTGTATGTCACTGAACTCCCTCTAAACGGCTGGATGAATTTGTTTGTATGCGTTTCGGTGGCGCCCTGGAAGGTTTAGATTCACAAATCAGAACGGTTTTTTTTAAATGGCAAAACAACGTTTGCCGGGACTGCTAGTTTATAGTATACTAGCGACCCGTCCCGGCTTCGCACGGGTGCAATGCTGATAATAAATATACTACAGAATGTCTTTATATACAATAACTATGTAGTGATAGTGATACCTTCCTCTTGAATCACTCTATCTATTAAAAAAATACGGAATTTCTTGATTCGGTCGCCGCGCTCAAAGCCCGCGATAAAAGCTATGCAATTGTGGCACTCGGGGACTGCCGCGGTAAAGCTATTGCATCGTGCGAGTTTCGTTCGTACAGTTCGTACCATCATACACGTTAAGCGAACGCTCGGCCGAGCTACATGGTAGGCGGATTGGGGGTGTTAGGTTATATTTTCGTTACGGAATTTCTTGATTCGGTCGCCGCGCTCAAAGCCCGCGATAAAAGCTATGCAATAGCTTAAAAATCCGTTCAAAATCTGTTGCATAGTTTTAAAAATCTAAGCCTACGTATGAACAGACAGACAGCGGGAAGCGACTTTATTTTATACTATGTAGTGACTTGCATCACCTAGCGGTTTCATCTGCGTAACTCCCGATCCCGTGGGAAAAACGGGATTAAAAAGTGGTAAACACTCCCAATGAATCAATGTATACTGAAGAAAGTTTTTTTTTGTTTGTAACGAATAGGCTCTGAAACTACTGGACTGATTTAAATGAAACTTGGTATGAGGATACATTGATTCATTGACCGTAACATAAGCTATATTTTATCCCGATATTCTTATGGGATCGGGAGTTACGCGGGTGAAACCGCGAAGCGCTAGTGATAATGCAAAAGAAATGCGTAACAATTGACAACAATCATTATAAATCATTAATCATCATTGGTCTACAATAGCTCTGGTATTTGTGTTGACTTTCAAAGTATTCCACACAACAGTTAGAGCAGAACAATAATGATAAAATTGCACTGGCTCGTATCATTAGAGATGTTACACATTTATAATTTCACGGTGTTTTAGTTTACGGTGTATAAGCCAAGATTGGATAGAAAACGTTTATTCCGCAGCCGAGGGACGTGTATCAATTATATTAGTCGTCAAAGACTTCTTCTTTCTTCCCTTGTCCCACTATGTGGGCATATAACATGTCCTTCTTCTTGCAAGTCAAATCTCTTCAGTTTGAAATACATACCAATTTAAATAATGAATACCGTTAACTAATTTTGAATAGTAGCTCTCCATATTCTTTGTCAAAAATAAAAAATACAAGTGAAAGAATTACTTCGACAATTAGTTTTCGATTTATAGAAGTAAACGTGCGACGCGGATGCATGCCTAGTAACATTCTTCATTGCATGGATTGCCTGTTAAAAATAGTAACATTATGAAAAGTTAAGGTTTGTCTTTTTTACATAGAAGTACCTATGTAAAAAGTCGATTGCAGTTGTAGGGTGATTCTAAGTTGAGAATATGCGAATGAGAAATTCTTTAAACTTACACTATTTATGTTCATTATTTTTAAACGTTTTGTACTCACACAATTTGTATAGTAAGTAAGTACCTACTTAATTATTTTCCCGGATCTATTATTATTTTGAATTATTATTTTTAATCAAACAGGTCGCGTCGCGTTTTGGTCAATTATTTTAAAAATTACGACTGAGTTACATCCACCGTGGTCGCAAGTAAACACAAATAGCGTAAAATAATGAGGGGGGTGATAGTCGAAGAGCTTTTGAAAAGGGATCAAAACACACTGACATTCGCATAGAATTCTAGCATAATAGCCGTTGAATAAATCCTCTTTTCTAGCCACCATCATAAAATAACACAAAGAACTGTCAATTACACGTCAATTACCTTTGGTAAAAGAAAGCGCCGCCGCGTCGTAAAAGAAACACGGTAAGTATGAGTAACATATTGGGTGAGTAATGTAAAATAACCATTGTTTTTACAAGAATAATGTACTGGAAGACGTTATGGTTATGGCTTCGAAGGCCAGGTGTTATGACCACGCGTCGCTTGCGCATTAGACCGTAGTCTGGGTGACCATTATACTCGTGTTATATCGGAAATAAATATAAAATTAAACAATAGAGACCATAGACCTCAGTAAGGCATAAACTATAAATTTCAACTTGCTAGGTTCATCCGTTAGTATTGTAGATCGATGTCCGTTCCTGAGAAAATCGGCGGACAAGAAAGTGATCTTATATAAGGGTTCCTTTTTTAGCTTTTCAGGTACGGAACCCTAAAAATAGGACAACCAAGGTTCCAAAATGGTTTTGGTTTGGGTTGGTTTTATATGGGATTTATGTCAGAATTATTAAGGTTATAAATATGGAGTGTACTTATCCATCCATTAATCATCATCATCATCATGTCAATTTTCTATAGAATAACGGTTGACTTTTAATTATTCATACTAACGAAATGTCAGTTTAGTCTATTATGGCAAAAACATGATCTGGGGCCTTATTCTGCTATTTGGCCAACCATTGTCATTATATCGAGACTCTATAGATATTATATCGAGATTGTGACTTTATTTGGTATTCTGCTAAAGTTTTAATAACATCGCAATATAATCACTATGGAGTCTCAATGGTATGGTAATATTTACCTTGCAGGTGTTGCCTAGCAACATGGTATATGTTGCTAAGCAATATACCGTTTTGACAACTATCGAGATTCCATTAAGCCACGATTGTAGAGCAGAATACAAAAGTGAGTCAGTGGTGTGTCAGTGGTGTCTCGATAGAATAGTCAACGTTAGGAGAATACCAATTTGACATGTAATGTCATATTTTTGACATTAAATTTCTATTACGATTATATCGACACACTATTGAAATACAATTGTGTTAGCAGACTTAGGCCCCTGCTCTAATGCGTCTTTGTTATAGGGGTAGGTAAATGGCCTTCTAGGGTGTTTTTTTTTCTTAATTAAAGTTATGGCTGTTTAGAGTAAGTATGGAGCTCAGAATAAGGAAAGAATTATTGAAGTGAAAACTTCTTATGGCGCGTTGGGCACTTTTGTGGGTGAGCATTTTCAGCCGTTCTCGCGACAGATTTTGACGCGACAGATGAGATTTTATTTGTGTTAGTCTTTTTGTTTAACTTATACTGCCATCTATTACACAAATTGTGAAACTTAGCTTCTAGAAAGACCGCTATTCGAATGTAGATGGCGCTGATTTAAATTTTTTACTGCCATCTAGCGAATAAAAAATAAACTATATTTGTTTAAGTGAGTGCTAATAGATGGCAGTAGCAGATCGTTTCAAGAAATATTCTATGAGAAATAACAAGTTTATTGTTTTCACTTCTGTTTTTTATTTCTTCCGCTTCCGCACGGCTTTTGTCAAGCTAGTGTCAATGTACAAACGATCCTGTGGTGATTCGTTCAATTTTAAAAATTACTGCGGCAATATTGTGGCCGTTAACGCCACAATAATATCGACCTTCACATGTAATCTAAATAATTTAGGCTGGAGCGGAGCGGCGTTTCCACCAATAAAAACTCCGCACGAGGACTTTTTATGCAAAGAAGAATGTTAATAGGTATGCCAAAACGGTTGAAAGTTTGTTACAGTAAAGCTTGTATGTTTACAATCCACTAGTTTTTGTTGTAGTCAAAACAACCTATTAGTTTTGATTTTACAGGCGTTTAAACTTACGATAAATATCGAGTCCCGCTAACAGTCAGGTGATCGCGTGTGACGTCATTTTATAACGCTCCGCTTAGTTTACTTCTATAAATCGGAAATTAATTGACGTATCGAAGTAATTCTTTCACTTGTATTTTTTATTTTTAACAAAGAATATGGAAACCTAATATAAATTTTTTTTTTTGAAGTGAAAACTTCTTATGGCGCGTTGGGCACTTTTGTGGGTGAGCATTTTCAGCCGTTCTCGCGACAGATGAGATTTTGACAGATGAGATTTTAACAGTTATTGTGCTTCTACTACTATGCAATATTGAAAACAGCGCCATCTCTGTGCAAACGGCCGAACTACGATACTCACTTCTGTACAACAGTGTTAACAGCGACATCTCTCGGTGGATGGTGCAGGTTCGCAGCGAGCTGCCGTACGCAGTTCGCGTCGCACGCTAGCGCCATCACTGATACACGAGTGAGCATTTTCAGCCGTTCTCGCGACAGATGAGATTTCGACAGATGAGATTTTACCCAGATATACAGTTTTCACTTCTGCCTGCACTCCCGGAGTGCGCTGTTTTTTTTTATATATGATAGGTCTGCGTTTGACCACTATCACACCTGCCTGATTGTAGGTGACGATGCGGCCTAAGATTTGCGATTTGTTAACATTCTTCATTCTTTTGGTGGAAACGCCGCGTGTCGCTCCGCTTCTGTGCAGCAGCATAAGCAGCCTTATACAGCGCCAGCCACCAAAATCCATACTTTTCAAGACACTGTAGTGGAGTAGGTTTACCTATAATGGCCACAACAAATCTCTAAAGATCATGAAACCACAGTCACCTTACTGTACAAACAAAACTACCCACTTTAAAGCTATATGATAAAATATAACAACCTCGGTGAAGCAATAGTTCACGGTTTGGTGACCACGGCCCGGTAGATATAGCACCAAGATGCAGTTTTGATGTTAGTGACGCAAGCCTCGCATCCTTTGTTTAAAATGCTTAGCGTAATGTATGTTACATACAACGCTCTTACTCTGGCAAGTAGGTTATTGCAGTAACCACTTAGTGCCAATCTAAAACTGGCCGCAAAAAAAATAAATAAATAAATATTGTAGGACATTCCACACATCGCCATCTAGCCCCAAGCTAAGTAACTAGACTTGTGTTATGGGTGCTAGACAACGGATATATTACTTATATACTTTTCTTTTGTAAATATATACTTATAATACATAGAAACAACCAGACCAAAGAAATATATCTAAGCATAAATACTTGTCTGTGGCGGGAATCGAACCCGCAACCCTGTGTTTGGCAGTCCGGCATGGTGACCATTGTGCCAACTGGGTCGTCAAAAAAAAACCGGTCAAGTGCGAGTCGGACTCGCGCACGAAGGGTTCTATACCATGTTGTATATAATCTAACTAGCTTTTGCCCGCGACTTCGTCCGCGTAGAAGTCGAAAATGGATCAAGGAATCACGTCCCATACAAACTTTGAAAAAATAAAATTGATAAAAATGAAAAACGGAAATATGTCTTATCGGATGTCTCCGATAAGTCATATTTTTCCGGTCTCTGGGATAAGCGGTTTAGGCTAAACGGTTAAACCCCGTATACAAGCACCAAAAGGTGCATAAATAAATGCTGATTGAGAATTTGCCAGTTAGAGAAGTCCACAAAGGATCCAGTGCGGTGCCGAAGTGCCGAAACAGTTATACGAGCGGAAACCCTAAGTATGTGACATCGTATTAAAACAATAGCTCTTCCGGTAGCCTACAATAATGTACCCAAAACAGAGGTTCTCAAACATATTATTATTTCGCCTACTTTGAAAATAAATTCTTTTTTAGGGCCCCCCAATTTTACTTTACCACAATCATATTAATTATAGTGCGCTATATTGGTCCTGGGCCCTGATTTCGTAAGACTATTTAATGATGTCGATCGCGCAGTACGACTTCATAAATAGCGTTTATTTCTGAAAATATGAATGGAAACCACACAAAATACATACAAGGATACAAAAGTCACTAACGGACTAAGTTTGTCGATAGTTTGTGTATTTTTTTAGTAGGTAATTAAGAAATATTCATAAAAATAATTGACCATCTAACACGTGAGACACATGAAGTTGCCTGACATCATTACTTTTTGACTTTTGATTTTGCTCTATTCTATTGACATCTGTATCGTTTGACATTTATTATTAGATACATGATTCATGTTTTTTAAGCTATTGCATAGCTTTTATCGCGGGCTTTGAGCGCGGCGACCGAATCAAGAAATTCTGTAACGAAAACAAAACCTAACACCCCGCACTCCGCCTACCATAAAAAAGGCTATGCAATAGCTTTACCGCGGCAGTCCCCGAGTGCCACACGTTTTTTTTTTAATTTTGATTTCTTAGTTTGTAATCATCTATCTTTATCCCTCTTGACATGACATTTTATAATATTTTAATATACAGGCCCCCCCTTAAAACTCCTCAACACCCCCCAATTTTTTCTAGTTCTCCATCGCCCACAATGGGGCATTATCGCCCACTTTAAGAAACACTGATCTAGCACATCTAACGTCCTACTTCTAGTGCTATTGTTGACTCTGTACAATACCTATAGAACCAAAGAGAAAAGGGCTGTCTATTCATGTCTTCACACTCGATAGGCAAGTGGTAAATGTCAAAGGTAGAACCTAAAGGGCACCTTTTTTTGCCGCCAAGTTTATGCATACATAATAGCTATCTATATAGAACGCGATCTGAAGACCAATAATTCTCGTAAATAATATTGTCCCGATTGCATTTAGATTGCAAAAGATACCTACCTTCAAAGTCAGTTTTTTTTTACAAAAAGCTAACTTTGAGGGTGTTTTGAGCTAGGTACTTTGAGGGTATTATTTGTGATCGAAATGCAATCGAAATGATATTGAAATGTAATTTGAACAATGTTATTTACGAGAATTGGCCTTCTCTGTTAATTGGTTAGAGGTACCTATATTTTGGTTGATTATATTAGTCAGTTATTCTATATTTTTGATTAAATTGATGAACAACGGCGGCACTCACAAAATAGTTGACATCATCGCGTTCCGCTCACGTTCCATAGCAACCAATGTTTCGCATTCCACTCACGTTCCATCTATAGCAACTAATGTTTAGTATAATTATCGTCCGTATTTCATAATAATTTCGCTCATCTGGGCTTGTGTTATGGTGACGAACGACTAGAAGACTTACTTATATAAAGGAAGAAAAATAATAAAAAGGAAAAAAAGGGAAAAGGAAATAAGATATACTTAACTAAAGGAAAAAAAAGGAAAAGGAAAGAAAAAGGAATAGATAATGAATTACGCGGGTAAAACCGCGGGCCTCGCTTCTGTATGGGTTATTGGTATATGTATCTGTATAATACATGTATAATATAATACCTAGTTTTGACGACTTAGGTGACGGCTCATCCGTAAAATAAATCATCCTAGGATGAATTGTCACCCGTTCAAATTGTTAGGCGTCAAATCATCAGCAAAATATTTAATCTTGGGATAAAACGTCATCGCGTCACCCTAAACTATGACGACGCTATTTTGTTCTATCTAACCCCTTGAAAGCAACGGCAATAAAACAGAATCGCAATAAAACCAAAATTAATACAAAACGCATGACCGTACTTAACTACATCGCTATAGCACTGACACAATAGCGACATCTGTTTTTACTTTGACATGGCATGATCCGTAACATCTGGTTATTTCATTCTTTATTCTGTCTAGAATAACATCTGGTTGCGAAGAGGGTGTATTGAAGGGTTTAATAGTACATTGTTATCCTAGGTGTGAAAGTCACTCATTACAAGTCCCGAGACGGAGTTTGGCTAATAATTCGAGGGACTTAATCCCCCTTATTCCAAAACGAGGTTTAAGGATAGTCCGAGATGTAGATTTAAACCTTAGATTTCGACACTGATTTACTCGTGCACTATAGTCTAAACACTATCCCTATAGATTATATGGGGAACTATAGTCTAAACACTATCCCTATCAATAATTTAGGGATAGTGTTTAGACTATAGTTCACGAGTAAATCTGTGTCGAAATCTAAGGTTTAAATCCACATCTCGGACTATCCTTAAACCTCGTTTTGGAATAAGGGGGAATGAGTCTTTCACCCGAGGTAAACACTGTGCTTTTCATTACGAATAATACATAAAATTCTTCCTAACAACGAGAGTGAATGAGACTATGAGACTCCATACCACATGAGTAGGTACTCATGTGTCCATACTACCTGATCCTCTTAAAAGGTTGGGACCAAAGAGGTTATACATTATGTAGTGTTATTTTTAGGTTTCTGCAATTTGTATTCAATACTTAAATACGGCGGTACTTACCGAATAAATTTTTATTAATGAGTTAATCCAACACTGGGAAATGACGCGAAGTCCGTAGATTTAACTTACAGTTTTTGTAACACGGTTTGTCTAGAAAATGTTATTTACACAAAATACACAATCATAAATGAAAAACCAGATTAAACTTAACACAAAAACATAATAAAATAACAGCAAATAGTACTAATTAAAACGTTTAAAATAATTTGGAAATGCTAGCATTTCCCACCAGTTTTTTTTTTATTCAAGGTACGACACTGACCATCCATACGGTCGCATAAAGCCACATCAGCAACATCGACAGGGCGCGGGCGGCGCGGCATGGCATAGGTCGCTTTGACCATTTTCGTCTTTACATTTATTTTATTAAGATATCTTGAACTAAATATACCTTGAATTTGATTACTGAGAAAAAAGTTACTAAGTACTAAACTCTGGCAGTAAGCATGAGCCGTGCCAAGCCATAATTATTATTCTTTGTTGTAAAAAAAAAAGCAAGGAGGTTAGGTTTTTGAAGTTCCTAATGCGTAATGATACGGATACTGGCTACATGCAGATTGCACAAGCCGTGCGAAGCCATAATTTGACATGACAGCTGTCAGTGAAAGCAAAAATCTCTAGGGCTGGAAATTTTATTTTCAATACGCTTCTCAGGCACCTTCAGACCTACTTTCCGAGTATGAGTAATGAAAAAGTCATTTGCAAAAATGAAATGATGGATATCACGTTAAATTCGTAAATATATCTTATTTCACCCGCGTAACTCCAGATCCCGTGTAAATATCGGGATGAAAAAAATAGCCCATGTTATTTCCAATGAATCAATGTATCCACATACCAAGTTTCATCAAAATCGGTCCAGTAGTTTCGGAGCTTATTCGTTACAAAGATAAAAATAAACAAAAAAAATTGTTTGTATCTTTCCTCTTTAATGCCTTTTTATAATATGTATTAGTATAGATGTGACTATCCGTCACAATTGTCACAAATGATGATGGGTTTAAAGTTGGTTTAAAGTTTAAAGTTAAAATAAGAACTCTTTTTTATCTGACTTCAAAAAAAAGGAGGAGTTTCTCCATGCCTCGCGTTTTTTTTTGACACAAGACGTTTTTACTATTCTACTGCGGCTGCGTCCCAAATGCAGCTTAACCGATTGTTTGTAGAAATTACAACGTCATAGCTTTGTTTTAGGTTAAACTCTTGAAAGAAAGATTTAACAACACAGAACATGGGCTGTGTTATGAAACCAATTGAAATAAATTCGAAGTTTAACGTTTCATCTTAGGTCAAGTCAACACAATTCTGACGGATGTAGCAAATCCAACCTCTTTGGCAGAAGTTGATTATTTTAGAGGACAGGTTTGAAGAATTAGATTTGATAGGGGTAAGTACATCTTCGTTCCTTGATGATATTAAAAAAAACGCATTGTCAGGTAGCCAGTTCAAATATCGCTACTTAGATGCAAAATTTGAAGATGCATTTTTCCTTAAAAAATCTTCTTTCCTTAGAGATATCATTTACAAATTACACGACCTGCTCTGGCTTCGCACGACTATACTATCCATGTATTAGGTATATATAAATAAACCTTTCTCTTGAATCACTCTTATCTAATAAAAAAACCGCATCAAAATCCGTTGCGTAGTTTTAAAGATTTAAGCATATAAAGGGAAATAGGGACGGCGAAAAGTGATTTTATTTTATACTATGTAGTGACTAGCGACCCGCTCTGGCTTCGGACGACTATATTATCCATGTATTATATACATATAAACCTTCCTCTTGAATCTATCTATTAAAAAAAACCGCATCAAAATCCGTTGCGTAGTTTTAAAGATTTAAGAATACATAGGGATATAGGGACAGAGAAAGCGAATTTGTTTTATACTATGTAGATGCTATGTAGTGATAGTGATGATGTTTGTACTACCTATGTATGACGTTTTTGCAAGTGGTCCCTACTATTTTGACAATAAAACTTTTTATATGACCAAAAAGACGGCAGCCGGTAGTTGTGTGGTAGAGCAGTAGTCGTAAATACGCCATAATAACTAGGTTATGTGAATCGCATAGGATTGTGACGCGTGGCGTGGGATATCCACCATATCGGTTTACCGAACGTGGAGAAACGGTATTACTGTAGGTAGGTAATATAGTGTAGGTAGGTAAATATACCTATTTATATTAGGCTAGCTTTTGCCAGCGACTAAGGTTTAATTTTCCTTTTTTTCCCGTTGCTGAAAATTTGTACATAGTTCGATCAATCGGTAGACGATCGAAGCAGAACCAAAAAATGATCGAAACTGAATTAATTTGCACCTTTAGACGCATAAAACCAATACGCAAAACACCACCTTTCGCAAAAGGTCTAACTCGCAAAATACTACAAAAAAAAGGTTAGTTTTTACTGGTCATAGACAATATTTTAGTTTTTTTTACCGTTGGTTGTCGCTGCTTTCATCGATGCATGTGGAATAAGTCTGGAATACTTAGGTCCGTATTAATAAACCGAACTCAATATCGATTTCAATCTTGAGTTTGCTCTTGAGTTGTTGCGCTGATTAATAAACCTATCTTAAGACGCGGTTAAAGAGCGACGTATCACTTGAGTCATACCGTATTAATAAATCAAACTCAGCTCTCAAGATATGTCTCAAGATGTAGTTTCGTGAACTCAAGTCTGATTGCGGGTCATACAAATCTTACATTTTTTTAAATATTTTCACATTAAAAACAAGTTGACAGCAAAATATGACGACACTACCTACCATAGGGTAAGAACATATCATTCAAGGTAAGAACAAAGCGTTACTGTCATTCAAGATCAGTCTCAAATCTCAAGAGCGATATCAGCCTGGTTAAAACTTGAGTTTTATCTATTAATTAACGCCTAACTTAAGATAGTGACCACATCTCAAGACTCACTCGATTGATACGCACTCAAGATCGATATTGAGAGCGATTTATTAATACGGGCCTTAGTCCGTTTTTTATGTGAGCCCAATTTTCAGCACACCGGGTCAGCAATTTGTCTAACATGTCCATGTTAGACAATTTGCAAACAAGTGGCGCCAAAACAATAAAACCAATTAAAGATTCGAGTTCAAATCAATTCAGCGAATAAGGCACTGTCCAGTTATATGAGCTGAATGAATTAAATAAGGACTTTCAAATTTCACCACATAGGTACTTTTTTTCAGTTTAAAAACATTAATAAAGCAATTTGCAACACAGACGATTTTGCATGTATCTTTGCTCTAGTGTCCTTATCCAGGGAGGAAACAGCGACTACGTTTGTATGGAGAGAGCGCCCGGTACCCTTTCACCTTAAGGGAGTTTTATGGTGAGCGCACACCTAGCCGCGCCGCAAGCTCCGTTTGTATGCGCGCAGCGCCGGCTACAAGTCCTCGGTCTGTATCACCTTAAAACAGAGCTTCCCGTGTTCTTTATCTTGAATCAAAGACAATTTATTTATGGCTTCTAATTGTAGATTTATAGACAAGTTTGACTGATACAACTTGTAGACGGATTTACTATTGAACGGTCATTGACTGGACAAACGTATTAATAGTTTCATCAATTTTATATTGGTTTCTAACATAGATAATATATACTTCCCATACTAAGGTTTTTACTTTTTATTGTAATATTGATATTTTATTTATATGGTTTGTCGTCTATGACTTAATTACATGAACCAAGAAAAAAATTTCCGCGCCCAGACGGAATTTTTTGCTTAATTACTTAATTTTACAAAATTTTCCGACAAAAACAACCAAAAACATATTTTGTTTGATTTTGTAATCAAACATCACGGATTCTAAGCAATTTTGTAGTAGTATCTAGCGTCTATTTTATTTCTTGCTTCAATGAAACCTCTTTTTCAGTGTATACCTATACCTATCCCTAAATATAAATAAACTCGTGTCGCGGTAAATAGTTGCCAAACTCCAACTAAACGGCAGAACCGTTTTGTATGATTTTTTTGAGTAGGTATATTCGTTAGGTCTGAAAATTGAACACTATTCTATTTTTATTATTCTTTTATTTTTCCTTTAAGTACTTATATATTTTTTTTTTGTATTTGGGAAACAGCTAGTACATTCAGAAAAGGACTGAGGGTAGCAGGGGCATATTTTAAAGTTTTAATTTTATAAATAATGGTTCTGTAATTGTTAATTATTCTGCTTGATATCACTAAAGCTAAGTGTTAGTTATTTCACGCAGAATAACCAAAAATTATTGAACCGTCATTAAAATAATGAGTACTTTAAAAATATGCACCTACTACCCTCAGTCTTTTTCTGACTGTACTATTGAACCTTAATCGAGGGGCTGACGTATTCCCTAAACTTTATCAGCTGATTTGCCCTGACTTCTGATGAATATAAAAACCTTCTTCGGTAAACAAAGTAAGTACCTACTTACTGGTTATTTATTTAGATTAGGTACGTGATTTATCTCTCTTTACTTATCTTGAATCTCAATCTCTAAACTGATTTCCAAAAGGAAGCGATTCTTAATTATATAAAAATTCGGTAACATCGTTTTACCTAAATATTTAACGTAAATATTTAACATCTGTCACTAAAGCGGGACTAAACGTGTCCAAAATTAACTAGTGTTTCACAAAAACCAACAGAATTAGATGCGGAGTTAGGCTAAGGCCGCATTGCGAACTAAATCGCGCGATGCGGTAAGAAGTCTGTGATTTTATACAGACTAGCAGCGCTCCGCGGTTTTACCGATACCTACCTACCTTGGGAATATCGGAATAAAAACAGTCTAAGTTACTCATAATCAATTAATGTAATCATAATACCAAGTTTCCTGAAAATAAGTCTAATAAGTACCTACCTACTTAGTTTCGGAAACTATTCGTTTCAAACATACAAACAAGAAAAGGTTGTCTGTAAAGTCGGTTTACGGACGACAATTTTACGTGATAACGTCACAAGAAAACATTGATGGTAACCATAGCAAAGATAATATGTTGTTATGGTTACCTTGTCACTAACGCTCACGTTCCCATAACGTGAGCGTGACATCACACTTTCAGTCTCCTCGCGACCATGACTATTGTAACATAGTCGAAACGTCGAGGTAAGAGAAATAAAAAACAAAAAAAATACGCGATTAAGACCCGGGAAAATAATTACTACGAATACAAATCGTGTGAGTTTAAAAAGTTTATCACACTTTTTTGTAAGTGCAGTACGGCGTTCATCGATTTATAAGACGTTATCACGTCAAAAATCTATCCTTTTAGCGCAAAATCCGCGCAGTTTTTTCCCGCAGTGCGAGCTAGGCCTAAGGCGCAACCAAACGGATGGGTGATGAGATGGTATGAAATAAATGGTCATCTTATTCGTCACTGTTTCACTTCGACCCAGTTCAGTGAACTAATTTTTTATGCTTTGTTTACATATCGATGTAAGAAAATGTAAACTATGATCTTATTTATTACTATAAAGCAATATTCTAGTCTCGGCCAGAGTAGTGGGCGTAAATGTGACGGAATGTAAGTTATTGTGACGGGAAGAGATTATCAAATACTAGCGACCCGCCCCGGCTTCGCACGGCTGTATTATGCATGTATTATACCTAAAAACCTTCCTCTTGAATCACTCTATCTATTTAAAAAAACCACATCAAAATCCGTTGCGTAGTTTTAAAGATTTAAGCATACATAGGGACAGAGAAAGCGACTTTGTTTTATACTATGTAGTGATGTTACGTAGGTACGTACCTACGTACCTACTGCAGGAACATAATCAAGCTTTTTTTCTTTCAATGAGTATATAGGTATTGCCTCATAGTCACACAACATAACCAAGCACTTTTCATCGCTTTTTAAAAGCTTTTATTTAACTTGCAATATATGTGTGTTCGGGTGGAATTGCAACTTATTAATTTTTTAATAATTTTTTCCATAGAAAGCAAGCCAGTTATTTTAATTTCGTCTTTCTATTTCGCATTAAACATTGTGGTGTCACGACAATTATTTATAAAAAAAATATATATATAAAAAATATTACAATTCCTTCACTAATTCACCGAAAGGAACTTTGTTCCATCTGGGTGTCCCTTGACACCTCTCAAGTTTTTTAAAACTTTTCGTTAATCAACAAAATGACAAAATCTCGCGAGATCCCGAATCGGTATGCATCTTCTAATTTCATGTTTCCCTTAACAAAAATTTATGCATTTCCCACCCCTTGACGACCCAGTTGGCACAATGGTCACCACGCCCGCGCCGGACTGCCAATCACAGGGTTGCGGGTTCGATTCCCGCCTCAGACAAGTATTTATGCTTAGATATTTGTCTGTGGTCTGGTTGTTTCTATGTATTATAAGTATATATTTACAAAAGAAAAGTAGTATATCCGTTGTCTAGCACCCATAACACAAGTCTAGTTACTTAGCTTGGGGCTAGATGGCGATGTGTGGAATGTCCTGCAATATTTATTATTTTATATTTATTATTTATTTCATCGACTAATACGAGCCAAGCTATAAAACACAAACAAACACTTCCTTGTAGTTAATAGATAAACTTCGGTCGGTAATGTATTCCTTGTATCGGTAGCTGTGGAGCTTTGACTAAGCTTTATTGATGTTACTTCCCTAAACATTGTGTTTGTTTACATTGATCTTTAGTGGATTTACACTTTAGTTTCACTGGCAATGGTATCATTTTTACCAGAGAGGTTGATTTTTTAGGGTTCCGTACCCAAAAACGGGATTACTAAGACTTCACTGTCCGTCTGTCTGTCTGTTTATCAGTCACCAGGCTGTATCTCATGAACCGTGATAGCTAGGCAATTGAAATTCTTACAGATTATTTATTTCTGCAGCTATAACAAAATACTAAAAACAGAAAAAAAAACATTTAAGTGGGGCTCCCATACAACATGGTACGGAACCTATTCACACTTGGCCGGTTTTCTTAAGGCTGCTTATGCTGCCAAACGCAACGCGCCAGAAATACCCGTCGCTTACAACTAATATTGTTGATGTGTTTTGTTTTTCTCAAAAGTGCTGAGATGGAATTGTAGATGACATTTTTACCGATATTTTGGGGTAATTTCTAGGTGAACATTCTTTCTCATTTCAAAGATAGACTAGTTTTAATTCTTAATTTTGTAGTTTTGACTACAAGAAATTTTTTATTCAAAATCACACCAAAATGTCGGTAAAAATCTCACCTACATAGCTACAGTTCCATCTCAGCACTTTTGAGAAAAACAAAACACATTCGTAACAATCCTCCTCCTCCAATCCTCGACCTCTGTGGCGCGTCGGGCGAACACCCGACTGCGGCGCAGAAGGTTGCGGGTTCGATTCCCGCCGGGAACAAGTATTTATGCTGACCATAAATTCTTGTTTCTGGTTCTGGGTGTTTCCTATATGTATAATGTGTATATATTTACAAAAAAAAAAGTATATAAGTAGTTTATCCGTTATCTGGCACCCATAACACAAGCATTAAGTTGCTTAGCTTGGGGCTGGATGGCGATGTGTAATATGTCCTGAAATATTTATTTATTTATTTATTTTATTTAATCAACAATTTTCACCAACGAAGGCGACCGGTGCCAGTAGTAACTATTTAGTAGGCTGTGTACCAAGGTCGTTGGCGTATGGACCCCCCTAAATAGAGATGAGCTTATGCCTCTAAAGTCTAAAGGATGATGAAATTTCGAAAAAATCTAAGTAAGTGGACCTACAAAGAACACAACCTCCAAACATGTATCTAGCCATTAGGCAAGTAGTCTAAACTGTGCTATAACAGTCAGTCAGTCAGGACTTTGACATTAGAAAATGTTTGCACTTTTCATACAATTTGTCGTTGTTTTAATTTTAAACCTCTGTGCGAAAACGCGACAAAACAAACCAAAATAACCTATTTTATTTGTTTTCGTACTTTCAAAACTCTGCCCTTTAAAACGGCAGCTCATAATGGTGTTGCGCATGATTTGCTCCTTTAATTGAAGTTCGACAGCCATTGACAGCACAAAAACTTGTGTCCAATAAAATGGCGAATTGATCGCGAAAGGTTTTGCGCCTTAATTCGTGATTAGCACCTCATTTCTTCCGACCGATTAAAAAAAATTACACGTTAAAATCCATTGTCTCTGGTACGACCACAAAATAGGTACCTACCATGTACCTACCTAGTTACTTATGTTTTACCATGAAAAAGAGAGCGTGCGGCGTGATCTCAGCTTGGTTAGTAGGTGGGTAATAAGAAACAGTTTTTGCAACAAAAACGGACAGCAGGCGAACGTTTCACAATCAAAGCGAACCTATAATTATAATTGTGAGAACCAAATTGTAGCTAGTTAGTGTCACGAAATTATTGTTCTAATTCTTTGAATTGAAAGTTGAATTCCGTCGTAAGATGGGAAAATGTCAAAACAAGTATGAAACGCAAAATAAAATCTAATATCTTTCTGATTTTCGCATGGACGTAACAATATATACCTACCTACGATTTTCGAGGATTGAAAATTGACATCTGTCAAGCTACTTAATTTTCCTCATATATTTTCACGGGACGCGGGTGAAACCTATTAGTCCATTAAAATGTTACATTTTTTGGGCTTAGCGTGCATTTGTCAGAGGACGCAATTTTATTTTTTAGATATCAAGAGGGGGTTAGTCTAAACTTAAATCCAAGTTTGAGGGATTGTAGCTCTTGTCCCACGGCCGCCATCTTGGAAAAAGGGATTTAAATGGTTTTAATGGTGTATGTGACAAACTATAGGTCTCACAAAAAATATTACTTAACATTTTTTGTTGCAAATATGATTATCTACAAATTTTGTTCAGAAACTTTTAGTCGTAGAACAAAAAACAAAAAGTTATAAGCGAAAATCCACGAAAAATTTAGTTTTTATTTTTACTAAGAATACTGATTTCGTAGCACCATGGGAGTAGCCCAGGGTTTTCAAGGATGTAAACTCGGGTATAGACTACGCTCGGAGGGTCTAAAAACGTATAAAAATGATTACATGCGCTTTTTCGATGTCTACCTTTTTGTGTTAATTTTCAGAAGAAGAAAAGTAAGCATCTTTTGAAAATTAGAAGTTCGTCCGACAAAATACTCGTCCAACAAAAAACTCGTCCGACAAAAAACTCGTCCGACAAAAAACTCGTCCGACAAAAAACTCGTCCGGCAAAAAACTCGTCCGACAAAAAACTCGTCCGACAAAAAACTCGTCCGACAAAATACTCGTCCGGCAAAAAACTCGTCCGACAAAAAACTCGTCCGACAAAATACTCGTCCGACAAATATAAATAATTAATTACATTAAAATAATTATGTAGTAGTAGTACCTCTTTGTACTTATCATCTTGTCATCTTGCGGTTTGCGGACAACTTCAACATGGTTTTATGACAGCTGTCATCTTGCGGTTTGCGGACAACTTCATGGTGAGAATTTTGTGTGACGCTTTTGTAAAATTTCACTCTCATCATTTTTTCATAACGCGCCTAAAGAAGTATAACTTCAATAAAAAAAACTGTAAGGCTGTTACAAAACAGGGTCGATGGGGCGTAAAAATCACTTTACAGCTTTTAAACTATAAGTCCGATTTACATACTTCTGAGGTAAATGTTGTAGTAAATTTGATGAAGATCATATTGCTCATTGGCAATTTGGTTACAGCTTTAACCGTTTTCTTAAAAAATGCAAAAAACTCCAAATTGGCACACAAAAGGGAGGGAAAGAGGGGAACCAATCGCCATACGACTTGTTTCTACTTCTATATCTTATTATCTATGTAAAAGCTACCTGCATGCCAAGTTTCATGCTTTCAGCCAAATGGGACCGTAAAAAGAGCTAAGGAATCTGAGTAATGGATTTTCGCTTATAACTTTTTTATTTTTGGTTCACAACTAAAAGTTACTAAATAACAGTTGTAGATAATGTTATTTACAACAAAAAATGTTAAGTAATATTTTTTGTAAGACCTATAGTTTGTCAGATAAACCATAAAAACCATTTAAATCCCTTTTTCCAAGATGGCGGCCGTGGGACAAGAGCTACAATCCCTCAAACTTGGATTTAAGCTTAGACTAACCCCCTTTTGATATCTAAAAAATAAAATTGCGTCCTCAGACAAATGCAATGCAACCCCAAATGTAACTTTTCAATGGACTATATAAGCTAGAAGAAATACTACTTATACAGCTGAAATATTTACCATTCTGCGCTTTTACCATTTTGCTCTTTTAACTTTGTGCGAGCCGTTATCATTTTGCACTTATGACAATATGCGCCTAAACGTAACAAAGAGTACCTACTTAACCTCTTTGTTACGTTTAGGCGCATATTGATAGCTACATCCTCTTTCCTTCTATTACAAACTATTACCTATTGATGACTATACATTTGTATTTTGCAAATACTCTTCTTACAAATTAAAAAACCAGACTAGGTACCAAGAGCTATACTAATAATAGAAAAGCTTGAAATAAACCTGTTTTAAATATATTTTAAATAACTTTAGTAGGTCAATAACCTTGCATCAAATCTTTAAAGATAATAACCTCTATACTGAGTTTTTTGAAAATCTTTAGAACATCTGTTAGCTTTGACTTGTTGTTTGATCGCTTTTAGCGATAAGGCCGCCCATTGTGCCAAATTTTTTACTGACGTCAAAAAAGGAGGAGGTTCTCAATTCGGTTGTATGTATGTTTTTTATGGATGTTCGCGCATTTATTCTTTTTTTATCAACCGATTTTGATGAATCTTTTTCTGTTGGAAAGGGTCTACCTCAAGGGTGGTCCCATAAAAATTTGGTGAAGATTTGACGTGGATCTTTGGAGTGATTAACAAAATTGCACCTCAAAAGCGTTTCAATTTCTATCTGCCGAAACGTCTTATAGACGTCTTCCAAAAAAATATGCACTAAAGGTTAAAAATAAAAAAGTAGGTAATAAGTACATACTTGGACTTTTCAATTTTTTTTTTCCATTTTTACTTATTTTAGAGTTAATTTTGTGTTTTGTTTTTATGGTGCAATAAAGAGTTTATCTATCTATGTGTATCTACGTGTTTATACCTTGTATTTAATTTATCTTAAAAACTGACCAAGTGCGAGTCGAACTTGCCCACAAAGGGTTCCGTACCATTATATTGTATTTTTAGTACTTATTTGTTGTAATAGAGGCAACAGAAATACATCAATTGTGAAAATTTCATCTGTCTAGCTATCACGGTTCATGAGATAGGTACAGACAGACGGACGGACAGTGGAGTCTTAATAAATAATAATAAATCATTTATTTCAGGCTACGAAGGCCCATAGATACATACCTTATAGACTAACATACATATTTTATAATATAAATTGAAAGTGTTAATAGATAACTTAAAACTTTTTATGACAGTTGCTCATAAAGTGGATCTTATTAAACCGCTTTTAGGCTCATAATGCAACGTATTATACACGCGTGCGATAAAAAAAATCTAACTAGTGCTAAAATAATACGTCATCCCGATAAGTCAAATACGTATCTTACTGCTAATGACATATTATGTAGATGAAACATTCATAATTTATCTGGGTTACTTATACTGTTTTGATGTATAGAAAAAAGGTACCATCAAAAAGTTTTTAAGCCTTGCTGGCTTAAAACTCTTTGTTGGTACCTTTTTTCTTCTTTTCAAAAGGTTGTCTCTAAAGTCTGATAACGAACGATAATTTTACGTGATAACGTCTTTGAAAATAATTAAAAATGAGTTTTGTTTTTATTTTGTTTTTTCTTTAGGTACCTACCTTAATATACCTACCTACATAAATATATTTTTTCCTTACCATTATTATTCTGTTTTTAACCGCCGACGCAAAAACAAATGAAAAAAACCCTAAAAAAATATTGTATTTCAGACGAGACTGTATAGGTTAAAAGTCTTTCGGGAGTGTAATTAACAAAAAATAGTAAACATAACCTAAAATTCTTAAAAACTTTTAATTATTTTAACAAGTCTTTTTTTTTTCTTCGCAACTGTGATAAAAAACGTCGTACGATACACGTGTGGATTGATTATTCCATCTCGGCTTTTGCCTTTTGCCGCTCGCGCGTCATAAGCTGCCTCTATGGAATGATCAGCTTTCCACACTTGTATCGCAATGTACTAATGTTACTATGTAACTATGTTGTTGTGTCTGTGTCTATGTTACTGTGTCTTAGTTATAAGGGTCCCGTTTTTACCCTTTGATTACGGAACCCTAAAAAAATAGGTACCATAGACTAATCAAATTTGATTATCATAAATAAGAAATATTGAATGAACACGCGCCTACAAAGTGAATTTACAGGATTACAAATAATTGTAATTCCGCTGGCGCGTTTTGGGGTCCGGACGGAGTAGCCCGGGCCGATGTAGGCCAAGGGCACGTCTGCCAGGGATGCGTATATTTCAAAGGACGGAGTGATGTAAAGGTCTGCATCCTGCTGAACATTTCTCGCCGTATTCTTTGGCGTAATATACCTACGTAAGGTTTCGAATTCATTTTCTGAGTTTCTTGCGCTTTCTTCTCTTTGATGGGCGCACTACGAGGGCGCACATCCTAAATTCGTTTTTAAGACGTGAATGTGATGTCAAACTGTATGATTCCAAATAAATAAAGAATTTTGACTTGCCACAACATTTCTCGCCGTATTCTGTGGCGTTTCCATACATATTACGTTTTTCAGGAATTATGTAAAAAGTGTGGTCATATTGGTCATAAACATAATCAACATACTTACTTACTTACTTTAAAATTCAGTAGTTATTATGGGTATAATTTCCAGTTTATGTATTATGTCCAGTTGCCATTTTAATATTTTATTTTATTTTTATTCAGCTTATACCAGTATCTACTCTTTATGCCTTAATTAAGTACGATAAATGAATACGTACTACCTACCTACTAAGTACGTTTTGCAGGAGTTAGGCAAGAACAGTCTTATTCAGCATACTTTAAAAAAGATACATGATAAAAAATGCTAAAACAAGATGCATTGCCCTAGCTATTTTGACAAAAATTAAAACTGCATCATTACATTTTCGGAATATCTAGGAATTGAAACTGTTTTCATATTTTTGTATCAATCGATAGTGTTGCTGATAGATATTGATTCCCGAAAACGAACTAAGTACTTAATGTACGACAAATCAAAAGAAATATCTTATTTTTGTAGTAATTTTCCATGCTACTACGGGTACGGATCAAAAGCGACCAATTTCGAGAATAAATAAAACGTATGTTTTCTGTAATAAAAGCCGAGTAGGTAAGAAAGTAGATCGTAAAACCAAAATCAATTACGGCCAAAAAATATAAAATATCAATGTAATGACACGCAATACGCATGTGTTACCGAATGGATAAAGGGTCTCCGCAGACCACATACTTTCTACTTTCTATTATATTTTTATCTTATTGAGTGCACTTATAGAATTAAACTAGCTGCGCTCCGCGGTTTCACCCGCGTAAGTCCCGATCCCGTGGGAATATCAAAATGAAAAGTAGCCTATAGCCTTCAGCCATAAATAGACTTTCCAATACAAAAATATTTTTTTAATTCGAATTAGCAGTTCGTGAGACTATAAAGCGTAGGTACAAACAAACAACGGAAGCCCTCAAAGATGAATAATTTTCCCCGTTATTCCACATTTACCACTGATTCCTCGCTCCTATTGGTCGCAGCGTGATGTTATATAGCTAAAGCCTTCCTCGGACTATCCAACACAAAAATAATTTTTCAATTCGAACCAGTAGTTCCTGAGATTAGTGCGTTCAAACAAACAAACAAACTCTTCAGCTTTATAATATTACTATGGATAGAATAAAAATTACTAGTTTTAGCTTTTATAAGTTTTATGCAACAAAAATATTTGCTCTAGTGTCAGTATTCAGGGAGAACACAGTCTGTATGGAGGGAGCGCCCGGTAACCTTCCCTCTTTTTTACCTAATTGCGTGACGCAAAAGAGGGTAATGTGTTGTCAAGAAATAACACATAGGACAGAGAGCGATGGAAGACTCTCGTTTTGGAGACTAAGATCTACTGAGGGTCGCTGAGCCACCGGAGTAAGTAGTCGTTTTAGCTTCAGGTGACCAAAGGGCTGGCTTCTACCTCCGACAGCGTATCGCCATCCAACGAGGTAACGCAGCCAGCCTTCTGGACACACTTCCTATTCCATTTGGACTTTTAATATTTTTTAATGTAAGTAGGTAGGTTATTTAATCAATTTAGGTTTTTGTTATTCAAAATTAATTGATTCCATAAAATCGCAAAACAAAACAAAGAGTGGCCAAAAACACCTATGATATGGATTTGGATTATGGGAGAGCGCTTTGCCCAGCAGGCTGGCTAAAAATCAAAAAGAGATTTTAAAGTAGGTCCACGCGAAAGATTGTCGAGAAGATCTGTCGAACTATCGATCGATAAAAGTATGTAGTCTGTGTGAGCTCTAAAGAAGCTCAAAGGTTCTGCAAAGCCATTTTCTCAGAAGATCCTACGGGATAGAGTTTTTAGGACGGGGCCAAGGGTAAACCGAGCGTCTGGGATTTTATAGGTCAAAAGAATCAGGCTGTAAGTACCGGGATGTCTCTCTTTTCATTTTTTGTATTTATTTTAGTGTTTTTATGGCTTTTTTGATAAAATATATTAATAATTTAGATCCTTAGTAAGAAAAATTTCGACTGTTATAAATTTTTTTTTGTTTTTCGATGTGTATTTTACCAGCGTGTAAGTTCCAATCCCGTGGGAATATCGGGATATTCTTAGGGGATAAAAGTAGTCTATGATACTCCCAACCCATTAACGGCTAGCGATGCCATATTGCATCGCTATATCACCGTTCACATATTCGCGTTATTCTCGACAAAAAAACGTATGATTTTAAGCAACCAATCACAGAATTGCTATAATAGAAAGTCAAAGCCATAGATTAGCTTTTATTTTATCCCATTACAGTCATATTTTCAGCAAAACAGACGGGTGCAAATTAAGTGTTGAAAAAAAAGCACCAAAACATGGTTTCAATTTTCAAGTAAGTAGCTTTTTTACATTTTTGAAGTGAAAACTTCTTATGGCGCGTTGGGCACTTTTGTAGGTGAGCATTTTCAGCCGTTCTCGCGACAGATGAGATTTTGACAGATGAGATTTTAACAGTTATTGTGCTTCTACTACTATGCAATATTGAAAACAGCGCCATCTCTGTGCATTTTGTACTTATACATGTTATACTTACTGAATATTCAGCTTGTTACTAAGACTAAGTATTTGTAATAGGTTAACGTGTAAAAAAAGTGAAATTTCGTTTTGACTTAGTTTTTATCAAGTGTTAAATGTGTGTGATGCCAAACGGCATCTGTAGCCGAATACGGTACGTCTTTAGTGACATTGTGTGTTGTGTGCCTTGTATGTTTCATGCATGCATGTACAGGTAATTTTGCTTATTATTCGGTTTGTTACAATGTCGTTTGAATTTAGCACTAATCTTATATTTTTATATTTTTTTCATAACAGGGACTGTACTCTGCATGAAGCATTCGCTATTTTTGAAGATAAAGATGATGAATACTTGGTACCTTCGTGCATTTTTATCGAACCACCAGACCTGGCATCCCAAACGGATGAAAACTGCCGGCTGATGTGACTGTCTGCTATTCGTCTGTCTGTCTGTACGATATGTCACCAAGGTTTCAGGCGACACTATCGTGCAAACGTACCTTATGGAAATTTTATAAGGTACGTTTGTACGATATGTCGCCGATATCGATGCCTTTCTTTGAGTGCTGATCGACCTGCATCTTTAAGATTTTCCACGAGTTCAAACAAGAGTGACAGATGACATTCGTTACGATGGAGCTCGTCATTATTTGATACCTAATGCTGTAGGTAAGCGTCGAATATGTGCATTTGGGACCATGCAAAAGTCAAACCAGGGGCTCTATTTTTGAATCGCTCGTGTGACATATCTTCGTCGTATACGCCTACAAGTCACGCTCGACTTCCAAGTCTCATGACACCATTTTTCTGTATTTTTGAATCGTTCGTCGTCGAAATTTAAAATGTCAATTTTTATTCGTTTTACGCAGTTATTTGAAAAGCGGTAATTACCAGCGGACATCCGAAATTATCCCAAAAGATATAAATATTTTTCAAAGACAGTTTCCGAATGTTTAACTATGATTGTTTGATGTTTATTCTACCACTCGCCTGTCGGCGACGAGTGGTGGAGACCACTCGTTACGATGGAGCGATTCAAAAATAGCGAATTTCCGAGTAGAAATCGAGCGCTCGACGCGGGGCGAACGATTCAAAAATAGGGCTCCAGGTCCGAGTGTTGTACGTGTGGCGTAGGATTGTGCTTGGAATGCATTTTTTCCTTCTATAACTATTTTATACATGAAAATAACAAATAAACTTCTTTCTGCATTCGTGTTTTGATTACCAAAACAACTCACAAGGCAATTTAAAAACTGCATAATTGCCAACGAATTAGGCTAGCGGTGCCATATGGCATCACCCCATATTTCCAAAAATACGTAATTTTTTTTATTTTTTTGATAAATTCATATGAATTAGACCTTTATTAACAATATATCAAAAAATTAAAAAAATCCATAGCAGTCGGAAAATTCGGCCGTTAATGGGTTAATCAATTCATTTCTTCATTGCGATTAGATTCAGAGTAAATAAAAAAAAAAACAAAAAAAAAAATTGGGTTTTTTTTTTCATTATCAATGTATCCTAGGTAGGTCTACCAAGTTCATCGGTCCAATTTCGGAGCCAATTCGTTACAAACAAAAAAACTTACCTCATTATGAATATTAGAGTAGAAATGGCATAATAATATGATACCTTTTAATTTAGACGAGCTCCACAATATTATTAAGTTTGTCATTTAGAAAGTATAGGAAGTAGAGCAAGTAAGCATAAAAAATATGCTGCATTCAAGCCGCATGCGATAAAAAATCACTTACATAACGTAGGAAAACATGCAACTGATTAACATAAATTATACAGTCCCAGTCACCTTATTGTATAAGTAATTTGTATTTAAAAGTCATTATAAAAAGCGCATAGAAAAAAAATAGTTGTCAGTGAAGTCGGTTTACGGACGAGAATTTTACATGATAATTGTACTTAAGAATCCGATAAAAAATGGTTTTTTTTTTCATTTTTGTTTCCTTTATTCAAGTCTTCTATTCATCACTCGTCACCATAACACAAGCCCAGATAAGCGATATTATTATCACTACATAGTATAAAACAAAGTCGCTTTCTCTGTCCCTATATCCCTATGTAATGTATGCTTAAATCTTTAAAACTACGCAACGGATTATGATGCGGTTTTTTTTAATACTCGTAGATAGAGTGATTCAAGAGGAAGGTTTATATGTATAATACATGCATAATATAGCCGTGCGAAGCCGGGGCGGGTCGCTAGCTAAATAATATAAAATGAACACGACACGTGTGCTGTGTCTCGTTTTTGTTTTATATTGCTGCGTGCTGTGTCACGTCATTGTTGACTTGACGTCACTGGAACGTGACAATGACGTCACACAATGGGAACGTGACAATGACGTCACACAATATTACCATGACACTTTTTTGTGAATGCAGCTGTTCCATCAGTTTACTAGACGTTATCACGTCAAAAAGCTGTTAAATTAAATAGCGACAAGCAAAAAAAGCTGGCAGAAAATCGTTATTGAAGCAAAAAGCAAAACAATAGTGTTTTTTTAAACGGCATCGACAATAAGAGTTAGTTTCCAATCCGTTACCTGCGATAAAAACAAATAATGAGGTTTACACTAGTCCCTTTATTCGGAAACTTAATAGCTATAAGTACCTAGAGATAGTTAGTTTTGTCCCTTTCGTCCATCTGTCATTTGTAAAATTATGAAAGGGAGAAAATATTTTTAAAGTTTATTATAATAAATTATAATAGGCTTTAGATGCCAAAATTTCGATTTCAAGTTTGATTTAGTAGACATGGGTAGGAAAACAAAAGATCTATTTAATTTTGTAAGGATCTAGGTAATCCTCATAAGGCGTTGTATCACATTTTCACTATCACTACAAAGTATAAAACAAAGTCGCTTTTTCTGTCCCTATTTCCCTATGTATGCTTAGATCTTAAAACTACGCAATGGATTTTAATGCGTTTTTTTAAGCTATTGCCTCAGAATACATTGTTTTGTATTCTGAGGCTATTGCATAGATTTTATCGCGGGCCTTGGGGGGCGAATCAAGAAATTCCGTAACGAAAAAAACCTAACACCCCCGACAAATGACGGACGATTATTTATGGAGGACTATTGACGGACGACAAATGTCGGACGACAATTTTTTTTTTTACGACAAATGTCGGACGACAATTTTTTTTTTTATTTTTATTTTTTTTTTAAATTATTTTATAAGAACATTTACTAAGACAAGAAATTATTCTCGAGCGTTTAAAGGAACTATAGGAAGAGGGATTACTTCTTGCTTCAAGAAACCTTTTTATGCAATAGCTTTACCGCGGCAGTCCTCGAGTGCCACACGTTTTTTTTAATAGATAGAGAGATTCAAGAGGAAGGTTTATATGTATAATAAATGCATAATATAGCCGTGCGAAGCCGGAGCGGGTCGCTAGTATACAAATATTAATTAATTATAATTAGCCTTAATTTAATTATAAAAACCTCCAATCCAAGGCTAAAAATACGTGTAGGAAGGAAGATAATATAATGATGAACAATAGACAATAATATATGCATCTATTTACCAACATAATGTTTTACAAATAGATACGAAGATAATATCATGCAAAATGATTAGGGTTGCCATAACTTCTTGAAATTAATTAATTAACACGACTCCTCATTTATGTTGTTTTTTCTTTGTCATTTTTTTATTTAATTAATTTTCACTGTCATGTTCATTTCTCCATTCCTGTGTTTGTACTCAATAAATGTTTTTTCTTTCTTTCAATTAAGAAAACACGTTTTAACATTTTCTATGCAGAAAACACTCAACACGCTTAATGCTGAAACGCAGCATTCTAACCATCCAAAATTTTGACGTGAGATGACACTCTTATGACAAAAATCCTGCATAAGGTTTTGGCTAAGTAATCGGCTATTTTAAGTGGATACATTTTGTTTAGAAGAAAAGGAAAGCAAACGATTTTTTTTTGTAACAAATGATAGGTCAGCGTTTGACCATTTTCACACCTGCCTGATGGTAGTTGATGATGCGGTTTAAGATGTAACACGCTTTTATAGAAGATACCTTTTCACTCGCGATTTGAAGACCCCCAAATTGTACACGTTGATTTCAAACTTTGGACAACACTTTTAGCAAAATTGATAAGATAAGCATTTCAATGCAATATTGCAGTAAGTTTCACACATAATAATTAAATTACTATAGTAGGGTTGATCGCTAGAAAACGGAACAAACACGGAACATGTACTTATACGGGACGCGATAGTAGAATACGGTGACAGTACCGTATAATACGGGAAGTAGCATGGCCTATGGCAACCCCATAATAGCTGTCATCATTATATATGTTTGATTGTTTCGTGATGTATATCCAAGATCTAGATCACAAACGCAATCACGTGGATAATGTAGGTTAACAGGTTATCTTGATAATTATATGATATTTGATAGAGAAATGTTTCATTTGTACTATCTGCTTCTTGTTTCTAGAAGCATCCTGCGGTTAAATAAATAAATATCACAGGACATTCCATCTAGCCCCAAGTTAAGTAACTAGACTTGTGTTATGGGTGCTAGACAACGGATAAGCTACTAGATACTTTTTCTTTTCTAAATATACACTTATAATACATAGGAACAACCAGACCACAGACCAATATCTAAGCATAAATACTTGTCTGAGGCGGGAATCGTACCCGCAACCCTGTGTTTGGCAGTCTGGCATGGTGACCATTGTGCCAACTGGGTTCCCGCGTAAGTCCCGATTCCGTAGGAATATTGGAATTAAAAGTATATTTTCTCCTTATCTATTTTATGGACTATAACTGTACAAATTTTCATCGAAATCGATCATAAAGAAGGAACAAACAAACACAATTTCGTATTCATAATATTTAGTTGAGTAAATCCAAAAAACCTATTAAAAAAGTGGTATACTCCCAATGGTCACCACTGAAACGGGCACCAATGGTGGTTGTTAGAACTATGCATTAATTTTTGTCCCAACGCGACGGTTGGTTATCATTGGCGGACATCGGGACATTAAAAATAATATTTGTCTCCACGGCAGTGGCAGTTATGAAAAGAAAAGGAAAATTCCAAAAACAAAAAAAGGTTGAAGAACGTCTCGTGATCCATTCCTAAAAATTATATTGTTTGAGAGATAGACAAAGAAATAACCGAGTAATCCTATAAAGTTCCCGTTTGATCCTTTTAGGGAACTAAAAATAAATAAAATAAAAACAGCTTGTATTCAGACAATTTTACAGTGTTTAAACTATAATAATATCTACTAATAAATTACCGACAACTGAATCATCTGTTTGCCCTAGTTTAGCAAAGGCCTCTTCCATTCACTTCCAACGTACTTACGCATCCCTAAAAACAAAAGACGGACAGACGGACAAGAGAATGATCTTATATGAGTTCCTTTTTTAGGGTTCCGTACCTCAAAAGAAAAAAAGGAATTTTAAGATCACTTTCACGAAGGTACGAAACGAAACCCTCATATAAAAAAATAGACACCGTTACGCGAAACTTGCATAACTATTACGATCAATTGTCATTTCGTGAAATTAACTTACCGCGGTATTCGAGATGCCTCGTCAAATGGTACCTGCACAAGATTGCAGCATCGCACTCGCCAGGCTAACGGACCACGCTCGCTTAACAAACACTAGCAAAATATATGTACCACCACACACAAAGAGATAATATTATTAAAACACACAAAAATCAACGGCCACTGCAAACCAGTTCTGAACACAGTAATACCGATAGCACTTGTTGCAAAACCATAACAACGAGAAAATTAAAAAAGAACACACGGTACCATCGATTTTTTTATTAATTATAATATTTTGAACACTTTTAACACAGTATCGAAGATTTTTATCACAATATCTTATGATAAAACTATTGAATATGTTGTTTATTTTCTTTTTTTAGCTTAGAAATCTTGTGAAATGTAAGTATTTGTGTGATTTTTTTATTGAATTGAGCCACCTCAGCTGTGCGGAGTGCACTCGCGTCAAGGCATACGACAGCGGCTCTCGACTGCGCAAGCCAAACTGACATAACCGGTGACGTACGGAAACGGGCGGGTCTGTGATACCGACATCAAAAATTCTCATTTAAAACAGTAGAAAATATCGTAGAATATAGTAGAAATGTGAATAATAAACCAGCAACTTTATTAGTCTGGTATATCACTGTTTCGTGTATATCACGGACAATTTACACTTCTCTGAAGATATTATAGTCGTAATGATGCTAAGAATATTCTCCGTAGCAACTCAAGCTATTTGCTTACCCATTAAACGCCGTCATTAATAAGTCTTTGTGTCTCGACTTGGAAGGATGCCAAGAACTTTAAGCTTCGGAAAATACTGGCGATGTATTTCGTTTACATAAGTAGCTTATGCCTGTATAGGTACTTAAGCACTAACTACATAAGTAAAGAAATGTTTAACTTTGGGTACCTACCTATTTATAGATTTTTTTATTTGCACAGCCACAGCATTATTATTGTCTGTCGGGTTAAATCCTCTATGGTTAATACATTCCACAGGGCCATATGAGGACCATCTAGTTTTTGGGCATTTTTTGGGACACATTTTCATTTCTTCTTCATGTCTTCATTACACCTTATACCCTGTATCATTTGTAGTAAGTGGTAAGTACTATGTAAGTAGCTACTTGAAATTTGCATATCGCGCCGCTTAATTTCAAAATAATTTTAACATTTACAATGCATTTACAATAAATAATGGGAAAACTTCGAACAAAAACAAAAATTGCTTATTTGCAAGGAGATTAGGTTTTTAAAGTTCTTTTATACATATTGGTGTCCGAAGCTGATGAAGAAAATAAAAAACACATGACTTTAAATGCTTATAAGTAGGGGAACCTGCTGTACCATGGCTATATTTTTATTGAGAGTTGATTTTCTCGAAAACCAATGGACGATCTCATGCAGAAATGACACTTAAATAATCTTTATTTATCCTTATTTAAGATATCATGTGGTTCAAGGTTCTATAACGCCTAGTTCAGCGATAAAATAAATTCAAAGAGAAAATGGAAATTCGGTCCATGGTACAACTACCCGCTGTACCTTGGCCTTAACCATGTTGTACCTTGGACTCAATGTTAAACCCTACCTGTTAAGTACACATTGTCCATGAAATAAAATAATTTTAATTGTTTCAAGTTTTTAATCATAAAATTACAAATTATAAAATGCTTTTAGCATCAAAAAAATAACAAGTATTTCTAAAATATGATTAGGTAAGTTAAATTCTTAAGTTGAGATCAATATTTTCTTATATCTTTGAAAAAGTAACACTTTTAAATCTTCCAATCTTTTTCTTCTTCTTCATCATCTTTCTTTTAATCTTTCGTTCCTTTCTATTAAGTTTGTCATTAATTATAATCAGTCTCCATATATCCCTTAGCAGGAGCAGTTGGTGGATCAGAGTCTGACGTAGAAACGTTGGATTTAGTTTTTATTTGTTTACATAGCGCTTCAAACTAGTTTCTGGAATTTTATAAATTCTAGCAGCTTTGTAAATATACTTATTTTGCCTTCTATTATCTGAGTCACGGCTTTGGCTCTTTCTTTATAATCGATATTATTTCTGGTGACACTAGATTTACTCCGCGGCATATTTTTACCTAAAAAAAATTACCATTATCAAAATACCATTGTTATTTGTGATCACGGTAGCTTTCTAGCTGCCAATACGTTAGAATAAATTAAATTATCAATTACGAGTTTATGTGACTTAAAATTGAAATGAAGTTGTTATAATAATTATGAGTAATAACCGTAAACGTTTATTAAAACATTACAGAAAAAACATAATTAATCTTGATGTACCATGGACCTTAGTCCAAGGTACATCGACTATTTTAGGGCCAAGGTACAACACCATACTCTCGATGATATTATGTCGCCTCGTGGTTTTTAGGTAATTATTTTTGAAACGATCAATATCACGGTGTAAAATCAAAATATTCCTTTATCCAAAACACATTATGTATTAATATATTGTAAAACTAGAACAGAATTATGAAACAAATAGTAATTCACTAAAAACTTACTTTTTGCAGATAATTTTTTTCAAGACCTCCTGCTTCCATGTGTGTTTCGTTAGACTGAGTGATTCTTGTTTAAACTGCCATCTTTTGTATAAGCTACAAACTACTATAGCCCAATAATTGAAAAACACGCGGGAAGTTTGAATTTTTTCAAACAGGCCTAGGTACAACACCCACCATGGTACAGCAGGTTCCCCTACTTATCTTTTTTTCAGCATTTTGTTCACGAAATAACTATCAATTTAATTGTAATGTAGAAATAGAAAAAACGGAGAATTCTATCACATTTTTCAATATGCTCAAATAATGCCATGCCATCATTCTATATTAGTTTTGAAAAATACTTTTTGTGGGGTTGAGTTTTACACCAAGTTGTTCTTCGCAAGCCATCATAAAGCAGGCAGAAAAAGGTCTACCTTTTTGTTATAGAAACCATAAACACAAATAAATACTTTTCATTGACGACACAAAGCCATCTCGATGACAATTTCATTCAAATCATTTGGTACGAAATTCGAAAAGCGATTTGAAATAAAAAGAAAAAAAATTAACTTATTGTAATCTATCAAAAAATAGGAAAATTTTGTTATTGTAGATTTAACCAATGTATTTCAAATTGTCGTCATTTTTATTAACTGTTTTACCGTTAATTTTTCTGTTCAAATTTAGTGATATATGTATTAGTACATTATTGATATAGATACCTAGTTAATTGTATGGATGAGATGTCACATTGAATGAGCTTCGAGGTGGATCGGTCTTCGTGGGCTCACATCGCCCTCTGTGCGGATCTCACATGGGCTACGGAACCACCAGACGAATTTATTATAGCTAATCAGGTACAGCTCTCACAAAATGCAAGAAAAAACACAAAATATACCAGTACTATGTTTATACTCCTTTTAGCTCTGTTTCTTTAGAGCCTCCTTGGGAATGCGAACCCCAAACCGGAGGAATATAGGTTTTTTCCTCTTAGTGGGATCACCGCGTTGATCGACCACTTCTTCAAAGAGTAAGAAACATTATGGGGTAAATACAAAAGGTCGAAGTGTTGCTGGCTCTGTCAGCCCCCGTTGTAAAATAAGATGTTTGTTTTCTGGAGTTTTGGGTCTTCAATTACGCGTGAAGAAATGCCATATTTTGTAGATTTGCTCATTTTATTATAAGGGGCCTTTTGTTTTCTAATCGACCACGATTTTGGCTTTGAACTTTCACCTTTCCGAATTTCTATTTGAAGTTTATTTTTCAGCGACTCTGGGCACAACATTGCAGAGTATCGCAAGTGCTTCAGGAAACCGCGTTAGATTCTCAAAGTTTGCAGTCGAGTCAATGCGATATTACAGGTATAAATCCCATGCTTTTAATTAAACTTATGTGATTGCAAAGTACATTTTTCTTTTTTTTTTTCAGTTTTCCGTAAAGACGATGAAGTTAGATATTGATATCTAACATTATTTCGTAATCCTTAGATGCTGCAGATTATAGTTTGCGCTTGCGGAGAAAACCATGCTCATTGGCACACCGCGTACACCTATTTTCCGCTATCAACGTCATTCACTGTAGTTTCGTTATTTTGCGCGCATTGGTACCTACCACTTTTAGTAGGTGCCTAGGCCTACCTCTAAAAATTGCATTTTTCCTAACTATTCACCGTTCTTCATAGTTATAGCCACGAAAGCACATCAAACTCTCGCTATGAGCGCATGTTAGCAAAGAATTATACGTAATTGGTCGGACTTTTCCGCGCGTTATAACACCAAGACGTATAATTTGTAACTAGATGTTGGTATCAATGTAGAACACAAAAAAAGTTCAAAGTTTTCAGGTACAAAACTTTAAGCTGATAAGTTATCACTTTGAAAACTCGCGCATAGTTTAAAAACTTTGACAAAGCCCCACTTTCGCTACTTCCAAAGGTTTTAATTAAACGACGGTTTCCAGACAAACGTTCCTCGTCAAATCACAACCAAGAAAATGGAACCGGAAGCAGTAGAAGGAGCGTGAAGGACGTCATACCAGAGTCCAGATTGGCACAATATTACGGAAATTTTTACTACGACGAAGTTAGGTTCGTGACTTTTTGTAATTTCGCTAAATGTAGCTTTATTTGCGAATTAATTTAAATAACTAGAATTAGAAATGATGTCCGTTTTGAATTAGGCATGGCGCTGCGCAGCAGCAAAAATATTAGGAGCTACAGCCGAAGTATAGCCCATGCATCCTTAGCGCACTCCCAACTCCAAAACAGCGCTCGCAGCTTCGCCAAATCTGAACATAGGTGCATACACTCCCTTTTCAAGATATTTCATCCCGGCATTGGGTGCAACTACGGGGCGCAACTAAAGATCTTAATAACAATGTTTGCCTTTAGAGAGCGATGCTATTCAAGTCCCAGTGAAAAGCTTAACTTCAGAGGATACAACGGCCAAGGATGCGAAAACACAGATCTTACTGAGTGCTGGATGTTGCCTGAGGTATATGCCAGTAACATTTTAAAGGTCTTCTTCTTTTCGAGTCAGTGACGTTCGACCAGTCCAATTTATCCTGCCTAATAGTTAGCCAACGCAAGTGCAGCAGCGTTGGCTGCTATCAGATCCTCCAATGTGCAGGTGTTAGGGCACAAGGGGCATTGGAGTAGCTGCACCATGGGCTGCGACGAGCTCCACACTCGCATTGCTCCTCAGTCGGTCCATTAGCTCAAATTTTGTCTGCAACGGCCTACTTGAGTCCGGAGTCGATTTAGTGACTGCCAAGTAGGCCATTGCAGATCGAAACCCGCAGGGAGCCTCTATTTTAAAGATAGCACTGTGTAAAAACGTACTAATATCTTCTGGTTCTGTATTTTGTATGAAATTCGGGAGGCACCTTAAAACTACATTAGTTTTAGACGCAATGGTATTTTCCTTAGAGAATAATGACAAAACTTCGAACGAAAATTACTTGTTTGCAAGGAGGTTAGGTTTTTCAAGTTATGTGTAATGGCGTCAAACGTTGATGAAGCAAATGAAAAAACACGCGACTTTAAACGCTTATCTTTTTTCAACATCTAGTTCATGAAATACTACCAATTTCATTTTAATCTAGAGAAATGAATCAAGTATTGCCTGGCCATCATTGTTTTGATGGATTTGTAGCAGAAGGTTTTGTCGCACATGGCCATTTTCCCAAATTAGTCACGGTTTCTCAATTGAGGAATAAATCATGATGTAAGGAATGACTCCATAATCCCCGATCATCTAATCTGATGTTTCAGGTGGAGTACTGGTTTCGGAAGCTGTTAGATGACTCATCAGATCGCAGCATGATTCCACGTCGCCGACGTCAGTACAGGATGCTACCTGATGACGATTTGTGCGTACTATTCTCTTTGTAGTATTATTCTACCTTATGTTACCATTGAGTGTTGGAAGTTCAGAGTAAGCTTATTAATAATCTAAGCAAACAAACATGCTACGTCTTCGACCTTATTTTTTCTCTCTATTTGGTGATGTCACATGCGTAAAAATTGTGATTTTTTAAACTATATCTCCAAAATTGCCTTAATAATGCCCAAAATTAACAGTGAAAGTCTCGGTTGGCTAAAGAGCTAGGCGATGATGGACCTATTTCCAACAGTGAGACGATTGGTAAAATTATGACATTTAATCAAGCTTCAAACTAACTTGAGACTAATCTAGATTACGGCTAAAACTGATAGGTTAAGGTAACATGAGTTTAACTGTCACCGATCGGCAGCTAGCGAGCGCTGGGGCCCGAGCGGGGCGCGGGGCGAGGAGGCTGCGCTGGCGGCGCGCGTGTGCAGCGTCCGGGGTCTGTGGGCGGCGGCGGGGCGAAGCCCCCGGGCACCCTCGCCACCGCCTGCACCCCGCAAGATCCGAGCGAGGCGGAGACAGCCGCGCCGGCTCAACGCGCTCGCACCGCCCCCGCCCTCCTATTGTCTGGATATGCCTGCGCAACTCTTCTGCGATCCTACTTGTAAAGTAAGGGATTTTATGTTACTGCTAGTTGTTGAAGTAGACTTTTCTCTTAGTAAGAATATGTAAAAAAATGACAAGTGAGACTAGCGTCTTCGCTGTATTTTATCTTCACCCTTCAACAGTATCCCAACAAAAAATTTAGTTGTTCCAAAATGTATATGACATGAAATTAACCTCGGTTGTTTCAGTTCCAATTCGACTCGCCTCGTCCCCCGCAGCTGACGGAGTGTCAGCGTGCGATGGGTCGGCTGACGGCTAGCGTGCAGGCCGCGATCCGCGCGTCGTCTGCGCGCTGTCCGCCGTACCGCGGTACCAACGTGAGTCGGTACGCACCGACTGGCCCGCGACCAGCGCGTTGCCAGGACCGACGGTACATCTGGTGGCCGCGCGACCATCCTAAGCTCGACAACCGGTTCCAGCTCACGCAGAACCTTCATAAACCCAAACCACAACCAGAACCACCTGAGGAAAAGAAACCGGTAGAGGAATCCAAAGATAATACCACCGCAGAGAGTAGTGATCCAGCAGAACAGACGAGTTCCTCTTCCCCAGCGCCTCAGACAGAATCACCTGAAAGTCCTAAAGAGAAGATTATCGTCGATGGACAGGTACCGTCGACGAGCACCGCTACAACTGAAGGTTTAAGAAAAAAGCGATTGTATAGCACCGTGTTGAGCATGAGCGCGCCAGCACCGCTCAGCCTGACGCAAGTCGGGTGCGTCCGTCTCCAGAAACTCGTAACTCCTGGAATTTTAAAGCTGAACCCGAAGATTGTTCTCCCTGGAGCCAGAATCCGTCCCCCGAATGTCGATCATAAGTTCGAGGAACTAGAAAAGGAAGCTCTGGAACAATACAAAGCTTCAGACGAGAGCATAGACACCAAGTTCCAGGAACTGGAGAAACAGGCAGAAGAACAGTACAGCACTAGCAACAGCAACACCAGCTGTAGCAGTGGTAACTCTGGAGAGAAGAAACCTCAAACGTCTCCAGAAGACGCGAAGACCAAACAACCGGCAAAATTTCATAAAGAAAAGACGGTCGATAGCGTCGTGATATACTCCCAGAATTTTCCCGATTTAAACGCGAAACAGACGTCGAGTGTGATGAATTTAAAAAACTTCCACGGCCCCCCGAGGGGGGAAAAAAAGGAAAGCCACCGAACGGTTAAGAGTCGTGTGAAATGCGAGCAACGAGCCGCTTCTGATACCGACTACGAGGCGAAAGATTGCGTCAAGACTCACAAGGGACAGGTGAGGTGGTCCGTTCATGCTGTACAGCCGAAGAAGAGGCACTTGACGGTCTGTGTATCTGACTTCTCGAGCGACGAAGAGATGGAAGACAACACTGGATCGATAAAGGACGCCGGACCGCGGGTAAAAAACCGCGTCGGTAAAATGAAACTTTCTGCTCATGGAGGGGGCGATTTACATCCTATAATGCGCAAGACATAATCCTTTTCTATTAAACATTTTGGTTGGTTCTCATGGTGGTTCCAAAATTCCGTAAGTGATCATTTTTTTTTATATTGCAAGTCCATTTTGTGTGGTCAGGAAGTGCTTTTTGATATGGAGTTTTTGTGAGATCCCTAGAGATATTTGACTGTGATGCGACAGGCCTGTGTATCGTAGAACAAACCTGTTTTATTCTATCAATGTGCTTATTTTTACTAGTCATAAATAATTTCTATACATACCTATAAAACATATTTTTATTCCAATAAACATCCTGGGTACTGCCGAAGAAGATGAGCCATGTAAAGGTGGTCGCAGATTGATCAGAGCCGAACGAATCGAATTTTTGTCGTCCACGGTAAAAAGGTACCTTATTATAATAGAGATAAGGTACCTACATTTATATTTCCGACCGCATCGTCAGAGGCGGCCGACTCTGAAAAATAAATGTACTTTCTCTATTATATTATTTGTTGTCTTGTTTGTTGTTATTAATATAAGGTACTATTTTCCGTGAACGGCAAAAATTAGATTCGTTGGGCTCTGATCAATCTGCGTCCACCATCTACAGAAGCGAAGCGAGGTAGCGGAGCGGCGTTTCTACATACATTGTTCTCCATAATAACTCCAAACGCGGAGTTTCTATGTTGCACAACGGAGCTCCGCTACTGTGGACTGGCAGCCTTAAGAGGAAAGGGTGCCAATGCTCTGTCCATACAATGTTTTCTCCCTGGATAATGACACTATAGCAAATATTTTTGTTGCATAAAACTCAACTGCCATGACCATGCCGCCCTTATGTTTTTTTTTGTTTTTTAAGTCTTAATTTCTATGATAAGAAAACAAAAAAAAACCAAGACATAGGGGCATAGTCATGGCAGTTATAGGTTGGTCATGTAGCTATAGTCCGGTTGTTAGTCCGGTTGACCGAACTAGGGCAACTTTTAGTTTGATGCAACAAAAACATTTGTGCTAGTGTCATTATCCAAGGGGGAAACAGTTGACTACGTTTGTATGGAGAGAGCGCTGGTACTTTTTCCTCTTAAACAAATGTATGGAAAAATGTATGGTTTTATTGTCGCAATGGAAATAATGGGATATAATTTTGTTCCAATTTTTCCATTTTGTATTTCCATGGAAATAGTGGGAAACACCTGCAAACTCTACAGACCGAGGCTGCAAACGTCGCGAGGCAAACGTCCGAGGCTGCCTTGCGAGGATTCTCGCTCGGCTATTGGTCTCGCTCGCAAACTTTGCTATCTTCTTGTGCAATGCATTTCCGGAATAGCCGGTGTGTTTTCGTCGTTGGTGTGGTCGTCAAATAAAATAACCATATCCAAATCAAATTAACAAAATAATTAACAATGTATTAATGATTTACTTAAAAGGTACTTATATAGCCAATCTTTGTCTTAATAATAAACAAGCTCTGTGTTCCAAACTAGGTACTAATATTATGTAAGCCAGTTCAGTTTAAAGAAACAAATGTTGCAAGAACATTAATTTGGACATTTTTCTATACCTATCACAGATTAGAGGAATAATAAAATAACAAGTATAAGTTTACCACTAAACAATCAGGCTTTATAGCTATGCTATATCAGCTATCAAGGAACTTCTCTAGGTCTTCTCTGTCATCGTCCAGCTGGATCTGGTCTAGGCTCACTTGTCGAGGCGATGGCTTAAGTTTGGGACCTGGAATTTAACAGGAACTTCACTACATAGTATAAAACAAAGTCGCTTTCTCTGTCCCTATATCCCTTTGTATGCTTAAATCTTTAAAACTACCCAACGGATTTTGATGCGGTTTTTTTAATAGATAGAGTGATTCAAGAGGAAGGTTTATATGTATAATACATGCATAATATAGCCGTGCGAAGCCGGAGCGGATCGCTAGTATGTTATAAATTGAGTTCTATTTTCTTATGTCAAAAGATAGCTTCTGTGGAAGAAGTTTGTGGATTCGACTCCTGCTATGGAACAAAGGAATTTGTTTCTGGTCTAAGGTCCGTATTAATAAACCGAACTCAATATCGATTTCAATCTTGAGTTTGATCTTGAGTTGTTGCGCTGATTAATAAACCTATCTTAAGACGCGATTAAAGAGCGACGTGTCACTTGAGTCATACCGTAATATTAAATCAAACTCAGCTCTCAAGATTATGTCTCAAGATGTAGTTTTATGAACTCAAGTCTATGCGGGCCATACAAATCTTACAATTTTTAAAATATTTTCACATTAAAAACAAGTTGACAGCAAAATATGACGACACTACCTACCATAGGGTAAGAACATATCATTCAAGGTAAGAACAAAGGGTTATATTCAAAGTCGCTCTCAAGATCAGTTTCAAATCTCAAGAGCGATATCAGCCTGGTTAAAATTTGAGTTTTATCTATTAATTAACGCCTAAATTAAGATAGTGACCAAATCTCAAGACTCACTCGATTGATACGCACTCAAGCTCGATATTGAGAGCGATTTATTAATACGGGCCAAGTGTTTTGCATTATCACTAACATTATAAGGTATAAAATTAGGTCCCCCAGCTGCATCTGTCTGTCTGAACGCGATAAACTGAAAAGGGGGTTTGGTTCAAAATGTCCCCAATCCCAAAATGTCCCTCAGTTGCTAGGCATAAAATGGTCTTTTTCCAAAAAGTCCCAAAATATCCTTTCCTTAAAACTTAAGACAGTTTTGGTTCAAAATGTCCCTCGGTTACAAAACAACCCATTCCAAAATGATTGTTTTCCAATAAGTCCCTTTCCCAAAAAAGTCCTTTCAACTAAATTCCTTAAAACTAAATACAGTTATGGTTCAAATGTCCCTCAGTTACAAAACAAAATTCCCAAAATGGTTGTTTTCCAAAAAGTCTGTTTCCCAATAAATCTTTTCCTTAAAACTTAGAGAGTTTTGGTTCAAAATGTCCCTCAGTTACAAAACAAACCTTTCCAAAAATGATTGTTTTCCAACAAGTCCCTTTTTCGTAAAATTCCAAAAAGTAATTTTCGAAATGTTTTTGGGGTATTCTTGAAACTAAACTTAAATTTTATTAGGTTTTGTATGTACTCAGGTGCTTCCATGCTCCTACTACACCTTGGATTTTCAATCCCTGGCAGTATGTAACCTAAGGTACTAACACAAACCATTATGTTTGGTTTACTAGTACTTTTTTAGTTATAAGATGTTTTTGTTAATATTTAAGTAATAAATAAATAAAACAAATTACTCACCAGGTGAAACCTTTCCGCTAGCCAAGTATTTAGCAACATCCTGCTGGAATGCAACTGAACTAGTATCTCTCCTCAACTGCAACTCAGCCAACTGCTGCTTCTCTCTCGTTACCGTCTGCTCTGATGATAGCTTGTTTCTTACATCTTCTAAGGCCACTGGAATGGTTTATTACACACATATTATAAAAAAAAACATACATACAACCGAATTGAGAACCTCCTACTTTTTTTGAAGTCGGTTAAAAAAGCAGTGCCCAATGGTTTCACCAACGTAAATCACATTCCCAGTGGCAATATTGGAATAAATTAACCCGTTCCTGAGAAAATCTGTGGTGACACACGGACAGCCAGACGGACAGATGGACAAGAGAGTGATCTTATAAGGGTTCCTAAGGAAAAGAGCGGTGTTGGCTTAGTGGTAGATACCTCATCTTTCATTCTGAAGGTTGTGGGTTCAAATCCCAGCCGGCCATGCACCAATGTATTTTTCTTTAGAAAAAATTATGTGCGCTCATTGACATTGCTCTTACGGTGAAGGAAAACATCGTGATGAAACCCACGGCTTAGTTGGCTCCAGAAGTATTGACAAGTTCTCTCCTCTGGACATGGTCGACTAAGCTGAGAGGGTAGTAGGTGCTGGGCAAGCCTACGCCATCTTCACGCAAAAAGGACCCAATTAAAAAGGGTCTAATCGCGGAAAACAGCCCGTATACAAGTACAAGGGTTCCTTTTTTTTACATGGTATGGAACCCCTTAAAAGTAGCTATGTTACTGCCAATTAATTAATATATCCTCATATGAAGTTTCATCTAAATTGGTCTAGTAGTTTTGAAGACTATTACAAACACAAAATTTTCCCTTTATATTATTGTGTGTAGTCAAGTGAAATGTAGGTATACCCTGCGCAGCGAATGATGAGCTCTGACAGAAAGTAGAAGGGGTATGCGCAGAACACAATTTTCATATAAATATCGAGTTCCCCTTCCACTTACCCCAGAGCTCATCATTCTCTGCACGGGGTATTTTTTGACTTTGACTTGGTTTGTAAATGCAAACAATTTTTTTCTCTAAAAACAAAACTACCATGCGTACAGTCATGGACAACAGATAGTAATAATAATCTAATCAACCTAGTCTTCAAAGTCCAGATAAACAAATATTTATGTACAGATATTCATTTCCGGTCTGCGTGTTTCTGTATGTATTTACAATAATGGCGATAATGGTCAGAAGGCCAATTCTCGTAAATAACATTGTTTAAATTACATTTCAATATCATTTAGATTGCATTTCGATCACAAATAATACCCTCAAAGTAGCTAAAAACACCCTCAAAGTTAGCTTTTTGTAAAAAAAAACTGGTTGCCTGTAAAGTCGGTATACGGGCGAAAGTTTTACGTGACAACAACTGTGCTCGAGTGGAAGGGACGCGTGCCTTTCACTTTTTATGTCTGTCTCTCTCGCTCTTAGGCGGGCTAACCATGCCCGCGTGCCTCTCACTCGCTCTCATTGTGAGCGCATAACGTCAGCGGAGCGTAACGCAGTTTCTTGAAGTGTCACCCGGCAAACCAATTTATAAGACGTTGTCACGTCAAAAACTGACTTTGAAGGTATCTTTTGCAATCGAAATGCAATGGGGATGATATTGAAATGTAATTTAAACAATGTTATTTACGAGAATTGGCCTTCTAGCCATCATGAGCCTTGTTGCTTAACTTGGGCCTAGATGGCTCTGTATACAATGCCTTGATACATTACCCATTTTCTTCTCCTTATACAGCGTCAAATGATACTGATGGTCTAATTTCCAATTCTCCATTTTACTTCTCTCAACTATGTCTTCAAATTCCAATAATTCCTCTTCCACAGAGTTTAGTAAACCTTGTACGGTCTTCAGGCTGTCCATTACTTGTGCCACGCTCGCAGTCAGCGCTGGGATGTGGGATAAATTTACAGCTAATTCGTTCGCACTATGTAATTTAGATTTTGTAACTTCGTGAAGTTCGACTATCAATTTATCAACTTCTTCAGCCGCTTTAGCGTTTTTGTCAGCGTTATCATGTATAGCGATCCAATCTTCTTGATATTTTTCTAATAAAGCACCTCCTGCCCCGTAGTTTACTTTGCTTTCGCCTCCGCCACGGTGTTTCTCTTTGAAAACTTTCTGAACTTCTTGCAATGTTTGTCTCAAGTTGTTGTTCGAAGTGAGCCCGTCTTGGACGACGGATATGAATTCTTTCAAGTTGCCCAGCATTTTGGTAGTATTTTTTAGTAAATAACTTGGCTTGTTTCGATTTTCTTTTACAAAAACTGAAAAAATTGTGAAAACTGCGAAATTAACCAAAACAACACATTTTTTTCTCTACAAAATTTGACAAACCAACTTAGCCAACATTGCAAAAAAATATTTAGTGTATTTAGTTATCCTACTCAACGTTAGATGGCAGCACCATCGAAAACATAAAAAATACCAATCATTTCATTCTTTCGTAGCCTTGAGGCCTTGGTTCTCCGAAACCAGGCAGCGGACCAATTTGGATGAGTAGCCGAGTGTCATAGGCTTTTTATCCTGGAATTCCTACGGACTTACGCGACACGTGGAATTTTTTACATGTGCCTTCAGGGCTAGGTAGGTATATAAAATGGTATAATGGGGTTTTAAAGTTAGTAGTTCCTTTTAACTATTATGTATTCTGTAACTGTCGGTGGGACATCATTATTACCTTAAAGACAGTAATGTATGGATGGAAAAATAATGATAACGAAATCTCCATTCAACATATCTATTTATTTATTTTAAAGTACACTTAAAATTAAATTTAAATAGTAGGTACATTGTTACCCTAGGGGTGCAAGTAACTTATTTATTTATAATGATTGACATTTAACTGTCATAATATGACAGTTGAATTAAGAAATATTATTTCAATAGGATAGCCAATAGCGCGCGCTGTCATGACAAAAATGACAAATTCAGGCACAGACGATGACGTCCGATGACGTCATTTGGCCGCCGCACGCGTAGGTATAATAAACCAATCTTTACGACCACTTGATAAGGTTTATTATGTCAACAAACGACTGTTTTGTATAATAATAATAATAATAAGGGCCACTCACAAGTCCAACCTCACGTCCGAGCTGAACACCTATGCTTACGTGAGTGGCGGACACCTGCAAACGAAATAACTTAGCGGGTGACCAACGGGGATATGGCAAACCCATCGTCATGGAGCTAAGAAGTAGAAAAGTAAGTAAAGGACCGCTTCCCGGGGGCGATCGCCGGGGCACGCCTGGAGCCGATGCTGGGCGTTCCAGCATGCAGACCATCGGTGGTAGAGAGTTGAGACGGCGGGCTCCTACCGGGTCACCCGAACAATGTGACAGCCGACCATCACCTTCATCCCCATCATCTACTAAATCTCTTTTTTCTTCCATTCCTTCTTCTCCTCCCTCTTATCTTAATTCTGAACATGTTTCCCCTATTTCATCACCATACTCTACAAACTCTGCAGCCGTGGATGTTGCGCAGGAGGCAGAAGCCACCAACCCTGCGCCCACTACTGGCCAAACTCGCGCGCGATTGAGATGGACGAAAGAGATGAATGAGTTCATCTGGCGCAATTATTTATATGTCACCGAACTTGATACTAAAATTCGCGGCTATTTAGACCCACTTTACACAAAATTTACCGAACAATTCCCTGAAATTAAAGTTTCCAAACAACGTATAGGTGATCAAAAACGAGCCATTATAAGAAATAAATTGCTTCCAACAGCCACACTCGAGTTCATAAAAAATGAGGTCCGAGTTAGCCTACAAACTAGTATAGATCAAAACAGTGTAACTTTAACCCAACCATCAACTGGTTCTCGTCTAAGATGGACCGATGACATTAACGAGGCAATCATTAGGGAATACTATAAATTAACACACATTGAAACCAATAGAACGGCATACCGTAAACCTTTACATACCATAATTACACAACAATTTCCGATAATTTCACATGTTTCTGAACAGCGTATTTCCGATCAACGTAGTTAATAATAAACTCATCTCACAAGATAGATTAGAAGAAATAAAGCAAGAAGTTAGAGAAAGTTTAAACATACAATATTCAGATGATAGGAACGACAATAATTCATCTTCACTTAATTCAAATACAACTCCAAGCTCAATAGAAACCATTTTATTTAGAACAGAAAGTAGCGAAATAGACACAAATAATACATTAAATAATGCGCAAATACCAATAGGAACACAAAACGAAGGACTTGATTCAAACCCTCAATTCATTGATGACACCCTTGATAGTAAAATAACAAAAACATTTGAAGATACCTACAATAAATATATTCATACAAATCCAACACAAAGACCCTACATACCCAAACAAAAAACCTCTAAAAAATTTGCTCACATAATTTCATTTTTAAATAATTCAGTTATACCTAAATACGAACCCAATAATGATGATTTTGACAAAACCCATACGCTCGTTTACTGTGCAGCTTACACTGCAGCTACCTGCAACGGTTCTAAGATTAAAGACTATAGTCAAACAGAAACCACAATACAACCTAACAACACAACAGATAAGAGACCAAACTGGCAGAAGCGGTTAGATATTAAAATAGAGTTATTAAGGAAAGAAATAGCTAGATTAACACACTACATAAACGGAAATAGAAACATAAGATTAATATCACACGTAGAGCGAATAAAACACAAATACAAACACATTCTAGTTATGAAGAACCTAATGTAACAGATAGTCAATTTATGGATAGTTTGAAACAGAGACTCAATGCAACAACAAGTCGCCGTCGCAGATATCTAAATTGCACCAATAGAAAGGGTCAAAATACACAATTTTTGAGTAATGAGAAAAAGTTTTACAGAGAACTAACATCTAACACTACAAACATGCAAAATAGTCAAACCGAAACACTAACTAACAATCCCACCCCGTCAGCAGATGATTTACATAGATATTGGTCAAAAATTTGGTCCCAATCAACAGAACATAATCAGAACGCCAACTGGATCCATACAGATAAACTAAAATTGGAAAACCTGCCTGAAATGTTATTTGATTATATCCCATTAGATATTTTTGCTAGTGTACTAAAAAAAACACATAACTGGAAGTCTCCTGGTACAGACAACATACACAACTATTACTACAAAAAATTAACTAATTTACATCCATCACTATACCACCATATTAACAATTTCATTAAAGACCCACATACTATTCCACATTTCATAACACAAGGATTAACATACATGATTTCAAAAGATTCTGATTACACAAACCCGGCTAAATATAGACCAATCACTTGCCTTCAGACTATCTATAAAATAATAACAGGTTGCATTTCTCAGATCATTTATAAGCATGTCACTGAAAACAATTTACTGGCAGAGGAACAAAAGGGGTGCCGAAAATTTAGTCAAGGGTGCAAAGAGCAGCTGATAATAGATTCTGTAGCCATGAGGCACAATGTAAAGATGAAGAATGATATTTGTAGTATGTATGTCGATTACCAAAAAGCTTTTGATTCGGTACCCCACAGTTGGTTAGTTTATATTCTAGAACATTATAAAATCCATCCCTTAATAATAGAGTTTTTAAAAGAGTCTATGAAGCATTGGCACACCACTCTGAGACTTGGCAGATCAATACAAACGGACTCTATACCAATAAAATGCGGAATATTCCAAGGGGATGCCTTAAGCCCCCTATGGTTTTGTCTTGCCTTAAATCCTCTGTCCAATATTCTTAATTCTTCTAACAGTGGTATCCCAATACGTATTGCTGAAAATATTACAGATTCAAATTTGACCCATTTAATGTTTATGGATGATATCAAACTTTATAGTAATAGTGTACCTAGCCTTCATTCTCTTGCAGACCTCACACAAATGTTTTCAGACGATATCAATATGAAATTCGGGATAGATAAATGTAAAACTTTCACTCTTCGAAAAGGACAACATGTAGAAAGCAATCCGTATAGACTAACACCCGAGCAAACAATAGAACCATTAATGCAGAATAACACCTACAAATACCTTGGCTTTGAACAATCTCACCAAATAGACCAAAAACATACAAAGAACCAGATCATCACAAAGTACAAACACAGGCTTAACATTTTGATGAAATCACAACTTACATCCCGTAACTTAGTAAAGGCCATAAATAGTTTTGCGATCCCTATACTAACCTATTCTTTCGGCATAATAAACTGGTCCAAAACCGATCTTCTAAAACTACAGCGCCTAATCAACACAACCTTGACCAGACACAGGAAGCACCATCCGCGATCTTGCGTGCAAAGAATGACTCTGCCGAGAGAAGAAGGGGGCCGTGGATTTATTGATATAGCGAATTTACACAATCAACAAATAGGTAATTTACGTAGGTACTTTTTAGAGAAAGCCCAACAATCTCATCTACACCAAGCAGTAGCACAGTCAGATATACGTTACACTCCACTTAATTTACATTCTTCTGATATACAACACAATGAACAAATAGTCAACAATAGGGATAAAATAGCACTGTGGCAAAATAAATCACTTCATGGAAGACATCGCCTTTACTTGCAGCAACCTCACGTCGACATTAAAGCGTCGAACGCGTGGCTGCAGCGGGGGGAACTCTTCCCTGAAACGGAGGGATTTATGATAGCTATACAAGACCAGGTTATTGATACAGCCAATTATCAGAGGTTCATAATCCGCAGACCTAACTATCCCGACTCCTGCAGACGCTGTCACAGCGCCTCAGAGACCATCCAGCACATCACCGGTGCATGCAGCGCAATAGCCCAGACAGATTACAAACACCGTCATGATCAAGTTGCAGCCATTATTCATCAATCACTAGCATTTCAAACTAAATTAATTACAGAAAAAGTACCTTATTATAAATACAGACCAGACGCAGTTTTAGAAAATTCATCATTTAAATTATACTGGGATAGAACAATAATTACAGATAAAACTATATACAACAATAGACCAGACTTACTACTCTTAGACAAACAGAAAAAAACAGTTTTCCTTATAGATATAGCCATTTGTAATACACATAACCTCACTACAACTCACACAGAAAAGATAGCTAAATACGTCGATTTGTCAATAGAAATTAAGACTCAGTGGAATGTGACCCAAACCAAAACCATTCCTATTGTTATATCCAGTACAGGCGTCATACCAAAAACCCTACACACAAGTTTAAATTCTTTAAATATTAGTCCGTCAACTTATCTTTTAATGCAAAAAGCCGTAATATTAAATACCTGTCGCTTAACTCGTAAATTTTTAAATATTTAATTAAATGCTTGTATACCAACGCACTTGGCTTCGGCCCGTGCTCTCTTTTAGACCCCCCCTGGAGGGGAGAGAAATAAAATATTCACCAAACATAATAATAATAATAATAAGCCCGCAGGGCACCTTGAGGCGAGGTGACGGGGAGTAGCGACCCCGCGGTCCCGAGTGCTCCTGGGGGAAGCAACCGTTCCTCATCTCCGGCTGGCCTTAGTTGGCTGATCGGAGTGAACAATGACGAGGAAGCGGTCCCCCGCCTCTGGCTTGCCTTAACCGGCCGTCCAGAGTGGAGTCGCAAGAGTATATTCGAAGGATATATGCCATACGTAAGTGGTGAGTGGGCCAGGTAGGCTGGACCCTCAGGGAGCCCGTGACCTGAGTTTAAAACCCAGTGCGGCGTCACTATCCTTTAGCCACTCTCGTCCCTGTTGCCCCCTTGCTGTAATTTACTCAGCCGATTAGGGTGGCCCAGTTTGAGAGTTGGCGAGTCTCCACCTGCCACTTTTACATGTTTGTTGAACATTGTTACGGCAGGTGCCATAGTACCCATAGTTCCCCAGTATCCAGTCCACTACCATCCCATCACAATAGCCCAAGTAGTAGTTTTCTCCTGTAGTTTATCAACAGTTCTATTCAAATCGGAGGTTGTCCTTGGCTGCATTTTATAGTGCAGACAGGGATAATCGCCGGTTTGATGTCCACATCATACTTTGCCATTAAACTTGTTATTGTAAAGGGCCTCTACGTGTTGGCTTCGGCCCCACGCATGCCTTCCAAAGGTCCGGGACTCCATAGTCCCGTGATATAGGACATATAACAAACAAATAATAATAATAATAAATTTATTCAAAACCTTAAACATTTTACAATACATATAATTTACAAAAATAAAGTACTGACATAAAATAAAATACTTAGGTTGCACAAGTTCAGATACACATTGAACTCCTGTCCCCAAACTAGGCAGAGCCTGTATCTTGGGTGGCAGGGATCCTCCGACACTATAAGAAATACATTAATACAACCAATAGAGCAAATAACAGTAGGTACGTACGTACTTATTACTACGGAAGTTATTCGATTTAAATACGAGAGAGAACAGTGAGTGCGTGTGTGTGTGTTTGTGAGTGTGTGTGTGTGCGTGTGAAAGTGCGTGTGTGGTGTGTGTATGTGTGTGTGAGTGTTTAGTTGAGTGAGGGTTATTGAGTGTGCTGCGGGCAGAGGAATAACCACGTCACCCCAGGATCTTAAGACCCTGGGTACGAGGATTCACCTCCACCAAAGAAGTGTGTGTGTGTGTGCGCGTGCGCGTTTACGTAAGCGTGTATAGGTTTGTTATTTATCCATTGTCAAAAGCTCTTCTGTTTCGTAATAGTTTTTACTAAGCAACCATTTTTGTAGCTTATTTTTAATTTCATATTGATTTAATGAGTAAAAATTAATGATTTTATTAAGCTTATTATATAGCCGAGAGCTAAGAACATAATATCCTCTCGCAGCAAAAGCACTATGACAGGTGGGTGGAGGTAGTGGTAGCGATTTAAGCTTACGTTGCCTAGCCACGACATCATCATAAGATGTTTCTGAATGACGACGTAGGATGGCACGAGAGATGTAGAGCTGCCTTACATAAAGCACCTGACACTCCTTATATAATTGGTCTGTAGGATGCCTAATCTTCTTAAACGTCATAACCTTAAGAATGGCTCTATGTGCTCTCTCCAAATCCATCATCACCGTCCTGTGAGTACCTCCCCAAATGGGAATGCAATATGATAAGACTGACATACAAAGGGAATAGTATACGACCATAAGCGTTTCCTTATCCGCACTATGTCGCAGGGTCTTAAAGATGTATATCAATTTTCTAAGACGACTGATAAGAGCATCAAGGTGCTTGTGCCAGTCTAGTTTTGGATCTATAACCACTCCAAGATATTTAATGGAGGGGACCATTTCTAGTTGTAAACACTGACATTGGTCTGAAAGATCATCACAAGTATGGGCTTTGATGTTACCAGAGAAATCAGGAGGTCTGACGTTTTGTGCTATAGAAAACCTAATAAATTTTGTTTTGTCAGTATTAACTGTAAGTAAATTTGATGATAACCAGTCCATTACCACCCTCACAGCATACTCAGCCCTTTTTTTAGCACAGCGCCAGGAACTACCATGGACCAAGAGAGCCGTATCGTCAGCATAGCAAAAGACCTCACAATTGGGGATATTTAGATTACACAACTGATTTATATAGATTTTAAAAAGCGTAGGTCCCAAAACACTCCCCTGCGGTACACCGTACGTAACACTTTCCTCGTCACTAATTTCTTGATTGATAACTACGCTCTGTTTCCTATCTGTTAAGTAGTCAATGAAGATGTTCAAGGCTTGTCCTCGTATTCCCATGGCTTCAAGCTTGGTGAAAAGCTTACTAATACACACGGTATCGAATGCCTTAGAGAGATCGAGGAAGATACCGTAGCATTTTTCATTATTATCTATATTTTTAACCACAGAATTAGTAAGTTTCGCTACAGCATCCTCAGTCGAAACACCGGCCTTGAAACCAAACTGGTTATCTGCAATTAACTTGTACGTGTGTAAATAATTCGAGAGTGAGTTATTTAATATTTTTTCTAAGATCTTGGATAAAGCAGAAAGAACTGATATTGGCCTATAATTTGAGACATTCGATTTATCGCCATTTTTGAAAATCGGATGAACTAAGGCTTTTTTTAAAGATTTTGGAAAGGTTCCCGTTGCAATAGACAGGTTACATATGTGCGTTATTGAGGGTGATAGAATATAACGGGAACTTTTTATCACTTTGGTAGATATTCCATCCCATCCTGTCGCGCACTCATTCTTTAAACTGTTTATGATTCGTAGGACTTCAGACTCGTCAGTTTCAAGAACCACTAGTGAATTAGACGGAGACATAGTGTCACACAAATGGGATAGAAAGATGGACTTGTCATTGGGTTTTATTTTATTCGCAAGATTTCTGCCAACATTAGCAAAAAAGTTGTTAACTTCATTTAGAGAAGTCTTACTGTTAGTTTTACTAGTTAACAATTCGGATGGAATCCTATGTACGCGCTGGGTGTTAGTAACATTTTTTATAACATTCCATGTGGATTTTGGGTTGTTTCTCGCTTTTAAGAATTCAGATTTATGAAAGTCATTTTTGAGATTCCTAAGAAGGTCATTACAAAAATTACGATAACGTGTGTAAGTTATTTTTAGTATCAAATTATCAGGATCCAGTCTTAATTTTTTATGCATGACGTCTCTATTTTTTATGCACCTAAGCACGCCAGGAGTAATCCAGGGTTTCATGATGCGTTTAGAACTTGGGACTCGGACAACCACTGTGTTAGCTTTAATAACATCATTCACTAACGTAATAAAAGTGTTTGTTGCATAATTTGCATCTGTTGAGGTGAGTACAGGGCTAAAATCTATCTGTTTTAGTTGTTCATGAACATTTAAATAATCTAATTTTTTAATAGTTTTTTTACCTTGTTTCGATATTGGCCGCTCAGTTTTTAACGACAGAATCACAGGATGGTGATCTGTGATAGCCGTATCTACTATAATTGTTGTAGCTTCCGATCTACTTCTCAAAAATACATGATCTAGGCAGCTATTAAGTCTAGTTGGGGTTACAAAGCTAGGTAGAAGGCCCATTGAAGCCGTAGCATTTAAGTAATAGTGATAATTTTTGTCTAGACTGGGCTTAGGGCATATGTCGACATTAAGATCACCTACCAATGCTATATTTTTATAACTGTCGATCGATTTCATGGATTTTTGGAGACTGTGTAAAAAATTACCTATGTCGCTATAGGAGGGAGATCGGTAAATAGCCAAAACAACCAAGTTGCCAATTTTACATAGTAAACAATTTGAATCCGAAATTAAAAGCTCAGAAACTGTGTGATCTATAGTATTTCTTATATACACAACCACTCCGTCATTTTGAATCGGATTATTCACTGTTTGGTAATGCGAGTATCCATCAAGGCTCTCTACATGATTGTTTACTTTAAGCCAACATTCTGTCAGGATAATTATTTCAAAATTAATTTTCACAGAAGTCAAGAATGCTAAGAACTGGCTGAAATTTTTATTTATACTCCTTATATTTAAATGTATAACGTTAATAGAGTTATTTCCTGATTTAATATGTTGGAAACATTGGTCTGTAGAGCATACATATGATTGCGACAATTGGAAACTGTCGATATCATTAATCGTTTCTGTTGGATTAATCATTTTTGTTTATTAAAAGCATATAAAAACAGAGTCGCACAAGTACATAAAGTGACATTGATATCAAATAATTCGAGTCCCTGTAATTCACAGTCGTTTCTAAACAGTGTAACGACACCCTGGTGTCCAAATACAGAAATCTGGACTTTACCGCAATAGTTTTGTATACGTGAAAATAAGTGTAATCGTTTGTGTAATCGTGAAAGAAAATCGTTGTAGATGTAGTAATAATAGTAAATGTTTGTGTGTTGTTTGCTTAATAACTTAAAATAAGAGTAAAATAAAGATAAAGATAAATAGTGATTTACATATGACTTTGTACTCATAGAGATACCCAGCTGTATATGATATCTTAATATATTATGGTTGTAGCTGTTTACAGTTACAATATTAATAAAAGTAAAACTACCTAGTCATTGCCTCTGTGATACTAAATTCTCTAGGCACTTATCCGTTTTTATAGTAACTTGTTTAGAGTCCGCGGTTTGACGCACAAAAATTTTCCCATTTGCAGACCAACAGAAACGATACCCATTTGCCTTTGTGAATTCTCTTGCTTGGCGAAATAGAGTTCGGGCCGTAGGTAGAAGGTGGTCATCAACATATATCGGCTTTACTTCGCCAGGTATTCCTATAGTCCTAGTACTTAGCTTGTCATTTATCGGTCTCTCCTTATTGAATCGACGAGAAGCCACCAAGAGGTTATTTTTCGTTTGGACGGACGAAAACTCAGCTATGATCGTTCTGTTCGAACCTGGTTTCCCTGGTAGACGATATACATCCCTAAGGTCCGATGAGGTTATCGACGTGTTGACGGCCTTACCAATATCGCATACTATAGTAGATAATGACTTGGAGTCTTCTTTTTCCTTCACGGGCACATTTCTAAGTTCTATAGACGATGAACGAGATTTCAGCTGTAGTTCAGCAAGCTGCTTTTCCAACTTCAGTATATGCAGACCATTTTCCGATGTACTCTTTTCCAATGATTTCATTTTGATTTGCACATCCTCAAATTTACAGTTCATAAATTCAATCGATTTTTCAATTTCGGAGTTGGTAGCTTGAATACTCGAACACTGATTCTTTAGTTCAGTCATATTTGTTATTATTTTAGCCAATGATTTGTCTAGGTCCGCCTTCCAGGCATTTAAACTCTGTAGCTGCGGGCTGATCGAGTCAAAATCCGACTTCCAGGCTGTCAACATTTGCATAATGTCGTTCTTGAAATCTGCGAACTCATTGGCTAGTTGATCTGCTTTTTTTACTCTAGGCTTCTTTGTGGCCTGCAGTGTGTCAGTCGCACCTGTGTCCTTCATCTTTGCAACATCAGACTCAGAGTGCGTCCGACTCGGGGTTGAGCCCAACGACGCCTGTGGGGGTGACCTCAAAACCTTTGACATATTGCTCTGAGATTTGTATCAGGGGCTATATTAGGCAATCAACTCTCACCTATTTTCGCTGCTCGTAGAAAAGTGTCAGTGGCCTAGTCGGGCGTGGCTGCACCTTAGAATCTGCTTACCGCCGGTTCGAACCCGGGTGAAGCTGGACCAATAAAGCTTCTCTCGACTCACCGACAACTCTTGCAATGATGTTCGTCTCTTTCTCGGACCTCCCAGAAGGCGTAAACTCTCCGTACACTGATCACAAGTGCGACAAGGAATCGCAAAAATACAGTTTCAGCCAATCACAAAAAACTCAGAATAAAATCGCGCGTGAGTCAGTATAAACGTCCGCTCCGTACAAAGGACACCGGAAGGATATAGCTTAGAGACTACAGATTACGTTACAAGTGGTCGGAGATTTCTAAGTTGTTTATATAATTTGTATAAACAGATTGAATTCGAGATATGAAAAAATTCACACGAAATCATGGAGTAGGTAGAAAGATAAGCTTATATTTTAGAATCTAAAGCGATAACATATGTTTTTTTTTATTCACATGTTAAGTACTTGAATATACCTTTCTAGATAAATTAAAATATAGGCATGTTTAATAACAAAAAAAAAGGTGTAAAAAATTCAAGAAGTTTTGCGGCGCCGGCGCAGTAGCCGGCGTCGCCGCTTAGCGGCGGCGTCGGTCGGTTTTAGTATCTCGTATTATTCTAATAAGAAAATGTATGTACAAATAAACATTTTTAGTAGAATTATACATATTCTCATTAGAATCTTACCTAAAAAAAAAATCAAATGTGTACTTACAATTCCTATAAATCCGCTTTGAAAAATCCTCTACAAAATGATCTGCCATTTCTTATCACTTTTGGTTACCGATTTATTTAGTCACCATATTATCAAAATTCATTGAAACTACACATTTAAACTGATTACGCATACGTTAACGATCATTTTGATGTATAATACCACTAGAAATCATCTAGAAATATGCTAAAGTTCTCAACTTATAAAAAATTTCACGTCAATGGCGCACGCGAAACGGGCCGACGCACTCCCTTCACACATTAAACTAAACACAGATAAAAATATCACCTCTATCAAATCATTCAATAGTCATAGACAATCCTAAACTATGTGTCTACAATATTGGCCAGTCAAAACCCGGTCTTTTACTATCAAATTCATACAATTTCGACAATTCTCACGCATTGGCCACGGTACATCTCTGGCAACCGTGGTTGCCGCGCGCGCTCACTAGTTTCGCTTTCGGCAACCGTGGTTGCCGCGCGCGATTCTATGGAAGTATTCAAAATCCCACCAAATGGATGCCACACAGGTGCAGGTGCAGGTCGACCAGCGCTGTAACTGCGTCATGCAGTGGTAGCTAATGGTGAGGCAGATCCTGGTTAGCGGCACCCGACTCCTAAGACTACCTGAGCATTTTTCAAAAAAATTCTGAATTCTGATTTTATAAACATATTTTGTTCAAGATAACAATTACATAAATAAAAGCACTTGATTATTGTGTTACTGATTATTATTATTTTTGAAGTGAAAACTTCTTATGGCGCGTTGGGCACTTTTGTGGGTGAGCATTTTCAGCCGTTCTCGCGACAGACGACAGATTTTCTCGCGACAGATGAGATTTTACACAGATATACAGTTTTTTAATTTGGCTGTGAGTGTATTAAGACGTACATATGGTATTTTTTAACGGACGTCTATTGACGGACGACAAATGTCGGACGACTATTTGTCGGACGACAAATAATCGTCCGACTATTTTTTTTTTTCATCTAAAACTCTTTTTGCGTATGTTACACACAGATATACAGTTTTCACTTCTGCCTGCATTCCCGAAGTGCGCTGTTTTTTTTTGTTTTATGTTGTTCATTGTTTTTCTCGTTATAACGTCGTGTGCTTATATAACAAGTGTTTTCTTTTTTTTTTCTATTCTTTCAGATTATTTAATATGAAATCGATTAGGCCAAGGCTTTATTTATAACATCGCGCGTCTTGTGCAAGAAGACGACATACTCATATGTTTTTAAATTATTTTTATCACAGTTGATCTTACAGTAAATCTTATTAAACCGATATTAGGCTCATAATACAACATATTACGCACGCGTGCGTTTTACTTTAACGCACAAGTGCTGTAAAGTTATCCCGATAAGTTAAATTAATATCTTATTGCTAAATTCATGTTATGTAGATCAGATGTAGCTAATCCTACCTCTCTGTTAGAACCTTCTACACAATTCTGGTGGATGTGGCTAATTCAACCTATCTATTAGAATAGAACCTTTCACACCATTCTGACAGATGTAGCTAATCCAACCTGTTAGAATTATGCAGATAGTTTTGACAGAGAGGTTGGATTAGCTACATCCGTCGTCATTTGAGGTACCACATGAAGGTGTTAAACGTTTAAATAGTAATGCCAATGCGAGATTTATTACTTTCTTACTACGAGACGTAGTATTGAAGACGAAATATCTTGGTTCCTCCTGGTGGGATTTTTTTGTGATGTAGAACAAAAATGTAGTCCTAGTTAAGCTCTTTTATTTGAGCTACCCCACATGAAGGTGTTACTTACACATTTTATTGACCGAACGAGCGAAGCGAGAGAGGTCTAGTGTTGAGAAGGGTCGGTCGCTCGTATGTTTGTATGTTTGTATGTTTGTTCGACGATAACTTGAGTACCGTTGCTCTGATCTTCATGATTTTTGGTATACAAGTAGTTGAGGTCCATAGAATTTTTAAGTTCGAACATGAGCAGGATCGGTCAGGGGGTTACGGAGATAGGGGTCCAAAAGGGGATCTACCTATATGGCACACAAACTATACTGCAAATATACCCGAGTGGGGTATCAAATGAAAGGGCGTAACTTCGGTGACAATAATATGGTCCCATGGAACTGATCTGATGATAGAGCTGGAGGGAATCTGCAGGAATTATCTCATTATCCATACCTTATAGTTCATTCATTCAAACTACTCGTCAAGAATCGCCTCGACGAGTAGTTTGTCTTTCAATGGTAACCAGGGTCTGATGATGGAACTGGAAGGTGGTCATAGGAACTTCGCAATGAAACGACACAACCCCATCGAGTTTGGGCTCGTTAGAATCGTCTTGACAAGTAGTTTGTCTTTCAATGGTGACCAGGGTCTGATGATGGAACTGGAAGGTTGGCATAGGAACTTCGCAATGAAACGACACAACCTCATCGAGTTTGGGCTCGTTAGAATCGTCTTGACGAGTAGTTTGTCTTCCAATGGTGACCAGGGTCTGATGATGGAACTGGAAGGTGGTCATAGGAACTTCGCAATGAAACGACACAACCCCATCGAGTTTGGGCTCGTTAGAATCGCCTTGACGGGTAGTTTGTCTTTCAATGGTAACCAGGGTCTGATGATGGAACTGGAAGGTGGTCATAGGAACTTCACAATGAAACGACACAACCTCATCGAGTTTGGGCTCGTTAGAATCGTCTTGACGAGTAGTTTGTCTTTCAATGGTGACCAGGGTCTGATGATGGAACTGGAAGGTTGTCATAGGAACTTCGCAATGAAACGACACAACCTCATCGAGTTTGGGCTCGTTAGAATCGTCTTGACGAGTAGTTTGTCTTTCAATGGTGACCAGGGTCTGATGATGGAACTGGAAGGTGGTCATAGTAACTTCGAAATGAAACGACACAACCCCATCGAGTTTGGGCTCGTTAGAATCGCCTTGACGGGTAGTTTGTCTTTCAATGGTAACCAGGGTCTGATGATGGAACTGGAAGGTGGTCATAGGAACTTCGCAATGAAACGACACAACCTCATCGAGTTTGGGCTCGTTAGAATCGTCTTGACGAGTAGTTTGTCTTTCAATGGTGACCAGGGTCTGATGATGGAACTGGAAGGTTGTCATAGGAACTTCGCAATGAAACGACACAACCTCATCGAGTTTGGGCTCGTTAGAATCGTCTTGACGAGTAGTTTGTCTTTCAATGGTGACCAGGGTCTGATGATGGAACTGGAAGGTGGTCATAGTAACTTCGAAATGAAACGACACAACCCCATCGAGTTTGGGCTCGTTAGAATCGCCTTGACGGGTAGTTTGTCTTTCAATGGTAACCAGGGTCTGATGATGGAACTGGAAGGTGGTCATAGGAACTTCGCAATGAAACGACACAACCTCATCGAGTTTGGGCTCGTTAGAATCGCCTTGACGGGTAGTTTGTCTTTTAATGGTAACCAGGGTCTGATAATGGAACTGGAAGGTGGTCATAGGAAATTCGCAATGAAACGATACAACCTCATCGAGTTTAGGCTCGTTAGAATCGTCTTGACGAGTAGTTTGTCTTTCAATAGTAACCAGGGTCTGATCTAACATATTTCGTTATCAAAGACCAAAAAGTATAAAATAAATTAATACAGTAAAAAACTAAAAAAAAACACGCTTTAATAAAAAAAGTCCAACTAAAAAATAGAAAATAAATAAATCTAATAAATTTGGAGAATATTGTACTTAAATAGTAAGCGTGTTACATTGTGATTGCAAAAGAAAAATAACGAAGGTGTAGCATCACAAATTCACAATGTAACACGCTTATTATTTACAATATTCTTAATCCAAATTTATTTAAATTTTATAGAAATTTATTACTTTGCCCCAAATCGTCCGAACTCTCTTTGCTTCATTTCCTATAATTATTTATTTCATAATCATGGGCTGTTTTACAATAATAGTGATGGATAGTATTAAATAGTAGGAATGTTCGGTTCTAGCCGATCTAGAGACTCTGATAATTATAAAATTTGTGACTAATTTTTTTATAATTTTTATTGACTTGTTATATTTTAGTTTAGGGACTTATTACAGGACATATTGGTCTCAAAATTCTCTAATATATTCTCGTTCTCGACCTTGTCTTCTCGTTTCCTCTTACGTAACATTATGATAAGTAGATACATAAGGAAGGAAAGGAATTACTATCTTCTGGATATTATGTTGGACACATTAAAAATGTCTTGAGTAAAAATAAAGAGTCAACGGATGTCCAGGGTGTGATGATTGACCTATGCTAATTAGAACTTAACAACAACAAGTTAACAACAACAACAAGTTATGCCTATCGTGTTTGGATTCTCTAAATCATCCAATGTCAGATAATAGCGATACTAGGCACCTATCATTCAAATAAGATAGACCTGTCGTATTTGGAGTCTTTCGTCGTTATATTATACATTTTAGTACTTTACGCTGAAATATAATAAACGCTGAAAAAAACTCGTGAGGTCTCAGTTCGGGGCGAACTACTAGTTAAACAGTAATGGCTATGCGTGTTCTATAACTTTCATAGTACGAGACGTTGTATTGAAGACGAAATATATCTGTTCCTCCTGATGGGATTTTTTTGTAATGTAGAACAAAAATGTAGTCCTAGTTAAGGCCTTTCAATTGAGCTACCACATGAAGATGATACACGTCTAATTAAACAGTAATGGCTATGCGAGTTCTATAACTTTCATAGTACGAGGCGTTGTATTGATGACGAAATATCTCGGTTCCACTGGGTGGGATTTTTTTGCTGCCATAATATAAAATTGAGTACACATTAAGCCCTTTCAAATGAGGTACGATACATCGTAGCGATTTGTTTGGGACGCTAAGCGGCATTATCCTTTATGTTATGTAGATTTGACTTTTGTTTTTTCAAATTCCATAAAGAATAAATGGATAACACTCTAAAATTAATTTGTATGGAAACACGATCGACCAGCGGAACCTTAAGACATTATATTGGCCTTTACATCTATAAAGAACGAATTATAAAGAACCAACAACTTTTGACACAAATATAACCAATAATCTTCATACTTTTATGTACTACTTTGTTACCCGCCGGATTCACGCAAGTTGTATAAAATGAATTCTTAAATGACGTTTCAAGTGAACCTTTTGCTTACATTTATAATCACACTTATCACACATAAAAGGATTTACTCCGGTATGAGTCATAAAATGCCGTTTCAAGTGAGAATTTTTCTTACATTTATAATCACACTTATCGCACATAAAAAGCTTTGCTCCAGTATGAGTCATTTTATGCAGTTTCAAGTGAGCCTTTTGCTTACATTTATAATCACACTTATCGCACTTAAAAGGAGTTGCTCCAGTATGAGTCATTAAATGCCGTTTTATGTCACGCTTTTGCTTACATTTATAATCACACTTATCGCACATATAAAGATTTTCTCTAGTATGAGTCATTTTATGCAGTTTCAAGTGAGCCTTTTGCTTACATTTATAATCACACTTATCACAATTAAATGGATTTGCTCCAGTATGAGTCATCATATGTTTTGTCATGTCACCCTTCCACTTACATTTATAATCACACTTATCGCACATAAAAGGATTTTCACCAGTATGAGTCATTTCATGCAGTTTCAAGTGAGCCTTTCGCTTGCATTTATAATCACACTTATCGCACATAAAAGGCTTTGCTTCAGTATGAGTTAATAAATGCAGAGTCAAGTGAGTCTTTCGCTTGCATTTATAATCACACTTATCGCACATAAAAGGTTTTTCACCAGTATGAGTCAATAAATGTAGTTTAAAGTTCCATTTTTTAGCAGATGTATAAGTACATTGAGAGCATGAGAACATGTTCCGTTGGTGTCGAGGAGTCGAGGTTGTATCGGTGTTAGAAGGGTGGTGTCTCGCGGTGATCGGTCTCCGTTGCTCGAGCTTGGGATCATCTGTGAGAAGCATTGATCAGCGTTAGTTGCGTTCAAAGATGCAGCGTTCGGACAATATTCGCTCTGTTGCGGTCCAGTAACAGCTTTTACTCATGTTTTTGAAGCCTCAATCTATTTCGAAATTTGAGTTTATTAAAAAACACTAAACACAATATATTATAACTACACATTACTATGTAAACAAAATACATATGCAAATAATTATATTTCCATGATAAAGAGAAATGGCGTCAGTTGGAGGAGGCCTTTGTCGACTAATGGCACAGACAGAGAGTCAATGCCTAATGAAAGTAACAAAACGAATTGAAAAAAGGGTACCCTACTTGTACTTGTATACGGGGTGTTTTCCGCGATTAGACCCTTTTTATTTGGGTCCTTTTTGCGTGAAGATGAAGTAGGCTTGCCTAGCACCTACTACCCTCTCAGCTTAATCGACCATGTCCAGAGGAGAGAACTTGTCAATACTTCTGGAGCCAATTAAACAGCGGGTTTCATCACGATGGCTTCCTTCACAGTAAGAGCAATGTCAATTAGCACACATAATTTTTCTTAAGAAAAATCCATTGGTGCACGGCCTGCCTGGATTCGAACCTACGACCTTCAGAATGAAAGTCGAGGTATCTACCACTAAGCCAACACCGCTCCAAAGGGTAAGGGTAAATTTACATTATAAATTAATACATATAATCTGACATTGTAACTAAAAACTACTGTCTGAATAAAGGCTTTTATTGATGTGAAACATCTATAGCCGCACGTAAAACCGATTTCTGGCGTGGCGACGCATGCCGCGCACGCTATATGATGGTATATATATATACAGTCTATATGCAGTAGTGTGTACACACCGTACTCGACTGTGCGATTCTATCACAATCTGGTTCTTTTCTGCATATTACTTTTACAAAATAATGTCGATGTTTCACATCTGCCAGGTGTCCCGTGACGGCTCACATTTTTTTTAATTATATTAATATTCCAAAGAATACTCACCAGTCGTATCTTGATTTAACTTAATTCGTTTCCCGGATCTAAGACTTCTTGTAGGAATAACCTGATCTGACGACTTGCGTTTCCTTCCAACATTCAATGTCTCAGGAGCGGTTTCACTTCCCACATCATCTACCGACTCCTGAATATCATCGTCAACATCATCTACCGACTCCTGAATATCATCATCAGACACTTCATCATCATTATCATCAGCAGCATCAAGATAATCTTGTACATTCATCCATTCGATACTGTCTGAAATCATTGAAATTTTTCTTCTAATACCACAAGACTCTGTGTGGTCACTTCCTTCATGTTTTGGCACCTGTGTCTTGTCATCATCGACTGACTCCTGTGTGTTTTCTGGACCATCATCTGATATCTGTGTTCTGTTGTCCGTTGTCTGTGAAACATGTGTGATAAAGGTTCCTGCATCATTTTGAAGTAATACATTTCCTTTGGACGTGACTATCTCCCCACCTGTTTCTGTCGGCTCCTGTTTGACTTGCGGCTCCCAGATGTCCATAACCTCAGGTGATAACTTGATGAGAGAGAACAGCGGCCTCGCCGTAAGCTTGGACTGAAAGCATAACGTGAATAGATGTAGACTAGTGTCTATTTGCTAGTAAAGTGCTCATATCATATGATATAGGTACTCACGTCTGTGTCAGTGTGGTTCTGGTACCACCGGTCCAGGGCGTCGTTGGATTCCCTCGCAGTTTGAATAAACCTGCGACATCGACGCAGCTGCGACACACAGACGCAACACAACGCAGTCGGCCGGTCAGCTCGCTGCAGCTGCAACCATGCAACACACACTGTCACATACAGCCCTCACTACATACAACACACATGCTACACAAACACAGGCTTACCTTGACGCCGGTTACTACATCATAAGTCTGTTCTAGCGCCGTGTTCGCGACACTGTACGTGTTACGATCGCCAGCGAGACACACCCGGCACACAGCGGCCGAAGGCGCGTCCATTGTCTCGGTGCTACCCTACCCTGTGTTATATTTACTGGTTATACTGCTTAACTGCACTCACTGGAATATTATACTACTATTCTCCATTAAGTAACCTAACTCGCTGATAGATTACAAGCTAAACGTAAATTTATATGAACTTTCAGCTTCTATCATTCTGGTCCAAGCTTTGCTTGACTCTTCTTCTTCTTCTTAATTAATTGACTCAAATATAATTTATAAACTACGCTTGACTGACTGAATTTGAATGAAAAACTTTAGGAAAAAAACCTCTGAAAAAAGAGCACGGATTTTTAATAGTTTTTTTTTATCAAATAAAGTTTCGGTTTCGCACGGTTTGTGCTTGTAGCCAGTATCAAATAATAATGACATATTACTTTGCAAATTTACTAAAAAAAAACAGCTTACAAAGCTTCGACTTGCCTACTTCCGGCCCAAATACCAACATTACAAAACTAGTAAATCTGACAGTGACAATGACAAATTAAGTAATATGACATTTTGTTAAATTTAAAATTTTAATTAACTGTCTTGCTCGTTTGTTTATTTTGTTTCGGTCCGAATATAATTGAATATTTTACGTTATATCCTTCTAGTTACACTTATTACCTGCACATAAGTTGCACAAATAACTAATTTACCTGCACATAAGTTGCGCCTTGATCAAAAATCCACCATGAGTGCGGAAAAGCTAAAAAGTAATGAAGTTCCCAAAAAGTTTTCAGAGTGGCTTCTGGCCATGGGATGTCCTCAGGAAGACGTTCCAAGTCTCGATAAGATTACTGAGTAAGTATCTAAATTATGGCTAGGTGAGCCGATGGCAGATTTAAAGATGAAAAAAAAATTTACTTGTATACAGGCTGTTTTCTGTAACTAGAGCTCTTTGGTTGGGTCCTTTTTGCGTGAGGATGCAGTAGGCTCGCCCAGCACCTAAACTCAAAGAAATATCTTGCTAATATGTCCGGAGAAAACTAAGTTGTGGGTTTCATTACAATGTTTTTTTTCACTATAACAACAAACTCAATTAGCACACATAAATTTTTCATAGGAAAAATCCGTTGAATACAGCTGGCTGGGATTTGAACACACAACCTTCAGTTTGAAAGTCGAGATCCTCCATCTTCTAAATCACTACATAGTATAAAATAAAGTCACTTTTCGCCGTCCTTATGTCCCTATTTCCCTTTGTATGCTTAGATCTTTAGAACTACGCAACGGATTTTGATGCGGTTTTTTTTAATAGATAGAGTGATTCAAGAGGAAGGTTTATATATATAAATACATGCATAATATAGCCGTGCGAAGCTGGGACGGGTCGCTAGTAATGGTAATAAAATAATTTCCATACTTGCTATACTTTCAAAGTAATAAGCAATCTTGTCATAACATATGGTTTTTGTCAAATGATAGCCTACTAAAAATGAGCGGTGTTGGCTTAGTGGTAGATACCTCAACTTTCATTCTGAAGGTTGTGGGTTCAAATCCCGGCCGGCCGTGTACCAATGGATATTTCTTAAGAAAAAATTATGTGCGCTACTAATTGACATTGCTCTTACGGTGAAGGAAAACATCGTGATGAAACCCGCAGCTTAGTTGGCTCCAGAAGTATTGACAAATTCTCTCCTCTGGAAATGGTTGACGAAGCTGAGAGTGTAGTAGGTGCTGGGCAAGCCTACTCCATCCTCACACAAAAAAGACCCAATTAAAAAGGGTCTGATTGCGAAAAACAGCTTGAATACAAGTACAAGTACCATACTAAGTGCGTCACATCACATAACCTCTCCAAAATAAACCATCTTCCACCCAGAATGTGTCGAGGTCAATACTACATGGTATGGCGGAGCCTTATGGAACGTGTAGCCCCTAAAGACGTAATCAGGAACAAGAGACTCCAGGTCTTTACTGATGATGTCCTACGATGCCAGAAGATGAAGTTCCAAGAGGTATTGTTATTAACCATTATAAAAGATGGGGATTATTAATAAAAACTGTTATGTTCAGTTCCTGCTGTCATAGACAAAAAGATACAATACATTAACCAATACTGCCTTTAAAATAAATAAATATTGCAGGACATTCCACACATCGCCATCTAGCCCCAAGCTAAGTAACTAGACTTGCGTGGGTGCTAGACAATGGATATACTACTTAAATACTTTTGTAATTATATTCTTATAACACATAGAAACAACCAGACTACAGACAAATATCTATGCTTAAATGCTTGTTTGAGGCGGGAATCGAACCCGCAACCCTGTGTTTGGCAGTCTGGCATAGTGACCATTGTGCCAACTGGGTCGTGAAAATATAGCATACATGCATTTTAGTTTAGTAAAGCCATTTGTTATAAATTGTATTAAAATATCCACTAAAAGTTTGAAAATGACCCACACAATTGGTGTTGTAATAAAAAAATTGAGTACTTTATTTGTATTATACATAGATTTTTTGGTACCAAAATTACGAAATCATATTGCAGTATAAAATGTAGTCTGCAATTATCAATATCTTTCATTTAATGAAAAAGACATACTGCACCAACCACAAATAAGTTGGGATAAGGGCAGGCAGAAGATTTGTTTTTAGTCGAAGCAAAATAAAGGTATATAATAAGTATTGTATCCCATATTACAAGTCTAGTTGCCTAGTTTGGGGCTAGATGGCGCTGATTCTTATTATTCTAAATGTCTGGTACATTTTCACATAAACCCCTAAGCCCTAAACCTTTAAAAAAAAAAGTTACATGGGGTTTTATTTATTAACTAGACGCGCCCCGCGGGATTCTTCCGTGTAAAATTTTCTTCGCAACTATTTAATTTTTTCTTTCATAAGAACCTTCTCCTGACAATAACGAACACAACAAAAAAAAGAATTAGCGAAATCGGTTCAGCTGTTCTCGAGATTTACGCTTAGCAACACATTATCTATACTTATATTATAAAGCTGAAGAGTTTGTTTGTGTGAACGCGCTAATCTTAGGAACTACTGGTTCTAATTGAAAAAATATTTTTGTGTTGGATAGTCCATTTATCGAGGAAGGCTTTATGCTACTTTTTATTTTGACAATCCCACGGGATCGGGAGTTACGCGGGTGAAACCGCAGCTAGTAGAATTTTTGTTAACTTTAGAAAAGCAACAACACGGTAATGCCATTGGAACTGTCACTCTGGCATAAACAAGCGGAACTCAAACAGAAGGTAGCTGACGCTGAAGAGAAACTCTTGGATGATAAGGAGAAACTGTCACAGCTGAGGGAGAAAGTTAATGCTAAATGTAAGTATTGAGTGTTCCTTACTTGTACTTGTACGGCTGTTTTCCGCGATTAGACTCTTTTTAATTGGGTCCTTTTTGCATGAAGATGGAGTAGGCTTGCCCAGCACCTACTACCCTCTCAGCTTAGTCGACCATGTCCAGAGGAGAGAACTTGTCAACACTTCTGGAGCCAACTAAGCCGCGGGTTTTATCACGATGTTTTCCTTCATCGTAAGAGCAATACCTACGACCTTCAGAATGAAAGTCTAGGTATCTACTACTAAGCCAACATCGCTCTCAAATGAACCCTATTACTACGACTTCACTGTACGTCCATTTATCTGTTTGTCTGTCACCAGGCTGTATCTCATGAACCGAGATAGCTAGACAGTTGAAATTTTCACAGATTATGTATTTCTGTTGTCGCTTTGACAACAAATACTATTAAAAAAGTGGGGTTCCCATACAACGTGGTACCCCTCGTACCATTCGTGGGGCACCATGACGAACCCTTCGTGCCCGCGTCCGACTCGCCTTTTAATTTCGTACGTGTAAGTTCCGATCTAGTTAGAATTTTCAAATATCCTTTTTTAATCATACTAGATAATATATTATACAGGTTTAATTTTTTTCGTTGGCCTTCAGGGCTATATCCTATACTATAAGAAATAGCGAAATATGCTGAAAGAAGTATATGCGTAGAATATGCGTGCCCGATTTTGACAAAAACTAAAATGGCATCATTACATTTTTGATAAAGTCACCCTAGCCAGAAATCGAACCTGTCTATTTTGCGAAAAAATAATCACCTATATTTTTATACACCAATCGATAGTGTTGCTGGTAGAGATCAATTTCTGGAAATAAATATAAAATGAGCTATCCAATTTAAAAAGGGTCTTGCGGAAAACAGCCCGTATACAAGTACAAGTTAATCAAAATAACAAAATATCTTCCAACAGTATCTCAACGTCAGCTAGCCAAGCAGAAACTGTCAGATGCCCAACGACGAGCATGGCTCCTCCAGCTTGTCGCAGCCGAACTAAGAGAGAAGAAAGCTAACCTTGTTGAAGCTAGAGCTATTGGAGACTCGCTTTGTTGTCTTGATGATGACGGTGATGTTGCGGTAAGAAACTGTTTCATTAAATCTCTATACATATAAAATCCTTTGTCCTGACTGACTGACGGATCAGCGCACAGCCTAAACCGCTGATCGTAGAGACCTGAAACTTGGAGGGTGTGTTCTTTGTATGACTAAGGCATCCGATAAGAAAGGATTTTCCGAAATTCTATCCCTAAGGGGGTAAAAAGGGGGGCAAAGTTTGTATGGGACAACGTGATTTCTTGGTCCATTTTCAACTTTTACGTGGATGAAGTCGCGGGCAAAAGCTAGTCTTTACAAATAAATTAAATTAAATTAAAAATTAATAAATATTGCAGGACATTCCACACATCGCCATCTAGCCCCAAGCTAAGTAACTAGACTTATGTTATGGGTGCTAGACAACGGATATACTACTTATATAATTTTCTTTTGTAAATATATCCTTATAATACATAGAAACTGTGCCAACTGGGCCGTCAAATAAAAAAAATCCTTGTAAATCATCGTTGTATAAATAAAATCATTTTTCACACTTTTGTCAATAATTTTATTTAAACTATCACTGTCACTAATATGAAGGTCATAATTTCAATATTTTTTATTGTATAAATAAAATCATTGACAAAAGTGTCATTGAATAAAATCATTAATAAAAGTGTCAATTAATAAAACTATTGACAAAAGAATCATATCATCATCATCATTTCAATATTTTTTATTGTATAAATAAAATCATTGACAAAAGTGTCATTGAATAAAATCATTAATAAAAGTGTCAATTAATAAAACTATTGACAAAAGAATCATATCATCATCATCATTTCAATATTTTTTATTGTATAAATAAAATCATTGACAAAAGTGTCATTGAATAAAATCATTAATAAAAGTGTCAATTAATAAAACTATTGACAAAAGAATCATATCATCATCATCATTTCAATATTTTTTATTGTATAAATAAAATTATTGACAAAAGTGTCAATTAATAAAATTATTGACAAAAGTGTCAATTAATAAAATTATTGACAAAAGTGTCAATTAATTAAATTATTGACAAAATAAACAATGATATTATTAATACAATAAAAAATATTGAAATTATGATCTTCATATTAGTGAGAGTGATCCTATCACTTTGTCAGACTTTTTATTATATTGTTCGTAACAAATACATGTTATTTTCAGAGCAAGTTAGACAAATGCATCTCAACGATGTCACGTCAGAACACGACTCGAGCGGCGCCTGTTGCCGGAAATCCAGCTAACGTGTCAATTGCTTCTAACATCAGTGAAAATAATGATGCAGGTAAGAAAACATCATTTATTTACCTTATTTTATTACCTACTAGCGACCCGCCCCTGCTTCGCACGGCTATATTATGCATGTATTATACATATAAACCTTCCTCTTGAATCACTCTATCTATTAAAAAAACACATCATCACGTAGTTCTAAAGATATAAGCAAACATAGGGATATAGGGACAGAGATAGCGACTTGGTTTTATACTATGTAGTGATGGCTAGCATCGCTCCGCGGTTTTACCAGTGTGACTCCCGATCCCGTGGGAATTACGGGATAAAAACTACCCTATGTTACTGTCAATGAATCAATGTATCCTCATACCAAATTTCATCAAAATCGGTCCAGTAGTTTCAGAGCCTATTCGTTACAAACAAAAAACAAACAGACAGACAGACGGACAAAAAAGTGATCTTATAAGGGTTCCTTTATTTTTCCTTTTGAGGTACAGAACCCTAACAATAAAAACTTTCCTCTTTATTGTATTAGTGAAGATTAATAGCTTATACACACGTCCCGATTTGGTCGGGTCCGACATCAGTGTTGCCACATTTCAATTCGATAAATCTGTATCGATAAGTGAAAAAATCTGTGTAAAATCTGGATGAGAACAGCTATAATTGTATAAAATCTGGACTATTCATAATCGTAGACAGAGAATAAATAGTTATTCTACGCTCCATAATATATAAGACATACCTAATATTACAAATTAATAGTCCAGATTTTATACAATTATTATTATAGCTGTTCTCATACAGATTTTACACAGATTTTTTCACTAATCGATAAAGATTTGTCGAATTGAAATGTGGCAACACTGATGTCGGACCCGACCAAATCGGGACGTGTGTATAAGCTCTAAGAGGAAAGGGTACCTGCGCTCTCTCCATACAAACGTAGTCGACTGTTTCCTCCCTGGATAATGACACTAGCACAAATATTTTTGTTGCATAAAACCTATAACTGCCATGACCATGCCCCTATGTTTTGATTTTTAACTCTTAATTTCTATGATAATTAGAAAATGAAGAAAACCAAGACATAGGGGCATAGTCATGGCAGTTATAGGTTTTATGCAACAAAAATATTTGTGCTAGTGTCATTATCCAGGGAGGAAACAGTCGACTATGTTTGTATGGAGGGACTGCAGGTACCCTTTCACCTTAAGATCAAGTATCTTTTTGAGTATTTTACTATTAACTAATGAAATTCATTAAACTTCTAACTTCGCCCTGTGCTTTAATTTAACATACACAATGACTTATTTTACTGCAAAAATATAAAGTACTTACTTGTGCTAGTGTCATTATGTCGACCCAGTTGGCACAATGGTTACCATGCCGGACTGCCAAACACAGGGTTGCGGGTTCGATTCCTGCCTCAGACAAGTATTTATGGTTAGATATTTGTCTGTGGTCTAGTTGTTTCTATGTATTATCTATCTATCTTTCTATAATATAAAAATCAATTGCTGTTCGTTAGTCTGGCTAAAACTCGAGAACGGCTGAACCGATTTGGCCAATTCTTTTTTTGTTGTGTTTGTCGTAGTCCAGGGAAGGTTTAAACGGTGAGAATTTAAAGATCGGACTTACGCGGGTGAAACCGCGGGGCGCAGCTAGTAAGTATATATATATAACACAAGTCTAGTTACTTAGCTTGGGGCTAGATGGCGATGTGTGGAATGTCTTGCGGATAAGCTTAAGCCTAATTATCCAAAGAGGAAACAGTCGACTACGTTTGTATGGAAAGAGAGCCGGGTATCTTTCCTCTTAAGCATCTAATAATCTTACAGCGGAAGAAATAACATCCCTATTAAAATGTGGCGGTGAAGCTGTGTTCGGTCAATTGTACGAACGACGAGCGGGGCTCTGCCCTCGCATTGAGGCGCTCCGCCCTCCTGGCCAGGATAAACAAAGGTAGGTAAATTATGCTATACTTGCCTGAGGCGGGAATCGAACCCGCAACCCTGTGTTTGCCAGTCCGGTATGGTGACCATTGTGCCCACTGGATCATCAAATAACTCCGGCTGGCCAGAAATCGGAGGAAAAGGATGTGTCCTTGAACTTTACTGGAAACCAGAAGAAGGAAGACCCAAAATAACCTAGTTTTCCTCCAGTTCTAGATTAAGAGGAAAGGGTCACCGGGGGCTCTTTCCATACAAACTATTACAAACGTAGTCAACTGTTTTCTCCCTGGATAATGTTACACTAGAGCAAATATTTTTGGTGCATAAAACTTATAACTGCCATGACCATGCCCCTATTTATTGTTTTTTTATTATTTTTTTAGTCTTAATTTCTATGATAATTAGAAAATGAAAAAAACCAAAACATAGGAGCATAGTCATGGCAGTTATAGCACATTATTTACTCATGTGCCGCCAGTGCTCACGCACACACGCGCGTCAAGCTTGTAGTAGTGGACTTGTCATAGAGCCTTGTATGACACATTAGTCTCTGGTTGTATTATTTACTCATGTGGTTATAGGTTGTATGACACAAAAATATTTGTGCTAGTGTCATTATCCAGGGAGGAAACAGTCGACTACGTTTGTATGGAGGGACTGCAGGTACCCTTTCACCTTAAGATCAAGTATCTTTTTGATTATTTTACTAATGAATGAATTTCTAATGAATTTCATCAAACTTCTAACTTCGCCCTGTGGTTTAATTTAACATACACAATGACTTATTTTACTGCAAAAATATAAAGCTTTTTGTATGTTTATCGACACATTGTTCAAAAATTAATTATCTTTATCAGATTGTTCCACTAAGAAACGGTGAATTAATAAAATTTTAACGTCAAAATGTAATCAAGTGTACGATTTAGCTAACTATGTTGCTGATAAGCGTACCTACTGTTTTCATTTCTTTACCGGTTTCAACTGACTTCAAAAACTGGAGGAGGTTCTCAATGTTATTTTACAGGGTGGTTTATTTGAGTATATACTTTTCTTTTGTAAATATATACTTACTAGCTGCGCTCCGCAGTTTCACCCGCGTAACTCCCGATCCCGTGGGAATATCGGGATAAAAAGTAGCCTATAACCTTCCTCGATAAATGGACTATCCAACACAAAAATAATTTTTCAATTCGAACCAGCAGTTCCTGAGATTAGCGCGTTGAAACAAACAAACTCTTCAGCTTTATAATATTAGTATAGACTAGCGACCCGCCCCGGCTTCGCACGGCTATATTATGCATGTATTATACATATAAACCTTCCTCTTGAATCACTCTATCTATTAAAAAAACCGCATCAAAATCCGTTGCGTAGTTTTAAAGATTTTAGCATACATAGGGATATAGGGACAGAGAAAGCGACTTTGTTTTATACTATGTAGTGGTTTTATACTATGTAGTGATAATACATAGAAACAATAAGACCCCAGATAAATAGCTAAGCATAAATACTTGTCTGAAGGCGGGAATCGAACCCGCAACCCTGTGTTTGGCAGTCGGGCATGGTGACCATTGTGCCAACTGGGTCCTGGTAATAAGGAATAAAGTTCAATAAAACCGGTGTAAAATCCCATATTGTCACAGAACTCCACAATCCGTGCTAGCTGAAACAGCAGGTCTACATTGCACTTTAGCCCTTGAAGACGTAAAGAATAAGAACTACATTAAACAAACAATGACTCGATTCGAAGCTGCCTTGGATGAACTTAGCGTGAGTATAATAATTATAGAATAATATATACAAGCGACACGCCCCGGCTTTGCACGGCTGTATTATGCATGTATCCTGCTATCCTTGCATAGAGGCGGTGTGACGCAGGAGTGGAACGCGAGCGCGTTTAAAAGCCGAGATGAAATGATCAATAATCCACACGCGTATCGTACGACGTTTCTTATCACAGTTACGAGTATGTAGGCAACCTACTATATACATACATACATACATAAAACATTATACACACTTATAATATACTAAATTTAATATTATATATAATAATTATATTTATTTATATACAATATCATAAATATTTACATTATTAACTTAATATTATTTATTTATAAGATATCTATCTATTTACAACATATTTAATATAGTACATTTTAATAGTAATATTATAAAGTCATCCGATTTCATACATCGGAATACCTACCGGTCGATCGGGGAACAATGCACCCGGGCACTGCACCGAGCGAGCGAGCTACGTCATACCTACCTACCGCCAGCCGGTTGCGCTTGCGACTCGGAAGGACTCGGGCTCGCTCGGGCAAAGACGTCCACCGCCACGGTTCGTTCTCCAGTCACGTACGCACGCTCCTACGCGACACCCGCTCGCTCATTGTAATGATTTTTAGATCGATGTATGCTAATACTCGTATGTTTGTGCCGGTATCCTTCTATATTTAAGTGGTGTTAATAATAAACAATATAAGGTGCTATATCGGTGTCTCACTATTGAAACCTCATCCGATAACACTGACCGTTAACCAACTACCCACACTGGTGACCCCACATTGAACACCGGGAAGACACAAACAGGAAGAAGATGAGCGATAGCGATAGCGGCGATACGGCCTCGTCACAGCCGGACGATCAACCAGAGGAGAAATTGCCCAAAAGCAAAACTTCGAAGAAAAAGGAGCGCGTGTCCGTTGTTCAAGACGATCCGACGGAGGTGTTTAGGGTCGGAGTGCGTATGCCACCCTTCTGGCCTCAAAAACCAAAAATATGGTTTGCTCAGATTGAGGGCCAATTCATCACCTCACGCATCACCGACGATACAACCAAGTTTTACTATGTCTTAAACCACTTGGAACGGGAGTACTCGGTCGAAGTAGAGGACATCATTACCGACCCACCGAGTTCTGGTAAATATGAAAAATTAAAATCGGAGCTAATTAAACGCCTGTCCGTCTCCGAAGAGGCTAAAACTAAGCAGTTCCTAGAGCGGGAACAGCTCGGCGACCGGAAGCCATCACAGTTCTTGCGTCACCTACGCAGTCTCCGGTCGGATCTGTCTGACGGATTTCTTCGGACTGTATGGACCAGCCGTCTGCCACCCAATCTGCAGACGATCGTCGCATCGCAACCAAGCCTCACCCTGGACGTACTGGCAGACCTCGCAGACAAGGTACACGATATTGTGCCACACTCACCACAAGTAGCAGCTACTTCGAGTACCGCATCGGCGTCGCGATCGGAGCTAGACAGCATGGCACGTCAGATCACTGAGCTGACAAAACAAGTCAGCGCCCTCACGGCCGCTGTATCCAACCCGTCCCGGTCAAGACCACGTGACCGACAAAACCAGCGTCAGCGTAGCCGCTCCCAAACTCCTGGAAACAGAAGTCGGTCGCAATCGAACTACAGGAAGTTCCCTACGTGCTGGTACCATTTCAAGTTCGGCAGCCAAGCAAACCACTGCGTCAAGCCATGCGACTACCACCCGGGAAACGACCAGGGCAGTCGATAATGGCGACTGAAGACTGCCCCACTACCGCCACAAACGGTCGCCTGTACGTTACAGACCGTAGATCAAAATGCCAGTTTCTCGTCGACACAGGAAGTGACCTCTGCGTCTTCCCTAGATCTGCAATCAGGGATAGAAGAGAGAAGACCAACTATCAACTGTGTGCGGCCAACGGGACTCCGATTACTACCTATGGATACGTACAGTTAAACCTAAACTTAGGGTTACGTCGCGATTTTGTGTGGCGTTTCATTGTAGCCGACGTAACCAAGGCCATCATAGGCGTAGATTTTTTGTCATTTTTTAATTTAAGTGTGGATGTTCGTAATAAACGCCTGATAGACGGCACTACGAATATCCACATCACAGCTAGTATAGACAATATGGTATGTGTACAAAGTGTTAAGGTGGCCGTGACTGGAGATTCGAAATATCATAAAATACTCGCCGAATTTCCCGATTTAACTCGACCGGCAGGTATTCAACGCACACCCAAACACAACACACTACACCACATACGCACCACATCAGGCCCCCCCGTTTCTTGTTCCTTTAGGCGTCTTGCACCAGACAAACTCAAGATCGCCCGATCTGAGTTTGAGGCAATGTTAGCGAACGGTACTGCGCGTCCATCTGAAAGCTGCTGGTCATCTCCACTGCACCTGGCCCCGAAAAAAGACAATGGTTGGCGTCCCTGCGGAGATTACCGACTTTTAAACGCAAGGACCATCCCAGATAAGTATCCAATCAGGCACATCCATGACTTTGCTCATAGCCTGTCTGGTTGTACTGTTTTTTCAACTATCGATCTGGTTAAAGCTTACAACCAGATCCCCGTGTTTGAGCAGGATATACCTAAAACAGCGATCACTACCCCCTTCGGACTCTTCGAGTTTCCATATATGACATTTGGTCTTCGAAATGCCGGTCAAACTTTCCAGAGGTTTGTTGACGAGATGACGCGTGGCCTAGACTTCTGTTACTGCTATCTAGACGATTTTCTGGTATTTTCAGCTACAGAAACCGAGCATGAACAGCATCTCCGTCAAATTTTCAGCAGGATGAGAGATTACGGTATTTTAATTAACACAAACAAATGCGTTTTTGGAGAACCGGAGGTGACGTTTCTAGGCTATCGCATCAATAAACACGGCACCAAACCTCTGGAAACAAAGGTGAACGCTATTAAAGAGTTCCCGGTACCCAAAACTGCCAAACAACTCCGCAGATTTTTGGGCATGATTAACTTTTACCGTAGATTCATTCCAAACGCAGCTCAAATACAGGCCCCTTTGAACGCCTTATTGACCGGTTCCATCAAAGCATCACACCCAGTTGACATAAATGGAAACTCACTAAGAGCCTTCGAAGAGTGTAAACAGAGCCTATGCAACGCTGCCATGTTGGCGCACCCTGACTCAAACACGAAGTTGGGCTTAGTCACGGATGCGTCTGATTTAGCGATTGGTGGTGTCCTTCAACAGTTGCAAGATGGTCACTGGCAACCGCTAGCCTTTTTCTCTCGCAAGTTGAGCCCCACGCAGCAGAAGTACTCTCCGTATGACAGGGAGCTCCTTGCTATATACGAGAGTATCAAATATTTTCGACATTGGCTGGAAGCAACCATCTTCACTATTTACACGGACCACAAACCCCTGTGCTACGCGTTTCACGAGCGCAAAAGTAAGTGTTCTCCACGCCAATATCGACACTTAGACTTCATCGCCCAATTCTCAACCGATATACAACACATCGCCGGGCGAGATAACGTCGTAGCCGATACACTCTCTAGAGTCGACGAAATACAGACCCCAGTAGACCACGAAGTGCTGGCAGAGGCACAGAAAACTGATCCCGAGCTAGAGCAATTACTCAAGACCGAGACTTCCCTGCATTTAAAAAAGCTAAGTATACCTGGCAGTCGCTCACAGTTGTACTGCGACGTCAGCACAACGGCTGCCAGGCCACTTGTACCAGAACCTTTTCGCAGGAAAGTTTTCAACAGCTTGCACTCGCTCAGCCACCCCGGTGCGAATACAACTGCGAAGCTAGTAGCGGAACGCTACGTCTGGCCACAGATGAGGAAAGACTGTCGCGAATGGTCTAGGGCATGTTTGAGCTGCCAGCGTACGAAGGTAAACCGACACGTATCGACGCCTCTTGGCACCCTCGGTTTGCCTTCAGCGCGTTTCAAACATGTGCACTTAGACCTGATCGGACCATTACCTCCGTCTTGTGGATATCGGTACTGTCTGACAGCCATCGATCGCTTCACGCGATGGACTGAAGCTGTCCCTATCACCGATATCACAGCGGAATCTGTGGCCAAGGCTTTCCTGCTGGGCTGGGTCGCGCGATTCGGTTGCCCAACTAACGTAGTCACCGATCGTGGTAGGCAATTTGAGTCAGCGCTATTCGCACAGCTCTCGAAAGCATTAGGTTTTAGGCACCGCAAGACCACAGCTTACCACCCTCAATGCAATGGGCTCATCGAGCGGTTTCATCGACAGCTCAAAGCTGCTATTATGTGCCACCCTGATTGTAGTTGGTCTGAGGCGCTCCCGTTTGTCCTACTCGGTATTCGCAGCTCCTTCAAGGACGACCTTCAGTCATCTCCTGCCGAGCTTGTTTATGGAGAACCATTGCGCCTGCCAGGAGAATTCTTCGATAAGAACGTTGACGAATGCATGCCTGACTATGCTGAATACTCAGCACGTATCAGAGCATTCGCCAACACTCTCCAGCCGGTACCAACTTCTCATCACGCGAGGTATAAAGTCTTCGTCTATAAAGACCTAGCCAAGTGTACTCACGTTTTCCTTCGCGAGGACGCACTTAGAGGGGCACTACAGCCAGCATACACTGGTCCCCACGAGGTGGCAGAGAGAGGGGACAAGGTTTTTAAAATAAAAGTCAAAAGTAAAGTAGTGACGGTATCAGTAGACCGACTAAAACCGGCTTACATACTGTCACGCGCACCTAATGACCTACCCACTAAATCTAATCCATCCCCACTACCACCTCCCTCATCACCCCCATCACCACCTGCATCTTCATCACCCTCACTACCACCACGTCCAACCAGCGACGAACCAGTGGTCACAACCCGTTCCGGGCGTCACGTAAGATTCCCAGATTATTATCGCCCGTAACCCGGTCTCTGGAGGGGAGTGATGTAGGCAACCTACTATATACATACATACATACATAAAACATTATACACACTTATAATATACTAAATTTAATATTATATATAATAATTATATTTATTTATATACAATATCATAAATATTTACATTATTAACTTAATATTATTTATTTATAAGATATCTATCTATTTACAACATATTTAATATAGTACATTTTAATAGTAATATTATAAAGTCATCCGATTTCATACATCGGAATACCTACCGGTCGATCGGGGAACAATGCACCCGGGCACTGCACCGAGCGAGCGAGCTACGTCATACCTACCTACCGCCAGCCGGTTGCGCTTGCGACTCGGAAGGACTCGGGCTCGCTCGGGCAAAGACGTCCACCGCCACGGTTCGTTCTCCAGTCGTGTCCGTCAGCCGGGCAAAAAAAGTGCTTCTAGAGCGAATTGGTTCGGTGAATAATTAGTGCTCAGTCTGCTGTAAATGTGCGCGAAATAAAAAATTAGTGCATGTAGGCATTGAGGAAAAAAACGGGAAAAACAAATTCTGCTGGAATGACGGTGCTCCAGCAGGAAGATTTTTAAACGAATGACCGGAGAGGTATATAATGTATATCGGCGGATAGCTTATATTTGTGCATAATTGTGCGCGAATAATTAAATTTGTGCGTCTTAGGGTTTTCGAGATATTTCATTTCCTGCTGGGCTGACGTTTTGCAAAAACTTGTATCTCCGAAACCATTGAATGTGCGACCTTGGATTAAACATATATAAGTAGCTCTTAATTTGTGCGTATTTGTGTGCTAATTTGTTTTTCATAAATATCTACTGTTTAAGAGAAATCATGCAACCCTGAAAATTCGAAAGAAACTCCTTGCGCTTAAATGAGAACACGCAGAGGTTCACTGAAAGCGGTATTTGGCTCGTTTTGTTATTCTTTACATGTATAATAAGTTTCAAGACAGTACATACACGCATTTTTCAATAATAACACTTCAAGTCAAATCTGAAAATGTCATAGCTTTGCAAGAAACCTATTCAACTAAAGATATGTGCGTATATACCAAAAATTAGAGTGCCTTTTGAAATACATATCCTGAAAATTTCAGCTTCAAATGTCGCGTATTTAAGTAGATATAAACTAAAAACAAATCATAACTTCAGTTCTTGGCTAACCGACCAAATTCGAATGGTCACGAAAAAGCGACGGTTTCATACATTTTGATGACTTCTTAAATGGACTGTATTATACTGAAGCTGTTGTCCGTACAGTCGCGCTTAGAACGTTTATAGAGGTTTTAGTGCATTATCATTTTTTCAATAGGTAGTAGGTACATTAGAGAAATATTAATGCATGTATTTCTAAAATGACACGTTTATCTATAGGTACTTCTATACTAACCTTCTATACCTACTCTATAATATTATAAAGAGGTAACGTTGGTAACATGTTTGTATATGTGTATGTTGGTATCTCCAGATTCCAGAACCACTGGACTAATTTGGATGAAATTTTGCACAGAGATAGATTGAAGATAACTGAGTGTTATTGGCTATTTTTTATTCCGACAGTGCCACGGAATAGGTAATATAAATCAATTGTAGCGCGTTTATCTCCCAAAACGAGTGACCTGATTTTGTTTTTTTTTTTAATACTGAGGTATAGTTAAGATCACAGTAGGACCTTGTGGGTAGTGCTAGGATCACATTAAATTACAAATCAAATAGTTTAAGACAGGTAATTGATTGTAATTAGAACACTTAAGAAGGTATTTATGCTTATACCTAAATTATTATACTATTATGTTTGAACTTAAAATAAAATATTAAGGAAATACAAAAAAACACATTTTTTTAAAATATGATATATGTATTTCTATATAGTTTTGATCAATACAATACTTCTCAAAACTTTAATAGTCTCATAAATACCTCTTTTTACACGTAAGTATCTCGAGACTGTTTTAAATAGGGTTTTATAACATAATGGCTTACATCCTACTATATATGTATATCCTATCCTACTAATATTATAAATGTGAACGTTTGTGTGTGTGTGTGTATGTTTGTTACTCCTTCACGCAAAAATTAATAATGACATTATTAATGACAAAAAATATTAATGACAAACTTATTACTACGTGGAATTGAAACTTAAAATGCCAAATCGAGCATAAGATTATGCTAAATTGGCAACACTAGATATACCCCGGACACTATTGGAGCGGAGTGAGTGAACCGAGAGCGGAGAGCGGTGCGGGAAGCAAGGAGCGAAATACGTCTTAACTAGCGTCTGACTCTTTCCCACTAATGCCGCATTCTGTGTAACTGTTTCACACAGAGCGAGTTACAACCACCCGGCGCGCGGCGGCCGGAGATTTGAACCTACACAATCGTCTTTTTATACAATTTTAAAATCAATGCAATGGTGCCCGCACATTGATACGCGCCGAATTGTTTGCCGTCCACCTTATAATAATAGAGATAAGGTACATACCTACATTTATTCATTTATTTATTTCAGTGTCGGCCGCCTCTGACGATGCGGATGACTCTGATGACGTCATCGGAAATATAAATGTAGATACCTTATCTCTATTATTATAAGGTACCTTTTTCCGTGGACGGCAAAAATTCGGCGCGCTCGGCGCGTATCAATCTGCGTCCACCTTTAAAGTAATATTATTATAATTTTATTACTTATTATATTATTTATTAAGCACAAAACCGACATTTTTGTTTAACTTCGTATTGCGAACTTAGTAAAATGAAGTAGATACTTACCTACCTGAGCTATCAATAATCTATAATAGGTAAGGAAGATAAAAGCGTACTTACTAGTTTCTACTATCTTAATCTCAAAATAAAACTTTTGCAACTTCCCATAACACTTTTCCAATTCAAAGTACCTAAACCCAAATTAACTGCTTCAGTATAATACAGTCCATTTAAGAAGTCATCAAAATGTATGAAACCGTCGCTTTTTCGTGACCATTCGAATTTGGTCGGTTAGCCAAGAACTGAAGTTATGATTTGTTTTTCGTTTATATCTACTTTAATACGCGACATTTGAAGCTGAAATTTTCAGGATATGTATTTCAAAAGGCACTCTAATTTTTGGTATATACGCACATATCTTTAGTTGAATAGGTTTCTTGCAAAGCTATGACATTTTCAGATTTGACTTGAAGTGTTATTATTGAAAAATGCGTGTATGTACTGTCTTGAAACTTATTATACATGTAAAGAATAACAAAACGAGCCAAATACCGCTTTCAGTGAACCTCTGCGTGTTCTCATTTAAGCGCAAGGAGTTTCTTTCGAATTCACAGGGTTGCATGATTTCTCTTAAACAGTAGATATTTATGAAAAACAAATTAGCACACAAATACGCACAAATTAAGAGCTACTTATATATGTTTAATCCAAGGTCGCACATTCAATGGTTTCGGAGATACAAGTTTTTGCAAAACGTCAGCCCAGCAGGAAATGAAATATCTCGAAAACCCTAAGACGCACAAATTTAATTATTCGCGCACAATTATGCACAAATATAAGCTATCCGCCGATATACATTATATACCTCTCCGGTCATTCGTTTAAAAATCTTCCTGCTGGAGCACCGTCATTCCAGCAGAATTTGTTTTTCCCGTTTTTTTCCTCAATGCCTTCATGCACTAATTTTTTATTTCGCGCACATTTACAGCAGACTGAGCACTAATTATTCACGGAACCAATTCGCTCTAGAAGCACTTTTTTTGCCCGGCTGACGGACACTCTCCAGTCACGTACGCACGCTCCTACGCGACACCCGCTCGCTCATTGTAATGATTTTTAGATCGATGTATGCTAATACTCGTATGTTTGTGCCGGTATCCTTCTATATTTAAGTGGTGTTAATAATAAACAATATAAGGTGCTATATCGGTGTCTCACTATTGAAACCTCATCCGATAACACTGACCGTTAACCAACTACCCACAAGTAAAAGAAAAGACTTCTTAAATTGAGAATGTTTCATCCAGGGACCGAAAAACCGATATTTTAGGATACTTGAAATTCAGATACCCCTATGCAAAGATATCTTAATTTAAAATAGAATTACGGTACCCAAAAATAATGATATCGCAAAATTTTGGTATCTAAAAATAAATGGTTTATGAACCGTTCATGAACAGTATTTTTGAGATGTTTGTAAAAATGGCAACGTCGCTTTTTTGTTCGACTGAATCTAGCAATTTACATCTAGTGCAGCTCCCAGTCCTAACAAAAATCAGTTTTATGGTCCCATCGTAAAGAAAGCATGAAACTTGGCATGAACGTAGCTGTCATATATGTGCTTCAATTTCGATATGGAAGCACGTCGAGAAATTATTGTTTCCCCCCTTTTCCCCCCCTTTTTGTGCCAAATTAGAGTTTTTTGCATTTTGTATGAAAACGGTTCAAACTACAACCAAACTGTCAATGAGCAATATGATCCTCATTAAACTCACTACAACAATCTCCTTGGAAGTATGTAGATCGGACTTATAGTTTAGAAGCTGTAAGTGATTTTAACGCCCCCTCGACCCTGTTTTGTATCAACCCTAATGAGTTTTTTGATTTTATTATAAAAACGATTAAAGCCACATCAAAACTGTCAATGACCAATTTGTTCTTCATTAAATTCTCTATAATAATTGTCTTGGAAGTATGTTGATAGGACTTATAATTTTCGAAATATGCTTACTTTTCTTTCAATTCGGTCAGTAAAAATGGACACAAAAACGCTATACATCGAAAAAAAATATATATTTTTAATATGTTATTAGACCCTCCGAGAGTAGTCTATTCCTGAGTTGTCATCCTTGAAAACCCTGGGCTTCTCCTATGGTGCTATCTGGCACGTGTTTTAGTTTTTTAGGAAAAACTACCCCTTGAAAGCGTTTTCCAGGTATGTTTGTTTTATATGTTTGTTTATTAACTTCTCAACTGGCCTACAAACCCCCGAGCGGTTTTTCGGCCGAAACGCTACACTGGCCAAAACCGCTCGGGGGTTTCGGGCGTATTTTGATGTTTACGTCTAATGAATGAATGTATGTCAAGATCAAGTATAGCCAACCTATTCTGGGATGTACATGAGTTGCATATAAAACCATACTACTTTAATTTGGTAAGGTTATAATCGTTCAATGTCAATGTCACTTCGATCAATTGCCTTTGACGGCCATGTTTGTTTGTTTTTGTTTTGGACAGTGCGCGTTTCGACTTAATTAATATTGTTTTCATTTGTTTTATGTGTTGTGTTTTGTGATAAAACAACGCCTGGGTAACTAGATCACCTCACTTTGTATTATTAACTCATAAATTTCGCAGGAGATATTAGTTTCTTTAGGAATTTTTTTTGCAATTTTTTTGCAAGTGCATTTTGCAAATTTGCACTTCACTCTGCAATTACTCACATTATTTGTTCAAGTACTAATATTTAAACTATGTCATCTAAATAGGAAATTTCATTCTGAATGCAGAAAGGTATCAATGTTATGAATTAGTCAAACCAAAATTAATTTATATGCATAAACGGGTCTGCCCCCTTCAAGCGGCCATTTTTTTTCGACTTGGCCAGTCAACGGCTACTTTCTGCTCCGAAAAGAAAATCGCTCGGGGGTTTGTAGGCCAGTTGAGAAGTTAATTGTCAATTTCATAGTCTAGGTCGTTTTTAATACAGAAATTTTAAAAATAACTATTCAGAATAATGTTTTCATCATTAAACAAAATTCAACTTTAAGAAACCGTAAACTATTTCTTTGTTTCTGAGAAAACTAGTCCTATAGGAGAAGTAATAGTCCTATAGGAAAAACTATTAGAAATACATTTGTAGATACTAAAATCACCTTCAATTTGATTCCAAAGTGGTGCTGCTAGGATTGACAGTTTTTTCAGAAACAAAGAAATAGTTTACCGTTTCTTAAAGTTGAATTTTTAATGATGAAAACATTATTCTGAATAGTTATTTTTAAAATTTCTGTATTAAAAACGACCTAGACTATGAAATTGACAATTAATAAACAAACATACACGTGCACGGCAGAGATTACGTTTAACCCTTTCTAATGACATATGTAAAAGAGAGAAAGGATTTTCGCGTAGAATTGGCAACGCGCAAGAAGACACTTTTACCCCCTTATTCCAAAACAAAGTCTAAAAATTAAACTACGTTTTAGTGAGATTAAAACCATGGACTTAGATAAACGTTATTACAAAAAGAAGTTTACCGCTAAAACCAGGTTTGTCTGTCCTGTCAAAGTTAAACTAGCGAGCACCCTAGTTTAAGTATACTTAGACCGAAGTTTATAACCTCAAAAAATTAAATTCTGACGTTCACCTTTTCCTCGTTACTCCAATTCTCGCTCCTTTTTAGGGTACCATACCCAAAGGGTAAAAACGGGGCCCTCTTACTAAGACTTCGCTATCCGTCCGTCTTCTGTCCGTCACCAAGCTCTATCTCAAGAACCGTGATAGCTAGAGAGTTGAAATTTTCACAGATTTTAACAACATATTACCTAAACCTACTAAAAACATAAATAAGTAAATATTTTTAGTACGTACTTATGTTCAAAGAGGATATAATCACTACGTTTTCTTATGTTTTTGAGAAATTTAGGTTATTTTCATGTTTACTATTTTTTAGGTAATATTTTTATACTTCTAATGGGGCAGGCAAAAGGCTTAAAGGCTTAACTCGAGCCGCGTTCCGATATACGCTACATAAATTGATGTATTTAAATACAACAACGTAATCGCGAACATAGAATAACAAATACAAGTCACACTATTTCACAATAATTGAACACACAATTTATATTTTTATCACTTTAGTATTCGATTTCTTAAATAAGTTTTTAATATTTACTCACTTAACAACCATTTTGTGAAAAGGAACGGTGTTTCGAACGCTGAACGAACAAAAGAATGGTTTGTTTCAAGTTTGCTATCTATTGTCTATGGTTGCGACTAAAACCAGGGATCTTCTGGTCCTTGGTCTATTTACTTTTTGTAATAAGAATCAATTTTAAACCAAAACTAACACAAAAACCTAGATCTTTTAGTACAGGTTTAAACTATGGTTTTGCAGTTTTTTTGTAATAAGAGGGTTAGGGTTTAATATTCGGGTATCCGCTTACGATTTTGGGTACCCGAAACTAGTGGTACCGCAATTTATAGATATCATTATTTGTGGTACTTAAATGCAAAGTAAGCGTTCGAGTATCACTTAAAAATACCGATCAAAACCGCTTATTGAGATACCATTTCGGTCCCTGGTTTCATCTACATAACATGTAATTAGTAGTAAGATATGAATCTAACTTATCGAGTTAACTTTACAGCATGTGTGCGTTATGGTAAAGTAAAACGCACGCATGCATAATACGTTGCATTATGAGTCTAAAGGCGGTTTAATAAGATCCACTTTATGAGCAACTGTGATAAAAAGTCTAATCAAATCAAATCAAATCAAATTTTTTTATTTCTTTGGATGTATAATACCTTAAAAGTATAATAGACCACTTGAAAACGTCTTAAAACGTTCTATTAATAATATCGTTATAAGTTTATACGTATATTTTTATGAACTGTCATAGCCCATGCATTCAAAACGCAGTCTATTGGAGTATTCAATGTTTCTTAACAACTTCTAAAAAATAGGTTAAGCTATTTAAAGGATTAATTCATTTGAAATCAGGTTATTTTTTATTATTTCTGTCATATTTCTAATCTTACTTTAAAGATAAAAAGTAATTGAAAGAAAAAGTAATTGCATTTACTTATCTAAAGTAATTCGCTACACAGCTCCTAAATCTTTCAGAATTCACTGACAGACACAGAAGCGTGTGAGCTTCTTGTAATACACTGTGAAAAGACGAAATCCGAAGCTAGAATCAAGACCATACGGGAGTTAACCGAAGATCTTAACAAAAGACAGGGAATATTCTACATGGAACCTTTCAAAGAGGGAGAAAATTTAATGAAACAAATCAAGATTGCTGATAAAAGTATAGTAAGTTTTAGTCGTATTACTGTAAAAATATCAAAATGCAAGTTCACTTGCATGTTTCTGTATGGAACAAGACTTTCTATCTTCACATCATATTATGTCTAAAGTCCTCGAAAAGCTCAAGCAAATAAACGGATTGAACTCAAAAGAATGATGGTAAAACTTCGAACAAAAATTACTTGTTGGCAAGGAGGTTATATTTAATTTAATATAATTTAAAAATATAATTTGTCTATTTCGTCGCCTACATGGGCTAGATATAGACTTGTTATGTAGATTTAACTTTTGTTTTTTCAAATTAAATAAATAAATAAATAAATATTGCAGGACATTCCACACATCGCCATCTAGCCCCAAGCTAAGTAACTAGACTTGTGTTATGGGTGCTAGACAACGGATATTACTACTTATATACTTTTCTTTTGTAAATATATACTTAATATACATACAGACACCCAGACCACAGACAAATATCTAAGCATAAATACTTGTCTGCGGCGGGAATCGAACCCGCAACCCTGTGTTTGGCAGTGCGGCATGGCGACCATTGCGCCAACTGGGTCGTCAAAAAAAAATCCATAAAGAATAAATGGATAACACTCTAAATGCATTTGTATGGAAACACGATCGACCAGCGGAACCTTAAGATGAAAAACATGTGACTTTAAAATGCTCATACATATTTTTACAAAATACTATCTATTTCATTGTATGTAATCTAGAAAAACGCAGAATTCTAGCACATTTTTTCTATTTGTGTATATGCTTAAGTATTGCCTTGTCATTGCCTATTATGGCGTAGACATCCGCTAAAGGTGAACGCAGATAGATCAGAGCCGAAAGAATCGAATTTTTGCCGTCCACGGAAAAAGGTACCTTATAATAATAGAGATAAGGTGCCTTTATATTTCCGATTACGTCATCAAAGTCGACCGCATCGTCAGAGGCGGCCGACTCTAAAATATAAATGTACCTTATATCTATTAATATAAGGTACCTTTTCCCGTGCACGGCAAAAAATCGATTCTTTCTGCGTCCACCTTAAGAAAGAATTTTGGAGAATTCAACCCCTACGCGGATGAAGCCTAGTTTAGTTATAAATCATTATAAAATTAATTGACAGGTATCAAAAAAAGACGAATTACTAAAGTTGATTACTACAACATTACGGATTGAACAGAAAGCGTTGAACGCGAAGGATTGCCTTCTGAATCTGTTTAACAGTTTCCATCAGAAAACAACTGAAACAACTTGTTTTGGTATGTACCCTTACCTTATCCCCTCGTCTGTCGCGCCACCTTTTAAAGGCGGTTTTTAAATATGGCGCATCTGTCGCGCCACCTTAATAAGGTGGATCGGTTCGCGCGTACTTCAATCGAATGACTTGCATCGTACACTATATCTAGCCTGTTCGAATTTATACAGTGTGAAGGAGATAACATTACGATATAGTACGAATTAGTTATTTAATTTATACTAATAACATTTCCTATTTATTGTATTTTTTAGTGTAGTTGAGTTTTTTTTTGTAGTTTTAGGTTATTTCTATTTATAATTTGATTTGATTTCATAATTGCATTATGTGTACAGATCTGTTCACTCACGAAGGCGCGCCCCTCCAGGGTAAATTTTCTCGGTATACATTAATATAAGTGTCGCACGTGCTAACAAGATGTCTTAATGTGTGTGTGAAGACTATCAGTAGAGACAGCATACAACAGAGATAGAATTATATACAGATTATGTTTACAACAACATTCATAAGGTTTGGAGGGGCACGCCTCCGTGAGTGAACAGATCTGTAATTTGATTAAATTTTGTTCTAAGATAAAAATTTTGTTTGTTTGTAATAAACTTCTAAACTACTGAATCGATTTTGATGAAACTTGGAATAAAGATGACTACATCGAATCCTTAAGGAATAATTATTTTATTATAAAACATTGATCATTTGTAATTGGAGTCAAAGTACCTGAGTTTGACTCCAATTTACATGAATTACTTTTATGTTCAATTTTGAAAACGTAAGTAATTGAAGACGAAATTATACAAATATAAATTTATCTGTAAAATTTCGCTGTTTTGCTAACATTGATCTCAGAAGTAACTGAAATAATACGAAATAATACGACTTTGGTGGTTAATTAAAATTGATGGCAAAAGTAATACACTTTAAAATTAATATAATTATTTAAGTAACATTTGGGTATTGTTAATTATACGAATTACTTGCTCGATTGATCAAAATTGATAGCAAAAGTAATTCAAAATAAATATTATGATTCAAATACCATTTATCGTTTTAAAGGTCCTACGTCTTTACCACGAGAATCAATGTCGACAATGCGTTTGTTTTTCGAAGAGAAACGTGAGAAAGCTAAGAATAAAGTCGAGCTTAGTATGGATTTGGATGTTTCTGACAACTCATCGTGTGATATAGGTATGATACAGTTTATTTATAAAATTAACGAATATTTTGTGTACTAAAAAATCCTACAAAAAATATAAAAATTTGGAAAATAAGAAAAAAATATTTTTTAATTTGAGAAAATTATACCTAATTTACGCAGAGAAAAACTCAAAAGTCTTTATTCATTTAGTACCATATAATTGCATGATATCACTTGGAAGTTTCTTAAAAACTACTAGCGACCCGCTCCGGCTTCGCACGGCTATATTATGCATGTATTATACATATTATGAACCTTTCTCTTGAATCACTCTATCTATTTAAAAAAAACCGCTTCAAAATCCGTTGCGTAGTTTGAAAGATCTAAGCATACAAAGGGACATAGGGATATAGGGACGGCGAAAAGTGACTTTCTTTTATACTATGTAGTGAAGTTGGGAACATTTTTTATATTTTGATATTACCTGAAAAAGAATTACAGACTTTTTGATCCATCTGTATATGGCACTGCTAGTAAAATATAACAAATAAGTATTTGATGTTTTATTTTAGATACTAGCAATCCGAAATTCGTCGATGAACTGAAGTTCTATTTGAAAAACTTCAATTTGGAAAAGAATAGGAAACTTGTATTGAAAAGGTATTATTTTTCTTCTGAAGTTTTATTAACTGTGTTTTATTTGATCTTGTACCTGTGAGGTCTAATATGGCCACTTTCTACGAATCGTATCCGAATTGGACTTTACCTATTTTATGTGTGATTTTGTACTAGCTGCGCCCCACGGTTTCACCCGCGTTAGTCCTGATCCCGTGATATTTGCCAGATGTCAAAGTGACAGATGTCTAAGTGACAGATGCCAAAGTGTAAAATTTTCGACACTTTTCGTTATATTTTGGACAATTCACACAATATCTTTATAAATTATAACCTATGTTCTATTCTGATGTATAAGCTATATTATTGTAAAGTTTCATTAAAATCCATTCAGTAGTTTTTGCGTTAAAGAGTAACAAACATCCATACATCCAGACATCCATACATACAAACTTTCACGTTTATAATATTATTACCTATTTTATGTGTGATTTTGTATTAAAACCGAATGGTTTTATGGTGATACTAATCGAGATGGTTATGACGGGTCGCCATCTTGAAAAGTTTGTATGAAAAATACTTTTCGAATGGCAAAATTGAAGAGTTATTCTTGCCGGTCCCCGAACGTCGTCCCTAAATGGAGACAAACAGGAATCAAAACTCCTGCCTGTCCCCTAGTTGTCTTTGAAATCTAAACTACGGTAATCCGAAGTGTCGTTTTTAAATTTTGCCAATTGACACCACTTTCCATACAAACGAAATCCGAATTTACGAGGTAAGATTGGAAACTACTGAACCTCTTTCGATAATACTGAAGATACATTGATTCATTGACAGTAACATAGGCTACTTTTTATCCCGATATTTCCACGGGATCGGGAGTTACGCAGTTGAAATCACGAGGTGATGTTATAAATAAATAAAAAACAAGTCAAAATATATAAGCAAAGAAATGAGAACCTCATCCTTTTTTAAAGCCAGCAAATAATAAAAATCCAGTTCCTTTCGGTTACGATTCATCTTCGAAAGTAGCTTTTTTAGACCTGCCTATCGTTACACTTTTTTACAGCGGAGAAAAAATCTGGATATCAGAAACGGTTCAGTCATATCTCAACCGTTTCTACTATAAATTATTATCAGAAAACCTAAATACAACTATCCTATCGCCTACCATTACACTACCAAAGAATCTAGAACTTGTATCTAGAGAAATGCAAGCAAAGTATGATTTGGAAAATATGGTTAAAGGATTGCAAGATGGTAGGAAAAGAAGCTGGAGTTTTGGTAAGAATTTTTTTTCTTCGTTTATTTTTCTTATTATTATAAAAACAAACTGAATACAAATTATATACATCACTATAAAAACAATTCTAGCTAAGCTCATGTTTTATAAAAATTAAAAGTTCAAATGGTCCTCGGAAGTGTGCCTAAAAGGCTGCAATACCTCGTTGGATGACAAAAAAAAAAAAAAAATGTGTGGCACTCGGTAGCCGACTGCTGCCGCGGTAAAGCTATTGCATCGTGCGAGCTTCGTACAGTCGTACCATATACATACACGTTAAGCGAACGCTCGGCCGAGCTACATGGTAGGCGGAGTGGGATGTGTTAGGTTTTATTTTCGTTACGGAATTTGTTGATTCGGTCGCCGCGCTCAAAGCCTGCGATAAAAGCTATTTTAAACTATGCTCAGTCAGCTTTTTGAAAAAAAAAGCTGACTTTTAATGTATTTTAACCGACTTCAAAAAAAGGAGGAGGTTCTCAATTCGGTTGTATGTATTTTTTTTTTTTATGGATGTTCCCGCATATCTTCTTTGTTTATCAACCGATTTTGATGAATCTTTTTTTGTTGGAAAGAGTCTACCTCAAGGGTGGTCCCATAAATTTGGTGACAATCTGACGAGGATCTTTGGACTGATTAACAGAATTACACCTCAAAAGCGTTTCAATTTGTATCTGCCGGAACATCTTTTATAGACGCCTTCCAAAAAAATTTGCACTAAAAGGCTAAAACATGATGAGGATCTTCGAAAACATGAAGAGATCGTTCCACATAATCTACAGTAGATTGTTCAGTTTTCTATTACTATAGTTAGGTACCAGTAGAAACTTTCAAACAATACATTTCAAACAAATTTTGAAGAATGTGTCCAATGTCCTGCAAAATTAATAGTAATCAATGGTTTCTAATGATCAATGTTAAGCTGTTAGATATTGGTTAGGTTAGTTAGTGGGTACAGTCGGGAACAGAACTGCAAGTGCAAACTCACCGCTGTGATAACAGTTTGGCGCTCTGCGGTGGGTCTGTCTGTACGTTTGTTGCCTGATTGTACCTAACACTGACTGTGTTAGACTATACTACCTACCACTAAAAAGTATAAAATAAAAAATAAATTTAAAAATTTAAAAACCGACTTCGAAAATGAAGTTAAAAAATCATCAAAAACGTCAAATTGGAAGTCGGACTGGGTTTGATTAAGAAAACCTTACATGGTATTATCCAGTCCGACTTCCAAGTCGACTTCCAATTTGACGTTGTTTTGATAATCCGTAGTTTTTAAGATTTTTATTTATAACTTTTTAGTTTACCTTTTTTATGTAAATAATTTATTTTTAACTTTTTATTTTAATTTTGTACTAATATATTTTAAAACTTTTTATTTTTTTTCTTTGTAATTTATTTTTGATGATTTTTTAACTTCATTTTTGAAGTCGGTTTTTAAATTTTTAAATTTATTTGTAATCGCAATGCAATGGGAATGATATTGCAATGTTGTCAATTGGTCTTCTGTACACCTACCGAGTCGAAATTACAGAAAGCTATTCTAAAATTATTTTCCTTCGCAGATATAAAGACGCAAACAGAAGAAGAACAACAAAAACTCGACAAAATAAAGAAGTTACTTAACGAAGACATTCTAACACTGCAACGTACCGAGAAGAACTTGGACGTAGTTAATGATAATTTGAAGTTTTGGCGCGAGAATAACGCGAGAAAAATGATATCAACTAGTAGAATGGTTGATGGGAAAACTTATAGAGAAATCGAAATAAGTTATAGGGAAAGTTTGATGATTTGAATCATTTGGCACAATGGTCCCCATGCCGGACTGCCAAACACAGGGCTGCGGGTTCGAGTTCCGCCTCAGACAAGTATTTATGCTAAGATATTTGTCTATGGTCTGGTTGTTTCTATGTATTATAAGTATATATTATTAGAAATCAGGGGAAGAATGATCCTATGCCACTGCTGATTTTAGGAATCAGAAGCGATAATCATTCAAAATAGCAGCTAAACCTATAGGTAGATTTGAGATAAATAACCGTTTCAGCTTATAAATCATCTTTTAATTACTAAGTCTATAACTATTTCAAATATGAGCAACAATAGTTAGCTTTCAATTATTAAACATGAAAACACTTTAACAATAAAAATGGAAACGTCTTAGGTCCGTATTAATAAACCGAACTCAATATCGATTTCAATCTTGAGTTTGCTCTTGAGTTGTTGCGCTGATTAATAAACCTATCTTAAGACGCGATTAAAGAGCGACGTATCACTTGAGTGATACCGTATTAATAAATCAAACTCAGCTCTCAAGATATGTCTCAAGATGTAGTTTCGTGAACTCAAGTCTGATTGCGGGCCATACAAATCTTACATTTTTTTAAATATTTTCACATTAAAAACAAGTTGACAGCAAAATATGACGACACACTACCTACCATAGGGTTAAAACATATCATTCAAGGTAAGAACAAAGCGTTATATTCAAAGTCGCTCTCAAGATCAGTCTCAAATCTCAAGAGCGATATCAGCCTGGTTAAAACTTGAGTTTTATCTATTAATTAAACGCCTAACTTAAGATAGTGACCAAATCTCAAGACTCACTCGATTGATATGCACTCAAGATCGATATTGAGAGCGATTTATTAATACGGGCCTTACTGTATGCAGCGTCGAACCCAAACACCTTACCAACTGACGACCAAGCAGAGAATGAACCCGTTACAACTAAAGCGCTCGCTTTTATAGACGGTGGGTGGGTTAATCGGCATTGCACATAGCAAGTTTGACTTATAATAACGGACGTGACATCACTTGGCTGCTAACAATATTTACAAAAAAAAAGTTATCTAAGTATTATATCCGTTGTCTAGCACCCATAACACAAGTCTATAGTTTCTTAGCTTGGGGCTAGATGGCGATGTGTGAAATGTCCTGCAGTATTTATTTTATTTAATTAATTAGTCTTGCTCGAGTTGAAATTCAAAGGCAAAGTCGGTAGATAAGCACACAACGCTACTACGCATAAATGCTACGCATCAGCATATCATTTATTTAAATACTAGCGACCCGCCCCGGCTTCGCACGGCTATGATGCGGATTACGGATAACGGATTTTGATGCGGTTTTTGATGTGAAACATCTATAGCCGCACGTAAAACCGATTTCTGGCGTGGCGACGCATGCCGCGCACGCTATATGATGGTATATATATATATACCTACAGTCTATATGCAGTAGTGTGTACGGTGTGCACACCGTAATCGACTGTGCGATTCTATCACAATCTGTTCTTCTCTGCATATTACTTTTACAAAATAATGTCGATGTTTCACATCTGCCAGGCGTCCCGTGACGGCTCACATTTTTAAAATAAATTGAGTATTTTAAAAAACCGCATCAAAATCCGTTGCGTAGTTTTAAGGATCTAAGCATGGGTTATTGGAAATTATACTAGCAAGCCGTTGAGGGCTACTTCTGTGCACCTAAACAAACAACTTTTGTTCTACGACTTTTGGAAATCCGAAAAAAAATGAAAATTTTGAGGTTATGTAAATTCGAAATACAGCAGATTTTTTAAAACGAAGGTCAGTCAGACCAAGAACAGTAGATGAAACTTAAAAGAATAAGTAAAATTTTAAGGTTACTGACCTCTCCGTGTAAGTTACAGCTGATTTTCAGGTAAACCTAACCTCAAAATTTTCGAAAAAATGTTCGAATTTCCAAAAGTCGTAGAACAAAAGTTGTTTGTTTAGGTGCACAGAAGTAGCCCTCAACGGCTTGCTAGTATAATTTCCAATAACCCTGTATAGGGACAGACAGCGGAAAGTGACTTTGTTTTATACTATGTAATAAAGCATACGACTCGACGATGCTATTGGTCCACGCGTGACTTTCCTTAATTTAATGTTTTGATTATCAATTTTTTAATGACCTGTTTTAAGTGTTTTCTCGCTATTTTTACTAAATATGTATATTTTAATTAAAGTGGCAGGGTGGCTCTTATCACCCGCATGTACAGTAAGCGGCATAAGTAAATGATCAGTTTGCTACAATAATACTGTCAACAAGTATTGGAGTTACGACCTTCTTCTAATAGACGTTACACAAACATAAATACTTGAATTATAAGTACTCAGTGTCATCATCCGAGCGATGTTCCCGGTTGCATCCCTCTCAGGAGCCCGGGGTCCGCTCAATTCGCGTCAATTATAAGTACTCAGTGTGATTATTATTTTCAACATGTTAGCTATGTCTTTAGTTGTGTGAGTGGTATAAGCCGCCACCCGCTACACCAACCGACGTGTGTTCAATCCACAGGTTACGTTGTTATAATGTTCAAATATTGCTGCACACACAGGATTGTAAACGTAACGGTGGGCAGATATTTTTGACCGTGGATTGTACCTTGCTATATTTAATTTACCTATAATTATGCTATTCTTATGTAATAAATAAATAGTTATAGTTATATAAATAAAATAAATAAATTATATACTTACATATATTTTCATTACTTACAAATAAATATTATAACAAATTTAAAAAAATGTTCGAATTGGTGTGAAGATGTGAATTAAAGAAGTGGTCCTCAACCGTTTGCTAATTTACCAATAACCCTGTATTAATTTTATCTATGGCAATAACTACATTACGATATAATCTGCGCGCGATGAGAATGGGATGGAACCTTGTCAAAGTAAATCGAAAATGACAGAAAAGTAGCGTTAGCAAAAAAGTTCTGATTAATAATCTATATCTAATTTAATAAATCTGTAGAAATAAAATAAATCTGTAATTGTAAAATATCCAGAAAAAAATACACAGGTCGTTTTAAAATCGTTAGCTGAACACGATAGAATAGAGTATAGAATTTTTGTCTGTTTGTTTGTTTGAACCAGCTAAACTCACTACCTAATAGATTTCAACGAGGTCCACACGAATATGTTCAGAAATTACCAGACTATATAAAAAAGTCAATACTGTTAGCTTATATTAGTTTATACCTCTATATCTTGATTGTCATCGATATAGATCTATGTAGGTATGTATATCCTAAACTTATAAACAATGTTTGGTATCGAGGGGAGAGAGGGAACGGAGGGACTCGAGTTGATGCGAGCGTAGCGCGTAGACGTATTACAAATATTGTGAGAATATCCTGAGGAATATTAATAAATGTTATTACTGAAGTTCAGGTGTTTTACTTCTGGGCTGTGTCGTCTTCAGCTCAGAAGTGGGATCAGCGAGAATTGACACATAATTTCTCGTCTCACCACGTCCATATAAAACGTAAGTACGATTTACTTAAATTTTATTTTTGTATTCGATGTGATGATTAGCCTGACATTAGTGCCGACTGCCGAGACTTGTCTAGCTACGTGCGATGGTGTCTAGATATGCAGCTGTCGCGTATGAGTTTGCCACAATAAATATGTTTTCTAATTATATTTTTAAAAATATATTGTGTTCACTATTTATAAAGCTACGCAGTCGTTAGGTGCGACACTCTTTGTTTACAATATCGGTTGGATTGAAGTGTGGAGCTCATTTGTTTACATTCGAACTCGCCGAATGTACCTAACTATAAGAGAATGGGATCTTTGTTATTATAAATCCTAAGAAAGGGGCCCTACAGGGGACTCTATGTAAGGTAAGAAGTAGGTATAGTAATTCTTTCAGACATAGTTTGTGAGGACAGATGAAATGATAGTTGTCGACTGGGGCAACTTATGTCGTTTACATTGATTGCTATGAATGGTAATAAGACTTGATCTGAGTAGCAATATACCAATTTCATAAAAGTTAGCACAATGGATCGATAGATATGAAACAACATTTTGTGACCACATTTTTTTTAAAAAGGTATTTTGTAATAAACGTATCTACCTATTTAATAGTCTTAATAGGTACAATCGACGCTCAAAAGTCCATCACCGCCCGCCGTGACGTTTGCAGTCAGTCCTGTACGGCACTGTTTTTAAGCATTGTAAGAGCGTAACCTGTGGATCGAACTCACTTTGGTTGGTGTAGCGGGTGGTGACTTGTGTCGCTCTACCAACTAAGGACATGGCTGACATGTTGAAAATAATAATTACACAAAAGTACTTTTGATTCAAGTATTTGTGTTTGAGTGGTAGCGTCTGTTAGCAGAGGGTCGTATGAACATTATTTATTTATAGTATTGTTGTAGCACACTGCTATCAGTGTGCTACTGACGCTACTGACGTGGACTTATGACGCATACTGTGCTTATATGATTTTTTGTTAAAATTATTGAATTGCGGAAAATATACAAACGTTTGTGATGCAGAAAAGCAGGTACTTTGTTTGTCAGTAATTGTCTACTGTTACACTCAGAGATTTTAAGACGATAGGATAATAATATTTTGAAAGGAAGTAGATAGTTAATTTGAACAAAATGATTAGCTTAATAAATTATTAACATGACTATTGTATTGACTATACAAACTATACATGGCACAAACATAAACTCTAGAGTCTAGAGCGACTTGCTTAAGATTGTGCTTAATAACCACAAGATTATTATTATTTAATATCAGTTTGATATTAACACTTTGATAGTTAGGTAAATAAACATGTTTAAGGTTTTAAACTTAATAATTTTTCGTTGTGCAAATGACCATTTAAATTTTAAATTCAAATTGTTTAGTCAGTTTTATCCAAGTTTTATCACATAAGTGCGTTCAGTCCTAAGTATTTTCGCTATGAGTGACTCGTCAGACGTTATTTATTTTTAGTAATAACGTTCTCACACAACTCTTTATAAGTTTCAGAGAATGGCAAGTGTGGAAGATAAGCTTGAAAATGGGATGGTACGACTGATACAACTACAAGTGATGTAGTCTGATAACAAATATGAAGATTAGCCAAATTACGTTTGTTAAGGAATACAGACTTGAGAACAAGGAGGCGTAGCCAACAGATGAATGAGGAGCAGAGATGAACGCAACGAGAAAACCGTGAGTGAGTTGCGTGCATACCAGGCGGTGAGCATGAGCAACGTCTGTATGAACGCATTTATTATAATTTTTGTGTCAGATGATGAGCATGAGCGACGTCTGACCGAACGACAAGATTCTGGTTCTGGCGGTGAGCATGAGCGACGCCTGGGCCAACATAAGGAACGAAATGTTGCCGGACCAAGCGATGAGCATGAGCGACGCTGGGATCGTGAGATATCTACTAGACGTGTTTGGCGTAGCGGTGAACATGAGTGACGCTCGCTAAACACGACATATTGGAAGAAATGAATATCAAAATTGACAACGGTTTTCTCTTGTGTCTGAACGATACCTGATGACGATGCCCGCCACGTTGGGACTTTGAAACCGAATCGCCCCTGCGGACACAACCAAGATATGTATGACGTCGATTGTGACTTCATGACCGAATGACGTTTAACTCGAGATGAATTTTTGACGGCTTTTTGGAACGAAGTTCCTTATTTTTATATTCTGATTATAGAATAAAATAGAATATTATTTATTGTTCTATATGTGTACATAAAGATCTTAATAAATAATATGGTTCGAACAGATTACTCATTTTGAGCATACAATATTATTTAAAACATAGATGATTAAAACTTAGATCACTAATTATACCAACTAAATTAGTAGAGGTACATAGTAATTTCAGACTAATTCACATACCTCAAATGAGGTTAAATAGCCAAGTACTTTATTATAATTTTGACATCTTATTATTCTATTTAATGTGAATATTAGAAATTAACCAGAATTTTAGTTTTTTTTATGGAAAATGACACCGTCGATTTATTTCAAGTACAACGGTAGATGATTGTTAATTTTAATAGCAGTATAGTATGAACTGTTGTGAAATAATCTGTTATTGACTCGAGATATAAATATGTTGTATTTGTGTTTCTAGAATAAGAATCTGAACTGCTCTGATCTTCTGATTCTGAATTAGGATTCTGATTACCTATGTTAAATCGATTATGATTCCGATTATGTTAAATTGACTCATCGATGTTATAAAAGCTTTATAAAAGGTATATTATCTGAATACAAATAACCATTGATTGTATTTTGTTAGCAATGTGGTACCAGAATTTAATCCCGTGGTCTGAATGAAAAATAAAACTGTCGAAACTTTTTCATGTAGAGAGAATTTTGCAGAATGAGATGACAAACAGAGATGTTGGCTATCAAAGTCAAATGTGGTGAATGTTTTGAACTATATTATTATTTGAAAATGAATCTTTTGTACAGATGTAACATGTAACCGGCAAACCGGCAATATAATTGTATTTTATGTAAAGTTAAGGATAGAGCGATAAAAAAGGTATACAAGTAGCAGAATTTCAAATACCAGGGCACGTTCTCGAGTCAGCAAAAGTAGACCTTTCCAATAGATTCTTTTAACAAGACTAGAGTTGATAAATGATATTCACAAGAAACGTCCAAGAAGTCGTTCAGTGTCCAATTAAATGTTTCAATCGTTGAATGAAAGGTCAATGTAGTTTAAAATATCTGATATCATTAGAAAATTATAGTTTCTGTTTTGAGTAAGTCATAATTCAAATAATGTGTGTGTGTGTATATATTATAGGTAGTTCTAATTAAAAAACAAGCTAACAAATAATTATCAACTGTTTTTGTTCTATTGCTGGGCAAAGGCCTTCTCGTCTATAAATATTATAACAATGAAAGTTAACAGTAGTCCTGTTTCGTAGATTTAGGGAGCGAAAACAATATTTGTTTAATCATGATTTAATTGCTAAAGTCTTGGGACTGGTTGTGATCTAAGAACATCTCTTACTAGTCAAAAGTTTGGTAAGCATTTTATTCGACATAAAGTAAAAGTAAAGTAAAGATACAAAACAATACATTGTTGAAATGGTAGAGGTTTTTGTTGCAGATGATAGATTTACTTTAAAAAAAAGAGAACTTCTATTGAAATATACATTTACAGAAAAATAGGATGTTATTATAACCAAAACAAACATGTCTCATATTTGAAGAGTGAATGTCATTTTAGAGTATGATGATTATGATGTGTCTTAGTCGATTTTTGTCCACGGTGTACGTTTGACGACTATGTGAGAATATTTGATTAGGATGATGAGGGATTTGGCTTAGAGTAAAAATAGAACGGTGAAAGAATGGTATTTGCAGTATTTAGTGTGTAATTTTTGACTACGTGACTTGAACTGTGAACACACACAAGTAATTACGGGCAAGTTAACTTAAATCCATATGAGATGTATGTCTAAATAAGTCCTACTCAGCTGACTCGTATTTAGGAGAAATATTATGTTTAAAGTACTTACTGTAAGAGGTACCTAACGATGGTGGTGAATATCTGCTTTTTCCTCAGAAATATACTTACTGTAAATCAAAATTGTAGTAGTATTTTAGTTCAGAATTTATCCAATAACAAAACTGGTATATCTTTAGTAACTTTCTTTACAAACTTAAGATAATAAAATATTAAAAACATCTTGGAAATAGTTAATAATCCAAATGAACTTGAGATTATTTACAGTGCTATACAATCCGGGCCACAGATAACGGAATTAGAGATTTTATTGGAGGAATTTGGGGATTGCTTTTCTACCAGTCTACAAGATTTAGATTGTACCACAGTTTTTTTTTTAATGGAAATAGATACTTACAGCTTTAACGTATGCTCTTTGGTCTAGTAAATACAATTCAATCACAATTTAAATTATCAATGAAATTTTAAAAACAAAGAAAAGCTAACGCCAAAGTTTAATTTGCTGTAGCTTACACGGATGATATTAAATTGGTTTCAGAAGGTATGGTCCATGGTCAGATTGAAAGATTGTAACATTGAAGTTATTACGCAAAGGAATGCAGATTCTTTATTACTAATATTGTTTTTTTAGAATTTGAGTTGATAGTAAGATAGAAAAGAAACAGTAGATCGTTTCTCAAACTCTAAACTCAGCATGAAGTTCATCAATTTATAAAGATTTTTCTGTAACAGCTTCCCCGTTAACAGATTTATTGATATTATTGACAATAGACTGACATACATGGCAGAGCTGAACTTCTATGAACTATAGACACGTTAGTTATTGTATCGCCTCTTAGGAAGTTAATAATCTATGTAATTGAGAGATCCGTTTAAGGTTTAAACAAATGCACGCAAGCAATGCTTGCGAATGTTTATATGCACTACGATGTCTAGTTAGGCGAGATTTAATTCCACGAATCACACCTTGGTGGATTCAACTTTATAAATTCGATATAGAAATAGAACATAGGCCAAAGAACAAAATAATGTAATGTCGGTGCATTAAGAAGAAATCCCGTATCTTCTGCTGTAACAGAACCACACATTTTAGACGTTCTTAGTATTGAAAATGATAATTGGCTTAGTATAGCATAATCAATAGATAATGAAATTGTAGCCATAAGAAAATCTATTACAAATGAAAAATATTTCAAAGATAGTAATATGTATATTGAAGCACATGATATCTATAAATTAAAAGACGAAAGATTTTACAAAGTTAAAGATGAAGAGTTATGTTAGGTTGTTGTTGAAAGCTAAGCAATGACGAATTTGTTTGTAGTAAGTTTGTACATTACTATATCTGAGTGATTATGGACGGCTTTACGTAGTTTTACGACATCACAACAGCTAGGAACAAGAAATTTATCAATGATACAAGAATAAAACACATTCTCAATACCTAAAACAAATGGTCAGGTTTAGAGATTGAATAGGACTATAAATATTTGATGCGCTTTTAACCTAAACTCATGATGAAGATGGGAAGAGTCAGAATGATTATGTTTCGGATTCAACTAAGTAATAACATTACGGTACATAGAACTACCCAGAAATGTCCATTATAATAACTAATGTGCTAATGTATAATGTAATGTTACTGAGTCAATTTTAAATGATGTAATAAATGAACGGTACTTACTGCTTTTTAGGAGTTAAATGAAGTAAGAAAGAGTTCTTGGTGAGCTTATTAGGGAACAACAAGAAAAGATAGTGATCGATTTAAAAGGAAAAGAAAAGCGTTTACTGTTAAAAAAGGAAATTTGGTAAGACTTATAAAAAAAAAGTCAATAATAATGATGGTAAAGTTAAGTAATTATTGATGAAAGTTCAAAAGCGTCCTAACGAGTAACGATAAGTTTATTGTAGAAATCATACAGTTGACGAAGAAAAATAAACGTAGTCTGAAGTTGTTGTTGCAATTAATAGGATTCACTTATGATTGAATCTGGACGCAAACCTTGATGATAGTTTAAATAATGAAAGTAATAAAGATGTGGAAAACGAAATAAAAATGGAATTGATGATAAGAATAATTATGATAGAATATTAGAATATAGTTGATTTGTATGCTTTTTCTAATCTAATTTATTTTTAGTTTGTATTTAGTTTACTCATATAGATGAACGAATAGTTAATTTGCATGTTTTTTCTAATCTAATTTATTTTTATTTTGTATTTAGTTTACTCATATAGATGAACGTTTAAATTGTCACAAGATTTATAATTACGGATTTATGGTACGAATGAAATTAATGATTAGTATTGATTACGTTATATTAACTTATGAAACTTTGATTTTTTTATTTTTCTTCATTCTTTAATTTTTAATCATTGTAGTATATTGAGACTGTTGATTTTGCTTTAAGTATAAGTACTTAATAAGGATTTTTTATAGGTAATTGTCTATTAATGGTACCTACAATTTGTAATCATAGTGATTTATCAAGAATGTTGATTTTGCTTTAAGATTGAAAGATTCTGAATCATTAATATATTTTATTATATTATGGGTACGAGGACGTACCATTAAGTCAGATGGCCGAACTGTTAGCTTATATTAGTTTATACCTCTATATCTTGATTGTCATCGATATAGATCTATGTAGGTATGTATATCCTAAACTTATAAACAATGTTTGGTATCGAGGGGAGAGAGGGAACGGAGGGACTCGAGTTGATGCGAGCGTAGCGCGTAGACGTATTACAAATATTGTGAGAATATCCTGAGGAATATTAATAAATGTTATTACTGAAGTTCAGGTGTTTTACTTCTGGGCTGTGTCGTCTTCAATACTAAGTACCTATTAATCAGAACTTTTATGCTAACGCTACTTGAAAACTGTCATTTTCGATTTACTTTGACAAGGTTCCATCCCCTTCTCATCGCGCGCGGATTATACAAGTGTGGTAAAATGATCAATTGCATCGGAACGCGAGCGTGTCAAAATGCCGAAATGCTATGATCAAATCCACACGCGTATCACATTTGCGAATAAAAGAAAATACTTCTTAAAATAATAAAAAGTTAACAAAATATTTGTGTATAAAAATAGAAAAGTTAATATTTTTTGAGTTTGTTTTTTAGAATTTTAGGTTATGTTTACTATTTTTTTAGGCAATCAGCAGGCTAATTCACAAACCATCGGAAGGCTACCGAAACGAATAAAACTGAAAAGACAGGGATGGCAACACGTCAAAGATCGCGGGAGTGAAAGAGCAGCAACATTTTTTTCGTTTCGGTTGCCTTCCGACGGTTTGTGAATCAGGGGGCAGTTTTTGTTAATTATACTCCCGAAGGGCAGGCAAAAGAATTTTAACCTATACAGCCTCGTCTGACATACAATATTTTTAAAGGTTTATTTTCATTTGTTTTTGCGTCGGGGGTTAAAAACAGAATATAATGGTAAGGAAAAAAATATTTATGTACCTAAAGAAAAAACAAAATAAAAACAAAACTCCATTTTTAATTGTTTTCAAAGACGTTATCACGTAAAATTATCGTTCGTAAACCGACTTTAGAGTCAACCTTTTTTGCTGGCTTAAAAATTCTTTGTTGGTACCTACCCTTTTTTTATACATCAAAACAGTTAAACCCAGATAAATTAAGAATGTTTCTTTCATCTACATACCATGTAATTAGCAGTAAGATACTTACTAATTTAACTTATCAGAATAACTTATTACAGTACTAGTGTATCATGCTATTGTAAAACGCACGCGTGTATAATACGTTGGATTATGAGCCTAAAAGCCGTTAAATAAGATCCACTTTACTGTGATAAAAATAATAGTTGTGACATATATTTTTTGTAATAAGTAGTTCATTTAGTACGGAACCCTAAAAACTAATTACCAACACTTTTTAAGGGAGATGTTTATTTTAATTAATTATTATCAACTAGCGACCCGCCCCGGCTTCGCACGGCTGTATTATGCATGTATTATATCTAAAAACATTCCTCTTGAATCACTCCGCATAAAAATCCGTTGCGTAGTTTTAAAGATTTAAGCATACATAGGGATATAGGGACAGAAAAAGCGACTTTGTTTTATACTATGTAGTGATAGTGATAGTACACAGATAGAAATTATATCTTTATTTAAAACGTAAATATATCTTGAAGCATATTTTTTAAAGCAATTATTATATATCTTATCCAAAAATACTTTACTTGGTTCTAATTACAAATCCGCATTGTTTAAAAAAATTTAATTTCTTTTTAGGAATTTCAAAAACAATTAGTACAAAAAATACAGTTTTAAACTGAAAATGACTTTCTTTAATCTACTGCCTATAATTCTTAACATTAAAGTGAACATTCTTAACAATACGTATTTCAATCAAATAATTTTAATTTTGAACGAAACATTACCGCATATTTAATTTAATAAATACCTGTCGTCTTTGATAAAGAACGTTGAGTTTCTCTGACCAAAACATTATTTTTAATTTAAAATTCTTGAGTCTTCATTCAAATTTTTTGATTCTAGAATCTAAATGCAACCTTGTCTTTTGCGTCAAGAATTGTTCATTCTTGTTCTAAAACTGATTTTGTGATTATATTTTCAATTAAATATGACCCTGAAATATATTTTGTATCAAGATTCAATGACTCTTGAATAGAAATTTTAAGTTTATAAAATAAATCTTGAAATATTTCAGTGTTACCAGTATAATAGCTCCCCCTGAACTTATAGTAAATTTAATAATTAATAGTAATATTACCGTATTAACAATTTATAACATTTTTTTTTTCGTAATTATTAACAATTTTGACGCTAGAAACGCCGTCCAGTGTTGCTAAAGCCGCGTGACGCCCAGCCTTAACAAACTTCTAAGTGACATTTGTAATAAATATGTCGCATAAACAGTTCTAAATATATTTTTGAAAATAAGAAAAGAAATAAAAGGACGGGTATAATCCTTTTAACACCGTTTTAGTTAGACGTATTTACCGAATAAATAAAAAACCATGCGAGGAACGCAGCCAAACGTGCGATCAGTGTACCTATTATGTCTATTCTGCCAGATTCTGCCTTTTTAAGAAGATTAAACGACATTACCCTACTAAATTAAGAATACACGGGTCGCAGGTTTGGTTGCGTTCCTGGAGTATTTTTTTACAAAGTCGGTTGATATATCAAACTAAAACGGTACTAAAATGATTGTTCCCGTCCTTTTCTTATTGAAATTGAAAAAAGAGAGGTACTAGACCAAAAAATTGTTAAGTTCATTGCATAAAATATATCGAATAAGCATATCTTTGATCATTTCAATTTTTATATAATGTAATATCATTGAATCATATAAATAAACAAGTAAGGTGGGTGGTGCGCTCGCTGCTGAAGCTGACCGCCAAACTTTGCGTAAAATTCTTTTTAAGATCTTTTGGTTGAGTGGGATTTTAATATTTTTCTTAGGGAAAAAAATATTCACAAGGCGGCAACACTGATCACCACCGCTTGATTTGTGTAATGTGGCGCACGCGATAAATGGTTTATCTATGCACACGCGTTTTAAGGTTTTATACAAGTGGCTTTCCTATTTTCTTTAATGTTACGTCCTTGATCTAAGGACTATATTATTCTCATTGTTACTTGAGTGGATAAGAACTCCAATCCAATGGACAAGTGGACATTACTCGAGTCTTGGTGTGTTCCCAGAGAAGTTATTGAAAAATTTCGCGGTAAGTCCACTAAACGACATGTATATTTGCTTATTTTATCTAGATATTTGTTAAACCCAGTAAATTTTTTGTATATACCTAAATAAGGTTGGAGAGATCTATCCAAAAAAGGTACGTTGTAGGTAGACAGGTACCTACGTTGCCGGTTGGAGTGCACCCCAACCGCAGCCGTCATAATATGCATTCCCCAACTTAGATGTGACCTTCTGTAAGTGCTTACTTCTGTATGGATTATGGGATCAAGCCAAGCCGACGCTGTCTTTTGCCATTGTTATAAGGTTCATGCTGATGCGTTAGTTTATTTCGATAAATCTGTGGCCTACGATGTAAACTAATTTGAATTTTGACAAAAGTATAATATTAACTTTGTTCTTTCAGATTAATTTGGATTTCGAAAAATTATATACCTACACAACAGTCATTAAACTTTTACAAAAATTGGCAACGCTTTTTTGGGAAGCTGTTAAAACTAAAGGAACCCGAAATATCAAATGAAAATGCACTACAAATATTAAATGCTGTCACAGACAATGGTAAGATAATATATTTAAACAGTGGATGAACACCTGCTGGTGTAATTTGACTTTGTTTGTGTTTTAAGACTAGCAGTTATGCTATACTTTTATATTTTTCAGACAAAAAAATACCACTTCAAATGACCCTGTTCGGATATTTGGCCCCACCCAAAAAAAGATTATCAAAAAAAATAAAATTTTCATCTTCGGAGGCTATTCAAGGATTAATTGTTCAAACACATGTAAGTAATACTTTTGCCAATTTAGTAAACAAAACTACTATTGTATAGATGATAATATATTCTATAAAATAGACGATCTATAAAATTGTAGTGTTGTTAGACGACCTCTGTGGCGCGCGTCCGGCGAACACCTGGCTGCGACACAAAAGGTTGCGGGTTCGATTCCCGCCGTCAACAAATGTTTGTGATGGTCTGGGTGGTTTGTCTATGTATAATATTTATTTACAAAAAACAAGGTATAAAAGTATTACATCCGTTGTCGGGCTACCATCACACAAGCCTAGTAGCTTACCTTGGGGCCAGATGGCGATGTGTAAATTGACCCGCAATATTTATTTATTTATTGTAGCTCCAAAGGCACTTGTGACACGAGCAACCAAGTTTTCTTAACTATGTTTTTAACTATTTTTAAAAAACAACCAGCTGTTCTGAAATTAATAGCTTTCTAGTAAAATACCCGTGGAAGGGATTCTGTTTCCATTGCACCTTTCCATATGTTGTTGGTTTGCAGTACATCCTGTAGAATTAGCTGTTTTTTCGAAAGTGGATACAATATTTAAGTTATTTCTTTAAAAAACAATTTCTAATCATAGATTTTTTTTCAGGATGCAGGAGATATTGACAATGTAATCCAGAAACAAAATCAGCTGTTTTTTTTTAAATAAATGACATTACCACTTGGAAATATCAATTAAAGTAAAAAAATACGTAAAATCATAAGGTTAATGACCTCACCGTGTCAGTAACAGCTGATTTTCGAATAAACATAATCTCAAAATTTTCGATTATTTTTTTCGGATTTCCAAAAGTCGTAGAACAAAAGTTGCTTGTCTCAATGATATGAACCACCCTGCAGGACAGCGTGCGCATTTTTCAAATAACCTTGTATATAATGTTATAGATGACGTAAAGTACGAATTTCAAAGCGCAGCAAAAGTTTTTTTATGGTGTCATTTACTTTGTTAAAAGTTACTGTCAGTAAAAACTGTATTATTATTAAGGCAACTGTCAGTAATGACTGATAAATTTGTTTTTATGTTGTCATTTTCATTGCTATAGTAGATAAGTACTTAACTGAAAATGTTTGTTTTCAAAATTTCATTTTCTTTGTAATGTTTATTTTTGTGTCTCTTTGTTATGTAAGTAACTGTCAGTAGTAACTCATAGTATTTATGGTGTAATTTTTTCGTCTTTAGGCTAAGAAAAAAATGGTGTCAAACATCTAACGTGAGCATATTTAAAAAGAACTAATTGAATCTACTTTTTGACTTTTTACTAAGGAATATGAAATTAACCTTTAATCATTTGTTACTTGATAAGTGAAAGATTCTGCGTTTGCTTATTTATTCTATGTACTTTTTGTAATATAATATTGTTATAGGTTACTGTACTGTGTGAATCAAATGCTAGTTAAGAAAAGTGTTGCTATTTTCAGATAGACCAATAGTATCTTTGATATCTTTTTATTTATGGTTAAATTTCAGCAGCGTTGGTGTCATTTTCAGAAATAAATTCATGCAAATATAAATCATTTTATGAATATTTCCTAAACCACGGCAATATGAAACAATACATAATAATGATATAAGTACCTTGTTGGTACTAAAATAATGGTTTGTTTCATTTTTGACGTGGTTATGGATATTTATGAAAGAATTTATGTTTGCTATCGAATTTATTTATTTAAGTGGCGCCACTGCTGGTGACGTTTAACCCTAAATTAGAAAAAATATTTCAATCAAAGCATTGTAATTTTCAATTGAAATAACAGAATCTTTTATATCAAGTAACTATTACTCTTATTACAAATAATTTAAAGAGCTTGGCTTAAATAATAAAAATATCCAAAAAAGTAATATCTAAATGTTAGAATGAATTAGCCACATATTTAAGTCAAGAAATGACATTAATGCTGTCAGGTACTGTATATTTGGTCGCAAAATCATCGAGATCTTAGAATAAACACTTAAACATTAAATCAAGAAAGATCATTTCCTAATCAAGAAATAAGAAGTTTTGTTGCAAGAATGTGACCTCTCTCTATCTAAAGTTTTTCAAGCTAAGAATGAAAATAAGTAAGATCAAGAGTCAATAAATTTTATCTTGAAAACGGTACAAATTAAATGCAAATATTATTATTTTTAAACCAAAACTGTTGCGCTCTTGGATTCAATAATTATTTTTTTAAAAAGAGAGTTAACACGCTTTTGTCTCAAATACTATATTGGTTCATTTAAACAATATACTTTGAAACATTTTATATCTTACTCCGAGTATTTTCTATTTTCCTTATATAGGAAACAGGAAATATCTTGACTGAAGTAAATTTATTTGACTGGAGAACTTTTTTCTTTCTGTGTAACAACAATGAAATAATAAAAACCTAAATTAGTTATTAAACCTACCTACATATAACAATTACTTACTTTACTTACATTACTTACATATAACAATTCATTTATGGTTTGAATTGCTTTGTAATTCACGTTTTGAATTACATCAGATTTTTTTTATACATTTGATAGGTCAGCGTTGGACCACTATCACACCTGCCTGATGGTAGGTGACGATGCGGCCTAAGATGTAACACGCCTTCCTAGAAGATACCTATTCACTCGCGACTTGAAGACCCCCAAATTGTACACGTCAGGAAAGACAGACGCAGGCAACTGGCAACATTCCTTGCAGTACGAATAAGGAATGACGAAACAAAACGCTTAGTGCGGACGTCTGGTATGTCCACCATGAATCGGTGCCGTTATCAGTTTGCCTAGTTGTATGACGAGAGAATGGAAATGGCAAAATTAGTTCGTGTAGTGATGCACACACACGATTGTACGTACTTAGGTAGGTACTTATCCGATAAAAGACTGACAAGCTCGCCAGTCGCCACCTTGCGACGATGTTCAAGACTCTGAAGCCTTTTGTTGGCAAGCTCATTGTCACCGTCCGTCCGTCAGTCCGTTACATCCTACCTTAGTTTTTTAAGACGTTTCCAAGTGATCAATGTATATACAGGGTTATTGGAAATTAATTGACACGGCGTTAAGGGCTTCTTCTGTGCACCTTAATGATCAACTTTTGTTCTACGACTTTTGGAAATTCATTATAAAAATATTCCATACAAAAATAAAAAATTAAATCCAACAGTTCAAATAATACTCAACTCTACGTCTACGTCACAGAATCAATCATAGTAGGTATGGTACAATCCGATCGGGTCGCACGCAGTGCGCCCCGTGCCGATCGCGCGCGCGCACTTGCCGCATAGACATAGAAAATTACCAGACAGTACGAGAAACACTTAAATATTTTTTTTGGGATAGGTATGTATTAAGTTTCGACAAAAGTCGTAGAACAAAAGTTGTTTGTTAAGGTGCACAGAAGAAGCCCTTAACGCCGTGTCAATTAATTTCCAATAACCCTGTATACATAAGCATCGAAAGGAATAAAGAAATTTGACTTTGAATTTCGTCGTCCGTCCGTTCGTCAGTTCGTCAGTCCGTCGTCCATCCGTCCGTTATAAATGATTTTTTTTATTTAATATAAAAAATTAATTAAAATTAAGTACGTGTTTGAATAGGGCCCCATTCAAACACGGAATCCTTTGGCCCAGAGTGCCCATCGGAAAGTAGGGGTCCTCTTATAGCGGAGAACGGACACGCCTGGGTCTTAAACGCATTGAACTTGACCAGATTGGCATCACTGCAATTAGTGACTGCCTTCAATTACAAAGTAATTCAAACCTTGTACTTGAATTACAATACATTATTATTGTTTAAGTTCAGTTTTTTTAATCCTTTAGGTACGGTAAATTGTACGTATTAACCTTGAAGCAACCTAGAAGTCACTCAAGGTAAAATAAAACGCACGAGTTTGAATGACTCACGCTAGACGGAGCCTAGTGTCGGGCGTAGCACGGTCAAGTCGGTCAACTAATATTACTTAGGTATAAGCTGTCCCGGCAAACGTTGTTTTGCCATATTATTATACAGGGTTATTGGTAATTATACTAGCAATCCGTTGAGGGCTACTTCTGTGCACCTTAACAAAAAACTTTTGGAAATTGGAAAACAAATATGAAAATTTTGAGGTTATGTAAATACGAAAAACAGCTGATTTTTTAAAACAAAGGTCATTCAGACTAAGAACAGTAGATAAAACTTAAAAAATAGGTATGTAACTTTTTAAGGTTAATGACCTCTCCGTGTATGGAACAGCTGATTTTCAGGTAAACCTAACCTCAAAATTTCCAAAAAAATTACGAATTGATAAAATTTGTTTGTTTAGGTGCACAGAAGTAGCTCTCAACCGTTTGCTAATATAATTACCAATAACCCTGTATATAAATAAAAAAACTAGAGAGGTGTCAAGGGACACCCGGATGGAACGAAGTTCCTTTCGACATTTTTAAGACCAAAAGTTGTAACGACACTTTTAAGACCAAAAGTTGTAACGACACTTTTAAGACTAAAAGTTGTAACGACACTTTTAAGACCAAAAGTTGTAACGCCACTTTTAAGACCAAAAGTTGTAACGACATTTTTAAAACCAAAAGTTGTAACGACACTTTTAAGACCAAAAGTTGTAACGACACTTTTAAGACCAAAAGCTGTAACGACACTTTTAAGACCAAAAGTTGTAACGACACTTTTAAGACCAAAAGTTGTAACGACATTTTAATGAGTCGCGACACCACACTGTTCAATGCGAAATAGAAATGAAAATATCTGGCTTGCTTTCTATAAGAGAGAGAGAGACATACAGAGAAACATGCGACGCCGCACAGCTTACAATAGCTTACTATAGCAAAAAGTGTCGTGACAACTTTTTCGTAAGAATTTTTTTCGTCTAGCCCTCATTCACAACGCGCGATAAGGAACTATCGTTCCAAAAAAAAAAAATTATCACACAAATCGGTTCAGCCGAAGGTGGACGCAGATTGATCAGAGCCGAACGAATCGAACTTTTGCCGTCCACGGGAAAAGGTACCTTATTGTAATAGAGATAAGGTACCTGCATTTATATTTCCGATGACGTCATCATAGTCGACCGCATCGTCAGAGGCGGCCGACTCTGAAATATAAATGTACCTTATCTCTATTACTATTTAAAAGGTTCCCGTGGATGGCAAAAATTCGATTTGTTCGGCTCTGCATCAATCTGCGTCCACAGGTGGAGTTTGAGTTTGGCAACTAATAGCACCGCGACACGATTGACATCAATATTTAAACGATACTAACGTCACTCAATTGTTTTGCCTTCCTGGAACCTCTCCTCTAAAATTTGAACTTTACTGTATGGTATTAAAGTTCAAATTGACTTAAGTATTATTACGAATCGTTTGTATGGGAATTGGAAGTATAGAAAAGTGTTGTTTTTGGACATTTTCAGGCAATTGATTAAATTTTCTCTCCGTAAGAACCATCGTTGTACTTTAAGGAATATTAAAAAAAAGAATTAGCGAAATCGGTTCAGCCGTTCTCGAGATTTGAGCTTAGCAACACATTTAGCAATCCATTTTTATATCTATACCTACTAATATACTAATATTATAAAGCTGAAGAGTTTGTTTGTTTGTTTGAACGCGCTGATCTCAGGAACTACATACTTGTTCGAATTAAAAAATGTTTGTGTTGGATAGTCCATTTATCAAGGAAGGCTTTAGGCTATAAAACATCACGCTGCGACCAATTGGAGCGAAGAATCAGTGGGAAATGTGGAAAAAACGGGGAAAATTATTCATCTTTGGGGGCTTCCGTTTTTTGTTTGTACGCGCTGATCAGGAACTGCTAGATCAGGCTAGGTACTTTATCCCGATATTCCCACGGGATCGGGACTTACGCGGGTGAAACCACGGGGCGCAGCTAGGTATAGATATTTTGTATGAACACATGCTAATATCGAGAGGCAACCGAGTGACTCTGACTACCAACGGACAACTCTGTTCTGCTTCGGCTCAGCCACGGCCCATTCTTGATAATGAAGATTCATCAGATTCGTCCAGCAATCGCAATAGCCGCTAATTTCCAGAACGACAAAATTCAACATGATTTGTAGAATTTTGTCACTAATTTAGTTCGGACGAGTATACTTAACGTGACCATACGTCCCGTTTTGAACGGGACTGTCCCTTTTTTCGGTTTCCTGTCCCGTTGTCCCCAAGAAAAGCCTTGGGACACAAAATTGTCCCGTTTTCAAAATCCGCCCGAAAATTATGACCCAGTAGAACGGGTATTTTCATTAACGAATAAATTGTAGACATCAGAAAAAACGCAGCTACAAATTCCAATTTTAAAGGCAATGTTGATAACAAAAGTCATTATAAAAAAGACATGTCTAGGATTTTATGCTAGTTTAAAATGAAAAGACCAAACCAACAATAGAGCATTAAAGCAAATTTGTTCATCTGAAAAATATATATAATAAGTAAAGGTTTAAATTTAATTCACTGCATCTTATTCTAGGTTTATACGTTTTTCTTTTCTGGTAATTCAGTTAAGTCTATTAAAAAACAATTGAAACGCTCGATGAAGTTTTTAAGTCAAAAATATAGATATTCAGATACTAATAGCACATAATAGCTTTTATCATAGGCAATATTTCTTTAAAATAAAAACGGTTAAACTTAGTTTTGCATTAGATCCATTAGTTAGATTATCAAAATCGGACTTTGTTATTGGGGGGGAACGTTACCGCTTTACAGCCTCACTGATCTTAATAATTTGATGTCCCGTTTTGAGTAAAAAAATAAATGGTCACGATAAGTATACTGCATTGGGGCGGAGGGGTGGACCGCCCCGGGCGCAACCAGTGGGAGGGCGGCAAAATTGAGAAAATATTTTGAGCGATCACTGGCGCTGGCGGTCAGTTTCACGATATATTTTTCAAAAAGTTTGATATACTTAAATATTTTAATCGCTCAATAATTTTAAATCGTTACGTTTTTTCTCACCAACACCAACATTATTATTTTTATGACAACAAAAGGGCGGCCAAAACGTCAAACGGTTTTCGCCCGGGGCGACAGTGACCCACGCAGCACACGCTAGTTAGACAGTTTAAATTACTTGAAATTTTCCTATGAAATTTTCACAGATGATGTAGGTATTCCTGTGGTAGCTATAACAACAAATACTTACTAAAAACAGAAAGTAATATGACGGAAACCTTCGTGCGCGAACTGACTCGCACGTGGCCGGTTTTATATCTATCTAAAATCTTCGGCAAAAATAATAAATAGTCTGCACTATAAAATGCAGCCAAGCAAGGACAACCTCGGGTTTTGACAGAACCATTGAAACTTGGGCTATTTTGATTCGATGGAATTTAATTTAATCTATGAATCACAGATAGTGAAGTCTTAGTACTTAATTCCAGTACGAATCGCAGAAATAAGCAAACCCATGCAAGCAAACACACGACAAGGTAAGCAATATCATGCTAACACGCATGCATGACCTTCAACAAACATAGAAACGAGAATTATAACAATACTATACCAAATCGAAAGGTTTTATTATTCAACCCGCATGATGAAAATAAAGTAGGCGGGGGTGGTAAAGGGGGGTTAAAACTGGGGTGAGAGACGGGTGAACCCCCTGGGGGCGCAGCGGGCGTGGGGTGACGGCGGGCAGGGGTTGGATAAGAGCTTTGGGGTCTAAGCCGGATATTTTGTAGGAAGCTAGGGTGTGGCTAGGGTTTCGTAGGCAGGCGTTACAATATGGTATTTTTGTATTGGAATAAACGTATTTTTACCTAATAAATTATAATTATTATTAATTTTTTAATAAAAAAATAAAATGTCTAATAAATTGATGGAACACCTACATTCATAAAAAAGTGTCACGGTAATATTGTGTGACGTCAAGCCTCATGTCCATCAAACCTATCTGTTAGTAGAAGTTTCTACACAATTCCTGCGGATGTAGCTAATCCAACCTATCTGTTAGAACTTAGAACCTTCTACACAATTCTGACGGATGTAGCTAATCCAACCTATCTGTTAGAACTTAGAACCTTCTACACAATTCTGACGGATGTAGCTAATCCAACCTATCTGTTAGAACTTAGAACCTTCTACACAATTCTGACGGATATAGCTAATCCAACCTATCTGTTAGATAGAACCTTCTACACAATTCTGACGGATGTAGCTAATCCAACCTATCTGTTAGAACTTAGAACCTTCTACACAATTCTGCCGGATGTAGCTAATCCAACCTATCTGTTAGAACTTAGAACCTTCTACACAATTCTGACGGATGTAGCTAATCCAACCTATATGTTAGATAGAACCTTCTACATAATTCTGATGGATGTAGCTAATCCAACCTATCTGTTAGATTGAACCTTCTACACAATTCTGACGGATGTAGCTAATCCAACCTCTCTGTTAGAACTGTCTACACTATATAAAATTCAGAATTTAAACAGATTGGTTGGATTAGCTAAAGGTTCTAAGTTCTAACAGACGTGTAGTAGTAGTTTAGTTAGTTTTTTACCCAATCTTACCGTATATTACGGTAAAATAGGTATCGTATTTTACCGAATTTTACGAAAGTAATTTTACCGCTTTAGGTACATCTTTTTTTTTTTGGAAGCATTTTTTTATATGTTGTTATAGAAATTCAATACAGCCTGGTGACAGACAGACGGACGGACGGAATTTTTACGGGTACCTACGGAACCCTGAAATTTAGTAGGCTTTGTATCAGAGATACAGTCTTGAAATCTTCTTGTAACCAAAGAGTTCTCATTTTGAGGCAATAACCTAAAGAGGTTGGATTAGCAACATCCGCTTACAAGTTATGACGTCACATTCGTCAATTCGTTTCAGCAAGTGTCCCAAATGTCCCAATTATAACATGTCAATAAGATTATTTACGAAAATAAAATAAAACTTAGGTCTTCAATCAATCGATAACCTTCTTGACTTGATGGTATAAAGTATAGGTACCCTAACCGTTCTGTAACATGGGTATTGTTTCACAATGATTTTATCGATCAGATATTCCGATTGGCCCATATAGCTGACGCATACATTAAATAATAATACTTACAGCCACCATTGTATTCAATCGAGCGCTCGAACGCTCGCTTATCGCATTTAATGCGCAGTCAAAGTAACTGCTATAAATAGTTACTCACTGCTAAGTACGTAGGTAGGTAGGTATTATTATTACAACTGACGCTATTTGCCTCTTGAACGGGTGAGCGTCAACCGAGGTCACCGAACAACGGATATACCCAACCGGGTAGGGTGAGTTGAGACCGCAAGATAATAAATTCAACCCAGCTATAATCGCTACGTAGAGCTACACATCTACCTTGAAAGAGATGGAAATAGCAGAACTGTGCAAGAGTGAAAGAGAAAGAGCAAAAAACATTATCAACCGCTAGGTATTTGCAGGTCAACCAATGCTGGCGGTGTTCTAGCTGTGGGTAGAATGCCCCGACCGTCTGGCGGACTGAGAGCGAAAGGAACAGAAACGTCGAGTTCGGTTGGTCTCGGTCGGGTCTTTATTTGGGCTTTCGCTTTGTTCGCTTGAGTTCGATCGCATGGCGTCGCGTATTCGTGCTGTGCGTTGGTCTACGCTCGTGCCAATAGCATAGCAATCTAGTGAATAACTAAACAATTGTACTAAAACTTGATAATATTATTATCAGAACCCGTTATTTGCATTAATTATACAAATGATAGATACTCATTGATTCCATCATTGTATAAAGTGGAATTGTTGGACGACTTTGAATTGACTACAAGTTTCATCAATCAATCTTCTTTGCTTGCTTCGCAGCAATCGTTTTATTTTTATGGAACGGCCATTTTGTATTTTCCTGCAAAAGCGAAGCATCGAAGTGACAGAAAAAGAACTCGCGGAAAATGAATAAACAAATAATTTTGTGGTTTTCGTAGGGTTTTCGTCATTGAAGTGAGAAAACTATTGAATGATTATCGGGAAATATTCTTGAGTGACTTTCTAAGTGTGAATTAAAGTTGAAATCGAATTGTTGTGAAGATTTCTGATTTTGTGATGCAAAGCGCGGCGTTTGGCGTCTTGAAAAATTGTGAAATTTTTGAATGACAATTTCTGCTGGAATTCTGCAGCTGGATTAATTGATTCGTAATTAAATGTAAGTACAATTTATAAGTCAAATTGCATGAGAAAGTAATCTGAGCACTGATTGTACCTACTTTAGACGTTCCGTTTTTAGTTAGATTTTTATGTGAATGCACTAGAATTTTCTAATTTCCTCAGGAGTATAAAGTAGGATAAACATTGCTAGTTTTAACAACCAGTTAGGAAATTAAAAAAACACTTATAAACCCACAGTAAGTAAATAGGTATACTTAACTATTATTTATTAGGTACCTTTTATTTTTATGACTTAACCTTACCTTGTAAACAACCAGCTAGTAGGTATAAACAAAATTATTTAGGTTTACATTCGTAGAAACTGATCCCAGAATTCTTATCCCAGTAGGTAGTATCTTCCAAAGACTATCAACATATTCTACAAATAGCAGACCGGGCATCAGCAATAAAAACACCCAATTCAATCTGTGCTGTGCTGATGCAGCAAAACTTTCACAAACCACCACGCTCATCATGCAGTGCAAGGAATCCTTTTTAACAAAGCTTGATAGCTCTATAATCTACCAGAAGAAGACCAGGCATCAGTAATAAAAAAATCCTTTTTAACGAGGATTGATAGCTTGCTTCTACGACACATCATGCAGACACTCACGAGCTCGCTCAAATACAAAATCGCTAAGTCTAGTGTGTTGTGTTCTGTGCAGTAAATATATATATTTTTGCCAAACTGCTTGGAAAGTTGGCCTCCCTAACAACTTTCGAAGCAGTTCGGTCCTGGGCTAGGTTTAGGTAGTTTGTGTGAAATACTTACATCGAGAATGGTCATAGTTTTCGGGGTCTGCCTCGAATCTGACGTCTGTATTCCGGCATCCAATGCGTTATGACCTTAGCCCGTCAGTCAGGATGCGTTGGAATAAATTTCAGTAATATACAGTCGGAAATAATAAGAGGGACAATAAGTGTTAGTGGTATCTATTTTATATGGGTCTGTACTTATTTATAAGGCTGTTACCTGAAATAAATGATTTATTATTTATAACTAAGATCATATGAGACGACCCAGTTGGCACAATAGTCACCATGCCGGACTGCTAAACACAGGGTCGCGGGTTCGATTCCCGCCTCAGACAAGTATTTATGCTTAGATATTTGTCTGTGGTCTGGTTGTTTCTATGTATTATAAGTATACTAGCTGCCCTCCGCGGTTTCACCCGCGTAACTCCCGATCCCGTGGGAATATCGGGATGTAAGCTATCCTATCTCTCAAGTTGGATCGAACTGCACATGGTGTGCGAATTTTATTATAATCGGTTAAGTGGTTTAGGAGTCCATTGAGGACAAACATTGTGACACGAGATTTATATATATTAAGATTACAAAAAAAAAAGTATATAAGTAGTTTATCCGTTGTCTAGCACCCATAACACAAGTCTAGTTACTTAGCTTGGGGCTAGATGGCGATGTGTGGAATGTCAAAAAAACAAAAAAAAAAGTGTTTGATTGGAAAATGTATGTCAGTCTATTAATTGTAATTTCAATGTCTCTGGTGTAATCCCAAAGTTTGTGTTTCAATTATAATTGATAATTTTATGATAAACTAGGGTTTCACCCGCGTAACTTCCGATCCCGTGGGTATATTGGGATAAAAAGCCTATGTTACTCCCAATGAATCAATGTATCCTCATACCAATTTTCATCAAAATCGGTCCAGTAGTTTTGGTCGCCTATTCATTGCAACCAAAAACAAAAGTCTTTTCTCCTTATAAAATTAGTATTAAATAATAATTTTGGTCCCGTCTTTAGAGATGGTTTAGAGTAGGCAACTTTGTAGAGAAAGCGGACCCCGGGCTCCTGAGAGGGATGCAACCGGGAACATCGCTCGGATGATGATGAGAGTAGGCAACTTTGTAATACAACATTTGCGCTCCACTGTTTTATCTGCTTAGCCTACAGATGGCCTTCTTTTCACTGGACTACCCTTGTACAAAATAAATTAAAACAACACAAAAACAAAGTCAAATTAAAATATTCTATGCCAAAGAAAACAGTATAATAAAAATATAATCCAATATTAATCTATCAATTAATCTTTAGTAAATAATAATAAAAATGAATCGCTGAATGTGTTGCTAAGCGCAAATCTCGAGAACGGCTGAACCGATTTAGCTAAGTAATTCTTTTTTGTTGTGTTTGTTATTGTCAAAAAAAATTAGAATATGAAAGAAAAAAATTAAGAAAAATGCTTAGAAAATTATTACGCGGGTAAGCGTGTTACATCTTATACCTCATCTTCACTTATGTAGGTCAGGAAAGGTCAGTGTTTGACCACTGTCAGATGTGATTGTGACCAAAAGCTGCCTGATAAAGAAAAAAAATGCTACCCAAGATTGCAAATGTTGCATAATTTCGTACAAAATGGTTCAAACTAGTGTAAAGTTTATTAAAAAAAATAAAAACAAGGCCAAAGTTTTTGTATTGTTATATTTATTACTTAGTTATATTTAATTTAATTGTAATTTAAATCTCTCTCTAGCTAGCTTGTCCATAAATTAGTTTTTTGATTTGTATATTTGGCTGTTATCAATAATTTATTTCTCAAAAGCCTTAAGTAACGATTAAAAAAAAATATCGGCAACAGAAATACATCATCTCTACTTGAACTCTCTAGCTATCATGGTTCATAAGATACAGCCTGGTGACAGACAGACGAACGGACAGCGAAGCCTTAGTAGGGTCCCGTTTTACCCTTTGGGTACGGAACCCTAGTTTTTAGGGTTCCGCCTTAGTGTATTTAATGGTTGTATCTGAGCGAATGTATTAACCTGCCTAGCTTAACAGAGATATCTTCAAATAATTAATTTTAATGAAATAGCACCTTCTTTGTACTCCTGAGGATTGCTTTATAAACTCTTATTTTATACCTATCCATTACCCCAAACTATTTGGTTCTTTTCTAAAAAAATATGATTAAAGTTTGTATCCACGAATATCATGATCAGATATAATTAGTCAATGATCATGATCAGATATAATTAGTCACTGATCATGATCAGATGGACTTGGCTACTGATCATGACCAGATGTACTTGGCCACTGATCATGATCAGATGGAATTTGTCACTGATCATGATCAGATGGAATTGGTCACTGATCATGATCAGATGGACTTGGCTACTGATCATGATCAGATGTACTTGGCCACTTATCATGATCAGTTTTCAATGAAAATAAAAAAAATTACCTACTGATCACATTATAGTGGGTAAAATTAAGTACAAGAAATAAAATAAAGATAGATAGATAAACACTTTATTGTACCATAAAAACAAAACACAAAATTAATTCTAACAAAGTACTTACATGATATTAAAATAAAAATAAATTTAGTTAAATAAAAATTAGAAAATTATAAGACACAAAAAAACTAAAAACTAAAAATGAAAAAATATGGCACAATGGGCGGCCTTATCGCTAAAAGCGATCTCTTCCAGGCAACCTTTGGATGGACAAGAATTGAAGAAGGGGATGGGTGGGTTGTTTATAACGTGATAGGGATTTAAGGAGGATAGTAATAAAGCGGTTTTAGAAACCGATCATGATGGTAGCAGTGTATAGAGGGGAATATCTTTAAGTTTTATTTGATTTTGCAATAGGAAAGAAGTTTAAATAAAAACAATATATTATAATACTGAGTTTTTTTAATTATCAACAATAAATTATCTATTTTAAATAACAAGAATCATCACTTAGTTGATCTTTGATTGATTTTTTTGGTGTAATTTGATATATTAGGGCTTTGACAATAAAGTGCTAAGGGGTCAATTACGACTTTGCATCGAAAGATTCTTTAATCCGTGGTGTTTTGGACGTTCAAGGTTGAAACAAAGAAAGAAAGAAAATAATTTATTTGAACAAATACACAACATATATACATATGAAACAATAAGAGACAGCTAAATATTAATTACAAAGAAAAGAAAATAAATAATAAGTATCTGAGAAGTTGTGTGTTGCCCAAATGGGTAAAGCCTCAGCATGTGCTGCAGATACGCACGCACATCTGCAGCGCTGGTCTTCCGGCCGGACCCCATAGGCTGCTTAGTGCTTACATTGATATTATTTCGTTACCGTCTATTTAAAAGCAAATTCGAATTGTTCACAGGTATCATAAAAAATGGCAACAAAGACTGAACCTGATTTTCCATCATCACCACCTAATGATGAATCAGGTTTGTCCAATTTTATGATTACTTAATCCATGATAAATTTTTAAATCGAGTGTTTTGGCATGAATCATGAAACTAAATGGTCTATCAACAAATAAGTTCCTTTAGTTTATTGGCAATACAAATAAGGTCAATAACAAACATTTCTCATACAAAAAAAACAACGTTTTTTTAGGTTTAACAACACTTCATAGCATGCATTTCATTTTATATTTTTTTGCAAATGTCACTTTTTTAATATCTGTTTTTATGATAATGTTTAAATGTTGAATGTATACTTACTAGCTAAAGTGTAGCTCAATTTTGTCCTCCTCATCTGTCAAAAATTGCATCCCTACTAATATAATAAATGCGAAAGTATCTCTGTCTGTCTGTTACGTTTTCATGCCTAAACCACTGAACCAATTATGTTTTGATGAATTTTGGTATAGAGATAGACGGGACGTTGGAGAACCGCCCGGGCGTAGCTAGTTTGCTATAATTAAAAACCAACATAAAACTACGATAGGTTAATATGGTGGCGGATGGTGGCGATAAAATAACAGTTTTCTTTAAAGGCTTGAATTAATTTATGATAATAGGTTAAGCAAATATTCAAGGACTAGGTAGGTAATCATTATTTGTTTCTGTTTCAGACGGTGAAGGACAAAAATCTGTAGAGGAAGAAGAACAAGAGCAGGAAGACAGGAAACCAGTCAACAATAACGTTGCTGACATTTTAAAGCGCCTTCAATCCTCAGGAGCTCTCATAAAGAAGCCCAAGCAGGAGCACCACTGTTTCACGTGCGACGAAGACTTCCCCGACTGGGAGGACCTTGAGAACCACCTGATCCAGCACGTCCAACTCCCGTCAGTTGTAGTTGACAAGCTGCCGTCAGACGACGAAGACGTCGACATACCCAACTCTGACGATGAAGAATGGTCGGACGAGGAAGAAACGCCTAAAGCAGCCCCAACAACGCCGCAGAAACTCGATATATCACAAATACTCAAGAAAACTGGTTTATCTATTAAAAAACCTTCCACAACCGAACAACAAGATACTTCCAATTCAGCACTCAACAAACTAAGTGGGTTAGGTTTTACAATAAAAAAGAATAATAGCCCTATAAAGAAAGAACCTGAAGATGAAAAGCCAAGTAACGATGTTCTGCAGAGACTTGGCAAACTAGGAGGTATTAAACTTAAACTCAAAAGTGATGGTGGCAATTCGAACAGTTTTAAAGTAGTCAATGGTCTGAAAGATTTTAAAACGTCTGACGATGAAATGGATGAAGATGACGACGAACCCAAAGATAAATCTGCTGAAAACGAATCTGATGAAGAAATGGACAAAAGCGGTGAAAACGAAAGATCTGCCGAAGATGATGATTCCGGTGATGAACCAGTTAAAAATCAACCCGTTCCGAAAATAGCGATTTCTCTACAGAATTTAAAAGGAAAAGCTGTTACTGCAAAGGTCGAAACGATGACGTCACCTGCCAAACCGACTGCCATCAGACCAGCTCCTAATGCTCAACAGCAACCAAAACAAACTGCAAAACCTACCGGTAGGCCGTTTATGAAACAGACACCAAAAAGAGGAGCTAATTTACCTCTTCCACCAAGAGACACCGCACAGGCGTCAGGCCCAAGTAGCATTTCATCAAATTCAACGCCCGAAAGGCCACAATCACAAGAATCCATGACAGAAACTGTAGTCGTGAAGAAGGAAGTAGAAAATGAATCTCATCAAGAATCAAGTTTACCGCTGTTTTCGGGACAGATCAAAACTGAAAGAACTTCGCCTCCTCTGACGGATGGAATGTTAACACCAATAGTTGCTAGCGTCAAGTCAGAACCTGGAATCACAATTTCAAATGAAACGTCTCTCTCTTCTAGCCAACCAAATACGACGGTTCCACCTCCATTACTACCCATAACAAAAACGGAAGATATTGTTACCGTCATAGAAATTAATGGAGATTCGAATGATGAAGATGACGATTGTTGCGTGGTGTCTACGACTCCAGCTTCTGATGTCAAACCATTGATTCCAAAAGTAGAACCTGTAGTTTACCCGCCACCTGCAAGTTCACAACCCAGCTATTCTAGTTATCCTGTAAGTTCACAACCTAGCTACGCCAACAGCTACTCTAGTAGCGTACCCCTTCGAGGATCGACGGAAAAACAACACAGTTTCGACTGGAACGCACCAGATTCCAAACCACCTCTTGACATGCTTGAAAAGAGCACCGATGACATTTTCGAGAGTTTGCTTTCTAATTCGACGAAGAAGGAAAATATGTCACTATCTGATGCCAGTGAATACGTTTCGTTAGATACCTTAGGAGCTCAACACACCTGTGAAGTCTGCAATACTAGGTTTACGAGCATTTCGCTTTTAGACGACCATAAGAGGATGACGGGGCACTCGAGCAGTCTAGTCGCTTCATCCTCTGCTTCGCTTTTACCGTACCAGCCGTCTACGAATATTCTTCAAAGTCTTCTTCCCGTGAAACAGATGGTCGAACAGGTTGGAAAAATGTCTGGAATAGGTCCAGGTTTCACACATCAACAAAATGTCATGATTAATATCCAGGCCTATCCTGGAGCTGGTGGCGTCATGGTTCCTCCACAATCTCCTTATAATGCGTTTCCTTCAGGCCAAAATATGGGGCAAAGTTACCCTCAGTCGTCTAACATGTACGGTGCTCCTGGACAACCTATGCATGATCAGTTCTCCAACCAAAACTATATGGGCCAGCAGGGTTATGGACAATATCCACAAATGTCTAAACCAAATGTCTATCCTGGGCAGATGCCTCAGAATTCCTTTACTTCCTCACCATATTCAAATGCATCTCCTCTTCAAGGCATGCAACAGGCTGTTTATGGCCAAGCTCCAACTAGCATAAACTCACAGATTGGTCAGATGGGTCCACCTCCACCACCTAGTAATCAGTATATTCCTTCATCAAGTCCAGGAGGATCGATGAGACCGCCAGCCAGTGGCAGTGGTGTAAGAATACAGAACATTCAAACGTTCCCACCTGGACAGGCGGTCGGAATGAATGCATCAGGTCCTGATGGACACGGTATAGCTCCTGGCCAAGTAATAGGAGGACAAATGCCATCTCCCGGTCAAATTAGAATGGCTTCAGGAGCGAATGTTACTGGCCCTCGTCCACGAATGCCCAACATCCGTGGTCAAAGGCCGACCATCAGGCCTGGCATTCAAGTCCATGGCCAAATTAGAGGAGCTAAACCTCGAATGCCTATGAAGAGGCCCGCCAATATGCCTAATCCCGCTATGAAGAAACGGCCAAATGTACTGTTACCGAGAAAACATGATAATGAAGATTGTCAAGTCATGGCAATGCAGAAACAGCGGGAAGGTCTGCCGTTAATACAAAGTGTTCAAGGTGCTAATGACAAACTGAATCTCGGGAGTCAGATATCTATAACTAAGAAGCCTGCAGTTAATAGAGAAGCTAATGCAATGGCAAATGTATTGGCATCGAGAGGAATTAGCATCAAACAAAAACAAAAAAGTCGTAGTCCGTCTCCTGAGAGACCTGTACCTCATATTCCAAACCTTCCCGCCGGCATGAGTATCAAACATACGTCCAAATCAAATACTTTCAGCATTCCAGAAGCTAAAGTCGGTTCAGGAATGATTGCCTGCAGAATATGCAAGAAAATGTTTATGAATCAGAACTCTTTGGCAGTCCACATGTCTAGCGCTCACCCTCATAGTAAAGTTCCGATGTTTAAATGCGAAGAATGTCCTGCATCATATCCTAAGATGTTACAACTGCAGCATCATAAGAGAGTGTTTCATAATTCAATGAGTATGAATAGGGAAATGGGGTTACCAGTAGTCGATATATCCCTAGAAGAGAATTTGCAGCGGTTGAGTTCTCTAGGTATATACAGTTTCATACCTCTAGCGGGTAGGGAAGGCAGCGCTGGGTCTTTTGCTATTCCAATCATATCAGCTCACAATGCGGGCTCCAATGCATTGCATGCTCTCGGAGCGGATGGCATACTCAGTCTAGGTCCTTTGAAATCTTTACCTAAATCATAAAATATGACCTAAAACTTTATTTTCATTTAGACTGCAATATCGTTAAGATTTCGTTTAGATCTTTGATATTTTGTGATAATTAGGCAAATAAATTGAATTTAACACTGATGACTATTGAAAGTACATAATTTTTTATCTTTAGGCGATAAACTGTGGAATATCGTATCTACTTACTTATATAATATTTTTGTTTGTAATTGTAATTCATAAGTATACTTACTACTCTAACCTGTTATTATCTAATAATTCAGGTGATAATACTTTAGTACTTAGATAATTTTCCTGTCATGTACATAAATTACTGAAATTTTAGGATAAGTGCATTTACTAATAGTGTTACAAAATTGTAAATTTTCTACCTTTAGAAGTATAAGTTAAATGTAAACATATGAAGTTAATATTTAGACGGAAAGTATTTCGAAATAGTAGTTCTAAATGTTAATTATAGGTGGCTAAAGTAAGATGAAAGATAAATATTTTTTATTATTATTCATATATTATTTCAAAGTGGTATGTCAACTCTTTTTTACGCGTACTTATCTATAGAAAAAGAAATAGCTATTTTCTTCTTTTAAGGGCTTATACACACGTCCCGATTTGGTCGGGTCCGACATCAGTGTTGCCACATTTCAATTCTACAAATCTGTATCGATAAGTGAAAAAATCTGTGTAAAATCTGTATGAGAACAGCTATAATTGTATAAAATCTGGACTATTCATTTGTAATATTAGGTATGTCTTATATATTATGGAGCGTAGATAGAGAATAACTATTTATTATCTGTCTGCGATTATGAATAGTCCAGATTTTATACAATTATAGCTGTTCTCATACAGATTTTACACAGATTTGTCGAATTGAAATGTGGCAACACTGATGTCGGACCCGACCAAATCGGGACGTGTGTATAAGCTATAATATTGTCCGATTTCGGCTTTTCGTTTGTGTTATTAATTCATAATTAACTAGGCTTGCGTAAATATCTTTTATTAAAATTTTCAAATTAGTTGACGCTATACTTCTTTTTAAAGAATAAAACAATTACCTATTCAAGCAATTGACATAATTTAACATTTTCTTGCAATTTAAGGGATGAAAAAGGTTAAAATTTCTATAATCGACCAATGATCCTCTTAGTAAAATTTTATTTGGTTAATTACGAATTATAACTTTTATTTCTGTTGTTAATAAATCCTGACAAGGCTCTATTTGCAGAGTCCTCATAAAAATTCAATTGGAATCTTTTTTAATATGGCAACATGTTACCTAAGACTTATTTTGCCTTGTCAGGTTGTATGTTTATATTTTATAATTTGCAATATTATTGTAATTTGCACTTAAAATATATATTTTTTTATAGTTTTTGCTAAAAACTTTCGAGTTAGTCACAGTAAACAGAATAATACATCATTACAAAAATACAAATTAAAATAATTTGAGTAAATAAATAGAAACTTTTGTTACTATTGTTTAGATATTTTAAAACAGACAGACAGACAACCAAGTGATCCCATAATTCATCAACTGGCAGATAGATGGCGCCATATTAAAAATGTATGAAGAAACCCCCGAGCGGTTTTTCTGCCAGTAGAGAGGGGGTCTCGTTATTTCACTTGAGGTATGAAACCCTAAAAATACATAATTGTCTAAATAAATAAGCAACTTTTTGTACCTATTGTTTATAAAAATACAAATAAAAAGCAACTTTGTATTTAAAAATGCACAATTGTGACTAAAAATAGCAACTTTGTATCTTGTAAAATACAAAAGTGATTAAAATAGCAACTTTGTATTTAAAAATACAAAAGTGACTAAAAAAGCAACTTTGTATTTAAAAATGCACAATTAAAAATAGTAACTTTATATTAAAAAAAATACAAAACTGATTAAAATAGCAACTTTGTATTAATTAACAAAATACAAAAGTGACTAAAAATGCACAATTGTGACTAAAAATAGTAACTTTGTATTTATAAAAAATACAAAAGTGATTAAAATAGCAACTTTGTATTAAAAAATACACAAGTGACTAAAAAAAAATCACTTTATGGAGCTCGTACGAATGCATTAATATTTTGTTTGTAAACCCCGCTTTCGTTATATTGTAAGTTACATAATAAGTATAGAATGAAACAATTTTATATTGAGTTTTATTTAATTTGAAGAGTGATTATAACAGAATTTAGTAAATGTGAGATTTACTTAATAAATGATGAACAAGTACTTTATTGGTTTTGTTTTTTCCTACATAAACTCTATTTTTTTACTTTTTAACTAAAATTTTGTAATAAAGGCTATTGCCCCGTTGATTAAGTAGTAGGTATATGGAGAAAAGTGAGGAGTTCCGCTTCTTACGTACGTTTTTAATAGAGGTTAGATTAGGTACATCCGGATGTAGCCTTAGCACATTTAGCATCCGTCTAATTCTGTCGACTTGACATTTTTTGCAATAAAAATCTAAAATTAATGCTTGACAGCAGAATCAATAAGATCCCCATTGGTTTCCATTTTGAAGCCCTTTAGTTTCCAATTTGATCCCCTATAGTTTCCATTTTGATCTTCTTTTGTTTCCATTTTTGAAACCCTATTTTACTGTTTTCTAACATCATCTTCCGAAAACATGACGCATGACGTCATACTTTTTTGTGAATGCAAGTTCATCAATTTCATCATTCATCAATTTATTAGACGTTATCACGTAAAAACATTATTTGACCAACCACGAATGCAACACCACTTTTTCTTCTGTATAAAGTGGTCATTGGTCTGTAAAAAGTACTAGGCAATCAGAAGGTAGTAGAAGGTATAAATCACACTTATGAAAGAAAGAAAGAGAGATATGTATCTATCTCTTTCTTTAATTTTTCTTCTGAAAAAGTAGATAAAATATGTGATGGCAATGAAGGTATTTCACATTAAATATCGGATTGTTTTTTGTGGGATACCTTCTACTGAGTTCTGATAGCTTGGTACTTTCGTACGGACCAAATGTCAATTTACACAGTCACGGAAAGAGGTGTTGGTGTTACAGGCTTGCTCCTATACGAAGCAGTAGGTATATCTTCTACAGAGTTCTTACAGCCTAGTACAAACATCCTATAAAAATCTTGTGAAGTAGGGAACACTTTTCGTAGTTCATTGCAACAAGCTAAGCTACGTATACTGATTCGTATGAGAGCAAGCCCTTGCACACCACCACTGTCCGTTACTGTACTGTCAGTTACCGTTTAAATTGTATGATAGTAATTGGTCTGTAAGTACTAGGCTATCAGAACTCAGTTGAAGGTATCCAACAAAAAACAGGAGAAAATTTGAAGAAAAAGAGAGATAATGTTTATTACACTATCTCTCTCTTTCTTCAATGAAGAAATAATGAAAAAAGAGAGATGTTTATTACATTAAATCTCTCGCTATGGATCGAGTGCACCCGAGATATTTAGATAGTTCGAGGGTGTAATAGCTATTTACAACCGAGGTAAGTATACCTACTACTTTACATCATTCATGCGAGGTAAATAATAGTACATTGTTATCCTAGGTGTGAAAGTCACTCATTACAAGTCCCGAGACGGAGTTTGGCGCCCGAGCGTAGCGAGGGCGCTAATAGTTCGAGGGACTTAATGAGTCTTTCACCCGAGGTAAACACTGTGCTTTTCATTACGAATAATCCATAAAATTCTTCCTAACAACGAGATTGAATAAGAGACTCCATACTACCTGATCCTCTTACAAGGTTGGGACCAAAGAGGTTATATACATGTAGTGTTATTCTTTGGTGCTACCTAAAGCAAGGAGGTTAGGTTTTTGAAGTTCCTAATGCGTAATGATACTGATACTGGCTACATGCAGATTGCACAAGTCGTGCGAAGCCATAATTTGACATGACAGCTGTCATTGAAAGTGAAAAGCCCTAGGGCTGGAAATTTTATTTTCTACACGCTCTTCAGGCATATTTAGACCTACTTTCGGAGTATGAGTAATGAAAAACATTTTTGTACGACATCTTCGGCTTCAAGATGACAGAAATCAGGCGTGCCGACCACTTATTCATCAGACGAAGTACTTGACATGAACTAGCATAAACTTGTTTGTTCTTTTTTAAAATTTTAATACAGTCGTCGCAAGTGAACAAACATTTAGCACATGATTTAGTTCAAATTAAATGCCGCCATTTTCATTTTTTTACAGTAAAAAAGGTACGAACTCAAATTCTATGAGTAAAAATCATTTTATAAAAAAAATTGTTTAACCAAGGAGTTTTGCATAGCTTGAACTGAAATGATATACCGCCATTTTTATAGTTTTTCAGTAAAAAGTTTCGTAATTTTATAAGAAAAGAGATTGGTTAACCAAGGAGTTTGACATAGCTTGAATGGTAAAGTGAACTTTACAATTCAAGCATTCACCCTATGTTAAATTCTCTTTGCCCTATGCTTGAATGGTAAAGTGATTTGAAAATGGAACGTTCCATCTAACTAAACAATGCACTGTGTTGTACATGACAACTTTAGTTTATCTAATTTATCAAAAAATCTAAAAAAACTCAATAGGGCCCAACTTTATTCAGTGAATGACAGATTCTAGGGCTGAGGGGGGAAATTACCAAATAAAAATAAAACAAACTTTTCTCACATTTATTTTAATTATAATTAGTTCATGATAAAGCTTAATGAAATCACCATTACCTATATACCACAAACATCAAGAAATACAATATTTTGTTCATGAGTTATTATATTTTGTGCTAAAGAAAAATGCTCTAATATCCAAACATGAATAAGTACATACTATAATATTAAAACATAGTGCCGGCCAAGCGCCATCTTGTCATCTGAAGTTAGGCTTTCTCAAAATGGCGGTGGTCCTATCCTATATTTTTTCTAATAGCCTTTTAGAACATTTTTATCATCTATAAAACTTTGGTAGATAAAATAGTACTAGAAAAAATGCTAAAGGAATGTATCATAAGATTCAAATTGGGAGAAATCTAGAGTCACTAACATATAGCTAGATACTAAAGGCTCAGAAATGTTCCTAATTGAAACAGCCACGAAATGCTTTTTTTTTTCTAGTAATGGCTTTGAATTGTGCATTATAGCCAATGTCAAGTAATATTTAAATTACAACCCAAATAGACTGAAATTGTGTCAGCTGGTTCATCACATTCTTGTGCATTTAACTCAAGTTTCATTTAGGAACATTTTTGAGTGTTCAAAATGACTACTGATCTAATGAAATTCCTTTATAATTGGCAGTAAGTATGGTAAGGTGACATAACACTGGGTAGGTGGGTGACGATGGGTCGTAAAAGTCAGATGCTTTAGTCTTAGCTAATTTGAAAACCTTTGGTTTGTGGTTGGAGATTGTTATTTTTTAACTAGCATGCTGTCAATTCATAATCGCACAAGAGCTAGATTGAAGCTTTGTCGAGGTATCTCGTGAATCATATCTGGGTAAAAACTCCACTTTGATTAGAATTCATAAGATCAATAGATCTATATCTGACTAGAAGATATATTATTTCTACAGCTTAAAATATCTCAATGAATTATTACATTTCTCTAGATAGATCTTTGTTTCACTCTAAGGAGTTTATTTCATACCATAGCCATGGTTTGTTTTTTTTTAAAGAATTGGAGTTCCTCAAGGCTCTATGTTTGTGTCCCTGTTATATTAAACATTCACATAAGAATCGAGTGAATAATTCAGTTAATTCTATAACACTTAATCGCTCTCAACCTCAAAGTTTATGAATTACAAGTTCTCTATCTCCCAAAGGTTTTCATCTACTAATAACACGGCATCTAACGTAGTGTTTGTTTATTCCAAACGTAGCAGTTCCACGTCGAAGATGAGAGTGGAGTTGGGAGGGATGACTCCGGGGTGACCTTGTTGCCCGTAAGCGAAGTCGGGGGTGCAGGTCAGCTTCGCCCGTTCACCTACTGACATCTGAAATTGGAAACATAATAGTATTTTAGACCAAACCTCGGTAAATGCATTAGGAATATCAGGATAATATTGCAAGGCATTCCACACATCGCCATCTAGCCCCAAGCTAAGTAACTACTAGACTTGTGTTATGGGTGCTAGGCAATGGATATACTACTTTTCTTTTGTAAATATATACTTATAATACATAGAAACAACCAGACCACAGATAAATATCTAAGCATAAATACTTGTCTGAGGCGGGAATCGAACCCGCAACCCTGTGTCTGGCAGACCAGCATGGTGACCATTGTGCCAACTAGGTCGTCGACATAATAAGTAGCCTATGTGTTATTCCACGACTCTAGCTACATCCCAAGTTTCATTGCAATTTGTTCAATAGCTTCTGCATGTAGAGGTAATAGACAAACTTTCACATTACTATCACTACATAGTATAAAACAAAGTCGCGTTCTCTGTCCCTATGTAAACTTAAATCTTTAAAACTACGCAACGGATTTTGATGCGGTTTTTTTTAATAGATAGAGTGATTCAAGAGGAAGGTTTATATGTATAATACCGCCCCGGCTTCGCACGGCTATATTATGCATGTATTATACATATAAACCTACCTCTTGGGAACATAGGGACAGAGAAAGCGACTTTGTTTTATACTATGTAGTGATAGTGATAAGACTAGTCTCAAGTCATTGCATGCCTAGGAAAACTTGTATAGCTGTGTTACTGGAACTCAACCTTTGATTAATATAAGGACATTTTTTGATGTGATAAAGTCTATTTAATTGATGAACACCAGCAGCACTCACAAAAAAAGGTGTGGTCATCTCCCACGTTCTGTTATTGACAAGGTAATTGACAGACAAAATTTTTTTAGAAACAAAAAAAAACCGTAGGTTGTGGGTTCGATTCCCAATGTAGAACTAATAATGCAAAGCTTCTGTATGTATTTATAATTCTTATGTGTTGTATTCGCTTTCTGGTTTCCATATTACAAGGCTAGTTGTTTTGGGCTAGATGGCATTCAGTATTTAATTTTATTTATTAGCTATATCTTGTAGTTTAAAGCTACAACTTATAAAATAAATAGCTTGACCTATTGTCATCATTAAACACAGCAATGCCCCCCAGGGGTCATATGCGAACTTGCATGTCCATCATTGTACCAAATGCAAATAAATGAAATGAAATGAACACTCAAAGAACAGAAGGGATCATACGTGGAAGGTCAAATACGCATTAGGTCAAACACTCAAAATGACAAGAGCATGTAAGTTATCGCAAAATGTCAAAAACGCATATTGTCAAACACGTATATTGGTCAAACACGTATATTGTCAAGAACCCCAAATGTCAAACTCTTCAGCTTCAAGGTATTCTAAGAGTTCACGCTTTGGTCAAAAACAGATAAAGACAAATAAAACATTTTGGATTAGTTCTTGAAATACAAAACCTAATGATATATTTAACTCAGTGAAAAGAAAGAAGACTTGCTGTAAGGTTTGTAAGCTACATAAAGTGAATGAGTAACCTACCTACCTTCCTACCTATGTAAGGAACTTATATATTATTTGAACATCATATAAAACTACATTCTAGGTACAGTCGGCTGCATAATTGCAACCCTCGGTAAAGTTCGAAAATTACTATTATTGGAATGTTTGCATTCTAATAATTTTTGTTTGATTAGTTGATGAGTTAGAATACGTTAAACTTTACCTAAAGCAGGTGCCTAGAATCTTGTTTGTGTTGAAAACATTCTTATAACAGCCGTTTTGGAGCTCTACGGTGGGTCTGCAATAATACAGTCGACCGTACTTGCCTTTTTTGTGTGAGGATAGAGTTGGCTGGCCCAAGAACTACTTCCCCTCAGTTTAGTCTACCATATCCAGAAGAGAAAATTTGTCAATACTTCTGGTGCCAACTAAGCCGCGGATATTATCACTATGTTTTCCTTCACCGTGAATTTACCTAATATAAATTTTTCTTAAGAAAAATCCATTGGTGCAAGACCTTCAAACCCTTCAGAATGAAAGTCGATGTATCTGCCACTAAGCCAACACCGCTCATTACATTCTAGATACATTCTAGATGAATTTAATTTTGATTTCATGAGGTATTTACCTTTGCAACACCCTCGTCCCAGCCTCGGATCACCTCTCCCTTGCCGATCTTGAACTTGAAGGGCTTCCCACGGTCGCGCGACGAATCAAACTTGTTCCCGTTCGTGAGGGTGCCTGTATAGTGCACCACTACAGTCTGACCCTTCTTCGGGTATGTTGACTCTGGGAAACACATTTTTATTTTATTACTAACAAGCTGTGGCCCATGACTTCGTACGTGTAGTTCTGTTTTATGTCCCAAAACCTTCCTCTTGAATCACTCTATCTATACATATAAAATGCTTTGTCCTGACTGACTGACTGACGGATCAACGCACAGCCTAAACCGCTGATCGTAGAGACCTGAAACTTGGAGGGTGTGTTCTTTGTATGACGTAGGTCTCTGATAAGAAAGGATTTAGAAAAATTCAAACCTTACGCGGGCGAAAGCTTGTCTATTTATAAAAACCGCATCAAAATCCGTTGCGTAGTTTTAAAGATCTAAGCATACATAGGGACAGACAGCGGGAAGCGACTTCATTTTATACTATGTAGTGACTATCAACCAGTTAAGTCCCAATTCGGTGGGAATATTGGGATAAAAAGTAGCTTATAACACTCCCAATGAATCAATGTATCCTCATACCAAGTTTCATCTTAATTGGTCCAATAGTTTCGGGGCCTATTCAATGCAAATAATCAAATTTTTCCTCTACCACCTGTAATTAGGGGTTTCACTAGAATTAAGTACTAATTCCGTGGAGATATCAGTTTAAAAAGTCACTTGTAATTAGTTGTATTAAGTAAGTAATTAGGGTAATTTTGTATGTGTTATTCTAGACATTCAGCTGTCTACTTATTTAGCAAAAATCGAAATCGGTTCAGTAGAGTGATTGAGCAATAATAGTTACACAAAGTTTTGATTATATACCTAGACCTATGTTTATTTCTATATCTATGTTCCTATGATTCTGGACTGGCTGGGATAGGCAGCAACTCAAGCCATATTCACTCAAATGAAAGTCAGGCGCAAAGAGGATATACTTAATGTTAGGCGTTCACATTTTTGCAAAATTACAAAATCTTTCATATTTATCGCGATTGAGAAATATTGGGAGATAATTAACACTCAATTAGCAAAATAATTGCTTCAACCTTCATGATTTGCTAAAATCACGAAATGTCGGCGCTGTAATGCCGGCAGATTAATCGAACTTCGAAACCTAATAAGAATAACCAAGAGCTGTAAATATCAAAATTTTTAGTACTTACCATCTCCAGGGTTGATTGTATCAACCTGGACACCCATTATTTATTCGTAAAAATAATGGAAATAACGAAAAATTCGCAAAATACGAACACACAACGCGGTTTCGATCACAGAAGAATAGATAATTTTTTTTTTTTTTTTCAAAATGGCGTTTTTAGTGATGGGGTGCGGCTTCGAGTGTGACATAAATAAGCAAACAATCGACTAAAATGGACCAAAATCGAATTTTCTCGTCTAGTTAAAGTCATGTTTACATGACATAATATTTTTAGCGAGTATAGTTTATGCGCTGCAATTTAACCTTTCATTGAGCCGGATCACATCGGCTTATAGGAATAAAAAAAAGCAGGTAGCTTATAGGTATGCCAGTTTCCAAATATTACAACGTTTGATTTTTAATATTTAATTTGTTACTAAGTTGTGGCATAGAATACTAAGGTTAGTGATAATGCCATTTACATTGGCGGTTTAATTTATAGAAAGAAAATGAAATGTACTAAATGCAGAAAAGTAGATACCTACTTATCGTACTTTCATTTTAAAGTTTATTTTGACTCAGTACTCGTCAGTGACGGTAAACTTTATTAATGTCAGTGATGCACTGTCACTGACGAGTACGGAAAGCCTAGTACAAAAAGTATGCAACAATAATAGTATCTTTTTTACGAAAAAGATACGTTACAGAACGGCACGTGTCGGCACTGTTCTGTGCGGATCGGCCTTAAAAACGGCAACGACAGTGTTGTACTGACTGCAACTGTTTTATTTTTGTTAGAAGGCTGTAATACTTTTCTACACAAAAAAAGCTAATTAATAAAACAATGAATTATACAAATATAAACATTTTATTAACAAATATTATCGTACATTCTTAATTTTAACAATCGCACAATGTCAGCTTGACAAATTATTTCAATTGTTTTATTTACGGGAATTACTTAGAGCAATTTAAATATTGATTGATTTATTAAACAATTAATGCGTATGTGTCAATTTGATAAACTTTAATGTTATTAAAATAAAACAATCAGTTTCTTCAATATTGTGTGTATGCAAATTAATTACAAATTTACATACACACAATATTGATTAATAAGAATCTACCTATGTGTATTAGTTGTGCATTTTACTGTGTTAAAATCACAATTGCTATTTTAATTCAATAGTGATAGTGTTTGACCATTTTGGCGTCGGCTGCATGAAATCTCATCGAAAAAGCACTGAAGATATTTATTTAAACAAATAATACAAAACGAAGATTCGAATCTTTAACCATCTGACCTGATTTTAAAAATTATAGAGTAATCATGCTAATGTAACTAAGAAATCTCTAATCAAACGAAAAAAGGCATAAGTACGTTAAATTAGATTAAGTTTCACTAAGCATCTTTTTAAGATGGTCCTTAGAATAGAGAAGAGATTTTAGGCGCTGTCAAAGTGCGAATGAAGATTTTTTGCCACCTTAATATTAGTAAAGATAAAATGACACATAGATGTTTATTAAAGCTAAATATTTTCATCACAACACAGAATTTATAGACCAAAGATAAAAATATAATGGCCTCTACACATTTAAACACATCTAAGCTACCTATACACAGTCTAAAATACAGCAGACAATTGATAGATTAGATTTTTAAATTATACAAAGGTACTTTCTAAATAAAAATGAGTTTAATTTTATTGAAATTTTAGGCTTTGTTCCAGTAGTTTGTTTGGGAGAGTCAACTGACGAGCTTTTATTTAACTTGCACTAACTAACTTTGCTTGTTCGTATGTAAGTAAGTTGTCTGTCAAAAATGCGAGCTATTTTTCGACCATTTGTTGACATCCGATTAAGCTGCAATTTTGCATACAATAACATGTGTAATTATGACAATAACTTTTTTCATAATTTTGATTTTTAGTAGGTACTTAACTCAAAAAATACATCAGTAGTCAAAGCTTTGTTCTCATTTTTATAATATTGAATGTTTTGAGGCGTAAAATAGACAAATCTACACCTAAGAAGGAAAGTTTACGTATTAAGGAGAGAGGAAAAGTGAAAGATAAGAATTTTAACAAGATTGGTGACAAATTTCATTTAGGTAAATATTTAGTAACAAGGAAAGAAGATAGGAACATTAATATTGTCGGTATTTCAGAAGAAACGATGATATGTGTGTCTTAAATGCTCTTTCAGGAAAAGTATGGATATGAAAAACGAAGGGCGCAAATATTAGCCAAAAACGCCATTCGCCTATAACTTAATTTGTTAATTATTGCATTGAAAATCGTCGGTAAGAGTCTTGTTGTTTGGGTGGGTTATTGTATAAACTCTTAGTGGTGAAATAAATAAATAAATAATAATAAATATTTCAGGACATTCCACACATCGCCATCTAGCCCCAAGCTAAGTAACTAGACTTGTGTTATGGGTGCTAGACAACGGATATACTACTTATATACTTTTCTTTTGTAAATATATACTTATAATACAGAAATATATCTAAGCATAAATACTTGTCTGTGGCGGGAATCGAACCCGCAACCCTGTGTTTGGCAGTCCGGCATGGTGACCATTGTGCCAACTGGGTCGTCATTTTCCTTTATGTTGGTATAATTTAACAACAAAAGTTTCTAGAAAACCAATAATTATACAAAAATGTAGGAAAAAAACTCACCAAACAATACAATACAAACGGTACACACAACAACAATTTTTCATATAAGTTATCGGCGAAAGGCATTTTGCGTTTGGCCCCTAATGCACCATAAACAATGTTTTGATCTACCATAAACAATGTTTGAACCACAAAATATGTTATCATGTCAATTTAAATATTTTTAGGGCATACATTGAGCTTTATTTACTACAGTTCAATTATGTCATATCTAATGATATTTTGAGAATTACTATAAATTATTTGAAATAAAACAATAGTTGATGTTCTCTTTATCTCAATAATTGATGATATAAAAATATTGTGTATTGGTGATATACTTTAGCTACTATTATATAATATTTGGCAATTCTTTGGCTTATTAACTACAAATATATCGAAAACTTAAAATTTTTAACATATTAAGGGCCAATTGCAACAAGATTTCAAAATCTGAATTTTACCAAACCTAGATTTAGTCCATACATTTTTGTCAGAAAGCAAAAATAGAGTTTCACATAGCATCAAAAAGACAAGTTTAGATTCAATAAAAATCGAGATTTTGAACTTTTGCTATTAGTGGCCTTAAGCCATTTTTTTAATGATGTTACAATAAACACAGCCTCGTATATTTTGTTTATTTGGTGAGTAACAATAGACCCTAAAAGGCTGTTTGTATAAAATCACAAAACTGATTTTAACCTTTATAAATATTTTAAAAAGTAACTAGGTTCATAAAATCCTATGTAGGTAAAGTGCGTTTAATACGTAATAAAAACTTATGTCGAGAAATAAAGGTTTATTTAAATATCACAAATGTCGCGCGCTGCTCTGATGCAATATTTAGACACACCTAAAACTCACCTTTTATTTATTTTTTAAATTAAAGGTAAATTAAAGGTAATAATAGTTATTTTGTGTTTTTATACGAATTTTCTTAGTGGGTCCTTATAAGTGTGTATACATTAAGCGGAATTTCGTATTTGTCACGTATTTTATACATAATTTCACACAAAAGCATTTAGTTTCCTACTTACAACAAATAACACACGACTTTTCCTAACATTTAAGCATGTATATTAAAATATTTTTAATCATGAGCCATTGGTGGTAACGATGTAAACAAATCAAATAATAATAATATTTATGCATTTTTTGCAAACTCGTGTGAATACTTCTTAAAGTTTCAAAAAGAACTGGCTGTAAAGAAAAAAATAAAACCAATTTAGTCGATTATTTTAAAATAATCGATTAGTGTGGCATCACTTGAAATTCGTTCGGATATCGGGACGGAGGTAGCGTTCGCGTTCGGAAACGCTTACGGTGTAGCCAGTTCGGGTTCTTCCTCTTGATTATGCTTCGCAAGAGCAAGGAGGATCATCGTCAGTTGTTTTCTGCTGATTTTACCCTCCGAGCTGTATTCAACACCTTGCAAAATGGTCTCTTCGAATTCTAGAAGGTCTTGAGCGTCATAGTCCTGTAATTTAATATATTATAAAGTTTAAAAGTTAGGTACAGCTTTACAGCTTTAGTACAAGTTAGATACGCTTAAATTGTCTTGTAACGAACGCATATACCTTTTTAACTAGTTCTAAAAGATCCTTTAGGAATCCCCGAAGCTCTTCATTTTCGATGGAACCATTGTTATCCTAAAAATAATAAACTGTTAACAAAATGGTTAGAGGTGCCTATTTTTAAGATCTAAGTTTCCAAATAGGTTGGTAAAGTTAAAGCTAAAGTTAGGTAGGTACTTAAATCTTATTTTAATCGATAATTATTATTACTTAGTTCCTAAAGCTGATAAATAGTACTTAGCTGTAATTTTTTTGTTATAAATGGCGCTTCAGTCGTAAATAAAAAGAAAGCTTTTATGTGGGCCTGTAGCTAGGTACTACTTGAAAACGACGCTAGACCCTTGGGTCTTTGGTTTATGCTTCGCCGAGTAGATTTTACCCAAAATGTAAAAACGGATCCCTATTACTTCCGTTTTCCGTCCGTCTGTCTGTCACCGGCTGTATCTCATGAACCGTGATAGTTAGAGAGCTGAAATTTTCACACAGTCTACTATATAAAAATAAGTCGGGTTTTCCTTCCTGACGCTATAACTCCAGAACGCACGAACCGATTTCCACGGTTTTGCATTCGTTGGAAAGGTCTCGGCCTCCGTTAGGTTTATAGCAAAGAAAATTCAGGAAAAGTTCTGGTGGCGAAACGGAGTACGCCGGGTTTGCTAGTAATTTATGTATTTCTGTTGCCGCTAAAACATCAAATAAGTACTAAAAACAGAAAAAAAATAGCGTGGCTCCCATACAACATGGTAAGTATACGGAACTCTTCGTGCGCCAGTTCGTCTCTCACTTGGCCGGTTTTTAGCTTTACTTAGTTTGATACAAGATGGCGCTTTAACTTACCCTATCATATAAAGAGAAAACTCTCTCGATGTCATCCTTTGTTAATTTCGTGGCTCCCTGTCAACATATAAAATTAAATTAGTACAAGGAACATACTGAAATAACACAAAACTAAATAAATATTAAGTAAGTAGGTACTTAAAATATTAAATAAATAAAATTCTACGACTTTGGAAAAACTAACATTTTTCCGAAAATTTTGAGGTTATGTTTAACCGAAAATCAGCTGTTGCTTATACACGGAGACTACGGAGAGGTCATTAATACTCTTAAGGTAGACGCAGACTGATCAGAGCCGAAAGAATCGAATTTTTGCGGCCCACGGGAAAAGGTACAGTCGGCTGTATAATTGCAGCCCTCGGTAGAGTTCTAAAATTACTATTATTGGAATGTTTGCACTCTAATAATTTTTGTTTGATTAGGTAATTGATGAGTAAGAATACTATACTTCACCTAAAGCAGATGCCTAGAATCTTGCTCGTGTTGAAAACATTCTTATATCAGCCGTTTTGGAGCTCTACAGCAATCAACAGCAGCGTCAATCAGCAGCAGCGTCAGCAATTATGCAGCCGACCGTACCTTATATTAATAGAGATAAGGTCCATTTATATTTTTTATATTTCGCCTCTGATGATGCGTTCGACTCTGATGACGTCATCGGAAATATAGTACCTAAATGTAGGTATCTTATCTCTATTATTATTAGGTACCTACCTTTTCCCGAGGACGGCAAAAATTCGATTATTTCGGCTCTGATCAGTCTGCGTCCACCTTTGAGATTATACTTACCTATTTTTTAAGTTGTAGGTATTGAACGTTCTAAGTCTGAATGACCTTTACCTACTTAAAAATTTACGAATCGAATTAACATAACCTCAAAATTTTTCAAAAATGTTTTAATTTCCAAAAGTCGTAGTTAGTACAAAAGTAGCTTTCAACTGCTTCCTTATAGCATTACCAATAACCCTGTATTTAGCTACGTTTCAAACAAAAGCGAATTATTACCATCACCGAAGCACCTTTTCCTATGTTTGTATTTAGGTAAGTATATTTATTTTAGACTTAACCACACCAAGTTAAATAAACTAACTTCCTATTTAAAAAGCTATTAAGGTTGTTAAAAAAAATAACAATTCTAAGGCTTTGGGTAGACCGGCTCACGACATCTGAGGGTGTTTATCCGCCGCAAGTCGTCCCATTTGCAAAGTATCCCATTAAAAACATCGTACCTTGTCCCATTTATAATTTTTAACCGACTTCAAAAAAGGAGGAGGTTCTCAATTCGTCGCGTATATATATATATATATTTTTTATGTATGTTCGCCGATTACTCGAAAACGCCTGGACCGATTTGGAAAAATCTTTTTTTGTATGAAAGGGGATAACTCAGAGGTGGTCCCATAAAAATTGAATGAAGATCTGATGAGGATCTTCGGAGTGATGAACAGAATTGCACCTCGAGAGTGCAGCAAATTGTTCAGTTTTACGTATATAGGTTACAATACAACTAATAATTGTATTGACTAAAAATGGTTATCTGTGAAGTCGGTTTACGGATTTACGAACGATAATTTTACGTGATAACATAAGAAACCGATGTTTTTTTTTGTTTTTTCATTTATATGTCTTTTTATAAATAAGTCTTCTATTCGTCAATCGTCACCATAACACAAGCCCAGATGAGCGATATTATTATTAAACAACGTGCTGTGCAACAGCGTGCTGTATGAAATCACTGTTGACAGGACGTCACCGGAACGTGACAATGACGTCACACAATGGGAACGTGACAATGACGTCACCCAATGGGAACGTGACAATGACATCAACTTTTATGTGAATGCACTTTACTTTACTTTTCTTGACTTTCTTTATTTTTAGACTTTTTTTTAGTTATATTAACAATATGGATCTAAAAGTCTGAAATAAAACACTGAGTTTCTTCGTGTCTTTTTCTCACTTACCAATGAGATGGCCTACCTAAGTTATGACACACATAATTTGTGGATTTTTAATGAGAAAATTTGCGAAAGGGACACGTTGCAAATATAGGACGAGTTAAGCATGCACCGACGCAACGCCGAACGGATCGAATTTTTGCCGTCCACAGAAAATGGTACCTTATAATAATAGAGATAAGGTACATTAAAATTTATTCATTTATTTATTACAGAGTCGGCCGCCTCTGACGATGCGGACGACTTTAATGACGTCATCGGAAATATAAATGTAGAACCTCTATTATTATAAGGTACCTTTTTCCGTGGGCGGCAAAAAATCGATTCGTTCGGCGCGTATCAATCTGCGTCCACCTTTATGCTCTCGTCAAGGAAGAGAAAGAAACCTTTTTTACAAGCTTTTATTTATCTTCACCATAATAAAAGCTTGTTTTCTTTCTAGGTCTGTGATTGGTTCACCCATAGCTTTAAGTTAGGACTTACCTCTATGCCTTCCTATGAGTGCAGAGTGCAGACAGGCAGACATAAGCATTAGTGTAAGGACAGATAGACAGACAGACAGGCAAACAAACTATAAGACATGCTATTTGTTAGTATTTGAACGTGTTTTATATACAGATAATGTTGAGATTTTCAAAAATATACACTCTGTTTAATTTAAGGTGAAAGGGTACCTGCGCTCTCTCCATACAAACGTAGTCGACTGTTTCCTCCCTGGATAATGACACTAGCACAAATATTGTTGTGCCATAAATCCTATAACTGCCATGACTATGCCCCTATGTTTTGGTTTTTTCATTTTCTAATTATCATAGAAATTAGGATTAAAAAATAAATAAAAAAAAACAAAAAATAGAGGGGCATGGTCATGGCAGTTATAAGTTTTATGCACCAAAAATATTTGCTCCAGTGTCATTATTCAGGGAGGAATAGTTTGTATGGAAAGAGCCCCCGGTACCCTTTCCTCTTAAGATATAATTATTTGGGTATATTATACAATGTGTTTGGAGAAATGGTTACGAAAGGGGGGTTTTTTTAGACGTTTAGGCGAACAACATTTGTTCTGCAACTTTTGTATTTATTTTATTTTTTGACGTGATATAACGTCTTATAAATTGATGAACACCGGCAGCACTCACAAAAAAGTGTGACGTCATCGCTCACGTTCCGTTATTGACAAGGTAACCAACGTGTTTTCTTATGACGTTATATCGTAAAATTATCGTCCGTATAAATCGACTTTACAGACAACCATTTTTTCCTTTTAGGTTTTGTATTGGAAAATCAGCTGTTTTCGGCAATAAAGATTTCAGACTTATAATCTATACTTATAATATTATAAAGCTGAAGAGTTTGTTTGTTTGTTTGAACGCGCTAATCTCAGGAACTGCTGGTTCGAATTGAAAAATTCTTTTTGTGTTGGATAGTCCATTTATCGAGGAAGGTTATAGGCTACTTTTTATCCCGATATTCCCATGGGATCGGTAGTTACGCGGGTGAAACCGCGGGGCGCAGTTATTTATAATAGTAGTCGAATCTCTAAAAGCAAATAAAACTCAAACGTCAATGACCTCAAACTCTAACAGCAGCTGATTTTTACTTAAATTTTTCGAAAAAAAAAAAAAAAAAAAAGTTTAAATACTCAAAGTTGTAGAACAAAAGTTGTTTGCCTAGACGTCTATAACAACCCGCTTTCGTATTAAAACCCCTCGTCCAAACACATTGTAACACCTATTTAATTTAAATATAATAAATACCTACCTACTAAGTATACTTATTTATAATCAAAAATTGTTTTATATTTTAATTTTCTTTCTGTTTTTAAGATTATGTGTAATGAAATGTTTATTTATTATTTTTCAATAATGATAAATACATATTTCTTGCAAAATAATGCATGATAAAATGTATGCAATTCACAAGTTATGCATGATAAATGTATACATGTTACAATTTAAAAAATGTCGTAAGGAATGTATGTGTTAATAAAATTAAATAGAAATAGAAAAATGTGTTGGAAGGAAAAAATAACCATTGATAATAAAACAATTAAAGCAAAAATAAAATATGAAAGGAAATGAATGCAAAGTACTTAGAAATATGTGGTAGCTACGTACCTACCTTGCTAATTATTAAACGTTTCTAAGTGAAACTTTAGTTAAGCAATGCTTTTTCATATTACGTTCTGGAAAGTTTGTTCTACGACTTTTGAAAATTCCACTCTTTATTTTTCGAAAAAAATTAGGTTATGCTTGCTTGAAAATATCCGTCTTTAACCTTAGCACAGATTTTTTTATTGCTCTAAATTATTTGGAATTTTCAGCAAAAAAAATTTGAAAGCATCGAATTTTGAAAAGTCGTAGTTCAAAAATTGTACGTCTAAACGTCTAGAAAAACCTACTTTCGTATTAGGTTACCCTTGTCAAAACACATTGCCTGACTAATTATTAGATAAAACTAAATTTTAAATAGTAATTTACTAATTTTTGTAGAAATTTAATAAAAAAATTTGAATAGTACTTGTAATATTTTTTTCTGGTTGTTAGTACTTGGATGTTTTTTTAATGTATTGATAATTAGTGACAAAATAACAAGAAAATGAACGATAGAATTGTTTTTCAGATTGACAATAAAGCAAATATTTATCTAATATCTAACCTATTTTTAAGTAGTTTACCTATTTTTACGAAACATTTAGTTTTTAAATCATGTGGCAGGTGACCCTTACTATCCCCAGGTACCTTATATTTTGTATTCAGTTTGTTTTTGTAGAAATCTATATCTAAGAAAAATTAATAAATGACACGAAATCCTAAAAAATAATAAGTAAATGAAATAAATCCTCTATTTTTCCGTCTATTTTTCAATAAATATTAACAATGTATGAGTGAGTAGGTACGACGGAAATGAAGTGTCACTCACCTTGAACACCTGTCTACACAGGAAATTCTCCTTCACTGGTAGCAATCTGTATGGACACAAACAATATTATCCTAATAAAACTATATTTATATTAAAAATATATAAATATATTAAATAAAAAAATATAAAAAATAAATTTAATAATAAATATATTATTATTAAAGTTTGTTAAGTTTACACAAAAAATATTGAACCGATTGCTATGAAACTTGGTATGAATGTAGCTGCAGTTCTGGAATAACATATAGGCTTTTTATCCCAATATTACTATGGGATCAGGACTTATGCGGTTGAAACGGCGGGCGTAGTTAGTATTTTAGGGTAGATGAGTTCTTCGATTGATCGTAGCGATGAACTACGATCTTGTAGCGGCTCGTAGCTTAGGGGGCGTCCATAAATTACGTGAGGTGTTTTTTTTTAATTTTCCGTCCCTCCCTCCCTCCCTGGTGAGATGTCGTGAGATTTTATTGAACCCCCTCCCCCATCCCCCAATCTCACGTGAGATTTTTCAAAATGTGAGTTTCTTACGTAAATGCGTTGGATTGTTATTGTGAAAAGAAAAAAATTGGTTCGTGCTTTTATTTACGACTAGTTAAGAAAGACTAGTAATCAATATTGCTGAGAGAAATGAACTGTAGTAAATATAGTAGAGAAATGTAGTATAAATTTTTTTGTTTCAATCAGAATAAAAAATTGCGTGATATTTGCCGAGACCCCCCCTCTCTCCAACGTAAGATTAGATGAGATTTGACTCGACCCCTCCCCCCCTTAAACATCTCACGTAATTTATGGACGCCCCCTTATCGAATGCTAAGGTTTCGTAGCAGCTTGTAGCTAAATTTTGCTAGCAGCTCGTAGCACAACACTAGCTTAAATTTGGTGGCAGCTCGTAGCTAAGGTTTCGTAGCAGTTCGTCAACGCTAGCTAAGGCTTCGTAGTCTAATAGCTCGTAACAAAGGTTTCATAACTGCTCGTAGCTCAAGGCTAGATATATAGTAGAAGCTTGTTTCCTAAAAACCCCGAAACTCAATGAAAGTTAAGGTTTTGTAGCAGTTCGTAGCTCTAAGGTTTAGTAGCTATTCGTAAATCGTAGCTTATTATAAGCTAAGGTTTTGTAGCAGCTTGTAGCTAAGGATTCTTAGCAGTTCGTAGCTTAGGCTTTGTAGCAACTCATAGCTCAACGTTAGCTTAGATTTTGTGACAAAATCCTTCTCCTTAGGTCCCAATTACCCATTACTTCCCATAATAAGTTTGTGCAACTTACTTCGCCATTTCAGACAGTTGTAATCTACCATCCTTATTCGAGTCGAATACTTGGAGCTGAAACCATTTAAATACATAGAGATTAATCTATCTATAAATCTAAAATAAAAAAAATATAGGTGGCCTTGTCGCTGAAAGGGATTTATCCGAGGCAACCTTTGAATGTAATCTACATACCATCGTGTCTGTGTATTCGATCAACTTATCTTCGGATACGTCGTTGATTTTTTTCGCTTCTTTAAGTAAATCACGTAGGAAATTCTGAAAAATTAAAACAGCATAGGATGTTAGTAGGCAGGTGAAACTGTGTTAAACCGTTTACAGAAAAACACTGAAAAGTCGGTTTACGGACGATATTATTAAGTGATAACGTCATAAGAAACCGATGATTTTTTCCCTTATATGAAACTTATATAAAGGGAAAAAAGAAAAAGAAAAAATATATACAGGGTTACTGGTAATTATACTAGCAAACCGTTGAGAGCTACTTCTGTGCACCTAAACAAACAACTTTTGTTCTACGACTTTTGGAAAATCGAACACTTTTTTGAAAATTTTGAGGTTAGGTTTACCTGTAAATCAGCTATTCTATACACGGAGAGGTCATTAACCTTAAAATTTTACTTATTTTTTAAGTTTTATCTACTGTTCTTAGTCTGAAAGAGCTTTGTTTTAAAAATCAGCTGTTTTTGGAATTATATAACCTCAAAATTTTCATATTTTTTTACGAATATCCAAAAGTCGTTTTCTTGTTGTTTGTCAAGGTGCATAGAAGTTGCCCTCAACGGCTTACTAGTATAATTACCAATAGCCCTGTATAATTTTTTTCTTTTTTAAATTCATTTCTTTTATTTTTTTCCTTTATATACGTCTTCTATTCGCCACTCGTCACCATAACACAAGCCCAGATGAGCGATATTATTATTAAACAATATAAAAAAAACACGTGACGCGTGTCGCGTTTTATATTGCTGCGTGCTGTTATGACGCCATTGTTATCATGACTTCACCGGAACGTGACAATGACGACTCACAGTGGGAACGTGTCATTTTTCTAATTGCAGGTGTTCCATCAATTTATTAAACGTTATCACGTGAAAAAAAAAGATTTCTTGAAGCAAGAAATAATCCTCTCCCTATAAACGCTAGATAATAGCTTGTTACCTTCAATTCATCAGCCTCTATGTACCCACTGCCATCAGTGTCATATTCGCGCCAAATCTGTAAAACATTCGTATAAACAGAACTATTATAAATTTTGATATTTATCATGTATGTTATTATTTTGTGGTGATTGATATTTCGGCAATGTTGCAAACCCCATCTTCACAAGAGAGGATTCAACATTACAAAAATAAACGTATTGCGGGAAACGCGTTTTGAACAAACTTAATTTTAAACTTTTTAAACTCACACGATTTGTATTCATAGTAATTATTTTCCCGGGTCTTAATCGCGTATTTTTTGTTTTTTATTTCTCTTACCTCGACGTTTCGACTATGTTACAATAGTCATGGTCGCGAAGAGACGGGAAATACGCGATTAAGACCCCGGAAAATAATTACTATGAAACTTAATTTTGTATGCGTATAATATCGAAAGACAGACAGACAGACAGATTTTTGGATATCCTGTACTTGGTTATAATAATAGAAACATTAACAGTTTCCTACGGTATTTCGTTTTACAATTTTTTCGTAACGCTGGAATAGGTCCCGTCGCTGCCCGCGATAAGGTATTTCCTTCCAATATTAACGAAAAGATGGTACCTAAAATGAATTGCTTTAAAACTACTTGATCGATTTTGATGAAACTTGGTTAAAGGATACATTTAATCCTTGGGTGTAACCTAGGTTACTTTATATCCCGAAATTTTCACGGGATCGGGACTTACGCGGTGTTTTCTACGTACCTTCATAAATTCGACGCTCGACTCCAGTGGGTTGTCGAATCGGAATAGTAGAAGGAAGTTCTCCTCCATCGGCAAAAGTTGGGCTAACTGTAAATAAAAAAAGGAGATTTAATTTTTTTCACCACACCTATTTTTCTTTATTAATTTTTAGCCTATTCCGTCCCCTCTTTCTACTGTTCCCTGTTTAGTGCCAGCTGGGTCTGTGATGCGAGATTTTTATTTTTTATTGATTTTTTGTTTAAATAAATAAATATTGCAGGACATTCTACACATCGCCATCTAGCCCCAAGCTAAGTAACTAGACTTGTGTTATGGGTGCTAGACAATGGATATACTACCTACTTAAATACTTTTTCTTTTGTAAATATATACATAATATACATAGAAACAACCAGACCTCAGACAAATATCTAAGCATAAATAGTTGTCTGAGGCGGGAATCGAACCCGCAACCCTGTGATTGGCAGTCCGACATGGTGACCATTGTGCCAACTGGGTCGTCAACCCACGAGTCAACTGGGTCGATTAAGAAATCTACAACCTATTTTTCTTTATTAATTTTTAGCCTATTCTTTCCACTGTTCCCTGTTTAGTGCCAGCTGGGTCTGCGATGCGAGATTTTCATTTTTTATTGATTTTTTGATTGTATTTACCTCTCGTATATCAATCTTTCCGTCCTGATTGTCGTCGTAAGCCTCCATGAAACACGCTTTCAGTTCCACCAGCATCTCATCCGACACTGCTACCTGGAAAAGAAATTCATTCGTTAAATCTTGTGAAAACTCGGAGTAACCGATCTAAGTGGTAATAGATTAGAAACTTGTAAGGTAGCCGCGTCAGTGTCTGCGGTTACAGGTTTTAATTCGTCCGTCTACCCACATATCTAGCTAAAACTAAAAATATAAAAGTATCTACTATCAGCGCTCCGCGGTTTCACCCGCGTAACACCCGATCCCGCAATTTTTTAAATTGTATTTTATAAAAAGAAAGAAAAAAGAAAAAAAAAGAAAGAAAGAAAGTTTATTTGTAACCAAAAGTAACTAAAATATAAAATAAATAAAATTGCATAATACATATTGTGGTTACAAAAAGGAATACGACTCAGCTTATAGCGCTACACACCGCTACACAAGCAAGTGTGTAGCGCGCTGATTTTCAGTCGTATTCCTGAAAATAATAGGATAGTAATAAAAAAATAACTATCAATAACTAGCGACCCGCTCCGGCTTCGCACAGCTATATTATGCATGTATTATACAAATCCGTTGCGTAGTTTTAAAGATCTAAGCGGTCAAAGGGAAATAGGGACAGAAAAAGCGACTTTGTTTTATACTATGTAGTGAAACAGCAATCATAATACAAATACATCGGTGGCGACGCGAACATTCTTAACCGACTTCAAAGAAAAGGTGAAGCTTCTCAATGCGTTTGTCTTACTTCCGAACTACGTCATTCAACAACCGACTAGCTTTTGCCTTAATACAAATTATAAACTATCCTGACAAAACAATATCGAACAAAGTTTTAACTGGCACCAACTACATAATTTAGAGATAAGTACAATATTCGCAACAGCGCAGCCTTAGAAACTATGTAGAATTGTAGATAAGTATATACGAGTATGATAATAACGTTCCTTTTGATTAAAATATCTTTCACGATGGTAAGTGATGGGGTACAAAAAACCGGTCAAGTGCGAGTCGTACTCGAGCGCCGAGGGTTCTGTATATTAGATCCAACTCTCTTTCTCTACCCTTGCAGTGGTATGGTAATTACCAGTTTGACTTGACCCCTATTTCGTTTCGGCGCCCATACAATGTAAGGGTCAAGTTAAATTGGTCTAACTATGTATGTATGGGACCCCCTTCAATTTTCAACTTTTTTATTTTATGGAATTTTCCCTTTATTTCTGCGTTTGTTGCGTTTCGCCAAATTTCGTGATTCTAGGTCAAGGGTAGGTTCTAGGTATCATATAGGTTCTAGGTACCATATAGGTTTTCGACTCAAAACCTAAAAGGGATTTCCAGTTGACCTGGAGTTGTCAATTTTGGTTAAATGTAGCATCTTTCAGCACAAGTAAAGGGATTTGCAAAACCTATTTTGACGGATGTCTACGTCAAAATATCTTTTTCATCGTATGGCAAAAAAAAATTTTGAAAAATTCAACATCCACAGGGACGAAACCTCAGGTAAAGTCAAAGTTAAAATTGAAAGTCAATTCAATTCTGCCAATGACACGAGTTCAGCCAATAACGATTTTTGGAGAATGGAGGTTTGCTTAATATGACCGGTAAGTTGAGAAACAAACTTCCATCAGATAATTTTCTGGGGACAAAACAAGACCACACAATTTAACTACAAATATAAATACATATTATTCATACATCTAATATAAACGTCAAAATATATACATAAATAATAAATAAATATCACGCAAATTAAAATTTTAAGTTATGACTAACTGAAAAATAACATTTGGAATACGAATAGCTATTATGAATGAGACGTAGACATTCACTATTAAAGGATTTTGGAAAATTTAACACCAGACCACAACAACAGAGCACAATAGGAGAAGCTAATATTGGTTAGATTTGAATATCATTTTGCGATTCCGTTCTCATCTTTCACTACGTCAAGGCAGTTGAAGTAGGTAGGTAGAGAATCCAGCAAACTTCCCAAATGACTTCCCATTCTGAGATGCTGACAATAGCACCGGAACTTTCCACTTGTACAGCGAATAGAGTACCTACTTTTATACAGTACTTTTATCTTTATATACTTTCAGACCTTGGATTCGAGCTCAATGAGGAATTAAAAGTATTTCGTTTGTTTTTATATCTGCCTGTGTGTTCAGCTAAGAAAAATAAAAAGTCACTTGTGCCTCTTGAGGGTTTGGGGCAGTTGATCAAGGATGTGTTTGGTCAAAGTGCACGTTTGGCCAAATGAGTATTTCGTCAAAATAAACGTTTTGTCAAAACTTTGTCGAAGCAAGGGCTTATTCGGGGGTCTTTTTACGAGCGTATAAAGTATTTTCTAGGAAAGCATGCTACAACTTAGACAGCATCGTAATTTCCCATCGTGTGAGATAGTGGTCAAACCCTGACCTACCTTAAAAAAGTAAAAAGAAGCATGTCACATTATTGGCTTTTAATTTCACTAAATTGCGTTATATTGCAAAAGAAACGCCAAAATCGGACAATATTAATAATGTTTTTTGCATGGGAAAGAAAGTTGTAGCCCTCTTGAGAGCGTTTTCTCGCAGCTTCAGCAGTTCTCAATTTAAAGGGGGTATTATTAGCTGCATTTTAGTGCCCCATTAAAATTAAAAAATTACATTCTTACGTTAAATGTTTATTTCTGTCAAAAAATATTTAATATAATTATGCGTAATAAATTAAAATAATAGCTACTTTATCCTTCATATGCCCTAAAAGCAGTACCAAAACATAAACAGGTAAAAAAATCTAAGAAATGTGATTGAAATAATATATTTTCTTGGCACCTTGCATATACAAAATTAAATGTAAAGTCAAATTCAATTAAAAATCCACATTTCTTTATTCAGTTGGTATTATTACCATAATGACATTGAATGGTATTAAAAACTAAGTTAGGATGTGTGCCTTCGGAACGCGCCCACAAATGAGAAGAAAACTTAAAAACTCATGGGGTTCTCATTTTTTTGTGATCATGCTCACAAAGGTCAAGATTACAAATATTTCTAAGGTATCTTTAAAATGGAGAAATTAAAGTAATTTCCATGGGTTCTTATCATTAAATTAGGCAGCCGCCACCGGACAGTAATTGCTGGATTAATATTTTGAACCTGTAAATGGACATGTCAAATACATCTGTAAGTAACTTATTATAATAAAACACACCATGTGATATTAAACGATCTGTTTATTTTCCTGAGCCTACTACACGGTCAGACAATCTTAATTTCTTAAGTAAAAATTATGCATATTGCTACAAGCTATTGGTCCCGTCCCCAAATAAGTTTGTATCACTCTAGGGCTGGGAGAGCAACTTTGACATTTAATTTGATAATTGACACCTCTTGGCTGAAAAAAAAAAAATTAGCCGGCCCTTGAGGAAAGAACATTCCCCATTTAAAAAGCGGACCATCTATATAATCCATCTATGGAAATTAGAAAATAAATTTAAGAAAAAACTGTTATTAAAAGATCTAATTTTATTTTATTAGATTTTTTATTATTTTTTCTTTCTAATTTTAACAAAGTAGGTATTCAAATAACTTTTCTCTATGAAAGCGCTCGGTGTCTAGAAGGAATTTAAATGAGCTTCTGAATTGCAAATGGCGGCGTAAATGTACTAAAGTCCATTTGTGTTGTGTTTCATATACAGGGTTATTGGTATATAAGAAAGCGGTTGAGGGCTTAACCTTAACCTTATCCTGACAATAAAAACACAACAAAAAAAAATAGTTGTCTGTGAAGTTGGTTTACGGACGATTATCTTACGATATTTGGAACGAAAGTTCCTTATCGCGCGCTGCGAAAGGGGCCTAGACGGAAAAAGTTAAGACCAAAAGTTGTAACGACACTTTTTGCATAGAAAGTAAGCCAGTTATTTTCGTTTCGTCTTTCTATTTCGCATTGAACAGTGTGGTGTCGCGACGATTATTTACAAAAAAAAAATTACAATTCCTTCACTTAATTAATCGAAAAGAACTTCGTTCCATCCGGGTGTCCCTTGACACCTCTCAAGTTTTTTTTTAATTTTTTTTCCTTTATATTAGTCTTCTATTCGTCACACGTCACCATAACACAAGCCCAGATGAGCGCTATTATTACTAAACAATATAAACCAAACACGAGCGCGTTTTTTGTTTTATATTGCTGCGTGCTGTGTCACGTCATTGTTGACATGACGTCACCGGAACGTGACAATGACGTCACACAATGGGAACGTGACAATGCCGTCAACTTTTTTGTGAATGCAGGTGTTCCACAAATTTACTAGACGTTATCACTTTAAAAAGAATTAGCGAAATTGGTCCAGTCAGCCATTCACGTGTGATGCCGTGACAAAGGGAAATAGGGATTCATTTTTATAAATAGATATAGATATAGATAATAACATACAATGAATAATATGTAGGTAATTGTTACTAATCTATACTAATATTATAAAGCTGAAGAGTTTGTTTGTTTAAACACGCTAATCTCAGAAACTACTGGTTCGAATTGAAAAATTATGTGTTGGATAGTCCATTCATCGAGGAAGGCTTTAGGCTATCTAACATCACGCTGCGACCAATAGGAGCGAAGAATCAGTCGGAAATGTGCAAAAAACGGGGAAAATTATTCATCTTTGAGGGATTCCGTTTTTTCTTTGAACGCGCTGATCTCAGGAACTGCTTGATCGAATTGAAAATTATAGGCTACTTTTTATCCCGATATTCCCACGGGATCGAGACTTACGTGGGCCGCTGGGCGTAGCTAGTTGTGAAATAATGACAAATAGCCTAATTATTACGATAATTAGGTAGATATGTATGTTGATAAAATGTTAATCGCAAATAACGTTTTATCATTAAATTTTCATCTGTTGTTGAGTAGGTATTTTATTACGGATATGGGGAATTCCAACTTCAGATAATGAATTCGGAACAAATAGAAACTAAATAAATGTCAAAAGGGCCATTTTGCGTAACGGCACTTACGCGGAGAGGCCATTTCGCGAAAGATTAGGAAGGCTTCGCGTAACATTTACAAATTTTTACCCGACTCCAAAGAAAGGTTTATGTTTTTCGCGCCTCTCTGATGTATCGCGTATCTTTGTGTGTTTGTTTGTAATATCTTTTTATATTTAGTTATGTTTTTTCAATTTTGCCCACCGGCTGATATGTAAAAATAAACTATTTATTAGCTGAATTATCTTATGACATAAATACTAAGGAATTTCAAAGATAATTATTTTGAAAATCAAATTAATTTATAAGGTAACCTTAATTATCTAAATAAAATACATTTCCTGTCGTAATCCCAATTTATTATTTGGTTTTGGCGCGGTAAGTTTTTAGGATTTCAGTTCACATTGCAAAGTGATTCTTAAGGATTTAGAGCCCTATTTTATGATAATAAAAATAAATAAGTATTTTCTAAAATTATTTTTACCATGTTAAGATATGTACCAACTTATTAAGAGGAAAGGGTACCTGGGGCATTCTCTATACAAATTATTACAAACGTAGTCGACTGTTTTCTCCCTGGATAATGACACTAGAGCAAATATTTTTGGTGCATAAAACTTATAACAGCCATGACCATGCCCCTATTTTTTGTTTATTTTTATTTTTTAATTTTTTTAATTTTAATTTCTATGGTAATTAGAAAATGAAAAAAACCAAAACATAGGGGCACAGTTATAGGAATTATGGCACAAAAATATTTGTGCTAGTGTCATTATCCAGGGAGGAAACAGTCGACTACGTTTGTATGGAGAGCGCGCAGGTACCCTTTCACCTTAATAGGCGGAGATCCATTTAAGGACGACCTTCATCAATCTGTTTAATGGATGAAAAGTATTTTATATCAAATTAAATAGGTCAATAAATATATTGCAAATGGGTTGCCTAAAAAATTTCAGTTCAGAATATGACTAAATTACCAATTTCATTTTTTGTTTTGTTTTTTAAACCTTTCACTGGTTTGGTTAAGAGACAATTTTCATACCAATAGAAAGTATGAAGTCTAAAGAATATGCAAACGTTATGTAGACTATTTTTTTCCGTCACAACTCGTGGGTAGGCAGGTAAATCGATACTAGTAATTTTTACTGGTCAGAAGGCCAATTCTCGTAAATAATATTGTTTATATTACATTTCAATATCATCTCGATTGTATTTCGATTGCCAAAGACACCTTCAAAGTCAGTTTTTTTTTTACAAAAAGCTAACTTTGACGGTGTTTTGAGCTACTTTGAGGGTATTATTTCTGATCGAAATGCAATCGAAATGATATTGAAATGTAATTTGAACAATGTTATTTACGAGAATTAGCCTTCTGGTTAATGAATTAGAGTTAAGTTAAAAAAAGATTATGTATTTCATTGGTGCGGAATTTGTCTATTGACCAAACCAGTGAAAAATCTAAAAAAAAAAATATATTAATCATTCTGGACTGAATCTTTTTAGGCAACCCATTTGCAATATATTTATTAGCCTATTTAATTTGATATAAAATACTTTTCATCCATTAAACAGATCGATGAAGGTCGTCCTTAAAGGGATCCCATACTATAATATTTATTTGTCTGTTATTGACCAGGAAAAGTTCCAAAGTAGATTCTACATGTTTACTAAATCGGTAAACAAATTCGAAGGTTAAGGGCGATGTAGCACGTGCTTACTTCAGACAAAGCGGCTCCGAATGGACTCGAACAGACTACTGACGTCTTATTCGTCGATATATTATGTAGTTTATTTGTTAGTTTTATATATATAAATTAATTCAAAGTCCGGACTGACTTATAGATCAACGCACAGCTCAAGCCAATCGGAGCAGGCTATTTGACGTACAGATAGATAGACAGGTAGATCTATGTCATAAAATAATTTATGACATAGGTATCTGCTAAGAAAGAACTTTTGAAAATTCAACAGTGAACTCTACTACCAATAACTTTGGTCTGATATCTTGATTATTTTCAGGGAGCTGTAGTGTCTGAACATCACATCACCCTCTTAGGTTTGTCGACAATATCCAAAGGAAAGAATTCGTGAATACATCTGAAGTTAACTAACAAGCCATGGTTTCCATTACGATGTTTTTTGTGAGTACCTAAAACAGTCAATTATAGCTTTTAAAAATTGGTTTAGCGGTTCGGTCCTAATAGAATGTTACTTCGGCCATCTAAGTTTCATATCTGTTAAAACCGCTGTAAAATCTGGCAATATATCTTGATTTATGTAAAAATGTTTGCTTGGTTTTACACTGGCAATATTCCTAACAAAAACATTGTCAATTTGTCGCCGTAGAGCGCAATAAAGATGGGCGCACACTCGGCAGTTCAGGGCCACGATTCTGAATTCCAACCACCCCCGAATAACGAATGGTTTTTGAACGAAGAGTGGCAGAATGGAGATACCGATCGCAATACGCTTAGTCGCTAGGTCTGGGTCAGATGGCAAAGTTTTTGCATATTTTACTAGTTGCGTGTCGTGGTTTTATCCGCGTAAGTATTAATCTTGTATAATACCTTAGCTTTTGCCGCAACTTCGTCTGTGTAGAAGTCTAAAATGATTATACTAGGATAGGACCAAGGAGTTCGTCGCCAGAACATAGGCCCGAGGTGGCGGCGGCGTGTCCTGCGCCGCCTTTCGAGACGGTTTTTTCCCTGTGAAGGGTTTTTTTTTTAGCGCGGAAGGGTCTTTAGACCAGGGAAAGTAGTTGTATGTGCAAACAGTTCCTACTTCTTCCTGGATTACGGTGAAGAGAGGGACACCGAGTAGTTTTAGTGGGCCAGCAGGGAGCCCCACACATCCCCGCCGCTCCCCCCGGAGCGGTGGGAAGGTGCATAAGGCGCATTTCTCCTCGATAAAAATAAAAAAAGGGATAGGACCAAGGAATTACTTTGTCCTGTACAAAATTTGCCCTTCACATTTTGGAAAATCCTTTCTTATCGGATGCCTACGTCATACAAAGAACACACTCTCCAAGTTTCAGGTCTCACCGGTTTAGGGTGTGCGTTAATCCGTCAGTCAGTCAGGACAAAGCATTTTATATGTATAGATAGATAGGTAGAAGCAGAAGAGTAGCCTATGTTACTCCCAAGGATTTATTGTCCGTCATACCAAGTTTTATCATAATAGATTCTGTAGAGTTTCGAAGGAAGTTTCGTTACAAACAAACATTTTTTTTATAAAAATGTTACACGAAAGGGAAGTCTGCAGACTGTAGCACTATTTTATTATCTGGTCTTTTGATATAAATTTTCGCCATGTAGACGCGGGTAAAGTCGCGGCGTGCAGCTATCTATCTTATTCTATACTATAGACTAATTATAAAACAAAGAATCTCCGCCTCGTCTGTCTGTCTGACGTGATAAACTAAAAAACCACTGAACTAATTTTCATACGGTTTTTACCAATGGACTGAGTGATTCAGGAGTAAAAGGTAGGTACAGTTACATTACTAATTAGCTGAACCCCACGTGACCTAGAGCTCACTCGCAAATCTGGAGGGTCGTAAAGTCATGTTACCTGATTCTGTTTTTTTTAAACAATATAATATACAATACAATATAAAAAAAAATAGAAAATTGGTAAATACTATATTTTTTACAGATTTGCGAGTGAGCTCTGGGTCACGTGGGGTTCAGATAATTGGTAATGTGACTGTACATAATTTATTAACTAAAGTTTCATGTGAATATGACAGGGAGAAAATGTAGGCGTATATGCTCTGCTATGCGTGCGAAGCCGGAGCAGGTCGCTAGTTAAGTTTAAAGTAGATTCTCAGACACACTGTGGTGTGCTTAGCAACTAAAGCAGTTACTGACAGTATAAATCGAGTAGCTAGAATCGTGACTAGAATCGAGGCCCTGGCTCGTCGCCAGTTCCAGATGCGGCATGCACGTTATTAGATCGAGAATATACGGAAATTATAGCACTGTTTTATTGGACACATAGTCAGGGTTGCCATATCTGTTTGACATCAATACGGGACATTGTAACATCCTTGATGCCCAAAACATTTCAAGACAATCAATTCTGGAACGCAGCGTTTCAATTACTTATCCAAAAAAAAGGAACTAATCCCTCTTTCCAACAACCTTACATTTTTTACAACCAATTCTTTGACATTTAAGCTTTTTTTTGGCATATATTGTCCTACTGGTGGGCACGGCCCTCCTTAACATCTTTCCAAGCTTTTTTTTTTAATTTTAAATTTAACTTAGATAAAGCAAGCGACGATGTCAAATTGACTTTGACTTTGACAGCAAAATTTATAAAATAACATTTCAATGCAGTAAGCAGTACGTTCCTGAATTTACTCGTAGTTGATGATTAATGAATAAATGATTATTTGGAACTAGGTCGATCGTCAAAATACGGGACATAGCAATACGGGACGCGACGAGCAAATATGGTGACAGTCCGCCGTATATACGGGACGTATGGCTACCCTACACATAGTCTATGTTAGGTAACTTTATAAAAGGTGCCAAGTTTTTTAGGTGGGCTGATTTCTAGGGTTCCGTACCCAAAGGGGAAAAACGGGACTCTATTCTATATAGTCTTCAGTATTTATCTATATTCTTCACTGTCCGTCCATCCGTCCGTCACCAGAAGGCCAATTCTCGTAAATAACATTGTTCAAATTACATTTCAATATCATTTCGATTACAAATAACACCCTCAAAGTAGCTCGAAATACTCTTAAAGTTAGCTTTTTGTATAAAAAAACCGACTTTGAAGGTATCTTTTTCAATCGAAATGCAATCGGGATGATATTGAAATGTAATTTAAACAATATTATTTACGAGAATTGGCCTTCAGGCTGTATCTCATGAACCGTGAAAGCTAGACAGTTGAAATTTTCACAGATTATGATTTCTGTTGTCGCTATAACAGGCACAATTCTTTCTTCCATAAGGCAGTCGATGCGTTTAATGGACTGATAGACTTTCCTGAATTGGATCTTTTTGATTCTAAGCCGGTTGCGTTCAAAAATACACTGACACGGCACTGGTTTGACGCACATTCTTAAATTGGCAGTCTTATATTAATTTTTAGTCGCATTAGCATATTATTATAATTATTCTAAATAATTAGGTAATTCTAATCTCATATTTCAATTAACTGTTTATATATTAATTTTGGTTTTTTCATTCAGACTAGTTGTGTAATATGTATAGTTAATTTATATGTGAAAACATTTAATTGGTTCTAAGCCAATATTTTAGTTTTTAAAGCAGAATATTGATTACTGTTTGTTTTCCAAATAAAATAAAATAAATAAATAAATAACAACAAATACTAAAGAAAGAAATAAAACAAGAAAGTGATCTTTTAAGAGTTCCTTTTTTTACCTTTTAAGGTATGCTCGACTGCATAATTGCAGACCCACCGTATAGCTCCAAAACGACTGTTATAAGAATGTTTTCAACACAAGCAAGATCCTAGGCATCTGCGTTAGTTGAAGTTTAAAGTCTTCTAACATTCCAATAATAGTAATTTTAGTACTCTACCGGGGGCAGCAATTATGCAGCCGACTGTACCTACGGAACCCTTCGTGCTCGAGTCCGATTTGCACTTGTCCGGTTTTTTTTCATTGCTTCGCACGATTTTTCCTTATTCTGTACGGCGAGGTTTCGTGGTTTCGTTTAAGACTATCACTAGATTTAGCAAAACAGTTTTCCGAATAATTTTAATCTCAATTGACATGGCTTTGTCATTGGTAAAATTATGTGTCATAAGCTAACAGGTGCTAACAGATGCAATATTTAAAAATAGATATGTCTAAATTAAATAACCAAGATTAGATTACGAGTATTATAATTTCATTAATTAAATGTTTTTATCATATAAATCTTATCTTACAATCACAGAAATTGTTTAAAAAATAAGATACTGGTAGATCCTGGTGACCAACTATAAATAATCTATCAAATTGCAGACATTCGTATTGAACCCTTAATACCAATCGAATAAAGATCTCTCTCCGTCTCGAGTGTAATAAACTAAAATATTTACGGTAAGTATTTAAATATTAAAAACTTCATTGAAATAGAAGAGCTGCAAAAAATCATAATTAAAAAAAAAATGGTTGTCTGTAAATTCGGTTTACGGTTGAGAATTTTACGCGATAACGTCATATTAAGATAAACATTTTTTTTTCTTATATAAATTTATTTTTTTCATTTATATAAGTCTTCTATTTGTCACTCGTCACCATAACACAAGCCCAGATGAGCGATATTATTATTAAATACTCTGTTTCCTAACGGGAACGGATTCGTCATATTACCGTGACGCTTTTTTGTGAATGCAGATGTTCATCAATCTTTTAGACGTTATCACGCCAAAATCAAAATAAGTTTCCCTAGGTATATATAGGCCCATACAGCTGGCTGACATTGCCTCTTTGGCAATTCGATGGCCAAAGTACCAGCCAGACCTTTGGTCCACTTTGCCCTTCAGTTTACCTTTTCGGTTAGTAAAATTAAGGGCAAACTCAAATTGCAGTCTAAAAATTCTGCTGTAAATTGGATCACTACCCGGGACAATCTTTTATATTAATTATGGCTTCGCACGGCTTATAAAATTAAACTTATATTCAGTTAGTTATATTTTGCATCAAATTATAGCCCAATTTTTAGGCTAAAAGTCGGCATAGTTCATCAAGTCAGGGTCATTAAATATTACTTTATTTCCAAAAAAATAAAAAAAAATTCTTTTTTTCAGATGAAAATCTCAATCTACCTCTTGCTAGTGACTGTATTGACAGCCACACACGCCTCTGTGCTTCAAAGACATCACAAAAAACATCAAACAGATGAAACCAAGTGGTTCACTTCAACTCCGAAGCATGAAGTTGACAAAACTACATGGGTAGTTGAGAACTCCACGCCCAAAGGAAATGAGACTAATTGGTTCACTACCTCAGCTGTTGATAATACTTCTACATGGATTGAAAACTCTACGTCAAGTGGAAATGACTCTGATATCTTCAGTACCCCAGCTATGAGCACATGGGTAGTTGAGAACTCTACGTCTAGTGGAAATGACTCTGATATCTTCAGTACCCCAGCTATGAGCACATGGGTGGTTGAGAACTCTACGTCTAGTGGAAATGGCTCTGATATCTTCAGTACCCCAGCTATGAGCACATGGGTGGTTGAGAACTCTACGTCTAGTGGAAATGACTCTGATATCTTCAGTACCCCAGCTATGAGCACATGGGTGGTTGAGAACTCTACGTCTAGTGGAAATGGCTCTGATATCTTCAGTACCCCAGCTATGAGTACATGGGTAGTTGAGAACTCTACGTCTAGTGGAAATGGCTCTGATATCTTCAGTACCCCAGCTATGAGCACATGGGTGGTTGAGAACTCTACGTCTAGTGGAAATGGCTCTGATATCTTCAGTACCCCAGCTATGAGTACATGGGTAGTTGAGAACTCTACGTCTAGTGGAAATGGCTCTGATATCTTCAGTACCCCAGCTATGAGCACATGGGTAGTTGAGAACTCTACGTCTAGTGGAAATGAGACTGAATGGTTCACTACCCCAGCTATTGAGAACACTTCTAAACTGGTAGTTGAGAATTCAACGTCTAGTGGAAATGATACTAATTGGTTGACTACCCCGGCTGTTGATAATAATTCAACATGGCTTGTTGGAAGATTCATGATTGAATTGAGAAATTTGATTTAAATAAAATAAAAATAATTAGTTCACTACCACAACTTATAAGAAATGACTAACGGACATCTGTATTTATAATAATTTAAGCAATAAATATCATTTTTATAGCAGAATATAATGCTTTATTTTACTTAATTTTAAATACAAGCGGACTTGTCCGTGTTGCGATACGTAGCCCATATTTTTAATTTATTTTACATATGATTAGGTCAGCGTTTTACCACTATCACACCTGCCTGATGGTAGGTGACGATGCGGCCTAAGATGTACCACGCCTTCCTAGAAGATACCTATTCACTCGCGACTTGAAGACCCCCAAATTGTACACGCAGGCAACCGATTCCATTCCCTACTGCAAGGGAATGGAATTGGTTGCCTGCGTCCGTCTTACTTCATCATTCCGAATAAGGAATGATGAAGCAAAACGCTTGGTGCGAACGTCAGTTTGCTGGTCCAGCCACAAAAGGAGGATGGGTAGGATAAGTTACCGTTTTACTGCCTTCCTTGGTGCGAACGTCAGTTTGCTAGTCCAGCCACAAAAGGAGGATGAGTAGGATAAGTTACCGTTTTACTGCCTTCCTTGGTGCGAACGTCAGTTTGCTAGTCCAGCCACAAAAGGTGGATGGGTAGGATAAGTTACCGTTTTACTGCCTTCTTCCTACTTTCACTTGCGTCCTTCAAAGTCCCCGTTTATTTGAAGGTCTTTGAGTCATGAGCCGAGTTAAATTCTAGACTAGCGACCCGCCCCGGCTTCGCAAGGCTGTATTATGCATGTATTATACAAATAAACCTTCCTCTTGAATCACTCTATCTATTAAAAAAAACCGCATCAAAATCCGTTGAGTAGTTTTAAAGATTTAAGCATACATAGGGATATAGGGACATAAGGACGGCGAAAGCGACTTTATTTTATACTATGTATTGATAGTGATGATGCGCGTGCTACATCTTAGACCGCATCGTCACTTACCATCGTGTGAGATATTGGTCAAACATTTTTTTTTAATATTGACGTTTGTGAGCGTGATCACATGAAAAAAATCCCATGAGTTTCTTGTGCCTTCTTCTCATTGGTGGGCGCGTTCCGAAGGCACACATCCTAACTTAGTTTTTAAGACGTTTCTATGTGTTCTGTGTACAAATGTAATAAGCATCCAAAGGAATATTTGTTTTGACTTTGACGTGTTTTTTATTATTTCTGTTCTTAGTATTTGTTGTTGAAACTGAAATACATCATCTGTGAAAATTTCAACTGTCTAACTATCACGGTTTATGAGATGCAGCCTGGTGACAGACAAACGGACGGACGGACAGTGTAGTCTGAGTAATTGGGGTCCCGTTATTACCCTTTGGGTACGGAACCCTATAAACAATACACCGCGTACCTTCTCGTGACTAGAGTCATTAAATTATTGTATTGTATACAATGCAATAATATAATATATACAATGACGTACTATATAATGCAACGAATAGGTAAACATGTCCCCGATACAGGAATTTTCTAAGAAACATCATGTTTAGATATATGTATAAGACTTAGGACATCTAGATAATAGCAGTTGACAATACAGTTGCGATTAAAGAATTAGGGTCAGTGAAGAACTCAAGAACTGTGTAGAAGTGAAGCTTGAAGCTTGATTAAATTGATGAATGAAATGATGAATTATGATGGTGAAAATGATTAAGTAATGAAAAATTTATAAAATTGTAATTCATTTTTTTTTGAAGTGAAAACTTCTTATGGCGCGTTGGGACTTTTGTGGGTGAGCATTTTCCGCCGTTCTCGCGACAGATTTTGACACGACAGATTTTGACGCGACAGATTTTGACGCGACAGATGAGATTTTATTTGTGTTAGTCTTTTTGTTTAACTTATACTGCCATCTATTACACAAATTGAGAAACTTAGTTTCTAGAAAGACCGCTATTCGAATGTAGATGGCGCTGATTTAAATTTTTTACTGCCATCTAGCGAATAAAAAATAAACTATATTTGTTTAAGTGAATGCTAATAGATGGCAGTAGCAGATCGTTTCAAGAAATATTCTATGAGAAATAACAAGTTTATTGTTTTCACTTCCGCCTGCACTCCCGGAGTGCGCTGTTTTTTTAGGATTAGCTTATTTATTTTATTTTTAGGGAACTGCCTACGCAAGAGTTGTGACGGGAAATAATAGTCGACCTTACGTTTGCATATTCTATAGCCTTCATACTTTCGATTGGTATGGAGTTTGTCTTTTAAACAAGACAGTGAAAGGTTTAAAAAACAAAACAAAAAATTAAATTGGTAATTAATCATATTCTAATTTTTTAGACAACCCATTTGCAATACATTTATTGACCTATTAAATTTGATGTAAACACTTTTCATCCATTAAACAGATCGATGAAGGTCGTTCTTAAAGGGATCTCCGACTATTTGTTTATTTTCCTGTTATTTATTATTTTGTCATAAAAAACTTTTTAGTGACCCTTAACACCCGCAGATACAGATCTGTTCACTCACCAAGGCGCGCCCCTCCAGGGTAAATTTTCTCGGTTTGCATTGATATGAGTGTCGCACGTGCTAACAAGATGTCTTTGTGTGTGTGAAGACTATCAGTAGAGACAGCATACAACAGAGATAGAATTATATGCAGATTATGTTTACAACAACATTCATAAGGTGTGAAAGGGCGCGCCTTCGTGACTGAACAGATCTGAGCCCTTAGTATGGGTTTAACCATACGAAAACGATGACCGTATCCGTATATCGTTCCATACATTTCAGAATAGGCGCCCCTATCGGAAACGTAAAGGAACTAAAATTGATACCACACATAAGTAAAAACATTACGTTGTATACAGAAGAGTTCATTCATTTTGGTGTAAATTGACATTCGTTGTCAACTTGAAATTCGTTAACGTGTACGTAAACGGTAAACGTGAACGTTTTCTTACTCGATCAAATATTATTAGTGAGAAGCATGTAAAAGGAATTTATTTACATAAAAAAAACTAACTAAAAATGTTTCCAAGATGTGTGTTAGCATGGATGATGTTAGAAGAAGAAGAGGCGGCTCGCCGTGAAGAACGGCGGCAAAATACTTTGTCTCTTCGAGCTTTATTGGCACCGGAATGTATATCGGACTCCTCTTTTCCAGGGGTTCAAGTACGTGTGCGATCTTTTACAGAACCAACGTTTCAATATGAAACTGATGACATTTGATGATTCCTGACTAAGGAACCCTGGCGCTACTGAGCCTGGGTCGTACAAAATACATAAATCACCTCTGGCTTGCCTTAGTTGGCTGGTTGGAGTTAACACTGACGAGGAATACATGCTGGATAAACCTAATCAATATCTACGCTTCGATCAAGCACAGGTACTGGCTACTGAGAACCGTTAGGAACTTAGAATTCTTCGTAAAGCGATTTAAATTCGAAAACATCTAAATAATTTCAAAAGAGAAGATGGTTGGGATGTACCACCTGTTTGGGACCCAGTACTACATTCGGTGAAGTCTTAAGCCCGGCAAACAACAGCTGCAAAACCTCGGAACACCGTTAGCTATAGCCGTAGCATAGGTACATAAGGAACGTTTCAATTAGGGAACGTAACAATTTTCAAATATATAGGTATTTTGTAAGACTATTTAGTCTGCCTGTGATCATAGAAACTGAAAAGTTCCACATGAAATGTTCTTAATGATATTAAAACGTTAAAAAACCTCTACGTGTTGGCTTTGGCCAATTTCATACATTACACAGCGCCATTTGGCCTCAAACCCGTGTGATTACTCCAGGGCTTCAGCTATGTGCACACCATCCATTATTCATCGCAATCAGTTCAGTAGTACTTTTTACATAAAGATTTAATTAACCTACATACAAACTTCTAACTTCTATATAAATATATATTAGTTGGATGATCAATGATGATGGATAAGGTAGGTATTGTAAAAAAATAGTTTAATCCATATTTAAAAAATGAATCGCTGAATGTGTTGCTAAGCGTAAATCTCGTGAACAGCTGAACCGATTTTGCTAATTCTTTTTTTTTTGTTGTCTTTGTTATTGTCAGGAGGTGGTTCTTATGAAAGAAAACATTAAGAAAATTGCGTAGAAAATTATTACACGGGTGAAACTGCGGGTCGCAGCTAGTGCTTTATGGTAATTATTATTATAAATTAGCTGCGCCCCGCGGTTTCACTCGCGTAAGTCCGATCTTTCTCACCGTTTAAACCTTCCCTGGACTACAACAAACACAACAAAAAAAGAATTGGCCAAATCGGTCCAGCCGTTCTCGAGTTTTAGCCAGACTAACGAACAGCAATTGATTTTTATATTATAGACTAGCTGCGCCCCGCGGTTTCACCCGCGTAAGTACTCACCGTTTAAACCTTCCCTGGACTACAACAAACACAACAAAAAAAGAATTGGCCAAATCGGTCCAGCCGTTCTCGAGTTTTAGCCAGACTAACGAACAGCAATTGATTTTTATATATATAGATTATAGATTATAGATAACTAAAAACTACAAATAAAAACTTAACCTAAGGTAATCATTTTTAAGAAAGTTCTTTATTTTAATTTGAGTTGCTTAAATGAAATTTGGTACAACATTATAACGTTTCGTTTCGATGATTTAGTGGCATTTGCCATAGTGCCTGCTGTTGGGGCTATACATCGCTCCCACCGTCGCGCGTTCTCTGCTATAAATTCTGCCGCCAGCGACCTCCACTGCGGATCAGACGCAGCAGGAACTCTTTGCAGGTTCTCAAGGTTTTCTGAAAATAAGAACATTTTGATGATTATTAAATAGTTTGCCCCGAAGATAACATGACTGAAAATGTATGAAGAGAACAGACAGCGGACCCATTATGGTAACGGTCCGCTACTCCAGGTCTGTCAGTGCTAAAGTCGAGGCCGTCCCTCCCCCTGTGCCTGACACGGAAGATCCAATCTTAGCCGCCTTCCTCCTTGTATTCGACTTAAAATCACTCCACAGCTTTACAAGACAAAGCAGTGCAGGGCAAAACAAATATTAGTGCATGAACATATTCATTGAAGGCGGAGGTGAGTTCTTCCCACCTCCGCATCGCCAGTAACCTACCGCATGCCGTGGGGGCTCTCGGCAGGCTTCATAAGGTCTCCGTGACTACAAATAGTGAAAATGTCTTGGTAGTTTAGTTTGAAACACAATAAGTTCAATGTCTTTATTTGCAAAGATGAACAATAACTTACCGCTCCATGATCTCCACCAAAACCTCAAATTAGGAGGCTGAAGTCATCATTATTTTCACTAGATAATTATTTTCTTATTTAAATAACACACGGTTTTATTCACAATTGACTTTGTCAATGTTGTCAACTAGCTCACGAATTTCGAAACGTCAAACATCCATCTCTATTTTTTGAGAGGTACGCAAAAGAGAAAAACAATGTTCGTTCATTCATCGAGTTACTCGATCAACTCTATCGAGTCTATTAAACTGCTAGAAAAACTAAAAATGGTACGTATGTGTGCGTTAAAACGGTCACGATCATCGTTTACGTTTTGTAAAACCTGTACTAGCCGCACTGTACGGCATGATTATTTTCCGATCCAAATCCCATGTCTTTAACCCTTGACTCACTTTCAATGATAAGACGTCCAATCTTATCACACAAGACATCTTTCAAGTATATATAATACATAATGTATTTACTACATCTGAATACATTCGTGATCAGTTTGATAAACACGTCGTGAGTCCTAGATCTAACTAGAACCTACAGACAATTGTTTTTTTGAAGTTTATTATTTGTTTATACGAAAAGGTAATATTAATTTTCCTAAACACATTCAAGGACCTGGGTGATATCATCCAGGTGCCTACAGGAAACACTTTAGTTTCCCTTTGAGCACCTGAGAAAATAAGCACCCACATCAATAAAATTATTGGTTTAAATATTACTGAAAGGAATTTTCAAAGTCTGCCAAAATCATGATTATCAAGCATGATCAATATAAAATTTTGGTTTCTTAGTCGGAAAAATAGATGATCATATAAAAATAACAAATTACGTGTCATGTTGTTTGTGCGCGATGGACTCCTAAACTACTTAACCGATTTTAACCAAATTTGCATACCGTGTGCAGTTTGATTCAACTTGAAAGATAGGATAGCTTACATCTTAATTCATCCCGATATTCCCACAGGATCGGGAGTTACGCGGGTAAAACCGCGGATCGCAGCTTTTAGTATATAAAATTACATATTATTTTTCCAATATGTTTTTAGATGAAATTCACCGCCGCCCTCGTAGCTCTGGTCGTTCTGGTTGCTGTCAGCCATTCGGCTGTTATCAAGTCAACCAGAGCCAACCTGATTGTTGGAGGGATCACAAGTGGTGACAGAGTTTTACATAGGTAAGAGCTATAGCACCCATATGTCCTGGTACTAAATGGAGAAATGAATGTGGTTAACCAGTATAAAAATAGGAACTTTTTTGACTTCACTGTCTTTATGGTAACGGCACTAGTTGAAAAAAATAGAAAATATAATAATTTTTTTTAATTAAAGTGTGAACCTCAGAGAGCCGAACGCTCGGAGACTAACCCATGTTATCAGTGAGAAGATTCTAGATTTTATTTTAAGTGTTTTTAAATATGCGCGGATTAAAATTGCTCTTACGGTGAATGAAAAGATCGTGATGATATCAACTTAGTTGGTTCCAGATGTATTGACGAGTTCTTTTTTCTGGATACGGTTGACTAAGTTGACTAAGGATGGTACAGCTGCTGGACAAGCCTACTAGCTGCCTCACGCAAAAAGGACCTGATTATAAGGGTACCGGGGGCTATTACAAACGTAGTCGACTGTTTCCTCCCTGGATAGTGACACTAGAGCAAATATTTTTGGTGCGTAAAACTTATAACTGCCATGACCAATTGACCATGCCCCTATTTTTTGTTATTTTATTTTTTTAATAAGTAGATATTAATTTCTATGATAATTAGAGAATTTTAAAAAACCAAAACATACGGCATAGTCATGGCAGTTATAGTTTTTATTTCACAAAAATATTTGTGCCGTTATCCAGGGAGGAAACAGTCGACTACGTTTGTATGGAGAGAGCGCAGGTACCCTTTCACCTTAAAGAGGTCTTGTATGAATTAAAAAAGTTACTGGCGTTGTATAAATCATCCAAAAGCTAATACAATTTTGATTCCAAATTTTTTAATAATAATCACGTGCAATTTGATAAGTTTTCACGGCACAGTTTTGACTTTACGATAAAATATTTCTGATAAAGATTCAAAGTCATCCATCACTTATAGATAGATATTAATATGTAAATATTGATGAGTTATTGGTGACATTCCAGAGAGTTTCTGGAATTGAGTTGAAAAAAACCAATGACAGCAACTATGCTGTCACCTGTTTCCTCCCTGGATAATGACACTAGAGCAAATATTTTTGATTTAATTAGAAAATGAAAAAAACCAAGCCATAGGGGCATAGTCATGGCAGTTATACGTTTTATGCAACAAAAATATTTGTGCTAGTGTCATTATCCAGGGAGGAAACAGTCGACTACGTTTGTATGGAGAGAGCGCCGCGGTACCCTTTCACCTTAAGTTTTCACTTCTGTCGGCACTCCAGCCTGCCTAGCATGAAGATCAAAACACGATACGATAAAGCGATATAACTACATCAACTCTCAAAATATGATAGATAAAGCCGCCATTTTGAATTTTTATCATAAATTTTATCGCAATTTTCGATAAAAATTCAACATGGCGGCTTTATCGATCATATTTTGAGAGTTGATGTAGTTATATCGCTTTATCGTATCGTGTTTTTGTCTTCATGCTAGGCAGGCTGGAGTGTAAACGTTTTTTTATTTTATTTTTATATCTTTCCAGAGTATACGTCTACAGACCAGCGCTAGCAAACACCATCCAGTACGAAGACGTGGTCTACCGAGGAAACATGACCAATATAATCACGGCTATCCAAGCTACTGAAGTTGGTGGCACTCAGTGGGCATCAGCTCAGATCACATCCGGTGGAATCGGATGGAACACTGTTGCTATTAGATTCACGTCTTATAGAGGTTATGGGTACTATTACCTCTTGGATATCTGGGGCCGTTAAGCTTGAAGAATCAGAACTTGGTATAAGGGGCTGGAAGAACCAAAATATACTTGATCAATCAATCTAAGAAGATCATTCATGTTACTAACAAAAAATACCCAATAAAAAAATGCCGACTAGTAAAAAAAATGTTTCTATCTTGTAGAAAATTACATTTTCAACAATGTTTACTAAGGCAACAAAGAGCTACGGTTAGCCATCGTTGAGTTATTTTACATTGAAAAACCAAAAAATGCATTTTATAGAGATCCGTTTGACCACTTTTATGAAATTACTACAGAAAATACAATAATAAGTAGTAAATGGATAAGCTTTTTTTATTATATTTATACATATACATAGGTATATGCAATTTTAATGTATAAGGTACTAATACTATCATAGTAGGCCTACTTCGTGGAAAACAGCACCATTGGAATCAGGTCACCGTCATTATTGGATCGTATAAGGTTCCTCTTAATCTTGGGTGACCTGGGGGTCTTTAGGTTTTTTGACTGGTTATCTCGTATATTTTGTAATTGTGTAGATGCAGCGTGTAACTGAAGTTTGTTGGGTTTTCGCAGGATGTGGGAGGGATGACGTTTATTAATAAAAGACGTTAATTATATTTTATGATTGAAATTATACCTACTTAACTGTGATGTATTTGTAAATTATTATCATTATTATCTTAATAAGAAATAAATAAAGTTTTTGTAAAGAAGTTCTTTGGTTTTATTTTTGGAGTGGACGCTGTCTTCAAGAACTGGGTTCCTTTGGGATAACATTTTCTGGGGATGCCTAACGCAGTAATTAGAATTGTTGTGGGTAGTTTAATTATTCTGTATGTCTTTAGCTACCTAATCATATGTTTTATTAAGGTTCCTTGAGGGAAATTTTTCCTAGTTCCTAGAAAAAAAAAACCCAGTACCGTGGACTGCAACAGTGTGTTTTGCAGTTTATGGATTTTTTGGCAAAGTTATGTTCATCAGCAAGTATTATGATACTTTGTTGTACCTTAATGATAAGCCCCATGAGTTTCTTGTGCCTTCTTCTCATTTGTGGGCGCTTTACGAAGGCACACATCCTAACTTAATTTTTAAAATGCTTCAAAGTGATGTAATGCACTGCATAACTCCTATTTAAGAGAATCATGAGTTTTCGATACCTACGCGGCGCGAGTAGGTATTTTCAAAAATGACCCGTATCGTGCGATAGAGAGAGTTTAAGTTCGGACGTAATTGCCTTCATTTTGCTTTCAAATAATGTTGCGGGCCGTAACGTTTTTACCCCCTTTATCCTTCACAAAATGAAATAAATTTGGTCTCATTTAATTCACTGCATCTTATTCTAGGTTAATACGTTTTTCTTTTTTGGTAATTCAGTTTAGTCTAATAAAAAACAATTGAAACGCTCGATGAAGTTTTTAAGTCAAAAATATAGATATTCAGATACTTATAACTTTTATCTTAGGCAATATAACTTTAAAATAAAAACGGTTAAACCTAGTTTTCCATTAGATCTAGATTAATCTAGAACATTTTCAAAAATTATCAAAATCAGACTTCGTTTATGGGGGGGAAAACGTTACCGCTTTTTGTATGGAAATTTACAGCCACTGGTCTTAATAAACATTTTATAATTTAAATTGAATCGAATTGAGTAGACCATCGAAAAGTCCACGGGTTGTTTTCCGCCACTAAACATCTTTAGTTGGTTCCTTTTTGAGTGAAGATAGAGTAGTCGGTTTGCCCAGTACCTATACCATCCTCTCAGCTTCATCGACCATGTCCAGAGGAAAAAACCTCGTCAATAAGTCTGAAGCTAAATAAGCCGTAAGTTTCATCACGACGTTTTCCTTTACCGTAAGAGCAATGTCAATTAGCACACAATCTGGTTAATTTAGTACATAGTATAAAATAAAGTCACTTTTCGCCGTCCCTATGTCACTTTGTATGCTTAGATCTTTAAAACTACGCAACGGAATTTGGTGCGGTTTTTTTAAAAGATAGAGTGATTCAAGAGGAAGTTTTATATGTATAATACATGCATAATATAGCCGTGCGAAGCCGGAGCGGGTCGCTAGTTCATAATAATTTTCACTATATTTTATATACATCTTTACCTAATTTATTTTATTTTTATACACTTTTATTTTTACTGAATTGTCGTTGTTTGCTTTGCTGGTAATTTATTTTATAAGCTAATAACTCTAAGGCCCGTATTAATAAATCGCTCTCAATATCGATCTTGAGTGCGTATCAATCGAGTGAGTCTTGAGATGTGGTCACTATCTTAAGTTAGGCGTTAATTAATAGATAAAACTCAAGTTTTAACCAGGCTGATATCGCTCTTGAGATTTGAGACTGATCTTGAATGACAGTAACGCTTTGTTCTTACCTTGAATTATATGTTCTTACCCTATGGTAGGTAGTGTCGTCATATTTTGCTGTCAACTTGTTTTTAATGTGAACATATTTAAAAAAATGTAATATTTGTATGACCCGCAATCAGACTTGAGTGCTGAGTTTGATTTATTAATACGGTATGACTCAAGTGATACGTCGCTCTTTAATCGCGTCTTAAGATAGGTTTATTAATCAGCGCAACAACTCAAGAGCAAACTCAAGATTGAAATCGATATTGAGTTCGGTTTATTAATACGGACCTAAGTGCTTATTCGCCTGAAACACAGGAACATGCTAGTTCAGGCAAATGTGTTTTATTGTGTTTTTGTATTTTCAGTTCATAGTTTACATTGTAAAATGGTTTTTGAATAAATTTATTTATTTATTTTATTTATTTAATAATTTTTCGCAAGAAAAATCAATGCATGGTCGGCCGGGTTTCGAACGAACGACCTTTGCAATGAAAGTCGAGGAACCTACCACTATGCTAACACCGTTCTATTTGTCTTTAGATAATGTCTTATCTTATCATACAATGACATAATTTATTTTCTAATGGTGCGGAATCGTCGTCAATTAAAGTGTTTTGATAAAAAAAACATATATTTTAACTAATCATTTAAAAGGTAATTCTACTTTATTGAAAATGTATTAGGGAGTAGTATTTCGACATGTTTCAATGAATTCGATACTAAAAAACTAATTATTCTGTTTCTTTAGTGAAATCTAGTAAAAAGGACGTGTTGAATTTACATTAGTAATTTATATTAAAATGTGCGTGTTTTCTAAGAAATTATAGACTCCGGCAAGTGGTTATAGGGTTAATTAATAATAGACAAGGAACAGTATGTCAAAAAACGTGAGAGTGAAAGAGATAGTATCAAGTTTTATTCGTTTCGGAAGCCATCTTTGAGGATCAACCTGCAAAAGCCTCTGGTCTCTGGCCACTGCGCATCGGCTGGAGTCGTGGTCGTCTAGCACTTGAATTCCTTCAGGTCTCTTGGTAAGTTGTGCTAATTACATAGGATTACATATAGGACTAATTACATAGGAATAGTATTTTATGCCAATGGACGTGTTTAATAATGAATTTTATTACCAACTAGCAGAGCTCCGCGGTTTCGTCCTCGTAACTCCCGATCCCGTGGGAATATCGGAATAAAAAGTAGCCTCTAAGACTCCCAATGAATCAATGTAGCCACTTACTAAGTTTCATCAAAATCGGTCCAGTAGTTCCGGAGAAAATCCAATTCAAACGAACAAACAATCAAATCAACTTGACAATTAACTGTTTGAAAATATTTTTAAGGAAAAATGCATCTTCAAAAATTGCGACTAAGACGAGACTCGACCCAGTGCAGGCTTAGCACTTTAAAAAAAATAAAAAATCATTGAAATTAACTGTTTTTTGGATTTAGAAGGTTATTGGCACTGGTGTCTTTGAACTGCTATCATGATTTTTTTATTACTTTTTAGGGTTTCGTACCCAAAGGATTAAAACGGTCCGTCCGATAGCTAGAAAGTTGATTCACAGATGATGTATTTCTGTTGATACCAAATACTATAAACAAAATATAATAGCATAGAACCCTTGCGAGTTCGATTCGCACTTGGCCCGCTTTTTATTACCTACAAAAGTGTTTTCTTTAACTCTTAGTTTAAGCGCATAGAAATTACAACGCAGTCACAATGCTGTGTGTCAGCCTGATGATGCTCATTCTGGTTGTGTTCGCTCATTCAACGGAACCAGATTCTGTGAAACCTTCAGCCTTCTTTTATGAAAAAGGTGTGATTGCATATGGAGACTTTATGATGACTCAGTAAGAAATTTTACATTTTTTTGCTCTGGACCAACAGGCCAAAGTCTTTTGACTATAGCCTATTCTGTTTGGCTTAGTTACTTAACTTAGGATATAGACGGCGATGTGTGTAAGTTCATGCAATATTATTTTGAAATTATGATTTTTTAACAAATGTTAGGGCAGTGTTTGACCACTATCTCCCTGCCTGGTGGTAGGTGACGATGCGGTCTAAGATGTAGCATACGTGTCTAGAAGATACTTATTCACTCGCGGCTTGAATACTCCCAAGTTATACACATCAGGAAAGACAGATGCAGGCAACTGATCCCAATCCTTCTTTACCTAATTTACTTCTTATTACATAATCATAATTATAATATAGTTACTACCATAAAATATACTAATATAATATAATGTCTACACACACGTACTACATCCACACCCATAGGTGGGAGTAAGCCCGCGTACCCAGAGCCTCAGGACACTGGGGTGACGTGGGAAACTCGAAGCCCATGCGCACACATCCATCAACTCACAAATCGCCTTGGATAGTTCATATTCTTTTTAATATAACTACAAACCTAACTTGTGTCTACTTTTCATTCTGAATAGGATAATTTTCTTTAAAAAGTCTAAATAGGAAAACCTGTAATTGGCTGTTTTATTACAATATTTAAGTTAAGCTTAGTTTAAGTGAATTGCTGTTGGTTTTCTCAATAAATAAAAAAAAAAAAAAAAAATCCTTTGCTGTATGTATAATGACGAAGTAAAACGCTTAGTGCGGGTATCTGGGATTTCCATATCAATTTGCCTTGTTGTCATCATCATCTTCCTGCTTTTATGTCTTTTTCTTTCATTCACTTCTATTAGTCGTCATCTCATCGTTCACATTCATCTCTCTCATGTCTTGTCTCACGCAGTCCGTCCATCTTTCCTTAGGTCGTCCTCTTCCTCTCCATCCCTCTACATTCATACTCATCACTCTTTTAGTCACATGCGTCTCTTTTCTTCTCATCACATGTATATACCATACCAACTTCTTTTTTTGACGAAATAATAGAGATGGCAAGAATAAGTCTGGTAATTTTTGCACTGATCTTCCAGAATGAATGCTCGATTTGATCGACCACAAGGTGTGATAGGAAACATCACCTTTGAAGACCGGTTCTCCAGCACCGGCGTCCTTTCCTTCATTAACTTTATTAATATAACCGAAGTAGGAACACCACAGAATGCTATCGCCACCATAGTCAGTGGAGGAGTTGGTTCAGGTCAGTAATATGTCAAAAAGAGATACGTCTTTAAAAAGTAAACTTGACCACACGAAAGTAAGGCAATTGACTTATAATTCCTCAGAGGATTTCGCATATTACGTGAACGACACTTCAAATGATTGTGTCACAATAAAGGAATGCAAAATTTGGAGATAACCACTCTACAATTGTCATTTCATTGGTTCAGGTAGGTACGTACTGAATCTGCTGGCTTATTATTTCTTCTAGTCCTTTGACTCCTTTGTCCTGGAGCTTTCTCCAGCGGGATTTGGTCAGCTAATCGCGATGCGTTAGCGAGACTTAGCCTAGCGCATACCACGATTGGCTGGCCCATGATAAATATCCCTCGTTAAGTAAGTTTAGTTCGATGGATTTATTAAAATATGTGCAGAATTTTTGGCTTATTCCTACTAAGGCCGGATTTTTTTTCCTTTGGGATCCGTAGATATTTAAATTTTCAAAATTCTAACATCTATACGTTGGTTCCCAAGAGCTCCAAATATTTTTGATTAAAAATATACGACCATCTGGTGGCTTTGAAAGATTTGGTTTTTGTCTAAAATTAGTTTAGTTACTAGTCTAGAGTCTAGACTTAATCCCCCTTATTCCAAAACGAGGTTTAAGAATAGTCCAAGAAGATTTAGACATAGATTTACTCGTGAACTAATAGTCTAAACACTATCCCTCTATAATCTATAGGTATACTTTTTAGTCACGAATAAATCTGTATATAATCTATAGCAGGGGTGTCAAACTGGATTTTCCATAGGGCCATTTCCAAAGTTGCAGTATTGTTAGCGGGCCTGACATAAAATTATTAAACACGTGTATTTTTTTTTTAAGTTTATTTTATGAGGTTAGTTACAATTTATGGCACTTTTTCAATAGGTAGGTAACACTAACAATAATATAAGTTTTTCTTACTGTAGGTAGGTATTGCAAAAATAATAAAAAAGGGGAAGCAAATTTATCTGTAGGATCTGACTTTTGTTTTTCATAATTTTAGTCAGGTGTCATATTCGTGGTATTTATTTTATGAATAGATTCAATAGTTCATCACGAGCGATATTTCTTATTAATTTTTTCCTATTAGAAAACATTTGTTCCCATAAATACGAACTACGAAAAAGGATAGCTAGCTTTTGAATACTCAAAGTCAAGGGTACCTTGCAGATTGGTCACTGCAAGTGCGAGAGAACGTAAATTAAAAAAAATAAGCTTACATTTTTGAGATCTATTTTCCGACTGGGGGCCGCATCATTATGATACGCGGGCCGTTTGACATGACTGATCTATAGGGAAAGTGCTTAGACTATAGTTCACGAGTAAATCTGTGTCTATATCTAAGCTTTAAATCCACATCTCGGGCTATTCTTCCTCGTTTTGGAATAAGGGGGGATGTATTCTAGACATAAGTGAAGAAATGGCTAATATTATGTGGTTTATTTATTCACAGGTCACGTTAAGATTAAGTATACTGCCGTTGAAGGCGCTGGATTTAATTTCGAAGTTCAAGTTTGGGGTTACATTTACTGGAATTGAACTAAAAAGAAATACTTAAGTTTTTTCTTTATTTTGTACGTAAATAAATTACATTTTTGATAGATTCGTTTTTATGACAAATCAGTAAATAACTTGTGTAAAGTAAGGTAAGAGCGGAGAACGAAATGGCATGGTTTGAAAGAAGCAAGATTCATGTTGACGACCCAGTTGGCACAATGGTCACTATGCCGGACTGCCACACACAGGGTTGCGGGTTCGATTACATATACATGTCCCCAGACATATACATGTCTGAGGCGGGAATCGAATCCGCAACCCTTCGAATATCAAAGCATAAATACTTTATGCTTTGATATTTGTCTGTGGTCTGGTTGTTTCTATGGATAAGAAGTATATATTTACAAAAGAAAAGTATATAAAGTAGTGTATCCGTTGTCTAGCACCCATAGCACAAGTCTAGTTACTTAGCTTGGGGCTAGATGGCAATGTGTGGAATGTCCTGCAATATTTATTTATTTAATTTTATGTGGCAAGGTCTTATGCTCATATGGCAAGACTTCGCCCTTCGTTAATGCGGGTTAGTGGCGGAGCGATCCGTCTTCTGAAGTTCATACTTTGATTACATTTTGACGTGATACCGTCTTATAAATTGATAAACACCTGCATGCACAAAAAGTGTGACCTCAAGCGTCATGTTCCGTAAACGCGTCATGTTCCCCAACGTATTATCCATCAATGTTTTCTTATGACGTTATTACGTAAAATTATACTCCGTAAACTGACTTTGCAGACGACCATCTTTGTTTTATAACATTTTCTATTTAACCCCCGACGCAAAAACGACGGGGTGTTATAAGTTTGACGTGTCTGTGTATCTGTGTGTCTGTCTGTCTGTGGCATCGTAGTTTCCGAACGGATGAACCGATTTTGATTTAGTTTTTTTTTTCAAGTTGTACCGTGATCATAACAAAAACAGTGAAGTTCTTTTGGTGTGCTAAGGCAGTAGATTCTGGCTCCAGACTTAATGATGAGTTCTTTTTTTTTGGACTTGTGTGACTAAGCTGAAAGGGTGGCATAAGTTATGGACAAGCCAACTCTATCTAATACATGCTCGAGGCACTACAGTTCCTTCAATATCATAGATTAAAAGTTGCTAGCGCTGTTTAATCCATCTACATCAGATAGACCAATATTTAGTCATAAAGCTCCTAACCCATTATTCCTACCTACTTACTACGTATATATAACGACCCAGTTGGCACAATGGTTACCATGCCGGACTGCCAAACACAGGGTTGCGAGTTAGAGTCCCGCCTCAGGCAAGTATTTATGCTTAGATATTTGTCTTTGGTCTGGTTGTTTCTATGTATTATAAGTATATATTTACAAAGGAAAAGTAATATAAGTAGTGTATCCGCTGTCTAGCACCCATAACACAAGTCTAGTTACGTAGCTTGGGGCTAGATGGCGATGTGTAGAATGTCATAAAAAAAAAAATAAAAAAAAATAACCATTAAAAAAGAAAATTTTCATTATAAACAATAACTTTATTAATTACATAAATAGGTAAATTAAATATAGTTAAATTTTTGATTAATAACAGTAAATCTTATAAGTAATATTTCAGTCAATTATAATTGTATAGAATTTTTGAAAGCGTCCACCATGTAGCAGGATGTCAATATTAAAGTTATTTAAAATTGGGTATTTATCATGTTATAATAGCTAATATAATAACTGTTGGATTTCCAAATAAATAAATAAATGTTTTTTAATTTGTGGAAATCTATATTTTCCTTTCGGTCGTCTACGAAACCGCAGTTTCATAACTGGTTTCGATGAAACAATTATTCTTCCTTGTACGAAACTAGTTTTAATTTTTTTTTACCTAACCATGGTTATGTAAAAGGAATTTTATCATGAATAGGAAATTTTGATGTGGTAAACGCACTTGAAAGAAAGTAGCTCAATAAGGCTGCCTCTATATTCAAGGTCCACCCGCAAACTCCAGTCTTGTTGAAAATGATGTTTTGAATAACATCGTTTTATCGATATTCACAAAATAAAAACAAAAAACATGGTAAATTATCATTTTAAATAACTTTAATAGAGAACATAATCATTTACGCTTTAAAAAACGCTATATCAACCCCACATAAAGTGGGAAAGAACGAGAAAGAAGAAGATTGTGTATTTTAATAACCCCAGATTTCTAAAAGATAATAGTACCCCCATCCTCTAGCCGAAGTAAACCTAAGGGTAACGTTATTGTAGTTAATCCCACCACTGCGTCTCGTCACCTGACCGTACTGCGTGCCCCCGACTTCAAGTGCTCGGACATATGTGATTCTTGTGTTGGTAGCGCCTCGGTATACTACATCTTCGTATTGGACGGCATTTGCGATCGGTGCTCGGTAAACGTAACGTCTAGAAGAGAAAAAAGTAGGTATTAGTTAGGTATGGAAGCAAAACAATATTTTTTCTTTTCGAGAGATACTTAAAATAATCTATATTTATTAAAATATTATAAAGCTGAAGAGTTTGTTTGTTTGAATGCGCTAATCTCAGGAACTACTGATTCGAATTGAAAAATTATTTTTGTCCATTTATCGAAAAAGGCCGCTATAGGCTTCTTTATATTTTGATATTCCCAAGGGATCGGGACCGCGGGGCGCAGGTAGTAATAAATAAAGGTAAAATAATTTAGCATAATATGTTAATAATCCATATAGGTAAATTAATCATTAGGTATCCTTGTGTCCTTTATGTTCTACACTAAAAATAAAATATCTTGAAGCAATAAAGAATCCTCTCCCTAAAGACGCAAGATAATATTTATTGGTTTTAGTAAAACATCTTTAAAAAAAGCAGTATTCTTAATTTAAAAGCAATATTCTGAAATTAAGAATACTGCTTATCATTTTTAAAAACATTTACTAAAACCAAGAAATTATTCTGTACTGTCTTTATGGAGAGGATTATGAAATGTTTTTTTTTTCCAGTGTTTATCATAAAGGACAAAAGTATAATGATTAATCTTTCTAAGTATATAGATTAATCTCTATAAGTGTTTATTTATTTAAAAAATGGTACAATATGGAGATACAATATTATAATGTTTAACAATTTCTAAAAATATATAAAACTACAAATAGATTAAGATTATAGATTAATTAAATATACTAATTATTATGCCTTTGTTTATTATTCTTATAGTATCTCTCGGAAAGAATAAAAATGAAAAATGATTAGCTTTAAAGTGTGATGCAGCTTGCACAACGTAACGAACTTTATGCTACAAAGCCACTATATTTTTTTATTTTGGATGGTTGAAATATATTATCTAATTTTAATTAAGTATATGTAGTTTCGACTTGCTCTATTGAATGAAATTACCAACAAGCCGAGACCTAATCATGCTCTACACTCCTGTCAACTGGCGGAAAAACCGCTCGGGGGTTTCTTCATACATTTTTAATATGGCGCCATCTATCCGCCAGTTGATGAATTAGTGGTCAAAACTTTAAAAATACTTACGATAGAAGCAACCTGTCCCCAGGTCTATAGGATCCAAGAATGAAATTGGCTCTTGCTGCCCTGCCGTCAGGGCTCGCAACCTCAACGTCTTCACTGGCAACTTTCACATCTTCAATGAGGTTGCTGGCAATCTCCGAATCTTCAAATGGGCTGTCTACAACCTTCACTTTGGAAACTTGTTCCTTGATAACAGATCCGCTGCCCAAAGCGACGAAGGCGACGAGCGCCAAGAAAAATAGAGTCGACTTCATCTGGAAATTATCAAGATACAATTTTTAAGAATGTATATGACAGTATCTGAATGTGAAAGACGCACGATATCATAAAAAAAACATGTTTTCTGCAACTACATTGCAATGAACAATGTGCCGAATAAAGAAAAAAAGAAATAACAAATAACTAATAAATTTCCTGATAGTTTTCTTGTATGAATATGAAATTATTTTCTTTTCATTAAAATTAAAGAAATAAAAAAAAACAATTACCAAACTTGGCAACACGTTGTGAAAAAAATAATCAAAATAACAATAAAACCAACAAAGCTTATCACAAACTTAGTTGTGCTGCACAAAAAATATTTTTTTAAGCAAGATATAATCCTCTCCATATATACGCTAGAGAATGAGTGCTTGTCTTAGTCAAAAAATCTTAAAATGCTAAGCAGTATTATTAATTCAAAAGCTTCATTAAGAATACTGCTTATTATTTTAAAGAACATTTACTAAATACAGGAAATTATTCTCTTGCGTCTTTAGCGAGAGATCCCTCGAGCTCCCGAGAGTTATGCAACCGGGAACATAGCTCGGATGCTGATGACTTTATTTCAGTTCAGTTCAACTCAGTTTTCGAATCATTTTCAGAAGATCCAATAGCCAGATCCGGGATGGATCTTGTGAGATTTTTTTTTCTCATTGGTTCCACAATTTAAAATCTAAATCCAATGAAAAAAAAAACCACTAGATCCATTCTAGATCTGGCCATTGGATCTTCTGAGAATGATAAAAGTTTTCGGTTTGATGCTAGCTTTTTTTCTTTGAATATTGAAAAATAACAAATTCTTACCTTTTGTTTAGTTTCAGGGAAGGAAGAAGTCCTTTGCTTTGCTAGTCTTCAGTTTGAATGTACCAACACTGTGTAAATAACACTATTTTATACTTACCAATTGAAGATACAACAATAAGATAAGATAGTTCCTTTACTGAGAACCTTTGATATCAAACTTCTGATCGCTAATTGGTATCTGTTATTTATTGATAATTATATTTAAATACTATGACTAATACACAACTTAATATTTCCATTATGCAACTAAATAATAAATATTTTTTTTTAACCTTTTTGTTTTTCAAATCGTTGCAGACTGTACAGGACTTTACATAATAAAAGGTTTCTTGAAGTAAGAAATAATCCTTTCCATAGAGACGCTAGAGAATAATTTCTTGTTTTTAGTAAATGTTTTTGAAAATATTATGCAGTATTCTTAATTAAAATATTTCTTTTAAATTAGGAATACTGCTTATATTATATTTCACGTGATTAATTATTATAATTAGCAAACAATAAAATATATCCTACTAGCGACCCGCTCCGGCTTCGCACGGCTATATTATGCATGAATTATACATATAAACCTTCCTCTTGAATCACACTATCTATTAAAAAAACCGCATCAAAATCCGTTGCGTAGTTTTAAAGATCTAAGCATACAAAGGGACATAGGGATATAGGGACGGCGAAAAGTGACTTTATTTAATACTAGCGACCCGCCCCGGCTTCGCACAGCTATATTATGCATGTATAAACCTTCCTCTTGAATCACTCTATCTTTTAAAAAAAGCCGCATCAAAATCCGTTGCGTAGTTTTAAAGATTTAAGCATACAAAGGGATATGGGACATAGGGACAGAGAAAACGACTTTGTTTTATACTATGTAGTGATTATGTTGCCAGTCTTCTAGGGACGACACATGCCTTGTGGGGATGCCCTCAAGGATTTTTTTCTATTTAGAGATACCTAAGTTTTAGGTTTAAGATTTGTTAGTTTAGTTAGTACGATGTGCAAAAATAACAACAGAATGGTCCCCCATAGGGATACGACCACACGGCAGACCAAGGCGACGATGGCGAGATGATTTTGACTCATATTGGAATTATTGGCGTGCAATAGCTACAGATCGTGATGAGTGGAAGAAAGGTAGAGAGGAATTTACCCTGCAGCGAGACAGTGTAGGCTCTTAATAATAATTAGTTACTATGTTAGTTGCTTGCCTTAGTTGGCTGGTTGGAGTGAACACTGACGAGGAAGCGGTCTCCTGCCTCTGGCTTGCCTTCACCGGCCGTCCAGAGTGGAGTCGCAAGGGTAGAAATACTCGAAGGATGGATGCCGAACGTCAGTGATGAGTTGGCCCGCTCGCATGGACTACCAGTGATGACTTAAAATCCAGTGAGGCCTCTCCATCCTTGAAGCCACTCACGTTCCTGTTGCCCCCTTGCTGTAATTTACTCGGCTAATTAGGGTGGCCCAGTCTGAGAGTTGGCGAGTCTCCGCCTGCCATTTTTACATGTTTATTGGACATTGTTACGGCAGGTGCCATAGTATCCATAGTTCCCCAGTATCTAGTCCACTACCATCCCATCACAATAGCTCAAGTAGTTTTGTCCTGTAGATTATCAATAGTTTTATCCAAACCGGAGGTTGTCCTTGGACTTTATAGTGTAGACAGGGATAATCGGCGGTTTAGGATCCACCCCATTGTTTGCTATTATACTTGTTATTGTAAAGGGCCTCTACGTGTTGGCTTCGGCTCCACGCACGCCTTTCAAAGGTCCGGGGCTCCATAGCCCCATGTTAAAGGCCGTATTAGTTACTATTATTTATATAGTTTAAGATTGATTTGTCGTCGAAGGTGGCGATATGGACAAATTTATGACAGATTGGCAATCTGGCAGAAGATCGCGAACTATGGAAAAGGAGTAGAGAGGGCTTTGCCCTGCAGTGAGACACTCCATGCTCATAATAATAATAATAAGATTGATTTAAGATTATATTTAATTTCTGAATGAATAATAATAAAATTAGAATTGTGAAAATTTATGTGTTCGTATGTATGTATATAAACAACTTCGTTTTAAAACCACTTCAGTCGGTCAGAACTTCAGGTGATTTCAGACTGACTGCAATCAGTCAGGTTAGTCAGTCAGTCGATTGGCTGTGTGTTGGTATATCAATATATCAACAACTTAAGCCAATGAACGCATTGGGCTAAAACGCAGACATATAAAACTTCATGACGTAGACATCCGCTACGAAAGTATTTTTGGAAAATTTAACGCTTACGCGGACAAAGTAGCGGGCTTAGAGGTTTTAAATACTGTCAAGAGGCGTAAGATATACAGTATTTTGGTCATATTATGCTCAATGATAAGTACTAACGAACTGCTCCAACTACTGATGCAAGGAAAACTCCAAGGGAAGCGACCACTCGGAAGGAGGCGCACTTCATGGCTTAAGAACCTCCAGACATGGTTTAAGCAAAGCACTAGATCCCTTTCCGTGCAGCAGCATTAAAAGTAATAAAAATAGTCTTTGATGGCACCTCAAGAAGAAGAAAATAAACTCGGTATGTAGATAACTGGATTAAAATATAGACTTTTTAATCGACTTCAAAAAAGGAGGAGGTTCTAAATTCGTCGCGTAAGTATATATTTTTTATTTATCCTGATACTAGTAGCGCTTCGCGGTTTCACCCGCATACCTGCCGATCCCGTAAGAATATCGAAATATTAAATAGCCTATAGCCTTCCTCGACAAATGGACTATCCAACACAGAAATCATTTTTCAATTCGAACCAGTAGTTCTTGAGATTAGCTCGTTTAAACAAACAAACTCTTTTTTTAATCTTCTTCTATACTATAAAATGCTTTGTCCTGAATGACTGACTGACTGACGGATCAATGCACAGCCTAAACCGCTGATGGAGGGTGTGTTCTTTGTGTGACGTCGGCATCCGATAAGAAAGGATTTTCCGAAATTCTATCCCTTAGGTAAAAAGGGGGGCAAAATTTGTATGGGACAACGTCATTCCTTGGTTCATGTTCGAGTTCTACGCGGACGAAGTCACGGGCAAAAGCTAGTATAAAGTATATAGTTAGTATAGACGATGTTAGAATGTGTGCCTTCGGAACGCGTCCACCAAAGAGAAGAAGGCATTCTCATTCTTATTCTCACGAGATCGAAGCTTGCGCGGGTGAAACCGCGGGGGGCACCTAGTAATACAAAATCTTTATCACAATTTTTTGGAATTACCTACCAGAAGATAATGTTGTAACCAGTAGATTAGTGAGATTACCACCGATTTTTTTTGTTAATAAAATGATATCATCAATGAGTCAGGCTAGCTAATTCTAGCTTAATCATGGAATAGTACATTGCGATACAAGTGTGGAAAGTTGATCATTCCATAGAGGCGGTTTATGACGCGCGAGCGGAACGCGAGCGTGGCAAAAGCCGAGATGGAATGATCAATTCACACGTGTATCGTACGACGTTTTTTATCACAGTTGCGAATAAAAAAAAAGACTTGTTAAAATTTTAATAATAAAAAGTTTTTAAGAATTTTAGGTTATTTTTACTATTTTTTGTTAATTACACTACCGAAAGGCTAGGCAAAAGACTTTTAACCTATACAGCGTCTGACATACAATATTTTTTTAGGGTTTTTTTAATTTGTTTTTGCGTCGGCGGGTAAAAACAGAATATAATGGTAAGGAAAAAATATATTTATGTAATTACCTAAAGAAAAAACAAAATAAAAACAAAACTCAATTTTTAATTATTTTCAAAAACGTCATCACGTAATATTATCGTTCATTATCAGACTTTAGAGACAACCTTTTGAAAAGAAGAAAAAAGGTACCAACAAAGAGTTTTAAGCCAGCAAGGCTTAAAACCTCTTTGGATGGTACCTTTTTCTATACATCAAAACAGTATAACCCAGATAAAGGAGATCATTCATGTTTCTAACAAAAAATACCCACAAAAAAAAATTCCGGCCAGTAATAAAAATTGTTTCTATCTTGTAGAAAATAACATTTTTAACAATGTTTACTAAGTCAACAAAGAGCTACGATCAAAAATCGTTGAGTTATTTTACATTGAAAACCCAAAAAATGCATTTTATAGAGATCCGTTTGACCACTTAAGATCCCACTAAAACTTCTGAAAGGGTTATTGGATATACCTATTTATATACATATAATAAAAACAGACAAAGCTTATCCATTTACTACTTATTTTTATATTTTTTCTGTAGTAATATCTTAAAAGTGGTCAAACGGATCTCTACAAAATGCATTTTTTTGGGTTTTCAATGTAAAATAACTCAACGATGGTTGATCGTAGCTCTTTGTTGCCTTAGTAAACATTGTTTAAAATGTTATTCTCTACAAGATAGAAACATTTTTTTTTCTGGCCGGCACCTTAAGTTTTGGGTACGATTTGAACGATGTCCTTAAGAATGTTTCATCTACTATATGTCATTAGCAGTAAGATACGTATTTGACATATCGGGATGACGTATTATTTTAGCACTAGTTGGATTTTTTTTTATCGCACGCGTGTATAATACGTTGCATTATGAGCCTAAAAGCGGTTTAATAAGATCCACTTTATGAGCAACTGTGATAAAAATGATTATATGACACTATTTCAGGGGTCGGCAACCTTTTGAGTCGGAAAAGTCGAATATAATTTACAAAATTTCAAAGTTTTTAAAGAGCCACAATTCTTTGACGTGATAACGTGTAATAAATTGATGGAACACCTGCATTCACAAAGTGTCACGGTAATATTGTGTGACGTCATGCGTCATGGTAACTTGTGCACGACGCGTCCGTTCCCGTTAGGAAACAGAGTATTTAATAATAATATCGCTTATCTTGGCTTGTGATGAGTGACAAATAGAAGACTATATATCGCGAACCGCAGGTTGCGACCCGGCCCCTGTACTAGCATTACCTCGCGGTTTCACCCGCGTAACTCCCGATCCCGTAAGAATATCGGGATCAATTAAGATGTAAGCTATCCTACTATGCACACGGTGAGCAAATTTGGTTAAAATCGGTTAAATATATTAGAATAGAAGATTTAAGTATATATTTACGACATTATATATATATATTTTTTTTTAAATTTTATTGACGACCTCTGTGGCGCGTCGGGCGAACACCCGACTGCGACGCAGAAGGTTGCGGGTTCGATTCCCGCCGGGAACAAGTATTTATGCTGACCATAAATTCTTGTTTCTGGTTCTGGGTGTTTCCTATATGTATAATATGTACCTATATATTTACAAAAAAAAAAGTATATAAGTAGTTTATCCGTTATCTGGCACCCATACCACAAGCATTAAGTTGCTTAGCTTGGGGCTGGATGGCGATGTGTAATATGTCCTGAATTATTTATTTTTATTTACAAAAGAAAAGTTTATAAGTAGTATATCCGTTGTCTAGCACCCATAACACAAGTCTAGTAACTTAGTTTGGGGCTAGATGGCGATGTGTTGAATGTCATCGATGTGCCCTGTATTTGGCAGTCATGGTGACCATTGTGCCAACTAGGGTCGTCAACATTATTTGAATGCATAAGGTTTTAAAAATTTCCATTGACAAAAGTATCGCCGGAAATCGTTGCTCGGGGCGGGGTACCTACTTATTTTTTTAAATACTTATCAATACTTAAAGAGTGTGTTATGTTGACCATAAATTCTTGTTTCTGGTTCTGGGTGTTTCCTATATGTATAATATGTATATATTTACAAAAAAAAAGTATATAAGTAGTTTATCCGTTATCTGGCACCCATAACACAAGCATTAAGTTGCTTAGCTTGGGGCTGGATGGCGATGTGTAATATGTCCTGAAATATTTATTATTTTAATTTATTAGTGTTTTATCACTTGCTTTTAAAAATCAAATGATAATAGCATTATCTAATTTATTAGCCTATCTATTGATAAATACGAATATTTTCTTTTTACTCGCATTTACACCGTTGAATTAGCAGCTAATCACAGAAATTGAGGTGAGTAATTATATTTTTTATACATTTTTTCTGTTTTATAAAAATATCCATATTTACTGCCAAACACATACCCCCTTATTCCAAAACGAGGTTTAAGGATAGTCCGAGATGTGGATTTAAACCTTAGATTTAGACATAGCTTTACTCGTGAACTATAGTCTAAACACTATCTTTAAATAATCTTTAGAGATAGTGTTTAGACTATACTTCCCTATATCTATACTATATATAATATTATAAAGAAGTAAAGTTTGTTAAATTGTAAGGGGTAATCTCGGGATCTACTGAACCGATTTTCTTTCACCAATAGAAAGCCACATTATTGCTGAGTGTCATAGGTTAAATAAAAAACCGACAAATAAAAAGGCTTTTTTATCACAGTTGCTCATAAAGTGGATCTTATTAAACCGCTTTTAGGCTCATAATGCAACGTAATACACGCGTGCGATAAAAAAAAATCCAACTAGTGTTGGAAAATAATACGTCATCCCGATATGTCAAATACGTATCTTACTGCTAATGACATATAGTAGATGAAACATTCTTAAGGACATCGTTCAAATCGTACCCAAAAATTAACGTGCCGGCCACAAAAAAAAATGTTTCTATCTTGTAGAGAATAACATTTTAAATAATGTTTAATAAGGCAACAAAGAGCTACGATGAACCATCGTTGAGTTATTTTACATTGAAAACCCAAAAAAATGCATTTTGTAGAGATCCGTTTGACCACTTCTATGATATTACTACAGAAAAAATATAAAAATAAGTAGTAAATGGATAAGTTTTGTCTGTTTTTATTATATTTATATACATAGGTATATCCAATAACCCTTTCAGAAGTTATAGTGGGATCTTAAAAGTGGTCAAACGGATCCCTATAAAATGCATTTTTTGGGTTTTCAATGTAAAATAACTCAACGATTTTTGATCGTAGCTCTTTGTTGCCTTAGTAAACATTGTTTAAAATGTTATTCTCTACAAGATACAAATAATTTTTATTACTGGCCGGCATTTTTTTTTGTGGGTATTTTTTGTTAGAAACATGAATGATCTCCTTTATCTGGGTTATACTGTTTTGATGTATAGAAAAAGGTACCATCCAAAGAGTTTTTAAGCCTTGCTGGCTTAAAACTCTTTGTTGGTACCTTTTTTCTTCTTTTCAAAAGGTTGTCTCTAAAGTCTGCGAACGATAATATTACGTGATGACGTCTTTGAAAATAATTAAAAATTGAGTTTTGTTTTTATTTTGTTTTTTCTTTAGGTACATAAATATATTTTTTTTATATATTCTGTTTTTAATGAAACCCGGAACTAATATATTCTGTTTTTAACCGCCGACGCAAAAACAAATGAAAAAAACCCTAAAAAAATATTGTATGTCAGACGCTGTATAGGTTAAAAGTCTTTTGCCTAGCCTTTCGGGAGTGTAATTAACAAAAAATAGTAAACATAACCAAAAATTCTTAAAAACTTTTTATTATTAAAATTTTAACAAGTCTTTTTTTTTATTCGCAACTGTGATAAAAAACGTCGTACGATACACGTGTGAATTGATCATTCCATCTCGGCTTTTGCCACGCTCGCGTTCCGCTCGCGCGTCATAAACCGCCTCTATGGAATGATCAACTTTCCACACTTGTATCGCAATGTACTATTACGTGGTAGTCCGTTTTGCAAAGTGAATCGGAGAAAAAACGGTCGAATGAAAGCGTTTCTTACGAACGCTGCCTTAACTATGAAAGATATATTTTTGAGTTCTATAGAAAAGATGTGGAGCTTGAAAATGCCTACAAAAAAGTCAACGACAGCATATGTCTAACTTTTATATTTAAGTTACAAAAAGTATTTTTTTAAATATTAGTATAGATAATTAAATTTTTAATATTAATAAAATAAATGCCCAACGAAGTGGGCACGGGTCAGCTAGTAATCCATAAGGATATTGTTTAGACTATAGTTCACGAGTAAATCTGTGTCTAAATCTAAGGTTTAAATCTGCATCTCGGACTATCCTTAAACCTCGTTTTGGAATGAGGCGGTTAATGCTCGGTTTGAAAAGACGAAAACAAACTTTATCCCCCTTATTCCAAAACGAGGTTTAGGGATAGTCCGAGATGTGGATTTAAACCTTAGATTTAGACACAGATTTACTCGTGAACTATAGTCTAAACACTATCCCTATAGATTATATAGGGAACTATAGTCTAAACAATATCCATAAAGATTATATAGGGATAGTGTTTGTCACGAGTAAATCTGTGTCTAAATCTATTATCCTATATAACCTATATACTTAACCTATATAATCTATAGGGATAGTGTTTAGACTATAGTTCACGAGTAAATCTGTGTCTAAATCTAAGGTTTAAATCCACATCTCGGACTATCCTTGGAATAAGGGGGTATGTGTAGCAAATTGTGAAAAGCAAAACTAATATTATGTAATCAGTAATAATAATTAAGGTATTGGGCCCCACACCTGGCTGCTGTAAGACACTTCTTCTTCTTCTTCTCGTATAGTCCGCACCAAACTTCACCTTTGTTAAAGTTTTCAATAGGTTTTCAAGGGGCAATTATCTTGACCTAACGACTGCTACTAGAGGCAGCAACCGGGACCAACGGCTTAACTTGCCTTCCGAAGCACGGAGGGGCTCACGAAAACACATTTTTGCCACACTACTAATTGGCCACCCATCGAAGTAATGACCGCGCCAGGCGTCGCTTAACCCGCACGACCGTAAACGATCAGCGAGCGTCGCTTAACTGTGAGCCTCCTGAGCCACTGAAAAAAGATTTCTTTGAAGAAAGAAATCATCCTCTCGGTTCTCTAACATCGGTCGATGAAACCCGTGGCTTAGTTGACCCCAAACATATTGACGATTCTTTCCTCTAAACCTGGGGCCTAATTCTGCTAACATAATTGTGTTTCAATAGAGTGTCGATGGAATCGTGTTAGACATTTTATGTCAAAAATATGACATTACAATGTCAAATTGGTATTCTTCTAATGTTACCTATTCTATCCAAACACCAGTGACGCACCACTGACTCACTTTGGTATTCTGCTCTAGAATCGTGGCTCAATAGAATATCGATAGTTGTCAAAACGGTATTAATAGCTTAGCAACATAAACCATTTTGCTAAGCAACACCAGCGACGTATCTATTACCATTCCATTGAGACTCCATGGCGATTATATTGCGATGTTTTTAAAACTTTAGCAAAATAACAAATAAAGTCACAATCTCGATATAATATCAATAGAGTCTATAATATAATGACAATGGTAAATCTATAAATGCAAAATAGCCTAATATACCCAAAAACAAATTTCAGATGAAAACCACAATACTCCTTTTGGCGTTTGTCGCCCTGGTCTCTGCCGGCCCGTCTGGAAAGATTGAAACACCTGAAGAGGTCCAAGGGGTACAAATCATCGAAGCAAAGGAACCTACAGTCATTTTCGAAGATCCAGAACTCTCCAGAAATAACAGAGCCAACCTGTCTGTTGGTCAAATTTTGCCCGGAGACAGGATGCTGTCAATGTAAGAATTTTGTACTTGCTCATCTAACAATCTTTCAACAACGGAACTACTGCAACTATTATCTTCCTGCCCTTATCCCAATTTATTTGGGGTCGGCGCAGTATGTCTTTTTCTTCCATTCACTCTTATTAGTTGTCATCTCATCGTTCACAATCGTCTCTCTCATGTCTTGTCTCACGCAGTCCATCCATCTTTTCTTCGGTCGTCCTCTTCCTCTCCATCCCTCTACATTCATACTCATTACTCTTCTAGTCACATGCGTCTCTTCTCTTCTCATCACATGTCCATACCAACTTAAACGGTTCCCTTTTACTTTTTCAGTAATCGGTGCTATTTTCAGGCTTCCATATATTCATTCCTTATTTTATCCATCCTCGTTACTCCACACATCCATCTCAACATTCTCATCGCTGCGTGCAATCTTCTCTCATCCTTCTTCTTCACGGCCCAGCATTCCGATCCACATGACGACAGGTCCCATCACGGTTTTATAGATTTTACTCTTCAGTTTAAGGGGCATCTACTGGGGGGACGTACTGCAACTAAACCAAATTAAAAAGCAACCGGACCAAAAAAATGCACAAACTGGTCTTGAATTTTTTTCGTAGTCTGCTTCACTGGACAACGAGTTTCATTTGGAGAAAACCGCCGAAAGAAAGAATGGGGTGTTGGGTATTTGACTTTAAATGTACCAGTTTGCTTGTCTGTTTTTGTGTATATTCGTTAGGTCTGCGAATCGAACAATATCTATTATATTTTTTTACTAGCGACCCGCCCCGGCTTCACACGGTTGTATTATGCATGTATTATATCTAAAAACCTTTCTCGTTAATCACTCATCTATTAAAAAAAACCACATCAAAATCCGTTGCGTAGTTTTAAAGATATAAGCATACAAAGGGAATAGGGACGGCGAAAAGTGACTTTATTTTATACTATGTAGTGATAGTGAAGACAACGTTTGCAGGACAGCCAGTGCTTCATAAAAATCTTGAACTTGTTCCAAATTTTTATAAATTGTGCGGTTGAAAAACTATTTTTTTTTGAAGTTGCTTATTTATTACCTTAATTTCTTTCCAGGCAAGTCGTATACAGGATGCCGATGGGAAATTCTGTGCAAACTGAACAAGTTGTGTTCAATGGAGCGCCTACGACTAGAATAACAGCGATCCTGGCGAGGGAAATAGGTGCAACACAGAACGCTAACGCTGTGGTGTATAATGGAGGATTGGGTTTCAACTTCGTAGCAGTAAGGTTCACCTCGGCAGCTGGTAGAGGATACCATTATCAGTTCGAAGTCTGGGGACGATAAGCAGCTTTGATTTAAAGATTTTATTTCGAGAAAATAGCGTTTTTGTGGATTTTTTATTTAAACAAAAGTTTTTTTTTAAATAATTTTAGGCTTCATGTTTTTTTTTTAAATAATGCTTATCAATTAGGTGAAAGTTTAAACGTTAGTATGTTTCGTACTCCTTCACGCTAAAAATTACTAAATCGATTGCGATGAGGTAGGTTGGTATATAGAGAGCTTGGGTCCTCATAAGTACAATCAACGGTCAGAAGTCTCTGCCCACCGTAACGTTTACAATCCTGTGCAGCAATATTTGAACATTATAACAACGTAACCTGTGGATCGAACCCACGTCGGTTGGTGTAGCGGGAGACGGCTTATAGGTATAAGTGTTGGCCGAGTGGTACCACCTAAAGACATAGCTAACATGTTGAAAATAATAATCACACTGAGTACTTTTATTAATTCAAGTATTATGGTCTATTAGTAGTAAAGTCTATTAGAAGAAGGTCGTAAGTCCAATACTTGTTGATAGTATTATTGTAGCAAACTGATGACCCATACTGTACCTTGCGGATCCAGCGAGAATATCGGGATGAAAAGTGACCTATGACTCTCTCAATGAATCAATGTATCTTTCTACCAAGTTTCCTCAAAATCGATTCCGTAGTTTCGGTGCCTATTCAATGCAAACAAACAAACAAATCTCATCTTTTTAACCCCCGACGCAAAAACGACGGAGTGTTATTTAAAACATTTTTAATTGATATTTTTTACTACCATTTGGCGCCTATTATTATTTATCAGTCAGTTTTGTCCCATAGCAGGGCAAGCCTTCCTATTTCCCATTCCCTTTTGTCTAAATAGGGCCAGGGTTGGCCAGTCGCTCGTATATTATGAGTCCAATTCGTCTCTCCACCTGCGACTTGGTCTGCCTTTAGGACGTTTTTACGGAGCTGTCATTCTGTAGCGAATTTTGCCTAATATAAATTAATATTTGTAAAACTGAGTTCTGAATTACAACAGATTTTAATAACGCAAACGTACGCATTGCATGCACTTAAGTCACATGAATAAAAATCAATATCACTACATAGTATAAAACAAAGTCGCTTTCTCTGTCTCTATGTCCCTATATCCCTATGTATGCTTAAATCTTTAAAACTACGCAACGGATTTTGATGCGGTTTTTTTTTAATAGATAGAGTGATTCAAGACGAAGGTTTATATGTATAATACATGCATAATATAGTAATCCATGCATCGAGTAGTTTGTAAATAAAGAATATTACAAACAAACATAGGTGCGAAAAACATAACCCGTCCTTGCAGTTGGTTAAAGAAGGAGTTAAGTGTGGTTAAGGTTTACAATTACGTCATCAACGAAGTCAAATCAAATAAATATGTTTGCTTAAATCTTTAAAACTACGCAACGGATTTTGATGCGGTTTTTTTCATAGATAGAAGGATTCAAGAGGAAGGTTTATGATGGAATGTTTACATGCATAATATAGCCGTGAGAAGCCGGGGCGGGTCGCTAGTCTTAATTAAAGAAATCCATGCATCGAGTAGTTTGTAACTAGTGACTCCAGTCTTCAAGAGTGGGAATAGAGACCTTATCACCAACTACAGACCAATATCAGTCCTAACCAGTTTCTCGAAGATACTGGAAAGAATATTGAATGATTACTTGATCCAGTATCTCTCTAAGTATAGCTTGCTATCGAAAAATCAATATGGTTTTAGATCTGGAGTGTCAGCCGAAGATGCGGTTGCCAAGCTCACTGAATCCTTAGTCAGTAAACTGGACAAGAAAAATAAATGCTTTGGTATTTTTTTGGATTTGGCTAAAGCCTTCGATACGGTCTCTGTTCCCATCCTTATAAAGAAATTAGAGCGGATTGGTATTCGTGGCATTGCCTTAGACATCTTTAAAGACTACTTGTCTGATCGTTATCAGGCTGTAAAGATAGATTCTGTGACTAGTGAGCAGGAGGAAATTAAATATGGCGTCCCACAGGGCAGTATCCTGGGTCCGACTCTTTTTATCGTTTATATAAATGATTTATGTGAACTATCTCTCAAGAACTGTGAAATATTTACCTACGCTGACGATACTGCCCTGGTGGCTTATGGTAATGACTGGATAAGTGCTAAAGTAAACGCGGAAAACGCGCTTCGGACTGTCCAGAGCTGGTTGAGATATAATTTACTAACACTAAACGTAGATAAGACCAAGTACGTGTGCTTCCATTTACCTCATACAGGCCGCCCTCAAGATATTGTCACTTTGACAGCACACTGCTGCAATGACACCGTGCCAAATTGCTCCTGTTCACTACTCACCAGAGTTAATGACCTTAAATATCTAGGTGTGGTTATTGATGAGACTCTTGATTGGCGACCTCATATAGAGGCTCTATCAATGCGTATCAGAAGACTGTTATATGTTTTTAAGGGCTTGCGTATTTCTGCTGATAATTCTATCCTGAGTTTGGTCTATACATCTTTGTGTCAATCAGTTTTAGGATACTGTATTCCGATTTGGGGAGGTGCCCAAAAAACGATTATCAAACAACTAGAGATAGCACAAAGGGCAGTTCTTAAAGTTATGCTTTCAAAACCACGGCTATACCCAACTGAAAAATTATACGGTGACACCAAGTTTTTGACGGTAAGGCAGCTCTATGTTCTGCGCGCCATTCTGCGTCGTCACTCACAAATTCCTTATGAAGCTATTACGAACTACAAAACAAAAAGACGTGGCACTCTGATTTGTAGAGTACAGAGTAATCGAACTGCTTTTGCTTCTAGACAATATAATTCTTTAAGTTGTAGATTGTATAATGAGATTAATATAAAATTCAATATCTATCAATTAAATAAGTTTGATCTAAAACTTAGGTTAAATAGTTGGTTGCAGTCTCTTTCGTACGACAGTACTGAGAGTCTTATTGAGAAAACTGTTTAATTCCTTATTTTATTTTTGGATCTGTTTTACTTTTTAGATAAGCACTAAGAGATTTTTGTTTTTTGTTTTTGGTTAAACAGTATGTACACACATTTTTAACTACCTTAGCTGCACACGACTCAATCTCTTGTCCTAAACTATAATATTATAGGTATCTCAAAATGGAGTATCTCACACCCCACTATTCCTAAAATACGAGCATTGCTCAGTTTAGGAATATAATGTGACATAAAAGATATACCTCCTTAATTAGCAACAACCTTTATTATTTAGCAATAAGTGCCTTAAATATTGTACTTGTATATTGTTGTGTACTTGCTGAATAAAAATTATTATTATTAAAAAAAAAAAAAAAAAAAAAAAAAAAAATTAAAGAATATTAGAAACAAACATAGGTGCGAAAAACATAACCCGTCCTTGCAGTTGGTTAAAGAAGGAGTTAAGTGTGGTTAAGGTTTACAATTACGTCATCAACGAAGTCAAATCAAATAAAATTCAATGCAATGTTACTGGCACATGTACTAAGTAGGTTTTCTTGTGTTCGTCACTTGTGGAAATAAACTAGGCGTTTTTTTTTTATCGAAACAACTATTATAGAGTTTAATTCTGAAACTACTGAGCGCCTGTTAGTTTCTTAGAGAATCACCGATGATAGCATAGGAGCCATTAGAAATTGGGACGGTTATCTGCAAGCTGATGCGTGTGCATTTGATAGGCGCTTATTAAAAATTAAGTTATGATCAACAACTTCTTCAGTAACAATCTTATGTCACAATCCACACAATTTGTCTTATTAAAAATAAGCCTATTAGAGTTAAATACATTTATTGAAATATTAATCTATAGTCCTTAAAAAATACATTATTCTAATTCTGACGTCCATAGATTTCGAGTAGGTAGTAGTATCCCGCGCCGTAAGCGGATGTGAAATGGACGGTGACGCTGTGATGTCCGATACCGCCTCCACGCAGCGTGACACGACCGCGCTGTGTGGCTCCCACCTCGCGTGCCTGGATCGATGTGATCCGCGCGTTGCTCGAGGACCCGTTGTACACCACTTCCTCCCACTGCACCGAGCCAGGTGATGCTGGCTTGAATACGTACGTGCTGGAATGGAAAAGTACATCAGTAAAACTTGGCAAATCTGACAGAAAAACAACGCCTAAAAGTTTCCCCTTGTTCATAAACATTTACTTATAGACCAGGGCCGAAGCCTTCAAAAATGATAAAAAATAAAAAAAAAATCACAGTAGGATGAAACCCATTAGAAAAGGAGAGGAATATGATAAAAATGAAAGGAAAAATAAATTACGGTCGATCCGAGTTCGGGAAGTGGGAGTGTTTCGGTTTTTTGCATTTTCTGAGAAGATTTACTACATTAACATATTTTTTTTTTTCACCATCGGAAAGTAGCGATTTCAACGAACAGAAAGCATACCCACTTTTTGAAAAAAGCTGATATTTTGACGTGAGAATTTTCGATTGAAAATTAGAGTGTTTTTTTATATTAAGTTAAAATAAGGCGAAAAAAATAAATATTTTTAATCAAATAAATTACAGTGTATTTGGAACACAATAAGGTAAGTTTTCACCAAATTTCGTAGAAAAAATAACATTTTTGAAAAAGATAAAAATAAAAAACCAAAAACTGGGTTATTTGAATTTTTCACCTAAATTTTGAGGTTATGTGAAAAAATTGTTTAAACAAAAGTTGTAGATCTTTTTATTACCTACAACTTTGATATTCAACTTTTTCCATAGGACTTGTAGTTTTGCCGGAAATCAAAATAAACCATTTTTTACTCTTAAAAACCCCCCCCTCCCACTTCCCGAACTCGGATCGACCGTAATTTATTTTTCCTTTCATTTTTATCATATTCCCCTCCTTTTGTAATGGGTTTCATCCTACTGTGATTTTTTTTGGTTTAAAAAATTATCGACCCTGGTCTATAAGCTGTCTTAAGTTATTTGTTTTCTTACTTTCGTACTCCCGTCGTCTGTCAAAGTGTGAAAGTGACAAAACACATTTTAACTAAAGAAACATCCGGCGCATCCTGGACACGATTCTACTCATAGAAGTGGGTATTAGAGACGCGTTGCACAATGGCCTAAATAATAAGGCTAAGTGCGGAAACAGCTCCGTAAAACTAAACTAAACTAGAGAGGCGTGACCAATCCTTCCGCTACAATGGCTAGAAACGGTTATTTTATCTCTTATCAAAAATCTTACATACGTATGCCATTGACACGAAAGAAAAAGAAGACTAAAGAAGGCTTATGAAATGTTTATGAATAACTCTAAAAATCTTCACCATTTCCACTAGATAGATTGTTCTATGTGATGGGAAATACATGGTACAGATTCTTCATTTATAATGACCAGCATTTTTATCAAGTAATGAAATCAATTTTATTATTCTTCAATAAAACTTACCTGAACAATAGAATGTCTCCTGAATTATGATTGCCAATAATAAAGTTATTTTTTGAAGCCTCAATGGCTGCAGCGTGGCTTAAAGCCACCACGGAGGCGAAGGCAAGAAGGGCTACGGAGAATTTCATCTGAAATAATATTAGTAAGTAAGTTGAGCTGAGGAAGGCATGTTGTAGCGTTAACAGGAATTTAATTAGAAATGATCGACAAAAGCCTGGATAGATAGAGCGCTTTATTGTAGGTACACGCACACAAGGTGGATTAGCCGTTAAAAGCGGTCTCTTCCAGGCACCTTTTGGTGTCGGAGAACAAGATCCACTTCGGGTCGCTGAGCCAGCGTAAGTTAGTAATAATTAAACTTCGTATACAACAATAAGGAACTATCGTTCTAAAAACAAATAAACATGATATAACTTAGGTACTTACCGTTAATTTTTTAATAAATATTGTATTTACTGTTGAAAAGATTGAAGTTGTTGTTCCACTGTGTAGAGTCCTCACAGAAACCAACATTAAATACTGAACGATAAAACGAGAAAATCAGCGATAACATTTTTCTTATTAAAATCAATGATGACAATCATTTTTTAGCTAAATAATCAATCAACAAATATTAGATTAGAAACAATTAATTCGATATTTCCGATTAACATGTTAATAAATAATGTTACTCAGCATCATTAAAAAAAACAAAGCACTACTTGCTTAAATTGCGCAACTTTCTTGGTGGTGATAAGACTTATTTTCAGTAGTCTTAGTTGGTGATGCTTAGGATTGTTTGATTATTCTTCCAACTTAATTTACGTCTACGTTTTCTTCTTTCATTTTCCTATTTAATCATAGTAACTTACTCCATCTTTTCTTTGGTCTTTCGTTTGAATTTTTATTCAAAACAAAAGAAGAAAGGATCATCCATGTAGTTTTTTTATGATAAATATGTCAGCGTTGTACCAATATCTGACACAATCGTAACTTTGTGACGAATTGACGATATGGGGCCTTATATATTGTAGGTTACCAATACGCTCGCGACGAAAAGACCTATAAATAAACGGAGGCCACCGAGGGACGCGAGTGAAGGTAGGAAGACCGCAATGGAACAAAAAACTTTTTCAATCCATCCTTCTTTTGTGGCTGCATCAGCCTACGTATACAAATCCGCTTGGCGATACGACTTAGAACAGTGGGTGGCAACAAGCCGCGGCCAAAGCTACAATGAGATTGCTTTAGCAGCACCCAGGGGTCACGTGTGGGCCCCCTGAACCCCTCAAAAGTTAACACATTCTAAATTAAAAGTAGCTAGGGACTAGGATTTCCCAGAATCTTCAATGGTACATAAGCTGTAGTTTACTTTATTCTTATCAATAACAAATACCTACTTAGGAATTGAGATAAATAAAGTGGTTTCTTATCTTAAGCATTTCCTAAAAAAATTGTCGCAAAAATTACAAGTCATTTTATAAATTATTGATTTATTTGAACAGAGTTAATCTCTGATATCCATATCAGCATCGATTTGGTATATAATATTGCCCTTTTCCAAATCTTAGCACAGTTGAAAATTTGTTTTCGTTAAGCTTTTACATAGTAAATTATTTCTACCACCTTACAAAGGTAATCAAAATTAATTATTAATATTGAAACCAATATAACATCCATGCCTTGGTTTATAAAATCTTAGAGTAAAAAAGAAATTCACATCTAATAACTAACGATTTGTTTCAGATGAAATTCACCGTAGCGCTTCTAGCCTTCGCCACCGTGGTAGCTGTCAGCCAGTCTGCAGCCATCGAGGCTACTAGGAACAACTTCATTATTGGCAATCAAAATTCTGGAGACATACTACTGTTTAGGTAAGTTTCTTTGAAGAATAAGAAAAAAATCTTAAAACTTATTTTTTTAGTTTAATTCTAGAATTCATTGTTTTTTTGTTTTGTTGCAGCACGTACGTATTCAAACCAGCGTCACCTGGCTCGGTGCAGTGGGAGGAAGTGGTGTACAACGGGTCTTCGAGCAACGCGCGGATCACATCGATCCAGGCACGCGAGGTGGGAGCCACACAGCGCGGTCGTGTCACGCTGCGTGGAGGCGGTATCGGACATCACAGCGTCACCGTCCATTTCACATCCGCGTACGGCGCTGGATACTACTACCTACTCGAAATCTATGGACGTCAAAATTAAAATAACGACTTTTGTATTTAGTTTTATAATATCTCCATAAGACTGCTTAAATTAAATGAATAATAAGTTAAACAAAGTATTTGTTCTCAGCTTCTAATAAATAATAAATCGATGCTTAGTTACCAACCATATGTTACGGATGATTGCTGAATAAACAACGCCCTTTCACAAACCACTCATGTTAGAAACATAAGAAGTATTATTTGTAATGCATAGAAACGTGCGGGGACATTCATGAGTAGAATCGCAGTAAGGTTGTTAATATTTTAGAAGCATACAGCATAAGACATATTTGATTTATAATTCTGCACTTGACGTTGGTAACTTATTATAATTTTACTTTTAACCAATTAGGGCTTATCAAACGAATTCATACTCAATTACTTAATTATTAATGCTCAAGACTACTTCATCATATTCTATAGACACTGGATTCCAAGTCCACTAGAATGCGAACGTAGAGCTCCAAAACGGTTGTTATACGAATGTTTTCAACACAAGCAAGATTCTAGGCACCTGCTTTAGTTGAAGTTTAAAGTCTTCTAACTCATGAATTTATCAAACAAAAATGTTAGAGTTAAAACATACCAATAATAGTAATTTTTTAAACTCTACCGGGGCCTGCAATTATGCAGCCGACTGTACCTAATTAATTCATATGAGTTCTGAATTAGCTAAACCACCGTTGTTTCCCTGCAAAAGCAGAGGATAATATTATACGTCGTAAATAATTTTGCATCCTTAATATAGAGGGACTAGCTGTCCCGGCAAACGTTGTTTTGCTATTAACAAAAAAAAAAAAATTGATGTTGGTCGATTCTCAGACCTACTGAATATGCTCACAAAATATCATGAGAATCGGTCGAGCCGTTTCAAAGGAGTTCAAGTTCGAACCCCGTGACACGAGAATTTTATATATATAGAGATGAAGAGGAAGACGACCTCTCTAATAAATCGACTGCATGAGATATAGATGTGAACGATGAGATGATGACATATTAAAGTGAATGGGAGAAGAAGACATACTGCGCCGACCCTAAATAAATTGGGATAAAAGCAGGGTGAAGAAGAAGAAGTTGCATACTCACAATGGGCAAACTGTAGATGCCATCTATCTTCTTCTTCTATTTATATATGTATACTAGTTGCGCCCCGCGGTTTCACCCGCGTAAGTCCGATCTTTCTCACCGTTTAAACCTTCCCTGGATTTCCACAAATAATTCAAGACCAAAATTAGCCAAATCGGTTCAGCCGTTCTCGAGTTTTAGTGAGACTAACGAACAGCAATTGATTTTTATTTATATATAGATAGATATAAAAGAAAGTTGTGTTAGTTACACTTTTTATAACTCGAGAACGGCTGAACCGATTTGGCTGAAAATTGATGGAGAGGTAGCTTAGAAGCAGGAGAAGGACATAGGATACTTTTTTTTTTTTTTTCCGATATTCAAACGAGATCGGGATTTACGCGGATGAAATTAAATATACGTACGAAATATTCTTTTTTTTTTCGATATTCAAACGAGATCGGGACTTATTCCATATTCAAACCCGCATAAGTCCCGATCCCGTGGGAATATCGGGATACACACTATTATGTATTCTGTGACGTTCGTCTTTGTTGTAAGGCGTTCGACCGGGGGGTTTTCTCGAGCGGCTGCAGTTTTTTTGTTGATTACTCAGCACCTACTAATTGGATTTTGATGTAAAGTATACCACGACTTTCCTCAGATTTCACTTGGTTTAGGCGTTTTTAATTGTATATTATGTAACAAACAACCAGACAGACAGATATATTTTTGTTCTATTACTTTTTCAAAGTTTCAAAGTCCAACAGACCCTTTTTTTTATTTGCTGTAATAAATAGAAATCAATGCCACTTTTCGTTGTAATTTTATAACTCAAGAACGGGCTCACCTATCCAAACCAAATGTTTAAGCTTTGTTCGGACTATTTAGTAGATGGTTTATGTGAAGTTTGCACAAAATCGGTCGAGCGGTTCTTCATTTATCACATTTTTTTATATGGCAAAACAACGTTTGCCGGGACAGCTAGTCTATTATATAAAAATAAGTCGGGTTTTCCTTCCTGACGCTATAACTCCAGAACGTACGAACCGATTTAGATGATTTCGGTTTTGAAATGTTTGTCGTAGTCCAGGGAAGGTTTAAACGGTGAGAAAGATCGGACTTACGCGAGTGAAACCGCGGGGCGCAGCTAGTTATTTATAAAACCAACTTGATGTTTTTTTATACAATTTTATTTGTATTTCATCCCCATTTGGACTTTTATTTTTTATTAAATGTAGGTTATTTATTAATTAAAGTTTTTATTATTTAATTGTTATGAAAAATATTTTATTCCTTTGGTATTTACTTATAGTGATAAATTAAAATAAAACGAAAACTAGAAAAATCTTAGATTTGCCTAAAGCTTGCCGAACTATGTACGAATCCAACTAACATGGATTTGGTTTGTTTGAAAACAAAGACTTTAGTTCAATATCGAAATACCTCTAGAATTATTTAAGTTTTGAGGTAAGTAAGTATATCATGAAAACTTCTAATATAATAGAATTCGTGTTCCGTGTGACAACTTCGGTCGACCATCTTGGAGTTGAGCCAAATGTCGACTTGTTACATCACTTCCATTAAACAAGGTTTCAAACTTGTTTCATATTATTTTAAAAAAATCTTATAGGTGGTTGGTTTCAATCACATTTGTTGAATCACGTTGTGGTTTTAATAATTTACGTTTTCTTATAAGTAAAATTACTTTCTTGGACTTGTACCATTCCATCCTTTGCACTGGGATCTAGGGTCCGTATTAATAAACCGAACTCAATATCGATTTCAATCTTGAGTTTGCTCTTGAGTTGTTGCGCTGATTAATAAACCTATCTTAAGACGCGATTAAAGAGCAACGTATCACTTGAGTAATACCGTATTAATAAATCAAACTCAGCTCTCAAGATATGTCTCAAGATGTAGTTTCGTGAACTCAAGTCTGATTGCGGGTCATACATGACATAAGTTAGCTGTTTCGTTAGTTTTGTAGTTCAGGAACATGGAGCTAGAACAAATTTTGTCAGAAATCATTATTATGATGATATTTTATGCTAATGACTTTTTGAACAAATCATTCGCATTTAAATAATTATTTAGTAGTAAAATCTTACATTTTGTAAAAAAATTCACATTAAAAACAAGTTGACAGCAAAATATGACGACACTACCTACCATAGGGTAAAAACATACCATTCAAGGTAAGAACAAAGCGTTACTGTCATTCAATGTCGCTCTCAAGATCAGTTTCAAATCTCAAGAGCGATATCAGCCTGGTTAAAACTTGAGTTTTATCTATTAATTAACCCCTAACTTAAGATAGTGACCGCATCTCAAGACTCACTCAATTGATACGCACTCAAGATCGATATTGAGAGCGATTTATTAATACGGGCCTAGGTGTGTTGATGCACTGTTTTTTTAAGCCTATATTTTCCCACTGCGGCGCAAAGGCCTCTCTAACTTCCTTCCAAGCATTTCGGTCTTGGGCCAGGTTTAGCTAATCTGTCTGATAATGCCTATTAATTATTATTTCAAATTTTAATAGCGCACAATATCCCCCTGGAAGGCAACAGAGTTCATTTGATACTTGGCAAGATTAATTGCATGCAGTAACGTCTAAAACGCTGTCTAAGATTCATATTTTTAGAACTTGCAGTAAGATATTTTTAATTTAGTTTGCGTAATGTGTATTTTGCATCAAATATTCGTATGTTTAAAATTTAAAATTCCTTCGAATGAGTAATTCGTGAAATACGATCTGTCACACTGACAGCAAAATGGGTTTTCTATTGACTCTCTGTTGAGCTAGCAAGATATCTTTTGTTTTCTTTTATCTGATTCATAATTCATAATTCATAATTCATTTATTTCATTTCATACACATGGGTACATATTAAGATCTTAAATCGAAAAAGAGTTGGTGCCACCATGGTTCACCTTATAGGCATATGAAAATTTACAATGTGTTATTACTAATTTACAATGTGTTATTATCCAAATGTCAATAAATATTTAGAATATAAATTAATCGAATAGGTCAGTCAAATCAAAATAAAATAAAAATAAATCCATTACAAAAAAATATAAGTCAAATAAAAATATAAAAAATGTCGAAAAAATAAACAACTAAATATTTAACTTATCGTTTAAAAAATCTCTTAAATCATAATATACTTTTTCAGCAAGAAAGCCATTGAGTGCGGTTTTGAATCTTTTATTGTCACTTATATTTCTAATTGTCAAAGGTATTTTATTGTAAATAATAGGTCCCATAATGTCCACACTCATTCTACTAGTAAGACCCGCACTCCTACGAGTTACCATTATAGAACCTGCATGACGGCTCGTGTTAGGATATGCCTTGAAGTATTGAGGGTATGTTCTGATAAAATTAGCAATTTAACTTATGTATATTGAAGGAAGTGTAAGTATCTTATGATCACGAAAGTAAGGTATACATGATTCGTCTGAGGCTAGGCCAAACATAGATCTGATACACTTCTTTTGGGGCTTTTAAGACAATTGTTTTGTCTGTTGTGTTGCCCCAGAACATAACACCATATCTAAGAATAGACGCAACGTACCCGTGATAGGCTGTTAAGAGTGTTTTAATATTAGACACTTTTCTTAACATATAAAGTGCATATGAAAATTGGTTCAGTCTTATCACTAAATCATTAATGTGCGGTTTCATTGTCAGCTTATTATCTATAATCAGACCTAAAAATTTTGTAGTATCTATTTCTTTTACCGGATTTCCTAAGTAGCTAATGACAAAATCTAAGGGGCAGTTATTTATTGATTTAGATTATCTGTTCCCTACGATTTTACTCTATTTACATCATCACAGGGATCTATGTATCTCCATACCAAACATAATCAAGATCGGTCTAGAATCTAGGTTTTAGAGGTTTATAGGTTTTGTGCATAAATCACTACATAGTATAAAATAAAACAAAGTCGCTTTTTCTGTCCCTATTTCCCTTTGTATGCTTAGATCTTTAAAACTACGCAACGGATTTTGATGCGGTTTTTTTTAATAGATAGAGTGATTCAAGAGGAAGGTTTTTAGATATAATACATGCATAATACAGCCGTGCGAAGCCGGGGCGGGTTGCTAGTACAGAAATGAACAGCTAGTAAGTATATTTACAACGTCCTTGGTTTTGATTGAGCTACATTATCTTACCCACAGGGCTCGTTCGTGGGAATTCCATATTCATAAATATACGAATCTCTTCTCCTTGGTATAATTTCTGTTATTACACCAATAAGGAACTTCTACATTTACATTAGTGATTTGAAAGTTTAATGATATAAATGCCCAAGGATTTTGTTTTATTGCAATTAGAAGATTAAGCCCCGATTTTTATTTAAATTACAATACCCCACAAGCCGCGACGACAATGTAGCTTACTATTTGTATAAGAAGTATCAAAGTCGATTCAGTGATTCGAAAGTAACCTTTGCCTCTTATATTAGTATAGAAAAGAAACTAAAAATAAATTCATATTTTTTATGTCTTAGCTGACTCTATATTATAATTTATTAGAGGTTTTTCTTTTCTTTCGTGTTTATTCGATCCCGATCGATCAAGCGTCATTTTTTACAAGCTTTTATTTAGTTTCCCCTGTCCCGATGTTTTTCGTCAAATCTTGTAAATTATTTTAAAATTAGTTTTAGATTGAAATCTTTTTATTAAAAAAAGTTATAAAAACAGCTAATGCTGCAATTTGCTTATGGAATTGTAGAATTAGTGAACACTCTTGTGCTTGTGAAGTAGTATTTTGTGTTAATGGCCAACTCCTAATGAGTTTACTCTTCTAATTCTTCCAGCATGCAGCGGTAGCTATTAGTTGCTGTTAGCTGCTGTGTGCTGCAGCGTAACATAAGCCATCATTCTTAAAGGTAAAGTTAGAGTTAGGATGACTTGTTATGAAATTAGAGACAATATTTATAATCCTTGAAAACCCAAAATAATTTTATTTAAAAAGTGCCTTCCTAAACCGTAACATGACTATGGATAATCGTTCTAATTCTGACGACCATAGATCTCGAGTAGGTAGTAGTATCCAGCGCCGTATGCGGATGTGAAATGGACGGTGACGCTGTGATGTCCGATACCGCCTCCACGCAGCGTGACACGACCGTTTTGTGTGGCTCCCACCTCGCGTGCCTGGATCGATGTGATCCGCGCGTTGCTCGAGGACCCGTTGTACACTACATTCTCCCACTGCACTGAGCCAGATGATGCAGCTTTGAACACGTATGTGCTGGATGGAACAGAACAAAGATCATAAGGTAATGAGACAGATACACTAGCTTCAAAGGAAAAGCAGCGCAATTATTAAAATGTTGTGTCAATGAGCATTTAAAATATAAATACGGTACCTGAATAACAGTATGTCTCCAGAATTCTGGTTACCAATGATGAAGTTGTTCCTAGCAGCATCGATGGCTGATGAATTGCCTACGGCAACCAAAGCGGCGAAAGCCACGAGAACGATGGCGAATTTCATCTAAAATTTTACAATAATGACTAGGTCAAAAAAAGAAGTTGAAAGGTTTAAGTGAAGAGAAAAAAGGTTAATGCAGGAGAAGTCAAGATGCGGATCCAAATACGAGCATGATGAGATTTCTGTCAGCTGGCAAATGCAAAAATAAAAACAATTCTTATATAAAAAATAATTATTGACAGTTATTACTATTACGTGTAAGCAAGATTTGTTGCTAGAAGTTGGCAATCAATCAGGGAGAAATAATGAAACTTCTTACCTTGAGTTTGTTTTCAAGCTGGTGCTTCAACTGTGCTAAGATCGTGAAGAAATCAGCATTATATACCAAACTAATGTAGGTATACCAGGAATCTATGATATGATAAGCAATCTTGATAGAAACCTTACACTGCTTTTTACATCTGAATAAATGACTTGTTATAATTTCTTATTTTTAATTGTTCTGGGAAGTAGATTAGAAAACGCGATAGCTTCTTGTAATATCGATTGAAAATGACTTCCAAAATCTGAATTAGTTTAATTCGTTATTACATACCTATTTTTTTTTTTTTGTAGATTCTAATGTAGGTACTTCAGTGGACGCCGAAGATCGTGCGAAGTGGAGGCGTAAAAGTAGGAAAGCGGATCCCGGGCTCCCGAGAGGGATGTAACCGGGAACATCGCTCGGATGATGATGATGATGAGTGTCTAGCTAATCATCTTAATATTCTGTGATGTTATTTAGATTGGAACTTTTTTACTAACACCAGGCTAAGTCATACATATTTACAATATTTATTGTAGGTAATTTATAATATGGTCTTTGATGGAAATAATCACTACATAGTATAAAACAAAGTCGCTTTCTCTGTCTCTATATCCCTATGTATGCTTAAATCTTTAAAACTACGCAACGGATTTTGATGCGGTTTTTTTCAATAGATAGAGTGTGATTCAAGAGGAATATTTATATGTACAATATATGCATAAAATAGCAGTGTAAAGCCGGGGCGGGTCGCTAGTTGATTATAAATAATAGCTCTCATGCGAGTCTCCGCCTGCCATTTATACTTGTTTGTTGGAAACATTGCATTTTGTGTTTGGGTACTAGGCTCGGACCTCAAAACTAAATATTAATACTTCCATTACGGATATAGAGTTCGGAAAAGTAACGCTGTATTCAATCAATTGTTTATTAATAGTTCTATCCAAGCCGAAGGTTGTCCTTCGTTGCATTTTATAGTGTAGACAGAAATAATCGCTGGTTTGATACATACTCTACATCATACTTTGCAATCTTTGTTATTGTAAAGGGACTCATACACGGAAAGCAGGTCTGAAGGTGCCTGAGAAGCGTATTGAAAATAAAACTTCCAGCCCTAGGGACAATTGCTTTCACTGACAGCTGTCATGTCAAATTATGGCTTCGCACGGCTTGTGCAATCTGCATGTAGCCAGTATCAGTATCATTACGCATTATGAACTTCAGAAACCTAACCTCCTTGCTTTAGGTAACACCAAAGAATAATAATTATGGCTTGGCACGGCTCATGCATACTGCCAGAGTTTAGTACTTAGTAGGTTTTTTCTCAGTAATCGAATTCAAGTAGATATATTTAGTTCAAGATATCTTATTTAATAAAATAAATGTAAAGACGAAAATGGTCAAAGCGACCCATGACCATGCCGCGCCGCCCGCGCTCTGTCGAGATGTTGCTGATGTAGCTTTATGCGACCGTGTGGTTCCCTGAGTAAAAAAAAAACTGGTGGGAAATGCTAGCATTTCCAAATTATTTTAAACGTTTTAATTAGTACTATTTTTTGTTATTTTGTTATGTTTTTGTGTTATGTTTAATCTGGTTTTTCATTTATGATTGTGTATTATGTGTAAATAACATTTTCTAGACAAACCGTGTTACAAAAACTGTAATATAAATCTACGGACTTCGCGTCATTTCCCAGTGTTTGATTAACTCATTAATAAAAATTTCTTCGGTAAGTACCGCCGTATTTGAGTATTGAATACAAATAGCAAAAACCTAAAAAAAAACACTACATAATGTATAACCTCTTTGGTCCCAACCTTTTAAGAGGATCAGGTAGTATGGACACATGAGTACCTACTCATGTGGTATGGAGTCTCATAGTCTCATTCACTCTCGTTGTTAGGAAGAATTTTATGTATTATTCGTAATGAAAAGCACAGTGTTTACCTCGGGTGAAAGACTCATTAAGTCCCTCGAAATATTAACTCCGCCTCGGGACTTCTAATGAGTGACTTTCACACCTAGGGTAACAATGTACTATTACGTGTTGGCTTTAGCTCCGCCTTCTAAGGTTCGGGGCTCCATAGCCCCGTGATATGGGACACATAATAGCTGTGATGAATGAATTTACACTTTTTCGTAAACATTACGATTAAATATATAATGAAAATCAAAACGATCGTTGGAAGCGATAGGTACTTCCTCATTGTAATCCAAACAATAAGGAACAATATAATCCGTTTATCAACACCAATATGAAGCAAATTGCGAATGACTTTTATATTTTTATCAATAAATACTACCTAAACTAAGTACTTAGGTAAGTTCAAACACTTAGAGGTTCCTATACTTATCTTACACTAGCGACCCCCTCCGGCTTCGCACGGCTATATTGTGCATGTATTATACATATAAACCTTCCTCTTGAATCACTCTATCTATTAAAAAAACCGCATCAATATCCGTTGCGTAGTTTTAAAGATCTAAGCGTACAAAGGGAAATAGGGACGGCGAAAAGTGACTTTATTTTATACTATGTAGTGATAGTGATTACTTACGCCCAACGGTTTTTCGTAAGTTAAATTAAATTTTGTCTGACATAGCTTGCAACAACAATGGTATAAGATTTTGATTTGCCCTTGGTTCGATCAACCAGACCACAGACAAATATCTAAGCATAAATACTTGTCTGAGGCGGGAATCGAACCCGCAACCCTGTGTTTGGCAGTCCGGCATGGTGACCATTGCGCCAACTGGGTCGTCAATCTGCAGACGTTAGAGCACATTGGAGAAGGCGGTCCATATAACGAAAAGCAGGATGCTCGGACTGGAGGCTTCTTGTTAATATCAGCATGTTTCCGATTTTGCATTATAGCGATGCTGATTCAGAGTCTCAAACGAGGCGCGGTAAAAGCCAGACTGCCTAAGGCCATGGCAAATCTTTGAATGGTGTGCTTACGTGCTCACCTATGTATGTATATACATCATAGACAAGCTGAACATCAAAGCTCGACATTCCATACATTTATTTAATTATTTATTTATTTATTCGGAGAACCAACAGCTATTACATACTTATAAAACATAGTGTAACAACAGAAATTTTGACATAAAGGTAAACAATACAATTAACGAAGTTATGACATGGCTAAACAAAAATAATTTAAGTGTTAATATTAATAAAACCAATTTTATACAATTCAGAACACATGGTACTAGAGTAGATTCACGAAAATTGACCTACAACGATAATGATATTATTGAAGCAAACAATGTCAAGTTTCTGGGAATTAATGTCGACAAATTTATTGATTGGAAACAACAGATACACACAATATGCAAAAGAGTGGATAGCTTTGCATACGCATTAAGTAGACTAAGAAAAACAACCACAATAAATACTGCTTTGATGGCATACCATGGTCACGTTGCGTCCGTGTTAAGATATGGCCTTTTACTGTGGGGTAACTCAACTAATAAGATTAAGGCATTCCGGTCACAAAAAAAGTGTATACGAGCTATGGTAGGTATCCCTCCCTATGAATCCTGTAGACCACATTTTAAAAAACTCGAAATTTTGCCGTTTCCTTGCATGTATATCTTTGAAGTATGCTTGTTTGTGAAATGTAACAGAGAGCTATTTAGGGAAGCCAAAGACATTTTTCTACGTAACACACGAAATAGTGATCGACTAGTTCTTGTTTTCATACCAAGAACAGTACTTTACAGAAAGAACTGCTACGCTATGTGCATTACTATATTTAATAAAATACCTAACAATGTAAAAGACCTTCCACTAAGGCAATTCAAAATGAAACTGAAAGCATGGCTGTTAGAAAGAATGTTTTATTCTGTTGAAGAGTTGCTAAATCTAAAATGTAAAATATGTTTGCGTTATAAATTAGTAATAAGTATTTGTAATAAAATAAATTTATTTTCATTACAAGAAATCTATAAGCAAAGTACTCTAGCGTTACAAAGTATTATTTGTAACCATGTAATTTGTACCTACCTAAATTTAGCCTAAATTTGCATGTCAATGACTATTGGCTTAAGTTGAGAACCTGTACCTACATATTTATTTAAGATCCTATGTAACCAACTGTAAAAGCAAATAAATGAATTAAATTGAATTGAAAGCCAATTACAGGATCTCACTGTTAAAAAATGATGTAACTCGCATATTCAGACGTGAGCGCAACACGAACTAGCACTATTAGCATAAAGAAACAACAACAAATAATCATTAAAGTTACCATTGAAAATTGAACTTAGCATACTATCGTCATTAACCAGCAAAAAAGTGATTACCTAAACGCCCCGTCTCGCAGTCGCAACACTAGTACATAACAAGTCGGGATTTTGCTGCAAGCATAGACAGAAATGATGACTGTGGCCGAAAGGCCAGACCACCCAAGGCCATAATGGCATATAAATCTGTAAACAGATGGCGTGCTTACGTGCCTACCTATGTATATTAGTACACCTGCATTCACAAAAAAAGTGTCATGGTAATATTCTGTGACGTCATGTGTCCCGTTCCAAGATGACCATGACGCGTCCGTTCGCGTTAGGAAATAGAGTATTTAATATTGCGCACCAGGGCTTGTGTTATGGTGACGAGTGACGAATAGAAGACTTAAGTTGAATAGAAGAAGAGTTGAAGAGTGGGAAAAAAGGGGAAAAAAAGGATAACAAAAAAATTCTCAATTTTGCATCGTTCTTTTAAAACGTTATTACGCAAAACTATTGTCCGTAAACCGACTTTGCAGACAACCATTTGTTTTTTTAATATTTAGTGTAATTGAAAAATGGTGTTTACAATAAAGAATCTATCTATCTATCTGAACACTATACTACCCCAGTAAATTGAACGATCATCCATTGACCGTGAAGATCCGACGGACTAACAAACAAACTTCCGCATTCAATATTAGTTAAGTATTCGTTGGAATTTGGAAATTACAAGAAGTATGATGTTATCGTGAGATGTTGATTGTTGATATTTATTATCGGAATCAAAATAACGTTGTAGCAAACATACTTATTGAAGAAATTTAGAGAATATTAGCTTAGCTTTCTTCGAATAATTAATTATATTCTATTTTATTCTATTCTTTGTACAACGATGAGAGATTTAAAACAATTATAGGTCCACTAGCTGCACCAAGCGGTTTCACCCGCGTAAGTCCCGATCCCGTTGAAATATCGGGATAAAAAGTAGCGTATGTGTTAATCCAGGTCTCCAGCTACCTACATATTAAGTTTCATTACAATCGGTCCAGTAGTTTTTGCGTGAAGGAGGAGTTTTTGGGTAATTCAATTCAATTCATTTATTTCAGACTTTTAAATCCATAGTATTGTTAGTATAACTTATAAACTAGAAGTTAGTAAAAAACATAGAAATACGAGATATTTAATTAATTGGGCCGATATTTATGATTAAATGGTGGTGGCAATATCCGGAGATAACGAATAAATTATTTATTAACATTAATTAACATTGCTCTTACTATACGGTGAAGGAAAACATTGTGATGAACCCGCGGCTCAGTTGGGCTAAGTCGAGTTCTTTCTTGACTAAGTTGAGAGGATGGTATAAGTTCTGGGTAAGCCATCTAATGTGTGGCGGTACGCCACTACAGCCTTCGCGCATTCTCTACGGGAGCCTTCGAAGTTCAAACCAGCTGTCAGCGTGCTTCGATTGTCTACTCTGAGGAGTAGACAGATTCTGGCTCCGGCCTCCAGCTTCAGCGTCTGCGCGCTAGTTTAAGGTGAAAGAGTACCTGCACTGTACAACAACTACTACAAACATAGTCGACTGTTTCCTCCCTGGATAATGACACTTAATGACACTAGCACAAATATTTTTGTGCCATAAAACCTATAACTGTCATGACTAGAGGCATAGTTTGCAATGCAATGTTGGTTTGGTTATGTGTTAATCCAGGTCTTCAGCTATCTAGATACCGAGTTTCATCGCAATCGGTCCAGTAGTTTTTACGTGAAGGAGTAACAAACATATTAGTAGGATAAAAAAAAAGCATTAACAAAATGCAAACTAAAAATAGGAAACTTAAATGTAGGGAAAAATCCTAGAGTAGCACAAAGGCTGGTGTTATCGCCTAAGGCGATCTCTTCTAAATGCAAGCTAAGAAACGGGCATCAGAGTTCAAGTTTTATTTGGCGGTAAATATTCTAAAGAAAAGGCAAAAAATTAATTAGATTAGAAAAATAATTAGTAATTTGATTAGATTAAGCAGTATAGTTGTAATTACCAATACTTAATTTTGTAAAAGTAATCTGAATTATTGGAAGCATGATTAGCATACCAGCGAAGATTAGATTGGGAAATCTCTATTATTCGTTGCTTTTCAAAATAAGATTACAAGAGATTTTATTTTAAATCGAAAATTCTAACGAAATTTATATGAAAAGTCATAAGTACCTACCTATATAAATACTTGAAAACATTTCATTGATTTGTTCCTGATTAACTTTTGCTCCATTCTAAATAGGTAGACCTTTAAAATTAGAGATTTTTGAAGGTTTTAACTATATTCTTCTAATATATAAAATTCTCGTGTCGCGGTGTTTAGATACCAAACTCCACCGGCTGAACCGATCTGTATGATTTTTTTTTAAATAGTTAGGTCTGACAATCTATTTTTTCCTTCTTTTGCATATGGCACAAAACGTTTGCCGCGACAAATAATATTATATAATATTATATAATAAATATAATCTTGACCTATCAAGTCAAAATTTGAATAAAATAAATTAATATTGCAGAAAATTTCACACATCACCATCTAGCCCCAAGCTAAGTAGACTAAACTTGTATTATGGGTGCTGGACAACGGATATACCTACTACATTTAAAATTTTCTTTTGTAAATATACCACAGACCACAGATAAATATCTAAGCATAGATCTGAGGCGGGAATCGAATACGTAACCCTGTGTTTGGCAGTCCGGCATGGTGACCATTGGGCCAACTGGGTCGTCAAAATGTATACTGACGAACCTGAATATTAATAATTGAATATACATATACCTACAAAATAAATCGATATTCAAATGATTACATACATTATAATTGTATTACTCACAAACTAAAGTTAATTGGCTGTTATTAAAAATCAATCATCTTTATAGACTTGACGGTCACTGTTAGACCAGGGCCGAAGCCTTCAAAAATGATAAAAAATGAAAAAAAATCACAGTAGGATGAAACCCATTAGAAAAGGAGGAGAATATGATAAAAATGAAAGGAAAATATATTACGGTCGATCCGAGTTCGGGAAGTGGGAGGGGGGGGTTTTTAAGGGTAAAAAATGGTTTATCTTGATTTCCGGCAAAACTACAAGTCCTATGGAAAAAAGTTGAATGGCAAAGTTGTAGGTAATAAAAAGATCTACAACTTTTGTTTTACAATTTTTTTACATAACCTAAAAATTTAGGTGAAAAATTCAAATAACCCAGTTTTTGGTTTTTTATTTGTATCTTTTTCAAAAATGTTTTTTTTTCTTCGACGTTTGGTGAAAACTTACCTTATTATGTCCCAAATACACTGTAATTTATTTGATTTAAAATATTTATTTTTTCGCCTTATTTTAACTTAATATCAAAAAAGCACCCTAAATTTCAATCGAAAATTCTCGCGTCAAAATATCAGCTTTTTCCAAAAAGTCTGGAGGCTTTTTATTTGTTGAAATCGCTACTTTCTGATGGTGTAAAAAAAACTGGTTGCCTGTAAAGTCGGTATACGGGCGAAAGTTTTACGTGACAACAACTGTGCTCGAGTGGAAGGGACGCGTGCCTTTCACTTTTTATGTCTGTCTCTCTCGCTCTTAGGCGGGCTAACCATGCCCGCGTGCCTCTCACTCGCTCTCATTGTGAGCGCATAACGTCAGCGGAGCGTAACGCAGTTTCTTGAAGTGTCACCCGGCAAACCAATTTATAAGACGTTGTCACGTCAAAAAATATACATTGCCATAGTAAATGTTCTCAGAAAATGCAAAAAACCGATCGAGAAAATCGATATTTTTAAAATTATTATATACAATTTTGAGCTATTAATAAAATTTACACTTTGATTACTCGAAAAACGTAAGATTACATGTAACATTGATAAAAAAAATTGCAAATCAAAATATAATACTATAATAACGTACACAGTACAGTATACAATACAACATCGTACAAAAAAATTCGATTTTCTCCATCGGTTTTTCATTTTTTGAGAAGATTTACTACAGTAACATATTTTTTTTCCACCATCGGAAAGTAGAGATTTCAACGAACAGAAAGCATACCAACTTTTTAAAAAAAGCTGATATTTTGACGAGAGAATTTTCGATTGAAAATTAGGGTGTTTTTTTCATATTAAGTTAAAATAAGGCGAAAAAATAAATATTTTAAATCAAATAAATTACAGTGTATTTGGGACATAATAAGGTAAGTTTTCACCAAATTTCGTAGAAAAAAAAACACTTTTGAAAAAAATAAAAAACCAAAAACTGGGTTATTTGAATTTTTCACCTAAATTTTGAGGTTATGTGAAAAAATTGTAAAACAAAAGTTGTAGATCTTTTTATTACCTACAACTTTACCATTCAACTTTTTTCCATAGGACTTGTAGTTTTGTCGGAAATCAAGATAAACCATTTTTTACCCTTAAACCCCCCCCCCCCTCCCACTTCCCGAACTCGGATCGACCGTAATTTATTTTTCCTTTCATTTTTATCATATTCCCCTCCTTTTCTAATGGGTTTCATCCTACTGTGATTTTTTTTGGTTTCAAAAATTATCGACCCTGGTCTATGCATCATTTTTACGAATATCATTTCTATGAAAGCGAGAGTCTAAAGAAAAAAGAAAGATCAAGAGTGTATTGAGTCCCAGTAACCATTTAGGCTGAGTCACTTTTGTAACTGTATGTTTTTATTATTATTTAAATTTAAATTAGATTTCTTTTTCATACTAATTATTTAGGCATTCAATTATTGTTTAGATGTACAAATCTACATCTACAAATCTAAATGTACAAATCTAAATCACACAGGAAGAAACAGAGCACGATATACCTACACATAGTAAAATAATAGCTAGAAAGTATGAGTTGCACAAATGGACACCTTTATCGCTTAAAGCGATTTCTTCCAGGCAACCAGATTAAGCTTTTAGTGTTGGATGTGAATCTATACTAATATATAAAGCTGAAGAGTTTGTTTGTTTGAACGCCCTAATCTCAGGAACTACTGGTTCGAATTGAAAAAATCTAGGCTAAATTAAGGCTAGGCTATTTTATATTTCCATAGGCCCATATCGGGAGTTACAAGGGTGATTGAAACCGCGGGGCGCAGCTAGTAAAGTTATGTAACTATCTATTTAGTAAAATTTGCATCGTCCTCTCGGTCTATTCGACTAGATATTAAACAAAACTGAACCACATCATCAACAATTCCAATTTCGTTAACAACCAATACAGAATGAAGTCAATTACTACTATTATTTTCATATATTCCTTTATTTTTGTGATCGAATCATATAAAGACAATTTCGATAGAGTTTTCGACCATGGAATCGAACCTTATACTGATGGAAATATGGAAGATTATCGAGTGGAGAAACAAATGGCTTTCGTCGGCGAGAAATGCCCGACTGGTTTCGCGAGATTTAATGCAATGTGTGTTGATATTGATTACGATTATTAAAATATTATTTATAAGGTGTCGTTTTATTATTTTTTTAGGGTTCCGTACCTCAAAAGGTAAAAAAAGGAACCCTTATAAGATCACTTTCTTGTCCGTCTGTCTGTCTGTCACCACCGATTTTCTCAGAAATGGGTGGACCTAGCTAGTTTTCTAGGTTATTTCGTACCGTTAGCCTGTGAAATTCGAAAAAATGATCCACTTAGAAATCGCCATTTAAAAAGATAGTTTCAAAGTCAATTAACTAATACTACCTATTATTTTCATATATTTCTTCTATATCCTGCATCTGTCTTTGCTGACGTGTACAGTTTGGGGGTCTTAAAGTCGGGAGTGAACGTTTCTTCTAGGGGCTATCTTAGGCCGCATCGACACCTACCATCAGGCAGGGGTGATTGTGGCTAAATGCTGACTTACCATAGGTATATAAAAAAATGTGATCGAATCATATAAAGACAATGGTTTTAGTGTTGAGAATTCTAGAGCGCAGTTTACGAAAACAATTTCAAACGATTTCTTTCAGCACCAATCTATATTCTTTTCTTTTCTGCAATTTTTAGTCTGTGATTTACGGAAGACCGATATGCTGAGGCTTTGGAGCACAAAGCAATAGGTTTTTCTGCTTACCTACTCCAGAAAAATCAAGAGCAGAATAAAAATATTTTTCTCCCAGTACAAAATCCGTCGTAGTTGGAAGGTCAAAACAAATAAATCAGTCCACACAAACACGGCAATATCCATAGATATTCTTATACTGGCTATATAGGACAAAGGTAACTAAACTCAAATAACTTCTAATGTAATGGTTTCTCAATAAATATGCTAGTATTTACCATGTATCTTTTTTCGCACAATATTTGACTAGACGAAGTTGACAAAGAACAACCCCCACACTTAGGAATTGAATGATTCTCAAAAGTTTTCCAAGTGACAAAATCTATAGGTACATATAAAATGCTTTGTCCAGATTGACTGACTGACTGACGGCTCAACGCACCGCTGATTGTAGAGACCTGAAACTTAGAGGGTGTGTTCTTTGTATGCCGTAGGCATCCGATAAGAAAGGATTTTCCCAAAGTTTATATGGGACAACGTGATTCCTTGGTCCAATCTTACTAATTCTACGCGGACGGACAAAAGCTAGTCACTATCACTACATAGTATAAAACAAAGTCGGTTTTTCTGTCCCTATATCCCTTTGTATGCTTAAATCTTTAAAACTTCGCAACGGATTTTAATGCGGTTTTTTTAATAGATAGAGTGATTCAAGTGGAAGGTTTATATGTATAATACATGCACAATATAGCCGTGCGAAGCCGGAGCGGGTCGCTAGTATGCATACAAAAATAAACACAAAAAAATGGTTGTCTGTGAAGTCGGCTTACGAACGACAATTTTACGTGATAACGTCTTACGAAACCATTTTTTCCCAATATCGTTTATTGCTTTCCCATTGAAAGCATCCCAGCATCCATTATGCTGGGGTTGTATTCATGGGGCCCTGAACTGCAGTTAAAAAAACCAAGGAATAAAGCGTCAATATAGGAAAAAATGGAAATACTTGCGTTCATAACTTTGGATAACTCGTAGCAACTTTTATTTTCCAAAGTTTAATTTTCAAAAGGCAACAAGAATTAATAATACCCATCCATCCGTCAGTCAATTACCCAGTATATTGTTTGTAAAAGTTATGACGCTTAGAACTTGACTGGAGTTTCCCTAAGACTAGATTAACAAATTCAAAACTTTTATACAGCATAAATTGTGCGGTAAGGCATACTATGATACCTCTTCGTACCTTAATGATAAGAATCCATGGATGTGACTCTAATTGCTCCATTTCAAATAATACCTTCAAATATTTGTAATATTGACCTTTGTGAGCGTGATCACATAAAAAAAACCCCATGAGTTTCTTGTGCCTTCTTCTCATTGGTGGGCGCGTTCCGAAGGCACACATCCTAACTTAGTTTTTAAGAAGATTTCAAGTGATCAATGCTATGCTCGGTGTTTCTCTGCGGGATCGAATCCGGAACGAAGTAATTCGCCAGAGAACTAAAGTGATCGACATAGCTCAACGGATTAGCAAACTGAAGTGGCAGTGGGCTGGTCATATCTGCCGCAGGACTGATAATCGTTGGGGTAAACTTGTCTTGGAGTGGAGACCGCGAATTGGCAAACGTAGTGTAGGACGCCCTGTGACCAGGTGGAGCGACGACATACGCAAAGCGGTGGGCAGTGAATGGAGAAGAAGAGCCGAAGATCGGGCTCAGTGGCGTATCTTAGGAGAGGCCTACGTCCAGCAGTGGACTGACATCGGCTGATGATGATGATGATGATGATCATGAAGTGATCAATGTATATTTACATAAGCATCGAAAGAAATAAAGAAATTTGACTTTGACTTTGACTAGGTAAAAGTAGGCAGCCGCTGCGGGTAACTTGGTATCTCTGAGATTTATTGTCTTTATTGAAGTCACAATAAATCGTTTACTTTGAAAGCTAAGCTTTTGCTTGTTTTTATCAAAACTGTACGACACCAAAGAATCCGGCTGTCCCCCTGTGGCGCGGTGGGCGAACACTCGCCTGTGATGCAGAAGGTTGTGGGTTCAATTCCCACCTCAAACAAATATTTATTATATTGGTACAGTATAGGTCATAAGTAAATGATCAGTTTGCTACAATAATACAAGTATTGGAGTTACAACCTTCTTCTAATAGACGTTACACACAAACTTAAATAATTGAATTAAAAGTACTCAGTGTGATTATTATTTTCAACATGTTAGCTATGTATTTAGTTGTGTGAGTGGTATAAGCCGCCACCCGCTACACTAACCGACGTGGGTTCGATCCACAGGTTACGTTGTTATAATGTTCAAATAGTGCTGCACAGGATTGTAGACGTTATGGTGGGCAGAGACTTTTGACCGTTGATAGTACATATATTTGTTTCTGATAAGGCCGCCCGATAAGGCCGCCCTTTGTAACACTTAGACTTAAGCTTTTAATTTTTACTATTAATGTTATTTGAAATTGGTGTTTACAATAAAGAATCTATCTATCTATCTATCTATCTATCTATCTATCTATCTATCTATCTATCTATCTATCTATCTATCTATCTATCTATCTATCTATCTATCTATCTATCTATCTATCTATCTATCTATCTATCTATCTATCTATCTATCTATCTATCTATCTATCTATCTATCTATCTATCTATCTATCTATCTATCTATCTATCTATCTATCTATCTATCTATCTATCTATCTATCTATCTATCTATCTATCTATCTATCTATCTATCTATCTATCTATCTATCTATCTATCTATCTATCTATCTATCTATCTATCTATCTATCTATCTATCTATCTATCTATCTATCTATCTATCTATCTATCTATCTATCTATCTATCTATCTATCTATCTATCTATCTATCTATCTATCTATCTATCTATCTATCTATCTATCTATCTATCTATCTATCTATCTATAACTGTTTCTGATATGGGTATTTCTGTGTAAATAACCTACTAATATTATAAATATGAAAGTTTGGTATGTATGTTTGTTACTCCTTCACGCAAAAACTACCGAACCGATTGCAATGAAACTCAGTATGTAAATAGCCAGAGACCTGGAATAGCGTATAGGTTACTATTTATCCCGATAATCCCACGGTATCGAGACTTACGCGGGTGAAATTGCGTGGCACAGCTAAACATCGTCACTACATAGTATAAAACAAAGTCGCTTTCTCTGTCCCTATGTCCCTATATCCCTATGTATGCTTAATCTTTAAAACTACGCAACGGATTTTGATGCGGTTTTTTTAATAGATAGAGTGATTCAAGAGGAAGGTTTATATGTGTAATACATGTATAATATAGCCGTGCGGAGCCGGGGCGGGTCGATAGTAATATTAGGTATAAAGAGGAAATTTTGGATAAATATATCACTTTATGTAAATCTACCATCCTTGTGATTATTTTGCTGTCGAATGAAAAATCTGGCGAACGAAAATAACAAAAACTGAAGTCAAAGATATCTTTGACCAGATTAACCTTCACTTTTTAATTTTTAGAGAAAAAAAGAAGTATACATTCGAATCTTTTCATTTTGATGTGTTAACGTCTAATAAATTGATAGAACACCTGCATTTACAAAAAAGTGTCACGGTAATATTGTGTGACGTCATGCGTCATGGTAATATGACCAGACGCGTCATGGTAACTTAAGAAACGGAGTATTTAATAATAATATAAGTCATCTGGGTGTGTGTTATGGTGACGAGTGACGAATAGAATTATATAAAAGTACTAATTAAAAAAAACTTTTAAATAAAGGAATAACAAAAAAATATTCAATTTTTCATCGTTTTCTTATGACGTTATCACGACAATTATCATCCGTAAACCAACTTTACAGACAACCATATTTTATTTTTTTTCGATTCATTCTGTGTCAATATTTCTGGGCTACAATTAAATACAATTGCCATTAGTAATTCAGTAATTACCATTCGTAATTTACTATAGTTATATATACTTACTTGTAATTATGATATGTAACTATTGTATAATAACGATGTGTAATTACAATACAATAACAAATTATTATTAACTATAGCAATTACGAAAATACCGAAGGACACGAAACATATTTTTGGAAAAACAATCGATATTATTACCCACATGAAAATTATATGAATAATATACGACACAAACATATTTACCGAAAAAAAGAATAGCTGGTACCTACTTAAATAATTATGTTGTTAGTAGTAAAAAAGTAGAAACCGGCCAAGTGTGAGTCGGGCTCACGCACGAAGGGTTCCGTACCATGTAGTATAGGGGCTCCAGCTCAAGTTTCAGTTTTCGTTTAAATCAGACACTCCTTCAGACTCCTTGTTGAATTTTAGCAGTGCTTAAAAATGTATACCTACTCTAACTAAATTAAAAAATTGTCAGTGGTGTAGTTATATCGGAAAGCGTGGCAGCCCAGTGCCCTAGGGCCCCAAGTTGAAAACCCTCCCACTCTCCTGAGCATGTTCGAAATATTTATACTAAGTAGTTTATCAAATCATAGACCGCAGCACAAACTTTGAAGAGTTTTATGTGAGAATATTGGAAATTCCTTTTTCGGAAAATAAGGGTAAGTAATTTTTCTGAACTAAATGAAATTAACTGACACATAGTGACATAAGTTTAAAATATTTAAATAGATAATAAAAAAAAAACGTGTGGCACTCGGGGACTGCCGCGGTAAAGCTATTGCATCGTGCGAGCTTCGTACAGTCGTACCATACATACACGGAGCTACATGATAGGCGGAGTGGGGGGTGTTAGCTTTTATTATCGTTACGGAATTTCTTGATTCGGTCGCCGCGCTCAAAGCCCGCGATAAAAGTTATGCAATAGTTTAATAAAAAAAAAGTGTGGCGCTCGGGGACTGCTGCGGTAAAGCTTTGCATAGCATTTTTTATGGTAGTCGGAGTGGGGGTGTTAGGTTTTATTTTCGTTATGGAATTTCTTGATTCGGTCGCCACGCTCAAAGCCTGCGATAAAAGCTATGCAATAGTTTAATCTCTACATATAATAAATTCGAAGTTTTGGAAGTAAGCGTTCTACGTCCATAATGATCTTAGCACTATAGAATTCGCTAACCTTATATAGCTCCGGTAGAAAAAAATCTTGCATGCGCGATTCAGGTTTTCTTAAATTTAGAAAATCACAAATTAGTTGATTATTCTTTTTGTTCTGCTTAAAAATTTTGTACACTTATGTATTTTAAGAATACATAGCAATATACACATTTTTTAACTAGAAAATAAAGTAATTAATTTAATAAGATATTTTTTTTAATTTCAAGTAACTAGCGCCATCTCTTCGTTTTCGCGAAACTACCATTCATCTCAGAAAATGTTGATTTTATTTGTTTACCTTTGTTTGTGCAGTCTAATTTCGGGAACTAGGAAACAGATTTTAACATAATCTTCACGAATGTGTTCAGAAAATATCAGAAGAGGTTTAGGTATTTCAAGTAGATTTATGTTACTAATTAAAATTTGATATTTCTTGGCGTAAAAAATAAACCATAATATTTTTGCATGAAAACGTACAGAACGTAGGGATGATGTCAAAATTGTCAGTTTGACATACGGAAAGTAGCATCTAGCGCCATCTCTTTTTTATTTATAATTTTATTATGGCTTCGCATTATTACTATCGTGCATATAGCCAGTGTCGCGGTCAAAGAAAATTAAATCCAATGCAGGAGCGTTTTTTGAATTTGGAACATTACAACGCTCCAGCAATTTTGTATGAACATGTGTATGAAGCGGCGTGCTGGGGTTATTAAAAACTTAAATACTCTTTGATTGGATCTCTTTTATCAAAGTACTAGCGACCCGCCTCGGCTTTGCACGGCTATATTATGCATGTATTATCTTCTTATCTATATCTATACATATAAAATCCTTTGTCCTGACTGACTGACGGATCATCGCACAGCCTAAACCGCTGATCGTAGAGACTTTAAACTTGGAGGGTGTGTTCTTTGTATGACGTAGGCATCCGATAAGAAAGAATTTTCCGAAATTCTACCCCTAAAGGGGTGAAAAAGGGGGGCAAAGTTTGTATTGGACAACGTGATTCCTTAGTCCAATCTATTTCAAATTTTGCATAAACATTCTTTAATGAGTATGTTACCAATCTAATCAAAAGCACTAAAGAGTATTGATATCAACTTCCAAGCAAATCACTCCCAAAATAACTTTCTTCCCCTTTTTAACCCCGTTAGGGGATGAATTTCAATAAAATACGAAACACGTGTTCCATTAATTCTGTTAATCTATGATTGGTAAGACGTCACTTCAAGCTGACAGCGTTAACGTAAAACCTAAGAGGTTGAAAACTTCGAACATTGAACTGAAAAAAGGTGTCTTGCCATTTAGTACTGGGAACTTGACATAGTATTTTTTTTTGCGCGATACGTTTGCTAATGCTACCTGTCGATAGAGGACATTACGGCAAATGAAATATGCCTTTACACCAAATCTCATAGGTGTCTCGGAAATGGGGTATTTGACCAAACGTTATGACTAAGATTTTGTCAAAAGTGCGCTGTGCACAAATAATGCTTTCTAACCAAACTTCTAAACCATCTCGGAGACGGGATATTTGTTAAAACATAGAACTGTTATAGGATAGCCACTGAATCACTTAAAACTCTATATTTTTATTAGGATACGCCAAAATTACTCTCTGCGCAACTGTTCAGCCCTACCTAATAATAAAATTTTGAACAATTTGCCAAAAGTCACAGTTCCCATAGTTAGTAGATACTTATTTTTAAGTAATTTTAAAGAAATATCTTTTGTTATGAATACGAAAATACCTAAACAAATGAATAGGACTTTTACACCTTTTTCATTTTTAAAATGGACAGGAAAGTGATCTTATAAGGGTTCCTTTTTTACCTTTTAAGGTACGGAACCCTAAAAACACAAAAGATGACTATGATAGATAGGTAATTACTAATTAGCACGATATGATTAAAGATTTACTCATGTGGTAATCGTAGAGTTTTGTGCATTATTGGCTCTGTGTTAGAAAGACAGAAATAGAAGAATTCATTTTTTTTGTTTAGAACTTTAGGTACTTAGACGTATAGCCCATTTTGGATCCCATCCCAAGAGAATTGGGTGCACCCGGGGTTTTCGTGTTCCAAGTTAAAATACATCTCATTCAAAATCTATCTTCTCTATACATATAAAAATTTTTGTCCTGACTGACTGACGGATCAACGCACAGCCTAAATCGTAGAAACCTGAAACTTATAGGGTGTGTTCTTCGTATGACGTAGGCATCCGATAAGAAATTAATTACCTACCGGGTTTAAAAAAGAGTAGAAAGTTATTTTAGGCGATTTGCTTCGACTCGAACTCCTTAGTGCTTTTGATTAAATTAAGTAAGTACATTTTATTTTGACACACATGTTTCAAACTCAATCTAATTTGAAATCAACAAAAAATAATCCTATTTTAACTATTTTCGACTCCTGCGCGGACGAAGTCGCGGGCAAAAGCTAGTAAAAAAATAAAAATGATTTGTTTTTATTTAACATTTTTTAAATTTAATTAGCCCTCTATAAGTCGAACGTTTAAACATCCATTCTTAGTGCTCATTTACGTCATAAAAGGGACAGACTTGTCAGTGTCAGAACTATTAAAGTTTTTAAAAGATTTCTTGATTAGTCTCTTTCTCATTAATAAATACTTACATATTTATTTAAATATCTTTTACTTTATAACACTTAACCATATTATTAAAGGGCTCTAATTTTATTATCACAACGCGCCAGGGCCGTAGCTACGCCATTAAATCAGTAACGTTACACTTTACGTAGTAAATATTTAATTTTGACCCATCAATCGTCCTTTATGACACCTCCGGGGGTGTAAAATGGGCGGCGTCAAGAAGAAACAACTCTTTCTCTTTAATAAATACTTAAGTACATATTTATTTAAATATCTTTTACTTTCTAATACTTAACCAGATAATAAAAGGGCCCTAATTTTATTATGACACGGCGCCAGGGCCCTTGGTTACGTAGCTACGCTATTAAATCAGTAACATTACACTTTACGTATAGTAGTAGGTAAATATTTAATTTTGACCCATATATCGTCCTTCATGACACCTCTGGGGGTGTAAAATGGGCGGCGTCAAGAAGAAACAACTCTTTCTCTTTAATAAATACTTAAGTACATATTTATTTAAATATATTTTACTTTATAATACTTAACCATATAATTAAAGGGGCCCTAATTTATCATCACATCGCGCCAGGGCCCTTGGTTACATAGCTACGCCATTAAATCAGTAACGTTACACTTTACGTAGTAAATATTTAATTTTGACCCATCCATCGTTCTACATGACACCTCCGGGGGTGTTAAATGGGCGGCGTCAAGAAGAAACAACCTAAATTATCTATATTTAGTAATGTCCTATAAATAATAACAGGGATTTGTTCAAAAGTTAGTTACTCACGTCCGGGCTAATATCCTGGAAGTTGGCGCTGGAGACGAACTCCTTCAGGAAACCGTCAAGCTCTGTGCCTTCTATGTAGCCATTTCCTGGAACGAGATAAAGTAAATAAATAATAAATAAATATTTCAGGACATATTACACATCGCCATCCAGCCCCAAGCTAAGCAACTTAATGCTTGTGTTATGGGTGCCAGATAAACTACTTATATACTTTTTTTTTTTTTTTGTAAATATATACATATTATACATATAGGAAACACCCAGAAACAGAAACAAGAATTTATGGTCAGCATAAATACTTGTTACCGGCGGGAATCGAACCCGCAACCTTCTGCGTCGCAGTCGGGTGTTCGCCCGACGCGCCACAGAGGTCGTCGACATAAAGGTAATTACTAGGTGATAAATAGATAGATAATTTTATTTGTAAAACACAGGAAAGTAAAGTCATAGCTAGAAAGTACAAGTTGCACAAATGGGCGGTCTTATCGCTGAAAGCGATTTCTTCCGGGCAAACTTTGGATGAAAAAGAACTGATTCAGCTTTTATGGTGATTCGAATGTCTTCTGTTTTGGTTTCGATCGTTCAGATCGTCTATTGTTTTTATTAGATCGTGTTTTGTTGCTGTTTCCATCTTATTTTGTTTCAGCTTCGATCGTTCTTCGTTGTAATTCAGATCGTCTTTTGTTTCTGTTTCTATTGTCTTCTGTTTCTATTTTGATCGTTTTTTTTCTGTTTTTCAATCGTTTTTTCGTTTCGACCGTTCTTAGTTTTTATTTATATACCTAGACGTCGTTTTTTTTTGTTTCAATCGCGTTTCGTTTCGGTCTCGATTACCTTTACCTGTGTTACTTATTAGCAGTGACACGGGTAAAAAATATTATCCAAAAACACTATCAAAGGATCCCGTAGTGACACGGAATAATGTTTTTTGCCCGTGTCACTGCTGGTGCGGGCAATAAACGATAAAAAGTTATATAAATAAATACCTATAAATACCTATTGAAGAATTCTTATTAACAATTAAACTTGTTAAGACGAGGGAAGGTCGGCTTTTGTCACATCTCAGTACCTAACCTTGGAATTTGTTTTCGTCTCACGGAGTTCTCTGCTTTGAATTAACTAGTTGTTTTGGCGTTTCTACTTCTCTGTGATCTTGTAAGTATGTTATTTTCTGTCTTGTGTTTGGTTTACTGATTTACGTTTTCTAGATGTGTTTATTTTAAATCAATCTTCTATCATGAACTCATGAACCTATACAAAATGTAGGTACCTAAATCTGTAACTATGGGACTAGCTGATCGAGGAATCACTACATAGTATAAAATAAAGTCACTTTTCGCCGTCCCTATGTCCCTATTTCCCTATGTCCCTATGTATGCTTAGATGTTTAAAACTATGCGACGGATAATACAACCGTGCGAAGCCGGGGCGGGTCGCTAGTCACTATCACTATCACTACATAGTATAAAATAAAGTCACTTTTCGCCGTCCCTATATCCCTATGTCCATATGTCCCTTTGTATGCTTAGATCTTTAAAACTACGCAACGGATTTTGATGCGGTTTTTTTTAATAGATAGAATAAATCAAGAGGAATGTTTATATGTACAATACAAGCATAATATAGCCATGCGAAGCCGGGGCGGGTCGCTAATAAAATATAAAGTCCTGACTAACTGACTTGATACATTCATGCAGAAGTTTAAGCTAATGGACGGATTGAGCAATTATCACACTGATAGCTTATGACGTAGGCATCCGATTAGAAAGGATTTCAGAAAATTCGAACCATACCTATATAAACGGACGGATAAAGTATAACATAGCCGCTTGCAGCAAAATCGCAAAATCTCGATTCTATTTAACCTAGAATTTTTCATATAGATTTTAGTTTTCAGTTAAAAATACAAGGGCTAAATCGAGGATTTTCAGGCAAATGGCTTTTTCTATGGAAAAATCATTTCTATCTAAGTTAATTTGTTTTGTTAGGAGATTTTTTTTGTAATACCATTTCTTAACACACAAATAAAAAGTTTCCTAGGTATTTTATGAATTCCAAGCGCCTAACTCTGATTATTTTCATACAATAGCCGAGTAGAACAAGTCGTTTGGGCGCGGTCGTCAAGAGTCATCAGCTGCAGGATGAAGCGACTACAAGTATCGTCAGTCGTACATATTGGAGCGGCAAAGCGACAGGGGGCCTTAATTATGTAAATACACTAGGGGGATATTAACAGCTCGCGTCCGCAGGAGTTGCCAACCACAACACTGCCCTTGGGTGGTGCTAACGAGCTCAAAACTTACCGATAGAAATATCATACGATTAAATAATAAATGCTTAGTGTCTTACGTGTGACATGGGAATACCTCATTCTTCGTGGCATTTTCCCCCAAATTGATGATTTAGCCAACTTACTAAAAAAAATAACATATAGGTACTATCGACAAACATAATCCATTAATGCCTTTTGTACGTTCAAACGTTTGATTTGTGCGGTTTTTTGTTAATATTTTTTTTAAATCATGCGATCGGTGCGGTCTTATTTGCGCTTGATATTATTAAAAAGTCCTATGAAATACTTGCCCAGGTCAGCGATATCACAGCTAGGACGATAGATAGTGTTGTGTGGCTCTTATATTTTAAACATTTGACTGCTCAAGGGTCAGTAAAATGGTGAATATGTCGTGACAGATCTTGTCACAAAATAAAAATTATGACAGACAACTTACTTACATACGAACAGTGCAAGTTGAATAAAAGCTTGTAAAAATGGCATTTCTTTTGCTTTTTTCGTTAATGGTACGTACGAAATGTATACTGTCACATTTAAAATGCCCTGCCCTACTGCCAGCGCTGTCAGTCCGTATACGCTCTCTGTCCTTTACCGTCGCTTGTCACTCCATTATGGACAAGACAGTCTGAGAAACCCGCTTCAAGTGTGACACCTTGAGCCCTCAGTAGATAGATAAGTACAATTAACGTTCAAAAGTCCACCGGCACCGTAAAGTTTACAATCCTGTGCAGCACTATTTGAACATTATAACAACGTAACCTGTGGATCGAACCCACGTCGGTTGGTGTAGCGGGTGGCGGCTTATACCACTCGGCTACCTAAAGACATAGCTCATCATCATCCGAGCGATGTTTCCGGTTGCATCCCTCTCGGGAGCCCGGGGTCCGCTTTCCTACTTTTACGCCTCCACTTCGCACGATCTTCAGCATACTGGTTAGTTAGGCCATTTGCACGCATATCACCACTTACGACGTCAAGCCAGCACTTCTTGGGTCTACCCAGTCTGCCACGATCCAGCGGAGACGCCATGGCAAGACATTTGTTCCCCACGTAACTAGCCGGTTTTCGCAAGACGTGGCCGTACCAGCGTAGCCGACATCCTTGCAATTTACCTGCAATGTCTCGGATATAAAGGCTGCCCCGGATGCTGGAGTTCCTGACGCGATCCTTTCGCATCACACCACACATCCAGCGCAACATCTTCATCTCCGTGACACGTAGCTCCTGCTTAACTATATTTAGTTGAAAGCTAACATGATGAAAATAATAATAACAACGAGTACTTTTAATTCATGTATTTATGTTTGTGTGTAACGTCTATTAGAAGAAGATCGTAAGTCCAATACTTGTTTATAGTATTATTGTCGCAAACCGATAGTGGACTTATGACGCATACTGTACGTGTTAAAGTGGAATTAGGTGTTTGAGTGCTGACTCTTGTTCTTCATTGAGACTATAAATGAAGACGTACTGACAATTTTGATTTGATGAATAGCTTTTATCCGTAACTTGGTCCGCGTAGGATATTGACGACCCAGTTGGCACAATGGTCACCATACCGGACTGCCAAACACAGGGTCGCGGGTTCGAATCCCGCCTCAGACATGTATTTATGCTTAGATATTTGTCTGTGGTCTGGTTGTTTCTATGTATTATAAGTATATATTTACAAAAAAAGTATAAAAGTAGTATATTCCGTTGTCGAGCACCCATAACACAAGTCTAGTTACTTAGCTTGGGGCTGGATGGCGATGTGTGGAATGTCCTGCAATATTCATTTATTATTTATTTATTATATGAAATTTAAAAAAAATCGTAGTGTTGGATGTGTCGTAGTGGATGCCGGCATCTTAAAAACACCGGTTAAAAAAGTTCCGTACCATGTTGTATAAGATTTTTGACGCATTAACGTCTAATAAATTGATGAACACCTGCATTAAAAAAAAATGTCATGTTCCGGTCAAAACAACGTCACACGTCTCGTGTTTGATAATAATATCGCACATCTGGGCTTGTGTTATGGTGACGGGTGACGAATAGAAGACTTATATAAAGGAAACAAAGGAAAAAATATCAATTTTTCATCGTTTTCTTATGACTATATCACGTAAAAATATCGTCCGTAAACCGACTTCACAGACAGCCATGGTTTTTTTCTTCTGGTTTTAGTATTTGTTGTTATTTTTTCTCGACAGTACTTTTGCAAAGACCAGCCCCCTTAGACAAGATTGCTTTCTATTAGCGATATCGCCAATCGATAGATTCAATTGTATGAAATTGACATAAAGCATTGTATAAAATTGGCATAAGATGAAACTTGTCTATCATTTTTTTTATCTTTAACGCAAGACTACGTAACTTTTAGTTGACTTATGTCAATTTCATACAAAATAAATACAAAAATTAACTGTCGATTGGCGATATCGCTAATAGAAAGCAATCTTGTCTAAGGGGGCAGTGTACGAATAGAGAGTCAAAGTATGGAAATTAAAAAATAATATTTTAACTAGTCCAGTGTACGAATAGGGGGTATGAGTGTACCAATCGGCAATAACCCAAAGGGGCAACAGAAATACATAATCTATGAAATTTTCTACTGTATAACTATCACGATTCATGAGATACAGCCTGGCGACAGACAGACGGACAGTGAGGTCTTAATAATAAGGTCCCGTTTTTATCCTTTAGGTACGGAACCCTAAAAATGTCTCTAAAACTTTTTAATTCTGTTTTATGGCGAGGTTAATTCACTCGCCTCGGAAATTTTGTTCAAAATGTAAATTAACAATTTTTTTGTTAAAAATTTTAGTAAAGAACTAGCTTTTGCCCGCGACTTCGTCCGCGTAGGATATGTAAATCCTTTCTTAGCGGATTATAATCAGTCAGTCAGGAAGAATCGGGCAATTTGGCATACAAGTAGCTATTACTAGCTGCGGTTTTGATTTGCTAGAAACGAATTCTACCCATTTTACTTGAATATTAACCCCACTGCAGCTGCGTCCTACATACCCACTGTACGGGAGTTACGGTTTTGTACCACTGACCTTTGCTCTCGAGGGTGTTCTGGCCGGTGGAGACGTGTCCGTGGACGATCCGTGAGCATCTAGTCCATAGGGTGCTGGCTATTCGATTTCCACCACAGAAGATGTGTGGTAGGTAGGAAAGGGGAGAAGAAACGAATCAAAGGTCCACACTTGATGCGCGGCGCGGACCGGTAGGTACTCCAAAGATCGAGATGTGCTCACTCGAAGGTAGCGAGACGAAGACTGGTGGTCGTGGTACGTTCGTAATTCAAACAGGAAAAAACTAATGAAATCTACCCACAAGTTGTGTTTTCTTTCGAGACCTACCCTCATCATTGATTATAAAATAAGCTAACAAATAAAATCTGTTCCTCTACGGAACATGCCGCTCACCTTAAAAGAACTCGGTTCTTTTAACAAAAGATAGATTCGATAGATTATTAAACAAAAGATAAACTACAAAGATATAAGTAGATTACAATAATAACTACAAACAAAAACTTAACTTAAACTATGCTGCGTAACAGCGGAGATGAATAAAAAGAATCTAAGCTAATTGAGAGGTAGCGGACACAGTTTCACTACTGGCCGCTTGACAAAGGTATTATTACCTATTTGTAAAGTAACTACGCGTGTTATGTTATCCGAGCCGGGGTGCAACGCATGAACTCGAGCTAGTTTCCACAACAGTGGAGGAAGATTGTCGTCACAGACAACGACAACCATGCCTTCGCGGATTGTAGGTCCGCGCTGGCCGAACCATTTTTGAGTTTGTTGGAGTTCATGGAGGAATTCGCGGCTCCACCGCTTCCAAAAATGTTGTACAGTTTGTTGAACCCAACGCCATCTCGTTAAGCGATCAGGGTTGGAGTCCGTAAAATCTGTTCCTCTACGGAACACCCACGTTTTACTTTACCTCCATCATCGAATCTTAATTCCTCTGCAGCTGCGTCCTACATACCCACGTTTTACTTTACCTCCATCATCGAATCTTAACTCCACTGCAGCTGCGTCCTACATACCCACGTTTTACTTTACCTTCATCATCGAATCTTAACTCCCCTGCAGCTGCGTCCTACATACCCACGTTTTACTTTACCTCCGTCATCGAATCTTAACTCCCCTGCAGCTGCGTCCTACATACCCACGTTTTATTTTGCCTCCATCATCGAATCTTAACTCCACTGCAGCTGCGTCCTACATACCCACGTTTTATTTTGCCTCCATCATCAAATCTTAACTCCACTGCAGCTGCGTCCTACATATCTACTGCTACTCAGCATAACTCCATTATCTAATCTTAACTCACTTCGAACTTAATGTTTTAGACGAATTATTATTAGTCGAATTGTTTTAGACGAATTGTTTGAGACGAATTGTTATTAGTCGAATTGTTTTAGACGAATTGTTTGAGACGAATTGTTTGAGACGAATTGTTATTAGTCGAATTGTTATTAGTCGAATTGTTTTAGACGAATTGTTTTAGACGAATTGTTTTAGACGAATTGTTTTAGACGAATTGTTTCAGATGAATTGTTTTAGACGAATTGTTATAGGAGAATTGTTTTAGACGAATTGTTTGAGACGAATTGTTATAAGTCGAATTGTTTTAGACGAATTGTTTTAGACGAATTGTTTTAGACGAATTGTTATTAGTCGAATTGTTTTAGACGAATTGTTTTAGACGAATTGTTTTAGGAGAATTGTTTTAGACGAATTGTTTGAGACGAATTGTTATTAGTCGAATTGTTATTAGTCGAATTGTTTTAGACGAATTGTTTTAGACGAATTGTTTTAGACGAATTGATTTAGACGAATTGTTTCAGATGAATTGTTTTAGACGAATTGTTTTAGGAGAATTGTTTTAGACGAATTGTTTGAGACTAATTGTTATTAGTCGAATTGTTTTAGACGAATTGTTTTAGACGAATTGTTTTAGACGAATTGTTTGAGACGAATTGTTATTAGTCGAATTGTTATTAGGCGAATTGTTTTAGACGAATTGTTTTAGACGAATTGTTATTAGTCGAATTGTTTTAGACGAATTGTTATTAGTCTAATTGTTATTAGTCGAATTGTTATTAGTCGAATTGTAATTAGTCGAATTGTTTTAGACGAATTGTTAATAGTCGAATTGTTTTAAACTAATTTTTTTAGACGAATTATTATTAGTCGAATTGTTTTTAGACGAATTGTTTTAGACGAATTTTCAGTAGACGGCGGTTTTATCCGCACTCCCGATAGGATCAGACAGCGGGATGCGACCTTGTTTTATACTATGTGATGATTTTGAAAAATGGAAACCCTACGGGATGCCCCGGGCAGAAATGAGCTCTTATCTGAAATCTTTAAAAATAAATTGTTTACATTTTGAGCAAAAGAAGCGAGACGAGCGAATTAACCTCGCCATAAAACTGAATTAAAAAGCTTTAGAGACATTTTTTAAGATGCCGGAATTTAAGGATATTGAGTTAAGATATCAGGCATAATGCCTAACGAGACTTAAGGTATACGTCCATTCTATCTACACTTATATTAAAATGAGAAAAAACGGTCATGTAGCTATAGTCCGGTTGACCGAGCTAGGGCAACTTTTAGGTAGCAAAAGTTCGGCTGATAAAAATCACCAAACTTTTGAAAACCCCTTTGTAGCTATAGTCCGTTTGTTAGTCCGGTTGACCGAGCTAGGGCAACTTTTAGGTAGCAAAAGTTCGGCTGATAAAAATCACCGAACTTTTGAAAACCCCTTTGTAGCTATAGTCCGGTTTTTAGTCCGGTTGACCGAGCTAGGGCAACTTTTAGGTAGCAAAAGTTCGGCTGATAAAAATCACCGAACTTTTGAAAACCCCTTTGTAGCTATAGTCCGTTTGTTAGTCCAGTTGACCGAACTAGGGCAACTTTTAGGTAGCAAAAGTTCGGCTGATAAAAATCACCAAACTTTTGAAAACCCCTTTGTAGCTATAGTCCGTTTGTTAGTCCGGTTGACCGAACTAGGGCAACTTTTAGGTAGCAAAAGTTCGGCTGATAAAAATCACCGAACTTTTGAAAACCCCTTTGTAGCTATAGTCCGGTTTTTAGTCCGGTTGACCGAGCTAGGGCAACTTTTAGGTAGCAAAAGTTCGGCTGATAACAATCACCGAACTTTTGAAAACCCCTTTGTAGCTATAGTCCGTTTGTTAGTCCGGTTGACCGAACTAGGGCAACTTTTAGGTAGCAACAGTACGGTTGATAAAAATCACCGAACTTTTGAAAACCCCTTTGTAGCAATAGTCCGTTTGTTAGTCCGGTTGACCGAGCTAGGGCAACTTTTAGGTAGCAACAGTACGGTTGATAAAAATCACCGAACTTTTGAAAACCCCTTTGTAGCTATAGTCCGTTTGTTAGTCCAGTTGACCGAACTAGGGCAACTTTTAGGTAGCAAAAGTTCGGCTGATAAAAATCAACGAACTTTTGAAACTCTCAGCTTTTTTATTTTTGTTTGTAATGAGACTCTGTCTAAGCTTAGAAGCTTTGAACTACATGTAACCTAAGATCCCTTTAAGACAACCTTCATTGAACTATTTTATATCAAATTAGATAGGTCAAAAAATATATTAATATTAATAAAAATAACAATAAATTTATTGCAAATGGGTTGTCTATAAATTTCAGTCCAGAATATAATATAAATTTATCAGTCGGGGGTTTTTAATTTGTCTGACAAATACTTCACTACATAGTCACTACATAGTATAAAACAAAGTCGCTTTCTCTGTTCCTATAATTATCCCTTTGTATGCTTAAATCTTTAAAACTATGCAACGGATTTTGATGTGGTTTTTTTAAATAGATAGAGTGATATAAGAGAAAGGTTTATATGTATAATACATGCATAATATAGCCGTGCGAAGCCGGGGCGGGTCGCTAGTATAAAATAAAGTCACTTTTCGCCGTCCCTATATCCCTATGTATGCCTAGATCTTTAAACTACGCAACGGATTTTGATGCGGTTTTTTTTAATAGATAGAGTGATTAAAGAGGAAGGTTTTTAGATATAATACATAATACAGCCGTGCGAAGCCGAGGCGGGTCGCTAGTATTTTATAATTGGTTTTATCCTCAAAACTGTTACGTTTTCCGTGTTGAGTAGGCATGAACGGAAGTTGGTACTCTAGGCGACGACCTCAAATCTACTTCCATGTAATTTGTCCTTTTCCTTCTTATTACCATAAAAGACCAAGGACCCATTTCATTACCTTCATTTAGCCGAATCGCTTCGACCTTTCCGTAGACAAATGGAAGTGAATTAGAAACAATTTAGTTTGAGACGGGATAGCTTTTATTTTGTAGGCGTCGTCGACGGTTGATGGAGCATTTAACAGACTTAAAAAAACCGGCCAAGAGCGAGTCGGTCTCAGAGGGTTCCGTTAAAGTTCCGTACAATCACTACATAGAATAAAATAAAGACACTTTTCGCCGTCCCTATTTCCCTTTGTTTGCTTAGATCTTTAAAACTACGCAACGGATTTTGATGCGGATTTTTTTAATAGATAGAGTGATTAAAGAGGAAGGTTTTTAGATATAATACATGCATAACACAGCCGTGCGAAGCCGGGGCGGGTCGCTAGTTATGTATATTCTGTTTTCAGTACCTATTTGTTCTTGTAGCGGTAACAGAAATACATAAACTGTTTAGCTATCGCGATATATGAGATGCAACCTGGTGATAGACAGACGAACGGACGGATGGACGGACAGTAGAGACCCGTTTTTATCCTTTAGGTAAACCTATTTATGTGTTTAAATTCAGTAGACAAAACAATTATTAAGTTCGAATTTGTGGCATTTAAAATTATGATTTGATTACAAATAAACAATCAATTCTCTAATTTGCCGTTTTATTACCTGTAGCACTGTTAAAGAGACAATGTAGAAATAGGTACGTTTTGTGAAAGGTGCATTATGAGAAAGGTGCATACTGCATTGTGAGAAAGGTACGTTTTTCGTTCGGGGTGCGTTTTACGAAAGGTACATTTTGCGACCGGTCACAACCGTTGCGCAGTTTTAAAGATCTAAGCATACAAAGGGACATAGGGACGGCGAAAAGTGACTTTATTTTTAACCGACTTCAAAAAAGGAGGAGGTTCTCAATTCGTCTGTATGTTTTTTTTTTTTTTTTTGTGTGTATGTTACGCGATCATTCAAAAACGGCTCAACCGATTGAGATGATTCTTTTTGTGTTCGAAAGGTGACACCTCAGGAGTGGTCCCATAAAATTTTGGTGAGGATCTGATGAGAATCTTCGGAGTGATGAATAGAATTGCACCTCGAGAGTGCAGCAAATTGCTCAGTTTTCGATTTCCACCAGTACAATTGGCCCATAAACGAATAGTTACCGATAAATGGAATATCTGAAACCACCTTCTCATCAGAAAACTCTTTAATCAGTTACGATTACAGGTTACAATTTAAAGAATTTAGTCGAATTTAGTCACCGGACTGGGTTTGAATGAATGTTGATAGATAACCCTATCTTAAATGAAGTTCTGATGAGGATCTTCGAAGTGATGAACAGAATGGCACCTCGAGAGTGCAGCAAATTGCTCAGTTTTCAATTTTAACCAGTACAATTGGCCCATAAACGAAAAGTTCCCGATAAATGGAATATCTGAAACTACCTTCTCATCAGAAAACTCTTCAATCGGTTACGATTACAGGTTACAATTTGAATAAAATATTCGCTTTTGCCTCGCCGGACTGGGTTTAAATGAATTTTGATAGAGAGCCCTATCCTAAATGAAGATCTGATGAGGATCTCCGGAGTGATAAACAGATCTGCACAGCGAGATTCAACAAATTGCTCAGTTTTCCATTTCCACTAATAGAAGTGGCCCATACACAAATAGGTACCGATGAATGGAGCATCTGAAAACACCTTCTTATCACCAAGCTCTTCAATGGGTTACGATTAGGTACAGGTTGCAATTTGAAGAAACAGTCGCTTTCGCCTCATGGAGTAGAATTTTCAGTGACAGTGGCACTAAAAATGGTTAAATAAAAAATAAATTAAAATTTAAAAAAACCGACTTCAAAAAAACCTGAAAACAAAAATTAAAAAACCTGAAAAGAAAAACAAAAAAGTGAAAAATAATCCATTTCGGGTCACTAAGACAGCTGATAACTTAAACATAAGTACTTACTTGGAAGTCGGACTGGGTGACACCATGTTTTCTTTATACCTCTCAACATTCAATCTAACCCAGTCCGACTTCCAAGTAAGTACTTATGTTTAAGTTATCAGCTGTCTTAGTGACCCGAAATGGATTATTTTTCACTTTTTTGTTTTTCTTTTCAGGTTTTTTAATTTTTGTTTTCAGGTTTTTTTGAAGTCGGTTTTTTTAAATTTTAATTTATTTTTTTATACTATGTAGTGATAGTGATATATGCAAACGTTAGGTTGACTTTTTTTTTCCTGTCACAGCAGGTAAATTGATACTAGTCATTTGCTACTAGTCTGGTTTATGAATTAAAGTTAAGTTAAAATTAAGAATAAGTATTTCATTGGCACAGCATTTGTCTATTGACCAAACCAGTGAAAAGTCGGTAAAAAACATACATTAAAACTTCTGGACTGAAATTTTTTAGGCAACCCATTTGCATTGCAATATATTTGTTGGCCTATTTAATTGGGTTTAAAATACTTTTTCATTACTCATACTCGGAAAGCAGGTCTGAAGGTGCCTGAGAAGCGTATTGAAAATAAAATTTCCAGCCCTAGGGATTTTTGCTTTCACTGACAGCTGTCATGTCAAATTATGGCTTCGCACGACTTGTGCAATCTGCATGTAGCCAGTATCAGTATCATTACGCATTAGGAACTTCAAAAACCTACCTCCTTGCTTTTTTTTTACACCAAAGAATAATAATTATGGCTTGGCACGGCTCATGCATACTGCCAGAGTTTAGTACTTAGTAACGAAATATTTAGTTTTTAATTAAGGAGGCAGGTGGCCCTTATTACCAGCAAATACCTTTTCTTTTTGTATGAATAAGTACTAGTTATGATAACAAACTGAAACCTGTTTATTTTATTTGAAATAATATTTCAAAATGATTTCATTATTTGATAAATTTAATGCCTAACTGTCAATTAAGTCCACAATAGCTCGAAATTTAGGTCAATAGACGTGTTCAATAAATAATGAGCCGGGGTTTCGATAAAATTTGGGACTGGACTATGACCAATCAATACTTACCTACATTCTTTAATATTTTATAGGAATTTGATTCTATAGTAATCTATACTTAAATATTATAAAGCTATAAAGAGTTTGTTTGTTTGTTTGTTTGTTTGAACGCGCTAATCTCAGGAACTACACCGGTTCGAATTGAAATAGTACATTGTTATCCTAGGTGTGAAAGTCACTCATTACAAGTCCCGAGACGGAGTTTGGCGCCCAAGCGTAGCGAGGGCGCTAATAGTTCGAGGGACTTAATGAGTCTTTCACCCGAGGTAAACACTGTGCTTTTCATTACGAATAATACATAAAATTCTTCCTTACAACGAGAGTGAATGAGATACTCCATACTACCTGATCCTCTTACAAGGTTGGGACCAAAGAGGTTATATACATGTAGTGTTCTTCTTTGGTGTTACTTAAAGCAAGGAGGTTAGGTTTTTGAAGTTCCTAATGCGTTATGATACGAATACTGGCTACATGTACATTGCACAAGCCGTGCGAAGCCATAATTTGACATGACAGCTGTCAGTGAAAGCGATTTTCCCTAGGGCTGAAAGTTTTATTTTCTACACGCTCTTCAGGCATCTTTAGACCTACTTTCGGAGTATGAGTAATGAAAAATTATTTTTGTGTTGGATAGTCCATTTATCGAGGAAGGCTATAAGCTACTTTTCATTTCGATATTCCCACTGGATCGGGACTTATGCGGGTGAAACCGCGGGGCGCAGCTAGTAATATTATAAAGCTGAAGAGTTTGTTTAGTTGTTTGTTTGTTTTAACGCGCTAAACACTTCGACTTCGATTCTGTGGGAATTTTTATGTTTACCCCTACCTCAATGTTTATTAGTCTGTAAAGAAGTGGTCGATTAACGCGGTGATCCCACTAAGAGAAAAAAAAACCTGTATTCACCGGTTTGGGATACGCATTCCCAAGGAGGCTCATACTCTTCGCTGCTAAGACGTCGGATTCACACAGTTTGTGCTCCATAGTTTCCCTAAGAAAGAGTGACAAACTCTCAACGGTTTCCCATAGGGGATCCAAGTGGATATCCGTTAAGAGTCAACCTAAATAGGTAGATAAAGTACTTACCATCTCTGTCATAATGGCTCCAGACCTCCATGAACTGATTAGCAGACAGTTTCTTCAACTCTCTGGAGTCGGGATCACGGAACTGCCTCATGAAGTTACTTGCTCTCTCCAGGTTGAAGAGAGTCCTCTTCGATGAAGAATCGACACTCATCTTGGTTGAGGTAGTTTTATGGGAACTTTATAAGAAATTGAGGATTCTTTTATAAAGGTAGGACTTTTTAAAAAATTATATGAGCACTTTTTTAGAGAAGGACTTTATGAAAAACAAAGTTTTCTGTAAAAATAAATTTGTTACTTATTTTATCTTGCAAACGTTAACTTTTATATAGTTTTTTTAATAAATATATTTCATTAAATGACTTTATGTGGTTGTAAATATATTGTTTCTTACAAACGAAAATAAATTTGTATTTATTTGGTAGTTAGGTTTTGGCGTTCGATTTATTGTCAAAGGATTTTTGTGTTATTTTAGTTTATTTGTTTTTCATTCGGGGTTTCGTTTCTGGTCATTTTATCTGTAACAAACAAAATATAAATAAGTACAGCTGCAAGATCTCAGGACACCAATTCTGCGTGTATAGACAATTTGTTTCAGCGAAGGGGTTTTAATACGAAAGGGGGTTGTTCTAGACGAACAACGAATGTTCGTCATTTGTACTACCAGTTCAATGATCAAACCCGAAGGAAATTGCTTGTATTTTTTTTAGTAGTACAACAACAAAGAAACAATAAAGTATCATTTGCACTAGCAGTTGAACTATTTAGTAGTACTACTGATCCGGTGCGAAGTTTTTGTATAAAACAGCTGATTTTCAAGTTCAAATTCCCTCAGTATTATCGAAAAAAAAGTTCGAATTTCCAAAAGTCGTAGAACAAAAGTTGTTCACCTAGACGTCTAGGACAACCCCCTTTCGTATTAACACGATGCGGGACGGTACACACTTTTTTACAGAATGTGTTATGACAGTAAAAATCTCCATACAAAATACCAATACAGTTATAGCACTAGTGTTGCATAACGCTGAATTGGTATAACATAATAGGGACAGTACTTACATAATAACCGTAAATAAAAATTTTTATATTTAATTTATACCTCTGAAGAAAGACCGTTTGTAATAGTTTTTTTAGTAAATAATTACCCAGTTACCATGTAAAAAGTCTATCAAACTATTTATGGCATAAATAAAAGTCAAAATACTCGCCGTAACGTTAAAATTTGATCGGGTAAAAATTGGCGCCAAAATCACTACACACTACTCAAAACATTTAAAGCAATCATCACGGTAATAACCGTAGTGTGCGTACTGTGGTCCTGTAGGACACGATTTCATACCCACATTTTTAGTTTGTGTATGTGTGCGTTCAAATAATCCTACGTCCATGAGAGTCTGATGTGATACGACAGTAAAAACGGCTTTTCATAATTCTCTATATAATTTTTTACTGTTATCAACGTACTTCTCCTAGAAAGAATAAATACTTTGACGGGATTGCCCGTACTGTCATATCATAATTCGAATAATCTTCGGCATACCCCGTCCGTCCCGCATCGTGTTAAAACCCCCTTCGCTGAAACACAATTATATAGGGAACATTTTGATTAATTTTAATTGGATACACAGCGATGATAAACATATTTTCATTACTCATACTCCGAAAGTAGGTCTAAAGGTGCCTGAGGAGCGGGTTGAAAATAAAACTTTCAGCCCTAGGGAGAATCGCTTTCACTGACAGCTGTCATGTCAAATTATGACTTCGGACATCTTGTGCAATGTGCATGTAGCCAGTATCAGTATCATTACGCAATAGGAATTTCAAAAACCTAACCTCCTTGCACCAAAGAATAACACTACATGTATATAACCTCTTTAGTCCCAACCTTCTAAGAGGATCAGATAGTATGGAGTCTCTGATTCACTCTCGTTGTTAGGAAGAATTTTATGAATTATTCGTAATGAAAAGCACAGTGTTTACCTTGGGTGAAAGACTCATTTAGTCCCTCGAACTATTAGCGTCTCGGGGCCAAACTCCGTCTCGGGGCTTTAATGAGTGACTTTCACACCTAGGGCAACAATGTGCTATTATAGCTGTCAGAAAATGCACATCAGGTGCAGGTCCACAATATAAAAAAACGGTCAAGTGCGAGTCGGACTCGCTGATGAAGGGTTCTGTACCACTAAATTCTGTTTTTAGTATGTGATGGTTTAGCGGCAACAGAAATACATCATCTGTAAAATTTTCAACTGTCTAGCTATCACGGTTAATGACAGGTGACAGACAGTAATAATGTAAAAAACAGAAGTCAGTAATAAAAAGTCTTAAGAGGAAAGGGTACCGGGCGCTCTCTCCATATAAAAGTAGTCGACTGTTTCCTCCCTGGATAATAACACCAGAGCCAACTTTTTTCTTTTTTTTAAATCTTAATTGCTATGATAATTAGAAAATGAAAAAAACCAAGACATAGGGGCATAGTCATGGCAGTTATATGTTTTATGCAACAAAAATATTTCTGCTAGTGTCATTATCCAGGGAGGAAACAGTCGACTACGTTTGTATGAAGAGAGCGCCGGTACCCTTTCACCTTAAAAATCGAAATTGTCTATAGGTATTAAAGAGGGTTTCTTTAATATAGACAGCCAGAACTCCAGAGGGAGTCTGACTGGCAACATAATAATCCTTTTCTCCAATTTCTATTTAAACGAAAATCCTGAATTGTATAAAGTTAATATATTGGTGGAACAATGAAAGTCACAATGAAATCGAAAACGACAGCCCGGTCGCGCGTAAAGTTGGCAACACCTGCTAGGGTTGCCACTTTTACTAGTAGTAAAACTCAGAAACTCATTACGAAAAGGGGACCTGTAAACGAACGGTCGACTGCATAATTGCAGACCCACCGTAGAGCTCCAAAACGGCTGTTATGAGAATGTTTTCAACACAAGCTAGTTTCTACGCACCTGCTTTAGTTGAAGTTTAAAGTCGTAAAACTTATACAGAATAAATTCAAGATTTAAAATTCAAAATTGTCTATTCTAGAAGAGGGGTTCTTTATTATAGACAATCAGAATTCCATAGGGCTTGACTGGAGTTAAAAAAACCAATAATCATTTTCTATATAAGTATTTCTATTGAAAGCAAATGACAATCGTGAAAAAATGAAAAAAAAACAAGCCATGTTTACCAACTCGTAAAGTGATTTACTAATTACAAATCAGAAGGACAGACGGTCAAGAAAGTGATCTTATAAGGTTTCTTTTTTTATCTTTTGAGGTACGAAAAAAAAAGAAGCCAAAATCAACCCAGTTGGCACAATGATCACCATGTCGGACTGCCAAACAGGGTTGCGGGTTCGATTCCCGCCTCAGACAAGTAATTATGCTTAGATATTTAAGTAGTATATCCGTTGTCTATCAACCATAACACAAGTCTAGTTACTTAGCTTGGGGCTAAATGGCGATGTGTGGAAAGACCTGCAATATTTATTATTATTAAAATATGACAATTACGCAGTAGATTATGTAGTAGCCCTCTTATAGTAGATTATGCATCAAGGGCATAAAGCAATGTCTTATATTGTGGGTAGCATATTGAACCCCGAGTGTAACGAGGGACCCTCGGGATAACGTTTAAAGTTAACTCCTTAGCGAAGCGAGGGAGTTAAGTAGAGTCCTGAGTGAAGCGAGGGGTTCAAGCCGCCCAAGACAAAGACATGCTTTATCACGAGGTGCATACTCTACTTTTCATACCGTCAGTCCAATTTTTTTTTAAATTCTTGTGGTGGCCAGTCCCCAACATCCACTTAAAAAAAAATGAGGCAATTGCAATGAGATGGTACAATGATGGTAAATATTTGCTAGGCAAAACTAATTTGCCTGTGCTAGAAACGAATTCGACCCATTTTACTTGGTTACGTTTTTGGATAATTAATTTAAACCGCAAATGGTACCGTCATTACAATCGGTCCATTAAATCGGTAAACCGGGACCAAATGTCCGGTAGCGAGCCATTTGTTGTGTTGTGGTCGCCGGGATTTATTTAATGGCACATAAATAGGTCGACAGACTCGACAGTCAACCAATTAATTGATAGTGGGAACTACAATTAAAATTAATTGGAACAAAGATGGCGAACTTTTTAATATTTGGATATTTTTTCGGCAAATTTTTAAGGCTTATTTATGGTCATTAAAACCATATTATGCTCTAACATATTTTTGACGTGATAACGTCTTATAAATTGAAGGAACACCTGCATTCACAAAAAAGTGTCTGACGAAATATCGAGTGACGTCATGCGTCCCGTTCCCGATGTGTGACGTCATGCGTCATGGTAACATTAGGAAACAGACTATTTAATAATAATATCGCTCATAGGCAGTAAAATCGATTCTAATCATTTAAGCACTGGTTTCGTTAATGAATAAAAGTTAAGTTAAAATAAAGATTATGAGTATTTCATTAGTATGGAATTTGTCTAATAACCAAACCAGCGAGAAATCTCAAAAAAAAAATAAACATTCTGGATTGAAACTTTTTAGGCAACTCATTTTCAGTAAAATTGACAAATTTAATTTGATATAAAATACTACAGCTAGTTGAAGGTCGTCCTTATACAGGGTTATTGGAAATTATACTAGCAAGCCGTTAAGGGCAATTTCTATGCACCTTAACTAACAACTTTTGTTCCACGACTTTTGGAAATTGGAACATTTTTTCGAAAATTTTGAGGTTAGGTTTACCTGAAAATCAGCTGGTCAGGTCATTAACCTTAAAATTTTACTTATTTTTCAAGTTTTATCTACTGTTCTTAGTCTAAATGACCTTTGTTTTAAAAAATCTGCTGTTTTTCGAATTAACATAACCTCAAAATTTTCATTTTTTTTTCGAATTTCCAAAAGTCGTAGAACAAAAGTTGTTTGTTAAAGTGCACAGAAGTAGCCCTCAACGGCTTGCTAGTATAATTTCCAATAACCCTGTATACTGTAATTTGTATACCTACAACTTACAAATGGCAAAGAACTCTCCTGTTCAGTATTCATGGCTCAGTACTTCAGTACAGTTACGTAAACATTTCTTAAAATAACTGCGTAGGCATCAGTAAAATGTTATTGCGACATCCCTATCCTCGGTAATACCAGTTGACAAATATCCTTGCAAATACCGCCTCGGTTATAAACGAGACTTTTGTCACGGACAGCAACGTGTGCGAAATTACAACTAGTGCCAGCCCTAGATTACTTCTAACGTTATTTATTGGATTTTATAAGAGAAGGAGAAAATGTAGAGTTTATTTGTAACTAGCTGTTGTCTGCGACTTCGTACGCGTGGTAGTTTTGTTTTGAATACTTAAACTTCCTCTTGAATAACTCTATCTATTAAAAAAAACGCAATAAAATTCGTTGCATAGTTTAAGAGTTCTAAGCATACATAGGGACAGACAGCGAAAAGCGACTTTGTTTTATACTATGTAGTGAAGGAGAAAAAAAGAAGAATGTTCTTAATTCTAACTTTTTTAACCGACTTCAAAAAAGGAGGAGGTTCTCAATTCGTCGCGTATATATGTATGTATTTTATTTGATTCATTCATGCACTTTAGTATAATAATCTTGTTATTCTACTTTTAGCATAGCGTACTGAGGTCCTCTACCCCCCAACAACCGATGATCCACCCCCCTTGTTACACCGTGTATATATATATATTTATGTATGTTCTTTCTTTAGTCACTCAGTCTTTTAATTTCGCGTTGTGCTTAATAGTAGATTATGCATCAAGGGCATAAAGCAATGTCTTATGTTGTGGGTGGCATATTGAACCCCGAATATAACGAAGGACTCTCGGGTTAACTCCCGAGCGGAGCGAGGGAGTTTAAAGTTAACTCCTGAGCGAAGCGAGGGGTTCAAGCCGCCCAAGACGAAGATATGCTTTATCCCGAGGTGCATACTCTACTTTTCATACCGTCATGTCAGTCTAATTTCTTCTTAATTATTGTGGTGGCTAGTTCCCTATTTGAAAAACATCCACTTAAAAAAAACGGGGCAATTGCAATGAGATGGTAGCATGATGGTAAATATTTTGATAGGTGTTATAGGCAAAAATGATTTGCTTAGACTAAATCAAATGACTTATTTAAAATAAAACCTACCTAAAAACTATAAAACCAAGAGTTTTCACACGAATTTCAACGTTCCAAATTCAAATCACTTTATTCCCTTGGGAGTTTCATACAACATTATCTCCCTTGGGAATAATTTCTAGCTTTAAGTTGAGGTTAATAGGGCTTTAATCCGTGATTAAAGTTCTGCAGGTGTGAAAATGACATTTAAAATAAGCGTTTGGACTAAATGCGTTTTTGTCTATGTCCCAATAGATCCACTTCTCGTATTGCCCATTTAGCGATAAGACAATGTTTAGTAACTATTTAGTTATTAACGGCCTTTGTGGCTCGGCGGGCGAACGCCTGCGACTCAAAAGGTTGCGAGTTCGATTCCCGCCTTGGCCAAGTCTTTCCAATATTATTCATACAAACCAATATTTATTTCCTTTTGGAAGAAAAGTTGATAAATATTGATTTTATTACCAACTAGCTGCGCCCCGCGGTTTCACTCGCGTAAGTCCGATCTTTCTCACCGTTTAAACCTTCCCTGGACTACGACAAACATTTCAAAACCGAAATCATCTAAATCGGTTCGTGCGTTCTGGAGTTATAGTGTCAGGAAGGAAAACCCGACTTATTTTTATATAGTAGATTACCAATATTTATCTACTTTTGTTCCAAAAGGAAAGTAGATTAAGACACAGATTTAGGCAATCTAGAGTCATCCTTGCGAACACACTGAACTTATTATCAAAGTTATGCTAAGGAGATTCAGATGCCATCTCTCTTTGATACCTACCACTGTAAATCTCTTTGTACTTTAACATTAATTAACCTGAACCGTCTAAAGTATTATGAAAGGACAGAAAATACATAAAAATATCAAGAACGAAACACAGATCAAAACTTTCCAGACACATTGGGTTCTATTTTATTTAAGAAGAATATTTTCACCAGTCGTGGGAAAATCATTCTTATTTCTGATACACTAAGGTAATTTTTCGTTAGGGAATGAAATGGTGTTGGTGTTTTTCGATCAATAAGCATGTACCCTATATGTTCTAGAAAACTTCGGCTTGTCCTAATATCTCTATTGCCTAAGTTATAGAATTTATCATAGAAATCCTACCAATATTATAAACGCGAATGTACATGGATATTTGTTTCACGCAAAAACGAATGAATGGATTTTAATAAAACTTTACAATAATATAGCTTATACATCAGAATAGCACATAGGCTATAATTTATAAAGATATTGTGTGACTTGTCCAAAATATGACGTTAAGTGTCCATTAAATAGGAATAAAATTGTCGGTTTGACAACTGTCAAATGTCACTTTGACATCTGACAAATTATGTCTCTCTGATTTTCGTTAATTTTTTGCGTGCATTAATTATTATTATTAAGAAGAAGAAGATTTTCGTTAATACATTTGTCAGTATTTGCGTTACCTAACCAAAGAATCCATTCTAAAATTCAAACTTGGCAATTTCTATGATTGCGTCCTTTTTGACCCGATTCCATTGATCGCACCCGTAATCGAAAGGACCTCCAAATGGCTAGGTATTATTATATTAGCATTCGAATCCTTCCATTACTGAAAATGGTGGACCGAAGAGTTAATCTTCACCGATCCGTAAAGAACTGATTCCAATTTGGTATAAATGGTGTAAATTCAACTGTTTCTAACCCTTAACGCAAAAACGACGGTGTATTGTAAGTTTGACGTGTCTGTCTGTCTGTGGCATTCTTTCTTGTTCTTTTCTTCTCGTATATTGGTGTGGCTTACCTATTGTTAGAGTTTTCAGATCGCCCAACTCGACCTAACGACTGCTACTAGAGGTAGCAACCGGGACCAGCGGCTTAACGTGCCTTCCGAAGCACGGAGAGGCTCACGAAAACACATTTTTGCCACACTACTAATTGGCCACCCATCGAAGTAATGACCGCGTCAGGCGTCGCTTAGCCCGCACGACCGTAACCGATCAGCGAGCGTCGCTCAGCTGTGAGCCTCCTCATAACCTGTGGCATCATAGCTCTCGAGTGGATGAGCCGATTTTAATTTTGTTTCTTCTATTTGAAAGATGAATTATTTAGGAGTTTTCTTAGCTATGTTTTATCAAAATTGGTTTAGCTGTCTGAAAGTTAATGGGCGATATAAGTTGGGGTTTTTATAAATTCTAAATTTAAGTTTTTGTAAGAGGCAGTACGACCACGCCTCTTACAAAAACCTACCTACGCGTCATTCGTTACAATCAACTTTTGTTCCACGACTTAATTTTGGAAATTAGAAAAAAGGAAATGAAAATTTTGACGTCAAAAAACAGCAAATTTTTTAAAAAAAAAAGGTCATTCAGACTAAGACCAGTAGATAAAACTTCACTACATAGTATAAAATAAAGTCACTTTTCGCCGTCCCTATGTCCCTAACTATATGTACCTTTGTATGCTTAGATCTTTAAAATACGCTTCAAAATCCGAACTACGTAACTGATTTTGAAGCGGTTTTTTTTAATAGATAGAGTGATTCAAGAGAAAGGTTTATATGTATACTACATGCATAATATAGCCGTGCGAAGCCGGAGCGGGTCGCTAGTAAAAAATAAGTAAAATATTAAGGTTGATGACTCCTCCGTGTAAGGAACAGTAGATTACCAGTTAAAAAAAATTGACAAAAAATTGTTCGAATTTCTAATAACTTTAAGACGGCTGAACCGATTTTGATCAAACATAGCTAAGAACACTCCCGACTAACTTATCTTTCAAACAAAAAAAACTAAATCAAAATCGGTTCATCCGTTTGGGAGCTACGATGCCACAGACAGACACACACACACACACATACACACACACACAGACACGTCAAACTTATAACACCCAGTCGTTTTTGCGTCGGGGGTTAAAAATCGATGTGCGCCATTAGGTGCACAGAAGTAGCCCTCAACGGCTTGTTGGTATAATTACCAATAACCCTGTATTCTTTTGACATTTCGAAGGCATCGGGTAATCAACCTGTCAAAGTCATCCAAGTGTCAAAACTACATTACCGATTCACGTCGATTCCATTCGTATTCGAATTCAATCACTATTTCTAGAATATAAACTGACGTGGACTGAATATTTTATCAACTATATTATGCATGTATTATACATATAAACCTTCATCTTGAATCACTCTATCTATTAATAAAAACCGCATCAAAATCCATTGCGTAGTTTTAAAGATCTAAGCATACAAAGGGACATAGGGACGGCGAAAAGTGACAGTTATTAACACGCTTTTATTAGTTTTACCATGGTTTTACCTGTAAGTTTGCTTGCTTGCTTATTTGTATGTATGTAACCGACTCCTTTGGGCACGATTTTTTTATACTATGTAGTGATAGTGACTAGCTGCACCCGCGTTTTCACCCGCGTGATAATTTTCTACGCAATTTCCTTATTTTTTTGTCTTTCATAAGTACCTTCTCTTGACAATAACGAATAAAACAAAAAAAGAATTAGCTAAATCGGATCAACTGTTATCGAGATTTGCGCTTAGCAACTCATTCAGCGATTCGTTTTTATATTATTAGACTAGCTGCACTCTCCTGTTACACCCGATCCCGTGAGAATATCGGGATAAAAAGTAGCCTATGCTACTCGCAATTAATCAATGTATCTTGGTACCAAGTTACATCAAAATCTGTCCAGTGGTTTCAAAACCTGTTCGTTACAAATAAAAAATCTTTTCTTTTTATAATATTAGTATAGTTAAAGACTAGCTGCGCCCCACGGTTTCACCCGCATAAGTCTTTTGTAAATATATACTTATGTATCATTTACAAAATAAAAGTAGGTATAAGTAGTATATCCGTTGTCTAGCACCCATAACACAAGTCTAGTTACTTAGCTTGGGGCTAGATGACGATGTGTGGAATGTCAAAAAAAATTTAGCATGGACCGATGGATTCACCCATTATTATATTATATTAGACTAAATCAGATAAGAATCAAAACGTATATAAATTATGCGATAATTTAAGTTTAACTGGTCGCCGTTTAAACCCCTCTGTGCCATATTGGATTTATCTTATTGTCCTAAATCATCTTAACTTCAACAGAATGTTACAAAGGGGGTAATTACATACGAGTATTTAGACTGCCATGTAGTCTCTACGACCTTTTGTTTTTTGTTTTTTCATGCAGTTGAAAATTTGTGTTTTTATTGCCATGCAGTTTTTATTGTATAGAGGACATTAATACATAATGCGCTATTACCAAACAAAACAAAATACAAAATCAACCAATCAAAATCAAACAAAAACAAAAAAAAAAACAAATTCATTTATCGATTTTGCTATCACAATCTGGTAAAGTTGTTTAAAACAGGATATTAACCTAGATTTTTGTTTTTATCTTGTGTGAATTTCGATGTTGTTTCAAACACAAACACGAGATTGATGTTTGTGGGTAGATATTTAATAGTGAAAATAACCATAGTAGCCATCCTAAAATCTTATAAAGTGTCAAGGGTTTGTCTGTTATTTGATATTAAAACAGTTATTTAAGAAGATGAGGTGACTAATGGGCTGGCAGCTACCTACCTAGGGCTTGTTTATATTTTTAATATTAATAATTTTTCCATTGGTTTGTAAAAAAATATTGTGTTTTTATTTGCTGTATTATATATATTATTGCTATTGTTTATATTTATGTCCTCGTCTACACATAGCACCTAATTTTTTATCAAAATGACTGACCATTTACTTTGCCAAAATATTGCAACCCCTTTAAAGTTTACAATTTTAACTAAATGTAATTTAAGGCATTCAGTTGGGATGAGTAGGAGCACCTAATGGGATGGGTTAATCGAGCCGAGAGTTTGTGCCGAGTTTAATTTGTGAATTAATTAGAATTGTTAATCATATTTAAATTGTTTGATAGAGGTCATGTTGGGGGGGAATTTAAATAATCTTTATTCTTTAATTAAGAGGAAAGGGTACCGGGGGCTCTCTCCATACAAACTATTACAAACGTAGTCAACTGTTTCCTTCCTGGATAATGACACTAGAGCAAATATTTTTGGTGCATAAAACTTATAACTGCCATGACCATGCCCCATTTTTTGTTTTTCATTTTTTATTTTTTTTATCTTAATTTCTATGGTAATTATACATTTTGTGACGAGTCTTTTTCTCTTTTATATGTACACTAGCTGTCCTGGCCAACGTTGTTTTGCCATATAAAAAAATGCGATAAATGAAGAACCGCTCGACCGATTTTGTGCAAACTTCACATAAACCATCTACTAAATAGTCCGAACAAAGCTTAAACATTTAGTTTGGATAGGTGAGCCCGTTCTTAAGTTATAAGATTACAACGAAAAGTGGCATTGATTTAATTTGTATATTTAAATTCACCCGCGTAAGTCCCGATCTCCTTTGAATATCGAAAAAATCGTATCCTATGTCCGTCTCCTGGTTCTAAGCTACCTCTCCAACAATTTTCAGCCAAATCGGTTCAGCCGTTCTCGAGTTATAAATGGTGTAACTAACACGACTTTCTTTTATATCACTACATAGTATAAAACAAAGTCGCTTTCTCTGTTCCTATATCCCTTTGTACGCATAAATCTTTAAAACTTGATGCGGTTTTTTAATAGATAGAGTGATTCAAGAGGAAGGTTTATATGTATAATCCATGCGTAATAAAGCCGTGCGAAGCCGGGGCGGGTCGCTAGTATAAAATATAATATAGATAGATATATATGACATCACTTCATAATTACATAGTATATTAAAAACAAAGTCGCTACCGCTGACAGTCTGTCCCTATGTACGTATTCTTAAATATTGATAAATACGCAACGGATTTTGAAGCGGTGTTTTAATTAGATAGAGTGATCCAGAGGAAGGTTTATAGCTTTAAATATTTTTGAAGTGAAAACTTCTTTAGCGGCGTTGAGCACTTTTTCTGTAATGGGTATAAAATCTTAAACTCGCGTCAGGACACGTGACCTGATCGAAAAAGCGTAAGACGGATGGAGAGTAGACAGCTATCCCCTCTCTACGGCGCGGCGAAAATGTATGCCTGGGCCTACTGTTTTTAATTTGGCTGTGAGTGTATTAAGACGTACATATGGTATTTTTTAACGGACGACTATTGACGGACGACAAATGTCGGACGACAATTTGTTGGACGACAAATGTCGGACGACTATTTGTTGGACGACAAATGTCGGACGACTATTTGTCGTCCGACTATTTTTTTTTTTTCATCTAAAACTCTTTTGGCGTATGTTCTCGCGACATATGAGATTTTACACAGATATACAGTTTTCACTTCTGCCTGCACTCCCGGAGTGCGCTGTTTTTTTTTTAGATAATTGCTATGTAGTACCGAAAAGTACCTAACGCCTAACCGAATCATTATTTATTTAACTTCGCCATTCGCAATATAAATATAGAAATGTTTATGTAACAAGCTTGAACAAACAAACGGACTGTTTACTTTGAATTATTTGAATAATATTAGTAGGTATTTAGAAAATATCTCCAATGCGAGTCTCAAAAGGTCTTTAAGGGAAAATGTAATTGTTTGTAGAAAGTTCATACTTATTATGTTAAATTGTCTATTAGGTGACAATATAAAGAATAGTACATTGCAATACAAGTGTGGAACATTGATCTTTGCATAGAGGCGGTCGAGATACAAAGATCAACCCACACGTGTATCGTACAACGTTTTTTATCACAGTTGCGAATAAAAAAAAGACTTGTTAAAATAATAAATTTTAGTTATTTTTAGTTAGTTTGAATTTTAGGTTATGTTTATTGTTTTTTTTTTTAGGCAATATTTTTTTGTTAATTACATCCCCGAACGGCCAGGCAAAAGACTTTTAACCTATACAGCCTCGTCTGACATACAAAAATTTTTTAGGGTTTTTTCCATTTGTTTTTGCGTCGTGGGTTAAAAACAGAATATAATGGCAAGGAAAAAAAAAATATATGTACCTAAAGAAAAAACAAAATAAAAACAAAACTCAATTTTAATTGTTTTCAAAGACGTTATCACGTAAAAATAATTATCGTTCGTTTTTTCCTATAGGTACTTACCTTTTTTCTATACATCAAAGTCTGATACTTTAGAGACAACCTTTTTTCTATACATCAAAACAGTATAACCCAGATAAATTAAGAATGTTTCATCTACCTAACATGTAATTAGCAGTAAGATACGTATTTAATTGTAATGTTTTGTAAAACTTTTAATTCAACAAATTATTCTTAGGGAGTTTTGGCGGGAACGAGCCAACAACATGTCGTGCTGCAGTTTTATTTACACGAAACTTAGTTGTAAACCGAGTTAAATTGTATAATTAAGGTGGAAAGTTATCTAATTTAGTTCCGTGAAAGTGCACAAGTGTAGTGAAAGTAAAAATCAGTGTCAAACATGGACTTTTCTCGTTGCCTCCAAAATCTCCTACAAGGTTATAGTACAGTAGCCACCGCTTTACTATGACCCCTGACTTGACTAACTGTGACTTGACGACTTGACCATCTTGAAACACTTTGAGCCCGATTTCTGTAAATCGGGCCATAACTTGATGCAAAATATTACTTGATACTGGCTATATGCACAAATCGTGCGAAGCCATAACTGAAGAAAAAAAAAATTATTCTTATTTTTAATGTCCAGAGTGGCAAAATTACTAGCTTGTAAAACAGTCATTTTGCGTTTTGCACTGTTGAACTCTTGCTACTTATAGATTTTCTGAATATTAGACGTTTCGCAATGTTGGGCGTTTTGCTTCTTCGACTTTCTGTTTGTATACCATAGGAATATGGAGGTAAAAGTTTGTAGATCCGCTACCTGATATTTGTACAATCCAAAGTCAAATGTCTCTGCCCACCGTAACGTTTACAATCCTGTGCAGCATTATTTGAACATTATAACAACGTAATATGTGGATCAAACCCACGTCGGTTGGTGTAGCTGGTGGCGGCTTATACCTCTCACACAACTAAATACATAGCTAACATGTTGAAAATAATAATTACACTCAGTACTTTAAATTCAAGTATTTAGGTTTGTGTGTAACGTCTATTAGGAGAAGGTCGTAACTCCAATACTTGTTGATAGTATTATTGTAGCAAACTGATCATTTACTTATGACCCATACTGTACACGTCCTCCTCAAAATCGTACCCGTCAGGAAAAACAGACTCAGACAACAGATGTATGTAGTAACAAAAAGGGCTTTACAGACCCAAAGTCACTTTTAGATTAGTCACCAATAAAACAACATCGTCCTAGTAAGCTGTAATCTGTGATGGCAAAGTAATCCGGTTTTCCAGAGTGCCGGACATTTCCAGGAGCGGTCTCCCGCGAAATCCCGGCTTCCATCGACGCAATCCAATGATTATTTTGTTATCTCACACAAGGCTGGCTCAGATGGATCTAACTTTAGTCTCAAGGGATGTAAGCAAAGACCTTCAATATTTTATTAGAAGTAGACTGGACAAGAACAACAACTTTTGTCATGAATAATGATGGCATGGCAATATTTGAGCAACACAAATAGAAAAAAAAAATGGTTGTCTGTAAAGTCGGTTTACGGACGATAATTTTACGTAATAACGTCATAAGAAAACGGTGAAAAATTAAGTTTTTTTGTTATTCCTTTTTATATTTATTTCCTGTTTTATTCTTTTTTTCCTTTTTTTTGGTGTTCCTAGTATTTATATAATTCTTCTTTTTGTTATTCCTTTAAATATATTTATTTTTTTCCTTTTTAAGCCCGCCGTTTTTAAATTCATCACTCGTCACACCATAACACAAGCCCAGATGAGCGATATTTATATTTACATGACGCGTCTGGTCATATTACCTTGACGCATGACGTCACACAATATTACCGTGACACTTTTGTGTGATGCAGGTGTTCATTAGATGTTATCTCGTCGAAAAGCTCAATTTTTTTTAGATTACAATGATATCCCCTTATCCCTTCATGTTTTTAATAGTAAACATCCGGTCCGTTACTCTGGACGAATTTACCCATACTTACAGATTTTAAAAATTGGACTTTTGGCCCGCAGACCAGTTTTTCCGAGGCCGAGATGAACCTACCTACCCTAACCCATATTATAGACTTATCTAAAACGCGGGTAGCCAAATGCCAAAGAAGTGATAGTATTTCGTGAAATAAATAAATAAATAAATACATAAATATTGCAGGACATTCCACACATCGCCATTTAGCCCCAAGCTAAGTAACTAGACTAGTGTTATGGGTGCTAGACAACGGATATACTACTTATATACTTTTCTTTTGTAAATATATACATATAATACATAGCTACAACCAGACCCCAGACAAATATCTAAGCATAAATACATGTCTGTGGCGGGAATCGAACCCGCAACCCTGTGCTTGGCAGTCCGGCATGGTGACCATTGTGCCAACTGGGTCGTCAAATATTTGTGAAAAAAATATATAATCATTTTAAGTCACGTGTTTTTCATTTTCTTCATCAGCATCTGACCTTTTTCAATCTTTTTGAAAACAAATAATTTGTGTCCGAAATTCTTTACTCATGTGTCCGAAGTGTGCTCGTATCTAATGTGTCGAAGTTCAAAACAAGGACAAAGTTTTAGTACCTTTGACTACAAATTGTGATAAAGCCCACTCTATGTTTGATAGGTTTAATCTTTTTGGATGTGAAGTACAAAATTTGTTTCTGAATGGACACTGGCACTGAGGTAATTTCTTATTTGTATAGGTTGCGGTCTTTCGCTAGATCAACCAAGTACTGAGACTGAATTAACAACGAAGAGCTGCAGCCACCTTATGAAAATGCGCTAGTTTACGAATAAATGAATAACGGGATTCGTACAGTCACATTACCAATTAGCTGAACCCCACGTGACCTAGAGCTCACTCGCAAATCTGTAAGGTTGCAAATTAATGTTACCTGATTCTGTTTTTTTTAAACACCATACTATACAATACAATATTCAATTTAAAAAAAATAACATAATAGGTAAAAACTATATTTTTTACAGAAATGCGAATGAGCTCTGGGTCACGTAGGGTTCAGCTAATTGGTAATGTGACTGTACCTAATTAGAAGTATTAATTAACTTTGGAGTAGTGTAGGGTTTCGCCCTTGGTCCGCCTACGTCGAATACTGTTTCCATTCCAATGGTTGAAGCGTTTCGGCGACGAGCGACAGTCTGGCTTGTTGTAGCACATGAGTAGAGAAAATAAATTCAACCGAATTGAGAACCTCCTCTTTTTTTGAAGTCGGTTGAACATTGTAGCACACGCGTGTAAATTCGACAGGTTTCGTCTAGCTAGTATAAGGACTAATGAAAAAGTTGATTATAGGGTAAATTTTGGTACTAACAAGTATTCGCGAAATTGAAAAGTTGTATATATTTTTATCGTATTGACTCAGGACCTTGATTTTTAATACACCTGATAGGGACTTTAGACCTCAGTATCTGCTATGAATTTCAACTTGCTTGTTTCTGGGAAAACAGGTCTTCACCTGTTTTCCCAGAAACAAGCATTTGTCCGTTTATCTGTCTGTGTTTCTTCAAACACAGACAGATAAACGGACAAGATAGTGATCATAGTAATTATTATCCAAGATTTTAATTTTAATTTCTCTTTTATCGTCGTCAACTCGCGACCATGACTATTGTAACATAGTCGAAACGTTGAGGTAAGAGAAATAAAAATAAAAAATACGCGATTAAGACCACGAAAAATAATTACTATGAACACAAATCGTATGAGTTAAAAAAGTTTAAGATAGTTATCTTAAAAGAGTTCTTTTTTTTACCTTTTTACGGAACCCTAAAACGCACTATATGTTTGTAAACTTTTAATAAAAAAATATTTTTTAAGTTATTGCATAGCTTTTATCGCGGGCTTTGAGTGCGGCGACTGAATCAAGAAATTCCGTAACGAAAATAAAACCTAACACCCCCACTCCGCCTACCATGTAGCTCGGCCGAGCGTTAGTTTTTCATTTCATTATTTTCATACGAACATTATTATCTATTTCTCAACTAAATTCAATTACAACAATGCGTCCATATATCTCGGTTATCGTTCACTTTATCCCCTGTAATGGTATGCGAATGAAATATATTATTACGTGATAAAATCGCATTTCTCTCTCGTCTTGGATAACTGGATTTTCTTTTAGAATGCTAAGTAGATTTGGTATAAAGCGTTGTCCAATATAGCTTGATTCCTGTGACAGATTACGCTCATGAAGTTTTGTATTTATTTTTGGTAAATGTACTACGCATAATGCTCGATTTCATGGACGGAACCCGCCCACTCGAGGGAAGGGAAAATCACAGACTATCGAAAATCGGAATGAATATGTAAAAAATCGGTTTTCCAAAGTACGTAATCCTAAATACGAATTATTTTATCAATTTATTACTTTGATGCCTATCTTAAATAATTAATTAAACCGCTTTTCTAAGTAAGTTTACGAGATTAATGTGAGGGTGGTAGTTTGTATTTGTAATTCACCTTTATGTGAATTCTGTTTTTAAATAAATATTTGAGTAAATATGTAATTGTTTACCCAAATAAGTCATGTAGAGCTTAGATAAATGTGTGTTTGGATCTTTTTTGGTAAAAACCAGTTTAGACACATAATATCCTCACACCAAGTTTATCAGAAATTATACAATGTATTGGTTTCAATGTAATTAAATAAGTAGAAATAATAAATCAACATGTTTAATTATGACTTACAATACTACACTTTTTGTTATTTAAATTATTGTAGTACCTAATTACTAATTACATACATTCGAACTCATAATCAGCTAATCGCACTTTTTGTTTCTTAGTTTCAACTTTATTTGGCCATTATATAAATAAATTCCTATAAGATAAATATTTAATATGTGTTTAATGTCACCCCCCGGCCAATTTAAATTCGCTTGCATTCTACACTATCCTGTTGATTCTAGAATTCCGGAATAAACATGTAATCGATTCAAAGTCAAAGAGAATAATAATCGATCGAATAGGTCCAATAACGATTAAACACTACCTCATCCTTACGGCGACCTGTCACAGGAATCAAGCTATATTGGACAACGCAGTCACATTACCACTTAGCTGAACTTAGCTGAAAAAAGATCGCCTTTTGTTTCAGTTTCGATCATCTTTTCGATCTGGTTACGAATCAGTTAGTTACCAAAGTGGCTGAAGGGTACTCGAGGAAGACTGGCTCTTACAATGTCTGATCTAATTTAGGTAGAGGTATGTCTTGTCGCTATTTCCCAATACTATTTCAATTCAATTTAACCATCTAAAACGTCTCGTCTACCTGCTGCCTTCCAACTCAATTATGAACTTGTCAACGCTTAGCGTCTCTTGGAAGGAGGCTTTCAAGTAAATATGACGGTTGACATCCATTTGAATAATATGAAAATGGAACATGGCTTATAGGGTAGGCTTTTATGCCTTTTGTACTGGTATACTGTCCTAAAATAAGGTTAGTTTAGAATTGTACATTATGATATAAATGTGGTAAATTGATCTTTGCATTGAGGCGGTTTATGACGCGCGAGCGGAACGCGAGCGTGTTAAGAAGCCAAGATGCAATGATCAATCCACACGCGTATCGTACGACGTTTTTTATTGCGAATAAAAGAATAGACTTGTTAAAATAATAAAAAGTTAACAAAATATTTGTGATAAGTTATGTTTACTATTTTTTGGGCTATATTTTTAAAGTTAATTATACTTCCGAAAGGGCAGGCAAAAGACTTAAATGACTTTTATAACATCCTAATATTCCCACCCACAAGTTCTCAAAATGTTGCCCACTACTACCTATTCATTTCCTGTTTTTATTTGACAACCCCGTTGGCCACCATGCTGGACTGCCAAACACAGAGTTGCGGGTTCGATTCCTACCTGAGACAAGTATTTATGCTTAGATATTTGTCTGTGGTCTGGTTGTTTCTATGTATTATAAGTATATAAATTACAAAAGAAAGTAAATAAGTAGTATATCCGTTGTCTAGCACCCATAACATATGTCTAGTTACTTAGCTTGGGGCTAGATGGCGATGTGTGGAATGTCCTGCAATATTTATTTTATTTACAAACTTTTATTTAAGCTTTTGTGCATAAAATAAACGAATTTATTTTATTACTGCGCTCCGCGGTTTCACCCGCGTAACTCCCGATCCCGTGGGAATATCGGGATATAAAGTAGCCCATAACCTTCCTCGATAAATGGACTATCCAACACAAGAATTTTTCAATTCGAACCAGCAGTTCCTGAGATTAGCGCGTTCAAACAAACAAACAAACTCTTCAGCTTTATAATATTAGTATAGATTACATGCGAAACATTAGTGTCCCATAAGGGTCTGAATATAAGCACCCAGATCCTCAAAGGCGACTCCATTCAAATCATTATTTTCGTATAAAGTATGTCGATCTTTAATCCCTTGAAAATCCTAAAAGGTAGAAACCACTTTGACAGAAAGACGTACTTACTCTAATGCTTAGTTGGGTCGGATTTGAAAAGGTCAGGGGTATTTTTAAATAACGTGAAATGGGCGGAGAACGACCTAATCCTTAAATACTGGTTGAAAAACTGATTGCTTGGCTAAGCCGTGTAGAAACACGAGCGTCTTGTATGATCTAGGCGACACGAAGCGAAATAAAAACTTCAAACAAAAATTGCTTGTATGCAAGAAGGTTGGATTCTTGAAGTTCCTATATACAGAGTTATTGGTAATTATTCTAGCAAGCCGTTGAGGGCTACTTCTATGCACCTTAACAAACAACTTTTGTTCTAAGACTTTTGATAATTCAAACATTGTTTTGAAAAATTTGAGGATAGGTTTACCTGAAAATCAGCTGTTCCATACACGGAGAGGTCATTAACTTTAAAATTTTACTTATTTTTTAAGTTTATCTACTGTTCTTAGTCTGAATAACCTTTGTTTAAAAAATCAGCTGTTTTTCGAATTTACATATTCTCAAAATTTTCATATTTTTTGCTGAATTTCCAAAAGTCGTTGAACAAAAGTTGTTTGTTAAGGTGCATAGAAGTAGCCCTTCGACGGCTAGCCGTTGAGGGCTACTTCTATGCACTAGTAAGCCGCGACTTACTAGTATAATTACCAATAACCCTGTACATAACTAGCTGTTGCCCGCGACTTCGTACGCGTGATAGTGTTGCGTGACACTCTATTTAAAAAAACCGCATCAAATTCCGTTGCGTAGTTTTAAAGATCTAAGCATACATGGGACAGACAGCGGGAAGCTACTTTGTTTTATACTATGTAGTGTTGATTTAGTGTCAGATGTTGATGAAGAAAATGAAAAACTGTGACTATAAATGCTTATTTCTTTTTTCCATAGTTTACGAAAAACTATCAATTGCATATGAATCTAGAAGAACGGAGAATTTTATCATATTTTTTCTATTTGTGTATTTATGCTCAAGTGCCATGCTATCATTCTTTTGGTTTGGAGAATGGTGTTTTGATTCTTCACCTACCCCCCGATCGCTGTAATTTATGACGCACTAGTCGAGTACACGTCCAGTTGACGCATTAGTCGAGTGCAAGTCCAGTTGACGCATTAGTCGAGTGCACGTCCAGTTGACGCATACGTCATGTGCGCACGCAAACAATAGTCGGTATTGCCGTAAAATGAAGCTACGCGTAACCGTTAGTTTAACTGCACGTCTAATTCACCTACGCGCATCCTACGCGTGAAACAAGCTGTTGCCGTACGAAATTTTTGACTAATCTTCCTAGGTGACAATTTATTTGACATTTATGTCATGTCAAAATTTAGCGCGATACGGCAAATGCGCGACGTTTAGGTTTGCGTGACGTGTGCGTCTTAAGGTTCCGCTGGTCAATCGTGATTCCATACAAATGAATTTAGAGTGTTATCCATTTATTCTTTATGGAATTTGAAAAAACAAAAGTTAAATCTACATAACAAGTCTATATCTAGCCCATGTAGGCGACGAAATAGACAAATTATATTTAATTTAATATAATTTAATATAAATAAATATAATTTGTCTATTTCGTCGCTTACATGGGCTAGATATAGACTTGTTATGAAGATTTAACTTTTGTTTTTTCAAATTCCATAAAGAATAAATGGATAACACTCTAAATTCATTTGTATGGAATCACGATCGACCAGCGGAACCTTAAGAAATTATGGCGATACGAAATCTATTATTATAGTTATAGTTATGACGCAAACGCAGTCAAGACGGGCTGCATAAGAATACGGCGATAGGCCCGCTGGGTACAAGGTAGTTGCTTCATCGATTCTTTACCCATCTCGTGACTTCAACAAAACCCCAAAGACCTAGAACTTAAGTAAACTTCACCTCGCAATCAATACTTTATAAATAATTAATGTACTTATGTCTAACTAAATAGTCCTTGTTATTGAACACTATTATTAAAGGTTAAACTTTAAAAGGTACCAGTAGCGATGGGTCCATACAACCCGGTTTACCTTTACGGATTCAGGATCAGCAGGCTAACTCACAAACCATCGGAAGACATTTATTTTCTGAACTAAAAAGAAAAGAATGGCAATGATGGCGCGTCAAAAGTAAAACTCATAGGTGAATAAAATCGAACATGTTGTGTACTTAATACACCAAGGAATCACCTAAGAGAATAAAGTCTACTACGTTAAAATACTAAATTTACCCGGAAATTACTTGTATGAATCAAGTCTACTAATTGGTATATTCAATACACCTAGCTAGGTGAATTGGCTACCCCAGGTGAATTAAGTCGACGGGACCAAAGAGTAGCTATAATATTTTTAAAGTGTAAACTTCTTTTTTAAATGAGAATTTAGATGAGTTAAAATCTCTGAACTCGTTACGAGACGCAATGTGACAGCTACGTCATTATCGGCTTCAAACAGTACTATATTTTCGTCGCTCGGTAATAACACTTTGTGGCTTGGTGGTTTTAAGCGTTAGGTACTTAACACTTGTATGAATGTTTAGCCCCCGGTTCGAATCTCACCGAACACTTTTTTAGGAATTCTAAATTCAACATGATAAGAATTCAACATAGAGGTCTTAAATATTTTTTTTTATTTCGGTTGCCTTCCGACGGCTTGTGTTGTGACAACGTTGATTTGTTTGAAAATAATTAGTAATTTTCACCTACTTTCACTTTTTTTAAGCGGTCCACAAACAGTTATTTTCAGAAAAGTTTATTTCATTAATTTATTTATTAAATGTTTGATTATTTAATATTTAACCGACCGAACTCTTCAAATTTTCTAGAATTTTTAGAACAAAAAAAAGTACGCGTTTTGAAACCGTCTTAATAAGTTTGTTAGATTAAGCCTAAAAACACGCTAATCACGGAATTGCCATATGAAAAAACCTTGCTTATATCAAGTTTACTAAGTAATTTCATTTGTTATCTCGTATCTACCTTCAATTCGAGTTTGCCTCAAGGCTTTTTACACACGCAGCCCTTGACATTACCAGTTTATTACTACTATGCCAGTGTAGTAACAATTAAAGATTATTCGGTAAATATTTGTAAAAGTTTTATCAAAGACTAGCGACCCGCTCCGGCTTCGCACGGCTATATTATGCATGTATTATACATATAAACCTTCCTCATGAATCACTCTATCTATTAAAAAAACCGCATCAAAATCCGTTGCGTAGTTTTAAAGATTTAAGCGTACATAGAGATATAGGGACATAGGGACAGAGAATGCGACTTTGCTTTATACTATGTAGTGATTTAAAAAATTCAGCACTTCTCATTTTTTACAAGTATTGATGTTGTATTTCACAATATAACCCTAAAAAGAAGAGTTCTTTTTAGGGTTCGGTACCCAAAGGATAAAAACGGGACTCTGTACTGTCCGTCCGTCCGTCCGTCTGTCTGTCACCAGACTCATCTCAGTGATAACTATACAGTTGAAATTTTCACAGATTATGTATTTCTGTTATACTAAAAAAAAACGTGTGGCACTCGGGGACTGCCGCGGTAAAGCTATTGCATCGTGCATTGCATGTCAATAGTCGTCCGTCATTTGTCGTCCGTTTTTTGTCGTCCGTCATTTGTCGTCCGTCATTTGTCGTCCGTCAATAGTCGTCCGTTATTTATCGTCCGTTTTTGTCGTCCGACATTTATCGTCCGTCATTTGTCGTCCGTCAATATTCGTCCGTCAATATTTGTCTGTCAATAGTTGTCCGTCAATAGTCGCCCGTCTTTTGTCGTCCGTCATTTGTCGTCCGTCATTTGTCGTCCGTCAATAGTCGTCCGTCACTTGTCGTCCGTCAATAGTCGTCCGTTAATATTCGTCCGTCAATAGTCGTCCGTAAATAATCGTCCGTCATTTGTCGGGGGTGTTAGGTTTTATTTTCGTTACGGAATTTTTGATTCGGTCGTCGCGCCCCAGGCCCGCGATAAAATCTATGCAATAGCTTAAAAAAAAAAGCGGGGCTCCCATACAACATGGTACTGAACTACCGGTACGACTCGCACTTGGCCGATTTTTTTAAAACTTTTGGTTAATTTACCGATCCCAAAGACACAAGGGATATAAAAATGCCGCAGCGCACTCTGAGACCCATACTTATCGATAGGGCATTACGTCCAACAAATAATGCCCTCACACAAAACCGTCCGTTCGTCTCGGAAACAGGATATTTACCCAAAAGAAAAGTATATAAGTAGTACGAGTATATCCGTTGTCTAGCACCCATAACACAAGTCTAGTTACTTAGCTTGGGGCTAGATGGCGATGTGTGGAATGTCCTGTTTAAAAAAAAAAAATTAAAACATAATTTTCCAAAAGTGCGCGGTTCATTTCCACATTCCTTTCGATAGAGGTCATTACGGCAAACAAATAATGCCTTTAGACCCAACTCTAGCATCTTTTAACGCGGGTGAAACCGCGGGGCGTAGCGAGGTCTATAATTAAACCACAAGGAGGACTTCCATGTTTTTTTGGCGAAAGAAAACTCAAAAACCTTTACCGTAGTAATTCGTAGCAATACGTAGCCTCGTAGCACAGTAACATTTGCTACGAAACTCGAAGCTACGATTGACCTTTTTATATTGATAGCAATTTGAGGAGGCTCAATGCTTATAAATAACTAGTGACCCGTCCCGGCTTCGCACGGCTATATTATGCATGTATTATACATATAAACCTTCCTCTTGAATCACTCTATCTATTAAAAAAAAACCATTAAAATCCGTTGCGTAGTTTTAAAGATTTAAGCAGTCAAAGGGAAATAGGAACAGACAGAAAGCGACTTTGTTTTATACTATGTAGTGATGACGATGAATAAGATTCTACACCCACTGTGCCGTGACTTTGACGACCTTTGTGAGATGATGGGTTCGATTCCCGCCGTGAAATAAGTATTTTTTTTAAACTCACACGATTTGTGATTCGTAGTAATTATTTACCCGGGTCTTAAACGCGTTTTTTTATGTTATTTCTCTTACCTCGACGTTTCGACTATGTTACAATAGTCATGCTCGCGAGGAGACTGAAATAAGAATAAAAATACGCGATTAAACCCGGAAAAATTATTACTGTGAAATAAGTAATTATTCTTTCTATAGATATTGGAACGAAGTTTTTAACGCATTACGAAAATGTGAAACGAAAAACCGTAAGAGAAAGAGAGATTAAAGGAGGCCGATAACTTACTTATCTATAATTTAAAAATGAATCGCAAAATGTGTTGGTAAGCGTATAACTCAACAACGCCTGGACCAATTTCGCTAATTCTTTTTTTGTTGGGTTTGTTATTGTATGGAGAAGGTTCTTATGGAAGAAAAAATTAAGAAAGTTGCGTAGAAAATTACTACGCAGGTGAAACCGCGGGGCGCAGCTAGTCTATAATTTAAAAATGAATCGCAAAATGTGTTGGTAAGCGCATAACTCAACAACGCCTGGACCAATTCGCTAATTCTTTTTTTGTTGGGTTTGTTATTGTATGGAGAATTTTTATATGGAAGAAAAAATTAAGAAAGTTGCGTAGAAAATTACTACGCAGGTGAAACCGCGGGGCGCAGCTAGTAAATCTATACTAATATTATAAAGCTGAAGAGTTTGTTTGTTTGATTGTTTGTTTTTTTGAACGCGCTAATCTCAGGAACTGCTGGTTCGAATTGAAAAAAATATTTTTGTGTTGGATAGTCCATTTATCGAGGAAGGATAGGCTACTTTTTATCCCGATATTCCCACGGGATCGGGAGTTACACGGGTGAAACCGCGGAGCGCAGCTAGTAATAATTATAACTCCAAAAAAAAAAGAAATTATTACAAACATACAAAGAGACATAGGGATAGGGCCAGAGAAAGCGACTTTGTTTTATACTATGTAGTGATGCTCCGAAATTACTGGACCGATTTTGATGAAACTTGCTATGAGGATACATTGATTAATAATTGACAGTAGTATAAGCTTCTTTTTATTTTAAGGTACGAGGGCAAAACCGCAGAGCGCAGCAAGTAAGATATCATCATCACTACATAGTATAAAACAAAGTCGCTTTTTCTGTCCCTATATCCCTTTTGTATGCTTAGATCTTTAAAACTACGCTACGGATTTTGATGCGGGTTTTTTAATAGATAGAGTGATTCAAGAGGAAGGTTTATATGTATAATGCATGCATAATATAGCCGTGCGAAGCCGGGACGGGTCGCTAGTATAAAACCGCCGAAGGGATATTATTATCCACAGCGTTCAGTGTTTGTGAGCTTAACGAGCTCCTTTGTGCTGTTTCCATTCATATTTGAATGGTCTCGATCGTACTTTCAGTATCCCTACAACGAGTTCTCGATAAAACTGTAATGTTGAAACGATTTTAAATCATTAAATAGTATAAAACAAAGTCACTTTCCGCTGTCTGTCCCTATGTATGCTTAGATCTTTAAAACTACGCAACGGATTTTGATGCAGTTTTTTTAAAAGAGTGATTCAAGAGGAAGGTTTATATGTATATGCATAATATAGCCGTGCGAAGCCGGGGCGGGTCGCTAGTAAATGAATAAATATTGCAAGACACTCCACACATCGCCATCTAGCCCCTAGCTAAAAAGTAACTAGACTTGTGTTATGGGTGCTACTGCTAGACAACGGATATACTATTTATGTACTTTTTTTGTAAATATATACTTATAACTAGCGACCCCCTCCGGCTTCGCACGGCTATATTATACATATAAACCTTCCTCTTGAATCACTCTATCTATTAAAAAAATCGCATTGAAATCCGTTGCGTAGTTTTAAAGATTTAAGCGGTCAAAGGGAAATAGGGACCGAAAAAGCGACTTTGTTTTATACTATGTAGTGTTTATAATATCGCCAATCGGAGTGTGTGTTATGATGATGAGTGACGAATTGAAGACTAATATAATGGAAAAAATTAATAAAAAAACTGGTTGCCTGTAAAGTCGGTATACGGGCGAAAGTTTTACGTGACAACAACTGTGCTCGAGTGGAAGGGACGCGTGCCTTTCACTTTTTATGTCTGTCTCTCTCGCTCTTAGGCGGGCTAACCATGCCCGCGTGCCTCTCACTCGCTCTCATTGTGAGCGCATAACGTCAGCGGAGCGTAACGCAGTTTCTTGAAGTGTCACCCGGCAAACCAATTTATAAAACGTTGTCACGTCAAAAAAGGAAAAAAAACACAATTATTAATCGTTTTCTTATGACGATGACGTTATCATGTAAAATTATCTTTCGTAAACCGAACCATTTTTTATCAAAAACAATGTAATGGCTTCAGGATTGTGGTTGATGATCCGCATGGACCCGAGCTTATTGTTGGAATTTATTGCAACAGGTTCAACGTTAACATTTTTCGTTACCCACAACTCGTGGTAGTAAGGGTATAGAGTATCAAAGCGATCATTATGTAAATTGTAGAATCTTTACATAGGGTGAAATCAGGCTACGGATTAGGAATTAAATAATCTTTCAGTAGGTTCTAGACATTTAGGCCCGTATTAATAAATCGCTCTCAATATCGATCTTGAGTGCGTATCAATCGAGTGAGTCTTGAGATGTGGTCACTATCTTAAGTTAGGCGTTAATTAATAGATAAAACTCAGGCTGATATCGCTCTTGAGATTTGAGACTGATCTTGAGAGCGACCTTGAATGACAGTAACGCTTTGTTCTTACCTTGAATGGTATGTTCTTACCCTATGGTAGCTAGTGTCGTCATATTTTGCTGTCAACTTGTTTTAATGTGAAAATATTTTACAAAATGTAACATTTGTATGACCCGCAATCAGACTTGAGTTCACGAAACTACATCTTGAGACATATGTTGAGAGCTGAGTTTGATTTATTAATACAGTATGACTCAAGTGATACGTCGCTCTTTAATCGCGTCTTAAGATAGGTTTATTAATCAGCGCAACAACTCAAGAGCAAACTCAAGATTGAAATCGATATTGAGTTCGGTTTATTAATACGGACCTTAGTAAAGGAGCTAAACTAAATGTCGACACTCCTTACGCGGTGCACTTTGAGATCTATACTACCTACCTGTACTACGGTTGCGGGTTCGATTCGCGTCTCAAACAAGTGTTTATGTATAATTTTGTTTCTCGTCTGGGTGTCTGTAGGTATGTATCATTATCCCTACAATCACTATCACTACATAGTATAAAACCAAGTCGGTTTCTCTGTCCCTATTTCCCTTTGAATGCTTAAATCTTTAAAACTAGGCAACGGATTTTGATGCGGTTTTTTAATAGATAGAGTGATTAAAGAGGAAAGTTTATACATGCATAATATAGCCGTGCGAAGCCGGGGCGGGTCGCTAGTATAGTATAAAACAAAGTCGCTTCCCGCTATCTGTCCCTATGTACCTATGCTTAAAATCGCGCAACGGATTTTAATGCGGTTTTAGTTTAATAGATAGAGTGATTCAAGAGGAAGGTTTATATGTATAATACATGCATAATATAGCCGTGCGAAGCCGGAGCGGGTCGGTAGTTAATAATAAAAAAGTGTTACTAATTTGTTCTTAAGTAGGGAGGAAGGGAGTGAGTGTGGACTAGGCTTGTGTTAAGGTGACGGGTGACGAATAGAAGACTTGTATAATTTTTAATAATAATATCGCTCATCTGGGTTTGTGCTATGGTGACGAGTGACGAATATAAGACTTATTTAAAGGAAAAAAGTGACAAAAAAATACTTATAAAAGAAAAAAAACACATTTTTTTATCGTTTTCTTATGACGTCATCACGTAAAATTATCGCCAGTAAACCGACTTTACAGACAACCTTTTTTATTTATAATACTTGGTTTTGTTTTTGGAAATTAATCCTTTAATTTGATGGATTCGTTAATTGGATTAGAGTGAAACAGAGTGTGAAATCGCTGGGCGCAGAGCCTGTTTACGAATGCGGAATTTCATGAAAAAGTTTGATTTGTTGTTTATTATTTATCTGACCTTCGCTGAGGTCACAACAGCGCGAGTCGTTCGGTTCGCGGTCGTTTATATCATATGAAATATAAAACACGGCGCCTGTTCTACCGACCTTTGACGACCTCTGTGGCGCGTCGGGCGAACACCCGACTGCGACGCAGAAGGTTGCGGGTTCGATTCCCGCCGGGAACAAGTATTTATGCTGACCATAAATTCTTGTTTCTGGTTCTGGGTGTTTCCTATATGTATAATATGTATATTTAAAAAAAAATAAAAAAATATAAGTAGTTTATCCGTTATCTGGCACCCATAACACAAGCATTAAGTTGCTTAGCTTGGGGCTGGATGGCGATGTGTAATATGTCCTGAAATATTTATTTATTTATTATTTATTTATTAACCTTGAATTTTAACATTACTTTTTCAGTTTGAATGACAAAGTACCTACTTATCAGAAAAAAAAAACTATTTTGACGACGCAGCTGGCACAATGGCGGGCTGCTTAACACAGTGTTGCGGTTTCGATTCCCGCCTCAGACAAGTATATTATGCTAAGATATTTGCCTGTGGTCAGAAGGCCAATTCTCGTAAATAATATTGTTTAAATTACATTTCAATATCATCCCGATTGCATTTCGATTGCAAAAGACCTTCAAAGTCAGTTTTTTTTACAAAAAGCTAACTTTGAGGGTATTATTTGAGATCGAAATGATATTGAAATGTAATTTGAACAATGTTATTTACGAGAATTGGCCTTTTGGTTGTTTCTAATGTATTTTAAGTATATATTTACAAAATATAAGTTTAAAAGTAGTATATCCGTTGTTTAGCACCCATAACACAAGTCTAGTTACTTAGCTAGATGGCGAAGAGTGGAATGTCCTGCTATATTTATTTATTTATTTTTGGAACGAAGTTCCTTATCGCGGACATTCTCCCCACCTAGCCGAGAAAAAAAGTGAGAAAATATGTAAAATATAGGTATCTCACTTAATGAAAAAAATTAAGAAAGGTAACAGGACTTTGTTACAAACTCGTGGCCGACACATTCATTTTTTTTCTGTCTGCCGTAGGACTTTCCAGCCACAATCAGAATTAATTCGACTGTAAATATATTTTTATTTATTTAAAAAAAATTTCACGAACACACAACTATTTTTTTATTCTCCTGGGAATCTTTCTTTCGTCTATCTAGACGCATCAGGCAACTGATTCCAATCATTTGCTGTACGACTAAGGAATGACGAAGCAAAAATAATATTTTTTTAAGGACCATTATTTTTAAATCATAGAATAGAAATTTATTAACTTTCCAATTTTGACGTGACAACGTCTTATAAATTGGTTTGCCGGGTGACACTTCAAGAAACTGCGTTACGCTCCGCTGACGTTATGCGCTCACAATGAGAGCGAGTGAGAGGCACGCGGGCATGGTTAGCCCGCCTAAGAGCGAGAGAGACAGACATAAAAAGTGAAAGGCACGCGTCCCTTCCACTCGAGCACAGTTGTTGTCACGTAAAACTTTCGCCCGTATACCGACTTTACAGGCAACCAGTTTTTTTTTTCTTCCTGGTAAGATTTGAATCTGCAATTACAATTTTACCATAACCGTGCCCTAACCACAGGAATCACAACCTGTCATTCCAATACTTCCTAATTCCCTTCTTCCTGTGAAAGAAAATTATCTAGAAAAACTTTAAACCAATAATTACAATTATTCATAATCGTGGTCCCACCGATTTTGTGGAACCAAGCTCATGGACCACCTACTTTTGGACTCAGGGTCTGAGTATTTATAACACGAAAAAGTTTTTTTGCCGTGATAACGTCTATTAAATTGATGAACACCGGCAGCCCTCACAAAAAAGTGTGACGTCGCTTTCCGGGAACGGACGCGGACATGACGCGGCACTCGTCTCGTGTTTGTTTTATATTGTTTAACTAGCGACCCGCCCCGGCTTCGCACGGCTATATTATGCATGTATTATACATATAAAGATTGCTCTTCAATCACTCTATCTATTAAAAAAAACCGCATCAAAATCCGTTGCGTAGTTTTAAAGATTTAAGCATACATAGAGAATAGGGACAGAGAAAGCGACTTTGTTTTATACTATGTAGTGATAGTGATAATATTGCTCAACTGGCCTTGTGTTATGGTGACGAGTGACGACTATAAGACATAATTAAAAAATATAAAGGAAAAAACAAGAAGACAAAAAAAGGAAAACAATATATTATAAAAAAAAACAAAAAAAAATTATTCATCGTTTTCTTATGACGTTATAACGTAAAATTATCGTTCGTAAACCGACTTTACAGACAACCATTTTTTTTTTTTTAAATTTTTATAATGAAGGTACAGAAACGTTCTCACCATTTTTCATGAAACATACTATGAGGGATACATTAAACCCTGGGGAGTAATATAGGCTACTATTTAATCCTGATATATTCTCACAGAACCAGAAATAGCTCGGGTGAAACCATAGGACACTAATATTATATTAATAACTAGCGACCCGTCCCGGCTTCGCACGGCTATATTATGCATGTATTATACATAAAAACCTTCCTCTTGAATCACTCTATCTATTAAAAAAACCGCATCAAAATCCGTTGCGTAGTTTTAAAGATTTAAGCATACAAAGGGAGGGACAGAGAAAGCGACTTGGTTTTTATACCTACTATGTAGTGATGATAGTGATAGTGACTAGTAGCACAACACGGTTTCACCGGCGTAACTCCCGATCTCGTGGGAACATCGGGAAAAATATTAGCCTATAAAACTCCAAATTAATCAATGTATCCTCATTATAAGTTTCATCAAAATCGGTCCAGTAGTTTCGGCGCCTATTTAATTCAAACAAACAGACAATCAAATCTTTATAATTTTAGATAGATAGATAGATAAACACTTTATTTGTACAACACACAAAACGTTGAAAAAAATAAAGAGTACAAGGAAGCTTATTAAATTGTACAAACAGGCGACCTTATCGCTTAAAGCTATATTAGTTAGCTATATAGTGTTGTGCTATATTAATGGAAGTGTAGGAAAATATACGCGTCGAATTGAGAACTTCTCCCTTATTATGAGTTAAAAAACGCTAACAATTTCACTTACGATCGCCCATAAACGAAACCCATTCAGTCTTTTCTAAGTACCCGTTTTCATAGAAAACGACACAAAAACAAGTAATTTCAACAAACAAAGACACAATTTTAAATTGTTTATCCGCAAAAATAGATAAATCGTACTTACCTCAGTTATCTAGTTGTCTGCCGAACAATTTTACAGATGTAAGCAACAGTTTTATTAAGATTTTAACGTTTTGTTTATGTTAAAATGACACGTTAGCACGATTTGAAGGGAACAGCACGCGCGTTCCGTCCGAACTCTCGATCCCGAATGAGGTATGAATGAAGTCAGGGGTAGCGAACGGGGCGGGGCAGCCCCTGAAATTACATACAGCCCGGGCGAGACGATTAGAGACTTCGCGCTTGAGAAACAAGTGTGTGATGTAACTAGAATCATCTTGAGAGCTTATCGCTTGTTAAGTTCATAATGTTCAATTCTCAAAATGTCCAATGGTTTCAAAATGCTCATTGTCCAATTCTGATTTTTATAAATAAATTAAATATTAGTTATTTCTTTATTATCCCTGCTGCCAATTCATTAGCATAGCTTAGATTGTATTTATTTTTCAAATAAATGATATTCTATTCCATTCCTCGATAAAAGCTGCTCAAAACAGTGACGAAAAAAGTGGTAGATTATCATGATGATGTCATTTTAATTTGAAGATTGTCAGGTTTTTTTTTTTGTAAAGTACGTATTTTTTCCAGATTTTCTTGTTCTTTTTCTTAACTATTATTCTTGGCTCGCTTTGAGCGATAAGGCTGCCCTTTGTAACACTTAGACTTAAGCTTTGTTTTTAAATATGTATATTTATTTATTTTAAATGGTTTTTACAATAAATAATTTATCTATCTTTGGTTTTTGCACTAGATTTCGGCTATCCTTATTGTCATTATTATAGGTATCAACGTTTTTATTTTTATAAAGTTTTTTTTTCTTTCTAATAAATGTTATTCTATTCTAATTTATTTATTTAACTAGCTGTTATTGTTATTTAGATGAGCGCAATGTGTCTAGTTGAAACATACAAGTTGTAAAACCCGACTTGATAGAAAACTGTTGACTACTTCTGAATCGGGATGCGAAAAACGCGCTCTTGAATTCGGGTGGGTTATGAATAAGTGTAAAATGTACTTTTATTTATTCTGTGACTTTAGTTGATGGTAACCCGACTGGTTTTAGTAGGTTGTTTGTTTGGTTTAGTTGTGTTTGGGCTACTATGTCTTATTTGTTAGGTTTGGCTATGTTTATTAAGGTATGCGACATAACATAACCATAATATATTATGTTAGCATATTAGGTATTTATGGTGTTGGCAAGTACTTTGACTTTATAGTATTTATTTTCCGAATTTTTATTTTGAATTTATAAAAATACGCGATTTAAGGTGAAAGGGTATCGGCGCTCTTTCCATACAAACGTAGTCGACTGTTTCCTCCCAGAATACGCCTTTGTGTCAGAAGTACCATCGAGTTGTACCATTGATTGTACAAGTGACACAACTTTGTATCCTTAGTACCTTTAATGGTACTAGTGACAACTATTTAGGATCAGTAGTACCATTAGAAAAATTGATGTATCGCTAGTACCACGAATGGTACAACTAAGCATTGAAGTACCACTGACACTAGAGCAAATATTTTTGTTGCATAAAACCTATAACTGCCATGACTATGCCCCAATGTCTTGGTTTTTTTTTCATTTTCTAATTATCATAGAATTTTTTTCAAAAACAAAACATAGGGGCATGGTCAAAAATATTTGCTCTAGTCTCAGTATTCTGGGAGGAAACAGTCGACTACGTTTGTATGGAGAGAGTACCCGGTACCCTTTCCTCTTAAGACCCGGGAAAATAATTACTATGAATACAAATCATGCGAGTATAAAAAGTTTACTTTGAGTTTATTTCCGACTAGCGACCCGCCCCGGCTTCGCACGGCTATATTATGCATGTATTATACATAAAAACCTTTCTCTTGAATCACTCTATCTATTAAAAAAAACGCATCAAAATCCGTTGCGTAGTTTTAAAGATCTAAGCATACAAAGGGACATAGGGATATAGCGAAAAGTGACTTTATTTTATACTATGTAGTGACTAGCATCGCACCTCGCGGTTTCACCGTAAGTGCAGTAAGTCCCGATCCCGTAGAAATATCGGGATATAAAATACCCTATGTATGAATCAATGTATTCTCATACCAAGTTTTATCGACGATCGTTTTATTTTTTAGTTATGACGACCCAGTTGGCACAATGGTCACCATGCCGGACTGCCAAACACAGGGTTGCGGGTTCGATTCCCGTCTCAGACAAGTATTTATGCTTAGATATTTGTCTGTAGTCTGGTTGTTTCTATGTATTATTATTTCTAATTTATATAAATTACGTGTCACGTTGTTTGTGCGCGATGGATTCCTAAACTACTTAACCGATTTTAATCAAATTTGCACACCGTGCAGTTTGATCCAACTTGAAAGATAGGATAGCTTACATCTTAATTTATCCCGATATTCCCACGGGATCGTGAGTTACGCGGGTGAAACCGCGGAGCGCAGCTAGTAAGAATATTTTTACAAAAGAAAAGTATACAAGTAGTAGGTATATCCGTGGTCTAGCACCCATAACACAAGTCTAGTTACTTAGCTTGGGGCTAGATGGCGATGTGTAGAATGTCCTGCAAAATTTATTTATTTATTATTTATTTCTTTTATCAAAACCGGTCCAGTACTTTCGGAGCCTATTCAATACAAACAGACAATAAAAATGTTTCTCTTTATAATACTTACTCATAGACTAACAAAAAATCTATATCTATGTACTTACTACCTCGAAAACTTGCCATGACCAATATGGCGGCTTTTTGGCGTCCAGAAGTTGTAAATGAAGAAGAATGAAGGTAAAGAGTTTCTATACTTTTTCATTAGATAAATGTTTATTAGATTATAGTCCTGGGGAGTTATGAAATATTTCTGCTTTTGCTCGGAGATATTACTAGCAGATCTGTTCTCTTAAGGTGAAAGGGTACCTGCGCTTTCTCCATACAAACGTAGTCGACTGTTTCCTCCCTGGATAATGACATTAGAGCAAATATTTTTTGTGCATAAAACCTATAACTGCCATAACTATGCCCATATTTTTGTTTTTTTTTTCATATTCTAATTATCATAGAAATTAAGATAAAAAAAATAAAATAAAAAGAAAAACAAAAAATAGGGGCATGGTCATGGCAGTTATAAGTTTTATGCACCAAAAATATTTGCTCTAGTGTCATCACCAAAAATATTTGCCATCTTGCAGGATATGTATGGGGTTTATTGCTCATTGTACTTATATTAAATTCCTAAACGTTTTTAATTTAGTTTTTATTTGGGTCGCACTGGAGTCGGATTGACGGGGTTATTTTATTACTAGCTACGCTCTGCGGTTTCATTCGTAACAAAAATATCCTAATGTCCTTCCTTCTTCGAAATATCTGATGTCTAATAATGACAATTATTATCTTCTTCCTTTGCCAGCGTATTAGCTTAACGATTCAAAGGGGGAACGCTCCCGGCTTGATTGGGACTTTGGGTCGGGGGAAGCCTTGGAGGACGGGGTTTTTGTTTTTAATTTATGAGTGTTTGGAATTTTTCTTGTTTGTGCCTGTGGTATTTAATTTTGTTGTAGGTATGGTTTTGTTTTTGTATTTTTGTTCATCATCATCATCATGTCAGCCCATACACGTCCACTGCTGGACATAGGCCTCCCCCATACGACGCCACAAACAGCGGTCCTGAGCCGCCTCCATCCACCGACCACCCGCGACCGCCACAATGTCGTCGGTCCACCGGGCAGCTGGTCTCCCAACACTCCGTTTCGCGTTGCATCGTGGCCGCCACTCGAGAACCTTTACTCCCCAGCGGTTGTCAGTTCTGCGAGCTATATGACCTGCCCATTGCCACTTCAGCTTACCAATCCTGAGAGCTATGTCGGTGACTTTGGTTCTTCTACGGATTTCCGTATTTCGGATTCTATCACGTAGAGAAACTCCGAGCATAGCTCTCTCCATAGCCCGCTGAGCGACTCTGAGCTTATGAACGAGGCCTATAGTCAGCGACCACGTCTCGGATCCGTATGTCATCACTGGTAACACACATTGGTTGAAAACTTTCGTCTTGAGGCTCTGTGGTATTTGTGACGAGAAGATATTGCGAAGCTTCCCGAACGCTGCCCAACCGAGTTGGATTCGTCGGCTGACCTCTTTATCGAAGTTGGATTTACCTTGTTGGACCATTTGGCCTAGGTAGACATAGTGATCAACAACTTCGATAACATCGTCTCCAATGTGAACAGGTATGGGTACGACGTGGGCGTATTTTTGTTAATAAATATAAATATATTAAAACGGATATATTCGCGTTTTTTATTTTAATTTTATACCTGACGTTTCGGGAACTTTGCAGTTCCCATGGTCACAGGCAAACTTTATATTTATGAGTTCAAGTCGCGAAAACCTTAGAAAATACTATATTTTTGTTAATTTCGTTTTTTCTATTTAGATAATTATAAGTAAGTACCCTTGTAATTTTGATATTTAATTTTGTGTTTTAAATTAGAATAAAGCTATATCAAATATTTTTTTGTATTTTCTATAATATAAAAATGAATCGATGAATGTGTTGCTAAGCGCAAATCTCGAGAACAGCTGAACCGATTTCACAAATTTTTTTTTTGTGTTTGTTATTGTTAGGAGACGGTTCTTGTGAAAGAAAAAAAAATGCGTAGAAATTTTTTACGCGGCAATAAAATTATTAGAAGTTTCACAATTATTAGTCCACTATACCCCTCACCGAAAGGGCCGGAGATGCCCGAGTCCTTCTGCGGAAGGAAAAGTATGCCCCACCTCCACATTTCCTGGACCCTGCAGAGACTCTTCCCGCTGGTTATGACTTGCCTTTCACAGTGTGGAAGTTACTTAACAGACTAAGGATTGGGTTGGGGTCGGGTTGGTCGCTACAGGGCGAACCTGGGAAGATGGGGCATGATCAATCCATGCCGGGTGCAGTGCGACGGGTTCACTTGACCTGCCCTTCCAATCCTAATAGCTGTACATTGGCTGGACCTGATGTCAGCTAATAACATCGCCAAAGACATGGCATCTCACTGGAGTGGGCGGATCTGACCCTGCCTCAACAATATAATTTAACTAGCGACCCGCTCCGGCTTCGCACGGCTATATTATGCATTTATTATACATATAAACACTCCTCTTGAATCACTCTATCTATTAAAAAAAAACAGCATCAAAATCCGTTGCGTAGTTTTAAAGATTTAAGCATACAAAGGGAAATAGGGACAGAGAAAACAACTTTATTTTATATAATGTAGTGATTTGTGCTATCAGTATTCAGTATTCTTTAATTGCTTAAAATACAGGTACATAGTAAGTTGGTGTTTTTCATGTTGGTGTTTTTTATCTATACGAAGAAGAAGAAGAAGACAATTATTCGTTTTAGGTTCGGGTGACTAAAGGGCTGGCTCCTACCTCGGACAGCGGATCATCATCATCATCATCATCATGTCAGCCCATACACGTCCACTGCTGGACATAGGCCTCCCCCCTACGACGCCACAAATAGCGGTCCTGAGCCGCCTCCATCCACCGACTACCCGCGACCGCCACAATGTCGTCGGTCCACCGGGCAGCTGGTCTCCCAACACTCCGTTTCGCGTTGCATCGTGGCCGCCACTCGAGAACCTTTACTCCCCAGCGGTTGTCAGTTCTGCGAGCTATATGACTTGCCCATTGCCACTTCGCGGACAGCGGATAAGCATCGCCATCTAACGAGGTAACGCAACCAGCCTTTTGGACACACCTATGGAGCACCTTTGGACTTTTGAATTTTTAAAATAATAAGTAGTTTAAATAATTTAAGTTTTTAATTTATAATTGTGTAATAATAAATAAAAATTTTGACGTGATAACGTCAAATAAATTGATGGAACACCTGCTTTCACAAGAAAGTGTCATGGTAATATTGTGTGACGTGTCCCGTTCCCAATGTGTGATGTCATGCGTTATGGTAACATTAGGATACAGAGTATTTAATAATAATATCGCTCATCTGGGCTTGTGTTATGGTGTCGAGTGACGAATAGAAGACTTATATAAAGGAACATTTTTATTCGATTTTATTAATTTCATGGTTTTTTATGACGTTATCACATAAAATTATCGTCCGATAATAATAAATAATAAATAAATATTGCAAGACATTCCACACATCGCCATCTAGCCCCAAGCTAAGTAACTAGACTTGTGTTATGGGTGCTAGACAACGGATATACTACTTATATACTTTTCTTTTGTAAATATATACTTAATATACATACAGACACCCAGACCACAGACAAATATCTAAGCATAAATACTTGTCTGTGGCGGGAATCGAACCCGCAACCCTATGTTTGGCAGTCTGGCATGGTGACCATTGTGCCAACTGGGTCGTCGTCGGATAACCGACTTTACAGACAACCTTTTGTTTTTTTTGTAAGCTTCTAAAGATTACTAGGGTAGTGTGTCGTGTCAAACTACGGAAGAAAATAATTTAGATTACTATAGTTAGTAATTATCGAAGTATAATTCAAAGCGCCGATTGTATTAGTAATGACAATGGTGTAAATCAAGATTTTTTGACGTGACAACGTTTTATAAATTGGTTTGCCGGGTGACACTTCAAGAAACTGCGTTACGCTCCGCTGACGTTATGCGCTCACAATGAGAGCGAGTGAGAGGCACGCGGGCATGGTTAGCCCGCCTAAGAGCGAGAGAGACAGACATAAAAAGTGAAAGGCACGCGTCCCTTCCACTCGAGCACAGTTGTTGTCACGTAAAACTTTCGCCCGTATACCGACTTTACAGGCAACCAGTTTTTCAACTGGCCGTTTTTATTGTCCAAGTCATGGGCTGCATAATTGCAGACTCACTGTAGAGCTCAAAAACGGCTGTTATAAGAATGATTTCAACACAAGCAAGATTCTAGACCCCTGCTCTAGTTGAAGTTTAAAGTCTTCTAACTCATCAATTTATCAAACAAAAATTATTAGAATGAAAAACTTTCCAATATTCGTAATTTTCGAACTCTACCGGGGGCTGCAATTATGCAGCCGACTGTACATTGAGATTTTAATAATTAAAAATAATAGTTAGGTAACAATCACTTACCCATTACATGCATACAATATTTATAGATTGAGCATCTATCTATACAAATAAAACTTACTGTTTAGTTAGCTAAGTTATTATTGTAAGTCAGTAAATAACATTTGTTTTTTTCATAATACTCTTTATGAGTATAGATAGTGTTATCTATTAAGCCATTTTTTAAGGCGACATTTTTTAAGGTGGTAGGTATAAGTAGATGGGTATAAATTAACATAGCTAGATGTAGATACGAGTACATATTAACATTATTGCTATGTATGTAAAGGTCGCTATTTCGGATATATTGATCGGTCTTATAAATAGACTTGCCTACTTGTACATCAAAGTGTGTTACCAATGTTGGTACCTAAATACAGGGTTAGTTGTAATTATTAGACATCGGATTATATGCATTTGCATGTTTCCAAATGCATACAATTGTATTTTTATATCGTTATTGCATATTTTTAACCGACTTCAAAAAAGGGAGGAGATTCTCAATTCGGTTGTATGTATTTTTTATTTTTATTGACAGTGCTTATTTTACTCTCCATGAGCCGTACTCTCTCTTGGTTGGTCCAAAATTCTCCTTAATATTTTCCTCTCCGCTACCAAGAGTTTGGTCTCCTCCTTTAACGTTAGTGTCCAGGCTTCACAACCATACATTAAGATCGGTCAGGAAAATGTGGAAGAACTTGTAGCTGAGCCTAATATCATCGGCGAGACCAAATCGGCCCGACTTCGCTGGCTTGGCCACATCGGGAGAATGGAGGAGGATCGAGCTCAGGGGAAACGGCCCGTTGGCAGACCTAGGTATCGCTGGATTGACCAAGTCCAACAAGACCTGCTAGCCCTTCATGCACCCGATTGGCAACAAGTGGCGCAGAATAGGGTGCAATGCAATGGCGTCTTTTGGTGTCGGAGGTCAACATCCACTTCGGGTCGCTGAGCCAACGTAAGTAAGTATTTTAGTGACGTTTAGTGAGTAGTTTAGTAATGACGACCTCTGTGGCGCGTCGGGCGAACACCCGTCTGCGACGCAGAAGGTTGCGGGTTCGATTCCCGCCGGGAACAAGTATTTATGCTCACCATAAATTCTTGTTTCTGGTTTGGGTGTTTCAAAAAAAAAAAAAAGTATATAAGTAGTTTATCCGTTATCTGGCACCCATAACACAAGCATTAAGTTGCTTAGCTTGGGGCTGGATGGCGATGTGTGATATGTCCTGAAATATTTATTTATTTATTATTATTTATTTATTTATTTATAGTAGTTAAACGTAGTCTACGAGCTTGCAGTGATTTATCAACGGCACCGGACAAACTCTGCCAGAGAAGTTTCTGCAGTAATGGCGCCAAACAAGTTCTGTCCGGTAACGTCAGTTGGCGACGAAAGATCATTTTCAGCTTATAAATTCATATTAAGTGACAAACGTCACAAGTTTGCTCCAGAAATACTGGTAGAATATATTGTTGTTTATTGTCACAAGTATTATAATAAATAAAATAATAAATAAATGTAAATTTTAATAAAAAAATAAAGACCTAATAGTATATTGGCTGACCTGATGTCAGCTAATAACAACGCCAAAGACCTGGCAGCTCACTGGAGTGGGGAAATTTGACCCTACCTCATCATTCCCCCCTTTAATTTTTGTTATCGAAACGAAAAAGAAGAAGAATAAAAAATACTTAGTTTTGTGCATATTATTAATAAATAAAAAAAACCCTATTAGGTTTTTGTGCTTTCTTCTCATTGGTGGGCGCGTTCCGAAGGCACACATCCTAATATATATGTATAATAACTATCTTTGATTTATTATAATTAGTTATTATAAGTACATAATGCACAATAATTAAAAATATAAATACTTACACTTCTACTTCTTCTTCTACAACTTCTAAAATAGAAGTAATGTTCTAGTACTGGTATTACCGAAATGCAAATTGAGTGGAACGGAAGTACCAAGTAATCGTGTTTATACTAATCAATATGATTTTATAAACGATGGTTATATAGAATAAATAATTAGCGCCAAAAAAAATTATACAATTAACTAGCGACCCGCTCCGGCTTCGCACAGCTATATTATGCATGTATTATACATATAAACCTTCCTCTTGAATCACTCTATACATTAAAAAAACCGCATCAAAATCCGTTGCGTAGTTTTAAAGATCTAAGCATACAAACGGAAATAGGGACAGAGAAAGCGACTTTATTTTATACTATGTAGTTAAGTTATTAAACACCATGGTTGTACTCAAATTTAAGACGCCAAAAATTTTGAGCCAATAATTCGCCCTTGTTCTTTCGCCTGTTTAGTTCATATTTGCATGCATATTTTGGCATTTTGATAGTGCATATAATCCGATGTCTACTAATAACCTTGTAAGTAGGTATATTATTACGGCTATGGATTTGTGAAATGTTTATGATTATTGTTTACAAATGCAACATCTGTAGTGTAACAGATGAGAGGGGTTTTTATTGGAGATGACAGTTACGAGTTTCCTGATAAAGTCCGCATCACAGGGAAAATATCCTCGACGACCCAGTTGGCACAATGGTCACCATGCCGGACTGTCAAACACAGGGTTGCGGATTCGATTCCCGCCTCAGACAAGTATTTATGCTTAGATATTTGTCTGTGGTCTGGTTGTTTCTATGTATTATAAGTATTTACAAGAGAAAAGTATTGTAATATATCCGTTGTCTAGCACCTATAACACCAGTCTAGTTACTTAGCTTGGGGCTACATGGCGATGTGTGGAATGTCCTCCAATATTTATTATTTATACTAGCTGCGCCCTGCGGTTTCACCCGCGTAATAATTTTCTACGCAACTTTCTATTTTTTTTCTTTCATAAGAACCTTCTCCTGACAAATACAAACACAACAAAAAAAGAATTAGAGAAATCGGTCCACCCGTTCACGCGTGATGCCGTGACAACGGAAAACGGGTTTCATTTTTATTTAAATAGATAGATAGATGACGGACACTGCATCAAGGTTCTGGGTTTACTTTCAAATGAATTTAATATTTGACTTAGTATTAAAACTTGTCATAATGAGACGCAGCCTCTATTTAAAGTTCGATAAAAAAATAGTCTGTAAAGTCGGTTTAATGTTTTTTTAATAATTTTACATGATAACGTCATAAGAAAACGATGAAAAATTGAGATTTTTATTCTTTTTTTTTCCTGTTATATTTTTTTCCATTGTTTATGTCTTCTAATCGTCACTCGTCACCATAACTAGATTAGCGATATTATCATTAAGCAATATAAAACAAACACGAGACGCGTGACGTTTACCATGACGCCGCCATGGTACCGGAACATGACGGTGTCTGTTACCCGGAACAGACACTTTTTAGTGAATATGTCTATAGTGATAATGTCTAACAAATTAATGGAACACCTGCAGTGTTCCATTAATTTGTTAGACGTTATCACGTCAAAAACAGCAAATGTTCGATGTTCTGTTACTAGTAAATCCAATCCTCTAGTCTATACCCACCTTTTACTGTTCGTTCATTAATTCGCTTTTCGTCCGTAAAAAACGTGATATATTTCCACTGAAATAAATAATACAATTCATTAAAGCCTCGCCCGGAAAATCGTTTCCCCTGTGGAAAACTCTCGACGTCCGCAAATACCCAAAAAACGGTACAATTTATGGCATTCGCGTTCAGTTAGGCAAGTACTTTGATGTGGAAGTTTTTATACACGGTTTTAGCGGAGCTAAAATGATGGGTTATGTTTTTTTATAAATCGATGAACACCTGCGCTCACAAAAAAGTGTAACGTCATGCGTCATGTTATGACGTGGACATAAAGCAACTTAAAAGCTGGAATAACACAGGAAACTTTTATCCCAATATCCTCAAGGCCGATCGGTTCTAATACCTGTAAAATGATTCTGACGTTTGATGAAGGTAAACGTCCTCCAAAAGTTTCCAAACTCGTACATAATGTCAAACACAAACATCCTCTATATATAGTAGGGACGTACAGTATGCGTCATAAGTCCACTATCAGTTTGCTACAATCATTACATAGTATAAAATAAAGTCGCTTTCTCTATCCCTATTTCCCTTTGTATGCTTAAATCTTTAAAACTACGCAACGGATTTTGATGTGGTTTTTGAAGTGAAAACTTTTTATGGCGCGTTGGGCACTTTTGTGGGTGAGCATTTTCAGCCGCTCTCGCGACAGATTTTGACGCGACAGATGAGATTTGACGCGACAGATGAGATTTTATTTGTGTTAGTCTTTTTGTTTAACTTATACTGCCATCTATTACACAAATTGAGAAACTTAGTTTCTAGAAAGACCGCTATTCGAATGTAGATGGCGCTGATTTAATTTTTTACTGCCATCTAGCGAATAAAAAATAAACTATATTTGTTTAAGTGAGTGCTAATAGATGGCAGTAGCAGATCGTTTCAAGAAATATTCTATGAGAAATAACAAGTTTATTGTTTTCACTTCTGCCTGCACTCCCGGAGTGCGCTGTTTTTTTTTTAACTATCTATTAAATGGTATAAATGGTGGTATCTATCTATTAAAGTGTTTCAAGAGGAAGGTTATATGTATAATACATGCATAATATAGCCGTGCGAACCCGGGGCGGGTCGCTAGTAATACTATAAACAAGTATTGAACTTACGACCTTCTTCTAATAGACGTTACAGACAAACTTAAATACTTGAATTAAAAGTACTCAGTGTGATTATTATTTTCAACATGTTAGCTATGTCTTTAGTTGTGTGAGTGGTATAAGCCGTCATCCGCTATACCAACCGACGTGGGTTCAATCCACAGGATACGTTGTTATAATGTCTAAATAGTGCTGCACAGGATTGTAAACATCACGGTGGCTGTGGACTTTTGAGCGTCGATTGTACGTATACACGGTTATTGGTGACTATATATTATTAGCAAGCGGTTGATGGCGACTTATATGCACCTAAGCAAACAACTTTTTCGACGACTTTTGGAAATTCTAACATTTAAAAAAAAATTGAGATTTGTGAATTTGAAAATCAGCTGATTTTTTAAAACAAAGGTAGGTAATTCACGCTTAGAACAGTTTATAAAACTTGAGAAATAAAGAAAATCGTATTATTAAGATATCGATTTACAACTGGATTTCTTGTTATCGATGAAATTGAAGCCGTTAAATATTTATTTATTTTTGCAACATTTCCGATATTTTGACTGCAGTTATAAGGAAAATGAATGTACCTAGGGGTCGCTGTCTCTCTCGTATAGGTCTCTTGAGCCATGAGAACAAATGCCGCCACTCACGACGCTGCACGACGCTGTTAAAAACATCTTTCGAAGATGATAAAGGCCAATGATGATGAGGGGTCGATCGTCAAAAAAACGTACCTAAACGTAAACGACCGACCTCAGCTGAAATGCTGCAGCAAACATAAAGCTAGACTACAGCGCTGGATTATTGATAATGTTGTTCTTGTTATTGCTTGCTATATTCTCTGTAGCAGTAAGTAGTTATAAGTTTTATACATCAAAAATATTTGATCTAGTGTCATTATCCAGGGAGAAAACAGTCGACTACGTTTGTAATAGTTTGTATGGAAAGAGCCTCCGGTACCTTTTCCTCTTAAGCACTAATTCCCAATAACGCTTTGGATCCAGTCTAAGTATGGACTGATGGGCGTAAAGTATTGATAAGTAACTCTTCGTAGAGCCTTTTTAGCCTCCACAGCTGTTGCGATCCCTACTACACGTCCGTCGTAAAATAAGGGACCTCCAGAATCCCCTTTATATACGTACTGGAACGAATTGTTACACCTGGCCGCTACGCATAGATCTTGATCACTCAATTCTTTGTCGCAAGGTATCACCCCTCCTTCTCCCACTTGCAAAGGGAGCGTTAAGTTGAACTCGTCGAATTTTTGACATCCATATCCTGCATATTTGACTGGCAAACCGATCAGTGAGGTATATTCCATCATTGATAGCCGTGCCAGCTTATCAACAGGTACATTCTCTTCTACCATAATTAGACCAATATCGTTATGATGAAATGGCTTACCTTCATTATAGCCTGGATGCACCATCAATTTACTAACATTTCTAGTTTGCGTTTTATCACTGAAATTTGACATGTCGCCGTATCGTATCCACAACATATCAAAGCCTTGTATGCAGTGGGAGCATGTTAGCACCCATAACGGTGTGATCATTGACCCCGTGCATGTATGTAACTTAATATGAAAATGGTCTAGCATTTCAATTCTAACGACAAATGCGTATTCATCAGAGAGTGCGTCACGTCCCCCCACTACTCTTAGTGATGGAATACCATTAGTGTCACTACTTACTGCTACAGAGAATATAGCAAGCAATAACAAGAACAACATTATCAATAATCCAGCGCTGTAGTCTAGCTTTATGTTTGCTGCAGCATTTCAGCTGAGGTCGGTCCTTTTGGGATAGCACACGGCATCTCGTTTTCCTTACTATGTGCCTATTATTTAATTCAATAGATTTTTTCTAATTCTGTCTGTTATATTCTCATTTTTATTAATTTTTTTGCTTTGTAATTATGTCTAGGTACCTTTTTTATATTTGTGTTCTTGTCCGTGTGCTTTTCTAATAAATGTCTATTCTATTCTCTTCTTCTTTTTAATAGTCAATACTCGCTAATGTTGGATATCAATATTAACTTCTTCAATGATTGTGTTTTAGAGTAAAAGGATCACGTACGGACGCAATATTATATACAAATAAAAAAATATGCAACGAAAAATTGATATTTTATTATTCTATTTCTGTACTTTCCAATAATCATAAAATATTGATGTAGATCGTTTTAATAGAACTTTTATATTTTATTGGAAACTGACATGATAAAATTATATCCCTCTACGGAAAATTCGACTAAAACAATTCGTCTAAAAATCAATTCGACTAAAACAATAATGATTCGTCTAAAACAATTCGGGCATTAACGGTACAAGTTGAAAACAATAGAAAATATAATAAAACAAAATGCAATCAAAGTGTGTACCTCGGAGTGCCTCGGATACGTGGCCCTCGGAGATCGTGGCCCTCGGAGACTAACCCGAATATCCGAATTCTACCTATTTTACTTTTTTTTTTTAAACAATATAGGCTTGCATTTGACCTCATCTCACCTGATGGTGTCGCGAAGATGAGGTCGAAGATGTAGCATGCTCGTCTAGAAGGTACCTATTCACTCTAGACTTGAAGACTCCAAGGTTGATTATACTTGGTAAAGACAGCATAAAACAGCCCACCGAAAGGTTTTTGTGACTAGAACTGACACTGATAAGACGTAAGGTGATGGCCCCTCTACATGATGGGCCATCATGCTAGCCTACTAATGTGGGCCAACATGTAGAGGGCGTATTGGTGTCGGATCGCTTATGATTCGTGGGATGGCGACTGGAAGTGGGCAACGATGGCTGGACGTGGCCATTGTGTAGTGGCGTTTCAACCATCGCATGGCCATCTCGCTGGTTCAGTGCTGGGCCATCACGTAGAGGGGCCATTAGAACTGCGACCACAACGCAGTGTGACGCAGTGGCCGGCGGCGAGTGCTCAAACCGAATTCTACATATTTTACTTGGTTAGGGCAAAGTGTATTCTTAGGACATTAACACGTAAAATTATCGTCCATAAACCGACTTTACAGACAGAGGCTGCGTCTCATTATGAAAAGTTTGCATACTTATTCAGATGTTCATGTGAAAGTAAACTCTGAACCAATATACAGGGTTATTGGAAATTATACTAGCAAGCCGTTGAGGGATACTTCTGTGCACCGTAACAAACAACTTTTGTTCTACGACTTTTGGAAATTCAAATTTTTTTTCGAAAATTTTGAGGTTAGATTTACCTGAAAATCAGCTGTTCCTTAAACGGAGGGGTCCTTAACCTGAAAATTTTACTTATTTTTTAAGCTTTATCTACTGTTCTTAGTCTGGATGACCTTTGTTTTTAAAAATCAGCTGTTTTTCGAATTTACATAACCTCAAAATTTTCATTTTTTTTTCGAATTTCCAAAAGTCGCAGAACAAAAGTTGTTTGTTAAGGTGCACAGAAGTATCCCTCAACGGCTTGCTACTATAATTTCCAATAACCCTGTAATATAGTATAATGCCCAATTAATCACTTGGTCCATAACAGATACATATTCGAATTCAATTATGCATGCCCCTATCCACTGTAATCATCCCCTCACAACTCGTGGTTAGGCCCCAGGTAACGGTAATTCAATTTCACGGTAATTCAGTTCTGTTTACCTAGCTGCGCCTGCGTCCCGAATCCGATGTATTTATTAATGTGAATCGAATTTCATGTTTTTCGCCACAAACTGGCTTACGATCACTTCCAATGTCATTTTTGACGTGATAACGTCTAATAAATTGGTAAACACATCCATTCACAAAAAATTGTGAAAAAGTTCCCGATGAAGAAAATGAAAAACACGTGACTTTAAATGATGATTATACCATGGTAGATACCTCGACTTTCATTCTGAAGGTCGTGGGTTCGAATCCAGGCCGGCCGTGCACCAATGTATTTTTCTTAAGAAAAATTTATGTGCGCTAATTGACATTGCTCTTACGGTGAAGGAAAACATCGTGATGAAACCCGCGGCTTAGTTAGCTTCAGAAGTATTGACAAGTTCTCTCCTCTGGACATGGTCGACTAAGCTGAGAGGGCAGTAGGTGCTGGGCAAGCCTACTGCATCTTCAGCCAAAAATTACCCAATTAAAAAGGGTCTAATCGCGAAAAACAGCCTGTCTACAAGTACTACAAGTACAAATGATTATACCAACCCAAACGATGGCGTACTTGACGGGTTGAAAGAAAGAAAGAAAGAAAGAAAACATGTATTTGGACAAGCACACGACATAAGACAATCAGAAAAGTAGTAACAAACATAAAAGCACTAGAACAAAAGTTCTCTCTCAGGTTCTTCTCGGTTGCTCTCTTTGCCCTGTTAGCTGCTCTGCAGATGATGAGGTCATCTGCAGAGCAGCTAACAGGGCAACAGATAATGCGATTGCCGTGGCTAAGTTTTGGGCGGGAGTGAATCAAGGTGCATTGCATTGGCCGCCCCGTTGACACGAAGAAGAAGAATGATTATATTTTTTCCCACATCTTAGTTCGCGAAATACAATTAATTTCATTGTTATTTAGAAAAACGGAGAAACATCATATTTTTTTTGTATATCACTACATAGTATAAAACAAAGTCGCTTTCTCTGTCCCTATATACCTATGTATGCTTAAATCTTTAAAACTACGCAACGGATTTGGATGCGGTTTTTTTTTTAATAGATAGAGTGATTCAAGAGGAAGGTTTATATGTATAATACATGCATAATATAGCCGTGCGAAGCCGGGGCGGGTCGCTAGTATTATAATAATATGCTCAAATATATTGCTCTGATCATTATTTAAGGCTTACTTCCATGGTTTTTACTCGCCAATTATGGGCTGAAAATAAACCCTCCACTAAGAAGAACACAGAAGAAATCCCACAGGACTTGCTCATGGACTGCAGTAGCGTGGCAGATCAACGGGCTCGGTCTCTTCAATCGCCGGCATCTCAACCCGGAGGCCTAAAAGGCCGCGAGACTTCTGAGAGGACCTGGGATGGTTGGAGTGACAAGTAGGATATTATCACATGCACAATGACCCAAATGATGAGGTTAAGTGCGGAAACAGAGGAAACAGCAGCACTACATCACTATCACTACAAAGTATAAAACAAAGTCGCTTTCTCTGTCCCTATATCCCTTTGTATGCTTAAATCTTTAAAACTACGCAACGGATTTTGATGCGGTTTTTTTAATAGATAGAGTTATTCAAGCGAAGGTTTATATGTATAATACATGCATAATATAGCCGTGCGAAGCCGGAGTGGGTCGCTAGTCTATACTTTAATATTATAAAGCTGAAGAGTTTGTTTGTTTGTTTGTTTGAACGCGCTAATCTCAGAAACTGCTGGTTCGAATTGAAAAATTATTTTGTGTTGGATAGTCCATTTATCGAGGAAGGTTATAGGCTACTTTTTATCCCGATATTCCCACGGGATCGGGAGTTACGCGGGTGAAACCGCGGAGCGCAGCTAGTTAAAAATAAACTAAACTAAAAACCCCCCACCAGATTTCATCGCACCCACGAAATTCCGAAAAGTTTCAATGGCGTTTCCGTGAGTTCAATTCCTAAAATACAAATCTAATACGGTCTTAACTAAATAAAGATTTCAATCGATTGACCTTGCAATTAGAGAAAACATTCCGAAACATATCTATCTATCTATCTATCTATCTATAAATGAAGTCAATAATTGGTAGTCAAGATTTTTCTTATTAGAATTGTTTGGTTTATTTACCATCATCAGCATCATCATCATCCGAGCGATGTTCCCGGTTGCATCCCTCTCGGGAGCCCGGGGTCCGTTTTCCTACTTTTACGCTTCCACTTCGCACGATCTTCAGCAAAATCTTTTGTTTGGTTTATCACTACATAGTATAAAACAAAGTCGCTTTCTCTGTCCTTATTCCCTTTGTATGCTTAAATCTTTAAAACTACGCAACGGATTTTGATGCGGTTTTTTTAAATAGATAGAGTGTAAGATTCAAGAGGAAGGTTTATATGTATAATACATGCATAATATAGCCGTGCGAAGCCGGGGCGGGTCGCTAGTTTACCATATACCTATAATTATTTTACAATCATGACGTATGAAACTAGAAGAGTCAAATGAACATAGGTTTCATAGATTACATTCTTTGTTACATTAACTGTTGAAGTTGGAGCATTACGGCTAAATAATATATATTTTTTATCCAAAAAATCCAAAACTGAATCTGAAATTACTGATGATAATTCTCATCTAATCTTTACCAAATTTGTATGAGACCATCACCTGTGAGGTAACCACTTTTAAACAAAAAAGTTCGAGTAATCTAAGAACATACATTAAAAAAAAGATAGCAATTAAGAACCTACTCCGTTTTTAAAGTCGGGTTTGTTTTGAAGTTATTTTTTTTTAATAAATTAGTTTATTGCATCAGTTATTTAGTACAAAAACAAACACAGAATAAGCAGACGTTATAGATTAATATCTTATCCTTATTTTTACTTCCTTTCCTACTTTTATTGAATAAATTAAGAAACTACCTTTATTAAAAAGTCCAAAGTTTTGAAGTTATTTAAGTATATACTTTTGGGCACACTTCCTAAAACACACCTAGGGTTTGCACTATTCGTAAATTTTTACTATTCGAATAAAATGAATAGTTCTAATGCTAAATATTCGAATACCCGGATATTCGAATATTTTACAAAGATACCTGAAAAACGCTTACAAAGGGTAGTTTTTTTCCAAAAAAACTAAAACCACTTCCTAGGCAATTGTTGTAGTGAATTTTATGAAGATCATATTGCTCATGAACAGTTTGGTTATAACTTGAACCGTTTTCATACAAAATGCAAAAAACTCTAATTTGGCACACGAAAGGGGGAAACATTCGTAATACGACTTGTTTCTACTTCTATATCTTCTATCTATGTAAAAGCTACATGCATGCTACTTGTACTTGTACTTGTATACAGGCTGTTTTCCGCGATTAGACCCTTTTTAATTGGGTCCTTTTCGCGTGAAGATGGAGTAGGCTTGCCCAGCACCTACTACCCTCTCAGCTTAGTCGACCATGTCCAGAGGAGAGAACTTGTCAATACTTCTGGAGCCAACTAAGCCGCGGGTTTCATCACGATGTTTTCCTTCACCGTAAGAGCAATGTCAATTACATATTTTTTTCTTAAGAAAAATACATTGGTGCACGGCCGGCCTGGATTCGAACCCACGACCTTCAGAATGAAAGTCGAGGTATCTACCACTAAGCCAACACCGCTCTACACCACCTGCATGCTAAGTTTCATGCTTTCCGCCAGATGGGACCGTAAAAGAGCTAAGAAAACGGACTATTAGTAACTATTGTATTAGTAACTATTTAGTAATTTGAAATTTGACCGGATATTCGAATGCGGAAATTGAATATTCGAATTGCAAACCCTATATAGGCACATCCCCATTTGGATTATTTTATTTTTAATAAATACTAGCGACCTGCTGTATTATGCATGTATTATATCTAAAAACCTTCCTCTTTAATCACTAGTATCTATTAAAAAACCGCATCAAAATCCATTGCGTAGTTTTAAAGATCTATAAGCATACATAGGGACATAGGGACGGCGAAAAGTGACTTTTTATCACAGTTGCTCATAAAGTGGATCTTATTAAACCGCTTTTAGGCTCATAATGCAACGTATTATACACGCGTGCGATAAAAAAAAATCCAACTAGTGCTAAAATAATACGTTATCCCGATAAGTCAAATACGTATCTTACTGCTAATGACATATTAAGTAGATGAAACATTCTTAATTTATCTGGGTTATACTGTTTTGATGTATAAAAAAAGGTACCATCAAAAAGTTTTTAAGCCTTGCTGGCTTAAACCTCTTTGGTGGTAGGTACCTTTTAACCTTCTTTTCAAAAGGTTGTCTCTAAAGTCTAGATGATAACGAACGATAATTTTACGTGATAACGTCTTTGAAAATAATTAAAAATTGAGTTTTGTTTTTATTTTGTTTTTTCTTTAGGTACCTACATAAATATTTTTTTCCTTACCATTATTATTCTGTTTTTAACCGCCGACGCAAAAACAAATGAAAAAAACCCTAAAAAAATATTGTATGTCAGACGAGGCTGTATAGGTTAAAAGTCTTTTGCGTAGCCTTTCGGGAGTGTAATTAACAAAAAATAGTAAACATAACCTAAAATTCTTAAAAACCTTTAAGTAATTATTTTAACAAGTCTTTTTTTTTATTCGCAACTGTGATAAAAAACGTCGTACGATACACGTGTGGAAAGCTGATCATTCCATCTCGGCTTTTGCCACGCTCGCGTTCCGCTCGCGCGTCATAAACCCGCCTCTATGGAATGATCAGCTTTCCAAACTTGTATCGCAATGTACTATTATTTATTTTACTATGTAATGATGATAAGAAGTTAGTTTAATTAATTAATTTAATATTATTAGGATAGGAAGTAGAAAGTAGGATAAGATATAAGTTTATAACGACTGCTGTTTGTTATTGATCTATTAATTATTACAGTTAAATCTATACTAATATTATAAAGCTGAAGAGTTTGTTTGTTTGTTTATTTGAACGCGCTAATCTCAGAAACTACTGGTTCGAATTCAAAGATTATTTTTATCTTAGATAGTCCATTTATTGAGGAAGGCTTTAAACTACTTTTCATTTTGATATTCCCACGGGATCGGGACTTACGCGGGTGAAACCGCGGAGCGCAGCTAGTTGAGTATAAAATTTATTCACCTTATTCTAATTATTTAACTTTACCCTTGATAAAATAATTACTATACATGTACCTAATACCTACCAACTTCCTTATTTATTTATCTACCTATTATTGCTAAGAATGTTTATCCAAACCTATAATTGCTATCAACATCTCTGGAAAACGAATTGGTTACCATTAATTTTATTTCGGTAAAAATAGCGATGTAATGCTAATTTAACCGTGAAACTACCGGCTCGGACACTACGTAAGAAATGTTAGGGTTAACGTAACCTTAAGGTGTTTAAAAAAAATCTTTTTTAGGGTTCCGTACCCAAAGAGTAAAACGGGACCCTAAAAAAAAGTATTCCCTTATTAGAAGAAATTTAGTAATATTATGCTATATTATGCATGTATTCTACATATAAACCTTCCTCTTGAATCACTCTATCTATTCAAAATCCTTTGCGTAGTTTTAAAGATTTAAGCATACAAAGGGACATAGGGACTTCATCATTACTTCACTACATATTTTATACTATGTAGTGAAGTGATGATTCGTACTTTCTCAATAATTAACATATCTTCATTTGTTTCAGACTAGCAGGAAAAAGGAATCACGTTGTCCAATACAAACTTTGCCCCCCCCCCTTTTTACCCCCTTAGGGGTAGAATTTCGGAAAATCCTTTCTTATCGGATGCCTACGTCATACAAAGAACACACCCTCCAAGTTTCAGGTCTCTACGATCAGCGGTTTAGGCTGTGCGTTGATCCGTCAGTCAGTCAGTCAGTCAGGACAAAGGATTTTATATGTATAGATAGATAATAGATAGAAGATATATATTAGTAAGTATAGACAATCCGTGATGTAATTTTAATCCAACTCCTCATTAAATCTAAATTGTTACGAATCTTATCCCAAAAACCGCTGAATCTTTATTTATATCATAAGCTTTTACCATCGTTAAGCTTTTAAGCACTCTTAATTGTTCCATTAATTAATCTTGTTTGGTTCACATTTAATTTTTCAGCTTCAGAAACTCGAGAGTTACGATAAAACGTTTTAAAAGCCTTTTTTATAAAATATTTTATTTGGGGCACGGCAGTGCCCCCGCCAAGTCGAGCAAAAAAGCGGCACGGCCGTACCATCCTTTTCTCGAAACAGTTCAGGCCATTTTCGATTTTGTAGATAAAACTAAAAGCCTGAATTTTCAGATACTAAGCAAGCATTGTATGAACTCAATATATTTCAAATTTCATCCAATTTGAACAAGTAGTTTCAGAATTATAACTAGTCAAAGTTTCCTAATTTTGTCACTCACTCACTCCGATCGTTAAAAGTCTAAGGCACTTCTAGCAGACATAGAAGCTTCAAATTTTGAATACAATGGCTGAACCGATTTTGAGTTCGTTTGTGTGAAATTAATCTTATTATTTTATTTATGTTTCAAAATAAAATAATCCAACCTTACATAATTTTTTCACAATCAATCTATACTTCACTATCACTACATAGTATAAAATAAAGTCGCTTTCTCCGTCCCTATTTCCCATTGTATGCTTAAGAGGAAAGGGTACTGGGGACTTTCTCCATACAAACTATTACAAACGTAGTCGACTGTTTTCTCCCTGGATAATGACACTAGAGCAAATATTTTTGGTGCATAAAACATAAAACTGCCATGACCATGCCCCTATTTTTTGTTTTTTTTTTTTTAATTTTAATTTCTATGATAATTAGAAAATGAAAAAAACCAAAACATAGGGGCATAGTCATGGCAGTTATAGGTTTTATGGCACAAAAATATTTGTGCTAGTGTCATTATCCAGAGAGGAAACCGTCGACTACGTTTGTATGGTACCCTTTCACCTTAAATCTTTAAAACTACGCAACGGATTTTGATGCGGTTTTTTTAATAGATAGAATGATTCAATAGGAAGGTTTATACATATAAACCTTCCTCTTGAATCATTCTATCTATGCATGTATTATACATATAATACATGCATAATATAGCCGTGGGAAGCCGGGACGGGTCGCTAGTCTATACTTACTAATATTATAAAGCTGAAGAGTTTGTTTGTTTGTTTGAACGCGCTAATCTCAGGAACTACTGGTTCGAATTGAAAAATTATTTTTGTGTTGGATAGTCCATTTATCGAGGAAGGCTATAGGCTACTTTTTATTTTGATATTCCCACGGGATCGGGACTTACGCGGGTGAAACCGCGGGGTGCAGTTAGTTAGAAATACAATTTTACAAAAAAAACTTTAACAGCATTTTCTCAAAACTCAATTTTCAAGGACACCTTTTTCTTAATAACGAGAGCAGAATATTATTATGTAAATCTATAAATCAGTTCCAACAAACATACAAAAAATGTTCTCTATGATATATGTGTAAATATCCACGTAGCGATCATGAAACACGGCTTGTAAACAAACGGTCGTTTGAGAGCGAATTGATTACAAACAGGGCTCCTTTACGGTGACCATACTACTCGCAATTAAGGGATACTCATTTGGGTTTATTTAACTTGTTCCGAATCGCTCGATAGATGGCGGTCTTTTTAGTCGCCAAGAGTATAAAAATCAAATTCAGGTAGTTTATTTGCCAAAAAATACAGTAAAGCGGTATTACAGGAGATCCTATTATAATGTATAATTATTTTTTTATTTTCAGGCAAAAACAGCTATGTCAGTGATAGTATAAGTAAGTCAATGGATAGATCAGATACATATCACTACATAGTATAAAATAAAAGTAACTTTTCGCCGTCCCTATCTCCCTATGTATGCTTAGATCTTTAAAACTACGCATCGGATTTTGATGCGGTTTTTTTTAATAGATAGAGTGATTAAAGAGGAAGGTTTTTAGATATAATACATGCATAATACAGCCGTGCGAAGCCGGGGCGGGTCGCTAGTCACTACATAGTATAAAATAAAGTCGCTTTCTCTGTCCCTATTTCCATTTGTATGCTTAAATCTTTAAAACTACGCAACGGATTTTGATGCGGTTTTTTTTAATAGATAGAGTAATTCAAGAGGAAGGTTTATATGTATAATACATGCATAATATAGCCGTGCGCTAGTTAATAATAAAATGGTTATCTGTGAAGTCGGTTTACGGATGATAATTTTACGTGATAACGTCATAAGAACTCTTTTGTATCGTTAACATTACCATTTTGCATAAGTACTTCAACACGTTGCTATGGTTATAGTCAATAACGTTTCTTTGGTTACTTGTCAATAACGCATGACGTCACACTTTTTTGGGAGTGCAGACGTTCACCAATTTATAAGATGTTATCACGTCAAATTTAAGTTAATTTAAGTTAGTTGTCTTTAAGTAGTTAGTTTGTTAGTTGTACTTATGACGTCACATCCGTCGGTGTTTTGCAATTGACTCCCTACATTAATCTTTTAACCGATTATAACGAGTGTATCCCATCTGGCCCGGTAACTTGGCCCGGCGCCGGGTCACATGGGAAAAAAAGTTTTAACTGGCCCAGTGTCCCCCCTACTCAACTTGAAGTTAACGAACATATACGTACTTAACTTATAAATTAGCCCTTGCTATTTAGAATTTTACTAATTATTGTACATCCGTAAAGGATAAACTGCTAGGCACTGTTTCATGTAAAAACCATAACACCATAATATTGTACCCAGTTCTTCAATAAATATTTTCTGATTCTGATTTTGATAGTGATATATTTTTCGGGCCAGATGACACAAATCAAGTGCAATCGGCTCCGGTATATCCTAAAATAATCAACGAATATGGTAACCCTACCTTCACAGGGCTATGTTTAGTATTTTACTACATGTTTCCCGGGATACGTGATTAATATGGATTTTAATCAGAAACGGTTCGATCAAACTCCCGAATTGTTTTGCTTTATTGTTCAACGTACCGTTAAAGTAAGTTTTACATAGCGAAGTGAGCAAGTATGGTCAAACGAGCTTTGATCGAATCTTACGTACAGTCGGCTGCATAATTGCAGCCCTCGGTAGAGTTCGAAAATTACTATTATTGGAATGTTTGCATTCTAATAATTCTTCACCTAAAGCAGGTGTCCAGAATCTTGCTCGTGTTGAAATAGTACATTGCGATACAAGTGTGGAAAGTTGATCATTCCATAGAGGCGGTTTATGATGCGCGAGCGGAACGCGAGCGTGGCAAAAGCCGAGATGGATTGATCAATCCACACGTGTATCGTACGACGTTTTTTTATCACAGTTGCGAATAAAAGAAAGGATGTGTTAAAATAATAAAAAAAATTAATTCTTAAAACAATTCGTAAAAGTACCTACAATTGTTAAAATGATAATTAATAGTTTTTGTTGGCATGTTTATTGTATTGCTTATAATTTCATTTTCATTTTCTTGCTGGGTAAAACTTGGAGATGATGCAATTTCAATATTATTATTATAGGAGTTAGTTGGATTTTGTGGATTCATAAAAGATATGGCTTTATTATCATTAGTGGAGAGCGCATAATCAATGTCACTAAAAGTAGACTGTCGTGGCTCAGGGCAAAACTTTTTACTCTGTGGCTCCAAATTAATTGCACTTGTAATTTTGGCACTGATTTTTGCTGACAATACCTTGGATTTTCGACCAACATAGGTATATCCGTCCGAGCGTCTCTTTAGAAACGCTATAAGGTTACAGTACAATTTGATATCAATATTGTTTATGGTCTTTATAGTGCTTCTCAACATAGAATAGATACACCAAAGCGTGCTGGGCGAGTATTTATTTCCCAGTTCATTGAAGTAGGCCAGTAATACGTTCTCAGAAAATGAATTGGCATTTTTACTGTTTTTCCATTCTATGAAAGTTTTGTAACTCGCTAAATATTTCGCTTTGGAATTTGGAGGCAACAAGTTATCACTTGCATTTTGTGCCTGAATTAATATTTCAGGCGGCGTTAATGCTATATTTAGCTCTTGCTCCATATTTAAAGACATTTTTGATAACAAATCGAAAACAAAGCGAAAAAGTTACCAAAATATTTATGTAAACAGAAAAAGTAAATATTGTTTAACTTTTTCTTACTCCCGAAAGGGCAGGCAAAATACTTTTAACCTATACAGCCTCGTCTGACATACAATAATTTTTAGGGTTTTTTTCCATTTGTTTTTGCGTCAGAGGTTAAAAACAGAATATAATGGTAAGGAAAAAAATATATTTATGTAAAAAAAAAACAAAATAAAAACATAAGTAACTCAATATTGAATTGTTTTCTGACGTTATCACGTAAAAATTTCGTTCATAAACATTGCTAGCTTAATTAAAACCTCTTTGTTGGTACCTTATCGGGATAACATTATTGTAGCACTAGTTGGATTTTTTTTTATCGCACGCGTGTATAATACGTTGCATTATGAGCCTAAAAGCGGTTTAATAAGATCCACTTTATGAGCAACTGTGATAAAAACATTCTTATAACAGCCGTTTTGGAGCTCTACGGTGGGTCTGCAATTATGCAGCCGACTGTACGTAGGTGAAATATCATTTTAATGACTGAACTATAGGTAAAATAAACCAAAAATCAAATGTCATTAGGTGTAATGAAGCATCAGTGTAATCAAATAAATATAATAAATAAATATTGCAGGACATTCCACACAAAGCCATCTAGCCTCAAGCTAAGTAACTAGACTTGTGTTATTGGTGCTAGACAATATATTTACTACTTTTCTGTTGTAAATATATATAAGTATTATCTAATATATATAAATTACGTGTCACGTTGTTTGTGCGCGATGGACTCATAAACTTATTAACCGAATCGAAATCAAATTTGCACACCGTGTGCAGTTTGATCCAACTTGAAAGATAGGATAGCTTACATCTTAACTTATCCCGATATTCTCACGGGATCGGGAGTTACGTTGGTGAAACCGCGGAGCGCAGCTAGTTTTCACTATCACTATCGCTACATAGTATAAAACAAAGTCGCTTTCTCTGTCCCTAATAGCCGTGCGAAGCCGGGGCGGGTCGCTAGTTTTATTATAAAAGAGAAAACCCTTGATAACCTTATTTACCCAAACAACAGCCTTTATAAGACAAGGTCAAAAGTTCACAACAGTGTCGCAGACAGTTAGTTCACATCGATTTAACGCTTTATTTCAATAATAAATGATGATAATAAAGCTCAGAGTTTTCCTGTAAACAATTTTATTATACCTACTGGTTAGTGATGTGATCATTTGAGAGATGGGAAACAATGAAACTTTTTGTTTTTTCCCTAAAGTATACATACCTACTAGCAAGACAGTTACTTTACCATTTTTTAAGCTATTGCATAGCTTTTATCGCGGGCTTTGAGCGCGGCGACCGAATCAAGAAATTCCGTAACGAAAACAAAACCTAACACCCCCCACTCCGCCTACCATGTAGCTCGGCCGAGCGTTCGCTTAACGTGTATGTATATATGGTACGACTGCACGAAGGTCGCACGATGCAATAGCTTTACCGCGGCAGTCCCCGAGTGCCACACGTTTTTTTTTTCTCTAACGCAAGACCACGTTGGCTTATGGTTGGCTTTTCCATAAAAAACAAATACTTAAAGATGTCTGTCGTTTTTGGCGGGAACGAGCCAACAACATGTCGTGCTGCAGTTTTATTTACACGAAACTTAGTTGTAAACCGAGTTAAATTGTATAATTCTGGTGGAAAGTTATCTAATTTAGTTCCGTGAAAGTGCACAAGTGTAGTGAAAGTAAAAATCAGTGTCAAACATGGACTTTTCTCGTTGCCTCCAAAATCTCCTACAAGCCACCGCTTTACTATGACCCCTGACTTGACAAACTGTGACTTGACGACTTGACCATCTTGAAACACTTTGAGCCCGATTTCTGTAAATCGGGCCATAACTTGATGCAAAATATTACTTGATACTGGCTATATGCACAAACCGTGCGAAGCCATAACTGAAAAAAAAAAAAAGATGTCTGTCATGTTACTTTCATTTCCGCCTACCGCGCCGATTACGCCGATTACGCCACCGCCCACAACAAATTATACGTCAGACGCCGCCGCCGATCACAAAACCATCGGCGCACACCTCTCCTACTGCTCTCTCCCAAGGTGCCCAAGGTGCCAAAAGTTGATATAGTATAGGATCCCTGTATAGAACTACCTTCATCGAGCTGGGTAATGGATGAAAATTATTTTGAAAGCTTTTATTTAATTATATCAAATTAAATAGCTCAATTTATTCCAACTATTTATTTATTTCGTTTTGTTTTATATTTAATTTCTGTGGTATTTGGTGGCGTGATTTTTTATTTTGTATTTATTTTATTTTTTATTTTGTACAATTTGATTAATAGGCGATTTGTAAAACCGTTTCATTACAAAAGAAAAAAAACGTGTGGCACTCGGGGACTGCCGCGGTAAAGCTATTGCATCGTGCGAGCTTTGCACAGTCGTACCATATACAAACATACACGATAAGCAAACGCTCGGCCGAGGTAGTAGGAGTGGGGGGTGTTAGGTTTTATTTTCGTTACGGAATTTCTTGATTCGGTCGCCTCGCTCAAAGCCAGCGATAAAAGCTATGCAATAGCTTAAATTTTTTTTTAAACGAATCATATTTTGGATTAAATTTTTTTTGTAAACCTATTTGCAATATATTTATTCACCTATTTAATTTGATCTATGATACTTTTCATCCATTCAGCCAGCTCGGTGAAGGTCATTCTATACAGGGATCTTAGACTAAATAGAACAAATTCTTATGGTTTAAGAAGTTATTAAAGGGGTATTATTTTTCTTTTTTACGTGAATTCGATGGACGTCTTCCTCGGTCGTACCGGCGGGCATTCCAGAAAAATAGCGACGGAAGAGGCGTTAATTTAATACGATTCGAAAGAAACTTCCTCCGTATCCCATCTCTAGATTATTTCCAAACTGTCTGTGTTCTAGACTAGAAATTATTATCTAGTGCTTGAAAAAATGTATATTTCTATTTGATCAGAACTCTTTTCAGTAGTAAACATAACATTAACTGAACCATGTCCCTACATTCATGAACTATCACTGACCTTTCTCCAGATAGTTATTTTTGATTCAAAGGTTGCCTAGAAGAAATCGATTTCAGCGATAAGGCAGCCCATTTGTGCAACTTATACTTTCTAGCTATTACTTTGCTTTGTGTATATCGTGTTCTATGTTTCTTACTCTGTTGTATAAATAAAGTTATTTTATAAATTTTATTTTATTCAACAAAAATCCACCGCTCTGAAAAAACTACTAGATTTTTGTTTAATACGATAGGAAAGACAACTCCTCTATTTCAAATTAACATAACCCCAAAAATTTCCAAACATTTTTTCGATATTCCAAAAGTCGCAAACAAACTAGTTAAGGTGCACAGACGCAACCGCTTATTTATACAATTACCAATGACCCTGTAACGGCAAATCGTCAGTCTCTCTAAGTAAAAACCATCAGCCTCCTACGTAGTATTTAAATTCTCTTTGAGCCTCCTTTCCAAAAAAAAAGATCCAACAAAATTCACGCAAACTCTTTTACAAACACTCGCTCTTTGTCATAAAAACAACTCTGAAACTGTCAAAATAACCTCAAAAAACTATATTTTATAAACACAACACAAGTTATTGTATTCTTTTCGTGCATGTTTTTATACCACGGTTTATTTATCTCATTGATCACAAGCAAGTGATGATGAACGTCCTCAGATCAATGTTTGGTGTTTGTAGCAGTTCCGCTGATAAGGGAGAGGTTCATGATACTATTCGGAGGGTCTTCGGGAACGATATGGTTATGAAGGACAATACGGATAGGCATACGCAGTAAGCTTGAATAATCACTATATTGGTTACTAGCGACCCGCTCCGGCTTCGCACGGCTATATATAAACCTTCCTCTTGAATCACTCTATCTATTTAAAAAAACCGCATCAAAATCCGTTGCGTAGTTTTAAAGATCTAAGCATACAAAGGGAAATAGGGACAGAAAAAGCGACTTTGTTTTATACATGTGTTTATACTATGTAGTGATTGTGATATCATTGTTATTATTATACGCTCGGGGTGAGTCAGAGAGGTATGGAGCGCAGCATTCTGAGGGTTAAATTAACCGATCGCATCAGAAACACGAACCTGCGCTCCAGAACTCGCATGCTGACGTCTCCCAGAAAGCCGCTAAGCTAAAATACGACTGGGCGGGACATGTTTGCCGCATGCCGCACGATAGGCCAAAATAACAACAGAATGGTCCCCAATAGGGATACGACCACGCGGCAGACCAAGGCGATGATGGCGAGATGATTTTGACTCCTATAGGAATGATTGGTGTGCAATAGCGACCGATCGTGATCAATGGAAGAAAGATTGAGAGGCCTTTGCCCTGCAGTGGGACAGTGAAGGCTCTTAATAATAATAATTGGTTATTGCAATAAAATAAATAGCTCCCATCCCATCACATTAGCCCAAGTAGTTTTCTCCTGTAGCTTAGGCGCCCTTCACCTTCCTCAACTTCTTGTCCATCCAAAGGTTGGCCGGAAGAGATCGCTTTGACCGATAAGACCGCCCTTTGTAACACTTAGACTTAAGCTTTGTTTTTTTATATTTAATGTTATTTAAAAATTGTGTTTACAATAAAGAATCTATCTTTCGAGGAAAGGGTACCGGGCACTCTCTCCATACAAACGTAGTCGACTGTTTCCTCCCTGGATAATGACACTAGAGCAAATATTTTAGTTGCATGAAACTCATAACTGCCATGACCATGCACCTTAACAATAGTTTTATCCATACCGAAGGTTGTCCTTTGCTACATTTTATAGTTTTGCAGCTAAACCGTGTTGGCTTCGGCTCCACACGTCTTCTAAAGGTCCTGGGCTCTATAGCCTAGTGATATGGGACAAATAAATAAATATTGTAGGACATTTTACACAGCTCCATCTAGACCCAAGCTAAGCAACTTTGCATTATTAATTATAGAAGTGAATAAAAGAAAAAGACATACTGCGCCGACCCTAAATAATAAGGTAATGCAGAAAAAGAAGTAGATAGATAGCTATAACGTTTTAATATTAAACATTGTTCACAGGCGAAGTAAATACGTAAGTCACATAAGGGACAATCTGACGAAAATGATTGATACAAAAATAACAACTGGGCACAAGAAGTCCACTAAGAAACATGCTCCAGTTCCACTAGAGGTAAATCCTTATATTACAACGTTAGAAGTTTTCTTTCTAAAGCTGATTTTATGGGTAATAAAATATCCGATTTCAGTTTTAAAATTTTTACTGATTTAAGTAATAAAAATTACAGATTCCTTAACCATCATCCTTTTTAAACAGGGGAATCGCCTTATGCACATCGCTCCATGAAGGCAGCAATTGGGTTTTTTGTAACCTAAAATAGGCTTGCATTTGATCTGAATTCACCTGGGGATTACATGTTTGACATCAATGGGCAAATCCTACAGACGCGAGTAAACCCCCAAAGTGTGTTTGGGGCTCCTTCTAGTCTAAGTCAATAGGCTGCTAGAGATTTACCCACTAAAACCCCAGATTTTTTCTTATTACCAATGTGGCTATTTGCCTAGGTCATGCATGGTTCGACTTTATTATTAAAAAACACGTCATGGTAGCACGTCAAAAATACCTAATCCCGTTTATTTGTGAACATTCTAATCTCTGTTGCAGACAACAGATACAGGTGATGAAAGACCAGGCCGTGTTGGACCAAAAATAGTTGTTTTTGATGCTTCAACAGGTAAATTCATCTTTTTCTTACAATGACATAAGCAGTTACGACTTGGTATTAATCGTTGAACATACGTCTCTCCTAAATACTTCGAGAGCTAACGGCACATGCTCTCTGCGTCTGGGGGGGGCCTATGTTCATCACCATTCGAGACATCATGTGACTCATGTGGTGATGATTAATCGTGGGTCAGATAAACTTATTTCCTAATTAGGTACATAATTGTTGGACCTTTAAGTATAAATACTTGTGTTGTGGATCCGCTTTCGCAGGTACGTATCGTGCTTACTTTCTTTAACCACTAATTTCTAGGAACCGGTCGGCTGGTACTCGTTGGTGATGAACGTGTCAGTGTTCAGGGTCTCTCAAGTTTCGCCACCATCAGGGCCACGGCCTGCGTTTACTCCGGCAAGTGGATGTACGAGGTCCAGCTCGGGACCAAGGGAATTATGCAGGTCTGGGTTTGGGGAAGCTTGAGGTTATTTTCTGTAGGGAAACTAACCCGGCGCCTGGTTATTTCTAAATTCATTTTTAAGGTCTAGGTATCTACTCACACTGAACGACGATTAGAAAGGTGTGGATAAAAAATTTGGCGCCAAAACTAAGTCGCATTGCGCTTGCACCATAAATATGATTTTATATTCACTGGTTTTATTTCATTCTTCTGATAGATGTACTTGTGGATATCTAACGCACCTTTCCAAACATCTTATTTTTGACACAACATCGTAAATACCGGTTGAGAGAAACAATCCTATCCTATCCTACTAACATTGTAAATGTGAAAGTTTGTGGGTGTGTGTATGTATGTTTGTGACTCCTTCACGCAAAAACTACTGGATTGATTGCGATAAAACTCAGTAGCTATCTAGATAGCTGGAGACCTGAATTAACACATAGGCTACTTTTTATCCCGATATTCCCATGGGATCGGGTGACAAATAATCTGAAATGGAAACACAACACTAAAATCAAGAAAAATACACCCGTTCAGACAGTGGTGCGTTCAAACTTTCAATTAAAATCTCTAAAGGTCGGCTGGTGTACGGCAGCTTCAGTATTTTCCATGGACACAGGAGTGGGTGATACCGCTCATTCATACGCCTATGATGGTGGCAGAGTGAGAAAGTGGAATGTCGCCACCACGCCCTATGGTGTGGCTTGGCTGCCTGGAGACGTCATAGGCTCATGCCTAGATATGGATAAAGGGACCTTAGAATATTACAGGTATGAAAATTCCATTATATGTTAAATTTTTTGTTTTACTTATTTTGACAGCTTTTTGACCACTATCACACCTTCCTGCTGGTAAGAACGATACGGCCTAAAATGTAGCAAGCTTTCCTAGAAGATACCTATTCACTCGCTATTTCAAGACTGTTTAGTTCTTTATTCAGGCAAATATGCCTGGTCGTTAAAAACTGCTACAGCTAGTCATAGCATTCACGTTTGCATAGCTCATGCTTCTGGTTTCATCATCATCATATCAGCTTATACCCGTCCACTGCTGGACATAGGCCTCCCCCATACGACGCCACAAACAGCGGTCCTGAGCCGCCTCCATCCACCGACTACCAGCGACCGCTTCAATGTCGTCCGTCCACCGAGCAGCTAGTCTCCCAACACTCCGTTTCGCAATGCTTGATCAACTTAATTTTAGATATTTGATGATGTGTAATTAGCTACTGGTCGTTATGAGATCGTTTCGCCTGAGATACAGGATTACCTAGTTTAGGCGGCATATGTGTTATTTTGTCCTTTTAATATTTAGTGCTTAGTTTATTATGTAAAATTAGTTTCAATAAATATATTTGTATATATTTGATATATTTTTTTAACCTAACTGCAGTTCTAATGTAATTAATAATATTACCAGGAACGGTGTATCAATGGGCATAGCATTTGAGAAGGTAGTCCACGGTTCTGGACTAGCTTATTTCCCCGCCGTATCGCTCGCTATGCAGGAACATCTGTATGCTAATTTTGGTCACGTGCCTTTTGTGTAAGTCCATTATAAGTATTAGAAGCTTACAGGTAGACTACGGTTCCACACGTTCCAGCCCTAAATCTTATAATTAATCTGAATATTATCTATGTAAATTTTTAGGGTTTAAGTGTTCTCTGCATTTCAGCTTAATTGGTTTGGTAGTTCCGGAGATAAAATCACATTTTCAAACATTCCAACTTCAAGTTTGTTGAAGAAAAAGTATGTATGCTCTAAAAGGGTTGACCAGTTCTCTCCTCTGGATTGGTACAGACAACTTACTTGAGAGGATCATATGAACATTGCAAGAGTACTCTATCCCAGGCTCTTTAATATGTACTGTATAAATTATATTAACTGTAAATAAACACTTGTTAATTTCCACCAGGTTTCCCATCGAAGGTTTTGCTCCACTCCAAGCGCCTCCATCTCGAGAATGCTTACGTGCCACCATCTTGTTCAAGTCCCTTGACGCTCTCCTAGATGAGCTGTATCAACCTTCGGGGCTAAAGCCACCAGTCACTGCTAAAACCAGTAAGGTAATACTTACATAAAAAGTTCCAAAAAGAGTCTTCAAAAGGACAAGAGGATAATAACAAGTCTCCAGTCTAAAGACTCCAGTCACTGCTAAAACCAATAAGGTAAGACTCACAAAAAAAGTTCCAAAATTAAAAGGAGTCTTCTAAAGGGCAAGAGCATAATAATAAGTTTTAAGTTTCCACTATTCATGGTACTGCTAAAACTATAGTATCTTTTGCAGTCTAAATCTGAATCTTCAAAAGCAGCTGAAGAGGAAGTGGCTCTTCGCATCCACAGCTCTCCTTCAGTGTACAGTCCTCGACCCTCTCCGCACTCCATAGTGGATACACAAAGCGCTGAACTGAAGAAGATGTCGAAGAAGGTAAGGGTTTTATGAAAAATAAGCTAAATGCGTAGAAACCAGGATGCAGATCGTACAAAGTGGTGGCATTAAAGTAGAAAAGCGGATTCCTGGCTCCTAAAAGGGATGCAACCGGGAACATCGCTCGGATGATGAGGATGAAGCTAAAGCCTAGTTCGCATTAAGCTAGTATGTTAGTCAATTAGCGAGTAATTTGGTAACTAAAATACTAGCTCTATACTGCTCAAAAATCTTTCGCACTTTTTATTTTTTATATATATATTTTTTTTTATGTATGTTCGCCGATTACTCGAAAACGCCTGGACCGATTTGGAAAATTAATCTCAAGTATAGTTTACAAGTGAGTGATGTAATACAAGATGAACAACCTACAAAATAATGAACGACGATATGGCGGCAACTAATAAACTCGACTAATTCGACAGGTTCGGACTTGTTAAGCCAGTAAACCAGTGAGGAGGGACGCGTGGGGGGGTGCTACTCGCCTAATAAAAATAGAATAAAATGGATCGACTCGAATAAATTACTTCCTAACCTACTCGACTAAATTTTTCGTGTACAGACACGTTTAGCTACTAAATTACTCGCTACTCGACTGATATACTAGCTTAATGCGAACCAGCCTGCCTAGCATGAAGACCAAAACACGATACGATAAAGCTATATCACGCGATATAACTACATCAACTCTCAAAATATGATAGATAAAGCCGCCATGTTGAATTTTTATTACAAATTGCGATAAAAATTATGATAAAAATTCAACATGGCGGCTTTATCTATCATATTTTGAGAGTTGATGTAGTTATATCGCGTGATATAGCTTTATCGTATCGTTTTGGTCTTCATGCTAGGCAGGCAGGGTTAAAGGCGCAGAATCTCTATCTATTAACAGTTCTTAATCGATGCTCTCCCTGATCCTCACAGCACCGTAAAAGATGTCAATGAAGGTAAAGATTTTTTCGAAAATCAGGCCTTGTGGAATTGATAACTAAGTTTATGAAATTCCTCATATTAAAAAGCAGTCAAAAATCTATTTCACATTTTCACGCTTCAAAATTATGTGCTACGATCTTTAATGACAAATGGTTTAAAAAGGGACGACAGAAGTAAATTTGATTTTAAAAGGGTCCTTTATTTATATCACCCAATATTAATGTGAAAATTTTACAGTATAATTTTGACAAAAATATTGAAAATATAATACAAATTGCGTTATTTTGGTTCAATTTAATTAAATCGAGTTCATGCTGTTAAGCATCCCACATTTCACTTTACAAACCCGCATAAAGCGTGTTGTTACATTTTGTCTTATGGGAACTAACAGTAAGTTTACAAGAAGTCCTATTAACGCCCAATACTCTGTGTATGTACGATTGTACTTATGTGTAGACGAACTTTTCAGAAGTTTCCTTTACGCTACTTGGAAATTTTCGTAGGTAACTTTTGCTACAGAAATTGCTATTAATAACTTTTTCTTGGGCCCTGGAAATACTTTCGCCTTTCGTAATTAAAAAATATTATTACGTTATTATTGGTTCAAATTAAAAAATAAAGGTCTTAGTTTGAGCGAAGTTTGATACGTAATATATGGCATCTAAATTAAAAAATCAATTTATTTTTCCTTTCTTGCTCGTTTCGCACAACTGCCATTGATCGAGTTTATTTTATTATGCACAGGGGAAACATTTTTCGCCGTAAAATACCTACTACGACGGATGAATAGGATAATGAAATGATCAAGGGTGAAGGTATTGCACAAATTCGCATTGTAAATATCTTAATAGTACATTATTGCAAAGGCCGGGAAATAAGCAATAATTGCAGATCGAGTATGAGTTTGAAGGCCGCACCGTAGGTAGGCGAGGACTTTCTTTGTCCGTAAATTCGGTACTTCGCGTGTTCTTTTTGAAAATAATGAAAATATTTCCATGCATTTTTGAGTGTGAACAATTATTGGCCACTTGCAAACGTCTTAAAAATGAGTTAGGATGTATGGTTTCGGAACGCGCTCGTAGCTCCCAAAAGAATGAAGCTATTAGGGATTTGATGTAGAAAGCGCAGCCAGGACGCTTTGAAGATTAATATAAGGCGCTCGTTCTTTAGGCGCCGTAATATTATATCTTGACAACGCCCTGACTGCACACTTGGAGCGCTTTCTATATCAAAATCAAGTTTCTTGGACTGAGGTTTTTATATAATTACTGAATGTATGTTCCAAGTTCTGCCAAGTTATGTGTCAAATTAAGTAAGATGCCTTATCGATCTTGGATTTTTTAACCCCTGACCCAAAAACAACGGGGTGTTATAAGTTTGACGTGTCTGTGTGTGTGTGTGTGTGTGTCTGTGGCATCGTAGCTCCCGAACGAATTAACCGATTATGATTTTGTTTCTCTTGTTTGAAATTTCTATTAGTTGGGGAGTGTTCTTAGCTATGTTTGATCGAAATCAATTCAGCCGTCTGAAAGTTATAGGGGATAAAACTCAGGCGTTTCTTTAATTCTAAATTTCATATCTCCGCAGGCGTTCCTAATGTCTCTAGCCAGAGTGGTAGTCGTAGAACTGGGCACAACCTTGCGTCTCTCCTACGTTGTGATAAACGAACTGCTGCCGAGGTTTCGAGGGCATCTCGGTTTGAAGAACAGATCTGTGCACACTGATCAACACGTTGCCGAGTTTTATACGAAGATTAGAGATGCTAATTTTGTAAGTTTTTATTTACTTATACTCATATTTTATACCCCCTATCCCCCATTAATCTTCTATCTTCTTCTATACATATACAATGCTTTGTCCTAAAGGACTGACAGATCAACGCATAGCTTAAACCGCTGATCGTAGAGACCTGAAACGTGAAATGTCTGTTCTTGTAAGATGTAGGCATCCGAAAAGAAAGGATTTTCTGAAATTAATTATTACTACCCCTTGAGGGGTAAAAAGGGGGGCAAAGTTATGGGACAACGTCATTCCGTCCATGCAATTTCGCATTAACATTTTTTAACAGAATTAATGGCAAACGTGCTTCGTATTTTATTGAAATTCGTAACGGGGTTAAGAAGGGGTAGAAAGTTATTTTGGGGGTGTTTTGCTGCGAAGTTGATATCAACTACCATATACTCCTTGGGGCTTCTTATTATAAACCTATTAGAACCATTTTCGTCTTCTACGCGGACGAAGTCACGGACAACAGCTTGTTACTTATAAAACTTGGTTAAACTCCTCAAAGACTTAGATAATATGGAAATTTTGTTAATAAACACCTAACTTTTCTCTAATAATATTGCTTAGGTTTTAGTTTTAGAGTTTTGGATGGATATTTTGATGTTGTTTGAATGTTTAAAAGATGTTTTTAGCACCTACTTTAATAATTATTTTACCAATATAAAGCTACATTATCAAGACGATTACGTCTTTTTATTAGATTTATCGTGCTCACTCTACAGATTGCTGAGATTGCGTTAGTGAGGGGAGGGACCGAGCTGCGCATGCGCAACCTGTAATGATCAATCTATATTTTTATACAACTGTCTAAAATGTTAAAAATGCTAATGAGCCATTTAAATTAAAATTTTAAATTACTGGTTATATACCGTCCAGCCGGGTCGGCACACAGCTTCAAGATGCTAGTTAAAGTTGCGTAGTAGATATCGTTCAGAAGTAGTAGTAAATAAGTAAGTAATGAGCACAAAACACTTTAAAATATAAATTCCGATTTATTAAAGTATTAGGTTACAGTAGGTAAAAGTGAAGCGACTCTCGCGGCACGTGCGTTGCCTTAGTTCGTGAGTTTTGTACTAAATTTGCTAGTTAGGTAAAAATGAATGGAATGTGTACGATGGCTCGTACAGGTTACTTGATTCGTCTGAATGGGTAGTAGGTTACCACATAATATTATTTGAGTAGTAAGCAGTGACTCATGTAATGGTATTGTGTAGTTACACTGTATGGAGTGTGTCTGTAAGTTTCTCAAATAGTGCTGCACGGGATTGTACCTACACGTTATCTTGTATATCGAGGGCTGACATTTGTCAGCCCTCGATAGCCAGCAACACTTCGACCCATTGGGATCTTTTGTGTTTACCCCTACCTTAATGTTCCTTACTCTTTGAAGAAGTGGTCGATTAACGCGGTGATCCCACTAAGAGGAAGAAACCTATATTCCTCCGGTTTGGGATACGCATTCCCAAGAAGGCTTGTACACGTTACGGTACTAGTGGACTTTTGAGCGTCGATTGCGAGTGCGAGTGAGCTCTGGGTAACGCGGGGTTCAGCTAATTGGTAATCCGACTGTACCTAAAGCTCAAAATAGATTCTAAAAAGTTACATGACAGCCCTATATTTCCACAGGATATGAACTTACGCGGGTTAAATCGCAGGATGCGAATAAAAATCCGATAAATAATCCTCTCCGCATACGCAGACGAATAATTTCTTGATCTTAGTATAACTGGTGAAGCAACGTGTAAATAATCGACGTCACATAGGGCTATTAGCGGAGAATATTACGACCTGACACGTGGTCCAAAATATAATCATAAGATTGATGGGGTTTTCTAAAATTCACTGGATATATGCAGCTACTCACCTGCAGTCTTCGGGAAGGATATCCAACAGCTGCTGCTATGGTGGTACCACACATAAACGTTCACCCATACACAAATCACTAGATTCCATTCAATTGCGGTGTCACGAAACTCTGTTCTTCGAGTTCACTAGATGTTCTTTCGAAGACGAAATAACTTATTTGCGGCGACAATAAATGCGGCGCGATGCGGTGGACACGTATTAACGAGTCAAAGAGAAATCTCACACTGATAGACGCACTCTCACGACGCGAGCAAGCGGCGTCTGCCTACCCTCAACCCGGGAGCGAATCGCAAATCCACAGTTAAATGAACAAAAACACAAAAAAAAATTGAAAATATCATCACTATCATCACTTCACTATCACTATCACTACATAGTATAAAACAAAGTCGCTTTTTCTGTCCCTATTTTCCTTTGTACGCTTAAATCTTTAAAACTACGCAACGGATTTTGATGCGGTTTTTTTATTAGATAGAGTGATTCAAGGAAGGTTTATATGTATAATACATGCATAATATAGCCGTGCGAAGCCGGGGCGGGTCGCTAGTAAATAATAAGTATCTGAGAAGTCGTGTGTTGCTCGAATGGGTAAAGCCTCAGCATGTGCTGCAGAGACGCACGCACATCTGCAGCACTGGTCAATAATTATCAATAATCCTCTATAATTACACCAATTTACCTACCTTATGTTTATTACAGGAAGGTCTAGCAGCCAAACTACTGTGTCAGCCACAGCCCCGTCTCTGCACCCTGCTAGACTTGCTGTGGACCTTTCTCGATGAGAGCGCGTTATGTGATGTATTGGAACATTGCGTTGTTAGAGAATGTCTGCTCTTTGATTTGGTATCACCGGTAAGAGCTTTAATAGCTAACTTTTATCTTACTCTATATAACACAGAAATAAACCGGCCAAGTGTGAGTCGGACTCGCGTACGAAGAGTTCCGTACCATGTGGAAACAGAAATACATCTAATTTATAAAATTCTTGTGTCACAATGTAAGTTACCATACTCCTCCGAAACGGCTTGACCGATTTTTATGAAATTTTATATGCATATTAAGTAGTAAATTTTTATTTAGTTTGCCGGGACAGCTAGTAATCTGTAAAAAATTCAACTGTCTAGCTATCACGGTTTATGAGATACAGCCTGGTGACTGGTGACAGCCAGACAGACAGTGAAGTCTTAGTAACAGGGTCCCATTTTTACGCCTTGAGTACGGACTGTCTTTTTTTAAATAATTATTTTAAAAAATGCTGACCTATATAATTATATAGGTCAGCGGTTGACCACTACCTCACCCGATATTGAGTGACGATGTGGTCTAAGATGTTGGTTACCTAGAAGATACCTAAACGCTGGTGAATTGAAGACCCCCTAATCAGTAGAGTAGCGATAGTAGAGAGGCGGATCACCCCGGGCGCCACATTAGGAAGGCGGCAAAATAGTGAAAAAAAAAATTCATGCGGTCACTGGCGGTCAGTAAGACAAATAATTTTTCAAGAAATTAGCTCTTACCCACTTGCACTTGTCGCTCAGTATCCGTACATGGTTTTCAAATAAGTATTTTTCGCTCAATTCTTTTATCGTTACTTTTTTTTCTCACCATCACCAACATTATTATTTATGATGTTAAAAGGGCGACAAATTATCAACATTCTTATTTTTATGATGTTAAAAGGGCGACAAATTATCAACATTCTTATTTTTATGACGTTAAAAGGGCGACAAATTATCAACATTCTTATTTTTATGATGTTAAAAGGGCGACAAATTATCAACATTCTTATTTTTATGATGTTAAAAGGGCGACAAATTATCAACATTCTTATTTTTATGATGTTAAAAGGGCGACAAATTATCAACATTCTTATTTTTATGATGTTAAAAGGGCGACAAATTATCAACATTCTTATTTTTATGATGTTAAAAGGGCGACAAATTATCAACATTCTTATTTTTATGATGTTAAAAGGGCGACAAATTATCAACATTCTTATTTTTATGATGTTAAAAGGGCGACAAATTATCAACATTCTTATTTTTATGATGTTAAAAGGGCGACAAATTATCAACATTCTTATTTTTATGACGTTAAAAGGGCGACAAATTATCAACATTATTATTTTTATGACGTTAAAAGAGCGACAAATTATTAACATTATTATTTTTATGACGTTAAAAGGGCGACAAATTATCAACATTCTTATTTTTATGACGTCAAAAGGGCGGCAAATCATGACTCCGCCCCGGGCGACAGTAACTGCCCCTATAATGAGGGCAGCACAGCCCAAACCACTGGACAGATCTGGCTATTTGGCATACAGAAAACTGTTATATTGGCATTCTATAAAAAAGTATTTTGGAGATTTTCAAACACTACGTGGACGAAGGCACGGGCAAATTTTGTTTGAGGCTCTGAAATTGCTGTTCCTATTTTGATGATACTTAGTACGAGGATACTTTAAATCCTTGACTTGGCTTTAAATCATGGACTTCATTTTATCCCGATATTTTCACGGGATCGGACCCTAAATATAATTATGAGATAAGTGGGTACAGGATTAACTTTAGCTAACAAGACCGCTGCTGTTTGCAAAACGTATCCATATTTCGTGAGGGTTTTGCTTTCGGCTTACACGTAAAACCAGTCAACCCGCCACCTGATTAAAAATACATTCTTTATGACAAACAACCCTAATGGAAATTCTAATGTGTTTTATATTACTTTCAATGTATACAGGGTGTAAAGAAAACGTGTTTCCGCTAAGGGTTTGTAACATGAAATGGGGTTTTTGTAGTAATTATTTTAATATAATAATTTTAGTTTAATTGTTCTACGACTTTCGGACATTTTTTTTCAAAGTTTTTGTATTAAACAAACAAGTATTTTCTTAGTTTTTAGGATGTTTTTTTTAAAAGGTGACAGCACAATCATTTGCCTAAATGCCCGCTGCAATGCAAAAAAATATTTTTATATTTATTAGAGTATGTCCTAAGTACATAAGAGGGGTTTTATTACACACTGTTTACCGGGTTATATAACTATGTTAGAAGCTATTGAGGGCCACTTCTGTGCATCTAAACAAACAACTTTTGTTCTAGGGCTTTTGGGAATTCGAACATTTTTTTTGGAAAATTGTTAATTATGGAGTAAATAACACGATGGTAGTTGGTTCTCAACTGTTAACTCTTGATCTGATCTTTACTTTCTTTACTTGACACTTGATCCGAAGGCCAATTCTCGTAAATAATATTGTTTAAATTACATTTCAATATCATCCAGATTGCATTGCGATTGCAAAAAATACCTTCAAAGTCTGATTTTTTTTACAAAAAGCTATTTTTGAGGGTGTTTTGAGCTACTTTGAGGGTATTATTTGTGATCGAAATGATATTGAGATGTAGTTTGAGCAATGTTTTTTACGAGAATTGGCCTTCTGAACTCTTGACTGATCGGAAATTCTTGTACTAATGAAAATGTACAATTTATTTAATTATCTTATCTAGGTACCTAAACGTTACCATTTGTCACTGTGTGTTGTCACGATCTCACCACGTTACATGTTGACCTATATAAAATACAATATTAATTTTCTTATTATTGTAATCATTCATCATCGTATACGTCACACACTACAAAATTTTGTGACAACTAACCCTGTATTGTGAAGAAGTTTTTTTTGTTTTCGGCAGGATATGAATTTCCTACAACAAATCGAAGGTGTCTACGTCCTTTGCGGTCTGATGCAGCATCGTGATACCAGACACCATCTTGTGAAATACGTGTTCTTCAATAAAATCACGTTGGTATTCTATCCTAATAACATTATAGATGTGAAAGTTTGTATGTTTGTTAGTCCTTCACGCAAATACTGCTGAAGCGATTGTGACGAACTTTTATATGTAGTATAGGTAGTCGTGCAGTGTAGACCCATCGTTGAGTTCTAAAATCACTACATAGTATAAAATAAAGTCACTTTTCGCCGTCCCTATGTCCCTTTGTATGCTTAGATCTTCAAAACTACGCAACGGATTTTGATGCGGTTTTTTTAATAGATAGAGTGATTCAAGAGGAAGGTTTATATGTATAATACATGCATAATATTGCCGTGCAAAGCCGGAACGGGTCGCTAGTTGCAAATATTTGTATGTTTTCATAATTACTTAGTTAATTACAATTCAATTAGTACTTGTACTTGTATACGGGCTGTTTTCCGCAATTAGACCTTTTTTAATTGGGTCCTTTTTGGGTGAGAATGGAGTAGGCTTGCCTACTACCCTCTCAGCTTAGTCAACCATCTCCAGGGGAGAGAACTTGTCAATACTTCTGGAGCCAACTGTAAGCCGCGGGTTTCATCACGATGTTTTCCTTCACCGTAAGAGCAATGTCAATTAGCGATGTCAATAGTCAAAAAAATTCTTAAGAAAAAATTATCTATGTGTGGGCCGGGATTTGAACTCACGACCTTCAGAATGAAATTCGTGGTATCTACCACTAAGTCAACACCGCTCTTGCTATTCATTTCATCATCATCCGAGCGATGTTCCCGGTTGCATCCCTCTCGGGAGCCCGGGGTCCGCTTTCCTACTTTTACGCCTCCACTTCGCACGATCTTCGGCATCCTGGGTTGTAAGGCCATTTGCACGCATCTCACCCTTTACGACGTCAAGTCAGCACTTCTTGGGTCTACCCAGTCTGCCACGACCCGGCGGAGGCGCCATGGCAAGACATTTGTTCCCCACGTAACTAGCCGGTTTTCGCAAGCTATTCATTACAATATAGTAACAGTTCATGTCTGTTGGAGATCATAAAATATTTAATTAATAAAAACTAAATAAACATTTATGTTTACCTAATAATCATATAAGATGAAAGATTTTTAACTATTTGAATCTGTTATAATATAAATTTTGGAGCTCTCGGTGGGTTTGCACTTTTGTTGCCAGATTACATCATGACTGGAAATTCCAGACTTTATCCTGATACTAGCGACCCGCCCCGGCTTCGCACGGCTATATTATGCATATATTATACATAAAAACCTTCCTCTTGAATCACTCTATCTATTAAAAAAACCGCAACAAAATCCGTTGCGTAGTTTTAAAGATTTAAGCATACATAGGGATATAGGGACAGAGAAAGCGACTTTGTTTTATAGTGAAGTGATAGTGATTGTGAAGTGATTTCCACGAGATCATGATTTGGGTGAAACCGCGGGACGTAGCTAGTTCCATTTTAAAAATGTCATATTTTAAAATGGAACTAGCTACGTCCCGCTGTATCTTTAACCTCAGAAAGTGGCGTGACGGATGAACCAATTTTGATATTGTTTTTTTTTTCTTTGAAAGGCGACTTAATTGAATATTAGGATGACACTCGCAATAATCAAACCGAATTTGATTTTAAAACAATGCTTATTATGTTCTTTTTTTTTGCTGATCCTTCTCCAAATTTTGCATCAAAATCTGTCGAACCGTTTGAACATGAAGAAAAAACAAACATACAAACTTTCTCATTTGTAATATTAGTTGGGGTAGAATCTCACGGGATTCGCATATACTTATAGGACGATTATTTCTTTGCAGAATCAACAGGTTCGATTCCTGGCTAAGGTAATTTTTTTATTATTATTTTCAAGATATTAAAAAAAAAATATTATCATTTAATGCACCTTTGGAACCTGAGATTGCTAAAAAAAAACAACGTGGTCCCGCTTTTTAAATGCGTGATGCGTGCGTTTTCAAATTCCTGAAAACTTTTTTCGTTTGTTACAGCTTTGACAATTTTCTAAATATAAAATGTCCTGACGAGGCTGTGTTAAAGAGTGTTATCAGGAAAGCTTGGTGGCAGAGACCTACTTCGGTCAAAGGAGAAACGGATCCAAGATGTGCTGGTAATCTTCTTCTTCCTTCCCTTCGTCGGCACAACGACCCAGATAGCACACTGGTCACCATGCCGGACTGCCAAACACAGTGTTGCGGGTTCGATTCCCGCCTCAGACAAGTATTTATGCTTAGATATTTGTCTGTGGTCTGGTTGTTTCTATGTATTATAATTATATGTTTAAAAAAGAAAAGTATGTAAGTAGTATATTCGTTATCTAGCACTCATAACACAAGTTTAGTTTTTTAGCTTGGGGCTAGATGGCGATGTGTGGAATGTCCTGCAATATTTATTTATTAGTCCGCTGGTCCACGTAGTTGGCCTCTAGAATGCCACATAGAAATAAAATATACACATAGACTGATAAACACATTACCCTCCTTTGCGTTGCGCAGTCACAAAAATATGATAGCATCATCATAAATATTATAACCTTTATTACAGAAATGGCAGAGAAAGGCACAATCAATAGAATTTTTGCCCCCAGTGGCCCAGGTACGAATTTTGATGTAAAATCGTATACTACTATGAAGGGACAAAATTGCATAACCACCGCCACGAAAGCCTAGTTCGCATTAGGCTAGTATTTTTGTCGAGTAGTCAACCTATAAAGTTTTATCTTTGAACCACCAAAATTTCACCTGATAATGTGACGATGCTGTCTAAGATGTAATACGCGCGTCTAGAAGATATCTGTTCACTCCTGACTTGTAGACGTGTTAGGAAAGACAGACGCAGGCAACTATTTCACTCGCTGCGCTGTGCGAATAAAGAATGACAAAGTAGGAACGCTTTGTGCTTATTCAAAAACTACTGAACCCATTTTTAAAATTTGATGAACTACTTACTTTTTATTATTTAGAGTATTTTTGGCTTCGTTTGTGTATATTGTAATTCTAAATTGATTATGTTTTTAAGAAAAAATGACAAAAATAATTACTTATAAAGATGACGCGACCCTTGAAGCGAATTACAGAGAGGATTGTAATAAAATAAGCAAAGCTGTTGAACCATTGGAGAAAATACAGGTAAATTATCTTTTAGCTTTTTAATTTTTGATTAGCCTAGATTAAATTCGACTTAGTGTTAAGAACCTTTAGACGCATAACACCAACTACGCAAAACACCACCTTTACGCAAAACGCATAACTCGCAAAATACCACTTACGCAAACTACTGTTCTTAGTCTTAATGACCTTTGTTTTAAAAAATCAGCTTATTTTCGAATTTACATAACCTCAAAATTTTCATATTTTTTTTCGAATTTCCAAAAGTCGTAGAACAAAAGTTGTTTGTTAAGGTGCACAAAAGTAGCCCTCAACGGCTTGCTAGTATAATTTCCAATAACCCTGTATAACTCTGATTTACATGGTGGCAATCATTGGGGTACATTTACTTCGATACTGGCTGTTTCCACAACTATAGAACTCTTTTAGTTGGGTGAAGGTAAGCTTGCCCATCACCTTTAAGTAGTATAGGCTCTCAGCTTAGTCGACCGTGTCCCAGAGGAAAACACTTGCCAATACTTCTGGAGCCAACTAAGCAGCGGGTATCGTTTGAGTATCTGCAAAACCAATGACGACTATAGGAGTCGTCATTGGTTTTGCAGATACTCAAACAAGGTACCTAAAAATTCCCTTAATCAAAATTTAAAATCAGGAATCCATTATTATCGCTTCGTTATTCAATAGGCACTTTAGTTTCCATTTACCAAAGCTTAATTTCCCCTCAATAACACTTTAGAAGCGTTTAAACTCAATTTGTCCTTCAAAGATGTCTGCCGTTTAAATATTTAAACTTGATTGTAAGAACCATTGATATAACGTACAACGGAACAGACTTTTTTTTTGTTATTTTCTAGGCGTGAAATGCACAAAACAATTAAATACAAAAAAAGTCAAAAGTCAAAAATCTTTATTTCATTGGATGCTTAATACTTAGGGTCAATTCACACGTACCACAACCACACCACGTCGCAGCGACAAAATGTGGTCGAGCTGTGGTTACGTGTGAATAGTGTCGCAGCGGCTTTTTGCAGTTGCGTTGTGGCAACCACATTGACAAAATGTCGATGTGACCGCGGTGCCGCCGCCGGTGGTGTTGGCGTTGCCGTCGCGATGTGGTTGCGATGTGGTCGCGATGTGGTTGCGATGTGGTCGTATTACACAGGTGGTCGATAACAACGGCAAAATGTGGTACGTGTGAATTGCAATATTCATTTTCAATACAAAATATACGCCCGACCACATCGCGTCGTTGTGGTGTGGTTGTGGCTGTGGTGTGGTTGTGGTACGTGTGAATTGACCCTTAAAAGTATACAGGACCACATAAAATCGTCTTAAAAACTAAGTTAGGATGAAACTAAACAATCAAGGTAAAATTATCCTGTCCCAGTTTTTTTATTTTGGAAATTCGAATTTTCGAAGATTTAGTTACGAGGTTAGGTTTACCTGAAAATCAGCTGTTACACGGAGAGGTCATTAACCTTAAATTTTTACTTCTTTTTTAAGTTTTATCTACTGTTCTTAGTTTTCGATCGTCTTTTGTTTTCCTTGGAAATTCTATTCTAGTTTACTAAATAATAAAAAGTGGTTGAAAATAATCATCTTGGTCCTACTCAAAGTAAGAGTAAAACTGAGTGGTAACACGGTTATTACCCTGGTACTACTTTACCACCTGTGGTACTACGGTTATTTTTTTATAACTGTGGTACCACCAGAGGTACTACTGGGGTACCACGGTAATGAAAAAGTAACCGTAGTACCACTAGTGGTACTACTGGGTGTACCACGGTTACAAAAGGGTCTTAACCACGAATTTTCGAATTTACATAACCTCAAAATTTTCAAATAATGATCGAATTTCCATAAGTCTGTAAACAAAAGTTGTTTGTTTAGGTGCACAGAAGTGGCTCCCAACGGCTTGCTGGTATAATTACCAATTACCCTGTAGATCTAACCTACCTTTTACAACTTTCTACACAATTCTGACGGATGTAGCTAATCCAACCTATCTGTCAGAGCGGGCAGCTATAGATTTATAATTCTTGCAGGTACTTCTAGTTTCCCATAGATATAATAATATAATTTATCTTTGTACGTTACCAGTTGGAGTTTCTCCTAATCCTGCTGGATAACACTGATGGCACGAACATGGTGCCGTCTACGAGGAAGATCTTTCTAGAAAAGTTCAGGCGGTATATTATGGATAACTGTATATTGGATATGGTAAGATGATAATTAGTTAATTAAATGGAGCCTAGTTAAAAAAAAACCTATACTAATCCAACCTAGGGTATACCTACTACCGGTTGACCTAGAATTGTCAATTTTGGTTAAAAGCAAGGTTTTCAGCACAAGTAAAATTCCGAAAATTAAAAAAGTTGAATGTTAAAGTAAATTTTAGTAGGTACTTACTAGTTTTTGCGAAAATGTAAATTGACAATAAACTACGTGCTAGTTCCACCGGTTCCAGAGAAAATGTACTTACTAGTTTTTGCGAAAATGTAAATTGACAATAAACTACGTGCTAGTTCCACCGGTTCCAGAGAAAATGTACTTACTAGTTTTTGCGAAAATGTAAATTGACAATAAACTACGTGCTAGTTCCACCGGTTCCAGAGAAAATGTACTTACTAGTTTTTGCGAAAATGTAAATTGACAATAAACTACGTGCTAGTTCCACCGGTTCCAGAGAAAATGTACTTACTAGTTTTTGCGAAAATGTAAATTGACAATAAACTACGTGCTAGTTCCACCGGTTCCAGAGAAAATGTACTTACTAGTTTTTGCGAAAATGTAAATTGACAATAAACTACGTGCTAGTTCCACCGGTTCCAGAGAAAATGTACTTACTAGTTTTTGCGAAAATGTAAATTGACAATAAACTACGTGCTAGTTCCACCGGTTCAAGAGAAAATGTACTTACTAGTTTTTGCGAAAATGTAAATTGACAATAAACGCTACGTGCTAGTTCCACCGGTTCCAGAGAAAATGTACTTACTAGTTTTTGCGAAAATGTAAATTGACAATAAACTACGTGCTAGTTCCACCGGTTCCAGAGAAAATGAGAAAATCGGTGGTGACTCACGGACAGACAGACAAAAGAGAGACGAATAGGGTGTCTTTTTTACCTTTTGAGCCTAGGAACCCTAAAAAATGGTTGATATTCATAAATATTTATTCTTCATATCCTTTATTCTATTCTTGTTCTTCTTTGTCAACATGTTACAGCGACTGTTTAATATCTCCCGCAACTCGCCCGCCATTTCCTGGTGTTGTCATGCCAGACTCCTTACCGCAATACTGAAGTTGTGGTCTGAGAACCCTATTGGGCATACGTAAGTACCGAAAGTCAAAAGGCAATCCTATATGTGAACGTTTGTGTGTTTGTTACTCACGCAAAAACTACTGGACCGATTGCGATGAAACTCGGTATCTAGATAGCTGGAGACCTGGATAACTTTTTATCCCGATATGCCCACGAGGATCGGAATTTACGCGAATGAAACCGCGGGGCGCAGCTAAACTCTATGCAGTTGGAATAATTCGCTAGATCTTGAGATCACAATAAATTAAAACTCAGTGAGGACTTTTAGGACGTGCCTTCGGAAGGCGCCCACCAATGAGAAAAAAATAATTACTGAAAAGGAAAAAAAGAAAATTGCCGTAATTGACTAATGTGGCAGGATTATTTATTAATTACTAGCGACCCGCCCCGGCTTCGCACGGGTATATTATGCATGTATTATACATATAAACCTTCCTCTTGAATCACTCCTATCTATTAAAAAAACCACATCCAAATATGTTGCGTAGTTTTAAAGATTTAAGCATACATAGGGATATAGGGACAGAGAAAGCGACTTTGTTTTATACTATGTAGTGATTATAATATTTCAATCGGTATATCTATAAATTTTGAGCTCGTTTAGAACCACCCAGGGGACACTTGCAGGGTAGTGCTTGATAATTCCTCTGCGGACAACCTAAGTAAATAATGGTATAGTTGAATTTTGAAAATTTTCCGAAGTTTGGGTGAATTACTAAAAAATAAATAGAGTATAATTGTAATATCTTTGCAGCCAAGTAGCACCTCACATACCAGCGAAGACATTTATCGATGGCGAACTTGACTTCTACAACGTAGACAGATTAGGAGGTGTTCTTCCTTTCCTTGTCCGGACGCTGAGGTAAAACTGACATAACTCTTCAACAGAGGCCATTTTACAAAATGAAATCTCGCGGCATTTTGCTCATTAGTTCTAAAAGTGACCAGAAATTATGCAATTAAACGACTCCAGTGTTGATTTTAAGGGCTCTACCTTACCGGGACGTCCAGCTACGTATCCATGGCTACTTCTGGCTATCCTAGGTTGCTAATTAGAGAAGCCATTGGCTGCTGTCTATCACAAAAAAGAAGTCCGTCCTTCCTCATTTGCGCCTGGTTGGGCAACGAATGAGTGAGCGAAAAACAGCCCGGGAAAAACGGTCAAAATTAAAATAAGAACTCTTTGGTTTTTTATAAGAATTGAATAAGAACTCTTTGGTTTTTCAAGACGTTTTAATGTCGTTAACTGCGGCTTTTTTTGTAAAGTGGACTCTAATCACTTGTTATAAGAATTTTAATATCATATTGCGGTCTAAAGAAATTTGGCGGATTTTATTCACAGACAGGACTTGGTCACAGTTTTGGGTGAAGACAATCCTTTTATACAGAGTTTTGAACCTAATTACAATAGAGCTGGTGGAGTTGATACGGGTAAGAAAGCTCTTACGATGGTCTAGAATTTGCTACAGTTGGAATTAAATCCGTAGTATAATGAAATTTTATTTTTCAATATATAAGTATTTACATAATTTTACATAAAGACATTAAATTTAACTTTAAAAATACAAATAAATGAAGTTACCAGTTAGTCAAATAACCCACCCGTTATCGTTCCCCGCGTAAAGGTTTCCATAATGCTAGAAGCATTGCCACGCTGAATGGCGATTGCCAACCTCTGCGCTAGAAACGAGCCGGAGCGGGAGTCACCACCATTCCCCCTAATCCCATCGCCCAACTCTAACAATTTTTTTGGCATCGTCTAAGTATACGAAATAAAATGCTCTTTTTGTTTAGGTGTTAGTGATATGGCAGCGGGGTCTCCAGGTCTGGCGACTCTTCCTCAGGTCATATCTTCAATGGCACGATTCATGCATCCTTTACCACCGATGTCTAATAGGTTAACTTTAAATCACTAAATAGTACATAAATAGTTATAGATTTTAGTAATAGTAGTACATTGTTAGGACGAAGGGTTAAAATAAGATATTTTTACATGGTAAATACCCATTTGTAGATAACTTTAACCGCTCAAACCTAAGGGGCCTCCTCAGAAGCCACTGATTTTAGTTAGACCTTTTCTACTGGTTAATTCAGAGGCCAGGTTGTATTTTTCCATTTAATTTGACAGTTATAATGGTCTTACCAATGAATTTAGATAAAAAAAGATAGAAAAGTACGTTCAAAACCTACAAATAAATGTAAAGTTATCTATCTGAAAAATGACAATAAACCTAAGAAATCAGATTTACCGCGCAGCGCGCGTCGTCGCCATTTTATTCTAGGTACTTATTTTTCCAAGTCTTTAAACGTTAAGGGTTTTATAGCAAATATAACCACGGTAGTTTAAAATCCTATAGGATAGCCTTTGACTAATATACAATTGCATATATTAAATAGTCAAAAAACCTAGCTTAGTTCCACTTTTAAAGGTTTTGTAATGGTCCAGGACTACAGGAGAAACATCCTTAGCTCTCAAAGGCACGCGGTCAATGATGCCAGGCGCCGGCTCCATAGACGTACGATCAGCTCATCTTAGACTCGTGGATGGTCTGCTGGCTTTGTACCATGGAGCGGCGATCAAACATGCTGAAAAGGTTGGTGTCATAATATTTTTGAGGAGTTTGTTACGGAAATGTTGGTCAGTGTTCAATCAATTTTCCAATATGGCATATTGACCATCTTACCTTGACCCGAAATGGATGACAGCCATCAGCATGCCTGTTCTTGGCTTGAAGTTCACGCAGATCAGCTTTTACCATATCTCTTATCTTCTATACATATAAAATGCTTTGTCCTGAACGACCGACTTACTGACTGATGGATCAATGCACAGCCTAAATAGCTGATCGTAGAGACCTGAAACTTGGAACTTGGTACGCATCCGATAAGAAAGGATTTTCCGAAAGTCCGAAAAAGGGGGGCAAAGTTTGTATGAGCCAACGTGATCCTATTTTCGACTTCTATGCGGACGAAGTCGTTTTATTATCTGTTTGGTAAACCTTATCACGGGGCTATGGAGTTATTTAACGATATTTTTCCCGCAGCTATGTGAACTGAGAGACAATCAGCTCGACATGGCAGACTGTCTTCATGACATCGAACAGCGCATGGCGACCGTCTCAGCTGAACTTGTTATTGGAAATGAGAGTGGTGAGGGTTCGCTTTAGATAGCTATAGATAACAAGTTGGGTCAGATGACCTGGGATCTGGGATCATTTTATACGCGTAAGTACTGACCCCGTGGTAATATCGGAATAAAAAACTTTGAAAAAGCTTTATTCCGATATTACCACGGGATTTCAGCTTTCAAGTGTCATGGCAATCGGTGATGTCACTTTAACGTAAGAAGTAGAGCAAACAAACTTCCGTATCCACAATCAACCCTATGAGATTGCATAGTGCGCGCTAACGCATAGAGCCGCAAATAAGATCAGTGGCGTAGCTATCGTAGGGCAAGGTAGTGCAGTACACCAGGGAGCGAAGGGGGCCCTCCAACCTCAGCTTTGAAAAGAGAGGAGCTTAAAAGAAAAAGAAAATCTTGTGAGCAGACTCCAGATTCGAGCCTGTATTCGCATTTTCTTCTATTAAACACATAGAGATGCTACCCCTCATTGAGACGAACGTATGGATTTAGCCTACTAGGCATAAATTGAAATCACTTACTGTATCCTATTCCTTATTCCTACCTATAATTTTGAAGACCAATATAGGTTTAAACTACGCGGAAAGAGGGGACGAGCGCCCGATTCTTTCCCTAGCTGCACATAACTACACTACTGAATAAGACGCTAATTCGCTAAAGTGAAGAGAGCATCCCAAAATTGACCAATCATAGGGCCGCATTTAGCGCAGTGCGTTCACTTATCCAAGAGCAACTTAAGTACTGATTGCGAATACAGGCACCAGTAACTCACACACATTTACAATTAATTTAAATAACTAATGAAGTTTTAATGCACACAAACCTCCAAAGTATATGGTTTTATTCCAGCCTATTCCAAAACCATTGAGAAATTAGACAGTTGACGTAAGATTAATCATTTTATAGCTCCTTCTAAAAAACCGTCAGCGTCTGAAGATGAAAAAATTCGGAAGCAACTAATGGAGAAGATGTTGAAGGAACTTGAAAGGTCTAAAACCATTTATGAGGTGAGAACAAGGAATTTTTAATCAACAAACCCCAAATCTTTTAAAGAATTTATTTTATTTTACGTAATACATGACTTTTAATTTAGAAGTTAATTGATGACAAGTGACCTTATTAATGTTGTCCAGCCGGGCAAGCATGACCGGAGATATTTTATCCACAGGGAAAGGACAAAATAGTCTTTCCCGCTGTCAGTTTTGTCCACCCCCCGAGCATGGGCGCAAGGGTGGATATACTATCCGGATATACTATAGGCGGGGAATAGATGTCCACGTGTAATGTCAAATGGGGATATACTTTTATCTTATCTCCTTTTTCCGTGCTTTAGCAGGTGGACAAAATAATTTTCTCTCTTGACAGAGGACATAACGGGTGGCCATACTTTTTATCCTCGGCCTTTGCTTGCTGTACGGGATCGTACCGGGTGCTGCTGCTTATGATGTAAAATGATAGAATATCAGATAGCTTTAAGGGTATTATTGTCAAGATAATTAATTAACTTAGGATGATTTTAATGAGTGCGATGGGCTTGCTGGCTAAAGGTGCACTGACTCAAGCGGGACGCCCAGTCGACGTCATTTGCCGGCGCGTGCGACCTACTTGAACCAAATTTCTGAGGTGTTCGATAATGTATCGAACACTTGCTCTGCAGGCATGCCGTTCTCTTTCTAGACGAGCATGCTACATCCTCGACCTCATCAGGTGAGAAGAGATCAAATGCAAGGCTATTGTGTGAAAAAAAATGTTTCAGGAAAAACTTGAAGCGGGTGCTCTCCAAATGGCATGGGTGGTCGGAGCTATTTGGACAAAGCAAAGGCAACAGGAGTTGGCTAAACACTTCGCAGGGACATTGTACTCGCTGCGGATTGCATCCGATCCGGAATACGCGAAACATTTTCAGGTGAGAATTGTATGTATCGTTTCTAATCAACTACAGTATGCGTCATAAGTCCACTATTAGTTTGCTACAATGATACTATCAACACTACTTGACAACACTACACTTTCGACTATGTTACAATAGTCATGGTCGCGAGGAGACTGGAGCAGTGGCGAGCGTTGTCCTCTCATGCTGATAGTTGAGGGTAGTAACCGAGGGTAGGTCGAGTACCGACACTCGGTTTTATAAACAGTTTTGTCAACAGTCATAAGGGCCAACAACAACAATCAACAACACACAACTACTATCCAACAAGTACTATCAACAAGTATTGGACTTACGAACTTCTCCTAATAGACGTTACACACAAACTTAAATACTTGAATTAAAAGTACTCAGTGTGATTATTATTTTCAACATGTTGTTAGCTATGTCTTTAGTTGTGTGAGTGGTATAAGCCGCCACCCGCTACACCAACCGACGCGTGGGTTCGATCCACAGGTTACGTTGTTATAATGTTCAAATAGTGCTGCACAGGTTGTAAACGTTACGGGGGGCAGAGACTTTTGATCGTTGATTGTTCCTAATTTTATGTCCCTACTATTACTATTTCAATGGGAAAGTTTGTATGTAGGTACCTAGTTTGTTAGTCCTTTACGCAAGAAAATATTGATATGAAATTTATTATGGTAGAATATGAGTAAACACTTGGGGCATGCTAGTTTATATTAAGGTACCTGCGGGGAATAAGGGTTCACCAGCCACCTTAAGGTGAAAGGGTACCGGCGCTCTCTCCATACAAACGTAGTCGACTGTTTCCTCCCTGGATAATGTCACTAGCACAAATAATTTTGTGCCATAAAACCTATAACTGCCATGACTATGCCTCTATGTTTTATTTTATTTTTCATTTTCTAATTTTCATAGAAATTAAGAATAGAAAAGAATGGTCATGGCAGTTATAAGTTGTATGCAACAAAACTATTTGCTTTAGTGTAATTATCCAGGGAGAAAACAGTCGGCTACGTTTAATATTATATGGAGAGAGCCCCCGGTACCCTTTCCTCTTAATTAAAACTAATTTAACAAATAAATAAAAACTAATAAATATTAATAAAAATCGTTAAAAAAGGTTATTAAATAAATATTTGCTTAAATATTGCGTAAGAACTTGCCAAAAAAAACTTCACGTGATTAAGGCTGCTTATGCTACCAAACGCAACGCGCCTAAGAAATACCCGTCGCTTACAACTAACTTTGTTGATTAGCACCGGTTTGGGACCCAGTACTACATTTAGTTAGGTCTCAAGCCCCGCAAGCAACAGCTGCAATACCTCGGGACACCGTTAGTCAATTCTGCGTTAGATGAAACCTTTTTATTAACCTTTTTAGTAACCTTTTTATTAATTTTAAGTAGACGGTAGTTTGACAGCATTTCACATAATATTTTTGTAAGACGAATGTCATCTCAGTCTGCCTGTGACCATGGGAACTGCACAGTTCCCGAAACGTCAGGTTTAAAATTAAAATAAAAAACGCGAATATATCCGTTAAAATATATTTATAAATTATTGTAATGAATGTGTTTTGTTTTTCTCAAAAGTGCTGAGATGGAATTGTAGGTGAGATCTTTACCGATATTTTGGGGTGATTTGAGACGAAAAGTTCCTTGTCATTTCAAAGCTAGACTAGTTTTAATTCTTAATTTTAGGATAGCTTCAAAACTATAGGAAATGTTTAGCTCAAAATCACACCAAATGTCGGTAAAAATCTCACCTAGGTACAATTCCATCTCAGCACTTTTGAGAAAAACAAAACACACTCGTAAAAATCAACAATTTTCACCAACGAAGGCGACCGGTGCCAGTAGTAACTATATTTAGTTGGCTGTGTACCAAGGTCATTGGCGTATGGACCTCCCTTAATGGACGGCCCCTAAGGAACTTCGTTCGAATGGCGTGTCCCGCGTTTATTTTTTCTTGTTATTTTCTCACTAATTTCACGGTAACTAACAAAACCTTTTATTGGCCCTTATTAACTGCAGAAAGCTTATTATTTAAATGTATTACAAAGGATACGTAGGTACCTGCCTACATGTTTCAGGCGGCAAGCAAAGAAATACTACCCGGTAAAAGTTCGTTATTGGGCCCACAAAGTTACGCCTCGCTCCAGTTGGAGTATACTTCCAGTTCTGATCAAAGGTAGATCCTTATATTACTTACTTAGCTATATATAGAAGAATAAAATAGAATAGAATATAATTTATTCAGACAAACACACGACATAATAAACACACAAATAAGAAAAAAGCTATTGCATCGTGCGAGCTTCGTACAGTCGTACCTTATACATACATACACGTTCAGCGATCGCTCGGCCGAGCTACATGGTAGGCGAAGTGTGGGTGTTGATTTGGTCGCCGCGCTCAAAGCCCGCAATACTATGCAATGGCTTAAACAAAAATAAGTAATGTGAAACAAATGAGAAACAGTAGGTACTTTAGAGATAGTAACAGAGGAAATAAATACATTAAATACACAGATAATAGGTAAAAAATATGTATCTGAAAAGTTGTGTGTTGCTCGAAACTCTTCTTCTATCTCTTCTTACGTAAAATAAATAATGATGGCAAAACTTCGACCAAAAATACCTACTTGTTTGCAAGGAGGTTAGGTTCTTGAAGTTCTTATTATGTGTAATGGCGAATACTAATAAAAAAAATGAAAAACACATGACTTTAAATGCTTACATCTTTTATCTACATCTAGTTCACGAAATACTATATATTTCATTGTATTATCTAGAAAAACGATTTCTATTATTTAATTATCTAGAAACTTTAAGCAGAATATTATTTATTTTCTTGCAGCCCTCAAAGTCCTACATCAAGAACAGGATCATCACGTACTGGGTCCCATGCTGGAGTCAGTGCCCTACGTAAGTAAATTAAAAAATCCAATAAAGCCAATTACTTTTAAAAGGATCAAGCGATTATCATTAGAAATATAAGGAAAGGTGCGTTCAAAACCTATACAATACATGTATGTATAGTTGTCAATCAGAAAAACCGGCCAAGTGTGAGTCGGACTCGCGCACGTTATCATAAATCATATTTTATTCACCATGTCATCACATTTCGCAATATTGGCAAGTCAATTACATAGATAATTCAAACACATAAACAGGTAAGTATTAGAGTAACAGTAGTGTTAATTATTAGGTAAATGCTATTTTAAAACATTATCTCTGAACAGCAGCAACTTATCACGAATCATGCAAATCAAAAAATGAATACGCCATATACTCAGAAATATTATAGACCCCTTCTATAATATTTCTGAGTATATGGCGTATTCAGTTTAAAAAAATTATGCATCTTGTTTTTAAATTTTGAAATTGCCTCACGAGGTAGAGAAGATTGTTATAAAGATCTATTTTAAGGCTTATGCCTAGTTTCTTTGTTTTAAATATTCTAGTTTTCGGTGTCATTAATTATTATTAGTTATTAGTATTTTTGTTATAGCGGCAACAAAAATACATCATCTGTGAAAATTTCAATTGTCTAGCTATCACGGTTCATGAGATACAGACAGACGGACAGACAGTGGAGTCATAATAATAGGGTCTCGTTTTTACCCTTTAGGTACGGAACCTTAAAAATTAAAATAAAACCTTAAAATCAGATTAACGGTGCAGCGAGCGGCGACGAAGTTTTCGCGCTTAAATTTTAAGACACCCCTTTCGTCGCGCAACGTGAGTGGATAAAGAACTTTTCACCAGTTTAGTGTACCGGTATCTTCATTATTCTTTTCCATTCTTCAGCGCCCTCCAGTCAAGAGTTCGCCGATTCTCTGTTCGCCTTCGTGCCGGAGTACCACGTCGACGCAATGCTAGAACTCTGCAATACATTGAGACTTTACATGCATCCAACTGTGGCTGTTACAGATATACCAGGTACCTACCTTTATTATTGATGAACACCGGCAGCACTCGCAAAATAGTGTGACATCATCGCGTTCCGCTCACGTTCCATAGCAACCAATGTTTCGTAAAATTTTGGTCATAATACAAACATATCGCTTATCTGGGCTTGTAATGGTGACGAGTGACGAGTAGCAGACTTAAATAAAGCAAAAAAAAAAGGAAAAAGAACATACTTATAAAGAAAAACAAAAAAACCAACACTTTTTTAGTAATATAAATTCATTTTCATCTCTAAATATTATTTGTTTTTACCAGAATGGGAAGAGCTAGTGGTCTCCTGCGCAGCATTTCTCTGTTCCGAGTTCGCGGACCAGCGGATAGTGTTAGCAAGCACTAGAGAATCGCTCGTCCAGACGCTGGCGTCGTTCGCCACGCAGCCGGCTACGATGAGGGCTATTGAGAGAGTTCCAGTCAAGCAGTAAGATAACTATATAATAAATTCAGCACAGCCCCTTAGCGATATCGCCAATTGACAGATTTTTGTAAGAAATTGACTTTTTTTTTTCTAACTCTAGACCACGTGACTTTTCGTTGGTCTACGTCAATTTCATTAAAAAAAACTGTAGATTGGCGATATCACTAATGGAAAGTAATTTTGTCCAAGGGGGCAGTACTTATATGCAGCGAGTTGCTCACAGCTAGTTGCGGATATATGTTTCTGTAATTTTCCCGTAAAATGCGCATGCACATTGCACATGCGGCTCTATGTCCTTTTTGAGTCTTTTCTACAACTAAATGGAGCCAGTATATAATGTTGTCGTTTCTTATTAAAGGCTCTATTAAAGACTTTTCGTGTTTTATTAAAGAAAGTGTGCCCTATTAGACTCTTCGCGACTTGATACGTATCTTATTTTCAGACAAATGTCAATGGTCGAAGAACTGGTCCGTCCTTATCAGAACCGTGCGTGGGCGCAGTCCAACTGGGTCCTGGTGAGGTTCTGGCATGGGACCGGGTTCGGATTCAGGCATAGGCAATGGCCTCATCTTGCTGCTAGGTAAGTGTATAAGGCTGCAGGACTGGATATTGTGTGGACAGATCCACACAATATCCAGTCCTGCAGCCACTTTAATACAAGTTAACAGATAATCCCAACTGTAGAGATAATATTATAAATCCAAAGGCCTTGCGCAGGGCCTTCGGGCCCTGCGCCACTTTTGTACAGGAGTGATTCGGAAAGTTTTAATGAGATCCTGGGTCCTCAATCTGCACCGAGGATGGTCATAGGAGAGTTTTTAGTTGGTTGTGGTGACGGGGTGACTGGTTTATAGATAATCCATACAAATATTATAAAGCTGAAGAGTTTGTTTGTTGGTTTGAACGCGCTAATCTCAGGAACTACTAGTTCGAATTGAAAAATTATTTTTGTGTGGATTGTCCATTTATCGAGGAAGGCTATAATTTGCTACTTTTTATTTTGATGTTCTCACGGAATCGGGACTAACGCGAGTGAAAGCGCTGGACGCAGCTAGTGTTTAAATAAATATTTAATACTTGTGCAGATACTTAAGAAGAATATTTTATTATTTTTTATTTTTTTTAAAGTGCACTGGCTAGTGTTATTTTTTTTTAAGTGCTAAGCCTGCACTGGGCTATCTGAAAATATTTTTAAGGAAAAATGCATCTTCAAAAATTGCGACTAAAACGAGACTCGAACTCGCATCCTTTGAATACCGTTCAAATGCGTTACCAATTCCGCCACTTAGTCAAGTACCGTCATAGTCGAATTTAAGAATCACATTAACCTCTTTTCGAATTAAGTTTCGTTAGCGACATCTGTTAGTATGAATTTACATTACATATAACTCGAAAGTTAACCATCTAGTTAACGTATTCGACAAGGGTTACATATCAAAATAACTAAGTTCGTTATAACTATGTTCGAAATAACTACGGTCATAATGCCTACTGTTCACAATACCTAATGGTTGTTTCACATATTTTTGAAATAACTAATGAACGAAATACCTAATGGACGAAATACCTACGGTTAATTTACCTACGTTCATTATAACTATGTTCGAAATAACTACGGTCATAATACCTACAGTTTAAAATACCTACCCCCTTATTCCAAAACGAAGTCTAAAAATTAAACTACGTTTTAGTGAGATTAAAACCATGGACTTAGATAAACGTTATTACAAAAAGAAGTTTACCGCTAAAACCAGGTTTGTCTGTCCTGTCAAAGATAAACTGCCGAGCACCCTAGTTTAACTAACTTAGTACGAAGTTTCTAACCTCAAAAAATTAAATTCTGACGTTCACCTTTTCCTCGTTACTCCAATTCTCGCTCCTTTTTAGGGTACCATACCCAAAGGGTAAAAACGGGGCCCTCTTACTAAGACTTCGCTATCCGTCCGTCTTCTGTCCGTCACCAAGCTCTATCTCAAGAACCGTGATAACTAGAGAGTTGAAATTTTCACAGATTTTAACAACATATTACGTAAACCTACTAAAAACATAAATAAGTAAATATTTTTAGTACGTACTTATGTTCAAAGAGGATATAATCACTACGTTTTCTTATGTTTTTGAGAAATTTAGGTTATTTTCATGTTTACTTAATTTTTTTTTTTATACTTCTAAAGGGGCAGGCAAAAGGCTTAAAGGCTTAACTCGAGCCGCGTTCCGATATACGCTACATAAATTGATGAATTTAAATACAACAACGTAATCGCGAACATAGAATAACAAATACAAGTCACACTATTTCACAATAATTGAACACACAATTTATATTTTTATCACTTTAGTATTCGATTTCTTATATAAGTTTTTAATATTTACTCACTTACCACCATTTTGTGAAAAGGAACGGTGTTTCGAACGCTGAACGAACAAAAGAATGGTTTGTTTCGAGTTTGCTATCTATTGTCTATGGTTGCGACTAAAACCAGGGATTTTCTGGTCCTTGGTCTATTTACTTTTTGTAATAAGAATCAATTTTAAACCAAAACCAGCACAAAAACCTAGATCTTTTAGTACAGGTTTAAACTATGGTTTTGCAGTTTTTTTGTAATAAGAGGGCTAATGTTTAAAATACCTAATGGACGAAACACCTACGTTTAATTTAACTACAATTAATTCAACTACGGTTTTTCACCTGCGGTTTAAAAAAAAACAATTTTATAAAATACCCTAACCAAGTAAAATGGGTAGAATTCGCTTCTAGCACTCGCCGGCCGCTGCCGCGGCACCGCTCGCTTCGCTCGCTCGGCTCGTGCATTGTGGTTGCAGTTCTAACATAAACCTAACCTATCCATGTCGGTTCTGGGTAGGGGGTGTTCCGGATGGGTCTTTATATGCTGCCCTAATCAAGTCAAATAGGTAAAATTCGTCTCTAGTTGCGTGATAAAGGCAGTATATAAAGACCCACCCGGAAAACTCCCTACCCAGAACCGACATGGATAGGTTAGGTTTATGTTAGAACTGCGACCACAACGCACGAGCCGAGCGAGCGAAGCGAGCGGTGCCGCGGCAGCGGCCGGCGAGTGCTAGAAGCGAATTCTACCCATTTTACTTGGTTAGGGTATTTTATAAAATTTATTTTTTTAAACAGCAGGTGAAAAACCGTAGTTGAATTAATTGTAGTTAAATTAACCGTAGGTGTTTCGTCCATTAGGTATTTCGACCATTAGGTATTTTAAACTGTAGGTATTATGACCGTTAGTTATTTCGAACATAGTTATATTGAACTTAGTTATTATAATGTGTAGCCCAATCGACCGTTAGGTATTATGAACTTATGTGAATCGACCGTAGTTATTTCGAACATAGTTATATTGAACTTAGTTATTATGATATGTAACCTCGACAAGAGATGAAGTTCGAGTCTCGTCTTAGTCGCAATTTTTGAAGATGCATTTTTCCTTAAAAATATTTTATTATTGGCAAAATGTCAAATCGGTAGGTGCTTTTCTTTCAATATTTCTGACCAATTCAATTTAACTTTAAAATGTCGAGAGGACTTTGAATCAAATATAAATAATAACATTAATTCTCTTATCAGACTACGAAATCCCGAAATAAAAATATATTATAACACCCGACTGAAGTTAATTTCTTCAATATTTTACTTCGAATGATCGGTGTCTCTAAGATATTGGCAATTCTTTATTCTGGATTTATTGGTTTAATAATCCAAATGGACGGCGATGTCTGCTGATAAATTACATCTAACTTAGGCTCGGTCAAATTGAATTGATTTAAGTTATGGTTTATGTTTTGGAAAAAGAAATAAGGTGATAAGTTAAATAAATAATCTTTTGATTTATATACCTACCTACTTACTCACGTTGATCGACCTGGAGAAATGGGTGTCTTCAAATTGAAACGCGAAAATTGCGTCGCCGTGCGTTGCACCGTAAATAGATAGATAAATAGATATTATACACTTATTTCACCATAAAAACAAAACACAAAGTAATTCTAACAAAGTACTAACATGATATTAAAACAAAAACTAAGTTAAATAAAAATAAGAAAATTATAAAAAACTAAAAATGAAGAAATATGGCACAATGGGCGGCCTTATCGCTAGAAGTGATCTCTGTCAGGCAACCTTTGGATGGACAGGAATTGAAGAAAAATAAATCTGATTACAAAGTTTTTTTTTTTCATTTTTCTGATAGACAACTATAGGTAGATACATTACGTAGGTATTTGTTGGTTTTGAACGCACCTTTCCAACTATCTTTTTTTTTAATGATCATTAGTCAGACATTGCAACTGTAAAATCTTAAATGGGAAAATATTACTTGGTCTCTGCAGAGGCCAGTAGAAATTTAAGTATAAAATAGTAGTTTACTACACAAGGTATGTAAGCGAGCTATTACAGAACAAGATCCAATATGGCGCCCGTGCGAGCGCAGCTCGCAAAGGGCTCTATGGATCGAGTGCACCCGAGATATTTAGTCGCACGAGCGAGCGAAGCGAGCGAGGGCGAATATAATTCGAGGGTGTAATAGCTACTTACAACCGAGGTAGGTATACTACTTTACATCATTCATGCGAGGTAAATATAACATTTTTGTACGACATCTTCGGCTTCAAGATGACAGAAATCAGGCGTGCCGACCACTTATTCATCAGACGAAGTACTTGACATGATGAACTAGCATAAACTTGTTTGTTCTTTTTTTAAATTTTAATACAGTCGTCGCAAGTGAACAAACATTTAGCACATGATTTAGTTCAAATTAAATGCCGCCATTTTCATTTTTTTACAGTAAAAAAGGTACGAACTCAAATTCTATGAGTAAAAATCATTTTATAAAAAAAAAATGTTTAACCAAGGAGTTTTGTATAGCTTGAACTGAAATGATATACCGCCATTTTCATAGTTTTTTTTTTCAGTAAAAAGTTTCGTAATTTTATAAGAAAAGAGATTGGTTAACCAAGGAGTTTGACATAGCTTGAATGGTAAAGTGAACTTTACAATTCAAGCATTCACCCTATGCTTGAATGGTAAAGTGATTTGAAAATGGAACGTTCCATCTAAACAATGCACTGTGTTGTACATGACAACTTACACAGCCTCTTACTATACTAGTAAATCCTACTTACCGAGCAGTATGATGTAAACAATATAAAAATTTAGGCCTAAAGGTAATCAAGTTTTTTGTTTTCATGTTAGTAACGAATAGGCTCTAAGAATACTACTGGACCGATTTTGATGAAACTTGGTATGAGGATACATTGGCTCATTGGGAGTAACATAGGTTACTTTTTATCTCGATATTCTTACGAGATCGGGAGTTACGCGGGTGAAACCGCGTAGCGCTGTTAGTCATACATAAAATATTTTCTCAAACACTAGGATAACACAATGACATTTAGATACCCCTGTTTATATATTCGTTTCGTATACATGTATAATTTATATGTTGTTTACAATCAGGTACGGCGACAGAGAGCCGACGGTAAACAACTTGGGGGCTAAAGTAGACGCTGGTCTCATGAGCCAGTGTTTCGGTAAATATTTCATTACATTTGTTATGTCTTTTAGCTTAGGTTTTATGTTTCATATAAATATTGTAAATTAAGTTACGTAGTTGAAATACTGGAGACAATAGAGCGCTGTTGGCTTAGTGGTAGATATCTCGACTTTCATTCCATGGGTTCGAATTCCGGCCGTGCACTAATGTATTTTTATTAGGGAAAATGTGCACTAATTGACATTGCTCTTCCGGCAAGTTCTTAACTCTGGATACGGTCGCCAAAGCTGAGGGAGTGTATTGGTACTGGGCAAGGCTACTCCATCCTCATGCAAAACGAACTCAACTAAAGAGGTCTATTTGCAGAAAAACAGCTGTTTTCTCTTGGTCCCAGGATTTTGTACCATTCATGGGACCACAAGGGAGAACTATTTCTCATAGTCCCATTTCTATGTTCAGTAATGTATTTATCCTCCTGTATCGGGTGTCAAAAAGGTAGGTTAGGTTAGATATTGTGACGACCGTTTAGTTTTTGACTGTTAAAAATAGCTAACACAACACAACCATGGGACAACGAGAAACGGTTCTCCCTTGTGGTCCCATTAATGACACAAAATCCTGGTACCACGAGAAAATAGCAGGAGAAATAGCCCATTAGAAAAGGAGGGGAATATGATAAAAATGAAAGGAAAAAATAAATTACAGTCGATCCGAGTTCGGGAAGTGGGAGGGGGGGGTTTTTAAGGGTAAAAAATTGTTTATCTTGATTTCCGGCAAAACTACAAGTCCTATGGAAAAAAGTTAAATGGCAAAGTTGTAGGTAATAAAAAGATCTACAACTTTTGTATTTACAATTTTTTCACATAACCTCAAAATTTAGGTGAAAAATTCAAATACACAAGTTTTTGGTTTTTTATTTTTATCTTTGTCAAAAATGTTTTTTTTTCTACGAAATTTGGTGAAAACTTACCTTATTATGTCCCAAATACACTGTAATTTATATGATTTATATTTATTATATAGGGGGGGGAGGGGCCTCCCACTTCCCGAACTCGGATCGACCGTAATTTATTTTTCCTTTCATTTTTATCATATTCCCCTCCTTTTCTAATGGGTTTCATCCTACTGTAATTTTTTTTTTCATTTTTTACCATTTTTGAGGGCTTCGGCCCTGGTCTAATATACAAATACAAGAACTGGAGACAATATGGCTTGTATTCATATTTTTCTTCACCTAGGTCCATGCCCATCAGTAGTAATCCAGAGTCGGATCAGGGATTATTTGGCTCAGCATCCGGTTGCAGCGGCTGCGTTCCTCAATTCTTTACTGAGCCAATTGAACTGGGCGTTTTCTGAGTTCATCACTATGATGCAAGAGGTATTTGTACCACACTTATAATACTTATTGTAAATCGGAAAGTTTGTTTGTTCCCCTACCTTGACTCTTAAAAGACTGGGGTCAAGGGAGGGTATCGTACTCTTGTCCGAATGACAATAGCTCGATGATCAACATCCCGATGTCTCTATCTCGGAGGTACGTTTCGTCGATGGGAACGACCTCGAAAGATCAGTGCCGCAAAGGGTTTCTACCTCGACTGGTCTTTTCCAGATTCATAACACTCAGTGCAAAGATAGGATATTTCTGTTTGGACACTTAATTTACCTTTGATTACTTTTGAGCATTTCAATTATAATATTTAAGGGAATAACTGTAATCCTGGGTCACAGCTCACGTTATTGCGGGAAGCAGAACCACAAATTATGTGGAAGTATATTTATTTGTTCCATCGTCACTTTTAAACAGGTAGTCCTTGGTATGGAAATTTCATCCACATTTCCCATTGAATCGAGGCCTTACCTGGCTGAACCCGGCAGTAGTTTTAATAAGTTTTTTTTTAAATACGGTTCTTGCCAATTTCTTCTTCTTGGTCTTGAAAAGTTCTAATTTTACCCGACTGCAAGTAAAGGGCTATATGTTTTTGTGTCTTTTAAGATAGGTTCTTGAAGTTTCTCTATTTTCCTAGATGGATAGAGTCCACGTAGATGCTCAACTTGAGTCGCGTCAGATCAAGCTGTGCGCGACCTGCTTTGATCTGTACCACGGGCTGGCTCGAGCTCTCGAGATGACCATGTGTCTGGCTCCGACCCTACTGTCTAAACCGGAGTCCTGTGACGGACAGAACGAGTTGTTATTGGGCAGGACTTGTCAAGTAAGTAAGTTGATTACATTTTAAGTTAGAGTCTGTAGAAGCTTGAAGCCATGTCAGATCAAACTCGAGCGCGCCTAGCGATTAAATTGACATTTAAGTGTAGGCATCAATAGGATAGGAGTGTCTTAAATATTAAGGGGAACTAAACATATTTTTGAGATTCGTTTAAGTATTCGGGCGTAATTCTTTTAACGCTCGGTTGGAGATCGAACGAAAGTCTGGTTGTTTGTTTCATCCTCACAGTCTAACAACTTGGATTATTTACACAGGAATGGAATTTTTATATCACAAATTATGTCATACATTAAACAAAGAGCAAAGGACGAAGTAGGGATCCTTGAGGTACACCGTTGTTATGCTGCTTACTAAATAGCATTTAATGGCCAATGCGGTCAAATCATCTTGTCAAGTTTTTTTTATATGGCGTAAATGTTTAACTACTATCGTTGCCTGATCATAAGTGACGATGCGGTCTGAGCACCTGTTCACACGTGCCTTGTAAACCCTAAATTGTACACGTCAGGAAAGACAGACTCAGGCAAACGATACCATTCCCTAGCGGTGCGAAGAAGGAATGGCGAAGTAAATACTTAGTTAAATTCGGGTATCAAGGATTTGCACTAAGAACCGAAGTCATAAAGTTTGCCTAGTCGTCCGACTCTAGAAGGATAATAGTAAAATTAGAATGTGCAGTATTGTGCAGTCCTGTTTAATTCTTTGTCGCCAGATATTGATGGCAGTGATATCCCGCGTATGTATCCGAGGAGGTGGCGGTGCAGGATTCGCTCGTCTCGTCTCCCGCGGACTGCCTGACACGGACAGGGTGCACTATTACGTGGCTTTAGCACCAGTGGCTGGATGCTTGATCAGGATGCTGGATCCTAAACTGATGCCTGATGTTAGCTTTGGTTTTTTTAATATAAACAACAGCTTATGTTTATTATTACTCATCATCATCATCATCTTCCTGCTCTTATCCCAATTCATTATGGGTCGGCGCAATGTTTTCTTCTTCCATTCACTCCTATTAGTAGTCATCTCATCGTTCCCATTCATCCATCTCAGCTTGTGTTTATAATTATTATCAGAAATAAAGTTTGGTTAACGTCAACCTTGGGTAATGCAGTAATGACTACCAAAATTATATAAATTTTGGAGTTGCTTGCATCAACATTTACGAATAATGGTTAATTTCGCACATACCTATCTAATATTCTCTGCAAACCTAACACATAGACATAGGTACATTGACCGCAACAAAGCGAAATAAATAGTTCAACATAACGTCTATCTCCCTTTTTTCACTCACCTAGCGCGATAAAATGTAAGTCCATTGCATTAAAATCTTTCATTTTCACAGCATTTAGACAAGGTGACAAAAGCGCTCGTCTCGGAGCCATTGTTCCGAGTTGACGGTCTGGAGTTCATGCTTGGAAAGCCGAAGGATAAACATTTTTCTTTTCATAAATGTTAGTATTTTTCAATATATAATGTTCTCTAATGAAACCAAGCTTTTGGAGCAAAGCCAAGCAAGGTTGTTTGCTGCGATCATTTTTATAGGAGAGATTTCCAAATGTTTTATTAAGAGTGGCCCACCAGAATAATTTCCATAGGTATTCGAAATCCCATCTTCCTAAAGCATAATGGCAAAACACTGAACAATAATTATTTGTTTGCAAGGAGGTTAGCTTCTTAAAGGGCCTTTGTGTAACGGCTTCAGATGCTGATGAAAAAAATTAAAAATACGTGACTTTAATTGCTTATATCATTTTTACACATCTATTTCACGAAATACTATCAATTTCATTGTAATCTAAGTAGAAAAACTGGAGTTTGTATTTTATTCTATTTGTCGCAAAACGTCCATTTCGCAAAATGTCGCCTAGTCGCAAATTGTCTCTTTCGCATAATGTCTCTTTCTTTATGCTCAAATATTGCCTTGCTATCATAATTAACCGGAATTATTCGTCCAAGTCGAAGTGGCTTTGCAGTTATTTAAATGTTCATCCATTTACCTTAGTATTTAAAGTAAAAGGGTACCTGCGCTCTCTCCATACAAACGTAGTCGACTGTTTCCTCCTTGGATAATGACACTAGCACAAAATATTCATCTTAACCCACCAGATCCGGAAGACGTGACATTTGAAGAATTAAGAGCCCTAGAACAAGTAATAGACCGTCTAAGAGTAGCCCGCGACACTTTCAGAGGCAAGTCGCCTGGTTCAAGTGGAGCGCAGTCAGATCTGCTCTGCACTATCTGTTATGCTAGACCTGCTGACACTGCCTTTGTGCCATGTGGACACCATTCTTGCAGGTAGGTGGTATTTCATTAAAGATTTTTGTAACGCAATTCCTTAACCCGGGTTAGAGTTAGCGGATGGGGGACCTAGCCCAGAAAAAATGTTACGCGTTACAATAAAAAATTTAAACGAAAAACCGTAAGATAAACTGTTAAGGTTTGTACTTACTATTAAAACCAAGGACTTGATATTTAAAAAGCTCTGTCATTTCAAACATCTATGTTTAACCTTATCTATACTTTTAAATTGCTTTCTACAGACTGACTCACTGACGGAACAACGCACAGCCAAAACCGCTGATCGTAGAGACCTGAAACTTGGAGGGTGTGTCTTTGTATGACGTAGGCATCCGATAAGGAAGGATTTTCCGAAATTCTACGCCTTAGGGGGTGAAACAGGGGGGCAAAGTAATCTAATAAAAACACACTGCTTGCATAATTTAATTTTACCTGTAATCTTATACGACTTAGTGCTATTGAAACAGAAGCGAATCTCCCACATATCGAAAATATCTCAAATGAAAAAAATAGGTAAAGGAACTTCGGTCCAAACGCGTGTGCCGCGGTGACCCGTTCATTTTTTTAAGAACTTTTTAACTTGGGGCGGTCAGTCTGGTATAGGCCGTCTAATTCTGGTCTGAACTGGATTAATTATGGTTTTTTTTCTTTGATTCCAGGGCTTGTATAATGCAACACTTATTGAACAGCAAACAGTGCTTCTTCTGCAAAGCTGATATCGACTCGGTTCGTGAAATTGAACCGGCTAACAACTGAACGTTAACAATGGAACCATCCAAGATGGCGGACTCGTTCGAGATAGATAATTTTAAATCTATTTTAATCTCGTCAATAATGTATTATTTTTTCGAAATAATTTATTAATAAAGGTATTTAATAGTTTTTTTGTACGTATGTGTGAGTATTATTGAAAAATAAGTCAATTAAGTACGCTTTATTTCCTTTTAAAATAATAAACTGCTCAAAAAAAGTTACGTAGAAGTTTAGTGTTTAAAATGTTGGCAGTGGGTCTAAATCTGTAGATTGTTAGAAATCTTCTTTAAGTGTTTACGGCTTGTTTAAGGTCCCTTGTTGTATCCTAGGGGGGCATATCCATAGTACGCTGCTACGGGACATTCGCAGGTCCCGCGGGGCCCCGGCGTACCACGGGGTCCCATTGCACCTAAAACATCATATTAGTTAGAGCTTCATTAAAAACTAGCTGTCCTGTCAAACGTTGTTTTGAATTATACAAAAAAAGGAATAGAAAAAATCTGAGGATAAAATGGAATGTTCGATTCTCGTCAGACCTAACGAATATACACAAAAAAAACAACATACAGACGAATTGAGAACTTCCTCCTTTTTTGAAGTCGGTTAAAAAATTACATACAAATCGGTTCAGCCGTTAAGGTGGAGTTAGGCAACTAACACCGCGACATAAGAATTTGAATAAAACGACCTGTAATTATAGTTTTACCTTCTCGTCCTGAATCTCCTCTAGGCCCCGACCTGCCCTCTGGCCCCGGAGGCCCCACTGGTCCCTGAACTCCCCGGGGCCCCTCTGATCCTGGTAGCCCCACGCCCTGGGGCCCTCGTTCTCCTTTGTCACCTTTTACCCCACTTGCCCCAGGGGAGCCTGGTTTGCCTGCTTCGCCTGGTTCTCCAGGATAGCCACGGGGACCTAGTTCCCCTGGATCGCCTGGTGTTCCTATAAATATGTTTTATTGTTACCGCCTGTTAGTAGGTATAAATGGCAAGTCAAAGTAATTCATTAATCAAAACAAACAAACACACAGACAGACAAAGCTCTGTTTAAAGAACTTTCTGTCGTCAGACCTGGACCTTACTCCGTTTTTTTTTTTAATTTTAATTTTTATAAGGGTTTCGTACCTCAAAAGGTAAAAAAGGAACCCTTATAAGATCAATCTCTTGTCCGTCTGTCTGTCTGTCTGATTTTCTCAGGAACTGGGAGACCTAGCAAGTTTTTTCACCCAATGCGGTAGTAACTGCTTATTTTCTTATAATTATTTCAAATCTTTAAGAAAGAAAATGGTTGTATGTAAAGTCGGTTTACTAACGATAACTTTACGTGATAACGTCATAAGTAAACGATGAAAATTGAGTTTTCTATTTGTCACTCGTCACCATAGCATAAGCCCAGATGAGCGATATTATTACAACAGTATTAGGAGTATTTAAATACTCTGTTCCCTAACGGGAACGGACGCATCAGGGTAATGTTACCATGACGCATGACGTCACAATGTCACCATGAAGCATGACGTCACACAATATTACCATGACACTTTTTTGTGAATGCAGGTGTTCCACCAATTTATTAGACGTTATCATGTAGTTGATTAAATTATCATTATTCCTTATAAAATTAGGTTAATATTTACCTGGTGGTCCGGGGAGGCCGGTTCGACCCGGTGGGCCCCTTCGTCCATTAACTGATGTTGTCGTCGGCAATGTTGCGGTAAACTCGTGCAGTTTTTCTGTTTAAAAAAAACAAATCACTATGATCTCTTTTTTTTTAAATACACAATGCATATTAGCTACCCACATACCTCTGATTAGGTCTTCACAAATATTTCTTATTTCACCTTCTGATATGGATGGCATCTGTAAATGTATTTGTATTTCAATATGGAAAGAAAGAAAGAAAATATTTATTACACTACAACGTTTATTTAACAAATATTTAGGTAACATTTATTATTTGTATAGTGACCGCAAATCCTGCACCCGGACTATGGTCCTTCGAGTCGGATCTACAGCGAGAGACCTAACGATATCGCAGTACCAGATTTGTACAGGATTTAAAAAATCAGTCAAGTGCGAGTCGGACTCGCATACGAAGGTTTCCTAACCATGTTGTATGAGAGCTCTACTTAACTTATTTTTTCTGTTTTTAGTATTTGTTGTTATAGCGGCAACAGAAATACATAATCTGTAAAAAAAACAACTGTCTAGCTATCACGTCGTTGGTTAATTAGCTAACCCTTTCAAGTCGCGAAAACCTTTCTGAAAATGTAATTTTAATTGTAAATACAGCAGTTGTATTCACCTGTGAAATCTGACTGTGTGGTGCGGGTATCCCTGGGGGTCCAGCAGATCCCGGCATTCCGGGAATACCGTCCAAACCGTCCCTACCTGGTAACCCCGGCATTCCTGGTTCACCTTTCTAAAAAAATAAAAAATATGTCGCAGATTTAGCAACGCCAATTGTTAGCGCGCCGCAGAGTTAGCAGCGCTATCTGTATTCGTGCATAGAAACTTCGTTAATTCAGTGTACGTTTCGAAGTACTTTGAAATAATAAAAGTTGTGAAACGACTGGCTCCTGCGTCATGAGAGGCGGGGCTAAGCAACAGGATAAAAAGAGCTGTAGGCTCGTGTTCGGGTCGGTCTGCTGCTGGTTGTCGCCGTGCCTAGTGCCTGGCGCGCGGTATTTTGGAGATTGTAATCTCGATTAATCGGACGGATCCCTGGGTATTTTGTAAGTGTGATTATTGATTGTGATAAATTAAATGTTGAGCAGAGTATCTGAATTCTTATTTTAATTGTTTACGATGAGTGACGCGGAGTCAGGCTCGGAATCATTCGCCAACGCTCGGCCTCCCCGCGACAAATATATATTTTTATCCAATTTTTGTTTTAAGTTTCACAATTTATGCATCATAAAAAAATTATAAAGTATAAATTGTGCGTTAAGGCGTACTATGATACCTTTAATAATAAATAACATAAATGGTCATGACTTTAATTGCTCCATTTCAAAAATATTGTTTTTTTTTTATAAATATTGCAGGACATTCCACACATCGCCATCAAGTAACTAGACTTGTGTTATGGGTGCTAGACAACGGATATACTACTTATATACTTTTCTTTTGAAAATATATACTTATAATACATAGAAACAACCAGACCACAGACAAATATCTAAGCATAACTACTTGTCTGAGGCGGGAATCGAACCCGCCACCCTGTGTTTGGCAGTCCGGCATGGTGACCGTTGTGCCAACCGGGTCGTCAAAGTTTCTAAGTTTCTTGTGTCTTCTGCTGATTGGCGAGGACATCTCGAAGACACATCCTAACTTTGTTTTTATGACGACTCAGTGTGAGTGATCTCATGCGGATGATTCCAACTAAATAACAAATATTTGACTTTGAATTTGAAATTAATCTTACCAGTCCCCTTTCACCCTGAGGCCCAGGTGGTCCCGCAACGCTTGCAACTTGCGGTGTGATGCTTGATGTTCCTGCAGGACCAGGGGGTCCCATTTTACCAGGGGGGCCTTCTGAACCCTGTTAATAAAAAGAAATGGTTGTCTGTAAAGTCGGTTTACGGACGATAATTTACGTGATAACGTAATAAAAACATTACATTACCTTGTCAATATCATGACGCGTTCCCGGAACATGACGCATGACGTCATGTTTTTTGTGAATACAGATGTTCATCAATTTATTAGACGTTATCACGTAAAAAAATATTATATTAAAGCTCTATAAATAATAGGGATTCTATTCTTAGTCCTGAGAATTTCAAATTAGGTTTTACCTGTGGTCCTTCAGGCCCCCTTTCTCCAGCGGGTCCTTGGATCCCTGGGAACCCACGGTCACCGGGTCTTCCAGGCAATCCCATAGGACCTTGGGGCCCAATAGGACCCTGTAATAAAAAAGAATAACGATTATGATATTATACAGGAAAAGTATTTTTGTAGTGCACATTTTTTTTTTGCTGAATATATGTCAGCAGTGGAGTACATTTACGCAAAAAAATAAATAAATACTTAATGTGAAAAACTTCCTGCAATTTCTAAATTATTGGGTATCTCAGTATTGATACACACAGTGACGCGTAGGTACCTACCTTCATTTAGAGCGCGCTATTAAACTCGCTGGCGCTAGTATTGTGTCCATGGACTTCGTCGTTTTGTTAGAAACACTTAAATGGTTATAGCTCTGAGAGTTTTTGAGTTAGCTCCAAAATAAAAAAAACAGTATTTTTTATTTTAATGTGCTTAAAACATACCGAAATTTGTGCACTACAAAAATACTTTTCCTGTATAATATAATTTTTGAAAAGAAAACTTCTTTTAGCGCGGTACGCATATTTTTAGATGAGATAAAATCTCTGAACTCGCGACACCGTTACGAGACGCAGCTACAGTATGTGCATATATGCATGTACGTATATTTTGTAGTTGTTTATTAAATAAGTTGTTTTTTATGTTTAAATTTTTTTAATTAGAAGTTTTCACTTCTGTCGGCACTCCCGGAGTGCAACCGTTTTGATTTTTTATTTTATAAATGTTTTTGTAATAATTACAGTATTTCCGTTAAGTCCTGGAGTCCCCCTTTCTCCTGGATTTCCATCTCTTCCAGGTCTACCTGATGAGCCTTTTTCACCTTTGGCGCCTGAAAATTAAAAAAAGAAAATCAGTCATTTTTCACCAACTTCAAAAAAAGAGAAGGTTCTTAATTCGATAAAGTTTTTTGTATATTTGTTATTATTATCACTATCACTACATAGTATAAAACAAAGTCGCTTTCTCTGTCCCCTATGTCCCTATATCCCTTTGTATGCTTAAATCTTTTAAACTACGCAACGGTATTTGATGCGGTTTTTTAATAGATAGAGTGATTCAAGAGGAAGGTTTATATGTATAATACATGCATAATATAGCCATGCCGGGGCGGGTCGCTAGTATTTGTATAAAATTAGAAAAATCATCAAAAGAGCAGTGAGAGAGTGGTGGGGTGGGCCTGCAACTCAGAAGGTTTTGTTTCCCACCGTCTAATATTTCTGTGTAGATATTATTTTGTTTGGGTTTCCGTATGTATTTACAAAAAAATAGTACATTGCGATACGAAGTGTGAACGCGAGCGTGGCAAAAGCCGAGATGGAATGATCAATCCACACGTGTATCGTACGACGTTTTTTATCACAGTTGCGAATAAAAAAATACTTGTTAAAATAATAAAAAGTTTTTAAGAATTTTAGGTTATGTTTACTATTTTTTGTTAATTACACTCCCGAAAGAAGACTTTTAACCTATACAACCTCGTCTGACATACAATATTTTTTAGGGTTTTTTTTCATTTGTTTTTGCGTCGGCGGTTAAAAACAGAATATAATGGTAAGGAAAAAATATATTTATGTACCTAAAGAAAAAACAAAATAAAAACAAAACTCAATTTTTAATTATTTTCAAAGATGTTATCACGTAAAATTATCGTTCGTTATTAGACTTTAGAGACAACCTTTTGAAAAGAAGAAAAAAGGTACCAACAAAGAGTTTTAAGCCAGCAAGGCTTAAAAACTCTTTGATGGTACCTTTTTTCTATACGTCAAAACAGTATAAGCTGGGTTCCCACGGTGCGTAGTTCTGCGGATCATCACGCACAGCCGACGACCGCATGTACGGCAACGCACACAGATTCCAACAGTGCGTGTCGGTCTGTATCTATCTTTTAATAGCTTCATTTCAAAATGCAAAGTGAAAGAGAACGTATCGTCGCTGCAGCTGCGGCTGTGGTATTAATTAGCAATTACCAAATTATGTTCCATAAAGTTGGTTCATTTTGATAAAGATTCAAAAATTCAAAAATAAGTTCGTTTGTCCACTCCATTTCTCCGCAAGTTCCGCAACCAACTACACACAACACCACTACTCGTGTTTAAACAAGTTCTGACTTGTTTACGTACAAACAAGTTCTGACTCGTCGTCTGTGCTACGACACGCACCTTTGAAGTTACCGCCTCGCGACGGATACCGGCGCACCGCCACAGACGTCCTGTGCTACCACGGACGAGACCCTTCCCACGGTGTGTCGTGCGAGCTGGTCCGTGGTCCGTCCGCGATATCACGGACCGTGGGAAGCTAGCTTAAGATAAATTATGAATGTTTCATCCTCAGAACAATAACTAAAGTTAGTTATTGTTCTGAGGCAGTAAGATACGTATTTGACTTATCGGGATAGCGTATTATTTTAGCACTAGGTAGTTGAATTTTTTTTTTATCGCACGCGTGTATAATACGTTGCATTATGAGCCTAAAAGCGGTTTAATAAGATCCACTTTATGAGCAACTGTGATAAAAAGTATATAACTATTCTACCCGTTGTCACTATAATAAAATCACAAGCCTAATTATTATTTTCCCGGGTCTTAATCGCTATTTTATGTTTTTATTTCTCTTACCTCGACGTTTCGACTATGTTACAATAGTCTCCTAGCAGCTGAAAAGACGCTCAATCGCGTCTTTTTTATTTAATTACTATGAATACAAATAGTGTGAGTTTAAAAAGTTTATCACAAGCCTAGTTTCTTAGCTTGGGGTTACGCGGCGGTGGGTATAATTCCTGCAATATTTAATAAACAAAATATTATTTTATTAAATTCAGTATTCACCTTGTATAAGAGAAGCGTTAATGTTAGCGACTGCTCCAGGGGGCCCTGGTGGGCCAAATTCTCCTCGTAGTCCCGGGGGCCCTATTGGTCCAGGTAGCCCCATTTCACCCTAATAACAAATTACATAAAACTAAACTCTGAGATTACATTTTTAGTTTAATAAAATTGTAAAATTATTATAATTTACTTTTTTGCCGTCAGCTCCTGGCAGACCCGCAAAACCGGGTGGACCTAAACCTCCAGGTTCACCTAAAAAAAATACAAAATTAATAAAAAAATACTACAAAAAAAAATAAACATTTTGGAATTTATGAGCCAGAGTTTTCACATAAATTATGTTTTAAAAACTATGTAGGTACTACACCTTTTTGTCCGGGAAATCCCATTTCTCCTTGGGGCCCTCTACGACCCGGTTCGCCGGGTGGACCCGGAATTTCTGGTCCAGTACCCTATATTTAAAAAAAATACCTTGTAAATTATTATTAAATTCCGTTAACCCAAAAAAAGAGAAGAAAAAAGTAAATCGAAAATACACAGAATAAAGTGATAAAATAAATAAATACTAAAAAATAAATAAGTATTAAGTATGTATTTATAAAAAACTTACGTTTATAACAGTAGTTAATCCAGGAATGCCTCGTTCTCCTTTCTCCCCTTTTTGTCCTAGTGGCCCTTCGGGGCCTTTAACACCACGAATACCCTAGAAAAAAAATATAATTTAGCATATTAATATTTCCCTACACACTGTTTCAAATGATCAAAATAGGTAATTATATTTTCTAGAATTCAGGGTTGTTGGTAATTGCTTAATGTAACAGTTGAGGGCTGCATATTATTAACAATCAACTTTTGTTCCACGACTCTGGAAATACGAACATTTTTAGGAAAATTTCAAAGCTATGTGTCATTTCGAAAATCAGCTGATTTTTTTATATAAAAGTTAGAACATAAAACTTAAAAAATAAGTATAACTTTAAGATTACTGACCTCTCCGTGTAGGTAACAGCTGATTTTCATCAATCATAAGATATAGCGTAGGAAGAAAAATAAAGTTCTTTTAAAGGGTACAATGATGCGTTCCGAAGGCACTTATACTACTTTAATTTTTAAGACGCTTCATACTTCATAGTCATGCATTGTTGATTTCAGATGAATAAATAATGTTTATTTCGACGACAGACGTAGACATAGACGACCTCTGTGGCGCGTCGGGCGAACACCCGACTGCGACGCAGAAGGTTGCGGGTTCGATTCCCGCCGGGAACAAGTATTTATACTGACCATAAATTCTTGTTTCTGGTTCTGGGTGTTTCCTATATGTATAATATGTATATATTTACAAAAAAAAAAGTATATAAGTAGTTTATCCGTTATCTGGCACCCATAACACAAGCATTAAGTTGCTTAGCTTGGGGCTGGATGGCGATGTGTAATATGTCCTGAAATATTTATTATTATTATTATTTTATTTATTTTAATTTGATATTTCTTACCGGTACTCCTGTGTAACCCCTTTGACCGGGTTCCCCTTTCTCCCCGCGGGGTCCTTCCGGGCCCTAGAAAAAAGTGCATTCTATATTATTTAATTTTTTTTTCAAGGTTGAATAAAACCTTGTAAGATTTGCAACTTCTGCCCGCGGCTTCACCTGCCATTTTACGCTCTTAGGAGTAAGTGAACAAGTGAATTGTTTTCAGATTGACGAAATAGCGAATATTTATATAATGACCTGTTTTAAAGAGGAAAGGGTACCGACGCGACGCTCTTAATTAAAATAAGATGAAATCTTAATTTCAATGATAATTAGAAAATGAAAAACCAAGACATAGGGGCATAGTCATGGCACTTATAGGTTTTATTGCACAAAATATTTGTGCTAGTGTCATTATCCAGGGAGGAAACAGTCGATTACGTTTGTATGGAGAGAGCGCTTTTCACCTTAAGTTGATTCTCCAACTTTTACGTAATATTTAATTTTTAAAGTTGGCAGGTGTATTTTGTATTTTTGTTTGCAACGAAAAGGTTCCGAAACTCTGAACCGATTCAGATGAAACTGGGTATGAGGATACATTGATTAATTGGAAATAACATAAAATAAAGAAATATAAAATAGAAGTTACCCTAAAAAAATATTATAAACTTACCGGAGGACAAGTTTCATTGCAAATGCTTAAAGAATGTTGAACGTCACCAGAGGCGCCGACTGCAAACTGAAATGTAATTACGACACCGTTATCTGCATATTCCCAATAAACCCAGCTTGTTAAGGCTTTAAAGGATACTAGCGACCCGCTCCGGCTTCGCACGGCTGTATTATGCATATATTATACATGTAAACATTCCTCTTGAATCACTATATCTATTAAAAAAACCGCATCAAAATCCGTTGCGTAGTTTTAGAGATTTAAGCATACAAAGGGATATAGGGACATAGGGACAGAGAAAGCGACTTTGTTTTATACTATGTAGTGATTTAAAAAAATTGCCAAGTGCCAGTCGGACTCGCGCGCTTTTTCCCACTGTGCGCTCTGGGCAAGCAGGGCCCCCTGATCGATGGGAGCCCCTATTTCCTGCTTGATCATTAAACAATAACCGATATTAATAACCAATTTTTTTTTCAATCTGAATAAATCGAACCTATATTACTGACTACAATAAGTATTTACCTACCTATTTTTTTATTTTTATTTATAAACAATAATTTGTGAAACTAATAAATTAGAATCACTACATATTTATTATTTTTATCACTACATAGTATAAAACAAAGTCGCTTTCTCAGCCCCTATGTCCCTATATCCCTTTGTATATCTACAAAGTCGCTTCCCGCTGTCTGTCCCTATGTGCTTAGATCTTTACAACTACGCAACGGATTATGATGCGGTTTTTTTAAATAGATAGAGTGATTCAAGAGGAAGGTTTTAGTACATGGTATTATTATAATCATTTTTATGGTTAAGTGTCCAGGCATTTTAATCAATTGACGATTTTCTATAAATACGTTTTGATATACAGTGGTGGTCATATAATTAAGAACGATTTGAAGTTCTAGAAGTTTTTTATTTAAATCGTCTCATACACAGAAATCTGTACCTTCTGAGAAGCAACTAGTTATGTTATAAAATAGCCACATGAATAGAGCAACGTAGCTTATGAATAAAGAATAAAATCGCTAACTATTTTTTACACATTTTATATATTTGACTAAAGTAACACATTCAAATAGTACTGAAGCTGGACAAATAATTAAGAACGATTTATTAAACTGCCCGGAAATTGTTTAGTATGACACTTACATTTAAAAAATCACAATAATATATAGTGAGGAAAATTTTAAAAGAAATTTAATACATTTTTAACTAAAATTAATAGTCAATAGCATATCCACGGCTTTTAATTACTGCTTTACACCGGCGAGGCATTGACTCTATTAATTTTTGACATTTTGCAAGAGAAATAGAGTTCCATTCTTCTAAAAAAACGTCGTACACCTCTCTTAAATTTCCACACTTTGTATTTGAAACCTTTTTCTTTACTTCGAACCACAAATTCTCTATTGAGTTTAGATCTGGGCTGTTAGCTGGCCAGTCTAAGACAGAAACTGATTGCACTGTAAGGAATTCCTTAACGGTGCGTGCAGTGTGCTTTGGATCATTGTCATGCTGTAATGTCCAAATAACCGGTAGAACGTCTTCAGCATAAGGTAACATTGTTTCTTCCAGTATATTTTTGTATTGGAACTGATCCATGTTACCTTCTATCAACTTTACAGGTCCCACACCATGTCCAGAAAAGCACCCCCAAATTTTCACATTTCCACCACCGTGCTTTAATGTAATTTTCGTGTACTTAGGGTCAAATGCTGTATTCGGGGGACGTCGTACATATCGTTTTCCATCAGAACATACTCTATTTATTTTAGTCTCGTCAGAAAAAAGTACATTTTTCCACTGTCGCACAGTCCAGTTTTCATACTTTCTCGCAAATGCAAGCCGGGCTTGCCTGTGGCAAAGTTTCAACATGGGTACCTTTCTTGCTATCCTACCGTGCAATTTTTCTTCTACCAAACGTCTTCGAATAGTGCGTGCTGAGATTGCTGAAGGGTTGTTTTCACCAAAATATTCTTTTCTCAGCTTATTAGACCCTTTAAAAGGATTTTGTTTTGCCATACGAACGATGTTTCGGTCATCTCGAGGAGTCGTTTTTCTCTGTTTAGGTACACGTGGAACATTCGAAGTAGTTTGATACGTAGCATAATGCTTTACAGCGTGGAAAACCATCGTTTTTGAACATTGAAAATGGTCGGCTATCTTTTTATAAGACCAATTCTTTCGGCGAAGTTTTATTATTACTTCCCTTGTAGATTTATCACAACTTTTATTTTTTCCCATTGTTTTTCATAAGAAGCAAGGTTTTTTCATAAGAAGAAAGACTTTTAATCTTTCCAGCACTACATGGCGCCAAAATTATACAAACAGTAACAAATCGACTGTGTGTTCTCTATTTAAATTTGAACAAAGGTATACACTATTTAGCGTTCTTAATTACGTGACCAGCCAATAAATAGGAATACTATGTTTAGAAGTAGTGAAAAAGTTTGTTTATTTATTTTTAAGCTAATCATGTGTATTAATAAATACAGTGGTATTATGGAAAAGTTTTACGATACCGAGAGAAATAAAAAAAAAACATGCAATTAGTTTTGCGTCCTATTTTGAAAAAATCTTCCTTTTATATCAGCGTTCTTAATTATATGACCACCACTGTATAGACCTCTTGATAGTTAGACGTTTTGCTACATGGGCGATAAGCTAACTAGGCAGATTGCTCACTTGACTTTTCGCTATGTTTGACGTTTTGCTACTTCGACTTTTTTGGGGAGGCCATAAAACCAAACTACCACGCGTACAAAGACGCGGGCAACAGCTAGTTACATAATAATATAATGTTCTGTTAAAGTCATAGGGGCCCCGTTGTCCTAATATGGCCAGAGCCTCCAATAGGTTAAAGACGCCCTTACTCTTATAGATAGATAGATAAACACTTTATTGTAATTAACACCATAAAAACAAAACACAAAATTAATTCTAACAAAGTAGGTACTTACATAATATTAAAACAATAAAATTAATTTAAATAAAAATTATGGCACAATGGGTGGCCTTATCGCTAAAAGCGATCTCTTCCAGGCAACCTTTATATATCTTCATTATATTGTTTTTAGTATTTGTTTTTATAACGGCAACAGAAATACATCATCTGTGAAAATTCCTAGCTATCATGGTGAGATACAGCCTGGTGACAGACAGACGGACAGTATAGTCTTCGTAATAGGGTCCCGTTTTTACCCTTTGGGTACTGAACCCTAAAAACTAATTGGGTTGTATTCTCGCTATTGAAATTTAGTGTATTTCTATTGAAAAATAACTTACTGGTGACGAAGTAGCTACTAAATATTGTGATTTCTCCTGAAACAAAACAATTAATAAAATCAATAAATTGTAGGACATTCCACACAGCGCCATCTAGCCCTTGATTAGGGTAAGTATTTAAAAAAATATATATAAATGTATAGTTTTGAAATTCATAAAGCATAAGTTAACTTTGTGGTGGAATGTGGAGAATCTGTATTTGATTGAACTAAAGAATAAAGATCCATTGTAAGCATTACCGTTGTGGTATTTCATGCATTTAGATAAATAAAATCAAATGAAGAAACCCTTTTGCATGTTAGGTATAGGTTTGCATGTAAGGGGCCCCCTTAAGCTTGCATGTAAGGGGCCCTAAACTTTGCATGGAACGGGCGCTGAATCGACCCCGTTTATCTGTAAATTAGTAAAAATACTTACAATTTCTTCACAGCTGTCCTTAGTCAGGTTGTATTTATTGCAGCTCAAAGATAACCATTGAAGATCTATCTGAAAATAAATATCACAGGATATTTTACACAACGCCATCGAGGCTCAAGATAAGCAACTAGGCTTGTATTATGGCCAGACAACTGATAAAATACTTATATACACCTATAGCCCAGAAACATAATATTTATCTGTGCACAAATATTAGTTTGAGGCGGAAATCGAACCCATAACCCTTTACGATGCAGGCCACTGCAAGGTTGTTGTCAAAATCACTACATAGTATAAAACAAAGTCGCTTTCTTTGTCCCTATATCCCTTTGTATGCTTAAATCTTTTTTTTTTTCTTTAATATGTATGTTAGTCTATAAGGTATGTATCTATGGGCCTTCGTAGCCTGAAATAAATGATTTATTTATTTTAAATCTTTAAAACTACGCAACGGATTTTGATGCGGTTTTTTTTAATAGATAGAGTGATTCAAGAGGAAGGTTTATATGTATAATACATGCATAATTATAAATAAACACTTACTTATAAAAATTATTAGCACTTATTAAAATTAAAATAGGACTAACCTTTACAACAAAAACAGACGCTCAAGAAAGTGATCTTATAAAGGATCCTTTATACCTTTTAAGATACAGAACCTTTAAAAGAATCATCTAAAATAATTGAATAAATTTCATTTTTGGAAAAGTTGGTTTTTAGGTCTTATTATTAGCCAGGAATCGGGCTTCTTCATTTCACAAAAATAATCAAAAAAAATTATACCTATCAATCAAACAAAACGTAGCATGACAAACGCTACGTTTTGTTTGATTGATATAAAAATCAAAAGGTACCTACTCGTAAATAGGTAATTTCTGTAATTCTGTATTGCATCTTTTATTAAATAAAAATATTTGTGTTTGTATTTCTACTTATTAGGTATATTTGTATTTTTTCAGCACTTTTGGCTATCTATATACTTAGTTAAAAATTGCCTTAAATGTCAATTAAAAATTTCATCCTGTATCTACTAAAAAGTCGGAAAATCAAATTAAAATCTAAAAAACCACGGATAGGCCGACAGACGGACAGAAGAGTGATCTTATAAGGATTATTTTTTACCGTTTGAGGTACGAAACCTTAAAAAACAAACAAAAAACAAAAATAAATGTTGTAACCCTTACCGGCGCGGGAGTTCCGTCATCATTGGAAACTATGGTTACTGAAGTCGCTTCATTTTGATATTTCATTAAGTCGTGCTTGCTTAACTCTTCTGCGTCTAACTGGAACAATATAAAAAAAAGATTATGTTTTGTAGCCATTTCTTGGGAACGGAAAAGTCACACATAGGGTCCGGCCGGAAGACCAGCGCTGCAGATGTGCGTGCGTATCTGCAGCACATGCTGAGGCTTTACCCATTCCAGCAACACACTGCTTCTCAGATACTTATTATTTATTCTCTGTCTTTTGTATTCACACATTTAAAAATGTTATGTTCTCGTTAACACTCGCTCTGGCATGGCGATGCCACTTATCAAAATCGGCTCACGCGTTTGGTCTCGAGTAAGGCTTCCAGTCTCGGTATATTTTCGAGTCCCGGGACAAAAATACCGAGACTCGGTTTTGGTCCCGGGATTCCCGGGAAACACGAGACTTTTTAAAAATTGATTTCTGTGCCCTTATGTAGGTACCTAGTCTAGGTAGGGATTAGGTATTTCGTTAGTGAATCATCATCATCATCATCATCCGAGCGATGTTCCCGGTTGCATCCCTCTCGGGAGCCCAGGGTCCGCTTTCCTACTTTTACGCCTCCACTTCGCACGATCTTCGGCATCCTGGGTTGTAAGGCCATTTGCACGCATATCACCCTTTACGACGTCAAGCCAGCACTTCTTGGGTCTACCCAGTCTGCCACGACCCGGCGGAGGCGCCATGGCAAGACATTTGTTCCCCACGTAACTAGCCGGTTTTCGCAAGACGTGGCCGTACCAGCGTAAGCGACATTCTTGCAATTTATCTGCAATGTCTCGGACATGAAGGCTGCCCCGGATGCGGGAGTTCCTGACGCGATCCTTTCGCGTCACTCCACACATCCAGCGCAACATCTTCATCTCCGTGACACGCAGCTCCTGCTTATGTCGCTCAAGCACCGGCCACGTCACCTCACGCCACTTGGCCCAAGCCGCTGAAATGCGTGACTTGACGTCGCAATCGATGTCGCCGGACGCGTGAAGCACAGATCCCAAGTACTTAAACTCGTCTGTCCGCTCGACCATATGACCGTCTACGCAGACAGGTGTGGGATCTGTGGTATTGCTAGCCAAGTATTCTGTCTTCGCCACATTCAGTTGCAAACCGCCGTTCTCAAGCGACTCCTTCCACGTGTGTACACGTTGGACCAGTCGCCCCTTATCCGAATCCGCCAGCGCAATATCATCAGCGTACATGAGCAGCCATGGAGGCTGCTCGATTGCATCCCTCATGGCAACGGACAGTGCATCCAATATTACGCTGAACAGGAACGGGCTTAGGACGGAACCCTGGTGGACTCCAACGGTAACAGGGAAGGGCTTAGTGTCACCAACAGCAGTTCGCACCACGGAATCAAAATTTCGGTACATGTCTCGGATGATTTCAACATAAGCTTCCGGAACCCCTTTGGACCGCAGCGCCCACCAGATCATCATGCGAGGAACACAGTCGAAGGCCTTCTGCAAATCTAGGAATAGAAAATGCAGAGGCGTGTTCTTCGTCCTGTATTTCTCCATAACGATCCTTAGGGCGAAAACAGGGTCCATGGTGCTATGCATTTCGTTAGTGAATACAAGATAATATCTTGTATTTACTTTTAATAATAATAATATTGTAACTTAATGAAATATTATTTCAATAAGGTCATTTATTTTTCAAAATGTTACAGTGAACTGAAAATAAACAAAATGAAAGGAATATAAAAAAAAATATCAGATTTTCTCATTATTGAAGTGGGCTCGTAAATTCAGTGTATTTTCTGATAGAGAGGACCTTATTTTGTTACAAAAATAACCTGCAGTGGCCTTCTCTGTTTCTGTTTAAAAAAAAAAAAAATAGTCGGACGACAAATAGTCGTCCGACATTTGTCGTCCAACAAATTGTCGTCCGACATTTGTCGTCCGACATTTGTCGTCCGTCAATAGTCGTCCGACAAATAGTCGTCCGACATTTGTCGTCCGTCAATAGTCGTCCGACAAATAGTCTTCCGACATTTGTCGTCCGACATTTGTCGTCCGACATTTGTCGTCCGACATTTGTCGTCCGTCAATAGTCGTCCGTTAAAAAATTAACGGACTCTCACAGCCAAATTAAAAACAGTAGGCCCAGGCATACATTTTCGCCGCGCCGCCGTAGAGAGGGGATAGCTGTCTACTCTCCATCCGTCTTACGCTTTTTCGATCAGGTCACGTGTCCTGACGCGAGTTTAAGATTTTATACCCATTACAGAAAAAGTGCTCAACGCCGCTAAAGAAGTTTTCACTTCAAAAACAGAATCAGGTACTTAACATGACTTTACAACCTTTACATATTTGCGAGTGAGCTCTAGGTCACGTGGGGTTCAGCTAATTGCTAATGTGATTGTACATAGACTGATAAAACATTACTACGTACCACTACTCTGCGTCGAGCAATCGGGTAAATTGATTTTTTAATTGTATTTTGTATATATATAACTACAAAAGTACACATTTTCTTACAAATTCATACTTGATTTAAAAGTACCTATGCAGTGTGATTATTATTCTCAACATGTTAGCTATGTATTTAGTTCTGTGAGTGGTATAAGCCGCCACCCGCTACACCAACCGACGTGGGTTCGATCCACAGGTTACGTTGTTATAATGTTCAAACAGTGCTGCACGGGATTGTAAACGTTACGGTGCCGGTGGACTTTTGAGCGTCGATTGTACCTTACATACCTACTTAATTTTAGACTTGGAAAGAACTTACTTCGACACAATCAACAGCGACGCGAACAGTTTCATTGGTGACAGCCACGTGAAGTTTATGCCATCCTGGTGAAAACAACTGGAAACATAACAAAATTCAATAAATAACATAATTGATCAAACACCATCCATAGTGTTCTTGTGCTAAGCTTCCCAAAGTGCTGGAGTTTCCACGCGGCCCACTAGACAAGATTACTTTCTATTAGCGATATCGCTAATCGACAGAATTTTTTGTATGAAATTGGGATATAATAAGATGAAACTTATTTATAATTTTTTAACCGACTTCAAAAAAGGAGGGTGTTCTCAATTCGGTTGTATGTATTTTTTTTATTCTATAATGCAAGACCACGTGACTTTTCGTTGGTTTATGTCAACATCATACAAACAAAATAAAAAATGTAAAGTCGGTTTACGGACGATAATTTTACGTGATAATGTCATAAGAAAACGATAAAAATTAATGTTTTTTCCATTTTTTTCTTTTATATAAGTCTTCTATTTATCACTCGTCATCATAACACAAGCCTAGTCACGCACACACGCGCGTCAAGCTTGTAGAGTGTAATTTTCACAGAGCGTTGTATGAAACCTTTACCCGGAACATGACGTACGTCATCTTTTTTGTGAATGCAGGTGTTCCATCAATTTATTAGACGTTATCACATCAAAAATAGAACTGTCGGACTAATGAACTAATGGAAAGCAATCTTGTCTAAGAGGGCTGAAAAGCAATAGCCATCCTTTGCATCAGGAATGCCCCAGTTCAGGAGTCCAGAGACAAAATAGTACACAAGGAAATGCCAGTTTTTACGAGCACGAGTAGAATCAGTGAGCCAATTAGTTAAACGAAGTGTCCATCGGTGTTTCATGGCCATGCCTAAAATATTGCTATGATTGGTATAAATATTCTAATTACTGGCTGCGACCAGTGATATGTCAACCGAGGTAGATACGTCTTCGCGATATAAACTTGTCCACACGAACCTAAGAGGAAAGAGTACCGGAGCTCTCTCCATACAAATGTAGTCAACTGTTTAGTCCCAGGATAATGACACTAGAGTAAATATTACAACCATGCCCCTTTTCGAAATATAAAATAGCCTATATCCTTCCTCGATAAATGGACTATCCAAAACAAAAATAATTATTCAATTCGAACCATAGTTCCTGAGATTAGAGCGTTCAAACAAACTAACTCTTCAGCTTTTTAATATTAGTATAGACTAGCTGCGCTCCGCGGTTACACCCGCGTAACTCCTGATCCCGTGGGAATATCGGGATAAAAAGTAGCCTTTAACCTTCCTCGATAAATGGACTATCCAACACAAAAATAATTTTTCAATTCGAACCAGCAGTTCCTGAGATTAGCGCGTTCAAACAAACAAACAAATAAACAAACTCTTTAGCTTTATAATATTAGTACAGATAAGGGCGCAGCCATTATAGTCCCTCTGCTAAAACCTCGTCTCCGTGTCTGCTATTTTGTACAAGGACCTAGAAAATTATACCTGCCAGCTGTCGAAAACCAGCCTGTTCTTCTGCATGAAGACCGCCAATTTCTTCGCCTTGGGCAGCAAGGTTAATGAAAATTGTAAGTTTTTCGAACGGGCCTTGATTAGGCTCCATGGTCTGGGCTGACCTCGGGAATTGAATGTTCCAATAACGCTGAAACTTGAAGGCAGGCCGAGCGGGAACACCTGGCTGAGTAAGAGAAAAACATGAATTTTTAAAGAAGATATGAAAACACACGGACAGACAGACATACAGACGGAGAAGAAAGTGGTCTCAAAAGGGTACCTTTTGAGTTACGAAACCCTGAAAATATAAATATTTAATTATTTTTTCATTTCATTCCTTCATTTCTTAATCAGTAATTATCAAAATCCCTAACTAACTTATTAACCAACCTAATCCATATCCATAACCCATTTATCGGGTACCAGAAGTTAAAACGACAATATTTATTCTTTTCTATTATAAAATTTTCAAACAAAATGTTAGCATAACTGTCGGAAACTGATGGATTTGTATGATTTCGAAAAAAAAATAAGTATTAACCAGCTCTCCACGTTACTGCAGTAGTAGAATTTTATAGATAGAACTTGCACTTTTTCAGTATCTTTTCAGTAAACCGATAATATAGCCAATTTGGGAGATAAAGGGAATTGAAGGTTGCATTAACCCTCAAAGTATATGACTATCAATAGACTCTAGATATTCTATTTTGGGGTTTGTCTAAGCAGTTCTTTATGCTCCTGATCACTTCAGAACTAAAAGATCCGAAGCAATGTTAGCAGCCTTTCCAATGCTATAAACTCACAGATCCTGGGACCTTTGCACCCTTGTTATGAGCCCATCTTCTTCTGCATATGTAGCCAGAAATAGTCACTGTGGCCGAAATCGGTCAAGGAGACATTATCATCATCATCCCAGTGATGACGCAACACTTGCTAATCTTTATACGGCTATCTGGTCTGAACGCCTACATCCCCAGGAACTTAGGCTATTTAACTCACTTCAAAGGCATGATCAAATTAGCAGCCCCTACAATCCTATAAGCCCTCTGTAGATCCTGAGACCCTTGCACCATTGTCACCCCAGTGGATGCTGGTCTATCCAACTTGTATACGGCTATCAGGTCTACTATCTAAACTCTACATCCCCAGGAACTTAGGCTATTTTACTCACTGCAAAGGCATGGTCAGATTAGCAGCCCCTCCAATCCTATATGCCCGCTGTAGATCCTGGGACCCTTGCACCATTGTCACCCCAATAGATGCTGGTCTATCCAACTTGTATACGGCTATCAGGTCTACTATCTAAACTCTACATCCCCCTGAACTTAGGCTATTTAACTCACTGCAAAGGCATGGTCAGATTAGCAGCCCCTCCAATCCTATATGCCCGCTGCAGATCCTGGGACCCTTGCACCATTGTCACCCCAGTAGATGCTGGTCTATCCAACTTGTATACGGCTATCAGGTCTACTGTTTGAAAGTCCACATCACCAGAGTTTTGTGGGGAGCAAGGTAGATTTTCTGCAAATGGTGCCTCTGTCGTGATGTTTTCTGAAATTATTGTAAGTTTTTGATTAGATACCTATTCGATCGCCTTTTGTTATCCACAAAGTTGAGTAGTTTGACCACATTACTCATGTGGTTTGACTATGAGGAAATTTATTCCTTTTAGACAAACTGGTTTGACCAGAAAGTCTGATCAGCAGGAAGGATTTGCAAGAAGGACAGCATTTTAAGGCAAGTGTATTTTGCAAAATTAAAATTGAATTTTCGCCCTCATAGCACACCAACTTTACCAACTTTTCGTTGACAGCTAGAAAAAAAAACGGTCAAGTGCGAGTTGGACTCACGCTCGAAGGGTCCCGTACCATTCTGTTTTTAGATTTGTTGTTATAGCGACCACAGAAATACATAATCTCTAAAAATTACAAATGTCTAGTTATCACGGTTCTTGAGATACAGCCTAGTGAGACAGACAAACAAACAGTCTTAGTAATAAGGTCCCGTTTTTACACCTATTACAGTGTAATTTGGGGACTAGTATAGTATGGATACAAACCTAATAATTCTCCAGTTATGACATGGTGTGTAGATATTAATATAATAATTGGAAACCTGCAAAAAAAACAAAAATTTTATCCAACAAAGATGAAGATGTATTATAAGTATATATTTACAAAGAAATGTATATGTAGTAGATATTATATCCGTTGTCTAGCACCCATAACACAAGTCTAGTTACGTAGCTTGGGACTAGATGGCGATGTGTGGAATGTCCTGCCATATTTATTTATATTTATACAATTCCTAGGTGTGTGTAAAAAAATCTGAAGTGAATTCAACATTTTTATATTAATCAATTTCTAGTTACACGCAAAAAGCCCACCCAACAGCTCCCAATTGAAATTGACCAAAACAAATTGATACATCAGACGTCCTACTTGGAAGTAAATCTCGATAGGCAATACGATAAATAGTGGGTCAACAAATAATTGATTCAAGGCACAGATGCTTGTTCAAGGCACATTCGACCTTCACAACTCAATCAACGGGATAACCAACTTTTATTTGGGATGTGACGTGTCATGGAACCTAGAAATGTTTAATAACTAGAGCACCAAGGTGATAGAAATGTCCTATTAAATTGACAATCCTTTCTTACTGTATCGAAGAGTTATCAGCGCAGGTACGGTCGGAGTCAGAATCACAGTCACACTGTAGAGCTCCAAAATTGCTATTATATTATTAGAATATTTTCAACTCAAGCAAGATTCTGAGGTCTTGCTTGAGTTCAAGCTTGACCGTAGGTACTCATGGATTGGCGTAGGTACTAGGCTTCCACAAATTTCGAAAAATCACTCTTTGTGGCCAAAATATATAAACCCGCGCTAATTCCCTCTTAAAAATAACCATAAAGACCCTTTTCCGGACAAATTGCTCTACAAAAAAGTTCCTCCCTCTAACTTCCATAAACTTTCGAGTTTCGAATAACCACACTTTGTAGCAAAAATAGAAGACCTGGGCTAATTCTCTCTCAAAAAGAACTCTGAAGATCTTTTTCAATAAAAAATCCTCAACAACAAAGTACCTACAACTTCCACAAATTTTCGAAAAAACCACACTTTGTGGCAAAACTAAAAGAGCTGAACTGATTCTCTCCCAAATATAACTCTAACAATCTTGTTCCGGAAAAATCTTTGTAACAAGTAAGTACCTACCTACCATTTATATAAACTTTCGAAAATACCGCACTTTGTGGCAAAAATAAAAGAGCGAACTGATTCTGTCCCAGTACATAATAACTTCCACAAACTTTCGAAAAACGTCACAGTTTTGTAGCAAAAATAGAAGAGCTGTAGAGTTTTTGTTCCGGAAAATTGTGCTACAACAAAGTACTTACCTACCTACCACAAACTTTCGGAAAATCACACTTTGTGGCAATAATAGAAGAGCTGAACTGATTCTCTAAAGGTCTTGCTTCGGAAAAATACATATAAACCTTGAATCACTCTATCTATTTTAAAAAACCGCATCAAAATCCGTTGCGTAGTTTTAAAGATTAAAGCATACAAATGGATATAGGGACAGAGAAAGCGACTTTGTTTTATACTATGTAGTGAAGATTATTTTAACCCTAAACAGTTTTTTTATTAAAGGTATTCTTTTTCAATTTTTTCCTTTAGATATTCAACTTTTACAACTACAAGTAGGTATTTCATAGCTATTAAATATTAGAACTACCTAAGTATACATAGAAGAAGACGTCTAGATCTAGGTTATCTATACATCTTCTCTAATATATATAAATTACGTGTCACGTTGTTTGTGCGCGATGGACTCCTAAACTAGGTACTTAACCGATTTTAATCAAATTTGCACACCGTGTGCAGTTTGATCAAACTTGAAAGATAGGATAGCTTACATCTTAATTTATTCCGATATTCCAACGGGATCGGAAGTTATGCGGGTGAAACCGCGGAGCACAGGCTAGTAATATAATAAAAAAATGGAAAGAAAAGTAAAAAAGATCCAAACGAAGCCAAAAAACTCAAATTAACTTGATACTCGGGCATATCTACTAACATTCGGTTGTTAATCCTGAGTATTATCCCCCATAACTTTTAGACGGCTGGACCGATTTTGATCAAACATAGATATTTGTAATGTACGAGTCATGCCCTTTCATTTGATACCCCACTCGAGTATATCTACTTACATTCGGTTTTTGATCCTGACTTTTATCCCCCATAACTTTAAAACGGCTGAACCGATTTTGCTCAAACATAGCTAAGAACACTCCGGACTAACTTATCTTTCAAACAAAAAAAACTAAATCAAAATCGGTTCATCCGTTTGGGAGCTACGATGCCACAGACAGACACACACACACACACACACATACACACACACACACAGACACGTCAAACTTATAACACCCCGTCGTTTTTGCGTCGGGGGTTAACAAAGTACTTTACCTAAAAGTCTACGCAAATTGCACTCTTGAGATTAGGATCGGAGACTGATGAAAGATGATCATAAACGGAACCTAAAAGTCTACGCATAACATCTGAGCAATTGTACTCTTGAGATTAGGGTGTAAGAATCAAAGACGGAACGGGCAAATTGTTCACCTGATGATAACATGTATCAAAAGATGGTCATCATAATACCGATGTTTATAGGAACATTAAAATTATTATCTATTATTGCAAATAAACATAACATAGCAACAAGTAGACCTTTTCCACTAAATCTATAAATATATACTAATACTGCGCTTCGCGGTTTCACCCGCGTAACTCCCGATCCCGTGAGAATATCCCGTGAGATATATTAAGATGTAAGCTATCCTATCTTTCAAATTGGATCAAACTGCACACGGTGAGCGACTTAAATCGGTTAAGTAGTGAGTCCATCGCGCACAAACAACGTGACACGATATTAGATAGATAGAAGATTATAAAGCTGCAGAGTTGGTTTGTTTAAACGCGCTAATCACAGAAATATTCGAATTGAAAAATTACTTTTGTGTTGGATAGTCCATTTATCGAGGAAGGCTAGGTATAGGCTGCTTTTTATTGCGATATGCCCACGGGATCGTGACTTACGCGGGTGAAACCGCGGAGCGCTGCTAGTAAATCATAAGTCTGGATGTCATTTGCATTTTGACGATCAAGCTTTTTAAAACCTAGGGAAATGTATGTGCTTATTTATTTAGGACATCTTTAAGTAATCCAAGATCTGAACTCCTGCAGCTACAAAATTAAATGCTAAAAGTTACTGGACATAGAAAAGTCGGTCTTGGAAAAAGTCTGTTACAAAACATCAGAGAATAGACAGGTAAAGCAAGTGCCTGACATCTTTTTAGCTTCGAAAGAAATTGATTTAAATACTCTGGTAGTGTTTGATCTTCACTCCTCTAGTGCGCCTCTAAACAATTGAGACAACTGAGAAACTTTTTTCTCAGTTGTTTCTGGGGGTTAGGAGCTTTACGACTACATTTCTATATGACTAGACAGCAGATATGACTAGATCGCTTTAAGAATAAATCTCGATATTACTATATCGCATTAGGTTTAGCATGAAGCGGAATGGACAGTTCGGAAGATTTAGCACTCCAGGAGACAACTAGGGAAAAAATCCGGTTGTCTATTCGGGGGACAGTGCTACAGAAGACAAATGTGAATGAACAAGTTGAAGAGGTACCCTGAGAAGAGGAAGCAGACTATCTAACTGCTCAACCAATTTCGATAGGGTTACAGTGGGATAGCTAGCCATTAAGGAATGTTTACTGCTACCTCATGATTATTTTCTTCCTGTATCAAGTCAAAAAATTAAGCGAGCTATGCCGCGAATATAAGTTAGTGATATCCTTCCAACTAATATTATAAATGTGAAAATTTATGTGTTACTATGTCTATTTGTGTGTATGTTTGTTACTTCTTCACGCAAAAACTACTGAACTGATTGTCATAAAATTCGGTAAATGTAGATAGCTGGAGACCTGGATTACCTAACACATGAGCTTTTTATTGCAAAATTCCCACGAGATCGGGACTTACGCGGGTGAAACCGCAGGGCGCAGCTAGCTAGTACCCTAATATTATACTTAAATGTTAAAGTTAGTGTGTGTGTGTATGTAAGTTTGTTACTCCTTCACGCAAAAATTACTGAACCGATTGAGATAAAAGGTACGTAGATAGACAGAGACCATGATTAACATAACGGCTACTTTTATCCCGATATTCCCACGGGATCGGGACTTAAGCGGGTGAAACCGCAGGGCGCAGCTATTTATGGCATAAAGTTTCAAATAATGGTTGAAATACGAGCGAAACAATTTATGTAAGCATTAGACAATTGGTTGAGTCTATCGTGATGCTGATGTCAGATGGGAGATGATAACGTGTCTGCTGAATGGTACTTAATTGAAGGCGGAAATAAATTCATTTAAATAAACAGAGTTGTTCTACTTAGCGGGTTCGATTCCCAGCCGTGGATTTAAAGCAAACATACCCTTGACCACCGCCCTAAACCTATCATTTTTGACTCATAATAAAAAAGAAGAAAGTTCTAAATTCGAATTTATATTTTTTTTATCGCCTATAACCATCCATGCCCATAACTTTCAGATCGCTGAATTTATTCGATTAAACATAGCTAAGAACATTTCCGACTAATTCACCTTCTAAAAAAAATAAATGAACTCAAAATCGGTTCAGCCGTTCGGTAGCTACAATGCCACAGACAGACACACACACAGATACGTCAAACTTAGGTATAACAGCCCGTCGTTTTTGCGTCGAGGGTTAAAAATAATCTCCCAAAATAAGCTTTAACAATACGTTAAAAATTGCTTGTCTAAATACGTAATTTACGTAATAGAAATATATTGAACTACTTACCAATTTAACCGAAACATTTTAAATCAAAAAACTTATAAAACTTTTACATTTACAAAACCAACATTTTTATTTTGTCCCTCCAATTGAACTTTTTAATTTTCACTCGCGGCAACGCGCGCTGCGGTCATACGGCCGCAAATAATATTAACAAGTAGCGACGGAGTCACGGTGGCTAATCAATCTACAGAGATTTGTCTACACAATGATATATATCAATTAATTTGTGTCGTTGACAACGTTTTTAATGTCCTACAATTGCGGAGATGGTTGTCTCTAACGCTCGAATATATGTGTACAATGAAGCCAATCGATCTTTGAAGTGATCAATTAATTGAATTCTACGCAAAATGATTTATATCTGTGCATACAGTTCTATGAAATAAATAAGCCATTCTTGTGGCGAGTGACTTTAATTAAAGTTTAATTTGGAAAAGTATTTGCTTAGATAAGTACCTCCCTACTAAGAAAGATACTACCTTCCACTAGCAACTCTATTTTTCGAATTGAGTTCCAAACAGGTGAACCCGCGGGTCATACAGATATACTTTTTATTTGATAATAAACCTACCTGTGCTCTTAGGTTTTATCCGGGTAAATACCTAAAGCATCTCAAATTTCAGCCAGGACTCAAGCTATCTTCATACCAAGTTCCATTGCAATCGGTTCAGCAGTTTTTGGCTAAAGATTACAAACATACATACCTTTACATTAGCTTTCACATGTATATTTGATGGGATTACTTCTCTAAAATGCTGCAATGTAACAAATATAGGACATCTTCTCAGAAGCCAGTGACTAATAAACGTATTCCACGTGCAGTATGGTATGTGATATCTTTTACAATGATCTAACTAATGAACTATAATAGAATACCGCTAACGAGACCTACCTACCTACATATTAAGTCACGCAAGGGGCTTGTTCATCTTATCTCTCAATTAAATGTTCATTGAATTAGAAACGTCTTATTACTTGAGAGATTGTGTTTAAGGTACCTAAATAATAGAATAGACTTTACTTTTCACTACTCATCGTTTACTTTAATAAACTCGAATACTCATCGTTTCAATAACTAACTATACATAAGTACGTCATAGACTTCAATACATAAAAATCTTACTACAATGCAGCAAAACTACTTTTGTTTGAAAATATTTTGAAGTTCGTGCCAACCGACCTTTTTAGTCTTATTTTATTAAGCATGGCAACATTTTGTGATATTTTATTTAGTACTTGCAACATTCCATAAAATATTACGTTCCATAATACGCACGAAGTGAACGTAAAATCCGAAAACACAAAACGTTAAACGTCAAACAACCTAAAAAATCTAAGTGTAACGAAACGCTACAACAAGTTGTCTTTCGGTCGTCAACGTGAACAACTACATTATTTCATCACTTTTTCAATAAATTCTGGATAATTACAGTGACTTGATAAAACTACGTAAACAAGGTGAATGAAACTACCTTTTAGAGCCGAGTTGTTAAATACTAAACAACATTTTGTGAAAATTAGAGGTTATATTGTAGAATTTTCTTTTAGATGCCGTTGTCGTGTCGTTTTTACCAGGAGAAGTATCCTGAAGTGGAAGATGTGGTGATGGTGAACGTACGGTCCATCGCCGAGATGGGCGCGTACGTCCATTTGTTGGAATACAACAATATTGAAGGCATGATCTTGCTCTCAGAGTTGTCCAGGAGAAGAATAAGATCCATCAACAAATTGATTAGAGTTGGCAAAACAGAACCTGTTGTCGTCATCAGAGTGGATAAAGAAAAAGGTAATTAACATAAGTATAAAACATTATCTACAGAAGGTGTTTCTGTAAATATGTTTGTAATTATGAGAAAAACCAAATAATATTTATTTATTTATTTGGAAATCCAACAGCTATTATAAGAATTTAACAACAACAGTATAACAATAGAAAGCCAATTACAGGATCTCAAGAATATACTGTCTGTTGTCTTACCAAGAGGAAAAAACATCCATTTCCGTCTGTTATTCCTCATGCATTCCACAAGTTTTAAACCTAGGATACTGTACTTACTCATCATTATCATACTAATCATTCAAGAAACATGAAACAATAATTAATAGAAAATGCACACAGTGCCGTCTAGCCCTAAGCTAGACAACTGTGCTTGTGCTATGGCAGCCAGATAACAGATATAATACTTTTTATGTGTTGTTGGATGGATAGTTTCTGTATGGATAGTGGATATGTGGTTGGATAGGATGGATAGTTTCTATAACAAATAGTATTCATTATATTTCCCAGGTTACATAGATTTATCAAAACGTCGTGTCTCAGCCGAAGACATAGACAAATGCACAGAGCGATATGCCAAGGCTAAAGCAGTCAACTCGATACTCCGACACGTCGCTGAATTACTTCACTACGAGAGCTCGGAACAGCTAGAGGAGCTGTACAAGAGGACAGCTTGGCTTTTCGAAGAGAAATATAAGAAGAAAGCATCAGCTTATGATTTCTTTAAACAGGCTGCTATGTAAGTACTATGTCTGTTATTTAATTATTGTATGTGTGCTAATTGACATTCCTTGTACAGTAAAAAAAAACATTGTGATGAAACCTGCTGCTTAGTTGGCTTCAGATGTATTGATGAGGTCCTTTCTCTGAACTCGGTCAACTAAGTTGAGAGGGTAAAGGTGCAGGGCAAATCTACTTCATGGCATAGCTAGTAATTTATAATTACACTAGCGACCCGCCTCGGCTTCGCACGGCTATATTATGCATGTATTATACATATAAACCTTCCTCTTGAATCTCTGTATCTATTAAAAAAAACCGCATCAAAATCCGTTGCGTAGTTTTAAGTGCGAGTGATTCAAGAGGAAGGTTTATATGTATAATACATGCATGATATAGCCGTGCGAAGCCAGAGCGGGTCACTAGTTCATATTATAATATAATTAAATTACATAGTAAGAATCTGTTATTGGCAATATGTTTTGTGTACCATACATATTAGATGATAAAGAAATAAATAAATAAAGCTGTATAGTATTCTCATTACTGATTTTTCCAGCGACCCCTCAGTCCTAAACGAATGTGGTTTGGACGAGAACACAAAGGAGGTCCTCCTTTCAAACATCAAACGCAAGCTGACCTCCCAAGCTGTGAAGATTAGAGCCGACATTGAATGCGCCTGCTATGGTTACGAGGGTATTGATGCTGTCAGGACGGCGTTGAAGTCAGGACTTGCGCTCTCTACTGTCGATTTGCCTATCAAGATTAATTTGATAGCTCCACCTTTGTATGGTAAGAGAAAATAAATCTATACATATAAAATGCTTTGTCCTGAATGACTGATGGATCAACGTATCGTAGATACCTGAAACTTGGTGGGTGTGTTTTATGTATGAAGTAGTTATCCGATAAGAATTCGGAAATTGTACCTTAGGTAGTGAAAAAGGGGGGCAAAAGTGCTTGCGAAATGGCTGAACCGATTTGAAAATTGGTAGGGAGGTAGCTTAGAACCAGAACATTATTCATCACTACATAGTATAAAATATCCCTATATCCCTATGTATGCTTAAATCTTTAAAACTACGCAACGGATTTTAATGCGGTTTTTTTTAATAAATAGAGTGATTCAAGAGGAAGGTGTATAATACATGCATAATATAGCCGTGCGAAGCCGGGGCGGGTCACTAGTGTTCGATATTTCCACTAACGCGGGTAAAACCGCGGGAAACACCTAGTTAATAAATAATAATAAAAATGCTAGAACAGTTAAAGCGTAACGAAGTGTCAATGTATAAGTTAGCCTAGCAAATTCATCCATATCTCCATAACTTTAATGCTCGTATATCGGCTGAGATAAAAAAATATAATAAAAAATAGTTTATTTTCTTTATCCGGTTAGCTGTGACCAAACATTTCTGGAAACAAATTCGCTTGTTGAATTTGACACTTCGATGCGTACTTTTGTGTCAAAATATACCTTACAATAACTTTTGCGGCAAAAACTTGTAACTTCTGGTAAAATATAGTAATATTCTTTGTATCGACGCTCAAACGTCCACGGCCACCGTAACGTTTACAATCCTGTGCAGCACTATTTGAACATTATAACAACTAAACCTGTGGATCGAACCCACGTCGGTTGGTGTAGCGGGTGGCGGCTTATACCACTCACACAACTAAAGACATAGCTAACATGTTGAAAATTATAATCACAAACTGAAGGGTAAAATCTATAAAACCGTGATAAGACCTGTCGTCATGTATGGATCAGAATGCTGGGCCGTGAAAAAGAAGGATGAGAGAAGATTGCATGCAGCGGAGATGAGAATGTTAAGATGGATGTGTGGAGTAACGAGGATGGATAAAATAAGGAATGAGTATATTAGAGGAAGCCTGAAAGTAGCACCGGTTACTGAAAAAGTAAAAGGGAACCGGTTGAGTTGGTATGGACATGTGATGAGAAGAGAAGAGACGCATGTGACTAGAAGAGTGATGAGTATGAATGTAGAGGGATGGAGAGGAAGAGGACGACCTAAGAAAAGATGGATGGACTGCGTAAGACAAGACATGAAAGAGATGAATGTCAGCGATGAGATGACGACTAATAGGAGTGAATGGAAGAAGAAAACATACTGCGCCGACCCCAAATAAATTGGGATAAGGGCAGGAAGATGATGACTGAGTACTTTTAATTCGTGGTGTAACGTCTATTAGAAGAAGGTCGTAAGTTCAATACTTGTTTATAGTATTATTGTAGCAAACTGATAGTGAAGTTATGGTCTATGTCTTTGAGACAGCAGCATACACGTATTTTGATGTGAAACATCTATAGCCGCATGTAAAACCGATTTCTGGCGTGGCGACGCATGCCGCGCACGCTATATGACGGTATATATGTATATACAGTCTATATGCAGTAGTGTGTACGGTGTGGCGACGCGTCGCCATGCGTAATCTGTTCTTTTCTGCATATTACTTTTACAAAATAATGTCGATGTTTCAAATCTGCCAGGCGTCCCGTGACGGCTCACATTTTCTACTTTACCAATTATTTTTATTAAATTTTCAGTAATGACAACCTCAACTCCTGAAAAGACAGACGGTCTGAAAGCGTTACAGGACGCTATAGACAAGATAAAGGAGACCATCACAGAGGCCGGTGGAGTCTTCAACATACAGATGGCGGTATGTTCTATATATTATGTCAAAGGCGAATAATAGATGTAGATAAACACCGCCTATACAAAATATCGTCCATGCTCTGGAGGAGTAGTATTTGTACACAACACTTCAAACAAAAAAAGTACAAAATCCTACTATTATTATAAATCTGAAAGTTTGTGTGTGCGCTATACCCGGTAAAAAATCATGAACGTGGTGATAGCACCGTAGGCATTTTGAGTACGCTCACAATATCGAAACAGAAGATCTGATCGTTATAGTCTGGCAACTTCGTGCCGAACCCTCCTTGGGACGCTACAGACGGTGGCGGGGATGAGGTACTGAAGATATCAGCGGGTAGCGGGTGGTGTAGTGGGGAAGGGTAACGCGTGCACTGCACGTCAACTTGTGACAGTCTCGGCCTCGCACTCGAAGCGGCAACATGTGTTGTCAAATCAATGACACTTTGAGTTGGACCCACACGAGATAACTATCTCAGGATGAGTCTGGCGACACGAAATACTAAGAATGTAGACGAATATTATAAATCAGATTGTATTTGTCGATGCATTGGATAGGTAGGCACATTAATGTTTATTTTTTATATAATTGATTATTGGTGTGCTGACTGGGCAGACGTGAAGCTTCACCACCAGCACCATCTGTTCGGGCTATCTAAAATCGACATTGATTTAATTTAATTAAACTTAATATCGTTAAAAAATATTTCATTTTTTATATTAATGTTGTTTTTTTAAGATTTATATTTCGACTGAATAAAGACGATGATGATGACGACGACAATGAAGAATTTCAAAGAGAGAGTGAACATGAAAGTGCATATATTTTCATTTTTCACTTACTTTATCTTCCGGGCACACTTATCTTGTGCGTATCGTGTCAATTTCCTCAACCCCGCCACCATCTGTCACCCCGCGGGACGGTCGCGCACGACGTTGCCAAACTATAGCACTGTCAGCGCTGTCATCTATGTTAGGAACGCAGCTTAAGTTGAACATTAAACGCACAAAAATATTTACTAAAAACCGCAAATTCGACGGTCGGTTGTGGAAAGACGAGTCGGGAGTAAAAGAAGGAGAGGTTAAAATGGATGGGTTAATGGAAAGATTTAATTAAAAATAGCGGTGGGCCCATCTAGACATTAAGGGTTAAATAGCGGTAGCGCCATCCATAATTTAAATGGGTTTTATGTATGACTTTTTTCGTTCATGAATAATAGTCTATATTATGCAGCGGTGCCTTCTGCATCGTTGCCCTGGGCCTGGCCGGAAGATCAGCGCTGTAGCCTGGCGTTATGCTTGCTGCAGCATTTCAGCTGAGGTCGGTCCATTTAGGACAGCACACGGCATCCCGGACTTTTCATTATTGTGTGCCTATTATTAAATTCTATCGATTGTTTTCTAATTCTGTCTGTTCTATTTTCATTTTGTATTTGTTTTATTTAATTTTTTGTTTTGTAATTATGTCTACCTATTTTATATTTGTTTTTTTGTCCGTGTGCTTTTCTAATAAATGTCTATTTTATTCTATTCTATTATTCAGCTATGATCTCATATACAGTTAGTTTAGTATAAAATAAATCGGTTTGTGTGTTGGTTGCAGCCTAAAGTGGTAACAGCGACCGACGAAGCCGAGCTGGCGCGGCAGATGGAGCGCGCCGAGGCTGAGAACCAGGAGGTGGCCGGTGACTCCGCTGAGGAAGACGAGGATCAAGGTTATTTTATTTACATACTAGTTTTTACCCCTGGCTTTGTTCACACAGGAGTTAATATTTTTTTAATCCTTGCTTATCGGATGCCTACATCATACAAAGAACACACTAAGGCTTGAATATCGGTCCATTTTTCAATTCCGGAATTCAGTTTCAATATTGATCTATCCAGTTCCGGAATTCCGGAATTCGATGCTTCCTTTACAAAATGCATAATATTTTTTGAAAAACAGATGTTATCGAAATGAAGGGTATTTTAGGTAGGTATAATAAATCCATTGAAATAGCTGTTCAGAACTGTAATTATAATTAAAAATTAAGTAATCTATAATCTAGAACTTTTGTTGGATGTGAACTTCTCTCACGATTACAAATGTAAGAAACTGGTGAAAAGTCGCGTTCAGCCTCGACACTAGTAGGTCGTATTGTTTTTAATACTTGAAGCATTGTCTCTACCTCTATCGCCGCCGTTTTAGAAAACTGCCTTTTCGACTCTTAACAAACGATATCGAAATTCCGGTTTTGCTCTCACCAATTCCGGTATTGCAAACAAATAAGTCGGAAATCCGGAATTTTGTTAAAACCGGAATTCCGGAGCTCAAGCCCTACAACACACCCTCCAAGTTTCAGATCTCTATGATCAGCGGTTTAGGCTGTGCGTTGATCCGTCAGTCATTCAGGACAAAGCATTTTAGAGGCATGGTCAAGGTCATGGCAGTTATAGGTTTTATGCAACAAAGATATTTGTGCTAGTGTCATTATCCACAGAGGAAACATTCGACTACGTTTGTATGGAGGGAGCGCAGGTACCCTTTCACCTTAAGGTTTCGTTGGAACTTGTTTATTTATTTAATTAAAACGGTATTAAACCAATAACATTAATTAACAAGTGCCACAAAAAATAACATTAATCACATATGGTACATAATACAATACAAATAGAATTAAGAGTTAATTCAGGCACACACATTCTCGCAGAAACGCAGACACACTGACATCAATACCGACCAAGCAAATCAAAAAGCAAAGCAAGCTAAGCATAGGTTATAACCATATCTTCAGAAAAACTTCGTTTGCTGTCGCGGTGCAAACGCGATACAAACGCGATTCAGTAACTTTCCCCGATACCGATGGCGTCCGACACTGTCGCGCGTTTGCATTGATACAGTCGCGCGTTAGTAGCACGTTGGCATCGCTTCAAAATGTGACTTTCTTTCCACATGCCCAACACATGCCATTCTACATTTTGCAATATAACTTTTAAGAGACTCTTTTTTTGCCATAGTCATGTACTATCAAGATAAAGAACATTTCAACAGCTATTCAATGATATATAACACATACACCTAATGTAATAGCAACAAAAGTTAAAACCATTTCCATCAAACAGATACCGCTCTATACGTATCCAGCTACCGTGAAAGCTTAAGATATTTGCACTTAAAGTGAAACAAATGTTGTTTTATTTAAAAACATTTAATAACTAATGATGCAATTCACTAGCGCTAATTGATAATGACCACGAAACTCGAGAAATAGAGGACCTTAAGAGCTTAGGAGCTTTAGAGGCTTGGAGGGCTGAATGGCCGCTTAACTAATAAAAATGCTTTGTCCTGAATGACTGACTGACGGATCAACGCACAGCCAACGCTGATCATAGATGGCCGGTCCACATTGCATTTTGTGTTTTGACACTAGGTTCGGAACTAAAAACTAAATAAGAATAAGTACTTCCATTTTTTTAGCTAAATTTGTTTATGCACAATGTCATGCAAGCCGCTCTAAATATGTTTAATAATTAAATATATCTATTTATACAGGTATGGGCGACGCCGGTATCGATGACGCGCCGCAACAGAACGGAGCTTCAGACGAAGATGATGATTAAGCAGTATATTATACATATACAACTATGTTATTAATACAATACCTATCTATACATTACATGTTTTATACAATCATGGTATTTTATTACTTAGCTACGCCCCTACACTGATATGAGAAAAAATTTGTCTAACAAAGTACAATATTAGCGTTGTAGATTTTTTATTGTCATTGGGACAAAAAACTTTGTCGATGCATTCAAGTTCATTTATGTACAAACGCAACCTTTTTATTGTGGGACTCATTATTGTTAAATACACAATTTCGCATTTGCCAAATTTATAACACAAAACTTTATTGTGACGATAACAAAAATACTTTGTCAATTTATTAAAGTTAAGTTGTTCGAAACTGACAAAATTCTGCTTTGTGAATTTGACAATATGCTATCTACTATATAAAAATAAGTCGGGTTTCCTTCCTGACGCTATAACTCCAGAACGCACGAACCGATTTCTACGGTATTGCATTCGTTGGAAAGGTCTCGGGCTCCGTGAGGTTTATAGCAAAGAAAATTCAGCGATTGCTAGTTGTTAATATGTTAATGTCCAATTATTGTGAACACATTAAAGTTTAACTTTTTTAGAAACTAACAAAGTTCAACTTAAAGAACTTAACAATTTAATTTCGTTGTAATGACAACGTTCCAAGGTGTGAGGTGAGGAAGGTGTACCTTGTACATTGTCGTACGCGCATAATGTTGACTCAGTCAGAGCTCTAATTTGATGGTGGTAAGACGTTACCTATACCTACGCGTTGTGTTACTAATGTTGAATTATTGTTGTGAGTACCTACTTATAATGGATTTGTCGCAGTTCCTAGAGAGTGCCGGGCTTGCTCACTTATCTACTCTTGTTTGTGTCGTTTTGCGTAAGCCTTTGCCAAATGTCTTGCCATGGCGCCTCCGCCGGGTCGTGGCAGACTGGGTAGACCCAAGAAGTGCTGACTTGACGTAAAGGGTGATATGCGTGCAAATGGCCTTACAACCCAGGATGCCGAAGATCGTGCGAAGTGGAGGCGTAAAAGTAGGAAAGTGGACCCCGGGCTCCCGAGAGGGATGCAACCGGGAACATCGCTCGGATGATGATGATGAATTCTGTTGTAAATTAACATGAAAAATACTTTGAAATGTGTCGTTTTGCGTAAGCCTTTGTGATTTTCGTAGGCACCTTTTTGATAATTAGTTTTTGTAGATAACTAAGTAATGAACATGTACCACCTCTATTAGTTGTTATTTATTTGATAAATTTTGTTATTAAATAATCTTAAAAATTCTTTAAAGTACAGATAGTAAATAACTATGACAGCTAAAATATTACAGTTGTTCTGTTACAGCTGTATTATTTTAGCTATCCATTAATATAGAATAATAATGAAAATAACAATAAATGTATAATATTTTAATATATTATATCATTGTTTTCTTTAATATCTGTCACCCCTAGAAATCGAGGGCAAACTACTTGTTTATAATTATGTAATGTTAAGTATTATACACGATGTAACAAGGGGGGTGGATCATCGGTTGTTGGGGGGTAGGGGACCTCAGTAGCTATCGATTTAACCCCCATGTATGTTCAGCAATATTCACTGGTTCAAAAGTTATTTGAACTTTAGTGAAATTTTAGTCAAAATCAGATTTCACCCTGAACTTCGCAATTACAGCCAAACTATCAGGTCTGCGATTCTGCTTTTTTTTTGTGAAACAAGTTTAATAGTGGACCTTTTTAACCCATAAATCAATCAATGTTAACATTATCTTTGTATGGTTCTAAAAAAATATTTCACAGAATATTTTTTTTTGCAACCTATCTTAAAAACTACTGGCTTTCATGAAGAATAAACCCTGAAAGTTTCATTTGGCTAGAGCTAAGGCATCATGTTGAAAAATGTACTTGATAGTCCAAAAAGTGAAAATAATCGATATTATTTTCATACAATTGCGGTAACAATGTAGGTACTATTCTTGTTCTGCGAAGAATCTTTTGAAAGTTAATATCGATATACCTATGTATTAATAGGATTAAACTAAAGGGACAGGTCTATAAAACCATCATTAGACCTGTCCTTTTGTATGGTAGTGAGGCGTGGCCGGTGCTTGAGCGACATAAGCAGGAGCTGCGTGTCACGGAGATGAAGATGTTGCGCTGGATGTGTGGAGTGACGCGAAAGGATCGCGTCAGGAACTCCCGCATCCGGGGCAGCCTTCATGTCCGAGACATTGCAGATAAATTGCAAGAGTGTCGCTTACGCTGGTACGGCCACGTCTTGCGAAAACCGACTAGTTACGTGGGGAACAAATGTCTTGCCATGGCGCCTCCGCCGGGTCGTGGCAGACTGGGTAGACCCAAGAAGTGCTGGCTTGACGTCGTAAAGGGTGATATGCGTGCAAATGGCCTTACAACCCAGGATGCCGAAGATCGTGCGAAGTGGAGGCGTAAAAGTAGGAAAGCGGACCCTGGGCTCCCGAGAGGGATGCAACCGGGAACATCGCTCGGATGATGAGATCGATATACCTATGTATTATCGATATTAACTTTCAAAAGATTGAAAGAAAATAAAGCGTACATAAAATGATTTAAGTACTTACTTACATTTTTATGAAAATGTACTTTAATCTATTTCACAATCGAAGTTACACAGTTATGTTGTTCATAAATACACATTATTTTTTGTATTGTAAAATAATATGTTTTCTTGTTTGTGCAGAGTTAGGAGAAGGGACTAAGGAACGTGCGCTCCGAGTGATTGGAGGTCGAGATGCAAAACCCGGTGAATTTCCCTTTGTCGTTAGAATGGAAATCCGAAACACCGTAAAGACCTCACAAAAAACCGAAATCTCACATATGCCTTTATGTACTGCATCAGTCATAACTCCAATTTGGAGTCTCACTGCAGCACACTGTTCAATGGGTTTTCCAGCTGTAAATCCATGTTTACCACCGATAGATATACCAATGAACGAGAATGAAATAAAACAAATCTTTCTCTGCATTGTAATCGCTTACGGTTATTATCAAAGTGAGCTCAATGACAATAAGGGTTACAGTCGGGTGTTGTCTTCACTGCGGGTTCCTCAAAATTACTACGCTGCTAAAATTAAAAACGACGTGGCACTATTGAAGACTGAACCCATAGCAATAAATAGTTATGGGAAAATCAGTGCTGTGGAAATATCTTCACTGTACGGACATGAAGTGTGGGCAATGGGATACGGTAACACCAACAGTAGTGACGGTAAAATAAATGTTACATGGATTTTAAACAAACCTTTACAGATGGTGAAAGTAATGTTGACACGTTGCAATGATAACTTTTTGGATATCGATATGATATTGTTGTGTGCAGCTCACAAGTGCGGCGAGCCGGCGTACCTCTGTAACGGAGACTCTGGCGGTCCCTTGATACATAGCTCAGGGATCGTAGCTATTAATAGTAAAGCCCCTGCAGTTGTGAACTGTCAAATGAATGATAATAAAAGGCGGATTCCTGTCGTCGTTGAAGTACAGCCCATTAGTCTTTTTGTCGATTGGCTTGAAAATCAATTAACACAGGGTACTTAGTGATTGTAATATACAAAATTAGCTATCCGCGTAGTAGTCGAAAATGGCTCTAAAAGGATTTTAAATTGGTTTTAACTCTAAGTATTATATTTCTGTGGTATAATATTACCAAAAAATCGATGGTTTAATTAAATAAGTATTCTTTTATACATATTTTTGTATTTATACAGTTTCTTAAAGGAAGAGAGGATAAAAAGTCTAGGGAGCAAATTTAAAAAAGTCTCTAAAAAGGGTCTAGGGGACCTAGAAATGGTACAGGAAAACAACTTAGTTTTTAAATTTCATGTCTGTTTGTTTGTTATACAATTAAATTCGCCTCAACCAATTAAAATCTGGTTTTCACTATTAGATAGCTCTTTTTTCGAGAAGGGTCGTGGTCGTAAATATCTGAGGCCCGTATTCTAGAACATGACTTAAAACTAGATTTACGTAAATCGAGTTTTAAGTTCAGATTGTGAACTAAGTCGTCGTCTTATTCCAAAACGCGTCTTGAGTCGAACTATGGTCGAATTCATCCTAGACGTGTCTTATCTATGGTTCAAGTCTGTTTAATTTAAGTTTTATTGTGTTTGATAAAAATATTCCATTTTACGCAGACTTATCAAAAAATATATATAATAGGTATTAGACACAAAACAAATCAGAAAAGTTAAAATACATACAACCGAATTGAGAACCTCCTCCTTTTTTTGAAGTCGGTTAAAAATATTAACGAATTTAGGAAGAGAAAAAATATGTTAATTAAACACTTCAAACTGAGCAAGTAAGTACTTATTGTTATTAATTGATGCCTTTGTATGAAATCATTTTAATTCAAACAGTATTTGAAGCCTACCTACATAACGAAACAAGGTCCTCTAAATGTAACCCAAATAATAATGCGATCACATAATAATGCACATTAAAATAATAATACGAACTTGCCTTCAGTCCATGTCACTTAAAAGAGAGAAGAAAACTTTTAAGATCGCATTATTGACCGAACGAGCGAAGCGAGAGAGGTCTAGTGGCGAGACGGTCGGTCGGTTGTACCTATGTATCTATGTATGTTTGTTCGACGATAACTTGAGTACCGTTGCTCTGATCTTCATGATTTTTGGTATACGAGTAGTTGAGGCCCATAGAATTTTTAAGTTCGAATATGAGAGGGATCGGTTTGGGGGCTACGGAGATAGGGGGTGCAAAAGGGGATTTACCTTTATAAAAGGCAAATAATTAAAACCTTCTTTTGAATTTAAAACTTCAAAAATGACAACAAAGAGAATATAAAACATAGATAAAACTCTCTGATAAAACTACGTAAGAAATGACAATGTCAGGTTTTTATCCTGTCATTGTTGAAAAGAATATGATTCACAGAACCATAGAAATCCATGTTTGTATACCTTCTCAAAACATCTTCAATATCTTCGTGATATTTTGATTAAAATAGATGATTCATATTATATTTGGTCATCCCAAATAAATTCAAATATTCGCGTAAAAGTTGATAGTGTAAAGTTATGCACGGAAGGTGTAATTTTACTTCTATAATCCATAAACCAATTCTACTGCCATGTTCGCTCCCGATGGCATATAAAGATGCTAATGCTGGAACCAGCTATTGATTAGCTGAAAGGAAACCAAGGCGATAACTGGGCACCCTACTATGGTTGACGTCGTCTGGGCCACTCAAGTTGTAGGTATCAACGATCATCCAACGATCGTAATGTACTACGGGATGTACCTTGTGTGAAGACATGCTGAAGGCTGTGGTTTTTATAAAGTTTATATTCTACTTTCTCCTAAATTCGACCTCTGTTTGCTTCAGTGCTAGCCGACAGAAAGATTTTAAATAATAAGCTTGTCTTTTTATTATTTTTATTTACTTAAGTATAACAGGACATAAGTCTCAAACTTCTCTAACATATTTGTATTGAAGTCTGTCTCCTTTTTTTCTTTTTCGTTTTAAGATCACGATGAGTACATAGGAATCATGCCATGAGGTACATAGGTATTAAAGAATTGAGTGTTTAGTCTGATGATAAAAACCTGATGAGAAAGGTAACCAATAACCATGTTAAGAACTTATCTTCTGAGCAAGATATTAATATCATGTTGGACTTGTTTAAATTACCTTGAAAAGTAGATACTCTTGGTACTGAAGAATCATCTGATATCTGGAATTAGGTGATAGAACACAGAACCGGAGAAGGGCCTTACCTCGCCGTGACGCCGAGTGGCGTGACATGACCGGTTACGTATTCATGGCTTATTCTATTAACCCTAGGTCGGTAAAATATACATTTTACTGGCTACTGTGGCTACGACAGGACGCCATCGTGCCAGAGTATCCGAGTAAGTGAGTACACGTGTATACGTGTAAGATGCGCCTAGGTAGGTACTCTAGGTACTGAAAACTAAGCTGATATCTTTGGTCTGGTGATGGAGCCGGAAGAAGGCTATAGTAACTTATGTCCTAGACAAGATAGGCCTATCGCGTTTGGACTCATAAAGTCGTCTTGAGGATTAGGTACTCTATAGGTATCTACTGAAGAATCAGCTGATATTTGGTTTCTGGTGATAGAGCTATCGTATTCTATGCAAGATGTGGGCTATTTCCGTTTCGATAGATTTTCGTTCCGTCAGTTATTTGTGTCGACAGCATAAATTAGTTCCTAGATGTGATGAGTCTATAAGCAAGATAGGCCTTTCGCGTTTGGACTCGATAAAATCGTCTCGATATAGCCAGAAGGAGGCATAGGAGCTTTTTAAACTCACACAATTTGTATTTCAAGTTGTTATTATCCCGTTAAAAACGTGAAATAAAAAAATACGCGATTGAAATGATAGGCACCTATCATTTAAATTAGATAGATCTATCGTATTTTGAATCTTTCGTCGTTATATCATTTTAGTACCTACCTACTTTACGCTGAGAACTAGCGATTTCAAAAAAAATCTCGTGAGGTCTCAGTTCGGGGCGAACTACTAGTTATTATTATGCGATCTTTAAAGTTTTCTTCTATTTCTTCTTGACTATTGCTGATCTATAAGAACATCATGAGGTTCGTGTGACGAGTCGCGAAAATGACGAGTTGCGCATGAGTGACGAGTTTGCGTTTATGACGAGTTGCTACTAATCCTTCTGATTGCCTGGTACTTACAGACCAAATTACTATCAAACAATTTACACGGTAACAGAAAGAGAGCAGTTGAAGAAAGAGAGAGATAGCGATATAAATGTGATTTTAAACCTTCTACTGACTTCTGATTGCCTAGTACTTACAGACCAATTACTATTAAACAATTTACACGATAAAGGAAAGAGAAGAATTGAGAAAGAGAGATAACGTTATAAGTGTGATTTTATACCTTCTACTGACTTCTGATTGCCTAGTACTTTTTACAGACCAACGACTATTTTATAGAGCAAATGGTTGACTAAGCTGGTTTTATATGCACGGAGATGTTAACACTACTGGCGAGTAGAAGGGAAAATAAATCCCTATGACACTATCGGTAATGTCGACTGGTAATTCGGTGGGTAATGAATGGAAAATGTACTTTCCAAAAAAATTATCTGGTAAGATTTGAATTAACGACCGTCCAAATTTAGTAGCGCCTCTTTAAAATTTGTTGGCATAAACTTCTAAAGGGCTTATTTGATTGTTCCCCATTTGGTTTTATTTCTATCATCTTTTGTTGGAAGACGCAGAACTTACCTTTCGCACAATGTCATTGTAAAAAAGAATGAGGCCACTTTCGCAAAACATCATTAGAAGACCAAGGTGCATAAAGTAAAAGAAGTATTTAATAAACTTAACTTTTTATTGCGTTAAATAAGTCTTACAAGGCTGGTCAATCAGGAATTTTGAGCTGTTTTATAAGGTACATGCGGGTAATAAGGGCCACTATTAGCTTTTTTAAAAACCTTGATAGTAATGTCCAAATAACGAAACAAAGTGATGAATTGTTTTTAAGATTAAGAGGAAAAGGTACCGAAGTCTCTTTCCATACAAACTATTACAAACGTAGTCCACTGTTTTCTCCCTGGATAATGACACTAGAGCAAATATTTTTGGTGCATAAAACTTATAACTGCCATGACTATGCCCCTATTTTTTATTTTTTTAAATCTTAATTTCTATGATAATTAGTTAGTTTTTTTTTTACATAATATGATAGGTCAGCGTCATAATATAGGGGCATAGTCATGGCAGTTATAGGTTTTATGGCACAAAAATATTTGAGCTAGTGTCATTATCCAGAGAGGAAACAGTCGACTACGTTTGTATGGAGAGAGCGCAGGTACCCTTCACCTTAACAATAAAGCTAATATTAATCTAATGAGCTGTTTTAAGTAGTTTTCCATTTACGAAATATTTAGTTTTTAATTAAATAATTAAGTAGGTGACCCGTATTACCCTCACGTACTCTATATCAAAAAGAAAACGAAGACACTAATATACAATTTTCCTATATACCTATTTACATATGCTTAAGTTTAGATAATATGGTGTTTTAGCATTTTTTTTGGCTTTATATAATAATATTTCGAATAAAAATCTTTACATTTTAAACTGGAGTACTCTTCCTTTATACGTATTTTAAGGTAAGAGTTGTATCAATATTATAATTTAAATAAAAATAAAAATAAAAGTAACTACTTACCTGTCTATAACTAAAAAAATATACTGGTTATCCGAATGATGAAACCTACCAATAAAAAATGAAATATTTTAATGAAAAACTTTGTAATCTCTAAAGGACTTGTTATACAAAGCGGCAAGAAGACCAATTCTCATAAATTAAATAGTTTAAATTATATTGCAATATCAATAATTGCATTTCGGTTACAAAAAATACCAAAATTAGCACAAAAGACGATCGAAATTAAACAAAAAACAAAAGATATGAATAATTAAAAAGGGTTACATTAATAATAAGGTAAGACTTTTACCACCTCATGCTTACAGAATTTGAACCTGAAGCGCTACCATAGGGTGTTACGAGCTTTGGAATATTTTTCTGGAAAGTGGGTATTTTAATATTTCTATGAGCCAACTAAGCCGCGGGTTTCATCACGATGTTTTCCTTTACCGTAAGAGCAATGTCAATTAGTCATACCTTAAGTATTCTTAAGAATACCAAAAGGGCGTATCTTGAGATGCTTTTGAGGGTATTTTTGTAATCAAATGTAATTGTAATTTGAACAATGTTATTTACAAGAATTGACCTTCAGGGCGCTCTGTGATAAAATATAAATCAAGTCCCTTAGATAAGGCAACAAAGGTGCACACCTACAATAGAGATTCATATATTGCCAGGTTAGAAAAGTGGCCGCGAATAAAAAAAGGTTTGATGCGACTGTGACTACTATGCCAGTCTCTATAAATGTCCCCCTATTTAAATCTAAAGCCGACTGTCCACCGCAAACTAAACTAAGTTTGTTTAGCTCGCAGTTTTATCAGTTTTACGTAGCTTAGCTGGCATAGTATTAATTTTTAAACTTAATTTTAAGTTATCTATTAAGAGGAAAGGGTACCGAGGGCTCTTTCCATACAAACTATTACAAACGTAGTCGACTGTTTTCTCCCTGGATAATGTTACTAGAGCAACTATTTTTGGTGCATTAAATTTATAACTGCCATGACCATGAATTTAAACTTCTATGATAGGTAGAAAATGAAAAAAAAAAACAGCGCACTCCGGGAGTGCAGGCAGAAGTGAAAACAATAAACTTGTTATTTCTCATAGAATATTTCTTGAAACGATCTGCTACTGCCATCTATTAGCACTCACTTAAACAAATATAGTTTATTTTCTATTCGCTAGATGTCAGTAAAAAATTTAAATCAGCGCCATCTACATTCGAATAGCGGTCTTTCTAGAAACTAAGTTTCTCAATTTGTGTAATAGATGGCAGTATAAGTTAAACAAAAAGACTAACACAAATAAAATCTCATCTGTCGCGTCAAAATCTGTCGCGAGAACGGCTGAAAATGCTTACCCACAAAAGTGCCCAACGCGCCATAAGAAGTTTTCACTTCAAAAATATATATATACGCGACGAGTTGAGAACCTCCTCCTTTTTGAAGTCGGTTAAAAAATCAAAACATAGGGGCATAGTCATGGCAGTTATAGGTTTTAGGGCACAAAAATATTTGTGCTAGTGTCATTATCCAAGGAGGAAACAGTCGACTACGTTTGTATGGAGAGAGCGCAGGTACCCTTTCACCTTAAAACATTCAATTTTTATTTATAAAATATGTATTTTAGTCTATAAGGTATGTATCCATGGGCCTTTGTAGCCTGAAATAAATGATTTATTTATAGTTTGCGGTGCTAAACAAACTTAGTTTATTTGACGGAGGATATACGGCTTGAGACTAAATAATACCAACTCAAGCAAAAATGTATGTCTACCATCTAAAGATAATAAAACATGCTTAAATTATATGAAAATAATTTTATTTCTATTTCTAATTGGCCATAACATGGGTGGTCAATAATTAGCCACGCTTATAAGAAATAACTAATAAAAGTCGAGATTAAGTATAATGGAGATATATTATCGCAAATATTAGTAAAAAAACGTTTTATATAGAAAACTCATATTTTACTTCTAATACGATTGGTGCCATGGGTGGCAAATAATTCGCCACAGTAGAAATTTAATAATTGCAATATCTTGAATCACAGGCTTACAGCGTAATTAACACGTTTAAAAAGCCTAGGCTACAAAAGGATAATAATTTGAAAACCTTGGTGATGGGTGGCAAATAACTCGCCACAGTAGAAATTTAATTAATACAATGAATCACAGTATAATCAACACGTTTCCAATACAAAACCTAGACTACAAAGGCGAATCATTTGTAACCCTTGGTGATATGTGTGGCAAATAATTCGCCACAGTAGAAATTTACTCATCGTAGTATCTTGAATCACAGCGTAGGTACTTAAAACACCTTTCCAATACAAAGCCTAAACTACAAAGGCGAATTTGCAACCCATGATGATATGTGTGGCAAATAATCCGCCACTTAATCATAATATCTTGAATCACCGTTTCCAATACGAAGCCTGGACTACAAAGGCTAATTTGCAACCCATGATGATATGTGTGACAAATAATTCGCCACTTAATGATCATAATATCTTGAATCACAGCTAAAAACACGTTTCCAATACGAAGCCTAGACCACAAAGGCTAATTTGCAACCCTTGGTGATATGTGTGGCAAATAATTCGCCACAGTACAAGTATAATCGTAAGATCTTGAATCACAGCGTAATGAAGACACGTTTTCTATGCAAGGCCACAGCGACGGCCAACCAGAGTAACATGGCGAACGCGTGGGTGGCCAATAACTGGCTGTGGGTTGGAGCTGATATGGCCCAGCGGAGTGGGAAATGACGTTTCAGTAATTCACTTCCGGCGTATAGGAATAGAGCGTTTTGTCCTGTAGAAAGAAAACGGAAATAAAAAAACGGGTTAATTTATTTATTTACTAGCGACCCGCTCCGGCTTCGCACGGCTATATTATGCATGTATTATACATATAAACCTTTCTCTTGAATCACTCTATCTATTAAAAAAAACCGCATCAAAATCCGTTGCGTAGTTTTAAAGATCTAAGCATACAAAGGGACATAGGGATATAGGGACGGCGAAAAGTGACTTTATTTTATACTATGTAGTGATGTGCGCTAATTAAGCCTGTAATCCTTGACCGTGGGAACTTCTGATAGAACACACACATTGATATTTTCTAGCCACACAGGTGCAACGCAGTATTAAAATTACGCACCCTGGAAACAAATAAATCTACTTTCGATGCATCGTACATTTTGTACAAGTTACATATTCATCAAGCGTTCGTCTTCGTAGGATGTTTATGAATATCATAGAAAACACGCAATGTATGTAGTATTTAACTTGTCACATCCCAAAACTGCAGTCCGGTAGTAAGTAGCTGGCGGGAAAGGGTGGGGTCAGAGTGTACGTTTTTTGGGTATTTTGTTTGATAACGAAATTGTCAATAAGTAAATGTTCTGTACTATAATAATTTTTATATTTATATATTTTTATAATAATAATTATGCGAAATAATTATTACATCCGTCTCTATATATTCAAAATTCACACATAAACGTTCGTATGTACCTATGTGCCCTACTAAGAAACAGGTTAAAACGTGTCGGTATCGGCATCATATATTATTATATAAATATTCAGGCAAAACACCTACCAATCTTTATAATATTCGATATAGTTGGGTAAAAAGATGAGTACATTATAGTTACTGGTTTGTCTTAAATCTTCCTTTATTTTTTTGGGATTTATAGTAATTTCCTTTTACTTTTCCCATTATTATTAACCTTGAATAAAAATAAGTTACAATATATAGGATTAAAATATAAAAATAAGCTACAATTTTAATACATCCTACCTACCTAAATCATACCTTTTCCATATTTTTATTTAATTTTTGACAGCTCAATAAATTCCTATTTTAATTTATTTAGAGACTGTAGTCCTGCAAAAGGCAGGAACGTCAAATACTAGTTGAGTTTTTATTTCCCGCAAATTGTTTGTAAAACATATTCAATTAGAGATCGAAATGTAAAGATCTTTGGACACAACCGGCATAGGAATTTAAAATGCCGCTGTGCAGTTTGACACCCATACCGATTGATAAAAGGCATTACAATAAAAAAATAATGTCTTTACACCAAAGCTCTAAAACAGCTCAGAAACGGGATATTCAAATAAAAGCATTGTGACCAAGTATTTCTACAAGACGTATCACCGCGTCCTTTTCCGTGACACTTTTGAGGTTTGTTGTGTAGGCATAATTTTTTCGCTGTAATGCCCTCTATCGAAGGGTATGGGTCTCAAAGTGCACCGCAAACTTTTATAAAATCGTATGATAAACGTTTCTTCAAATATCCCATTTCCGAGACGCTTTAGAGGTTTGGTGTGAAGGCATTATTTGTTTGTTGTAATGCCCTATATCGAAAGGTAAAAAACCACAGTCCATGAAGTATTTAATTTTTTGTCTATGTTTGCCTGTCATAATTATGTCAAAAATTAAAATGAAATATAGAAACAGTTATTTCTTAGGTTAAAATAAATAATCAATATCACATTATAACCCGCGCGCAATGAGAATGGGATGGAACCTTGTCAAAGTAAATCGAAAATGACAGAAAAGTAGCGTTAGAAAAAAAGTTCTGAATAATAATTAGGTATAAATTAGTTATTTGCACGGTCATAGTGTCGCGGATTTGAAACAGACCCATTGATTTAAAGAAAAAATATTATTGTCTGTGGTAGATTGTCTATGGAGCAATAGCGATTTCATTTAAAAAAATGTTTTCTCCAACTCCATTATAAATAAAACGAGCACATAAGGACTGTGCTTATTAAAGTGATTAAATAAACAAATAATAAATTCCGACCGTGGTTTGTGTTGTTATAAATTGTGGTTTGTTTTATTATAAATGCTAGATTTATGTAATTAATTATTGTGTGATTATTTTAGTGATTTAGTGACAATGAGTGGAAAATGGGGTAAAACTTTAAATAGTCAACCACCTCAAATAGTTCTGGCAGTCGATAGATATTTCGATCAGGAACGAAGTCGGTTTTTCTAACGCATTGAAAATGATGACATAGTTGGCTGTGGATCACGAATCTAGTAATTCGGGAATTACATTGTCAAGAGATCTTTTTGACGAACCTATGGGTTTGTTCAAAAATACAAAAAAAAAACAGCGCACTCCTGGAGTGCAGGCAGAAGTGAAAACTGTATATCTGTGTAAAATCTCATCTGTCGCGAGAACGGCTGAAAATGCTCACCCACAAAAGTGCCCAACGCGCCATAAGAAGTTTTCACTTCAATAACCGAACGAGCAACAAGCATATCTGAAACACGGTGTCACGCATCCGAGGTGAGGGAACTTTGGCTGCATCAACTTCATTTTTTTCAGAAAGCGATACTTCTGAAGAAAGTCAAAGCTCTGATGATGATTCCCATGAAGCACATATGAGTGGCATTGGGGAATAATAATTGGAATAACTAAAAAAAAAAATATCCCTAAACATTATTATTGAAAGGATTACAACCATGAAACATTTTTGTGTATTTTTAACAGACTTCAAAAAAAGGCGGTTCTCAGTTTGACCCGTATATGTGTCAGTATGTATGTTTGTCCGTGAAGTCTTCACTACAGTAGAAATGCCTATACTATATATGTAGCTACACTAAATATGAATAAATAAAAAATAACTAATTACAACAAAACGAATTACCCATTATTCAGAACTTTTATGCTAACGCTACTTGAAGACGACCCAGTTGGCACAATGGTCACCATGCCGGACTGCCACACAGGTACGATTCCCGCCTCAGACAAGTATTTATGCTTAAATATTTGTCTGTGGTCTGGTTATTTCTATGTATTATAAGTATATATTTACAAATTTTTATAAGTAGGTAGGTATTTGCTGATTTTTTAAAACAAAGGTCATTCAGACCAAAAACAGTACATGAAACTTAAAAAATAAGTCAAATTTTAAGGTTACTGACCTCTCCGTGTAAGGAACAGCTGATTTTCAGGTAAACCTAACCTCAAAATTTTCGAAAAAAAGTTCGAATTTCTAAAAGTCGTAGAACAAAAGTTGTTGGTTTGGGTGCACAGAAGTAGCCCTCAACGGCTTGCTAGTATAATTTCCAATAACCCAGTATATGTAGTATATCCGTTGGCTAGCACGCATAACACAAGTCTAGATGGCGATGTGTGGAATGTCCTGCAATATTTATTTATATATGTATTTATAAACTGTCATTTTCGATTTACTTTGACAAGGTTCCATCCTATTCTCATTGTGCGCGGATTATACCTAGTTTCGACTCCTTGCTCGAAGAATAGGTACAATTACAAATTAGTTGTCGTGTGCAACACTCGCACCCCACCCTTATGCCAGGTCAAACAATAAATGTCGGGAAACAAATGGACGTGCTCTCACCTTGAATACTGAGATGACACTGTCACTTTTGCGCGCGGTGACGTCTTATATAAAGCGAAATGTCGCGAGCTACTGCTTCATACTAAAATGTATGGGCAGCGAGGAATGATTTTAACCAAAAAAAATATCTATGTTTCGGCATTGATTATTATTATTTGGTTTCAATAAGTAAAAAACTGCAATGATGAATGCATTCTCTATACTTTTGTCTCACAATTTAACCAAAAATATTTTCAAATATAACAACGAAGTAGCACAGATACTTAAAATAGAAAAGGTCGATTTCGATGTTTTTCATCAAAGTTAATCATTGTTTTTTCAAAAACTATGGATTATTTTCAAAATATCTGATAGTGAAACTGTAGACTCATCTAATAAGCTATCGAGAATTCTTTTTAGTGTCTTACAATGCAGGGAGTTCTTCAATATTTTTAAAATAGTAAATGACGTTTTTAGGGACTCGCCTCTTAAGATTGCTGTTACGGTGAAGGAAAACACGTGATGAAACCTGCGCCTTAGTTGGCTCCAGATATATTGACAACCTCTGGACACGGTCAGCTAAGCTGAGAGGGCAGTTTAGAAGCTGGGCAAGCCTACTCTATCCTTACACCCACTAACGAAATGTTGTAGCGGAAAAAACAGCCCAAATACTATCGATTGGTATAAAAATTTAAAATTATTATTTTTTGCAAGATCGACAGGTTCTATTCCTGGCTAGGGTAATGACTTTTAAAAATTTGATGATGCAGCCCACGTAAAAATATCACCCTGTACAGCTTTCACCCGCGACTCCATCCGCATAGGTATTGGATTTTCCAAAATCCTTCCTTAGCGGATGCCTACGCCATAATAGCTATATATTATCAGTCATTCAGTCAGTCCGTTTGCGTTGTGTTTTGCGGTTGCCCGCGTAATTCCTGACCCTGTAGGAATATCAGGGTAAAAAGTAACCTGAGTATTTTCCTGGCTCAAAGATTGGCTATTGCCATCCAGCGGGGGAATGCAGCTTGCATTCTCGCATCTTTTGTGCCAGGAGTGTCGCGGGGCGGGTTATTTGATTAGATATAAGTTAGTAAGTAAGTTATTTGATTATTTATTTGTAGTTTTTATGATTTTGGGGTTTTTTTTTATTGATTTATTTATTTATTTTTGTATTGATTTAAGTATTTGTTTATTGTTTTTAATGATTGTGATTTTCTTTTAGTTTTATTTGCTTTTGATTTTATTTGTATTTAATTGTGATTTTTTTAGTGTGAATGAATAAATATCTCACCTGAGTATTTAATTTAGACTTAGTCCTAATTTAATCTAAATGAATTCAGTAATTTTAGCGTGATTAAGGGACAAACTTTAACGCACAGTTGAGATAGTATGAGACGGACCACAGGTTCTTGTTTATAGAAATATAGGTTACCATAATACAAGCTACGCTTACCGGCATAATACAGGGGTCGGCCGCCACACCTCTGTTTCAAATCGACAATGAAGTACAGCACAGCCTGTGCGAACATAGCAGTCGAGGCACATACGAGGCAGTATGAGACGGACCACAGGTTCTTGTTTATAGAAATATAGGTTACCATAATACAAGCTACGCTTACCGGCATAATACAGGGGTCGGCCGCCACACCTCTGTTTCAAATCGACAATGAAGTACAGCACAGCCTGTGCGAACATAGCAGTCGAGGCACATACGAGGCAGTATGAGACGGACCACAGGTTCTTGTTTATTGAAATATAGGTTACCATAATACAAGCTACACTTACCGGCATAATACAGGGGTCGGCCGCCCCACCTCTGTTTCAAATCGACAATGAAGTACAGCACAGCCTGTGCGAACATAGCAGTCGATTCACATACGAGGCAGTATGAGACGGACCACAGGTTCTTGTTCATTGGAATATAGGTTACCATAATAAAAGCTACACTTACCGGCATAATACAGGGGTCGGCCGCCCCACCTCTGTTTCAAATCGACAATGAAGTACAGCATAGCCTGTACGAACATAGCAGTCGAGGCACATACGAGGCAGTATGAGACGGACCACAGGTTCTTGTTTATTGGAATAGGGCCTCCGTTCTTTGTGAACATGCAGAGGGCGCCACCGCCGACGCCGAAGACGATTGACCAGAACACCCAGCGCATTATACGGGCCCTGTGAAAAAAATACAAAAGAATTTTACTAGTGAATTTTTTAAATGGACTTTCAGGGTAAATTTCTAAAATATAAGAGACTAGCTTTTGTCCGCGACTTATTATAATTATGACATACATAAATAATAATAATAGATACTATTATCAGTTACGAGACGTATTCACGTACAACAAACAGCCGTGTCCATAACACAGCTACACCCCATATTTTAAAGTACAGACTTTTTTCCTGTCTGCCCATCTACTTATAAGTATAGATAAAAAAAAACATGACATTCCACACATCGCCATCTAGCCCCAAGCTAAGTTACTAGACTTGTGTTATGGGTGCTAGACAACGGATATACTACTTAAATACTTTTCCTTTGTACTTATAATACATAGAAACAACCAGACCACAGACAAATATCTAAGCATAAATACTTGTCTGAGTCAAAGTCAAAAAAATGTCAAAAACCCTGTGTTTGGCAGTTCGGCATGGTGTGCCAAATGCGTCGTCAATCCAGGCTGGGTCGTCAAATTTGCTTCCAAGTACAGACTTTTTGTCCTTTCTGTCTGTCTACTTATAACTATAGATAGAGGATTAGATTACCTAGCATGGTTATAGACCAGCATGATCCTCGTGGCGTGAGCGCCGGCTTGTACAACCAACACACCGGACAGGATGCCGAGGATGCCTTCAGGGTCGTGAGGTATCGTCGTATGGTAGATAGAAGCGAAGGTACCCCGTTGATGTAAGTGTATAGATATAATTACCTAGCATGGTTATAGACCAGCATGATCCTCGTGGCGTGAGCGCCGGCTTGTACAACCAACACACCGGACAGGATGCCGAGGATGCCTTCAGGGTCGTGAGGTATCGTCGTATGGTAGATAGAAGCGAAGGTACCCCGTTGATGTAAGTGTATAGATATAATTACCTAGCATGGTTATAGACCAGCATGATCCTCGTGGCGTGAGCGCCGGCTTGTACAACCAACACACCGGACAGGATGCCGAGGATGCCTTCAGGGTCGTGAGGTATCGTCGTATGGTAGATAGAAGCGAAGGTACCCCGTTGATGTAAGTGTATAGATATAATTACCTAGCATGGTTATAGACCAGCATGATCCTCGTGGCGTGAGCGCCGGCTTGTACAACCAACACACCGGACAGGATGCCGAGGATGCCTTCAGGGTCGTGAGGTATCGTCGTATGGTAGATAGAAGCGAAGGTACCGCGTTGATGTAGGTGAGGTGGACCGAGGAGCAGGCTGGAATAAACATTTATAATTGATAAGCGTGTTTGAAGATATAGATAAATAGATAGATAAACTCTTTATTGCACCATTAAAACAAAACACAATTATTCTAATTCATAATATTAAAAAAAAAATTAAGTGAAATAAAAATAAGAAAATTCTAAAAACTAAAAATTAGATATGAGGGACAGGACGGAAGAAATAGTATTCGTGATATCTGAGGGCAAATGAGATTTAAACAGTGTTGTTGAAATGTAAGATTCTTCAGAATTAAATCCCAAAATACGGTTTTCACAACAAATACATCTATTTACCAAGCATCTAATGACAACATCACACTGACATTTCGTCACACGGAAATTATTTATAGTATTGTAAATCAGGAATTTTTAGGCCTTTTTAGGAATAGAAACAACACCTACTAATTCTCTAGGTACCTAGTTAATTATGAAAGTGATAGGTAGTTAGGAATATAAATGAAGGGTTTATGGTTTATGTTCCAACATAAACCACTGACGTGGATGGTGAACTGAACCACATTTCACGTTTTATTATTAAGTGAACGTTGTTACCCTTAGTATACAGGAGAACCCTATGACATAATAAGGAATGGTCTTACTGTATGCAGCGTCGAACCCAAACACCTTACCAACTGACGATCAAGCAGAGAATGAACCGCTAGGAGTAAAAGTGTTCCATGGAATGAATCCGCTCCCAACTAAAGCGCTCGCTTTTATAGGAGGTGGTGGGGATCGGCGATGCCAACAGCAGCTTTGATAACCGACGTGACGCCATAAGTCGTTTAAAAACTCGTAAGACTTGTAACAGGTTAATTTCCACTTACCGATCAATATATCCCGCTATACCACCGGTGCAATTCGTAAAGTTTTTTCCAAAAGCTGAGAGATGCAGCCCGCCTGGACCCATGTAGCCTCGAGGACAACCCGGTGCGGGCACTAGTAGCGTTATGCATACCTATCAACAAAAAAATCAGGTATTTTCATGTAACTATGTCAATACGATGACATATCATCACTACATAGTATAAAACAAAGTCGCTTTTTCTGTCCCTATATCCCTATGTATCCTTAAATCTTTTAAACTACGTAACGGATTTTCATGCGGTTTTTTTTAATAAATAGAGTGATTCAAGAGGAAGGTTTATATTATGTATATTACATGCACAATATAGCCGTGCGAAGCCGGGGCGGGTCGCTAATATCTTATATATTGGGGGCTGACAGAGCCAGCAACACTTCGACCCATTGGAATCATTTGAGTTAGGGTTCTTTAATGTTTCTTACTCTTTGAAGAAGTGGTTGATTAACGCGGTGATCCCACAAAGAGAAAGAAACCTGTATTTCTCCGGTTTGGGATACGCATTCCCAAGAAGGCTCCATTGCTTTGCTGCTAAGCCGTCGCATTCACACAGTATGAGCGAGTACGCGACGCGGGCACAAATTAAATACTATAAACATACGGAACTCTTTGATATACCTCGACCACCGGCGACCGTTCGCACATTGTTGGACGACCCAGTTGGCACAATGGTCACCATGCCGGACTGCCAAACACAGGATTGCGGGGTCGATTCCCGCCTCAGACATGTATTTATGCTTGGATATTTGTCTGTAGTCTGGTTGTCTCTATGTATTATAAGTATATATTTACAAAATAAAGGTATAGAAGTAGTATATCCGTTGTTTAGCATTCATAACACAAGTCTCTATTAATATAAGGTACCCTTTCCCGTGCACGTCAAAAATCGATTCTTTCGGCTCTGATCAATACACAAAGTTTTATTGTTTTTTGCATCTCACTCAATTTCCTAAGATTGAACACCCTTCCCTTCACCTTCCTCAACTTCTTGTCCGCCCTTTGTAACACTTACACTTAAGAGGAAAGGGTACCGGTGGCTTTCTCCATACAAACTATGACAAACGTAGTCGACTGTTTTCTCCCTGGATAATGGCACTATAGCAAATATTTTTGGTGCATAAAACTTATAACTGCCATGACCATGCCCCTATTTTTTGTTTTTTCTTATTTTTAATTTTTTTTATTTTTAATTTCTATGATAATTACAAAATAAAAAAATACAAAACATAGGGGCATAGTCATGGCAGTTATAGGTTTTATGACACAAAAATATTTGTGCCAGTGTCATTATCCAGGGAGGAAACAGTCGACTACGTTTGTATGGAGAGCGCGCAGGTACCCTTTCACCTTAAGGTTTGTTTTTATTTTATTTAATGTAATTTAAAAATGGTGTTTACAATAAAGAATTTATCTATCTATCTATCAATCTGCGTCCAACTTAAAGGCTAATTTAAAAAAATCTGTTGTATAATAAAGATATTATCTCGTCGCCTGTGTAATTTACCTGGACTGCAACAAGCATCAACGTAGCAAGCCATTGCTGCCAACCTGCCGATATGTCACGGAACAGCGAACGACCTGGAATTAAGAAAAAAAAAGACAATCTTTATTATATGTTCAAAAAACCGGCCAAGTGCGAGTCGGACTCGCGCACGAAGGATGAAGTACCATGTTGTATGGGAGTATTTATCCCGATATTCCCACGGGTGCTGCTAGTAAATCCTATCCTACTAATATTATTAACTAGTGACCCGCTCCGGCTTCGCACGGCTATATTATGCATGTATTATACATATAAACCTTCCTCTTGAATCACTCTATCTATTAAAAAAACCGCATCAAAATCCGTTGCGTAGTTTTAAAGATCTAAGCATACAATTAACTTACCGGGTGTAATATCCTGATTAGTTCTCATAAAAAGACATTCCAAAGCTCCTACAATGAGATACATAGCAGCGAGACGTTGTAACACGCCCGGGAGTCGAACCGACGTCCATGTAGCGTTCACTGAGCCGAGCACGAACCCGATAAGGCACATTAGGAGCGAACGACGGGCCACCTGTGGTAAATATAACATTAAGAATTGGTTAACAAGTTCTGGCTTATCAGTAGATTTTTTTGTCCGATCTGCACAGCACAGTTCCGGCAAAGTGCCGTACCGTAACGTATCCATCAGTGTCAGTGAAAATGGTATTGATTCATACTTTTTGTACTAGACTATCCATACTGGTCAGTGACAATGATGTTCAGTGATGTCAGTGCTCCGGGTGTAGCACTGAGGCTCCCTCCGGGTTCCGATCTGCAATGGCCTACGATGCAGTCACTTAATCGACTCCAGACTCAAGTAGGCTGTTGCAGAAAACATTTGAGCAAATGGGGATATATTGCACCGACGGAGGAGCAATTCGAGTGTGGGGCAGTCCATGGTGCACCTACTCCAATGCCAATTCTGCCGTAACACCTGCACATTGGAGGACCTGATAGTAGCCAACGCTGCTGCAATTGCAGTGTGGCTAACTACTGGGCAGGAAAAATTTGACTGGTCGAACGTCACTGACTCGAAAAGAAGAAGACCGGCACTCGCCGTGATCCGGCGTGAATTTGTAGCAGACAATATTTTGCCTGACACGGTCGCAGTGTTTCAAGATAGACGACGAAAAGTTAATTGAATTGGTCCGTGTGTTGCCCGCAGAAGGTTGCGGGTTCGATTCCCGCCGGGAACAAGTATTTATGCTGACCATAAATTCTTGTTTCTGGTTCTGGGTGTTTCCTATATATATAATATGTATATATTTACAAAAAAAAAAGTATATAAGTAGTTTATCCGTTATCTGGCATCCATAACACAAACATTAAGTTGCTTAGCTTGGGGCTGGATGGCGATGTGTAATATGTCCTGCCTGCCTAGCATGACGACCAAATCACGATACGATAAAGCTATATCACGCGATATAACTACATCAACTCTCAAAATATGATACATAAAGCCGCCATGTTGAATTTTTATTATAAATTGCGACAAAAATTATGATAAAAATTCAACATGGCGGCTTTATCTATCATATTTTGAGAGTTGATGTAGTTATATCGCGTGATATAGCTTTATCGTATCGTGTTTTGGTCGTCATGCTAGGCTAGCTGAAATATTTATTTATTATTTATTTATTTATTATTATTATTTATCACGATTTTGATCGATCGACCCCTAGGTACGGTCGGCTGCATAATTGCATACCCACCGTAGAGCTCCAAAACGGCTGTTATAAGAATGTTTTCAACACAAGCAAGATTCTAGACACCTGTTTTAGTTCAAGTTTAAAATCTTCTAACGCATCAATTTATCGAACAAAAATTATTAGAATGAAAACATTCCAATAATAGTAATTTTAGAACTCTACCGGGGGCTGCAATTATGCAGCCGACTGTACATTCATTTTCCTTATAACCGCAGTCAAAATATCGGAAATTTTGCGGTTGTTATCTTTGCTCGCTCTCGTTTTTTCACATAATATAATTTAAAAAACCGCCCATTATTTTTTTTTAATTTATGAAAACCTGCATTCACGGTGTTCATCAATTTATTAGACGTTATCACGTCAAAAAAAGTATTTAGGCATTATATCCGTCGTCTAGCTACCACAACACAAGCCTTGTTGCTTAGCTTAGAGCTAGATGGCACTGTGTGGGTTATCCTGGAATATTTTATTTATTCTTACTTGTGAGAAAGCCGTGAGCCTAGGCATAGCTGTCCTAAGCCTGGCATTGAGCGACAACACGAGTGCCTCTCCCATAGCGAAGGCGAACCACGGGAACACGACGTCTGCGACTGTGATACCATTCCACACGCTGTGGTTGAATACCGTGTAGCCACCACCGCCGGCGTTTACGAATATCTGTTGATAATATATAATAATAACTAGCGACCCGCTCCGGCTTCGCACGGCTATATTATGCATGTATTATACATATAAACCTTCCTCTTAAATCACTCTATCTATTTAAAAAACCGCATCAAAATCCGTTGCGTAGTTTTAAAAATCTAAGCATACAAAGGGACATAGGGACGGCTAAAAGTGACTTTATTTTATGCTATTTATTTATTTTATTTTATTTATTTAATTAGAACGGTCGTAACCAATTACTCTAATTAATTATTTAAAGATAAGTACATAACAAAAAGAATAAGAAAAAACATTAATATTATTACAATTATTTCTAAATTGACATAATTTATTCATCTATCTCACAATATTTCAAACATACCAACATGAGTTCCTTCCATTCATCCACATATACATCACAATCTGGGTTAGCAGTGAGTACGTTATTGAGAGTGTTGAGAGTGCGGGGCAGAAAGGATTTAGATCGCGCTACTGTACTGGTCGAGGGTGTAGCAAAAAGCACGTGCCTTCTGCCGGCAAGATATTTGTTTGGCACGAACAGTCGTTGTGACTTGTTATGAAGGTCAGGAGCATCGACAGTGTTGCGGAGGATTTTGCATAGTACTGTCATCTGCTCAAACGCTCTTCTAGTTTGGAGGGAGTTATAGCCTAAGTGACCCTGCAGAAATTTCTATGTATGCTATGTAGTGACTAGCAGTCCCAGCAAGCGTTGTTTTGCCATATAAAAAAATTGATGTCTCAGACCTAACAAATACACCAAAAAAATTATACAAATCGGTTTAGCCATTTAGGTGGAGTTCGGTAACTAACACCGCGACACGAGAATTTTATTTATATGGGGACTAGCTGCACCCCGCGGTCTCACCGTTTTACCCGCGTAAGTGCCGATCCCGTGGAATATCAAAATAAACAGTAGCCTTCCTCGATAAATGGACTATTCAACACAAAAATATTTTTTCAATTCGAACCAATTGTTCCTGAGATTAGCGCGTTCAAACAAACAAAATTCTTATAATTTGAGTATGAAAGAAGTGACCCACCATCAAAGCCAGAGCAGTTCCTCTGAAGATATCCAGCGATCGCAGCCTGGAGCGTGTCGGTGAGCGAATGACGCTCGTCTCAGTGGTCAGGACGCGAGTTTCAGATCCTAATTCATTGTCCTCTCTGAAATAAAAACACACATCAACAGATTGCCATGATTTCATAATTAAAGTATTTTATTTTTTTGTCTACAATTTTATTACCGATCCCGTAGGAATATCAAAATGAAAAGTAGCCTATAGCCTTCCTCGATCAATGAACTATTCAACACAAAAATAATTTACTAGCGACCCGTCCCGGCTTCGCACGGCTATATTATGCATGTATTATATAAAGCTTCGTCTTGAATCACTCTATCTATTAAAAAAACCGCATCAAAATTCGTTGCGTGGGGGTAAAGATTTAAGCATACATAGGGATATAGGGACAGAGAAAGCGACTTTGTTTCATACTATGTAGTGAAGTGAAGTGATGATGTAAAGATATAAGTTGACTGATGACATACCTAGCAAAATACCTTGCATACAGTCGTCCAGCCACAACTCTCTTGCCGATCACTTTGACGATGTACCATAGAGTAGCCATAGACAGTAGAACGACGGCTGCAGTCAATATAGGCAGGTAAGCCGCATCGGGCTCCGCTGTCATGCGAAGGGAGCACCCCGAGGTCACATTCAGAGTGTATTGGCCATATTCACCGAATAGATACGTGCCTGGAATTGTTAAATAAATTAATATTACAGGGCGCTGCACACAGCGCCATTTATTATTCTCGCGGTGCGAAACGTCATCCGATAAGGGTCCTCCCGGAAGACCAGCGGCTGTATCAACTCAATGTTGTTGCAGCTATTTTTTGCTGAGACAGAGCCTTTTTGGAGGCACACGGCTCCTTAGACCCTATTTTTGTTCAAATACTTTATTGTTTATTTATTTTTTCTTTCTACTGTATTCTCTGATCTTATACTTTTTGTACCTTTTATTCTTTTTATTTCCTGTTTTTTTATCTTACTTTATTGTTTCTTATTTTTATACATTCTAATGTTTTGTTTTGTCAACTACTCTCCAACTGTTCTAAATATGTTTTGTCGTGTGCTCGTCCAAATAAATGTTTTTCTATTCTATTCTATTCTATTTATAACATATTGAATACTTGTACTTGTATACGGGCTGTTTTCCGCGATTAGACTCTTTTTAATTGGGTCCTTTTTGCGTGAAGATGGAGTAGGCTTGCCCAGCACCTACTACCCTTTCAGCTTAGTCGACCATGCCCAGAGGAGAGAACTTGTCGATACTTCTGGAGCCAACTAAGCCGCGGGTTTCATCACGATGTTTTCCATCACCGTAAGAACAATGTCAATTAGCGCACATAATTTTTTCTTAAGAAAATTCCATTGGTGCACGGCCGGCCTAGATTCGAACCCACGACCTTCAGAATGAAAGTCGAGGACTCTACCACTAAGCCAACACCGCTCTTTATAGAATACTTATTTTACTTTTCTTTCATTCCTAAGTGGGTTCGAATTCAGGCGGGACGTGCACCAATGGATTTTCTTGGGAAAAAATTATGTTTGCTAATTGACATTGCTCTTATGGTGAAGGAAAACATCATGATGAAACCCGCAGCGTTATCGGCCAGACGTACTGACAAGTTGACTGGGTAATAGGTGTAGGCAAGTCTATACTCAATCTTCACGCAAAAGGAACCCATCTACAGAGGTCTTAGTTGTGGAAAAAAGCCCCTATGTCCTTCTCAATTCAATAAATTACCACTATGAAAATTTTCATCTAAATTGGTACAGGTTTTTTTTGTTTGTCGTTTGACCGTGAAGAGGAATTCATGGTCAAACGACAAACAAAAAGAAATAAAATTTTTGATTTATAATATTAGTTAGGACTATGTGCGCTTCGCGGTTTCACCCGCGTAAGTCCCGTGCCGATCCCGTGGGAATATCAAAATATAAAATACCCTATAGCCTTCTTTGATAAATGGACTATCCACACAAAAATAATTTTTCAATTTAAACCAGTAGTTCCTGCGATTAGCACGTTCAAACAAACAAACAAACTCTTCAGCTTTATAATATGAAGTATAGATTAGGATTTGGGGGTAAACTCTCCTAGTATACTCTTTCTTTGCCAGGATGCTTCAGTCTTGGGCTATAATCATTATAAACAACGTCCTATACATAATATAAATCTTATTATATGACATTATTAGAATAAACAGACTTGAAAGTAAATATCGTTCACAGGCACAACCGGTTCTGATAACAACTTCTTTGCATATTTATGCACAATACAAGTAGAATTTTATTAAACTTATACTAAAAACTCTATGTACAGAAGGTGAATGTAAGTCAACCTCAAAGACAGCATACTTTTTTTTGAGTCACCCTGTATTTGCGGTGTGCTGTCTTCGCTTGGTTGCAATGCACACAAAGATGTATGAAGCTTAGCGATCCGTGTGTACTTACTACCTACCTTGTTGTTAGAGTGTCAAGTACTAACACAAACCTCATTATGTTTGATTTACTGGTACTGTTTTAGTTATAAGATATTTTTGTTAATATTTAAGTTTTTTTCTTTTTTTTTTTATTAGCCTGTTGTGTCCCACTGCTGGGCAAAGGCCTCCCCCATTTCCCTCCATGTGTCCCGATCTCTAGCTAATTTTGGCCACTCTGCGTCAAATGCATCCAAGTCGTCATGTCATTGTTTTTTGGGACCCAACTAAAGAATTGCGGAACAGTCCGTACCATTTACAACTTCAAGTTCTGTTTTATGGCCTACATGATGGCCCAGCACTGAACCAGCGATATGGACATGCGATGGTTGAAACGCAACTACACAATGGCCACGTTCAGCCATCGTTGCCCACTTCTTTTGGTGGCCGAAAAACCGACACGGTGGTCATCCAGTGGCCATTCCACCAACCATAAGCCATCAGACACCACTACGCCCTCTACATGCTCTGCATGCATGATGCATACCAGCATGATGGCCCACTGTGTAGAGGGCCTATTACTTATTTTCTGAGTGTTCAGTAAAGTACTGTAAAATTCGACACCTCAATAGTTTGTGTGGTTACCAGATGCAGATAATAAGGAATTTGTTTAAATATGCAAGGAATCTCTGTAGAGTGTATGCGGGTAGAGAACAACGATGATACACACCACAAAACCTTAATAAGTACTTGTATTGTACTTATTGTTCTGTGCCAATGCACATTGAGGTCATAGGCCCTGTACCACCCACCACACAGCTGAATATAGCAAAGATACCCTTCAAAACCAGTTTTATTCATAATACTTAACTAAGTACACAAAAAGAACAAAGCTATTACGCGTCATGATCACTCACCATTGCATACGAATCCAGTGTCATTCTTGATAGCATAATGAACAGGGTACCTCGAACTGAGCACCACAGAGCCCGAGTTGGAGATTTTAGTTGGCTGCAAGGCACAGCCCTCACACTCATCGTATTGGCTCCAAAAACCCACTTTTTCATAACCATCAGCGACGATTTGTAAACATGCATGATCGTAACTCAATTTCTTATCGTTGCACTCGCGTAGAAACGAGCCAACGTTTTGGAAATTATTCGCCGACATTTTACTTCGTATTATTTCTACATCGGCTTACGAAAATAATACTTGACACGGATTTTTTCTCAAAAAACAATAGTGGCGCAAACAAAAATAACAAGGAAAACGAACGAATATGAATCATAGGTGTGCCCAACTTTTTATTGCAAAAAGTTACAGTATTTCAACCGAGAAATTGTTAACTTCCAAGTCATTTTCAAAACGAAAACTGTTGAATATAGGTATTTAAATACCATAATTCCTTTATTTATAAGTACAGTAAAAATGGCAAAATAAATTGAATGTCATTTTATTTTGCCATTTAGGCTGCGGTCCGAATACAGGTAATAGCGCTGACAGTGCTAACGATGAAATCTACCGGTCCGATATTGTGAGCGGACTCAAAAATGCTTACGGTGCTATCACTACGTATAAGATTTATGACCCGGTTTTAGCGCGCCAACTATCAACTGAAATGTGATTTTAATACTTTTTACTTCATTTGTTTAAAGTGTTGTGTGCAAATACGATTAATAAATTGCTTCTTCGTTCTTTGTAACACATAGGTAGGTATTCACATTTAAAAACACAGAGAGATAAATAAATAAATATTGCAGTATATTCCACAAATCGCCATCTAACCCCAAACTAACTAACTAGACTTGTGTAATGTGTGTTAGATAACGGATATACTACTTATATACTTTTCTTTTGTAAATATATACTTATAATACATAGAAATAACCAGACCACAGACGAATATCTAAGCATAAATACTTGTCTGAGGCGGGAATCGAACCCGCAACCCCGTGTTTTGCAGTCCAGCATGGTGACCATTGTGCCAACTGGGTCGTCAATTACTTCTAAACTTATGATAAAATAATCAAATTTGAATTTCGCTCGCAAAAGAACGGATGCAAACATCAACTTGACAGATCGCTCACGGAGATTTCGCTGGAGAGTAGGGTCGTCGTAAGCACAAGATGGCGTCGTTAATGACGTATTTCCTTTGGTATTCATGACGTCATAACAGTCTTTCGTGAGCGCTTTTGAGCGCGCTCACGGCATTTCGGAATGCGTTTGAGCGTCTGACAGTGCTCAAAGTCGATTTCGGACCGCAGCCTTACTGTACCGTAGGTACACTGTACCTACGTATATTTAAAATTGTTACAAAGGTTAAGATAAATTGTAAAAGTTACAAAAACCGAATATTTCGTTCCGTTTGGCAACACTAATAATTATTTTTCCACAGAGTAAAAATTGATTAGCTTTTTTTCCCTCCTCCGAATAAGGCCAAGAGTTCTTATGCCGTACAGCCTATTTCTACTTTACTATGACTTTATTTTATCTTCTTTCAAAGCTCTTCGCCCAAACCTGCCAGTGACACTCTTTCCCGAAACGTCGTCTTGAAGTTTTGAAACAAAGACAACCTAAGTATGTACGCATTATGTAGGTGTAGGTACGTATTACTTGACCTAGCTTCCATACATTGAAGCTGTGATAGAAGCTCGAAGCTTTCAAGTTGACAACCCAGTTGGCATAATGGTCACCTTGCCGGACTGCCAAATACAAGATTCCTGCCTTAGACAAGTATTTATGCTTAGATATTTGTCTAAGGTATGGTTGTTTCTATGTAATATATGTATTGTACTTATATTTACAAAAGAAAAGTACTTACTTACTTAATAAATAGTATATCTGTTGTCTAGCACCTAGCACCCATAACACAAGTAATCTAACACTAACATCTAACTAACATCATTGTACCCATGTTCATGGCCGTAAATCTCCTTGGCAAAAATTTCAACCGTATAGTCTATGGCTCACTTATAGATTTTGACATTTATCGGACCACGTGACTCGTCTATAATCTCTATGGCATATCTCTATTTTCTTGCCGCCATATTTATTTGTCTTATTGTTCTCAATTCAAAGTTGATAGAGTTAAGTTTTGCTTTGATTTATTTCCGTAACTTATCCTCTCAATTATTAAGATTGCAATATCGTTTTGCTCTTTGCAAAATGTTTAATTCGTGCTGTGTGGTGAATTGTGTGAGTAGGCGAAAGGACGTCAGTATGTTCGTGTTCTCAAAAACTGAGATAGGACTCCTATATTGGCTTGTAATAAGCTGTGATAATCTTCGAAGCTTGAGTTATCAAGAACTTCGAAAGCGCTTTGTGTGTAGGAAGGATTTTGAAAATAGATTTCTCTGTATGAATCGGCAAAGAATGCGTCTTCGGCAAGGAACATAACCAACATTGTTCACGGAGAACGAGATGAGTCGAGATGATGACTGTAGTTCCTGAATGTCCTATCGGTTTTACTGACACAGGTATGTACCTACTATACTTGCTAGAATAGCTAGGTACCCCTCAGTGTTCTGTTCACCAATGTACAAAACCAATCAACCAATCAATTTTAAATAAGTACCTACAAGAAACTTTTATGTACCTACCTACATCAAAAGTCTTTAAAAATACAGCAAAAGGCCTAAAGGAAAGTGTATCCAATATAATTCATTGATGAACACCGAGTTAAATATTTGAAATTTTAATCTAGTAATCGATCAATTATTGATTACCTACTGAAATTTACAAAAATCATGTACTGAGATGAATATGAACTGTTTAATAGTCATGGCTTAAGATGGTATTATTCTGTTCTACAAAATCAGGAGTTATTTTATGTTTTATTCAACCGTTGTATGATAAGATTAATTTAAGATTAATAATTAGACCTAGCTAATATTGAATGTTTTTCAGCCACTGAATATGATGACCATGATTACTGCTTAAAGAGAAAGCATGTGGATAATTTATACTGCAAACCAGCTATTGTGGAAAAACGTATGAAAATTGATAAGGATAGTAGAGGATAGCAATGCTGGCACTTCTGAGGATAAACAAGGTCAAGATGCAGTGGAATCTGGTTAGTATAGTCAGATTTACCTACCTAATTGATTTATTATTATTGATTATTTTATTGATTGTTATTATTATGTTTTTTGCAGAAATAGCTGGTAGCACACCTATTTCGCTGAAGCTAAACGCTGGCACTTCTGAGCAAAAAACGAGGTCGGGATGCAGTGGAATCTGGTAAATAATCTATTTTTTTTTCCTTTAATTTTACTTACTTTTACTTTTAATTAATATTTTTGTAAATGGCCAAACAACGTTTGCCGGGACAGCTAGTAGTAATATATAAACAAGCATTAGGCGTTTAGTTTACATTAAGTTTTTTTTATTACAGCTCTCTATGCTGATGGAAGGGAAGTCAGTCAGTCAGTCAGAAACCGATATGACACGCCGTAACCGAGACTTCGTCGCATCATGAGTTTTGGAAGGAAGCAGTTATAAAATTAACAAATATAAAATATGTGGACATGAAGACCAGCAAAGAAATGTCTGTGCCTTCGTTAAAAAAATTGTGACGACTATAAAAAGTATAGAGAGGATTTGGAAGTGTTTAATGGCAAAAGGTATAAAAGTGCTGCGACCATGTTACCTAAACTCTGACCTTATAGAAAATTTCTTTGGTCAGATGAGGGCTTATAATTTTCGAAATACTTATTCTGATTGCCATACTTTTAAAGGTACCCTTAAATCATTATTAATCACAAGACTAATTAAATTACACTCCGATAGTTACAATTGTGAAGAAGACTATGGGAAACAACTTTTGATTTCCACCACAAATTGCAGATTGTCCACCTGAGTCTTCTATTCTTAATAAAAGCACATCAAGCACAGCTAAAGAAGGACTAAGAATGGGTACATTCGTGGGCATACACAGCTGGTTGGTTAGTAAGAAAAAATATCAATCAAATTAAATGTAAACTAAAATAAAATGTATACAATTGAGTTCTTTGTAAGAATTTGATACAATAATATTTATAAATAAACTTGTTTTGAGTAAGACATTGTTTTCATTTATTTTAAATTAAAAAAATAAATCCATTTTTGCAAAGAAAGCGCAGTATAAAATGGCTGTATGTATCAACCGACCTAAGCCACAACAAATTCCCAAATAAAAAAAAAATATCTGTCACTTTCTATAAGTGAGGGTATTTTTTTTAATTTGTACGGTTCATTTTCGTAGTAGGAGAGTGATACGTCTGATGCGTTAGCATCTATAGTAGTCTGTGCCCATGTTTATGAATGAATAATTATTATGAACTTGGGGCTAGATGGCGACGTGTGGAATGTCCTGCAATATTTATTTATTTATTAAAAGTAGAATCGGAAACTGCCCTATCGAGTTCAGCTCAGCTCGTAGGTACGTCGTCGGCTGCATAATTGCAGCCGATGGTAGAGTTCGAAAATTACTATTATTAGAATGTTTTTATTCAAAAAAAATTGTTTGATAAATTGATGAGTTAGAAAACTTTAAACTTCAAATAAAGCAGGGCCTATATTCACTAAGGTTCAAGTCGTTGGGCGCGCGTGATTAGGGGCGGAGTGGGGGCAGTTTTTGTATGGAAATTTCGTCCTAATCACGCGCGCCCGACGACTTGAACCTTAGCGAATAAAGGCACAGGCATGGCACAGGTGTCTAGAATCTTGCTTGTGTTGAAAACATCTTTAGAACAGCCATTTTGGAGCTCTACGGTGGGTCTGCAATTATGCAGCCGACCGTACAAGTGCACTGTATATGTAAGGAAAATTTCGAAATTCTAAGTATACCTAATTGCTTACTATAAACAAAATTTGAATTAAATCTGACCATTCAAAGTAGGGCAAAATCGACCCCAAAAGAGTCGGTTATATACACGCAAGCAAAACCAATACAGGTGAAACTAATAAAAGCGTGTTAAAAAACAAACCACAATTCAATAGTTTGACTTTATTAAATACAAAAAATAATCATTTGAACATTACTTACGCTTATCTATGGAACGTTTAAATGGGTAATAGTTTTCGAAAATATTGCCCAACAATATATCCCCCATATTGCTACATTATCATATTGCCGAGCAAAAATAGCCCAATCATCTATACTTAAATATAAAATTCAAAGTCCTGCCTGCCTAGCATGAAGACCAAAACACGATACGATAAAGCGATATAACTACATCAACTCTCAAAATATGATCGATAAAGCCGCCATGTTGAATTTTTATCGAAAATTGCGATAAAATTTATGATAAAAATTCAAAATGGCGGCTTTATCTATCATATTTTGAGAGTTGATGTAGTTATATCGCTTTATCGTATCGTGTTTTGAGCTTCATGCTAGGCAAGCTGAGACTGATATAATTGCCTATGGACCAATCGGGTTTAAATTTGGCAAACAGCTCTAACGAAGTAGGCATCCGCTAAGAGGAAAATTTCTTTAAAAGGTAAAAGCTATTGCCGTATAAATATTACTCGCCTTAAGACTCCGTTACTTACAATATTAAAATTGGATGTTTTCTTAATTTTATAATCCTTCTGCTTGTCGGTAGTTAGCGAGTCATGGCCATCTGTCAAGGAACGGTAAGCGGTGATGTCTAAATTATACCACAAAATCCTATAAGAAAATATTGGTGTGAACCATAGACTAACAATGGTTTTTAAATTGCCCAATAATCAGACCAAGGGGGTACGGTTATACTTTACGAATTTTATGTAATTTTTTGGGAAGTTTAGGTAAAGACATACTAACACCATTATTGAGTGAATGCAAGCAAATCAGTGAGCAACAGCTAGTACAATAGACATATTTTTGAAATGTGCTCATTAAGCCCTTTGATTTGATACCTTACCCGGTCCATGTTAAATTATTTTTAAGCTATTGCATAGCTTTTATCGCGGGCTTGGAGAGCGGCGACCGAATCAAGAAATTCCGTAACGAAAATAAAACCTAACACCCCCCACTCCGCCTACAATGTAGCTCGGCCGGGTACGACTGTACGAAGCTCGCACAATGTTATTTTATTCCTAACTCTATGTCCTCTAGAAGGCGCCATATTTAATTTATAGAGACGTCACATAGCCTATAACCAGCGGACCATTGAGACGCTTTTAACGATACCTCTATTGTTAAATTATAATAAGTAGTTTTGATGAACATACATACATACAAAAACACAACCCTCCATTTTGGCTTCGCCGTAGTTGGGTAAAAATATTAAAGATGAAAATGTTAATTTCAAATACAGAAAAATTTCTTAGTAAAAAATATATCTATGTTCTTTTAGAGGAAAGGGTACTGAGCGACTGTTTTTTCCCTGGATATTGACACTAGAGCAAATATTTTTGTTGCATAAATCTTATAACTGCCATGACCATATTGACTATGCCCCTATGTCTTGTTTTTCAAATCTTAATTTCTATGATAGTAAGAATATGAAAAAAAAACAAAACATAGTCAAGGCAGTTATAGGTTTTATGGCACAAAAATACTTGTGCCAGTGTCATTATCCAGGGAGGAAACAGTCGACTACGTTTGTATGGAGAGATCGCCGGTACCCTTTCACCTAAATTCTTTATTTACGCATTCTGTATGTCTAATTTTATGTTTGTAAGATTAATTGGGTTTGATAAGATTTGCAACAGATGGCGTTGCTAAAATAGACATACGCGATGTTTGAACATAGGCGCATATCATTCGTTGACAAAAGAGCGAGAACTGGTAGTGATCCGCTACACCTGTTTTGTAGTGATTTCCTACATCTGTTTTATTTATAAACTTTTTAAACTCACACGATTTAAACGTATTTTTTAAATACGCGATTAAGACCCGGGAAAATAATTTCTGTTTTATTTGTTTATCATTTACGTAGTAGCAAATAAATACAGTAAGGCCTTGGCAAACTGTACGATCTCCGAACCACCGAGCTTGGATTCTCCGTAGACTCTGTCGACAAACGTTATTGGCACTTCACCGATCGTGTACTCCAGTTGTCGCGCTCTGGGAAAAAAAATAAGATCAATTCTTTAATAGGTTTTGGTCAAACCTTTTCTGACAAATTAAAAAAAGGTGAAGTCTATACTAATACTAGCTGAGCCCCGCGGTTTCACCCGCGTAATAATTTTCTACGAAATTTCCTTATTTTTTTCTTTCATAAGAACCTTCTCCTGACAATAACAAACACAACAAAAAAAGAATTGGCCAAATTGGTCCAGGCGTTGTTGAGTTATGCGCTTACCAACACATTTTGCGATTCATTTTTATATTATAGATTATAAAGCTGAAGAGTTTGTTTGTTTAAACGTGCTAATCTCAGGAACTACTGGTTCGAATTGAAAAATTATGTTTGTGTTGAATAGTCCATTTATCGAGGAAGGCTATAGGCTAATTTTCATTTTGATATTCTCACGGGATCGGACATTACGTGGGTGAAACCGCGGGGCCCAACTAGTTACAAATAAGTATTTGTTTTTGGTCTGGGTATTATAAATATTTAAGTAATCTATCCATTGTCTAGCTACCACAACACAAGCTTAGTTGCTTAGCTTGGGGCTAGATGGCGCTGTGTAAATTGTCCTGAATGATACCAACCTTATGATCATTTCCATTTGAAATACATATCCTTTGGAAACGCAGCTGTCTACCAATTTTTGTAGAATGTCTTTTTTATATAATCTGAAACATAAAGAAAGAACGAAAACATTTATTTGGTACAGGCACCCGACAATTTGGTACAGGCACCCGACAATTTGGTACAGGCACCCGACAATTTGGTACAGGCACCCGACAATTTGGTACAGGCACCCGACAATTTGGTACAGGCACCCGACAATTTGGTACAGGCACCCGACAATTTGGTACAGGCACCCGACAATTTGGTACAGGCACCCGACAATTTGGTACAGGCACCCGACAATTTGGTACAGGCACCCGACAATTTGGTACAGGCACCCGACAATTTGGTACAGGCACCCGACAATTTGGTACAGGCACCCGACAATTTGGTACAGGCACCCGACAATTTGGTACAGGCACCCGACAATTTGGTACAGGCACCCGACAATTTGGTACAGGCACCCGACAATTTGGTACAGGCACCCGACAATTTGGTACAGGCACCCGACAATTTTTAAATTAACACACACAAAGAAGTAGGTAACCTACACAAAGAAGAAATAATGAAAAAAACATACATTGATCTTAAGAATATTTAGAAGCCATGTGCTGCCCCAAATGGGTCGACCTCAGCTGTAAGCCACAGTCTAACTTGGCTGCAGCGCTGGTCTTCTGTGCAAACCCGCTGCCGTCGTGCGTCGTTTTTATCGTATTTAGACAGTGTATATTGTACTTGTAGACAGGCTGTTTTCCGCGATTAGACCCTTTTTAATTGGGTCCTTTTTGCGTGAAGATGGAGTAGGCTTGCCCAGCACCTACTACCCTCTCAGCTTAGTCGACCATGTCCAGAGGAGAGAACTTGTCAATACTTCTGGAGTCAACTAAGCCGCGGGTTTCATCACGATGTTTTCCTTCACCGTAAGAGCAATGTCAATTAGCGCACATAAATTTTTCTTAAGAAAAATACATTGGTGCACGGCCGGCCTGGATTCGAACCCACGACCTTCAGAATGAAAGTCGAGGTATCTACCACTAAGCCAACACCGCTCTGACAGTGTATCAGTCTTTAGTAAGTAAAATATCGTAACCGAAAGTTTATTCACACTTTAGTATATTAGTTTGTTCCCGGTTGAACCGATTTGTATGATACTAGCGACCCGCTTCGGCTTCGCACGGCTATATTATGCATATAAACCTTCCTCTTGAATCACTCTATCTATTAAAAAAAACCGCATCAAAATCCGTTGCGTAGTTTTAAAGATCTAAGCATACAAAGGGACAAAGGGATATAGGGACAGCGAAAAGTGACTTTATTTTATACTATGTAGTGATAGTGATTTGTTAGGTCTGAGAATCGATGCACATCTGTTTTTTTTGTAAATAGGAAAACAACAGCTAGTATTTGTATTAAAATTTATCTACCTAAATGATCCAGTAAGATCTGAAGCCCCCGGCCTCAGCAGCAACTGCGTAATGAAGTTAGCCCCTCGAGATATGAGTTTCCTCTTGAAGTCCCACCCGGAGACGCCACCGCCGTCCCGGTAACGAGTGCCGGAGACCAGGTCGTAGTCGTGCTGGCGTTGGAGCTCGATGAATTTTGGAATGAATTTTGGCTGCGGAGAATGTGTTTGGTTAAATTAACGAATTAACAAAGACATCCCAGAGGACCTAGTTGGCACAAGTCACCATGCCGGACTGCCAAATACAGGGTTGCAGGTTCGATTCCAAATACAGGGTTGCAGGTTCGATTCCTGACTCAGACAAGTATTTATGCTTAGATATTTGTCTGTGGTCTGGTTGTTTCTGTGTATTATAAGTAAGTATATAAGTATATTTACAAAATAAAAGTATATAAGTAGTATATCCATTGTCTAGCACCCATAACACAAGTCTAGTTACTTAGCTTAGGGCTAGATGGCGATGTGTGGAATGTCCTGCAATATTTATTTACATCACTAGTTTTTTATTATCTCATGAATTTATCAAACAAAAATTTTATTATTAGAATGAAAACATTCCATAGTCATTTTAGAACTCTACGGTGTGTTGCCGACCGTACATGCTAATGTATGCATGTTAATGCCAACTCCCATATTATGGTAGTGGGCATTAATCCACGCTAATACTATAATGCGGATTTTTTTAAATATACTCCATACCACAATTATTATTATCGGTCCATACTGATTTTGATGACATTTAGTATGTAAATAGGTGGAAACCGGGATTAACACATAGGCTACTTTTATCCCGATATTCCTAGGAGATCGGGACTTACGCGGGTGACACCGCGGGGCGCAGCTAGTAATACCTATGCAAATTGGGGGAGAGTTCAATGTCACAAAACTCGCATAACTTTTGATTGTCTCTGTGAGGGAATGGCCTGATCGTATCTTACTTGTCTTACTTACATGATGACTTAAATCTGCATCCATAATGATGATGAAATTGCCGGTAGCATGTTTTATGCCGTGAATGTACGCAGTTCCAAGTCCTAATTTTTTATCTCTCGGTCTGAGCACTATTTTACTCGATCCGTAAATTTGTTGGAGTTGTTTTGCCACGTCGAGGGTGCCGTCAGGGCTCCCATCGTCGATTATTATCACTTCGTAGTCATAACCACTGCAGGAACAAAGATACAATAACAAATTTAGTTTATTTTAAAATTTGTTTTAATGCTTATTGTCTTATTATATAGCATGTTAGGTACACAAAAATTTATGGTAGATATGATCGTTTTCCGAAGGTATAACAACATACCGCTTGTCCAAATACTTGGTTATCAACCAAATTATAATGGGAAGGTTCTCCCTTTCATTGTATGTGGGCAATAATATTGAATATTTATCGCTTTTTGTAATCTCAGAATCGTTCGTGGCTGCCGCCATGGTGCCAAACAATGAAATGACAATAGAACAGCTGGCTGGCTGACTGACGTTTGTTTAACGTCACTGTCACTGTCATTTAGCATATGATTGTAGGGAAGTTCACATAAAATGTTAAATTTCACTGAAATCGATTACACTTTTCTTTGTTTCTAAATCGACTAAAATGCCGGTTTTGCAAAAAACTGACCGACATCACTAAAATAACGTTTCATTCCACGCATCCAAATGTAGTTTTTTATTTCTTAAATGCGTTAAAAGTTAATTAAATGCGTCAAATGGAACATATTTAAATGTCGCAACGCGACGCATTTGGTATTCCGTATTTTTGCGAATAATTCAATACAATTGCGGTAAACATAACAGTGAGGGTCTATAATGGTCTTTAGAAAATACAAATAAACATTTCTATAATGGTTGTTGCACCGATATTCAACGATTTACCAACCAAAATGTAAAGTGAAAGTGACCTCGAATCAAACAGTTTTAAAACTTATTTACATACAAAAATGGGAAAAACTAGCAAAGTCGTCATCTGCGGGATGAAAGGCGTTGGGAAGACTGCGGTTTTGGAGCAGTTAATCTATGGAAACGTGAATTTAAAGTCATCTTTCTACCCTACCATTGAGGATATCTATGTCGCAAATATTGAGACTGATAGAGGCAGTAAAGAGAGGGTTTGTTTCTATGACACAGCGGGCCTGGAGCCCCCGCTTACAGGCGAGTTGAAAGGTTTAGAAAATATTCTTTATTTTTAGCTTGAACTGTGACTACACGCTTTAGCTTTGCTGCACTGAATAATCAGGTATAAGTGTGTGTTTTTTGTATATTTATATTTCTTTCTGCTGCTTTTGTGAGAATCTGGAAATTTATCTACCTACTATTCTTGTGCTTTTGTGTAAAATTTCATACCATACCGCATATTTCAATTCCACAATGAATTAGTTGAGAACCATTTGCTTTATTATTAGTTTCTTTGTAAATATCATGTATTTATTTGTAATTTTTAAGTGAAAAAAATGTCTAAACAAGCAGTGTATATCCACATTTTGGTAACCAGTATTATCAGTTCATGACAGGCAATAAGACTGCTTATTACCTAGTTATAGAGGTGAAATGGCATCACAGAGAAAAATAAGCACAGTTTACTCATCTTCTATCTAACTTTTCTAATTTATTTGGAGTTAGCAGAAATGACTTTGACAATATTCTATCACCAGCGGCGCAGCTTGTGGGGCACCGCGCACTTTAGGAATTACTCAATCAGAATGCGTTACTTTGAATACTCCGTTTCCGAAATACTTTAGAAGTTAGTGAACACATTATGGTTATTAAGGTTTTCTGGAAGAAATCGCTAAGAAATCGAAATCAATAAGGTCGCCCATTTGTGGAACTGTTTCTAGCTGTTACTTTACTTTGTGTATATTGTGATCTTTTTCCTTCTGTGTTTTACAAATAAAGTTATATAACTATCATTATTTGCTCACCGTTATGCAGTCTATTGATAGGTACTTATGGGTCTCAAATTGCACCGCAAAAGAAACACTATGCCAAGCTCCCACAACCAGTAGCGTAGCAAGGAGGGGGGGGGCGGAGGGGCGGCCCGCCCCGGGCGCCTCCATTAGGATGGCAGCAAAATTGGGAATAAATATTTTGTGCGGTCACTGGCGGTCAATCAGACAATTAATTTTTCAAGAAGGTTTGGCATTAATATTTTTCGCTCAATTATTTCATATCGTTACGTTTTTATTACGAACACCAACATTATTATTTTTATGACATCAAATAGCGGCAAATTGCCGTAATAATAACGTTTTATTATTTGTATGACGTCAAAAGGGCGGCATTTTGCCGACATTATTATTTTTATGACGTCGAAAGGGCGACAGAGACCAACGCTACGCCACTGCCTACAACAAATGTCTGAACCCCATTAAAAAGCACAACCATACCCCATATAACCTTACTCCTTTCAACAGGCCCACCTCAATCACCGACCATGCAACTGACAGCCAACCAGGTCCTCCAGCGTCACTACCTTGGCTTCGCCGAGGGTTATGTCATGGTTTACGACACAACCAGGCCGGAGTCACTCGATGTACTCATGTATTTGAAGAAGGATATTGATAGGAATAAGGATAAGAAAGAGGTGAGAAATATAATATTGCTTAGTCTATCTTAACACGATCGTTTGTTTGTAACGAATAGGCTTCGAAACTACTGGACCGATTTTGATGAAACTTGGTATGAGAATACATGGATTCATTGACAGTAACATAGGCTACTTTTTATCCCTACCTGGAGCACTGCTCATTTAAAATAATTTAAATGTGAAAATAATTATAGAATATTATACTTCTTACCATGGTTATTTTCATTACGAAATTAATTTTAAAGGTAATATGTATTTATTTACTATGTTTTTATTATGTGGAGCTCGATAATTCGATGTTATTTTAAGCACCATTTTCGAGAAAATCGAAAAATGCTAAATATGATCATCTGGTAAAAATGGTGCTTAAAACATCATCATTATTTAAAATAGATAGAATGTACAATTGCACATACCCAATTTGGTATATATGCAATGTTTGTGTATATGTATATTCTTCATCTATGCTATAATAAATAAATAAATATTGCAGTACTTTCCACACATCGCCGTCTAGCCCCAAGCTAAGTAATTAGACTTGTGTTATGGGTGCTGCTAGATAATGAATATACCCACTACTTATATACTATTATTTTGTAAATATATACTTATAATACATAGAAACAAGCAGGCCACAGACAAATATCTAAGCATAAATACTTGTCTGAGGCGGGAATTGAACCTGTTTTAAAAATGTTTGGCAGTCCGGCATGGTGACCATTGTGCCAACTGGATCATGAATAACATCACCAATTTTTCTGCCCTTCCAGGTAGTAATGCTAGTAATAGGAAACCGAACAGGCCCCGACGACCTCAACTCCCTAGAGAACACATGCTCGAAGGCCTCCAACTGGTGCTCCCGTGAAAAGATCCGCCACTTCGAAGTCTCAGCAATGGACAGACCGTCATTATACGAACCTTTTATATATATGACGTCGAGACTGAACCCAGTACAGAACAAGGCAGCATTCCCGCAGTTAAGCACACTTAGTAAGTTGACTAAGAATAATAAGAGTGAAGCGATGTAACAGTATCTATTAAATCTATGCTCTTTTTGTTATCAGCCGTGAGTTTTGAGGTGTTATGTTATTAGCTGCGCTTTGAGGTTTCACCCGCGATAGCCTAAAGGTGAGCGCACACCTATCCGCACCGCACGCGCATTCGCCGCAGCGAAGGAAATCCTCAAGGCCGATGCTGATGACGTCACAAACTCGGCGCTGCACGCATACAAACGGAGACTGCGGCGAGTGCAGCGCGGGTAGGTGTGCGCTCACCATGAGTCGTTGGGCGTGTGTGATTAGGGCGTGATAACTGCAGTTTTTGTATGGCAATCGCGCCCTAATCACACACCCGACGACTTCGACCTTGGCACAGGTCTCTAACTATTTCCTTAAGAAATTTCGTTACAATCGGATGAGTAGTTTTTTCGTGAAGAAGTAAAAACACACAAACTTTCTCATTCTTAATATTATTTACAATGAAATAACCTTTAAATTGAATTGGCCGCCGAAAAATCAACGGCCAGACATATTTTCGCGGACTTTTTAAAACCTCAACTTGGCGTGTGTTCATCTCCATTGAAATTACAACGCTTTGCTCTCAAATTAAAAAAATATATAAATAGTTTTATCTTTAGCAGTTTTACATGACTTGACGATATATTTTGACTGAGTTTTTTATATGCACGTATCCTGAGGGCTTGAGTAGACTATAGACTTTATATCGCCCGATAGACCATTATCTTTGAAACTCAAAAGTCTGTGGTCTGCGAGAACCCTTAATTTACATGACCGTATTAAGGACTAAGTTAGTGGGTATTATTTTTATTATTCAATAATTTTATGTATTATATTATGTAGTTAATTATTATATAGAAATGAATTTAGCTAATGTACTTAAATTGAAATCTCAACTGTTGTTATTTTTATTTAGTTTTTAAGTAGATTATTTGATTGGACAGTCTTTTAAATTGACACATAGAAAATATCTGTCTTTCCTGACGAGATTCGAACGTTACTATTATGACCTACTGGTTGCAATCTTTTGCGACGGATTTCCAATCCGCCAGAAAGAAATCCGTTGTATAGTTTGCACTTCAATAATGGGTCAAACCTCGCCGAAGCAATTTTTGTGAAAATTCTATGCATAAAGAATATTATTTATTTTCCCGGGTCGCGTATTTTTAGTTTTATTTCCCTTACCCGGGAAAATAGTTACTATTAAGGTGAAAGGGTACCTGCGCTCTCTCCATACAAACGTAGTCGACTGTTTCCTCCCTGGATAATGACACTAGCACAAATATTTTAGTGCCATAAAACCTATAACTGCCATGACTATGCATGCCCCTATGTTTTGGTTTTTCATTTTCTAATAATCATAGAAATTAAGATTAAAAATAAAATAGCAAACATAGGGGCATGGTCATATTGGTCATGGCAGTTACAAGTTTTATGCACCAAAAATATTTGCTCCAGTGTCATTATCCAGGGAGGAAACAGTCGACTACGTTTGTATGGAGAGAGCGCCCCGGTTCCCTTTCGTCTTAATACAAATCTTGTGAATTTAAAAAGTTAAAAAGAATATTGTTCTACAAAAATTGTGATTGGTTCCATTTTAAAATCAATTTAAAAACTGTCCAATCAAAGCCCCACAAATGGCTGTAATTAATTAGTTTTTCATTCGCCAACCATCGTGTGTTGTGAGGGCATAGATTTTATCTATACTTATAAAAATATTAAGGAAGAATCGATACTTTAAGCGTATCTGTATAAAAAAGAAAAGTACTTAAAATAGCTCACTATTCTAGAATAATATATTAGATACTAGCAGCGCTCCGCGGTTTCACCCGCGTAACATCCGATCCCGTGGGAATATCGGGATAAAAAGTAGCCTATTTTAATCCCAATGAATCAGTGTATCCTCATACCAAGTTTCATCAAAATCGGTCCAGTAGTTTCGGAGCCTATAACAATCTTTTTCCTATTTATAATATTAGTATAGATATAAGAACGCATTTAGTTCTTTTTTATTCTACGGGAGTTTGCGTGTATTATTATAAATATTATAGGACACTTTACACAGCGCCATCTAGCTCTCAAGCTAAGAAACTAGGCTTGTGTTACGGTGGTCAGACAGCGGACATAATACTTATGTTTCTTTTGTAAATAAATCTTAGCTTATATTATAAATTACTTAATATACAAATATAGAACGCGTCGCGTCGCAAGCGCATATTAATTTACATAATTTAAATGATAAATAGTAATAAACTATATCATATAAGCAGGTCCGGACTTAGTTCAGTGAAAATGGTGCAATTTGGGGAAACGATTTTATGATAAAAAAAATTTAACGTGTTTGGCACGAAGTCTCTTTTTCTTTATTTTTTTTTTCATATATGTGTAGGGAGATATAGAGATTATTTTCTCTTGCTGTTTTTCGTTTACGAGCTCTTGATTGAAGAGGAAAGAGTACTTTGAGTACTTTACTTTAGTTGTGCCAATTGGGTCGTGGGGAAGTTTAAATCCGTTACATAGTTTGCACTCCAATAATGGGTTGTAAGTTCAAACCTCGCCGAAACAAATTTTGTGAAAATTCTATGCATAAAGAATATTATTTATTTTCCCGGGTCTTAATCGCGTATTTTTTGTTTTATTTCCCTTACCCGGGAAAATAGTTACTATTAAGGTGAAAGGGTACCGACGCTCTCTCCATACAAACGTAGTCGACTGTTTCCTCCCTGGATAATGACACTAGAGCAAATATTTTTGTTGCATAAAACTTATAACTGTCATGACCATGCCCCTATGTTTTGTTTTTTATTTATTTTTTCAATCTTAATTTCTATGATATAGAAAATGAAAAAAACCAAGACATAGGGGCATAGTCATGGCAGTTATAGGTTTTATGCAACAAAAATATTCGTGCTAGTGTCATTATCCAGGGAGGAAACAGTCGACTACGTTTGTATGGAGAGAGCGCCGGTACCCTTTTCACCTTAATAAGGAACTTCGTTCCAATAATTAATGGGGGAAGGGAGGAGTAATATATTAATTTGTAAATTAATAGATAATGGCATTGTAAGCGTTTTGATGTAGCTCTCTATGCGTTTTGTTTTTACGAAAACAGCTATTTTGTTATTGAATTTATCTCTAAGTGCAATATTATTTAAGTATTCGTTATTTTAATTAAATAAAGATTTCAAATTATATATGAAACCTGCTTTTGCAACAAAAAATGAAATAATATCTCAACTAATTGAATTAATTTGATTTTACAAAATAAAATATTGTAAGATTTCATTTTAAATAAAAGGTTTTTTAGATTAATCTACTAAAGTTATTTAAAACTATATGTTTTTTGTTAATAACATAAAATAAAAAACAAATACCGGCCAAGTGCGAGTCGGACTTGACGACGAAAGGTTCCGTAGCATTATATTATGTTTTTAGTATTTGATGTTATAGTTCGGCAACAGAAATACACATAATCTGTGAAAACTTAAACCCTTAATTCCAAAACGAGGTTTAAGGATAGTCCGAGATGTGAACTAATAGTCTAAACACTATTCCTAAATAATCTAAAGGGATAGTGTTTAGAATATAGTTCCCCATACAGGCTTATTGGTAATTATACTAGCAAGCCGTTGAGGGCTACTTTTGTGCACCTTATCAAGCAACTTTTGTTCTATGACTTTTGGAAAATTGAAAAAAAATATGAAAATTTTGAGGTTATGTAAATCGAAAAACAGCTGTTTTTTTTAAATAAAAGGTCATTCAGACTAAGAACAGTAGATAAAACTTAAAATATAAGTAAAAATTTAAGATTAATGACCTCTCCATGCAAGAGCTGATTTTCAGGTAAACCTAATCTCAAAATTTACAAAAAAAAGTTCGAATTTCCAAAAGTCGTAGAATATAATTTTTTTGTTTAGGTGCACAGAAGTAGCCCTCAACGGCTTGCTAGTATAATTACCAATAACCCTGTATAATCTATAGGGATTGTGTTTAGAATATAGTTCCCTATATAATTTATAAGGATAGTGCTTAGACTATAGTTCACGAGTAAATCTGTGTCTAAATCTAAGGTTTAAATCCACATCTCGGATTAAATAAGGGGGAAATTGTCTAGCTATTATGGTTTATGTGATACAGCCTGGTGACAGACAGACGGACGGACAGTGAACTCTAAGTAATAAGGTCCCGTTTTTACCCTTTGGGTGCGGAACCCTAAAAAGCAAAGTCAAATTGAATAATTTTAGAAACATGGTAAATATTCAGTTTTAAATAACTTTAGTTAGTTGAAAATTATCTTTAGATCTGATTAAAATAGCTTTAAAATTTTATTTTAAGTATGAAAATCCGATGTACTCTCTAAAACTTAAAGCTTTAAGGGGATGCGACACCCGATGCGCGGGAAATTAAAAATATTTAGACATTTTGCCATTTGTATTTTAGACATTGTGCTACTTAGAAAGTTTCTTACAGAGACTTTTTCAAATAACAAAAGGCCAATTTTCGTAAATAAAATTGTTCAAATTACATTGCATTATCATTCCGATTGCATTTCGATTACAAAATACACATGTGTGCAAAATTTCAGCTCAATTAGTTACCGGGAAGTGGATCAAAATTAAGTGAAACTATTTGACCCTAATAAACAAACATACATACATTGCAAGTTAAATAAAAGCTTTTAAAATACCCTCAAAGTAGCTCAAAATACGAAGGTATTTTATTATCTACATGCAATCGGAATGATAATATTCCCAAGAGCCAGTTGCAATAGACCCAGTTACAAATCGAAATGTATTTTTACATAATTAAATTCTCCAATTGCAGCGACCCACAGGTAGCTACTCTAGGTACTCAACGACTCTAATATATAATTATTCAATTGTTAAGACCTTGATTTAGCTTTGAATAATGCACCTAATCATGAACACCTACATTAAAGTTTGGGACTGTTTCAAAAACGAATTAAGGTTTTAGTATTTGTAAAATTATGTTCTACAGTTGTAAACTACAAAAACAGGAAAAGGTATTCTACAGATTTAGCCTCCTTCTACAGAACTGAGAACCTCCCCGTTTGGTGTTGGTTAAAAATTAAGTTAAGTAAGTATTATGCCGCATGTCAGATGAACGATGGGCTAAAATATCAACAGAATGGTCCCCCATAGGGATACGACCACGCGGCAGACCAAAGCGACAATGGCGAGATGATTTTGACTCCTATAGGAATGATTGGTGTGCAACGGCGACAGATCGTGATCAATGGAAGAAAGGTAGAGAGGCCTTTGCCCTGCAGTGGGACAGTTTAGGCTCTTAATAAAATAATAAAAGTATTATACAAAATCATTCAAGTTATCCAGTTAAGTTACTATTCGAGTTAAGAATTGAAGTCATTGTTTTGAAAATCTATTTAAAAATTCTGCGCACCCGGTTTGCAATCCTATCAACTGTATTATTTATCTAGTTATATAGAGCTTCTTAGATCTCTTATGTATGACATAGTAATATTATATAGTACTTAGTTATGTACTTACCTATGTAATTTATTTATTTATTAAAATATATTTATGAAATTTATATCTTTATTTTTCTTTCGCTCTTCTTCCGACATTATGCAAATAATTTGTTTCATTCAATTACGAATTTTTATCATTCTTTACCCACCGCACTATCAGTCGACACTACCGGTAGTGTCGTAGGGATTTTTTTCCCTTCTACACTACTCGCCAGTAGTGTTAACATGTCCGTGCATAAAATACCAGCTTAGTCAACCATTTTCTCTATAGAATAGTCGTTGGTCTGTAAAAAGTACTAGGCAATCAGAAGTTAGTAGAAAGTATAAATCACACTTATTACGTCATCTCTATTTCTTAAATTTTTCTCTTTCCTTTATCGTGTAGATTGTTTACTAGTAATTGGTCTGTAAGTACTAGGCAATTAGAAGTCAGTAGAAGGTATAAAATCACATTTATAACACTATCTTTCTCTTTCTTCAACTGGTCTCTTTCCGTTACCGCGTAAATTGTTTGATAGTAATTTGGTCTGTAAGTACCAGGCAATCAGAACTCAGTAGAGGGTATCCTACAAAAAAACTGGTCAGCCATTTGCTCTATAAAATAGTCGTTTTCTGTCGTTGGTCTGTCGTTTTGTCTGTAAAAAGTACTAGGCAATCAGAAGTAAGTAGAAGGTATAAATCACACTTATTACGTCACCTCTCTTTCTTCAATTTTTCTCCTCAAAAAGTATGTGATGGCCATTAAGGAATTGAAAATAATAATGCCTGCCTGCCCTTTTGAGAGTATATGAACAAAGAAATATTGCCTTAATAAAATAGTAAACATGAAAATAATCTAAAATTCTTAAAAACATGCTCAAAAAAAATTTACTTTTTCTGTTTTTAGTACTTATTTGTTGTTATAGCGGCAACAGAAATACATCATCTGTGAAAATTTCAACTTTCTAGTTATCATGGTTCATGAGATGCCTGATGGATGACAGACGGACGGACGGACGGACAGCGAAGTCTTAGTAATAGGATCCCGTTTTAACCTTTTATTAAGTTCCGTACCTAAAGTACGGAACTCTAATAAAACTGGAAAAAATAATTCAAGTAGCTCGAGCACGATTTCACATAAGATTTTTGTAGGATACCCTCTACTGAGTTCTGATTGCCTGGTACTTACAGACCAAATCTATCAAACAATTTACACGGTAACGGAAAGAGAGCAGTTGAAGAAAGAGAGAGATAGCGTTATAAATGTGATTTTATACCTTCTACTGACTTCTGATTGCCTAGTACTTTTTACAGACCAACGACTATTTTATTGAGCAAATCGTTTACGGGCTGTTTTCCGCAATTAGACCTATTTTAAATGGGTCCTTTTTGTGTGAGGATGTAGGCTTGCCCAGCACCCTCTCAACTTAGTCGACCTTGTCCAGAGGGAAAGAACTTGTCAATACTTCTGGAGACAACTAAGCCGCGGGTTTCATTACGATGTTTTCCTTCACCGTAAGAGCAATGTCAATTAGCGCAAATGATTTTTTCTTAAGAAAAAATCATCGGTGCACGGCCGGCATTTGAACCCACGACGTTCAGAATGAGAGTTGAGGTATCTACCATTAAGCCAACACCGCTAATTATTCTAGCTATTATAAATCCGAAACCTAGGTAAATTATCTGTTTGTTTGTTCCCTCTTTATGGACAAACGACTAGAGATTAAATAGGCATAGTGATAGTTGAGAGGATGGAGAAGGATATAGGATACTTTTGATCTCGAAATTCCGGTACGTTCCTGCTGATCATACTTTCTGTTCAAACTAGTTTATCCAAAACGAATAAATTTCCTCGTAGTCAAACTACCCAAGTAAGAATAAAAATAGAATACGAATTTTATTGCATGAATTGTGTACAATGGATGGTAGGTAGTTTTAAGATTAAGTAACAACAATTTACCCATTGCCGGCATGCAATAAGTAGGTAGGTTAGGTACTTATTAAAAGTACTAAAATAAATTTCAGAAGAATAACATCTTATACTTAAATCTATAATTAAATTATAGTGTTTGTTATTATAAGTGGTTAACAAAAGGCGATCAAAACGGAAACAAAAGACGATCGAAAAAAAAACAAGAGACAATCAAAAAAAACAAAAGACGATCGAAAATTGACATCTGTCAAATGTCACTCTTGATTTTGGAGTGGGGTATCGTCTGGTGAACGGGTAAAGTTGAGTAGTTTGACTACGAGGAATTGTATTCCTTTTGGACAAACTAGTTTGACCAGAAAGTTTTATCAGCAGGAACGTACCGAAATTCCCACAGAATCGGGACTTGCAGCTAGTAAGAAATAAAACATTTTGATAGCAATATTTAATTTTGCATTTTTGAAATGTAATTACATTTGTCTTAACACTACAACTAATATCAGAGCCTCTATTTGAGTTTGATTCGCACTAATCACTTTGGTACATTTTAATAACTAAGCTACGACTTGTACAATATTTCAAGTCATGTTGTTAACATGCCGATTTTATTAGGAAAATTACTAGTAGGTATACAAGTTGCATGCAAATTGAACAAACTTAAATAAATAAATAATAAATAAAATAAATATTTCAGGACATATTACACATCGCCATCCAGCCCCAAGCTAAGCAACTTAATGCTTGTGTTATGGGTGCCAGATAACGGATAAACTACTTATATACTTTTTTTTTTGTAAATATATACATATTATACATATAGGAAACACCCAGAACCAGAAACAAGAATTTATGGTCAGCATAAATACTTGTTCCCGGCGGGAATCGAACCCGCAACCTTCTGCGTCGCAGTCGGGTGTTCGCCCGACGCGCCACAGAGGTCGTCAATATTGTATATAAGCTACAAGTTGTAGGAGGTAGTTTAAACTTGTAGATTTTTAGGAACAGGAATCCTTATAAGATCACTTTCTTGTCCGTCTGTCTGTAGGTTTTATTTCACCCATGATGTCATACTCAATTGTTGTACATCTCCATTTGTAAGCAAGAAAAACCTGCATGCAATTTGCGTTTCAAAAAACATGTTTTCAATGCAAGCAACTTGTACGTAAATGTGACGTCATACTTTCATGCAAGACTTGCCTAATAAAACCTAAAAAATAGACATCAGTTTCTGGTATAAATTGGCTAGGTCCACCCGTTCCTGAGAAAATCGGCGTTGATACACAGACAGATGGACAAGAGAGTGATCTTAAAAGGGTTCCTTTTTTTACCTTTTGAAGTACGGAACCCTAAAAAACCAATGTTACATGACTTGAACTATCGTATTTCAATTAGTTTTCTACAACTACGGCTCATTATAACATATATTTTTATTTAAACCAGGGCCACACTAAAGGTTGAATCGCTCATGAAATACCGCATGAAATTTCATGCGAAATAATATTACTGATTGAATGTAGCTTAAATTAATACTAGAATGTCCTAGTGTGGCTCCAGCATTACAATTTTATCATTAAGTACCGTCAACATACTTCTAAAGCTCGGACTACAAAAGGTTTGGATTTTCCGGAAAGAAAACAACGGACCAATCATGACTCTGAAAACGATAGAGAAAACTATGGTCTCGCTTGTCGCCTTTTACACCGGTGATTGGTCCATTTTCAGTTTAATTTGAATGAAGAAAAACCTGACTATGAATGCAAGGTTAAAGCGCTGTACACACTAAAGCGGTATCAAGAGCGTTCCGGAAGCGGGATTATTTAAATGTTCGAGATTCTATATATGCACCATGCCACACAGATACCGCTACCCTTTGACTGATGCAATGCACGCGAGGACGCGCGACGGGTCGGTCGATCGTAACTGTACTAGCCAAGCCAGCCTATTGTTTTAAGGGTGGCTGGAATTTGGGGTTGCGCAGTCGCATAGTCGAGCGCTCCCAGTACCGTCACATTGTGCTCAACGTTTAAACTTAGACTTAGCCAGGATTTTCCGAACAGATAAAAACGGATCAATCATTGTAAAGCGAGAGAAAAACTCGCTTTGCGCCCTTTAGGGTGCGTTTCCACTGACGCGGAGCTAGGCGGAGTGGAGAGGAGCGGGCCGTGCGTGCCAATTCAACTGTTTCCACTGATGCGGAATAAAGATTTTTAACACTGCGATTAGCCAATTGACGGTCTGCTCTTCTCCACTCCGCCCACCCAGCTCCGCGTCAGTGGAAACGCACCCTTAGGTACTATCGTGATTGGTAGTTAGTACTGAATGCGTGTAATCCGAGCCTAATTAGATATAAATTAAAGCGAAAAATATCATCGTATTGATGTCAGACATCGCTTATAACATAATAAACATCATTCTGAATGTTAAATTCTACAAACACTTTCGTAAAAGATTTCTTATAGAAAGTAACGCGAATATTTTCTTGTCTATGTTTTTACAGCGATGTTTTTTTTAACACTAAGTCGTTGGGGCAGACTTTATCTATACCTATATAAAATGATAAAATCTATTAAATTTAAGCCCTGATTAACTAAAAATTGTTGGTAGGCAGACCTTACCGTAGTAGAAGTGTGTCTTGTTTAAACCAAAGAGTTCGCTTTTCCAAAGAGGATGGATTGGCAACATGCATGACAAATGATGACGTGGGATCCGCTATTTGGTTTTTGCAAGAGACCCCCCGGCCAATCTCCTTTGTTTATTTATTTATGCACTGAAAATTGGCGGAATTGCAACACAATGTGGGCAAAATCGCCATTAATTAAGGATTTAATTGATTGACCCCTACTTTTCCTACACGTCAAAAAACAGTTAAAATGTAATACTTAGGTACTTAAAAAAATATTGAAATGTTTTATAAAAGAAAGAAAGAAAAAATTAAATTAAAGAAAGTTAAGTTATGACGAATACTAATAAACATTTTTTATAGGCTCTTTCTAATACATTTTATTTTATTCAATTTCCTAAATGTACCCTTCTTCAACCATTTTATGTCTATAATTCTAGATATTAACCAGCAGTCTTAGCATATAGCTACAATTTCTTCCTATATTATATACCTTATCGAAATCTCAATTTTGAGCCGTTTAAGGCTTAACTTTTAATAAAGTTTTAGCAATTCGCTGGCTAACACTGATTTTTTTTTATATGGCCGGCTAACGCAAACATGTTGGCCTGGCTAATGGATGTTGAATATATATGGTCATTATTTAACTGTCTAGCGCTAAAATCTGTGAATTGGCTGGTTGTGCTAAAGCACCAATTTACAGATTTTAGCACTAGATTTAGTATTTGGCTGGTTAGCGCTAAAGTATTATGTTAATTTGGCTAACACATAGCAAAGGTTGTTAGTGTTTACTAATTGACTTTCTTCGATATTTTTAGTGTAAACATTTGTTTTGTTCGTGTTAGTATTTAACCAAATTGATGTAACCCATGTCAGTATTTAGCCGAATTCATGTTAACGATGTAATCAGTTAGATAAGTTCATATTAGCCATGTTAGCATTTAGCCAAGTTTATGTTAGCGTTTAGCCAAGTTTATGTTAACGTTTAGCCTAGTTCATGTTACCCATGTTAGCATTTAGCCAAGTTCTCATCAGTCTGCCCCAGACTGTGCGTCCTACGCGTGTAACTAATTACTAATGCATAATAACGACTAGCATCGCTGCGATTTTTAACTATTTATTTTTATACACAGAAATTAATCTTATTTTGTCTAAGATATTAGTTGAGTATAAATATAATATATTGACGGACAACCTGACTTATATATTATTATTTTGCATAGTGGATAAGTATATAATTCATTATAATATAAATTAAACATACTAAAAAAATTAATAAAATCATTATAAGTACCTACTCTGATAGAGTGTAGTTGTCAATTTACGTCCACAAAGCTATGAGAAATCAAGAGTGATTAGTCAAGAAGAGAGAGAAGAAGAGAGTGGTTAGTGAAGAGTCATTATATCTATACCCAACTATAAGTATCTACTTATTATTAAAGTAATTTCTTACACTTAACTTACCTAACATGAAAACAATGTTCCCATGACATTTAATTATGAATGGACATCGTTTTTGAGCGGCTAAACTTTATTTTAGAATCAGGCTAATATATAGGGGTCATTCGAGGTATAGTATTTGCGACACACGAAGCGACCCTTGAGTCGTAGAACAAAAGTTTAGTTATTTAGACACTTAGAACAAACCCCTTTTTGTATTATAATACCCTCGTTGAAACGCATTGTATACGTAATTGGAATAAATACATTTTTCTTAAACATTTCTCCCTATTTAAAACATTAAAAATGTAAATGTAATGTAATGGCGTAGGTACCTGAGCGTAACTACAACCTGAAACAAGATCTTTTAGAATTTGAAAGTAAATGCTACCATCCTCAATTCCTCACTAATACAACAATTCAATTGAATTTAAACTTTTTTTCCTTTTTTGCCCCGTTCATAGATTTTGTTTAATTTCTGTCCCTGTTTACATATTTATATTTATTTGTAAGACTAGATATTTAAATACACATTTACCCCAATTACGAGTTTATCCATTGACTTACGTATTATTTTTTGTTCTATATCAACTTTGCTTATTAACGATTTATGTCTTAATGTTATGTACCAAGCTCTAATTTTGATAAATGACGAAGATTGAATAATTTAGTCGATTATGAGAAATATCGATGGAAAAAAGTCGACTACTCACCGTGAAATGGAAATAATGAAACTACGTGCTTATACATAGATAGTTACAGTATATGTAAGGCTACGCACAGTTTAAACCCTCCATTTTCCATTATTGGCACTTTCTTTAACTGCGTTAAGCTCTTTTCATTTAGAGTTATTACAAATTGTGGCATTCATTTTGTCATTTTTACTGTTAATCAGGTTAATTTAGCTGGTTAGCTACAGCTTTTGATAAGTTAGGTTTCATTAATTCATTTGTTTGTATGTCAAGATGTTTTTCTATATTTTAGAGTTGGCGCTAATGTGTTAGAGTTAGCGCTGTTATATTAACCTTAGCGCTAATGTAGGTATTTTAGAGTTAATCAAAACGTTAAAGGATGTTAACATTTAGCTGGCTAGCGCTAGAATATTTTTTTAGTAGGTATTAATATAAAAAAATATGATTTTAGTATTTATTTTTTTGTGAATACTCCAATTTGTCCTAACTCTCAGGGTTACTTTCTGCGTGCTAAGATCAACAGCTCTAAAAATCATCAACAACTTACAGTCTAAACATTAATTTTAAATTGATATTTTTCGTAAAATATTGTCTTTTATAATAAATAGGTTAGAGGTATCGATTATTGACAAAATTAGTTTTTTTGGATTCCGTGTCTCAGGAAGAAAATATGGAAACATCATTTAGGTTTGTTCGTTGAAGTGTTTTTAGGGACCGGTTACACAACATTTAATGTCAGAGGATATTTAGTAGGCGTTAATTCAATTTTTGCAGGTTTTTTTTCAAATACTCTTTTTTAAATCTTTAATTATTAAAGTTAGACCAATTTAATAATAATTCAAACCTGAAGTACCTAATTTAACGCTCAATTCGTTCTCATTCCTTAAATTCCTAATCATAGCCTTCATATATGGCACGAACATTCGGAATTTAAAAATAACCGTCAAACGATATTCGAAATTTAAAAATAACGATCAATCGTCAACGACGTCCATTTTAAAAGTGTTTGAGTTTCGACCAATCGGCTTCATGGCGAGCCGGCGCGCGTTTCTACTTTTTGCATCTAGAATTTCTTCGTCACTACTGCTCGAAGCGTCGAGGCGGCCGGACGTGCGGACCTCGCCCTCAGAATCTGATGATGACTGGAAATCGAGAATTAGTTTAATAATTTGAATAATAAATCGATTAAAACTTCTTATAAAAATTGAGTTTTAACTAAAATAATAAGTGTATTACATAAAGTTGCTAAAATCTACTAAGTAAGCACTAAGCAAATCACACAACAAAAAGGTGGGTAACGCTTATAAAATAAACTTCAATAAAAACCAGAACCAAATTAATTAAAAATTGCAGACCTATTTACCTGAAAAAAGAAGCCATAAAAACATAATTCCCAAAATAAACGAAGCATGCTGAAAATATAACACGCACCTAAATAAATCGGTATTAGAAAAAAAAACTATCCAACTACTAACTTGAAAAAGAAAGGCATTAAAAACCATAAAATTCCCAAAATAAACGAAGCATGCTGAAAATTTAGCTGCTGAAAACTTAGGTAAGTTGGTGCTAGATAAAAACTGAGTGTAAATGAGTAGACAAACATTTATTTCTTGGATCTGCGCGCGATGCTGGTTGGGAGACGTTTGTTCGGCCTCTCGTCGCTGCTGTCCACCCCCTTTGAGACAATATGAATAATTACACGCCTTGACCCTTGACCATACCTCAGACAAAAACGTGAAAGTAATGAAAACCTAGTGAAATGTACTTCGATTTTTAATCCAAAGTCCTTGCACTCATGATTTTGGAACGAAGACCCTTATTGCGGGTTGACGAGGGGACCTAGTCGACAAAAAATTAAGCGTGTCACGACAATGCGTTACGAAAACCGTAACAGAAAGAGGGAATGAAGGAGACCAATGACTAATCTCATACATATACAGGGTTATTGGAAATTATACTAGCAAGCTGTTAAGGGGTACTTCTGTGCACCTTAACGAACAACTTTTGTTCTACGACTTTTAAAAATTCGAAAAAAAAAATGAAAATTTTGAGGTTATGTAAATTAGAAAAACAGCTGATTTTCTTAACAAAGGTCATTCAGTCTAAGAACAGTAGATAAAACTTATAAAATAAGTAAAATTTTAAGGTTAATGACCTCTCCGTGTAAGGAACAGCTGATTTTCAGATAAACCTAACCTCAAAATTTTCGAAAAGTTTGAATTTCCAAAAGTCGTAGAACAAAAGTTGTTTGTTAAGGTGCACAGAAGTAGCCCTCAACGGCTTGCTAGTATAATTTTTAATAATCCTGTATTTTATCACCCATATTCAAACATATAAGAAAAAAAAATGAAAGGGACTTCGTTCCAAACGCGTGACCCGCGACACGATTTTTTTTTAATTCTTGGTTTATCCAAGTCTATGTTAGGAACCAAGTAGTTTCCAATTAAAACCATTCCATATCAATCCGTCTATTATAATTTTAAGAAAATCTTTCTTAGACAGTCATTAAAAAATAAGTATTTTGAAGTTCCAAAAAAAACGAAACAAAACCAAAATCCGAACCAACATGACAAATCTTACATCAAAATCTCCGATAGTGAACTTAGTTCCGGCCGCTTCAGCGACGAGCTGCGCTGGCGCAGGCGGGGCCGACTCCGGTGATAGAACCTGTTTTTGTAGTTTATATACATTGTGGGGTTAGCGTTGTGTTAAATGTTGGCATTTCTATGTTAGAAGTTAGCCATAATACAGTGTTAGAAGTTAGCCATAATACAGTATTAGAAGTTAGCCACAATACAGTGTTAGGAGTTAGCCATAATACAGTGTTAGGAGTTAGAATTAGATGTTTGTTTTGCTGGAAAGAGTGTTCGAAGTTAGCTTCTTCTAATTTGGAGGCGATTTGCAGGAATATTTATGAAAATCGTTAACAAAATTATAGACCAAGTTTTTATTTCATAAAATCTTGATTTTTCAATTTTGTTAAAGTGGCCCTCCGGTGATAGAACCTGTTTTTGTTGTTAATACAATACATTGCGGGGGCGTTGCGTTACAAGTTTTTTTTTGTTTGTAACGAATAGGCACCGAAAGTTCTGAACCGATTTTGGTGAAACTTGGTATGAGGATACATTGATTCATTGGGAATAACATAGGCTACTTTTTATTCCGATATTCCCACGGGATCGGGAGTTATGGCAATATAAAGCAAATAACTTACATCCTGATCACTCATCATTTCCTTAGTGGACACTGTGGTCTCAATCCTCCTGATGGACCCCTGGTGAATGTCCACGTCGAACGCCAGACATTGGAACCGCCTCAGGAGGAACACCACCGGAATGGGCAGGACACCGGCCAAGATCATCAAGGCCGCTACACCAAGTACCCAGGATGGATATGGTGTTTTAACTACGCGACCCTAGAAGAATGAAGTGAGTAAATTAGAGTGGTTTTTGGAGTGTAGAACTCTCAGCAAGGTGCCAACCCTGATGCACAGAATCATATTAGTGGGGCAAACGACACTGAATTTTTTTAACGATTCCACTTTGCCCCACTGTGGGGCTGCTTAGTGGGGCAAACAGGATGCACTTGATTGTTAGACTATTAACTCTCGATGCGCTGTGAGTAGCTTGAAACTGTTTACCGCAGTCTGCTGCATATAGCGCGCGGTTTTCCGCCCTACATATTTTTGGAAAATGTACGCATTGTATTATGGAATTTCCCTAAGTTATTATTGTTTGAGATTCTCAGATAAGTGATACGTATTATTATGAATATTTTAGAAGTTACAGTGCTTTTATTTGTTTCTTAGACAGTCGAAAACATAGAATTTAGTTTGAAACTTTGATTTTCGTATCAGTTTTTGCGAAATAAAATAGATTACTTGATGGTTGTGTTGATTTATGGCTTGCACTGTATAAATGAATAGGTAATAAAACTGTCAATAATTACCAAAACATAACTATGTTTTGCTAAAGAACACTCATAAATACATATTTGATAACCATTGGATAAAGCACAACTTCGCGTGGAAAACCGAAGTTTTCATATGTTCACAATATTCTTTTTTTTAATACGTTTCAAACTGTAAATTGTAGCTGTTGAAATAGGAAGAAGGAACATAGCACGTTCTTTTGACAAAACCTAACTCGTTAGACGCATAACACCATATATAGGTACTTACGCGAAACACCAACTCGAGATTTTGTGGTGTTTTGCGGAATAATAGAAATAATTACTTAAACTATCAACTACGCACGCAAAACATCACCGTGTTATTTTTTTGCCACCAAAGTAGAGTAGAAATGAAAACACTACCTTATAAATTCTAAATGGGATCCCTTAGTCCAAGGAAAACAAAAACAAAAGACTATAAAAAAACAATATACGATTGAAAACATAAACAAAAGACGATTTGCTCTTCTTTTTCTTTCTTCTCGATTCAGTGCTTTAAAAACAGTGACATAATGGCAGAACCCTGTGATGGTAGGAGTACCTATAGTTTCTGTAAAGGTTCCAATATTTTGCACTTTAATAGAGTTCAACTGCAGCTAGTGTAATATTGACATACCTCTCCAGCATGCCAAGCGCCGTAAGTAGGCGGGTTGATGATCATGAATATCAGCGAGGAGATCAGGATACAGCTGACGATGAAGGGGCCGACGTAACGCCATGTCACCTGCCAGTAGATACCGGGCCTGTAGCCGGTCATCTCGTAGATGTCGTTGGTGAACCTGAAAGAGAAAAGCATAGAAACCCTGGTAGTTCTTATGCAGATTTTATGTGAAAAAGCTGCGGAAGGATCAGGTGGTCTACCCAATGTTCAGTCAATGTAATAGCAGTATGATTCTGGTAATATATTAATATATCTGGTAATATATTTGATAGACTGCGTGAGACAAGACATGAAAGAGATGGATGTAAACGATGAGATGACGACTAATAGGAGTGAATGGAAGAAGAAGACATACTGCGCCGACCACAAATAAATTGGGATAAGGGCAAGAAAATGATAATGATGATTCTGATAATATATTTGCAATTTTATCGTTAAGCCTTTACTTCCGCAGCCTTAAAACCATAACCCAGCAGTGTCCTTACCTCTCATGTCCATAGATGTAGATAACGGATACCATCTCGAGCAGCGCTACCACCACCAGCCCGATGGTACCGGCGAAGGAATCAAACATCTTCAACCAGTATTCACCGGCTCCGGTCGTGAAGATCAGGCCCACGAAGAAACAGAACACGCACAAAACACCTGGAGGTGGGTATATAAGTGATTTTTAAAGGTTCAATAATAGAATATAAGACTGATCTTTCATAGGCCTGTAAATTTACCGCCTACAAGAATAAGATCTATAGCAATGCAAAAGTCGTTTTTAGTAGAAAATAATGGTAACTCGAAAAACTATTAAAAATTCAAAAAATACTTAAGCTAAATGAAATAAAAAACAGTTATACTGTTTTTGGGTGAGCTTCGAACAAAACTAGTGGAATTTTCCAACTTACCCGTAATAACTGGCTTACTAAGCCGTTTAAAGAATTCGATATCGAATATGGTGCAAAGCATGCCCTCCATGATACCGATCTGGCTTCCAAGTCCCAAGGACAGCAGCATCAGGAAGAAGATCACTGACCAGAACGGGGCTGGTGTTAGCTTGAGAATCGCTTGCGTGAATACTATGAACGCTAAACCTGTTCCTTCTGCAGCCTGGAAAAAAATAAATGGCTAACTGCCGTACTCTGTGCCTAAGGGTTACTTATTCTAAGGAATGTCTTGTCTTGCTCTTGTGAGTGCTATTCACCGTCAGCTTAAATGTGACAATGAGTTAGTTCCTTAGCATAAGTTTCCCTTAAGCTAGTGCCGCAGTAAGGCCTGTCTAGTCTAGATAATTTATACAGCTCTGACAATTGATCTGTGTTTTTTGAGGACGCTGTAGTCTTGGAAAGCATGGCCCAGGACCTTATAATCCACATAATACACTTATTGTTAAAAGTAACGTCGTATATTCAAGTTATAAATCTTCGAAATATACGTGAAATTAAACCGTTACTCCCAGCTGCTACTTCTGGTAGCAATCGTTAGATAGAGGCCTTAGGCAAATTCAACTAGGCATGTGAAAATAAAGACAGCTAAAGATCTTACTTCTTCCAACTGCCTGCTCATGGAACATCCGGTGAGGTTCAACGCAGACACAACGGTCCCATTCAGTAACGGGAACTGTTCTTTGTAATACTCTTCCGTTGAGTTCAGAGTGAAGCTGCCGATGTGGTGAGCGGCTAGGATCTTGATCTCTCTGTAAAGAAAAACGTTTCGTTTCATGTAAGACCAACGGTTTGAGCAATGCATGCTAGATTAGGTAATTTTTCTTTAACATCTTTCTACAATTAGGTAATTTTCATTAATTAACATTATCCAGTAGCTTTTCCTCGGTTCCACTGATTGGTTGATTAACCTGTAGGTGTACAGGTTAATCAAATTTGGTAAAGCAACTTCCGACTTGGTCACTACCTCGGTGGCTGACAGATCAAAAGTGGGAAAAATACTGAAGCAACATCAAATATCGATTTGAGCATAGTAAACTTGAAAACCTCTATAATGCATAAAATACCGTTTTCATTTAAGAGACTAATCCTCTCATTCGGTATCGATCTTTCTGATATTGGCAACTATCCGCAACCGCATTGAAGGTCTTAATATTTCCAAGACCGCCTATTGAACGGAAAGCTATTGATGTTCATACAAATATCTTGGCAAGATAGCTTACAGCGTAATTGCTATACTTAGTATCAGAACTTATCATATCGCATCTTAGCAATGCGAAGTTTAATTTGATGGTAAAACTTTTGTTGCCCACATGTTGCCCAGCAATTTATCTCATCAACCCAACAAACAAATAATATAAAACAAAGTTAGGTTTGTTCGAACACTTATTAACTCGAGAAGGGCTGGACCGATTGTAATGGTTTTTAACCGACTTCAAAAAAGGAGGAGGTTCTCAATTCGTCGCGTATATATATATATTTTTTTTATTGATTTGTTGTATTTGTCTCCGTCCCGAATAACAGAATACCTAACTATTAAAATCATTGAAAAATTAACGAAAAACAAAATGTTTATGGGTCTAATAACTGTCAAACATCATTCACCGACTGACATTGATTGTTAGGCGGTACGAAGTTTACCGGGTCAGCTATTTTTAATAAAAACGTCAAAAAATCGATAAACCATTGCCCTGATCGGATTCTAATACCACTTAGCAGTTGTGTAGACTTTTAACAACGTTTTGAGCTTTAACCCCTAAGCATATCAACACGTGGAGCTTAGGTATTTACCTTGTAATTAATTCTACGAATTCAGAAGGAAAACCGTATATAATTGGTATTTCACTTGAAACGAAATCCAGTAGATTGTGAAAATAAACAAGAATATTTTCTATCTGTTTACATTAAGCTGTTTGATGTTTCGTGTTTTGGTTATATACTTACCTACTCTCAAATTGATTCCTAGAATTAAATGATTTATTCAAATGTTGTGGGTGGAAAGTACATAGCTTACCTTTATAAATAAACTAGCTGTCCCGGCAGACGTTGTTTTGCTAATGTTGGCCGATTCTCAGACCTACTGAATATGCTCACAAAATTTCATGAGAATCGGTCAAGCCGTTTCGGAGGAGTTCAAGTTCGAACCCCGTGACACGAGAATTTTATATATATCGGGATAAGTCGTCTGATGTGTCGTGGATGAGTCGTCTGTAGGGATAAGAACACCTACAGACGACTCCCTTTCTATATTTTAGGTTTTGTCATACCTTTTTTACATAACAAATTCATAGATACATCGTCGCTGTTGGATAAAAGCTAATCGTCCGTTTTCTTTGACTGTTTCTTCGGCAGTCCATTTTTGCAGCTATATTATTAAGATACATAGAACGCTTCTATACACAAGTTATTGCCGAGATTGTGCTGCTGTTTGTTTGCCATTGTTATGTGCCGCGAATAACTTTGAACATCATGTGGACCTTTTGCTTTTCTGTCAATTGTTATCTTAAATTTTCTGTATAGTATACTTAATCCGCGTAGGGGGTTGAATTTTCCAAAATCTTTTCAAAACGGATGCATCATTAGTTATTATGTGTGCCAAATTTGACCGGAACCGTCCAATGATTTGAGCTGTACGTTGTGATAATCAGTCAGTCAGAAGTTTGAATTATAAAAAACTAGCGACCTGCCCCGGCTTCGCACGGCTATATTATGCATGTGTTATACATATAAACCTTCCTTTTGAATCACTCTATCTATTAAAAAACCGCATCAAAATCCGTTGCGTAGTTTTAAAGATCTACGCGTACAAAGGGAAATAGGGACAGAAAAAGCGACTTTGTTTTATACTATGTAGTGATAATGGTGGCAATAATAGTGTCTATTCTATTCAAGGCAATACTTGAGATACCAATACAAATTGAAAAAAATTAGTAAAATTCTCCGTTTTTCTAGATTACAATAAAATTGATAGTATTTCGTGTGTGTGGAAAAAAGATTTAAGCATTTAAAGTCACGTTTTCTTTATGTTCCTTATCAGCATCTAACGCCATCACACATTAAGTAACTTCAAGAACCTAACCTTCTTGCAATCAAGTACTTTTTGTCCGAAGTTTTGCCATATTACCCCTTTAAGGTTCCGCTGGTCGATCGTGTTTCCATACAAATGAATTTAGAGTGTTATCCATTTATCCATAAGTTAAATCTACATAACAAGTCTATATTTAATTTAATATAAATAAATATAATTTGTCTATTTGGTCGCCTACATGGGCTAGATATAGACGAAGAAGAAAAAGAAGATTGAAGATATGAAGATATAAAGATATGAAGATTTAACTTTTGTGTTTTCAAATTCCAAAAAAAATAAATGGATAACACTCTAAATTCATTTGTATGGAAACACGATCGACCAGCGGAACCTTAAATATAAAATTCTCGTGTCGCGGTGTTAGTTGCCAAACTCGACCTAAATGGCTGAACCGATTTGTATGAACGTTTTTCCGTATATTCGTTAGGTCTGAGAATCGAACACTATACTCTATTTGTTTTCCTTTTTTTTGTAAATGGCAAAACAACGTTTGCCGGGACAGCTAGTTCTTTTTATAGATTTGTTTCAACCTTTCCCTTTTGACATCATCACGATATCTGCTAATCATACCGTGTCCTTCGTCTATATCACTATTTCTAGGCAGTCAGTTCAAGTTCGCAGCTAACGAACGGTTAGCACGCGAATTCACGATCAATACGCGAAATATTTTTACTAGGTCATTTTATTGTGGGTTGGGTGCTTTTTGGCTACCTAGTCATAAAATTGGTTGAGTGGTGTTTGCTAGTCGTTCTATGTAAGAAGACTCTATAATTCGTTGATTAGGTCTTTTTGGCTCGTCGTTCTATGTAAGAAGACTCTTAAAATTGGTTTGCTAGGTCTTTTCAGTTCGTCCTTCTTAGTAAGAAGACTTAAAATTGGTCGATTGGGTGCGTTTCTGCATGTCGTTCTATATGTAAGAAGACTCTTAAAATTGGCACTGCACTTATGCCCACAGAATACTTCTACTCCTAAGCGCTTGTGCCTGTGATCAATGAGTATTAACTGGTGGAAATCAATGAAATTCTATTCCAATTTATTTGACACATACCATATCTCCTATGTGTACCATACACACGTTGGTAACAAGGGTCAAACGTAAACAAAAAGCCTTATTTTTTGTCGTTTTAGCCCTTTGCTAAATTGCTTGGTGAGTCTAAATATCGCGACCCAAGCGACACGCAATGTACCTACGCAAACTCAAAGCGGCAAAATTGAAATATAGATACCAGATGTAACGGTTTATCTAGAAATTAACGCAACAATTCAACAAATTAACTGTCTCAATTCACATCACGTTGTTTAAAGAATTGTCTGAAATTGGCTTGGGAACATTGTTAAAGTTTCCGATCCGTAATTACCTACTGATTGCACCTAAATTGCAAAGGCCAACCGGAAATCTATACATATAAAACGCACAGCCAGTCTCTACGACCAGCTGCTTACGCTGGTCGTAGAGACCTGGAAATTGGAAGTTGTGTTCTTTGTATGACGTCATCCGATAAGAAAGGATTTTTCGAAATTCTAACCCTTAGGGGGTGAAAAATGGGGGCCAAGTTTGTATGGAACAACGTGATCCTATTAGAACTATTTTCGACTTCTACGCGGATGAAGTCGCGGGCAAAAGCTATTCCATATTAAACTGGTATAAAGCGCTACCGCGTTGCGCCATTTCATTATATCAAACCATTTCAAAACAAACTTTTACATTCTTTTATTTTGGCTGAATTTCATAAATTTACTTTCCTACCTAATCTAACTTAATGCTACCTTATACTAAGTAAATGAAAAACGATCTTAAAACTTGGCAAGGTTTTCAATATCACAGAAACTGAAGCGCATCTACACAAATTGGTAGTTTTGGCAAGATTGCAAGTTTTCTTCCAGAAAGGTCTTGCCCTACTTTTTAAAGGAAAGTTTTACAGCAGCTTGCTTTAGTGAAGTTTTTCAATAAAATGCGAGGAATCCATTTTCAATGTTAGCAATTATCTGAGGAAATAACTAGTTCCTAAAAAGATGGCGACATGAGTTGATATCCCATCTCAAATCATTAATTTATTGCTAAATGTTTGTCGAAGAAGACCGGCCGCATTCGTACGTTTTCCACATGCAATTATCGCATTCGAGTTCTCGATATTTCAAATCAGCCAATCAGAATGCAAGGGCTGGCATTCGAAAAGAACGTGCGGAATATTTTCCGTTGCGCAAAGAAACGCACGTATACTGTAGTCAGAGCATTTTGAATGCAATAACCGCATGCGGAAAACGTACGTATACGCCCGACCTAAGTCCGACTGCGCAATACAAACTAAATAACCCTTTCCTTACACCTTTTTAGGTGTTAAACATGACCTTTCAGTTTAATGACTATGTAATTAAATTGAAGTGTTTGGTTTGTTGGGAAACTGTTTGAAAACTTAATGGACCTAGCTAATGCCTTAAAGTTTAGCGTTGATCTTGTGGTCAATTTGCTGAAATCCCTTCTTATCACGAAGTTGGTTAAACATTGTCTAAATAGCGTGAGGAAACCGACATGCTTTAGAATTTATCACAAGCTGACGACTTTGACAACCCAAATATAGCACACCTTTTGAAGGAATCCCAAAGGTGGGCTTAAAAAGAGCTAAAAGATAAAGCACTGAAAAATCTAGAACAACTTACTTGGCAATACAATGCTCCACCATAGTGAAAGCCTTGAAGCCGAGGATGCTGAAGATGACCACGGACGCGTAGATCGCAGTCAGCGCGTTGCACGCTGACACCAGCAACACGTCTCGAACGCAGTTGTTGTTCGGCGGGTTGTAGGAGCCGAAAGCTATGAGAGATCCGAAGGCCAGTCCGAAGGAGTAGAAGACTTGCGTTGCTGCGTCTAACCAGACTGTTGGATCGAGGAGTTTCTCCAACTGAGACAAAAAAATATAATGAATTAGCAAAGATGGACTTAAAACCTCAGCTTGATGAAAATATTTAATAATTATACCTTTGGCTTATACATATGGTAGATTCCATCTCCAGAACCAGGTAAAGTGATGCCTCGAACGAAGAATATGGTCAGCACACAGTATGGGAACAGTGAAGTGAAGTAGACCACCTGAAAATCATTAGATATTGAATCTTTTGTGTTTCGCTAAACTGCAGAAGCATTGCAATCTCTTAGAACTGATTATTTAAGCAGTAGAAATAAAGAATTAAAATTTCAAAGAAAACATCAATTTAATACTCATCATGATCATTTCCAGATCTTTGTTTTAGAAAGCACGTTAGGCCGTTGGTTCCAGCTGTTTACTTTGTTACTATTGATAAGGTCAATTTTAAAGCTTCCGGCGCTGACTTCAAATCTCTAATACTAGGTAGGTAGACCACTCCACTAGACGAAGAAAATGAATAAATAAATATTGCAGGACATTCCACACATCGCTATCTAGCCCCAACAAGCTAAGTAACTAGACTTGTGTTATGGGTGCTAGACAACGGATATACTACTTATAGTTTTACTTTATTTTGTAAATATATACTTATATTACATAGAAACAACCACACCACAGACAAATATCTAAGCATAAATACTTGTCTGGCGGGAATCGAACCCTGTGTTTGGCAGTCCGACATGGTCAAAATGATCAAATCGTGCCGACTTTAAAGTACTTGATACTTTACCTTCCCACTGCTCTGAATTCCCTTCATTACGATAAAGAACACCACAATCCAAGCCAGAAGTAAATACAGCACAATCCACCACCTCGGCACTCCTGGGTCCTCAATGCTTGGTGACGCGTCCAGAGCTTCTCGGTACCAGAAATAGACTGTGGCGGAGGCCTTGTTGCACTCGGCTTCGGCTGTTCCGTTATCGGCTGGGCAGTGGGCCCAGGGGAGGTTGTCGGCTGAGAGCTGTTACGGAAAAAATGGTTGTTGTAAAGGCGGTTTACGGATGATAATTTTACGTGATAACGTCATAAGAACTCTTTTGTATCGTTGATATTAGCATTTTGCATACTTCAATACGTTGCTATGGTTACTTGTCAATAACGCATGACGTCATACTATTTTAAGAGTGCAGGTGCACCAATTTATAAGACGTTATCACGTCAAAAGAAAGAAAATCTTGTACGTATGCTGCCGAGCGAATAGCAAGTGAATAATTACCATGATGCCACGCTAAAGGTGATAATACTACTTCTTTTTGGGTTAGGGGTTAAGAAGCGGTTGTCACTTCTATTGTTATAAGACTTGCGAGTATCAACGTTTGATGACCCCTAAACAGTACCATCAAGCGAATATCGTATGAACAATTTTAGCGTCCCGAAAAATGGGATGTTATCATATTTGTATAGCATCCATACAGATATGATAACATCCCATAGTTTGGGACGCTCGCTTACAACGTTGATATTTCCAAATCTTTCAATAACCAATAATTGGTTGTTGAAAGACTTGGAAGTTTAAAGCGGTTGTCACTTCCTATTTTAGGAAGTTCCTAAAATGGGAAGTGACAACCGCTTTTTAGCTTTCAAGTCTTTCAACAACCAAGTTCAAAAGCGGTTGCACTTCCTAAAATAGCAAGTGACAATTACTGTTTTTTTGTTGTTTTTATGGTTGTTGGAAGACTTGGAAGTATCAAATCAACCACGTTTATGGCAAGCGTAGAGCAATGGTTAAACTTCTGTCATACAAACCAGGTACTACGTTAACTTGCTTGTATCATAAAAAGACTTGTAAAAACATAAACTACTCACCCTAATACTGTTGAAAAGATAAAAGAACACCCATGTAATGATGACATTGTAGTAGAGCGCCACGAAGAGCGTCACAATAGCGCTGGAGATTCCTATCCCACCCAACCAGGGGTGGATCGTGTTCCATACTCCAAGTGAACCGAGTCTCATCTTCTGACCGATCGCCATTTCGATCAGAAACAGTGGTATGCCTTCGAGTATAAGCATTATGACGAATGGGATGAGGAAGGCTCCTGTGGAAGATAAAGAATATAAGAGTTTTTATGGGTCTGTACCCAAAGCGTACGTTCAACTGCTCTCTTTCCGTTACCGTGTTGTTCTGTAAAAAGTACTAGGCAATCAGAAGTCAGTAGAAGGTATAAAATAACACTTATAACGTTATCTCTCTCTTTCTTAAATTTTTCTCTTTCCTTTATCGTGTAAATTGTTAAATAGTAATTGGTCTGTAAGTACTAGGCAATCAGAAGTCAGTAGAAGGTATAAAATAACACTTATAACGTTATCTCTCTCTTTCTTAAATTTTTCTCTTTCCTTTATCGTGTAAATTGTTAAATAGTAATTGGTCTGTAAGTACTAGGCAATCAGAAGTCAGTAGAAGGTATAAAATAACACTTATAACGTTATCTCTCTCTTTCTTAAATTTTTCTCTTTCCTTTATCGTGTAAATTGTTAAATAGTAATTGGTCTGTAAGTACTAGGCAATCAGAAGTCAGTAGAAGGTATAAAATAACACTTATAACGTTATCTCTCTCTTTCTTAAATTTTTCTCTTTCCTTTATCGTGTAAATTGTTAAATAGTAATTGGTCTGTAAGTACTAGGCAATCAGAAGTCAGTAGAAGGTATAAAATAACACTTATAACGTTATCTCTCTCTTTCTTAAATTTTTCTCTTTCCTTTATCGTGTAAATTGTTAAATAGTAATTGGTCTGTAAGTACTAGGCAATCAGAAGTCAGTAGAAGGTATAAAATAACACTTATAACGTTATCTCTCTCTTTCTTAAATTTTTCTCTTTCCTTTATCGTGTAAATTGTTAAATAGTAATTGGTCTGTAAGTACTAGGCAATCAGAAGTCAGTAGAAGGTATAAAATAACACTTATAACGTTATCTCTCTCTTTCTTAAATTTTTCTCTTTCCTTTATCGTGTAAATTGTTAAATAGTAATTGGTCTGTAAGTACTAGGCAATCAGAAGTCAGTAGAAGGTATAAAATAACACTTATAACGTTATCTCTCTCTTTCTTAAATTTTTCTCTTTCCTTTATCGTGTAAATTGTTAAATAGTAATTGGTCTGTAAGTACTAGGCAATCAGAAGTCAGTAGAAGGTATAAAATAACACTTATAACGTTATCTCTCTCTCTCTTTCTTAAATTTTTCTCTTTCCTTTTTCGTGTAAATTGTTTAATGGTAATTGGTCTTTAAGTACTAGGCAATCAGAAGTCAGTTGAAGGTATAAAATCACATTTATAATGCTATCTCTCTCTTTCTTCAACTGCTCTCTTTCCGTTACCGTGTAAATTGTTTGATAGTAATTTGGTCTGTACCTAAGTACCAGGCAATCAGAACTCAGTAGAGGGTATCCTACAAAAAAACTATCTGACATCTAATGTGAAATCATGCTCGAGTTAATTAAATTATTTTTCCGGTTTTATTAGGGTTCTGTACCTAAAGGGTAAAAACGGGACCCAGTTACTAAGACTTCACTGTCCGTCGATTCGTCCGTCTGTCTGTCACCTCACCGAAAGAACAAAAAATTTAGTGGTTCTTTCTTTTTTAAGTATGTGTTGTTATAGCGTCAACAGATTAACGTAATCTGTGAAAATGATACCTATATGATACCTACTAAGTATAAAAAAAATGTTTTACAAATTAGGTATTTTTTCAGGTTTAAATTATAAATTCTAACCCCCTTATTCCAAAACGAGGTTTAAGGATAGTCCGAGATGTGGATTTAATTTCCGGAAGTCTGTTGTATATTCACCATAATGCAGACAAAGTCGCAGACAAAAGCTACATCACATTCATAAATCCATTAAATAACAAACCAAAAACCCATTAAATGCAAACAGTACTCTACAAAGTAAATAATAAAGTCTATTTTTAGACGGCCGGGTCTGGTGGAAGTATTGATTTTACGCGACAGTGGGTAGACAATGCTACCTCAGTCATAGAGGTAGAATTCTTAACTTTAAATCTTTATTTGCGACGACCATAGTAATAGAAATTTGTTAGTCTATGGCGACGACCCAGTTGGCACAATGGTCACCATGCCGGACTGCCAAACACAGGGTTGCGGGTTCGATTCCCGCCTTAGACAAGTATTTATGCTTAGATATTTGTCTGTGGTCTGAAGGCCAATTCCCGTAAATAATATTGTTTAAATTACATTTCAATATCATCCCGATTGCAATTCGATTGCAAAAGATACCTTCAAAGTCAGTTTTTTTTTACAAAAAGCTAACTTTGAGGGTATTATTTGTGATCGAAATGATATTGAAATGTAATTTGAACAATGTTGTTTACGAGAATTGGCCTTCTGGTTGTTTCTATATAAGTAGTAGATATATCCGTTGTCTAGCACCCATAACACAAGTCTAGTTACTTAGGTTGGGGCTAGATGATGATGGAATGTCCTGCAATATTTATTTATTTATATTATTTATTTGTCGGGAAAGAATGATGTCAAAACGTTTCATAAAGTTTCTAAATGTATAATGGCTTTTGATGCTGATGAAGATAATGAGAAACACGTGATTTTAAATCCTTATAGTTTTTTTTCACATCTAGTTCACGTAATTCTATCAATTTCATTATAATCACAAAAACGTAGATTTAATAAAAAAAAAATATTTGTGTAAGTGAAATACCTACTTATTGCTATGCCATTATTCTTTAGAATTTAGGAGTCTCAGGGATGGGTGCCTCGGGGATCGGGATCCACCGGCACTAACCCGGTAAAATACGTAAGTTAACACATCAGAAGGTCAATTCGCGTAAATAACTTTGCAATATCATTCCGATTGCATTTCGATTACAAAAATACCCTGTAATTTGCAATGTAATGTAATTTGAACAATTTTATTTACGAGAATTGGCCTTCAGACTGTTATCAATCATCCCTAAACGATGAAGAATTTTAACTAATTTTGAAAATTAGCTCTACATATTCTTTGTCAAAAATAAAAAATATATGTAAAAGAATTACTTCGATACATCAATTAGTTTCCTATTTATAGAAGTAAACTAAGCGGAGCGTTATAAAATGACGTCACACGCAATCACCTGACTGTTAGCGGGACTCGATATTTATCGTAAGTTTAAACGCCTGTAAAATCAAAACTAATAGGTTGTTTTGACTACAACAAAAACTAGTGGATTGTATACATACAAACTTTACTGTAACAAACTTTCAACCGATTTGGCATACCTACTAACATTATTCATTATTCATATTCATTTATTCATTGCTTTCATGAGTAAACATTACAGGTGGTTTTGTTATAAATAAAAGTACATTCATGATACCCGTTGGGCGTAGCATATTGATAGGTCATGTTACATTTTTAGTGAAAATTGAAGTTAAATCAAAATATGTTGTAAATTCATTTTTGAGCGTGAAACATGTAAGTCTTTAATTATGATTATTGTATGTACGTCAAAGTAAGGATAATAATATTTAAATTGAAGAATATACCAATTTGCATGTTTGTTTGTGAAAATCTTAAAATAATATTAGTAGGTATGTTAGGAACAGGATAAATTATTATTATAAATAAATAAATAAATAAATATTTCAGGACATATTACACATCGCCATCCAGCCCCAAGCTAAGCAACTTAATGCTTGTGTTATGGGTGCCAGATAACGGATAAACTACTTATATACTTTTTTTTTTGTAAATATATACATATTATACATATAGGAAACACCCAGAACCAGAAACAAGAATTTATGGTCAGCATAAATACTTGTTCCCGGCGGGAATCGAACCCGCAACCTTCTGCGTCGCAGTCGGGTGTTCGCCCGACGCGCCACAGAGGTCGTCATTATATGTGTCAATGTAGTAAATATATAATAATTGTGCATGTCAAGTAGATTTAATTATATTAATGTCTAATGATAGGCTGTCTGTTTCAGAGATTTGTCATTATAATATTCATTCAAATTATAATAACTTTTGTTTAGTAACAATTACCATAATATGTTTATTACTTTACCTTAAAAACTTATTTGTGATGCTTTATCTCAAGTATTTTAAGTACACTTTAAATTCTATATTTTAAATTTTTTTCTCTATTGTAGTAGGTATAGTATTTTATATCTAAGTCGACAGGCTATTTTGAGAGTCGTAAAATTCCTTCTAGGTATTTATCATTTTAGGGTATTCGCCCACCAAAGCATATAAAGAACTGAACTGAAACTGTTCATTTTTGGCAATTGATTTACGCCCTTCATATGGGCGTATATTAAGCTGCAAATGAAGCGTTATATCTATTTATTTTTCGAGAAAATCAGCACTAAAACATAAACTCCCTTATGTAATCCCTAATAGTCATGGTTACAAATGGAGCCACCCGCTAAGACCTAAACGGTCTTCGTCACATGTGTAGCCACCCTCTACAGGCAAAACCGGGAGTCGCATCTAGTTCAATTTTTGGTTTTTGGTATCTCAATGGACCCTAAAAGTCGATTTAATCATAAAAAATTAAAAAGTATAAAATAAAAGTTCAGCCATAAAAAGGGTTAAAATTAGACATGGGGCGGGTACCCGGTTTGGATCCGGTACCCGGCGGATCCGGCATTTTTTTTAGGATCCGGCCGGGTACCGGGTAATGGTGCCGGGTATCCGGCTCTGCCGGGTAAATTGATAGACCAAAAATAATGAAACATATTACACTTTTTAAATTATTTATTATGCTGAACACAAACGGTAATCATTATAATTATGTTTTGCTCACTAATTTATCAGGAAGAACTAAAAAAACTAAATATATATTTTATTTTAATATTGGTAATTTAAGATGGGTAAGTTGTGATGTAAAAACGCCAATTTTTCTGCGCGGTTAGCATTTAGGCGACTGCGTTTCTTGTCATAAATTAGCCCTGATTCTGAGAACAGGCGTTCGCTGTATACAGAACTAGATGGTGTGCATAGATATTTCGCCGATACGTACCCGCCGGGTACCCACGAGTACCCGGCGCAGAATGTGTCGGGTACCCGTTCAGCGAGTACCCGGCAAAACCACTACCCGCCCCATGTCTAGTTCAAATGTGATTTTTGAACAAGTAAAATTAAAAATCCATTTTAACCGAGGTTCTCAACTGGCCGCGTATTTTTTTTATATAGTAGATAGAAAGTTATATAATAGTCAGACAGTTTCGAAAAGTTCCAACACCTTCGAGACTACCGAAAGATAACTTTAAAAAAATGAGCTATTTCCTTTCATTTTAACCCCCGACGCAAAAACGACGGAGTGTTATAAGTTTGACGTGTCTGTGTGTGTGTGTCTGTCTGTCTGTGGCATCGTAGCTCCCGAACTGCTGAACCGATTTTGATTTCGCTTTTTTTGTTTGAAAGGTGAATTAGTCGGGAGTGTTCTTAGCTATTTTGTCCATACTATGTTTGTTTCCAGGAATTAATCGCTATTAGCAACATTATCGATTGGTAAAAAAATCGGTTCATCCGTTCGGGAGCTACGATGCCACAGACAGACACACACAGACACGTCAAACTTATAACACCCTGTCGTTTTTGCGTCGGGGGTTTAAAAATATAGGCGATTTCTTTTTTTGCAAAATAACAGTTTCGATTATTGGCTTTGCTACCTGATAACTCTCCAATCCACTATGGTCTGAACTTCATAATAGCACATCGTTCACAACTGCGTTGGGGGCATTCGCTGAGACATTCTCAGATTTTATAAAATCATGAAAGTTCGGTTGTAGGCGGGATCTTTGTCTATAAATAAATAATAATAAATAAATATTGCATGACATTCCACACATCGCCATCTAGCCCTAAGCTAAGTAACTAGACTTGTGTTTTGGGTGCTAGACAACGGATATACTACTTTATACTTTCTTTTGTAAATCTATACTAATATTATAAAGCTGAAGAGTTTGTTTGTTTGTTTGAACGCGCTAATCTCAGGAACTGCTGGTTTGAATTGAAAAATTATTTTTGTGTTGGATAGTCCATTTATCGAGGAAGGTTATAGGCTACTTTTTATCCCGATATTCCCACGGGATCGGGAGTTACGCGGGTGAAACCGCGGAGCGCAGCTAGTAGGTATATACTTAGATTTTACATTAGCTTACATTTAACTGAGGCGGACTATACCTTCTTGTAGGTAAGTATTATCCGAACTCCAAGGACATATACAATCCGACAATTTATTAATTAACATCGAATTGTTTATATTAAATAATTCCTTTTAATTAGAGTGACGCGGGTGACATTTTGTACACGAACGCTTCTAGAAACTTCGGTCTAATCGATGCTATATTTTTGTAACAAAGTACATATTTTTAATACTTTACGAGCTGGCTGAGTTAAATTTTTAAACGTTTAGAATTCGTGAACATTCTAAAGATTAAGGTGAAAGGGTACCGGCTCTCTCTCCATACAATCGTAGTCGACTGTTTCCTCCCTGAATACTGACACTATAGCAAATATTTTTTTAGAATAAAACTTATAACTGCCATGACCATGCCCCTATGTTTTTTTTCTTAATTTCTATGATAATTAGAAAATGAAAAAAAAGAACAAAAAATAGGGACATTGTCATGGCAGTTATAGGTTATATGGCACAAAAATATTTGCTCTAGTGTCATTATCCAGGGAGGAAACAGTCGACTACGTTTATATGGAGAGAGCGCCGCTACCCTTTCACCTTAAGATGGTTACATATCGCGTTCTTATCCATCCAAAAGAATAGCTCTATTTTTTCTCCTATATTGTCCGATTTCGGTTTTAATTGTTTGTGTATTAGGTACTTAATTCATTATAAGCTTAGCTTGTTTTTCTCAATATTTTAAATAATAATAATTGTAAAGGTTTAGAAAAAAGATATATTTCTTAATTTTTGTTATGTAAAGTTTTAAAAAGAACCTACATAATAAACACGCCTACGAAAATCGTAGCGGGCTACGAAAAGTGCTACGAGCTCATCACGCTCTATTTAAAGCTCTAAACAAACTGCTACGATTAGTCGCGCGACGCAAACGGCCCACTTTCAAGTGTATTTAGGTAACGCAGAGATTTTTAGCACCAACATACTTTTTTATATCTACGAAAAATATTTTTTAAATCTACACAATAATATTTATTTAACTCTGAAACGTCACAGATTCGACGAGGAACAAAGGTTGACATATTACAGAGAGCAAATCTTCTTCGTTAGTTGGACCACGGGACTACGAATTCAAGTTCGAAGTTCGTATTTCACAACACATGTTTTATTATTTGCACAAATTGTCGGTACGTAAAAGCTATTATTATTTTTATAATCAATTTTTATGGAACCACCCCTGAGGTTATCCCTTTTCTAACACAAAAATAATCATCTCTAATCGGTTGAGCCATTTTTCGTCGCGGTTAAAAATAAAGTTAATAGTCAAATAACACGCCCTTTATCGTTCCTGGCGCAAAAGTTCCCATTTAAGTAGGTACTTATAACCTTTGCCCCCACTTAATTCGTGTATACTAACATAATTAAAAGAATATGTATAAAAAATTATAACCTACCTCCGCCATTTTGTTGACAAAGATACGGGAACCGCCAAATGTTGCCCAATCCGACAGAGTATCCGATAATTGAGAGGAAAAACTGCAGTTTCCCTGACCAGGCGGCTCTGTCGTCATCTCCTGTTTTCAAATATAATTTATTGATTAAATATTTATATGTTACCAAATATCTTACATAACGCTTACTTTTCCATACAAAAAGAAATAGCTCTTTTCTCCCCTTATGTGTATATTTCACCCCCGTAAGTCCCGATCCTGCTGGAATTTCGGGATCAAAAGTATCCTATGTCCTTTTCCATCCCCTAAACCACCACCTCTGCTGATTTTTATTCAAATCGTTTCATTCGTTTTACCGTGAAGAGGGGACAAACAACCAAATATACAAACAAATAAATCAATATAAAATCTTTCGGATTTATATTAATTAGAATTAAGGGAAGAAAAGAGTTTAGTCCGATTTCGGTGCTTCTTTTTTTGTGTGTACCTAATCAATTCGTTATAAACTAGGCATTTATTTCTTTTTTTTTTCTTTTAAATACATTTGCAAGTTGAAATAATAAAACATGTAAGCCTAGAATACAAACAATTCAAGCAATTGACATCAATAACATAACATTTTGTTGCAATTTAATGGACGAAAATAGCTATGCCCAGGAACGAAATTACCATCGAAAAATGTAATCCTCTTAACTATTCTCAAATATCACTACATATTATAAAAAAAAATCCTCCGCAGCGTCTGTCTGTCTGTTCACTATAAAAACTGAAAAACTACTTCATACTGTTTTCGCCAATGAGAGTGGTTCTCGAGGAAGGTTTTAGTATATAAAACAAAACCACGTGTACGAAGTCGCGGGCAACAGCTAGTTTAAAAAAATATAACTAATTTACCTGGTACCGCTCTCTGCAGGGAACCCCTCGACCCTTGCAGCACGATTGTAACCCCATGGGGTCTCTCACTTCCATCAGCTCTGGTTGTCAGCGGTGCCAACTCATGCCCGTTCCGTGGCCCGATTGGCTCTGCCTTCGACGCCATTTTGTTTTGAAGAATTGACCGTTGAATTCAAATTTTAAAATTAAGAATTTATTGTCTTATTTTAGTAGATGATAAAGGTCTTATGGGACCCTTTAAAAGGCCCGTGTCGTACCTAAAGGATTTAATTAAGTTATTTTAACTTGATTTTATTCCTACTAACTAATAATTTCATAATAAACTACTGGTGTATCTCGTAATCGAACGTGAAATACCGGATAGCGTCTTTTTTTATGAACTCAACTACTTTGAAATACGTTGTGGTACGTTGTAGTAGCTTTTGACGTAGTTTTAGTGAATCTCTGAAGACGTTGGAGGCGTTTTTGTGCATAAGTGGGGGTGTGGCTCACTAGTGGGTGAACATTACAGGGGGCTGACGGGTGAAAGTCAGACTGAGGTGTCGTAAGGGACGAACATCCGTCGACGTTCCTGTAACAAAAAGAAAATAAATCACTTCACTATCATCACTATCACTTCACTACATAGTATAAAACAAAGTCGCTTTCTCTGTTCCTATTTCCCTATGTATGCTTAAATCTTTAAAACTTTGCAACGGATTTTGATGCGGTTTTTTTAAATAGATAGAGTGATTCAAGAGGAAGGTTTATATGTATAATACATGCATAATATAGCCGTGCGAAGCCGGGGCGGGTCGCTAGTATAAAATAAAATAAATAAATATTGCAGGACATTCCACACATCGCCTTCTAGCCCCAAGCTAAGTAACTAGACTTGTGTTATGGGTGCTAGACAACGGATATACTACTTATATACTTTTCTTTTGTAAATATATACTTTTAATACATAGAAACAACCAGACCACAGACAGATATCTAAGCATTAATACTTGTCTGAGGGCGCAATGGGCAGACTTATGCCTGAGTGCGGAAAACCGGAGCCCCTAACCTGAACCTGAACCTGAACCTACTTGTCTGAGGCGGGAATTAAACCCGCAACCCTGTGTTTGGCAGTCCGGCATAGCGACCATTGGGCCAACCGAGTCGTCAAAAATTCATATAAATAAAGTATGCGCCTCGCGGTTTTACCCACGTAAGTCCCGATCCCGTGGGAATATCGGGATAAAAAGTAGCCTATGTGTTAATCCAGGTCTTCAGCTATCTTTCATCGCAATCGGTCCGGTAGTTTTCGCGTGAAGGAGTAACAAACAAACACACAAACTTTCACATTTATAAAATTAGTAGGTGTTGCGAACTCTATAGTTTTAGAAGATAATTTTTTTTTTTTAAGTGAAAACTTCTTATGGCGCGTTGGGCACTTTTGTGGGTGAGCATTTTCAGCCGTTCTCGCGACAGACGACAGATTTTCTCGCGACAGATGAGATTTTACACAGATATACAGTTTTTTAATTTGGCTGTGAGTGTATTAAGACGTACATATGGTATTTTTAACGGACGACTATTTGTCGGACGACAAATAGTCGTCCGACTATTTTTTTTTTTCATCTAAAACTCTTTTTGCGTATGTTCTCGCGACAGATGAGATTTTACACAGATATACAGTTTTCACTTCTGCCTGCACTCCCGGAGTGCGCTGTTTTTTTTAATTTAATTTGTTTTTGATATACCTTGACGACCTCTGTGGCGCGTTGGGCGAACACCCGACTGCGACGCAGAAGGTTGCGGGTTCGATTCCCGCCGGGAACAAGTATTTATGCTGACCATAAATTCTTGTTTCTGGTTCTGGGTGTTTCCTATATGTATAATATGTATATATTTACAAAAAAAAAAGTATATAAGTAGTTTATCCGTTATCTGGCACCCATAATACAAGCATTAAGTTGCTTAGCTTGGGGCTGGATGGCGATGTGTAATATGTCCTGAAATATTTATTTATATTTATTATATTTAACCTAAACAGTGCTGTCAGAAAAATACCTATAGCTGTGCAAATTATTTTATTACAAACTAATTTCTTTCGGTTCATTTCGTTGTATTTTCATTTTCATCTACGGTTCACAATCGTTCATAACAGTAGGATAAAATGTTTACAGATAATTTAGCTATTTATAGTGTATTTATAGGTACGTTTCTTCGACCTTTAGTTTCAATAAAGGACAAAGTTATAGGCGTACGTAACTAATCCATCAGACTTAGTTCCGTGTTTATAAGATTAATATGGCTTCTATTTACTTAAATGCTTTTAGATACGAGAGAACATTTTTTTTTTTAAGAGGATCATGAGTTTTCGATACGCGGCGCGAGTAGGTATTTTCAAAAATGACCCGTATCGTGCGATAGAGAGAGTTTAAGTTCGGACGTAATTGCCTTCATTTTGCTTTTAAATAATGTTATGGGCCGTAACGTTTTTACCCCCTTTATCCTTCACAAAATGAGATTTTGGTCTCATTTAATTCACTGTATCTTATTCTAGGTTTTTACGGTTTTCTTTTTTGGTAATTCAGTTTAGTCTATTATAAAACAATTGAAACGCTCGTTGAAGTTATTAAGTCAAAAATATAGATATTCAGATAACTAATAACTTTTATCTTAGGCAATATTTCTTTAAAATAAAAACCTAGTTTTATTTAGATCTAGAACATTTTTTTTAAATATCAAAATCGGACTTCATTTAGGGGGGGGGGGGGGGTGAAACGATACCACTTTTTGTATGGACATTTACAGCCTCACACTAGTCTTAAGTTTTTCTGATGAGACGAGACGTTTACAGTCACAGCTTTACGAAATGAGAACTTTGTTTCACTTGTCTTTAAAAATAATGACGAAAGTAGTATTGTGTAAGTAGTATTATAAAAATGTTTATTAAAAAAAATTCGCAAATGAAAAGGAAGCGATGCACATTTAGCTATGAGTTTCGTTATTTTACAAATTGATAGAAAATACGTAGATTCTAGGACTGAAGTTCGTAGGTTTGCAAGAGAGGCCTAAAGTACGTAAATCTACGTAAAGAAGACGTAGGGTTGGCAACACTGCGTCCGCTAGGGGCGGTGGCATCCATTTTCAACCCCCAATTTCAACCCACAGCATAATTTTAATTAAAATACTTCCATATTCAACCCCCTGCAAATCAATAGTCCATTTTCTACCCAAATACGCAGTGGGTAACCAACTACCTACCTAATTTTTACTCAAGTAACGTCAACAGAAAATATAGATTCATAGTATCGGTAAAAGCGTTAATTATAATAGTAGTTAAAATACGACTTTAAAATATTAAATTATTTTTCTGTCTGTACAAAAAACATCATATTAAGTATTATAATTACTTGGGTTGAAAATGGAATACATTTTAGGTAGAAATTGGAAAAAATAATCAATTTAATTATTGGGGGTAGAAAATGGAACACATTTTAGGTAGAACATGGAAAAAAATAATTGCGGGTTGAAATTGGGGGTTCAAAATGGATGCCACCCTAGGGGCGTGTTCAACTTGTGGAAGTACGTATAGAATTATGATCGTTATTCAAATGTCACATTCAACCAATAAACACAATAACTTGATGACCTAGTTTCGGTGTAGTCACCCTCTTCCACCCAGCCATTCGCTCACCCCTAACATGCTCTAAATATTTTATTCGTCCCATGTTAACTATACGTGTCCTTTTAAAATTGATAGAATTTTAAATACGACACTTTTGGTGGTTACATATCTACCGTAGGTGAAAACCGTAGGTGAAAACCATAAATGAATTAATTGTAGTTGAATAAACCGTAAGTGAATTTATTGTAGTAAAATTAAATAAAAATAAATAAATATTGCAGGACAATCCACACATCGCCATCTAGCCCCAAGCTAAGTAACTAGACTTGTGTTATGGGTGCTAGACAACGGATATACTACTTAAATACTTTTCTTTTGTAAATATATACTTATAATACATAGAATCAACCAGACCACAGACAAATATCTAAGCATAAATACTTGCCTGAGGCGGGAATCGAACCCGCAACCCTGAGTTTGGCAGTCCGGCATGGTGACCATTGTGCCAACTGGGTCGTCAAACCGTCAAATTAACTGTAGGTGTTTCGTCCATTAGGTATTTTAAACAGTAGGTATTATGACTGTAGTTATTTCGAACATAGTTATAATGAACATAGTTCAATTAACCGTAGTTGTTTCGTACATTAGGCATTTCGTTCATTAGTTATTACAAAAATATGTGAAACAACCATTAGGTATTTTAAACAGTAGGTATTATGACCGTAGTTATTTCGAACATAATTATATTGAACTTAGTTATTATAATGTGTAGCCGAATCGACCGTTAGGTATTATGAACTTATGTGAATCGACCGTAGTTATTTCGAACATAATTATATTGAACTTAGTTATTATAATGTGTAGCCGAATCGACCGTTAGGTATTATGAACTTATGTGAATCGACCGTAGTTATTTCGAACATAATTATAATGAACTTAGTTATTATGATATGTAACCCTTTTAGTTGGTAGATATAAAACTATTAAACTTTATTACCATACTAGCTGCGCTCCGCGGTTTCACCCGCGTAACTCCCGATCCCGTGGGAATATCGGGATAAAAAGTAGCCTATAACCTTCCTCGATAAATGGACTATCCAACACAAAAATATTTTTTCAATTCGAACCAGCAGTTCCTGAGATTAGCGCGTTCAAACAAACAAACAAACACACTCTTCAGCTTTATAATCTTAATATATATAAATCTCGAAAAAAAAAGTATTTATCCGTATTAAGTAAGTATTTTTTAAGTATTTTTGTATTTATTTTTTTATTTTAGTATATCCGTTGTCTAGCACCCATAACACAAGTCTAGTTACTTAGTTTGGGGCTAAATGGCGATGTGTGGAATGTCCTGCAATATTTATTTATTTATTTATATAAAGAAGATATAGGGATGTACCACAGCAGCGCCCTATAGCATAAATTTAAGTTGCTGACTCTGTATAAATTATCTAGATTCGTTTTAAAGGCCAATATAATAAGAAGGTAGGATTAAAACGTATTCCCTATTCAAAATGTTAATATTATCAGACATTAACCGTTACAAAGGCAAGTGTTTTGAGCTATAATACGCGAGCTAAAAACTCCCTTTTATTCGTTCCCCTTCGTCTGGCAGCCGGGGGTAACACAATGTGGTGGCCTTGACACGATTTGGCCAGAGACTGGGGAGGCCGTGGAACTGGGACTTGCTTGAGTATGCTCTCTGTAAGGGATAGGGCTTACACAAACGTATAGAAACCCCAATTCATAAAAAGTTGTGTACAATATGTAACCGTTTCGAAGATAGCAAATTTATTCCAGCAGGATTTTAAATATATCTGCAACTATTATAAATGTTGGTATAATTAAGGGACAAATTATGCTGTCCCGGCAAACTTTGTTTTATCATATACAGTACAATCTCACTAATCCGGCACTTCGATAGATCGGCACGTCCAATAATCCGGCACCCTCCGCCCACGCCTCCCTCACCCCTCACCCCTCTATACCTGTGCGCTTGGTCGCTGCGTCGTCGACTAGCAGTCTAACCTCAAAACTTATCACGTGCACGTGCTAACGTATTTGTTTTTTTCAAGTGAGAATAGTTTATAGTTAAAAATGACAAATAAACGCAAAAACAAGACACTAGATTTGAATAATAAAATGGAGATTGGTGATTTTTTCAGTATAATCCAGTAATCCGAACATTCCAATAATCCGGCACCCTCCGGTTTTTAATAGTGCCGGATTAGTGAGATTGTACTGTACTTACAAAAAAAGAGAAATATATAAAGGAAAAATATACACTAAAAACATACAAATCGGTTCAGCCGTTTAGGTGGAGTTTGGCAATTACACCGCGGCACGAGAATTTTATTATATTATATACTAGCGACCCGTCCCGGCTTCGCACGGCTATATTATGCATGTATTATACATATAAACCTTCCTCTTGAATCACTCTATCTATTAAAAAAAACCGCATCAAAATCCGTTGCGTAGTTTTAAAGATTTAAGCATACAAAGGGATATAGGGACAGAGAAAGCCACTTTGTTTTATACTATGATGTAGTGATAGTGAAGTGATATATCTCGTCTAGTAAATAATTATTTAGCTAGCATTTATTTCAAAACTACTTAAATAAATACTAAAGAAAATATTTTTAAGGAAAAATGCATCTTCAAAAATTGCGACCAGTGCAGGCTTAGCACTTTAAAAAAATAAAAAATCATTTAAATACTAAAGACTTAAATAATGTAAATTGAATAAAACAAAAATTACAATATATAGGTAACCTAGTAATAAAAATTAATTAATTAATAGAAATAAGTATCTTAAAAACTACAATTAAAAAATTAACATGAAGGGATAATTAAAATACTATTTTAAATAATCAAATAACTTCTTTAGCGTATAAGCGTAACGTTACCGCAGCAAAACTTGTTTTTAGGGTTCCCTAGCCAAATGGCAAAAAACGGAACCCTTATAGATTCGTCGTCGTCTGTCTGTCTGCCGTATGTCACAGCCACTTCACTATCACTACATAGTATAAAACAAAGTCGCTTTCTCTGTCCCTATATCCCTTTGTATGCTTAAATCTTTAAAACTACGCAACGGATTTTGATGCGGTTTTTTTAATAGATAGAGTGATTCAAGAGGAAGGTTTATATGTAGGTATAATACATGCATAATACAGCCGTGCGAAGCCGGGGCGGGTCGCTAGTTTTTAATAAAAACCTGGAAAACTTATTATCTACATAGCACCCAGACTACAAACAAATATCTCTACATATTGTTTGAGGCAGGAATCAAACCCGCAACCTTCTGTTTTGCAGGCAGGTGTTCGCCCGCCCCGCCACAGAAGTCGACAATGGTATCATTTAAGGCGTAGGTGTTATGTAAGACCAATTAGGGGTGTTAATTGGGAGGACAATCTATTTATAAAATAATAAATATGTTCGACAAAAGAAAAATACCTAATAGAAAGTAAAGAAATAAGTATTGTATTCTATTTGTTGGTTTATATTAAGAATGTTTCTTTATTTGTGAACGGAAAAGGCCCACGCGTAAAAACATACGTATACTTACCTTCTTCCTAATTTTTATGATAAAAATCCATGGACATTTTCAGTTGGACAGTTTCTTTAAAATCTTGACCTTTGTGAGCATGATCACTAAAAAACCACTAGCCCAGTATTTTTTCGTACCTTTTTCTCATTGGTGGGCGCGTTCCGAAGGCACTCATCCTAACTTAATTTTTAAGACGTTTCAATTTGATCTCATGTAAATGTATCCAAAAGAATTTTGACATTAAGATGTAGCGTGCTTAATAGTACGATACAAACGTGGTAAATTGATCATTGCATAGAGGCGGTTTGTGACGCGCGAGCGGAACGCGAGCGTATTAAAAAGCCGAGATGCAATGATCAATCCACACGCACATCGTACGACGTTTTTTATCACAGTTGCGATTTTAAAAAAAGACTTGTTAAAATAATAAAAAGTTATCAAAATATTTGTGTTTCAGGCGGCAATCAATTTTTTTTTATAGTCTAGGGCCAGTTTATATATTTGCATTTGCTTCAAGTCTTTTTAAAATTCGAACTGTTTTTGCTGGCTTAAAAACTCTTTGTTGGTACCTACCTTTTTTTATACAGCAAAACAGTTAAATTAAGAATGTTTCATCTACATAATATTATATAATTAGCAGTAAGATACGAATTTTATCGGGATAACTTTACAGCACTCGTGCGTTATCTTATGGTGGTTATGGTAAAGTAAAACGCACACGTGCGTAATACGTTGATTATGAGCCTAAAGCGGTTTAATAAGATCCACTTTATGAGCAACTGTGATAAAAAAATATTACGTAGAGTAGGCGTAGGCTAACCTAACCTAAGGTAAATAGGCGTCTAATTATAATTCGTTTTTTTTTTTTAAATTAGGCTCTGAAAAATGTTAAAACACCAACTTACTATGTACCTGCATTTTAAGCAAATAAAGAATACTGAATACTGAATTCCAATTGCTCAATTTTACATCAACCATCATTTTAATTGACTCATTTGTGCAATGAAGTAACCTATTAAACTATGATTCACCTACATTCTTGTAGGTAAACTTGTAAGTGCCGTTTAGTCTCTGACTAAAAAGGTCGCTGCATACGTAACGAGATAAAACCTCGGACGGGACGGGGTCGTGACGTGCATCACTATCACTATCACTACAAAGTATAAAACAAAGTCGCTTTCTCTGTCCCTATGTCCCTATATCCCTATGTATGCTTAAATCTTTAAAACTACGCAACGGATTTTGATGCGGTTTTTTTTAATAGATAGAGTGATTCAAGAGGAAGGTTTATAATGTACTAGCAGCGCACCGCGGTTTCACCCGCGTAACTCCCGATCCCGTGGGAATATCAAAATGAAAAGTAGCCTATAGCCTTCCTCAATAAATGGACTATCCAACACAAAAATAATTTTTCAATTCGAACCAGTAGTTTTTGAGATTAGCGCGTTCAAACAAACAAACAAACTCTTTAGCTTTATAATATTAGTATAGATAATACATGCATAATATACCTAGCTGTGCGAAGCCGGAGCGGGTCGCTAGTTGTTCATAAAGTGTTCGTGGACTTTAAACATACGTAACGTGATTTTTCCCGTGCCGGACGGGACGTGACAATTTCTTGACAGCGTTTCATTTATAAATATCACGTTCCGTCCGGCACGGGAAAAATCCCGTCAAGTATGCAGCGACCTTAAGAGTGCTGCCACTGACGCCACATGAGTAGGGATACTCCTACTCATGTACTGACGCGGAGCTGGCCGGGGTGACAAGGAGCGGACTGTGCATTGGCCAATCAAGTGTTTTCATCGATGTGGAATGGAGATTTCTACTGTGATTGACCAATTCACGGTCAGAAGATTAATTCTCGTAACTATTATTGTTCAAATTACATTGTATTTCGATTAGGTACTTCATCACTACATAAAATAAAGTCACTTTTCGCCGTCCCTATGTAACTATATATGCTTAGATCTTAAAAACTACGCAACGGATTTTGATGCGGTTTTTTTAAATAGATAGAGTGATTAAAGAGGAAGGTTTTTAGATATATATAATACATGCATAATACAGCCGTGCGAATCCGGGGCGGGTCGCTAGTACTTACATAAAATATTCTTGAGAATACCAAAAGCTGACTTTGAGGGTATTTTGAGCTACTTTGAGGGTATTCTTTTGTAATCGAAATGCAATCGGAATGATATTTAAATGTACAATGTTATTTACGAGAATTGGCCTTCTGCTGCTCTCCACTCCGCCCAGCTCTGTGTTCGTGACGCACCCTTAGAATAAGGACTACCCCATTTCCTACCATGGCTACCGTGGTTTCTGTAGACGATTATGGGATATAAGCACCTTGTGGAGTATTACGATGAGTCGAACGGAGACTACTCTTCTTCTTCCTGCCCTTATGCCAATTTATTTGGTGTCGGCACAGTATGTCTTCTTCCATTCACTCCTTTTAGTCGTCATCTCATAGTTCACATTCATCTCTCTCATGTCTTGCCTCACGCAGTCCATCCATATTTTCTTAGGTTGTCCTCTTCCTCTCCATCCCTCTACATTCATACTCATAACTCTTCTAGTCATACGTCTCTTCTTTTTTCATCACATATCCATACCACCTCAAACAATTCACTTTTACTTTTTCAGTAACCGGTGCTACTTTCTTTAGTAACCGGTGCTACTTTCTTTCTTTCTAATATACCTACCTACTAATTTAGTTATTTTATCCATCCTCGTTACTTCACACATCCATCTCAACATTCTCATCTCCGCTGCATGCAATCTTCTCGCATCCTTCTTCTTCACGGCCCAGCATTCCGATCCATACATGACAACTGAGACAACTGGCTTATTAAAAGTTTTCGAGCTAGAATTTTCAAAGTAGGTTTATTTGTCTCCACACGTATTGACGAGGTCTTTCTTTTGGACATGGTTGACTAAGCTGAGTGGGAGGTACCTATACCAAGCAAGTCATCTAATACATTTCATAAGCACAACAGAGCCCTGATTAGCATGTATAAAAGTTGCTGGTTAGGTAAACCTTATTATTCAGACTAAATATTCGTTGTACAAACAAATTACTGCCTACCTATATCAACAGAGAACTCTCGGGAATTATAACAAGACAAAACAAATTTGAAATGACTACAAAGTTTAATTTAATCTAAATTATAAACAAAGTGCGATACACAGGCGTTAACTGCCTGCTTGCCTTTATAAATATTAATTCTATCTACCTATCTCAGCCTTTGCTTATCCAATTCAGGACGTAGACCCAAGGCAGTTTTTAAAGTATTGGACCAGCTAGCCTAGCATGAAGGCCAAAACACGATACGATAAAGCGATATAACTACATCAACTCTCAAAATATGATAGATAAAGCCGCCATGTTGAATTTTTATCATAATTTTTATCGCAATTTATAATAAAAATTCAACATGGCGGCTTTATGTATCATATTTTGAGAGTTGATGTAGTTATATCGCGTGATATCGCTTTATCGTATTGTGTTTTGGTGTTCATGCTAGGCAGGCTGGGCTGGGCATATTAGGATAATGAGACCCCAAGGAATTTGAAAGAACACTATTTTTTTAAATAAAATATTTATAAAACAATATACTCTTAACTTCTTACCTAAGTATTGATAAAAAATAGGTATTGTAGTCAGTAATTAAGGTAATATTTATTCGAATTGAATTTTTTTTTTTTCGGTAATAAATATGGGTTATAGTTTAGTGATCTGAACGGAACTAGGGGGCACCTCTTTCCCACAGGGCCCTGGGCACTTGCCCGTGGGAAAGAGAGGTTTGCGTAGACCTCCTCCATACTCTTCCACTTCTGACGGTCTAGAGCCGTTGCCATTCAATGATGACCTGCGTGTCGTTTGATGTTATCGTTGCATCTCATTGGTGGTCTACCGCGCGGCATGAGCTAGCGGGCTATGAATATTGATTACATTAAATAAAAATTGTCATTAAGTTATTTTCCAAGTAGGCAGGTATATATATATTCATTCTTACGTCATACATGCGTGTTTAAGATCAAGGACTCTGATATCCCAATCGATATACAAAATTCTAAAGCACATTGTCATTAAAGTTGCGAAACGTTTTTTGTCGTAGTTGAATCATTTTCACCCTGTGAAGTGCCTGCCCACAGAAACGGAGCGAGGTAGCGGAGCAGCGTTTCCATCAATAGTTTTTAACATTTTTTATTGGTGGAAACGCCGCTCCGCGCCTGTGAACAGGGCAGCCATATGGGGTTAAACTTAAATATGTATGCAAAAACAGAATAATACTGATTTGGCAAACAGTAGTTTAGGTCAGACACTTTTTGCACTCGTAAAAATTATGACGGAACTCACGAAACAATTTAAACTGCAGGTATTATACATCTACACTAATATTATAAAGCTGACGAGTTTGTTTGTTTGAACCTTTTGTGTTGGATAGTCCACTTATCGTGGAAGGCTATAGGCTACTTTTTATTTTGATATTCCCACGGAATCGCGGTGAAGATGGGCCAAATATTAACGCCCCATCTGCAGAACTTCCACTTCACCACGCATTTTTTTATACTTGTGCTTTGTTATTATGGTGCAATAAAGGATTATCAATTCACTGGTGCGTGATATTTTCACTCATCAATTACATGAATTCCATTGCGGAAACTTGTCAATCTTCATTAGGTACAACAAGCATCAGTAATCTTTTATATTAAAAATTCATACGTCATTTTGTCATGTCATGATAATTATAGCTTCTAATCATGTAAAGTGGAGAATTTTGTAGCTGTGGTTTACTTAGCTTGTATACGTACCAAGAGCGATGTTGATCGTGGGTTCAAATCCCGGTGGCAGGCAATGCATCCATGAATTTTTCTTACGTAAAAATGTGAGCCATTGCTCTTACGGTAAAGGAAAATATCGTGATGAAACCCGCGGCTTAGTTGGCTCCAGACGTATAGACGAGTTCTTCCCCTGGACACAGTTGACTTGTGAACATGATTGTCCTTCTTCTGTCCTAAAATCAGTACTTCGCTGGTTTTGAATTAGAACGATGTGCTGCTTTAAGGTCTATCCGCACAGCTCAGTGACGGCACGTGATCAGTTCCGTACCGTACCGTGCCGTCACGTGCTATTCGTACATGTCAGTGTCTGTACCGACACGGCGCAGTGATTTTTAGTACTCTATCGCTAGGGTTACCATAACTTTAGATCGTGAGTCAAACTCGCACTTGGCCGGTTTTTAAATTCTATTATGTAAAAAAACGAGAGCGAGCAAAGATAACGACCGCAAAATTTCCGATATTTTTACTGCGGTTATAAGGAAAATGATACATTCATTGGGTGATGTAAGGGGTCGATCGTCAAAAAAACGTGATAAATACTGGCAATACACGGACCAATTCTATTAACTTATCGTCGGCCATCTTGAAACACTGCGACCGTGTCAGGCAAAATATTTTCCGCTACAAATTCACGCCGGATCACGGCGAGCGTCGGTGCAGCACTGACATCACTGAACGTCACTGACACTGATGCCGTCACGGTACGGCACGTGTCGGCACTATGCTGTGCGGATCGGCCTTTAGACCTCAAACGAGACGCGATAAAGGCCCGATATGCGATAGAACATTTTCTGCATTAATCGGGTACGCCAGTCACCAAAGAGCACCATAGACGAGCTGCTGAACATCGAAGCTCGTCATCTTCTGCATATAGGTTGCCAGAAATAGTCACTGTGGCCGAAATCAGTCAAGGAGACATCATTTAAAATATGAGTTAACTAGGACTGTACCTACACCTTACGACAAACCATTGGTACCTTACAGAGGCACGGTCATGGTCACTCGATTTTTATTGGATGACGTCATTTTATTTTAAGCTGTATGACTCAAATGATGATATTTGATAGTTTTCCAGACGAAACATATTGGGGTTACCTGACATTGATTTTACCTAGGTATATCTAAAGGTAAAATATTCTGTCTTATCTTATACTTTTTTTATGGTCTGGACATGTCACTGTTTTTAATATGTTTGTTGGCTACTTTTTATCCGACTTCAAAAAAGGAGGAGGTTCTCAATTCGTCTGTATGTTGTTTTCTAATTAATATTTGTGTCGTGTGCTTGTCCAAATAAATGTTTTTCTATTCTATTCTGTATTGTTCTTTTTTGATTGTTTAGTATTTAGATTTTAGTTTTAGTAAGTATTTAGTATGTAATACGTAAATAAGGTTATTTTTGAGTAAGCTTAAGCGCTACATCAGATAGATAAAGTCAAAAAAAATCGAATGAACATTCAGAATAGTATATTTTTACGGTTCTATGTTATTTTGAAAAATGTTTAAATACAAAATATCATTCAAATCTAACATCTTATCAACTTTTGGCCTAATTGCTGAATCATATGGTAGATATCTAACAAAAACTTTAGATGGATGGATCATCATAAAGATATATGTACCTAACTAGGTATATATACCTTAAAATTCTCAGATAGGTAGAGGTACTCAGTCGTTGATCCTATTGCCCCTTGGCTAATTTACTGGAACCAACATTTCAAGGTTCCATAATTTGTGTGATGTAACCGGTCCAGTGGGTCACACGGATCGATTGAACAATCTTATGCTATGGTCAAAAGCAACCGTTTCCTATCTAAGCATAGGGTTGGGTGGCCAACAGTGAGCCAGGTGGAAACAATGAGCCACCCCACCTAACTAAAAAAAGCGAGGTTGCCGCTCGTATGCATTACGCAGACACGAACGCCATTATAGCTACGTCCCTTACTACCCAGTTTCCAACGAGATCCTGAGTGAAGTGGACGGCACAGTAGCATTTTTTAATTTTAATATCGGAAATCGAACAAAAAATGTAAGTACATCGTTTGATTTATTTCATTTCGTATGAATTATATTATAATTGGTGTTCGTTACATATAATATACGTTTAATTGTTCTTCATTTAAGAGTTTTACCACTGCCGGCATGTATTTCGTTTAGTTTCTACATAATCTCAAACTTTATTTGATACGGGGTGTACTCATTGGGCCAATGTACAGACGTCAACAATGAGACAGTGGCTCATTGAGTACTACATGTGGCTTATTGTATGCAATATACATTATGTATATGGTTTCTTACCAAATAAGTTGCTTTAATTAATCCTAAAGTTAGTAAAATAGGAAGTGGTAAGGTACCTACTAACCGCTACAAACGCACCGCCTATAAACATCGCATACAATGCTGCATGTAGATGCTAGTGCTTTGTTTGTGATCTTAATTTTTGATCCTGTGTTGTTGTGTCTACAGCTGATGTTTGCTTGCTTTTTATGCTAAGAATATTTTATTTATTTCTTTACAGCATGCCTCGACTTAGTGGATATTTCCTCAGTCGCAATGAAACGTGCTATAGATCTTCATTTGAATAGTCATAGCATTTGACAAGCTGCAAAGGAATCCCATATACCATACCAGACCCTACAGAGATACGTCGCGAAATAAAAAAAGGGCCACTGATAAGATTTGAGCCAAACTGTTTTAAAAAAATGTGAAAAATTTTCTTTTTATTGCCAAAAAACAATACGATTTTATTAATAATAGATTAAAATTGTGTTTTGAATACTTTATATTTACCTGTTGAATATTTCTAATAAATATTTTCTATAATTTTACCTATTGATTTAAGTTTTAAATCTTTTTTTAAATTAAAATTTTAGTTCCAAATATGAATAATTTTTGTTCATATTTGGTTTATAATAAAAAAAAATGTAAGTCTGATTAATATTTGTTTCCTTATTTATTAGTTCTTCGGTAATAATAGGGAATTCTATGTCAACTGTTGTGCACCGACCCATTGAGTACTACCTGGATCATTGTGTACCACCCCCTATGCTCATTGTGTACCACTGGGTGTAAACAATGAGCCACTTTCCCACTTTTTTAAATTACATTTTGTAGCTTAGTGTGTACTTTTTATGGGAATTATAAGCATGCCACTTTAAAACCAATGAAATTTCCTATCAAATGGTATATTTGAAGTTACATTTGGACAAGTGGGGGCAGATATATATGATTCCAAACTTTTTATGGCTCATTGTCGACCACTCAACCCTACATAGGGACAGACAGTGGAAAGTAACTTTGTTTTATACTATGTTATAAAGCTTCGTTTAGAATTAATGTTTAATCTTCGCTATATATCTCACAATAATAAATTTAATTTTATGTTATTAGTGGTTTTTAAGTAGCTGAAAAAATGGGAGCAATAAATAATAATTTATTCTCAAAGTGGGCAATAGACAAAATATGTTTGGGATCCCCTGCTTTAGACTCTAACTAAAGCGTCTAGGAAACGAGAAACTTTACACCGAATCTCTAAAGTTTAGAGGTTCTCAAACCAAAGGGAGGTAAGGCATTATTTAATCGCCGTAATGGTATAAGTCTCAAAATGAACCGCGCATTTTTGGAAAACCATAGGACTACACGTTTGGTTAAATATATTCTCGTTTACTAGACGCTTTAGAGGTTCGGTGTAAAGGCATTATTTGTTCGCCGTTATGCCCTCTATCGATAGGTATAAGTCTCAAAATGAACCGCGCATTTTTGGCAAATCATAGGACAACACGTTTGGTTGAATATCCCGTTTCCGGGTCGCTTTAGCGGTCCGGTGTGAATGCATTGTTCGTTCGCCGTAATGCCCTTTATCGATTGACATGTGTCTCAAAATGCACTGCGCAAAAACTGTGCTTAAATAGTTTGGTTAAATATCCCGTTTCTGAGACGCTTTAGCGGTCCGGTGTAAAGGCAATATTTGTTCTCCGTAATGCTCTCTATCGATTAACACGTGTCTCAAAATGCACCGTGCAAAAAAACACTATGCCAAGCTCCCATACCGGACCCCTTTTTGACAGAAAAATCCATTGGTATTCATACAATGTGGATGTCATATTGAGAAGAAAATGACAATATTTTATCAAAGACTTCAAAAACAAATTAATTAACGATTTACATAAAAGCAGTTACGACACAATAACCCATTGATTTGATTTGCAAATAAAACGGAGTCTTTCAGCGGTCAATTGGGATCAATAATGTTGTTTATTTACAATCATTTAGGTAAGAGAAGCGATACTGCGTTGTGTAGTATTCATTGATTGAAGAAAGTATTTAATTTGTACGTCTGCATAATTTATTGATTACTTTGAGATAAAAATATATAAGATTTAAATAGAGCATTTACTTTAGAATGAAATACTCTTTGGCAAAAGATTTGTTCCGATGTTTTATATACCAAAAGCCAAAGGTTCACAGATTCATTTTTAAATATTAAATTCAAAGTCTTACTCACAGCTTTTCAACGAAACATGAAATTTGGAGGGTTAGTTCTTTATCAAGTCTAAGTATCCACTAAGAAAGGGGGTCGAAATTCCAATTTCATTTTAACCAATTCAGTTCATTTCAAAAGGAGTGTGGGGGGCACATCCTCTGACAAAATCTGGTCTGATCTGAGCAAAATATGGGAACTTGGCAAAGTGATGATTTTGTATCGGTACACTTTGGATATATGGCATTGAGACGAACAAAGTGTGACGTCATGTGTCATGTTCCGGGAACGCGTCATGTTATTTACAAGGTAACCATAGCAACGTACATCATAGACGTACATCAATGTTTTCTTAGGACGTTTTCACGTAAAATTGTCTTTTACAGACAACCATTTTTTTTACTGTCCTGTGCTTGACCTGATCATCGATTGCTCGGGGGTCCCAGCAACCTATAATCTACCCCCCTTGTTACACCGTGTATACAAAGTACAAGTCTAAAGTCTGTTTCCACCCTTAAAGCAAGTTGAATATAAACGAAAGCATAGATTTATTGACTTTATAAGTACTTATACCTAGCTAGGTAGACCTACATCGTTTGTAACGACCGCGCGAGGGTGGGTTTACGATAATACCTTCCAAGTTTGTTCGATATAAACCGTTATTATTATGGAAAAATCTATACAACCGAACTCAGATTAGATACTTGACATCGGCCGATCATTTTATAATTCAATCACGTTGTCCTATAAAAACTTTGATTCCCTTTTTCACCCCGTAAGGGGTAGATATTCGGAAAATCCTTTCTTATCGGATGCCTACGTCATACAAAGAACACACCCTCCAAGTTTCAGGTCTCTACGATCAGCGGTTTAGGCTGTGCGTTGATCCTTCAGCCAGTCAGGTCAAAGCATTTTAGTTATTAGTTATGTTTTACGTATCAAAACTTTCCTCTTGAATCACTCTATCTATTAAAAAAACCGCATCAAAATCCGTTGCTCTAAGCATACATAGAGGACAGACAGCGGAAAGCGACTTTGTTTTATACCTTCTATGTAATTATGATAATGAATGATGTACAAGACAAGCTGCGCCCCGCGGTTTCACCCTCATAAGTCCAGATATCGTGGGAACATTAAATTAAAGTAGCGTATAGCCTTCCTCGAGAAATGGACTATCCAACACAAAAATATTTTTTCAATTCGAACCAGTAGTTCCTGAGATTAGCGCATTCACACGAACTCTTCAGCTTTATAATATTAATATACTTAGTATAGATATGTGCCAAATTAGAGATGATGTATACTGCTGTGCTGCCCAAGCCGTGGCTCGTTGAGGCGCGAACAAAACACGGATTGAAAACTTAAAGAACATTTTGTATGAAGCTGACAGAAGCTATTTATGGTGTACCTCGATATAAAATGAAGGTGGAGGAAGACATCGTGATGAAAACTGCGGCTTAATTGGCTCCTGATGTATTGATGACTTCTTTCCTCTGGACAAGGTCAACTAAGCTGATACGGTGCTGGGCAAGCCTATACAACCATCTTATTACTTGTCCCGGTCTAGTGCCTAAAACACATGACCGAGTGCTTCCAAAAGTGCGCCGTGTATTTTGAGACCCATACCTATGACGAAGTCGCGGCTAAAAGCTTCTCGGTAATAAAAAAAGAGTTTAATCTGCGCAATATGTTTATTAAATGGATATATTTATGGAATTAACCTTGAAACTTTGTGGTAGAGAGTAATCGACATGCTTTCATGTTTAGATTAATGAAAATAAATGGTGGGCAGATACTCATATACATTGTATGTATGTAACGTAGCCATAGGTATACCTAAGCTTCGGTTGATAAATGATTTACGTAGTTAGGTAGCAGTAGCGAGGGGTGAAATTTCCTTAAAGGTAAACCGATAAAACACCTCTAAAAAACCAACAGATAACGATCATTCTCAGAAGATCCATTGGCCAAATCCAGGGAGGATCTTGTGAGATATTTTTCTTTCTTAGTTGATTTCTTTCCAGATTCATCATGGATCTAAATATGAGAATATGTTTTACTCATTAGATCCAGATCAAAAGAAATTTAAGAGTCATACGAATTTTGAGGCTAACATACGCAAATTAACTGGTAGTTCTAAACTCAAGCAACATAATTAGTAAATTATATACTTACCGTTTTTATTTGTGAAGTTATTATGAGTTATTGCAGGTTTTTATTCACCGCAAAAATCTCAAAAAGAAGATGTCTAAAAAGCGGGCATTAAAGCCCCAGCCGCGAGGTTTGCATCTTTGCAATCACCCAAAATATTTATCAGTAAATCCAGCTCAGAACTTAAAATATCTAAGTAACTTATACTTAACTAACTACATTTTTTAATTGTTGTGAAATAGGCAATGACTGAAGTTAAAAGTCCGAGCCATAAGTCTTTAACCCTCGGAATTTTTTATGACGTAGGCATCCGTGAAAGGATTTTTCTTTAGGGGGTGAAAAAGGGGGGCAAAGTTTGTATGGGACAACATAATTCCTTTGTGAAAAATTTTGCATAAACATTCTTTAACAGAATCGATGGAAGACGTACTTCGTATTTTATTGAAATTCATCCCCTACCGGGGTTAAAAAGGGGTAAAAAGTTATATTAGGAGTGATTTTGCTTCGAAGTTGATGACACATGCTTAAAAACTCAATCCAATTTTAAGTCAACAAAAAAACATCTTAAAAAAACGTATAGGTATTAGAACCTTTTTTCTATTTCTAGACGGACGAAGTCACGGGCAAAAGCTAGTCCAATATAAAAGTCCTGACTGACTAATTGGTACTGATTGGGCTAAAAGTGGTAAAAATTGAACTCATAGGTTAGCTACTTCTTCACAAACAAACCTAACCGTAGTCTTAGACCCAAATATAAATAACATTAGTATGATTCAGGCAAATAATACAATGTTTCATAAGAGTGCCTATTTTACAGCAATAAAAGTGTATAATGCCTTACCGATAGAATTAAAATTTTTAGAAAATATAAACTTGTGTAAGTGGCGCCTTAAGAGGAAAGGGTACCTGGGGCTTTCTCCATACAAACTATTACAAACGTAGTCGACTGTTTTCTCCCTGGATAATGACACTAGAGAAAAAAAATTGTTGCATAAAACTTATAACAGCCATGACCATGCCCCTATTTTTTGTTATTTTTTACTCTTTTATTTTTTTAATTTTAATTTCTATAATAATTAGAAAATTAAAAAAACCAAAACATAGGGGCATAGTCATGGCAGTTATAGGCTTTATGGCACAAAAATATTTGTGCTAGTGTCATTATCCAGGGAGGAAACAGTCGACTACGTTTGTATGGAGAGCGCGCAGGTACCCTTTCACCTTAACTTAACACTTTCTATACTCTTCGCCAACTAAAGCACCGTAAGTTTACCACTTTTATGTAGACATTTAGGGCTTTAAAGAGTTTTACGAAAAAAACAAATGTTATTTACTGAGTTACAATATTATCTTAGCTAAACAGTAAGTTTTATTTGTATAGATGCTAGAGAATCTTTTAATATTGTATGCATGTAATGGGTAAGTGATTGTTACCTAACTATTATTTTTAATTAAGATCTCAATGTTGCATGGCATGTTGATCACATGGACACTAAAAATTCTTGATTCTTGAGTAAGTATATTGTTAAAATAAAAACCAATGGTAAGATGTTAACCCACGTGCCTTGCACCAAGGCTTCAGTTCCTGACCTGACCTTCCTTAAGCTTTCAGCGCATCCCTGCATCCCGCCCGCGCATAATCAATAACTCGTGTGAACGGACCTTTTTATAACCATGAAGGTACGTTTTTCATGCAACCTTTTTGGTACCATGAATGGATAGATCGATTTCTATTATACCTTTTTTCTTTTGTTACTTTTCAGTGCCTTAATTAGATTGAACTTGATTCGATTTGAATTTAAAAAGGTTGGGTATCTATGTTGTTTAACCTTGCTGTTGATGTTTTTAAAATTAGATTTCGTTGAAATACGGATTTGTTTTATGATCTTTTAGATTTAAATGCATTAATTGGTAAGTATTTCAGAAGTAATTGAAGGTTAATTTAAAATAAATAGTTCATAATATTAATTTTCTTTTTATAAATTAAATTGTAAAAAAACTTACGGAAAATGTCATCCAAATTAGAACCTTCTTTGTATTTTCAAGTCACTGGCCAGTAGCACTTTAGAATACGATATTCGAAAACTAAATTCGCGCCGAGCGGACATCCGCGGCGGGTGTGCTCCTCTGACTGCCGTGTTCTACGGGGTTAGTGATGAGACACCCTTATTTACGATTTTTATCGATATAAAATGAATTGTTATGATAAAAATGGATTGATACGTCGTCGTCACGATTTACGTCTTATGGAATTAATATTTAATTTTACACTTTTAACTTTCAACTATCACCACAATAACAAACAAAACCCATAAAGTCTAGGTAACGTTATTACTAAATTAAAGTTCAGACGCTACTGGATGCATTGTTAAATAGATACCTATGTTTTGAGATTATTTAATGACCTAAGGTGAATAACACCCAAGACTGGTAATATCTGAATATAAACACGATAATTGCATAATAATTATGTTTTATCGGAGAAAATATGTCAATCAACAACAAAATACAAATTATGCATGTGCGTGCGCTTGTATGCACTCTTGTAGATCGTGATGCCGATATTTAACAAGAATCAAGAATCAAGAATCAAGAATATTTATTGAAAAACTGTGTATACATAAGATGTCAAATTATAGAAGGTAGGTACCAACAGTTTGTCCATCCCGGACATACACACCTCTGGCTATTCGCTATCAATGGTTGATCGTTTCCGGTCTGATATATTACCTACCTATGTTATTCCCAATTGATTAATGTATCCTGTTACCAAGTTTTATCAAAATCGGTCCAGTAGTTTCGGAGCCTAAGTACAAACAAATAAAATCTTTCCTCTATATAATGTTAGTGTAGATTGACATTGCCAAACTATATTGATTTATTAATTTCGCAATAATATATCTTAAAAACAATGTGTTATGTGTACCTAATGTATTTTTTTATATTTTAATATTAAAATAAAATACATTCATTTTTAAAATAATGTAAGTACCTACATATTTCATTCCTTAATTTAATCTTTGAAATTATAATGTCTTTTTTATTTATTAATTTTTCAATTTGCTTTCTTCTTTATGCATTTCAATTTTAATAAGCGAATCTCAAAAATACGTTCTATATATTATTTGGACAGCACTGTTCAGATGGCGATTTAAAAGATTTTTGTAACTAGATAAATTTTTACTTTACAATTTTAAACATTTGAAATCATTCGGAATTCAGATTATTTCATCCGATGGAAGGGCCATGGGAGGCATTTGCTCTGCACTGCGATAAAGCAGGCTAATAAAATATACATTTTTTAAAATTCTTTCAAAATCTCTAATTATTTAACTTAACAAATGCTTTGTTGTTACTTTTTGGACTTTAGCATCGTTACGTGTCTGATTGCTATTTCTGCGTATAATCACAGTTGACGTTCTGTTTCTGCATTGACCATCAATTAACTTTAATTGTGCGGCGCTATCAATGTCGTAAGCATTTAAATGCCCTAATAACAAACTACGTTTCTTTAATATTAACTTACCTACGCGTCTGCGAATGTGTCAAATAAAGGATGTTTTCATTTAAAAGTGTTTTTAACTTTGATTTAGTGCCCAGCAGTTGAAGTCATATTACCTATACCTATACTTATACTAGTAGAACTTTAGAAGTCATATTAATAATACCTATTATTTAATAATCAATTTATTATAGAAAAAGCTTAATTCTTGTTTTGGACCTTGTATCAGGCCCAACCGGGCCTGATTTAACACCGTTGCTGCTGGTCAATTTTCTCTTATTGTATTATCAGAATTTGTTTGTCATGTACCTAATTCAATTTGATTAGTTTTAAGCCGGTCTCTACCTACCTATTTATGACAATACGAAATCATAAAGTCTCAAATAAATAAGGTATCAGAGGATACCAAGAAAGGAAGCGTACTTTAGCAGGCCGAATCGTCAAAGTCAAAGTTAAAATTCTTTATTCATTTGGATTAATTTACATGAGATAACATTGAAACTTCTTAAAAACTAAGTTAGCATATGTGCCTTTGGAACGCGCCCACCAATGAGAAGAAGGCACAAGAAATATGGGGTATTTTTGTGATCATGCTCACGAAGTTCTGGATTCACATCTCGTGAGATAGCGATCAAAAGCCTGCATATAACTATTATTGTAAAAATTACTTACTGACTTAATTCTTAAAAATTATAAACTCACCGTTGTAGCACACTCACTTAAGAAAACACTTTTCACACACTAATTAGCATTTTTCCGATCATGGCGTGTTATGGTTTTCCAGCCAAAATCTAAAATTAGTATACCTACACATTATTATCGGATGTCAGTGGCGATAAATATGAGATAATCTTAAATTAATTAGTATATCCTTCATCATTGATAATGAAGTTTGTCTTACAGAATCCGAGGCTTATGTTTATATTAAAAATATCTTATCTTAAAAAAATTATGCGTATGACGTTAGAAATCCACTTTTTAATTGGTTTGATTTGGTTTTAATTAGTTTATCTTGAGATTTGGAAAGTACTTATAAAGTTCAGTTCAGAATTAGAAGAATGTACTTAATGAAAACTTGAGGTAATATTTTTTGATACCTACTAGGGAATGCAAACCGGTTTCACGGAAAACCATATTTTGAAATAATAAAAAACCCGGGTTTATTTATTCAGATAACCGGGTTTTCGGTTCTTCATTATTATCCGCTCAAAATGGCATTCTAAGAGGCTATTGGTTCCAGACCTAAATTTCTACTGGCCAATGGTTGTATTTTTCGATTTAAGATTTACTTTTTGCTGTTTTCCTCCACCAATAATGATTTTACCATGTCGTGTGTTGGTTGAATAAACTATATTCTATTCTAATAAATTATACAAATGAGTTTCATTTATAATCGACTAAAATACTGTTTACCACATTACCACATCATTAAATTACAATCCGTAAAAAATACCACAAATAAATATCAATAATCATAAATATTTCAGGACATTCCACACATCGCCATCTAGCCCCAAGCTAAGTAACTAGACTTGTGTTATGGGTGCTAGACAACGGATATACTACTTAAATACTTTTTTTTTGTAAATATATACTTATAATACAAAGAAACAACCAGACCACAGACAAATATCTAAGCATAAATACATGTCTGAGGTGGGAATCGAACCCGCAACCCTATGTTTGGCAGTCCTGCATGGTGACCATTGTGCCAACTGGATCGTCAAATTCATCGATATCGATACTCCAAGGGGTTGCGACTATCCCTTCCCTAATCTAACCTACGCAAACACGTCACGTGCCGTCTCAGGGGTGAGCAATCTGGGCATGCGCGGGAAATCGCCGCCATCTTACTTCCGCTCGGAAATTTTCGTGAGCGCTCGGCTATTTTTACGTTATTAAATTTAGTTTTGTTGCGTAATATTTTTTTTTTTTAAAGGTTTATTATTATGTAAGTTATAATTAAAAAGAAAGAAATAAAACAATGTCAATAATCTAAATAAGTCTCCCTAGGTAAGGTCCCCAAAAGGCTTGCTGCTTTGGGTGGCAATGCCGATCCGTTGGCCAAGGTAGCAGCCAGCCCTTTGGTCACCTGTACCATTATTCACTAAGGTTCAAGTCGTTGGGCGCGCGTGATTAGGGGCGGAGGGGGAGAGGTTTTTGTATGGCAATCTCGCCCTAATCACGCGCGCCCAACGACTTGAAGCTTAGTGAATAATGGCCAAGCTAATACTAATTATTTTTGATATATTTTTGTAGAAATCTAAGGCTTCTGGTCCCCACGGGCCCAGGATCTCCGTGGCAAAAGGCAGAAACATGTAGCCATCACCAATGGATACATATTTCCGTTGCGTAATTATTTTTCACTGTAAAATAAACTAGGGTGGCTATAATAGATAGGCATCTAATGTCGTACCTAACTGTTTTTCTACTTAAATACGTATCTATAGGTATTATGTGTAGGTAGGTAGATAATTGTCTAATTTTAGATAGTAAATGGGTTAAAGACCCATTTACTATCTAAGTAGTCTTAGGTATCGTCCTAATTGCGCGTCATCGCGCAACCGATGCGTCCGATGCTTCGACCATTTAACTGTAAACTCCTTGGTCCGATGCGATGAAAATACGATTGTGCGATCGAACACAATTTAATGTCTTAATTGACTGTCGCACGAGCACGAGCATGCAATGGGACCAGCAGCGGGCTCATTCACAAACCATCGGAAGGCTACCGAAACGAATAAAACTAAAAGGACAAGGATGGCAACATGTCAAAAGTCGAAGGAGTAAAAGAGCAGCAAACAGTTTTTTCGTTTCGGTTGTGTTCCGACGATTTGTAAATGAGCCTGCAAATTGTTTTATAGAAATCACAACGTATCAGTCGCGCGAAAGTCGAGCATACGTATTTACACGGGTTACCTACGTATTTTCATGAAAATAATAATACTTGCTGAGCCCCGCGATTTCACCCGCTTATTTTGGGATCAAAAGTATCCTATGTCCTTATCCATTCTCTAAACTAACACTATGGCGATTTTTATCAAAATCGATCCATATAATTGATCGTGAAGAGGGGAAAAACAAATCCTACTAATATTATAAACGTGAAAGTTTGTATGTCTGGATGTATGGATGTATGGATGTTTGTTACTCTTTAACGCAAAAACTACTGAATGAATTTTAATGAAACTTTACAATAATATAGCTTATACATCAGAATAGAACATAGGCTATAATTTATAAAGATATTGTGTGATGTGAATTATGTCCAAAATATAAGGAAAAGTGTCGAAAAATTGACACTTTGACATCTGTCAAATGTCACTTTGACATCTGTCAAATGTCACGGGATCAAGACTAACGCGGGTGAAACCGTGGGGCGCAGCTAGTATAAGATAAATAAACAAACTATCGGAAAATATTTTTAAGGAAAAATGCATCTTCAAAAATTGCGACTAAGACAAAAAGACTTAAAAATATTTTCAGATAGCCCAGTGCAGGCTTAGCACTTTAAAAAAATAAAAAAATCATTTTAACCTTTGGGAATTATAATAAATCTTAGTTAAAATTAGGATAGGTAATAAGTAACAGTTATTAGGTACAAAAAAAATAGGTCCAGTTATTTGATCGTGAAGAGGTGACAAACAAATAGATAAATAAACAAACTTTCAGATTTAGGTACAATAAGTCTTAGTTAGAAAGTTAGAATATTACAAAAAATGGTTGTCTGTAAAGTCGGTTTACAGACGATAATTTTACGTGATAACGTTATAAGAAAACGATGAAAAATTGAATTTTTTTTCCTTTTTTATATTTTTTTATATATAAGTATTTTTTATCATTCGTCATTCGTCACACCATAACACAAGCCCAGATGAGCGATATTATTATTAAATACTCTGTTTCCTAAGTTACTATGACGCGTCTGGTCATATTACCATGACGCATGACGTTACACAATATTACCGTGACAAGTTTGTGTGAATTCAGGTGTTCCACCAATTTACTACACGTTATCACGTCAAAAAATTACATAGACTAACGAAAACAGTCTTATTAAGTTATTGCATATTTTTTATCGCGGGCTTTGAGCGCGGCGACCGAATCAAGAAATTCCGTAACGAAAATAAAACCTAACACCCCCCACTCCGCCTACCACGTAGCTCGGCCGAGCGTTCGCTATGCAATAGCTTTACTGCGGCATGGCAGCAGTCCCCGAGTGCCACACGTTTTTTTTAATTTATCTTCTATTTTGTGTGGTTTCCATTCATATTTTCATAATTAAATGCAATTGTTGAAGGCATATTTTGCGCTCGACATCACTACATAGTATAAAATAAAGTCGCTTTCTCTGTCCCTATTTCCCTTTGTATGCTTAAATCTTTAAAACTATACGCAACGGATTTTGATGCGGTTTTTTTAATAGATAGAGTGATTCAAGAGGAAGGTTTATATGTATAATACATGCATAATATAGCCGTGCGAAGCCGGGACGGGTCGCTAGTCAAATATAAGTACCTACTATGGTATAGATAAGTACATATGTATTACACGGTGGTACGTCTATCTATTGTAATGGAAGCAAAATTATAGGCAATTTGGCCAGTAAATGCATCAATCAGCCTTCAGAACGACATTCAGCATCTAACTAAGCCTTTAGGCTTATTGTGGGAAAAATGAAACAAACAGTGCCATAACATTATTTTTATCACAGTTGCTCATAAAGTGGATCTTATTAAACCGCTTTTAGGCTCATAATGCAACGTAATACACGCGTGCGATAAAAAAAAATCCAACTAGTGTTGGAAAATAATACGTCATCCCGATATGTCAAATACGTATCTTACTGCTAATGACATATAGTAGATGAAACATTCTTAAGGACATCGTTCAAATCGTACCCAAAAATTAACGTGCCGGCCACAAAAAAAATGTTTCTATCTTGTAGAGAATAACATTTTAAATAATGTTTAATAAGGCAACAAAGAGCTACGATGAACCATCATCGTTGAGTTATTTTACATTGAAAACCCAAAAAAATGCATTTTGTAGAGATCCGTTTGACCACTTCTATGATATTACTACAGAAAAAATATAAAAATAAGTAGTAAATGGATAAGTTTTGTCTGTTTTTATTATATTTATATACATAGTTATATCCAATAACCCTTTCAGAAGATATAGTGGGATCTTAAAAGTGGTCAAACGGATCCCTATAAAATGCATTTTTTGGGTTTTCAATGTAAAATAACTCAACGATTTTTGATCGTAGCTCTTTGTTGCCTTAGTAAACATTGTTTAAAATGTTATTCTCTACAAGATACAAATAATTTTTATTACTGGCCGGCATTTTTTTTTGTGGGTATTTTTTGTTAGAAACATGAATGATCTCCTTTATCTGGGTTATACTGTTTTGATGTATAGAAAAAGGTACCATCCAAAGAGTTTTTAAGCCTTGCTGGCTTAAAACTCTTTGTTGGTACCTTTTTTCTTCTTTTCAAAAGGTTGTCTCTAAAGTCTGCGAACGATAATATTACGTGATGACGTCTTTGAAAATAATTAAAAATTGAGTTTTGTTTTTATTTTGTTTTTTCTTTAGGTACATAAATATATTTTTTTTATATATTCTGTTTTTAATGAAACCCGGAACTAATATATTCTGTTTTTAACCGCCGACGCAAAAACAAATGAAAAAAACCCTAAAAAAATATTGTATGTCAGACGCTGTATAGGTTAAAAGTCTTTTGCCTAGCCTTTCGGGAGTGTAATTAACAAAAAATAGTAAACATAACCTAAAATTCTTAAAAACTTTTTATTATTAAAATTTTAACAAGTCTTTTTTTTTTATTCGCAACTGTGATAAAAAACGTCGTACGATACACGTGTGAATTGATCATTCCATCTCGGCTTTTGCCACGCTCGCGTTCCGCTCGCGCGTCATAAACCGCCTCTATGGAATGATCAACTTTCCACACTTGTATCGCAATGTACTATTTTATCACAGTTGCTCATAAAGTGGATCTTATTAAACCGCTTTTAGGCTCTTAATGCAACGTATTATACACGCGTGCGATAATACGCGCGTGAGAAGTTATACTTCTTTGGCATTATATTTTTTTTTTTAAATAAAAAAAAAAAAAAAAAAAAAAAAACTCGTCCGACAAAATACTCGTCCGACAAAAAACTCGTCCGACAAAAAACTCGTCCGGCAAAAAACTCGTCCGACGTGAGAATTTTGTGTGACGTGAGAATTTTGTGTGACGCTTTTGTAAAATTTCACTCTCATCATTTTTTCATAACGCGCCTAAAGAAGTATAACTTCAAAAAAAAATCCAACTAGTGCTAAAATAATACGTTATCCCGGTATGTCAAATACGTATCTTACTGCTAATGACATATAGTAGATGAAACATTCTAAAGGACATCATTCAAATCGTACCCAAAATTAAGGTGCCGGCCAGAAAAAAAATGTAGAGAATAACATTTTAAACAATGTTTACTAAGGCAACAAAGAGCTACGATCAACCATCGTTGAGTTATTTTACATTGAAAACCCAAAAAAATGCATTTGTAGAGATCCGTTTGACCACTTTTAAGATATTACCTACTACAGAAAAAATATAAAAATAAGTAGTAAATGGATAAGCTTTGTCTGTTTTTATTATATTTATATACATAGGTATATCCAATAACCCTTTCAGAAGTTTTAGTGGGATCTTAAAAGTGGTCAAACGGATCTCTATAAAATGCATTTTTTGGGTTTTCAATGTAAAATAACTCAACGATTTTGCTGATCGTAGCTGTTTATTGCCTTAGTAAACATTGTTTAAAATATTATTCTCTACAAGATAGAAACAATTTTTATTACTGGCCGGCATTTTTTTTGTGGGTATTTTTTGTGAGAAACATGAATGATCTCCTTTATCTGGGTTATACTGTTTTGATATATACAGGTATGATATATATAGGGTGTATGGGGCCCGCGAAGATCTTTGGGCCCAAGTCAACCTCACCTGCAAGCTGGTGCACCTGCTGAGAAACGGACGAGGCTCTGGCGCTGATTTTTCCTCTCTGGGGTTGGGGGGTCAGACGGCAGTCGCCCCCGTAAAAGTCAAGTTAAAGCCACATCAGAAATGGAAAGTCAAGAAAGAAGTTGTCCCACAGATAGGGCGCCGCCGCATAACGGCGCGCAGGAGCCTCGCCCAACTCCTGTGGGAAGTGGACGAGGGCTACCGTGCCATGGGCGGGCACGGCCAAAGACGCGAGCCCCAACTCACAAAAAGAAACTCCGCTTCGCAACGTGGAACATTGGCACGCTAACCGGACGCGCGAGGGAGCTAGCCGACGTACTTTTCAGGCGAAAAGTGGCCGTGGCGTTCCTACAGGAGACTCGATGGAAAGGCAGCAGATCCCGGCACATTGGGAACGGCTACAAGCTGATCTACACGGGTGCACCTGGTGGAGAGAACGGGGTGGCTGTGGTGCTCGCTGAGGGGTTTCATGATTGTATCTTGGAGGTAAAACGCTTTAGCGACCGACTTATGGCCGTGAAGGTCCTTATTGAGGGGGTTGTAACCCACTTAATAAGTGCCTATGCGCCGCAGGTCGGTTGTAGCGACGCTGATAAGATACTGTTTTGGAACAAACTCGGTGAGGTCCTTGGAGCTATCCCGTTGTCACAGGGGATCGTTTTGGGTGGTGATCTGAACGGTCATGTTGGCGAGATGGGGGTGGAATTTGAGCGTGTTCACGGAGGCTACGGGTACGGCAGTCGGAATGCGGAAGGGGAAGAAATCCTACGTACGTGTGCCACTGCCGACCTGGCCCTCGTGAACACTTACTTCAAAAAGAAACCCGACCACTTGATCACCTACAAGAGTGGAAGGCACGCTACCCAAATCGATTTTCTAATCACCAGGAGACATCATATCGGCAACGTAGCTAACTGCAAAGTCATACCCGGTGAGAGTCTTACTGATCAACACCGTCTTCTTGTCATGGATCTCTGTGTGAAACCCAAAGACAAACACCCTGAGCAATGTCGTCGCCAAATCAGATGGTGGATGCTGGATGAAACCAAATCCCAGAAGCTTGTCTCGGCTATCGGTGACAAGTGCGCTGGTGCCGAAGACGAACCAGTCCAGGACCACTGGGATAAGATTCAGGCATCGATCACTGGTGCGGCGAAGGCAGTGCTTGGCATGTCTAAAGGTGGACGCAAATGTGACAGGGAGACTTGGTGGTGGAGCGACACAGTCCAGAGGGAGACTAAGGCGAAGAAAGCCCTCTTTAAAAAGTGGCAAGCGTCCAGCTCTCCTAAAGATCGCGACTCGTATAAAGCCGCCAAACGTGCCACAAAAAGAGCAGTAGCCAGAGCCAGACAGAACCACTTACAGTCACTGTACGATAAGTTGGAAACGTCTGAGGGGCAGAAGCTTATTTATAAGTTGGCACGTTCGAGGGTAAAAGCGGCGCAGGATATATCCAAGTGCCGCTGTGTAAAAGACCCCGATGGTAACCTGCTTTGCGAGGACCTCGCGGTGAAGGAGAGATGGCGCTCTTATTTCCACGACCTGCTGAATAAGCAGTACAAAGAGGTGCAGCCGCCGGAACTCCCTCCGAATCAAGGACTTGTGCCACCGATTACGCCTGATGAAGTCCGCAAGGCTCTTCGCCGCATGAAGAATCGGAAAGCTGTCGGAGCCGATGGAGTCCCTATCGAAGTGTGGAAGGTGATGGGTCCTCGTGGTGTGGGCATCTTGACCAACCTCTTTAACCGCATACTCGAGACCGGCGAGACCCTGCCCAATGGAGATTGAGTGTTATTACCCCAGTTTTCAAGGGCAAGGGATCGGTGCAGGAGTGTGGCAGTTATCGAGGTATAAAAGTCATGTCCCACACCATGAAGCTCTACGAGCGGATAGTCGACTCTCGGATCCGACAGGAGTGCACTGTCTCTGGGTGTCAATATGGTTTCCGCCCCGGGCATGGTACCATGGACCCTGTTTTCGCCCTAAGGATCGTTATGGAGAAATACAGGACGAAGAATACGCCTCTGCATTTTCTATTCCTAGATTTGCAGAAGGCCTTCGACTGTGTTCCTCGCATGATGATCTGGTGGGCGCTGCGGTCCAAAGGGGTTCCGGAAGCTTATGTTGAAATCATCAGAGACATGTACCGAAATTCTGATTCCGTGGTGCGAACTGCTGTTGGTGACACTAAGCCCTTCCCTGTTACCGTTGGAGTTCACCAGGGTTCCGTCCTAAGCCCGTTCCTGTTCAGCGTAATATTGGATGCACTGTCCGTTGCCATCAGGGATGCACACGAGCAGCCTCCATGGCTGCTCATGTACGCTGATGATATTGCGCTGGCGGACTCGGATAAGGGGCGGCTGGTCCAACGTGTACACACGTGGAAGGAGTCGCTTGAGAACGGCGGTTTGCAACTGAATGTGGCGAAGACAGAGTACTTGGCTTGCAATACCACAGATCCCACACCTGTCTGCGTATAGACGGTCATATGGTCGAGCGGACAGACCAGTTTAAGTACTTGGGATCTGTGCTTCACGCGTCCGGCGACATCGATTGCGACGTCAAATCACGCATTTCAGCGACTTGGGCCAAGTGGCGTGAGGTGACTGGTGTCATTTGCGACCCCAAAATGCCGGTTAAACTAAAAGGACAGGTCTATAAAACCATCATTAGACCTGTCCTTTTGTATGGTAGTGAGGCGTGGCCGGTGCTTGAGCGACATAAGCAGGAGCTGCGTGTCACGGAGATGAAGATGTTGCGCTGGATGTGTGGAGTGACGCGAAAGGATCGCGTCAGGAACTCCCGCATCCGGGGCAGCCTTCATGTCCGAGACATTGCAGATAAATTGCAAGAGTGTCGCTTACGCTGGTACGGCCACGTCTTGCGAAAACCGGCTAGTTACGTGGGGAACAAATGTCTTGCCATGGCGCCTCCGCCGGGTCGTGGCAGACTGGGTAGACCCAAGAAGTGCTGGCTTGACGTCGTAAAGGGTGATATGCGTGCAAATGGACTTACAACCCAGGATGCCGAAGATCGTGCGAAGTGGAGGCGTAAAAGTAGGAAAGCGGACCCCGGGCTCCCGAGAGGGATGCAACCGGGAACATCGCTCGGATGATGATGATACTGTTTTGATATATAGAAAAAGGTACCATCCAAAGAGTTTTTAAGCCTTGCTGGCTTAAAACTCTTTGTTGGTACCTTTTTTCTTCTTTTCAAAAGGTTGTCTCTAAAGTCTTATAACGAACGATAACATTACGTGATGACGTCTTTGAAAATAATTAAAAATTGAGTATTGTGTTTATTTTGTTTTTTCTTTAGGTACATAAATATATTTTTTCCTTACCATTATATTCTGTTTTTAACCGCCGACGCAAAAACAAATGAAAAAAACCCTAAAAAATATTGTATATCAGACGCTGTATATGTTAAAAGTATTTTGCCTAGCCTTTCGGGAGTGTAATTAACAAAAAATAGTAAACATAACCTAAAATTCTTAAAAACTTTTTATTATTAAAATTTTAACAAGTCTTTTTTTTATTCGCAACTGTGATAAAAAACGTCGTACGATACACGTGTGAATTGATCATTCCATCTCGGCTTTTGCCACGCTCGCGTTCCGCTCGCGCGTCATAAACCGCCTCTATGGAATGATCAACTTTCCACACTTGTATCGCAATGTACTATTTCATTACTCATACTGCGAAAGTAGGTCTAAAGATGCATGAAGAGCGTGTAGAAAATAAAATTTCCAGCCCTAGGGCTTTTCTCTTTCACTGACAGCTGTCATGTCAAATTATGGCTTCGCACGACTTGTGCAATGTGCATGTAGCCAGTATCAGTAACATTACGCATAAGGAACTTTAAAAACCTAACCTCCTTGCTTTAAGTAACACCAAAGAATAACACTACATGTATATAACCTCTTTGGTCCCAACCTTGTAAGAGGATCAGGTAGTATGGACACATGAGTACCTACTCATGTGGTATGGAGTCTCATAGTCTCATTCACTCTCGTTGTTATGAAGAATTTTATGTATTATTCGTAATGAAAAGCACAGTGTTTACCTCGGGTGAAAGACTCATTAAGTCCCTCGAACTATTAGCGCCCTCGCTACGCTCGGGCGCCAAACTCCGTCTCGGGACTTGTAATGAGTGACTTTCACACCTAGGATAACAATGTACTATTAAACAATTAAAGTGATCTTATTTCACGAAGGTTACACTCTGATTGAAACTTTATTATGGCGAGTGAGGATCGAGGTCCGGACTACGTAAAATATAAATGAAATTGACAGATCATATTGGTTACTTATATTAAATGCAATTTTTTGAATCTTTCTGAATTGTGGGTGTTTTTCAAGTTTGCAAAAAGCTCTTTTGAAATTATTTGCGATTGAATAGACACAAACCCTTCCTTAATAAGAAACTGTAAGCAAAAGTAAAAGAGCTTCTTGCAAATTCAAAATACGAATCATTTTTGATTTCGCATTTTTGTTAGGAGTATCACTTTTTTAACTTACTTTTAGATTTAACTCGCTATTTAACTCAGCGAAAAAGTCCAAGAGAGTAGAAATAAGGATTTTGAATCGTATAGATAAAGTTTTAGCAGAAAAACTTCCAGAATTGAAAATCTAATAGATATTATGGACCGAATGGTTATGTCATCAGACCCCATTATAAGCCAAAAATGCGTAAACCATCCAAGATAAAACGTACACCTTATGCTCCGGAAGTCATTGAGATGATAAAACAAGAATATGTTTTTTTTTCTAATGCAAGTATTTTGTGCACTGTCCCCATATACCTTGCCCCAGTGTGCGTCGGTTGGTGTAGCGGGTGGCGGCTTATACCACTCACACAACTAAAGACATAGCTAACATGTTGAAAATAATAATCACACTGAGTACTTTTAATATAAGTATTTAAGTTTGTGTGTAACGTCTATTACAAGAAGGTCGTAATTCCAATACTTGTTGATATATTATTGTAGCAAAATAATTTACTCATGACCCATACTGTACCTATTGTTCAGTTCTATCTAAATGACCTTCGAGTGAGGGTGGTTGGCCTCCTCCCAAAATGTACAGCTACACAAGATCAATAGACTCGGTAGGTAACTGACACCGCCTACGCTATTCGTTGCACTCTAGATCGATATTTAGGTACCCTAGGCCACTGTTTAGATAATTCGTTTGTTTGAACGCGCTAATCTCAGGAACAATTCGAATTGAAAAATTATTTTTGTGTTTTATAGTCCATTTGTCGAAGAAGGCTATAGGCTATTTTAAGCTATTGCATATAGCTTTTATCGCGGACTTTGATTATATTTCGATATTCCCACGGGATCGGGAGTTGAGCGAATGAAACCGCGGAGAGCTGTTTGTGTGTAAATATTTCATTTTTACTGGTTGGTACAATTCTTTCCAATGTTACTACAGGTGGTGGCGCCACCTGTAGTAACATTGGCTCAATGCAGTTTATTTAATTAAAATAGTAAACAAGTTTCTTACGTTACAAAAACAGTGCAAATCGATAAACAATTACTTAAATCATGTGTAAAAATGTTATCCAACTGTAATTCCTTATAATAATGAAGTGAATTGGTGAAAATAAACTTAGGATACAAAACGTAAATAAACATATGAATTTCCCAATATTCAGTGAATATTGTCAAAACAAAGTTAAAACATTTAACAATATATGCATCAAAGTGACAAACTATAAGATTTGGAAAAGTTATGTGTTGGTTTATAAATTAATAAAAAAGACGGTGATCATAAAATAAGTGAACTTAAATGAATCACTTTTAACAACGGCTATTCGTTCATGACGTCATTATCGGCTTCAAGCAGTTATTTTCGTCGCTCATTCAAATGACTGTGTGGCTTGGTGGTTTAGAGCGCTTCCTAACAATTGTATGAATGTTTAGCCCCTGGTTCGAATCTCACTAAACACCTCAATTTTTGCTTGAATATTTTTATCTAGCGCACTTTATAAAATAGAAACTAACATGTCCGAAAACGTAACATTGAGAAAACCGATGAATAAGAGGAGTAACTCGGATTTGGATGAGTTTATCATGAATGACAATAATTCAAATTGGTCTGATGAAGTATTGAACGTGTCGACAAGTAGTGCTCCAATAGAAAGTCAAAATAATGAAATCAGAGACTTAAGAGAACAACTAGCAATATTGAGAAGTGAAAACGAGAGTGCCCATGAAGAGATAGATAAGCTAAGCTATGAGTGTAACCTACTAAGAAAAGATATATCCGAGAAAAATAAACAAATATACCTTTTAAAAGGGATATCCACCAATTCTCTATCTGGCACACCAACATCTTCGTCCGGTTCGAGGCCTTATATCTACTCTCGTACACCAACATTGAAGAGACTAACATCTATTAGAATGGCGATCTCTCGCTCCTCCCCACTCAATAATTCTAGAAATCTAACCATAGATGAAACACCCAAAAATAAAATTCAAGAAATCAAAACAAGAAGAATTACCCTACCGCAATTAATAAATATCGACAACGAAGAGAAGTCATCACCTGTAGATCTATACAGGTCTACAGAACTCCGTGCTTCGCTAGATGGCGTTAGTAGTATCGATCGGCACCATATTCACATATTGGGAGATGAACAAGCTCGGGGATTGGCTTTACAGCTAACCTATGACCGCAAAAAAAAAGGTGATACCAAATACGACATCCTCGGTGTGGTTAAGCCGTGGTCAAAAAGCTGCGAAATGCTAAAATCGTGTGAAGCCTTGTCTAAAATTATAACTAGCGAAGACATCGTCGTTTTAGCGTTTGGTTCTAGCGATAAAGATCCTTACGAATTTCTGTCAAACTTAAGTAATTCTCTATACCTTTTAAGAAATTGTAATGTGTTTGTTGTAAGTGTTCAGTCAAATCCCTATTTAAATGTGTATTTATTGAATGAAAGAATCGAATTAATATTGAAAAATTATAGTAACTGTAGATTTTTAAAAATAAATTACCTAGACAACCTTTTGAATCCTAGGAGGTATATAAGAATGTTGAGCTTTAAACTTCATGTAGAAATAGATTTTTTAGCTGTAAATACTAGAACAACTTGTGAGGGTGCAGTTTGTGTTATTGAGTCAACAGATAATGTCAGGGCTTTGTCTGTTGATAAAAGTAAAACAGACAATGTTGATTATAGTCCTAAAAAGGGGACCATTCCCTATTATTTTAATAAAATGCTTAACAAACAAAGTAACAAGAACACTAAGACATTAAATTTTTTTCGTTCCTAAAAAGGAACATGAGTTAACTATATTTCATCAAAATATTGCGGGTGCTGTTTCGAAGAGTGAATATTTGTCATTTACAATGTCAGAGTTTTCGCAGAATAAAAAAACAATTGATATAATCTGTTTAACAGAAACGAATTTAAAAAAAGGAGTCGAACATCTATTAAAAATTTCTGGTTATAGTTTGATGGCATCTTACTGCCGAAACAAAAGTAAAGGGGGTTCGTGCATTTTGGTCCGAGATGGCATTAAGTGCAACGTTCTTAATAGCATAGAAAAACTAAGTTGTAACTATATATTTGAATGTTGTGGTATAGAAATAAAATCAGCAAAATTGTGCATAGTATGTATCTACCGTAATCCGACTAGCAAGAACGAGAAAACGTTTTTAGAAAAACTAGAGCAACTTCTTTTGATAATCACAGTGCGGGCTAAAAAAATTATTTTGTGCGGCGATTGGAACTTAAATACGCTAACATTCAGCAAACGCAGCAAAGAACTTATTAGTGTTCTTAAAACTTTTAACATAGAGTTACATATAACAAAGCCGACAAGACTGAACACGTGTCTTGATCAAATCGCAAGTAACTTTAAAAATACCAAGGCTGAGATACACCAAGTTGGACTCTCAGACCATACTGGTCAAACACTAACGATAGAAGCAAAGAACGTACATAGACAGGTAAGTTGGACTGAAAGTATTCGCGACTATCATGAAGACAATATAAAAAAGTTTAAGCAATGCATTTCCTCTATAAGTTTTTCAGAAATCTATGAAAAAGAGACTGCAAACGATGCTTTTCAGGAATTCCACAATTTGTTTAGCCTCTTTTACAATTTGTGTTTTCCGTTTATCATTGTAAAAAAATCCAATAAGAAGAATAATAATTTGTGGCTTACAAAGGGCATAAGAAAGTCATGTGTGAGAAAGAGGTATTTATACTTAAAATATAAGCAAACTGGAAATGACAAAAAACATTATTTTCGTAGATATAACCGATATAAGACTCTATTAAAAAAATGCATGTTTAAATCAAGACAGTTGCAAAACAAAAAATACATTGATAGGACTAATAATAAGTGTAAAGCTGTTTGGGAAATTATAGATAAAACCATAAATGACATAAATTCTAATTCAGATATTGATAAAATAATAATGGACAATGACGTATATACTGAGTCAGCTGACATCAGCAACGCTTTTAACAACTATTTTATAAAATTAACAAATGAAAATAATTTCGAATATAGAACTGATAATATCAAAATGCCCTGTTCGAATATTAATTCAATGTTTCTAAAACCAACTGATCCTACTGAGATACTTCATATAATAAATAAACTTAATAATTCTCATTCTGTTGGCTTCGATGAAATTAAAACTAAAATAATAAAAGACTGTGTCAGATACATTTGTAAACCACTTAGTTTTATAATTAACCTATCGTTTGAACAAGCAATATTTCCAAAAATTTTGAAAAAGTCCATTATTAGACCGTTATTTAAGAAGGGTGATTCGCATGACATGAGTAACTATCGTCCGGTTACGCTTATCCCTATTTTCTCAAAGATATTTGAAAGGGCAATACTTAAGAGGCTTGAAGAATATGTGACACGTGAAAATATTTTGGTACATCAGCAATTTGGTTTTCGTAAAGGGAGTACTACGGCATTAGCATGTTTTAACTTAATCAAAGCGGTCACTGAAGCTATTGACAAAGGTACACCGGTTACAGCTATCTTCTTAGATATGAGCAAAGCTTTCGATTTCGTAGATCATAAACTGTTACTGTATAAGCTCGAAAGGTATGGTATAAGAGGTAGGTATAGTGAATGACTGGCTGAGAGATTATTTATCGGGACGCACCCAATGTGTGGATATATCGAAGATAGATGCAGGTAGAAAGACTGTTTACAGATCAAACTTCCAGGCTAATAATTTTGGAGTTCCCCAAGGGAGTGTGCTAGGACCATTTCTGTTTTTAATGTATATAAATGACCTTCCACAAGTAACGGACAATAAAACTATTCTTTTTGCTGACGATACAACTCTTGTTGTGAAAAGTAGGAATATTAACTCATACCAACGCGACATAAACGACTCATTAAATAAAATTATTAATTGGCTAAAAAATAACAATTTAAAAATAAACCTTGAGAAAACTAAAATGATACAATTTCAAACTGGTAGAAAAGCGCATAATCCGTTGAATATACACTTTGAGGGAGCTCCAATACAAGAGGTGAACGAAACGAAATTTTTGGGAATAGTAATAGATAGAAGTTGTGATTGGAAGGCGCATATTAATTATGTATGTGGTAAGCTTGACAGATTTGTCTATGCAATAAGAAGATTGCGACTTACGGTATCAACACAGGCAGCACTTAGTGCTTACCATGGGTATGTATCATCAGTACTCTCGTATGGATTGCTATTGTGGGGAAATTCGGTTGAAATTAAGGAAGCCTTTTTAACTCAGAAAAGATGTGTAAGAGCGATCTGCGGCGCATGGCCAACGGACAGCTGCGTCCCACTGTTCCAAAGGTTTCGTATTTTACCGTTGGCCTGCATGTAAGTACATTAAAGAATTGTGTATATTTGTGAAACAGCACCCGAAGTATTTTCGTATTTTGTCTGATGTCAGTAATAAGAAAGCTAGCAGCTCTAGAGATCAGTATCAACTGCATTTTCCAAAATGTAACTTACAACTGCATAAAAAAAATTCATATATAAATGCAATCACAGTTTACAATAAGTTACCGAATATGTTCAAATGCTTACCATTACCTATTTTTAAAAATAAAGTAAACGAATGGCTGATGGATAAATGTTTTTATAGTTTAAAAGAGTTTCTAGATTATAGAGAGAAACCTTATTGATTGACCTAATTGTAATACCTGAAATTGAAATGAAAATGAAATTTTGCCATTTCCTTATTGAACATTATTTTCTAATTTTGAAACTGACATTTTTTTATTTTTTATTTTAATCGAATTTAATTTTAATGACTACCGTAAACAGGGGTAAATTGGAATGGCGGGGTAAATTGGAACAAAACTCTGCTTTTCTAAACCGTCCTTGTCATTGTCATTCTATTTAAGAGAGATCAAAACTTTTTTGATTTTTGAACGAATCAATATTTTTTGCTACTGGCTACACTGAACATTTAAGCCAGCAGATCAGCTGCCTGATTCACAGCTACCGAACCGACAGTCGGTTCGGTAAGGCCACTTTGTCGGAAAATGGCAAACGAACCGAAAAATTCAAAATTGCGATTCACAAATCCGTTTCCGATAACATCGGTACAGCAACCGAAAGAAGAAATTCCCAACCGACGGAAGATCATAGACAATTCTTATCTACAATATTTTTGACATCATTGAATGAGTTGTTTTTAGGTCTGTGGTTTACAGTGCAAATGGTGTTGCAATATTCATGATAAATCACAAAATCTTTTACTACAAATTCCATGCTTCTAATTGGAGTTGAATTTAATTACATCAAATCATGTGGATCAATGGTGTTGTCGTTATTAACATTTCCCATAATTTAATAATTATCGAATAGATAAATAGAATTACGCATCATCGTCCACTTTTTTCTTAAATTTGACCAAAAATTTAAATATTCTTAGAGAAAAATATAATGATAAATGGGCAACTCTAAAATGTTGGAATTTACTTTTCAAAAAAACGTAGTGATTAAATCCTCTTTGTTTTCAAAGTTTATTTGCAATGGTGCGACAAATAGTGTTGAATAAGAGAACGCCAGGCGATAGACTACAAATAACTCTCCACCCCGAACTGGGGAAATGGCTGCACCTAGGCGCTGACGGAGCAAGAACAAAAAAAGCATTGTTAGCAGACCTAGCAGAGATCTTAAATTCAATGGGGTCTGGGGCGACCAAGACCCCGGATAAGTGACCTAATGTATGTTACCTACGCACCTCTTCGTTCTATTAGGCTATCCATTTTAAACTCCGCCTGGTTCCAGACAAAAATCAAAATAAATCTAGCCTGTGTTATTTTACCAATCAACTTAAGTGCCTACAAAGTTTAATTGCAATAATTTCTATGGGTTTTGTGTAAAGAAGATAACAAACATTTCAGTATTTAAATACTCTTTGATTTCAGTCAAAACATTATAAAATAGTTGGACTATAATTTAAATTATAATTTAATTTATTTTATAATTTGTAAGTAGGTTACTTATGTATTTCTTAATAATTATTTGTTCAAATTTATTTAAGTTATGGCTGAATTGGAAGGAGCAAGGCAGTGTTCATTAATGCTACTCGGCTGGGCACAAGGGGTGGCCCTACACCTCCACTTCGAGCTCCGTTGGAGGAATTGAATGCGCCAGACCCATTGGCAGATCATCGGGTATGTGAACATTTTATTTATAATACAAGTATCATGGTTTAACTAGATTCTGCCCGTGACTTCGCCCACGATTTCACCTTCTTAGGGATTTAAAAAAACCCTTAGTTGATTAGCCTACACCTCGCAAAGAACACCCTCCTTTCATGGCAGCCAGTCAATCTAGAAATTTTATTTAAGGTTTAATGAGATAAGTACTTATTATTTATTTTGTTTTTATTTCAATTTTAAGGTTCTCCATAGGGTAACGGAGGTGAAGAGAAGGCTACCCACACACGCATCTGGCGAAGCTGGTGCACATCAGGGCAAGGACTGCCAGGCCATCTCTCACGTAATCCTGGAGTGCGAGAACCTGGCTGCATACCGGGCGCTGATATACTTGGCAACCCGGCAACATTCCAAGAAACGTGCGAGGACCCCGGGAGGATTCTGCAATTCTGGTTGGCAGGAGTAGCGGGCAACGATCACACATAGTGGGCCTAATGATGCCTGAGTGCGGACTCGGAGCCCATCAACCTATCCTAACATCACTGCCACCCCTAGGGTCCCCAGAAGCATAGCTGCAGCTATGCATATCATAAGCTATGAATAGATTACCCAATTTAATTTCTTAAAATAAAGATTTTTAATGAAAAGCTATTTATTTGTAATCAATCATTTATTTTACAATATAAGGTGCGTCATCTTGGGGTAGATATTAATTAAATGATTAACAACAATATATAAACTAGTGGTATATTAAGTATTGCAACTAAAATAATTTAGACTTTGTTACCTAAGACTGAGTAGGTCTAGGTAGTACTAAGAATTGTTAAATCTTGTTATTTGTATTAATCATTTAATAGATTTAATTTTAGTTAAAGATATTAACTAGTGGTTTAAGTATTGAGAGTGTGAGAAATAATTTAGCTTTAACTTCAAATCTGTGATTTACCAGTGACATAATTAAAGTACTAGGTGTTAAATAAATATATTTTTTCTTGATTTTATTTATTATTCAACATCCTGGTACACCAGCAAAATTAATAAGTTGTAATTACTTGTTAATAATGGGTTGTATATGCTTGTTGGAAACACAATCCATTTTTATTAAATGTCTGGGTGATTCATGGCATTTATAACCTCGTTTATGGCCCGGGAAACGGAATTTTTACGATTAAATAGTGAATTTCGATGGTTCGCACCCTCTAATGCGATCCACGGCGTCTGTTTCTCGACCTCAATGCCAAAATTATATTCATATCAATGATTTACTTCGCGCAATATATGTGTTGAACAATAATTTCGAATGTCGGTAGAGTCTCCGACAGCAAAAACTTGTCGGTAACATTCCGAAAATAATCACCTAAAAACCCGACAATAGCTGTCAAAATTCTTCGGTTGCGGGTTTGTGAATCGCAGTTTGTCGTCGGTTCGACTTTTTCCGTAACCGACGCCCTACTGACAAAATGTGAATAGCACCGCAGGTATCATTAAAAAAACACATTTGAAGTGAGGTCTTAGTGGACACCACACTTGTTGGTACTTTTAACTTTAAGTTTTTGATAAGTTCTAATGATAAAAAGTGGTTTATTAGATATATTTCGGATCATAAAAGTCAATTGCGGTTTGCAGAAACGGAAAGGTTAGTAAATAATTACGTAATTTCAATGAAAATCGTGGTTTTAGCCAAACACTTGTTTTTCGGTTATTTTGGAGATAATAGAAACGCGAAAGGGGTTAATAGGCACATGAACAGGTATAATTGGAACAACGCAGGGGTTATTTGGTTTTAATAAGGGGTAAATTGGAATTCCTAAATAGGGTTGTGAAAACCCTAAACCATAAATAAAATAGTAAATTAAAGCTAAATTTCATTTCGGTATTCCATGAATAATTTAATTTTCACACCTGTAGCATTTTAATCACGAATTAAAGACCTATTAATCTAAACTTAAAGCAAAACATTATTCCCATGGAAAAGAATGTTGTATGAAACTCCCAATGGAGATAATGTGGTATGAAACTCCTAAGGGAATAAAGTGATTTAAATTTGAAACGTTGAAACTTATTTACTTCTACATTCACCTCGGGCACGGATCTGAATCTGCGGACTATTTTTTTTACTTGCCTTATTTGCTTTTGCTTTTTTCTTCATTCAGACAGGCAATTAAATACAGATAGTGCAACTAGGTACTTTTGATAAAAAATTATAATGTTTCAATGTTTTTCAGAATGCCTCGCTCCTACATACCCAAAGGTGCTAAACGCTTTACTTACCTGCTTAAGTACCTACAATAGTAATATGACTTTTCAAAAATATGAATTTTGTTTTATTAGCACAATAAGTACCTAACACGGTTAGGTAGGTTAAACTAAATGCTAAAAAAAAATAGGTAGATACCTACCTACCTACCTATACCTACTTGTTTTGAAAAGATAGAGTGACAGCCCTAGTGAAAATTCCAATTAACCCCTGTCTCGAACCTATTATCCCCGTCGGGGGTAAATTGGAAACTAGTAGGGTTTTTGTTAAATTTCCCAAAATATTAGAAGAAAATTGGCATTTAAAGTAACTTGACATCTAAAAGAGACATCCATACATCCTTAGGTACACCTTAAAATACCCTATGCGTTACAGAAGAAGGTTTAATTTGCAGTTGAAAGTTGAAACTGGACCAATTTACCCCTGTTTACGGTAAGGTATTTTTATTTTTTATTAATGACCTTTTAGTTTATTTTTAAATTGTATTTGACAGTTATGTAATATAAATTAGTTAAATCTTGAAAATATATAATTAAACCTACTTGTAAGAATTCCACACCATTGTTATGGTAGAATGTAAGGAACTTACCTATTATTTGAACACCATGTAAAACTACATTCTAGGAATAAATGAATTTGAATTTGAATTTGAATTTCTTAGTTTGTACAATTCCCGATTTGCACTAATTTTCTCCAATTACTGTATAAAGTAGTAATTAGTCTGTAAAAAGTACTAGGCAATCAGAAGGTAATAGAAGGTTATAATAATTTACAGTCACGGAAAGCGGTGGTGCTGTGTACACGTACGAGCTTGCTCTTATACGAAGCAGTATACCTTCTACTGAGTTGTACATTTACCCAGTCACGAAAAGTGGTAGTGCTGTGTACGGGCTTGCTCTTATACGAAGCAGTAGGTTATACCTTCTACTGAGTTCTGATAGCCTAGTACATTTACACAGTCACGGTAAGTGGTGGGGCTGTGTACGAGCTTGCTCTTATACGAAGCAGTATACTTTCTACTGAGTTCTGATAGCCTAGTACATTTACACAGTCACGGAAAGTGGTGGTGCTGTGTACGAGCTTGCTCTTATACGAAGCAGTATACCTCATACTGAGTTCTTACAGCCTAGTACAAACATCCTATTAAATCGTGTGACGTAGGGAACACTTTTTTATGTCAAGTTCTGAATTGTTTAAAAAACGGAGTGAATTACATACGTCTCTGAATAATTTATTATTTTGTCTGTTTATGTAATATTATACTTTAACTAGCGACCCGCCCCGGCTTAGCACGGCTATATTGTGCATGTATTTATACATATAAACATTCCTCTTGAATCACTCTATTTAAAAAAACCGCATCAAAATCCGTTGCGTAGTTTTAAAGATTTAAGCATACATAGGGATATAGGGACAGATAAAGCGACTTTGTTTTATCTATGTAGGTAGTGATGATCTAGTGATAGTGATAAACGTACATAAACAGACAAAATAATAAATTATTCAGAGACGTATGTAATTCACTCCGTTTTTTAAACAATTCAGAATTTGACATAATGCATGTATTATTTTATTATTTATACATACAAATCTTCCTCTTGAATCACTCTATCTATTAAAAAAAACCGCATCAAAATCCGTTGTGTAGTTTTAAAGATCTATCTATAGGGACATAAGGACGGCGAAAAGTGACTTTATTTTATACTATGTAATGAAATGAAAGAAATAAAGAAAACATTGACAAATGACTAAAAAACAATTCATTTGTTTATTTTCTTGTTATTTTACCACTAATATCAAGGTTTTATTACGAGCCGGTAGCCTATCTATACTTTTATCACTACATAACACGACAGAAAAAGCGATTTTATACAAAATAAAATCGCTTTTTCTGTCCCTAATTCCCTATGTATGCTTAAATCTTTAAAACCACGCAACGGATTTTGATGCGGTTTTTTTAAAAGATAGAGTGATTCAAGAGGAAGGTTTATATGTATATATAATACATTCATAATTATAAAGTTGAAGAGTTTGTTTGTTTGAAGGCGCTTATCTCAGGAACTACTGGTTCGAATTGAACAATTGTTTTTGTGTTGGATAGTCCATTTATCAAGGAAGGCTTTAGGCAACTTTTTATTTTGATATTCCCAGGGGATTTGGACTTACGCGGGTGAAACCGCGGAGCGGAGCGTAGCTAGTTTAATTATAAAGCATTTCTTCAATGGTTAGGTTAGGGTAGAAATAAAACGAATATTATAATTTATTTAAACGTTTATTCTCGTCCATCAGGACCCTCCAAATATACACAAAATACTGGAAAGTCTTACAAATAAAATTTATATTTACATATAACTGAATAATAATAATAACTAAGTACTTAGACATGATATAATTCAAAATTGTATGGATCTAACGCTGAAAGATCCAAAAAACCATTTTTGCAAAAAGTTGGTAAGTAGTAAAATTACGAAAAATAGCATACAATCAAATGGATAACCTCTTTTTTATACGTCGGTTAAAAAATAAGTTACGAATAAAAATCATATTTCATAGAATTAAAAACCTCCTTTTTGGACGTCGGTTTTAGATTAAGGGCGCGTTTAGACATGGCGATTATTGAGCGGGTTTTTTTCCTAAAGGTAAATACATAAAGAACATTTTAAAGGTATTTAGAAAAACTACATTTAGCAAAAATATAGGTAAGCCTACTTTCAGAATTTACTAGAAAAATGCTAATTTACAAAGGGTTTGTAACATTTTGGTATAGCGATAAGCCTTTTTTTTTAGTTTCCCGGCCACCTTTCATACCTATGCCAATGTATTGAGGACATTGATACAAACAGCAAATGCTATGTAACAAAATCTTGTAAAGTGTCGGGTTCGCCTGTTATTTGATGTTGAAAAACTGGTTGCCTGTAAAGTCGGTATACGGGCGAAACGTGTTTTACGTGACAACAACTGTGCTCGAGTGGAAGGGACGCGTGCCTTTCACTTTTTATGTCTGTCTCTCTCGCTCTTAGGCGGGCTAACCATGCCCGCGTGCCTCTCACTCGCTCTCATTGTGAGCGCATAACGTCAGCGGAGCGTAACGCAGTTTCTTGAAGTGTCACCCGGCAAACCAATTTATAAAACGTTGTCACGACCTTCGATCATAAATACGATCATAAATAGTATTTATGATCGAAGGTCACGACAAAAAATATATACGAGGTTTTTTGTTTGTATCAAGGCTATTTATGCAGCCAAACGCAACGCGCCAAAAACACCCATCGCTTGCAACTAACATTGTTGATTGTAACCAAATGTGTTTTGTTTTCCCAAAAGTGCTAAAATGGGATTGTAGGTGAGATCTTTACCGATATTTTGGGGTAATTTGAGACGAAAATTCCTGGTCATTTCAAAGTTATACCAGTTTTAATTCTTAATTTTAGGAAAGCTTCATAACTATAGGGAATTTTTGGCTCAAAGTCACACCAAAATGTCGATAAAAATCTCACCTACAATTCCATCTCAGCACTTTTGAGAAAAACAAACACATTCGTAACAATCTTCACCAACGAAGGCGACCGGTGCCGGTAGTAACTATTTAGTAGGCTGTGTAGCAAGGTCGTTGGCGTATGAACCCCCCTTAAGGTGAAAGGGTACCTGCGCTCTCTCCATACAAACGTAGTCGACTGTTTCCTCCCTGGATAATGACACTAGCACAAATATTTTTGTGCCATAAAACCTATAACTACCATGACTATGCTATGTTTTGGTTTTTTTTATTTACTAATTATCATAGAAATTAAGATTAAACAAAAAAAAAATAGGGGCATGGTCATGGCAGTTATAAGTTTTATGCACCAAAAATATTTTCTCTAGTGTCATTATCCAGGGAGAAAACAGTCGACTACGTTTGTAATAATTTGTATGGTAAGAGCCCCCGGTACCCTTTCCTCTTAATGTTAACCATAAGTTCGAAAGGAATCCAAGCAAAAAAAAATGAGGCGACTGCTATACCATTCTATGTTACTATCCCTTAGTATATAAATATCTATTTCATTTACTATCCCTTCCACACTCTCAAACAATATTTTTTGCATGGAATTAATACTTTACATTCCACACAGCGCCATCTAGCTCCAAACTAAGCAACTAACTAGACGAATAAGATTACTTATAAATTATTTTAAATATTACGTAGGTAGAATGAAAGTATTTATTCCATGGTGGAAGGGAATCGAATCCGCAACCTTTAGCGTCACAGGATTGTTGCGAGAGTGTGGATTGACTATAAGTCATATAAATACATTTATATTTCTATGTTTTGTTCTGCTATTTAATTCTAGAATCATTTGGCCGCGAATCGTATAGTTTTGTCATAAATTGTGATTTAACTAGCAAAATACACTATTTAGGTTTTAAGGCTGCATACACACTTTTATTATTACAGGCGCGTGCTACTTATTACTCTGAGCATGGAAATTATAATACCATGTGAGTAACATAGCTTAGGTTAGCCAAGGGTTTCTGTCATCGAATTTTAAGATTTGTCTCCATTTTTAAACTCTTTAAAAAAGTGTGTACACGGCTTCGTATTGTACTCTAAATGCATATCACATAATACTGCTTTTTTTCGGAAATATAAAAAATAGTTTTTTTTTTGCACAATCATAGATAATTGACACACATGTATTATTAGCAAATAATATTGGATAGATCTAAATCTATTTGTTACACCTACATTTTTTGTATGTAATTAAGTATTTTTCATCTAATTAGAATAGAAATCTCTAAGCAGTATGAAAATATCTATTATATTAAAATGGCAAGCAAACAGACAGAGACGTACACTAGCATATCTACAAGAAAAACGGCGTGCTAGAGGCTAATCCAGAAGATAAAACGCCACGCCAAAGCTTCTTATGTAAGAAACCTACTTCTTTTTTTGAAGTCGGTTAAACGTCGTCAAGTTTAAAAGTACCTTTTACTCTTGCAGCAAAATTGTAAAAACTCGACTTTACTCCATAAACCTTTTTGACAGAAAGCCAAAAATAGTATTTCAAATTATCACGAAAATGGATTGCCAAGATTGAATAAAAAACGAGATTTTGCTGCTAGTGGCCAAAACTCATGGTTTTAGACCACTTGTTTTTAAAAGTACATGCCTTTTTTTAAATAAAACTGTGCCGCCTTTATAAGCTACCTACGATTATCAGAATTATCGTTTGAAAATTTATTTTTCGTTAGAGAAAACTCTAGTTTTAAACTTGTTTATCAATTATACTATAAATTAATTACTATGTCAAACCGCCTTGAATTCTCGCAAATCTTTCTACGTATACACTACATAATATCTAGCAAATCCAACCTCTAAGTAGACACTAACCATTGTATATAAGTACTTCGAACAAACACTACTGTCTTTGGCACAGGAACAATCGCGGAATGAACAGGGTCTTGGCTTATAGGGTGCGCTGAATGAGATTTTCTGGAATGCCTTTTGACGGGATAACGTTTCATAAATCTATGAACACCTGCATTCACAAAACAGTGTGACGTCGTGCGTCATGTTATTGACAAGTAACCATAGCAACGTATTATCGTTGCTAAAATTATCGTCCGTAAAACAACTTTACAGACAACCATTTTTTTTACTAAATTAGTTTTTAGATCTTAATTTGCCTAAGGTTCATAGTTACAAAGCTTATTTTGAAATTTGAAATATTACATTTTTGTTTCCATAAAACTTAAATTACAAAATGATTGTCAGCGGCCCCAAAATTTGACGAAGTCTATATCGTGGGGTGCCAAAATTAAACGATTTAAGCAACTTAGATATTCAGTTAATAGATGGTGCTCTATCAACTCCCTATCTAACTTGCTTCAGTCAATCGCGGATATCTTTTGTCATGTAGACTGTTAGACTGCTGCGATCCGAAATGGACATAAAAAGCTTGTATACCACGAGATTTGATCGTTAGCACTGTACGTACTAATAATCCAATTCGAACCGCAGCCTCCATAAAGACGTAAAAATGACAGTAAAGACAAAAAACGAATAAGATAGGTTTGTTGATTAACAGTACCTAAGCCAAATATTATCTCTGATCACAAGCCGGCCCAAATTCAGAAGGCCAATGCTCGTAAATAACATTGTTCCCACTACATTACAATATCATTCCGATTACATTTCAATTGCATTAAAAAAAATACCCTCAAAATAGCTCAAAATACTCTCAAAATCAGCTTTTGATATTCTTGAGATTTTATTTTTTTGTAATCGAAATGATATTGCAATGTAATTTGAACAATGTCAATTAAGAGAATTAGCCTTCAGGTCATAGACATTTTTCAGTTTGTTTTTCTTATTTATCGCAGCATATGAAGTCGTTCCAGAAAGTCTCATTAATCTCAATATGCCACTAACCATTTCCCCTGTCCAACTGTATTCCGCAGTAATCTTCATACATTTCGATCCATACTCTTTTAACTTTAATTTAAAGATCGGATACAAAAATCTTTTTTTTTGTTTTTTATATAATTGTGATGATAAGTATACTTTTTTTGCCAAAAAGTGAAAGAGAAAGTATGACAATATTTTTTTTAAAAGATGAGTATTTTCATAAAATTATTTAAGGTCTAATAATATTTTTGTTGTATAAGTAGTGCTTCCATAATGGGTAGGTATAGTACCTTTTTTGTAGCGTATGTTTTTTTTTATTCAAAGGGGTTGTAGCATTCTGATATTGTTAACGGTTAGTCATTTGCTTTAGTTTCGCGCTTTCACAGCCATCTTTCAAACAATGTTTAGAGAACATTGATACAAACAACAAATACCATATTATAACAAAGTCTCGTTAAGAGGCAGGTTCTCCTGCTAAGTAGAAAATTGATAAAAAATCTTAAATAATTTAATTCAACATCAAATAACAGGCAAACCTGAGACTTTAAGAGATTTTATTATAATAATATGGCATTTGTTGTTTGTATTAATGTCATTTGTATTACTTTATACAATGCTATAGGTTTCAAAGGTGGCTGAGCACAATAAAATCAAAAATGGATGCGTGTACTTATGTACGCGCGTGAGAAGTTATACTTCTAGAAGTTATACGTCCGTTTGTCCGTTTGTCCGTCTGATATTTTGCAGGCAGCTTCAACCTGTTACTTTAGTGTAACATTGATGCGCGCGCATCTTAAAACTTCACTCTCGCAGCTTCGACCTGTTTTACTTTTGAGTTACGCAGCTGCAACATGTGACTTTTGTGAAACTTCACTCTTATCATTTTTTCATAACGCGCCTAAAGAAGTATAACTTCAAAAATTGAGGCGACTACTACGCCAGTCTCCATACTTTATGCCACAACCCCTTTTTGGAAATTATGTACCCGATCAAACATAGCCTCTTTTGATTAATTATTTATGACACACGACGGCTACTAACTAATATTTTGTAGCAAAATGAAAACCTATTTGTACTTGTTAGGCCTTCGCCATCGAGCATCTGAATATAAACGAAATAAAACATATTTTACATTGGAAATAATTGATTAAAATAAAGGAATCGGGCACTAAACGTCTCAAAGTAAAGATGTAAGAGTAACCGACCGCTCTCTCCATACAAACGTAATCGACTGTTTCCTCCCTGGATAATGACACTAGCACAAATATTTTTGTTGCATAAAACTTATAACTGCCATGACCAATGCCACTATGTTTTGCTTCTTTTTTATTTTTTAAATCTTAATTTATATGATAATTAGAAAATGAAAAAAACCAAGACATAAAGGGGCATAGCCATGGTCTGGTTATAGGTTTTATGCAACAAAAATATTTGTGCTAGTGTCATTATCCAGGGAGGAAACAGTCGACTCCGTTTGTATGGAGACAGCGCCGGTACCCTTTCACCTTAATGTGTTACATAGTTTTATTGTCAAAATGTACGGTCAAAGTCAGAATTGCAGAACCACCGTAGAGCTCCAAAACTGCTAGAATGTTTTCAACTCAATCAATATTCTAAGGTCTTGCTCGAGTTCAAGATTAAAGTCTTTCAACTCATTAACTTAATAGATAAAAAACATTCTAATAATAGTGGTTTTAGAACTCTACGGTGGGTCTGCAATTATGCCGCCGACCGTACTAACGACAAGCTGACTTTTGTACATTTTGACACATAGACTATGTTACGCATTTACATTTTCAAAATGTACAATTCTCTGGTGGCCAAATGTTGTTATGATAGAAAATATTAAAGATTATAATATTCCAAAATGATATAAGTTACAAATGACAACATGACTTTTGTACATTTTGACACATAGACTATATTACCCATTTACATCCTCAAAATGTACAATTCTCTGGTGGCTAAATGTTGATAAAATATGATAGAATATTATACAGATATAATTCCAAAATGATATAAGTTACAAATGACAAGATGACTTTTGTACATTTTGACACTTAGACAATGTTACCCATTTACATTTTCAAAATGTACAATTCTCTGGTGCCAAATGTTGATATGATAGAATATGTTAAGGATAGAATTCCAAAATGATATAAGTTACAAATGACAAGATGACTTTTGTACATTTTGACACTCAGACAATGTTACCCATTTACATCTTGACTTTAAAACATTTAGTGCCCAATCCCAAAATAAAGTTACGTAACTGCCATACTCAGAAATGTTACAATCCGGGTCATTAGTTATTGCTTTTAACTAATGAATCGCTAAATAAGACGTTTTGGAGTGTGATATTTTTCCAACACTAATATTATGAAGAGGAAAGATTTGTTTTAATGTTTGTAACGAATATGCTCCGAAACTACTGGACCGATGTTGATGAAACTTGGTATGAGGATACATTGATTCATTGGGAATAACATAGGCTACTTTTTATCCCGATATTCCCACGGGATCGGGAGTTACGCGGGTGTAACCGCGGAGCGCTATTTACAAATTTAATTATATTAAGGTGAAAGGGTACCTGCGCTCTCTCCATACAAACGTAGACGACTGTTTCCTCCCTGGATAATGACACCGGTACTCTTTCCTCTTAATAAACAATGAAAAGAATTAACTATTTCAAACAATTTTTAATGGATTTATAAGTAAATAATACATTTCTTATCACTCTGTTATTTTGTACTGCATTATCCAAGTTAAGTTTACGTTGTGATTCATAAATAAATATACGAAACTAATCTATAATAATATAATATTACTAGCTGCGCCCCGCGGTTTCAACCACATAAAAAAAATTGCGTGCCTTTTTTTTCATAAGAACCTTCTCCGGACAATAAACACAAGAAAAAATAATTAGCGAAATTGGTCCATGCCGTGACATAGGGAAATAGGGATTTAATTTATATATATATAGATAAAGCTGAAGAGTTTGTTCGTTTGGTTGAACGCGCTAATCTCAGCAACTACAGATTTTTTTTGGAGTCCCATTTATCAAGGAACGCTATAAGCTACTTTTTATTTTGATATTGGAATCGTGACTTTTGCGTGAAATCTCGGGGCGCAGCCATAATATTATTAAAACGAAATTTTGTAAAAATAATTAACAAAAAAAAAACATTTTTTTAATTTCCCACGGAAATGTAAAAAAAAATACTTTTTTTTTCATAGATTGAAATCGGTACCATAATGTACGTATTAAAAGAAAAATCCTTGATATCCTTGATATATACATAAAGTAAACTTAAAAAGAAACACTGGTTCATTTCAAATGACTAAAAAAATAACGTACGTTTCTCTTGACACTACCACATTGCAATACTAGTAGTGCCATGGGAGATTTTTCTTTTCAGTGACTCTACTATTCTTACTGGCATCCGGTTGGAACAAAAGACGATCTTAACATTGACAGCTGTCAAATGTTCGTCTTTCGTTTTTGACGTAAAAACGTCTAATAAATTGATGAACACCTGTTCCTGAAACGCGTCATTTTATTGACAAGGTAACCATAGCAACGTATTATCGTTGCTATGGTTACCATCAATGTTTTCATATAACGTTATCACGTAAAATTATCCTCCGTAATCCGATTTTACAGACAACCATTTGTTTTTTTTTCGATCTTGTTTTTTTATCGTTTCAACCAGATGCCAATGAGAATAGTAGAGTTACGGGAAAGAGAAATCTCCCGTGGCACTACTAGAAGTACGGCAATGAAGTAGTGTCAAGGGAAACAAACAAAAAATAATATATACATTGTAATTTAAAGTTCTGCGAATAACTGTCTTTTCACATAGTTTTCTTTTGTCACTGTTAAAGCTGTCTGTCCTTCGAACAAAGTTCGATACACTTTTTTAACTGTTAAGTTCAGAAACACTGAGACCTTTTTTATAATAGTTTTATTAAAACAAAAATACTTTTACAAAGGAGGTAAAATCTGGCATAGTAGTCAGATAACTTTTGTTTTTAAATTTTTTCACGACCTCTCGAATGGCAACATTAATACAAACAACAATTGCCATATAAAAAAACCTCGCAAATAAAAATTAAAAAGTCTGAAAGCCTTTTGAATGGCACCATCCGGATATTAATACAAATGCCATATAAAAAAACCTCGCAAATTAAAATGTCTGAACGTTTTCTATGCCAAATTTGTTTCTCCCTTTTTCATAATTATTATGATGTTTGCATTTCGATTTTCACCTCTGAAGGCATTATTTTTTATTTCTCTTTTCATTTTTTTTTTTATGGAGGAGCTGAGCTAGTTCTCCCCCTGACAAGTGGAATCTCACGCAAAAGAGACCAAGAGGTCTAAAGAACACTATTAATTTCACACTTTTCCACTATATTTCTCACTCGTATTATTTAACATCGCCTTTCAAAGCCCTATCGAGTACGGCCTTGGAAGCGATCTCGACGGTGACTGTCTTGCTGATGGTCGACACTTGACTGGTGTCCGGAGACGGTTCTGATGGCTCCGTCAGGATACGGAGTGAGGATACTTTGGCACGTTGGTATGCTGTCGCAGTGCTCATACCTAGGAACCTGGGGGGGAATAAGGTAGATTAATAACAACGTTCCAGTACACATGCGGTCTAGAGTCGCAGTATTTTAGTTTTTGTGTTTGTCAAGTCACTACTTGCGCCCCGCGGTTTCACCCGCGTAAGTCCCGATCCCGTGATATTATCGGAATACAAAGTAGCCTATGTGTTAATCCAGGTCTCCAGCTATCTACATACCGAGTTTCATCGCAATCAGTCCAGTAGTTTTTGCGTGAAGGATTAACAAACATACATACACACACACACACAAACTTTCACATTTATAATATTAGTAGGATTATAAAGCTGAAGAGTTTGTTTGTTTGAACGCGCTAATCTCAGAAACTACTCGTTCGAATTGAAATATTTTTGTGTTGGATAGTCCATTTTTCGAGAACAAAAGTTGTTTGTTTAGGTGGCCCTCGACCGCTTGCTAATATAGTTACTAATAACCCTGTATTTTTTTTTTTTGTATTTCAGCGGTCGGCATCCCGTTTTCCCTACTGTGTGCCTATTACTTAATTCAATAGATTGTTTTCTAATTCTGCGTGTTCCATTCTCATTTTTTTTGCTTTGTAATTATGTCTAGGTACCTTTTTTATATTTGTTTTCTAGTCCGTGTGCTTTTCTAAAAAATGTCTATTCTATTCCATTATTTTTATTTATACTATTTTTTTGGGTCCTTCGAGCAGGATCGTTGTAACATAACATACCTGACAGCGACGTAACAAACGAGCAGAGCAGCCCCGGCGGCGAGCACGCGTAGCACTGGCGAGGTGGAGAGCTGCGCCGCGAGCCAGGCGCCGCCTCCGGCCGCCACCATGGCAAGGCCGCTGAGCACGGTGCGCGCCCAGTGACCGCATGTGAACCCACGCTCCCATACCACACTGTATATAAGCAATACATTAATATTGCAGAACATTGCATTTGGAAATTAAGCAACTAGACTACTTATACAGGGTTATTGGAAATTATACCAGCAAGCCGTTGCCGTTGAGGGCTACTTCTGTGCACCTTAACAAACAACTTTTGTTCTACGACTTTTGTAAATTCGAAAAAAAAAAATGAAAATTTTGAGGTTAGCTTTACCTGAAAATCAGCTGTTCCTTACACGAGGAGGTCATTAACCTTAAAATTTTCCTTATTTTTTATGTTTTATGTACTGTTCTTATGCTGAATGAACCTTTGTTTTAAAAAATCTGCTGTTTTTCGAATTTACATAACCTCAACATTTTCATTTTTTTTTTTCGAATTTCCAAAAGTTGTAGAACAAAATTTGTTTGTTTAGGTGCACAGAGGTAGCCCTCAACGGCTTGCTAGTATAATTTCCAATAACCCTATTTTGTAAATATATACGTAACTAGCTGCACCCCACGGGTTCACTCGCGTGTCAATTGTCTACGCAATTTTCTTAATTTTTTCTTTCATAAGTTTCACAACAAAATCGGAATCGGTTCAGCTGTTCTCGAGTTTTGAGCTTAGCAACACATTCAGCGATTCAAATTTAATAATATTAGTGAGATATAGATGAAGAATTTAAAGTCAATATCTTACCGATTCGTTTCTTCTACGATGTATGGCGTGTTGCAGACTTTGCACTTCAATCCGTCAGGACTACCGGCACTCTGCAAACATTGTTTATTTGTTAATTTATTATTATTTTTATAATTGAGCTTTGATATCGTGGCAGTGGCAGTCAACCGAGTAACACAAATCAAAGCTGCGAGTTGAAATATCTGTAAACTATTCATCACTCCGATGATCCTCATCCGATCATCACCAAATTTATATGGGAACACCACTGAAGTATCCCCTTTTTAACATAAAAATAATCATCTAAATCGGTAATCGGTAATTTTCGAGTAATCGGTGAACATGCTTAAAAAAAATACCGTATTTTTTTCATTTAAATGGGAGATTAGTTTCTCCTACAGTATTACATTTTTCTTAAAGAACGTCGTTCGGAAAAAAAATATACGTGACGATTTAAGAACCTCATTTTTAGGGTTCAAAAGGTAAAAAAGGAACCCTTATAAGATCACTTTCTTGTCCGTCTGGCTGTCTGAAGGTATGTAAACCAGTGGCTTACCTCGACTAGCCACCGACTGAGACAGTCGTGATGTACCGCAGCGACATCGCCGGTGCACCGACACGGTGTGATCAACGGATCGGGCCGGGAACTGTCGTAGCAGATCCAACAGTCGCGGCTCGAACCCACGCCTTACCTCGACTAGCCACCGACTGAGACAGTCGTGATGTACCGCAGCGACATCGCCGGTGCACCGACACGGTGTGATCAACGGATCGGGCCGGGAACTGTCGTAGCAGATCCAACAGTCGCGGCTCGAACCCACGCCTTACCTCGACTAGCCACCGACTGAGACAGTCGTGATGTACCGCAGCGACATCGCCGGTGCACCGACACGGTGTGATCAACGGATCGGGCCGGGAACTGTCGTAGCAGATCCAACAGTCGCGGCTCGAACCCACGCCTTACCTCGACTAGCCACCGACTGAGATAGTCGTGATGTACCGCAGCGACATCGCCGGTGCACCGACACGGTGTGATCAACGGATCGGGCCGGGAACTGTCGTAGCAGATCCAACAGTCGCGGCTCGAACCCACGCCTTATCTCGACTAGCCACCGACTGAGACAGTCGTGATGTACCGCAGCGACATCGCCGGTGCACCGACACGGTGTGATCAACGGATCGGGCCGGGAACTGTCGTAGCAGATCCAACAGTCGCGGCTCGAACCCACGCCTTACCTCGACTAGCCACCGACTGAGGCAATCGTGATGTACCGCAGCGACATCGCCGGTGCACCGACACGGTGTGATCAACGGATCGGGCCGGGAACTGTCGTAGCAGATCCAACAGTCGCGGCTCGAACCCACGCTGCCCACTAGCGAGTCGGTCTCTACATTCTGTAACCAAAATGTATAAACATTAAATATTTCTCGTTTAAAGGCCAAATAAATTTAAAAAAATACAGTGTTCATTTTTTTTTTAAATGCCCTATCTTACTAATATTATAAATGTATTATTACTACTAATATTATAAACTACTAATATTCAATTCCTCAATTCCTGGCTGACTTATCAGGCAGTCATAATATATTAAAGTGAAAACAGATTCTCAAATAACACAACTGCGATTTCGCCGTAACGGAAATAATGGAATATAATTTGGAAAAAACGCTTGTCCCACACACCCAAAACAGGTAAGAAATTATTTAGAGAAAAATTCAAGTCCTATACGGACGAAGTCAATTTTGAAGATCGTTCAATTATGTAAAGCCTTGAAGATTTTACAGGAAGCTGCTTTAAAATGATCTTTAGATTACACGCACTCACAATTATTACCCAAGAGAAAGGTGACTTCTCTCTTATGACGCACTTTCTTAAATACCCTTGGAAGCCAGATTTTATAAGAACGAAACAGTTTTAAAACATCTACAGGGTTAATTATACTAGCAAGTCGTTGAGAGCTACTTCTGTGCACCAACAACTTTGGTTCTATGACTTTTGGAAATTCGAACATTTGTTTGAAAATTTTGAGGTAAGGTTTACTTGAATATCAGCTGTTCCATACACGGAGAGGTCATTAACCTTAAAATTTTACTTATTTTTTAAGTTTTATCTACTGTTCTTAGTCTGAATGACCTTTCTTTTTTAAAAAATCATCTGTTTTTCGAATTTACATAACCTCAAAATTCTCATATTTTTTTTTCGAATTTCCAAAAGTCGTAGAACAAAAGTTGTTTGTTAAGGTGCACAGAAGTAGCTCTCAACGGCATGCTAGTATAATTACCAATAACTCTGTATTTGACACATAAGACAAAACATACGACGCGAGAGTTGTTAACTTTAGAACTCACCAAAGAAACCTTCGAATTGACGCCACAGGAAGGAGGCAAAGCCTTCGGTTTGAACAAGGAGAGAAGTACCCGAGATATATTGTGGTAGCAAAGGTATGCCTCGACAATGTACTGATATGCCCACCACGACACCTTAGTTACGCTCTGAGAATAACGGACGGAATTTGTTAGGGTGCTATTACAGGAAATGGATTGATCACGATAACCAATCAGTGCGAGCGAAGCCGCTCCAAGATACGCCGGTTGGTGCATTCCATAAGGGGCTGTCCATTAAACACATGAGGCTCGAAAGGGGGGGGGGCACAAGAAACCACGAAATATCACAAGGGGGGGGGGTGTAGTAGTATTTTACGTGTATTTATTTTTTGTGTTAAAAAATGCAAAAAAAAAAGAAGCATCACGTGTTTAATGGACGGCCCCTAATCAGTGAAAACAATCCACCAATCAAGGCGACGTTTTGCCTTAATTTATGCAATACGCATTCATGCTGCTATGAAATCCACCAATCACCGCTAAAGTGCTGGATGCTGATTGGAGCGTGGTCACGTAACCATCTAAATCCATCAATCAAAGCCAAGATCACTGTACACTGATTGGGTCCGCTATCTATAACAGAACCTTAACGGCTGAAATTCAATTAATGAAATGAATAAACGTTTGTGCATGATTTTTTTGAGTGGTATACGACACAGTACATTGATCGAGCATCAGCAGATTCTGGCAAATATTAGTTTTTATGGACCAATATCCTAAAAACATCAAATAGAAATTCTACACTTGACTTCTAAGCACATCAAACACAGCGTAAGCATTTCAAGCTTGAAGAATTAACGACCATAACCAAACGATACAATATTTATAAGACAAGGTTTTTCATAACCGATTTAAAACACAACAATAAATAAAAATAACAAAAACAACGTGTCCTTAAACCTGTAGAATTTCTGCAAAAAATGAACTGGGATTGTTCGTTTATTTTTTTACAAAACCATTTAGAGAAACAGACTTCCTCTACAATATAGATAAACATTTAATCAAAAATAAACATTGATGTAGCATATTTTCGATTAAATATGTTTTACCTCCACTTGCACTCTGATGACGTCACCATCGGCGTTATGACGAAAACGACATGTGCCTTAACTAATAAAAAAAATCAAATGACAGCCAACGAATAAATATGGACACAGTTTTTTTACACAACTTGGGCCATGGAAGACATTCATATTACGCCATTGGTGACGTCACCATGTTCAAAAAGTTGGTCAGGTTTAGACAATCCCAATTTTATATTCCGATCGCCCTGAAAGTCATTGGGGAAGCCTATGTTCAGCAGTGGACGTCCTGTGACTGATATGATGATGATTATTCAAAAATTACAACTTGGAGCTGGTAGGACACTCCTGAGTACCTTTGCATCTTTTGAACTGAAGCAGTTCAGAGAGTCGCAAGCCTTAACGTTTGCTACCAAAAATAGTGCTTAATAGTTACCTACTAAAACCTGCATGACTTATAGACTTTGTCAGCAGACAATATAGAGGCAGTAAACGTTTGCCTCTATTCTACAATTTTTTTTACAAATGATAGGTCAGCGTTTGACTATTATCATATCTGCTTGGTGGTAGGTGACGATGCGGTCTAAGATGTAGCACGCTTATAGATCGAGTTACGTAAAAGCAAGATGTATAAAAATGCAGAAGTGCAACAAAGTATGATGCCTTAACGGTTAAATGGTATGGCATCTAATTTTAACAGTTGTCTCTATTTTCTTTTCTTAAATTATAATTATAACCCTACAGTTACTGGAGGAAACATTTCATTTATGGCGTGTACTTAATACTTTTTATGAAAGATGAAATGTTCATCAATTGGTTAAACATTTGTCCATGTTCCTAAAACAGTCCACGTACCTTGGTAAGCGGTCGATGTGCTAGCAAGTCTGCTAGCTTGTTGTCGTCCAGCTGCTGTGCCAGCAGCCGACGCGGGTTGAGCAGCCAGAGCCGCTCGGGCGCCATCGAGTTCCACAGCACGCAGGGGAACCATAGCGCGACACCGATCTCAGCCAGACGGAACACCAAATCGTGCCAGTTACGCGATCCTACTGGCACTCTGGAATAATAAGCATACAACTGTTAAATAATAATGATAAAAAGACTAACATACGTATAAAGGGTGGCTCTAAAATACGTTGACAAACAGTTTTTTGAACAATTTTGTTGTTGAAATTGATACAGTGCTGTGAGTTCTAAATAATAAAAATATAGTATTATTTTATCTTGAATGTTTATTAGTTTTCAAAATATCCGCCTTTGGCTTCACTACATAGTATAAAATAAAGTCACTTTTCGCCGTCCCTATGTCCCTATGTATGCTTAAAACTACGCAACGGATTTTGATGCAGTTTTTTTTAATAGATAGAGTGATTAAAGAGGAAGGTTTTTAGATATAATACATGCATAATACAGCCGTGCGAAGCCGGGGCGGGTCGCTAGTTAATACTAAGAGTTAAACGTTTTCTGAAATTTTCAACGATTTTCCGTACCTCCTCTTCAAATACTTTACCATCATGAATAAGTGTTGCCTTCAGCGCGCTGTTTGTCAACGTATTTTAGAGCCACCCTGCAGTATAAAACAAAGTCGCTTCCCGCTGTCTGTCCCTATGTATGCTTAGATCTTTAAAACTACTAAGAGTTTTGATGCGGTTTTTTTTAGATAGAGTGATTCAAGAGGAAGGTTTTTATTTATTTGTTTCTTACAGAATCAACAGCACTTAATAAATACTAGCTATTAGACGATATACAAAACATACTGCCAATAACAGATTCTTACTATCTAATTTGATTACATTATAATATGTCGCTAAAGAAAAAAGTATCAAGAGAAGTTCAGTTTTGTATATAAAACAAAAAACAACGCGTACGAAGTTGCGGGCAACAGCTAGTTTTAATACAAAGAAAAACATATATGTATTTGTAAGAGGGCCCAATTTTCTCGAACTTTATCTATGCTAATATTATAAAGCTGAAGAGTTTGTTTGTTTGAAAGCGCTAATCTAAGGAACTACTGGTTCGAATTGAACAATTATTTTTGTGTTGGATAGTCCATTTATCGAGAAAGGCTATAGGCTACTTTTTATTTTGTTATTCCCACGGGATCGGGAGATATGCGGGTGAAACCGCGGGGCGCTGCTAGTCAATAATGAAACTGCAACACATGCTGAGGCTTTACCCATTCGGGCAACACACGACTTCTCAGATACTTTTTATTTTTATTGTCTGTTCTTTGTATTATATTTACTTTTCTCTGTAACTATCTCGTTAATGTTTCTTATTTGTATTACTTTTCTCTGTAACTATCTCTTACTGTTTCTTATTTGTGTCTAAATTATGTCGTGTGTTTGTTTGAATAAATTCTATTCTAAACTCGTTGTTATATTTCACAATAGTCGGTGAACGAACTCAAAATATTGACATTCCTCGACATACCAGAAGGCCAATTCTCGTAAATAATTTTGTTTAAATTACATTTCAATATCATCCCGATTGCATTTCGATTGCAAAAGCTACCTTCAAAGTCAGTTTTTTTGTACAAAAAGCTAACTTTGAGCGTATTTTGAGCTACTTTGAGGGTATTATTTGAGATCGAAATGTAATTTGAACAATGTTATTTACGAGAATTGGCCTTCAGGACTTCACCATTTAAGGTGAAAGGGTACCTGCGCGCTCTCCATACAAACGTAGTCGACTGTTTCCTCCCTGGATAATGACACTAGCACAAATATTTTTGTGCCATAAAACCTATAATTGCCATGACTATGCCCCTATGTTTTGGTTTTTTTCATTTTCTAATTATCATAGAAATTAAAATTAAAAAAATTGAAAAATTAAAAAAAAAACAAAAAATAGGGGCATGGTCATGGCAGTTATAAGTTTTATGAACCAAAAATATTTGCTCTAGTGTCATTATCCAGGGAGAAAACAGTCGACTACGTTTGTAATAGTTTGTATGGAAAGAGCCTCCGGTACCCTTTCCTCTTAAGTGCATACTACGGTAATTTCATTAAAGTCAGCTGGCAATGTATTATATTTAAATTACTTGGATCAATAACAGGTTTTTTCAACGGTGATTATTAATTTTATTGATTTCCTTCACGTATGACAAAGATCTGTGAATGTCGTTTATTTTTATACTTTGTTTAAGAATTCCGGAAGTTAATTAGCGTTTATTTTATATGATGATCGTAGAGTTTTTTGTAACTTAATTACCATTCTTCTTATTTTCATAATATTTCGTTAATAGTAAATTCTCAATCAATTTCAAAAATTCTCAATACAGTAAATTTACAAAATGTTGATCTCAAAATGTGCACGAACAGAAAACTATGGTCATTAATTTCGATAAAAAAATTTGCGTTTAAGTGATTTTTGTATTGAATAAGTATTAAATTAATTATAAAGAATCGATACCGAAGATGGAATGATAGAACACTCTAAAACTTAAGGTTAGGTAAGGTACCTATTTTATATGAGTACTAGCGACTCGCCTCGACTTCGCACGGCTATATTATGCATGTATAAACCTTTCTCTTGAATCACTCTATCTATTAAAAAAAACCGCATCAAAATCCGTTGCGTAGTTTTAAAGATTTAAGCATATATAGGGATATAGGGACATAGGGACAGAGAAAGCGACTTTGTTTTATACTATGTAGTGATAGTGATTATAAACACAATTTTAAAAGTAGGTAAGTACCTACATCAAATAAAATTTCACAAAAAAAAACTAAAAATAATAATAATAATTACAAAATAAACTAAAATGACGACAAAAATATTAATAAATAAACTTAGAACTTATAAGTATTGTAGTACTTATTCAGAACTAGCGACCCGCCCGGCTTCGCACGGCTATATTATGCATGTATTATACATATAAACCTTCCTCTTGAATCACTCTATATATATTAAAAAAAAACCGCATCAAAATCCGTTGCGTAGTTTTAAAGATTTAAGCATACAAAGGGATATAGGGACATAGGGACAGAGAAAGCCACTTTGTTTTATACTATGTAGTGATGATGAACCGGAAGATCTGATCGTTAGCACTGTAAGCGCTGTCATCCTATTCGCAGCCTATGACTACTTGTACTTGTATACGACCTGTTTTCCGCGATTAGACCCTTTTTAATTGGGTCCTTTTTGCGTGAAGATGGAGTAGACTTGCCCAGCACCCACTACCCTCTCAGCTCAGTCGACCATGTCCAGAGGAGAGAACTTGTCAATACTTCTGGAGCCAACTAAGCCGCGGGTTTCATCACGATGTTTTCCTTCACCGTAAGAGCAATGTCAATTAGAGCACATAATTTTTTCTTAAGAAAAATACATTGGTGCACGAATACCTGGATTTGAACCCACGACCTTCAGAATGAAAGTCGAGGTATCTACCACTAGGCCAACACCGCTCTCCTATGAATGAATGAATGCATTTATTACAGAATATAGCCTATGACTATATTCTGTAATTGCATCGGTAGATTAATTTGCTTGTAAGTAAGTAGTACTAACTTGGTCTTCCAAAGTTCGCTAAGCGTCTCCGAGGCGAGGAAGCACGCGATGAGGATCAACATCAGCGCCTGACTGATGAGACCGAACCTGGACTGGTGGAGTTGAGACTGGTTCACTGACCGTGGATCTATGTGGCCGTTGCCATCGGCCAGGTCCGTTTGGATGCCCTGCAATTGTAAATGTATATTGTGGGGCATTCTCCACAGCGCCATCTAACGAAGGTTTATGATTTGCTTCAGTACAACGGTAAATTACCGTTAATCTTCCGTTAATAAACAGCTCCCAGCAGCAGCTCGCTTTCAGCGATAAGGCCGCCCATTTGTACAATTTATTATTTCTAGCTATTACTTTACGTTGTGTTTATCGTGTTCTGTTTCTTTCTGTGTTGTACAAATAAAGTTATCTATCTATCTATCCCCAAGTTTTTTTTTGTGTAAATAAAAATAAACCGGCTCACTAATTCTAAATAAAAAGTTTTTCGCATAAATGATCGAGAACCAATCAAAATGGAATATTATTTTGCAACTATCCAAAAATGTTATTCTCAATAGCCAGTAAAAGTCGACGTAGTTTGTTAAGACGAGACTTTCTCGACTCAATCAGCAACCTTCGCCTTACCTGACCCTTTAAAAATAAAAAAAATTAAGTATCAATCTCTTGACTAGAGACAATAGTAGCAAAAAAGCCACCATCTAGAGTGCGTTTCATCAAATAATTCCTATGCCGTTATTTTGGCAGCAATGCTTCAACCTTGAATTCTATTGTATATTTGATAGACGCGCCTTATCGAGCAAGTCAGAACTACACAGCACACGACTCCTCATTTATGTTGTTTTTTTCTTTGTCACTTTTTTGTGTTTTTATGTAATTAATTTTCATTGTTCTCATGTTCACTTCTCCATTCCTGTGTTTGTTCTCAATAAATGTTTTATGTTTCTTTCTTTCTAACTAGCTTTGAAAAAATATTGAATATCCCTGAATCTAATTTGTTACCTGTTTAGTGACGAGTGTTTCTTGAACGTCGTCTCCGTCGGCAGAAGTCGAGGGTCCCGGACGCGGCGTCAGTACGGTGAAGACCTTCGTCTCTTTCAGGAACTCGCCGCGTAACTGTAGACAACGATAAATCTTAATATATATAAATCTCGTGTCACAATGTTTGTCCTCAATGGACTCCTAAACCACTTAACCGATTATAATAAAATTCGCACACCATGTGCAGTTCGATCCAACTTGAGAGATAGGATAGCTTACATCCCGATATTCCCACGGGATCGGGAGTTACGCGGGTGAAACCGCGTAGGGCAGCTAGTAAATTATAAATATTGCAGGACAGTTCACACAGCGCCATCTAACCCTCAGCTCAGCAGCTTTTTTTTAGTATTGAATTTTTTTATTTTATTAAATAACGCTTTTCAAAGATACACTTAGCTTAGTTGCTCAGCTTGGGGACAGATTGCGCGGTGTGGAATGTCTTACATCTATACTTATATTATAAAGCTGAAGAGTTTGTTTATTTGTTTGTTTGAACGCGCTAATCTCAGGAACTGCTGGTTCGAATTGAAAAATTATTTTTGTGTTGGATAGTCCATTTATCGAGGAAGGTTATAGGCTACTTTTTATACCGATATTGCCACGGGATCGGGAGTTACGCGGGTGAGACCGCGGAGCGCAGCTAGTTTTTTATATATTTCTTACCACAATATTGACACAAAGTGCATCACTGATTAGTACTTCCAAATATATTAATAAACCATGACTGTAATGTCTGCTACAAATAAGAAATCGATTGAAGTTTTTATAAAATTAAAGCGGGTTTCCCCATAAATTGTTCTGATTATAATTAAGTGAAGTTTATAAAAAGTAAAAGCTAATAGCTCTTTAGCTAACGCGGTTCATTTGATACAGCCTGGTGACAGACAGACGGACAGACAGTGAAGTCTTAGTAGTAGGGTCCCGTTTTTACCCTTTGGGTACGGAACCCTAAAAAAGGGGTAATGACTCAAAGGTGAATGAATCAGGATAATAATTTTCCATTTAATAATAAATGTAGACAATGGGCAATGACAATGTTGATTTTTAGATTCGATGAATAACTTTTACATACGATTATATATGCATAAATATATAAAGTCCTGTCTGATTGATACGTCAACGCACAGATCAATTGACGGATAGGGTAATTTTTTTATGTCCGCTGATTTATATTAATATTCAATTGAAAGACAATTTTTCACTGAAGCCAATATTCGAATTCACTGATGTCAATTTATTAATGGATCCGTTAAATTTTTGCAAAAAAAAAAAATGGTGTGCATCCTGGCTTAAGGTTACCTTTTGATTTTATCGAATTATAAAAAACGTAACTTAAAATAATATTCACTATCAATTACAAAATTAATAAGTCAAAAACATATTACAAATAAAAACGATCCCAATGTCACACTTAAAAATTATACTTTATACTAATTATACTAATATTATAAAGAAGTAAAGTTTGTGTGTTTGTATATTTGTTAAATTGTAAGAGGTAATCTCGGGATCTACTGAACCGATTTTAAAAATTCTTTCACCAATAGAAAGCCACATTATTGCTGAGTGTCATAGGTTATATAAAAAACTGAAAAATAAAAAGGCTTTTACGTGGTAGTCCGTTTTGCAAAGTGAATCGGAGAAAAAAACGGTCGAATTAAAGCGTTTCTTACGAACGCTGCCTTAACTATGAAAGATATATTTTTGAGTTCTATAGTAAAGATGTGGAGCTTGAAAATGCTTACAAAAAAGTCAACGACAGCATATGTCTAACATTTATATTTAAGTTACAAAAAGTATTTTTTTTAATATTAGTATAGATAATTTAATTTATTAACATTATTATGCCCAACGAAGTGGGCACGGGTCAGCTAGTTTTTAATAAAGAGGTTAGATTAATTACTTCCGCCAATGTTCTATCGGTTTAAGACAGTTGAGGCTATTCATAAATAACTTTTTTTATCCTGATTTTCATACGGAATTGGGACGCGGATGACCACGAATTCTCGTATGAACGCAGCTATTATTTGAGACCCTGTAACTTATTATACAATAGAATAGTGCAATACTTCAAGGCTAATGTTCTTGTGCGGTCAAACACAATGATCAAATTAAGAACACCATATACGTTACCTATCGTTACAATAGCAAAACAGTCATAACAACCGACCACAAAAGGTTTGATGTGACATTGATAGTAGTAAGCAAACATTTTGTTATGATATGTGGGCTTTACTGTTTGATCCTAGTGGTAATCCGAGAGAATTGAATAACAAGTAACCGGTGTAGTTATAAGTATTATTATTTATTTTTAACCTATTCCGTCCCACTGCAGTATGCCTAGCATGAAGACCAAAACACGATACGATAAAGCGATATAACTACATCAACTCTCAAAATATGATAGATAAAGCCGACATGTTGAATTTTTATTATAAATTGTAAAAATTATGATAAAAATTCAACATGTCAGGCAACAGGCAGGGCAAAGGCCTTCCTCCCCTCCTTCCACTGTTCCCTGTACAGTGCCAGCTGGTGTAATATTAAAAAAAAAATTAACAAAAAAGTGAAAAATTTCCGACGATGTTATCAAATCCGGAAAAATGTAAATAAATATTTACATTATGATTAATTAGTAAAGTTTATGCGATTTTTATTCGAGAAATAAAAGTACTCATTAATATGAATTATAAAGAGTAGCGGTCCAAGAAACGTACCTTGAAGAACACCTCAACTCCATAGATGAGGAAGAATATCACTACAATGAGCAGCAGGACAGCGTAACATCCGTTGAATACGTGTTGATAGAATGTCTGAAACAACATACACGTTATGAATTTACATACTTTATATACCTTTATATATCTTACGTTTCAATAGCTGGAATGTTTCGTCGAAGGCTTACGTTGTTTCCATTTCAAATACCAAAACTTTAAACTGTTTAGTCTGAGTTAATGCCAGCAAGTATGATTAAGTAGAGCTAGCCTATATACATTATCTAAGTATTTTTAACCGACTTTAAAAAAAGGTAAAGGTTGTTGAAACGTCACCACCTTCTTTTGATGAGAATGGGTTACGATTACGAGTTACAGTTTAGAGTATCTAGTCCCTTTTAGAATAAAATTTTTGGTAATAATGCAGTGGTCTCAAACGTCAAATTGCGAAATCGGTAATCGTAAAAAAAAAAAAACAAAATTAATTCCTAAGCATTATATAAATAAAAGAAAAAAATGGATTGCTAGTTTCTAAAATGTAAAAAACTGTGAAAAAACATCGGAATTTTAGTAGAAGCTACCCAAAATGCTAAAATATCGAAAAATCGGTAGTTTCGAGACCTTTGGCTGACAGGCAACGCCCAGTTCAAAACACTGGACGCACAGAACATGAAATGCAAAAGTATCCTTTAAGTGCAAATAAAAGTATTCTAAAGCGTAAGCTACAGTATTTTGGTCATATCATGCTCAATGATAAGTACGAACTGCTCCATCTACTGATGCAAGAAAAAATCCAAGGGAAGCGACCACCCCTAAGGAGGCGCACTTCATGGCTTAAGCACCTCTGGACATGGTTTAAGCAAAGCACTAGATCCCTTTTCCGTGCAGCAGCATCAAAAGCAAAAATAGCCCTAATGATAGCAAACCTCTGGTAGGAAATGGCACCTCAAGAAGAATTATTCTCTACGGAGCTGCACCTAGATAAATTTTACAGTAAGTGATCAAGTTCTTAAGATAATCCTTACCCGTTTCTCAGCAGTAGTAGCTCCAACGTTAGTGGTGAGGACCTCGGCTGCCAGCAGCGAGTAGCTGATCAGGTTGAAGGTAACGAAGGCAAGGAAGGATTTAGACAGGAACCTGGGACGCTCCCATCTGATGTCTCGGAGGTGGAACACCTGGTGACAATACAAACTTTGAGGCCAATTCTTAAAGAACAAAAACAAATAAATGCAATTGTTTATTTGCTAGATTTTAGATAGGTAGATTTTTATCTTATCTATAAATTAAATATTTGAAGACCTGACTGACTGTATATCAACGCACTGTCAAACCAATTAATGGACGGATGGGGACAAAAATTTTGTATATTTGGCGCTCGCGTCGTATCATAAACAATAATTTAGCAGGAAGTAACGTAACATATCGTGCTGGCGGACAAATTCTAGTGGCCCTATTGGGCAGAATAGTATTGGCCGGGTTTGCTATAACGAATAAATCAAACGATGAAGATCTGAAAGCACGCGAGTAAAGTCGTGGCGCGGTGCTAGTCTATGAATAGCATTAAAAGATACGCACTAGGCATTATTAAAGAAGAATACAAAGAAAAGTAATAACAACAGTAACAATCTAACATTTGCAAGGTCATCTAAACTAGATAATCTAAAGGACCTCTATCAACAATCCTAGATAAACAGACAAACTTGTTTACACATATCATTATGTACTGTTAGGACGCTTAATGCAATGTCGAGTACGAAACCAAGTCCAAGGTAGTTAAATAGAAATCAATAACGAAGGTAAAATATAAACTACTTATTAAAACATAGATTATAAATAGGTATAACAGTTACTACATGTAGAACAATTAAATTTGAAACCAAATAGAATCCGTCTAAAGTAATCGATACCGCAAGAAATCCTACCAACGGCAAATTAAATTAAAAAGAAGTAATATATTTGGTAATAAGCACATGATAATCAAGGAAACATAAACGAAGAGAACTGAACATATGCAAAAACAAAGAACACAAAAGAAGCTGGTAACAAAAACAACATTGGAAAGGATTCGTGTGCCGTCAAAAATGGCCAAAAAATTACAGGCAGATGTCAGAGGAAATAACTGATGGATTCAAAGAATCGTAAAAGGAACAAGTTTGAAATTTTTTGGAATGCCAGACAGGGACAAACACGCAGTTCTGTCCCTGTCGCCGTTTACTGCCCTTGATATTCACAAAGGTACAGGCAGATAAGATGTCAAAGAAAATAACAGATCTATTCAAATAATCATGAAAGGATAAGAAACGAGAAGTTTTATAATCGTTTTGAAAGCCAGACAAAAACATAGTTAAAAAAATACGTCGCTGTTTGGCTTCCAGTACGATTTCAAAGCTTAAGAAAGACATTACGTCTGCGGTTGCTGTAGACTAGATTAGTAAAGACGGACTATAACTTAAACCAAGTAATAATTAAGCAATAGCATTTACTAACCTACAATTAGACAACACTTATAAGTTAACAAAAGAATCATTGGCGTAATAAGGCCCTTTGAGATCCGTGACAACTTCGTCGAATTGAGGTTTTCTTTCAATTCAATGGAGATCAACTAAACGTCGCAGATTCCTATCAGAAATCCCTTTATAAATATAATAATAATAATACAAAATCTTTACTTTTTGACATAGGACCATAACATTTATACCAACGTTTTAGAGTAGGTCAATGAATGTAGAAACGTTTAACACCATTAAGAACACAATATAGACTTTTAGACGTAATTCTGACTAAGTATAATCTGCTGTATCAACTTCTGCCACGCTTTCTATCTTACTTTTATTTTTTTTATTTGAATTTTTGTATACATACTTTTTTCTTGTTATTATTTTTTGAAGGCTTGTGGCATTTTGGTACCTTCGCAGCCCCTTAAATACGCCACTACATAGTCACTATCACTACATAGTATAAAATAAAGTCGCTTTCTCTGTCCCTATTTCCCTTTGTATGCTTAAATCTTTAAAACTACGCAACGGATTTTGATGCGGTTTTTTTAATAGATAGAGTAATTCAAGCGGAAGGGGTATATGTATAATACATGCATAATATAGCCGTGCGAAGCCGGGGCGGGTCGCTAGTATATAATATAATCTACTCAGTACCTACTATGATTCCACAGGTGGACTCTACTAAATGACACCGATGCAATGGCACAATTGGTTTCGTTAAAACAATTGAATTAACGACCGGGTTGAGACGGTGACGATAATTGAATAATGTGGTATAACTGAGAACGTATTCTTTACAACAGAAAAACTTTGTGTGTAAATTGTTGAATGCAGAAAAATGGTTGTCTGTAAAGTCGGTTTACGGACGATAAATTTAGATAGATAGATAGATAAACACTTTATTTGTACAACACACAAAACGTTGAAAAAAATCAAAAAGTACAAGAAAGCTTATGCGTTAAGCTTATGCTTGTGCTTTTGCGTTATTTACGTGGTAACGTCATAAGAAAACATGGTTACCTTGTCAATAACGTTGCTATGGTTACTTGTCAATAACGTTGCTATGGTTACTTGTCAATAACATGACGCATGACGTCACTTTTTTGTGAGTGCAGGTGTTTATCGATTTATAAAACCATCGCGTCAAAAATATTTAGGGACATTGGTCATCGCAACGCATGCCTTCTCTTTCTTTTCCTATTTTCATGTTGTTTATTTTATTTTTGTAAATTATTTTTGTGGCTTTTGTTTCTGTCATTATTATTTGTTTGTAATCACTTACTCTATTGAATGTTTTATCAATGGTCGCCATCCCAAATTATTTTTATTTTCAAAATGGCGGTATTGTAGGTACTATGCCAAAATGTACAATGGTCTTTTAAAAAATGTTTGTTTGCGTGTAGTTAATCTTGCAAACGAACATATTAGAACGGTATTTTTAGCACAAATATCAAATTGCTTGTGATAATTGCTTGTAAAATTATGTTTAAATCTATTAAATGGTTTCCATCCGGTCGATGAGTCTTAACACTAAATACAGTGTGTTATAAAAATCCAGCAATCCCTCTTCTTCTTCTTTTCGTATAGTGGTGTGGCTCACCTATTGTTAGAGTTTTCATATCGTCTTAAGGCCTCTAACTTGACCAACGGCTTAACGTGCCTTCCGAAGCACGGAGGGGATCACGAAAACACATTTTTACCACACTACTAATTGGCTACCCACCCATCGAAGTAATGACCGCACCAGGTGTCGTCGCTTAACCCACACGACCGTAAACGATCAGCAAGAGTCGCTTAGTTGTGAGCCTCCTCGTAATACCTCTTAAATACTAATAGGTACCCCACTGACGTAGGTTGCCTGGAAGGGATCGCTTTGAGCGATAAGGCCGCCCTTTGTAACACTTAGACTTAAGCTTTGTTTTTTTATATTTTATGTAATTTAAAAATGGTATTTGCAATAAAGAATTTATCTATCTATCTATCTATCTGACATTACAAAAAAATGCATGAAAAACAAGAATTAAAGATCGGTTTTCATTATGAGTTCAAGTCGCGAAAACCCTTAGAAAATACTACAAAAGAATTAAGTAAGTATTTTAATTTAAAGTTCAGGATCATAACTCTAATTTTAGGAAATTTCCAAGGTTGGCAACACCAATATTAGCTTCAGCGAGCGAGTATGAAGTAATGCGAGAAATAATGGTGTTGTCACATTTTAAAAATTTCCACAAAATATAGGAATAATTTTCCGAAAAAAAAAAATTGTGGTAGGTTTATAAATTCGAAAAACAGCAGATTTTTTAAAACAAATGTCATTCAGACATAGAACAGTAGATAAAACTTAAAAAATAAGTACAAATTTAAGGTTAATAACCTCTCCGTGCAAGGAACAGCTGATTTTCAGGTAAACTTAACCTCAAAATTTTCAAAAAATGTTAAAATTCCCAAAAGTCGTACACCAAAAGTTGTTTGTTTAGGTGTACAGAAGTAGCCCTCAACGGCTTGCTAGTATAATTACCAATAACCCTGTATAATTTAGGATATAGTCCTGAAGGCCCATGTAAAAGATTAATATTCGTTTTGTATTCAGTTTATTTTAATCAAAATCTATTACTAAATTAAATAAATGAATGAATTATTTTCAATAATATTTGTTTTTGCATAAAAAAAAACTGGTTGCCTGTAAAGTCGGTATACGGGCGAAAGTTTTACGTGACAACAACTGTGCTCGAGTGGAAGGGACGCGTGCCTTTCACTTTTTATGTCTGTCTCTCTCGCTCTTAGGCGGGCTAACCATGCCCGCGTGCCTCTCACTCGCTCTCATTGTGAGCGCATAACGTCAGCGGAGCGTAACGCAGTTTCTTGAAGTGTCACCCGGCAAAACCAATTTATAAAACGTTGTCACGTCAATATAGACACGTGTATGTAACCGAAGCGAGGTGGTTTAGATTTCAAATTTACTAATAATCTAATTGTGATAATATAACTGGTATGTCCTGTTATAATATGTAAACAATCAGTTTACGGATTTGTTGTGAAACGTCATCGAACAAGTTTCTTATTTGGCATACAAACATAACTCATAATAGCATTCCAAAAACGTTGCTTTTAGGGTTCCGCAACTGATGATGACAAAACGGGTCGTTTACTTGAATGCGGACTGTTTTCCGCAACTAGACCTCTTAAATTGGGTCCAGCCACCATACTTCCTCTCAGTGTCTTGAGAAAAAAAAGTGTGTGTGTGTCAGCTCCGACGCACGATTGGACCTATTTCAGACCCATTGTCTGAACAGACACAAAAATTTAGCGGATGGGAAAGCAATTTGTTTTCGAGTTACTGAGGATTTTGACTTAACAAGGTTCGAGTTATCGAGAATACACTGTATGATACTTTTATTTTTATTTGTTTTTTAATTTTTTTTAATGAAAGTATCTGGCTTGCATTCTATAAGAGAGAGAGAGACAGACAGAGAAACATGCGCACGCCGCACGGCTTACAATAGCTTACTATAGCAAAAATTGTCATTACAACTTTTTGTGAGAATTTTTTCCGTCAGCCCCCTTTCACAACGCGCGATATGGAACTATCGTTCCAATTAAATATCTAATAAATACAAAGCACACATGTTCATATATACAATACATACAATATGTATACAATACATACAATATGTATACAATACATACAATATGTATACAAATACATACACAAGTATACAAGCTAGTCACACACACATTGAAAAGTGAAAGATGCGCAGAATAGGTTCCGCACCGAAAACGTAACGAGGTCATTCATCAGTAGATTTCACCCCTTACATTTTTCTCATACCGGGCGCCTTATATATGAAAATCGATTCTCAAGGAGTAAACTCCAATAAATTGTCAATACGTTTGGAGCCAACGAAGCCGCTGCTTTCATCACGATGTTTTCCTTTACCGTAAAAGTATCGGTTTTGTCTGTTCACGCTTAACGGCTTCCCTACGCTCAAGGGTACCCCTGTCAAGAACTATCACACGATTAACGGCTCCCCTGTCTACCTACAGGGTAGGTAGGTACGGTCGGCTGCATAATTGCAGAAAGTCGCACGATGCAATAGCTTTTTAAATATCTACATGTGTACAGAACCCTCGTTTCGCGAGTCCGATTCGTACTTGACCGTTTGTTTTTATAAAAACAAAGATTTTTTTTAATGAATAACTCAGCCCTTCGTCACGTCATTAATTCTATGCCCAAATCTTGTTTCTAATTTGTTATTTCCTTATTTTTTCACTAGGTTAATAAAATAACGGTCTTTATTGCGTCTTTAAGCGAGGTTAATTAGAACAACTGGCATTGAGAGTGACCCTTTAATAGGTCTAGAAGATGTGTGGATTAGCTATAGTTCACTAGTACTTATTAAAAAACATTTAATACATACATAAAAGTTTTTAATAGGTAACAACGGTAATAAGTTTTTAAAAGTACGGACAATAGTCCGTATATTACATAAAACGTTTTTAATCACTTCACTACATAGTATAAAACAAAGTCGCTTTTTCTGTCCCTATATCCCTATATCCGCACGGCTATATTATGCATGTATTATACATATAAACCTTTCTCTTGAACCACTCTATCTATTAAAAAAAACCGCATCAAAATCCGTTGCGTAGTTTTAAAGATCTAAGCATACAAAGGGAAATAGGGACATAGGGACGGCGAAAAGTGACTTTATTTTATACTATGTAGTGATAGTGAAGTAATAGTGATGTAGTGATAGTGAAGTGAAGTGATAGGTATGCGACGAATTGAGAACCTTCAGCTTTTTTAAAGTCGATTAAATAATATATTTAGAACTAGGTAGGTTAAAGATGTGAGAAACACGTTTTAGATCAACATTTTCACGATGTCAAGAGACGCGAGTTCCTTAAGGTAACCTTTGTAAACGATAAACTTTGCCAAAATTTGCGTATTTACACCGAAATTGAGGTTAAACATTTAAATTCAATGTAAATACATGTGCTGAATAACTATTAAAGATTGCGAAAGTGTTTAAGAAAATTGTTATTTATGTTGTAAGAAAATTAAGGGCCAAATAGGCCAAATGCAAGAAAATTGAAAAAATATTGATTAAAATAAATAGATTTATTGATTTACTTTTGCAATATACTAAACTAGCTGCGCCCCACGGTTTCACCCGCGTAAGTCCCGATCCCGTGGGAAAATCAAAATAAAAAGTAGCCTATAGCCTTCCTCCATAAATTGACTATTCAACACAAAAATATTTTTTTACTTTTAAATATTTATAAATCAATATTTGTTTAAGGCGGGAATTGAACCCACAACCTTTAGCGTCGCAGGCGAGTGTTCACCGTCCGCGCCACAGAGGTCGTCATCACTACATAGTATAAAATAAAGTCACTTTTCGCCGTCCCTATATCCCTATGTCCCTTTGTATGCTTAGATTTTTAAAACTACGCAACGGATTTTGATGCGGTTTTTTTAATAGATAGAGTGATTCAAGAGGAAGGTTTATATGTATAATACATGCATAATATAGCCGTGCGAAGCCGGGGCGGGTCGCTAGTATAAAAAGAAACTACTACTAACCACCTACATAACTATATTAGATTTCAACTTGCTAGCTCCCGTTTCTGAGAAAATCGGTGGTGACACACGGACAGACGGACAAGACATCATAAGGGTCCCTTTTTTATCTTTTGAGGTACAGCAGAAGATAATTACCTTTTTTCCCATATACCTACCCACAGAACGGGACTGAAGGACCTTTTTCCCGATATACCCACAGGATAGAAATTGCGCGTAAAACCGCACAAAACATCCCTCTCTCTTTACCCGACTGCGCGTCACAAAGGAGTGTTATGTATTTATTACATATCTACTTACATCATTCGGCCTAGCCATAAATCAAGTGTCAAGTTCACCGTCGACCTTGTTTGATATGTTTTGGTGTAAAATTCATTCACACGGATCAAGGCGAAGGCATGTACACTACGTCTGACCTACAGTTATCGACAGATGTTTTGTTAACTCATAGATTCTTATAATACCTGTGATAAAACCTAATTTGGGGTTACTCGTACTGGTAATCTATACTTGTAATATTATATACAGACTGAATTTTTTACGTGGGCCTTCAGGGCTATATCCTAAACTATAAGAGTTAGCGAAAAATGGATCACGTGCCCGATTTTGACGAAAACTAAAATTGCATGATTATTGAAAAAGTCATATTACCCTAGCCAGGAATCGAACCTGTTGATTTTGCAAAAAATATCCTACATTTTTATACCAATGGATAGTTTTGCCGATAGATATCAATTCTTGGAAACAAACATAGTATGGCAAATCGAAGGAAATAGCGAATTATTGTAGGTTGTCTACAATTTTCATCTTTACGTCTCTGGCAAAATAACGTATGTGCACCTTTTGTTCGACGATTTTTGGAAATCAGAACATTTGTTTATAAATTTTAGAGAACTTGGTGTTGTTCTAATGTCTTTATTTGATGATACTTCTTGCTTCAAGGAACATTATATTCTGTGTAGGTACGCTGCCTATCAGCTAATAGCCATTGTCAGAGGCAAAACTAAGTTACCTCGTATGAATTAAATAATAAATAAATATTGCAGGACATTCTACACATCGCCATCTAGCCGCAAGCTAAGTAACTAGACTTGTGTTATGGGTGCTAGACAACGGATATACTACTTATATAAAATAAATAAATAAATAAATATTGCAGGACATTCCACACGTCGCCATCTAGCCCCAAGCTAAGTAACTAGACTTGTGTTATGGGTGCTAGACAACGGATATACTACTTATATACTTTTCTTTTGTAAATATCACTACATAGTATAAAACAAAGTCGCTTTTTCTGTCCCTATTTCCCTTTGACTGCTTAAATCTTTAAAACTACGCAACGGATTTTGATGGGGTTTTTTTTAATAGATAGAGTGATTCAAGAGGAAGGTTTATATGTATAATACATGCATAATATAGCCGTGCGAAGCCGGGGCGGGTCGCTAGTATACTTATAATACATAGAAACAACCAGACCACAGACAAATATCTAAGCATAAATACTTGTCTGAGGCGGGAATGGAACCCGCAACCCTGTGATTGGCAGTCCGGCATGGTGACCATTGTGCCATCTGGGTCGTCATTGGAGGCTTTAAGCTTAAATTCAACATAACAATTAGTTTTACAATAAAACCGTAAACAAGTTTTTGCAAACCTATAAAAAGAATATTTTTTTATGAAATCATTCCCTTAATTGTTTCGGAATTTAATTCGTATACTATTTCGTCGTTATTAATTAAGATTTTTAGTTAAAATGAAAGAATATGACGCAAAATGGACGTAAACGTTTTTTTTTATTCAATACAGAAGAAGTATTTTGTTTTAGGGTACGGTTATGCCGAAGATACGTCGTACATCGATGTCAACTCCATGTAAAACAAATCTATGGAAATTATGGCGCACGCACATGTCGTAAGATGCATCATTGCGATATCTATGTCTATGTGCCCTGGCTTGTGATTAGTCAAATCAAATTCACTGCGCCCCGCACTGCTTCGTATCTACTTCTTCTTCTTCTCGTATAGTAGTGTGGCTCACCTATTGTTAGAGTTTTCAGATCGCCTTAAGGCCTCTAACTTGACCTAACAACAGCTACTAGAGGTAGCAACCGAGACCAACGGCTTAACGTGCCTTCCGAAGCACGGAGGGGCTTACGAAAATATATTTTTGCCACACTACTAATTGGCCACCCATCGAAGTAATGACCGCACCAGGCGTCGCTTAACCCACATGACCATAAATGATCAGCGAGTGTCGCTTAGCTGTGAGCCTCCTCGTATCTACTATACTTTTGCGAAGCCGATGTGCAATACATCATCCGTATAGCCCTACCTTGTGCTTGATAGTTGAAGACCTTTGAATAATAATTACGATAAATTGTAGTTAAAATCAGAAAATCTAAATCTAATTAAGCATACAAAAGAATAAAAAAAATACTTTGACTTTGAGGTATCATAATACGACTTACCCTGCTCAATTTAATAATAATAATAATAATTCATAATTCATTTATTTCATTTCATACACATGGGTACATATAAAGATCTTAAATCGAAAAAGAGAATCGAATTTAAGTTAATTATGATAGCTTAATGAGTTAATATAATAAGATTAAATGGAGTAGGCTTATCTAGCACCAATACCAGCTGCTGGGCAAGCCTACTCTCAGCTTAGTCGACCATGTGCAGAGAAAAGAACTCGCGAATACGCCTGGAGGTATGATATAAAAATTACGCAACCTTTTACGTCGAATCTAAGGGCCAGAAAGATGACACAATACCATAAAAATTAATAACATAATATTAAACCGAAAGCCCATAATATCCACTAAACGTGGCTTTGAATTTTATAAACATTGAAATACGTCATTGCTCGTCATCGACATTTTGTAATACTTGTTATAAAAAAAAATAGTAACATAACTCATATTAGATTTTTTCTAAGCTAGAAGCAAGAGGCGGTTGGTCTGAGGGTTATTTTATTAGTACAATACAAAATACTGTTTCATAACATATGAAGCCGAATCTTTTGTACTTAACCGAAAATAAAAACTTAAACGCACAGTTAACAAAAAAAAATTGTTCGCAGGTGAATCAAAACTAAAAAATCTTATATTTACTTAGGTTGTCGCGACTTGAACTAATAATAAAACTATTTTAAGTAGGGTCCATACGCCAACGACCTTGCTACACAGGCTACTAAATAGTTACTACTGGCACCGGTGGAAATTGTTGATTGTTACGAATGTGTTTTGTATTTCTCGAAAGTGCTGAGATGAGATTGTAGGCGAGACTTTAACCGATATTTTTGTATAACTTTGAGGCAAAAAAATTCCTATAGTTTTGAAGCTATCCTAAAATTATGAATTAAAACTAGTATAACTTTGATTACCCCAAAATAGCGGTAAACATCTCACCTACAATTCCATCTCAGAACTTTTGAGAACAAAACACATTCGATTTTTTTGGGGCGCGTCGGGCGAACACCCGACTGCGACGCAGAAGGTTGCGGGTTCGATTCCCGCCGGGAACAAGTATTAATGCTGACCATAAATTCTTGTTTCTGGTTCTGGGTGTTTCCTATATGTATAATATGTATATATTTACAAAAAAAAAGTATATAAGTAGTTTATCCGTTATCTGGCACCCATAACACAAGCATTAAGTTGCTTAGCTTGGGGCTGGATGGCGATGTGTAATATGTCCTGAAATATTTATTATTTATTTATTTATTCGTTTTAATCAACAATGTTAGTTGTAACCGACAGATATTTCTGGCGCGTTGCGTTTGGCATCATAAATAGCCTTAATGGAAAACATCGAATTTATTCTGCTCTTTGATATAACCTGACGTTTAGAAAGTTTCACAGCTCAATAGCAATACTACTTCGAATCTTGCAATATACCTTAAAATTCAACCTCCATAGTGCCCTTCTGTTAACGTAGGGCTGACCATCATGGACTCACGGTCTTTAACCCCGGTTCGATACCCGGTATAAGTTGGCACAACCTTAATTAATATAAACCATGCCCTTGATAACACTAACTTCCTAATTAGACCGGTTAAACTATAGGTTAAACTGATGTTGTACCTACTTGACATTGAAAAGTTCGCGGCCTTATAATTACTAAATGTAAAAGGAATTTAACAGATAAATCAGATCCTTATTAAATAATTATTAGTAAGTAACAAACAGACAGACATGATATTGAAAAATTATATATTTTTAAAGAGATAAATATATTAACGCTCTATTCACAATATATCTACGAAAACTTGCTCTACGTTCAAAAAAATCCTGATATTTTCCGTAAAAACAGCGATATTCATAATTTCAATTTAAGAAATAAGGGTGAACTTACCGTGCCCGGTAGCAGGCTCCGGAAAATAAACAGGTCGTTTAATAGTACATGTGTGCTCTATTATAATAAATTACCTAAAGATGTATATGACATGTCCATTAACAGGTTCAAAACTTTTATAAAGCATAGATTGTGCAGTAAGGCATACTATGATACTTCGTCTTATCTTAATGATAAGAACCCATGGACATGACTTTAGTTGCTCCATTTCAAATAATACTTTCAAATACTGTAATATTGACCTTTGTGAGCGTGACCACATGAAAAAAAAAACCCCATGAGTTTCTTGTGCCTTCTTCTCATTGGTGGGCGCGTTCCGAAGGCACACATCCTAACTTAGTTTTTAAGACGTTTTTATGTGGTCCTGTATACTTTTAAGTATTAAGTATCCAAAGAAATAAAGATATTTGATTTGATTGATTTGATTTGATTTGATTTGATTTGTTCTACTACTTTTTTCTAAATCCCCTAGTCTAATTTTTTTTTCAATTGGCTTCCAAGTACAGTCTTTTTGTCATCTCTTTCTTTATTATAAGTACTAGCTGCGCCCCGCGGTTTCACCCGCGTAAGTCCCGATCCCGTGGGAATATCGGGATAAAAAGTAGCCTATGTGTTAATCCAGGTCTTCAGCTATCTAGGTACCGAGTTTCATCGCAATCGGTCCAGTAGTTTTTGCGTGAAGGAGTAACAAACATACATACACACGCACACACACACACAAACTTTCACATTTATAATATAGATAATCACCGTGTTTCATGCATTTGTAACGCTTAAAACAGATTTAACTGCTGAATTTAAGATTTTTTGTTTGTAACTAATAGGCACTGAAACTTAACTGATTTTGATGAAACTTTGTTTGATACTTTGAATCCTTAGTATCATAGGGTACTTTTAATTTCCATATTCCCATGGGAACAGGACTTACGCAAGTGAAAGTCCCTATACAATTTGTTGCTACGAAGGGGTTTTAAGACGAAAGCGGGTTGTTATAGACGTTCTAGTCGATGCGAACTTTTTTTCGAATTATCGAAAAAAGTTCGAATTTCCAAAGTCAAGTAGAACAAAGTTGTTCGCCTAGACGACGAGACCAACCCCCTTCGTTGAAACACATCACTACATAGTATAAAATAAAGTCGCTTTTTCTGTCCCTATTTCCCTTTGTATGCTTAGATCTTTAAAACTACGCAACGGATTTTGATGCGGTTTTTTTAGTAGATAGAGTGATTCAAGAGGAAGGTTTATAGGTATGTATAATACATACATAATATAGCCGTGCGAAGCCGGGGCGGGTCGCTAGTCACTACATAGTATAAAACAAAGTCGCTTTTTCTGTCCCTATTTCCCTTTGTATGCTTAGATCTTTAAAACTACGCAACGGATTTTGATGCGGTTTTTTTAGTAGATAGAGTGATTCAAGAGGAAGGTTTATAGGTATGTATAATACATACATAATATAGCCGTGCGAAGCCGGAGCGGGTCGCTAGTTTTATATATAACATTCTCGTGTCGCGGTGTTAGTTGCCAAACTCCACCTAAACGGCTGAACCGATTTGTATGAAATTTTTTATGTATATTCGTTAGGTTTGAAAAATCGAACACAATTCTATTTTTTCAATTTTTTTCATAAATATTTTTTTCGTATATTGCAAAACAACATTTGCCGGGACAGCTGGTATTTATCTTCTTCTTAATATATATAAATCTCGTGTCACAATGTTTGTCCTCAATGGACTCCTAAACCACTTAACCGATTATAATAAAATTCGCACACCATGTGCAGTTCGATCCAACTTGAGAGATAGGATAGCTTACATCCCGATATTCCCACGGGATCGGGAGTTACGCGGGTGAAACCGCGGAGCGCAGCTAGTAGTACATATAATCCCCACTGCTCGAAACCTTATTCATTTTTATGTGGAATCGTGAAAAAAAAATTGGTAAAGAAAAAAGGGGCTTTTATCGACAACAGTCGGTCGCGAGCGTCCAGCCTGCCTAGCATGAAGACCAAAACACGATACGATAAAGCGATATCACTACACCAACTCTCAAAATATGATACATAAAGCCGCCATGTTGAATTTTTATTATAAATTGCGATAAAAATTATGATAAAAATTAAACATGACGTCTTTATCTGTCATATTTTGAGAGTTGATGTAGTTATATCGCTTTATCGTATCGTGTTTTGGTCTTCATGCTAGGCATACTGGACAGACAATAGACTGCCCCCTCAGGTCCTATATCGATACGCTCATGACATTTAAGTCTTTAAAGTCGCGAATTATTTAGATACAATAAAATATTATTTATATGCTAAAAAATCATAGGTACATAACATACAAATTGCAATTCTTCTGCAACTATCTGAGGTTGTTTGAGGTCATACCGAATAGCGGTACCACATAAATAAGGAAAAATTTCATAAATAATATGTTGATCTTGATCCGAAATAAGTTCCTACCGGAACTATTAAACCTATTTTAGATAGATAGATAAATTTCCAAAGTCAAGTAGAACAAAGTTGTTCGCCTAGACGTCGAAAACAACCCCCTTCGTTGAAACACATCACCACATAGTATAAAACAAAGTCGCTTTTTCTGTCCCTATTTCCCTTTGTATGCTTAGATCGTTAAAACTACGCAACGGATTTTGATGCGGTTTTTTTTAATAGATAGAGTGATTCAAGAGGAAGGTTTATAGGTATGTATAATACATACATAATATAGCCGTGCGAAGCCGGAGCGGGTCGCTAGTTTTATATATAACATTCTCGTGTCGCGGTGTTAGTTGCCAAACTCCACCTAAACGGCTGAACCGATTTGTATGAAAATTTTTATGTATATCCGTTAGGTTTGAAAAATCGAACACAATTCTATTTTTTCAATTTTTTCCTTATATTTTTATTCGTATATTGCAAAACAACATTTGCCGGGACAGCTGGTATTTATATAAGTACATATAATCCCCACTTCTCGAAACCTTATTCATTTTTATGTGGAATCGTGAAAAAAAAATTGGTAAAGAAAAAAGACAACTCGATTTTAAGGGCTTTTATCGACAACAGTCGGTCGCGAGCGTCCAGTACCATTATTCACTAAGGTTCAAGTCGTTGGGCGCGCGTGATTAGGGGCGGAGGGGGAGAGGTTTTTGTATGGAAATCTCGCCCTAATCACGCGCGCCCAACGACTTGAAGCTTAGTGAATAATGGCCCAGGACCGACAATAGACTGCTCCCCCAGGTCCTATATCGATACGCTCATGACATTTAAGTCTTTAAAGTCGCGAAATTTATTTTAAAATTTAGTCGTACTGTCATTTTTAATTTTAAAGTGGTAACATTTATTTACAATTGTTAGGTTTGATTTGTTTGACTATTGATTTACAATATTTTTAATTCTTATTAATGTGTTTTTGTCTGACGGTACCTTTGCTACTGAGACGGTTTTGTGAAAGAAGATAATAAGTGGGATCAGTGGGATGAAATGGAAATTGAAAAATACTGTGGTATGAAACGCCTAAAATATTACGCGTTGGAAAAAAATAGTGGGATGAAAGAGTCGTCAATACGCCGAATTATTAAGATACAATAAAATATTATTTATATGCTAAAAAATTATAGGTACACATTGCAATTCTTCTGGAACTATGTGAGGTTGTTTGAGGTCATACCAAATAGCGGTACCACATATATAAGGAAAAGTTTCTTCACTATCATCACTACATAGTATAAAACAAAGTCGCTTTTTCTGTCCCTATTTCCCTTTGACTGCTTAGATCTTTAAAACTACGCAACGGATTTTGATGCGGTTTTTTTTAATAGATAGAGTGATTCAAGAGGAAGGTTTATATGTATAATACATGCATAATATAGCCGTGCGAAGCCGGGGCGGGTCGCTAGTAAATAATATGTTGATCTTGATCCGAAATAAGTTCCTACCGGAACTAAGAGTATTAAACCTATTTTAGATAGATAGATAAATCAGTAATTATTGCATCACACAAAGGCACATACATAATATTGCTAATACTAATTAATTATTAAAAAAAATGATTGTCTCTGAAGTAGGTTTACGGACGATAATTTTACGTGGTAATGTCATATAGAATCCGATGAAAAATTAAATTATTTTTTAATTTATATTTTTATTCCTTTTTTTTCATTTACATAAATAGGTAAGTTTTTTATTTCTTTTTAATTTACATTTTATTTTTCCTTTACATATTTTTTTCCTTTATAAGTCTTCTATTCGTCACTCGTCAATATAACACAAGCCCAGATGAGCGATATTAAACACAGACAGTGTCTGTCAAGTTGCGATTTAACAGGTATCTTTTAGGATACCTTTTCAGGGTTCCGTACCCTAAGACTCCGCTGATGGTCTGTCTGTCTGTCACTAGGCTGTAAGGCTGTTTGGGTGCGGAACCCTAAAAAACCGCGTGGCGATGTTAGTTTACCATATTTTGACATAACCTTAACCGTAGAAATCCAGGCCAAGGAAGTGTCTAAGCATATACATCAAATTAATAGATATGTGTTAATAATGCTAATTATAATATTATACGTTTATTGTCCTTTCCGAATTCGATGAGAGTATACAGGGTGGTCAATTTGAGTGGAATGGTTAGGGCGAAGGGTAGACGATCAGTTTATAATGTGGTTTAACAGTAAACCTTATATTAACCTTCAAATATTTGTAATATTGACCTTTGTGAGCGTGATCACATGAAAATAAACCCATGAGTTTCTTGTGCCTTTTTCTCATTGGTGACACATCCTCACTTAGTTTTTAAGACGTTTCTATGTGATCTTTGTACAAAATATACTTATACATCCAAATGAATAAAGAAATTTGACTTTGACTTTGACAGTATTATAAATACTGATGGATTACATTCCATCGACGGAATAAACAGGCAAGGCATGCATTGTAAATACTGATCCATCAATACAATAGCTTACACGATCAGTAAATACCACGGTAAGTACATATTTGATAAATACTGATGAACCATATTATAAACTGAACGTCTAGCCTACGCCTTATACTTGATTTAGTACAAAATGTATGGAGATTATGTGATTTGTTTCTTGTTGTTTATGTAATAAAACTAGGGTTCTAGGGTAGTTCTACCTGCCCTTTAAATGAACCACCATGTATGTATAGGCAGAGTTTTTGAAGACCTTCTAAGTAATAAATCGTAAACAACTATAATAATTTTGTACCTACGTACAATATGGGTCATAAGTAAATGATCAGTTTGCTTCAATAATACTATCAATAAGTATTGGAGTTACGACCTTCTTCTAATAGACGTTACACACAAACTTAAATACTTGAATTAAAAAAAGTACTCAGTATGATTATTATTTCCAACATATTAGCTATATCTCTAGTTGTGTGAGTGGTATACAAGCCGCCACCCGCTACACCAACCGATGTGGGTTCGATCCACAGGTTACGTTGTTATAATGTTCAAATAGTTTTTAGGTCTATAGGTCAGCGTTTGACCACTATCACACCTGCCTGATGGTAGGTGACGATGCGGCCTAAGATGTAACACGCCTTCCTAGAAGATACCTATTCACTCGCGACTTGAAAACCCCCAAATTGTACACGTCAGGAAAGACAGACGCAGGCAACCGATTCCATTCCCTTGCCGTGTGATTAGTGCTTCACAGGATTGTAAACGTTACGGTGGGCAGAGACCGTGGATTTTACAATCCACGGTCAAAAGTCTCTACCCACCGTAACGTTTACAATCCTGTGAAGCACTATTTGAACATTATAACAACGTTACCTGTGAATCGAACCCACGTCGGTTGGTGTAGCGGGTTGCGGCTTATAGCACTCACACAAATAGCTAACATGTTAAAATAATAATCACACTGTAGGTAATTTTAATTCAAGCATTTAAGTTTGTGTGTAACGTCTATTAGAAGAAGGTCATAACTCCAATACTTGTTGATAGTATTATTGTAGCAAACTGATCATTTACTTGACCCATACTGTACCTAGAGTACCTACTACAACCTTTATTGAAATCAGTTATTTTTACTAAAGTTGTTCCGAATCGCTTGATAAATCAGGATTTATCTCTAGCCAATCCTGATTTCGTAGAATCAAATTTCATAAATCCTATGAAGCTGTATTGGCCTAGTGATAGATACCTCGACTTTCATTCCGAAGGTCGTGGATTCGTATCCCGGATTTTTGTACCAATGGATTTCTCTTAGGCATATATTATGTGCGCTAATTGACATTGCTCTTACGGTGAAGGAAAACATCGTGATGAAACCCGCGGCGTATTTGGCTTCAGACGTATTGATAAGTTTTTTTCCTCATGGACACGGTCGACTAAGCCGAGAGGGTACAATTACCCTCTCAGTTTAGTCTCGATTTTTTGTTGCTTCCAAATACACATCTTTCTTTCATTATTATAATTATAAAATGTGAAAATATTATAATCTATAAGTACTAATATTATAAAGCTGAAGAGTTTGTTTGTTTGAACGCGCTAATCTCAAGAACTACTGGTTCTAATTGAAAAATTATTTTTGTGTTGGATAGTCCATTTATCGAGAAAGGCTATAGGCTACTTATTCCGAGATTCCCACGGGATCGGGACTTACGCGGGTGAAACCGCGGAGCGCTGCTAGTTAGACAATATAATCACTATCATCACTATCACTACATAGTATAAAACAAAGTCGCTTTTTCTGTCCCTATATATGTATGCTTAAATCTTTAAAACTATGCAACGGATTTTGATGCGTTTTTTTTTTAATAGATAAAGTGATTCAAGAGGAAGGTTTATATGTATAATACATGCATAATATAGCCGTGCGAAGCCGGGGTGGGTCGCTCGTTATAAATATTTGCATATCATAAGGTCCGCCGACCGTAAGCTACAAGTAAGGCCAGCAAGGTAAAAGTCAAGGTTACTATACAAATCTCTAAATAACTCATTATCGGTTCAGTAGTTTGGTTTTGGTAAATACATTTTTTTATAAAATACTATCTGCGTGGCGCGGTTTCGACATACTTGCGTTAGATTTTTGGAACGAAGTTCCTTATCGCGGGATTTGGCGAGGGGACCTAGCCGAGAAAAAATGTAACGCGTTACGAAAATGGGGAACGAAAAACCGCAAAAGAAAGAGAGAATAAAGGAGAACGATCATTTTTTTTCTGTTTTTAATATTGGTTGTTATTGCGGCAACAGTGTGAAAATTTCAACTGTCTAGCTATCACGGTTCATGAGATACAACCTAGTGACAGACAGACAGACGGACGTACATACCCACCTTCCTCCCATGGCCTTACCGACATCTTAGGTCTTAAAGGCCGAATCACGGGACATACGTTGGTTACTTGCTCTGGGCTTTTTCGCCAACGTACTCACTTAAGGTTCCGATGGTCGATCGTGTTTCCATACAAATGAATTTAGAGTGTTATCCATTTATTCTTTATGGAATTTGAAAAAACAAACGTTAAATCTACATAACAAGTAAATATAATTTTGTCTATTTCGTCGCCTACATGGGCTAGATACGACGAAATAGACAAATTATATTTAATTTAATATAATTTAATATTAAATAAATATAATTTTGTCTATTTCGTCGCCTACATGGGCTAGATATAGACTTGTTATATAGATTTAACTTTTGTTTTTACAAATTCCATAAAGAATAAATGGATAACATTCAAATTCATGTCCTGCAATATTTATATTTATTTATTATTTATTTGTATGGAAACACGATCGACCAGCGGAACCTTAAGTCCCTACATATCTGTAGGGACTTAAGTGAGTACATAGATAGACGGACGGACAGTGGAGTCATAGTAAAAGGGTGCTGTTTTTACATACCTTTGGGTAACGGACGGAACCCTTAAAACGGACAAGTCCGCTTACGGATACGACTTAGGCCGGTAGTTTGTTACAAGCCGCAGCCAAAGCCACCAGGAGATTGCTCCTTTAGCACAAAGTAAACGAAATTGCGTATTTTGCATTCCTGTGGCTTTAAGTTGGAACTTTTCCAAATGGATACATAAAGTGTGGTCATTTCATTGGAATTGAACCTTGTCGAAGTCAGTTATCATTATCCTAGCCTACTAATATTATAAATGTGAAAGTGTGTACGTATGTTTGTTACTCCTTCACGCAAAATCTACTGGACCGATTGCGATGAAACTTGGTATCTAGATAGCTGGGGACCTGGATTAACATATAGGCTATTTTTTATCCCCATATTCCCACGGGATCGGGACTTACGCGGGTGTAACCGCGGGGCGCAGCTAGTAATTTATAAAGGTACTTGTTATTAAAATAAAACTAAATAAACCGTTAATTTTATGAAATACCTTTCACCTTTTAAAAGAAACAAAACAAAATCGGTTCATCCGTTCGGGAGCTACATGCCACAGACAGACACACACACATACAGACACGTCAAACTTATACCATCCACCAAAATTTTAAAGTTTGTTAGAAGATAGTTCGAAGAAAGTAAATTAAAAAATGGTCACTCGTCACCATAACACAAGCCCAGATGAGCAATATTATTATTAAAAATATCTTGTTTCCTAACAGAAACGGACACCGGAACACCGGAACATGACACGTCATGTTCCGGTAACATGATACTTTTGTGCGAATGCAGGTGTTTTTATTAGACGTTATCACGTCAAAAACTTTATATTTCAGGGAAACTGAAAAATACTAAAGTTGTCAAAGAAGATTTAAGATTAACGGATACCTATATTTTTTTGTTAAACCCGACGTTTCGAGAACTTTGCAAAAGCCATGGTCACAGGCAAACATAGAAATCTATACTAATATTATAAAGAAGTAAAGTTTGTTAAATTGTAAGGATCGGAGGATTGTTGTTGTTTGGAGGGTTGTGTTGATCTCGGGATCTACTGAACCGATTTTAAAAATTCTTTCACCAATAGAAAGCTACATTATTGCTGAGTGTCATAGGCTATATAAAAAACTGAAAAATAAAAAGGCTTTTACGTGGTAGTCCGTTTTGCAAAGTGAATCGGAGAAAAAACGGTCGAATGAAAGCGTTTCTTACGAACGCTGCCTTAACTATGAAAGATATATTTTTGAGTTCTATAGAAAAGATGTGGAGCTTGAAAATGCCTACAAAAAAGTCAACGACAACATATGTCTAACTTTTATATTTAAGTTACAAAAAGTATTTTTTTTAATATTAGTATAGATAATTTAATTTTTAATATTAATAAAATAAATGCCCAACGAAGTGGGCACGGGTCAGCTAGTAGTTGAAATAATTTCATTTTAAGTTCAAGTCGCGAAAACCTTAGTCTGTAAAAGTTATTATTCCTATCCAACACTAGGAATTTCAACACAATTGAAAGCAGTAAAACGTTATCGATTGATTATTTTTTTAACCGACTTTAAAAAAAGGAGGAGGTTCTCATTGTTTTATTTTTTTGACGTGGAAAATCGGTAAGAAGTATAGGAAAGCCTATGTTTCAAAAAATAAATCAAATGAATCTTGTGAAGTCATAATGTGTAACGGATGTTGCTAATTTAACTTCTTTGGGTTAGATTATCCTAATTCTAACCAATATTAAACATCCGATATATTGTTTATTTATTTGTTAGTGGTATATCCGTTGTCTAGTACCCATAACACAAGTCTAGTTACTTAGCTTGGGACTAAATGGCGATGTGTGGAATATCCGGCAATATTTATTTACATATTTATTATTTACTAGCGACCCGCCCCGGTTTCGCACAGCTATATTATGCATGTATTATACATATAAACCTTCCTCTTGAATCACTCTATCTATTTAAAAAAACCGCATCAAAATCCGTTGCGTAGTTTTAAAGATTTAAGCATACATATGGATATAGGGACAAAGAAAGCGACTTTGTTTTATACTATGTAGTGATAGTGATTTATTTGTTCCCTCTTCCCGGTCAAACGACTGGACCGTTTTGGATGAAAATCGGCATGGTCGTAGTTTAGGGTATAGAGAACGACATATAATATTTTGATCCCGATATTTCCGGATTTACACGGGTGCAAAACATGAGGGGCAGTAGTGCTAATTTCATTATCAACAATTAATTCTATATATTTTAGGTCTACATAATATGTTTTTTCATCCCATCTATTCAAAAACGGACGTTTTATTCGCATATAAGTGCACCTAAAGTAGTACGTTTAGGTTCCCTTCAATAAGTGCGACTAAAAGTTGTACTGAAATCCATTATAACCCGCTAAACAGCGGGTTATAATGAGTTTTGAATTTGGAATATGAAACTTGTAATGTCTATCGCCAGAGACGACCAAGGGGGTCGAACGTCAAATACTGCACAAATTATGTATGAGTTGGCCGGTGAGACTCAAACCCCAAACAAAAAAAAAAGGCGGCAACTGATGTGCTGTGTATGTTTATTTATCTGATATTGCAATTTTATTGATTTCACAAAATGTATTCGTCAAGTAGTGAAGAGACCACAATATTAACACCGGAATCCGTGAAAATGGACGCAAAAAATGTAATACACAATATTTTACCCACTTAATGCCAGGAAATTTATTTAAAAGCCTATACTTAACAGTTTCGTCGATTGGAAAAATGCAAAAGGAGCAAAGACTTTTTCTGAAAATGTGTTCCTGGCTTACTTTCAGGATATAGCTAATGTTTCGAATATAAGATAAATGTTTAGGTTTGTATTATATTTTATCACTACATAGTATAAAACAAAGACGTTTCCCGCTGTCTGTCTGTCCCTATGTATGCTTAGATCTTTAAAACTACGCAACGGATTTTGGTTTTTTTAGTAGATAGGAGTGATTCAATAGAGGACGGTTTCAGTACATAAAACAAAACTACCACGCGTACGAAGTCGCGGGCAACAACTAGTAACAAATAAATATATTACAGCGATTTCTTGTTTCATTTTCTCATAGAGGGGGATGAAAAGTAGAGTGTACCACTCGGCATTAAAATTATTTTTTCCTCTGGCGATTTCCTTTGAATCCCTCTCTCCGTTCAGGATTCTATATAAGAATCCCTCGCTGCGCTCGGAATTCTACTCTAGAATCCTTCACTCCGGTCTGGATTCAAAATAACGCCCTCGCCCTAAAAATACAATTTTAATACCTTGTGACACAATCTACGATTTTTAAAATTACCTTTTAAAAAAAAACTGGCACCGAAATCCAAAAACACACACTTGTCGCTAATATTTTCAATTTTTTTATCACACTGAAAACTATTTTTCATCTATTTTTCATTTCATTGTTTTAGGCTTATTAAAAAAAACTGTTCACTTTTAACACTTTTTTTTTCTCAATTGTTTAATTTTTTTATTATATTAAACTGATAAATATTTTTTATTATTTAATTATTAAGGTTTTTTAAAAAATCTTTTTCCCTTTTTTTTTTTATTGTTCCGTGTTTTTGCTAGACCGGTTTAGCGACGCGCTTCATCTACGCGCGTTACTTTACAACTGAACGAACTTTTTGCCGTCTTAACTTCGTGATCAATGATTTTTACACGTGCAATTTATTAGGACTAGTTTCTGCCTGCGGCGTTACACGCCATTTCACCCGCTAAAGGGTGGAATTTCGAACACTTAGTGAATACAAAACTTCACGGGAACTCAATTTTCAAACATATCTTTATGATTAGCAGTGCAGCGGTATCAGTCAGCCAGTCATTAAAGTACTTACTATTTAATTTTGTAGGGCCGATTTTATCAACATGTTGTTCTGAGAATATCCCCCGCCAGCCTCTATGGTGGTTTTGTTTGAAGTCGGTATTCAAATAAATCGGCGTAAGAGGAAAGGGTACCGGCGCTCTCTCCATTCAAACGTAGTCTACTGTTTCCTCCCTGGATAATGGCACTAGAGCAAATATTTTTGTTGCATAAAACTTATTATAACTGCCATGACCAATGACCATGCCCCTATGTCTTGGTTTTTTTTTTCATTTTCGAATTATCATAGAAAGTAAGAGTTAAATAAACAAAACATATTTAAAAAATAAGACATAGGGCATGGTTTATGCAACAAAAATATTTGTGCTAGTGTCATTATCCAAGGAGGAAACAGTCGACTACGTTTGTATGGAGAGAGCGCCGGTACCCTTTCCTCTTAATATGCTATTGTAAAGCGTAGGCTAGACGTTCAGTTTATAATGCGGTTCATCAGTATTTGTCAAATACCATGGTATTTACTGATCGTGTAAGCTAGTGTATTGATGGCTGTGTGTATTTGATGGAATGTAATCCATCAGTATCTATCATACTGATGATACACATTATAAACTGAACGTCTAGCCTATGTCTCAACGATTTAACCTCAGGAATTCGAAAAAAAATGTGCTCTTTTTGAAGTGAAAACTTCTTATGGCGCGTTGGGCACTTTTGTGGGTGAGCATTTTCAACCGATCTCGCGACAGATTTTGACGCGACAGATGAGATTTTATTTGTGTTAGTCTTTTTGTTTAACTTATACTGCCATCTATTACACAAATTGAGAAACTTAGTTTCTAGAAAGACCGCTATTCGAATGTAGATGGCGCTGATTTAAATTTTTTACTGCCATCTAGCGATTAAAAAATAAACTATATTTGTTTAAGTGAGTGCTAATAGATGGCAGTAGCAGATCGTTTCAAGAAATAATCTATGAGAAATAACAAGTTTATTGTTTTTACTTCTGCCTGCACTGCCGGAGTGCGCTGTTTTTTTTTTAGCTACCATGGAGGTGACATCGAGGTGCGAGCTGCGAGCTGAGAGGCATCTTTCGCATGTTCGTGCCTTTAAGACCAATACTATGGTGGTGATTTTATGTACCATAAAATACCCATCATAAACTACGTCCGGCGTTTTAAGTAAACAGATGAGAGATAAAGAAGTAATTGCTCAAAAACCATCCAATTTACTTACAATAAAAGTAAACACACGTGAATGTTGTCATCATTTTAAATAGTTCAACGCGTTGGGCATAACAATGTGACAAGACAACTATTAAAACCTAATTCTTTAGTTATTTTCTTAAGTTATAGTCTAAGATTCCTTAAAGAACTACCTTCACCGAGCTGCTTTATGGACAAAAAGTATTTTATATCTATACTAATAATATAAAGCTTAAGAGTTTGTTTGTTTGAACGCGCTAATCTCAGGAACTGCTGGTTCGAATTGAAAAATTCTTTTTGTGTTGGATAGTCCATTTATTCATCATCATCATTATAATCCATTTAGATATAGCTGCGCCCCGCGGTTTCACACGCGTAAGCCCCGATCCCGTGGGAATATCAAAATAAATAGTAGCCTATAGCCTTCCTCGATAAATGGACTATCTAACACAAAATATTTTTTCAATTCAAACCAGTAGTTCCTGAGATTAGCGCGTTCAAACAAACAAACTCTTCCCCCCTTATTCCAAAACGAGGTTTAGGGATAGTCCGAGATGTGGATTTAAACCTTAGATTTAGACACAGATTTACTCGTGAACTATAGTCCAAACACTATCCCTATAAATTATATAGGGAACTATAGTCTAAACACTATCCCTATAGATTATTATGGATAGTGTTTAGACTATAGTTCACGAGTAAATCTGTGTCTAAATCGAAGGTTTAAAACCACATCTCTGACTATCCTTAAACCTTGTTTTGGAATAAGGGGGTTCGGATTTATAATATTAGTATAGATTAAACAGATCAAAAAATATATAGCAAATGGGTTGACTAAAAATTTCAGTCCAGAATATGATTAACAATTTTTATTTTTATTTTTTAACCTTTCACTGGTTTGGTTATTAGACAAATTCCATACCAATCGAAAGTATGTAGTTTATAGAATATGCAAACGTTAGGTTGGCTATTATTTCCCGTACCACAACACTTGGGTAGGCAGGTAAATCGATACTAATAATTGGCACTGGTCTGGTTAATGAATTAAAGTTAAGTTAAAATTAAAGATTATGTGTTTCATTGGTATGGAATTTGTATATTAACCAAACCAGTGAAATGTCTAAAAAAAAATAATTAATCAGAAGGCCAATTCTCGTAAATAACATTGTTCAAATTACATTTCAATATCATTTCGATCACAAATAATACCATCAAAGTAGCTCAAAACACCCTCAAAGTTAGCTTTTTGTAAAAAAACTGACTTTGAAGGTATCTTTTGCAATCGAAATGCAATCGGGATGATATTGAAATGTAATTTAAACAATATTATCTACGGGAATTGGCCTTCAGATGGAATTTTTTGTCAACCCATTTTTAATATTTAAATGACATTAAATACTTTTTATACATTAAGCAGCTCAGTGAAGGTCGTTATTAAAGGGATCTTGTACTATGAGGAAAAAGCATTTTATAAATTTCGTTTTGAGTTTAAAATACACAGATAGCTTTTTTGAGTTAAAAATTACCCAGATAAAAATCAAAAGGACCGTTATAAAATATTCTAGTCTGCGACATTTTTATGTACTAAAACCAGTTTGTCATTTAGGAAAATGGTAATAAGTCAATCTATGCTAATATAGCTGATGCCCGCGACTTCGTACGCGTGGTAGTTTTGTTTTATACTAGCGACCCGCCCCGGCTTCGCACGGCTGTATTATGCATTTATTATACATAATAACCTTCCTCTTGAATCACTCTATCTATAAAAAAAACCGCATCAAAATCCGTTGCGTAGTTTTAAAGATTTAAGCATACATAGGGAAATAGGGACAGAGAAAGCGACTTTGTTTTATACTATGTAGTGAAGATTCCTCTTGAATCACTTTATCTATTAAAAAAACCGCATCAAAATCCGTTGCATAGTTTTAAAAATCTAAGCATACATAGGGACAGACAAACAGCGGGAAGTAACTTTGTTTTATACTATGTATGTAGTGATTATAAAGAGGAAAGATTTTTTGTTTTTTTTTGTTTGTTTGTAACGAATAGGCTTCGAAACTTCTGGACCGATTTTGATGAAACTTGGTATGAGTATACATTGATTCATTGGGAGTAACGAACTTTTATCCCGATATTCCCACGGGATCTGGAGTTAAGCGGGTGAAACCGCGGAGCGCTGCTAGTTATAAATGAAATAATCATTCGTAAATTAATATCGATCGAGAGAAACAACGAAAAATAAATCTGAAATGGAATGACCTGCTGGTAGAATTTTAGGTCTTAAGGACCAAAAATGCAATACGCGGACGCCCGCACGATTTCATACAAAATTGCCCCGTCCGCGTCGCGGAGTGATTTTGTATGAAACCGCGCGGGCGTCCGCGTAACGCAGTTTTGGCCCTAAATAAGTGGTTAAAAAGCCGCTTTTAGGACTAAATTTTTCGACTACTTAAGAATAATGGCAAAACTTCAAACAAAAATTACTTGATTGCAAAGAGGTTAAGTTCTTGAAGTTCCTATATGTGTAAATGGCGTCAGATGTTGATGTAGAAAATGGAGAACATGTGACTTTAAATGCTTATATCTATTTTCCACATCTAGTTCACGAACTACCTATTACCTACCACTATCTATTTAGTTGCAATCTAGAAAAACGGCAAATTTTATTGTGTTTTTAAGCTATTGCATAGCTTTTATCGCGGGCTTTGAGCGCGGCGACCGAATCAAGAAATTCCGTAACGAAAATAAAACCTAACACCCCCCCACTCCGCCTACCATGTAGCTCGGCCGAGCGTTCCCTTAACGTGTATGTATTATGGTACGACTGTACGGAGCTCGCTCGATGCAATAGCTTTATCGCGGCAGTCCCCGAGTGCCACACGTTTTTTTTTCTTTTTGTGTACCTATATGCTCAAGTATTGCCTCGCCATCTTTATTTTTAGAGTTCCATACCCAAATGGTAAAACGGGACCCTATTACTAAGATTTCGCTGTCCGTCCGTCTGTCTGTCTGCCACCAGTCTGTATCTTATGAACCATGACAGTTAGAGAGTTGAAATTTTCACAGATGATTATTTATGTTGCCTAACAACAAATACTAAAAACAGAAAAAAGTAAATATTTTTTGAGTTTGTTTATAAGAATTTTAGGTTGTTAACATGTTTATTATTTTTTAGGCAATATTTTTTTGTTAATTATACCCCCAAAACGGCAGGCAAAAGACTTTTTTTTATTGTAATGTGCCATTTCGATTTTCAACTGGATATTTTTTTCAAATTAAGCAAGCAAGTCGGTCAAACAACCAAACTGAAACAGCTTTTTTAATGACAAGGACAAGGAATGTTGTTTATCCGTGTAAGTGCATCTGTACTTAAACCAAATATTTGTATCAGCACCTATCAGACACGTGCGCCGGCGCAAGAGTCTTGTATCTAATTCGAAGAATTGGCTTCTATTTTTTACAATAAGTATTTTAAAAGTCGCAATTGTAAAAAATCTTACAATCATTTTTTTTCCTAATAAAAATAATACATTATTGTGTTTTAAATTGGAATTGTAGCACAAACACAGTCGATGACGTCAATAGCTCATCTTTAAGGCTAACTCCATGAAAGTTTTGTATTTTTTCCTGTAAAATGTACTGGTACTGCCTGTGACGTCACAGTCGTGGCCGTCGTGTTTTGTCTTGTAATCAACAGATAATTAATCGTAAATTACTTAACAAAAATAAAAAAAATACAAAAATAAAAATTGTTATTAGGTATGTTGTTAAAGTTAAATCAGTTTTGTTTTTTTTATCGTTATCATTGAAAACATCTTAATTATGGTTAATACAGGTAGCGACATCTAGTATTGATCTATAGAAACATATCAACGCCATCTATCGAACTGTGGTTAAACTAAATCGACAAAAATCCATACTTACATGAAATTAGCGCCATCTATCGAAACAGACGTAAACTGCAACAGCAGTATCAGTTTAACTTTAGTAGTGTTCCACGTTTCAAACAGAGATGGCGCTGTAACCTTTAGAAGGTCATTGGATCGGTATCAGCCAAAATCTAGACACTTGAGTTTTTTATATACTAGTTCCTAATAATAGATGGCGCGCTATATAATCGCTATTCGATACATTTGTTGCAACTTTTAGTCGGCCAACTTGCTTGCACTTTGTACTTTTTCCACAGGAGAGTAAACTTATCGCGTATTAAAGTGAACTGCTTTACAATCGCGATTTCGCCCGCGAAGGGGATGAATCTCCCAAAAACTCTTTCTTAGATATCTACGCCATAGCTATGCGCCAAATTTTAGCCCGATACATCAATTTGGTTTGAGCTGTGCTTTAATTTAACAGTCAGTCAATCAGTCAGTGTACTTTAAATACATTTTTTGATGATTGTATTAAATAAAAAACTTACCTCAGCCCAAAAGCAGACGATCAGCGATGATCCAGATATCAGAAGTGGATAGTAAGCTGATAGCAGACTCGTCGCCCATCCTTCTTGGAACGCCGACTGGTGACAAACATTAATAAATTATAATAAACTAGCGACCCGCTCCGGCTTCGCACGGCTATATTATGCATGTATTATACATACCTATAAACCTTCCTCTTGAATCACTCTATCTATTAAAAAAAACCGCATCAAAATCCGTTGCATAATTTAAGATCTAAGCATACAAAGGGAAATAGGGACAGAAAAAGCGACTTTGTTTTATACTATGTAGTGATAGTGATAGTGACTATGTAGTGATAAATATTGTACGAGATTGCAAACAGCGCCATCTATCCTTAAAGAACTCATTATGTTATGGAAACCAGACAATTATAAAATATGTAGTTAAAATACCATAAAAAAATTTTTTTTTGTATTTGTAATGAATAGACTCTGAAATTACTGGACTGATTTTGATTAAACTTGATACGATACATGGAATTCATAGGATTAACATAGGCTTTTTTAGGCTAAGCGGCAGCCAAGCATGCTTGGTTGCAGCTTTTAGCTAAGGTCGATCCATTTGGGTCAGCACACGACTCCTCTTTTAAGTTTTTTTTTTTTAATTTTTATGTCACTTTTGTTTTTTTTAAGTCATTTTTAACCGACTTCAAAAAAAGGAGGAGGTTCTCAATTCGTTTGTATGTATTCTTTTTATCGATGTCCGCGCATATCTTCTTTGTTTATCAACCGATTTTGTTGAATCTTTTTCTGTTGGAAAGGGTCTATCTCAAGGGTGGTCCCATAAAAATTTGGTGAAGATCTGACGAGGATCTTTGCAGTGATTTTTAAGCTATTGCATAGCTTTTATCGCGGGCTTTGAGCGCGGCGACCGAATCAAGAAATTCCGTAACGAAAATAAACCTAACACCCCCCACTCCGCCTACCATGTAGCTCGGCCGAGCGTTCGCTTAACGTGTATGTACAGTACAGGGTTATTAGAAATTATATTAGCAAGCCGTTGAGGGCTACTTCTGTGCACTTTAACAAACAACTTTTGTTCTACGACTTTTGGAAATTCGAACATCTTTTCGATTTTTTTTTTTCATTGTCATGTTCATTCTTCCTATGTGTTCTTCGTGTGTTTGTACTCAATAATTGCTTTCTTTCTTTCATATAAGAAGCTAAATTAATAATTAGCAGCTATTGAAATAATGTTATTCACGCAATACATTCATTGATCTGTCTGTATATACATTGTCACAATAATATCGATCATGATTGTCCTTTATCGGATAGGTCACGGTCGGACGGTTAGCGCAACCATGATGCTTGTAAACAGACCGAAGAGCGGTGTATTTTAATAACTAGCTGCGCCCCGCTGTTTCACCCGCGTAAGTCCCGATTCCGTGGGAATGTAGGGAAAAAAATTGCCTATAGCCTTCCTCGATAAATGGACTATTCAACACAAAAAGAATTTTTCAATTCGAACCAGTAGTTCCTAAGATTAGCGCGTTCAAACAAACAAACTCTTCAGCTTTATAATATTAGTATAGATAACTAGCTGTTGCCCGCGACTTCGTACGCGTGGTAGTTTTATTTTATGTACCAAAACTTTCCTCTTAAATTACTCTATCTATTAAAAAAACCGCATCAAAGTCCGTTGCGTAGTTTTAAAGATCTAAGCATACATAGAGACAGACAGCGCAAAGTGACTTTGTTTTATATTATGTAATGATGTGAACGTTTGTGTATGTGTATGTATTTTTGTTACTTCTCAACTAAAGTTCCTATACTCCAGCTTTAAAACGGTCATAATTCTGAACCGGACCACGTGAAGCCCATTAATTGTTGACATGAGACTCGGTGTAGGATGACGGGATCAATTGAACGATTCATAAACGGGAAACCCCGGACGTGTTTATGCGAGAGTATTTTATGTGAGTGTTATATTTAAAACTTAGTCGCTGTCCCGGCAAACGTTGTTTTGCCATTAACAAAAATAATAAATAAATAGATGTTGTTCGATTCTCAAATATAACGAATAAATAAATAAATATATATTGCAGGACACTCCACACATCGCCATCTAGCCCCAAGCTAAGTAACTAGACTTGTGTTATGGGTGCTAGACAACGGATATACTACTTATATACTTTTCTTTTGTTAATATATACTTATAATACAGAGAAACAACCAGACCACCCAGACCCAGAGGCGGGAATCGAACCCGCGACCCTGTATTTGGCAGTCCGACATGGTGACCATTGTGCCAACTGGGTCGTCAAATATACACAAAGAATTTAATACAAATCGGTTCAGCCGTTTAGGTGGACATAGTGACATAGGTAACTAACACCGCGACACGAGAATTTTATATAATACTAGCTGCGCCCCGCGGTTTCACCCGCGTAAGTCCGATCTTTAAATTCTCACCGTTTAAACCTTCCCTGGACTACAACAAACACAACAAAAAAAGAATTGGCCAAATCGGTCCAGCCGTTCTCGAGTTTTAGCCAGACTAACGAACAGCAATTGATTTTTATATTATAGACTAGCTGCGCCCCGCGGTTTCACCCGCGTAAGTCCGATCTTTAAATTCTCACCGTTTAAACCTTCCCTGGACTACGACAAACACAACAAAAAAAGAATTGGCCAAATCGGTCCAGCCGTTCTCGAGTTTTAGCCAGACTAACGAACAGCAATTGATTTTTATATTATAGACAATTGATTTTTATATTATAGATATCCCTTTCGGTTTGTGCGGTTTTTAAGATTTCATTTTGTACAAATATTAACCGGAAAATGGGAAATGGACCTCAAATTCGTCATCTCCGACACCATTTTACTCTAGTCCATGCTTTTTTTTACGAAAATGATGTAGTTTTGGCTCAGGTCTGAAATAGGGATGAACCTTAGGGCATGATTCTTATTAGACCGGGTCGTGCCTGGGGCGTCTCGTGTACGTGGTCCGGACGGGGCCCGGACGGGGCACGGATTGAAACGTTACATACATTTTTTATGAAGCAATTTATATTACACAGTGCATACATCCGTGTCCCATCCGTACCCGGACGCTCGTCTACTCTACGGATCCGTCCCATCCCCTCGGCCGCTGATAACCCGGTATAATATAAACGTGCAGCACGCACGGTCTCCGCTCCGTACTGCCTCGGCCCGGACACGGCACGGTGTCATGAGAATCATCCCTAACTCGCCTATAGGATTTAAGCAATTCAGTAAAGCACTACGAATAGTAAGAATTCGCTAATGTCTTCCAACCGCGATGGGTTATATCTTCACGATTGATTGACTTAATAATGCTCGAGTTTGTAAAAAAAAAATACCGCAATTTACGTCACTAAATTGATTAAAGTGATTAGATGTATCTTTTACGCATTATAGATAAATTCCGGCGCCAAAGTAGCTCTTTGATAACACGTAACACACCTTGAATTAAGGGGCTTTTCTAAGAATCATTATTTTTAGAAGACGCCAAATAGTTGGTTCTAATTGCTATCTCTGGTAGCAGACCTCAGCACACCAACACGACAATTATGGTAATCTGGGATTTGGACATTCTGGGATATGGACAATTTGCACCCTCTCGACATTTTGGGATTTGGACATTTTGAACCTAAACGATATATGTCTATAGAAATCGTTAAGTAAACTCACCGGTGACACGAAGTATGCTCCACGTATGAGAGATGCAAGGAACGCGACCATGTAGAGCATCTTCTGCGTGGTAACCTTGCATGCTCGCAGGAACGTCGGGGCCTTTAGCCGCCTGTACTCTGTGATCACGCAGATTGTCAGCTGGACTGCGCAGACGAACGCCACGCAAAGGAACACGCCGCCGATACCTGGAAGGTGGTGAAATAATTGGTTCAGTGAAGAGCAGAACTAGGTAAATTTTTCGGAGATTCTGCTGATCAAAAACTGGTGCTATTGTTTTTTAAGGACTTGCAAAAGCTTTCCTGCAGTTTCATCAATTTTACTTTTGATCTTGTAATAATCTCGGGATAAAGTGTGACCTCTGTAACTTTCTGGTACAAAAACTATCTCTGCAGAAACAACATTTTTCATAAGGTACTTACAAGCATGGTACGGCAAGTTAGGCCCAGCGCACTCGTCCCCCGAATATCTGATCTCACAGAGGCATGTGCCGTTCATGCAGTCGCCCCGGCCACTGCAGCCGAGCGCGCAGCCAGCGCCCCTGGCTGCTGCCGCCATCACAGCGTCAGCGTAGTACGCCAGCAGTGAGCGCATTTTATGAACCGCGACGGTTCACCCCGTCGCCTTTCGCACCTGAAACCGGAAAAGGATTTCTTAAGAAAGTAAATTGGATAGACGTACTATTCCAAGAGCCTCAAAATGCTTGTAACAATTTGCAGATCACATAAAAGAATGACTAGAAATGCTAAAAATATATGTGTCAGTTAAAGACCATAGTCATCAGTGCGAACTGCGAAGTGTGAAGTCACTATGATCTAGTATTTAGTTAACAGGCAACTGTGGTGTTAAGTAGTTCTCTGTATCATGGAATAATTGTTTATATCAGGACTTCCCGTTAGGGCCAATTAACAGCTATTGTTTTGATAAACAAAATAATTCTGCTGTTGTGTTTAGTCGACACCTACATTGTGTTGACAAAAGCTATCCTGAATAAGGTTAGGCCATTTAAGGCAATAGGTCAGTAAAAATCAGATATGCGTCAGGCATTACTTTTCGGAGCTCCATAATCTCTTATATTCTATACATATAAACGACTGACTGACGGATCAACGCACAGCCTAAACCGCTGATCGTAGAGACCTGAAACTTGGAGGGTGTGATCCTTTATGACGGAGGCATCCGATAAGAAAGGATTTTTTGAAATTCTACCCCTAGTGGGTGAAAAAGGGGGGCAAAGTTTGTATGGGACAACGTGATTTCTTGGTCCATTTTCGACTTCTACGCGGACGAAGTCGCGGGCAAAAGCTAGTTATTCATATTTAGCTCTTGTTCTAGCGTTTCTCGAGTAAACATCTCGGGGAGCGACGTCGTTTCTAACGTTTTTCGCCCAAATAACGCGGTCCGGGTCATTTCCTGAGGATGCGTGTAGACGCGAAACACGTGTAGAGTGGTTATGTTATGTATCACTAACACTAATCATTGCATTGCCTCATTAGTGGGCAGTGCTCATTGCATCTTGTGTTTTGGCACTAGGTTCGGAACTTAAAACTAAATATAAATATTGGCCTAATTTAAAGAGTTAGCTTTAGAGCTAAGTACTTAAATATTTTGGATACGCAAGAGATGTGTGAGCCAAATCGTACTTTACCGCGTCGTGGATTCGATATCCATTTAAAAGGAATGAGTCAGTCTTTAAAAAAAATGATTGTTTGTAAAGTCAGTTTACGGACGATAATTTGACGTGATAACGTCATAAGAAAACATTGATGGTAACCATAGCAACGATAAACGCTATGGTTACCTTGTCAATAACGCTCACGTTCCCGTAACGTGAGTGGAAGGTAAGCGTGACGTCACACTTTTTTGTGAGTGCAGTACGGTGTTCATCGATTTATAAGACGTTATTACGTCAAAAATAGATTAATAAAACATAAGGACATGGTCATGACAGTTATAGGCTTAAGAGGAAAGGGTACCGGGGGCTCTTTCCATACACAAACTATTAGAAACGTAGTCGACTGTTTTCTCCCTGGATAATGACTAGAGCAAATATTTTTGGTGTATAAAACTTATAACTGCCATGACCATGCCCCTATTTTTTGTATTTATATATTTTTTCAATCTCTATTTCTATGATAATTACAAAATGAAAAAAACCAAGACATAGGGGCATAGTCATGGCAGTTAAGTATAGGTTTTATGCAACAAAAATATTTGTGCTAGTGTCATTATCAAGGCAGGAAACAGTCGAATCTACGTTTGTATGGAGAAAGCCTTACCTTTTCCTCTTAACATCATTGCTAACTGCTTATTTTATGCCTGGTGTTACTATTAATTATTCTGCGTCGTTGTTATGACTAGTAAATACTTTGTACTAATTAAAAACTGATTGCACACACCCATTTTACACTACGATATTATCATACAAGTGCATTTGGTACAACTGCACCTACCAAAACATCAATAGCTCACTATTATTTAAAACAACAAATGTTTTTTGCAATAATTATCAGACTTTAACATTAAACAGAGCTATAAAAAGGTTGTAATTGCAAAGTAAATATCGGATATCGTAAACAAAATTATCTCGTAGAATTTTTAGACTACAGATTTTGTTGGACGATACGCTGACAGTTGCCATTTGAGGGTAGTTTGCACAGTTCACTGATACTAACGCCCTTATCCACAAACAGTACTTAGGTTGCTCTTGGATAACTGAACGCACTGCGCTAAATGCGGCTCTATGATTGGTCAATTTTGTGCTACTCTCTTCACTCTAGCGTTCGCGCTCACTATCGCGCCATCTATTGTTAGAGTTTCCAGATCGCCTTAAAGCCTCTAACTTGACCTAACGACTGCTACTAGGGGTAGCAACCGGAACCAACGGCTTAACGTGCCTTCCGAAGCACGGAGGGGCTGACGAAAACACATTTTTGCCACACTACTAATTGGTCACCCATCGAAGTAATGACCGCGCCAGGCGTTGCTTAACCCGCACGACCATAAACGATCAGCAAGCGTTGCTTAGCTGTAAGCCTCCTCGAAACCGAGGTTGGTACCGCATTTCGTCTTCAGACACCTATTGAAACTATTCGAAACATCGCGAGGAAAGGAACTGACATGACGTAAAACTCAACCCACGCCTGGCACCTAGAATTATTCGCTCAGTGGACGGCACCGAGATCATGAGAGACAAATGGTTGCATTTTGACTTCTTTATTGCCTTTACAGGGTTAAATTATTAGCCAATAAAGTCTCGTTACCATACTTCGGCGATTTTTACTGGTCATAATAGATGTTTAAGTTTTTAATCCCTGTAGCAAACTGGGTTTGCTATTTATCTATCGAGGCCTAATGGAACTGGTCTTTTTACTGAGCTTTATTAAAATATAGTTTCTATAATTTACATATTTATAATTACTAAGAACTCCAGAAAATTTAGTGAGATTCTATTAAGACCGCAGTTATGTGTGTCCAGTTATGACCTTCCTGAGATAAAAATATCAATAAATACATGCCTAGTTTATTGTAAGACCCATTCCTAGATTTAAAGATTTTTTTTTGTTTAAAAAAAAATAGGGGCATGGTCATGGCAGTTATAAGTTTTATGCACTAAAAATATTTGCTCTAGTGTCATAATCCACGGAGAAAACAGTCGACTACGTTTGTAATAGTTTGTATGGAAAGAGCCCCCGGTACCCTTTCCTCTTAATTACTAAAATACAATTGGTGTTTTTTATACTTCTATCTTATATCTTTTATATATCTTTTTATCTTATCCAGAGACATTCAGCAATCATCATGTGTTTTTGACGTTGTACCAGCGCGCATGCGGTGCGCGTGTGGTCATAGTTTTAACGAGTACATCCGGCATATCATGTTTTTGCAACATGTTTGTTGATTCTAACCTGAATTTTATATTGGTGTCTTCTTTGTTATTGAATTAATTTATTTTAGACATACGTCCATGTTAGTCACAATAGTATAGAACGCATTATGATATTGTAATTTTTCTTCTTACTGCAATTATCCAAATTTATTGGGGGTCGGCGCAGTATGTCTTCTTCCATTCACTCTTATTAGTCGTCATCTCATCGTTCACATTCATCTCTCTCATGTCTTGTCTCACGCAGTCCATCCATCTTTTTTAAGTCGTCCTCTTCCTCTCCATCCCTCTACATTCATACTTAGTCACATGCGTCTCTTCTCATCACATGGCCATACAAACCCAAACGGTTCCCCTTTAATTATTATGTTTGAAAGAGTTGAACTTCTTTTTTCTTTTTTTTTTAGTGAATTAAGTACTAGGACAAAATAGTCTAAACATTTCGATTGTCTTGTTTCCCCCAACCTAACTGGAACAAAAAAGTTGCATAGAAACCGAAATGTTGTGACAAAGCCTACATGGCGAGGTCTCTCAAGAAGGGCGGTAAAAGACCACGGGTGCCGACTTCGATAAAAATTAAATTTAAAAAACTCAGTATGATGAAAAACGTAATGAAAAATCACGCAGAATTTTTAAACGGTGTCGATGACTCATTGCAACTGTGAATTTAGTATATGATAATAAGTAATCTATGCCTGACCCCGTATTTTAACCATTTTGTTATGTTTGAGGCTCTCTTTGACGTTAATATTTTTGCAATAAGTAGGTAGGTAGGTACTCTCTACTAGGTAGATAATTTTAACAACAAACTGTACCAGCTCTGGAAGACTTTGGGGAGGCCTATGTTCAGCAGTGGGCGTCCTGTGGCTGATAATATGAGGTATATTATCAGCCACATGACGTCTACTGCTATATAATATTAGGAATATTATCAGCCCTGTGGCTGATAATTTTGTTTGAAACTATCAATCTAAACAATATTATTGTACGAACATTAATCATTTTTTTACAACAGGTTTTATTTTTTAGACACTTCATAATAATATTGTATTGGACTTTGTAACTTCAAGTTAACGTCGTCATTTGTGTACTTTCTTGTCCTTCAAGTTCATTGTATGTATTTATTTGTTCAAATGACATTGGGACGGTCTTTACAAACATTGCTTGGTTGTGGTAACCATTTCTTTGTATACATTTTTCCACTATACGTAAGTAATTGTAATAACCCTGTCCCTTCAATTTAATGAATTAATGGAAAACCAAAGGACAACACTACTTGTACGGGTAAAAGCTGTCACTCACTCACACTGTCTATATGTCTGTTTGTTTGTCTGTCTGTCACCAGAAGGAGAAGAAGGCCAATTCTCGTAAATGACATTGTTCAAATTACATTTAATATCATTTCGATCACAAATAATACCCTCAAAGTAGCTCAAAACACCCTCAAAGTTAGCTTTTTGTAAAAAAAAAACTGACTTGGAAGGTTTCTTTTGCAATCGAAATGCAATCGGGATGATATTGAAATGTAATTTGAACAATATTATTTACGAGAATTGGTCTTTTGGTCGTATCTCACGAACCGTGATAATTAGACAGATGAAGTTATCACAAATGATATATTTCTGTTGCCGCTATAACATCAAATACTAAAACGAAAAAAAAATTAAGTGAGGCTTCCATACAACATTGCTGCTACAACAGCATATATAATGGGCTCTAAAAACAGAATATAATGGTACGGAACCCTTCGTGCGCGAGTCCGACTCGCACTTGGCCGGGTTTTTTTTTAAATAATAAATAGGTCAACGATTTACCATTATCATCACACGATGGTAAGTGACGAAGCGGTCTAAGATGTAACACTCACCCCTATTAGAAGATACCTACGCTCGTGACTAATACACAAAATAAACGAGGACCTTCGAGAGACGCGAGTGAAGGTAGGAAGACAGCAATGGAACAAAAACTTTACCGACCCGACCAGGATATTGCTCCTTTAGCACCACTCAGGAATAACGAGTAGGGAAATTTAGGGCTTAGGTCCCAAGGACGCAAGCAATACGAACTAACTCCGCGTAAAGGTTGTTTTATGAAAACTAACAAAAATTCAAAACATGTTCATTAATCTATACTAATATTATAAAGCTCAAGAGTTTGTTTGTTAGTTTGAACGCGATAATCTCAGGAACTACTGGTTCGATATATTTTTTTTGTGTTGGATAGTCTATTTATCGAGAAAGGCTATGGGGTACTTTTTATCCCGATATTCCCACGGGATCGGTACTCACGCGGGTGGAACCGCGGGGCACAGCTAGTTACTAATATTGCTCCTCTGATGACCAAAACTATATCTATTTATATCTTAATTTACACATTAAAAAACATGATATTTTTGTGTTATTTTTAAGTCAAAGGCCAAACGAAGTTTAGTTTCCAACCGACACTGGTCATCAGTGTTGATTATGGCACTTAATCGTTTTTTTACGAAAAATATACGTACGCTAATTGACATTGCTCTTACGGTGAAGGAAAACATCGTAATAAACCCGCGGCTCAGTTGGCTCCAGAAGCATTGACAAGTTCTCTCCTCTGGGCATGGTCGACTAAGCTGAGAGGTCGTACAGGTGTTGGACAAGCCAACAATGGAATTTCCTCGCACGTTGATCTAAGGAAATTGTTATTTAAAAGTATGCTATGCAAAAAAAACTATTTAGGTCAAATTGATAAAAGGAAAATAAACACGGAGTTGACTGGTAACTGTGTTTAACCAGAGTTATTTATAGGAATCTTGCGGTAATGCGGAAGCCCCTACGAAGCGAACGCAAATATTAGATTGCAAAACTACAGGGAAAAAAAAACTGTTTATTTATCAGTTTATAAACTGTATGATATCAATGACAATAGAATATTTTAGAATGTTGTTTTTTATATATTGCAAATAAGAAGCAATAATCTAGAAGACAAGAAATGTAAAATTAAATCATATTCAAAGGACAAGGGAGTGTAAGAAGAAATTCAAAAATATATTAATGTATAATGTTCCTTTAAAGCTGCAGCCACACCTTTCAAATTGCAAAAACGAAATCTGCAAGAACACATGCGGAAAAAATCAAGGTTTGGTTAGCAATACGGATCTTAGTATCTGAACCAAGTCTAGATAAGATTATGGATGATTAGACACTTATGATCACAATTCATTCCGTAGACACCTACCTAATAAATTAATAATAAATATTGCAGGACATTCCACACATCGCCCTCTAGCCCCAAGCTAAGTAACTAGACTTGTGTTGTGAGTGCGCACAACGGATATTCTAATTATATACTTTTCTTTTGTAAATATATATTTATAAGTATATACTTATAATACATAGAAACAACCAGACCACAGACAAATATCTAAGCATAAATACTTGTCTGTGGCGGGAATCGAACCCGCAACCTTGTGTTTGGCAGTCCAGCATGGTGACCATTGTGCCAACTGGGTCGTCAAACTTTAATTTATTTAGAATACTATCGACCCGCTACGGCTTCGCACGGCTATATTATGCATGTATTATACATATAAACCTTCCTCTTGAATCACTCTATCTATTAAAAAAAACCGCATCAAAATTCGTTGCGTAGTTTTAAAGATCTAAGCGTACAAAGGGAAATAGGGACGGCGAAAAGTGACTTTATTTTATACTAGCGACCCGTCCCGGATTCGCACGGCTATATTATGTATGTATTATACATATAAACCTTCCTCTTGAATCACTCTATTAAAAAAACCGCATCAAATCCGTTGCGTAGTTTTAAAGATTTAAGCATACAAAGAGAAATAGGGACAGAGAAAGCGACTTTATTTTATACTATGTAGTGATTAACTGAACACGAACATACACTGAATCATCATCATCATAAATTAATATAAGCTACAACACGTCCACTGCTGAACATAGGCCTCCCCCAAAGACTTCCAGAGCGATCGGACGCATAATTTCTACGTCCAACGACTACCCGCGACCTTGCTATCTGCGCTTTCCGGTACGTGGTAGAACTTTTCGGACCCAACGGCCATCAGTTCTACGAGCCACATGCCACCCATTGCCACTTCAGCTTACTAATACACTGAATATTGCCTTCTACCTCATCTAATTGCTATTAGAAATATAGTAAGTATTTAGTTCTTATGCGTCGCAGGCTTTGTTTGTAGCAAAGGGTTTACAAATAAGTGCGAGAAGACGAGCAGTGTCAGGATTGGTCAGAACAACAAAGGAAAGAGCTCCTCACACATTCTCAACCTCCTTACTACATGCTAAGCTTCTACTTCTACGAGCCACATGCCGCCCATTGCCACTTCAGCTTACTAATACACTGAATATTGCCTTCTACCTCATCTAATTGCTATTAGAAATACAGTATTTAGTTCTTATGCGTCGCAGGCTTTGTTTGTAGCAAAGGGTTTACAAATAAGTGCGTGAAGACGAGCAGCGTCAGGATTGGTCAGAACAACAAAGGAAAGAGCTCCTCACACATTCTTAACCTCCTTACTACATGCAAAGCTCGTTTCGTCTTTTCATAAGATGAAACTACAGTACGTTCTCGTGTTTATGCAGATTGTAAGCGATTAATGTTAATAGGTACTCGATCACACCACAAACGCATAACAGTTCACATAATTCTGTGTTGCGAGTGAGAGGGAGGTCAATGCACTATTTACGCGGTCCGTGATCAGAATTTAACGCGTAAGACAATCTGGCAAAGAGCCTTAACACTTGAGATATTTTTTTGTAATGTTTGTTACGTTTATGAGCAAGTTACGAGAAATGATAAGGTTTTTAAGATAATTCTGCTGTGGTACTGAGAAATTTGTCATATTTTTTCTCTTAAGATAATATCACTTTGATAGCAATGCTCAAAAAGTCAAACCTGACTGATTGAATAATTATCAACGCACCGTTTAAATATTACCTACTTGGAATTTTTTCAGAAATTTCATGAATCCAGAATCAAGAAGTTTTCTTGTTCAAGCATAGAGCTAATATGTCAATGTGTTCAAGTGATGTAGTACAGTCGGAATACCAATTAGCTGAACCCCACGTGACCCAGAACACACTCGCACGTCTGTAAAAATTTAGTATTTTTACCTATTTTGTTATTTTTTTTATATTGTATCGTATATTGTTTAAAAAAAACAGAATCAGGTAACATTACAGCCTTACAGACGTGCCAGTGAGCTCTGGGTCACATGGGGTTTAGCTATTTGGTATTCAGACTGTACATTGAGGTCTGACAAATAAAATATTTTGGATACAATACAACCACTTACACATTACAGGCATGCAATATTTGGATGGATATACACTGGTGAAGCTGTTATACGAATTCAATATAGGTATAAAACTAGAAACAATAACAAATGTTTGTTAAAAACAGCTTCACTGACCGCAGATAAACGAATCAGAGCATTAGGTTAATTACTTCTATTTTATATGTATCAAACAATATGAAACGTTCTGGATTTCAATTTTATAATAATGGAGTAAATAATTTACTGAAGAAGAGAGGAGACGCATGTGACTAGAAGAGTGATGAGTATGAATGTAGAGGGATGGAGAGGAAGAGGACGACCGAAGAAAAGATGGATGGACTGCGTGAGACAAGACATGAGAGAGATGAATGTGAACGATGAGATGACGACTAATAAGAGTGAATGGAAGAAGAAGACATACTGCGACGACCCCAAATAAATTGGCATAAGGGTAGGAAGATGACGATGATGATGAAGTAAATACTTTACTATTGACAGGCCCTCGGCTACAGTAAGAAGCTTGAAAAATATAGGAGGAACGAGGAAAAACAAACCTGCATGAGCTTCTTGTCATTGGAGAATAAGAAGCTAAAAAAGAGCTGTTTTCGAGTAATTAGCGAATATACATAAAAAAGCGACAAATTAAGAATCAAATTGTTTTTTGAAGTAGGTTAACTACAGTGGGTTAGAACTTAAAGCTGTAGTTAAAATAAAGTAGGAATTAGTAATGTGTAAATATAGTAACTTCGAAGTACCTAGAAGATTGTAAAAAAGAGAATAGATTCTGAGAAAATACGAATTTAAAACAGTAATTCCAACTACAAAACATCTTTCTTACAGTCGATTCATGGAAAATGTAGAGACATTTCAACATAATTTGTATGATTGTGAACGTTAGCCAAAAATAGTTACACGTGAACGGAGCACTGTGCCAGAAATAGTTCGAGAGATAATGGTCGAGCATAGGTTCCAGATAGATAATTGCATCTACTTGCGGTTGAGTCACACGAGTTCTACTAAGTATAACTTTAAAATAGCAGACAGACAACGCAAAGCCTAAACCTAAGGAATTAGGTGAGTCTAGAAATCGCAGACGAACTAGAAGTTAACAACAGGTAACTAGAAGTTATAAATGAGAACAGTGAAGGTGATGAACCGAAGGAGTGCTCTGTAAACGCGATTATATCCATTAAAATAGTTTTATTATGAGTAGCGAAAGACGCGAAAACCTAAGAAAATACTACAGTGGACATTTCCACAGGACCGTCACAGAAAAAAGGTTTCTTGAAGTGAGAAATAATACTCTCCTTATATACGCTAGACAGACAGTAATTTCTTGTTTTTATTAAATGTTCTTAAAAATAATAAGCAGTATTCTTAATTTAAAATCAACTAGCGACCCGCCCCGGCTTCGCACGGCTATATTATGCATGTATTATACATTTAAACCTTCCTTTTGAATCACTCTATCTATGAAAAAAACCGCATCAAAATCCGTTGCATAGTTTTAAAGATTTAAGCATACATAGGGATATAGGGACATAGGGACAGAGAAAGCGACTTTGTTTTATACTATGTAGTGATAGTGATATATCTATATTAAGAACACTGCTTATTATTTTCAAGAACATTTTTTTACATAGGTCAGCGTTTGACCACTATCACACCTGCCTGATGGTAGGTGACGATGCGGCCTCAGATGTAGCACGCTTTCATAGAAGATACCTATTCACTCGCGACTTGACATTTACTAAAACCAAGAAATGATTCACTAGCGTCTGTAGGGAGAGGATTATTTCTTGCTTCAAAGAAACATTTTTTCTGTGAAACAGAAACAGCCTAACTACCTAATTAACTAAATATTATGTAAATAGGCGTATCCTACCTTATTTCGAATCATACATAAACAACGTGTACATTACCCAATCTCTTCTTTATAAAATCATCAGATTACAAACATCAGTACAAAACGCCGTGCTGTATCTGTGACAACTTTATCATACACCGAGATAGTGATAACACTTAAGAAATTAATTCAGTTCTAGTTAAAGTAACAATCCAAGAAATAAGCTCATCATTGACACATCTTGGTTATGAAAATGGGAAATCTAGGAATGAAGATTCCTATTAAGACATTTGTAAAGTTATTCTAAGTACTTATACTTTCTCAAAAAAATTGAGAATGAACCAAAATGAGTTTGTAATCTCTAATATATATAAATTACGTGTCATCTCGTTTGTGCGCGATGGACTCCTAAACTACTTAACCGATTTTAATCAAATTTGCACACCGTGTGCAGTTTGATCCAACTTGAAAGATAGGATAGCTTACATCTTAATTTATCCCGATATTCCCACGGGATCAGGAGTTACGCGGGTGAAACTGCGGATCGCAGCTAGTTAAATATAATAAGAGATTTAAATTGTACGCCTACTTCAATTTTCTCTACATTTTATTTTACAAAACGGAACGCTAAAGATAAAACCGCCTTAATCATGATTTAAGGGTGTGCCGTAAATTATAAAATTATACAGAATTAATTTTATTACTGGGTTTTCAGAGCCAAATTCTAAGAGCAAAATATTATAGCTTCCAGCCATTGCGAATAAAAGGAAAATTCGAGATGTAACCTTGTACAGGACCTTGGTAACACTAGAGTCCTTGAATTTTGCTACGGGTCGCCGGAACTGCGTAGTTAAGGACACAGGGATGATATCAAACGGGTCACGAGCTCTATTTGCTAACGTAGCCTCGACCTATTTTGTTTTTGTAGTTATTGCTGCGTAAGTTGCGTAACAGACCGTTGAATAATCCAGATGGTGTTCTGGACGGATGTTTGGCTAACAATTAAACGTAGCAGCCTTCATATTTTTTATGTCACCTATCTCAGAACACTTGGACTAATGAGACGAATCTAACGATACCTTAATTAAAGAAATCCATCGAGTTGTTTGGAAAATATAAGGGAACAAAGAATATTACAAACAAACATACAAATGTAGGCGCGTAAAACATAACCCTTTCCTTGCGCAGTGGGGTAAAAATACTTAAACCAAAAACTTAGTTATAAAATATATTGTTTTTCTTATCTTAGCAATGGTATTTGAGACATAAGTTGGGTGTGGATTACACTCCTCGATTATCTTGACCCGTTCATCACCCAGTCATCCACGTCAATTAACCTACTTCCAAACAAATAGTATTGTTTGTAAACAATAGTTTAACCTTTGACAATTTCGTCATGCTTATTCTATTTAAATTCAAATTATTTTTCGCGGAAACTTTTCACTATTATTGTCTAAACTTATTTTGAACCGGGGCGCGGGCATTTTAAGGAAATGTATGAAACGGATATAGCTAAAAGAAAAAAATTGCTTTGGGATAAAAATTATACCACATTCATAAACAGACGCTGTGGACGAAGTCATGATCACCATTAATCTGAGAAATATTCGTTTAAAAGTTACCAAAACAGTTTAGGATATTTTTATGTAATGCTTGCACACTGCACAATCTTTAAAAATATGACTTAGTTTTTTTAAATTATTTTATGTTATAACTGTTTCACAGCGTCATTTGAACACACTACGATAGCGTAGTTACTAAAAATCGAGCCCAAAAGAGTCGGTTACATACAAGCAAACTTACAGGTAAAAGTAATAAAACCATGTTAATAATTATGACGATGATTGTTTTAACAAGAGCAAATCGTTATTTCTTTTAAATTGGTTTGTATTACAGAATCACAAGCGTAGTATTTGGATTCTGGATTAATGGAAATAAAATCATATAATTATAATGACCAGTTATAAGATTATTAAGAACCACTTAGCAGGTAGATTTCAATACGTACATAAGGATTTTCCTCATGTTTTTATAAAAAAAAGTGCAGATAGTTCACATGCTAAGAAATATCATTTTCAGAACAAAAGCAAGATAATGCGGGTCATATCATATTGAAGGTAAAACTCACTGAAACTTGAAGATAATATATCATATTTTTTACAAAACAAAACGTCATGCATGATGCTTATGAAACAAAGACAAAATAAATCTACTTCATAACCTCCGGAAAAATGTATTAATAATATTTAAAAAAAAAACTCTAATTACCACATATATTTTATATTCTGAATAATAATTCTAACGTCCTTGCATAGTTGTCAACATTACTTTGAAAATAGAGAACACTAGATACGACTTCGGCCTATCAACAAATCGCAAAATAATATTCAAGTTTTAATGTATGTAGAGGCAAAGTACATTTATGTAAATACCAACTATATGCCACATGACCTCGAAATACACCGATAAATAAATACGAACAATCATATATATTACATACTACTAATAATTATAGTAATGATTTCGAATAATAGTATTGATGGATGATATTATCATATGTGTGCTTGCTTATTATTAGGGACAATATTTTTACTTCCGTATTAAAAATGTTTTATAATAAAGTTTTAAAACCTAGTTTCAGATTAGTCTGCACGTTATTGGTGGCGCTTTCGTCCATTTTTGTTTAATCCTTTTAATTACTCTTGGCATGACGTCGCAAACAATAAGACAAGATCGAATTAAAACACCTTGAAACATCTCACAAACATTCAGCATCTGACGGAAACGTCAATATACGGAATATCACTGGTGCTTTCCGATTCCGACTTCTTACTTGGCCTAATTGAGAGTGGGTACGAAGTATGACGTCTAACTGACGTCTGTTCTGAACTCACACCCTTATTCACAATCAACTCAATGAGATTGCATAGTGCGCGTGGACGAATAGAGCCGCAATTAATATAGTAGAGTGAGAGCGAGCAGCACAAAATTGACAGATCAGAGGGCCGCATTTAGCGTTCACTTATCCAAGAGCAACTTAAGTACTGTTTGTGATTACGGGCGGTTTCTTACGTGATGTCAAATACTACCTTCTGCATCTAGTGCCGATGCACAGCAACATCTCACAATTTTCAAACAGAATCTATCATTACATAGTATAAAACAAAGTTACTTGTCCGTTGTCTGTCCCTATGTATGCTTAGATCTTTGAAACTACGCAAAGGATTTTGATGCGCTTTTTTTTAATAGATAGAGTGATTCAAGAGGAAGGTTTATATGTTTAATACATGCACAATATAGTCGTGCGAACCGGGGCGGGTCGCTAGTAGACTATAAATAAATGAGATAAGAATTATTTTTCCAAACATAAAACTAACTGTATTAAACACTGAATACATAGATAACCCTTCTAGAGAAATCTTGATATAACCATATTTGCAGAATAAATTCATATAATATCTAGTTTGCCTTCAACTAAATAGGTACTTACATGACGTTACTACACATCTGTTTGGCAAGGGTTTACGTCTGATTTATGCTATTAGAATCATTACTGATTATTGTGTCTGGTTCTGGCTTTTATTTACCTACTATAATTATTATTCTATTCTATTAATTCAATTTATAGTATCTAAAGAAAAATCGGACAAAATGTCTAATCTTGAAAGAAAGGAAGCAAATAAAAAAAGTACTGAACCGATTAAAATCGGTTGTTTTCATTGGATAGCTATATTTTGGGGGAAGGTCGTGTTTACTTCACATCAAAATCAACTTGATGATTACACTATTGGATAGCTATCTATATACTGGGAGAAGGTCGGAGTCGTGGTATACTTTACATCAAAAACCACTGATTAGAAACTGAATTATCAAGACAAAACCGCATCTGCCCGTGTTTTCGCGGACACGCGCTACGAAAATGCGCTCTTTGGTTATTTATTTCGATACATTCACAGGTTTGGGACAAACGCAGGTAAAACCGCAGGGCGTAGCTAATCATTAGTAAAAAAATATCAAAAAAGATTACTATAGTATAGAATAAGCATGGCGACCGTAAAATTAATTAAATAAATATTGAAAGACAATGCACACAGCGCTATCTAGCTTCTGTTATGGTAGCTACGTATCGGATAGATTTAAAGATGCCCTTATGTTTTTATTACAGAAGGTTTTCTTTTAATTAAGTTAAGGGTCACTATGCATAAACGTTGAATGCATCTAATTTGTGTCCTGACTGCAGTCTCAACAGCACCTGACATGAATAAATAATCTATTTCATATACAAAATGACGGGCCTCAATCAAAACATGAATCATAAACACGTGCTAGTTCGACAAAACATAATATTATGTAGCTATAAAATATGATATAGGTGATACTGGTTACTGGTACATGATACTGGTTTCAAACAAAAAAATAAATATAATAGCAAAATGAATTCGCTTAGTAAATAGTTGAATTTAATACTCCGTTAACGCTATATTTAGGTAACATTTTATTTTTTGATAATAAAGATACAACAAATGTTTTGACACTCATTCTATTTGAATGATCTGAAATGGATGTTTTTGTGGTCTTAAACGTAGCTCCACGCTTATAACTAGATGACACATGTTCACTTGTGAGTAGAAACTTGATGACCCCCAAGGTTTAACTCGTTAATATTAAAATATTGTTTACATAGTTGATATGACTTTCGTCGCAATAATGAAAGTCATAAGTACATGAATATACAAAACAAAATTGATTTAACAGATAAGATATATTGGTATCAGTATCCATCAATAGATACCTTTTTTTATTTTAGCGTTGATCGAAACCTTTCATTCGATTCAGATAATGTACATTTTAAATATAACAAAACTAGCGACCCGCTCCGGCTTCGCACGGCTATATTATGCATGTATTATACATATAAACCTTCCTCTTGAATCACTCTATCTTTTAAAAACCGCATCAAAATCTGTTGCGTAGTTTTAAAGATCTAAGCATACAAAGGTACATAGGGACATAGGGATATAGGGACGGCGAAAAGTGACTTTATTTTATTCTATTTAGTGACAAATATAGTTATTAAGACGTATTTCACATAGTAAACTATAGCCTTAAATATAAAAGATAACAATGAATATAACATTGCCTGAACTAGAAATTCTTGTATCAGGCGAAAAAAGACTTACATCTATCATCTATACTTCTATTGTAAAGAGGAAAGATTTGTTTGTTTGTTACATTAAATATGCACCGGAAGTACTGAACCGATTTACATGAAACTTGGTATGAGGATACATTAATTCATTGACAGTAACATCGGGAGTTACGCGGAGGAAACAGCAGAACGCTGCTAGTTATCTTCACTACATAGTATAAAACAAAGTAGCTTTCTCTGTCCCTATGTCCCTATGTATGCTTAAATCACTACATACTATAAAACAAAGTAGCTTTCTCTGTCCCTATGTCCCTATGTATGCTTAAATCACTACATACTATAAAACAAAGTAGCTTTCTCTGTCCCTATGTCCCTATGTATGCTTAAATCACTACATACTATAAAACAAAGTAGCTTTCTCTGTCCCTATGTCCCGTCTATGTCCCTATGAATGCTTAAATCACTACATAGCATAAAACAAAGTCGCTTTCTCTGTCCCTATGTCCCATCTATGTCCCTATATCCCTATGTATACTTAAATCTTTAAAACTACGCAACAGATTTTGATTCGGTTTTTTTTAATAGATAGAGTGATTCAAAAGGAAGGTTTATATGTATAATACATGCATAATATAGCCCTGCGAAGCCGGGGCGGGTCGCTAGTTTTAAAAAAATTACTTGCAAAATACTAATACATTCTCAATAACTAGAAACAATAATTAGGTACAACTGGAACTTTAATGAATGTTACGTAATACGAGCGATTATAATTAATTTAATGACTTATATATTCGATTTAATTATCGATTATGTTGTATAAAATAAATTATATTAAAATTATCTCGATTTAATCGTAATCTACATGCAAAACGACTAGTTTTGCCATCCGTCAAGGACAGATGGAAACAGGAAGTATACTATACTATACATATACTTACATATGTTATTATTCAACGCCTAACTCAGATACTTCCTACTACCTAGCAAGAGAATTATCCTTTTCGAAAGACGGTTAAAAATATTCAACATCTGAAGCCGGAAACAGTCACATAAAATACTTTTTTAAGGGTTCAAACGGGACCCTGTTACTAAGACTTCACTGTCCTTCTGTCTGTCTGTCATCAGGCTGTCCGTCTCATGAACCGTGATAGTTAGTTGAAATTTTCACAAAATATGTATTTCTGTTGCTGCTATAACAACAATTACTAAAAACAGAAAAAAATATTAAAGGCTTGGTACAGAACGCTTCATGCGCGAGTACGACTCGCACTTGGCCGGGTTTTTGTTAAGTCGTCTACTTCATAATCATTATCATCATATTATTAGCCACAGGACATTTACTGCTGAACATTGGCCTCCCCCAAAGACATCCACAGCGATCGGTCGCATGTTCTCTGTTTCCAACGGCTTCCCATGAGCTTAAATATCGAATTATTTAAGTATCGTCTTAACCGTTTTGAGTCTAGAAATACGACATATACATACAGAGCGTAAAACCGTTACATTCGAAGGTCTCACTGTCCCGGGATGATCCAACCAAGGCAATCGCCCGTTTTGGCGCGCACCTACGTATTTAGACGTGAGCTGACAATCAGTTACATCCGTCCGTGCCGTACAACTAGAGGTAATTTATGTACATAACTATTCAACAGATGAATATGTGTGACTGCTAAAAGGAATTCTGGGATCAGCGTCAGAACAGCTTTGTATGCTGAACGACTGACTGACTGACTAATGGATCAACGCACAACCCAAACCAGTTGATCGTAGAGACCTGAAACTTGGAGAGCGTGTTCTTTGAATGACGTAGGGATCCGATAAGAAAGGATTTCCCGAAACTCTACCCCTTAGGGGGTGAAAAAGGGGGGCAAAGTATGGGACAACGTGATCCCTTGGTCCAATCTATATGCGGTGTTAGTTTCTTATGTCCACCTAAACGGCTGAACCGATTTGTATGAATTTTTTGTGTATATTCGTTAGGTCTGAGAATCGAACATCTATTTTTTTTGTATATGGCAAAATAACGTTTGCCGGGACAGCTGATTTCTTAATAAAGTATCTAGTATCACCCACTATAGGTGATGCCACTTGCCACCATGTGACATGGTGCCAACTTTTTGTGTTCCATCATGTGGTCCAAGCATGCCGTTCTCATTCTAGGCGAGCATGCTACATCCTCGACTTCATCATCATCATCAGGTGAGATGAGGTCAAATGCAAGCCAATATTGAGTTAAACAAAGAGGTGCTGAGTTTATGACATCGCACCTTGATTTCACTCTGAGTTACATCGACAGCTGACGAATCAGGTCATGTGCGTTTATTGACATAACGTACGATGCAGTTAATTCTGATTACATTTGAACAAAGTGCTATTAAAATCATGTCCATGGATCACCATGGACATGATTTTAATTGCTCCATTTCAAATACACCTACAAAGAGAGGACATTTGTAAGCATGATCACAAAAAACTCGATGAGTTTCTTGTGCCTTCTACTTATTGGTGGGCGCATTCAGAAGGCATACATCCTAACTTAGTTATTTAGAGGTTTCAATGTGATTTTATGCAAATTATTCCAAGTGAATAAAGGATTTTGACATTAACTTCTAATGTAAATAAGAGTGGAAAAAAAATTTCCAGCGAAATCCTTTTCCCAACCAGTAGAAATAATCGCATGATAAGAATCAAGTCACAATGCGTTGAGCCCGTTAATTTCCAAATTAACATGGTCTTCAAAAATTCTACGTATTTTCTTGGTTGATAAATAATTGATCGATAATACAAACAAATTGAAGAACTTCAAACAGTATTTCTGCTGACAAACAGTAAACATTTCGTGCGAAATCGACGAATCTATGCAATATGTAAATATTTACACTGATACTTTTAATCGTCGAGTGATATAAGCGATTTGTTTTCGACGTGTTTTCTTCAAAACGTAACTCATTAATATCAATTCCTCTTTTCGCCTAGTTTCAGCTAAAGACCCCGTGAGAAACCTCATCTTTAGGCTCAACACCTAGAGGAAATAGCCGACAAATTGACGACAATGATAACTCAAATCTAACAGTATCTATTTTAGAGATAGTTTTCTTATTCTATTGCTATATATACTTTTCTTACGCGAAAATTACAGTGGAATCTAGGTAAATATGACTAAAGTGAGCTAAAAGTCCCGCAGGTTCAAGTCAGAAACCTCATCTTAAAACTCACCGCCGAGGGACATAGCTGACAAATTGACGACAATGATAACTCAGATCTATCTGCCACTACAGATACATTTCTTACGCGAAAATTACAGTGGAAATTAGGTAAACATGACTGAAGTCAGCTAGAAATCCCACAGGTTCAAGTCAGAAACCTCATATTATTAACATTCAACACCTAAGGCATTATATAGCGAATTAATTTACGATAGTGCTAAGTCGATCCATATTCTATTACAGGTACTTTTCTTACATGAATATTACAGTGAAATTTAGGAATAAATGACTGATACTTATCTCTTGTAGTAGATGGATAGTTATAAATTTCAGCCTCAAGCATTCCGTGGTCAAAAATAAAAAAGTTAACTATTATTTAAAAAAAAAAGCAATTTTCAAAGCATTCAATGCAAAATTCTCTGAACTTGCGTAGGTGGAACCCGTCGGAATAAGGATAATCAGCATGCACTCTGAGAAACCGGTCCAGGACGGTTGCAAACGGTACTGGTAGCCTCGGGCGACTTGTTTGAGTCGTTAGGCTGAAGTCACACGATAACACTTAATTAAACGATTTAAAAACACCAACTCGATCTAACATCGGGAAAGTTTTGAGAAATTTTACCCGACTGCAAGGAAAGGTTTATGTTATTCGCGCCTATCTTACGTTTGTTTGTAATATTCTTTGTTCCCTATGTTCCAAATCACTCGATGGATTACTTTAATTTTATTATGGTATCGTAGATTCGTCTCATTAGTCCAAGTGTTCTTAGATTTATCTATCTGTCTCCTCCATCCTCTACCACTCCTGAATCCTGATAGAGTCGTTGTTAACTCGTGTTTGGTTAGATAGGTGACATAAAAAAATAGGGGCTGCTAGATTTCATTGTTTATTGATTCTCTACTCTATCTGTAGAGTAGAATAGAGTAGAGAATCAATAATCAATTTCGATCTGTCGAAAGAGAGTTAGCGACTCTCACTTAGCTATCAAGGAACTGGTATGCGGCGATGTTCACACTACAAAATCCTACAAGAAAAAATGTCGTTGTAAACCTGCGATAAATTCCTAAGCGAAGGGCGAGAGAATGCTGAATATGTTAGTTCTGCTGTTTCTTGTTGACCTTTTAAATTCAGGAAGATACCTACTTAATTAAGTTTAATGACCCCTAAAATTTTATCAAACAAACGGACTTTTAAACAAGTGATTATGTATCTATTGAACTTAGAAATCAGGTTTCAAGGGTTGGTATATTCAATATTTTTGTAGCCTTTCATGGTCTTGATACTTTTAGGGGAACTAGTAAAAATGTTAGTCCACTCCACTACGCCATTTTGAAATAATTTTGTCAAAGATGTATGACACAAAATGGCGTTTAAAATATATGCACTCGATGTAGGTAAAAAAAATAGAGACGTTTTATTCTACTGCAAGCTGAAAGTGGCCCTTAAATTTAATTTTCTTGGGTTACTTTTTCTGACCAAAACTCTACACAATCCAGTTGAATTTGTTTTTATCTACCTAGATACCTGGAAATTGTTTTTTTTTTCATGTGACTTGTGAGACCGAATATATATTTTTATGAATATTTAAAATGCTTTTCATGCAATTATTTCATTCTCTATTCAAAAGTTTAGTTTAATACCTATCGTGAGCGCAACAAAACAAATGTGCAATATGGAAATGCAAAAGCAAATGTGGAATAGTTTGGGCACTGTGGTTTGGGTGCGCAGTTTTGGGTGCGCATTAAAATAGGTGCGCAATAAGGAACACCTCCATTTAAAAGGCTTAATATGGAAGCCATTATAAAACAATTACTCAGATAACCGTAATAAAATTAATAATAATAAACGAGTTTTTTTACCGATTTTTCTAGACTCTTTGTTTAGTACGATAAGATAGTATTGTTGGACCCTAACCTGTTTACTAACGAATAACTAAAGTTATTTTTCTTTGTGAGAAAAGTGCGTTGTTTTATTGTTAACTAGTTATGGCGCACGGTTTTACCCTGGTCATACTCGCGGGAATGTCGGAATAAAAAGCATCCATATAGCTAGTATTTAGGTAGCAAAGGCGTAGTAAAACTAAAAACCCCCAAATGGTACACGTCAGGAAATTCAGACGTAGGCAACTGATTTGTCAGAAAAATAAAAAACCTCAGGTAGTATAAGGACATACTCGTGTCCTTTTGCCTAGGCCCATAGGTTTTCCTCAGCACGTACTTTAGCTATAGGACAAAGGGAAGGTCGCGAACTTGAATAACTTCTAGGTAACTTATTTTCAAAATATAAAATTACTGATTATTCTATCAACGCACAGCTCAAAACAATGTACAGTCGACTGCATAATTGCAGACCCACCTTAGAGCTCCAAAACGGCTGTTATAAGAATGTTTTCAACACAAGCAAGATTCTAGACACCTGCTTTATTTGAAGTTTAAAGTATTCTAACTCATGAATTTATCAAACAAAAATATTAGAATGCCAACACAAAATTCAACCCTTACGCGTTCGAAGTTGCGCGTGAAAGCAAGTTTAAAACTTTCTTAAATTTATAGTTTCTACTATCTTTAACTAGCTACTTTGGCCACGTGGAGCGCCAGGAGCTACCAGGAGAGGCGTACTTTGGAGTTCTATTTTCCAAAAATCCCTTCTGTATGTTAAATAATCAGTCAGTTAGTACTTTGAATTTATATTTAGAAATTTCGTATCAACAGTAAACTATTTTTTTTTATTTATTGTCCCAATTAGCTTAATTTATTGTAGGTAATAAACATTATCTTTAAAAATTAAATTTTCCACGCAAAAATTTATAGCATAGGGTCAAAGTAATATTTTTGTACATTGTACTTTAATATTGTCGGAATAACTTAGGACAATTTCTGCAGCAAAATTTGAAAATCACAATTGTATAAGATTAGCAGTATTTTTTCGCAATTATATTCTGTCCTAAAATTTTTGTAGGACATTATCGCGCAGAGTCATCTAGCTTCAAGCTAAGCAACTAGGCTTGTGTTGTGGTGGTCCAGACAAAGGATAAAACACTTATGTGCGCTAAAACACTGCGCCCCGCGGTTTCACCCGCGTAACACCCGATCCCGTGGGAATATCGGGATAAAAAAAACCTATGTGTTAATCTAGGTCTCCAGCTATCTACATACCGAATTTCATTGGAATCGGTTCAGTAGTTTAAGCGTGGAGTAACAAACATACATAAACACACACACAAACTTTCACATTTATAATATTAGTAGGTGGGTCGCTAATATTAGCGGGCGGGTCGCTAACTAGCGACGACTCGACGAGCGACTAGCGGCTTCGCACGGCTATATTATGCATGTATTATACATATAAACCTTCCTCTTGAATCACTCTATCTATTTAAAAAAACCGCATCAAAATCCGTTGCGTAGTTTTAAAGATCTAAGCGTACAAAGGGAAATAGGGACGGGCGGCGATAAGTGACTTTATTTAATACTAGCGACCCGCTCCGGCTCCGCACGGCTATATTATGCATTTATTATACATATAAACCTTCCTCTTGAATCACTCTATCTATTTAAAAAAAACCGCATCAAAATCCGTTGCGTAGTTTTAAAGATTTAAGCATACAAAGGGATATAGGGACAGAGAAAGCGACTTTGTTTTATACTATGTAGTGATATACATACAGACACCCAGACCAGAAACAAATACCAAAACATAAATACTTATTTAGGGCGGTAATCGAACCTGCGACCTTCGTCAAAGAGATCTTGTGAGATGTTAATAAACAATTAAGTAAGTTTTTAATTATTTATTTATTACATTAAATGATCTAGGTATAATTAATAGTTTTTTTAACTCACGCATTGGCATTGCTCTGGGGACAATCATTATCCGAATATTTGGCAGTAATTTCCAATCCAAAATAGCACAGTCAATTACACCGAACACTACACGAGCAAAAATTTTAATAATAAACACACTTTATTTATTACAAGTATAAAAACTATTTTATTTACATACGAAATTCAAAACACTTTCGATTTAAAAAATCTAACAATTTAAATAGTTTTAGCTTTTTTAACTTTCTTTTTTGATATTAGAAACACAGATTGTTATAAAAAAAACTAGTAACTGACAATTTTGATTTAAAAATTCTATTGTTCGAATTTCAAATTTAAATTCTTCAGTGGTTTATTGATATTCTGCGTACGCGTCGAAACGTAAATACGCGTGTGAACGTATGACAATCACGCGCCGCGGCTACTCAATACAGACTGAATTCGTTTTACTAGTTGATTGGCACCGAGCGGACTAAACTTATCCGTACAAAAAGATTTAACATTGATAGAATAGACAATACATCAGATTTTTTAAAATAAAATCTAATTTCCTAGCTCAAAGATTGGCTATCGCCATCCAGCGGGGGAATGCCGCTTGCATTCTCGCATCTTTTGTGCCGGGAGTGGCGCGGGCGGGTTATTTGATTAGATTTTAGTTCAGTAATTGTAGTTTTTATGATTTATATATTTTTGTATTAATTCATTTTAAGTATTTATGTTTTGATTGGATTTGTAATTTGTTTTATGTAGGTAATTTTAATTAATGATTAGTAGAAATTAATTTGGAATAATAAATGAGTTACTATTAAGTTTGTTTTTTGTTAGATTTTGTCCCACTATCGAGCTCCACAAAATAAAAACAAAAACTATGGTAAATATTACATTTTAAATAACTGTAAAAGTAAAAATAACTGTGGTAGTTTAAAATCCTATAAAAAACTCGGACATATTTTAAAGTTCTCTAATTTTTGTTTTGCTTTGTAATTTGCGACTCATTTTAGAAAAAATATTCACGAATTATGTATTTTTGTTGCCGCTATAACAACTATACTAAAAACAGAAAAAAATTAAATATTCTTTGAGTAGGTAATTTTTTTAAGAATTTTAGGTTTTCACGTTTACTATTTTTAGGCAACATCTTTTTTGTTAATTGTACTTCCAGATACAGCCTCGTCTAACATACAATATTTTTTTAGGGTTTTTTGTTCGATATTATCGATCGTAATGGTACCTTCGTAATAGAACCCTTCGTACACGAGTCCGACTCGCACTTGGCCGATTTTATATTACAACGCCATCACTGCGATGTATTTTCAAAATGGTTTCATCAGATCTGTAATAGAGTTACTAAAATGCACTTAAGCGACGTGATGTTGTAGCGGTGATTAATAAAACTGACTGAAAACGTTCTCTTTACTCCACAGTCATGTTAAATATCTTTGCATGCGTATTATTCCATAATGTCAAACTGTTAACGCATTTATTTATTCGTTATACATACAAATTGTCTTTGTTCTTTTATTTTTGGATCGTTGACTTCTGACACTGAAGACATAATACAACTTATAGTTGTTGTTGTTTGTTATGACGCAGTTTTTTGACGTGATAACGTCTAATAAAAAGGAACACCTGCATTCACAAAAAGTGTCACGGTAATATTGTGTCACGTCATGCGTCATGGTAACATGACCATGGCGCGTCAGTTCCCGTTAGGAAACAGAGTATTTAATAATATCGCTCATCTGGGCTTGTGTTATGGTGACGAGTGACAAATAGAAGACTTATATAAAGGAAAAAACGCAATCCCTCCACCTCTTCTTTGTCCGTCCTCTCGCTCTAGGACCTTTTCCATACTCTGGCAAAATATTTTTTAAACTTAACCGAAAAAATTTAACTGAGGCGGCTAAACCGTTTTAAGTTTCAGGTTTCAGATAAAAAACCGCATTCGGAAGGAAAAATATTATGATCCTGTGCGAAGGACCACAAATATAATTTGAAAAATCATCAAGTTCTATTATTGAGTACTAGCAGCGCGCCGTAGTTTCACCCGCGTAACTCCCGATCCCGTGGGAATATCGAGATAAAAAGTAGCCTATGTAATTCCTAATGAATAAAGGTATCCTAATACTAAGTTTCATCAGAAACGGTCCATTAGTTTCGGAGCCTATTTGTTACAAACATAAAAACAAATAAAAAATATTTCCTCATTATAATATTAGTGTAGGTAGACAAATACTATATTGAATATTCAAAATATTGAAAAACAAATAAATTACTGCGGACTAAAACCAAAAATGTTTTGTTTAGCTTAAATAAACTAGACTGGTAAAACACGTAAAAAATATTCTTAGAAATGTTTATCTTCTAAGAACATTCAGTGTAAAGACCTACATAAATGGCGAGCAAAATGTCAAAGGCTATCTCAAAAACATTAAGTCAATAAGGATGTTTATTATAAATAATATTTTTTGTGTATATTTATAACTAAGTTAGGGTAATTTTTGTAGTAACCAAGCTTCATCGTAATCGGTGTAGTTTTTGCGTAATAGAAGAACAAGGCAATCGATCCATAGATATTGAATGACGATGCGGTTTATGGCAAAGTACGCTTTGTCTAATAAAATATACTTATTTACTTTAGATCTATATCTATACTTATATTACGACGGCCCAGTTGGCACAATGGTCACCATGCCGGACTGCCAAAAACAGGGTTGCGGGTTCGACTCCCACCTCATACAAGTATTTATGCTTAGATATTTGTCTGTGGTCTGGTTGTTTCTATGTATTATAAATATATATTTACAAAAGAAAAGTATATAAGTATATCCGTTGTCTAGCACCCATAACACAAGTCTAGTTACTTAGCTTGGGACTAGATAGCGATCTGGGAATGTCCTGATGCAATATTTGTTTATGTATACTTAATATTATAAAGCTAAAGAGTTTGTTTGTTCGTTTGAACGCGCATATCCTAGGAACTACTGGTTCGAATTGAAAATATATTTTTGTGTTGGATAGTCCATTTATCGAGGAAGGCTATAGGCGACTTTTTATTCCGATATTCCCACGGGATCGGGAGTTACGTGGGTGAAACTGCGGAGCGCTGCTAGTAATATTATAAAGTTTTTAAAGGGATTCTCGTGTCGCGGTGTTAGTTACCAAACTCCTCCTAAACGGCCGATCCGATTTGTATGAAATTTTTTGTGTCTATTCATTAGTTTTTTATGGCAAAACAACGTTTGCCGGGCCAGCTAGTATAAGTATCTTTAAGACTAAATAAAGTAATTTATTTTCTGATAATAACAAAGGTATAAAATATAACAACTAAATAATAAAAACTTATATAAACTACCTACCTACTTACGTTGAATAAAAGTTAAAGTCCCAAGGAAGGGTGCCCAAAAGGCTGACTGCGTTACCTCGTGGGATGGCGATACTTATCCGCTGTCCAAAATAGGAGCTAGCCCTTTGGTCACCCGAAACTAAAACTAGTAATTTTTATTTATCTAATAAAACTCTAAGGCTCGGGCAACTGGTTTATCCAATTTTAGAATTAGTCATCAACAAAATTTTTGGTAGGAAAGATAACCTGAAAATATTTGCAATACCGATCGTGACTCACAAATTATCAAAACAAAAATATTGTATCATATCAATCAAGATTGATTTGTATTTGATTAAGTGGTAACATGAGTACGGAGACTGTTGTTTTTTTTTTATTTTCAAACCTGTGGCAATGTATAGAGAACAAACAACAAAATATGCCATGTAACAAAATCTCGTTAAGTGTCAGGTTTCCCTGTTATTTAATGTTAAATTAAATATTTAAGAAGATTTTTTTTGTCACATAAGGAAAACCAGTTTTTTTTACATGGCAATTTTTTGTTTGTATAAATGTTCTACTCATAGCCATATGTACCATTATATTCTGTTTTTAGTATTTGTTGTTATAGCGGCAACAGAAATACATCCTGAGAAAATTTCAACTGTATAGCTAGCACGCTTCATGAGATACAGCCTGGTGACAGACAGACGGACAGTGGAGTCTTAGGAAAAAGGCAAGTAGGCCGTTGCAGACAAAATATGAGCAAATGGGGGTATATTGCACCGACTGAGGAGCAACGCGAGTGTGGAGCCCCATCGCAGTCCATGGTGCACCTACTTCAATGCCCATTGTGTCCTAACACCTGCACATTGGAGGACCTGATAGAAGCCAACGCTGCTGCAGTTGCACTGGCTAACTACTGGGCAGGAAAAATTTGACGAGTCGAACGTCACTGACTCGAAAAGAAGAAGTAGAAGCCTGTTTTTACCTTTTGGGTACGGAACCCTAATAAAAATGGCTGACCGTTTACTATTACAAATGTGAGGGTGGCTGCAACAACAAAGAGAGCAACCACCTGAAGCGTTGAAGATAACATTCATTTACACTTGAAACAAAGCTTTATATAACACACACTACTGCATAAATACTATTGTTCAAGTATTTAAGTATAGGTATGTTCATAAAATTGCGGCTAAGAGAAGTCTATGACACTTTATCAGTAATAATGAACAGCACACTCTTGATGCAAGGCTAATCTGGACCTTTTATCTAGAAACGGAGTATTGGGAGACCAGCTGCCCGGTGGACCAACAACATTGTGGCGGTCGCGGGTAGTCGGTGGATGGAGGCGGCTCAGGACCGCTATGTGTGGCGTCGTATGGGGGAAGCCTATGTCCAGCAGTGGACGTGTATGGGCTGATATGATGATAATGATGATCTATAAATAAATGACATTTCTATAAAAACAAACTGAGTACAAAATATATACATAACTATCACTAATCACTAAATAGTATAAAACAAAGTCGCTTTCTCTGTCCCTATATCCCTATGTATGCTTAAATCTTTAAGACTACGCAATGGATTTTGATGCGAGTTTTTTAATAGATAGAGTGATTCAAGAGGAAGGTTTATATGTATAATACATGCATAATATAGCCGTGCGAAGCCGGGGCGGGTCGCTAGTCACTATATAAACTTTTAACTTATAGACTTTGTTGTAATTCAGTAAATTTAACTACCGCCTTAATAAAATTAAATTTTTAATCTTCACTAATATTATAAAGAGGTTTGTTTTTGTTGGTAATGAATAGGCTACTGGACCAATTCTGATGAAACTTGGTATGAGGAAACATAGATTCATTGGAAATAACAGAGCATAGTGTGGCGGAGCCATATTATAGTATATAGGGATATAGACGAATTCAGAACCTTCTCTTTTTAAGTAGGTTATAAGAATCTATGACCAAACCTTAAACTATTCTATTATAGTTTGGGTCATGGCCGACGACGGGACTTGCCAAAAACTAATATACTAATACAGCCAAGCCAATTAGGTCCAATCAAAGCAATCTCAAAAAAATCCCCCAAATATACAAAATGGTTTAACTTAATAATTTAACGATTAAACGTCCCCCTAACGATCCCCCTACGGAAAACGGTCCCCTGTCAAAAACTTTTTCACGATTAACGGGGGACATATAAGTTGATTTAAAATTAATTTTGAAGGTCTGACGGACCTCATATAACCCAGGGGAACCGTTAAGCACTGAACTGTTTTAGACAATTTAGACTTTTTCACGCTCATCCGTCCCCCTAGTTCAAGCAAAAGACGATCGAAAAATAAACAAAAGACGATCGAAAAATAAACAAAAGATGATCGAAAAATAAACAAAAGACGATCGAAAAATAAACAAAGGATGATCGAAAAATAAATAAAAGACGATCGAAACGGAAACAAAAAACGATCGAGATTGTCGACTAAGCTGAGAGGATGGTATAGGTCTGGGCAAGCCTACCCCAATAGAGCATGGATTTGAGTTACTGGTACATCTACATTAGATAGAAAAGTCCAAAACAATATAAAGTCATAAAAACTATACGTGAATCACACATAGGTACTATGACTCATTATATTGCAGATTAAAATTTATCATATAAATGCAATGATAAATGATAGGGTAAATATAAAAGGATTGCCGAAACAGATAAACAAAGATAAATAAGACAACAAATTAACCATTTTGGAAGTAGTAGGTAGAGAAAGGAAACTCCTTTCGCATAATTTTAATAACGACTACCATTAAGGTGAAAGGGTACCTGCGCGCTCTCCATACAAACGTAGTCGACTGTTTCCTCCCTGGATAACGACACTAGCACAAATATTTTTGTGCCATAAAACCTATAACTGCCATGACTATGCCCCTATGTTTTGTTTTTTTTTTAATTTTCTAATTATCATAGAAACTAAAATTAAAAATAATTAAAAATTAAAAAAAAAAACAAAAAATAGGGCCATGGTCATGGCAGTTATAAGTTTTATGCACCAAAAATATTTGCTCTAGTGTCATTATCCAGGGAGAAAACAGTCGACTACGTTTGTAATAGTTTGTATGGAAATAGCCCCATATGGAAATGGAATAGGAATAGAATAGAAGAGGAAAGGGAAAAGGAAAGGGTTCTTTCTCAATACAAACGTAGTCGACTGTTTCCTCCCTGGATAGATAGATAGATAACTTTATTTTGTACAACACAGTAAGGAACATATAAATACACAAAGCAAAGTAAAGTAATAGCTAGAAAGTACAAGTTGCACAAATGGGCGGCCTTATCGCTGAAAGCGATTTCTTCCAGGCAACCTTTGGATGGAAAAGAACTGATTTAGCTTTTAAGGAAGGTTGTAAGTTCATTCAAGCAGGATATTAAAGTAAATAAATATAACTTATAATAAATGATAAATTGATAATATAAAGTATAATGACACTAGAGCAAATATTTTTGTTGCATATAACCTATAACTGCCATGACTGTCTTGGTTTTTTTTTCATTTTCGAATTATCATAGAAAGTAAGCGTTAAAAAACGAAATATATTTAAAAAATAAGATATACGGGCATGATCATGGCAGTTATAAGTTTTATGCTACAAATATATTTGTGCTATGTCATTATCCAGGGAGGAAACAGTCGACTACGTTTGTATGGAGAGACCGCCGGAACCATTTACTCTGAAGAATCCTAGTTAGTTAAATACTTCTACATTAGAGTCCAATGAACTCAAGATGACAATGATCTTATCTTATATATTGGGGGCTGACAGATAGCCAGCAACACTTCGACTCAATGGGATCTTTTGTGTTTACCCCTACCTTAATGTTTCTTACTCTTTAAAGAAGTGGTCGATTAACGCGGTGATACCACTGAGAGGAAGAAACCTATATTCCTCCGGTTTGGGATATGCATTCCCAAGGAGGCTCATACGCACGTACTGTATGAATGCGACGTCTTAGCGAGCGAATGCTAAGACGTCGCATTCACACAGTACGTGCTCCATAGTTTCCCTAACATCACCGCAGGCTCTGCCTGCAGTCATTATTTGAAGTTATCTTCATTTTTAAAAGCATGTCATTGGTTCCGTAATGTCCTGTCAAGGCACCAACCACAGCTCGTGCTTTGCTTCTACTGTTGTTTAATATAAATTTAGAAGCCCCTTTGGTGCTGCTACCTATGAATTTCTTCGAATGTAGTAACCCTTGGCTGATTTCAAACTCTTGCGTGTGTTTCTTATCAGCGTAATCCTTTACGGCCTTTATGATTGTGCATGCTGGTAGGCCCATACATGGTTCAGGTCCAAGCATCGCAAGATGACAATGATAGGAAGGTTCCATTTTATTGAATCACCTATTTTAATATATGCAGTTGTAGATTTCTCCCTCAAATAAAACAATGTTGCCACTATAAGAAAACAACTTGCTAGGTCCACCTATTCCTAACAAAATCGGTCACACACACAAACAGAGGGACATTGATCATATAAGGGTTCCTTGTTTTGCCTACTGAGGTACATAATTATCACGAAACGTGAAAAAATGTCCCGTTTAAAAAACTTTAGAAGAAAAAATAACCATGGTAGTTTAAAATAATATTTTAGTTTAATTGAATTAATTATCGATTAATTAAGTTGTCTAACACATAATGCTAAAGGAAAAATAAACATTAATAATTTTGTATGGACGCCATTCTAAATGAGGCAGTAAGCCGCCCATACATAGAAAAAAATTCCACATAGAAAAAGTTTTGTAAGTACCTAGGCCTTACTCTGATAATATCAAGCTTAACAATTTGAACCAATCATTTGCAAACTTAAATAAAGTAGGTATACCATGTGAAAAATCTCGTTCATTCGTTACGGGAATAGACGAGATAAAAACCGACCAAGTGCGAGTCGGACTCGTGCACTAAGGGTTCCGAACCATGTTGTATGGGAGCTCCACTTAATTTTTTTGTCTGTTTTAAGTACTTATTCGTTTTTAAAGCGGCAACAAAAATACATCATCTGCAAATTTCAACTGTCCAGCCATCACGGTTCATGAGATACAGCCTGGTGATAGACGGACGGACGGACACTGGAGTCTTAATACTTAACCGTTTTTACCCTTTGGGTACGGAACCCTAAAACATTGAACCTATCCAGATCTCGTTCAACGTGATTACGATAATCTATTATTATAATTGAGCAATCAATTTTTATGAAACTGTTTACATTCGAACGAAATATAAAAATAAATGTAATGCCTTCCCATTATAATTATAGATTCTAGAACAATAAATACTTAGGTAAGTATTGCCAGCTGTGTAAACTCGATCTCCTTCGACAAAAGATAGAAAACATTTCGAATACTAACATTGTAAAAGAGCTTTCGACTCGATATGCCAAACAAACAGGCAGTTATGCATCTTTAGGAGACTTATCATGGAGTAATAGAGATAGAGATAATATTGGCTTAACTTTACATCTAATATTAATCTTAATCAATCTTTAAGATAAATAAATATGAATATTGCAGATCATTCCACACATCGTCATCTAGCCCCAAGCTAAGTAACTAGACTTGTTGTATGGGTGCTAGACAACGGATATACTACTTGTATGCCTTTATTTTGTCGCGAGTGGTCTTAGGTATAAAGCCAGCCCACTACAGGGCAAGGGCCTCCTCTCAGACGCCCGTATGAAACGCCCAATGTGCCAACTCTGGATTCTCTCTGGCAAATGTCCGCAGCATTCCAAACCTTACTAGGGTATGTAAGTTTCCTCACAACGTTTTCCTTATGAGCCTGGACTTCAATTTTTCGTATAGGCAGCATAAAAACACCTGCCTGATGGTGACCATGCGGTCTAAGATGTGCCGCGCTTTCCTATAATACCTGTTCACTCGTGACTAGAAGGCCCGTAAATTGTACGCTAAGAAATACAGACCTACCCAGGCAGATCATTCTATTCCCTTGCTGTACGAATAAGAAATGACGAAGTACTCTAGGCTCGAAGACTAAGCGAAGAAACGCTTAATCTTTAAGCCTAGAGTGAATAGGTACCTTCTGGACAAGCATCCTCGATCTCATCCCGGCTTCCCATCAGGTGAGATAAAATTGCAAGCCTATTTTAGGTAAAAATAAGCTAATGCTCGGCCGAGCTACATGGTAGGCGGAGTGGGGGGTGTTAGGTTTTATTTTCGTTACGGAATTTCTTGATTCGGTCGCGATAAAAGCTATGCAATGGCTTAAAAAAATAAAGTGTCAAACATTTATCCGTATTTAACGTATTTCCCTTCGTCATGTATCTATCGTGCTAACCTTTCTATCGTTTCAGAATCGAGGCCCCAGTTCGCTTGCACCGAACGCACTGCCCCGGCGCGCGCGCACCTAACTACCTACTATTTCAGCATAAACGTGTACACTAACTGAACTTGTTTATTAATTACAATTACCTACCTACGATAACCGCAGTTTAACCCGCGTTCAAATGTATTAATGATTTCCTACAAACAAAATACACAACCTCTAAGTATCTATCTATACATATAAAATGCTTTGTCCTGACCGACTAACAGATTAACGCACAGCCTAAACCACTGCTCGTAGAGACCTGAAACTTGGAGGGTGTGTTCTTTGTATGACGTAGGCCTCTGATAAGAAATTATTTTCCGAAGTTCAACCCCTCAGGAGGTAAAAACTTTATCACTATATCAATGGATATATATCATGATATATATCCGATATATATACGATATATATCAAAGAGTTTTTTGTGATATATATCAATACAAAAATTGTTTAAAAATTTGATGAAAATAAGTCATGTTTTGCAGTTTTCTACTGTAGTTCTCCATCCTAAATGTAGATGGCGTTGGAGTAAAGTTAAAACATACTCCCTAATAGTAAGTTTAGGTATTAACGTTTAAAGTTTAGGTATTATAAGTATTAGTGTAGATATTCAGAAAATTAATGAAGCCATTGAATGATTGGAATTTATAAGATTTTATCTTTTTGAGTTAATTTTACCTGCTGTAGTATATGATTTTAATTGATTTTTCTGATTTATAAGAAAATTTTATGTTTTTTAGTTAAATTTTCTTTTATTTATTGTTTTTTTTTTAAATAATTTATTATGTTTATAAAACATAGGCATGCAAACAGTATACATAAATCACTACATAGTATAAAATGAAGTCACTTTTCGCCGTCCCTATTCCCTTTGTATGCTTAGATATTTAAAACTACCCAACGGATTTTGATGCGGTTTTTTTAATAGATAGAGTGATTCAAGAGGAAGGTTTATACGTATAATACATGCATAATATAGCCGTGCGAAGCCGGAGCGGGTCGCTAGTAATACAATAAAATAACAATATGGCTGTCATACAAAATGGATAAATATCATGTAAATATCACATTTTTTTATAAATCGGATATATATCAAAAAAATCCGATATTTTGATATTTATTATAAATATCGGATATTTTCGAACCCTGGTTGAGGGCCAGTTCTATGACTTTTGCAAGTCAACAATGGAGATACGATGAGAACATCGTATTTCAAACTATTACAACTTTAATACAAATCCTTCAATTAAAACAGATGGAAATACATTCAGTATTTGAAATCAGATGATTGAATAAATCCATAAAGTAGGTATCTATTTGAAAATGAATGTGTATGTAATTTCCATTAGGTAAAGGTACATTGCACTGGGTATTTTGTTTTATTTATTTATGTATTGGGAAACTCAACAGCTAATAGGTATATATCTACTAATATTAACAGTACAACAAAAATCGGCCAAGTGCGAGACGATCTTCCGCACGAAGGGTTCCCTACCATGTTGTATAGGAGCCCCACTTAATTTTTTTTTTTCTGTTTTTAGTATTTGTTGTTATAGCTGCAACAGAAATACATAATCTGTGAAAATTTCAATTCTTTAGCTATCACGGTTCATGAGATACAGCCTGGTGACAGACGGACGGACGGACAGACAGACCCGTTTTTACCCTTTGGGTACGGAACCCTAAAAAGCCAATTATAGGGTGTTTTTTAAGGCGCCTATAAATCAATATTGCAGAACTATTAACACTGCGCCATTTAGCCCCAAGCTGAGCGACTAGGCTTGTATTATAGTAACCAGATAACGTTTAGAATGTACATTTATATAGGTACCTAGTTTAGCGTAAAGCTGTGAGAAGTGACTTTTCGGCAAGAACGGCTTTCAATTTGGAATAGTCCAAGTAGATTACTGCTAAGTGGTAGACATTTTGAAGGACTATATTATTTTAGACTGAATAAAGTGTATTGATGTAACTATAGTGCCACAAATGTACCATAGATACACGGGCTGAGGAATTGGATATATCTTTCTTCTTAAAATCTTTTAATCATTTCATTACATAGTATAAAACAAAGTCCCTTCCCGTCTGTCTGTCCCTATGTATGTTTAGATCATTAAAACTACGCAACAGATTTTGATGCGGTTTTTTTAAATAGATAGAGTGATTCAAGAAGAAAGTTTGTAGGTATAATATAATACATGCATAATATAGCCGTGCGAAGCCGGAGCGGGTCGCTAGTCTTTAATAAAACCTTTATTATTATTATTAAAACACACTACCCTCCTTCGCGTGACGCACTCGGGTAGAAATTAGAGACAGACCAAATATTCATTATGCCTAAGATTTTTAGCTGGAATTTAACAATAGAGATTTCAAGATAATTAAGATTAGGTATAAAACCATGTATTTAAGTTGCCTTAAGGCGTTAGTATTTTTGGATTTAATGGCTTATTCTGGTTTTTTGATTCAGGATTCTTGATAGTAATTTGTCGAGTTTTTTTTAGTACTTTCGTATTTTTGTAAAACATTTGGGGCCAATAATTTGCTAATGTGCACTGGCCATGCCCAACTTCTGAACGAAAATGTAAATTTTTCTTGACCAATAATATGGGACGACCCCGTTGGCACAATGGTCACCATGCTGGACTGCCAAACACAGGGTTGCGGGTGTTGAATGTCCTGCGATATTTATTTATTTATCTATCTACTAGGTGCGCCCCGCGGTTTCACCCGCGTAAGTCCGATCTTTAAATTCTCACCGTTTAAACCTTCCCTGGACTACAACAAACATTTCAAAACCGAAATCATCTAAATCGGTTCAGCCGTTCTCGAGTTTTAGCGAGACTAAGGAACAGCAATTGATTTTTATATATATAGATACACTAGCTGTCTCGGCAAACGTTGTTTTGCCATTTACAAAAAAAATTAAAACTAAATGAAACAAAATAAAAAATAGATGTTGGCCGATTCTCAGACCTACTGAATATGCTCACAAAATTTCATGAGAATCGGTCGAGCCGTTTCGGAGGAGTTCAAGTTCGAACCCCGTGACACGAGAATTTTATATATATAGAGATATAAACTGCTTTGTCCTGAATGAGTGACTGAGTGATGGATCAACGCACAGCCTTAACCGCTGATCATAGAGACCTGACACTTGGAGGGTGTTTTTTTCTTAGTTAAAGGATTTTGAAAAATTAAACCCTACGGGGACGAAGTTAGGCGAAAGCTAGTCTATACAAAATTACATACAATCTATAATACTAATATTATAAAGCTTGAAGAGTTTGTTTGATTGTTTGTTTGAACGCGCTAATCTCAAGAACTACTGGTTCGAATTGAAAAATCCTTTTTTTGTTGGATAGTCCATTTATCGAGGAAGGCCATAGGCTAATTTATATTTCGATATTCCCACGGGATCGGGAGTTATACGGGTGAAACCGCGGAGCGAAGCTAGTTATAAATAATTAAATTCACCCATTTCGAAAGAACAAAGGAAATACCATTATGAAACCAGCCTTAGTTCAGGAACCTCGTCCATACAAAAGGAAAAATACAACAGCAATACAAGTTGCAAACAAAAATGAACCTTACAAGAACACACATAGATTGCATTTCCTAATGACTAGTATAGAAAAACTGAAAGTGCTTCAATATTATTGGAAAATAGACTTTAAAATTATTACCATAGAGTTAAAATTAAGTGGTATTGTAAAGTTTAGATGGTTCGGTGCTCATGCACTGAGTTTGCACCGAGTCGGGTCAACTAAAACAGTTCAAGCAATGAGAACCACATTATACTGAGGTAATTTCGTTTTTTTGCAGTAAATCTAGAAACCTGTTATCCAATAGGTGTTGATTTTTTTGTTGAGAAGTCGTTGATGGTATTTTTTGTCTCTATGGAAATGGATAAATTTAGTTTTTTTTTGCAGTAAATGTAGAAACCTGTTATAATACGTGTGGTTTTTAGGGTTCTGTACCCAATGGGTAAAATCGGGACTTTTTTACTAAGACTCCACTGTCCGTCACCAGGCTGTATCTCATGAACTGTGATAGCTAGACAGTTGGAATTTTCACAGATGATGTATTTCTGTTGCCGCTATAACAACAAATACTAAAAACAGAATATAATGGTATGGAACCCTTCGTGCGCGAGTCCGACTCCCACTTGGCCGGTTTTTTTTAAGGAAGGTGATGATGGTATTTTTTGCTATGGAAATGTACTGGACTTATTAAAATTATGAGTAAGTATAGATTGACTAGGTACCTACTTATACCAATTTTAATGTTTTTCACTGTGGAGTTTCCTAAAACCAAATAAGGACCTAATTATAAAATTATTTGGTAGTTTGCGCATTTATATTTTTAACTTACTAAAACGTTAATTAGGTTTTGAAAATATCCTTAACTAGCTGCGCCCGCGGCTTTACCCGCGTAAGTACCGATCCCGTGGGAATATCGGGATAAAAAGTAGCCTATGTGTAAATCCAGGTTTACAGCTATCTAGATACCGAGTTTTATCTCAATCGGTCCGGTAGTATTTGCGTGAAGTAGTAACAAACATACATACACACACACAAACTTTGACAATTTTAATATTAGTAGGAATAGGATTTAAAAAATAGTGGACTTTAAAACAATGCCAGGGGAGACATGGGGTGGTTGTTTTGACTAGGTTTTATTTGTAATATTTTTTATTTGTAATTTAATTTCAATTTGAAATATTGTATACTATGCTTTTAAATAATTTATGGTTATTTCAATAGATAACATACCTACCTTAATTTTAATGGGTAATCAAGGTCTTAGAAAAGGTGATAAATTATGTTCAAAAGTTACAGAGTTTACAAAATTATGTTTCATTTTAATTTCTAAATGAATAGGTCAACAGTCCTTCTCCATCCAAAAATTGGCTGGAAGAAATCACTTTTGGTGATAATACCACTTAGTTCTGCAACTTTGTCTCTAGCTTTCAATTATATGAATAATAATGTTCTGTTTTGTATGTTGTGCAAAAAAAGTAAAAATGAATTTCCTGGAGGCACAGGACATTCATTTTTACTTTCCCCTAAAAAATAGGCAGCATTCTCTAATTTTTTCTTCCTGTATATTTTGCACAGTATAAAAACTATTGGGTCTCATAAGTTTTTGTAGAAGGTTATTATATTACCTAAGTCCTAAGAAATTTTTGAGACATTTATGCCCTAAGGATTAGAATAAGGGATGAAAGTTTGAACGAAACTTCATCGTGAAATTAAAAAAATATATGTGATAAATCTAGACACAGCTACCTACTATAAAATAAATAAATATGAACTAGGTATGAGTAATCAATGAAATCTAGTGTTTTTTGCGTCAATCCAACGAAGTAGAAAGTGCAAATTGTGATGCAACGCAACCCGTATTTTAAAGTTTTAAACTAAGTTCTAATCAGATACCGCTTGTTAGATAGTTTTTACCCCAAAATTTGTCTAAATTATGCTTTAGAGAATAAGAAAATAAGCTCTACTCACGTTCTCCTGTAATAGCTGCAATTTTAACCAGCACCAACAATAAATCCTTCGCAATTTGTTTATCGAACACAAAAACAAAATATTTTCACAAATCTAACACCAAAGTATTGTTTTAATTACATTGAATTTGTTGGAATCTCGTCATAAAGTCCGGAATAATATTTTGAGCGTATTTGGTTTCCAAATAGAAAAAATATTTCCATTTGTATTACACACACACACGAAGGAAGTGTCAAAACTGTCAAAAACGTGTGTAGTACGCCAGGGCGCACACATATAAAGATATAGTGACGTTCTCGTCCGTCCTTATAAAATTATGGAAGTCGATTTTAGTCGATTTTTATTAAATTTAACCCTTTCATCGATTCTAGGGTCATAAGATTTGTCTAAAGGAAAAATTGTAAGGACTTACATATAATTTTATTTATACATCATTCAATTTTAATACTAAATTCATATTTGTAGATATTAATAAAACAAGGATGTCGAGGTGACAATACGCATGCTCAGAGTCTACCATCATAAAGATCCCTAGTGTTATTGATTAAAAATTGGAACACACTGGACATTTCCTTGCGTAAATACTAGTGATTCTTAAAATAATGATGCAAATAACAAGCCTAATGGGTTTAAGCGTTCTTACTTTTTTGAACATTAATAATGTAGTTAGTGCTGAACAAAATCCAGTCACTTTTACGTTTAAAGAATACCAATATAAAGATTCTCCAAAGAATGTAAGTCAATTGTGTTATAAGTTACTAATAATATTAAGTAATTCAAAACAATAGATACCTACTTACTTAGTTTCTATTTGTGCTATTTGTTTTTTACAGGAAATGACCTTTAGAGAATTTGAAACAGCGTGTGAGCAAAGCAGTGCTTGCAGCCATATGACTGGACTGCAAAGAACAAGATGTGTAAGAGAATGTGTGTCTCCTTCGTGTTACCGGGAACTGTACCAAGCGGATCCGGTACCTATTTTTAATATTTTACAACTTTTACTTAAGGTGAAAGGGTACCTGCGCTCTCTCCATACATACGTAGTCGACTGTTTCCTCACTAGATAATGACCCTAGAGCAAATATTTAAATAAAACCTATAACTGCCATGCATGACTATGCCCCTTTGTTTTGTTTTTTTTTTTCATTTACTAATTATCATAGAAATTTAAATTTAAAAGATAAATAAAAAAACAAAAAATAGGGGCATGGTCAAGGCAGTTATAAGTTTTATGCACCAAAAATATTTGATCTAGTGTCATTATCCAGGGAGTCAGGGAGAAAACAGTCGACTACGTTTGTAAAAGTTTGTATGGAGAAAGCCCCCAGGTACCCTTTCCTCTCTTTATATAAACTTACTTCCACAAGATGATGAAATTGACATTAAACGTCATGTATTTTAAAAATCTCGAATTTTGAGCTAGTGTTAAATAATGTTAACACACATAATAAACGGAACAAGAAAAGTGCCTAATCATCATAATAATTTCATCGAATTTTTCAAAACTAACTTTATTTCCTTTTAGTTGGAAGAAGGAGAAATTGATGTCCGACTAAACTCTTTCAAAGGATGTTTTGTTCAAAGAAGTGGTCGAACGAGAAATTGATTTCATAAAACTCATTTGGTTTCCTCCTTGATCTTATGCGCCAGAAGAGTTAAAAAAATACATCGAAAGATACAATTTCTAATCATGGTAGGTGCTTCTCTGTTTATTATTTAAATTTTACCTACTTTATTTATTTAATCGATTTAATTCGTGTTTCAGGTTTACACTGCGCTCATTTATAAAAGAAAAACATTGATTGAAGAATTTGGTCAGAAAATAAATTGATGGCAGTAGGTATTTACCTACCTACTACAGTTATCCATCCATTCATTACTCACTTGAAAGACATTACTGCTGTAATATTATTAAATCATCCAAGATCACTTATTAAAATTAAATAACAAACATAGCCATGAAACTTATAATAATCGTAATCCGTAATCAGGTACCTACCTATCTATCTAAACATAAATCAATAGATAATTAGAAATCATTGAAAAAGCTCGTAAATAGGCACACATAGTAATAATAAGTTTAGGCATATTGTGCTTTTTAATCTTTATTAATGACCGTACTTAGTTAGGATTCGATTAACTTTCTTGCTGAATTAAAACTTTCAGCAAAACAAAATAAAGATTATTTCCTATAAATAAAGTTGTTTCCTTTATAAATAGATAAAATAAGAAAGTAAACCATTTTTTCACATAATCACAATTTTAAAATGACATGAAAAAACTAAAAATAAGAATAATAATACAAAATAAAAAAATAAAAATACCCACCACCCAGAAATTCAATGTAAAATCAAACAAATAATAAAATTAGTAAAACATTAAAAATCAACCTATGCCTTAACATTAAAACAAGAAATGATTTATAATTTTATTTATCTAATTTATTAACTAATAAAAAAATGGCACAAGGCATTGAAACTCGGTGACTCAAAGTAATCGACTAATAATCCTTTTTCGTCGATTGAGCATAATCGACTAAAACCATCTAAAGCAGTTCGATTTTTTACACATTTTATTTTGTTCCGGTTTTCCTTCGTCTCTCACATCCTTATTTTATCACGACATTTCACGACAGACGGAAAAACTTTTGTTGAGAATTTTTGTGCCACTTGCTATCGTTAGAAGCGGTCTAGTGCTAAAATTAGAGGAAAAATGGCTTCCTTGTGCAGACAAATCATTAGGGGAAATGCAGTGCGAAGTGTCCTATTTTCCTCAGCCCGTAGAGGATACGCCGACAAAAGTAAGTTCAAGATTTTTTCGTACAAATACTTCCCCTCTGTTTAGTTACGTAATGTCAAAAATGTCCCTTCTTATCTATTTTCTATGTGAATCGTTCGTGAAAACGGGCAAAAAGCGCTTTAAATCTGCGTATAGATGTCTATTCTTCTCATTTAGAATGTATAAATAGAGATCCTTGAAAATTTTTGACCTCAAATAGGCTAAAACGTCATGCACACCTATTGATTATTTTGGTTATGATATTTTATTGAATAATCTCTAATTTTATCCTGTTCTTGCCCCATGAACCGTACATAGCCATTACAAGTAATATTGGGTACTTAACTTCCCAGAATAGATAGACTTTTAGTAATTATTTGGTGAATATATTGATTTTAAGGTTAGTTATCTGTTATCTATTGAATGATGATAATTTTATGATAATAATTGAGCCTATATAATAAAATATTGTTTATGCCATTAGGTCTGATTAAGTTTTTTTTATAAAGAAAACTAGCTGTGCTCCGTGGTTTCACCCGCGTAACTCTCGATCCCGTGGGAATATCAAAATGAAAAGTAGCCTATAGCCTTCCTCGATAAATGGACTATCCAACACAAAAATAATATTTCAATTCGAACCAGTAGTTCCTGAGATAGGCGCGTTCAAACAAACAAACAAACTCTTCAGCTTTATAATATTAAGTATAGATTTAGTAATTTGTGTAGCCTCTGTAGGGCTAAACTAGTCGTAGAAGATGACTAAGGTATTTAGTAACCTTATGATGATTTTCACACCATGAATGCCAATTCTTGTAAATGTAATTGTTCAAATTACATTGCAATATCATTCCTATTGCATTTCAATTATAAAAAAATACCCTCGAAATTGTTTAAAATACACTCGAAGATAGTTTTTTGTAATCAAAATGATATTGTTATGTAATTTAATTAATTTTATTTATTACAATTGGCCTTTTGGGGCTTCCACATGGTATCAGGTAATAGTTAGACAGTTGCGGTAGGTAACAAACTTGCTTGGCATAAAATAAAAACAGCCAATTAGCGAATAGTCCAGACACTTTCTGCCGTTTTAATTTATTGGTAGATTTGGTCCTGATTTGATTTTATTGTAGCACAATACACATATAATAGATGTCTCAGCAACCGAGATATCATTTGTAGTCCAGGGAAAACAAAACCTTCATAACAAATGAAACCCAACCAATGCTCCCCAGGTGCTATGAGGAAACCTGGATAGTAGCCCTAGTTATAGACCAGTTAATTATCTCACAATATTTCTCTTCACTAAAAGAGCATGTGTTAGAAAGCTAAAATAAGTGGTGATTGCCTACATGCAAGAAATCAGAACCCTAAACCTAAAAAACTTAATAAATTTTTTTGACACAATGCCTGAATACTTTAAGGCTACTTACTTATAATAAGTGGCGATTACATTGACATTTAAGTGTAAGCTTCAATAGGATAGGAGCGTCTTAAATATGTAGGGGACTCCTAAACATTTGAGATTTGTTCCAGTATTCGGGCATAAATCTATCTAATCAATTTAGAACTATACCTACCTAATAAATTCTGGGTTCTACGGCATTATAAGAAACACCATTCAAAATGTAGATTCAATTTTGTCTAAGTTCTGTGTACAAAATGTTAGAACATAATATACTATAACTAGCTGCGCCCCGTGGTTTCACCCGCGTAAGTCCGATCTTTAAATTCTCACCGTTTAAACCTTCCCTGGACTACAACAAACCTTTCAAAACCGAAATCATCTAAATCGGTTCAGCCGTTCTCGAGTTTTAGCGAGACTAAGGAACAGCAATTGATTTTTATAGATGACTAGCTGCGCCCCGCAGTTTCACCAGCGTAAGTCCGATCTTTCTCACCGTTTAAACCTTCCCTGGACTACAACAAACCTTTCAAAACCGAAATCATCTAAATCGGTTCAGCCGTTCTCGAGTTTTAGCGAGACTAAGGAACAGCAATTGATTTTTATAGATGACTGTAGATTATAGATTATTTGTAATAAATAATAATGAATTTGTCAGTGATGCCCGACCCACTGGAACACGCCACCGGCATGGAGCGAAGGGAGCTCCTAGCTCTTCAGTCCGGCAACGACGATCCATTCAACATGAAGGTGCTAAAGAAATCGGCTGGCACCAAGGAGAGCCCCACCCTTGTACCTTCCTGCTTCGATGCACGTATTGTAGGATGCATATGTAAGTATTGAACTTAGTATTTTACAACTAGCTCCACCCTGCTGCTTTACTTGTGAAAATCCGGCCAAGTGCGAGTCTGGACTCATGCTCGAAGGGTTCTGTATCATTATATAATGTTTTTAGTATTTGTTGTTATAGCGGCAACAGAAGTACATCACCTGTGAAAATTACAAATGTCTAGCTATCAGGGTTCATGAGATACAGACAGACAGAACGGCCTATTTTTACCATTTGGGTATGAAACCCTAAAAACCGTAACTGCCTGTCGCGTTAAAACACGCATGCAATATAATTTTACCATAGAATCGAGACTAATGTAGGTAAAACTTTGGGACCCCTGTGGCGCAGTGAGCGAACACTCGCTTTTAGTGAAGGTTGCGGGTTCGATTCCTGCCTCTAATAAGTATTTATGAATTGTGTATACTTAGATATTTTATTCTGTAAACAAATATTTGGTGGATGTTTAATTTAATGTGTATGATAAGTATGTATTTAAAGAAGTAAGAATATAAGCATTTAATGGGTTGTTCAGCCACCATAACACAAGCCTAATAGCTTAGCTTGGGGCTAGATGGCGCTATGTGCCTGCAATATTCATTAATATAGTGATAAATAAATCTTCCTACTTAATAGGTATGACCAATATGTCACGTCTGGCCTCTAAGCTATAAATTAACACTGTTAAAACAAAGTGATGTCATACTGTATGTAAGATTATTGTGTTTTAGAACATTATTGTTGTTTTCAGGTGAAGAACACGCTACAGCAGTCACTTGGCTTTGGGTACATAAGGTATGTTCCTATTAAATCTTAACTTTTTTATGTTTGTTCATCGATTATTAGGGCCCTCACCGGAACGCCATCGTGACGTTCGCCGACTACGTATCCAACTAATTCGTATGACGACCCAGTTGGCACAATGGTCACCATGCCGGCCTGCCAAACGCCCTGCGTTTGCGGGTTCGATTTCCGCCTCAAACAAGTATTTAAGCTTACATATTTGTCTGTGGTCTGGTTGTTTCTATGTATTGTTTTATAAATATAGATAAGTATATATTTACAAAAGTAAAGTATATAAGTAGTATATCCGTTGTCTAGCACCCATAACACAAGTCTAGTTACTTAGCTTGGGGCTAGATGACAATGTGTGGAATCTCTCTCGTCTCGTCTCTCTGTCGTCCTGGCGATGTAGCCACAGTAGCCAGTAAAATGTCCAACGAGGTCGCCAAAGAAGAAGGATATTCTCATTTTTGTGACAGACAGTAGCCAGTGGCTACTCTATTTGGCGACCTAGGGTAGCCAGAAGTAGCTATGGATACGTAGCCGAAGACTTCGCCATGGCATCCTGGTGAGGTAGGGCCCTTAAGGTGAAAGGGTACCTGCGCTCTCTCCGTACAAAAGTAGTCGACTGTTTCCTCCCTGGTTAATGACACTATAGCATATATTTTTGTGCCATAAAACTATAACTGCCATGACTATTGATTATGCCCTTTTGGGTTTTTTTCATTTTCAAATTATCATAGAAATTCGATTTATAAAATATAAACAAACAAAACATAGTACCATAGGGGCATGGTCATGGCAGTTATAAGTTTTATGGCACAAAAATATTTGCTCTAGCGTCATTATCCAGGGAGGAAACAGTCGACTACGTATGTATGGAGAGAGCGTGATAGCATAGCAATGCATAGCTTAAGAGGAAAGGGTACCCCCTTTCCTCTTAAGCTATGCATTTTTTTATTAGTGTATTTTTGAGAATAAATTCTTTAAGTCTTAGATTAGATGTGGAGGTTAATCATGTTATGTATATGCGCCTGAACATTTTCTTGTCATATCAATCATAATATCATACGTGTGACTCAAGCAGTCTCATAATAAAATATCTTGGTATACGATACTAAAATGATACTTTCGCTAAAAACGATACTGAACCCTAAAAAAGAATCGCCGAAAAGTTCGCGCATAATTTCCGAAAGACTGCATCAAATTAGATACCTAATCCTTTTTTTGTAAAAGAAATTGGATAATTTATATTTATTAGCTCTATTTTCGAGGAATAACAAATATATAATAATATATAGCATACTTTTTACAAGCTTTTTATCTCAATATTCCCAAGGCACCGAGACTTACGGAGGTTTCACCTACATTGTTGACCTTAAAAATATTATATTATTTATTTATTTGTGTCCAGGATCAGCCCCGTCGCTGTGAGTGCGGACATTGGTACAAACTCGTCGAGAAGGACTTCGCCTAACTGCAATTATTTAGTTTTTAGTAGTTGTCAATACAGTCGCAAACGCACTATCCATATTTAATGATGGTTCCTCGATGCCATATACAAAGATAAATCAATATGAAAATATTATTTATAAGAATAACCCAACATGTTTAAATAGTTATTAACGCGTTTGATGTATTACGGGCTTAGTGTTACTTATAAATAAATGAATGGTTAAATCGAGAAATTGTGTTTTTAAGTCATATACTTATTTCTTCTTCACTGACTACGAGCGTTATGTACAAATACGGCACATACGTCACAAGACAGCTTACCAAATGTTACTAATAGGATTTTATATGGAAATCCAAAATAATACAAATAAATACATAATATGTTCGATTTTAATTTACGGAACCACTATAGGTATTAAAAAAAATATGCCGGTACCCTAAAACATTTTTTATCCATAGATAATAAATTTTCAATCCCAATAGTGAGTGTAGAAAATCTTTGTTTTCATAAAATCGATAATCGTCTACACACTGAACTAATCGACTAAAAGGAGATACAAAAAACCGGTAGAACTTGCAGCCCTAAAAACGTTTCAGGATATGTTAGTTTTCATACAACTTATTGGAAAAGAAGCATAACTTGTTCATTGTGCTTCTCACTCTGCCTTTAATATTTTTATGAGATAGAGAGCTAGTCAGCTTAAAGTCAAGAAGGTTAAGTGGAATATTTCTGTAACAAAGAATGTTGTCAATGTCAAAAATATCATTAAAAATGTCAGTAGTCGGCGTATTGTTTTCTTTTGTAATAATTGAAATAAAGTTTATTTCAAGTTCTGTGATCATTTTTGAGTAATATCAAAGTAAATAGCACTACTTTACCGAGAAGATTTCGTCCAATTGTATTTAGAAACTTTGAACCATAATGACCATGGCCAGTAAGTCTGTCTAAACTATAATTGTTTACGTTTTTATTATCAATATTTTTCTCTCTAAACCTATGCGAAATAAGTATTTTCATTTAATTTCATCTTCGTTTTTCAGAGCAAAAAATAGATAGTGTGTACATTGCTGAAGGACTAGCAGAAGACTGTGAGGAACTAATACTCAAATGCTCTCAGGTTGCCAAACTTAGCTTTGAGAAATTTTGCAGTATTTGGAAAGAAATGGAATTCGTAACAATATATTAGTAAGTTTATGAATTTATCTAACAACTTGAGCCTGTTTTACATGCGTAAGTTCCGATTCTTACGAATATTGGGATAAAAAAAAATATAAGCATAAGTTGTATTTTTTGTTGTGATCACGTGGGAATATCGGGATTAAAAGGGCTTAGTCTACATGTCATTCCAGGGCTTCAGTTACGTTCCAAGTTTCATCGCAATTAGATCAGTACATTTTGAGTTAACAAACCTGACACTTAAAGACAGATTCTAACGCATAAACTTCGGATGGTGTTTGTGATTAGAAAATAATAACAGGAATCAACAACCTTCAACATCACAGGTGGGTGTTTTCCCACCATGCCAGAGGTCATTAATCTCTAACAATTTTTTATCAATTTCCTAACTCTTCAACTAATGACAACCTCTGGTTTAGATAGAACCATTGATAAACTTCAAGAGAAATCTACTTGGGCTATTGCGATGGGATGGTAGTGGACTGGATACTGGGGAAATGTGGGCACTATGGCGCCTGCCGTAGCTATGTCCAAGAAACACTTAAAAATGGCAGACGTAGCCTCGGCCAAATCTCAGACTGGGCCACCCAAATTAACTGAGGGAATAACAGCAAAGGGGCAATATGTGACATATTATTATTAAATGTTTCAGTGGTCGCCCATCAGGAGCAGAGCTAGCAGAATTCAGTGAAGAAGCCTTGCATATAGCCAAATTCTTCATGGTGTCAAATATTAATAATAACTTTGAGGTAAAATCTACCTTCTATTGATTTTTAACTGAAAGTAGATAGATAAAATATGGTTTACTTTCAGGACAAAAAATGTATTAATTTAAAAAGACCTTAATCTTGTTTCCCCACCAGTCAATGTGTCAAATTTCAAGGTAAATCTGTACCTAAGTAATTTTCTGTTGATTTTAAACTAAATTTAGTAGGTAGGTAAAATGTGGTTCACTTGCAGAACAATAAATAAACTGATTTAATACCTTAAATATGTTTAACCAACTGCCAAAGTGTCAAACTAATTTAGCCAGTATTTTTCTAAAGTTCAATTATAATCTCTTCTATTACAATAAGTAACATAAAGATGTATTTGACATGTCCATTAACAGGTTCAAAACTTTTATAAAGCATAAATTGTAAGACATACTATGAAACTTCGTCGTGCCTTAGTGATAAAAACCCATGGATGTGACTTTAATTGCTCCATTTCAAATAATACCTTCAAATATTGTGAGCGTGATCACAAAAAACCCATTAGTTTCTTGTGCTTTCAGAAGGCCAATTCTCGTAAATAATATTGTTTAAATTACATTTCAATATCATCCCGATTGTATTTCGATTGCAAAAGATACCTTCAAAGTCAGTTTTTTTTTTACAAAAAGCTAACTTTGAGTGTGTTTTGAGCTACTTTGAGGGTGTTATTTGTGATCGAAATGCAATTGAAATGATATTGAAATGTAATTTGAACAATGTTATTTACGAGAATTGGTCTTCTGATTGGTGGGCTTGCCCGAAGGCACACATCCTAAGTTGTTAAGACGTTTCTAAGTGATTTCATGCAAATTGCACCCAAATGAAATAAACAGTTTCTAAGTTTAATTTCCTTGTATATTTTTTAGAAATCAGTAGCAGGCCTCTTCCTAGTCTATGGCATACTAAACCTCCAACCGTACCCACACTTCGCCCCGCTGAGATTAGTCCAAGATGATATAGTTGCCATACAGAAGCTAGAGTTTGTGGCTCGGAGAGAACGGAGGCATGACATCCTATACATACTCGGTGAAGTTCTAATCAGGGGGCCGTGTCAGTTCCACGTGTCACCTAGAGAGAGGGGTTTGGATTTTTGTATTAGGAAATATTACGATGGTGAGTATTAAACAGTGGCTCCTAACCTAATTGTTGGTAGTTAGGCTTGTGTTATGGTGGCCAAACAACGGATTAAAGGCAAGCGTCCACTTGTCGGTATCGTACGCATCGGACGGATCGCATCAAACGGATAAATTTTTCACAGTGCGTCCACTATTTCGGCAGCGTACGGATTACTGACGGTGAGTACCAGCATACGGATTGACGATGCCAGTTCATTCGGATTTTCGTAGTGAGCGCACGTGTGGACACTGTGAGAATGGAGGAAAGCGATGAAGAACAATTTGTCGTTGTAGCTTGTTTGTTAGCAGAAGAGGAAGAATTGGAAAAAAAAGCTAAAAAAAGAAAACATAGTATCTGGATACACAACAAACGCCAATGCAAATGGCCGACGATGCCGAGCGAGCGCGCGGGGTGCGTCCACTAGTCGGCATTCCGTATGACGTCATCGGCACGCATCGCAAAAGTTGCCTCTCGGAGCAACGGTGTCGGCATTGCCGATGTGCGATGCGTACAGTGCGGACAGGTGGACGCACTTAGGTATATGAGTTTCTATACAAAGAATACTACGATCCGTTGCGTGCGATCCGTCCGATGCGTACGATACCGACAAGTGAACGCTTGCCTTAAGTAGGTACTAAGTACTTATATACTTTGCTTTTCCTTTCCTGCCATATGCAAGTATTCTGAGGCAAGGGCTGAGGCAGGGAAGTTGTTTTAATTTTCTATGTTATTATATGTATACAGGGTTATTGAAAATTATACTAGCAATCCGTTAAGGGCTATTTCTGTGCAACTTAACAAACAATGACCTTTGTTATAAAAAATTTGCTGATTTTCGATTTTACATAACCTCAAAATTTTCAAAATTTTTTTTTGAATTTCCAAAAGTCTTAGAACAAAAGTCGTTTGTTAAGGTGCACAGAAGTAGCCCTCAACGGCTTGCTAGTATAATTACCAATAACCATGTATATTTACAAATGAAAAGTATATAACTAGTAAATCCGTTGTCTAGCACCCATAACACAAGTATAGTTACCAGTAGCGTAATTAGGAGGGCGGCAAAATAACGAGAAAATTTTTTTGAGCAATCACTGGCGGTCAGTCATAATAAATTTTTCAAGGAGGTAGTTTGAAATAAATATTTTGCGCTCAATTCTTTGATATCGTTACGTTTTTCATATCAACACCAACATTATTAACATTATTATTTTTATGACGTCAAATGGCGGCTAATTTCCAGAACTATGATTTTCATTACGTCAAAAGGGCAACAAATTGTTAACATTATTATTTTTATGACGTCAAATGGCGGCTAATTACCAAAACTATGATATTCATGACGTCAAAAGGACGGCAAATTGTTAACATTGTCATTTTTATGACGTCAAATGGCGGCTAATTTCCAAAACTATGATTTTCATGACGTCGAAAGGGCGGCAAATTGTTAACATTGTTATTTTTATGACGTCAAATGGCGGCTAATTGCCAAAACTATGATTTTCATGACGTCAAAAGGGCGGCAAATTATCACTCTGCTCCGGGCGACAGAAACCCACGCTACCCCACTGCTAGTTACTTAGCTTGGGGCTAGATGGCGATGTGTGGAATGTTCTGCAATATTTATTTTATTTTAATTATGTTTTAGGATGCACACAACATGCAGTGATAGGGCAGAAGCCGATCGGTGTGTTCCATCGTCACAACGAAGAGTTGAATATCATTAGAGAACTCACTTATCTGGAGGATCATTATGAGAACGCTAAACAGACAATCACTGGTAATTTCTTATAGTTTTTTCTTAGATAAATACTAACCTGATAAAATATATCCTCTAATGATAGATGTAGTTTTTCTGATAAATAAATAAATAACTTTCATCTGCGACTTTGTCCTCATAGAGGTTGATTTTTCCAAAATCCTTTTTTAGCGGATGCCTACGTAATAAATCTGTCGATTCAAAAATAAAAAAAGTTAGATGGTAACGTGTTTTTTTGAGGATCATCCTTTTTTTATCGACGATCAAAAATTAATTTTAATTATTTTCATTACTTTAATTAGCTAAGGTCGACCCATTTGGGTCACACAACTCTTTTATGTTTTTTTTCTTTTCTATGTCACTATTTTGTGTCTTTTTAAGTTTTTTTTTTTTCATTGTCATGTTAATTTCTTCCTTCCAGTGTGTGTCGTGTGTTTGTACTCAATAATTGATAGATAGATAACTTTATTTGTACAACATAGTAAGGAACATACAACACGATATACACAAAGTAAAGTGATAGCTAGAAAGTACAAGTTGCACAAGTGGGCGGCCTTATCGCTGAAAGCGATTTCTTCCAGGCAACTTTTGGATGGAAAAGAACTGATTTAGCTTTTAGGTGATAATATAAAGTATTTGAATAGTTATAGTTAAGTATAAAGAGTGAGAGAGGTGTCATCACACCAGGACCAGGATGGAACGAAGTTCCTTTCGATTAATTAGTGAAAGAATTGTATTTTTTCTTGTAAATAATCGTCGCGACACCACATGTTCAATGCAAAATAAAAAGACGAAACGAAAATAACTATGGCTTGCTTTCTATGCAAAAAGTGTCGTTACAATTTTTGGTCTTAATTTTTTCCGTCTAGCCCCCTTTCGCAACGCGCGATAAGGAACTATCGTTCCAATATTTACGGGGTGGCTCGAAAATACGTTGACAAACAGTTTTATGAATAAAAATGGGTAGGGACTTAGCAGATCGGATCGGTTGAGTATAAATGCTTTCTTTTTCTTTTAGGTGCGCTACAAGACCGAAGCCTGCATTACGCTAACGGTAAACTAGCGAAAGACCTCCAAAGCACCCTCAAGACAGTCGTGTCCGGTATCGTTATCCAAGACGTTAAACAAAAAACGGACGATTGTAAAGATAAAGTTATAGACCATCACGATGCCGTTAAAGCTATCAAGGAGAAGGCGATGAGGAATGCTGTCGATCCAATCAAACATTTAACTGGAGTTGATGAGAGGTATTTAGAATTTACACACAGACACACACTCACTCTGTCTCTCTCTCTCTCTCTCACTCTTCACACTCTGCACATTGGAGGACCTGGTAGAGGCAGAAAAGGAAGAGGAACAAAAAATAATTTACTAGCAACGTGGATACCCGCGTAAGTCCCGATCCCGTGGGAATAACGGGATTAAAAGTAACCTATGGTAGTGTCAATGAATCAATGTATCCTCAAAACAAGTTTCATCTAAATCGGTCCAGTAGTTTTGGAGCCTATTCAATACAAACAATCCAATCTTCTTTATAATATTAGTATAGATAAAAGACAAAAGTACCGACCCTTTGGGAGCAGTGGCGTAGCGTGGGTCACAGTCGCCCGGGGCGGAGTCATAATTTGCCGCCCTTTTGACGTCATAAAATAATAATGTTGGTGTTTATGAAATAAAAAAACGTAACAATATGAAAGAATTGAGCGAAAAATATTTATTTCAAAACCATGTAGGTAAGCCTGTCATTTGCAACAAATGACATTCAATATGGGCAAGTCTTGAAAAAATAATTGTCTGACTGACCGCACAAATCATATTTATTTCCAAATTTGGAAAAAAATTGCGGGGCGGTCCTCCTCAAAGCCCCCCCAACATCGCTACGCTACTGTTTGGGAGTTCGTATTGCTCCTGAGATTTAGCATTAGATGTCCCACACGTGACCATTGAGTGATGCTAAAGGAGCAATATCCTGGTGGGAGGCTTCGGCCGTGGCTTGTTACCGCCCACCGGCCTAAGTCGTATCGCCAAGCGGACTTGTCCGTGTTCCGACATGTAGCCCGGTACGGCCACAAAGGGAGGACGGGTCGGTAAAGTTCTTATTCCACGGCCTGGGCTTAAAAGATACATTTTTGTTAAAAAAAATTAAATAGGTATATTGTAATAAACAAGATTCTCACCGTACTCATTTTTGGTTCTCCGCCATTTCGACCCAGTTCGACGACCCAATGTTGGCACAATGGTCACCATGCCGGACTGCCAAACAGGGTTGCAGGTTCGATTCCCGCCTCAGACATGTATTTATGCTTAGAAATTTGTCTGTGGTCTGGTTGTAAAACAAAAGAAAAGTATATATTATAATTAAGTAGTATATCCGTTGTCTAGCACCCTTATCACAAGTCTAATTACTTAACTTGGGGCTAGATGGCGATGTGTGTAATGTCCTGCAATATTTATTTATTTCACTTCTCCACTTGACACTTAGCGAAATTGCACATCAAGAATCATGCAAAACTTCTAACCAAAATTACTTGTTTGCAAAGAGGTTAGGTTCTTGAAGTTCCTATACGTGTAATGGCGTCAGATGCTGATGGAGAACATGTCACACACGTGACTTTAAATACATAAATCTTTTTCACTGAATACCTACACTAATACTCATAATACCTAAACTTTAAACGTTAATACCAAAACTTACGGGGAGTATGTTTTAACTCTACTCCAACGCCATCTACATTTAGGATGGATAAATACAGTAGAAAACTGCAAAAAGTGACTTTTTACTATCAATTTATAAACAATTTTTGTTTTGATATAATAATAGGTATGTCTCAAAAACCATTTGATATATATCTATTGATATATATCCTCGAACCCTGTCACAAAATACTGTACATTTCATTGTAATTTAGAAAAAACGGAGAAAATAATCTTTTTTTTTCTATTTGTGTATCTGCTCAAGTATTACCGTGCCATCATACTCTAATTTTTTACAAAATGTATTTATTTTTTACAGAAATAAAGCCCCAGAGACGTCAACAAAGAAAAAAACCAAAAAGAGTAAAGAGTACATGAAATTACTAGGTGAAAAGCGGAAAAAAACATTCGAATCACCCGAGTCTCCGATCAAATCCCCAAAACCAAACTACCCTTGGTCTCTGAAACTCTTCAACAAATTCGAAGAAGAAGAAACATCGAAACATAAACCATACAAAAGTGCCGTAAGAACTTCACCACGTGCAAAAAAACTATCCACATCAGAATCACCGACCAAACCTGACCCCGGATTGATGGTTATCGAAATAGAACCTATAGAAACCTCAAATAAAGATATTAATCCAACAAAATCACTAAAAAAACCTACAAAACGAAGTCCGCGTAAGAAATCAACACCGAAACGAGTCAGAACCGATAGAATACTACCAATCGATACGAGTTCTGATGAAGAACCAGTCGCTAAGAAAATTGCTCCAAAACGTGCCAAAGCTAAATCAAAAACAAATTCAACAGAAAACGCATTTACAGCGATAAGCAATAATCAATCTCAATCAGTTGAACTGACTATAGACAAATTACCTATAGAATTGAGTGCTCAAAATAAAAATATCGAAATAGAAATCATAGACCTTTATAAAGGTAAAGAAGACAAGAAAACTATCAAATTCGAAAATGGTAGAAAAGTTGAAATGAAATCAGTCAAAAGTACTATGGATGATGCTATGCAAAATCAACCATCAACAAGTAATACATATAAAAAAATGGGTCCTTTGAGAAAAAATATGAAGTTGACTAAATTGAAATCAAGAATCAAAAGGTTGGGCGTCGATCAGGTCGTTGATTTTGAAAGCGGAGACTCTTCTGACTAAGAAAAATAAATTCTGAAGAGGTCAAATCTTAAGAGGAAAGGGTACCGGGGGCTTTTTCCATACAAACTATTACAAACGTAGTCGCCTGCTTTCTCCCTGGATAATGACACTAGAGCAAATATTTTTGGTGCATAAAACTTTTAACTGCCATGACCATGTCCTTATTTTTTTATTTTTTTTTATTTTTATAATCTTAATTTCTATGATAATTAGAAAATGAAAAAAAAAACTTAAAACATAGGGGCATAGTCATCGCAGTTATAGGTTTTATGGCACAAACATATTTGTGCTAGCGTCATTATCCAGGGAGGAAACAGTCGACTACGTTTGTATGGAGAGCGCGCAGGTACCCTTTCACCTAAGCTTAGGCCTAACGGTGTTTTGAAAGAATTTTCTAACTGTTTTAAAAACTGTTTTTATCCCTTAAATTGTAACAAAATGTTGTGTTATTGATGTGAATCGTTTGTATTCTAGGCTTACATGGTTTATTTTTTCGGAAAAAGTATAACTTTTAAGTGATTTAAAAAATGTTTGTCTGTAAAGTCGGTTTACGGACGATAAAATTCTTCGAGAAACGACTTGTCAATAACATGACGTTGCTATGGTTTCTTGTCAATAACATGACGCATGACGTCACACTTTTTTGTGAGTGCATGTGTTCATCGATTTATAATAGGTTCGTCAAAAAAAGAAGAAATACAAGCGTAGTTTATAACGATATAAATTGCACAAATTGGACAATAATAAAAAAATTAAACTTCTTTTGAGAAGTATTTCTTTGTGTTTGAATAAGCACTAGGTATGTATTTTAGGGCTGTTTGTGGCGGACATGGGCCCGTCGCGTATCTTTAACTAATATTGTTAATTATTGCTTGAAAATGTCTTTTAACTTGAGAATTTGCAATTCCTAAAAGGTCCATTTCATCAAATTTAATATCCAATTACCATACGAACTAATTCTTAAATGTCCAATTTACAAAATGTCAAATTCCTAAAATTTACAATTTTGTTGTTTTATCCAAAAAAATCCATACAATTTGAAAATGAAATGTATAATTTTAGGACGAAAATTCCTTCTCATTTCAAAGTTTATAATTCAAAAAAGTCTTAGTATACATTTTTTGATCAAAATCTTAAACTTTTCACGCAATAATTAAAATTTTTTGTTTGACTGCTAGTTACCACCTTATAATAATTTAATTAAGCATATGTTTTTCTGTGATATTATTTTTAATTTAAGTGATTCTCAAGAACTGTTGTTTTTTAAAAATAAAAATTAAAAAGACTTATACGTAAGTAAGTATTATATATTATGTATAACATAGAAAAAATACGACTCGGAGTTTTTATTTTTTATTATGAGACTCGGTTCTTTGGTGCTGCTTCATTATAGTTTAAATCGATCGAAAGAGATTTGTTTTTGTTGTTTTTGTAACCTTACATTTTCTTGCTTAAGGTGAAAGGGTACCTTCGCTCTCTCCATACAAACGTAGTCGACTGTTTCCTCCCTGGATAATGACACTAGCACAAATATTTTTGTGCCATAAAACCTATAACTGCCATGACTATGCCCCTATGTTTTGCTTTTTTCATTTTCTAATTATCATAGAAATTAAAATTAAAAAAATTACAAAATAATAAAAAACAAAAAATAGGGGCATGGTCATGGCAGTTATAAGTTTTATGCACCAAAAATATTTGCTCTAGTGTCATTATCCAGGGAGAAAACAGTCGACTACGTTTGTAATAGTTTGTATGGAAAAAGCCCCCGGTACCCTTTCCTCTTAATCTTTTTTACGCGACCCGGTCTTCCCGTGACAATGATCGGTGCTACCCCATCGAAACGCGCAACTCTAAAGAAACTTCGCGTCCGTGTTCGTAAAACAAATTTATTCCGGTATTCTCAAATCCTAACTTTTCTTTCTTAAACTTTTAACTTTTTCACGCGATCCCCCCCAGTCTCCCGTGACCATGATCGGTGCAACCCCATATAGACGCTGGAGAATAATTACTTGTTTTTATTAGTAAACATTTTTGAAAATAATAGGCAGTAGGTACATATTCTTAACTAGCTGCGCTCCGCGGTTTCACCCGCGTAACTCCCGATCCCGTGGGAATATCGGGATAAAAAGTAAAAAATAACCTTCCTCGATAAATGGACTATCCAACACAAAAATAATTTTCAATTCGAACCAGCAGTTCCTAAGATTAGCGCGTTCAAACAAACAAACAAACAAACTCTTCAGCTTTATAATATTATAGTATAGATTTAAGAATATTGCTTTGAAAATTAAAGTAGGCATGCTTATCATTTTTTTTTTGTTAAATCCAAGAAATTATTCTCTAGCGTGTTTGTAGGGAGAAGATTATTTCTTATAAGAAAACTTTTCTGAATGGGGCAAGTATGATTTCGACAGTCGAGTCTACTCGCTTAGGAGTAAAGAATTCTGTGGTGATACAGCTTATCTAGATGACTTGTATGCTTAGTGCAACTAAAGTTGCCAAACAGTGGCGTAGCGGGGTCACTGTCGCACGGGGCGAGGTCATAATTTTCCGCCCTCTGACGTCATATAAAAATAACGCCCCTTTGACGTTTAAAAATAATAAGGTTCACAATTTGCTGCTCTTTTGCGTCATAATAATAATAATGTTGACAATTTCCCACCCCTTTGACGTCATAAAAATAATAATGTTCACAATTTGCTGCTCTTATGCGTCATAAAAATATAAATGTTGGTGTTTTTGAGAAAAACGTAACAATATGAAAGAATTGAGCGACAAATATTTATTTCAAAACCATGTCAGGATGCGGGGCGACTCGTGGCTAATTTCTTGAAAAAATAATTAAATTTAAAAAATTAACCGCCAGTAATATAGCCGCAGTAAATATTTTTTCCCAATTTTGCCGCCTTCCTAATTTTGAGACCCGGGGCGGTTCGCCCTCTCCCTAGCTACGCTACTGTTGCCAAACCGGGTTTTTTAAAAGCACACCGGTTAAAAAAAATGCACTAACTGATAGGTCTAACAGTAGATTTTGTTAAGGATTTTAAATTCTTTCATACAATGGAAACGTCATTTTAGTCCATTTAAGAGGAAAGGGTACCGGGGCCGCTTTTAATACAAACTCAAACGTAGTCGACTGTTTTCTCCCTGGATAATGACACTAGAGCAAATATTTTTGGTGCATAAAACTTATAACTGCCATGACAATGCCCGTATTTTTTTTTTTTAATCTTTATTTCTATGATAATTAGAAAATGAAAAAAATCAAAACATATGGGCATAGTCATGGCAGTTATGGGTTTTATAGAACAAAAATTATTTGTGCTAGTGTCATTATCCAGGGAGGAAACAGTCGACTATGTTTGTATGGACAGACCGCAGGTACCCTTTCACCTTAAGGATTTCAAATTCTTTCATACAATGGAAACGTCATTTTAGTCCATTAAGGTAGGTTATAAATATGGATCATTGTGATTGTTCGAGGCATGGACCTAGAAAAATTCTGTTAGTCTATGGTTCGAGGTTTAATACCTACCCAGGTACTCTAGGTATCCATATATTTAGGGTATCTTTCTAAGTCTAAACTCCGCCTATAAATAGGTTGTAGTTATTTATTGAAAACGGCTGGGTCTCTATTTTTGAATCGCTCGTGTGACATAGCTTCGTCGTATACGCCTACAAGTCATGCTCGACTTCCGAGTGGCATTACACCAATTTTCTGTATTTTTATATCGTTTGTCGTCGAAATTTGAAATGTAAATTTTTTATTCGTTTTACGCAGAAAATTTAAAACCGGTAATTACCGACGAACATCGGAAATAATCCCAAAAGATATATGTTTCAAAGATCGATTTCGAATGTTTGACTATAATTGGTCGATTCGCACACAACAGTGACGCCACCGTGCATCACTGACATCATTGAATGTCACATACATGAATAGTCTAGTACAAAAAGTATGCAACAATATCATTTTTCACTGAAACTGATGGATACGTTACGAACGTGGTGGAACGGCACGTGTTGCAACTGTTGTGTGCTGATCGGCCTTTATTCTACCAATCGCCTGGCGGTGACGAGTGATGGAGACCACTCGTTACGATCGAACGATTCAAAAATACCGAATATCAGTAGAAATAGAGGCGCTCGACGCGGGGCGAACGATTTAAAAATAAAGCCCCTGGTCGGAGCGAGGGTATGCACGCCTTCCAAAGGTTCGGGGTTCCATAGCCCCTTGATATGGGATATGTACAGTTGAATTTTATACGGTTTTAGGAAGCTTTAGGTTAAGGTTAGCAATATTCTGCCATATTATTTTAAACCGCTTATAATTGTGTAGTATGATATATCTGTCTGTGTATTTATAAAATATGTAGGTATCTACACAGTGTGTAAAAATACCCTGTAATCACTATGTATGCAGCCGTACTTTACCCAAACAATACAAAAAGTAATTTAAAAAAATTGAGGCTTGGAAAAATTACCCTAAAGTTTAGGAAACTTTCAAGATTATGGCAACACAATTATTTAAAGGACCCGCTGTTAATAATTGTGCTGCCCTCAGATGTATTGCCTGTTTTCAGTTTTATGTAAAAAAAAATAACGATATATACTTACTTTGGTTTTGTAATAACTTCTCTATTCACCGGAATCGCACCGCAATGTGAGCAGAGTCGCCATAAATCAAGAATTAAATTGGGTACCTAGTAGTACCTACCTACTAGTATTGAGGGATTGCTGGGTTTTCTTACACACTGTATTTTTTATTAAGACCAAATTCATAAAATAACCCGAATTTAATATTTAAAAGTAGGATAAAATAAGTTCGGATATCAGCTATTTATTAGCATAGAAAACGGAGTATATGCCCGCAACACGGTAATATTATAATTGTATAGTTCATGTGAGGGGCAGGATAAAGCAGTGAGATAGTCATTGAGCCTGGTACCCTCCATGCACGCACATGATAGTAGTTAGGGAGCTTCCCACATGATAAGTAACAGAAACACACTTGGTTAAATATCCCGTTTCCGAGACGCTTTAGAGGTTTGGTGTGGAGGCATTATTTGTTCGCCACAATGTCCTCTATCGATTGGCATGGACCTCAAAATGCATCCCAGCATTTTATGTTACTATGCCAAAGTGTCCAAAGGCTTTTAAGTTTAAGTAAAAATTATCATAATGATTTTTATAGTGCGTGGCCTGCCTGGGCCACAATTTATTTATCAAAATTATGTTTTTTTGACATATTATCTCTGAATCATAACAACTTGCGGAAGCCAAGAAACTTCGGCCGTATCGGTGGTCGGTCAGGTGTAATAGTTGTCAAACGCTGACTTACCATATTATGTAAAAAATCATAGCGGCAAATGGTAAAGCAGGCTAATTCACAAACCATCGGAAGGCTACCGAAACGTAAAAAACTGAAAAGACAAGAATGGCAACAGGTCAAAAGTCGCGGGAGTGAAGATATTTTTTTAAGACTTTTCTTTACCCACCGCACTACCAGTCGATACCACCGGTAGTGTCTTAGGGATTTTTTTACCTTCTATACTACTCGCCAGTAGTGCCGTACATATAATACTAGCATAATCAACCATTTGCCCTATAAAGTAGTCGTTGGTCTTTAAAAAAACACATACAACCAAATTGAGAACCTCCTCCTTTTTTTGAATTCGGTTAAAAAGTACTAGGCAATCAGAAGTTAGTAGAAGGTACAAATCACACTTATTACGTCATCTCTCTTTCTTCAATTGTTTTCTAAAAGTAGGTATGTGATGGTCATAAAGGAATTTTAAAAAAAAAGTCTTGCCTGCCCTTTTGAGAGTATAATAATATGATTATCAAAAAAATATTGCCTAAAAAAAGACATTTAAAATTAAAAAAAAACGACTTCAAATTAACCTGAAAACTAAAACTAAAAAAAAACCTGAAAACAAAAACTAAAAATTCCGTTCCAAGTATGTTTAAGTTATCTGCTGTATTAGTGGCCCGAAATGGATTATTTTTCACTTTTGAGTTTTTGTTTTCAGGCTTTTATAGTTTTTGTTTTAAGGTTTTTTTAGTTTTTGTATTCAGGTTTTTTTTTAGTTACGTAGTTTTAAATTTTAATTTATTTATTTAACCAATTTAGTGCCCATAGTACCTCATTATTTTCCCGGGTCTTAATCGCGTATGTTTTATTTTATTTCTCTTACCTCGACTTTTCTTGACATGAGGTGAAAGCGACTATTTCTTCAAATTGCAAAGTGCAAATTGTACCTAATCGTAACCCATTGAGGAGTTTAGTGATGAGAAGGTGGTTTCAGATGTTCCATTCATCGGTAGGCACCTATAAGTGTATGGGAAATGGAAAACTGAGCAATTTGCTGCATTCTTGAGGTGCAATTCTGTTCATCACTCCGAAGATCCTCATCAGATCTTCATTAAATTTTTATGAGACCACCTGTGCTAACCCCTTTCAAACAAAAAAAAGAAATTTTTCAAATCGGTCCAGGTGTTTTAAAGTAATGCGACGACTCGACTGATTTCCGACTAGATATCTGACAGTTTTTTGTAGGCTACCCTCTACTGAGTTCTGATTGCCTGGTACTTACAGACCAAATTACTATCAAACAATTTACACGGTAACAGAAAGAGAGCAGTTGCAGAAAGAGAGAGATAGCTTTATAAATGTGAGTTTTTACCTTCTACTGACTTCTGATTGCCTAGTACTTACCGACCAAATTACTATCAAACAATTTACACGCTAACGGAAAGAGAGCAGTTGAAGAAAGAGAGAGATAGCGTTATAAATGTGAGTTTATACCTTCTACTGACTTCTATTTGCCTGGTACTCACAGACCAATTACTATTAACACGATAAAAGAAAGAGAAAAATTGAAGAAAGAGAGAGTTAACGTTATAAGTGTGATTTTATACCTTCTACTGACTTCTGATTGACTAGTACTTTTTATAGACGAACGACTATTTTATCAGCTGGTCTGTTTTTTAAACATCAAGAAATTCAGAACCCATTACCAGGCGATTTAAGGCATTACCAATTATCAATCAAATCATATTGGAAGTTCCCTAACTACCCTAAGTATGTAGTATTATAACTATGTGTACTTTAGATATCTTTAACAATAAATGGTTTAGCTGATCCTCCATTTTTGGAGTCGGTTAATAAAATACAATGGTTTTTTATTGTAAATTTTTATTATAATTTATAACATTATTCACAGCGAAATAAAAATAAAACTACTCTATCCTGGATGTAGTTAGCAGGATTGGAAGAGGCCCTTTGAACGCATCTCCTCAAACTCCTTCTCAGCATCATAGTTTCTGTAACAAACAAGAATACATTTTTTATAGAGTGATAGAACTAAGCTGCAGGTTTTATCACAATGTTTTCCTTCACAGTAAATACAAAATAAAAGTAAAAAAAACGTGTGGCACTCGAGGACTGCCGCGGTAAAGCTATTGCATAAAAAGGTTTCTTGAAGCAAGAAGTAATCCCTCTTCCTATAGTTCCTATAAACGCTCGAGAATAATTTCTTGTCTTAGTAAATGTTCTTATAAAATAATAAAAAAAATTGTCGTCCGACATAATTTGTCGTCCGTCAATAGTCGTCCGTTAATAATCGTCCGTCATTTGTCGGGGGTGTTAGGTTTTTTCGTTACGGAATTTCTTGATTCGCCCCCCAAGGCCCGCGATAAAATCTATGCAATAGCTTAATAAAGCTAAAGGAGTAGGTTCAAATCCTACCAGTGCACACTTACACGTAGAGTACATACTAGGTAAATCTACATACATTATTTTTTCCAATGTAACGAATAAGGTCAGAAACTACTGGACCAATTTTGATGAAACTTGGTATGAGGATACATTGATTCATTGGAAGTAACATAGGCTACTTTGCACCCCAATATTCTAAGGTCTGTCACCAGGCTGTATCTCATGAACCGTGATAGCTAGACAGTTGAAATATTCACAGATGATGTATTTCTGTTGCCGCTATAGCAACAAATACTAAAAACAGAAAAAAGTAAAAAAATTTGAGTATGTTTTTAAGAATTGTAGGTTATACATTGTAGGCCGTGTGGCGTGTGCGTGTTTCTCTGTCTGTCTTTCTCTCTCTCTCTCTCTCATAGAAAGCAAGCCAGCGAGCCCATTAAATTTTATTACAATTCCTTCACTAATTATTAATCGAAAGGAACTTCGTTCCATCCGGGTGCCCCTTGACACCTCTCAAGTTTTTATTTTTATTTTTCGACCATTTCTCCTTACTTGTAGAACTCAGCATACTGCCTCTTGCGTGGAGATGCGATGATCTCCTTGAACGCAATCCCTGAGATGGCAGCCAACACTAGGGACACGTATATGTTGCGCTTGATGGCCGAGTGTAGAAGGCCGCGCATCTGGGGCTTGGCCGCGGTCGATACTGCCTTGTCTGCCATCTAAACAATCAAAACTTAATAAGTTTTCACAGAAATTAGATCAGTGACACTGTATTTAGACATAATACTACAATCACTTATTAAACTGAGTAAAACACATTTAGATTTTATGAAACAAAAATTGTTAAGGGTCAAAAATTGACAAGTTTTAAAGATTAGCAGGGCAGGATACTACATTTAGACATAATACTATAATCATTAATGAAACTGACTAAAATTACATATCAATTGATTGAAAAAAATGATAAGTAAGTATACATTTTTTAGCCGAGTCTGCTCTAAGTTTTGATCATTCTGAGGTTATATTTTAAAAGTGTAAACATAAATTCCAATATAAATGAGTGGGAATTAAGCTTTAATAGGTATTTGTAACGTTTGATTCAGAACAAACAAAAGAAATCTAAGTTTATTAGATAGAGGAATTCACCGATGTTAAGTTTCAATTTCAAAATTAGAATGTTGTCTACCCTACTGTATTTTAGGCTTTTTTAATGTAAATAATAAATTTGCTAATGAAAACTAAGGTTTACAACTTAGATATCCTATGATTTCAATTTCAGATAATAGGTATCAAATGAATCAAATAATGTCTATCACAGAATTTTATCATTCCCATAGTGTGGTGTTCTTACATAACACAGTTATCATCAATATACCGGTTTACAGAAGCAAAAACTATATTATATTGAATATATTTTCAGTTATTTATATTTGTAAAGTTATTTAGAGTGGAAAACTTACGTTATATTTAATTTTACACTGTACTTTAATCGCACAAGTACAATTTCACGAAAATATATTTGGACAGTTCTCTATTATCGAATGATAAGACTGAATATTTGACAGCACAAAATCTGCTGCTAGGCCTGCTAGGATTGGTTGATTTAACCGGATGTTTCATTTCAACCAATGACGATCCGATTACTTAGTTCGTTTTAGTTTACCGTATCATATGTCAAAAAAATCGATAACATTGAGTTTCGTTTCACGCAGTTTTTTTTATGAAATAGCTTTGAAATAAGAAAGTTGTAGAAATTGCTCATCATAACAACACCCTCTATCGTATATATATTCTCGAAGTCTCTACTGCTTGTAATTGTAATTTTTTGTAATTAGGTATTAGCCGGCCTTCCTTTCCTTGTGATCAAACTAACGAGGAAGGACATAGATATACATCATTAACTTTTCTACCTCCATGTTAGCTACCTTCGATTAACTGCTGATAGACGAAACATTATTTGCCTCTCATTTATGATCTTCCTAGCAGAATGGGAATGCTGCCTAATAGTTTATGTAGAGCTGAGCTAGATGAGCGATAGAATACTTATGCAGCGATCAATATATATATAGCAAGATATTTAATACCTATACTTGACTTAGAGGAAGTAAGGTAAAAATATTAGAGGTCAAAGAGAGGTTGAAGAGAAGCAGCCCTGGCGTAGTTCGGTTACATCATGAAGTGGTAGGTCACCAGAAGAATAGAACTTGGAACTTAGATGGTGCTGGTATAGAGAGAGCCCAAAGATGGGTTACATGGATAAAGAGGACCCCATACAGCTGTAGAAAAGTCCTCTTTCGACTCAGAAAATACTGCTTTAGCAACATTGAGCACTTTTTTAAGAAACGACTTCTTTTTCTTTACGTGGCTCATAGTTATAACTACTATTATGTATTCTGTACGTGTGGTCCGTCTCACGAAAAGTGGGTGTACCAAGGATGTTCTTTTTATTTTAGTAATTCAGTTAAAACAAGGGTAGTTTCTACCTCAAGATAACTTATGTTTATGTCTTTCCTTGGTCCTTAATCTACCTATTTATAAACTTATTTTACCCTAAAAAAATCACTAAATAAAACAAGGTGTTGCCACAATAAAAACGACAAAAATATTTTTTTATTCATTTATTAATAAACTAACTTTACAAATTTAATAATAGCGAACAATAATATTCCTTATTCTTTTTTCATTCGTAATAATATGATAATAATTCACCATGACTCATCATACTTTATGCATAATAATTATATCATTTAAAAATAAATCTATAAAAAAAAGGGAAAGCAACTTATAGAGAAAAAAAATAATGCACAATAAAAATGGGACAGTGAAAAATATACCGGGGGGGAAATGATCGAGAGAAGATCTCACCATTCCCATATTGTCCTAACTTATAATAAACTGTTCAACAAGACAAGTCACTAGAACAAAAAACATAATTACAACGTAAACATACAATTTCATTGGATCATTTCATGTTTATTTTACGTGATCTTGTATTTACATCTTTATATAAATGTTTACATACCAAAACTATAATGCTATTATCGTGTAGTGTACCTATTAACTATATTTATAGTGGTTTTTTTATTTAAAACTATTTGTATTCCTCTGTTTTTTATATATAAACGTATATTTTATAGATTTTTTACTGCATAAATTACTAACATTAAGTTGAGAATAAAAACAAAACAAGATACAAAGTAAAATGATAACTATACACCTCAATATACACACCTAAAGAGCTCTATAATACAAGCTTGCCGACCCGGATTCACACGTACATGAAGGTATTAAGGCTTTGCATTACTACACACGGATGCGGTACGAGCGATCTATATCTCCTTACCTCTATTTACAATAACACTAGACTCGAAAAACAAGTACACTTGACAGTTCCAATCACATATTACAACAACTTTTAACAATAAATTGATTTAAAAGCTTCATTACTAAACTTCCAACTTATATAACCAACTTTTTTTTAATTTGCCGTATGGTGTTGCCACATCTTTAAAAAAATCCGTAGATTTTCAGTTATTAGGATAAAATCCCGAACTTTAAATTAATATATTATTTACATTATTATGTATATGAACACGTAAAGATATAAAATAGGTCAAACAATCACCGAATAAGGCGTTTTGTATGAAATATTTAGATAATGAAGCTTTTAGATCAATTTAACGTCAAAGCCGTTGAAATTAGCGAAGGGCTACCTTAAAATAATTAAATAATATCCCCGTCTATACATAATTACAAGAGATTGTACATCGGTATCACCGATAACTAAATAAATTACGATATAAATCAATTTAGATATAAGATTTCAAGCTAGAATTACTTTAGATCAACCACGCCGTATCAAACCCCATATAGGTGGGGCGACTGGGGCTATTATAATCAAAGGACAAACTCTTTTAACTCTAAAAGATTTAACCCATAGTTCCAATGACCTCGTTTTTTATTATTTTTTAAGTAAACAGATAAAGCTAAATCCAAATCAATATGGTCAAAAAGTATGGCTTCGCCTTTAGATGAAAATATTGCATGACAAAACATTTTCTTTTTTTAATAATTTGGTTTTTTTTTCATTTATTGTCTAAGGACGAGTTGTACGAAATGCTATGGACATTTTATAGTCTGAAATAAATAATTTTAATTCTTTACTAACTAGTAATTAAAAAATCTAAAATTCTGCGTACGCCTAAGCTACGTCATAATAGCTGTATGTCAAAAAATAACGAACAAAAATTAATTATTAGCAAGGAGGTTAAATTCTTGAAGTTCCTGTGTAATGGCGTCAGATGCTGATGGAGAACATGAAAAACACGTGACTTTAAAAGTTAAATGTAAATCTTTTTTCACATTCTCATTGTAATCTATCATATTTTTTTCTATTTGTGTAGGTATATGCTTGAGTAATTCTAGCCTTTTTTCCGTTAATTGGTTTAAGTTCTCATTCAGTCATTCAGGACTTTGAATTTCATCGGCTGAGCCATACTTTTCGACTTCCAAGGATATAGGGCCTGTAAAGCTGATTGACCTAATGTAATTCTAGCTATTGAGGATCCCGCCGTCCCGCTAGCCCGCTTCTAACACCTAACGACATTAACCACGGCACACATAATAGGGCACATATTTTCAGGCATTTTTAATTCATTACTCGTAAAATATATTCTATATTATTTAATATAACAGAGAAGAGGGAATGATTCAACCTTTTTCAAACAGTTTCAGCAATTAAATAACTAGCTTTTTGGGATTTTAATTTTAGATAAGGCTTTATTAACAGAACTGTCATTACAAAAGGCGTTACTGGAGTGTTTGTGTCAGAGAATTAACTGATCCATTAACTTTTTGTTATTTGTTTTTAACCGATCAATAGTAACAAAGATCTTAAAAACTTCTTATGGAACTTCTTCTTAACTTCTTCTTCTTACGGTTATAAATTCAAAAACTGTTTCAACTTTTTTTTTTGTATGGCTGATTGCTGACATAAGGGCGCAATTTTGCCAATGTCAAGTGAGTCGAGGAAAAAAAAACTATAGCAATAAGAGTGGACGGTATGATCTGTTTAAAATGTGAGTCAATAAAATGGCGGCTTTTTGATAGCGTTGCTCTTGTAAACGTTTGACAGCCATTGTTAAGTATGATGACATTGAATTTTATTATTTTGATTTTGTTTATTTTTATTTTATTGATTTTATTCGTGTCTTTTATGGATTTTAATTATCTGAAATAAATGTATTGAATTGAAATTGACAGTCCACAAATTGAGTCAAATAAAAAGTTTGGGTCGAAAACGTTTCATGTCATCGTTACTCGTGTCCAAGTAAAGGCTTTGACTTGCTTGTAAACATAAAAACTATTAAATATCACGTTTATTAAAAAACAAAAGCATTCAATCTTGTAAATAATAGTTTTACCGCATTAAAGTTACTCAAACGACAGTACCGCCTCAATAATGTCAACATTTTCAAAGTTAGTTGTAACTTTGATGCATTGATAAGGTGAAAAATTGCTTACGGAAAGAGGATCTGTAATACCTATAAAAAAAGCGAGCAAACTTTTTAAAACGTTGCCCTTTAAAATGGTAGCTTTTGATAGTGACAAAATGGCGAATTGTTCGCCAAAGGGATGCCTCCATTAGTGATTTTCTTTGATGAAACTGTTTGAAAACGTTCCCTCTCTATTCCTCTGCTATTTAAATATATTTGACTCTATACCTACTATATACGTAATGTATTGTAGCTATATCACTGTGTGACAGCGTGACACACTCGCCATTATATAATATTGGAGACAAAGGGGAATAACAATGGGACAACAAGGTAATTCGCATCGAGATATACTTTGAAAGAGGCCGAAAATAAGGCAGAGGCCAAAGTCTCCACTGAACCCACTAGGTTTCAAATAAAAGCCTAAAACACGAAACTTTTTAAAAATTAAACTGTTCGTTTTGAGACGAATTTGGCGAGGGATGCGAACATGCAATCGCTTCACTTTCGTGTTGCTAGTTCCCAAATTGAGTTTTTAAGACGATTCTATGTGATCTTTATACAAATGTATCAAGCATCCAAATTAATAAAAAAAATTGACTTTGACTTTGATACTACTTTCCGCTTTACGTTTTTTTTTACTTAATATAATTTGGACATTGGTTATTACTTTTACCCAGAGAAATTGAGATTATGATTAATAAAACTGACATTTGGACCTTTTTTCAAAAAAAACTTTGTCGTCTCGGTTTTGTACTAGTAAGAACAAAAGATTGCGGCAAATTGTTACTATTGTCCGGTCTACTTCTAATAATAAATTATTGAAAGTCTTAGCAGAATTTTTAAAACCTTTTTTTAAGTAGGTATTATTTGAACTTATTTTTACCTGACTTTAAAAAAGGATATTAGCAAAGTGTGATTTTATTAAAAGGCTGCCACCCTAGCTAATTTTTGGACATATTTATCTGACTTCAAAAAAAGAATATTCTTCTCAATAATTGTGATTTTTTAAGGCTGATAAAAGAGCTCTGTACCCAGCCAAGAGTCAATATTTTTTTTACTACTAGTTTAAAAGTCATACTGTGGATGCAAAAGTTTGAAATAAATGAATTGAATTCAATTGAATTTGTATGTAATGTCGCATCCAACACAATATTAGCCTCAATCCGAACACTATCTCCTGTAATCTCAGCGCGAATTACCCACAATAAAATAGCAAAACACTAAGCTAACACGTCGATTTAAGTATAAAAGCTGTCAAAAAGTTGTGTTGTAAAAATGTAGAAGTCACATCCTCGAATTATTGCTTCGTATTACCGTTATACACAATCTAGGAACCGCAAATTAAAACATCACACATAACAGTGGTTGGTACTCAAAAATGTTATAAAAATTCCTATAGTACGCGTTAAATAAATTGACCGACCAAAAGTTGCAGAAAAAAGCGTAAAAAGAGATCCCACGAAAGAGATCCGAATTTGATATTTAATAAAAATGAATCGCCGAAGTACGCGCATAACTTCCAAACGACTAGGTACGCCAATTTAGATAATTCTTTTTTTGTGTTCGTTCTTGTCAGGACATAAATGAAAATAAAAAAAATAATAGTATGTTAGTGAAACCACAGTGCGCAGTTAGTTTCCAATAAAATTGTTCATGAATTTATGAAATAAAAAACCGAATGCACTTTTTCTCTGACTGCAATCACAAATTAATAAATCCAGTAGCATCTTTAGTATCATAATTGCATGAAAGATTTGTAAAAGTAGCATTTTTTATAGATTTTAGTGTAATAAATAATTTGAACTGAGTATTTAGTTTTCTTTCACTCAAATAGCATTATCACGCAATACAGTGCAAGGCACAACAGTGGTCCTTCGAGCAGGATCAACTTCTTAAAAACCAACTATGCTATTACAAATCTGTGTAAATTGTTGTAACCATCTGTGAATAATATTATTATCCGCACCCGCCTGTCTATAGTACTATAAGGTCATAAGTCCATGTTTATGCTAAAACTTTATGAACCTACTACTGCACTTTTGACAGTGATTGTACCGCTGCAACTTCAAGTCGGAAAAAATATTTTGCACATATTATACAATGTTGTTTGAAATGCTGTACGAAAGTCAGTCAGTAAAATTAATAATTAAATTAAAAAAAATCAATGTTTCTTCACTATTATGTTAGCGAGCATTTATCTAGCTATCAGCTAACTTCATACTAAAGATTAAAAAACGGCGTGAAGTTTGCAAATACCAATCATTGATAGCTAGAGAGATTGCTTAGTAAGGGGCAAGTTTAAAATTATAATAATTTATTTTTAAAACTTGCACTTTTATATACTTTTTCAAGTCACATGATTTTTCTTCATAGTAATATCCTCGACTATTGATTGCAACATAGTCAAAACGACAAGGTAAAAAATGTAAAAAATACGCGAATAAGACCCGGGATTTTTTTGCACGAGCTGTGTATAAGTTTGCAGTAAAATGAATACCGATTAAAATGCATTTAAAAATCAACATTTCAAACAACATTTTTCGAGAAATAATTTGACTGTTTTGTTCAACTATTCTACATCTATGTACTGATTATGTACAAGGGTGCATTGCAAACCAATCATTTAACTAATCTATTGCTAAGTTTCACTGGTTTCTATTAAACAAATTAACGAGGGTTTGGGGGGGGGAGAGGGGCATCAAATTATCAAGTTTTACAATACTGGAAGCCCAAACAGATCAACTGTAACACTCAGTCGTATTATTATCAACACTTCTATAAGAAATTAATAACCCCTGCACTTAGAAACGCTGCTTAGCGCGCGATTAGTTAATCAACATTCAGCGAAAACTTGACAAAATACAGATAAACTAACCAACCACAACATTCTATTACTTTAGTTATAAACATTGCTTAGTAAGTGATTAGTAAATCATGTAGCTTAAGCTAAGCAGCGTTAATAAGTACGGGGCTAAGTATATTTCTCAGATTTAAATTACAATTATTGGTCGTGATTTCTCTTACGCTAATAGCGGCCATGAAGCAACGAGAGACCGCTGATTTTCTTTCAAATTATTAAAAAATAATATACTATGTTCAGAGGTCGCAGGTCGCTTCAATATAATGCAATTAGAATGGCAATACATCGAATCCAAGTTAAAGTAGGTTTTATTAAATAGTTCCTATGCCGTTATATTGGCAGCAATGCAAATATGTATTGCCACAATAGAAAACGACAGAGGAGCCAACGTGACGGCATACAACTATTCGATTAAACGCACTTTAGTTGTGAACTTCACAAGGCGCTAGGCCCGATATATTACCATCCGAATCGCATTCTAATAATGTGCAAAAACGTATGAAAATATCTCATTTAACTATGCGTTATTTATATTCTCTCGGTTTTATAAATGTGCTACCAGTGCTTTGTACAATTAAACAACTATGTTCTAACTATATCAACAAACAAACACCCTTTGAACTTGCTCGGGTCTTAAACTTTGAATTTAATCGGGTTCCTTAGTAGTAATTATTTAGAAAATAAACCTTACAATTATGAAATCGTCCTTCATTGTAATGGTAACGTTTTTTCACTAAACCAAATATACACAACTGTGCCACTGTAAAAACTCAATGAGATTCTCAAAGGTTTTGGAAACAACTATAAATTTTACCGTGTCAACTTTTCAAGTTAGTTTTTGAGTAATATTAAGCCCGAAATACACATAAAGTGAAAAGTTTGCCTGTACACTACCCGGGTAGCATGCGAGCAAACTTAAATTATAACGTTGTTGTGCTATTAAAGGTGGACGCAGATTGATACGCGCCGAACGCGTCGAATTTTACCGTCCACGGAAAAAGGTACCTTATAATAATAGAGATAAGGTATCTACATTAATATTTCCGATGACATCATCAGAGTCATCCGCATCGTCAGAGGCGGCCGACTCTGAAATAAATAAATGAATAAATGTACCTTATCTCTATTATTATAAGGTACCTTTTTCCGTGGACGGCAAAAATTCGGCGCGTATCAATGTGCGGGCACCATAAAGAGCATGTGTGTTCCGAGCTTGTTGTATGACGTATATTCGGTTCATCCACTGTAAGGGTTGAGAGTGTTGTGTGAGTGGTAGATAATGTCGGTACGTGTGTGTTGTGTAGCGGGGTCAGTCTACCGTGTAGAGCGGGAGTAGGGCGATGCGCGGATGGTCCGCGCCGCGCCGCCGTCACTTGCCGTCCCGAGAGGCGCGCCTCCGCCGGACCGCGCCCGCACCGCTACCACCGCCGCCCTCGCCAACTGTAATATTATACACGCATACGTTAATATACGTTAAAGGGGCAGCCTTCATGTCCGATAAATTGCAAGAATGTCGCCTGCGTTGGTACGGTCACGTCTTGCGAAAACCGGCTAGTTACGTGGGGAACAAATGTCTTGCCATGGCGCCTCCGCCGGGTCGTGGTAAACTGGGTAGACCCAAGAAGTGCTGACTTGACGTCGTAGAGGGTGATATGCGTGCAAATGGCCTTACAAACCAGGATGCCGAAGATCGTGCGAAGTGGAGGCGTAAAAGTAGGAAAGCGGACCCCGGGCTCCCGAGAGGGATGCAACCGGGAAAATCGCTCGGATGATGATGATGGCGTTAATATACGTTAAAGCAGTCTTATACAGATCTGTTCACTCACGAAGGCGCGCCCCTCCAGGGTAAATTTTCTCGGTGTGCATTAATATGAGTGTCGCACGTGCTAACAAGATGTCTGAATGTGTGTGTGAAGACTATCAGTAGAGACAGCATACAACAGAGATAGAATTATATACAGATTATGTTTACAACATTTATAAGGTGTAGAAGGGCGCGCCTTCGTGAGTGAACAGATCTGTACACCGAAAGGAGTGTGATGCTTCAAAAAAATTATCATCACTAGCTAGATGATGAATTTTTAAAGTTCTCCTATCACATGTTTTTTTTACCACGTGTTTAAATTGTTTTACAGTTCCAAATTTCTTGAAATACCTATTCGTAAAAGTGGTACCGCGGTCAGTTACCATGCGCTTCGGAGTTGCAAATTGCGATATAATTTCTCTTAAATGTTTAATGGACTCAATACTGCTTACTCCTTTCGCTGGCTTGCCAAACCGAACTTTGTGCAGATTCGGTCAATTTAATAAAAACTTGTGAGATTATCGATCCTTTCCGCGCATTGCCGCTAAAAGAGACTAACACTATAACGAAGATTCCAATCTATTCTAAAGAAACAATAATAGGGGATCTTTATGTTTACTATGTAATTTTTTTTTCTATTTCAGTATCAGACGTCAAGACGAGAACTTAGTTAGAGAAACTGATCATCTGTGCAAATGTAGAGGGCAATCCCGATGAGATGGTCAGATCAGCTGAAACAAGAGCTCATCCAGGTTCGAGGAAGTGGTTGAAATGGCCGCAGACCGGAACAAGTGGAGGACCTTTGCAAACCGCTGGGTGAAGAAGATTGTTGGTCGCGATCTTTAGTCATGCATGAAGGATCGACCAGAGAGAGAGTATTGAAATGTATGTAATGTAAACTTACCGGCACTTCTAGTTTTCCGTCTGACGGGCGTGTTGTTATGTGCAGGCGGCTGTGTGGGGTTGGTGGGGTGGGCCTGGTGTGACGGCGCGGGCGCGGGCGCTGGCGCGGTCTGTTGGGCGGGCGGGGGCGCAGGCTGGGCGGGCGGCGGCGCGGGCGGGTGGCGGCCCGAGCGCCGCGTGCCGACGCCGGGGTCGGGGCGCGGCTTGCCGGCCGCCGCGCGACCCGCACCGCCTCCCTTCGCCTTGCCGCGCACCTTGCAGATAAGCGGCTCGTCGCTATCGCTGTCACTATCCTTCTTGCCCTTGCCGGTCGCACTCGGCTGGACGGGCGTAGCGGGCTGGGCCTGCTTGGCTCCGCCTTCGAGCCGACGCGGCTTCTTTTTGGCGCGTCCCGGCGAGACGCCCTCCTCGCTGAGCGTCGAGGCGCACGAGCTCTCAGACTCGCGTCGCTTGCGCTTGGCGGGCAGGGCGGCGGGCGGCGGAGGCTGCGCGTGTTGCGGGGCCGCGCGCGGGCTCGGCTTGTCCGCCACCCGCGCCCCCTCCGCCGGTGAGTTCATCTTGCTGCTAGACCGCGTTCGTACGGTGGGCCGCGCGACGCGCTCCAGCGCCGAGGGCGAGGGTGAGCCGGCGCGCTTCGCGTACTCCTGCGTCGGGATCTCTATAAGCAACTGCTCGAGTAGGCTCTTGTCGGGGAAGTCTGCCTTGAGCGGCAGCCTCTCGAGCTTGGGCTCGGGATCCGGCGGCGTGGGAGTAGTTGCGGGCGCGGGTGCTGTTGCGTCCCCGTTCTCTCTAGGCGGCTGCTGACCAGGCGTGGAGGCGGGCGCGGCGTCGTCCCTTAGGATGGGTGTGGCGGGGCGGCGCGGCGCGTCGTCTCCGTTGCGATGTTCCGCGTGCATCTTGGCGAGCTCCGCCTCGATGATGGCGAGGCGCGGGTCTGGCGGCTCGAGCACTCCGATAATTCGCTGCACGGATGCAGGCGAGGTGGAGCGCGGCATCTCGAGCCTCGGACACGCTCCAGGTGCGCCGCCCCGGGCGCCACCCGGTGGTGACTGCGACGCCTGGTTCGGTGATTTCTCGGAGAGTGCATCCATCGATTCGATGCCGGAGTCATCTCCCTGGGCGTGCGAGGCGGGCGAGCGGCTGCCACCCTTGTCGGCGCGCTCGGCTACCAACTTGCAGTAAGTCTTGTCTTTGGGGCGGTCCTTGCGCCGCGGGGAGGTGCCCCCGGCGCCGGCGCCTCCCGCCGGTGACAGCGGCGGTATCGTCCCGACGTTCGTAGAACCCACCGGTGGATCCGTTATCACTGTCAACATAATTATATAATTTAGTAAAATCCAGTAAACAGTATCTACAATCTTTGACACCTGGGGCCCTACCGCGGTAAGTGCTTCAAGCCGACGTCGATATCCCAAACCGCGTCTCACAATGGGCGAAAATTTGAACTTCCTTTCATAGAAAGAATTTTGAAAAATTAAGTAGTGACAAAAAAAACAAAATCATATTTAGTGGTGTTTTTTTTTAAAATAACATAACCAGAATCACTTATTTTTAAATGTTTTGAAGTCCCCAACCCAACAATCCTGCATACTTGAAACACACGAAAAAAAACCACTTAACTTTTTCAAAACTCCTATGAAAGGCAGACTCAAAATTTCGCCCAGTGTGGGGCGCGGGTCGGCGTAAGCCGACGCGTCGGTTTGAAGCCGACGCACCTACCGCGGTAGGGCCCCTGTTGTGCAGTACATGGGTAACACACGATCATCATTCAAATGCTACACTAGTATTTAGTATGCATGAGGTAAAGATGAGAGAGTAGGTAAAGACAACAGGGAAAATGGCTTTTACTGGTATTAAATATAAACTAATACTGACCTGGACAGGAACTATGGCTAGTTTTTCTCTTCTTTTCCGTCGGTAATATTCCATTAGGTGAAGTAATTGCACTTTCAGTGATAGTCCGTTTCGTGTGATCGTCGATTGTCGTGCAGTCACCGTCGACGCCTATCGTCCACTCGACCTTATGACACTTGATCAACCTAGCGTCCGCACTACTGTCACTAGCACCACACTTGTCACCACTGTCCGATGATTGCACCATACTCCCGTCACCCTCGACCCTATCACAGCCACTGCCCGCCGTGCCCGCGGCCGTCTCCGCCCCGGCGAGTGACGCCGCCGGCGGTGGGACCACGCCGACCTCACCGTCGACGTTGTTCTCTCTGTAGCCCTCGTTATGCGCGTACTTGCCCTCCTTGTCGAGCGCGTCGTTCCGCCATTCCCGGTCGTTGTTGAGTATCTTTAGCTTCTTCTTGAGCTTGAGGTCGAGGGCGGACGGGTGCGGGTGGTGACGGTTGTTCAACTTGTAGTCGTGTTTTGTCACTATGTGAGCGTTCTTTGATATCGTCTTCATGCGAAATACGACGTTGTTGTCGGTCGCAATCTCGTTCACCGCATCATTCTCACCATAGTGATTGTTCACTTTGTTGGGAGTGAGCGAGGGCGCCGACTGAATCCCGGGCGCGGGCGACGCCCCGGGCTCAGCTTCCGGCCCGCCGCCCTCCGGCGAGGCGACCGCCTCCACCGATTTGCGGATCTTAAATTTTTTCAGGTGCAAATCGCCCGGTGCAAGCTTCCTCTTTTCTTTTTTAGAGTTCTTGATGACGGCGGAGTTCCGGCCGCGCAGGCTTATGTGTAGCGGAGGTACGCGCAGCTCGCTCTCCGCCTTCTGGTTGAGGAAGGTGACGTCCGCCTTGTAGACGGGCTGCACGACCGGCTCGTTCTTGTCCAGCTTAAGGCGCAGCTTGATCGATTCCTTCTCGGCGGCGGTGTCGGTGCCGGCCGGTGAGCGAGCGTGCGCTTTGTCACGTTGCGCCGGCGCGCGCGGTTTGCCACCCTTCGTCGTGGGGGCCTTGCCGCGCGGCGTGTCCTCGTCCGGTACGCACTTCGCGATGCCAAACATCTCAGGTTGCGCGGGCGCCGCTAGGGTGGTGACGGGCGGGGGTACCTCGCACGCCGCCACCGTCACCACCTCGCGAGGTGGAGCTGGCGAAGGCGAGGGCGGCTCGAGCGCGTGCGGCGGCGCCTCGTCGTCACGCATTAACGTCTTGATCAGGTAGCGCTTGTTCTGCTCCTCGATCTCATGCGCCGTCGCCTGCGAGCCGACCGTCGCAGTAGAGGGGCCGAGTATCGTCGGTCGCGCCGGTACCTTTGTCGGTGGCGGCATCGCGTTCACAATGGGGGGCCCTCTCGGGCTAGAAGGCGCAGGCGGTCCTCTCGGGCTAGGCGGCGCGGGCTGTCCCCGAGGGCTGGCAGGCGCGAGCGGCCCTCTCGGGCTGGAAGGCGCGGTTTGCATCGGAGACGGCGGCGGTGCGGGAGTGGGAGGTGCCGCAGCCGGTGGGGCAGTTCGAACGACAGGCGCCGGAGGCACGGGTGGCGGCGGCATGAAAGCCGCCTCGTCGAAGTGCTCGCGCTTGGGTAACGTTTCGGGGCCGTTGTGGTGCGGAGAAGGCGCGGGTGATGCGGCGGGCGCGGGAGAGGGCGCGGGCGCGGGCGAGGGCGGCGGGTAGTGGTGTCCGAGGTCGCGCAGCAACGCGTCCGGGTGACCGGGCCCGCCCTGCTCCGCGTACGCCTCGAGGTCGGAGATGGCGTCGAGGTCGAGGTCGGCCCCGAGCGTCGGCAGCAACTGATCGAGGTCACACGGCTCCGGCAGCTCGCTCAGACCGGCACCGAGCTCCCGGTATCCCTCGCCCCACTCGGCCGCGCGGGACGTCGCCGCCGCCCGTTGACGCGCTATATATTGCTGCTGGTACCTCTGGAACTCCTGTAATGTTAACGTAAAACGCAAATTAATAAACTAACTTATGGCTTGCAATTTTCGTTTTTCTACTAAATTATGTTATTTATGTAATAGAGTCGAGTTATTGTCGGTAACAGACCTGAACTTGGTAACTGGACTGCGTCTTCTGGTCCATGGGTGTGGTCGGTTGTGGCGGTAGTAGGGCGTGCATCTCCTGCACTGGCGGCGGCGGTGGTGGGACGGCGACGGCGACGTTGGGTCGCGGCGGTCGCGCCTGTCGGTACGGAGGGGGTGGAGGTGGAGGGGGTGCGGGGAACGGCTCGCTCCCGTAGCTCTGGTAGCGCGGCCGTGTCGACACTACCGTGGCATTCGGCGCCCCACCGCGGTACAGGGCGGGTGGAGCCGCGCGACGCACGTACGCCGCGCGCGCCATGCCACCCGGAGCCGGCGCTTGCGCAGCACCTGACGTCGGAACAGCCCGCGCGCGGTACTCGAACGGTGCTCGACCCACGGCCAGCTCCACCTGTAATACCATTATATTAATATTTGACATGAAATGCAACATAGATCTAAATAAAAGACAGCGAGACTCACTTGACTATCGTCGAGCCTATCGAGCTTGGCGGGATGCGGCGGCTTCGGTCGGGGCTGAGGTGCGGGCGCGTCGTTCTGCAGCAGGTTGACGAGCAGCGGCGAGGACATGGCGACGGTGGGTTGCGGCGCAGGCGCAGGCGGTGCGGGGTACGGCGGCGGAGGCCCGGGGAAGGACGAGGTCGAGGCTCGCGCGAACAGCGGCTCGCTACTCGCACTGCTCGACCCACTGCCGGCGACCCCACCACCCGCAGCACCCGCCGCACCCGCCGGACGGATCACCGTCGACGGACCTGATAAACCTGTAACAACATTACGATATTAATCTTCTCTATATATATAAAATTCTCGTGTCACGGGGTTCGAACTTGAACTCCTCCGAAACAGCTCGACCGATTCTCATGAAATCTCTATATATATAAAATTCTCGTGTCACGGGGTTCGAACTTGAACTCCTCCGAAACGGTTCGACCGATTCTCATGAAATTTTGTGAGCATATTCAGTAGGTCTGAGAATCGGCCAACATCTATTTTTTTTTTGTTTTGTAAATAGCAAAACAACGTTTGCCGGGACAGCTAGTATTACCATATAATTAAATTTATTTCCAAACAAGATTGAGCAAGGTGCCATGTTGCGATGTCACAACTGGATTTTCGTCTAATCAAAAGCCTTAAAATTTAGTTTAGTCCCTATGATGGCAATAACAACATATTATAAAATTTATTTTAAATAAAAAAACACTAACCTAATGTATTTTCCTTCCTATGTATAACCCTAGCTTGCGTCATGCTGCCGAAGGGGAACTCGCATCGATCAGTGGTCGGCGTGGGAATGGTCTGCGGTATCTTCCCGTCCATAGGACAGACGGTGTTAGGTGACTTGAAGCTGTCCCTCGCAGGTGGTTGTGGCGCGGCTGACGCCCCGGGCGAGCCGCTAGTCGACGCTTCGCCCTCGAGTAACCGACCGAGGCCGCCGAGTCCCGCCAGCAGCTCGGCGCCCGCACTACCTGCCGTCCTCGATGATGACGCTTCTGGAATCAAACAGTATCATATGGTAAATTAAGATCGAAAATATATCTTCGTCTGAAACTACTAAGCCAATTCTGATGAAACTTGGGAGTAATACAGACTACTTTCTATCCCAATATTCCCGTAGGAATCTGGAAAAGTTTATGAATTTGTGTTAGTTCCTGTAATTTTGTTAGATTTTCATGTGAAAATTAATAAACTGATTGCGATGAAACTTTGTAGAGCCCTATAGTGTGGAAAGAACATCTCTAGGCTACGTTCAGTAAGTGATATATTTACCAGCTGTAAATATATCACTTACTGAACGCTGTTGCCCGCGACTTGGTACGCGTGCTAGTTTTCTATTATATACTAAAGCCTTCCTCGAAAACCACTCCATCTATTGGTGATAACGAATTAGTGAAAACTTTGTTGGATTCTTAATCCTTTTTTTAACTATTGTTATAAATATTTTCATCATAGTTCTGTATGTTTCCCAAATAAACGAAAATTAAATAACAGCATGAAAATTGATTAAGTTGTTTTTGTGTTTATAGCGAAACAGACAGACAGACGCGGCGGAGGACTTTGTAGTGATAAAGAAAATAGTAATATACCATCGTTAGCAGCAGTACTATTGTCAGTGTTAATCCTGAGTTCGGCGCCGTGTTGAAGCCGCAACGAGACGGCAGCGTCTCCATCCAACTGGACCGACAGTATCCCGAGCGCGCGTAACGCCGGCGCACCGGCAGCGGCCAGCTCGCGGAGGCGCGCAGCCGCAGCGCGAGGCACCGACAACGTCACCCGGACTGAATTCCACGGCTCCACCTATATAAACATGAAAATTATAACATTTAAATTAAGATCTAGTGACTGTGGCGTAGATAGTGATAGAATGAGAACATGGTACAAAATGCGCTTATAAAACAAACTAAATTTAAGTTATAGTCACACACAGCGAGTTCTCGCGGCAAATAGCCATTTGCAACGGGAATTCGTTAAGTATGACAGGCTACTCGTTGCGAATACATTAATTTGAGCATGTTCAATTGTGCTTGCTGCGACAGGGTGTACCAGACGACATTTTTTTATAGATGAATAGTCACTAACAGACTGTCAAAATGTAGGACGACAGTTCTGCTGGCTGTATGTAGGCAGGCGCAGCGACGCAAGTACACTCGCGGTGTGAACTCGCTGCGTGTGACTGTAGCTTAGGAACCGAAATGTAACGTTGTTTTGTAGATCAGAGGAGCACTCTGATTATTTCTAACTATGTTTTGTCACTATAAGGCGATTGCGCGGGAGTTTAAGATAAAATAAAAATAGGTTTTCTTTAGTTTTTTTAAGATTTATTTATAATATTTTGTACACCAGATAGAATACTGGTAGAATGTAAAATTACCATTAAAGAAAACAATTTTTTCTTATAATTCCCGCTAAATCCCCTGTGACAAAAAAATTGTATGATCTATTAACAAAATACCTGAAGTATATACATAGGTTGAATTTTTTACATGAGCCTTCAGGGCTAAACTATAGTGACTTTTTTTTAGTAGTGAATTTAAAAAAATATAATGGATCAGTTTTAGTTTTTGTCTAATTCGGACACGCAACTCTTTTCAGCATTTTTCGCTATCTCTTATAGTTTAGGATATAGCCCGGAAGGCCCATGTAAAGAAATTGCCTGTATATGTGTAATCAGGATCCCGGAAACGGCTCTAACGATTTTCATGAAATTGAGTATGGTTTCAGGGCCAAGGTTAAAAAAAACGTAAAATAACCGAGCAAAGGTCTGTAAAGAAAACTATTTTTCTCTCATAACCACTAAAACAATCCCCTTACAATGACAAAACATAGGTATCATCTATTGTCCTGAGGTATATAAAGTGAAGATAGACGTACCTTGTTAACTTTGAGCGTGTGCGGATGCGGCTCGGCGAGTAACGTGCGCAGTTCGCGTAGCAAGCGTCGCAGGCGCGCCGGGAACCTCGGGTCGCGCAAGTCACCCTCACAGGTGACCACTACGCCGCACGAGCCCGTCGTGACTCCGCCGCCGCCCGCGCTCTCTAGCCCATCGCTATCCGCTGCCATACTATAACAATACAATAATATACATCATTAAAAAGTTCTACACATATCTCAAACATTTAATAAGATTTAGGTTATTGATTTTATTAGATACTAGCAACCCGTTCCGGCTTCGCACGGCTATATTATGCATGTATTATACATATAAACCTTCCTCTTGAATCACTCTATCTATTCAAAAAACCGCATCAAAATCCGTTGCGTAGTTTTAAAGAAATACAAAGGGATATAGGGACAGAGCGACTTTGTTTTATACTATGTAGTGATGAAGATTTAAACTAGCGACGCACCCCGGCTTCCCACGGTTATTAATTAGAACCTTTTTAATTGGGAACCTTTTGCGTGAGGATGGAGTAGGCTTGCCCAGCACAAACTACCCTCACAGTTTAGTCGACAATGTCTAGAGGAGAGAAATCGTCAATACTTCTGGAGCCAACTAAGCCGCGGGTTTCATGACGATGTTTTCCTTCACCGTAACATAAACTTAAGAAAAATCCATTGGTGCACGGCCGGCCGGGATTACAACCCACGACCTTTAGAATGAAAGTCAACACCGCTCTTCCCACGGCTATATTATGCATTCATTTATATACATATAAACCTTTCTCTTGAATCACTGTATCTATTAAAAAAACCGCATCAAAATCCGTTGCGTAGTTATAAAGATCTAAGCATACATAGGGACAGACAGTGGGAAACGACTTTGTTTTAAACTATGTAGTGATAATAAATTTTAAACAATGATATTTGATTTTCATAACCCATAGCCCAAAAGATTTCTGTTAAGAAACTACATGCATATTGGTTTATTAGTTTCAGAGCTATGATTATCTACAACCTGGTTTTTGCTCCATTGCCAATACAATATTATACTCATCTCGGTTTGGGTTTTTATTATTTTTTACTGTTTTTGCACAAAATTTATATCTACATCTATAAATAAAGAGGAAAGATTCTTGATCGACATGCATTGCATTATTAGGAGTAACCATACGCTACATTTTATCCCGATATTCTCACGGGAACGGAAATTTCGCGGGTGAAACCGCGGACCGCTTGCAACTTAATTATGAATGCTTAGATACAATTTTATTTGAAGGTGTTTGTTTATGATAATCTATGTTTTATGCATAAAGTTTATTTTACGATCTATAAATAAATGACGAGGTTTAATTTATTTAACGCGAATTAACACTTATAATATAATGAGAAAATACAAGAGCATGTCAATGACGAAAAAATAATTAAATTATAATGATCACTTCAAGGTTTAGGGCACCTTGAGGCGAGGGTATCGGGAAGTAGTCATCACGCGGTCCTAAGTCCTCCAGGGAGAAGTCGCCTCTCCTCAGGCCTGACTTAGATGGCTGGTAGAAGCGATCTCTCGCGGGCTTTAATGGCCGGCCAGAATATAGCGCACAGAACTCCCACTCTACTGGATGGATGCCAAACTCAAGTGATAAGGCCAGTAAGACCTCTCATTCTTTTAGCCACTCATGCACTTGTTGCCCAATTGCTCATGCAATTAGGATGGCCCAGCTACCCCAGTGGGGAGCCTCTGTCTGTCAGATTTGACGTAATCAGCGTCGTAGTTCCCATGGTTCTATAGTTTTAAACCCGTTCCATAGTCCATGTAGTTTATTCCTTTAGTTTTGCAATAATCCTATACAAACCAGGGGTTGTCCATGGATGTATTTTATAGTACAGCCAGGGATATAAAATTTTGTTATTAAAATCGTTAATAACATAACATGGAGGCAGTTTTTACCCGACTACGGCGAAGCAAAAAGGGAGGCTTCGCCGTAGTCGAATACAAGGGTTCTTCAAGTTAAACGTATTGGCTTTGCCATCACACGCGTCTTTTGAATGTGCCAGTGCGTAATAGCCCAGCCAATAGCCCGTTTCCTATGGAAACGTTAACAAAAACGATCAACGGGCTCGGTCTCTTCAATCGTCGGCATCTCTTTCCGAGGGCTGCAGCAGTCTGATTGCAAAATAGTTATTTTTTGTCTTGACATTTTAACAAAGATCGTCAATTTGAGCGCCAATTTTCAGAAGACCTCAACTTTAATAAATCATTTTGGTTAGAGTACACAAAAAACAATCGTGACATAATCAATTACGTGTTATGTTATTAACATTCATCAATCTCGCTACTTCGGAAATATTTTCGAGCTAAACAAACTTAATACAAAATTGTATTTTCAAAATTTTGACATAGTATTTAAATCTGAAATGCTTCCAAAAAACCGGCCAAGTGCGAGTCGGACTCGCGCACGTAGAGTTCAGTACCATTTATATTCAGTTTTTAGTATTTGTTGTTATAGCAGCATAAAACAGAAATACAAAGGCCAATTCTCGTAAATAATATTGTTTAAAAAATTACATTTCTATATCATCCCGATTGCATTTCGATTGCAAAAGATACCTTCAAAGTCAGTTTTTTTTTTACAAAAAGCTAACTTTGAGGGTGTTTTGAGCTACTTTGATAATGATCGAAATGCAATCGAAATGATATTGAAATGTAATTTGAACAATGTTATTTACGAGAATTGGCCTTCTGAAAATTTCAACAGCTATCACAGTTCATGAGATACAGCCTGGTGAAAGACAGACAGTGGAGTCTTATTAAAGGGTTCCGTGTTTACCCTTTGGGTACGGAACCCTCCTCAACTTCTTGTCCATCCAAAGGTTGTCTGGAAGAGATTGCTTTGAGCGATAAGGCCGCTCTTTGTAACACTTAGACTTGAGCTTTGTTTTTATATTTAACTCGCTGCGCCCCGTGGTTTCACCCGTGTAATAATTTACTGCGCGACTTTCCTTATTTTTTCTGTCATAAAGAATCTTCTCCTGACGATAACAAACACAACAAAAAAACAATTAGCGAAATCGGTTCAGCTGTTCTCGAGATTTGCACTTGGCAAATCATTCAGCGATTCATTTTTTTATATTATAGACTTAATTTAAAAAAATCGAGCCCAAAAGAGTCGGTTACATACAAGCAAGCAAACATACAGTTGAAACTAATAAAAGCCTGTTAAAAATGGTGTTAGCAATAAAGTATTTATCTATCTTACCCCTTAAAGAGTTTAAAAAGTGCTTTTAACCACTATATTATATTGAAAGTGATTCAGTATTTGTTACTGATTACATTAGATAGGTCAACCGCAAGAGGTCAAGGTCACATCAATAGGTCATTTATTTCATACAATTTAAAATTTTAATGAACATATTATTATTTTATGTTGTTTAGATGACATGGCAAAATTGAGGGACCTTCCAAATTGATAACAATCATTGAGAAAATTTAACGTTGGTCTTTTTAGGGTTCTGTAGCCCAAAAGGTAAAAACGGAACGCTGTTTAATTTTATTTTATTGGTGTATTTTAAGTTAAATTGGATAATTTTGGTGACTTTTATAGGGACAATGTAGGTTAATTTAACCAGATGGATATAATTAAAAAATAAAACTTTACTGATTTTTTTATCAACAATCAAAGTTGGCAGACATACTTTTTTCAAATTTTTGTTAAATTGGTGTATCATTAGTTAAATTGGTTAATTAAGGTGGTGAATTTAATACATTGGATGTTAAAAATATGATTTGTGCTTACTTACTGAGCTTTTTATCAACATTCAATGATGGCAGACTTTCTTGTTGGATAATTGGATATTTGGATAATTTAGGTAACATTTTATACAGTTTAGGTTAGTTAAGGTGGTAAATTTAATCTAATGGATGTAAAAAATAAAACTTTGAAGCTCACATACTCAGTTTTTATCGACAATCAAAGATGGCAGACATACCTACTTGTTATTCTAATTTTTGTTTAAATTGGTGTATTTTAAGTTAAATTGGATAATTTTGGTGACTTTTTGTACAATGTAGATTAATTAAGGTGATAAATGTAATCTTTTTGTTGTCACAAATTAAACTTTTGCACATACTTACTGAGTTTTTTATCAACGATCAAAGACTTTCTTGTTTCTCATTTTTGTTTAATTGGTGTATTTTGAGTTAAATTGCATTATTTAGTGATATTTTATACAATGTAGGTAAATTAAGGTGGTGAATTTCATCCAATGCATGTCAAAAATATTTTTTTTAGAGCTTAGTTACTGAGTTTTAATCAAAGATGGCAAAATTTCTTGTTTAATTTTTGTTAAATTGGTGTATTTCAAGTTAAATTGCATAATTTAGTAATTAGGTGACATGTTATTAAGGTGTACATATTAAAGTAAAATTTAGTTACTATCTGACATATTTTGTTGGCTCAAAAAACTTAATGGTGAGGATTCAATGAAGATTGTCTTGGGAAACAGGACGATTGTATCTCTTGACTATATGAATTTAGCAATAATGGGAATTGGGAACACATGAAAACCATTCATAACAACAACAAAAAAATATGAATCATTTTGATCTCACTAAACTTGATAACAAAATTGATACTAGACACTGGCTATTGTGGCTCTATGGACAAGAGCAATCATGAATAACTAGCTACACCCCGTGGTTTTACCTCTGTTAATGTATTTTTAACTTACTACGTACTACTAACTTTAACAGCCCTTTTTTTAAAGCTTCCTTGATGAGTCTCTTATCTTTTATATTGTACACTAGCGACCCGCCCCGGCTTCGCACGGCTATATTATACATATAAACCTCTTGAATCACTTTATCTATTAAAAAAAACATCATCAAAATCCGTTGCGTAGTTTTAAAAATTTAACCATACATAGGGATATAGGGACAGAGAAAGCGACTTTGTTTTATACTATGTAGTGATAGATAAAAAAAAGATGGGATGGAAAATTTATACTTGGAAGCAAATAAAAAAATGCAAATCTAGGGGTCAAGGATTTATAGTTTAATTCTGTCTTTTCCTTCCTATAAAAAACTAAAAAACTTATTAAAATCTGATTCACTACATATTAGATAGCTCTACTTTCTGGGAAATGGCATACTTTAAATCAAAATCCATCTAGTGGAAACTAAATTATCTTCGAAAAACTGCACTCAGCTTACGAAAATACCCTCAAAGGCTACTTATCCAAATTTTTCCACAAGGTCAAAACTAACTCGGATCGCAGCTTGTAAACAAATAAATGAAACTAAATTTTGTTCTAGAAAGTTTTGAAGGAGTAGGAGCCAGGTATACTAGATACTGAATCCTTAAGTACCATAGTGACTTTTTACTTTGAGAATAAAAAGATATTTATTCTACTGAAGAGCATTTGTCTTAGTTTGGTACCTCTACAAAAATAACTAGATTGCAATGTAAATTGGTAAATGAAGTACATAAGATAATTTTTATCACAATCCCACAGGATTGGAACTTACATAGGTTGACGAACAAAGTAACGAAATCAAAATCTCATTTATGAATGAAATAAATCAGATTTTGACCTGAATTTAGGCTATTTTTCATACAAAATTTTGTCATTGTTTTTAGATATTCTAACACCTCAGCAGCAGAACACAATGTCACTAGACTGAAAGATTTTGTTCTATCTACTCAGCACAAATTGTGTGATTTTCTTCTGGTAATTAAAAAGTCCTTGATTCCAACTAAATATCAAGTTGTTATGTATTTTCTCCTGATCACCATTTCAAAATTTCAGAGCTACTTGGTTTCAAAATTTTGTATAGGTTGTTGGTTTTGTGCAATTATTCCTCAAATAAAATCAACATTTCTTATCTACGAATTAATATTTACAGAATATTAAAATGACTAGAAAATTGTGAGTTTATCACTCTAAGTTAAATTAATAACACCTGTGATTAAAATTATTATTCTGAATTTATGACTTGGAAATTAATTGTTAAATTTAATTAATAAAAAAGTTTTGATACCACAATATTTTAATCACAAATAAGAATTTATTTAGTAAAATATAACTATTTGTAATCTTTTACTGTTACACAATATTTCACATTTTTCGAAATTACTTATCCCACTGTTGGACTAAAAGTCTCCCCTTGATGTTGTTTTCCAATTTGTTTTTATTATTTACTTCTTGTTATTATGTTGTTTTAGTAAAGTTTAGTCTGAGAGTAACTTTTAGGTTATTTCTTAGCAAACACTAACAAAGTTCCTACTTTATTGGAATCTAAAGAATTTGCTAGTGAAATAGTTCAAATTGTTTTTATAATTCAATTGAAAGCTGTAATTTAAGTTAGTGTTATTGTTGGAAAACTGAATGTGTGGTTACATTACAGCCCCATATAGAAAGAGTAGTGAAAATAAGTTTGGAATAGGATTTTTTACGATCGCGGCGTCGAAACATTTCGTTGTACCAACGATATGTTACACAATCTATGTATAAAATCCAATTTTGGTGATAGCGGCGGGTCGGCGACGGCGGCGGGTGTCGGGCGGCCGAGTCCAATATGTAACCCGAGGTTCGCGAGGGCCGCGCGACGGGCACGTCCTCGCCGACCGCCTGTCAACCAATGTGTCCATTTTGTGCGGACATAACACTATATCGTATGTAAATAAACTAAAAAAAACTCCACTCACCTCTCATACAATGTCACATTCCGCTCAATTCGACACAAGATCTACTCTCTTGTGTTCCAAACCATCCTGGAATATCAAACGCAACATTACAGTCCAGCTCGGACGCAAACCGATATCGGTCCTATGGCCAGTGCCCACTTTACTCCGAAAACATATGATACACCACTTTAGTCCCAGTTTACGTTCGAATAGGATATTGTCTGCGGCTTATTTCCAACTTTTCACGTAACGACACACGACTACAAACGTAACATAGTCTTCACGAAACTAATTCACTAATTTATGTTCCAGTGACGCAAAGCTCATTTATCGTGAAGAGCAGCAGCCATTTTGAAATGTACGGGGAGTGCAGTCACAGCATGGAACATTCGTAAATTACGGCCGATCCCGCCGTCCGCAACACTTTATTTGAAGAATTATTATTGGAAAAAAATATACTATTCCTATTTTAACACTTCTGATCACAATTTTTCACTTCATTTTCACGTTGAAACTATTCAAAACAACCTATGCGACATCCGATAATTCCAGCTTACCCCATTTGCATGACACACATAAAATGCTAAAAAAAACACTCCAAACACTTAAAAACGTACATAAATGGTGTCGCGCCGATTCATAAGATGTTATAGCATCGCATCAGTAGATCAGTCCATTAGAAAATTCGCTAAAAAGATAGGTATTTATTTTACAAATAGTTAATTCGGTACGAACAATAACAACGGCCGCCATTTGCAATTTTCAGCTTTTGACATGCGCACGGACCCGCAGAGTAGACAAAACACAAGGCTGATGTAACTTTGACAGACGTTCGAAACGTATCATCTACGTTTACAGAATACGTAAAAAATTTCAAAATCAGCTAAAAAAATATATTTTGGGCGCCCTTGATTAATTCATTTATTAAAAGTGAAAAATGTAAGTCTAATAATAATTCAAAATTAATTTTAGCGAGCAAAGATACAATAGGAGTACGTTTTTCAAAAGTTAAATCCTTCATGCTCCACTGAAGGCGCTTCGTGATTGGAGTACACTTGTAATCACCACTTTTTAATTTGTTCATTTATTTCATTGGCTGCCGCCACGAAACGTGGGGACACGATTCACTTCCTGTTTTTGAATATTTTTAATGATTATCTAAAAAGTTTATTGATGTTTTTGATCAACAACAAAGTATTCTTACCTTAAATAATAATATCATACATACGATGAAACTTGGTCAAAGCGATGAAAGTATCAATATAATTATTCTTTACTCCAAATGAACATAAGCCCCTTTTTATATAAAATAGTAGATTATGCATCAAGGGCATAAAGCAATGTCTTACGTTGTGGGTGGCATATTGAACCCCGAGTGTAACGAGGGACTCTGGGGTTAACTCCCGAGCGCAGCGAGGGAGTTTAAAGTAAACTCCTGAGCGAAATGAGGGAGTTAAGTAGAGTCCTGAGTGAAGCAAGGGGTTCAAGCCGCCCAAGACGAAGACATGCTTTATCCCGAGGTCCATACTCTACTTTTCATACCGTCAGTCTAATTTTTTTAAAATTCTTGTGGTGGCCAGTTCCCCAGCCATTAAAAAAAAATCCACTTAAAAAAAAATGGGGCAATTGCAATGAGATGGTAGCATGATGGTAAATATTTGGTAGGTATTATAGGCAAAACCTATTTGCTTAGACCTAACGTAACAATCAAAATAAAAAACATTAATCGTGGCCTGCTAGATTTTTGTAGACCAATCAAATTATTCATTATAAATAAAACCTATTTGCTGAGACCTTCAAAATTAAAACCAAGAGTTTCACACGAATTTCAACGTTCCAAATTCAAATTACTTTATTCCCTTGGGAGTTTCACACAACATTATCTCCCTTGGGAATAAAATCTTGCTTTAAGTTGAGGTTAATAGGGCTTTAATCCGTGATTAAAGTGCTGCAGGTGTGAAAATAATATTTTTTTTATTGGTTTTATGTTTATGTACCTTGGATCACTTGGGATAGACCAAAGAGTCATAAATTAATAGATACAGCCATCTAGTAGGTAGGGCAAGTAGGGTTCCTTCCTACACACACCACAATTATTCTAAATCAAGGTCGTAGTATCATCTCCATAATATATAGTTTGTAGTTGATGCGCAAAGTGCGCAAAAATGGTCGAAGGCGCAAAACTAATAATTAAACCTACATTAGTACTGAGTCTCGTCCTAAAGATGGGCTATAATAATAAGTACCTACTTACATCAAAATATTTTTGCAATAAATTTATTCCCGTTTACACCACTGCTTTTGTTAACATAGGTGACAAATGGGTACAAGTTAATTATTTATGTAATTATTTAAAGCAATCATAAAAATGTTGTATAAAAATCTGTAGTATTATGGTTTTTTGTTGTCTTGAAGTGATTCCGGAGGGACAGACTGGAACAATCCTTTCCGTGCCATTTCGTCTGCCCAGTCTTCTAATTCCGCTTTTCTGGAACCAAAAATAAAACGTATTGGTGCTTATCTAATTTAGAAAAACCAATGCCAGCATTCCAATCGTACATACTATAAGCTAGATTCCAGCAATCTAACAACTAATCATCCTATGGAACTTATTATTTCTGTTAATAAATTTTTATCAATTTTTTATATAGAGTTTATTATGAGTTTATTCAATAAAAAAATGGACTTATTCCAAAATAAATCAATTAGTCATAGACAATTTTTTTTTCTAAGCTTCTTCTATTGTCAGTGCCAAGTTACGAATCCGTCACTGTCAAACAAATAAAGATTTTTTTTTATAAAACTTGTCCACGAATCGATGAATGTTTTTCAATTTTCGCTAATTTTTCGTGTTTCCTCTGAAAATAATATTAAGAATGCTAGGTACCTAGTGAATTGTTGTATTGAAGCCAAGTAATTACCAGGTTAGTGCCAAAGATTTGTACAGCATTGAAGCCCTCACAAAGAGGGGTCAAATTATATTTAAAGATATAGGTTTTCAGCCATAGGGGTTTGGCCTGTGCCTTGATACATCAGTCAATAAATTTTGCCTTTTATATATAAAGATATATAGAATAAACGTACGCGTAGAAATCAGCATAAGCAGCCTTGCGTGGACAGGCAACAAGGAAGTAGTAGAGGGCGCCCCCTATAGCACTGAGCACAAAACCGTGGGTAATTAGTCGTTGGGTTTGTGCCCAGTGCAGGCCGCGCATAATGGGCTTGACGCGGCACGGAGGCGCTGGCGGCGGCGGCCCGCACACCTGAGGGCAAGGCGGTGACGGCGGCGGTGGGCACGGGGGGCATGGAGGTAGCTCGCACGGATTCATTATGCACTCGCTGAAAAATAATATTGTTTTTGTTCTAGAAGTAACGGTAATGGCGCAAAGCTCCCATGGCGGCAGTCACAGGCGTAGCCGCGACCATGACGGTCACGCGCGAGTCAGTCGCGAGCATGATGGACACGTACGCTACACCAGCGCCGACTGGGAGGCCAAGGAGGCGCTATACCATCGTGAGCTCGATGAGGCCCGTGCCCGGGCCACGCAGATGGAGAAGACAATGCGCTGGTGGTCCGACTGCACCGCTAACTGGCGCGAGAAGTGGACCAAGGTCCGCAATGAAAGAAACAAAGCAAGAGAAGAAGCTAAACTAATAAAGAACAAACTTGATTTACTTTCAAAAGAATTAGCTACCTCCAAAGCAGAAAAGAATGATCTTGAACAACAACTTCACCAACAAAAACGCGATAATGAAAAACTTCTTAGTATAGGAGAAAGTAGAATACTCTCAGGCGATTTGACCGCCGAGGATGGTGTTGAGTTACGACGGAAGAACTTAGCATCTCCGAACGAACCATCGGTCAGACAGAGGGCCTCTCTGGACTCTCACAAGTTTTCGAATGTCGATAATGTTCTAGCCAACAAACTGGGAGAGATGAGACTTCGTTTAGACGAGACCTGCAAAAGTCTTCAAAACGAAAAAGACCAGAAGACTTTCCTGCTATCAAAGATAGAAACTTTGACAGCTGAGCTCCACAACACTAAAATGGAGTTAACTCATAGCGATAGAACATTAGGCTCAACTGATTCCAGTCATAGTGAAGTAGAGAGGCTCCAGAACGAACTGCAGGACGAAATAGCCGCAAAACAAGTACTAGAAGAAAAGATAGCAGAATTGAAAATGGAGATTGAAAGGTTGAAGTCAGAGAATAATGTTCAATGGAGCAAGAGGGAGCTATTGGAGACTGAAAACATTGCCATTTTACGTGAAAACAAGAAATTGTACGGACAAGTCTGTGAACTCAGAGAACAAATACACAAGTTAAATAGAATATCAGATGGTAGCAGTTACTTTAATGACCATAGCAATAAACTTGACTCTAATATCTTATATGTAAGGAAAACAAGCGTTAGTCCCAGATCTCAGGAGTCAAGCAATGGATCATCAGAAGCTAATCTTACCCATCTAGATGGGAAAAGCAATTTAGAAGACGACGAATTAGCTATAATTGAACAAACAGATAATTAATAATATAATTATAACTGCGCGTTGTGGTTTCAACATGTTCCCATATAAATATCTTGATTAAAAAGGCTGCTAGCCTCCTGGAAGGACCTGGCATGGTTGGAGTGACAAGGAGGATCTTCTCACACGCTCAATGGCAGAAATGAAGAGGCTAAGTCCGGAAACAGCCCCATAGAACTAAACCTTGCCATATCACAATTGGATCACTAGTTTTTGAAAGAGCTAGAAACTTAAGCCTAGTTCGCAGCTAGTATTTTAGTGGACTAGCGAGTACTTGTACTTGTATACGGGCTGTTTTCTGCGATTAGACCCTTTTTAATTGGGTCCCTTTTGCGTGAAGATGGAGTAGGCTTACCCAGCACCTACTACCCTCTCAGCTCAGTCGACCATGTCCAGAGGAGAGAACTTGTCAATACTTCTGGAGCCAACTAAGCCGCGGGTTTCATCACGATGTTTTCCTTCACCGTAAGAGCAATGTCAATTAGCGCACATACATTTTTCTTAAGAAAAATACATTGGTGCACGGCCGGCCTGGATTCGAACCCACGACCTTCAGAATGAAAGTCGAGGTATCTACCACTAGGCCAACACCGCTCTGGACTAGCGAGTAATTTAGTAGCTAAAATACTCGCTACTGCCCAAAAACCGTTTGCACTTTGCTCGAGTACAGTTCACAAGTGAGTGGTGTATTGCGAGATGAACATCCTACAAAACAATACAACGATGTGGCAGCAACTAATCAACTCGACTAATTCAGACTTGTTTAACCGGTGAGCGAGTAAGCAGGGAGGCTTGGGGGGAGGGGTACTACTCGCCACTCGCCTAACAAAAATAGAATAAAATGGATGGACTCTACTAAATTACTTACTAACCTACTCGACAAAATTTTTGGTATTCGGACGCATTTAGCTACTAAATTATTTGCTACTCGACTAAAATACTAGCCTAATGCGAACTAGGCTTTAGAGCCCTACCTCCCCGGGACGCCATCGCGATATCGCTAGCTATGTATTGGAGTCGACGTCGCCAAACCGTGGCTTGGTGAGTTAACTTTCATACATTTACTTGTATACGGGCTGTTTTCCGCATTTAGACCTCTTTTGTTGGGTCTCTTTTCAGGGGTAGAAATTCTGGACTTTCATAAATTTCAATAATTAGTTGGATACATAGACAGTGCGGTAGGGCACTAACAAACAATAATTCGCATTTAAAATATTATTTACCTTTGCAAATATGTAACCACAAAAATATTAATTATTACCTAATTTGATATTAATGACAAAACTGACAGTCTATTCAGGAATTAACATTCTGTCATTTTTATTAAAAACTAGTCTAGCAAAAAGGTTGGTGAATTTAGAATTTATTAAGTTAGAGTTTTTATATCAGAGCTTTGAAGCAATAAAAGTACAACTCGAGTTTTAAATGCATTTATTAGCATTCCAAGTGATGATTTTAATTTCTGGTTGATTAAGGCCTAATGTATTTAAATAACCTCTTAAAAATAAAGACTACGATATTGTAGACAGCGCCATCTAGCCACAAACCATTGACAAATATCTGCCTATTTTTTTAATACGAACTGCGTCCTGCGAATTTACCCGCGTAAGTGTCTAAAAGTTATATTGATTTGCTACAAACACAGATACATAATAGTTATAACTTTACCAGCACGTTTACTCCGTTAAATGTCAAATCTCCCTAAATTCTTGTTCAGTGCTCCTCCCCTACGTCCTAAAAAGAACCCTTATCCAAAGCTTATGACTCGTAGCTCTTGTAATTTTAGAGCTTTTTTGATATTTTTTTTTCTCTTTTTAACCGACTTCAAAAAAAGGAGGAGGTTCTCAATTCGGTTGTATGTATTTTTTTTTTCGGACTGGATGATACTATGTAAAGTGATAATCGGCAGATATTTGTCGCGCGAAAATCAAATTAGGTATATTTCTGGAGATATATTGGTCTTTAGGCCAAAACACACCATAAAATCTACCAATCAGAATCATTAGCCATTGACACTGATTGGTTTATATTTTTTTTAAATTCCTATTTATCTTAAGCAAGGTAAACCAAACCAATCCTTGATCGTAAGACATTTTCAATTGAAACGAAAAAATTGATTTAAAAACTAAGACTGCATTATTATTTTTTAAGATAAGGCCTAAAATGTTTTTACTTATAGTTTTCTGTCACAAATAAATTGTAACATATTATTTTAATTAAATATAGTAGGTATCTATTTATGATGTAAAACTAATTATAAATAAATGTATGTGTTGTAATTTGTCTGTCTATTGTTTACGAAATAACTTCCTTAGAACTACTTCGTCGAATTAATGGGGCGTGGCGTCAAAATAGTTTATTCGAAACTACCCTCAAAAGTTAGCTACGGCAACTGCATCATCTGTTACCATAGTCTGTTACCCTGTTGAGATCGTCCCCAATAGCAGCTAAATAAAAAAATAATAATCTATTTCATCCCATTTTACAATGTAATAAACTATTAACTAAAAATACAATTAAACACATTTGCCTGAACTAGGATGTTCCTGTGTTTCAGGCGAGGGTTTATAATAATACTAGCTGTCCCGGCAAACGTTGTTTTGCTATTTACAAAAAAAAAAAAAAAAATGTCGGCCGATTCTCAGACCTACTGAATATGCTCACAAAATTTCATGAGAATCGGTCGAGCCGTTTCGGAGGAGTTCAAGTTCGAACACCGTGACACGAGAATTTTATATATATAGAGAAGAAGATAATAGCTTATAAAATAAAACAAAATTACCAGCAGCTAACAGGACATAGAGAACAGGCCGTCAGGTGTGACATCGTTTGCACAAAGTGTCCAACCTGGAAAAGCCCCACAGACGACTTATAAATTTCCAGATGGGCCACTGCAGAATAGCCTTAGAGCTGCTACCACATGAGTAAACTGCTACTCAATTTTATGACAAGGAAAAGAGATAGGCTTTTTGTTTTAATGAATAAGCAGGCTTCGAAACAACTGGACTTGATAAAACTTAGTATGAGGATACATTGATTAAGCTACTACTACTAGTAGCATAGGCTACTTTTTATCCCGATATTCCCACGGGATCGGGATTTACGCGGGTGAAACCGCAGCGTAATAGCTAGTACTTACATTTTTATAAATGTCTATGTTGTCCCACCCCACTGCAGGACAAAGGCCTTCCTTATCTGTTTCCAAGCCTGTCGGTCCAAGCCAGTCTTCATCAATTGCATCCAGTATTGAGCACATGGCAAATAAGGTCTTGCGGGTAATAAAAAACCAAATGATTTGTTTTTCTGATCAACAATAAAACAAATATTCCAATGACTTATTTTTCCGAAATTAAAATTAAAATTTAACCGAAATATTTAGTTTTCACGGACAGGTGGGTCTTAAAATGAACATGGGTAAGACAAAGATCATGTCGAACGCCCACGTCGTACCCATACCTGTTCACATTGGAGACGATGTTATCGAAGTTGTTGATCACTATGTCTACCTAGGCCAAATGGTCCAACTAGGTAAATCCAACTTCGATAAAGAGGTCAGCCGACGAATCCAACTTGGTTGGGCAGCGTTACGGAAGCTTCGCAATATCTTCTCGTCACAAATACCACAGAGCCTCAAGACGAAAGTTTTCAACCAATGTGTGTTACCAGTGATGACATACGGATCCGAGACGTGGTCGCTGACTATAGGTCTCGTTCATAAGCTCAGAGTCGCTCAGCGGGCTTTGGAGAGAGCTATGCTCGGAGTTTCTCTACGTGATAGAATCCGAAATACGGAAATCCGTAGAAGAACCAAAGTCACCGACATAGCTCTCAGGATTGGTAAGCTGAAGTGGCAATGGGCAGGTCATAAAGCTCGCAGAACTGACAACCGCTGGGTTGCAAGGTTCTCGAGTGGCGGCCACGATGCAACGCGAAACGGAGTGTTGGGAGACCAGCTGCCCGGTGGACCGACGACATTGTGGCGGTCGCGGGTAGTCGGTGGATGGAGGCGGCTCAGGACCGCTGTTTGTGGCGTCGTATGGGGGAGGCCTATGTCCAGCAGTGGACGTGTATGGGCTGACATGATTTAGTTTTTAATTAAAGGTCGCTGCATACGTAACGGGATAAAACCTCGGACGGGACGGCGTCGTGACGTGCATCGTTCATAAAGTGTTCGTGGACCTTAAACATACGTAACGTGATTTTTCTCGTGCCGGACGGGCCGTGACGATTGTTTAACATCGTTTTATATAAAAATATCACGTTCCGTTCGGCACGAGAAAAATCACGTTACGTATGCAGCGACTTTAAGGTGGCAGGTGGACCTTAATACCTACCCGCAGGTGTCTTACTTAATAGGTAAATAAAAACACTAGTATATTTCCAATAATTTAATCATGACATCAAGTAATATTGTAACTCACCAAGTACATAAATAATTGTAACATTTCAACCGATACGTCTCGTATCATCCATCAATTTAGACGAATTTACATTACGTAATTATAATAAGAGCATGCAGGATAGAGTTCGTTTCACTAAAGAAATCCCGCGGCAATTAGGGCAGACTTTCGACCCAGCTTTGGCTATAACCGTTCAATTTGAACACACATTTCGACTTCGTCCGCGTAAGGGTTGAATTGTTCAAAATCCTTTCAAAACACATTTCAGGTCTCTAAGATCTGCGGTATAGGCTGTGCGTTGATCTGTCAGTCAGTCAGTCAGGACAAAGCATTTTATATGTATAGAATAGACTAGCTTTTGCTCGCGACTTCCGCGTCCGTCCGCGTATAATTAGTAGATTGAACCAAGGAATCACGTTGTTTCATACAAACTTTGCCCCACTTTTTCACCCCCTTAGGGATAGAATTTCGGAAAATCCTTTCTAATCGGATGCCTACGTCATACAAAGAACACACCCTCCAAGTTTCAGGTCTACGAGCAACGGTTTAGGCTGTGTGTTGATCCGTCAGTCAGTCAGTCAGGATAAAGCTTTTTATATGTATAGAAGATGACAGTCTAGATTAAACTGTAGTTAATAAACTAGTTGACCCACCAAGATCGTTATACAAAGTCAAATTGAAGTTGCGGATTCATTTAAAGGTATGGCCATCGGTTGCTACGAGACCGTTTTACTGAAGTGGACTCTACCATTAATTTCGTAAAGTAAATTCGACTTTGGGTACATTATTAATCTCTTATGATATCATCGAATTGATCTACGCATGACGATCGTCATTGAACTAAAATATCGAGAGTACGGGACCAGCCCGGACTTATTACTAAGACTATACAGTCCGACGAAGTTATCTGTACCAACAGAGACGATGGAAGCGTCACAAAAATATAAATAGCTGATATTCATGAACAATAATTTTATTTAGACTTAAAACTCTGTAGGTCCACCTAGCATGATTTGATATTCGATTCGTGATAGGTGTACTGGTACAGATAACTTGGTGGTACTTTGCTGGTTTTAGAGCTCATGTGGCGTAATTTAATATATTTTGCTCCGTACAGTGTTACAAGCTAATCTGAAGCCTTTGAAGATATTATTAGCAAGGCTTTAAAAAATGTTAGGTTAGATAGATTTGTAGCACTGTAGATTAGCCACCGAGACCTAAATCCAGCCTTAAGAAAATATAATTTATCAATGCTTATATTATTAATAGGGATTTATAATTAATAACCGAACCCGGCCAGCGCGAGCGAACTGAAAAAGGAAAGAGTGGTATCAGGATAGAGCTAGCGCCATTTTGTAACGCCGCAATAAGATAACCAACTTCAATCCTGTCAGTTTTCATACAAATCACAACCAGTGTGAAGTGCGCGCAGAATCTGTCCTGTAGTCTTACAACGAGTTGTGATAGTTACACAAAAAATTTAAGAGCCGCTGTTTGCGACGTGACATCGAGTCGCGCGGTCGACGAGCGAGATGAGGGTCTACCAGGCAAGCAGGCCTTTTTATCAACTTTATCGAAAACTATTAGTAATTTCACAACTTGTGATAAGGGCACAGACGATACAGTCCTGCTGTAAAATGTTGTAAAAATAAGCCGCCGTGCAGTCCGCGAAACTGCAGCGGTGATAATGGCATGGCCGAGTAAATAGGTATCTTGTAAAAATAAATGCCCCCTGTGCGCTCAAATAATACCCAAAATATTAAAGTTCCCAGCGAAAAATGTAAGTACTTAAATAATTGAGCAAAGAAACTGATTTATTTAATGGACTACTTAGTACAAAGTCCCCGTTCCCATAATGGTGTAAAAATCGAAAAATATTTTCCTTTAAGACTAAAAAAAATCATCATTCAAAAAGGGGTAAAAAAGGGGAAAAAATATTTGCAAAGTTTTTTTTCTCGATTAATATTAAATTGGAATAACTAAAACTAACTCGCAAAATATTAAATTGGAATAACTTAAAACGGAAGTCTTGAACAAGAATTTAAGGAAATAAAAACACGAAACGGACGGAACACTGGACGAAAAATATAAACGGAACCCTTAATATTATTGGGTATTTAGAAGACATTAAAAATCTTAAACATAGCTTAAGGTTTTCGACAAACATACACGACTAGTCGCATGACCAAAGACAGGTTCCAAGGCCTTAACACGAGTTGTTTACGAACTCGATAAAACGTACCGAATTGAGTATGTCCCATGAAACTGAGACTTACTGGAACCGGCCAATACGCGAGCCTAGGTAGATAACCAAATTGAGTATGTCCCATGAAACTTTAAGAGACTTACTGGAACCGGCCAATACGCGAGCCTAGGTAGATAACCAAATTGAGTATATCCCATGAAACTTTAAGAGACTTACTGGAACCGGCCAATACGCGAGCCTAGGTAGATAACCAAATTGAGTATGTCCCATGAAACTTTAAGAGACTTACTGGAACCGGCCAATACGCGAGCCTAGGTAGATAACCAAAGTTATTTAAAATATTTACACAGAAAATAAGGTTTTTCTGAAACAAGAAATAATTCTCTCCCTATAAACGCTAGAGAATAATGTCTTGGTTTTAGAAAGAAATATTAAAATGAAAAGCAATATTTTTAATTTAAAAGCAATGTTCTTAAATTATAAATAGGTAATGCTTATTATTTTCAAGAAAATTTACTGAAAACGAGACCGGGAGGGAGATGGTTATTTCTCACTTGAAGGATATTTTTTTCTGTGTCATTATTTTTTTTGTGGAGCTCGAAGGATTTTAAACTAATAAAATCCTAGATTTAAATAGTTTGAAACAGTATAAATATTGCGCCGTCTATTTCAGCTATCTACACAAAATAATATTTTGCCACCTTAAACAGTGTTACACCTAAACAGGACAGACGTCAAAGTGACAGCTGTCAAACTTAAAACTGCTATAGCTCAGAAACTATTGATCCTAGATTGACATTTTGACAGTTACTTGCCATTTGTCGCCGTTATCTAAATTCATTTGTTTTCTGATCTTCATTTGTTTATTTTTTCGATCGTCGTTTGTTTCCGTTACGACCGTCTTTTGTTTATTATTTTCGATCGTCTTTTGTTTTTCTTGGAAATTCTATTCTAGTTTACTAAATAATAAAAAGTGGTTGAAAATAATTATCTTGGTCCTACTCACAGTAAGAGTAAAACTGAGTGGTAACACGGTTATTACCCTGGTACTACTTTACCACCTGTGGTACTACGGTTATTTTTTTATAACTGTGGTACCACCAGAGGTACTACTGGGGTACCACGGTAATGAAAAAGTAACCGTAGTACCACTAGTGGTACTACTGGGTGTACCACGGTTACAAAAGGTACTGTTTATCTCCGCTCGCGTATTGGCCAATTCGATCTACGTTTAGTACGAATACACAATACAGCATGTTTGATCGAGTAGGTAAAACGTAGACCTCAGATTTTGTAAAAATATGTAATTTTGTTTATGAATTAACCGTCACTTATTTTCGAAATTAATGACAATTTTAAAGCCTACTAATTAGGGTTTTATTATAATTATCTCATGTTTCTATCAAAATAATATTACTTTTGATTTGTAACTAGGTCATGTTTACAAAAAATCTTTTTTTTTCTCCGGTCGGATGTCCGAAGAGAGCGTCCGCGAGAGTCGTGCGACTATTCGTGTCTGTTTGTACAGTCACAATACCAATTAGCTGAACCCCACGTGACCCAGAGCTCATTCGCATTTTTGTGAAAAATATAGTACCTATTTACCTATTTTGTGATTTTTTTATATTGTGGTATTGTATGGTATATTGTTGTAAAAAAAAAACAAAATCAGGTAACATTACTATACAACCTTACAGATTTGCGAGTGAGCTCTTGGTCACGGGGGTTCAGCTGATTGGTAATGTGACTGTACATAGCTTAATAGTGGCAACGTAGATTCTGAGAAGACAAGAATCAGTTCACTCGATATACAATAAGATTATGAGAGATAAATAATCGCCTTAATAGTCACTATTGGGTTAAAATTATTGCTTTTATAAATTATATATTATTTACTAGCTGTTGCCCGCGACTTCGTACGCGTAGTAAATTTGTTTTATAAAGGAACATATAAACCTTACTCTTGAATCACTCTATCTATTTAAAAAAAACCGCATCAAAATCCGTAATCATCATAAATATTACGTACTAAATCAATGTCGAAATGAGCGTTTTTTAATTTTAATCGACTTCAAAAAAGGACGAAGTTTTCAATCCCACATGTATGTTTTTTTTTTGTTTTATATTTTACGTTTTACCGATGTTCACGCCGTACTTATGAAGTCTGATTTCAACATTTCGACTGTATTGCAATAGTCATGGTCGCGAGTAGACTGGAGCAGTGGCAAAATTGCAAAATTGTCAAATAAGTTTAAGAGTTTCGCTCAACTGACGTTTTTGCCTATTTTAATACAGGAAAGATGTCAAAAATTAAAAATGACAATTAAACCTTTGGTAACTGATGGACAGATTATTGATTTCAACTAAAGTAACAGTAAAAAAAGCGTAGATTCAAGCTACTAAGACATAATATACCAGCGAACTTTTTTCTCTAGCGCATATTGCCCGTTTTCAGTGCCTTCTAACAGCGCGATACTGTGTCGCTGGAGTTACAGGTTCAATTCCTGCCGGGGCGATTTGCCAGTGATATTTCGAGACGATTATTTATCTCAATATATAAAATGTTAAAGACTACGCTTAATGTAGATTGCTTTGGTCATATCAAGCTTTTACAGCTCGCAGTACATAAGGAGATAATGCTATATATTTTTAAACAATTTGCTTCACATGTTGGATTCCTAGATGGATAAACACTATTAAAAATTAGAAAATTATAACGGACTAAAAATGAAAAAAATATGGCACAATGGGCGGCCTTATCGCTAAAAGCGATCTCTAACAGGCAACCTTTGCCTGCTAGTAGCTCATTCGATCGCTTGGGTCGTCGACTTTTCGTGTCAATTTCTTTAAAACTTAAATGTAATCTAGCTAAAGTTAGAAACCGGAAGCTGAAACTCAGATGAGATACGCAATGATTTGCAATACGATTTAAATAAATGATAATAGTACGCTTTCTAAGCGCCATATCTGTGATGACCATACGAAATTTTAACACCAAAGATTTGCATTGCATCTTCTAAGTTTATCAAAGTTAAAGTCAATTTTTGAAGTGAAAACTTCTTATGGCGCGTTGGGCACTTTTGTGGGTGAGCATTTTCAGCCGTTCTCGTGACAGACGACAGATTTTCTCGCGACAGATGAGATTTTACACAGATATACAGTTTTTTAATTTGGCTGTGAGTGTATTAAGACGTACTTATGGTATTTTTTAACGGACGACTATTGACAGACGACAAATGTCGGACGACTATTTGTCGGACGACTATTGACGGACGACAAATGTTGGACGACTATTTGTTGGACGACAAATGTCTTTTTTTTCATCTAAAACTCTTTTTGCGTATGTTCTCGCGACAGATGAGATTTTACACAGATATACAGTTTTCACTTCTGCCTGCACTCCCGGAGTGCGCTGTTTTTTTTTTTATTTCTTTGGATGCTTAATACATTAAAATTTGTATAAAGACCATATAAAATCGTCTTAAAAACTAAGTTAGGATGTGTGCCTTCAGAACGCGCCCACCAATGAGAAGAAGGCACAAGAAACTCATGCGGGGTTTTATTTTTTTTCATGTGATCACGCTCACAAAGGTCAATATTATCGCGACTTGAACCTCATAATGAAACTAAGTATTTTAACTGTAACCGTAGTGCGAGTTTTTTCATATAGCGAACGTGCGTAATCGAGAAATATGCATGGAAAGTTAAAAGACACCCCTATTGGACGTAATCTGAAGCTTTAACTTCACATACCTATGCAATTTTCTCGTTTACGCAAACGTGATAGTAACGTTTGCAACACGAAAAAACTCGCACAGCGTTTAATTAATCGCCTTTATTGATTGTTTCGCGATTATTATCTGTTAAAGTTGCATTATTAGACTAGAATTATTAAATTATTTTGTCTCGTCGCATAACGGTAATAAATAAATCTAATCTTATTTAAATCGTATTGTAGGAACCAATAGCGAGGAGTGAAATTAATTTAAATGTGACCCGATAAACCATTACAAAATACCTATACTTACCTATATCTAGGAAGGTACAGTCACATAACCAATTAGCTGAACCCCACGTGACCTAGAGCTCACTCGCAAATCTGTAAGGTTGTAAAGTAATGTTACCTTATTCTGTTTTTTTTTAAACAATATACTATACAATACAATACAATGTGTTTCAGCGAAGGGGTATTAATACGAAAAGGGGTTGTTCTAGGCGTCTAGATGAACAACTTTTGTTCTACGACTTTTGGAAATTCGAACTTTTTTTTTCGATAATTCTGCGGGAATTTTTACTTGAAAATCAGCTGTTTCATACAAAAACTTCGAACGAAATGTTCGAATTTCCAAAAGTCGTAGAACAAAAGTTGTTAGCCTAGACGTCTAAAACAACCCCCTTTCGTATTAATACCCCTTTGCTAAAACACATTGTATAAAATACAACAAAAATAACAAAATAGGTAAATACTGGATACAAAATAGGATAATTCTCTTACTGATATGCGAATGAGCTCTGGGTCACGTGGGTTTCAGTTAATTGGTAATGTGACTGTACCTTCCTAGATATAGGTAAGTAGGTAGGTAGGACTCGCACTTGGCCGTTTTTTAATTCGCAATGGTCGCGCGACTAGTCGTGCTGGTATGCGTTAATTTGTCTTCGCGTTTTCCAAACTTTACGCAAAATTGTTTAAAAATAATAGCATATTTTGATAAAAATACGTTAAAGTGCTTTAAAAGTGCTATTCTATTACAAATTTTCGAAAAAAAAATACAAAATGATTTCTAAATTAATTATAGAATAGGAAAATGGCAGTTAAAATGTAAGTAGTAGGCACGTTTAGGGAAAATCAGATAATATAACGTTAATTTAATTCATAAATTACCTACACGAATTCAGATTTCAAATTATTTAGAAATAAAGGAGTCTATTTAACTTTAGTGTCATTTGAGCACCTGGGAAAATAAGCAGCCGGGTTCTTAAAGGCGACTCTAATAGAATTATTAAATTGGATATTCTTTGATCACCTGTGAATTTTAAGTATCTAGAGCCCGTAGTGCGAGTTTTTTGTAAAGCAAAAGAGAAACGACGACAACAACCGAGTACAAACCGACTACAAACGAGAAAAGTTTATGGAGAAGCTAAAGTTTCACAATACGTCCGCTAGAGGCGCTCTTTAACTTTCCATACAATTTTCTCGTTTACGCTAACGTAGTAGTAGCAGCGTTTACTATACGAAAAAACTCGCACTACAGGCACTTGTCCTTAAATAAGTCTCGGTACTAGTAAATAAAACATATAAAATAGAAAAAGAGATTCTTTTAAAAAAAGCGTGTTTATCCAAAACCCGCCACAAAAAGATAGAAGGTATTTATAAGCGATATATTTTTTAAATGTCAGTGTATACGCTTTATGCGCTCGACTTTGGCGTAATTTGAGCTTTATTTGCGCTAAAAAAAGGGCTTAAGAGAAAAGGGTACCGGGTCTCTCTCTATACAAACGTAGTCGACGGTTTCCTTCCTGGATAATGATACTAAAGCAAATATTTTTTTAACATATACCTAACTGCCATGATCATGACTCTATGTTTTTTGTTTTTTAACTCTTACTTTCTATGATAATTAGAATATTATGAAAAAAAAACAAAACAAGACTTACTATGCCAGTAATGCTTATAGTTATAGGTTGCAACAAAATATTTGATCTAGTGTCATTATCCAGGGAGGAAACAGTCGACTACGTTTGTATGGAGAGAGAGCCGGTACCATTTCCTCATAAGTTTGGAGTCATATTAATCGCTTTGCCTCTTGAGTATTTTTATAATCCGACAAGATAGTAGATTTGCGTACTTGCGTACAGTTTTGTCTTTTAAATTATTCATAATTTTAAGCTCCCATAAAAATCTGAACACGTGTATTCAATAAAAACACAATTCAATAATACAACAGTAAATATCATTTTGTGAAATTATTATTTTTTTATGATTATTTCACTTAAAACTATCACATTACACCTAAACACCAAATTACAGATAGAGAATTCACTAAATAAGTTACAATATATTATTAATAATGTAATTAATAAGCGTAATAGATCAAAAACATTAATGTTTTTCTTATTTTTATACATTTTTTTTGGTCGCATCTCTTTCTGGGCGATATTTAAGCCACTTTGAAATTGCTTATTTTTTGGAAGTTAGAGATAGATTTGTAGACTAGAAGAATGGCTCTTTGATGTTTCTTAAAATTCTTGGCTTTAGAACCTACTAAATAAATAAAAAAAGATCAAAAATGATCAATGATAAATTTTTTTTGATCCTTCATTTAGCGAAGTTTTTTTAAGACTGTTTTTATTGACAACTTGACATTGTTTTAGTCAAGCATTTTGTCAACAGTTATCAGTTAAAATGATTAATACTCACGTTAAAAATAAAATATAAATAACGTTTTGGTATTTAGACATGCCCAAAGTTAAAACAGCATTTCTACATTTTGCCGAATAAAATACGAAATACTCCGATAAAGCTAGAGTTTCCGCGATTCAAAATCAATCATAAGCATAAATAGTCGCAAGAGCCTCGCGACTATACTGCGTTCAATGGAGTAAACTGACAAGAATAACTGTCAATTTGAAATGTCATTTGCTAATTAAACGAGCTAAATGTGCCGATTTGATTATTGCCCTTGCTTGATCACAAAAAAAGCTTGAATTGAAAACACAAGACGATAAAGTGACTTAATCCCATCCGTGCTATGACCCCTCCTGGCCCTTGACATCAAACGTCTTCCCTTCCAGCGCTACATCCCCATATCCCTTCTCATCGTTCTCACACTCACGTCCTGTAGCCACAGACTCTACTGTAGGCCCGTATAGCTTCAAACACACAATGTCTTTGTAGTTCTCTAGAGCTAGAGCGAGAACGGAACCGCCGAGCAGGACCTCGCATGATGTTATTCTTTCAGGCGGTGTGTATACTGCTATTAGTTTACCTGTGTTACATAGATGTTTTATATTAGAAGAATAAAGAGAACAGAAGAAAGATTGGAGAAAGAAAACCAAAAATGGCAGAAATAAGAACAAAAGTGAAAGAAGGAAGAATGAAGATGAAAGAAAAAGGTTGAAAATTATATATTTTACAGTTTTAAGGTACTGTTCCTTACAATCATAGAAGAACAAAGATGGTCGAAAGAAAAACAAATGTGGTAGAAGAAAGAAAGCAGAGAGAAGTAGGAAGATGGAAGCAAGAATAAGAAAGAAGGCAAAATTCAGAAAGTATCTCCATAAAATCCCTATAACTACTCCCTACTAATATTATAAAGAAACTCTCTGTTTGTTAATTTATGAAAGTCAAACTGCTCAACAGATTTTTATAAAAGTTTTCTTAACATTACAGACTGCGGTTACGTGGGTAAAACCTTAAAACGCAGCTTGTGAAGATATTCTTACCAGTATGTAGGTCCCAGAGTCTGACGGAGAGGTCTCGGCAGGTGTCGTCTGTGGACATCAGAACACCCGATGACTTCGCGAGCCGCAGTACAGATGGCGCTGATACGTGGCCTCGGAGCGTTAGCCGGCAGTTGCCTAGTTATGACAAAAATTACTAATTTTTTTGGAACGGAAGAAAGAAAAACATCTGTTGAACACAAACGACAATGCTAAAAACATTAAAACAAATGAGAGAAAGCAAGAAGTAGGCAAAGATGAAAGACACACACAAGGGACGATAAGAAACAAAAAAAAGAAAAATCAGTGGGGCTCGCACTAGGTCTGTGACGCGAGACTCCTCTTTAACAGTTAACGAAAGGACAGCTTACAATAACTTTAAAATATTATAACTTTTAAAATGAAAAATATTTTTATTTACAGCACAAACACATTTACTTACATATAAGTATATTCTACAAACAAAGTATATCTTAGTGTATAAAGGATGTGTTAGTGCTGAGAGCATTGAAAAAGAAAGATAAATTACTGTTGGTGACCACACTAAGCATTAAGCCTGTATCGTCGCTGGCACCAGGATTGCCTTTACAGAAAATATTTTTGTCTGCCTCTATAAAGTTAGTAACTTCTTCTTTTAAAGATACCCTATTCTTCTTTTCATTTGAGGAGTTTTTAATTTTTAAGACGCTTCTAAGTGATGTCATGCATAAGTCCTCAGGTCTTAAAAATAAGTCGGCTTAAGTTAATCTCACCAGTAACGAGGTCCCAGACCAGGATCCTGGTGTCACTGAGCCCGGAGACAACGCAGCCGTCAACAGAGCTGATAGCCAACGCCACAGTATCACACCCTGGCTTCCACTTCTTGAACAACGTGCCCGACTGGAGATCGTACACCACTATGAAGTTGGGGCTCGGCTCGTCCAGTTCACGGGATACCACGCACACGTACGATCCTGGTTGGAAAGAAGAGGTTATGCAATCAGTCCAAGGAGACAGCTGTTCCTGACAAACTGCGATTAAGATGCGTATGATGTTCACCATCATCATAATCAGCCAGTGTCAGTTCACTGCTGGACGTAGGCCTCTCCCAGCTCCCAAGATGCGCCACTGAGCCCGATCTTCGGCTCTTCGTTTTCAGTCACTACCCACCGCATATGATGTTTCTATCGGTAAATTTTCAGCTCGTTTAGAACACTTACTGTGTTGTGGTTCCATTATATCCACTTGTGTAGGTACTGTTGTGTTTTTTATTTATTCTTATAGGACGGGCTTTTTGCCTGTGGTGGTAGGATACAAGTGGGATGGTATAAATTATTACCCTGTGAAAATCTATCTAGAAAAATAAAGAGTTCCGTATCTCAAGAGGAAAAACGAGACCCCTTATGGAATCACTCACTTGTCCGTCTGTCTGTCAAGTGGTATGTGACAATTTAGCGTTAAAAATACGAAGAGTCGTTAAGGGCACAGATACAAAACTGTTACCTTCATAAGTAATAGCGGCCTTGGATGTGATAAAATCGTGATGCGGTATCCTCAAATCGTAGAGCAGTTTTCGTGACGTCAGAGACCAGACCAGCAACGGGAACGGCTTCTGCGTCTCGTCTCCACACACCAACACTCTGGAAGAAGAACAATACGATCAAGACAGATATTAAAGCGCCCATGTTTCTTATGTTCCAATTAGTCCAGTGGAAAGTTTCAAGTTACCTGCCGTCTCCAGAAACGAGCAGTGAGTTCAGAAACCTGTCTTCACCTGCTTTGAATGTTGTCACACAGTCACCTAAAATTTTAAATCACACCATATTTTTGTTGAAAAATCATATAGATATCTCAATGAGAAAAAGACAAATCTTTTGGTATTCATAGAGCAGAACAATGAATGGCAATGGTTGGATTAAAGGGTAAATCAATTAAATGGTAAATCATTCCCAACAACAGCATTTCCAAGGATGTTTGGGGTCTGCCCCAGAATCTTATTTCCGAACTACTTTCCAGTAGGTAAAGGAGAAGAGAAGATGCACTGTGCCGACCCCAATAAGAGTAGGAAAGAAAAAAAAGAAGTTGATCCTCAAAAATGGCAAGACTCCAAGACCTACTACAACACATAAAAGGGACATATTATGTATTAAAAGTTTACAAGCACGAAATATCAAATAATTATTTTGCTTGGGCGATCCAACTTCATTCAGTATGGCGTCACTCACCAGTGTCAATGTTCATGAGGTTGACGTACATCCTGTTCCGTGAGAGAGCGACGAGGTGCGTCGAGTTGTGGAGACCGTAGTACGGCATCTTCTGATTCATCACGCCTTTTAGAGCTACCACATATGTGCCCTAAAAATATTGACAACTTTAAGGACTTATGCTGGGGACATATTATCGGACGCGGCTTACAGACGCGTCCGGCAGTCGCGATTGATAGGTGTGCACGGTCGTTTGACATCCAGCAGCCCAGATCGCTCTAGGACGTCCGAACGCTCAAGGGCGGCCCAAAGTTACGTCCGCGACTTACGTCCGGTAGTGTGCACAGTTACACACATTTACATTACACAGATGCCTATAAGTCGCGGCTATCGGACGCGTCCGAGCAATGTGTCCCCAGCTTTATGCTGACAATATTGCTCCGACATTGCCACTACATGCTAAATATCTTGGAGTCGATTACTAAAGAAGATTGTTCAAGGCGTGCATAATATTTCGGCTATCTAGGTAACCTGGTTTAATGTCACTGTTCCTGAAATAATGTAGTGAGGAGGTTTGGCTGATGACGTAACAAATTGTTGCACAAAAAACATAAACTGTTTTTTCCAATTTTTAAATCTTAATTTCTATGATAATTAGAAAATTAAAAAAACCAACACATAGGGGCATGGTCATGGCAGTTATAGGTTTTATGCAACAAAAATATGCTATGCTAGTGTCATTATCCAGGAAGGAAACCGTCGACTACGCTTGTATGGAGTGAACGCAGGTAGGTACCCTTTCACCTTAAGAAGAGGGGGCAGTATCTCACCTGGTCCAGATTGTAGACCTTGAGTTCCCGGCGACAGAGTACGACGCAGCGGTACTCGTCTATAGGTACCAGGTTGATGGGATGAGTCACTCCTGTTATCTTTCTCACTAGTTTACATCTGGGAATAAAGACATAGAGAAATAGTCAAAATCTTCATTGTCTTATTCTTCATAATCATTGAAGAATAAGACAATCTCATCTTCATTGTATTATTATTATTCAAGTCTTTATTGGTAAAAATGGTAAGGTCATGTGACTAGTAATTCTTTTGACTTATAAAGGGTTATTGGTAATTATACCAGCAAGCCGTTGAGGGCTACTTCTGTGCACGTAAACAAACAACTTTTGGAAATTTTGCAGAGATAGTAGCCGATTTTCAGACCTCCTGAATATGCATATAAAATTTCATAAAAATCGGTCAAGCCGTTTCGGAGGAGTATGGTAACTAACATTGTGACACGAGTATTTTATATATTAGAAGATATAACATTAGTCTATGGATATAACACATAGAAACAACCAGACCACAGACAAATATACATAAATACTTGTCTGAGACGGGAATCGAACCAGTAACCCTGTGTTTGGCAGTCCGGCATAGTGACCATTGTGCCAACTGGGTCGTCAACCTTCAAGATTATCAAGTACTTACTTAGTAACATCCCAAACAGAGATCTCCTCCCTCAAAGTAGAGACAGTCGCCACAAACTTCCCTCTACTATCAAACCTCACGATCAAATCATAATTTTTCGTATCAAACCCTTCAACCATAGACAAATCCTTCTTTTCTTTATTCTCAACCAACTTCCACAGATCCTCGTTCTCAGGGTAAAAGGTAGAAATCGGTGGATCATAGACAATAGACATCCAATTCTGTACGATTTTCGTCTGTATTTCCAAGCCTTCTCGCTCTCTTTTCTCTATGACCGCTCGGAGGAGGCCGTAGAATTGTCTATGGTCATAATCTAAAGCGTAGGAGTGCGTTTCGAACAGCTGTTTTAGAACGCCGATATGTTCTGGGGTTGGATCTATGTGTATTAAGGCAAGGTCTTCGAGGAAATGGCTTGTGTCTGTAGCGGCTAGCTTGTGGTGGACCCATTCAAGGTCCGTGAAGTAAGGCTGGGATGCGAACGTTTCCGGGTCGTCTTTGTATATGTAATAGTGTTGGTATGGAAGCTCGTCTAGTTTGCGAGTGTTGAAACTGAAAAAAAAAACAATTGTCAAAAAAAATCCTGAAATATTTTTTGTATTTTTTTATTTTTTGACCATTTTTATTTTTAGACATTATTATGATTCTAAATCAAATCAAATCAAATCTAAAAACATTCACAATAAAAAAATTGATATTTTCAACTTTTTGAACAAACAGCACTTTGCAGTTTTGCGGAAAATTTGTTTGTAAGAAAACAATTTTTTATAGTTAATAAAAAATAAAAAAAAGGCTTTGATTTTTATAAAACTAAGAGACAAACATTATTCGGGTAGGTTAGGTATAACATATAATTGATTAAATACAAATGTATTAAAATATAACTTACAATTCATCAGAGAACTTATTTTCTTGCGAAATGAGACGGCCAGCCATCTTCGGATCGTTCTCCGTAAACCAAACACCCTGTGAAGGTAACAAATAATGTTTGGAAACTATCATTAATAAGTCATCTCAAATCGTAGTACTTTGTGCTACGTCGTAGCTGTAGCGGGGTATTTTACAAATAGTAAACCTACGTCGTAGCCGTAGCGAGATATTTTTCTAATAGTAAACCTACGTCGTAGCCGTAGAGCCATATTCTTCAAACAGTAAACCTGCGTCGTAGCCGTAGCGAGATATTTTTCTAATAGTAAACCTACGTCGTAGCCGTAGAGCCATATTCTTCAAACAGTAAACCTGCGTCGTAGCCGTAGCGAGATATTTTTCTAATAGTAAACCTACATCGTAGCCGTAGCGCCATATTTTTCTAATAGTAAACCTACGTCGTAGCCGTAGAGCCATATTCTTCAAACAGTAAACCTACGTCGTAGCCGTAGCGAGATACTTTTCGAATAGTAAGCCTACGTCGTAGCCGTAGCGAGATACTTCCTACGTCGTAGCCGTAGCGAGATACTTTTCGAACAGTAAACCTACGTCGTAGCCATAGCGAGATGCTTCCTACGTCGTAGCCATAGCGAGATGCTTCCTACGTCGTAGCCATAGCGAGATACTTTTCGAACAGTAAACCTACGTCGTAGCCATAGCGAGATGCTTCCTACGTCGTAGCCATAGCGAGATGCTTCCTACGTCGTAGCCGTAGCGAGATACTTTCCAAACAGTAAACCTACGTCGTAGCCATAGCGAGATGCTTCCTACGTCGTAGCCATAGCGAGATGCTTCCTACGTCGTAGCCGTAGCGAGATACTTTTCAAACAGTAAACCTACATCGTAGCCGTAGCGAGATACTTTTCAAACAGTAAACCTACGTCGTAGCCGTAGCGAGATACTTTTCAAACAGTAAACCTACGTCGTAGCCGTAGCGAGATACTTTTCGAATAGTAAGCCTACGTCGTAGCCGTAGCGAGATACTTCCTACGTCGTAGCCGTAGCGAGATACTTTTCGAACAGTAAACCTACGTCGTAGCCATAGCGAGATGCTTCCTACGTCGTAGCCATAGCGAGATGCTTCCTACGTCGTAGCCGTAGCGAGATACTTTCCAAACAGTAAACCTACGTCGTAGCCATAGCGAGATGCTTCCTACGTCGTAGCCATAGCGAGATGCTTCCTACGTCGTAGCCGTAGCGAGATACTTTTCAAACAGTAAACCTACATCGTAGCCGTAGCGAGATACTTTTCAAACAGTAAACCTACGTCGTAGCCGTAGCGAGATACTTTTCAAACAGTAAACCTACGTCGTAGCCGTAGCGAGATGCTTCTCAAACAGTAAACCTACGTCGTAGCCGTAGCGAGATACTTTTCAAACAGTAAACCTACGTCGTAGTCGTAGCGAGATGATTTTCAAACAGTAAACCTACGTCGGAGCCGTAGCGAGATGCTTTTCAAACAGTAAACCTACGTCGTAGCCGTAGCGAGAAATTTTTTAAACAGTAAACCTACGTCGGAGCCGTAGCGAGATGCTTTTCAAACAGTAAACCTACGTCGTAGCCGTAGCGAGATGCTTTTCAAACAGTAAACCTACGTGTGCGTGAGTCTGTAAACGTTGTTGAGTGACGTAGTAGTATTCTATACGTACCTCGTAGTATGTAGCGAGGGTAGTTCTAACAGCGAGCTCGTTATCTGCGAGGTATCTGTCCCTCGCGGCGCTGTGTAACGCCGCGTCCCGCCACCTGGCGGCGCCACGGTCGTCCCAACGTAACCATGGCGCTAGTAGCGCGGCCAGTTGCGGCCAGAAGAGAGACGCTGGCGCCCAGGGTACTGGATTACAAAGGGTAGATAGATAGATACATTCTTTTTATCACAGTTGCTCATAAAGTGGATCTTATTAAACCGCTTTTAGGCTCACAATGCAACGTATTATACACGCGTGCGATAAAAAAAAATCCAACTAGTGTTAGAATAATACGTTATCCCGATAAGTCAAATACGTATCTTACTGCTAATGACATATTAGGTAGATGAAACATTCTTAATTTATCTGGGTTATACTGTTTTGATGTATAGAAAAAAGGTACCATCAAAAAGTTTTTAAGCCTTGCTAGCTTGAAACTCTTTATTGGTACCTTTTTTCTTCTTTTCAAAAGGTTGTATCTAAAGTCTGATAACGAACGATAATTTTGCGTGATAACGTCTTTAAAAATAATTAAAAATTGAGTTTTGTTTTCATTTTATTTTTCTAATATTAAAAGTCAATAAATAAGAGTGTTTGTTTAAATAAAAAAATATTTCGTTCAAACTGACGTTGTTGTTTTCCATTCGACTGTACTGAATTTATGTCCTACTCAGAATATGGTCTAAATATAGTCTAGTCAAATAAGAATCTGGTGTACTCAACATTAGGGATGCTGCGATTCTGGCAATCTAATTATCTGACCTACTCAGAAACCGAACAAATAAGAAACACACCTTTTCAGATTTTGACCTAAAATCTAAATTGACTTTCTTCGTTTTTGACATCTCCCGCCTAAATCATTTTTTCCTTACCATTATATTCTGTTTTTAACCGCCGACGTAAAAACAAATGAAAAAACCCTAAAAAAATATTGTATGTCAGACGAGGCTGTATAGGTTAAAAGTCTTTTGCCTAGCCTTTCGGGACTGTAATTAACAAAAAATAGTAAACATAACCTAAAATTCTTAAAAAGTTTTTATTATTTTAACAAGCCTTTTTTTATTCGCAACTGTGATAAAAAAACGTCGTACGGTACACGTGTGGATTGATCATTCCATCTCGGCTTTTGCCACGCTCGCGTTCTATTCTATAAACCGCCTCTATGGGATGATCAACTTTCCACACTTGTATCGCAATGTACTATTATTATAGATATAATTTTTAAATTACATCTCTATATACAGGGTCTCCGGTAATGAATGTATAAGCGGTAGAGGTAGAGGACACTGTGCCGGTTCAGAAAAATGAAAGTTAATGCTCTATGAAAGTCTCTCGGTTTCCGAGATATCAACCATTTAAAAAAAATGTCATTTTCTCTATGTGTAATGAAGGAATTATTCCAATCTGTTTATACCAGAATAGATATATGCTATTGAATGCAAATAATAATTTTTATGACACATTGAAAGTTTTTTTTTAAACTAAGATTTAACTCAAACTTCATGATTTTTTAATTTTTTTACCTGAACTTCAACCTTTCCCGAAACTAAATATTAATACTTCCATTACAGATATGAAGTTCCGAAAAGTAACGCCGGATTTAATCAACTATGTAAGTAAATGGTAAAACGACTTTTGCCGAAACAGCAAGTACTAGAAACGCTCGACGACCCAGTTGGCGCAATGGTCACCATGCCGGACTGCCAAACACAGGGTTGCGGGTTCGATTCCCGCCTCAGACAAGTATTTATGCTTAGATATTTGTCTGTGGTCTGGTTGTTTCTATGTATTATAAGTATATATTTACAAAAGAAAAGTATATAAGTAGTATATCCGTTGTCTAGCACCCATAACACAAGTCTAGTTACTTAGCTTGGGGCTAGATGGCGATGTGTGGAATGTCCTGTAATATTTATTTATTTATAATTAAGACAATCGCGTTTTTTTTTTCAAGTATTTTTTTATTATGTCTCTTACCTTGACATTTCGATAATTACTATGAATACAAATCGTGTGAGTTTAAAGTTTCTGTGCAGTATCTTACAGTATGTCTCTTCACTCCGGAAGAGTTCATCATGAGCGAGCATGTCCAGTATCTCCGTGTCGTCCAGCCCCCTCCTGGCCGCAGTCAGCAGCGCCAGGCACGACTTCACTCTATCAGCTCCAAGGGCCGCCTCCGTCGTCGCCAGGATCTGTGCCAGCTGACCCTCCAGGTCCTCGCAGATAACAAGTTCAGGTGCTGTCTCCGGTTCCGATTGCTCCGTGAAGGTTTCAGCTGATAGTGATATTTGCCAGGCTAGGATCTGTGGATTGGAAACATTGATTTGAGAAGGCTTAAGCTGGGCTCATATTATCAGTCGCGGCTGTCGAACGCGTCCGTAAGCCGCGTTTGACAGCCGCGACTGATCGTGTACACTGATAAGTGTGCACGGTCGTTTGGCATCCAGCGGCCCAGATCGCTCTAGGACGTCCGCGGACGTCCGAATGCTCAAGGGCGGCCCAAGGTCACGTCCGCGACTTACGTCCGATAGTGAGCACAGTTACACACATTTACATTACACAGATGCCAATAAGTCGCGGCTGTAAGACGCGTCCGCGGACGCGTCCGAGCAATGTGTCCCCAGCTTTATACTATCTAGCTATTAATTTACTTCGTTTATATCGTGATAGGAAGGAACCTTCCTATGTTGTACAAATAAAGTTATCTATCTATCTTTCTGGTTAGTTTTACGTCTATGGATTGAATTTATTAACTAGGTAAGTACCTACTTTAAAGAGTTTTATTAAACAGTCGAATGTACCCAGATGCCAAGTTTACCAAGACAAACCCTGTTATTTTTCCTGGCATTTAAACATTACAATGAAAATAAACGGTGTTGGCTTAGTGCTAGATACCTCGACTTTCATTCTGAAGGTCGTGAGTTGAAATCCTGATGAAGTTTTTAAGAAAAAATTATGTGCGCTAATAGATATTGCTCTTACGGTGAAGGAGAACATCGTAATGAAACCCGCGGCTTAGTTGGCTCCAGAAGTATTGACAAGTTCTCTCCTCTGGACATAGTCGACAAAGCTGAGAGGGTTGTAGGTCCATCTTCACGCAAAAAGGACCCAATTAAAAAGGGTCTAATCGCGAAAAACAGCCCTTATACAAGTATAAGTTACAACGAATATCGCGATCAGGAGGTATCTAAGGAGTTTTTTCAAAAGTTAGGAACCTCTTTTGAAGTTTAGTTTACCTTAGCATAGAGTGGCAAGGTGCACTTCTGCACAGCCTTAACGGCAGCATCAGGCGGAGAAGCGGCACCAGTCTTGCTGTACGTCGCAGCACAAGCCGTCAGCACCGCCTTGGCCTCGTCCGGTCCTACTGGTGGAGCGCGGACTATCTTCGGCCCGTTGTCTGATGATAGCACTGCCATTATGGCCGAACTTGATGGCTCGTCGGTTTCTGTAATTAAAAAAAAAATTGATCCACCCACCCATTCTTTAATTCTTGTCCATCCAAAGGTTCGCTTTTAGCGATAATGCCGCCCATTGAGCCATATTGTTTGGTTTATATTGATCTTTTAGCAGTTTATGTAAAAAAAGCGTTTGTCTATCTATAGATCAGCGTTTGATCACTATCTCATATGATGGTAAGTGACACTGCTGTAAGATGTCAGCACCCTATGTGTTATTTCGTGATTTTTGCTAAACCCCCCCTTTCGAGTCTCAGGTGATGAATGAAAGGTTCCGTATGGCTACGAGAGACACACATTTGCGTCTGAGTATATTAAACCTTCAGTAACAGTGACGATCATCTTGGCATGGTCAGGCAGCCGCTCGGGCAGCCATCTTGCTGCTCGCAACGCGTCCGCTCCCACCACACACACCAGGACCGGGCGACGACGTGATACCGCGGTGAGGATGGCTCGCAGCGCCGTTGAGAGTGAGCCTACGTCCTGGAAACAATACATAATGGTGATTTTGAAGTCCTAAAATTCTGGACTAAAATTTTTAAGTCAAGCCATCATTTGCAATATATTTACTAACCTATTTCATTTGATATAAAATACATCCCCTATTTACTTTACATCCATTAAACAGCTCGATGAAGGCCGTTCTTAGAGGAATCTTAGACTAGTAGATAGTTCTACGAACGAGATACAATCTGTGATATAATCCTGTGCCATATTTTTAAAAGAAACCTTCAAAGACAGATCTTCAATATTGACATTATTTTGTTATTCTATCGTGGTGGACATTAAAGAAGATCCTAATTCCGCAGAGGGGTATCCAATGGACCAAATCAACTGAAACAACTTACATTTCGTCCCCGATACACGGTGCCAGTGTGTAGAACATGTAACTGGTCCACAATAGACTTGAGCAGCTGATGGGAGCTGCTGGACTGTGTCGTCAGGCCCACGAACCTGTCGATCAATAAACGCAGCATTAATAACGGAATCTCTACGTTTTGGGTGGAATACGTATTTCACAAACGTTAATCTTTGGCTAAAAACTCCTTAGTGATGCCAATATCTGTATTGGATTAAACAATTCATTGGCCTTTTCAGCTGCCCCCCCCCCTGTTTTTGGCTTATGGGGGTTCATACGCCAACGACCTTGCTACACAGGTTACTAAATAGTTACTACCGGCACCGGTCGCCTTCGTTGGTGAAAATTGAATTATTGTTACGAATGTATTTTGTTTTTCCCAAAAGTGCTGAAACGGAATTTTAGGTGAGATCTTTACCGATATTTTGGGGTAATTTGAGGCGAAAATTCCTTGTCATTTCAAAGTTATACTAGTTTTAATTCTTAATTTTAGAATAGCTTTAAAACTTTAGGGAATATTTGACTCAAAGTCACACCAAAATGTCGGTAAAGATCACTTTTGAGAAATACAAAACACATTGAATATTCACCAACGAAAGCGACCAGTGCTAGTAGTAACTATTTAGTAACCTGTGTAGCAAGGTCGTTGGCGTATAGACCTACTTTAAACAAATCTCATTACCTTATTATAGGGTTGCCATCTCAAAAATCTGGGAACCAGGACAATAAGCGTGAAAACCCCGGATTTCGGAACTTAAACCCGGACAATGCCGGAAAAAACCAAAGTTTTTACTTAAACTAGGACAAATCCGGAAAAACCCGGACGGATGGCAACCTTACGGCTTATTAAACCAGTGTTATTAGCTAAACCAGCTCACCTAACAATAACAGCAAGGTCCTGGAGACAGGAGTGCGCGATGGTGACAGCTCGCGCCACCAGCGTCGCTTTCCCGCAGCCCGCGCCACCTATTAACGCGAGTGGTACGTTGCTGTCGCTTGTTATGTACCTGATGATGGAGAGCATCTAATATAAAACAAGTCTTTAAAAGAAAGTTGTGTTAGTTAAACCATTTATAACTCGAAAGAGGCTGAACCGATTTGGCTGAACACATCGATTAACACATAGGCTAATACGTGCGCTAATTGACATTGCTCTTACGGTGAAGAAAAACATCGTGATGAAACCCGCAGCTTAGTTGGCTCCAGAAGTATTGACAAGTTCTCTCCTCTGGACATGGTCGACTAAGCTGAGAGGGTAGTAGGTGCTGGGCAAGCCTACTCCATCTTCACGCAAAAAGGACCCAATTAACAAGGGTCTATTCGCGGAAAACAGCCCGTATACAAGTAAAAGTACACATAGGCTATTTTTTTTCGATATTTCCACGGGATCGGAAATTTCGCGGGTAAAACCGTGGGGCACAGCTACTTTAATATAAACACTAGTAAAATGACAAATGGAAACAAAACATTTTAAAACAAAAAAATGATTCGATCCGTTTTGGTCTTTCGAGCCGGATACAAAACTTACGTTTTAAGTTCATTAAGTGTGATCTCCCTGTTGGATGTGCATTGAGCTGCTTTCTGACAGAAAGTTAGGTGCTCGTTCACTTCGTCGATTAAACTGAAACAAAATTCATTATAATTATTAATTACTTAATCCATGTACCTATGCCACGTAATCTGATCTAGAAGCGTCTGGTGGCGACGATTTTTATACATATTAGATGGCAAACATATTTGTAGTACATTTAGATCCACAGACTCATATGATCCACTTCTCTCAACGCAACTTTCTATTCATAATTCATCAACTGGGCGATAGATGGCGTTGCTTGGAAAAATTACCGCGCGTGGTAAGCTACCCAGTTGAGAGGACATAGACCACAAACTCTTTTTTGCTATAAAATCTTCCTCTTCATCGTAAGATAACAAAAAACTTACATTTATTTCAATTAATTAATTGTTTATAACTAAAACAAAATAACAATATTAAATATCTAAATACTAGCGACCCGCACCGGCTTCGCACGGCTATATTATGCATGTATCTATACATATAATAAATCTGTAGACATAAAAAAATCTGTAATTGTAAAATATCCAGAAAAAAAATACACAGGTCGTCTTAGAATCGTTAGCTGAACACGATAGGGTAGTTTTTAGAATTTTTGTTTGTCTGTTTGTCTGTTTGTCTGTTTGTCTGTTTGTCTGTTTGTTTGAACCAGGTAATCTCATAAACTAGAGAACAGATTTCAACGAGGTCCACACCAATATGTTCAGAAAATACCAGATTAACATTTAGGGTATTTTTCAATTTAACTTTAATACAATAATTTTGATATTTGATAAAAAAACATTTAAAAAATGTGAAATCGAAATATTTTTCCGTGTAAAACGTAATCAAACGTCAAAAAGGAACAGTACGCTTAGCACTACTTTTTTACGTATTCGATCAAACATACTATATTGCGTATTTACTATGAAACTTCCTAAAAATCAACTTACTAGATCCATCCGTCTCTGAGAATATCGGTAGTGACACACCGACAGACAGACGGACAAGAGAGTGACCTTATAAGGGTTCCTTATTTTCGAGTGCTTCAACAAGTCATACTAGGCGTACAGGTACATGCCTCCGCTCAAGATGACAGTTGTCATAAAACCAAATAGTTTGCATATATCTACTACCTACGTGAAACTAAAAATGAGGTTAGTACAAAGAGGTACTACTACATAAAATTACGGATCTCCTTCTCGATGTTGCACTTATATCGCGCTCAACTAATTTATTTATATAGTTTGAATTATGAGTTCAAGTCGCGGACACCTTAGAAAATAAAAACAAAATAAAAAAAACCGGCCAAGTGAGAGTCGTACTCGCGCGCCGAGGGTTCCGTACATTAGTTTATATACACCTTGATTTTTATACACCTAATAGGGACCATAGACTTCAGTAATTTCAATTCAACTTGCTAAGTCCAACCGTTCCTGAGATAATCGGTGGTGACACACGGACAGACAGACAGACAGACAAGAAAGTGATATTATAAGGGTTCCTTTGTTACCTTTTGAGGTACGAAACCCTAAAAAGAATTTTCCAAATCGGTTCAAGCGTTTTCGAGTAAGTAATCGGCGAAAATACATAAAAAAATATACGCGACGAATAATAATTGAGAACCTCCTCCTTTTTTGAAGTTTTTGAAGTGAATAATAGATAAGGTATGTTTGTAAAAATCAATTTTTAGGGTTCCGTAGCCAAATTGCAAAAACGGAACCCTTATAGATTCGTCATGTCTGTCTGTCTGCCGTATGTCACAGCTACTTTTTTATTTTGTTTTCCCCAAAATTACTTAGCCCTAGCTACCTAATAAAGAAAATCTGGGTAATTTAGTCTAGAATTCAGAAAATTGCAAAAAGGGTCCGGACATTCAGTATGGGAGCGTGGCAGTGTTATGTTTTTTGCGCTGTGATTTTAGACCCGATGGATAAATAATGCCCTTACGCTTTATAGGTATTGTATGAGGGCATTTTTTGTTCATTTAGGTGGGTATGGGTCTCAAAGTGAACCGCACACTTTTGAAAAATCATAGGACATCATTTTTCTTTAAATATTCAATTTCCCAGACGCTTTAGTAGTTGGAGGTTGGCTTAGAGGTTTTAGATGGGAACCACACTTTTGGCATAAACAAAATGGCCTTTTGTAGTTTGGCATAAACGTTCTAGCATAATAAAATAACCCTAGGCATACCGTAATTTTACACAATTATTATTGGCATAAAGTCACCGCGCACTTTTGGAAAATCATGGAACATCACGTTTCTTCAAAAACCCTGTATCCAATACGCTTTAGAAGTTTGGTGTGAAGGCATTATTTGTTTTCTTCGATGTCTTCTATCCATAGGTATAGGTCTCTAAGGGCATCGTGCACTTTTGTAAAATTATAGGTAATCACGTTCCTTCAAATACCCCGTTTCCGAGATGTTTTAGATGTTTGGTGTGAAAGCATTTTTTGTTCAACGTAATGCCCGCTACAAGTAGCGGCACGTAAGTTTAGCGCTGACCGTTATTGCGCAGAAGCAAAAAAATAGGTATCACAGGGGTGCTAGAGGGACGAAGGGTGCGCGTGCGTTGCGCCGGTTGGTAGCCTGTCGTATTCCGTCCCCCGCACCGATACGACGCTCCGCGGACTTCTGACTGTACAGTCGCGTTCTAAAGTGTATTGTTATTGCCGTTCATGTATTAAACAAAAATTGACAAATTCGATTACAATACATATTATTTCGAATGTATTATTATTTCCTACCCCCTATAAACTTATGGAAGTCGTTTATTTCATTTAAATAAAAAAGAGGTTAATCTTGAATAGTAAAACAACCTGTTACAAGCTATACAAAATTTTAACATTAACTATTCATTAATGTTTGCGCGCGCGACAGTACCTAATATATCTTCCACGTTTCGGTTAGTGATAGGCTTAAGTACCCACTATATTTATTTAGATATGTTCGTAATTTTTTTTGGTTATAGGTACTAATTAAAGTTATACTTAATGTTCGTGACTGTACCCATGCGCAGCTATCCCCTCTACATTTCGCTCAGCGCTAAACTTACTTGCCGCTACCTGTATCAATAGGTAAGGACGTTATTTTATGTATAAGTATCTGTTCTGTCCAATGGCCTTTCATATTTAATCATTAATAATATTTGAAAATAAAAAACAATATTTTATTTGCACCAAAATAGATTATTATTTGCATGATGTTGGTGTTTATAAATACTATAACCCCTTATATTATGAATACTAAAATATGGATAGAGGGACAACGGTAGTTAATAATTCTTTTTTACTTTAATTTACAAAAAACCAAAGATGAGATGATGAGGAAGACTAAGATGTTGAAAGTTTTGTGCGAATATGAATTGGACTTAATTTTAGCTTATTATATTGTTGTGTATTATGTTCTATTTGAGTGAAATAAATAAATATAAATATTACTTACCTACATAAGTGCCTTTGCCAAATCAATCAAAAAATATAGCTTAAAAACAATGTATCTATTTTGTTATTATAACTTACACCGAACGTTAAATAGTATCTATGCGGGAAAATGCTAGGCATTCTATATAAACCAAAACCACATCGCGAACGAAGTCGCGGGCAACAGCTAGTTATACATATAAACCTTCTTCTTGAATCACTCTATCTATTAAAAAAAACCGCATCAAGATCCGTTGCGTAGTTTTAAAGATTTAAGCATACATAGGGATATAGGAACATAGGGACAGAGAAAGCGACTTTGTTTTATACTATGTAGTGATTTGGTGTGACCCTCACCAAGTAGGTATCCCATTGAGGCCCGCAGGCGCATCGTTCTCAGCTATGAGCGCATCGAGTAAACTGTCGAGACGGTCTTGCAGAGCGGCGCGTACGCTGGCGGTGTACTCCTCGTCACCGGTCGCGGTGGAGCCGACGGTGCCTGGGCCGGTGGTGCTGGAGGTGGAGCCGGCGGGGCGGCCGCGGATACTGGCGCGGATTATGTTCCGTTCGTGGAGGTGCATCTGGGAAGATAACGAGTTATATTGCTTTAAGATGCTTTTTGTCTGACAATTTGTTTTTGGAAGTATTTACCCTAAAGCACCAGAGACTAAATGCAAATCTAATGCTAACAAAATATCACAGCCAACAACTGCTAAAAAATGTTGCAAAGTATAATTCTGTTGCCGTTAAAGTGGTCCTTCGAACAAGATTTTCAAGTAATAAAATAAAGGTTTGCGGTGACTATAACTGTGTTAGAGTCATTTGGATCTATTGCCATTGTAAATAAAGAAAGACATATATCATGACTCTACCAAAGTGAAGTGGTCCGTCGAGCATGGTTTTTAAGGATAATAGCAGGGTTTTTTGCGCTATTCACTAAATTATAAACAATCAATTTAATGTTGTAATATGTACCTTGAGGTCCCTCTGTAAGTTGGCGAGCCTGCGCTGCAGCTCGTGATGGTGCGCGGCGTCTGTGTCGGCGTGGTCGGCGGCGCCGGCGCGACATACCCAGACGCAGCGCCGAGCCGCCTCAACTGACATCAGTACTGTGTGTTGCACCTCCTAGAGTTAAAAAACAACCAGCATAATATCTTGACAAAAACAAGAAATGGAAAAGTTTTTGATTGTCCCCACTCTGGGCCAGAAAGGATGATTATATAATTAAGGCGCTATCCTAAAAGGCCATCAGACGACCGATGTGGCCTAAATCCTATGAAACTGCTTCAAGATGGTAGCACGATCCTGTCAAAATGGTCGTACGATCGCGATTTCCTTAAGATTAGGCCGCATTGAATCGGTCGCGCGATGCGCGATGATTAGGACAGCGTCTTATGGTCGCATTGAAGGACCTACAGCCACTTCAGACCCACCTGTTCAACAACGGTAGTGAGATAAGCATCGCATGCCTCTTGCGGCAGTGTCTTGACGAGAACGTTGAGGGCTTTGGCCATTTCCCGTCGCCAGCGCGCCGGCGCGCCGCGTACTAGCCGGTAACATGGCGGAGTTGTGCTCGAATCTAGACTGTACCTGTATCAAATAATATAACAGTTTCTAACTACTAACTGGAACATTTTTAACTATGCTTTCACTAATTTTTAGGTCCCAAGAGAATCTTTAAGAATTGTAGTTTTGGAATGGAATTAGCAGACGCTGAATCCTGACCCGTATCTAACAAAAACCTCATAATTCTAAGACTTTAGGATCAAACCATCTCATGCGCCCAAAATTTCACCAACACCCATCTATTTTCAGATCACTTACCATTTGTTCAACAAAGCCTGGTCGTGCTCGTCTTCAGCAGCCTCCAGGGCCGCTTTGAAGTCAGCACATTCCAACGTGTGGGGCAGTAGTGGGGTACCCAGTCCTGAGTTTAGGAATAACACCGGAACCACTGCTCCCATTTCTGATTGTCCTGAAATAACAAACAATCACATTGCATAAGTATTAGGGAAAGTAATCCCGCAGGATAACTTCGGTCCTGATATTTGCGGGGCTGTAACTTTATAATTTGAACTTACGTGCAAGCTCAGCTATACACAGTACGGGGAAGCGATGGTCCCGCTGCTGTTCGAGCGGCGACCGCCAGTGCAGGTCAGCGACGTGGATCCTCCAACCTCGCATGCGTGCGCGCACGCGGAGACGCGCCGCGGCACCACATTGCAGCGCTCCCTTCTCGGCGCAGCAGTCTGGAAATTTAAAAAGGAACACATTGCTAAAGTAGATCGATTGTATTTAATTATTGGTTTTTGTCATTGACTATTTTGATGGACATAAGTGCTTTTTACCTCAATTTAGTTCTAGTTGTGGATACCCGTTATTGGCTATCTGATTTAGGTATATTTTTGTTTCTAGTTTGTAGTATTAGCTGTGGGTATTCCTAAGATAATAAAATAAATAAATAAGGATTCAAAGTGTTTGTGATAAAAATGAACCAATATCAAAGTGAACTTCACGTTACCCCGAAAACCATGAAAACGACACCCATCCTTAAAATTGGGATGATATTTGACAGCTATCAAGGTTAAATTGTTTTGTGATGTGCATTTTTCTCGCAACAATGTCATTTGGAAGACTCGGGGCTGACCCCTGAGAGAACCGTACCGTCCAGTACTTCCAAAAAAACTAACTAACTTTAGTTAGGTAACTCGGTTACCTTGTGAGTCAGCAGCGCAGACGTAGATGACCATAGCCCGGCGTCTCCTCGCCCGTTGCCCCGCAATCTTGCCCAGCAAGCTGGCTTTATGTTCCTCGGGCAGAGCGGCCACGTTGGCCGGCATTGGAGCACCCTCGACATCTTCCTTAGGTGTTGTACAAGCTACTGGAGACGAGAGGGAGATGGAATCTGGAGACAGAGAAAAACAATCTTATGATTTGTTTTTAGGAGTAGTTAATTTTTGTCTCATAAGAACATGTGTACAGGGAAAGTACATAAGTATAAAATATGTTCAATTCTTTTCTAGGCGGGTCTAGTTTAGTCTTATAGGGTTTGTAAATGCTTTAGTGCTAAAATAATGCTTTATCCACTTTCTCTGTGTTGTCTGTGAATAATACTTTTTTTTTTTAATTTTTGAACTATAAAAAGCACCTATTTTTGTAAAGCAAGTAAGTCATAATGGTGTTAAATAGAAACAAATATATACAAAATTTGTAGACGCAGAACAGCAGAACAATACACTTTTGACTCGGTAATTATGTTAATGAAAATTCGCTATTATAAAAGTAGAAACGAAGCCTATTTCATGGAGTGTACACAACGATGGTTAATTTCCCAGTTGGTTTCATTATACTAATGGCCTGGACGTAGTCGGAGGTGTCTATCAAGATAATGTAGGTGATTATATTCAGGTATTACAAGTACTTTGGGCTGTTAGTTTAATTATGTAGACATGCCACTACGTTCTGTCAGACTATTTGTTACGAGGTGGTAAGGCATGTTAAGCCGTTGATCCCTGATGTTATGGTAGTAATCATTAGCTCAAGTTAAGCCTGGGCGTATATGTACGTTTTCCGGATACGATCATCGCATACGGAACGCATTCGGGTTTCCGAATACGGAATACCTCAAATCTATAAAAAATGCTCGTGCGTTTTTTTCCCGGACGGAATCAATTCCGTACGTACGTTCTGAATGCCAGGCCTTGCCTTCTGATTGGCTGATTTGAAGTATCGAAAACCTGAATGCGATAACTGCATCCGGAAAACGTACGATTGCGCCCAGGTTAAAACAATCGCAAGTCTCAAGCGACGACTGCCGTGACCAGGTTCTTAATGTGGGTGAAATATTCTGCCAAAGGCTTATTGCTTGCGATAGCATGACAAGTCTGGATAAAGACGGCAACTCTTAAGTTGTGGGTAATTTTATACTTGAAGCTTGAACTTGGAAACTGTGCTTGGCAATGGCACAACGAAAAGGTGTTGCAAGTTGTATGGATATTTGACTACTACCGAATATATTATGAAGTTATAGATGAAATTGCGCGGTACTTCCTGGCACGACCAAGGAGATTATTTTAAAAACTTTAGGTGTTAAAAAATTACTTTAGATTTGTACTATTTTGTACCATTTCACTACCTTATCTAGAACCTGGAAAATAGCGGCGTTGGGTGGAGATATAATAAAACGTTAAAGAAGGCTTGGGGTCATAAAGAGCCATTGATGATGAATGGCTAACAGCTTTAACAAAGAGTAGACTTACTGATACTGACTTGAACTTCTATAGGTACATTAATTAAAAAGAAAGAAATAAAGCAAAATTAATAATCTACATAAGTTTTCCTATAGGTAGGGTACCCAAAAGGCTCGCTGCATTGCCTCTTTGGATGGCAATGCCGATCGTTGGCCAAAGTAGCAGCCAGCCCTTCGGTCACCTGAAGCTAATACTAATAATTTTGAAATATTTTTGTAAAAATCTAAGGCTTCTGGTCCCCACGGGCCCAGGGTCTCCGTGGCAAAAGGCAGAAACATATAGCCATCACCAATGGATACATATTTCCGTCGCTTAGAATGGCTTAGATTGCTCCAGGCTTAGATGGTTCCAGGTTTAGATATATATTTTTTCCTTACCATTATATTTTTTTAAACGCCGCGCAAATGAAAAAAACCCTAAAAAAATATTGTATGTCAGACGAGGATGTATAGGTTAAAAGTCTTTTGCCTTTTGGGAGTGTAATTAACAAAAAATAGTAAACATAACCTAAAATTCTTAAAAACTTTTTATTATTTTAACAAGTCTTTTTTTTATTCGCAAATGTGATAAAAAACGTCGTACGATACAGGTGTGGATTGATCATTCCATCTCGGCTTTTGCCACGCTCGCGTTCCTCATAAACCGCCTCTATGGAATGATCAACTTTTCACACTTGTATCGCAATGAGATCGCAATGTACTATTGCTCACCTGATACACTGCAGCCGACCGTCCTCGGTCCCTTCAGCAGCGGCTTGTTGTCCCTGAACGAGGGCGTGGGCTCGAGCAGGTGCTGCGCCGGCGGCACGGGCTGCTCCGCGGTCGCGTCCACCGACGGCTTCGTCACGCGGTAAGAGGGCGACCTGCGCGCACAGCAGTTCGACCTGAATGGGTTATTGATGGTGTGAGAATGGTGCTAGTGAATATGAGTGACACGAACGAAAAAAAAACTTTCTTTCATTGACTATCGTGTTGCTGTCACATTCATAAATTGTGAAGCTGATGATCTAAAGGGGCGTAATAAACTAACTGCGCCGACTATCGGCGACAACCTCTGCTTGGTAGTCTTAAGGTGAAAGGGTACCTGCGCTCTCTCCATACAAACGTAGTCGACTGTTTCCTCCCTGGATAATGACACTAACACAAATATTTTTGTGCCATAAAACCTATAACTGCCATGACTATGACCCTATTTTTTGTTTTTTTTTTCATTCTCTAATTATCATAGAAATTAAGATTAAAAAAATAAAATAAAAAAAACAAAAAATATGGGTGATGGGGGGGGCATGGTCATGGCAGTTATAAGTTTTATGCACCAAAAATATTTGCTCTAGTGTCATTAGTCGTAGTCCACTACGATTGTAATAGTTTGTATGGAGAGAGCCCCCGGTACTCTTTTCTCTTAAGTAGTAGAAAATTGAAAACCAGCGCCAGCGACGCGCTGCCGCGCTAAACTGGCTCTATATGTGAATGTGCCAATGATGGAAGCATTTTGTTTTGAAGCCATGGACTTAATATTATTTAATACTTTGAAGCATTTATGACAAATGAAGATAATTTCGTTGACGATGGATGACGTACGGTGTTTTAAATGGATACCAACTTTGATAAAGCAATCGCCGAAATAAATCAATACGAGTATCAAAAACATCGATGAAAGCGCCATTGTTGACTTTAGACGTATATTAACGGGCTCGAGCCAGAAATCAAATGGTAAAAACGGAACCCTATTTCCTAAGACTTCACTGTCTGTCCGTCTCTCCGTCTGCTTCTCATGAACCGTGATAGCTAGACTCTTGAAATATTCACAGATGATGTATTTCTGTTGCCGCTATAACAATAAATTCTAAAAACAGAATATAATGGTACGGTACGATCTAATAAATTGATGGAACACCTGCATTCACAAAAAAGTGTCATGTTCCGGTACCATGACTCGTCATGGTAAACGTCACGCGTCTCATGTTTGTTTAATAACAATATCGCTCATCTGGGCTTGTGTTATGGTGACGAGACGAATAGAAGAAAAAATAAAGGAAAAAAAGAAGTAAGGAAAAACAAAAAAATCCCAATTTTTATCGTTTTCTTATAAGGTTATCAGAAAGAAAGAAAGAAAGAAAGAAAGAAAGAAAACATTTATTTGGACAAGCACACGACATAAGACAATCAGAAAAGTAGTAACAAATATAAAAGCACTAGAACAAAAGTTTAAAATAAAATAAAAATAATAATAATAAAAACAAAAAAATTAAAAGGAAAAAAGAAATATACAAAGAAGAAATAAGATCTAAGGAGCCGTGTGCCTCCAAAAAGGTTCTGCCTCAGCAATGATAGCTGCACCAACATTTAGCTGACACAGCCGCTGGTCTTCCGGCAGGACCCTTTACGGATGACGTTTCGCAAATAAAAGAAAACCACTGTGCAACACAAGATTTACATAGAATGTAATTAATTAAAATAAATAATAATAAATAAATTTAATTGAAAATAATAAATTAAATGTTACATAAATATTACTTACTTATTACATATATATATAGTTAAGCATAGATATAATACTTAAAAAGATAAACTACATAATACCTACCATTTAAACCAATTTATTAAACATAATACATGGTAAAATCAATGAATTACCTACACAATTTTATAATGAGAAGGAAAGGAAAATGAAAATAATAAGGTAAAAAATGCGTTTTGTGAAATGCAGCCAAAAAACCGTTCATTTTACGTACAAGCAGAAAACTTGGACCTCTTTTGAACGCAGCCATCAACTGACAGTGACAGTTATCACGTAAAATGATAGTCCGTAAGCCGACTTTACTTGGATAGTTAAGCTATGTAAGTATTTAGTTTTTAAGTAGTTTCACTAGTAATTCTCAATACTTTAACATTTTCGTTGAAATTTTAATATAATTTTACTTAGGAAGGTGTTTCGATAGGTAAAGAGCGGTCCCCCGACGCGACAATATTTAATCATAAAAATCACATGTACTTACGTAGTAGAATCATAATTACGAGGTTATTTTTTTCTTTTTGTAGGGTTTAACGTTTATACCTTTTTTGTTCTTTTTGTGGCTTTTTCTTTTCATAGTTTTTTTTTGCTTGTTTTAGGCTTTTTACGTTCATACTATTTTTATTATTTTGTGTCGGGGGTTTTTTAAATTTTTAATTTAATTTTTTATTTCATCCTTTTTGTAGGGAGGGACTTTTTAATTTTTTTATTTCATTTCTTTATTTTTTTTGCGATTTATGATTCAGATAATTTGGTGTACCTAAACAATAACTATTATTAATTTATAGTTAACTAGCGACCCGCTCCGGCTTCGCACGGCCATATTAGGTATGCATGTATTATACCTACATGTAAACCTTCCTCTTGAATCATTTTGTTTTCATTGCTATTTGTGTTTAGCTTACCCTTAAAGAAAAATCACCCCTCGCTACTGCTAGATACCTATAGGCACATTAGTAGAGACAACATCAAATCTATCCAAAGCACACAATAACACCAAACATGGTTAATTAATATCGTATAGGGTTCCCTGGACAAACAGGGGTAGATCAAACAACCCCTTATGGCGCGCCTACTTTGAAGGGGTTTCGATGGGGGTGAGCTAAAGGATTATGCATTATTATGTTGGTATTTTGTTTTACTATTTTTAGGGGCGCGTGTCATAGTATTACAAAAGTACAATCGCGTTTAAAACGTTTTTGACGTGATAACGTTTTATAAATTGGTGAACACCTGCAATCTCAAAAAAGTGTGACGTCACGCGTCGTTACTGGAACGCCTCATGTTATTGACAAGGTAACTATAGCAACGTTTTATCGTTGCCATGGTTACCATCAATGTTTTCTTATGACGTTATCACGTAAAATTATCGTCCGGAAACAGACTTTACAGACAACCATTTTTTTTGGTAAGGTTGGCTAAACAAAGTGATCCTATAAGGGTTCCGTTTTTTCCTTTCGAGGTACGGAACTCTAAAAATAAAAGGAGGACACTATTGACTGTTGACGACCTCTGTGGCGCGTCGGGCGAACACCCGACTGCGACGCAGAAGGTTGCGGGTTCGATTCCCGCCGGGAACAAGTATTTATGCTGACCATAAATTCTTGTTTCTGGTTCTGGGTGTCCTATAATTATGTATAATATGTATATATTTACAAAAAAAAAAAAAAAAAGTATATAAGTAGTTTATCCGTTATCTGGCACCCATAACACAAGCATTAAGTTGCTTAGCTTGGGGCTGGATGGCGATGTGTAATATGTCCTGAAATTTTTTTTTTTTTTTTTTTTATTTTTTTTTTACTATTATAGGCGGATTCATTTAAGGCTTTTACACACGTTACGATTTGGTCGTCCCGACCAAATTGACACAACCAAATTGGGTATCGATACACACGCTACGATTTGGTCGGATACTATTCAGAGTGTACATTGATACACATCGTGGTCATTAAGTAGTTTCTGGGGTTCCATTCCTCAGGGGGAAAACGGGACCCTATTACTAAGACTTCACTGTCAGTTCATCAGTCCGTCCGTCTATCAGTTCCATCCGTCCGTAAATCCGTCCGTCCGTCTGTCTGTCTGCCTTTCTGTCCGTCTGTCATCCGGTTGTATCTCATGAATCGTGATGGATAGAGAGTTAAAATTTTCACAGATTATGTATTTCATTAGTGTCGCTTTACCAACAACAACTAAAAAAAGAAAAAAAATGAAGTGGAGCTCAAATACAACATGATACGGAACCCTTCGTGCGGGAGTCCGACTCACACTTGTTTGTTTCGAACACGAAGTTGGGTCCGATGCGTACACACGTCCCGATTTGGTCGGATACAACCAAATTGGGTGGGCGTATCCAATTTGATCAATTAATAATAATTAAGTCTGCCCGACCACGATACACACGTCCCAATTTGGTTGTACACCCGACCAAATTGTATGTCGGACCCGACCAAATTGGGACGTGTGTAAAAGCCTTTATATATACCTATATATATACATAGGAGATTCGAGTAACGCAATCTGTTTGTTATGCGACAACGCTTTTTTAAACCTATCAACCAATTTTGATTATTTTTGTTCCTTTTCGAAGTAAAAAAATCTAAGGGGTTTGGAGAAGAAAAAAGTTACTTACTTTTTATTTTGGACTTACGTGAGTGAAACCGCGGGGGTAATATTATAGGAAGGTTTGTGTGTATGCGTTTGTTACTCTTCCACTCAAAAACTACTAAACAGATTGCTATGAAACTTGGTATGTAGATAGATAGCAATGGCTCGAGTCCTAGAAGATATTTTTAACGCGGGGTATGTAATCTCCATGATTCATATGTATCCTCATAGCAAGATTTATCAAAATCGGTTGTGTAGTTTCGAAGATTTCAACACAAGCCAACACATCAAAACATTCATATAAAATATTTTCATAGCTATTGAACCGGCATGCGGCAAAGCGTCCATCCAACTCACAGCCTATAGGCACATGAGTAAATAGTGCTATAGGTACGGTCGGCAGTATAATTGCAGACCCACCGTAGAGCTCTAAAATTACTATTATTGGAATGTTTTCATTCTAACATTTGAGAAATTCATGAGTTACGACCCAGTTGGTACAATGGTCACCATGCCGGACTGCCAAACACAGCGTTGCGGGTTCGATTCCCGCCTCAGACAAGTATTTATACTTAGATATTAGTCCGTGGTCTGGTTGTTTCTATGTATTATAAGTATATATTTACAAAAGAAATGTATATAAGTAGTATATCCGTTGTCTAGCACCCCTAACACAAGTCTAGTTACTTAGCTTGGGCTAGATGGCGATGTGTGGAAAGTCCTGCAATATTTATTTATTTAAAAGACTTTTAAACTTCAACTAAAGCAGGTGACTTAATTCTTGCTGATTCTTGCTTGTTTTGAAAACATTCTTACAACAGCCGATTTAGAGGTCTACGGTGAGTCTGCAATTAGGCAGCCGACCGCAACTTAACCTACCTACAATAATACATACAAACCATAATATATTCATAGTTATACATAATGTCTACGGCAGTAGGTAGGTATATCGACTCGAGGCGTGGCAGCGGGAGGAGCTCTGACGTCACGCGGCATGACGTCACGGGGGCTCGTGACGCGCGGCTCGACCTACTTCGGTGCGTGAGCCGCGAGCTTTTCACAATTGAATTTTCTATATAACTGTACCTACCTTTTATAAAGTTTGTTTTGATAAAATGATGATGGTAAGTGGTAAATAAAAGAAAAAAAACTTGAGAGGTGTCAAGGGACATCCGGATGGAACGAAGCTCCTTTCGATTAATTAGTGAAGGATTATATTTTTTTTTTGAAGTTATACTTCTTTAGGCGCGTTATGAAAAAATGATGAGAGTGAAATTTTACAAAAGCGAGACACAAAATTCTCACGTCACACAAAATTCTCACGGGAGAAGTTGTTTAAATCTAAATTGAACTTTATTGATTGTGTTGACAATCCTTTTCCAGTCCAGAGTTTTTTGTCGGACGACTTTTTATTTTTTTATTTTTTTTATTTTTTTTATTTTTATTTTTTTGTCGGACGAGTTTTTTGTCGGACGAGTTTTTTGCCGGACGAGTTTTTTGTCGGACGAGTTTTTTTTTTAATATTTTTTTTTTTAATATTTTTTTTTATTTTATTTTTTTTTATTTTTTTTTAAATGCCAAAGAAGTATAACTTCTCACGCGCGTACATAAGTACACGCACCCATTTTTTTATCACAGTTGCTCATAAGATGGATCTTATTAAACCGCTTTTAGGCTCATAATGCAAGGTATTATACACGCGTGCGATAAAAAAAAATCCAACTAGTGTTAAAATAATACGTTATCCCGATAAGTCAAATACGTATCTTACTGCTAATGACATATTAGGTGGTGAAACATTTATAATTTATCTGGGTTATACTGTTTTGATGTAGGTATAGAAAAAAGGTACCATCAAAGAGTTTTTAAGCCTTGCTGGCTTAAAACTCTTTGTTGGTACCTTTTTCTTCTTTTCAAAAGGTTGTCTCTAAAGTCTGATAACGAACGATAATTTTACGTGATAACGTCTTTGAAAATAATTAAAAATTGAGTTTTGTTTTTATTTTGTTTTTTCTTTAGGTACATACTTAAATATATTTTTTTCTTACCATTATATTCTGTTTTTAACCGCCGACGCAAAAACAAATGAAAAAAACCCTAAAAAAATATTGTATGTCAGACGAGGCTGTATAGGTTGAAAGTCTTTTGCCTAGCCTTTCGGGAGTGTAATTAACAAAAAATAGTAAACATAACCTAAAATTCTCAAGAACTTTTTATTATTTTAACAAGTCTTTTTTTTTATTCGCAACTGTGATAAAAAACGTCGTACGATACACGTGTGGATTGATCATTCCATCTCGGCTTTTGCCACGCTCGCGTTCCGCTCGCGCGTCATAAACCGCCTCTATGGAATGATCAACTTTCCACACTTGTATCGCAATGTACTATTTTTCTTGTAAATAATCGTCGCGACACCACACTGTTCAATGCGAAATAGAAAGACGAAACGAAAATAACTGGCTTGCTTTCTATGCAAAAAGTGTCGTTACAACTTTTGGTCTAAATTTTTTCCGTCTAGCGCGTTGCGAAAGGGGTCACAAAGTCACAACGCGCGATAAAGAACTTTCGTTCCAATAAATAATAAATATTGCAGGACATTCCACACATCGCCATCTAGCCCCAAGCTAAGTAACTAGACTTGTGTTATGGATGCTAGACAACGAATATACCACTTATATACTTTTCTTTGGTAAATATATACTTATAATACATAGAAACAACCAGACGACAGACTAATATCTATGCATAAATACATGTCTGAGGCGGGAATCGAACCCGCAACCTTGTGTTTGGCAGTCCGGCATGGTGACCATTGTGCCAACTGGGTCGTCAAAGTGGTAAATAATTAGGGATTTTTAAAATAGTTCGGAATAACAAAAACAATGGTTTATGTTTTGGTTTTGTGTCTATAACGTCATAAGAAACCGATGAAAAATTGATATTTTTTTTCCTTTTTCTTAAGTTAATTTTTTTTCTCATTGACATTAAACTTATATTTTTTTTCTATAAATAAAAGTCTTCTATTCGGCACTCGTCACCATAACACAAGCCCAGATGAGCGATGTTATTATTAAACATGTAAAACAAACACGAGACGCGGTGTGACGTTATTGTTGACAAGACGTCACCGGAACGTGACAATGACGTCACACAATGGGAACGTGACAATGACTTCAAGTTTTTTGTGAATGCAGGTGTTCCAGGTCAAAAAATGAACCAGAAGCGCTTCAAACCATCCAATACACAAATCTCATAAAAATCCAAGCAAATAAAAAAAAATCAAACCAAACTATTATTTTTAGTTCTGTTGCAAATAAACTCAATCAACTTCGTGGTTTTTCCGGGCTTTTATTATTTAATCTATACAGGGTTATTGGTAATTATACTAGCAAGCCGTTGAGGGCTACTTGTGTGCACCTTAACAAACAACTTATGTTCTACGACTTTTGAAAATTTGAACATTATTTTGAAAATTTTGAGGTTATATTTACCTGTAAATCAGCTGTTGCATACACGGGGAGGTCATCAACCTTAATTTTTTTATTTATTTTTAAAGTTATATCTACTGTTCTCAGTCTGCCTGACTTTTCGAAAAAATCTGCTGTTTTTAGAATTTACATAACCTCAAAATTTTCATATATTTTTCGAATTTCCAAAAGTCGTAGAACAAAAGTTGTTTGTTAAGGTACACAGAAGTAGCCCTCAACTGCTTGCTAGTATAATTAACAATAACCCTGTATACACTAATATCATAAAGATATTTTTTTTTCGAATCTATTGGCCTGATTTTGATTAAACTTGGTATGAGGATACATTGATTCATTGGAAGCATGAAGCAAGAAAAAGTTTTCCGCGCCCTGATGGAGTAGTAATCAAAACATACTATGGGTGCCGGCTGAGATACAATTTTGTAGCTCACACACACATTCACACTTTTCCTTCAAATAGTCGTTCATGGCGTGTGACATGGACATCACCTCTGTCATAAAATATTACAAATAAAATATTACATTAACAAAATGGGCAGTGAAATTATGCAGAAACCATGCCGCAAGCAAAAGTACAAAGCTTTCTGGTATCACATTTTTCTGGTAAGTAATAAACCGCTTGGTTTTTACAATTTTCGTGGTCAAATTTTTTGTAAAAAATATGGTTGTTGATTTTTAGTGATGTGAAGTAGTCGATAAAAAATAATATAGAATCGAATCGTCAGCTTATTATTATTTTATTTCATTTATTTATCGCAGTTTTCTAAAAGATTCTAAGAACTGTAAGATTTTTGTGCTTCAGAGTCAGACAGACCATACTGAAGGAAGTATTGGTGTTTTATTAATTTCAGCATTAGCTCTATATCTAAATAATATATTTTCCTACTTACAGGTTCATGAACAAAAAGTGCTTCCCTCAGATTACGAACTCAACTAAATATTATGTCAATATTAATGATGATTTACGAGAAAAAACAGCTGGTCAAAAGCTATTCTAAACGTAATGTAAATAGTTAAAATATAAATTAAAATATTGTTTTAAAATTGTGATGAATTTTTATTTGTATAATTAGTTCTCTACTAGCTGTGCCCCCGACTTCGTTCACGTGGACTGCAGGATATTTCATCATCAACACTATCGACATTTAGTCGACCATTGCTGGATATAGGCTTCTCCAATACCCAAAAGACACGAATTCAAAAGACATTACACCATACAAATGACTGAAGGACAACGTGACTATCCGCAACCCAGTGAAATGTGGATATACACACCGACGGCTCAAAAACGGTCACGGGCACTGGATCAGGGGTCTTCTCGGAGGACCTAAACATAAATCTAAGCGTAACTCTAGACCCCCACAACTCAATCTTCCAAGCTTGGTTACGCTGGATCGCGATGTCTCGGGCCATGACATCAGAATCCTGTCCGATAGCGCGGCGGTGCTACATGCACTGAACAGTAAAACTATAAGTTCAGCCCTGATTTACGAATGTTACGAGACACTCAACAGACTAGGAGAACACAATAGACTGACCTTACAATAGGTAAAGGGACACAGCGGCTCAAGGGGAAAAGACGCTGCGGACGAGCTGGCAAAAAGAGGAGTGGAAGCGGTCAGTTACTGGCCTCAACCCTCCGTCCCAATCCCCTCAAACCAACTCAAAGCCTGGATCCGCAACCACGCTAAAATGCGACACCGTGACCTCTGGACCACGACGGAAAGCTGTAGGCAGGCCAAACTAGCACTCCCCGACATAAACAACAGACTTAAACTTAAACTTAAACCGCCCTCAAATGCGCTTGGTTACAATCGCCTTGACCGGTCCCGGCGCTTTCAACAAGCACTTTCATAACCTGGATATAACGGACAGCCCACTATGCAGAGCATGCATAGAGGCTGAGAGGCTGAGAGGAGGACTGCATGGTATTGACAGATATTAGACTCAGGACTATAGGTGACGTTAAAAGCCTTCCAAAAATGTTTGAGAAGCCACATCTAGTGGCAAAATTTATGGAAGAGCTGGGCTGGTTCTCCCCCTGACAAGTGGAACCTCACGCAAAAGGGACCTAACTAGAAAGGTCTGATTGCGGAAAACAGCCCGTATACAAGTACAAGTAGGCTTCTCCAATAGCACGCCACTGAATTTGGTCCCCCGCTCTGCACCTCCAACAGCTACTAGTCACTTTGCGAAAGTCGTCACTCCAAGTATTTGGAGGACTTTCTACGCTACATTTGCTAAGGCATGATCTCCACTTAAAATTTGACATGATCTATGCAATTTAGGTACCTAAGTATATTTAAGTAATTCCGATAGGTGATAGATTTCATCCTCACCACCTGGATGTCTGATCTTGAACTAAAATAAATACCCCTGAACAATAAAATATAAGTAAATAATCGATAAATATACGATATAATATACGATACGTTACGCTTCATACCACATCACATCACTATTTTCAAATTCAGCAACCATGAAGTTCCTTGTTTTTTACATGCCAATAAAGACAAATAAATGTCGTACTTTATTGATATTTTGTTTTTAATTGGTTATGTCATAACATGAATGTCTCATCTTTTTCTAACGTAACGTATATGAAAATGTGTGATAGAGATAAAAGACAAACCCTGTCTCCCGCTTCCACCTACCCTCCCACCCCTCTGAGCGGCCGCATAGGTTTCGATACAAAATAGGCATGATTATTATGGGCTCCTTCATCTGGGCGGGGAATTTTTTTTTCCTCCATGATTGGAAGCAACATAGGCTATTTTTTATCCCAAACATCCCACGGGATCGAGACTTACGCGGGTAAAACCTTGGGGCGTTACTAGCCAACTATATTTATTGTCGTTTTAATTAATTTTGCTAAGCAGACAAAATAACAAACAAAATTTAATTAATTCTAGAATCGTTGTTAGTTCAAGTTCGCTAGTGTTAACAAAAGATTTTAATCAAAGAAATTTAATGTTACGTGGAATAAAACGAACATTTGAACCTTATACTAATATTATAAAGAGTTTTTTTAACGTGATAACGTCCTATAAATTGATGAACACCTTGTGCACTCACAAAAAAGAGTCACGTTCTGTTGACATGGTAGGTAACCATAGCAACGTATTTTCATCAATGTTTTCTTTTGACGTTATCACGTAAAATTAACGTCCAATGTTTTTTGTTTTTTTGTTTGTAACGAATAGGCTCCGAAACTACTGGACCGAATTTGATGAAACTTGGGTATGAGAATACGTGATTTATTGGGAATAACATAGGGTACTTTTTATTCTGATGTTCTCAGTGGATCAGGGGCCTTATTCTGCTATTTGGCCAACCATTGTCATTATATCGAGACTCTATTGATATTATATCGAGATTGTGACTTTATTTGGTATTCTGCTAAAGTTTTAATAACATCGCAATATAATCACAATGGAGTCTCAATGGTATGGTAATATTTACCTTGCAGGTGTTGCCTAGCAACATGGTATATGTTGCTAAGCAATATACCGTTTTGACAACTATCGAGATTCCATTAAGCCACGATTGTAGAGCAGAATACAAAAGTGAGTCAGTGGTGTGTCAGTGGTGTTTCGATAGAATAGTCAACGTTAGGAGAATACCAATTTGACATGTAATGTCATATTTTTGACATTAAATTTCTATTACGATTATATCGACACACTATTGAAACACAATTGTGTTAGCAGACTTAGGCCCCTGGAGTTATACGCTTCTTAGTTTGAAAGGTTCAAAATGTTATTTCTATCCCACTAGATAAACCAAAATATCTTTAATTTGGACCTGTCTCCGTTGCCCGTTGTCGGCTTGTACCTGGTACAATTTAAGAAAACATTTATTTACTTCGGTAAATAAGTAAGTTATCTACGTATGTACAATCAAAGGTCAAAAGTCTCTGCCCACCGTAACGTTTACAATCCCGTGCAGCACTATTTGAACATTATAACAACGTAATCTGTGGATCGAACCCACGTCGCGTCGGTTGGTGTAGCGGGTGGCCGCTTATACCACTCACACAACTAAAGACATAGCTAACATGTTGAAAATAATAATCACACTGAGTACTTTTAATTCAAGAATTTTGTTTGTGTGTAAGATGTTACACACAAACATATTAAAGGAAGGTCGTAAGTCCAATACTTGTTCATAGTATTATTGTAGCAATTTGATAGTGCACTTATGCCGCATACTGTACAATGGGCCTTTTTAATCGACTGCGCAACGCAAAAGCGGGTAATGTAGTAATCGGTCTATGTATTTTTGTATATTTGAAACATAGACTTAAAAAAACCATTTAACATTAAACGCTTTTCTTTATGACTGTACCTGACTGTATACCTAACTCTTTACAATTTTTTTCAAAAGACCTATGTAATTTTTTCAAGCTTTGTGCAATTTTTTTTTTTTAATCTTTCCGCCATTTCCTTGTTTTTTTAATCTTTTAGCCATTTTCGTGGGAAATGCCAGTGCAATGGACTGAGCATTTCCCACGGAATCCAGATTTACGCGGTAAAATCCGCGAAGCGAACCTAGATAGAACTTATTAAATATTTTCAGACGTGCCACTTAGGTACACAAACGTACCGCGACTAGGGAACAAGGTGGTCGTGAAGGTAGATAAGACACGGACGATAATCTGCCATTTTATTTGTTGACATCTCCACATTTATTGGAGGTATACTCCATACCATTGAGGTATTAAGTACTACGTACACTTGAGGTATTAAGTACTACGTACACTTAATACCTCAATGGTCCATACTTAAGAAACGGATTTGGGGCGGTTGGTCAAAGTGCACGTTTTCCCAAAGGACAATTTCGTCGTAAGGTGTATAATCAAACTACACGTTTAGCCAAAGGAGTGTTTCGTCAAACTATAATAGTACATTGCGATACAAGTGTGGTAAATCGATCATTGCATAGAGGCGGTTTGTGACGCGCGAGCGGAACACGAGCGCGTTTAAAAAAGCCGAGATGCAATAAAGTTTAGAGTCATGAATTAATTAGACAGAGTTACTGTCTAATTAATTAATGACTTCAACTTTAAGTCGAGCAGAACCTTAGAATCTTGCTTGAGTTGAAAACATTCATTATAAGAGATCTACAGTAAGTCTGCACTTTTGTTGCCAGATTTAACTTACCTAAGCCCTTCTAAAAACGCGTTGAAATGTCTTTCCCGTAATAACATTCGCTTTGACATAATGCATGCACCCTACGCGATTGCAGTTTGAAAGCGTGCCAGAAGTGCGCGGGCGCATGCGACGACGCGGAGCGGCGACAAGCGATGTCGGTGTCACAATTCACGCTCCTATTCACTTGGATTGGAATTAAAGATATTTATACTACAGGGTAATAGAGAGAACATAAATATTATTATCTGAATCGTTACAATCAAATTTATCAAAAACTCATTTTAATAGGGTTTCGTAAACACCTTTTTGCTGAAGGATAGTTTCAGATGGATGACATGAAACCCTATTCTTTTCATAAAAAAATGGTTGTCTGTCTGTGTATTCGGTTTTCGGACGATAATTCTACGCGATAACGTCATAAGAAAACATTCGTTGCTCACGTAACGTGAGCGGAACGCGATGACGTCACACTTTTGTGTAAGTGCTGCCGGTGTTCCGATGTTATCACGTCAAAAAATTCAAATGGAGCCACGGGTTCTTTATGCAGTGTCTTCTTTTGCCTGAGTACCCTCTTTCCGAACTTCCTTTTCGAAAAGTGACACTTTCGGATATAATGAAATTAGCGCTATTGGTTATAACTTTTAAAACGAATTCCTGAACAACGGAATGATCCATATGGGTTATAACGCAAATACCAATTGAAAAAAAACTTGAGAGGTGTCAAGGGACACCCGGATGGAACGAAGTTCCTTTCGATTAATTAGTGAAGGAATTGTAATATTTTTTCTTGTACATAATCGTCGCGATGCGAAATAGAAAGACGAAACGAAAATAACTGGCTTGCTTACTATGCAAAAAGTGTCGTTACAACTTTTGGTCTTAATTTTTTCCGTCTAGCCCCCTTTCGCAACGCGCGATAATGAACTTTCGTTCCAATACCCAGTAATGGGAATTAGTATTTTTTTTATTCACAAATAGGTTCTGATATGCGACAAGAGATTAATAAAAATCATGAACGAACAACATTAACCATTCATGCCCATTTCCTTTCTGCTAAATAATGTTTATTAAGACGACCCAGTTGGCACAATAGTCACCATGCCGGACCGTCAAATACAGGGTTGCGGGTTCGATTCCCGCCTCAGACATATTTATACTTAGATATTTGTCTGTGGTCTACATGTTTCTATGTATCATGAGTATATATTTACAAAAGAAAAGTATATAAGTAGAATCCGTTGTTCAGCACACATAAAACAAGTCAAAGTCTTGGAATGTCTTGCAATATTTATTTATTGCTAAAATAGTGTACAATAAATGGTAGGTAATTTCAGATTAATTAAGAATAAGAGAAAAAAAACGTGTGGCACTCGGGGACTGCCGCGGTAAAACTATTGCATAGCATTTTTATCAACTTATGCAATTAAATTTTTTTTTTTTTTTATTTATGCAGTATTTTTTTTTCTTTGATATTAATTTAAGTATTAGTTCAAGTACCTATATACTTTCTCACAAACAGCTGCTTACGACGTTAAGCGAACGCTCGGCCGAGCTACATGGTAGGTGGAGTGGGGGGTGTTAGGTTTTATTTTCGTTACGGAAATTCTTGATTCGGTCGCCGCGCTCAAAGCCCGCGAAAAGCTTAAAAATATTTAAATGGTCTCTCTAATTCACTGTAGTGTTTAAACATCTTTGTTCGGAACCAGTAAACTGGCAATCATGCGCCATGTGACACACTTTGATCTGTTCTGGACTTTCTCACGGTGGTTTGTAAACTCTGGAACACGGATCGACTGAATTTGTTCTGACAAGTTTAGTGGTTACTCAGATTTGTGTTTTGGTGGTCGTTCTACCTAATTAGATAGGGGGTTTTCACTAGTTTACATACTATCTGTATCGAGGTAAAGTTAGCATAGATGTTCCTAGAGTTCCTACACACACTTTTTCCTCCCCCGGTCCAGAACCGATCTTGGGCGTCATCATTTTTAACCCCCGACGCAAATACGACGGGGTGTTATAAGTTTGACGTGTCTGTGTGTGTAGGAATATGTGTATGTCTGTGGCATCGTAGCTCCCGAACGGATGAACCGATTTTGATTTTGTTTCTTTTATCACAAGAGCTTGCTCAAATGTAATGAGATTAACTCCAGAATTCCTAACATTGACATCTTCAATGACTCAATGGCTGGTTATAAGAGTAAAGTGGTGAAATGTCTTGGCTTGCTGCACCCTGCGGTTTTGTAACACGCAATCTATAGATACTAATATTGTAAAGCTGAAGAGTTTGTTTGTTTGAACGCGCTAATCTCAGGAAATACTGGTTCAAATTGAAAAAATATTTTTGTCTTGGATAGTCCGAGGAAGGCTACTTTTCATTTTGATATTCACACGGGATCGGGACTTACGCGGGTGAAACCGCGGATATTCTAATAAAATAATATTGATATTTCAGAAATACTAATTGATATAGAAATAGAAATATTGAAATAGCAATTACCTTTATTATTGTAACCGAGAAACTTCGCCAAAAAATCTAAAATAAAACTACAACATTTTACAAAACTCAAGTAATCCATCACGTCAACTTCCGTAATGGACTCGTCAATAACGAGATTATAAAGAACATCGGTCAAACTTTCTTCGAAATTTGATTATTTTATGCAAAAACTTCGCGACGAGAATTCAATAAAGTTATAAAACTCGTTCAGATGGCTCTTTGATAGGCTTCTTTTGACGATTCAATGTTTTAAACTAGGTAAATGAAAGGGTTTAAACTTTGTTCACGGACGGAAATTGGGTATTAGTTAGCCAGAAGGCAGAAGGTAATTATATTTAATGTCATTTACAGTCATTTGAAATAAATTATGAGCTATTTAATCATCGTCATGGTTTTGCTTTTACAGTCCGCGTTTTATGAAATTTAGGCAGGTGCCTGTAAGTGTACCACGGAAAACTCGCAACACGTCCCCGGATTCCTTCGACAAAAATTATCATAAAGAAAATTAGGCATGGCTAATTTTGCCTAAAATGGGCCTATAGACGTATGATGTCGATCTCATGCGGACGCAAAAAGTTGCGAACAAGGAAGTTCTACGTCGAGTTAGTCAAAAACAAACGCAAGCTTTTGAAAACCATCAAACAAAGGAAAGTTGCTTATTTAGGACACCTTTTGAGGAATCCGAGATATAAACTCTTGCAATTGATAATGATGGGGAAAGTTGCTGGAAAAAGGAAAGTCGGTCGTAGGTAAAATCCTGGTTGCGGAATATAAGAGAGTGGACAGGGATAGCGAGTGCCGCACAACTTTTTAGCCTCGCAAGAGATCGGGTCAAATATTCTGAGCTGACTGCCAACCTTCACTATAATAGTTGGAGAGGTACCCTGAAAAGAAGAAGAAGAACTTTGCCTGATGACAAATTAGCCGGGGCAATTTTTTATTTAACTTATTTTGCCTGAGTACTCGTCCCCGCAGTCTGGACACCAAGGCGAGTAAGGAGTGGTAGAGTTTTCAGTACCTAAGTAAAATTCTGGTCCACCTACATGCTCTCGCTGCTCACTCGACTGCGAGGATGCATAAGGGCGCATTTCACTTATAAAACCCTATAAAAAAGGTGCCTGTAAGCATCCTGTAAGTGTGGTCTTTTAAATCTATCTAGTAGCCATACATTGAAACCACATAATTTGTATTCTTTGTGGTCCTTCGTTCTTTGTATTTTAATTTTATTCACTTTGTTTATTTATATACGTAGTTTAAACTGTCCAAAACTTTTATAAATATAGTCATCAAATAATTTATGTCTACGATATAGGCCTATAGATAAGATTGTTCTATTGTTGTGGACTATTTAATAAAGTATTTTTGTATTTGTTAACAAGCAGATAGCGTGCTATAAACTATTTGCCGGACAATCGTCTCGTAAGTATATTTGTAATGATGAACGTTTGATGGACGACCACAGGTGGGTACCCATTTGAAATAAACACTACAATAAAAACAGCGTTCAAATATGATTATTCGTACAGAGAAAAAAGATTTCTTGAAGTGAGAAATAATCTTCACCCTATAAAGACGCTAGAGAATAATTTCTTGAAGAAATGCTATTGAAGAATAATACCTATTCTTAAATTTAAGATCATTGCTTTTAAGATTAAGATTATTGCATATCAACAAGAAATTCATGGGCTTTTTTGTTTTGGAAAAATATTTTACACAAAAAAAAAAAAATTAAATAGAGCAAACGTGACTTTTCTTATCATTATGTTAACATGAGAAATAATCCTAATTATCTTGTTTTGGTCCAGGAATCTCAAAACGGGACTATCTTTTTTATTACAAAAATAAACACAGAATAAGCAGACGTTTTAAACTTATATCCTATCCTACTTTCTACTTCCTAATCACTATCACTACATAGTATAAAACAAAGTGGCTTTCTCTGTCCCTATGTCCCTATAGGTATCCCTTTTTATGCTTAAATCTTTAAAACTACGCAACGGATTTTGATGCGGTTTTTTTAATAGATAGAGTGATTCAAGAGGAAGGTTTATATGTATAATACATGCATAATATAGCCGTGCGAAGCCGGGGCGGGTCGCTAGTATATTTATATTATCCCAATCAACTCTATGAAATGTTTGATATCCGTCACGGTCCAGGGAGTAGACTTGTGTATTTATAGCAAGTAGGTAGATATAGAGCACTTCCATACACCATGAACATCCGTGACCCACTTATTGTAGGTATGACGCAGTACAGACGTCACGCTTTTGTACCGTGTTTCTATCTAGTAGCGTGGCGGACTGTTCAGAATGATGTGTGAAATATTATGTTAATTTTCGCTATTTGTGTTCTGACACTTTGGCAGTTAGTGTGTAGTGTGACTGAGGTATAATAGTTTGACAGTTTGAGGAATATTTAGATTTTGACTTTTGGGCGGTTTTTTTTTGTATTTTGTATTGATAAATAGCATCACTTCGCAGTTTCACCCGCGTAACTCCCGATCTCGTGGGAATATCGTGATAAAAAGCCTATGACACCCCAACGAATCAATGTATCCTCATACCAAGTTTCATCTAAATCGGTCCAGTAGTTTCGTAGCCTCTTATGTACCTACCTTAATAATTATTTACATAACTTTTAACAATCGAAACGTGTTTTGTTTGGTTCGATTGTTTATAGTTTAAAAATTATTCAAGAAAATGCTATCGAGAATTCTCTTTAGAACCAAAATTAGTTCACAAACCCTAATCCAGACGATTGCACTCCTAATAAAACCTTTAGCAGTGATCTGAATCTGTCTACAACGGAATCACACTTTCTAATAGGAATTTAAAGTATTTTTATATACCGATAACTATACTTACGCAAAATACCTTATTTAATTATTTATTTTTAACTTCCGGTTTACGTAACGTACGTACCTACACGAGCAATCTTTCACCGTCAAAATAAATCGCGTTAATATTAAAATCATACTTTGGCCGCATCAAAAATAACGCGGCGATTTATAAAAATATATGAATCAGAGTTGTGGAATTCGGCGACAAATAATCACATACCTAAAGTGTTGGCCTAAACTGTACAACGTATTTCCACAATTAACTACTTACTAGCTAGATAACACGAATATTATGTTTTAACCCCCGACGCAAAAACAACAGGGTGTTATAAGTTTGACGTGTGTGTGTCTATCTGTGGCATCATTTTTTAAGCTATTGCATAGCTTTTATCGCGGGCCAGCGCGAATCAAGAAATTCTGTAACGAAAATAAAACCTAACACCCCCACTCCGGCTACCATGTAGCTCGGCCGAGCGTTCGCTTATGTATATGGTACGACTGTACGAAGCTCGCACGATGCAATAGCTTTCCCACGGCAGTCCCCGAGTGCCACACGTTTTTTTTTATTTTGTGTCTTTTGTTTGTATAGTTGAAGTCCATCGAACTAGGACTTGCTTGAGGTCCTAAACTCCGGAGTTTTGAATGATTTTAGCATCGTTTGTCCGAAGTTTTTAACCAAAATCGTAAAAAAAAAATAAGTTAGCTGTTTAAAATTATTTTTAACTAGCTGCGCTCCGCGGTTTCACCCGCGTAACTCCCGATCCCGTGGGAATATCGGGATAAAAAGTAGCCTATAGCCTTCCTCGATAAATGGACTATCCAACACAAAAAGAATTTTTCAATTCGAACCAGCAGTTCCTCAGATTAGCGCGTTCAAACAAACAAACAAAGTCTTCAGCTTTATAATATTAGTACCTATAGATATATATTTTTGCGCTGAAAAAGATCTTAAGTACTGTAATTCACGGTATATTAATGTCTCTATCACAAATGTAATTAAATAAAGTAATTAAACATCGAAAGGAACATCTATTTGTCTTTTATCAGCCATGCTTTGGCAATCTTCCAGCTGATTTCAATGATCGTGTTTGTATGAATGACGGACTTGTCTGGGTAGGTTTTTTAGTATTTAGTTAGATACAGTGTTTATGTATGGTATAAATAAATAATCTTAATTTATCAATCCAATCTACATCCAATCAATGTTTAGATTTCTTCGGAAAATTCTGTGATATGTCAACCAGAGGTACTATCTTTGCGAATTAAATTACAACACACGAAAGTTAAGACGAGAACCAGAAGCGCGATAGTGGTGTCTTAGAAAAAGTTTTTGGGTATCAACCACTAAAATCCATAAAATGATATTCCTACTGTCGATGTCGTAAAGGTGAAAAATGCTTTGTATTATCATACACTTTGAAACACGATTATAGAGTGATTTGGAGCGATAGAAAAAAATCGTGAAAATCCTAAAAATCGTCATTTTTTGACCTTTTTTATTGTGTTAGAGCGGTTTCGAACTACGTCCGATCCGAATCCGATCCGTGAAAATATGGAAAATCTGACCGAATTCGGATATTGTTTACGCACTATCTCGATAGTATAATCCAAGCCACCTTTTGGCATAGGTACGTCATTTTACGCGGAGCCACAGCAAAGTCAAATCTCTGCTCGTACGCAGGTCGTATTAAATCCGGACGCAGTGCGCGCGCGTTCATACAAATAATACTATGGCTACTTTGGTCCGTCAACGGTCCATCAAAAACTTTCTCCGGAATGGAGATTCTAGAATGACGGACAGAAATCGGATGACGGAAATCGGATCTAGTGCTTAATTTACCATAGAAATAGTTCTACTACTTTTTAATATTTTATTTTAATTTTCACGGGTTCGGATCAGACCTCCCTGTTCAAAAATGATTGGTTGGTCGATGGTAAAAAATTTAAAAAATCATGAAGTTTGAGTTAAGCATTGTTTAAATAAAAACTTTCAATGTGTCATAAAAAATATTGTTTGCATTGGATAGCACATTTATCCTGGAATACTAGATCCAAGAAGATACGGTTTTTAAAGATACGGTTCAGATATGAGAGGGATGGATATGAACGGTGAGATGACCGCTAATAGAGAAGAATCATTATCATCATCACTATCACTACATAGTCACTACATAGTATAAAACAAAGTCGCTTTCTCTGTCCCTACGCAACGCAACGGATTTTGATGCGGTTTTTTTAAATAGATAGAGTGATTAAAGAGGAAGGTTTTTAGATATAATACATGCATAATACAGCCGTGCGAAGCCGGAGCGGGTCGCTAGTAGAAGAATAAGACATACTACGCCGACCTTAAATTATTTGGGACAAGAAGCAGTCCTTTGTCGAGTCGTCGTCGTTCGTAGGTACGAGGCACGAAGACGCAAGCGGCGCGGGCTTCGCGCGTCACATCGCGTCAACCTTCTCACCACATAATAAGCCAAAACGTCACCCACATAATTTCGCACATCTACTGAGTTATTCATAGAATAATAAACACCGTTAAAATTATTATTATTATTATTATTTATTTGATTTGGCATCAAACTGTTTACAGAAGTAATAGATAGAAATCATTTCATTAAAATCTTAGGTATTTTTCAGACGCGTTTTGATCTAGCCAAGTAGGTATTCTAATTAGGACGGTTTTCTGGCAGCTCTTTCTTCATAATAACCTAACCGATTCCGGTTACGACGACGTTCACTTCGACTCCTCATTGTCGTCACACGTGTGGTCTGTCGAGGCTTAGGTACGTGTGAATTCGATGAATGTCTTCCCCGTCGTTCCGGGCGGGTATTCTAGAGAAATTGCACATATTTTCATGCAGTTTTTAGTAAAAGTCCGCGCACACTGCGAACATGTTAGGATACCATTTATATAACTATAATTGATAGTCGCTGGTGGTCAGGTTATCAATTAGTTGCTCTTGGTATCTAGTTCAGAAGCCGGCGTGCTTCAAAGTCAGTAACGTTGGCTATGGCTTTTAGGACCCTATGTCGTTGTGCTTTGTTCATATAAATACCTTCAATACAATCCCCTATTAATTTCCCGAATAATAAGAGTTATCAATCGGGACGTTTTGTAACACTTCGATGCGCACAACACTTCAACACAAAATACTAACGGTCACTTACCTACTCCTGGATTGCATAATACTAGCGAAACTTAGATTCAGGATTGGGTGACGTCAACAGCCTTCTAAATTCTATTAAAAAACCACACCTGGTGACAAAAATGGAAGATCTGATCTTCCCCTGACAAAGAAAACCTTCGTCAGGGGAAGATCAGAACGCAGAAAGGACCAACTACAGAGGTATGCATGAGGACTTTGTATATTTAAACACTCTTGCCATCTGACTGGTTACATGACATTATCATCATCAGTATCATCCGAGCGATGTTACCGGTTGCATCCCTCTCGGGGTCCGCTTCCCTGCTTTTACGTCTCACCTTCGCACGATCTTTTTGCACGCATATCACCCTTTACGTCCAAGCCAGCACTTCTTGGGTCTACCCAATCTACCACGAGCTGGCGGAGGCATTTGTTCCCCATGTAACTATAGCCGGTTTTCGCAAGACGTGACCGTACCAGCGTATTCCACATTCTTGCAATTTATCTGCAATGTCTCGGACATGAAGGCTGCCCCGGATGCGAGAGTTCCTGACGCGATCCTTACGCGTCACTCCACATATCCAGCGAAACATCTTTATTTCCGTGTCACGCAGCTCCTGCTTATGTTGCTCAAGCACTATAGCTACTATACAAAAAGTTAGTGTTTCTGAAAATATTGCAGGACATCCACACAGCGCCATCTAGCCCCAAGCTAAGCAACTAGGCTTGTGTTGTAGGAAGCTATATAACTGTGCCTTAAAGAAGATTAGATAAGACGCTATGACTGCTGGTATATATTTCTACTAACGACACTCGATACGTATGTTAATTGTAGCAATTACTTTTGTTAATTTTCTGCGTACATTCATATGACATCATACGTATTTTAATAGATAGGTAGGTCTATATTGTACCCAAGGGTACTTGTCCTTTAAAATAATACTAGCTATTGACCGCAACTTCGTCCGCGTAATATTAGTAGATTGGACCAAGGAATCACGTTGTCCCATACAAACTTTGACCCCCTTTCTCACCACCTAAGGGGTAGAATTTCGGAAAATTTCGGATTCAATGTAGCTTTATAACAAGTTTCTCTTTCGGAAAGAAAAACATCTTGAAGGTTTTCCTTCAGTCGTCGAAGTCATGGATTTCATCACATGTTTTTAAAAGTGACGAACTCCACGACTATAGATATACTGATGAGTTATTTTCTTTGGAAACAGTCGACTAAGCTGAGAGGGTAGTATAGGTGCTAGGCAAGCCCACTTCATCTAAAACGTTATGTCCTAGGCACTACATTTTTTCTAAATAGCAAGAATTGAAGTTTCAGGCGCTGCTGTAACACTATCACTACATAGTATAAAACAAAGTCGCTTTCTCTGTCCCTATGCGTCCCTATATCCCTATGTATGCTTAAATCTTTAAAACTACGAAACGGATTTTGATGCGGTTTTTTTTAATAGATAGAGTGATTCAAGAGGAAGGTTTATATGTATAATACATGCATAATATAGCCGTGCGAAGCCGGAGCGGGTCGCTAGTTAATCATAAATTAGGTGTAAAGGCCAATTAATATCAAAAGCAATGAATACACTGAGATTAGAACTAGACCATCTATATAGCTAGAATGTAGATTATCCCTCTGGACTTCGTTCCTTATTATGTGTCGTAATTGGCTTATTATGCCCATCATTTGATAATATCTATCAGTCTATAAATCGAATGGTTAAACCACAAGAGACGCAACGGTGATGTCATGTATGGACCAAAATTGACATTAATTGTGATACTTACCTAATTTAATGTTCGGTTTATTTTATTTATTGCATTAAATGTATTTTGTAATCACTATCACTATCACTACATAGTATAAAACAAAGTCGCTTTCTCTGTCCCTATATCCCTATGTATGCTTAAATCTTTAAAACTACGCAACGGATTTTGATGCGCTTTTTTTAATAGATAGAGTGGTTCAAGAGGAAGGTATAATACATGCATAATATAGCCGTGCGAAGCCGGGGCGGGTCGCTAGTTGATAATAAATAAATGACATCTAAAATCTATCTCTTCTATTTATTTAGATTTATTTAAGAATAGAATATTATTTATTTGCAACAAAATAAGAAATTACAAAGTCTTTAAAGCTTAATAACTAACAATTGTTGCAAAGCGGACCCCAACTCAGCGAAATGCTAGTGTTTCGACTCTGGTCTTCCGTTGAGGCCGTTCCGGTGACGTCAGTAACAGACGGTACACGTACGTCAAACTATACTACAATAATTACAAGTAAATGATACTATGATAGTTAAATTATATATATTAAAAAATAAATAAGATAGGTACCTACTTTACTATGTGTGTATTAGAATGCCTGCTAGGAAACTTGACCTCTTACAGAAAGGTGTCCAGCGTCCTTGACATGCGTATATGGGTAGCAATGTACCTTAGATGGATAGGTATAAATACCTACTTGTTTAATAGGTGTCGTAATGCCCTTGTCGCCAACTGGAGCGGGAGAACCGACGTGATTTGTGTACTAATCATGTAAGCCGGATTAATCATGTAATGATGGGCCATCATGCTGGCCTACTAATATGGCCAAGCATGTAGAGGCCGTGGTGGTGTCTAATGGCTTATGGTTCGTGGGATGGCGACTGGATGGCCACGGTGTCGGTTTTTCGTTCGAACATCAAAGAAAATGGGCAACGACGGCTGAACGTGGCCATCGTGTAGTTGCGTTACAACCGTCGTCGCTAGCCATCTTGCAGGTCCAGTGCTGGGCCATCATGTAGAGGGGCCATTATATCGTTGGTGCGTAGGTTTGGCCTGAGAGTTTATAAGAGGATTTTTTAATTGGGTGATAATTATAGATAGGGTTGCCAGACGTCCCGTATATACGTCGCTGTTACAGTATTCGTCTCGTCCCGTATTAATTACTGCTGTGAATATTTTGACGATGGACCCCCCAAGTAATAATCTAGTTTAATATAAGTATTAATTTTCTAGGAAACTTGTCGAAATGTCAGAACATTTTGCGCTCCTTTTTTAAACGACAATAAAAAAGGTATAACTTACCTTATTACTTATTTATTTTTGTTTATGTTCACCATTGTGTTCACAGATAATTCTTCTGAGCATCGAATGCTTAGATAATATAGGTTGGATTCACGTTTCAGCTTTGAATGTGTTGAAAGGTTTTAGGCATCAAAAGTTTTATTTACTACTACTTACCGTAGTGGTTTTAAAAACCTATGTAAACTGACAACCCTAATTATAATCCAACCAACCCTAAATAAATTGGGGTAGAAAAGCAAGATTTATTAAACCTGCCTAGGAAATCGCCCACGAGACGATATAAAATTCTTAGCAAAAGTAAGCCTAATAAAATGTTGGAAAATTCTTAGTTCCGGGTTCCGGCATAGTTAGATAAAAAAATATTTAGAATCACCTGGCAAAAGGCAAAAGCCTAAAAAGTTTTCCTACGTCAATGCCTAGCAATAATGCCATAGAATTTGACGTTCGTACCTCTTTTCTAAGTTTCTTATTGCTTATCCTGTGTTCTACCAAAAAGGTTTGCTAACAGTAAAGAAACTGCATTGTAGTTCGTGAGATTTGTGTCTTCGTAAACACGACTGAATTAATATTAAATTATTGAGCTGATGCTGATGATGATTAGCAGTTAGGATAGGGAATAGTTTTTAGGCGGCAATTAATGTTTAAACCAATTAAATGTTCTCGTTTTTTATCATTGTTCAATTGTTGTAATCTTCATTTTTATAATTTCAATCACGTATGAAATTCACGTGGTAAAAGTATATGATATTTGTAAAATAGGTAAATAAATGGTAAATAAAAGAGTTAAACGAAACCATGCCGAGATTTCGTCAAAGATTGTCACTGGCTTTAGAAACAAGAATTTAAGAATACCGAAGAAAAAAGATGAAGATAGGTGGAAGACGGAAGAAAGAAGAAAGAAAAATCTAACGTGTGACGAGGCTGTATAAGCTAAATAAAAGCCTGTTGCCTGCCCTTTCAAAGCTACAAATAGAAAAATAGGCTAATGAATATCCTCGATGTCCTTATTGATTTTACTGCATGATGCTCAAACTGTTCTGAACTAGCGGCTAAAATAAGCTTAGGTTAGCGAAGGAAAATTATATTTTTATTTGTAAAACTAGCGACCCGCCCCGGCTTCGCACGGCTATATTATGCATGTAATATACATATAAACCTTCCTCTTGAACCACTCTATCTATTAAAAAAACCGCATCAAAATCCGTTGCGTAGTTTTAAAGATTTAAGCATACAAGGGGAATAGGGACAGAGAAAGCGACTTTGTTTTATACTATGTAGTAAAGTGATATTTTGTAATGGTAAGTTTAGTTTTCGGAGTAGAAAATGAGAGACTGTGAACATAAAATAATTTGCGGTAAATGTAAAAGCAGGCGCTCTGTAACCGTATTGATTTATTTAGACGTATCCACAAGCGGAGCGCTTATCTCATACAACAAAATGTCACATAAATAAGACTCATGTTGTTTTCAACAAATAGTTAATGATAGTATTGTTGGTATTGTGTCGGTGCGGCATGACCTTCACGGTGCGTCAAGACTGAACGTCCACACTCTGTTAGAGTATTGTAGCTAGCTAGCTAGGTAGGTACTTACTCTTCGGAGTGTTGTGATACATTGTCCTTGTCCTTATGTGCCTGTCCGGAGCTGCACGAGTTGCCCATCTCGTCGCCGGCGCCACCACAAGCCCTCAACTCCTCATCCTACGCGTGGACCACTAAACACTTGCGTTATTTACAACACGCACAGCGACACCACCATCCAAGATATAACATTTCCCGGCGCCGCGATCGTTTCGGGCGGCAAATCTAATTTTAAATGAGACGCGTGCCGTCGCTTTGAACACACGACGGGAAATAAATCGATGCGCGGTACTCGCCGCGCCCGCCGCCCGCCCCTCGCCCGAAGACTACGCGCGGCGCCCCAGCGCGCACGCTCCTTATCCACACTTTCCATCACGATGCCCGAACTTTTCCCTACCAAAGAGGTTTATTTGGACACACATCAAAGCAGTCTTCGTAAACAAAATTAAAAAGTAAAGTGTCCCGGCACTGGCAGCCGAGGCCCGCGAACGAACATTTGAAAATGACGTTCCAAAAATAAAATTCGGAAGCGAGCGACGCTTGTCTATCTCCGCCTTCAAGTGTCTAATCGCAGCAAGTACTTACAAAGTACTGGCGAAAGTTCAACTATAAATATTATGATTTTTTGCGTTTCCGTGTTGTAAAATAGGAAAAGCTTTGTGTCGACATAATGCCCAGATGTTTCTTGGACTCAGTCCGACCGCCCAGGCTGGGTTTCAGTCACGAAACAGGTGAAATAATCTTCGAAAGTAAGTCCGATATTTTCTCGTAGAAAATAATGATCCAATTTAAATATTTATTTGTGAATATTGTTGAGACTGATATTTAGCTGTATGAAATATGTATTAATAAAGTTGATAACGAGTGGGTGGCGGTTGTGAAGCTTCCATAAAGCTCGTATTTACGTTGGAAGTTGAGCAAATTGCATGCTCTCCCGTTCATAGCAATATCAAGTTAATTTAATTTGATTTTACAGTACCCAGGTATCTGATAATAGTGTGTAGGATGTACAAAATCATTTTAACAGAAGCTGTATAAACTACGATAGATAAATAGATAGAAATTACAGCCTAAGTAGAGCTTTAAGTAGGTATCAAAGGAACCACTGCCGATAAAATTAGATGTTGCCAGATCTTGATATAATTACCTAAATTCTGGATAATTTTCTCGAACTTTATAACATGCAAGCAGCGCTCCGCGGTTTCACCCGGGAAATTTCCGATCCTGTGGGAATATCGGGATAAAAAACCTATGTTATTCCCAATGAATCGATGTATCCTCATACTAAGTTTCATCAAAATCGGTCCAGTAGTTTCGGAGCCTATTCGTTACAAACAAACAAACAAACAATTTTTCATCTTTATAATAAACTAGCGACCCGCCCCGGCTTCGCACGGCTATATTATGCATGTATTATACATATAAACCTTCTTCTTGAATCACTGTATCTAATAAAAAAAACCGCATCAAAATCCGTTGCGTAGTTTTAAAGATTTAAGCATACAAAGGGATATAGAGACAGAGAAAGCGACTTTGTTTTATATACTACTAGCTGCCCTACGCGGTTTCACCCGCGTAACTCCCGATCCCGTGGGAATATCGGGATGTAAGCTATCCTACCATCCTACTTACCTATTCAATAACGTTTTTTAATTTTTTGGGTTAGCTCTTATTTGTTCGTCGTTATAGGTATCTACCTATAACGACGAACAAATAATGTCGTCGAACTTCTAAAGTAAATCGAAAACAATTTATTTATTTATTATAAAGGAAAGTCTACAGCTAATTTAGTTGAAACATGAAACGCATCACGTTTCTTTGAACTACGGGATCAACCCAGATATACTTTCAATCTACTGGACTACAGTACTTACTATGATTCGATTTTTTTGGGTTCCGTATCCAAAGCTTCAAAAAAGGGACCCCTATTACCTAGACTCCACTAGCTGTCTGTCTGTCCGTCCGTCTGTCTGTCACCAGGCTGTATCTCCTGAACCGTGATAGCTACACAGATGAAATTTTCACAAATAATGTATTTCTGTTGGTTGCCGCTATAACAACAAATACTAAAAACAAAATATAAAGCAGGAAACCCTTTGTGCGAGACTCCGATTCGCACTTAGCCGGTTTCCTTTTCAACTAAAACTTCTTCTAGGCGACCTAAAACCAAGCATACCTCGCGGTCCAAAACTAAACCTCAAACGGCAGAAACATCTGCTCAGAAATAACGAGACGATATACCACGATAAGGTGCCAATCTCCACCAGATTCTACCTCCAGCTCCTCAAACGCAGCCAATTCCAACAGCACTTCGTCGACACTGAAACCTACGAGTACGCATCGGAAACTGAAAAAGCTGTAACGTCACCGGAAATAATGAAGAATAAACAACAGAATAAGAAAGCTTCGGATAAGACTTACAATTTGAGATCGACAGAAGCGAAGACTGAGAGGAAATCTTATGAAAAGTACCGAACGGCTAATAAACCTAAGAGAAATGAAAACGAAACGCATGAAGGTATGCTTAGATACTTGTATACTGGCTTTAGTAAGGTCCTTTTTGCGGGAGGATAGAGTTGGCTTCCCAGCATCTACTACCCTCTCAGCTTAGCCGACCGTGTCCAGAGAAAATAACTTTTCAATACCTACGTCTGAAACCAAATAAGCCGCGGGTTTCATCACAACGTTTTCCTTCACCGTAAGAGCAATGTCAATTTGCGCACATACATTCCTTTGAAAAATCTATTTGCCGGCCGGGATTCGAACGACCTTTGGAATAGAAGTCGAGGTATCTACCACTAGGCCAACACCGCTCAGACATGTTAGGTACAATACCTGTTTAGCGATGTCACCCGCGTAAGTCCGAGATCGCTTTTAAAGTTCGAGGACTCCAGCTATTTCTCCTCCATACTAGGTTTCATCGCATAGTGTTTCTTAGGTTCCCTAAAACGACTTTATGAAATACTAGCTGCGTTCCGCGGAAGTCCCGATCCCATGGGAAGATCGGGATAAAAGTCTGTCTATGGATCAATGTATCCTCATACCAAATTTCATCAAAATCGGTCCAGTAGTTTCAGTATGCCTAGCATGAAGACCAAAACACAATACGATAAAGCGATATAACTACAATAACTCTCAAAATATGATAGTTAAAGCCGCCATGTTGATATGTTATTATAAATTGCGATAAAAATTATGATAATAATTCAACATGGCGGCTTTATCTATCATATTTTGAGAGTTGATGTAGTTATATCGCTTTATCGTAACGTGTTTTAGTCTTCATGCTAGGCAGGCTGAGCATATTTAATGTAAGCATTATGAAATCTTTAATTTTAATTTATAGATAAGTATAGATCATTGAATTAGGTGTATAGAAAAGGTAATTCTTTTACTATAGGTACCTATCTACCTTAAATAACGAATTACCCAGAGCAATCCGATTCCAAGTTATCTTTATACTTACTAAACTAATATTATTTAAATTCGAAAGTTTGTTCATTTATTTATTTGTCTGATCCCTTTTCTTAGTCAAACGACTGTGTTTATTTAGATGAAAATCGGCTTAGGTAGTAGTTCAAATTAGCTGATGGAGAACGACATATGATATTTTTGATCCCGAAATTTCCACGGGATCGGGACTTACGCAGGAAAAACCGCAGGCGCATCTATAAATAATAGTTTCTATTTGTCCCATATCACGGAGCCATGGAGCCCCGGAGCTTTGGAAGACGAGCGTAGAGCCGAAGCCAATAAATAAATAAATAAAATAAATAAATATTGCAGGACATTCCACACATCGCCATCTAGCCCCAAACTAAGTAACTAGACTTGTGTTATGGGTGCTAGACAACGGATATACTACTTAAATACTTTTGTTTTGTAAATATATACTTATTATACATATAAACAACCAGACCACAGACAAATATCTAAGCATAAATACATGTCTGAGGCGGGAATCGAACCCGCAACCCTATGGTTGGCAGTCCGGCATGGTGACCATTGTACCAACTGGGTCGTCAAACCCAGATACGTAGAGACCCTTTACAATAACAACGTTTAGTAGCAAAGTTTGATGTGAGCATCAAACCGGCGGTTATCCCTGTCTGCACTATATTGAATCCAATATTGAGTGGATAATTGAAGGCGAACTATCGTAAATTAAATTGCTATCATTCCCATTGCATTTCGATTACAAAAAAATATTCATGATGTTCTTGAGAATACCAAAAGCTGACTTTGAGGGTATTTTGAGCTACTTTGAGTGTATTTTTTTGCAATCGGAATAAATAAATAAATATTGCAGGACATTCCACACATCGCCATCTAGCCCCAAACTAAGTAACTAGAATTGTGTTATGGGTGCTTGACAACGGATATACCTACTTTTATTTTGTAAATATATACCTATAATACATAGAAACAACCAGACCACAGACAAATATCGAATTTAACTACTTATCTGAGGCGAGAATCGAACCCGCAACCCTGTGTTTGGCAGTCCGGCATGGTGACCGTTGTGCCAACTGGGTCGTTTGAATAGAACTATTGATATTTTTATTTATTATTTTAGATAGAAAAAGGAAAAAAGAACCACTTGCGCCAATTTTAGAAGAGATCAGGAAAAGGGAACCTTTAAAGTCTAACCATAAAGGATTAGAAATAGATAAGATTGCGGAGAAATTGAAGAATATGATGAAATGTAATGTGGTGGAGAAGCTGGATCGGGAACTGTTGACGTGCAAGGAGGAGTTCGATAAGGAGAATATTGAAGGGGGTTCTAATGATAAGAAGGATGGAGAAGGTAGGTACCAACTCCTAATCTTAAAAATAAATAAATTATTATACATATTTTCATAATATCTTTGAGTTTTCTATTAGGTAGGTACAGTAGGTATGCGTCATAAGTCCACTATCAGTTTGCTACAATAATACTATATACAATTATTAGACTTACGACCTTCTTCTAATAGAAGTTACACACAAACATAAATACTTCAAATTAAAAGAACTTAATGTATTATTTTCAACATGTTAGCTATGTATAAGTATTTATAGTTGTGTGAGTGGTATAAGCCGTCACCCGCTACACCAACCGACGCGACGTGGGTTCGATCCCCAGGTTACGGTGTTAAATCTTCAAATAGTGCTGCACAGGATTATAAACGTTACAGTGGACAGATACTTTTGACCGTTAATTGTACCTTGAATCCCTACATATCGGTTATTTAGGGATCGCTCGGATAAATGTCCAGTTCGTTGAAGTATAGGCCGTAAATTCGAGAAAGTGTGCGACATGGCTGGAGAGGTACCTATCCCAAAAACGCAGGAGGCCATGATCTACAAGATGGTGTTAGAACTTTGAAAATCGACCGGTAGTTTCTGAAATAGGTATTTCAAAAAAATCGCAATTTTTTCTCCGACTCGAAATGTTGACCGTAGCTACAATTTAAGCTACGGAAGAGCAAACTAAAAGCAAAATTGTACCTGCCATCGGCCCCACGAGCTCTATTAAGATTTGTAAAATATAGATTCATTTTCAATGGTCCCGATAATTACATGTAGCGTGAAATCTGTAGTTTCTAAAGCTATTCGTGTGTGTTTCTTGTGTTAATCAATGTATCTATATGTGATAATACTAGCACACACGTAGTTAGGTACGTACCTACACATGTTTCAATACCTACTTGTACTTGTATACGGGCTGTTTTCCGCAATTAGACACTTTTTAATTGGGTCTTTTTTGCGGGATAGTAGGCTTGCCCAGCACCTACTACCCTCTCAGCTTAGTCGACCATGTCCATAGAAAAAGAACTTGTCAATACTTCTGGAGCTAACTAAGCCGCGGGTTTCATCACGATGTTTTCCTTCACCGTAAGAGCAATGTCAATTAGCGCACATAGGTTTTTCTTAATACAATTCATCGGTGCACGGCTAGCCGAGATTTGAGCCCACTTTCAGAATGAATATCTAGCCAAAATACCTGTATTCTAGGTCGTATCGAGCTGGAGCACCCTCGTCCTCGGACCATGCACCGCTGCGAACAATGCGGTAAAGCATTCGACAGACCCTGGGTCCTGAAGGGCCACATGCGGCTGCATACTGGAGAACGACCCTTCCCTTGTCCACATCTGCAGTGCGGCAGGACTTTCGCTGATCGGTTAGATACATAGCAGCGCTCTACGGTTTCACTCGCGTAACTCCCGATGGTAATATCGGGATAGAAAGTAGCCTATGTTATTGTCAATGAATCAATGTATCCTTATACCAAGTTTCATCAAAATCAGTCCTGTAGTTTCGGAGCCTATGTATTTATTACAAACAAAAAAAAACATATAGTTAATCTTTATAAATAAAATTAAATAAAAATAAAAATAGCTTTATTTTTCCTTACTCATTACATTAGGGTTATGAAACATATTAAAAAAGAAATGTTTAGCTAAGATATCTAACTTATAAAAGGAAACGTTTGCTTAAAAACTTATAAAAGGTATTATTCTAAAATTAAAAAGAAAAAAAATGTTTTGGTATTTAAGGTAAGTAACTTAGAGGTATATGAAGATACTTAAAAAGGTATGTAATATTGTGTAGGTAAGTTTTTTTTTTTCTTATTATTGTAGTTTAGTAGTGTTAGTACGTGTGATAATATAATCTTTATGGAAATGTTTTATTTAATAATCTTTAAGGAAAATTTAATTGAACAAACGTTGTCCTATGTCTTGGGTTATTGGTATGATTTATATTAACAAGCGGTTAAGGGGCTTTTCTGTGCACCTAAATAAACAACGTTTATTCAAAGATTTTTTGGAAATTCAAACATTTTTTGAAAATTTTGTTTGGTTTGGGTACGACTTTTGGCTGCAGAGTAATGGCATGAAAATTTTTTTTTCAAGATTTCCAGTAGGTACTTACTCGAAATACCATGATAATTTTCACCACTAAATCTGTCTTGTGAAAATGGTGCGTGAAAATATCGAGCTCGATAAAATAAAAAAATGATAAATATACACAACCCTTTCTTCTTCCTGCCCTTATCCCAATTTATTTGTGGTCGGCGCAGTATGTCTTCTTCTACCATTCACTCCTATTAGTCGTCATCTCATCGTTTACATCCATCTCTTTCATGTCTTGTCTCACGCAGTCCATCCATCTTTTCTTAGATCGTCCTCTTCCTTTCAATTTTTTACTCATCACTATTCTAGTCACATGCATCTATTCTCTTTTAACCTTCTATGCCCTATATCTTTTAATTAGTACCTAAGTACTGGTTCTCAAAGTCGAATAAAACATCTTTTTTTTGAAGTCGGTCAATCGTCCTTTCAGCAACATTCCTTTGAATATCTGACCATAGATGATTAGCGTCAGAATGGCAGGTTGCCTGTTCCGTATGGCACTAACAGTATTTTCAAGAATTGCTATAGCTAGTAAGTATATGCAAAAAAATGCTATCTATAATATATTCTGAGAAATTAAAAAAATAAAATGACCAGCCATTCTGACATCAGAATGGCTGGTTGCCTCTTTGTTCAGCAATAAATTCACCGTGTTTCTGAAAGGGCAATGAACAATAAATTGCTATCTAATTGCTAGTTTCCTATTTAAATTAATACATACATTGATTGTTAAATTATGGCATTTCAAAGATTTGTATGAAGAGAATGTATAGCCGGCAACATAATTGCAATTGCATACTCACCATAGATATTCAATGGTCTGGCCAGCCTGACGAACACATCAGGATGGCCAGACCATTGAATATATTTACACCAATCTGACGCTAATCATAGATGTTGCCTTCATTCATCTATTGTTTGTCGCAGTTCTAACTTGCGCGCGCACCAGCGCACGCGCGGCCATCACTCGTGGTCGTGGCGGTGCGTCGACTGCGGGAAGGCGTTCAGTCAGCGACGGTATCTCGAGCGGCATGGAGCCTCCGCTTGTAGGAAATACAGGTAATATCGACCTTTATAACTAACCAGTGAATGCGACGCCTTAGCAGCGAAGCGTATGAGCCTCCTTGGGAATGCGTATCCCAAACCGGAGAAATATAGGTTTCTTCCTCTCAGTGGGTTCACCGCGTTAATCGACCACTTCTTCAAACAGTAAGAAACATTAAAGTAGGGGTAAATACAAAAGATCCCATTGGGTCGAAGTGTTGCTGGCTGTGAAACTGCCGATCCCGTGGGAATATCAGGATAAATAGTAGCATAAGTTACTGTGAATAATCAATGTATCCTCATATCAAGTTTCATCTAAATCGGTCCAGTAGTTTTGGAACCTATTCGTTACAAACATACAAAAAAATAAAAACAGCGCCAGCAAAAATGAAGGAAGCTTGCCTAAACGCTGGGTCTAAAAACTTGGAAAGGACAAAATTCTAAATTGGCTTCCCCAAGAACAAAGTGTTCGGATATTATTTTATCATTTTACTTTGTTTATTTTGAATACCTTACCTCGTCATGTTTAGGGTAACAAGTAATCAATTATTAAAAATTGCAATGTTTTTAGTGTTCTATCTATATGATCATTGGAAATTCGAATCCAACGATCTCTATTATGATTGATTACTTTATCATAATTGCGTTGTAAGTTCCATAACTACCTATATTGATTCCAAGCAAGTGACATGAATCGATCAAAACGCAATTGGAACGAAATCAATGCATAAGTAGTAAATACGAGTAGGACCTTAGTTGGACTAAAGCTTATGGAAGTACATATCCTGACACTCCAATAATTTGTTGTTATTATCCTTGCTGTACTAGTTACAGAATCAAAACAATTTTTTTTTATAAAAAATGTATAAGTGCAATCCATATCGTCTATGAAAGCAGACATTGTCCTTTATACAGGAATTCCTTAGTGACCACTAATAATATTTTTGACGTGATAACGTTTTATAAATTGGTGAACACCTGTAATCTCAAAAAAGTGTGACGTCACGCGTCGTTACTGGAACGCCTCATGTTATTGACAAGGTAACTATAGCAACGTTTTATCGTTGCCATGGTTACCATCAATGTTTTCTTATGACGTTATCACGTAAAATTATCGTCCGGAAACAGACTTTACAGACAACCATTTTTTTTTTAAATATTCCCACGGGATTAACGCAGGTTAGCCCGTGGGGTAGGTACCTATAGCCAGTAGGTACAATATTTTATTGATTTGTTTCCAGGTTGTTAGCCCGTAACATGAAGACTGAAGTGGTTGATGTAACATTCAGTTACAACAACAACATTCCGGAACCGGAAGGACCTATAGACCTATCAGTGAACAAACACTATCAATAAGTCTGAATATTGTGATAATTTGTAATAAATAATTGTTTATTTACTTCTGTTTACTTTGTTTTATTTACTCTCGTAGAGCTTAAAACAATGTTTTCAACGCAAGCAAGATTCTAAAGTCCTGTCAAAAATAAAATAAAATAAAGCTATATGCATTGTTGGGTTTTATTTTCGTTACAGAATTTCTTGATTCGGTCGCCGCGCTCATAGCTATGTAATAGATGTCATCTTCAAGCGCGTCTCCCCGAGGTATGGAGGTATGGAGGAAGGCTGGCAACATTTCCCCTCTGGATGGCCAGACTGACCCTTTGAGCGAAGAAGCCACCAGCCCTCCGATCACCAGACACCTCGATTAGACTCGCGCCGAGGTCCCTAACACAGAGGTTTCGGGACCCCAAGATCCCAAAGTCTCCACCCCTATCGGGACGAACATAAAACGGTCCGCCAGTTCCGAATACTTGCTAGACTAAAGGGACTCCGCGTTCGCAGCCGCCGCACCAGCTCGTCCTGACGTTGCCGGTATATGGGAAGCTGCCAGAGTGTCCACACAGGTGGCATCCCACACCAACGACATCTCTTGCCTCCAAAGAATGAGCGTTAAGCCGTCGGGTCTCTTGCCATCAGAGCGAACAATACCGTTTGGTTTGGTTCAGCTTTAGTTGAAGTTTAAAGTCTTTCAACTCTTTAATTTATTAGGGCCCTACCTCAACGGAACGCTATGGCGACATCGTTGGCTACGTATCCATGACTACTTCTGGCTACCCTAGGTCGCCAAATAAAGTAGCAAATGGCTACTGTCTATCACAAAAAAATAGAGTAGCCAATAGCTACTGTCTATCACAAAAAATAGAGTAGCCAATGGCTACTGTCTATCACAAAAAACAAGTGCGTCCTTCCTCTTTGGCGACCTCGTTGGACACAGAGTAAGGCGCAGCTGCGGCTACGTCGCCAGGACGACAGAGTATCCAGTCTACACATAGCGGCGCGTCGTTAAATTCGTAGCACCGCTTCCAAACTGGCGACGTCGCTACACCGTCGCCAGGTAACCATACATCCATACATACTACGGAACCATACCATTCGTATTAAAATATATGGTTCCATAAATTTCAATACGAATTAGTTGGATATGCAACCGGCGACGTCCCCATGGCTTCCGGTGAGGGAGGGCCCATACAAAATCAAACAACAACTATAGGTACATTGAAAACATAATTTATTAATAAATAAATAAATATTTTGTACAACTTAATTACAAGAAGAAGAGCTTTAAATGTTATTTGGTAACATTTCGTAATTTGGCGGTAGCTTTATAAATACCCACTTTAAGCGTCGACCAATCAGCGGTCAGTGCGCAAGCGCGGCCTTCATCGGCGACGCTGATTGGTGCATTGCCACGCGCTCGCGACTTGCGACGCTCTGATTGGTGCACTTTATATCTATTATTAATTTATAACAATTTACATTCTTTTCAAGACTTTTTGCTGGTATCAAAGTTGTTTTTAAAGCAAAATTCCTGATTAAACATTATCAGATATTTCCACCGTCTCATTATTTAATTATATTAGCACAATACATTTAAATAAAAACTAATTGATGTAGATTTTATCATAGAATCAAATACCTTTACAAGTATAATATACAACAAATATACAAAATACAGATCTTAAGACAATCACAGAACATTCAAAGCATAAATAATTATAAAATTGAATATATAAAAACTAATTGAAGGCTTGTGTTTAAACTAGGCTTAAAATCCGGTTAATCGAATCAAGGATTCAAAATCGAAAAATTTCTAAACTAGTTCAGAAATCATCGACAGATGGCGCTATTTGAGTCTGAGATTGTCTATGGCCAAGGGTCATCGACTAAAAGCATTTGGACACTTTGGCATAGTAACTTAAAATTCCTCGGTGTATTTCGAGACCCATGTCAATCGATAGAGAGCATTTTGGCGAACAAATAATGCCTTCACACCAAACCGCTAAAGCGCGTCGGAAACGGGATATTTAACCAAAGTTGGTGTGCTATAATTTTGCAAAAATGCGCGGTGCATTTCGAGACTCATACCTATTGATAGAGGGCTTTACGGCAAACTAATAATGCCTCCACACCGAACCGCTAAAGCTAAAATGCTTGTACAAAATATGTACATTTTAGCTGCCAAGGATTATTAAACTAACATTTTTAGACAGTTTTTCTCAGAGAAATGCAGGTACGAACGTCAAATTTTATGGTTTTTCTACATAATACGTTAAGATGTCAAAAATGTCAAATAACTAGGGGTTATTTGACATTTTTGACATCTTATTAGGTATCAGCTGACATAATAATAGGTAATTTAATTTCGACAAAAAATCTCAAAATATACAGGGTGAATTTTTTATGTGGGCCTTCAGGGCTATATCCTAAACTAAAAGAGATAGCGAAAAATGCTGAAAGGAGTTGCGTGCCCGATTTTGATAAAAACTAAAACTGCATCATTAGTATTTCGAAAAAGTGAATTATATTCACAGTTTTTGTAGGTCAACCTTCGCAAGCCTACCGAACTTTACGGCCGGTCGACAGTGGTCATAGAAATGTTTATTTTTTTTAATATCGCCTCTGAAGAGCGCCATCTATCGATGCATAGTGGAGTTAGTCCTCTAGAAATCCCAATTACCGACAATTTGAGATCTTTAAAATATACGCGATTTTGCCTGCGAGTTTAATGCCTTTAATGCCTTAGGCTTCAAAATAGTGAGTAACTATGGACAGAAAATATGTAGGTATCCTATAAAATGGCACGGTTGTTTTTGGCACTTTAAATTATATAGAAGCTTATGTGTAAGACGATATTTATGACGCGTATTTAAATATTAAAATTTAAATTTATCCACTCAGTCTCAAATACTGAGTGGATAATTTCAGGCCAATTATTGTAAATCAAATTAAATGAAATTGCATTCCAATATCATTCAGATTGCTTTGTTTTTTTATTTATAGTAATTTACAAATGGTGTTTGCAATAAAGAATTTATCTATCCATCTATCAGATTGCATTTTGATTACAAAAAAAATATTCTTGGTTTTTTGAGAATACGACTGACTTTGAGGGTATTTTGAGCTACGTTGAAGGGTATTTGTAATCGAAATGCAATCGGAATGATTTGGGAATGTAATTTGAACAATTTTATTTACGAGAATTGGCCTTCTGTTAGGATCATGTCTAACAGACTTAGCTCCCATACAGCATCAGCAATCTATACAATTCCAGGTCTCTGATTCAGTAACACTATTTGAGGATTTCGATCGCGAAATAGCGTTTATTTATGAAAATATGAATGGAAACCAAACAAAATAAATAATAATAAATAAATATTTCAGGACATATTACACATCGCCATCCAGCCCCAAGCTAACCAACTTAATGCTTGTGTTATGGGTGCCAGATAACGGATAAACTACTTATATACTTTTTTTTTTGTAAATATATACATATTATACATATAGGAAACACCCAGAACCAGAAACAAGAATTTATGGTCAGCATAAATACTTGTTCCCGGCGGGAATCGAACCCGCAACCTTCTGCGTCGCAGTCGGGTGTTCGCCCGACGCGCCACAGAGGTCGTCAAAATAGATATATGAGAATACAAAATCCACTAACGGACTAAGATTTTCGATAGTTGGATAAATTTTTAAATAATTTATGAATTATTTGAGGCTTGAACTTAAATATACTCTCACTATTATTTATTTAGACAATAATGACTAGCATTAAAGCGTTCGTCCGCAATAATTAATAAAAAACATGTGCGCATTTATTATCTAAAAGTAAATATAGTGTTTAAAAAATCATTTTGATAGAAATTTATAAAAGCTAACATACATTAGAAATGAAACTATCTATCAAGCATTGAATACACACAATATGCTCGTGAAAAGCATGATTTTTTGCTCGCGACAACGAGCACGTGCTCATTTTATGCTTATAAATGTGCAGCGTATGCTAAAAACGAGCATGTTTGTTCGCTACAAAGACGAAGACCACAAAAAGGCACCATTTATTCATAATGCACTTCTTATTGCTGATAAACAAATATTTCATTATACTAGATGTCGCCACTAGCAAGGTTTAATAATTTTTAGATAATTTGTTGCATTTGTGAACAGAAATTGACAGCTTTTCGTTGCAAAATATCGTCTTTATTTTGTCTCAAACAACGAAATAAACGATTATGTAGCACAATTGCCTTTTGTTACATTATGTTACTAGCAACATTGACGTGATAACGTCTTAAAGGAATGCACTCACAAAAAAGTGTGACGTCATCGGTCACGTTCCGTTATTAACAAGGTAGCCATAGCAACGTATTGAAGTATGCAAAATGGTAATGTGTCAGGTTCTGTTGACATGAAATGGTAACCATAGCAACGTATTATTTCATCAATGTTTTCCACGTAAAATTATCGTCCCTAAAACGACTTTACAGACAAGCTTTTATTTTACGACTTTACTTTTTTAAAGCAACTGCGCTAATTATGAAAACTGTAACTATAGTACTGTTACTGTAACTATAGTTTTTAAGAAGCTTTACAAAAAAATAAAAAAATAATGTTGAGGTTGGCAGCGAAAACTCTAACGAGACGATTCGCGTTGAGCCAAACTGGCCGGAAGTCGCAGAGGACCGCGATGGCTGGAAAGAGAAAGGCTTTTGCCCAGCAATGGGACAATTCTGGCCAGTAAAAAACAGCAAAATGATCCTATAATTCATCAACTGCTCCGACAGATGGCGCCATATTAAAAATGTATGAAGAAACCGCCGGGCGGTCACTTCTGCCAGCTGAGAGGGGTTCCGTTTTTTTCCTTTCGAGGCACGGAATCCTAAAAACTGTTAATTCCTGAATGGTTTCCTTGCTAGTGGCGCCCCGTAGCGTGTATATTGTGAACTATTATAACGGCGGTGGTTCCCTGATGCCGTCGCTGTGTCGCGTGCGTCCCGCCATGTCTAGGATGGCCTTCGCTTCCGGATTCTTGTCTAGGCAACTCTCGTCGCGTTCATCCTGGGAAGTGAAAGGATGTGAAATGTTATCGCGTCTATAATCCTACCAATAACACTGTTGACTACAGCAGAGATGTTATAGCAATGGAGGAGAAGACAGAGATACCAGTCAAGAGACAGCCATCTGGTTTCCTAATGAAGAGAGTAGAGATTCAGTGGGGGAAAAATCCCAGAATATTCCAGAGACTGAAGTTCATCTTGATTTCTACTTAGATTCTTCATTGAATGTTGAGCGCTACAGAGAAGAGAATAGAGATACTGTGGGGAAAGAATCAGAGTATATGTAGCCTATAGCCTTCGCGATAAATGGACTATTCAATTTTTCAATTCTATCCAGTAGTTCCTGAGATCAGCGCGTTCAAACAAACAAACTTTCAGCTTTATGATATTAGTATCTACATAGATAAATTAATAGGTATGGCAAAAGGAGCAGGCTCAGCAAATGCTGTGAAACGCAGCTGCACAGCGCTGGTTTTTAGCCTGACCCTTTCTCTATATTACCCGCAGTATGAATCTACACTAATTTTATAAAGAAGAAAGTTTTTTTGTTTGTTTGTTTGTTTGTAACGAGTAGGCTCCCAAACTACTGGACCGATTTTGATGAAACTTGGCATGATTCATTGGGAGTGACATAGGCTACTTTTTATCCCGATATTCCCACGGGATCGGGAGTTACGCGGGTGAAACCGCGGAGCGCTGCTAGTAGATAATAAGCTAACATTTATTTTCAATATCCCTGAGTCCGGTGCTAAGTTGCTGTCTGCCCATCAATGCGAGGAAGTTCCTGTCAGACTTGCGCTGGTCCAAGACGCTGGAGTGCGAACTCAATGACATCAACTGCGGGGTAGGACGGGTAGTGGGGTAGGATGTATGGGCACATGAGTAAAGAATAGAACCAGAGACTAAGGTCTAAGGGTCACGGAGATAAACCGGTTTATACTGGCTCGGTCAGTGCCTCGGGCACTGACCGAGCAGGGCTGTCACACTCGCATGCGAGCAGTAACATCACGTGTTTGTTATTGTTTAATAATAATATACTGTTACTAATTTGATCTTAAGTAGAGAGGGAGTGAGTGTGGACTAGGCTTGTGTGATGGTGACGAGTAGAAGACTTGTATAATTTTCATTCTTTCGGAGGAAGGGTGGGTGAGTGAGTGAGCGAGTGCTCCAGTCTAAGCAACTAGGCTTGTGTTATGGTGCCCAGACGCGAGTGATAGTATGGTTATATGTATAATACTACTTGTAAATACGCAACGTTTATCTATTTAACATTCGGTTCTGTGACAGTAATACTTTCCGGAAAGTCATAATTTCTGATATAGGTATTATGTTCATCATTCATTTATTTTTTATTTGTCATCGCGTCAAAATAAACGCCCGTAATTAAAGTTTTTTTTTATTTAATATAATCCAACCGTGACAACCCTAAATGAGTAAGTATCAATTTTGACAGCTCCGAACAACCTTAGTCTCTGGTTCTATTATTTACTCATGTGGTATGGGGCAGTAAGGTAGGAAGGTTCCTATAGCGATCTAAGACGCACAACCAATCTAATATTCCATACGTTTACCCCCTTATTATTAACTAGCGACCCGCTCCGGCTTCGCACGGCTATATTATGCATGTATTATACATATAAACCTTCCTCTTGAATCACTCTATCTATTAAAAAAAACCGCATCAAAATCCGTTGCGTAGTTTTAAAGATCTAAGCGTACAAAGGGAAATAGGGACGGCGAAAAGTGACTTTATTATTATTATGTTTTATACTTTTTGCACTTTTACTGATGTCAGACAGTGAACTGACACGAAATCTGCAGGGCAAGCATGAGCCGAGGATACAATTACGTCCACCCGTTATGTCCTCTGTCAAGGGAGAAAATTATTTTGTACATCTGCCAAAGCACGGCAAAAGGGGAAAGGATAAGTATATGCCCATTGGGCATAACACGTGGACATCAATACCATGGGGACTTATGGAAGACAATAGAGTAAAATTAAGTTAAATTAAACTTGACGCTGGCAAGATGTGCAGCATAGAATATGCACAATCGCATCCACCAATAGAAGAAAAAAAAACAAATGACATTGACAAGAATGACCAGCACGGATGTATTAAAAAACGAATTTATTAGGTTGATTTCCGATGACATTCAATGTACTCTGTGGTTTTCTTATAATGGCAATAATTACGGGGATAAGCGTTTCCCCCGTTTTGTCTACCGTGGATAGTTTATCCACCCTTGCGCCCATGCTCGGGGGGTGGACAAAACTGACAGAGGGAAAGACTATTTTGTTCTTTTTCTGTTGATAAAATGTCTCCGGCCCTGCTGGTGAACATTTTTCGAGTTTTTTTGTAAACTAGTAAATTGTACTTTTACTAATAAAATTATCAGTTTCCTAACTTTATTGCGTTTTACAAATATTTAGGCTGAATATGTCTAGTGTCCTGGAATGTCTAAAACTAATACGTCCAGTATCAAAATGTCTTAAAATGTCTAATCCTAAATTACCCAGTGTCTAGGATTGGTAGTGGGGTAGGATTTATGGGGTAATAGGGTAGGTAGTAAGGTAGGGTAGTGCAGTTAGCCCATAGCCATCTAGTACGCACAAATTTTCAAATTTTCAATACTTTTACCCCCTTATTAATAAAGTTAAAATATGTTTTGTACCTTTTGCACTTTTATTAATGTCAGATGTTCTTTGAACAACGTTTTCAGACAAATATTTAGACGCAGTTGAGTTGAGTAATTTCGTTTGCGCGATTCAGGACTTACCGATTCCTTGAGCGAGAGCGGTCTGTCTCCAACACCCCAAACTTCCAAGCTCTTGATACGGAAGGTGGGTTCCTTACTGAGCCGCTTGTACCCTCTGTATGTGATGCAAGTATCGGCGGAGGAACCCTCGCCGAAAGGGTCCGCGTTCACCCATATACCACCGAACTCTAATTGCCCGCCCATTAGCTAAAAAAATAAAAAAACACTTCTAAAAAATCAAATGGCACCTTTCCAATAAAAAAAGAATCATAATAATGTGTTTAGGTATAAACAAAAAGTCAACCCTCGCCAAACGGGTTCGCGTTCACCCATATACCACCGAACTCAAATTACCCGCCCAATTGCTTAAAAATTGAAGAAAAAAAAACATAAAAAATCCAAATGCCACCACCATTTTCAACTTGAAAATAATAATAGTTAAAATCTGTTTAAAAACAAAAAGTTAACCCTCGCCGAACGGGTCCGAACCGAATGTTTACCCATAATATACCACCGAACTCTGATTGCCCGCCCATTAGCTCACATTAGCTAAAAAAACATTTAAAAAATTCAAATGGCACCATTATCCCCTCTTCAATAAAAAAAAGTCTCTTTATAAATTAAAAGTTATGTCTGAACAACCATAAAAAATATCAGCTGAATTCAGAAAATCCCTTTTTTTTGAGTCGGTTTAATAGTAGATTCTTATGAGTGTAAAGTCTGAAATAGACAACATATTTATAAAGATCAAGCTCTAAAAGAAATTATTCTACTATTGTTACTACTATTTTTATCACTTGACATTGGTATTATAGACAAAAGAAAAACAAATGATGCGAAGGAAGGAAAAGGTCAGAGAGCTAGTTGTGGCGCCATCGTGTTAATTATTTTATAATATTTCATGTGTCTATTTATATTTCACTCGCGTAACTCCCGATCCCGTGGAAAATCGGGCTTAAAAGTAGCTTATGTTATTCTAAATGAATCACTTTATCTGAGCTTTATCCTCATACCAAGTTTCATCAAAATCGGTCTAGTAGTTTCGGAGCGTATTCGTTACAAACAAAAAATAACTCTTTCCAATTTATTAAATTAATATAGAAAATGACGCAGTGGCTTCGTGATATTTGAACCGTTTAGTTGTCTCCCAATTCATTTATGTTTACTATTAGTTTAAGAATATAAAAATGTGGTTCATTCTGTCGCTGTGACTTCGTGATATTTGAACCGTTTAGTTGTCTCCCAATTAATTTCTGTTTACTATTAGCTTAAGAATATAAACATGTGGTTCATTCTGTCGCAGTGGCTTCGTGATATTTGAACCGTTTAGTTGTCTCTCAATTCATTAATGTTTACTATTAGTTTAAGAATATAAAATGTAGATTAGGTATAGTGCAGGTAAAATATGCTATTATATAAATCTAAGATTATTTTTAGTAGAATAAAAGTAATTATGGCAACTTGCACAAGTCGGACGAAGCCAAAAAAACAAAAAGTACTCACCAATCCATTAGGCAATGTTTTAGTATGATGATTCATATATTGATAATGATTATTATAATTCGTAGCTTCATACAATCTCATCTTCGGTGCTAAAGTGAAGAGGAATGAACCATCGTTCCCAATGAAGTTGGGCCCGATGGCCCAGGCTTCCGACGCGTAACCTCCAAATATATACCCACTGTTGTCTTGTATTATTATGACAGAGGGCCCTTGATCTTGAATACGGCCTGAAAATAGGGGAAAAAAGTAAGCTTAGCATAAAATTTAATCCTTAAGGTGAACGCAGATTGATCAGAGCCGAAAGAATCGAATTTTTGCCGTCCACGGGAAAAGGTACCTTAAAATAATAGAGATAAGGTTTATATTTCCGTCCATATTTATATTAACGTCATCAGAGTCGACCGCATCGTCAGAGGCGGCCGACTCTGAAATATAAATGGACCTTATCTCTATTAATTTAAGGTACCTTTACCCGTAGACGGCAAAAAATCGATTGTTTCGGCTCTGATCAGTCTACGTCCAGCTTTAAGAGGAAAGGGTACCGGTCGCTCTCTCCATGTAAACGTAGTTGACTGTTTTCTACCTGGAAATTAGAGCAAATGTTTTGCCCCTATGTTTTGTTTTTAAAATCTTAATTTCTATGATAATTAGAAAATATTTGTATTATTTATGTATACAGTTTGCATCCCTATGTCTTATAAACTTAATAAATTATTTAAAAAAAACTAAAAAACATAAAATCTTCATATAAATCAATTAAAAACAAAATCATAAACTACATCAGGAAAAATCAACTCAAAAAAATAATATCTTCTTATAAATTCCAAGCAGTCAATGGCTTCATTATTTTCTCAATACCTACACTAATACTTATAATAATACCTAAACTTTAAACGTTAATACCTAAACTTACTATTAGGGAGTATTGTTTTAACTCTACTCCAACGCCATCTACATTTAGAATGGAGAAATATAGTTAAAAACTGCAATAAATAACTTAGTTACATCACATTTTATACAATTTTTGTATTGATATTTCTCCCAAAAAATATTTGATATACAGGGTTATTGGTTATTATACTAGCAAGCCGTTGGGAGCTGCTTCTGTGCACCTTAACAAACAACTTTTGTTCTACGACATTTGGAAATTAAAAAAAAAATTAAAAAATTTGAGGTTATGTAAATTCAGCAACAGCTGATTTTTTAAAACAAAGGTCATTCATACTAAGAACAGTAGATAAAACTTAAGAAAATTAGTAAAATTTTAAGGTTAATGACCTCTCCGTGTAAGGAACAGCTGATTTTCAGGTGAAACCTAACCTCAAAAAATTAAAAAAAAAAAATCGAATTTCTAAAGTCATAGAACAAAAGTTGTTTGTTTAGGTGCGCAGAAGTAGCCCTCAACGGCTTGCCGGTATAATTACTACTAACCCTGTATATCGGATATATTTTGATATATATCCATTGATTTATATCCTTTTTTTTTATATCCTATAATTTCCAATAACCCTGTATATCCATTGATTTATATCCTCGAACCCTGCATGTTATCAATAATTAAATGTACCAACCTGCCATTGTAGAGAATGATTCACCGTGAATGTGCGACGAGAAGAGGAACCTCCATTTGTGGCGATGTTTGACAGGAAGATGGCTGTTCAGCCAGGCGATGTGAGCGAGGTCTATGAAGGCGGGGTAGTCGGGGAACGCGTCCAAACCTTTGATAAACATACATGTTAATAAACCACATCATCAGCATAATTGCAGACCCACCAATAATAAAATTACTATTATTGGAATGTTTTTACCCGACTTCAAAAAAGGAGGAGGTTCTCAATTCGGTCGTATGTATGTTTTTTTAATGGATTGTAGTGTAATGACGACGCCATCATAGTTTAAGCAATAGTTACTATGTACCTACAATACCACCGACGATGATATAATACTTATATTTAAAGTAAATAGATGAATATTGTATTTCAGTAATATGATTCATTCCTAGATAACTATATTAGTTAATTCTTATCAATTTTGTAAGTTAATAGAATATACCAAATATGGCACCGCAACGAGATATGTAACATCACTACATAGTATATAAAACAAAGTCGCTTTTTCTGTCCCTATTTCCCTTTGACCGCTTAGATCTTTAAAACTACGCAACGGATTTTGATGCGGTTTTTTTTAATAGATAGAGTGATTCAAGAGGAAGGTTTATATGTATAATACATGCATAATATAGCCGTGCGAAGCCGGAGCGGGTCGCTAGTCTATACTTAATATTATAAAGCTGAAGAGTTTGTTTGTTTGAACGCGCTAATCTCAGGAACTGCTGGTTCGAATTGAAAAATTCTTTTTGTGTTGGATAGTCCATTTATCGAGGAAGGTTATAGGCTACTTTTTATCCCGATATTCCCACGGGATCGGGAGTTACGCGGGTGAAACCGCGGAGCGCAGCTAGTTTATTAATAAGGTACAAACTACGTCATTACCTACTAGCATTAAGTAGTATATAAGGGCATATTAATCTCACATTAAAACAGTTATTACCTGGAAGTCAAGTCTTTCACTTAAACCTTCAGTCCGCACATTTCAGGATGTTCGCGCATATCTTCTATGTTTATAAACCGATTTTTCATTGTAATAATTTTTGTTCGATAAATTCATGAGTTAAGACTTTAGACTTCAACTAAAGCAGGTGCCTAGAATCTTGTTTGTGTTGAAAACATTCTAATAACAGCCGTTTTATAGCTCTACGGTGGGTCTGCAATTATGCAGCGGACCGTACATACCTTAGTTTCGTCACCTCAAGTGAATAGAGTAAAGAAAGTATATTTATTATGTCAGAAAAACACAGCGCTAGATGGCCTCTTACTAGATGGATAGTTGGCACAACGGTCACTATGCCGGACTGCTTAACACAGGGTTGCGGGTTCGATTCCCGCCTCAGACATGTATATGCTTAGATATTTATTTGTCTGTTTCTATATTATTATAAGTATACAGGATGATTTTTTATCCTTCCTTATTTCCTCTGATTTGCCATACTATGTTTGTTTCCAAAGATTGATCTCTATCAGCAAGACTATCGATTAGTATAAAAAATACGATGATTTTTTTTTTACAAAATCAACAGGTTCGATTCCTGGCCAGGGTAAGAAGTTTTTCAAAAATCTAATGATGCAGTTTTTTGTCAAAAGTCAAAATTTTTTATTTCTTTGGACGCTAAATACATTAAATTTTTTTATATAATGATCACTTAAAATCGTCTTAAAAACTAAGTTAGGATGTGTTTTTGTCAAAATCGGGCACGCAACTCCTTTCAGCAATTTTCGCCATCTCTTATAATTTAGGATATAGCCCTGAAGGCCCACATAAAAAAATCACCCTGTATTTTTACAAAAGAAAAGTATATAAGTAGTATATCCGTTGTCTAGCACCCATAACACAAGTCTAGTTACTTAGCTTGGGGCTTGATGGCGGTGTGTAAAATGTACTACAATATTTATTTTTAATGATTTTTATTTTAATTTTTAGCCTAGTGTGGAATCTACCATATTATGTTCTGTATTATGTAATTATCTTTTTTTAATAATAATATTTATTTAATATTTTATTACCTTCTGGTTTTGGTAGTAGAGAGACAGATCCAAATATAGGCGGCGAATTACTCTCACCTTCATCCCTCTCAATTCCATATAGATTGATAAACACACTCTCTGACATTTGATTTAATAGCGTGTTTGATAATAACCTGAAAGGAACAAACACTGAGATTTAACGCTTTTGCTGATAAACTTTTACTGATCAGGCAATCCTCGTAAATAACATTGTTTAAATTACATTTCGATTGGATTTCCATTGCAAAAATACCCTATAAGTAGCTTAAATACACGTGGTATATGTTGCTAAGCAATATAAAGATCTGTTCACTCACGAAGGCGCGCCCTTCCACACCTTATGAATGTTGTTGTAAACATAATCTTCTTATATATAAAAATGAATCGCAAAATGTGTTGGTAAGCGCATAACTCAACAACGCCTGGACCAATTTGGCCAATTCTTTTTTTAGAGTATTCCATAAGGTACGAGGATGGTTCTTACGGAGAGAAAAATTTAAAAAATTGCCTGAAAATGTCTAAAAACAACACTTTTCTATACTCCATACCATACAAACGATTCGTAAAAATACAAGTCAATAAGAACTTTAGTACCATAACATAAAGTTCAAGTTTTAATGGAGAGGTTCCGGGAAGGCAAAACAATTGAGTGACGTATAAATATTGATGTCAATTGGGTCGCGGTGTTAGTAACAGTTGCCAAGCTACACCTAAACGGCTGAACCGGTTTGTATGATTTTTAACCCCCGACGCAAAAACGACGGGGTGTTATAAGTTTGACGTGTCTGTGTGTGTGTGTGTGTCTGTGTGTGGCATCGTAGCTCCCGAACGGCTGAACCGATTTTGATTTAGTTTTTTTTTTATATGGCAAAACAACGTTTGCCGGGACAGCTAGTCTGTATATAATTCTATCTCTGTTGTATGCTGTCTCTACTGATAGTCTTCACACACACATTAAGACATCTTGTTAGCACGTGCGACACTCATATTAATGCGCACCGAGAAAATTTACCCTGGAGGGGCGCGCCTTCGTGAGTGAACAGATCTGTACCGACAACTACGAGATTCCATTCAGCCACGATTGTAGATCGGAATACCAAAGTGAGTCAGTGGGGCGTTAGTGGTGTTATGATAGAATAGTTAACATTATGAGAATAATGGCGCGCCGGGGAAACACCCGACTGCGACGCAGAAGGTTGCGGGTTCGATTCCCGCCGGGAACAAGTATTTATGCTGACCATAAATTCTTGTTTCTGGTTCTGGGTGTTTCCTGTATGTATAATATGTATATATTTACAAAAAAAAAAAGTATATAAGTAGTTTATCCGTTATCTGGCACCCATAACACAAGCATTAAGTTGCTTAGCTTGGGGCTGGATGGCGATGTGTAATATGTCCTGAAATATTTATTTATTTATTTATTTAATACCAGTGGGCATATTTTTACTGGACGGACTAGAATTTGGCACAATGGTCACCATGCCGGACTGCCAAACACAGGGTTTCGATTCCCGCCTCAGACAAGTATTTATGCTAAGATATTTGTCTGTGGTCTGGTTATACTAGCTTTTATCAGCTTCCTCCGCGTAGAAGTCGAAAATAGACCAAGTAAACACGTTATCCCATACAAACTTTGCCTCCCTTTTCCACCTCCTTAGGAGTACAATTTCGGAAAATCCTTTCTTATCGGATGCCTACGTCATATGAAGAACACACCCTCCAAGTTTCAGGTCTATACGATCAGCGGTTTAGGCTGTGCGTTGTTCCGTCAGTCAGTCAGTCATTCAGGACAAAGCATTTTATATGTATAGATGTATATGTTTACAAAAGAAAAGTATATAAGTAGTATATCCGTTGTCTAGTAGCCATAACACAAGTCTAGTTACTTAGCTTGGGGCTAGATGGCGATGTGTGGAATGTCCTAATTTTTTTTTTGACATTTAATGTCTATTGCGATTCTATCGACACTCTATTGAAACACAATTGTGTTAGCAGACTTAGGCCCCTAGTACCTACAATACAACTCACCACCTATGAAGCTGTCTTGCCGCACAATACGTCTGTGTAGCTTCCTCATCCGTAGACACAGTGGCTGCCAATGACTCGCCAAGTGACTGCACAGGGCCAGGTTTGCCTCTGAACCCTTTCTTGGCCCACATTTGGGCTTCCTGGCTGGAGGAGGCTTTGAGGATCTTTATAAAAGTCGAGGCTATGCTTTCGCAGTACTGTTGGGCAGAAAAATAGAATAGACATTTAATAGAAGAGCACATAGACAAGAAAAAAAGGAAATAAAATTCATACATTAGTTCCTAAAAGATCATACATTAGTTCCTATAATGGCCAGGTTTATTAAAATCTACGTTGTAAGTCTTACCTCAAAGATTATATTAAATGTATAAACAAAATGAATTAATGTAAAAGTGGAAAAGTAGCAGTCATTAGGTAAAGTTAGCAATCGTTAGATATTGCTAGACCAAGTTACTTATAGACATCTATAAGTTAGCAGTCGTAGGATCGAGTTAGCAGTCGTCAAATCAAGAAAGCAGTCTTTAGATCAAAATAGCAGTTTTAAGATTAAGACAGCAGTCGTTAGATAAAATTAGAAGTTGTAAGATCACGATAGCAGTCGTCAGATCAATTTAGCGGTCGTCAGATCAAGCTAACAGTCGTCAGGTCAAGCTAACAGTCGTTTGTTAAAGATAGCAGTCGTTTGGTCCAGTTAGCAGTCGTCAGGTCAAGTCAGTTAGAACTACTTACTTCTCTTAAAAGCTGATAGGGCAGTTCAGTTGCTTCGTTATACACGTGCCCCAAACTGTTGTATAACACCATCATTCTTTCATCGTTGCCGCCTGAAAAACAATGTCAATTCACTTATAAATAAGGTTTTAATCAGACATATCAATGTCAATCAGAGGTAGACCTCTTTGCGAAATGATCTTGACCAAACGAAAGCTTCCTGCCTGGCTTCAGTCCTTATTTTGTTAAAACCGGACGTTTGGACAACTTTGCAGTTCCCACGGTCATAGGCAGACTAATTTATTTATAGGTTCAAGTCGTGAAAACCTTAGAAAATACCTGTGAAGGGGATTAAAGTTCGGGGGAATATGCCACTACATTTCCTACTACTATCCCCAATTTGGTGGCATTGCATTCATAAGCATTCTAGTTTGGATATTATTATACTTTGGAGGATAACTCAACTTTTAATTCCCATTATCCCCAAATTAGATAATCAGTTTGAGGGTTAATGGGATTATCAATTTGAGGGTTAATGTGATTATCAATTTAGGGGAAAAGTCAAAGTCAAAAAAATTATTAATTTGGATGCCTAATACATTTTGTACAAAGATCACATAGAAACGTCTTAAAAACTAAGTTAGGATGTGTGCCTTCGGAACGCACCCACCAATGAGAAGAAGGCACAAGAAACTCATGGGATAATGCCATAAAGATTCCCACTATCCCCCATTTGGGGGATAGAGGTAATACCCCCCTAAAAGGAATTAAAGAGTTATCGTTACAGTGTATAGCCGTAGTAGGTAACTTACCTCTTACATTATAAACGTATAGTTCAGCGAATCTATTGAAGTCGACAGTCGAGGACTTGTTGCCGGCGGAACCGAACAGGAAGTTGGTCAGGTACTGCGCCAGACGAGGGTCTATTTGTGGACCCCAGAATTTCTACAAAATAATACATTTTTATTTAATTAAACTTATATTCTATTTTTTTTATAGTGCATGGCTATCTGAAAATATTTTTAAATGACAAATGCGTGTTCAAAAATTGAGACGAGACTCGAGACGCATTTTTCCTTTCAAAATATTCTTAATATTATATTGACGTCTTATATTGTACCGCGGCTTTGCTCGCCATTTCATCCTGATAAGGGTGCAATTTCGAAAAATCCTATCTTAGTGGATACGATACTTCACAAAGAACACACCCTCCTTTTTTACCCGACAACGGCAAAATAAGGGTTATGTTTTTGTGTTTCTAGGTCCAGCGGTATAAGAGGTACGCAGTATTCATCCACAAATACGGATGAAAGCTAGTGTAACTATTGTTTTGGCATTATTCAATGTTACGAAGTTCAAATTTTGTTTTTTTCTATGTTTTTTGAATCTTAATTTCTATGATAATTAGAAATTGAAAAAAAAAAACCAAAACATAGGAGCATAGTCATGGCAGTTATAGGTTTTATGCAAAAAAATATTTGCTATAGTGTCATTATCCAGGGAGAAAACAGTCGACTACGTTTGTATGGGGAGAGCGCAGCCTTTCACTTTATGGGGACTCCTAAACGTTTGAGTATTCGGGGCACATGAGTGATACTCATGAGTTTGGGGGTTAGAATTAGCCCGGTTTGGTGGACTTCGTACTATCGTAGAAGAAAGCTAAACAAATCATTTATTCCGGGCCTAATCAGTCTTAACAAATAATTTATGTGACAGAGAACAAATAACATTCGTTTATTGAGTACCTACACGTTTCTACAATTTAATAAGGTAAAGTAAACTCTGTAATGGGACAGACGGGCGACGCCGAATGACGTCAAAACGTACGATTTGCGCCGGAAAGAGAAATGTATGGCAATTGCTTGCGATTATGTTTGTTTCCAAACACTGCCTGTAGTAGAACTTGTATACGGGCTGTTTTCCGCGATTAGACCCTTTTTAATTGGGTCCTTTTTGCGTGAAGATGGAGTAGGCTTGCCCAGCACCTACTACCCTCTCAGCTTAGTCGACTATGTCCAGAGGAGAGAACTTGTCAATACTTCTGGAGCCAACTAAGCCGCGGGTTTCATCACGATGTTTTCCTTCAACGTAAGAGCAATGTCAATTAGCGCACATAAATTTTTCTTAAGAAAAATACATTGGTGCACGGCCGCTCTGCCTGTAGTAGAACGTTTTAGTTTAGAAATTGTATGTACCAAACAGTGTTATACATTTCAATAATGAATATTGCAGTACATTCCACATATCACCATCTAGCCCCAAGCTAAGTAACTGGACTTGTGTTATGGGTGCTAGACAACGGATATACTACTTATATACTTTTCTTTTGTAAATATATATACTTATGATACATAGAAACAACTAGACTACAGACAAATATCTAAGCATAACTACTTGTCTGAGGCGGGATTCGGACCCGCAACCCTGTTAAGGGCAGTCGGGCATGGCAATTGGTTGCGATTATGTTTGTTTCCAAAGACTGCCTGTAGTAGAATATTTTTGTTTAGAAATTGTATTTACTAAACTGTGTTATACATTTATTATTTACCTACTCCGTAACAGTCGCAGTTCGCAAACAATAATACCAAAATACAATATTTTAGCAACACGTAATGTGTTGCAATAAACAACGTAGACGAACTATGAACGCGATTTGCAACGGACACGCTTGAACTAATCCAATTTGTACGGTCGGAGTCAGAATTGAAGCCTCGCCGTAGAGTTCTTCACTACATAGTATAAAACAAAGTCGCTTTCTCTGTCCCTATGTCCCTATATCCCTATGAATGCTTAAATCTTTAAAACTACGCAACGGATTTTGATGCGGGTTTTTTTAATAGATAGAGTGATTCAAGAGGAAGGTTTATATGTATAATACATGCATAATATAGCCGTGCGAAGCCGGGGCGGGTCGCTAGTTAATTACTATTATTAGGATGTTTTTACTCTAATTTTAAAATGCTTTGTCCTAACTGACTGACGCTTGACTGACGCGATGACGGATCAACGCACAGCCTAAACCGCTGATCGTAGAGACCTGAAACTTGGATGATGTGTTCTTTGTACGACGTAGGCATCCGATAAGAAAGGATTTTCCGAAATTCTACCCTTTAGGGAGTGAAAAAGGGGGGTAAAGTTTGTATGGACAATGTGATTCCTTGGTCCAATCCTATTAGAACCATTTTCGACTTCTACGCGTACGCAGTCACGGGCAAAAGCTAGTATCTTATCACTATCACTACATAGTATAAAACAAAGTCGCTTTCTCTCATCTTTCTCTGTCCCTATATCACTATGTAAGCTAAAATCTTTAAAACTACGCAACGGATTTTGATGCGGTTTTTTTAATAGATAGAGTGATTCAAGAGGAAGGTTTATATGTATAATACATGCATAATATAGCCGTGCGAAGCCGGAGCGGGTTGCTAGTAAATTCATAAGTTGCGACTTTAAACTTGAACTCGAGAAATACGTTATCTTGCTTAAGTTGAAAACATTCTAATATAATAGCAGTTTTGGAGCTCTACGGTGTGTCTGCAATTTTGACTCTGAACGTACGAACACACCTACGCTTATCATCATAAATCGAGAGCACAGATAAAAGCTATGAGCTTAAGGTGAAAGGGTACCTGCGCTCTCTCCATACAAACGTAGTCGACTGTTTCCCCCTTGATAATGACACTAGCACAAATATTTTTGTTGCATAAAACTTATAACTGCCATGACTATGCCCCTATGTTTTGTTTTTTAAATCTTAATTTCTATGGTAATTAGAAAATGAAAAAAATACCAAGACAGGGGTCATGGCAGTTATAAAAATATTTGTATCATTATCCAGGGAGGAAACAGTCGACTACGTTTGTATGGAGAGAGTGCCCGGTACCCTTTCACCCTAAAGATGGTGACAATTTGACTGACGAACCAATCGCGTGAAATGTCTTACAATTCGACCATGAGAAAGACTTATCGAGAAATCTCTGAAATTACAAGAGCTAGGAGTCTGAAACTTCCCATACTTCCTTTTAGGACGTAGATAGATAATAAATATATTTGTACAGCACAAAAAGGAACATAGAACACGATATACGCAAGCAAAGTAATAGCTAGAAAGCATAAGCTGCACAAATGCGCGGCCTTATCGCTGAAAGCGATCTCTTCCAGGCAACCTTCGATTGGAGAAGAACTGATTTAGCTTTTATGATAGGCAAGCACTAATATTTGATTTTTGGAAGAACGAAAAAGGGCTGTTAATGTATTCTGTGTTTAAAATAAATAGATATTTGCAAAATCACTACATAGTATAAAACAAAGTCGCTTTCTCTGTCCATATGTCCCTATATCCCTTTGTATGCTTAAATGTTTAAAACTACGCAACGGGTTTTGATGCGGTTTTTTTATTAGATAGAGTGATTCAAGAGGAAGGTTTATATGTATAATACATGCATAATATAGCCGTGCGAAGCCGGGACGGGTCGCTAGTAATTACATAAAAAAGTATTCTATCCGTTATCTAGCACCCATAACACAATCCTAGTTGCTTGACTTGAGGCTAAATGGCGCTGTGTGTGTATTCTGCAATATTAAAAAAACTTCATAAAACTTTGCCATTGACTTTGTTAAACCGAAAATGGAACGAAATGGCGTCATCAAACGAAAATAACTAAACGTATAAACAAACAATGAACTTGCGAAAATAAATATGAATTCATAATTAAAAATACACTTAGTTCCAGCTTACACTGGAGGTGACATGTCAAACAAAAAGTTTGCAAAGCGCTCCTGCATTAATCCGATACATCTCTTACGTTATTTTCTCTATTTATTTATTTTATTTTATTCCGAAGACAAGGTTTATTCTACTATGATCACCTGGGTACCCAAATTATACATTTTGTATCCAGAAATCACCTGCCGGCAAATCACCTAACTTATCAAATTCCATAAGATAAGATTATATACAGTGGTGGTCATATAATTAAGAACGCTGATATAAAAGGAAGATTTTTTCAAAATAGGACGCAAAACTAATTGCATGTATTTTTTTTTATTTCTCTCGGTATCGTAATACTTTTCCATAATACCACTGTATTTATTGATACACATGATTAGCTTAAAAATAAATAGACAAACTTTTTACACTACTTCTAAACATAGTATTCCTATTTATTGGCTGGTCACGTAATTAAGAACGCTAAATAGTGTATACCTTTGTTCAAATTTAAATAGAGAACACTCAGTCGATTTGTTACTGTTTGTATAATTTTGGCGCCATGTAGGGCTGGAAAGATTAAAAGTCTTTCTTCTTATGAAAAAACCTTGCTTCTTATGAAAAAACAATGGGAAAAAATAAAAGTTGTGATAAATCTACAAGGGAAGTAATAATAAAACTTCGCCGGAAGAATTGGTCTTATAAAAAGATAGCCGACCATTTTCAATGTTGAAAAACGATGGTTTTCCATGCTGTAAAGCATTATGCTACGTATCAAACTACTTCGAATGTTCCACGTGTACCTAAACAGAGAAAAACGACTCCTCGAGATGACCGAAACATCGTTCGTATGGCAAAACAAAATCCTTTTAAAGGGTCTAATGAGCGGAGAAAAGAATATTTTGGTGAAAACAACCCTTCAGCAATCTCAGCACGCACTATTCGAAGACGTTTGGTAGAAGAAAAATTGCACGGTAGGATAGCAAGAAAGGTACCCATGTTGAAACTTTGCCACAGGCAAGCCCGGCTTGCATTTGCGAGAAAGTATGAAAACTGGACTGTGCGACAGTGGAAAAATGTACTTTTTTCTGACGAGACGAAAATAAATAGAGTATGTTCTGATGGAAAACGATATGTACGACGTCCCCCGAATACAGCATTTGACCCTAAGTACACGAAAATTACATTAAAGCACGGTGGTGGAAATGTGAAAATTTGGGGGTGCTTTTCTGGACATGGTGTGGGACCTGTAAAGTTGATAGAAGGTAACATGGATCAGTTCCAATACAAAAATATACTGGAAGAAACAATGTTACCTTATGCTGAAGACGTTCTACCGGTTATTTGGACATTACAGCATGACAATGATCCAAAGCAGACTGCACGCACCGTTAAGGAATTCCTTACAGCGCAATCAGTTTCTGTCTTAGACTGGCCAGCTAACAGCCCAGATCTAAACCCAATAGAGAATCTGTGGTTCGAAGTAAAGAAAAAGGTTTCAAATACAAAGTGTGGAAATTTAAGAGAGCTCTACGACGTTTTTTTAGAAGAATGGAACTCTATTTCTCTTGCGAAATGTCAAAAATTAATAGAGTCAATGCCTCGCCGGTGTAAAGCAGTAATTAAAAGCCGTGGATATGCTATTGACTATTAATTTTAGTTAAAAATGTATTAAATTTCTTTTAAAATTTTCCTCACTACATATTATTGTGATTTTTTAAATGTAAGTGTCATACTAAACAATTTCCGGGCAGTTTAATAAATCGTTCTTAATTATTTGTCCAGCTTCAGTACTATTTGAATGTGTTACTTTAGTCAAATATATAAAATGTGTAAAAAATAGTTAGCGATTTTATTCTTTATTCCTAAGCTACGTTGCTCTATTCATGTGCGGCTATTTTATAACATAACTAGTTGCTTCTCAGAAGGTACAGATTTCTGTGTATGTGACGATTTAAATAAAAAACTTCTAGAACTTCAAATCGTTCTTAATTATATGACCACCACTGTAAGTTATTATAAGATTATATAAATTATTATTGTTTTTTTTAATCACCTGGATAGTAAAATTCCAACAAACAGTGACAATAACAAACGTACAAAAATCTACCTTACAAAATAAAATTTTAGTTTTATTATTATTTATTTATAATAAAACTAGAAAAAAAAAAATCTAAAAAAAAGAATTTATTTATTATTATTTATTTATTTAAAGGGGGTGTTCGCACAAAATAGGTTTTCCGGTTATTACACCGCAAACATTACTGCAAAAATGCTAACATGTCAACTCCCGCGAAATATAAGGAACTCAGTGTAAAAATACATTTTCATAAACTTGCAAGCTTCCACTGCATTTCAAAGTTAAACGTCATTCATCCGCTCCAGATTCTTTTGTAAATATTGGGTCGGGAATTCAACTGAATTTAATGATTTATTCTTATACTAAAAACAGAAGTCGGAAAAACACAACAGAAATAATAAAAAAATATGAGAGTAATTGTTACTTCTGGACGAAGAATACGGCTTATTAAGTCATACCAAGAATGCAATTCGCTAAGTTTGAAAACAAATAAGTTTTCGTAATAAATATCACTATCACTACATAGTATAAAACAACGTCGCTTTCTCTGTCCCTATTTCCCTATGTATGCTTCAATCTTTAAAACTACGCAACGGATTTACATGCGGTTTTTTTTAATAGATAGAGTGATTCAAGAGGAAGGTTTATATGTATAATACATGCATAATATAGCCGTGCGATGCCGGAGCGAGTCGCGCTAGCAAGTAATGATTACCTACTTCATAAACCTCAACTACACCGTAATTTGGGAAAGTTTCAAAGCCTACTTGTACTTGTATACGGGCTGTTTTCCACAATTAGACTCTTTTTAATTGGGTCATTTTCAAAGCCTTATTAAGATTTAAGTATATAGTTATAAAAATATCGCTATATTAGATTGCTAACTTTGTAATTTTACGAAAAAGCTTTATAAAACTTGGTTCTACCGATCATTTGGAATCAATTTCACTTAACATCAAGTGCTACCTACTCGGTTCTGTCTTATTTAGGGTTCCGTACCCAAAGGGTAACAACGGGCGGGACCCTACTACTAAGACTCCACTGTCCGTCCGTCCGTCGGTCCAGGCTGGCTGTATCTCATGAACCGTGATAGCTAGACAGTTGAAATTTTCACAGAATATGTATTTCTGTTGCCACTGTACCTAAGTTACAACAAATACAAAAAATAGAAAGAAAAATATTTAAATAGGGCTCTCATACAACATGGTAAGTACGGAACCTTTCGTGCGTAAGTTCGACTCGCACTTCGCCGGTTTTTTTGTTAAGTCTGCCAAAAATAATACTTCCGTCAATCAGCATGGAGTTTATCAAGTTTAATGTTCGTATTAAATATATCGTTTACGATTGCCTTTACGATTACGATTGTAAACAAATTGATTTATTGTTAATGAAACTGAAGAATTAAATTACAAAGATGAAGAATTTTCCAATAAAAAAATGCTTCTCAGCGAAAAATACAAGTAACCGCCCGATATTTTTCGTAAAATAAATATCAAGTTCAAATCGAAATAAATAAATAATAATAAATAAATATTGCATTCCACACATCGCTATCTAGCCCCAAGCTAAGTAACAAGACTTGTGTTATGGGTGCTAGACAACGGATATACTACTTAAATATACTTTTCTTTTGTAAATATAATATACTTATAATACATAGAAACAACCAGACCACAGAAAAATATCAAAGCATAAATACTCGTCTGAGGCGGGAATCGAACCCGCAACCCTGTGTTTGGCAGTCCGGCATGGTGACCATTGTGCCAACTGGGTCGTCAAATCAAATCTAAAATTATTTGGATTTTACATCTTTAGAACCAAATTATCCAACTACTAAATTAGATTATTAATTAGGCTTTGAAATTATTATTAATTAGTAATTACACTGATAATCTTACTAATATTATAAAGAGGATTTGATTGTTTGTTTGCATTGAATAGGCGCCGAAACTACAGGACCGATTTTGATGAAACTTGGTATGAGGATACATTGATTCATTGACAATAACACAGGCTACTTTCTATCCCGATATTCCCACGAGATTGGGACTTACGCGGGTGAAACCGCAACGCGATGCTATGTTTTATATAATCCGCGTACAAAATAATATAACATTTCGATTTCTAACTCGATCATTTTAACAAAATACTACATTATTTTTCAATTTGTCAGGCATCCGGAACGAAGTATCCTTAATGAAGAAAAAAACATATTTTTAAACAGTTTATGAACGCAGTTTACCTGCCACAAACACAAATTTAATGTAGTTTAAGATGCCATAAACAATTTTAAAATTGCACGTATCTACGTCATGATCCGGGGGCGGGAGCTAATGCGTCCGATAAACACAATATCAATCAGTTTTTTGTTAAAATTTTTATTGAATATTTGATGTCGAAGGAAACTTTACGAAGGCCTGGTTTACTTCAATCTTACATGCTATTGTTTTGCTTCGGGCTTTGAAATTAGCGATGAAAGACTGACGTCGTAACAACTACGCATAAAATTATTTAAGTTATTCTAAACAGACATTCTAGAAATATGTATAGTCGGAATACTAATTAGATGAACCCCACGTGACCCAGACGCACATCTGTAAGGTTGTAGAGTAATGTTACCTGATTCTGTTTATTTTAAGGTGAAGTAGGACCTGAAAACCCCATCCCTTTCCCACGAGCGCGCCGCGTGATGACTCTATCCCTCTCCCCCGCGCGCCGCGATATGGCCGTTTTGACTGTTTTATGTAATTAAAAGACTCACATCTATTTTAGTGAAAAACCATCGGTACTACCTTATGGGATTTGATGTAAAGTTTATGAAAATATAAATTTTGTACTTGTTTTTTTTTTACAATCGCCGTAAAATTGAAAAAGCTCAAAAAATTACTATTTTTTTAGGATTTTCACGTTTTTTTTTCTATTTAGGAAAATCACTTTTATAGTATTTCGAAGTGTATGACAATACATAGCATTTCTTCACCTTTATGACAGTAGGAATATCATTCTATGGATTTTAGTGGTTGATACCCAAAAACTGTTTCTAAGACACCTCAATCGCGCTTCTGGTTATACCACCTCGTCTTAAACAATATACTATCTATACAATACATATAACAAAATAGGTAAATACTACATAATTTATTTACAGATGTGCGAGTGAACTCTGGGTCACGTGGGGTTCAGCTAATTGGTATTCCGACTGTACACATATTCACAATTGGGGAAAATCACGTAAAACTCACAAGAGAATAAATAACTTTTCACTGGCAGTTAAGAGTTATAAAATCCTTATTTTTTGATAACTAAATCTAAAAATAATATATTTTCTATAATATAAAATTCTCGCATAGTTATTTGAAATTCTCCGCCTAAGCGGCAGAACCGATTTGTAAGAAATTTATTGTCTGTTAATGTATCTAAATAAGTGTCCCTAGGTATAGGGTGCCCAAAACTGCACTGCGTTGGCCAAGGTAGCGGTCGGCCTTTGGGCCACCTGAAGCCAGACCATCATTTTGAAATCTATACATGTAAAATGCTTTGTCCTGACTGACTGACGGATCAATGCACAGCCTAAACCGCTGATCGTAGAGATCTGAAACTTGGAGGGTGTGTTCTTTGGTATGACGTAGGCATTCGATAACAATTTTCCGAAATTATAACCCTTAGGGGGTGAAAAAGGGGGGTAAAGTGTGTATGGGACAACGTGATTTCTTGGTTCATTTTAGACTTCTACGCGGACGAATTCGCGGGCACAAGCTAGTCATCACTATCACTACATAGTATAAAACAAAGTCGCTTTCTCAGTCCCTATATCCCTTTGTATGCTTAAATCTTTAAAACTACGCAACGGATTTTGATGCGGTTTATTTTTAATAGATAGAGTGATTCAAGAGGAAGGTTTATATGTATGTATAATACATGCATAACATAGCCGTGCGAAGCCGGGGCGGGTCGCTAGTAGTTTTATAAAAATCTAAGGTTTCCGGTCCCCACGGGTCCTTCATAAAGCCCTTAATACCCGCAGTTAGGTAATTATTTACGCTCAGTTCGCAGCCCAACCTTACAACATAAACAAAGCAATGCCCGACATTGTAGCTCACTGAAATAAATACGTTAAAATATTTCGTCGAATAATGTAAGTATAGAGATTTATAGCTTGTTCTGGCGCTATATCTAGCTAGTCGGTAAGTATTCCATAGGTAACTGACTGGTCTATACTTGAAGACCCAGTTGGCACAATGGTCACCATGCCGGACTGCCAAACACAGGGTTGCTGGTCCGATTCTCGCCTCAGATATGTATTTATGCTTAAATATTTGTCAGTGGTCTGGTTGATTCTATGTATTATAAGTATATATTTACAAAAGGAAAGTATTTATGTAGTATATCCGTTGTCTAGCACCCATAACAAAAGTCTAGTTACTTAGCTTGGGGCTAGATAGGGATGTGTGGTATGTCCTTTTTTTTGCAATATTTATTTAATTAATAAACCAAAAAAAATATAGGTGCGTTGCTCAGGTTTCAAGTTAACTCTTGCGGGTTATAGTAAAAGTCTCGTTTAGAAGTAATGTTAAATCTCCGCTTATATGTCTCACAATAATTAATTTAATTTTATGTAATTGTGGTTTACAAGTAGGTGAAAAAAGGGGGGCGATAAAAAATAATTTATTCTCAAAGTGTGCAGTAGACAAAATAAGTTTGGGAACCCCTGGCCTAAAGGAAGGTATAAATAAACATGTCTCTAAGTAAAGATAATAGCCCATTGTATAAAGCTAGGAGTATATTCATAAAATCAGTCATCAAAAACCACTTAACGACTTATCTTATCGTTTAACAACCAAACAATAATATCGATTGAAAGTAACATAGCCACAGATTCAAGTAAAGTATAGTCGAAACTCAAAAGTCGCCGCCACCGTAACGTTTACAATCCAGTGCAGCGCTGTTTGAACATTATAACAACGTAACCTGTGGATCGAACCCACGTCGGTTGGTGTAGCGGGTGGCGGCTTATACCACTCACACAACTAAATACATAGCTAACATGTTGAAAATAATAATCACACTGAGTACATTAATTAATTCAAGTATTTGTGTTTGTGTGTAACGTCTATTAGAAGAAGGTCGTAAGTCCAATACTTGTTTATAATATTACTAGCGACCCGTCCCGGCTTCGCACGGTTATATTTTGAACTAGCTGCGCCCCGCGGTTTCACCCGCGTTATAATTTTCTCCCTGACTTTCATAATTTTTTCTTTCATAAGAACCTTCTCCTGACAAAAACAAATACAACAAAAAAAGAATTGGCCAAATTGGTCCAGGCGTTGTTGAGTTATGCGCTTACCAACACATTTTGCGATTCATTTTTATATTATAGATGTATAAACATTCCTCTTGAATCACTCTATCTATTAAAAAAAACCGCATCAAAATCCGTTGCATAGTTTTAAAGATTTAAGCATACAAAGGGAAATAGGGACAGAAAAAGCGACTTTATTTTATACTATGTAGTGACTAGCGACCCGTCCCGGCTTCGCACGGCTATATTATGCATGTATTATACATATAAACCTTCCTCTTGAATCACTCTATCTATTAAAAAAACCGCATCAAAATCCGTTGCGTAGTTTTAAAGATCTAAGCATACAAAGGGAAATAGGGACGGCGAAAAGTGACTTTATTTTATACTATGTAGTGATTGTAGCAAATTTAACTGATAGTGTACTTATGTATGTATGACGCACACTGTACATAGCAGAGAGTCATGGTTATCAATCTATCATTGATAAAGTTGATCATCACGAGTTGTTGAATGAAAGGGTGTTTCCTACAAGATCACAAGAATATTTATACTAGCTGCACAAACAAAAACTAGAATGTGAAAAGATTAGCAAGAATCTCAAATAGGTAATATCGAATTAGTCCATTGAAGAGTTTTATTTGGAGTTGCATTTGTCAGACGCAATTTTATTTTTTAAAATATCAAGGTGGCGGGCGTTAGAAGTTAAATCCAATTTTGAGGGGTTATAACCCTTGACCCACAGCGGCCGTCTCGGAAAAGTGGTTCAAAGGTTTTTTATGGTTTTTCTGACGAACTATAGGCCCCACAAAAAAAGTATTAACATCTATTGTAGCAAATAAGATTATCTACAACTTTTGTCAAGTAACTTTTAATTGTAAACCAAAAATAAAAAAGTTATAAGCGAAAATTCATTACTCCGTTTCCTTAGCTATTTTTACGGTCCCATCTGGCTGAAAGCAGGAAACTTGGCATGCAGGTAGCTTTTACATAGAAAATAATATATAGAAGTAGAAACTCGTACAGATCTGTTCACTCACGAAGGCGCGCCCTTCTACACCTTATGAATGTTGTTGTAAACATAATCTGTATATAATTCTATCTCTGTTGTATGCTGTCTATAATGATAGTCTTCACACAAACACATCTTGTTAGCACGTGCGACACTCATATTAATGCACACCGAGAAAATTTACCCTGGAGAGGCGTGCCTTCGTGAGTGAACAGGTCTATATGGTGATAGGTTCTCCCCTTTCCTCCTCTTTTGTGTGCAAAATTGCACACAAAATTGAGAGTGACATTTGCTGCATTTTGCATTTTTAAGGATAAAGGTTAAAGCTACAACCAAACTGTCAATGAGCAATATGATCTCATTTCCAAAAATACTTTCTAAGTGCTCGCCTTATGTCCTGAAAAGAGCCCCCCATGCGAAGCTTCAGACGCTTAGCTCTTGTGGTTTCAGATATTTGGTAATAAGTATTTTTCTCTTTTATTTATATAAATGACTCAGAGATTAAACATAACTCGCAGATAAAATAAGACAATCCATTTTAGGCTTATCGATGTGTAGAAGTAGCCCTTAAGATGGTTACATATCGCTTACTTTTCAATACAAAAATAAATAGCTCTAACTCTCTTTATTAGAGAGTTAGAGCCGTCCGATATCGGTGTTTTTTTTTATTGTGAATTCATTTAAAGAATCGAAACGAAACTACTCGACCGATTTTGATGAGTTTGACTTAATTTATGAGGATACATTGATTAATTGAGAGTGACATAGGCTTTTTTCTCGATATTCCCAAAAGATCGGGAGTTACGCGGGTGAAACCGTAAAGCGCGGCTAGTATAGTATAAAAACATACATGTGAAACTAATAAAAGCGTGTTAATAAAAAGGAAAGATTAGATTGATTGTTGGTTTGAATTATAAAAGCTGAAACTGCTGGACCGAATTTGTTAAGTGATTCAGGGTTGTATTTCTTCTTTTTTAATTTAAGTATTTTATTATTAAAATTATACTTATGTTTGTTAAGTTTAAGACTCTTATAGTTCTTCATGATTTCTATATTTTTCACTTTTAAATATATTATTAGAATACAATACATAACCCCCGAGTCATAAACACCACTATCGTATCCAATAAACCTCAATCAGTAGCACAACAAAAGTAATATTTAACATTTGTAAGCTCGTAACTCGACATTAGAGTCCGGAATTAGCAACGAAACTACGTTACTGCTTGCATTGTTTACGGCACGCTGTGAAGGAATTATTATTGCTATAAACCTGGACGTCTGTCAAATTCCAGACTAGTTATGATCGTGGTAACTGATTTCGAAATGTTCGTATTCAGCCATTTCGTTTTTGAAATAAGCATAGGTACAGTATGGGTCGTAAGTAAATGATCTGAAGGCCAATTCTCGTAAATAACATTGTTCAAATTACATTTCAATATCATTTCAATTGCATTTCGATCACAAATAATACCCTCAAAGTAGCTCAAAACACCCTCAAAGTTAGCTTTTTGTAAAAAAAAAAACTGACTTTGAAGGTATCTTTCGCAATCGAAATGCAATCGGGATGATATTGAAATGTAATTTAAACAATATTAATTACGAGAATTGGCCTTCAATACTATCAACAAGTATTGGAGTTACGACCTTCTTCTAATAGACTTTACACACAAACCTAAATTAAAAGTACTCAGTGTGATTATTATTTTCAACATGTTAGCTATGTCTTTAGTTGTGTGAGTGGTATAAGCCGCCACCCGCTACACCAACTGACGTGGGTTCGATCCACAGGTTACGTTGTTATAATGTTCAAATAGTGCTGCACAGGATTGTAAACTTTACGGTGGGCAGAGACTTTTGACCGTGGATTGTACTTGTTATTTTGGGGCCACTTCCGATGCAGCCACTTGAAGGACAGGTCGGGAAAGTTCTCGTTCTACTGCCGTCTTTCTACCTTTATTGCTTTTTTGGGATCTTCAAGTCAGGAGTGTATGTATGCTAAATACGCTACATCTTAGACCGCATCGTCCCTAACTATCGTGTGAGATAGTGGTCAAACGCTGAACTATTATAAAATGACTAGCTGTCCCGGCAAACGTTGTTTTGCTATTTACAAAAAAAAAAAAAACACAAAAAAAAATAGATGTTGGCCGATTCTCAGACCTACTGAATATGCTCACAAAATTTCATGAGAATCGGTCGAGCCGTTTCGGAGGAGTTCAAGTTCGAACCCCGTGACACGAGAATTTTATATATATAGAGATTCAAAGTCCTGACTGACTAACGCAGGTATTAACAGTACCTACTTAAGTTGTTCTTGGATAAGTGAACGCACAGCGCTAAATGCGGCCATCTAATTGTTCAATTTTGTGCTGCTCTCTTCACTTTTTATATTATTTGCGGCTGTATAAGGGCCCTATGCGTCCGCGCGCACTATGCAATCTCATAGGGATGAATACGGGTGCTATATATGAACACACAGCAAAATTAATAGACTGATCGGGCCAAAATTTTGCACACAGACAGTTATGACGTAGACATCTGGTTTAGGATGTTGAAAAATTCAAACCTTACGCGGACGTAGTCGCGGGCCATTGCAGCAACAGGCTTTATTATTATAGTAACCTGGCGCCTTGATCTCTTTAATGACGTATTGTTTATATTGTAGGACGTAATATTTCACTTCCTTTTTCAGTTCTTAGTAGGTATAATATTAAAACATTCTTCATATAAATATCTTCAATGAATCTATTGTAGATTAGCATCGAAGTTAATAGCTATTAGATTTATTGATAGTTCATTTATAAGAAGAAAATGCGTCGAAGTAAAAGGCTTATTACACTACACTGATTCAGGCTCCCTGAATTTAGGGTGGTTAGGGACCTTATTATTTACCTCGATTATTACACTACACTAATTAGGGACCCTAATTCAGTCGGACAGTGAACAGTGTTGCCACTTCAGTGATTGTGTCACTAGATTTAGTGAATTTTCGAAGTTAGACAGTGATATTCTGAAAAAAAATCACTGAAAAATATTTTAATGACTTTTAGTGATATTTATCAAATCTCAAGAAATTTAGAAAATACATATTGGCAACCCCCTTAACCGTCAGAATATGATAAATGTATATCTTTGTTTGGTTATGCTAGGGGATTTCCCGACTAATTAATCAAACCATGTTAGGTTTTTAAAATTTTTTTCACTGCTAAACACGTTTACAGCATCTTTGTAGTCTATATTTAAGTTTATATAAATGAATAATTCATTTTTTATTCTATTTAGGGACGCTTTATTTCTTTCATCCCGCCACTTCACATTCATTAAAGAAAAAACTCTCTCTGTAATAGCTGAAGAGGCAGGAATGGATAAAAAATATGAAATATTTAAAAAAAAAACAAATTTTTGAAATTTTTATTATCCTTCCTTACTAAATATTTGCTGCCACTTTTGTGCAGTGGTTAATGCAAAGCCATATCACTATTTATTAACTACAATAATTTATGAAATTAATTCTAGAGAAATCACAAACTATGTGAAATAAAGTATTTTCGCATACTTTATTTTCCTTATAACGTAACGAGTACATTTAACCCGAAATAAAGTATATACTTTATTATATAGTACGGTTGGCAACCCTACTAAGGGCCCTAAATATTATTACACTGCACGGTAGTAAGCGCGGTTAGGGAGTAGGCGGACCGGGTCCACTCTGACGCACTAATTAGGGAGCCTTACTGCCTAACTCTTATTACACCTCTCTTAATTAAGGGTTAGGGACCCTGAATCAGTGTAGTGTAATAAGCCTTTAAAACCTTTTTTTTACCATCAAAACTATTTTTATACAGTTTTTGCCCGCGGCTTCTCAAACCATTTCACGCTCTTATAGAATATCGAAAACCCCTTTCATAATGGATGGCAATACTTCACAAAGAATACATCCTTGAAATTTCAAGCTGCCCGTGATATATCAGTCGGAACTTTGAAATTAATATTTAAAGAAGATACTAGTTATATGTATGTCGCGATCTACATAACCACCTACGCACTATAAAAACTGGGTGTATGTTAAAATGTATAAACTCAAAATACATAACGTTATAATTCATAAAGTTAAAATACCGAAAATCTAAATACATAAGGATCAAAATACATAAAATCGAAATAAATAAAATTTGTTTCAAATAATATACGAAATACATAATGACAAAACGTATAAATTTAAAATACATAAATTCAAATAACATATATCTAAAACAAATAAAGATTTAAATGAATAATTGACTTTACTTATAAAAAACGCTACGAACGAAGCAAACTATTACAGCAAAAAGATCAAAATATCGATAGTTATAATACCTATGTTCAAAAAGTTAACATTTATTACACATAATATGTTCAATATATCTGCGTAAAAATGCCCATAATATATAAAATACACGTTACCCTAATCAAGTAAAATAGGTAGAATTCGGTTCTAGTACTCGCCGGTCGCTGCCGCGGCACCGGTCGTTTCGCTCGCTAGGCTCGTGCGTTGTGGTCGCAGTTCTAACCTTTTTTTTTGAGGGGAAATGCTCCTTGTGCAACGTACCGGGAGCAGCGGGGATGTGTGGGGCTCCCTCTGGCCTAAGGTGGTGGTCGGCCAGAGTGCTTACACATGTCATCTGCTGCCCCACGGCGGCGGCTGCTCTCGTCAGATGTCAGATTCCCTCTCTAAAACCCGTAATGGGAGAAAAAGTCCCTGGTACAGTACTGGGAGTATGGCCTCCACCGTTCCTCATCCATACTGAGGGCTCTCGAGCCGTTCAGTCCATCCCGCCAATGAGACCTGGCGGAGCTTCAACCGACGATATCCCGCAGCGCCGGTCGGTCGCCCCGTTGAAGCGCCTCCTCACGCCAACTGATCATCGACGCGAGGGCTCTCGCCTCCAGGTCCCATGGCACACTGCCTGCCAGAACACACGCAGCCTCCACCGACACCGTGCGGTATTCGCGTATCACGCAGTTCTAACCTAACTTATCCGTGCGAGCGCAGCGAACCGCGGTAGGGGCCGGCAAGTTTTAGAACCGAATTCTACCTATTTTACTTGGTTAGCGAGGGTGTAAATTGAAAAAATATATAAAACCGTAGGTGAATTAATTTTAGTAAATCAGAACTGCCAGAACCGAATTCTACCTACCTATTTAACTTAGTTAGGGCACGGTGTATTTTTTTTGGAAAAAAGAATTTCTGGTACTTACCTACTTAATAAATACTCGATATTTACTTTGTACTTCGATATTTCCTTATTTTAATGTACCTACCAATTTCTGGTTTTTGTTTACCTTATAACTTATATATTTTAATAGTTGAACAGACTTCCTAAACTTTCCTAACCTAATTTCCCTATTCCAATATTCAAATCCTTCCCGCGCAAGCCACTGCAATAAACGTCATTGACGTCACATCACGCGAGCGACACTAGCTCCGCGCGTGGCGAAAAAAGGAACATGGAAAAAAGTTTGAACGAAGAATGCAACGTGCGCGTGTGTGCTTTCTTTGAAGATATTGTGAAAACTAAGACAAAACCGAACAATATACAGTCCAAAATTAACCCCGGGGTGCGTATGTGCTGTGGATACCGTGGATATTATAAAAATTGGTGAAATTAAAGAAAAACTGTGTCCTGGCAGCGCGGCGGCGTACCGTGGTGAGTGGCTTTTCCTTCCTCTATTTCCAGCTCCCAGGGGTCTGTTCAAGCTACTTAAAGTCTAATCATAAATTGTGGTCCATTTCGAGCGCGAATTCCTATGGAAAACATCGTATTTTGCAAAAAGTTGGTTTTATGTATTATAACCCGACCGATTCTGGTTGTTTGTGATATCTCAGCTTATTATACGGATTCATAGGTAGCCGGATGACATTCTTAACTTGGTAGGTTTATAATCTAGAACATTCACTCTGCATTAGGTAGGTATATAACTTATTATTATTTACTTATTGTTATAACTCATTTATCTTGTAAAATTCATAGGTATTTACTTGCAAACATCTTTTATAATCTAATATCTACTTGTCTTAGTTACACTAAAACCTACTCAAAACTTATCTTACTTAAGTACATAACAAATCTTATAACTACCTACAACTTTAACGATGGATGAAACAAAAATGAAACTATATAATTCTCAACGTGAATATGTTTTCCGTTCCATACAAATACTTTACGATTTATCAAGGGAAATGCTAATAGATAAAACAAAAGTGTCTGCCTTTAGGTCACGATATAAGAAAATTGACCAAATTCGAGACCAGTTTGTAGAACTAACTCAGAAAGTTCAAAGTATGCAGTTAGCTGCTAACCCTGATTATGTAATCGATCAAAAGTCATTGAGTTCGTTTGATGATTTGTATTACTCAGTGATTAGCGCGAATGACGAGTTGCAGGCGCAGCGTGGCGCAGGCGGGAGCGCGCCTAAGGTCGCCGACCCCCTCTCCACCCCCGGTAGCGATGTCACAGCCAACTGTAGTAATTTCAATCAATCGATTACCCATACGCGGTTACCTCAACTTGAATTACCTAAGTTCGATAGTAACATAGAAAATTGGCAGACATTCTATGAAACTTATGTGTCGTTAATACATTCTAAAGATTATTTGCCAAACATAGAAAAATTCCATTATCTATTATCTTGTTTAACTGGACCCGCACTATCGATCGCTAAAGGGATTCCGGTCACGGCGGATAATTATCAAATCGTTTTCGACGCATTAGTTAAAAGGTACGAAAACAAACGAGTCTTAGCGGTTGCTTGTTTAGAAAAAATCCTAAACTATCCTCCTATAAAAACGGGCAACTTGCTTGAACTACAATCTATAACTAGTTTACTGTGTGAATCGGGAAAATCATTAAATAATTCCATCGGTAAAGAGAAGTTAGGCGAATTTATCTTATTTTATCTGTCGGCCAGGAAGCTCGACGAAATCACGCGCACGTCGTTTGAAGACAAAAACAATTCTGACATACCTACCTTCAACGATCTTATAATGTTTCTTCAAGATCGGGTTAAAAATCGGGAGTCTAGCCAAATCAAAATCTCTTATCCCCTCCGGACCTTTGACGGAAAAGTCAACACGCATCCAGTCGGTAAAAAACCGAATATCAGCGGTGGACAAAAACGTTCATCTTATCTATCTAAATCTAGCTCTGCCTCTGTTGTTTACAACTGTGTGTGTTGTGGGGGAGAACATTTAATCTATAGGTGCCCTACCTTTCAAGCGCTAGATTCTAAATCTCGCTTAGATCTTGTAAAAACAAAAAAGCTTTGTCAAAATTGTTTACGAACGAATCATTCTGGAGAAAACTGTTTATCTAAACTATCTTGTTTAACTTGCGGTCTACGTCATCATACTTTGGTACATACGCAGGTAGCGAAGGTACCTACCTCCCCTGCTCAACCATTAAGCTCCGTAAATACTCAAGCGAGCTCTAACAGGCACGCAGACCACAATCGAAGTCTAGTGTTACTAGGTACAACTCAACTGCGTTTATCAAATCCGAGCAACGGTGCTCAACTTATAGTGCGTGCACTTATCGATAGCGGCGCACAGGACTGTTTCATAACTACGGCTTGTACTAGAACTTTAGGATTAAAAATGAAACATTGTAATTTATCTGTGGCCGGGCTAGGACAAAATACCGTGTGCCATGTCAAAGGTATCACTCAATGTGATATCACACCGGTTCATAATGCCGACCCGCGCTTTTCTATTAAACCTATAGTAATAAATAGCATAACAGGTAAAATGCCAGCCGCGGTAGTACCTGAGTCCGTGCGCGAACAGTGCAAACATTTAAATTTGGCGGACCGCGTGTTTGACATCCCCGCGGACATTGACCTTTTGATCGGAGCGGAACTATTTCCGGACATCTACGACGGAAGACGCATACCACTCGGTGTCGGTTTACCTTCTGCTCTCCACAGCGTTTTCGGATGGATATTGACCGGTATTGTCGATACAAATGCGTATGCGCCTCCCACGGCCGCTGCTACGTTATTAGCTGCTACATGCACACTCGACGAGCAGGTCAAGCGCTTCTGGGAAGTGGAGGAGCCACCACGCACCACCATATCCGTTCCGGAAGATCTCCTGTGTGAACAACAATACAGTGAACTGACATACCGCGAACCTAACGGGCGTTATGTAGTTCCCATCTTAATTAAAAACCGCGATCTTGCATTAGGGCCGACTTACACGAGTGCTGTGTCACGTTTAACTAACCTAGAAAAGAAATTAGCTCGACAACCTGAAGTCAAAGTTGATTATATTAATTTTATGCAAGAATATCTGAATCTTAAACATATGTACCTAACAGAACCTTCTAGTAACACTTACCTAATCCCATATCATTGCATAATTCGCCCTGAAGCCGTCAGTACAAAGTTACGCGTAGTGTACGACGCGAGTTCTCCGAGCTCCAACGGGTTATCTCTAAATGACATTGTGTATACCGGGCCTAAATTACAAACCGATCTTATAAATATTATTCTTTATTTTCGTTTGCATACGGTAGTCTTCACTTGCGACATTTCTAAAATGTACCGTCAATTATTAATCAGAAACGAAGATCGTCATTATCAGCACATTATTTGGCGCGAGTCTCCAAGCGACCCTATCCAAGAATACGAACTCGCCACCGTAACGTATGGTGTGCGGAGCTCGCCGTATCTCGCTATACGTACTTTACATAGGTTAGCGGACGATCACGGATCTCAATATCCACGCGCAGCTGAAGCTATCCGTCACGAAACTTTCATGGATGACATAGCAACCGGTGCGCCATCTGTGAGCGAGGCGATAGAACTAAAAAACGAACTAATAAACCTTTTGGGGCACGCTCAAATGGAGTTACGCAAGTGGAGTAGTAATTCGACACAATTTCTTGACACTGTTCCCGAAGAACACTGTCAGTCCCCTAAACTCTTTTGCGAAGAAAATGATAAACACACCCTTAAAATCCTAGGCGTCCAGTTTGATCCAAATCTTGACAATTTCACTTATTCTTATTCTTCTATTCAAAACATTGAGTTTACGAAACGGTCGATTTTATCCCACGTAGCGCGTATTTTTGATCCTATAGGATGGCTAACTCCAGTTATTCTTAAAGCTAAATTACTCCTTCAAGATTTGTGGCGTTTAAAATTAACTTGGGACGAGCCCGTGCCCACAGATGTCGCCGACAATTGGAAGGACTTTGTATCGAATCTTGAAAATCTAAACTTAATCAAAATACCACGTCAAGTCGTACCTGCAAAGCCAACAGAAGTCACCTTAATAGGATTTTGTGATGGTTCATCCAAAGCCTATGGTTGCTGTCTTTATCTTCGCGTTGTTTCTGATCAGCAATGCCAAATTCATCTTTTAATCGCGAAGTCCAAGGTAGCACCATTAAAAGTCCTCACAATCAATCGTTTAGAGCTCTGTGCTGCGGTACTACTATCAAAAGTAGCTACTCGTGTTTACGCCTTGCTTAGTAAAAAACTAAATCTATCGAAGTCAATCTTATTCACTGACAGTTCGACTGTGCTTTCGTGGTTAAATACGGAACCACACAAACTTAAAACCTTCGTAGCACATCGGGTAGTTCAAATTAATGACGCTACTGCACAGTTTGTGTGGCGCCACGTGTCGACCCATGATAACCCAGCCGATCTTTGTAGTCGTGGTCTATCATGCGCTCAATTAGCTAATTGTCAAACGTGGTGGTCAGGACCAAAATGGCTGACTCACCAAACCTCAGACTGGCCTGTATCAGTAGTTCCGGTGGAAACTGATAGCATTCCAGAATTAAAACCAACAAAGCTGAGTCGTGCTCATGTTTCAACTTTAGAATTTAACCTTATCGACACGATTCTCGAGCGATCCTCCAATCTATTATCTGTTCAACGGATAGTAGCTTGGATAGGTCGTTTTATACAAAACTCTAAACTTAAACCTTCTGCGAGGAATCGATATAATTTTATCACCTCGACGGAACTTAACAATTCCTTAAAACTTTTAATTTTGCATGTCCAGCAAACCTATTTCAAGGACATTATCCTTAATCTTAAGTCTAATAAATCTTTACCTAAACATATTTTAAAATTATCGCCTTTCGTCGACTCCCAGCGAATCTTGCGAGTGGGGGGACGACTTTCACAATCGAGACTGTCCGAATCTACAAAACATCCTTATCTTTTACCCAAGGCTTCTCGTTTGTGTATCTTAATAATTGATTTTTATCATGTAACTTATCTTCATTGCGGTCCTAGACAGCTACAATCCTTAATTCAGCGAAGATTCTGGATTTTAGGGATCAGAAATCTTATTCGATCTCGTTTATCAAAATGCGTAACCTGTTTTAAAATCAAACCAATCCCTTGTCAACCTGTGATGGGTAATCTGCCACCTTCTCGCCTAACCCCAGGTCAATGTTTTCAGACAGTAGGTATTGACTTCGGTGGACCTTTCCAAATCAAGGAGAGTAAGCGCCGTAACGCGAGAACTTACAAATCTTATTTATGCCTTTTTGTTTGCCATGCTGTTAAGGCGGTTCATCTTGAGTTGGTCACCGAGTTGACCACTGAAGCTTTCATTGCCGCGCTCGATCGATTTGTATCGCGTCGAGGTCTTTGCCAATCTATAATCACCGATGGCGGCACGAACTTTATAGGCGCGAAGCGACACCTTTCCGAGATCTCTGCACTCTTGGAAAAGGAACAAGATTCTGTATCGAAGCAACTAGCTTCACGGAACATCTCGTGGAAGATAAATCCAGCTTCTGGAGCTCATTTCGGTGGTATCTTCGAAAGCGGAATCAAAAGTACCAAGTATCACTTAAAGCGGGTTGTAGGATCCCAAATTCTAACCTTTGAAGAATTCTATACTGTCTTAACTAAAATCGAAGCGATGCTGAATTCGAGACCTTTAGTCGACTCTTCATCCGATCCTAACGAGGTCGACGCTCTCACGGCTGGACACTTCTTAATCGGGCGTCCCTTAACTGCCCTGCCTTCGCCTGCACTAAAAGAAAATATCACATTGCGCACTCGCTGGCAGATGGTTCAACGGCTATCACAAAGCTTCTGGCGCGCTTGGCAACAAGACTATTTACATACACTTCAACAAAAACTAAAGTGGCTTAAAGACGACGGCCGGCAGCCAAGGCTTGGTGATGTCGTTACTATTGTTGAACCGAATTTACCGGCCAGCGAGTGGCGACTTGGTCGAATCATTCAAACTCATCCTGGAACGGACGGCATAGTTCGCGTTGTGACCGTGAAAACGTCTAGAGGTCAACTTATACGCCCCGTCGTTAAAGTTTGCCCTTTACCTATAGACGAATCTCATTAAACTATCTTATTCTATAAAATCTTATGTTAACTTAGTATCTTATTTATCATATCTATTTATTATTTATCTTATCTATTTATGTATACCTAATTAAACCTAACAGTTTCCCAACAACTTAAATCAGGAACCTATGAATCCGTATAAACAAAGCGTGTTCGGTAGCACGCCTATTTAACATTTAAATCTTATACCTTGTGAAATCCCTTGTGGATTTCAAGTGGGGGGATATGAACAGACTTCCTAAACTTTCCTAACCTAATTTCCCTATTCCAATATTCAAATCCTTCCCGCGCAAGCCACTGCAATAAACGTCATTGACGTCACATCACGCGAGCGACACTAGCTCCGCGCGTGGCGAAAAAAGGAACATGGAAAAAAGTTTGAACGAAGAATGCAACGTGCGCGTGTGTGCTTTCTTTGAAGATATTGTGAAAACTAAGACAAAACCGAACAATATACAGTCCAAAATTAACCCCGGGGTGCGTATGTGCTGTGGATACCGTGGATATTATAAAAATTGGTGAAATTAAAGAAAAACTGTGTCCTGGCAGCGCGGCGGCGTACCGTGGTGAGTGGCTTTTCCTTCCTCTATTTCCAGCTCCCAGGGGTCTGTTCAAGCTACTTAAAGTCTAATCAATAGTTATACATTTGAAAGTTAGGCTTGTTGATTATTATGTGTTATAAGCATTATTATTTTTAATTATTATATATTTAGAACTTTATGAATTTACAGTTTATGGATTTAAGACTTATGCCATTTAACTTTATGTATTTTGAATCATTATGTATTTTGACTTTCGGTATTTTAACTTTATGAATTACAACGTTATGTATTTTGAGTTTATACATTTTAACATACACCCATAAAAACTATAAACTCCCAATCAAAAATTCACAATAGGTCTTTTGACCTACCTACCTATTTAATAAAAGAGGTGAATCACAGATCTGCTACGTTGTATTCAAGAGAAATAAACTAAAAACAAACTTGATGTATGCAGATGGCCTGATGACCGTCGGAAATGGTGAATTTGACCACAAAATATGAACAAATCAGACGGCTTGTGCTAAATATTGATCATAAAAATATCTGAGTTTAACTAGATGTTCACTGCGAGGTAGTTTGGCAGTTAAATCTATTGGAAAATTGTAAAAATTCTTCTCAAAATCATTTATTAGCGTGAGAGTGTAGTTGGCCTAGTGGAAGATACATCATTTTAAGCTATTGCATAGCTTTTATCGCAAGCTTTGAGCGCGGCGACGGAATCAAGAAATTCTTTTTATTTCAGAAGGTCGTAGGTTCGAATCCTACCCGACCGTGCTCCAATGGATTATCTTACGTAAAATTTATGTGCGTTAATTGACATTGCTCTTACGGTGAAGGAAAACATCGTTATAAAACCCGCGGCTTAGTTGGATACCAACGACCAAGCTGAGATGAGCAAGCCTACTCCATCCTCACGCAAAAAGGACCCAACAAAAGAGGTCTGGTTGCGGAAAACAGCCCGTATACATCTATCTTCAGCAACTAAGAAGTTCTTCCCGATTTAAGACCTCATTTTGAGAAGTTGAAGGAAATATGGTTTAGTCAAAGAGCCTCCTTATTCTTCAACTACTTTTATACTTTTGAGGCCTAACAATACTACCAGAGATAGTGACCAGAACTAACAGGTCAACGTGCCTTTCGAAGTAAAAAGAGGCCCAAGAAAGAAACCCCTAAGAATCTGATAATTAACTAAGTATAAAAAAGTAAAATTTTAAACGAAAACCACCACCAACATAATATTACGAAATTAAATGGATAAGCTACAATGGGACAAACATAATGAAAAATCAATCACAATAAATTAAATCAAAAAACTTACACATTAAAACTAAAATTAAGATACTACACACAATCTAAGGATTTTTTGATGTTTTCTAATTTACAAATTTCTACAAGTAGGTATTACTAAGTTACTGAAAAATATCTTCTAATTTACATATTTCTACTAAGTATTTTGTAAGAAAAATTTACCTCATTTTTTGTATGTAGTATTAGGCTGAATTGGTGATAGTATTTTTTGGGAAATTTAGGCTTTCGACTAGCAGCAGCATAGGATTCAATGTATCTTCATGCAAAGTTTCATCACTATCGGTCCAGTAGTTTGGGATAGTTTTGGAGTTAGTTTTAGACATATTTAACTGATAATTTAGAAGTGTAGAAATTTAGAAGAATATTAACTATTACAAAGCTCTAAACAACATTACTAATACTCCACTATCCATCCTTCTGTCTGTCACCAGGCTGTATCTCATGAACCGTGATAGCTAAACAGTTGAAATTTTGACAGATGATGTATTTCTGTTATAGTTATAATAACCAATACTAAAAACAGAATTTAAAGGTACGGAACCCTTCATGCGCGATTACGACTCGCACTTTGCCGGTTTTTAACATGCTTTTATTCGTTTCACCTGTATGTTTGCATGTAACTGACTCTTTTGGGCTCGATTTTGTTATTATTTAATTCAAACTTTTATCACCAACTCAGCCAACTAAAATAATAATGAAATAAAAAAAAACAAACTAAAAAAATGAACACACTTCTAGTGACTCTGCATCTACAGTCCCACTCACGATCAGGTCGTCCTCACGTATCCTGTCAGAGTTCCTGCTTGCCGCCCTGAATGTGGCCGCTACATGCTTCTGTTCCTCCTTAGTCAGCAGTGTACATTTAGCTGCAAGTTTCTTGCTTGTGTTGCCCATTTCTGAAAGGGGAAATTATGTTAAGGAAAAATTTGAATTTTATTTTATTTACAATCTCTATCTATACTAATATTAAAAAGAGTAAAGATTTGATTGTTTGTTATAATTGATTAGGCTCAGAAACTACTGGACCGATTTTGATTAACTTGGTATGAGGATACACATTCTTTACTTTGACGACCTCTGTGGCGCGTCGGGCGAACACCCGACTGCGACGCAGAAGGTTGCGGGTTCGATTCCCGCCGGGAACAAGTATTTATGCTGACCATAAATTCTTGTTTCTGGTTCTGGGTGTTTCCTATATGTATAATATGTATATATTTACAAAAAAAAAAAAAAAAAAAGTATATAAGTAGTTTATCCGTTATCTGGCACCCATAACACAAGCATTAAGTTGCTTAGCTTGGGGCTGGATGGCGATGTGTAATATGTCCTGAAATATTTATTTTTTTTATTTTTTTTTTATTTTTTTACTGAATAAATCATTATTTATTTATTTATTTACATTGATTCATTGGGATTGACATATAGGCAACTTTTTTTATCTCTATATTTCCACGGGTTTGGGAGTTACGCTGGTGAAACCACAGACTACTGCTAGTACATATAATATATATAAATTACGTGTCACATTGTTTGTGCGTGATGGAGTCCTAAACTACTTAACCGATTTTAATCAAATTTGCACACCGTGTGCAGTTTGATCCAACTTGAAAGATAGGATAGCTTTTATCCAGATATTCCCAAGGGATCGGGAGTTATGAGGGTGAAACCACAGCACTGCTAGTTCATTACTGAAAATTAAATGACATAGCTAATATTAAATAAAATATATTGTTATCTATGAAGTGGTTAATTGTTGTAAGACCTAAGGCCAGTTTTTTCCAAACTATGGGTTGTAACCCAATGGTGGGTCTCATATTTTTGGGTGGAATCTGAAACTGAGAACTACATTCTTATAACGACGATATCTTCCTTATGCTGATTCAGGAAAATTATGACAATTTCCAAACAAATTTTTAAACATATTTGGCTTGATCACGAGACTTGTAACCTGTTGATTAAACTAAAAACTTTAGTTATCTTTCCATATAGAGCCGTGGGCACATTGCGTCATACTTTGTTATGAAGACCGACTATTATTTCCGCACTATTTCTATTCAATTCAAGACTCGAAGGCGGTAAACGTAGACACGACCTCAAAATTAAGTTCAAGTTCAGAACGACCTCAAGTTCCTTATGTTTAAGTTATCCCGTGTGTTAATATCACCAGTCTCATGACCATTATACTCTCCTTATCGAGATAAACTAATAAATTATCCTCAAATAAACTCACGTAAGGTGCGAAAGACAAACAGAAAAGTAAAGACAATCAGTAAACATACCTGGATTTATAACTTTTATTTAACACTGATCCAACAATACTATCAACTAAAACGTCTGCGAATAATACTGATTGTCATCACTGCGAGTTAGAACAATGAATAAAATAGCATTTTCCATTTACAAGAGATAAAAATTGAAGAAAAAACAAAAATCAATAATTTTCCAGCAAAAAATATCGTCAAATAAGGTTACCTGTCAATCTGTCACTGTCAAAATATGACACTTTATTATTTGTTTTTGTTTTCGGTTAAAAGCGCGAGATTTTATATCAATTAAATTGAGTTTGGACACGTCTTCCTTGTGGCGTGGCGTAGAAGCGACTGCGTGATTTTAATACTTGAAAGTTCCAAACTGAGTCAGTGGGCTGAACCTGAATATAAACTCAATAATTCAGAATGAAATTAGGAGGTTTAATGAGATTTCCGTGCCTTTGGACACGGTTAAGTTTAATTAGCAAATAAGTAGCAAGTTATGTCGACTAAAGTAACATTCGGCGAGCGACACACACCACTTATCGACTACAAGCCAAGGTAGATCTACAAAAGAAAAAGACTTGGATTTTAATTTAAGTTTTTATTCAATACATTAATTCCTATTTTAACATCTAACCAATGATAAAATAGTCCAAGCGGTACCTATTAACGTGACAGCAGTGTAAGCTCTTATAGTTTTGGTAACAGTTTGATTTTCTATGCGAGAAGCCAAGCTTCTATTGAGAAGCAGCAACATGTGAACTTGCGGTGGTATACTCAAAGCTGTAGCAACAAACTTTATCCTGGGGCAAAGAAATGAAGGTATCAAGTTCCCAATTAGTATAAAACCAAATAGACCAGCACTAAGCACTATGCTTCCGTGGAAATCCTTCGGATAAATAGATGATCCGATCACGTAGCTCCAATGAGCAAGGGTTCCGATCCTTACAAACCATAATACTTTTAAAAGTATTGTACTGCAAAGTATAATAACAATTGATGAAATGATGCACATGGTTATTTTCATTGCTCTTCTATTTTATTGATCCAGAACAGTTATTTGACTAATCTATTGAATTTTGGCTGTTTTGTTGTGTTTTGATTAATTAGGTTATGAGATTCTGTTGATTTTTCGTTTACATTTTTAAATATTCCGCTACATTGTTTTGAATTTGTTTGCCCACGCGGGCTGACAGGACTGTGACATTGCCATATTTTCTGATCTCAAAGGGCAGGCAAAAAATCTTTAGACCCATACAACCTTTCTTTCTCTATTTTTCATTTTGCGACTTCGACCATTTATCAATTCCTCTATGTTTTCCGAGTTCATTTCTTTATTTATTTCATCATCTTGTTTCGCGAATACAAGAAGAGTGTGTGGAGAAGGCTGTGAAAGAAGGTCGTTGAATACCGGATGAACTTAACGAAACTTCGGCGGCTGGCGCGGCGCGGAGCATGGAGTTTTATCTCAGTTTTTTTGCTTCATATAATTGCCGCCAAAAACTCCAAAACTTATTATCTATGGATTTTTTTTTATATATTATTATTATCTATGGATTTTTAGTATAGCCTTAATGAAGGTCAACCTTCATTAAGGCTATACTAGTATCTGCATGGTCATTTTTAGCAAACGAAGCAAGCAAAACCAATTATAAATTTATACTCTGTGGTCCTGTAACTATTTTATATCTATGGTTAATTTCTATTGGTTGATGAATTGAATGAATGGAATTCATATTTGCGACTCTGTGGAAAGAATCGTGACTTGGAAAAAGCGAAACTCATAAAAAATACAGAAATTTTCAGAAAGTTCTCCACTTCTAGTTGCTTTGTGTTGAATGTGAAATTAACACAAAATGACTATCACGACCAAAATGGAAGTAGACCCGGCGAAGGGGGAAGGATTCCGGCCCTACTACATCACGAAGATCGAAGAACTTCAACTCATTGTTGCTGAAAAATCTCAAAACCTGCGTCGTTTGCAAGCCCAGCGTAATGAGCTCAACGCTAAAGTACGCATGCTGCGAGAGGAGCTCCAGCTGTTACAGGAGCAGGGCTCGTACGTCGGCGAAGTCGTCAAACCAATGGACAAGAAGAAAGTGTTGGTAAAAGTTCACCCTGAAGGCAAGTTTGTAGTCGATCTCGACAAGAATGTTGACATCAATGATGTGACTGCGAACTGCCGCGTCGCTCTACGCAACGAGAGCTACACTCTTCACAAGATACTGCCCAACAAAGTTGACCCTCTCGTCTCCCTTATGATGGTGGAAAAAGTTCCGGATTCCACTTATGAGATGGTCGGAGGTCTGGACAAACAGATCAAGGAGATTAAAGAGGTAATTGAACTGCCAGTGAAGCACCCGGAACTGTTTGATGCCCTCGGTATCGCTCAGCCCAAGGGTGTGTTGCTTTATGGCCCACCAGGAACAGGGAAGACACTTCTAGCGCGCGCCGTAGCCCATCACACTGAATGCACTTTCATCCGAGTATCAGGTTCAGAGCTTGTCCAGAAATTCATCGGTGAAGGCAGTCGAATGGTAAGAGAACTCTTCGTTATGGCCCGAGAACATGCTCCTTCAATCATTTTCATGGATGAAATCGACTCCATCGGTTCCTCTCGTATTGAATCCGGCAGCGGAGGCGATTCCGAAGTCCAAAGAACGATGCTGGAGTTACTTAACCAATTAGACGGCTTCGAAGCCACAAAGAACATCAAAGTCATTATGGCGACAAACAGAATTGACATTCTCGATCCGGCACTACTAAGACCTGGTCGTATTGACAGGAAGATTGAGTTCCCTCCACCAAACGAGGAGGCCCGATTGGACATCCTAAAGATTCACTCTCGTAAGATGAATCTAACTAGAGGAATCAACCTACGTAAGATTGCGGAACTTATGCCCGGGGCTTCCGGAGCTGAAGTCAAAGGAGTGTGTACTGAGGCTGGCATGTACGCACTGAGAGAACGCAGGGTCCATGTGACACAGGAAGACTTTGAAATGGCCGTCGCTAAAGTTATGCAGAAGGATTCTGAGAAGAATATGTCTATCAAAAAACTCTGGAAGTAATTTTATTATATTTTATTTTGATTATTTGTATCTATATTTAGGAAAATTAAAACATCTTTTTGTGTCAATTGTTGTTTTCATTTTAGGATTTAAAAGTTGCTTTGTCATTCCAGGACTTAACTTAAAAGATGGAGATTAGTGATATGCATAATTTTTAGTACTCTTGTGTTATAGCAACTCTTGAGGCGCGGCGCGGGCGGGCAAACACTCACCTGCGATGCAGAAGGTTACGGGTTCGATTCCCGCCTTAAAAAAAAAAGGTACTTATATGTACTTATATACGCGACGAGTTGAAAACCTCCTCCTTTTTTGAAGTCGGTCAACAAGTATTTATGTACAGTTTGTGGTCTAGATGTTTTTAGTATTCTGTCCGTTATCTGGCCACCATAACACAAGCCTATTTGCTTAGCTTGGGGCTAGATGGCGCCGTGTAAAACGTCCTAAAATATTTTTATGAAAAAGAAAAATATCAAAATTAGTAAGTATGTAGTGGGTCGTTGATACAAATTATTGAAAGAAAAAAGTGAAAATTCATAAATTATTTAATAAAATACGTAATAATAAAAACAAATAAAACATAAATTCAATCAATAAAATCGTTTAGTTAGATGATAGTTATGCTTAATCATAACTAACTCTGTTTAAACTGCAACAAACATACAACTTACATTTATTAAAATTATACTTATTAATAAATATTAAAAGCATAAAAGTTTCAACCTATGCAGGTAAGGACGTATATTTTCTTGATAAAAATATACAGACTTACATTTTTATTTCACAAAAATTCATCTACATAGGTAGGTAAATTTACCTATTTATTGCATCATTCATTTATTTATTTATTAAGTTTTTTTCTTTAGCTTAGCTACCCCTTTTTCTAGGTAAAAACAATGAGACAATTTAAGAGGAAAGGGTACCGGGCGCTCTCTCCATACAAACGTAGTCGACTGTTTCCTCCCTGAATACTGACACTAGAGCAAATATTTTTGTTGCATAAAACTTATAAACTACCATGACCAACCATGCCCCTATATTTTTAAATCTTAATTTCTATGATAATTAGAAAATGAAAAAAACCAAGACATAGGGGCATAGTCATGGCCCATGGCAGTTATAGGTTTTATGCAACAAAAAATATTTGTGCTAGTGTCATTATCCAGGGAGGAACAGTCAACGACGTTTGTATGGAGAGAGCGTCGGTACCCTTTCACCTTAATATTAAAAATATTTGTACGTCTTTAAAACAAAAATTCATGTGTACTTTTGTTCAATTCAAAGTAGACAACTGTTATTAAATGTAGTAAAAACCAATGGAATCATTTTTAAAACAAATAATAATTATAAAATAACATTAAATATTATTTTACTTATATAATTTCATTTAGTTATTTGGTACAAAGTAACTGTAATTATACTATAAGTAGTATGACTAAAACAATCATTTTCTCCGTGAAATCAAACGTTCCATATCATCTATATCAGATTCCGTGTCAGATAAATCTTGTTGGGCTGATGATGATGACGAAATATCAACTGATTCAAACGTTAGATTTGCAGTACCCTGGAATTAAGAATGTAGGTATGTATGCAAAATCGGTTGAAAGTTTGTTACAGTAAAGCTTGTATGTATACAAATAGGTACACTAGATTTTGTTGTAGTCAAAAATAATAAATTAGTTTTGATATTACAGGCGTTTGGTTATATGCCCAAGATACATTACACATAGCACATCGATGTCACACCGCCATATATGTTATACAAATGTATGAAAATGGAGGCGCACGCGCGCGTTATGTATGTGTACTTTCCTTCTTCATCCTCTAAACTTCCACTTTCCAAATCGTTTGATTGACCGTGAATAACCAACAAACTTTCGGATTTTTAATATCTATTAGATAGGATATTAGGACTGATGACGACGCGGCTGCAGCCACTTATTGGATAGTATTTAAAGCATTCTATAATATTAAAAAGAAAAACTAATAAGTACAAAAAAAAAAACAGCGCACTCTGGGAGTGCAGGCAGAAGTGAAAACTATATATCTGTGTACGAATATATCACCAGACACGAAAAGAAGAAGTAGGATAAATTATAGCGGCAACAGTTAAAGGTACATAATCTGTGAAAATTTCAACTGTCTGTATCACAATTCATGAGATAATACATACAGCCTGTTGACAGACAGACAGACGGACGGACGGACATTGAGTCATTGAGATCTTAGTAATAGCTAGGGTCCCGTTTTAATTCTTTGGGTACGGAACCCTAAAAACACTTACAATAGGTTTATTCTTCCTAACCGAGGACTGCTTCCATATGTTCCGTACGTACTGCAGCGGGTTCACAAACTCATGGGAAAGGTCCCTGCGAACATAACACTAAACACTTTATAAAATACTAGCTGTTGCCCGCGACTTTTTTCGCGTGGTAGTTTTATTTTATGTAACAAAACCTTCCTCTTCAATCACTCTATCTATTAAAAAAACCGCATCACAATCCGTTGCGTAGTTTTAAAGATCTTACCATACATAGGTACAGACAGCGGAAAGCGACTATACTATGTAATGATTTGATACATTTTCTCATGCAGTTGTTAGAGGTAGGTCCAGTCTTGCTTCTCCATCTAATTATACAGGCAGCGCTCCGCTGTTTCACCCGCATAACTCCCGATCCCGTGGGAATATTGAGATAAAAAGTAGCCTATGTGTTAATCCAGGTCTCCAGCTATCTAGATACCGAGTTACATCGCAATCGGCGCAGTAGTTTTTTGCGTGAAGGAGTAACAACCATACATACACACACACAAACTTTCACATTTATAATATTAGTAGGATAGTAGAGTATGATAGTAGGATATGATAGTAGGATAGGAAAGTAGGATATGATAGTAGGGTAGGATAGTAGGATAGGATAGTAGGATATGCTAGTAGGGTATGATAGTAGGTTAGGATAGTAGGATAGGATAGTTGGATATGATAATAGGATAGGATAGTTGGATAGGATAGTAGGATATGATATTAGGATAGGATAGTAGTATAGGATAGTAGGATGAGATCGTAGGATAGGATAGTAAGATAGGGTAGTAGGATAGGATGTGTTTAAGGAAATCAACAGCATATTTTTTAAAGAGACACTAACGCGCGGGCAATGTGTTGTGTGTGGGTACAGTTGAGCCAGTGACGCGAAGGATATTCGGCCTTGCGTATGTTACCGTACGAGGGCAGTTGTAGAAAAGTTACAGCTATTAGGGTAAGTTGCCTCTACTCTATTCCAAAATCAGCTCAAAAGAGAATCATATTTTATTTTTATTTTAGAATGAAAACCAATTATCTTTTACTAGCAGCGCTCCGCGGTTTCACCCCCGTAAGTCCTGATCTTGTGGGAATACCAAAATAAAAAGTATCATTCCTCGATAAATGGACTATCCAACACAAAAAGATTTTTTCAAATCGAACCAGTAGTTCCTGAGATTAGCGCGTTGAAACAAACAAACTCTTCAGCTTTATAATATTAAAGTATAGATAATTAAAGATTGTTGTACTGTATGATGTTCGAAAATATGGTTCACGCCGGTCGGCTCCCCTAACGGATCCCCCCACTCCCGACCGTTTCCGTGTAGAGAACTTTTTAACGCCCGTTGGCTCCCCTGGACTAGGCGCACAACCGTTTATTTAAAATTAGATCGGAGTGCCTTGCGGATCCCCTATGCTCCCCAAGGGGATTCGTTGGATTTTTATGATGTTTAATAATTCTCCATACATTTAAGCTTCGTTTTCTTGTATTTAACGCAAAAACGTGTCAAAACTTATACTATTTATGATATCCGTTAAAACTTTTAAGGCTTTCAAGACAAAATGACAATAAAATGTACCTACTTGAGGAAAAATATACTTAAGACTCAAAAATGACATCTAGACTTTCTGGATTTTTGAACAAAATAAGTACTTAGTCATGAAGCAAGCCTAAGCAAATGTACCTATTTATTGGAGCTATATAATATTTACCCATCAGTGACGAGGTCGACTGTAGCTGCGTAGGACAAGGCTTCTTCACCTCCTCTATTTGTGTGGTATCGGACCCTGGACAAATATTATACTTATGTATTTCACTTTTACTTTTTAATAAGAACATATTTTTCTATGTCTCGACGGATGAAGGTGCCGGAAAAAAATCGAAAAGATATCTATGCTTTCGAGTTTACAAGGGAAATCTCTAATGGCCTCTCTAATTGCCTAGAAGACATTGCTCTTAGGAGACAAGGCTTTGTCCAGCAGTGAGATAAAAACGGCTGATTATTATTATTTAAAAAAAACACTCCGGGAGTGCAGGCAGAAGTGAAAACTGTATATCTGTGTAAAATCTCATCTGTCGCGAGAACGGCTGAAAATGCTCACCCACAAAAGTGCCCAACGCGCCATAAGAAGTTTTCACTTCAAAAATTCAAACGTTTGCCTCCAGACTACCAAAATCTTTTTAGTAGTCTGAATTATTTTAAGGAATGCACTATGAAACAAAATAATAAAGTGACTTTTTGTTAGATGAGTCTGTCTTGTGTCTACATGGCAATTCGAATTAATTGAATTTTCTCAATTAATGTAATTAAACTCACTCAGTATATGTCTTCTTCCTAGGCTTGTAAACGAAGTGATAATAGACAAACAATGCTATATAGACAGCTAGAGACACAACAACGGCTCCGATGACAGTGAACGAGGCGTGGTGAGCGCGCAAGTAGTCCTGGTATGTCCAACCGTTGAATAGTGGAAGCTGAAACGGGGGTAATAACTTAACAAAACGTTAAGTTCACGCGAATGATCACCTCTGGTGAAAAGTAGAAGGGGTATGCGCAAAACTCAATTTTTATATAAATATCGAGTCTTGCGCATACCCCTTCCACTTCCCGCAGAGGTCATAATTCGCTGCGCGGACTGTTCTTAAAGAATGCTGTGTCCTGAATGACTGACTGACGGATCAACGCACAGCCTAAACTGCTGACCGTAACTAAGACCTGAAACTTAGAGGGCGTGGAGCCCTACATTACCCTCCTATACATACAGAATCCTATAACTTACATTGTTCCTATGAACCAACGGACAATCCCCACCCTTCGCCATCCCCCCCTCATCACAAACACAGACCGGTCCCCTCCCCGTCCTCACACAAACACCCTCGCACCTAACACCTTCACATTCGTTCACAACATCATCTCTCTGTACACTCTCGTGTTTTATCACGAAGGTGTTAGCGTCGAACACTCGGTGGATGAATGTTTCGCAGTGTTTGGTGGCGAATAGTCTGCAGCGGCCGAGGCGTAGCGAGTTCGAGACTAAATAGTAGATGTAGTCTTCGAATATTGCGAGGGTGTGTGGGGATTGGAGATGCGAGTGTTGGAGGAAGTTTGTCCTGAAAAGAAATTCAATATGTAACCAATCATGAAATTGCGTTGGTGGAAAATATTTGTTTAATGTCAATCTGAAAAAAAACCCCAACTTACAGGGAAAGTTGCATGTAAGTTTTGAATGGCTGAATCGATTTCGATCAAACATAGCTAAGAACACTCCTGGCTTATTCACTTTTCAAACAAAAAAAAACAAAATCAAAATCGGTTCATCCGTTCGGGAGCTACGATACTACAGAGATACATACAAACACAGACACGTCAAACTTATAACACCTCTCTTTATGCGGCGGTGGTTTCAAAATACCCTCAAAATCAGCAATACCCAAAAGGGTATTTTTTGTAATTAAAATGCCATATTTTATTTACAAGAATTGGCCTTCTATAGACGTTTATAGACTTATTCGCGATATGCTTCATTCTGAAAATGCCCTATTCGTGAAATAACCTATTCTAATTTGGACTAATTCGCGGAAAGATTTATCCCTTAAATATATACATATAAAATGCTCTGTCCTGACTGACTGACTGACAGATCAACGCACAGCCTAAACCGCGCTACTCGTAGAGAATTGAAACTTTGAGGGTGTGTTCTTTGTTAGACAGAAAACCCTAAAACTTAACTTAAATTTAATAAAATATTATCTTGTATGTTAGTCTGTAAGGTAGTTATTTTATATGGGTCTGTACTTATTTATAAGGCTGTTACCTGAAATAAATGATTTATTATTTATTATTATTATATGACAAGAATGGATTTCTAAAACCTCCTCTAACGCGGACGAAGTCGCGGTTAAAAGCTAGAAGACCTATAAACAAACAAACTCCACTGACTCTATAACACTTACATTTCGCCACCATTATAATCCATCCTGCTTATCTTCGGCGGTCCAGTCTCAGCCACATACAGCTTCATATTAAAGCTGTCCACAGCTAAGCCGGTGCAGTTCCTGACAGTTGCCAGGTCTTTGGCTTCATGGCCTGATAGTGTTGCAGACCATACTACGGATTCTTGCTCGTGAGTTACGCAGTAGAACATTAGAGCTGATTTAGGGTCTAAGATTAGGGATGTAACCTGGAATTTGTTTATTAAATAAAATAAATAAATAAATAAATCATTTATTTCAGGTAACAGCCTTATTGTTTTATGGTTTTTTGACAACCTATGTAGCGCGGTGAGTAAACACCTGCCAGTGATGCAGAAAGTCGCGGGGTCGATTAGGTAACAAATATATTTATTTACAAAAATAAAAAGTTTGCAAAGTATTGACGACCCAGTTGGCACAATGGTCGCCATGCCGGTCTGCCAAACACAGGGTCGCGGGTTCGATTCCTGCCTCAGACTAGTATTTATGCTTAGATATTTGTCGGTAGTCTGGTTGTTTCTATGTATTATAAGTATATATTTACAAAAGAAAAGTATATAAGTAAGTAGTATATCCGTTGTCTAACACACATAACACAAGTCTAGTCATTTAGCTTGGGACTAGATGACGATGTGAGGAATGTCCTGCAATATATTTATTTATTTATTCTATTAGTTTTTTGTCTGACCCCATATTACAAGCCTATTTGCTTAGTTTTTGGCTAGATGGCAGTGTGTGCAATGGCCTGTAAAATATTTTTACATACCTCAGCGTTAGCGGGTAGTTTCTGCAATATAGCACATCTTTTCCTCCTTACATGACACACTCGAATCCAGCTCGAGCCGTTGCTATTGTCCACAAAATACACGTTCCCAGACACCCAGTCTACTGCCACCTGACGATTTAAACAGCTCTTAATAAACTAAACTAAAGAGCATAAACTCCTAAGTACTAAGCCCTCAAGCAGGCGAGTAGGACCGAGTCAGCTAATGGTCAGTAGAATCAGTAGGTTTTATGGGTCCCATCTTGTCCATCACCATCGGTCCATCAGTCCCAACCTGATGAACTAAGTTACACCTTAAAAAATGATTTAATAAATAACTAAAAGTTTGGTAAAACTTCGAAAACGCAGGGTATTCGCGCAAGTATCAAATGTATAGGTAGTTGGTTTCGCGGATTTGAGATGTCAGCCTCCAGAGACACATAGACTTTACTTTCTGAAGGGGGGAGACAACGAGACGACGACGGCCTATAAATTAAAATTAAATTCGAGCGCCTCGAGTATTCCCTATATATACTCCTCCATTATGTGGCAGTGAGTGATGCAGTCAACCGTTGTTGGAGAATGGTTGAAGCAAAACAAAATAACGTTCATACTAAAATATGAGTCCAAATAAAAAGCTTACCCTTGTAGGACGTCCTATGTTAGAAACGGAGACAACATAGGTACCATTTAATTGTATCAGTTTATGTGATTCAGCCGACGTTATGTACAGAATATCTTTTCTGGAAACAACCAATACGCATTAGGTACAACTTACTCTGGCTTCTCTAGAGAAGAGGATGGTAAATTTCGGAGTGGGGCTTCTCTACACCAAAAAAAGGCGAAGGCCTTACTCGTCGCCATGTTTTTGGTGGGTCGGATTTTTTGCAGTCAGTATACACTTACCTGACATGTAGATCTATATCAGTGATGTTAGGTAACTCAACGCCGCTGTACTCAGTGCTGGCGTACCCGTCGGCCGTCACGGCGCGGACACTGTTCCCTGACACGTAGACTACAGACATGTTGCCGCGGACAGCCTTGCATGATCTGCCGTCTGATCTATAATAAAATAAATGGTTTACGCCCGTCGGCTCCCCTAACGGATCCCCCGCTCCCAAACGTCCCCCTGTCGAGAATTTATTCACGGCTGACGGGTCCCCTGGACTGGGGAAGACGACGGCCCTTAATTTAAAATTAGATTCGGGCGCCTCGCGGATCCCCTATGCTCCCCCAGGAGATATTAAGTATTGCAATATAATGCACATACAACGCCATCTAGCCCCATGTTAAGCAACTAGGCTTGTGTGGTGGTAGCCAGACCACGGATAGAATCCATATTATGTATCCAGGGTAATTTTTTTTTAAAGTCCTTGAACTCCAAAGAGCGTAAAGTATAAGACAGCGAAAAATTTTGAAAGTTGCATTCACGATTTTGAAAAAAACTAAAACTGTATCTAAAGATTTTTTGAAAATTAACCTGTTCATTTTTAGGGTTCCGTACCTCAAAAGGTGAAAAAAAACCCTTACAAGATCATGCTCTTGTCCGTCTGTCTGTCTGTCCGTGTGTCACCACCGATTTTTTTTAAATAATAAAAATCTAGCGTACCTACTACAGATTTTTTACTAAACATATCCTCGAAATCCCCTTTCGCATTAGAAACCCTTAGTCGAAACACGTTGCATTATTTTCTTACCTCATTGCATACCCCAAATGGCAAGCACAAGTAAACGTCCCTGGTACGTTGTGGCACGTATGAGCACAAGGTTCTAATTTACATTCATCAACGTCCTCACATCCCGCTTGACCCCAAGTCCAGCCTGCCCCACAGTTACAGTGGGGGCCTTGTGGGGTCGCTTGGCATGAATAGGGGCAACTGTGGTTAAGGCACGCTGTCACTAGAATGTTAAGAATAATAATAGAACTTGAAGAAACTCGGCACTGTGATTTTCATTAGGTATTAAATTGTTAATTTCAAATTATATTTTTAGATTTTAAAATACTTTTTTTTTTCAACAAAATTCAGAAGATTGGCGTAGGTGAAATACAACTGTAAATCAATGATGAATTGTCTTATAGATTACTTACTACTCGCTATAATAAACAAATTATGCAAAATCCAAACTCGTAAAATAACACAGTTTCCGATCTAAGTTGATTTACCCCGGTTACACCCGCGTAAAAAGTTATATTTATCATTGCAGGAAAGCTTCATCGCAATCGGTTCATACGTCGTAGGTACTGTTCAAACATACACACAGCATTTCACATTTATAGTACTATAGCATCCCACTTGGCCTCAATCTAATCGACCCCAAACTGGGGCCTTGTGGGGTCTAAGCAATTTATAACGCACAAACTAAACTTACAACACATGTCTCCTTCGTCGCTTCCATCAATGCAATCAGTAGTATTATCACAGAGCTGATTCCACTCGATACATTGGCTTGAATTAGTGCACAGAAAGCCAGACGTGCATTCTGACTCTGGGACCACGGGTGGGTATAAGTATGAGGTTTTGCTTACTGAAATATATCACAGGCATTAGTGTAAATTAATATACCCCTATGTGTGCTTTTCTGAGCCGTGGGTTTGTCTTTTTTTATTTAATGCGTAAAGGGGATTGCGTTAGGGAGGATATGGGAAAAAGAGAGTAAACGCAGACTTGATGGGGAATACAATATATAGTGGAGTGAAGGAGGATGACAGCTAAAACGTTGTGGACGTTCATAGGTATGATTGAAAAAACGTTTTTTCGCGATTGCGTTATAACTAGGTATATGTAGGTACTAGTCCAGTTTCTCCAGTCTATACGTGACCATGATTGATGTACTTAACTCAATTAAAACGATAAATATCAAAATACCTACATTTATCGAATCAATATTTATTATCGCGTAAAAAATTAGTTAAAAGTGTTTTTTTTTTCATTCGTTTGATAAATATCTTGTTATAGTACACATACCTAGAGCGCACGCGTCAGGCGTCTCATCCGATCCATCGTCGCAGTCCATGTGGTGGTCACAGACCTGGTTGTAAGCCAAGCACCGTAGCTGTTGTTTACAAGCGAACCGACCGTGTGGGGCGCAACGGAAGTCGCAACCGTCCTCGTCCGTCCCGCCGGGGCAGTCGATCTTTTTGTTGCAACTTTGTGGAAAATTACGGATTTCTAATTAGCTGTTTTCTTGGAAAATAAAAACCTCCGACCACCAACACAGTAGAGTTAAATAGATAATGAATGATTTATAGCCATGCTCTAAAGCACATATCTTATTTTTTAATAAAAAACCACCGGCATGCATTGCCGGCATGCATCGTTAAACAATAATGGCGAATATTGAACATTTTTTTCCCGTAATGACTACGCGTACGCTCCTTAAATGAGGCCAAAGGGGTAAGCACCGTCGACGTTGCGGTAAAGTAACTTCGTCCAGACGGATTTTAGTAGGTTCACGTCCGTCGTCGGCTCCCCCTAACGGATCTCCTACGCCCGACGGTCCCCCTGTAGTAACGTAACTCCATCCGGACGGAGTTACCGCGATTTTTGTTGGTCGCGTCCTACAGCACGTTCTATCACACCACCACCGTAGTTTTTCTATTTATTTATTTATTTATTTATTCGGGAACCAACAGCTATTACATACTTATAAAACATAGTGTAACAACAGAAAGCAAATTAGATCTATTCCTTTCTAATACCAAAAAGTAATACCAATGGTATTTGTTTATCATCGGTGTGTTTTTCTATTACAAGCGAATACCAAATTTTAAATATTTGAATGATGTACTAAATCTATTCGCAACGAATACCAAAACATAAACAGGATCTCACGGTTAAAAAAAATGATTTAACTCGCATATTCAGACGTGAGCGTATCTACGAACTATCTACGAGTATCTATCTATTCTATGATATTAGTAGGATTTCATAGAATCATCATGCATTATACTTTCTTAACTCTTTTTCAACTTTAAATTACTAATCAAATTATTTTGGCAGTAGATTACAACTACGCAACAAATTTTGAAGAGGTTTTTTTCAATAGAGAGTGATTCAAGAGGAAGGTTTATATGTAGGTATAATACATGCACAATATAGCCGTGCGAACCCGGGGCGGGTCGCTAGTTTTCTATAAAGACAGAATTGCAAAATTCGAAAAGATTTAGCTGCAATAACGCACACCCACATGCCCCAAACATAAACATGAACTGGACAATACAATAAAAACATGACAAACATGACCCACAACCTGTGAAGAATTTGGAATACCGAGCTGTGAGCGGTAAGCAAATGGTCTTGTTCAACTGGCAAGCGAATCCTATATCGGCACAAGGTTGCTTTTCCTCCTGTTAACCGAGCATTTCGTTTAACAAAACCTTAATGTAATAAGTTGTAAAGTTGAGTTGTCATTTAGGTATCGAGGGATAAGTAGGTACTTGTAAGGTATTACCGGACTTTATAAGAATCAAGAAAAAGATCTTACAAATAAAAAAAACTAAATCAAAATCGGTTCATCCGTTCGGGAGCTACGATGCCACACATACACGTCAAACTTATAACACTCCGTCGTTTTTGCGTCGGGGGTTAAAAAGGGTTAGATAAGAGTTTATTTATTATTTATTTATTAATTATTTTATTTATTGATAAGGGTTCCTTTTTTTACCTTTTGAGGTACGGAACCCGAAAAATGGAAAATAAGGAAAAAAAGTTTGGGAATATTACCGAGACTTTGAAAATTTTTGAGTGTATCCCATCTGGCCCGGTAACTTGGAAAAAAAGGTTTTAACTGGCCCTGTGATATATTTATCGGGCCAGGTGACACAAATCAAGACAAGTGCCATCGGCCCCGATAAGGGGAGATTTTCAACCCTATTTTTACACTTGCAATGTATTATTTAACTCACCTCAATATCAACAATAACAGGTTCATCACAGTCCTCCTCGTCGGAGTAATCGCTACAATCCATTACACCATCGCATCGCTTCTTCGTTTCTATACAGTCACGACTTCTACATTGGAAATATCCAGCTTTGCAAGTTACATTTTCTAAAATGAAAAACATATTTTGGAACGAAAGTTCTCTATCGCGCGTTGCGAAAGGGGGCTAGACGGAAAAAATTAAGACCAAAATTGTAACGACACTTTTTGCATAGAATACAAGCCAGTTATTTTTTTAGCTCAATTTAGCTGATGCGAGACTCGAGTCACGGAATACTTTGTCCTGACTGACTGACTGACGGATCAACGCACAGCCTAAACCGCTGATCGTAGAAACCTGAAACTTGAAGGGTGTGTTCTTTGTATGACGCAGGCATCCGATAAGAAAGGATTTTCCGAAATTCTATCCTTTAGGACAGGGGTGTCAAACTGGATTTTCCATAGGGCTATTTCGAAAATTGCTGATATGTTAATTATTTATTAAACACATACATTTTGATTAAGTTTATTTTGTGATGTAGGTACATTTATTGGCTACTTTTTCAATACATAGGTAAATGTAAAAAAATGTACCTACCTACCTGCCTATTGAAAAAAATTAAAAAATACGCTTAAATTTTTGAGATAATATAGATTCCGACTGCGGGCCGCATCATTATGATTCGGGCTGCCTTAGAGGTGAGAAAAGTGAGTCAAAGTTTGTATGGGACAACATGATTCCATGGTCCAATCCTATTAAAACCATTCCACAGTCCACAACCAACCAACCACAGTCACTTTGCACCATGACTTTGTCCAGGGGGTGTTAGAAGCCGCCGGCAAAGGCCTACCACCGCTTGATTGTGAACCGGGCTGTTGTTTGAAAGTGCAAAGATTCGAGTAGATATAAGTGCCAAGAAACTGAATACTTCACTTACCGCAACCGATTTCATCCGATGCATCGTTACAATCGTAATCGCCATCGCATTTCCAATATTTCAATATGCAAGACCCCGAGGCACACCTACACAAAAGAAAAACCAAAAATTCAATTTCTGACACGTAAAAATCATCGGAGGACTAAACCCATTCAGATTTAAATTTATTCTAATAAAAATAAATCATGCTCACAAGAAATCAGAAGGCCAATTTTCGTTAGTAAAAATCATTATTTTTAAAATAGTAACTAGTTCTCATAAAAAGCTGACTGCGTACCCCCGACGTTGAGGGAATTTTGAGTTATTTTGAACTACTATGTAATCGAAATGCAATTGGAATGATATTGCAATGTAATTTGAACAATGTTATTAACGAGAAATAGCCTTCTGCACTTACGCGAGTGTAACCACAGGTTGCTGCTAGTAATAAGTATTGGAGTAAGAAAGGATGTTAGTATGTAACTCACATAAACTCAGTATCAAAACAAGACATAGCCAAGCACTCGGCTTCACTCTCGTCGTAACCATTAGGACAGTCCGCGCGATTATCGCACACTAACGATCGACCGATACATATATCGCTGTCTCCGCAACGGAATTCCGTATCCGAACATGGTGTAGTTGTGTTCATTTGCACTAGAAGAAAAAGTTGAAAATTAAGGTAAATTAGCGGTTATCGGCCCCCAGTCCAGGGGAGCCGTTATTCGTGAGATAGTTTTTGACAGGGGGAACGTTGAGCGTAGGGGAGTCGTTAAGCGTAAATCAAATTTTGGTATTTACAAGTTCTCGCGAAAATCAAAATTTGCCCATTTCTTTTCATCGTGTTGATGATCTTCATTTTTATACATCTAATAGGGACTATAGACCTCAGTATCTGGTATGAATTTCAACTTGCTATAGGTCCACCCGTTCTTGTGAAAATCACGAAAATCGGTGGTGACACACACAGACACAGACAAGAAAGTCGTTATGGGATTTTTTGCTTCCGTACATAGTCTGCCCTGGACTAGGGGGGACAATGCGCGTAAAATATATTCCGATATTCCTCCGGGACTCAGACCTACGTGGGTGAAACCGCAAATAAATAAATAAAAAACACTCACCAATACATCCAACCTCATCTTCCCCATAAAAGCAGTCCAAAACACCATCACACCGCTTCCCCCCATCCAAGCAAGCATTACTTCTATGACAATAATACTCGGTATCCCTGCACGTCACTATCTTCGTACAAATGCCGTTCTTCATCACCAGCCCGGGGGGGCAGAGGCACTTGAAGCCGACGTAGGAACGAGTGTGGATGTTTGGTAGAGATGATTGGACGCAGACGTCGGAGCAGGGGGTCGAGAGGCAGGGGTGGTTGGGACGAGTCCGGGGGTGGGAGGTTGATTGGATTAGTAGTTGGGTTGCGTTTGGAAAGATTGCTGGAAGGAAAGAAAAGATTATTTGTATCTGGACTGGAATACAGTGTAATAAATTAAATAAACTGACACAAACTTAAAAGTGTCCTAATACCAATTCTCGTAAAATATCATTGTTTAAATTACATTGCAATTTGCCGATTGCATTTCGATTACAAATAAGTAGTTTTGAAGTTAAGTGGGAACATACATACATACAGGTCAAAAACATAACCCTTCCCTTTCGCCGTAGTCGGGTAAAAATACTCTCAAAGTCATAGTCTCAAAGTATCTCAAAATAACCTCAAAGTCAACTTTTGGTTTTCTCAACAATATTTTTTGTGTTGAACAATTTTTATTCACTAGAATCATAGATCTAGATTTGACCTACTAACTAACCTAGACTTGGATTACATAGGATATCTTGGTGAACTCATTAGTTCATTAGAATCCCCATAGAAGTAAGTAAAATTGCTATCAGATTGCATCATATTTTTTACCTTAACTTTAATAATAAAATTATTTGTACAATTGAACTAATAAATTGATTTAGGTATGTTTATAATTTTCACAAAAAACTTTTTTATCATTTAACCAGATTAAATAAAGGAACTTACAAAGATTAATCCTTCGTATCCGATGCGTTGCTTCATGAACATGTGACCAAAACAACCGCGGTGTACGGCGATCCGTCCAGAATACGTACGTATCGGTCAGGGCCAGGCTTGTTATCGTTGTTGATAATTCGCGGTAATTTTCTCTGCCTGTACCTAGAAAATAATGTGCATAGGAATTTAGTTATGCCATTGTTTTCAAAGGTGTTTGCATAGGGGATCCACGAGGCGCTCGAATCTAATTTTACCGGGCAGGGGGCGCGACGGGCGTGAAAAAGTTCTCGACTGTTGAAGTAGGGATCCGTTAGGGGAGCCGACGGGCATGAACCCAATTATCTATACATATAAAATGCTTTGTCCTGAATGACTGACTTGATAGATAACGCATAGCCTAAACCGCTGATCGTAGAAACCTTAAACTTGAAGGGTGTGTTTTTTGTATGACGTAGGCATCCGATAAGAAGGAATTTCAGAAATTCTAGCGAAAAAGGGGTGCATTTGTATGGGAAAACATGATTCCCTGGTCCAAACTACTTCAAATTATGCATAAACATTATTTCGACTTCTACGCGGACGAAGTCGCGGGCAAAAGCTAGTCATCCATATATTTCCCGTTATGTCGGTTGCTATTAAATCAATTAGGTTTCTCAAAACGCTTACCCTTAGGATGTATAGTATCAATGACACCATTTCCTTCATCAGAAACGAATACACGATCCATGAATTGTGCGTAGCGAAGTCTCACGTGTGGACCTAGGTACATTAGAAACGCAGTTTTAAATCACGCCTAGAGTGTGAATGAATTTGTAGCCTAGTTGAGTTTTGAGGGAATGTGAGAGTAAATGAAGATAAGAATTAAGAGTGTGAGTGAATTTGTATAAAGTTAAGTGAGTTTAAAGTAAATAAATAAATAAATATTTCAGGACATATTACACATCGCCATCCAGCCCCAAGCTAAGCAACTTAATGCTTGTGTTATGGGTGCCAGATAACGGATAAACTACTTATATACTTTTTTTTTTGTAAATATATAGGTACATATTATACATATAGGAAACACCCAGAACCAGAAACAAGAATTTATGGTCAGCATAAATACTTGTTCCCGGCGGGAATCGAACCCGCAACCTTCTGCGTCGCAGTCGGGTGTTCGCCCGACGCGCCACAGAGGTCGTCTGAATCGTCAGAAATGTGAGGATAAATAAAGGTAAGAGTGAATGTATAGGGGGACCGATGCGTTTGTCGGGAGTAGGGGATCCATTAGGGGAGCCGACGGGCATGAACCTGTTCGAGTGAATGTGAAATATAGAGTAAACGAGTTGGGGTGTGTATGTAGGTGTGTATTTGTGTGCAATTGTAGCTCCTACTGACACCATTTTATCATCATACTTTAAACCTGTGTTTGAATCAAGAGTTTTTTAGTATAATTACCTTTTAAATTTTTCATATGAATCCTATGTCTATTGTCACCGTCGAGCCCCATACAGTCGATTCGAATGCTGTTATCGCTTTCAAGCACAACCACCATGAGTTTCCTAAAAAAATGATATAAAGTTCCTCAATCAACTTCAAAAAAAGTTTAGGAAAATTGAGTTTTTATTCTACAGACTTGTAAAAGGTCTGAATAGAATATTTTTTTGGAGAAGCACACAACAAAATAAACATGCCTTAAACAACTATAGATAATAAAGAAAGATAAATTAAAACATAGGTACCTACTTACAGACCAACAAATAAACCGAAGAAAATGAAATAAAAATGCCCGGCAGGGAATAGGTATGTTGTTTATTAGATCTAAGAAGCCGTGTAAAATTCGCAACTTTCCCACTGCTTAACTCAATTACTCAACTACATAAAGTTGAAATCAACTGATAATAATAGCTCAACTATATTCATAGACTTTATATTATAACTAGCTGTCCCGGCAAACGTTGTTTTGCCATATATAAAAAATACGGACTACAGCGCCATCTGCCGGGCTGATTTGTGAATCTGAACCATCCAGGGCGCCATCCGAATGTATACAAAAAAAAATCATTCAAATCGGTCCAGCCGTTTAGGAAGAGTTGAGTGAGATACACACGTACAGACATACACACGATAAGAGCTTTTTAGGAGCCAAAGGCCTCTCTACTTCCCTTACATATTTCGTGACTAGAAAATAAAAACTCAAAATCTAGAAATCATTCAGTATGAAATAAAGCAAACTTGATAACAGAAAGATAGACTTATTTCTTACGAAAACTCTAGTTTGTCAAAAACACTTACCCATAGTCCGGCAACACACAGAAGCTGATAGGAATCTCCAAGTCTCTAAATTGGTAGACGATCGCTCGTTTCTGATTTCTTAGAGACATTACATCAATGACGCCGCGACCGGCGTCTAGGATGTATAGGGAATCGGTCACGTGGTCTGTTTGTTGAAAGAACATCGGTAAGTGAGAAAAAAATAAGGAAAAACACTAGGTGAAAAAGAAGAAAACTTTGATAAAAGGAAATTTTGATGTCATTTTAAAGTTCATTATTATTGATACTATTTGTTATAATAAATATCAATAATATTAATAAAAGTAGCTACAATGTGTAGACAGTCATTGTAAGCTTTTGTTATCCTAAATGTTCAAACAACTTTGTTTGAGGGAATAAACCGTATAGTCAATTTGAATGATGGCACATTTCGATAAACTATCTAAGTCAATAATTTAAGGCATATAAATAAAATAAAATAAATAAATATTGCAGGACATTCCACACATCACCATCTAGCCCCAAGCTAAGTAACTAGACTTGTGTTATGGGTGCTAGACAACGGATATATTACTTATATACTTCTATTTTTGTAAATATAAACATAAAATACATATAAACAACCAGACCACAGACAAATATCTAAGCATAAATACTTGTTTCAGGTGGGAATCGAACCCGCAACCCTGTGTTTGGCAGACCGGCATGGCGACCATTGTGCCAACTGGGTCGTCAAACCTTTAACAAAATGAATGTAAATCTAACCATAGTCCATATCGACAACATTATCCAACCATTGGGAGATGAGCTCGTGCTTTAAGCCAAAAGTGAAGTCAGTCATATTCACGTAGTTTATGATGCGCCTATTACCATCATATATGTAGAGACCATCTGAGAAAGAAAGAAAATAAATTAATCATCAAGCGCACGTTCAGAAAGATTAGTATAAAAATCATAAAAAAAGAGGAAACAAACGTTTCTTAGCCAGTAATTAGTTAATCGGCTGTATCGTTATTTAATTGGACACTTTGGTAGAATATGATTATTCTGAATTTTAAATATGAAGTGGTTACTTATTTGGTGGAAATTCATAAATAGGATAGTGTAGAACAAACACACACTCCATCTTGTCTATTAACTGCGCTACTATAAGAAATTATTTTGATTTATTTAAAACTTAATGTAGTACTAACAAAATTAAAGGTGCAACAAAAACTCTTTTAAACAATTGATGATAACCAAATAATTATAATAATATCTATGTTGTTGACAGTAAGTAAATCATCCAGAAAAACACCAAATACCAAAAAATACTAAAAATCCGCTCAGTACAGTAATAAGTAATCACTTAGATTCTCTCATTCCAAAATACACTAAAATACTTTCTTTTTTCTGGTGCTATCATATTTTCAAAGTAAATTTACAAAGTTACCTTTTGTAATGTTATTTGACAAAAAGCATTACTTACCTCTGTAGCTATCATATGCCATTGCTTGAACCCTTCCTATGTCGAAATAAGTGGCGTGGGTCTCAGGGCTTCCAAGCGTGTCGTATTCTATACGAGTGAATATCTGACCTCCGCCTACTATCAGGTATTGAGGTTGGTAGTTTGGTTTATCTAAAAAAATATAACTTAAAAAAATGTGGTTTTCATTATTATTATTTTAAGTAATACAGCCTGTAATTTAAAACCATTAAAGCCCTATAATCTCAATTTAAAGCAAAACATTATTCCCAAGGGAGATAATATTGTATGAAACTCCCAAGGGAATAAAGTTATTTGAATTTGGAATGTTGAAATTCGTGTGAAAACAATCCGTGTTTGCAGCAGATTTATATGAGTATGTAAACATGCAGCAATGATTTATGTGAGAGAGACATGGCAGTCGTTAACGAATAGTCAACTTAACTTAAAAATTGTATGTAAAATATTTGTTGAAAGAAACCAAAATACTTACGGTGACAAATATTATCTCTAAGTTCCATGGCATCAGGACAAAGACACCTGTGTTTGGATGTGGCTATAGGAACACAGATATGCGAGCAGTTGTGGTTAAGACACGGATTGTGCTTGCTCTGTGTCATCGCTGGGTGGTACATGTGCATACCTAGGAGAAAGAAAGAATGTAAAAGCTGCACCCACTACGCCTGGCTACTTTTGACCCGATATACTTACATAATATAAAATGCTTTGTCCTGAATGACTGACTGACTGAAGGAAAGATGTGTTCTTTGTATGCAATAGGCATCCGATAAGAAAGGGTTTTCAGAAATTCCTTAGGGGGTGAAAAAGGGGGGCAAAGTTTGTATAGGACAATGTGATTCTTTGGTCCAATCCTATTAGAACCATTTTCGACTTCTACGCAGACGAAGTCACGGGCAAAAGCTAGTAATAATATAAAGAAAAAATAATATTTGATTTCTTGTTTGTTTGCATTGAATAGGCTCCGAAATTACTAAAAAACAGACTTTGATAAAACTTCGTATGAGAATACATTGATTCATTTGGAATAACAAAAACTACATGTTACCCCCAATGTTCCCATCGAATCAGGGCTTATGTGGGTGAAACAGCAAGGTGACCCTAGTAACTAATAATAGAAATGTATCAATTGGTATCATACTCACCATAAATAGCAGTATCAAGCGTTAACAAAACGTGTCTATTTTCCTTGGTATCATGCATTTTATCTGTAGTTTGTATAGTGTTTGAAGTCCAATCACTCCAGAACACCGTGTTCTCGAAGACCGAGATCGAATATGGATGATGGAATGGCTCTTCGAAGAGGGACTAAAAAGTTTAAAACATTAGCACGGCATTTAACTAACGGAACCTTTAAATACAACCAAGGCAAAACATAACCTCCCACAGTTGAAGTAAAAGATATAAGGCATAAATCTTTCGTAAAATCTTCTTCATCCAAGTTGCAGACAGAATTTGAGCAAATGGGGATATATTGCACCGACTGAGGAGCAATGCGAGTGTGGAGCACCGTCGCAGTCCATGGTGCCCCTACTCCAATGCCCATTGTGCCCTAATACCTGCACATTGGAGGACCTGGTAGAGGCCAACGCTGCTGCAGTTGCAGTGGCTCTGGCTAGGAAAAATTTGACTGGTCTAACGCCACTCGAACAGAAGAAGAATCCAAATTTGAAAGAGACCGCTTTCACCGGTAAGTCCTAGGTTAATTATAAGTTTTAGTACATGCAGGAAGAAAACAAGCACTAAGTTCAAACAACGTTGTGTTTTTGTCAATGTTTGTTATGAATAAATAATTTCGAATTTTGAATTTTTGAATTGAATGTTTATTTGTGTGCAACGGGTTCACTAAAGTCAAATTTTGTCAAAAAAACGGTGAAAAATTTTCACCGTTTTTTTGATAAAATTTGACAAGTAAGAAAAGTAAGACGACCGGGGTAGCATACCGCGCGCGACTTGAGGCAAAAATCGAAGAAGGAACCGGAAACAAGTCTATAAACGGGAGCGCTTGTATCACGTCGCAGTGTTATCATTTCTACAAACTACCAGACAGAGTAACATAATGTGTTGGCGGATAATCTCTATTGGCCATGGTGTAGACCGGATTTGCTATAATAAAGTGCAATAAAGCATTCTATCTGCCTATCCATCTATAAGTCAAATTTAGTACTTACATAAACACTTTTCTTAGAAAGCAAGACAACTTTAATCGTCCGATCGACGAAGTACAATCGATCATTGGGCGCGTCTAAGGCCAATCCCGTAGCAAAGCTGGTCAACTTGTCCACCAGTACCTCGGAGTTAGACCCGGCCATTTGTGATATCATTATCACGGCGTGGTCTATGAAGTCTGACCAGTACATCACGCTGGAAGTTAAATATAAAATTAATAAATAAATATTGCAGGACGTTCCACACATCGCCATCTAGCCCCAAGCTAAGTAACTAGACTTGTGTTATGATTGCTAGACAACGGATATTACTACTAATATACTTTTCTTTTGTAAATATACACTTATAATACATAGAAACAACCAGACCACATACAAATATCTAAACTACTTGTCTGAGGCGGAAATCGAACCCGTAACCCTGTGTTTGGCAGTCCGGCATGGTGACCATTGTGCCAACTGGGTCGTAATATCAGTTTATATCTATGGTTTATATTGGTAATAATTGTATCTGGTCCAGGACTGGTTAAAGCTTTGCGCCCAAGCATACGAGATTTTTATTCCCTTCATTTTTTCTACTTTCATAAACGTCGCGTCTCGTGTTTGTTTTATATTGCTGTGTGACCTCATTGTTGGCAATGTTGACATGACGTCACCAGAACAGGACAATGATGTCACACAACGGGAACGTGCAGGTGCAAATGCAGGTGTTCCATCAATTTACTAGACGTTACTACTACTAGACTAGACGAGGAAATAAAAATAATATGTTGTTCGATTCTCAGACCTAACAAATATACGCATAAAATTTCATATAAAATTTGGTTCAGCCGTTTAAGTGGAGTTTGGCAACTAACACCGCGATATTATAGACTAGTATTTGCCAGCGACTTCATCTTCGTAGAAGTCGAAAATGGTTATAATATGATTGGACTAAGGAATCACGTTGTCCCGTACAAATTTTGCCCCCCTATTCCCCCCCCCCCAAGTAGTAGAATTTCGGAAAATCCTTTCTTATCGGATGCCTACGTCGTACCAAGAACACACCCTCCAAGTTTCAGGTCTCTACGATCAGCAGTTTAGGTTGTGCGTTGATCCGTCAGTCAGTCAGTCAGGACAAAGCATTTTATATGTATAGATAGAATTTCCATAAGAGCACCATCTACAAAAAAAATCTCATTATTAAATAGTTTAAAAAATCTTACTCACCCCAAATTAGGATCCACAGTGATATACCTAGGGTGCTTCGCCCCCGTCTCCAATGTGGTACAGGCACTCCCGTCTAGTTTGCAAGCAAATATCGCCCCTCTATCCATATCGCTAAAGTACAGATTCCCACCGATCCAGTCGATGGCTATATCGCCCGGTTCTTCTAACCCTAGGCCTACTAGCACCTAAAGTATAAAAAATAATAAATCGTTTTCCCGGTTTTTCAGATGCCTAAAATTTATAAAAATGTATGTTAACTAATATCACTAGTAAAAAACAAAGTAAGTAGGTATTTTTCAGGGTTTTCTGATGTTTTAAATTTTCTAAAATGTAATTTCCTGTTACGTCTACTTTTATACTATTTAAGATTTCTTTTGTTACGTCTTTACATTTTAATTTGTTCAGTGTTCAAACTAAATCAGCAGGCTCATTCACAAACCATCGGAAGGCTACCAAAACGAATAAAACGGAAAAGACAAGGATGGCGGAGTGAAAGGGCTGCAATTTTTTTTTTGCAGGGCAGGTAAAGGCATCTATGCAGCTGCAATGGAGTACGTAAAACTTTAAAAGTAGATATTATTATATCAAATCAAGCTTATTTAGCAACAAAATTGCAGACCCACACCGTAGAGCTAGCTCCAAACTGCTATTATTATAGAATAGGTACTTTTAACTTATTACAAGCTTTTATTTATTAAAAACATTCCAATACTAGTTAAATTAGAACTCTACGGTGGGTTTGCAATTCAGTTGCCGACAGTACGCACTAACCTCTTTAGTGTCTTCGATGTCCTGAAGATGTGCCCTCACTATGGACTCGTGGCCGTCTGCCGTTTCAACCCAGTACAGATACCTACCATCGTAAGATACGCCATGTGCCTACAAATAAAAAAATAGTAAAAACATTTTCAAATACAAAAAACATCATGCTGGCATTACTCCAGCAAAAACTAAAAAAAAAGCTGCAGTCAAACAATTTTTAAAATTAACGTAGGATATAGGTACCTATAGAAACAAGAGATCTAATTCACCATCTATAATATAAAAATGAATCGCAAAATGTGTTGGTAAGCGCATAACTCAACAACGCCTGGACCAATTTGGCCAATTATTTTTTTAGAATATTCCATATGGTACGAGGATGGTTCTTACGGAGAGAAAATTTTAAAAAATTGCCTGTAAATGTCTAAAAACAACACTTTTCTATACTCCATACCATACAAACGATTCGTAATAATACAAGACAATAAGAACTTTAATACCATAACATAAAGTACAAGTTTTAATGGACAGGTTCCGGGAAGGCAAAACAATTGAGTGACGTATAAATATTGATGTCAATCGTGTCGCGGTCTTAGTTGCCAAACTACACCTAAACGGCTGAACCGATTTGTATGATTTTTAACCCCCGACGCAAAAACGACGTTGTGTTATAAGTTTGACGTGTCTGTGTGTGTGTCTGTCTGTGGCATCGTAGCTCCCGAACGGCTGAACCGATTTTGATTTAGTTTTTTTTTATATGGCAAAACAACGTTTGCCGGGACAGCTAGTATTAAAATAAATTAGACTGCAATAACACACAACTTTGTTTTACAATATAGTGATAAATACTTAATATACCTAGTACAATATTGTGCAAAGTGCAAAAGTAAAGGTGCACCAGCGTATACATGGTTATTGGTAATTATACTACCAAGCCGTTGAGGGCAATTTCTGTGCATCTAAATATACAACTTTTGTTGTAAGACTTCTGGAAATTTGATAATTTTTTTGAAAATTTTGATGTTATGTTTACCTGGAAATCAACTGAGAGGTCATTAACCTTAAAATTTCACTTACTTTTTTGAAGTTTTATCTACTGTTCGTAGTTTGAATGACTTTTGCTTTAAAAGATAAGCTGTTTTTCGAATTTACATAATCTCAATTTTTATTTCCAATTTCCAGAATTCGTTGAACAAAAGTTGTTTATTACGGTGCACAGTGGAGCCAGCTTGCTAGTATAATTACCAATAACCTTGTATAATTTGTTTTGAACTTACTTGTTTGACTCCAGACACGACATTGACTACTTGTTTAGATTGTATCTTGAATAATTTGATATCGTTGCGAGTACTGAAGAATAACATTGCTTCTGGACCTAAAACAAAAGGAAATTACTAGAGTGAGAACAATGTGACGTATCTAGCTTACGTATCTTACCTTATGTAGTGATGTTTTGTTAAACTAACCTTTAGCATCACGTAGATACTCTAAAATACTCTAAATTATCCTTTTTGTATCCGAGTGCGGCCTATCCAGGGTACCTACATTCGGCTAAAGCTTCACAGATATCTATGTTTAGTAAAACTCACCTTCAGCATAACATAGATACTCTAAATTATCCTTCTTGTATCCAAATGCGGCCTATCCAGGGTAAATTCGTCTAAATCTTCACAGATATCTATGTTTAGTAAAATTCACTTTCAGCATAACATAAATATTCTAAACTAGCTGCGCCCCGCGGTTTCATCCGCGTAAGTTCCGATCCCGTGGGAATATCGGGATAAAAAGTAGCCTATGTGTTAATCCAGTTCTCCAGCTATCTAGATACCGAGTTTCATCGCAATCGGTCCAGTAGTTTTGCGTGAAGGAGTAACAAACATACATACACACACACACACACAAACTTTCACATTTATAATATTAGTAGGGTAGGATTATCCTTCTTGTATCCGAGTGTGGCCTCTCCAGGGTAAATTCGTCAAAATCTTCACAGAAATCTATGTTTAGTAAAACTCACTTTCAGCATAACATTAATATTCTAAATTATCCTTCTTGTATCCGAGTGCGGCCTATCCAGCTAGCCTAGCATGACGACCAAAACACGATACGATAAAGCTATATCACGCGATATAACTACATCAACTCTCAAAATATGATAGATAAAGCCGCCATGTTGAATTTTTATCATAATTTTTGTCGCAATCTATCTATACATATAATAAATCTGTAGACATAAAAAAATCTGTAATTGTAAAATATCCAGAAAAAAAATATACAGGTCGTCTTAGAATCGTTAGCTGAACACGATAGGGTAGTTTTTAGAATTTTTGTTTGTCTGTTTGTCTGTTTGTCTATTTGTCTGTTTGTCTGTTTGTTTGAACCAGGTAATCTCATAAACTAGGGAACAGATTACAACGAGGTCCACACCAATATGTTCAGAAAATACCAGATTAACATTTAGGGTATTTTTCAATTTAACTTTAATACAATAATTATGATAATTGATAAAAAAACACTTAAAAAATGTGAAATCGAAATATTTTTCCGTGTAAAACGTAATCAAACGTCAAAAAGGAACAGTACGCTTAGCACTACTTTTTTACGTATTCGATCAAACATATTATAGTGAGTATTTACTATGAAACTTCCTAAAAATCAACTTACTAGATCCACCCGTCTCTGAGAATATCGGTAGTGACACACCGACAGACAGACGGACAAGAGAGTGACCTTATAAGGGTTCCTTATTTTCGAGTGCTTCAACAAGTCATACTAGGCGTACAGGTACACGCCTCCGCTCAAGATGACAGTTGTCATAAAACCAAATAGTTTGCATATATCTACTACCTACGTGAAACTGAAAATGAGGTTAGTACAAAGAGGTACTACTACATAAAATTACGTCTCATTTACCGAAGACCTCCTCGATGTTACACTTATATCGCGCTCAACTAATTTATTTTAATAGTTTGAATTATGAGTTCAAGTCGCGGACACCTTAGAAAATAAAAACAAAATAAAAAAAACCGGCCAAGTGCGAGTCGTACTCGCGCGCCGAGGGTTCCGTACATTAGTTTTTATACACCTTGATTTTTATACACCTACTAGGGACCATAGACTTCAGTAATTTCAACTTGCTAAGTCCAACCGTTCCTGAGACAATCGGTGGTGACACACGGACAGACAGACAGACAGACAGACAAGAAAGTGATATTATAAGGCTTCCTTTGTTACCTTTTGAGGTACGAAACCATAAAAAGAATTTTCCAAATCGGTTCAAGCGTTTTCGAGTAAGTAATCGGCGAAAATACATAAAAAAAAACAGCGCACTCCGGGAGTGCAGGCAGAAGTAAAAACTGTATATCTGTGTAAAATGTCATATGTCGCGAGAACATACGCAAAAAGAGTTTTAGATGAAAAAAAAAAAATAGTCGGACGACAAATAGTCGTTCGACATTTGTCGTCCAACAAATAGTCGTCCGACATTTGTCGTCCAACAAATTGTCGTCCGACATTTGTCGTCCGTCAATAGTCGTCCGACAAATAGTCGTCCGACATTTGTCGTCCGTCAATAGTCGTCCGACATTTGTCGTCCGTCAATAGTCGTCCGTTAAAAAATACCATATGTCTTCATACACTCACAGCCAAATTAAAAACAGTAGGCCCAGGCATACATTTTCGCCGCGCCGTAGAGAGGGGATAGCTGTCTACTCTCCATCCGTCTTACGCTTTTTCCATCAGGTCACGTGTCGTCCGACATTTGTCGTCCGTCAATAGTCGTCCGTTAAAAAATACCATATGTCTTCATACACTCACAGCCAAATTAAAAACAGTAGGCCCAGGCATACATTTTCGCCGCGCCGTAGAGAGGGGATAGCTGTCTACTCTCCATCCGTCTTACGCTTTTTCGATCAGGTCACGTGTCCTGACGCGAGTAAGATTTTATACCCATTACAGAAAAAGTGCTCAACGCCGCTAAAGAAGTTTTCACTTCAAAAATATACGCGACGAATTGAGAACCTCCTCCTTTTTTGAAGTTTTTGAAGTGAATAATAGATATGGTATGTTAGTTAAAATCAATTTTTAGGGTTCCGTAGCCAAATGGCAAAAAACGGAACCCTTATATAGATTCGTCATGTCTGTCTGCCGTATGTCACAGCTACTTTTTTATTTTGTTTTCGCCAAAATTAAGTAGCCCTAGCTACCTAATAAAGAAAATCTGGGCAATTTGGTCTAGAATTCAGAAAATTGCAAAAAGAGTCCGGACATTCAGTATGGGAGCGTGGCAGTGTTATGTTTTTTGCGCTGTGATTTTAGACCCGATGGATAAATAATGCCCTTACGCTTTATAGGTTTTGTATGAGGGCATTTTTTGTTCATTTTGGTGGGTATGGGTCTCAAAGTGAACCGCACACTTTTGAAAAATCATAGGACATCATTTTTCTTTAAATATTCCATTTCCCAGACGCTTTAGTAGTTGGAGGTTGGCTTACAGGTTTTAGCACATGTTTTAGATGGGAACCACACCTTTGGCATAAACAAAATGTCCTTTTTAGTTTGGCATAAACGTTTTAGCATAATAAAAGAACCCTAGGCATACCGTAATTTTACACAATTATTATTGGCATAAAGTCACCGCGCACTTTTGGAAAATCATGGAACATCACGTTTCTTCAAAAACCCTGTATCCAATACGCTTTAGAAGTTTGGTGTGAAGGCATTATTTGTTTTCTTCGATATCCTCTATCGATAGGTATAGGTCTCTAAGGGCATCGTGCACTTTTGTAAAATCATAGGACATCACGTTCCTTCAAATACCCCGTTTCCGAGACGTTTTAGATGTTTGGTGTGAAAGCATTTTTTGTTCAACGTAATGCCCGCTATCAATAGGTAAGGACGTTATTTTATGTATAAGTATCTGTTCTGTCCAATGGCCTTTCATATTTAATCATTAATAATATTTGAAAATAAAAAACAAAATTTTATTTGCACCAAAATAGATTATTATTTGCATGATGTTGGTGTTTATCCTACTAATATTATAAATGTGAAAGTTTGTGTGTATGTGTGTATGTGTGTGTGTGTGTGCGTGTGTATGTTTGTTACTCCTTCACGCAAAAACTACTGGACCGTTTGCGTTGAAACTCGGTATGTAGATAGCCAGAGGCCTGGATTAACATATAGGCTACTTTTTATCCCAATATTCCTACGGGATCGGGACTTACGGGATTACTCCTTTACGCAAAAACTACCTAACAGATTGCGGTAAAAATCAGTAAATAGATAGCTGGAGAGCTAAATGAACACATAGGCTACTTTTTATCCCGATATTCCCACGGGATCTGGACTTACGGGATCACAACTCAGATATATTTTAAAAGGTTGTACTCGGGCGGAGGCGGAGAGAGTGATGAAGGGAAGAAGGGTAAGAAAAATAAAATGGGGAGCACAGAAAAGGGGGAGGAATGGAAAAGGGAGGATAGGAAAGAGGATGATAGGAAAGACGAAGGGCATGTAAGAGTGAAGAGAGGAAATGGGGAGAAGAGGAAAGGAGGAGGAGAGGAAAGGGGAGGACAGGAAAGGGGGAGCCCAGGAAAGAGAAAGGGGATGAAAGAGTCCCCTTTCTCTTTCCCGTCTAAACTCCTAAAATCTAACCGCTTGCTTCGCTCACACGTGTTTGCTACTCATTCCGCGACGGTTCCGTGGCATAAAAGCATTCTGGGTCTGTCTGGACTCCTAAAATCTAACCGCTTGCTTCGCTCACACGTGTTTGCTACTCATTCCGCGACGGTTCCGTGGCAGAAAAGCATTCTGGGTCTGTCTGGACTCCTAAAATCTAACCGCTCGCTTCGCTCGCACGTGTTTGCTACTCCATCCGCGACGGTTCCGTGGCAGAAAAGCATTCTGGGTCTATCTGGACTCCTAAAAATATAACCGCTCGCTTCGCTCGCACGTGTTTGCTGCTCCATCAGCGACGGTTCCGTGGCAGAAAAGCATTCTGGATCTATCTGGACTCCTTAAATCTAACCGCTCGCTTCGCTCGCACGTGTTTGCTTCTCCATCCGCGACGGTGCCGTGGCAGAAAAGCATTCTGGGTCTATCTGGACTCCTAAAAATATAACCGCTCGCTTCGCTCACACGTGTTTGCTACTCATTCCGCGACGGTTCCGTGGCATAAAAGCATTCTGGGTCTGTCTGGACTCCTAAAATCTAACCGCTTGCTTCGCTCACACGTGTTTGCTACTCATTCCGCGACGGTTCCGTGGCAGAAAAGCATTCTGGGTCTGTCTGGACTCCTAAAATCTAACCGCTCGCTTCGCTCGCACGTGTTTGCTACTCCATCCGCGAAGGTTCCGTGGCAGAAAAGCATTCTGGGTCTATCTGGACTCCTAAAAATATAACCGCTCGCTTCGCTCGCACGTGTTTGCTGCTCCATCCGCGACGGTTCCGTGGCAGAAAAGCATTCTGGGTCTGTCTGGACTCATAAAATCTAACCGCTCGCTTCGCTCACACGTGTTTGCTACTCATTCCGCGACGGTTCCGTGGCAGAAAAGCATTCTGGGTCTGTCTGGACTCCTAAAATCTAACCGCTCGCTTCGCTCGCACGTGTTTGCTACTCCATCCGCGACGGTTCCGTGGCGGAAAAGCATTCTGGGTCTATCAGGACTCCTAAAAATATAACCGCTCGCTTCGCTCGCACGTGTTTGCTGCTCCATTCGCGACGGTTTCGTGGCAGAAAAGCATTCTGGGTCTGTGTGGACTCCTAAAATCTAACCGCTCGCTTCGCTCACACGTGTTTGCTACTCATTCCGCGACGGTTCCGTGTCATAAAAAGCATTCTGGGTCTGTTTGGACCCTCAAAAATATAACCGCTCGCTTCGCTCGCACGTGTTTGCTATTCCATCAGCGGCGGTTCCGTGGCAGAAAAGCATTCTGGGTCTATCTGGACTTCTAAATATATAACCGCTCGCTTCGCTCACACGTGTTTGCTACTCATTCCGCGACGGTTCCGTGTCAGAAAAGCATTCTGGGTCGGTCTGGACTCATAAAATCTAACCGCTCGCTTCGCTCACACGTGTTTGGTCACAATAACTAACGTTACCTACTCCATCCGCGACAGTTCCGTGTCAGAAAAGCATTCTGGGTCTGTCTGGACTCCTAAAAATATTTTTAGGAGTCCAGTCAAGTCCATAACAGCTCGCTTCGCTCGCACGTGTTTAGTCACAATAACTAACTTAACCTGCTCTTCATACTCCGAACTATTTATCAACCCTCTTCTTAACTTATACGTGTCGGTGACCAAAAAAACCGCTGAACTTCGCTTTTTCAAACTTCAGTTTCCCTAACTTTGCTCTCCCAAACTTCACTTTCCACGACTTTAATTTCCTACGACATCGCTTTCCCAAGACACCGTTCTCCCAAGACACAGTTTTCCCACAATGTTTCTTTTTGCTTTTCCATAACGTCGGTTTCCCACGTCTTCGCTTTCCCAAGACTTCGCTCTCCCACGAGGCCTCACGTTACCTTGACGTGACGTTCCTTCCCTTAACGTCTCGCTTGCCTATAACACTGCTTTCCTATAACACTGCTTTCCCTTATTACTGGCATTGCTAAACACAATAACTACTATACGAATTGTGATAAAAGTAGTTAGTAGGTAGCTAGAGACCCTAACAAATAAGCTACTTCTTATTCCGATATTCCTACGAGACTCGGACTTGCGCGGGTGAAACCGCGGGGCGCAGCTAGTTTATAATAAAATTTAACATGGCGGCTTTATGTATCATATTTTGAGAGTTGATGTAGTTATATCGCGTGATATAGCTTTATCGTATCGTGTTTTGGTCGTCATGCTAGGCAGGCAGGGTACATTCGTCTAAATCTTCACAGATATCTATGTTTAGTAAAACTCACCTTTAGCATAGCATAAATACTCTAAATATCGTAAGTCCCGATCCCGTAGGAATATCAAAATTAAAAGTAGCCTATAGCCTTCCTCGATAAATGAACTATCCAACATAAAAATAATTTTTCAATTCGAACCAGTAGTTCCTGAGACAAACAAACAAACTCTACAGCTTTATAATATTAAGTATAGATTTATGTTTAGTAAAACTCACCTTCAGCATAACAAAGAACTCTAAATTATCCTTCTTGTATCCGTGATCGCATTCGCACTGGAAATGCCCGTGAAGTTGACACACGAGTGTGAACAGTGCGGCCTATCCAGAAATGTTCAGTAAAACTCACCTTCAGCATAACATAGATAAGTACTCTTAATTATTCTTCTTATATCCGAGTGCAGCTTATCCAGGGTACATTCGTCTATATCCTCACAGATCTATGTTTAGTAAAACTCACCTTCAGCATAACATAGATACTCTAAGTTATCCTTTTTGTATCCGTGATCGCAGTCGCACTGGAAATGCCCGTGAAAATTGACACACGAGTGTGAACAGTGCGGTCTATCCAGGGTACATTCGTCGATATCCTCACAGATCTGTGTGTCCGGGTTATATTGTAGATTCCCGGAGGAGAGGCAGGCGCAGTGCGGCCCGGTACGGTCGGGGTAGCATTGGGTGTTGTTACCGACGCATGTGAAGTTTTTGCACATTGTTGTCCCTGGGAAGAGAAGTTTAACTAGAGACATACCTACGAAAATATTTATTGAAACGAAGTTCCTTATCGCGGGTTAGCGAGTTCGGATAAAATGTTAAGCGTAAAGAAAATAAAAAAATACCTACAACCCAATTTAGAACCTCCTCCTTTTTTGAAGTCTGTTAAAAATTGTGAAAAGAAAAACTGTAAATCGTTCATCGACGCGTACATTTTTATTTTCGTCGTCTTTTTTAAGCTGAAAGACGCATTGGATTGGTTAACAAAATTGAGAAAACCTTGATTATTCAAAACAAACACTGGCCACTATTATTGTTAATCTGAGTATGTGTAACTATTTCTTCTCCTTATCTAACTTTTTGTTCTCCTTCATGTAACTCTTTATGTAACTGTTTATTCTCCTTATGTAACTGTTTTTGAATTCATATGTGAGGCCCAGTTGAACTTGTTAGATGGACATATTACTGTAGGCCATTTTCTAGAAATGGTCCGTTAGAACATGGTTAGAACCATTTTTAACTGGGGTGAATAAAGTTTACTTTTTATTTTAAATATGTCTTTTGTTCTATGAACAGCGGTACAGGTGTTTAAAGTTTACTAAAAGTGTATTTAATGCACCTAGGTGAATTAGCTCAGGTGAACTAAGTTTACGTCGCCGTTTTTTCTCCTTTATGTAATAGTTTATTCTCCGTAACTATTTGTTCTTCTTATTATAATTTTATTAATTCACTAGCAGCGCTCCGCGGTTTCACCCGCGTAACTCCCGATTCCATGGGAATATAGAAATATAAAATAGCCTAGGTATAGCCTTTCTCGACAAATGGACAATCCAACCCAAAAATATTTTTTCAATTCGATATAGTAGTTTCTGAAATTAGCGCGTTCAAACAAACAAACTCTTCAGCTTTATAATAATTGTATAGATTTTTAAAGAACGGTGTTGGCTTAATGGTAGATACCGTTGGCATGTAGCAGTATTTTGTATGGCAGTATTTTTAAAAATACCAATGTATTTTTCTTAAGAAAAATGTATGTGCGCTAATAGACATTGCTCTTACGGTGAAGGAAAACATCGTAATGAAACCCGCGGCTTAGTTGGCTCCAGAAGTATTGACAAGTTCTCTCCTTTGGACATGGTCGCTAAGCTGAGAGGGTAGTAGGTGCTGGGCAAGCCTACTCCATCTTCACGCAAAAAGGACCCAATTAATAAGGGTCTAATCGCGGAAAACAGCCCGTATACAAGTACAAGTAGATTTTTAATGGCTTGTGCATGGATCCTCCTATAGATGCGTAGAAGCATATAGAAGCCCACAGAAGCGCGCTGTCAATTTGTATTAAACTTACAGTTGGCACAGAAGTGTCCCTCGTCGCTTCCATCTCTGCAGTCAGACAGACCGTCGCACATCAGATCAGCGGGCAAACAGAACGAGTTGTCCATACATTTGTAACTCGTTTCTAGCAGGCCGACTCGGGGGCAGTTGCTAGTATCCAAGTATTCATGGGTTAGGATTGAATGACCTGAGAAAATTCATAATTAGTTAACATAGGTCCATACGCCAACGACCTTGGTACACACACACACAGCCTACTAAATAGTTACTACTGGCACCGGTCGCCTTCGTTGCTGAAAATTGTTGATTGTTACGAATGTCTATTGTTTTTCTCAAAAATGCTGAGATGGAATTGTAGGTGAGATTTTTACTGACATTTTGGTGTGGTTTTCAGCCTAATATTTCCTATAGTTTTGAAGCTATCCTAAAATTAAAAATTAAAACTGGTCTAGCTTCGAAATGATAAGGAATTTTCGTCTCAAATTACCCCAAATTGTCGGTACAGATTTCACCTACAATTCTATCTCAGCACTTTTGAGATAAACAAAACACATTCGTTACAATCAACAATATTAGTTGCAAGCGACGGGTATTTCTGGCGCGTTGCGTTTGGCAACATAAATTGCCTTAATTAAGTGAAATTGGTAAGATATTTCACACAGTGCCGTCTAGCCCCATACAGAACAAAGCTTATACTTAGGTACTAAAGATAACAATTTTAATTTGTGCATATATGAATTGATTTTGATGAAATTTGGTCTGAGGATATAGTGAATTCTTGAAAATAACATAGACTGTATTCTTACGAATAGGCACTTACGCTGATAAAACCCTGAAGCGCTGTTTGGTTTGTTTGTAATATATTTGATAAATGCATATGATATTGATGAAACTTGGTAAGAGGGTACTTTAAATCCTCGGGAGTAACAAAAGCTACATTTATCCCGCGATACTCCCGCGGGATCGGAAGAAACTTACGGCAGAAATCAACGTAATCCTCATCGCTCATATCCGCGCAGTCGTAGACACCGTCGCACACCCACAAGTTGGAGATGCATTTACCATCGCCGCATGTGTATCCTGTGCATTTTGACTAAAAAAAAACCATAATTTAAAGATATTGACGGAGATAAGTTGTTAAAGATATTGCCAGGAAACGTATATATGGGAATAAGAAGAAAACATGAATTCTTTGACTTCTTTGCTTTGCAATTTCGTTATATAAGAGTTAATTCGACTCGTATGTTTAACTCTTTGTTCTCCTTGTGTAACTATTTGTTCTCCTAATCATTTTTGATGTTTTTTGTACAGAAAGTATTTAGTTATATGATCTACTAAAAGTCTTTAGATCATACTAAGTAATATTTATTACGCAGTGAGAATCGAACCTGCAACATTTTGAATTTGACGGAGATAAATTGTTAAAGATATTGCCAGGAAACGTATATGGGAATAAGAAGGAAACACGACATTCTCTTGACTTCTTTGTGTTGCAATTTCGCTATCTTGGGTTCGTTCGACTCGTCTGTGTAACTATTTGTTCTCCATGTGTAACTTTTTATTCTCCTTATTATTTTTATGTTTTTTTGAACTGAAAACTTCTTTAAGCGCGGAAGGTACGCATATTTTTAGATGATATAAAATCTCTGAACTCTCGACACCGTTACGAGACGCAACTACAGTGTGTGCATAATATGCATGTACATATATTTTGTAGTTGTTTAGTAAGTAAGTTTAATTTTTTAAAGTAGAACATACAAATATTTATTACACAGCGAGAATCGAACCAGCACCTTTTGCATCACAAGCGAAAGCCGTCTTTTGCTAATATAAGTACAACTATCGACCCGCTCCGGCTTCGCACGGCTATATTATGCATGTATTATACATATAAACCACAGACATGAATATAGCTAGATTGTTAGAAATGTTATTTTTATATAATGGTATGCTTCCATAACGAATTTATTTATGGCAATATTCTCCTCTTCCCTTCCTGTTTGAGCTGTCATGGCATCCACATGTATATTTTTATTGCTCCGTATTTTCTAAGTTTAACGAGATTGTAAAATATCATTCATCGTATATTTAATGGTAAATATACCTGATATGTACCTATATGTGTTGGCTGTTTAATTCGAGTATACCACCTAAACTTTTCCTATGTTCACACACGCAGCGCTCTTCGATCCTAGACTTCTAACAGGTTATTTGGCCCAGTGTATTTGGATTGAAAGAACATAGGAAAGTCATTGGTGTGTTGAACAGAATCAATACTAAAACTCTGAGAAGTAACATTTTGCGAAGTGACATAACCTCAAAAAAAAACATGTCAATGGACGGCAACGTGGGCGGCGCCGGCGAGGGCCGTGACGCGCCTCTTTCCATCGTTCCCGCTACTTCTACTAGTACTTCAGGTATGAACTTAGCGATTGACAAATTAGAAGGTACATCCAACTACAATTCGTGGAAATTTGTCATGAAAATGATTTTGACCTTGGAAGGTCTTTGGAGCTGCGTGGATGGTACGGGCGTCGAAGTTACGCGCGATCAACGCGCTTTAGCTCGAATTTGCCTAGCAGTAAAGCCAAATTGCTATCAATATGTCAGAGATGTAAATACTTCAAAAAAGGCTTGGGACAAACTATCAACTGTATTTGAAGACAAAGGTTTGTTTCGGCGTGTCTTATTGCTACGGAAACTGCACAGGGTGGAGTTCTCCCGCTGTACTACCATGAGCGACTACATTGAAGAGGTAATGACGCTGGTTCAGCAATTAGCCGATATTGGTAAAGTTATAGAAGATGCCGAGGTTGCTGAATTGCTGCTGAGTAGTCTTCCCAGTGAGTACGACGCTCTGGTGTCCAATTTGGAAACAGCTTGCATGTCGAATAGTTTGTCAAGTGAACTTGTGCGGGCTAGATTGCTACAAGAAGAGTTCAGAAAGAATTCGAATGGCTCCGACAGTGCTTCTGCGTTCGTTTCGAAATTTAAAAAGTGTGATAAAGTCAGTGATAAAGTGATTTGCCATTATTGTAAGCGGCCAGGTCATGTAAGGTCAAAGTGCTACAAGTTGAAGCGTGACAAGAAAAAGGACTCCAGTTCAAGTCAGACTTTTATCGCTTCAGCCTTCATGGTGAAAAATAATCATTGGTTTCTTGACTCCGGTTGTTCGGCTCACATGTGTAACGATAGAAGTATAATGTCAAATTTTAAAGACTTTAATGATAGCATATCTATAGCCAATAGTGACAAGTTGCAATGCTGTGGAGTAGGTGATATAGCTATAGACACAGATAGTTCGGTGAGCATGATTAAAAATGTATTATTTGTACCAGATCTTACCGCAAACCTTCTATCAGTTGGTAGGTTGGTAGACAGGGGCTTTACTGTCAGCTTTGAATCGGGGGGCTGTTTTATATTTGACAATACAAATAAAACTTCTGGCAACCTAGTAGCAACTGCTAGTAAATATAATGGTCTCTACAAGTTAGATAAGATTGTGTGTTTGTCAGGTGAATCTTCGCGAGATGTGCATTCTTCAGTGCTTTTGTGTTCTAGACAAGAGCAGCAGAATGCTAATGTCGCTGTCTCTCCTATACCTGTGGAGGTATGGCATAGAAGGCTCGGCCACTTGAATCTTGAAGGCATGAGGTCTTTAAAGAACAATTTTTCTACCGGTGTTATGTTTCAGGATAATTTGCAGGATCTGAAAGATTGCGTGCCTTGCCTTGAGGGGAAGTTGACTGCTCAACCGTTTCCCAGGGGCACGGCATCGCGTGCCAGCAAGCCGTTGGAACTAGTGCACTCGGATGTATGTGGGCCGATGCAGAAGGACAGCTGGGGTGGCGCGAAGTACCTAGTGACGTACACGGACGATTATACGAGAAAAACGTTTGGATACTTGTTAAGAAGAAAATCTGAGGTAATGTCAAGTTTTCTTACTTTTAAGGCGCTCGTAGAGAAACAACTAGGTTTGCCTATCAAGGTACTACGTTCGGATGGGGGTGGTGAGTATTGTAATGCTGAATTTGCTGCCTATTTAGGAAAACAGGGTATCATTCATCAAAAAACTATCCCGTTTTGCCCTGCTCAAAATGGGGTATCAGAACGTCTCAATAGAATTTTAATGGATAAAGCGAGATGCATGTTACAGTGTGCTGGTCTCTGTAAGCGATATTGGGGAGAAAGTGTCATGACTGCTATATATTTAAAAAATCGCAGCCCCACATCTGCTCTATCAGGACAGACTCCGGAAGGTATGTGGACTGGGTCTCGGCCGGACCTCAGTCACCTCCATGTTTTTGGCTGTATTGCTTACTCGCTTGTGCCTGATCATTACCGACGTAAACTGGACCCAAAGAGCAAGAAGTATGTATTTGTAGGATACAGCGAGAATTCTAAGGGTTTTAGGCTAGCAGACCCCCTTAATCCCAAAAAGGTTATTTTGTCAAGGAACGTAGCATTTTTAGAAAATAAATTTTTAAATGATATTGACATTGGTAATGTCTGTGATAATGAATTAGTTATTTTTGAATGGTCTAATAATGAGAATTTTACTGAATTGAATAATAGTAATACTTCTAGCGATAGTATACTGAATTCTAGTCAAAATGCTGAAGTAGATTATAGTAATAAAAAATTAAATTCTAGTAATAACGTTAGCATAAACTCAGATATTGAAATTGGATTAAATTCAAGTGATAATAATCAAAATTTGTCTGGAATTTCAGGTGCTGATGAGTACTGCACGGGCAGCGAGGCCGAGGTCTCCGACGAGTCTCCGGTGCGGGACGCGCGCGTCGAGCGTGTGACGTCTTCGTACGAGGCATCAGCTGGAGGGGAAGGAGTGAATGACCAACTGCCGCCTGTACTCGACCGTGCGCGCCCGGTTCGTAGTACGCGTTCTAAGCCACCATCCAGGTATGAAGAGTATGAGATGGATTACTCGCTCTTAGCTAATAGTATGTCAATTTCTGAGCCTCAGTCATTTGAGGAAGCCGTGGCTGGCCCTGATAGTAGCCAGTGGCAGGCAGCCATGGAGCAAGAGTATAATTCTTTACTATCTAATAATGTATGGAAAATCGTAGATCGCCCATCAGGCGTTAATGTCGTAAAATGTAAGTGGGTTTATAAAACTAAACACGACGCCTCTGGGAATTTTGATAAACACAAGGCTCGTTTAGTTGCCAGGGGTTTTACTCAGGTTTTTGGAAAGGATTATACAGAAGTTTTCAGTCCAGTAGTGCGACACTCTAGTATGAGAATATTGTTCTCACTTGCTAATAAATTAGATTTAAACATAGATCACCTAGATGTCGCTACTGCATTTTTGAATGGGGACTTAAAAGAAACAATTTATATGGAGCAACCTCCTGGTTTTGATAACGGTGATAAGAGCAAGGTTTGCTTATTGTTGAAGGGAATTTACGGTTTAAAGCAATCCAGTAGAATATGGAACAATAAAGTTCATGAGTTGCTTTCTTGTAATGGTTTCCGTCAAGCGAAAAGTGAACCTTGTGTCTATGTCAAGAAGTCACAAAATGATTTTGTTATAATAGCCTTGTATGTCGATGACTTCTACATATTTTACAGTAAAGGTAGTAATAGCTTTAAGGAGTTATTGGATATTTTGAAAAATAATTTTAATGTCAAGAATTTGGGCACTCTAAAAAGCTGTTTAGGTATAAATGTAACACGTGATAGGTCTAAAGGAATTTTAAAGTTAGACCAGTCTGAGTATATAAGGAAATTGCTCATTAAGTTTGGTATGCAAAATTGTAAGGCCGTGTGCACACCCATGTTGCCAAATAGTAAATTTGTTAGACCTGAAAAATGTTTAGATGATGATACTTATAAATATAGGCAATTAATGGGATCTTTAATGTATCTATGTGTATGCACAAGGCCAGACATTGCTTTTGCCTGCAGCCAATTATGTCAATTTAATAATGGTTTTGATCAAACTCATTGGTTGGCAGCTAAACGTATACTTCGGTATCTAGCAGGGACAATTGGTTATGGTTTGTTATTCACAAAAATAGACAATTGTATTTTAAATGCATTTGCCGATGCCGATTGGGCTAACGACCAATTAGATAGAAAATCATATACTGGTTTTATTATTAAATTAGGCAATGACACTATCCATTGGGAATCTAGGAAACAACGCTGCATAGCGCTTTCGAGCTGTGAGGCAGAATTTTTATCAATGTCAGATGTATGTAAAGATATATGTTTTATTAAGAATTTTATGTCAGAACTTTCGGTTGAAAATTTATCTATAAATTTGTATAATGATAACCAAAGTGCCCAAAGATTATTACAAGTAAATGAATATTGTCACAAAAGAACTAAACATATAGACCTCCGCTACCATTATGTTAAAGACTTGGTTAAGTGTAATGCTGTTAATGTAAAGTACTTGCCTACAGATGAAATGATAGCGGATATGTGTACAAAAGCTTTAGGTTCAGTTAAACATAAAAAGTTTGTAAAATTATGTAATATTGACATAGTGTAGCTTGCTGTACATATTGTCATAGTACTGAGCATATTTGGTGTGCATGTAATTGTTATACGAATGCTATTGTAATGTGTTACTCTTGTGCATGTTAATGTGATAATAATATGTGTAACGTTATTGTAAGCATAAGGGGAAGTGTTAGAAATGTTATTTTTATATAATGGTATGCTTCCATAACGAATTTATTTATGGCAACATTCTCCTCTTCCCTTCCTGTTTGAGCTGTCATGGCATCCACATGTATATTTTTATTGCTCCGTATTTTCTAAGTTTAACGAGATTGTAAAATATCATTCATCGTATATTTAATGGTAAATATACCTGATATGTACCTATATGTGTTGGCTGTTTAATTCGAGTATACCACCTAAACTTTTCCTATGTTCACACACGCAGCGCTCTTCGATCCTAGACTTCTAACATAGATAACGTAAGTATCACAATTTGTATTAAAACCAAGCGTGCCGACTTTTTAACACCTACTGTGACGTCACAGTTGAAATTTAGTGATGAGAAATCTAAACCGATTCCTATAAAAAATATAAATCGATTAATATGAATGATATCGATATTGTGATGTCGATTTTCTAACAGACGAATGATATAGACAGACGAATGATATATTTGAATGGGAGAGTTTCGAGGAGTTGCCAGTACACATACCTACTAGATGGCGTTTAATCTCTGAGGTAGCCAACTTTTTTCACAAATTAAGGCAAAGGATCCTATGAATAGGTAAAGCCAATTGGTCAAGTTGAACGTCTGTACTAAAATTGGGGTTTTTTTAATACCATTCGTCTGTCCGAAATCGATTAAATATTGATATAGTTGTAGAACGAACAACACTAGTCGCTAGATTTGACAGACGAATGAGAAATTGCCTGTATCACGAAGTCGAAGTGATGCGCGACAGTATCGCTTGTTCCGATATTCATCGTCTCTTAACACACAAAGTCAGATCAAAAGTTCAAAGGAAACGCGGCAATGTAATGTGAATATAGTTTACTTAACGTTATTTTATAGTTAGGTATATTCTGGGAGTCACACACAGATTGGAATACTTAAAAAAACAGTTTTAATATGAATTCACGCATAATATGATTTAAAAATAACTTATCTGTGATAGGAAATATGTTCCTGCCTTTGGGTACTCGAAATTTTTGGGCTATTGCAGTCAGTGAACGGAAAACGGATTGCAGTTAATTATCACGCAATGAGGCATTTTTTTTAGTTTTTGCGGCCGTCCGGCTGCAATAACCAACGAGTGAGGACTAAAGTTAGCGGCGACCAACCTTGTCGCTTGGTCGGGGTTCGGACACGCGAAGTACATACATTTGCGTTATCCAGCTATATCCATGTCTGTGATATAAACCTTGCTCTTGAATCACTCTATCTATTAAAAAAAACCGCATTAATCCGTTGCGTAGTTTTAAAGATTTAAGCATACAAAGGGAAATAGGGACAGAGAAAGCGACTTTATTTTATACTATGTAGTGATTCTATGGATTCACTCACATTATTGTGTACAATAATCGATGTACAGTTCCGTTCGTCACTACCATCATCACAGTCTGGTTCTCCATTGCAGATCCAATGATGAGGGATGCATTTCTTCTTGTCTTCACATAGGTATTGATGGGTTTCGTTACACAGTTGCTCGTCCGGGGGGTGTTCCGCTATTAGGGAGGAAAAATAAATTATCACTCATTAAATTCATGCAAAACCTATTAAGTAAATCAATTTCAATGAAGATTTGCATGAAGAAATATCCCTGGTATATCTGGTTATTCTATAAACCTAATTTTAATTTGGGCCTGAAACTACTGAACTGATTTGGATCAAACTTGATTTGATACCTTGGCTACTTTTTCTGACTATGCCTAGTCCGTCGGCGCAGTCTATGATACCGTCACAGTACTGCGACTGCATCACACACTCGCCGCCGTAGCACGGGAACCGGTCCTCGCGCATGCACTCCGCGTCGTAGCTTTGTAGCTCGTCCATGTACATAGTATGATAAATAACTCACGGCAGAAGTTCTCGTCAGTACCGTCGGCGCAGTCTATGATACCGTCACAGTACTGCGACTGCATTACACACCCGCCGCCGTAGCACGGGAACCGGTCCTCGCGCATGCACTCCGCGTCGTAGCTCTGTAGCTCGTCCATGAATTGAGCGGAACATGACGATAGTATCAGTAGTATGAGAAATAACATCTAAAAATGAAAAAAGAGCTGTTACTGATTGTGAGGCACAAAAAGCCGCTGCGTACTGTCGCAGAAACTTTTATTACTTTGTTAAGAAGAAAAACTCACCTTATTTACACGGAAACATGGATTAAAAATAATTAAAGTTTAAAAATTTATTTTTCTTTGATATTGTTAACTGTAGGCAACGTGGTCGGTGACAAAATGGACGATGCGGATGAAACAATTTCTCTGATTTCAAATTTTTTTGTAACTACCCTCGCATAATTAAAATTAACTTATCGCATATATTTCCAACGATATATGTAATGTAGCAACAGTATGGTATAAAAAAGTAGTTGAGTAAATTACTTACTTAAATACCTAGATACCGATGTATTTTTTTAATCAATGTAAGGAAATATAAATTAGAAATAGCTAAAATATATATAGCTCACTTTGTTCGTAATTTCGAAAATTTTGATGCAAGTAGAACGAAACGTGGATGACAGTGACGTTTTACATTGTGTGTTCCCAGAAATAAAAAAGATAATTCTATAGTCGTTTTTGAGATTTTATGGGTCCTTTAAATTTTCATTTATAAATTCAGTTATTAAAACATTTCAGTTATTAAAACACAAACATTCAACGTTTTGCGTCAAATGTGTAGTTAAATATTACTTTATCTGCATCACATATTTATAATTTATTTGAATTTGAAATATATTTTGGATTATTATTTTATCTGTAGATATGTGTCAATTTTCTACTATTTTCAAAATTCTACTATTTCTACCATTTTTTATTCTGTGGTCGCTAGTTGACACGGCAGGTCAGAGTCCAACTTTTTTGCAAGTTTATTTCGACTTTTATTTAGTTTTTCTTCGGTTTATTTTAATAATACATTTGTTATAGAATCCTCAGTCGAATTAAGCATCTACTAGTATCAATAGAAACCTAGCCATGGCTTCCCGAGTAACGAAATCTTTGCTAAAAGTGAACTCCATAGCAAAGTTTGGTGAGTGCCACATTATAATTTAAATATTTTCAGAAATTCTGTTGTTTCTATAAAGTAAATGTTATTAACACTCTGTTAACCTATCTTGACAATTTTCGCTAGTGTAAATCATTTCAGAAAGTTAATATTTCATACATAAGACCTTGTTTTTATTGAGGTAAGTAAACTTTGGACTTTCAATTAAATTGGCATAGAAACACATATTCTTCCATGATTTATTGCCAAGAACTATAAATGAAAGTAAAATTATGCCCTTTAATCCAGGAAACATCAAGTACAATGTATTAATAAACTGAAAAATGCATCCAACCTAAAAATCATCAACATTATTTGCCTTTTGAAGTTATCTATAGAATCTTATGATAATTAAATATTTAAACTGCGATTTTCACGTCTGATCAAGGCCGTGTTTAACCTATTTGAGGCCCTGGGCTTATAAGGATAATGGGGCCCCATGACTTTGACAAAACACTATTTTATTTATTATTTGCGTATGAGCCTCCTTGGGAATGCGTATCCCAAACCGGAGGAATATAGGTTTCTTCCTCTCAGTGGGATCACCGTGTTAATCGACCACTTCTTCAAAGAGTAAGAAACATTAAGGTAGGGGTAAACACAAAGGATCCCATTGGGTCGAAGTGTTGCTGGCTATTTGTCAGCCCCTAATATATAAGATAAGAAATCCAATATCGGTTATCGTTTAGTAGTGATTGGGCAGGAACAAGGGGGATCGATCGCTATCTATCATGGAGCCCTGGTCAAATCGGCATTATTTTCTTAAAGCAACCATTAAGAAAATATTAAATTAGTTCAATCATAAACACCATGTCTACATTGAAAATGTAATTATTCTATACCAACAGATACAGCAAGACGTGCCCTCAGTGTCGGAGCCGCGTTGCACCAGAAGAAGACCCTCCAGGACAAGACTGGCAAGAATGTGGTGCTGGTCGATGGTGTCAGGACACCATTCCTGGTTTCCTTCACTGATTACGCCAGGATGATGCCCCATGAGCTCGCCAGGCATTCTCTGCTGTAAGATAACAATAACAACCTATTTAGTTGCATTATAGGACTTAGATCAATCTGTAGTCATAAGAAAATTTAAATAAGTATTAATTTTTCAATCTTTATGTTATCTAACTAATTAAAATCCGATGGATTGACCAAAAGCAAGGTGGTAGGCCGAAATATAATCTATCAGAACAAAAAATTGGTCCAACTTGGCAAAAAATCACCACAAAAAGGAATCTCTCAGGAAGAGGAGGCCTTCACCCGATCTGAGGCCAGAGGCATGCATATCGGACTAAAATTTATACAGTACTTACATACATACAATGTACATACATACATGTATGTAAGTACTGTATGGATTTATACTAGTGTACTTGATAATGGAAAATAAAAGTTTTATTTTATTTTATTAAGTAATTAAAATAGGGATGGGTGTAGATATCACGACAATGACCATGAAAACCACACACAGTTATTTTCATTACTAAAGTCACAAATATAATTAAAGTTGTCTTGTGAATATAGCGATAAAACAGTGCCAAAACATAAAAAATATGGTGATATCTCATTTTAAATTACTTTATTAATTTTCTATTAGGAATAAGAATAATTTAATGAATAAAAACTTTTACAAAATATTATACTATAGAGCTAAACCACATTTTATAACATATTGTTTTCCTCTAGTGGGCTACTCCAAAAAACCGGCATATCCAAAGACCTGATCGACTACATAGTGTACGGTACTGTAATCCAAGAGGTGAAGACATCCAACATTGGTCGAGAGGCTGCTCTAGCTGCTGGCTTCAGTGATCGCACGCCCGCTCACACTGTCACCATGGCTTGCATCTCATCTAACCAGGCTATTACTACTGGTTCGTATTTAGTCACCTAAAGCCTTAATGATTAGTTAATTGCTATCTAAAATCTTAATAAATTGACTACGAAATAATTTTATGGTACAAAAACAGGCAGAGCACCCTTAATAAAGAAAGAAACAAGTTTATTTGTAACCAAAGTACTACTTTAAGTACTGTAACATAACAGCAAAGGGTATACCCTTAAAGGGTAAGAAACACAGTTGGACAGACTGACAACCAAGGTACGTCAGTCTGTCAAACTGTGTTTCTTCATTTCAAGATTTCAATTTAAAATGCAACTGATTATTTATTGATTGAATTAATTCCTATGTAACCTTGCCCTTGGCACATCTTTATATCAGTGCAGGTGCGATGCAATATCAAATTAGAATAGAATATAATTTATTCAGACAAACACAGGACATAAAAACACAAAAACAAGAAAAATTAAACAAAAGAGAAACACTTACGAGATAGTTACAGAGTAAATAAATACAAAAAAAGACAATAAATACACAGAGAATAGGTAAAAAATAAGTATCTGAGAAGTTTTGTGTTGCCCGAATGGGTAAAGCCTCAGCATGTGCTGCAGATACGCTCGCACATCTGCAGCGCTGGTCTTCCGGCCGCACCCTGTGTGTGACTTTTTTAATTACTATGTTTACAGTACAGTTTTGTCTATAACTTTTACCACTGGTTTCACTTGCCTGCATTCTTATACCCTACACTACATAATATGTTATTATTTCCTAGGTATCGGTATGATAGCCGCCGGTGCATACGAGATTATTGTGGCTGGCGGAGTTGAGTTCATGTCTGACGTGCCGATACGTCACTCGAGGAAGATGAGGTCTCTGCTGCTGAGGCTGAACAGGGCCAAGACTCCGGCGCAACGGCTGTCGCTTATTGCCACTATTAGACCTGACTTCTTCGCGCCTGAGGTAAGGGATAACACAATATCTATACGTCATTATTTTCGTTGTCTTTTCTATACTAATATTATAAAGAGGAAAGATTTGATAGTTTGTTTGCATTGAATAGGTTTCGAAACTAGTGGACCGATTTTGATGAAACTTAGTATGAGGATACATTGATTCATTGGGAATATCATAGGCTACTTTTTATCCCGATATTCATACGATCGAGAGTTACGCGGGTGAAACCGCGAGCTAATGTTAGTATTATTTAAGTATCAAATGCTACTAAACGTTTACGTTGATCAGTACTCCGCGGTTTCACCCGCGTAAGTCCCGATCTTGTGGAAATATCGGAATAAATAGTAGCCTATATTACTCTCAAATAATCAATGTATCTTTGTACCAAGTTTCATCAAAATAGGTCCAGTGTTTTCGAAGCCTATTTGTTACAACGAAATAAAACAAAAAGCTTTCCTTTTTAATAAATTAGTGTAGATTATATTACCAACACCCTGCTGTTTTCTCCGCGTAAGTCCCGATCCCGTGGGAATATCGGAATAATTGCATGTTATGTTTCATGAAAATCAGTCTAGTAGTTTCGGTGACTATTCGTTACAAACAAAAAAAACCTCATTAATATGTGAAATGTGTGTTAGTTTGCTACCTTTTCATGAAAAAACTACTGAACCGATTGCGATGAAACTTAATATGTAGATAGCTGGAGTCCTACAGTAACATTTACGCTAGTTTTTATCCCGACTTTACCACGGGATCGGGACATAACATGGGTTAAACAACGGGGCGCAGCTAAATGGGGTAAATATAATAAATATTGCAGGACATTTGACACATCGCCATCTAGCCCCAAGCTAAGTAACTGGACTTGTGTTATGGGTGCTAGACAACGGATATACTACTTATACACTTTTCTTTTGTAAATTTAAACTTAAAATAACACCATTGTGTCAACTGGGTCGTCAAAAAAAAAGTATGTTAAGACTAAGTATATCTTTTTGTTATGTTCCCATAGCTACCAGCAGTAGCAGAGTTCTCCTCCGGCGAGACGATGGGTCACTCCGCAGATAGACTAGCTGCCGCCTTCGGCGCCTCTCGCCAGGAACAAGACGACTACTCGCTGAGGTCGCACAAGTGCGCTGCCGAGGCGCAACAGAAGGGATACTTTACTGATCTCATACCTGTCAAAGGTAACCACAAACAAACAGAAGGCTAATTACCTATATCTATACATATAAAATCCTTTGTCCTGACTGACGGATCAACGCACAGCCTAAACCGCTGATCGTAGAGACCTGAAACTTGGAGGGTGTGTTCTTTGTATGACGTAGGTATCCGATAAGAAAGGATTTTCCGAAATTCTACCTCTAAGGGGGTGAAAAAGGGGGGCAAAGTTTGTATGGGACAACGCGATTCCTTGGTCCATTTTCGACTTCTAGGCGGACGAAATCGCGGGCAAAAGCTAGTATTGTATAATTTTATGTATGTGTTTGATAAATAATTATTTCTCTTTCTCTCTAGTTGACGGTAAAGATGGTCTAGTAGACAAGGACAACGGTATCCGCGTGTCGACCCCGGAGCAGCTCGCCAAGCTGAAGCCGGCGTTCGTCAAGCCACACGGCACTGTCACAGCGGCCAACGCTTCCTTCTTGGTAACTTGATCTCTCTCTCTCTAGTTGACGGTAAAGATGGTCCATTAGACAAGGACAACGGTATCCAGTTCCATATCCCATGATTGATAGTATTACTCAAAAGAGTGACGAATAACAAGTGCTTTTAATATAAGTGTGACGCTTTGCGTTCTTCTGAGCCACTATTTGATTCAAATATTTACTTTCAGACTGACGGTGCATCGGCTTGCGTGATAATGTCGGAGGCTAAAGCCAAGGAGCTCGGACTCAAGCCGAAGGCCTATCTTAGGGACTTCACTTACGTCGCTCAGGTATTTTATTATTTTCTAACTTTCCATACTTCCAAACTAAAATAAATAAATATAATTTACTAGCTTTAGGTGGATAGAGACAGGGGTTGTCTTTGCCCAGCATTGGGACAATCCAGACTAATAAAAAGGCTTTAAAGTTTTTTCAGTGCATTTTTTGGATACCACTGCTTTTTACAAGCTTTTATTAAGCTTCGCCTGGCCCGATGTTTGTCGTTAAATCTTGTTTGTAATCATGTTTCTTTTTTTGTTTGAAGTAATATATTGATTCTGAAACTATTAGACCAATTTGATGATAAACGGTTCATAAAAGTGTTCAAATGCTTATAAAATTGGGTCTCATAAAATTGTCCAAATGTTTTTTTTTAAATTTCATACATGAAATCCTTGAGAGTTGGTAACTATATAGTGTTGTTTTGTTATAGGATCCCGTGGACCAGCTGCTCCTGGGCCCGGCGTACGGTATCCCCAAGATCCTGGACAAAGCTGGTCTCAAGGTCAGCGATATCGACACCTGGGAGATTCATGAGGCTTTCGCTGTAAGAATATACTTTGAATATTATATAAATAAATATTGTAGAACATTTTACACAGCACCATGTAGTCCCAAGCTAAGCAAAACTAGGCTTGTTATGGGTGCTAGATAAGTTGGTAGTAAAGCTTCGTGATGGCTTATGGCTGATCCGCACAGCACAGTACCGACACGTTCCGTTCCGTAACATATCCATCAGTACCAGTGAAAAATGATATTGTTGCATACTTTTTGTACTAGGCTATGCGTACTTATCAGTGACAGTGACGTTCAGTGATGTTAATGATGTACAGTATGGATAGTCTAGTACAAAAAGTATGCAACAATATCATTTTTCATTGACACTTATGAATTCTTTACGGTACGGCACGTGTCGGAACTGTGCCGTCACTGTGCTGTGCGGATTAGCCTTTAGCCCCGGCGCGGCGGGCGGGCGTTGCGCTTGGTCATCAACTGTACTTCGTGTTCAGAAATAGGCAAGTGTTACAATGGTTCTTAATTGATATATTCCCGACCCAGTTGGCACAATGGTCACCATTCCAGATTGCCAAACACAGGGTTGCGGGTTCGATTCCCGTCACAGACATGTATTTAAGCTTAGTTATTGGAACGAAAGTTCCTTATCGCGCGTTGCGAAAGGGGGTTAGACGCAAAAAATTAAGACCAAAAGTTGTAACGACAGCTACAGTTTTTGTCTGTGGTCTGATTGTTTCTATGTATTATAAGTATATATTTGCAAAAGAAAAGTATATAAGTAGTATATCCATTGTCTAGCACCCATAACACAAGTCTAGTTACTTACCTTTGGGCTAGATGGCGATGTGTGGAATATCCTGTAATATTATTTATTATTATATTCCAGGGTCAAATCTTGGCTAACCTGAAGGCGATGGACTCGGACTGGTTCGGGCAGACCTACCTCGGTCGCCAAGGCAAGGTCGGTACCCCCGATCTAGCCAAGTGGAACAAATGGGGTGGCTCACTGTCTATTGGACATCCGTTCGCTGCCACTGGGGTAAGTATTACGCCGATTCAGTCCCAACTCATCCTAGAGAATTTCATCCCACATCAAAAAGTGTTCATGCCAAAAATGTTCTTAATACATTCTATGTGGCTAAAATACAAGATTTTTTTTTAAATGGGCCATTCTTTAACTATACAAGATAGCGAAATAACCATAGCAACGCGACGATAATACGTTCCTATGGTTACTTTGTCAATAACGGAACGTGAGTGATGACTTCACACTTTTTTGTGAGTGTCGGTGTTCATCGATTTATAAGACGACAAACAGGTTAATTCGATTTCTAATAGTTTCTTGGAAAAGTCAAACTGCATCATTTGATTTTTGATGGATTTTTGGAAATGTTGGAACCTATGAATAAAAAAAACTTATATTTTCATATCAATCGATAGTGTTGCTGATAAAGATTAATTCCTGAAAACAAACATAGTATGGCAAATTGCTAATTAAAAGACTTTCCAGTTTTTTAACCCTAATAATATTAACCCCTTAGGTTCGGCTAGCGATGCACACAGCCAACCGGCTCGTCCGCGAAGACGGCCAGCTGGGCATTATCAGCGCGTGCGCAGCCGGTGGACAAGGAGTCGCCATGATCCTGGAGAGACATCCCGATGCTACACCCAACTAGGACAAACGAGAAACTTGCATCAGTGTAGGATCCTTCCCTTCTACCTGCCATTATCCTAATTTATTTGGAGTCGGCGCTTTTTGTATGCATATGTTTTCTTCTTCCATTCAACTCTATTATCTATGCATCAGCTTAAGATATTAGAGACAATTTCAATCGGATTGCGTATCAAGTAAAACCCTAATTTTTAGGGAAAGGGTTATGTTTTTCGCGGCAATCCTTTTTTTTAACATTGGCGCAATTTTAAGGTACTGGACACATACAGCCAGCGTCAGAAAGATGTAAATCTTCACCCAATCAAGACTATTTTCTGCCTTCATCTTATTTAATATTATTTACAAGAATCAATCATAAAAATAATAGACACACATTATAAATTGCTAACCCTGTTAATATGTTTCCCTTTTTAATGTTCTTGTGGAAACATAGTGAAACCAACCTTCATACAAAATAAGTCAATTATTCTGATATACAACGTTTTAGAAGCTATTTCAGGCACCCAGTTACATAGACCCCTAAACAGTTTGGTGGTTGCATTAAGTCGTACTGAAAAGTTCGGCAATAAGATTTTACGGCTGCTTGCCTAGTACGAGGTCCTTGACAATGCTATTTTTACGGATGGTTTATAGCGCTGGAGTCTAGGGCTATGATCACCTTAAGATGAAAGGGCACCGGGGGCTCTTTCCATACAAACTATTACAAACGTAGTCAACTGTTTTCTCCTTGGATGATGACTTAGACTAAATTATCATAGAAATTAAGATTAAAAAATAAAAACAAAACATAGGGGCGTAGTCATGGCAGTTATAAGTTTTATGGCACAAAAATATTTGTGCTAGTGTCATTATCCAGGGAGGAAACAGTCGACTACGTTTCTATGGAGAGAGCACAGGTACTCTTTCACCTTAAAGTACACAAACACCTTTGTCGCCTTTTACAACCTTCTGTGTAGAGATAGGGACGGAAAAGGTTTTGTTCCAGTGCCGTTTACCTTCACTCGCCTCCCTCCAATGCCCCGTTTATTTGGGAGTCTTCGAGTCACGAGCGCATCTTCTTGGGGCGCGTGCTACATTTTTAGACCGCATCGTTACCATCATGTGAGATTGTGGTCAGAAAGATGAGTTCCTTGTCTATTCCGGGGACTGCACAGTGATTTTTGTATAATCTTGAAAGGTGTTATTAGAAAAGTCAGGAATTTTTCAATAAAATGTAATTTTTTGTGTATCATTAGTGTAAGAGTAAATTGTTTAAAACGAATCGATCGATGAGAAATATTTATTGCATATTCCCTAGTTAGTAAGTGAATGTATCTGATGTTTTCTAAAATAAAAATATACAAAAACTTGTTTGGGCATTTCCTCTTAAATCCTATCCATCTTAGTTATAACTTTTCCAAGTCAACAAAATAAAACCAGCTGTCCGCCGGGAGTTAAATATCAGGATTGAAAAGGTTATCTTTTTAATTTTAACTAGCAACCCGTCCCGGCTTCGCATGGCTATATTATGCATGTTTTATACATATACACCTTCCTCTTGAATCACACTATCTATTTAAAAAAAGCGCATCAAAATCCGTTGCGTAGTTTTAAAGATTTAAGCATACATAGGGACAAAGAAAGCAACTTTGTTTTATACTATGTAGTGATAGTGATGAAGTAAATCGTGTATGAACGTAGCATACTTCTCTTTTCCAAGTCGGTTAACATGGTAGAAATTGAGTAGGTAGATTCTGGTAGCATTATTAGAGTAAACGCACACATAATAGGTTTGACCGCCATTTTTATTTATGTATGGCATCGAATGGTCAGTCAATCAAACAAACCATAGACAAGATACTGATTGAAGCGTCATTCATCAAGTCAAGCTCAAGCGGATTTTTTTGTTTATGATCCGACATACAATCGACATTTTACTTTGGAAGTTGAAGACGTAAATAATTTGTGGATTTTCTATTATTTTCGGTAGATTTCTTTGATATTTGTGAATAAATTTGTGCAAATTCGTGTTTGTCGTATTATACACATGTGAAAACGTTGTAATAAATGTTCAACTTGAGTGGTAAAGAAGCAGTTTTTTTTTGTCGTACATTATAGCGGGAAACCTACGTAGCGACGCGCTATCGTGTAAATCGTGGCAAACTCGGTGAAAAGTGTCGTAACCTTGTTATGTGTACATTTAGGTTTTGACTGTAGTCGCGAAACTTACAAATATTGAGATTTCTGCATTTGACAATGTCGGAGGAAATGGCGGTTTGTGATAACGCTACAAGAGAAGATGCTACTGGACAGGGCGGCGACACGGCCGCCGAGAGCGTCGATCAAGGCGCTGAGGCGCCTCCAGACCAGCCGAACGACGCTCCACCTGAACATCAAGACGATAAGGCACCCGTAGAAGGTATGACAACACTTTTCTAGACATAACCTATAAATAATCTAATTTGGTGACATACTTATTTTCTAGCAATAGAAATCACTTCTAACTTAAAAAATCCGTTCTCTATATCTTGAATACTCTAATAAATGGTGATTCTGCCATATTCTACTGTAATTGATGATAATATTTCTCGACAAGATTTGAACAAGACTCATGCTATTTCCTATGAAATTAGCAAGTAATTAGTAGTACCTCATCATTATAGATATGCAGTTATAACTCCTAATGATGCACAATCAACTGTAATCAGTGTAAGAGAGTGATGATGTCATTTTGGATAAAATATTTCTTGCTCGATAACTCGGTGAAAATACATATTTTAAAAAATAAAGACTCCACATAATTAGTACATTAGTTTTTGCTTTACAATTGATGTCTTAGACAATATAATATGGAATAATGGCCTTAAAAGCAACTCAAATCACTTAAATTTACTCAAATGAAACCAATAATCCATAGAAATATAAAATTCTCGTGTAGCGGTGTTAGTTACCTATGCCCACCTAAACGGCTGAATCGATTTGTATGATTTTTTTTGTGTATATTCATTAGATCAGAGAATCGAACCACAACTATATTTATTTCTTTATTTTTTTTGGAAATGGCAAACAACATTTGCCGGGACTAAAAAGGCCAATATTTTATTATATCTAGCTTTATAATAAAATATTGGCCTTTTTAACTGACTTCAAAAGGAAGAGGTTTTTAATTTGTCGCATATACATAATATATATTTTTTAAATGTATGTACGTACACTGATTACTAGGAAGAGGGATGATGCTTTTTGACATCTAATCTAGAGTCACAGACTATAAACAGATTTGTTCTGTGTAGCTTGCCGTGTGCAAGGAGACCTCTGCCTTCACCATCTGTTGCCAAGTTTTTGTATGTCATGACGTTTTAGTCGTTTAGTGTAGCTGACGGTCGCTAGCACCGTAGCTAAGTCATATGGGTGATTTTCCAAACGGGTTTTATATTTTTTCCCTTTTACTTTCAACTCCTCCATAACAGTTCTTATGTTCAGCACTTCGTGGATCTCTGCATTGGTGTGCCCTAGATATGTATTAGATGGATGTAGGCCATTGCCAAATATTTTCACGATCCTGCAATTCATTTCAGCATTTTTGTTAAATACTTTTTGGCTTTAAAATCATACTTTTTCTCTCTATTATTGATGAATTATCTAGTTGGTCACGCATTCCCATATTTCACTGAACAATTTTTTAAATAAAATGTTTCTTTTGTCATGGCTAAGTAAAAGCGATTGTGACTGTTTCTTTGGTTAGTATTTATGTTCTGATAATTACAGGCAGATTTAGGTTGACTGAGGGTCCTGAGTTGGTGTTATTTGATTATTTATTTGACTAGATTGTGACAAAATTGTTTATTTAAGGTACCCAAAGGGTATAAATGGGACCATATTACTAAGACTTAACTGTCTGTCTGTCACCGGGCTGTATCTCATGAACCGTGATAGCTAGAGAGTTGCAATTTCACAGATTATTGTATTTCTGTTGCCGCTATAATCTATAATATAAAAATTAATCGCTGAAAGTGTTGCTAAGCGCAAATCTCGAGAACAGCTGAACCGATTGCGCTAATTCTTTTTTTGTTGTGTTTTTTATTGTCAGGAGAAAGTTCTTATGAAAGAAAAAATTAAGAAAATTGCGTAGAAAATTATTACGCGGGTGAAACTGCGGGGCGCAGCTAGTAAATACTAAAAACAGAAAATTAATTTGTGTGCGAGTCAGACTCACACTGTTATTTTTATTTGCAATTAATAAGTTAACACTTGGCTATGCAAGTGGCATAATTGGCCCTTACTGGTAGTCCTCAATTGTGTAGTTTAATGAATGTTTGGCGAGGCCTTATACCTTTCTATGAGCTGTTTTCAATTACCTTTTTACTCGATCGCATGATACAAAGGAGGGTAATGCGTTTATAAGTCTATGTATGTACGTTTGCCCAATGGTTCAAAACGGGACCCAATTACTAAGCCGTGTTTGTCACCAGGCTGTATCTCATGAACCGTGATAGCTAGACAGTTGAAATTCACAGATGTATTTATGTTGTTGCTGCTATAACAACAAATACTAAAAACAGAATATAATTACGGAATCATGCGCGAGTCCCGACTCGCAATCGGCCGGTTTTTATGATCAGTGACTGATTTAACACTGTCAAAAATATATTCTTGAGCTTATCCAGCCTTTGGAAACCACATTTAGCAAGATTATAACTATGTTTTAAAGAGTTATGTTGTTCTTTGTTTTGTCTTTATAATATTACAAGCTGTGCCCTGCGGTTTCACCCGCGTATGTCCCGATCCTGTTTGTATATCAGGATAAAAAAAATTTGCCAATAAGTTAATGCAGGTTTCCAGCTACATACTGAGTTTCATCGCAATCAGTCCAGCCATTCTCGAGTTATAAATGGTGTTACTAACGCGACTTTGTATATAGATTAGGTCTACCATAAAATAACATCTGAATTCTATCTTCCAGAAGCACCACCACAAAATATCAAAGTTGAACCAACATCTACAGATTTAGAGATTGAAAATCAATCTAACGAGTTAGACCTTAAACCGGAGATTGTTAAATCTGAGGATGACGATGAAATGGAAGACATCCAAGGCGGAGCAACTGCACCCATGGATGAAGTGAAAGTAGAAATTCAAAAAGGCAATAAGATGGAGGACTATCCTGTTGAGAAAAGAGGCATAAAGCGCAGGGCGTCTGATGCATTTAGCGATGAAGGGGATGTCGAGTTTAAAGGTTTTGATAATATTAAGACAGAGGTTGTTGCTGCGGATTACACTAGCGTTCTGGGTAAGTAAGAATAAAATTGTGATAATAGTGATATAATGGATTCACTTGATAATTGTCAACATCCTCTGGCCATAACAATAGTTATGGAAGTAATGTCTTAAACCTCGTCACTTGAATTTATTCAATACTAGCACCGCTTCGCGGTTTCACCCACGTAACTCCCGATCCCGTGGGAATATCGGGATAAAATGTAGCCTGTTACTCCCAATGAATCAATGTATCCTCATACCAAGTGTCATTGAAATCGGTTCAGTAGTTTTGGAGCCCATTCAATGCAAACAAACAATGAAATCTTTCCTGTTTATAATATACTAGCGACCCGCCCCGGCTTCGCACGGCTATATTATGCATGTATTATACATATAAACCTTCCTCTTGAATCACTCTATCTTTTAAAAAAAACCGCATCATAATCCGTTGCGAAGTTTTAAAGATTTAAGCATACAAATGGAAATAGGGACAGAGAAAGCGACTTTGTTTTATACTATGTAGTAAAGTATGATTTTAAACTCCCATGTTTATTTTCACTATTAAATTTATTTAAAACAGGTTATTTACCATCTATTGTGTTTATTTTGTGGAGCTTGATATTTCAATTTGGTTACAAACATTATTTTTAATGAGACTAGAGTTTGCGGATGGATCTTGACAGTTAGAGGCAGTCGGACTACCTGCTTTCGCATGCGTTTGCTTTGTTGAGTATATTCTACCTAATTCATGTGACTTTACTGGTATATACCTTTGCAGCTGAATGTTAGTCTTGCAACAGCAATAAGCATGTGCTATATCGTGCAAAAATCTCCAATGTTTTTACATATTACAAAACATAAGTATAATATTACAGAGCGTTTGGAGGCGGAAGTGAGTGCAGCCCGCAAGGATTTCACTCCAGTGAGACATGTGATGGCTACACCGGCCGCTCCCCTCGCTACACGTCCCAACAAACGATCGAGGAATGATACTGGTAAGCTGATAAAATAATTATAATATACTAGCGACCCGCCCTGGCTTCGCACGGGTGCAATGCTGATACTAAATGTCTTTTGACAGCAAAATCCCCATTAACAAAATGATCTGCTAATTATTGAATTCATTTGTTAAAAAAAATGTGATAAAAGACGAACCGCTTGACCGATTTTGTGCAAACTTCACATAAACCATCTACTAAATAGTCCGAACAAAGCTTAAACATTTAGTTTGGATAGGTGAGCCCGTTCTTGAGTTATAAAATTACAACGAAAAGTGGCATTGATTTTTATATATGTATAGATAGATTCAGCTTCATTACACAAAGCCCTACATGCCAAGAAACTCACAAATTAACCCAATCCACTCACCTCTGAGCTTCTAAGCTGTGACTGTGAAGCATAGACTGAAATGGAAGCAAGTGCATTAAATATTAAAGATGAGACGGTCATATTCATTCTCATGTCATCGACTCTCACAACATCACCTTTTTAGACCGATTGCGACTTCTTGGTTATTGGAATCTCCTTTGTTATGCAATCACCCTGTTGTTACATATGACAGCTCCCAAAATTATTAATCAATTTACAACGAAAAGTTACAGGATGTTTTTGTATTGGCAGATGGTTCAAGGCCTTCATCAGCCCAGTCATCAAGATCTGAAGGAGATGATGTAAGTGTAAAATAATTGTAAAATATGTTAACAAAAATTTACGTATTTCTTACACACTAACGCTACGGGCGTTAGTGTGTAAGAAATACGTAAATTAAATCACAAACAGTACTTAAGTTGCTCATGGATAAGTGAATGCACTGCCCTAAATGCGGCCCTATGATTGGTCAATTTTGTGCTGCTCTCTATATTCTAGCGCAACAGCGTCTTATTGGCGGCTCTATGCGTTCGCGCGCACTTTGCTATCTCATAGGGTTGATTGTGAATATGGGAGTTAGTTAAAAAAATTTGGACCCGGTGTGTTCTATTAGTAGAATCGGGTATAAATATATAGATTTTACTTCAAAACTAATACTATATTTAATAATTTGTGTATTTTCCTTTATGCTGCACGGAATTCAATTATCATGTACAGCCATCCATCCATCAAGTTACGGTCCACATCAGTTTACCAATGCCGCCGTTACCGGTACTTTACTTTAATTTTAATTAATTATTTAGTTATGAGTTATTCTATTTCACTCTTGACATTTTGATACTCATTTATGTCAATTAAAATTAGTACAGGCCCTAAAGTGAAGCCTTGAGGTACAACTCTTTAAATTTTTAATTGTATTAAGATAATATAAGGGACTTATCACATTATACATAAACTATCAAATTATTCAAACAACTCTGTGTGACATTATTTATTTGAGAGAGTAGAATGCATCTAGTGTGGGAAGTCTTTATTAGTGTCAAATGCTTACCTCAATTCCTTTGATTACTATTTCGTATCTCACTTTTACCAACTAATATTAAAATGCGAGAGTTTGTTTATTTCCTCCTCCATAATGCTATGCAATTCAAGGGTAAAGCTGCGGTGTGTAGCTAATATTATAAATGTAAAAGTTTGTACCTCTTTACGAAAAAACTATAAAAAATAACTATTTGCTGATTTTTTTTGCTCGATTTTTTTTTAATTATTTAAAACGGCATGTGTGCTTGCGACAAAACAAAAATATTAAACTCCACTCTTGCTTTAGTAGTAAACTATACAGGGTTATTGGAAATTATACTAGCAAGCCGCTGAGGGCTACTTCTGTGCAACTTGACAAACAACTTTTGTTCTACGACTTTTGGAAATTCGAAATTTTTTTCGAAAATTTTTGATGTTATGTTTACCTGAAAATCAGCTGTTCCTTACACGGAGAGGTCATTAACCTTAGAATTTTACTTATTTTTTAAGTTTTATCTACTGTCCTTAGTCTGAATGACCTTTGTTTTAAAAAATATGCTGTTTTTCGAATTTAAATAACCTCAAAATATTCATTTTTTTTTTCGAATTTCCAAAAGTCGTAGAATAAAAGTTGTTTGCTAGGGTGCACAGAAGTAGCCCTCAACGGCTTGCTAGTATAATTTCCAATAACCCTGTATAATTCTAATATTAAAGTCCAAAACGTTTTTATTTTGTGGAGCTGTATATTCCAAGTGATTCATGGTTTCGTCGCATATACCTCTACGGCCTAAATAAGCCGAATGCTTGGAGTAAATAAAATGAATAATTTCCATTCCATATTCGTCCCATTTATAGTCAAAATGATATTTTATTACTTTCGGAAGCAAAAGTTTCGATGTTGGTACAAACATAATTTTCAACAAGAACCATGGTTATAGTGAAAATAACCATGTTAGTTTAGGACCATATACTAAATGCTTACTTACTTGATAGTAATAAAATGTCCCATTGTCTTCTAGAACCCGTCAGCATCCCCAGCACACCGCGGCCGCCGGCCGACCACGGAGATGTCATCCCCCCTCCTGCGTATACCTTTAGAGCGAGGATGGAAACGCGAGCTCGTATACAGAGCAGCGCTAGACGCATACTCGAGAAGAAACGCTGATATTTACTATTACACGCCGCAGGGGAAAAAACTTAGATCTACTAGAGAGGTTGGTACAAGTATTTATGCATTTTTTGGTCACCAGCCTAGTCGCTTAGATTAGGGCTAGATGGATCAAAGGATTTACTTAACAAAAAATAAAACTGTATCATTAGATTTTTGATCATTATTATTGCTAGGAATACAACCTGTTGATTTTGTAAATTTGATTTTTTGTATTTCTGCAAAAATACACACTTTTTGTTTTTATGAAATCAACAGGTTTACTTATTTCTTGTTTATTGGTCATGTTTTTTTTAAATGTCTTGTAATTTATGTCACCCTGAAAGCCAATATAAAAAGTTCACCCTTTATAAAACCTAATTGAATGTTTCTAGGTGGCGGAACAGCTAGGCGGGACCGGGTTGACATTAGAAAACTTCTCATTTTTCAAAGAACCTTTGGGAGTTGACGATCCAGAGAAAGAAATCATAAGGTAAATTATAATAATTGCATCTTACGTAGTGACGCTGGGCTTAGTTCAGTTATAGTAGCACCCAGACCAAAAACAAATAGATAGTTAACTGAAGACAGACTGACAGACCGATATCTGGACTAGATATAAATCTTATTTCTCAATTGATTGCGATGAAACTGTTATGTATGCGGAAATCCAGGTCTCTAGCTATCTACATGCCGAGTTTCATCGCAAACGGTCCAGTAGTTTTTGCGTGAAGGAGTAACAAACATACATACACACACACTCACACACACACAAACTTTCACATTTATTATATTAGTAGGATAATGGTGAAATGAAATTAACTCAAGTAGTCTTCAATCACAGTTTATTAACTTTCACTTTATAATTATTATCCAAATAACTAGTTATCCACCCGACAGAGATTCGAAAGGGTGTCTTAGCTTTGCCAAGGCTTGGCAAGAAAATGAATGCCGAGTCTAAGCTCGGCTCCAACCAAAAATCCCCTCCGGTCTCACTACCTTGCCACGCCCTTAGTCAAAACAAGTACCAGTCGCTATCAGTGTTGCCTCTTTATAATTTAAAATTAAACTTAAACTTTTAAAATTATACCAAAATAGTAACTAAACATATTTTAAATTTCGAAAATCATAACAATAGCTGTTGATTCTCCAAATAAATAATTAAAATAACAAGTTTAACCTATCTTCTGTACAGAGACGCAAAACTAATGCGTCGCATGGAGTCTCCTTCGTCGTCCCCTGCGCCCGCGCCGGTCATCATCGAAGGCAAGCGCACACCCAAACCGAAGCCCCCTAAAGGAGCGAGCCCCGAACCCGCTACACCTAAATCACCACCCGCCAAGTTAAAGGTAACAATAACATTGAAATGTAGCTACACATTTTTATTGACGCAATACACATCTATGTGTGCGTGAGTTTGTAACTATTAAGCTTTTATTTGTGTGAGCTACTGTTTTAAACTCCAGCACACACACAGCCACTCATCAACGTGACTTGAAAGATGTATACCACTCAAAAGGACCCTGGAAATCGGACCAGTTTTGGTTTATCAAAACTGCAATTTCGTCGGCGTCAGAGTTAAATTTTCCAAAATCCTTTTTTTAACCAGGCTAATTCTCAAAACAAAACAAATACCAAAACTAACCGCTATTTGACAGAAAAACTGACTTTGAGGCTATTTTTGTAATCAAAATGCAATCGAAACGATATTGCAATTTAATTTGAACAATATTATTTAGGAGAATTTGGCTTTTAGTATGCCAAATTTTGGATTGATAAAATCGCCTTTGATTTTATTATATCAAAATTTGTTTTGATAACTGCTTGCGTTATCGCTTCTACTTTTTAGAATTTCGCCCTGAAATTGTACCCTGTTAACTTACGCGGGATGAAGCGATGCGAGTTTGGACGTCCCTTATAAACGATCTCTTATTGAATTGCAGGTGAAGTCAATGGGCGCCCGGCTCAGCAACTCAACACCAGCTGTAACGAAACAACAGAAGAAAGGTCCCGCAGCGTCGCCGGCGCCCGTCGCTACACCCACACCAACACCCGCACCGACTGATAACAATAACACCGCTGCTTGGAAGAAACCCAGGTGAGTTTTTATGAGAACATTTCTATGGGAATCCGCTCCTTATGGTTTAGGTAACAGCCCATGCTTTTAAAAAAAATAACGATGAAAATGCGTTTCTGGTATGCTCCGGCTGTTGGAAAGAGATAATGAAAATTATCAGTTTTATACAAATGAGCCACCAAATAGAAATAATATTTTATACTTCTAACCGCTTTTGGGCGGGTTGAAATAAATGAACATAAACCTATGAGTTTTTACACAAATCATAGACTAAATTACATTATTTCGTCTATGATTTGAAAATTACACGAATATTTTCACTACTAAAGTTATTAAAAGGAATATTTGCCATGTTTGTTTGTGTGCATGGCGATTGTTAAATCACTGTTACAAGCGCCAAGCAAACAATGATTTTAAAGGAATATTGCATTTGTAACAGTGCAAGCGCCAAGCAAGCCAAGCAAATGTATATCAAACTCAAAATAAATTTGAAACACAATTTTAACGAGATATTTATCATGTTTATTTTGAGTTATTTTTAATTACTTTAGTAGCTTAAAACTTATTTTTATTTAATAAATGTTGATGCATTCCTATATTATTTTTGTATTGTATTTAGTATAAAATTGTAACTTTTGTGTATAATCCATACTGAAATACGAAAATGTTAACAATTACACTGTTATAGCTTGAAATTACATTGTCCACTCTAAGCGGGAAGATAAATACTTATGATATTGAAGAAAATTACTTATTAATTTTATTTATGTTCCTGATTGGGAGTGTAAAAAGAAAATCATATATGTAAAACAAAATTGTAGTTATTTGTAAATTGTTAATAAATAATAATAGGACTAGCCTAGCGCCATTTTGTGACGTCACCACACCGACTTACCGTGTTTAGAGTGAAATATTTTTATGAATACATAAAATAAAACTACAAAATATCGATAAACATCTGTTATTGGCCTTTGTTGCTCTAAATATTTAAGAGGAAAGGGTACCGGGGACTATTTCCTTACAAACTATTACAAACATAGTCGACTGTTTTCTCCCTGGCTAATGACACTAGAGCTTTGCTTTTTGGTGCATAAAAGTTATAACTGCCATGAAGATGCCCCTATTTTTTTTTAATCTTAATTTCTTAGAAAGATAATTAGAAAATGAAAAGAACCACAACATAGAATTTATGGAATATTTGTGCTAGTGTCATTATCCAGGGAGGAAACAGTCGACTACGTTTGTATGGAGAGAGCGAAGGTACTCTTTCACCTTAATGTGGGGTTTCAACTTATATATTTTTGCTGAAATATGCTTTTTTGCACATAATAAACCGAAATTAAAGTTAGATTTCCTTTTGTGGAGTCACAAAATGGCGCCCAATCCTATCGTTAATTTAACAGCATTATACTACTAAATATTGTAAACGGAATACGTATGGATTATCCCAAAATGTGTAACATCGGAGGGTTGATTGACATTGCGCAATGAACCCTCCCCTGCGGGTACTGAGCCTGCGTCAGTGTAGTGGTGATGGGGCAGGCCGCTACCAGCCGGCGGCCCCGCCCCCGTGCCCCCGCCGGCCCCACTCCCCGAGGTGCCCCACGTACCTAGACTGGCGACGCCTCCGCCACTGCAGTCGCGGCCCGCTGACCCGGTCACCTCGCCAGATGTCCAGGTACAACACTCAACTTTATAGTTATATATTAAACTAGCGACCCGCTCCGGCTTCGCACGGCTATATTATGCATGTATTATACATATAAACCTTCCTCTTGAATCTCTATTTATTAAAAAAAACCGCATCAAAATCCGTTGCGTAGTTTTAAAGATCTAAGCATACAAAGGGACGGCGAAAAGTGACTTTATTTTATACTAGCGACCCGCTCCGGCTTCGCACGGCTATATTATGCATGTATTATACATATAAACCTTCCTCTTGAATCTCTCTATTTATTAAAAAAAACTGCATCAAAATCCGTTGCGTAGTTTTAAAGATCTAAGCATACATAGGGACATAGGGACGGCGAAAAAGGACTTTGTTTTATACTAGCGACCCGCCCCAGCTTCGCACGGCTATATTATGCATGTATTATACTTATAAACCTTCCTCTTGAATCACTCTATCTGTTTAAAAAAAACCGCATCAAAATCCGTTGCGTAGTTTTAAAGATTTAACCATACATAGGGACATAGGGACAGAGAAAGCGACTTTGTTTTATACTCGTACTATGTAGTGATGATATTAAATATTGGCAAAAGGATTTTTCATTATCATCATATGCCGCAGAAAGTCTATGTTGACCAAAAAATTCAAGAGCGATCATCATTTTCAAAAGGAAATCATTTTGTTTGTAATTCATAAGCTACGAAACTACTCTACCGATTTTTATGAAACTTAGTATGAAGATATTTTATCCCAATATTTCTACAAGAACGGGAGTTACGCCGGTGAAAACTTCGGGGTGCTTCTAGTATATCAAGTTTCATCGATGCCCCAACTAGCTTTAAAATACTGAAGCGTTGATTACACTCCAATCGAAGTTTCGCTAACGAAAAGGTTTAAATATTTTGTCTATTACACTGTAATTTGATAATAAATAAACATCGAGCGGAAATCGTGATGTCCTAAAACTCAGGTTTGGTGGTTCCGATTTTCCGCATGTAAGCATACATTCTACCCAATGTTACCACAGTCTTAAACTTTTATTGTAATCCGACGAATCTTACTGCCCGAGAAATCGCTAAGTGTATAGGTCATAAGTAAATGATCAGTTTGCTACAATAATACTATCAACAAATATTGGAGTTCCGACCTTCACTACATAGTATAAAACAAAGTCGCTTTTTCTGTCCCTATATCCCTATGTATGCTTAGATCTTTAAAACTACGCAACGGATTTTGATGCGGTTTTTTTAATAGATAGAGTGTATCAAGAGGAAGGTTTATATGTATAATGCACGCATAATATAGCCGTGCGAAGCCGGAGCGGGTCGCTAGTCTTCTAATAGACGTTACACACAAACTGTAATACTTAAATTAAAAGTACTCAGTGTGATTATTATTTTCAACATGTTAGCTATGTCTTTAGTTGGCGGAGAAGTATAAGCCGCCACCCGCTACACCAACCGACGTGGGTTTGATCCACAGGTTACGTTGTTATAATGCTTCAAATAGTGCTGCATAGGATTGTAAACGTTACGGTGGCGGAGACTTTTAACCGTTGATTGTACCTACTGGAAAACTCAAAGATAATGTATAATAATTAATTTTAGTACTTATTAGGAGTACCTACCTTCTCCATCTGTTTTATCATCAGAACCCCCTTCAATATTCTCCTTATCGAACTCCTCCTTGCACGTCAACAGTTCCCGATCCAGCTTCTCCACCACATTACATTTCATCATATTCTTCAATTTTTCCGCTATCTTATCTATTTCTAATCCTTTATGGTTAGACTTTAAAGGTTCCCTCTTACGGATCTCTTCTAAAATTGGCGCGAGTGGTTCTTTTTTCCTTTTTCTGTCTATGATAATAAATAAAAATATCCCATCCCAATAACCCATCGAAGTAAGCCCGTCTGCAGTGGTACATATTAGTTAACATTATTGTAAATGTTCAGCCTAGCAGAGTCCTCCAGCCATGCTCGCTAGTATGCGGCGCCGGGGTCCCCTCGCTGTCGTGCGGCGCGTGTCTGTGTATGTACCACGCCGCCTGCGCAGGCGCAACACCGGGGACTGACTCCGCAGGATTTCTTTGTAAAGTTAGTATTTACGTTGGCAGATGTGCCTCTACTGGCACTAAGGCCCGTATTAATAAATCGCTCTCAATATCGATCTTGAGTGCGTATCAATCGAGTGAGTCTTGAGATGTGGTCACTATCTTAAGTTAGGCGTTAATTAATAGATAAAACTCAAGTTTTAACCAAGCTGATGTCGCTCCTGAGATTTGAGACTGATCTTGAGAGCGACCTTGAATGACAGTAGCGCTATGTTCTTACCTTAAATGGTCTGTTTTTACCCTATGGTAGGTAGTTTCGTCATATTTTACTGTCAACTTATTTTTAATGTAAAAATATTTTACATAATGTAATATTTGACCGAACGAGCGAAGCGAGAGAGGTCTAGTGTTGAGAAGGGTCGGTCGCTCGTATGTTTGTATGTTTGTATGTTTGTTCGACGATAACTTGAGTACCGTTGCTCTGATCTTCATGATTTTTGGTATACAAGTAGTTGAGGTCCATAGAATTTTTAAGTTCGAACATGAGCAGGATCGGTCAGGGGGTTACGGAGATAGGGGTCCAAAAGGGGATCTACCTATATGGCACACAAACTATACTGCAAATATACCCGAGTGGGGTATCAAATGAAAGGGCGTAACTTCGGTGACAATAATATGGTACCATGGAACTGATCTGATGATAGAGCTGGAGGGAATCTGCAGGAATTATCTCATTATCCATACTTCATAGTTCATTCATTCAAACTACTCGTCAAGAATCGCCTTGACGAGTAGTTTGTCTTTCAATGGTAACCAGGGTCTGATGATGGAACTGGAAGGTGGTCATAGGAACTTCGCAATGAAACGACACAACCCCATCGAGTTTGGGCTTGTTAGAATCGTCTTGACAAGTAGTTTGTCTTTCAATGGTGACCAGGGTCTGATGATGGAACTGGAAGGTTGTCATAGGAACTTCGCAATGAAACGACACAACCTCATCGAGTTTGGGCTCGTTAGAATCGTCTTGACGAGTAGTTTGTCTTTCAATGGTGACCAGGGTCTGATGATGGAACTGGAAGGTGGTCATAGGAACTTCGCAATGAAACGACAGAACCCCATCGAGTTTGGGCTCGTTAGAATCGTCTTGACGAGTAGTTTGTCTTTCAATGGTGACCAGGGTCTGATGATGGAACTGGAAGGTGGTCATAGGAACTTCGCAATGAAACGACAGAACCCCATCGAGTTTGGGCTCGTTAGAATCGCCTTGACGGGTAGTTTGTCTTTCAATGGTAACCAGGGTCTGATGATGGAACTGGAAGGTGGTCATAGGAACTTCGCAATGAAACGACACAACCTCATCGAGTTTGGGCTCGTTAGAATCGTCTTGACGAGTAGTTTGTCTTTCAATGGTGACTAGGGTCTGATGATGGAACTGGAAGGTTGTCATAGGAACTTCGCAATGAAACGACACAACCCCATCGAGTTTGGGCTCGTTAGAATCGTCTTGACGAGTAGTTTGTCTTTCAATGGTGACCAGGGTCTGATGATGGAACTGGAAGGTGGTCATAGGAACTTCGCAATGAAACGACACAACCCCATCGAGTTTGGGCTCGTTAGAATCGCCTTGACGGGTAGTTTGTCTTTCAATGGTAACCAGGGTCTGATGATGGAACTGGAAGGTGGTCATAGGAACTTCGCAATGAAACGACACAACCTCATCGAGTTTAGGCTCGTTAGAATCGTCTTGACGAGTAGTTTGTCTTTCAATAGTAACCAGGGTCCGATCTAACATATTAAGTTATCAAAGACCAAAAAGTATAAAATAAATTAATAGAATAAAAAACTAAAAAAACACGCTTTAATAAAAAAAGTCCAACTAAAAAATAGAAAATAAAATCTAATAAATTTGGATTAAGAATATTGTACTTAAATAGTAAGCGTGTGATTGCAAAAGAAAAATAACGAAGGTGTAGCATCACAAATTCACAATGTAACACGCTTACTATTTACAATATTCTTAATCCAAATTTATTTAAATTTAAAATTTATAGAAATTTATTACTTTGCCCCAAATCGTCCGAACTCTCTTTGCTTCATTTCCTATAATTATTTATTTCATAATCATGGGCTGTTTTACAATAATAGTGGTGGATAGTATTAAATAGTAGGAATGTTCGGTTCTAGCCGATCTAGAGACTCTGATAATTATAAAATTTGTGACTAATTTTTTTATAATTTTTATTGACTTGTTATATTTTAGTTTAGGGACTTATTACAGGACATATTGGCCTCAAACTTCTCTAATATATTCTCGTTATCGAGCTTGTCTTCTCGTTTCCTCTTACGTAACATTATGATAAGTAGATACATAAGGAAGGAAGGAAAGGAATTACTATCTTCTGGATATTATGTTGGACACATTCAAAATGTCTTGAGTAAAAATAAAGAGTCAACGGATGTCCAGGGTGTGATGATTGAGCTGGCCTATGCTTTTAGAACTTAACAACAACAACAAGTTATGCCTATCGTGTTTGGATTCTCTAAATCATCCAATGTCAGATAATAGCGATACTAGGCACCTATCATTCAAATAAGATAGACCTGTCGTATCTGGAGTCTTTCGTCGTTATATTATACATTTGAGTACTTTACGCTGAAATATAATAAACGCTGAAAAAAACTCGTGAGGTCTCAGTTCGGGGCGAACTACTAGTTTACTATTAGATAATTATTCCGAGACGTTTTAAAGGTTTGGTGTGATGACTTTATTTGTTCACTGTAATGCCCTCTAACTTTAGTCATGTATGACCCGCAATCAGACTTGAGTTCACGAAACTACATCTTGAGAGCTGAGTTTGATTTATTAATACGGTATTACTCAAGTGATACGTCGCTCTTTAATCGCGTCTTAAGATAGGTTTATTAATCAGCGCAACAACTCAAGAGCAAACTTAAGATTGAAATCGATATTGAGTTCGGTTTATTAATACGGACCTAAGTCTGAGAAAGATTTCCTTGTCTTAGTTGCATGTGATCCCCGTAGCTCAGAGGTAAGAGCACCGCTACGAAAGAGCAAGAACCTATTTCAATTGTTAAAATTGTAGATGGCGCTGCTTGCAATATGTTACAATATATTGACGACCCAGTTAACACAACCTTGCCGAACTGCCAAACAGCTATTTATGCTTAGAAAAGGATTTTATATGTATAGATATTTGTCTGTGGTCTGGTTGTTTCTATGGATTATGTATATTTACAAAATAAAAGTATATGTTGTATATCCGTTGTCTAGCACCCATAACACAAGTCTAGTTACTTCGCTTGGGGCTAGATGGTGATGTGTGGAATGTCCTGCAATAAATATATTATTTATTATGTACATAGAATTGTCGCAAGTCAACAAGTCCGAGCAGTACCCCGCCGCCGCTGACTCACAAGTCTGCGGTGGGTGGGAGACGAGCGCCGGTCACGCCGTCCGCGCCGACTGCGCCGACCTCCACGCCTACTGGTGGCGCCGCGCCGGGCGTCGGACGAGTTCTATTGAGAATGAAGGTATTTATCAAATGCGACTTCGACATGTCCGGATTCCTATTACTTTAAAATACGTTAAACTGTATATTCATAGGTCATTGGTCAAAGGAACGAAATACGTATATAATACGTTAAAATAATAACGTATCTTGCTCCAATCGATCATGGATATTATGATTTCTATCACTAAGAATGCGCTGATTTTGATTTTTTTACCGACTTCAAAAAAAGTAGGAGGTTCTCTCTCAATTCGATTGTCTGTTTTTTTTGGTTCTTACTTCTTATCTGCGATCGGTCGAGAGACCATAAGCTGATGTGAAAGTCGATCTTTAGCATCGTAAGCGCTTTTTGTCCAATTCGAACCGCAGCGTTCGAGCGACGACCTAGTTGGCACAACGGTCACCATGCCGGACTGCCAAACACAGGGTTGCGGGTTCGATTCCCGCCTCAGACATGTATTTATGCTTAGATATTTGTCTGTGGTCTGGTTGTATCTATGTATTATCTATAATATAAAAATCAATTGCTGTTCGTTAGTCTGGCTAAAACTCGAGAACGGCTGGACCGATTTGGCCAATTCTTTTTTTGTTGTGTTTGTTGTAGTCCAGGGAAGGTTTAAACGGTGAGTACTTACGCGGGTGAAACCGCGGGGCGCAGCTAGTCTTATATATAAAAATCAATTGCTGTTCGTTAGTCTGGCTAAAACTCGAGAACGGCTGGACCGATTTGGCCAATTCTTTTTTTGTTGTGTTTGTTGTAGTCCAGGGAAGGTTTAAACGGTGAGAATTTAAAGATCGGACTTACGCGGGTGAAACCGCGGGGCGCAGCTAGTCTATAATATAAAAATCAATTGCTGTTCGTTAGTCTCGCTAAAACTCGAGAACGGCTGGACCGATTTGGCCAATTCTTTTTTTGTTGTGTTTGTTGTAGTCCAGGGAAGGTTTAAACGGTGAGAATTTAAAGATCGGACTTACGCGGGTGAAACCGCGGGGAGCAGCTAGTAAGTATATAATTACAAAAGAAAAGTATATAAGTTGTCTAGCACCCATAGCACAAGTCTAGTTACTTAGCTTGGGGCTAGATGGCGATGTGTAGAATGTCATGCACTATTTATTTATTTATTCATATTGATGTAAAAATGGTAGAAAATATATCCGCAACTGAGTGAAGTAAGCAAGAAAATAGATTTCTATTGTAAGTAGTCTGAGTTGGTGAATTATTAAATACTTAGAACATTAAACAAGATCAGAAGGCCAATTCTCGTAAATAATATTGTTTAAATTACATTTCAATATCATTTCGATTGCATTCCGATTGCAAAAGATACTTCAAAGTCAGTTTTTTTACAAAAAGCTAACTTTGAGGGTGTTTTTAGCTACTTTGAGGGTATTAGTTGTGATCGAAATGATATTGAAATGTAATTTAAACAATATTATTTACGAGAATTGGCCTTCTGGGCACCATCATATCATCCCCTGTTTGTTTGCTAAGGTATCAGGCGGCGGTGCGGACGGTGAGAAGGTATGGGCAGTGGCAGGCGTGCGTGGCGCGGGCGGCGGCAGCGTACCTCGTGTCCCCGCGCCCGTAGCAACACCCGCCCCCTCGCCCGCCCCGCCGGCCGCCATGAAGCTCCCGCAGTCGCTAGTCTGTATCAACGGTCGCAGGTTCATCGTCGTACCGAGGCCCGCTCCTCTACCGACACAAACACAATCGCACTAACACGACGTATGTATTGCTAAGTACACTCAGGAGCCTAAAGAGCATTACAACCTGTGATATAATTAGGATGTGGTACTTCAATTTTTTTTTTTTGTATATAAATGCAATTCTGCCAAAACATCATACCGTCCACTCTAATTGCCATACTTTTTCCTCGATTCACTTGACATTGGCAGAATTGCGTCTTAATATCAGCCATAAAAAAAGTTGAAGTTGACACGCGGCTTACGTGCGCATTATATCTTAGACAATATTGCCACTTACTGTCAGGCAGGTGTGATACTAGTCAAATCACTAAACAAAAATTTCGCTATAACACGGATCCGCCCCGTCCCCGGTGTAATATAAACGTGCAGTACGAACATGCTCCACTCCGGACACGGTCTAATGTTAATCCCTAAGCCTTTCTAAAAAAAATCTTGAGGTGACACCTACGTCTCGAGAGGATGCGAAATTTCAGGCCCATTGCGCTTATAGTTTCGGAAATTCAGAAACAAGATTCTTTTATTTAAATAAACAAACTGAATTATTCAAAGCACTTTGGCTTTTGATTGTACTGTATATTGCCTCTTCAATATATTTAAACATGTAACTGAAAAACTATCATATTTTTTTTCCAGGTACTCACAGCTACGAGTATAAATTGCATAACTTGAAGAAAAAATAGCATTATTATATGACATTTTTGGAGTAACTTAAAAAAAAAGTGTCTCTATGAGGCATCTTTTTTGTTATGGCCTAAAAAGAGCGAATCTGATTCAAGATTCTGAAGAAAGCGAATTTGGTTAAGATTGGCTTATCTTTCCAAATGACGCTGAGATCTAATTCCAGGGTGAAACAACCATTTTTTAAGTGTTCCGTACCCGAGGGATACTCTATTACTAAGACTGTCCATCCGTATGTCTGTCTATCACCAGGCTATATGTCATGAACCGTTATAGCTAGACAGTTGAAATTTTCACAGATTATTAATTTCTGTTGCCACTTTATCAACAAATACTAAAAACCAAAAATATAATGATACGGAACGCTACGTGCGTGAGTTCGACTCGCCCTTGGCCAGTTTCTTGCTACGGCATTTAATTAGATTTGCTTTTTTTTCTAAACTAGTTCCAAATCGCTCGATGGAACCATTTCTTTATTGCTTTTTCAGGGAAGGCAAAGAGTAAATTATTGATCCAGCCTCGTTAAACACTTCCATTAATACTGGCAATAGACATCTTTCAGTTTTTTTAATCATGTAGAAAAATAGGGCGGTCATCTATCGAGGGATTTAGGACTAGATAGATTTAAAAAGGTACACTTTTTTGCACCATAAAAACCAAACGTCAAATTATTACACACAAAAAAAAAAAAAAAATTCTAACATAAGTATCTGCTAAAAGAAAAATTAATTTTTTAATACCTATACATATGGCAAAATGGGTGGCCTTATTGCTAAAAGCGATCTCTTCCAGGCATACAAGTAGGTTTTTTAAGTAAGCCTTTTTTAATGAAAATTTGAAACTACAGTCCAAGTTGACTCCTATTACTTGTACTTGTATACAGGCTGTTTTCCGCAACTAAAACTCTTTAGTTAGATCCATTTTGTGTGAGGATGGAGTAGCATCGTTACTCTCAGCTTGTTAATACGTCTGGAGCCAACTAAGGCGCGGGTTTCATCACTATGTTTTCCTTAATCGTTAGATCAATGTCAATTAGCGCACATAAATTTTTAGTAAGAAAAATACATCGAAGCACGGCGGGCCGAAATTCGAACCCATGACCTTCGAAATGACAGCCGACGTATCTACTACTATGCCCACAACGCTCTCTTGACTCATACTCATACAATATATCTAAAATCTATAAAAATAATAATATAATTATAAAGAACATTGAACTTTAACAGCGCGAGAAGGATCTTAATGAATGTAGCCAGAAAAGGAACTAATATCATGTTGGGTAACGTTTTATTTGGTTTGTATTGTTTGATTAATAAATATGCTAAGTGCTCTCTCTCCAGTTCCGTAAGATCCTTGTCGCAATGTTACTTAAAATGAATTGTGTGAAGTTCAATAGAATGACTATGTCATGATTGTCGTGGTTAAACCTAGGCCTAACCAATTATGACGTGGTTAAAACGTAGGTGTAACCCATTTCGTCGTGGTTATACCTATGTGTGACCCATTTCATCGTGGTTATACCTATGTGTGACCCATTTCGTCGTGGTTATACCTATGTGTGACCCATTTCATCGTGGTTATACCTATGTGTGACCCATTTTTATCGTGGTTTAACCTAGGTGTAACCCATTTCGTGGCTATACCTATGTGTGACCCATTTTATCGTGGTTAAACCTAGGTGTAACCCATTTCGTGGCTATACCTATGTGTGACCCATTTTATCGCGGCTTAATCTAGATATAACCCATTTTATGATGTTTGAACCTAGATATAACAAATTGTACGATGTTTAAACCTAGGCGTAACCCATTTCATCGTGGATATACCTATGTGTGATCCATTTTATCGCGGCTAAATCTCATTTTGTGATGGTTAAATCTAGGTGTAACCCATTTTATGACGCAGATTGATCAGAGCCGAACGAATCTAATTTTTGCCGTCTACGGAAAAAAGTACCTTATATTAATAGAGATAAGGTACATTTATATTTCAGAGTCGGCCACCTTTGACGATGCGGTCGACTCTGATGACTTCATCGGAAATACCAATGTAGGTACCTTATCTCTATAACTATAAGGTACCTTTTCCCGTGGATGGCAAAAATACCATTCTTTCGGCTCTGATCAATCTGCGACCACCTTTAAACTTGGGTGTATCCCATTTCATTGTGGTTAAACCTGTGTGTAACCCATTTCATCGTGGTTTTATTTAAATGATGCTAAAGTTTGTAGCAATATTGGTTAATTCCAATGAAATGTGTTTTTTATCACAGTTGCTCATAAAGTGAATCTTATTAAACCGCTTTTAGGCTCATAATGCAACGTATTATACACGCGTGCGATATAAAAATATCCAACTAGTGGTAAAATAAATGTTATCCCGATAAGTTAAATACGTATCTTACTGCTAATCACATGTTAGGTAGATGAAACATTCTTAATTTATCTGGGTTATACTTTTTTGATGTTTAGAAAAAGGTACCAACAAAGAAATATTGCCATAAAAAATTGTAAACATAGACTTATCACAAATATGTTGTTATTTATTATTTTCTTTTCAAGTATTTTCTTTTATTCGCAACTGTGATAAAAAACGTCGTGCGATACAAGTGTGGAAAATTGATCTTTGTATCTCGACTTTGTAAACGCCCTCGCGTACCGCTCGCGCGTGTTAAACCGCCTCTATGCAAAGATCAATTTTCCACACTTGTATCGCAATGTACTATTTTAATCTTGCACCTTGCACTTATCACTAAGATATTGTACACTTGTATTATAATTATGTAAAACGGAATGTATCAAAATTATATATAACATGTTTATGTTTTGACCAGTTACTTTAATTTAGCTGTTAAAATAAGGGACATTGGCATAGTTAAAAGTCGGCCAGTATTTTTTTTCTTGTTGCACGGCCTCCTTTTAAATCTATGGTAATTTATAGGGGATATGAATGCAAACAACAAATGCTATGTAACATAATCTCTACTATGCCAATCTCCATCCTTCTAAATTACTACCTCTTTCTCAAGGAAAGAGACTTGAATCTACTTGATACGTAGCTGAAAATAATATTTTTATTTAAGGCTGAGATTTACCTGATTTTCGCATTAAAGAAGACTAAGGTAAGGTGGCTCATTTGATTTTCTTAAACTAGACATTTGCTTGCAAAGTCTTGCATTTATTATTAATTTATAGGAACTTAGATCTGAGGCCTCTAAAATGTATGGTACTTTGTGTCACTCAGTGTAGTGTGGATATAATTAAACTCTACAAGTTTTGTAACATGTTCTTATAAATCTCTTTCCATAGTGAGGACAAACGGCGCACGCGTGTGACGAACGGCGCCGTGACGCCGACCACGCCGGCGCCGATAGCGTCGCCTCGTCGGCGTGGTCGCCCTCGGCCGGATGACACCGACCATTTCACCGCGTTCTATAAACGGGCGCAGGGTACCGGCAGAGATGTTGCACTACAGGTACACTAGATAACTAACTGCTTCCGAATCTGGGATAAAAGTAGCCACAGCTCCAGCCATATACAATTTAGCTGGGGACACATTGCGGCGCGGCTTACGGACGCGTCCGACAGCCGCGACTTAAAGCATCTGTTTATTGTAAATGTATGTAACTGAGCACACTATCTGACGTAAGTCACGGACATAACTTTGGGCCGCCCTTGAGCGTTTGAGAGTTTTGGTTGAAAAGGTAACAAACATACTAGCACACACTTTATTAGTGAGTTAGGATACTGGGAATCTTCTTCTTTTTAATAAATGGCTTCTGCACGCCAAAAAGCCGCAATTTAGCCAATTACTGGAAGTGGTGTGAAAGCGATTGTACAGTGTATATCGTAGTTTGCGGTGTAAAAGTAGAGATTCCACGCGTAATATTGGTCTTATTAGTCTTAAATGTAAAATATGTAATATCAGATTGACTTATAATGTAAATTATGAATAAATATAATAAAATGGTCAGTAGAACAGCAAAACGATGAAGATTGTTCAGTAAATGGTGACTGAGGACACGGGGCAGTGATGTTTGCTCTAAAAGGACAACATAACACATATTAATGCTTACATGATGCAAAATTTGACGTTTGTTTTATTTCAGCTGTGCGTTCAATCGAAGATTTTTAAACATGATTTCATCTGTAATGTTTACACCTTATGTTTGTAATTAATTACATCATATTATTCTCAGATCTTCCAGTACCTCGGTATGCGCGAGCTGGCGCGTTGCGCGAGCGTCTGCAAACTGTGGTGTCAGCTGGCAGCCACACCTGCGCTCTGGAGGCATGTTCGGATGAAAAACTCACACGTAAGCAACCCATACATATTTTATATACTTTGATACATGCTGTAAAGTTAGATAAATAAATAAAATTAATAAATATTGCAGGACATTCCACACATCGCCATCTAGCCCCAAGCTAAGTAACTAGACTTGTGTTATGGGTGCTAGACAACGGATATACTACTTATATACTTTTTTTTGTAAATATTACTTATAATACATTATAAACAACCAGACCACAGAAAAATATCTAAGCATAAATACTTGTCTAAGGCGGTAATCGAAGCCTGTGTTTGGCAGTCCTGCAAGGTGACCGTTGTGCCAACTGGGTCGTCCGTGAGATCTTGTAATAATAAGACATTTCCATGTTCAGGTTAGCGAGTGGAGCGGACTGTGCGCATCACTGAAGCGTCACGGCACCAAGTGGCTCGATCTCCGTAAGATGCTGCTCCCACAGAACGATACAATATTCTGGGAACAATTCTCACAACATATCGCCACCGTCGACACGTTGGAACGCCTCGAACTGTGCAGGTGTCCAGCGAAGGCAGTCGAAGCGGCTTGCACGGCCTTACCGGGCCTCACATCCCTTGCTGCGTTAGCTATCAAAGACGGTTCCTTAGATCCTAGACCGCTCGCCCGTGCTCCTAAACTACAAGAACTCCGCATCAAATCTCTAGCCGGTCTAGCGCTTACTGCGGACTTAACTCCCCTAGCAGGCTTGCATAACTTGAGACATTTATCCCTAACCTCTATAAAGGAGCTCGGTTGGCGAGCTTGTGACGTTGTTGGCTCGCTCCCGTTGTTAGAGTCCTTAGAGTTAGGCGAGTGCACGTTTCGGGCGGAATTCGGCACGGTTCTAGCGAAGCTGTCACGTTTGAGACGGTTGAGATTAGAACGGGGAACCGCGCTCACTCCAGCGGCAGATATACTCCGAGCTATAGCAGCTCTACCGGCTCTGAATGCGTTAGAACTGGTCAATGTCGATGTTAAATTGGGTTTCGATGACGCGTTAGCTGCCTGCACGAATATACAGCGGTTGTTAATAATACCGACATACGTGTCCCAATCGGCAACGACGAACCAACAAGTGTTATCCGGGTTGTTGAGATTGAAAGATACGCTCACTCACTTGATGTGGGGCGTGACAATAGAGTTGTTGCGTGTCACGGAGTTGTTTATAGACCAGTGTTCGGCGGGAGGAGCCGCTGCGGGTGCTGGGGCGAGGCGAGAGCTCGGCGAGTGTATCCCGGTGCTGAAGCCGGTCCCCGGGTGCAGGCTCCCGATGGACCACCAGCTCGTGGCTGGTCCTCCGCAAGTCGAGATCCTCCCCCTCCCTACCCTCCAGCGTCTGCTATCAGCTCAGCTCCCCAACACCAAGCTGAAGTTACTGCGCATACCTTTCCACGCCACCTGGCGGCAGAGCCTCGCAGACTTTCAGTAGCATGAACATCTGCAATCTGTATATACTAGATTCGCGTCTTGACACACGATATACCTAAACTAAATAAGTTAACACCATAAGATGTATGTGTCTTTAATTAATACATAAGTACAGTGCAAAATGAAACCTTTGACGACTGATTTAAGCAATAAAACGTACAATGTGATTAGAATAACATTAAGATTGGCTTGACGCCATGTCGTGACGGCACAGGTAGTAAACTAACACGATAAAATACAACCTATATGATGTTAGATTTACTTTTGTATAAATAAATTCTATAATTATGTTATAGACATATAAAATAGCTAGTTTTTATCTATAGTTCGTACAGCGCTGTTTGCGTGTTGATTTTCTATAAGATAGTTCGATTCGTAAAGAAATCGCTCGTTAAAGGTTTATTCGACCTGGGCCGACTGTGTGTTTCATATAACGTGTCATTTTATTAACCTGTAAAACCCTTTAAGGGTAGTGCTACACTAATTCGCGCAAAATTCAATATTTTCGAAATTTTACGATTTTAAATCGAAAAATGTAGTCTGCGATTCTGGAACACAATTTTCCAACGTTTGTTTTCCTGTAGTTTTTCTATAAAGCGTTACGACAAGAAAGCTTAATATGGAGAATTGTATTTTCAGAGTAGCACTTACAAAAAAATCTTGGTTTTAGAATAGACCAGTGTTTTTCAAGCTGTGGGTCGCGACCCCCAGGTGGGTCGCAAAGCCTTACTCGGGGGGTTGCGGCTAAAGGAAAAAAACACTACAATAAAATACTACAAAAACTTTTTGGCACTTGTTGACTCAAAATTATTTTTTTACAAGGATGTTGACCATGAAGTTTTCCGAGGAATCCTTTCAGTTTATGCGTAGCTGTTAGAATGTTTTCTCCTATCCCTTCTCGCTCTAGTTTAATATATTCAGGTGGCTAAAAAACGGGGTAACCAATATAATTTAAAAATAAAATTATTACGGCCCTATGGGGTCGCTAGATTTTTTTACTGGTAAAGGAAAACGGGGGTCGCGTTTTCAAGAAGTTTGAAAAATACTGGAATAGACTAGCTGTTTTTTTCGGACAAAAGCACGAAGAGGTTAATTAAATAACACGTACAATAGATATAAATAATTATGACGTGTAAGTAATTTTTAATATTAGTATATAATTAGAAGAAATGATTCAGATATTATACGGATATATTATGCAGTAGGGTATCCTACCATATTATTTTTGTTTACTAAAATAAGTTTACCAAAATCTAAGCGTACTTTGTGACATTTTCTTGTTTTTAGTTGATAATGATTTTACGCTGAATAAATAGTTTTAAAAACATTTGTTCTCTAAATTATTTACCTTTTGTTACACCCTAATGGCAAAAGACTAAGAGGAGGCAAATCGTTCCAGTCCAAAACCAAGACCAGTTTTTAACCCCCGACGCTTCATCGAGCTGTTTAATGAATGAAAAGTATTTAATATGAAATTAAATAGGTCATTACCTAGTACTCAGCGGTCGAGTATACGAGTCTTTGTCGATATGTCAGAATTTTTAATATCTTTATGGCTAGTTTGGCGGGGTCTACCTCCGGGTTCTATGTGGGGTTCACATAATCTATCTAGCAATGTCTTTAGTATAATGAGTATCTAATAATATAAGTTTGACTCCTATGTTTCTCTATTGTGTGTATTTCGTAGCTCTGAAACGAATGAGCCGCTTTGTATGGCGATTTAAAAAAATATATCAGCTCGTTATTCTGCGGCAGTCAAAGCTATGTTTCTCAGATGTTTCTTGAAAATTGGTTGTGTTTCTGTATGTAGGTATCATATTATTATATGAGTAGGTACCTACTTAAATTAATTGTGTACAACGCTAGGACATAGGACATCTGTTGAAAAACATGCACTGATCAGAATCTGTATAAATACCCGCTGTTCCGTAGAGGAACAGATTTTAAGTACCCTCCAGAAGCCTGCTAGCCTAGCATGAAGGCCAAAACACGATACGATAAAGCGATATAACTACATCAACTCTCAAAATATGATAGATAAAGCCGCCATGTTGAATTTTTATCATAATTTTTATCGCAATTTATAATTTATCGTATCGTGTTTTGGTCTTCATGCGGGTTACTATAATGGCCGACACTGGATTGTACAACCCAATAATTGCCAACACCTTATTGCACGGCATATAATTTGCGTACCGTGCTAGGAATTATCATGCTGTACAATAGGGTGTCATACATTATCAGCCTGTGCATTATCATGACGTGTAAATATTGCTCGCTACGATTTTGTACACCCCTATAATGCACGACCTGATAATTGGAAGCACTGGTGCAGTGTTTTATCAGGCTGAGCAATAAGGTGTCGTGCAATTGTTGGTTGTGAAAAGTCAGTTCAAGACAATATTGTACGGCACAATAATTGTGATCACCGTTCTATTGGCTAAACGATATCTCCGCTCTTATTGGTCAGTTGGTGCTATCCTCCACGGTCTTTTGTCTATGCACTTGATGCTTTGTTTGAGGAAGGTTTAGTAGGCAAGTAGTCTATGCTACTAGAGGAGAAAAACTGACTAGGTTATTATTTTTGATGTTTAATTTTTGAAAGATATAATTTTTTTCTTATATTCTTTAAAGCCACTCTAACCAGTAATGTAAAAGTTCGAACATGGATAGAATTTGGATCTGGCACTCGCCGGCCGCTGCCGCGGCACCGCTCGCTTCGCTCGCTCGGCTCGTGCGTTATGGTCGCAGTTCTAACATGAACCTAACCTATCCATGTCGGTTCTGTAACAGTTCACTTAAAAATTGAGTACCACCCGTACTTAAAAAAGAACACTCACTCGTCAGAGCGACTTGACTGAAGATCGAATTTGTAACTAAACCAACGAACGATCTTCAAACGAGGCATGAGTTTGGAATTCAGCGAGGTGTTGTTAATTATCAGGGTGTACAATATAGTGTCGGAAATTATTGACCCGTGTAAATATTGTTTGACACGTTATTGTACACCCCTATAATGTCCGCCCTGATAATTGTAAGCACTGGTGTCACAGATTAGAGGCCCGTACAATATAGGTCTGTGTTTTATCACCCCGGACAAAAAATGACCACCCTGATAATTGGCGATACCTTATTGTACGGCCCGATAGTTATTGACACGGTGCTAACAATTATCAGGGCGGACATTATAGGGGCGAACATTAGAGTGCTGTGTTTTATAGGTGTTGTGCATTATTGGCTCCCCTTCATGCTAGGCAGGCTGGACCGTACGCGTGGGTCGTACCCTTAGGTCGTACGTAGGGTCGTTCGCTTATTTTTAATCTATGATTGAGGGTAGAAAAGGTAGGTAGGAAAGAAAACGCAACTTGATTTCATACATTTATCCCGTTTGAATAACGAACGTACCACGACCGACAGTCTTCGTCTCGCTACCTTCGAGCGAGCATATATCGATCTCCATTAGCTGGGTACCCACCTAGCGCACAGGCTCGCGCGGCGGCCTCGCGAGCCAAATGCCTCGGCTGATGTGGACGTGCCTCGGGCGGCCACGGGCGCGCGTTCGCTCGCCCGAGCACGGCTCGGCCCCGAGCCATCTGTTGTCGGTAAACTTGACGCGCTCAAAGGCGCCTCAGTGAGCGCTGTGCGTTAGGTGGGAACAACGAATACTCGCGGACTTATGATGGCTCAGCCTGCCTCGCGAGGCTTCCTCGTGTAAATTGAACAAAACTACTGAGGCAGCCTCGGGAGCCATCGCTCGCGATCCGGACACCGAGGCTGCCGCGCGAGCCTGTGCGCTAGGTGGGTACCCGGCTATTGGGGTACCTACCTTCCGGTCCGCGCCGCGCATCAAGTGTGGACCTATGTTTCGATTCTTCTCCCCTTACCTACGACACATCCTCTGAGGTGAAAATCAAATACCAGCACCCTATGGACTTGATGGACAATGATCGTTAACGGACATGTCTCCATCGATCAGAACCCTCGGAACACCTTCGCGAGCAAAGGTCAGTGGTACAAACAAACCCGTAACTCCCATACACCCGCATTACGCCTATTATAAACTAGCGACCCGCCCCGGCTTCGCACGGCTATATTATGCATGTATTATACATATAAACCTTCCTCTTGAATCACTCTCATCTATTAAAAAATCCGTTGCATAGTTTTAAAGATCTAAGCATTCAATATATAGGGACGGCGAAAAGTGACATTATTTTATACTATGTAGTGATTAATATAAATATGAAATTCAAAGTATGCGGCCGTCCATTAATCACATGAAGTTTTTTTTTTGGACATTTTTAACAATTTTTAATTTGTTATTTTGTACAGATATTTTGTGATTTTTTATGGATTTTTATTTTTATATTATGTCTTAACAACGAACCTCTAAAGTCTAAAGCGTCTCGGAAACGGGATATTTAACGAAACGCGTTGCTGTTGTCCTACGATTTTCCAAAAATGCGCGATGTATTTTGAAACACATACCTATCGATAGTGACATCCCGTCTCCGAGACGCTTTAGCGGTCCAGTGCAAAGGCATTATTTATTCGCCGTAATGCCCTCTATGAATCGGCATGGGCATCGAAATGCACCGCGTAAAAAAATCACTATGCCAAGTTCCCATACTAAATATCCGGGCCCCTTTTGTGCTCATGAGGTCTACTGTTCTCAAAGCGATTAGTTTAAACTAGCGACCCGTCCCGGCTTCGCACGGCTGTATTATGAATGTATTATATCTAAAAACCTTCCTCTTTAATTACTCTATCTATTAAACCGCATCAAAATCCGTTGTGTAGTTTTAAAGATTTAAGCATACAAAGGGATATAGGGACAGAGAAAGCGACTTTGTTTTATACTATGTAGTGATAGTGACTATGTAGTGATGAGTAAGTATCAGGTGAAAAAACAAAACTCCATATTAAACTTAAAAACAAAATCATTTATTCTTTTTCTTCCCCTGTTTCCCAGCTTGAGGTTTCCCAAACGTCTTCCCTTTAGGCACTTTTCCTTTGTAAGGCTTTCCTTTCTTCCCAATACCTCTGGTCTTCTGAGCTTGGTTAGCATCGTATCGGAGTCTTTTAGCCATATTCTGGCTCGTATCCACCAGATCTGTGGCGAAATTGCTCTGTTTTTTCTTCTTTGTTTGCTTTTGATGCGGTTTTGGACGATCGTCTTCGTCATCTACTGCTTTTATACGCGGGAGTTTCTTCTTGCGTTTCGCCATTCGAGATTGGAGAAGTGCCACCTAGAATAGAGAACATTTTTTAATGACAAAAAAAACTTTTTTTTATTATTAGAAACGGTTTCACCCGCTTAAGAGATAATGTACATATAAATAATATACATGATAATATATAAGAGAGTAATATACATATAAACCTTCCTCTTGAATCACTCTATCTATTGAAAAAAAACCGCAGCAAAATCCGTTGCGTAGTTTTAAAGATTTAAGGTGAAAGGGTACCTGCGCTCTCTCCATACAAACGTAGTCGACTGTTTCCTCCCTGGATAATGACACTCGCACAAATATATTTGTGCCATAAAACCTAAATCTGCCATGACTATGCCCCTATGTTTTGGTTTTTTTCATTTTCTAATTATCATAGAAATTAAAATTAAAGAAATTAAAAAAATAAAAAAGCAAAAAATAGGGGCATGGTCATGGCAGTTATAAGTTTTATGCACCAAAAATATTTGCTCTAGTGTCATTATCCAGGGAGGAAACAGTCGACTACGTTTGTAATAGTTTGTATGGAAAAAGCCACCGGTACCCTTTCCTCTTAAGCATACATAGGGACGGCGAAAAGTGACTTTATTTTATACTATGTAGTGATAGTGAGGTATAGATAGAGTACACGCATAGTTCCTTAGCTTAAAGCTAAGCTGGCGCTATCTAATTATGTTTTTGTTTACCTTTTCCATCTCTCTCTGCACTCTATCTTCAGGTGTGTCCTTCACCTTTTTCTTCTTCTTCTTCTTCCCTTCACCATCCGAGTCATCATCGTCATCGCGTTTACGTTTCTTGCCCTTTTTGTTTGGTGCCTCTGTTGAACAAATTACAGCTTAATAGCGACTCGTCCCGGCTTCGCACGGCTATATTATGCATGCATTATACATATAAACCTTCCTCTTGAATCACTATATCTATTTAAAAAAACTGCATCAAAATCCGTTGCGTAGTTTTAAAGATCTAAGCATACATAGGGATAGACAGAAAAAGAAACTTTGTTTTATACTAAGTAAAGATTTCATAAAAAAGAGTTCCTGTTATGGTGCTGAGTAGGTCGGCCACTGTCTCTGTATAAAAATTACGCAGATCACAGTTATAATTATACATAACAATTAATACATTAATAAATAAATAAATATTGTAGGACATTCCACACATCGCCATCTAGCCCCAAGCTAAGTAACTAGACTTGTGTTATGGGTGTTAGACAACGGATAAGTATACTACTTATTTACTTTTCTTTTGTAAATATATACTTAAATAGATAAAACCAGACCACTGACAAATATCTAAGCATAAATACATGTCTGAGGCGGAAATCGAAACCGCAAACCTCTGTGTTTGGCAGTCCATCATGGTAACCATTGTGCCAACTGGGTCGTCAGACATTATATCACCCATTAGAGATAAACATTTAATCAAAAATAAACGTTGATGTATCATATTTTCGATTAAATACGTTCACTTGCACTCTGATGTCACCATCGGCGTTATGACGAAATCGACATGTGCCATAACAAAAAAAAACAAATGACAGCCAACTAATAAATATAGACACACTTTTTTACACAACTTAGGCATTAGAAGACATTGATATTACGCCATTGGTGACGTCACCACGTTTAAAAGTTTAGAAATATTAAAAATGTATTTAAAAATAACTAGTGACAAAATCTCAAAAATATTTTAATTAGTACTTATTTCAAATTAGTCTATATTTACGGAAAATTATATAAAAACCAAGGGTCAGGACTCAGGAAATTTGGAGAATCGCAATTGAGACTATGGCTTAAATTATTACCTTTCCCTTGATGTCTTGTCAATGCGAGCCGTTCCTTCTCTTCTCTCTTCTGCCTCGGCGTCTGGAACCACTCTTGCTGCCTCTTCACTTCGATTGCCGGCTTCTCTTCACTCTTCAAAGAGCTCTCCAACTTCGATGTCTGCTTTTCCATCTTGTTCATTTGCTTCTCGGCGTATTCCTCGTCTAGGATCGCCTCTGGGGTAAAAAAAAACTATGGTAGTTACCAAATGGGGTTTCAAAAATTGTCATGAATTAAAATGGGCTTGAAACTCGAGGACTGATTTTAAATAAAACCTGGTATGAGGATACGCTGAATCCTCAAAAAAACAATTTCACCTTAAATTATGAAATCTACTACCCCCTATATTTAAACGTTTTTATGTCACCTATTTCAGAACACTTGGACTAACGAGACAAAAAGAATGATACCTTAATTAAATAAACCCATCGAATGGTTTGGAAGATACATATGAGGGAATAAAGAATATTAAAAAACTTGAGCGAGGTGTCAAGGGACACCCGGATGGAACGAAGTTCCTTTCGATTAATTCGTGAAGGAATTGTAATAATTTATTTTTATACAGGCATTTTTTTTTTGTAAATAATAGGTGCGACAAATAGAAAGACGAAACGAAAATAACTGGCTTGCTTTCTATGCAAAAAGTGTCGTTACAACTTTTGGCCTTAATTTTTTCCGTCTAGCCCCCTTTTGCAACGCGCCTTAAGGAACTTTCGTTCCAAATACATACAAGATAGGCGCGAAAAATATTTGCAGTCAGATAAAATTTTTAAAGTAATAATGCCTTGTACGTCCCGAATCCCGATATACCCATGAAATTGCAATTTACACGGGTAAACCCGGGGTACTTAGCTAGTAGACTAATAGGACACAACTTACTGATCTCCGGCTCCAATCTGGCCAACCTGTCTCTGTACTTGGCGACTATATCGGGCGGGATCTGCCTCGACTTGACAGGTCGCTTCGCTCGCTTCACTATCGCCTTGACGAGGTTGCGTTCTGCTTCGCCCGCGAGCGACACTGAGACGCCGGAGCGACCCGCTCGCGCTGTTCGACCCACCTGGTAACGTGAGGGAAGGAACATGTCAAATTGCTCATCTAACCTGACCTAGTCCATATCTAACCTAACCACTCACCCTGTGTATGTAATGTTCGAGCGTCGCGGGCAGGGTGAAATTAACGACAGTTTTCACGCCGGGTATGTCTAACCCACGAGCGGCGACATCTGTCGCCACCAACACGTCAACTTGCTCCTCTTTGAACCTCTTCAATGAGTCTAAACGTTGAGGCTGATTTAAGGCCCCATGTAGTTCAGCCACCTAGAAAAAAAAAACAAGTTAAAATGTGTGAATCTGACATAACAAAAGCCACGGCCCGTATGTTTCAAAGTAAAAATGACTTTTAAATTCATACTAATGGAAACAGTGTATAGATTTCAAATCTGTCTTAATTATTTACCTTTATACCCAACATTCCTAAAGCGATGTGCAATCGATGAGCTTGTTTCTTTGTCTGTACGAATATGACAGCTCGGTCGCGGAAAGTGCGGCAAACTAGCGCGGCCAACATCGCTTCTCGATCGCATTCGCGCTCTTTTCGTATCCTGGACAAGTAAAAACATTTTCAATATAAAAAATCATTTAAAATAATCTATTGATGACTTTCGATTACATAACGAACGTCAACTAACAATCGATTGACTTAAGAGATTCAATTTAAGATTATAAATACTACTAGGTGCGCCCTGCGGTTTCACCCGCGTAAGTCTCGGTCCAGGTCTCCAGCTATTTACATACCGAGTTACATCGCAATCGATCCAGTAGTTTTTGCGTGAATTAGTAAAAATCATACAAACTTTTACACTTATAATATTAGTGAGATAGGATAGAACGATAGGATTATTTTTGTTGTGGTTTGCTAATCTAAAAACAGTCAACTAATGATGACTAACGAGTTTCAATTACCTAACGATATACTTAACTTCCACTTACCTAACGAACTCCTGCCTCAGGTTGAAAGCTACATCTTTGTTGCTATCTACGAATAACTTCACAGGTTTCTTCAACGACACAGCTGCTAAATCCTTCACCTCTTCGCTCATCGTCGCCGAGAACAACATCGTCTGACGTTTCGGTGAACATTGACGTATTATCTCTTTCATTTGTTCAGCGAAATATTCATCCAGCATCCTGTGGAGAAAGATTAATATAAAAATCGAAATTGCTCACATATTTTTATTGTGTTGACTCAGGACCTTGATTTTTATACACCTAATAGGGACTACTTGTACTTGTATACGGGCTGTTTTCCGCAATTAGACCCTTTTTAATTGGGTTCTTTTTTGCGTGAGGATGGAGTGGGCTTGCCTAGCACCTACTACCCTCTCAGCTTGGAAACCATGTCCAGAGGAGAGAACTTGTCAATACTTCTGGAGCCAACTAAGCCGCGGGATTCTTCACGATGTTTTCCTTCACCGTAAGGGCAATGTCAATTAGCGCTCAATTTTTCCTTAAGAAAAATTCATCGATGCACGGCCGGCTGGGATTTGAACCCACGACGATAGAGCCTTTTCGTGGCAGAATTATATACATATGCACACCATGTTTTGGATTTAATTGTAGGTTAGTTAGTTAATTTCATGTTATCCTGTGTGTTTTTTTCTGGCATGAATAAAATCATTAATATTTCTCATATGGGTGAAAGCATAAGCCTCCCCTTTTTCGCCGCAGTCGGTTTAATTCTAAATTCCTTAAGTGTGAGTTTGACATCTACTTACCTATCAGCTTCATCCAGCACGAGTACTTCAATAGAATGCAGTCCGAACGAGGGCGTGTTCCTGATGTGGTCAATGAGCCGGCCAGGTGTAGCTATCACAATGTCAGGGTTCTTACGGAGGACGGTTTCCTAAACGCAAAACATATGATTTTTACATTTTAAATTCTAGTAACATAGGGTCGGTAAATAAGCTCTAGTCTAAAAATTTTGAGCCCCAACGGCCATCAGTTCTACGAGCCACATGCCCCGCCCATTGCCAGCTTATTACAGCGGGACGGCCCTCCGACTAGATGGACGGACTACTTAATTAAGGCGGGAAGTCGTGAAACGCAGAGACCATGCGACCGATCGCTCTGGAAGTCTTTGGGGGAGGTCTATGATCAGCAGTGGACGTCTTATGGCTGATATGATGATGATGATGAAATAAGAACTAGTTCTATATGCCTCTATATGTGGCAGCAACTTCTTGAGATGTTGGGGATTCGGATTGAATAGAAAATGCGACTGTACAGGTCAACTGCGTATATTAGTCTCCAATCATAGAATGCGTCGAATGACAATGGTACTTAACTTAATGCTTACTTGCTATCTTAGAATACTAGTGCGCGCACACGAACCTACCTATTTATATATCTACTAATATTAAAGATAAAAAAATAGTTAATCCGCTGGTAATATATTATTGGGTTATGTACCTGGTATTTGACATCGAGACCACCCACAGACAATCCAACGGTGACCGTTGTGAACTGTGTTAATTGTCTTGTCACTGCATGCACCTGTCAAAAAACATATAAAAAAAAGTGTTGGTATGTATTATATTGGCATCTCCATAAGCCTTATATACCAAGCCTGCCACCGAATTTTCGTAATTTAAAAAAAACTGGCAACACAGTTATGAACGAAGTGCAATTATGAAGTTCAGACCATAGTGGCTTGGAGAGTTAGCAGGTAGCAAAGCAAAGAAATGGGCCTATTGATTTTGCAAAAAAAGAAATCGCCTATATCGACAATGTTGCTGCGAAATTCTCAGCTTTTATAAAATCACGAATGTTCGGTGGTAGGCGGGATCTTACTCTATTAACTTGTCTTACGACGACCCAGTTGGCACAATGATCATCATGCCGGACTGCCAAACAGGCTTGCAGGTTAGATTCTCGCCTCAGACATGTATTTTTTTATGCTAAGATATTTGTCTGTGGTCTGGTTGTTTCTATGTATTATAAGTATATATTTACAAAAAAAAAGTATATAAGTAGTATATCCGTTGTTTAGCACCCATAAATCTAGTTACTTTGCTTGGGGCTTGGCGATGGTTTATTTATTCTTTGTATATTACCTGAGCTCCCAATTCCCTAGTAGGCACCAAAACAAGTACCCTAGTGACTCGCTGAGCGCTCGCAGACTTGTACAGCAAACGCTCGAGTATGGGCAACATGTACGCTGCCGTTTTACCCGTACCTGTCGCCGCGCACGCGCATACGTCTTTACCTATAAAGAAAAAAGTTTAATAGATAATAAAATACATATCTTTCTAATTATCTTTTTCTAATATTAAAATTACGTGTCACGTTATTTGTGCGCGATGGACTCCTATACTACTGAACCGATTTTAATCAAATTTGCACACCGTGTGCAGTTTGATCCAACTTGAAAGATAGGATAGTTTACATCTTAATTTATCCCGATATTCCCACGGGATCGGGCGAGTCAGCGCAGCTAGTATTCAATATAAAATTCTCGTGTCGCGGTGTTACGTGCCAAACTCCACTTAAACGGCTGAACCGATTTGTATGAAATTTTTTGTGTATATTAGGTTTGAGAATCGAGCACTATTCTATTTATTAATTTTTCCTTCATATATTTTTTTGTATATGGCAAAACAACGTTTGCCAGGACAGCTAGTTTTCCTTTAAAATATAGTAAGAAAAGAGTTCGCGAAGGCAATTAACGTACGAATTGGTTAGCTCATTTCTGTAAAGAAATCTATTGATGCAGTTTTAGGTTTTGTCAAAATCCGGCACTGAACTCCTTTCGGCATTATTCATTTACAGTTTAGAAAATGGTCTTGAAGGCCCATTTAAAACATTCAGCCTTTATATACAGAGACACCTGAGGGACCAGAAACAAATATTTGTTTTAGATGAGAATGGAACCCACAACCGTCTGTGTCGCAGACGGGTGTTCACCCACCGCGTAACTGAGTACGTCTTGAAATAGGAAAAAGTTAGCTTGCACTTAAAAAAAAATTTTGTTTAAGCTCATAAACATGATTAACCAAATATGTTAAACACAACCACCTGTGATTACATAAAATCAACCTTGTGGTTATTGAAATAGAATTTAATTTTAGGTTACATTTGTATTTAGCTAATTTTAATTATACCTATTATTTATTACCTTTTGAGGTAATAAATAATAGGTATAATTGTATTCCTTACCTAATAAAGCTATGGGTATTGTAGCCGCCTGTATGGGCGTTGGATGCACGAAGCTCATAGCTCCTATAGCCTTCATCAGTGGCCGAGACAGGTTCATCATGTAAAATGATGCATTCTCATCATAAGGAGGTGGTTCTTCAAAAAAATCTGAATCATATTCTATACGGGTGCCTTCTGTCTCGTCTTCTTTCAATTCCTGTAACAATTATAATTATTATAGAATATTAAAAACAGCGCCATCTAGTTTGGAATTAAGCAAACATTTTAGTCTATAGTCATACAAGAGCTCTCCAAGTATGGACATCAGTCTCTCACAAAGGTATTTTGATTGAATGTATACTACTATGTTAATTTATACCTTTGTGAGTAGAAAATAAATGATTTTTATTATTATTATTATTATTTTATTATTTTATTATAGGATATTGAACACAGCGCCATCTAGTTTGGAACTAAGCAAACATTTTAAGTCTGGAGTTCTAATTTTTTTTTACGAAAAACAACTGACAAACAATGACAATGAATTATAGAAATCAATCATATTTCTCTAGCGCACTGATATTTCTCTAGCGTCCGGATTTGTGTTAGTACTTACTACTGAATATTGGTCTGGGTGTATTTATAAAATATATATTTTTTTTTATAAAATAAAAGCATTCAATTTGTTTGGCAAGCATTCCCCAAGCCTAGTTGGTTAGTTTGGGGGCTAATAGCGCTGTTTTCAATACTGTTAAATATTAGATTATATGCATTATGTTTTCTAAGTTTATTTTTGTTTATAAATAAAAATAAGGATAATTTTAATATAATATATTTTTTAATGTGTTAAACATTTTTCTTAAGAAATCTATGTGCGCTAATTGACATTGCTCTTACGGTGAATGAAAACATCGTGATGAAACTCGCCGCTTAGTTGGCTCCAGAAATATTGACAAGTTCTCTCCTCTGGACAAGGCCGACTAAGTTGAGAGAGTAGTAGGTGCTGGGACAAAAAGGACCCAATCAAAAAGGGTCTAATTGCGGAAAACATATACAAGTACAACTTTAAACATTGAATTTCTAACCTGTTTTAATTTATTTTTCTTGTTAAGTTTCTTCTCTTTCACTTTGATTTCATCTTTCTTCAGTTCATCATCTGATATCTCCAATTCACTGACACCTTCATCTTCTATGACAATAAAAATATCGACTATCAATTTTTTACAATTGATTTGTAGAAACTTACAAAAGTCAGAAAAAACATATTTATTTCGAATATGATAGTATATTATGAAAGAGTTAGAAACTACATGACTGATTTTTAATAGTTATTTTACAAATAGAATGCTACATCGAGATGTAAATTAATATTACGATATCTGCTAAAGACTTTTGAAAATTCAACTCCTACACGAACAAAGTCACAAGTTAAATCTGGTCTAAACGAATAAATTGTAAAATTTGCACACCTCTTGGCCAAAGTATGGAGAACTATAATTACATTTGTAATAACATTAACTATATATTAGTAAATAAATTATTGATTGATCAGCAAAATCTGTCATAATCATGATCGAACATTCTCACATGGACATAGTCATTAAACAGTCGCAGTAGCCGAAATTGGCTAAGATGACATCATTTAGATAGATAGCTTCATTTATTGCACCACAAGAAGCATACGAAATATTCAAATTACAAACAAACAGATATCATAAATTGTGAGAAGAGTTGTGTGGTGAAGTGTATTTTACCTTTATCAACATCAGAATCCGTGTCAACATCCTTAGAGTTGCCGGCCACCTTGACCTGGGCCCTCTTACGCTCGATCCTCTCATCCAAGGTTCTCTTTACATTGCGACGTATGTACTTCTGTAGGTTGTCCCATGGCGCCTAAATGTAAACAAAAGTTTTTAAATAATCTCTTATAATAGCCCTGAATAGGTCTTTTGGTCTCTTATTATGTAAAACTACTGAATAGATTGTGTTTCAACTTGGTATTGATAAAGCTGAAAAAGATGAAGGACATAGCATACTTTTGATCCCGGAATTAAACCGCGAGACGCAGCTAGTTGGCTAATATATAAGAGTAGAGACTAAACGCGGCGGGGAATACTGTGGGGAATAATTTTGCTAAATTAATCTAAATTCTTACCTTATTATACTCTTCAACAGACGAAACAAACTGAAAGTTTGGATTGAGGTCTGCTTTCTTGTTGGATTTAACTTTTTGTTTTGATGGCTGGTGCTGTAATAATACCAAGATATTAGAGAATCAGATGGTTCCAAATGACATGTGAAATAGGCGAGTGAAACAAGTAATTTTGAGATTTATCTGCAGAATAAAGAAACGAGAATTATGGAATACCAATATAGGGTGTTATTACAAAGTATTTCAATCAATAGCTGCTTATAAATAGCATATTTTCCTAACGTGTTAATTGATGAACTTACTTCTATTTCTTCATCGGACTCTTCTGAGAAATCCTCGACTTCCTCTCCATCTTCGATAGTTTTAATTAAGTCAGGATATCCTTCTACCGTTTTCATCGTGTAGGTTTAACTAATGTACATGTTAAACCACACAAAAATGTAAAAAACCACGACTCTATAACTTTTGAGGTTATGTTATTGTCCTCTCGTTCGTACACAGGCATGTCATTTGTCCAGTCAATGTCAAAACCACTCAACTGTCAATGTCATAAAAACTTCCCATTCACTCAACAACAGAGACGAAAACTTCATAATCTGTGGTCACGTGACGAAACGTCAAAATATGTCATGTCATTTTACTGTCAAAAAAATCTCCAACAGCCGCGAGTGTTCGTGTCCGAATGTCTTGATTTTATCGAAAAATAAGCAGAAAATTGAAAATAAGTGCTGACTACAATGGCAGATCAGCTACTAATTCACGATGATATCAAACTGTAAGTTACCAACTTATTGTCTCGCTCAGTTAACCATGTTTTCGCCGAAATCTTGAGATGGCCTGGGCGTTACTAATTCCTTCAAAGAACTTAATTTATTATAGGTATAGAATCTTCCAAACTCTTTAATAAGATTAAATCCCTAGCCTTTTAAATAGTTCACCTTCAAATATAACAAATTTTTAAGCATAAAAAAAAAACAATAAAATAAGCTCCATTTTCACCTTTGAGCGCTAATTTCATCTTCGTAACTTTATTAAATTATGAAATAATTACGTCAATTACGAACCGTTATCAGCACCTTCGACTTACAAGTGTTTTCCTAATGTATTAGAATTAAAACTTTTATTGAACACTGAAGAAAGAAGTAAGGTCCTAAATTATTTAAGTGCAAGCAAGTCTACTAAATTTTGTTACAAGGATACTGAAGATCGGGGTGAAATAACTTTACTGTTTACTTATTAAAATAATTCTGCTTTCATCTTTTAACATTGAAAGAAAACATCGTAAGAAAACCAACATGCATTAAAACTCACCACCAGGGCATCTTCCTACTGAGTTCTCTAGAGGATATCAGAGGATATCATATCAGCCACAGGACATCCACTGAACATAGGCCACCCCAAAAACATTTTGCGATCGGTCCCATCCCTTCTGCGTCCAAGGGTTTCCCACAACTTTTATTAAGTTGTCTATCCACCTAGTTGGACATATTAACGTGCCAACTACTATGTTTTTGCCTTAACTTTGACCATCTTGATCATCTTGTTTGTTTTAGGTACACAACGTCGGATAAATTTTATCTGGAACCCACCATAAATCCAACGGAGATTATGGTTATTGATAGAATCACTGGAGAAGCTACTGTGCAAGGTACTATAGCTGTTCTACTAATATTATGACAGAAGCTAAATTCTAGCAAAATGCATTTAAAGGGAAATAAAATAAAATTCTATTTTACAAAGTTGATATATTTTAATTTGTTTGACACTTTGACAATTAGTTTATTAAGTTTAGGCACACATCCTAACTTAGTTTTTAAGATGATTTTATGTGGTCCTGTATACCTACTTTTAAGAATTAAGCATCCAAAGAAATAAAAATTTTTGACTTATGACTTTTTTACCTCTTACGCAATAACTACTGTATTGATTGGAATGAAATTCGGCATGTAGATAGCTGGAGATCTAGATTAAAGCATAGGCTACTTTTTAACAGATATATTTCCATATGATTGGGACTCATGGGAATGAGACTGGGGTGCAGCCATCGATCATATAACCGAATAGATACAACATCGCTTCGTTTTAGCTTAGGACGTAGTTCACCAAACCATGAGGTAGCGGGGGGCGAAACTGCCGACGTCTAGTGTTGGTAATAAGTAATTATTAAATATCGATACCATAGATTTTATCGATGTTTGTATTATAAAATTATTGAAAAAAAATACTGCAACGAATGTATTATTTTAAAATAAATATAAATAATTAACCACTGAGCCGACTTACATAATTTATTTATGGACCCACCTTATCCTCAAGCTGTCTTCGAGTAATCGACGAATAAATATACGCAAGTCGTAAACTATTTCTTTTTAAAGTCAGTTAAAATACTTTTTTACTTTTTGACAAATAAATTCATTAATGTAAAATACAAAACATGTCAGTTCTAAGTTTTATCGAATCGATATTAATTTTTCATTTATACCCCACCACTACTTACACGTGCTTAATATTTTTGATAAAAATAGCACAATTAGTTTTCCATTGAGTGAGGGCGCTGTATCGATATTTCAAACAAATTTGTTCCTTACCAATTAGTTTGCCTGTATACCGCATCAAAAAAATAAAATTGTTTTAAAACCAACTTATTTGTGCAGTTGAGTGGAGGCGCTAGTGTCCGTACTAAAACTGAATTTTCGCACCAAAATATGGTTAGTTTTTGTTTTGTTACACGCAAAAAAGTGTTGGTTTTACTACAAAAAGACTTCAACGCGAGCCCGTTTTATTTGACGAACAATTTTTACCAAGATATCTTTTGCAGTTGGAACAGTCAAAATGAAAGTTTAAATCACTTACCGGTGGAAAGTTATCCCATCTTTCTGGTAGCTGGATGTTTTTTTATTTTTCCCACACCATTTTATAGAACAATACGCCATTTCTGAACCGATTCTCGCGACGACAACAGCAAAAAATAATAAAAAACTGCGAGTAATCGACTGCACCACTCCTTGGTTCCCACTAAAGTTGTATTCGAAAGGACCCTTTGATATAGAAGCTAAAACTACTATGCGTGGTGAACATTACAGACCCTTCATTAGGAGTCTATTGGTAGTGGTCGATGGGTGCAGCTAATCACTACATAGTATAAAACAAAATCGCTTTCTCTGTCCCTATGTCCCTATATCCCTATGTATGCTTAAATCTTTAAAACTACGCAACGAATTTTGATGCGGTTTTTTTTAATAGATAGAGTGATTCAAGAGGAAGGTTTATATGTATAATACATGCATAATATAGCCGTGCGGAAGTCGGAACGGGTCGTGAGTATATTATTATAGTTAGGTTTGTAATTGATCTAACATCTTTAAATCACAGGGTGAATTATCATTTAGGCATTCAGGGCTATTGCCTAAACCATAATATGAGATAGTGAAAACTACTAAAAGGAGTTGCATGGTCAAATTGCTGCAATTAAAACTGCTTTATTTGATTTTTGTCAAAATAAGGTGTCCTATATTTTTGTAGCAAAGTGCTATCAAAGAGCTGCTGATAGAGATAAATTCCTAGAAACAAATATAGTATGGCAAATCAAATGAAATTGCTTATTTTCAACTTCATTTAAAATTTAATATTAGTTAATTCAAATTAGACATGGGGCGGGTAGTGGTTTTGCCGGGTACTCGCTGAACGGGTACCCGACACATTCTGCGCCGGGTACTCGTGGGTACCCGGCGGGTACGTATCGGCGAAATATCTATGCACACCATCTAGTTCTGTATACAGCGAACGCCTGTTCTCAGAAGCAGGGCTAATTTATGACAAGAAACGCAGTCGCCTAAATGCTAACCGCGCAGAAAAATTGGCGTTTTTACATCACATCTTAAATTACCAATATTAAAATAAAATATATATTTAGTTTTTTTAGTTCTTCCTGATAAATTAGTGAGCAAAACATAATTATAATGATTACCGTTTGTGTTCAACATAATAAATAATTTAAAAAACGTAATATGTTTCATTATTTTTGGTCTATCAATTTACCCGGCAGAGCCGGATACCCGGCACCATTACCCGGTACCCGGCCGGATCCTAAAAAAAGTGCCGGATCCGCCGGGTACCGGATCCAAACCAGGTACCCGCCCCATGTCTAATTTGAATAATGATCTTGTTGTTCACTCTATTGATTCTTTAAGAGAATAATATGAAATACCATCATAGTATTACAACTCAAGGAATTTTAAACATGTTTCTAATTAGACCCACCAGTTTAGGTTGTAAATTCTTCAGTAACAAGAATTTTATCAACAGCAATGGAATTTCAATCTTGTTTCACTGCCTACAAACTTTGCTATTTATAATAAAACTAGCGACCCGCCCCGGCTTCGCACGGCTATATTATGCATGTATTATACATATAAACCTTCCTCTTGAATCACTCTATCTATTAAAAAAAACCGCATCAAAATCCGTTGCGTAGTTTTAACGATTTAAGCGGTCAAAGGGAAATAGGGACAGAGAAAGCGACTTTGTTTTATACTATGTAGTGATAGTAGCAATAAATCGTGATAAACAAATGACATTTTGCTTTTTTTTATTTTTAAGGTTCCGTAACCAAACGGTAAGAACGGGACTCTATTATTAAGACTTCACTGTCTGTCCGTGTATCTCATGAACCGTGATAGCTAGAGAGCTGAAATTTTCACAGATTGATTATGTATTTCTGTTGTTAAAATTTAATTTTGGCTTAGACATTTGTTTATGACAAAAAATGTTATTTTGCTATTCTCATAGGACCCAACTACAAACGACAAGTTCTCTCCTCTGGACATGGTCGACTAAGCTGAGAGTGTAGTAGGTGCTGGGCAAGCCTACTCCATCTTCACGCAAAAAGGACCCAATTAAAAAGGGTCTAATCGCGGAAAACAGCCTGTATACAAGTACAAGTAGGACCCAACTAAAAAGGCCTAGTTGCGGAAAACAGCCCGTATACAAGTACAAGTAATGACTGACTGTTTGACTGACAAAGACTGTTTTTATTTTCAGATTTTCGTATAGTGAAGATACCAATACCTGCAACAGCATACAGGCCTGTGTGTGGCTTTCTTGGCAGCATCAAACTTATATCTGGCTTATACTTAATCGTTGCCAAGTATAGAGTAGTGGTAAGACTTAATATAGGTACTTTAATAATAATTCATTTAATTTATTCAGACCAAGTTATCATATTCAAATGAAAGTTAAGCAAATGGACACAGCATGACATTCTTCTTCACTTCACTCTATGCCCCATCAAGTCCTTCACTCCCCTCTCTTCCAAATCCTCCATAACAAGATCCGGCCTCCTCTTGCCCTCATTTTTTTTTTTTTTTTTTTTTTTAATATTTCAGGACATATTACACATCGCCATCCAGCCCCAAGCTAAGCAACTTAATGCTTGTGTTATGGGTGCCAGATAACGGATGGTGGATTTCGTGTTTTTGCGATTTTTTTTAATTTGATAATGTAGGGTAGTTTACTATGCAGATACCACCCTTCTTCCTATCATCTCCTTTCCTTGTCTAACATGCACACGATGCAATCAGCTATCTTCGTTCATACATCACTTTGATTTGAACGACGCCTACCACCTTTTTTTTGTAATACGAATTCAAGTCTAAGCTAAGACGCACGCGCCGTTCCTGTGTTATAATTAAGAAGTGTTACGTGACCTTTTCATAGACTTCAGCGATAGAACTGTGAATTTACTAGTGATTGCCGGCAAAGGACTCTAAAGGCGAACCCGAGGAAGCACCTACTGGTAAGTGTGCATGTTCCCTACCTTTTTCCCGTCGTGACACAGCCTATTTTCATCGTCCATCTTTTATTGGTATTTTGCAAGTAGATTCTACTTTGTCTTGTTGAAGAATCGCAGAAATACAGTCCACTTTATAACCTAGCCTAAAGGTTTTCGAAATTCACCTAGATCCAGCATTTTTATATAATTTCCCGCACCAAAAAGTGTGGAGTTTTATTAGGCGCCTCCATCTTTTTTTTTGGTCCTTCGAGCCGGATTTTAAATTTTATTAATTATCCGCACAATCAATAAGCCATTTTGGCCCAAAACTTCATAATTTAATTATTAAGTCACGTAAATACGCACTTTCTTTAGTATTTTTCTTGTAACCGCAATATTAGGCATATAACTATACGGGCGTTGTGTTACGTAGATTAAATAGTTTGTCGTTTTGTTTTATATTTAACCGCATCGGCAGCTATTTTCTTTGTTTTCTTTTTATTTCCGCACCGCATTTACGTAGTACAACATATCGTGGTTATTCCTAATTAATTATAAATTATGTCATGTATTGGATTATGTACCTATTGAATACGTATTCACATTCCATAACTTATTCGTTGTTCATTTAACAGCATACCCGCTAGTTCGATCACAGACGCTGCGGCTTAGCATTCGATTACCTACCCTCCAATATTTTTATTTACGCACCGCTAATTTTATTTTGTTAACCGCTAATTCTTATTTTGCAACCCGCATACCTACTTACCTTAATCTTTTCATAACGCATTTAATTTCCCGCTAAATAATATTTACAATGGGTAAATCTAAGGGAGCGAGAAGAGAAAGTGAGCCATTAGTAGAAGGAACTTATGATATTCATAAAAATCAACTCACTTTATACATTGTTAAACGCGATGTTATTTTTAAACGCTTGGAAACTATTTTCCACATTGCGCAAAACACTGAACAAAACCCGCAAAACTATAAGGTATTTTGTGTAAATGCTTCCAATATCGACAAATTACGTAATGATTATCAGGATGTTTTGGATTCTTACAATATGTTAAATTTACAATTACACCCGCACACAGATGTAGATTACGATTCATGGGCTTCATTTGAAGAAATGTACTGCTATATCAAACAGGTTTTACTCGATATTGACAAAGTTAATGATAATAAATGTAACTCGCAACCGCAATCTTCTACTTATTCTAAACCTCGCCTTCCACCCATTGACTTGATGTCATTCAATGGAGACATCAAGAACTGGCCCTTGTTTTATCAACAATTTAAAAGTATGATTCACGATAACGCATCGCTTACTGATAGTGAAAAGGTATTCTACTTAGTTAGTAAATTGAGCGGCCAAGCGTCATGCGTGTGCGCAGGGCTGGCTCCAACCGCTGAAAATTATAATATTATTTGGGACGCACTCGTGCTGAAGTATGACGATCCTCGCTCACTCGCATGCGCTTACCTTAATCAGTTGTTACATTTTAAACCGCTAACAATGACTAGTTCGACCGGTCTAGATTCATTTATTAATAATTTTAATTCTTCTGTCGAAGCGCTAAAGCAATTAAAACTAACCGATTTAACTGATTTCATTTTTTTGCATTTGGCACTCCAAAAGTTAGACGCAGAGTCAATTAAATTGTTCGAAATAACATATCGCAAAGAGAAAATACCCACATATCATAATTTAATTGAATTCATTAAAGAACAAAACAAAGTTTTATCTCGCTCTGTGACTAATAATAAAGTTGTTAATAATTTTCCGCAATCGCAAAATAAACACAGCCCTAAACTTAAACCTTTTACGAAGTCTTTTGTTAATACGGACTTAGGGTCTGGTCCAAGTAATATAAGCGCTAGCGATAAATGTTCTCTGTGTAATAATAAACAACACGAACATTTATATTCGTGTCCTGCCTTTATGAAATTAACCCCGCATGACCGATATACTTTTATTAAAAATAATAACTTTTGTAACAACTGTTTAAGTATCAGACATAAAACTTTTTCTTGTACCTCAAAACATAATTGTTCTCATTGTTCTATGCGACATCACTCATTATTGCATTTCAATGTTAAATCTAACAACTGTAATATTGGTGCAGTGATGTCCGACCCCGCTATTGTATCACCCGCTATTATATCACCCGCTATTGTTCAACCCGCTACCGCTCATGACTCCACTCGCAGTGCGCCGAGCAGTCATACTACCGAGTCCTATACTCGTAATATTATTACCCGCCCCGCTACCGCTAATAGTTTACCGCATTCGTTTGAAAATAATACATCGGTATGTACAGTTTCTTACGATCGTGTTTATCATTCTTCTCAAAAAACTACTTTATTAGGAACCGCTAAAATTAAAGTTATTGATTGTTATAATCAGACTCACTACTTGAGGTGCCTAGTGGATCCAGGCTCTCAGAGTGATTATATTTCTGTTGAATGTTGTAAGCGATTATCGCTTCCCATTCGTAAACAAACCCGCTATACGGAAGTTCAAGGTATAGGAGGAGCTTCACAAAAAATTATAGGTATTACCGCGCTCAAATTCTCTTCTCGCTTTGATAACAAGTGCGAATATTCTATAACGCCCATGATAGTGGACCGGATTACGTCACAGCTGCCCGACTCGCGCGTCGATGCGTCGGCTATACATTTTACAAATAACATTCCGCTCGCTGATGACGACTTTTCGAATCCTGGACCTATAGACATGCTTTTAGGTGTTAAACTGTATTGTGAAATTTTATTATCTGACAAAATTAAAAGCTCAGTTGATCATATGCCCTCCGCCTTTGAAACGACCTTAGGTTACCTACTTATGGGTGACGCTCCTATTGTTTCCCCGCAAACCGCTACTCGCACATTGTGTGCTTTTACTTCTGACCCGCTACACCAGATTGTCGAGAAATTTTGGGAGGTTGAGGAATTGCCCTCGCGCAAGTTTTTAAGTCCAGACGATCAATTATGTGAAAATATTTATACTTCTACGACTGTTCGTAACGATGACGGTAGCTATTCCGTCGACTTGCCATTTAAAGACGACCCCCAAAAGTTAGGCAATTCTTATTCAACCGCTAAAAAACGCTTTTTACTTCTTGAAAGGAAGTTCGCTAAGGATCCAAATCTAAAATTAAAATATGATGAAATTTTTCTTGAATACTTAAATAAAGGTATTCTCACACGCACCGCGCCTGAGGCTTGTGAGTCTCCAGGTTTTTATCTACCCCACCACCCTGTAGTGCGCGACGATAAAGCGACTACTAAAGTTCGTCCCGTTCTAGATGGCAGCGCCAAGACTGACACAGGCCTGTCACTAAACGACATTTTGCACACTGGTTGCAATCTACAGGCTAATATTTTTCATATCCTTTTAAATGTCCGCATGTTTCGCTTTGCCTTTTTTGCCGATGTGAAACAAATGTATTTGTGTATTTACACGAATTCTCCGCACCGCCAATATCAACGTATTTTATACCGCTTTTGTAATACTGACCCGCTCGAGGTTTTTGAGTTCACTCGCGTCACGTTTGGACTCAGATCTTCTCCGTTTTTAGCGCTCCGCACTTTACGTCAACTAGCTAGTGACGAACAGCACAATTGGCCAAACGCGGCCGCAGTTTTGGAAAGAGACATATATACGGATGACCTGGCTTCTTCTGCTTCTTCCCTGAACGAATCAGTCAAGATAGCTCATGAGTTAATCCAACTTTTCAAATCTGGTGGGTTTGATTTAGTCAAGTGGACCTCTAATTCACTCGAACTTCTCGAGCAAATACCTGAGTCACACCGGCAGTCTGAATTTATTTCCTTTGATGACGGAAGTACATTTAAGATTCTAGGTTTACGCTGGTTACCTGCACAAGACACCTTTGTTTTTGAGATTTCGAGTCCGCCACTAATTTGTACTAAACGCGCTATTTTATCCGCTACCGCACGTCTGTACGATGTTTTAGGACTCGTCGGACCGATTATTCTTTACGCTAAATTAATTATAAAAGAACTTTGGCTTCTCAATCTTGATTGGGACGATGTGCCCCCTTCCCGCATTATTAATTTATGGCAACAATATTTATTTGAATTACCGCAAATTTCCCGCATCGCATTTCCGCGCCATGTAGGCATAGAACCCGATTCTAATGTATCTTTAATTGGTTTCTCGGATGCCAGTGAATCAGCATACGGTTGCGCCATATATTTGCACGTCGTAAACAGCAACCAGCTTCCTATTGTTTCGCTTCTATGCTCAAAATCTCGAGTGGCTTCCGCTAAACCTAAAATTACTCTTGCTCGTTTAGAACTGAACGGGATTCTATTGCTGTCAAGGCTTATAAAAGAAGTTCATAATACTTTGTCAAATAGACATAAAATTGATAATATTTTTGCTTTCTCTGACTCAGAGGTCGCCCTATGTTGGTCGGTTGCATCGCCACATAGATTCGACACTTATGTTGCCAACCGCATTTCACAAATTCAGGCTAATTTATCACCTGAACATTTGTATCATGTACCCGGTGTACAGAACCCCGCGGACTGTGTGTCCCGCGGACTAACACCTTCGCAACTCATTCAACATGAATTATGGTTTAAAGGACCGTCTTGGCTTTCGTTGCCCATAGACGATTGGCCTATTAAACAATTTGTACCGAATAAAGCATCGCTACCTGAAGAAAAAACTGTTTCTCATATTTCTAAAAATCCCGCTAATATTGATAATCCGCTATTAAATCTCGCTTCTCGCTGTTCCACATGGAACAAACTTATTCGCACGACTGTTTATGTACTCAGATTTGTGAAAAAACTACCGCGAAACAATATTATTACCGCTGACGATTTAAACACGGCCGAGTTAGAAATAATTCGCGCTGTGCAGTCTGTGAATTTTTCTGATGATATTAAAAACATTTCTAATGGACAATCTTGTTCCTCTAAATTACTAAAATTATATCCGTTTTTATATGATGGAATTCTACGCGTCGGAGGTCGCTTATCGAATTCGACACTAGATTACTCATCCAAACACCCGATTTTATTGCCCAAGCACGGACGTATTGTTGAACTTTTAATTGATTCTTATCACCGCGATAATTGTCATGCTGGACCGCAACTTTTAATCGCTATTTTACGGTCTAAATTTTGGATTATCTCCGCTAGGCGCATAGTTAGACAGCGCATACATAAATGTAATACTTGTTTTCGATTAAATCCAAAATCTAACTTTCCGCCAATGGCCGATTTGCCAAAGTGTAGGTTAGAACAATGCAAAGCATTCTTACACACTGGCGTAGATTACGCAGGCCCACTGTACGTAACTCCTTATCGTAAACGCGGCGTGCGTAGTGTGAAAGCCTATCTATGCCTATTTATTTGTCTTGTGACGAAATCAGTTCATCTTGAACTTGTTTCTAGTTTAACTTCAGCTTCTTTTATAGATGCATTTAAACGCTTTATATCACGGCGAGGCCCTTGTACTTTCTTATATAGTGATAATGGCACTAATTTTGTCGCATCTAAAGCTTATTTTAATGAACTTCACGAGTTCTTGCGATCTCACGATTATTATCAAACATTTAGTAATGAACTCGCGAAAAATCGCATTATTTGGCGAATGAATGTTCCTACGGGTAGCCATTTTGGAGGCATCTGGGAGGCGAATATAAAAAGCACTAAATCGCTATTATTTCGCATAATTGGAAAACAAATTCTCACTTTTGAGGAGATGTCGACCGTTCTTACTCAGATCGAAGCAGTATTAAACAGCCGGCCTCTTTACCTATTAAGCTCTGACCCGTCGGAGCCGCTCGCGCTTACCCCTTCGCATTTTTTGTCTACCGCTCCGCTTGAGTATCTCCCCGCGGCTGACTTAACTGAAGAACGAACTAGTTTGTTAACACGCTTCTCTTTAATGGATTCGCTTGTTCAGTCATATTGGAAACGTTTCAAATCGGAATATTTACATAATTTACAAATGCGTGAAAAATGGAATACACCTACGAATCCAATCAAAGTTGGCACCGTAGTTTTGCTAAATATTGATAACGCTCCACCCTTACAGTGGCCTTTAGGAATTATTACGAATGTTTATCCTGGTAAGGATGGAGTTACTCGCGTTGCGGAGGTAAAAACGAAAACTGGCGTGTATAAACGCCCAGTGGTGCGGCTATGCCCGCTTCCGACTCAATAGTCATTTTTAGTAACTAACTTTTTTAGGTTTAGTTTCTTATTTTTTATTTTATTTCCTAATTTAATTTATATTTACTCGCACAATTTAAGTGCTACGCTCTGTATCCATACTTATGGAGCGATTTCTTTCTCTTCTTTGTTTTGAAGGGTTTCTTCAAGGCCGGGGGGATGGTGGATTTCGTGTTTTTGCGATTTTTTTTAATTTGATAATGTAGGGTAGTTTACTATGCAGATACCACCCTTCTTCCTATCATCTCCTTTCCTTGTCTAACATGCACACGATGCAATCAGCTATCTTCGTTCATACATCACTTTGATTTGAACGACGCCTACCACCTTTTTTTTGTAATACGAATTCAAGTCTAAGCTAAGACGCACGCGCCGTTCCTGTGTTATAATTAAGAAGTGTTACGTGACCTTTTCATAGACTTCAGCGATAGAACTGTGAATTTACTAGTGATTGCCGGCAAAGGACTCTAAAGGCGAACCCGAGGAAGCACCTACTGGTAAGTGTGCATGTTCCCTACCTTTTTCCCGTCGTGACACAGCCTATTTTCATCGTCCATCTTTTATTGGTATTTTGCAAGTAGATTCTACTTTGTCTTGTTGAAGAATCGCAGAAATACAGTCCACTTTATAACCTAGCCTAAAGGTTTTCGAAATTCACCTAGATCCAGCATTTTTATATAATTTCCCGCACCAAAAAGTGTGGAGTTTTATTAGGCGCCTCCAACGGATAAACTACTTATATACTTTTTTTTTGTAAATATATACATATTATACATATAGGAAACACCCAGAACCAGAAACAAGAATTTATGGTCAGCATAAATACTTGTACCCGGCGGGAATCGAACCCGCAACCTTCTGCGTCGCAGTCATAAAGCCATAAAGAAGAAATTTAATTGACGACCTCTGTGGCGCGTCGGGCGAACACCCGACTGCGACGCAGAAGGTTGCGGGTTCGATTGGTGACAATCTTGCTCATAAAAGAGAGATTGGATTTATTTAAGATGTCAGCAGTGGTCGAATGAGTCGCATATATTGCTTGCTGCAATAATATTAATTATTGCTTAATAAAAAATTACAGGTTGGAAAACTGAATGGTCACGAAATATATCAGCTGGCTGGTGCTGAAATCATACCTTATGTAAGGTCTACCAACCATCTCACACCTAAACAGGTAATATTTTTACACTTTTTAATACTCATTAGATTTTTATTCATTATCCTACTTCCTACTAATATTATAAACTAGCGACCCGCCCCGGCTTCGCACGGCTGTATTATGCATGTATTATATCTAAAAACCTTTCTCGTTAATAACTCTATCTATTTTAAAAAACCGCAACAAAATCCGTTGCGTAGTTTTAAAGATCTAAGCATACAAAGGGATATAGGGACGGCGAAAAGTGACTTTATTTTATACTAGCGACCCGCTCCGGCTTCGCACGGCTATATTATGCATGTATTATACATATAAACCTTCCTCTTGAATCACTCTATCTATTAAAAAAACCGCATCAATATCCGTTGCGTAGTTTTAAAGATCTAAGCGGTCAAAGGGAAATAGGGACAGAAAAAGCGACTTTGTTTTATACTATGTAGTGACTATGTAGTATGTAGTGATGTGAAAGTTTGTGTGTGTGTATGTTTGTTACTCCTTCACGCAAAAACGACTGGACCGATTGCGATGAAACTCGATATCTAGATAGCTGGAGACCTGGATTAACTCATCGTCTTTTTATCCTGATATTCCCACAGTATCGGGACTTACGCGGGTGAAACCGCAAGGCGCAGCTAGTTTTTAGTAAAACATGTCGCGATTTCGATTTGCATAATTATTTAAAATAACCGGCCAAGTGCGAGTCAGACTCCCGCACGAAAGGTTCCGTACCATTATATTCTGTTTTTAGTATTTATTGTTATAGCGGCAACAGAAATACATCATCTGTGAAAATTTTAACTATCTAGCTATCACAGTTCATGAGATACAGCCTGGTGACAGACGGACAGTGGAGTCTTAGTGAAAGGGTTCTCAACTCCTCACTGTTCATGAGATACAGCCCGCAGACAGACAGACAGATAGACTGACAGTGGTGTTTTCAAAGTCAAAGTCAAATTTCTTTATTCATTTCGATGCAGTATATTTTGTACATAGATCACATAGAAACGTCTTAAAAAAAATAGTAGTAATGGGGTCCCGTTTTCACCCTTTGGGTCCTTGGGAATGCGTATCCCAAACCGGAGGAATATAGGTTCCTTCCTCTCAGTCTTCTTCTTCGTATCGATAGCACAAATTAAAGGGGGGAATTGATAAGGTAGGGTCAGATCCGCCCACTCCAGTGAGCTGCCAGGTCCCTGGCGTTGTTATTAGCTGACATCAGGTCAGCCAATGTACAGTTATTAGGATTGGAGGGGCAGGTCAAGAGGTGAACCATAGTTTGCTCGGGGGCCCCGCAGTCGCACCGAACCCGGCACGGATCGATCATGCCCCATCTTCGCTTCGCTCGCTCGTTCGCCCTGCAGCGACCAACCTGAGTTCCTTTCAGTGGGATCACCGCGTTAATCGACTACTTCTTTAAAGAGTAAGAAACATTAAGGTAGGGGTAAACATAAAAGATCCCATTAGGTCCAAGTGTTGCTGGCTATTTGTCAGCCCCCATTATTCACTATCACTACATAGTATAAAACAAAGTCGCTTTCTCTGTCCCTATATTCCTATGTATGCTTATATCTTTAAAACTACGCAACGGATTTTGATGCGGTTTTTTTAATAGATAGAGTGATTCAAGATTAAGGTTTTTAGATATAATACATGCATAATACAGCCGTGCGAAGCTTGGGCGGGTCGCTAGTATAAGATACCCTTTGGGTACAGAACCTTAATTTTGTTTAAATTTCAGATAGATGATAATTCGACATACGAGCGTTTGATCCAGGCTGCGCTCGAGACACCCGGCATATACTTCTCGTATGGATACGATCTGACACACACACTGCAACGTCTGCACTCCGTCGCTCCTGACTTCCATAAGGTAAGAGATAATAATATAAAAAAAAAGATTGAAGCAATTAATATGCCACTACTATAGTGGCATATTAATCGCTTCAATGTTTTTTTGACGCGATTACGTCTTATAGATTGATGAACACCGGCAGCACTCACAAAAAAGTGTGACGTTATCGCTCACGTTCCCTTATTGTCACGTTTCGTTCGATAGCATTGATACATATACCTATATTTGATTACAGATGTCATTAGCGAACCGTGCCGACGCACGTTTCCTATGGAACGGGCACCTCCTCCGCGACTACTCTCACGAACAGTTCTCCAGGTTCACTCTACCTATTATACAGGGCTGTATCCTTTTACATACAAACAATCACCATTCTTCTATCTATACTAATATTATTAAGCTGAAGAGTTTGTTTGTTTGGTTTGAACGCGCTAATCTCAGGAACTACTGGTCCGCGTGGATGCATGGATCCCGTGGGAATATAGGAATAAAAAGTAGCCAATATTGTTGTCAATGAATCAATGCATCTTCATATTCACAAACCATTGGAAGGCTACCGTAACGAATAAAACTAAAAAGACAAGGATGTCAACACGTCTAAAGTCGCGGGAGTGATATAGCTGCAATGTTTTTTTCCGACGGTTTGTGAATCAGGAGGCAAAAGTTTCGGAGCCTTTTCGTTACAAAAATACATATAAAACCTTTTTATAATATTAGTATAGACAAAGACAATATATGGGTTTATTTCTATCAAGCTATAGTTCAGAACGAATCAGTCAATGCAAATGCTATTCAATAATGCACCTTAACGCATTGAAAATACAGTCGTATCAATAAACAACGTGAACATCGGAGGACATCAATTGACATGGTCCCTGGTGTCAAGACGGAGTGTTGACCGAGCTGGAACCAGACTGTTCATGAGAGGGATTGATGCACAGGTAAAATTAAAGTCCTGAATGCCTGACTGAAATATCAACGCACAGTTAAAATCAGTCGGATTAGCCTAAAATTTTGCATTTCTGACTTAGGCATCCGCTAGGAAAGGATTTTGTCGACTAAGTCGCTGGTGTAAGCTAGTTTACAGTTCAATAGAAATATAGTTAACATTATTCATACCAGAAAAAATACATACAGAGAATTACCTAAAATACTTAACTATATCTACAACTAAATAGAACCGCGCGCAGTTCGCGGGACGTTTATTTTAAAAAAAAGTCAAAACCGGTCTAGTGCGAGATGGACGCGCGCACGAAGGATTCCGTTTTCCAATTTCATAAAACTATTAAGAGCGGCCACCGATGTCCACATAATACAATTCAAATAAAATAATAAAATGACATTCAGTATTCAGTTCCATGAACTATCCCAGTGTTTTTCAACCTGTGGGTCGAGACCCCCAGGGGGGTCGCAAAGCCTTTCTCGGGAGGTCGCAGGTCAACGATAAAGTAAGATGTTTATAGGTCCTACAATAAAAAACTACGATATCAATGAGATCTGTGCTTGATTATTTTTTAACAATTTATAAAAACGTTGGTCTAATTGAGAGTTAATGATCCAGAAAACATCAATATTTTGGAAATAAACTCCATTTTGAGCATGCCGTCAGATGCTATCTTTGTTTTTTCGATCAATATAGGTTTCCTCAATATAGAGAAAATTAAATACAAAGTCTTTGAAACAATGGCGTAGTTTTATTAAGGCCCTAGGGGGTCGCTAGATTTTTTTACTTGGATCGCGTTTACAAGAAGGTTGAAAAACACTGAACTATCCGACTCGCTGTGTGAAATGTCCTACAATATTTATCTTTTTTTTATCAGGGCAACGTAGCAAACTACGTAGAAACTGAACAGATCATCGAACGTGGCGGCGAGAAGTCTTCCTTCGTCCAAACACGTGGCTCCATCCCACTATACTGGACTCAATACCCAAACATAAAGTACAAGCCGTCCATCTGTCTGTTACATGAAGATCACGTCGCAGCTTATACTAAACATCTGAGGGATCAACAGCAAAGATACGGGAATCAAGTGCTGGTGAATTTGGTAAGATTTCATTAGTTAATGAATAACCATTAACTCGTTATCTGTGGATGTCCGTACCTATCCGTATCACAAATCATCCGCTATTATTTTTTTGCAACACGCAAACGGTTAAAGGTGGACGCAGATTGATCAGAGCCGAAAGAATCGATCTCTGATCAATCTGCGACCATCATAAGGCTTGTGAATATACAAGCCATTACTCAGCGCTATCCCTTTACCCCGCGCCGTTTATTAACAAAATTAATAATTCATGAATGAAAAACTTCAATTATTGACGAAACAGCCGGGCAGAAACTAGATTACTGTAACGACTATCTAAACAAGAAAGTTTCGTGTTGCTTCATTATAAAATTTTAAAAAACCCCAGTTTGAAAAGAATATCTATCGTGAAAAATAAATGCAATAATGTTTTCATACAGGGAAAAACAGCTCAAAGATTGAAGATACATTCTTAATAAAAATTTGTGTTGTAGTAATAGACTGAGGTTTTCTTCTTCTTCTTTTCGTATCTGTGACGTTCGACCAGTCAATTTTTTCCTGCCCAGTAGCTAGCCACTGCAACTGCAGCGGCGTTGGCCTCTACCAGGTCCTCCAATGTGCAGGTATTAGGACACAATGGGCATTGGAGTAGGTGCACCGTGGACTGCGACGGGGCTCCACACTCGCATTGCTCCTCAGTTGGTGCAATATATCCCCATTTGCTCAAATTTTGTCTGCAATGGCCTACTTGAGTCCGGAGTCGATTAAGTGACTGCCACGTAGACCATTGCAGATCGGAACCCGGAGGGAGCCTCTCTCGCGGGTTTACAAAAGCTGGAGGTACGGGATGTTTCATTTTCCACCGCACCACCCTTTCCTCAGCTGGGCTTTAGACTGAGGTCTAGTCACGTGGGTCGTTAGCGTACGCCCTGAAGATTCATCTTAATTTTTAACTAATTAAATCCCCCCCTTCCTGAAACAGATAGACCAACACGGCAAAGAAGAAGCGTTAGAGCGCGGATACCGAGCAGCAGTAGCCGCTGCAGCACTACCCGGCGTACGATACGAACCGTTCGACTTCCACACAGAGTGTCGCGGTATGCGGTACCACAGGCTACAAGTACTCATTGATAGGATAGCACATGAACAGGTAACTGTTGTTGAAACATATTATTTTTTATCACAGTTGCTAATAAAGTGGATCTTATTAAACCACTTTTAGGCTCATAATCCAACATATTACTGTAAAGTTATCCCGATAGCTTAAATACGTATCTTACTGATAATTAAATGTTATGTAGATGAAACATTCTTAATTTAACTGGGTTATTTAATATACTGTTTTGATGTATAAAAAAGGTAGATACCAACAAAGACTTTTTAAGCCAGCAAAAACAGTAAGACCTAAAGCAAATGGCTATTATAATTATTAATAAATATTTCTTTCTGACTTTATTTATTCCTTTTTGACGTGATAACGTCTAATAAATTGATGAACACCGGCACTCACAAAAATAATGTCGTCATCGCGTTCCGGGATAACCATAGCAACGTAGAGTTTTATTGACAAAATGGTAACCATAGCAACGTAATACCTACGTACCTACAAATTTTTTCCTATGTTTACAAATAAAGTGATTTGATTTGATTTTTGATTTGTAATGTTTTCTTATGACGTTATTGCGTAAAATTATCATCCGTTTACCGACTTTACTGACAACCATTTTTTGTTATTTTCCACCCTTCGCAGACAGAATTCGGTTACTTCCTATCCCGCGGCGGCACAGTCCTGCTCCGTCAGAACGGCGTCTTCCGGACGAACTGCATCGATTGCCTCGACCGGACTAACGTCGTACAGAGTCTACTGGCGAAGTTACAGCTCAACGCTGCGTTGAAGCTGCTCGCAGTTATCAATGAGGACAGTGTGGGGACGCAGTTTGAGAACCTCTTTAATAATGTATGTATAACAAGAAAACCAGTTTTTTTTTTGTGAAAAACACATAAAATCAAGATAAGTCATTAATGTAAAAAATCTAGATTTTGTAAGCCCAAGAGGCAGCAACTAGAGTAGCTTTTAATTTATATTCAAGATCTGTTATTTACCAAGTTCCACAGACAAGAAATTCATTTGATTTTAACTGCCTTAGACCTCTGTGACGTGTCGGGCGAACACCCGCCTGCGACGCAAAAGATTCGAGGTTTGATTATTTGGCCACAAACAAACAAATATTTATTTATAGATACTGGTTTCTGGTCTGAGTGTTTCTTTATGTTTTAAAAATAAGATAATGCTACAAAATCTGTACTTACGCGTAAAACCGTGGGATGCAGCTAGTAAGGGTGGAATGGAAAAGAATGACATTTTGTGCGCAGACCACACATTTTAAAATACAACAAAAAATGTTAAATAATATAATGTTATTATGGTATAGATTTGGGCCGACCACGCAGACATGATATCGACTCAATATTCAGGCACGGGTGCTTTGAAGACAGATTTTACACGAACCGGGAAGCGAACTCACTTCGGTTTAGTGAGAGACGGTATCAACTCACTAACAAGATACTATAAGAACAATTTTAGCGATGGGTTTAGACAAGTAAGTGAATTCCTTTTTAGTCCAACTGCAAGAATTATTTAGATGCTTTCACAGGAGTTTTTTTTGACGTTATGTCTTATAAATCAACTAGCGACCCGCTCCGGCTTCGCACGGGTATAAACCTTCCTCTTGAATCACTCTATCTATTAAAAAAAACCGCATCAAATTTTTCCACGCAGAAAGCACGCATCTAAAGAGGTCAAGTTGCGGAAAAAACAGCCCCTATAAAAGTACACCCGTTTCTTTCTAACGCTTGAACATTGTGTTTACAGGACAACATAGACTTATTCCTCGGGAAGTATGTGGTGAGTGAAGGAGAAGGCAACACTACGATCTGTCCGCTGAGGCGGGACAGAGATTGGAAGTATATTACTGTAAGTACCTATTGATTGTTTAATTTACTCAAAAAATAAGTTGAGTTCTGTATGTCTGGGTAGACAGCAGGATTTTTACAAAGGTTAACTGAAAATATATATGGCTGTATATGATCACTTAGCAGTTTTTGCCTTCCCTGAGCAGATAAAATTTAAAAAAAACTCGAGACAAGGGTGGCTATAAAGGCTTGTGTTTAGATTATCTTAACCGATAATCAACATCAGCTTGTTAAACTCTAGTGTCTATGATGTCATATAAAGCTATCTCGTCAAGTCAAAGTCCGCCATTACTTAAAAAGCTTGGTTATGCGAGATGTAATTGGTTATTTATTTGGAAATCCAACCGCTATCATAAGAATTTAACAACAGTATAACAAAAGGAAGCTAATTACATGATCTTACGAATTAATCCATATAATTTCTTATCTATTCCAGTTCCCGAGTGTCCTGCTTGTGGCGGTATCAATGTTCTGCGCGAGCGCCATCTTGCCTCAGCGGTACTCCAGCGAGGTGCTCATGTACCTCATGTTCTGGGGCGCGGCTGTCGGGGCCACACTCACCTTCATATTCAGGTATGTACAGTTCCCGAGTGTCCTGCTTGTGGCGATATCAATGTTCTGCGCGTGCGCCATCTTGCCTCAGCGGTACTCCAGCGAGGTGCTCATGTACCTCACGTTCTGGGGCGCGGCTGTCGGGGCCACACTCACCTTCATATTCAGGTATGTACAGTTCCCGAGTGTCCTGCTTGTGGCGATATCAATGTTCTGCGCGTGCGCCATCTTGCCTCAGCGGTACTCCAGCGAGGTGCTCATGTACCTCATGTTCTGGGGCGCGGCTGTCGGGGCCACACTCACCTTCATATTCAGGTATGTACAGTTCCCGAGTGTCCTGCTTGTGGCGATATCAATGTTCTGCGCGTGCGCCATCTTGCCTCAGCGGTACTCCAGCGAGGTGCTCATGTACCTCATGTTCTGGGGCGCGGCTGTCGGGGCCACACTCACCTTCATATTCAGGTATGTACAGTTCCCGAGTGTCCTGCTTGTGGCGATATCAATGTTCTACAATTTTAAACAATTTTATTTACGTGAATTTTCTTTCTGGTCTATTAACTTAGCCTTCAGCGCCATCTATTAGTCTATTTGCTAATTTCCTTCCTTTTCTCTAACAGGAACGGCAAAGAGTTCTGCGATTGGCCCCGCCTGGACGCCGGGGGTCTGGCCGCGACGCGTGCCGGCGCTATACAGCCGCATTTATGATCCCAGACCTGCCGCTCGTTATCGTCGTCTAATACAAACATACATACACACTAAATATGCGAGTATATATAGGTTCAGAGGCATTGAGTTATACCTATAGAGTCACAATATCTAACTGGCAACACTCAAGAAATGTCCGAGCGCCGTTATAAGGTGCACGCAGATTGATCAGAGCCGAACGAATAGTTTTTTGCCGTCCACGGGAAAAAGAACTGTATTTTAATAGATATAATGTACATTTATATTTCTGAGACGGCCGCCTCTGACGATGCGGTCGACTCTGATGACGTCATTGGAAATATAAATGTAGGTACCTTATCTCTATTACAATAAGGTACCTTTTCCCGTGTAAGGCAAAAATTCGATTCGTTCGGCTCTGATCAATCTGCGACCACCTTTACATATCAGTGAACTGGCAGATCGACATAATTATATGAGGTCGATTCATACATTTTTATTATGGCGCCATCTGTCTGTTAGTTGATGAACTATATATACATTTTGATTATTAGTTCAAAATGACATTTGCTCGAATTTAGATGATATCCTACTTGTATAATGTTCAAAGTCGCTCGTCTGCAATGTCACCATCATTCACTCATGGGTTCACTCAAACAAAACTTCACTCAAATAAAAACTCTGCGCACTTAGCAGCGTGCGAGTTTGGCGCGGACATTTTATTCGTCTGTTTGTGACTTTATAGTATTTTAACTCAGTAGGTATAGGTTATTATATTTTACGAAAGAGGTCTTATTTAATTAAACGCTGAGTGTAGTTTGAAAAAGATTGCGTTACGTTTCGATTTGTAATTGGGTATTTTTTGACGTGACGTCTTTGAGAACGGTTAGAAGGGTAGAGGGAGGGGAGAAGAAGGGTCACCTCCAAAAACCACAGACGTGACGTCATAATTTGTAACGGATATAAGGCAAGAAGACGTTACTTATTTTACCTTTTTGACTTTCTCTGGTACGCTTTTCTTTCATGTGTACACCTTTTTTTCACATAACGCTTGGATTCGCTACATGCATCCGTTAGTATTGTGTCCATTTGACGTAAAACGAACTTAATACGCGATTTAGGCCCCTAGAAAATAATTACTATGCAACTATCTCTGAACCTATATACCCATATTTCATATTCTACTTGCGATACGAACAAAAATATTCCTAATTTACAAGTAATTAAGATGTATTTTTCCTTCCATTTAATTGTAAAGTGATCTCACGTTAAAAATGAACCAATAGCATTTTAAATTCAATGTTTGATTCGTTCTGATTGGTTAAAATGTGTGACGTCACTCATTTTCATTATATTTGTAAAGAAATGTATCACAGAAAAATCAACTAAAATTGCAGTCTTCTATCCTTCAAGTAATGCCTGGATTCAATTACGGAAAAACCTTAGCTGCGAGCTAACTTCCAACTTCGGCCATTTTACTGACTGTCACTAAAACGGCTTTTGATAGAATTTTATCTTTATTCGATTTTTCTGTGATAGAAGACATTTTTTAAATTATGTGTGGATAAATCATTCCATAGTCGATTATTTGTTTAGTAATATATTCAACGACGTGCTGGTAACGCCAGTTCTAACGAAGCGGCTTTTTTATTACAGGTTTAATTTTTCGCTCACTAGATGTCACCACTAGCAAGAAAATTGTCTAATCAAACTGCAGTAGGATTGTTTTATTTTAGGTCGTTATGCGTTCATAGACCGCAATCATTGAACGAATTAAAAATAGTGTATTTAAGTAATTTGACACATATAATATTCAACCTTCTTGGTCATCAACTCCTTGCCAGTGGCGCCGCTCGCTCTGGTGACGAAAAATTAAACCTCTTTAGCTCTAGAAATAACATTGTAAAAACCATTTTTTAAATCATTTTTTGTTTTGTAATCAAGCGGAGTCATTCCGGTTTTTTTTCCTATTTTGATGTAAATAACACATATTTGCAATGTTATTCCGAGCTTTTGTTGTAAATTTATCTATTGTATTTGTGTTTTTATGTAAATTATGATTACTTATTAAAATATTTAACTTAATTTTTCATAATGGAAAGGATTGTATAGTGATAATTTTATTAACTATTAAACCTAATAAAAGTAAATCATTGAAATATGTTGTTTATTTATTTGTTTGATTTTTTATGTGTTTGGTTTTATTTTGTACGAAAAAATTATACGGTACGTACAACTTAATCTAGCTCAAACATAGATATAGAAAATAGTCTATGAGCCCAAAGCTCAAGATGTTTAGGTCCGATTTTTAGTATGACTGGTCGATGAAAGAAAATATTATGTAGAAGCATAGATATAGACATATGTAGAAGTGGCTGTATCTTGGCTGAATAGATTTCAAGAGCAAACAAACCTCAATTTAAAAATTGACTATAGAATTTAAGAAATTTGACGTTGACGGGCGCTAGTTATTCTGCGAGCTGTCAAAGTTTGTAACATGCGTTCCAAAACCCTAAAATGTTATTTGCACAAGAAGTATTATCAAAGAGTTTGGAATATTATACAACAGCAAAAATAATTTGTTTCATTCGTTTCATTATTATTTATTTTGTACATTTCATTAATGTTTAATTTGTACATCCAATGTGAGAGGCACTCACTAATAATATTAATTCTATTAAGATATCCAAACATCCAATAAAAACAAACAACAGGACACAAAAAAAACAGTACTTGAAATCGTATTTATCAATCAAATCACTTGTTAATAAATAGTTTCTGAATTTTCCTTTTACGTGTTTGCTATCTCGCTCACTCGCGTTGTACAGTGTATACCTCCATCTCCTTCTTACTTGCTTAACTAACGAACGAACGTCAGAAAATTCAGATAAAAAATTCCTTGCTCAAGCGACGACGCGTACTTCGCGTTTTGCGGTAATTTTATCGCTTTTATCTACTTTCGTAGTAAATAAAACTAAATCCAGTAATAAACTATTGTAAAAATATGTGGCCGAACCATTTTTCAGTGACGTTACGGTTGAATTTATGTGGATTTATCGTAAAAGATATGTGAAGTGTTAGGAAGTGTTTTTTTGCTTTGTGTCGCTGGCGCCAGGATGTCTGACGAGCTGGAGGCTAGGATGTGGGACGACGGGGTGTCCAGATACGAGTCCAGAAGCCGGGGGGCTTACTTTGAGTCAGCATTCGCGTCTTCGGAGCATTTGGACCACGCACCTTTGTTGGCTGAGGTAAGTCTTAGGTTGAAGGGTTTTCCAAGGTTTACCACCTGTCTTTTGCAAGCTTTAAGTTGTCTAATTATGGTATAAATAAAGACACGAACCAATGTAAGTTACAAATAATTAAGGAACTATTGTGCTAAGGCTACAAAAAGGTAAGTTTGTGTTAAGTTTTTTAAAATTCTATTTTATTTTTCTAATAAGAATAGGAAAGTAGCTAATGTAGGTAGGAACTGATTGTTTATGAATGTGTTTACTAATTTGTATTAAATTTGCACATTTTCAGTAGAGTCATATTTTATAAAATAGATAACTACACTGATGTAGGACACAATTTAGTCCGATGGTGGGTATCAAACCCACAACCTTATGCATCACAGGCAGGAGTTGTCCTATCGCACCACAGACGTCCGCAAAGTTCTTAGAGAAAACTAAATAAATTACAGTAGGGCCTTGGTAATCCAGACAGGCAAAAACAAGTTCTTAGAGTAAACTCTTTGTGAATTATCAAAGCCTCCGGATTGTAGTAATGCATTTCTAATGATAATTAAACACATGCAAATCGTTCAATTGTTGTTGTTTGACAACCCACTTGGCACAATGGTCACCATGCCGGACTGCCAAACACAGGGTTGCGGGTTCGATTCCCACCTCAGACAAGTATTTATGCTTAGATATTTGTCTGTCTGGTTGTTTTTATGTATTATAAGTATATATTAACAAAATAAAAGTATTTAAGTAGTATATCCGTTGTCTAGCACCCATAACACAAGTCTAGTTACTTAGCTTGGGGCTAGATTGTGATGGTGTGGAATGTCCTGCAATATTTATTTATTTTGTATACACATAACACATACTGTGGTGATAGGCAGTACGAATATTGCAAAAATGTTGCTGTCTTCTGGTGGATAGTTAGTCACATGAACGCCTTCCGGAATCCTGGCCCCATCACATGGATTGCAACGATCACTAGATGAGCGGGAGTCTGGTTTAGCTAGGCCTTACTGTATTGCAGAAACTGCAGTTAATGTAGAGTTTTATAAAGCCTTATTACAAAAGGTACACCTTATTTATACCTACCTATTTATTTAAGTCATTTACAGCGACCTATTTAATTCATTATACCATCAATATAATGATAAAAGATTTATAATTCTTTCTGGTTAAGAACATATTAACATTTACTGTTGATAAATGTTATCGATGATCCAGCTACAATTTGTTTATCAATTGTATAGTTATTTCTGATAAATATTTATCAGTTTCATTATCGCTAGTTTTGATAGTATTCGTTGACTTTGATCCAGTGACTCTTGGATCTGTTCCAAAAGATTTGTACCTATTCATTTTAAAACAAAATCTTTTTTGCATTGGAGCAAATTTTCACGTGTCAGAACTACTAAATACAGGCATAAACAGAGTCTAGGGAACAAGGGTAAAATGGTGTTTTTTGGGCGAAAAAAATGATTTTGTCTCATGCTTCTTAAATCAATAGAAGCAGAATTTAAAGGTGAGCGCACACCTAGCCGCACCGCACGCGCTGCAGTCGCCGCAGCGAAGGAAATCCCCAAGGCTGATGCTGATGACGTCACCAACCCGGGCGCTGCGCGCATACAAACGGAGACTGCGCCGCGTGCGGTGCGGCTAGGTGTGCGCTCACCATAAGTCTCTTTTGAATGCCAATAGCAAGCCTTTAATTAAAGCATAACCCTCCATTTTGGCTTCGCTATAGTTAGGTAAAAAGAGTATAAAATTCCGCTTCTATTGATATATGACTGGAGACTAAAGCTTTTCCAAAAAAAAAAACAATACACCTTTGTTTCTTTCCCTAGACTTTGTTGACGTGTGGAGATCATTTGATTATCAGCTTAATTCGAAGCCTAAGCTTTGCCTCTGGTTTCCTACTAGTCATAACTTATGCAGGTCAAATCGTAGAGCATAACTAGTCTAATTACATGTCAGTTTGGAATACAGCGTCAGGAATTCCCGCATCCGGGGCAGCCTTCATGTCCGAGACATTGCAAATAAATTGCAAGAATGTCGCCTACGTTGGTACGGTCACGTCTTGCGAAAACCGGCTAGTTACGTGTGGAACAAATGGCTTGCCATGGCGCCTCCGCTGGGTCGTGGTAGACTGGGTAGACCCAAGAAGTGCTGGCTTGACGTCGTAAAGGGTGATATGCGTGCAAATGGCCTTACAAACCAGGATGCCGAAGATCGTGCGAAGTGGAGGCGTAAAAGTAGGAAAGCGGACCCCGGGCTCCCGAGAGGGATGCAACCGGGAACATCGCTGGGATGATGATATCAATGTTAAACATTGTTCATATGTTCTTACTAACTAGCCTTAATTTAAACAAATATAGTGAATATGGGTTCTAATTTGCGTGTTTATCAGTTAGGTAAATATTTTGTAACTATGTAGTTAGTAGACTATGATAACTGACTGTTACTGTGTATTTCTTTATCATTTTACATTTACTATTGGATTGTATGCATCCGGTGTATTTTTTTACATTACATTGATAATGAGATTTTTTTATCTTGTGAACTATACTTTTACTAAGTAATTACTTTATTTTACAAGTGGCATGACAGAATCTATACTAATATTATAAAGCTAAAGTGTTTGTTTGCTTGTTTGAACGCGCTAATCACAGGAACTACTGCTTTGAATTGAAAAAATATTTTTGCATTGGATAGTCCATTTATCGAGGAAGGCTATAGGCTACTGCCTTAGAGCGAAGCATACAATGATAAGAGATGATGATGTGCTAAAAGTTGCTGATTGCGCATCATTTCGCATCTTACTCATTCTCATTTTTAGTCCAACAGATACCGACCTTTAGCTCCTGTAACCAAATACTTTTATTTACTATACTTACTTACTACATAGTATAAAACAAAGTCGCTTTCTCTGTCCCTATTCCCTATGTATGCTTAAATCTTTAAAACTACGCAACGGATTTTAATGCGGTTATTTTTAATAGATAGAGTGATTCAAGAGGAAGGTTTATACGTGTAATACATGCATATTACAGCCGTGCGAAGCCGGGGCGAGTCGCTAGTATCAGATAAAAGAAAATACCCCTTATTTAGATAAAAGCTACAATATCTCCCTATCTTCCCTCAATAGCTTCGCCAAAATAAGTACCAAGAGTACCTACTAGGCTACTACTAAATCCGACTAACATTTCGTTGGTCCGATTATTGGCTTAGATTATGGGATACTTAAGCCAACTTAAGAGGAAAGGGTACCGGGGGCTTTTTCCATATAAACTATTACAAACGTAGTAGACTGTTTTCTCCCAGGATTATGACACTAGAGCAAATATTTTTGGTGCATAAAACTTAAAACTGCCATGACCATGCCCCTATTTTCTGCTTTTTTTAATTTTTTAACTATTTGTGCTAGTGTCATTATCCAGGGAGGAAACAGTCGACTACGTTTGTATGGAGCGAGCGCAGGTACCCTTTCACCTTAAGCTCACCCTCTTTGGGTCTTTCGGCTTTGTATAAAAATATATTATTAACTTGGAGCTTTGTGGTCATTTTGTTATTCCTATTATTTAGGCATGTATATATCTATCTATGAATATTTTAATGCAAGCTCTGAAATAGAACTACTGGCTGTGTCCCGCGGCTTCACCCGTGTAAGTCCCGATCCAGCGGGAATTTTGGGATCAAATACTTTTGAAACCCCCTAAACTACCACTATTTCGATTTTTATCAAAAAATTTAACCGTGAAGAGGGATACAAACTATCGTATTTATATCTCACTAGCAGCGCTCCGTGGTTTCACCCGCGTAACTCCTGGGGCCTTATTCTGCTATTTGGCCAACCATTATCATTATATCGAGACTCTATTGATATTATATCGAGATTGTGACTTTATTTGGTATTCTGCTAAAGTTTTAATAACATCGCAATATAATCACTATGGAGTCTCAATGGTATGGTAATATTTACCTTGCAGGTGTTGCCTAGCAACATGGTATATGTTGCTAAGCAATATACCGTTTTGACAACTATCGAGATTCCATTAAGCCACGATTGTAGAGCAGAACACAAAAGTGAGTCAGTGGTGTGTCAGTGGTGTCTCGATAGAATAGTCAACGTTAGGAGAATACGAATTTGACATGTAATGTCATATTTTTGACATTAAATTTATATTACGATTATATCGACACACTACTGAAATACAATTGTGTTATCAGACTTAGGCCCCTGATCCCGTGGGAATATCGGGATAAAAAGTAGCCTATATTTTAATCCTGTTCTCTAGCTATCAACGTATCTAATTTAATTGCAATCGGTTCTCTAGTTTTTGCGTGAAAGAGTAACAAACATTCATACATCCATCAATACATAGAAACTTTTGCGTTTAAAATACTAGTAACTAGCGACCGCCCCGGCTTCGCACGGCTATATTATGCATGTATAAACCTTCCTCTTGAATCACTCTATCTATTAAAAAAAACCCCATCAAAATCCGTTGCGTAGTTTTAAAGATTTAAGCAGTCAAAGGGAAATAGGGACAGAAAAAGCGACTTTGTTTTATACTATGTAGTGATAAGTAAGATTAGTATAAATAGTTATGTAAGGATTATAAGTTATGTTTGAGTTAGGCCATTTTTTTTTCGAATTTGGCGGGTAAATAGGCCGAAATATCCTTCATACAGTTTCAAAATCTAGTTACGCTTTATGTAAGATTCTTTAAACTACAAAAATAAAACGAATTAAGAATATCTTCCTTTTTTTTAAAGTCTGTTAAAAATAACGTTACATTCAATTTCCTACTGACTGGGTAACTTTTTTTTATAAACAACTTATAAAAATAATTTTCGCGGGTAAGTAGGTAAATACCATTCATTTTAGGCTGTGCGCAGTGTGCATTGTCTTTGTCCCTTAGCAGATTAACTGGATAACTCATATACGCCTTTAGTCTAATCCAATAGCAATAAATTTGTGAACTACCCACAAATCAGTCTAGTTTTACAGATGACCAGTAATTAAGCTTGCTATGCACGGTCAGACATCGATATTAATTACTTCGTCGTACAAACATACCTACAGATTGTTTAGATATATACCTAACTAGCGACCCGTCCCGGCTTCGCATGGCTACATTATGCATGTATTATACATTTAGACCTTCCTCCTGAATCACTATCCATTAAAAAAACCGGATCAAAATCCGTTGCGTAGTTTTAAAGATCTAAGCATACATACATAGGGAGGGACAGACAGCGGAAAGTGACTTTGTTTTATACTATGTATTGATTCCGTGACCCAATCTAAGTTAAATACTACTAAGAATACTCAGGCAGAAGAAGCCATAAATGGAACCGCGGCTCTTTTTGCCGGAACACGTTTTAGAATTGGTCAAATGGAGCCACGATTCATGGGACACGTGTTTGTAAGTACAGTTGTCAGAAAAATAAAAAAAATAAGTAATAGGTAGTAAGTAGGTAAGTTTTTCAAGATTAAAAAAAAATTAATTATAAGTAAGATTTTACACAAAATGTATGGTTTTAATATACCTACACTGGCAATTTTTATTGTTGTTTTTCATTTAAAGTAAGTAGAATGAGTCGACCGACTCTAAATAAGTATGCGTCAACTGATCCCGTAGGATAAGTAGTACCCGTAGGATGAGTAGACTAGACAACTAGTAACTAGTTTGATTTAAATAATGTAAAGAGTAGGTTCCTTACATTATTCAAATCTAACCCATCCTATCTAACTAATCCCTATTACCCTGCTAATCCCTACTAATTTATTTATGACAATTTGTTAAGGGGTAGTCTAAAGTTTAGAGAATACTTTTTATGCTTGCAAAACCGCGGGGCACAGCAGTTTAGGAAGTAAACTTATCAGTAAATAGTTTATAGTTTATTCATACTTACTTAAAATTAAATTACTTACAATATATTAAAATAAAAAATCACAAAAATAAAAATAAAATTAAGTAGGTACACAAATAAAAATAAAAACATACATACACATCGCAAATAAAAAACACCGTCCAGAGCGTCTCCATGCGGCATTGTCTCCAAGAGACTGGCAGCATTCCCTCTCTGGATAGCCAGGCTCAACCTTTGAGTGAAGAAACCGCCAGCCCTCCGGTCACCTGACGCCGCATAAGACGTCCCGCCAGGTCCTTAAAAAATAAATGGGCACTAGGGCCCCAAGCTTATCAGTCAGAAAAGTGAGAGCTGACTTGCAAAGACCAAATCATCATCATATCAGCCCTAGGACTTCCACTGCTTAACTTAGGGCCCTCTCCCACGCGCCACGGCGACTTTTTGTAGCGATGCTGTCGCGCGTTCGCATCGATACAGTCGCATTGCGGTCGCTAGCTGTTTGCCCTCGCCCACACACAACACGATTGAGTTGCGATGTAAACGCGATGCTGTGGCGCTTCTGTCGCGATGCTAACGCTATTCAGTAACTTTTCCCGTTGGAGTCCGACGACCTGGTCGCGCGTCAGCAGCGCGTTAGTAGCACGTTGGCATCGCTTCTGTAGCGCGTTTTAAATGCGATTAACACACGTTAGTGGCGATGTAGTCGCGCATTTACGAAACGTGCAACAGCATAGCTAAAAAAAAGCCCATATATAAAGGACCAGCTATTTTAACCAAAATCTGAGCGTAGGTTACGTAAATCTGAAGGTACATATCATCAGAACATATTTTAGTCATATAAATTACATACCGATCAGCGTTATTTTACTATAACGCCTAATCTACTATTTAAAGGTATTAAACAAATTGTGCGACCATGAAAAAGTTCAGACATCATGAAGCTACTGCGACAGAATGAACCACGTTCCGTCATTTTATTCCTATTTATAGACATAAAACAGAAGTAAAGATGGCGGCGCCCTGACGTATACATCAAATGAAGCACTGTATTGTTGACTTCCTTCAGTCGTTTTCGTTTTGTCACTGACACATAGGCCTCCCCCAAAGACTTCCAGAGCGATCGGTCGCATGCTATCTGTGTCCAAATGTAGCGACAAGAAATCCAACCTTTTTAGGTTATTAAGTTTAAGATTTATTTGGATTAAAATGAGTAGAGAACTCTTTGGTTTTATTAAACAAGTTCACGCCTGTACTACGGTTTCATCCCTAAACAGCCTACTCATTTTTTTTGCTAAAAATATTTTCCATTACCAGAAGGCTTTGTTTCATCCTTTTTAGGGTCCCGTACCCGAAGGGTAGATCCTAGTCTGGGAAAATTTAAAAAAGAATTTAAAAAGAAAAAAAAGGGCCGTTAATACGATAACAGGAAGGAGACACAAAAGGTAAAAACGGGACCCTATTACTAAAACTCCACTGTCCGTTCGTCCTTTTGTCTATCTGTCACCAAGCTGTATCTCATGAACCGTGATAGCTAGAGAGTTGAAATTTTCACAGATGATGTATTTCTGATGCCGCTATAACAATAAATACTAAAAACAGAATATAAATAAATATAAATATTGCAGGACATTCCACACATCGCCATCTAGCCCCAAGCTAAGTAACTAGACTTGTGTTATGGGTGCTAGACAACGGATATACTACTTATATACTTTTCTTTTGCAAATATATACTTATAATACATAGAAACAACCAGACCACAGACAAATATCTAAGCATAAATATATGTCTGTGGCGGGAATCGAACCCGCAACCCTTTGTTTGGCAGTCCGGCATGGTGACCATTGTGCCAACTGGGTCGTCAATATAATGATACGGAACCCTTCGTGCGCGAGTCCGATTCTCACTTATTTATGAAGCATTAATAACATTTTCGCTTTCAACATAGGACCACTTAATTATTTCTTCCCAAACATTTCTTTGAAAAAATTCCGCGTAAATGTTAAGATTAAGAATCTTAACATTTACGCGGAATTTTTTCAATTTCTTTCCTTTTGCCCCCTCTAAACGGGGGTTGATAACATTTAAGGACAAAGGGTGATTACGGTACGCCCCAAAACACATGTCTACTCCGACAAAGTTACCTGTGCAGTTAGCCATGGCGCTGGAGCCTCTGCACCGAACAGACTTACCCAATGGCTTTGTTATTTTTACGTGGATCCGTCGGCAAATATAACTTGGTCACAGCGTATACGGGTCGCTTGATATTTTTGCTACACTGCGTTGCTCTTATGTCGGTATTTTGCATAAATACTTACGTGAATTTTTACGCAACGCATAGTATGTGGGCTTTATGAAAATAGGGGTTTGTGATAAAATATTTTGTGGTTGTATGAGTCAGTGTGGTAGAAAGTTATAAGTGATATTGATGCGTTTATTGGATATTATGTATTTCAAAGAAAAAAAGATGTAGGTAGTACGTAAGGAAGACGTAAGGGTATTTCGAAATGTTTATTTTGTAAAAGCTTTATTTGTAAATATGAAAACCTGACTTTAACGTTTTTGAAAAAAAAAACCTAGTACTAGCTGCGCGGTTTCACCTGCGTAAGTTCCGATCCCGCGGAAATTTCAGGATAAAAAATCCTATGCCGATTGTCATCCAAATTAGGTCAAGTCGTGTGACCTTGAACCAACAAACAAACAATTAAATAAACAAACTTTCGGATTTATAATATTAGTTAGCATTAAGACTTATAAGATCTTTATTTTGTGCCAAAATATGACATGTTCCTGCTGTCTGTCCCTATGTATGCTTAAATCTTTAAACCTACGCAACGGATTTTGATGCGGTTTTTTAAATAGATAGAGTGATTCAAGAAAAAGGTTTTAGTATAAACCAATCTACCACGCGTACAAAGTCGCGGGCAACAGCTAGTAGTTTATAAAAACTAGATCAAACGAAGCGAAATATCTTTAAAATATTTATTCATAAGTAAACATTGACCTGCATAATTTTTGTATACTTAACAATATCCCAAAGAGTATGAAAACTTCACGCTCTGTTTGCCTTGTTGAGACAAATCACGTCGAAAATATAACCTTGTCACGCTGAAAGTAATTAATCAGAAATAAATAAAATAGGTACTTAGAGACTTCTTCTATAATAGCTGCGCCACGGAATTTTACTCGCGTAAGGGTTCGTTCAGATGACACGCGCCCGCTACGCGCACCACGCGCGTTCAATTCGCTTTGAAATTTGTTCTATATATAATTTGAGTCTTATGACACATCAATAGATCTCAAATTGCATTTATGCAATACCACCCGCTCACGCCACGCGCTCACCCCGCTCCCGCCCCGTTCCCGCCCTGCGCATTCCCCGCACACCCTCTACGCCTGCCCTGCACACGCGCGTGGGTGGTCTTGCATAAATGCAATTTGAGATCTATTGATGTGTTATAAGACTCAAATTATAAAGACAACAAATATGGTGTGCGTAGCGGGCGCGTGTCGTTTGAACGAACCCATAGAGTGCAACTATACACTTTAACAGACCGTTTTACTGCCTCTAGAGGTTGAATTTCCAAAATCTTTCTTAATGCTCGCCTACTTTCTAAAAGGAACCCCTGAAAACAGAAAAATACAGTCGTACCATATACATACACATTAAGCGAACGCTCGGCCGAGCTACATGGAAGGCGGAGTGAGGGGTGTTAGGTTTTATTTTCGTTACGGAATTTCTTGATTCGGTCGCCGCGCTCAAAGCCCGCGATAAAAGCATGCAGTAGCCTAAAATTAATTTATTAGGACTCCCATACAACATGGTACGGAACCCTTCGTGCGCAAGTCCGACTTGCACTTGGCAGGTTTTTTATAACTTTAGTAGGTACTGAACATAATGTTACTTTAAAATTTTATATCATCACTACATAGTATAAAACAAAGTCGCTTTCTCTGTCCCTATTCCCTTTGTATGCTTAAATCTTTAAAACTACGCAACGGATTTTGATGCGGTTTTTTTTAATAGATAGAGTAATTCAAGAGGAAGGTTTATATGTATAATACATGCATAATATAGCCGTGCGAAGCCGGGACGGGTCGCTAGTATGGTATAAAATATGACATTTTTACAGTATAACGACAAAAAATTATTTAAAAGAAAATTTTGATAACAGAATATAGAGGCGCTCTGTTCCATCTGCCGCATTCAAAACGATGATTTAGCATTTTCCTCTGAACAATAAACTGTTTTTCTACATTATTATTCAGAAAGTTTGTAAACAAACATGTTTGGAAAACAATTTAACGATGTTTTTATGAAAACATCGTTAAATTGTAGGTGGTGAGCCTGGCTTCATACGCAAATTGACTGACGCTTGATTGACGCTTGCTTTTGAGGCAAATTGGGAGAAATTTAGTATGGTGGCGAGCTTGTCGGCCTTTTACCGGATACATTTCGGGGAAAGTGCAACAGAACCCCACGACCTAATCTTGTCATCTCCATTCTTTCGTCATACAACCAGGCAGACTGGTGTGCGGCACGGATTCATGGTGGACATACTAGACGTTCGCACTAAGCGCTTTGCTTTGTCATTCCTTATTCGTACTGCAAGGGAATGGAATCGGTTGCCTGCCTCTGTCTTTCCTGACGTGTACAATTTGGGGGTCTTCAAGTCGCGAGTGAATAGGTATCTTCTAGGAAGGCGTGCTACATCTTAGGCCGCATCATCACCTACCATCAGGCAGGTGTGATAGTGGTCAAACGCTGACCTATCATATGTAAAAAAAATGTTGTTCCTAGGGTTTTTCAGGACAAAATTCCATTTTAGGGGTCCGTACCCATAGCGTAAAAACTTGACCATATTACTAAAACTTCACTGACCGTTCCGTCCGTATGTCTGTCACCAGGCTATATCTCATGAACCGTGACAGTTAGACAGTTGAAATTTTCAGTTTATGTATTTCTATAAATTCTATTGCCCCCCTATAACAACAAATAAATAAATAAGTAAATATTGCAGGATTTTCCACACATCGCCATCTAGCCCCAAGCTAAGTAACTAGACTTGTGTTATGGGTACTAGACAACGGATATACTTACTACTTAAGTATATACTTTTCTTTTATAAATATTTACTTATAATACATAGAAACAACCAGACCACAGACAAATATCTAAACATGAATACTTCTGAGGCGGGAATCGAACCCGCAACCCTGTGTTTGGCAGTCTAGCATAGTGACCATAGGGCTAACAAGGTCGTCAACAACAAGATGGACGCGAAAAAACATAACCCTTTCCTTGCAGTCGGGTAAAAACAGAATATAATGACCGGTCGGACACTGTAGGTACTTGTAGCTTCATACCTAACGTGCGGAGACTGCGGAGTGAGCCAGGCCAGCTTGAGGTTAAAAAGATGGGTCATTATTTATTACCTACCATCTTAACACACTCACTAAACACCGAAAGCGTTCACTTCCACCCGATCAACTTTTCACATAAATTATTCATGAGCGAGCACAATAAAAGTTTACTGGCGAACATAATGTTTGCCGACGTGTCGGACCGTGAATAGCCTGCCTTAACGACACAAAATAACTACCCTCACGTTTTGAAAAAAATTAACTTGACGAAGTTTTCCGTTGACGTTGCGTGTTTTAATTTTGTTGTGTTTTAATATTTGTGCCAGGATGGGGAAAATATTTGTAATTAATGTAAGTAGAATTTATCTATCGTTGTTCTGCAGTGAAAACCTCGAAAAGCAAAAAAAAACAGGTTTTTTTTTTTCAGAAATCTAATGATGCCATTAATTTTTTTGTTAAAATCGGGCCCGCTACTCCTTCCATCATTTTTTACTAAATCTAATAATATAAAATGCTTTGTCCTGTCTGTCTAGCATGAAGACCAAAACACGATATGATAAAGCGATATAACTACATCAACTCTCAAAATATGATAGATAAAGCCGCCATTTTGAATTTTTATTATAAATTGCGATAAAAATTATGATAAAAATTCGACATGGCGGCTTTATCTATCATATTTTGAGAGTTGATGTAGTTATATCGCTTTATCGTATCGTGTTTTGGTCTTCATGCTAGGCAGGCTGAACGACTGACTGACTGACAAACTGACGGATCAACGCACAGCCTAAACCGCTGATCGTAGAGACCTGAAACTTGGAGGGTGTGTTCTTTGTATCATATAGGCATCCGATAAGAAAGGATTTTTCCGAAATTGTACTGCTAAGGGTTACCCCCTTGGCGTAAAAGGCGTATTGCAATAAAAGGAAGTGAAATAACTTAAAACCACTCAATAGGTCTTTTTTTTTCACTAGACGGTTTTTTTACCTCCTTTTAACTTAACCTCTATGCACACACGAAGTTTTCATTGCAGACCGGCGATATTATGTAACTAATTACTAATCGTTGATAGAAATTGATTTTACTAAGAGTATTTTGTACCGGGCGCCCATTAAATTCGGAAAAATGTAGATTTACGATAAATTAGCGATTGAAAATATTCTACTTAGCATTAAATGTCTTTTTTGGTAGTGCCCCGGTAAAAAACGGGACCCTATTACTAACCCTTCACTGTCCGTCCGCGCCTGCCTGTCGTCACCAGGCTGTATCTCATGAACCGTAATGGCTAGACAGTCGAAAAGATTATGTATTTCTGTTGCCGCTATAACAACAAATACTAATACCACACTAATACTACGAAGCATCTGTGAAAAGAAGCCCTAAGGGTGCGTTTCCATTGACGCGGAGCTGGGCGGAGTGTAGAGAAGCGAACCATGAATTGGCCAATCAACAGTGCTCACTGATACGGAGCGGAGATTTCAAGCACTGTGATTGGCCAATTCACGGACGCTCCTCTCCGCTCCGCGTCAGTGGAACCGCAGCCTAATAATAGGTTATTTTGTAACCTAGCAAAGGATGCAGACTATAACCATAAATTAGCTTAATTTTAATAGAGAAAAGGTACCCAGGTCTTTCTCCATTCACACGTAGTCAACTGTTTCATCCCTGGATAATGACACAAGACCATATTTTTGTACCATAAAACCTAAGACTGCCATGACCATACCCTTGTCTTATTATTTTACTAGCGACCCGCCCCGGCTTGGCACGGCTGTATTATGCATGTATTATATCTAAAAACATTCCTCGTTAATCACTCTATCTATTAAAAAAACCGCATCAAAATCCGTTGTGTAGTTTTAAAGATCTAAGCATACAAAGGGACATAGGGACGGCGAAAAGTGACTTTATTTATACTATGTAGTGATTATTTTTTTGTTTTTTAGGACTCTTACTACCTATGATAATTAGAAAACAATAAAAAAAACAAGACATAGGGGCATGTTAATGGCAGTTATAGGTTTTATGCAACAAAAATATTTGCTCTAGTGTCATTATCCAGGGTGGAAACAGTCGACTACGTTTGTATGGAGAAAGAGTCGATCTTTTCTCCTAAGACTACTGGAAACATATTTGAACAATAAATATTTATATTTACTATTATTTAAGAAGAAAAACGCCATTAATGGTCAAAGGATGCCGTTTAACTTCATCGGACCATCTGTTCAACCCATCACGACGACCCTTTCACATAAATAATGTCTTATTACCCCGACGCTGAAGGGTTATTTTTATTGAACTAACTTATTTATGAGTTCGATAACTTTATTTGACAAAGGTCGCTTCGTGATAGATTTGCTGTTGGACCTATATCAAATGGCAATTGATCTATGGACAACCGATGGGAATGAAATTAAATAAATAAATATTGCAGGACATTCCACACATCGCCATCTAGCCCCAAGTTAAGTAACTAGACTTGTGTTATGGGTGCTAGACAACGGATATACTACTTATATACTTTTCTTTTGTAAATATATACTTATAATACATAGAAACAACCAGACCACAGACAAATATCTAAGCATAAATACTTGTCTGTGGCTGGAATCGAACCCGCAACCCTGTGTTTGGCAGTCCGGCATGGTAACCATTGTGCCAACTGGGTCGTCAATTAGTTTGGGAGTGAAAATGGGGGTCCATACGCCAACGACCTTGGTACACAGCCTACTAAATAGTTACTACCGGCACCGGTCGCCTTCGTTGGTGAAAATTGTTGATTGTGTCGAATGTGTTTTGTTTTTCTCAAAAGTGCTGAGCTGGAATTGTAGGTGAGATTTTTACCGACATTTTGGTGTGACTTCAGCGCAAAAATTTCCTATAGTTTTGAAGGTATCCTAAAATTAAGAAATAAAACTAGTCTAGCTTTGAAATGACAAGGAATTTTTGTCTCAAAATACCCCAAAATATCGGTAAAGATTTCACCTACAATTCCATATCAGCACTTTTGAGAAAAACAAAATAACATTCGTTACAATCAACAATGTTAGTTGTAAGCGACGGGTATTTCTGGCGCGTTGCGTTTGGCATCATAGATAGCCTTAATGGTATTCCGTACCGGTTACACCCGCTAAATTAAATTAATATTTGTTGTTATAGCGGTAACAGAAATATATCATCTGTCAAAATTTCAACTCTCCAGCTATCATGGTTCATATGATACAGCCTGGTGACAGACAGACGGACGGACGGACAGCGAAGTCTTAGTAATAGGGTCCCGTCTTTATCCTTTGGGCACGGAACTCTAAAAATGTGCAATTTCTCGTTAAAAATACCCAGTTAGAAATCGAAATGATAGATTATTTTGTGAAAATGATGCCATGAGTTTTTTTTTAGGGTTCCATACCCAAAAGGTAAAAAACGGGACCCTTTTACTAACACTTTACTGTCCGTCCATCTCCGTTCGTCTGTCTGTCTGTCACCAGGCTGTATCTCATGAACCATGATAACTAGACAGTTGAAATTTTCACAGATTATGTAAGAACTTACTTATTTCTGTTGCCGCAACAAAAACTAAAAACAAAATATAATCCCCGGAACCCTTCGTGCGCGAGTTCGATTCGCACTTGGCCAGTTTTGTTTTATTACTTGTATGTTTTAATCACTAGGTACATACATCACTACATAGTATAAAACAAAGTCGCTTTCTCTGTCCTTATGTCCCTATATCCCTATGTATGCTTAAATCTTTAAAACTACGCAACGGATTTTGATGCGGTTTTTTAATAGATAGTGATTCAAGAGTTTATGTGTATAATACATGCATAATATAGCCGTGCGAAGCCGGGGCGGGTCGCTAGTTGATTATTAAATAGGTACACACACACACGATAAAAAAGCGGGCACTTTTTTATCGTGCATACATTTTATACCTAAGAGTTTATCAGAATCTGACAGAGTTAAAGTCGTTGCCTTCGACCGTGCCTAATCAAAACTCATTGTTATTTGTTGGATAGTAAAATATATACGTTAAAGTTATATAGGTACAGTTCTTACGTAAAGTTTTATTCACTGTTTTATTGTATCAAAAGATTTTATAGGGGTTTCATTGAATTACATATAAATACCGTTTGTGCTGAGTGACCCTTCAAAGGGAGTGTTGAAGATCTGTCTTAAATTAGCTAACAATCCTTTTTACTGTAAAAAAGCAACCCTTGTAAGATCACTTTCTTGTCCGTCTGTCTGTTTGTTGGCCTCCCGCTGTTGGGCAAAGGCCTAACAAACATTTCTATGTAGTTTTAAAGTCCTAATTTCTTAGGGTTGTATTTTGGCTCAAATGTATGTGTCTCCCCTGCATATAAGGCAGGACAGGCAAATCGCTACCAAAATCTAAAATGAGTCTTTTTATTTTTAGGTAAAAAAATATTTTTCGTATATTTTTTACCAATATCCTTGGGGTACCTACAACAACCTATAGGGATTGCATGGTGCTGCCAGGTCTTAGGCGGTGTTATTAGCTGACATTCGGTCAGCCAATGTACTTTCAATGGTCAAAAGTCTCTACCCACCGCGCCGTAACGTTTACAATCCTGTGCAGCATTATTCGAACATTATAACAACGTAACCTGTAGATCGAACCCACGTCGGTTGGTGTAGCGGGTGGCGGCGTATACCACTCACACAACTAAACACATAGCTAACATGTTGAAAATAATAATCACACTGAGTACTTTTAATTCAAGTATTTAAGTTTGTGTGTAACGTCTATTAGAAGAAGGTCGTAAGTTCAATACTTGTTTATAGTATTATTGTAGTAAACTGATGATACTAATGACCCATACTGTACAGCTATTAGAGCTGGAGGGACAGGTCAGGAATTGCTGCTGTGGAATTGAAGTCGGGGCTCTCGACCGGTGGAGTTTACTGGATAAACCTCTGGCCGCCCACCACTTTCAGGCCAGTAATTAAGCAAAGCTGCTCCCTCCACCCGGGGGGGGAGGGATGATAGATAAGGCTCATTTCTCCAAGCAGTTTTACTTCTGGGCTGTGTTGTCTTCAGCTCAGAATATGTGAACTTGTATGCCTACTGTAACATCCATATGAATGCAAATGAATGAAATGATATTGTTCCCAGGATACGTACACCGACGTGCCTGTGACGCCGGCGTCTGATGATGAAGAGCATTGCCACTGGAAGCTGCCGGCTCAGCCTCCCAGTGCGGTACCGCAGCTTGTCATCGCGCTGGTGTTGTGTGGATTTTTTATGGTAAGTACATTTTACTAAGGTAAATAAATAAATATTGCAGGACATTCCACACATCGCCATCTAGCCCCAAGCTAAGTTACTAGACTTGCGTTATGGGTGCTAAACAACGGATATTACTTTTCTTTTGTAAATATATACTTATAATACATAGAAACAACCAGACCACAGACAAATCTAAGCATAAATACATGTCTGAGGCGGGAATCGAACCCGCAACCCCGTGTAATGGCAGTCCAGCATGATATAAATAAATAATTAAAAAAAAAATGTAATGATAGAATATTTTTGTTTTATTAGGGTTCCGTGCCCAAAGGATAAAAACGGGACCCTATTAATAAGACTTCACTATCTCTCCATCTGTCCGTCTGTCTGCCATCAGGCTGTATCTCATGAACCCACGTCCCAGTTGGCACAATGGTTACCATGCCGGACTGCCAAACACAGGGTTGCGGGTTCGGGTTGGGCCACAGACAAGTATTTATGCTTAGATATTTGTCCATAAAGAACCAGTTTCTGACCGTTATGGATTTCTGTTGCCACTATAACAACAAATACTAAAAACGGAAAAAAAAGTTTGGCTCCCATACAACATGGCACGGAACCTTTCGTGCGTGTGTCCGACTCGCACTTGGCCGGTTTTTTATATAATATAAGTGCCATCCAAGTGCCATCATTCGACACAATATTTTCAAAAATCAATAAAACCAGTTTTTGACCGTTTCGAATCGGAAAGCTTATTGCGGTAATATAGGTACAGCTACCTCAGAGTTGCGTGTTGGTTGCTTACATAGGCGTTATTTGTTGTTTAGGTCATCGAATTAATATCCCTTTCTCCCAAGATATTATACGTACGTAGTGAGAAACTGTTTACACCCTTCTATCTATATATACCCACCATCCGATCTTACACCATGCCTGTTAAGTCTGATAAACGGTTATTTAGGTAATTTGTGTAGTTTACTCTTGACGGGTTGTAAAGGTATGAATGTTAGTTCCTTTACAAAAGCTAGAGGATAGTCCGGGAGTCTACTGCAAGAAACCCTACATCATAAAAAAATAGAACCTGCATGCATACCCTGTAAGGGTAGTCGACCTTAAATAGCTTCTTCTTATTTTGGTCGGCCGAGGCTTATCTTGGCAAGTTTTTCGCAATGGTAAAAAAATGCTGCGTAAATATATAAAAAAGGTCATCAAAATTTTTTATGACTATGTTAAGGTGAAAGGGTACCTGCACTCTCTCCATACAAACGTAGTCGACTGTTTCCTTCCTGGATAATGCTACTATGGCAAATATTTTTGTTACATAAAACCTATAACAACAACCTAACCGCAACCTTCTGCAACGCAGAAGGTTGCGGGTTCGATTCCCGCCGGGAACAAGTATTTATGCTGACCATAAATTCTTGTTTCTGGTTCTGGGTGTTTCCTATATGTATAATATGTATATATTTGCAAAAAAAAAAAGTATATAAGTAGTTTATCCGTTATCTGGCACCCATAACACAAGCATTAAGTTGCTTAGCTTGGGGCTGGATGGCGATGTGTAATATGTCCTGAAATATTTATTTATTTTATTTTTTATTTATAACTGCCATGACTATAGATTCCACGAATCAGGCTCAGCCTTGTGTGGAATCTCCAGGAAGAATATGAAACTCTGTAACTCTATATTGGTAAATAAAGAATTTGAATTTGTATTTGAAAAAAAAAATTAAAAAAATCGAAGAATTCAATGAAAGTTGTATGGTAGGATAGTGGCCATTAGAGGCCTCCACAGGACAGTTAATTCCACTGTCCGCTGAACAGTTGATTTATTTATTTATGTAATTTTTTTAGTGATTGTACGACACGTTATGTGGGTTTACAGAATCTTAATTCTGGTTATTTTTTGTTTTTATTCTGACTTTGTACAAATGATAAAACTTAATGGTATGGAAATGGTAGATGACGAAGCGGCCAAAGATGTAGCACGCTTTCCTAGAAGATACCTGTTCACTCGCTAACTCTGTCGTAGTTAAACCTCAGATTGCAGTATATTTCTTCCAGATATGTGAAGTAATAGGTGGGTACCTAGCCGGCAGCCTGTCAGTGATGTGTGACGCGGCGCACATGCTCAGCGACTGCGGTGGGTTCGCGCTCGCGCTGCTTGCCTTCCACTGCGCCAAGAGGGAACCGGACTCTAACATGACGTACGGGTATAAGAGGGCAGGTGAGTTAGAATAGAATATAATAGAATATAATATTCAAACAAACACACGACATAATATACACACAAATAAGAAACAAAAAGAGATTTTTTTCTATAAAAAGTATATTAGGTTTTTTTAAATAAGGCTTCATGGTCCTTTCCTAAACTATAAGAGATAGCTAGAAAAATACATAAGGATGCTGATTTTTGCTGATGAGAAAACTAGAAAAAGGCGCTATTTCCTTTGATTATTCAAATATAGAAACATTTTTTTTGTAAAATTATCGGTTTGGTGTTCTGGCTAGTTCAATTTCGAAAATCTACGTGAAGACTCATCTAAAAGTTTTTTTTTATTTATTTATTTAATTTAGGAAACTCAACAGCTAGAACATAATTATATAAACTGAACAACAATAGAAAGCCAATTACAGAGTTCCACGCATATAAAACATAAAAAGTAATAACATTTTAATGAAATTTTCTCATTCACCAGAGGTACTCGGCGCAATGGTATCAGTTCTCCTAATATGGATCCTGACGGGCGTGTTTGTCTACGTGGCCGCTGTGCGATTGCACACGGGCGAGTATAGCATACAGCCTGACATGATGATGATAGTCTCGGGGTGCGGCGTCGCCTTCAATGTCATCCTGGCGCTGGTGCTGCACGGCTGCGCTACTGATGCCGGTGAGATATTATATAAACTTTTAAATTAACTCACCGCCCTTCGTAACTTACCCAGTTCACACTTTAACACACCCTCATCCCAACATAACTTACCTATTCCTTACATTGTAGTGTAACAATACAGGCAAGTGAAACCAGTGGTAAAAATTATAGACAAAACTGTAATGTAAACATAGTAATTTGAAATTGCATCGCACCTGCACCGATAAGAAGATGTGCCAAGGGCAAGGTTATACAGGAATCAATATTGTACTAGAAGGTCATGTGACGTAGTATGTACCTAGATTTATTAGTATAAAAACCTCTTGTTTTTATTTAATAAATATTCAGTAAACACCATACATTCAACGTGTTAATAACTCTCTCTCACAGCCAATCTCCATCATCACACACAACATAACTCACACACTTTCCAACATATCCTATCCTACTTCCCCACATAGCTCACCCACTTCACAAAATAACTCACCCTAATCACAACATAACTCACCCTCATCCTAACATAACTTACCCATTCCTCATAACTCACACACTTTCCAACATATCCTACTTCCCCACATAGCTCACCCACTTCACAAAATAACTCACCCTAATCACAACATAACTCACCCTCATCCTAACATAACTTACCCATTCCTCATAACTCACACACTTTCCAACATATCCTACTTCCCCACATAGCTCACCCACTTCACAAAATAACTCACCCTAATCACAACATAACTCACCCTCATCCTAACATAACTTACCCATTCCTCATAACTCACACACTTTCCAACATATCCTACTTCCCCACATAGCTCACCCACTTCACAAAATAACTCACCCTAATCACAACATAACTCACCCTCATCCTAACATAACTTACCCATTCCTCATAACTCACACACTTTCCAACATATCCTACTTCCCCACATAGCTCACCCACTTCACAAAATAACTCACCCTAATCACAACATAACTCACCCTCATCCTAACATAACTTACCCATTCCTCATAACTCACACACTTTCCAACATATCCTACTTCCCCACATAGCTCACCCACTTCACAAAATAACTCACCCTAATCACAACATAACTCACCCTCATCCTAACTATTTCGCCTTCTCGTGACCTTTCTCATTCTATTGACTATTGCAACACGAAGGAAACGACCGCGACGACGACGCGACGAGGAAAGAAGAATTAAAAAATTGCGCGACCCGGGAAACTATGACCCACTTTTCAACGTCTCGAAATTTTATATCTATGCTAATCTATACTTATATTATAAAGCGGAAGAGTTTGTTTGATTGTTTGTTTGTTTGTTTGAACGCGCTAATCTCAGGAGCTACTGGTTTGAATTGTTGAATTTTTATTTTTGTGTTGGATAGTCCATTTATCGAAGAAGGCTTTAGGCTACTTTTCATTTTGATATTCCCACGGGATCAGGACTTAGGGACTTGAGACAAACAAAACATAGGGGCATGGTCGATCATGGCAGTTATAAGATTTATGCAACAAAAATATTTGCTCTAGTGTCAGTATTCAGGGAGGAAACAGTCGACTACGTTTGTATGGAGAGAGCGCCGGTACCCTTTCCTATTAAGGCGGGAATCGAACTCGCAACCTACTGCGTCCCAAGCGCCACAGAAGTCATATTATTATAATGCCAAGTCCAACCTTGATTCCACAAAAAAATAACAGCTTTATATTTTAATTACAATATAAATATGTACATGTATTTATTAGTTGGCATGAATATTTCATTGTTGTCGAATACGTAAGTGTATTCAGATGCGACGAAGACGACGGGGTGCCAAATATGTTTGCATATCTAATGCGGTACTGTATCTATTGTCTCAATTTATATACCTACTAGCTGCCCTCCGCGGTTTCACCCGCGTAACTCCCGATCCCGTGGGAATATCGGGATGTAAGCTATCCTATCTCTCAAGTTGGATCGAACTGCACATGGTGTGCGAATTTTATTATAATCGGTTAAGTGGTTTAGGAGTCCATTGAGGACAAACATTGTGACACGAGATTTATATATATTAAGATTCATTTGTTACGTATCTATACCTACTTCTTTTTAATTGAAATGTTACTTATCTTCTTTCCTATGTATATAAAATTCTCGTGTCGCGGTGTTAGTGCCCAAACTCCACTTAAACGGCTGAACCGATTTGTATGAAATTTTGTGTAGGTATCCTACTAATATTATAAATGTGAAAGTTTGTGTGTGTATGTATGTTTGTTACTCCTTCACGCTAAAACTACTAAACCGATTGCAATAAAATTCGGTACGTCGATAGCTGGAAGCCTGAATTAACATAAAGGCTACTTTTTATGCCGATATTCTCACGGGATCGGGACTTACGCTGGTGTAACCGCGGGGCGCAGCTAGTATAATCTCGTTAGGTCTGAGAATCGAACAACATCTATTTTTTATTTTTTTCCTTTATTTTTTTTTGTAAATGTCAAAACAACGTTTGCCGGGACAGCTAGTTAATATATATAATTCTACTGTACGTGTGTATGTCACTGAACTTCTCCAAAACGGCTGGACCGATTTGAATGAATTTTTTGTATGCGTTTGTGGTGCCCTGGATGGTTTAGATTCACAAATCAGCCCGGTTTTTTTTAAAATGGCATAACAACTTTTACCGGGACAGCTAGTAGTATATATATAAAATAGCGACCCGCCCCGGTTTCGCATGGATAGCAGAGGAAAATCAATCATAATCGCTTTTGCGCTTCTGGTATTTAGATTTTATAATGTAAAATCTATTATTGAAACAAATCCCAAAAAAACAACCTTTTCCAAAAATGACTGATTTTCATGAACCGTTATAGCTAGACAGTTGGTACGGAACCCTCCGTGCGCGAGTTCGACTCGCACTTGGCCGGTTTTTTCATCGTATCACAGTCTAACAGTCAATAACAGATTCGCACTATATTATGCATCGCAAATATTTTGTCAAAGAGTAAATGAGACAGAAAAAATGAAGAGAGAAGAGAGAGAGGGAGAGTAAGATTATTTTACTTTAAAACATCCATACGGCAAGACACTCGAAGTCTCCCATCCTACGTAGCCTAACCGCTATTAACGCATCCTGGATTCGGAAACTGAATGTGATCTGTTTGCGGATGAGTGGAGATCGATATTGTCAGTGTGTTTGATGTTTTGTGACAGATAGGCATGCTATCAAATTTTGAAGAAAAAAAAAATGCGTTATTCAATTTTTTGTCTAAGTCAATTAAGATAAGAAATGGTAATGTATCGTTATAATTGACTATCACTAAATAGTATAAAACTAAGTCACTTCCCGCTGCAGACAGCGGTTTTAACAGCAGTTTTAAAGATCTAAGCACACATAGGGACAGATCCCTATGTGTGCTTAGATCTTTAAAACTACGCAACGGATTTTGATGCAGTTTTTTTAAATAGATAGAGTTATTCAAGAGGAAGATTTTCGTACATAAAACAAAACTACAACGCGTACAAAGTCGCGGGCAATAGCTAGTAATAAGTAAATCGACTTTATTATTTCTTCTTCACCAGCTCATCACCACACTCACGGCGGAGCTCCGTGTCCTTCGCACGGCCATTCCCACGAGACCGACCAGGAGCCGCGATTCCGTCTGTCCCGCCGCTCGGACAAGCCCAACGGGCTCGTCAACGGGGAGTACAGTCTTAAGGACCTATCCAGTGCGGAGGCTAACGTCGCTTCTGCAAGTACTAGGTTAGTTATGTGGGGAAGTGGATGAGTTGTGTGGGGAAGTGGGTGAGTTATGTGGGGAAGTAGAATTAATGGTGTTATGAGGTCAGTGACCGATCAGGAGCCCAGATTCCGTCTGTCCCGTTTAAGTTAGAAAATGAATGAGTTGTGTTTGGAAGTGGGTGGGTTGTGCGAGAAAGTAGAATTTTTTGTTACGAAGTCAGTGACCAATCATGAGCCCCGGTTCCGTCTGTCCCGTTTATGTTAGAAAGTGAATGAGTTGTGTTTGGAAGTGGGGTGAGTTGTGTGGGGGAAGTGAGTGAGAAATGTAGAGGAGCCAGATGATTTGTGTTAGAAAGTGGGTCAGTCGTGTGAGGAGGTGGGTGAGTTATGTGGGGAAGTGAGAAGAGTTGTGTTAGGAAGTGGGTGATTTATGTGGGGTGGTGAGATTCGTGGTGTTGAGAAGTGGGTGAGTTATGTGATGAATTGGGAGAGTTATATGAGAAAGTGGGTCAATAATGTTTGGGAAGTGCGTTAAGAATTCATTGGGAAGTGGGATGTATGTTATGAAATAATTTGAAATACTAGAATAATTTATATAAATTTTTATTTGTTTAACAGGAATATAAATCTGCGTGCAGCTCTAATTCATGTGATCGGTGATCTTATACAAAGTTGTGGTGTTCTGTTAGCGTCAGTTCTTATCAAATTCTATGTAAGTCATTATTTTGTTTCACATGTACTCGGCTTTTTATTTCTAGAAATATTTTCAGCTGAACTTCAGCTTTTTACCCGACTGCAAGGAAAGAGTTATGTTTTTTTACGCCTGTCTTTTTATGTTTGTTTGTAATATTTTTATTCTCTCATCAGCCAAACCACTCGTCGGATTTCTTTAATTAAGGTGTCGTTAGATTTGGCTCATTAGTCGATGTGCTCTTAGATAGGTGACATTAAAAATTAATAAATATGGGGGCTAGATTTCATTGTCTAAGTTATAAAAAAAAATTAATCTTTTTTTCCACTATGGGTATCAGATTTCTTTCTAATATATGTTATACAGGGTGATTTTTTTATGTGGGCCTTCAGGTTCAGGACTATATCCTAAACTATAAGAGATAGCGAAAATGCTGAAAGAAGTTGCGTGCCCGATTTTGATAAAAACTAAAACTGCATCGTTAGATTTTTGAAAAACTCATCACCCTAGCCAGGAATCGAACCTGTTGATTTTGTAAAAAATATATATATATTTTTATACCAATCAAAATTTAACCGATTTTAATCAAATTTTCACACTGTGTGCAGTTTGATCCAACTTGAAAGATAGGATAGCTTACATCTTAATTTATCCTGATATTCCCACGGGATCGGGAGTTACGCGGGTGAAACCGCGGAGCGCTGGTAGTTTATTTTAAATGGCAGGTCGGCGTTACACATGCCTGATGGTAGGTGATGATGCGAAAACCTAATCTTTTCAATAATGTATGTTATTTCCAGCCGGCAGCAAAGATAGTCGACCCGATCTGTACGTTCGTGTTCAGCGTGCTCGTGCTGCTGACGTCAGCACGTGTCGTGCGCGACGCGCTTGGGATGCTCATGCAGCGAGTGCCGCCGCATTTTAGGTACGGCTATTGTGTTAAATCTAGCCGGCTGGGAAGATAGTGGACCCGATCTGTACGTTCGTGTTCAACGTGCTCGTAATGCTGACGTCAGCACGTGTCGTGCGTAAAAGTAACCCATTTAAGTGGCGCAATGTAACGTTATTGTAATCCGCCATTCCAGAACATAATTTTCTAACTTCTAATGAATATAGGTTTACAATACATATGTGTAATTTATTAGTGGGGTCACTTTTGATGACTGATTCTGAGTATTATTATATATCTTTTTAGAGGCATTTTTTATTTTTATTTGTTTTTTTTGTATATAAATAACATGTTTATATTATTATACCAGGTATCGTGAGGTTGCGACGTCGCTGGCAGGCGTGTGTGGCGTGCGACACGTACACTCGCTGCACGTGTGGGCGCTCTCCACGCACCACGTCGTGCTCACTGCACATATTGCAGTCGGTTAGTATATCTACGGCGTACCGCGTCTCGTGAGGGCAAAAGACATGGTGCACGACCATATTATAGTAGATAGCGACCCGCTCCGGCTTCGTACGGCTATATTATGCATGTATTATATAAAAACCTTCCTCTTGAATCACTCTCGCCCAAATACTGAAAGGCTACTTATCTTTTCGACTTCGTTAAGCGTTAAATATTTTTAAGTTGGATTTAAATTTTTAGTGGTATTCACAAAGGCTATTTACGAGATTTAAGATTATACTTAACAAAGCAGGCCTAAACTTTTACCAAATGGCAACATTTTAACAAAAAAGTTCGTTTTCTATTACAATTTTCTGCTTGATCCGTGATTGCTAAAAACAAGTTTCGTTTCACGCACTAAACTGGAGTAAAAGTTGATACATTTAATAAAAATAAACGTTTCTTTACACTCTGTGATTGAAAATATTTGACAACAAAATAAATATTATTTTGTTTATTGTTTACAAGTTTTTTCGATTTCGAGTTGTTCTACGTGAATAAATATTACTGTAACTATTAAAAATGTCTAGCGTTCCGAAACAGAAAAGGGGCTGCAACTACACAGCCCCAGAAAAACAAATATTGGTGGATTATTCACACATACTCAACGGGCCTGCATAAATATTTTCATATTGTATTTTCTTCTGTATTTTGGAACATCTTGGAAAATAAGGAGACATACGGTAAAAAAAGGAGTGTGGTGGAGAGTTGCTGAGCAGTATTAGAGCAGCTAAAGGATGGAGAAACGTCACTGGATTTTAAACTACTTCCCCGTCAGTTTTCACTACGACCAACCAATTATGGCAAGCTGGAGATGACGAACGGTGTTTTTAAGTGAATGCATATTACTGTGAAGTGTCTAGCGTTACAAATAAAAAAAGGTGCTGCAACTACACAGCCCCAGAAAAACAAATATTGGTGGATCTTAATCACAATAAGTAGGTTTTATAAACCTATACCAATGATCAACTCGACGGGCCTATCTGCTTAGTTAAACTCATATTGTATTTTCTTCTGGATTTTGGACCATCTTGGAAAATACGGAGACAAACGGACAAAAAAGAAAGTGCTGGTAGAGAGTTGCCGATCAGTGTTGAGCGGCTAAAGGATGAATAGGTGTCACTTGATTTTAAACAGCTTCCTCGTCAGTGTTCACTCCGACTAATCAACTAAGGCAAGCCCGAGATGAGGAATGGTGACTTCCCCCTGGAACACTGGGGACCACGGGGTCGCTACTCTCCGACACCTCACCTCAAGGTGCCCTGTGGACGTGTACTTATTATTATTTCTGTATTAAATTCCTGTTTAATTTATCGATTATTGTTTTATTATAGACTAGTTAATCATGACCCCTCAGTATTTTAAAACCCAAAGGTTTCAGTGGACTATTAGGCCTTCTGTACCTAGAGAGCGAGTCTTTTCATATAACAAACATTGTAAAGCATAGCGGACCTAATACGAAGCTTTAACTTTCCATACAAATTTAGTTTAGTGAGAGTAATGTTTCTGAAAAAACTCCCATTATGGGCTCTGTTAAATATCAATGAGTAATATGGTGTATTCATAACTGACCTCCCGGTGCTGATATCTTGGATCTAGTGATAAAACCTGGAAGAAGGCTTTAGGAACACATTGTCTCAACAAGATAGGCCTATCATGCTTGGGTGTGCTAAATTATCTGATTCCAGGGTCAGATGATAACGATAGGCACCTATCATATAAACTAGATAGACCTCTAGTACTATTTGGAAAAGGTAAGTACCTAGGTAGGTACCTATTTCGTCGTTTGAATTATATTAGGTATTTGTTACATTACGCTTATAAGTAAAAAAAACTCGTGAGGTCTTCAGGGCGAAGTACTATTTATTTAAGACTAACTGCACCCCGCGGTTTCTTTTCTGAATAATTTTCTGCCCAATTTTCTTTTTTTTTTTCATTAGAACCTTCTCTTGTCAATAAGAAACACAATAAAAGAAAAATTAGTGAAATTGATCCAGCCGTTCACACGTGATGCCGTGACTAAGGAAAATAATCCATCAATTTTTATATTTAAGATAGCTTCAAAGCACTCTTAAATTTGTCAACCACTTATGATAAATAAGTGGTATTTATGTCAGCTGTCAAACGCTAATTGTCGTTTCTGTATACCAAATTAACTTAAATTAACGAATAAGTGGGACTTAACAGCATGGCCTGCTAAATTTTAAGTGGTGTTTAAATTTACGTTAAGTGTATGTTAGCTATTAAAGCGTACGCTTAAATATCAATTTAAACGCCGCTTAAGATTAAGTAGCCTTTCAGTATTCGGGCGTCTATCTATTAAAAAAATCCGCATCAAAATCCGTTGCGTAATTTTGAAGATTTAAGCATACATAGGGATATAGGGACAGAGAAAGCGACTTTGTTTTATACTATGTAGTGATTATGCATCAAGGGCATAAAGCAATGTCTTATGTTGTGGGTGGCATATTGAACCCCGAGTGTAACGAGGGACTCTCGGGTTAACTCAACTCAAGTTTAAAGTTCTGAGCGAAGCGAGGGAGTTATGTAGAGTCCTGAGTGAAGCGAGGGGTTCAAGCCGCCCAAGACGAAGACATGCTTTATCCCGAGGTGCATACTCTACTTTTCATACAGTCAGTCCAATTTTCTTTTTTTAATTCTTGTGGTGGCCAGTTCCTTACTTGAAAAAAATCCAGTTAAAAAAAATGGGGCAATGAAATGGTAGCATGATGGTAAATATTTGGTAGGTATTATAGGCAAAACCTATTTGCTTAGACCTAACGTAACAATCAAAATAAAAAACATTAAACGAGGCCTGCTAGATTTTTGTAGACCAATCAAATGACTTATTATTGTTATTATAAATAAAACCTATTTGCTGAGACCTTCAAAATTAAAACCAAGAGTTTTCACACGACTTTCAACGTTCCAAATTCAAATCACTTTATTCCCTTGGGAGTTTCATACAACATTACCTCCCTTGGGAATAAAGTCTTGCTTTAAGTTGAGGTTAATAGGGATGCAGGCTGCAGGTGTGAAAATAATATTAATATTTATTTTATTTTACTATCCAATCTACGTATTGATTTTCATCTTCCACCAGACAGATTTGTACCACACGCTAGGCCGAAGGTGTCGCAGTACGCCCGCTGGAACTCGTATAGTAGTGTAGTTTTATTATTTCATTTTATTTTCCATTTAAATTTTTTAAATAGTTTCTTTCTATATTTGTTCTCAGATTCTCTAACAGATGGCAGCGCGATCCTGTCCCAATGTTCGCGTATAGCGCGCAACGCGGGCGCGGCCTCAGCCACGTTCCAGTTGGAGCTGTACACGCCGCGCATGCGTCGCTGCGCCGACTGCCGCAACCCGCAGCCGCCGCTAGACTACTTGCCCACTCTTGCGCAACAACACGTGAGTAACACACTACAACTGACATTCAAAGGAATTATTAAGCAGTGGCCAATGACAAAGTGTTGTCTTTTTTAAGCTAGTTGATTGAATCAGGCGTTCTTTTCGGAACTCCATATATAAAGGACCAGCTATTTTAACCAAAATCTGAGTGTAGGTTACGTAAATATAAAGGCACTTGTCATCAGAACATATTTTAATCATATAAATTACATACCCATCGGCATTATTTTACCACAACGCTTAATCCACTCACTAAAAGGAATTAAACTAATTAACTCAAATAAATGGTACGACCATAAAAAGGTTCGGACATCATGAAGCTACTGCGACAGAATGAACCACGTTCATTTTATTCCTATTTATAGTATTTATACAAAACAGTAGTCAAGATGGCGGCGCCCTGACGTATACATCAAATGAAGCACTGTATTGTTGACTTCCTTTAGTCGTTTTCGTTTTGTTACTGACACATATTTGTAATGGAAGTATTAATATTTAGTTTTTAGTTCCGAGCCTAATGCCAAAACACAAAATGCAATGTGCACCGCCCACTCTTGCAAAGGCATGCAATGAGGACAAGCAAAAATTAGTGTTAGTGACACCATCCATTAACCACGACACTGGAACAATTTTTTTAGGTATTCATACACAAAGGGTAACAACGGGACCCTATTACTAAGAATTCACTGTCTGTCTGTCTGTCACCAGGCTGTATCTCATGAACCGTGATAGCTAGAGTGTTGACATTTTCACAGATTATGTATTTCTGTTGCCGCTATAACAACAAATACTAAAAACAGAATATAATGGTGTGGAACCCTTCGTGCGCGAGTCCGACTCGCATTTGGCCGGTTTCGCACCCGCCCCGGCTTCGCACGGCTATATTATGCATGTATTATACATATAAACCTTCCTCTTGAATCACTGTATCTATTAAAAAACCGCATCAAAATCCGTTGCGTAGTTTTAAAGATCTAAGCATACAAAGGGATATAGGGACGGCGAAAAGTGACTTTATTTTATACTATGTAGTGATTCTATAGTGTAAGTTTTCGTTTATACACTAGTTCAATAAAACACAACACGAGAACGATACTCTATTATTTCTTATCAATATAAAAAATATCCTGTAACTTCGCAAAAGTTTAATATACATTTTCTTTTGTTTCAGATCGCATTCTAAATATTTCGTGTTGTTTGAAAATTTTTAAAATTGCATGACCAAAAAAATAGAAAACACTTCAGAAAATGATGACTAAAAAAACACAGATATTTGACTTCCAAAAAAAAGTATTAGGAAAGTATTTTTAGTGCCAATATTAAAAAAAAAACTTAATGTATTATAGTAAAAAAATGTTGTTTATTATATTTTAAGTTGGGATTTGTAGTGACTTATTTCTAACCAATCAGCATCCATGTTAATACAGGACGAATTTTATACTGGACGCTGATTGGTTGATTTATATACCACAATGCAATATGACTTCAGGCTGGTAAGATTTCATAAAGGGCCCTACCTCACTGGGACGCCATAGCGATGTCGCCGGCTACGTATCCATAGCTATTTCTGGCTATCCTAGCTCCCCAAATAGAGTAGCCACCGGCTACTGTCAATTCAATTCAATTCAAGTTTTTGTTACTTATGTCGTTCTGTATAGCTTAAGCTAAACAATTCTGCCAATGACACGAGTTCCTGTCTGTCACAAAAATCAAGCGTCCTTACTCATTCGCGACTCGTTGGACACTTTCTAAGATCCCTGTATAGCTGGTTAATGGATAAAAAGTATATTATATCAAATTAAATGAGTCAATAAATATTATGCAAATGGGTTGACTAAAAAAAATCAGTCCAGAATGATTAAAAAAATCACTGGTTTGGTTAATAGACAAATTACTGGCTACTGTGGCTAAGTCGCGCGTCGCCAGAGTATCCAGTCGCCACAGCTGGCAGAGAAACCGCCCGGCGGTTTCTTCATACATTTTTAATATAGCGCCATCTATCTTGATGAATTAGTTTATCAACTGGCAGACATATGACGCCATATTAAACCTCATCGTTCGTAGCTACGCTTCCAAACTAGCGTCGTCGCCAGATGAGTTAACTTCCATACATTTTAATACGAATTAGTTTTATACGTAGTCGGCGACGTGACCATAGCGTCTTGGTGTGAGTTAAGGTCCTAAATGTACCCGTTTGAAGTTAGTTTGACGTCACAAGATGGCGCTCGGTTTTGGTGAAAGACTAGATATTTATTCATTATATAGAGGTGTTAGGTAGCTATAGACTTGTTATAGTTTATAAGGAAACTAGTTTAGTCCCACGGGAACCCGCGTTGATCACAATCCCGTGGGAATTTACAAAAAATCAGATTTATAAAACCCTAAATTATTAATTTTCTAGACTGCGTTGTAGGAACAATCAGGCAACAAAAGTGCAGACTCACAAGCTAAGCAACTAGGCTTGTGTTATGGTGGCCAGACAACGGATAGAATACTTTTATTCAAATGTTTTCAACTCAAGCAAGATTCTAATATCCTGCTCTAGTTGAAGTTAAAAGTCTTTCAACTCATGAATTCATAAAAAAAACGTAATTAGATTGAAAATATTCCAATAATAGTAATTTTAAAACTCCGGTCTGCAATTTTGCTGTCGACTGTTCGTTTTATTAAATGATTATTAAGTATCAAGCCATTTAAAAGCATATATTATAGGCCAATATTGACTTAATAGCTAGTATTATGAGGGTTTGAAAATATGACGAAAAGTTTTGAAGAAAAAAGTTCTGCGCTCTTCTTGGCTCAGATTTTGTTGGATTGGAAAAAGTTTTAAAGGACTCAACTGAAACTTCTTTTAAAATATATAGTCTAGTCCAGATAAATAAGTACATACATAGTTATTTTATTTTTATGTGTTATTATTTTATTCAAAATTAAAACTATTTTTTGTGTTTACCTTTGTTTTTTGGCAAAACGAAAAAAGTATATTTTATCTTCTATTTTTTATGTGTTAATTTATTCAAAACTAGCTAAGCCCGGTATTTTAAGATTTCAGCTATTTATATACTTACTTAGTTACATAGCAATCGGTGCAGCCATCCTCGAGTAATGTTAATTTTTTTCTATTTTTTTTATTATTTTCGGTCTAGTGAACTGGTAGTATCAGTATTTCAATAAAATATATTTAATTTAAAAGAAATATCAGAGGGTCCTTGAATTAAAGTAGAATAAGTGAAGTGATGATATTATATTTAAGTAATTAAATAATTAAACAGGGTGTTTGTTGTTGACACGTCAATTTATGTAATAACTTGTAAAATGTCGTATTATATGATTACAAAATTGGCCAATCAGTGCTGAGGCGCTGCTCGCTGATTGGTGCGTTTTGTGATCACGTGACCAACCCGCTATTAGAGTACTCTTCATAAGTCTGCAAGTGACAACTTATTAATATAAATATGGCATATTTAGCACAATAGAGACCTCTCCATATTTGTGCTTGATAATGATACTCAAAGAAACATTTTTTTGTTTTTTAAATTTAATTGTTTTATAAAAACTCTTGTTAGTTTTTTCTATAAGCAGCTGGCAGTACTTTGCCACATTAGCGCCCCCAATTAATCGCAGACTTATGTGACGAGCACTCTAGTCAATCAGTGCTAAGCCGCTGCGCTCTGATTGGTGCGTTTTGTGGTCATATGACCAATCCGCTTTAGTATTTTTGCCGTATCTTTTTATGAGCTAATTTAGACGCAATTTAGGTAGCTTATGAATTTCTTATTTAAATGTTTTAAATAATTTCCTGCTCAAGTAGTTTTTATTGCAATAGTTTTAGTAAATATACATTCCAACAAATACTTAATTTATACTACTATCTTTAATCAAACGGAGTTGCTAAAATGGAGGAACTGGCAATTTTTGAAAGGGTTAAAGGACATCATGAGTAAATATATAAGTATACACATAGAGATTGTGAATCGTAAGATGGGACCTAATGTTTTTATAAGGGATAAACAAAAAAAAACAGTCACATTCTGTCCTAAAGTGTCACGTATAACGCTGACACTGCGTTACGTGGACGCCCGTGATGCGTCCATACAAAATCGCCTACTCAGACGCATGACGCAGTTTCAGGCCTAAAGCTCAGATACAGCTCAAGACTTTTTAATACTTAGTGGCTAATATCTTTGAAACGTGATAAATTGGGACATTATGTGACAATATATTTTGTTTGTATTTATGATTTCTATCCAAATATACAGGTTGGACATTTAAATCGCGATTTTGTAGAATCAAAAATCAATTTTAGCTTAAGTCCGTAAAAAATTTAAGTCTCGATTTTAAAGCCCAAACTAGGTCTATTTTTCACGCAATCGATTTCTATTGTCGGAAAAATCGGTCAAAAATCTAAGAACTTTTGTTTCGATTTTATAGCCCACACTAAGTCCATTTTTCATTCAATTGAAGTGTCATTTGACTCCGTTTGATTAGTGATTATAGTATAGTAGTAGACAGTATTGAATAAAAAATTAATAGTATGTTTGAAATAGTTAAGATGTTACACCTGTTTAAACGCACGCGGCGTTCGTAAATACGTAGTTTACTGTAGAATAATATTTATATGACGAAGTTTATCTTCCAATTTTGTATTGTAAAAAGAATGGTGTCATGGAAATAACTAGAAGGTACTGTCAGGGAATAACATTGCATAACCACACAGAAAAAAAAAGGTTAATTTAAAGCAATAAATAATCCTCTATAGGCGCTATATAATAATTTCTTAGGTTTTAGTAAAAATCTTCAAATTTTATGCAGTATTCTTAAATTATAAGCAATATTCTTAAATGAAGAATACTGTTTATAATTGTCAGAAGAAATTATTCTATTGCGTCTATAGAAGAAAGATTATTTCTCACTTCAATAAACCTTTTTTTCTGAGCAACGTCACTAAGTTAAAGTGTGTATGTTTAAAAACATTTGAGACGAGATGGGTTGACTCGCCTGTTACGCAAAATTAATGCTTATGCACTTTTGTCCCCTGATAGTACCTTTGAAATACATTATGACCTCCGCTTCAAAGGATCCTGCCGGTTAGAATTTTTTGGAGGGTATTTCTAAAACTCTCTAAGTGTGAAACCATCTAGTGACCACTTAAGAGGATGACATGCCGTTGAATTTTTTGATGGATTTTTCGTTCCGGGGGATTTCTGTTTTCTTCCCTTAAATTACAACAAAATATTATTTTATTGATGTCAATCGCTTCAATAGTTTATATTCTAGGCTTACATATTTTATAAAAAAAGGGTGTCTTAAAGTGATTAAAAATAAATAAATAAATACAAGCCTAGTTTATAATGAAACTTGATATTAAGTTTTATCACCACGCCTTTGGAACGTAGTAAATTTTTGTTTACGTTCGAAAGGCCCAAGGTCTATTCAATTTGGGCCATTCAATCAAAGTACCCGAACTAATTGCACAAAACAAAAACAGAAAACTAAAATCGTACATATTAAGGGGAGAAAATAGATATTCCTTTTTGTACAGATTCCCTCTAGCTCGGGATTAGCCCTCTAAGTAGGTATTTAGTTGAAAAACTCCATCCAACTGTGTATATAGATATTATAACTAAGGCCACAGACGGCGGACTTTTTGTCCGTCAAAGTCCGATAAAGAATTGTCCTAGATTAACGACGCGGCAATGCGACGCGATATACATGCTGAACTTTTTCTAAACTATTTGTGATAACGAAAAAGGTATAAAAGAAGTATAATGATGCAGTTTTAATGTTTGTCGAAATCGGACATACGACTCAGCATTTTCCGATATCTCTTATAGCTTACGAAATGAATCTGAAAGACCATTTAAAAAAAATATGCTAATCGCGTCGCTTTGCCGTGTTTATCGTTCATCTAGCTAGGACAACGGGTAAGAACACGCTAACTTGCGTATTCTACCAGGGCCTATATTCACTAAGGTTCAAGTCGTTGGGCGCGCGTGATTAGGGGCGGAGTGGGGGCAATTTGATTTAGGTGGAAGATGTCAGAAACGAAGAAAGTCAATTTAGATTTTAGGTCAAAAAATCTCGTCCTAATCACGCGCGCCCGACGACTTGAACCTTAGCGAATAAAGGCACAGTAGGGAGATGGCACAGCTTACGTTGAAGTTTGTTTGTTGGTTCGGACAAAACTCCGTCGTTTGAACGCGGCCTCATTAGATTTAAGGAATACTTAAATGCAGGTTCAATTTTTACATATAAGTTAAGTTTATTTACAGGAAATGTCTGGATTTTTGTAACAACATTAGGTAAATAATTCTGTAAATTTGTCATCTTTTTGAAGAGGATAAGTTTTATTTTTACAGACTTAAAAAAAAAATTATTATTTTAAATTTAATTATTATAAACTTATATTTTTTAATTTTAAAATTACTTAACTACTTGGAATTAAGAGAAGAAATAAGGTTTTAAATTAATTTTATATTTTGATAAAGTACACAGGGCAGCTGTTTATTGCACAGACGACGAACTAATTGTCTTATATTTTTCTGTGACGTTTCCTCGCGGACAATAATCCCTTGTCTGCAGAACCCCCAAAACAGTTGTTACCAAAATCCCGATTTTTCCTAAGAAACAGCATAATAAATAAATATTTAAATAAATTAGATGCTTCTTGTAAAATTGAGACCATATTTAGCCAAATTGTAACCAAAAAATAAAATATTTTTATAAATTATAATAATCGAAAGTTGAATGTTATTTGTATTATATTGTAAGAGTTATTTTGTTTGTTCCTTGTTGTTTTAATGTTTTGTTTTTCCGTCCCTTACCATTGTGTTTGTTGTATGTAAATGTAATCAAATGTACTGAGAATAAATAATATGAGATTTCCGAGTTTTATTCTTTTATTTTCTAGTTTTTAACCTTATAATAAAGAATACGTTTGAGTTGCAACCGACCACGAATCCAAATTCTTCAATCTGTCTCTTTCTGTTAAAATTTGAATTATTTTGCTGTATGAAATAGTCGTTTGTTAGTAAACAGTACTAGGCAATCAGAAGTCAGTAGACGTTATAAATCACAATTATAATGTTGTCTCTCTCTTTCTTCAATCTTTCTCTTTCTGTTAATATTTGAATTATTTTTCCAGTATTTTTGCTGTATGAAATAGTCGTTGATCTGTAAAAAGTACTAGGCAATCAGAAGTCAGTAGAAGGTATAAATCACAATTATAATGGTATCTCTCTTTCTTCAATATTTCTCTTTCTGTTAATATTTGAATTGTTTTTCCAGTATTTTTGCTGTATGAAATAGTCGTTGGTCTGTAAAAAGTACTAGGCAATCAGAAGTCAGTAGAAGGTAGATATAAATAACATCTATAACGTTATCTCTATCTTTCTTCAATATGTCTCTTCCTTTTACCGTGTTTGATAGCAATTGGCCTGTACCAGGCTATCAGAACTCAGTAGAAGGTAACCTACATAAAATTTAAAATCAAGCTAGAAATATTTGAATTATTTTTCCAGTAATTTTGCTGTATAAAATAGTCGTTGGTCTGTAAAAAGTACTAGGCAATCAGAAACCAGTAGAAGGTAGATATAAATAACAACTATAACGTTTTTTATCTCTTTCTTCAATTTTTCTCTTTCTGTTACCGTGTAAAGTGTTTGATAGCAATTGTTTGTACCAGGCTATCAGAACTCAGTAGAAGGTATCCTACAAAAAACTGTCAGATATCTAATATTGTGAAATCATACTCGAGATAATTCAATTTTTTTTTCAGTATTTTTCAATACCTTGTTTTATTAGCGTATTTCTCTATTATCATTACTATTTTATCGGGAACTTAAAGCTAAATAAATAAAAAAGACACCATGTACTATCTATCAATAATTTATTAATATCAGAAGGCAATATTTCAATATTTACACACAATTACATCTCATCTCACTAAACTAGTAGGTAGATAATTACAACGCACTTAGTTTGTACGAGTTTATATCACAAATGCGAAATTAATAACATTATTAAAGCTATTAAATACAACAGATCAACATTGGGCGAAGATAGCAGCTGTTTAAGAGAACAGATCACCCACCAAATACATGTACTTGAGGCTTGATGGTTGCGGTTGAAGCCTACTTCTGTTATGTCTGTATGTCTGTGCACCTAAGAAATCAACTTTTTTTCTACGACGTTTTTTTCGAGGTTATGTTTAGGTACTCGAAAATCAGCTGTTACTTACACGGAGAGGTCATTAACCTTAAGATTATATTTATTTTTTAAGTTTTATCGGCTGTTCTAAGTCTGCATGGCCATTATTTAAAACAATCAGCTGATTTTCAAGTAAACATAGCCTCAAAAATTCTAAAAAATACTCTAATTTCCAAAAATGGTAGAACAAATGTTGAAGTAGAAGTGCCATTTTTCTAAAAAAGTAATTGTAATCTAATAATAAAAAATCAACGTGGTTTCAAATAAGAATCAAAACACTTGCTTAGAGTACCTATCAGAAGCTCCGCAAATTACGGAAACTATCTCCATACATTTTGTGCTAAAATCAAGTCAAACCTTTGTCTTAGAATAGCGGCAACGATTAGTCAACTATTTTCATAAATAGCTGGAATTTTCGAATCTTTAAGCAAGTAGAAAATGGTAGGGCCACAGATATAGATATATCTGTGGGTAGGGCTTTTTTCGCGATTTGCGGAGTTTATGAAGGCAAAGTTAGTGCTACATAGTACATAGTTACATAGTGATAGGATGCCTATTACTATGTAATTTAAGTAACCTTTTTATTATTTCTCAGGCTTTATAAAGGTTTTTAATAATTTAGATTCAAACTTAACTTGCGCATAGCTGCACTTACTGGCTCAGTCACAGTTCCGTGGGCTCAGTATTGCGTATCTTTCACCCAATGTCAATTAAATTCTACTTAAATTATTGCAACGTTCGTATTTATAAGGTCCCTTCACGGCTCTCGACACTCTTAACACAATTAAATATCTTGAGACAATTGGGATTGTCCAAATTTCCTTACAGAAGTAAAAACCATAGAAATGGTTTTTATATTATTTTCATTTTATATTAATTATTGAAGATACTAATTTGAATATTTTAGAGATTTGCTCACTAGTTCTTTGTTAATAATATTTCTGAACTTTTAAACGTGGTGACGTCACTAATGGCGTAATATCAATGTCTTCCATTGCCTAAGTTGTGTAGAAAAAAAGTGGGTGTTATTTGACTTTTTTATTTACTAAGGCACATGTCGATTTCCTCATAACGCCGATGGTGACATGGTCAAACATTTAATCGAAAATATGCTGCATCAACATTTATTTTTGATTATATGTTTATCTTTAATGTAGAAGTATTTCTCTAAATGGTTTTGTTTTAATAAAAAAATGAACAATCACAATTATATTTTTTGGTCGAGGCTTGAAGGAACCATCTTAACTGTACTTATTACTATTTTCATTATAAACTTAAAAAAGAAATACAATCACAGCCTACGGAACATAGTACTGCTTTCTTTTTATTACAACTTTTTTAAGGTGCAAATATGAGTCAAATGCTATTGACCTTTTTATGCACAGGTGGGATTTATAACACCATATCTTAAGTCGTTCTATCCTTAGAAATTATACCTATTTTGAGACTTTAGTTTATGGTAGGTACAAAAATACCGAGGTTATGTAGTAGGTATGATGTAAAAATATAACTTTGTGCATTCAAACTAGTAACAACAAAGCGGTTCCTATTTTATACCTAAATGCATCATACAAGGCTCACTTAACAAAACAATAGTTCCCAATATACCTCGCTAGATGGCAGCACGAGCGATTTTGGAACTAGTTTTTGAAAAATAAAAGCGATTCTAATCCCATTGCACTAGATCTAGATACATATTCCTCTCGGATACTCTTACTACTTAATAATATTCTTTAACATTTTTACATGAACTTTTAACATACACAACAATCAATTATTCGAGAAATTGACGTAAAATACTTATAAGATTTGAGATTCTTTTTAAGCGTAAGCGAGATTCAAAATATATTTGCCTAAGTAAAATTAAAAATACCTAGTAAATTCTTTAATTCAAACATTGTAACAGAAAAAAGTACTTTGCAGAGCATTTTTAGTTTGTACAGTATAATTTTAGAAACCTAAACTAAGGGTACGGCTTTGCCAAAGATGCATAACACATCGTACATCGAATATCGCACTGATGGCGGTGTAAACATGTCGGTTTACTCGCACATGGAAACTTAACACGATTTTGACGACCGACAGACAAGTATTTATGCTTAGATATTTGTCTGTGGTCTGTGTAATGTATTACACAATCAAGTTCAATCTTGAAGGAAAAACTTCGCTTGCGCGATCTAGGATCGACGATCGGCTTAGTGGCGCCATCTGTTGGTGGCGATGTGAAGCATCGCCACAAGTAGCTACTAGTAGTATACCTACCAACCATAGAGCAGGCCGTCATTCGGACGGAGTTGCGCGCTCGTTTGTTTTTTCTCTGTCTTCTGTCATGCATGAATAAAGTTTTTGGTTTATTTTACCGTAATTATTTCTCATTAGCGACGAGGATAATATTATTACAAACGCGTAAATATGTCTATCGAAAAAGTAGCAGAGTTTAATCCGAATAACGGCAATTAGGCAATATACATCGAGCGGCTCGAGTGCTATTTTGCAGTGAACAAGGTGGCACAGGATATGCAGCTACCGACATTGCTCGTAGCTATGGGGTATGAAGCGTATAAATTGTTAAGTAATCTCACCAGTCCATTGAAACCCAGCCAGAAGACATATGCCGAGATAGGGTTGAGAAGTTGGGAGTTACAGATGACAGAGTTCTCGATACGTTAGAGAGGGAAACTCATAAACACATAGATCAGCTTAAGCGCAGACCACGGAGTTCATTGTTCCTTCCACTATTGAGATCTGCAATGTAGAGCCAGTAACATCTAGCGACGCGACGGTGCCGTTCAGAGTAATCCGCCTCGGAGGTGGAAAACGGGCTAAAAGACGATCCTTTCCAAGATGGCGTCAAGCCATTCCAGATAAATCGCGGGTTAAGAAACAGATGAACGTATCTACAAAAATAACGAAAATCTTTTTTTTTCAGAAATGAGTTCTACCCGTGGTCCTACACGTTGTGGCAAAAGAACGTAACCATAAAATCAAAATTTAACTAGTTCGATAATAACGTAACGATTTAAATAAAATATAATGTATAGCCAAAACAACCTAAGTTGAGTACCATTAAAATGGTTTCTAATAGATTCTATTTCAGGTCCTTCCAAAACAACGTATTGACAAAAATGCTTCATTTAAATCCTAAACCAACGTGTTTTTTTGCATTTTTAAATGAGCCATTACAACGTATAAGCTTTTACTTCACTTTGGTTCTAAGCAATATTTGTAAAAATAGTTCGAAAAAGTAAGAACCAGGAGAACGTATGTCAAACAAATTTTTAAAAAATATTTATATTATCTATATTAATATATATTATCAATTTATTGTTTGTTCTTTTCATTCTCTAATAGCATATAAATATTTCCCCATACTTGTTTTTTTTAGTGAAGAATAAAACAATTGTTATTCTGTACTTCAAAGTTCAATATGACTCTCCTGTAATAAATTTTACAGGAGAGTTAAGAAACAGTGATTTTTATCACTTGTTTGGTTCTTATACCGCGAAATCTCCGCCTCCTTTGCCTTTACATAAGATATCCGTGCGACTCTATTTCAATACATTTGTTTTATCTATGTGCGACATTCGATGTGAGATGCATCTTCATATCTGTACGATTCGTAGATAGCGAAGCGGCGAAAGGAGTCATTTGGCTAAACTTTTCGCTTTAGCTACCATAAATAATATACAAAAAACTGAGTATTGAACGAAGCTTCTGTCGCCAATAAACCCAGTGGATACTTAGGATACTATTTATCCCGAAATTCCCACGGGATCGGGAATTACGCGGGAATAACCACCGAGCAAAGCTTGATTTACATTAATAATTATTGCATTTTAAAGCATTATTGTTGGTTTTAAACTATTTATTCGAATATCACTTGATATGTCTAACTCAACTACGCATCACAGACCATACATTCACTATTATTATTCTATTAATTGCCATTATTATTCTATTAATGGCTATTATTATTCTATTAATGGCCATAATTATTTATTAAATGGCCATTTTATTTATTTAATGGCTAGTTTTATTATTCTATTAACGACCATTGTTATAACATTAATGACCTTTGTTATTGTATTAATAGCCATTATTATTTATTTATTATTATTTGATTAACCATGATTGGCATGTTTGGCATTGATTGGATTGATTGGTTTTTACCTAATGATTGTTTTTAGTTACTATTTTGCAAGTAAATTGTTTTAATTTATTTTATAAGATTATATAAGTCCTTTTTCGCCTGAGATACAGGATTACCTAGTTCAGTACCTAGGCATATGTGTTATTTTTGTTCTCTTTAATATTTAGTGCTTAGTTTATTATGTAAAATGAATTTTAATAAATATATTTGTATATTTGTATTTGTTTTGTATTAACAACCATTGTTATTACATGAATGGCTATCTTTTTTTATGTAATGGCTAGTAGTATTAATATATTAACGACCACTATTATTTCAATTATGACCATTATTATTCTATTAAAGCCATTATTATTTATTTAATGGCTAGTATTATTATTCTAATTTATTATATTATTACATTAATATCCATTATTATTTATTTAATGGCCATTATTTAATTCATGTCTCTTATTATGTATTTAATGGCCAATATTATTTTATTAATGGCTATTATTGTTTAATTAATGGCTAATTTGTTATCTAATAGTTAAAAGTTATGATTAACTAGTAGTTCAACAAATGCTGGCACCTCGCAATAAATGCTGACATTCCGCATCAAATGCTGACATTCTATCTGCGTCATTCTCTCGATTCAGGCAAAATTTAGACTAGTATCGTGTTTAACTTCAATCTCGTGAACATGGTGCTTGTAGCAGCATCAAAATAACAACAAAAAACACGTTAAAATCTCGTTTTAAAATAACTAATATTGTTTAGTATTTTTTATGCTACGCAGAAGGTTGTAGGTTCAATTCACACCTCAAAACAAATATTTATGAACTGATGTTTGTTTCTGGTCTGGGTATAAGTATTCTATCCCTTGTCTGGCCACCATAACACAAGCCTAGTTGCTTAGTCGAGGGGCTAGATGGCGCTGTGTATAGTGTCCTAGAATATTTTTATTTAAACTAGTTAACTATGAAACAATGTACTACGGAATGCTTTTATGTACCTAGTTATTCTTAAAGTATACGCCGTTTTGGCTTCACACGACATGTGCATAAAGCCAGTATTAAGTTCAACTACTTCAATATTTCTATTTCATTCTTTCATCCCGTTTCGTTTTTTCCGATTTTTAACAAAACCTTACCGTGGAAATTTACATATTTCTCAACAATTTTGACACCGTTTATTCTGTGTAATTTTCATACAAACTATGTATGTTCTCCGCCTGCCAATCTTTAACGAAACCTCGCCGTATTTCCGACGGTTCTATTGTAGTTTATTCTGTGTAATTATCACAGAAACTACGTCCGTTTTAAATTCCTAGTCTCCGCTCGCCAATCTTTAACGAAACCTCGCCGAGGAAATGTACATACATCCCAGAAGGTTTTACTGCCATCTAATATGTGTAATTTTCATAGAAGTTACGTATGAATTTAACATATACTACCAGCTTGCCAATCTTTAACGAAACCTCGCCGTATTTACGACGGTTCTGTTGTAGTTTATTCTGTGTAATGTACATAGTAACTACGTAAGTATTCAATACCTAGTGTCCGCTTGCCTGACGACCGCTCCAGCTAATCTCTCACAGACCGCTTCTAGTTGCGCGTCCAGCATCAACGAAGCTATTTGATCGTCTGTCAGCATTTCCACACTGGAAACCAAATAATACTAATCTTAATATTTTATAGAGGAATATTTTTTTGTTATGTTTGTAACGAATAGTCACTATGGTGACTATACACAAGCCCATATGAGCGATATTATTGTTAAATACTCTGTTTCCGCGGGTAGTCGGTGGATGTAGGCGGCTCAGGACCGCTGTTTGTGGCGTCGTATGGGGGAAGCCTATGTCCAGCAGTGGACGTGTATGGGCTGATATGATTATGATGACTCTGTTTCCCAACCGGAACGGACGCATCGGGAACCGGACGCATGACGTCACACAATGGGAACCGGACGCATGACGTCACACAATATTACCATGACACTTTTTTGCGAATGCAGATGTTCCATCAATTTATTAGACGTTATCACGTCAAAAATTCAATCTGTGTATTGGGTATGGGAGTGTGTTTACCTGGCCATGCTATCAGTGTCCGAGTGCCGTTCGTCGGAGGAGTCACTACGGCGCGGGCGCGGGGAGGCGGCGCGGCGCGGGGTGCGAGGCGCAGACAGCGACCCGCGACGCTCGCCGAACAGGGACAAACCTGACAACATATACATAGATTCCTTACTAATATTATAAACTAGCGACCCGCCCCAGCTTCGCACGGCTATATTATGCATGTATTATACATATAAACCTTCCTCTTGAATCACTCTATCTATTAAAAAAAACCGCATCAAAATCCGTTGCGTAGTTTTAAAGATTTAAGCGTACAAAGGGATATAGGGACAGGAAAAGCGATTTTGTTTTATACTATGTAGTGATAGTGATGATAAAGGAACTCTGTTACGTTTTCACGCCTAAACAACTGAACCGATTTTGATGAATTTTGGTACAGACATAGATGGGAACTTGGAGCAGAACAAGGCTATCTATCAATTAAGGTATAGAACCGGGAAATTCCGGTAGCAAAAATCCCAAAAATTTCCCGGTATTTTTGAATTAAAATCCTAAAAAACCGAGATTTTCGGGAAAAATATATTTCGTGTGATACGACACAATTATGAAAGCAGAAATATGATTTTTTTTTTAAATTTTTAAATTTAGGAATCACATTAACCTTTATTTAATTAAATAAATATAATAAAATAAATGAATAAATATTGGAGGACATTCCACACATCGCCATCTAGCCCCAAGCTAAGTAACTAGACTTGTGTTATGGGTGCTAGACAACGGATATAAGTACTACTTATATGCTTTTATTTTGTAAATTTATACTTATGATACATATAAACAACCAGACCACAGACAAATATTTAAGCATAAATACTTGTCCTGAGGCTGGAATGGAACCCGCAACCCTGTCTTTGGCAGTCCGGCATGGTGACCATTGTGCCAACTGGGTCGTCAAATAGATAGATAAATAGATCTAGACACGAAATTAATAACCCTATCTTACTTGCTCCAAGTCATCCCCATCGCCCAAATTTATTGACCCAAAGAATAATGCAGAACTTCGAACAAAAATTACTTGTTTGCAAAGAGGTTAGGTTAGTGAAGTTCCTATATGAGTAATGGTGTCAGATGCTGATGGAGAAAATGAAAAACTCGTAACTTTAAATGCCTATACCTTTTTTCCACATTTAGTACACAAAATACTATCAATTCCATTGCAATCTTAAAAGTCGTATGATTTTATCACAATTTTTCTATTTGTGTATACATAAACTACCTTGGCATCATTATTTTTTTAATTGATCGGAATTCTTAAAAATCTACAACTGTCAAATCTAAAGACCAACCTTGGAACATCTCCTTAACCCGTTCCCCAGTGTCATGCAGCAAGGCATCCAAGCTCGGTCGTCTCCCTTGCTCCAACTCCGCCTGGAGTACCGCGGTCCGTTCCCCTCTCGCTATAATACGGCGAGGGGATGCCGCTGATACTTTAGATTCCACAGGCGAAGGGGTTTTGTCTGACGAGAGCGGTCGGAGCGAACATTTCTCGAAGCTAACCTGGAATGTTTGAAATTCAACCATTAAAAATTGAAAATTAACAGTATTTTCGCTTAGTTTGACAAATAATCTGTTTATTTGCTGACGATGATATCAAAAAACGGTAAATTTTTGGAACAAATACTGTCTTTTTGCAATAAACGCTAACTTCTTGCAACAATCGTTGACTTCTTGAAACAAATACTGACTTCTTGTAATAAGTAATGACTTTTTGCAACAAACACTAATTGCAACATTTGCAACAATTGTTGACTTCTTGCAACAAATACGGATTTCTTTAAACAAATAATGAGCTTCTTGCAACAAATACTGACTTCTTGTAATAAGTGCTGACTTATTGCAACAAACACTCATTGCAACAATTGTTGACTCCTTGGAACAAATACTGATTTCTTGAAACAAATACTGAACTTCTTCCAACAGATACTGGCTTCTTGTAATAAGTTCTGACTTTTTGCAACAAACATTCATTGCAACAATCGTTGACTCCTTGGAACAAATATTGATTTTTTGAAACAAATACTGAACTTCTTTAAAAAAATACTGACTTCTTCTAACAAATGCTGACACCTACCTCCTCAGGACTAGAGTAAGCGAGATCAATATCGGTCCAGGTGTCTGTAAGATCGTTAGTATGCTGCGTAGCGCGTCGCAACCACTCGCGCACCGCGCTGTCCCCGCTCGCTTCCTCACTCGACGGGGACGGCAGGGATGAAGCCCCCTCGCAAGACATAGGGGGTTCTAATTCTGCTGAAAAATGACAAAAAAATACTACATTATTTTTTCCCCCTGGCTGATGATACAGAGGGTCTAGAAACACAGGGGTTCATTAGTCTAAGAAGGGCTTTACCTTAGTCGTAAAGTCTATGAAGGGATTTTTGGAAAGTAATATTTTGTTTGGCTCCAACCACCTGTAACTTCTGTAACCTTCCAGAACATACCAGTTCGTGGAGATGTCCTTCTAGAGCGATGCCGGTGGATGTCTTCAGAGATTATCTCGAGATTTCTTAGTGCTTGCGAGTATTGCTGCTTGACTCCAACCACCTGTAACTTCTGTAACTTTCCAGAACATACCAGTTCGTGCAGATGTCCTCCTAGAGCGATGCCGGTGGATGTCTTCAGATATTATCTCGAGGTTCCTTAGTGCTTGCGAGTATTGCTGCTTGGCTCCAAACACCTCTAACTTCTGGAACCTTTTAGAACTTACCAGTTCGTGCAGATGTCCTTCTAGAGCGATGCCGGTGGATGTCTTCAGATATTCTTTCGAGGTTTCTTAGTGCTTGTGAGTATTGCTGCTTAGCTTCAGCGACTTGTTCCTCTAAGGTCTGTATCTTTGCTTTCTGAGTTTCCAGTGCTGTGTTTATGCGAGCTTTCTCTTCGAAGTATGGTCTGTTTACACAATAATAAATAAATCAATATTGTTCCTATCATAAACAGTATCAAAGTATTCTATTTGTTGTCTGGTATCTATATTTTTCGAGCCTAGTTGCTGGCCTACTTCTTTCTTAGCAGATGTCTAAGTCATATGGACTAATTAAATATCCACCCTATAAAGGATGGTTGATTTGATTGAATTGATTTGACGGTAATACCTAGTAGTTATAAGACTTTTGTTTTAAATTTGATACCGTTATCGACAAGTTTTTGATACTCGTACCTACATTGGTTTCTAAGGGTTTGATTTTTATTCGATACCACATCGGTCTACGTAAAAAACGTTTTTTTTTTTCAAAAATGCAGCTTTTCTGTGTCACTGTAATAGATTAAAAACAGACAGACGGACAAGATAAAGTGATCTCATAAGGGTTCCTTTTTTACCTTTTGAAGCACGGAATCCTAAAAACAGACAAAAACAAGCTAAGGTCTCTTAGGAACGTTTTCTCGTAGCTACAGGCGGTGCAGCTAGGATCTGCGCTTACTGACCCACTCAAATTAACCATCCTGTATACCTACTAAAAATAAAATACTCAACATTTAATAAAAATGAGTAATCCAATCGCTTCCGTAAATAATAAACGTAAGAACAGCACAAGTGTTATGTTACTTTGTGATTAATATGGCCTTCACTAATCAATATACTGTCGTCATCGAATACTTCGGAAACGCAATATGGATTTACGTTTATATGCATATTAAACTAGGGTTTTATAGCTCTGTTTATTTACGTTATTAAGGGATGGAATTTATTGAATATTTTAGGGTATAAGTACTTAAGCATAACATGCAAATAGGTAGAGCTAGGTATCTAAATATTTAACGAGTTTCGTTTGGCGAAAGTTGGGCCGGGGATCAATAGAGGCCTCACCACAAGTTGTGTCCGCACCCGAACAAATAGTCTCAATAGTTCGGTTGTCTCCTCCAACCGAACTATGGGGACAAAAATGTTCTAACAGTACGTTAATCGAACTACTGGGAACGTACCATATTGAGTATTTACCACGAAACTTTAAAAGTGGAATAAGCCAATAAGCGAACCAAGATAGAAAGCTCAAACAATATCTCCGTCTAGGGTATTATCGCAAAATATTAAATAGTTCTAATTATCCAGCTTGTACCCGCGATTTCGTCCGCGTTGGAATTGTTTTTTTTTTTAAATAATTATATGGCATGGCAATATTGAGCATATACACAATTAGAAAAAATGTGATAAAATTATCCGACTTTCTAGATTACAATGGCAGAGCCTTTTTGGAGGTAAATGGTTCCTTAGATCTTATTTTTATATAATACTAGCTGCGCTCCGTGGTTTCACCCGCGCTCCCGATCCCGCGCGAATATCGGGATAGATTAAGATGTAAGCTATCCTATCTTTCAAGTTGGATCAACTACACACGGTGTGCAAATTTGATTAAAATCGGTTTAGTAGTTTAGGAGTCCATCGCGCACAACAACGTGACACGTAATTTATACACGATGTAACAAGGGGGGTGGATCATCGGTTGTTGGGGGGTAGAGGACCTCAGTACTTATCAATTTAACACCCATGTATGTTCTGCAAAATTCACTGGTTCAAAAGTTATTTGGGTTTTAGTGAAATTTTAGTCAAAATCAGATTTTACCCTGAACTTCGCAATTACAGCCAAAATATCAGGTTTGCGATTATGCCTTTTTTTGTGAAACAAGTTCAATAGTCGACCTTTTGTACCCCTACACCAATCAGAGTCTTAGATTTATAAAACTGAAAATAAAACAATTGAATTAATATTTTTTTTTAAATCTAAAATGTTTACACTATCTTTATATGGTTCTAAAAAAAAATTCTTAGAATATTTTTTCTGCAACCTTAAATTGTGTGTTGATATATCAGTCACTAAGTACATATAGTACGTTTGATCGAGAGCGTAAACAATTTGTGGTAAAGGTACAGATGTGAAGGCTTTATAAAAAGCATAGAAAATGTGCTTAGTATCCTTGAGATGACGTCACCTATCAAAAATATAATTTTCAAGTATGCACAACACGAGGCATGTGGTTTAAATCATGAGAACTGACGCAGTTTAGGAGCATAACCTGTACATTTTAACAAACAACTTTTGTACTTATACTTTAAGAAATTGAACCCTTTTTTATTTTAAAGAAAATCAATGGACTTTGATTTTTTAATTATTTAATTGACTTATTTGACATTAATTTTATTATTTTATTTTTTTAATTATTTATTGTTATTAAGTATAATTATTTTAATAAATAAACTGATCAGATTTAAATTAATATAATTAACTAAAATAATAAAAGGAATAAATAATAAATATTGCAGGACATTCCACACATCGCCATCTAGCCCTAAGCTAAGTAACTAGACTTGTGTTATGGATGCTAGACAACGGATATACTACTTATACTTTTCTTTTATAAATATACTAGCGACCCGCCCCGGCTTCGCACGGCTATATTATGCATGTATTATACATCCTCCTCAACCTTCAACAACCTTCCTCTTGAATCACTCTATCTATTAAAAAAAACCGCATCAAAATCCGTTGCGTAGTTTTAAAGATTTAAGCATACAAAGGGAAATAGGGTCAGAGAAAGCGACTTTGTTTTATACTATGTAGTGATGATTTACTTATAATACATAGAAACAACCAGGCCACAGACAAGTATTTAAGCATAAATACTTGCTTAAAACTCTCATCAGTCAATAACATTATAAGATCTATGACTTCTACGTGTTAAAACAGCTAAATTACTAGTAAACATTTAGATTTACGGTATTAAAAAACATAATAATAGCCATTTTAAAACTCTATAGTGGAACTCCACTGTTACAGACTGTACATAATACTCTTAAGAGGAAAGGGTACCGGCGCTCTTTCCATACAAACGTAGTCGACTGTTTCCTCCCTGAATAATGACACTAGAGCAAATATTTTTGTTGCATAAAACTTATAACTGCCTTGACCATGCCTTGTTTGTATGTTTTTTAAGCTATTGCATAGCTTTTATCGCGGGCTTTGATTGCGACGACCGAATCAAGAAATTCCGTAACGAAAATAAAACCTAACACCCCCCCACTCCGCCTACCATGTAGCTCGGCCGAGCGTTCGCTTAACGTGTATGTATATGGTACGACTGTACGAAGCTCGCACGATGCAATAGCTTCACCGCGACAGTCCCCGAGTGTCACATTTAAAAAAAAATGATAATTAGAAAATGAAAAAACTAAGACATAGGGGCATAGTCATGGCAGTTATAGGTTTTATGCAACAAAAATATTTGCTCTAGTGTCATTATCCAGGGAGGAAACCGTTAACTACGTTTGTTGTACCCTTTCAACTTAAATCTTCAGTTCTCATGATTTATACCCTATTGTAAGCGTGAACGATATAAATAAAGCATGCAAAGATTAAATAAAATATAAGTACCAAGTGAGAGCTAGGTGCGTCGGCCGACGAGTTGAGATTAGGCCTGCGAAAATTAACAAACAATACTGTGCAAACTATAACTATGGACAAGCTTATCTATTCTACTTTAGTGGTTACTGGGCTGAGAGATATATTTTATTGATATACTAGTGACCCACACCGGCTTCGCACGGCTATATTATGCATGTATTATACATATAAACCTTCCTCTTGAATCATTATTCTTTATTAGTCATTTATTTCCACACTTTTACTATTAAAGTTTAATAAATACAATATGGAAAATTAAAATTAAATCACAAATAAAATACATCCTCAAGCCCGTCTCCCCGAAGCATCGTTCCGAGAAGGCTGGCAACATTAGCCCTCTGGGTGGCCAGACCGATCCTTTGAGCGAAGAAGCCACCAGCCCTCCGATCACCAGACACCTCGACAAGACGAGCACCGAGGTCCCTTGAATCATTCTATCTAATAAAAAAAATGCCTGATGTAACTGTGCATTTCTAAGCTGCGCATTTTGCCAGCGTTGAGTATTTTTCTTCTACCCTCAAATTATTCTTTTCTTTTTTGTATTTTTGTTGATGTTTTGAAGAATATTTCAAGAAATACTGAGGGATATGATAAAAATATCTATGATTACATGGACCAAAATAACATTTTTTTATTCTTTTTCGGTCCAGATCTTGATCAAATGTTCTGGCCTTCCTTCCAACAGCTGCCGGTATCATGTATAAAATGACATTTCAATTGGTCCATTCTGGTTGTGCTAGTTACCTAACAGTGAGGCATAATAATCTCTAAACCCAGTAATAAATGTTAGTTTAAAATTATAATTACAAGCAACTACAGTCCCACAAACTTATCTGAAGGCAGATTCTCGTAAATGACATTGTTCAAATTACATTGCAATATAATTACGATTGCATTTAGATTACAAAAAATAAAATTCTCAAAAATACCAAAAGCTGACTTTGAGGGTATTTTTTGTAATAGAAATGTAATCAGACAGACATTGAAATGTAATTTGAATAATTTTATTTACGAGAACTGCCTTTCTGCTGTATTAGATCAGATAAATTTGTGGCAAGAATTTTATTAGTATCCGCATCGCATACAATCTGAATTATCTTTGTTTTTGAGTGTTAAATGACTAAAAGGTATTTTTATCATAAGAAAAACTAAAAAATAAATATTTTATACTAAGAAAACCAAAATAGTTTGTGCACGAGATAAATATTTAGTTTTTCATGCTGCAACGAATTAGACGATTCTAACAATATTTTCATTATAACTAGTAATTTATTTATTAAAGCATTTTCTACTGGATTTAAAATTACAAATATGGCGCTACTACAAGGGTAATGAACGAGTTAGGGCGCCAACTAACGTCGTGATAAATTCAATTTAAACCATAATGTATGCCATCTAAAATAGCATTAGTCCTTATAATTGGCATTAGTCCTTATAATAGCTAAGTAATTATTTTGTGAATTTAGTTTAATAATCGTGTATTATGTACAAACAATAAAGACTGATTATCTAACAAGCTGAAGGCCAATTCTCGTAAATAACATTTCGATAAAAAAAAAACACTCAATGTAGCTCCAAATACCCTCAAAGTCAACTTTTGGTATTTTCAAGAATACCAAAGTGTATTTTTTGTAATCGAAATGCAATCGGAATAATATTGGAATGTAATTTGAACAATTTCATTTACGAGAATTGACATTCTATTTCATTTAAAAAAAGTTTAAGTACACTATTTAAATAAATAAAAATATTGGTATTTTCCTTTGGTATTTTTCAAAATACCAAAAGTTGACTTTGAGGGTATTTTGTGCTACTTTGAGGGTATTTTTTGTAATTTGTATAAATCTGTGAAAATTGTAATTGGCTTTCAGCGTGTTAGATAATCAGTCTTTATTTTTTTTAGTCCAAAAACCACCTGCCATTGCTAAGATGATTTATGGAATAAGCCCGCTCGCTCATTAATCCTTGCCAAGCTGTACATACTATATATAAAAAAATCACATCTCGTATTAAAATTTACCTGGATTTAGCGATATGCCTCTTCAATGAGTTCTGAAGCTGCTGCACGAGAGCTGCAGCGGCCCGGTGTGACGCGGCCTTAGTGCGCTGGGTTACTGTCGCAGACGCACGGTCTGACTCCGCCTGGTGGACGGTGAGCTTTACTATTACATCGGTTATATAACTCAAAATTCTTTATTCATCTGAAGACATACAATTTGGACGAGATCATATAAAAGCCTCTTTAAAACTAAATGAGGATGTGTGCCTTCGTAATGCGTCCACCAATAAGAAAAGCACAAGAAATTCATGGAGGTTTTAAGCTATTGCATAGCTTTTATCGCGGGCTTTGAGCGCGGCGACCGAATCAAAAAATACCGTAACGAAAATAAAACCTAACACCCTCCACTCCGCCTACCATGTAGCTCGGCTGAGCGTTCGCTATGCAATAGCTTTACCGCAGCAGTCCCCGAGGGCCACACGTTTTTTTTTTGTGATCATGTTCACAAAGCTCAACATTACAAATATTAAAGTTATTATTTGAAATGGAGCAATTAAAGTCACATCCATGCGTTCTTATGGCTGAGTATCCAAGCATACCTATTTTGAATGCAGATCTGTACCATTATTCACTAAGGTTCAAGTCGTTGGGCGCGCGTGATTAGGGGCGGAGGGGGAGAGGTTTTTGTATGGCAATCTCGCCCTAATCACGCGCGCCCAACGACTTGAAGCTTAGTGAATAATGGCCCAGTTCCGTAAGGCAATAGTGAGTAACTGATATGAGCATTCAAGATCAATATATGTCTGACTCAGGAATCCCTGAGTCATTACCTATTGATTGCTATGAAGCCTAGAGTACAAAGGTTTTCTAGAGTTATTTATACTTAATAAGAGCATTAAAGGTAGGGAGGAACTTTGTAGTTTAATATCTTATTCATGTAGCACTTTGCAAGCTGAAACGTATTTTTACCCGACTACGGCGAAGCCAAAAGGGAGGGTTATGTTAATCCGTTATTTTTAGTAACAAATAAAATTAAATAATTAATTAATTGGTAATTTTTTGCAATAAATGCTGAGATTTTGCAGCAATAAATGCTGATTTATTGCAACAAATGCAAAATTTTGCAACATAATAATATGTTGACTTATGCAAAAATGACTTTTGCAATAAACATTGACTTTTTGCAACAAATACTGACATTTGCAACAAATACTGACTTTTGCAACAAATACTGACTTTTGCAACAAATACTGACTTTTGCAACAAATACTGACTTTTGCAACAAATACTGACTTGATTCCAATAAATTAACATACTCTTTGGTAATTATAGGTAATACTGCCTATTTTATTTATGTGTTAAGTCTTGTTTGTGTTTATATTTTAATGGGTCCTTAAGAAATTAGTGTTACATTTAATATGGGTTAAACCTGAAATAAACAATATTTATTTTATTAATCCTTCTCCTGAACCTATAGGTACAATAAACTCATCATCATCCGAGCGATGTTCCCGGTTGCATCCCTCTCGGGAGCCCGGGGTTCGCTTTCCTACTTTTACGCCTCCACTTCGCACGATCTTCGGCATCCTGGGTTGTAAGGCCATTTGCACGCATATCACCCTTTACGACGTCAAGCCAGCACTTCTTGGGTCTACGCAGTCTGCCACGGCCCGGCGGAGGCGTCATGGCAAGACATTTGTTACCCACGTAACTAGCCGGTTTTCGCAAGACGTGACCGTACCAGCGTAAGCGACATTCTTGTAATTTATCTGCAATGTCTCGGATATGAAGGCTGCCCCAGATGCGGGAATTCCATCCGGGGCAGCCTTCATATAGGTACAATAAACTAATCTGTATTATAACCTACCTGGTTAACTCTATGCGTGGCATGGTTCAGCATCTCCTGCCAAGCCGGGTCGAGTGTGAGGCCTCCGTCGGCGCCCGCGAGCCGCGCCAGACCCTGCTCCGCCAAGAACACCATTTCTCTAGCGGCTGCGTGTGCGCTGTTCGCCTTGTCATATGTTATTGTAGCTGTTTGGAGTTCTTGTGATGTCTGTGGTCAGAAAAAAGGACTTTGTTAGATGATGAGAAGATTTAGGGGTCTTATTATTTCTTCTATTGAGGAAACCTAGGTCAAGCAATTCTTGCTAACGAGTCTTCTTACTAGAAGAAATAATAAGTCAGCTAGTTATTAGTTCAATACTCTGATTTTTTAAAACAGACAAACATAAATTTTAAGTAAAATACAATTCTATTGTTGTGTTTTTTTTTTACTTATTATAGGCCAGCGTTTGACCACTATCACACCTGCCTAGGTTACGATGCGGCCTAAGATGTAACACGCCTTCCTAGAAGATACCTATTCACTCGCGACTTGAAGACCCCTAAATTGTACACGTCAGGAAAGACAGACGCAGACGTTTGATTGGTTATACAAATATGTAATTTGTGTGGACTAATAGTCTGGTAAATAAACAAATTCATTTACTTACAATATTAGCTCTAAATCTTGCTTCATAATAAGGTCTTGCTTTGTGCACGCTGGTGCCTAGCTTCTTGGTCAGCTGTTGAATACGGAGGTGGCCCTCGGCCAGCAGTCTCCGGAAACACAACCGGGCTTCATCTAGTTCTACTTCTAGTCTGTTGATCTCATCGGTGGCTGTGTTTAGACGTTCTAGTTCTATCTGTTAGGGTAAAAGAAGTGTAGGTGAAGTGAGACTTTTCAATCTTATTTTAAATTAGCGCTTTTAGTCTCCCTGAATTTAGGGGGCATAATAAGCATTAGATAGTTGTTGACAGGGTTTCCATTAAGAACTTTCTCACCTAGTACTTAAGTTTTCTCAGTAAGGGGGTTGAGAGTAAGGGACCTTTTCCAAATTCTGGCGTCAACCAAATTCTGGCCACGTTCAGAAACATTCCTAAGTGATGTTTGAGATTTCATTCAACTGAGTGTCCCTATTATTAGTTCTTTGGCGTTTTCACTCGCATATTTCCAGACTTATAGGAATGTTGGGAAATGTGTACAAATTATTTTTCATTTAAAAAGAAACCTTTAAGTAATTGTGTGACCGTAGATGGCATGATCCAAGTTTTTTTTTATTAGAAAATGTGTATTTTATTTACATAAATAACATAATTAAAGAACACTCCTCTTTGCAGCTTAAATCTATTACTTACAAATTCTATTTATTTTTTTAAACTTATGGGGAATGGGAATAGCTGATTTGAAATAGGTAAGTACCTAGCTTATTATCTAATTATTCAGTTAGATTCAATGTATTATTCATTGCATAATACTATGTAGGTAACCAGCTGATTAGAAACAAAAACTTTTTGAACAAAAGCTATTGTGTATCACAGTGAGAGCTAATTTTACCGCTCTCATTATTGTAGTTACCTACTAGTTTTCTAAAAATAACAAAGCGTGGGAGGTTGCAATTCACACGGAACATCCTAAAACCCAGTACGAAATAGGTGTCCCCAAAAATATTGATTTTTCACCTGCACACGAGGATCCAAAGCTTCGCACTCAGCCCCGCTATCGTTCATTATTCACGCATTATTGTACACGGGTCACGGGCACAAATGTAAAAGTTAGTAAGATAGTTTCTTGTTTTTATTTTTGAGCACTTCTATCAAGTTTTGTTGAAAAATAAATATTTTTTTGAAGAGAGAGCGACACTCCTCCCTCTAGCATTTGCGTTGCAACTGACGCACCACAGACTAAAAATATCGAGTGGAGAGTGCATTTCCGAAATCATTCACTCCATTCATCCGGCTGTCACTGTCAATAAAACTAGTTTCAAATCATTGTCAATGTCAGTTTTTGTCAACGATCGAGTCTGGGTTGTTGTATTCTTGTTTTCAAAAATAATTTGAAAGGAAAAATGGTAAGCAAACTGCACTAGAATGCTACAATGTACTTGATAACTCTTCAGTGTATAATCTTACACTATTTCCAACATGTTCTAGGCAACCGAAGTCGAAGAAACCATCAAAAGAATCCAAGCACACAAAGGTGTTATGGGGGTGGTCATCGTGAATCATGAAGGTTTGGTCGATTTCTATAGCTTACCGTAGCAAGAAACTAGATTAAATGATAGTATTTCACAGATACTTAAGTACCTAATTATAATTAAAACATACGATTTCAGAACCTACATAATACAAAACTTAGTAAGTTTTAAATAAAATACCTACTTTTTAGATTACCAGCAAAAGGAACCATCTGAATTAAAAAAGCTCAAATCTTATTATCTTATACTGTGTTTGGCAGTCCGGCATTGTGACCATTAAGCAAACTGGGTTGTCGAATAAGCTTCAAGGTCGCCTTTCCACCTTCAGCAGCAGAAGCAGTAGATATTATAATGACTCTTTGAGCAGCAATGCCATAAAGGCAGTAATATCGAGTTGTTCAGCATTACATCTTTACTTTTTAGTGATAGCTGTGCACTAATACACAGGCAAAGAATACTTGAAAAATGAAAATACTAATTTATCAACCTAAACCTACTGTTAAAATGATACATTGACTGTGACCCCCACACACTAACCAATGTTTGTATTGTGGGGTTCCGGAAAAATTATCCATGGTTTGGACTTACCTACTTACTATATGTAAATAATTTGTCATATTTCAGGGATACCAATCAAGAGTTCCTTGGATAATGCAATGTCAGTACTTTACTCGGGACTCATTGGGCAGCTCACTGAGAAAGCCAGGAATGTTGTGAGGGAAATGGTAAGAAATTAAAAAGGTTATGTACCAAAGCCTTAAAAAATATTGTCTCTCACTTACTTGACTAGGTAAATGACACAAAAGGAAACATGTCTCCAAAATCCCACAATCACTTTTGTCCATTTATATAATATCTATACTAATATTATAAAGCTGAAGAGTTTGTTTGAACGCACTAATCTCAGAAAAAACTGGTTCGAATTGTAAAATTATTTTTGTGTTGGATAGTCCATTTATCAAGAAAGGCTATAGGCTATTCCCATGCGATCGGAAGTTACGCGGGTGAAACCGCGGACCGCTGCTTGTCTAAAATAAAACTATAAAGATAAAATATTATTTTTTAATGAATTTTCTTTGAAATGCTCTGAAACTACTGGACCGATTTTGATGAAACTTTGAACCTATGAATAAAGGCTGTCTCTACCCCAATGCTCCCACAAGAACTGGAAGATAATAAATAAGAATGAAGTACCTAGTAGTACAAATAAAAGTACTTGCCTTTTCCAGGATTCTACAAATGAGCTGACATTCCTCCGGGTGAGAAGTAGAAGACACGAGATCCTCATTGCTCCAGATCGAGAGTTCATGTTGATAGTCATACAAAACACGTCAGACTAGCAGAGTTGAGAAATTAACACTGAGGTACTGTGTTCCACTAAAAGATGACAATATGAAGAAAAAGTTTGGTTTTTCAGCCCAAGCATTATTAAGGCATGCTTTCTTTAACTCCCCACATGCTTTTGGAGCCCAACTATGCAATTGCAATGCCCAGCAGGGCTCATGAACTTGTGTGCCTATTGTAACATCTATTGTACCTACCATATGAATGCAATGGAATGAAACTAAAGAGGTCTAGATGCTTGCAAATAAGTACTCTTCTAAGGTGACTGGTGCTTATGCAAGATCTAAGAACAAAATTCCTACCATATTTAATTATAATATTATGGGGTTGATATTCCATGAAGCTGAATCTATTATCCATTGAAGCTGAATCCATGAAAATTTAAACTGATTTTGGATGGCAGGGCCAATGGCAGTTTGTCAAAAAAAAAAAATTTTGTTGGAATTATTTGCATAAAATCACATTTAGCTGCCTTAAAATCCAAGGATGTGTATCTTCGCCTTTCAATGAGAAGAAGCGAAGAAACAGCACAGCAATTTTCCCAGTTCATGTGCAAAAACCAACAACTTTTGACATAATATGCACTGCCAGTTTCAGTGTGAACTTTTTCTTCGATTATCATCTACATTGGAACATAGTAACTCATTTCATTTCACCTATCATTTTGCCACATTACTTGAATTTGATTTATTTTTTTAATACTTAAAATTTCAAATGAATCTGACCACATCACTTGGGCAAATTTTTCTGAATCTTAAAATGAGTTAAGTTTAACTATGATCAAAACCTTCTTTTTTCAATTATTTTAGAGATTATTCATACTTTAGTTTGTAAGCATAATTTTCTTATAAGTATAGTTTTTTTTTAATATCATATAAATTGTCTTTTTGTATAATTATTTATTTATTTAGAATACACTAATAAACATTTAAAACTGTTCGTTATTCATCATTTTTAATTCTACAATACCTAGTACGTAACGGAAACAGTCCTGCAGTCGTAAATTTTGGAGGGTAGATTAAAAATAAAAGGTAAATAAATAAAACAACTTTATAAATATGGTAAAAAGTAGTTTATTGAAGAAAATTATTGAATCTAGAACACACAAGCAGGAGAAAAACAAAGGGCAACCAAATTAATGGATAACTAAGTACATATAATGCATATAAGTAAGGACTATCTGCACTGACGGACACATGAACTGCATCATAGTACAAAACGACTTTCAAATAACAAAATATTTATTTCAAAGTTGTCTTGTAGGTACTATGATTTTTAACACAACAAGAGTTTGGTACAATATTAGATGGATTCAATTTAAATTTGTATGAATAGTTTGCATACTTATTAAAATATTCATTTATATGTAGTCATAAACTTTGATGCAGTTCATGTCCGTCAGTTTCCTACTAATATTATAAATGTGCAAGTTTCTGTTGTTTGTTACTCCTTCAAGCAAAAACTACTGAACCGATTGCGTTGAAACTCGGATGTAGATAGCTGGAGAATCGAGAGTTACGCGGGTGACAGCCGGGCGCAGCTAGTATTGGTAAAAGTAATTGTTATGCCTAGGCTCTGAACTGTTGGAGTGATTTTAATAAACCTTGGTATGAGAATAAATTGAATCCTTGGCAGTAACATTATGTTTTCTAGTATTATCCGCGTGCAATGAGAATGGGATGGAACCTTGTCAAAGTAAATCGAAAATGACAGTTTTCGAGTTAGCATAAAAGTTCTGAATAATAGGTAATTAGTTTTGATTTTTATTTATTTATTCATCTTTAGTGTAGGTATTTCTACTGTATCTGAAGACTTCACGGACAAACATACATACTGACACATTACCTACGGTCCTTATGTGCTCGTTTTATTTATAATTTTAGAGAAACAACATTTTTAAAAATGAAATCGCCATTGCTCAATAGACAATCTACCACAGACAATAATAATTTGTCTTTTAATCAATCAAGGGTCCGTTTCAAATCCGAGACACTATGACCGTGCAAATAACTAATTTATACCTAAGTAATTAATATTCAAAACTTTTTTGCTAACGCTACTTTTCTGTCATTTTCGATTTACTTTGACAAGGTTCTATCCCATTCTCATTGCGCGCGGATTATACCAACTAGTTTTTACCCCGACATTCCCTCGGGATCGTAGTTATATTAACCTTGGTGGGTCTTTGAAGAGTCCTTTATTGGACATATTATTAAGATGCCTAAAAATTTGCTCGATTTTTGATGTCAATAAAATACGTCTGCTACTATTTGTTCGAAATGCCATTAGGAACTATTAATATCCTATTTTTGAGCTATATTAAGGCTTTTACACACGTCCCAATTTGGTCGGGTCCGACATCAGTGTTGCCACATTTCAATTCGACAAATCTGTATCGTAAAGTGAAAAAATCTGTATGAGAACAGCTATAATTGTATAAAATCTGGACTATTCATAATCGTAGACAGAGAATAAATAGTTATTCTCTGTCTACGCTCCATAATACCTAATATTAAAAATGAATAGTCCAGATTTTATACAATTATAGCTATTCTCATACAGATTTTACACAGATTTTTTCACTTATCGATACAGATTTGTCGAATTGAATTGTGGCAACACTGATGTTGGACCCGACCAAATCGGGACGTGTGTAAAAGCTATTAAGTTTGCCTAATGGCCGCGCCAAATAATAAAAACGCAGCCCACTACCCTGAGCAAAAAGTCAAAAAACATTTCGGTGATTGTAGTGTGATCAAACAAAATCGAACAATTTTCTAGGCAGGCCAACTATTACTTACCTTAACGTATTTTGCTATGCCATTCTTCGATTTTATTCTTGAAGTGTATTTTTTTAATATAATTTTTTATTTATTTTCTCTGGACTATCTTGTTTTGTTCGCAGCCTTCATTGCCAATTTTTCTTTTTCTCCGCCTTATTAATTTCTAATTCCTACACCTAGTATTTGATATTTACAATTTTATTCTCTTTCAAGTTTTTACAAAGAACTAGGGTTACCATGAGTCCTGTATTTTGTTGGACAAGTCCAGTTCTAATGGTTGTTCCAACGGTTAGTAAGTTTTTATTAACTTTTAGATATTTTATTAATATTTTTTAAAAATGATTTAGGACTGTGGTAACGCTAATACTATAAATAATATTTAATTACAATATTTATCCCTAATATTTAATTGCACATTATTGATCATTTAAGTATCAAGGGTATTTGATTACCAATTCATTACAAAAGCTTTTGGTTACCAATTAAAATGTACCGTTTATAAAGGCATTTAATATCAATTAATCATATAAAAAGACATTTGATTACCAATAATTGATCCTTACTAAGATTATTATGATTTCCTATATCTAGTAAACCTTGAGTTTTTAATACTAAATTGTTCTTTGTTAATGGTATTTTATTCTTCACGACCGTATCCTATAAACCTTCAAAAGGTACCCCTTTGATTGACTTTACACTTTACAGAATGATTTGATTAGCATTTAATCCTTTCCAAAGGTATTTGAATACTATTAAATCCTTTCCAAAGTTTTTGATCACTATTAAATCCTTTCTTTTATTACTATTAAATACTTTTAAAGATATTCACCATTGATTAGCAATTATTATTCATCCTTAACAAAGGCTTTTCGAATATAAATTTGTTCTATTCAAAGGTATTTGATTACAAATTAGTTATTTAAAGGCTTTTTGAATATTAATTTGTTATTTCCAAAGATATTTGATTACTAATTTAATTAATCCTTTTCAAGTGTATTCGATTACAAATTAATCCTTTGCAAAGGTTTTTTTAAATATCAATTTATCCTTTTCAAAGGTGTTTGAATAACTATTGAATATTATCCAAATGTATTTGATTACCATTTATATGTTTACCAAGGCTTTAGAATATAAATTTGTTATTTTCAAAGATTTGATTCAGTACTATTAATCCTTTGCAAAAGAATTTGAACGTAAATAATTAATCCTTATTAAGGAGTATTGAATTACCAATGATTAATCCTTATTAAGGGTTACTTTTATTACCTTTATAAGGTATTTTATTTACCAATTAATGCAATAAATGGGTATTATATTACCAATTTCACGAAATTAAAGTCCATGTTTTTTATAGTTTATACTTTTTATTATTACATAGTCACACAAATATACATTTATTGTTTTAAACGTCTATTTTTCAACATGTCTCAATTAGTGGGGAAGAGAAGCCATTTTAAAACATTTTTTTTTTTACATTTTATTTTATTTTACGATTATGGCTTCTTACTTCCGTTTTTCTATAATCTAAGTGAATATTAAAACATTCTGAAATGTTTAAAATATTATAATTTTTACGTAACTTAATACTAGTACATATTGAATTAGAAAATAAAAAGATTTTTGTTCTTAATCGAACGTTAATTTCTGCTTTAGCTGCGCGTGCGCAAACTATATAACGCTGTCCGGATTGAAAACTATCTAGCAACCACTGTCCGGGTTGGTATGAGTTTGTATAAGTTTTAACCATAGATATTTTATTGTGATTATCTCCCATAATCATATTTTTGTCGTATTTTTTCTTCTATTTATACTTTTTCAGGATATTTTGTGGCATTTTCTACCATTAATGCAATTTTTCACGTTTTGTAGCATTTATCCAGTCATTTTTTTGTCTCCTTTAAGTTGGTTGTCGTTTGCCTGGTTTTTGGTTTTTCAAATATGATTGTAATTTTTTTTTTGGAACCACTCACCAGACTATACTTACCGGATTATTGGGTGCGCTGCCTCTTCGATCCGGACCTGAAATTATTTTGGAAACTGCTAAAGGGACAGTTTAAAATTTGAGTTATGTCAACTGCCGTCATTTGAGATTGCTTTACAAGACAGGACAATACTATGAACCAAATGGTGTAAATTACTTTTGTGATGATGATAGCAATTAAAATGGATATAAATTGCCTTATTAAATATAAATGGATTAAATGAAATAACTAATTTGTTAGTTTTTAGTACAAGACAAAGCATATAATTAGTTAGAAAATGTTAGTGTTACAATTTCATAGACAAGTCTCTTGTATCTTAAAAGTCCAATTTTTTTTTAAAAACATCGCTCAAAAACCAATAATGGTAACTGGACTTCCCTAATCCCTAATTTAAACCACTAAACATAAAAAAATAGTTTATCATGATTTTGACCCAGGAAATATCCATGGTAAAAGACTCCACTGTCCATCTGTCTGTCTGTCACTAGGCTGTATCTCATGAATCGTGATAGCTAGATAGATAAAATTTTCGCAGATGATGTATTTCTGTTGCCGCTATAACAACAACTAAAAAGTGGCTGTGACATACGGCAGACAGACAATCATGACGAATCTATAAGGGTTCCGTTTTTTGCCATTTGGCTACGGAACCCTAAAAACAGAATATATTGGCACGGAAGCCTTTTTGCGCGAGTCCGACTCGCACTTGGCCGGTTTTTCTCTTTTATGTGCTTAAGAGACGTAATTCAATTCTATAAAAATCATGACCTAAAAAAAAGTTTATCAGAAAATATCCCCCAAAAACCAGCAACCATGGTAACAATAAACAAAGCCAAGCTAAAACACCTAATTGATCACAGACTTACTTGTTTACACACTTACTTGGGCGGTCGTGCATATGGCGACGCCCTTGTGTAAGTGGCGTGACGCTGCTGGCCCGAGTTGGGCGGGCGGCGGGTGCCAACGTCGCGGGAAGACTTGTACTCGCGGGGGGCTGGCTCCTCCTTGTAGTAAGGCTCGTCTTCGTAGAAACGTTCCGGGGCTCGGTCGTAGTAGAATTCCGGTTCGGGCGCTCGGGGTGGTCCGCGCATCTGTGTTTTAATCACTACATAGTATAAAATAAAGTCACTTTTCGCCGTCCCTATATCCATTTGTATGCTTAGATCTTTAAAACTACGCAACGGATTATGATGCGGTTTTTTTTTAATAGATTAGAGTGATTCAATAGGAAGGTTTATAGCTATAATACATCACTACATAGTATAAAACAAAGTCGCTTTTTCTGTCCCTATATCCCTATGTATGCTTAGATCTTTAAAACTACGCAACGGATTATGATGCGGTTTTTTTTTTATAGATAGAGTGATTCAATAGGAAGGATTTATAGCTATAATACATGCATAATATAGAAGAGGAACACTGATTATTTTAGAAGTTTCTAATGTAAGTCCAACTCGTTTTTGTTTTTCATATTTATCTACTTGTACTTGTATACAGGCTGTTTTCCGCGATTAGACCCTTTTTAATTGGGTCCTTTTTGCGTGAAGATGGAGTAGGCTTGCCCAGCACCTACTACCCTCTCAGCTTAGTCGACCATGTCCAGAGGAGAGAACTTGTCAATACTTCTGGAGCCAACTATGCCGCGGGTTTCATCACGATGTTTTCCTTCACCATAAGAGCAATGTCAATTAGCGCACACAATTTTTTCTTAAGAAAAATACATTGGTCACGGCTGGCCTGGATTCGAACCCACAACCTTCACAATGAAAGTCGAGGTATCATATTTATCTAGTTACTCACCGGAGGCTGTGGAGGATGACTAGAATACCCGTCATCATAGCTGTAATTGGACTCCATAGCGGACCTGGCCCGATCAAGGATGCTGATGACCTTGGTCTTATGGCCGTGCCCGTGGCCATGGCCTTGCGGCATAGAGCGCTGCATGGGTGCTGGCGGCATGCGGGGCGGAGCGCGCGGCGGCGGGCGTCCTGGCGGGCCTACGGGACGACCTGGGGGGGAAATAAAGATAACGTAAATCACTACATAGTATAAAATAAAGTCACTTTTCGCCGTCCCTATTTCCCTTTGTACGCTTAGATCTTTAAAACTACGCAACGGATTTTGATGCGGTTTTTTTAATAGATAGAGTGATTCAAGAGGAAGGTTTATATGTATAATACATGCATAATATAGCCGAGCGAAGCCGGAGCGGGTCGCTAGTTAATAAATAAATTTTAAAAACTTTTTAAATTTTTTTATTTTTTTTTATTTTTAGTTTTAGTTACTGGAATATGAATTAAAGCTTGATGTGCATTAGGTACTATTCATGTTTTAGATTTTTGGAAAAATATACTCTTCTCAGATTTTTTATTAGATTTTATGTAAGTATTTCTTTCTTTTGTAATTTTACCCATTAAGTTATTTGTTTTAATATTGTTTTTATATCTGTATTTTTTATTATTGATTTGTAGAAATAAAGTCGGTGATGTAATTACATAAATAAATAAATATTGCAGGACATTCCACACATCGCCATCTAGCCCTAAGCTAAGTAACTAGACTTGTGTTATGGGTGCTAGACAACGGATATACTACATATATACCCTTTTTTATTGTTAATATATACCTATAATACATAGAAACAACCAGACCACAGACAAATATTTAAGCATAAATACTTGTCTGAGGCGGGAATCGAACCCGCAACCCTGTGTTTGGCAGTCTGGCATACTTTTTATCCCGATATTCCCACGGGATAGGGACTTACGCGGGTGAAACCGCGGGGCGCAGCTAGTACATAATATAAATAAAAAAATATTAAAATACAATGTTTCAACCCTTACCTCGTTCCATAGGAGCTGGCCACATCCCACCACCTCCTCCCATACCGACGCCTTCAATAGGGTCTGGGATCAGGTATTTCTTGACTTCGGCGAGTGCGTACGCGATCCGCGCATGCGCCTCAGCCGGTGGTGCGATGGATGATATCTCCACGTGTAATTCGTCTGTTAGGTGAGCGTATTTAGGGTCGAGCGAGTTACGGAGCTCTTCTTCTTTTTGCCTGTAAATCACTACATAGTATAAAATAAAGTCGCTTTCTCTGTCCCTATTTCCCTTTGTATGCTTATATCTTTAAAACTACGCAACGGATTTTGATGCGGTTTTTTGAAGTGAAAACTTCTTATGGCGCGTTGGGCACTTTTGTGGGTGAGCATTTTCAGCCGTTCTCGCGACAGACGACAGATTTTCTCGCGACAGATGAGATTTTACACAGATATACAGTTTTTTAATTTGGCTGTGAGTGTATTAAGACGTACATATGGTATTTTTTAACGGACGACTATTGACGGACGACAAATGTCGGACAACTATTTGTCGGACGACTATTTTTTAATAGATAGACTGATTCCAGAGGAAGGTTTATATGTATTAGACATGCATAATATAGCCGTGCGAAGCCGGGGCGGGTCGCTAGTATAAAATAAAGTCGCTTTCTCTATCCCTATTTCCCTTTGTATGCTTATATCTTTAAAACTACGCAACGGATTTTGATGCGGTTTTTTTAATAGATAGACTGATTCAAGAGGAAGGTTTATATGTATTATACATGCATAATATAGCCGTGTGAAGCCGGGACGGGTCGCTAGTTAGTTATAATGATACGTTTCAATCTAGATATCTTGGACCTTTAAATTAGCCAATGTTGTCCCACTGCAGGGCAAAGGTCTCAGTCATCTGTTTTCAAGTCTGGTCCTGGGCTATGTTTGGCCAATAGAATGCATTCATATCATCACGCCATCTTTAATGAGGTCTACCCCGACCACACCCCGACTACATACATATCTTGGATATCTTGTACATAAAAATTGCTAACCAAACCGCAGTGATTTTTAGATTAATTTTAGCTAAGCAATGTTACTGGGTAAAATCTGATAGTTAATATGATGGTGAATCAATCAATATGCAGTCTGTCTATCTGTCTCTGTCAATATGCAGTCTGTCTGTTAGTATTAGTCTATCTGAATCTGTTCAGATTGACAGATGGACGGACGGATTTTCTGTTATTAAAGCAGTGTACTGGATTTTCTGTGACTACAGCAGCAATGTACTATAAGAAAAATAATCTAAATGTATTTTTACCTATCCCTCATGGATCCTCTGCCAAGTACGGCCATTTTGCACATAGTTTCCTCTTGTAGTTGCTTCATTGTATTGCCTTTGGGACCGAGAAGTTTGCCCACAAAATTGAACTGTAAAGAAAAACTTTTTATTAAGATACCTGACAATGTCCAGTAGCAAAGGACCATTTTTTAAAATGTCTTAGCCCATATCATTTAGGTGTTTTTTAGGGTTCCCAAAGGGTAAAAACAGGACACTATTACTAAGACTTTACTGTCTGTCACCAGGCTGTATCTCATGAACCGTGATAGCTAGACAGTTGACATTTTCACAGATTATGTATTTCTATTGTAATATAAACACAAAAAACAGAAAGAAAAAATTAAGTTCACCATAACACAAGCTTAGTTACTTAGCTTGGGGCTAGATGGTGCTAAGTGCAATGTCTTGTGATATTCATTTATTATCTTGGGTATTTAATTTTTTATGCTTTAATATTTTTCTTGTATTCTTTATATTTATTTCTTTAAACTATTTGAGATAAGTACACAAGTAGGTGAGTAAATGGGGTGTATTTTAAAATGTATAAACTCAAAATACATAACGTTGTAATTCATAAAGTTAAAATACCGAAAATCAAAATACATAAAGTTTAATGGCATAAGTTTTAAATTTATAAACTGTAGATTCATAAAGTTCTAAATATATAATAATAAAAAAATATAATGCTTATAACACATAATAATCAACAAGCCTAATTTTAAAATGTATAACTATCAGAATGTATAAGTTGGTTCATGTAAACAAAAACCAGAAATTGGTAAGTACCTACATAATTTGTTATTAAAATAAGAAAGTTCCAAATACCGAAGTACAAAGTAAATACATTATTAAGAAGCTAAGTACCAGTCATTCTTTTTTCCAAAAAAATACACTGCCCTAACCAAGTTAAATAGGTAGGTAGAATTCGGTAGTGGCAGTTCTGACGGTTAATTTTACTCCAATAATTCACCTGCGGTTTTATTTTCACTGCATAGTATAAAATAAAGTCACTTTTCGCCGTCCCTATGTCCGCATCAAAATCCGTTGCGTAGTTTTAAAGATTTAAGCATGCATAGGGACATAGGGACGGCAAAAAGTGACTTTATTTTGTACTATGTAGTGATAGTGATGATGGGCATTTTTACGTAGATATATTTAACATTTTATGTGTAATAAATGTTAACATTATGAACATAGGTACTATGACTATCGATATTTTGAACTTTTTGCTGTAATAGTTTGCTTCGTTCGTAGGGTTGTTTTATAAGTAAAGTCAATTATTCATTTAAATCTTTATTTGTTTTAGATATATGTTATTTGAATTAATGTATTTTAAATTTATACGTTTTGTCATTATGTATTTCGTATATTATTTGAAACAAATTTTATTTATTTCGATTTTATGTATTTTGATCATTATGTATTTTGATTTTCGGTATTTTAACTTTATGAATTATAACGTTATGTATTTTGAGTTTATACATTTTAACATACACCCGAGTAAATGACATGATTTTTGATTAACTATAATTTTATAACAATTCATATGCCAATATGGCGAAACATGGCTGTACCAAATTTGATTTTAATATAACTAGCGACCCGCCCCGGCTTCGCACGGCTATATTATGCATATATTATACATATAAACCTTCCCTTTTGAATCACTCTATTAAAAAAAACCGCATCAAAATCCGTTGCGTAGTTTTAAATATTTAAGCATACAAAGGGAAATAGGGACATAAAAAGCGACTTTGTTTTATACTATGTAGTGATAACTTTGTAATACCCGTGTTTATGAAAGATTAAAATGAATATAAATACTTTCCCTGTTAACACATGGTCCGACTGCTCAGTCCGACTTATAGGCCGATGTGAACATTAATTTTTTTTTATTCGTTTTAGGAATCAGACTATGAGATAGTAAACTTTGCTATTATGCTCTTACTTTTGGATGTTCCTTGAGTGGCACCAGCACTTTGACAGTGACTTTAGTTGGCTTCTCCCTGTATACATCCAGATATTTGTTGTCTTTCCCAGGTGCACGACCAGTTGCTTGAACTTTGGTCACCTCTGGACAGAACAAAAAATAAATAAAATAAAAATAAATAAGGCGTTTATTTACACAAAACTTAAGATAAAACTGTAGGATAAATAGTATAGATAATGTTTGTGAAAGTTTGGTATGTTAGAAAATACCACGAGGGATTTGTGAACGAGGTGCCAGATGTTTTATTGCTCGCCCCCAGCGACTGAACGAGTGCGAGCAAGACAAAACATCTGGCATCTCACGATGCGGCCGGCAGGATACACCGTTATCCTGCCGCCTATATAACTTGCATAAACATTATTATTACCTACCTATCCTAAACTAATTTATGAAACCTAATTATACTTATAATATTTCTGTTAAAGACAATTTTAATTTGAGAGTAATAATAAGTGTTATATGCTGGCTATATTATTACTAGCGTTGCATTGCGGTTTTGCCCATTTAATTCCGATCGGGAATATCAGGATAAAAAGTAGTCTATATTTAATCCAGGTCTTCAGTTAGTTACATACAAAGAGTTTCATCACAATCAGTCCAGTAGTTATAGCGTGAAGGAGTAACAAACATACACACAAACCTTCACATTTATAATATAACTAGCTCTTACCCGCGGCTTTGCTTGCGCAAAATTACTCTAAGTATAACTTATTTAATCTTTACAGGTACTTTATAAAAAATCTGGGTGGGACGTGAGTATTGTTAAAGAGAATAATCCTTCCTTAGGATGCCTACGTCATAAGAGAAATACGTGTGGCAAATTTTAAGTTCCTAGCCATAAGGGTTTAGCCTGTGCTTTGATACATCAGTCAATCACTTTTGCCTTTTTTATAGATATAGTATACAAGTACAAGTTAATATGTTGTTTATTAAGAACTAGAGACCCGCTCCGGCTTCGCACGTCTATATTATGCATGTATTTTACATATAAACCTTCCTTTTGAATCACTCTGTCTATTAAAAAAACCGCATCAAAATCCGTTGCGTAGTTTTAAAGATCTAAGCATACATAGGGACAGACAGCAGAAAGTGACTTTGTTTTATACTATGTAATGATACACATATGTATGTATAGATAGTGGTACATTTACCTATGAGATACCTACTGTTGATATTATGGGCTCATAAAGTTGACACAATATTGCCAAGACCAATTATTATCTTCTAAAAATAAACATTGTCCTTTGGCTTCCCGTATGTTGGTAGTGAGATAGGGATGTTTAGAAATTCTGATCTACGCGAGTGAAACTGCCAGTTCAAAAACAAAGCTTGATTTGGTACTTAGTAGGTTAGGTAAGGTAATCAATGAGTCACTTTATTAGACGCTATCTAGCTAATAAAGACATCTTGTTTTTAATTTTATAAGTAGATACGGAGAAATAATGGATATTAGAGAACCCACTATTATAGATTTTAATAACGTAGCGACACGTTTTATCGATTTATTTGTTGTTCAAGGGTGCAACGGTTAACGAGGCATTTTGAGGACATAACGGTACCTACCATTAGAACTGAGAAATAGCCAAATTACCTTGGTCAATAAGTCTGGATGAGACCGGGAACTTAGCATTGTTGAGTTTTATCTTCTCTGAAAGCAATTCCCTCATGTATTCTCCGGCTTTTTCATTTAATTTTGATCCATCTTCGCCATCTTGATCACCCATGCTCTTGTCCATGTTGTCTTGGCCAGCATTCCGCTTGAAATCGCTACTGTTGTAGCCATTGTTGTCGTGTTTATCCATATTGTATTAAAGATCTAAACTAACTACAATAATTCACGTTAGAACTAATAAAATACGAGTAATTTACGAAAAATTACAAGCGTCATCCGGCAGCGTCACTTAACCAACCACAGACAACTTTTTTAAAAAATTTTTTTTGGCCTACGGTACAGATTATAAAACATACAAACAAATCGGAAAGAATGAATGACTACTTCAACCTTCGGCAACCTCCTTGTATACGGCGGCGCAGCACGTTTTAAGGGCGTCTATTCACGACCCCACTTAATAGTAATAGTGGGTAGGTATAATGTACTACTTCAAGCGAGCTTTTTAACAGACTTCAAAAAAAGAAGGAGGTTCTCAATTCGGTTGTATGTATATTTTTTAATGTACACAATGTGTATACATTGTACGAAGATAATTTACTAATTTTACACCCTACCCATGTACACTAGTTTTTGCAATATCATTAGGTAAGAAGTCAGGCATTTAATTTAGAATATTAAAGATAAAAGTACTATTTTATTTCGTTCTAAGTACAATCTATAAGTAACAATTTAATAACAATCGAACTTATCACTTATTTTTCGTTGTTTTAGCTACATTAACTTTTAATCCTGGTTTTCTTTTCGCCCTCGTCGTATGTTGGACCACAATAATATTGAATTCATTGTCTGGGCAAAACATCACTTCGTTTCTAGTAGTTTTCATACGGACAGCTATTATTTTATCAAAAATATCCTGTAAAAGATCATTAAGTCATTGAGCTAATAATACAAGTAGGTATACCTACCTACCTATTAATGTATTTCTCGATGTTATAAGTCATATAAAGTGTCCTCTAGAGTGTCCACTGTCCTATAAAGTGTCCTATTATATCATGGGGCTATGGAGCCTCGGGTCTTTGAAAGGCGTGCGTGGAGCCGAAGCCAACAAGTTTTATAGCAATGTATGATGTGGATACCAAATGGGCGATTATCCCAGACTGCACTATAAAATGCAGCAAAGGTAAATTATTTCATCAGCTTTCATAACTTCCAGCGCCTCGCACTTTCACCCGTGTAAGTCCCGATCCCGTGGGAATATCGGGATAAAAGTAGCTAGCTAGTAAGTAATTTTAATGATTAGTTTATGAGACTAAACAAAAATAAAATCTTTTTTATTTTGTTTAATTACGTAGGTACCTACTTTTATATCTTCTTGTATGTTTTCAAATTAAAAAGCTTGGTAAGGTATTACGGACTTAGGTACTTATCTATTTTAATTAATTTTGACTTAATTGAGTTCAAAAACTAAAAAAGGTACCTACCTAACCTCCATTTGCATGAATAAATGCTACCATTCTATAAAATTAACAAGGTCGGCCAACAAATGATGGCACCCAGCCGAAATTGGTGGGGATGGTTTGCACATGTACGTACTATCGTGCACAGAGTGCGGCTTGAGACGTGTGTGCGGAACAGAGAGCGATGATGTGAGCAACTGACCCTCCCTTCACTCCTGTCCCCCCGCCAAACGGACCTAAAAATTGAGTTCTGCGCATATCCCTTCCACTTTCCGCCGGGGGCCATGATTCGCTGTTTGATCATACAATAGTACAGAATACATACTAAAGTGCAAGACAATAATTTTAATTAGGTACTAACAATTTCCTTAATGTAGTTTTGTGTCAATTTTCCAAAGTGATTAAGCGTGAGTCCGTAGTTGTTAGCCGCAATTAGCGTTAAATTCGTAAATATTGGGCTACCTGCAAATAAATTATACATATTATTATTATACATAGCCAGCGTAAGTCGGAATATTGGGGTAAAACTTATACATCAAGTTTTATCAAAATCGGATCCAGATATTACCCATTCTTGTGTCGCGGTGTTAAATAGTTGAAAACTGCAGCTAAACGGCTGAAACGATTCGTATGAAATTTTTTGTGTAGGTATTTTGGTTCGGTTTTTTTGTTTTATAATTATGGTAAAACATCGATCGTTTGCTGAATATTATAATCATAAGGTCTTCCAAGTCCACCATTAAAAAAACCGCTAAACACTTTTCACTTGTACCAAACACCAAAAATTTCTTTTTTAAAAAAATTTCTTTTAAATTTTTTTTTGTCAATCTTGGCTTTGAACGTCTTGTGCATATAGCGAAACCTCTCAATTAAATAAATTATTTTAGATTTACCCTCATCGTTAGTCATGACAACTCCATAAACGGATTCATCTTCTATTATTCTATCCACTATTGGATTCGATTTGTTTATTAGACATGTCTGTAAAAGAGAAAACATGTCGAAAAGAAGAGAAAAATGAGGGAAATCAAGTAGAAAAAAAAGAGGGAGCAGTCGGCACGTCTTGTTGAGGCTTATCTTAGAATCAAAATCAGAACCATTATTTGTTAAAATACAGGTATTTTTAAGGTAGGTACTTGCGGGCTATTTTTGCTATTTTTTTATTATTATTAATAAAAAAATAGCAAAAATAGGAAAAACAATTGATTTTTATTTTGTAATTATTTTAGAAATAAATTATTAGATAGTAAAAGATAAGAAAGAAATAAAGAAGAAAATGCGACTTACCAATTTCACCAAGCGTTCATCTTTGAAATCTTTCAATAAATTACTTACTATTTTCATGATTGGTTTAATAAATAAAACACCGACCTAGAATGTCTGAAAAATAGAAATTAAGTTATTGATTTGTCAGTGTAGAATTGACTTTGAGTCATTATTAGAATTTACTTTAGTCATTAATAGAATTGACATTAGCCATTATTAGAATTGACTTCAGTCATTATTAGACATGGACGAAGGTATAAATATTCCGTCCATGTTATTATACTACTGCAAACAATAACAGCCTTCATAAAAAAAAAATCAGAATTTTGCTATGAGCGTTCATCCGTTAGAATCACGCAGAAGCCAAAGTCAATGATTCCCGACGGTAATAAAACAATAATGTGTTTATTTTGTAGTTAAGATATTGATTTCAAGTTATTGAGAATTTCATAATCTATTGTATATGGCTCAAAAACATTTACAAATGTTCATATAATTTTCTCGTTAAAACACTTTTTATTAGCGGTTAACGGTCTAAGTAGATGCAAAATAGTAGGTAAACCGTTTATAATAAACGCATAACAATTTTACTTTTAAAATAATAATAATATTTACTAGTGCATGGCTGAAAAAAAAACACGATTGCTGTAACTAATAAGTGGACTCAAGATATTAAATGATTTTCAAGTTGAAGTGTGAGCTTTATAACTGAAGACCATTGCACATTCATAAAACGTCGTTAAATTTTTGTGAACCAAATAAAATAATCGGTCTCAGTTTCAGAAGAAAAGATACTTTTGATGGATGATACACACTAGGATGTTTCAAAAGTTAAAACTGAGTTGAGAACAGTGGGTCGTGTACTATGTTTTTATTTTATTTTAGATGGGTCGTGATCTACCCTACTTAAGGAACCACTGGTCTAGATTTGTTAAACAAACCCCACTTAGACCCTGGATCCGTGGGGACCCAAAACCCTAGATTTTTATAAAACTATTTTAAAATTATTATTAGTATAATAGTATTAGCGTCAGGTGACCAAAGGGCTGACTGCTACTTTGGCCCACGGATGGACATTGCCATCCAAAGAGGCAATGCAGCGAGCCTTTTGGAGGTATCCATAAGTCTAGGGATACTTAATTTAGATTTTTTAATACCGTAAGTATCTGCAGTTAAAAAGGGTCACTTAAGGTTTTTCAAAAACTTTGTTATTAGTGACCAAATAACAAGAAAACAAATGAATTGTTTTTCAGATTGACAAATTAAGCAAATCCCTCCCTATATATATAAAATTCTCGTGTCACGGGGTTCGAACTTGAACTCCTCCGAAACGGCTTGACCGATTCTCATGAAATTTTGTGAGCATATTCAGTAGGTCTGAGAATCGGCCAACATCTATTTTTTATTTTGTTTCCTTTGTTTTTTTTTTTAAATGGCAAAACAACGTTTGCCGGGACAGCTAGTATTTATCTAATAACCTGTTTTGAAGTAGTTTTCCTTATTTCTATGAAATATTTAGTTTTTAATTAAGGTGGGAAGTGGCCCTTAATTATCCGCAGGTTTATTATACCTTGTTATTTTTCCAATAAATTAAATTGTTAATTTGTAATTTATTGTAACTTTTAAATAAAATAACGAACTAAAACGAACCTATTTAGAGTTCTTATTCTTTCCTTTGAACTTGCTCTTCTTAACTGTATGTATGACGGCTGCTGTGAACTCAGAGTCTGGTGCAACGATAATCTCATATTTTTTGGTTTCTATGCGATAAGCGACCAACTCGTTTAATATGTCCTGTGATCAAATATATTAATAACTAGGTGGTCTTGAGTCTAGTGTTGGCAACGAAGCGACGTCACGTCCGTTAATATTAGTCAAACTGGCTGTATGCGTTGCCGATCCCCACCACCGCCTATCGAGTGCTTCAGTTGAAAGAGGGTTAATTTTCTGCTTGGTCGTCAGTTGCTAAGGTGTTTGGGTTCGACACTGCATACAGTAAGACGTTTCCATATTGTATATATTGTATGCATAGTGTTTTCATGTTTACTAATTGAAGGCTAACTATTGTTGCTCATATTTGAAATAGTTTTAGACTTAGTAATTAAAAGGTGATTTATAAGCTAAAACAGTTATTTGTGTCAAATCTACCGTAATAATTAACTACCTATAGGTTTAGCTGCTATTTTGAATGATTATCGCTTCTGATTCCTAAAATCAGCAGTGGCTCAATGGCTCGTCATAGGATCGTTCTTCCCCTGATTTCTAACACTAGTTTTAGGTTGTAGTTTTATGTACCTATAGAGTTTTTATTGGAGTTTACTCCTTAAGAATCGATTTTCATATATAAGGCGCCCGGTATGAGAAAACTCCAGTCGTGCGTCGGAGCTGACACACACACTTTTGTTTTTTTGTTTTTAGTATTTAAAGCTGAAGAGTTTGTTTGTTTGAACTCGCTAATTTCAGAAACTACTGGTTCGAATTGAAAAATTATTATTGTGTTGCATAGGCAAACGTTGTTTTGCCAAATACAAAAAAATATCAAGGAAATAAATAGACAAAAAATATAGACTAACGAATAGGTATACATTAAAAATCCTACTAATCGGTACAGCCGTTTAGGTGGAGATTGGCAACTAACACCGCGACATGGTCTTGTGTCTTGTTAGTTTTAGGTTTAATGCGAGTTTTTATTTAAAAAATATATAAATACGGCGTTTTTTTTATTTTATTTTATAAGAAAATAATATAAAATCTAAATCTAAAGCAGCTCTAAAGTAAGACTGACTGACGCAGAATTTTTGGCAAGACTGACTGACGTAGAATTTTTGGTAAGACTGACTGACGTAGAATTTTTGGTAAGACTGACTGACGTAGAATTTTTGGTAAGACTGACTGACGTAGAATTTTTGGTAAGACTGACTGACCTAGATTTTTTTTACCTCGATGACCAGCTAAGGTATTATTTTTGTAGCCCCATATATATTTTTTCATATTTTTTATCTGTTTTTCTTTATTTTACTTTAAATGAAGTCATAAAACTTTTTCATTTGGATAATCACTGCACTGTTTTGTTCCCTGTTATTATCTGGGAATGGGACGATCCGGGAATAGGCCAATCAGGAAAAAGACCATTTGGGAAAGTGTGACGAGACGAGATTAGGAAAGGGACCATTTCAAACCAAATCATTGTCTATATTTATTCATATTATAAAGCGGATTTTTTTTTGTTTTTTTAAGGTTCCGTAACCAAAGGGTTAAAACGGAAACCTATTACTAAGACTTCGCTGTCTGTCTGTCACCAGGCTGTATCTCATAAATCATGATAGCTAGAGAGTTGAAATTAACACAGAATAATATGATGTATTTTGTTTGTTTGTAATGAATAGGTTCCGAAACTACTGGACCGATTTTGATGAAACTTGGTATAAGGATACATTGATTTATTGGAAATAACAGAGGCTACTTTTTATCCCGATATCCCCGCGGGATCGGAAGTTACGCGGTTAAAACCGCGGAGCGCTGCTAGTCTCAGGAACTACTGGTTCGAATTGAAAAAATATTTTTGTGTTGAATAGTCCACTTATTGAGGAAGGCGATGGCTAGATTTCATTTTGATATTACCACGGGATCGGGAGTTACGCGGGTTAAACCGCGGAGCATTGTCAGTAGATTATTAAAAGGTGTATTTACCAATTCGGTGATTGCATGACGAGTAGCCGAGTTGATGATAGGCAACTTCAAAGCCAAGAGATGGGCAAGCGTCTCCTCGATAGTGTACATTTTTAAGACATCTGAAAACATGTATACTCGTAAATAAATGGTAGGCGCGGAGTGTGTTAGGTTTTATTTTCGTTACGGAATTTCTTGATTCGGTCGGTCGGTATGTTGACTACCTACTATTGAATAACTGATATGGTGGCAATAATTTCGTGATCGAATTATTTTTAAGCTATTGCATAGATTTTATCGCGGGCCTTGGGGGGCGAATCAAGAAATTCCGTAACGAAAAAAACCTAACACCCCCGACAAATGAAGGACGATTATTAACGGACGACTATTGACGGACGACAAATGTCGGACGACTATTTTTTTATTTTTTTTTATTATTATATAAGAACATTTACTAAGACAAGAAATTATTCTCGAGCGTTTAAAGGAACTATAGGAAGGAACTATAGAGGGATTACTTCTTGCTTCAAGAAACCTTTTTATGCAATAGCTTTACCGCGGCAGTCCTCGAGTGCCACACGTTTTTATTATTTTTTAATGCATGACTCTATGTCCTCTAGAGGGCGCCACATTTAATTTATTGTGACGTCACATAGCCCATAACCAGCGGATCATTGAGACGCTTCTAACGATACCTCATTTGTTGAATTATAGTAATTAGTTTTGAAGTTAGGTGGGAACAGATGAACATACATACATACATACTTATATACAAACACACAGGTCAAACACATAACCCTCCCTTTTGGCTTCGCCGTAGTCGGATAAAAAAGGGACAACAATTTACCATTTTCCAAATGCATAACTCCAACGACACCGTGGTGTGCTTCAATACGTTTTATTCTGGCCCATGTTTTTGTACAGCAACCCTGGAAAATAAACGTAAAACTTTTGAAATCATTTTAACTATCTTCGGCGATCGACATTAAAACATCTCACGATTGACTGATCGAAATAGAAATATTATTTATTTAGTAACTAACACCTCGACACGATAATTTTATGTATACCTACTAGCTGAACCAGCAAACGTTTTTTTGCCATATACAAAAAATAAAAAGATGTTGTTCGATTCTCAGACCTAACGAATATACACAAAAAAATTCATACAAATCGGTTAAGCCGTTTATGTGGACATAGGTAACTAACACCGCGACACGAGAATTTCAAATACAGGGTGAATTTTTTACGTGGGCCTTCAGGGTTACATAGTACATAGTATAAAATAAAGTCACTTTTCGCCGTCCCTATGTCCCTATTTCCCTTTATATGCTTAGATCTTTAAAACTACGCAACGGATTTTGATTCGGTTTTTTTTAATAGATAGAATGATTCAAGAGGAAGGTTTATATGTATAATACATGCATAATAATGTGCGAAGCCGGAGCGGGTCGCTAGTTCTAAACTATAAGATAGAGCGAAAAATGCTGAAAGGAGTTGCGTGCCCGTTTTTGACAAAAACTACAACTGCATCATTAGATTTTTGAAAAAGTCTTTGACCCTAGCCGGGAATCGAACCTGTTCGTTTTCCAAAAAAAAAATCACCCTATATTTTTGTACCAATCGATAGTGTTGATAATAGAGATCAATTCCTGAAAACAAACATAGTATGGCTAATCAAAGGAAATAGCTCATTTTGTTATAATCTTCTGTAATTTTCATACAACCATCCCTGAAAAAATGCAGTGAGGAGGTATGGCCAATGACGTAACAAAGTTTAGAATATAGCCCTGAAGGCCCACATAAAAAATTCACCCTGTATATAGGGACTAGCTGTCCCGGCAAATGTTGTTTTGCCATTTAAAAAAAACTGCGCTGATTTTTAAATCTAAACTAAACCATCCAGGTCGCCACCCAAACGCATACAAAAACGAGCTTCTTACAGTCGTACCATTATACATACACGTTAAGCGAACGAGCTACATGGTAGGCGGAGTGGGAGGTGTTAGGTTTTATTTTCGTTACGGTATTTCTTGATTCGGTCGCCGCGCTCAAAGCCCGCGATAAAAACTATGCAATAGCTTAAAAACTTTCAAATCAAGGAGGAGTAAAGTACAATTATAATCATTACATAGTATAAAACAAAGTCACTTGCTGTCTGTCCTTAGGTAGGTATGTTATGTAGGTATGCTTAGATATTTAAAACTACACAACGGATTTTGATGCCGTTTTTTTATAACATAGAGTGATTCAAGAGGAAGGTTTATATTATGTATAATACATGCATAATATAGCCGTGCGAAGCCGCTGGTAAAAGTATTAAAAAATAGGGATTACAGCTCCATAATAAAACCTTACTTCTTTTCTCAATCGAAACTTACGTATGGTGTATTGCCGTCATGATTTAATTTAGGCATTCCTATTTAATATAATTATCAATAAATTAAACAATTTTCGAAATAAAAAAATAATCAAAAACCTTTGTAAATACAAACTTCGATAAACAAGGTCAAAATCTAGAGTGCTATGATATATTTTTATGTACTTATATCGACGGAAAAAAACGAGAACGCTGTAAGTAGCAAAAATGGCGTAAGAAGGTTGAAAATATAATTGAACTCTAATATTTTTAAGATGAATAAAAAACTTGAAAATGAAAAATTGACTTACGAAAATATTAGGCAGCTTACGCAGTTCTAATATTATCTCGACGTCACTTAAACCGTTCTTTTAGTATGAAATTAAACACCTACGTATGATTTTTCTTGATGAGACACGAATGACACTTAGACCTACATCTTTTTAAAGTATACCTACTTAATCTACAAAAAAATGCAAGTACCGCATTTTAGGCTTCAGGTAAATTATAGAACGAACGAATTTTGTGTTATAAGTTTGACTTGTCTGTGTTTGTGTGTCTGTCTGTGGCATCGTAGCTCTCAAACGGACGGACCTATTTTGATTTTTTCTGTTACGGAAATTAGGTATCGATTGCTGTAAGTAGCGAAAACCCTATTTCTAATAACTTTAGCTCTAAAAACTTGACTTTTTTTAATGGACAATCAAAAAACAAAATTGTGTTACAAAAATAAGTTTCTTACTAGAATAGTTTTTGAGTTATGAATTTTTCAATTTTTTTTAGCTTTTCGGTTCGGATTTTGTATTTTGTCTACTTACAGCGTTCTCGTTTTCTTCCGTCGATATGGTAGCGAAGGGGTCCATACACGATTCCCATCGGCTTTTTACTGATTCAGGTTGGTTCTGAATTGACTCTGAAGTTACTGGATTGATTTTGATGAATCCTGGTTCGAGTATCAATCGAATCCTTAACTAAGGAATAACATGGGCTATTTTTTATTCCGATTTTCCCACGGGATTGGGAAATTCGCGGATAAAACTGCGGGGCGTTGCTAAATCTATATAACAACCTAATATTAGTTGTAAACCATTAAAAAAAATACAAAATAGATGTTCGATTTTCAGACCTAACAAATATAAGTAGGTACACAAAATTTTCATACAAATGGTTTCAACCGTTTAGGTGGAGTTTGGCAACTAACACTGCGACACGAAAATTTTATATCTATAGGTACTAATATTATAAAGCTGAAGAGTTTGTTTGTTTGAACGCCCTAATCTCAAAAACTACTGGTTCGAATTGAAAAAAAATATTTTTGTGTTGGATAGTCCATTTGTCGAGGAAGGCTATAGGCTATTTTATATTTCGATATTCCCACGGGATCGGGAGTTACGCGGGTGAAACCGTGGAACTGCCAGTATAGAGATAAAAGTCCTGCCTCCTGATCCACAAACCGTCGGAACAACCGAAACCTAATTTTTTTTGCTGCTATTCAAAAAATCTTAATATATATAAATCTCGTGTCACAATGTTTGTCCTCAATGGACTCCTAAACCACTTAACCGATTATAATAAAATTCGCACACCATGTGCAGTTCGATCCAACTTGAGAGATAGGATAGCTTACATCCCGATATTCCCACGGGATCGGGAGTTACGCGGGTGAAACCGCGTAGGGCAGCTAGTAATATTATAAATGAACAAGTAACTATACTATACTAAATAACAATTAAATAACGAAAACATAAATTAATTAAATAAACTACCTACTTTACTTATACTAAATTAAAAGTCCAAATGGGGGTCCCTAGGAAGTGTGCCCAAAAGGCTGGCAGCGTTAAAAAAATTGTTAACTTATGTTTCTAAAAATCCCTAATAGCAGTTGCCTGTGGCTTCTACTCAAACTCTCCTACCAGTAGGAGCACGAGGATATAATGTTCCTAGTGCCCCTACTGGTAGGACATAATGTTCCTCGTGCTCCTATCCATTGGGAGCCCGAAGTAGGTTGGATATACAAATACCTTCTCATTTGTTTTGTGTATTAATGGTCCAGTATTTCCGGACCCTACATTGGAATTTTGATATTATCTTTCGTTTTGTCACAACTTATTAGGTACCTACCTACCTAGCTACCTACCTATAGAAGGACTTTGGGATGTAATTTTTTTCGGAATATTGGCTTTTCTTTTTCCGGTAAAAGGTCAAATGATTAATATATAAGTAACTTCGCACGGCTATATAATGCATGTACTTATTATACATATAAACCTTCCTCTTGAAATCTATTAAAAAAACCGCATCAAAATCCGTTGCGTAGTTTTAAAGATTTAAGCATACAAAGGGAAATAGGGACAGAAAAAGCGACTTTATTTTATACTATGTAGTGATAATGTAAATCTATAGATATAAATACAAAAGAAACTAAGTACCTATAGTGGTAGGTTTCATAATTTTAAGGTGAAAAATAAATTTGATCTTCTTTTTCTGCATCAAATTATTGTTTCTGTTTGTGTGTAATACTATGTCGTGTTTTTGTTCTTCTTCTTATCGTATAGTGGTGTGGCTCACCTATGTTCTAACGACTGCTACTAGATGTAGCAACCGGGACCAACGGCTTAACGTGCCTTCCGAAGCACGGAGGGGCTCACGAAAACACATTTTTGCCACACTACTAATTTGGTCACCCATCGAAGTATGACCGCGCCAGGCGTCGCTTAACCCACATGACCGTAAACGATCCGCGAACGTCGTCGCTTAGCTGTGAGGAGGCTAATTTTTGTTTGAATTTTATTTTTATTATACCCAAGTTGTTTTAGCTAACTTGTGGCAGCAGGTGTGAACTTCTGACATTCCAGTGGAAAAACCAAATGAGTAAGGAAAAACAGCGTAGTAGGCATTTGTTTACGACATGGGAAAGGCTCAGTGCCCTGCAATAGCATTTTTGTGACTTCCAACAACCCCATTTATGGAGGTGGTAGGGTAGGAATTAGTCCAGAACTAAACCACGACCCTGAGCAACAGGACATGCCGGCCAAAAGTACTTGACTATAATCAGCTCACTGAACTGTTCCTAGTGAATTTATCTGTGCTTTCCCTGTGATACTAGGCAACCTTCAGCTTAGCAGGCAGGCGGGTGTCAGCCCAATGCGGAAATATTTAGGGGTTCAGGTTTGCTAGCGTCTTTAGGGTTTTGCCCTTAATATCCTACATGTTACAACCGGCTGGCACTAAAGGAGCAGACGATCAAGCAGTGGTAGGCCTTAGCCGGTGGCTTCAAACACCTGGATTAAGTCATGGTACCAAGTGACTCTTCGCGTACCATAATTTTGTCCAGGCATGCCCTTCACTTTCTAGGCGAATATGCTACCTCCACCTCATCGTCGTTTCCCATCAGTTAAGATGAGGTCAAATGCAAGACTATATTATGTAAAAAAAATTCTAGGGTTTTTTGTAGATCGATAGATCATTTTTTTAAGATAATAAATAAATAAATATCTTGTAGGACATTCTACACATTGCCATCCAGCCCCAAACTAAGTTACTAGACTTGTGTTATAGGTGCTAGACAATGGATATACTACTCATATACTTTTCTTTTGTAAATAATTAAATTAAATTAATTAAAAAAAAATTATAGTTTTCTTTTGTAATGTTTTCTTTTGTACTTATAATACATAGAAACAACCAGACCACGGACAAATATCTAAGCATAAATACATGTCTGAGGCGGGAATCAAACCCATTGTGCCAACTGGGTCGTCCAATAAGAAGGACCACTGGCTTCTGCCAGATTAGGATTTTAAATAACTGAAATACGCACTGAAGGAACCTTTACTCTTATGAGAGAGAAACAAAATCGCCACTTACCTAGTTCAATCGGCACCGCCTTACCTCTGGATGGTAGTTTCAGGATCCTACACGGTACCTTGTGATGACACGGTTCCTCCGACGTACCTATATTGCGATAAGATCCACGAATTGAGACTCCCAGCGACAAGACACGTCGTATGTCTCATCTGACGTCGATAAAGCGACTGTGCTCGACCAATTCTATGTACCTAAGAATATCCCTGTAGGACTCCCGGCGACAAGACACGTAAGCGTATGTCTCATCTGACGTCGATAAAGCGACTGCTCGACCAATACTATGTAATTGACCAAGCGTAGTAGTATTTCTATTCTACCCTCAAGAAAAAAAAATGGTTTTCTGTAAAGTTGGTTTACGGACGATAATTTAACGTGATAACGTCATAAGAAAACGATAAAATAATTAAGTTTTTTTTGTTTTTCATTTAGTTATATACTTTTTTCCTTTTTTTGTTTTTTTTTCCCTTTAAATAAGTCTTCTATTCGTCACTCGTCACCATAATACAAGCCCCGATGAGTGATATTATTATTAAACAAACAAGAGACGCGTGAAATTTACTATGACCACCCATGACGCCGTGATGGTACTGGAACATGAAGGCGTCATGGTACCGGATGATCAACCGTGACGCCGTCATGGTACCGGAACATGACACCGGTCAAAAAAGTGTAAGTACAAAGTTCGAACAACAATAATTACGAAGGTAAAAGGAAAACTATATGAAGTAGGCTCTCCAAGCTGTCAAATTATGTAGTCGATCCAATCCACTTTGCTTTCAAGCGATATTTACCTACATTTAAAATCACCAGGTAAATATAAAACATCAGAATACGTTCCGGATTTATAGCTCCATTAATATATTTAGAATTCATCTCGGTTCCGAGTCGAACGATGGACGTGCAAAGACTACCGATGTTGCAATCTTTATAAATAAGTTGATTGCGAGCTCGATTTATGGCAACATTGCAATTCTGCAACAAGACTGGGGAAATGGATTTTGTGTGGATACCGCTTTAGTCCGTCTATAATATGACTGTTTCTGAAACACCCCTGCAACAACGCTCCAGCATCAGCAAATCCTAAGTTTGTATGTTTGGTACTCCTTCACGCGCAAAACTACTAAACTGATTAATAAATATATAGGTAAATATCTTTTCATTACTCATACTCCGAAAGTAGGTCTAAATATGCCTGAAGAGCGTGTAGAAAATAAAACTTTCAGCCCTAGGGCAAATCGCTTTCACTGACAGCTGTCATGTCAAATTATGGCTGAGCACGACTTGTGCAATGTGCATATAGCCAGTATCAGTATAATTATACATTAGAAACTTCAAAACCTAACCTCCTTGCTTTAGGTAGCACCAAAGAATATCAGTTATGGCTTCATACGGCTCATGCATACTGCTAGAGTTTAGTACTTAGTTGGTTTTTTCTCAGTAATCGAATTCAAGTAAGTAGATATATTTAGTTTAAGATATCTTAATAAAATAAATGTAAAGACGAAAATGGTCAAAGCGACGTATGACCATGCTGTCGAGATGTTGCTGATGTGGCTTTATACTACCGTGCGGTCAGAGTCGTTCCTTGAAACTGGCGGGAAATGCTTGCATTTTGAATTATTTTGAATGTTTTAGGTAATTAGTATTATTTCTTGTTATTTTATTATGTTTTTGTGTTAAGTTTAAACTAGTTTTCCAATTTATGATTGTGTATTTTGTGTAAATAACATTTTCTAGACAAACCGTGTTACATTAAACTGTAATTTAAATCTACGGACTTCGCGTCAATTCCTAGTGTTGGATTACTCATTCTATTCAATTATTCGTAATGAAAAGCACAGAGTTTACCTCGGGTGAAAGACTCATTTAGTCCCTCGAACTATTAGCGCCCTCGCTATGCTCGGGCGCCAAACTCCGTCTCGGGACTTTAATGAGTGACTTTCACACCTAGGGTAACAATGTACTATTATTTGTTTCTCTACAATAAAAAACACAAGTACAGCTGGTTGGTGTTTTGCTTAAAGAAAATATTATTGTTAGGTACATAATATTTAGTTATTGCGGAGACTGGAGTCTGCACTAAAGTTTTATACAAAACCTGTTTTACAGGACTCCAGGATTGCAATGAAACTCGGTATGTAGATAGTTAGAGACCTGGATTAAGATAAAGGCTTCTTTTTTATCCCGATATTCCCGTTCATTGGTCGTGGTCCGATCGCTGGAGTTCTATCAATCGAACCACGGGAAAATCAAACTAGCCACGAGATCGTGGCTTACGCGGGTCAAATCGCGAGTAGCAGCAAATATTTGTATAAAACCTACCTACTAAATGAAAAGAAGATGTGCCACGTTATATAGAACCTATAACTGCCATGACTATGCCCTATGTCTTATTATTAGATAATTTTGGTTTTTAAAACATTTACCATCATCATCCGAGCGATGTTCCCGGTTGCATCCCTCTCGGGAGCCCGGGGTCCGCTTTCCTACTTTTACGCCTCCACTTCGCACGATCTTCGGCATCCTGGTTAGTAAGGCCATTTGCACGCCTATCACCCTTTACGACGTCAAGCCAGCACTTCTTGGGTCTACCCAGTCTGCCACGGCCCGGCGGAGGCGCCATGGCAAGACATTTGTTCCCCACGTAACTAGCCGGTTTTCGCAAGACGTGACCGTACCAGCGTAGGAGACATTCTTGCAATTTATCTGCAATGTCTCGGACATGAAGGCTGCCCCGGATGCGGGAGTTCCTGACGCGATCCTTTCGCGTCACTCCACACATCCAGCGCAACATCTTCATCTCCGTGACACGCAGCTCCTGCTTATGTCGCGTCTTATGATGGTTTTAAAACATTTACCTACTTTTTGAAATAATAAAAAATAAAAAAATAAAAAAATGGTTCTTCTATTCGTCACTCGTCACCATAACACAAGCCCAGATGAGCGATATTATTATTAAACAATATAAAACAAACACGAGAGGCGTGACGTTTACTATGAGATGCCGTCATGGTACCGGAACATGACTTATGACGTCTCACTTTTTTGTGAATGCCAGTGTATAATTCGATTTATAAGACTTTATCACGTCAAAAAACAAGACATAGGGCAAAGGTCAGTGCCGTTATAGGTTTTATGCAACAAAAATATTTGCTCTAGTGTCATTATCCAGGGAGGAAACAGTCGACTACGTTTGTATGGAAAAGAGCCGGGAGCATAATTTTGGGTGGGACTCTGTCAGCTATATGTACTGTACAAACTTACAGATTATTTCATGTTATTTCTAGACCCGGTCTTCACCGTAGATCGTGTCAGTCAGGTTTGCCCATATAATTTGGCATTCATATTATTTTACCCTAAAATAACATTAATAATAGTGAAAATGAAATCCTAAACAAATATTCTCAATCTATTAGAGAGATAGGAATGAAATTTCTCCGCGCGTTGGTGCTCCGGGATATTCCAAAGAGTTGCAAAACAAGTAGAATTAGAGCGGAAATAGAAAAGAATTTATTTAATTTACTATTTAAATTAGAATAAATTTATACTTGTATGGCTCCTCAGGCGTTTTGGCGAGGGCCGTAAGCCTGAGAGCAATTGTTTTAAATTAAATAAATAAACGCACCACATAAATACACATGAAACAATAAGATACAGCTTAATATTAATTACAAAGAAAAGTAAATACACAGAGAATAAATAATAAGTAGGTAGGTATCTGAGAATTCATCTGTTGCTGGAATGAGTAAAGCCTCAGCATGTGCTGCAGATACGCACGCTCATCTGCAGCGCTGTTATCTTTTTTTTTATTGTTATTACGCTTTTATTATTTTCACCTGTATATTTGCTTGCTTGCTTGCTTTTATGTATGTAACCGACTCTTTTGGGCTCGATTTTGCCCTATTTAGAACGATCAGATTTAATTCAAACTTTGCACACTTGTCAAAGACCGATGACAATGCAATATTATGATAACATGGTGCTGATCTGATGATGGAGCTGGAAGGTGCTCATAGGAACTCTGTAATGAAATGACGAAACCTTATCGATTTTGGGCTCGTTTGAATCGTCTTGACGAGTAGTTTGTCTTTCAATGGTAACCAGGGTCTGATTTAACATATTATTTCGTTATCAAATACCAAAAGTATAAAATAAATTAATAGTTTAAAAAAACAAAAAAAAACTATCAACAAGTATTGGAGTTACGACCTTCTTCTAATAGACGTTACACACAAACTTAAATACTTGAATTAAAAGTATTCAGTGTGATTATTATTTTCAACATGTTAGCTATGTATTTAGTTGTGTGAGTGGTATAAGACTCGCTACACCAACCGACGTGGGTGCGATCCATCGGTTACGTTGTTATAATGTTCAAATAGTGCTGCACAGGATTGTAAACGTTACGGTGGGCAGAGAGTTTTGACCGTGGATTGTACCTATACGTAAGCCACTTCTGTGAATTTCGAACGGCTGTCATTTAAAAATATCAATCTCCCTTATACAAAATGCCAACTATGTTCTCTCTAAATGTCTTTAATATAAATATCATCGGTAGGTATATTTGCATGCCATCGCGGTGTACAGAATATTCTTGAGTTCCGGCCGGGAGGTGGTATATTGAATATTACTGACCGTTATACGGACAAACATTTTAATAATTTAATATACACATTTCTATTATAATGTAGGAACATGATATTATTTGGTATTTTGAAAATATTTTTTGTAGTTAGTCAAGTAAGTCAAGTGTTATCAAAGAAAAGAAAAAATGGTTGTCTGTAAAGTCTGTTTACGGACGATAATTTTACGTGATAACGTCATAATGGTAACCTGTCATTAGATCACGTTCCCGGAACGTGAGTGACGTTGCAATGGCTACCTTGTCAATAACGGAACGTGATCGATGACGTCACATTTTTTGCTGAGTGTTACCGGTGTTCATCGATTTATAAGACGTCATCATTATGGCGTCAAAAAAGAATATTTCCTCATTATTATATCTAAGAGAGGATACTTACGTCACTGCGAAAAACTTTTAATCGAATTTTGTTTCTTCGAATACCTACTATTCATCGATATCTCTATACTCCGACGCCTTATTAAATCGATGTAACGTCACATCGAAAAACTATTCTGCGAAGAATTTTAATGCAAAAATACCATACTGCGAAGACTTGGGCGCAGTATTAATTTTTCGATGAAAAGTTTCGCAGTGACGTAGGTTTCCCCTCTAAGGTCCGTATTAATAAACCGAACTCAATATCGATTTCAATCTTGAGTTTGCTCTTGAGTTGTTGCGCTGATTAATAAACCTATCTTAAGACGCGATTAAAGAGCGACGTATCACTTGAGTCATACCGTATTAATAAATCAAACTCAGCTCTCAAGATATGTCTCAAGATGTAGTTTCGTGAACTCAAGTCTGATTGCGGGCCATACAAATCTTACATTTTTTAAAATATTTTCACATTAAAAACAAGTTGACAGCAAAATATGACGACACTACCTACCATACGGTAAGAACATATCATTCAAGGTAAGAACAAAGCGGTATATTCAAAGTCGCTCTCAAGATCAGTCTCAAATCTCAAGAGCGATATCAGCCTGGTTTAAACTTGAGTTTTATCTATTAATTAACGCCTAACTTAAGATAGTGAACAAATCTCAAGACTCACTCGATTGATACGCACTCAAGATCGATATTGAGAGCGATTTATTAATACGGGCCTAAGAGATATAGATTATTAAATAAATAAATTAAATATTCGTACTGTACCTACTAAAACTCCATTCTACCTAGCGCAAACAAATCTAGGTAACTTAATAAACATTAACGCTATAGATAACCTAACATCCGTCGATACTTTCGGAAGCCAGCCAGCCAGCCGATATAAGCTCGAGTCGGAAGCTGAACGGTTCCGACTCGGATACTTTCCGGGTTATCTTTTACGTTAGGTTAGTAATAATATTAATATTACGATGCGATGAGCATTTTAAATCGAATTTGGGCTAAAATTATACTTAAGAGAAAAGGGTACCGGGCGCTCTCTCTATATACAAACGTAGTCGACTGTTTCCTCCCTGGATAATGCCACTAGAGCAAATATTTTCGTAACATAAAACTTATATCTGCCATCACCATGGCATCGCATCGGTCATGGCAGTTGTAAGTTTCATGTAACAAAAATATTTTCTCTAGTGTCATTATCCAGGGAGGAAACAGTTGACTTTGACTATGGAGAGAGCGCCGATGCCCGATACACTTTCACCTTAAAGTTTTATAGGACGCTTGGTAGCTAGACGGCTCGCTTATCTGAATTGAAATGCCCTTTTTACTAGTAAACACACCCTCATAATTAAAAAATCAAAAAGATTCCGACGAATTGAGAACCTCCTCGTTACAATTTAAAGGATGAAAACAGGTAAGTGTAATCTATAAAGACTCAGGTTAATATTGGAGAAGAACAAGTAACACTAAGCCACACTGATATCGGCTCGCAGCAAGTGTACACGTCTTCGCTCCGCGGCGGTCGGAAGGCTACTGCCTCCCCGTGACCCGCGCGCGCGCTGCTCGAGACTACAGAACAACCCACAACTATAAATAATTCATAATAAATCATTTTAATTTCAGGCTACGAAGGCCCATAGAAACATACCTTATAGACTAACACACATATTTTATAACTAGCTGCGCTCCGCGGTTTCACCCGCGTAACTCCCGATCCCGTGGGAATATCGGGATAAAAAGTAGCCTATAACCTTCCTCGATAAATGGACTATCCAACACAAAAAGAATTTTTCAATTCGAACCAGCAGTTCCTGAGATTAGCGCGTTCAAACAAACAAACAAACTCTTCAGCTTTATAATATTAGTATAGATAAAAATTGAAAGTGTTAATAGATAACTTAGAACTATGTTAATAGCATTTCCATGACACTACACTTTAGTCTTAGTAGGTTCGCGTGGAATTTGTCCGCGGAAGCGACGGAATATCACGTCCTTCGGCCAAAAGCTTTCATCCATAACGTGAGGCAAATAGCGGTTTTAATGTCTATACATTACCATAAGAATGCCTTTGAACGAAAGTTCCATCTAAAAATGTAATTGGTATGTGATCCCCTTAAGTGGGTTTACAGAGTTAAGGCCCCGTATTGATAACTATTGAATCATTTTGTGAATGTTTTGATTAAATCGAATGCGTTATCGTATGGTGCAAGGCATGAAAACTAGCGTTCCATTGTTAGATTATTTTGGTGAGGGAACCTACCTACCTACTATTGACTAACTAAATATTATAAAGCCTGGTTCACTAAGCCGTTTCTGTTAAAGTTACAAGTACCATTGACTTAGAATATGACAAGTACATTAAGTATAGGCACATAGCTGGTAAGTAATTAAATATTCCGATTAATTATATAAATAAAAAAAGAGAACCCTAAAACGGTATAATAGCGGTTCAGCATAAACTACAAGTTGCTCGCGTAGGTACCACGCGAGCAACTTGTAGGTTATGCTGAACTACTTGAATTTGGACTTTATTACTTTGTTGCGAGAGTCGCTTTTTATTTAAATTGGCTTGTGAAGTGGTACATATATCTTCTGTAGGTACGTAGGCACTTCAGATTAACAAATATTATTTATCTAATGACCGGTTTTTAAGTAGTTTTAGTTTTCCCTATTTTTACAGAATATTCAGTTTTTAATTAAGGCGACAGGCGACCCTTAAGTATTAAATTATACCGCAAAAGTACTTAAAAACAGGTCTAAAAATATTTGCTTTATCGCCAATCTGAGAAACAATAAAATTAATTTGCTTATTTTCTTGTTATTTGTCAATAATATCAAGATTTTTAAAACCTTTTAGTGGCTCTTATGTCAGTAAAAAAACGAAAACGACTGAAGGAAGTCAACAATACAGTGCTTCATTTGATGTATACGTCAGGGCGCCGCCATCTTGTGTCTGTAATAAATAGGAATAAAATGACGGAACGTGGTTCATTCTGTCGCAGTAGATTTATGATGTCTGAACTTTTTCATGGTCGCACAATTTATTTGAGTTAATTCGTTTAATACCTTTTAGTGAGTGGATTAGGCGTTGTAGTAAAAGAACGCTGATGGGTGTATGTAATTTATATACTTACGCTTACTTACGCTGGCTCAGCGACCCGAAGTGGATCTTGGCCTCCGACACCAAAAGCCGCCATTGCACCCTATTCTGCGCCACTTGTTGCCAATCAGCTGCATGAAGGGCTTGCAGGTCTTGTTGGACTTGGTCTATCCAGCGATACCTAGGTCTGCCAACTGGCCGTCTCCCCTGAGGTCGTCCTAGATATGCTCTTTTGACCGCTCGATCCTCCTCCATTCTCTCGATGTGGCCAAGCCAGCGAAGTCGGGCCGATTTGGTCTCGCCGATGATATTATGTAATTTATATGATTAAAATATATTCTGATGATAAGTGCGTTTATATTTACGTAACCTACACTCAGATTTGGTTAAACTAGCTAGTTCTTTATACTTATAACCCGCGGGTACCTTACTACATTTTATCGCTGAGTCTTTTAACTTACTCCAGTCCAGTTGTTCAATTCGAATTAATTAAGCTTTAGGCTGTACTAGTGTCATAAATAAACACGCGTTATGTTTTTGCTATTTGTCGTTCGCTCGTTTTGTATCAACTAAAATTTAATAAGGACCCAGTTGACACAATGATCACCATGCCGGACTGCCAAACACAGGGTTGCGGGTTCGATTACAGCCTCAGACAAGTATTTATGCTTAGATATTTGTCTGTGGTCTGGTTGTTTCTATGTATTATAAGTATATATTTCCAAAAGAAAAGTAATATAAGTAGTATATACGTTGTCTAGCACCCATAACTCAAGTCTAGTTACTTAACTTGGGGCTAGATGGCGATGTGTGGAATGTCCTGCAATATTTATTTATTTACAAAAGAACAGTGTATTGGTATATCCGTTGTCTAGCACCGATAACACAAGTCTAGTTACTTAGCTTGGGACTAGATGTCGATGTGTGGAATGTCCTACAATATTTATTTATTTATTACTTCATTCATCAAAAGACGAACGTGTAATGAAAAAAAAAATAGGATTTTTTTTTAATTAATAGGAATTTAACTTGCAAAGTCTCTTATTGAAATAAGAGCAAAAAGAAAAATGCCTGTCGGCGATACTTAAAATAGTTTAATTTAAAATTTAAAAACACGACGTGTTTTGTATTTTTAACCGACTTCAAAAAAGGAGGAGGTTCTCAATTCGTCTGTATGTTTTTTTTTTTTTTTTTTTGTGTGTATGTTACGCGATCATTCGAAGACGGCTCAACCGATTGAGATGATTCTTTTTGTGTTCGAAAAGTGATACCTCAGGGGTGGTCCCATAAAAATTTGGTGAGGATTTGATGAGAATCTTCGGAGTGATGAACAGAATTGCACCTCGAGAGTGCAGCAAATTGCTCAGTTTTCGATTTCCACCAGTAGATTTGGCCCATAAACGAATAGTTACCTATAAATGGAATATCTGAAACCACCTTCTCATCAGAAAACTCTTCAATCAGTTACGATTACAGGTTACAATTTGAAGATTTTAGTCGAATTTAGTCGCCGGACTGGGTTTGAATGAATGTTGATAGAGAACCCTATCTTAAATGAAGTTCTGATGAGGATCTTCGAAGTGATGAACAGAAATGCACCTCGAGAGTGCAGCAAATTGCTCATTTTTCGATTTCCACCAGTAGAATTGGCCCACAAACTAATAGTTACCGATAAATGGAATATCTGAAACCACCTTCTCATCAGAAAACTCTTCAATCGGTTACGATTACAGGTTACAATTTGAATAAAATATTCGCTTTTGCCTCGCCGGACTGGGTTTGAATGAATTTTGATAGAAAACCCTATCCTAAATGAAGATCTGATGAGGATCTTTGGAGTGATGAACAGATCTGCACAGCGAGATTCAACAAATTGCTCAGGTTTCCATTTCCACTAATAGAAGTGGCCCATACACAAAAAGGATGAATGGGGCATCCGAAAACACCTTCTTATCACCAAACTCTTCAATGGGTTACGATTAGGTACAGGTTGCAATTTGAAGAAACAGTCGCTTTCGCCTCATGGAGTAGAATTTTCAGTGACAGTGGCACTAAAAATGGTTAAATAAAAAATAAATAAAAATTTAAAAAACCGACTTCAAAAAAACCTTTAAAGAAAAACTAACAAAACCTGAAAAAAAAAACCAAAAAGTGAAAAATAATCCATTTCGGGTCACTAAGACAGCAGATAACTTTAAACATAAGTACTTACTTGGAAGTCGGACTGTTTTCTTTATACCTCTCAACATTCAATGTAACCCAGTCCGACTTCCAAGTAAGTACTTATGTTTAAAGTTATCTGCTGTCTTAGTGACCCGAAATGGATTATTTTTCACTTTTTGGTTTTTTTTTTCAGGTTTTGTTAGTTTTTCTTTAAAGGTTTTTTTGAAGTCGGTTTTTTAAATTTTTATTTATTTTTTTTAATAAGCCTATAGAAACGCCAAAAAAAAACGAATAATTATTAAATCTAGTCTAGTCTATTATCCTGTCTGCATCAGAGCGCCGCACTGCATGCACGTACCGCGCGAGTGACAACCATGTCTTCATCGAGTGTAGTAAAGTGTAATACTTGTAATATAGTGATCAGTGAGGTTCTCGCTTTCATACAGAACCAAATTGATGTAATGAACGAAGATAGCATTACTCGATTATGTGCAACGGCGTTCACTGCTGAAGAGATACAAGTCGCAAAGAACTTACTGTTTGAATCGTCGCAAATGTTAGAAAAAATCGTTAAGAGAAAAGAAGGTAAAACCGGTGGGAAAATACAACGAGACCTTGGCGATATAATTTCCCTTATGAAAACAACATCGGTTGAGTTAATTCCGATATTTGTGGCAAAAGAGTTAAGGAAATTACCACCAGTCACCTTCGATCATGTGGATGTCACTCGACTATTGAAGGACATTATTATTTTAAAAGATGAGCTTCAAGTTGTCAAAGAAAATTATGTGACGGGCGAAGAACTAAAACAAATAAAGACAGAAATAATTAATTGGAAACAGGCGTCTCCAGTAGAATATCAAGAGTCTAATTATGTAAATATTATGAAACGCGATAAGCGAAAATTACTGAATGAAAGTTATAATTTAGACAGTGGCCCCGTTGGTCTGATGAATATACCCGCTTTGACCGTGTCGAGTCCTAAGCAGCGCGAGCTCATTCAAACGACCGATAGTGAGTCAGAGGGCGGCCGGCCGGGCGAAGTTGAGGTGTTGCGAAGCAAATGTGTGCACGTGGAGGCCGCTACCGTGGTTTCGCAGCAGGCAACTGTGAGCGAAACCCCTGTGCGCGCGCTGTCACCGGGGGCCTCAAAGACGACGACGACGCGTGCAGCGGAGAGTGCATCTGGCCCGCCCCTTGTGCGGGTGGGGGATGTGAGTCACACCTGCGGCGAGCGCGTGGAAGAGGCGATCGAGCTGTATTCGCAGGTGACTACTAGTGCGCCTCCTGCGCTTGCGCCGACCGAGACGTGTATGGAGAATCGAAACAATAAAAATGTTCCGTCTTACTCGGAGATAGCGCGAAGGGAAGGTGATTTTAAATATGCTGAGGATGAAGAGTGGAAAACGATGCAGCGGAAACGTTTTAAAAACAAGTTTATTGGAAAGCAGGGTCAATCAAAGGAGCCGATGGGCAGATTTAAAGCAGCGGATGCTAAAATTCCTTTGTTTATAAATAATGTGAATAGTCAGTCGACTGCAGAGGACATTGCTGAATATATATATAAGAAGACAAGCACTGTGGTTCAGTTGGTAGAAATTAAAATTAAACGGCATAGGGACTATAAAGCGTTTAAAGTATTTATACCTAAGCATAAACTTACATTGTTCCTTGACGAAAACTTTTGGCCGGAAGGGATTACGTTTAGAAAGTTTATTAACTTTAGAAATGGTAGTGTATTGAGTGTTTCACAGTCAGAGGCTAGTAATATATCTTAATGTTTTATTATGGATCAAAACCTTACCAAATTAGTTAGTTTTAATTGTAGAAATATTAAAAGATCAGTAGGCGATGTACGAGAAATGTGTAAGTCGGCAAATATACCTGCTCTTCAAGAAACGTGGCTATTACCTCACGACACAAACTTTATTGGTTCTATAGACGGTGAGTTCGAATTTACCAGTAAATCAGCGGTGGATACGTCTTCGGGCCTACTAAGAGGGCGACCGTATGGGGGTGTGGCACTGATGTGGAGGAAAAGTGTGTTCTCATCCGTGTCAGTAGTTACTTGTGATAGTGACAGGCTTGTAGCTATTAAAATATGTGTAAATAATTGTTTCTTCTTGGTATTCTCTGTATACATGCCCACAGATAAACAAGAAAACTTATTTGAATTTACCTCAGTATTAGGTGAAATTAATGCGGTGATAGAGGCAAATGATATAGAATCTGTTATAATGTTAGGAGATTTTAATGCACATCCTAAAGAGCCGTTTTATTTAGAGTTAACCAATTTTTGTGACGAGCGGAGTTGGCTCTGTGCTGACGTGATTAAGTTACAGGAGTCGTCAGGTACCTACACATATGTTAGTGATAGCCACGACAACTGTGAAAGCTGGCTTGATCATTGTGTAGTCACAGAGGCGGCTTGGCGATGCATCCGTGAGTGTAGAGTGTGTCAGGGTGTGTATTGGTCGGACCATTTTCCTCTTGAAATATACTGTTGTCTTGGTGATATGTCACCGAGAGTTATTTTACAGCAAACAGACATAAATAGAGTAAGATGGGGCGAAAGGACTGATGAGCAAATTAATAATTATAAGCGTATTTGTAATGACTATTTAAAATTGATAGATTTTCCTGTGGAGTGTACAAAGTGTGCTGATGGTCTATGTAGAGAGTCGAGTCATGTAATGGTAATTGAGAGGTTATATGCAAAGATAGTTGAATGCCTAAAGCAGGCAGCGGTGGACAGTAGCGAGATAGTTAAACATAGGGGGAAAAGGAAGCATATTACTGGCTGGAATAAACATGTAAAGGAGGCTCATCGGGAGGCTAGACTAAGTTTTCAAACGTGGGTGTTGCTTGGTAAACCTAAAAACGGGCAATTTTATGTTAAAATGCGTGAAACCAGACAGCGTTTTAAATCCAAACTGAAATGGTGTCTGAATAATGAAGACCAGATAAAAATGGACATTTTAGCGACTCACCATAGCTCAAAAATTTTTAAACAATTTTGGAAGCACTCTAAGCGTTTGGAAGCAAGGTCTAGCTTTCCTGCTAGCGTGGGAGGAGTATGTGAGCCTAATGAGATTGCTAACTTATTTAAAGACCATTTTAGAGTAGAGCCAACTCTAGGGCCAGGGCGGGCAGTCAGTGATGAGGGTGCGGGCCCGAAAGGAGAGATAAAACGCTTCAGCGCCAAAGAGATTGAACTTCTTATCAAGGGTATGACAAGGGGTAAAAGTCCAGGGCACGATGACCTCAGCATCGAACATTTGCAGCATGCGGGCTGTCACCTTCCTCGTGTGCTGTCATTTTTCTTCAATCTGTGTCTGAGTCATACCTGTCTCCCTCAGGATCTTATAAGATCAATCGTTGTACCTATTGTAAAGAATAAAACAGGCGACGCCTCTGACAAGTCAAACTATAGACCTATATCGCTGGGGACGGTGATAGCTAAGGTATTGGACGGTCTGATTGATCGTCAGTTAAGTAAACATATCATTTTGAATGACGCCCAGTTCGGTTTCCGACCTGGGCTTTCTACAGAAACAGCGATATTAAGACTCAAGCACACCGTCCAATACTACACTGGCAGAAAGACACCGGTCTACGCGTGTTTCTTAGACTTGTCGAAGGCGTTCGATCTTGTCTCGTACGATGTTCTGTGGAACAAGCTCGCTGAGGAAACCACCACGCCTAGAGAATTGATTAATATTTTAAAATATTGGTATCTTAATCAAAAGAACACTGTGAGGTGGGCTGGTGCTTTTTCTACGGAATACTCACTGAAATGTGGGGTGAGACAGGGCGGACTAAGCTCACCTAGATTGTTCAACTTATATGTAAATGGATTGATTGATGAGCTCAGCAAAGCTGGTGTCGGCTGCTCTATTGACGGTCAATTTGTTAATAATATTAGCTATGCAGACGACATGGTTTTGCTGAGCCCTTCAATCAGAGGCCTAGAAAAAATGTTGAACATCTGTGAGCGGTACGCGGCAGCCCATGGCCTCAGATACAATTCAAAGAAGAGTGAACTACTTGTCTTCAATGCAGGTAATAAGAAACCCAAGGCGGTACCGCCGGTCAAATTGGGTGGAGAAGAGCTAAGTAGAGTTACTAAATTTAAGTATCTGGGGCACTGGGTTGCTGAGGACCTGTCCGATGATTTGGACATAGAGAGAGAACGTAGAGCTTTGACTGTGCGATGTAATATGTTGGCCCGCAGGTTCTACCGCTGTACTAATAAAGTTAAAATTACTCTTTTTAAGGCTTATTGCCAGACCTTTTATACTTGTAGCCTGTGGGTCAACTTCACAAAAAAGTGTCTCAAGGCGTTACAAGTGCAGTACAATAATGGATTTAGGATGCTGGTGGGGCTGCCTCGCTACTGCAGTGCATCTGCAATGTTTGCCAATGCCAACATGGATGGTTTTAAAGCCATCATTCGAAAAAGAGTGGCCTCTTTGCAACAGCGAGTGCGCGGCAGTGCCAACGGCCTCCTGAATTCCATTTTAGGGAGGATAGACTGTCCAATATTGAGGCACTGGAACTTCCTGCATAATAATATAGAGGATAGACCAGCACTATTTAATATAAAGTAATTTCTTTTTTGAAATGCAATTAAATTTAATTTTTAAGAACTTAATATATTTTAATTTTTTAATAATTTATTTACTTTTCAATAATATAATTTTTAATAATTTAATTTCAATTTTAATTTTTTAATAATTTTATAATTTTATTCAATTTTAATTTCTAAAACATGTACCTATGGATTGTTTATAGTCCGAAATAAATGAATTTTATTTTTTTTTATTTTTTATAGGTGAAAGACATTGTTTTTTGACTCCTATTTACACCATAAGTAAAACCAAAAACCACTTTGAAAGCGTACTTAGCTCTAGTCCCACCAGTAGCGTAGCGAGGGTCCTCCTCGCCTCGCCCCAGGCGGCACCATCCGAGGGCGGCAAAATTGAGAAAAAATATATTTTGTGCAGACACTGACGGTCAGTCAGACAATTCCGCATCCTTACATGGTTTTGAAATAAATATTTTTTACTTAATTCTTTCATATCGTTACATTTTTCCTCACAAACACCAACATTATTATTTTTATGACGGCAAAAGGGCGGAAAATTACCAACATTATTATTTTTATGACGTCAAAAGGGCGGAAAATTACCAACATTATTATTTTTATGACGTCAAAAGGGCGGAAAATTACCAACATTATTATTTTTATGACGTCAAAAGGGCGGAAAATTAACAACATTATTATTTTTATGACGTCAAAAGGGCCGAAAATTACCAACATTATTATTTTTATGACGTCAAAAGGGCGGAAAATTAACAACATTAAATCTAGTTATAGGTGAAAGACATTGTTTTTTGACTCCTATTTACACCTTAGGTAAATAAAAAAAAAAACTTTGAAAGCGTATTTAGCTCTAGTCCCACCAGTAGCATAGCGAGGGTCCCCCTCGCCTCGCCCCGGGCGGCACCATCCGAGGGCGGCAAAATTGAGAAAAAATATATTTTGTGCGGACACTGACGGTCAGTCAGACAATTCCGCATCCTTACATGGTTTTGAAATAAATATTTTTTGCTTAATTCTTTCATATCGTTACATTTTTCTTCACAAACACCAACATTATTATTTTTATGACGCCAAAAGGGTGCCCAATTGCGAACATTCTCATTTTTATGACGTCAAAAGGGCCGAAAATTACCTGCCGGTCTGCCAAACACAGGGTTGCGGGTTCGATTCCCGCCTCAGACAAGTATTTATGCTTAGATATTTGTCTGTGGTCTGGTTGTTTCTATGTATTATAAGTATATATTTACAAAAGAAAAGTATTTATGTAGTATATCCGTTGTCTAGCACCCATAACACAAGTCTAGTAACTTTAGCTTGGGGCTAGATGGCGATGTGTGAAATGTCCTGCAATATTTATTTATTTATTTACTTATTATTATTTTTATGACGTCAAAAGGTCGGCAAATTAAGACTTCGCCCCGGGCGATGGTAACCCACGCTACGCCACTGGCCCCCGAATACTGAAAGGCTACTTAATCTTAAGTGGCGTTTAAATTGAATTTAAGTGTATGTTTTCTATTGAAGCTTACACTTAAATTTCATTTTAAGCGCCACTTAAGATTAAGTAGCCTTTCAGTATTCGGGGGTGAGTCCCACTCAAAATAAACTTTGGAAAAACCACGAAACAAATGTGGTTTTGCTATAGGTACGTTCTTTCGAAATCTGCTACTTAAGACGCGTAGCGTAGGTACCTTTGTACACCTATTTATAAAATGTAGGTAATTGCTTTACAAAATTAATGAGAATTAAGTTAAAAGGCTTCTAAAGAGTTAAATGTAAAGTACTTAAATAAAACGAAAATGCGACTGACTGACTGATCGTAACGCACAGCTCGAAATGATATAGGATAGGTATGAGTGCCGACTTTCTCACTTTGCCGACCTTTGCTAAATTCAATACAGGTAATAGCGCAGTGCCGATTTTAGGGAATTCGCTTATCGACGACTTTTTATAAATTTTCGTATTTTATGAGTATCGACGACGGATAAAGATATTAAACTATTTAAAAAAAGAAAGAGATTCGTCTGTAGGTATGTAGTTTTTGTATGTTACCTACGCGATCATTCCGTCAATTATGAATCGATTGTTTGGCATAGGTACTTAGCTATCTTTGTTTCCACTTTGATCGCCTTTTCTTTCCATTTTGATCGAGTTTCATTTATGTCTCAATCGTCTTTTGTTTCATTTCAGATAGTCTTTTGTTACGGTTTCAATCGTCTTTTGTTTCTAGTTCTGATCGTCTTTTGTTTCTGTTTCGATAGTCTTTTATTTTTGTTTCGGTCGTCTTGTGTTTATATTTCAATAGTCTTTTGTTTATGTTTCAAAAGTCTTTTGTTTATGTTTAAATAGTCCTTTGTTTCTGTTTCGAACGTCTTTTGTTTCTGTTTCGAACGTCTTTTGTTTCCGTTCAGATCGTTTCTGTTAAATCACGAGTCATTTTTTTTAACTGGGTACATTGGACCACAACCCAGTCGTCATTTTTTTTGGTTGGATGAACCACAGGCCTTTTCAGGATCCCGTGGTCCATCTCCAACATGTCACCAACTAGTTGGTCAGAGTAGTTAGTCTTTCACGTCGTATTAATGACGTAGTAGACAATATTAAGCATCTGCTACGAAAGGATTTTGAAAAAATCTAGCTCTCAGTGGACGAAGTCGCATGTAAAACATATAAGTTTTCTTGTATATAAAACCAGGAGCTTTAGATACTATCATATCTTACATCACGATCTACGCCTCCTACGCAATTAATGTATCTTTGATATTTATACTGTACGATACGACTTTTTTGACGAGACGACCCAGTTGGCACAATGGTCACCATGCCGGACTGCCAAACACAGGGTTGTGGGTTCGATTCCCGCCTCAGACAAGTATTTATGCTTAGATATTTGTCTGTGGTCTAGTTGTTTCTTTGTATATATTTACAAAAGAAAAGTACATAAGTAGTATATCCGTTGTCTAGCACCCATAACACAAGTCTAGTTACTTAGCTTGGGGCTAGATGGCGATGTGTGGAATGTCCTGCGCTATTTATTTATTTTTTTATGCTGTTTTTATGATATACTTAGATATTGTAAATAGCTAAGTGCCGCCGCGCGCCGTCAATTTTTATAACTATTAATGAGCTATTACTATAATACAATAACTGTTAACTAAAAAGAAAGTAATAAAACAATGTTAATAATCTAAATAAGTCTCCCTAGGTAAGGTGCCCAAAAGGCCCGCTGTATTGCCTCTTTGGATGACAATGCCGATCTGTTGGCCAAAGTAGCAGTCAACCCTTTGGTCACCTGAAGAACATTAACTTAAACATTCGGAAACTAGCCGTATAAAGGCCTACCCGCACAGCTCAGTGGCAACACAGGACGGCACAGTGACGACAGTTCCGTACCGTACCGTGAAGGCCTATCCACAGCTCAGTGACGACACACAGTGACGCGACAGTGATTTTTAGTACTCTATCGCAAGGGTTAAGGTAAGAACAGACTGAGCCCACGTACGCAACGTATGCAACGCATGATGACATCTAGACTCTTGAATTTGTATGAAAACCGTTGAATTTGAGACATACTTATCATACGCAACGCTATCACACGCGTCCATCCAACTCTTCCACATTGCATAGTATACGTTGCGTACGTGGGCTCAGTCTGTTCTTACCTTAACCCTTGCGATAGAGTACTAAAAATCACTGTCCTGACCTGTCCTGTCCTTACCTTTATTTACCATAACTTTCATGCGCGAGTCCAACTCGCACTTGATCTCACGCAGTTCATTCATCTTTTCTTCGGTGCAATAAAGTGTATAAGTATATATAAACACGTAAACTCCCTAATATAAGTAGGTACACAAAAAAAACTGGTTGCCTGTAAAGTTGGTATACGGGCGAAAGTTTTACGTGACAACAACTGTGCTCGAGTGGAAGGGACGCGTGCCTTTCACTTTTTATGTCTGTCTCTCTCGCTCTTAGGCGGGCTAACCATGCCCGCGTGCCTCTCACTCGCTCTCATTGTGAGCGCATAACGTCAGCGGAGCGTAACGCAGTTTCTTGAAGTGTCACCCGGCAAACCAATTTATAAAACGTTGTCACGTCAAAAGTTAATGAAAATCGTGCTGCTAAATACTGGTTCAAAATAAATCGTATCGTTTTGCAATCGTATCGGCATGTAAATAACCCGTCGAGAGGACACGGAGAGAAAACAAAAGGTAATAAATCACACAAGTACGTAGGTAATTACGATACTCATTATAGCTATAAAGTGCTATTTATTAACATCTAGATATCACTAGTTAGAGCTATGGCTCTCGTTATGTTATGTGGGAAAACAAATAATAGAAAACTAGCTGCGTCCCGTAGTTTCACCCGCGTAAGTCCCGACCCCGTGGGAATATCAAAATAAAATAAGCCTTCCTCGATAAATGGACTATCCAACACATATTTTTTTTTTATTCGAACCAGTACTTCCTGAGATTAGCGCGTTCAAACAAACAAACAAAACAAACTCTACTGCTTTATAATATTAGTAAATATAGATAGATGAGAACTGAGAACCTACCTGCTGCATCTGGAAAGTGGTTAAGGGCTCAATATCAACAAAAAATAATCGAATTTCTTCAACTCGTTAGGTATCTACACGACGATGGATGACGAAAACTTTGTTTAAGAGGCGAGTCCCTAAAAACGTCATTTACTATTTTAAAAATATTGAAGAACTCCCTGCATTGTAAGACACTAAAAAGAATTCTCGATAGCTTATTATATGAGTCTACAGTTTCACTGTCAGATATTTTGAAAATAATCCATAGTTTTTGAAAAAACAATTATTAACTTTGATGAAAAACATCGAAATCGACCTTTTCTATTTTAAGTATCTGTGCTACTTCGTTGTTATATTTGAAAATATTTTTGGTTAAATTGTGAGACAAAAGTATAGAGAATGCATTCATCATTGCAGTTTTTTACTTATTGAAACCAAATAATAATAATCAATGCCGAAACATAGATATTTTTTTTGGTTAAAATCATTCCTCGCTGCCCATACATTTTAGTATGAAGCAGTAGCTCGTGACATTTCGCTTTATATTAGATGTCGCGGCGCGCAAAAGTGACAGTGTCATCTCAGTATTCAAGGTGAGAGCACGTCCATTTGTTTCCCGACATTTATTGTTTGACCTGGCATAAGGGTGGGGTGCGAGTGTTGCACACGACAACTAATTTGTAATTGTACCTATTCTTCGAGCAAGGAGTCGAAACTAGGTATAATCCGCGCACAATGAGGATGGAACCTTGTCAAAGTAAATCGAAAATGACAGTTTATAAATACATATATAAATAAATATTGCAGGACATTCCACACATCGCCATCTAGCCCCAAGCTAAGTAACTAGACTTGTGTTATGCGTGCTAGCCAACGGATATACTACATATACTGGGTTATTGGAAATTATACTAGCAAGCCGTTGAGGGCTACTTCTGTGCACCCAAACCAACAACTTTTGTTCTACGACTTTTAGAAATTCGAACTTTTTTTCGAAAATTTTGAGGTTAGGTTTACCTGAAAATCAGCTGTTCCTTACACGGAGAGGTCAGTAACCTTAAAATTTGACTTATTTTTTAAGTTTCATGTACTGTTTTTGGTCTGAATGACCTTTGTTTTATAAAATCAGCAAATACCTACCTACTTATAAAAATTTGTAAATATATACTTTTATTACATAGAAATAACCAGACCACAGACAAATATTTAAGCATAAATACTTGTCTGAGGCGGGAATCGTACCTGTGTGGCAGTCCGGCATGGTGACCATTGTGCCAACTGGGTCGTCTTCAAGTAGCGTTAGCATAAAAGTTCTGAATAATGGGTAATTAGTTTTGTTGTAGTTAGTTATTTTTTATTTATTCATATTTAGTGTAGCTACATATATAGTATTAGGCATTTCTACTGTATGTGAAGACTTCACGGACAAACATACATACTGACACATATACGGGTCAAACTGAGAACCGCCTTTTTTTGAAGTCTGTTAAAAATACACAAAAATGTTTCATGGTTGTAATCCTTTCAATAATAATGTTTAGGAATATTTTTTTTAGTTATTCCAATTATTATTCCCCAATGCCACTCATATGTGCTTCATGGGAATCATCATCAGAGCTTTGACTTTCTTCAGAAGTATCGCTTTCTGAAAAAAATGAAGTTGATGCAGCCAAAGTTCCCTCACCTCGGATGCGTGACACCGTGTTTTAGATATGCTTGTTGCTCGTTCGGTTATTGAAGTGAAAACTTCTTATGGCGCGTTGGGCACTTTTGTGGGTGAGCATTTTCAGCCGTTCTCGCGACAGATGAGATTTCGACAGATGAGATTTTACACAGATATACAGTTTTCACTTCTGCCTGCACTCCCGGAGTGCGCTGTTTTTTTTTTGTATTTTTGAACAAACCCATAGGTTCGTCAAAAAGATCTCTTGACAATGTAATTCCCGAATTACTAGATTCGTGATCCACAGCCAACTATGTCATCATTTTCAATGCGTTAGAACAACCGACTTCATTCCTGATCGAAATATCTATCGACTGCCAGAACTATTTGAGGTGGTTGACTATTCAAAGTTTTACCCCATTTTCCACTCATTATCACTAAATCACTAAAATAATCACACAATAACTAGTAGTTCGCCCCGAACTGAGACCTCACGAGTTTTTTTCAGCGTTTATTATATTTCAGCGTAAAGTACTAAAATGTATAATATAACGACGAAAGACTCCAAATACGACAGGTCTATCTTATTTGAATGATAGGTGCCTAGTATCGCTATTATCTGACATTGGATGATTTAGAGAATCCAAACACGATAGGCATAACTTGTTGTTGTTGTTAAGTTCTAAAAGCATAGGCCAGCTCAATCATCACACCCTTGACTCTTTATTTTTACTCAAGACATTTTGAATGTGTCCAACATAATATCCAGAAGATAGTAATTCCTTTCCTTCCTTCCTTATGTATCTACTTATCATAATGTTACGTAAGAGGAAACGAGAAGACAAGCTCGAGAACGAGAATATATTAGAGAAGTTTGAGGCCAATATGTCCTGTAATAAGTCCCTAAACTAAAATATAACAAGTCAATAAAAATTATAAAAAAATTAGTCACAAATTTTATAATTATCAGAGTCTCTAGATCGGCTAGAACTGAACATTCCTACTATTTAATACTATCCACCACTATTATTGTAAAACAGCCCATGATTATGAAATAAATAATTATAGGAAATGAAGCAAAGAGAGTTCGGACGATTTGGGGCAAAGTAATAAATTTCTATAAATTTTAAATTTAAATAAATTTGGATTAAGAATATTGTAAATAGTAAGCGTGTTACATTGTGAATTTGTGATGCTACACCTTCGTTATTTTTCTTTTGCAATCACAATGTAGTAAGTACAATATTCTTAATCCAAAATTAGATTTTATTTTCTATTTTTTAGTTGGACTTTTTTTATTAAAGCGTGTTTTTTTTAGTTTTTTATTCTATTAATTTATTTTATACTTTTTGGTCTTTGATAACTTAATATGTTAGATCGGACCCTGGTTACTATTGAAAGACAAACTACTCGTCAAGACGATTCTAACGAGCCTAAACTCGATGAGGTTGTGTCGTTTCATTGCGAAGTTCCTATGACCACCTTCCAGTTCCATCATCAGACCCTGGTTACCATTGAAAGACAAACTACCCGTCAAGGCGATTCTAACGAGCCCAAACTCGATGGGGTTGTGTCGTTTCATTGCGAAGTTCCTATGACCACCTTCCAGTTCCATCATCAGACCCTGGTCACCATTGAAAGACAAACTACTCGTCAAGACGATTCTAACGAGCCCAAACTCGATGGGGTTGTGTCGTTTCATTGCGAAGTTCCTATGACAACCTTCCAGCTCCATCATCAGACCCTAGTCACCATTGAAAGACAAACTACTCGTCAAGACGATTCTAACGAGCCCAAACTCGATGAGGTTGTGTCGTTTCATTGCGAAGTTCCTATGACCACCTTCCAGTTCCATCATCAGACCCTGGTTACCATTAAAAGACAAACTACCCGTCAAGGCGATTCTAACGAGCCCAAACTCGATGGGGTTCTGTCGTTTTATTGCGAAGTTCCTATGACCACCTTCCAGTTCCATCATCAGACCCTGGTCACCATTGAAAGACAAACTACTCGTCAAGACGATTCTAACGAGCCCAAACTCGATGGGGTTCTGTCGTTTCATTGCGAAGTTCCTATGACCACCTTCCAGTTCCATCATCAGACCCTGGTCACCATTGGAAGACAAACTACTCGTCAAGACGATTCTAACGAGCCCAAACTCGATGAGGTTGTGTCGTTTCATTGCGAAGTTCCTATGACAACCTTCCAGTTCCATCATCAGACCCTGGTCACCATTGAAAGACAAACTTCTTGTCAAGACGATTCTAACGAGCCCAAACTCGATGGGGTTGTGTCGTTTCATTGCGAAGTTCCTATGACCACCTTCCAGTTCCATCATCAGACCCTGGTTACCATTGAAAGACAAACTACTCGTCAAGGCGATTCTTGACGAGTAGTTTGAATGAATGAACTATGAAGTATGGATTGGATAATGAGATAATTCCTACAGATTCCCTCCAGCTCTATCATCAGATCAGTTCCATGGTACCATATTATTGTCACCGAAGTTACGCCCTTTCATTTGATACCCCACTCGGGTATATTTGCAGTATAGTTTGTGTGCCATATAGGTAGATCCCCTTTTGGACCCCTATCTCCGTAACCCCCTGACCGATCCTGCTCATGTTCGAACTTAAAAATTCTATGGACCTCAACTACTTGTATACCAAAAATCATGAAGATCAGAGCAACGGTACTCAAGTTATCGTCGAACAAACATACAAACATACAAACATACAAACATACAAACATACAAACATACGAGCGACCGACCCTTCTCAACACTAGACCTCTCTCGCTTCGCTCGTTCGGTCAATTAATTACATAAATCTAGCATCTATCTATAATATAAAAATGAATCGCAAAATGTGTTGGTAAGCGCATAACTCAACAACGCCTGGACCAATTTGGCCAATTCTTTTTTTAGAATATTCCATATGGTACGAGGATGGTTCTTACGGAGAGAAAAATTTAAAAAATTGCCTGAAAATGTCTAAAAACAACACTTTTCTATACTCCATACCATACAAACGATTCGTAATAATACAAGTCAATAAGAACTTTAATACCATAACATAAAGTTCAAGTTTTAATGGAGAGGTGCCGGGAAGGCAAAACAATTGAGTGACGTATAAATATTGATGTCAATCGTGCCGCGGTGTTAGTTGCCAAACTACACCTAAACGGCTGAACCGATTTGTATGATTTTTAACCCCTGATAAGTTTAACGTGTCTGTGTGTGTGTGTCTGTCTGTGGCATCGTAGCTCCCGAACGGCTGAACCGATTTTGATTTAGTTTTTTTTATATGGCAAAACAACGTTTGCCGGGACAGCTAGTTTATAATAAAACAAACCACAATTTATAACAACACAAACCACGGTCGGAATTTATTATTTGTTTATTTAATCACTTTAATAAGCACAGTCCTTATGTGCTCGTTTTATTTATAATTTTGGAGAAAACATTTTTTTTAATGAAATCGCCATTGCTCCATAGACAATCTACCACAGACAATAATAATTTTTCTTTAAATCAATGGGTCTGATTCAAATCCGCGACACTATGACCGTGCAAATAACTAATTTATACCTAATTATTATTCAGAACTTTTTTTCTAACGCTACTTTTCTGTCATTTTCGATTTACTTTGACAAGGTTCCATCCCATTCTCATTGCGCGCGGGTTATAATGTGATATTGATTATTTATTTTAACCTAAGAAATAACTGTTTCTATATTTCATTTTAATTTTTGACATAATTATGACAGGCAAACATAGACAAAAAATTAAATACTTCATGGACTGTGGTTTTTTACCTTTCGATATAGGTTTATCCTACGATTTTATAAAAGTTCGCGGTGCACTTTGAGATCCATACCCTTCGATAGAGGGCATTACAGCGAAAAAATTATGCCTACACAACAAACCTCAAAAGTGTCACGGAAAAGGACGCGGTGATACGTCTTGTAGAAATACTTGGTCACAATGCTTTTATTTGAATATCCCGTTTCTGAGCTGTTTTAGAGGTTTGGTGTAAAGACATTAGTTTTTTATTGTTATGCCTTTTATCAAAAGGTATGGGTGTCAAACTGCACAGCGGCATTTTAAATTACTATGCCGGTTGTGTCCAAAGATCTTTACATTTCGATCTCTAATTGGATATGTTTTACAAACAATTTGCGGGAAAGAAAAACTCAACTAGTATTTGTCGTTCCTGCCTTTTGCAGGACTTTTTTTTTTTTTTTTTTCTCTAAAGAAATTAAAATAGGAATTTATTGAGCTGTCAAAAATTAAATAAAAATATGGAAAAGGTATGATTTAGGTAGGTAGGATGTATTAAAATTGTAGCTTATTTTTATATTTTAATCCTATACAATATGTAAAGAAACTGGTGTCCGGCCATGAACGGGGCTATTTGGTACCGTATTACGAACATAATTGACGGGTTTTTATTTTATTTGGAAACTATTTTTTTTCCCCAATTACTTTAATCAATATTAGGGAAAAAATAAAAACCTGACCTATGGTTACACTAGCTGTAGGAGCGGTGAACTAGGTATAGCAACAAAAGAAGCCGACCGAGGGCGGCGCCTTTACTTTGTACAAGCCGCCCGCCCGTGCCGCGCCGCCCGCGCCGATACCTACGCGAATTAGGTATAATATCAGCTGATATTTCGGAAATACTACGAAATTGACCTCTCATTTTTTGTTGTCAAGAAACAGATAATTGTATGTAGCTCTGAAAAGAGCTGTTTTTATCTTGAAATTACACCAAAATGTAGTGTCTGTCACCTACAAATAAAACAAAAACTTTTTTACAACATTTTTTCATGAAATACTGGTAATCAACAAAGACTTTTTAGATAGGTAGGCACTTACTTAAGAAATAAGCACGTCAATTTGTCGAAGGCTTCGATGGTCATGTTCCACGTGCCTGCCACCAACACGGATACACAACTGCGATCTCTTCACCAAGGCCAAATGAACACTCATCGGAAAAAAGGACAAACTTTAAAAAAATCTCATTCTCTTCAACTTTGTTCAGAATCCACTTGCAGTATTCTGTCCTTAAGTCATAATCAGCAGGTAAGAGACTTTGAACGCGGCGATAATGGAATGGGTGTTGACCGTCTTCTTTCAGCACCTTCCAAATTCTCATATGGTTCGTGTTCAATGTCCGCGCTACGGAACGCGTACTTTCTGTGGGGTTTGCATCGAACATGTCCAGCACTTGCTCTTCGATTGTATCGCGCAATCGTGGCCTTCCCGAATCACTGTGCGATACGTGAACACTACCGGTAGTAAAAACTCTGTTATGAAGGCGTTGAAACGCACGCTCCGACGGCACTGGAGCACCAAACCGCGTTTCATACTCTCTGCGCGCAACTGCATAATTACACTCACTCCTCCCCAAACACATCAACATGTTAAAGTATTGCGGATTAGTGTAAGACATTTCGCATCGATAACACCGGACGTCCGACCGAGATCAGTTTCTACGCGGAACTAAATCGCGAATAATGCAGCGCGGGTGACGCCCGCCCGGTACACGTGCCGTTTGCCTAATCAAAGGATGCCGCCAATGGTGCGATGCACCGCGCGAGTCCTTTGACAAATGCCGAAAAAAGGAATAAAGGTGAGCGCACACCTAGCCGCACCGCACACGCCGAAGTCGCCGCAGTCATCGTTTTTGTTAATATCCTCGCACACCTGTCCGCGTAGCAATCACTGCACCGGTCGCAGCGTACGGCGCGGATGACGTCATCAGTATCAACCGCAGCTTGCGGTGTGTGCGTCGCGAGGGACGTCATCAGCAACGGCTGGGGAATTTTGTCGATGCGGTTGATGCGGCGCGGGTAGGTGTGCGAGGTTGCATACAGCTTCATACAAAGAATACAAATGCGGCGACTTCAGCGCTTGCGGTGCGACTAGGTGTGCGCTCACCTTAATCATTATCAAAGACACCGCTCGACAGGTGAAATGTTGTAAGAATGGGAAAAATTGCCGAATTTTAGGGTAAATTTAATTTTTTTCTTAAAACTAAAAAATTCATAACTTTAGTTTTTTTTCATTAACCTTTTTTATTATATTTTTCCCGGTATCTATAATGAGGTAGCAATACGCCCACGACTGGTCGGACACCAATTTCTTTACATATGTAACTTATTTTTATTCAAGTTTAATAATAATGGGAAAAGTAAAAGGAAATTACTATAAATCCCAAAAAAATAAAGGAAGATTTAAGACAAACCAGTAACTATAATGTACTCATCTTTTTACCCAACTATATTGAATATTATAAAGATTGGTAGGTGTTTTGCCTGAATATTTATATAATAATATATGATGCCGATACCGACACGTTTTAACCTGTTTCTTAGTAGGGCACATAGGTACATACGAACGTTTATGTGTGAATTTTCAATATATAGAGACGGATGTAATAATTATTTCGCATAATTATTATTATAAAAATATATAAATATAAAAATTATTATAGTACAGAACATTTACTTATTGACAATTTCGTTATCAAACAAAATACCCAAAAAACGTACACTCTGACCCCACCCTTTCCCGCCAGCTACTTACTACCGGACTGCAGTTTTGCGATGTGACAAGTTAAATACTACATACATTGCGTGTTTTCTATGATATTCATAAACATCCTACAAAGACGAACGCTTGATGAATATGTAACTTGTACATAATGTACGATGCATCGAAAGTAGATTTATTTGTTTCCAGGGTGCGTAATTTTAATACTGCGTTGCACCTGTGTGGCTAGAAAATATCAATGTGTGTGTTCTATCAGAAGTTCCCACGGTCAAGGATTACAGGCTTAAACGAAATAGAAGTTTAGATCAAAAAAAATAAGGAATTTGCCGAAATATCTCTTAATTTTTGAAGTGAAAACTTCTTATGGCGCGTTGGGCACTTTTGTGGGTGAGCATTTTCAACCGACAGATTTTGACGCGACAGATTTTGACGCGACAGATGAGATTTTATTTGTGTTAGTCTTTTTGTTTAACTTATACTGCCATCTATTACACAAATTGAGAAACTTAGTTTCTAGAAAGACCGCTATTCGAATGTAGATGGCGCTGATTTAAATTTTTTACTGCCATCTAGCGAATAAAAAATAAACTATATTTGTTTAAGTGAGTGCTAATAGATGGCAGTAGCAGATCGTTTCAAGAAATATTCTATGAGAAATAACAAGTTTATTGTTTTCACTTCTGCCTGCACTCCCGGAGTGCGCTGTTTTTTTTTAATAGAAGACATGCCGTCACTCTTAACTGGTCCGGACGAATCCATTTGGCCCGCGCAGACCTAATATGTATCCTAACCCGTATGGGGCTGTTATGTTCAAAAATTGCGTTGTTTCAAAAACTAATTATTCACTGTAAACAATCACAAACTATTATTCTATGGACTTTAATACTATAAGACGGTCTACAGCTTATATTTTTCAATTTTATTTTTATTTTGGTTGGTGAAAATTTTATAATTTCATAATTATTATACCTAGGAATTACATAGTTCTAGTATGGGATCCCTTTAAGTTAAAACAACAAGTGAAAGGTTTAAAAACAAAACAAAAAATTAAATTGTTAATTAATCATATTCTAGACTGAAATTTTTTAGACAACCCATTTGTAATATATGTATTTATTGACCTATTTAATTTGATTTAAAATACTTTCCATCCATTAAACAACTCGATTAAGGTCATTCATAAAGGGATCTCCGACTATGTTTGTATTTTCTACACAGGCTATTATAAAATAGAATTCTAGGGCAAGCCAGATTCCGATGCGTTGTAAGAGTTTCATTATTAAAAACCGCATGTATAGGCACTTTGTACTCATTTATTATCTAAATTATTATCACTGAATTTATATACGAAACAAATGCATAAAAATCTCAAAAAGATAGGCTTATCTTAGTCATCTCTTATACTAAACATGATAATAAAGTATTAAAAAATATAACAACAATATTTTCCCATCTTTATCAGTTCCTAAAATATGAGGGTTTGGCAAATATAATACGTAAGTAATATGACATAAAAATATACTGCCACGTTGTTCTAAGACAAAAACTGTAGCAGAAACAGTGATATATTATACAGGGTTATTGGTATAATTAGCAGCGGTCGAACAACCAACTTTTGTTCTAAATCAATAGGATTTAAAAAAAAATTGAGGTTATGTTTACTTACCTGAAAATTAGCTGTCACTTACCTACACGGAGACTTAGACCATTCAACTACGGAGAGGTCATTAACATATTAAGATTCTACTTATTTTTTTAAGTTTTATTAACTGTTATTTTGTTTTACGATGGAAATTACAAATGTTATTGGAAATGTTTGCGGTTTTGTTAATTTGAAAATCATCAGTTTTTTTTAAATGAAGGTCATTCGGACTTAGAACAGTCGATGAAACTTAAAAATAAGTAGTCTTAGGTGAACGCAAGACGTTTACTTTACAATGTGGTTTATGAGTGTAAGAAATACTGATGTATCACATTCCATCGACAGAATAGGTTAATGATCTCTTAGCTAATTTTCGGGTCAAACCTATTATTCGGGAAACCTTAAAAACTGTTAATTGTTAAGGTGCATTGAAATATATTTCTTATACATATAATCTATCTTTTCTTATAATATCGAGGGTTGAGAAATAGCCAGCAACACTTCAACCCATTGGGATCTTTTGTGTTTACCCCTACCTTAATGTTTCTTACTCTTTGAAGAAGTGGTCGATTAACGCGGTGATCTGATCTCACTTAGAGGAAAAAACCTATATTCCTCCAGTTTGGGATACGCATTCCCAAGAAGGCTCATATGCTTCGCTGCTAACATTCACACACATATAATCTAAGACAGCGGAATATAATAAAGGAAGAGAGGACAAAAAGTCTGTACTTGAAAGCAAATTTAAAAAAATAGTCTAGGGTACTTGGCAACTCAGTAGTAGAACAAAAATGTTAAGTTACCTACCAATAACCCTGTACACTATTTACAACATGATATTTGTGCGTCGTAAATCATAAATCCACTGTCCGTTGGGTACAAGGGTTTTGTTGCTTGTATAGTTTTTTATTCACTTCAGCTCGGGTACCTACAGTTCGAGTTCCTTTTGTAGGTACATAAATATTTTATTTTACTATCTGTCCTTTGTAAATCTATACAAAGCTTTGATCAATTTAATGATTTTCTTCTAGTATACTATTGCTGCCAAAGCTTTAAGTATTTTATACTATCTAAAATGTTATTCTATAATAATTATCTCCCACTAATCTTACTCTCTAATCTCTCCAAAAACTCCTTAATAGCTTCTATGTCCAGAGATATTTGGTCCATCTTTACATTCAACTTCTCAACAGCACCTCTAGATTCCTCTACATACGACTTAGTTTGTCCTTTAAGTTCCGATACCGCATCATCAATGTCATCTAAATGTTCTACAATCTCTTCGTCTTTGTCTTTGGGTATACTTTTAGGTATATCTAGTGTTGAATTAAGTTTTTTATTCTTAACTATAGTATCATGCATTTCATTAAGCATAGTTTTAAACGCCTGTATACCTAATTCGTCTTCTAACTGTTTCTTCTGTGATTGAGCTTTATTGAAGATTGAATCTCTGATTCTAGATGGAAGTAACTTAGAATACCTCCATCTTGGTTTCCCTGGACATAACACCATGACACTTAAAACCTTTCTTTTATTTTTTAACTTATTATTGACTCTCCGAGGCAGAATCCTGCTGAAAATTCTGTTGTAGACCAAGGTATCTAATGTTCCTAGAAACTCTACTTGTTTAGCCAATCTCCTAATGTTACCTAGCACTTCCAAATCATTGATATCATTTACAGCAACGCCTACTAATAAATTCATCAAGACAATCGCAGCTAGAATTAAAAACACTAAGAAAATTATCCTGACAATGACCAGAGAAGTAGCAAGTTCTTTGGAGTGTTCTTCGTCGAATAGGGCTCCGTAGTCGAATTCTGAGGTCATCATGACGATGGTCTTAACGAGGGCAGCCCAGGGACCTTCGAAGGGCATCTGAGAGCGGAATTGGATCATGAAACTGAGAGAGAAGCCGACGACCAGGAACATGAAGGTTAGAAGAATCTGGAAGCAGTAATTAAGTATGTTTTATTACAGAAAAAGTTAAGGAATAAACAAGTAGATGATCCTTTAAAATTATGGAACTGGTTAAACCACAGTGGAAACTAGACTAAACAATGAAATAATAACTATAGTAGTTCCTACCTTTACAACGTTCGAAGCAACCTTTCCAAACATCAGCACATAGTATCCCCAATTCGGGAACCTTGACAACAGGAACATCATCTCCAGCCAAGATAGTAGTAAGGCCAATGTAGCAACGTGTCTGGGCCATTCAGCCTCGGGCAACGACACTATGAATACTGAGTAAGGAAGGATGACAGCTAAGGCTAGTGATCCGAATTTGACCCAAGTTTCCAGTTGTAGGAAGTATCTACTGCTTTTGACGTTCATGTAGAGAAGTTCCTGTAAAGAGATGTAAGGAATATTAATGAACATTTTGAAAAGCAAGATAATATTTGAGACGAAACTAATAAACGTTAACTAATTCTAAAAAAGTTAACCTACTTTAATTAGAAGACAAAATAATAGAAGAATAGATCTTTGAATTTGTGGTAGAATATTTTAGGTATAGAATATTTGAGTATGTATGGATTGAATAAAAAATGTTCAAAAGTAGAACTTACCTGAATTAATACTAAAGTAATGGTACCATAAACAATATAACTCCAAATAGTAGTATTTAACCAAACCGGTGGAGTATCATTTGTATCTCTATAGAAAAATACTGATATAATAAATATCGTCAATGAACCTAAAAAGAATCCATAAAACGTGATTATCGTGTAGAAAAATGGTAATAATGCCTTCCATTTCAAGTAGAGAAAGCTTTCTACTAGTGGGTGAACTAACAACTTTCTTTGACCATATCTATTACCAGTCTTCAAAAGAGCCTCAATTACTTTCATTTGTTGCATTTCACAAACTGATGGCATTAGTATCCCATAATCCACAGTCACTTCACAGTTTGGATCTTGCAAATCCTGTCCATTGCTCGAAATGTATGAGTCAAAGACGTCTTCCATGAATTCTGTTGGTTTAGATAAATTGTGTATTATCATGTCTACGGCTGTCCTTCTATATTTCTTAGGACCGTCTGTATGTCCTGACAAATCTGCCCCTTCTTTTAAAAGTAGGGTTATAACATCTCTACTACCATGGTGACTGGCTGTATGAAGCGGATACCAACCCATACTATTAACTTCATGTACTGTAGTTTTATCATATTTGAGCAGTAACTTTGCTATTTCTGTATGATTTTTAACTGCCGCTATATGCAAAGGTGTTGATGCTTTATGAGGGCTACAAGTTGTACGACATCGAATATCAGCGTTTTTAGACAGCAGTAACTCAACGCAATCTATGTGGTTGTTTGAAACAGCGAAATGTATTGGTGCGAAGCCTCTTCTATCACCAGCTGTTAAGGCATTAATACTAACTATTGTCAGTTCATGATCGTATTCTAACAGTATTCTTAGTATATTTAGGTGTCCATAGTCAGCTGCTACATGAAAAACGCTAACTTCGCCGGGTAACATTATTTTAATCGATGCTCCTTCACTTAGAATTTGTTTAACACATTCTTCATGCCCATTTATAATAGCTTTTATCAAAGCTGTCTCTCCTTCTCCATTTTGATAGTCTAATGCATCTTTTTGTTTGGCGACACTGAGTATTTCGTTTAGGACATCAATATTGCCTAGTGCTGCTGCTGAGTGTATTGGAGTATCTCCATCATTTGCCTGTGGAATTAAATAAACAATATATATATTGGTTTACTCACTCCTAAATTTACTAATAATTAATCCTCATTCCGAGGTATATAAAATACTGAGATAACGCAATTTTACTCTCTAACTTTTTGAAGTTATACTTCTTTAGGCGCGTTATGAAAAAATGATGAGAGTGAAATTTTACAAAAGCGTCACAAAATTCTCACGGGAGAAGTTGTTTAAATCTAAATTGAACTTTATTGATTGTGTTGACAATCCTTTTCCAGTCCAGAGTTTTTTGTCGGACGAGTATTTTGTCGGACGAGTTTTTTGTCGGACGAGTATTTTGTCGGACGAGTTTTTTGCCGGACGAGTTTTTTGTCGGACGAGTTTTTTGTCGGACGAGTTTTTTGTCGGACGAGTTTTTTGTCGGACGAGTATTTTGTCGGACGAGTTTTTTGTCGGACGAGTTTTTTGCCGGACGAGTTTTTTGTCGGACGAGTTTTTTGTCGGACGAGTTTTTTGTCGGACGAGTTTTTTGTCGGACGAGTATTTTGTCGGACGAACTTTTCGTCGGACGAGTTTTTTGTCGGACGAGTTTTTTGCCGGACGAGTTTTTTGTCGGACGAGTTTTTTTTTTTTTTTTTTTTTTTTTTTTTTTAATAATGCCAAAGAAGTATAACTTCTCACGCGCGTACATAAGTACACGCACCCATTTTTTTTTTTTAACTAACTAACTTTTTCTAACCTTTAGAGTAACATCAGCTCCAGATTCCAAAGCTACACATACTCCTGGTACCCAAGCAGCTTCAATAGCTGCTTGTAGAACCGTATGACCTTCTCTATCTTTCACGTCGACTATGGCTGAAAGAGGATCCGCTTGACTGTAGTCGTAGTTGGCTAGGACCTAAAATATGAAAATGTTATGTATATTATTGCCAAAAAATAAAATTGTGAACTGAGAATATTGTAGAATTTTATTTCTAGAATACCTACTCTTTAATTAAGAACTAGCCAGTAGCTCGGAACTCGGCGTATAGAATCAACAAAAACGGGGGGCCACTGTACTTAGTTTAAGCCCCGCATTTCATGTAGATCAGTGTAAGCACCGTGTGTCAAGTAATTTTCAAAAAGCAGTTATGTGTAGGTTGATCATTGGGAACATTTTTCTTAGAAAAGACGCTCATGTCTTGTAGTGTGTAATTTTTCACATACTTACATACTTTTTCAATTTTAGCCATATAAATATACTTACATGCAACTCATCTTCTAACTCTTTCGTTACACAGACATGTAGTGGCGTCTGTCCCGCTCTATTAAGGTTTGAAACACCAGCGCCAGCATCTAACAGTTCCTTTATAGCCTCCATATTCTCCATTTCAACAGCTGTATGAATTGGTGTGTCTATATTATTTAAGCCTTTGGGTCTCATGCTGTTGAATTGACCACCAGCTTTGAGCAGCATTTTAATTAATTCTGTGAAACTGAAATAAAAAATACGAACTTCAACGACCTACTGGGCAAAGACTCGCCTTCGGAGTGGAAGGTTACGCGTTTGATTGTTCCTGTGATAGGGTGAATTTACAAAAGAGTAGGTATATATTTTATAAGTGTATAGGAAAGATTTGATTGATTGTTTGTTTGAATTGTATATGCTCCGAAACTACTGGACCGATTATGTTGAAACTTGGTATGAGGATACATCGATTTATTTGGAGTCTCATAGTATTCTAAACATGCATCCGTCCCTACAAAATTTTGCTAAATCTTAGGCTGTTAAATGGTCATATTTACTTACTGTAATTTATTAACTTCCTGATCCTGATAGTAATAAGCGTATCCAGTAACGTCAAGAGGGGTCCTGCCTTCGACGTCAGTGACGTTGGGATCAGCCCCAGCAGCCAGGAGAAATCTGGTGCATTGCTTCCTGGCGCAGGAACTTGCTACGTGTAGTGGGGTCCAGCCTGGTTGGATTACTGGCAACTGTCATGTAATAAAATATAAAAATCCTGATTTACCACTAAAGATAGAGCTAAGCATAGGAGTGGTGTTGACCTAGTGGTAGGTACCTCGACTTTCAATCCGAAGACGTGGGTTCAAATCCCAATCGGCCGGGCACCAAAATGTTTTCTTAAAAAAAAATGTATAAGCGCTAATTGACATTGCTCCTACGGTGAAGGAAAACATCGCGGTGAAACCCGCAGCTTAGTTGGCTCCAGAAGTATTGACAAGTTCTTTCCTCTGGATACGGTCGACTAAGTTGTAGGTGCTGGGCAAGCCTACTCCGTCCTCACGCAAAAGGGGTCCAACTAAAAAGGTCTGATTGCGGAAAACAACCAGTATTACAGTACCAGTAGACCTAAGCATTTGACTTGGAGCCCTATTTTTGATTTTCGTTCGCTCCGCGTCGAGCGCTCGATTTCTACTGATATTCGTTCGACATCGGAAATTCCCTATTTTTGATTCGCTCGATCGTAACGAGTGGTCTTCAACACTCGTCGCCGACAGGCGAGTGGTAGAATAAACGTCAAACAATCATAGTCAAACATTTGCAAACGATCTTTGAAAAATATTTATATCTTTTGGGATTCTTTCAGATGTTCGTCGGTAATTACCGGATTTCAATTTTCTGCGTAAAACGAACAAAAATTTACATTTCAAATTTCGACGACGAACGATTACGTTTACTTCATTGTTATTTTGTTTATCTAGAATTGTTATATTACTTACACTGCCTCTTATATCCTTGCAAGCATGATCAATATTGTCCTTCCAGTTTTTTGGCAGCAGCATGTTCACCTCTCCAAGGTCACATCTTACGTTGATCATTTCTCTGATCTTCGGGCAAAGTTTCCTGACGTCTTCTTCGGTTTCTGAAGACATGCTTTCACTGTCGACTTTGTCTTGCATTTCTGGAAAATTTATGCTAATGAATTAATTGTATGATGTAGAATAGAATGTTTTTTTGCAGGTTGTCCTTAGCCCACCGCTGGGAGGAACTAGTACCACTAGCCCCATTATCATAAGGCTGCCTATCCACGGAAGCGGATTGGAGAGGTCTGAACCTGTTTCCACCAATAGAATTGCATAAAAATTACACACGCGGAGTTTTTGCGAAGCGCTATTAGGAGGGTAGCTTCGAAGTTTATTTCTCTAGTAAATGGTCACAGCTAACGAATTTGAAATTATTCGCCACATACGACCTCAAATTATGCTCAAATTAGGTATAACCTTTTTATAGCAATATTGAAGTTATTATTTTGAAATAAGTTGAATGTCATATCATTAAAGTTGGCAGAAGAAAGCTTTGGAAGAAAGAAGAAAATCAGAAGAGAAGGGATATTCACTTTATTTAATATTGCTTTCAAAAGGCTTATATTATCAAAAGGATATACATTTTTTTTTTAACAGATCATTTAATTATATAAAAAGGCTGAAATATGGAGATCGCACAAAATTTCATGGTATGCAAATAGACGACAAAACTATCTAAGAATTTTACATTCTGCAATATTCTGTTATATTGTGTATATTCTATGTTGGCTGAGTATTCGAGTTTCTAGGTCTTTGGAGCATTCTGCCCTGTGAAGTCAATCACAGAAAGAAAATGTACCAACAACGTAGGTTCAATGATAATGATGGTAGGTTGATTTTTCCACGAATTTTGCAGGCTGTAGGAGCCACCAATACCATGAATAGAATTAACGAGAACGGCAATGTAGTTGGAACTATAATTGTCAACTGCGAAGGTACCTATCTATGTTCTTTAATAAAAGCTATTATTAATGGAAATATTTATAAATAATTATGAGTTTCGATTTCAGGCTTTCCTGAAACGACGACCCTGGACAGTTTGACAGCTGCAACCTACTCCAATCATATGAGAAACCTTTCCCATCATGCTTCTAATGCTCTTAAGGAAATTGTAAGTACTACAATAGCTAATCCAGGTCATGGCAGGACTTTCATACATCTTAGGGACTGGACTCAGCTGGTATAGTCAGGGAATGAGGAGACCTTTGTCCTGCAGTGGGGACGGAATCTGCTAAAATAATTAATAGATTATCCTGGACTTGCCCAGAAATATGACGATTGACGAAGAATTACTTGATATTTCAGGGCTAGTCCTGATAATTTTCTTAGTGCTCGCCGAACCAATATTATTTTTTTTAGGATTAGGTAGTTAGTTAGTCAGTTGGTCACATTCACTGTGGTTCTACCATTATTGAATCAATTTTCATTGTGTTTTAGGATGTGACAGACGATCTGGTGGTGCTGAGATTGGTTTCAAGGAAAACTGAAGCCGTCGTCGCTCCAGATAGCGAATTCCACCTAATTGTTGTGATGAGGAAGGGTTAAATCTTGGACTGTCTAAGAAAAACTTGAAGAAATTAAAACAATGAAGTTCATTTTGTTGGATGGTTTTAGGTCAGTGACATTGTTTTATTATCAGTTTGGTTTCATTAGTGACTGATGTGAAGTGACGTATAATATAAATTTGTTTGTGAACTTTCTGAGTAAAATTAATATACCTACCACATGAAAAAATAACTGCTGACACAAAGGGGTCCGGGCATTTAGTATGGGAGCTTGGCATAATGTTTCTTTAAGAGGGCGTTACGGCGAACAAATAACGCCTTTACACTAGTCCGCTAAAGCGTCTCGGAAACGGGATATTTGATGTTGTTGAATGTATCACGTTTCTTTGAATATCCCGTTTCCGAGACGCTTTAGCGGTCCGGTGTCAACCCATTATTTGTTTGTCGTAATGCCCTCTATCGATAAGTATGAGTTAAAAAATTAACTGCGGCATTGTAGTTACAGTGTCTATTGTGTCTAAATGCCTTTGAATATTACTGGTTTAGAGTGGGGTTAATTATTTAGTTTTTACGGTACGGTTTGATCCACGAGTATTCATCAAAGACATCGATTATAACGCTATCTTTGTCCTTACCTTCCGGAAAATCCAGCAGTATAGCAACCTGCCTAGAGTTCCCAGCCCATGCAGCTAGATGTAGCGGTGTTCGTCCAAGCTTGTCGATCCTGAGCTTTTCTGCACCGAATTTAATGAGTAGTGATAAAGCATCACCACCGCTCATGGCTGCTGAGTGACAGGCTGAGACGAGAGCTAAGCGACAGGTGGCGTTGGGGTTCGCTCCGGCGTTTAGTAACCTGGGGAAGTTTACAGAGATATTAAGAGTTGATTTAAATAGATTCTGGAGTTTGCACTATCGCGATCAATCGGAGCAATCAAGGCGCAGCCTCCGAAATACCCTGGCAGTTTAACAACTGGAATCTGATATTTTAGAAGGACAACCTATGTCTTACGAGGTTTTTATGAGCATTTTGCGGAATAAGTTAGGTATGCAGGAAGTTATTTGGTGTTATGCGTAGTTGGTATTTTGCTTAAATCGAAGTCGGTGTTATGAGTTGTTGGTATTTTGCGTAAGTGTTATTTTGCGAGTTAGATGTTTTGCGTAGAGGCGGGGTTTTTCGTAGTTGGTTTTATGCGTCTAAAGAATCCTAGCTTATATTCTGCGGAAAGTTAATTTTTAAAGTTACTTTACAGCTAATTTTCCCCCACGATCAATTGAAGAATCATGGCATAGTCTCAAAAAAACCCAAGCATTTTAATAACTAGAATCTGGAATTACAGAAGGACGACCCATGTCCTATGAGCTTTTTAAGTATTTTGTATTTTGCGGAATAAGTTATACCCTGCAGGTAGTCCTCCCCTATTCCATTTATCCCTACTGACATGTCCCCTCTGGTAGGGATACTTGGAGTTTTATTATCGCTACCGGTGGGATATATGGAACGTCCATCCGTCTATCGCCTGTCCGTCCGACTGTCTGTCACCAGGCTCTCATCTCATGAACCATGATAGCTAGAGAGTTAAAATTTTCACAAATGATGTTTCTCTGTGGCCGCTATAACAACAAATAATATTAACAAAATAAGTAAATATTTATTCCGATCCCTCGCTAATATTCTGTGGAACCTCATGCAAAATTTCCTGCACCTAGTCGCCATCTGTTTCAACTCTTACGCCAGGTGATCCCCTAAAAGACGATACTTACTTCTCGACTTCTTCAATATCATGACTCTCGATAGCTTCCAGCAGTTCAGTGTTGAGCCTCCTCAGTCTGCGGTCACTTCTACGCCATTGTCTGTTAAAGCTTGGCTCTTGGCCTGCTGGTGTGTTGTTTACGGTGGAAGCCATTGACGATGGTGTCAGGTCTGGTAGAGTTTGTTGGCTCCTGGTGAAATAAGGTTAAAGAAATGATTAATAATAATGTTGACAATTTGCCGCCCTTTTGACGTCATGAAAATAATAATGTTGGTGTTTGTGAGAAAAAACGTAACGATATGAAAGAATTGAGCGAAAAATATTTCTTTCAAAACCATGAAAGGAGGCGGGGCGACTCGTGATTTGCAACACCTGTATTGGATGAGAGAGACATTCAATATGTACAAGCGGGTAAGAGCTAACTTTTTGAAAAATTAATTGTCTGATTGACTGCCAGTGGCCGCACAAAATGTTGGAACGATAGTTCCTTATCGCGCGTTGCGAAAGGGGGCTAGACGGAAAAAATTAAGACCAAAAGTTGTAACGACACAAATTAAGACCAAAACTTGTAACAACACTTTCGTGGTTATCTGTCTGTCTCTCTCTCTCTCTCTCTCTCTCTCCCATAGAAAGCAAGCCAGTTATTTTCGTTTCGTCTTTCTATTTCGCATTGAACAGTGTGGTGTCGTGACGATTATTTACAAAAAAAAAAAACACCCACCTAATGGTGGTGCCCGGGGCGGTCCGAACTCGCTAAGCATATTTTCTATAACTCACTCTGCATTAATAAGCAGGCCCAATGTATCTGGTCTGGCCGGCCGGAGTCTGCCATTGCCTCCCGCAGCCGCCCTGCCGTTGTTGACGATGGAGCCCAGCAGTGGGCGGAGATTCTCACCATCTCCCTGGTCTCCGCGTTCTACGTCTGAAAATGAAGGTTTTTTTAATAGAATTAATATTTAGTTGCAATACTTGATAGGTAGGATACCTAGACCTAGCATTTAAATCCACACTACTATTATAAAGAGGACCTTATGTAATTGGATTTAATACTATTTTGACTTGGATTTACCCACGACTTCGTACGCGTAGGAGACTAAAAGGAGTAAGGAGATGATGACTAAGGAGATGAAAAATGGATTTTCATCTCCTTAGCTAAGGCTTAGGCTAGGCTTAAGCCTCATCATCATCCGAGGGATGTTCCCGGTTGCATCCCTCTTGGAAGCCCGGGGTCCGCTTTCCTACTTTTACGCCTCCACTTCGCACGATCTTCGGCATCCTGGTTTGAAAGGCCATTTGCACGCATATCACCCTTTACGACGTCAAGCCAGCACTTCTTGGGTCTACCCAGTCTGCCACGACTGCCGGTTTTCGCAAGACGTGACCGTACCAGCGTAGGCGACATTCTTGAAATTTATCTGTCTCGGACATGAAGGCTGCCCCGGATGCGGGAGTTCCTGACGCGATCCTTTCGCGTCACTCCACACATCCAGCAGCATCTTCATCTCCGTGACATGCAGCTCCTGCTTATGTCGCTCAAGCACCGGCCACGCCTCACTACCATACAAAAGGACAGGTCTAATGATGGTTTTATAGACCTGTCCCTTTAGTTTACCTTAAGTCCCTTAAGCCTACGTCATCATAACTATCTGTGTGCTGAATTTTAGCCCGATCTGTACATTTTTTTAAGCTGTGTGTTGATATACCAATCAGTCAATCAGGACTTTTAATTTGATATTTATAGATTTTTACAGGGTATCGTTGTTTCGTAAAATTATTCTAAAATTTTGTAGTGTCAATGACCCGAACATACGAGTACCTATTTTAGTACTTAAATACCTGTAGATCAATTGTGTTCAGAACCCAGAACGGAAATTACTTATGTCTACCTTGACTTGCGTGGTAAGTAGGTACCTACAATGGTAGATGACTAATAATTATTATAGATAATTGGATACCTACCTAGAGGGGTGTTGGCTTAGTGGTAGATACCTCGACTTTCATTCTGATGGTCGTGGGTTCGAATCCAGGCCAGCCGTGCACCAATGTATTTTTCTTAAGAAAAATTTATGTGCGCTAATTGACATTGCTCTTACGGTGAAGGAAAACATCGTGATGAAACCGGCGGCTTAGTTGGCTCCAGAAGTATTGACAAGTTCTTTCCTCTGGACATGGCTGGACTAAGCTGAGAGGGTAGTAGGTGCTGGGCAAGCCTACTCCATCTTCACGCAAAAAGGACCCAATTAAAAAGGGTCTAATCGCGGAAAACAGCCTGTATACAAGTACAAGTAATTGGATACCTACGGTACCTACCTAATCAGTTTCTTTTTCCATCTATTGTTTTAATATAATAAACTAGCTGCCCTCCGCGGTTTCACCCGCGTAACTCCCGATCCCGTGGGAATATCGGGATGTAAGCTATCCTATCTCTCAAGTTGGATCGAACTGCACATGGTGTGCGAATTTTATTATAATCGGTTAAGTGGTTTAGGAGTCAATTGAGGACAAACATTGTGACACGAGATTTATATATATTAAGATAGGTCAACGTTTTACCCTATCTGGCACGTTAGTAAGTGAAGATGCGTTCTAAGATGTAGCTTTCCAAGAAGATGCGTAGACGCTCGCAAAGAAATCTCTTCCACCGATAAGATCACCAATTTGTAACTTATACTTTTTAGTTATTACTTTGTGTACCTACATCGTTGTCTATGTTTCTTCCTGTGTTGTACAAATATAGTTATCGATCTACTTTGTTTGTTTTTAAGGTGAAAGGGTACCTGCACTCTCTCTAAACAAACGTAGTCGACTGTTTCCTCCCTGGATAATGACACTAGAGCAAATATTTTTGTTGCATAAAACCTATACTTATCTGCCATGACTAAATTGACTAATGCCCCTATGTCTTGGTTTTTTTCATTTTCTAATTATCATAGAAATTATGATTTAAAAAATAAAAAAAAAACAAAACAAAGGGGTATGGTCATGGCAGTTAGAAGTTTTATTATGCAAAAAAAATTGCTCTTGTGTAATTATCCAGGGAGGAAACAGTCGACTACGTTTGTATGGAGAGAGCGCCCGGTATGAGTTTTTCTTCTTCAAAAATAATGGCTCCGCACGTCTTGTAGATATAGCCACTGGAATGTCAATCAGTAAGCAGTCGGTACATAATTATACAAACAACCAGCGGATATGTAAGTACCTACACAAATTACTAATAACATAAAATTGTAATTAGAAGAGTACCTACTGTAGGTAGTTAGATAGGAAAGTTACGTACTATTTTGGTATGTCAGTAGGTATATATGGGCGAGCTCTGTGCCTGGCTGCTTATGCTGCCAAACGCAACGCGCCAGAAATACCCGTCGCTTACAACTAATATTGTTAATTGTAACAAATGTGTTTTGTTTTTCTCAAAAGTGCTGAGATGGAATTGTAGGTAAAATTTTTACCGATATTTTGGACTAATTTCGAGGCGAAAATTCTTTGTCATTTCAAAGCTAGACTAGTTTTAATTTTTAATTTTAGGATAGCTTCAAAACTATAAGAAGTTTTTGGCTCAAAATCACAACAAAATATCGGTAAAAATTTCATCTACAATTCCATCTCAGCACTTTTGAGAAAAACAAAACACATTTGTAACAATCAACAATTTTCACCAACGAAGGCGACCGGTACCAGTAGTAACTATTTAGTAGACTGTGTACCAAGGTCGTTAGCGTATGGACCCCCCTTAAGTCGTCGTCGGTCGTGTGTGATTAGGGCGCGATTGCCATGACAAAACTGAGTTACTGAGCCCTAATCACACACTCCCGACGAAAACTTTAGCAAATCGAGGCACTGGTTAAGACAGACTTAGACTGACTAAATAACCTTGTTTAAACATTTTGAGCCTTTTATACAAACAACTAAAGCTCTCGATAAACTAAACAACTTTTTTATTAACTAGCGACCCGCCCCGAATTCGCACGGCTACATAGGTACCTTCCTCTTGAATCACTCTCCCCCTTTATCTGAAAGGCTACTTAATCTTAAGTGGCCTTTAAATTGACGTTAAGTGTAGGTATGCATTCTATTGAAGCCTACTCTTAAATTTTAATTTAAACGCCACTTAAGATTATGTAGCTTTTCAGTATTCGGGGGTCTATCTATTAAAAAAATCCGTTGCGTAGGCTCTAAGCATATATGAGACAGACAGACGGGAAGCGACTTAGTTTTTGTTATGTAGTGCAAGAGGAAGGGAATTTCGACTCTGATTTTGATACCATCGGTGTCCAATTATTTAATTGGACGATTGTTCGTAACCTTACGCCACATGCTTCGACAGCGTGGTTCGATCAATCGCATGGCGATCGACAATAAACAGAGGTATTTCCTGTTTCGAGAACTAAAGAGAAAAAAGTTTTAAGAGTTATATTTTTGTACAGTCACATTACCAATTAGCTGAACCCCACGTGACCCAGAGATTATTCGCATATCTGTAAAAAATATAGTATTTACCTATTTTGTTATTTTTTTGAAATTGTATATAGTCTAGCAACACTGATCTTACAACTGGAGATGCGGAAGTAACGGCGCCGTCAATAGATTGTATTGTATAGTCTATTGTTTAAAAGAAACAGAATCAGGTAACATTACTTTACAACTTTACTGATTTGCGAGTGAGTTCTAGGTCACGTGGGGTTCAGCTAATTGGTAATGTGACTGTACATGCCTACTAGTAGGCTAGTAGGTAGTATCTGTGATTTAGTTGGGCAAATTTTATTTTTATTGTAATTAGTTTTAATATTTAAATTCTCGTGTCGCGGTGTTAGTTTCCCAAGTTAGCCAATCTCCTGCTAATGGCTGAACATGGGCTGAACCGATTTGTATTTGAAATTTTTTGTGTAATATACTTACACAAAAAATTTCAAATTTACAAAAAAATTATTCGATAAGTCTGAGAATCGAACAACATCTATATATTTTTTCTTTTATTTTTATTCTTAAATGGCAAAACAACGTTTGCCGGGACAGCTCGACTATTTATATAAAAGGGAATCTCTATTTCCTTAATTTGAGAACGGCTGCACCGATTTGGGTAATTTTGCGTTTTGAAATATTTCTGGGAGTCCAGGGAAAGTGTAAATGAGAAAAAAATGTCTAAGTTAGGGTCATACGCGAATAATACCGCTAGGCGCAGCTATAGTGTTTTATAAGTAACGACCCGCCCCGGCTTCGCACGGCTGTATTATGCATGTATTATACATAATAAACTTCCTCTTGAAGCTCTCTATCTATTAAAAAAAACCGCATCAAAATTCGTTGCGTAGTTTTAAAGATTTAAGCATACATAGGGATATAGGGACAGAGAAAGCGACTTATCTGTACTATGTAGTGAAGTGATTACCTTAGATTCCATTACATAGTTAGTTACATACCTACAGGTCGACCTAATAAAAGATGTGATAAAAGTGTGTTAAAAAAGCGTGTTAAAAACAAACAGCATGGTAATTGGTTGAGTCACTGAGTGTTACTTTTTGGAACTCCATAACAATAATAATTAAGGTAGTATTATTTACCTCATTTCATGCCTCATTAGTGGGCAGGAGGGCAGTGCACATTGCATCTTGTGTTGTGACACTAGGCTCGGAAATTAAGAGAAAAGGATACCGGCTCTCTCTCCATACAAACGTAGTCGACTGTTTCCTCCCTATAATGACACTAGCACAAATATATTTTAGCATAAAACTTATAACTGCCATGCCCAATATGACCATGCCCACGTTTATTTTTATTTGGTTTTCAACTCTTAATTTCTATGATAATTATAGAATATGAAAAAAACCAAGACATAGGGGCATAGTCATGGCAGTTATAGATTTTATTCAACAAAAATATTTGCTCTAGTGTCATTATCCAGGGAGGAAACAGTCGACTACGTTTGTATGGAGAGAGAGTCTTAAAACTAACTTAAGCAGCATGGTTTAAAAAAATCGCCTATTATCATGACTCAACGGCATATTTCCATAGATTGTTATCACTTCTTACCTTCAAATAGTGCTGAAAACAATGTCTTTGTACACATATTAGTTTAGGTACTTAGTTTATTAAATAACTTATTTATCACTTGGTAAATATCACTGGTTCTAATTTCTTGTGTAAGTAAGTATGATAAACCTTTTTTACCATATAATATTTCTGATAATAAAACAAATTATTAAAGTCACATGTAGTTCTATAATTTCTTTTTATTAATGTTTTTAATTCACACGATTTGGTTATATTAAAAAACCCTTGCATTTGTTTAAATCACTGGTTTCTAAACCTTTTAAAAAAATATTTGTTTTAATCATAAGATTATATTAAACCCACATGTAGCTCTTTATTTTCTTTTTAACCGACTTCAAAAAAGGAGGAGGTTCTCAATTCGTCTGTACGTTTTTTTTTTTTTTTTTTTTTTTTTTTTTTTTTTTTTTTTTTTTGTGTGTATGTTACGCGATCATTCGAAGACGGCTTAACCGATTGAGATGATTCTTTTTGTGTTCGGAAGGTGACACCTCAGGGGTGGTCCCATAAAATTTTGGTGGAGATCTGATGAGAATCTTCGGAGTGATGAACAGAATTGCACCTCGAGAGTGCAGAAAATTGCTCAGTTTTCGATTTCCACCAGTACAATTGGCCCATAAACGAACAGTTACCGATAAATGGAATATCTGAAACCACCTTCTCATCAGAAAACTCTTCAATCGGTTACGATTACAGGTTACAATTTGAAGAAACAGTTGCTTTCGCCTCATGGAGTAGAATTTCCAGTGACATTGGCACTAAAAATGATTAAATAATAAAATAAATTAAAATTTAAAAAACCGACTTCAAAAAAACCTAAAAACAAAAATTAAAAAACCTGAAAAGAAAAACAAAAAAGTGTAAAATAACCCATTTCGGGTTACTTACTTGGAAGTCGGACTGGGTGACACCATGTTTTCTTTATACCTCTCAACATTCAATCTAACCCAGTCAGACTTCCAAGTAAGTAAACCGAAATGGGTTATTTTACACTTTTTTGTTTTTCTTTTCAGGTTTTTTAATTTTTGTTTTTAGGTTTTTTTGAAGTCGGTGGTTTAAATTTTAATTTATTTTTTATTAATATTTTTCATTCACACGATTTGTTTTTATTTTAATTAATTATTGATCACTTGTTAAAATCACTGGCTCCTAAATCTTTTGATCATAACATATTTGTTTTTAAATGATAAGATTATTTAAGCCATAGTGGCTCTTTATTTTCATCTTTTGTTAATATTTTTAATTTGCACGATTTTTATTTTTCATAGTTATATGTATGTACCTAGGTATTGGTCTAAATCAGGTATTTTTATATTTTTGTTTACCTCGACGTTTCGGTTATGTTGCAATAGCCGTACTCACGAGTAGGTATCCATCAAAAAATTGAGGTTATGATTGTATGGTTCTTTTCACTACTATATTTTTGTTTTTATTTTTTGGAGCTCGATATTCCAACGTTATAACAATCATCATTTTCAACAAGACTGGAGTTTAAAACAAAAAAATTATAAACATGGTCTACATCCAGTTTAAATAAGTATAAAGACACTTTTATTGAAGGAAAAGTACTATCTTAAACTAAACAGTTTGCGATGAGATCAATACGTAAAGATGCGCCGGCGCACACTGACTAAAAAACAAACAGATTTCTCATTCTCACGTGAATATACCTATACCTAATATGTTTCCAAGGTTAAATGACAACAGCATTGTATTTTAACTAGGTGTGTAAATATCAGTACGAATCATGTTATCAGTCAGGGAGCTGCCCAGTGACTGCCCAGAGCTAGTTTCAGTGACTGTGTTGGTACCGTCTGCTTGTTTTTAACCGACTTCAAAAAAAGGAGGAGGTTCTCAATTCGTCGGGATATTTTTTTTTAATGTATGTTCCCCGATTATTCGAAACGCCTGGGCCGATTTGGAAAATTCTTTTTTTTAATGTTGGGATAGGTAGGTGTACTAAACGTCATGATGTCATAATGTGTAATGGCAACAGTGTCAAAATGTATTGATGTCAAATGTTTTGAAACGTCTAATTGTTACACCGATCTAATGTAAGAAATAAGAATGCGGTCAGCGTTCGACCGCACTATCGTCACACAATTATTGTAAGTGACGATGTGGTCTAAAGATGCCTGCCTATACGCTCGTGTCCCAAAGACCTGCTAAAAAATGCGGCCTTCGGGGGCCGCAAGTGAAGGTAGGAAGACTAAAGTTTTCTAACAGATCCACAATCCGGTCTGTTTTTTAACCGACTACTTTTTGAACCTCTTGGACTAAAATCATGTCCTGCCAAACAAACAGAGAATAAATTACTCAATTAGCGCTCGAGATACCTATAGCCAGCAATAAGTAGCTTACTAAAATATAGGTACCTAATTAGTAGATAATACTATATTAGTAGAATATGTGGGTGTGTTTGTTTGTCATTCATTGACACATATGTTGAGTAGCTGTGCCCTCTGGTTTCCCCCAGGTTTAGTAGGTCATCTATAAAAGACTTTTCAACTATCTTTAGTAACTAAATAAAACAGAAACTATTAAACCGATTTTCATGAAACGTGATACATTATTTCTTCTTTTTCGTGTCGATTCCGTTAAACCAATTTTTTTTTGTTTTTTTTTTTTAATTTTTTTGTAATGCGTTTTTTAAAAAATTTTGTATATTTGAAATTATACTAGCACGCCGTTGAGGGTCACTTCTGTGCACCTAAACAAACAACTTTTGTTCTACGACTTTTGGAAATTCGAAAAAAATAAATGTAAATTTTGAGGTTATGTAAACTCGAAAAACAGCTGCAGCAGCAGACTAAGAACAGTTGATAAAACTTAAAAAATAAGTAAAATTCTAAGGTTAATGACCTCTCCGTGTAAGGAACAGCTGATTTTCAGGTAAAGCTAACCTCAAAAATTTCGAAAAAATGTTCGAATTTCCAAAAGTCGTAGAATATAAGTTGTTTGTTAAGGTGCACAAAAGTAGCCCTCAACGGCTTGCTAGTATAATTTCCAATAACCCTGTATAATGCAATATACAGTATCCAGCCCAATAAGTGGCTGCAGCCGCGGGGTCATCAGTCGCCTCATAGAGGTCTTAATACATTGAAATATAGGCTCCTTTTTATCCTGATATTCCCAAATAATCCAGAAATACTCGAGTAAAACCAGAAGGCGTATAGACTTTACAACTTACCTCTGATACTACGCATTTCCATTAAATTTTAACTAAAATACATCGCAAAAACACTTTCAAATTATTTCACCACACTATTTAACATGAAAAACAAAAAAATCCATTTGAAAAACCTCTAAATCCACTTGAAAAACAATGGAATCTACTTAAAAACGGCTAAATTCACTCAAAAATCAACTAAATTCATAAAATAATGAAATCATATTAAAAACGGAATACTTAGCACGCTTCGAACCAGTCAATAAATTTTAAGTGAGTAAGAAGTATTGCTTCTTATCTATTTCCTTTAAAAATTGGTTTGGTAGAGTTATGAATTGATAGAAGTGATTTATTTATTAGGTACTAGCGACCCGCCCCGGCTTCGCACTTCTATATTATGCATGTATTATACATATAAACCTTCCTCTAGAATCACTCTATCTATTAAAAAAAACCGCATCAAAATCCGTTGCGTAGTTTTAAAGATTTAAGCATACATAGGGATATAGGGACAGAGAAAGCGACTTTGTTTTATACTATGTAGTGACTATGTAGTGATACTATGCATGTATTATACATATAAACCTTCCTCTTGAATCACTCTATCTATTAAAAAAACCGCATCAAAATCCGTTGCGTAGTTTTAAAGACCTAAGCATACAAAGGGTCGGCGAAAAGTGACTTTATTTTATACTATGTAGTGATGTATGTACAGTTGGCGACAGAATTCTAGATTTTTGTTTCTTCAGATTTCTTTCTTTTAGTCAGTCAAAATCCATTTATTCAGTTGGCATCATTCGAGGGTTCCGTACTATTATATTCTGTTTTTAGTATTTATTGTTATAGCGGCAACAGAAATACACCATCTGTGAAAATTTCAACTGTCTAGCTATCACAGTTCATGAGATGCAGCCTGGTGACAGACGGACAGACGGACGGACGGACAGTGGAGTAGAGTACTCCACGGAACCCTAAATGGACTAAACTCGTAGTTATTTCTGTTCATTCAATAAATACCATTCACCGTCTGTTTGTTTTGTTTGTTAATGGGTAGACAAATAATAATTTGGCGATTATTTCGTTAAGTTACCTATCTACTTATAATTTTATTAATTTTATTTTTCCTACCTCGGTAGTTAGGTATAATCAGGCATGAGGAAACATAATCTAAATCTTATTATTTTTTACCAATTAATTAATTGTTTTGATCACGATTCACGATAATTAATAACAATATAATAAAAAACTAGTAGTGTTCCGCAGTTACGCGTTACGCGGGTGAACTGCGTAACTCCCGATCCTGTGTGAATATCGGGATACAAAGTATAACACTCCCAATGAATCAATGTATTCTTATACCAAGTTTCATCAAAATCGGTCAAGTAGTTTCGGAGTATATTCAATGCAAACTAAGAAACAAACAAATAATCAAATCTTTTTTCTCTTTTGAATCCTTACTTCCTACTAATATTATAAACTAGCGACCCGCCCCTTCTTCGCACGGCTATGTTATGCATGTATTGTACTTCATAAAAGTCGTAGATAATCTTATTTGCAACAAAAAATGTTTAGTAATATTTTTTGTGAGACCTATAGTTTGTCAGATAAACCATAAAAACCATTTAAATACCTTTTTCCAAGATGGCGGCCGTGGGACAAGAGCTACAATCCCTCAAACTTGGATTTTAGCTTAGACTGACCCCCTCTTGATATCTAAAAAATAAAATTGCGTCCTCTGACAAATGCAACCCCAAATGTAACTTTTCAATGGACTATACTATCAATTTTATTTGGTTTCCTTTAGTTTTTTTGTAAATGGCAAAACAACGTAATATTAGAATAGAAATAGACAAAATAACAAGAAAATCCTACTAATAATAATATACATGTGAAAAGTATGTGTGTGTGGGTGTGTGTATGTATGTTTGTTGTAAACAAATAAATTGATTTTCAGATTAAAAATAATGAAATTATTTATCTAATGACCTATTTTAAAGTGATTTTTCTTATTTTTACGAAATATTTATGTTTTAATTAAGGTAGATGACCCTTATTATCCGCAGATACAGTCACATTACCAATCAGCTGAACCCCACGTGACGTAAACCTCACTCGCAAATCCGTAATGTTGTAAAGTAATGTTACCTGATTCTGTTTTTTTAAATAAGATACTATACAATACAAAGTACAATATTCAAAAAATAACAGACTAGGTAAATACTTACTATATTTTTATAGATAATAATAAGTGAATGAGGTCTAGGTCACGTGGGGTTCAGCTAATTGGTAATGTGACTGTACTTTATTATTTACCTTACTGACAATTTCATAGCTCTATTCCCTTATCAATGATAAGTCCAAGATTAGCCTTACTCATATTGAAGTATGTACGCATACAAAATAACAATTACTATCTGCTTGGTTTATTTTGCGTTTTGATTAATAACAGAATGATAAATTATTGATATTTAGTGTGTTGGAATGCGACATTGACGATTTAGACACGCTAGACTAAATAAAAAAATCATTTATTTTAGGTAACAGCCTTATAAATAAGTACAGACCCATATAAAATAGATACCTTACAGACTAACATACCATCACTATCACTAAAAATAAAGTCACTTTTCGCCGTCCCTATATCCCTATGTCTCTATGTCCATTTGTATGCTTAGATCTTTAAAACTACGCAACGGATTTTGATGCGGTTTTTTTTAATAGATAGAGTGATTCAAGAGGAAGGTTTATATGTATAATACATGCACAATATAGCCGTGCGAAGCCGGGGCGGGTCGCTAGTCAATCATAAAAAGTATAGTCTTGTCTACTTGTACTTGTAAACGGGCTGTTTTCAGCAATAAGACCCTTATTAATTGGGTCCTTTTTGCGTGAGGATCTACCCTCTCAACTTATTCGACCATGTCTAGAGGAGAGAACTTGTCAATACTTCTGGAGCCAACTAAGCCGCGGGTTTCATCACGATGATTTCCTTCACCGTTAGAGCAATGTCAATTAGCGCACATAAATTTTTCTTAAGAAAAGTCCATTGGTGCAAGGTCGGCCTGGATTCGAACCCACGACCTTCAGAATGAAAGTCTTTGTATCTACAACTAAGCCAACATCGCTCTCTAATCATGTCTAAGTTTGCGCAGATCAGCTTCCATCTCTCTCGATGGAATGGACTATAATTTTGTCAACCGAATTATATGATCCTAGATGACAAGTCACTACTAAGCTCACAACTTGTACTGCCCCCGGGCTTCGGGTCTGTCCCGTGTTTATTGTTGGTAACACAAATATTTACCTACCCAACTATTGCTATTGCTAAAGGTCTTCACCCATTATACCGTGGTGTATTACTATTTACTACATAGTATACAACAAAGTCGCTTTCTCTGTCCCTATATCCCTTTGTATGCTTAAATCTTTAAAACTACGCAAAGTTTTTTGATGCGGTTTTTTTAAATAGATAGAGTGATTTAAGAGGAAGGTTTATGTGTATAATACATGCATAATATAGCCGTGCGAAGCCGGGGCGGGTCGCTAGTTTCACTATAAGGCCCAGAAGGCCAATTCTCGTAAATTAAATCTTCAAATTCCATTGCAATAAAATCATTCCGATTGCATTTCGATCGTTTGGGCGCATCCTACTAATCCTACTAATATTATAAATGTGAAAGTTTGGGTGTGTGTGTGTGTGTGTGTGTGCGTGTGTATGTTTGTTACTCCTTCACGCAAAAACTACTGGACCGATTGCGATGAAAATAGGTATTTAGATAGCTGGAGACCTGGATTAACACACAGGCTACTTTTTATCCCGATATACCCACGGGACCGGGACTTACGCGGGTGAAACCGCGGGGCGCAGCTAGTCCAATATATAAAATTCTCGTGTCACAATGTTAGTTAACATACTCCTCCGAAACGGCTTGACCGATTTTTTATGAAATTTTATATGCATATTCAGTAGGTCTGAGAATCGAATACTATCTATTTTATTTGGTTTCCTTTAGTTTTTTTGTAAATGGTTGCGTAGTTTTAAAGTTCTAAGCATACAAAGGGAAATAGGGACATAGGGACGGCGATAAGTGACTTTATTTTATACTATGTAGTGATAGTGATGAAATGCAATCGGACTTATATTGCAATATAATTTTAACAATGTCAAAGAATTTGCTTTCTGAATGAAATCTCCCAACAGGTCTGCAAGGACTTGTGGGTGGAGTGCGAATTTTTTTGTATAGCAAACGTTACTATCAAGTTAGCGTAAACAAGAAAGTTGTATGGAAAGTTGAAAAGCGCCCCTAGCGGACGTAATACGAAGCTTTAACTTTCATACAATTTTTCTCATTTACGCTGACATGATAGTAACGTTTCCTATACGAAAAAACTCGCACTCCACCGCCTGCTGTGCAACACTTTTGTTTTTAGGGTTCCGTACTTCAAAAGGTTTACCTTTTGAGGTAGCGAACCCTAAAAACAAAACCTTTTTTTAAAAAGGTTGAAGGTCCCTTTTATGATCATTTGCTAGTGCGTCTGCCTGTCTGTCTCTCCGTATATTGTCACTACCGGTTATTTTTAACGCAAATTTGACCTCATCTCAGCTGATGAGGTCGAGCATGTAGCATGCTCGCCTAGAATGAGAACGGCATGCCTTAACAACATGATGGAACGCAACGAGTCACTTGCCACAATGACTTTGAACAGGGGGTGGTATTCGAAGTCGCCAGCCAGGCTTCTTTAGCGCCTAAGGATAATAACGACAGGGTTTTTTTTCCAAAATTGTCCCACTCATACGTTGCTAAGTGGGAACAACTGAAAACAAGCACCTTGGGTTGTTTTATTATTGGAGTAAACTAACTGAAATATGTTTAATATAAATATATCAACGCACAGCTTAATTCGCTGCATGGTCTTAGGTCCGTATTAATAAACCGAACTCAATATCGATTTCAATCTTGAGTTTGCTCTTGAGTTGTTGCGCTGATTAATAAACCTATCTTAAGACGCGATTAAAGAGCGACGTATCACTTGAGTCATACCGTATTAATAAATCAAACTCAGCTCTCAAGATATATCTCAAGATGTAGTTTCGTGAACTCAAGTCTGATTGCGGGTCTTACATTTTTTTTAAATATTTTCACTTAAAAAACAAGTTGACAGCAAAATATGACGACACTACCTACCATAGGGTAAGAACATATCATTCAAGGTAAGAACAAAGCGTTACTGTCATTCAAGATCAGTCTCAAATCTCAAGAGCGATATCAGCCTGGTTAAAACTTGAGTTTTATCTATTAATTAACGCCTAACTTAAGATAGTGACCACATCTCAAGACTCACTCGATTGATACGCACTCAAGATCGATATTGAGAGCGATTTATTAATACGGGCCTTAGAGACATTCAATGTACTTTATATAAATAAAAAGTTGATAATTTGATAAAGTGCTACTAAATGCGAGGTGTTTAAATTTTTATATTATGTGCTACAAAATGTATGGAATGTTACAGTACCTAGTATAAATCACTATCACTTATCACTACATAGTATAAAACAAAGTCGCTTTTTCTGTCCCCATTTCCCTTTGTATACTTAAATCTTTAAAACTACGCAACTGATTTTGATGCGGTTTTTTTAATAGATAGAGTGATTCAAGAGGAAGGTTTATATGTATAATACATGCATAATATAGCCGTGCGAAGCCGGAGCGGGTCGCTAGTTTTGTATAAAGTAAGTATAGAAAATGCTAATACATAAATCGAAATTTACAGGATGTGTTCTTTGTAAAGTGTCACTTAGAAAAACTTTTTCTAAATTCTGGTATATGTAATAAATGGCTGGTGAAGCTGCAGGTAGAAGCCAGTAAAAAACTTAAACTTTGTTCATAACTAAAACCCTTTTTATTAATCACGACGAAGCGCCTACTAAAAGTAGATAGCAAAGTTACGAAAAAGTTTGTAGATTTGTCATTGCTCTTAACTTTCCATCAGGCGCTGAGTGTAATCACGTTCACGTCGATATTAATGAATTGATATCTCCTTTGGGATATTGATTTTACTTCCGAAACAAACATCGAAGTATTTGTAAAGTAGCAATTACTTAGTGAAATTGAATTTTGGCTTTGAAACGTGGTTAGGTTTTTGATTGTCATCCATGTTGTTAGTCTGTATTTTTGAAAGGAAAAATCTTATGTTATTTTGACGGAACTGTGATCACACATAAGCCAAAAAGAGGATAAAAAGGAATAATCCTATCTTTGACACCGAAATCTACACGATGCTTAGCGAATGATTAGCTAAATATTGTTTTGTTGTGATTAGTTAACTAGGCATACTTTTAAGACTGAAAGATCTTTACCACATACATATAGAAGAAAATATCTATCTACTAAACAAATTCGATGAATATTATTTTAGAACTAGCTGAGCCTAACAACTATTTTTCTATGCCATAAATATAATAAACAATTTCAGTTCATGGCGAAAGGCATTTTGTTTTGGCTTTCTTTTGCGCTATAATAGTATTTTTTCGTTTATTAAATTACTTAAGGGGTTGTAACGTTATGGCATAGGATAACCGTCAGTCATTTTTTTAGTTTTATGGTTAAACTAGCTGCGCCCCGCGGTTTCACCCGCGTGAGTCCCGATCCCGTGGGAATATCGGGATAAAAAGTAGCCTATGTGTTAATCCAGGTTTACAGCTATCTAGATACCGAGTTTTATCGCAACCGGTCCAGTAGTTTTTGTGTGAAGGAGTAACAAACATACATACACACACTCACACACACACAAACTTTCACATTTATAATATTAGTAGGATTACCCCTTAATTTTATGGTATAGAAGACATTTAATACAAATAACAAATGTCAAAGATTTAAGCGGTCAAAGGGAAATAGGGACAGAGAAAGCGACTTATACGACGACCTCTGTGGCGCGTCGGGCGAACACCCGACTGCGACGCAGAAGGTTGCGGGTTCGATTCCCGCCGGGAACAAGTATTTATGCTGACCATAAATTCTTGTTTCTGGTTCTGGGTGTTTCCTATATGTATAATATTTACAAAAAAAAAAAAGTATATAAGTAGTTTATCCGTTATCTGGCACCCATAACACAAGCATTAAGTTGCTTAGCTTGGGGCTGGATGGCGATGTGTAATATGTCCTGAAATATTTATTTATTTATTTATTATACTATGTAGTGATTACCTCTTAATTTTATGGTATAGAAGACATTTAATACAAATAACAAATGTCATATTACAAAATCTCGTAAAGCGTAAGAAGTTATTTTTCTTTGATTAATTTATTCTATTTATTAAGCTATTGCACAGCTTTTATCGCGGGCTTAGAGCACAGCGACACCGAATGAAAAAAATTCGTAGGTAACGAAAATAAAACCTAACACCTCCCATTCCGCCTACCATGTAGCTCGGCCGAGCGTTCGCTTATCGTGTATATGGTACGACTGTACAATACTGTACATAAGGTGATAAAAAATGCTATGCAATAGCTATTTACCGCGGCAGTCCCCGAGTGCCATTTATTTATATTAATCGGACATTTTGTAATAATAATTAATGACTTTTATCATTACAGGAAAACCTGACACTTTACAAAATTTTGTTACATATAATTTGTATTGCCACAGGTTCGGTGGCAAAGGCCACGCAAAGATGGACTATATCAATCTCCATACTAATATGTTACTACCCCCTTATCAATTGCGTAAAATGCTCAATTAATGAAATTTCATCGCGAAATTAAATGTATTATTAAGTAAATTTATATTAAAATTAATTGATAGTCAAAATGAATTTTTAGTATCCAGGAAGAGCATTAATTTTATTGAAATGTGTGTTGCAAAATGTCGAATAAAGCCTTTACTCTATTTGTTTTTATCAATTTGTGCATTTAACCGGTCTTACTTCAAAATATTATTTCAAAGATATATTTTTTATTTTTGAAGTGAAAACTTCTTTAGCGGCGTTGAGCACTTTTTCTGTAATAGGTATATAATCTTAAACTCGCGTCAGGACACGTGACCTGATCGAAAAAGCGTAAGACGGATGGAGAGTAGACAGCTATCCCCTCTCTACGGCGCGGCGAAAATGTATGCCTGGGCCTACTGGTTTTAATTTGGCTGTGAGTGTATTAAGACGTACATATGGTATTTTTTAACGGACGACTATTGACGGACGACAAATGTCGGACGACAAATGTCGGACGACTATTGACGGACGACAAATGTCGGACGACTATTTGTCGGACGACTATTGACGGACGACAAATGTCGGACGACAATTTGTTGGACGACAAATGTCGGACGACTATTTGTTGGACGACAAATGTCGGACGACTATTTGTCGTCCGACTATTTTTTTTTTTTCATCTAAAACTCTTTTTGCGTATGTTCTCGCGACATATGAGATTTTACACAGATATACAGTTTTCACTTCTGCCTGCACTCCCGGAGTGCGCTGTTTTATTTTTTTATTAATTACATTCCACACAACGCCATCTAACCCCAAACTAAGTAACTAGACTTGTGTTATGGGTGCTAGACAACGGATATACTACTTATTTAATTTTCTTTTGTAAATAATATATACTTATCTACTATCTACTATATAAAAATAAGTCGGGTTTTCCTTCCTGACGCTATAACTCCAGAACGCACCAACCGATTTCCACGGTTTTGCATTCGTTGGAAAGGTCTTGGGCTCCGTGAGGTTTATAGCAAAGAAAATTCAGGAAAAATTCTGGTGGCGGAACGGAGTTCACCGGGTTTGCTAGTTATAAATAGAAACAACCAGACCACAGACAAATATCTAAGCATAAATACTTGTCTGAGGCGGGAATCGAACCCGCAACCCTATGTTTGGCAGTCCAGCATGGTGACCATTGTGCCAACTGGGTCGTCCGTTTTTAAGATCGTAAAAATTCAAAAACTGATTGATGGAAGTTTCTATATACGACAGTTTGTTTTTTTATTTATTTTTTTGTTTGTATATTTGTTTGTTTGTTTGTTTCTTCACGACTGATTTGTATGAAAATCAGCATAGTAGTCATTTAGCTGATGGAGAAGGACATAGGATACAATTGTTCCTGAAATTCCCGCGGGATCGGGACTTACGCGGGTGGAATTGCGGGGTGAAGTAATATAATAAGGAGGCAAGATTTTTGGTTTGCAACGAATATGCTCCGAAACTACTGAACTTAATAAAACTTAGTAAATAAATAAAAATTGCAGGACATTCCACACATCGCCATCTAACCCCTAAGCTAAGTAACTAGACTTGTGTTATGAGTGCTAAACAACGGATAAAATACAATACTTTTCTTTTGTAAATATATACTTATATACATAGAAACAACCAGACCACAGATAAATATCTAAGCATAAATACATGTCTGAGGCGGGAATCGAACCTGCAACCTTGTGTTTGGCAGTACGGCATGGTGACGATTGTGCCAACTGAGTCGTCATAATATTGGACTGCGTAACAAGTTCGGTATATTCCTGTGGATATTTTGTGCATTTCTGAAAGCCTTCGGTCCCCTTCGACACATCGTCTGAGGTGGAAATTGAATACCAGCGCCCTATGGACTTTATGGTCAGGGATCCACCGACTACCCGCGATCGCCACAATGTTAGATAGATAAACTCTTTATTGTACCACATTAAACCTTAATTCTAACATACATTCTGCTACAAAAACAATACTACCTTACAATATGGCACAATGTCGTCGGTCCACCGCGACCGGGCAGCTGGTCTCCTAAACACTCCGTTTCGCGTTGCATCGCGGCCGCCATTCGAGAACCTTTACTCCCCAGCAGTTGTCAGTTCTGTCTGCGAGCTATATGACCTGCCCATTGCCACTTCAGCTTACTAATCCTGAGAGCCTTGTCGGTGACTTTGGTTCTTCTACGGATTTCCGTATTTCGGATTCTATTAAGTAGAGAAACTCCGAGCATAGCTCTCTTCATAGCCCGCTGAGTGACTCTGAGCTTATGAACGAGGCCTATAGTCAGCGACCACGTCTCGGATCCGTATGTCATCACTGGTAACACACATTGGTTGAAAACCTTCGTCAATATTTATCTATTTATTATAACGAACGAGACAAAGGTCCACACATGATGCGCGGCGCGGACCGGTACTACAACGGAGCTCGATAGATGTGCTCGCTCGAAGGCAGCGAGACGAAGACTGTCGGTCGTGGTGCGTTCGTATTTCAAACGGAATAAATGTTTGAAATCTACCCACAAGTTGTGTTTTCTTTCAAAAGAGTTATTTTCAACAGTAGGTAACTATAAATAAAAAACGTGATAACATCATAAGGAAACGATAAAAAATTTATAGTTTTTTTTGTTTTTGCTGTAAATTTATATTTTCTCTATTTTTTTCCTCTTTTTTATATAAGTCTTCTATTCGTCACTCGTCACTATAACACAAGCCCAGATGAGCGATATTATTATTAAACAATATAAAACAAACACGAGACGCGTGACGTTTACTGGTACATGACGGTGTCATGGTCGTATTGTTACCATGACGCATGACGTCGCATTTTTTTGTGAATGCAGATTCTTAGACGTTGTCACGTTAAAAATAATCGAACGAATATACTCTGTTCCACTACGGAACACTTAGTATGAGGATACTTGCTGATTATTATCAAAATCGGTACATTTATTTGAACGTGAAAAGGAAACAAACAAACAAAGAAATAAACAAAGGGGTCCGGACATTTAGTAGAAATTGGTCAAAGGTTTTTTGTAACTAGCAACCCGCTCCGGCTTCGCACGGCTATATTATGGATGTATTATACACTAGCTGCGCCCCGCGGTTTCACCCGCGTAAGGCCCTATCCCGTGGGAATATCGGGATAAAAAGTCTACGTGTTAATCCAGGTCTCCAGCTATCTAGATACCGAGTTTCATCGCAATCGGTCTAGTAATGTGGCGTGAAGGAGTAACAAACATACAATGACATACACACACACAAACTTTCACATTTATAATATTAGTAGGATAATAAACCTTCCTCTTGAATCACTCTATCTATTAAAAAACCGCTTCAAAATCCGTTGCGTAGTTTTAATGATCTAAGCATACAAAGGGACAGACAGCGGAATTGACTTTGTTTTATACTATGTAATGACTTATTACTTAGAATATTGTAAGTAGATAATAGTACATTGTTACCCTAGGTGTGAAAGTCACTCATTAAAAGTCTCGAGACGGAGTTTGGCGCCCGAGCGTAGCGAGGTCGCTAATAGTTCGAGGGACTTAATGAGTCTTTCACTCGAGGTAAACACTGTGCTTTTAATTACGAATAATACATAAAATTCTTCCTAACAACGACAGTGAATGAGAGCCTCCATACTACCTGATCCGCTTACAAGGTTGGGACCAAAGAGGTTATATACATGTAGTGTTATTCTTTAGTATTACTTAAAGCAAGGAGGTTAGGTTTTTGAAGTTCCTAATGCGTAATGATACTGATACTGGTTACATGCACATTGCACAAGCCGTTCGAAGCCATAATTTGACATGACAGCTGTCAGTGAAAGCAATTATCCCTAGGGCTGGAAGTTTTTCTTTCTACACGCTCTTCAGGCACCTTTACACCTACTTTCGGAGTATGAGTAATGAAAAATATATTATGTAGGCGAGTATACCCGCGAGGCATAGCTAGTGTTATTATAACACCCAAATATCGGTAAACACATTTGGATAACGTTAATTTCTACTAATTTAAACTTAAACCATTTATAGATATGGGAGTTCGGTAAAGCAAGTAGGTATTATACGTATAGGTACTCTACTTATAATGCTTTCTAATGGTGTTGGTACTTAAATATTATTATGTTTGAAAGTTAACTTTATTTCTACTTTAAATACTACTGGGAGTTTCAGATTTTCATCCCGTTCTGTTTGAAAACCGATGTTTTGTTCCTCAGTAAGAAACAATGCCTACTACTTATGAAGCATATTCGACGACCAGTTGGCACAATGGTCACCATGCCGGACTGCCAAACACAAAGTTGCGGGTTCAATTCCCGCCTCAGGCAAGTATTTATGCTTAGATATTTGGTCTGTGGTCTGGTTGTTTATATATATTAAAAGTATATATTTACAAAAGAAAAGTATTGTAGTATATCAGTTGTCCAGCACCCATAACACAAGTCTAGTTACATAGCTCGGGGCTAGATAGCGATGTGTAGAATGTCCTGCAATATTTATTATCTATACTAATATGATAAAGCCGAAGAGTTTGTTTGTTTGATCGCGCTAATCTCATGAACTACTGGTCCGAATTGAAAAATTATTTTTGTGTTAGATAGTCCATTTTTTGAGGAAGGCTACAAGCTAATTTATATTACGATATTCCCACGGGATCGGAAGTTTCGCGGGTGAAACCGCGGAGCGCTACTAGTTATTTATAAAAGGACCAATTTTTGTATTGTAAGTAGGTACAAATCTATTGTATAAATATATTGTAAGTAAAAAGTCGCTCAGCGGGCTATGAAGAGAGCTATGCTCGGAGTTTCTCTATGTGATGGAATCTGAAATACTGAAATCCGTAGAAGAACCAAAGTGACCTATATAGCTCTCAGAATTAGTAAGCTGAAGTGGCAATGGGCAGGTCATATAGCTCGCAGAACTGACAACCGCTGGGGAGTTAAAGTTCTCGAGTAGCGGCCGCGATGCAATGCGAAACGGAGTGTTGGGAGACCAGCTGCCCGGTGGACCGACGACATTGTGGGTGTCGCGGGTAGTCGGTGGATGGAGGCGGCTCAGGACCGCTGTTTGTGGCGTCGTATGGGGGAGGCCTGTGTCCAGCAGTGGACGTGTATGGGCTGATATGATGAAGTACAAATGGAAACAAATATTCGTAAATATTAAGTCGGATCCGCAGCGTTCTGTGTCGTCGTAAGGTAAGTTTTTAGTTGTTTTGTTCCAAGTACTTAATATTTTATTTAAATTTTAATAAAATATTTAAAACGAAGCTGTGTCGCGTTGCTTACCAAATGTTGATCCGTAAAATGTAGCAAATACCAACAGGGTGGCTGAATGTGGATGAATATTTGATACGTCTACGCCGCTTTCTTCAGTTTAAAACTATTAAAGATTTTAAGCGGGAACTAGAAGCGAAATTTTGGAATTAAGGTCAGATTTCAGTCAGTATATCAGTATTTCAGTCAGTCATTCAGTATTTCAGTCACGGAGCTAGGCAAAACCTAAAAAAAATATTACTTACTCAAAAAACTTTTTTCTGTTTTTAGCATTTGTTATAGCGGCAACAGAAATACATCATCTGAAATTTCAATTCTCTAGCTATCACGGTTCATGAGATACCAGCCTGGTGACAGACAAACAGACGGACGCACAGCGAAGTCTTAGTAATAGGGTCCTGTTTATACCCCTTGGGTACGGAGCCCTAAAAAATGTTTTTTTAAAGATTCCTACTTAATTTTTTTTATTTGATTAGGTAACTAGCTTTTTCCCGCGACTTCATCTCCAAAGAAATTGAAAGTGCCAATATTATTTATCAGCGGATACCTGCGTTATCAGCTATCTGTATTCTTAGTAATTATTTTCCAGGGTCTTACCAATCGCTTATTTTTTTTTTTTTTTTTTTTCTTATCTCGATTTTTCGACTAGGTATGTAATAGTCATGATCGACAATCGGTCCTCAACCGTTTTTATAAATATAAGCACATACTATGTGAATGCGACGTCTTAGCAGCGAAGCGTTGAGCCTCCTTGGGAATGCGTATCCCAAACCGGAGGAATATAGGTTTCTTCCTCTCAGTGGGATCACCGCGTTAATCGACCACTTCTTCAAAGAGTAAGAAGCATTAAGGTGACAGGGTACCTGCACTGTCTCCATATTAACGTAGTCTACCGTTTCCTCCCTGGATAATGACACTACCACAAATATTTTGTGGTATAAAACCTACAACTGCTATATTATGTGTATGCGCTATGTCAGCCCCCATATCTATACTTATCTATACTATAATATTATAAAGTTAAAGAGTTTTTTTCTTTGTTTGTTTGTTTGAACGCGCTAATCTCAGGGATCTCTCTCTCGCTCTCTTAGGGTTCGCGTTTAAAAAATCTTTTTGTGTTGGATAGTCCATTTATCAAAGAAGGCTATAGGCTCGGGAGCTACGTGGGTGAAACCGCGGAGTGCTGCTAGTAACTTAAGAACCTGTATAAAAGCTAATTAGTGATAATAAATGAGGTCTAGGAAGTAGCTACAAAATCTACTATAAGCTTGTCAAAAGATCTCTCCATAAATAATTGACCAAAACAAAATATTACACAAAACACTCAAAATGTATTTAAATATTGACATTAAGGGCCCTCGGCCACGGCGACTTTTTGTAGCGATGCAAACGCGCGTTTCATAAACGCGCGACAGCATCACTACTAACGCGCGTTAGTCGCATTTGCAACGCGCTACATACGCAAAGCCAACGCGCTACAGCTACATAACAGCATCGCGACTGTATCGATGCAAACGCGCGACCGTGTCGGCAAAACGTCGAATAAGTCATACAAAGCAGCACCAAAGACAACGGTGCCGTTACTGAATCGCGTTTGCATCGCGACAGAAGCGCGACGGTGTTGCGTTTGCATCGCGACTGAATCGTGGTTATGTGGGCGAGGGCACACAGCTAGCGATCGCATCGCGACTGTATCGATGCGAACGCGCGACAGCATCGCTACTGCATCGCTACAAAAAGTCGCCGTGGGCGAGGGGCTTAAGAGATGTTGTAGGATATACAAGCCGCAATATTAATGAGTCCTAAGACTCATACTCAGGCTTACATACTTAGCATTCATTTTTATTTCATAAACTTAGATGACTATGCGGGTCTCTCTTAGACAGATTCATTAAGATTAAACAAGAGCTTTCGCTAAGGAAAAATGGCGGATCGTCCTAAGTCCTAATATACGTACAGGGTGAATTTTCAAGCTATTTCCTTGGATTTGTCTTACTATGTTTTCAGATATTGATCTGTATCAGCATATCGGTTGATAGAAAAAAATATACTTAGTGTAATATTTTTTTGCAAAACAAACAGTTTCATTTTCTGGTTCGAGTAATGCCTTTTCCAAAATCTGATGATTCAGTTTTATTTTTGTTCAAATTTGGGGGTACATAGGTAGATACCGCCTTACAGTATTTTTCACATAGTTTAGGGAATTACCCACAAAGCCCATTTAAAAAAAACAGCGCACTCCGGGAGTGCAGGCAGAAGTGAAAACAATAAACTTGTTATTTCTCATAGAATATTTCTTGAAACGATCTGCTACTGCCATCTATTAGCACTCACTTAAACAAATATAGTTTATTTTTTATTCGCTAGATGGCAGTAAAAAATTTAAATCAGCGCCATCTACATTCGAATAGCGGTCTTTCTAGAAACTAAGTTTCTCAATTTGTGTAATAGATGGCAGTATAAACAAAAAGACTAACACAAATAAAATCTCATCTGTCGCGTCAAATCTCATCTATCGCGTCAAAATCTGTCGCGAGAACGGCTGAAAATGCTCACCCACAAAAGTGCCCAACGCGCCATAAGAAGTTTTCACTTCAAAAATGATTTGTGTAGTGACCTAAAGACCTGAGGGTTTATCACGAGTTGTTTACGTGCTCGATCAAAAATAAACGTACCGTATTGAGTACCTAGTTATATATTGAGACAATGTAGTTTAGGTATACATAATGATAATTCAGCTTATTCTTTGTTTATACATAAGCTAAATTCAACGAATAAATTGTTTAGTCTAGAAATACTTTGTGAACAATAACATCCGTGTTAACTTTCGTTGTCTCTACATCATTTTAAGTTAGTATTAAAATCATACTCGTAGCAGTAACAACATCCGTGTTAACTTTCGTTGTCTCTACATCATTTTAAGTTAGTATTAAAATCATACTCGTAGCAGTAACATCTAGTTTTAATTTAGTTTTTAAAAAGTTAAACTAGCGCTCCCGAAACTTAACTACCTATTGAGAAAGATAGCAAAAAACAATATTTATATCTCTGTCATTCGGGTGACCAAATATTATTGTGTGTACCTATATACAGGGTTATTGGAAATAATACTAGCAAGCCGTTAAGCGCTACTTCTGTGCACCTAAACAAACAGCTTTTTTGACGACCCAGTTGGCACAATGGTCACCATGCCGGACTGCCAAACACAGGGTCGCGGGTTCGATTCCCGCCTCAGACATGTATTTATGCTTAGAGATTTGTCTGTGGTCTGGTTGTTTCTCTGTATTATAAGTATATATTTACAAAAGAAAAGTATATAAGTATTATATCCGTTGTCTAGCACCCATAACACAAGTCTAGTTACTTAGATTGGGGCTAGATGGCGATGTGTGGATTGTCCTGCAATATTTATTTATATTTATTTATTTTGTTCTACGACTTTAGGAAATTCGAAAAAAAAAAGAATATTTTGAGGTTATGTAAATTCGAAAAACAGCTGATTTTTCAAAACAAAGGTCATTCAGACCAAGAACAGTAGATGAAACTTAAAAAAATAAGTAAAATTTTAAGGTTACTGACCTGTCCGTGTAAGGAACAGCTGATTTTCAGGTAAACCTAACCTCAACATTTTTTTTTCTAAAGTCGTAGAACAAAAGTTGTTTGTTAAGGTGCACAGAAGTAGCCCTCAACGGCTTGCTAGTATAATTTCAAATAACCCTGTATAGCTGAAAAAGATGGCGCCATGGAGACAGATTTTCTTATCTTAACTCGCGTATGCTGATTTTTAGTCTTTAAGTTTCACGGAAAATCTAAATCTATATATATATAAAAGAGAAAATCACTGACTCACTCACTCACTTACTCACTCACTCACTCACTCACTCATCACGATATCTCAGAAACTACAAGTGCTAGGAGTCTCAAATTTTGCATGGGTGTTCCTTTTATGACGTAGGTGCTCACTAAGACGGGATTTTGCAAAATTCGACCCCTAAGGGGGGAAAATGGGGGGTCGAAGTTTGTATGGGACAACGTGATTCCTTGGTCCAATCTACTTCAAATTTTGCATAAACATTCTTTAACAGAATTAATGGAACACGTGTTTCGTATTTTATTGAAATTCATCCCCTAACGGGGTTAAAAAACTGGTTGCCTGTAAAGTCGGTATACGGGCGAAAGTTTTACGTGACAACAACTGTGCTCGAGTGGAAGGGACGCGTGCCTTTCACTTTTTATGTCTGTCTCTCTCGCTCTTAGGCGGGCTAACCATGCCCGCGTGCCTCTCACTCGCTCTCATTGTGAGCGCATAACGTCAGCGGAGCGTAACGCAGTTTCTTGAAGTGTCACCCGGCAAACCAATTTATAAAACGTTGTCACGTCAAAAGGGGTAGAAAGTTATTTTGGGGGTGATTTGCTTCGAAGTTGATATCCATACTCTTTTAAGACGTCACCTCGAGCTGACAGCAGCTGATGTTAACATAAAACCAAAGAGGTTAAAAACTTCGAACATTGAACTGAAAAAAAGGTGTCTTTAGTACTGGGAACTTGACATAGTATTTTAATGCGCGATATTTTTGAGAACCATACCTATCGATAGAGGACATTACGGCAAATGAAGTATGCCCTTACACTAAATCTCATAAGCATCTCGGAAAAGGGGTATTTGACCAGACGTGATGTCTTAAAAATTTTCAAAAATGCACTGTGCACAAATAATGCTTTCTAACCAAACTTCTAAGCCATCTCGGAGACGGGATATTTGTTGAAACATGGAACTGTTATAGGATAGCCATTGAATCGTTTTTAAAAAAAAGATTATATTTTGGCTAAATAGAAAATGTTTTATTAATAATTAGGATTTAGTAAAAAACTAGGAAATATAAATTATGATAATTATGAAAAGCCGTCTTTCGGCAGTCGCGGCTGGATTGAGACTGATGAGCTAATGACGTGTTTAACTAATCAATGGCTACTGTTGCTGAAGCAGCAGTAGAAAGGAAGCAATGTGAAGGAAGGAAGAAAGCTAAAGGCGTAAAGTAAAATAAATCTAAAGATACAAACTAAATAACGTATTGAGTAAAACCATGAGCATAAAAAATAGATAAACCTAGGTAGGAGTAACAAATGAAAATACAATCTATACTAAGTATATACTTATCTATACTAATATTATAAAGCTGAAGAGTTTGTTTGTTTGTTTCAACGCGCTAATCTCAGGAACTACTGGTTCGAATTGAAAAAATATTTTGTGATGATTCCCCGATAAATAGATAGTCCATTTATCGGGGAAGGCTACTTTTTATGTTGATATTTCCACGGGATCGGGACTTACGCGGGTGAAACCGCGGGGCGCAGCTAGTAAATAAGTAAAATTCAAACTCCTCTTGACTAAATCAACGCGAAGCTGAAAGCGGATCGGTAAAAAAATTTAGCATACAGATAAAAATTATCACGTCCTCTAAGAAAAGATTTTGGAAAATTCAAGTTCTTCTAAAAACTAGTACTATTTTTAGAATGTTTTTATTCTAATAATATTTATCTAATAAATTCTTAGTCGAAAGACTTTAAAAAAATCTTAAAATAATAGGCAGCTTATAGCTCTCCTTTCTGCCCCCTTAGACAAGATTGCTTTCTATTAACGATATCGCCAATCGACAGACTTTTTTATTATAATTTTTGTATTAAATTGACATCTAAGTTAACGAAAAGTCACAGTCTTGTGTTAGAGAAAAAAAAAAGATAAATAAGTAGCATCTTATGCCAATTTTATACAATGATTTATGTCAATTTCATACAATTAAATCTATCGATTGGCGATATCGTTAATAGAAAGCAATCTTGTCTAAGGGGGCTGATTGCCAAATCCTGCGAAATTTTCAGAGATAATTTGGTAATATATTAGTCATTAATTGACACCAGTTTCACCCTTCTACATTCAGGCCCCAGATCCTAAGAAACGATCCCCGTCTCCTTTAAACTCGAGCAAGAACTTAGAATCTTGCTTGAGTTGAAAACATTAAATAATAGCAATAATAGCATAGTTTTGGTTGGTATGCAATTTTGACTCCGATCGATACGTTTGCCTCATTGTGTAACCAACTCGTGAGGCTTCTGGTTTAAATATTTCCACCAAGGAACCTCTTGATTGAAATAATACCCCGCATTACGGCCGACCTAAATCAAAATGAAGAGGTCTCAGATGGACAATAATGATTCACTAAAAAAGGGTTTTTGGGAATAGTCGAACATATTTCTTTAGGATGTTTTATTAGAAGGTGTAGGGCCTGTAGGGTGTCAATTTACCTTCTATTCAGAGGTTAGAATGTGAGCAAATTATGTGCGATATTGGTTACTATGACCGGAACTCATTGTGTGGAGATTTTTGTCGTCAATAAAAAGTGGCGTCTCTTTTTCGTATTTTATATTTTTACTAGTGTATTTATAAATTTCAATTCAATTCAATTCATTTATTTGCTTTTACAGTTGGTTACTTATGATCTTAAATAAATATGTAGGTACAGGTTCTCAACTTAAGCCAATAGTCATTGACATGCAAAGGTAGGTACAAATTACATGGTTAAATTTTTTTTTAATACACTTAATTTATAACGCAAACATATTTCATTTTAGATTTAACAACTCTTCAACAGAATAAAACATTCTTTCTAACAGCCATGCTTTCAGTTTCATTTTGGAAGGTCTTTTACATTGTTAGGTATTTTATTAGATATAGTAATGCACATAGCGTAGCAGTTCTTTCTGTAAAGTACTGTTCTTGGTATGAAATCAAGAACCAGTCGATCACCATAACTGTAACTAACATAGATAAATTCCGTAGCTAATAGAATGAAAAAAATTGTTTATTTGAGGTATCCTCTTAAGGGGTATATCCACGCCAACGACCTTGAGAGTGTGGGCGGAGCTAGACACTTCGTCCCGCGCGGCGCTTGCGCTTCCTCACACTGCCTCATAGCTAAAGATCGCTTACTATCCTACCACCACAGAATGTATAATAGTACAAGCTACTTACCACATCGGGAATCGTTAAGATAATTACTACATAATTTAAAAAGTATGTCTGTACGTATGTAAGGTTGTTGTGTTGTCTATACTGGCCTCTTTCAATCCTATAATTTTATAAATCTGAAAGTTTGTTTAGGTATCTTCAACCGAGCACCTACCTCGGTCCCTACTACTACTACTTAGTACTACTTCGCACCTACCACATTGTGGTAGTGCGAGGTAGGTAGATACGTAGTAGGTAGATAGTAGATACGCGTTTATTATGTAGGTACAAGCTGGACCCGTGATCTTCGATTTATTCCGGTCGGATCCCCTGGATCTGATACCCTGGGGGATAAGTTTTATTTTAAAATATTTATTTTTAAAACTATTCCGGTCTGATCCACCGTGCAGGGGATCACAAATAAATTTTAATATTTTATTCCGGTCGGATCCCCTAGCTACCTATTAACAAATTTTTGGGACAATCACCAACAAAATATTTATTCAAGGTTTATATTTAACGCCTCGACTTCGCACGGCTATATTATGCATGTATTATACATATAAACCTTCCTCTTGAATCACTCTATCTATTAAAAAAACCCCATCAAAATCCGTTGCGTAGTTTTAAAGATTTAAGCAGTCAAAGGGAAATAGGGAGAGAAAAAGCGACTTTGTTTTATACTATGTAGTGATACAAAATATTTGAAATAGGTACATGTTTATAATACTACATAATGTAATGGAAATGTGTATGTTAGTATTGGAGAACAATACTTATTATGGATAGTGGATACTTGTCTTGGCTTGTCCAGTCTTGGAAAAGTCACAGCATCTTTTTAATATTTTTTACCTTTTAAGTTTTTTCCAAAAAAAATACCTAATTTTAATGTCTGATTACCTGTGATGATTTTAAACACTTCGTTGATTTGGTGTTCATTTTATAGGGTTCAGTCAGTCAGTACCTTGAAAGGTAAAAGATAATCCTCAGTATCTGGTATGAATTTCAACTTGCTAGGTCCGCCCGTTCCTGAGAATATCTGTGGTGACACACGGACAGACAGACAGTCGGACAAGAAAGTGATCTTTTAAGGGTTCCTTTTTTTACCTTTTGAGAAAAAAAATCAAGGTCCTGAGCCAACACAATAAAAAGATATGGGCAAATTTACATTTTCGCAAAAACTTGTACAAAAATTAATCTTAATTTTCAACTTTATTATATATCGGAATTTTCCCTTTACTTGTGCTATAAGACCTTGCTTTTTGCAAAATTGACAATTCCCAGTCAACCGGAAGTACCCCATAGGTTTTGGGTCGAAAACCTATAATGGTAGTTCCCGTTGACCTAGAATCATGAAATTTGGCAAAAAAAACTATGCCTTATAGCACAAATAAAGGGAAAATTCCAAAAAAATAAAAAAACATTGAAAATTAAAGGGTGTCCCCATACATACATAGTTGGACCAATTTTATTCAACTTGACCCTTAAATTGTATGGGCACCCAAACGAATTAGGGATCAAGGTAAATTGGTAACTACTAACTACCATACCACTGCAAGGGCAGAGAAAGAGAGTTGAAACTAATTTACAGAACCCTCGGCGCGCGAGTACAACTAGCACTTGATAGGTTTTTAACCGACTTCAAAAAAGGAGGAGGTTCTCAATTCGTCTGTATGTTTTTTTTTGTGTGTATGTTACGCGATCATTCGAAAACGGCTCAACCGATTGAGATGATTCTTTTTGTAATCGAAAAGTGATACCTCAGGCGTGGTCCCATAAAATTTGGTGAGGATCTGATGAGAATCTTCGGAGTGATGAACAGAATTGCACCTCGAGAGAGCAGCAAATTGCTCAGTTTTCGATTTCCACGAGTAGAATTGGCCCATAAACTAATAGTTACCGATAAATGGAATATCTGAAACCACCTTCTCATCAGAAAACTCTTCTATCGGTTACGATTACAGGTTACAATTTAAATAAAATATTAGATTTTGCCTCGCCAGACTGGGTTTGAATGAATTTTGATAGAGAACCCTACCCTAAATGAAGATCTGATAAGGATCTTCGGAGTGATGAACAGATCAGCACAGCGAGATACAACAAATTGCTCACTTTTCCATTTCCACTAATAGAAGTGGCCCATACACAAATATGAACCGTTGAATGGAGCATCTGAAAACACTTTCTTATCACCAAACTCTTCAATGGGTTACGATTAGGTACAGGTTGCAATTTGAAGAAACAGTCGCTTTCGCCTCACGGAGTAGAATTTTCAGTGATAGTGGCACTAAAATGGTTAAATAAAAAAATAAATTAAACTTTTAAAAACCGACTTCAAAAAAACCTGAAAACAAAAACTAAAAAAACCTGAAAAAAAAAACAAAAAGTAAAAAATAATCCATTTCGGGTCACTAAGACAGCAGATAACTTAAACATAAGTACTTACTTGGAAGACGGACTGGGTTATAAATAAATCAACTAGAAAATCAAATGGAAGTCGGACTGGGTTAAATTGAATGTTGAGAGATATAAAGAAAACATGGTGTCACCCAGTCCCAAAATTGATTATTTTTCACTTTTTGGTATATTTTTCAGGTTTTTTTTAGTTTTTGTTTTCAGGTTTTTTATTAATTAGGGTTGGTCCAAAAAATGCTAAAGTCTGATTACCCGTAGTGTGATGATTTTAAACACTTTAATTTTTTTGATGTTTTAGATGATTTATTATATTAATTTTAAGTTCTGTTTATGTTATTTAATTAAGTTAGTCAAAACTTTTTTTTTATTATGGTTTGTCCAAATAATAATAATAACAAAGGTTGCCTGGAAGACATTTGAGCGACAAGGCCGCCCTTTGTAACACTTAAACTTAAAACATGTTTCTTTTTAAATATTTAATGCAATTTAAAAATGGTGTTTACAATAAAGACTTTATCTATCTATCTAAAGCCTGATTGCCTGTGATGATTTTAAACACTTAAATAAATTTAAAAAAATTACATTCAAAACTGTTTTCGATCGGACCGGCATGGTAAAGTTTATAGTGGATCAGAACGGAATTAAAAAATAATAATAACCAGCAGGGGATCAGCTCAGGGGATCAGACCGGAATAACTCTGATCTTCTACCTAGTTACCTCCTTCAGACGTTTTGTCTTTATTTTTTTTTGGTAGTTCAGAAAAAGTGTGTAGGTATTTCATAATAGATAGGTAGGTACTTGACTACTTACTAACTAGGTATAGTTTAGGTATGTACTTACGTTATTTCGCGACAATGAAGCATACTCTGAACTCTAAATTTCTTTAATTTACTCATCTTTCACAATTTAAAAAATAAATAAGTAGGTATAAGTCTGGGCACTTTAGGTACCTACGTAAGTACCAACACAAAAAAACGTCCGTCAAAAAAATCCTTCCGGGACTAGGCTGTTCACACGTCTGAACGTCCAAGGGGTTATTTCGCCAACTTGCTAAATAACACGAGTGTCATAATGCATAACAGACATATAACACGATTGTTAAGAAGAACGACTGTTACATGCATTACTAGTAATATAGTTTATTTGTCAGAACGAGCTAGTACCGAAAAGTACTACATATTACATAGTCCAAATGATAGAACGTTTGAGTGTCAGAATGTTTAAATTGATCACGACATTATAGATATAAAGAGTGAGAGTCAAAATGTACAGTTTGTCTCAGTGTCATAATGACTGGTACTCATATTGTATCTATGATTATCAAGGAGTTTGCTATTCATGTAATACTTAGCCTTAAGTGTACTTAAACTCTTTCGAGTGCTACTTTTCCTCTGGGACCGAATAAATAACTAAACAATAGAATATTGAAATTCATTGTCAGATATGTCAGCTTCTTCCTTCATTCAATCCGGACGTATTTGGTGTGTTGAAAAGGATTGTTGTATTTTAAAATGGAAGAACAATCACGCGAGCAACAAACATTTTCCTTTAGCATAAATCAAAAAGGTAAACCAGAGGTAAACGCACATTATTATACGGCATACACAGATACAATTTGGCAGTCACAAATATAAGTGGTACTAGTCTTTGGAAGTGCATAAATCGGCTTTCCTGTGGTGCTTCAATGACTATAGACATAACTCAAACTAAAATATTACGTGAAAATGCGCATACATGTACTCCATCGTCATCAAAAAATAAGATTCACGTTGCAACTCAACTTTGTAAAAGAAAAGTATGTGAAAATTATCAATCAGTTCAAGAAATATATGAAGCATGCTTTACTTCTCAAATAGAGGAATCTGATTCTGGTTCTGTTGATTCGATCTCAATGCCAGTATTTGATAATAAAAAACGGATGCTATATCGAGTAAGAAAAAAATTTTTGGAAGTAAAGAAAACGACATTTAGAACATTAGAAGAAGTGGAATTACCGAAAATTTTAAAGGATAACTTTTTACTATGGGAAGATGGGACAAGCGATAAAATTTTATTATTTGGCACAAATTTTACGAAAAGGTATTTAAATAGTATTGATAATGATAAATTGTGGTTTGGAGATGGTACATTCGAAGCAGCTCCGTTGCCTTGGGAACAATTGTTCACTATTCATTTGGATGTCAACAGCACGGAAGAAAGAACCAATATCGTACCAGTGCTGTATGCTTTGTTGCCTAATAAAAAAACTGAAACTTACATACGTTTATATTCATACATAAAAAGTAACCTAAAAGTTGACATTAAAAAATATAAATCGGATTTTGAAAAGGCACAGATAAATGCCATTAAGGAAGTTTACCCAGAGTGTGAATTGAGTGGATGTTTCTATCACTTTAACAAAGCCATTTGGCGAAAAGCAGATACGTTAAAACTTTTAGAGGTTAATAATGGCCGAAAACTTGCAGAGTTAGCATCATATTTACCTCTATTGCCCAAACACTTATTAACTGTTGGATGGACTGATATTTTAAATAGCATTTCAGAGAAAAGTGACGTACCTAATAGAAAAATTTGAATCATATTTTGTTAAGCAATGGCTGTCGAAAAATTATATTGAACTTAGTTGTGCTTATCAACGCCACCGAACAAATAATAGCTTGGAAGGATGGCACAATCGGCTAATAAAGAGAATGCGGTCCAAGCCAAACTTATTTACATTTGTTCATCTATTACGCAAGGAAGCAAACTACCTGGATTCAAAAATTAAGAACGCACTATTTGAAAACGTCAAATGAAGGAAGTGTGATATTATTTTTGATCGAAAAAAGAAAGATTTGTTAAACCAACTGGACAATCAGCAAATTACTCCGCTTAATTATTTAAAAAATATTGCAAAGCTTAAACGTAATGAAAACCAATATAACAATTAAGCCTTACAAAGACTTAATATGTCTAATAAGTGAAGTTATTTTTAAGTTCAGAATGATTTGTTTTATTTTTTACTAAGAATGCATAAAAATAAATACAATGATAGCACAATAAATATAAATTAATGTATGTGTTATTTCACTTATTTCCCAATGTCCGTGACTAAGAGTACCAACGCACTATACGGCTGGCGTATAGTAATCTAGTCAAGCCCAGCCCTAGAAGGATAAAAAAACTATTATTGAATTTTCTTTACTAGCGTCAAGAACAGTAACTAATTTATTCTCCTTTTTCCTAAATTATTAAATTTACAGACACGATACACGATACAGTCTCGTTAATCTTCCTTCACAGGTATATTTTCTGGCATTGTCAGATTCAGACATTTAGTCAATAACGTGATTGGTTACTAAAATCTTTTAACATTAAAATTTTTTGTCATTGTCATGACTTGACATAAACACATAGTAAAATTTGTACATTCTGACACAGGCACGATATAACGTAAATATAATCTGAATTTTCGTCATTTTGTCACTATGACGTTCTAACCTGTTCAACTGTTGTACTTTTTGTCACTTACACAATATAACCCCTTGGACGTTCAGACGTGTGAACAGCCTAGTCCCGGAAGGAAAAAAATTGGCACTATCTTAGCGTCCGTAAAAAACCACAAGTATGGATACCTAGCTATATAACGAATCAAGTACGTACAGCCGGCTGCATAATTGCAGCCTTCGGTAGTTAAAAAATTACTATTATTGGCATGTTTTCATTATAATATTTTTGTTTGAAAAATTCATGAGTTAGAAGACTTTAAACTTTAACTAAAGCAGGTGTATAGAATCTTGTTTGTGTTGAAAACATTATTATAACAGCCGTTTAGGAGCTCTACAGTGGGTCTGCAATTATGTAGCCGACCGTACCTATCTAAAGACAAGCGTTTATGCGCAGTGTGAAAATATAAGGTATAAGTACCTATAGGTAAGTTTTTGAAAAAAATAGGACTATTCAACACAAACTTGGCAATACTCTAGCGTCCATTAGCCAAACGAATATATACTAGTATTATTTCAGAAAACAAAGTCCAAATAGGGAGCATAGTGAAACGTAAACAAAAATCCGTGCGAGAGCGCAGTGCGACGCGGCCTTCCCGTCCGAAAGCCAGCGGCATACTGGCCGCGCCCACCGGGGCGTCACAGGCTACTAAATAGTTACTACCAGCGTTCTAGCCACCGGTCGCCTTCATTGGTGAAAATTGTTAATTGTTACGAATGTGTTTTGTTTTTCTCAAAAGTGCTGAGATAGAATTGTAGATGAGATATTTACCGACATTTTAGTATAATTTTGAGCCGAAAATTCCTTATAATTTTGAAGCTACCCTAAAATTAAGAATTAAAACTAGTCTAGCTTTGAAATGACAAGGAATTTTTCGTCTCAAATTACACCAAAATATCGGTAAAGATCTCACCTACAATTCCCTCTCAGCACTTTTAAGAAAAACAAAACACACTCGTTACAATCAACAAAGTTAGTTGTAAGCGACGGGTATTTCTTAGGCGCTTTGCGTTTGGCAGCATTAGCAACCTTAAGAGGGTAACCTAATGCGTATTAATCCATACAAAAATAAATAACTCTTTTCTCCCTTTAATATTGACTGGTTTTGGTGTTTCTATTTTGGTTTCAATTAATCACTACATATTATAAAACTAAGTCTTCCGCCGCGTCTGTCTGTTCGCTATAAACTAAAAAAACTACTGTACCGCTTTCCATGCTGTTTTTACCATATAAAACAAAACTATCACGCGTACGAAAGCGCGGGCAGCAGCTAGTTAATTATAAAATAGGCTTATATTACTTATTTTCATTTAATTATACATACTCAAAAGTTGTAAGTTATAGTAAAGTATACTTTGTCTTTTTGAAATAATAAAGTATGTAAGCCTGAAATACAAACTATTTAAGCGATTGAAATCAATAACATGTAATTTAATTGACGAAAATCGGTCCCATGCCATCAAAAAATGGGTGTGTGTACTTATGTACGCGCGTTAGAAGTTATGCGTCCGTCTGTCCGTCCATCTGATATTTATAATGCGATCAGCTTCAACCTGTTACTTTAGTGTTATAGTGATGCGCGCGCGTTTTAAAATTTCACATCGCAGCTTCAACCTGTTTTACTTTTGCGTAACGCAGCTGCAACATGTGACTTTTGTGTTCCAGTCGTGTGCGCATCTTAAAATTTCACTCTCATCATTTTTTGATAACGCGTTAAAAGAAGTTATTACGGTCAATTTCGGTGGAACTGGCAAATAAAAGAACTAGGTAAGTAGGTACACGAAACTACCCACATATATTTTTATTAACGAAACATACAATCTTAACCTATTATTAACCCTAGTGCCTAACTAAAGAAGTAAACCTAAACCAAACGTTCTTAACCTATGAATTAGCTTATTTAAATTAAGTATTATTATGTTTATGGACGCCAGGAGGGTTTTCACTTTAGTTGGTAAGTATGAGGAACCCTGCCAATCCCGGTAAGTAAATTAGCTCAGCGAACATGAGATTATGGATTGGAACTGTGTTGATTATAATCCTCGCCACTATCTTCGTAATATTCAAAAAGGGCGTTGCGATAGGCTAAAACAATACATATAACAAACCTTAGCAACACGGTTAGGGATGTACCTACCTACTGATTATTTAATGGTTTTATTCAAGCACTCACCCCTTCGACAGCAACCACACTTTCACAGTAATAGCTATATTAGTTATAATATGGTTTATATAATATTTCCGCAATAGCTACTTTTTCTGTAATTTCCAAAATATTATTTCGCACGGTAATTCAAGGACAACACTTGTGCCACGCCTTGCGGTCTCAGTTCGAATGTCATTATCAAGGACAAAGCTGCACGTCTTACAAAACAAAGTTGCCTAACAAAAAGAGTTGACACTTACGAGATACGAACGCGCATCGTCAGAACGGCAGGCAAAGCATAAACGGACCTAGCTACCGCGTCGCTAACAAATAAGACGAAATAAAGCATCCCTATTGAACAATGTTAATGTGAGAAGATCATGGATACCTAACAAAGTATAATTCAAAAATCCATTAAAAATCGTCATTGGTATGCGATCCTCTTAACAATATTAATATTTCAATCGAGACTAAGTTTTCATTTGCTAATGTTATGTTAAATAATTAAGAACAACTTGAAGATCATCTATCACGCGAAAACATGTGGGTACCTACATAGATAGACGGATGAAACTTTAAATTGTTCTCAGTGGTTGCTAGGAGTACTTATAAATTACAAATTACACACCCAAGATACACTTTCCATATGGAAAGTACAAAACATTATCTGGTAACGTTTCATCAAGTCTATAAAAATACAGCGCTCCGCGGTTTTACCCGCGTAAGTCCCGATCCCGTGGGAATATCGGGATAAAAAGTAGCCTATATTATTCACAATAAATCAATGTATCCTCATACCAAGTTTCTTCAAAATCGATCGAGTAGTTTCGGAGCCTATTCGTAACAAAAATAAAAATAAAATCTTTTCTCTATAAAATATTAGTATAAGAAGTATGGCAGCTTGGCGTAGTGTTTTTTTTGCGTGGTGCATTGGAGGATACCCATCGATAGAGAGCATTATAATCAAATAATCTCTTCACACCAAGCCTCTAAAGTATCTCGGAAACGGGATACTTAACTAAACGTGTCGTTCCCATTTTTTTCAGTAGGTAGGTATACCTATAAATTAATTCACGTAAGGGGTTTATAATTATTATATCATCTCAAAATCATAAATACTGATATTTTATTGCCATTTTTATTAAATTTACTATATATAGAATGTGATCTCTAAAAAAACATAACCCTCCTTTTGCCGTAGTCGGGTAAAAAAAACACTACCCGCTTTACCTTTCTCGTCTTATTTTGATCCTTCACTCATTAGGGGGTGTTGGAGTATTGATAGTACCCGGGCACTACGTGGATAAGAGACTGGCACTACAAGTCTCTAACCCCAGTAGTATCCAGTGTATCTCTACTTTGTTGACTTCTATAGTATATATTACCAATTTCTTATATAGCGTCGTGACACCCTAGTACTACGTGTATAAGAGACTGGCACTACAAGTCTCTAAACCCTGTAGTACCCAGTGTATCTCAACTTGGTTGACTTCTATCGTATCTTTTAACAATTTCTTACATACCGTCGTGGCACCCTAGTACTACGTGTATAAGAGACTGGCACTACAAGTCTCTAACCCCCGTAGTACCCAGTGTATCTCTACTTTGTTGACTTCTATCGTATCTTTTAACAATTTCTTACATACTGTCGTGGCACCCTAGTACTACGTGTATAAGAGACTGGCACTACAAGTCTCTAACCCCCGTAGTACCCAGCGTATCTCTACTATGTTGACTTCTATCGTATCTTTTAACAATTTCTTACATAGCCTCGTGGCACCCTAGTACTACGTGTATAAGAGACTGGCACTACAAGTCTCTAACCCCCGTAGTACCCAGCGTATCTCTACTTTGTTGACTTCTATCGTATCTTCTGACAATCTCTAACATAGCCTCGTGGATTTCACTTATCTTTCTATTAAGTTTTTCACTGTCCATTTGCTCTGCCATGACTTCCTTCTTACTCTGTGCTTTTTCAAAAATAACTTCTCTTATTTGTGAAGGTATTGCTTTGTAGTAACTACAAGATGGATCGCAAGGTCTCAGAGTAATCGAGGACAGACTTTGGTCGAAGGTCAAAGTGAATTTAATTTGTTTTGGCATTATTTTCATGAAACTTTTCGTCTTGGTTAACGTTTCTAATGATGCTAAGAACTCCACCTGCTTCTCCAATCTACAAATAATATAAGTAAGTTAATAATGTGTCCCCAGTGCTAGAGGTCTTCATTACGATTCGTGTTTAAACCTGACCTTTAAGAGGAAAGGGTCAGTACCCTTTCCTTTGTATAGAAAGAGAGCCAGTGCTCTCTTTCCATACAAACGTTGTCAACTGTTTCCTCCCTGGATAATGACACTAAAGCAAATATTTTAGTTGCAAAAAACCTATAACTGCCATGACTATGCCCCTATGTCTTGGTTTATTTCATATTCTAATTATTATAAAAATAAGAGTTAAAAACAAAAAAAAAAACATAGGGACATGGTGTGTGACTCTACTTAGCGGGAACACGTCCTGTTCTTTTTTTGTAATAGGTCTTTCCGTGAAATGAATCTATATAATTAAGGCTATTAATGGTAACAAAAATGAAATTTGTTCCGTATTATTTTCAGAGTTATAGCCAGCGGGTAACTTTATACTATGAAAGTGATCACGATGAAATATAGAGTTATCATGGTCATGGCAGTTATAAGTTTTATGCAAAAAAAATTATTTGCTCTAGTGTCATATTCATAGAGGAAAGAGTCGACTACGTTTGTATGGCCCTTTCCGCTTAAAGAGGACCGGAGGTTTCAAAACAAAGGACGTTGAAACTTCTGGACCAATTTAGATGATACTAGCGACCCGCCCCGGCTTCGCACGGCTGTATTATGCGTGTATTATATCTAAAAACCTTCCTCTTGAATCACTCTATCTATTAAAAACCGCATCAAAATCCGTTGCGTAGTTTTAGAGATTTAAGCATACAAAGGGATATAGGGACAGAGAAACCGACTTTGTTTTATACTATGTAGTGATTATGAACACATAGCGGACCCCGGGCTCCCGAGAGGGATGCAACCGGGAACATCGCTCGGATGATGATGATGAGTGATTATGAACACAGACAGCTAACCCAAAGGCCAATAATTCCAGAAGATCTGGTTTAAACACGGATCGTAGTAATGAACATACACTCTTACAAATTTTAGCATTTATAACATTATTCGGATAGGAAAAAACATAAAAATATTCACCTCATTATATTTCCGAAAACTTCCAAATCATTCAAATCATTCACCGCCACACCGACCATCAAATTCATTAGTACAATCGCAGCAAGGAATAAAAATAATAAAAAAATCAATCTAATAGCGTTGTAAGAGTGGACAAGTTCTGTATTCTTTTTGTCGACAAGGTCATCGTAGTCGAATTCCGAAGTCATCATGACCATGGTTTTTACGAGAGCGGCAAAGGGGCTTTCGAATGGGGTGTTGGATTTGAACTCGAGCGTGAAGCAAAGGGCAAAACCAGCGATTAGAAACGTGAAGGTTAGGAGAATCTGAAAGCAGAATACAAAGATGAAATGAAATGAAAATGAAATGAAATGAAATACTTTATTGCATGTTAAATTTAGGTAGGTACATATTTTAGCAGATCATTTTGCTTATTTTATTTCCGACTAAATTTTACCTTTTCAGGTGTACATACATTTTTGTCCAATTTATTATAACGTTAGCAAATCCAGTCCATCAAATATAGAAATAAAATTTAGAATAAGAATCAACATTACTAAACACAACACAATACAATAATAATTAAGTCAAAACAAGTTAATTAGGTCATTAAGCTAATTGTTAATAGTCCAGTACATATAATATACGCAAGTGAGAATTAAATAACAAGTAAATTCAATTATTATAATCATAACATTTGTCCAAACATTAAGATTTTCTAGATTTTTTCATTTATATTATAAAAACACTTATCCACAAGCCATTTATTTAATTCTAGTTTAAAATCTTTATCAACTTAATCCTAAGATTAAATCCTTGTTAACTTTTCACTGTCAAAGTGATAAGAATATTCCATTGTTTTAACTATTTTTGTAAAGCAATAGGGCTTGATAAGACGACTAAATTAGTATATAAATGAATCACATCGTGGGTCTCGTTCGAAAAGATATAGTGTTTTAACCCGGGTGCTAGATCGACTACGTTTGTATGGGTTCTACCTACCTGTTACCTATTTTTTTAAAAGCTCTTATTTGCCTACTTTTAGTATATTATTGTTATATTTAAGATAGTGCTATACTCGTTAAATACCTACTTACCCATAGACTGACGTTAACTTAGTTGTTACTTAGCATTAAGTCAAACCTCCGTGGTTTTTATATGTTAAGAAAACCTATTTTTGTGTATGATTATTAATATGATAAATAAATTAAAAAAAAAAAAGATATGTCAAGGGTCGATTCTGATGATTTGAAAAAGATTACATCTGGATATTTCAGAGTGACCGTTGTGTCATATAAAAAACTAGCTGTGCCCCGCGATTTCACCTGCATAAGTCCCAATCCCGTAGGAATATTAAAATGAAAAGTAGCCTATAGTTTTCCTCGACAAAATTAAATGGACTATCCAACACAAAAATATTTTTTCAATTCGAACCAGTATAGTTCCTGGGATTAGCGCGTTCAAACAAACAAAGAAACTCTTCAGCTTTATAATATTAGTAGGTATAGATAATTTTTTGTACATAATTATGATAAGTTAGCGTTTGACCACTATCACACCTGCCTGATGGTAGTGTGATGGTAGGTTACAATACGGTCTAAGATGTAGCATGCTTTTGTGTTTTTTTGCCGTAAATCCTTACGGGATACCCGTCGTCAACCCTCGGTTGATGTCGGAGTCAAACCGACTAAAAAACTCTCCGCTGACACTTCCGTGCAGTTTGGAGGCCCGGTGTTCCTGAGCCTCCCTGCACCGCGTACATCTCAGGACATCGAAGATACCTGTTCACTCGTGACTTGAAAACCCTCAAATTGTACACGTCAGGAAAGACAGACGCAGACAACTTATTCCATTCGCTTGCTGTACGAATAAGGAATGGAGAAGCAAAACGCTTATTACGGATGCGGTTATGTTTTCTCACCTTTAACACATTAGTAGATACCTTTCCAAACATAAGCACATAGTACCCACATGTAGGAAACCTGGACAGCAGCATTGTCATTTCCAACCAGCAGAATAGTAGAGCCGTCGTCGCCATGTGCCTTTGCCAATCTTCTGCCGGTGCATCAGTTTTAAGTACGTTGGTTAAAATAATTCCCATCGCTATCGAACTGAACTTAATCCACGATTCGATCCGTTGGAAATATTTCTTGCTAATATTTAGATAAATAATTTCCTGGAAATGTTAGGAGAATATCAAACTATAAGAACACATTGCTTAATATAAATCAAGTGATATGACCAGTCGTATAATATGTCCAAAATGTAACCTAAATTTGGTTTAGTTCTTGGCTTGATGGCATTGAAGACTATAGGCTAAACAACTAGGTACATAAAAAATAAAATTGGTAAAGTCTGATTAAAATGTCATCAGCTAATCACGCCTGTTTAGTTTTAAAATTGCGATTCGATGAATCTCTATGGCTTTATAAATATCTTAGGAGTATAATTTAAATACAGCAAAGGTTTTTAATAGCGTGTGCTATCCCGGAGCATAGGTAGGGACGGATGGGAATTTATCTTGGTTCTCTAATATTAAGTACTAGCGACCCGCCCCGGTTTCGCACGGCTATATTATGCATGTATTATTCACATAAACCTTCCTCTTAAATCACTCTATCTATTTAAAAAACCGCATTAAAATCCGTTGCGTAGTTTTAAAGATTTAAGCATACAAAGGAATATAGGGACATAGGGACAGAGAAAGCGACTTTGTTTTATACTATGTAGTGATCATGCATGTGCTGAACTGGGGCGGGCTGTTACATAAATTATTTTACTTACCAAAGATACAGTTAATCCAACAGACACATAGACGAAATAACTCGAGGTCTTTGGTTCAAACAACATTGGTTCATGTTTGTCTAAGTAATAAAAAACTGATAAAACATAATTCGTCAACGATACACTAAAAAGTCCATAAAAAAGGAGCATTGTATAGAAAAATGGTAATAATGATTTCCATTTCAAGCAAATGAAGCTTTCTATTAGTGGATGAACGAGTAGCTTTTTTTGACCTGAAAGATAATTAGCATTTATTTGACGAGCATACGATACACAAAGAATTAAACAAAAGCAAGCAATAGACAGATAACTTAATTATATATGACATAACCCTAAGGAAACAGATATCAGTAAAGCAAATAAAACAGGAAATTTCTTGACATAAAGATGCAGCAAATAGCTGCTGCAGGGTCGGTCTTTTGACCGAACATTAATGATCGACTTTTCTTACCACGAACGGCGCAATATTTAGTCTTATTTACTGGTTTAGGCTGTGCGTTGTCTGTATATATTGAAACAATGAATTTCAAAGTATATTAAAATATGTCCACAGAACTTACACTGGTCCTCTTACCACAGGATCACAGAGCGTTGTAAGTTACTAAATAAACCTAATTACCTGCTCTATTTCCAGTCCTTAGAAGTGCCTCAATTACTTTCATTTCCGTCGCAAAATCATCTCCTTTATCTTTACCCGGTACAAGAATACCATAATCTACAATAACTTTACGGTAAGGATCCTGTGGATTCAATTCATTGCTGGTTATGCACGAATCAAAAATTCCCTCTAAGAACTCCGTCGGTTTTGTCAAATGGTTCATCAACATCTCTATCGGTGTATTCTTTGTGTCGTTGAAATTTGTTTGCGTGGAAAGATCAGCTCCTTCTTTTAGGAACAATGCTATAATATCTCTACTGCCATAATAAGATGCTGTGTGAAGAGGAGTCCAACCAAATGCATCTTTATTCTCCTTGTTTAGAGTACTTTTATCAAACTTTAGTATAATCTTTGCTATTTCAACATTATTATTTTTAGCAGCAACGTGTAGAGGTGTAGCTCCTTTGTGAATATACCAATTTGATTTTAAATTGATGTACGTATTCTTCGAAAGAAGAAGTTTTAAACATTCAGGATGATTATTTTCGACAGCGTAATGAATTGGGCCAAAACCTCTATCTGTTTGGCATAAATGGTTCACCATCACCCTTGTATTTGTATAATCATAGTCTAGTAGTACTTTCAGCACATCGAGGTGTCCCAATTTTGATGCTATGTGGATCACATTTAAATTTCGAGGCAGGGTTTTAGTGATGGAAGCTCCTTGGTTTAACAATAGTTTGACACATTCTTTGTGCCCCTTTGTTACAGCTTTGATTAAAGGCGTCTCCCTCATTTTATTTAGACAGTCTATGACTCCAAATTGACTCAAGTACAGAAGAAGTTCTTTTAAAATTTCTAGGTCTCCTAAATCAGCGGCAGAGTGTAGTGGAGTTTCACCGTTCGAAGCCTAATAAAGATAAGTAAAATTAAAAACAATTAAATAAGAATGTCAAGTTTAACGAGACTGTCTGAAACCTATAAGAAATATGGTGTGATTTGGTTTATTACTCGATCTCGCAAAAACTACAAAAACTCTTTAATCCTGAGCTATTTCCCTGCATTGCAGCTACGTACGTACGCTCCTACCTTTGAAACGACATTGGCTCCAGCTTCCAAAGCTAAGCAGACACCATCAAACCAGCCTCTTAGGACAGCTAGATGTAGAACGGAAAAGCCATCTTTGTCGGCGGAGTCAGCGATGGACAGCTCACTGGGATGATCGGTTTGATATCCAATAAATATAAAGAAAGCCTGTAAAACCAATATTATTATTATTGAGATTGGGATTGTGCTTCTTTTGTGTTTGAAACTAGATATTTCTTGAGGAAAATTGAAGAGTGAAGGCGCCAACTGGCGCGAAATTTGTGCTGTATTCTAAATTTAAATGATAGTAGATACCTGCAAGTGCGCCTTTAATCGTTTCTGAACACAGCAATGCATGGGTGTCAGCCCCGATCTGCTTAAGCTGCTGGGACAGGCTCCAGCTCTTAGCAACATCACGATAGCATCCAGGCTCTCAAGTTCCACCGCTATGTGAAGTGGAGTGTCTATATTGGCTTGCTTTTGCATCCTGAGACTTAATATTAATATTTTAATTACTAGTTATTGTCCAGAGTGTAAGGATTTCATTATAAGCAATTTGTATGACAGGAATCAAAACGCATGCCCGAATACTCAAACCAACTCCTAAAAATTAGTTCCCAAAATATTTAAGACGGATAGAATAGGAGCTATTCTATTTAAACATACACTTAAATGTCAATTTAATCGCCACTTAAGATAAGTAGCTTTTCAGTATTCGGGCGTAGGCACTGGAATATTTTCATTGTGTTTTTTGTGATTAAAATAGAATAGAAAACGAGCAACCGGTGTCTTATCAGCTTAAAATTCTTAGTATGGTATATACCTCATGCCTTCTGTGGAAAGGAAAATGTTAATGACCTCGGTGAACTCTGCCCTATTCGGTATCGCTTTAGGATTTCTGCAAAAAATATTTATTAAATTCAATACGATTTACTCTGCGATTGAAAGCAACTCAGACTAATAATTATAGCTAACTCTGCTTTATTTCCTTAAACTCCTGGATCTAGAAACATTTTTGTGAATTCCCACGAAGGGTCGGGTTTTTACTAGTCAGTTTTTCTAATTAGCCATTTTCCCTTACTGGTTAGTTTATCTCATTCGTCATTATTGCAAAATTCGTCAACGGGTCAGTTTTCTTTCTTGCCAGTTTCTTTAGCTCGTCCCTTTATTTAACTTGTCCGTTTATGAAATTCGTCAGTCCAGTACAAATCAAGCCTTTCAAACGTAAAAATTATATCGCACTCTTGGATTGGCCAATGGAAAATCCAAAAGTGCGTTTAACAAAATACCTAATTGATTATGCCCAGTCTTCAAGACTTACTGTTTTCCACTTCTGTGTTTATTAAAATACGCGTATCCAGTCACATCGAGGGGGCTCCTGCTAATCGCATCTCTTATATGGGGATCCGCCCCCGCAGCCAGAAGCAGTCTGACGCTGGAGGCTCGCGCGCTGCAGCTAGCGGCGTGGAGGGGTGTCCAACCGATCAGAATACATGGCAACTGAAATTATATTTTGCAAAAAAAATAATTAGCCTTTGGCAGCCTTAATACAGATGACATTAGGAGTGACGAACCTAAAATCGGGGTCGATATCGGGAGAGTGGAGGGGAGCGCCCTAGATCGCTTCCTAGATCACCTCGTGTAGGCAAATCGCAATCATTATTATTATTCCCCCTAACTCCCTCTTTCGTGCTTCGGAAGGCACATTAAGCCGCTGGTCCCGGTTGCTACCTCTAGTAGCAGTCGTTAGGTCAAGTTTGAGGCCTTAAGGCGATCTGAAAACTCTAACAATAGGTGAGTCACACCACTACACGAGAAAAAGAAGAGAATAACCCTAACTTTGAAATTGTTTTGATTTTGCGTTTTTTTACTGCACTTGGCGCCTTTGTCAGAATACACTGAGCGTAGTAAATTGGTTTTCCAGTCTACTTATGGTACCTACCTAATATAAGTATATTAAAAGTCTTTGTTTTAACCACTATTATTTGAAACAACTCAAATGGACTGAATTATGATATTATTGGATACAATATCTTACATTTTCCCCAACATTAGAACAGTTATGTTCAATATTATCTATCCAATCTTTAGGTACTCTTCGTAACGTCTCCCCCAGCTCACACCGGGTGTTCACTAGGTTCTTGAAAGTTGGTGCAAGCTTCATTATTTCTTCTTCTATTTCCTGAGTCAATAGTTTCTCGTGGGCTACTCTGATCTGTAATTCTGGAAGATTAAAATCAAGGGTTTGTCAATTTCTATCTATACTAATATTATAAAGCTGAAGAGTTTGTTTGTTTGAACGCGCTAATCTCAGGAACTACTGGATCGAATTGAAAAAATATTTTTGTGTTGGTTACTTTTTATTTTGATATTTCCACTCGAGACTTACGCGGGTGAAACCGCGGGGCGCAGCTAGTGTCAGAATACGAGTAAGAGAAAGTAAAAACGAATATCATGTTAAAACTAATTGTTTGTATGATCTGCGGATTTACTTAATTTTTTTACATTTGCTATATTTAAACGCTATCGCTGTTAAATATAATTCGTGCCTATCTTTCTTTGATGCATTTATGTCTTCATTTAATCTATGCTATCGACGAGTCTGTAGTGTATCACTTACCTTTAGGAAATTCCAAAAGCAGGCCAATATTAACCAAATTTCCAGCCCATGCAGCGAGATGAAGTGGTGTCCGGCCAAGTTCGTCGGTCCGTTCTTTCTCTGCCCAATGCTCCAGCAATAGTTGGAGGATGTTGTCGGTGGACATGGCTGCAAGGTGGACCGCTGACACGTAGTTTTTTTGGCATGTGGCGTTCGGGTTCGCTCCTGCCTGTAGGAGTCTGAAACAGATTTTTTGTGAAACTTCTTGTACTACTTGTACTTGTATACGGGCTGTTTTCTGCAATGAGACCCTTTTTAATTGGGTCCTTTTTGTGTGAGAATGGAGTAGGCTTGCCCAGCACCTACTTACCCTCTCAGCTTAGTCGACCATGTCCAGAGGAGAGAACTTGTCAATACTTCTGGAGCTAACTTAGCAGCGGGTTTCATCACGAAGTTTTCCTTCACCGTAAGAGCAATGTCAATTAGCGCATTACGAAATAGTGCACCTGATGTTAAAATTATCACGATATACAGATGGAACGTCCTATTTTTTAATTTATTGACTTACTTATGGCATTCCACATAGTTGGAACTCTTCGCAGCTTCCAACAGTTGTGTATTCAACCTGCTCAGACGACGGTTGCTTCTCCTATAGGCCTTGGGCAGCGACTCGATGCTCGACAGCAGTAGCTCAGAACTGTCGCCTTGTGCTGCTATAAGTTGGTTCTTGTGGTTCAATGGTGAAGATCTGTGAATGATTATAACGACCCAGTTGGCACAATGGTCACTATGCCGTACTGCCAAACACAAAAAAAAACAAAATTACAAAAGAAAAGTATAAAATTCTCTTCTCTTAAGCATAAGTCTGCTGTTCGGGACAAAGTCAATGGTAGTTATTTCCCAGAGATTGGGTCATGGCAAACAAAAATTTAAATTAGCAGCTTCAAAATGTCTCTATAACATTATGCCAATTTGTACTTACGGCCCGGATTCAATAAGGCTCATGCTTCTGCAACGTGGTTCCCAAGGAGATACATCTTTGATCTGGTCGCTGTTCTGGCGACTGTCAAAGACTTGGAGCACATGGTTCTCTGATATACTCTCTGGTACAACTGAAAGAGTTAAACTGACGTGGTTTATGACATCTACCCTCGTAATACAATAAAAATTTGCAATAAGGATAAATTACCTAATAAGCATTCTAAAACTATTAAAAACTAAGTTTATTTATATTATTTATATTAGTTTAAAAAAAAAAAAATATTTTTATTTTTTTAAAAACTTATTTATGTAGGTAAGTAATCATAAAATTTAAAGTGCTTGCATTTAACCTAATTAATTTAATTATTTTAAGCGAGTAGGTATTATGGAAACAGAATGTATAATTTAAAGTATTTTTATAATAATCATCCAACGCAGCACTTATTTTCGAACGAAAATACAGCCGAATTTAATTATTAGTAGGTAATTCATATTCAGTAAACAAAATGTTAGTAGAACAAAAGATTTTAGAAAATTAGTTGAATTAGGAACTTATAAATTATTAGAGACCCGCCCCGGCTTCGCACGGCTATATTATGCATGTATTATACATATAAACCTTCCTCTTGAATCACTCTATCTATTAAAAAAACCGCATCAAAATTCGCTGCGTAGTTTTAAAGATTTAAGCATACATAGGGATATAGGGACAGAGATAGTGATGATAGTGATTTTTCACACCTGCAACACTCCCTCGCTTCGCTCAAGAGTTAACTTTAAACTCCCTCGCTGCGCTCGGGAGTTACCCCGAGAGTCCCTCGTTCCACTCGGGGTTCAATATGCCACCCACAACATAAGACATTGCTTTATGCCCTTGATGCATAATCTACTATTAAGTTGTCTGGGAATAAATGAGTTATTTAGTAATAAGCATTCTACACTATGGACTATTCCTGAACAATAAAATATGGAAATTTGTCATGCCGTTTCACTGTAAAGAGGGAACCAACAAATGAACTTTCGCATTAATACTATAAGTATGAATTTCTACTAAAATTTATTATTGTAAAAGTATGTACTTACGTCTTTTCACGCCCTTCTTAGATCCCAACATGGCCTTAAATGTAGACACGTCTGTATATTCTCGTTAATTCATTTTAACAAATGACATGAACTACCTACTCCATGAGGAATTTGAATGTTTTTCCTTGTTTAGTACAAAGATTATAAAATATTATTGAGGATAATCAAAGAGATTAAACCTATTCATAGAGTGGGCATTAAATTTTTTTTTTTCTAAGCTTTCTTGTTTTTGATGTGATAACGTCTAGTAAATTGGTGGAACAACTGCATTCACACAAAAATGTCACGGTAATATTGTGTGACGTCATGCGTTATGGTAATATGACCAGACGCGACATGGTAACTTATGAAACAGAGTATTTAATAATAATATCGCTCATCTAGGAATGTGTTATGGTGTGACGAGTGACGAATAGAAGGCATAAAGGAAAAATAGAAAAAAAAATTAACAAAAAAATCTCAATTGTGCATCGTTTTCTTATGACGTTATCACGTAAAATTATCGTCCGTAAACAGAGTTTACAGATTTTTGAATACCATACCTGCGGGGAATAAGTTTTTTTGTAAAGTCTTGCTATTAGTGATACAATAACAAGAAATAAACAAATTAAATGTTTTTCAGATTGATAATAAAGCAAATATTTATCTAATTACCTGTTTTTAAGTCATTTATTAGTACTTATATATTTATTATCAATTCACAATTAAGTACAAATAAAATTAAAAGCAAATAAAACTAAAAGAAAATCACAATCATTAAAAACAGTAAATAAATCAATACAAAAATAAAGTTTAAGTTTTTAAGTTAGGTTTTTTTCTATTTTTAGGAAATATTTCATTTTTATTAAGGTGGCAGGTATCTTACCTACGAATACTCAAACGTTTAGGAGTCCCCTTAATATGTAAGACGCTCCTATCCTATTGAAATATGACAGTTAGATGTCAATGAATTCACCACTTAAGATAAGTAGCTTTTCAGTATTAGTCTTACAAGTTCGGTAATACTTACTTAGATATTATTAGAATACTAGCGACCCGCTTCGGCTTCGCACGGCTATATTATGCAAGTATTATACATATAAACCTTCCTCTTCAATCACTCTAACTATAAAAAAAAAACCGCATCAAAATCCGTTGCGAAGTTTTAAAGATCTAAGCATACAAAGGGACATAGGGACAAAGGGACGGCGAAAAGTGACTTTATTTTATACTATATGTAGTGATTTGCAACCTTCACCTGCTCCTAGTGTTTGAATTATTATCAGCCAAAGACCTAGTATATAGGTAGCATCAATTCAGTTTGATACTAAAGCCAGTTCCAGCTATCTGTCTGTGAACTTACCTAGTTAATGTAACTTAGTTATCAAGTTATTCTAAGTACTATCGAACTTAGAAGTCTAGGGCCTGGACACATAAACACGATACGACGTCGTGTCGTACCACGATGCAGCGTCGTTTCACGATGCGACGTCGCGTCGTGGGAATCTACGACGAGCATCGTAAAAAACTACGTCGCGACATCGTAAAGTGCCACGATACACGGCACGACGCCGTCGATACAATACAAGGTGAATCGTCGCTTATATTTTTATTCTTAAATTCTTCAGATGTTTGGTCCCATAGTACGGGACGCTGCTCGACTAGCGTTATTAAATGATCGACCTCAAAAGCGTCCGTCATCTTTGAATTTTGAATAACAACTGTGGCACTGACACAGGAACTCATCCTGAGTTTCTACGACGCGACGTCGTGCCGTGTATCGTGGCACTTTACGATGTCGCGACGTAGTTTTTTACGATGCTCGTCGTAGATTCCCACGACGCGACGTCGCATCGTGAAACGACGCCGCATCGTGGTACGACACGACGTCGTATCGTGTTTATGTGTCCCGGCCCGTTATTGAACTGTTCTTGGAAATGTTAATAAACTTTGTTCTATTGTTTCTATATCTTAGATATCCCGTTTTACTATGACTTATAACTAAGGTTTTAAATACTAAATTCTTAAAAAGGGGTTTTGTGTTTTCTGCTTTAATAAAAATGCGGTCATAATTATATTATATTTTTATTGGGTAGTTACTTAATTTAGGTAATATAATTTCGTTACCAAATAACAACAAATTGTATCTAATACTGATTTTTAGTAAATAAATAATGATAAAAAAAAATTTCGTTTAAATACTAACCGGATGCATTCAGAAACGTTCCTAAATAAAGCATTCCTTAACTAAGTTAGTGAAGATTTCACTAGGCATTGCTTAACTAAGGGTTTATTACGGAACGTCTCTTGTTTAAAAACAAGATAGGTACTTAAGTAAGTATACTTACACAAAAAACTAGAATAATTTAATTGTCGTATAACTTTATTTCTTAAGCTTAAAATAATCTTTGGTGTTCTTTAAGTTTAAGCTATAGAAAAGTTCTATCATAATATGAATACCTTATAATAAAAGTTTTAACTATACTCTAAATAAACTATAACTAAACCTTATAAATAAAATATTTATTAAGAGATTTCAAATAACTACTGGGACTCAAGCAATCTGTGAATTGAGTACAGTCACATTACTAATTAGCTGAACCCCACGTGACATTAGAGCTCACTCGTAAATCCGTAAGGTTGTAAAGTAATGTTAACTGAGTCTGTTTTTTTAAACGATATACTATGCAAAACAATATATAAAAAATAACAAAATAGGTAGGTAAATACTATATTATTTACAGATATGCGAATGAGCTCTGGGTCACGTGGGGTTCAGCTAATTGGTAATGTGACTGTACTTCAGAGTAAAATTTTGAGTACCTAAAATTTCATCCAAAATATTTCGTTAGGTACTACTGACTCTACAGAGCATAATTTGAGTACAATTTAAAACTGTAATATTTTTATTTTCTATTTTTTTTTCAATATTTGTGATATGGTGTGCTAACTTTGATAGATTTCATTAAAACAACTATTTAGAAACTTTATGACTACCCTTAAAATACCTTTATATTATGTGTGTATTTAATTATAATATTTATACAAGTTTATTGATATTATATAAAAAAAGGGTTTGCTGTCGACTTCTTCTGTGTATTTCAACAAATATATTTTGTTTATGATTTTTGGAAATTAGAACATATAAAATTTGGAGGTTATGTTTACCAGAGAATCAGCTGTTATTGAAGAGGTCATTAACCTAAAGATTAATACTTTGATTTTTAAGGTGAAAGGGTACCTGCGCGCTCTCCATACAAACGTAGTCGACTGTTTCCTCCCTGGATAATGACACTAGAGCAAATATTTTTGTGCCATAAAACCTATAACTGCCATGACTATCTGCCCTATGTTTTGGTTTTTTTCATTTTCTAATTATTATCATAGAAATTAAAATTAAAAAACAAAACAAATAATAGGGGCATGGTCATGGCAGTTATAAGTTTTATGCACCAAAAATATTTGCTCTAGTGTCATTATCCAGGGAGAAAACAGTCGACTACGTTTGTAATAGTTTGTATGGAGAAAGTCCCCGGTACCCTTTCCTCTTAAGTTTAAGCGACTGTTTTAAGTCTGCATTTAAACAAAAAAACAATCTGATATTTAATTTAATATTGCCTAAAAACAAATTCTGAATATAATTTTAAATGTCTGTTCCTTTTGTCGTAGATCAAAAGTTCACAGATATCAAGCGCGTTTTTTAGTTAATTATCAATAAACTTGTATTTTAAAGATAATAATATAAAACAAATAGGTAGGTATCTATAGTTCTTGCATAATACCAACAAGCGAGCGACACGGGTTATTTGTATCGCTGATAATAACTGTAATTGTACAATATTGCATAGAACGCCATCTAGTTTGCTATAGTGTCAAAAATATTTGCTATAGTGTCATTATCCAGGGAGAAAACAGTCGACTACGTTTGTATGGAGAGAGCCCCCGGTACCCTTTCCTCTTAAAGGTTTCTAGAATCTTTACTTTTGTAAATACATATTAATTATCAATATAAATATTATATCTATTGTGTACCACCATACTATTATTACAGGCCTAGATGCTTAGTTCGGGACTTGGGACTAGTAAGTAGTAAAATATTTATTTTTATGTAAGTTACCGCATCGCTTGTTGATATGCAAAACTTTATTATTGGAGTTTACTCCTTAAGAATCGATTTTTATATATAAGGCGCCCGGTATGAGAAAAATCCGAGGGGTAAAACCTACTAACAAGTAACGAAATCGTGTCACGTTTTTGGTGCGCACCTTTAGTGCGCAACTTTCTAATTTGGCTGTGATACTTAAGGAGTAAACTCCAGTCGTGCGTCGGAGCTGACACACACACTTTTTTTCTAACTACGTAATATCACAAAAACAGACGAAGTTTAAAGCGATTTACATAAAAAGGGTAGTAACATATTAGTATCGAGATTGGCATAGTAAGAAGTCGCATCAATCTTTTTATTTTGGATGTCCACGTTTTTACCCTTTGGCAATTTTTAGGCCACTTATACAAACAACAAATGTCATCTAACAAAATCTCTTAGTGTTATCCAGTTATTTGATGTTTTGACGTTATAACGTATAATAAATTGATGAAACACATTTGCATTCACAAAAAAGATGACGTCATCGCGTTCCATAGCAACGTCATGTTATTGACAAAGACTATCCATAGCAACGGCATGTTATTGGCAAGGTAACCATAGCAACGTATGAAGTATGCAAAATGGTAAAGACAACGAAGGTAAAATTATCGTCCGTAAACCGACTTTACAGGCAACCAATTTATTTTATTTTATTTACCACAGAATATAAAAACCAGACACTTCGAGATTTTGTTACATGTATGGCATTTATAAAATATATTGCCATTGGGTTACAAATTGTCAGACCGTTTACTATGCCAATATGTTACAATCCCTTTAAGTTAATTTGTTATAACTCTTAATTACTTAATATTTTTTAATAACTTTTAATTTAGAGTTATTGTTTAAAAGTTTTTAAATCTACATTTGACACACAATGAAAGTCATTATTTCACTGATTTATTCGTTATTTAATTTCAACTTATTCTATTCTTAAACATAAATTAATTAGTGATTAACATTCGTTTTAATTTTTATTTAATTTCCAAAGCAAGCGTTTACAACTATAATTAGAGATTATTTTTAACTATTTTTTTAATTACACCCGTTCCGTTGCCTACTTTAATTTTTAAATTCTATTTCTGAACTGGAAATAACTGTTACATATTCTGAATTCTAAATTAGTAAAACTTAAATGTTCAGAATTATTAATTACAGATTATGAAATGTAACTAAGTTGTGAAAGTATGTTGCAAAATCATTTCGATTGCATTTCGATTACAAAAAAATACTCAAAATACCCTCAAAGTCAGCTTTTGGTATTTTCATGTTTTTTTTTTGTAATCGAAATGATATTGCAATGTAATTTGACAATGTTATTTACGAGAAATTTAACTTCTGAACTTCAAATAAAAGCTAAAAATGTTATTAACTTTAAATAACATAATACCTAACTATTATCTCCCAAGTTTTTTATAACAGAAGGCCAAGTCTCGTAAATAATATGGTTTCAATTACATTTCAGTATCATTCCGATTGCATTTCGTTTGCAAAAGATACCCTTAAAGTCAGTTAATTTTTTACAAAAAGCGAACTTTGAGGGTATTTTGAGCTACTTTGAGGGTATTATTTGTGATCGAAATGCAATCGAAATGATATTGAAATGTAATTTGATCAATGTTAATTACGAGAATTGGCCTTCAGATTAATAAAGATTGAAGTTAATTAAATATTATGAACTTTGAATAAAGGATAATCTAAAAGTTATTGAAAACGGGATATTTATGTACCATATTTTTAGTTTTAATATCGAGGAAGATATTTTTACGCGCAAGCGTCATATTCTCGAGGCTAGGGTTTTTAATGGAAATAATATCCCGTTTAAAAAACTTTAGTAGTAAGAATAACCATTAGTTATAGATGAAAATTCTTTTAACAGATACCTTTAAGAGGAAGAGGTACCAGGCGCTCTCTCTATACATAGTAGTCGACTGTTTCCTCACTGGATAATGACACTAGAGCAAATATTTTTGTTGCATAACACTTATAACTGCCATGACCATGCCCCTATGTTTAGTTTTTTGTTTTTTAAATCTTATTTTCTATGATAATTAAAAACCAAGACATAGGGGCATGATAGTCATGGCAGTTATAGGTTTTATGGCACAAAAATATTTGTGCTAGTGTCATTATCCAGGGAGGAAACAGTCGACTACGTTTGTATGGAGATAGCGCCGGTACCCTTTCATCTTAAGTTATTTTAAATGACAGATTCCCAGTCATTGAGCTACTATAAAAAGTGTATGTGATATTAAAAAGTGCGGGTAAATTTTCAAAAATCGTGTCACAAGTGTCTACTTAACATTATGATTGCGTTATTAAAATTGGTGTCCATAGTTTTAAAATATTAGTATTTAATTCCGTAAGTGTAAAGTTATAATTTTATCAATGTTTTTTATAAATATTTAAGTTAAGTATATTATTTTTTTATCTCGTCTGTCAGAAAGACTTATCTAAAACTTATATATATTTTTATATAATTATATACATGTCATCTAAAAGGCATAGGATAATATACCATGGTCCATAGTATTTAATAGGTACACTAATACATGTAGTTTTTATATAAAAGATAAATTAAAAGACAATTTAAAAAGTGTACGGCACATGCAATTTCAGTGTTTTAATACAATGTGCCGTAAGCTTCAAACGTTTTCAGGAAACATGAAGAGGAAGATAAACAAATATTTCGCAAATAATAACTAATAATAACCAATTACTAATACTTAGTTTAAAAAAAACGTACCGACAGAAACCTATTAGAAGAAATTTACGCGCAAAAAAAATCATTATTTTTTTATTATTCTTCTGTAATAATTTCAAATTCAGACACTTCTGAATATGTAAATTTAATAAAATATAAATTTTCTTGAGAATCACAATAAGAATTTACATCAATTGAAACAACATTAAAAAGAAATTACAATTAAAACTAAAAACAAAAAATAAATAAATTAGTAAATTACATGGTTTTGACGCATTTAGGTATGACCAAAAACGCAACAGGCCAATATACGTAAAAGACCAAAAACGCGTAATGCCCTAAACGCAAGAGGCCAAAAACGCATTTGGCCAAATACATCATTGAAAAAAAGATACTGAAATTATTAGCCAATTTTGCTGACACAGAATAATCACAAATTCAGAATTTTCTAAAACTGTTATTAATTATATTAAAAACTTTTCATTCTGAACTTAAAAATATTATACAATATACTTTTCTAATTCAAAAAATAACAATAATAAAGTAACTACAAATTATTCTTCATACTTACAATGAGACTAGACTAGTCAAATGGTGCATTCTTTCGACTTAAAGTCTTGCAATCTAATAATATTATATAGGTATATAATGGGTACTTGCATAGACAAAACATAACAATAACTCATAAAAAATAAACTCCAAGGAAAATAATTATTTGGAGAAGGACATTGTATTTGCTTGTTCGGGATTGATGGAATTAAAGCTGTAATTTTATAAATATTGTTTATAATATTTTAACAATGATATCGTGCGCCCTACAATGGCGACGTTTTATGGAAGAGAGAGATCATGGACAATTTACTTTATAGAGTAGGACGGCCCGCAATTCTGCCAACCGTACAAACACAAAATTCTTCTTTTACTTGACGCTAGATGGCGCTGTTGGTGTTGCCAACAGACATAAACTACTTTTGATCTGGAAATTCCCAGTTTTTACATAGAACACTTTTGAACCGGAAATTATCGCGGAATCGTACTTATGCGGGTTAAACCGCATGGCGCAACTAGTACGGAATAAATAAATAAAGAGTAAATAACAAAACAATTACCATAAAACAACGACATAGAACAACGATTCAATTAAAAAAAAATACAATTATTATTTTAATTTTTATTGATATTTTTATTAAAATTTATTATCATAACGATAATCTTAGGAGGGTTATGAAGAAATTTATTTCACTGCTAAGTGGAAACTAGGTTTTTTGAAATAAACGCGTTGTATTTAGTTATGCATTCCCGTTTTGTCTATGCAATAGCCCAAAACTTTCTAATTGATTAAAATTTGACTAGATTATGTTACTTTGCGATAGTTTTTTTTTAATGCTTCGTTCGATGATTATGATTATGCTAGGTTGATATTTAATCCGACACCCGTGACGAATTCGTCTCTTATAAGTGGTAACAATGCGGGGTGCCTGTGGACAAAAGAAATATAAATTAAGTTATGTAGCACAGAGATTAAATAAAAATGTTCTTAACTTTGAAATAAAGAAATTCTAATCTTTTAAACTATAGTTTCAACTTTGAAATAAAGATATTCTGAATTTTAAAATTATAGTTTGAACTTTGAAATAAAGGTATTCTGGACTTTAAAATTATAATTCGAACATTGAAATAAAGTTATTCTGAACTTTAAAATTATAGTTTGAACTTTGAAATAAAAATATTCTGAACTAAATGCCAGAGGCCATAATTCCGAATTACTAAGGCAGCTCTTGCAGTAAAATTATGTATAAATCAATTTTGCTAAATAATTTGAAATTGTATCAATGGACGTAAAGTAAATCAAACAAAATCGAACTTTTGCAATTTTGCTACAAGTGGCACAAAAACTTTTAAAATATCTGCACTTTTGATATTAATGGCATTTTTTTTTATTTGTATGAATAATTGACAAGTTTATTGAAAACTAGCTGCGCCCCGCGGTTTCACCCGCGTAAGGGTCGATCCCGTGGAAATATCAAAATAAAAAGTAGCGTTCCCCGATAAATGGACTATTCAACACAAAAATATATTTTTTTAATTCGAATCAGTAGTTCCTGAGATTAGCGCGTTGAAACAAACAAACAAACTCTTCAGCTTTATAATATTAGTATAGATAAGTATATACTTCGTATAGATTGTATTTTCATTTCTTACTCCTACCTATTTCTATATCTATTTTTTATGCTCATGGTTTTACTCAATACGTTATTCAGTTTGTATCTCTAGATTTATTTTACTTTACGCCTTTAGCAGATGCGTTCTGATAAACCCCTCACATGTAGGTACATACTTAAGCTGACTACTACTACGCAACAGTAGCCATTGATTAGTTAAACACGTCATTAATCCAGCCGCGACTGCCGAAAGACTGCTTTCATAATTATCATATAATTTCTATTTCTATTAAGTTCCCAGTACTAAATGGCAAGACACCTTTTTTTCAGTTCAATGTTCGAAGTTTTTAACCTCTTTGGTTTTACGTTAACATCAGCTGCTGTCAGCTTGAGGTGACGTCTTTACCAATCTAATCAAAAGCACTAAAGAGTATTGATATCAACTTCGAAGCAAATCACCCACAAAATAACTTTCTACCCCTTTTTAACCCCGTTAGGGGATGAATTTCAATAAAATACGAAACACGTATTCCATTAATTCTGTTAAAAAATGTTTGTGCAAAATTTGAATTAGATTAGACCAAGAAATCACGTTGTCCCATACAAACTTCGACCCCCCATTTTCCCCCCTTAGGGGTCGAATTTCGCAAAATCCCGTCTTAGTGAGCACCTACGTCATAAAAGGAACCCCCATGCAAAATTTGAGACTTCTAGCCCTTGTAGTTTCTGAGATATCATGATGAGTGAGTCAGTCAGTCAGTGAGTCAGTGATTTTCTCTTTTATATATATAGATTTTTTTTTTCTCTCTTGTTTGGCCCCAGGAACTTATGCCATTTTCATTTTGTTCTTCATTTTCAGCAGGTTTTTTTTTTCTTCAGTTATGGCTTCGCACGGTTTGTGCATATAGCCAGTGTCAAGTAATATTTTGCATCAAATTATGGCCCGATTTACAGAAATCGGGCTCAAAGTGTTTCAAGATGGTCAAGTCGTCAAGTCACAGTTTGTCAAGTCAGGGGTCATAGTAAAGCGGTGGCTACTTTACTATAACCTTGTAAGCTTAAGCTTATTCCAAATTAAAAAAAAAAAAAAAAAAAATTATATATACGCGACGAATTGAGAACCTCCTCCTTTTTTGAAGTCGGTTAAAAAATGCAGTCTTTATTGACTTAGTTCATTAAAAATGAAAGTCAAAAAACGCCTAAGGCAAACTGCTCTTTTCTCCTCTGAAATCGAAAAAAAATCGAAATATATTTTTATGGTTTTTGTGCAACTATAAATAATTATCTAGGCTTATATTTCTTTTTTTTTTTCAATGACTAGAAAGTTTTAAGTTAAAAATATACTTTTTAGAAGTAATAAAACATACTAAGAAACTATTCAAGCGATTGACATTAATCACATAGGTAACATGTTTATGCAATGTATGAAATGAAAACAGCGGCCCCTTCAGCTCTAATAGCTGTACGTTTGCTGACCTTATGTCAGCTAGTAGGTAACAACCCCAAAGTCCTATATAGCTAGCTGGCTACATACTGGAGTGTCGCAGATCTGAGCCTACCTAATCAATTCCCATTTAATTTATGCTATCGAAGAAGATAAAGCTATGCTCCTGAACGTCATCCATTGGTGACCTTCATCTCACCTGGGGCCTTATTCTGCTATTTGACCAACCATTGTCATTATATCGAGACTCTATTGATATTATATCGAGATTGTGACTTTATTTGGTATTCTGCTAAAGTTTTAATAACATCGCAATATAATCACTATGGAGTCTCAATGGTATGGTAATATTTACCTTGCAGGTGTTGCCTAGCAACATGGTATATGTTGCTAAGCAATATACCGTTTTGACAACTATCGAGATTCCATTAAGCCACGATTGTAGAGCAGAATACAAAAGTGAGTCAGTGGTATGTCAGTGGTGTCTCGATAGAATAGTCAACGTTAGCAGAATACCAATTTGACATGTAATGTCATATTTTTGACATTAAATTTCTATTACGATTATATCGACACACTATTCAAACACGCTTGTATTAGCAGACTTAGGCCCCTGATGGGAAGTCAAAATAAGGCCGAAAAGGCATACTCGCCTAGAAGGTACTTATTCACTATAGTCTTGAAGACTGGTTGTAGTTTTGGGGGAACAGAGAGCGGTGTTGGCTTAGTGGTAGATACCTCGACTTTCATTCTGAAGGTCGTGGGTTCGAATCCAGGCCGGCCGTGCACCAATGTATGTTTCTTAAGAAAAATTTATGTGCGCTAATTGACATTGCTCTTACGGTGAAGGAAAACATCGTGATGAAACCCACGGCTTAGTTGGCTCCAGAAGTATTGATAAGTTCTCTCCTCTGGACATGGTCGACTAAGCTGAGAGGGTAGTAGGTGCTGGGCAAGCCTACTCCATCATCACTCAAAAAGGACCCAATTAAAAAGGGTCTAATCGCGGAAAACAGCCTGTATACAAGTACAAGTTGGGGGAACAGCGAAGCGGGCAGAGAGTTCCTCCAAAGCCTCAACCCCCGTGTGATATCACGTAACACCTAGGTATTGTGTGACGAAGCCTCGTATGTTTGTTAACTTAATGTTAAACAAACGTGAGCTTGGTCTAGTACGAAGTTCCAACTAAACCAGCCTCACGTTTCCCAAAGGAACGTGCATAAATTCAACGTGATTGGGAATATTAATGCAGATTTATTGTGGTACTAACTATTTCATCCTCCACTAAAGAGTGTGGCAAGGACCAGTTATGCCTACGGAAACCGACAGCAAACTTACAATTTGGTCAATAAAATGGCGACTTTTGATAGTGGGAAGCATGTGCACAGAAAAAAAGATTTCTTTGAAGAAATAAATGATCCTCTCCTTTATACGCTAGAGTCTGTCTACGCTTCTTGGTTTTAGTAAAGAATCTTAAAGTGATAAGCAGTATTTTTAATTTAAAAGCAATATTTTTATATTAAGAGGGGTACAGAGAGAGAGACATAGAATTATTTCTCTGCACTTTAAGGCACTTTTTTCTGTTTGTTGCTTTTATTTTGTCCTAACAGCCCAAAACTTTGGTCAATAAAATGGCAAATTGGTAGTGACAGATGTTGTTGGAATTGGAAAATGGGGTTTCCAATTAGATTTTAACCACACTTCTCGATTCTACTATTTACATACATTTTATATACTCTAAACCTTTTGCGATCAATTCACCATTTAATTGGAAAAAAGTTTTCGAAATCTTTATGCTGTCTATATGCTGTGACGTAAAAAATGTCGGAGTGACACAATACCCTTAGTATCAAAAGCTGCCATTTTAAAGGACAAATTTTTAAAGGTTTCTCGTTTTTCTGTAGGTAAGTAGACTTTTAGAAGTTCTCTTTCGGAGTTTCTCTTTTGGTTTTGGTTCTTTTCTCTATTGGTATCCCCCAATCATTTCAGGTAGTTAAATCGTGTCATTATGTGTGTAATCGGTTTAGTTTTCTATAAGCGACGACATTGTCGGTATATAATTATTATACAGGGTTATTGGAAATTAATTAGCACGGCGTTAAGGGCTTCTTCTGTGCACCTAAACAAACAACTTTTGTTCTACGACTTTTGGAAATTCGAAAAAAAAATGAAAATTTTGAGGTTATGTAAATTCGAAAAACAGCTGATTTTTAAAACAAAGGTCATTCACACCAAGAACAGTAGTTGAAACTTAAAAAATAAGTAAAATTTTAAGGTTACTGACCTCTCCGTGTAAGGAACAGCTGATTTTCAGGTAAACATAACCTCAAAATTTTCAAAAAAAAATTCGAATTTCCAAAAGTCGTAGAACTAAAGTTGTTTGTTAAGGTGCACAGAAGAAGCCCTTAACGCCGTGCTAATTAATTTCCAATAACCCTGTATATCTACATATTATACATAGTGGCAGATCCACACCAACAATCATTGTATTTTTTGAATTTTAGTCATATTTTATTGTTGAAACCTACATGATCCAACCCAAACAATAGGTACTATCAACAAAAATAATATTCATGCAATTTTAATCGTTACCTCATAGGGTTGTCACACAAAGTTAATACATACATAATAGATTATTTAATTGGGACGGAGATAGGGTAAGCTTGTTAAATATTAAAAAACACACACATTAACGCACACTCACTTATGGTTGAAGGTCCACCCGGCTTTAAGCCAGTTGTAAAACCTAGTCCGCACTGCAATAAAAACAGCTCGTTTTCCCCCGAAATTATATATCATAATATAAAAAACTCGTATAAAAAACAACGATTTTTATCAGTGCGGATATAAAAACGCGCGGTTTTTCCCACGTTTGTTCCCTTAAAATTCTGTTTCACATAGATTTGTATGAATGAAACTACACATTTTTAACCGTGCCGAAAGTACCTAAACACGCGTTTTTTTTCCACAGTGTAATTTTAAACAAGCTCAACATTTTGTAACACATAGATTGTGATTTTAATCTGCTTTTAATTCGTACCAAATAAACTACAGAATTTTTAACCGCTCGGAAATAAAACACCTGGTTTTGACCTTTTTTTTGATACGTCTTTAAAATTGCTTCCTTAAAGGGATGCAATTAAAAAATACTTATGATAACAAAATCGGGGTATAGAGTTTAGTGTTACAGCTCCATATCCACATCCAAATATCAATTACACCACTGGATAATCAAAGAATTTATTTCGCTAAGAAAGGACTATAACATCGAGCGCGGTGGAGGCGGTAGCCCCGCCATTGGTAGGTTATTTTGCTGCGTATTGAGATTTCCATTTAGTATTTTTCCACAGGGTTAGGTATAAGGTAAGAAGCTGGTCAAACACAAGCACACACACAATACTCACTCGTGCGGTGCCGGCCAAGCGGGCGCGTGCTTATGCGTGGCGGCCCGCGCGCGCGCCAGCAGCGTCATCACGGCGCGCTTAGTCGGCGACATAGCTGCGCGTGCGCCGAGCAGCGGCCGCTTGCGCGCGCTCACAGCCCCCGCCCCACCCGTACCTGAGCAAACGTACCACCATTATTACACTGTCTTAAGGTGAAAGGGTACCTACGCGCTCTCCATACAAACGTAGTTGACTGTTTCCTCCTTGGATAATGACACTAGGACAAATATTTTTGTGCCATAAAATCTATTACTGCCATGACTATGCCCCTATGTTTTTGTTTTTTTCATTTTCTAATTATCATAGAAATTGGGATTTAAAAAATAAAAAAATTAAGAAAAACAAAAAATAGGGGCATGGTCATGGCAGTTATAAGTTTTATGCATCAAAAATATTTGCTCTAGTGTCATTATCCAGGGAGAAAACTGTCGACTACGTTTGTAATAGTTTGTATGGAAAGAGCCTCCGGTACCCTTTCCTCTTAAATATGTTAATGAACGTGAGTGAGGTCACAACGTAACCCAAAATTTAATTTTAACCCATTCTGCTGGATGGGTTTGGACGGGGACTGTTTGTATGAGTGAGTACTTATGTTTTTTTTTAATACTTAGATATTTATTATCTAGTCTCTTTCACACAAAATCAGTATTTGCGTTTTCCTATTTGACCTGTAAATTGTATTTTTTATCAATAAAATTCTATTGACTATTGACTACAGGACCAGTGTAAACTTATTCGTCTTTCATCACTATAATATAAGCCGCAGGATGTCCATTGACTTCCAGAGTCTCTCCGAAGACTTCCAGTGTTTACTGGAAGGTAATGTTCACACTGAAATCCTGCAATATGTTCCAAAAACTTCATAAACTCTCATTTTCATCAAATAAGCTTAAAGACACCAATGATCAAAATTTGATAAAATCAGACCTAACGATTTACATTTTGCTAACTTGAATGAAACGAAGAAAATTTACAATTTTACAATTATTTCCATAAGAAAAGTATAGTATTCTATCGGTTGTCTGGTCACCATAACACAAGCCTAGTTGTTAAGTTTGGGGCTATGGCGCTTTGTAAATTGTTCTGCGATATTTATTATTGCAGGACCTTTTATAACGTAGTTTAATAGAATATTATATTTTTTTACTGGAAATTATACAAAAAAACCATCACCATAAAGATTAAGAAATACTTTAACTAATTAGTCAAAGTAAGAAACAAATAGCATTTAAGTAACCGCGATCTCTCTAGGGTACAATCTTAAGAGAACTGTTATAGTCAGCTGCTTTTAAGAACGTGCCAAATAGGAATGAAATGAAACCTCTTGGAGAAAAGTATGAATTAAAGAATAACCCCCCTATTCATAAATATTTAATCTTCTTCTTCTTATCGTATCAGTAGCTGATTTCTTTTTAAATCCAAACTTTCCCAGAACAGAAATTAGCTACATTTAAGGCGGCTCCCATCAGGTCTTCTCTTGTGCAGGAGGTAGGGCACAATGGACAGAAAAACAGAAGTCATGTCCTGCTTTATCCACTCTTAAGAGGAAAGGTTAACGGCTTTTTCTTCATACAAACGTAGTCGACTGTTACCTCCGTGGATAATGGCACTAGCAGAAATATTTTTGTTGCATATAACCTAAACCGAACCACGCCCCGGTACTAACGTAAGGTAACGTAATAATAAAATTTCTTGACAAACCTCTTTGGTTTTTAATGTTATTTAAGTTAAATAAATATGTAAACTTTTTATTGATAAATAAATTTAAAAAAAGGTATTGAAACGTAAAGGGAACCGTTATGCTGAGGATACACGACGACACTGATAGCGTCCACACTGTAGCAATTTTTGATGTCGCGGCGGTGGACACACGTAGACACTCGATGTATACTTCAAGTGTCTAGTGCCAAGTGTCGTCGTGTATCCTTAGTTTATTCAATTCAATGTATTTATTTGCTTTTAGTTGGTTACAGAGGCCTTAATAATAGGTAAATAGGTATCACGACTAAGTGAAGTGGATATTGACATGCAAATATTAATATAATTAAGCGTTAACAGAATAAAATAGAGTTGGTATGGCCATATGTGATGAGGAGGGAGGAGACGCATGTGACTACAAGAGTAATGAGTCCATATGTAGAGGGATGGAGAGGAAGAGGACGATCTAAGAAAAGGTTGTTAGACTTTCTGAGACAAAATATGAGACAGATGGATGTGAACGATGAGATGACGACTATAATAATAGAAGTGAATAGAAGAAGAAGACATGCCGACGCCAATTGGGCGATAAGGGCAGGCAGAAGTAGGTGTTAATAAAGGTAGTGAGTTAATTATCTAGACGGACTATAAAATTGGTTTCAATTAAACCGTCTCGGAGCTTAGACGGTTCAATTAATTGTAGATATCTATCTAACAGGGCTGTCTGTCGATTAAGATTTATTAGTTTTACGATTGAACTTGCGCAAAAACAAGCAGTAAACCCGTAAACCACACTCGGTTTAGGTACATACAGTGTGTAACAAACATCCTTTAATCTCTCGTATACGTAAAGGTGCCCAAAAATATACAGGGTGAATTTTTTTAATGGGCCTTAAGGTGAAAGGGTACCGGCGCTCTCTCTGTACAAACGTAGTCGACTGTTTCCTCCCTGGATAATGACCTATAACTGCCATGACTATGCCCCTATGTTTGTTTTTTTTTTTTCTAATTATCATAGAAATTAAGATTAAAAAAAACAAAAAAAAACAAAACTAAACATAGGGGCATGGTCATGGCAGTTATAAGTTTTATGCAACAAAAATATTTGCTCTAGTGTCATAATCCAGGAAGAAATCGACTGGTCGAGGAAGAAATACGACTACGTTTGTATGGAGAGAGCCGCCGGTACCTTTCCTCTTAAAGGCCAATCCTAACTATAAGAGATAGCGAAAACAGCTGAAAAGAGTTGCTATCTCATTTTTGACCAAAAACTAAAACTGCATCGTTAGATTTTTGAAAAAGTCATTAATCGAACCTGTTGATTATGCAAAAAAATAATCACCTATATTTTTATACCAATCGATAGTGTTGCTAATAGAGAGATCAATTCCTGGAAACAAATATGCAAATTACAAAATTACCTAGTCTCTTGACCAGATACCTACCTAGGCCTTTAGACCATGTCAGGTCATAGCACCATATTATACGCGAAGTCTATCGATCGATTCAGAACTAACTTAGAAAAAAAAGTGAAATTAAAAAATAAGGAAAATGGTGGATGGAAACTGTCTAATAATGAAAGTGAACGAACGAAAATGTCGACATAGGAAAGTGATCGAAAAAACACCGACTCATTGAATAAGCACGGCCGCACCGGTCTTCCAGAGACCAGCGCTGCAGATCTGCAGCACATGCTGAGGCTTTACCCATTCGGGCAACACACGACTTCTCAGATAGGTACTTACTTTTTACCTATTCTCTGTGTTTTTTTTGTATTTCTCTGTAAATATCTCTTAAGTACCTACTGTTTCTCTTTTGTTTAATTTTATCTTGTTTTTGTGTTTTTATGTCGTGTGTTTGTCTGAATAAATTATATTCTATTCTATTCTAATAATTCCTTCTGTAAATTATCAATGTATGTTTTTCTGTGTGACAACCCTATTCACAAAGTATCCTTTGTCGAGAATCGTATAAAAGCCCACGCAATCCGCTTTTTCACGCTTTAAAATTACAATGAATAATTAATTACTTATCACACTTGTTCGTTTTACTTTGTAACTATATTTTTAATACCTACTTACAGGGTGTTTGATCCAGTTCGAAATATTCTAAAGTAAGTTTTAATTAAGTTTCAAATAAGTTGCTAAACGGGCGCTTATCTCAGGAACTACTGATTGGAATTGAAAAAAAAATTGTGTTGGATAGTCCATTTATCGAGGCTATAAGTTACTTTTTATTTTGATATTGTTTTTTTTTAACATATAGGTTAGCGTTTGACCACTATCACACCTGCCTGGTGCAACACGCCTTCCTAGAAGATACCTACCTATACCTATATTCCCACGGGATCGAGACCTACGCGGGTGAAACCACGGGGCGCAGCTAGTTATTAAGATTTAAGACTCAACGAAACCACTAAAAACTCAATGAAACTGCTAAAACTCAACTCAAATGCAACCTCGATGTTAATAAAGAGACGTACCAACCTTGTGTAGCGAGCGCATGTACTGCTGCTGGCTTGACGCCGCGTAGAGCTGGATGAGCGTGAAGTACACCGCCAAGTACTGGGCTGGATAAGCCTAGGATGTCTCCACCTCCTGTTAGTAGATTAGTTGAGTTAGTTCACATGATAGACGGATTAGTTGTGTTAGTTTTTTTTTATATAAAACTGACCACTGTCTCACACGATGTTAAGTGACAATGCGGCCTAAGATGTAACAAACTTTCCTAAGGACGCTTGTGACTCAAAGATCCCCAATAGGACCTTCGAGGGACGCGAGTGAAGGCAGGAAAACAGTATTGAAATAAAAACTTTTCCTTTTGTAGCTGCGCCGGCCTACGTATCGTGGGGACCTTCAAGAGACGAGTGAATGTAGGAACACAGCAGTGGATTTAAACGTTTTCCGACCTGTCTTTCTTTCGTAGCTGCATCGGCTTACGTGTCGGAACACGGATAATTCCGCTTGGAGATACGACTTAGGCTTGGGAAGCCTCTCACCAGGAGGTGATATGATAGATCTGCTGTTGAATCAAATGATTGTGAATTATCACACAGAGTGAGTGAGTACTGAGCCGGGTCTGGGACGATTGTCTCCATCTTTTAGTAGATTAGTTGAGTTAGTCTGATGTATTAGCTCCTCGACCAAGACCTCGCTCTCGAAACTAAATTTCATGAAAATCGTTAGAGCCGTTTCCGAGACCCTGATATGTATATACAAGGATTGCTCGTTAAATGATATAAGATAATTAAGATAATTAATTGAGTCAGGCGTTAATTTTCGGAACTCCATAATAATTACAATATTATTCATAATTAAGTTTAAGAGGAAAGGGTACCGGGGGCTTTCTCCATACAAACTATTAAAAACGTAGTCGACTGTTTTCTCCCTGGATAATGACACTAGAGCAAATATTTTTGGTGCATAAAACTTAGAACTGCCATGACCATGCCCCTATTTTTTGTTTTTTTTTAATTTTTTTAATTTTAATTTTTATGATAATTAGAAAACCAGGGAGAAACCAGTCGACTACGTTTGTATGGAGAGCGCGCAGCTACCCTTTCACCTTAAGTTCTGAGCTTAGTGCTAAAACACAAGATGTATTACACCGCCCTCCCGCTCACTAATAAAGCATGCACTGCAATGCGTGTTAGTGACACCATTCATAAACCACTCGACACGTGTGTCGCATCTACATGACTACCTCTGTGGCGCGTCGGGCGAACACCCGACTGCGACGCAGAAGGTTGCGGCTTCGATTCCCGCCGGGAACAAGTATTTATGCTGACCATAAATTCTTGTTTCTGGTTCTGGGTGTTTCCTATATGTATAATATGTATATATTTACAAAAATAGAAAGTATATAAGTAGTTTATCCGTTATCTGGCACCCATAACACAAGCATTAAGTTGCTTAGCTTGGGGCTGGATGGCGATGTGTAATATGTCCTGAAATATTTATTTATTTTTATTTATTTATTTATTTTATGACTCATCATCAGGATTGGACCCCGACCGCGCTATTTGGGCGACAAACGTTAGATACGACGTCGCTCCCCGAGATGTTGACTCGTTGAACGCTGGACCTGGACGCTGGAGTGAACGACGCCGCTACATCCTCTTTTATACGCTGTCGACGCCGCAAAAATATTAATCCTACTGTAATTGTGATAATTTAGAGTAAATAAGCTGAATATCAGGGTGCGTCCGGAAGACCAGCGCTGCAGATGTGCGTGCGTATCTGCAGCACATGCTGAGGCTTTACCCATTCGGGCAACACACGACTTTTCAGATACTTGTTTTTACTTATTCTTCGTGTATTTATTGTGTTTTTTATTTTTAATTGTATTTATTTCTCTCTGCAACTATCTCATAAGTACCTGCTGTTTCTCATTTGTTTCACTTTTCTTATTGTTGTGTTTGTTATGTCGTGTGTTTGTCTGAATAAATTATATTCTATTCTATTCTATGTTAATTATATATTATTTAAATAATATTTAATATAGTTATCAAACTATTTTACTAATTAAAATGGAGATATTTGTTTGATATTGTAGTTAAGTAGTTTAGTAAATTACTTAGAAATTTAACTATCATCACTACATAGTATAAAACAAAGTCGCTTTCTCTGTCCCTATATCCCTATGTATGCTTAAATCTTTAAAACTACTATTGATTCAAGAGGAAGGTTTATATGTATAATACATGCCTAATATAGCCGTGCGAAGCCGGGACGGGTCGCTAGATACAATAAAACAAAATTTTCAGTATACAAATAAATGGAACATTTGTATTGGCTAATGTGATGTCCTTGAAGACTTGCAGTCTGTGTGTACGAACACTTAATTAAATTCTTTTATTGCTTTAGTAAAACTCGTACCAGTCTCCTTTCAAAAACTTTTACAAAGTAAATACAAATAGAATTCATTGGAAAAACTATTCAATTTTCTATGAACAACACCGCTATGTTATTCAGCAAGAAAATCTTTCAAGTAAATTAAGCTTTGAGTGTGAAAAATGAGTTAAGTTACAACTTAACTTCGGTGCTTAGTTTCTTTCGATAGTTCCGAGGTGCCGTTAACTTGGAAATTGTAAAGTTATAGTAACTTTACATAACTTAGCTAAGCTGGAGCTTGGCGTTCGTTTTAAAATGTTCTTTTTTGATGTATTTTGAAAGTTTCTTGAATAAATTGGGTCGAGGGCGTCAAGTTTTAAGTCAGTCTGCAGTTTTTTTGAAAACATTGTTAGGGTTGCGTATCCAAAGGGTAAAAACAGGACCATATTACTAAGACTTCACTGTCTGTCTGTCTGTCACCAGGCTGTATCTCATGAACCGTAATAAATAAATAAATAAATATTGCAGGACATTCCACACATCGCCATCTAGCCCCAAGCTAAGTAACTAGACTTGTGTTATGGGTGCTAGACAACGGATATACTACTTATATACTTTTCTTTTGTAAATATATACTTAATATACATACAGACACCCAGACCACAGACAAATATCTAAGCATAAATACATGTCTGCGGCGGGAATCGAACCCGCAACCCTATGTTTGGCAGTCCGGCATGGTGACCATTGTGCCAACTGGGTCGTCAATATAGCTAGACAGTTGAATTTTTACAGATTACTAGCTGTCACCAAAAATGTTTTGCCATTTAAAAAAAATAAAGGAAAAAACAAGATGTTCTGAGAACAGACCTAACGAATATGCACAAATATTTCATACAAACGGTTCAACTGTTTAGGTGGAAAGTCAATGTCAAATTTCTTTATTCATTTTGATGCTTGGGTATATATACATAAATCACATTGAAACGCCTTAAAAACTAAGTTAGGATGTGTGCCTTCGGAACTTGCCCACCAATGAGAAGAAGGCACAAGAAACTCATGGGGTTTGTTTTTAATGTGATCATGCTTACAAAGGTCAATATTACAAATATTTGAAGGTATTATAATGAAATGGAGCAATTAAAATCACATCCATGGATTCTTATAATTAAGGTAATTAGAAGATTAGTAATTAACACCGCGACACGAGAATTTTCTATATTTAAGAATGTATTTCTGTTGCCGCTATAACAACATATCCTAAAAAAAAATTGAAGTGGGGCTCCAATACAACATAGTACGGAACCCTTCCAGCGCGAGTCCGACTCGCACTTGGCCAGTTTTTTTAATGCTTTTCGAAAGTAATAAGTTTCATCATTATTCCGCTAGGGGCGTTTGATACTTACCAAGTATAGAGTTTTGTGTGAGCAGATGATGGGCCTGTGGTTGTTGGAGTACTCCACCTCCGACCAGCATACCGTGACCTGTATGACCGGCTGCCAGCTGGAACACAGAAGGTGTGGTTAGACTGGTTAAACTTGCAGTGAAGAAAAAATATTCCACATATCCCCATCTAGCCCCAAGCTAAGTAACTAGACTTGTGTTATGGGTGCTAAACAACGGATATACTACTTATGTACTTTTATTTTGTAAATATATACTTATAATACACAACCAGATCACAGACAAATATCTAAGCATAAATACTTGTCTGAGGCTGGAATCGAACCAGCAACCTTGTGTTTGGCAGTCCGGCATGGTGACCATTGTACCAACTGGGTCGTCACCCAGTAGTAGTGAAGTAAGGCACTTGTGCTGTATGTGAATTTATATGGGATATTCCATGGTCAAATCTGTGTCGCGTATGTGAAATGCATATTGCGAGAGTTAGAAGTCATTGTTGAATATTAGGGAAGCAATGTGTAGGGTAGGGATGCTAACATTACATACATAACATTTTCGACAGAATAATGTAAGCATTTGCTTTAGAAAATATATAGAGTAAAAGCCCGTGCCCGCCAGACCTTCCTTATTTTATAAAAGCTGAGAATTTCTTAGCGCATGCCATAGTGGTAATAAATAGGCAGCAAAGATGTAGGTATAAAATACAAACTTTACTTTCGTCATAGTATAAAGCGTAAACACTATGATCTGAACGTTCATAGTGGCACGATCGTTCTCAATTGTGTTCTTCTTCTTCTCGTATACTGGTGTGGCTCACCTATTGTTAGAGTTTTCAGATCGCCCTAAGGCCTCTAACTTGACCTAACGACTGCTACTAGAGGTAGCAACCGGGACCAACGGCTTAACGTGCCTTCCGTGGCCTCACGAAAACACATTTTTGCCGCACTACTAATTGACCACCAATCGAAGTAATGACAGTGTCAAGCGTCGCTTAACCCGCACGACCGTAAACGATCAGCGAGCGTCGTCGCTTTGCTGTGAGTCTCCTCAAAAAAAAAACTGTGTTGAAGGCATTTATATTATATTATTATTCATTTATATTTATTTTTATTTATGTGCTGAGAAATTCTCAGCTTTTATAAAATAAGGAAGGACTGGCGTACACGGGCTCTTAGTCAAATAGTAAGTACCTATGTTTTTGGAATTGTCATCTAGCTAGATTGTTATAATGGAATATTTAGGTTTTTTGTTTTCCAAATTTTGTGGTACATTATTTTGACATTTTTTCGTCAGAATATAGTACTGGCCTAGGTTGAACTCTTAGTAACTCGAACTTTACCTGATGATGAGCAGCGGACAGGTGGTCCTGCGCCTGCGTCGGTGCCGGCGGCGAGAATTCTCGAGCTCCTCCGTTGATGATGCCGCTGGGGATCGCTGATGGCGCCGGTGACGGCTGCATACCCGGTAACTGTGGAACGGGGAGAAATATTTAACGTCTTAAGTTATCAGTTGTTAAAATGCACTTGTCTAACTGCAACTGTGTAAAGTCTGTGGTGTGTCCATACGAACTATGTTTGATTAATTATTATTTAATTAATTATCTTAACGAAGTACATACGTAGAGGTCATAATCTGCGACGCAGAAGGTTGCGGGTTCGATTCCCGCCGGGAACAAGTATTTATGTAGACCATAAATTCTTGTTTCTGGTTCTGGGTGTTTCCTATATGTATAATATGTATATATTTACAAAAAAAAAAGTATATAAGTAGTTTATCCGTTATCTGGCACCCATAACACAAGCATTAAGTTGCTTAGCTTGGGGCTGGATGGCGATGTGTAATATGTCCTGAAATATTAATAATAATAATTAATAATTAATAATGTGACCCCCATGGCGTTTTACGTGTTAAGGGGAGTACGGTTCTTTTCCTGAACTCCTGAACATTATGACAGTTCCTGAACTTAGCACTAATAAATAGATTCACTATTGAAAGTAAACAAGTAGAATACGTATTCTTAAACGCTTGTAACGTAATAGTCCGCGAAGTAAAGATGAAATCACATAAGTTCAAATCTCGCTAAAGTTTGTTTCCATTCCACTGGACCAAAACTTTAACAAAACATTCCACTGGTCCAATGGACCTGGGTGATCCACCCAGGTCCTCAAAGGCGACTCGATTCAAATTATTATTTCAGAGTCTATAATCACCCGGAAATATCAGTGAGTTTAGAGACACATTTTTCACTATAAAATATTTTTAGAACATAGATATTTCTTAATGATAGGTACTGAAAGAAATTCAATTTATTTTCATGAAAGAATCCTGAACTCGCTAAAGGGTAAGTATCTTTTCCGCCAGCGCGCAGTGATGCAGAATAACCTACTTAAAGGTACCATTTTACAAAGGGCCATCATTCGGAGACGTCAAAAGTAACACCAAATATTTTTTCATTAAGTTCTGGTCTGGCATCGCTCGATTTGTGCATAGATAGATAACTTTATTTATACAACACAGAAAGAAACAGAACACGATATACACAAAGTAAAGTAATAGCTAGAAAGTTATGTTGCACAAATGGGCGGCCTTATAGCTGAAAGCGATTTCTTCCAGGCAACCTTTGGATGGAAAAGAAGTGATTCAGCTTTTATGGTAGGTAGGCTGTGAATAACTTTAACTACAGCTAGTGTAAAGTAAATTTTCGCATACTATCTTTAATGCATCTACAATTTTTTAAAAAAACCTAGCCGTGGAGTTTTATTGCATCAACGAGAAACTATCATGATTATCGTGTTCACTTTACATGTGCATGTACCTACAGTATGGGGCATAAGTCCACTATCAGTTTGCTACAATAATACTATAAACTAATATTGGACTTACAACCTTTTTCTAATAGACGTTACACACAAACATAAATGCTTGAATTAAAAGTACTCAGTGTGATTATTATTTTCAACATGTTAACTATGTATTTAGTTGTGTGAGTGGTATAAGCCAAATAGTTCAAATTAGTGCTGCACATGATTGTAAAGGTGGACGCAGATTGATACGCGCCGAACGCGTCGAATTTTTGCCGTCCACGGAAAAAGGTACCTTATAATAATAGAGATAAGGTATCTACATTTATATTTCCGATGACGTCATCAGAGTCGTCCGCATCGTCAGAGGCGGCGGACTCTGAAATAAATAAATGTATGTACCTTATCTCTATTATTATTAGGTACCTTTTTCCGTGGACGGCAAAAATTCGGCGCGCTCGCTCGGCGCGTATCAATATGCGGGCACCATAAATGTTACGGTGGGCAGAGACTTTTGACGGTTGATTATACTCTACCTATATTAAATTAAATTCTCAGTTATTATTGAATTACTAGCTGCGCTCCGCGGTTTCACCCGCGCAACTCCCGATCCCGTGGGAATATCGGGATAAAAAGTAGCCTATAACCTTCCTCGATAAATGGACTATCCAACACAAAAAGAATTTTTCAATTCGAACCTGCAGTTCCTGAGATTAGCGCGTTCAAACAAACAAACTCTTCAGCTTTATAATATTAGTATAGATTTAACTTAAACTCGCCATATTTCTTGTCGACAAAAAACTTCACACTTTGAATTCCGGTCCATAGTAACCAATATCGCACATAATTTGCTTCCATTCTAACCTCTGAATAGAAGGTAAATTGACACCCTACAGGCCCTACACCTTCTAATAAAACATCCTAAAGAAATATGTTCGACTATTCCCAAAAACCCTTTTTTAGTGAACCATTATTGTCCATCTGGGACCTCTTAATTTTGATTTAGGTCGGCCGTAATGCGGGGTATTATTTCAATGGACCTTGAAAATTTCGGAAGAAATAAAGTTCCGGCCACGAGCTGTGATAAAAGAGGAAAAGATTCATTAAGAAATTTCTGAAACTACAAGATCTATAAAGTCTGAAACTTTACATTTACATAAGTACATTCCTTTAGAACGTTGGTGATAACTGAAACTTCGTATGGGGTTCCTTTTGGGACGTAGACAAGTACTAAAAAAGGATTTTTGAAGATTTCACCTCTAAAAAGGTAAAAAGGGCTGATAATATTTAATAAACATTAACGTTAACGTACAAATTGTTAATTATTGCCTGGAAAATTGTTATTGTGGTGGAAATGTGACACGTTACAACATAAAACAACAATTTTCCTTGCAATAATTAACAAAATGGCGAAGGAATTTTACTTTTGGCTCCTATTGCTTTCTAAACGAGATTTTCGGAAGTCCGAAGGTTGCTCCAGATGTATTGACAAGTTCTTCCCTCTGAACATGGTCGATTAAGCTGACAGGGTATAGATGCTGGGAAACCCTAGCCATTCTTACGCAAAAGGAACTAAACTTTAGTCTGATTTCGGAAAACAAACGGTATAAAGACCTTTACTTGTAAGTTAAGGTCTAACCAATTTCTACAGACCTTGATGTCTTCTACCTTTAAACTGAATAGGCAAGAGTTAATCTACGTCGAACAAGTGACGAGTCATCTTTGAGTTATCTCGAGGCAATTTATCAATCCACTTGATGGACTAGCGGTGAACTTGTCAAACAAGAACAGCCAATTATAGAGATCGAATAATTCTAAACTATACTTATAGGTATTTATTAGTTCTACACTAATAAGACGAAAGATTTTTTGTTTTTCTTTGTTTGTAACGAAAAGGCTCCAAAACTACTGGACCGATTTTGATGAAACTTGGTATGAGGATACAATGATTCAATTGGAGTAATATATGCTACTTTTCCCACGGAATCGGGAGTTACGCGGGTAAAGCCGAGGAGCGCTGATAGTATTTCATAAAATGTAATGGGCAGATGAGATGTGAAGTTTAAACTTACTATACTACTAGCTTGTGCCAGCGGCTTCGTCGGCTATTTCACGTTTTCACTTAAGGGGTGAAATTGTGAAAAAACCTTTTCTTAGTAGATTACACCCTCGAAGCATGTCCCTAGCACCAGTAATTACAGCCGTGCGTTGATAAAAAATAGATTTAGTATTTTATTTTTGATAGCGACCCGCCCTGGTTTCGCACGGCTATATTATGCATGTATTATACATAAAAACCTTTCTCTTGAATCACTCTATCTATTAAAAAAAACCGCATCAAAATCCGTTGCGTAGTTTTAAAGATGTGAGCATACAAAGGGAAATAGGGACATAGGGACGGCGAAAAGTGACTTTATTTTATACTATGTAGTGATAGTGATTTTATTTTTGATCACCACTTTGGTGGCTTAATGTTGCAAGTTCAATCCTTCAAAATTAGGTCTTTTTCATACAGAAACTTTGTCGTTATTATTAATATGGATATCTTTTGGCAACTTCACCCCCAATCCAATCTACCCCAAACATACCCCGCGGTGTGTAAGGGGGTTAGATCCGTAATAAAAGGCAAAGGTTCAGACTTGCTTGTGTCGTATTAAATACTTAATTAGACACAATCGAGACGGCTTCGACTCATCAAATATAGAGGTAGATTTGGATAAATTCTGAAAAAAAAAATGTGCGTTGGTTTTTACCTTTAAATATAAAGTTGAAAGTGTTTAAACTTTTACTTCTATTTAATTTTTTGTTGTAAGCACAAAAATACAGGAACTAACCAAAATATACTTACTTATTATTTTAAGCAAAAGGAACTTTAGAGGTATCCTTAATAACCTAGTCTAATGAATTGTTTTTCTGTGATTCTTATGTAGTTTATACTTGACTAGCGACCCGCCCCGGCTTCGCACGGTGTATTATGCATGTATTATATCTAAAAACTTTCCTCTTTAATCACTCTATCTATTAAAAAAAATGGTTGTCTGTAAAGTCTGTTTACGGACGATAATTTTACGTGATAACGTCATAAGAAAACATTGATGGTAACCATGGCAACGATAAAACGTTGCTATAGTTACCTTGTCAACTATCAAAGTATCGTTGGCTCAGAGACAGAATACATGGGCCGGTGAGCGCGGGCGGCGGCGGTGGCGGTGGAGGGGGCGGCGGGGGTCGATGAGGCGTTCCAGTAACGACGTGTGACGTCACACTGCCTTGAACTTGCAGGTGTTCACCAATTTATAAAACGTTATCACGTCAAAAACAGCATCAAAATCCGTTGCGTAGTTTATAAGATCTAAGCATACTTAAGGACATAGGGACGGCGAAAAGTGACTTTATTTCATACTATGTAATGATTTGTTGTAAGTATATAGGTTATTTTTATTCGCCTTGATATTAGTTCTTCTTTTTTTATCTTAATATATATAAATCTCGTGTCACAATGTTTGTCCTCAATGGACTCCTAAACCACTTAACCGATTATAATAAAATTCGCACACCATGTGCAGTTCGATCCAACTTGAGAGATAGGATAGCTTACATCCCGATATTCCCACGGGATCGGGAGTTACGCGGGTGAAACCGCGGAGCGCAGCTAGTAATGTTATATACTGTGTTTTTCCCCTTGTCGCTATCTGCTTCGATGTTTCTTTTACTATTGCAGATTTCCTGTTTTCTTTGGTAAAATAAGTTTAAGCGGTGCTACATGCAAATGGTGATTTGTTTTAATTTTCTTTTAGGTTTATATAACTGTAAGCTTTCCTATTAAAATAAAATATAATAAATAAAGTAGACGATAATAACAAGTTTTAAGAATTCTTCCACATTCAAATATAATTACTCCTGTTAACTGGCAGAAAAACCGCTCGGGGGTTTCTTCATACATTTTTAATATGGCGCCATCTATCCGCCAGTTGATGAATTATTTTATTTTTTGACAACTTAACCCTTACAATTATATCTAGATTAACTTACCCGATGTTTATGCGCAGAGTCCCTCTGCGGGAGAGTCTCTTCGCTGCCACTCCTCGAGGAGTCGGGAGGCGTCAGCCGGCGCTGATCGCTCTGTGTGGAAAGAATCTGCATCTCCAGCATCTGTTCTTGTCTTATATCATCATTGTAGTCCTGGAACAAGGCATATAGTAAAACTTTTAGTTATTTTTTTCAGCCATTTAATTTGCCAGACTATGTTTGTTTCCAGGAATAGATCTCTATGAGCAACACTATAGATTGGTACAGAAATATAGGATGATTATTATTTTGGAAAATGAACAGGTTCGATTCCCGGCTAGGGTAATGACTTTGTCAAACATCTAATGATGGAGTTTTAGTTTTTGTTAAAATCGGGCACGCAACTCCTTTCAGCATTTTTCGCTATCTCTTATGGTGTAGGATAGAGCCCTGAATGCCCACAAAAAAAAATCATCCTGTATATTTTAATTTCATTCATTATTATTTGATGGCCGTGCCGTCTGTCTTCTTTCAGAGAACGAGTTGCCAAGATTGTGAAAGGTTTGTAAATTGAATATATTTTATTAAAGTATTATTTTGTGTATAATAATTGGCTTGTAATTGATGTATTGGAATTATGTCTGCTTGTCCTATCTTACTAATATCATAAATGTGAAAGTTTGTGTGTGTGTGAGTATGTGTGAGTGTGTGTGTGTATGTGTGTGTGTATGTATGTTTGTTACTCCTTCACGCAAAAACTACTGGACCGATTGCGATGAAACTCGGTATCTAGATAGCTGAAGACTTAGATTAACACATAGGTTACTTTTTGACCCGATATTCCCACGGGATCGGGACTTACGCGGGTGAAACCGCGGGACGCAGCTAGTAATATCATATTTCTTGTGAATTCTGAGACATTCCCCTACAATAGATTACTACATACCAAGCTTCATCTAAATCGGTCCAGTAGTTTCGGAGCCTATTCGTTACAAACAAACAAAAAAATCTTTACATTTTATAATATTAGTGTAGATAAACTAAACTACTAGCCTTCGGCTAAGTACAGAAGTGTTGAACCTTTATCGAACTCAATTTAACCCGAATACTTTGAATACCCCGATCTATCTACCCCCACTTTGACACAACTCCCCCGACGCGCATACATTTTTATATTCTCACCCCAAAAGACAACTTTGCAAAGGTTCTAGGGTTCTTAGATTAAATTCGTGAGGAAATTACAGGCCCTTGCCCGAGTATGTACACTTGTACAGTATGCGTCATAAGTCCACTATCAGTTTGATTAATATTATCAACAAGTATTTTACTTACGACCTTCTTCTAATAGACTCAAACAGTGGCTTATTAAGCGGTGCTTCTACAGCATTGACGAATTTTTAGCTATTTAATTATAAATAATTGTTGTACCTTGTAAGTACCTAACTAAACATTCTATTTCATGATTTTATGACATTGTGTATTTATTGATTGTATTTGTTTGTACAGTTTGAATTATTATTATTAAATACAAAATGTAAAATATAACAGAAAGATGTTTAATGTAATTTATGAATAAATACATGAATAGATGTTACACACAAACAAAAAGACTTGTACTCACACTGAGTACTTACTTTTCGTTTACTCGTTTTAAGTACTCAGTGTGATTATTATTTTCAACATGTTAGCTATGTTTTTAGTTAGCCGAGTGGTATATATGCCGTCTCCCGCTACACCAACCGACGCGACGTGGGATTGATTTATAGGTTACATTGATAAAGTGTTCATCAGTGGTGTAGGTACAGGATTCTAAACGTTACGGTGCCGGTGGACTTTTGAACGTTGATTGTACCTACTTGTTGTAATATCCAAAGGCAACTTAGTTATACTAATAATGGGGTAACATAAGTTGATTTCCGAGTTTTGTTTCAGAAAAATATGAGTAGTTTCCGCACGTTCTACCTCGCATATTGGATAACTCAACGGAAAAGTTGGACAGAGTGAGTTTAGAATGTGGACACTGGAAACTCTGGTTTCATAAAGGCATAATAGGGCAAAAAAATATATATTATGGGACATTCCACACATCGTCTCCATCTAGTCCTAAGCTAAGTAACTAGATTTGAACTAACGTAACGGATATACTACTTAAATGCTTTTCTTTTATAAATATACTCGAATATTTATAATACATAGAGACAACCAGACCACAGACAAATATCTAAGCGTAAATACTTGTCTGATCCGGCAATCGAACCCGTAACCCTGTGTTTGGCAGTCCGGCATGGTGACATTGTGCCAACTGGGTCGTCAACAAAAAGATTACATTTTAAAGTAGGCTAAAATATTGTAAGACTAACTGCACCCCGCGATTTTACCTACACGCAGAGAAATCGGAGTCAACCAGAAGTACAAAACTGTGTAGTTACATTTTTTCACGATAATTTTAGTCTGAAATACTGTATTCTTGTAATCTCTGCGATTTTATTTTAAACCTCACTAAATGTTTAATATGGTACACTAGAAAAATATTTTAAATCAAAGCTACAATAATTTTGTATTTCAAACAATAATTCTTGCTTCAAAAACGAAATGATTTGTATTGTTTAGTAGAATAAAATGTACAGTTAACGAAGTAAAGTGTTCTGATTAATGATCGTCATGTTAGTAATGCACTACGAAGTTGCCTGTAACCACAACAACATTGTTTTAATTACTACAAGAATCTATAATTATCCTTACTATTCTGTTTGTTTCTGAAAATAACTAAAACAAATTGTTATTGTGACAAAATAATTATGTTGTCATAGATGAATATCATGTTAATTTAACACTGTGTTCATTTATTTATACAACAAAATTATTGTCAAAACTACAATACTACATTTTTGTGAATGCAAGAATATTCTAGTTTAATAATTAGATTTATGTGTACCTACTTATTTAATTAGTTTCATGAGTCGCAACTAGATGGCGCCAGTAGTAATTTTAGATCGCGCTATCGTTGTGTTTTATCAAATTACCTTGGTCGAGACGACAATTTTGATTTTACGTACGGATTACGGACTCCGCACTTAAAGCGATATGTGGCTATACACCACTATAGCCATAAGTGCTGCATTTCTCGTAGAGTGTACAGACGCGTAGTCTACGAAACAATGTAGTCGAACTTTAATATCCCTTTTTGCTTTCTAGGATTATTATAATTGATTTATATATCAAACGCAATTATCGGAACTAGAATATTTTATACACTACAAAAATATCTAGTTACATTTACAATAACCTAGTAAACGTAACTAGATTGTTTCTCCGTGTATACTAGTAGACTACTAGTGTGTACAATAATTTCTAGTTGGTCCTCAATAAAAAATATTTGGTAAAGACAACTAGTGGGTACTGCTGTCACGGATCCAAACAGAAGTTCTGGTTGCACTTACGAGATTTCTCGTATGTTTAACAAGATTTTTCTCTGCGTGTACTCGCGCTGAAGTCTCTTGAAAAGTGAGAGTTCCTACAAACTTGAAATACTATGAAAATATATATTAACAAAAGAAAAGTATACTACTTATAATACTTTTCTTTCGTAGTTGTCTAGTACCCATAACACAAGTCTAGTTACTTAGCTTATGGCTAGATGGCGATGTGTGGAATGCCATGCAATATATTTATATATTTATATTTGTTTCAGTTATTTCTGATTTGGCCTAGTGGTAGATACTCGAATTACATCCAGAAGTTCGTGGGTTCGAATCCCTGACTGGTGTTAACAGAAACGATCATTCCAAACTGTAGAGAATTGTGGTATCTGTTTTCGATTGAAAAAGTTATTGTTTAAGTTGATGTCGAAGTAGCAGCACGTGAAATTCTTTCTTTTTTCTTCAGGTTTTCGTATTAATTTAAAAAATGTAATTTTATTTTGTTTTCTTTAACATAATTTTTAAACTACTTCATACTTTATTAGGTTTTGAATCTAATTAAAAAAATGAAAGTGTTGTTTTTGGAATTTTTAAATAATATTTTAGCTTACACATTTCGAAAAAATATGATACAATTTTCCGTTTTTCATTTAAATTGATGGTATTTCGTGAACTTGATGTGGAAAAAAGATATACTTATGCATTTAAGGTCACATGTTTTTCATTTTCTACATCAACATTATGACGCCATTAAACATATTATAGGAACTTCAAAAACCTAACCGCGCTAATTTCCTGCGGATTTAAAACATGATTTACCAAAAAAATATGTAGACTGCCAGCTAGCCAGTCGTTTAAAAAAAAACACAAATACTTAACAACTTGTCAATTAAACTTTAATGCACTTTTCAGACTTTTATTAATATATAGGTATATATTTAAGTTGGTGTTTATTTTGATACGTGTATTTTATTTTAATTTATTTCTGTTTATTACGATTTTAATTTAGTTATTTTTAATTTATAACATTTTATACTCATCAATTTAATTTTTTCTATTTTAGTCTATTGTTCTTTATTTTCTTTTATTATTATTTTGTTTTCTAACTTAATATTTTTAAAGAAAAACAGCATTTATTTTAAATTTGGCGCGCATCCGGTACGGACGGAATTTCCTTAACGTTTTATGAATTGTTTCAAGAATTTGTATGTGACAGTAGGGACCTATGTTATTGAAGGGTAAGTTTATTCATTCGTAAAATAATTCGAATATCCTACAACCCTACTAATAATATAATAAATGGGAATGAACGATCCCTTGGCTGGTGGTTATTATTGAATTTTATTTGAATATGCTGTTATTGGTTAATTGATATTATTTTTATTTTATTTATTTGGAAAACCAACAGCTTTACAAAAATAATAAGAATCCAGCAAGAATAACAATATACCTAGGTGTTATTCTTGCTTGATTATGATTTGTGTTGATTTGTGTTGTTGGATTTGTGTATGATTTGTGATCCAGCAAGAATAACAATATACCTAGGTATATTGTTATTCTTGCTTGATTATGATTTGTGTTGATTTGTGTTGTTGGATTTGTGTATGATTTGTGATCCAGCAAGAATAACAATATACCTAGGTATATTGTTATTCTTGCTTGATTATGATTTGTGTTTTTGCTTGCTTGATTTGTAACTAGGTATACCTATTCTATTTTCTACTAGTGAGAACCAATAATTGGTTTTCTGTTTCTTGTTTCTATTCTCATTCTTTTTGTATAGCTGTTGGTTTTCCAAATAAATAAAATAAAATAAAAAATATCAATTAACCAATAACAGCATCACTTCACTATCACTACATAGTATAAATAAAGTCGCTTTCTCTGTCCCTATTTCCCTTTGTATGCTTAAATCTTTAAAACTACGAAACGGATTTTGATGCGGTTTTTTTTAATAGATAGAGTAATTTACGAGAAAGGTTTTTAGAAATAATACATGCATTATACCTACAGCCGTGCGAAGCCGGGGCGGGTCGCTAGTTTTTAATAAAATTCAATAATAACCACAAGCCAAAGGGATCATATTATATTAAAATTAAATATTAAATATTCTAATGATTAAGTTTTTAGTGCTAAATAATGCTAAGTGCTTATGAGTACTTTCACCCGCGTAAGTCTCGATCCCGTGGGAGTATCAAAATAAAAAGTAAGTAGCCTATAGCCTTCCTCGAAAAATGGACTATCCAACACAAACATAATTTTTCAATTTTAACTAGTAGTTCCTGAGATTAGCGTGTTCAAACAAACAAACAAACTCTTCAGCTTTATAATATTACTAGCGACCCGCTCCGGCTTCGCACGGCTATGTATGTTTTGGACATATAAAACTTCCTCTTTCGAGTAGTTTTAAAGATCTAAGCATACACAGGGATAGACAGCTGGAAGAAAATTTTTATACTATGTAATGAAGTAAAGCTAAGGGTGAGGTGTACACAGATAATGGTAGCAAGTAAGATACGTTATAGATTCTGATAGCTAGTCATCAATTATACTATCTAGGCACTTAGTTATCTAACCTTTATTAAAACCTCATAGAGTTCAAATTCCCATAGCACAACATCGTCTATATTATGTAATTTGTTCACAAGTGTACCGCCTCGAGTGCACTCCAAAATACGAATTTATTTAATTTGCAAAATGTTCGCGACTGTACTACGACTCGTGTCTGCAAAGTAGAGTGTACTGTCGGGTAGAAGAGTGCATATTTGTTTTTGTCTTTAAAAATTTGATATTACGATGTTATGAATGTTAAAGTTCATCTTTTTAGTTTTAGTAACAGCTTACTTTAGTTTTGCGGGACTGTTTTCCCATTTTTATACAGGACTAGCTGTTGCCCGCGATTTTTACGCTTGGTAGTTTTGTTTTATGTACCAAAACATTCCTCTTGAATCACTCTATATATTAAAAAACAAATGGTTGTCTGTAAAGTCGGTTTACGGAAGATAATTTTACGTGTTATCATCCTAAGAAAATGATGAAAAATGGAGTTTTTTTTGTTATATGTATCTTTATATTTTTTTTCCATTTTTTCTTCTTCTTTTATTTATTTTTATTTAAATAAGTCTTCTATTTGTCACTCGTCACCATTTCACAAGCCCAGATGAGCGGTATTTTTATGAAATACTCTGTTTCCTAAGTTACAATGACGCGTCATGGTCATATTACCATGACGCATGACGTCACACAATATTACCGTGACACTTTTTTGTGAATGCAGGTGTTCCACCAATTTATTAGACGTTATCACGTCAAAAGAAACAATTTCAATTCTCAAGTTGCCATCTTAAAAAATAAAGTTTCTCCATTTCCCTCTCCACAAATAAATATTAACGTGAACATTATCAAACTTTTCCCGGAAAAGTGAACTAGCAACATTAGCAAACATGAAAAATGTAAAACAAAATATGAAATTAACATTAAGGTGAAAGGGTACCGGCGCTCTCTCCATACAAACGTAGTCGACTGTTTCGTCCCTGGATAATGAATGACACTAGCACAAATATTTTTGTTGCATAAAACTTCTAACTGCCATGACTATGCCCCTATGTTTTGTTTTTTCCTTTTTTTTAAATCTTAATTTCTATGATAATTAGAAAATTAAAAAGACTAAGACAGGGGCATGGTCATGGCAGTTATAGGTTTCATGCAATAAAAATATGGCATTTGTGAGGGAGATTGGCCGTCGCCTCCGGGACAGGGGGTTTGATCCGCGTTCCGGGCCGTTCCTGGTGCAAAGGCTGTCGATAGCGGTTCACCGGGGTAACGCTGCCTGCATATTGTTCAGCTTTACACCTGGAACGTTGGGGAGGGGTCTGTTTGATTAGGGTTAGTTTATTGGAACGAAAGTTCCTTATCGCGCGTTGCGAAAGGGGGCTAGACGGAAAAAATTAAGACCAAAAGTTGTAACGACACTTTTTGCATAGAAAGCAAGCCAGTTATTTTCGTTTCGACTTTCTATTTCCCATTGAACAGTGTGGTTTCGCGACGATTATTTACAAAAAAAAAAAGGTAAAAATAAAAATTATTACAATTCCTTCACTAATTAATTAAAAGGAACTTCGTTCCATCCGGGTGTCCCTTGACACCTCTCAAGTTTTTTTTATTTTTGTGTTTAATTTAATTGTATGTTTAGACTAAGTACTTTAATTCGTTTTTGTAATTATCATATTAATGTAATTTAAAAATGGTGTTTTAATGTATTTGAAATTGGTGTTTATAATAAAAATATTTGCTCAAGCGTCATTATCCAGGAAGGAAACAGTCGACTACGTTTGTATGGAGAGAGCGCCGGTACCCTTTCACCTTAACATTAAATTCGTACATTTTGAACGAGCGAGCTGAAGCTGCGCGTCGGTGTATTATTCAGTATGATGTATTGCACCTGAGTGAGCACACAGAGATGGGAAAACATACGCTCTCTGCTAGAATAAACAGTGGAATGTATGTCTGTATGGTTGTTTACTAGCTGCGACTCGCGTTTTTATCTGAGAAACTTAATTTTTTTCAGGTTTTTGACGTGATAATGTCTATTAATTGTCACTCACAAAAAAGTGTGACGTCATCGCGTTCCGCTCACGTTCCCGGAACGCTCACGTTCCATAGCAACCAATGTTTCGTTAAATTATTGTACGTATTTAATAATAATATCGCTCATCTGGGCTTCTGTTACGGTGACGAGTGACGAATAGACTTATATAAAGGGAAAAAATGGAAAAATAAAGAAAAAAGAAGCTAAAAAAAGGAAAAATAAAGAAAAAAGAAGGAAAAAAACTTATAAAGAAAAAACAAAAAAATGTCATTTTTTTATTGTTTTCTTATGACTGTATCACGTAAAATTATCGACCGTAAACTGACTTCACAGACAACCATTTAAAAAAAAGGTTGTTAATAAGTATGAATTCGAACGTTTTACTTTCTTCACCTACTATCACTACATCATCATCCGAGCGATGTTCCCAGTTGCATCCCTCTCGGGAGCCCGGGGTCCGCTTTCCTACTTTTACGCCTCCACTTCGCACGATCTTCGGCATCCTGGTTAGTAAGGCCATTTGCACGCATATCACCCTTTACGACGTCAAGCCAGCACTTCTTGGGTCTACCCAGTCTGCCACGGCCGCCAGGCCGTGGCAGACTGGGTAGGGACTGGACTGGGAGGCGCCATGGCAAGACATTTGTTCCCCACGTAATTAGCCGGTTTTCGCAAGACGTGACCGTACCAGCGTAGGCGACATTCTTGCAATTTATCTGCAATGTCTCGGACATGAAGGCTGCCCAGGATGCGGGAGTTCCTGACGCGATCTTTTCGCGTCACTCCACACATCCAGCGCAACATCTTCATCTCCGTGACACGCAGCTCCTGCTTATGTCGCTCAAGTACCGGCCACGCCTCACTACCATACAAAAGGACAGGTCTAATGATGGTTTTATAGACCTGTCCCTTTAGTTTAACCGGCATTTTGGGGTCGCAAATGACACCAGTCACCTCACGCCACTTGGCCCAAGCCGCTGAAATGCGTGACTTGACGTCGCAATCGATGTCGCCGGACGCGTGAAGCACAGATCCCAAGTACTTAAACTGGTCTGTCCGCTCGACCATATGACCGTCTACGCAGACAGGTGTGGGATCTGTGGTATTGCAAGCCAAGTACCTACTCTGTCTTCGCCACATTCACATTCAGCTTCACCTACTATCACTACACATAGTATAAAACAAAGTCGGTTCCCGCTGTCTGTCCCTATGTATGCTTAGATCTTTAGAACTACGAAACGGACATTGATGCGGTTTTTTTTAATAGATGGAGTGATTCAAGAGGAATGTTTAGATGCATAATATAGCCGTGCGAAGACGTAGCGTATCGCTAGCAATATTATAAATACACAATATATAGGGGTAATGGAATTTTCCCGGGGAAAAAATATTTTTTCTTTTTCTTTTTCATTTTTTCAAGTGCAGAATTCTAAATACCTACCTACATTCTGAATATAATTGTGATATATAAATATACTTTAAATAAAATACAGGGTTATTGGTAATCATATTATTAGCAAGCGGTTGGGGGCCATTTCTGTGCACCTAAACAAACAACTTTTGTTCTACGTCATTTGATAATTCGAACATTTTCAAAATCAGCTGATTTTTAAAACAAAGGTCATTCAGATTTAGAACAGTAGCTTAAAAATGAGTATAATCTTAAGGTTAATCTCTCTGTGTAAGAAACAGCTGACTATCAGATAATAATAACCTCAAAATTAAAAAAATACTGCATATAGACTGTATATATTATATACCATCATATAGCGTGCGCGGCATGCGTCGCCACGCCAGAAATCGGTTTTACGTGCGGCTATAGATGTTTCACATCAAAAACAAATTTCTAAAAGTCGTAGAACAAAAATAGTTTGTTTGAGTACACTGAAGTGATCCTCAACCGCTTGCTTATAAAAACCAAAAATCTAATGATGCAGTTTTAGGTTTTATCAAAATGGGGCACGCAACTCTTTTTAGCATTTTTCGCTATCTCTTATAGTTTAGGATATAGCCCTGAAGGCCCACATAAAAAAATCACCCTGTATAGTTACCAATAATCCTGTGTAATGTCATGTTTTTTATTTAAAATGTATTATATTCAGTATGTAGGTAGGTACTTAGAATTCTGCACTTGAAAAAATGAAAGAGAAAAATAATTTTCCCCGGAAAATTCCGACGGAATTTTTCATGAACCCTTCAGTTTTTCGAACACGCTGTGTGTAACTGAAATGTATTGCTTTGTATTTTTATAAAGCATAGAATTTATTTTAATTTTTAACATAGATATAGAGGCTAAGTATGAACGTCTATGAGGCTAGGGAGGGTAATTGCTTTTTCAAAAATCTAATGATGCAGTTTTAGGTTTTGTCAAAATCGGGCACGCTAACCCCTATCAGCATTTTGCGCTATCTCTTATAGTTTAGGATATTTTTTTTATTTGGAAAACAGCTTTACAAAAATAATAAGAAACGAAACAAGAAACAGAAAGCCAATTATAGGTTCTCACGAGTCGAAAATAGAATAGGTATAGATAGTTACAAAACAAGCAAGCAAGAACACAAATCGGTGGCATCCATTTTGAACCCCCATTTTCAACCCGCAAATATTTTTTCCATGTTCTACCTAAAATGTGTTCCATTTTCCACCCGCAATAATTTATTTGATTATTTTTTCCAATTTCTACCTAAAATGTATTCCATTTTCAACTCAAGAAAAATAATTTAATATTTTTAAGTCGGATTTTAATTACTATTATAATTAACACTTTTACCGAAACTATGAATCTATTTTTACTGTTGACGATACTTGAGGAAAAATTAGGCAGGTAGTTAGGTAACTACCCACTCCGTATTTGGGTAGAAAATGGACTATTGATTTGCAGGGGGTTGAATATGGAGGTATTTTAATTAAAATTATGCCATGGGTTGAAATTGGGTGTTGAAAATGGATGCCACCCACAAATCATAATCGAGCAAGAATTCAAATACCTATAGGCTATTGACGACCTCTGTGGCGCGTCGGGCGAACACCCGACTGCGACACAGAAGGTTGCGGGTTCGATTCCTGCCGGGAACAAGTATTTATGCTGACCATAAATTCTTGTTTCTGGTTCTGGGTGTTTCCTATATGTATAATAATATGTATATGTATTTATTTACAAAAAAAAAAAGTATATAAGTAGTTTATCCGTTATCTGGCACCCATAACACAAGCATTAAGTTGCTTAGCTTGGGGCTGGATGACGATGTGTAATATGTCCTGAAATATTTATTATTATTTATTTATTTATAGGTAAATACAATATAAATATAGATACAATACTAAAATTGATAAACAAATACGTAAATATGAACATAATAGTCCTGAATGCCCACGTAAAAAATCACCATGTATTGAGATAAAGATAGTGAATTTAAATCTAATAGGTACTTGCAGGTAAAGTCGTAGAATTGCGTTTATTTGAGCAAAATTTGCAAGCAGATTTGAAGAAAAAAAGTAGTTTCTTCATTCACGATTTTTTCTCAAGTAAGAATCTCAGCACGTTTTAGTATTAGTATTCCAGGGCCGTATCCAGTACAAGTAATGCATTAATTGAGCGAAGTCAGGCGAAGTGGGCGCACTAAGGAACTCGTGGGCGTGTTCTAGATACTTGTGAGAGACGTTGATCGAATTTGAATACTAATATCGTCTTAATACTACACGAGTGGGACATGGTTTTAGTTAAATGGATTGCCGAATTTCGTATTCACTTAGTTTGGCTCTGGTACAGATGTGCAAAATCAAAACTAAATGTTTGTATCGAACACGCGGGGTTTTGGCGGGACCGAGCCAACAACATGTAGTGCTGCAGTTTTACTAACACGAAACTTAGTTGTAAACAGAGTTAAATTGTATAATTCTGGTGGAATGTTATCCAATTTAGTTCCGTGAAAGTAAAAACCAGTGTCAAACATGGACTTTTCGCGTCGCCTCCAAAATCTCCTACAAGGTAACCCCTGACATGACAAACTGTGACGACTTTGACCATCTTGAAACACTTTGAGCTCGATTTCTGAAAATCGGGACTTAATTTGAAGCAATCAAGTTGTAGTCTCAAGTAATATTTTGCATCAAATTAAGTCTATGTGCACAAACCGTGCGAAGCCATAATTAAAAAAATCATTTAAAAAAAAAAGTTGTTTATGCACTCGATTATACACTGTATTGAGTATTTACTTTGAAACAATACTGGAACAAAAAAAGAATAAGCGAAATTGGTGCAACCATTCACGCGTGCGATGCCGTGACAAAGTAAAATAGAGATTCTTTTTTATAATCCCTATACTGGATGATTTTTTTACGTTGGTCTTCAGGGCTATATCTAACTTTTAAGAGTTAGCGAAAAATGCTGAAAGACTACAAAAATTATCCTTTGATTTGCCATACTAAGTTTGTTTCCAAAAATGTATTTCTATCAGCAAGACTATCCATTAGTATAAAATATAGGATGATTATTTTTTTGATGATTTGGTTCTCGGATTCTCGGATGAAAAATTTAATAATGCAGTTTTAGTTTTTGTCAAAATGGAGCACAGCATTTTTCGCTAGTTTAAGATATAGCCCTGAAGACCCACATAAAAAATACCCTCTATAAATAAAATTATCGTGTCGCGGTGTTACCTAAACGCCTGAACCGTTTTGTATGAAATTTTTGTGTATATTCGAATCGAATAAGATCAATTTTTTTTGTATATGGAAAATTAACGTTTTCCGGGACAGCTAGTAGTTAATGTAGATTCTGACCTTTTTAAAGACGTAGAACCTTAAAATATGTTGATAATTTTATTAATAGTATTAAATTGTGACCTTACTAACCAATTCAATGTACACTAATATTACAAGAAAAGGAAATGTCGGTCAATTTACCCTGAAAGTAAATTACAGGTCAGTTACTCTATTAATTGCTACAATTTTCTTCACTACTTATACTTTTTTAACACTGTATTTATTTTAGCTTTGGTCTCTATTCATTTGTTTACTTTCTAAGTATACTACATTTTTTTTGAATATTCTTAATCATCGATTTCAAAAAAGGAGGTCTAATTTTTTATTTTGTACTAGCTGCGCCCCGAGGTTTCACCCGCGTAAGTCCCGATCCCGTGCTAATTTCGGAATAAAAGTAGCCTATGTGTTAATCCAGGTCTCCAGCTATCTACATACCGAGTTTCATCGCAATCAGTCCTGTAGTTTTTGCGTGAACGAGTAAGAAACATACATACACACACACTCACATACACACTTTCACATTTATAATATTAGTAGGATTGGATGAGTATAGTAATTTAATAGGTATCTTCTCTTTATCTCTTAATATATATAAATCTCGTGTCACAATGTTTGTCCTCAATGGACTCCTAAACCACTTAACCGATTATAATAAAATTCGCACACCATGTGCAGTTCGATCCAACTTGAGAGATAGGATAGCTTACATCCCGATATTCCCACGGGATCGGGAGTTACGCGGGTGAAACCGCGGAGGGCAGCTAGTATAAATGTAAAATTCTCGTGTCGCGGTGTTAGGTACCAAACTCCTTCTAAACGGTTGAACCGATTTATATCAATTTTTTTGTGTATTCGTTAAGTCTGAGAATCGAATAACATCTAAGTATTTTTTATATATTTTTTATATAGAAAAAGAACATTTCCCAGGACAGCTAGTTAAGTACTAAATTATTATATAGCTATCTTACTAAATGTGTAGAAAGATTTTTTTTTAATCTTAGGGTCTTTGCTATCAATATGTCACTGAAACTGATTAATGGGCAACTAAAAATATTGTTTTCTAAGACAGTAGGTACTTGAGGACAGGGGATGTAGCATTTAAGTATGGAGCCTGGCACATTAGTCGCTATAATTATTTTTTACGCGGCCACTTTACTGATATAGCGAGTCGTGTTATTATTTATTTCAAATCATAGCGCTCTATGCTGAGCTAATTTTTCGTATCTACAACGTTGTATTTGACTCGTATTGTATGTGTGTTCATCTTTATGTTAAAGGACTTTGGTTTTGGTTACAAATTATTTTTAAAAGAATCATGAACTTTAGGGATAAAGCCATATTTTTTTGGATTTTTATTTCTTAAAACATAACATAATTTTTTTTTGTTAATTGCTAAATCACAGGAAAACTTACGAGATTTGGAATCAATCTCGATAGATCAGTTTCGTTTTTCGATTTTGAGTTGTTCAATTTACGAGATTTTCTTTCGTTTACTTACGAATTTAAAATTCAATTTCATCTAAGTATTCACAAATAGAGTATGGGATGTACAGATGTCATAAATATTTATTAAGTCCTATGCTATTTAACCTACTTTACGTATGTGAATTACAATCGAATGAATTTAATATGGTGAAGTCAAATTATGAATTTAAAAAATGTTAGTTGAAACAATGCATAAACACAATGCCAATACAATGCCATAATGTTGCAACCCCTTTCTTTCTTACATCTCGAGATTAAATTTTAAATAAATCAATTTCTCATAAGCCATCTCTCGTAAAAGCATCGTAAAGTAATATTTGTATTAGACGCACCTGCCGTGCCGACGACGATACCGTACATAAAGTCTTACATAGTAACATCACGTAACATGTCACATAATCTTGTGATATTGTTAGTCGGGAGTTTTAACTATAAGGGCGTGTTCAGATGACACGCATCGACCACGCGCCCGCCACGCGCATCACACGCGTTGAACACGCTTTGACATCACTATCAATCAATCAATCAATACATAGTATAAAACAAAGTCGCTTTCTCTGTCCCTATGTCCCTATATCCCTACGTCCCTTTGTATGCTTAAATCTTTAAAACTACGCAACGGATTTTGATGCGGTTTTTTTTATTAAATAGAGTGATTAAAGAGGAAGGTTTTTAGTCACTACATAGTATAAAACAAAGTCGCTTTCTCTGTCCCTATATCCCTATGTCCCTTTGTATGCTTAAATCTTTAAAACTACGAAACGGATTTTGATGCGGTTTTTTTAAATAGATAGAGTGACTAAAGAGGAAGGTTTTTAGATATAATAGATGCATAAAATAGCCGTACGAAGCCGGGACGGGTCGCTAGTTTGTTCTATAAATAATTTGAGTCCTATGACACATCAATAGATCTCAAATTGCATTTCTGCAAGCGGGCGCGGAGCGTGCGCGGGGCGGGCGCTGGGCGGGCGCGTGAGTTGCAGAAATGCAATTTGAGATCAGCTATTGATGTGTCATAAGACTCAAATTATATATAGAACAAATGTCAAAGCGTGTTCAACGCGTGTGATGCGCGTGGCGGGCGTGTGGTCGACGCGTGTCATCTGAACACACCCTAAGATTTTTTTTTAAAAACCGGCCAAGTGCGAGTCGGACTCGCGCGCGTATTTGTTGTTATAGCGGCAACAGAAATACATATAATCTTAAAAAAAATATCTTTTATAGATGTTTATGATCATCATCATCCGAGCGATGTTCCCGGTTGCATCCCTCTCGGGAGCCCGGGGTCCGCTTTCCAACTTTTACGCCTCCACTTTGTACGATCTTCGGCATCCTGGTTTGTAAGGCCATTTGCACGTATATCACCTTTACGACGTCAAGCCAGCACTTCTTGGGTCTACCCAGTCTGCCACGACCTGGCGGAGGCGCCATGGCATTTGTTCCCCACGTAACTAGCCGGTTTTCGCAAGACGTGACCGTACCAGCGTAGGCGACATTCTTGCAATTTATCTGCAATGTCTCGGACATGAAGGCTGCCCCGGATGCGGGAGTTCCTGACGCGATCCTTTCGCATCACTCCACACATCCAGCGCAACATCTTCACCTCCGTGACACGCAGCTCCTGCTTATGTCGCTCAAGCAGGAGCTGCGTACCATACAAAAGGACAGGTCTAATGATCGTTTTATAGACCTGCCCCTTTAGCTTAACCGGCATTTTAGGGTCGCTAATGACACCAGTCATCTAACGCCACTTGGCCCAAGCCGCTGAAATGCGTGACTTAACCACATGACTTAACGTCACAATCGATGTCGTCGGACGCGTGAAGCACAGATCCCAAGTACTTAAACTGGTCCGTCCGCTCGACCATATGACCGTCTACGCATAGATGTCTATGATATTTTATGTCAAATAATCTTGTGATATTGTTAGAAAGGAAATTTAACTAAATAGGCTTTTTTTAGAAATCGGCCAAGTGCGACTCTGGCTCGCGCATGAAGGGTCTTGTACCATATTGTAAGGGAGGCTCCCAATATTTTTTTCTGGTTTTAGTATTTGTTGATATAGCGGCAACAGAAATACATAATCTGTGAAAATTTCAACTGTCTAGCTATCACGGTTCATGGGATACAGCCTGGTGACAGACAGACGGACAGTGAACTCCTAGTAAAATAGGGTCCCGTTTTATATACCAAGATCCCACCTACCACCGAACTTTCGTGATTTTATAACAGCTGAGAATTTCTCAGCGCATGCCCCCCAACATAGTTATGGGCGATGTGCAATTATAAAGTTCAGACTATATTGGGTTGGAGAGTTGTTCGGTAGCAAAGCCAAGAATCGAACCTGATTTTGCAAAAAATAATTCATTATAAATATCGTTACAAGAAGCAACATAAGCGATAAACAGATAGTTTCAATGGTTCCAACACCTTCCAGACCACCGAAAGATGATCTACAAAGGTGTAGGTATAACTTGAAAAATGAGCTTTTTCCTTTCATTTGTCGTACTATGTATGTGTCCAGGAATTAATCGCTTTTGCAACGTTATCGATTGGTAAAAAATATAGGCGATTTATTTTTTGCAAAATTCACAGGTTCGATTCTTAGTTTTGCTATCTGATAACTCTCCAAGCCACTATGGTTAGAATTTCATAATTGCACATCGATCATAATAGTGTTCGTGGCATGCGCTGAGAAATTCACAGCTTAAGGTGAAAGAGTACCTGCGCTCTTTCCATACAAACGTAGTAGACTGTTTCCTCCCTGGATAATGACACTAGCATAAATATTTTTGTGCCATAAAACCTATAACTGCCATGACTATGCCCCTATGTTTTTTTTTTCATTATCTTATTTTATTATCATAGAAATTAAAATAGTAAAAAAAAAACAAAAAATATGGGCATGGTCATGGCAGTTATAGGTTTTATGCACCAAAAATATTTGTTCTAGTGTCATTATCCAGGGAGAAAACAGGTAATAGTTTGTATGGAGAAAGCCCCCGGTACCCTTTCCTCTTATAAAATCACAAAACACGCGGGATCTTGGTGTAACTACCTACTTTTGCAAAAATCTATATAGGTACCTTTGCGAAGACTACAATCGTTTTCATCGCGATATTTACATCGACACAAAAAAAACTGGTTGCCTGTAAAGTCGGTATACGGGCGAAAGTTTTACGTGACAACAACTGTGCTCGAGTGGAAGGGACGCGTGCCTTTCACTTTTTATGTCTGTCTCTCTCGCTCTTAGGCGGGCTAACCATGCCCGCGTGCCTCTCACTCGCTCTCATTGTGAGCGCATAACGTCAGCGGAGCGTAACGCAGTTTCTTGAAGTGTCACCCGGCAAACCAATTTATAAGACGTTGTCACGTCAAAATCTATATAGGTACCTTTGCGAAGACTACAATCGTTTTCATCACGATATTTACATCGACACAAAAATTAAATTACCATTACCTTCCCAATACTTCCCATATTGTTATTATACAAGTAATATTTTATTTAATTACAACAACTAAGTATTTTATTTTATGTCAGTACTTTATTTTTGTAAATTATATGTATTGTAAAATGTTTAAGGTTTTGAATAAATTTATTATTATTATTATTATTTGTCTGTTATACGTCCTGTATCACGGGGCTATGGAGCCCCGGACCTTTGGAAGGCGTGCGTGGAGCCGAAGCCAACACGTAGAGGCCCTTTACAATAACAAGTATAATAGCAAACAATGGGGTGGATTCTAAATCGGCGATTATCCCTGTCTACACTATAAAGTGCAACCAAGGGCAACCTCCGGTTTGGATGAAACTATTGATAATCTACAGGACAAAACTACTTGAGCTATTGTGATGGGATGGTATTGGACTAGATACTGGGGAACTATGGATACTATGGCACCTGCCGTAACAATGTCCAATAAACACGTAAAAATGGCAGGCGGAGACTCGCCAACTCTCAGACTGGGCCACCCTAATTAGCCGAGTAAATTACAGCAAGGGGGCAACAGGAACGTGAGTGGCTTGAAGGATGGAGAGGCCTCACTGGATTTTAAGTCATCGCTGGTAGTCCGAGCGAGCGGGCCAACTCATCACTGACGTTCAGCATCCATCCTTCGAGTATTTCTACTCATGCGACTCCACTCTGGACGGCCGGTGAAGGCAAGCCAGAGGCGGGGGACCGCTTCCTCGTCAGTGTTCACTCCGACCAGCCAACTAAGGCAAGCCGGAGATGAGGAACGGTGACTTCCCCCTGGAGAACTTATTATTATTATAACAATCTCAATAATCCTTCTATTCCTAACCACTTCCCTAGACAACTTGGTAGCTTGGTACACCGCACTCAGTCGGCATGTTTACTACGGATTGGATCATAAAAGCGACCATTAAATGCTTCGTTCAGACGTGTTACTGCCCCAGCATTTTATAACCTAACTTTATGACTAAAGATCACCAGTAGATATAACTACCTACAAATTTTTGTAATGCCATTTATTGCCGGTAATATTATTTATGATTTATCCGAATTGCGTTTAGTTACGATTTCTATTGTGATAGTATTTGGGTTTTAGGTGATATTAAAGCCGTTGGTGACGCCAATGGCATTGAACCTTTCACCTATTGCTTTGCTTTGTTTTATTCAAAGTTTCTGTACAATTTGTAGAATCTTTACTAATATTGTATTCACATAATGGAATCGTATTTACTAAGGTTTTCGCGATTTGAACTCATACCACCGGTGCGTAGTTACCACTGGTTTGGGACCCAGTACTACATTTGGTTAGGTCTCAAGCCCCGCAAGCAACAGCTGCAATACCTCGAGACACCGTTGGTCAATTCTGCGTTAGATGAAACATTTTTATAATTTTTAAGTAGACGGTAGTTCAGAATCAGAATCAGAATATTTTATTTGTCTAGAATGTAGTTTACATATGTATGATGTTAGTATGGTTAGTACGTGCTTACATTCTACCAGTCATCTGGTGTACAAATATTATGTGGGTAGGATATGACTTTAAAAAATATAAAGTGACTTTAAAAATACATTAATCATAAATTTTAAATAAGATTTACAATAATTGAGCACTGCACCAGGTCCGATTCAATATATAGTGTCAAATTAAAAAGAATGGAATCACTATTAATATAAATGTCAAATAAAATTAAAAATTATTATGTCAGTTTTAGATTCATTTTTCATTTAAAAATTCATTTACACTGTAAAAACATTTGTGCAAAAGCCATTTAGTTAGCTTTTTTTTGAAAAGCAGGCAAGGAAGGCTCTTTATCGTGTCTGGTAATTTATTGTATACTTTTATTGCTTGTATATGTACATTTTTTGTGTAAATTTGAAGACGACCGCTGGGTCGGTACAGATTGTTAGGTCGTCTAGAAATGTGATTCCTTTTCACGGTATTTGTGTGCAGTGGAAAGTACTGTGAATGTTCCCCCACAAACAGACACAACTCCTTAATATACATACAGGGAAGTGGCAGTACATTAAGTTTTTTAAACAAAGGATAGTTTGACAGCATTTCACATAATATTTTTGTAAGACGAATGCCATCTCAGTCTGCCTGTGACCATGGGATCTGCAAAGTTTCTGAAACGTCAGGTTTAAAACAAAAATAAAAAACGCTAATATATCCGTTAAAATATATATATAATTAATTATGTGTCACATATGATATGTCAGTGTTTGACTACTATCACACCCGCCTGTATTAGGTGACAATGCGGTCTAAGGTGGACTTTTCGTCCTCTCTGCCTTTATAATGAGTATCAAAGAAAACATGTGAAATATAAATATAAAAGAATATAAACTAACCTACCGACTTCGGTAATTTTAAAACCCAAAGAAATTTATTAGAGTTAAAACCAATAAAAAATCCTATTAGAACCATTTTGGACTTATACGCGGACGAAGTCGCGGGCAAAAGCTATATAAAATAAAGTCACTTTTCGCCGTCCCTATGTCCCTATTTCCCTTTGTATGCTTAGATCTTTAAAACTACGCAACGGATTTTGATGCGGTTATTTTTTAATAGATGGAGTGATTAAAGAGGAAGGTTTTTAGATATAATACATGCATAATACAGCCGTGCGAAGCCGGGGCGGGTCGCTAGTCGGAAATATAAATGTAGATACCTTACCTATCTCTTTTATTATAAGGTACCTTTTTCCGAGGACGGCAAAAATTCGATTCGTTCGGCGCGTATCAATGTGAGACCACCATAAGATGTAGCACGCTTTCCTAGAAGATTTTAATCGCGACTTGGAGACAAAAATACCCTCATAGTAGCTCAAAATACCGTCAAAGTCAGCTTTTGGTATTCCCAAGAAACTGAAGCTGATCAAAGAACACTAAAATGTGTAAGGACTTACTTTCCACTTTGATAGACCTAATTTAGACCTAATAAAAAAGCAGAATAAGAATAAGATAGAATAAGAATTATCGAAAGAATTAACGTTAAGGTGGTGAATTGAAGATTTTTAGATTTGGATGCCAATATATCACAGTAATTACAATACATGAGGAAACCCTTCTGTGGTATTTAATTTATCCATCTTTTGCCATCATTTTGACTGTTTTGTTTACACGATTAGTTAACTTTTATAACACAATAAAAAATGATTAAAACAACTCGTTATAAACAGAGATTTTCATTTTACAACGAAACGGAATATATTGAAACATTTTTTTTTACGGTTTTAGTTAGTAGTAATCTGCACTTCATATTGACTGAACCAGTTTTACCTAATTAGCAATATAATTAATATTAAACGAGAAATACTGTTTTGGCGCTTACGTCGTTGCAACTTGAGCTCACTCTCGCACGGTTCTAGATGGAAATCTGTCCCGTCTCGCACGCTCAGTCCCCGTTTGACCATTGTCAGCGACGGTTCTGTGTCTGTCCAACTCCCGCGCGCTAATATTTAGTATACGAGTGATTGCGAATAAAAAAATGGGCAAAAAGGCAGTGAAAATATCTAAAGGAAAGAGGAAAGCCTTCTTTCTCGAAAGATGTGTGAAAATGAATAAGATAAGGTAAGTAAACCTCACGTTATTTTAACATTGTGGTTATTTACTCAGATTAAAATAATACAATCATTTTTATACGATAGATACGTACAATAAGTAGGTATTATTAAATATTAGAACGGAATTATATGTAGTTACTTATATGTGCCGTGTCTGTGTATTTGGTTTGAAATCGTACGATTACCTACCTATATCATTTTACCTACCTTTATTGTTGTTGTTATTTCAGGCAATCGCGAAGAAAGCAATCTAACGAAAATGATTCTACTTCTTCTGTAAGTACCAACCGGTACTTACAGAAGGTACCGCATAAAAACCCTTGAAGCTACTTCTCTTGCGCTCCAAATATATCGAACGTACATTGTAGGTACAAAACTAGTATAATTGGACCTAAGAACGCAGAAATCCCAAGAGCTCCAAAATTGGTAAGTAAGTGTCGTTAGCAAAATCATTACCTACTTATTATTTTTTTCCACACATAATGTGAGTCTAAGGACGTACCTACATTTCTAAATTTTTTTTCTACCACATAGAGGTCACTTCCCATGCACTCCAAATCTATTGTTTCCAAAATTCATTTAGCAATACCTTCATTATATCTCAAAGGGCTCCAAATGATATGTAGGTTCTTACAAAACTAGTATAATTGGACCTAAGAACGCAGAAATCCCAAGAGCTCCAAAATTGGTAAGTAAGTGTCTTTAGCAAATTCACTTATCTACATATTTTCTTTGTGACTAAGACTCCTTACATAGATAAACTTATATACCTAGACAGCTGCTGTAGGACAGTATCTAAGTGGATATATCTTATTGCATACCTAGTAATATCTACAACTAAGTTTTTCTTATTGCAGACAAAATTAGCTGAATCTTTATTGATTAGTCAGGATCCAGTATTGCCAACCGAAAATATTGATTTAGGCTCAGAGGTTAGTACTTTTGTGTTTTATTTACGTTGTTTCCTACTGATTTTAAAATACCACTTTCGTATTTTAAAATCAGTAGGAAACAACGTGTTATATGTAAGTGTACCTATGTTTATTACTTTTTCACACAAGAGCAACTGAACCGATTTCGATGTGTGCGTAGCTTGACTTCTGAAATAACACATCCTATCCTATCTCTTACTAATCTTTACTTATAATCTCTATACACGGTGTAACAAGGGGGGTGGATCATCGGTTGTTGGGGGTAGGGGACTTCAGTACCTATCGATTTAACCCCCATGTATGTTCAGCAATATTCACTGGTTCAAAAGTTATTTGGACTTTAGTGAAATTTTAGTCAAAATCAGATTTCACCCTGAACTTCGCAATTACAGCCAAACTATCAGGTCTGCGATTCTGTTTTTTTTTTGTGAAACAAGTTTAATAGTGGACCTTTTTAACCCATAAATCAGTCAGCGTCTGAGATTTATAAAACCTAAAATATAACCATTAAAGTAATTTTTTTTTTCAAAATCTAATGTTTACATTATCTTTGTATGGTTCTAAAAAAAATATTTCACAGAAAAAAAAATTCTTTATTAAATTACTCCTTGTTACAGTCGAAATTATCCGAACCTATGACTATACAACCTCCATCTTCGAATCAGGATCAAGTATTGCAAAACGAAGATAATCATTTGGTCATAGAGGTATGAACTAACGTATTACATCCTACTCTTACTATAATAATGTTTGTTTGTGAAATAGTAAAAGATTAATATTTATTGTTGCAGGCGGAGCCAACACCTCCAAAGTCAGGGGTAATTGCTGGAAGACGCATTGTCCATCTAAGTTATTTCTACGAGCAACTACAGTCAATATCTAACCATGGCCCTTTGGGTTGCAATATAAGCCATATGAATATCATAGGCGAGAAACAATTAGGTTTAATTTCTAAAATTACTCTATTGTGCCAAATGTGTAATTTGCATAAAAGTTTATTTAAAAATATCGTCAAAATAAATGTTTATCTTATAAGACTTATAATTTTTATAATATTTTTCCTAATTTATTCAAATATTGTGATTATTTGCAAAAAAACACACAAAAATGCCAATCTCGCGAGATTTCGAAATTGGCGAGATCTCGTAGTATAATCTCATTCATAATCTCGCGGTTTCTCACTTGAAACCCAATCTCGCGAGATTTGCATTCCCTATTTGTGTGTATATGACACTACTGTAATTAGCTACCTATTACAGAAAAGTACAAAGATCTTTGATTTTGATTTGAGAACTTTGATTTTTCATAATGTCTATTTATTTCCGGAATCGATATGTATTATAACACTAATCGATTGGTTAAATGATATCGTGTTTTTTTTTAATTTAGGGGTATAGGTAAGGTGCGCGAGTGTAATGTACGAATAAATGTTTCGGGGACATGTAAAATGCCTTTCATTTCATATTTACTAGTAACAGTAGATGTATCTGTGAGAATCCTGTAATTTAGTCACTGGTGAGAAAACTGTATGCTTGCAACGGGCTCCAACGCCTATTTTTATTAGTATCTTATTTTGCGCCTTTTGGAGCAAAATAAGATACTTATACACCCTTTGGAGCCGTTTGAGACCAAATGTCTCAAACGGCTCCAAATAAATTTATTTACAGAAAAGCGACTAGTTGGATCCCAAACACTCCGAAACAGTTTGTGTATGGTTACAAATAAAACATTATTTTATCACAGCTAGGTTTAGTTTTACAAGGGTCTATAAGTTTGACCATGATAAAATGATATATATTTTGTTAACCATTCATCCATACACTAACTGTCTTGGAGCTATTGGGACTTAAATAGTTGCTTTTTAGGGTTTTGTTTTCAACAAAAAACCCTTATAGTTTTTTGGAGCGAGTGGGAAGAAGCCATCGTCGGATAGCTATTTAGCCCTAACGCGATGTAGTCATAACGAGATTTAGTCTTAAAACGATTAAGTCATACCTACTATCTAGTCATATAGAGATGTAGTCGTAAAGCTCCTAACCCATCGAAAACACTTTGTGAAAAAGTCACGTGGTGAAAGCTAGTGTAAGTATTTGTAATAATAGAATAGAATGTTGATGAGTAAAGACTCAATGCACACAAATAGGTCATTTGGTTCTCCATCTAGTAGGTAATACCCATATAATTTTAGGTTGTAACACAGAATATATATGTATAAGTTTATAATAACAACGAATAGGTAGGTATTTCGCTTTGTACCTTATTTTTATTTGTTGACTGGTACGGTAGGTGCTGTATTCCATGGTACATACAAAGGTAGACAAAAATATTTGGTAAGTAGGTACTTGTAGGGTTAGGTGTGTATGATTTTCATAATATTATAACACAGCGTCATCTAGCCCCAAACAAAACAACCAGTCTTGTAATTATTCTAGCGACTATACAACGGATAGTAGAATATATGTGTGTACCTGTATACATTATACGAATATACCTGTATACATTTTTTGTAAATAAACACAAAGAAACATCCATAAAAGATACAAATTAAGTATATCCGACTAATATTTGTCCCATGACAAAAATCGAACCCATAACCTTCTGTGACGCAAGATGCCTTAGCAGTACGTCGCGTACCTATACGTATATAGGTACGTGTCCGGCAGATAGTGCGGTGCGGGGAAGCGCGGGGTGCGGGCCTTAGCTCCGCCCGATCGCCCAAGGTCATTCGCTATTATACGGGTCTTAAGAATATTATCGCTTCATAATTTAGATCAATGAATATTTTTCATTACAAACATTTTTTAACATTAAATATTGGTAGCATTGCTGCATTTTAAAATAATTGCTCAACGAGTTTGTTTGTTATAAATACATTAAAAACAGTAATAAATCTGAAAACTATTAAAATAAATAATAAGCGGGTTAAATAAATTAACGAATCGTAAATTTATTGCAATTGGCAAGGCTTCAAGAATCCATTTGCAGGGCATTTGGAACATTAATTGCATGCTGACCTTTAGAAATTATATTATACAGGTACGAGAAAACATGAAAACATGATATAAACATGGATATTGCATAATTCATGGAAGATTAATCTTTAGTCCTAACTGAAGTAGGTAATATAGGTTTTCCTGTAAATTTAGTAGATGTAGGATTCTACGTAAAAGTGGTATCTATACTAATACTAGCTGCACCCCGCGGTTTCACCCGCTTAAGTCCGGTCTTTAAATTCTCACCGTTTAAACCTTCCCTGGACTACAACAAACAGTTCAAAACCGAAATCATCTAAATCGGTTCAGCCGTTCTCAAGTTTTAGCGAGACTAAGGAACAGCAATTGATTTTTATATATATAGAAGATTATAAATGTCAGTGACAAAACGAAAACGACTGAAGGAAATCAACAATACAGTGCTTCATTTCATGTATACGTCAGGGCGCCGCTATCTTGATTACTGTTTTGTGTCTATAAATAGGAATAAAATGACGGAACTGTTCATTCTGTCGCAGTAGCTGCATGATGTCTGAACTTTTTCATGGTCGCACAATTTATTTGAGTTAATTAGTTTAATACCTTTAAATAGTAGATTAGGCGTTGTAGTAAAATAACGCTGATGGGTATGTAATTTATATGATTAAAATATGTGATGATAATAATTATGTGCCTTTAAATTTACGTAACCTGCGCTCAGATTTTGGCTAAAATAGCTAGTCCTATAAATAAAGCTAAAGAGTTTGTTTGTTTGAATGTGCTAATCTCAGGAACTACTGGTTCGAATTGAAAAATTATTTTTGTGTTGGATAGTCCATTTGTCGAGGAAGGTTATAGGCTATTTTATATATTTCGATATTCCCACGGGATCGGGAGTTACGACGGTGAATAATAGCTTTTACCTGCGACTTCGTCTGCGTAGGAATTGTTTTTTTTTCTAACTCTTTTCTTATCGGATGCATAGGTTTACGTCATACAAACAATACACCCCTCCAAGTTTCTGGTGTCTACGATCAGCGGTTTAGGCTGGGCGTAAATCTGTCAGTCAGTAATTCCATTACAAAGCATTTTATATTATTTACTAGCTGTGCTCCGCGGTTTCACCCGCGTAACTCCCGATCCCGTGGGAATATTGGGATAAATTAAGATGTAAGCTATCCTATCTTTCAAGTTGGATCAAACTGCACACGGTGTGCAAATTTGATTAAAATCGGTTAAGTAGTTTAGGAGTCCATCGCGCACAAACAACGTGAGACGTAATTTAAATATATTAGACTAGCGACCCGTCCCGGCTTCGCACGGCTATATTATGCATGTATTATACAAATTAAAAACCTTCCTCTTGAATTACTCTATCTATTTAAAAAAACCGCATCAAAATCCGTTGCGTAGTTTTAAAGATTTAAGCATACATAGGGATGTAGGGACAGAGAAAGCGACTTTGTTTTATACTATGTAGTGAAGATAGAAGAAAATTAATTAGTATCTGTTTTTGGATATCAATACATTTGACTTAAGTTGAGAAACTGTCTATCCTGTCAGATCTTATTGGTCTACAAACTTTTAGGCAAATAATTAAACTGAAACTTAAGGTTCCGCTGGTTGATCGTGTTTCCATACAAATGAATTTAGAGTGTTATCCATTTATTCTTTATGGAATTTGAAAAAACAAAAGTTAAATCTACATAACAAGTCTATATCTAGCCCATGTAGGCGACGAAGTAGACAAATTATATTTAGTTACTAGCTACGCCCCGCGGTTTCACCCGCGTAAGTCTAGATCCCGTGGGAATATCGGGATTAAAGGTAGCCTATGTGTTAATCCAGGTTTCCATCTATCTAGATACCGAGTTTCATCGCAATCGGTCTGTTAGTTTTTGCGTGAAGGAGTAACAAACATACATACACACACACTCACACACACAAGCACACACAAACTTTCACATTTATAATATTAGTAGGATATTAAATTAAATATAATTTGTCTATTTCGTCGCCTACATGGGCTAGATATAGACTTGTTATGTAGATTTAACTTTTATTTTTTCAAATTCCATAAAGAATAAATGGATAACACTCTAAATTTATTTGTATGGAAACACGATCGACCAGCGGAACCTTAAACCTCACTTATACGAGTGCCATATTTTGTTAGGACAAGAAAGCCGGAAAGCGTTGTAACACGTAAGTATGTAGTATGGAGACTGGCATAGAAATGACATTTAACAAAATCTCGTAACAATACCAACCGGTAAATGAAAAAAAAAAACCAAAAATTCCTACAAGTGGGGATTATGTTAGTAGGGATATGGGGACAATTCTAGTCAAAATAAATAAATAAACAAATATTGCAGGACATTCTACACATCGCCATCTAGCCCCAAGCTAAGTAACTAGACTTGTGTTATGGACAACGGATATACTACTTAAATACTTTTCTTTTGTAAATATATACTTATAATACATAGAAACAACCAGACCATAGACAAATGTCTAAGCATAAATACATGTCTGAAGCGGGAAACCCGCAACCCTGTGTTTGGCAGTCCGGCATGGTGAAAATTGTACCGACTGGGTCGTCACAGGCTTACAGGCGACAGGCACTTTGCTTTTGACTCCTATATGCACTATAGATGCTTCATTTCCTACCTAGGTACCTACATAACATACCTACGCTCCAGTAGAAGTGAAATTTTAATAACGCTTTCAAGCTTGGCACGAATAAAGGAACTCCAGTTCATATGCAGGAATTACTGTTGTGTTTCACTTTGTGCCTTTGAAAGGAAATTAGATGCATAAACTTTACTGTTGGAATTACGTCTGTAACCAGAAGTGTACTTAAGTGAATTTTTTTTTAATCTATACTATATACTATACTTAATATTATAAAGCTGAAGAGTTTGTTTGTTTGTTTGTTTGAACGCGCTAATCTCAGGAACTACTGGTTCGAATTGTATAATTATTTTGTTGTATAGTTGTATATTTGTGTTGTATAGTCTATTTATTGAGGAAGGCTTTAGGCTACTTTTTATCCCGATATTCCCACGGAATCGGGAGTTACGCGGGTGAAACCGCGGGGCGCAGCTTATTTTCATATAAAGGAGTAGTAACAATTTGGCATTGTAAACGGTTAGCCATTTTTATTTTACTAACGAACCCACGCGCGATAGAGGTGTCTTAGAAACAAAACAAAACAAACAACTTTTGTTCTACGACTCTTGGAAATTCGAACATTTTTTTTTTAAATGTTGAGGGTAGGTTTACCTGAAAAACAGCTGTTCCATACACGGAGAGGTCATTAACCTTAAAATTTTATTTATTTTTTATGTTTTATCTACTGTTCTCAATCTGAATGAACCTGTTATAAAAAATCAGCTGTTTTTCGAATTTACATAACCTCAAAATGTTCATATTTTTTTTTTAATTTCCAAAAGTCGTAGAACAAAAGTTGTTTGGTGCAAAGAAGTAGCCGTCAACGGCTTGCCAGTATACTTACCAATAACTCTGTATAGATCTTTAAAACTACGCAACGGATTTTGATGCAGTTTTTTTTTAATAGATAGAGTGATTCAAGAGGAAGGTTTAAGTATATAAATCAACACTATTAAGCGTACGAAATCGCGGTAAAAAGCTAGTATATTATTAATAAAGGTACTTACAGGCACTAAGAATCTGCGCAACTCGGCGAGCGCGTACGCGATCCGCGCATGCGCCTCAGCTGGCGTCGCGAACGCACTGATCTCGACGTGCAGCTCGTCGGATAAGTGCGCGAACTTCGGGTCGCCTGATACTCTCAGTTCTTCTTCCTGATCACAAATAACAATAACGTAAATTAGGTGTTAAAAAATTTGGCATACAGATATCTGTTATAAAGAAGACATACTTAAGACCACTGTGAAGCTGTTAAAATGCGGTAACGTTTTTCCCCCCCCCAAACGAAATCCGATTTTGATAATTTTAGAAAATGTTCTAGATCTAATGGAAAACTAAGTTTAACCGTACTTATTTTAAAACAATATTGCCTAAGGTAAAAGTTATTAGCATCTGAATATCGATATTTTTGACTCAAAAACTTCATCGAGCGTTTCAATTGTTTTTTAATAGACTAAATTGAATTACCAAAAAAGAAAAATATATAAAATGCAGTGAATTAAATGAGACCAAATTTATTTCATTTTGTGAACGTTATGGCCCACAACAATATTTCAAAGCAAAATTTAGGCAATTACGTCCGTGAGTGGCATGAAATAGATTTCATTTTTTGAAAATACCTACCTACTCGCGCCGCGTATCGAGAGTTCACGATTCTTTTAATACAAAAAACTTATATTATCTTCTTCACTATCACTACATAGTATAAAATAAAGTAGCTTTCTCTGTCCCTATGTCCCTATATCCCTATTCCCTATGTATGCTTAAATCTTTAAAACTACGCAACGGATTTTGATGCGGTTTTTTTAAATAGATAGAGTGATTCAAGAGGAAGGTTTATATGTATAATACATGCATAATATAGCCGTGCGAAGCCGGGGCGGGTCGCTAGTTATATTATAAAATTCTCGTGTCGCGGTGTTAGTTACCAAACTCCTCCTAAACGGCTGAACCGATTTGTATGAAATTTTTTGTGTATAATCGTTGGGTCTGGGAATCGAACAACATCTATTTTTTTCCTTTATATGGTTAAACACAAACACAACGTTTGCCGGGACAGCTAGTTTATTAGTAGATATAATTTACCTTCGAAATACTCTGAAAAAACCTTTAAAATTCGAATGAATAAAGAAAAGGAATAAGGAAACAGGAAAAATCCACTTTCGATTTTTCCGATAGCCGTAATAAAAAGTCAATTTTCTAAGGGTCTAACTTAATTTAACCAAAACTGTAATTCACTCTGTATTTTTTTGCTTCAGAATCCATAAACAAGGTTCTATGTAGGAAGGAGGTATAAATAACGCGAGACGTCGGATTTATGAGTGTCCTACCGGTGTCCTATGCCTTCGAATTGATAAAATAGAGGACACATAAAATATGCTTTTGTAGTAATAGATAGTTTGTTCATTCTGTTAGATCATAGGTTACCGATGTTTAAGAGTTTAATTATTTATAATCGATGTTTTTTTTAAATTATTTCAATTAATGTGTGAAGTTATATATTCGTAAGTACATTTAAACATCGGAATTGTTCTAGATTCTACTTTATGATTAAAATAGGTATAAATTATTCGGTATATTTTTGTGTGATAACGAATCAGATTCGTTGACACAAACCCGACTAACGCAGATAAAACCAATGAGCAGGCTGATTCACAAACCATCGGAAGGCTACCGAAACGAATAAAACTGAAAAGACAAGGAAGGCAACACGTCAAAAATCGCGGGAGTGAAAGAGTAGCAAAATTGTTTTTTGTTTAATGATTGCCTTTCGACGGTTTGTGAATCAGGGGGCTGATTCGTTGACACAAAAACGACTAACGGTGAAAAAGTAATCGGATTCGTTGACAAAATTCCGACTTACGCGGATAAAACTAACCAGATTCGTTGACACAAACCCGACTTACGCGGATAAAACGTATCAGATTCAAATGGAAGTATTAATATTTAGTTTTTAGTTCCGAGCCTAGTGCCAAAACACAAAATGCAATGAGCACCGCCCTCCCGCCCACTTGAAGAGGCATGCAATGAGGACAAGCAAAAGTTAGTATTAGTATTAGTGACACCATTCATAAACCACGACACGTGTTTCCCGTCTACACTCTCTCTCTTCTCTTACAGAGCTCTCTCTCCCTCTCTTCTCTTGTTCCAGCGTTCAGCGAGGCAACATCTCGGAGAGCGACGTCGTATCTACGTTTGTCGCCCTTATAGCGCGGTCGGAGTCCAATCCTGATGATGCGTCGTGTAGACGCGAAACACGTGTCGTGGTTTATGAATGGTGTCACTAATACTAATACTAACTTTTGCTTGTCCTCATTGCATGCCTCTTCAAGTGGGCGGGAGGGCGGTGCTCATTGCATTTTGTGTTTTGGCACTAGGCTCGGAACTAAAAACTAAATATTAATACTTTCATTACAGATATTATGGAGTTCCGAAAAGTAACGCCGGATTCAATCAACTATCGAATCAGATTCGTTGACAAAAGCCCGACTAACGCGCATAAAACGAATCAGATTTGTTTACCTAAACCCGACTAATTTCGAAAAAACGAATCAAATCTTTTGACACAAACCCGACTTACGCAGATTAAACCACCGGACGTAGCTAGTAAACTGATTAATAATAAAACAGTTCATTTTATACAGGTCCGTACTTTAGAACCCCCATACTTGGGTACATAAGCCCGTTGCCCACACTCTCGTAAACAGAACGACCGCTTTTAAATATTTTAATACGATAATTACTGGATGCGGGTACAAAGGCTGTTCCAAAGCGAAACTAAAAACTAATCTGTTAGCTATTATGAACAAAGGTAGTCATAATCCAAGATTAGCGATGGTACAGTCGGGTGATAAAGTGGGATAGTAAAAAAAGTAATTATAAAAATTAATTATTATGAACTACCAGTTTTTGGAGTTTACTCCTTATGAATCGATTTTCATATATAAGGCGCCCGGTATGAGAAAAATCCGAGGGGTAAAACCTACTAACAAGTAACGAAATCGTGTCACGTTTTTGGTGCGCACCTTTAGTGCGCAACTTTCTAATTTGGCTGTGATACTTAAGGAGTAAACTCCAGTCGTGCGTCGGAGCTGACACACACACTTTTTTAATACCTACTATTGTGGTCTCATGCGAATAATTCCAACGGAATAAAGAAAATCTGACTTTGACTAGCTTTTACTCGCGACTTTGTCACCGTAGGAGTTAAATTATCTGAATGTAATGTCCATCTGTATTAGCCATATCTTGGGCCAGCCATATCTGCCGTATATCTGAAGAACTTTGGGCCAAATCAAGAACTTTTTAGACTACCACCAATTGAAAAAATTAACCCGGCAGACCCCGTCGAAGGTTGCTAAATGATAAAGCAAATTACACAAATTGGCAAGCCATCGTAGAAGATCGCGAACTATGATTTTTTTGAGTAAATTAATATCGCAGGACATTCCAAACATCGCCATCTAGCCCCAAGTTAAGGAACTAGACTTGTGTTGTGGGTGTTAGACAACGGATATACTACTTATATACTTTTCTTTCGTTAATATATACTTATAATACATAGAGACAACCGGACCGCAGACAAATATCTAAGCATAAATACATGGCTGAGGCGGTAGTTTTGAGTAGGTATTAGTTGTTCATTTGATTTATATTTTTACAGTTAATTTTATTTTTAAATTTGAGACCTTTCATTTCAATTTAAATTTATATCTGACTTGTAAATCAGTTTTACTAATGAATAACCTTGAACCTTATCGGGAGTAGAGAGGTTTTTGTCCTGCGTGGGACACTACAGGCTCTTAATAGTATAAAAAAAAATAGTAAGACCCAAACTTAGCAAGTGAATAAGTAGACCATATCCTTGAATGTATTTTGTTGATGACGGTACAGCTAAGAATAAAGTGCGTTAATTTATTATACCTATTGCAACGTTGGTTCAGGTATATGAGGTGTATCCAGGGTCGCAATTATGCCGATTACTGTGTGAGAGGGCGGATTAAGGGAAGGGCGGATGGGGCACTTTGTAAAATGATTGTGTAATATTAGTTACAAATTTATAGGGTGTCGTAGCCGTAGTAGTTTCGTAGCAACTGGTTTTTGGTTGGTAATTGTCTTGTAGGTAAATTGTTTGGAACAATAAATATTCGTTTATTACTTTTATTTAACAAGTGGAACATTTTCCCCATTTCTAAGTCAATTATTTTATAATTGTAGTACCTATCTACTTATTATTTAGCATCTTATAAAGAACTAGCGACCCACTCCGGCTTCGCACGGCTATATTATGCATGTATTATACATTTAAACCTTCCTCTTGAATCACTCTATCTATTAAAAAAATTCCGTTGCGTAGTTTTAAAGATTTAAGCGTACATAGGGATATAGGGACAGAGAAAGCGACTTTGTTTTATACTATGTAGTGAAGTGATAGTGATAGTGATGATAAATTCTTTCGTAGTCATTCGCATGCCTACGACAGCATTTTCGTAGCTGTAGCGTAGCAGTAACTTTGTAGCTAATGCTACAGATAAACTAATCTAATATGTATACAATTAAACTTTTAAATTAATATTGCCCACTCGCCCCTTGACCTCAGTACGTCTGTACATGATATAGAGCGCGTCTTACCGCAGGATATTAATTGTACTAACCGAAACGGACGTATGGACTATGATGGTGGTACTAACTGCTTTTGACGAAGGTATCTCACTTGCCCACTCGCCCCTGATCTTAGTACGTCCCCTAGTATATGATATAAAGCGCGTTTTGCGTAGGATGTTGATTCTACTAACTGGGATGGTAGCGTTTTTACGGAGGTTTCTTGTTTTTACACTGACTTAGAAATTGTAGGAAGGAAGGATGAAAAGAAATTGTCGTGTTTATTTAGCATATTGGAGCCAAAAGTCTTCGACTTTTCTACTATAATCTGAAATATATAAACCTATTATTTTTATTAAAAATAAACCCCTCACGCAAAAACTCCTCAACTGATTGCTATAAAACTCGTTTTGTAGATAGCTAAAGACCTAGATTAACACATAGGGTACTTTTTGTCCCGATGATATGCCCCGATACTTCCAAAAAATCAATGTATCCCCATATGAATTTTCATCTAAATCGTTCCAGTAGTTTCGGAGCCTATACAACAAAGAGTTCTGAATATTTGGTCCTACCATAAGGATATCATTTAATGAATAACCAGAGGAATAAAGTAGTTATGACAGTGGGAGTTTCATTACTTATTACGAATATTGCATTGAAGACGAAATATTTCGGTTCCGCCGGGTAGGATTTTGTATGATGTTAAATAAATAAATAAATAAATAAATATTTCAGGACATATTACACATCGCCATCCAGCCCCAAGCTAAGCAACTTATTGCTTGTGTTATGGGTGCCAGATAACGGATAAACTACTTATATACTTTTTTTTTTGTAAATATATACATATTATACATATAGGAAACACCCAGAACCAGAAACAAGAATTTATGGTCAGCATAAATACTTGTTCCCGGCGGGAATCGAACCCGCAACCTTCTGCGTCGCAGTCGGGTGTTCGCCCGACGCGCCACAGAGGTCGTCAAACGTGTAGATGTTGACGATGTAGTATAAAAATGTTGTGCTAATTAAGACCTTTCAATCGAAGTACCGCATAAACGTGTGCAGCGTTTTATAAAGTAGTTATGACTATGGGAGCTTTGTTACAAAGTATGAGACGTAGTATTGATGATGAAATATCTCGGTTCCTCATAGTAGATTTTTTTTGTGATGTAGTACAAAATTGTAGCCCTAGTTAAGACGTTTCGGTTGAGGTATCGCATGAAGGTGTGCAATGTTTTATAAAGTAGTTAATGACAATAGCAGTTTCATTACTTAGTACGAATATTGCATTGAAGACGAAATATTTCGGTTCCGCCGGGTAGGATTTTTTATGATGTGGTACAAAAATGTTGTGCTAATTAAGACCATTCATTTGAAGTACCGCATAAACTAGTGCAGCGTTTTATAAAGTAGTTATGACTATTTGAGGTTCATTATTTCTTACTATGAAACTAAGTATGATTGACACCAAAATATCTCCGTTCCACTGAGTGGGATCTTTTTGCTCTATAGAATTAAATGAATTACTCATTACGACCTTTCAAATGAGGTACGCCACACCAAAAAATGACATAGCAGTCAGGACGTTCTGGGTTAGGCACGTAGGTAACTAGCGCAGTGCATCAAACTCGGTCGAAAGAGACCGTGCGTGGAGTCGTATTTTCGTCATAACTTCGTAATTTTTAAGGTAAATTGGAAAATTCAAAGTTTCGAGAATACTACGAAAATGAAGCTAATTATTTACTACCCAGCTGTTAATCTAATTAAAATATTAATTAGTTATATTGCCTACCAAACTTCTTCTGTCCAGAAAAAACTCAAAAAAAATTACTTTTTTTAAATTACAGTTCAAAATATGATTCCTACAATGAAAGTGATTTCGCATGTTTTGTTGGAAATTTTACTACCTCTCATTTGGTATCTAGTTTTTTCAAATTAGATAAATAGTTACCGCAATAACCGACAAAATCTAAACCTATTAGGTGCCATCTTTGTGACGTCATAAATGGCACCCCCACCACTTTAGGAAGCGGCGATATGCATTTTGATAATCAATAAGATACGCTGATTCCAACAATACCTGTTGTTGTTATAAAACTTTCTAGTCATACGGAAATTACAATTTTTCAACTTTTCACTCTACTAAAAAACTAAAAAAAAAAAAAAGTGTGTGTGTCAGCTCCGACGCACGACTGGAGTTTACTCCTTAAGTACGAGTATCTAACCATACGCAAAAAGAGTTTTAGATGAAAAAAAAAAAAATAGTCGTCCGACATATAGTCGTCCGACAAATAGTCGTCCGACAAATAGTCGTACGACAAATAGTCGTCCGACATTTGTCGTCCATTAAAAATAAAATTAGAACTTTCTGAAAACGTGACCGATTTTCGTTACTTGTTAGTAGGTTTTACCCTTCGGATTTTTCTCATACCGGGCGCCTTATATATGAAAATCGATTCTTAAGGAGTAAACTCCAAAAAACTAACATCGAAAATCTTGGTGGCTACCCTTCTAATAACTATCCTTAGGTCCTAAGGACCAAACCTTACTAAAGGAAATCTTTGGTTCATGAAAAGCCGTATTTTATGAGGTAGACACCCGACTACTATTCTTCACACAGATAAAAACAAAAACACAAAATACTACATTGCGATACGAGTGTGGAAAATTGATCTTTGCATAGAGGCGGTTTAACACGCGCGAGCGGTACGCAAGTGTGTTTAACAAAGCCGAGATCCACACGTGTATCGTACGACGTTTTTTTATGACAGTTGCGAATAAAAAAAAAACTTGTTAAAATAATTAAAGGTTTCTAGAATTTAAGGTTATGTTTACTATTTTATGGTTAATTATTATTATACTCCCGAAAGGCCAGGCAAAAGACTTTTAACCTATACAGCCTCGTCTGACATACAATATTTTTTAGGGTTTTTTCCATTTGTTTTTGTGTCGGGGGTTAAAAACAGAATATAATGGTACGGAAAAAATATATTTATGTAGAGGAAAAACAAAACTAAATTTTTAATTATTTTCTGACATTATCACGTAAAATTTTCGTTCATAAACCGACTTTAGAGACTTTTGCTAGCTTAAAACTTCTTTGTTGGTACTTACCTACCTTTTTTATACATAAAAAAAACCATACATACAACCGAATTGAGAACCTCCTCCTTTTTTGAAGTCGGTTAAAAACAGTATAACCCAGATAAATTAAGAATGTTTCATCTACTTAACATGTAATTAGCAGTAAGATACGTATTTAACTTATCGGGATAACATTTTAGCACTAGTTGGTTATATATAATTCACGCGTGCATAATACGTTACATTATGAGCCTAAAAGCGGTTTAATAAGATCCACTTTATGAGCAACTGTGATAAAAAAATCTTTACTCTTTAGAAGTATAAATACCTGTTGGGATATTGAATGGAAATCGAAATATATAAATAAATACTATATAATATATATAATACTATATAATATATATAATATATAATAAAATACTTAGTAAGTAAGTTACCTTTTGCCTGTCTTTCATGGATCCACGTCCGAGCACAGCCATCTTGCACATGGTGTCCTCTTGAAGCCTCTTCAGTGAGTTGCCTTTAGGACCCAGGAGTTTACCGACGAAATTGAACTGTGGACAAGATGCGATATTCATAATTTCAACTTAAGAAACAGGGATGAGCTGACCTTGCCCGGTAGTAGGCTCCGGAAAATAAGCAGTCGTTTAATAGTACATGTGTGCTCTATTATAATAAATTACCTAAAGATGTATATGACATGTCCATTAACAAATTCAAAACTTTTATAAAGCATAAATTGTGCGGTAAGGCATACTATGATACCTCTTCGTACCTTAATGATAAGAATCCATGGATGTGACTTTAATTGCTCCATTTCAAATAATACCTTCAAATATTTGTAATATTGACCTTAATGAGCGTGATCACATAAAAAAAAACCCCATGAGTTTATTGTGCCTTCTTCTCATTGGTGGGCGCGTTCCGAAGGCACACATCCTAACTTAGTTTTTAAGACTATTTCAAGTGATCATGTGTATGTAAATACATAAGCATTGAAAGAAATAAAGAAATTTGAAATTTGATGTTTTAACTTAGTTATTTGTCTGTTTGTAGGGTTCCGTATCTCAAAAGTTGAAAATAAGGAACCCAAGGAACTCTTGTTCGTCTGTCTGTCCGTGTGTCACCACCGATTTTCTCAGGAACGGGTGGACCTAGCAAGTTGTTTATTAACTTTGTTATTAGGTGCAATTGATAAGTATTGGATAGTTTGAAGCCAAATACAGAATTCAGTATGTTTTTCAGATTTCAGTATAAAGGGGCAGATTTAAGAATTACATTTTTTAGCCGACTGCAAGAAAAGGGTTATGTTTTTCGCGCCTACTTGATACCTTAATTCAATATATCGGGATTCAACATTTTAGCAAATTAGTTAAGAACTTTCAATATTTATTAATTATTATTTTTATATTTTTATCTATTTAAGTAATTTAATTTTTTTTAACATATTGTTTTTCTTTTGTTTTTTTTTGTAAACTTTATCAAATTCAACTTTCTGAACCTGAATAATTACAAAAACATATTGCATTTTGATTACTAACTGGACTATTATTACAAAAAAAAACTAAATATTTTGCCGAAATAGGCAGGCTAGTAGATCGAAATACCCCTAATAAAGAAATTCAATTAACTCATGGTACGTAAAATAGTAAACAAAGTCATCTTATGAGTCGTTAATTGCCGACCCCAGTCTCCGGTCTGTTGTTTACTCTCGCTTAAAACGATCCTGTTTGAAGTGACTTTTGTAGGCGACGAACTCATCGGCGGGGTTTGCCGGGTCACGCCTTGTTTTGTAATCTATACATGTAAACTGACTGACTGGCCGACTGGGGCCTAAGTCTGCTAACACAATTGTGTTTCAATAGAGTGTCGATATAATCGTAATAGAAATTTAATTTCAAAAATATGACATTACATGTCAAATTGGTATTCTCCTAACGTTAACTATTCTATCGAAACACCACTGACACAGTACTGACTCACTTCGGTATTTTGCTCTAGAATCTTGGCTCAATGGAATCTCGATAGTGGTCAAAACGGTATATCGCTTAGCAACATATACCATGTTGCTAGGCAACACCTGCAACGTATCTATTACCATTCCATTGAGACTCAATAGTGATTATATTGTGATAGCAGAATACCAAATAAAGTCACAATCTCGATATTATATCAATAGGGTCTCGATATAATGACAATGGTTGGCCAAATAGCAGAATAAGGCCCCTGGTCTATCATTATACAGCCGCCCAATAGCCGTAACTTATGACGTATTAGTAAAGTGCACGTCCAGTTGACGCATACGTTAAGTTGACGCAAACAATAATCGGTATTCCTGTAAAATAAAACTACACGTAATCGTCACTTTAACTGCCGCCCAATTGCCGTAACTTGTGATGCATTAGTAAAGTGCACGTCCAGTTGACGCATACGTTACGTTGACGCAAACAATAATCGGTATTTCTGTAAAATAAAACTACACGTAATCGTCACTTTATTTGCACGTACGCTGCACGTCTATTTTACCTGACGTAAACAAGTCATAAACACTGCAAGGTGACAATTAATTTGACATTTATCTATCGTCAAAATTGAGCGCGAAATGTTTTTGTGCGATACAAATGACGCGAAGCTCATTAGGGCAATACGGCGAGCGTGCGACGTTTAGGTTTGCGTGACGAAATCTATAGTTATATATAAATACATATATATAAAATATATATAATACGAAATCTATAGTTATGACGCAAACGCAGTCAAGACGCGCTGCATAAGAATACGGCAATTGGGCGGCAGCTCTAACCAACGGAGGGATCAAAACATTGCTAGGCTGCAGTCCGAAATCGACTTTCAGCACTGTCAGGCCGCTCCAACGCGTTCGACATTTCGGAACGCGATTGAGCGGCCTGACAGCGCTGAAAGTCTGAAGTTATGTCAGGCAGAATTCGCGTTATTCACAAATATACAGGGTTATTGGAAATTATACCAGCAAGCCGTTGAGGGCTACTTCTGTGCACCTTAACTAACAACTTTTGTTCTACGACTTTTGGAAATTCGAAAAAAAAATGAATTTTTTGATGTTATGTAATTTCGAAAAACAGCTGATTTTTAGAACAAAGGTCATTTAGACTAAGAACAGTACATAAAACTTAAAAAATAAGTAAAATTTTAAGGTTAATGACCTCTCCGTGTAAGGAACTGCTGATTTTCAGGTAAACCTAACCTCAAAATTTTCGAAAAATGTTCGAATTTCCAAAAGTCATAGAACAAAAGTTGTTTGTTTAGGTGTACATAAGTAGCCCTCAACGGCTTGCTAGTATAATTTCCAATAACCTTGTATACACGGTGTAACAAGGGGGGTGGATCATCGATTGCTGGGGGTGGGGGACCTCAGTGCCTATCGATTAAACCCACCTGTATGTTCTGCAATATTTAGTGGTTCCTTCAAAAGTTATTTGGATTTTAGTAAAATATTAGTCAAAATCAGATTTCACCCTGAACTTCGCAATTACAGCCAAACTATCAGGTCTGCGATTCTGCCTTTTTTTGTGAAACAAGTTCAATAGTGGATCTTTTGTACCCCTACACCAATTAGAGTCTTAGATTTATGAAAAATCAAAATAAAACCATTACTACCAAGCTAGAGCATCATGTCGTGTGTTTGTTCGAATAAATTCTATTCTATTCTAAATTATAGTAAAACTATCGATAATTCGCCAACCCTACTATTTATGCCATACCCAGTCTACAGTGTGTCGTAACCTTTATAACTACAAACTACAAAGTAAAGAACAACAACTATATTCTTCCATGTTTCTATTTAGGAATCATTGCACGGTTCATTGAAGAAACTCATTTGCCTTAGACGGGAAAAACATTGTTGTTTGCTGAAGTATTTTACATTTTAACAACTTAGGTTTACAGTTGATATTACTTTGTTTAAGACTGGAGTGATGGTTTTTTTTGGAAAATAGGGCTGTAATTTAACCTATTTGATGTTTAGTGGTATTTTTTTTTACGAGCATTAATCTTATCCAGTCGTGTCCGCGGGAACATAATAATAATATGGCACGAATTAATGTAATTTTTAAGTGTTTATTGGACATTGTTAGGCGCCATAGTATCCATAGTTCCCCAGTATCTAGTCCATTACCATCCCATCACAATAGCCAAGTAGTTTTGTCCTGTAGATTATCAATAGTTTTATACAAACCGGAGGTTGTCCTTGGTTGCACTTTATAGTGTATACAGGGATAATCGCCGGTTTAGAATCCACCTCCTTGTTTGCTATTATGCTTGTAATTGTAAAGGGCCTCTACGTGTTGGCTTCGGCTCTAAGCTCGCTTTCCAAAGGTCCGGGGCTCCATAGCCCCGTGATACAGGACGTATAACAGACATATATGGCACTAATTATAATAGGGAGCGAATCTCAACAGTATTCTAAAAACGGCCAAGTGCGAGTCGGACTCGCGCACGAAGGGTTCCGTACCATTTTATTCTGTTTCTAGTATTTATTGTTATAGCGGCAACAGAAATACATCATTTGTGAATATATCAACTGTCTAACTATCACGGTTCATGAGATACAGCCTTGTGATAGACAGAAGGACAGACGGACATTGGAGTCTTAGTAATAGGGTCCCGTTTTTCCCCTTTGGCTACGGAACCCTGAAAGATGTTTATTCCAACGGCTTCTTGGTACAGGTGAACTACGAACCACAGATTATGTTGGTGCTGTTATTTTTCCCCTTTTTGAGGTTGGTTTTTAAGGTTCCGTAGGTACCTCAAAAGTTAAAAATGGATCACTTTTTTGTCCGTCTGTCTGCCTATCTGTCTTCCCGTGTGTCTCCACCGATTTTTTAAATTTATTGACTCAAAATTTTAAAAGTTTGCTTACAGTTTCTTCAGTAAACCTGTCTTTTCCTGAAGTTTCCAAGGCATTTCGTTTAGAAAACAGATAAGTATATCAAAAACTTCATCTTGCGAGAACATAAAAGCCACAGTTAAATGGCATCCATTAAAAACAGACCGTAAACTAGTACCATATAAACTACTATTAAACTGGATAATAGTGGACATAACATTTGTAATGTCTTTTCACTACTTGAGCATGTAAAATATCTGATTCAATATAAAAGAGAAAAAGATTTATCAAGGAATCTTTGCTACGAGCTACGATTTCAAAAAAGGAGGAGGTTCTTAATTCGTCTGTACTTATGTTTTTTTTTAAAGAATTTTTGAAATATCGATCTCTTAAGAGATTGGAAGGAAATATATTCTATTCCAAATGTCACTGATATCAAGTTTTTTGGGTTTTTAGAGGGTCACATTTCCTTTAGTTATTAATTGTGAGGAAAAAGGGAAATTAGGAGGATATACTACATAAATACTTTTCTTTTGTAAATATATAGGTACTTATAATACACAGAAACAACCATGCAGACCACCGACAAATATCTAAGCATAAATGCTTGTCTGAGGCGGAAATCAAACCCTGTGTGCAACGTATTACCACAACCTAAGCAATATACCGTTTTGACAACTATCGGGATTACATTGAGCCACGATTCTAGAGCAGAATACCAAAGTGAGTCAGTGGTGTTTCGATAGAAGAGTTAACATTAGGAGAATACCAATTTGACATGCAATGTCATATATTTATATTTGACATTTAAATGTCTATTACGATTATATCGACACTCTATTGAAACACAATTGTGTTAGCAGACTTAGGCCACTGGTCTAGAGGTATTATTCAGTAAGGAAATAAGTACAACCATGCAAGCGGAAAGTGCCCCGTTACGCGGTTAAGACCATAAATAATGATGGTAAGGCAAAATTTAATGAGCATATACATAACATACATATTTTTTTTATTAAAATCTCCGTTTTTCTAGATTAGAATGAAATTGATAGTATTTCGTGACCTAGATGTAGAAAAAAAAGAAGTATTTAAAATCACTTGTTTTTCATTTTCAAAGCCCAACTAGCTTCAAAAAAGCTCGGTGTTCTGGCGAAGGTGAGACGGTACTTCACGTCGGGACAGATGCTCAACTTGTACCAAGCACAAGCCCGCTCGTGCATGGAGTACCTACTGTTCTCACCTCTGGGACGGTTCGGCGAAATATCAGCTGGGCGTTGGAGTCAATTGAGAGGAGAGCCAGGAGACTCATCGGTGACGATAAGCTTGCCAACAAAAGGCTTCAGAGCCTGGAACATCGTCGCAGGGTGGCGAGCTTGTCGGCTTTTTACCGGATACGTTTCGGGGAGTGTGCAACAGAACTCCACGACCTAATCTTGTCATCTCCATTCTTTCGTCATACAACCAGGCAGAGTGGTGTGCGGCACCGATTCATGGTGGACATACCAGACGTTCGCACTAAGCGCTTTGCTTCATCATTCCTTATTCGTACTGCAAGGGAATGGAATCGGTTGCCTGCGTCTGTCTTTCCTGACGTGTACAATTTGGGTGTCTTCAAGTCGCGAGTGAATAGGTATCTTCTAGGGAGGCGTGTTACATCTTAGGCCGCATCGTCACCTACCATCAGGCAGGTGTGATAGTGGGTCAAACGCTGACCTAACATATGTAAAAAAAAAAAATCTTCATCATCATCTGACACCATTACACATATAGGAACTTCAAGAACCTATTAACCCCCTTGCAAATAAGTCATTTTTGTTTGAAGTTTTGCCATTATTCTTTGCCTTTAATATACAAAGTTTTAATAGGCGATACTAAGGAACACTAAGCGATTAAAGAATATAAAATGTTTAATCTTACTCCGATCTTAATATAACACGGAAAATGTTCAGTCAAGGTACTTATTGTTAAGGCTCTTTCACACTCTTAATTTTTTACCCTCTTTCATTTTCACAATTGATTTTTAATCAATAGATTTAAGTAACAAAAAAGTTACATTAGGAAATGTGAAAATACTTCTGATTTTTTTTAACAAAATGCCTTTTGATGCTCTTTGGCTATCTTGACCATGTAGGGCAGTTTATAAGACACCGCTACCGTGAAATGTAGTTTCTGGGATCAAACCCCATAATTAATTTCAAAATTGATTGGGTAGGTATATTGTGACTCAACTTCTTTGTTCCCAATGAAATTTGGGTCAAAATATACCCAATTAATGTTGTAAATTGTTATTAACTAGCGACCCGCCCCGGCTTCGCACGGCAATATTATGCATGTATTATACATATAAACCTTCCTCTTGAATCACTCTATCTATTTAAAAAAACCGCATCAAAATCCGTTGCGTAGTTTTAAAGATTTAAGCGGTCAAAGGGAAATAGGACGACCTCTGTGGCGCGTCGGGCGAACACCCGACTGCGACGCAGAAGGTTGCGGGTTCGATTCCCGCCGGGAACAAGTATTTATGCTGACCATAAATTCTTGTTTCTGGTTCTGGGTGTTTCCTATATGTATAATATGGATATATTTACAAAAAAAAAAAAAGTATATAAGTAAGTAGTTTATCCGTTATCTGGCACCCATAACACAAGCATTAAGTTGCTTAGCTTGGGGCTGGATGGCGATGTGTAATATGTCCTGAAATATTTATTTATTTTTATTTAATAGGGACAGAAAAAGCGACTTTGTTATATACTATGTAGTGATTGTTAATTAATTGGGTGGGTAATGTTGTTAATTAATTGGGTATATTATGACTCAATTTCTTTGTTCCCAATTAAATTGGGTCAAAATATACCCAATTAAAGTTGTCAATTAATTGTTAATTAATTGGGTGGGTAATGTTATTAATCAATTGGGTATATTTTGACTCAATTTCTTTGTTCCCAATGAAATTGGGTCAATATATACCCAATTAATGCTGTCCCCGGTGTGCCTCAAAATTTTTCGGGTAATTCTAGACCCAAATTTTATGGTGGGGCTCATTACCTCCACTTCACCATTCATACTAACTGAGCTACGTGAATAACGTAGCTGAAAACAAATGAAAGTAATTTCATAAAATTTCATAAAGTCGGGTTACGGACGATAATTTTACGTATTTTTCCTATTTTTTTCTTTATAAAAGTCTTCTATTTGTCACTAGTCACACCATAACACAAGCCCAGATGAGCAATATTATTAATAAATACTCTGAGTTACCAAGACGCGTCTGGTCATATTACCATGACGCGTCTGGTCATATTACCATGACGCATGACGTTACACAATATTACCGTGAAACTTTTTTTTTAAATTTTTTAAATATTGCAAGACATTTAACACATCGCCATCTAGCCCCAAGCTAAGTTACTAGACTTGTGTTATGGGTGCTAGACAACGGATATACTACTTATATACTTTTCTTTTGTAAATACATACTTAGAATACATAGAAACAACCAGACCACAGACAAATATCTAAGCATAAATACTTGTTTGAGGCGGGAATCGAACCCGCAACCCTGTGTTAGGCAGTCCGGCATGGTGACCATTGTGCCAACTGGGTCGTCAACCCATGTTGGGTGGGTGTGTTTGATAAGTGTTCCACCAATTTATTAGAACGTCAAAAAATATACACTTATACTCATTTTAGAATAGAAAATGGACCATCGATAAAATATTGCTTTTAATTCGATCTGAGTGATATCTACAACGCAGGTATTTTAATCTACATTGTAAGAATTTTAAAAATTGCTTACTTAACAGTATGAAAGTACCTTAAGTATACTTAAGTTAATTAACTTGAGAGGAGGCTATCAGTTCTCATCGATAAGTTCCCGACTTCGTTAAAAGAAAACAAGGTAAAGTTGAAACTTTTAATTTTCTTTTCTACACTTTTAAAGGAAGCGACTTCTTGATCGAAATACTTTTTTTTTTCGTTTCTGCTAAGTCACTAGCAGAGCTGTTACTGAGAATTGGGATGTTGGAAATTTTCAAGAAGGTATATTTTTAAAGTAACAAATTTTAATCTCCAATATTATAACGAGGACAGATTTTTAGTTGTTTTTTGTTTGCAATCGCAAGTACCTATTTCGTTATTATAAAGGTGTAAATATGTTCCGATTTGATCGGGTCCGGCTTCCAATTTCGAACTCTGAAGGGCGCTGTAACGCCCTAAAAAGCATGGATAAAGATTAAGCATAGATAAAGCATAGATTTGCAAGATTTGATGACAAACATCGGGCCAGGTGAAACAAAATAAAAGCTTGTAATTACACCTGTATTCAAAATTTCAATTGGTAACCGGGAAGTGGATCAAAATTAAGTTGCAAGATTCCAACCGAACAACCATACATACATACATTGCAAGTTAAATAAAAGCTTTTAAAAAGTAGCCAGCAGCGGTGTATAAATCATCCAGTTTAGGTAAATGTAAAGATGATCGATATAAAATGAAGTTGAACTGAGAGTAGGTATTATAGTCAGGTAGACCGGCCCATCAACTTAATGCTTCGACCCTCGACGCCACTGAAGAGCCTTGCAAACAAAGCCGACGTCAAGTATCTATTGATCGGGCAAAAACTACGCAGGTACCTATATACTATCTACCTAAATACAAGTTCATATAATCTATCTACGTACGCAGAGTCGTATTGGTCTATTTTGGTAGTTACCTTGGATTTTCGTGGGTTCGTAGATTTTCTTACGATATTCCAGTAGCTTAGTTCTCGACATGGTCGACTAAGCTAAAAGGGGGGTGAAGGTGCTGGACAAGCCTACTTCATCAAGGCACTACAGCGCCCTAAATAGTATTAGTCTAAATTAGATTTTTTATTTTTTTAGGATAACAATAGCTTAAAAAGGTACTTATTAGATATTATAAGAAAACAAAACCAGCAAGAATATAGGAGAAGAAGACGTTACTGCGCCAACCCGAAAGAAATAAAAAACCGGCACAATGAAGAGATGGATCTGATCAGAAGAAAATGATGGATAAATTGAGGTAATTGATTTCCAAACTGTATTTTTTCACATAAAATTCAACGAATGAAACTGTTGATTTCTGTCACTCAATTGCCTTTCCAAGAATAATTAATAATGACAAAAGGAAAAAATAGGTATTTTCAAAGTAGGTATAGGATCTTTAGGAACGAAGAGCTACTTCCACGTAGACCTGGAAAGAATAACTTAGTGGAGGCACTCTTACCTACTTGTCTAAGACATATTTTTCGCACCTAAATCGGCTCAGTCTGGTCTCTTTTGGGTAAGATCTTATTTGTTAAAGGAAGAACCTGCCCAGCTACAGAACAGATAGCCTTAAAGTTTAAAGCATTAGATTGTTTTCAGCTATCAAGGCTCGAGTATAGAGACTCGTGGTAAAGCTTGTGGCCTCAGCTCTTCTATAAAGAATAATGGCAAAACTTTAAACAAAAATTACTCGTTTGCAAGGAGGTTAGGAGCTTGAAGTTCCTTTAATGTGTAATGGCGTCAGATGAAGAATACGTGACTTAAAATGCTTATATCTTTTTTCCACATCTAGTTCACAAAATTATCAATTTCAATCTAGAAATATGGAGAATTTTATCATATTATTCCATTTGTGTATTTGATTTCATGAATTGTGGAAGGCTGTTGGTTGACGTTATCAATCCTTATAAGTCAGATTGCTGCTATGTGCTGCACATTCCATGCGTGGCTGTCTTTTTAGCCTACACGTAAGTTCCACGTAATGGATTGACTGCTAAATGATTCAGAACTGTTTATAAAGCGCACCATAACCGATCAGGGCGTAAGTTGTGAAAGGTGCCGGTTAAAGTTTTAATTTTATTTTATGCCTTTCAATGGTAGTGTGATATTAGTTCCGCCAAAGTCACGAAGTCCGGCTCAAGTTATAGAGAAGGCGTTTCGTGACTCTACTATTTTAGGGTAAGTACTTCATTATCTATCTTGATTATATCTTATCATGTGTGGAGACGCTTCGCCCCGCCATCAACAGATGGCGTTGAGTAGTTCTAGATCGCGTAAACGATTTTTTTCCGAGGATAAGCTCATGATTCGATTGAACTAACCAGTGGGCGGCCTACCGGGTATAACACCTGCCCGGTGGAAGATCTTTCCTTTGGAGATACACAAGTATTGAACTTACGACCTTCTTCAGCGAATAGACGTTACACACAAACATAAATACTTGAATTAAAAGTACTCAGTGTGATTATTATTTTCAACATGTTAGCTATTTATTTAGTTGTGTGAGTGGTATAAGCCGCCACCGCTACACCCACCCGACACGTGGGCTACTCATGTGACGTGGGTTCGATCCACAGGTTACGTTGTTATAATGTTTAAATAGTGCACAGATTTATAAACGTCACGGGTGGCGGAGACTTTTGAACGTTGATTGTATATACCAAGAAATATGTAGCTAGACTACTTTTTAAAGCCTGTGTGCTTTGCAATAATCTTTTTCTGGCTTTTAAGTCATTCCTTTTTGGTAACGTTAATTAGTATCCTTGTCACGTTATACCTACATTTTCTGTGACCTTTTTGAATATGGACGGAAAGTAATTAAGAAACGGTTTATAAATTGTTTTTCCGTGTTTAACTGGCTTCGGTTAAGCTCGCTCGTTTATTTACTTACAGTTTTTTTTTCGTAAACTTATTCCTTTTTTGGTTGCCGTTTCTTGCAAAACTTAGTTACTTAACTAAATTACTGGGAAAAAAAATAACTTTAAAAATTAGCTTTAGGGTTTTGTTGTTGTTGTTGGTGGTAGGTAGCGTGTTACTGTGTAGGTTTCTTGTATAATATCGGATACCAAAACTTCCAATAAAGGAAAGACATAAATATGTGTTATAATGTTTGGACTGTACATACACATAAAATAACATTTAAAAAAAACTAATACAGCGACCAGAAAAGAAATTTCGTCCTCAGCACGATGTTAGGCAAGGAACTCTAGCGTTGATTTTCAGGACGAACCTTACTGAGACGCACGAATCAAGTTTGTTGAGAGAACAGTAATAATACGAGTAATATATAAGTGATACATAATAATAAGCAAAAAATACAGAAATGGGGGTTACATTTATAAGAAGAAAACCTAATACTAATCACTAACATAGTATAAGACAAAGTCGCTTTCTCTGTCCCTATATCCCTATGTATGCTTAAATCTTTAAAACTACGCAACGGATTTGATGCGGTTTTTTTTTAATAGATAGAGTAATTCAAGAGGAAGGTTTATATGTATAATACATGCATAATATAGCCGTGCGAAGCCGGGGCGGGTCGCTAGTACCTATTATAAAAATGAAGAGTTTGTGGGGCTCCCCCTAGCCTAAGGACTGTGGGCAGCCAGGAAATACCCCTCAAAAACTCCACCGGTTTCTCTTTTTCTTATGTTGGGTACGCAGGCAGGCGCGAGCAATCTTCTACGGGCCCCAACAGCGCTGGTCTCAAAATACTCCGTCTTCATACGGAGTTTTAACCTCCGTAACTCCTGGACGCGGTGGACGAAACCTAACCTACTTAATCGACCATATCCAGATTAAATAACCCGTCTATACGTCCAAATCAATAAGGTCCACGATTAACCGCCCCCTAACTACCCCCCTACGGAAAACGGTCCCCCCATCAAAAACGTTTTACCTATGTCTAAAATCAACTAAATAGCGAGCCTAATGTATAAATAGCATCAAAATCGTAACAATTTCATCCAAGTAAGCATACAAAACCCTTTGATGATTCAAAAGACATCTCCATCATTGCAAATCCAAGCCTTTGATGATTCCCTTTCATTTCCCTTCTATCGAATAAACAGATTTGCCCTAGATCCCTTCACGTGAAACGTACAAAGGGCAGAAAGGGTAGTTTTTACAAAATGAACGGAAATAAAAAAGTAAATTGACCGTAACAGTAGTGGGGAAGGTTATTTGTAACGGGAAACTTTTTAGGTGTATTGTACAGTTGAATCGAGCTACTTGTACTTGTACTTGTATACGGGCTGTTTTCCGCGATTAGACCCTTTTTAATTGAGTCCTTTTTGCGTGAAGATGGAGTAGGCTTGCCCAGCACCTACTACCCTCTCAGCTTAGTCGACCATGTCCAGAGGAGAGAACTTGTCAATACTGCTGGAGCCAACTAAGCCGCGGGTTTCATCACGATGTTTTCCTTCACCGTAAGAGCAATGTCAATTAGCGCACATAAATTTTTCTTAAGAAAAATACATTGGTGCACGGCCGGCCTGGATTCGAACCCACGACCTTCAGAATGAAAGACGAGGTATCTACCACTAATCCAACACCGCTCTTCTTGAATCGAGCTATTTTTAACCGAATTGAAAAAAAAATTAGATGGTTCTTATTGGGCGGTATTTTTTTCTGAACGTAAGGCAAATAAAAAACTCTTTTTAGGATGACTTGCATGAATGTGCTTAAATAAATTTAGCTAAATTTTATTCTGGGTAAGGCCCCTCGCCAACGGCGACTTTTTGTAGCGATGCAGTAGCGATGCTGACGCGCGTTCGCATCGATACAGTCGCGATGCGATCGCTAGCTGTGTGCCCTCGCCCACATAACCACTATTCAGTTGCGATGACAAGCGATACCGTCGCGCTTCTGTTGCGATGCAAACGCGATTCAGTAACGGCACAAAAATGTGTGGTGGTCGCTACAGTTGCAAGATGGACTCCGTTGAGGCAACATTAGTCAGTCCCATATTACAGGACGGTTTCGAATTTCGTATGCGTTGCGTATGTAGCGCGTTGCAAATGCGACTAACGCGCGTAAGTCGCCCACGGCGACTCGCTACAAAAAGTCGCCGTGGGCGAGGGCCCTAAATGCATTTATCGGGTAATATTAAAATCTATTTTAATTATAATACCTATTTGATTTTTGTTGCAGAAGTCAAACTTAAACTTAAAAAAATCTATTAAAAATTAAACATGTTTAATCAACTGTAAAAGTGTCAAACTGATTAAATATTTTGGGAATTAATATAGAATTTAATTTTTGATTACCCGTTAAATGCATCACTATCATCACCACATAGTATAAAACAAAGTCGCTCTCTCTGTCCCTATGTCCCTGTATTCGGGCATTAAGTATACCTTAAACATGATTAACCAACTGTAGAAGTGCCAAACTGATAAAATAATATCAACCTTGTGTTTATTGAAACAGAATTTAAATTAGATTACCCTTTTCACAATCTCATGCAAGCCGCCCTAAATGATGATTTTTTTTTAACTACCCACTCCGGCTTTGCACAGGTAGCAGACCATAACGCCTACACTTTTGGGCCATATTTCAGCCAATTTACACAAAACCCTAATGAATTATACCTAAACCTTTCTAATTAATCGCTTCATATGAAAATCCATGCAGTATTTTTGAGTTTATCGCGTTTACGCAGACGCGGCGCGGGGGCTCCTGTTTTAAAATAAAAATATTAACCTTTTTTTCTGTTTTGCCTCCCCCTCGCGACCATGACTATTGCAACATAGTCGAAACGTAGAGGTAAGAGAAATAAAAATAGAAATACATGATTAAGACTCGGAAAAATAATTAATACTATGAAATAAAAAATATTGCAGGACAATCCACACAGCGCCTTCTAGTCGGAAGCTAAGCAACTAGACTTGTGTTATGGGAGCTCGACAACGGATAGAATACCTTTTTTTTTTTTTTTTTTTTTTTTTTTTTTTTTTTTTTTTTTTTTTTTTTATCGATGGGAAAATGCATTATTGCATCGTTCCGCCACCCTGAGGGGGAGGGGGCGACGGAGGTATGTGGGGCTGCCTCCAGCCTGAGGATGGTAGGCGGCCGGAGGCTTACCCACTAAAAACCCATCGGTGTTCCGCCAACAGTCGAGGTCCGACGGAGTACAGGTATGCTTGCGCAGGACTTCTGTGACTCCATCGGCGAACGGATAGAATACCTATATACTTTTATTTTGTAAATCTATACGTTATATGTATAGGTAAGTCTCTACATATTTCTATACCACTTGTACCCAGATCAGAAACAATTTTTTTTTTTTTTACATATGATAGGTCAGCTTTTGACCACTATCACACCTGCCTGATGGTAGGTGACGATGCGGCCTAAGATGTAACACGCCTTCCTAGAAGATACCATTTCACTCGCGACTTGAGTACCCCCAAATTGTACACGTCAGGAAAGACAGAAGCAGGCAACCGATTCCATTCCCTTGCAGTACGAATAAGGAATGACGAAGCAAAGCGCTTAGTGCGAACGTCTGGTATGTCCACCATGAATCGGTGCCGCACACCAGTCTGCCTGGTTGTATGACGAAAGAATGGAGATGACAAGATTAGGTCGTGGAGTTCTGTTGCGCACTCCCCGAAATGTATCCGAATATACTTACTTAATTACTTTTCATAAATACCTACTTGTTTGAGGCGGGAATCGAACCCGCAACCTTCTGCGTTGCAGGCGGGTATTCACCACAAAGGTCGTCAAAATTAATAAAAGTTTCAAAAAATATATTTTCGAGTAAGAGTCGGATTGGATCATTTGGATTTTCCTTTTTTTCTCTTTCAAAGCCATATTTATTCGCTAGTTAACATAAATAGCAACAACAAAGCACAATTTTTGCTGTAACAAATCTTGGTAATATTTCACCCCCAACACACCCCGACGAGGTGCAAAAACGAAATCGGCACGCATTCACGATTTGTTATTCTTAAACCTGTTAGGATGGTTCTACACTTGGACTGAAAAACGCCTTGAAAAGATTGCAACTGTATTTATTTTATCGACATTTTCGCAGTTAATTGGTGAGCTAAACCCACCTAATATTTCTATACTCTATCTATACATAATCTATCTTTATCCATATCTATATTAGAATCTATCTATACTTCCATAAAATATATATAAAATTCTCGTGTCGCGATGTTCCGAGCGAGCAAAACTCCACCTAAACGGCTGAACCGATTTGTATGAATTTTTTTAAGTATATTCGTTAGGTCTGAGAATCGAACAACATCTATTTCTTATTTTCTTTCCTTTTTTTCCCTTTATATTTTTTTTTGTATTTGGCAAAACAACGTTTGCCGGGACAGCTATAGTAATATTATAAAGAGTAAAGATTTGATTGTTTGTTTGTTTTGAATAGGCTCCGAAATTACTGGACCGCTTTTGATGAAACTTGGTATGAGGATCCATTGATTCATTGGGTCACACAGTCACACATGTGACTGTGTGACCCAATATTCTTACGGGATCGGGACTTACGTGGGCGAAACCGCGGGGAGCAGCTAGTATTACATAAAATTTAAATTCCTTACTGATTGACTCACTGACTGACTGACTCTGATACATAAACGCAGAGTTTTAGAAAACAAACAAACATACTAACTTACTTTTTAAGACGTTTCAATCTGATCTAATGCGAATACAAACTAGGTTACCCGTTCCTGAGAAAAGGGGTTGTGAGACACGGACAGACGAACATGAGATTTTATAAGAGGTATTTTTTAGGGTTCCGTACATCAGAAGGTAAAATTAAGGAACCTTATAAGATCACTTTCTTGTCTGTTTTACCTTTTGAGGTAAGGAACTCTAAAAATGTTGATTTTGACTTTGACGCTGTCTAATAAACGTCGCGTTTTCTTCACCAAATGTGTAACTACCTTAGCACGTACACGTGTCAATACTAGCATTGTACCCCGTCTCTGATCGATAACCTTTATATTTATGAAACATCAAAAGATTAATGTTTTCAAAGATTGCTACGCCCATACCAAGTGTGAGAGTTATTTGTAATATTGACGATTGAATTTATGTTATGAAAAATGTAGGTATTTTTTTCCGCGTGTTTTCCGCGGCCATTATTTTATTCCTTTCATGACATGAAAGTCTATTGAAATATAGATTGACAAGCTTTTTGATCTTTTTAGAGTTCCGTGCGTAAGGGTATAAAAATAACTAGCTGTTGCCTGTAACTTCTTTCGCGTAGGTTTGAATTTTTCTAAATTATTTTATTAGCGGATGCTTTTACCGAAAAAACATTGACCGTCAAAACATTGACCCACAAAAGATTGACCGAAAAAAACACTGACCAACAAAACTTTGACCGACAAAAGATTGAACGAAATAAACATTGACCGACAAAGATTTAAACATTGACAGGCAAAGATTTACCGACTAAGCATTGACCGAAAAAAACATTGATCCGTCCATTGGTTGAGATATACGTGCTTTGATAATATCAGTCAGTCAGTCAGTCAGAATTTTGAATTTATAATGTATATACAATGTGTTTCAGTGAAGGGGGTTTAATACGAAAGGGGGTTCTAGACGTCTAGGCGAACAACTTTTGTTTATGTTTTTTTTACTTTAGGAAATTCGAACATTTTTTTCGATAATTCTGAGGGATTTTTTTCTTGATAATCAGTTGTTTCATACAAAAACTTGAACGAAATGTTCGAATTTCCAAAAGTCGTAGAACAAAAGTTGTTGGCCTACGTCTAGAACAACCTCCTTTTGTATTAAAACCCCTTTGCTGAAACACATTGTATAGTATACTAGTTGTTCCTCGCGACTTCGTACACGTGGTAGTTTTTACCCGACTTCGGCGAAGCCAAAAGGGAGGGTTATGTGTTTGACCCGTATGTATGTATGAATGTTCATCTGTTCCCACGTAACTTCAACTCTACTTATTATAATTTAACAATAGAGGTATCGTTATTCTTAATATATATAAATCTCGTGTCACAATGTTTGTCCTCAATGGACTCCTAAACCACTTAACCGATTATAATAAAATTCGCACACCATGTGCAGTTCGATCCAACTTGAGAGATAGGATAGCTTACATCCCGATATTCCCACGGGATCGGGAGTTACGCGGGTGAAACCGCGGAGGGCAGCTATCTTAATATATATAAATCTCGTGTCACAATGTTTGTCCTCAATGGACTCCTAAACCACTTAACCGATTATAATAAAATTCGCACACCATGTGCAGTTCGATCCAACTTGAGAGATAGGATAGCTTACATCCCGATATTCCCACGGGATCGGGAGTTACGCGGGTGAAACCGCGGAGGGCAGCTATCTTAATATATATAAATCTCGTGTCACAATGTTTGTCCTCAATGGACTCCTAAACCACTTAACCGATTATAATAAAATTCGCACACCATGTGCAGTTCGATCCAACTTGAGAGATAGGATAGCTTACATCCCGATATTCCCACGGGATCGGGAGTTACGCGGGTGAAACCGCGGAGGGCAGCTATCTTAATATATATAAATCTCGTGTCACAATGTTTGTCCTCAATGGACTCCTAAACCACTTAACCGATTATAATAAAATTCGCACACCATGTGCAGTTCGATCCAACTTGAGAGATAGGATAGCTTACATCCCGATATTCCCACGGGATCGGGAGTTACGCGGGTGAAACCGCGGAGGGCAGCTAGTATTCTATATACTTAAACCTTCCTCTTGAATGACTCTATCCATTAAACATTAGTGGTTATGGTCTACTTTTGTATGAAGAAGTTTAACGATTTAAATCGTTTGATAAATTTTCGCGGTCTGTTACATGAACGTACAGTCACATTACCAATTAGGTGAATCCCACGTGACCCAGAGCTCATTCGCATATCTGTAAAAAATATAGTATTTACCTATTTTGTTATTTTTTATATTGTTTTAAAAAACAGAATCAGCGGTAACATTACTTTACAACCTTACAGATTTGCTAGTGAGCTCTAGGTCACGTGGGGTTCAGCTAATTGGTAATGTGACTATACATTATATGCACATACTGTCGCTGCGTCTCGTAACGGTGTCGCGAGTTCAGAGATTTTGTCTCATCTTAAAATATGCGTACCGCGCTAAAAAAAAGTTTTTACTACAAAAACCGCGTCAAAATCCGTTGCGTATAGTTTTAAAGATCATACCTAAGGACAGACAGCGGGAAGAGACTTTGTTTTATACTATGTAGTGATTAGATGTAGGTAGGAACGAACTAAGCCATCTTGATTAGAAGGTGACCATACAATAATCAAATTAATTAAAAACTTAAAGAGGCCCCATAAATACATCGAAACTTATTGGTCGACAATAAAAGGCACCTGAATAATATGGACGCCAATTGGAATTAAGAGGAATTTTTTTATTGGTGACGATACCAATGCAAATATGATAGATATTTTTTGTGTACGGAACCGACTCGCAATTGACGGTTTTTAGGATTCCGTACATCAAAAGGTAAAAAAAGGAACCCTTATAAGATCTATCGAGTTTCTCAGGAACGGGTGGACCTAGTTTTTTTTTATGCATGTGGCAACAAATGGAACTAACATACTGCCATATTGCATAAAGCTCAAATTTCATTAAGGCGCCCTCTACCAAAATGCAAATACGAATTTTCCAGAATTACAAAAATTTCACAGTAGAAAAATCGTTTTATCAACAAAGATAAAAAATATTTATGAAGAACGACCTGTCACTCTATTATCTATGGTTAAATTGTCCGTGACGATGTCACAGCCAACCATAGAGTACCTATACAAGTTGATTTATAACGATTATGATTTGAAAAGAGCGGGAAAATTAATAGAGTGATATTTTTAAAAGCATTTTATTCGCACGCAATGATTTCTGCGCCATTGCTCATTTTGTTAAAGTGTTTTTTTCTCTGTGTATAAAGGTTGTCGCCCAATATACTATTGGAGTCTTTAGGTAATTATGTAGGGGAGGCTATAAAGGCCTTTAGACACAACAAACGTAACTAAAAATGTCGTGGGGCACTTTGATACCCTTGCCTATCGATATGGAGCATTACGGTGAACAAATAATGCCTTCGCACCAGACCTTTGAAACGTCTCAGAAACGAAATATTTTTTGAAACATGGAAGGCATCACATTTATTTGAATATCCCGTTTCCGAGACGCTTTAGACGTTTGGTGTGAATGCATTTTTTGATCGCCGTAATGATCTCTATTTGTTATGTATGGATTTTAAAAATCATATTACATAACGTTTTCTTAAATATCCCGTTTCTGAGACGCTTTAGAGGTTTGGTGCCAAGGCATGTTTTGTTCGCCGTAATGCCATCTATCGAAAGTCTCAACTCAAAGAACATCGCGCAAAAATAAATGTGTTCAGATCGTTTTATCTTGTTGACTCAGGAGTTTGATTTTAATACACCTAATAGGGATTATAGAGCTCAGTATCTGGTATCAATTTCAACTTGCTAGGTCCATCCGTTCCTGAGAAAATCGGTGGTGACACACGGACAGACAGACAGCCAGACGGACATGAAAGTTATCTTAAAAAGGTTTTTTTTATACCATTACCTAAAAACACTAAGCCAAGCTCCCAAAGTAAATTTTAGCAACCGTCGTTGGTGAACAACAAATAAAAAACTTACTTTAGGATGATCCCGGACAGGCACGACGACTCTTACGCACACCTTGACTGGCTTGTCTCGAGTAATATCCAACATACGCCTCTCGCCTCGCCATTCACCTGGGGAGAAAAGAAATACTCAATAAATATCAGCCAACTGGCAGATCGACATAAATGAGGTCGATTCATACAAAGTCAAAGTCAATTTTTTTTATTCCTTTGGATGCTTAATAGGTACATTTGTATATGACGACCCAGTTGGCACAATGGTCACCATGCCGGACTGCCAAACACAGGGTTGCGGGTTCGATTCCCGCCACATACAAGTATTTATGCTTAGATATTTGTCTGTGGTCTGGGTGTCTGTATGTATATTAAGTATATATTTACAAAAGAAAAGTATATAATTAGTATATCTGTTGTCTAGCACCCATAACACAAGTCTAGTTACTTAGCTTGGGGCTAGATGGCGATGTGTGGAATGTCCTGCAATATTTATTTATTTGTTTATCATCACTACATAGTATAAAACAAAGTCGCTTCCCGCTGTCTGACTCTATGTATGCTTAGATCTTTAAAACTACGCAACGGATTTTGATGCGGTTTTTTTCGAAACCTGGCCGGCCGGCCGGCCCACCCAGGCCACAATCAAATATCTGTTTGAGGCGAGAATCGAACCCGCAATGCGAATCGCCACAGAGGTCGCATATAACTTATTCATTGTTGCAAAAAAGTTGGTGATCGCGACGTCGCGTCGTCGAGGTGAAATTACTAGAGCATAGACTAAATAATGCTACTAATAATAATAATTAGTACACGTACAACAGACATAATTAGTAGTAACGACTAATTAATATAGTTCAAAGGACCCATCTAGGCATCTACTAGCATATGTATTTTAACATCTAGTTCACATTATTGTATTGAAATTAGGTACATTGTTACAATATTACAATCCAATATGATTGTAATAATATTTGTAAACCGTGATCCTATGTTTAGCAGTCCTACGTAGATGGAAAATGGTTCACTTAAAAAATAAATCTCATCAAAAACTTAACTTGTAAAAAAAAACCAAGTCTCGCAACCCAGTTCTTCTACCTTAAAAAGTTGTGAGATCCATGTTCTGTACCAATACCAAGTCGGTTAATTTATTCAGTCCCTACTAAAGGGACTTTCTAAGTTATTTCGTAATACGCTAACTAACCTAACAACATCTTAAAGTGAACATATTATCAATATTAAAAACCTATTATGTTTTAAATAAATAGATTGACTTGGCAATCGCATGTAAACATAATGTATCTCGGAAGCAATACATATTATACAAAATTAGATTTTTTAGTGCATCATCTTCCTCTCCACCCCTCTACGACCATACTCATCACTCTTCTAGTCACATGCGTCTCTTCTCTTCTTATTACATGTCCATACCAACTGAAACGATTCCCTTTTATTTTAGTTTTTCAGTAACTGATGCAGGTTTTGTAACCTACAATTGGGCAACGAAATATCTTTGTATCTTTTGTGCTCATAATAAATAATGTGACTGTAAACTATTTATTTCAATGAACAATTGTACATTTCAGAGCCAAAGTTAATTATTAAACGTAGGTTATAATTATTAAGTAAACCGAACACGTCTGGGCTCCCGGTCCTCTATTCACTAACGCTGAATTAGATTGCAGTAAGCAACAAAGCAATTATTGTGGTCTTACAAATCAATTGTGGTTTGAAATGCTGGAACAAAGACGGAGGCTGACCACAGGGCCACATAGCTTTGCCTTTGTTCAGCATTTCAGTGAGTTTCAGAGCTTATACGGACTGTGGAATTAGTATAATCTGAACTAGGTCAGAATTTCAGAAACAGTGCTTTTGACAGAATTAAAACTTGGGAATAATTATTTAGTAGGAATAATGCATATCGCAAAGGTTTCTTTATACAATGACGCGATATAATTCATGCATGATGCGAATTTTGTTTCTATTTCGATCGTTTTTTGTTCAAATTGACTTTATTTCCGTTTCTATCGACTTTTGTTTCTGTTTCTATTATTTTTGTTTTCTGAAACAAAGGAATTTAGCTTTGTTATAACTTTTGCTTCTGCTTCGATCGTCTTTCGTTTTTGTTTCGATCGTCTTTTGTTTGATCGCGAATCAAACATTTTTAAGAAAATTGGATCACGTTTGTCTAATTAAAGCTTGGGTGTCCTATAGGATAGCGGTGCCGTCATATAGCGGCCGTAATACGGCGATCAATGACGTCACTAGAACATTTTCTATGTAGGTAAACAAAATGACGCGGTTTCCTAGAGTAGAAAATGTTCTACCGCTGTATTACGGCCGCTATTTAGCGGCCCCACTATCCTATAGGAAACCCAAGCTTTAAGGGGCGCGGCTACTGACACAAAAATAAGATAAAATCAAAAAATCCAAATTATTTATGTTAGAATCAGGCTAGCGTTTAAATAATTCAAAACGTACCTCTATTCTGACAGGAGATTGAGGTTATAGATGAAAAATAATACGGGTTCAGGGATCGCGAATTGGCGGCAGAAATGACAGCTGTCAAACGGGGATTAAAATATGGCGCCGGGAAGGTATGCCCAGCGAGCTATGCGGAACGAATATCGAATAAAACAAGGCAGGGATCGTATTGAATGTAATCCGTTATCTTGCACCCATAACACAAGCCTAGTTGTTTAGCTTGGGACTAGATGGCGATTGTTAAGTCTCTCACAATATATTTTAATTTTTGAAGTTATACTTCAGACGTGTTATGAAAAAATTATGTAAGTGAAATTTTAGCCCATCTGTAACACAAAAGTCACATCTTGCAGCTGGGTAACCCAAAAGAAAAACAGGTTGAAGCTGCGAGAGTAAAATTTTAAGATGCGCGCGTATTACTGTGACACTAAAGTAACTGGTTGAAGCTGCCCGCAAAATATGGATGATTTTTTCTTACGAATTTATGTGACATTATTCTTACGGTAAAGGAAAACATCATGATGAAACCCACGGCTTAGTAGGCCGCCCATTGTGCCATATTGTAAGGTAGTATTGTTTTTGTAGCAGAATGTATGTTAGAATTAAGGTTTATGTGGTGCAATGAAGAGTTTATGTATCTATCTATCTCGGTTCCTTCCAGCTGATTAAACTTTCTGGTCAAACTAGTTTGTCCAAAAGGAATAAATTTCCTCGTAGTCAAACTACTCAACTAAGTGGAAAACAAAACAGAAAAAAGACGATTTCCTCTGGACAAAGTCGACTAAGCCGAGAGGGGTAGTGCCTATAAGTGGTAGGCCAGGCTACTCTATCCTCACGCAAAAAAAATCCAACTAAAGACGTCTAGTTACGGAAAAATAGCCCTTAAACAAGTATTTTTGCCCAACTTTTATTGACGGCTATTTTTCTTACAGATCTCAGACTTACCCGTTTTTAATTAAGGGAGAACTCTAACGCCCTTTTCTCAAATTCTTCAAGATACTTGTCGATCTTTGTAAATGTAAATTTGAACAGAGAATATAGAGCAGGTTTTGAATACTGTACAATAATATGAATACATAGCAAATATTTACAAAGAACTGGCGTAGAAATTAGTTCAATCAAGGTTGTGATTGATTCACTGACGACTAGCAGCTGATTATAACTTAGTTTAACTTTATTAACTTAATAATTAATTTATTGCGAATAAGGGTACATCATAGTATTGGTGTTACAGAATAGTTAAAGAATCGACGACCTCTGTGGCGCGTCGGGCGAACACCCGACTGCGACGCAGAAGGTTGCGGGTTCGATTCCCGCCGGGAACAAGTATTTATGCTGACCATAAATTCTTGTTTCTGGTTCTGGGTGTTTCCTATATGTATAATATGTATATATTTACAACAAAAAAAAAAAGTATATAAGTAGTTTATCCGTTATCTGGCACCCATAACACAAGCATTAAGTTGCTTAGCTTGGGGCTGGATGGCGATGTGTAATATGTCCTGAAATATTTATTTATTTATTTATATTTACAAAGAACTGGCGTAGAAATTAGTTCAATCAAGGTTGTGATTGATTCACTGACGACTATCAGCTGATTATAACTTAGTTTAACTTTATTAACTTAATAATTCATATATTGCGAATAAGTGTACATCATAGTATTGGTGTTACAGAATAGTTAAAGAATCACCTTAATCAACCGTACAGTATAGGTTTGTAGCGTTTACGTTAACATTTAGCAAGATGATTACACATCTTTAATATATATAAATCTCGTGTCACAATGTTTGTCCTCAATGGACTCCTAAACCACTTAACCGATTATAATAAAATTCGCACACCATGTGCAGTTCGATCCAACTTGAGAGATAGGATAGCTTACATCCCGATATTCCCACGGGATCGGGAGTTACGCGGGTGAAACCGCGGAGGGCAGCTAGTTTCATATAGATGTTAAATTACAATTTATTAAAAGTAGTTCATGTCAGTTAATTCAATTCAATACAATGTCAAGATTTAAGTGGGTAAATATTAAAAAAATAATTAATATTTATGCAAATAATTAAGATTAATTATAAATTCATCGAACACAATTTCAATACTTAATTAAAACACTGATAGTAATCTGGACTTGTTCTTGTACTATCACTTTTTTGCTGGTGAACGACGATAGTATGCTCCGTTCAATTTTCATTTGTAACTCCAAACACAAAAGTTTTATGCAACAAAAATATTTGCGCTAGTGTCATTATCCAGGAAGGAAACAGTCGACTACGTTTGTATGGAGAGAGCGCAGGTACCCTTTCACCTTAATTGGACATGTAATCGGAGTATGGACCTCTGACCGTGTTATGTCACCCCTGAGGGGGTAGTTTTAGACATACCTAATAACGAAGTGGCTTAAATCAATACATCGCCTCAGGCTATATCCTAAGCAACTAGGCTTGTTTTATGAAAACATTAATATCAGAAACGAATCACAGAAAAAATAAAGAAAGAAAGACGACCCAGTTGGCACAATGGTCACCATGCTGGACTGCCAAACATAAGGTTGCGGGTTGATTCCCGCCTCAGACAAGTGTTTAATGTTTATGCTTAGATAGTTGTCTGTGGTCTTGTTGTTTCTATGTATTATAAGTAGGTATATACTATTTACAAAAGAAAAGTATATAAGTAGTATGTCCGTTGTCTAGCACCCATAACACAAGTCTAGTTACTTAGCTTGGGACTAGATGGCGATGTGTGGAATGTCCTGTAATATTTATTTAAGAAAAGCATTTATACAAACACGCGACTAACACAGAAGGTAGAAATAAACATGACAAAGAAAATAAATAAATAAAAAAAAAAACAGAAAAATGACATAAAAAAGAAAGAAAAAAGGGGAGTCGTGTTCTGACCCAAAATACAAATTTGTTCTACGTCGGGAATAGAACCGACAACCATCTACGCCGCAAACGTAGTCACCTACTGAACTATAGTCGATAAAACCTTGACAAGAAGCACCACAATCTAGAGTATACAGGGTAATTGGTAATTATATAAGAAAGCGATCTTTTATTTTCAGGCTTTTCGTAATTCAAATTTGGAAATCGAGATGTCAATTCGAAAATTAGCTGATCTTTCTAAATATTTTCCGACATTGAACAGCCCGCAGATCGAATAAAACCTAAACGAAGTCTTTTTTTGAAATAATACTAGCTGCACTCCGCGGTTTCACCCGCGTAACTCCTGATCCCGTGGGATTCTCGGGATGAATTAAGATGTAAGCTATCCTATCTTTCAAGTTGGATCAAACTGCAAATGGTGTGCATATTTGATTAAAATCGGTTAAGTAGTTTTTTTTTTTCTATCTTGTTTGGCCCCACGAACGTTATGCCATTTTCATCTTGTTCTTCATTTTCAGCGGGATATTTTTTATTTTCAGTTATGGCTTCGCACGGTTTGTGCATATAGCCAGTATCAAGTAATATTTTGCATCAAGTTATGGCCCGATTTACAGAAATCGGGCTCAAAATGTTTCAAGATGGTCAAGTCGTCAAGTCACAGTTTGTCAAGTCAGGGGTCATAGTAAAGCGGTGGCTACTTTACTATAACCTTGTAGGAGATTTTGGAGGCAACGAGAAAAGTCCATGTTTGACACTGATTTTTACTTTCACTACACTTGTGCACTTTCACGGAACTAAATTAGATAACTTTCCACCAGAATTATACAATTTAACTCGGTTTACAACTAAGTTTCGTGTAAATAAAACTGCAGCACGACATGTTGTTGGCTCGTTCCCGCCAAAATCGGTTAAGTAGTTTAGGAGTCCATCGCGCACAAACAACGTTATTTATTTATATTAGAATAGATTTAAGGAAGATTAGTTATCGGTCTCCTTTATTCTCTCTTTCTTGTTTTTTAGTAATGCGTGACGCGTTACATTTTGTCACGGCTAGGTGGCTCGAACCCGCTTTAAGGAACTTCGTTCCAAAAAGAATTAACGTAACAGCTGATTTTCGTGTAAACACAAACTTAAAATTTTCGTAAATATGTTCGAATTCCTAGAAGTCGTAGAACAAAATGTTGATTGTTAGGGTGCACAGAAATATCCCTCAACCACATTCTTATATAATTAACTATAACCCTGTATTGTACCACTTTATCAGTGAAATGTACGAACAGCTTAACCTTAATGCAGTCAGATAGCTGGTTAACGAGGTGTGCAGTGAACGCATATCTAAGTGGTTGCATCTACCTACTAGGTCAATGGTTTGTAACCTTTCAAACTTGTCACCTCATATGGCTTAAATAGGGAAGTTTAATAACAATTAGTTTTGTATTGAATGTTGGAAATACCACGTATTATACCATTTCAGAATCTCAATTAAATAGGCAACTTTTTTTTTTAATTTGGCACTAGGGTGACCATACATTTTTTACACCGGGAAAGATTAGGTAAAGTTCAGGAAAAAAAAATAAAAAATTGTGAAGTTTAAAGGTCCTAAAGGTCTGTCGGCAGAAAACTCTTAACAGGGTTAGACTCACCTTAGTAATAAGTTTATAATGTATTTCTATTTTGTTTGTTTCTTGTGTACTGAATATATTAAATAAATAATAAATAAATAAATAAGTTTGAATTAAATCTTAGTTTAAAAAAAACTTTCGATGTGTCATAAAAATAATTGTTTGCATTCGATAGCACATTTATCCTGGAGTACTATCCAAAAATCAGATTGGAATAATTCCTTCATTTGCAGTTTTGGCATCAACAAAGACAGAGAAAGGAGTGAAATTTTATTATTTTTTTAAATGGCGGATATCTCGGAAACCAAAAGACTTTCATAGAACATAACTTTCATTTTTCTGAACCGGCACAGTGTCCTCTATCCGTAGGTGCCCGCATGTCCATTAACGGGATATCGGGATAAAAAGTAGCCTATAACCTTCCTCGATAAATGGACTATCCAACACAAAAATAATTTTTCAATTCGAACCAGCAGTTCCTTCTTCTTCGTGTCGATAGCACAAATTAAAGAGGAGTATTGATGAGGCAGGGTCAAATCCACCCACTCCAGTGAGCTGCCAGGTCCCTGGCGTTGTTATTAGCTAACATCAGGTCAGCCAATGTACAGCTATATTAGGATTGGAGGGGCAGGTCAAGAGGTGAACCATAGTTTGCTCGGGAGCCCCGCAGTCGCATCGAACCCGGCACGGATCGATCATGCCCCATCTTCCCAGGTTCGCCCTGCAGCGACCAACCTGAGTCCTTAGTCTGTTGAGTGACTTCCACACTGTGAAAGGCAAGTCATGGCCAGCGGGAAGAGTCTCTGCAGGGTCCAGGAAATGTGGGGGAGCAGTTCCTGAGATTAGCGCGTTCAAACAAACAAACTCTTCAGCTTTATAATATTAATATTATACAGGGTTATTGGCACTAACACTCCCCACCTGCCCCTACCTACGAAACAGCAAGCGCACTAATTAGTCCCAAACTTACGAGATACCCCTATAATTTAACACCACCAATTTCCATCTCCCATAAATCATGAAACCACAATAAAATCAATTAACTCCCGGCTCAAGTTATGATGGTTCTTGAATGGAAACGTTGAGTGGCTTCTGCAAATTGACCTGTAGTTAGACTCGCGTCAAACGACGTAATGTAGAGCAAGAGAGTTTGTTTAGGTTGTGGCCGTTGTTATAGCGGACAACTGGCATTGGTACCATGTTCTTGGCCAATAACTCGCATGGTACCTACCAGTAGTTGACCAATAACTAACATGGTACAGTGGCCAAAGGACTTAGGGTGACACCGCACACATTGACAAATATAATGCGCCGCCCCTGTCGTATAGTCACGCATAACCCACACTATCAATTTAGTATTCAGTTAGCGAAAACTGGTGGATGTAACTTATTCACACATTCATTACTAAGGTTCTTACGATGCGCTCCAGTTGTTAACATTTGCACCTATTACTGTCATGGTACCAGTTGCTGATGCGTTCACCAATAACTGCTGTGGTACAAGTTGTTGACGCTTGCATTAATAACTGGCATAGTACCAGTGGCTGACGCTTGCACCAATAACTGGCACAATATCAGTTGTAGACGTTTATAATGAAATAACTAATAAAGAAACACTAAAGGAGGCGCTTTATTCTCATATTTTGACAAGATCTGTCACGACCAATTCACCATTTTACTGACACAAGTTTTATGCTGTCAAACGTTAAAAATACAGGAGCAACAGATGACCAAAATGTTTGAAATTTTGCAGATTTTTGTTTGATTTTTAGATATGGAACTGGTCCTTTCCATGATAAATTTCCAAGATATTTGCCAGTTGTTGCCAATTACTTACATCATTAACTCTCATGGTACCGGTTGTTGGCGTATGCATCAATAACTGATATGTTACCAAATTTTAATGCTGAAGCTTACACCATTAACAGTTAACGTACCAGTTATTGATACTTGCACCATAAACTGATATCAATATGAATGAGTTATGAAAGTACTTAAACAATTTTGATGAAATCTGGCATAACGACACATTGTTTTTTTTATCCTGGTTTTCTAAGAGATCGCGGGGCGTATTCAAAGTCAAATTCAAATTTCTTTATTAAATACGAATCACGCAATGCATTAAATCACTTTGTAGTTTTAAACTACACTTAGAAGCCTTTCAAAGTAATAACGCTCTCACTCTGACCAAACCTCAGACGAACCAAACCCTGATCCATTTCCCAGAAAGTTGTTCATCAAAGCAATCTAATCTTTATTCCGCTATATGAGGGCCCAAATTCGCCCGCATGCGGTCACTAACTTTGACAGCCATTAGACAACGGACATTTGAATTTAGAATCGTTCGGAAAGCTCCGTTAAAATAATTTTGTTAGACAAACAAAAAGTTTAACCCGCTTAGATCTGAATCTAAAGGGTTAGCACCATATGAGTATGGGGATTGGCTTAACCTAAATACCTAAGTCAATAGAACAGTGGCTACTAATAGCTTCTACACACGTCCCGATTTGGTCGGGTGCGACATACAATTTGGTCGGGTGTACAACCAAATCAGGACGTGTGTATCGTGGTGGGGCAGACTTAATTATTATTAATTGATCAAATTGGATACGCCCACCCGATTTGGTTGTATCCGACCAAATCAGGACGTGTGTATGCGTCGGACCCAATTTCGTGTTCGAAACAAACAAGTGAGAGTCGGACTCCCGCACGAACGGTTCCGTATCATGTTGTATTTGAGTCTACTTCATTTTTTTCTGTTTTTAGTTGTTGTTGTTAAAGCGACAATAATAGAAATTAGGTACATCCATCACGATTCATGAGATACAACCGGATGATAGACTGACAGACAGACAGACGGACGGATGGAACTGATAGACGGACGGACTGATGAACTGACAGTGAAGTCTTAGTAATAGGGTACCGTTTTTCCCCCTGAGGAACGGAACCCTAGAAACTACTTAATGACCACGATGTGTATCAATGTACTCTCGGGACGGGACGACCAAATCGTAACGTGTGTAGAAGCTATAATATGTAAAAATCTTCAATTAATAATTATTCCTCAACCTCTGCGGCGTAGGCGAATACTAGCCTGCGACGCGGATGGATACGGGTTCGTCCCAAAAAAGGATGACAATTTTTCCCATTGACTTTTTGTAGTCGCCTCAATCTTTTATATTTTATTTTTCAAGTTTTAAATCTATTGCAATGTTTGTCTGCCTGTCAACTGGCAGATCGACTTAAATTAGGCATATTCATATGTGGCAACGCTTCATACCGCCACCAACAGATGGCGCCACTAAGCCGATCGTAGATCCTAGATCGCGCAAGCGAAGTTTTTCTGAAGATACTAGTTCCAATGAACCATCGTTGGGCCACACTTGCCGGGTTGAAGATCTTCCCTTTGGAGGTACATACCACCAACTACCTCCAAACATACATTTTCAATATCTGTCTGCCAGTTCATGAAACAAACAAATGTCATGTAAGTAACAAAATGTCATAAAGTCTCAGGTTGGACAGGTGTCATTAAAATCGCCCAAAAGAGAAATGGTCACTGGTAAAACCAAATGACGGATGTGACGTCATAAATACCTCATGAATTGTAACGGATTTTGACCATTCAACCTCTTTGGTTTTCAGCAGAATTGCATTAAAATATTTTTTTTTTCGTTACACTTTTAAGTAACACTTACCACGTAGACAAAAAGGAACTATTTATATTTAACTATCAGCGCTCTGCGGTTGCAGCCGCGTAACTCCCAATTTCGTGGGAATATCCAAATATAAAAAAGGCCTATAGCCTTCCTCGACAAATGGACTATCCAACACAAAAAAAAATTCAGTTCGAACCAGTACCTAGTTCCTGAGATTAGCGCGTTCAAACAAAAAACTCTTCAGCTTTATAATATTAGTATAGATAGTATAGATTAAGTATAGCCTCATCGGAACAAGGAAAGCCCATCACAAACTCTCAAACTCGAAAATAAAACCGCAAATCTAAATCGATTTTAACAACCCAGCCAGGTGGAGAGGCGGACAAATTAGTGCACAACTACTCGTTAGAGAACTAGTTCCAACTGGTATTAACTAGTTTCAATCTAGTTACAACCGGTTGTAACCGGATATAAGGTACGAAATGGACGCCTCGTGCCGTACTGAGTCGTTCCTGATTCGATTTGCGGGTCAATGTTTTAAAGTTTTGTAGTTTTTAGTTTTTGGGGTAGAGAATATTGGTAGAATATAGATAAGAAGTTTTATAACTTTTTCAATTGCAATTATTTTGTATCAAATTTACAGGTTTTCAGTAAAATAGAAGTTTATTGCATTTAGAATTCGTAGCACTCTTCGTTGAAATATAATATCTACATCTCTATACACTTATATAATAAAAAGGAATGTTTTTTTGTTTTTTTTTTGTTTGTAAAGAATAGTCTCTTAAGGTTGAATGTTTCGTATCGCTAAGCAAAGTATTCCGCTAGATGGCGCTGTTTTCCCCGAAAGTATATGACGGAGAAGGTGTTCCATGGACTTAAAGAATATCGGTGACATCAGCAAAGCTGACGTCACCAATCCCATCGTCCACTTGACGACTCTTCGGTTAGTAGTTTTTGTAAGTGGTTTTTAGTTAGAAATATTAATGACGTCAGTGAAGCCGACGTCATCAGGTAGACCAATCTTCGATTAGGAGCTTCGTCTTCAAATAGTAGCTTCGATGGTGCTGAGTAGAAACCGCAGGTTGTAGGGAGGTCCGCTCGGTCTGAAGTCTGGCGCTGGAATGGCTTTCCTACTGTTTTGCGGCTGTATTTATAGTGATTTTGTGTTTAAGTCAATTGAATGTTTTTCAAACACTAGAATCTTGTTTTTAATAGTTAAATTCAATGTAAATCGATCTATCAATTAAATTCTTAACTGTTTATTATTGTAGTTTAAATTAACCGTTAGTTTCAAGAATTATTACAACGAAATGAAAACATGTTATTGCAAAACAACAATATTGTTTTGAATAATCAATAATTTCATGAATTCTAGATGAAAGTTAGTTTTACCAGTCAAAGTTTAGGTCAATAATCATAATTGCGCCGATACGGCCATTCTGACAGGCGGTGCGCGCTCTGCACCAGCCTGGTAAGAAAAGTTGTTGTTTTGGAAGGTTATTTTAGCAAAAATTGTTATTGGGTCTTCGAAGGGTTTCATAGGTTCTGAAAGAAATGTTTATTAGATTCTCGAAGATTTTTGTAGGTTCTCGAAGATTTTTTTAGGTTCTCGAAGATTTATGCAGGGTCTCGAAGATTTATGCAGCTTCTCGAAGATTTATGCAGGTTCTCGGCGAGTCTAAAGTTTTAGTACTGAGTTTGAAAAGTTGTTGTTCATACTCACTGAGTCTGAACAGTTCTATTGGGTTGTCGCAGATGCTTGAAGAGTCTGAAAAATTTAAGTAGTTCCTCGTAGATTCTTGGAGCTGTGGAGTTTGTCTAACATCTGCCGATACGGTTTCCTAATTACCAAATTGTGGAGCAAAACAATGTTAGTGGTCGGGAAAATGCCAGTGATTCGATGAACTGTGCAACTATAAGTATTGCAAGTTGTAGTTCATTACATCAAGTGTGTTATGCCACAGCTTGATTTCGTATAGTTCTTAATCATTATAAAATAAAACGAAACGCAAAGCGAAGTTAGTAGTCGTGAAACTGCCAGTGATTTGATGAACTGTGCAACTATACGTATTGCAAGTTGTAGTTCATTACATCATGTGTGATATGCCACATCTTGATTTCGTATGGAAAAAGCTATGCTCGAGATTTTCAAGTAAGAAGAATACTTCAGATCAAAGATCACAGTTAGGGACATAGTTAACGTGATTGTTAAGCGTAAGTAGATATTGCACAATGAGCTACGAAAGGTGGACGCTAAGACTGCTTAAGTAGCTCCACGAGAAAATTATTGGGATAGACCACCAATGACTTTAAAAGACTCTAACAAACCTTGATTTGTATAACAAGCAAGATAATTGGATATCCTAAATTTCGGTCTGTAGCGTTACTTGGCCGCGTAGCGCAGTGGTTATTACACCCACACTGTAAGCAGGAGGTAATGAGTTCAAATCTCGCCGCGGTCATAAATTTTGGCGATGCCCTTTTTTTTATTATTTCTAGATAAAAAGAAGATACTAAAAGACTGCAGGCTATGATTGAACGTCAATGGTTCAAGACGGTTGGTAGTGGAAAAAGATGATGGAGACCTACGTCCCAGATTAAACAAGGAAAGGCTGATAAAGTGAGATGGATGAAGTTTTTCAGTCTGCGCATTCGCTCGGCTTATTCCTGATATTATGCAATTTTGAGGTTTCTGTAATTCAATTTGAAATTAGTGAACGTTGCCTTCTAAAAAGTATATTGAATGTGTGCTGGTTTCAAATTTTCTGCAAGTAATAGTGACTTTTAGAGTCTTTTTAGTTTCTGTAGGTTTAAACCATAAGGGGTTCTTCTGTGGTAATATGATACCTAGGTGTAGATGACTTGCTCTGAAATAAATACCTTTAGCGTTTAGATATTGTAGAATTCGTATTTAAGTGGGTATGCTTTATTCGAACTGATGACGCATGTTTTTCATGGTCTCGAGTTCATCCTTATTATCCAAGCTGTCCTTGGTGCATATTTTTATTTTTTATAAAACCTAGTCGTGTGGAAAATACTCAGCAATATTCGTAGATGAGTAACAGACGTCTTTTCTAAATATCTTTACATTATCATGACTCACGAGGATATCTATTCTCAGATTTGAATGTGGCGATGAGATTGTTCGATGAAATTTAGAATACTCTCAGTCAGCGCAGCTGTATGAAGGCACGAGCAAATTCAACGACCTTGGACTGCTTCTATAATTTACGGTTTTTTTTTAACTAAGTAGGTACCCAAAACTTTCTCAACCCAATAAGGTGAGATTACCGTAGATAAAGGGCATAGCGGATCCAATCGATGACGTCACAGATGAATTCACTAGAAGGAAATCGAGCACCATGCCTACATGACTCGCCCAATATTATCACTATTCCGCATAATATTTTCTGAGCTTGAACATGGTAAGCGGAAGCGCAGTGGCCAGTTCCTTCGCTATAAAGATGTTCAGAAAAGACAAATGAAGAATTACGACATAGACCCTTGTGCTTGGGTGTTATTTGCTTCAAGGCGTCCGGAATGGAGGCGGTGAGTGCAGACTCAGATGTCTAAGTTTGAGGACGCGCAAAGGTGTGCTTTAGACGACAAGCGTGATCAGCTGAAGAGTAAGCCACCTTCTGCCATTGATTACAACTATGTAAACGGAGTTCTGACGTGTGCTTGCTGAGGATGAACCTTTGTAAACAAAATAAGTTACAAAAGTTACCTAAGGACGGAACATTCGAACCACAAGGGTTTTTTTTTTAATTTTATTTTTTCTAACAAATACCAGTCACTGAAGTCGAAATCCACTAGGAGGATGATGGTGATGGGGTGATGATGACATTATTCCCTTCTGCGGGTAATGGCATAGCTATGGTCGCGCAACTTGATAAACAAACGATGAAAGTTGTAGACAATTAAGCAAAGCCTTACTTGCAAACCAAGCCGAATGCTACACTGTCTAAAAAGGCGTGACCTACATACAGCGACAGGTACATTGACATGACCACATCACTTCATCTTAATGTCTTAGGTATCACCACAAATAACTAAATTCTTCTAAATCAAGTCTATGTACTAATTGGATTTGAACAGAACCTTGTTTTCTTTTGAATGTTAAGGTCATGGCAAAATACAGTGACTATAGACAGTCGACATAATTGATACCTCAACATCTTATTTCACCATAATATTCGTTCTATGAAGACATCGCTGGTAAACAGAACTCAAGTTTTATGACCCCTAAGTATCAAAGTAAGATTGGGTCCATGTTAAGAAAACAAAAGTAGAATAATAGATAGGAACGTTGGAGTACACCATTCACTATCAGTGTACCGGCGTGGCGTCTATAAAATGAAATTTATCTACGGTAGCTCTGTGAACAGATGAAACGAACGATCGCTATTAAGCACCCTAGCAGCTGTCAAGAATCGCAGATTTAAAACCCGTGATAACTAGTCATTTAACTATACTGGGGCAAAACGACCGAAGAAAGTTGTTTGCATAAGAATCATTTAGTAGATGACAGGAATTTTTACTCACGAATCGTATGTGAAGCGGGTGAAATGAATAAACAACAATTTTAACGAAAAAAAGGTTTAAACTTTCATTTAACCTTCATTCCAAAGTTGTTTCTGACGTGCCTTAACAACTCTTTACCCATTGTTCCGTAGAGTGGACATTGCTTAGTTATTTCTGTCAACTTCATTGGCATGACGCAGTGGGGTGAGTGTTGGCATATGACTCAGAACCTGACTCCACGTCACTCATTATTTTGAAGCAAAATAAGGACGCAGTTAGTCTTCTCGATATTTAATTTTGTCTAATCAATAATCTGATTCACAAAATCTCAAAGGATCCGCGTGATTTAATTAGATTTAAATCTCAAAAATACAGTGGAAGCGGAACGTGAACAGTTCTGTCTGTGGTCGAACAAAAAGTGAAGCTGTTGCTAACTTGTTTTTTAACACAAGATTGCCCTCTGTTTAAATCAAACCCAAGTATCGAAACGACAATATTACTTCGTACATCAGCAACACTGAATTTACGAAGTTTCCATGCACGATAACAGATGGCGCTTCTAACTCTGCGACAGGCATATTAACATTTGCGGGTAGTTTTCAATATCAACATAGATATCGTGAATCTTGGAACATTTTCATCACCTTGTCCCACGGTTTGCTGTGGAAGTCTCACATACACGACGGTGGAGGCCTCTCTAAAACGAGTAAAGTCTGGATTCGAGGTTAGTGAAGCATTCACATTGAAGTGCGTTATCCTACACCTAATCAACGAAGAAGAACCTTCGCTTCTCAAGTTGTGATTACTGCTGATGTAACTCGGCTGAAACTCATAATTTTCGGCGAATTGTTGGGCAAAACTAATTAATCGTCACTGCGAGAACGTGGCGCATACCGGGTCGACCTCCTTCTGCGAGCTTACTTCCGGTAGGAGCTGGTTGACTGAAGTGACACAATCGATGATGATGAAAGTGTTAATATAAGACCCTCTAAGTAAGAAGAATCGGAGCTTTCTACCTGTAACAGATGAAATGGTCAATGTGGATCAGGATTGGATGATTGTAGCTTGACGTTCTTATTATTAAATTCAGCTGGTGAAACAACAATGGTTTAACATTTCCTGTACCACTTTCATTATTACTGATGATTGTGGTGAAAGCCCATCCATAAATAGATCAACTACCGATGCCGATGGTGATGCTGGAAGTTATTGGTGCCATAGGTTATGAAGCAGAACCCAGGCGGGAGCAGCAGCATGGTTACCTTGGATGCAACAGATGCCCCAGTGGTTACAGAGTTTGTTGGTTGATATCAGGTGGTATACGAGCTGATGAGGAAGTGGTTTAGGATCGGATTCCGTTCCGATCCCACTTCTGATGACGGAGAAGGTGTTCCATGGACTTAAAGAATATCGGTGACATCAGCAAAGCTGACGTCACCAATCCCATCGTCCACTTGACGACTCTTCGGTTAGTAGTTTTTGTAAGTGGTTTTTAGTTAGAAATATTAATGACGTCAGTGAAGCCGACGTCATCAGGTAGACCAATCTTCGATTAGGAGCTTCGTCTTCAAATAGTAGCTTCGATGGTGCTGAGTAGAAACCGCAGGTTGTAGGGAGGTCCGCTCGGTCTGAAGTCTGGCGCTGGAATGGCTTTCCTACTGTTTTGCGGCTGTATTTATAGTGATTTTGTGTTTAAGTCAATTGAATGTTTTTCAAACACTAGAATCTTGTTTTTAATAGTTAAATTCAATGTAAATCGATCTATCAATTAAATTCTTAACTGTTTATTATTGTAGTTTAAATTAACCGTTAGTTTCAAGAATTATTACAACGAAATGAAAACATGTTATTGCAAAACAACAATATTGTTTTGAATAATCAATAATTTCATGAATTCTAGATGAAAGTTAGTTTTACCAGTCAAAGTTTAGGTCAATAATCATAATTGCGCCGATATATATTTTTATTTTATTTTGCTATAATTGACGTGGAATTAAAGTATTTGTATATATGTTGCCTATTTTCTAGTTTGCTCTGAACATATTTCAAACATAATTTAATTTTTTTGGAAGTCACATTTTAATGTATTTCCAAAGTACAATTTTTAACTCTTGTCACGATATAAATGACACGCACACATACAAAACAATAAACTGTAGCAACTATAGACTATAATATTTGACGTAGTCCTACAGATACCGATTGGTGTAGTCATTGAGAGCGGCGGGGTAGTGTTCTGAAGAGCCCCAGTTCAAATCTCGATACAAATAGAATTTTTTTTTGAAAATATATTTTTGAATAAATTTTCTAAAACAGGATCAATTTTATGGTAGGTACTGTTAGTAATCATTTTTTTTTAAACTAGGACGAATTCTGAACGATGCAAATTGTACTAGGTCTGAATGGAAAGAGAAAAATAAAGACAAAGTAATGTACAAAAAGGTTTATTTATTTAAAATTAGTTCTATCTTATCATCTTATATCGGGGACTGACATAGCCAACACTTCGACCCCTTGGGATCGATTAACGCAGTGATCCCACTAAGAGGAAAAATCCTATGTTTCTCCGGTTTGGGATATGCATTCCCAAGGAGGCCCATGGGTCTCCTTCGCTTCGCCACTAAGACGGCGCATTCACACAGGATGTGCTCCATAGTTTTTCTGACATCACCGCAGGTTCTGCAGTCAATATTAGAAATTATCTTCATTTTTAAAAGCATGTCATTGGTTTTGTAAAGCCATGTCAAGGCACCAATCACAGCCCATGCTTTGCTTTTTCCGTTGTTCAATATAAATTTAGAAGCCCCTCTGGGCCTGCTACCTATGAATTTCTTCGAATGTAGTAGCCCTTCACTGATTTCCCACTCTTGCGTGTGTTTCTTATCAACTTAATCCTTTACGGCCTTTGTGATTGTGCATGCAGGCAGGCCCGTACCACATGAGTAAATAATACAACCAGAGACTAATGTGTCATACAAGGCTCTCTGACAAGTCCACTACTACAAGCTTGACGCGCGTGTGTGCTTGAGCACTGGCGGCCCGTCACGTACGGAGAGAAACCGGTATATACTGGCTCGGCCAGTGCCCAAGTTCAGGGCTGTCACACTTGCATGCGAGCGGTAAACATCACGCGTCGCATGTTTGTTTCATATTGTTTGATAAAATATAGTGTTATTAATTTGATCTTAAGTAGGGAGGGACTGAGTGTGGACCATTCTTGTGTTATGGTGACGAGTGACGAAATAGAAGACTTGTGAATTCTAGTATGTCAACGTTTATCTATTTAACGTTCGATTCTGTGACATCATAGTTTCCCGGAAAGCCATAAAAATTTCTGATTTAGGTATTATGTTCATCATTCATTTATTTACCTACTAGCTGCACCCCGCGGTTTTACTCGCGTAAGTCTCGATCCCGTGGAAATATCAAAATAAAAAGTAGCCTTCTAGAAAAATGGACTGACTAACACAAAAATATTTTTTCAATTCGAACCAGTAGTTCCTGAGTTCAAACAAACAAACAAACTCTTTAGCTTTATAATATTAGTATAGATTAATCATCAATTCAGATTACATTGTTACCGCGTTAAAATAAACGCCCATAATAAAAGACACTGATACTTACACATTTTATTTGGAACGAAGTTCCTTATCGCGCGTTGCGAAAAAAGAGACGGAAAAAATTAAGACCAAAAGATGTAACGACACTTTTTGCATAGAAATCAAGCCAGTTATTTTCGTTTCGTCTTTCTATTTCGCATTGAACAGTGTGGTGTCGCGACGATTATTTACAAAAAAAAACGTAGATATAAAAAAAAATTAAAAAACAAAAAACTTTAATTTATTACAACTCCTTAACGAATTAATCGAAAGGAACTTCGTTCTATCCGGGTGTCCCTTGCCACCTCTCAAGTTTTTTTTATTTAATATAATCCACCTGTGCCAACCCTACATGATTATGTCACAATTACGTATTCATTTTGACAGCTCCGAACAACCTTAGCCTCTGGTCATCTCTACTCATGTGCCCGTACATGGTTCTGGTCCAAGCATAGCACTTGCCGATCCTGTTCTTGCAGCTCATCAGTCTTCTCATTTCCTGCTATTCCTTCATGGCCTGGGACCCAGAGTAGTCGTAGTTTGTTCCGACGGCCCAACTTGTGTGGATAGGTTACCCACCTTGTGAAATAATTCAATCACTTACAAGACACTGAAATTCCCTCAAGGTTTATTTTCAGTAGGTGCTCAGATGGATGATACTTTAAACACAATAGTAGGAATATATTAAATGATTATAATATTTTATTTTTGGTTTTTCTATTTACTGACTACTTGACATCTCTGTTGACTCTCCGTTGCCTAGGTAACAAGCGCGCATCTAGTGCGAGGCAAAGTATCGACTGGGTGTATGTTGCCAGTGTGTACAACAAACAGTATCAAAAAAACAACAAGACTGCTTGGTTTGTTTCTCGCGAATTACTATACTTCATTTATATTTTATTATATTTTTATACTATTAATTAAATGCAAACAAGTACAAATGTTTATTTATTTATTATATACGTAAAGTGATAATTTGATAAGTCTATCAAAATAATGTATAATTCAAGTATCAAAAGTGACGCGACAGTGCCAAAAGTTACATAAAATCTTGCAGGTGTAGGTCTGGCAGCACTGAGTTGAATATCATGCAATTGAAAATATTTTGATTTTTTATTAGACAGATTAGACGGAGAGGCAACGTCGCCCTTATCCAGCAAACTGTGTTGCGGCTCTGCTCTAGCGTAATTGCGTGTTCCTGCTTCCACACACAACGCGACAACGTCGCGTGTTTCCACACATCTATGCGTCACCTCACACTATGACCATACGTCAATATAACCGTGCACAACCACATACGTAAAATTGGTCTCTTTTTTCACGCTGAAACAGAGTACTTCCTGGACGTTAAACAGTGATATTTTTGGTCTGCCCCTACAATAGCTTAAATTAGGCCTACTTTAAGTCATAATAAGTTAAATATCTCAGTATAAAACGTAGGAATATCTAAAACATTTAGTAGGGAAAACGTACCACCTTAAACTACAGGACCTATTTTTATACAAAAATATCGAAAATTAGAAGTGATTTTTTCGAATCAAAATTAACAGTCATTTTTTTTTAACATGAATTGAACATTAAAATATGCTGAGTAAGTATAAGACTTTTTCCGACTAAATGAATAAGTTACCTACACACTTAATGACCCAAAAATAGCATCTTCCCTCTCTTATATTAATAATTAACTTGATGAAGTTTGTCAAGAAGTCTCTAACTTAATTATTGATAAGGCCTTTGAGGATATAGCAGACGAACGGCAAGAATAGCACGAGGCCCTCGAGCGACTGCAGTTTAGCACTTCTATTTTACTTCTTCATCACTTCATATTTTCACATCATATTCTGAAAAAAAAAATGACGAGGGGAGACTTTCTTCTTCTTTTAAAGTCTGTTAAATTAATAGTTTCATTGCGGACTCGCGAAGTGACAATCTAAAATTATTTAAGATTTAGACGTACACAAAATAGGCTTAAATTTGAACATATCTCGCCTGATCGAGGATGTAGTATTTCCGCCTAGAAAGAGAACAGCATTCCTGGACGACATGATGGAACGCTACGTGTCACTTGGCACCATGACTTTGTCCGGGGTTGGTGTTAGAAGGCGGACAAATCTTAATCTTAATGTTTTCTGCTGCTATAGGGCTCCCCGGGGATTATGTGTAGAACATCAAAGGCTACGGATGCGAAAAAACCTGAACCTACAAACCGCACTTTAAATATTTAGCTAATAAGAAAACTTAACCAATGTTCGAGCAGCATGGCCATTTATAGATATACCGATCGACAGTCACTCTGTAGAAGCGTTACTTCTTTATTTTTCATTCGTTCATTCGTTTTCGTTCATTCGCCTGCAGAGCCTTCTTATTCCATTAGAGCTACCTAGTTAGGTATATACTCATTCTACACGTACGATGGTTTCTCGACAAGAAAACTTCGGAGAACAATTTATTAATATTTGTATAAGCCGGTTAGCCCTAAGCCAGAGGTTACAAGGGTAAGGGATTCATGTTGTTTTAGTTATTATAAAAATAAAATAATAATAAATATTGCAAGACATTCCACACATCGCTATCTAGCCCCCAAGCTAAATAACTAGACTTGTGTTATGGATTGCTAGACAACGGACTACTTAAATATACTTTTCTTTTGTAATATATACATAAAATACATAAAAACAACCAGACTGTAACAGACAAATATCTAAGCATAAATACTTGTCTGAGGCGGGAATCGAACCAGCAACCCTGTATTTGGCAGTCCGGCATGGTGACCATTGTGCCAACTGGGTCCTCAAATTATTGAAGTAAAAATATCTTTTAGCGCAGTACGCAAAAAAATTTTTTGTTCCTCCATGGGTCGAAGGGTCACTCAGACTTAGAGAACAGTAAATTAAACTTATTAAATAAGTATAATCTTAAGGTTAATGACCTCTCCGTGTAAGGAACAGCTGATTTTCAGGTAAACATAACCTCTTTTACAAAAAAATGTTCAAATTTTCAAAAGTCGTAGAACAAAAGTTGTTTGATTAGATGCACAGAAGTGGGTCTCAACCGCTTGCTAATATAGTTACCAAAAACCCTGTATAAACGCAGCCAATTGAGAACCTTCTCCTTTTGTTGTCTGTCTGTTAAAACTCGGATAAATATGTGTACAAGCAACGGTCAAAAGTCTTTGCCCACTGTAACGTTTACAATCCTGTGCAGCACTATTTGAACATTAAAATAATGTTACATTTGGAACGAACCCACGTCGTCGCGTCGGTTGGTATAGCGGGTAGTGGCTTATACCACTCAAACAACTAAAGTCATAGCTAACACGTTGAAAATAATAATCACACTGAGTATTTTTTTTAATCCAAGTATTTTTGTTTGTGTGTAACGTCTATTAGAAGATCGTAAGTCTAATACAATGATAGTTTTATTGTAGCAAACTGATAATTTACTTATGACCCATACTGTACAAAAACCACAGAAAATAGTTTAATAAAACCAACTGAGCTGGATTCACAAGCGTAAACACAATAAACAAGGCCGTATAAACATTATGCCATAAATTCAGCATAAATGCTTGCGTTAGTGCTATTCTATGTAATCACATAATTATGTTCGATTGACTGAGTTTGGTTGATTTGAGCATAATAATTATTCAAACTAATGTTGTCTCTATCTATGTAGTCTACTTCTTATCGTATAGTGGTGTGGCTCACCGATTGTTAGAGTTTTCAGATCGACTTAAGGCCTCTAACTTGACCTAACGGCTGCTACTAGAGGTAGCAACTGGGACCAACGGCTTAACGTGCCTTCCAAAGCACGGAGGGGCTCACGGAAACACGTTTTTGCCACACTACTAATTGGTCACCCATCGAAGTAATGACCGCGCCAGGCGTCGCTTAACCCGCACGACCGTAAACGATCAGCGAGCGTCGCTTAGCTGTGAGCTCACTACTTATGATCTTAACAGCAAAATATTGAAGTGCCAGGATACTTCGATTAGCTACTCGCTAAGGTTTATCGACTAAGCTTGAAATATTTGCAGTAGGTACTCTCGAGGTGCAATCCTGTAAATCACTCCAAAGATCATTATCAGATCTTCACCATCGGACCACCCGTGAGAAATATCCTTTACAAAAATCAAAATTAATATCAGTGCTTAATCAAAAAAGTTATGCTATAAAACGACAGTTGAATTGAAATCTTCCTTCTTAGTATTTTCTAAGGTCTTCGCGACGTGTAGCGTAAACTCATCAAAACGAAATAAATTTATGAAATGAATTTATTGTCTGTGGAACTAGGTAAATAATAGATGTTAAAGATAAAAAACAAAATAGCTCTATATAGCTCGCAGAACTGACAACCGCTGGGGAGTAAAGGTTCTCGAGTAGCGGCCGCGATGTGTTGGGAGACCAGCTGCCCGGTGGACCGACGACATTGTGGCGGTCGTGGGTAGTCGGTGGATGGAGGCGGCTCAGGACCGCTGTTTGTGGCGTCGTATGGGGGAGGCCTATGTCCAGCAGTGGACGTGTATGGGCTGATATGATGACTCTAGGTCCTGCCTCTTGGGCTAACAAACACATAAATCCTTTTTTTACATTATAAAACAAAATATTGTATGTGATTATATCCGTTAAATTCAGTTTCATTATCTCTTTTTTAAAGTCGGTTAAAAAATAAACGGTGTTTATCGAGTCTAAAAATAAACGCCTGAAGCTCTCTACATCTTCAGACGTTTGCGGTTCGCTGGCGAAGTTACCTTTGAAGTTGTAAATAGGTATCATATTCTACTTCCATACCTATAGGTAGAAAATACAGCTCTCATTTTAACAGTAAGGTCCGTATTAATAAACCGAACTCAATATCGATTTCAATCTTGAGTTTGCTCTTGAGTTGTTGCGCTGATTAATAAACCTATCTTAAGACGCGATTAAAGAGCGACGTATCACTTGAGTCATACTGTATTAATAAATCAAACTCAGCTCTCAAGATATGTCTCAAGATGTAGTTTCGTGAACTCAAGTCTGATTGCAGGTCATACAAATGTTACATTTAGTAAAATATTTTCACATTAAAACAAGTTGACAGCAAAATATGACGACACTACCTACCATAGGGTAAGAACATATCATTCAAGGTAAGAACAAAGCGTTACTGTCATTCAAGGTCGCTCTCAAGATCAGTCTCAAATCTCAAGAGCGATATCAGCCTGAGTTTTATCTATTAATTAACGCCTAACTTAAGATAGTGACCACATCTCAAGACTCACTCGATTGATACGCACTCAAGATCGATATTGAGAGCGATTTATTAATACGGGCCTAAGACTAAGCGGCAAATTACCTTGAATCTTATAGTTTCATTAAAAACTACACAAAGTGTAATTATTATCCACTAGCGACCCGCTCCGGCTTCGCACGACTATATTATGCATGTATTATACATATAAACCTTCCTCTTGAATCACTCTATCCATTAAAAAAACCGCATCAAAATCCGTTGCGTAGTTTTAAAGATATAAGCATACAACAGGGAAATAGGGACATAGGGACGGCGAAAAGTGACTTTATTTTATACTATGTAGTGATAGTTATAGTGATTTGTGAGTATTTATTTATTTTTCGTAAATAATATTTCTACTTACTTAATAATATGTCTATTATGTTTCATTATGTGAGATCTATATAAACATTTTTTTTTTGTTAGAGTCAAGCAACTATGTTATCGCTTAAACTGCTGGTAAGATGGGACACCCTAACCAGCTAAAATAATATTGATTCCAGATGAGTGGTTGTTTTTGGATAATATAGTCTCATGTGATATAGTAGTACTTAAGTGAAATGTATTGAAATGGAAATCACGGCTAAGTAAGCTTTAATTGTTAGTGAATAGGACTGAATCAATTATTCTAAAAAGAGATTCTTCGAAAAATTGTTGTGACGGACAATTACGAAATCCTACATTGCGCGTGGCCCGATTCGCACTTGGCTGTTTAGGGTTCCGTACAAAAGGTAAAGAAATGAACCCTATAAGATCACCTTATTTTCCGTCTGTTTATTTTTTAATTCATTTTTACTTAAAATACCCACCAAACGCATTGTAATCACTTCACTACGTAGTATAAAACAAAGTCGCTTTCTCTGTCCCTATATCCCTATGTATACTTAAATCTTTAAAACTACGCAACTGATTTTGATGCGGTTTTTTTTAAATAGAATAGAATAAATAGAATAGAAAAACATTTATTCTCAACAAAAACACAATGAACTATATGAACTATAAAAACAAAAACTAAAGGCTATTAAAACTATTATTATATAAACAAATTTAATCATTTTTAATAGATAGAGTGATTCAAGAGGTAGGTTTATATGTATAATACATGTATAATATAGCCGTGCGAAGCCGGAGCGGGTCGCTAGTATAAAATAAAGTCACTTTTCGCCGTCCCTATGTCCCTTTGTATGCTTAGATCTTTAAAACTACGCAACGGATTTTGATGCGGTTTTTTTTAATAGATAGAGTGATTCAAGAGGAAGGTTTATATGTATAATACATGCATAATATAGCCGTGCGAAGCCGGAGCGGGTCGCTAGTATTAATGTAATAGTAGATATTATTGGCTAATACCTATACGTATTTTCCTTACGTTTGTTATTCCAAAGATAGAGACAGAGTTATATATAATTAACTACGTATTGTGGAAGTGTGGAAACACATTCTGTGCCGTGGTAATTAGTTGGTACGTGACTTGAGTGTATTTCAGCACCTTTCTGTCAGTGTGTATGTTGTAATGGGAACTTTTATAACACTGATATAACGAGAGATGTATGAGGACTGCGAGGGTGTGGCTAAAATACGTAAATTTCTATAACTATTATACTATTTAAGTTACTGTTTTTTTAAGCTATAGCTTTTATTGCGGGCTTTGAGCGCAGCGACCGAATCAAGAAATTCCGTAACGAAAATAAAACCTAACACCCCCCACTCCGCCTAATATGTAGCTCGGCCGATGTATATGGTACGACTATATGAAGCTCGCATGATGCAATAGCTTTACCGCGGCAGTCCCCGAGTTATTGATGTTTTTTGTTTTTAAATGTAGGTATTGTAATTTACTTTTAGTTTCATTTGTTTTTATTTACGCCCGACGCAAAAACGACGGGGTTATAAGTTTTAAGTTTGACGTGTCTCTGTGTGTGTGTCTGTCTGTGGATCCACGGATGAACCGATTTTGATTTAGTTTTTTGTGTTTGAAAGGTAAATTAGTCGGGAGTATTCTTAGCTATGTGTGATCAAAATCGGTGTAGCGGTCTTAAAGTTATCGGGGATAACAGTCAGAATTATTTTAACAGTAATTAGGTTTGGATTTTTATTTGTGTAATAGTTTAAGGGTCGAAAATGGCCTGAACTGTTTCGGGAAAAGGATGGTACGGCCGTGCCGCCTTTTTGCTCGACTTGGCGGGGGCACTGACGTGCCCCCAGATTTTTTAGAAATTATTTTGGGATTTATTAACTATTGAAACTTATGTTTATAAGTTTTTTGGGCATTCGTATTGAAGGTCTTGGCAGACTGGGTAGACCCAAGAAGTGCTGGCTTGACGTCGTAAAGGGTGATATGCGTGCAAATGACCTTCTAACCAGGATGCCGAAGATCGTGCGAAGTGGAGGCGTAAAAATAGAAAAGCGGACCCCGGGCTCTCGAGAAGGATGTAACCGGGAACATCGCTCGGATGATGACGTATTGCTCGCGTCTGTGGGATTTAGTTCTAGATGTTGGTGTGACCCCTGAGTGGTGCTAAAGGAGCAATCTCCTGGTGGGAGCCTCCAGCCTAAGTCGTATCGCACCTTCACTCGCGTCCCTCGAAGGCCCCCGTTTATTTAGGGGTCTTTTGAGTCACGAGTGTATAGGTATCTTCTAGGGGCGCGTGCTATATCTTAGACCGCATCAGCACTTACCATCGTGTGAAATAGTAGTCAAACGCGACCTATTTATTATAAAAAAGTAAATGTTACGAATTTATATTAACACTAGCAAACCGACCCAACTTCGCATGGGTAGCAGAAGAAAACCCGTTCAATAAAGCTGCTAGTCGGCATAGGCGTTAATGAATTAAAACCACCAGCGCTTCAGCCAAGTTATGCTTGACTGTGGCTTACAGCTGAGCCAATTTCGTTCCAACCACGGGAAAACTAACCACCAACTCCATAAATGGGGACTAAGGGAGTCACCACAGTGCGATTGCGGAGCACCTGACCAAACCCTTTCCCATGTGGTAAACGAATGCCCACTTCGCCGTTTTCCCGGTGGAATGTCGGAAGTTCATAAACTTACAACTGCCGCCGCAAGTTAGCTGAAAAACTTGGATATAGAAGTTTGATCCACGCAGGATGAATGCCATACGCCATGATGATAGCTGAGGTCAACCCATTTGGGCAGCACATGGCTTCTTAAATATTCTTAAGTTTAATGTATGTTTTTTCCTTATATCTTCGTTGTATAAGTTATCTATTTCTTTGTGTGTGTTAATGTAAAAGTTGTCGTGTGCCTGTTTGGTACAGGCACACGACAACTTTTACATAAATGTTATTCTTTCTTTCTTTCTAAAATTTCCAAAATCCTTTCTTATCGGATGCCTACATCTTAAGAGGAAAGGGGCATGGTCATGGCAGTTATAGGTTTTATGCCACAAAAATATTTGCTCTAGTGTCATCCAGGGAGGAAACAGTCGACTAAGTTTGTATGGAGAAGCGACCTTTCCTCCTAATACGAGCAAGCTTGAGTGTTAAATTTTTTTGTCCGACAGGTACGTCTACTAGCTTTGATATTTTATCAGTCAGTCAGTCAGGACTTTGATTTTTATATATATTTAGTAGCTGGGAAATATTTTAGAGAAATAAGATCTCAATTTAAATTATACCAAAAATGTGTCTGTAAAGATATTGACAATTTGGAAATTCTTTGTCGTTTCTGGAACCTATCGTACTCAAACTCTATTTTACTAATTACGGATTAAATTTCGATAGGCTTTGAGACCAAAAGGAAAACTCCAAATTATCGGAGATCTCATTAAATACGTAGATATTGTGATCAAAATCCGTTCATTAACGAATAAACTGTTTATAAAATAAAAATATAAAAATACAGCCAGCAAAAAAGAACAAAATAAAATAGTTTTTTTTTAATTAAAAGCATCATTAACAGTAACGTTGGTTTCTGTGTTAACAAGGGTTGAGTGAGATGCGGGTTGAGCGGGTTTATTATGAATGAAAAATAATAATGTAGCGTACGTCAACTGCGGACTTTAAATCTGACGATGTTTCTTAGTATATAACAGAAAAACGATTGTTTATGATTTTATTTATATATTTTTTATTATTCAAACTTAAAATACATTTAAAAACAGAAAAAAAATATATATTATAATAATAGTCAGTTGAAACCGACTTCAAAAAAGGAGAGGAAATTTCTATCCAGTTCTTAAGTTCTTTTTTTTTTTAATCTCTGTTCGGGCTTCATTGCTTATGAACCGACTTCAGTGATCATTTTTTGTTGGAAAGGGAATATGCCTTATAGTTTTTTTAATCCAAAAGATTTACAAATCCATTCATCCAGTTGAAGTATTTTAGCCAGATCTCAAACTATTCCGTTGCATATTTTTACAAACAAATATTATGAATTCTGTATGTTTGTCTGTTGGCGAAAATAGGCCGATCGTTTCGTCAGGTAGTCTGATTCTACGTTATGAATGAGAGAAAAAGTTAAAAATAATATTATTTGTACAAAAAGTTGAACGAGTTAAAAAAATGTTTGCAGGTTTTCCGTTTGGGAGTGACGCCCTACAAGTTTTCTGAATGACGTCCGACGTTTAAAAGTTTTATTTGGGGGAATTATTTGAACAAATCAAGCTCTGTCCAAACCTTTAATTTGAAAGTAGGAAACAGATTTGAAATTGGTCGATGGTTACCAAAGAACAGATAAACGATATTTTTTTGCTCTCGGTCGACCATTGGTTTAAAAAACCTTACCTATTTTTTGACAGTGACAGTGACAGTTTTTTGACAGTTTTAACTAAATGACATCTAACCCTCGGTAGCTTACAGATAGGTTTTTTTTTACCACACAAAACAGATTGTGACAAGTTTACAAATATACATATTATGTACCTTCGCCTAAAAGCGGATGGTTAATAATATGATACAAATAAAAAGTAATCACTATCGTAACACAAAACAAAGGAAAGTTACTGTTTGATGATTTAGCGTCTTGTGAATCTACGTTTGTATTATAGGCATTACAGTGTTTTTGTAGTTATGGGTACTTCTTTAGGCGCATTATGAAAAAATGATGAGAGTGAAATTCTAAAATGCGCGCGCATCTGTAACACAAAAGTCACATGTTGCAGCTGCGTAACGCAAAAGTAAAACAGGTTGAAGCTGCGAGAGTGAAATTTTAAGATGCGCGCGTATCTGTAACACAAAAGTCACATGTTGCAGCTGCGTAACGCAAAAGTAAAAGCAGGTTCAAGCTGCGAGAGTGAAATTTTATGATGCGTTCGCATCACTGTAACACTAAGGTAACAAAGCTGACGAAAGCTTTCGAGTTTTGTATCACTGTAACACTAAGGTAACAAAGCTGACGAAAGCTTTCGAGTTTTGTATCACTGTAACACTAAGGTAACACAGCTGACGAAAGCTTTCGAGTTTTGTATCACTGTAACACTAAGGTAACAAAGCTGACGAAAGCTTTCGAGTTTTGTATCACTGTAACACTAAGGTAACAAAGCTGACGAAAGCTTTCGAGTTTTGTATCACTGTAACACTAAGGTAACAAAGCTGACGAAAGCTTTCGAGTTTTGTATCACTGTAACACTAAGGTAACAAAGCTGACGAAAGCTTTCGAGTTTTGTATCACTGTAACACTAAGGTAACAAAGCTGACGAAAGCTTTCGTTAGCTTTGTTACCTTAGCTGAAGCTGCTGCCCGCAAAATAAATATCAAACGGACGGACCGACGGACAGACAGGCGGACGTATAACTTCTAGAAGTATAATGTATCTTGTTTTCCGCTTCCGCTCGTGCCTAAAACCTAACCAATTCGGCATGCAGTCTCTATTTTGCATCCGGATCGCACTCCAAGTGAATAATTCAACCGGCCCATATTGACCCGGACTACTTGCAGGTAACCTGGCCGGACCGGGCTTTATTTGACGTTGAGGTTCACGTGTAGAATAAGTAAGTAAGTTTGAAGGGTTAATCTTGTGTGAATCGACCTTTGGTGGACTCCGCTTTGTTTTGGAGACAATTTGCGGTCTGTTGTTGAGTATAGGTATGTTGATTTTGGGATCGGACAAAAAAGGTTTGATCTGTCCCCTTGTTAGCAACGAGGGGACAGTTCAAACTTTTTGACCTCTTAACAGTTTCGTCTGTCCCCCTATACTTATTATTATAAAACTGAAGAGTTTGTTTGTTTGAACGCTAATCTAATCTCAGAAACTACTGGTTCGAATTGAAAAAATATTGATCGGGAAACTGCGAAACGCTGCTAGTCAGTAATAAGGGGACAGATCACACTATTAAATCGAGATAGACGGGTACAATAAAAATTGTACCAAAGAGTTGTAACATTTTGGCCTAATAAACGATCAGCCATTTGTATAAGCGGCTTATTTTCTAACCTACGGCAATGTATATAGAACACATGAATACAAACATAAAATGTCATGTCACAAAATCTCGTGATTTTTAGATTTGCCTGTTATTTGATATATAAAAAATATTTAAGATTGTTTTTATTTGCCACATAACAGGAAAACATGAAAAGATTATAAGTATTAATATCTTCTATACATCGCCATAACTTGGAAAGGTGGTTGCACAAAAGAATTAAAAAAAAATGGGTGTGTGTATGCTCGTCAGATGTTATACGTCCGTCCGTCCGTTCGTTTGATATATATTTTGCGGGCAGCTTCAACCTGTTACTTTAATGTAACAGTGATACGCACGCTTCTTAAAATTTCACTCTCGCAGCTTCGACCTATTTTACTTTTGTGTTACAGATGGAGGAGACAAATAGCCTAATGTTTTTCGTGGATATTTAATTTGGATCGATTTTTTTTCCTGACGGTACACATTATCAATTAAACATCATGCCAGTGAAACCGCGAGCTGCAAATTTAAGAGAATAAGTGTCATACGATTGAAATAGAAGCTCCATTTTCTTTTTTCATGAAAAAAATAGCAATTCTATTGTTAGATTCTGACGCATACGTCATAAATGTCATTTATTTAAATAAATCAACACAATAAAATGTTAAAAAGTTATGATGATATTTTTATTTTTAAGGTGTACTAATGGAAAAACAGTCTATCCATAATAATCCAGATACATTTTACTAACTGCGCTCCGCTCTTCGTTAGTACCAATGAATCAGTGTATCCTTAAACCAAGTTTTATCAAAATCAGACTAATAGTTTCACTGCCTTTTTGTTACAAACGCAAAAAAATCCTTCCTGTTAAGAGTAAATGTAAGTATATTTTAATTTGTATTTTGCATCCAACATTTTTAGCTAGGTACAAAACTATTGAAATAAGTACTTAATAAACATATTTCTATTCGTAAATCATTAAAAGTCCTTCATTTTTAAAGCAAACAGGTAAATTATCGATATATTAAATATTGTAATTTCGAAATAGCTTTTTTATCACAGTTGCTCATAAAGTGGATCTTATTAAACCGCTTTTAGGCTCATAATGCAACGTAATACACGCGTGCGATAAAAAAAAATCCAACTAGTGTTGGAAAATAATACGTCATCCCGATATGTCAAATACGTATCTTACTGCTAATCTCATGTGCTGCTAATGACATATAGTAGATGAAACATTCTTAAGGACATCGTTCAAATCGTACCCAAAAATTAACGTGCCGGCCACAAAAAAAAATGTTTCTATCTTGTAGAGAATAACATTTTAAATAATGTTTAATAAGGCAACAAAGAGCTACGATGAACCATCGTTGAGTTATTTTACATTGAAAACCCAAAAAAATGCATTTTGTAGAGATCCGTTTGACCACTTCTAAGATATTACTACAGAAAAAATATAAAAATAAGTAGTAAATGGATAAGTTTTGTCTGTTTTTATTATATTTATATACATAGGTATATCCAATAACCCTTTCAGAAGTTATAGTGGGATCTTAAAAGTGGTCAAACGGATCTCTATAAAATGCATTTTTTGGGTTTTCAATGTAAAATAACTCAACGATTTTTGATCGTAGCTCTTTGTTGCCTTAGTAAACATTGTTTAAAATGTTATTCTCTACAAGATACAAATAATTTTTATTACTGGCCGGCATTTTTTTTTTGTGGGTATTTTTTGTTAGAAACATGAATGATCTCCTTTATCTGGGTTATACTGTTTTGATGTATAGAAAAAGGTACCATCCAAAGAGTTTTTAAGCCTTGCTGGCTTAAAACTCTTTGTTGGTACCTTTTTTCTTCTTTTCAAAAGGTTGTCTCTAAAGTCTGCGAACGATAATATTACGTAATGACGTCTTTGAAAATAATTAAAAATTGAGTTTTGTTTTTTCTTTAGGTACTTACATAAATATATTTTTTTTATATATTCTGTTTTTAATGAAACCCGGAACTAATATATTCTGTTTTTAACCGCCGACGCAAAAACAAATGAAAAAAACCCTAAAAAAATATTGTATGTCAGACGCTGTATAGGTTAAAAGTCTTTTGCCTAGCCTTTCGGGAGTGTAATTAACAAAAAATAGTAAACATAACCTAAAATTCTTTAAAACTTTTTATTATTAAAATTTTAACAAGTCTTTTTTTTTATTCGCAACTGTGATAAAAAACGTCGTACGATACACGTGTGAATTGATCATTCCATCTCGGCTTTTGCCACGCTCGCGTTCCGCTCGCGCGTCATAAACCGCCTCTATGGAATGATCAACTTTCCACACTTGTATCGCAATGTACTATTTCTGTTGTCTGTACCTTTCGACAATAAATTGGCAATTCGCCAAAGATATGATGTTGATGAGTCTCGTTTCTTTTCATATAATAATTGTATGAAATAATATTATTTACCTCATAATAATATTATTAGAAAATGCCAATTTGGTTACGATTTAGTATGCTCCGGCATAGTATAACTAAATAAATATTATAGGACATTCCACACATCGCCATCGAGCCCCAAGCTAAGTAACTAGACTTGTGTTATGCTAGACAACAGATATAATACTTGTGGCGGCTCGCCACTACGACAACCTCCGTGCAGACACGCCAGCAAAACCTTGCGCGTGTTGTCTACGGCTGCCTTTGAACTTGGAACCAGCTACAGCCGTCAGCGTGCAGCGATTGTCTTCGCTAGAGGAAGACTCGACCACTCTCGCTACAACCGTCTTCCGCGCACGTCTCTCTCGTTATTATTGTCGGTCCTCTACACCAGTTCTTTGTACATACTTTTACGTTTTTATATATATTGTTTATTACCTACATTTGCTACGGAGTTTCATTTATAAAGCTAGGCCAACATCCCCACATACTTATTATATACTTTTCTTTTGTAAATATATACTTATATACTTGTAGGTATAACACAAGTCTAATTACTTAGCTTGGGGCTAGATGGCGATGTGTGGAATGTCCTGCGATATATTTTATTTATTTATTTAATTTATATTTTAATTTGACACACACGTTGGAAAACTCAATCCGATTTTAGTTAACAAAAAAAACTTATTAGAACCATTTAAGACTTTTACACGGACCAAGTTGCGGGCAAAAGCTAGTAGTTATAGGAGAAAATCGTTAAATGAACTGTAAATTCGATTTGAAACAGTGATAATGTGAATATTGTGTGAGAAGGATATTAACTTATTTTTATTCGCAATTTTCATTGCGACCGGAAATTACAGAGCTCTTTCACTCATGGTGGTACCCGCGTGTTTATTGCAACGGGTTGCTATCCAATAATATACTTTAACTAGCGACCCGCCCCGGCTTCGCACGGCTATATTATGCATGTATTATACATATAAACCTTCCTCTTGAATCACTCTATCTATTAAAAAACCGCATCAAAATCCGTTGCGTAGTTTTAAAGATCTAAGCATACAAAGGGATATAGGGATATAGGGACGGCGAAAAGTGACTTTATTTTATACTATGTAGTGATCTATCCTACTAACCTACTAATATTATAAATGTGAAAGTTTGTGTGTGCGTGTGTGTGTGTGTATGTATGTTTGTTACTCCTTCACACAAAAACTACTGGACCGATTGCGATGAAACTCGGTATCTAGATAGCTGGAGACCTGGATTAACACATAGGCTACTTATATCCCGATATTCCCACGGGATCGGGACTTACGCGGGTGAAACCGCGGGGCGCAGCTAGTAAATAATAAATATCAAAGTCCTGACATGGTCCTCTGACTGCTAGATCAACGCACAGCTCAAATCAATTTGGTAAAACATAGCTAAAAGAATAATGGCAAAACTTCAAACAAAAACGACTTGTTTGCAAGGAGGTTAGGTTCTTGTAGTTCCTGTAATGGCGTCAGATGCTGATGAAGAAAATGAAAAACACGTGACTTTAAATACTTATAATATGTTTTTTCCAAATCTAATTCACGAAATATTATCAATTTATTCGTAATCTAAAAAAACGGTGAATTTTATCATATATTTTTCTATTTGTTAAAGACTTTTGCCTTAAAAATTGGCAAATAATTTAGCTAAGGGATTTTTATGCCAACATCTTTACAATAAGGTTAAAAAGTTTATACGAAAAGTCGAAGGTAAATGCAACTTTCAGTTTTATCAGTAAGTTGATCAGGACTTTTGTCTAAAACAATTGCCAAATACTTATACCAAGGAGGCGTCCATAAATTACGTGAGGTGTTTTTTTAAATTTTCTGTCCTTCCCTCCCCCCCTGGTGAGATTTCTCTAACAATAGGTGAGCCATACCACTATAAGAAAGTATTACGATATACGATAAAATATAAGATTAAATCTGGATTAAATGGACTAAAATAGTTTTTTTTTTGTTTCAATCAGAAAAAAAATTGCGTGATATTTGCCGAGACCCCCCCTCTCTCCAACGTAAAATTAGATGATATTCGACTCAACCCCCTCCCCCCTTTAAACATCTCTCGTAATTTATGGACGCCCCCCAAGAGACTTTTATGCCAAGATCTCTACACCAAATTAAATAAGGACAAAAAGTTCATACGAAAACTCAAGGATAAATGCAGTTTTTGCGCTAAATTCCCCAGATTATGAATTTAGGGAAAGGTGTCACGAATATTCTCATTTTCCCCGATTCAGACGATTCAGTTTGAGAGAAAATGCTTTAACCTACAGCAAAACTATATGAAATAAACGATACAACTTTGTCAAGAGATATTCATAACCGGAAGTACGAACAAAGCTTGAAAATGTTCGAAATTGAGATAGTTTTTCCTTTTGTATAGTTCCGGATGCAATAAACTGGGGAGTTATTTTGTTTTGTTTGAGTAGTTGAGGCACAGTTGAAGTGCGTCGGGTAGGGTAGAGAGATCGACATATATTGAAGGCCTCTCGTCTCGACGCCCTTCAAAAATAGCTAGCTAAAAGTAAGCAATTAAAGGCTACTTTTTTGACAGCACATCCTTTTTTCTACTAATTTTTTTCCTAATAATTGTTTGGATTTTTCTCTCAACGTCCTTCCAATGGCTAGTTAAAAGTAACAAGAAAAAAATCCGTAAAAATAGTTCTATTTCGGTTTGCAACATTTGACCTAAACAAACACACATACATTTCAAGTTTAATAAATATTTGTATAAAAAAAGTTTTTAAAAAGACGTGACAAAAAAGTGTTAAAAAAATCGATCACCAAATAAAGGGTATAGACAAGATTTTGTTAGACAGAGTTTTGGAAATATCGATACGTATCCAATTTCAACCCCCAAAATCAAACCGCCACAAGACCTATTTTCGAAAAAAAATATTTTAAATTTTCGTATTGTTACATTCGACACGTACGCCCCGAGGTGTTTGAACATCGCAATTTTTGGCGGGAAAATCAAGATTTTTATTTGAAAAACTGTCCCCATGGGATATAATCGTTGAACTGGAAGTTTGGAACGAAATGAGAGAAAAAATCGGATTATTTGAGGCGCAGTGGGCGGACGGTTTGCGACGCAAGTTGTGGTTTCGATTATTGCCATGAAGGAAAAGTTCGTATGATTAAATTCTGAACTACAAAATATTATCCATCATAATAAGTAATTAATTTCGATTGTCTCTTCGTCAGAGTTGGGCGCAGTTAACTACAATTTGTAATCTGATTACTAACTACGATTAAAAGTAGTTAACTACATGTAGTTATGATTACATGTAATCACAGTTTTTTGATTACAGTTCCAGACAGTGCCAGACAGTTTCAGACAGTTCTACTCAGTGACAGATGGACGGACAGACAGACAGACATAACAAATTAAATAATTAAAAAAAAATGTGGACCTCCCACACAACATGGTACCTTCGTGAGCTATTCCGACTCGTACTTGCCCGGGTTTTAACATAACATTATTGTAAATGTAGTTAAAAAAAGTAATCACGTAATCGTGATTGAAACTACAAATTAATCAAAATGTTTAACTACTTTTTACGATTATTGTAAGTAGTTTGTGATCTGATTACTAACTACTTTAAGTAATCGTAGCTAGTAATCAGTAGTTAGATTACCTATTAGATACCTATTGCCCAACTCTGCTCTCCGTTTTGATCGTCTTCTATTTCCGTTACGATGTTTTTTTTGCTTATTTTTTTTATCGTTATTTGTTTTTTTTTTGATCGTTATTTGTCTTTTTTACAAACATCTTTCATCTTTGTTTCGGTCGTCTTTCGTTTCTGTTACGATTTTAAAATGTGACCTATTTATCTCCCTGACTTTTAACGTATCCTCAATACATAGCACATTTCATCAAACTCGCTCCAGTATTTTAACAGCCTCAGCCTATACTGATTTCAAATAAGTAAACCTATACAGGAAAAGTATTTTTTTAGTGCACAAATTTCGGTATGTTTTAAGCACATTAAAATAAAAAATACTGTTTATTTTTATTTTGGAGCTAACTCAAAAACTCTCAGAGCTATAACCATTTAAGTGTTTCTAACAAAACGACGAAGTTCATGGACACAATACTAGCGCCAGCGAGTTTAATAGCGCGCTCTAAATGAAGGTAGGTACCTACGTGTCACTGTGTGTATCAATACTGAGATACCCAATAATTTAGAAATTGCAGGAAGTTTTTCACATTAAGTTTTGGGTTTTTTTTATTTATTTTTTTGCGTAAATATACTCCACTGCCGACATCTATTCAGCAGAAAAAAAATGTGCACTACAAAAATACTTTTCCTGTATAAAACAAACAGGTACCTTTTAGCTAGAATTTTATAACTTACTTTAAAAAAATCAATTTATTTTCAGGTACAATCCACGGTCAAAAGTCTCTGCCCACCGTTACGTTTACAATCCCGTGCAGCACTATTTGAACATTATAACAACGTAACCTGTAGATGGAACCCACGTCGGTTGGTGTAGTGGGTGGCGGATTATACCACTCGGCCAACTAAAGACTTAGCTAACATGTTGAAAATAATAATCACACTGAGTACTTTTAATTCAAGTATTTAAGTTTGTGTGTAACGTCTACAAGAAGAAGGTCGTAACTCCAATACTTGTTGATAGTATTATTGTAGCAAACTGATCATTTATTTATGACCCTTGCTGTACATTAATTAATAAATAGAAATATAAATAAAACAAAATTAATAATTTAAATGAGTCTCCATAAGTAGGGTGCCCAAGAAGCTCGCTGCATTGCCTCTTTGGATCGCAATACCGATATAAAAAAGGTTTTTAATAATATTAAAAGATAACATTCACCAAATATTTTTACCACATTTATTTCGTTAGTGTTAAAATTCGTAAAATAGTGGTAAAATCTGTCACCCAATCCCAACAAATACGGGTAATGTGGTTAGAAGCCAAGCGGTTGCTGTCTAATTTACTATTTTAACCAATTATGTAGAGGAAGCTGGTTCCACTGGAAATTCCGCGAAAAATTTACAAATTTTTGGTGCATTTTAGTTCTTTCTGTAGAAGCTTATTAGAGATATGGGTCAGGTGGGGTAAGTGGAAACGATGTAGATTTTAGCTTTTGTATGCGAATGAGTGCATTGCTTGAGGTCTTCGCCGACGATAGCTTTACCATAATATAGCTCCGTATCTATAAAATATATAATAGTAATTTACTTGCAATTTATATTTAAAACAAATCAGTCTAACTTTCAATGTCCCTACCATGTGTTGCAATTTCAACCTACGAATAAGTCTGTTCACAACGCAGATCACGCCACCCGCGCCCTTTCTGATGCCGCGACTTCGTCGCTCGAATCAGGAGCGAGAGGCGATATCGCCATTATAGGCTTCGACAGTCTTACAGTGTGGGTAAAAGTCTGTCTGCGTGTGTTAGGACCGCTTTTTATCTGATGAAGCTTAAGATAAAATAAGTTTGTCGTTTCTAGCGCTCTAGAATAGTTTGAGTAATGCTATTAAATATCAGAAATAAAATTCCAAATTCACCACGATTTATAAATATAAATAAATAAAATATTTCAGGACATATTACACATCGCCATCCAGCCCCAAGCTAAGCAACTTAATGCTTGTGTTATGGGTGCCAGATAACGGATAAACTACTTATATACTTTTTTTTTTTTTTTGAAAATATATACATACATATTATACATATAGGAAACACCCAGAACCAGAAACAAGAATTTATGGTCAGCATAAATACTTGTTCCCGGCGGGAATCGAACCCGCAACCTTCTGCGTCGCAGTCGGGTGTTCGCCCGACGCGCCACAGAGGTCGTCGGGGTATTTATCAATAGTAAACACTTTCCCCCTTATTCCAAAACGAGGTTTAAGGATAGTCCGAGATGTGGATTTAAACCATAGATTTAGACACAGATTTACTCGTGAACTATATTCTAAACACTATCCCTATAGATTATACAGGGAACTATAGTCTAAACACTATCCTTAGAGATTATATAGGGATAGTGTTTAGACTATAGTTCACGAGTAAATCTGTGTCTAAATCTAAGGTTTAAATCCACATCTCGGACTCTCCTTAAACCTCGTTTTGGAATAAGGGGGTTTATGTATAGGCACATGTTTCATTGATTTCCCAACCTAGTCATTAGACTGAGTACAAAGTTTATCTACGGGGAAAAGTCCAAAGAAATTGTTATTATACCTAATTGCAATATTGCAAGTAATTTTTCTTATTTACATTTTTTTGTTACAATGAATGTTTCTTATATTTAATTATGAAAGAAAGAAAGAAAGTTTAATTCACCACGCGTCTAAATCTAATGTGCATTCTATAACATCTAATGGACGAAATCGATAACCGACCAATCAACGACCAAGGGTTAAAATCCATTCTTCTTTCGTATACTTAGCAAAATTGTGATTTCTACCAGTATTCGATGATGATTCGCCGCGTTATGTTTGACGAAGCCTAACGTTAACGTTTATCGAATACAACCACAACTCGCGGTAGGGGTGCAAGGGTGCCATAAAAAAAACCAGTAGATACTTATTGTGAGCGAGACGTGACTGTTGTTTGTTCCCGCCATTTTAGACGTGCCTCCAATTCTAATTGCCGTTTCCGGTTTGTGGCGCGAAAAATTGGAAACTTTAATTGTTCTGGCGTGTTATGCATTTTAATATGTATCTAAGTAGTCGATTTTCAAATACAAAATACAAAAAAATAAATAAAATAAATAAATATTTCAGGACATAGGTATTACACATCGCCATCCAGCCCCAAGCTAAGCAACTTAATGCATGTGTTATGGGTGCCAGATAACGGATAAACTACTTATATACTTTTTTTTTTTTTTTTTTTGTAAATATATACATATTATACATATAGGAAACACCCAGAACCAGAAACAAGAATTTATGGTCAGCATAAATACTTGTTCCCGGCGGGAATCGAACCCGCAACCTTCTGCGTCGCAGTCGGGTGTTCGCCCGACGCGCCACAGAGGTCGTCAAAAGTTATAACATAAAGAAATAAGAAAAGCCGTTTAATGCTTTGCAACAAAAGTCTTATGAACTCCTTACGGAAAAAATCAGTTCTGTATTATACAAGGTTATTGGTAATTAAATAAGAAAGCAAAAAATGCAGAAAAAACTTTTCTTGGAATTTTTTGAAGTAATGTTAATTCCAAAATCAGCCGATTACTAGGAAAAAAAAGCTCACAGTTTAAAAATCTTAATAAATATGTACTTACTTTTTATTTTAAGATTAATGTTAATGATACCCTTTCCGTGTAAGTAAAAACTGTGCACAAACTTCTTTGTAAATTCAAAAGATGGTGCTGTGTGCGATGTTCTGTAATTTTCGCACGGAATCGTACGCGCAATGTACCCAATACGCCGATATCGATAATCAATGTCGAGATAAGTTTGTATCTTGAACTATTTCATAAACTAACAAAAGATCTAAATATCTATATAAAAGAAGAGCTCTAGAAACGAAACGTTACACCGCAAAGCAACAACTAAATTATTTCTTACAATTTTTTCCCCTTGGACAAAGATATAAAATATCTTTAATGCAGTAGAGGAAACATTTGATTTTTTTGTACGACTTATGCATATAACCAGTGTCAATATTTTCATTAAAGTTGTAGCCCATATTGGGATCATTGTCTTTCAAGGAATATCCTTCGTCAGTCCTGTCTAAGTTAGGCTTACATTACTTGAACTATGTCTTGGAATTTTGGTACATCACCGTTTATTTGGGCAAAGATCTCCAAAACTGCGGATGAGGCTAAGACGCACAAAGAGTTGTAGCGTCACAGATAGTTATAAAAGTAAATAAAACCAGCAAGCCATTTTTTTACGACCCCGTTACCTGAAAATTTCGTTTAACCAACCTTTGGTCTGACTACTGACTTAATTTAAGTTGCTAGTTCGATTACCAAACTGTTGCAACATTTGTTTTGTCTCAGTAGTGCTATTAGCCGAACTAATGCAATTTTTCAGTGCTAACGGTCCGGTTAGAACCAAAAACCAAAAGACGATCGACATCTGACTTAATTCAAAGCAACTTCACTAAGTAAGTTATTGTTTAGCATATAATATTTTTGATGTTATCTCTACACCCTGAAGTGTAGTTTAATTCTTTCTACCCTCGGACAAACAAGGAGTAGATGACATTTAATATTTTTCCGCGAAAGCTTTTGTCGACAAAGTTTTTCGGTATGTATTTCGGATTGATGCGGTGATATGTCTTGGATATTGGGTTACTTTGTGTGTTTAAGTTTTTTGTGAGACTTTGTTTTCGAAGTAAATAGAGTGATCAATCAAGGGAGTCAGAGTAAATAGTAGAGCAAATGATTCCGATTGGAGTGGCAGGTGATTAGAGAACTATTGACTGATTATTTTTTGCGCAAAATAGGCTCGCATTAAAGTAAAAGAAAACTGTTTGAGTTGATTGGATATGTGATGAGGAGAGAAGAGATACCTGACTAAAAGTACTTGTATACGGGCTGTTTTGCGCAGTTAGACTCTTTTCAATAGGGTCCTTTTTGCTTGAGGATGGAGTAGGCTTGCCCAGCACCTACTACCCTCTGAGCTTAGTCGACCATGTCCAGAGGAGAGAATCTGAACTTGTCAATACTTCTGGAGCCAACTGAGCCGCGGGTTTCATCACGATGTTTTCCTTCACCGTAAGAGCTATATCAATTAGCGCACATAATTTTTTCTTAAGAAAAATCCATCGGTGCACGGCCGGCCCGGATTCGAACCCACGAACTTCAGAATGAAAGTCGAGGTATCTACCACTAAGCCAACACCGCTCTACATTTGACTAGAAGAGTGATGAGTATGAGTGTAGAGGGATGGAACAATCTAAGAAAAAATAGATGAACTGTGAGACGACTGAATTTGAATGATGATGATGAGATGACAACTAATAGGAGTGAATGGAAGTATAAGACTTACTGTGCTGACCTCAAATAAATTAGGATAAGGGCAGAAACAAGAAGAAGGTGGCTCGCATTTGATTTCACCTTACCTGATGGGAAGCGAAGATAAAGTCGAGGATGTAGCATGCTCTCCTAAAATGCTAGACTTGAAGACTCCAAGATTGTAGTTTTAGAGGAACAGGGACGCTGGCAGACACTTCCACTTCTTAGCAGTGCACATTAAAGGTGAATGCATGACAGTTTTTACGCAAAATTTGAACGTCAACATGTCTGGATTGCGATCACTTGTGCCAAAAATACATTGTGTATTTACACAAAAAACTAACTGTATCTAATATTTATTCTTAGCAAGCAAGCACAAAAACATTTGATTTAGTCCTTTTCTGAGTAACTAAATATTATTTCTTCGTCTGGGTTATAAACTATTGTTTGAATAGTGAGCTAACAAAAACTAAAATGTGGTAAAAATCTTATAACGAATAGGCACTAAAAAAAATAAGTTTGTTATTTTGAAACTAAAATTGTACCTACCTATAGATTTACCTATAACCAACTAGCTGCGCCGCGCGGTTTTACCAGCTTCAGTGTCTCTTTAAAAGTGATCTTATCTTCTCTTTTAGAATAAGTAAGAATATAATTTTAAGGTTATTGAACTCTCCGTGTGACAGCTGATTTTGAGGTTACCATAAACTCAATATTAAAAAAAAACGAATTTTCAAAAGTCGTGAACCGCTAATACGATTACCAATAACCCTGTATAGTTTAGATAACAACATTTTTCAATGAAATTCAAACGTAAATCCGGTGGAAATGAACACCAATTATTTTGTTCTAAGAACTTACAATTACAATTCAACGTGGCAGTCCACAGCTAAAACCGACTGGATCAGATAAAATAAGATAAAATCTAACCTCAACGAACACAGGTGGTTTGGCAACTGACACCGTTGAGACAATTGCGAGGACAGGGATGGAGTAAGGACTAATAAATAGGGGCACAACTTGTTAAACAAATAAAAATACGGTTTTCACAATAGAAAAGTGATACTGTAGCTGATAAATAAATGAATTATGTACCTTTGTTACATAATTCATTTGCAATTCATTTTCAAAAACTAATACTTACCTATTTTAAATCCAATGGAAATGTTTACAATTTTTAAATGGTTCAATCGATTTTCATGTACTTAATATTTAACTTTCGGGTCGGTTACACTGTCTTAATTATGTTGCCTGGAAGAGACCACTTTTAGTGGTAACGCCACCTATTGTACTTACCATGTTTGGTTAAAGATTTATTTTTAACGTGAACTTGTTTGTTTGCGTGTACAATAAAGCGTTATCCATTTATCTACTTTATTTTACCTAATCTGAGAACTATCTTGGTTGTGGCTATGCTAGCAACTGTTAGGTCAAAATAGAAGCGTGTGTTAAGAACCTAAAATAGAAGAATATTAGGGGCACGGGGGAGTCTTGCAAATAAAGGTTCACGTGTGACAATGACAATGAAAAACCGCACACCAATCTATGCATTTTTATGACGTGATAACGGTCGTCTTATAAATTGATGAACAGCACTCGCAAAAAAGTGTGATGTCATCGCTCACGTTCTGTTATTGACAAGGTAACCAAAGCAACGATAATACCTTGCTATGGTTACAATCAATGTTCTCTTATGACATTATCACTTGAAATTATCGTCCGTAAACCGACTTTACATACACCATTTTTTTTTAAACTTTATCAGTGTAAGAATTGTTATCATAACAGAATTAGGAAGATAATTCTAACGTAGGTATTTATTTCGAACAGTCAAAACAAAAGTTATCACATAGATTCCCTGGGTGTCTCACCCTTAATCCGACACTGTTTGGGAACCGTGCCAGCTCAGCACGGCCCATTAACTTGAAGAATATAGGTTTGTAAGTTTAGAACTCGACACTTCAGGTATTAAACTCTCTAAAAACGATCTTCTTGGAATGGTAAAGTTTCACTATATAAACTTAGAATTGTAATGTATTTCACACATTTTTGTGAAAGAATGAAAGAAAACATATTCACTGAAGAACAAACACTATACTTAGTATAGAAAAACAAAATATAAAGCAAAATCATAGAAGACACGGAGGTGGCCATATTTTAAAAGGATACTCCTAAATGAAAATGGGACTTCTAAAATGGGTATATTATGAAATAGATAAGGTTAGTTGCGTTATTCCGTTGTTGCATTTTCACCCAAAAATAAACTTCATCGGGTTGCGATTTCACCCCAAAAATTTATGGTTTTCCTTATGTACTATTTATGTCTCTGTAGCATAAGGACAGATACGCAAAATCCCGGAATAGCAAAATCCCAGATTAGCAGAAGGACAGATTAGTTATGCACAGGTGAATAAAAATTACCTACAACGTTTGAGACATAAGAATTTGAACAGTGAAGTATGCTACATATTCATCATCTTCTTCCTGCCCTTATTCCAATTTATTTGGGGTCGGGGTATTAAATTCATATTTTATAATACCTACTAATACCTAATATGTTAAATGTAAGAAGAGCCGTTAAAAACTTAAGTCGAATATTTTTTTAAATTTATATAGGTAATTTAGGTAAGGATAATATTTTATTCCGTCTATGAGTGACGTAAAAAAGTGTGTGATTTTTTTAGACTAATAAAACAGACATCCGAATAATTTCTTTAAAACAATTTGATCATTTTTAAAGCTTCCCGACCTTCCTTTTCACTGAAAAACTGACATAACGGACGCCTCACTTCCTCAGTGTTGCCAGAACTCAGTTTTTACATTGTCTCTTTAATAAAGACGTAATAAATCATGCTTTAAATAAAACAAACTTGGACGTTTTCGGGTTTAAGGGACAAAAGAGGTTACCCTTTGTCGCGCGTAATGGTGAATGCAATATTTTATCACGGGTGAAATAATTTTTGTCGCTGAACAGTTGCGATTTGGTTTTTAATGTTTGTTTGAGAGCGCAATTTCAGTTATAATTTGACGTACTTATAATCGGTGAGACGATTGGTTAGTATCGGAAAGTCCCAATCCCCGAGCGACCCGTCCCCGAGACTCCTCATTTTGTTTTATTATAATATTTTCTATACAGTGTTATCAGTAATCATATTACCAGCGGTTGAACACGACTTCTGTGTACCTTAACAATCAACTTTAAATGTTCTACGCTTTTGAAAATTCGATAATTTTTTTGATAATTACGGTACGAAAAATTAAAAAAATCTACTGATTTTTTAAAACAAAGGTCATTGAAACTTAAAACAGTTGATAAAACTTAAACAATAAGTATAATCTTAAGGTTAATGACCTCTACGTGTCAAAAAACAGCTGATTTCAAGTAAACATAAACTCAAAATTTTCAAAAAAAAATATTCTAATTTCCAAAAGCCGTAGAACAGTTAAACTAATAAATTGTTGCAAACCGGACCCAACACATCGAAATGCTAGTCTTTCAACAAGCGCTGGTCTTCCATTGAATGATTAAAAAATGTTTATTTTTGTGATAACATAAAAAAAATCTACAACTATAATATTCGAGTATCTGTCACATTAGTGTTGGGAAAGATTAGTTCGCAATTTATCGAGTCGATTGTTTAGCTATTTATTTTTAGACTTACAATTCGGGACGTCTCATAGAATTAATAAAACGCTGCAACTGCGTTTGTTGGTGCTTTATTTTTAATTTTGGCTAGCAATCGCTTTTTAAAAGTTTAAATGAAGGTTATCTTAACGAATATTGTAATTGTGTATGCTAAATAATTAATCATTTAAATGTAAGAAGTTTTTTTAACTTTTTTAATTGAACTCTCTTTTACTTTTAAAAGTAATTATTGCCAATCGTTTTGTGTCAAACGAATCAAATAAAACTCATTACCAACCTGTCAAAATCAATCACGAATCAAGATTTATTCTAAAATTAAAATTACTGATTGAAATGCGAAATAAGGGCCACTTGCAGAAAAATTTAAAAATCTCGTTGTAATCTAGATTGTATTTTTGGCACGATTATTTTTAAATGGCGCAAAAATAGCTATATCTGTATTCCAAAAGCCTGATCCGTCAATTAGCTAGGGCTATGCGTTGGTATATTCAGTCAGTCTGTCAGTCGGGTCTTTTTTTTTTAAACAAAATAGGCTTGCATTTGACCTCATCTCAGCAGATGGTGTCGCAAAGATGAGGTCGAAGATGTAGCATGCTCGCCTAGAAGGTAGGTACCTATTCACTCTAGACTTGAAGACCCTAAGGTTGTAGTTTTGTGGGAACAGCGACGCGGGTAGAGAGTTCCATTTCTATTTTTTTATATCACTACATAGTATAAAACAAAGTCGCTTTCTCTGTCCCTATATCCCTATGTATGCTTAAATCTTTAAAACTACGCAACGGATTTTGATGCGGTTTTTTTAATAGATAGAGTGATTCAAGATGAAGGTTTATAATGTATAATACATGCACAATATTATAGCCGTGCGAAGCTAGGGCGGGTCGCTAGTTAGGTATATTTATATAGATAAAGGGTGGCAAGGAAACAAATGCAACTGAATTTGGTCTAATTTAACGAGATAATAGCTTTGCCCGGCAGTTTCACCTGCATAAGTCCGGATCCAAAAGGAATAACAGGATAAAACTTACTCCATATCCTTCTCCACATTTTAAAACACTTTTGTTTAAGTTTTTATCCAAATCGGTTAAGCTGTATGACTGTGAAGAATAAAAAACTTTCGCGATTCTAATACTACGAGGTTTAAATTTAAAAATCTCAGACCAGCTATAAATATGAATTAGGTTTCGTACGAATCCGAATTCTCTGAGCTTTAGAATTTATTTTACGCGAGAAATAAAATTATTTGTGTGCATTTTTCAGTGGAAATAATGCTGAAATTTGATTGAAATTTATTAGCGTTTGTCGGATTATCTTGGCTGTTACACAAATTATAGGTGATCGTTTATTGTTGAGTTAGAATTAAGAGGTTAGAGTCAAATGTAATTTTTATTTTTTTTTTATTTTTTTTCGTGTTGAGCTGCCATCAGTCGTAAAATTGGACTATTATCAGCTGTGTTCAGTGCAGGAATGGCGTTTGAGGTGCAGGTGCCAGCGCAGCTGCTTCCTCTCAGTAAGTACGTGCGTCTAGAGGATTTGACCTCTTTTTAGACGGCGGATCTAGTAGGTTTAGAGCTAGAGGGTTGGGATGACTAGCCAGGCGGTCAGCGTATCGCTTTCTATGCAGGTCAATCTCCTCCTTGACGGTAGGAACGCCGAGGTAGTCGTGGATCTCGCCTATTTTTGTGAACCACGGGGCGCTCAAATGCAAGCTGCAAGCTCAACAAGCTATTGCTATAAATGTAATAATTAATAGATTTTATTCATAGAGGGCCTACGATTAAAGTACAGTATGCGTCATAAGTCATATCCGTTTGCTACAATAATACTATTAACAAGTATTGGACTTACGACCTTCTTCTAATAAACGTTACTCACAAACATAAATGCTTGAATTAAAAGTACTTGCAGTGTGATTATTATTTTCAACTTGTTAGCTATGTCTTTAGTTGTGTGAGTGGTATAAGCCGCCGTAAATTATTCTGTGGATCGAACCCACGTCGGTTGGTGTAGCGGGACACCAACCGACGTGGGTTCGATCCACAGATTACGTTGTTATAATGTTCAAAAGTGCTGCACAGGATTGTAAACGTAACGGTGGGCAGAGCCGTTGACTGTGACTGACTAACTGTATATCTTTATACTAGCTTCACTCCGCGGTTTCACTCTCATAAGTCCAGATCCCGTGAAAATTTTGGAATCAAAATTATTCGATGTCCTTCTCCATCCCTCTATGCTGAAGATAGACTATTTTTTTCCCCGATATTACTAAAGGATCGCAACTTATACGGGTGAGACTTTAGAGCGCTGGTAGTTGAAAATGAAATCTTTGATTCAATGCTATTGAAACATTCTAGAGAACAAATTGAAAATTAAATTGAAATGTCACATCACTTCTAGATCGATGTAGGTTTACTTAATTTTCTTTTCGTCGACAACGAAAAACTTCAATAATATTTTGACTAGTATATTAGTACTAGTGTATTTATTTCAGTATTTGACCAACATCTCAACAAAGTACTAAAAAAGGTACTAGATACTAAACGAGAAATGAATTTAGTAAACCAAACCTGCCATTAGGCAGGTGTGATAGTGGTCAAACGCTGACCTATCATATGCTGTCATATGATCTATTATTGGCTGTGTCAGATAAATGTTGGTGCAGCTATCATTGCTGAGGTAGAACCTTTTTGGAGGCACACGGCTCCTTAGTTCTTATTTCTTCTTTGTATTTTTTTTCCTATTAATGTTTAAGCTATGGCATAGCTTTTATCGCGGGCTTTGAGCGCGGCGACCTTAACTTAAATACTTTACTTCTTATACATATAATACATAGAAATAACCACAGACAAATATATAAACATAAATACTTGTCTGAGTCGGGAATCGAACCCGCCACCTAGGCAGTCCGGCATGGTGACCATTGTGCCAACTGGGTGAATAGTTTGTTCTACACAATAAGTAATAAACAAGATAATGGACGATCGAAACGAAAACAAAAGACGACGAAAATAAAAACAAAACACGATCGAAACAAAAACAAAAAAAAATCGATAGTCGATATATTTTTTAAAATATCATCCCATCTCTACGTAAACCAGCCAGCACCCTACACGCCAAACTTTGTTCAATAACCATGTTGTTGCAAGTTTGAGAAACTGTGTAACTGACGCAAAAATTTTAATGCTTCCGAAACTTTTGGAAATTCGAAACACCCTGCTATTAATACAGGCCGTTGCTTGTTAAATTTTAATATTTTATGGGGTGAATTTGTTCATTTCAAGAGACTTCCAACTTCCAAGTAAGAGAAAGGACCTTTGAGTTTGCTGATTGGTTTTGGAATGGAAAGTCAAATTGAAAATTAAATGAACTTCCGAAAATTATGGTTGACTAGCTGCGCCTCGCGGTTCCACCCGCGTAAGTCCCGATCACATGGGAATATCAAAATAAAATATCAGCTCAATCGGTAACCGGGAAGTGAGTCATTTAATTTGCAAATTTTGACGGACAACTTACTTACATACGAACAGTGCAAGTAAAATAAAAGCTTGTAAATAGTAGCCAATTATAGCCATCATTACATAGTATAAAACGCTATCATTACATCGCACATCTGGAAGAACAATGGCACATTTACCAAAAATGCGAAAAGATTTTTTTTGTTCTAAGTGTTCAAAAATGCACCATGTGACAAAACGGCACAGCGGTAGTTCGTATAGTTTTCGAGAGAAGTCGCTAGTGTCGTTGTAATATTATTGGATTCACCCCCACTTCCCCGTGCAACAACAGCTCATTTTGTTCCATTGTTCTTCCAGATGTGCGATGTAATGATATTGGTCAGTTGTGTCGGCTAACTAATTTGTTCAGACGGGTAAAAATTTGATCGAAGGGTTAAAATAACAATGGCATATTTGCTATACCACACAGTGCTACAATGACACATTTGTCAAGTATAGTTTCAAATTATAGGGGAACGGGAAATGACACATTTAGTGTTGTTCTGTTGTTGTTCTCGTATAATTTTTCAGTCACAGTTCTTTTAAGTCATTTTCAGTCATAATTACAATAAAACAATGGCACAACTGTAGGACTCTTCTTAGTTTATTCGCATTTTTAGATAATTACACAAAACCAAAACAAATAAAATATATCGTAATATATTTTAAAATATATGTCCTATGAAATTGCTCCTGCTCTTGCTCCTGTAAAATTCACTAAATGTAAGTTGTGCCATTGTTCTTCCAGGTGTGCGACATAGTATAAAACAAAGTCGCTTTTGCTGTCTGTCCCTATATATTCTTAAATCTTTAAAACTACGCAACGGATTTTGGTGCGGTTTTTTTTATTTGATAAAGGAATTCAAGAGTAAGGTTTTGGTAAATAAAACAAAACTACCACAGGTCGCGGGCAGCAGCTAGTCCTCGATAAATGGATTATCCAACGGTAAAATATTTTTTAAATTCGAACCAGTAAGTAGTTCCTGAGATTAGCGTGTTCAAACAAACACTGAGAAAAAAATAAGCCGACAAAGTACAATAAAAACGTTGTCAGACATTTATAGTTACAGCAACTTAACACTTTTGCTACAATATCAGTACATGTTTAGTGCCCACAACATATTTTTTATTGTCAAATATTTTTTGTGCCTGTAACTATAGATACTTAACAAACACAACAACGTTACATTACATCGCTGTGGTTACAAGGTGACTGTTGTTAGCGTCACAATTTATCTATATAGAATTTTGACAAAATCACTTTACAAATTAAACGTTGCTGGTATATAAACATCAGGTTGTTGATTTATTTATGTTTACATGTACCTAACAAAATCCTAATACATCATTCAGCAAAGTAAGTATAGCTTAGAGTTACAACGTTACCATTAAATTTTGTTAACAGTACAATTTGAAACAGGTCGTTCATAATAGTTACGATTAGACCTTCGTACCGCGTGGACGTAGTTAATTAAGAACAGTATTGATTTTGACCAGTGCATTATGTATAGAAGACAAGTGGAGTTCCATTGTTTTTTTTGAACAGGTTATGGGCCTCACTCTGCTTGTACGTAATAGTTTTCACGAAAGTTACGTATAATAAAGTTAAAACAGACTTAACCTCATAAAGTGCAACGCGATCACCAGAGTTGCTTCTTTTTCGGCATTTTAGATAAATAGTTTATACCAACGTATACAAAAATGACTACAAACAGCTCAATGATGTTGATCGAGAAGCTTATAACAGGTCGTGATAGTTGGCCAACTTGGAGTTTTGCCGTCAAAGCATATCTTGAAAACGAAGACTTGTGGGAATCTATTGAAAACGGATCCACTGGCGAAGGCGAAGTCGAAACCGATACTCACGGTGGATCCATCGCGTCGTTTGCAGCATTTCTAGCCGTTCTGTTACAGCAGATGCCAACCATTTCCGTAACTAGAAAAAGAGTTTGAAACTCTCTAGGGACGAGGTGAGGTTAAGTTCTATTAGTATTAAAGCAAAATTGAAGCCTGCCCATCCACCTAAGGAGGTTTAATTATTTGATCTAGTTATAAGGATTTTGAATAAATATTATTTGTAATAATTTGTAATATTTTTAATTGCACTAATCCTAATTTTCATACTTTTAATTCAGCGTACACCGGTGATCGGGCGATAGGGCAGGGCAGGGCATTTTAAATTTGTCAATATAAATTCGTACGTATTTAATTGTAACAAACAACGGGTAGGTATATGTATTTCAAAGTTTAGACATCGACCACGGAGCATCAAAGGTTTTCGGTGTCTGAATTTTGAAATCTATGGAAATCTTGTTATCATTAAATACGTAGGAATTTATATTGGCAAATTTAAAATGCACCACCCTACCGTCCATCGGTATGCGCTGAACTTGACAGAGTTAAATTGCTATAGAAACAAAGTAGGATAGGTATAGACACAAAGTTAAATTGCTCTAAAAGCAAAAGCAGTATAGGTAGTTTGACAAGGTTACTTTGCTGAGGAAACAAAGGAGGATAGTTAAAAGAACATAGTTAAATTGCTCTACAAGCAAAAGCTGTATAGGTAGTTAGACAAGGTTTCATGACTGAGGAAACAAAAGTGCATAGGTACAGGTACAAAATAGATTGTTAAGGAAACAAAATGAGAACAGGTATGCGAGCAAGTGTTTCAATCTATTTTTAACAACATATTATTGTTGGAGTATTTACGCACGTATCGCTGTAATAATGTTGTTACAATGACAAAATTAGCCTTGACAATAAAAACTTTGATGTTGGAACTATGCACCCCTGTCGGCTCTCAGGGATTAAAGTTTTATTGTTACATCAACAGTATTTTTTTCTCAGTGAACAAACAAACTCTTCAACTTTATAATATTAAATATAGATTATTATTTAGTAGCAGCTAGTGCCCCGCGGTTTCACTTCATTTGTGTATGTTTACGTTAGCAATTAAGGCCAGTGTGAGGCTGTAAATTTCCATACAAAAAGCGGTAACGTTTCCCCCCCATAAACGAAGTCCGATTTTGATATTTTTTGAAAATGTTCTAGATCAAATGGAAAACTAGGTTTAACCGTTTTTATTTTAAAGAAATATTGCCCTAGATAAAAGTTATAAGTATCTGAACATCTATATTTTTGACTTAAAAACTTCATCGAGCGTTTTAATTGTTTTTAATAGACTAAACTGAATTACCATAAAATACATACAACCGAATTGAGAACCTCCTCCTTTTTTTGAAGTCGGTTAAAAAAGAAAAACGTAGATATAAACCTAGAATAAGATACAGTGAATTAAATAAGACCAATTTTATTTCATTTGTGAAGGATAAAGGGGGTAAAAACGTTACGGCCCGCAACATTATTTGAAAGCAAAATGAAGACAATTACGTCCGAACTTAAACTCTCTCTATCGCACGATACGGGTCATTTTTGAAAATACCTACTCGCGCCGCATAACGAAAACTCATGATTCTCTTAAAAACGGTTAGTATGACAAGAAAAATGTCTGAAAGCATAATTATGACCGCCAGTGACCGCACAAAATATTTTTATCCCAATTTTGCCGCCCTCTTAATGGTGGCGCCCGGGGCGGTTCGCGACTCCACCCACCCTTGCACTGACCATCACTTAACATCGTCTGAGATAGAGAAACCGCCAGCATGGCGAGCATGGGCCGAGGATAAAAATGCCTCCCGATCAGAAAGTCTAAGTAGCAAAACGTCTAACAAAGCGAAAAGTCTAGTGAGCAATCTGCCTAGTTAGCTAATCGCCCATGTAGCAAAACGTCTAACTATCAAGAGGTCTATATAACGAAACGTCTTAGGATATCGTCAATTTCTTAAAATGCCTGGACACTTAACCACAAAAATGATTATAATAATACCATTTGAGGGCAAGAATTACATACAAGCAAACTCTACAGACCTTCAAACTCCTTGATTTATTTTCTGTTACCATATAATTTTATGTACACCCGTTATGTCCTCTGTCAAGGGAGAAAATTATTTTGTCCACCTGCCAAAGCACGGCAAAAGGGGAAAGGTTAAGTATATCCCCATTTGACATTACACTTGGACATCTATTCCCCGCCTATAGCATGTTACGCCTATAGCGTTTCCCGAGGATGCTCACAGCTAAGCGACGCTCGCTGATCATTTACGGTCGTGCGGGTTAAGCGACTCCTGGCGCGGTCATTACTTCGATGGGTGGCCAATTAGTAGTGTGGCAAAAATGTGTTTTCGTGAGCCCCTCCGTGCTTCGGAAGGCACGTAAAGCTGTTGGTCCCGGTTGCTACCTCTAGTAGCAGTCGTTAGGTCAAGTTAGAGGCTTTAAGGTGATCTGAAAACTCTAGCAATAGGTGAGCCACACAACTAACGAGAAGAAGAAGAAGCGTTTCCTCCGTTTTGTCTACCGTGGAAGTATATCCACCCTTGCGCCCATGCTCGGGGGGCTGGACAAAACTTACCTAGGAAAAGACTATTTTGTCCTTTCCCTGTGGATAAAATGTCTCCGGCCATGCTTGCCCTGAAGTTCATTTCGGACGAACGTATGAAATGATTCGAAATCACCACATCCCGTGACACCAATAAAAGTCACAAAACAAAATAGATTTACAGTCTCCCCCTTAAATCCAACATGTTATAAACCATCCTGTTTGACAACACGCGCGTAAACATGTTTATAGTTCGTCCCGCAATAATTTACGACATTATATTGCGCATTGGTATTTTAAGGAGTTATTGGTTTTTGTTATTGGCTACTTTGGTTAATACCGTTGTCTTATGTTTTTATTAGACTTGGTAGGTACTCTTGGTTTTACCTGCGGATTTCCCGATCCAGTGGAAACGTAAAAAGCAGCATGTAACTTTCGACCATGCATCTTTCTTTTTTGAAGTGAAAACTTCTTTAGCGGCGTTGAGCACTTTTTCTGTAATGGGTATAAAATCTTAAACTCGCGTCAGGACACGTGACCTGATCGAAAAAGCGTAAGACGGATGGAGAGTAGACAGCTATCCCCTCTCTACGGCGCGGCGAAAATGTATGCCTGGGCCTACTGTTTTTAATTTGGCTGTGAGTGTATTAAGACGTACATATGGTATTTTTTAACGGACGACTATTGACGGACGACAAATGTCGGACGACTATTGACGGACGACAAATGTCGGACGACTATTTGTCGGACGACTATTGACGGACGACAAATGTCGGACGACAATTTGTTGGACGAAGACTATTTTTATTTTTCATCTAAAACTCTTTTTGCGTATGTTCTCGCGACATATGAGATTTTACACAGATATACAGTTTTCACTTTTTTTTTCTTTTTCTTTTTTTTTTTTGACGACCCAGTTGGCACAATGGTTACCATGCCGGACTGCCAAGCACAGGGTTGCGGGTTCGATTCCCGCCACAGACAAGTATTTATGCTTAGATATTTGTCTGTGGTCTGGTTGTTTCTATGTATTATAAGTATATATTTACAAAAGAAAAGTATATAAGTAGTATATACGTTGTTTAGCACCCATAACACAAGTCTAGTTACTTAGCTTGGGGTTAGATGGCGATGTGTGGAATGTCCTGCAATATTTATTTATTTTATTTTATTTATTTATTTAATGAATTCATGTATCCCTCACACAAAAAAAAACATCAAAAGCGGTCCGGTAGTTTCGAAGCCTATTTATCCCTAGGTTTCAACCGCGTAAGTCCGTGGGAATATCGATATAAAAGTAGCTTAAGTGTTAATCAAGTTCTCTAGCTATCTACATACCGAGTTTCATCAGCCCAAATAATGAGGCTAAGTGCGGAAACACTAAACAGCCCCGTAAAACTAAACTTAACTAAACCGAGTTTCATCGCAAACGGTTCAGGAGTTTTTGCGTGAAGGAGGAACAAAACTTACAAACACACACACACACTCGAACTTTCACATTTATAATATACTAGCTGCGCCCCGCGGTTTCACCCGCGTAATAATTTTCTACGCAACTTTCTATTTTTTTTCTTTCATAAGAACCTTCTCCTGACAAAAACAAACACAGCAAAAAAAGAATTAGAGAAATCGGTCCACCCGTTCACGCGTGATGCCGTGACAACGGAAAACGGGTTTCATTTTAATATATAATAGCTGCGCCCCGCGGTTTCACCCGCGTAATAATTTTCTACGCAATTTTCTTAATATTTTCTTCCTTAAGAACCTTCTCCTGACAATAACAAACACAACAAAAAAAATTGGCCAAATTGGTCCAGGCGTTGTTGAGTTATGCGCTTACAAACACATTTTGCGATTCATTTTTATATTATAGACTAGCTGCGCTCCGCGGTTTCACCCGCGTAATTATTTTCTGCGTGACTTTCTTAATTTTTTCTTCCGTAAGATCCTTCTGTTGACAATAACAAACACAACAAAAAAAGAATTATTATCGAAATCGGTCCAGCCGTTCACGCGTGATGTCGTGACAACGGAAACGGGTTTCATTTTTATATATATAGATATACTAGCTGTTGCCCGCAACTTCGTACGAAGGTAGTTTTGTTTTATGTCTTGAATCACTCTGTCTATTTAAACACACCGCATCAAAATCCGTCATTTTAAAGATCTAAAGCATACGGACAGACTGCGGTAAGTGACTTTGTTTTATACTATGTAGTGAAAACGTAAGAGTAGGATTATCTGTACAAAGTTTGAAAGCAAAATTCAAATTGTAGAAGTATCTAAATAAACATACAGACATGGCCGCCGTTTTCAACGGTTGGACACTTTGGACAGTCCGTGTCTGATATTTTATTATGTTTCACGGATTCAGACAGTGTTCGTATTAAGGTATTAAAGTAGATATTTTGTTTTCATTTTGTAAGAAGTTAGATGGTATAAATAACATTTTCAAAATGAAATAGTACATTGTTATCCTAGGTGTGAAAGTCACTCATTACAAGTCCCGAGACGGAGTTTGGCACCCGAGCGTAGCGAGGGCGCTAATAGTTCGAGGGACTTAATGAGTCTTTCACCCGAGGTAAACACTGTGCTTTTCATTACGAATAATACATAAAATTCTTCCTTACAACGAGATTGGATGAGAGACTCCATACTACCTGATCCTCTCACAAGGTTAGGACCAAAGAGGTTATATACATGTAGTGTTATTCTTTGGTGCTACCTAAAGCAAGGAGGTTAGGTTTTGAAGTTCCTAATGTATAATGATACTGATACTGGCTATATGCACATTGCACAAGTCGTGCAAAGCCATAATTTGACATGACAGCTGTCAGTGAAAGCGAAAAGCCCTAGGGCTGGAAGTTTTATTTTCTACACGCTCTTCAGAGCTTCTTAGACCTACTTTCGGAGTATGAGTAATGAAAAATATATTTTCTTTTTAAATTTGAAGCGGCATTTAGCATTTACCCGATAAAAATTAAGTATACCGTAGCTTTTGTCCTTGCTGTTGAATAGTGTTCTTGACAGCTTCAATTCGTTCTTTTGAAGCTTTAATGCACTTTAGAAAATACTGCACTTCTTTTTTTTTAACAACTGCAAAAAAGTGCTAAAAATGTACTAGGTGCTAAACAAGAAATAAATGATATAAACCAATATAAAGTATGCTAAATTTAGCAACAAAAAAAAGAGCTAAATTGCTATCACTGTTATTTTGCTACCCGGGTCAAAAACCCTCGCATTTGGCTTTGCCGTACAAAGCCAAAAGCGAGGGTTTTTGACCCGTATGTATGTATGTATATAACAAGTTGAAAACAATGAAAAATAAAACTAAATGTGATAAAATTGGGAAGCACTGGGATAGATAGATACCTCGGGTATTGGGCCCTCCGGTATAAGCTTGATGCATTATAGCATGATATGATTGTGGCGTTATATATAATATGATGTTTGGTCTTTTGTACCTATTAACTCTTGCTTATTAATATACATCACGACTTTTGTACGTTTTGACACGGAGACTATGAGACTATGATACCCATTGACATCTTGACATTGAAACATTTAGTACCCGGTCCGTTCACACCATAACACCATAACATAACAACATAACCATAAAGGCTGCAATTTTTTTGCGTTAACAAAAAATTTGGGTAGTTAAGTCATAAGACAAAATTTTGTAGTCCTATGTTTCCTCTACATTATCTTTATAAATTCAGAGATGATTATTATTAAAAAGTTAAATTTTCTGCCACTTTTTAATTTAGGGTTCCGTACCCAGAGGGTTAAAACGGGACCTTATTACTCCGCTGTCTGTCTGTCTGTCCGGCTGTCTGTCTGTCACCAGGCTGTATCTGATGTATTTCTGTTGCCGCTATAACAGCAAATACAAAAAAAATGAGCCGTCACTGGACGCCTGGCAGATGTGAAACATCGACATTATTTTGTAAAAGTAATATGCAGAAAAGAACAGATTGTGATAGAATCGCACAGTCGATTACGGTGTGCACACCGTACACACTACTGCATATAGACTGTATATATATACCATCATATAGCGTGGCGACGCGTCGCCACGGCATGCGTTGCCACGCCAGAAATCGGTTTTACGTGCGGCTATAGATGTTTCACATCAAAAAACAGAAAAAACCCCTTCGTGCGCGAGTTAGACTCGCATTTAGCCGGTTTTTTGTGGTACCAACGTTACTTTCAAAGAATCCCTCATTCCAATCTTACTTTCCGTTAATAAGCATTAATTTTACGACCATCATTAACCTTAAGAAGCTTTAAAATAATCATTACTTCTCATTTCCAATCTTTTATCCTGCATACTAAATATTAAAGCGCAAACTCGTGAAGCATTTCATCAATTTTCATAATCTGAAACTGCTTGAAGCTTGGAGCCAATAAATTAAGAGTCTAACAGACGGACGGCAGGAACTGCAGAACTGTCGCTCGGCTGCGGGGCAACTGCCGCGTGACCAGAAATAAACATCGCGTCTAGAGCTAAGGGTGGTCAAGTGATGGCGTTAACATAGCCGTCCTAAAGATTTTCTTTGAGATTGACCTCTGCTTAGGAGTAAAATTCTTTTGAGATCTATATTCTAGATTACCCAAGATAACGAGAGCTCCTTACAACCTATGAACGCCTGGTAAATCAGCTTTATTATCTTTCAATGAAATTAGAAGCGTTGCTAGGTAGGAACGACTGTGAATAGGTGACTATTGAAAATGTTGAATCTCAAAAAAATCTCAAAGAAAAAGTCCGAAAAAAATCTAGGTTGGGTCGCTAGGTTGCTATAAATGGGACTAGATGGCATTATATTATTATTATCGCGTACTATATTTTTTTTATAGATATGATGAGCGGCATTCGCTCAGTTTTCAGTAGCCTCTTTAGCAGTTCCTTTGAAGAAAATACTGTGTAACACTGCCCTACTTCTGCATACGAACTACAACTTAGGATGTAGCCAATCCTAGTTTAGCCGTGACGTAGTTTTACTACCCACTTCCAAAAGCAACTTGCAATATGAACTTCATTGAACCGGAAGAAGAACCTATTTTCTATTATGCTGGCTGGTTTTCACTTGCCACGTTTGGATTGGTAGAATGGCAGAATATCTTTGTTATGTTGTCATTCGTAAACTGTGAATATCGTGTTTTTATGACTTATGCGTGAAGACTCTTCACTACATAGTATACAACAAAGTCGCTTTCTCTGTCCCTATATCCCTTTGTATGCTTAAATCTTTAAAACTACGCAACGGATTTTGATGCGGTTTTTTTAATAGATAGAGTGATTCAAGAGAAAGGTTTATACATGCATAATATAGCCGTGTGAAGCCGGGGCGGGTCGCTAGTTATAAAATAAAAAACGGCTGTACCGAAACACTGTTATCTCATTTACCTTCAGATCAAACAACTGACACGTTTTTCGATAGATGAACTGCAGTTGCACGGCAGACGAGCAGCATCTGACGTCCAACTGACGTACCCTTTTCGTCTGCGTGTCCGATCACTAAACTTCGAGCCGTCAATTCACTTTTATGGCACATTTTAATTAAAATTAATCGTTAAAGGAGCCCGAAAAAGCGCTTTATATCCTAATTGGTGCCATTAAAACCATCATTTGTTAAACGGGCCCAATGAATTATTGAACTGAGATTAGTTGAGATTTAAACCAGATTCCGTTTTAAAGTTTTTGAGCTTAGTTTCGATAATTATGCTTAATTGGTTTAAAACTTATGTAACTCATTTTGTTGCAAAAAAGATTAAATAAGAAGGAAATGAGCTTGGAAAGAAACGAGGAAGAGATCCTTTACCTGGCGGAACAGCAAACTAGTGAAAATAAAAACAAAAAAAAATTGCAAGTATCATGCTGTGAATCTTATAATATTAAAGCTACTGGACGAAAGATTCATCGAGATTAAAACTCATTTTACTAACTAAAAACAACCTTTCCGTGTCAATTAACTGAATTTTCCACTATTGTATAACAATGTTCGCGTATTGATTAGCCAATCAGCAGCCTCCATACTACTTACGTCATTACACGCACGGATAGCGTTATGCAAATGTAACTCGAAAATAAATCACATTGTAATTTTATTCAATAGTGAATTGAGTCGTGATTGCGAATAATTAGTAGATTTTATTGTGTTTGAACTCTGATATGTTACGAATACTATTTTACTAATTAATTTAGAGATACATTTAGAAACTCGTCCCAATATGAAATGTAAATGTAGGACGAGTTACGATAAATTTAAGAATGAAATACCCACCCATATTTCAAAAGGTAGCGAAATCTGCTCGCGCTGTGAATTAAATATTTGTATGGTCTACAGATATTTGTTTTACAATTTACAAAAAGAAAGTCTATAAGTATTATAGTGACTACCCAGTTGGCACAATGGTCACCACGTCAGACTGCCAAACACAGGGTTGCGGGTTCGATTCCCGTCTCAGACAAATATTTATGCTTAGATATTTGTCTGTAGTCTGGTTGTTTCTATGTATTGTGTGTATAAAGTGTATATGTTTACAAAAGAAAAGTCTATAAGTAGTATATCCGTTGTCTAGCACCGATAACACAAATCTAGTTACTTAGCTTGGGGCTAGATGGCGATGTGTGGAATGTCGAGAAAAAATAAAATATCCTTGGCTTAGACACCATATTAACAAGCTATACATATTTATGATTAGTATGGCCCAGATGACACTGCTTGTTGAGGTGTCATAAAAAGTTTTTGACATAAAAAAATATACATAAACAGACATAAAAAATATGCTTATAAAAATATACTTATAGACTGCGGTGAAGACATAATATGTGATATTATGAATTTTCCCCCTACTTGCTGACCTTCGTCGTTTGGTTGGGATTCAATTTTATTTATTAATTATTTTAGATATTTTTTTCTAGCTTCCCAGTATCTATTCAAATTTAGAATAAAATAAATCCAAAATGAATTATGTTATTAAATTCATAACCGCAATGATTATTTTGTAACTCGTCCCAATCAGAGAAGATGTGGGACGAGCTACTGATATTTTAACTTATACAAATTATTGAAAAAAGTCAATAAGTTTGTTTGTTTAGGATATTTGTTAATTAGAAATAATAATTAGCACGATATTATTTCGTTTGATCTCCAATATGTTACGTAGACTGTTTTATAAGCTTTTTGTTGAATATTAATTTAAATTTTGTTGAAAAAGTTAATTAATTCGGGGCCGCGGGGGTAGCCGACAACGGCCTTGGGAGCGCAACCTAGTACTAAAATTTGTAATTATTGCTTAATCAAATTGTTGTATATACTTACCTACTTTACAATTTCTAGAAATAATTTCTAAGAAAAATGCTGTCAAAAAATAATATTTTATGGAAAGAAATCGAGAGAGCGGAGTGCAAACTAACAGAATAAAAAATATTTAGAATAATTTTAAGACAAAAAATATACTTGGCCATTCCAAATTTCATCAGAAAACATATATTTAGATTTATTAGAAAAATATATTTTAGATTGAATATATTTGATTTTTTTACTATGACTTCAAATGGCACAAAGTAATTCAACATTAAGCAAGTCCACGCAGGTCGCATCTAAGGCGCAAAGATTTCTAAGCAAATCTTGGTGCAGCACATGTTGAAAAACTTCAAAAGTAAGTCACAATACCAATTATTATTAGCTGAACCCCACGTGACCCAGAATTCATTCGCATTTCTGTAAAAAATATAGTATTTACCTGTTTTGTTATTTTTTGTTTTATTTTGTAATAGTATATTATTTTAAAGAAACATAATCAGGTGACATTGCTTTACAACCTTACAGATTTGCGAGTGAGCTCTATGTCACGTGGGGTTCAGCTAATTGGTAATGTGACTGTACAAGGAATGTCCGTCTAAAAATTATACCAAAAATTTCTCAAAGATCTTACAACTTGTGAAAAACAACTCTCTAGCTATCACGGTTCATGAGATACAGCCTGGTGACAGACAGACAGACGGACGCGGATGCTCCCGTTTTACCCATTGCGTACGGAACCATAAATCTTTTTTTTTTGAAAAAAAAAATCATCAATTTTATCTACCTATAGATTTTTAATTAAGACACTTAGATTTTATAGGCTCAAGGCCATTGGCAGCTACCTCCGGGTATAATTGACGTTAACTTCGAAATCGTTACATATTCAGCAACTTTTAAAATAAACAGACTTCATCATGTCAAAAATATTTTTATACCAAGCAAAACCATGAATACAACCCAGTCATAATATACATTGAAATAAATTCAGACGGATGATTGCGTAAATTGCTTACGAAATTGGAAAGAGGAAAAATATATTGAATCACATTTTCACATGGCACGTGTATCTAAAAATACTACGACCCTTACGGATTCTTGTTACTCTAATTATAGACATTTCTGCGAACTTACGACGGATTTGGACCAAATATAGCAATTTTACGTAACTTAGCTATCACGTTTTGGGGTAGCTACTTACAATTCTAGTGCTACAGAGTACTACTTAGCTACGGAAACAGAGCTACGAGTTGCATTACTTAGCTATGACAACAGTGCTACGAGAAGCATCGCCTAGCTACTCTACGGCTACTAAAAACAATGTGCTACGGGTCTTGTAATAAAACCTTGTACAATAGTGCTACTAGAATCGTAACTTAGCTACGTAGTGCTACATAACTTAGCTACGACAACTAGCTACAGTATTTTAAGTCATGTTGACGCGTGATTCAAGGCGTGCGTGAGGCTGTTTAGTTGCACCTTTGATTTATGTTGCGTTTGACAGCTGCTACCAATAAAAGCTGCATGTTTAAGGACTTACGCACGCGTAGAACTGAGCGCCAACATGGTTTGAAATAATACAATGCGTTTCTCTTGTACCATCGTTTTTTAGGTACTTAGTTATTTTTGTTCTTCGTTTATGTTAGGTATAAATTTCGCGTTTTAAATGAGCAGCGTTTTCAATTGATTTACACTATTAAAAACTTATTATTATTTGTTTGTGTCTGTGGTGTTTAATGTTTAAATTTTGTTTAAAGTGTGACATTTGTTTGTTTTTTTTTTATTTGATAATTTCGTTTTTTATAATTAGATACCTATATCCTTGTAAAAAAATAAAAAAAAAACAAAAAGATGCCATTAAAACTTATTTAATATGGATCAAGGTCAAAACATCAACGACAAACAACGTCTAGGTGAACAAGTTTTATGCCACGATTTTTGAAAATTCAAACTTAAAAAAAAATTGTTTACTTCAAAATCAGCTGTTTTTTTTGAGTAAGAAGTTGTTGTCCAAGGGTGTTAATTTATTAATTTATTTGGACTACTATTTTAAACTGATTTTCCTGTTCACATAATTTCAAAATTTTAAAGAAAACTTTCAAAACAAGAGTTCTAGAACAAAAGTTGTACGTCTTGAACAAACCACTTTCGACTGAATACACCCTCGTTTAAACACATTGTATAATAGCTTCTATATACTTTTGATCAATTTTAAATAAGTTTTTGCTAAAAAAATTAGAACACCGCTTTAATTAAAAATTAAAACGCTAAAGTTATGTCACAGAAGAACAAAAAAATAGCCTAAAAAACAACAGTACAAAAAAATACGACTCGCTAAAATGTAAAACACACTTTATTTATACAGTTTTATTATTCTGCTAAGGCGAGTCTACACGATGTAAATTAAGATATCCTATTTGAATACGATAACCGTGAGATCGCCGGGAAACATAGAGGTGGCGTGTGGCGCGGACGTGGCGATGGCGACGGTTCAAAAATTCACTAGTAACATAAAGTGCCGTATGCTATGCACGTGTACCAATAGCAATAAACATTAGTAAAATAACTTGATTCTTGCTAAAGATCCCAGATAACGGCACTAAGCGTTTTGTTCGTCATTCCTATTTATACAGACTATATATTTATTTTTTTGACTATATATTTGACGACCTCTGTGGCGCGTCGGGCGAACACCCGACTGCGACGCAGAAGGTTGCGGGTTCGATTCCCGCCGGGAACAAGTATTTATGCTGACCATAAATTCTTGTTTCTGGTTCTGGGTGTTTCCTATATGTATAATATGTATATATTTACAAAAAAAAAAAGTATATAAGTAGTTTATCCGTTATCTGGCACCCATAACACAAGCATTAAGTTGCTTAGCTTGGGGCTGGATGGCGATGTGTAATATGTCCTGAAATATTTATTTATTTATTTATTTTAATTAGTAACATATGGGTCATAAGTAAATGATCAGTTTGCTACAATAATACTATCAACAAGTATTATAATTGGAGTTACGACCTTCTTCTAATAGACGTTACACAAAAACTTAAAAACTTGAATTAAAAGTACTGAGTGTGATTATTATTTTCAACATGTTAGCTATGTCTTTAGTTGGCCGAAAGATATAAGCCGCCACCCGCTACACCAACCGACGTGGGTTCGCTCCATGGGTTACGTTGTTATAATGTTCAAATAGTGCTGCATAGATTTGTAAACGTTACGGTGGGCAGAGACTTTTGACCGTTGATTGTACAGCAAGGAATTGGAATCAGTTTCCTGCGTCTGTCTTTCCTGATGTGTACAATTTGAGGGTCTTCAAGTCGCGAGTGAATAGGTGTCTTCTAGGAAAGCGTGCGTCTTAGGCTGTATCATCACCCATCAGGGCGTGATAGTGTGCTATTGGACAAAATATGCTGACATATAAATTAAAAAAAATGTCATGTTATCTTTATTTTACAATTAAATTTTTTCATAAATAAAATAAGGTATATTTTATTTACATGTTTTTTTTACTCTATTTTTATGGTAATAGATTAAAGTAAATTTGTAAGTATTTATTTATGGAGAACAGCGAACCAGATAGTTTTAAACTGTCTCTTTTTATAAATGGGTGTATTTTCAATCGGTCATTTTTGACTATATCATTGTCCACTGTATATTCTGGGCCTTAGGGACTTGGATCACATGGTATCCCTATTGAAGTTTTGACTTCACAAAGAAGTTCCTCTATGTCATGCGCTATAAACTTGAAGACTTGACTGATGTACTCGAGAAAGTTTAGCGTATCACGATATAGGAGCCCGTTGCTCTCTTCATTTAGCTTGGGAACTTCATTTTGTGTGAGGCTTAGTGTTAAGCCAACGTCACTGGATTGCATGAACTTCTGTAAAGTTGAAATTGAAAATGTATTTTTAATTACTTATACTCCGAAAGTAGGTCTAAAGATGCGTGAAGAGCGTGTAGAAAATAAAACTTTCAGCCCTAGGGAAAATCGCTTTCACTGACAGCTGTCATGTCAAATTATGGCTTCGCACGGCTTGTGCAATGTGCATGTAGCCAGTATCCGTATCATAACGCATTAGGAACTTCAAAAACCTAACCTCCTTGCTTTAAGTAACACCAAAGAAGAACACTACATGTATATAACCTCTTTGGTCCCAACCTTGTAAGAGGAGCAGGTAGTATGGAGTATCTCATTCACTCTCGTTGTTAGGAAGAATTTTATGTATTATTCGTAATGAAAAGCACAGTGTTTACCTCGGGTGAAAGACTCATTAAGTCCCTCGAACTATTAGCGCCCTCGCTACGCTCGGGCGCCAAACTCCGTCTCGGGACTTGTAATGAGTGACTTTCACACCTAGGATAACAATGTACTATTAATCGGTTGTTGGTAGCAGCGCTTCGGAGCGCTGCTACCAACAACCGATTGAAACCTCGGGATTTCAACCGCGATTCCGTGAGAATATTGGGATAAAAAGTAGCCTACAAAACTAATATTTAATTATTTATTAGGTACACCAACAGTAACACACACTAATACTAAGAATAAAGAAAAACATTACCGAAATAAAAATAAAGTGTGTTTACCAATAATAGGTATACACAACTTTGCCTTAACAGATTCTAGTTTCTGGTTAAGATAACAAATTTTTAAGGCTTAACCTAGGGACAAAATTAAATTAAATTAAAGTAAATAGAAGACTAGGACTATTATTAATAGGAAATATTTAATTATTGTTTGTTTGTTTGCATATTTTTTTGATACAGCTGAGGTCTTCTGTCCCTATTTCCCTTTGACTGCTTAAATCTTTAAAACTACGCAACGGATTTTGATGAGTTTTTTTTTAATAGATAGAGTGATTCAAGAGGAATTATAGATAAAATATATATTTTCTTGCTATAGGTTGGCGTTTTAATTCAAGTTAAATCGAATTAATACCCTTCGGCCTACACTGACGACCCAGTTGGCACAATGAAGCACAGGATCACCTAGTTCAGGCACACGTGGAATTAGATTTAAGCAACATTTTGTACCTATGTTTAATACCTATGTGTCTTTTCTATGTATTACCTATAAGTATATATTTACAAAAGAAAAGTAGGTATATAAGTAGTGTATTCGTTGTCAAGTACCTATAACACAAGTCAAGTTACTTAGCTTGGGGCTAGATGGCGATGTATGAAATGTCCTGCAATATTTATATATTTACTTACAGTAAACGTGCAAAGTACACTTTTCACCGAGTCAATGGAATCATCAATATACTTCCTTATGTATTGAACTGTTTCATCATGAAACGAATCAAAACCATGCGTTTTCAACTCCACAAGACCACCCAATAACATTTTCAAAGCTTTGTGCATTTTCGGAAGGAATTCTTGTGATTGATTCTAAAGAGTGAAAGAGACAGAAAGTAATTAAGTATTTAAAGCCGTCAATTACGAGGAATGTCTAAGGCCTCGGCCACGAAGCCAGCGGTGCGGCGGCGGCGCGGGTAGCGGTGCGGCGAGCGGCGCGTTTCAATGCATGGATTTAGACGAAACCGGCCACGAAGGCAGCGGCGCGGCGAGCGGGGCGGGCGCGGCGAATGAGCGGCGAGCGGTGCCGCTCGCCGCGCCGCTGCCTTCGTGGCCGGGGCCTTAAGGTTCCACTGTTCGACGGGTTCAACTCATATTTTTACTGAAAATACTGAAGTTTTGATGGCTATAATTTCCAAATTAAATATAATTTGTCTATTCCGTCGCCTTTATGGGCTAGATATAGACTTGTTATGTATATTTTACTTTTAGTTTTTTCAAATTCCATAAAGAATAAATGGATAACACTCTAAATTCATTTGTATGGAAACACGATCGACCAGCAGAATCTTAAGAAAAATAATCAAAAAAATCATCAAATCATCAAATCATTTGAGATTAGTAAAAGCGCCATCTCTTGTCGAATACGTTAACTAGATAAGTTAACTTTCGAGTTATATGTAATGTAAATTCATACTAACAGATGTCGCTAACGAAACTTAATTCGTAAAGAGGTTAATGCGATTCTTAAATTCGACCATGACGGTACTTGACTAAGTGGCGGAATTGGTAACGAATTTGAACGGTATTCAAAGGATGCGAGTTCGAGTCTCGTCTTAGTCGCAATTTTTGAAGATGCATTTTTCCTTAAAAATATTTTTAAAATAATCATCATTACATCAGCCACAGGGCGTACACTGCTGAACATAGGCCTCCCCCAAAGACTTCCAGAGCGATCGGTCGCATATCTTCTGCGTCCAACGATTTCCCGCGACTTTAATTAAGTCGTCTGTCCATCTCCTCGGAGGCCGTCCCGCGCTGCGTTATCCGATAGTCTCCAATCGAGAACTTCTTCGAGGACTCGTATAATGGTGCGGCTCACCTATTGTTAAAGTGTTCAGATCGCCTTAAGGCCTCTAACTTGACCTAACGACTGCTACTAATCTAGGACTTATATTATTACTAGCTGCGCTCCGCGGTTTCACCCACGTAACTCCCGCATCCCGTGGAAATATCGAGATAAATTAAGATGTAAGCTATCCTATCTTTCAAGTTGGATAAAACTGTACACGGTGTGCAAATTTGATTTAGAAGTAGTTTAAGAGTCCATCGCGCACAAACAACGTGACACGTAATTTATATTTATTAGAAATAGATTAAAAAAATAATGCCTTACGTGAAATTTTTCCAAATATGTAGGAGGCATGGATGTGCCTATATCTTTTTCCTTTGGTAAGACTTCATCCATATACCAATCGAAAGCTCTTAGCCATTCTTTACCTTTTAAAGATTTGAGAAGAATGTCGAAATTCCCTTGATTTTGTAGGATTTCTGCCTGTAAGTGTTTGTACTCTTAATGTTTTTTTTAATTAATCTATTTATTTTATTTGTGTACCTAATTGAAGTTAAGTTTAATGTTTAAATAAAGTATAATTAATTTTGTGGGTTAAAAAAAATAAGAGATTGGTCAGGTTGGATTTAGTTAAAAACATGTATATTGGTTTTTTTAATTAATCTTCTTTTTCTTCTTGAGGTGCCATCTCCTACCGGAGGTCGGCTATCATTAAGGCTATTTTTACTTTTGACGCTGCTGCACGGAAAAGGGATCTAGTGCTTTGCTTAAACCATGTCCGGAGGTTCTTAAGCCATGAAGTGCGCCTCCTTCCGGGTGGTCTCTTCCCTTGGATTTTTCCTTGCATCAGTAGTTGTTTAATTAATCTATTGCATCCCAAAGCGAAGGTCTTTCTCAACATTTTCCAAAGCTGTCGGTCCGGAGCTATGTTTGACCATTCTTTATCGAATGCATAATATCATCAAGTCATCTTTTACGGGATCTATTTCATCTCCATACTGCTTGATTATCTTAGTTAATAATATCTTATGTTAATGTATCTTAGGTTAATAATATGGCTTACAGGTAAATACTTCGAATTTTATTCCAAAGCTCGTCGTTTCATTCCAAATCCCGGGCGCCAGTGCACCAATGGATTTTTCTTAAGAAAATGTTATGTGCTCTGATTCACATTGCTCTAACTGTGAAGGAAAATATCGTGATGAAACCCGTGGCTTACTTGTCTCCATTGACGACATTGATTTTTTTTTTCACTGGACACGGTCAACTGAGCTGGGAGAGCATAGGCGTTGGGCAAGCCTACTCCAACCTCACGCAAAAAGGTCAGATTCAGATTTATTTATTTGCCAAAATACAGTACCTACAGCTTATAGCAGATCTTAAAAAATAATAAATAATGTCCTTGTATTTTTACTTAGAAAGCATGCAAAGTATAAGTATGTAAGTATGATATAAAAAGGACCCAATGAAAGAGAACAAAAATATGTGACCTGGTGATAATAATGAAGAAATATAATTCAACGCTTACGAATTCATCCTTAAACTGTTCCATCGTACCCAGTGTAGTGTAAGCTTGATCACTCAGCTTTTCAGCGAGCTGCTGAATAAGCATGTTCTAAAATAATATAACATTATATTGGTGGTAGAATTTCTATGAGTTTAGAAGTCAAACTTTCAGAACCGATAAAAGTTGTTAAAACTATATATACTAAGACAAGTAAATGTGACAGAAATAACAAAATATCTAAAAAAAAATAGCATTTTGTGCATAAGTAATGACCATGGTTTGTAAAATATTAATTTTTATTAATTAGTTAATATTAAATCATAGGTGATTTAGAAATGAATTAAATTATAGAAGAAAAACATCCAAATATTGTGTGTGAACGTTATCTTTCTTGTAACTTATAAATAAAAATAAATAAAAATTGACTAAAAAAAAGTGACCAGTTTGAGAATAATAACAAACAGAACTTAAGTTAAACGCAAAAAAACAGTGAACCATAATAAATAAATAAATGTGACAAACCTAGTGCTAAACAATTCCCAGTGATTGCATTTTAATTACTAAAAAACAGTGATTGTTAACCGTTAACAAAACGACCGCATACATATCGATTAGTTTGAAAATTGACCTTTGGACCCTGTACGATAGGCTCAATGAACTTTAACTGCAAATCGCATAGCAGGAGTACAGTAGTTTCGACACTTGATCAATGAGCGGGTTTGGTTGGGGTCGGATACTGGCCGCTTTGAAATACGCTAGGTGCTGGATCGAATCCTACTACATGCAAGATAAATATTGTCTTTTTGTAAGATAAATATTTAATATTATGATGTTTTATGAATATCGACGGCACTAGGTGATAAACAATCAATAGTTGTATTGCATAAATCATTGAATTGAGAACGACTACGAAAGAAGCCAGCACGCCATAGAGGGCGTTGTTCTAAAATGGAAAAAAATAACCTAAAGAGAAACCGAAAGATGTTAGTAACGTGCAGTAAATGTAAATCGACTAGAAATGAAAATGACACAGTCCTATGTTCGCAATGTAAAAAAAGGTATGATTTCGACTGCATAGGTCTACCCGTGAAATTGTACAAACTGATGGACACTGCGGCCAAGAATAGTTGGAAATGCAAAATATGTAAACAAACACACAAAGATAAGGCTATTCCATCTACAAGTGGCACTAAACATGTTACGAGTATTAATCACGGGCAGGAACCTAAGACCACAGATAACAAAATAATGTCCAATATGACATCAACACCGCAAAGTATATTGCTAACCCCACATAAGTCGCAGACACCCATATTAAGCGATGATGAGTCTTCGATGGAAACTTCTACTGAACGACTGTCAAGGAGTGTGGACTACTCAACATATGACGGAAACGAAATACAAGAACTTAAAGAACAAATAAAAGAGCTTAAATCTAACCACATGAGTACCCAAAATGAGCTCGATGAAACCATAATAGAGAATAATAACCTGAAAAGACAAATAAACCAATTAAATAAGGAAGTCCAGCTGCTGAAAAATATTTGTCATTCTCCATCACCAGCTAATAAAACGAAAAAAGATAAAACAATTATGGTCAACACAAACAAGGACCCTTATTCTACTCCTAGCACATCCAAAAATCAACATGATGAACGAGCCGAGAACACTTCCTCAAAACTTATAACTAACTTGAAGAGTAAGATTGTCTCTTTACAGAATCAATTACAGGAAGGAACACTGGAAATAGAAAAATTAAATAAATACATTGTAGAACTAGAAGGTAACCTAACACAAACAAACTACCCAATCCAGGAGAATCCAGAAATTGACGAAGTTAAGGAACAAATTCCGACCAAAGAGGAAACTACTAAACGAAGAATAGTCATTGTGGGCACTCAACAATGTACTGACCTGGCTTCTTCTCTGATATTATCAAGAGCAAATAGTCCCTACGAGCAATACCAGGTTATGGGCTATACTAAACCCTACGCAAGGACATTAGATACACTAAATATTTGTAAAAACCTAGACCTAAATGAAAATGACAAAGTCGTTATTTGTGTAGGCGAAAATGACTCGGACTATATTGTAGCGTCCTCCGAACTTTACTTGACATTAAAAACGTTGACTATATGTAATGTAATTATACTGAATGTAAATAATTGTAGTTATTTAAATACTCATCTTTTGAATAGCCAATTGCAATTAATATGTTCCAAATTTCCAAGATGTCACTTTGTAAGTAATAAAAACTATTACCGAAACTATTTACAAAATACTTGCTACACGATAAATTTACTTATAGATTACTTGGACTACCAACAAACTTATTTAAATCTTGACTTTATAAAAAAACAATTACACCGCCAAAACACTAAGCCGAAAATTATTTCTAGGAGTTCGACATTGTTTAATAATGGAATAAGACTAGTGCAAAAGTCCATACTTGACTATTTTAGCGAAAAACAGCAAAATGATAGTTTAGAAACAGAAACATTTTTTCGTAACTAACAGTAGTAACGTAGATAACCAACAAAATGATTTTGTAATATTACATCAAAACATGCAAGGACTATTAACTAAGAAAGAGCTACTAGAAGTCACTCTCTCACAACTATTAGACGATGGCTTAAGGCCCACTGCATTGTGCTTCTCTGAAACATTTATAAAAAAAGGTGAGGAGTCAAATGCAATCTTATGCAACTATAAACTGGCAGGAAATTACTCAAGAAATCAAAAACGAGGCGGTACATCTATATTTTTAAACAATATGTTAGACTACAATGAGCTTAATCTATTTGATAAATACTTGGTACCGTCAGTGTTTGAAGGATGTGGCGTTAGGATACCTAGACATAATTTAATTATAACTTGTTTCTACACTTCAGATAATAAATTTGCTATGCCCTTCTTAAGTAGGCTTGAGGCAGTTATCCATGACATAGCAAAAAAATACCCCAAATCAAAATTAGTCATAACAGGAGATTTCAATATTAATACCTTAAAAGCATCAAAGGAAACTAGATATTTGGAGGATATTGCTATGTATTTTGACTTAAAATTCCATATTACCGTACCAACTAGAGGGTCAAATTGCTTAGACCATATATTGAGCAACATAAAACGTGGCACAGGTCGTGTTCTACCTTTACACTTGTCGGACCACGACACGGCTCAAATCCTGTCATTTTCGTGTAAGGTTAATGTTATTGTAGAAGATTGGAGCTACTTTAGGAGAGACTATAGTATTGATAATATACAAAAGTTTCGTAATCATATTAAGTCACTTTCATTTAACGATGTATACCAAGAGAAAGACATGAATTCAGCATTTAATGCATTTCATGAAACTTTTTGCTTACTATACAAACTATGCTTTCCACAAAAAATAGTGAAAATGTCTAGTAAACCACGCAAGCAAAAGTGGATTACTAAAGGTATACAAATAAGTTGCAAAACCAAAAGGTGTCTCCGATATCAATATTATAAGAATTTTAAAAACAAAAATAATAAAAGTGCCTACAGTAATTATTCAAAAATTCTCAAGAAATGTCTGCTAAGGGCCCAAAAAATTTGCAATAATAAATACATTGACAATAGTAATAATATATGTAGAGCTTCGTGGAGAGTTATAAAGAATGAAACAGAAAATAATGCAACACTAAATGACATTCTAGAAATAAAATCAAATGACAACAATAATATTAGAGATGCACGGGAAATAGCTGAAGAGTTTAATAATTATTTTACTAACATAACTAATGCTAATACAAAAGGTAAAGTGAATATTAGAGGGGATAGGATAGCAAATTCTGTTTTCCTACAGCCTTTAGGTATAAATGAAACAATTGACATTATTCGGAATTTAAATAATTCTAATGCATGTGGATATGACGAAATTACTACAAACGTGTTAAAATATTGTAATAATGAATTAGCACCTGTATTGACATATCTGATTAATTTATCCTTCGAAAAAGGAACATTTCCCGATGGGTTAAAGTACTCAATTGTAAAACCTGTACATAAAAAAGGCGAAAAACAAAATGTAAAGAATTATCGCCCAATTACACTTATACCAATATTGTCAAAGGTATTTGAAAAAGCCATTCATAAGAGACTTGTCTCATTTTGCCTTAAACACAATATAATAGGAAGAGACCAACATGGCTTTCAGGCAGGTAAGTCTACTACACTGGCTTGTTTCTCTCTACTTAAACATGTCACACTTGGACTTAACAGTAAGCGTAAGGAAACAGTTGTGTTTCTTGATATGACCAAGGCATTCGATCATGTAGAACACGAAACTTTACTCATAAAGTTAGAAAGATATGGAGTCCGAGGAACTGCGTTATCTTGGATTAAAACATATTTAGAAAATAGACAACAGTGCGTAGAAATAATGGGACTTAATGATGTCAGAGTTCGTATGCCTTACCGCTCTACTTATAAGCCTAATAGATATGGTGTACCGCAGGGGAGCGTGTTAGGTCCACTGTTATTTTTGTATTATATAAATGACCTTCTGTATGTAACAAATAATAAATGTATAATGTTTGCTGATGACCTATCTATAATTATTGAATCTGACTCTGACCACTTAACAAATTATGAATCTGACATTAACAATGCAATTAAATCGGTTATTGAATGGCTTAATTATAATAATTTACATGCTAATTTGTCTAAAACTAGTTATATGCAATTCAATGTAAAGGGACGTAGGGAAATTGACCTAAATATAGAGTACAACGGGGTGGTATTAGAGAAGACTGACAGTGCAAATTTCTTAGGTATCATCCTAGACAAGGACATAAATTTCTCAAAACACGTTGAAAAGGTGTGTAATAAAATAAACAGATTTGTCTACGTCCTTAGGAAACTGCCAAAAGTTACATCACTCAAGGTAACTTTAAACGCATACTATGGTTATGTTTCTTCGAATTTGGCATATGGCTTGTTAATATGGGGCAACAGTAGAGACATTAAAAGAGCGTTTATAGCGCAAAAAAAATGTATCCGAGCCATCTGTGGTAAAGGACCACGCGAAACTTGTAAACCCTTGTTTATTAAGCTGGGCATATTAAGTTTACCGGGTATGTACATATTGGAAATTTTTAAATTTGTAAAACAGCACCCACATTTGTTTCGAACTGCTATTCAGATAAACCCTAGGAATAAGAGATTTCATAACAAATTAGTACTAGACTACTTTCCTAAAATAAGATTAGTTCATAAAAATTGTTACAATATGTGCATAGAGGTATACAATAAGATTCCTGAACAATTTAAAAATGTACCTAAAAAAGCGGCAATTAAGAATTTGAGAAGATGGCTCGTCGGAGCTTGTTTTTACAGTGTGGACGAGTTCCTATCTGCTAGACGACTTATTGTTACATAAGCTTTAATGTTACCTACCTACACTAAGTTTGCATGCTGACCTCATGTTAGCGAGATAGAGAATCATATATAATGTAAAATGTAACAACTTGTAATAACCTACCTATCTCTAAGCAAATAAATGATTTGATTTGATTTGATTTGATTTGATTTGAAAAAAAAAAAGAATCGAATTAAATCATAGGAGATTAAGAAATTACTGAAATCATAGAAGATTAGGGAAATAATTAAGTTATAGGATACTAAGAATATATGGATGGACTGCATAAGACAAGACATGAGAGAGATGAATGTCAGCAATGAGATGACAACTAATAGGCGTGAATGGAAGAAGAAAACATACTGCGCCGACACCAAAATTGGGATAAGGGCAGGAAGATGATGATGATAGGAGACTAAGAAATGAATTAAATCATAGAAGACTAAGACATATATTAAAGGAGATTTATAAAATTAATTGAATCATAAGAGATTAAAAAATGAATTAAATCATAGAATATTTAGAAATTAAATAAATTAAAGAAGAAAATGAAATGATTAAATCATAAGAGATTTAGAAATGAATTAAATCATATGTGTTTAAAAATGAATTGAGACTTTATAATATGTACCTCCAGAAGCTTTTCCTCGTCTTTAGTGCAGGGAGTTTCAAATAATAAAGATTCATCAGAATCATCTATAACCGATATTGCAGCTATAAACGTGAAAAATAATAAAATCGCAAGAATCTTCATTTTAGAACAGAAGCGAATAAACAAACAATTTTTTCACTAAAAGATTATACAATGGTTACTCATTACACAAGTTTACTTCAATCAATCATAATATAATCAACTGTTGAAATCGTTTACTTTTCTTTAAAATAATTCGAAATGGCAGTTAATTACCTATTACTAATTAATTATTCCAGATGGCAATTATTTTATTGTATTTTCTATTTCATTTGCTACTAGCAGCGCTCCGCGGTTGCACCCGCGTAACTTCCGATCTCGTGAGAATATCAGAATAAAAAGTAGCCTATGTTACTTTCAATGAATCAATGTATTTTCGTACCAAGTTTCATCTAAATTGGTTCAGTAGTTTCGGAGCCTATTTGTTACAAACAAAAAAATCTTTCCTCTTAAGATTAGTAAAAAAAAAAACATACATCCCAATTGAGAACCTCCTCCTTTTTTTGAAGTCGGTTAAAAAAGTAAAGATATTGATATGACTGGACTGGATATGTTTGCCTCGGAAATAGGCTTCGAAACTACTGAACCGATTTTGATGAAACTTGGTATGAGGATACATTGATTCATTGGAAGTACTCGTAACATTGGCTTCTTTTTATCTCGATATTCCTACGGGATCGGGAGTTACGCGGGTGAAACCTCGGAGCTCTGCTAGTAAATAATAATTTAATGTTGGTGAATATTTAAGTAATTAAAAAATAGATCTCATTAAATTTTTTCTAGTTCCCACTTTAGGTGGGGTCGGCTTTACTAATTTGTCGGCGTCAGGGGATTATTTTTTTCGATTGCCTTTTGTTTTTATTTCGATCATCATTTCGATTTTCTTTTGTTTCCATTTGTTTATTTTTAAATCAAAGTTGGTGTTACCTATCCGTAGTTGGTATTTTGCTTAAGTCGAAGTTGGTGTTATACATAGTTGGTTTTTTGCGAGTTATGCGTTTAGCTTAAGGTGAAAGGGTACCTGCGCGCTCTCCATACAAACGTAGTCGACTGTTTCCTCCCTGGAAAATGACACTAGCACAAATATTTTTTTGCCATAAAACCTATAACTGCCATGACTATGCCCCTATGTTTTGGTTTTTTTCATTTTCTAATTACCAGAGAAATAAAAAAATAAAAAATTATAAAATTAAAAAAATCAAAAAATAGGGGCATGGTCATGGCAATTATAAGTTTTATGCACCTAAAATATTTGCTCTAGTGTTATTATCCAGGGAGAAAACAGTCGACTACGTTTGTAATAGTTTGTAAGGAAAGAGCCTCCGGTACCCTTTCCTCTTAAGGTGAAAGGGTACCTGCGTGCTAGTCGACTGTTTCCTCCCTGGATAATGACACTAGCACAAATATTTTTGTGCCATAAAACCTATAACTGCCATGACTTTGCCCCTATTTTTTGTTTTTTTTTTTCATTTTCTAGTAATTATCATAGAAATTAAGATATAAAAAATACAAAAAATAGGGGCATGGTCATGGCAGTTATAGGTTTTATGCACCAAAAATATTTGCTCTACTGTCATTATCCAGGGAGAAAACAGTCGACTACGTTTGTAATAGTTTGTATGGAGAGAGACCAAGGTACCCTTTCCTCTTAAAGGTGGTGTTTTGCGTAGTTGAAGGTTCTGTTCCGCCACGTCCGCGTCTCACACCACTTCTCTGTATCTGGCTTTATAATAGAGTCATCGCATTATATTATGGTAATATAAAACAAAGTATGCTTAAAATTGATGGATATATATACCTACTTATAAACTGTTTATTTTGTATTTTAAAAGTGAGGGAAGTTATCGTGAATTCGATTTATTTTTTAAATGATTTTTGACTTTGAGACTTATTTAACTTGTCCCAACTTATGGCACACATGGGGCGGTTGGTTACGAAAACCGGTCAAGTGCTAGTCGGACTCGCACGCGAAAGGTTCCGTACCATGTTGTATGGGAAACAAAAATAAATCGTTATTTGACTCTGAAATTAGATCTAAGCGGATACTATCATCAATTCGGAACTCGTTCCGTACCTTGTTGTATGGGAAAAAAATCGTTGTTTGGATTTAGTACTCGACTCGTCAAGTGCAAAAACAGTTCTGATTGGTCAAGCGTGTTTTGACCTGACATTTTGGTTCTCATTCGTCAAGCAATGCATAAGTTCTAATTCGTCAAGCCATAATTTTGTTTTGATTTGTCAAGCCTTATTTTTGTTTTAACTGGTCAAGTCAGTAAAAAGTTCTGATTCGTCAAATGCTGAAATAATAATGTAAGTAAAAGACATAATAACTGGCAAACTATTTATTTATATAAGATGTAAGTAGGAATTAGATCTAAGCGGATACTATCATCAATTCTCGTATTAAAAACTAGTAACGCTCCGCGGTTTTACCCGCATAACTCCCGTTTCCGTGGCAATATCGGGATAAAAAGTAGCCTATGATACTTCCAAATCACTATCACTACATAGTATAAAACAAAGTCGGTTTCTCTGTCCCTATATCCCTTTGTATGCTTAAATTTTTAAAACTACGCAACGGATTTTGATGCGGTTTTTTGAAGTGAAAACTTCTTATGGCGCGTTGGGCACTTTTGTGGGTGAGCATTTTCAGCCGTTCTCGCGACAGATTTTGACGCGACAGATTTTGACGCGACAGATGAGATTTTATTTGTGTTAGTCTTTTTGTTTAACTTATACTGCCATCTATTACACAAATTGAGAAACTTAGTTTCTAGAAAGACCGCTATTCGAATGTAGATGGCGCTGATTTAAATTTTTTTTTTAATAGATAGAGTGATTCAAGAGGAAGGTTCATACATGCATAATATTATAGCCGTGCGAAGCCGGGGTGGGTCGCTAATATTCAATATATCCTCATACCAAGTTTCATTAAAATCGGTCCAGTAGTGTCGGAGCCTATTCAATTCAAACAAACAAACAAACAATTAAACTTTTCTCTTTATAATCTATCTACAATCTTCTTCTATACATTTAAAATTCTTTGTCCTGACTGAAGGATCAACGCACAGCCTAACCCGCTGATCGTAGAGACCTTAAACTTGGGTGTGTTCTTTGTATGACGTAGGCATCCGATAAGAAAGGATTTTCCGAAATTTTACCCCCTTTTTTATTATCTACTAGCGACCCGTTCCGGCTTCGCACGGCTATATTATGCATGTATTATACATATAAACCTTCCTCTTGAATCACTCTATCTATTAAAAAAAACCGCATCAAAATCCGTTGCGTAGTTTTAAAGATTTAAGCATACAAAGGGACTAGGGACGGCGAAAAGTGACTTTATTTTATACTATGTAGTGATCTACTATCTTCTTCTATACATATTATGAAATCCCCAAATTATGCAGAAATTTTACCCCCTTTTTTATTACCTATTTAAATATTTGGAAACTATGCCACTAAGTGAACATGTCAGGTAAAATTTTTCCCCTTGGGGATGAAAAAGAGGGGCAAAGTTTGTATGGGACAACGTGATTCCTTGGTCCTATCTACTTCAAATTTTGCGTAAACATTCTTTCGACTTCTACGCGTATGAAGTCGCGGGCAAAAGCTAGTATTAGTATAGAAGTATAAAGATGAGTAAATCTAGTAATCCTTATTAGCGTTTAAGTATTTGTAGGCACAATCCACGGTCAAAAGTCTCTGCCCACCATAACGTTTACAATCCTGTGCAGCACTATTTGAACAATATAACAACGTAACCTGTGGATCGAACCCACGTCGGTTGGTGTAACGGGTGGTGGCATATACTACTCACACAACACACATAGCTAACATGGTGAAAATAATAATCACACTGAGTACTTTTAATTCAAGTATTTACGTTTGTGTGTTACGTCTATTAGAAGAAGGTCGTAAGTTCAATACTTGGTAGTATTATTGTAGCAAACTGATCATTTACTTATGACCCATACTGTACAATTTTCACATTATTACAAACACAAACTAAATGAGTCTACCTAATTACATTTGTAAAATGTAATTAAAAATAATTACAAGGTAAAATAGCAATTATTTTTAGTTAATTACCTTTTAAAAATTAGTCGATTTCTTCGATAACGTAAACAAGTCACAATAAGGTGTTTTACAAATAATTTTAATATATTTGATTATTTATAACTAGCGACCCGCTCCGGCTTCGCACGGCTATATTATGCATTTATTATACATATAAACCTTCCTCTTGAATCACTCTATCTATAAAAAAAACCGCATCAAAATCCGTTGCGTAGTTTTAAAGATTTAAGCCTAAATAGGGATATAGGGACAGATAAAGCGACTTTGTTACTATGTAGTGATGATGATGTCTATAATTAGCTGTTAGTTATTAAAGTTGCTAATCCAACCCCTTTGTGTTAAACTGCAGCGCTTAGCTAGCGGTTTCCGGCGTTTGTCCCAATTTCGAGGGAATATCGGGATTAAAAGTAGCCTATATTATTCCCAATAAATCAATGTATCCTCATACTAAATTTCATCTAAATTGGTTTAGTAGTTTCGGAGCCTATCCGGTACAAACAAAAAAAATCCTCTTTATATAAATTAAACTAGCTGCGCCCCGCGGTTTCACCCGCGTAGTTCCCGTTCCCGTGGGAGTATTGGGATATAATATAGCCTATGTTACTCGTGGATAATGTAGCTTTCGAATGGTGAAAGAATTTTTAAAATCGGTCCAGTAGTTTTTGAGCCTATTCATTACAACCAAACAAACAAACAAACAAAGTTTTCCTCTTTATAATATTAGTGTAGATTAAAATAACTCTTTATTCAGGCAAATTACACCCATTTACAGATAATTAATGTTAAAAGATATCAATACAAACAAATCAAAATATCATAATTTTCAAAATAAAAATAAAATATGCAAATTAAATTTTATAATATTAGTTTTTTTTTTCCATTTTTGTGTGTGGTTTTTTTGTATGTTTAGACTTAAGTACTTAATTCGTTTTTTTGAATAAAATGTAATGTAATGTTCATATCCAAGTACTATATAAATAAAAATTTGATTAAGTGTAGGTACATATGTATAGATAGATAGTTTAAATAATATCGATTTCTATGTGGCTCTTTTTACGAATAACTGAAAAGAATATATAGGTATATAATATATATATAGGTCCGTAAATTTTAATCTATCTATCTAAACAAATGGATGTCTGATGCGTGTGACAGGTTAACAAAAAAAGCGATCGCTGAACCGAAATAAATGTAATCAAAATTCTGTTTTGTTACAAAAAATAATGTCAAATGTCATGCCTCTAATTAAATCCGACACAGTGTGCGGGTGTTTGTATAGAAAAAAGTAATATTTTTTAAGGTAACACGATTTTCACTCATATTTTTAGTAATTGTCTTGAGCATAAAAAAGTAACTAATGGTCATCCTAAGGTCTACGTTTCGGTCCCGGTAAATGGACCGTTGTCACGACATCGATTCAAAATTTTCTCAAAACAAACATAAAAACTCTCGTTTCTTACACAAAAGTGAAAATTTAATTTTCTGTCGTTAAGTCGATATGTAATTGTATGACTGAAAAAACATTTTTACAAAATTCTTTTATTACGCAGTACGCACCATCACGCATCTCATCACTACCTACATAGTATAAAACAAAGTCGCTTTCGCCATTGTGCCAACTAGGTCGTCAAATACAAATCTTAATTACTACTAGCGACCCGCCCCGGCTTCGCACGGCTATATAATGCATGTATTATACATATAAACCTTCCTCTTGGATCACTCTATCTATTAAAAAAACCGCATCAAAATCCGTTGCGTAGTTTTAAAGATTTAAGCATAAGTACATAGGGATATAGGGACAGAGAAAGCGACTTTGTTTTATACTATGTATGTAGTGATAGTGTTAGTGATGAATACAATTTTTTGTGAGTTTAAAAAGTTTATTAGTTTCTTCTTATGCAAGCCCTCAAAACGTCGCGTGTCCCTAACCACTTATATGTAGAAATGATTAATGTACATAATTCTAATTAGTGAAACGTATCCTCATAGTAAAGGAATCTATTTATAGTACCTACCTACTGTGTTGTTAGCGGTTACTTATATTTTAAACACCGCCTTAATTAGATCGATAACAGTTTCCCTTCTTAACAGCTTAAAAATAAGGTTTTCCATTCGTCGCGAATGAATATAATTCATTTTTATAGGGTTACTAGCGACCCGTCGCGGCTTCGCACGGCTATATTATGCATGTATTATACATATAAACTTTCCTCTTGAATCACTCTATCTATTAAAAAAACCGCATCAAAATCCGTTGCGTAGTTTTAAAGATTTAAGCATACATAGGGATATAGGGACAGAAAAAGCGACTTATTTGTTTTATACTACGTAGACAAGACAGCGGTCAAGGGCTACTTCTGTGCACCTTAACAATCAACTTTTGTTCTGCGACTTTTGGAAATTCAAGATGAGTAATCTAAACTATAACAAAAGACGCTCAAAATGAAAACAAAAGATAATCAAGATAGAAATAAAAGACAATCAAAATGGAAACAAAAACAATCGAAATTGAAACAAAAGACAATCGAAATTGAAACACTAGATAATCAAAATGGAAACAAAAGACGATCAAAATGAAAAAAAAGACGATCGAAATGGAAACACAAAACAATCGTAATGGACAAAAAAAGGTCAAAATGAAAAAAAAAAGACTATGGAAACAAAAGACAATCGAAATTTAAATAAAAGACAATTGAAATGGAAACAAAAGACAATAAAATGGAACAAAAGTTGATCGACAGCCATCGTTACTATATTTTTTAGTTTGAAATAGTAGAAGTCGTCTTTAAAAAAATGAGACGAGATTCAGGCTTGAAAAATGATCAACTGGTCACATTAATCCTCTCAAAACGGAGCATCAATTTCGTAAAGATTATGCTTTCTACTTATTTCTAAGTTTTTTAATCGTTTAATAAATATTAACGATAAAATCAACAAATTACATTATCATCTTTTGAAAAGGTAGGTATCTACGACTTCTGCTTTAGAAACGTCATTAAAATTCTTATTAAAACGAATTACCTTCAAAATAAAGCGATATATAAAGGTGAACTACCACAAAATCTCAGATGATTGCGAACCGAGCGACGACTAGCGACGTTGCGCGGTGCCACAATGAAATTAATGTCGCATAACGCACTTAGGCACACCTGTTCATTATAATGGCTTTTAGATTTGCTCCGCGTTAGTCGTAGGCACAGTTTATTGCGCTCTGAACATTCAAAACTTGTACTTGTATTCGGGCTGTTTTTTAACCGACGAAAACAAAAACCAGAAGAGATTTTCAATTCGACGCGTATATACAGGGTTATTGGAAATTATACCAGCAAGCCGTTGAGGGCTAATTTTCTGCATCTTAACAAACAACTTTTGTTCAACGACTTTTGGCAATTCGACAATTTTTCGAAAATTTTGAGGTTAGGTTTACCTTAAAATCAGCTGTTCCTTACACGGAAAGGTCATTAACCTTCAAATTTTACTTATTCTTCTAGTATTACCTACTGTTCTTAGTCCGAATGACCTTTGTTTTAAAAAATCTGCTGTTTTTCGAATTTATCCTTTTATATGCTTAAATCTTTAAAACTACGCAACGGTTTTTTTTAATAGATAGAGTGATTCAAGAGGAAGGTTTATATGTATAATACATGCATAATATAGCCGTGCGAAGCCAGGGCGGGTCGCTAGTCTGGTATAAATTTCAACTTGCTAGGTCTAGGCGTTCCTGCGAGTGTGATCTTATAAGGGTTCCTTTTTTTACCTTTTGATGTACGAAACCCTAAAAAACACCTAGGTCATCAAGAAAACTTTATCAGAACTCGAATTTGTCATAATTATAAATAAGTAGTATTGGAAGTCATCAAAATAGCATTATGAATACTTTGAGTTGAGTACTACATTATTATAATGTTTGCGTAGCCCTGACTTATTGGCGGATATAATCGGTGTAAAGAGTGGGTTCCGTAGATTTTACACGTGTAAAAGTATTTTTTCATCTCCTTAATAAAAAAGAAGATATGCGAGAACATCCATAAAAAAAAACATACATACAACCGAATTGAGAACCTCCTCCTTTTTTTGAAGTCGGTTAAAAATGAATCGCTGAATGTGTTGATAATCTTAAATCTCGAGAACAGCTGAACCAATTTCGCTAATAATTTTTGTTGTGTTAGTTATTTTCAGGAGAAGGTTCAGAAAGAAAAAAAAAACAGCGCACTCCGGGAGTGCAGGCAGAAGTGAAAACTGTATATCTGTGTAAAATCTCATATGTCGCGAGAACATACGCAAAAAGAGTTTTAGATGAAAAAAAAAAAATAGTCGGACGACAAATAGTCGTCCGACATTTGTCGTCCAACAAATTGTCGTCCGACAAATAGTCGTCCGACATTTGTCGTCCGTCAATAGTCGTCCGACATTTGTCGTCCGACATTTGTCGTCCGTCAATAGTCGTCCGTTAAAAAATACCATATGTACGTCTTAATACACTCACAGCCAAATTAAAAACAGTAGGCCCAGGCATACATTTTCGCCGCGCCGTAGAGAGGGGATAGCTGTCTACTCTCCATCCGTCTTACGCTTTTTTGATCAGGTCACGTGTCCTGACGCGAGTTTAAGATTTTATACCCATTACAGAAAAAGTGCTCAACGCCGCTAAAGAAGTTTTCACTTCAAAAATAAGAAAAATGCGTGGAAAATTATTACGCGGGCGCAGCTAGTATGATAATAAATATGTCAGCGTTTGACGACTATCTCACTCGATAGTAAGTGACGATGCGGTCTAAGATGTTGGAAGCGCCTCTAGAAGATACCTATACGTTTGTGACTCAAAAACCTCAAAATAACCTGGGTCCTTCGAGGGGTACCAGTCAAGGTTTAAAGACGGCAGTGAAATAAAACCTTTTCCGACCTTTCTCCTTCTAAATTAGTCGAAAGAGATAGAGGGGGTTATTTGCAAAAAATGTGCGCTGATTAACATTGCTTTTACGGTGAAGGAAAACATCGTGATGAAACTCGAATTCGAATCGAACTCGAATCGTGATCGCTCCGGACGCATTGACGGCTTCTTTCCTCTGGACACGGTCGATTAAGCTGAGAGGGTATAGGTGTTAGCCAACCCTACTCCATCCTCACGCAAAAAGGACCGAAGCGAACTAAAGATGTGTCGCAGGAACAAAGACCCTTTAAAGTTATAAAAAAAATGATATAATAATTCTTTTTTTATTATTTAAGTAGGTATGTGTATATGAAAAAAATATCGGTCTACTTCATTTTATTTTTCATTTACGGTTTTTCGTTTTCTACTTTCGTAACGCGTTATATTTTTTTCTCGGTTAGGTCCCCTCGCCAAAACCCGCGATAAGGAACTTCTTTCCAAATACATTATACAAGTACAAATACTAACTTCTACTTTCTTCTACACACAGACGTGTGTGCGCCCGCCGCTTCACGCCGCTTTCCGCGTCGTAGAGGTCGTCTTAATAATTGATGAATGTAAAGTCTGTAGGTACTTATAATATCATTAATCTTGATTATTTAACACCCACGATATTTACCTAAAGTTAATATTATTATAAACGCCACGGTAATTGAACTCTGGAGCTAAATATCAACAAACTCGAGCGGGAGAAATTCAAATTAATCAGAAAATTGAATAGAATTACGTACTCTTGGTTTTATTGCACACCACGTACGTTCTGTCGGCCGATAAGTCTATAAATATAACATTGAGAGTCCTGACTGACTGACTGAGATATCAGTTAGTCAGTCAGTTCGAAATATCTATACTAATATTATAAAGCTGAAGAGTTTGTTTGTTTGTTTGAACGCGCTAATCTCAGGAACTGCTAGTTCGAATTGAAAAATTCTTTTTGTGTTGGATAGTCCATTTATCGAGGAAGGTTATAGGCTACTTTTTATCCCGATATTCCCACGGGATCGGGAGTTACGCGGGTGAAACTGCGGAGCGCAGCTAGTGGTAAATATAGTTTAAGGTTTTCGTCCAGGGCACGACACGTACTGTCAGGAAAATGACTGAATATTTCAATGACTTTGCCACGGGACTCAAATGGTATAGTTACATGGTTATTCGTCACGTCCACGGACCCCTAAAACCTCAACAAAGCTCAACAGTTCACATAGTTAGTGAAAGGTAAACACAGTGCTGTAAATCACCAGAAAGTCAACTAAAAGTTATGAATCACGTAACTTCTGCGAACTGAATAAACAAATATGTTATCGAACTGGTACATTACGGTTGTGTTGTGGTCTCGAATCTAAATATGGTTTAAGGTCTTCGTCCATTTTACCGGACAAACTATCAATCATCTTCTGTCAAATTATCCTTCGCCCGTAACTTCTTCCGTGTATATAAAGGAGTTAAAATTAAATGATGATGGCAAGGCAAAGCTTGAGCATAATACCAACACAAAAAAAAAAAAAAAGGTTTGTCTGTGAAGTCGGTTCACGGATGATAATTTTACGTGATAACGTCATAAGAAAATGATGAAAAATTGAGATTTTTTTGTATTTTATTTCCTGTTGTTTTTCTTTCTCTTTTTTTCTTTTTTATTTACTTTATATTTTTTACTCTAAATACATCTTCTATTCGTCAGTCGTCTCACCATAACACAAGCCCAGATGAGTGATATTACTTTGACTAAATACTTTGTTTCCTAAGTTATCATGACGCGTCTGGTCATATTATCATGACGCATGACGTCACACAATATTACCGTGACACTTTTTTGGGAATGCAGGCAGGTGTTCCATCAATTTACTAGACGTAATCACTTCAAAAAATATGTTAAAATTATCCGGTTTTTTACATTACAATGAAATTAATAGTATTTCGCATTAAGAGTCACGTGTTTTTCATTTTCTTCATCAGCGTCTGACGCCATTACACATTGATGGGAACTTCAAGAACCCAAACTGCTTGCATATAAGAAATTTTGTTTGAAGTTTTGCATAATTCTTTTTCAAAATCCTTACATGGCGGATGCCTACATTATCGCCGCTATCCGGTATGTTAAATTGGGTAAGTTCCTGCTGATCAAACTTTCTAGTCAAACTAGTTTGTCCAAAAGGAAAAAAGACCTCGTAGCCAAACTACTCAACTAAGTAGGTAGTTAAGAAAAGGCGATCGAAACAGAAAAAAAAACAGCGCACTCCGGGAGTGCAGGCAAAAGTGAAAACTGTATATCTGTGTAAAATCTCATCTGTCGCGAGAACGGCTGAAAATGCTCACACACAAAAGTGCCCAACGCGCCATAAGAAGTTTTCACTTCAAAAAGACGTTCAAAATGGAAATAAAAGGCGATCAAAACGGAAACAAAAAACGAAAACGAAATTATGAAAATTGCTATTTTTGCGAAAAACATCACCATTTTTTGTGAACGTAGAGAAAGTTTTCGTAAATATATTGTAAATAGAGCGTTATTATATCTATCTCTTTAAATTTTTCTCGGTTAAAAAGTTCATAAATAAGCGATTGTTATAAAGATCAAAGACTGCGGATCCCAAACCGGAGGAATATAGGTTTCTTCCTCTCAGTGGGATCACCGCGTTAATCGACCACTTCTTCAAAAAGTAAGAAACATCAAGGTAGGGGACAAAAGATCCCATTGGGTTGAAGAAGATAAGATAAGATCAAAGACTCACCATTCTTATGTCCATAATATCCAGTTCCGGAAGACGATCCACTGCCAGTAGAGGATCCTTGCTGCTGCCTCGCCTCCTCCTCCTCGAGAGGCAGTGACGTTGGCTCCATGACGTCTGGTGACGTCAGACGTCACACCAACAGCATTATCACTTTACACTGACACTTGACACTGACACTTCACTATTGTACCTGGAACAGAGAAGAAGTGGTTAAGAGTTTTGGCCAAATAATGATGGCAAGGAATATTAGATAAAAATATTATAAAATTTAGGTTTTTGTAGGCTCAAAGTCAAAAGTCAAAACCAAAGAAATAAAAAAAAATTTATTTCTTTGGATGCATAATACATAGACCACATAAAATCGTCTTAAAAACTAAGTTAGGATGTGTGCACAAGAAACTCATGGGGTCGTAGCACTTATATCAACTCGTAAACGGAACGTAAACATATCACCTCGAGCAGTTCAGTATTCTTCAAATCAAATCAAATCAATAATTTATTCACATTAAATAGATCAATAATTTTAATACTTGGCTATTTTAACCACATTTGAGGTATGTGAATTAGTCTAAATTGACATGTCAAATAATAAAACTAAAAGTTATTATATTATAAAAGTTATTCTATGTATGAAACTCCCCACTGCAACGCACACTAATCGGAATCGTAACGTAATCGCCTCGCCTCGGGACAAGCTCACGAACCGCGGTACGGTGCGTGGTCGACTTGCCGTTCCTGCGCTTACGTCTCACCGTACGCTATCTTACGACTCTCCGTACCCTAGCTTGCGTTTCTTCGTCTACATTTCAAGTTCGGATACTGACTAACCGCGCGTCGACACCTCGCCTAGCCGTAGCCGAGTTGATTCGGAGCTGCCGATCGCTTGGCAACGCGCTTACGTTAGGTTGACAGCGAGGCGATACGGTGACGATCCGTTTCCGAGGTAATATAATATGTGCTATGACCTTCATTCCACTAGGATCACTGGCGCCACTGGTAGATCTATTTGTTGTTATAGCGGCAATAGAAACACATAATCTGTGAAAATTTCCACTGTCTAACTATTACGGTTCATGAGATACAGCCTGGTAACAGACAGACAGACAGCGGAGTCTTAGAAATGGTCCCGTTTTTAGCCTTAGGTACGGAACAATAAAAAGACTAAATAACCGAGTATTCCTGTAATCATAAAATACATAAATGTATATTTATTTACATACAACTGTGTAACAAACTGTGTTTGCTTTTATTACATTTGTTTATGTAACCTCATTTGTGTTTACAAAGTCTATCAAACCATTGAGTTCCTATGTTTCAATGGAGGTGACATCGCTAACGAAAAATTTGTAGTATGTAACAAAATCTGTGGAGTTGCGAATCCGTTCGATTAAGAGTCTGTAAAGTTAGGAATGTGTAGAAATATGATTATGTAGAATTATGATTCTGTAGAATTGGGAATCTGTAGAATTATGGTTCTGTAGAATTATGATTCTGTAGAATTATGATTCTGTAGGATTATGATTATGTAGAATTATGATTCTGTAGGATTGCGAATCTGTAGAATTATGATTCTGTAGGATTATGATTCTGTAGAATTATGATTCTGTAGAATTATGATTCTGTAGAATTATGATTCTGTAGAATTATGATTCTGTAGAATTATGATTCTGTAGAATTATGAATCTGTAGAATTATGATTCTGTAGAATTTTGATTCTGTAGAATTATGATTCTGTAGTATTATGATTCTCTAGGATGATGATTCTGTAGGATTATAATTCTTTAGGATTGAGAATCTGTAAAATTAAGAGTCTGTAGAGTTGGGAAATCTGTAGAATTGGGAATCAGTAAAGGAAATCTGTAGATTTTTGGGAACAAAGCATTTTTACGATGCATGAACCGCAAACCGCACAGTATTTGCACAATACACGCGCGAATATCCCGCGCTGTCAGTTCAGTGCAAACTTTTTGTTGGACGAGGACTCAACTTTGTGAAGATTTGTTATGGATCTTATAAGGTTAGTTGCGGAGTGACCCGATCTCTGAGCGACCCGTCTCTGAGGTTCTATCTATCTATCTATCACGGTTCATGAGATACAGCCTGGTGACAGACAGACGGACAGTCGAACAGTGGAGTCTTAGTAAAAAGGTAAAAAAATTAACCCTTATAAGATCACTTTCTGTTGCCTGGAAGAGATCGCTTTGAGTGATAAGGCCGCCCTTTGTAACACTTAGACTTAAGCTTTTTAATTTTTTTTTAAATTTTACTATTAATGTTATTTGAAATTGGTGTTTACAATAAAGAATTTATCTATCTATCTATCTATCTATCTATCTTTCTTGTCCATTGTTATCCTTTGGGTACGGAACTATAAAAATAAGTCAAAGTTTTACTTTAACACTGCTTTAACATACTATAGATAATTTAAAAAATAATATTTTATATTAAAATATATTTATTAAAATATATTTATTAAATGTTTAAAAAACATTTATTTTAATGTCTCAAACCATTGAAATATCAACTTGTTGCCGTCACTGACTTCTCCGGTCATTTAGGTCATTGGTCTGCCAAAACCTAAAAAATTCTAATCACAAAACACAATCGTAAAAATAAAAACAAAACGCAAACCTGATGCAAAGTAATTCCAAATTCAAATTTTAAAATTCGAAACACAATATTCGTTCGGTAACCGTGCCACTACGAATGAGTTCGAATATTAAGCCGGCCTGTTTTCGCCGTGCAATACTGAATGCGTTTCGTTTCTACTACTCTATTTTTATTTCAAAAGTTTATTTACAGCGATGTAATAAAATGTTATTTTCGAATGGATTTGTATTATGTGAGATTTTTGTGAAAAACGAGAGAGGAGGAAAGATTTTTTGTTTCTTTGTTTGTTACTAATAGGCTCCGATACTGAACTTATTTTCATAAAACTTGATTCATGGATACATTGTTTAATTGGGAGTAACATAAGCTTTTCAAAAGGATCGGTATTGACGCCGTTCCGCCCGGTGAAACCGCTGCTAGGCGCAGCTAGTCCTAACTTCACTATCACTATTCACTATCACTACATCACTATCACTATAAAATAAAGTCACTTTTCGCCGTCCCTATGTCCCTATGTCCCTATTTCCCTTTGTATGCTTAGATCTTTAAAACTACGCAACGGATTTTGATGCGGTTTTTTTAAATAGATAGAGTGATTAAAGAGGAAGGTTTTTAGATATAATACATGCATAATACAGCCGTGCGAAGCCGGGGCGGGTCTCTAGTCACTACATAGTATAAAACAAAGTCGCTTTCTTTGTCCCTATATCCCTTTGTATGCTTAGATCTTTAAAACTACGCAACGGATTTTGATGCGGTTTTTTTTAATAGAAAGAGTGATTAAAGAGGAAGGTTTTTAGATGTAATACATGCATAATACAGCCGTGCGAAGCCGGGGCGGGTCGCTAGTATATCATAAAGAGTCTGTGAAGCTGTATTCACAGATTTTTTGTTTGTAATGAATAGCCTCCGAAACTACTGGACCGATTTTAATAAAACTTGTTATGAATATACATTGATTCATTGGAAATAACATAGGCTAATTTTTATCCCGATATTTCCACGGGATCGGGAATTACGCGGGTAAAACCGCACGGCACAGCTAGTAGTTAATAAGTTAACAGACATTTCAGTTCTGAATAATAAATTAAAGGCCTTAAATTAGATTGTCAACTGTTGATAGGTGTATAAAGGTTCAAAGCGTATAATTAATGAGTTGATAATTAATTGATCTGATGACACTGTCTGGCAAAGTCTTTAACTATTGATTGCCATTTGTACCGCGGTTGATCTCAATCGCTCACATATTTTGAATTATTAGGACTTAAGGTAGCTGCATACGTAACGTGATTTTACTCGTGCCGGACGGTACGTGATATTTTTATATGAAACGATGTCAAGAAATTGTCACGTTCCGTACGGCATGGGAAAACCCGTCCGAGATTTTATCTCGTTACGTATGCAGCAACCTTTACTCTATATTAATAGTGTAGATAATTTAAACATATAAAATGCTTTGTCCTAAATGACTGACTGATTGACTGACGGATCAACGCATAGCCTAAACCGCTGATCGTAGAGACCTGAAACTTGGAGGGTGTGTTCTTTGTATAACTTAAGCATCGGATAAGAAAGGCTTTTCCGAAATTCTACTCGTATGAAGGTGAAAAAGAGGGGCAAAGTTTGTATGGGACAACGTGATACCTTGATCCAATCTACTTTGCATAAACATTCTTTAACAGAATTAATGGAAGACGTGTTTCGTATTTTATTGAAATTTATCCCTTAACGGGGTTGAAAAGCGACAGAAAGTTATTTTAGGGGTGATTTGCTTCGAAGTTGATATCAATACTCCTTTTAAATTACCTACATTTTATTTTGACATCCATTCAACACATGTTTGAAAACTCAATCCGAATTCATTCAAAAAAGGTGGCACTTTTAGGACACGGCCTCCTAGAGACGTAGAATTCGAAATTTGAAATGATAAGGACTATTCCTACGAGCTAGAACATTTTAACATATACGTTTAAGGCTTTAGTTTAAGTTTGATTCCTTCAACTCAATTATTTAAAGCCATAGATAGCAATTTTATAGGATATCAAGTAGTAGCTGTTCCGGCAAACGTTGTTTTGCCATTTAAAAAAACAGATGTTGTTCGGTTCTCAGACCTAACGAATATACACAAAAAAGGGAGGGAGGAATGAGAAATTTACATAGGGAGGAATGGTGGGTCTCTAATTATGTCTACGTTTGTTCCTACAAGATATTATAAGTTTTCTTAACATGGGTATTCTTTACAATACAGGTTTTCTTTACAAACTGTATTTTGGCCCAAAATACAGTTTGTAAAGAAAACCTGTAATCTTAAAATTAAGTGCCCAAAATTTTTGAGCATCCAATAGATAGAAAAACCTTCTATCAAAACAAACACGGTCAAAAATGGTTATCTGTAAAGTCGGTTTTCGGACGATAATTTTACGTGATAACGTCATAAGAAAACGATGAAAAATTGTGATTATTTTTTGTTTTTTTTTTCCTTTCGTCACCATACCACAAGCCCAGATGAGCCATTTTATTTTTAAACAAACACGGGATTCGTGACGTTTACCATGACGCCGTCATGCTCCGGTACCATGATGCGTCATCGAACATGACACTTTTGTGAGAATGCAGGTGTTCCATCAATTTATTAGACAATATCACGTCAAAAATATTGTCTATGAAACTGCAAGGTACAGTTCCGTCGACAAATGCAATACTCGGTGACATTTTAATTTGCGAATTAATGAGGCGCACGCAAATTTGTCGGTCCGCTCCGCTCGGCGGCCATTACCGAATCCACAGCTACGGTCACTTACAGTCGTCTACACAAGTGTTTTAGCTCAATCTAAATCTAAAACACCATAATACACTGTCATTTAAATTCATGTGATTATAAAAAAACGACCTAGTCAGGAATTATTACTGTCCTCACTTGGCTACTTTTATTGCGGAAAGTTTATCTTAACGATCAATCAGCTCGACAGATTTTGATCAAAATTTAATGAGTCCATAGTGTGCAGCTACTTTTTATGCAGGTGAAACAGCATAGTAGCCAGTAAAGATCCGATTGGCGCATCTCATCCCACATCCAAATCTTGTCTCATTTGCAACTTGTCCTACTCACAACTCGGCCTATTTACGTTACCAGCTCGTATTGGTTGATAATAAGACATAAATTATTTATTTATTATTGATAAATAAATAAATATTGCAGGACATTCCACACATCGCCATCTAGCCCCGAGCTAAGTAACTAGACTTGTATTATGGGTGCAAGACAACAGATATACTACTTATATACTTTTCTTTTGTAAATATATATTTATAATACATAGAAACAACCAGACCACAAACAAATATCTAAGCATAAATACTTGTCTAAGGTGGGAATCGATCCCGCAACCCTGTGTTTGGCAGTCTGGCATGGTGACCATTGTGCCAACTGGGTCGTCAAATATATACACATAGTAGGCGTTTTATTTTTCAAATATTAATTATTCGCATGAGGTCACGTTGAATCGTCTTTAAAATTATGTTAGGATTTGTGTCTTTGGAACGCACCCTCCATATGAGAAGAAGACTCAAAAAACTAATAGTGTCATTAATTTTTTTTAATCACTTGTGTAGCGACCTGTACCAGGTGTAAACGAGTGAATAAACAAGCAGTATTCGTCGTTGCCTGTACAACATTGGACCGCACTCTAAATGATGCACTTCGGTGCGCGACTGTACCTTCATTAACATTCATAGACATTTTATCCAGCAATTTACCTTTGAGTAGTTGAATAAATCAAAGGTGTTTGTTTAATCCGAAGTGGTATGACCAGAAGCGCGATAGAGGTGTCTTAGAAACAGTTTTTGGAAATCAACCACTAAAATCCATAGAATGATATTCCTACTGTCGTAAAGATGAAGAAATGCTTTGTATTGTCATATACTTCGAAACACGATTATAGTGATTTGCCTCGATAGAAAAAAATCTTGAAAATCCTAAACAAAACTTTTTTTTTGAGCTTTTTCAATTTTACGGCGAATGTAAAGAGAAAACAAGTACAAAGTTTATATTTTCATAAACTTTACATCAAATCCCATAAGGTAGTACAGATGGTTTTTCACTAAAATAGACGTGAGTCTTTTAATAATTACATAAAATCATATATAATATTACGTCCATGCATAAAACAGTTAAAACGGCCATTTCGCGGCGCGCGGGGGAAAGGGATAGAGTCATCGCGCGGCGCGTGCGTGGGAAAGGGATAGGTGTTTTCAGGTCCTACTTCACCTTAAGGGGGGTCCATACGCCAACGACCTTTGTACACAGCCTTCTAAATAGTTACTACTGGCACCGGTCGCCTTCGTTGGTGAAAATTGTTGATTGTTACGAATGTGTTTTGTTTTTCTCAAAACTGCTGAGATGGAATTGTAGGTGATATTTTTACCGACATTTTGGTGTGATTTTAAGCCAAATATTTCCTACAGTTTTGAAGCTATCCTAAAATTAAGAATTAAAACTAGCCTAGCTTTAAAATGACAAAGAATTTTCGAATTTTCGCCTCGAAGTTACCCCAAAATATCGGTAAAAATTTCACCTACAATTCCATCTCAGCACTTTTGAGAAAAACAAAACACATTCGTAACAATCAACAATATTAGTTGTAGGCGACGGGTATTTTTGGCGCGTTGCGTTTGGCAGCATAAGCAGCCTTAATACTAGACCCGCTGTTATTCTAGTGCTGAATCGCTCGATAGATGGCGTATTCTTCAAACATCTTATGGGGGTTTATTAATTTTAATATGTATAATATGGTTACATTATCCGTATATGTGAAGCTATATATACTATCTATAATAATCGTAAAAAATGAGCGTGTCAAGATTACAAATATTTTATTTTTAGAGCAACTAGCGACCCGCCCCGGCTTCGCATGGCTATATTATGCATTTATCTACTATGCGCTCCGCGGTTTCACCCGCGTAACTCCCGATCCCGTGGGAATATCGGGATAAAAAGTAGCCTATAACCTTCCTCGATAAATGGACTAACCAACACAAAAATAATTTTTCAATTCGAACCAGCAGTTCCTGAGATTAGCGCGTTCAAACAAACAAACAAACAAACTCTTCAGCTTTATAATATTAGTATAGATATAAAAATAAGTCGGGTTTTCCTTCCTGACGCTATAACTCCAGAACGCACGAACCGATTTAGATGATTTTGGTTTTGAAATGTTTGTCGTAGTCCAGGGAAGGTTTAAACGGTGAGAAAGATCGGACTTACGCGAGTGAAACCGCGGGGCGCAGCTAGTTATACATATAAACCTTCCTTTTGAATCACTCTATCTATTAAAAAAAACCGCATCTAAATCCGTTGCGTAGTTTTAAAGATTTAAGCATACATAGGGATATAGGGACATAGGGATAGAGAAAGCGACTTTGTTGAAGTGAAAACTTCTTATGGCGCGTTGGGCACTTTTGTGGGTGAGCATTTTCAGCCGTTCTCGCGACAGATTTTGACGCGACAGATGAGATTTTATTTGTGTTAGTCTTTTTGTTTAACTTATACTGCCATCTATTACACAAATTGAGAAACTTAGTTTCTAGAAAGACTGCTATTCGAATGTAGATGGCGCTGATTTAAATTTTTTACTGCCATCTAGCGAATAAAAAATAAACTATATTTGTTTAAGTGAGTGCTAATAGATGGCAGTAGCAGATCGTGTGATGTGATTCCCAAGCCTTCCGCAATCTTGGCAACTCGTTTTTTAGAAGTAGAAGACAGCACAACAGTCAAATAAAGATTTTAAAAGAATAAAATACTTAGAAAAATAATAATAAAAATATTGAGAACCAAATATTTTAAGTAGATCTTATTTAGGTACAGTCGGCTGCATAATTGCAACCCCCGGTAGAGTTCGAAAATTACTATTATTGAAATGTTTTCATTCTAATAATTTTTGTTTGATAAATTGATGAGTTAGAAGACTTTAAACTTCAACTAAAGCAGGTGCCTAGAATCTCGCTTGTGTAGAAAACATTAATATAACAGTCGTTTTAGAGCTCTACGGTGGGTCTGGATTTATGCAGCTGACCGTACTTGCCCTCCTTTACCTTGTGTAGTCGGTAAAAAACAATATTATTTTATTCGTCTTATCGCCCACTTGTTTTTATTTCGTCTGAAAATATGAATTACGACCCGTCCCAGCTCAGACAGAAGTCTGTGTGATTCTAGTTTACTATAAATAAACTAGGTATGTTTGATGAGTTCTAAGGAAAGAAAATACCTATTAAAACATAGCTCGAATAGGGTGACGATGAGTTTTGAATATGATATAGATATACAGCGTACACCATTGCAATCCCTCTTGTAGGTGTCTCCTGGATATAACAAAACAACAAATAGTCGTCCGACATTTGTCGTCCAACAAATTGTCGTCCGACATTTGTCGTCCGACATTTGTCGTCCGACATTTGTCGTCCGTCAATAGTCGTCCGACATTTGTCGTCCGTCAATAGTCGTCCGACAAATAGTCGTCCGACATTTGTCGTCCGACATTTGTCGTCCGACATTTGTCGTCCGTCAATAGTCGTCCGTTAAAAAATACCATATGTACGTCTTAATACACTCACAGCCAAATTAAAAACAGTAGGGCCAGGCATACATTTTCGCCGCGCCGTAGAGAGGGGATAGCTGTCTACTCTCCATCCGTCTTACGCTTTTTCGATCAGGTCACGTGTCCTGACGCGAGTTTAAGATTTTATACCCATTACAGAAAAAGTGCTCAACGCCGCTAAAGAAGTTTTCACTTCAAAAAATATTATATTTGCTTGAAAATAAAAAAGTTATACCCTTTACCCTTTTTATCCCGATATCCCATGGAATAAAAAGTGTCCTATGTATTAATCCAGGTCTATCTAGCTATCTATATACTGAGTTTTATTGCAACTGGTCCCGTAGTTTTTGCGTGAAAGAGGAACAAACATACACACAAACATAAACACACACATACTAATTCACAAACTTTCTCATTTATAAATAGGATTTTATCTACCTTCAAAATGGTCACTCATAATTCGATTCCCGCCCCAGACAAGTATTTATGCTTAGATATTTGTCTGTGGTCTGGTTGTTTCTATGTATTATGTATAAAATAAAAGAAAAGTAAATAAGTAGTATCTCCGTTATCTAGCACCATAACACAAGTCAAGTTACTTAGCTTGGGGCTGGATAGCGATGTGTGGAATCCTATAATGTTTATTTATTATTATAATATTATATTTTTTATTTCACCTGTCAGCATAGGCATCCAGCTGAAGCTATTGTTATTTTACAGAATAAATTTTACCACACATTTGTTGGCACGAAAACTAACTGTCTCTAATGAATGAAATCACCGAACGACCGAGTAAAAATTATATAGGTTCTTCTACATTACCTATATATTATGGCGTCGGCATAGTATAATATATCTAGGTTGGTAACACACGTGCGACAATTTTTTTTAAGTCGAACTTTTCTCAGAATGTGCTAAATTCATGGTCACCGCAAAGTAAACTTGTGTCAAATTAATTTTATTTAGTAGGTTAATATTTTTTGTATAGAGAGAGATAGGAATTCAGAAAAGTTATAAATAAGTAAGTATCTACAAAATAAATACTTATCTAAGCTAATATTAATAAAATTATTCAAAACAGTTTTTTTTAATGTGAACTATTCGTGCTTTATCCAGGGATTGAACTAATTTCTTCTCAATAAATCAAAATTCTTTATTTATTTGACGACCCAGTTGGCACAATGTCACCATGCCGGACTGCCAATCACAGGGTTGCGGGTTCGATTCCCGCCTCAGACATGTATTTATGCCTAGATATTTGTCTGTGGTCTGGTTGTTTCTATGTATTATAAGTATATATTTACAAAAGAAAAGTATATAAGTAGTATATCCGTTGTCTAGCACCCATAACACAAGTCTAGTTACTTAGCTTGGGGCTAGATGGCGATGTGTAGAATGTCCTGCAATATTTATTATTTATTATTATTATTATTTCGGTTCATAAAATTACGTTGAAACGTCTTAAAAACTAAGTTGGGATGTGTGCCTTCAGAACGCAGCCCACCAATGAAAAGAAAAAACAAGAAACTCATGACAGTTTTTTTTGTGATCATGCTCACAAAGGTTAAGGTGAAGGGGTACCTGCGCTCTCTCCATACAAACGTAGTCGGCTGTTTCCTCCCTGGATAATGACACTAGCACAAATATTTTTGTGCCATAAAGCCTATAACTGCCATGACTATGCCCCTATGTTTTGGTTTTTTTCATTTTCTAATTATCATAGAAATTAAGATTTAAAAAATAAAAAAATAAAAAAAAACAATAAATAGGGGCATGATCATGGCAGTTATAAGTTTTATGCACCAAAAATATTTGCTTTAGTGTCATTATCCAGGGAGAAAACAGTCGACTACGTTTGTAATAGTTTGTATGGAAAAAGCCCCCGGTACCCTTTCCTCTTAAGATTACACAAATCTTTTTAAAGATATATTTGCAATGAAGCAATAAAGTAATGTCCGTCCATGGGTTCTTATCATTTTAAGGTAGGTACCTACGACGAAGAATTGGTAGGTATTTATAAGCAGAATTGGAATTGAGTTCCAATTTAATAAATAAATATTGTAGGACAATCCACACATCGCCATCTAGCCCCAAGGTAAGTAACTAGACTTGTGTTACGGATGTCAGGCAACGAATATACTAGATACTTATATACTTTTCTTTTGTGAATATAATACTTATAATACATAGAAACAACCAGACCACAGACAAATATCTGAGCATAAATACTTGTCTGAGTCGGTAATCGAACCCGCAACCCTGTACTTGTATACAGGCTGTTTTCCACGATTAGACCCTTTTTAATTGGGTCCTTTTTGCGTGAAGATGGAGTAGGCTTGCCCAGCACCTACTACCCTCTCAGCTTAGTCGACCATGTCCAGAGGAGAGAACTTGTCAATACTTCTGGAGCCAACTAAGCCGCGGGTTTCATCACGATGTTTTCCTTCACCGTAAGAGCAATGTCAATTAGCGCACATAATTTTTTCTTAACAAAAATACATTGGTGCACGGCTGGCCTGGATTCGAACCCACGACCTTCAGAATGAAAGTTGAGGTATCTACCACTAAGCCAACACTGCTCACCCGCAACCCTGTGTTTGACAGTCCAGCATGGTGACCATCGTGCCAACTGGGTCGTCAAAATTGCCGCTAAAGTTTTCGCGAACTTTAAAAAATACCTACCTATGAAACTTTATCAGTTAAAAATCATCAAGAAACCCAATTATAGCGAAGCTTATATTCATAAACCAGTATTATTGAGGCCCACCATAAAATGTACATTAAAGTCAGACTTCGGAGAAATAAAACATTGAATCCACACTAATAACATTAAACGAGAAATCGTTCGTTTGTCACTATAAAAAACAATACCTATAGAAATTGGATTAGGGGAAGGATACGACGACCTGGTTGGCACAATGGCCACAATGCCGGACTGCAAAACACTGGGTTGCGGGTTCGATTCCCGCCTCAGACACGTATTTGTGCTTAGATATTTGTTTGCGGTCTAATTGTTTCGATGTATTTTAGGTATATATTTACAAAAGAAAAGTATTTTTTATCTATATATATAAAAGAGAAAATCACTGACTCACTCACTCACTCATCACCATATCTCAGAAACTACAAGTGCTAGGAGTCTCGAATTTTGCATGGGGGTTCCTTTTATGACGTAGGTGCTCACTAAGACGGGATTTTGCGAAATTCGACCCCTAAGGGGGAAAAATAGGGGGTCGAAGTTTGTATGGGACAACGTGATTCCTTAGTCCAATCTACTTCAAATTTTGCATAAACACTCTTTAACAGAATTAATGGAACACATGTTTCGTATTTTATTGAAATTCATCCCCTAACGGGGTTAAAAAGGGGTAGAAAGTTATTTTGGGCGTGATTTGCTTCGATGTTGATATCAATACCCTTTAGTGCTTTTGATTAGATTGGTAAGACGTCACCTCAAGCTGACAGCAGCTGATGTTAACGTAAAACCAAAGAGGTTAAAAACTTCGAACATTGAACTGAAAAAAAGGTGTCTTGCCATTTAGTACTGGGAACTTAATAGAAATAGAAATTATATGATAATTATGAAAAGCAGTCTTTCGGCAGTCGCGGCTGGATTAATGACGTGTTTAACTAATCAATGACTACTGTTGCGTAGTAGTAGTCAGCTTAAGTATGTACCTACATGTGAGGGGTTTATCAGAACGCATCTGCTAAAAGCGTAAAGTAAAATACTTAAATCTAGAGATACAAACTGAATAACGTATTGAGTAAAACCATGAGCATAAAAAATAGATATACCTAGGTAGGAGTAAGAAATGAAAATACAATCTATACAAAGTATATACTTATCTATACTAATATTATAAAGCTGAAGAGTTTGTTTGTTTGTTTGTTTCAACGCGCTAATCTCAGGAACTACAGATTCGAATTGAAAAAATATTTTTGTGTTGAATAGTCCATTTATCGGGAAACGCTACTTTTTATTTTGATATTTCCACGGGGTGAAACCGCGGGGCACAGCTATGTAGTATATCCGTTGTCTAGCACCCATAACACAAGTCTAGTTATTTAGCTTGGGGCTAGATGGCGATGTGTGGAATGTCTTGCAATATATATTATTTATTTTATTTATTGACTAGCGACCCACCCCGACTTCGCACGGCTATATTATGCATGTATTATACATATAAACCTTCCTTTTGAATCACTCTATCTATTTAAAAAAACCGCATCAAAATCCGTTGCGTAGTTTTAAAGATCTAAGACTTTGTTTTATACTTTGTAGTGATTATCAATGTTATTGTTGTTTAAAAAGGGTTTTTTTTTGTTTTTTTTTGTGTAAATATTAGTAAATTTGTATCAGTCATCATGATCACGGTCATTGCAACGAGGTCGATAAGTCATACTAAACTAGCTGTCACTAAAAACTTTGTTTGTTAACTAAGAAAAATAATGAAAATAAAAAAAGATGTTGGTGAAATCAACCTTATGGTTATTGAAATAGAACTAAATTTTAGATAACCCATCAAATGTATTTAGCTAAATATTTTTAAGCACAATCTGACGGAAGTAATAACATTTTATAAATTGATGAATACCGGCAGCACTCACAAAAAAGTGTGACGTCATCGCGTTCCGCTCACTTTCAGGGAACGTGAGTGATAATATTTTCGAAAAATATACTTACTTACTAGAGTTACTAGCTGTCCCGGCAAACGTTATTTTGCCTTTTACAAAAAAAATATATAAAGGAAAATAATGGAAAAAATGTAGGATGTTGTTCGATCTCAGACCTAACGAATATACCTACACAAAAAAAATCACATAAATCGGTTCAGCCGTTTAGGTGGAGTTTAGCAGCTAACACCGTTGCTATGGTTACCAGCAATGTTTTCTTATGACGTTATCACGTAAAATTATCGTCCGTAAACAGACTTTACAGACAACCATTTTTTTTATCTAAACCCGCATGGCACAGCTATACTAAACACATAAAAGTTTACAATCCCAGCCGGCCGTCGTTACGCAAATTATCTCTGGAAACTATCCAAAATGAATCTCTAAATATCTCCACACATAAATGTTCTTATGTCTGTCAGTTTCGAATGATTGTCTTGACATCTACTAATGAATAACTAAATCTGAATTGTTAAATAGGTTTCTTTTGACGATAAACTGTTACTTTCCTACCCGAACCACGTGGGGTAATGTTTCTAACACTTTATGTTTCTTTTTAACTCGCTCGAGGAAAGGGTACCGGGGGCTTTCTCCATACAAACTATTACAAACGTAGTCGACTGTTTTCTCCCTGGATAATGACACTAGAGCAAATATTTTTGGTGCATAAAACTTATAACAGCCATGACCATGCACATATTTTTTGTTATTTTTTTTAATTAAAAAAAAAAAAAGTAATTTTTTTAAAAGAAAATTAAAAAAACCAAAACATAGGAGCATAGTCATGGCAGTTATAGGTTTTATGGCACAAAAATATTTGTGCTAGTGTCATTATCCAGGGAGGTACTACTACTTTTGTATGGAGAGCGCGCAGGTACCCTTTCACCTTAACAGATTTTGTTAAATGAGGTAATGCGTGCTACCTTTTTCTTTTCGGTAACCCTCTTCGGTGCAGCTTAGAGGTCCGGGGTATCATTCGAACTCTCCGGAGCCTCCCTGCACCGCGTTTATCCCGGGAGTATCTTCCCCCAGTTCTTCTTCTCATATAGTGGTGTGGCTCACCTATTGTTAGAGTTTTCAGATCGCCCTAAGGCCTCTAACTTGACCTAACGACTGCTACTAGAGGTAGCAACTGGGACCAACGACTTAACGTGCCTTCCGAAGCACGGAGGGGCTTACGAAAACAAATTTTTGCCACACTACTAATTGGTCACCCAGTTTATAGAAATAGATATAAGTAGAGTATAATTCCACAGTCCCAGGTCCACTTCTTCGAACGATCAAAGAACTACTTGCTGGGCAAGCCATTTAATACCTACATGTCAAAAAAATCCTCAAAATTTGGACTATCAAATGGTAAAATCATGATTTTAAACTATAAGGCCCAGAACACACGGTGAAACGAAACTGCAACGAAACCCTTTTGAAATTATTGATTTGAAACCAGTTTCAACCATTTTCCACACACGCTGCAACCACAATCATTTCGGTTTTCTTTGAGAACAGACGTCTGCAAAATGAGTTCTTCGAGTGACGAAGAAATTGTGGTTATGTATTTGTATCTTCGACAAAGCAGAAGGCGCAAAAGGAGAACTATGTGGTTACATCCCTACATCGAGAAGAATATCAACTGTCGTATGTTTGTGGCTGCCAAAGAATTACAAGAAAGTGTGGTATTATACAAGCAAGGATACTTTTCCACTTCTAACACAAATGTAATGTTTTTTTGTTCGTCATCAGCCATTTTGTACAAAAGAAGCCAAACTCGATGAATGAAACGCAACGTGAGTTTCCTGCACGACGGTTTCAATGCGACTGATTTGCAACGCGTTTCAAACCGGTTTCAGACTGGTCGCGTCATGTGTGGTCTCTCTACGGAATCTATGGCAGAAACTTAAATGCAACTCATAAGTAACTAGAAGTTGCAGTTTCGTTGCAGTTGCGTTTCACCGTGTGTTCTAGGCCTAAGTCTAAAAAATGTCGACAATTTATTATTGTTGTCCGGTCTACATAAAGTGGTTCCTACCTATTTGATATTTAAAGGCCCCAACGCGTTATATTTTCTTGTTTAAATATGCTGTCATCAGTAAGCGTCATTCATATCGTTTAACACCTCGAGTGACATCGTTACGCCCTCTTGTTGTTTACGATTGTTTTTCTACATTAGTAGGTTAGAAGTTAAAATAAACATCCAAAATACAAATACCATCTGTTATTTAGTAAACCAGTGGGATGTATGTAAGGGTCTTAATCCATTGAAAGAGGTAAAGAAAAATAACTTTAACTAGCAACACTCCGCAATTTTACCCTCTTAACTCCCGATCCCGTAGGAATATCGGGATAAAAAGTAGCCTATGTTATTCACATTGAATCAATGTATCTTCAATAATCTTCATACCAAGTATCTTCAAAATCAATCCAGTAGTTTCGGAGCCTATTCGTTACAAACACAAATATAAAAAATCTTTTTTTTTAATCAATTTCCGAGACAACATCACAAAAATAAACCGCTGTTCTACAAAATTCAAATGTAGGCAAGTAGATAACCTACTAGCAAAACTGAAAATAGGTTTTTCTTCCGGTACAATGAAGTTTCTATTGCATATTGGTTCAGGAAGTAGGTAGTAAAACTTCGTCACGGCTAAGGGCGCGTTCAGATGACACGCGTTGACCACGCGGCCACCACGCGCATCACACGCGTTGAACACGCGTTGAAATTTGCTCTATACATAATTTGAGTCTTATGACACAGCAATAGATCTCAAATTGGTTTCTGCAAGCAGGCGCGGGGCGTGCGCAAGGCGTACGCGGGGCGGGGGCGGGGCGGGCGCGGAGTGTGGGCGTGGCGGGCGCGGGGCGGGCGCGTGGCGTGAGCGGGTGAACTTGATAAATGTAATTTGAGATCTATTGATGTGTCATAAGACTCAAATTACATATAAAACAAATTTCAACGCGTGTTCAACGCGTGGTCAATGCGTGTGTTGCGCGTGGTCAACGCGTGTCATCTGAACGCGCCCTGCCGCCCAATTGCCGTAACTTATGACGCATTAGTAAAGTGCACGTCCAGTTGACGCATACGTTACGTTGACGCTAACAATAATCGGTATTCCTGTAAAATAAAACTACGCGTAATCGTCACTTTAACTGCACGTATGCTGCACGTCTACTTCACCTACGCGCATTCTACGCGTGAAACAAGCGTTGCCGTACGAAATTTTTGACTAATCTTCCTATAGGTGACAATTAATTTGACATTTATGTCACATCAAAATTTAGCGCGAAACGGCGAGCGCGTGCCGTTTAGGTTTGCGTAACGTGTGCGTGACGAATGCGTAACGTGTGCGTGACGTTTGCGTCTTAAGAAATTAGGGGAATACGAAATCTATAGTTATGACGCAAACGCAGTCAAGACGCGCTGCATATATAAGAATACGGCAATTGGGCGGCTGAGTCAGTAAGCCCTGGCGCTGCTCTAGGTCGGTTTTAGCGACATCTTTGGCTATATAGTCTCGTTTATAGAAGTAGGTTGGTGTTAGACGTTTTGATATATAGACCTTTTGATAATTAGACGTTTTGCTACATGGGCGATTAGTTAACTAGGCAGATTGCTCACTAGACTTTTCGCTTTGTTAGACGTTTTGCTACTTAGACTTTCTGATTAGGAGCCGGTGTAACACAGAGGTTGAATTAGCAAACATCCGTTACAAATTGTCACGTATTAATGACGTCACGATTTGGTTTTTACAAAGATGTTTATAAGTCAAAATATAGGCTCACATCATAAATTATTTTCCTTTTTGTGTTTTATATGCGTGGAACTCTTATTTGTCTTAATGTTGTTATACTGTTAATATAATTACTAGCTGCGCCCCGCGGTTTCACCTGCGTAAGTCCCGATTCCGTGGGAATATTGGGATAAAAAGTAGCCTATAGCCTTCCTCGATAAATGAATTATCCAACACAAAAATCAATTCCAACAATTACTTCCTGAGATTAGGGCATTCAAACAAACAAACAAACTCTTCAGCTTTATAATATTAGTATAGATGTATTAGCCGTTTAGTGTTTTAGAAATAAATAAATTTAAAAATCGGACGCAATGCGAAAGTCTACAAAGCCAATGAAGCTGGCCGCCGCTGTTGGTATAAGATAAAATATTGGTTGGGCACCAAAATAACCCTCTTCTCTCCCTAATCCATTTCTCCAAGAGCGATATTGACCTAGTGGTAAATACCTCGACCTTCAATCCCAAGGGGTTCAAATCCCATATTTCGATAAACGAAAAATTTATGAGCACTAATCAACATTGCTCTTACGGTGAAGGAAAATATCATGATGAAACCAACTACTTAAGACCAGTGTGAGGCTGTAAATTTCCATACAAAAAGCGGTAACGTTTCCCCCCCCATAAACGAAGTACGATTTTGATAATTTTTGAAAATGTTCTAGATCTAATGGAAAACTAGGTTTAATCGTTTTTAATTTAAAGAAATATTGCCTAAGATAAAAGTTATAAGTATCTGAATATCTATATTTTTGACTTAAAAACTTCATCGAGCGTTTTAATTGTTTTTTAATAGACTAAACTGAATTACTAAAAAAGAAAAACGTATAAACCTAGAATAAGATGCAGTGAATTAAATGAGACCAAGTTTATTTCATTTTGTGAAGAATAAAGGGGGTAAAAACGTTACGGCCCGCAACATTATTTCAAAGCAAAATGAAGGCAATTACGTCCGAACTTAAACTCTCTCTATCGCACGATACGGGTAATTTTTGACAATACCTACTCGCGCCGCATATCGAAAACTCATGATTCTTTTAAGGAACTAAAGATCCACAGCTTCACATCCATATCTCACCATTTGATTGTTCCCAGAATGTCATAGAACATCGTGAATGTCACAATTATTTTATTACCACGACAGTAAAATCTGAATATTATTGTCCTAATAACACTAATAACGTTCCAGATTACGCGGTCATATTTCTACTGGCATTTATTAGCCCTGAGTACGTGCAAATGATATTTTTTCTAGACACATAAGGAACGGAAGATATTTTATTCCCGGATCTTAAAATTACGTATTTTTTATAACTATTCTCTTATTCATATACTAGCGACCCGCTCCGGCTTCGCACGGCTATATAATGCATGTATTATACATATAAACTTTCCTCTTGAATCACTCTATCCATTAAAAAAAACCGCATCAAAATCCGTTGCGTAGTTTTAAAGATCTAAGCATACAAAGGGAAATAGGGACGGCGGAAAGTGGCTTTATTTTATACTATGTAGTGAAGTGACATATTAAAGCCTTTGCAGTTTTCACTTTAGCACACTTGTCATTTGTCAAAGTGGAAGAGTGATAAAGCATTTTTAGGGTTCCGTACCTCAAAAGGTAAAAAAAAGACCTCATATAAATGTATACACTCGCTTGTCTGTTTTTCTGTTCGTGTGTACACCACCAATTATCTCAGGAACAGGTGGACCTAGCAAGTTGAAATTTATAACAGATACAGAGGTCTATAGTCCCTATTTAATTATAAAAATCAAGGTTCTAATTCAACACGATTAAAAAAATATGGGTAAAACATGACTAAATATTTCTCAAAAAAACGCGCATATGTACGAATATGTATGCTTAGATATTTAAAACTTCGCAACGGATTTTGATGTGGTTTTTTTAATAGATAGAGTGATTCAAGAGGAAGGTTTATATGTATAATACATGCATAATATAACCGTGCGAAGCCGGGGCAGGTTGCTTATTCATAAACATATTAAAGCATACACTTGCATGCATTAAGCATGCATTTTTCACTTTAGCACACTTTCATTTGTCAAAGTGGTATAGAGTGACAAAGCATTTTAGGGTTCCATACCTCAAAAGGTAAAAAAAGGAACCCTTATAAATTTTTACACTCTCTTGTCCGTGTGTCACCACCGTTCTTCAGGAACGAGTGGATCTAGCAAGTTGAAATTTATACCAGATACTGAGCTCTAATAGTATTAGTATAAAAAAATCAAGGGCCAAGTCAACACGATAAAAAGATATGACCAAAAATTGAACATAATATTCCTTAATAAAAACCAACTATTTAACGAACTAAATTACAATAGAATTTCGAAATACTAGCTAGGCCCCGCAGTTTCACCCGCGTAAGTCTCGATCCCGTGGAATATCAAAATAAAAAGTAGCCTTCCTCAAAAAATGAACTATCCAATACAAAATGAATTTTTCAATTCAAACCAGTACTTCTTGAGATTAGCGCGTTCAAACAAACAAACTCTTCAGCTTTATGGTATTCAGTAGGTATAGATATTTTCTTAAGGTATTTATTTTACTTCTTCATAAGTACCTAACATAATTTTAGTTTACCTACACGTCAAAATCAGGCCCGTGACACAATTTAACAAAAACCATCTTGTTATAATAACATGTTTAGATCAACCGAAAATTGCAAATTAAGCTCCTATACTTTGTTCAAACAACCTTTGTGAACCACTCTACTTTCAAAATTATAAAATTACCTTATAAATAAGTAGGTAAACAATGTAACTTAATACTTATGGAGGCTACCGTGAAAGCCTTTTGATATTCTCTGCTTAAAAGAAAACTTTGGAAAAGAAGTCCTTTACCGAATTTAAAAGTAACGCAAAGTGCTTACCTACTCTGAAAACATCATTCGGATGCTGGTGATACGCTTTTTTTTAAAGTTAGTACCTTTTTTGTTTTTAATCCGTTTCCAAAGAGCTTAGTCCCTTCGGAATGTCGAGACAAAAATGATGATGTGTAAGTGTTACGTTTCGAAGCAGGGACCCCTATTCTGCTATTTTGCATTGATGGAGTTACCATTGTCATTATATCGAGAGTCAATTGATATTATATCGAGATTGTGACTTTATTTGGTATTCTGGTAAAGTTTTAATAACATCGCAATAGAAAAGTCTCAATGGAATGGTAATAGATACGTCGCTAATGTTGCCTAGCAATATGGTATATGTTGCGAGGCGATATACTGTTTTGACAACTATTGAGATTCCATTGAGTCACGATTCTAGAGCAGAATACCAAAGTGAGTCAGTGGTGTGTCAGCAGTGTTTCGATAGAATAGTTAACATTAGTAGAATACCAATTTGACATGTAATGTCATATTTTTGACATAAAATGTCTGTTACGATTCCATCGACACTCTATTGAAACACAATTGTGTTAGCAGACTTAGGCCCCAGTAGTCGTGACGTCCAAGATGAGAGAAATCCACTTGTATTACAATTAAGTATGGTGTAAATGGATAAACATAGATTTTTACTTACTTATTACTTTTTAACCCTCGACGCCAAAACGACGGAGGGTTATAAGTTTGACGTGTCTGTATGTGTGTGTGTGTGTCTGTCTGTGGCAACCAAACGGCTGAACCGATTTTGATTTTGTTCTTTTGTTTCAAAGGTGAATTAGTCGGGAATGTTCTTAGCTATGTTTAAACGAAATCGGTATAGAAAGTTATAGGGTATAAAAGACGTGGGTTTTTAAGTTTTTTTAAGTAATTATCAGTTAGGTATACGTCCTGTCGAGCAATTGACAAAAACCAAGCTCGAACGATGCCAATTTCTATGACTCCATGTAAAAAAACAGTTCAATAGTCCCAAATATTACCTTCCACATTCAAACTTCGAAACAGAGTAATAAAACGTCCCAAGTAAATGTTCTAAACTCATTTGTTCGCGACAGAAACGTAATACAATATTTTCGCAGTAGGATCAGCGTTAAGCCGCAGCTGACAAACGCTAATGAGGTGACAGGAGTTTCTCCCTTGTTTTGCATACCTACGTTACAAACGGAAGACACGTCATCGGGTGGTCTGGTCGCTCGTCTGCTGAACACAAGACACTCTGTATGTACAGTTTGTACAGTATACGTCATAAGTCCACTATCAGTATGCTACAATCCTACTAATATTATAAACTAGCGACCCGCCCCGGCTTCGCACGGCTATATTATGCATGTATTATACATATAAACCTTTCTCTTGAATCACTCTATCTATTAAAAAAACCGCATCAAAATCCGTTGAGTAGTTTTAAAGATTTAAGCATACAAAGGGATATAGGGACCTATGGACAGAGAAAGCGACTTTGTTATATACTATGTAGTGAAGTGATAGTGAAGTGATGTGAATGTTTGTGTGTGTGTATGTATGTTTGTTACTCCTTCACGCTAAAACTACTAAACCGATTGCAATGAAATTCAGTAGGTATGTATATGACGCAGGGAGGCCGAGCGTTGGCGAATGATTCCGAGCCTGACTCCGCGTCACTCATCGTAAACAATCAAAATAAGAACTCAGATACTCTGCTCAATATTTAATACAGCACACTTACAAAATACCCAGGGATCCGTCCGATTAATCGCGATTACAATAATAACCGCGCGTCAGGCACTAGGCACGGCGACGACCAGCAGCAGACTGCCCCGAACACGAGCCTACAGCTCTTTTTATCCTGTTGCTTAGCGTCATAGCCCCGCCTCTCATGACGCAGCAGCCAGTCGTTTCACAACTTTTATTACTTCAAAGTACTTCGAAACGTACACTGAATTAACGAAGTTTCTATGCACGAAAACAGATAGCGCTGCTAACTCTGCGGCGCGCTAACAGATGGCGTTGCTAAATCTGCGACATATAGATAGCTAGAGGCCTGGATTAACGTATAAGCTACTTTTTATCCCGATATTCTCACGGGATCGGGACTTATGAGGGTGAAACCGCGGAGCGCAGCTAGGAATATAATATTCCAAATAAAGTTCTATAAACGGCCGAACGGATACGATAATTACTTGATCGGAACCCAGTTCAATACAAGGAAATTAAAATCCTCGATCGGAACCAGTTCCATACAAGAAAATTAAAAGCCTCGTACGGAACCCAGTTCAATACAAGGAAATTAAGCCTCGTATGGAACCAGTTCAATACAAGGAAATTAAGCTTCGTACGGAACCCAGTTCAATACAAGAAAATTAAAAGCCTCGTACGGAACCAGTTTCGAAACTTCGGATAGACAGCCGAAGCGCTATAAACAAGTATTGGACTTACGACCTTCTTCTAATAGACATTACAAACATAAATACTTTAATTAAAAGTACTCAGTATGATTATTATTTTCAACATGTTAGCTATGTATTTAGTTGTGTGAGTGGTATAAGCCGCCACCCGCTACACCAACCGACGTGGGTTCGATCCACAGGTTACGTTGGAGGATTATAAACGTTACGGTGGCGGTGGACTTTTGAGCGTTGATTGTGCCTACGCGCATAGTATCTTCCGATCGACTGCTATTGGATATTTTTTTGTGTCAGGACCGGGTTTGTATTAACCACTCACGCTGAACGACCTTAAGACAGGCGTGATCTAAATATTCTAAACTGTGTCGGTTGCGCTTGCACCGTAAATATGATTTTACAGTTTTATTTTATTCTTTTGAGTTCTGATTGACAACTTTTGCATTTACTTTTAGGTATTGAAGGCACCTTTCCAAAAAAATTTTTTTTGACGTGACAACGTTTTATAAATTGGTTTGCCAGGTGACACTTCAAGAAACTGCGTTACGCTCCGCTGACGTTATGCGCTCACAATGAGAGCGAGTGAGAGGCACGCGGGCATGGTTAGCCCGCCTAAGAGCGAGAGAGACAGACATAAAAAGTGAAAGGCACGCGTCCCTTCCACTCGAGCACAGTTGTTGTCACGTAAAACTTTCGCCCGTATACCGACTTTACAGGCAACCAGTTTTTTTTTTTAAATAATTATTTGTAAATTAATATCGGCCGAGAGAAATAATGAAAAATAAACCTGAAATGGAAAAGACCAGAATTACACTATATAGTAGAACTTTCAAGTCAACACAAATGCGTCCGTTCAGCGTGAGTGGGTAAACATTTTTTTAACAGAACGTGGGTGTAACCGCTGTGCGCAGATAGTAAATAAATAAAAATAACTCGAAGACGGCTAATCCGATTTTTAACCGATTTCAAAAAAGGAGGAGGTTCTCAATTCGCCGCGTATCGTTTTTTTTTTTTATGTATGTTCGCCAATTACTCGAAAACGCTTGGACCGATTTGGAAAATTCTTTTTTTATGATACTTTTCGTTGAACTACTGAGATGCAGTCCTTGCAGTTCGTTTGTTATATATTTTGATATTCAACGCTTGTCCGTTGAAGTAAAGTTTTAAGCATAATAATTACTTAAAATACTTGAAGTTTATACTAACCTATTACTGGACTTTATTTGTTATGAGGGTTAACGCAAACTAGAGACTGGCGATTTGATAGTTTGTACGAAACAGAGACGTTTTTTGTAGGGCTCCATACCTCAAAGGTAAAAAAGGAATCACTCTCTTGGTTGTCTGTCTGTAGTGTCTGTCCATGTGTAACGACCGTGTGTAACGTTTTTAGGTATATCTCCCTATTCCTTTTCCCCTTTCCCCTTCTATCTGTCTCTTTTTCTCGCGAACGGGTAGCCGAGAAAATAGTGCAATTTGATAGGTATTAAAAAGCAAGTTTCTAAGTTAACGCGATCAAAAGTTATTTTTATTTATTTTATATTTAAAACGGGATTTTTACAAGATATTATTGCCATTATTTAGATTATTCTAAAAATATGTATCCAAAACTCGCCTTTCTAACTTTTCTGAAAATTTACTCTGTAAGATCTCACCAAATATGATTACTAGGCCAACGGCAAATACTTTCACAGAAAAGATTTCTTGAAGCAAGAGATAATGCTCTAAGTATGGATTTTTTTCTTATTTTATAACCTATCTCAATTATAATAAATTGATCTAGGTTATTATTAACCTATAGGGAAACAATTTTTTCGGTCTCTAACTAATTTTTTATTTATTTTTGAAATTTGGTAAGCTATCGGGCCACTGTTTAGTTTATAGTCTGATACTCTTATAGTCCCTAGGCTGTAATAAAAAGAAGGTGTAAAAAATATAATAAAGCAGCATTTTCTTGAGACATAAGTACAAAAATGTTTATGCTGATTAAAATTTTACAGCTCTCACTCCGACGGAAATATTAATTACAAATGGACATCTGGAAATTGAAATATTTCATGTCCATTTAAAAATAAACTTTATGATTCTACTTATTTTTTTAGGGATCCGTACATCATGAGGGAAAAACGGGACTGTTATAAGAACACTCGGCCATTGTCTATCTCAAAGTCAAGGTCAAATTTATTTCTTTGGATGCTTAATACATTAGTATAAACACCACATGAAATCGTCTTAAAAACTAATATATAGTATATAATAGTACAGTCAGAAAAGGACTGAGGGTAGCATGTGCATATTTTAAAGTTCTAATTATTTTAATGACGGTTCAATAATTTTTGGTTATTCTGCGTGAAATAATTAACACTTCGAAAGCTTTAGTGATAACAATCAGAATAATTGACAATTACTGAACAGCGAATAGCGACTCGCCCTGGCTTCGCACGGCTATATTATGCATGTATTACATATTACATATAAACCTTCCTCTTGAATCACTCTATCTATTGAAAAAAGCCTCATCAAAATCCGTTGCGTAGTTTTAAAGACCTAAGCATACATAAGGACAGACAGTGGAAAGCCACTTTGTTTTATATCTATGTAGTGCAGCGCGCACTCTGTCCTTTTACTTCTATATTGGCTGTTTTCGTAATTACACCTCTTTATACTCCTATTTGTAAATCTCAGATCAAAAATGTAAACAATGGTGTTATCAGAGTAAAAAATACATCAATATTGGCAGTTTTTTTTAGGGAAGTGGAAATTAGGTAAAAAACAGCGCACTCCGGGAGTGCAGGCAGAAGTGAAAACTGTATATCTGTGTAAAATCTCATATGTCGCGAGAACATACGCAAAAAGAGTTTTAGATGAAAAAAAAAAATAGTCGGACGACAAATAGTCGTCCGACATTTGTCGTCCAACAAATTGTCGTCCGTCAATAGTCGTCCGACAAATAGTCGTCCGATATTTGTCGTCCGTCAATAGTCGTCCGACATTTGTCGTCCGTCAATAGTCGTCCGACAAATAGTCGTCCGACATTTGTCGTCCGTCAATAGTCGTCCGTTAAAAAATACCATATGTACGTCTTAATACACTCACAGCCAAATTAAAAACAGTAGGCCCAGGCATACATTTTCGCCGCGCCGTAGAGAGGGGATAGCTGTCTACTCTCCATCCGTCTTACGCTTTTTCGATCAGGTCACGTGTCCTGACGCGAGTTTAAGATTTTATACCCATTACAGAAAAAGTGCTCAACGCCGCTAAAGAAGTTTTCAATTCAAAAAAACTATGACCTCAATTTCTAAAAAATACGATTGCAAATAAAATCAATATGAAATATGATTGTTTATTTTATATAAAATATTTTTTTTAACAAAGTTATTACAATATTCAAAGAATGGTAGTTTTTTTTAAACACTGGCTACAATTACAGCGGCTTTCTACCTTTACGAAATGGCGTTTCTGTCAATATTTGACATTTCTTTGTTTACATTTTTGATCTAAGTTTTGAAAATAGAGTTTAGTTGGGTTTTTTTGTCGTGAGATGGAGTAAGCTTGCGCAGCACCTACTACCCTATCTGCTTAGTTGATCGGGTCCAGAGGAACAAACATGTCAATACGTCTGGAGTTAATGAAGTCGCGAGTTTCATCACGATATTTTCCTTCACCGTAAGAGCAATTTCAATTAGCGTACATTTTGCCGTATGAAAAGACCATTGGTGCATCGGAATGAAAGTCGAAGTATCTACCACTTCGTTGACACCGTTGAGAGAGAGAGAGTATTTTTGTCTTATTCATACTAAAGTAAAGGAAAAGAGGACAACAATTAATTAGGGTGGTGTTTTGCGTTTGTGGAATTGTATGTTGGTATTGACGTGACAACGTTTTATAAATTGGTTTGCCGGGTGACACTTCAAGAAACTGCGTTACGCTCCGCTGACGTTATGCGCTCACAATGAGAGCGAGTGAGAGGCACGCGTCTCTTCCACTCGGGCATGGTTAGCCCGCCTAAGAGCGAGAGAGACAGACATAAAAAGTGAAAGGCACGCGTCCCTTCCACTCGAGCACAGTTGTTGTCACGTAAAACTTTCGCCCGTATACCGACTTTACAGGCAACCAGTTTTTTTACGTAATTCTTTCTCCTAATCTGCAAAACACCAAAAAAACCTCAAGTTGGTGTTTTGCGTAGGTTGTATGCGTCGAAAGGTCTGTCTTGGAAGCAAAAACAACAAATGAGTCTGGGGGACTTCAAATCATTTCGGTATATTTTATTAAAATAAACTTGTTCCTTTGATTTTTCCTTCAGCATTTTCCGTTATCTACCATAGCTTAGCTATCTCTAGAGGACGGTAAAGAAATCACCCCGGCGGGTACATAACTCGGGACTCCCCGGTCCACTCTTGGGGCTGATAAATCTTTGTAGAAATGGAAAACAACGATGCGGTCTGGACTGATCGACGATCGACCCGGTGCGTAACTAAAGGTAGATTTTCACGTTAAGGGGAAGTAGGACCTGAAAACTATCCCTTTCCCACGCGTACGCCGCGCTATGATTATATCCTAACTGATTTAAGTAATTAAAAGACTCACATCTATTTTAGTGAAAAACCATCTGTACTACCTTATGGGATTTGATGTAAAGTTTATGAAAATATAAATTTTGTACTTGTTTTTTCTTTACAATCGCTGTAAAATTAAAATAAATTATGGCCACAAAATATATGGACGATTCGCAGAAAACCTACGCCACAACTGTAGACTATAAAAATTTCTAGAATAATAAATAAAAAACGTGTGTAACTCGGGGACTGCCGCGTTAAAGCTATTGCATTGTGCGAGCTTCGTACAGTCGTACCATATACATACACGTTAAGCGAACGCTTGGCCGAGCTACGTGGTAGGCGGAGTGGGGGGTGTTAGGTTTTATTTTCGTTACGAAATTTGTTCATTCGGTCGCCGCGATCAAAGCCCGCGATAAAAGCTATGCAATAGCTTAAAACTATCTAGTTTTTTTCCCTAGAATCTAGAGTGTAATTGGTTTAGAATACCTAACAAGACTGCTGAGATATAAATTGTTAATATCGCTACAAGGTACCTACTACTTGTTTGCAGATGAATATAAATTAGTTTTATAGCAGAAACACGCCGGTTCACTTTGTAAAAATGGCTTGTTCTGGATATTATGAATGAGACTAATAAAGTTGTTTTTATCGGGATAATATTATATTAACTGTGTTGTACAGTCACATTACTAATCAGCTGAACCCCACGTGACCTAGACTTTCTTGCTGACGGTATTTTTATTCAAAATCTATTCTTAGTCGTCATTTATCGAGAATTTAGGAAGTGTGTACCTCGGAGACGGGTCCCTCGGAGATCGTGGCCCTCGGAGACTAACCCGAGCTCACTCGCAAATCTGTAAGGTTGTAAAGTAATGTTACATGATTCTGTTTTTTTTTCTAAACATTATAGACAATACAATATTAAAAAAATAACAAAATAGGTAAATACTATATTTCTGTACTATAGTTCTGGATCACGTGGGGTTCAGCTAATTGGTAATGTGACTGTACTTGTATACGGGCTGTTTTCAGCAATTAGACCTTTTCAGTTGGGTCTTTTTTGCGTGAGGATTGAGTAGGCTTTTGCACATAAGCCTTTGGATATTTTGGCATAGTAACATAAAATGCCGCGGTGCATTTCGAGAGCCATGCCAATGGATAGTGGGTATTACGGCGAACAAATAATGCCTTCACACCAAACCTCTAAAACGTCTTGGAAACGGGATATTTAACCAAACGTGTTGTTGTTGTCCTATTATTTTCCAAATACGCGCGGTGCATTTTGAAACCCATACCTATCGATAGAGGGCAATATGGGGAACAAACAATGCCTTCACATCGAACCTCTAAAGCGTCTCGGAAACGGGATATTTGTTGAATCATGTTGTTGAATAAATCACGTTTCTTTGTATTATCCCGTTTTCGAGACGCTTTAGAGGCTCGGTGTGAAGACATTATTTGTTCACTGTAATGCCCTGTATCGATTGGCATGGGTCTTGAAATGCACCGCGCAATAAAAAATCACTATGCTCCCATACTAAATGTCCGGACCCCTTATGAAATAAGAGCAAGCCACGACTGGCTCGAAGGGTTGGGTCCCAAGGGCCAAGTCGCCAGTGGAGTCACAGAAGTCCTGTGCAAGCATTCTGTACTCCGTCGGACCTCGATTGTTGGCGAAACACCGTTTTTAGTGGGTAAGCCTCGAGCCTACCATCCTCAGGTTAGACGCACCCCTTACATACCTCCATCGTCCCCTCCCCAAAAAAAGGCTTGCCTTAGCTTAGTCGACCATGTCCAGAGGAAATAACTCGTCAACACGTCTGGTCCGGAAAAGAAAAAAAGTGAAACTAATTTTCTGCGAAACACCATTAACTTTTTCCATTAGTATTGACTTAGGGAGTAAAAACTGATCAAGTGTGTGTCGAGCCACGCGCAATGTAGGGTTCCGTAGTTAATTGTCCGTCACAATATTTTAGTTTTTCGGAGGGACTCTTTTTAGTTTATTAGTAAGTCGTATATTTAGCTGTTAATTTTCCTTTTAAATTTGTTGAACATACATATATACTACTACCTATATCCAAAAAGAACAATTTAGCTAGAAGCAATAATTTAGCTGGTAGGGGGGCACTGCACAATGCACATTTAGCTGCACTTGTTAAAAAAATATATAAAATATAAAAAAATAAAAACAGTGTAAAGCTTAATATTTTGGTAACAAATCCTAGAATCATAAATTGATTTTCCCATACCAACCCATTTTTAAAAGACCTATCCAACGATACCTCACACCAAGGGTTTGGCAAGGAAAAAAAATGCACTCCCCTAATAATATGGCTTTTTTAAATTTTATTTTTACCATTTTATCGGTGTTGTCACAATATTATATTCATGCCAAATTATAGCATTCTAGTACTAATAGTCTCTGAGCTAAGTCGCAGACGGACGGAGATAGCGAAACTATAAAAGTTCCCGTTAGGACTACGGAATCCTAAAAATTAAGAATTCATTTCTCCGTTCAAATCGACACAATTTCTGAACGAAACGAGCTTCTTTCACGTTTTAATATCGGCTTTTTTCTATAGTATTAAGGTTTAAATTGAATTGTTCATGACGCTTTTAATTTTCAGCCGTGTACAGGTATTATTCCATCGATTTTATCATCAACAGCGATTGTTGGGGGCTTTACCCTTTTCTCTTTGAAAGTATTTATAAAATAAATGCTAAGAAGAAAGCGTTGATGATAAATGATGGTTAGAGAAAGACTGGTTACGTATTTTTAAGAATGATGAAGCTGAATCTTCTTTGTTTATTTTTTGCTCATTTTTTGTTACGTTTTTCTGAACGAAAGTTTATTAGAAGAAGTTATTTAATTAAGTTTCTTTAAATTATAATATTAATCTGATTATAATTAATTTAATACGCGGAAATTCTGAGAAAACATTAGCTATTTGTCTCGGTTTTTAATACCCAGAAAAACTGGTAAGTATTAAAAAGAAGAGGAAACTTTTTTGAAACAATATTTTTGATTATTTAATTATAGGAATGGAGTGGTATCAGGTATCAGTACTCGCTCACGGACATTGACCTTTTTTTTTGGTACAAATAAAAAAAATGCTATAAAAAGGCCCTAAAAAAACAAATAGCTATTTTCTTAGATTTTCCGCTATTTAAATTTACGATGTTTATCGTTTTAAGATTTATTGTAAAACTGAAGAGTTTGTTTGTTTGTTTGAACGCGCTAATCTCAGGAACTATTGGTTCGAATTGACTTTTTTTGTGTTGGATAGTCCATTTATCGAAGAAGGCTATAGGCCACTTTTCATTTTGATATTCCCACAGGATCGGGACTTACACGGGTGAAACCGCGGAGCGCAGCTAGTTTTCTTCACTTCACTATCATTACTACATGGTATAAAACAAAGTCGCTTTCTCTGTCCCTATGTCCCTACATCACTATGTATGCTTAAATCTTTAAAACTACGCAATGGATTTTGATGCGGTTTTTTTAATAGATAGAGTTATTCAAGAGGAAGGTTTATATGTATAATACATGCATAATATAGCCGTGCGAAGCCGGGGCGGGTCGCTAGTATAACTCTAAACTATAATTAACTCACAATAGCTTGGCTTTGTTTATAGTTTCAATAATTACCTCTAGTCTTGTTTGTATAACGTATGGACTATCAAATACGTGGGCTATTTGCTGTTGGAAGTCGACCAACTTTAGGCCGGATTAAGGATTACGGCCGCGCGGGCGTGATGCGTGGGCGAGGACAAAATGTCTGTACTTGGAAGCAAATTGAAAAATGGAACCTTTATTTTTTGTTTGCTTCCAAGTACAGAAGTTTTGTGCGTGCGTATCTGCAGCACATACTTACTGAGGCTTTACCCATTCCAGCAACACACTACTTTTTAGATACTTATTATTTATTCTCTGTTTTTGACGTGATAAAGTCTAATAAATTGATGAAAGTCTGCATTCACACAAAAGAGTCATGTTCCAGTACCATGACGCGTCATGGTAAACGTCACGCGTCTCGTGTTTGTTTAATAATAATATCGCTCATCTAGGCTTGTGTTATGGTGACGAGTGACGAATAGAAGACTTTTAATAAAGGAAAAAAAAGTAAAAAAAATATTACAATTTTTTTATCGTTTTCTTATGACGTCATCACGTAAAATTATCGTCCGAAACCCGACTTTTATTTGTATTTACTTTTCACTGTAAATATCTCTTATTGTTTCTTATTTGTATGTTGTGTTTGTTCGAATAAATTATATTGAACTAGCGACCCGCCCCGGCTTCGCACGGTTATATTATGCATGTATTATACATATGAACCTTCCTCTTGAATCATTCTATCTATTAAAAAAAAACCGCATCAAAATCCGTTGCGTAGTTTTAAAGATTTAAGCATATAAAGGGATATAGGGACATAGGGACAGAGAAAGCGACTTTGTTTTATACTATGTAGTGAAGTGATAGTGATGATAGTGATATCTATTCTATATTTATCGTGTTTTGATAACCTAAATATACACAAATAAATATAGGTATTATTAGTGTCAGTAACAAAACGAAAACGACTGAAGGAAAGTCAACAATACAGTGCTTCATTTGATGTATACGTCAGGGCGCCGCCATCTTGACTACTGTTTTGTGTCTATAAATAAGAATAAAATGACGGAACGTGGTTCAGTCTGTCGCAGTAGCTTCATGATGTCCGAACCTTTTTATGGTCGTACCATTTATTTGAGTTAATTAGTTTAATACCGTTCAGTGAGTGGATTAAGCGTTGTGGTAAAATAATGCCGATGGGTATGTAATTTATATGATTAAAATATGTTCTGATGATAAGTGCCTTTATATTTACGTAACCCTATGTTCAAATTCGGTTAAAATACCTGGTCCTTTATATTAGGTAATTCATCCTCAGAAGTTCCACTCTTTCCCTAAGTAAATAAAAATAGCTATACGAAGCGGTTTCTAAACAAAACGAGAGAGTAAGAATAGAAAATAATATTCGTAACATAAATTATGTAAGAGACCACATGTTTGTATTAAAGAAACATTTGTAAGCAATTTGCTCGTGCGGTTTCCAATTTATTTTGTTTTATTATAACCCTTTATATTATTATGAGTATGTTTTGATATTTATTTTGTCATAATGATTTTATGATTTTCATGAAATACGCATTAGACTTTAAAAATGGGTAGGTATATTTATCCTGTTGTGCCTACAATATATGTATTTCATTTTTTTGCCGATTTTCATTACAATTGTTTTTTTAAACGTTTGAATGATTTTATCTACTTACCTATGTTTCGTTTATGCTAAAGAAAAATAATTATAAAAATAAATTCGCGTTTTGAGGGATGAATCCAATTTGTTATAAGGCATTAATATTTTGGGACGAGTGTAGGATCAAATCGGAGAAACTAAGCATAGGGACAACATTACGGCGTTAAACTGTGTTTTTTTTCGATGTTGATTTGAAATGTGGCAAGGCAACTAAATAAACCCAAAATATTAATATAAATAATAACCCAAAACTCTTTTGCTTAGATTTATTATCTTTATTTATTAACTAAGATTCTACATTCATTGTACATTATGTAACTATTTTACACAAAACTTAGACCAAATTAAAATTGAATTGAAATTGAGATAGACGTATCTTGATTTTTTAACCAATGTGCCCACATTGGCTGTCTTTATCGTATAGTACAGTCGGAATACTAATTAGCTGAACCCCACGTGACCCAGAGCTCACTCACACATCTGTAAAAATGAAGCATTTTTACCTATTTTGTTTTTTTTTTTTATATATTATAATATTTGTATTATATAGTAAATACAATAAAAACAACATAAAAACAGAATCAGGTAACATTACTTTACAACCTTACAGATGTACGAGTGAGCTCTGGCACACGTGGTGTTCAGCTAATTGGTATTCTGACCGTCCATTATATGCCAGTCGGGGCACGTAGTATACTGGGCGGCGACCTTAATCCGCCCCTGTGTAGGTACTAACAGTTCGTCAGACCCGTCACTGATTGATGTTGTCATTCGGTAGCACTTCAACAAATTATTCATATTGATTGAATAGCTATACCATGACCCGGTTTACTAGAAAAATATCCTATTGAAAACATAGGTAGGTATATTTATACGTTTGAAGTTCTATTCACATTAAGGGATGATTCTCATTAGAACGGGCCGTATCCGGGCCGGGCCGAGTCCGGAGCGGTCGGAGCGGTATATAAAAACCGGTCAAGTGCGAGTCGGACTCACGCACGAAGGGTTCCGTACCATGTTCATCACATAATAAAAAAAAATAGATGGCGCTAGTGGTAAAAATACATAAATGAAGGGTAATTGGCGATTTATACTTCTTATACTACTCTCTCTATCTTATACTTTTTGGACCTTGTACCTATTCTTATAATTTCCTGTCTTTTCATCTTATTCTTTTGTTTCTTACTGTTATACATTCTATGTTTTGTTTTGTCAACAACTATTAACTGTTCTAAATATGTATTTGTCGTGTGCTTGTCCAAATAAATGTTTTTCTATTCTATTCTATTCTATTCTATTCTATTCTATTCTATTTACGGTTTATGACGTATTAAAAAAAAACAATTTTGGGTGGAAGTTTGCATGGTAATGTATATCTTATATTTTTTTTTAGTTTTCTTCATTCTCTTATTTTAGAAGTTACTGGGGGGGACACACACACTTTTTACCACTTTGGAAGTGTCTCTCGCGTAAACTATTCAGTTTAGAAAAAAATGATTTTAGAAACCTCAATATCATTTTTGAAGAACTATCTATAGATATCCCACACGTTTGGGTTTGATGAAAAAAAAAATTTGAATTTCAGTTTTAAGTATGGGGAACCCTTAAAATTTATTGTTTTTTTTTTTCTATTTTTGTGTGAAAATCTTAATGCGGTTCACAGAATACATCTACTTACCAAGTTTTAACAGTATAGTTCTTATAGTTTCGGAAAAAAGTGGCTGTGACATACGGCAGACAGACAGACATGACGAATCTATAAGGGTTCCGTTTTTTGCCATTTGGCGACGTAACCCTAGAAATCCTTTATTCAACAAAGTTTTCACTAATTCCCATAATTTCCATTATTTTTAGTTTAGATATTTACCTACACTTTAATTTAAGTTTAGATTTAGCACTTAAAGCTGTGCGTTGTTGATATATCAGTCAGAACATTACATCTTTTTCCATTTACCTATACCTATTTGCAGTGAAGTGATACCAAGAACTTAATAAATTCAAGAAAATATTATTAAGTCGTTGTAACCTCACAAAAAGGGGCAAGGTTAACAATCCGCTTCATTAAATCATCCGCTCATTAATACCGTATTGGGCGTAACCGCGTCGGTAATCCACCCGAACCCAATTCGTCATTATTAGTGAATGGCAGCGGATGGACTGAACGGTTGAACGGTCAATATTTAATAAAGAATTTATCTATCTATCTATATCTATCTATTTGATAAGCCTTTAAGGAGGCTGTAATGTACAAAAATTGGATATCATTAGACTGTGTAGGTATTTCGGTGTTTCTTAATACTTATTAATAACAGCGCTCCGCAGTTTCACCCGCGTAAGTTCCGATTCTGTAGGAATATCGCAATAAAAAGTAGCCTATAGCCTTCCTCGATAAATGGACTATCCAACACAAAAATATTTTTAACACGCTTTTATTAGTTTCACCTGTATGTTTGCTTGTTTGTATGTAACCGACTCCTTTGGGCACGATTTTGCCCTACTTAGAATGATCAGATTTAATTCAAACTTTGCACACTTGTCAAAGACCGATGACAATGCAATATTATGATGACATGGTGCTGATCTGATGATGGAGCTGGAAGGTGGTCATAGGAACTCTGTAATGAAACGACGAAACCCTATCGAGTTTGGGCTCGTTAGAATCGTCTTGACGAGTAGTTTGGCTTTCAATGGTAACCAGGGTCTGATGATGGAACTGGAAGGTGGTCATAGGAACTTCGCAATGAAACGACACAACCCTATCGAGTTTGGGCTCGTTAGAATCGTCTTGACGAGTAGTTGACTTTCAATGGTAACCAGGGTCTGATGATGGAACTGGAAGGTGGTCATAGGAACTTGCAATGAAATGACACAACCCCATCGAGTTTGGGCTCGTTAGAATCGTCTTGACGAGTAGTTTGTCTTTCAATGGTAACCAGGGTCTGATCTAACATATTTCGGTAATGAAGACCAAAAAGTATAAAATAAATTAATAGTTTAAAAAAACTAAAAAAAACACGCTTTAATAAAAAATCCAACTAAAAAAATAGAAAATAAAATTTAATAAATTTGGATTAAGAATATTGTAAATAGTAAGCGTGTTACATTGTGATTGGAAAAGAAAAATAATGAAGGTGTAGCATCACAATGTAACACGCTTACTATTTACAATATTCTTAATCCAAATTTATTAAATTTTATTTTCTATTTTTTTAGTTGGATTTTTTATTAAAGCGTGTTTTTTTTAGTTTTTTTTAAACTATTAATTTATTTTAATTCTGACTTGTCGTTCCTGAGATTAGCGCGTTCAAACAAACAAACTCTTCAGCTTTATAATATCTATACTAATATTATAAAGCTGAAGAGTTTGTTTGTTTGTTTGAACGCGCTAATCTCAGGAACTGCTGGTTCGAATTGAAAAATTCTTATTGTGTTGGATAGTCCATTTTTTGAGGAAGCTTATAGGCTACTTTTTATCCCGATATTCCCACGGGATCGGGAGTTACGCGGGTGAAACCGCGGAGCGCAGCTAGTTAGTATAGATAAAGGAGAAAAAGTTTTGGAATTATTTACGTGAAATCACATTAAAACGTCTTAAAAACAAATTCACAGATTTTGAAACTCATGTCTGGCCACGCAAATACTGGTCTGCGGGCCAAAAGTCCACTTTTTAAATTCAGCTTCGTCCAGACCAGTTGAGGGTAACGGGCCAGATCCATTGCCCACAGTAGCAATTAAAAACGACTAAACCGATCGAAATCAGAATTTGTTCATTGGCCATAGTATTTACATCAAATTCTACCATAGAAACTGAATTATGAACGAAAAACTGCGGTCGCTTAAGCTCTGCAAACACGTGCTGATGAAGAACTTAAGATTTTGCACTAAAGTTTTGAGATTTTTGCGTGAGGATGGAGTAGACTTTGTTCAGCACTTATACTTCCCTCTCTGCTTAGTCGACCGTGTCCAACTTGTCAATAATTCTGGAGCCAATTAAGCCGCGGGTTGTTCACAAGATGTTTTCCTTCACCGTAAGAGCAATGTCAATTAATGCACATACATTTTTAGACAAATCCATCGGTGTACTGTCAAGATTCGAACCCACGACCTTCATAATGAATGTCGAAGTATTTACCACTAGGTCAACATCGCTCTTATAGGAAAGGTTTTTTTTAAATCACGACAAATTGAGTGCCAACAAAATGTTAAGACGCTTGGTTGAATGCTTTGATTCATACTACGACCTAGCATAAAAAAAAACTGCACAAACAAAAACACCATACATTATCAACCTTAATCGCACGATTTCTTTCCCTAAACGTTTTCCCAAAGAAATCCTATTAAAATCAACGTTGAAATATTGAAGGTGATTCGGAAAGATTTAGAATTCAATAATGTACCTTCGAATTGTTGAAACGATTTCCAATTGCTATTACTCGGGCTTGTCTTTGTTGCAGATGAAATGGAATTTTTATTACACCTGCAAGGTGCTTATCTCTTTTACTCTCTATCTATATCTCTCTGTGTAGTAAACCCCTAAACTGAATACTGGAACTGGATGTTTGGACCGACTTGACAATGCTTTTTTTTATTTTTTTATTATTCTTATTTTTAAAAAGACGCCCAAAGACTTTTTCCATAAAATAGGCTTGCATTTGACCACATTACCCATGATGGGACGCAATGATGAGGTCGGTCTTGAAGTATATTCACTCTAGACTCCCCAAGGCCGACCACATGATCGCTTCCCAATCTTCAATCAGTCTTCTAGTTTCCCAGTCTTCTAGTCTCCCAATTAGTCTTCTAGTCTAGAGTCTTTTTACTCAAGACTTGAAAATTTCAAAGTTGTAGTTCAGTCTAGACCTGAAGTAGACTTTAAAAGGTTGTAGTTTTTGAGGAACAACGACGCGGGGATGAAAGTTAAGCAACTTGTATCATTGGTACAACGCTATTTTTTTATTTAAAATGTATCAGATCTAAGAAACCAGATCTCTGACATTTCGTAAAAATATGATACTATTATCTCAATAGATTTTTTATTATTTATTTATCAGAAAAACTAGATTCATCCTGGATCTGGCCCATGGATCTTCTGGAGCATGATCCCATCTGTTTTTTCTTCTTCGAAGTAATTTTTCTCGGTCTGAAACCGAATATTGGCCGCTTCTTCGAAGTTTTGGCTAGTAATCTAGATTTGACATTTTGTCAGTCTTTGAAGGTTTTTAATTCATTATTTATGAAGTCAACAAACAAACACACAAAGATGGGCGCAAAAAACATAACACTTTCCTTGCAGTCGGGTAAATAACGGCTCACGCACCTATCGAGCAGGTAAGAAGCGTTAATAACTACATAACCTGTCAAAATGGTACCACACTGTCAAATAAGCTGTCAAATTACTCTATTTTCCCAAAAAAAAAACAACCCTACCATCCGGCATTTTATTCGAAGCTTACGCGCGCCGCTTTAACTGCCAATATACCGAATTCAGATTTACATATTTGATTCCTCTTCCATTTGACGTTTCCGATTGACATTTTGATCTCCCTTCGGATTTATTTAACCAGAGCTGGGAGATTGTTTAGTGAGTCTCTTTTGGCAAAGAAAAGTGCTGATGTCAGTGATTTACGTAAGATATTAAAAAAGGTAAAAATTAAGGTTTTTGGTATTTACATGTTTTCGCGAAAATCTAATTTGCACATATCTTTTTATCATATTAACTTACTAGCGACCCGCCCCGGCTTCGCACGGCTATATAATGCATGTATTATACATTATAAACCTTCCTCTTGAATCACTTTATCTATTAAAAAAATGGTTGTCTGTAAAGTCTGTTTCCGGACGATAATTTTACGTGATAACGTCATAAGAAAACATTGATGGTAACCATGGCAACGATAAAACGTTGCTATAGTTACCTTGTCAATAACATGAGGCGTTCCAGTAACGACGCGTGACGTCACACTTTTTTGAGATTGCAGGTGTTCACCAATTTATAAAACGTTATCACGTCAAAAACCGCATCAAAATCCGTTGCGTAGTTTTAAAGATTTAAGCATACATAGGGATATAGGGATATAGGGACATAGGGACAGAGAAAGCGACTTTTTTATACTATGTAGTGATAGTGAAGACCTTGATTTTTATACACCTTATAGGGACTATAGACTTCAGTATCTGGTATAAATTTCAACTTATTAGGTCCATCCATTCCTGAGAAAATCTGTGGTCACACACGGACAGACGGACAAGAGAGTGATCTTAATAAGGGTTCCTTTTTTACTTTTACCTGAACCTTAAGCCGAAGTGGTATGACCAGAACCGCAATAGAGGTGTCGTAGAAACAGTTTTTGGGTATCAACCACCAAAATCCATAGAATGATATTCCTACTGTCGTAAAGGTGAAGATATGATTTGTGTTGTCATATACTTCGAAACACGATTAGAGTGATTTGCCTCGATAGAAAAAAATCGTGAAAATCCTAAAAATTTTCGTCATATTTTCAATTTTACGGCGATTGTAAAAAAAAAAACTAGTACAAAATTTATATTTTCATAAACTTTACATCAAGTCCCATAAGGTAGTACAGATGGTTTTTTACTAAAATAGATGTGAGTCTTTTAATTACTTAAAACAGTTAAAACGGCTATTTCGCAGCGCGCGGGGGAAAGGGATAGAATCATCGCGCGGCGCGCGCGTGGGAAAGAGATAGGGGTTTCCAGGTCCAACTTCACCTTAAAACATACTTACCGAAAAGATCAGAGTCATAGAAATCACAAGTTCTTGCCTGACAACTGAACATGGATTTCTATGATCAAAGCAAAAAGTGTACTAAGACTTTGACTATTGAACAAGTCATTTATGTTATTTGATAGCTACATAAAATTGTACCTTCCGTACAATAGGCGTTGTATGTTGTAAATATAATACCATACCGCGGCATCGCTCGGCGTCATCGACCCTCGATAAATGTGAGGTGGCACGACGATGACGGATCGCAGTCGCCAAAACCGTGACGCTCGATTTACACTGTCATCTCTGACAGGGACGGATTAGGAACAAACAATAATATTGTTGGTAGGCATTACATCTCTCTCTCTCTCTCTCTATAGTCGGCCCCTCATGACTGAGGATCGTGGTCATCATCCGGAAGTCTGCATTTGGATGGGATGATCTGTCTCCAACGGTTTCTATTCATCGCATCTCGTACAATGTTATGGAACTTGACGGCTAATGAGTCCTTAATCTGATCCGTCCATCTGGTTGGAGATCGGCCACGAGAGCGTTTTCCATCTGTGTTGTGTTCCCAACCACGATGAGTTTCTCCAGGTTCTCATCGCACTTCCGTATCACGTGACCGAAATATGCCAGTATGCGGTGGTGGCAAATCGTGGACAAGCTGTGAGAGGATCGACACGTTACATAATAGGGCAGGACATAATAGGGCAGGACATAATAGAGGCATTACATAATAGGTATAAAACAAAGTCGCTTTCGCTGTCTGTCCCTATGTATTCTTAAATCTTTAAACCTATGCAACTGATTTTGATGCGGTTTTTTTTAAATAGATAGAGTGACTCAAGAGGAAGGTTTATAGATATATACAAACATAATACAGCCGCGCGAAGCCTGGGCGGGTCGCTAGTTATTAATAAAGTCAAAGTCAATCATACTTTGATATTAAACTTGTTATTATAAAGGGCCTTTACGTGTTAGCTTCGGCTTTAAGCTCGCCTTCCAAAGATCCGAGGCTCCATTAGCCCCGTGATGGGACACTTAAAAGTCAGAGTGAAAGGTTTTAAGCTATTGCATAGCTTTTATCGCGGGCTTTGAGCGCGGCGACCGAATCAAGAAATTCCGTAACGAAAATAAAACCAAACAACCCCCTCCCACTCCGCCTACCATGTAGCTCGCACAATGCAATAGCTTTACCGCGGCAGTCCCCGAGTGCCGGGTTTTTTTTATGTATATAACCACGAGAGCATGATTACCTCCATAAGTTTCTTGTGGCTTCTTCTCATTGGTGGGTCATAGAGACACATATCCTAAATTCGTTATTAAGACGAGTCAATGTGATTTCATGGGAAATCTTTCGCACGCACGCATGTAACGCTTTAGTTAGAGGTTTGGTGTGACGGCATTATTTGTTCGCTGTAATGTCCTCTATCAAGGTGCACCGTGGCATCTTAAGTTACTCTGCCTGTTGTGTCTACAGACCATTATGAGTTTCTCCATCACATCTCTGAAACTTAACCGTTCAAATATCTTACGGTCGGGCCGGGGCACAATACGTCACTCCTTAAAGCAATATGTCTTTCAGTTTGAATTATAATCGTATCAGACCCTCGGAGAGGTCGGACTTTACCCTTACCTATCTCACATCTCGACCCTCACAAGGGAAGGGTGACGATACAGATTATAAACTACAATTTAAACTTATATGTTACATATACAATCTTAATTGAATAAACTTACAAATAAGACAAGCTAGCTTATAAGTTACTAGCAGCGCTCCGCGGTTTAACCCGCATAAGTCCCGATCCCGTGTAATATCAGTAGAAAGTAGCCTATAGCCTTCCTCGATAAATGGACTATTCAATAAAAAAAGATTTTTTCAATTCGAACCGTAGTTCCTGAGATTAGCGCGTTCAAACAAACAAACAAATTCTTCAGCTTTACAATATTAGTTTAGACTAGCAGCGGTTTGACCCGCGTAACTCCCGATTCCGTGGGAAAATCGGGATAAAAAGTAGCCCATGTTACTCCCAATGAATCGACGTATCTTCATACCAAGTTTTATAAAAATCGGTCCAGTAATTTCGGAGCCTATTCAATGCAAGTAAACAAACAATAAAAAAATCCTCTGTAGGTATTACTAGGTATAGTATAAAAGAGGCGGATGAAATGCGTTTTCTTGTCTCTTTTTCGATTTCGAGGTCAAAAGTATTCTAAATGTGCTTTTCCTTCCACTATACCGAATTTTTATTTTTTATTATTAAGTATTCAGTTTTATTTTTAATCTTCTGATAGATCCAACTATCTATTAAACTATTGCATAGCTTTTATCGTGGGCTTTGAGCGCGGCGACCGAATCAAGAAATTCCGTAACGAAAATAAAACCTAACACCCCCCACTTTGCCAATTTATTTTTACTTCTCTACTGCGTCTGTGTTCACGTGCAGTCTTTTTTATCTATGGTCATTGGTCAGACCATTGTAACCGTTATATCTCAGATGGAATAATACAATTTGGCCTCTGCAGAGACCAGTAGAAAAGGTCTAAAATGGCCCCTCAGAAGGCCACTTCCGTTCGAGCGGATAAATAAACATACAAGTTTTTACTTACCTATAATGTTGTTTTGAAATACTTAACAAGTGCGAGTCGGGTTCGCGCACTAAAGGTTCCGTATCATTATATTCTGTTCGTTAGTTTTTTTTGTTATAGCGGCAACATAAATACATCGGTGTAAATTTAAACTCTGTAGCTATCACGGTTCATGAGATACAACCTGGTGACAGACAGACGGACGGACAGTGGAGTCTTACTAAAAGTGACCCGTTTTACACTTTGGGTAAACCCAAAAAAAATATAATTTTCGAAAATAAATCGTAACCTTAATCCGCCCACTTCCAATAGGTGAATGGCGTCAGCAAATAATATCAGTTTACATGGCTCCATCCATTAAGGGGGTACCACGGGGAAATGACAGACTACCTACCCGCAGGGGTTAGAACTCGTTCAAAAGGAACCGGTGAAAAGGCAGTTCTATCTATTTAACCAATAAATATTGTAGGTTATTCCGATTAGGGATGCAAAAAATACATCAACGTTTCAAAACATCGATAAATCGTTTAGAAGAACGATTTTAAAACACTATTTTTTTGAATATATTTTCTACCATCACTAAAAGATGTCAACAAACTTCGTCGATTTTTACTGATCACAGGCATCTTTTAGTTTTTTATGTGAGCCTAATGATGCTACTTATTCCTCGTTTTTTAAACTTTATGTTACTATTCGAGTTTTATTTTTTACTGTTTAAATCAATATTTTTAAGAACAATCGAACATATAAGAGTAACTTCGATACAATCGGTTAAAAAGAACGATGTTCCGATGTTGTTTATATCGATGTTTCAAACATCGATATAAACAACATCGATGTTTTTTTTTTCAAAACGATGTTGCATCCCTTATTACGATACAATCGTTTGCATATCAATAGGTAGAAGACTAGAAAAACCCGACGTAGAAAAACTAAAATAAAACGTGCAAATCACTGAGTTTCTATGATTCATGCACGCCACGGAAGTAGCACGAATAAACAAGTTTCTAAGGACTTTTGACACGGATACCATGTGTGATGTGCGTCTTATTTAATTGAAATAAATTTTATCCATTCCGGATTTCATGACCTATATCTATGTTAGTTTATGAAGTACTGGCGAGCCGCCCCGGCTTCGCACGGCTATATTATGCATGTATTATACATATAAACCTACCTCTTGAATGACTCTATCTATTAAAAAAAACCGCATCAAAATCCGTTGCGTAGTTTTAAAGATTTAAGCATACATAGGGATATAGGGACATAGGGACACATTATTAACTTTTATATTTTCTATTCAATATCATAATAGGTCAGCGTTTGACCACTATCACACCTACCTGATGGTAGGTGACGATGCAGCCTAAGATGTAACACGCCTTCCTAGAAGATACCTATTCACTCGCGACTTGAAGACCCCCAAATTGTACACGTCAGGAAAGACAGACGCAGGCAATCGATTTCATTGCACATGGAAGTTATTAGTGCTATATTTTAAATCAAAAAAGCTATTGCATGGCATTTTTTATCAACTTATAGTACATGGTAGACGGAGAGGGTGTGTTAGGTTTTATTTTCGTTACGGAATTTCTTGATTCGGTCGCCGCGCTCAAAGCCCGCAATAAAAGCTATGCAATAGCTTAAAAATCTTAAAAATTACTTTCAGCAACTATACTACGTTTAATTTACGGTTGCAATCAATCAAACCTCAGAGTAGACCATCGCAATCTTCAATGTATTAGATATTCAAAGAATCTTGCGGTTCTGTACCTCAGTTGCCCTCGAAGCTAGAAAGTTCAATCTCCATAAATTGTACAGTTAATGCCTTACCCTGGCAAATATTGATAATAAAGTTGATTGAGCGTTGTTATGTTTTAAGATTTTATTTAGTTTAAAATTCCGATGAGAAAAGTCGGTATACGGGCGAAAGTTTTACGTGACAACAACTGTGCTCGAGTGGAAGGGACGCGTGCCTTTCACTTTTTATGTCTGTCTCTCTCGCTCTTAGGCGGGCTAACCATGCCCGCGTGCCTCTCACTCGCTCTCATTGTGAGCGCATAACGTCAGCGGAGCGTAACGCAGTTTCTTGAAGTGTCACCCGGCAAACCAATTTATAAAACGTTGTCACGTCAAAAATACTAAACCATTAATCCTTAATACCTACATTTTTGTCTTCGATTTAGGGCATTATTGATTAAAGTCTAGTTTTCTAAAGTTCTGGTTGTATAAAACGGGATAATATGCATGTCCATCAAGATGTAACCGATAAACTCCAGTCTCGTGAAAATGATGTTTGAAACAACATCGAAATATCGATGAAATAACAACAAAAAACATAGTAAATATCCCGTCTTAAATAACTTTAAAATGAAAATAATCAAGATATATTCAAAATTTTCAAAAAAAATATCGTATTTTCAAAAGTCGTAGGTAAAACAAAAGTTGGTTAAGAAATTAGCGCTCAACCACTTTTTAAACCCTGTATAAATACGCGGTCTGTAATAATCTTTAGATTATGGACTAAATAATAAATGTTTCAGAAGCCTAGAAGTGGGATACCGACACTATTTATTATTACAGTCCACACACCATTTGTAAGAAAACCAATAAAAACCAAATAAATAAGTATTGTACCTAATTCAACAGTGAAGGAAATAAGTAATATATTCAAAGCCATGTCGTTGCTGACAATTCGTAGTCGTGAGGGGTCGGCAAGACTTCTCTATAAACCGAGCCTAGATAGTAGATAGTTGGTCCCTTGTGGAGCTTTAGCACGTGGTGTAAGAAGTTTTAGTTTTAACGTGCTGCGTACTGCAGTTTCACCCGATTCCTTTTTAAGGTGGACGCAGATTGATACGCGCCGAACGCATCGAATTTTTGCCGTCCACGGAAAAAGGTACCTTATAATAATAGAGATAAGGTATCTACATTTATATTTCCGATGACGTCATCAGAGTCGTCCGCATCGTCAGAGGCGGCGGACTCTGAAATAAATAAATGAATAAATGTACCTTATCTTTATTAAGGTACATTTTTCCGTGGACGGCAAAAATTTGATTCTTTCGACGCGTATCAATGTGCGACCACCATTAACCGTCTCATTCTAATGTACGTTGTTTTGTACGCGATGGTTCAAAAACGGCTTAACCGATTAAGATGATTATTTATGTGTTAGAAAGGGAATAAATACCTCAGAGGTCCCATAAAAGTTTGGTGAAGATCTGATGATTCTTCTTAAACAGGGTGAATTTTTGACATGGGCCTTCAGCGCTATATCCTAAACTATAGGAGATAGCGAAAAATGCTAAAAGGAATTCCATGCCCAATTTTGACAAAAACTAAAACTGTATCATTAGATTACCCAAGCCAGGTATCGAGTTCATTTTTTCAGTTCATTTCATTTTGCAGTTCATTTTGTAACCCTAGCCAGGTATCGAACCAGTTTATTTTGCAAAATAAAATCATCCTATATTTTTAAACCAATCGATAGTGTTGCTGATACAGATCAATTCTTGACAACAAACATGTATGGTAAATCGGGCAAACAACTCCTTTCAGCATTTTTCGCCATCTCTTATAGTTTAGGATAGGTAAATAAATAAATAATAAATAAATAAATATTCTGTCATCTTGCGGTTTGCGGACAACTTCAACATGTGAATTTTCCGTGTGACGGTGCTGCGCGCGCATCATAAAAATTCACTCTCATCATTTTTTCATAACGCGCCTAAAGAAGTATAACTTCAAAAATTCAACCTGTATACATTGCCTGTATACCATGTATTGTGTTCCATGTTTACACGAACCAAGATCCCGTCAATCTCTATATAGGTATCTTTTTATGCTCGAATTCATTATCAAATGGTACAGTGGATTTTTGTTTTTTTTTTTAAACTTATGACCTCCAGAAAAACTACTGGGCCGATTTCAATAAAACTAGATAGGTATAAGGTTACATTTTATTCTTAGTAGTAACTAATTTTTTTCCCGAAATTCCAACGGGATCAGGATTTACACGAGTAAAACAACGTGACGCTGCTAATATGCAAATTAAACTAGATCTTCACGCAATCTTACTATATACCACAAAATGGTCTTTTAATGTAAATTAGTCCGCCATATTGCTTGGACAACAGAGTTTTCTCCGGCTTAAGTAAATTAAAACTTTAAGCTCTTTTAAAGCGACTTATGCATACGAATATCCATATTACAGTTTCGCAAAATAACTGCACTTTATCTGCCCAGTAACAGAAATAATTGTTCAATGTTGGATTCGAACTAGCAACTCTTTCCCACAGCGCTACAGAATCTTTGACAAAATACGACATTAAAAACGAAAAAATTTAGTTGGAGTAATCGATGAAACAACATACCTACATAAAACATCATAAATAAAATAAGTAAATAAATATTACAGGACATTCCACACATCGCCATCTAGCCCCAAGCTAAGTAACTAGACTTTTGTTATGGGTGCTAGACAACAGATATACTACTGATATATAATTTTCTTTTGTAAATATAAATACTTATAATACATAGAAACAACAAGACCACAGAAGCTAAAATACATGTTTGAGGCGGGAATCGAACCCGCAACCCAGTGTTTGGCAGTCCGGCATGGTGACCATTATACCAACTGGGTCGTCAAAATTACATCATCTGTAAATATTGCAATTCTCTAGCTATCAGTGTTAAAGAAATACAGTCTGGTGACATACAGACGGATAGACGGACAGTTGTAAACGGTTCTGTTTTTTACCTTTAGGTACGGAACCCTAAAAAAACTATCCTAATCCTACTAATATTATAAATGTGAAAGTTTGTGTGTATGTATGTTTGTTACTCCTTCACACTAAAACCACTGGACCGATTGCGATGAAACTCGGTATCTAGATAGCTGAAGACCTGTATTAACATATAGGCTACTTTTTATCCCGATATTCCCACGGGATATACTTATATTATACTTATAATATTTCTGTTATAAGGTGACAATTTTAATTTGAGAGTTGTATACGCGAAGAATTGACAACCTCCTCTTTTTTTTAAAGTCGGAAGCCAGTCCAGTTAAGTTCCTAGCGTTCCGGTATATTCGACGAAGACCTTTATAAAGGGGAAGGGTACCGGACGGTTCCATTCCCAATATGCTCCAGTATATTCGACGAAGACCTTTATACTTAAAAGGAAGGGTACCTGCGCTCTCTCCATACAAACGTAGTTGACTGTTTTCTCTCTGGATACACTAGAGCAAATATATTTGTTGCATAAAAATTATAACTGCCATGACCATGCCCATATGTTTTTTTTTTTCTTTTTTAAATCTTAATTTCTATGATAATTAGAAAATGAAAAAAATCAAAACATAGTCATGGCAGTTATAGGTTTTATGGCACAAAATATTTGCTCTAGTGTCATTATCCAGGGAGGAAACAGTCGACTACGTTTGTATGGAGAGACCGTCAGTACCCTTTCACTTTAAAGCTAGATCCTTCTCCTAAAAAAACATTTCAAAAGCTGTTCTATCTTTGACCCTTCCACTCCAAACGTCAAAGTTAAATGTCCTAAAGTTTGTTTACATGCACACTTCCGCCGGATGTGTGAACCTTTCTAACTAGCTATTGAATAGTTACCCTTTTGGGATCCTTTTGAGCCTGCCTTCGTCCCTTTTTGGTCCCTTTCCCAGCCATCCGGGCTTGGAGATAACAATAATATCAAAATTGTTCAGTGTTAGGTTCAGAATGAGTATTTGTCATGAATATTATCATCATATTATCGTGTTATTGATAGAAATGTCAAATACAGAATATGGTTTATTTACTAGCGGCTATATTATGCATGTATTATACACATAAACCTTCCTCTTGAATCACTCTATCTATTAAAAAATACCGCATCAAAATCCCTTGCGTAGTTTTAAAGATCTAAGCATACATAGGGACAGACAGCGAAAAGTGGCTTTGTTTTATACTATGTAATGATAAAGCTTTATACCTACGAATTGGGATTTCTGGTAGTACATGTACTTGTATATGGCATGTTTCTGCAACGAAGTTGCTTATCGTGGTTTGACCAGGGGACGTGGCTGAGAAAAAATGTAACGCGTTACGAAAACGTAAAACGAAAAACCGTTAAAGAAACTTATCTTCTACTTATATACAGGGTTATTGGTAATTATACTAGCAAGCCGTTGAGGGCTACTTTTGTGCACCTAAACAAACAACTTTTGTTCTACGACTTCTGGAAATTGGAACATTTTTTTGAAAATTTTGAGGTTAGGTTTACCTGAAAATCAGCTGTTTCTTACACGGAGAGGTAATTAACCATAAATTTTACTTATTTTTTTAGTTTCATCTACTGTTCTTAGTCTGAATGGCCTTTGTTTTAAAAAATCTGCTGTTTTTCGAAATTACATAACATAAACATTTTCATTTTTTTTTATTTCTAAAATTTGTAAAACAAAACTTATTTGTTAAGGTGCACAGAAGTAGGCCTCAACGGCTTGCTAGTATAATTACCAACAACCCTGTATAGAGATGTGTGTGTTTATGTGTGTGAAAAATGATAAAAAAAAGAAAATGTGTGCGTGTCTAAAACTGCTTTTATTATAATGTTCTCAATTCAAGCAAGATTCTAAGGTATTGCTCAGTCTTTCAACTCATGAGTTTAAGTTAAATATTAGAATAGAAACATTCCAATAATAGTAATTTGAGAACTCTACGGTGGGTCTGCAATTCTGACTCCGTCTGTCCCGTCCCTAAAGCCTAGTTCGCAATAGGCTAGCATTTTAGTCGAGTAGAGTAATTTAGTAGCTAAACGTGTCCGAACACCAAAAATTTAGGCGAGTAGATTAGTAAGTAATTTAGTCGAGTAGATTAGTAAGTAATTTAGTCGAGTAGATTAGTAAGTAATTTAGTCGAGTCGATCCATTTAATTCTTTTTTTATTAGGCGAGTGGCGAGTAGCACCCCTCCCCCCACGCCTCCCTGCTCACTGGCTCACCGGCTAAACAAGTCCAAACCTCTCGAATAAGTCGAGTTGATTAGTTGCCGCCTCATCGTTGCATAAAAAATAAAAAATAAAATATTTCAGGACATATTACACATCGCCATCCAGCCCCAAGCTAAGCAACTTAATGCTTGTGTTATGGGTGCCAGATAACGGATAAACTACTTATATACTTTTTTTTTTGTAAATATATACATATTATACATATAGGAAACACCCAGAACCAGAAACAAGAATTTATGGTCAGCATAAATACTTGTTCCCGGCGGGAATCGAACCCGCAACCTTCTGCGTCGCAGTCGGGGTGCATTGTTTTGGAGGATGTTTATCTTTCAACTAGCTGCGCCCCGCGGTTTCACCCGCGTAACTCCCGATCCCGTGGGTATCGGGATAAAAAGTAGCCTATAACCTTCCTCGAAAAATAGACTATCCAACACAAAAATAATTTTTCAATTCGAACCAGTAGTTCCTGAGATTAGCGCATTCAAACAAACAAACAAACTCTTCAGCTTTATAATATTAGTATAGATACACCACTCACTTGTAAACTGTACTCGACCAAAGTGCGAACGGCTTTTGGGCAGTAGCGAGTACTTTAGCTACATAATTACTTGCTAGTCGACTAAAACACTAGCTTAATGCGAACTAGTCTTTAGTCAATAAGTACAAATGCCAAAATGTCCAAAATCAACCAACCACTATCTATCTATCTACTGCTGAAAATTATAGGAAAATCCTGAATGCATTTTGAAGGGAACTTTCCAGCAATTTGCATTGAAAATGTCTGTAACTGTATTGGAAAACGAAGTAACTTCAGGTTAGTTATTTCAATGTTGGTATTATTGGGATGTCAACAAATTGCTTTATCGATCTATTTTACCTTTTACCAATGTTATTAAGTGTTTTTCCTGACGTTAAGAGGATTACATCGCGTATAAAAAGAAAAGAATAGTTCTTTTTATGTGTAATTATCTATTAAATCTATATAATATACTAGCGACCCGCCCCGGCTTCGCACGGCTGTATTATGCATGTATTATATCTAAAAACCTTCCTCTTTAATCACTCTATCTATTTAAAAAACCGCATCAAAATCCGTTGCGTAGTTTTAAAGAACTAAGCATACATAGGGACGGTGAAAAGTGACTTTATTTTATACTAGCGACCCGCTCCGGCTTCACACGGCTGTATTATGCATGTATTATATATAAAAACCTTCCTCTTTAATCACTCTATCTATTAAAAAAAAACCGCATTAAAATCCATTGCGTAGTTTAAAAGATCTAAGCATACAAAGGGATATAGGGACATAGGGACAGAGAAAGCGACTTTGTTTTATACTATGTAGTGATTTTACCTTTTATTTATGTTATTAAGTGTTTTTCCTGACGTTAAGAGGACTACTTACCACATAGATATAAAATGAAAATATTGGCTCTTATTTATCCGACGCTTGTACTTCTCCTTTTTAGGGTTCCGTCCGTACACAAAGGGAAAAAACGGAACCCTATTACCTAAGACTTCACTGTATGTCTGTATGTATGTCACCACATCGCCATCTAGCCCCAAGCTAAGTAACTAGAATTGTGTTATGGGTGCTAGACAACGGATACACTACATAAATACTTTTCTTTTATAAAATACTAGCGACCCGCTCCGGCTTCGCACGGCTATATTATGCATATATTATACACTTGCTCTTGAATCACTCTATCTATTAAAGAAAACCGCATTAAAATCCGATGCGTAGTTTTAATAAAGATCTAAGCGTACAAAGGGAAATAGGGACGGCGAAAAGTGACTTTATTTTATACCATGTAGTGATAGTGATATATGTAGTGATAGTGATATTCAAAAACAACCAAACCACAGACAAATATCTAACCATAAATACATGTCAAAGGCGGGAATCGAACCCGCAACCCTGTGTTTGGCAGTCCAGCATGGTGACCATTGTGCCAACATGGTCGTCGACATAATATAGTGGACGACGACTCCTATTATCACCTGAAAACACGATCATCTTCGATAATCACCACTTAGTTTAAAATTATTATTATTTTTCCTCCAAGCAATTTGTTCAGGGTAAAAAGCTACGGTAATGGGCTAACAACCCAATTTTGGGGTAATCTCGAGGTAAGGTAATTTCAGAGTCAAACATCTACCTACTTGTTATTCGAGACATATCATTATGCGGTTATTTAAAAGAGGTATTTTATTCCGGTGTTATTGTCGCACATTTTTTAGGGTAATTCTAAGAATTCCGTACCGTAAAATAAGAAAACACTTGACCCTTATAAGATCCCTTTTTTTATCTGTCCGTGTGTCCACCTTTTTTTGTTATTTATCAAATACCTCAGTTGCTTGCGTTTGTCTTTCCTGGCGTGTATTTGGGGGTTTTCTAGTCACAATCTTCTAGACGCGCGTGCTACATCATCTTCACCTACCATCAGACAGGGGCCTAAGTCTGCTAACACAATTGTGTTTCAATATAATCGTAATAGAAATTTAATGTCAAAAATATGACATTACATGTCAAATTGGTATTCTCCTAACGTTAACTATTCTATCGAAACACCACTGACGCACCACTGACTCACTTTTGTATTCTGCTCTACGCTTACCTATTTGTAAACCTCCCCCCCCTTATCTTTTCTTTACTTTACTTACCCTTTATTCATAAACACTTACCTACCAAGCATTCTTATGTTAATAATGTGTTTTTTCACTTTAGCACTTTTACAGATGACAGATGTACGAAAGTACCAACAAAACATTTTAACAAAGAAGGCTATTAATAAATCAATAAATGGGTTTGGTTTTGATGGCTGTTGGGGCCGGAAAGTCCTGGATTGTAGATTTGGAGACTTGGAGACCACGTCCAGGAAGGGCAGCGCAGGACGGCCTCCGACTTGGTAGACAGACGACTTAATTTAGGTTGCAGGAAGTCGTTAGATCCAGAAAGCATATGACCGCGCGCTTTGGAAGTCTTTAGGGGAAGTATTTATTCAGCAGTGGACGTCTTTTGGCTGATGTGATGAAAATCTTTGATATCTATTAAATCCTAATCCTAACTTCCTTCTCACCTAATAGAATAAATCCGAAAGTTTATTTATTTGTTTGTTCCTTCTTCATGGGCAAAAAACTGACCCGATTTGGATGAAAATTGGCATAGTCGTAGTTAAGGAGATGAAGAAGGTCATAGAATATTCATGAAATTCTCGCGGGATCTGAACTTACGTGGGTAAAACGGTAGGACTAGGTAGGTAGTAAGTTTAAAAGTCAAAAGCGAAAAATCACTATCACTTCACTATCACTATCATCACTATCACTACATAGTTTAAAACAAAGTCGCTTTCTCTGTCCCTATTCCCTATGTATGCTTAAATCTTTAAAATTACGCAACGGATTTCGATGCGGTTTTTTTTGATAGATAGAGTGATTCAAGAGGAAGGTTTATATGTATAACTTGCTGCGCCCCGCGGTTTCACCCGTGTAAGTCCCGATCCCGTGGGAGTATCGGGATAAAAAGTAGCCTATGTGGTAATCCAGGTCTCCAGCTATCTACATACCGAGTTTCATCGCAATCGGTCCAGTAGTTTTTGCGTGAAGGAGTAACAAACATACATACACACACACACGCACACACACACACACACACACGCACACACACACACACACACACACACACAAACTTTCACATTTATAATATTAGTAGGATACATGCATAATATAACCGTGCGAAGCCGGGGCGGGTCGCTAGTTTATAATAAAATTTTCACTTTTCAGTATTCACGTTTACGCCCTTTGAGCCCAAACATTTTCCATAATTTTGAAGAGTGCTTATATTAAGTTCAGGTATGGAACCCGTAACGTATTCTTCCTACATATTAAACCATGATTCGTATGTATGAAGTATATTGAATAGTAAACTATTCATGCAAACCTTTCGAAGGTCACTGAAGGAATAAATTGCGTTTGATTTATAAGTAGATTTTACCGAAAGGTGCCTAATAGGTATAGAACCTTAATTCGAAAAGAGGTTAATGCGATTCTTAAATTCGACTATGACGGTACTTGACTAAGTGGCGTAATTGGCAGCGCACTTGAACGGTATTCAAGGGATGCGAGTTCGAGTCTCGCCTCAGTCGCAATATTTGAAGACGCATGTTTCCTTAAAAAATATTTTCAGGTATAGAACCATTGAAATATAATGTAAAAAATCGATTTTAGAAAAAAAAACTTTGGTTTTATCTGGAGTTTTATAAATCTAAAACTTTTATTGGTGTAGGGGTACAAAAGGTCCACTATTGAACTTTTTTTAACAAAAAAAGCATAATCGCAGACTGATACTTTGGCTGTTATTGCGATGTTCAGGCTAAAATCTGATTTTGACTAAAATTTCACTAAAACCCAAATAACTTTTGAACCACTAATTATTGCAGAACATATAGGGGGGTTAAATCGATAGGTACTGTGGGCCCCCACCCCCCAGTAACCGATGATCCACCCCCCTTGTTAGATTAGAAAAACATAAAGTTGAATGTGACAAGTAGATAGACGAATGATTCAAAATTTTTACGTAGGTATTGTGTAGGTCCGTAAAATTCTATAATATATTGCGTTCAAATACTGCGGTATCGCTATACGGGCGGCGAGTTTACTCCTAAAATAATTTCATTAGTTGCCTTGACGCAATTGTTTGGCCAAATTAAGATAGACAACTGTTTAATTAAATTCTGGTTTTGTTCTTTATGTTTTGGTTGAAATAGAGATAAAGACCTTCGCCCCGAGAGATTGAAATTACAATCAATAGAGATGACGTGTTGGGATACTTCCTGTTGCCTGGAAGAGACCGCTTTCAGAGTAAAGCTGCCTATTCTGCCACGTTTGAATTATTTTGTTAATCTTATTTGTGTGCGTTCTATCAAATTGGCTTGATTATCAATTTGGGGGATAATGCCACGCCAAGTTCCCACTATCCCCCATTTGGGGAAAGGGTTTTGGGGATAGAGGGAATACCCCTATTTTTTTAAAATACAAAAACGTTTGCCTTGTTTTTATATTCTGCGCAGCGTGACACCTTTGCTTAGAACATAATAAACTTCAAATTAGACTGAGCGATTTTTACTAGTAAGAACAAAAGTATACGACAAAAATCTGTTGTACGTAACAGATTTTTGTCATAAAAATGTTGTCCAGTCTACTTGTAGTAAGTAGTAATACAAAAATAAAAGTTTATAAGTATTATAATCGTTGTCTGGTCACCATAACACAAGTGAGTTAGTTATCGACTCGTAAAAGTTGTGTTAAAGACTTGTAGGTACTCAACAAAATCTATTAAAGGTTATTGGTAACTACGGTAGCAAGCGGTTGAGAGGGCCACTTTTGTGCACCTAAACAAACCATTTTTGTTCTACGACTTTTGGATCTAGCCCCAAGCGTGAATGACCTCTCCGTGTCGATAAGTGTCAATTTTGAGGTTATTAAAATTCGAAAATCAGCTGATTTTTAAGCAAAGGTCATAATTTAGACTTAGAACCTGTAGATAAAACTTAAAAAATAAGTATAGTCTTAATGACCTCTACATTTGTAAGGGACAGCTGATTTTTAAGTAAACATGACCCCAAAATTAAAAAACAATGGTTGAATTTAAAAAAAGTTGATTGTTAAGAAATAACATTTAACCGCTTTCTCTTAACATTACCAATATTCCTGTAATGTTGGCGGATTAAGAATAGTAAAAATTTTAAAATTGACGACCCATTTGGGCACAATGGTCACCATGCCGGACTGCCAAACATAGAGTTGCGGGTTCGATTCCCGCCACAGACACAGACAAGTATTTATGCTTAGATATTTGTCTGTGGTCTGGGTGTCTGTATGTATATTAAGTATATATTTACAAAAGAAAAGTATATAAGTAGTATATCCGTTGTCTAGCACCCATAACACAAGTCTAGTTACTTAGATTGCGGCTAGATGGTGAGGTGTGGAATGTCCTGTAATAATTATTATTTTATTGTCTGTTATACGTCCTGTCTCACGGGGCTAGAGCCCCGGACCTTTGTAAGGCGTTCGTGGAGCCGAAACAAACACGTAGAGAGGCCCTTTACAATAACAAGTATAATAGCAAACAATGGGGTGAATTTATTTTATTTATTAATATAATTGGTAACTATACTAGCAAGCTGCCAAGGGCCATTTCTGTGCACCTAAACAAACAACTTTTGTTCTACGACTTTCGGAAATTCGATTTTTTTTTGTCAATTTTGAGGTTATTTAATTTCGAAAATCAGCAGATTTTTTTTAAAAAAAGGTCATTAAGACTTAAAACTGTAGATAAAACCTAAAAATAAGTATTTATCTTAAGGTTAATGACCTCTACGTGTAAGGGACAGCTGATTTTAAGGCCGTCCTTTAAAACACTTAACGGATTTTGATGCGGTTTTTTTAAATAGATATAGTGATTTAAGAGGAAGGTTTATTATTATGTATAATATAGCCGTGCAATGCTGGAGCTGGTCGCTAGTCACTATCACTATCACTACATAGTATAAAACAAAGTCGCTTTCTCAGTCCCTATTTCCCTATGTATGCTTAAATCTTTAAAACTACGCAACGAATTTTGATGCGGTTTTTTTAAATAGATATAGTGATTTAAGAGGAAGGTTTATTATTATGTTTAATATAGCCGTGCAATGCTGGAGCTGGTCGCTAGTCACTATCACTATCACTACATAGTATAAAACAAAGTCGCTTTCTCAGTCCCTATTTCCCTATGTATGCTTAAATCTTTAAAACTACGCAACGAATTTTGATGCGGTTTTTTTAATAGATAGAGTGATTCAAAAGGAAGGTTTATATGTATAATACATGCATAATATAGCCGTGCGAAGCCGGAGCGGGTCGCTAGTAAAGAATATATTAAGTCCGTAATAAAAGTAGCATAAATAAACCACACACTTGAGTTGAGAGACTTGAGTGTTTTCCACGTTTATTTTAAGAAGACATTAGCCTAAAAACATCGCTGCTGCACTCAAACAACTCTACACACAAACACTTTAACAGTCTTTATAATTAGCTACTGAAAACATTATGTTCTCTCGGCGGGAAACTATTTTTTTTTTTTATATTGCAGGACATTCCACACATCGCTATCTAGCCCCAAGCTAAGTAACTAGACTTGTGTTATGGGCGCTAGACAACGGATATACCACCTACTTATATACTTTTTCTTTTGTAAATTTATATACTTATAATACATAAAAACAACCAGACCACAAACAAATATCTAAGCATAAATACACGTCTGAGGCGGGAATCGAACCCGCAATCCTGTGTTTGGCACTTCGGCATGGTGACAATTGTGCCAACCAATAACCCTGTATACCACAAAACCTGTAAAACAAACTGATGTGTGAATGAACCCTTATTGTAAAAACTCGAAAATTTCTACCCAAAAACTGTAATAAAGCTTACAAAAAAACACAAATAAGTTGTTATCAAGGAGTGGCAATCAAACGTTCGAATTTCCAAAAGTCGTAGAACAAAAGTTGTTTGTTTAGGTGCACAGAAATAGCCCTCAACGGCTTGCTAGTATAGTTACCAATTACCCTGTATACGATAAAGAGGACCTGTAAAACTGACATGTGAATGAACCCTTATTGTAAAAATTCGAAAATTTCCACCAAAAACTGTAATAAAGCTAACAAAAACACAAATAAGTTGTTATCAAGGAGTGGCAATCCGCTTCATTTTCTTGAATATTCGCTCGAAATCACCTCCCCTGGCTGCAAAATGCTTGAATGTGCCGATATGGAATATAATTTCCGTTTGTAAGGTGCTATCTTCAATGTAGAGAGATGTATTCCCGTTGTACATACTGCAATGGATATTTGACGACCTCTGTGGCGCGTCGGGCGAATACCCGACTGCGACGCAGAAGGTTGCGGGTTCGATTCCCGCCGGGAACAACTATTTATGCTGACCATAAATTCTTGTTTCTGGTTCTGGGTGTTTCCTATATGTATAATATGTATATATTTACAAAAAAAAAGTATATAAGTAGTTTTTCCGTTATCTGGCACCCATAACACAAGCATTAAGTTGCTTAGCTTGGGGCTGGATGGCGATGTGTAATATGTCCTGAAATATTAAAAAAAAAAAAAAATTAAAAAAAAAAAATTTGTGGAACGAATGGAAATTCACATTTTTCCATTTTGTCATTATTTTTTTTTAAATGGACATTTTAAGTAATGCACATCTTCTTTTTCCTTGTTAATTTAAATTGTACCCCGAAAACAGTCGACCACAATACATTTTAATCTGTGACGTCATGACTCATGTCTCTGGGCTGTCAACATCAATTTTTTTTCCTCTAGGAAAACGGAAAATCGTGACGTCACACGAAGGTCAGTCATGGCCGCACGCGTTTCGTTTCTTTTAGTCAGCAGACAATATTTACAATACATTTGAATGCGAAATAAATATTGTAGAGTTATTGTAAACCTATTATTCATATTTTATCGTTATCACAGCCATGTAGACAATTATACAGGGTTACTGATAATTATACTAGCAAGCCGTTGAGGGCTACTTTTGTTCACCAAACAACTTTTGTTCTACGACTTTTTGAAATTCGAAAAAAAAATGAAAATTTTGAGGTTATGTAAATTCGAAAAACAGCTGGTTATTTAAAACAAAGGTCATTCAGACTAAGAACAGTAGGTAAAACTTTAAAAATAAGTAAAATTTTAGGGTTAATGACCTCTCCGTGTAAGGAACAGCTGATTTTCAGATAAACCTAACCTCAAAATTTTCGAAAAAATGTTCGAATTTCCAAAAGTCGTAGAACAAAAGTTGTTTGCAAAGGTACACAGAAGTAGCCCTCAACGGCTTGCTAGTATAATTTCCAATAACCCTGTATAGAGGTGAGAATCATCAGCCACTGCCAGTGGTACAAACGGGAATAAACCTGAGTACTCAGACAACTTGATGTTCAATATTGCCTTTTTAAAAATCTCCCTAAAAGTGGGTAGTATATTTATGTGAGAAATTGGAGCTTTTACCGTCGCGGTTTGCGAGTTTGAATTTTTTACGGGGTAAATTGAAATTTATATGTTGCCATGATGTGTTTTGAGGAAAATGAAATATACAATTTGGAAAGGGTTAAAGGCATAATAATATGTAGAGATATTTGTTTGTTAGGGTTCCGTACCCAAAGGGTAAAAACTGGACCCTATTACTGAGACTTAACTATCCTTCTGTCTGTCACCAGACTGTATCTTATTAATCGTGCTCGCTAGACAGTTTAACTTTTCACTGATGCCGCTATAATAGCAAATTCTTACTAAAACAAAAGAAAAAAAAAATTAAAGTGTAGCTCCCACATAATATGGTACGGAACCCTTCGAGCGCGAGTCCGACTCGCACTTGGCCGGATTTTTATTTATTTGACTTGTTCTATGATGTTCTTGTGATATTTTCTGAAGTGTTTAGAGTCAAATAAAAGGCATAGACGTAGTCACTTAAAAGGGCTATGACACCCATACGTATCGATAAAGGGCATTACGACGGACAAATAATGCCTTCACATCAAACCTCTATCTATATTCCATTTCCGAGACGGTTTCTTTTTGCACCAAACCTTTAGTTTGGTGTGAAGAAATTATTTATTCGTCGTTATGCCCTCTATCAATGAGTATAGTCTTCAAAGTGCACCGCGCTCTTTTAAAAATCATAGGACATCACGTTTGGTTAAATATCCTATTTCCGAGATGCTATAAAGGTTTGTTGTGAAGGCATTATTTTTGTGACTCAATGTCCCTATCGACAAGCATGAGTCACAAAGAGCATCGCGCAAAAAAAAACTATGCCAAGCTCCCGAAGTAAATTTCAAGACTCCTTTGAGAGTTTAAGGCGTAGAAAGAAAATGTTTCTTTTTGCAATGAATAGGCTCTAAACTATAAGCTACTATAAGCTTTTTTTAAGACTATTTCAAGTGATCATGTGTATGTAAATACATAAGCATTGAAAGAAATAAAGAAATTTGAAATTTGAAAAATTTGAAATTTGGACCGATTTTGAAGAAATTTAGACATTGAAATTTTGGGAATAATAAGTTATATATCTATCCTTATTTTTCGACTGAATGAGGTCTGACGCTCGTGAAACCGCAGGCCGCTTCTAGTTTTATAGTAAAAAAATATCGATATTTCCTTTCTTCAAGTCAGTAAAAAGAATAAATAACTAGAACGATTTACTTTATAAGTTAGAAACAACCAAGAATTGGAAAGCGAAATATCCTCAAGTTTTTTAATTTTTATGGACTAAATTTTAAGATGTCTAAAACAATATTTTTGAAATCATACGATTCTGTGAGTTTCAGTTTCAGAATTTTACAGCTGGCAAAATACAGTTTTCAAAGTTTTTGTATAAAAATGTCTCTCGAATAGGTCAGAAGATTGTCTCTAGTCCCTCCCCTCTCCTAACTACCCCCTATAATTATAGTAATTAAAAAATATAAAATGTATAAAAAACCAAATACAAAAATATAAAATCCATAAATAAATAAATAAAAAGTATTAATACTCGGAATCGACACGCAAAGAAGAAGACTACTATCTCTGTATGGCTCAGATTAGCTACATCATCTTTTAAAATTAAGAGAAGACGGTAGTGGAACTAAAACTTTTCCTAACCGTTAAAAATCTCAAAAAAATAAGAAACTCATCTTTTAGGGGTTCTTTTTTTCCTTTTGAGGTAGGAAACCCTAATTACTAGTTTTTAAAAATTACTTGTTTTTTTTTTATATGTAAGGTCCAGAGTTACATGTAAGTACCTAAAAGGGATAAAAAAAGTTTTGTGAGACACTGTAGATAAAAAAAACTTGAGGTGTCAAGGGACACCCGGATGGAACGAAGTTCCTTTCGATTAATTAGTGAAGCAATTGTAATAGTTTTTTTTTTGTAAATAATCGTCACGACACCACACTGTTCAATGCGAAATAAAAAGACGAAACGAAAATAACTGGCTTGCTTTCTATGAGAGAGAGAGAGAGAGAGACAGACCGAGAAACACACGCACGCCGCGCGGCTTACAACTAAGTATAGCAAAAAGTCTCGTTACAACTTTTGGTCTTAATTTTTTTCGTCTAGCCCCCTTTCGCAACGCGCGATAAGGAACTACGTTCCAAAAACCAACAGTAAGAAAAAACTAGAAATGTACTGTATCGGAAGACGTATAAACAATACAATTTTGTTTACGTAAGCAGTCGATCCTGACAGTGTCATTACATGGTAACATTTAATAGTGGCTTCAACCTGGGATGGCCATTAAGTTGGCCAATAAAACGAAACTGTCCGGCCAAGATGGCCTTTGCGTTTTTAGTGTTTGACGTTAAAGTACCTGCTGATTTTGTTGTAACTACGGCTACTTCCGAGACCCCGTCATTTTATTATCACCATCCCTTTGTATCTTGTTTAGATATACCTACAATTAATTTGATGACTTCTGTAGTGCGGTAAGGGAGCTTTCGCCTGCGACGCAGAAAGTTAATGGTAATAGCATCCTACCTACTCGTTTTTTTTAAATTGCATCCTTAAGAGGAAAGGGTACCGGGGGCTTTCTCCATACTAACTATTACAAACGTAGTCGACTGTTTCCTCCCTGAATGACTCTAGAAAAAATATTTTTGTTGCATAAAACTTATAACTGCCATGACCAAGCCCCTATGTTTTGATACCAAACCAAGACATAAGGGTATAGTCATGGCAGTTATAGGTTTTAAATATATAAAACAAAATTGATTAAAAGTCTCTAGGCTGGAGACAAGTCTTTATTGTGCGACGGCCCTAAGATCTAATCTCAAGACAGTCGGACAGTCTGTCTGTCTATCCTAATTGTGATACTGACGAGCTACATTTATCTTCATTAATTTGGCAAGAACCATCGCTCGGTTCTGGCTTTCTTTTAACGTCAGTCATACTTGATCAGAGGTTTGAAAATGATACTTTTCTTTTTTGTTTCAATTTTATCATTAAAAGCCTTTTTGACGTGTAAAAGTGTAAACGTCTTAGAACAGGTTCGAAGAAAGATGTGACGTCATAATCTGTGAGGGATGTTACCTTACCTCTTTGGGTCTTTGGGTATTAAATACCTTCATTTCATTTACATAATTAAAATTAAAAAACAAACATTCTCTTGACAAAAGACAAAATTGCCTTCCAGAATAAGAGTGGCGTAGAAAAATAAATAAGCCATTTGAGTACTTATGACGAAAGGGTACCGACGCTCTCTCCATACAAACGTAGTCGACTGTTTTTTCCCTGGATAATGACACTATAGCAAATATTTTTGTTGCATAAAACTTATAACTGCAATGACCTTGCCCCTATATTTTGTTTTTTAAATCTTAATTTCCATGATAATAATAATTAGAAAATTAAAAAACCAATATATAGGGGTATAGTCATGGCAGTTATGGATTTTATGCAACAAAAATATTTGTGCTAGTGTCATTATCCAGGGAGGAAACAATCGACTACGTTTGTATGGAGAGAGCGCAGGTACCCTTGCACCTTATTTCTTATGGCAAAGGACAATGTCCACTTTAGTTTTTAGAAAAGTCAATTAGGTACTTACGGGTTTTTTGTACCCAAGTTTTACTACACGCGAGACTATTAAATCTAATTTTTATTTATTTTTGTTTTTACAAACATACATTGTAAGGTTTGTTACTAACAAGTTATGTATTTTAAATTATCCGAAATAAATGAATAATTATAATTAATATGTACCAGGCTTAAACAATTTTCTAGTGCATCATGACTACATATTATCATAAAACAGAGTCCTCCGCGGCATCTGTCTGTCTATGTTCGCTATAAACTCAAAAACTACTGCTCCGATTTTCTTGCTGTTTTCACTCATGGATAGATGGTCGAGGAAGGAATAGATGGTCGAGCAAGGAAGGTTAGTATATGAAACAAAACTACCACCTGAACGAAGTCGTGGGCAACAGCTGTTTAAGGGGGATCCATACGCCAACGACCTTGGTACACAGCTTACTAAATAGTTACTACTGGCACCGGTCGCCTTCATTGCTGAAAATTGTTGATTGTTACGAATGTGTTTTGTTTTTCTCAAAAGTGCTGAGATAGAATTGTAGGTGAGATTTTTATCGACATTTTGGTGTGATTTTAAGCCAAATTTTTTTATAGTTTTGAAGCTATCCTAAAATTAAGAAATAAAACTAGTCTAGCTTTGAAATGACAAAGAGTTTTTGCCTCGATATTGCTCCAAAATATCCGTAAAAATTTTACCTACAATTCTCAGCACTATTGAGAAAAACAAAACACATTCGTTACAATCAACAATATTAGTTGTAAGCGACGGGTATTTCTGTCGCTTTGCGTTTGGCAGCATAAGCAGCCTTAAACATAAAGAAAGTTGCAATTATACACTGTATTATCTGCTTATCATACACACGTTGATTCAGTACTAATTATCAATCCTATTAAAATTCGGTGTTCTTTCTTTGGAGAAATGTGATAGATAAGGATAAGGTTTTCAAGAAATGTATACGACCTATAAATTTGCTAAAGTGACTCATGCAAACCAAATTTCCAATATTATAGAATACTTGCTATAGTACCGGATCCCTTTAGGAATGACCTTCATCGAGTTGTTTAATGGATGAAAAGTATTTTATATCAAACTAGCTGCGCCCCACGGTTTCACCCGCGTTAGTCCCGATCCAGTAAAAATATATGACGAAAAACGCTGAGCAATTTCACAGATGTCAAATTGACACAGTTTGACATCTGTTAAATGTCACTTTGACATCTGTCACTTTGACATCTGTCACTTTGACATCTGTCAATTTTTCGACACTTTTCGTTATATTTTAGACAATTCACACAATATCTTTATAAATTATAGCCTATATTCTATTCTGATGTTTAAGCTATATTATTGTTAAGTTTCATTAAAATCCATTAAGTAGTTTTTGCGTTAAAGAGGAACAAACATCCATACATCCATACATACATCCAAACTTTTACGTTTATAATATTAGTAGGATTAAAAAGGTCAATATTGCAAATGGGTTGCCTAAAAAATTCAGTTCAGACTATTTTTTCTGGTTGTATGTAATTTTAACAATATTTTTACGTGATCATAAGAAAACGATAAAAAATTAAGATTTTTTTGTTTTACCTTTATACCTGCATATAAGTATATTTTGTATATACTTATATATTTTTCTCTTTTTTTTACTTTTTTTTCCTCTTTTTTTCCCTTTTTTTCCTTTATATTAAGTCTTCTATTTGTCACTCGTCACCATAACACACGCCCAGATTATTATTAAATACGGACGATAATTTTACGATAATTGGTTGCTATGGAACGTGAGCGATGACGTCACACTTTTTTGTGAGTTCTGCCGGTGTTACACGGGTAATACACGTAATACAAAATAACTTCATAATGTGAAGTCGGGCACCCAAACTAAAAACTGGACGTTAACGTAAAACCACAGTAAAACTGCCCGACTTCAGATTATGACAGGTGTAGTTTATTTCCCATTTTTAAAAGTCGGTTTCTGTTTTTTTTTTACTTGTTTTGTTCGAGTTTTCAAGATACCTAGCATAATATTTAATGTGTTTAGTTATCTACCGTTTGAACAAGATAAAAGATAATATAGTTGATAACTTATTGTTTTCCAATAAATTGTACAATACTCAACGAAACGTGATACAGTGACTACATTCACTGTCATATTTTAGTTTTTAAAAAGTGTATTAAAATATCAAAATGTGGTAAGTTATATTAATTACTACCTGCGCCCCGCGGTTTCACCCGCGTAAGTCCCGATCCCGTGGGAATATCGGGATAAATAGTAGCCTATGTGTTAATCCAGATACCAGATACCGAGTTTCATCGCAATCGGTCCAGTAGTTTTTGCGTGAAGGAGGAACAAACAAACATACATACCTACACAGACACTCACACACACACACACACACACACACACAAACTTTCACATTTATAATATTAGTAGAATAGCTGTTCCCCGCGACTTCGTACGCGTGGTAGTGTTTTTTAAACTAACACCTTCCTCTTTAATCACTCTTGATCAAAATCCGTTGCGTAGTTTTAAAGATCTAAGCATACAGAGGGACAGACAGACAGTAGTAAGCGACTTTGTTTTAAACTATGTAGTGATAGTGAAGATACCTGTATGCCTAGCATGAAGACCAAAACACGATACGATAAAGCGATATAACTACATCAACTCAAAATATGATAGATAAAGCCGCCATGTTGAATTTTTATCATAATTTTTATCGCAATTTATAATAAAAATTCAACACGGCGGCTTTATCTATCATATTTTGAGAGTTGATGTAGTTATATCGCGTGATATCGCTTTATCGTATCATGTTTTGGTCTTCATGCTAGGCAGGCTGAGGGTAATAAACCTGCCACCTCAATTATAAACTAAATATTTCGTAAAAAAAACTCAATTTTAATTAATCAAAAGCAAACACCATTTTTAAATTACATAAAAAACAAATAAAAACAAAAGCAAATAAAACTAAAAGAAAAAAACCGTAAATATAATTTCGTAAAAATAGGGAAAAATATTTAAAAACAGGTCATTAAATAAATATTTGCTTTATTGTCAATTTGAAAAACAATTCATTTGTTAATTATCTTGTTATTTTGATGTTATTTGTTACTAATATCAAGGTTTAAAAAAAACTTTTTAGTGGAACCTTATCACCAAGGTACCTTACTTCATCACTATCACTACATAGCACAAAATAAAGTCACTTTTCGCCGTCCCTATGTCCCTTTGTATGCTTAGATCTTTTATTATTATTTATTTATTAAAAAGGACATATACAATTTCTTACAATTAATTAGTTAAACAAATGCCAGGAAACCTAACTAGGTTTGTCTTGGCATCTAGGTAGGTACATTCGACGCTACACCATTATATATAAGTTTCAAGAGAATTCATAAGCGCTCGAAATAACTTTTAAATTAATACAATAAAAATATTATGAGAAGAAAAAATGCATACGAATATCATTGTAGAATATATACTCACCCAACAAATAAACGAATCAATAAATTAAAAAAAGTAACAAACAAAAAAAACAAAAAAAAACGTAACGTAACGTAGACCGTAGGCGTGTAACGTAGTAAAGTAACAACGCAACGGATTTTGATGCAGTTTTTTTAATAGATAGAGTGATTAAAGAGGAAGGTTTTTAGATATAATACATGCATAATATAGCCGTGCGAAGTCGGGGCGGGTCGCTAGTCTTTTATACATCCTCTTGAGTATTTTTTAATGTGCTTCCAAGTACTGACTTTTTGTCCTCGCTTGCCTTCGCTCCTTTATTATAAGTATTAGATCACCCATCCTTCTAGCCCCAGGCTACTCGAACCTCTCGCAAAAAGGGCCCAACTATAGAGAAGTAGTTCCGAAAAACAATCCGTACGTGGCCAATACACAGAAAAAAAAAGGTTTCTTGAAGCAAGAAATAATCCTTGGTCATTTCTTGGTTTTTGTAAACTCTTAAACCCGTATTCACAATCAACACTATGAGATTTCATAGTACGCGTGAACGCATAGAGCTGCAAATTATACGCTAATTTGCGAGAGTAAAGAGAGCAGCAAAAAATTGACCAATCAATGGGCTGCGCTGTGCGTTCACTTATCCTAGAGCAACCTAAATGATGTTTTTGAAACTGTTTTAGAAGTCCTTAGACTGCTAGATAAATTTTTCAAAAGTTATTTTACAATAGGTGGGTGGATATAAAGTATACAAAATATATACATTCTATTTTTTTAAATACCTTTAAGTATTTGATATTTACAATGACCTGCCCATACAAATTTAATGATAGACGCTCTATAATATTTTTTATTATTTTGACGACCTCTGTGGCGCGTCGGGCGAACACCCGACTGCGACGCAGAAGGTTGCGGGTTCGATTCCCGCCGGGAACAAGTATTTATGCTGACCATAAATTCTTGTTTCTGGTTCTGGGTGTTTCCTATATGTATAATATGTATATATTTACAAAAAAAAAGTATATAAGTAGTTTATCCGTTATCTGGCACCCATAACACAAGCATTAAGTTGCTTAGCTTGGGGCTGGATGGCGATGTGTAATATGTCCTGAAATATTTATTTATATTTATTTATTTATTAAAATTAAAATGGTATCTACCATCAATACTGCTAAATATTATAATAATTATAAAAAAACATTGGGTAGCGAAAATCAAACTGCAGAAGTAGAGAGACTTATAGCTGGAGCCTACGTCCTGTATTGGACAAACAAAGGCTGAGATAGATAGATTGATAATTATAAAAATACCCTTGACTCAATCCGGAAATTACGTATTTCTAAATAACTATATAGCATCGTTTATTATTTATTAGTCATCAACATTATCTTTGGCAATACTTAGATAAAATGCGATAAAAATTATATGTTATCTCGAAACAAAATCTAATTAATACTAACCTTTTATTTATTACATAATTCGGAAAATTATATATATTATCTTCGGTACATAAATACTTATTTATGACGTCATAATTTGAAATAGATATACTAAAAAGAGGATGTAGCTAATCTAACCTCTTTGTTAGTACGTGCCTGCTTAGAAAGTTGTTATAAAAGAAGTTATTTTGTAACATTTGGTAAATCTTTTAGGTATATGATGAACAAAAGGGGACATAATATAGAGCCTTGTGGGACACCTTGCATTTTCTTCTACATGAATATATTTTTTTATAAAGCGAGCTGTTGTGTTCTTTGGTTTTCTTTCTCTCTCTTGGGTGGTGGCATAATATCAGTGTTCACTCGCTAGAGTGAAACTACACACTGATTCATGGCCCTTTTGTCGTGCTGCAAAACACACGTCATGTTGTTTATACTTTGATTGGAAAGAAAATGTTGTAATAATTAGATTATGACCTTTTTTGTATGGCAATATGTGTGTTTTGAAGAACAAAATCTATCTATCTATCTACCTCTGTATAATGCATTTCACTACATAGTATAAAACAAAGTCGCTTTCTCTGTTCCTATATCCCTATGTATGCATGAATCTTTAAAACTACGCAACGGATTTTGATGCGGTTTTTTTAATAGATAGAGTGATTCAAGAGGAAGGTTTATACATGCATAATATAGCCGTGCGAAGCCGGGGCGGGTCGCTAGTTAATCATAATTTCAAGACGTGATTAGGCTATATTTCATTTATTTTAATATTATTAACGCATTAATGACGTCAAAATTTTTATTTTTTTCGAAGTTAGACTTTTTTTCTCTCTTCCCTTATTATAAGTATGAATTATGTAGGTACTTATTCTTTTTATTTCTTCCACAGTTGCATATGTAACTTTATTTGCAAGCTGGTCAGTTTCATATCCACTCTGTTCTTCATCATTGGACTCATACTGCTCATCTTGTGGTTAACGGGTGTTCTATGGTGTAAGTATATTTAGTATCTACCTTTTTATGGTTCTGTACCTCGAAAGGAAAAAAACGGAACCCTTATAGGATCACTTTGTTTTCCGTCTGTCCGTCTGTCAATACCCTTTATCTCAGGAACGCGTGGATATATCAAACTGGAATTTATTTTTTAGCAAAGGGAAATGCATTATTTTCTCCTTGAGAGGAGTAGCGAGGGTATGTGGGGCTACCTTCGGTCTGGGGATGGCAAACGGCCGGAGATTTACCCACCAATAATGCATCGGGAATATCGGGATAAAAAGTAGATTTTGTTACCTTCAAGGATTATTTATTTAATTTCTATTTAGCGTATGAATAGCGGATATGATATTCAGAGTCATGTTTGGAGTTCCGTACCCAAATGGTAAAAACGGGGACCGTTTTACTAAGACTCCACTGTCCGTCTATCTGTCACCGGGTTGTATCTCATGAACCATGATCCGTAATAGCTGGGCAGTTGAAATGACAAATGATGTATTTTTGTTGTTATTTTGACGTGACAACGTTTTATAAATTGGTTTGCCGGGTGACACTTCAAGAAACTGCGTTACGCTCCGCTGACGTTATGCGCTCACAATGAGAGCGAGTGAGAGGCACGCGGGCATGGTTAGCCCGCCTAAGAGCGAGAGAGACAGACATAAAAAGTGAAAGGCACGCGTCCCTTCCACTCGAGCACAGTTGTTGTCACGTAAAACTTTCGCCCGTATACCGACTTTACAGGCAACCAGTTTTTTAAAACAAAAATATAAGGTTTCATGAAAAAAAAAATACTTATTAAAAAACACGTCCTTTTAAGGTTTTCATCATGTTCTTATTAAAAAATATTTAAAAAAAATGAAATGAAAAAATAATGTGTAGGTATTAAATCTAAAAAAGCACTAGCTAGGGAACTAGGGTGCCCAAAAAGCTCGTTGCATTGCCTCTTTGGGTGGCAATCCCGATCCCAAAGTAACGGCCAACCCTTTTGGTCACCTATTATATTTACTAAGAGCAAAATCTTGTTTTTTTCAGCCTCGGAAGATGAGACGACTACCACAACTAACGCAGATGCTACTAATCAGGCAATTAGAAAATTAGTTGGTTATAATAATGCATAGGGTAAAATTATAGTTGTAATGTAAGTATTTATTAATAAATGTATTTTAATATTTATCTTTTCTAATACGTTTTGGTTTCTTTTACCTTTTTTTTTATAAGTACAATGATAGGGCTTATTCAAAAAAGACTAGTTGAAGTCTCTATACATATAAAATGCTTTGTCCTGATTGACTGACTGACTGACGGATCAACGCACAGCCTAAACCGTTGATCGTAGAGACCTGAAACTTGGAAGGTGTGTTCTTTGTATGACGTAGGCATCTGATAAGAAAGGATTTTCCGAAATTCTACTCCTAAGGGGGTGAAAAAGGGGGGAAAACTTTGTATGGGACAACGTGATTTCGACTTCTACGCGGACGAAGTCGCGGGCAAAAGCTAGTATACATATAAAATGCTTTTTATCACAGTTGCTCATAAAGTGGATCTTATTAAACCGCTTTTAGGCTCATAATGCAACGTATTATACACGCGTGCGATAAAAAAAAATCCAACTAGTGCTAAAATAATACGTTATCCCGATATGTCAAATACGTATCTTACTGCTAATGACATTATAGTAGATGAAACATTCATAAGGACATCGTTCAAATCGTACCCAAAACTTAAGGTGCCGGCCAGAAAAAAAAATGTTTCTATCTTGTAGAGAATAACATTTTAAACAATGTTTACTAAGGCAACAAAGAGCTACGATGAACCATCGTTGAGTTATTTTACATTGAAAACCCAAAAAAATGCATTTTGTAGAGATCCGTTTCACCACTTTTAAGATATTACTACAGAAAAAATATAAAAATAAGTAGTAAATGGATAAGCTTTGTCTGTTTTTATTATATTTATATAAATAGGTATATCCAATAACCCTTTCAGAAGTTTTAGTGGGATCTTAAAAGTGGTCAAACGGATCTCTATAAAATGCATTTTTTGGGTTTTCAATGTAAAATAACTCAACGATTTTTGATCGTAGCTCTTTGTTGCCTTAGTAAACATTGTTTAAAATGTTATTCTCTACAAGATAGAAACAATTTTTATTACTGGCCGGCATTTTTTTTTGTGGGTATTTTTTGTTAGAACCATGAATGATCTCCTTTATCTGGATTATACTGTTTTGATGTATAGAAAAAGGTACCATCCAAAGAGTTTTTAAGCCTTGTTGGCTTAAAACTCTTTGTTGGTACCTTTTTTCTTCTTTTCAAAAGGTTGTCTCTAAAGTCTGATAACGAACGATAATATTACGTGATGACGTCTTTGAAAATAATTAAAAATTGAGTTTTGTTTTTATTTTGTTTTTTATTTAGGTACATACATAAATATATTTTTTCCTTACCATTATATTCTGTTTTTAACCGCCGACGCAAAAACAAATGAAAAAAACCCTAAAAAAATATTGTATATCAGACGCTGTATATGTTAAAAGTCTTTTGCCTAGCCTTTCGGGAGTGTAATTAACAAAAAATAGTAAACATAACCTAAAATTCTTAAAAACTTTTTATTATTAAAATTTTAACAAGTCTTTTTTTTTATTCGCAACTGTGATAAAAAACGTCGTACGATACACGTGTGAATTGATCATTCCATCTCGGCTTTTGCCACGCTCGCGTTCCGCTCGCGCGTCATAAACCGCCTCTATGGAATGATCAACTTTCCACACTTGTATCGCAATGTACTATTGTCTTGAGTGACTAACTGACTAATGGATCAATGCATAAACCGCTGATCGTAGAAACATAAAACTTGGAGGGTGTGTTCTTGGTATGACGTAGGCATCCGTTAGGAAAGGATTTTTCGAAATTAGGGGGTGAAAAAGGGGGGCAAAGTTTGTAGGACAACGTGATTCCTTGGTCCAATCCTATTAGAACCATTTACGCGGACGGAAAGCTATCTATTTAGATAAAAGAGAAAAAGACGTCATCGTCATGAAATCTCTGAAACTCCTCAAAAGGTAAAAAAAACTTGAGAGGAGTCAGGGAAACCGGGATGGAACGAAGTTCCTTTCGATTAATTGGTGAAGGAATTGTAATATTTTTTTTTTTCTAAATAATCGTCGCGACACCACTCTGTTCAATGCGAAATAGAAAGACGAAACGAAAATAACTGGCTTGGTTTCTATGAGAGAGAGAGAGAGAAAGAGACAAACACGAAAGTGTCGTTACAACTTTTGGTCTTAATTTTTTCCGTCTAGCCCCCTTTCGCAATGCGCGATAACTTAAGGAACTATCGTTCCAAAAAGGAACCCTTAACAGATCACTTTCTTGTCCGTCTGTCTGTATATCTATCACCACCGATTTTCACAGGAACGGGTGAAGCTAGCAAGTTGATAAGGACGTAAGAAAGATTTTTTGGAAATTTGAAGGTGTAAAAAGGGGTTTTAAAGTTAGTTTTCAAAGTCAAAAGTCTTAATTCAATAGAAATCAGGCAATGCATCACTTTGAAGCGTCCTTAAAATTAAGTTAGGATGTGTGCCTTCGGAACACGCCTACCAATGATGACAAGTTTTCTTATAAACCCAGTTCGGTAGGTACAGTATGCGTCATAAGTACACTATCAGTGTGCTACATTATTACCTACTATAAAAAAGTTTTGTACTTACGACCTTCTTCTAATAATAAACATAAATACTTGAATTTAAAGTACTCAGTGTGAATATTATTTTCAACATGTTAGCTATGTCTTTAGTTGTGTGAGTGGTATAAGCCGCCACCCGCTACACCAACCGACGTGGGTTCCATCCACAGGTTACGTTGTTATAATGTTCAAATAGTGCTGCACAGGATTGTAAACGTTACGGTGGCGGTGGATTTTTGATCGTCGATTGTACGGTCGGCTGCATAATTGCAGACTCACCGTAGAGTTCCAAAACGGCTGTTAAAAGAATGTTTTCAACACAAGCAAGATTCTAGGCACCTGCTTTAGTTGAAGTTTGAATTCTTCTAACTCATGAATTTATCTAACAAAAATTATTAGAATGAAAACATGCCAATAATTTTTTCAGTATTTTTTTACTCTACCGGGGACTCTGTACATAGTTTAGGTACCTAACTATTATCCGATTACTCAAATCAAGTCTATCTCAAAATCCTATCTCAAATCTAAACTCTGTAAATCCTTTCTCGGAAGATGGATTTGCAATAGATTTTATCGCTATTCGGATTTAGTCGTTTCATTGAATCTGGCTTTTGTGTTACGTTACTTGCTCTCAAGATAATACTGTTTTGTGTTATTGTAATCTGAAAATACTCTTATACCCTCTTATTACAAAAAAACTGCAAAACCATAGTTTAAACCTGTACTAAAAGATCTAGGTTTTTGTGTTAGTTTTGGTTTAAAATTGATTCTTATTACAAAAAGTAAATAGACCAAGGACCAGAAGATCCCTGGTTTTAGTCGCAACCATATAGACAATAGATAGCAAACTCGAAACAAACCATTCTTTTGTTCGTTCAGCGTTCGAAACACCGTTCCTTTTCACAAAATGGTGGTAAGTGAGTAAATATTAAAAACTTATATATGAAATCGAATACTAAAGTGATAAAAATATAAATTGTGTGTTCAATTATTGTGAAATAATGTGACTTGTATTTGTTATTCTATGTTCGCGATTTCGTTGTTGTATTTAAATACATCAATTTATGTAGCGTATATCGGAACGCGGCTCGAGTTAAGCCTTTAAGCCTTTTGCCTGCCCCTTTAGAAGTATAAAAAAAAATATTACCTAAAAAATAGTAAACATGAAAATAACCTAAATTTCTCAAAAACATAAGAAAACGTAGTGATTATTATCCTCTTTGAACATAAGTACGTACTAAAAATATTTACTTATTTATGTTTTTAGTAGGTTTACGTTATATGTTGTTAAAATCTGTGAAAATTTCAACTCTCTAGCTATCACGGTTCTTGAGATAGAGCTTGGTGACGGACAGAAGACGGACGGATAGCGAAGTCTTAGTAAGAGGGCTGAAGAGGGCCCCGTTTTTACCCTTTGGGTATGGTACCCTAAAAAGGAGCGAGAATTGGAGTAACGAGAAAAAGGTGAACGTCAGAATTTAATTTTTTGAGGTTAGAAACTTCGTACTAAGTTAGTTAAACTAGGGTGCTCGGCAGTTTTACTTTGACAGGACAGACAAACCTGGTTTTAGCGGTAACTTCTTTTTGTAATAACGTTTATTTAAGTCCATGGTTTTTAACCCCCGACGCAAAAACGACGGGGTGTTATAAGTTTGACGTGTCTGTGTGTGTGTGTGTGTGTGTATGTGTGTGTGTGTGTGTCTGTCTGTGGCATCGTAGCTCCCAAACGGATGAACCGATTTTGATTTAGTTTTTTTTGTTTGAAAGATAAGTTAGTCGGGAGTGTTCTTAGCTATGTTTGATCAAAATCGGTTCAGCCGTCTTAAAGTTATAGGGGATGAAAGTCAGGATCAAAAACCGAATGTACGTAGATACACTCGAGTGGGGTATCAAATGAAAGGGCATGACTCGTACATTACAAATATCTATGTTTGATCAAAATCGGTCCAGCCGTCTAAAAGTTATGGGGGATAATACTCAGGATTAACAACCGAATGTTAGTAGATATGCCCGAGTATCAAGTTAATTTGAGTTTTTTGGCTTCGTTTGGATCTTTTTTACTTTTCTTTCCATTTTTTTATTATATTAGTAGCTGTGCTCCGCGGTTTCACCCGCATAACTCCCGATCCCGTTGGAATATCGGAATAAATTAAGATGTAAGCTATCCTATCTTTCAAGTTAGATCAAACTGCACACGGTGTGCAAATTTCATTAAAATCGGTTAAGTACCTAGTTTAGGAGTCCATCGCGCACAAACAACGTGACACGTAATTTATATATATTACAGGTCCCCCGACGCGACAATATTTAATCAAAAAAATTCACATGTACTTACGTAGTAGAATCATAATTTCGAGGTTATTTTTTTCTTTTTGTAGGGTTTCACGTTTATACCTTTTTTGTTCTTTTTTAATCTCACTAAAACGTAGTTTAATTTTTAGACTTCGTTTTGGAATAAGGGGGATAGTGTTTATTTTATTTGTTTCTTTATTTTACCTATTTTCAATATTTTTATCTATCGTCTACATGAATAAAGTTTAACATAATATTTCATAATCACAATTTAAAAAAAAACATAAAATGAAAAAACTAAAAATAATAAAAATAGATAGATAGATGGAACGCTTTATTGCACACACAAGTTACAGAAAAAGTAGGTAAGTACAATTAATTTGAATTATACAAAATAAAATAGTGGCACAATAGGCGGCCTTACCGCTGAAAGCGGTCTCTTCCAGGCAACCTTAGGATGGAGACGATTTTACGTAAGATTATAGGTAAGGCCAGAGAAGAAGAGGTAATATATTAAGATTATTTATAAATAAATTAAAACAATATGTATTATACTATGCCATAATGGCAATGTACCTTTTCACTAAGTCCGCCAAACCAACTGGATTTCATAATTTAAGTACTTAAATATAAGCAACATAGATTTAAGCTCAATATAAGTGAACTCTGTTCTTTTTGGGTAAATAAAGATTTCGTTACCTAACCTTAATATAAATGGTACAACTACAAAAAAATGAGACAATAAAACACATATTATACAATAATTAATACACATATCTATAAGAATTTTACTATTAATAATAATACAAAAAAAAACTTAAAAGACGCCAAAAAAAAAATACCCACCCCCCGAAATTAAATGTAAAATCTCGTATTTGTATGTGAACTGTTTTTTTACATATATGCGTATAAAGTATTTGCAGGAAATAAGTGTTTTTTTTTTCAAACCTTAATATTATTGAGCAAATAACAAGAAAATAAACATATTGTTTTTCAGATTGACAATAAAGCATATTTTTGAGCAAATAACAAGAAAATAAACATATTGTTTTTCAGATTGACAATAAAGCATATTTTTTATTTATTGACCTGTTTTTTTTTTTACGAAATATGTATTTTTAATAAAGGTTAGCGATGGCCCATATTACTGAAAGGTATCTTGTTGTTTTTATGGTTCCGTAGCCAAATGGCAAAAAACGGAACCCTTATAGATTCGTCATGTCTGTCTGTCTGCCGTATGTCACAGCCACTTTTTTCCGAAACTATAAGAACTATTACTGTTGAAACTTGGTAAGTAGATGTATTCTGTAAACCGCATTAAGATTTTCATACAAAAATAGAAAAAAAAACCATAAATGTTAGGGTTCCCCATACTTAGAACTGAAACTCAAAAAATAAAATGTTTTTCATCAAACCCATACACGTGGGATAGGCCTTCAAAAATAATATTGAGGTTTCTAATATAATTTTTATCTAAACTGAATAGATTACGCGCGATACACTTCCAAAGTGGTAAAAAGAGTGCCAGTACCCCCAGTATTTCTAAACTAAGAGTATGATGAAACTAAAAAAAAATATAATGATATACATTACCATGCAAACTTCCACCCAAAATTGGTTTGAACGAGATCTGGTAAGTAGTTTTTTTTTATCCTTCAATCATGTATTTTTACCACTAGCGCAATCTATTTTTTTTTAATATAGTGATTCAATAAGTAGGTTTATATGTATAACACATCTTAAAATGAATGGACTCCTATTTAACAGACGTGATTTTTATGTGATGATAATTGTACGGAACCCTACGTGCGCGAGTCCGACTCGCACTTGACCGGTTTTTATATAATAGAGCTGTCCTGGCAAACGTGTTTAGCCGTATAAAATAAAATAAAAAACAAAAAAAAAAGTGTGGCACTCGGGGACTGCCTCGGTAAAGCTATTGCATCGTGCGAGCTTCGTACAGTCGTACCTTATACTTACTCGTTAAGCGACGATAGGCCGATCTACATGGTAGGCGGAGTGGGGCGTGTTAGGTTTTATTTTCGTTACGGAATTTCTTGATTCGGTCGCCGCGCTCAAAGCACGCGATATAAGCTATGCAATAGCTTAAAAAAATGATACAAATCGGTTCAGCAGTTTAGGTTTAGGTGGCAACTAATAACACCGCGACACGATGTACATCAATATACACGGTGTAACAAGGGGGGTGGATCATCGGTTGTTGGGGGGTGGTACCCCCCAACAACCGAAACAGATTCGTAGACCTGATAGTTTGGCTGTAATTGCGAAGTTCAGGGTGAAATCTGATTTTGACTAAAATTTCACTAAAGTCCAAATAACTTTTGAACCAGTGAATATTGCTGAACATACATGGGGGTTAAATCGATAGGTACTGAGGTCCCCTACCCCCCAACAACCGATGATCCACCCCCCTTGTTACACCGTGTATAGACGATACCAACGTCACTCAATTGTTTTGCCTTCCCGAAACCTCTCCATTAAAACTTGAACTTTATGCTATGGTATTAATGTTCAAATTGACTTTTAAGTATTAATACGAATCGTTTATATTTAGGGAATTGGTAGTATAGAAAAGTGTTGTTTTTATACTTTTTGTGGAATTTTTTAAAATTGTATCTTCGTAATTTTCGAAATCGATTCAGAGACTTCGGAGATTGCCCCCAGCATACATATAAACTTGTTCCCAACGTTACCTCTTTTTAATTAATATTATGTAGTATAGATACAATCCCCAATACGGATGCCAATTAAACTGAAGGGTAAAATCTATAAAACCGTGATAAGACCCGTCGTCATGTATGGATCGGAATGCTGGGCCGTGAAGAAGAAAGATGAGAGAAGATTGCATGCAGCGGAGATGAGAATGTTAAGATGGATGTGTGGAGTAACGAGGATGGATTAAATAAGAAACGAGTATATTAGAGGAAGCCTGTAAATAGCACCAGTTACTGAAAAAGTAAAAGGACACCGTTTGAGTTGGTATGGACATATAATGAGAAGAGAAGAGACGCATGTGACTAGAAGAGTGATGAGTATGAACGTAGAGGGATGGAGAGGATGAGGGCGACCTAAGAAAACATGGACGGACTGCGTGAGACAAGACATGAGAGAGATGAATGTTAACGTTGAGATGACAACTAATAGGAGTGAATGGAAGAAGAAGACATACTGCGCCGATCCCAAATAAGTTGGGATAAGTGCAGGCAGATGATGATAATTCCCATCTTATCTTATCTTAATCTTAATATATATAAATCTCGTGTCACAATGTTTGTCCTCAATGGACTCCTAAACCACTTAACCGATTATAATAAAATTCGCACACCATGTGCAGTTCGATCCAACTTGAGAGATAGGATAGCTTACATCTTAATTTATCCCGATATTCCCACGGGATCGGGAGTTACGCGGGTGAAACCGCGGAGCGCAGCTAGTTACCTAATAAAGATCGACCACCCTACTATAATTTTGATGGTAGCAAATAACACTAAATAAGTTCCCAGGGATTTTGGTTCCCACGTACTTGGATGCTTGATAAGCCAGAGCACTTACAAGTCTGTCAGTATTTGTCAACAACACTAATGATTGTGTTTAGTTATCTACCGTTTGAACAAGATAATTTATAGTATATAACTTATTGTTTTTTAATAAATGGTACAATACTCACCGAAACGTGAAGCAGTGACTATACATTCTCTGTTAAGTATATTTAGTTTTTAAAAGTGGATTGAAATATCAAAATGTGGTAAGTTTTAGTAATTATAGCTGTTGCCTGCAACTTTGCATGTGTGGTAGTGTTTTATATACAAAACCTTCCCTTTGAATCACTCTATCTATTTAAAAAAAACTGCATCAAAATCCGTTGCGTAGTTTTAGAGATCGAATCATACATACGGACAGACAGACAGCGGGAAGTGACTTTGTATATATTATACTACCTATGTAGTGAAAGTGAAGGAACCTGCCACCTTAATTAAAAACTAAATTTTTCGCAAAAATAGGGAAAACTATTTAAGGTGAAAGGGTACCGACGCTTCCTCCATACAAACGTCGTCGACTGTTTCCTCCCTGGATAATGACACTAGCACAAATATTTTTTGCCATAAAACCTATTAACTGCCATGACTATGCCCCTATGTTTTGGTTTTTTCATTTTCTAATTATCATAGAAATTAAAATAAAATAATAATAATAATAAGGGCATGGTCATGGCAGTTATAAGTTTTATGCACCAAAAATATTTGCTCTAGTGTCATTATCCAGGGAGAAAACACTCGACTACGTTTGTAATAGTTTGTATTAAAAGAGCCCCCGGTATCCTTTCCTCTTGAAACGAATAGGCATGGCTAGATCATTTTAAGGTAGGAGTCCTAAGATTACTAAGTAAGTAACTTTAATATTGTCAAAAGTTACTTTAATTTGCTGTTTTATGTTGGTAAAGAACACAAAAAATACCTATAAATAAATAAATATATATAAATATAGCAGGACATTCCACACATCGCCATTTAGCCCTAAGCTAAGTAACTAGACTTGTGTTATGGGTGCTAGAAAACGGATATAACAGAAATACTTTTCTTTTGTAAATTTATACTTACTAGCGACCCGTCCCGGCTTCGCACCGCTATATTATGCATGTATTATACATATAAACCTTCCTCTTGAATCACTCTATCTATTAAAAAAACCGCATCAAAATCCGTTGCGTAGTCTTAAAGATTTAAGCATACATAGGGATATAGGGACATAGGGACAGAGAAAGCGACTTTGTTTTATACTAGGTATGTAGTGAAGTGATAATACATAGAAACAACCAGAACACAGACAAATATCTAAGCATAAATACTTGTCTGAGGCAGGAATCGAACCCGCAACCCTGTGTTTGGCAGTCCGGCATGGTAACTATTGTGCAAACAGGGTCGTGAGTTATGACATACGTAGCTTTATTTTTTATATAATTACCCACAATATAACTTAATGTTATAGTTTAAAAATACCCATAACCCAGATATACTAAAAAGAGGATGTATCTAATCTAACCTCTTTGTTAGTACGTATACCTTCTAAGAAAGAGGTTCTTTTGTAACATTTGGTAAATTGTTTGGGTATATGATGAACAGAAGGGAACCCAATATAGAGCCTTGTGGAATGTGGAACACTTTTAATCGATTCCATTTTTTTTCTACATGATTTTTTTTACAATGCGAGCTAACTCTGTATTCAAGGCGTGAATAGGCTATATTTTATTTACATTAATATCATAAATACGCATTGATGTTGCGTCGCTACAAGACAAAAAAGAGTGAAATACGGCTGATGAACAAGAGATTTCCTTCGACAGGATTGTTCTTTGTGTTCTTAAGATGGATTTTGGAAGGGGAGCCACATGAATTTTCGATGTGGGTAGGGGGGAGGGGGGATTTAGCTTTAACGAAGTTCTAGGTAAATAACTGCGTAAGTTTAGGTACTAAGTCAAGTTTAGTATCATTTTCGTATAAACCGAAGGTCTGGATTTCAATTCTGGAATAATATTTGGGGCAGTACATAGTACATATTTTGCACTTTTTACCATCAGCAACTTCCATTTTCTACAATTTTAGTGGATAAATAATGTCTTCAGGGAGTAGCACTTACCAGGTTAAGATATACATAAACTTTGACAACATTCTTGTAGTAAAAGTATGTTAACAATATTAAAAAGCATAAGAGCTGAGCAAATTTCAAACAAATTACAACAATTTGAGACCAAATCTTGGTAGCTGCCAAGTTTGGTATTATATTTGTATGAATTGGGGATGTGGATTTTTAGATTATTATTTGCACGATTCAGATGTAAAATAAAAAAAAATAAAAAAAATTGTCTTGAATAAAATCCAAAGTAATCACAAATTTCCATAGTAATCAATGGTGCTGGTTAAGATTTTTCATTTAAAATACCGCATAAGGGTTTAAAACAATTTATAAAGTAGTTATAACTATGGGAGCTTTGTAACAAAGTATGAGACGTAGTATTGATGATGAAATATCTCGGTTCCTCATGGCAGAATTTTTTTGTGATGTAGTACAAAATTGTGGCCCTAGTCCTTCCTTCCAAGACCTTTCGGTTGAGGTATCGCATGAAGGTGTGCAATGTTTTATAAAGTAGTCAATGACAATAGCAGTTTCATTAGTTAGTACGAATATTGCATTGAAGACGAAATATTTCGGTTTCGCCGGGTAGGATTTTTTATGATGTAATACAAAAATGTTGTGGTAATTAAGGCCTTTCATTCGAAGTGCCGCATAAACGTGGGCAGCGTTTTAAAAAAAAATTATGATTATTTGAGGTTCATTATTTCTTACTATGAAACTAAGTATGATTGACACCAAAATATCTCCGCTCCACTGAGTGGGATCTTTTTGCTCTATAGAATTAGATGAAGTACTCATTACGACCTTTCAAATGAGGTACGCCACACCAAAAACTGACATAGCAATCAGGACGTTATGGGTTAGGCACGTAGGTAACTAGCGCAGTGCATCAAACTCGGTCGAAAGAGACCGTGCGTGGGGTCGTATTTTCGTCATAACTTCGTAATTTTTAAGGCAAATTGGAAAATTCAAGTTTCGGTAATACCTACTACGAAAATGAAGCTAATTATTTACTACCCAACTGTTAATCTAATTAAAATATTAATTAGCTATAATTATTGCCTACCAAACTTCTACTGTCTAGAAAAAACTCATAAAAATATACTTTTTTTTAAATTATAATTCAAAATATGATTCCTACAATGAAAATGATTTCGCATGTTTTGTTAAACATTTTACTACCTCTCATTTGATATCTAGTTTTATCAAATTAGATAAATAGTTACCGCAATAACCGACAAAATCTAAACCTATTAGGTGCCATCTTTGTGACGTCATAAATGGCACCCCCACTACTTTAGGAAGCGGCGATATGCATTTTGATAATCAATAAGATACGCTGATTCCAACAATACCTGTTGTTGTTATAAAACTTTCCAGTTATACGGAAATTACAATTTTTAAACTTTTCACTCTACTAAAAAACTAAAAAAAACTAACATCGAAAATCTTGGTGGCTCCCCTTATTATAACTTTACTATCCTTAGGTCCAAAGGACCAAACCTTACCAAAGGAAATCTTTGGTTCACGAAAAGCCGTATTTTATGAGGTAGACACCCGACTATTATAGACGTTTTATCCTCTCTTCCTTTATTATAAGTATGAATGAATTATGTAGGTACTTATTCTTTTTATTTCTTCCACAGTTGCATATATAACTTTATTTGCAAGCTGGTCAGTTTCATATCCACTCTGTTCTTCATCATTGGTCTCATACTGGTCATCTTGTGGTTAAAGGGTGTACTATCGTGTAAGTATATTTATTGACTTCTTTAAAATGGGAAATGCATCATTTCCTCCCTGAGAGGGGTAGCGTGAGTATGTGGGGCTCCCTCCGGCCTGGGGATGGCCAGCGGCCTTAGATTTGCCCACTAAAAACCCATTCTTTTGCAATCCTTATGTGAAAGCAAGGCCTGATCCCGGGGGAATATCGGGATAAAAAGTAACCTTTGTTATTTAGTCTATGAACGGCGGATTACGAAGCTAGATAAAATAAGAGACCTTTTTTTTATTAAAAAAAATAAAAAATATGTAAATAACTCAATCAATAATTGATGTATTTTTTTGTTAAGTTGCGCGTACTTTATCATGTTTTTGTCACGTTTTTTTATGAAAAAGTAGTTTTTTTCCTTTATTTGCTGAGTACCTAAAACGCAGTATGCCACTTTCGCGTTATGCCTAGACCTAACGAGATATTGGCATATTAAATTTAGACCCATTACGTATTAATTCATGGCCGAAGTAGGTGAATCGAGATTTACTGCGTATTAGCTCAAGAACGAGCTACCTCGTTCTTGAGCTAATACGCAGTAAATCTTATCGCCATTTGTCGTAAAACTATTTGAACACTTAGTTTTTTACCAAGTGCGCACAAAAGTATGAGCTTTATCCAATTATGATAAAAAATACCGGGGATTGAAATGGATTTGGTAATAATGCTTTTACCTTCGATCAATTTGATCGAAAGCTTTTATCTTAATTTACTAAGAGCAAAATATTGTTTTTCAGCCTAAGAAGATGGGACACCTACCACGACTAAGGCAGATGCAACTAATCAGGCAATTAGAAAACTAAATAATGCATAGGTTAAAATCTGATCTGAGGTTAAAATTATTATAGTTGTAAGTATTTTAAAGTATTATATTATTTCTCTTTTCTAACACATTTTGTTTTCTTTTACCTTTTCTTTTCTCTTCTAAAAAAAAGACTAGTTGAAATCTCTATACATATAAAATGCTTTGTCCTAACTGACTGACTGGCTAATGGATCAATGCACAACCTAAACCGTTGATTGTAGAGACCTGAAACGTGGAGGGTGTGTTCTTTGCATGACGTAGGCATCTGATAAAAAATATTTTTTTTCTGCAACCTATCTTAAAAACTACTGGCTTTCTTGAAGATAAAAGTTTCATTCGGCTAGAACTAGGACATCATGTTGTAAAATGTACTTGATAGTCCATAAAGTGCCATGTTATATGAAAAAAATGAAGGTACTTCCAGTGACCGTTAGAGGCGCTGTACATTTTTATCATAGAATTTTTTTCTACGCAGACGCTAGCAAGTCCTGTCACTGTAAACTCATGGTAAGGGTACTTTTTTTAAGTAGTTTTTCCAATTTTTACGAAATATTTAGTTTTTAATTAAGGTCTAGGTCGTTGGCGTATGGTCCCCCCATACGCCAACGACCTAGCCGACTAGCAGGTAACGCAGGCGACCGGTGCCAGTAGTGGCACCGGTCGCCTTCGTTGCTGAAAATTTTATTGTTGATTGTTACGAATGTGATTTGTTTTTCTCAAAAGTGCTGAGATGGAATTGTAGGTAAGATTTTTACCGACATTTTGGTGTGATTTTAAGCCAAAATGTCGTATAGTTTTGAAGCTATCCTAAATATAAGAATTAAAACTAGTTTAGCTTGGAAATGACAAAAAATTTTCGCCTTGAAATTACCCCAAAATATCGGTAAAAATTTCAGCTAGGTAGGTTATTACTTATTACTCGAAGGTATCTTAATTGTTATTTTTTTTTCCTTTATCAGTTATTTACCAAACCAAGCTGCCATTCGCTAATAGCAATTTGTTCCAGGCAACCTTCGGATAGACCAGAAGTAGAGGAAACCATTTGAAACTTAAAGCCATTCCCATCTAAGCTCTAACGTTTACTTTAGTTTATAGGATTATAAATAACAATTTCGAGGGTAGTTCGTAGTTTTGCGGTCGCTCGTAAACAAAACTTCGACTGGTATAACACTGGGAGGAATTCTTTTGGTTTTCCTTTTAAAACTAGTGATGCCAATTTATCGATGGTTTTGCTATCGATATTTAATTTTATACATTACTAGCGACCCGCTCCGGCTTCGCACGGCTATATTATGCATGTATTATACATATAAACCTTCCTCTTGAATCACTCTATCTATTAAAAAAAACCGCATCAAAATCCGTTTCGTAGTTTTAAAGATCTAAGCATACAAAGGGACATAGAGAAATAGGAACATAGGGACGGCGAAAAGTGACTTTATTTTATACTATGTAGTGAAGGTGAAAGTGTACCTGCGCTCTCTCCATACAAACGTAGTCGACTGTTTCTTCCCTGGATAATGACAATATAGCAAATCTTTTTATTGCATAAAACCTATAACTGCCATGACTATGCCCCTATAATATAGGGGCATAGTCAAGTCAGTCAAGATATTATCTTGATTATTTTCATTTTCTAATTATTATAGAAATTAAGATTTAAAAACAATATAAGAAATATAAAAAAAAACATAGGGGATGGTCATGGCAGTTATAAGTTTATTGCAACAAAAATATTTGCTATAGTGTCATTATCCATGGAGGAAACAGTCAACTACGTTTGTATGGAGAGAGCGCAGGTACACTTTCACCTTACTTTCACCTTTCAGTGATAGTGATCTATAAAACCATTCGTTTGTTTATTTTCTTGTTTGTTAATTTTGTCACTAATTAAAAGAAATTTTTTTTTTGCAATTTACTCCCTTTTCTACCGATTTAAAGACATTTCAGGTTAAATCGAAATTAAACACTGGCTTTATAACGCTCTGAATAGCCTATGAGGTTTATTGAACCAAAGCTTCTATAAACGGTGGGAGCGAGTGGAGCTATCACTTATTCACAAAGGGTCGGCACAAACACTTGATAGTCGGCAACAAAATTACAGAACCACTGTACAGTTAAAAAAACAGACGGACAAGAAAGTGATCTTATAAGGGTTCTTTTTGAAGTTATACTTCTTTAGGCGCGTTATGAAAAAATGATGAGAGTGAATTTTTATGATGAGCGCGCAGCACCGACACGGAAAATTCACATGTTGAAGTTGTCCGCAAACCGCAAGATGACAGCTGTCATAAAACCAAATAGTTTGCATAATATATCTACTACCTACGTGAAACTGAAAATGAGGTTAGTACAAAGAGGTACTACTACATAATTATTTAATTTTATTTATTTTTATTATTTTATTTAATGTAATTAATTATTTATATGTGACTGGAAAATTATTTCTTAATGATGTTAAAGAAGTATAACTTCTCACGCGCGAACATAAGTACACGCACCCATTTATTTTTTTTACCTTTCGAGGTACGGAACCCTAAAAACATACAGTCGAATTGAGAACCTCCTCCTTTTTTGAAGTCGGTTTTAAATTACTATAATGTAAAGTTTGTGTGTGTGTGTATGTATGTTTGTTACTCGTTTACGCAAAAACTGCTGGACCGATTGCGATGAAACTTGGTATCTAGTTAGCTGGAGACCTGGATTAACACATAGGCTACTTTTTATCCCGATATTCCCACGGAATCGCGACTTACGCGGCTGAAACCGCGGGGCGCAGCTAGTATCGTGATAAAAAGTTCCTAAAATTTAAAAAGCCTTAATAAAAAAATGTTCTGCAAGAGAGTATTATTTTAAAATTTAGAAACTTTTTATTTCTATTGCAGACGCACTGTAGAGTTTTGAAATTAAGTACTAAATGTCTATTTTTACGAAATATTTAGTTTTTAATTGATGTGACATTTGGCCCTTATTATCAGCTGGTTCCTTATAATTAGATTTTTTTTAACTAAAGCAAGATTCTAAAATCCTGTTCGAGTTAAAGTTAAGAGAAAAGGTTACCGGCGCTCTCTCCATACAAACGTAATCGACTGTTTCCTCCCTGAATACTGACACTAGAGCAAATATTTTTGTTGCATGAATCTTGTAACTGCCATAGCCCTATGTTTTGCTTTTTAAATCTTAATTTATATGATACTTAATTAGTAAATGAAAAAAACCAAGACATAGGGGCATATTCATGGCAGTTATAGGTTTTATGCAACAAAAATATTTGTGCTAGTGTCATTGTCCAGGGAGGAAACAGTCGACTACGTTTGTATGGAGAGAGCGCCGGTACCCTTTCACCTTAACAGTCTTACCAACTCATGAATTTTGTAGAATAATATTACTAATGAAAATATAAGCGAGTAAAACCGCCGGGCTAAACTACTAACTAATCAACTAACATCAATCGACAAACAGACATAAAGAAAGCCATTATTTATTCCCAAAGGGCAACCAATGATAGTCATTATTAACGTTTTTCAATAGAAATCGATTACTGAACAGTTTGCGATGTGCTTTTATAAAATGGGTCATTATTAAATATTGAAATGACGTGGTTCTTCAAAGGCTGCTAAAGTTCACATTGTTAAAGTGGGTGGGTTTATTTAATAAGTATGGGCCGGTGGTACAACTATTTTTTCAAACTAGTTGGACCACGAAGCCTAGTTGGAGGCCCTAGTATCTATTTATTACAAATACATTCATCATACCCGATCCCGTGGGAATATTTTGATAAAAATGGCGTATGTGTTAATCCAGGTCTCTAGATATTTACTTATCGAGTTTCATCGCAAACGGTTTAGTATTTTTTGCGTGAAGGAGTAACAAACATACACAATAACTTCAACGCGAAAGTTTGTGTGTATGGATGTTTGTTTCTTTTTCCCGCAAAAACCACTGGACTGATTGCGATGAAACTCGGTATGTAGATAGCTGGAGACCTGGATTAACATATAGGATACTTTTTATTCCAATATTCTTAGGGGACCGGGACTTACGCGGGTGAAACCACGGGGCAGCAGCTAGTTTATAATATTACTAGCGACCCGCCCCGGCTTCGCACGGCTGTATTATGAATGTATTATATCTAAAAACCTTCTTTTTTAATCACTTGATCTATTTAAAAAAACGCATCAAAATCCGTTGCGTAGTTTTATAGATCTAAGCATACATAGGGACATAGGGACAGAATAGAATAGAAAAGAAAATCATTTATTTGGACAAGCACACGACGAAACATATTTAGAACAGTTGGAGAGTAGTTGACAAAACAAAACATTACAGCGAAAACTTAATTTTATACTATGTAGTGATTAAGATAATTTTAAAGACGAAATGCCTTGTCGCTCCTTACACACCTATTTTGTCCTATGTTGTCCAAGCGGACAAGCGGACGGACAGACACTACTCATGTGACTGAAGTCTGAGTCATCATCATGGCGTATGGCATTCATCCTGCGTGGATCAAACCTCTATATCCAAGTTTTTCAGCTAACTTGCGGCGGCAGTTGTAAGTTTATGAACTTCCGACATTCCACCGGGAAAACGGCGAAGTGGGCATTCGTTTACCACATGGGAAAGGGTTTGGTCAGGTGCTCCGCAATCGCACTGTGGTGACTCCCTTAGTCCCCATTTATGGAGGCCCAGTTTGACCTAAACGAGGCGTGGCGTTCGGAGTGGGGCCTTTTTGAACACGTTAATTCGAATCTCGTATCGGACCCCACGAAGAAGTTGCCCGGTTTCGACTCTGACCGTAAATCTTGGACCCGATTGAACTGAAGTCTTAGTAATAACTAAGACTTCAGTGTCTGTCCGCTTGTCCGTTTGTCTGTCACCAGTGTACCTCATGAACCGTTATAGCTAGAGTTGAAATGATCACTGCCGCAATAACAAAAACTGCTAAACACACCAAATAAAATGGACGAAACCTTTTTTTCTGGGCGCTGTTCTACTTTTTTTCTAGTGCTTTTTTATGTCTATATATTTTTGTGTTCAGAAAATAAAATTTTATTTCTTTTTATAATATTTAGGGCTCCACATGGTACGGAACCCTTCGTGCGCGAGTCCGACTCGCACTTGGCCGGTTTTTATTATTTTGACTTAAGTTTTGATAAGTTTAGAAAAGACAAAGAATTTCCGCCTTCAAAAGGTAAAATTGAAAGTGACCGTAAGCTTGTAAGTTAGAATAATTCCATAACCGACTGAAGATCCCCCTTTATTAGCGATTACGGTAGGAACTTACTTAAAACATTAAACTCCGAAATGAGGTCTTACCTGAAACAAAGTTGGAAAAATTCGATTAAAATAAGTACAAATTAATTAGATAAGTTCCTTTTACTCGTAAGATAAACTAAATCAAGTTTAATACGACCTCTGTGGTGTGGCGGCCGAACACTCGCCTGTGACGCGAAAGGTTGCGGGTTCGATTCCCGCCTCAAACGAATATTTATGTATAGATATGTGTTTCTGGTTTGGGTATTTCTTTATGTATTCATATTTCTAAAAGAAAAGTAAGTACTAGCTGCGCTCCGCGGTTTCACCCGCGTAACTCCCGATGCCGGGGGAATATCGGAATAAAAAGTAGCCTATAGCCTTCCTCGATAAATGGGCTATCCAACACAAAAGTAATTTTTCAATTCGAACCAGTAGTTCCTGAGATTAGCGGGTTTATAGACAGCTGAAGAGTTTGTTTGTTTGTTTGTTTGAACGTGCTAATCTTAGGGACTATTGGTTCGAATTGAAAAAATATACATCTGTTGGATAGTCCATTTACTGAGGAAGGCTATAGACTACTTTTTATCCCGATATTCCCACGGGATCAAGAGTTACGCGGGTGAAACCACGAAGCGCTGCTAGTTTTATATATAAAGGATTCTATCCGTTTTGTCTGGCCACCACAACACAAGTCTAGTTGCTTACCGCTATGTAAAGTTTCCTACAATATTATTATATTTATTTATGTTATTTAAGAGTTCGAATTCTCAAAAGGCATTGTTCAACTCGACACGCGTAGAATAACCCCCTTTCGTATTACAATACTCTCGTCGAAACACACTGTATTTTAGTTAGAGTAAGTACAAAATCCTCAAGTAGAAATCTCTTGGATTTATTACGACGTTTATACTCAACTGATCAGGGGTTGTTCCTTAAATTTCAATTTAATTTATGTACCTGAAAGCGTCTCTCACTTTCAGGAAAGCTGCGTAGACTAAAGATATTTTGTTTTTATTAAGAGAATCATGAGTTTTCGATACGCGGCGCGAGTAGGTGTTTTCAAAAATGACCCGTATCGTGCGATAGAGAGAGTTTAAGTTCGGACGTAATTGCCTTCATTTTGCTTTCAAATAATGTTGTGGGCCGTGACGATTGTACCCCCTTTATCCTTCACAAAATGAAATAAATTTGGTCTCATTTAATTCACTGCATCTTATTCTAGGTTTATACGTTTTTCTTTTTTGGTACATAATTCAGTTTAGTCTATTAAAAAACAATTGAAACGCTCGATGAAGTTTTTAAGTCAAAATTATAGATATTCAGATACTAATAACTTTTATCTTAGGCAATATTTCATAAAAATAAAAGCGGTTAAACCTAGTTTTCCATTAAATCTAGAACATTTACAAAAATTATCAAAATCAGACTTCGTTTATGGGGGGAAACGTTACCGCTTTTTGTATGGAAATTGACAGCCTCACACTGGCCGTAAAGAAATCGGTAATTTGTTGATCAGCCGATAGTAGAGCTCGTAGGTACCGACAAGATGTTTTGCCAAAACTGATATTTTAGTTAATTTTTAATACATTTCTTTAGTTTAAAATGCGATCTTAGACATTAAACATTATTTTTTAATAAGGTTTATATATTAAAAATTCAACATATTAAATATAAGATAAATTAAATTAAATATTAGATATATTAAAGAAATTAGATACTTAGGTAAATTACATTAAAAAAATTAGATTAAACTAGTTTAATTTAAAATTTGGTTTAAGGCTTAAGGCATTCCAACAAAAATAAAAAAAATAAAAAAACATACATACAACCGAATTGAGAACCTCCTCCTTTTTTTGAAGTCGGTTAAAAATTGCTTCGTTCGGCAAAATTACCCTAACTTCGGAAAATTTAAGGAATTTTCAAGATGTGGCAACGCTATTTTTAGCAAAACTCTGAGTAATTTTGCCAAATAAGTATATTTTTTTTCCTTTTTTTTTCATTTTGTTTGTGTCAAGTGCGGAGTACCTACATGTACCCAAGAAGGAGGGTTTTATTTTCACATTGTATGTTATATTCGGATTAATCACGTTTATTTTATTTTGTTTTTTTTACTAAAATCCATGAAAACTCTAATCTTCTGAAATGTCAGGGTTTTTTTTACAAAACATACGTTTATCCTAAAAGCAAAAAACTTTAGGGCGCACAAGATTAACCCATGTCAATAAGAGGCGCTGGCTTTATTTACGTTACGGTTTACGAAATTCAATACTTTAGGAATGTGTGAGACTCACTGTTTAAAAGGCTGATCACACCTTATAGTACGAGAGCCCTATAAAAACGATCTTCATCCAACTGTTTAATGGGCGAAAAGTATTTTAAATCAAACTAGCTGTCCCGGCAAAAGTCGTTTTGCCATTTAAAAAAACCGGACTGATTTGTGAATCTAAACGATTCAGAGCTTCACCCAAACACACAAAAAAATCATTCAAATCGGTCCAGCCGTTTAGGAGGAGTTCAGTAATATCCACACGTACAGTAGAATCACTACATAGTCACTATCACTACATAGTATTAAACAAAGTCGCTTTTTCTGTCACTATTTCCCTTTGTACGCTTAGATCTTTAAAACTACGCAACGGATTTTGATGCGGTTTTTTTTGATAGATAGAGTGATTCAAGAGGAAGGTTTATATGCATAATACATGCATAATATAGCCGTGCGAAGCCGGCGCGGGTCGCTAGTATAAAATAAAGTCACTTTACGCCGTCCCTATGTATGCTTAAATCTTTAAAACTACGCAACGGATTTTGATGCGGTTTTTTTTAATAGATAGAGTGATTAAAGGGGAAGGTTTTTAGATATAATAGGTACATGAATAATACAGCCGTGCGAAGCCGAGGCGGGTCGCTAGTTATTTATAAATTTTAAATAGGTCGATAAATATATTGCAAAAGTTTGCCTAAAAAAATTCAGTCTAGAATTGAAAGATTTTGTTTACACTTTTCACTGATTTAGTTATGTAATACTTAGAGAAATTCCATACCAAAGAAATAGGTACATAATCTTTATTTAAACTTAACTTTAATTAATTAACCAGACCAGTGCAAATGACTTAAAATATCGGTTTACCTGCCTACCCAAGAGTTGTGACGGGAATAAATAGTTAACCCAACGTAACATATTCTATGGGCTTCATACTTATTAGGATGGGTATCGAATTTGTCTCTAAAACAAACCAGTAAAAGGTTTAAAAAAAAAACAAAAAAAAATGTTAATTAAGTACTTTATCATATTACTAGCGACCCGTCCCGGCTTCGCAAGGCTATATTATGTATGTTTTATACATAAAAACTTTCCTCTTGAATCACTTTATCTATTTAATAAAACCGCATCAAATCCGTTGCGTAGTTCTAAAGATTTAAGCATACATAGGGATATAGGCACAGAGAAAGCGACTTTGTTTTATACTATGTAGTGATGAACTGAAATTTGTAATATATTTATTGACATATTTAATTTGATATAATTAAAATACTTTTCATCCATTAAACAGTTCGATGAAGGTCGTTTTTAAAGGGATCTTAGACTATTATTACAGTACAACAATACACAATGTTTGGACAAGGGATTTCTTATGCGAAAGGGTTCTAGTTCCAGACGTCTGAGGTATGAGATCAAAGTCAAAATTATTAATTCATTTGGCATGAAATCATAAATGTCTTAAAATCTATGTTGTGTCTTCGCAACGCGCTCACCAATGGAAAAGTAGGCAGAATCTCATGGAGCGTAGAACATTTCGAATTGACACTTCGAATCAAATAAAACTGACTGTGGGCGTCCACCACATGTGCGTCGACCACTGTGGGCCTTAAGGTTCCGCTGGTCGATCGTGTTTTCCATACAAATGAATTTAGAGTGTTATCCATTTATTCTTTATGGAATTTGAAAAAATAAAAGTTAAATCTACTTATCAAGTCTATATTATCTAGCCCATGTAAACGACGAAATAGACAAATTATATTTATTTATATTAAATTATATTAAATTAAATATATGTCTATTTCGTCGCCTACATGGGCTAGATATAGATAGATAACACTCTAAATTCATTTGTATGGAAACACGATCGACCAGCGGAACCTTAAGGCCCTTTTTTGTGATTATTTTTGTAGTCATGCTCACAAAGGTCAAAATTACAAATCTACTTCGATGCAGAGTAACTAAAAATTGCTAGAGATGGACACATGGAGAGAAAGGCCTTTGCCCAGCAATGGGACACAACAGGCTAGGCAAAAAAAAAACCATTTTCTATTACACCACTATCCGCCGACAGAATGTCCGTCGTCTGGAGGTGTACTAAAAGCGTCTCTCATTTTCAGGAAGTGCTTAAAGTGAAGTTAAGCGTTTTCGAGTAGTTTTCGTTACCTGAGACTGTTGTGTAAGAAGTTTAATTTCATTAGGGACAACGTCCATTGTAGGACTTCCTACACAGCGCCATCTAGACCTAAGTTAAACAACTAATTTTGTGTTAGCTAGTGGCCAGACAACGGATTTTAGACTTATAAGTTTAGGTAATTTTCTTCTATAAATATATTCTCACAAAGCAGCGCTCCATGGTTTCACCCGCGTAACTACCGATCCCGTGGGAATATCAGGATAAAAAGTACACACCTGCAGCACTTCAATCACGGATTAAAGCTCTATTAACCTCAACTTAAAGCAAGACTTTATTCCCAAGGGAGATAATGTTGTATGAAACTCCCAAGGGAATAAAGTGATTTGAATTTGGAACGTTGAAATTCGTGTGAAAACTCTTAGTTTTAATTTTGAAGGTCTCAGCAAATAGGTTTGATTTATAATAAGTCATTTGATTGGTCTACAAAAATCTAGCAGGCCACGATCAATGTTTTTTATTTTGATTGTTACGTTAGGTCTAAGCAAATAGGTTTTGCCTATAATACCTACCAAATATTTACCATCATGCTACCATCTCATTGCAATTGCCCCATTTTTTTTAGTGGTTTTTTTTTCACTCCTAATGAATCAATGTCTCCTCAAACCAAATCATCAATATTGGTCTAGTAGTTTTGGAGCTTATTGAAACAAAACAGACAATCAAATTTTTCCTCTTTATAATATTAGTACATCTTCTTCTTAATATATATAAATCTCGTGTCACAATGTTTGTCCTCAATGGACTCCTAAACCACTTAACCGATTATCATAAAATTCGCACACCATGTGCAGTTCGATCCAACTTGAGAGATAGGATAGCTTACATCCCGATATTCCCACGGGATCGGGAGTAACGCGGGTGAAACCGCGGAGGGCAGCTAGTATTTATATAGATAAACATACAGAAACGCTCAGATCAGATTAACGTTCAAAAGTCCACCGCCACCGTAACGTTTACAATCCTGTGCAGCACTAATTGAACATTGTAACAACGTCCCCTGTAGATCGAACCCACGTCGTCGGTTGGTGTAGCGGTTGGCGGCTTATACCACTCACACAACTAAACACATAGCTAACATGTTGAAAATAAAAATCACAAATAATTCAAGTATTTATGTTTGTGTGTAACGTCTATTAGAAGAAGGTCGTGAGTCCAATACTTGTTCACAGTATTTTTTATTTATTTTATTTATTTATTCCAATATAAAAAACTTAATCTAGCACAAAATTAAGGTGCAACAAAAACTCTTTCGTCCTTTGTCCGTGCACCAGTGAGTCGTTGGTAAACAAAGAAGTTAAAAAATTAATAAGTACAATACAAAAATAAAAAGAACAATAACATAACAAAAAATCAATAAATTCATAAATCTAAGGTATATCAAGAAGTCCCCCTGTCCCTATCTATCTCCGCAACGAACTTATCTTGCATCTCAGTCGCAATAAAAACATTCCACGGCTACCTCTGCCCGTCGCATCGTCGATCATATTATTAAGGTAGCAAACTGATAGTGGACTTATGACGCATACTGTACATAAATATTTGTTTGAGGGTACTGAACCTGTAACCTTCAGTGTCGTTCGCCTACGGCGCGCGGCGCCACAAGTCGTCTTTGTACTAATCAATATTTATTTCTAACTACTGCGCTCTGCTATTTCACCCGTGTAATAATTTTTAACACAATTTTCTTAATTTTTGGACGTGATAACGTTTAATAAAACGGTGGAACACCTGCATTCACAAAAAAGTGTCACGGTAAATACGCCATGCGTCATGGTAACTTAGGAAACAGAGTATTTAATAACAATATCGCAAATCTGTGCTTGTGTTATGGTGTGACGAGTGACGAATAGAAGACTATTATAAAGAAAAAAAATTATAGGAAAAAAATAAAAAAAAATAGGAAAAATAAAGGAATAAAAAAAAAATTCATCGTTTTCTTATGACGTTATCACGTAAAAATTATCGTCCGTAAACCGACTTTACAGACAATTTTTTTTAATCGAAATGCAAATAAATGATATTGAAATGTTATTTTAAAGAATTAGATTTCGGTTTTGTTTCCGTAAGGAAATTCCCCACATCAGTGTTGCCTAGTATAAACTCATTTCACTATGACAGACAGCTAACAGACAAGGTATAAATCACTATAAATTCTCAGTAAAGTTGTCAGTTTGTATGAAACTATAATATTTATGGTGTTAATTACGTACCGCAAAGTGTCACACCTGTCCACTCCTTACTCAAACTGAGATTATTTTGTTTGGTAACTGAGAGGCGAAGTTATGAGTGATTCATGGTTGCGTTCCATATGGACGACCCAGTTGGCACAATGGTCACCATGCCGGACTGCCAAACACAGGGTTGCGGGTTCGATTCCCGTCTCAGACATGTATTTATGCTTAGATATTTGTCTGTGGTCTGATAGCCAATTCTCGTAAATAACATTGTTTAAATAACAGTTCAATATCATCCTGATTGCATTTCGATTGCAAAAGATACCTTCAAAGTCAGTTTTTTTTTACAAAAAGCTAACTTTGAGGGTGTTTTGAGCTACTTTGAGGGTATTATTTGAGATCGAAATGCAATCGAAATGATATTGAAATGTAATTTTAACAATGTTATGTACGAGAATTGGCCTTCTGGTTGTTTCTATGTATTATAAGTATTTATTTCCAAAAGAAAAGTATATAAGTAGTATATCCGTTGTCTAGCACCCATAACACAAGTCTAGTTACTTAGCTTGGGACTAGATGGCGATGTGTGGAATGTCCAGCAATATTTATTTATTTATTATCATTGTATTGTATTGTCACTACATAGTATAAAACAAAGTCGTATTCTCTGTCCCTATATCCCTTTGTATGCTTAAATCTTTAAAACTATGCAACGGATTTTGATGCGGTTTTTTTTTAAAGATAAAGTGATTCAAGAGGAAGGTTTATATGTATAATACATGCATAATATAGCCGTGCGAAGCCGGGGCGGGTCGCTAGTATTAAATATTTTCCATCCCATATTCATCCCATATTTTTTGTATGGAGTTAAACAGTCAAGTGCAAAGAAAATCGTTTAAGAGGAAAGGGTACCGCGCGCGCGGGGGCTTTTTCCATACAAACTATTAACAAACGTAGTCGACTGTTTTCTCCCAGGATAATGACACTAGAGCAAATATTTTTGGTGCATAAAACATAACTGCCATGACCATGCCCCTATTTTTTTGCTTTTTTTAATTTTAATTTTTATGATAATTAGAAAATGAAAAAAAAAACAAAACATAGCGGCATAGTCATGGCAGTTTTAGGTTTTATGGCACTAAAATATTTGTGCTAGTGTCATTATCCAGGGAGGAAACAGTCGACTACGTTTGTATGGAGAGAGGGCAGGTACCCTTTCACCTTAATATTTAATTTATGGAATCCTGCTACGAATTTTAAGTACTTAAGAATTCATTAAAGACACATTAACCTAAAAACAGCTAACTTGTTATAACCTTAAAAATTGCAACATGGCTGCACATAAAATTCCAACCTTCATTATTCATTACAAACGTAAGCTTTTCTTTCATTACCATACAGAATGTAGGTAGGGTATACACTAGTCACTAGAGAAATTCTCGGTGCATTTTCATAACGAGGTAAATCGGTCAAGTGTATGAAGAGCTTTCACAGTTCAAGATAATTATGAATTTAAAAAATATGAAAGTTTATTACGCGCGCTATTTTTCGCGCGCGATTCTTGGTCAGGAGAAAACTTTCGAGATTAAACATTGTTGACAGACACCTAATATTTATGAACAAGTAGGTCAAAGTCTAGATTTGAAATAATAGAGATTTTATAATTTTGCTGCAAAGCCGTTAGGGTTTTAAGAAAAAGAAGAACACGAATTCCCCAGAGTTTCGGGAATTTTCAAAATGTCACAACACCAATATTTACTTGTGTATGCTCACGACTTGTGAAAAGAACTGTACCTAATTAAAGAATAACCGTTTGACCCTAAGTAAATGGACTATGTTACGTGAAACTTACTCCATCTCTACCAAAATATAAAAATTGAAAAATAGGTAAAAAAAAAGTTTGATAAAATTACCACAAATAAAAACCCAAATACCGCCAGTATATTATGCTCACGACTTGTGAAAAGAACTGTTACGTACTTACTCCATCTCTACCAAAAAATTAAATAAAAAATGGAAATAAGTAAAAAAAGTTTGATAAAATTACTACCATTATTAATCTAGGAGACCGGCAGTGTATGCTCACGACTCGTGAAAAGAACTGTACCTAATTGAAGCAACCGTTTGACCCTAAGTAAATGGACTATGTTACTTAAGTGAAGCCTACTCCATCTCTACTTATCGTGTTAACTAAAGTGCCAACATTTTTCTACGCAACGAATACTTGGTATTACTTCTATGTATTTTTTCTTACTTAGGCTTTTTTCTCATTGGCTTTTTGGCGGCTTCGCACGGTTTCTAAATTAAAGGTAGTAGTTATTTTTTGCTATGAAACTGTGGTACCTACGGGATAGCGGGCCGATCGTCGTATTCTTGCATGCAACGCGTATTGACTGCGTTTGCGTCATAACTATAGATCTCGTGTTGCCGTAATTTCTTAAGACGCACACGTCACGCACACGTCACTCAAACCTAAACGTTGCGCGCTTGCCGTATCGCGCTAAATTTCGACGTGACATAAATGTCAAATAAAGGTGGCCGCACATTAATACGCGCCGAACGAATCGAATTTTTGCCTTCCACGGAAAAAGGTACCTTATAATAATAGAGATTGTTAACAATTAATTAATTGTTAATTGAAAAACTAACAGTTAATAATTAATTAATTATTAATTGAAAAACTTACAATTAACAATTAATTAATTGTTAATTGATATTTCACAATTCACAATTAATCAAGTGTTATTTTTAATTGTACCTTGAAATTAAATTTTGCCCAACACTGCTCGGGTGAAAACGCAGGGCTCAGCTAGTTAACAATCTGAGTAGAATATACCAAAGTATTTCTTTTGTTATACGCACAATAGAAAAGGGCTTTATGAACCCCTAACTACGGTAATACCAACATAAAAACTAAATCGATATTGATAACACTCTCCCAACAGACTAGTCGTTGTAAAGAGATGATCATGATCACCTATAAGATACATGGACTGCTATAAAGTGCTATATAAATTACTTAAGGCATCTTAATGGAATTTAATACCGGATGAGCGTAAAATTCAAAAAAATTATGTCAAGGCAATATTTAAGCATCAAATGGGAACTTCAAGAACTGAACCTGATCAGGCATAGGTAGGTACTAGCTGTAAAAACCGGTTTAAAATGTAGAACTTTTTCTGAAAATTTTGAGGTCAATTTGCCTGAATATCAGCTGTCTCTTGGACTTATAGGTCTTGGGATTTATTTATTTTTTTGAGTTTGGACTATAATTTTTAACATGAATAGCTAATGTTCCTCTAAACGTAACCTAAAAATTCAAACATAATTTCGATTTTCCAAAAGTCGTAGAACAAATAGTTTTCTCATAGACGTTTTGAGCAACCCCCTTTCGTATTACAATACCCTCTAATAAATTTTACAGAAAACAAACAGTAACAAGATCAAAACCAAAAGGCCAATCACATGATTTCACTGATGAGAAAGAATGTACTTACCCTTGAGTAATTGGCGGTTATTTCATTTACATTTTAATTTGGGATAGGTTTAAAGATTGGGACCTCTTGCAGCAAAATTGCAAATAATTTAATTTAACAGATTTAGTCCATCAACAAAAATGAAATTTCAAATTATTTCAAAAAATGGTCGAGATTCGAATTGAACAAAATGATTTTGCGTCGCAAGTGTAAGTGGTAGCATAATTATGTTCCAGAGTCACAAACTGCAAAATTATGAGGTTATTTTGAAGAAAATGTGATAGAATTTCGCGCGAATCCGGGTGTTCAATCCCATTAAAGTGCTACATGAGTTACTGAAGGTTTCATGTCCCTAGAGATGGGTTATGTATATGGGTAATATTTTAATCAGTTTATAGGTAGATAAATTCCATTTTTTAAGTGATAACGATAAATTGATGAACACTGGCAGCATTCACAAAAAAATATCACGTTACGCTCACTCACGTTCTGCCCACGATCAGTTATTAACAAGGTAATTTACAGACTACCATTTATCAAGTCTCAAGTCTTGTGTTACTGGCAGCATTGACAAAAAAATATCACGTTACGCTCACTCACGTTCTGCCCACGATCAGTTATTAACAAGGTAATTTACAGACTACCATTTGTCAAGTCTCAAGTCATATGTGTTAATGACGTTAAATTATCGTCCGTAAACTTACTTTACAGAAAACCATTTTTTGAAGTGAAAACTTCTTTAGCGGCGTTGAGCACTTTTTCTGTAATGGGTATAAAATCTTAAACTCGCGTCAGGACACGTGACCTGATCGAAAAAGCGTAAGACGGATGGAGAGTAGACAGCTATCCCCTCTCTACGGCGCGGCGAAAATGTATGCCTGGGCCTACTGTTTTTAATTTGGCTGTGAGTGTATTAAGACGTACATATGGTATTTTTTAACGGACGACTATTGACGGACGACAAATGTCGGACGACTATTTGTCGGACGACTATTGACGGACGACAAATGTCGGACGACAAATGTCGGACGACAATTTGTTGGACGACAAATGTCGGACGACTATTTGTTGGACAACGACTATTTTTTTTTTTTTCATCTAAAACTCTTTTTGCGTATGTTCTCGCGACATATGAGATTTTACACAGATACATATACAGTTTTCACTTCTGCCTGCACTCCCGGAGTGCGCTGTTTTTTTTTTTTGTTATATTTTATTGCGTAGGTCTATGTGTACCTTCATGTACCTCAGAGGGATTACATAGGTTTTCATTACACACTTTATAGTAAAAAAGAAGATTCAAAAATACCTTATTCCAGCTTATTAAAAAACTCGAATAAAATATCTAATTTTTGTAAATTTCCTTTCACCGCGCAATATACAGGGTGAATGGTGATACTAAAAACCATCAGTGTCAGAATTTTACGGTCTCGATAGAAAAAATATGCAAATTTAAGTAAAACAGCGGGTTGTTGGGGCCGAGTTGAATTAAACGTTGAATTAAAACATTAGGTAAAGTTTATTGGCAGTGAGTTGGGTACGGGGTATTGCTTATATTAAAAACTGTAACATTTGTGTGAAAATCTAAGTTATTTTGCTTTAGTTTAGTGGTCATGTCAACAAGTGAGGCACAGTATGCGTCATATGTCCACTAACAGAAGGCCAATTCTTGTAAATAAAATGGTTCAAATTACTTTTCAATTACATTTCGATGCATTTCGATCACAAATAATACCCCCAAAGTACCCTTAAAGTTAGGTTTTTGGTAAAACAAACTGACTTTAAGGGTATCTTTTGCAATCGAAATGCAATCGGAATGATATTGAAATGTAATTTAAACAATGATATTTACGAGAATTGGCCTTCAGAGATGGCCAATTCTCGTAAAAATCATTGTTAAAATTACATTTCAATATCATTTCGATTGCATTTCGATCACAAATAATACCCTCAAAGTAGCTCAAAACAACCTTAAAGTCTCCTTTTTGCAAAAAAAAACTGACTTTGAGGGTATTTTTGCAATCGAAATGCAATCGAAATGATATTGAAATGTAATTTGAACAATGTTATTTACGAGAATTGGCCTTCAGATAACAAGAAAATAACCAAATTAATTGATTTTCAGATTGACAATAAAGTAAATATTAAATTAGGACCTCTTTTGAAGCAGTTTTCCCTTTTTTCGAAAAATATCAGCGCTCCATGGTTTCATCCGCGTAACTCCCGGGTTATTGCCGATTGGTACACTCATACCCCCTATTCGTACACTGGACTAGTTAAATTATTATTTATTAATTTCCATACTTTGACTCTCTATTCGTACACTGGTCTTTGCAAAAGTACTGTCGAGGAAAAATTGACAAATAAAAACAAATAGTCGTCCGACATTTTTGTCGTCCAACAAATAGTCGGACGACAAATAGTCGTCCGACATTTGTCGTCCGTCAATAGTCGTCCGACATTTGTCGTCCGTCAATAGTCGTCCGTTAAAAAATACCATATGTACGTCTTAATACACTCACAGCCAAATTAAAAACAGTAGGCCCAGGCATACATTTTCGCCGCGCCGTAGAGAGGGGATAACTGTCTACTCTCCATCCGTCTTACGCTTTTTCGATCAGGTCACGTGTCCTGACGCGAGTTTAAGATTTTATACCCATTACAGAAAAAGTGCTCAACGCCGCTAAAGAAGTTTTCACTTCAATAATCTAAACCGCACCGTAACGTATCGTAGCGCAGTATATGTAATTTTAAAAGCAACGATCCCGTGGGAATATCGGGATAAAAAGAAAGAACATTATTAAAATTTCTTGCATTAAGTAATCTTTTTTTCTGATTATAAAATGTGTTTCAACGAAGTGTTTTGAATATGAAAGGGGGTTATACAGGAAAAGTATTTTTGTAGTGCACAAATTGTATGTTTTAAGCACATTAAAATAAAAAATATTGTTTTTTTTATTTTGGAGCTAACTCAAAAACTCTCAGAGCTATAACCATTTAAGTGTTTCTAACAAAACGACGAAGTCCATGGACACAATACTAGCGCCAGCGAGTTTAATAGCGCGCTCTAAATGAAGGTAGGTACCTACGTGTCACTGTGTGTATCAATACTGAGATACCCAATAATTTAGAAATTGTAGGAAGTTTTTCACATTAAGTTTTGGTTTTTTTATTTTTATTTTTTTATCGTAAATGTACTTCACTGCCGACATATTCAGCAGAAAAAAAATGTGCACTACAAAAATACTTTTCCTGTATAAAGTCTTTAAAATAACTTTTGTTCTACGACATTTGAAAATTGGAACTTTTTTCTGAAATTTTTATTATTTTCGAATTTAACACTTGCAAGCAAAATTCTACTAGTTCCCTATAAATTAAAAAAACTAATTATTTCCGCTAGAAAAGCGCCACGTGGTGAATTGAAACTCTCAACTTTCGTACAACTTCAGTTATTAATAAAAGCTTGCTGTGAAATAGTTTTTAGAGTTTCTCCTATTCTTTTTACATCGAACTCGAACAGATTTTTAAATAGTATATGTTATAGATTAGTTTTGTTCAAATTAGGGCCATTAGCAGTTAAATAAGTCAATCTCAATTTTACTAAACCAAGATTTACTCCATACATTTTTGTCAAAAAGCTAAATCGACATCGATTTTGGAAAATATCTGATGAAGTTCTTCTTAGTGATGAACAGAATAGCTTCTCAAATTGCAATAAATTGCTCATATAAAGATTTCTACTTATAGAATCGGCACTTTATCTACTCATAGTTTGCAGAACTCTTTTCAAAATAGTATTCGTAGAGCCTACTACTGATATCTACGACGCTCGTAGGCCGCGAATTCCGTAGACGGTCTACGAATGGCATTTTTTGCGTGTATCATTGTGTATAATTTTCCCCCCTCTTTCACTAGTTGTCCGAAAGAGCGCGAGTGACCTTCCCTGCTTTAAGTTTGTACTACAGATCGTATTTTACAATCGATTTGGAGGAAACTTAATAGGTATATTAGGTTACAGAAAATTTTTAAACCAATACAAAAATATAAAAAAATTTGAATACTAAATACTTACTTTAAAAAAAAATGAACACTAGAACAACAGATAACGGAATCGACACGAAAAGAAGAAAAAATTTTTTCGGCAGGAATTCTTGAATGGAGCGGCAAAAAGAGGGCTACTAAATATCACTATCTCCTACATATAGGATCCGATTTATATGTTTTTATTATTATTATTTTTTATTTGACGACCCAGTTGGCACAATGGTCACCATGCCGGACCCCCAAACACATGGTTGCGGGTTCGATTCCCGCCTCAGACAAGTAAGTTTGCTTAGATATTTGTCTGTGATCTGGTTGAATATGTATTATAAGTATTTACAAAAGAAAAGTAGGTGTATAAGTAGTATATCCGTTGTCTAGCACCCATAACACAAGTCTAGTTACTTAGCTTGGGGCTAGATGGCGATGTGTGGAATGTCCTGCAATATTTATTTATTATAATTATTTAGTAACTATAGTATTTACTGAGAAACTCATCAAGTTTAAAACTTCATAAAAATTTGATGAGGATCTTTATAGTGAAAAGTCCCTCTATACCTTTTATTTTAATGTTTTTTTCCATTTTTTTCGTATAAGTTTACATTTAAGTACCTACTTAGGTATGTGAAAGAAAAAAATATCGGTCTCCTTCATTCTCTCTTGCTCCTTGGTTTTCCGTTCCTCATTTTTGTAACGCGTTACATTTTTTCTCGGCTCGCCAAACCCGCGATATGGAATTTCGTTCCAAAAGTTCCAAGAGTCATGCATGAGCATGAGTTTTTAAAAATTGCAAAAAACTTTGTGCTCACAAGGTTTTATGTTTGCGGAACTACAAATATTTTCCACCGTTAGAGCAGTGACCGCACGTTACTTCCGAGTAGGTAGTTAACCTACCACTAACTCTTGACTATTTCCTTTCTTATAACTAATAAGACTTTAATACTTTGCAACAATGATGATCAACTTGTTAGGCTACAGACTATGACATTTCTGTCGAACGATATTTTATCTCCACTTAAACAAATTACGAGGTGGTATTTTGCGTTTGTGGAATTGTGCGTAGTTGGTATTTTACATAATTATTTCTACTAATCCGCAAAACACCACAAAAGCTCGAGTTGGTGTTCCGCGTATATGGTGTTACGCGCCTAAAGGACCAGAAGACCAATTCTCGTAAATAACATTGTTTAAATTACATTTCAATATCATCCCGATTGCATTTCGATTGCAAAATATACACTTAAAGTCAGTTTTTTTTTTACAAAAAGCTAACTTTGAGGGTATTTTGAGCTACTTTGAGGGTATTATTTATGATCGAAATGATATTGAAATGTAATTTTTACAAAAAGCTAACTTTGAGGGTATTTTGAGCTACTTTGAGGGTATTTTGAGCTACTTTGAGGGTATAATTTATGATCGAAATGCAATCGAAATGATATTGAAATGTAATTTGAACAATTTTATTTACGAGAATTGGCCTTCTGGACTACGAACAGGAAAGTAAGGAACTCTTTCAAACTTTTGCCCTATAAAATGGCGACTTTTGATAGTGTTGCACATCTGTTACTCCTATATTTTTAGGACGTTTCTATGTTATCTGTGTACAAATGAGTATTAAGCATCCAAATGAATAAAAAACTGACTTTGACTTTATAATGCTCTTATATTTTTAACGTTTGACAGGCATTGATAAACTTGCTTAATAATTGACATAATTATCTAGTAGTTCATTTCATTTTTAATGCAAACCATTTATTTCATATTTTCATTACCATTGGAAACAAATCCGAATTGTAGGTACCAACCCGGTCAAAAATACAAAACCCACCCTTTTTAAACATAAAAAAGGTATACCTAAAGGTGCGTTCTGTACATACAGAGTGATACTTCACCAATTGATCCCATCTTTCACACTTTACATCAAAACCATCTGTCCTACCAACCCGAGTCGAGTGTTATTAAAATAATTCGTACTAGCGACCCGCCCCGGCTTCGCACGGCTATATTATGCATGTATTATATACATAAACCTTCCTCTTGAATCAATCTATCTATTAAAAAAAAACCGCATGAAAATCCGTTGCGTGGTTTTAAAGATTTAAGCATACAAAGGGAAATAGGGACAGAAAAAGCGACTTTGTTTTATACTATGTAGTGAAGTGATAGTGATAGTGATAAAACAAATACATATTATAAACAAGTGCGAGTCGGACACGCACACCAAAGGTTCCGTACCATTATATTCTGGTTTTTTAGTATTTGTTGTTACAGCGGCAACAGAAATACATCACCTGTGAAAATTTCAACTGTCTAGCTATCACGGTTCATGTGATGCAACTTGAAGGTCAATTCTCATAAATATCATTGTTTAAATTACATTTAAATATCATTCCGATTGCATTTAGATTGCAAAAGATACCCTCAAAGTTCGTTTTTTTTTACAAAAGCTAATTTTGAGGGTATTTTGAGCTACTTTAAGGGTAATATTTGTAATCGGAATGCAATCGAAATGATCTATACTAATATTATAAAGCTGAAGAGTTTGTTTGTTTGAACGCGCTAATCTCAGGAACTGCTGGTTCGAATTGAAAAATTCATTTTGTGTTGGATAGTCCATTTATCGAGGAAGGTTATAGAATCAGAATCAGAATCAGAATCTTTATTTGCTAAAAACACAGGTATAAATATTAGATGGTAATTACAAAAAATAGATCCATATGTTCTACCTTACAAAGGCATGCAAATGTTTATGAAAAGTAAAATCAAAATATTTAATTAATGAATATGTCTAAACATTATAACAACATAATTTTATAGTCAATTAGTTCATAATAGATTATCTTATTGTCAATTTATTTGAATACGTCAATTTGTTATAAATCAGAAAAACACTCGATATAGGCGACTTTTTATCCCGATATTCCTACGGGATCGGGAGTTACGCGGGTGAAACCGCGGAGCGCAGCTAGTATTGAAATGTAATTTGAACAATGTTATTTACGAGAATTGGCCTTCTGATGACAGACGGACAGTCTTAAGTATATTAGGGTCCCGTTTTTACCCTTTGCGTACGGAACCCTAATATACTGGTTTTCGTGAGAGACCGGTGTTGGCCTAGTGGTAGATACCTCAGCTTTCATTTCGAAGGTCGTGAGTTCAAATCCTGACAGTACAGGCCGTGCACCGATAGTTTTTTTTTATTACGAAAAGTTTATGTGCGTTAATTAATATTGATCTCACGGTGAACTGCGGTACCTGAGGGTTTTAAGGGCCACCTTAAATAAAAACTAAATATATTGCTTCCCTTCTAAGCCTCACGCTATTATTTTGCCAGAAACGGGAATATGAAAATTGTAAAAAAAAAACTACAAAAAGAGCTATTTCCTTTGATTTGCCATACTATGTTTGTTTTCAAAAAATTATCTCTATCAGCAAGACTATCGATTAGTATAAAAATATATGATGTTTTTTTTGCATAATCAACAGGTTCGATTCCTGGCTAGGATAATGACTTTTCCAAAAATCTAATGATGCAGTTTTAATGTTTGTCAAAATCGGGCACGCAACTCCTTTCAGCATTTTTCGCTATCTCTTATAGTTTAGGATATAGCCCTGAAGGCCCACATAAAAAAATCACTCTGTACGTAGGTATATCACAAAATCTCGTGTCGCCGTGTTAGTTACCTATGTGAGGTGTTCCTTATTGCGCACCGATTTTAATGCGCACCCAAAACTCGCACCGATTTTAATGCGCACCCAAAACCCAAAACGATTTTAATGCACGCCCAATTTTCATTCGTTTCCACCTAGGAACGTACCTAGGTGGGAACGACTGAAAACATTATGTTCGTTCTGATAACTGTACTTCACCAGGATGACCTTATTTTTTTTCAAAATCAAATTAAACTCTATTCCTAAGTTTTTGCAAAAAAAAATAAAGTGTATATCTAGTTTTCGATAGTTTCAGTCAGTTTCCCATCTCTATTGAGCGCAACAAAACAGGTGCGCAAATGTGAAATAGTTTGGGTGCGCAGTTTTGGGTGCGCAATAAGGAAACCCTCACCTATGTCCTCTTAAACGGCTGAACCGATTTGTATGATTTTTTTTGTGTATATTCATTAGGTCTGAGAATCGAACAACATCTATTTTTTTTACTTTATTTTTTTGTAAATAGCAAAACATTTTTTGACGGGACAACTAGTAGAACTAGAATATTGAAACAACCAAGAACAAAGCCGGATAGTAAAGCTAGCATAAAGTAGAGGCATCAGGTGCGTTCTAGGAAACGTTAATGAAACCACGAGAACTTCTCTACCCCTACCACGATTTGTTAGCATTATGGACATTCTCAGTTTAATAAAAAACTTGAGATGTGTCAAGGGACACCCGGATGGAACGAAGTTCCTTTCGATTAGTGAAGGAATTATAATATTTTTTTGTTTTTTGTAAATAATCGTCGCGACGCATATCGTGTTTTCAGGTCATACTTCACCTTAAATATTCGTTTGTCGAATACTATCGCAACTCGTGGTAGGGATCCAACTCAAAGTACTTAAATTAGTTTCTCGATATTGATGAATACCTATAAGTCTTATAACTAATGGGAATTGCTTGGTAAATATTCTACTATTAATGTACAGGTTTGTGTGTATATTTGTTATTTTGAGACAACGGTATTTAAATATTTGGGAAAAAACTTCTAGAGTTAATTGGCTACTTGACACCTTTCCAGTAGCTAATTTTAAATTCGGCGTTTTTACCAAAAAAAACTGTCTATGCATAGTGTCTGTAGCTATTAGCTACCATTTCCAAAATATATCATATTTTACCAACAATAAAAAACAAATGATTGTCTGTATAGTCATTTTACGGATGATAATTTTACGTGTAACGTCATAAGAAAACGATGAAATATACAGATATTTTTTCTATTTTTTTCCTTTTTCTTTGTTGTTTTTCTATTTTATACAAGTACTAGCTAGCGACCCGTCCCGGCTTCGCACGGCTATATTATGCATATGTATTATACATATAAACCTTCCTCTTGAATCACCCTATCTATTAAAAAAACCGCATCAAAATCCGTTGCGTAGTTTTAAAGATTTAAGCATACAAAGGGACATAGGGACAGAAAAAGCGACTTTGTTTTATACTATGTAGTGATGAAGTCTTCCATTCGTCATTCGCCACCATAACACAAACCCAGATGAGCGATATGGGAACGGACGCGTAACGGACATGACGGGAACGGGACGCATAACGTCACACAATATTAACCATGACACTTTTTTGTGAATGCAGGTGTTTCATTAATTTATTAGTAAGACGTATCAAAAACGGCGGAGATTCTCAAGTCGACTCGTATATTTCATTTTTAAGCTATTGCATAGCTTTTATCGAGGGCTTTGAGCGCGGCGACCGAATCAAGAAACTGTTCCGTAACTAAAATAAAACCTAACAATCCCCACTCCGCCTACCATGTAGCTCGGTTTAATATGTATGATCATGGTTAACTTTTTACGGTACGTTCCTGTTGATTAAACTTTCTGGTCAAATTAGTTTGTCCAGAAGGAAAAAAAATCCTCGTAGTCAAACTACTCAACTAAGTGGTTAACAAAAGGCGATTGAAACGGAAAAAAGATGTTCGAAATGGAAACAAAAGGCGATCAAAACGGAAACAAAAGACGATCGAAAAAAAACAAAAGACTATCGAAAATTGATCAACTGGAACGTACCCTCTTTACAGAGTAGTCAGATCATGGCATTACATCTGTTAAGTACCAAATTGTGTACTTGTGTTATATTATTTTCTACGTCTCCGGTTAGAAAAACCACAAAATAGGTATTATTATACCTACTACATACCTATTATAATGAATTTCAACATGTTTTTAAAGAATATCCCATAATGATATCATTTTTAGTAACGAGTTTCTGTAAGTATGCAATTTACTGGGATGAAATGTGTGAAATTTAAAAATATGCAAAAAAATTTGTTCATATATTTTTTCATTACTCATACTCCGAAAGTAGGTCTAAATATGCCTGAAGAGCGTGTAGAAAATAAAATTTCCAGCCCTAGGGCTTTTCGCTTTCACTGACAGCTGTCATGTCAAATTATGGCTTCGCGCGACTTGTGCAATCTGCATGTAGCCAGTGTCAGTATCATTACGCATTAGGAACTTCAAAAACCTAACCTCCTTGCTTTTTTTTTTACACCAAAGAATAATAATTATGGCTTGGCACGTCTCATGCATACTGCCAGAGTTTAGTACTAAGTAACTTTTTTCTCAGTAATCAAATTCAAGTAGGTACTTACCTATATTTAGTTCAAGATATCTTATTTAATAAAATAAATGTAAAGACGAAAATGGTCAAAGCGACCTATGACCATGCCGCGCCGCCCGCGCCCTGTCGATGTTGCTGATGTCGTACGTTGAGTAAAAAAAAAACTGGTGGGAAATGCTAGCATTTCCAAATTATTTTAAACGTTTTAATTAGTATTATTTTTTCTTTTTTTATTATGTTTTTGTGTTAAGTTTAATCTGGTTTTTCATTTATGATTGTGTATTTTGTGTAAATAACATTTTCTAGACAAACCGTGTTACAAAAACTGTAAGTGAAATCTACGGACTTCGCGTCATTTCCCAATGTTGGATTAACTCATTAATAAAAACTTCTTCGGTACATAAGTACCGCCGTATTTAAGTATTGAATAGAAATAGCAGAAACCTAAAAAAACACTACATAATGTATAACCTCTTTGGTCCCAACCTTGTAAGAGGATCGATCAGGTAGTATGGACACATGAGTACCTACTCATGTGGTATGGAGTCTCATAGTCTCGTTCACTCTCGTTGTTATGAAGAATTTTATGTATTATTCGTAATGAAAAGCACAGTGTTTACCTCGGGTGAAAGACTCATTAAGTCCCTCGAACTATTAGCGCCCTCGCTACGCTCGGGCGCCAAACTCCGTCTCGGGACTTGTAATGAGTGACTTTCACACCTAGGATAACAATGTACTATTGTTTGAGAGCCCCTCAGGTGTGTTGTTTTGTTACGTTGAATCGTGGGGTGGAGACGAGTGGTTTTTAAGTTTCAAAACAAAATAGTCACCTAAATTAATATAAGGTAGGTAGGTACCTGCGGATAAAAAGGGGCACTAAAAGGTTTTTTAAAACCTTGTTATTATAATTATATTTAAACGGATATTGTTTAGTGGATACTTATTTACAATTCACAATACACACACCCAAAATAATGTCTCTAAGACCAGCGGTTTAAGCTCATCATTATCATCTATTTTGTCAAAAACGCTAACGAAATCGCAAAGCTACTATTAATACAAAAATGTGGGTCCATTTAAATTCTTACAAAAAACATAATATTATGGTTGTCTGTAAAGTCCGTTTACGGACGATAATTAATTTTACGTGATAAATAACGTCATAAGAAAACGATGAAAATTGAGATTTTTTTTTGTTATTCCTTCATTTCATTTTGTTATTCCTTTATTTATTTATTTTTCTTTAAGTTGATTTTTTTCCTTTAAGTATAATAAGTCTTCTATTCGTCACTTGTCACCATAACACAAGCCCAGATGAGCGATATTATTATTAAATACTTTGTTTCCTAAAGGGAATGGACACGTCATGGTCATGTTACCATGACACATGACGTCACACAGTATTGTGGTATTACAGTGACACGTTTTTTGTAAATGCAGGTGTGCCATCGATTTATTAGACGTCAAATATAGACGAAAAGTTCTTTCCTACGCGAACGCAATCGCAAAAATGTTAGAAGGCTATTAAAATTTTGCAAAACCAAGCAGATAAAGTAAACGTTGCTTTAATTTTCTTTAAATAAGTACAATAATCATCAAAAACGCTGACAAAAGCAACTTCCAAACGCCGCCCGGCTTCCATAACTCAATTACAAGTAAACTACTTACTTAAAACTTAAGCAAAGCTAAGTAAAATCCACAATAACTTGAAACACAAGACCGCTGCGTAATCTTTTGATTAAATATAAAGTTTTCGTATCGAAAATGACCTTTATCTTTAGTCGTTAAGGTTGTAATTTCCTTGTTAAGATGAATTATTGTCTGGTTATCGTCTTGGAGCATCGGTGGTTTCTCTCGAGAGTGTCTCTTGGATTATAAATACTTACAGTATTATTTAGATATGATACGGAGTACATCCTTAGAGGGATCGATATTTAAAATTATACTTTACTAGCATATACTTTACTATACATTATACTTTACTACTGTTTCACCCGCGTATCTCCCGATCCCGTAGGAATAGCCTATATAATAGGGATGGACCGAAATTCGTTTCACATTCGGTTTAACCGAAATTCGGCAGTTTAAACAGAACTTCGGCATTCGGCCGAAATTCTGCTAAAATGCCGAACATTCGGTAGTTGATCATATCCAGAAAAAAATAAACAACTTACCTGTTTTAAATCCTACTAATATTATAAAGCTAAAAGTTTGTGGGTATGTATGTATGTTCGTTACTCAAACACGTAAAAATCGCTAAAGCGATTACCATAAACCTTGGTATGTAGATAACTGGATACCTGAAATAACACATAGACTACTTTTTGTCCCGATTTTTTTAGTTTTTGTCACTTATTTAACAAATAAATCTAAATTCTAATTTCCTTATAAATAATACCTTAATTTTGATATCGAAACATTTAAATAATTATCGCCATAAATCACTACATAGGAGGGGATAAAAATATTCGTGCCAATAAACTCATGCAAGGGAATTTATGATTATTCTTGGCCCACCAGCCATATAGACCTTTAGGCAGCAAAGCCTCATTCAGATATCTATCTAGTTCTGTTGCTATCGTACTTCTATGTATGTCTTTGTTAGATTGTGGGAATGACTGTGTGGTCTGGACAACTTCTTCGTCACTACTTGAGCTTTCATTCTCTACGCTTCTTCTTACATATTCGAAACAAGATTCGACCTGTCATTCTCAAGAAACTGCAGTAAAAATAACCGAAGTTCGGCCGAAATTCGGCCGAACTTTTTATTTTCACCGAACATTCGGCCGAAGTTCGTATTCGGTTCAAATCACATTCGGCCCATCCCTACTATATAACCTTCCTCGACAAATGAACTATCCAACACAAAAATATTTTTTCAGTTCGAACCAGTAGTTCCTAAAATAAAAAAAAATAAAAAAATATTGCAGGACATTCCATACATCTAGCCCCAAGCTAAGTAACTAGACTTGTGTTATGGGTGCTAGACAACGGATATACTACTTATAGGTATACTTTTCTTTTGTAAATATATACTTATAATACATAGAAACAACCAGACCACAGACAAATATCTAAGCATAAATACTTGTCTGAGGCGGAACCTGATTCGACCATAATTGGGTTAAAGATTAGCGTGTTTAAACAAACTCTTCAGCTGTATTGACTAGCTGTCCCGGCAAACGTTGTTTAGCCATAAACAAAAAATATGTAGGTATAGAAAAAAATGAAAAAAAAAAAAACGTGTGGCACTCGGTGACTGCCGCGGTAAAGCTATTGCTATATCGAGAATAATTTCTTGTCTTAGTAAATGTTCTTATAAAAAAAAAATTAAATAAATAAAAAAATAAAAAAAAATAGTCGTCCGACATTTGTCATCCGACATTTGTGGTCCGACATTTGTCGTCCGCCATTTGTAGTCCGACATTTGTCGTCCGACATTTGTCGTCCGGCATTTGTCGTCCGACATTTGTCGTCCGACATTTGTCGTCCGCCATTTGTCGTCCGTCAATAGTCGTCCGTTAATAATCGTCCGTCATTTGTCGGGGGTCTTAGGTGTTTTCGTTACGGAATTTCTTGATTCGCCCCCCAAGGCCCGCGATAAAATCTATGCAATAGCTTAAAAAAAACAGAATAGTATTCGATTCTCAGATCTAACGAATCACTATCACTACATAGTATAAAATAAAGTCGCTTTCTCTGTCCCTATTTCCCTATGTATGCTTAAATCTTTAAAATTACGCAACGGATTTTGATGCGGTTTTTTTTTAATAGATAGAGTGATTCAAGAGGAAGGTATAAATGTATAATACATGCGTAATATAGCCGTGCGAAGCCGGGACGGGTCGCTAGTATACACTAAAAAAAACATACAAATCGGTTCAGCCTTTTATGTGGAGTTTGGCAACTAACACTGCGACACGAACACGAGAATTTTACATTTAAAGGGATTTTTGCAGAGGTGCGAAAATTCCTACTCCATTTTTATAGGTTTGTAAGTAAAAACTGGACCCTTTTACTGAGACTCCACTGTCTGTCTGTCTGTCACCATCACCAGGCTGTATCTCATGAACCGTTATAGCTAGACAGTCGAAATTTTCACAGATTATGTACCTATAACAACAAATACTAAAAACAGAAAAACAAATGTAAGTTCAAGTTTAGCACAGGTTACGTTGTTATAATGTTCAAATAGTGCTGCACTGGATTGTAAACGTTACGGTGGGCAGAGACTATTGACCGTTGATTGTAAATTATTTTTCATTACTCATACTCCGAAAGTAGGTCTAAAGATGCCTGAAGAGCGTGTAGAAAATAAAACTTTCAGCCCTAGGGAAAATCGCTTTCACTGACAGCTGTCATGTCAAATTATGGCTTCGCACGGCTTGTGCAATGTGCATGTAGCCAGTATCCGTATCATTACGCATTAGGATCTTCAAAAACCTAACCTCCTAGCTTTAAGTAACACCAAAGAAGAACACTACAGGTATATAACCTCTTTGGTCCCAACCTTGTAAGAGGATCAGGTAGTATGGAGTCTCTCATTCACTCTCGTTGTTAGGAAGAATTTTATGTATTATTCGTAATTAAAAGCACAGTGTTTACCTCGGGTGAAAGACTCATTAAGTCCCTCGTTACGCTCGGGCGCCAAACTCCGTCTCGGGACTTTTAATGAGTGACTTTCACACCTAGGGTAACAATGTACTATTGTTAAACGAAAAATCAGACGAAGACGGGAGTAAAATCTAGTGTATGTAGTGTAAATATCCACCTAAAACCTACCTAACCTACAACCTATTTCTCACTTCACACTTCTTCGCCATTTAATTCATGAAATATGTAGGTTTGTTCAGATACCTACGTTCAAATAAACAGTTTGGTTAGAAAGGGCTTCGGTGAATTTTGGTGTCGGAGATTTTAAATTGACGTTCAATTCTTTTTCTAACCAATGAATTTAATTAAACTTTTTCAAATATATGGAGGGTGGTGGAGAAACGGACGTTTGGCAACAGGCTCTATGTTTTATCACTGACTAGCGACCCACCCCGGCTTCGCACGGCTGTATTATATCTAAAAACCTTCCTCTTTAATCACTATATCTATTAAAACAAAACCGCATCAAAATCCGTTGCGTAGTTTTAAAGATTTAAGCATACATAGGGATATAGGGATAGAGAAAGCGACTTTGTTTTATACTATGTAGTGATAGTGATAATTCGTGGCATACAAAGACCATTCAATCTATACATATAAAATGCTTTGTCCTCACTGAATGACGGATCAACGCACAGCCTACACCGCTGCTCGTAGAGACCTGAAACTTGGAGGGTGTGTTCTTTGTAAGACGTAGCTATCTGATAAAAAAGGATTTTCCGAAATTCTACCTCTTAGGAGGTGAAAAAGGGTGGCAAAGTTTGTATGGGACAATGTGATTCCTTAGTCCAATCTACTACTTCTACGCGAAATAATCCTATCCTACTAATATTATAAACGTGAAAGTTTGTATGTATGGATGTCTGGATGTATGAATGTTTGTTACTCTTTAACGCAAAAACTACTGAATGGATTTTAATGAAACTTTACAATAATATAGCTTATACATCAGAATAGAACATAGGCTATAATTTATAAATATATTGTGTGAATTGTCTAAAATATAACGAAAAGTGTCGAAAAATTGACAGATGTCAAAGTGACAGATGTCAGTTTGACATCTGTTAAATATCACTTTGACATCTGTCAAGTGTTTATTTGACATCTGTGAAATTACTCAGCGTTTTTCGTCATACATTTTCACTGGATCGGGACTAACGCGGGTGAAACCGTGGGGCGCAGCTAGTAAATTATAATGATAAAAGTATTTTTTTTTGTATGTAACGAAAAAGCTCTGAAACTACTGGACCGATTTTAATTAAATTTGGTGTGAAGATACATTGATTAATTGGGAATAATATAAGCTACTTTTACCCTGATATTGCACGATGGGGACCTTTGTACTTATTTATGACCGGTAAGTAGGTACGGTTGGCTGCATAATTGCAGACCCACCGTAGAGCTCCAAAACCGCTGTTTTAAAAATGTTTTCAACACAAGCAAGATTCTAGGCACTTGCTTTAGTTGAAATTTTGAGTCTTCTAACTCATGAATTTATCAAACAAAAATTATTAGATTGAAAACATTCCAATAATGGTCATTTCAGAACTCTACCGGGGGCTGCAATTATGCAGCCGACTGTACAACCACGGGGCAATTAGTGTTTTTATTTTTTGCACAGCGTTTTAAGTCTCGTTGCGATGCAATTGAGAAAAAGGACAGTCTGAAAAAGGACATTTCGAGAAAAGTACAGTCGGCTGCATAATTGCAGCCCCCGGTAGAGTTCTAAAATTACTATTATTGAAATGTTTTCTATCTAATAATTTTTGTTTGATAAATTCATGAGTTAGAAGACTTTAAACTTCAACTAAAGCAGGTGTCTGAAATCTTGCTTGTGATGAAAACACATTTTTATAACAGCCGTTTCAGGGTCTGCAATTATGCAGCCGACCATACATTCTGAAAAAGGACATTAGGCTATTTCGAGCAAAGGACATTATGAGATAAGACAAATTTTTGGAGAAAAAAATTTCTAAGAAAAATATTACCTACTTTAAATTTTCTTATATCTTTCAATTATTTCTTACTTTTCAAAAATGTTCAGCAACAACAAAAAAATATGTAGATGAAATCGTATGTAGATAAAATCAAAATTAATTCAGTAGCAACAAACAGAATTGACTGATTTATACATACTCATAAATCAAGATGGGATAAAAACATCCCTTAGGGCTCTCACAGACCACAAACATACGTCACACTTGGTGTCTTCTAACAATAATAATAACTTGTTTTTTCACTCAAAATATAAAGATTTTTTTCTACTTCGATGCCGTCTTGTCTCTATTAACTTTCTCGATTGTCATTTGCTTCCGTTTGGATTGTCTTTAGTTTCTGTTTCGATCGTCTTCTGTTTTGTTTTTTTTTTTCGATCATATTTTGTGTCCATTTCGATTGTCTTTTGTTTTTTTTCGCTTAACTTTGTTGTTTTTTCGATCGTTTTGAATTAGTGTTTTAGGCTTTTTTTCCCGATGGATAAAGCAGTTAAACTACCAAGTTTGAAAATAGCAAGAAGCCAAAATATTGGCTGAAAAAAATCTGTAGGTCTCTGTTTCGATCGTCTTCTGTTTTTTTTTCGATCATATTTTGTTTCTATTTCGATTGTCTTTTGTTTTTTATTCGTTTGTCTTTCGTTGTTTTTTTTTCGATCGTTTTGAAGTAGTTTTTTTAGGTTTTTTTTCCATTTTGATTGGATAAACCAGAAGCTACCTACCAAGTTTGACAAGAAGCAGGAAGCCAATAAAAAATACATCGGCTAAAAAAAATCTATAGACTGTGAAAGGTCTCTATCAAAAAGCCCAAAGGTCACAATTGACATTTGAATGAGGTTTTGCTATTGGGAATAGAATTATGTTGCAAACTAAAGTTGTAAAAAACTTATTGATAAGGCTTCTACGACTTCGTGTATATTCTATGTGAATTATTTGACATAACAAAACTGTGGTAGAATCAAGGACGTTAGAACGACTAGTATAATCCTAATTCTATGGATGGTGGAAATTATTACAGAATTATGATTTTTAAATTAACATGGTAATTATTTTCAAATTAACATTAAATTAATTAACATAATCTCGATAATTGTTCCAAAAAATGTTTGGATTTCCAAAAGTCTAAGTACAAAAGTTGATTGTTAAGATGCACAGAAGTAGCCCTCAATCATTGGTTAATAAACATTTTATTTTTTTTATTTTAAGCTATTGCATAGCTTTTATCGCGGGCTTTGAGCGCGGCTACCGAATCAAGAAATTCCGTAACGAAAATAAAACCTAACACCTCCCACTCTGCCTACCACGTAGCTCGGCCGAGCGTTCGCTTAACGTGTATGTATATGGTACGACTGTACGAAGCTCGCACGATGCAATAGCTTTACCACGGCAGTCTCTGAGTGCCACACGTTATTTTTTTTATTTTTTTATCGCTTTGTTAATGACCAATATGTCTGTATATATTTATTTTAAGTTGTAACTTATCCCCATATACTTACAGGGTGATTATTTTACATGGGCTTTCAGGGCCATATCCTAAACTATAAGAGATAGCTAAAAACGCTGAAAGGAGTTGCGTACCCGATTTTGATGAAAACCAAAAATGCATCATTAGATTTTAGGAAAAGTTATTACCCTAGCCGCGAATCAAACCTGTTCATTTTCCAAAAATCAGCCTATATTTTATTATACCAACCGATAGTGTTGCTAATAGTGATCAATTCCTGTAAACAAACATAGTATGGCAAATCAAAGGAAATATCACTTTTTTGTAGTATTCTAAAATTTTAATCTTTCCGTCTCTGGAAAAATAATTCAGCATTTTTCGCTATCTCTTATAGTTTAGGATATAACCCCGAAGGCCCATGTTATAAAAAATACCCTGTATATTTATGATAAGTTGTTACTTGTTATTCATATACGTTTTAACTAGTATGCTGCATTGGAGAAAATACACGTTTTTCAAGTGAAAACTTCTTATGGCGCGTTGGGCACTTTTGTGGGTGAGCATTTTCAACCGATCTCGCGACAGATTTTGACGCGACAGATGAGATTTTATTTGTGTTAGTCTTTTTGTTTAACTTATACTGCCATCTATTACACAAATTGAGAAACTTAGTTTCTAGAAAGACCGCTATTCGAATGTAGATGGCGCTGATTTAAATTTTTTACTGCCATCTAGCGAATAAAAAATAAACTATATTTGTTTAAGTGAGTGCTAATAGATGGCAGTAGCAGATCGTTTTAAGAAATATTCTATAAGAAATAACAAGTTTATTGTTTTCACTTCTGCCTGCACTCCCGGAGTGCGCTGTTTTTTTTTATCGATTCTCCTGCTTCGCTCCAGTACCCTTTTGCTCCGCATATAAGAGAAATCCGTATCATATTGACAACGACGTATCCCGTAACGTGTTAAGTTTACCTAATTAACATTAAACAATGTAAAATGTATGTAATTATAATTATATCGAGTTAACTGTATCCCTTACTACTGTTTTATAAATTAAACTCGAAATAATGACACGTATCCGCTACACTTTTCTACGTTTTATTAACTTGTAAAATCTTAATTTTTGACGTGATAAACGTCTATTAAATTGGTAGAACACCTGCATTCATACAAAAGTGTCATGGTAATATTGTGTGGCGTCATGCGTCCCGTGCCCGATACCTGTACTACCTTATGGGATTTGATGTAAAACTTATGAAAAATTAAATTTTGTACTTGTTTTTTCTTAACAAGCGCCGAAATTTTAAAATTAAAAAAGATGATGATTTTATCCGATTTTCAGGATTTTTTCTATCGAGACAAATCACTCTAATCTTGTTTCGAAGTGTATGACAATACAAAGCATTTCTTCACCTTTACGACAGTAGGAATATCATTCAATGGATTTCAGCGGTTGATACCCAAAAACTGTTTCAAAAACACCTCTATCGCGCTTCTGGTCATACCACTTCGGCTTAAGTCTTGTTGTGTGTAGCGTTTATAGACGAGTTCTTTTTCTTCATTTTGGTACAATTCAAAGACGAAAAATCCTTGTCGTTTCTAAGCCTAAATACTGATGGCAAGGCAATTGTACAGAAACAGAAAAAAATATGATAAAATTCTCCGTTTTTCAAGATTACAATGAAATGAAATGATATTATTTCGTGAACTAGATGTGGAAAAAAGATATAAGCATTTAAAGTCGCGTGTTTTTTCATTTTTTCCATCAGCATCTGACGCCATCACTAACATAGTATAAAACAAAGACGCTTTCTCTGTCCTATATCCCTATGTATGCTTAAATCTTTAAAACTACGCAACGGATTTTGATGCGATTTTTTTAATAGAGTAATTCAAGAGGAAGGTTTATATGTATAATACATGCATAATATAGCCGTGCGAAGCCGAGGCGGGTCGCTAGTTACACAATATAAAACAAAGTCACTTTCCGCTGTCTGTCCCTATGTATGCTTAGATCTTTAAAACTACGCAACGGATTTTAATGCGGTTTTTTTTAATAGATAGAGTGATTCAAGAGTAAGGTTTATATGTATAATACATGCATAATATAGCCGTGCGAAGCCGGGACGGGTCAATAGTTACACATATAGCAACTTCAAGAACCTCGCCTCCTTGCAAACAAGTAAGTAATTTTTGTTCGAAGTTTTGCCATTGTTTTTTAAGAAGAAACTTAGAAATAGCAAGAAATTTTCGTTTATAAATTATACCAAATCGTAGGAAGTACCTACTCTTCTACAAACGGTACCTATACACAGAAAAAACACCTAACTACAACATTTAAAAAAAATAACCAATTTTAGTAAAGTACTAGCTGCTGCCCCCGCGGTTTAAACCACATAAGTTTGAGCCCCGTAGAAATATCAAGATAAAAAAATTGCTACATAGTATAAAATAAAGTCACTTTTTGCCATCCCTATGTCCCTATGTATGCTTAGATCTAACTACGCAACGGATTTTGATGCGGTTTTAATAGATAGAGTGATTAAAGAGGAAGGTTTTTAGATATAATACATGCATAATACAGCCGTGCGAAGCCGGGGCGGGTCGCTAGTAGCCTATATGTTAATCCAAGTTCCCAGCTATCTATTTACATACCGAGTTTCATCGTAATCGGCGAAGCGTGAATGAGTAACATACACACTAACACACAAACATTTATAATATACAAGCGACCCGCTCCAGCTTCGCATGGCCATATTATGCATGCTCTTAAATCACTATTGTCTATTAAAAAAACTGGTTGCCTGTAAAGTCGGTATACGGGCGAAAGTTTTACGTGACAACAACTGTGCTCGAGTGGAAGGGACGCGTGCCTTTCACTTTTTATGTCTGTCTCTCTCGCTCTTAGGCGGGCTAACCATGCCCGAGTGGAAGGGACGCGTGCCTCTCACTCGCTCTCATTGTGAGCGCATAACGTCAGCGGAGCGTAACGCAGTTTCTTGAAGTGTCACCCGGCAAACCAATTTATAAAACGTTGTCACGTCAAAAACAGCATTAAAATCCGTTGCGTAGGTTTAAAGATCTAAGCATACACATGGACAGACAGCGGAAAGTGCCTTTGTTTTATACTATGTAATGAAGTAAGATAGTAGGATAGACTTAAGGAATTTCACTTTTCGCTAAGATATTAAAAGAAAAAAGAAATTTAAAACTTCCTCATTACTTAAAAATCTACTAAGTTACGCGCCCAAACTCCCACACCTAAGTAAAACTTGTTTAAGTTTGAAAACTTAGTTTAAAACGAGAAACTTTGGTAAGGGCCCTAAGGAGCTTAGAATCTGTCACGAAGCGTAGGTCTTATACCTACGCTTAATATTTTCATTTGATAACTGTTTGAGACGAGCTTAATGTTAACTTAATTGTGTACTTAATGTGCTTAATCTCAACTTAAACAGCGAGCGTCTGCATTTGGTTACAATCGTTTATTTAAGTGCGTTTAAAATAAATTGAATTATAAGGACCAGATCTTCTATACCAAAGGTTCCCAAACTTATTTTGTCTACTGCCCACTTTGAGAATAAATTATTTTTAGGGCCCCCAATTTTGACCTACTTAAAAACCACTAACGTCAATCTCGTATTTTTTATTTTTATTTAACTTACCTCGACGTTTCGACTATGTTGCAATAGTCATGGTCGCGGAATAAAAATAATATAAAATAAAACACTCGGCCGAGCTACATGGTAGGCGGAGTGGGGGTGTTATATTTTCGTTACGGAATTTCTTGATTCGTTCGCCGCGGTCAAACCCCGGGATAAAAGCTATGCAATAATAATGACTATGCATACAAAACGTCTAAGTCTAAAAAGTTTAACATAAAATTAAATTAATTATTGTGAGATATATTAGCGGAGATGAAACATTAATTCTAAAAGAGACTTACTATAACCCGCAAGAATTGACTTGAAACCTGAGCGCAGTAGGTAGTACTCAACGCATCCATTTTTTATTGGGTCACTTACAGCCCCCCCTCTAGGCCTGCAGTGTGCGTTATCGCACACTTTGGGAAAGGCTGTTCTAAACCTTCTATAAAACCGGCCAAGTGCGAGTCGGACTCCCGTACGAAGGGTTCCGTAGCATGTTGTATGGGAGACCCACTTAATTTTTTAACCCCCGACGCAAAATGACGGGTGTTATAAGTTTGACGTGTTTTTTCTGTTTTTAGTAATTTTTGTAACATTGGCAACAGAAATACATCATCTGTGAAAATTTTAACTGTCTAGCTATCAAGGTTCAGAAAGACGACAGACAGACAGTGAAGTCTTAATATTAAAAATGTAGATTTTTTGTAAAAAAATAATGAGTTTTTACTATACCAATTTATTTATTAATTTTTGACGACCCAGTTGGCACAATGGTTACCATGCCGGACTGCCAAACATAGGGTTGCGGATTCGATTCCCGCCACAGACAAGTATTTATGCTTAGATATTTGTCTGTGGTCTGGGTGTCTGTATGTATATTTACAAAAGAAAAGTATATAAGTAGTATATACGTTGTCTAGCACCCATAACACAAGTCTAGTTACTTAGCTTGGGGCTAGATGGCGATGTGTGGAATGTCCTGCAATATTTATTATTATTATTATTTACTTTGGCTAACCTTTACTTGGACATCGCTTTAAGTGCGTTTTATATTAATGTTAAGTACATACTTAAACCAAATCTAAGTTGAACGTCTTAAATGTCAAAGGTGACCAAGTTAGATGCCAAAGGTGAATGCCAAAGGTGACCAACTAACGCCCGAATACTGAAAGGCTACTTATCTTTTCGACTTCGTTAAGCGTTAAATATTTTTAAGTTGGATTTAAATTTTTAGTGGTATTCACAAAGGCTATTTACTAGATTTAAGATTATACTTAACAAAGCAGGCCTAAACTTTTACCAAATGGCAACATTTTAACAAAAAAGTTCGTTTTCTATTACAATTTTCTGCTTGATCCGTGATTGCTAAAAACAAGTTTCAAAAGTTGATACATTTAATAAAAATAAACGTTTCTTTACACTCTGTGATTGAAAATATTTGACAACAAAATAAATATTATTTTGTTTATTGTTTACAAGTTTTTTCGATTTCGAGTTGTTCTACGTGAATAAATATTACTGTAACTATTAAAAATGTCTAGCGTTACGAAACAGAAAAGGGGCTGCAACTACACAGCCCCAGAAAAACAAATATTGGTGGATTATTCACACATACTCAACGGGCCTGCATAAATATTTTCATATTGTATTTTCTTCTGTATTTTGGAACATCTTGGAAAATAAGGAGACATACGGTAAAAAAGGAGTGTGGTGGAGAGTTGCTGAGCAGTATTAGAGCAGCTAAAGGATGGAGAAACGTCACTGGATTTTAAACTGCTTCCCCGTCAGTTTTCACTACGACCAACCAATTATGGCAAGCTGGAGATGACGAACGGTGTTTTTAAGTGAATGCATATTACTGTGAAATGTCTAGCGTTACAAATAAAAAAAGGTGCTGCAACTACACAGCCCCAGAAAAACAAATATTGGTGGATCTTAATCACAATAAGTAGGTTTTATAAACCTATACCAGGAACATCTTGGAAAATAAGGAGACATACGGTAAAAAAAGGAGTGTGGTGGAGAGTTGCTGAGCAGTATTAGAGCAGCTAAAGGATGGAGAAACGTCACTGGATTTTAAACTGCTTCCCCGTCAGTTTTCACTACGACCAACCAATTATGGCAAGCTGGAGATGACGAACGGTGTTTTTAAGTGAATGCATATTACTGTGAAATGTCTAGCGTTACAAATAAAAAAAGGTGCTGCAACTACACAGCCCCAGAAAAACAAATATTGGTGGATCTTAATCACAATAAGTAGGTTTTATAAACCTATACCAATGATCAACTCGACGGGCCTATCTGCTTAGTTAAACTCTTGTTGTATTTTCTTCTGGATTTTGGACCATCTTGGAAAATACGGAGACAAACGGACAAAAAAGGAAGTGCTGGTAGAGAGTTGCCGACCAGTGTTGAGCGGCTAAAGGATGAATAGGTGTGATTTTAAACAGCTTCCTCGTCAGTGTTCACTCCGACTAATCAACTAAGGCAAGCCCGAGATGAGGAATGGTGACTTCCCCCTGGAACACTGGGGACCGCGGGGTCGCTACTCTCCGACACCTCACCTCAAGGTGCCCTGTGGACGTGTACTTAATATTATTTCTGTATTAAATTCCTGTTTAATTTATCGATTATTGTTTTATTATAGACTAGTTAATCATGACCCCTCAGTATTTTAAAACCCAAAGGTTTCAGTGGACTATTAGGCCTTCTGTACCTAGAGAGCGAGTCTTTTCATATAACAAACATTGTAAAGCATAGCGGACCTAATACGAAGCTTTAACTTTCCATACAAATTTAGTTTAGTGAGAGTAATGTTTCTAAAAAACTCCCATTATGGGCTCTGTTAAATATCAATGAGTAATATGGTGTATTCATAACTGACCTCCCGGTGCTGATATCTTGGATCTAGTGATAAAACCTGGAAGAAGGCTTTAGGAACACATTGTCTCAACAAGATAGGCCTATCATGCTTGGGTGTGCTAAATTATCTGATTCCAGGGTCAGATGATAACGATAGGCACCTATCATATAAACTAGATAGACCTCTAGTACTATTTGGAAAAGGTAGGTACCTATTTCGTCGTTTGAATTATATTAGGTATTTGTTACAATAAGCTTATAAGTAAAAAAAACTCGTGAGGTCTTCGGGGCGAAGTACTATTTATTTAAGACTAACTGCACCCCGCGGTTTCACCCGCGGAATAATTTTCTGCCCAATTTTCTTTTTTTTTTTTCATTAGAACCTTCTCTTGTCAATAAGAAACACAACAAAAGAAAAATTAGTGAAATTGATCCAGCCGTTCACGCGTGATGCCGTGACCAAGGAAAATAATCCATCAATTTTTATATTTAAGATAGCTTCAAAGCACTCTTAAATTTGTCAACCACTTATGATAAATAAGTGGTATTTAAGTCAGCTGTCAAACGCTAATTGTCGTTTCTGTATACCAAATTAACTTAAATTAACGAATAAGTGGGACTTAACAGCATGGCCTGCTAAATTTTAAGTGGTGTTTAAATTTACGTTAAGTGTATGTTTGCTATTAAAGCGTACGCTTAAATATCAATTTAAACGCCGCTTAAGATTAAGTAGCCTTTCAGTATTCGGGCGTAAGAGTCTTCGCCTAATTGACTCATATTATTAGGATTTTTGACGTGTTTTATTTTAATATAGTGCACGGACATAGTGTAGGGTGACTCTTCAGACTGTTCACAAACTTAAATGAATGAATGAATTAAATTTTTATTTCAGGCTAATTTGCCCATATATCCTTAATTATTAGTTACAAACAAAAATTATAAAAACAAACGGATACAAAATAATAAAAATACAATGACATTTATTGACATTAATAACTCTTAATAACTCAATGACATTTATTGACATTAATTATTGAATGACATTAATTATAACTCAATGACAGTAATTTTAAGGGTTCCGTACCCAAAGAGTAAAAACGGGACCCGAAATACTACACTGTCCATGTGTCCATCCGTCCGTCCGTCTGTCTGTACCTGTTCAATGAGATACGTCGACCAGGTTGTATACTGAACCAGGTTGTATTATGAACCGTGATATCTAGACAGTTGAAATTTTCACAGATTATGTATTATGTATATAGGTCAGAATCGCACTTGTTTTTATATTATCCGAATCGCATCTACAGACGGGCGGCGTTCGTTGCTTCTCCAGTCTCTCGTTGACCACGATCGGTGCAACCCGATCGAAACCTCTCGGATAAATATTAAAATAACCAGTAGGTACGTAGTTAATAACGCTATCGCGACCCGTGTTTATAGAAAAATGATGTAAACAAAAAATTAATCACGAGTAATGCACGTTGCGTATTATCGTGTAAAAAATAAGTTTAAAAAGTACCGTACAGCACCGTAGAGCTCCAAAACTGCTATTATTCAAATGTTTTCAACTCAAGCTAGATTGTAAGGTCTTGCTCGAGTTCAAGTTTGAAGTTTCAACTCATGAATTTATTAGATACTTACCTAAATATTATTAGAATATACAGGGTTATTGGAAATTAATTGACACGGCGTTAAGGGCTTCTTCTGTGCACCTTAACGATCAACTTTTGTTCTACGACTTTTGGAAATTCATTATAAAAATATTCCATACAAAAATAAAAAATTAAATCCAACAGTTCAAATAATACTCAACTCTACGTCTACGTCACAGAATCAATCATAGTAGGTATGGTACAACCCGATCGCGCGCGCACTTGCCGCATAGACGTAGAAAATTACTAGACAGTACGAGAAACACTTAAATATTTTTTTTGGGATATGTATTAAGTTTCGACAAAAGTCGTAAAACAAAAGTTGTTTGTTAAGGTGCACAGAAGAAGCCCTTAACGCCGTGTCAATTAATTTCCAATAACCCTGTATAGTAATTATAGTAATTTTAGATCTTTAAGGTGGGTCTGCAATTCTGACATAAGTACCTACACGTGGTTTATTCTTTTCACTCTGTGCGACCGTAAAACTTCAAACGTTACCAACTAACCTAAAAATACATTTACCTTTGTAATAAGAACAAAATCCACAATAATCGACACTACCTTTTGTATTGTATTCAAACGTACGGAAAATTCAAAGTAAAGTCTTAGGCCTCTTGATCACATACGGTTTTTCTTCATAAAAAATCTACGGTTAATTTGCTGTGTGTAGGCACAGTTGCCTGAATGCAAAATACGACTTCATAAATAGCGTTTATTTATGAAAATATGAATGGAAATCACACAAAATAGATACAAAGATAGATATAAATAATTTAATGGATACAAAAGAATGATGGAAAACTTTTTTTTGGACAAGCACATGACACAAGCCAATCAGAAAAGTATTTAGTAACTTTAACAAAAGTATAATATAAAAACGAAAAAATAAAAATTTAATAATAATAAGAGAATTCAAAAGAAATAAAAGAGAAAATAAGATCTAAGGAGCCGTGTGCAAAAGCTACTAACGGATTAAGTTTGACGATAGTTTATGTGATTTTTAGTAGGTTAAGAAATATTTCAAGCCAAGTTGCCTAGAATTACGGCCAAGTGTTGTTTCACAGTCTATGCGAGTGTGCCGACGGCGTCGGACGTATTTACATTTTCGTAGATTACAATACTTACCTTACCTACTTACCGAAAAAAAGGAACATAAATAAAAAATATAGGGGTTTTCCGTAACATAGAAAATAGTAATTATTTTCCCAATATTTTATCCGGGTGATTATTTTTATTTTACTATGAATACAAATCGTGTGAGTTTAAAAAGTTAAAATAGAAAAAAGTTGAAAAATGTATGTAAATAGTACTTACAAGTTTGCGCGATAATCTAAATTTGTCCATATCTTCTTATCGTGTTAAGTCAGAACCTTAATTCTAAAGACCTAATATGTAATATAGACCTTAGCATCTGGTATAAATTTCAACTTGCTACCACCCGTTTCTGAGAAAATCGGTGGTGACACACGGACAGACAGACGGACAAGAGAGTGATTTTAAAAGTGTTCCTTTATTACCTTTTGAGATTGTACGGAGCCCTAATTACCGGTAGCTTTGCCGTGAAATGTACAAGCTAACACCGTTTTTTACCGGCACCGCTAATACTCCGTACCGGTATGAAATGTTGCCGTATACAAGAGGCCTTATTGTATCCGACCTTTTTAAGGTTCTTACCGTCGAAGAAATAGGTACCTACTTTTTTCCCTTTGTCGATCGCTAATACAAATTAGATAGCTTTGGCAGGGTCGTTGTGCCGATTCGAGGAACTTTTACTTTTTACTATAATATTTTACCAACTATGTTTAAAGAGGTATAGTATTGTTATCCGTCTAATATTGTAAATATAAAAATGTGTGTATGTTTTTGTGTTTTTTACGATGTTTTCGGATCGAAAAGGCGTAAGGTTCTATAATAAACTAGCGACCCGCCCCCGGCTTCGCACGGCTGTATTATATCTAAAAACCTTCCTCTTTAATCACTCTATCTATTAAAAAAACTGCTTTAAAATCCATTGCGTAGTTTTAAAGGTCTAAGCATACATAAGGACATAGGGACGGCGAAAAGTGACTTTGTTTTATACTATGTAGTGATAAGAACAGACTTTTTGTTCTTTCTTCCTTTATTATAAGTATAGAAAATGAAAATGATTATTAGAAAATGAAAAAAATCAAGACATCAGGGCACGGTCATGGCATTAATAAGTTTTATGCTGCAAGTATATTTGCTCTAGTCTCATTATCCAGGGAGGAAATAGTCGACTACGTTTGTATGGAGAGAGCGTCGCAACCCTTTCTTCTTTAAAAAAATCGAACCATTCAAGACAATGTCGCGATGTTCTGACCTATTTCCTCTATTTTACACAATAACATACGATGATGACATGGCCATTATGGCATGTCATGAAAAACTGGACACGATGATATTGTGAGAGGACACTAATGAGCTCACGGAGCGGGTCGCTAGTTATTAAATAAACACTAGACGCGTGACGTTTACCATGACGCCGTCATGGTACCGGAACATGACACATTTTTGTGAATGCAGGTGTTCCATCAATTTATTAGACGTTATCACGTAAAAAACAAGAGACTGATATTTTAAGGGTTCCTTTTTTTAACTTTTGAGGTATGGAACCCTTAGATCGAACCTTCAAGGACAATGTCGCGATGTTCTGACCTATTTTACACAATAACATACGATGATGACATAGCCATTATGTCATGTCATGAAAAACTGGACACGATGATATTGTGAGAGGACACTAATGAGCTCGGGGTTAATTACAAGGGAATTACTTGCATGAATCCGCGAGTCATAGATCTATGGATGTCACTGGTCGAGAATAAAAGGTTTTCTCATGCTTTGTATTTCGGAAGGAAAACGTGACTGACTGACAGACTGACTGATCGGGACTTAGGTACGAACAGCTAGAGTTAAATATACAAGCATAATATATTAATATAGATATTATGTAATTAATAATTTTCTGTAGTGTTTTGTTCTTCGACATTATTTAGTAATCATTTCATTATCTCATTGATATTTATATAAATATTATTATTATTTGCTGTGTTTAATTCAAAAACATGTGTTTCTTGAAAATCTAAAATGTGGCTTAAGGTGAAAGGGTACCTGCGCGCTCTCCATACAAACGTAGTCGACTGTTTCCTCCCTGGATAATGACACTAGCACAAATATTTTTGTGCCATAATTCCTATAACTGCTATGACTATGCCCCTATGTTTTGGTTTTTTTCATTTTCTAATTATCATAGAAATTAAAATTTTAAAAATTTAAAAATAAAAAAAAACAAAAAATAGGGGCATGGTCATGGCTGTTATACGTTTTATGCACCAAAAATATTTGCTCTAGTGTCATTATCCAGGGAGAAAACAGTCGACTACGTTTGTAATAGTTTGTATGGAGAAAGCCCCAGGTACCCTTTCCTCTTAATACTAAAATTATTGTACACCTAGTGGTATTGTTACAAAGGAACTATGTTATATTGCTATTTTTATGAACATGTGACAAACAATATATAAATTGAAATTGAGCATATAAATGACTTATTCCTAGAGGTCCACGACTATTTCATACTTTACGTCCCAATGGGTCCACGACATTTTAAAATCTATACTTATTTATAAAGCTGAAGAGTTTGTTTGTTTGTTTGTTTGTTTGAACGCTCTTATCTCAGGAACTACTGGTTCGAATTGAAAAATATTTTTGTGTTGGATAGTCCACTTTTCAAGGAAGGCTATATTTTTCCTTTTATTTTGATATTCCCACGGGATCGGGACTTACACGGGTGAAACCGCGGAGCGCTGCTAGTAATTTGTATTTCGTAAAAAAAACGTGACTGACTGAATACATGCTGAATACTAATCTTTCCACGGTTCACCTAGGTGGTCTCAGGAGGTGGACGGTGGGCAAGAACCGAGACTTAGGTACACAGGTACCTTACGAGCAGCAAAAGTTAAATATACAAGCATATTATAAATAGCTTATTCCCAGAGGTCCACGACTCCTTCATACTTTACTTCCCAATGCAAATTCCCAAGAAATTTTAAAATAAATAATATATCCTATCCCAACGGGTCTATGAAATTATTTGGTACAGTTAGCAAAAAGACTTCCATCATTTTCATTTTTTTTTTCAATTCATCAATAGATAACAAGAATAGAAAGATAGAATTTGTAATGTCTTATTTTGTTGCAAATAAATCATATTCTATTCTATTCTATTCTATTCTATATAAAATAATTTGTTTTTATGCTCGTTCATTATTATAAACAAGAATTTTTAGTATTTATTTTGCAGGAGAATCTCGCCAGAGACGTAAATCTGGAAGAGGATGGTCAGGTTTTTTTTATCCTTTTCACCAAAACCATGGATGAGTCGAATTTTTTTACTGACAGTGTAATTTGGGTCTTAAAGTAATAATATACCCAAAGAATTCATAGTTGAGCATCCCATAGCCAACTATTTTCGAAATTGGCGCGCGATGACTGCGCAAAAATACCTACTTTGTTCGGCCCCTATACTTTTAATTTCATCGTTATATTATATTGGAGGTTATTATTTATTGAATGGTAACGGTGAATCCGGACTAGGAACTTTTTGATCGGGCGATAACTTTACCGCAGTGTTTTAGCTGTATAGCCCGGGCATAGAATAGAGCCAAATTTTTTTTTACAAAAAAAAAATGGTTTTCTATAAAGCCGGTTTACGGACGACGTGATAACGGAAAACGATGAAAAATTTAGTTTTTTTTTTTGTTATTTTTTAATATATTTGTTTCCTTTCGTTTTTTTTCTTTATTATATTTTTGTCCTTCATATAAGTCTTCTATTCGTCACTTGTCATAAAACAAGTCCAGATGAGCGATATTATTATGTTCCGGTAACATGACGCGTCATGGTACCGGAACATGACACTTTTGTGAGAGCAGGTGTTTCATAAATTTATTAGACGTTATCACGTCAAAAAAAAACGTCTGGCACTCGGGGACTGCCGTGGTATAAAGCTATTGCATCGTGCGAGCTTCGTACAGCCGTACCATATACATACACGTTAAGCGAACGCTCGGCCGAGCTACATGGTAGGCAAAGTAGGAGGTGTTAGGTTTTATCTTCGTTATGGAATTAAAAGTTAAGCAATAGCTTAAAAACACAAATAAGAAATGCATGAGTTTTCAATACGCGGCGCGAGTAGGTATTTTCAAAAATGACCCGTATCGTGCGATAGAGAGTTTAAGTTCGAACGTAATTGCCTTCATTTTGCTTTCAAATAATGTTGCGGGCCGTAACGTTTTTACCCCTTTATCCTTCACAAAATCAAATAAATTTGATCTCATTTAATTTACTGCATCTTATTCTAGGTTTATACGCTTCTTTTTTGGTAATTCAGTTTAGTCTAAGTATTAAAAACAATTGAAACGCACGATGAAGTTTTTCAGTCAAAAATATAGATATTCAGATACTAATAACTTTTATCTTAGGCAATATTTCTTTAAAATAAAAACGGTTAAACCTAGTTTTCCATTAGATCTAGCATATTTTCAAAAATTATCAAAATCGGACTACGTTTATGGGGGGGAAAACGTTACCGCTTTTTGTATGGAAATTTACAGCCTCACACTGGTATTAAGTATGAGAAATTGAATGTGTTGAAAGTGTTGTATTGAGAACCTCCTTGTTTTTGAAGTCGGTTTAACAAAACAAAGATGGCAAGAACAAGATGACTATGTCAATTGTCAACGCCCACACACTTTATTAATTACATCCTTGGGGATTCCTGGTTTTTTGGCGGGAACGAGCCAACAACATGTCGTGCTGCAGTTTTATTTACACGAAACTTAGTTGTAAACCGAGTTAAATTGTATAATTCTGGTGGAAAGTTATCTAATTTAGTTCCGTGAAAGTGCACAAGTGTAGTGAAAGTAAAAATCAGTATCAAACATGGACTTTTCTCGTTGCCTCCAAAATCTCCTACAAGGTTATAGTAAAGTAGCCACCGCTTTACTATAACCCCTGACTTGACAAACTGTGACTTGACGACTTGACCATCTTGAAACACTTTGAGCCCGATTTCTGTAAATCGGGCCATAACTTGATGCAAAATATTACTTGATACTGGCTATATGCACAAACCGTGCGAAGCCATAACTGAAAAAAAAAAAAAAAAAAAAAAAAAAAAAAAAATTACATCCTTTGTTTGTAGTTTCTACCACCTTTTTTGCAGTCGGTCTGTAATAGAGCTGGCCATAAAGAAATGGCTAATGTATTTCGTTAGCTTTCTTTATCGCTCTTAGTTCATAAACAATCTAGATTCCATTAGTGGTTGCAATAAAAACTATTAAACTTTTTATTTATGGTAAACTTGGGGTAGTCGTAACTTTAATAACCACTGCTACGCGGTTTTATACTCGCGTAAGTCTCAATCATGTGGGGTTTTATATTATTAAATAAATCTTAATATATATAAATCTCGTGTCACAATGTTTGTCCTCAATGGACTCCTAAACCACTTAACCGATTATAATAAAATTCGCACACCATGTGCAGTTCGATCCAACTTGAGAGATAGGATAGCTTACATCCCGATATTCCCACGGGATCGGGAGTTACGCGGGTGAAACCGCGTAGGGCAGCTAGTAATAAATAAAAATAAATAAAATAAATATTTCAGGACATATTACACATCGCCATCCAGCCCCAAGCTAAGCAACTTAATGCTTGTGTTATGGGTGCCAGATAACGGATAAACTACTTATATACTTTTTTTTTTTGTAAATATATACATATTATACATATAGGAAACACCCAGAACCAGAAACAAGAATTTATGGTCAGCATAAATACTTGTTCCCGGCGGGAATCGAACCCGCAACCTTCTGCGTCGCAGTCGGGTGTTCGCCCGACGCGCCACAGAGGTCGTCAAATAAATATTGCAGGACATTCCACACATCGCTATCTAGCCCCAAGCTAAGTAACTAGACTTGTCTGATATTTTTAAAAGATATTATGTACATCCTGTTAGTACTCGGTCTGCCTTAGGCACAAAAAGAGATTTGTTAAAACCTAAAGTTTATAATTATTATGGAAGAAGAAACAAGAGCGTATCAAATACCTACAATTTTAAATAGCTTAACACCTGTGCAGGAGGGCAGTATGTCTAAGTATACTTACAAATGTAAGCTTAAGTACAATTTGTTGTCATTGTATAGTTTATCTCTTTTATAATCATAAATAAATACATACATAGTGTAGCAATGTAGCAGATTTAGATATAGGAACATACATTAATTAGGTAGGTAACTACTAGATTGGGTTATATAAGTACATATAAACTTTTATATTTTTATTTTTTATAGTTTAGGTACATACTTTAAAAACTGTTTTTTTATATTTTGTAATTTTTAGGGTTGGCAGGTATTTTTTCTTGAGAGTATATTTTTTCACCTACAAACTTTCTTTAGAGATTGGTGGATTTTTTTGTTTTTCTTAAAACGATTTATTTATTTATTTTTTATTTTTTGTGTTATGGATGCTAGACAACGGATATACTACTTGTATACTTTTCTTTTGTAAATATATCACTATCACTACATAGTATAAAACAAAGTCGCTTTCTCTGTCCCTATTTCCCTTTGAACGCTTAAATCTTTAAAACTACGCAACGGATTTTGATGCGGTTTTTTTAATAGTAGAGTGATTCAAGAGGAAGGTTTATAAGTATAATAAATGCATAATATAGCCGTGCGAAGCCGGGACGGGTCGCTAGTATACTAATACTAATAATACATAGAAACAACCAGACCACAGATAATTATCTAAGCAATAATACTTGTCTGAGGCGGGAATCAAACCCGCAACCCTGTGTTTGGCAGCCCGGCTTGTTGACCATTGTGCCAACTAGGTTGTGGTATTACCACCAGCATCGCGATTTTGTTCGTTGGGGTCCTGTGGGTATTTTTTATATCTAACATGCCCAACAACAATAACAAAAACAGACAGACAAGAAATTGATCTTATAAGGGTTCCTTTTTTTTAAATTTGAGGTACGGAACCTTAAAAACAGGTCAAGTGTGAGTCGGGCTCGCATACTAAGGAATAAATTATTCCACCGTGGACAGAACAACAAACTTGTCTGTAATACGGCTGGAGCCAACTAAGCCGCAGGTTTCATAACGATGGTTTTCTTCACCGTAAGAGCAATGTCAATTATCGCACATAAAAACCTTTGGACACAACAGGCATAGTAACTTAAGGTGAAAGGGTACCGGCGCTCTCTCCATACAAACGTAGTCGACTGTTTCCTCCCTGGATGACACTAGCACAAATATTTTTATTACATAAAACCTATAACTGCCATGACTATGCCCCTATGTCTTGGTTTTTTTAATTTTCTAATTATCATAGAAATTAAGATTTAAAAAACAAAAACAAAACATAGGGGTCATGGCAGTTATAAGTTTTATAATTTTTTATGCAACAAAAATATTTGCTCTACTGTCAGTATTCAGGAAGGAAACAGTCGACTACGTTTGTATGGAGAGAGCGCCAGGTACCCTTTCCTCTTAATATATCTCGATGCATTTTGAGACCCATTCTACCTTTTGACAGAGGGCATTATGGCGAACAACTAATGCCTTAAACCGCTAAAGTGGCTCGGAAACAGGATATTTAACCAAAGGTGTTGCTGTTATCCTACGATTTTTCGAAGATGCGCGGTGCATTTAAGACCCATACCTATCGATAGAGGGCATTATAGCGAACAACTAATGCCTTTCCACCAAACCCTAAAGCATCTCGAAAACCGGATATTTAACTAAAGGTATTGCTGTTATCCTACGATTTTTCGAAAAAGCGCAGTGCATTTAAGACCCATACCGATAGATAGAGGGCATTATAGCGAACAACTAATACCTTTCCACTAAACCCTAAAGCGTCTCGAAAACGAAATATTTAACCACAGGTGTTACTGTTTTCCTACAATTTTTCAAAAATGCGCGGTGTATTTTGAGACCCAAACTTATCGATAGAGGACATTATGGCGAACATATAATGCCTTTGCACTGGACCGCTAAAGCGTCTCGGAAACGGAATATTTGTTGAACCATGTTGTTGAACGAATCACGTTTCTTTGTATATCTCTTTTCCGAGACGCTTAAGAGGTTTGGTATGAAGGCATTATTTGTTAGCCGTAATGCCCGCTATTGATACGTATGGGTCTTGTAATGCATCGCGCATTTTTTGAAAATCGTAGGATAATACGTTTTGTCAAATACTTATCCCTTTTCCTAGACGCTTTAGGGATTTGTTGCGAAGACATTATTTGTTTACTATAATGCCCTCTATCTATTAGTATGGGTCTCGAAATAAGACCGTGCAAAAAAAAACATTATGCCAAGCTCCCATACCAAATTTCCAGACCCCTTTTCGTAAGAAAAGTACATTGCTGCCAAGGTATGTCATTTACATTTTAAGCACTGCACTCATGATCGAAAAAAAGGCGGTTCAATACGTTACTTATTCGTATTTAGCTCTGCTAAAGTGGATGCAGACCTTTAATTGTAAATTACTGAAATAACGCTGAACAATTTTACAGTAATATCCAACCATAGCTCGTTCATCATGAAATTCGTAACAAGTATAGACAACAAGCATGCATAGACAAACGATTTTTCAATATGCGAGCTTCGCGTTCGGTCACCTGTGGTCAAGAAATCGAATTAACAAACTTGAGGATTTTACGATAGATTTTGTTATAACCTACTAGCGACCCGCCCCGGCTTCGCACGGCTATATTATGCATGTATTATACATATAAACCTTCGTCTTAAATCACTCTATCTATTTAAAAAAACCGCATCAAAATCCGTTGCGTAGTTTTAAAGATCTAAGCATACAAAGGGACATAGGGACAGAGAAAGCGACTTTGTTTTATACTATGTAGTGATAAGAAAAAGTCATTGGTGCATTACTGCGGGATTTGAACCAACAACCATAAAAGTCGATCGAGATATCACTAGGCCAACACCGCTTCAATAACAAACACGAAAAAATTGGGCACTAATTAACATTGAACTCTTACGGAAAACATCGTGATGAAATCCGCTGCTTAGTTGGCTCCTGACGTATTGACGAGCTTCCACTGGACATGGTGAACTAAACTCAGAAATGAGCGCTGAGCAAGTCTAGGTACTCCAACCAAACACAATAAGGTCTCAACTAAAAGAGACCCCCATTTGGACTTATAATTTTTAACAAATGTAAGTAGGTAGTTTATTTAATTCATTTAAGGCTACGCAACGCGCCAGAAATGTCCGTCGCTTACCTACAACTAATATTGTTGATTGTAACGAATGTGTTTTGTTTTTCTCAAAAGTGCTAAAATGGAATTGTAGGTGAAATTTTTACCGATATTTTGGGGTAATTTTGAGGCGAAAATTCTTTGTCATTTCAAAGCTAGACTAGTTTTAATTATTAATTTTAGGATAGCTTCAAAACTATAGGAAATGTTTGGCTCAAAATTACACCAAAATGTCGTTAAAAATCTCACCTACAATTCCATCTCAGCACTTTTGAGAAAAACAAACACATTCGTAACAATCAACAATTTTCACCAACGAAGGCGACCGTTGCCAGTAGTAACTATTTAGTAGGCTATGTCCCAAGGTCGTTGGCGTATGGACCTCCCTTAAGGTGAAAGGGTACCTGCGCTCTCTCCATACAAACTTAGTAGACTGTTTCCTCCATGGATATATAATGACACTAGCACAAATATTTATTTGCCATAAAACCTATAACTGCCATGACTATGCCCTGTATTATGTTTTTTTTTCATTTTCTAATTATCATACAAATTAAGATAAAAAAATAAAATTAAAATAAAAAAAAAACAAAAAATACGGACATGCTCATGGCAGTTATAAGTTTTACGCACCAAAAATATTTGCTCTAGTGTCAGTATCCAGGGAGAAAACAGTCGACAACGTTTGTAATAGTTTGTATGGAGAGAGCCCCCGGTACCCTTTCCTCTTAATATTAGTAGAATAGAAAGTATGAATATAAGTTGGATAGGATGTACGTTTAAAACGTCTGCATCTTCTGTATTTGTTTTTGTTATCTAAAAAAAATCAGAACCTAATAAAAGAAGACTAAAGAGTCCAAGGAAAGGGTTATGTTTTTCACCTAGGGGTGAAAAGCCACCTAAGATAGGTCTTTCTATGTTTGTTACAGATTGTGTCTTTTATAAATAACTAGCGACCCGCTCCGGCTTCGCACGGCTATATTATGCATGTATTATACATATAAACCTTCCTCTTGAATCACTCTATCTATTAAAAAAACCGCATCAAAATCCGTTGCGTAGTTTTAAAGATCTAAGCATACAAAGGGAAATAGGGACATAGGGACGGCAAAAGTGACTTTATTTTATACTATGTAGTGACTAAACTATCGCCCAACATTAAATCCACAGTCCAAAATGGCTATTAAATTTATGATCTATAATAACAGGCCAAGCTTACAAACCAGAAACGAGGCTTATGGCTAATGTACTTACAATATTATAGAGGGCTGTATAATGCCGGAATTGCAGGCTACAAGTTAAAACTGCATTTATGGCCTGGGTAAAAGTTTATGCCGTATAACCTTTCATTTTACAAAACTTTTTACGTAAAGAAATGTAAATTAGTCAAAAAAATTGGCCAAGTGCGAGTCTGACTCGAGCACGAAGGGTTCCGTTTCATGTTTTATGGGAGAGCCACTTTTTTCTGTTTTTGTATTTTTAGTAATTATTTCCGCGGGTCTTAATGGCGTATTTATTTTTTTATTTATCTTACCTCGACACAATAATCATGGTCGCGAGGAGACTGGAGCAGCTGCGAGCGTTGTCCTCTGCGACTGTGATTTTTCAAAAATGCGCGAAAAAAAAATATCTCTTTGCCAAGCTCCCATACTAAATGTCCGGACCCCTTTACCGTTTTAATCCCCGAGACACAAAAAGAGGGGTGTTATTAGTTTGACGTGTTTATCTGTCTATATTACGTATACCTACTGTCTGTAGGAAATCAATATAATTTATTTAAAGAGATACTAACGCGCAAACCCGCGTGGCGCAGTCAGTCTTTAAATATATTTCTACCCTCGTTACTGATAGGTATTAAGCTGTTTTCCTACAAAGTGGAATTTTTTTTTCGTGGTATGAACTTTTACTTAAAATTTCCTTATTCGTTATAATTTGTCTTAATTAAGCACGGAGTTTAGGGTCCGGGAGCAATTAATTAAGATCAGGGGACGAAAAAATCTGGTATCATAAAAAATATAATGAATTAATGTTACATAACCTGAAAATGGACTTATAAAAATTGCAAAATTGCATTCCTTTAAATGCAATCGGAATGATATTGAAATGTAATTTAAACGATGTTATTTACGAGAATTGGCCTTCTGGTTGTTTCTATGTATTATAAGTATGTTTTACGAAAGAAAAGTAAATAAGTAGTATATCCGTTATATAGCACCCATAACACAAGTCTAGTTACTTAGCTTGGTGCTAGATGGCGATGTGTGGAATGTCCTGCAATATTTATACCAAGTTTCATTAAAATCGGTTTAGTGATTTCTCATTGGTGGGCGCGTTCCGAAGGCAGACATCCTAACTTAGTTTCTAAGACGTTTCTATGTGATCTGTGTACAAAATGTATTAAGCATCCAAATGAATAAAAACTTTGACTTTGGAGCCTATTCGTTACAAGCATAAAAACAAAAATTTATAATTTTTTATATTAGTTTTAGATGAAGACTATGGAAGTGTTTGGTAATGTAAAAATATCTTAAAAACGTTGTATATTTGTGGGTTCACAGGATTTTTAAAGTGTAACTTTTTGCGCTTTAGACTTTGTGTGAGTTTGACTATAAGTGTTTCACTTTTTACGTGTTTGACTTTATGCGTGTTTCACTATAAGCGTATTTGAATTTATGCTTGACTTTAAGCGTGTTTTACTTTATGTGGGTTTCGATATTGCGCTTGTTTGACCTACCACGTATGATCCGATATTTCGTCCGTAGAATTTAGCCCTTGATGTTCTACATGTCATATAGCTCGCAGAACTGACAACCGCTGGGGATTAAAGGTAAAGGTTCTCGAGTGGAAGCCGCGATGCAACGCGAAACGGAGTGTTGGGAGACCAGCTGCCCGGTGGACCGACGACATTGTGGCGGTCGCGGGTAGTCGGTGGATGGAGGCGGCTCAAGACCGCTGTTTGTCGCGTCGTATGGGGGAGGCCTATGTCCAGCAGTGGACGTGTATGGGCTCATATGATGATGACATGTAAGTAACCCCCGGATGGCGCCAAAGGAGCAGACAATCAAGCGGTGGTAGGCCTTCACCGGCGGCTTCTAACACCCCCTGGACAAAGTCATAGTGCCAAGTGACTCGTCGCGTTCCATCATGTGTTGTACCTTGTTATTTTTTGTTACACTTGTTAATACTGTTACTGTTAATTAATGTTATTGGTTTAATACTGTTTTCATTAATTAAATAAATAAAAATGAATAAATTATGTTGTCCAGATGCCTTGAGCATGCTACATCTTTGACCTCATCGTCACTACACCATACGATGAGTTGACGTCAAATGCAAATATAATTTGCGTAAAAATTATCCCCTTTCAAACAAAAAAGAATTTTCCCAATCGGTACAGACGTTTTCGAGTAAATCGGCGAACATACATAAAAAAAAATACGCGTCGAATTGAGAACCTCCTCCTATTTTGAAGTCGGTTAGAAATATAGTTTTAACATAAAATACTTATAAAACTAAGTATTTTGTAAAGAACCACAAAATAAACATTTATTGGTTACTAGCTGAGCCCCGCGGTTTCACCCGCGTAAGTCCTATGTTTCTCACCGTTTAAACCATCCCTATGGACTACGACAAACATTTCAAAACTGAAATCGGACCAACCGTTCTCGAATTTTAGCGAGACAAACGAACAGCAATTGATTTATATATATACTAGCGACCCGCCCCGGCTTCGCACGGCTATATTATGCATGTATAAACCTTCCCATTGAATCACTCTATTTATTAAAAAAAACCGCATCAAAATCCGTTGCGTAGTTTAAAAAAAAACAGCGCACTCCGGGAGTGCAGGCAGAAGTGAAAACTGTATATCTGTGTAAAATCTCATCTGTCGCGAGAACGGCTGAAAATGCTCACCCACAAAAGTGCCCAACGCGCCATAAGAAGTTTTCACTTCAAAAAATTATGCACACAAAGGGATATCGGGACATAGGGACATAGGGACAGAGAAAGCGACTTTGTTTTATACTATGTAGTGATGATAGGTATATAGATAGACTTTTTGGTGGAAGAACCTTACGATGTCCAAGTACCTAACAGTTCGTCAAAATTATAATATTATTTTTTGGTTTATCGTAAAATTGACTCAGTTAAAAATTGAAAATTAACATCATTTTGTAATCAGCGCATGTAAAACTTAATTTTCAAACTACCTACTTAAATTCTTTACCAGGCTTTGAAATTATTCCAATTTCAAATAAAAGCGTCGTTTGTTTATTCACCATCACTTATTATTGATGCCACTGCTATTTAAATTTGAAATAGTTTCAAAACCTAAAAAATGTAAAATGTTCAAAATGCGAAATAACAAAATAATTTTACAGTTCGATTTCTAATTGGATAGTTTTCCTAAAACCGGATATTTTTTAATTTAGTGGGTAACGGTAAACTAACATGGCTTATTCACTTACTACTAAAATCTCTAAGTTTATCATGTGAACATGACGTTCGAAACAGCGTCGAAACATCGAACTCAATAATAAACTAATAAACCTACGTAAAACATGGTATAAATATCTTGTATTAAATAACTTTACTTTCATTTCACCAAGAATACATAGTATATTTTATTTCCCTTAGTGATTTATTCAGCTACCTACTCATTCACAATTTCATTTAAAAAAATCTATTCAAATGAAACTGAACCCAAACATAATAAAACCCGAAATAAAACCGCCATAAACGCAAAATGCAATATTAAAATTTCAAATGTCCTCTGAAAAACAATGAAATCACATCAAAATTCTACTTACAAATAAACGAGAAAGCCCCCTTAATACAAAGAGGGCCGTCGATGAAAAAATACAACATTTCATTAGCGAAACGTTCCGAAGGACCATTCTTTGTCCCTATTTTAGGTACCTAACAAGGAAATCCTTAAAAATCTTACCTTATTTTCACTTCAGAAGAAACAAAACGCACCGCAGTCTGGACGAATAAACCACTAAAAATAACTCAAATTTTTACTACTCAAAACTAATATTTTGTAAGAAACTGTACGTTCTTTTTTAAATATCAATTCGAATTTTAAATTCCCGAACACGTGAGCGTATCGGCGAAAAAATGCTAGCGTCAACACGTCTGCCCGTAACGGACGCCAAGCGAAAACTGACTCGGAAAATGATGAAGCACCACCGTTCCACATTTGAAATTTTCTTGACAGCGCATGTCATTTTGTTTGCCAATCGATTATGAACTTCACCTTTCAGTTATAAGGTGTAATTTCGCTTGGGAAATGTTTAGTTTTTCATGTATTTTCTCCGAAAATGTTAGCAGGTAACCAATCCTGAGTTCGATTTATACACTACATAAATCCTTTTAGATGTTGAGAATTTTATGGGGAAGGCTATAGCTATGCGATGCGCTGGAGGATATCCTAAATATCTGAAAAGCCTGAAAAGAATAAAGATAGATAAAACGTACCTATAATAAAGGAAGAGGGAACTAAAAGTCTGTACTTATAAGCAAAAAAATGTTTAGTTGACTTAGAAAAAGTAGTAGAACAAAAATATATAGCTTTAAAATGCATATTATTATTTATCTATCTGTGTGTTTGTTTCTCTATTACTTATCACTACATAGTATAAAATAAAGTCACTTTTCGCCGTCCCTATTTCCCTTTGTATCTTTAAAACTACGCAACGGATTTTGATGCGGTTTTTTTAATAGATAGAGTGATTCAAGAGGAATTAAAAATAAATCTTAAATATAACATGGTACAATAGGCGGCCTCAGCGCTAAAATCAGTCTCTTTCAAGCAACCTTAGGATGGAGAGGATTTTACGAAATATTAAGGAGAAGATGCGTTAAGAAGATCATCTTATCTATTATTTTATATAGGTACATATAGTAATACTTAGTACATTATTGCAAAAGCCGGTAAATAAGCAATAGCAGGTCGAGTATGAGTTTGAAGGCCGAGCCGTCGTGGGCGAGGACTTCATTAATACGAGATAGGTAATTGCCATTTCCGCCGAGGCATATAATATAGTGCTTTTCTCAAAAGAATGCAGGGAAATTAAATATTGTTATTATTTTCGAGGCGGGAACACGCGAGGTGTCGAGTTTGCAGACAAGGAGAATCAAATCCATTGCAAGGTTGTAAGGAGCGTTTTTTGAATTTGGAACATAACAACGCTCCAGCAATGTTGTATGAAACGGAGTGCTAACGCTCCTGCAATGGATTTGACTTTCTTTGTCCGTAAAGATACTTCGCGTATTCTTTTTTCGAAAATAATGACAATATTTCCATGGATGTTTGAGAAAATGCTTTTTCCGGAACGACTGACTGACGGATCAACGCACAGCCTAAACCGCTGATCGTAGAGACCTGAAACTTGAAGGGTGTGTTCTTTGTATGACGTAGGCATCCTATAGGAAAGGATTTCCCGAAATTCTACCCCTTAGGGGGTGAAAAAGGGGGACAAAGTTTGTATGGGACAATGATTCCTTAGTCCAATCTACTTCAAATTTTGCATAAACATTCTTCAACAGAATTGATGGAAGACGTGTTTCGTATTTTATTGGAATTCATCGTGGAAAAGGGCTAGAAAATTACATTGAGGATGATTTGCTTCGAAGTTAGAATCAATAAGAAAGGATTTAACGAAATTCTACTCCTAAGTGGGTTAAAAAGGGGCTCAGTGTTTGTATGGGACAACGCGATTCCTTGGTATATTTACGACTTTTACGCGGACCAAGTCGCGGGCAAAAGCTAGTAATTATATACCTACAAGCAAAATACAGTGAATTTAGAAAGAAAGAAAGACCTCCTTTTTCACCCCTTAGTAGTAGAATTTCGAAAAATCCTTATCTCTTCTCTTCTTATCTCTTATCTTCTTATCTTATCTTATCTTCTTATCCGATGCCTACGTCATACAAAAAACACACCCTCCGAGTTTCAAGTCTCTACGATCAGCGGTTTAGGCTGTGCGTTGATTCGTATATAGTCATTCAGGACAAAGCATTTTATATGTATAGATTATGTGTCACGTTGTTTGTGCGCGATGGACTCCTAAACTACTTAAACGATTTAAATCAAATATTCACACCTTATGCATTATGATCCAACTTACAAGATAGGATAGCTTACATCTTAGTTTATTCCAATATTTCCACGGGATCGGGAGTTACGCGGGTGAAACCGCGGAGCGCAGCTAGTAATAGGTATATGATATGACCCGACAAGTTTCTCGTGCCTTCTTCTCATTGGTGGGCACGTTCTAAATTAATTTAGGACGGTTCAATGTGACCTCAAGCAAAATAAATCCAAATAAATAATAATAATAAATAATAAATATTGCAGGACATTCCACACATCGCCATCTAGCCCCAAGCTAAGTAACTAGACTTGTGTTAAGTATGGGTGCTAGATAACGGATATACTACTTATATAATTTTCTTTTGTAAATATATACTTATAGCATAAATACTTGTCTGAGGCGGGAATCGAACCCAGTTTGTTTGGCAGTCCGGCATGGTGACCATTGTGCCAATTGGGTCGTCAAATACAGAATTTTGACCCAAACAAAAAAAAAACAAGATGATAAAAGAAGGGATAGAAATGTTGGATAACATCGAACGACCAATTAACTAGAAAGGTATCTATCACCTTTGATATTGAAGCTGGAACTTATTTATAGCATATGTAACGGTTTACTAAAAGATTGGTTCTTACGTGGTTCGTACAAATAGTTTCTCTTAAACCGACTTCAAAAATGGAGGAAGTTCTCAATTCGTCGCGCATTTCTATACTGTATTTATCTAGGTAGGTAGGTAGGTTTATCTTCCTTTTTTTACATACGATAGGTCAGCGTTTGACCACTATCACACCTACCTGATGGTAGGTGACGATGTGGCCTAAGATGTAACACACCTTCCTAGAAGATACCTATTCACTCGCGACTTGAAGACCCCCAAATTGTACACGTCAGGAAAGACAGACGCAGGCAACCGATTCCATTCCCTTGCAATACGAATAAGGAATAAGGATCTTATCTTCTTCTTCTATGTTATTCTCTATATTATAAAGAGCAAAAGATTTGATTGTTTGTTTGTTTGTTGAAAGGAGATAATTCATGTTTCTAACAAAAAATACCCACAAAAAAAATGCCGGTCAGTAAAAAAAAAAGTTTCGATCTTGTAGAGAGTAACATTTTAAACAATGTTTACTAAGGCAACAAATAGCTTAATATCAACCATCGTTGAGTTATTTTACATTGAAAACCCAAAAAAAATGCATTTTATAGAGATCCGTTTGACCACTTCTAAGATACTACAGAAAAAAATAAAAAAAAGTAGTAAATGGATAAGCTTTGTCTGTTTTATTATATTTACTAGCGACCCGCTCCGGCTTCGCACGGCTTTATTATGCATGTATTATACATATAAACCTTCCTCTTGAATCACTCTATCTATTTAAAAAAAACCGCATCAAAATCCGTTGCGTAGTTATCTAAGCATACAAAGGGACATAGGGACGTTAAGATCTAAGCATACAAAGGGACATAGGGACGGCGACAAGTGACTTTATTGTATACTATGTAGTGATATACATAGATAGGTACCTATATCCAAAAGTTGATCGTAGCTCTTTGTTGCCTTAGTAAACATTGTTTAAAGTGTAATTCTCTACAAGAAAGAAACATTTTTTTTACTGGCTTAATTTTTGGGTACGATTTGAATCATGTCCTTTAGATGTCTCTTATTGTTTCATATTATAGTTATGTCGTGTGTTTGTTAGAATAAATTATTTTCTACTAGCGACCCGTCCCGGCTTCGCACGGCTATATTAGGCATGTATTATACACATAAACCTTCCTCTTGAATCACTCTACCTATTAAAAAAACCGCATTAAAATCCGTTGCGTAGATTTAAAGATTTAAGCATACAAAGGGAAATAAGGACAGAAAAAGCGACTTTATTTTATACTATGTAGTGATTTCTATTTCTAGCTACTTGGCCAAAGTAGCAGCCAGCCCTTTGGACACCTGGAATTTATACTAATAATTTCCAAAACTTAGTAGAACCCGCTACCTTAGGGAACCCTATCAATCATGCACTTCAAGTTAAAACTTAGGTGGTAAGTAATAGCCAAGTTAGAGATGTTCAATTTAAGTTAGCTTGTAAGTAATTAAGTTAACTACATTGAGTTAGCACTAGTTTTAGTCCCGCGGGTTTGTTCGTGTTAGATTACGATTCTATAGGCGATTCTATATTTAACGACCCAGTTGACACAATGGCCACCATACTGGACTGCCAAACACATGGTAGCGGGTTCGATTCCCGCCTCAGACATGTATTTATGCTTAAATATTTATCTATGATCTGGTTGTTATAGTACTAATAGACCATCGAACTTGGTCCGATGGCGGACACCGTACCGCGTGCGGTGGTACGGTGTGCTCTGCGCAACAGACGATCGCACGGTCCAGTCGTTTTTGAGCGAGCAACACGGAAGGTCGCCGGTCATGGCTCCAATATAGAAAAAAACAAAAATGGCGCTGGTATTGGCTACAGCAGCCACATCAAAACTGCCAATAATAAAGCCCAAAAAAAGAAAAGAATGGGCAAAATTTTACTTAAAACATTACAGTCTTATGAAACTTATTAAAGATCTCGATGATGAAGACTTTCAATTATATCTTCGAATGAGCCCTGAATTATTATTATATGTTTTCTCCGTAATATTGATGTCTTGTCGCTCGGATGCTGCCGCCATTTCGAGCAAGAGGTGTCGCACACTCGTATCAAAATCCAAAATCATACAGAAATCTAGAATTTCTAAATAATTACAACAAAATTGCATAAAATCCAAAAATCGCAATCCAGGCCAGCGAACTGCGATATGTCAAATAATTTGACAGTGACAGATTAGACAGACTACAGCGCCGAACGGTCCGGTGCGCCCCGTCCATACGATCGAACTTGGTACGGAGCGCACCACGTTCGATGTGAAAACCATCGAACCGTCCGCACCGATGTTAATAATAATAATGTGCGGCGGACTGCTCTACACACGATCGAATATGGTACGGAGCGTACCAAGTCCGCTGTGCGGACCGCACCGGATTCGATCGTCTGTTAATACTATTACTATGTATTATAAGTATATATTTACAAAAGAAAAGTAGGTATATAAGTAGTATATCCGTTGTCTAGCACCCATAACACAAATCTAGTTACTTAGCTTGGGGCTAGATGGCGATGTGTGGAATGTCCTGCAATATTTATTTATTATTTATTTATATTATTTATCCGATGCCTACGTCATACAAAGAACACACCCTCCAAGTTTCAAGTCTCTACGATCAGCGTATTAGCGTTTAGGCTGTGCGTTTATCCGTCAGTGAGTCATTCAGTCTTCCAGGACAAAGCATTTTATATGTATAGATAGATGACATAAAAACGTATTTGCTTTCCTCTTTGAGGGAATAGCAAAAAAAACGTCAAAAATATTTTTAAAGTTCAATATTCGTAGAAATAGCAACCGTTCGTCGCATTCCGATCTGGGTTAAAGTTCCACCTCAATAAAGTTGAAAGTGGAAAGTAAATTCGGGAAATACTAGAATTGCGTTAAAACTGCAAATTGAACAATCGCCCCAATTTATAACACGACGGGGCGCGCGGCGCGGCGTCCGAGCGACGAAAACGTGACCCCAGTACAACACACAGCTAGAGGAATAACTTATGTTTACTTGTAGTCCTGTAGGTATCTACTGTTATGATTTTCGAAATTTAAAATATGTTTAGTTACTATTTTGGTATAATTTTAAAAGTTTAAGTTTAATTTTAAATTATAAAAAGGCAACACTGATAGCGACCCTTTACTCCACGTTCGTAACTGAAATTTGATAACCAGTTACGAACAACTGGTACTTGTTTTGACTAAGGGCGTGGCAAGGAAGTGAGACCGGAGGGGATTTTGGTTGGACCCGAGCTTAGACTCGGCACTCATTCCTTGCCAAGCCTTGGCAAAGCTAAGACATCCTTTCGAATCTCTGTCGGGTGGATAACTAGTTACTTGGATAATAATTATAAAGTGAAAGTTAATAAACTGTGATTGAAGACTACTTGAGTTAATTTCATTTCACTACCCTCCTACCCTATATTTTTTTTACTTTTTTATATTTTTTACTTTTGTATCGTCGTACAAAATATTACTTACGCATAATTGAAGCATTGGGTATAACAAAGGCGAATCTAGAAAAAGTGAGTTTCGAGAAAATAGGCTTTTAAGTTTTTAATATATATACAGTGTAAACTCTTTATAACGAAACTCAAGGGACTGAGCATTTTTTTGTCGTTATAGAGAGTTATCGTTATATGGAGTGAACAAAAAAACAACCAAATTAACAAGAATATCTCCCTTTTCAATCGCACGTATCACACAAACTTTTTCGTCAACACTAATCGCTTTCCGTTTACTGGCCATGTTAACAGTTTCAAAGTAGGTTTACGACTGATAATACGATAGGTACCCAGTATGCTTGGTCGAAGACCATCACTTCCGAGAAAACAATGGGTTCAAGGTAATTAAGGATAACAAAAGCTAGACCGACCGGATGTTTCGGAGCTTCAAAGTCTTTTGTTACCTGATAGCATAACATAAACAATAATACCGATAAGAAATATTTACTGTTTACAAATATGAACACATTTCTTCGTAATATAGAATGGCGTATCGCTATAAAGAGTGTTTCAATATGTGGGTTTTAACGCAAACCAACCAAGTTAGGCTCACTTCAACGTTACAGGGAGTTTATTGTTATAAAGGATAACGTTATAAAGAGTTTACACTGTATATATAATGTCATTTATTTCGGATAATTACAATTCTATTTGTAACTTAGACCTAATGTTAGTAGCAATCAAAATGTCAAATCAAAAATTCATTCAATAAAATAAAAATAAAAACAAATTATTAATGTCTTACCTATTTCTTTTAAATATTTATAATGTGAGTCTTTTATCCCTGGTTATTTATTAGTCCAATGATTTAGCTAAATGATTTGGATTTTGTTATTATTCTAAAACAATTCGAATCATTTGAAAATTACGTTTTTTAAATCTTGTTATGCGCCTTTGTTGCACCCAACCGGTAAAAAAAAGGGCGTTCGTTAAAATTACTGGTTTTTAGGCAAATCTATACTAATACTAGCTGTCCCGGCAAACGTTGTTTTGCCATATAAAAAAAACTAAATCAAAATCGGTTCAGCCGTTCGGGAGAGCTACGATGCCACAGACAGACACACACACACACACAGACACGTCAAACTTATAACACCCCGTCGTTTTTGCGTCGGGGGTTAAAAATCATACAAATCGGTTCAGCCGTTTAGGTGTAGTTTGACAACTAACACCGCGACACGATTGACATCAATATTTATACGTCACTCAATTGTTTTGCCTTTCCGGAACCTCTCCATTAAAACTTGAACTTTATGTTATGGTATTAAAGTTCTTATTGACTTGTATTATTACGAATCGTTTGTATGGTATGGAGTATAGAAAAGTGTTATTTTTAGACATTTTCAGGCATTTTTTTAAATTTTTCTCTCCGTAAGAACCATCTTCGTACCTTATGGAATATTCTAAAAAAAGAATTGGCCAAATTGGTCCAGGCGTTGTTGAGTTATGCGCTTACCAACACATTTTGCGATTCATTTTTATATATAAGCTGAAGCTGAAGAGTTTGTTTGTTTGTTTGAACGCGCTAATCTCAGGAACTGCTGGTTCGAATTGAAAAATTCTTTTTGTGTTGGATAGTCCATTTATCGAGGAAGGCTACTTTTTATCTCGATATTCCCACGGGATCGGGAGTTCCGCGGGTGAAATCGCGGAGCGCAGCTAGTAAATAATAACTTTAGATACTTTTAAAAATCAGTATTATTTAAAAGTAAATAAAGAAAAGCCAGACAAAACTACGGGGCACAGCTAGTAATTAAATATATTTTATCTTGTTCTACTTTAAATAATTCCACTGTGTCCATAAATTGAGGGCAAATATTTAAAAACCATCAGCTCTCGTTAGCAGGGATGCTGACGACGTAATCTGTTTGTTTGTACAACGATACCGAATGATAAACTAACGAATAACGATTCGTTACTCATTTTAATACGTTATTATTCGTTATATTTGTGTTTAAGCTAATTAGGTAACGGATATTGTTAGGGTTCCGTACCTAAAGAGTAAAAACGGGAATCTTTAAATAAATATTGCAGGACATTCCACACATCGCCATCTAGCCCCAAGCTAAGTAACTAGACTTGTGTTATAGGTGCTAGACAAGGGATATACTACTTATATACTTTTTTTTTTATTGGTCGTCTGTCTGTCACCAGGCTTTATCTCATGAACTGTGATAGCTAGACAGTTGAAATTTTCACAGATGATGTATTGTACTGTACGTACATTATGTGAAAGGTTGCCTGGAAGAAATCGCTTTCTGCGATAAGGCCGCCCATTTGTGCAACTTATACTTTATAGCTATTACTTTACTTTGTGTAAGTCGTGTTTTGTATCTTCCTGTGTTGAACAAATAAAGTTATCTATCTCTCTATCTACTTCTGTTGCCGCTATAACAACAAATTGGTTTTAATTATGACGTACTAGCGACCCGCTCCGGCTTCGCACGGCTATATTATGCATGTATTATACATAAACCTTCCTCTTGAACCACTCTATCTATTAAAAAAACCGCATCAAAATCCGTTGCGTATAGTTTTAAAGATTTAAGCATACAAAGGGAATAGGGATATAGGGACATAGGGACAGAGAAAGCGACTTTGTTTTATACTATGTACCTAGTGTGATAGTGATTTATGACGTCATATTTTCATACCGTCAAAACTGTCATTTGAACGGAGAACTTTAATACAAAATCACAGCAAGTAACACGAGAAAATGGTAAAATAATGTTGATATGATTTATAAATAAGTTGAAATATTGCTCACAATAAAGCGAACCAATTCATTTCGTCTCGAGTCTCCTGGCACAGGTGTGTTTCAAATATGTTAAAAAAATAAAAATAGAAAAAATAAAAAATAATCCAGAGACGTTGGCTTAGTGGTAGATACCTAGATTTTAATTCTGAAGGTCGTGGGTTCAAATCCTGGCCGGCCGTGCACCGATTAATTTTCATAAGAAAAATTTATGTGCGCTAATTGATATTGATCTTACGGTGAAGGAAAACATCGTGATGAATCCCGCGGCTTAGTTGGTTCCAGAAGTATTGACAAGTTCTCCCCTCTGGACAATGGACATGGTCGACTAAGCTGAGAGGGTAGTAGGTGCTAGGCAAGCCTACTCCATCCTCACGCAAAAAGGACCCAATTAAAAAAAAAAATTTCAACTTCAAAAAACCTGAAAGCAAAAACTACAAAAGTGAAAATTAATCCATTTCGGGTCACTAAGACAGCAGATAACTTAAAGATACTTGGAAGTCGGACTGGGGGACACCATGTTTCCTATATACCTACCTATATTCTATATTCCTATTATATGAGAGGAGAGGTATATAGGAAACTATATTCCATATTCCGATATAAGAGAGGTATAAAGGAAACATTGTGTCACCCAGGGAAGTTAGATTCACAACATATTTGAATTATGACGTATTTATGACGTCATATTTTCATACTAGCCAAACTGTCATAATGGACCACAGAACTTTACCACAAAACCACAGCAAGTAACACGAGAAAATAGTAAAATAATGTTGATACGTATAAATAAGTTGAAATATTGCTGGCAATAAAGCGAGCTAGTTGATTTCGTCTCGACTCTCGTGTCTCCTGGCACAGGTGTACTTCAAATATGTTATGATATGCTGACGACACCGCACTATTTAGTCTGAGAGCTATGTGACATGTGACACATCACTGCCAGGAAAACATTATATCTATTTAAGGTGAAGTAGGACCTGAAAACCTCTATCCCTTTCCCACGCGCGCGCCAGGCGATGACTCTATCCCTTTCCCCCACGCGCCGCGAAATGGCCGTTTTACCTGTTTTATGTAATTAAAATACTCATATCTATTTTAGTGAAAAACCATCTGTACTACCTTATGGGATTTAATATAAATTTTATGAAAATATCAATTTTGTTTTGTACTTGTTTTTTCTTTACAATCGCCGTTAAATTGAAAAAGCTCAAAAAATGACGATTTTTTTAACGTTTTTATAATTTACTTATAATAATGTGGTAGTTAAGTTAAGATAAACTGTCTCCTTCATTCTCTCTTTCTCTTACGGTTACATTATTTTCGGTTAACTCCCGCCGCAAAAAGGAACTTCGTTTCAACGACGGAAACCACATCGCAGTACGGCCTCCGACTAGAATCTAGATGGATAGACGACTTAATTAAGGTCGCGGGCAAAACCTAGTCATAAATAAAATATCCTGATTTAATTCGTGTGATTTTACCATCTCCTAGCTCTTAGCCTATATTTCTCAACTCGTATGAGCGATGTAACCAGTAGGTACAATCGGCACTCAAAAGTACACTGGTAGCGTAACGTTTATCGAAATGATATTGAAATGTAGTTTGAACTATGTTATTTACGAGAATTGGCCTTCAATGCGCTACAATGATACTATCAACAAGTATTGTACAGTCAGAAAAGGACTGAGGGTAGCAGGTACAGTTTGTTTTTATAACGGTTCAGTAATTGTAAATTATTCTGCTTGATATCACTAAAGCTTTCGAAGTGTTAGTTATTTTACGCAGAATAACCAAAACAAATTGAACCGTCATTAAAATAATTAGAACTTTGAAATATGCACCTGATACCCTCAGACCTTTTCTGACTGTACTTACGACCTTTTTCTAATTAACGTTACACAAAAACATAAATACTTGAATTAAAAGTACTCAGTGTTATTATTATTTTAAACATGTAAGACAGACGATATGACGAATTTATAAGGGTTCCTTTTTTGCCATTTGGCTTTTGATAGTGGACTTATGACGCATACTGTTTATTACAGTTTTAGCGACAGTACAGTAGGTAACTACAAACAATTTACTGAAACCTAATTAATTTGTAACTAGTTTACTTCCACGTGACACGGCCTAGAACAATCGAATTACAGGTAGGCAATGAAGTCGGCAACAGAAGTGCAGACCCAAAGTAGAGCACCCATAACACTAGTGTAGTTACTTAGCTTGGGGCTAGATGACGATTTGTGGAATCTCGTTCAGTATTTAACAAAAGAATTAGCGAAATCGGGTCAGCTTTTATCGAGATTTGCCTTAGCAAATCATTTTTTATTTTATAGAGTCCTAAAATTGCAATGATTAGAATGATTTCGTTATAATAATGTTGCTCTAATAAATGTTGACTTATAAATCATGATAAAAATATATAAATTTTATATAAAAAATTTAAAAAAAAATATGATATAAAATATTTTAAATTTTTCATGGTTTTCTTATGACGTTATCACGTAAATTTTCTTCCGTAAAACGACTTTAGAGACAACTATTTGTTTTTTAATATTATTAATTTTGGAGGTCTACGGTGGGTCTGCACTTTTGTTACCTGATTGTACCAACGTTCGTCTCGTAGTAATTCGTTTAAGAAGTAACATTGTTCTTGAAAACTAATTGAGCTCACGCTTTATAAGTTTTTGGGCAGATGGGTCTACTGGTAGGTAAGTTTGGTACCGTTTAAGTTTTGTATTTTGTGGAGCTCGATATTTTGATGCTGCTACAAGCACTATTTTCACGGGAACATGGTAAGAATCCCGTTTTAAATATTTTAGTACTGGAAATAATCGAGATAGATATATTTTTATTTTTAGATTTATTTATTTTTTATATTTGTTTTTTTATTTATTTATTTTTTCTCTAAAATTTAGCACCTGACTACAATCAATGACGAACTGTTGCAACTTTGACTATCTTGAAACATCTATCTTTATCTACATTAATCTATCTTTTGTTCTCCTCGCGACCATGCCTATTGTAACGTAGTCGAAACGTTCAGGTAAGGAAAATAAAAATACGCGTGCTTTGTCCCCTCAAGGGGATAAGAACGAAGTTTGATTTGTCCCCTTGTAAGCAACGAGGGGACAGATCGAACTTTAGTTTAGTCACCATTTAACGGTTTGACTTTGATCTGTCAGCGATAGGGGGACAGATCAAACCGTTAAGGGGTGATTAAAGTTCGAAATCGAAATTCGAATGAATAATTATTATCTTGAAAAAGTTTGAGCCCGATCGCTGAAAATCGGGCCATAATTTGTTGCAAAATATTACTGTATGCACAAGCCATGCGAAGCCATATTTGATTAAAAAAATGCACTTTAAAATTCAAAAAACTATTTTTTAATTTAACGGCCAAGTAGGTAAAAATTACCCCTAATTGTTATATAACACAACGTCCGTAATATAATAATGTATGGAAATAGTTTCCGCACTGTTGTTCTAAAGATATTCTAATATTCACGGTTATAATTAGTATTTTACTTGTTTAAGTTATTAGAGGAAAGCGAGTTAAACACTGCCTGGCTACAGAAGCGGAGCGAGGTAGCGGAGCGGGGCGCGGCGTTTCAATATAATTATTAAATAAAAAAATATTGCAGTACATTTCACACATCGCCATCTAGCTCCAAGCTAAGTAACTAGACTTGTGTTATGGTTGCTAGACAACGGATATACTACTTATATACTTTTCTATTGTAAATGTATACTTATAATACATAGACACCAGTCTAAGCATAAATACATGTCCGAGGCGGGAATCGAAACCGCAAGCCTGTGTTTGGCAGTCCGGCATGGTGATCATTGCGCCAACTAGGTCGTAACATTACATTAATAAAAAACTTAAAAAACACAACAAAAATAAACATAAAAACTCCGCAAGCGGAGTCCGCATGTTGCATAATGTGGAACCGCCGCCGCCGCTCAGCTACCTCGCTCCATTTCTGTGGACAGGCAGCTTAAATTGTTGTATAATTAACTTTATGGGCATGGACACAAAATACGATACGAAATTATTTTATTTAATTTTAGGCTGAAATTGTAGTATTCATAAAGTAACTAATAGAATTATTATGTGCCTGTAGGAAATCAATTTAATTTTAAAAGACATTTCAATCATTTTCGTAAATTGTTAAATAAGTAGTTATGAACGGCGTCGAAAAGGTCGTGGTATATTTTACATCAAAATCCACTGTGAGAAAACTGAATTATCAATGGAAAACTCCGGCCGTCCGCGTTATTGCGAGCACGTCCTTCGAGAATGCGCTTTGTGACTAGGTACTATTTATCCCGAATTTTCAACACAAAAACGCGCAAAACCGGAGGAGCGCAACGCGGTATACATCGGAAGTGGGATTTGAAAATTCGAACAAATGTTGATTCGATTAGTTCAATGATTATTGAAACAAAAATAATAATAAGGTTTTTATTTTTTAGTATGAATTTAGGGATTTAATAATTTCTTTCTCCTCTTATTAAGGGGGTTATAAGGGGGATTAAATCTTAATCTCGGACTATTTCTAAATCTCGTTTTTAGCCCCCGATGCAAAAACGACGGGGATAAATTTAACGTGTGTACTGTCTATGTGTGTGTGTGTGTGTGTATCATCGTAGCTGCCGAACGGCAAAACCGATTAAAATTTTATTTCTTTCGTTTGAAAGGTGAATGAATCGAGAGTGTTCTTATATCAAAATCGGTTTAGCCGTCTGAAAGTTATGAGCATGAAAGTCGGGGGTTTTTTAAATTTAAAATTTTGGAATAAGGGGGTTAAGAGGAAAGGGTGCCGGGCGCTCTCTCTATACAAACGTAGACTGTTTCCTGAATAATGACACTAGAGCCAATATTTTTGTTGCATAAAACTTATAACTGCCATGACTATGCCCCTATGTTTTGGTTTTTTTCATTTTCTAATTATCATAGAAATTAAGATTTAAAAAGCAAAAAAATAAAACAAACCATAGGGGCATAGTCATGGCAGTTATAACTTTTATCCTTATCCAGGGTGGAAACAGTCGACTACGTTTGTATGGAGAGAGCGCCCGGTACCTTTTCACCTTAAAGTCGGAAACCGCTATCAACTCATAGTTGACACCACACACCCCAGCCAGATGGGGTACAACGTTGGTTCCAACTTGTATTAAAGTGATGAATTATACACCAATTAATTCAACTTTCCTGTTGGTATATGACGACACATCTCCCTTTACGATTGCATGTCACTTGTTATGCTGTTACGCTTTAATTTAGATTAACTTTAGGTTAGTACAATGGTGTATTTTTAGCCAGGTTTTGTATTTTTTGCTGGGCAGAACCTTTTTAGAGGCACACAGTTCCTTTGAACTTTACTACATAGTATAAAATAAAGTCACTTTTCGCCGTCCCTATGTCCCTATTTCCCTTTGTATATGCTTAGATCTTTAAGACTACCAACGGATTTTAATGCGGTTTTTTTAATAGATACGAGTGATTCAAGGGGAAGGTTTATATGTATATTACATGCATAATATAGCCGTGCGAAGCCGGAACGGGTCGCTAGTATTTTTATATATCTTTTGTACTCTCTAATTTTTGTTTTGACGTGATGACATCTTATAAATAGTAATGCACTCGCAAAAAAGTGTGACGTCATCGCTCACGTTCCGTTATTGACAAGGTAGTTACCTACCATATGGTTATGGTTACCCATAGCAACGTATTATTTCATCAATGTTTTCATTAGACGTTATCGCGTAATATTAAATGTTATTAGTCATTTGGTCATACAAAACGCGATGATTGGGACGCGATTCGGATTTGTGTTTATGAAAAATGGTGTCAAATGGCAGTTTTAATGAAAGGCATCTGCTTTTTGACATCATTTTCCATAGAAACTTTTCAGTATTGTGCCTGGTCACGACCATCTTAATTTGTATCACCAATTTGCGATGGTTTTACTTTGTAATGTCAAAAAACTTTTTATCAGAGTTGCTCATAAAGTGAATCTTATTAAACCGCTTTTAGGCTCATAATGCAACGTATTATACACGCGTGCGAAAAATATCCAACTAGTGCTAAAATAAATGTTATCCCGATAAGTTAAATACGTATCTTAATGCTAATTACATGTTAGGTAGATTAATCATTCTTAATTTATCTGGGTTATACTGTTTTGATGTATAGAAAAAAGGTACCTACCAACAAAGAGTTTTTTAGCCTTGCTGGCTTAAAACTCTTTGTTGGTACATTTTTTCTTCTTTTCAAAAGGTTGTCTCTAAAATCTGATAACGAACGATAATTTTACGTGATAAAGTCTTTGAAAACAATTAAAAATTGAGTTTTGTTTTTATTTTTATTTTTTCTTTATATAAATATATTTTTTCCTTACCATTATATTCTGTTTTTAACCCCCCGACGCAAAAACAAATGGAAAAACCCTAAAAAATATTGTATGTCAGACGAAGCTGTATAGATTAAAAGTATTTTGCCTGGCCGTTCAGGAGTGTAATTAACAAAAAAACATTGCCAAAAAAATAGCAAACATAACCTAAAATTCTTAAAAACTTTTTATTATTTTAACAAGTCATTTTTTGTTATTCGCAACTGTGATAAAAACGTCGTACGATACACGTGTGGATTGATCTTTGTGCCTCGGCTTTGTTAAACGCCCTCGCGTGCCGCTCGCGCGTGTTAAACCGCCTCTATGCAAGGATCAATTTTCCATACTAGTAGGTATCGCAATGTACTATTGTGTGTGATTTAATATGAAAACCGGTTTTCAAATCAAATCACACACAAAGTAAGTATAACATTCGATTGGTATCACGATTCGGATACGATTTATCAAAAGTGGCAACATTAGACCCCATCACACGAACATCTGCCTCTAAATTCAGCTTCGAAACATCTAATACCTATCTACAAGCGATTTTATGAAATACTGTAGCGAAATGGCTTCCTCGAGAAAGGATACGTCAATGCATATGGATCCGTGTGAAATATGGCATGTGTAGAGCCTCGAGCTGTATCGCAACATCAGGAAATATCTAGGTTTGTAGGTATTATTGGATATTTTCAATATCTAATATGTATAAATTACGTGTCACGTTGTTTGTGCGCGATGGACTCTTAAACTACCGATTTAATTCAAATTTGGACACCGTGTGCAGTTTGATCTAACTTGAAAGATAGGATAGCTTACATCTTAATTTATCCCGATATTACCACGGGATCGAGAGTTACGCGGGTGAAACCGCGTAGCGCAGCTAGTAGTCTAGCTGCATTGCATGCTGCGCGAACGCATAGAGCTGCAAATAAGACGCTGATTCGCTATAGAGTGAAGAGAGCAGCACAAAATTGACCAATCATAGGGCCGCATTTAGTGCAGTGCGTTTAGTTATCCAAGTACAACTTAAGTACTGTTTGTGATTATGAGCGTTATTTATCAACGCATAGCTAAAGCCATTGGACGGATCAGGCTAAATAATGATGACAAGGCATACACAAATAGAAAAAAAACTTGAGTGATGCCCGGATGGAACGAAGTTCCTTTCGATTAATTATTAGTGAAGGAATTGCTATATTTGTTATTTTTGGTAAATATACATCGCGACACGACACTGTTCAATGCGAAATAGAAAGACGAAACGAAAATAACTGGTTTGCTTTCTATGAGAAAGAGAGCGAGAGACAGACAGAGAAAAACGCGCACGCCGCACGGTTTACAACTATATCAAAAAGCGTCGTTATAAAAGTGTCGTTACAACTTTTGGTTTTAATTTTTTCCGTCTAGCCTCCTTTCGCAACGCGCGATAAGGAACTATCGTTCCAAAAATATGATAAAATTCTCCGTTTTTCTAGATTACAATGAAATTGATAGTATTTCTTGAACGAAATGTGAAAAAAAATATAATTAAAGTCATGTGTTTTTCATTTTCTTCACCAGCAACTGACGCCATTACACTGTAAGGAACTTCAAGAACCTAACTTTTTTCACATCTTTCTTTCTTTCTTTTTCGTATAGTGGTGTGGCTCACCTATTGTTAGAGTTTTCAGATCGCCTTAAGGCCTCTAACTTGACCTAACGACTGCTACTAGAGGTAGCAACCGGGACCAACGGCTTAACTTTTTTTACATAATAATATGATAGGTCAGCGTTTGACCGCAATCACACCTGCCTGATGGTAGGTGACGATGTATAAGATGTAGCACGATTTCCTATAGAAGTAATTTATGTTCGAAGTTTTGCTATTATTTTAGCAGGAAATAGCTATTATGACGTAAGCATCCGTCAGGAGAGGATTTGAGAAAATTCAACCCCTACGCGGATAAATTCGCAAGTGAAAGCTTCACTATCACTACATAGTATAAAACAAAGTCGCTTTATGCTGTATGCTTAAATCTTTAAAACTACGCAACGGATTTTGATGCGGTTTTTTTTTAATACATAGAGTGATTCAAGAGGAAGGTTCATAATGTATGATACATGCATAATATAGCCGTACGAAGCCGGGGCGGGTCGCTAGTATGTTATAAACTATTACTTATGTGCATTTTAATTTTGAAAATTTTGGAACCTATCAGCTACAACACGTTGCTGCTGCCTCACCCAAAGACATTCAGAGCGATGGGTTGCATGCTCTCTACGACTTCTCGCAACCTCGGAGGTCGTCTCGCGCTGCAACGCTTTCCGGTACTTACGTGGTCTCCAATCTAGGTCTTTTCGGCCCCAACAGCCAACAATTTTGGATATTTTACAATGACTGACTTCCGGAACTTTGATGTCAACACCTCAATTAACAAGATGTCACAGCACCTTGACAAAGAAGCAATACTCAAAGAGGTATAAGACACCTATACCTAAATAAATACCTCTTTAGTTTGGTACAGTCAGCAAAGGACTGAGGGTAACAGATGTATATTTTTAAGTTTTAATTTTTGAAGTTATACTTCTTTAGGCGCGTTATGAAAAAATGATGAGAGTGAAATTTTACAAAAGCGTCACACAAAATTCTCACGTCACACAAAATTCTCACGTCGGACGAGTTTTGATTGTGTTGACAATCCTTTTCCAGTCCAGAGTTTTTTGTCGGACGAGTTTTTTGCCGGACGAGTTTTTTGTCGGACGAGTTTTTTGTCGGACGAGTATTTTGTCGGACGAGTTTTTTGTCGGACGAGTTTTTTGTCGGACGAGTATTTTGTCGGGCGAGTTTTTTGTCGGACGAGTTTTTTTTTTTTTTTTTTTTTAATAATGCCAAAGAAGTATAACTTCTCACGCGCGTACATAAGTACACGCACCCATTTTTTTTAATAACGGTTTAGTAATTGTTAATTATTCTGCTTGATATCACTAAAGCTTTCGAATTGTTAGTTATTTCACACAGAATCATCAAAAAAAAAATCGTCATCACTTCACTTCACTACATAGTATAAAACAAAGTCGCTTTCTCTGTCCCTATATCCCTATGTATGCTTAAATCTTTAAAACTAAGCAACGATGATTTTGATGAGGTTTTTTTAATAGACTCTATCGCTCTACCTATTAAAAAAAACTTCATCAAAATCCGAATCACTATTCAAGAGAAAGGTTTATATGAATATTACATGCATAATATAGCCGTGCGAAGCCGGGACGGGTCGCTAGTTAAAAATAATATATGCACCTGTTACTCTGAGCCTTTACTGACTGTACCTCTACTTTAACAAATGCCTTTGACTTTGAACTGGTTGTCTTTGAGTCGTCCCACCAACTAATAATACTACGACAGACGTTTCGTTTGTTCATTACTGTTCTCATTAGAGACACAAAGCGAATGGAGTTAGGTAAGTTTTAGAGATGGCAATGAAGAAAATATGTTAGGATTTTAAACCGGAGTTAGTGCTAGATATATCAAGATGTAATCCGGCTATCTAGGTATTCTTCTTCTTCTCGTATAGTGGTGTGGCTCACCTATTGTTAGAGTTTTCAGATCGCCTTAAGGTCTCTTACTTTTAGGTCAAGTTAGAGACCTTAAGGCTACTGCTACTAGAGGTAGCAACCGGGACCAACGGCTTAACGTGTCTTCCGAAGCACGGAGGGGCTCACTGAAACACATTTTTGCCATACTACTAATTGGCTACCCGTAGATGCCGTAAATTTATGATCTACAGCATGTCCGACGAGATGTGGGCAAAAACCACGACCTGAACAGCAATCAACCCCAGAAGGAGATAATAATAAATAAATAAAATTATAAATATGCCACACATCGCCATCTAGCCCCAAGCTAAGTAACTAGACTTGTGTTATGGATGCTAGACAACATATATACTACTTATATTACTGATTTTAATAATTTTTCCATTTTTATCGTTTATTTCAGCTGGTATTGAATACGTGTAAGGTGCCTTAAGGTGAAAGGGTACCTGCGCTCTCTCCATACAAACGTAGTCGACTGTTTCCTCCCTTTCCCTTTCCTCTTAAAGTAATTTGTAATTTGAGTTATTTCCACGTTGGACTGTCTCAAAAAATTTAATAAAGTCAGAATCAAAATTCTTTATCCATTTGAAATCATACAATTTGCATAAAATTACATTGAAACGTCTTAAAAACTAAGTAAGGATGTCTGCATTCGGGACATGTCCACAAATGAGAAGAAGCCAAAGACGCCCTGGGTTTTTTATATATAAAAATACCAAAACCTCATGAGAACCTTCTCTAACCTCTACCACAACATTATTACCACAATATTAAAGTACGTTTTGTGAATGTAAGTCCATCTGTGTATAAATAGTGACAGACAGAACGACGCGACCTAGATACTTATTACTTATGTACATTCAACGCTCAAAAGTCCACCAGCACCGTAACGTTTACAATCCTGTGTAGCACTATTTGAACATTATAACAACGTTACCTGTGGATCGAACCCACGTCGGTTGGTGTAGCGGGTGGCGGCCTATACCACTCACACAACTAAACACATAGCTAACATGTTGAGAATAATAATCACACTGAGTATTTTTAATATAATAAGTATTTATATTTGTGTGTAACGTCTATTATAATAAGATCGTAAGTCCAATACTTGTTGATAGTATTATGGTAGCAAACTGATAGTGGACTTATGACGCATACTGTACCTATCGAGTATAAATTAATGACCTGGAACACCTATACATTAAGTATGATTCAGGGACTTTGAGTTTTATATTTATATACTACTAACTACACCCCGCTGTTTTACCCGCATAAGTCCCGATCCCGTGGGAATATCGAGATAAAAAGTAGCCTATGTGTTAATCCAGGTTGCCAGCTATCTACATACCGAGTGTCATCACAATCGGTCCTGTAGTTTTTGCGTGAAGGAGTAACAAGCACACTAACACAAACAACTCGGTTCACGTCCGTCGGCTCCCATAACGGATCCCCAACTCCCGACGAGAAAAAGTTCTCGAAGTGTCGAGAACTTTTTCCCGCCCCTCGGGCCCCCTCGACTAGGGATGACGACGGGCGCTAATTTAGATCGTAGCGCCTTGCGGATCCCCTATGCTCCCCCAGGGGATTGAACCCCAGGGAAAAGCAACTTGATATACTTAAAAAACAAATGGTTGTCTGTAAAGTTGGTTTACGGACGATAATTTTTACTTGATAACGTCATAAGAAAACGATGGAAAAATGAGATTTTTTTGATATTCCTGTTTTTTCACTTTTTTCCTTTAATGTCTTCTATTCGTCACTCGTCACACCATAACACAAGTCCAGATGAGCGATATTATTACTAGTAGTTCGCCCCGAACTGAGACCTCACGAGTTTTTTTCAGCGTTTATTATATTTCAGCGTAAAGTACTAAAATGTATAATATAACGACGAAAGACTCCAAATACGACAGGTCTATCTTATTTGAATGATAGGTGCCTAGTATCGCTATTATCTGACATTGGATGATTTAGAGAATCCAAACACGATAGGCATAACTTGTTGTTGTTAAGTTCTAATTAGCATAGGTCAATCATCACACCCTGGACATCCGTTGACTCTTTATTTTTACTCAAGACATTTTAATGTGTCCAACATAATATCCAGAAGATAGTAATTCCTTTCCTTCCTTCCTTATGTATCTACTTATCATAATGTTACGTAAGAGGAAACGAGAAGACAAGGTCGAGAACGAGAATATATTAGAGAAGTTTGAGACCCGTGTCCTGTAATAAGTCCCTAAACTAAAATATAACAAGTCAATAAAAATTATAAAAAAAATTAGTCACAAATTTTATAATTATCAGAGTCTCTAGATCGGCTAGAACCGAACATTCCTACTATTTAATACTATCCACCACTATTATTGTAAAACAGCCCATGATAATGAAATAAATAATTATAAGAAATGAAGCAAATAGAGTTCGGACGATTTGGGGCAAAGTAATAAATTTCTATAAAATTTAAATAAATTTGGATTAAGAATATTGTAAATAGTAAGCGCGTTACATTGTGAATTTGTGATGCTACACCTTCGTTATTTTTCTTTTGCAATCACAATGTAACACGCTTACTATTTAAGTACAATATTCTCCAAATTTATTAGATTTATTTATTTTCTATTTTTTAGTTGGACTTTTTTATTAAAGCGTGTTTTTTTTAGTTTTTTACTGTATTAATTTATTTTATACTTTTTGGTCTTTGATAACGAAATATGTTAGATCAGACCCTGGTCACCATTGAAAGACAAACTACTCGTCAAGACGATTCTAACGAGCCCAAACTCGATGAGGTTGTGTCGTTTCATTGCGAAGTTCCTATGACCACCTTCCAGTTCCATCATCAGACCCTGGTTACCATTGAAAGACAAACTACCCGTCAAGGCGATTCTAACGAGCCCAAACTCGATGGGGTTGTGTCGTTTCATTGCGAAGTTCCTATGACCACCTTCCAGTTCCATCATCAGACCCTGGTCACCATTGGAAGACAAACTACTCGTCAAGACGATTCTAACGAGCCCAAATTCGATGAGGTTGTGTCGTTTCATTGCGAAGTTCCTATGCCAACCTTCCAGTTCCACCATCAGACCTTGGTCACCATTGAAAGACAAACTACTTGTCAAGACGATTCTAACGAGCCCAAACTCGATGGGGTTGTGTCGTTTCCTTGCGAAGTTCCTATGACCACCTTCCAGTTCCATCATCAGACCCTGGTTACCATTGAAAGACAAACTACTCGTCGAGGCGATACTTGACGAGTAGTTTGAATGAATGAACTATAAGGTATGGATAATGAGATAATTCCTGCAGATTCCCTCCAGCTCTATCATCAGATCAGTTCCATGGTACCATATTATTGTCACCGAAGTTACGCCCTTTCATTTGATACCCCACTCGGGTATATTTGCAGTATAGTTTGTGTGCCATTTAGGTAGATCCCCTTTTGGACCCCTATCTCCGTAACCCCCTGACCGATCCTGCTCATGTTCGAACTTAAAAATTCTATGGACCTCAACTACTTGTATACCAAAAATCATGAAGATCAGAGCAACGGTACTCAAGTTATCGTCGAACAAACATACAAACATACAAACATACAAACATACAAACATACAAACATACAAACATACAAACATACAAACATACAAACATACAAACATACGAGCGACCGACCCTTCTCAACACTAGACCTCTCTCGCTTCGCTCGTTCGGTCAATAAATACTCTGTTTCATAAGTTATCATGATGCGTCTGGTCATATTACCATGACGCATGACGTCACACAATATTGCCGTGTCACTTTTTTGTGAATGCAGGTGTTCCATCAATTTATTAGACGTTATCACGTCAAAAACATTTCTTTAAACGAAATATTGTTACAATTCACGTAAAAGTAAATTGAAAAATATTTGTTCTAGTTGGAACTCTAATTGGTAGTTTGAAATGGAAAAATACTTGAAACGATAAAAATACAGTTGCACCGGCTGGTTGTTCCGTCTATTATTATTTCTCTAGATTACAAAAAAACCAGCCAAGTGCGAGTCGGACTCGCGCACTAAAGGCCATTGTATTTTGTTTTTAGTAGGTATCATCAACTTACTTACATACGAACGGTGGTAGTTAAGTAAAAGCTTGCAAAAAAATCGTAGATTCGAATCCGGGCCAGTCACGCTTCAAGGGATTTTTCTTAAAAAAATTAAGTACACAAAGGAATAAAATATTATTCATAACAATCTATACTAATATTATAAAGCTGAAGAGTTTGTTTGTTTGTTTGTTTGTTTGAACGCGCTAATCTCAGGAACTGCTAGTTCGAATTGAAAAATTATTTTTGTGTTGGATAGTCCATTTATCGAGGAAGGTTATAGGCTACTTTTTATCCCAAAATTCCCACGGGATCGGGAGTTACGCGGGTGAAACCGCGGAGCGCAGCTAGTTAAAGTATAAAAACTTAATTCATTAAATGATCTTTCTACTTACATTTAATAAAAACTAGCAGTTGCCCGCGACTTCGTACGCGTGGTAGTTTTGTTTTATGTACCAAAACCTTCATCTTAAAACACTCTATCTATTAAAAAAACCGCATCAAAATCCGTTGCGTAGTTTTAAAGATCTAAGCTTACATAGGGACAGACAGCGGGATGCGACTTTGTTTTATACTATGAAATGATTAAAAGTCAAAATGGTCCCTAGGAGGTGTGCTCAAAAGTCTGTCTGCATTACCTCGTTGGATGACAATGCTTATCCGCCAGGCCTTTGGTCACCCGAAGCTAAAACTAGTACTAATTTTGAAACTTCTTTTTTATCACAGTTGCTCATAAAGTGGATCTTATTAAACCGCTTTTAGGCTCATAATGCAACGTATTATACACGCGTGCGATAAAAAAAATCCAACTAGTGGTAAAATAATACGTTATCCCGATAAGTTAAATACGTATCTTACTGCTAATTACATATTAGGTAGATGAAACATTCTTAATTTATCTGGGTTATACTGTTTTGATGTAGGTATAGAAAAAAGGTACCATCAAAGAGTTTTTAAGCCTTGCTGGCTTAAAACTCTTTGTTGGTACCTTTTTTCTTCTTTTCAGAAGGTTGTCTCTAAAGTCTGATATCGAACGATAATTTTACGTGATAAAGTCTTTGAAAAAAATTAAAAATTGAGTTTTGTTTTTATTTTGTTTTTTCTTTAGGTACCTACATAAATATATTGTTTCCTTACCATTATATTGTTTTAACCGCCGCGGCGGTTAAAAACCCTAAAAAAATATTGTATGTCAGACGAGGCTGTATAGGTTAAAAGTCTTTTGCCTAGCCTTTCGGGAGTGTAATTAACAAAAAATAGTAAACATAACCTAAAATTCTTAAAAACTTTTTATTATTTTAACAAGTCTTTTTTTTATTCGCAACTGTGATAAAAAACGTCGTACGATACATGTGTGGATTGATCATTCCATCTCGGCTTTTGCCACGCTCGCGTTCCGCTCGCGCGTCATAAACCGCCTCTATGGAATGATCAACTTTCCACACTTGTATTGCAATGTACTATATTAAGCAACTAGCTGTGCTTAGAAGTTTCACCTGCGTAAGTCCCGATCCGGTGGGAATATCAAAATTAAAAGTAGCTTATAGCCTTCCTCGATAAATGGACTATTCAACACAAAAAAAAATTTCAATTCGAACCAGTAGTTCCTGAGATTAGCGCGTTCAAACTAACAAACAAACACACTTCAGCTTTACAATATTAGCACCTATAAATTTAAATAGTGCGTTAATTGACATTACTCTTACAGTGAATGAAACATAGTAATAAACCCGTGGCTTAGTTGTCTTCAGAAATATTGACGTAGCAAAAGGCAAATAACTTTAGGTACTTTATCTCTTAGTTTTTTTGTAGCCAACTCCGTAGTCACCAAATTTTCAGATAAAACTTTTTTATCATTCTTTGACTCTCTAATTCAATGCCAGCCTAAAATTAGATTAAAACTCTTGTAACTTGAGCAATTTTGAGCAATTTGAGCGACTTACCTACTCTCGTGAGTGTAGTTTAAGAGTTGACAATTTATAGACAACTAACTACATTCTACTGTTTTACTCGTGTTAGTCTCGATTAAAACCCTCGTGATAATAAAAAAGATCCAAACGAAGCCAAAAGACGAAAATTAACTTGAACTCGGGCATAGGTATCTGCTTACATTCGTTTGAAAGTTATGGGGGATAAAAGTCAAGATTTACTTGACTTTTATCCCCCATAACTTTCAGACGGCTAAACCGATTTCAATCATTCTTAGCAATTTGTAATGTGTAAATCATGCCCTTTCATTTGATACCCCACTCGAGCATATCTACTTACATTCGGTTTTTGATCCTGACTTTTATCCCCATAACTTTCAGACGGCTAAACCGATTTCAATCATACTTAGCAATTTGTAATGTGTAAATCATGCCCTTTCATTTGATACCCCACTCGAGCATATCTACTTACATTCGGTTTTTGATCCTGACTTTTATCCCCCATAACTTTCATACGGCTGAACCGATTTCGATAAAATATAGCTAAGAACACTCGCGACTAATTTACCTTTCAAACAAAAAAAACTAAATCAAAATCGGTTCATCCGTTCGGGAGCTACGATGCCACAGACAGACACACACACAGACACGTCAAACTTATAACACCCCGTCGTTTTTGCGTCGGGGGTTAAACACACAGACACGTCAAACTTATAACACCCCGTCGTTTTTGCGTCGGGGGTTAAAAAATAGAAAAAAAACAAAAAATAACTTATGTATTTCTATACTAATATTCTAAAGAGGAAATATTTGATTGAAAATAAACAAATGAATTGTTTTTCAGATTGACAATAAAAGCAAACATACCTATTTTAAAATTATTTTTCCTATTTTTCCGAAATACCTATTTAGCTATTAATTAAGGTGGTAGGTGACCTTTATAACCCACAGGTACCGCATCATCTGTGACGACCCAGTTGGCACAATGGTCACAGACACAGGGTTGCGGGTTCGATTACCGCCTCAGACAAGTATTTATGCTCAGATATTTGTCTGTGGTCTGGTTGTTTCTTTGTATTACAGGTATATATTTACAAAAGAAAAGTATATAAGTAGTTTATCCGTTGTCTAACACCCATAACACAAGTCTAGTTACTTAGCTTGGGGCTAGATGACGATGTGTGGAATGTCCTGCAATATTTATTATTATTTATTTCATCGCACTAACATACTTTCGCATTTATAATATTATAATACTTATACCTAAGCAATTCTTAATGTTCCGTCGCAAATGCCTCAAGGGAAATCATTGAACAAACTTATACAGTAAACAAATACCTATATATATACCTACCCACATAGTTGTGGATATTAAAACATTTGACATTGATATAGGTAGAACTAGCCTGAGGCTCAATTATACAAGCCTGAGTCTTTTTCCTGACTTGTACAATCGACGCTCAAAAGTCTGTGGCCTTATTCTGTTATTTTGCATTAATTAACCCCCGACGCAAAAACGACGGGGTGTTATAAGTTTGACGTGTCTGTGTGTGTGTGTCTGTGTGTGTGTCTGTCTGTGGCATCGTAGCTCCCGAACGGATGAACCGATTTTGATTTAGTTTTTTTTGTTTGAAAGATAAATCAGTCGCGAGTGTTCTGAGCTATGTTTGATCGAAATCGGTTTAGCCGTCTGAAAGTTATGGGGGATAAAAGTCAGGATCAAAAATCGAATGTGAGTAGATATGCTCGAGTGGGGTATCAAATGAAAGAGCATGATGGGACCGCTCTTTACCATAACCAATAGCTTAACATTTTCGTTGAAATTTTCTATAGGTAAAGAGCGGTCCCCCGACGTGACAATATTTAATCAAATAAATTCACATGTACTTACCTAGTCATAATCCTGGTCATAATTTCGAAGTTATTTTTTTCTTTTTGTAGGGCTTCACGTTTATACCTTTTTTGTTCTATTTGTGGCTTTTTCTTTTCATAGTTTATTTTTCTTTTTGTAAGTTTTTTACGTTATTACTATTTTTATTATTTTGTGTCGGGGGTTTTTTTGGATTTACCATTGTCATCTCTTTCTTTTCGTGTCGATTCCGTTAAAACTAATTTTTTTTTTTGTTTTTTTTTTTACTTTTTAATTTTTTTTGTTTTTGTATTTGATTTTTAATTTTTGTTGTTGTTGTAAACCATTGTCATTATAATTATGGAGACTCTATTGATATTATATCGAGATTGTGACTTTATTTGGTATTCTCAATGGAGTATCTCAATGGTATGGTTATAGATACGTCGCTGGTGTTGCCTAGCAATGTGGTATATGTTGCTAAGCGATATACCGTTTTGACAACTATCGAGATTTCATTGAGCCACGATGCTAGAGCAGAATACCAAAGTGAGTCAGTGGTGAATCAGTGGTGTTTCGATAGAATAGTTAACTTCAGAAGAATACCAATTTGACAATGTAATGTCATATTTTTGACACAAAATGTCTATTACGATTCCATCGACACTCTCTTGAAACACAATTGTGTTAACAGACTTAGGCCCCTGTGCAGCATTATTTGAACAATAAATATTGCAGAATATTTCACACATAGCCATCTAGCCCCAAGCTAAGTACCTAGACTTGTGTTATGGGTGCTAGACAACGGGTATACTACGTATATACTTTTCTTTTGTAAATATATACATACAATACATAGAATTAACCCGACCACATACAAATATCTAAGCATAAATACTTGTCTGAGGCGGGAATCAAACCCGCAACCATGTGTTTGGCAGTCTGGCATGATGACCATTGTGCCAACTGGGTCGTCGACAATATAACAACGTAACCTGTGGATCGAACCCACATTCGGTTGGTGTAGCGGGTGGCGGCTTATACCACTCACACAAATAAAGACATAGCTAACATGTTGAAAATAATAATCACACTGAGTACTTTTAATTCAAGTATTTATGTTTGTGTGTAACGTCTATTAGAAGGTCGTAAGTCCAATACTTGTTGATAGTATTATTGTAGCAAACTGATAGTGGACTTATGACGCATACTGTACAACTTGAAGGTATGAAATTTAACTTGTGCTTGTATACGGGATTTTTCCGGAATTAAACCTCTTTAGTTGGGTCCTTTAACCAACACCTATACCTCTACCCTCTCAGCTTAGTACACCATGTCCTTATAAAAGACTTTTCAATACGCGTAGAGCCAACTAAGCTGCGGGTTTCATCACGCTTTCCTTTACCGTAAGAGCTATGTCAAATAGCGCACATATTTTTTCGTAGGAAAAATCCATTGTGAATCCAGGGGTCTTAGGTTGTCAAAAAGATATTGCTTTTAGCGATAAGGCTGCCCATTGTGCCATATTGTTTGGATAATTTTTTTTAGAAGGAATTTGCTAGAATTAAGTTTTAAAATAAAGAGTTTATCTATCTAACTTAGAACACGACCGGTCTGGATTCGAATCCATAACTTTCGGGATGAAAGTCGAGATATCTACCACTAGACCTGGCAAGTATTTTATCATATCTTTAATAGGGGTATGAATATTAAGTATTACTTATGATTGTAAGGTTTTTTTACATCGATAGGTCGTTGGATTTTTTAAGATATTATGAAGGACTACTGGCTTCTGCCAGATTAAGATTTTAGACTAAAATACACACTGAAGGAACCTTTACACACTTATGAGGGAGAAACAAAACGATGGCCACTTACCTAGATCAATCGGCACCACCTTCCTCTGGATGGTAGTTTCAGGATCCTCTACACGTATTATTTAAGATAGTGATGATAATTGTCACTAGCTATATGCACACTTAGGCGATCGGAAGAGGAATGGATTAGGATTAGATCAAAGACCTTGGATTAGATCAAAGACCAAGGATAGAGACGTTGTTAAGGTGATTTCTGAGCGTAAGTGGAGATGGGCGGGACATATTGCACGAATGAGCAATGAAAGGTGGACTCGAAGACTGCTAGAGTGGCGCCCGCGAGCACATACTAGACCGCGTGATAGACCACCAATGAGATGGAAAGACGATATCAAACGACACGCAGGTCGTGATTGGATGACAAAGGCTCTAGACTCTAGACTTAAAATTTCATAAAATCAGTTCATCCGTTTAAGTGGATATTTGTAACTAACACCGCGATACGAGAATTTTCTATATAAGTATAGGGATTAAGGTTTAATATGGTACAATAAAGAGTTTATCTATCTCCTCTAGTGTAGCCTGTACGGGAGCCAATAATGCACAACACCTATAAAACACAGCACTCTAATGTTCGCCCCTATAATGTCCGCCCTGATAATTGTTAGCACCGTGTCAATAACTATCGGGCCGTACAATAAGGTGTCGCCAATTATCAGGGTGGTCATTTTTTGTCCGGGGTGATAAAACACAGACCTATATTGTACGGGCCTCTAATCTGTGACACCAGTGCTAACAATTATCAGGGCGGACATTATAGGGGTGTACAATAACGTGTCAAACAATATTTACACGGGTCAATAATTTCCGACACTATATTGTACACCCTGATAATTAACAACACCTCGCTGAATGCCAAACTCATGCCTCGTTTGAAGATCGTTTGTTGGTTTAGTTACAAATTCGATCTTCAGTCAAGTCGCTCTGACGAGTGAGTGTTCTTTTTTAAGTACGGGTGGTACTCAATTTTTAAGTGAACTGTTACAGAACCGACATGGATAGGTTAGGTTCATGTTAGAACTGCGACCACAACGCACGAGCCGAGCGAGCGAAGCGAGCGGTGCCGCGGCAGCGGCCGGCGAGTGCCAGATCCAAATTCTATCCATGTTCGAACTTTTACATTACTGGTTAGAGAATATAAGAAAAAAGTTATATCTTTCAAAAATTAAACATCAAAAATAATAACCTAGTCAGTTTTTCTCCTCTAGTAGCATAGACTACTTGCCTACTAAACCTTCCTCAAACAAAGCATCAAGTGCATAGACAAAAGACCGTGGAGGATACCACCAACTGACCAATAAGAGCGGAGATATCGTTTAGCCAATAGAACGGTGATCACAATTATTGTGCCGTACAATATTGTCTTGAACTGAATTTTCACAACCAACAATTGCACGACACCTTATTGCTCAGCCTGATAAAACACTGCACCAGTGCTTCCAATTATCAGGTCGTGCATTATAGGGGTGTACAAAATCGTAGCGAGCAATATTTACACGTCATGATAATGCACAGGCTGATAATGTATGACACCCTATTGTACAGCATGATAATTCCTAGCACGGTACGCAAATTATATGCCGTGCAATAAGGTGTTGGCAATTATTGGGTTGTACAATCCAGTGTCGGCCATTATAGTAACCCGCCTATACCGTGCTTGTACCCGACCATGTTCCCATTATAGTCATCATCATCATCTTCCTGCCCTTATCCCAATTTATTTGGGGTCGGCGCAGTATGTCTTTTTCTTCCATTCACTCCTATTAGTCGTCATCTCATCGTTCACATTCATCTCTCTCATGTATTGTCTCACGCAGTCCATCCATCTTTTCTTCGGTTGTCCTCTTCCTCTCCATCCCTCTACATTCATACTCATCACTCTTCTAGTCACATGCGTCTCCTCTCTTCTCATCATATGCACATACCAACTTAAACGGTCAATTAACTAAAATATATCAAGATACGAAAAGAGACTTTTAAAAAAAACCTTTTTTCCTTTTCCTAAAATGCGCCTTTGCCTTTTCCATTTCGAAAAATTTGGCTTTCCAAAAAAAATTTGGCAAAAATGTCCCTTTTCACAAAATATCCCTTTCCCAAAACGTCCCTTTCTCAAACAACGTTTTAAGCCTACGACACGTAAAAAATAAAAAGGGCCGTCAAAATAATCATACTTACGATAGATTTTAAAAGTGGTTCTTTGAAAGAAAGTATTTTTCGATATTCACTCGAATCAACAATACCCAATATAGATAATATATATTCAAATATTCACGCAAGTGATTCATAAAAAACGCGTCTCAAAATCTTATCATCAGAAATATCTTAAATCGTAAACGGACTGGTTTACGACATTATCGATTGCTCTTTATATAGAACGGGGGTACCTATATTATAAATGAAAAAGTTTGTCAGTATGTTTAAATCAGTTAGTAGGTAAGTATGTCTTTAACTTTATCTGTTACTGATTAATGACACTAATATTTTAAAGAGGAATGCCATCGTTTTTTGTTTCTATTTCGAACGTCTTTTGTTTTATTTCAGTTTTTGTCTATTTCGCCAAGTCGAGTAAAAAAGCGGCACTGCCGTACCTTTTCAATTGCCAAGTCAGTCTATTTATTTAAAACAAAAGATTTTTAATATTGATGTGGTCACATACTATAAGATGTTGTTAGATTAGCTATTTATAATAACTTAAGATAGAAGGTCCCTTAAGGTGAAAGGATAACTGCGCGCTCTCCATACAAACGTAGTCGACTGTTTCCTCCCTGGATAATGACACTAGCACAAATATTTTTGTGCCATAAAACCTATAACTGCCATGACTTTGCCCCTATTTTTCGGTTTCTTTTTTTCATTTTCTAATTGGGTCATGGTCATGGCAGTTAATAGGTAGTTATATGCACCAAAAATATTTACTCTAGTATGTCATTATCCAAGGAGAAAACAGTCGACTACGTTTGTAATAGTTTGTATGGAGAGAGCCCCCATTTCCTCGTAGGGACTGACAAAGGATTAGCCGTGTTACATGGATCTCACAACTTTTTACGGCAGAAGAACTGAGTTGCGCGACTTGGTTTTTTTACAAGTTATGTTTTTAATGGCATCATATTTTTCACTAAGCAAAAAAATTCAAGACACTAATGCGGATAAAACCGTGTGTCGCAGCCAGTATATACATAATTCAGCCTTTTTTCACAATCAGCTGTCTAACATTTTGTTTATGTGCAATAAACTGGAATAGAATTTACGTTTCGTTTCGTATTTTTATAATAAACTCTTTTGTCTTTTGAGATAGAATGTAAGTATATAATATGTACTTATCTACTTATCATTTAGGGTTCTTGCAGACTACTCATATTGTCTATATATCTTATGTAAGTACTTACTTTAAAAAAATAATTAATAAGAATAAAAAAACAAATAAGGTTCTTGCGGTTAATAAGGGTCACCTGCCACCTTAATTTAAAACTATTTTTTTTATAAAAATAAGAAAAACTACTTTGAAACCGGTCATTATATAAATATTAGCTTTATTATCAATATAAAAAAAAACAATTTATTTGATAATAGATAGATATCTATCTATCTATCTATTTATTTGTTTATTTTCTTGTTAACCGCCTCTATGCAATGATCAATTTACCACACTTGTATCGTAATATACTATTTCAGTTGTGTAACAAAACTACTTTAGTGAAAATAACCACATTAGTTAATAAATAAATAAAAAATTTAAAAAACCCCCGTCACAAAAATAACTCAAAAAGCCAAAATAACAAACAAGCAAAAAATATATGAAAAATAGAACAAATAGAACAAACAGAACAAAAAACCTACATGTAAATTTTTTGATTCAATATGGTCGCGTCGGGGGACCGCTCTTTACCTATAAAACACCTTCAAAAAATGATAACTTTCAGAAGGCTAAACCGATTTCAATCAAACATAGCTAAGAACACTCCCAAATAATTCACCTTTCAAACAAAAAAACTAAATCAAAATCGGTTCATCCGTTCGGGAGCTACGATACCACAGACAGACACACACCCAGACAGACACGTCAAACTTATAACACCCCGTCGTTTTTGCTTCGGGGGTTAAAAATGAGCACTAAATATTTTAGCCCCACAACAAAATCATTTTTTTTTATCTATACTCTATACTAATATTATAAAGAAGTAAAGTTTGTGTGTTTGTATATTTGTTAAATTGTAAGGGGTAATCTCGGGATTTACTGAACCGATTTAAAAAATTCTTTCACCAATAGAAAGCCACATTATTGCTGAGTGTCACAGATTATATAAAAAAACCGAAAAATAAAAAGGCTTTTACGTGGTAGTCCGTTTTGCAAAGTGAATCGGAGAAAAAACGGTCGAATGAAAGCGTTTCTTACGAACGCTGCCTTAACTATGAAAGATATATTTTTGAGTTCTAGAGAAAAGATGTGGAGCTTGAAAATGCCTACAAAAAAGTCAACGACAGCATATGTCTAACTTTTATATTTAAGTTACAAAAAGTATTTTTTTTAATAATAGTATAGATAATTTAATTTATTAACATTATGCCCAACGAAGTGGGCACGGGTCAGCTAGTTCATTATTAAAAATATTTCAATTCAATTTCAATTGAGTATCATGACATCACTTTGAAGCGTCTTCAAACATTTCAACATTTCAGTAGCACGATCGAGAAATCACTACATAGTGTAAAACAAAGTCGCTTTTTCTGTCCCTATTTCCCTTTGACCGCTTAGATCTTTAAAACTACGCAACGGATTTTGATGCAGTTTTTTTAATAGATAGAGTGATTCAAGAGGAAGGTTTATATGTATAATACATGCATAATATAACCGTGTGAAGCCGGGGCCGGGCCGCTATTAGTTATAAATGAGCACTATTCATTTTAGCCCCACAACAAAATCAATTTTTTATATTCATAAATTCAATTAAGTATTATGACATCACTTTGAAGCGTTTTCGAACATTTCAACATTTCTAGAAATAATTTATAAATCCACACCATACTTTACAAACTTTACAAAGTATAGAAAAGCAATTTAGAATTGATAATAAAAATATAAATCGAGGTATAATTGTCTTCAAAGCTACGGAAACAGCTGTTGAAGACATGTCTTCCTTCGAAATGGGGGGAACAGACGACATTTTCAGGAAACGAGCAAATTGAGCGGTCTTATATTGTTTATATGGCGGAAATTATTTTATTGAATTAAAGTTAAGCTAGTTTTATTAAGTGGTGTTGGCTTTGTGGTAGTTATTTCAATGGTAGGTCGTAGGTTTGAACCCCGACTAGCCGAGAACCAATGTATTTCTTACAAATATAAATTGGTGAACACCTGCAATCTCAAAAAAATGGTTGTCTGTAAAGTCTGTTTCCGGACGATAATTTTACGTGATAACGTCATAAGAAACCATTGATGGTAACCATGGCAACGATAAAACGTTGCTATAGTTACCTTGTCAATAACATGAGGCGTTCCAGTAACGACGCGTGACGTCACACTTTTTTGAGATTGCAGGTGTTCACCAATTTATAAAACGTTATCACGTCAAAAAAAATATTTGCGCTTTTAGCTTGCTCTGGTAAAGTAACATCGTGATGAAACCCACGACTTATTGTCTCAAAGTATATATTTTTACTAGCAGCGCTCCGCGGTTCCACCCGCATAACTACCGATCCCGTGGGAATATCATGATAAAAAGTAGTTTAAAGCCTTCCTCGATAAATGGACTATCCATTTTTCAATTCGAACCCGTAGTTTCTGAGATTAGCACGTTCAAACAAACAATATAGCTTTATAATATTAGTATAGATTGAGTGGCGTGCGTTTTTGGTATAACGCGTAATCTAATTTGCCCAAATGCGTTATTTGTATAACGCGTCAGATGCCAAAAAGGCAATTGGCCCAAAGTATAATTTGACCAAAGGACCCGGTTGAGCTCATTTTTAAATATTTCAAAAAAGTGTTTTAATTTCCAATAGTCGTATACAAAAGTTGGTTGTTAAAGTGCACAGAAGTAGCCGCTTTCTAATAGAATAACCAATAACCCTGTAGGTATAGACGCCTACTCCATAAAATGAAGACGATACAATATCGTTATCGGGTTTTCTATTCGAAGTGAGTCGAGGCTGAGTTTTTGAATCGTATCGTAAATGTGATGAATTCTCCAACGTACGTACAGTATGCGTCATAAGTACACTATCAGTTTGCAACAATAACACTTGAAGAAGAATATAATAGAATATAGTTTATTCAACCAACACACGACATAGTATACACACAAATAAAATAAAAATAATAAGACAGAGAATAGTGAAACAATTACGAAACAATAGGACATAGTTACAGAGAAATAAGTAGAAGTAGTAGTTAGTAGAAGGTGATGAATGAGTAATAAAGTAATTGCAGAAGGCTTTTATATTATTTATTTCCTTTTGACTACGGACCGAGTTTTCAGGTTACCGAGTCTATGATATAGAATCTGGTGACCGGGCGGAAAGGACCCTAGTGCCACCCATCACAAACTAATTTTAACGGAAGTCAATAGCGAGACTGCGCATTGGCCAGGCTTTAGCGGGACCCTAGCTCCTAGGTTGCACAGCACAGGATTGTAAACGTTACGATGGTGGTGGATTTTTGAACGTCGATTGTACATACTACGTCTTCGAGTCGTTCCATTTCTCTATGTTTATCTTTTACTAAGCTTCGTACGGTTAACATAGTTTAAACTCCTACATTTTATTTTTAGTCGTAATATTTCAGCCAATATAGATAGATAACTTTATTTGTACAACACAAGAGTAAACAGAACACGAAATACACCAAGTAAAGTAATAGCTAGAAAGTTAGTATAAGTTGCACAAATGGGCGGCCTTATCACTGAAAGCGATTTCTTCCAGCCAACCTTTAGTTTGAAAAGAACTGTTTCAGCTTAAAAACCATTAACGATTGGTACAAAATAGGCGATTTTTTTTTCCAAATTTAACAGGTTCGATTCTTGGCTTTGCTACCTGATAACTCTTCAAGCCACTATGGTCTGAACTTCATAATTACACATCGTCCATAACTTTGTTAAAAGCATGCGCTGAGTAATTCTCAGCCATTATAAAATCACGAGGGTCTGACGGTAGGCGGGATCTTGGTCTATAATTCCCTGAACTATTTCTCAGGTCCTGAAACATAGGGTCCCGCTGAATATAAGCACACACATAGAGTCGAAATAACTTTGTTAAAAGCATGCGATGAGTAATTCTCAGCCATTATAAAATCACGAGGGTCTGACGGTAGGCGGGATCTTGGTCTATAATTCCCTGAACTATTTCTCAAGTCCTGAAACATAGGGTCCCGCTGAATATAAGCACACACATAGAGTCGAAATCAATAATGGGGTCTTAATTCCTCTAGTCAGTCGCTGATATGGTCCAAAATAGAATGCCCGTAAGCATTTTTAACCCCCGACGACGCAAAAACGACGGGGTGTTATAAGTTTGACGTGTCTGTCTGTGTGTGTATCTGTGTATGTGTCTGTGTGTGTGTGTCTGTCTGTGGCATCGTAGCTTCCGAACGGCTGAACCGATTTATTATTACCATTTTGCATACTTCAATACGTATTGCTATGGTTACCTTGTCAATAACGGAACGTAAACGATGATGTCATACTTTTTTGCGAGTGCATTCCTATTTATAATGACGTTATCACGTCAAAAAAAATATTATTTATTTAAAACAGAAAAAGGTAAAGGGAATTTTATTTCTTTAAAACAATATATTTCTCAGCGACTGAATATCTCATATGCCAAGACTGTAACTTGGCTAATAGCTTCAGCATCTTCAATTCATGGCCGTGTCTACGATGTGTTATATATTTCAGTACCGTCTCCGGTCGTTGCAGTTTTGTTACAGAAACTGACGACGACGGCATGTCACTGTTCGTCAATAGATAAAATGCAGCGAGCTTACATTCACACCGTAGCGTAATTTAATACCTATATACATCTGTATACATCATACATCGGTTCGGCTGCAGCACTACCTCGCTCTTCAGAGCGGCAGCTTGGAAGGTGAAAATTGCCCTGATGCTGTCCAATCTCCGATAGGGGTAGAACATAAAGAAGAATATACATCATGCAAAATTTTGCAATTATTTTAGGTGCTAAATAAATTGTGCCCAAATCAGAATTAAATCGGCTGAGGCAGCGCTGCCCTATCTCTTTCAGCTAGCTTGTGCAGCTAAAGTTTCCGCCGTGGACGAAAATTCAGCAGATATAAAAATCTTCAATAGTAGAAGAAGTAGAGGATGGAGTAGAAGCTTTCCGAAAAATCTAACGAGGAAAGATTTTTGGCTTTATTTATAACGAATAAGGTTTAAAACAACTAGACCGATCTTGACGAAACTTAATATTATGAAGACACATTAAATCCTTGGGCCATTTAAGCCATTGTTAAGGTTAATTTAAAATCGGGTTAGGTTAGTAATGAAAATCATGATTTTTATACCATGCCCAACGTAACCCGGTAAACCGCGCGCAGCGAATGGTGACCTCTGCGGTAGGTGGAAGGGGTATGCGCAGATCTCGATATTTATATGAAAATTGAGTTCTGCGCATACCCCTTCTACTTTCCATCAGAGGTCACCATTCGCTGCGCTACGTATACCGGGTTGGGAATAATTCGTATTTTTAATTTCCCACACTAGCAGTGTCACCATGAGTCTTATGTTTTTAATAATTTCCTGTTAACCACAACACACAGGGTAACCACGAGTAACAGAAAATACTGGTAGTACACTGGTGTAGTAAAACGGTGTGACCACGAGTCCGCAGTGATTTTTATCGCGATATATTTTTATTACTTTTTAAAAAGCGCGATCAAGTAGGTCTACGGTTTTCGTTTCGGTGTGACAGACAGCTCATAGAATATTAGAGTTCCTCAAGCATCGCATGCAGGTGTGACTTGTTATTCTTTAATAAGGCATTCGAGGGAGGCATAGGAAATACCAGAGCGCTTCCAGCTGGAAGCTAAGTCTGTAAAATAACCCACAGAGTTTAGGAAACATATTGAAAATTCCCTAATTTATTTATTTTATTTGTAAGGAAAGTCTACAGCAAAGTTTAACAAAACAACAAAAAAAAAAATTCAACAAACCTAGGTTAGGTTTGTTGAATTTTTTTTTTTTGTTATTATTATTGTTATTTGATGTTACAAAAATATATGAGATATTTTTTTTTATTTGCCAACAGGAAAAACTGAGACTTTACGAGATTTTCTTGTTTGTTTAAATAAGGTATACTTACATAAGGTGGCCACGCAACTAAAAAAACTGGCTTACCATTTAAAATGTTACAACCATTTATCTTCACTTAATGTTACGTCGACGACGTTTCAATCACGTTGCAGCGACCGTAATCACGAATTACACACGAGAAACCTCGAAAAATACACAAGAAAGAAGCTCGCGCACAAAAGGTTCCGTACCATTCATCATCATCATCATATCAGCCCATACACGTCCACTGCTGGACATAGGCCTCCCCCATACGACGTCACAAACAGCGGTCCTGAGCCGCCTCCATCCACCGACTACCCGCGACCGCCACAATGTCGTCGGTCCAACACCGGGCAGCTGGTCTCCCAACACTCCGTTTCGCGTTGCATCCGTATACCATTATATTTTATTACAAGCGACCCGCCCCGGCTTCGCACGGCTATATATTATACATATAAACCTTCCTCTTGAATCCCTCTATCAATTAAAAAAACCGCATCAAAATCCGTTGCGTAGTTTTAAAGATTTAAGCATACAAAGGGATATAGGGACAGAGAAAGCGACTTTGTTTTATACTATGTAGTGATTTGCTATGTTTTAAGTATTTGCTATATTCCCACGGGATCGGGACATACGCGGGTGAAACCGCAGGCCTATTTAATTAAAAATAAAATAAGAATAGAACTTGCGTTTAACTTTTATTTCTTAAGACAGCTGGAAGTTACATAAAATAGAGGACAGTAGAAAATGGGTAAAGATACCTGTTCACTCGCGATTCGAAGCGTTGCGTAGCGTTATTTAATACCTATATAAATCTGTATCGGTTCGGCTGCAGCACTACCTCGCTCTTCAGAGCGGCAGCTTGGAAGGTGAAAATTGCCCTGATGCTGTCCAATCTCCGATAGGGGTAGAACATAAAGAAGAAGATACATCATGCAAAATTTTGCAATTATTTTAGGTGCTAAATAAATTGTGCCCAAATCAGAATTAAATCGGCTGAGGCAGCGCTGCCCTATCTCTTTCAGCTAGCTTGTGCAGCTAAAGTTTCCGCCGTGGACGGAAATTCTGCAGATATAAAAATCTTCAATAGTAGAAGAAGTAGAGGATGGAGTAGAAGCTTTCTGAAAAATCTAACGAGGAAAGATTTTTGGCTTTATTTATAACGAATAAGCTTTAATACAACTAGACCGATCTTGACGAAACTTAATATTATGAAGACACATTAAATCCTTGGGCCATTTAAGCTATTGTTAAGGTTAATTTAAAATCGGGTTAGGTTAGTAATGAAAATCATGATTTTTATACCATGCCCAACGTAACCCGGTAAACCGCGCGCAGCGAATGGTGACCTCTGCGGTAAGTGGAAGGGGTATGCGCAGAACTCGATATTTATATGAAAATTGAGTTCTGCACATACCCCTTCTACTTTCCATCATAGGTCACCATTCACTGCGCTACGTATACCGGGTTGGGAATAATTCGTATTTTTAATTTCCCACACTAGCAGTGTCACCATGAGTCTTATGTTTTTAATAATTTCCTGTTAACCACAACACACAGGGTAACAACGAGTAACAGAAAATACTGGTAGTACACTGGTGTAGTAAAACGGTGTGACCACGAGTCCGCAGTGATTTTTATCGCGATATATTTTTATTACTTTTTAAAAAGCGCGATCAAGTAGGTCTACGGTTTTCGTTTCGGTGTGACAGACAGCTCATAGCATATTAGAGTTCCTCAAGCATCGCATGCAGGTGTGACTTGTTATTCTTTAATAAGGCGTTCGAGGGAGGCATACGAAATACCAGAGCGCTTACAGCTGGGAGCTAAGTCTGTAAAATAACCCACAGAGTTTAGGAAACATATTGAAAATTTCCTAATTTATTTATTTTATTTGTAAGGAAAGTCTACAGCAAAGTTTAACAAAACAACAAAAAAAAAAATTCAACAAACCTAGGTTAGGTTTGTTGAATTTTTTTTTTTTGTTATTATTATTGTTATTTGATGTTACAAAAATATATGAGATATTTTTTTTTATTTGCCAACAGGAAAAACTGAGACTTTACGAGATTTTCTTGTTTGTTTAAATAAGGTATACTTACATAAGGTGGCCACGCAACTAAAAAAACTGGCTTACCATTTAAAATGTTACAACCATTTATCTTCACTTAATGTTACGTCGACGACGTTTCAATCACGTTGCAGCGACCGTAATCACGAATTACACACGAGAAACCTCGAAAAATACACAAGAAAGAAGCTCGCGCACAAAAGGTTCCGTACCATTCATCATCATCATCATATCAGCCCATACACGTCCACTGCTGGACATAGGCCTCCCCCATACGACGTCACAAACAGCGGTCCTGAGCCGCCTCCATCCACCGACTACCCGCGACCGCCACAATGTCGTCGGTCCAACACCGGGCAGCTGGTCTCCCAACACTCCGTTTCGCGTTGCATCCGTATACCATTATATTTTATTACAAGCGACCCGCCCCGGCTTCGCACGGCTATATATTATACATATAAACCTTCCTCTTGAATCCCTCTATCAATTAAAAAAACCGCATCAAAATCCGTTGCGTAGTTTTAAAGATTTAAGCATACAAAGGGATATAGGGACAGAGAAAGCGACTTTGTTTTATACTATGTAGTGATTTGCTATGTTTTAAGTATTTGCTATATTCCCACGGGATCGGGACATACGCGGGTGAAACCGCAGGCCTATTTAATTAAAAATAAAATAAGAATAGAACTTGCGTTTAACTTTTATTTCTTAAGACAGCTGGAAGTTACATAAAATAGAGGACAGTAGAAAATGGGTAGTAGGTATAAGTTACATTTTAATTATTTCCACGATCCCATCTAATAGGGAAGGGCTTTCTTGTATCGAATCCAATTACAAGTTTGTTTTCTATTTCAATCGCTACCGTAGGAGCAAGCTGTAAGTGTAAAAATGAAAATAGCTGTAAAAATTTGATAAAACATTTAGCAACTATTATGTGACACCGATTCATGGTGAAAACCCTGAATTAAGCATTTTGCTTCGTCATTCTTTATTTGAGTGAATGGAATCAGTTGCCTGCGTCCGTCTTTCCTAAATTTGAAGGTCTTCGAATCGCGAGTGAACAGGTATCTTCTAGACGCGTGTACTTCATTTTAGACCGCATCGACACCGTCATCAGGCAGGTGTGATAATGGTCAAAGCCTGACCTATCATAATTACTTATGTAAAAAAGTAGGTAATGTTTATCGCGCCATAAATCACTAACATGATAAAAATCGGTTTATTAAAAAAATCGATCTAAAAATCAAATCTGCGATTTATTTATTTTTTGAAATATCTTAGAAATTTAGGAAAATAATTTCATGAACTTGTCGGTTTTATTCAATTTGGTTTAATAGTCTAGTAAACTCAGCACAAGGTTTTTTTTTGTTTAAACCGTATAATATGTTATTTCTATATTATGAAACTTAAATTTTATTCACATCAAAACAATTACAAAATAGTTACATAAAACAATTACAAAATGAATAAATAAAAACTAAACCTAATCGAACAAACCCCCCCCTCCCCAACGTTCCCGGTGCAAAGCTAGACAATATGCCGGCAGCGTTACCCCGGTGAACCGCTATCGACAGCCTTTGCACCAGGAACGTCCCGGAACGCGGATCAAACAAAAAATGTCCCGGAGGCGACGGCCATATTATTTAATTTCTATATTATTATTAGTATTTACTAATTTTTTACAAAAAAAATGCATCACCAGCATTAGCATAGCGTAGTGGTTATTGCACCCGGTAAGCTAATCACGAGTTCGAATCTCGCCGCGGTTGTAAATAATCTAATGCATTTTGAAAATATTTCCAGATATGCCTAAGTATTGCTTTTGCTGAAAACATTAAATATTTCACTCGAAAAACATCCTCGCGATCTCAGCAGCAAAAAGCCCAGAAACAAACTTTGAATAGATTTATAGCTTAATTTCAACTTTACAGAATTGGGCAAGTTACCAAAATTTCTGTATCATAAGTCGTCGCTTAATTGTCACGATAACATATTGTTATTATATGCATAATTTAAATTGTTCATATCTTAATTACACAGAAATTATTCACTTTTTTATTCAAAATAATAAGTCAGCGTTTGACCACTATCTAACATTTGTAAAGGGTGGGGCGGAAGTAAATAAAAGTAAAAAACTCGATAAGTAGGTATTAGAAAATTATAAATGTTTTTATTTTCTGTATATATTTTAATAATATCGTGGGGGGTGGAGAGGGTAGGGAACGCGGGCGGATAAACTTCGGTATTCCTTCAAAAATCACTCGACTTTTGAAAGTAACTGTTAATTTATATTTGTTACTTATATTAAAAACCATTTTTTTTATTATAAGCTCTGAGCCAGGGTGGGGCAAATGCCCCACCTTGCCCCACTGTGGGTACGCCCATGCTATCTAACACGATGGTAGGTAAGTGACGATGCTGTCTAAGATGTAGCACGCTTTTCTAGAAGATACCTATACGCGTAAGATACCTATACGGGCGCGCGTGATTAGGACGAGATTTCCATACAAAAACCGCCCCCACTCCGCCCGTAATCACGCGCGCCCAACGACTTGAACCTTAGTGAATATAGGCCCAGTTCTCTTTTTGCGAAATAAAAAAAGAACATTTTGTTGTTGTTGTTTAACAACCACTTGTGTACTTAATCTAGGTAAAAAGTGCCTGTATAAAAAATAATACCTTGCATACGCACAGTATATCTAGCGATAAGGTCATCAATGTTTCACTGGAACGTCAATACTTTCAAAATTGACCTCTCATTGCACTTTTTAAACTACAATTTTGAACTCAACTAACTAACTGCGCCCCGCGGTTTTACCCGCGTAAGTCCCGACCTCATGTATATCGAGATAATAAGTAGCCTATGTGTTAAACCAGATCTCTAGCTATATACATACCGAGTTACATTGCAATCGGTTTAGTAGATTTTACGTGAAGGAGAAACAAACACACTAGACACAAACTTTTACATGCGCATTAAAATATTAGTAGGATTATCATTTTTTTCGCTTACCACCTTCATCGTCCGCAACGTCGACATGTCCATTGTCTAATAAGATACTTTCTTAACAAGCCTCTTCATTAAAGAACGACTTCTTTTAGTGCTGCTAGTGGAATTCTGAGCTTGGAGACTCTGAAAGCCTTTGAGAGCCTGAAATGTAATTTATATTTGGTGTAACTAGGTTTTTCCCGCAATTTCAGAGGAGTAGGTAGTAATTGAATTTTTCAAAATCCTTTTTTAACGGATACCTACATCACAGTGGCTATCTGTAAGTCAAATTTTAGCCTGACTCGTCCATTTATTTGGGATGTGCGTTGATATTATATCAGTCAGTCAAAACTTTTTTTTTTTATAGATAACTAGCGACGCAGCCCCGGCTTCGCACTATTATGCTTTATCACTACATAGTATAAAATAAAGTCACTTTTCGCCGTCCCTATTTCCCTTTGTACGCTTAGATCTTTAAAACTACGCAACGGATTTTGATGCGGTTTTTTTTAATAGATAGAGTAATTCAAGAGGAAGGTTTATATGTACAATACATGCATAATATAGCCGTGCGAAGCCGGGGCGGGTCGCTAGTTAAACATAAAAACCTTCCTCTTTAATCAATCCGTTGCGTAGTTTTAAAGATCTAAGCGTACATAGGGACAGACAATGGAAAGCGACTTTGTTTTATACTATGTAATGATAATGACTAGCTGTGCACTGCAGTTTCACCCGTGTAACTTCCGATCCCGCGGGAATATCAGAATGAAAAGTAGCCTAATATGTTAATCCAGGTCTCCAGTTATCTAGATACCGAGTTTCATTGCAATCGGTTCAGTAGTTTTTGCGTGAAGGAGTAACAAACATACACACAAACTTGTACATTTATAATATTAGTAGGATTTTTGGTCAGGATATATCTGTGTGTTTGTTTATACAAAAGAAAACCATTTGTGTTCTATCCGTTGTCTATGGTCACCATATCACAAGCCTAGTAACAGTAACTTAGTTTAGCGCCACATTAATTTCTATCACGCTGCACGCCGAGAGCGATCATGTCAGAACCTTAAAGACCATTATCCCTCAACACCCCTCTTTTCACCTACGCTCACATTAAGTGTAAATCCACGCAATAAATAGTAATAACGCTAAGCAATAGTAACCCTTACAGACATACATTAACTATTGATCTAGTCGTGCCCTTGTGGGTTTACAATTTAAAGCTGTGCCTTTTCTAATAGTACATTTGGGAATTGAAAAATCAGTAGAAAAGAAGCAATATTTAGTTTGAAATTCTAAAGGGGTAGCAACATATAAGTACTGGCATTGTCGCCTCAATCATTTGTTATTAATTCAAAAAGGTCTCTAAAATAAATTCAGTCAAAAATTCAAAAAAGGCTTAAAAGGTATTTGAAATCTAAGCCTTATGTATAGAGGACATTATAAAAACAACAAATTCCACGTAACAAAATCTCGTAAAGTGTCAGGCTAAAGTTTGTCTGTTATGTGGTAAATTAAAAAAATATCTAAAATAATATGATATATTTTTCTATCTAAAATAATATGGATGTGACTTTAATTGCTCCATTTCAAATAATACCTTCAAATATTTGTAATATTGACCTTTGTGAGCGTGATCACATAAAAAAAAAAAAACCCCATGAGTTTCTTGTGCCTTCTTCTCATTGGTGGGCGCGTTCCGAAGGCACACATCCTAACTTAGTTTTTAAGACTATTACAAGTGATCATGTGTATGTAAATACATAAGCATTGAAAGAAATAAAGAAATTTGAAATTTGAAATTTAATAATATAAGTACCTACCGAGAAAACTTGACGCTTTACGAGACTTAATTACATGACATTTGTAGTTTATATCAATAAATAAATAATACTTATACAGGGTTATTGGTAATTATGGCCGTTGAGGGCTGCTTCTGTGCACCTAAACAAACAACTTTTGTTCTACGACTTTTGGAAATTCAAACTTTTTTTTGATAATTTTGAAGTTAGGTTTACCTGAAAATCAGCTGTTTCATACACGGAGAGGTCATTAACCTAAAAATTTTACTTATTTTTTAAGTTTTACCTACTTTTCTTAGTCTGAATGACCTTCGTTTTAATAAATCAGCTGTTTTTCGAATTTAAATAACCTCAAAATTTCATTTTTTTATTTCGATTTTCCAAAAGTCGTAGAACAAAAGTTGTTTGATAAGGTGCACAGAAGTAGCCTTCAACGGCTTGCTAGTATAATTACCAATAACCCTGTATAAATAAATATTGAATTCCACACATCGCCATCTAGCCCCAAGCTAAGTAACTAGACTTGTGTTATGGGTGCTAGACAACGAATATAATTCTATCTTTTGTAAATATATGCTTAAAAATAATACATAGAGACAACCAGACCACAGACGAATATCTAAGCATAAATACCTACTTGTTTGAGGCGGGAACCGAACCCACAACAATGTGTTTGGCAGTCCGGCATAGTGACCATTGTGCCAACTGGGTCGTTATGCATGTCCTCTACACATGTCCATATTGGCCATAGGTTTAAAAATGGCCGAACAACAACTAATATAAAAATGGCTGACCGTTTCCTATGCCAAAATGTAACAACCACTTTGTTTGTTCCCTTTCTACGACCAAACGGCTCGACCGATTTGGATGAATAGAATAAAAAATAAATGTTCAAAAAGGAATGACTCGTGAAGGATTTGAACCTCCGCCCTCCGATGTTCAAGAGTATTTTTATATCGGTGCTCTAACCTACTGAGCTAACGAGTCTTATTTAACAGTTGTGAAAATATCCTACTATTCCAATGTTGTGACGTCACGATGACATCAGCCTGATTATTTTGGTAGCACTTCGGTATTTTGAAGTGACTCATAGTGCATTTTATCGTTAGATATTATCAATACAGTACATTTGGGAATTGAAAAATCAGTAAAAAAGAAACTGATATATTCTAAATTTTTTAGGGTTCCGTACCCAAAACGTAAAAACGTAACGTAAATATTACTAAGACTCCACTGTCTGTCTGTCTGACACCAGGCTGTATCTCATGAACAGTGATATCTAGACAGTTGTCACATATTATGTACTAACTTCTTTGTTTACCAACGACTTACTGGTGCACGGACAAACTCGAAAGAGTTTTTGTTGCACCTTAATTTTGTACTAGATTAAGTTTTTTATACTGGAATAAAATAAATAATAAATAACTGCGTCCCGTGGTTTCACCCGCGTAAGTCCCATTCCCGTGTGAATATCGGGATAAAAAGTAGCCTATATTTTTCAATTCGATCTAGCAGTTCCTGAGATCAGCGCGTTAAAACAAAAAACGGAAGCCCTCAAAGATGAATATTTCTTTCCGTTTTTTGCCACATTTCCCACTGATTCTTCGCTCCTATTGGTCGGTCGCCTTCCTCAATAAATGGACTATCCAACACAAACTTTTTCAAGTCGAACCAGTGGTTTCTGAGATTAGTGCGTTCAAACAAACAAACAAACAAACAAACTCTTCAGCTTTATAATATTAAGTATAGATTTCTATAGCTGCTATAACAACAAATACTAAAAACAGAATAATATAATGTTACGGAACACTTCGTGCCCTAGTCCGAATCGCACTTAGGTTTTTAGGATTACATACCTCAAAAGGTAAAAAAAGGAACCCTAATAAGACGACTTGCTTGTCCGTCTGTCTGTGTGTTTTTTTGCGCGGCTACCATTTAACTCTATGGCAATTGGCAATGCATAGAGGATATAACGACCCAGTTGGCACAATGATCACCATGCCGGACTGCCAAACACAGGGTTGCGGGTTCGATTCCCGCCTGAGACATGTATTTATGCTTACATATTTGTCTATGTGGTCTGGTTGTTTCTATGTATTATAAGTATAAATATATAAAAAGAAAAGCATATTAGTAGTATATCTGTTGTCTAGCACCCATAACACAAGTCTAGTTACTTAGCTTGGGGTTAGATGGCGATGTGTGGAATGTCCTGAAATATTTATTTATTTATAAATACAAACAACAAATGCCATGATACAAAGTGCCAGGTTTGCCTGTATTTTAATTTAAATTAAGATTATTATTTAACCGACTTGAAAAAAGGAGAAGGTTCTCAATTCGACGCGTATTTTTTTTCTATGTTATTGTTCGCCGATTACTCGGAAACGCCTGGACCGATTTGGAAAATTCTTTTTTTGTTTGTTTATTTGCCATACTATATAGGGTACCTTAAGTCTATTACGAAATTAGGACTTGCATACGCGGATTAAATCACGAGGCGTAGCTAGCAATAACACATATTTCTCTTATGCAAAATTGTAGGTAGTTACCCAACAGAATAAAAAATATTTTCAAAAAGGATTAACTCGTGAAGGATTTGAACCTCCGCCCTCCGATGTTCAAGAGCATTTTTATATCGGTGCTCTAACCTACTGAGCTAACGAGTCATATTTACCAATCGCGAAAATATCCTACTGTTCCAATGTTGTGACGTCACGATGACATCAGCCTGATTATTTTGGAAGCACTTGGGTATTGCGAAGTGACGCATAGTGCATTTTAATCGGATACTATCAATACTAGGTTTAGGCGGTGGCTTTGCCTGCATTACCCTTTAATATTTGGCTGACAAGGATCAACAAGGATTTAATATGCGAAAACGTGTAAATGGTGTTGTGCTTTATCTTTCTTTTTATCCTTAGTTGTATATCACTGTATGTTTTCCTATGAAAATAAAATAAAATAAATAAAATAAAATTACCTTCTGATGAGGCACTATCATCATCATCATCCGAGCGATGTTCCCGGTTGCATCCCTCTCGGGAGCCCGGGGTCCGCTTTCCTACTTTTACGCCTCCACATCGTACGATTTTCGGCATCCTGGTTTGTAAGGCCATTTGCACGCATATCACCCTTTACGACGTCAAGACAGCACTGCTTGGGTCTACCCAGTCTGCCACGACCCGGCGGAGGCGCCATGACACCACATTTGTTCCCCACGTAACTAGCCGGTTTTTGCAAGACGTGACCGTACCAGCGTAGGCGACATTCTTGCAATTTATCTGCAATGTCTCGGACATGAAGGCTGCCCCGGATGCGAGAGTTCCTGACGCGATTCTTTCGCGTCACTCCACACATTCCGCGCAACATCTTCATCTCCGTGACACGCAGCTCCTGCTAATGGCGCTCAAGCACTGGCCACGCCTCACTACTATACAAAAGGACTGGTCTAATGATGGTCTATTGATGTTCTGAAGAGGCACTATCCCCCATGCATTAAGATTCTTGTCAGGTCATGACTGATTTAACAGATAAATATATTTTTAGATAAAAGGGGCCACGTGAGGCATCCGCATCCGGTTCCAAAGGAGCCAGTTTGGTCAAGCTATGCTAATCCTGGTTTACCAATGCTTCTTAACAAGATCCTATGGATTATCTTTCAAAAAGTGGCTGCTGGAGTATTGGTTGAAATTTTCGGTAGAGCAGCCACCCATCGGCCATAGATACAGCAGCCACCTGAATCATGGCCGACACTTGGTACACCAGAATAGTTGGAAAGGGAGCCAATAATGCACAATACCTATAAAACACAGCACTCTAATGTTCGCCCCTATAATGTCCGCCCTAATAATTGTTAGCACCATGTCAATAACTATCGGGCCGTACAATAAGGTGTCGCCAATTATCAGGGTGGTCATTTTTTGTCCGGGGTGATAAAACACAGACCTATATTGTACGGGCCTCTAATCTGTGACACCAGTGCTTACAATTATCAGGGCGGACATTATAGGGGTGTACAATAACGTGTCAAACAATATTTACACGGGTCAATAATTTCCGACACTATATTGTACACCCTGATAATTAACAACACCTCGCTGAATGCCAAACTCATGCCTCGTTTGAAGATCTTTCGTTGGTTTAGTTACAAATTCGATCTTCAGTCAAGTCGCTCTGACGAGTGAGTGTTCTTTTTTAAGTTCAAACTCAATTTTTAAGTGAACTGTTACAGAACCGACATGGATAGGTTAGGTTCATGTTAGAACTGCGACCACAACGCACAAGCCGAGCGAGCGAAGCGAGCGGTGCCGCGGCAGCGGCCGGCGAGTGCCAGATCCAAATTCTATCCATGTTCGAACTTTTACATTACTGGTTAGAGTGGCTTTAAAGAATATAAGAAAAAAAATATATCTTTCAAAAATTAAACATCAAAAATAATAACCTAGTCAGTTTTTCTCCTCTAGTAGCATAGACTACTTGCCTACTAAACCTTCCTCAAACAAAGCATCAAGTGCATAGACAAAAGACCGTGGAGGATAGCACCAACTGACCAATAAGAGCGGAGATATCGTTTAGCCAATAGAACGGTGATCACAATTATTGTGCCGTACAATATTGTCTTGAACTGACTTTTCACAACCAACAATTGCACGACACCTTATTGCTCAGCCTGATAAAACACTGCACCAGTGCTTCCAATTATCAGGTCGTGCATTATAGGGGTGTACAAAATCGTAGCGAGCAATATTTACACGTCATGATAATGCACAGGCTGATAATGTATGACACCCTATTGTACAGCATGATGATTCCTAGCACGGTACGCAAATTATATGCCGTGCAATAAGGTGTTGGCAATTATTGGGTTGTACAATCCAGTGTCGGCCATTATAGTAACCCGTTGGAAATTGAGAACACTACTAGCTATAATATGTCTTATCGTCGTTGATAGTCCAAAACCGCGGATCTAGCATTGTACAATACCGCGTATCTACCAAAAAATCAAAAATGAGATTTCGCGCCCTTAGATAGCTGTCGGTGATTGGCGCCGCATTATAAAGACACTTTTTAAATTGACCAATAGACGACGGAATAATTGATGAATAACAATACCGCGGATCTGTCGTTGAACAAGTTACAACATGAATTCCGCGTAACTACGTGAATTGCTAACTGGATGGCAGAATTTGTGTGACGCTCCGTGTAATCAGTTCACGTTGTTACTGTTGACCTGCAAGCCGTCAAGTTGTGCCCTTGCTTAAATGCTAGTGCGCTATACTTATACTTCAAAACTAAACTAGCTGTACACAATTTTACTATCTACAATCTAGGGGCAAATGCCACGAATGCCCCTTAAACTGAAGGGTAAAATCTAAAAAATAAGACCTGTCGTCATGTATGGATCGGAATGCTGGGCCATGAAGAAGAAGGATGAGAGAAGATTGCATGCAGCGGAGATGAAAATGTTGAGATGGATGTATGGAGTAACGAGGATCGATAAAATAAGAAATGAGTATATTAAAGGGAGGCTTAAAGTAGCACCGGTTACTGAAAAAGTAAAAGGGAACCGTTTGAGTTGGTATGGACATGTGATGAGAAGAGAAGAGACGCATGTGACTAGAAGAGTGATGAGTATGAATGTAGAGCGATGGAGAGGAAGAGGACGACCTAAGAAAAGATGGATGGACTGCGTGAGACTAGACATGAGAGAGATGAATGTCAACTATGAGATGACGACTAATAGGAGTGAATGGAAGAAGAAAACATACTGCGCCGATCCCAAATAAATTGGGATGATGAATCTAGGGACAAATGAAGTTATTTGTTATTGGTTTGACGAAACTGCGTGTGTAAAAGCGACAACATATGCCTCGTTTTTGGTTGATTATCTAACGAAATTGTTAGAGAGATCCAAAAGATGTTATCACTTGGAGCGATGGATGCACAGCGCAAAATAAAAATAATGTTCTGGCACACTCCTCAGCAATGGAGAAAAATATAAAGATCACTCAAAAGTATCTTGAAAAAGGCCACACCCAAATGGAGGTGGACTCCGTTGAAAAATGTCGAGATATTTTTGCCATCTCAATACGCATCCATAACAAAAGAAGCCAGAAGAAGACCTTTTCCATACACAGTTGTACAAGCAGACCACACTTTCTTCAAAGATTACAGTGCCAGAAGGTTTCAAGTTTACGATTCCATAAGACCTGGCCGTGGGGGTCGATGACGGATGTGTTGTTGATCTTCGTGTCCTAAAATATAATCCTAACGGAACAATAGAGTATAAAAATTATTTTCAAATCGATTTTAGCCCCTTACCTCGAAGACCTAGAATAACAACGCTGTCTAGCGTTCCTCCTTAGTATCCGTCCAGGTTACCGATACAAGAAACTAAGTATGACCACTTACAGCAACTGAAATCTGTCATCCCTAGCGATTGCCACGCATTTTATGATAATCTACATTTATACGAATTTAATTTTTAAATTAAATCAATTATATATTAAGTATCAAAACAATTTAAAAATTGTTTCGATACTTTATAAATAATTGATTATAATGGAAACTGTATTGTTTTTATATTATAACTAGCTTTGCTCCGTGGTCTTACCCTCATAAGTCCTGAACCCATGGTGACATCAGGATAAAAATTAGCATAAGTGTTAATCCATGTCACAAGCTATCTACGTACCAAGTTTTATTGCAATCGGTTCAGTAGTTTTTGCGTTAAGGAGTAACAATACAAGTTTATAACATCAGTGGGATAGTGCGATTTCGCGTAAGTACAAAAAAAAAATCTACATCCAAGTGAATCAATACAGCGTAAGTGATTTTGTCACAAAACTACTGGAGTTATTGACTTTAAAATAAGTCTGTAAGGTAAAAAAGAACAAAATGAGTCTAAATTCCAGTTCATTCAATAATTGGCTTGTTAGTTTTTACAAAAATTAGTTTTTTCGCCCTCCTGTAAAATTAGCCAAACTGTACATACGCGCTATTAACCAATGCTAGATACGCGGTTTTGGACTATCAACGACGTTATGGCCTTTTGCATCCAATTAAGACGATTTCTACAGAACCAGCAACTTTAATAATTATTTAAGGCCTGGGATATTGTATTAGATGGCTTGGCCTAGTACCCTCCCACCTCTCAGCTTAGCCGACCGTATCCAGAGGAAAAAACCCGTCAATACGTCTGGAGACAACTAAGCTACGGGTTTCATCACAAACATACTTTTAAATATTATTAGTAAGGACGGTGCAATCTGGTGATAAAATATTTATCGGCATGCTTCCAAGATAATCAGGCTGATGTCATAATGACGTCATAATATTGGAACAGAAGCTTATTTTCAAAGGTTTCCAATAAGACTCGTTAGCTCAGTAGGTTAGAGCACCGATATAAAAACAGTATTGAACATCGGAGGGCGGAGGTTCAAATCCTTCACGAGTCATTCTTTTTGTTTTCGGATTTTTTTTTAATACTAGAGACCCGCTCCGGCTTCCCACGGGTTGCAAAGCACACCCACACTTTTCTGTCATAATTCAGCTAATTTTAATAAATTTTACACATAGGTACCCCTTCCTCATGTCCATTGGTGAAAACAGTATGAAAATCTGGTGTCAGTAGTATAATATTAGTTTAGCGGATTCAGACCTCAGGTTCAGACAGACTGAAAGATGCGACGACGGAGGGACTTTGTTTTATAATAAGTATGCATATAGATAGAAAAAAAAATAAGGCTGCATTTAGACCGTCACGTAGTGGTTGCTGTAAAAGGACATAGAAATCGGGGCATTCTTCAGTAAAGATGGCGTGATGATCTTAGACCCCTTCGTCCAAATCTCACAAATAGGTATAATTATTTCAACAGCTAGTTACCGTGTTTTTCTTGACAACAATAGCCACTCCACCACCTCGGCCTGGTCTTGCGCCAGCTGGACGTGGTACCCGACCCACCAGGCATCTGTCCTGGGATCGAGGGACTGGAGGCTCCGGCTCATCGTCTTCATCAGATGCTGGTGAAACAATTGTTTAAGGTGTTAAAACACGTCCCGATTTGATTGGGTTCAACATCAAATTTCGAACAAGTGCGAGTTGAACTCCCGCTCGAAGGGTTCCGTACGATGTTGTATTTCAGCCCCACTTATATTTTTTTTCTGTTTCTAGTTGTTGTTGTTTTAATAGCGACAATAGATACATAATCTGTGAAAATTTTAACTCTCTGGCTATCACGATTCATGAGATACAACCGGATGACAGACGGACAGACAGGCAGACGTACAGACGGACGGACTAACAGTGAAGTCTTAGTATATATATATAGGGTCCCATTTTCCCCCCTCAGGAACGGTACCCTAGATCGGGCCAATCAAATTGGGACGTGTGTAAACACCTAGATATTTTGTTTGGAACGAATAGGCTCCAAAACTACTAGACCGATTTTGATGCAATTTGGTAATGATACATTGATTCACTGAGAATAGCACATGGTACTTTTTATCCCGAGATTCCCACGGGATCAGAATATTTCATATGGCAAGTTGGCATAACTTATAACATTAGAACCACGCCATGTGACCTAACGAATGTAGTTCTATATAGAACATATAGGCATAACTTATAACATTAGAACCACGCCATGTGACCTAACGAATGTAGTTCTAAATAGAACTACATTCGTCGTTAGTTCTATATAGAACTACATTCGTTAGGTCACATGGCGTGGTTCTAATGTTATAAGTTATGCCAACTTGCCATATGAAATATTCTGATCCCGTGGGAATCTCGGGATAAAAAGTACCATGTGCTATTCTCAGTGAATCAATGTATCATTACCAAATTGCATCAAAATCGGTCTAGTAGTTTTGGAGCCTATTCGTTCCAAACAAAAGAATCTTTCCTCTATTAAATTAGTGTAAAGATGTAGAAAGATAAATGTATGGAATTTCACGCGCCCAAATCCTCATGGCCCAAGTCCTCGTAGCCAATGAGGATCAAATACAGTTCTGGTTTATAACGCTACACAGGTATACGTTTTACAAAGATTTTTTTGAAGATTTTGTGACAAAAGCAATGGCAAATTATTTGGTATGATATGGCCATGATTTGGTCTTTTATGGTTTGACTGTTATCAGATGTAGCAGTTGGAACCAACGGGCTAACGCGCCTTCAAGCAGCAGAGGGAGCATTAATTCTGTCTTTAGCACTTTGACAGTCCCCATACAAAGGCTAAAATTGCTTCCGTGGAGTCCATTTGCGTTTGCAATTGCGTTAGTTGCGTTTTTTTTTTCAACGAATGGGGTTTGTGGTCCATATTTATTTATGTGGTACCCGGACTTGTACGGCTTGTCATCCCGAGACTGTCAAAGTGTTAACGTGAAAGAAAGCGTCTTTTATCTACTGAAGGCGCCTGAAGATACTGAAGATTGTATTGTGTTTTAACAAGAAAGAAAACGTGAGTTATCTGCTGGGAACTTTAGAAGCTTTAAACTTTAGAGCTTGCTTAAAATAAAACGAGATTAACTCTACAAATCCCGACATTGACATATTCAATGGCTCAATAGGCTCAAACGGTTACAGAAGTAAAGTGCTGAAATGCTTTGGTTAGTCCTAGTCTTCAACTTAATTTAATCCCTAAGTTTAATCTTTAAGAAGTTTGTATTTTAATCAGTAACTGGAACTTTAAACCTTAAAATTGAGGGGACGATGGAAGAAGAGAAAAAGAAAGAAAGAGCGACTTACATTCTCTCTCCCTATCATGCTTCAGTATCCCATGGAGCTTATACTTCACTCGCTGGCTACTTCTGCTGCGGACCTCCGACTCCGAGCGCTCAGGCTCTGAGCGACTGTGCAGTTTGCATTTCTTTTTCTTCACATTGCCGTTTGAGTATTTTAGTATGCTGGAAGATTTACAGGAGTTATGAATCCATAGCAACGCGAGGTTACTCTATAGGCTTACGCCAAAGGCTTGGCAGTTGAACTCTTGTCATCTGATGGTAAGTGACGTTGAGGTCGAGGATGTAGCATGCTCGCTTAGAAGGTGCCTATTCACTCTAGACTTAATGACTCCCAAGAGTCCCAAGGTCCTTGTTGTTTTAAGGGAACAGAGTTAAAGACCCAATACAAGCTACGTATCCATGGCTACTTCTGGCTACCCTAGCTCCCCAAATAGAGTAGCCACTGGCTACTGTCTATCACAAAAAAAGGTGTGGCACCTTACACGTGTACATTTTATTGGCTACTGTGGATACGTCGCCAGGACGCCAGGGTATCCATTCTCCACGAAGCGCCACTTCGTCTTTTGTGGCTACGCTTCCAAATTCGTCACCAATTTGGAAGCGTAGGTGAATTAACTTCCATTATTTCAATACAAATTATTTGGATACGTAGCTACGGCGGGCGACCTGGTGAAGTAGGACCTAAGTCAGACTGACTGACTGAAAAGAAAGAAAAAAAACCGGCCAAGTGCGAGTCCGACTCGCACACGAAGGGTTCGTTCGTACAGCCTTACTTAAATATATTTATTTTGTTTTTATGATTTTTTGTGATTTCAACTGTCTAGCTATCTCGGTTCATGAGACATACCCGGTGACAGACAGACGGACAGACGGACGAAGCAATACATCCTACTTCCTACTAATATATTATAAATGTGAAAGTTTGTGTGTGCGTATGTGTGTGTATGTATGTTTGTTACTCTTTCACGCAAAAACTACTGGACCGATTGTGATGAAACTCGGTATCTAGATAGCTGGAGACCTGGATTAACACATAGGCTACTTTTTATCCCGATATTCCCACGGGACCGGGACTTCCGCGGGTGAAACTGCGGGGCGCAGCTAGTAAGCAATAAATGGTGATTATAACAGTGAAGTCTTAGTAATAGGGTCCCGTTTTTCCCCTTTGGGTAAGGAACCCTAAAAAGTGAGAGTGTTCTTACGAGAATTTCTTCTTCTTCTTCACATTTTCAACAGAACTGCCAGTATCCGTGTCTTCAGAATCCGTATACATGTACGGTAACTTACCCATTTTTGTAAAACGGATCAAATTTTTAAATTTAAAAACCTGTTGTGAAATTAATTCGTTATTTTAGCATGGTTATGTTTGTAGTGTTTTTTATTTGAAAAGTAACATTTTAAGTGAATATTTTTTGATTTTTTTCTAGATAAATTTGGTATTTGGCTGGTATTTGGATGGATTATCGAAAATAAAAATCGTACGTCAGTGGGATGGATAGATGACGGATTGATTTTGTCATCTTGGCGCCGCGATCGAAAAAAACATTGCTAGCAGAAGTTTCTAATCTATGTTTCTAATATCTTTGTGGAGTTTTTGTTGGCAGGGGTTTTTGAGCCAAAGGTCAGAATGTCTTGTTTGGATAATTCTATGTAATAAAAGCTATGCAATAGCTTAAAATACCCTCAGAACAATAACTAAAGCAAATAAAACCACAGAAAGGTGACAGATACATTTTCTGCCTAGGTACTCGAAAATCAAAAATGTCAGTGAAAAGGCAGTAAAATATTATTAGTTACTTTGACACTGGCTATAAGCACAAGTTCTGCGGAGTCAAAAGAAAAAAGAAAAAAAGACTTTAACGTAGGTACTTAAAGTGAAAGGGTACCTGTAGTTATTGTTCTGAGGTTTCCTCCCTGGATAATGACACAAGCACAAATATTTTTGTGCCAAAAAACCTATAACTGCCATGACTATGCCCCTATGTTTTGGTTTTTTTCATTTTCTAATTATCATAGAAATTAAGATATAAAAAATAAAAAAAAATAAAAAAAAACAAAAAATAGGGTCATGGTCATGGCAGTTATAAGTTTTATGCACCAAAAATATTTGCTCTAGTGTCATTATCCAGGGAGAAAACAGTCGACTACGTTTGTAATAGTTTGTATGGAAAAAGCCCCCGGTACCCTTTCCTCTTAATAGTAATTTATAACTTAGGTTTGCAGGATTGTTTTTAGTAGCCTAAATTAATTATTCAAAAAGTTTTAAAACGTTTAACATTCCAGTATCGTATCATTTTGTCTTAGAAAATCACAGTAAAATAAATTAATTTGATGTAAAATAACGGGAACACTTTCCCGCCGTTCGTTTTGAATTTAGAATCTTGTGTTCAATTTACAAAATTAACTTTGCTTTCGTACTTGTACATTTTAGATAAGTTTCTGCCTAGGATATTATTTGGACTTTAATGTCTTAATATATATAAATCTCGTGTCACAATGTTTGTCCTCAATGGACTCCTAAACCACTTAACCGATTATAATAAAATTCGCACATCATGTGCAGTTCGATCCAACTTGAGAGATAGGATAGCTTACATCCCGATATTCCCACGGGATCGGGAGTTACGCAGGTGAAACCGCGTAGGGCAGCTAGTAAAATTATAAGTACCTAGTAAATCTATTGATGCGGTGGTCGCATAAATATTTTATGTAGGTTTATATTAAATTAATTGTTTTTGTAAAAAAAATAAGTTAATAAAGTAAAGATTTAATAAGACATTTAAGTTTTTAATAATTAATTGTTATTTCTGTACGAATATGATGTATGTGCAAAGAAATATATTTTATGTATATACAATTGTTAAGTAGATTTTGTCACTACCCTATGAATCAAAGTCGATCGAAAAAAAAATAGAAGACAATTCAAAAATTATGCGATTCTTAAATAAAAATCGGAAATAGGCTCTATCCGGTACGTAACCGCAGTAGAGACGTAAAAACATCTTGTTAAAATCAAAGAGCTCTCATTTTAATAAATTAATTATAGAATTGGTTAGTCTATGAGTACATTAAACTTACTAACTCAAAGAGGTTATAGTTTAGCAACATTCGTTACAAATTATGACATATTTATGACGTCGATCTGTCGTTTGGCTTTTACAAGTGACACCCGGACTCTTCTGACTGATTTTAATTAAATTGTGATTTAACGCGAGTGAGCGCACTCGCGTTAAAGAAGCACTAGGTAGCGACCTAGTACCACCTACCTACTGCCGCAAACTACCCAATCCGTCTTGTACCATAAAACCTACCAGTTCCTACCTACAGACCATTTCCATCCCAAGGTTGCCTGGAAGAAATCTCTTTAAGCGACAAGGTCGCCTGTTTGTACTATATTTTAGTTAATAAGCTGTTAATTTACTTAGATTTATTTTTGAATGCACTATTATGCCTATTTGTTGCGTTGCGTTATATATATCTTTTGGTTAGTAACCGCTTATTGAGGTACAAACCATCGCGGGATAAAAAGACGATTACCACCTGTAAAAAAAAATTTTGGCCAACATCATTCGTATGAAATATATTTTCATTCATAATATCAACTTCCTGCAATAATACACTTGGCAGCGACATTGTTGTTCCAAAATTTAAACGACGTTCTATTTTTAAAATGATAGTGACAGACGACAGATATCCGACAGCTTTGGTAGCCACACAGCCATGTCACATAAGACATAACATATCGTCGTGCGTCCAACAATGTCTGACAAGAAAATTGGATATTATCTTTTTATTTTCTAGTTGAAATGGCGTCTCAAACCATATTATTTACTGTTATCTGATGTCGTGGAACAAAATTAGATTTTGAATGATGGTTATCTACTTTTCGGATATACCTACAATTAGGTATATAAAATAAAGATCGAAACTTGATCGTGAAAATTGACCGGTTAAAATCAATTTATAATTAATAAATAGTGACAACTTTCAAACAAAATCACATCAGTAATAATGTTTAATCGTAAAATCACCTTCTATATTTTTTTAATTTAAATAAATTCATTTTTATTTTTATTTTTTAATTGTAGGTTTAATTGTACCTACCTACTTTTAATGTTGAAAATATAATAATTTAAGTACGTATTTAATTACATTGTGAATATAATATTTTGCTAATGTACTTAATAAGATGCGAAGATAATAAGACCTACCTGCGAGTAATAAATAAATAGATTTATATAATAATAAATCATTTATTTCAGAAATTACATTCCATATATTACAGAGGCCAACACAAAGGTAAAAAAGGTAATAAGGGCCACTTGCAAGGTTTATTAAATAAATATTTGCTTTATTGTCAATCTGAAAAACAATTCATTTGTTTATTTTCTTGTTATTTGTCATTTAAATCAAGGTTTCCAAAAAACCTTTATTGGCCTTGTGAGCCCTACCTTATTATGAGAACAAATGATTTTAAGTAGGTAAGCATTCTAGTTCTGTTATAATTTGCCTAGCCTGCATTTTCTTTATTTTCTTTTTGGTTACGGTATTACGTATTCACTAAATTTATACGAAAATGAAAAATAAAAACATAAAAAAGGATTGACTCGTGAAGGATTTGAACCTCCGCCCTCCGATGTTCAAGAGATTGTTTATATCGGTGCTCTAACCTACTGAGCTAACGAGTCGTACTGGCATTTGTCGAAAACAAGCTTTGGTTCCGGTGAAATGACGTCATAATGACATCAGCCTTGGCCGCGCGGACTCGGTGAACAGCTAGTTATTTTGTGTGAGTGATTCATAGTTTTTTGTATTATCTACGCTTGAATGAATCAAGTATTGCTTTTACTAGATAAACAACAAATAATCAAAACATTAGGTAATTATTATTATAAGTGTACCTTAATCATCAATATCTTATCTTAATATATATAAATCTCGTGTCACAATGTTTGTCCTCAATGGACTCCTAAACCACTTAACCGATTATAATAAAATTCGCACACCATGTGCAGTTCGATCCAACTTGAGAGATAGGATAGCGTACATCCCGATATTCCCACGGGATCGGGAGTTACGCGGGTGAAACCGCGGAGGGCAGCTAGTACCTATTATATGAACTAGCTTTTGCCCGCGACTTTTTTCCGCGTAGGATTTGAAATTTACCAAAATTTAGAAATCAGACATATTTATTAAGTAACTGTGTTTTATTAATGTTAGGTTTGTAAGAAATTAGGTAGTTTTTAGGGTCCCGTATCTCAAAAGGTAAAAATGAACTTTTATAAGATCACTCTCTTGTCCGTCTGTTTTACAAACCTAACAGCTATTCTGCATCAGAGCTTCATAGTTAATTTAAACTTATTAAGTAGGTATTTCATTTTAAAATTTATGTCAAATTTAGTACTTACGATCCGTCTATCTATTGGTTTAGGAAATAATTATAAAAGCAAGTAAAATAATGCATACAATTTTATGCTAAAAATTACCAAAAATGTAATGATTTATTAGACACTGATAATATGCACAACAACCAGTGCGAAGCCATCGAAAAAAATAATACATCCTATGCACTAATGTGAAAGCACCTTTTTGCAACTTTTTCATCCACGACTCGATTTGTATTTGGAACACAATCAGGAGCCTTTTTAATTAGGAACTCCATTCATCAGCTCCAAAAGAGGTTTTGATTCGTTAAGAATTTAGGCATTTCTTTCGAAGATTTCTGAGTTTCGAGATTCTGTACTTACAGTTAAAAAATCGAGGTTTTAATGGGAGAATGAGTTTCAGAAGGAATGCGAAAAATATATGTAGGTACCTACATACTCCGTGTGTTCCGTGTTTCGTTAGTTCGGGCAATTGCACAGCAAGACCGAAACCGGGTAACAAAAAACCGGTTAATATCGTTCATAAACCGGTTAAATTCCATTCATCACATAACCGGTTTATTATATTATGAACGGTTATGAAACTGATCGAAATGATGTCAATAACCCACAGAGGTAATAAATATTCAATAACCTGTTAATACAGATAACGGAACGCTTACCGATATTAAAAGCTGAATAAACCGGTTAAACTCAGAAATACTGACGCTGGGTGAGTATTTGAATCGCGCTGCGTTCTTTAGGTAAGTGAGTCGGATGAGCATATTGGATGAGTCTTTATTTTTTAAATTAACCGGTTAATTTTCTCGCTAAATCGGTTATTATTAATTTATAGGTAAACCGGTTTGGGTGTAAAACTGGTTTTTAACTTTAACTGGTTGAAACCGGTAACCGAAACCTTTAACCGAAATTGATTCAGCTCGGGGTTGATGACCAAAACCGGTTCTATTACCCGACTACGGCGAAGCCAAAAGGGAGGGTTATGTGTTTGACCTGTATGTATGTATGTATGTTCATCTGTTCCCACCTAAATTCAAAACTACTTACTATAATTCAACAAATGACGTATCGTTAGAAGCGTCTCAATGATCCGCTTTCATCCTTTTTTATTTTTTTTATACAGGGTTATTGGAAATTATAGTAGCAAGCCGTTGAGGGCTACTTCTGTGCACCTTAACAAACAACTTTTGTTCTACGACTTTTGGAAATTCGAAAAAGAAAATGATAATTTTGAGGTTACCTATGTAAATAAGAAAAACAGCTGATTTTTGAAAAAAAAGGTCATTCAGACCAAGATCAGTAGATGAAACTTAAAAAAATAAGTAAAATTTTAAGGTTACTGACCTCTCCGTGTAAAACAGCTGTTTTTCAGGTAAACATAACCTCAAAATTTTCGAAAAAATGATCGATAATCCAAAAGTTGTTTGTTTAGGTGCGCAGAAGTAGCCCTCAACGGCTTGCTAGTATAATTTCCAATAACCCTGTATATTATTTTATAGTTTTAGTTTATAACCGGTTTCCGAGCGAGTTTTGGCGGGAACGAGCCAACAACATGTCGTGCTGCAGTTTTATTTACACGAAACTTAGTTGTAAACCGAGTTCAATTGTATAATTCCGGTGGAAAGTTATCTAATTTAGTTCTGTGAAAGTGCACAAGTGTAGTGAAAGTAAAAATCAGTGTCAAACATGGACTTTTCTCGTTGCCTCCAAAATCTCCTACAAGTTTATAGTAAAGTAGCCACCGCTTTACTATGACCCCTGACTTGACAAACTGTGACTTGACGACTTGACCATCTTGAAACACTTTGAGCCCGATTTCTGTAAATCGGGCCATAACTTGATGCAAAATATTACTTGATACTGGCTATATGCACAAACCGTGCGAAGCCATAACTGAAGAAAAAAAAAAACCGGTTTCCGATCCCTGTATAAAAGAAACGCATTAAATTCAATATAAAATGTGTAATGTATGTCCACCACGAGCTTCAGTTCAGCTCGGCATCCGGTGAAGACATGCGATTACAGAATGCATCATATTACTTCCGACTCATGGACGCGTACCGCGAATATATGCAGTACCGTTTGCAGAACAACATTACAATTTAAAAGCAGGGATCGGAACCGGTTAACAAAAACCGGTTAATATCGTTCATTAACCGGTTAAATTTTGTTCCTCACATAACCGGTTAATTGTTTGAACGGTTATGATACTGACCGAAATGATATCGGTAACCGGTTAGTACAGAGAACGGAACGCTAGCCGATATTAAAAGCTGAATTAACCGGTTAAACTCAGAAATCAACTACTACTATCAACTAGATACAATAGATGGCGTACTATTGAACCTAGAGAAATAAATTTAACCGGTTAATTTTGCTCGCTTAATCGGTTATTATTTATAGGTAAACCGGTTTCGGGTGTAAACCCGGTTTTATGCTTAACCGGTTAAAAACCGATAACCGAAACCTTTAACCGAAATTGATTCAGCTCGGGGTCAATGACCGAAACCGGTTTTAAAAATTAACCGGTTTCCGATCCCTGTTTAAAAGGGCCGGGCGCTCTCTCCATACAAACATAGTCGACTGTTTCCTCCCTGGACACTAGAGAAAATATTTTTGCAGCATGAAACTTCCAACTGCCATGACATTTTGTTGGTGTCATGGCAGTTGGAACAAACAAATGGTCAATACAAATTGACCATTTGTATTTTTATTTTTTAAATCTTAATTTCTATGATAATTAAAAAATGAAAAAAACAAGACATAGGGGCATAGTCATGCCAGTTATAGGTTTTATGGCACAAAAATATTTGCTCTAGTGTCATTATCCAGGGAGGAAACAGTCGACTACGTTTGTATGGAGAGAGCGCAGGTACCCTTTCACTTTAATTAATATTAGAAGAGGAATGATTTAATTGTTTGTATGTTTGCATTGAATAGGCTCCAAAACTACTGAACGGATTTTTAAGAAACTTAGTATGAGGATACACTGATTCAGGTATTCCCACGGGATCGAAAGTTTTAGTTAATATATTTATCTTTACTAGCGACCCGTCCCGGCTTCGCACGGCTATATTATGCATGTATTATACATATGAAACTTCCTCTTGAATCACTCTATCTATTAAAAAAAACCGCATCAAAAAGATTTGATTTTAAAGATTTAAGCATACATAAGGATATAGGGACATAGGGACAGAGAAAGCGACTTTGTTTTATACTATGTAGTGATTAAACAAAAAACTTTTAGGACGAATAAAAAAATGAGTCAGCTTGCATTCCACTAGTCGCTGTTACAATCGATGATCACTTAAACAAATAAACGCGTCATTCAAGTAAACGAAGATTTCAAAGAATTTCTAAGTTCATATCATACCTAAATACCTTTATCAAACTAAGGTTATTTTAAACAGGATTTTTACCGTGTTTTAACAGTATAAATAACCATGGAATTTAAAAATAATTTCCCTATCAAACTTTTCACCAAAATACGAAAAAAGAAAAGCCCCTCCGGAAACCTGCGTGGCTAGAAAATGTCTCTATTCAAAGGGAAGCCCTGAAACGTAATACCAACTCGTAAAAATATATAGCACGGCCCAAGTCGATCTACTATAAACTTATCACAAAAGAACTCTATAAGAAAAGAGATTCTTTCAAATAAAATTATTGGAAAAAATAGCTAGGTTTAACCTATCGGTCAAAGATCACGAGATGAGGCATTTTTATTTTATACTAGCGACCCGCCCCGGCTTCGCACGGCTGTATTATGCATGTATTATATCTAAAAACCTTTTTCGTTAATCACTCTATCTATTAAAAAAAACCGAATCAAAATCCGTTGCGTAGTTTTAAAGATCTAAGCATACATAGGGACATAGGGACGGCGAAAAGTGACTTTTTTATATACTACTAGCTGCGCCCCGCGGTTTCAATAATAATAACCGCGTAATAATTTTCTACGCAATTTTCTTTCATAAGAACCTTCTCCTGACAATAACAAACACAACAAAAAAAGAATTGGCCAAATTGGTCCAGGCGTTGTTGAGTTATGCGCTTACCAACACATTTTGCGATTCATTTTTATATTTAAGAATATGTAAAAAATCGAATGAATTTTTACGTAGTCACCGAGTAGTAGGTAGGTAGGTATTAAATTTTTATGATTTTGTGTTTGGTTACTATAATATCTATCTATAGACAGGTACCTTCGATCAAAGTGTCTTTGTATATTGAGGTAATCTTCAAAACTACTGAACAGATTTTCATAATCGTTTTACAGATGGAAAACTGCATTAATTATGAAAGTTTTTGTGTATATTTGTTAAGTCTGAGAATCGAACAACATCAATTTTTCATCCTTTATTATTTTTGTATAAGGCAAAACAACGTTTTCCGGGACAGTAAGTTTTAAATAAATGTCTAAGTAGGTACCTATGTAAAGTCTATATAAAATTTGAAAAAAAATGACGTTATGTACTTATGTTATGGCTTTGCCTTACCCCACCTTGTATAAGTCGCAATAAGAAAGCAATAAGAATCTTGCTCTTACAATTTTATCAGGCGTTTTTTTTTTAATTTATACATTTAGTTTAATGTTCTGTCACCTCACTTGCTCTTCATCTTCCTCATTATAAAATTTGAAAAAAATGACGTTAATGTTATGGCTTTGCCTTATACCCCGCCTTATATAAGTCGCAATAAGAAAGCAATAAGAATCTTGCTCTTACAATTTTATCAGGCGTTTTTTTAAATTTATACATTTAGTTTAATGTTCTGTCACCTCACTTGCCCTTCATCTTCCTCATTGTAAAAACCACGTTATAAAATAAATTTGTAAAAACATTTTGGGATATAATTTCTGCACCATATATTATTATGTTCGTAAACAACTTACATAATCACTACATAGTATAAAACAAAGTCGCTTTCTCTGTCCCTATGTCCCTATTTCCCTTTGTATGCTTAAATCTTTAAAACTATGCAACGGATTTTGACGCGGTTTTTTTAATAGATAGAGTGATTCAAGAGGAAGGTTTACATAAATAATACATGCATAATATAGCCGTGCGAAGCCAAGACGGGTCGCTAGTTTAATATAAAAAAAATAATTTCGTCCTTTTTCTGCCGACGGTAGGTACTACCAGGACCTACATAATCTATACTTCAATTACAGGTGGCATGTGCTTGTATTCGAAGTCGAACGCATCGCTGAGCCATTGCATCGTGCACTTAATCGAGCACCTGCATTGAACTGGCATGTAGGTACTGTCATTCAGCTTCCTTGGTAAACATCCTCGCCCACTACGCTGTTTATGGAAGTAACTAGAAGTAAGGCATAGTTCACGTAAGGTGCCGGTTGGCAGTTGGCGGCAGTGAACGGTTTTATTTCCGTTCACTGGTTGGCGGTAGGTGGATAACTTGCTGCGATCTCGGTAGAGGAATCATACCCGACCGTCATACAGTGCAAACTAGTAGGTAAGGAGGGTAGATGCTAAATCTGACGCTGCGAATTATGTTATGATTTAAAGCTTGTTTTAATTCTCATTTCTGTAATTAGCCGTAGTGTATTGTTCTATGAAATAAAACATTTTTATTATAGTCTTCTAAAAACTGTTTTCAGAATTTTTGGGGAAAATTAAAAGAAATCAGCTCAGACTCGAACTAAAACTGGTCCTCAAACTCGACGTCAAACTCGATGTCAAACTCTGTTGTCTGTGAGGTATTTAATTAGGTACTACCCTCAGAACAATAAAGAGTAAGTAACTATGAATATTATTTCACGACAATACCTAAACTCTGGACAGAACTGACAGAAGGATAAGAGATTTACTTGACACATTTTCAACCCAATACTTATTAGTAAAAATACCAGATTTAAAAGTAAGTAGGTCTGATAAATTGTCTGGCTATAACACAAGCCTAGTAAAAATATCCTGCATTATTTTTTTATTTATTAAATAAGTATCTATACTTGTCTTAATCACTGCATAGTGTATAACAAAGTCGCTTTCTCTGTCCCTATGTCCCAATATCCCTATATCCCTTTGTATGCTTAAATATTTAATACTACGCAACGGATTTTAATGCGGTTTTTTTAATAGATAGAGTGATTCAAGAGGAAGGTTTATATGTATAATACATGCATAATATAGCCTTGCGAAGCCAGGGCGGGTCGCTAGTCCTATTAATATTATAAATGTGAAAGTTTGTGTGTGTGTGTGTGTGTGTGTGTGTGTGTGTGTGTATGTATGTTTGTTACTCCTTCACGCAAAAACTACTGGACCGATTGTAATGAAACTCGGTATCTAGATAGCTGGATACCTGGATTAACACATAGGCTATCCATATTTTTTATCCTGATATTCCCACGGGATCGGGACTTACGCGGGTGAAACCGCGGGGCATAAATTATAAAGCTGAAAGTGAAAGTGTTTGTTTGAACGCGCTAATCTCGGCAACTACTGGGTCGAATTGAAAAAATATTTTTGTGTTGGATAGTCCATTTATCGAGGAAAGCTATACGCTACTTTTCTTTTGATATTCCTACGGGAATAGAACATATGCGGGTGAAACCGCGGGGTACAGCTAGTATTTTTACAAAGTTCAAAGTCTCGGTTGACTGATAAATCAACGCAGTTTAAACCGCTGCCTGTTAGTGCTAAAGACATTTTCAGACCATGCATGTGTCCTTTGTAAAGTGCAAAGTCCCAGGCAGAAGCTAGTTTGTATACAAAAGTCGTTCGAAGCCATTGTTTGAAGAAAAAAAATGGTCGCGTGTACTTATTTTGTACGCGCGTGAGAAGTTATACGTCCGTCTGTCTGTCCGTCCATCCACCATCCCATCCCAACCCATCCCACCCCAACTCATCCCATTCCAACTCATCCCATGCCAACTCATCTCTTACCAACTCATCCCATCCCAACTCATCCCATCCCATTTAGTAGGTACAGTCGGCAACAAACGTTGAGGCCCACCGTAGGGTTCTTAATCCAGCCAGGGTCTTTTGGCCGTGGGCTGCAGCACAAAAATCCGTCTGCCCCTGATTGAAAGCTATGATTAAGCGGTTTGCTTCTCGGACAGCTTCAACATGTGAATTTTCCGTGTGACGGTGCTGCTCGCGCATCATAAAAATTAACTCTCATCATCTATACTTAATTAATTATTATAAAGCTGAAGAATTTGTTTGTTTGAAAAATATTATAAAGCTGAAGAGTTTGTTTGTTTGTTTGAACGCGCTAATCTCAGGAACTGCTGGTTCGAATTGAAAAATTATTTTTGTGTTGGATAGTCCATTTATCGAGGAAGGTTATAGGCTACTTTTTATCCCGATATTCCCACGGGATCGGGAGTTACGCGGGTGAAACCGCGGAGCGCAGCTAGTCATCTATACTAATATTATAAAGCTGAAGAGTTTGTTTGTTTGTTTGAACGCGCTAATCTCAGGAACTGCTGGTTCGAATTGAAAAATTCTTCTTGTGTTGGATAGTCCATTTATCGAGGAAGGTTATAGGCTACTTTTTATCCCGATATTCCCTCGGGATCGGGAGTGACGCGGGTGAAACCGCGGAGCGCAGCTAGTTTTTTTATAACGCGCCTAAAGAAGTATAACTTCTATAATGAACTTATTAGATAACTAATGATCCACAAAGTAACATTTCTAAGGGATACCTTATCTAAGTTTACCTCTAACCTTAAATTAAGCTGCCATTTAATTCAACTATCACGTGGGGCCCTGATTTGTGAAGGCACTCAAGAAAGTGCTTCATGTAACAGGGCCCTCGTAAATCTGAGCACCTAATTTATAGACTACCCTCCAAGATTAAATGGTTAACTTGATGAGCTGTACTTGTGGGAGAGTGAGAGAGACGTGGGAAGGGAGGGTTCTGTAGAATATTATTATAAAAAACTTTTACACATAAATGTACCTACATTAAGTAGGTACATTGTGTCATTCTAAATAACATTCCTTCTAACGGTACCCAGTAACATCTATACCTACTAATATTTTATAGCTGAAGAGTTTGTTTGTTAGAACGCGCTAATCTCAGAAACTACTGGTTTGCTACTGGAATTAAAAAAAATACTTTTGTGTTGGATAGTCCATTTATCGAGGAAGGCTATAGGCTACTTTTTATTGATATTTCCACGGGATCGTACGAACATTGTGTTATTGAATACGAATTCTGGATGAATTTTGTTTCTGACGGTACCAAGTATAATTTCGATAAAAAAATGGACATTTGGCCCGCAGATCAGTTTTTTCGTGGGCGTGATGGACCCTAACTTAGATAGTTAGTTTTTTTGATTAGTAGGTACCTTAGACTCGTTCCTCGTGGGCCTTATGTATGTTTACTCTTCATTTATAGTACCTATACATACCTAATTGTTTTTTTAAATAGGCCTTTAGGGCCGTTTCCTAAACTTTAGACACACCGAAAACTGCTAAAAGAAGTTGCGTGCCCGATTTTGACAATATTTTCGTAGCCAAAAATTGAACGCGTTATATTTGCAAAAAAAAAGTTATCAATCGCTAGCCTATTATTATCTTATTTATTATTTTATTTTATTTATTTTTTATGTAAGTAATCATTTTGCGTTTAGTTTTTATGGTGCAATAAAGTGTTTCTATCTGTCTATCTATTAAAATTCTTAGTACTAAACAACATTTTGAAAATCAAGCTTAAAAGAAATTGCCTGAAATAATGTAAGTAACAAAAATTTTTGTAAATTTTTCAATAAATTAAATGACAAGATGAAAGATTCGGAAAACCATGACTCTACCAACCAAACATACAGTCTCTTCTCCATCAAATCCTTTAAAACACATGGTGTTCTTTCTCGTGTGCTTAACGCTATCTTCTTGTAACACGATAATGTAGAGATAGATATGTGTTCTAGACATACACCAAACCAAAACGTAAAGAAACCGACAAGGATCTCCAAACACTATCCTCTCAAAGGTTCATCAACTAAGGAACCCTAATAAATTCGTCCCTTCACGATTTAAACGCAATCAAACCACTATTTTTACAGCTGTTCTATTATTGGACTAGTAACGCTCTGCGGTTTCACATACGTATGACCCAATGAAAAGAAATGTAAAAAACCTACAATCTATACCTAGGTATCTACTTCATTCACTACATAGTATAAAACAAAGTCGCTTTCTCTGTCCCTATATCCCTTTGTATGCTTAAATCTTTAAAACTACGCAACGGATTTTGATGCGGTTTTTTTTTAAGAGATAGAGTGATTCAAGAGGATAGTTTATATGTATAATATAGCCTTGCGAAGCCGGGGCGGGTCGCTAGTATCACTACATAGTATAAAACTAAGTCGCTTTTTCTGTCCCTATTTCCCTTTGACTGCTTAAATCTTTAAAACTACGCTACGGGTTTTTTTTAATAGATAGAGTGATTCAAGAGGAAGGTTTATATGTATAATACATGCATAATATAGCCGTGCGAAGCCGGGGCGGGTACTAATATTATAAAGCAGAAGAGTTGGTTCGTTTGTTTGAACACGCTTAATCTCAGGAACAACTGGTTCAAATTGAAAAAATATTTTAGTGTTGGATAGTCCATTTATCGAGGGAGGCTATAGGCTACTTTTCTGATATTCTGATATTCCCACGGGATCGGGAGTTACGCAGGTGAAACCGCGGAGTTCATATCACTACATAGATAAAACAAAGTCGCTTTCTCTGTCCCTATTTCCCTATGTACCTATGCTTAAATCTTTAAAACTACGCAACGGATTTTGTTGGATAGTCCATTTATGGAGGAAGGCTATAGGCTACTTTTTATTCTGATATTCCCACGGGATCGGGAGTTACGCGGGTGAAACCGCGGAGCTCAGCTAGTATTAATATAAAGAGGTGATGTTTGTTTGTTTGAATTGAATAGACTCCGAAACTACAGGACCGATTTTAATGAAACTTAGTTAGAGAATACATTGATTCATTGAGAGTGTTATAGTAGACTTTTTGTCTCGATTTTCCCACGGAATCGGGAGTTACGCGGGTGAAATCGCGGAGCGCAGCTAGTCACTACATAGTATAAAACAAAGTCGCTTTCTCTGTCCCTATTTCCCTTTGTACGCTTAAATCTTTAAAACTACGCAACGGATTTTGATGCGTTTTTTTTTAATAGAGTGATACAAGAGGAAGGTTTATATGTATAATACATGCATAATATAGCCGTGCGAAGCCGGAGCGGGTCGCTAGTTTAAAATAAAATCTAAGGTATCAATTTTAAATATACCGGTAAAACCGCGAAACAGAGCTACTATTAGATATTTTTAATATAAATAAAGAGGAAAATTCTCTATATCGAAATAGGTAAGTAGGCTCTAGGCATGTCAAATAATGTTGTTCATAACATCGCGTCTCGTTCACCGTATATTGAAATAACTCGAATGTCTAACGTACAATTGTTATGTGAAAGATAACAATAGAAATATCTACATTTATACCTACTACTTATATTTTATTATACGCCCTGCGTAAAGTGACTATCTCAAAGAAATCTTCATAAAATAAATAAATGTTGCAGGACATTCCACACATCGCCATCTAGCCCCAAGCTAAGTAACTAGACTTGTGTTATGGGTGCTAGGCAACGGTTATAGGTACTACCTAAATACTTTTCTTTTCTAAATATTTACTAAAATAATCAGTAGGTACTTACATAGAAACAACCAGACCACAGACAAATATTATCTACTAGCTGCACTCCGCGGTTTCACCCGCGTAACTTCCGATCCCGTGGGAATATCGGGATAAAAGTAGCCTATAACCTCCTCGATAAATGGGCTATCCAACACAAAAAGAATTTTTCAATTCGAACCAGCAGTTCCTGAGATTAGCGCGTTCAAACAAACAAACAAACTCTTCAGCTTTATAATATTAGTATAGAAGTATAGAATCGAACCCGCAACCCTGTGTTTGGCAGTCCGGCATGGTGACCATTGTGCCAACAGGGTCGTCATAAATGTTTATACCTAACTAGCGACCCGCCCCGGCTATATTATGCATGTATTATACATATAAACCTTCATCTTGAATCACTCTATCTATTGAAAAAAACCACATCAAAATCCGTTGCGTAGTTTTAAAGATTTAAGCATACAAAGGGATATAGGGACATAGGGACAGAGAAAGCGACTTTGTTTTATACTATGTAGTGATGATGAAGTGATATGTAGTGATTACAGCTTTCTAGTAGGTACTAATAGTCTTTTGAGCTAAGCCGCGGAAGGACGGACATAGTCAAACTTTAAGGGACTTAAAGCTCCGTAGTTGGGTCTAAAAGTTCTCCTGCTTTTTCTTCACAAAATTAACACACACACAAATTAAATATCGCTAAATTAAATAGTAAGATGCAAATAAAATACGTCCAGAGCGTCTCTACGCGGCATTGTCCCCAAAAGGCTGCCATGCCCTCTTTGGTTAGCTAGGCTTACCCTTTGAGTGAAGAAGCAACCAGTCCGTCTTCTTTTCGAGTCAGTGACGTTCGACCAGACAATATTTTCCTGTCCCGTAGCTAGCCACTCCAACTGCAGCAGCGTTGGCATCTACCAGGTCCTCTAATGTGCAGGTATTAGGGCACAATGGGCATTGGAGTAGGTGCACCGTGGACTGCGATGGGGCTCCACACTCGTGTTGTTCCTCAGTCGATGCAATATACCCCCATTTGTTAAGAAAAAATTATGTGCGCTAATGACATGACATTGCTCTTACGGTGAAGGAAACCATCGTGATGAAACCCGCGGCTTAGTTGGTTCCAGAAGTATTGACAAGTTCTCTCCTCTGGACATGGTCGTCTAACGTGAGAGGGTAGTTGGTGCTGGACAAGCCTACTCCTCACACAAAAAGGACCCAATTAAAAAGGGTCTAATCGCGGAAAACAGTCCGTATACAAGTACAAGTACAATTTGCTGTAATTTTGTTTGCAACGGGCCATTTGAGTCCGGAGTCGATTAAGTGACTGCCACGTAGGCCATTGCAGATCGGACCCTGGAGGGAGCCTCGCGTGCAGGTTTACAAAAGCCCTTTGGTCCCCCGACGCCGCATTTAGACGCCCCGCCAGGTCCTTAAAAAAATAAATGGGCTGGGCACTACGGCCCCAAGCTCTCAAAGTCTCTACCCTCACGGGATAAAACCTAATTTATACCTACATTTTACCCAATAACCGATGTTTCAAGTTAACAAAACATTAGAGCAAATTGCATGACCAAATATCGGAGATTCAAAGTCCCCGAGATCGGCTTACAAAATATTAACAGGCGTGCATTTGATATTCTATGCTTGTGCTGAAGCGGAAGATAGGCTATGATCACTACGTCATAGTATAAAATAAAGTCACTTTTCGCCGTCCCTATGTCCCTATTTATGCTTAGATCTTTAAAACTGCGAAACGGATTTTGATGCGGTTTTTTTATAGTGATTAAAGAGGAAGGTTTTTAGATACAATACATGCATAATACAGCTGTGCGAAGCCGGGGCGGGTCGCTAGGTACTAATATTTTACGAGACATTTTTTTCTGTCTTATATTATTAAGAGGAAAGGGTACCGGGGGCTCTCTCTATACAAACGTAGTCGACTGTTTTCTCCCTGGATAATGACATTAGAGCAAATATTTTTGTTGCATAAAACCTATAACTGCCATGACCATATCCCTATGTTTTTTTTTGTTTTTTAAATCTTAATTTCGATGATAATTAGTAAATGAAAAAAACTAAAACATAAAAAAATATTGCCTAAGATAAAAGTTATTAGTAAGTATCTGAATATCTATATTTTTGACATAAAAACTTCATCGCGCGTTTCAATTGTTTTTAATAGACTAAACTGAATTACCAAAAAAGAAAAACGTATACCTAAACCTAGAATAAGATGCAGTGAATTAAATTAGACCAAATTTACTTCATTTTGTGAAGGATAAAGAGGGTAAAAACGTTACGGCCCGCAACATTATTTGAAAGCAAAATGAAGGCAACTACGTCCTTACTTAAACTCTCTCTATACGCATGATACGGGTCATTTTTGAAAATACCTACTACTGCAAAGTGCAGGTAAAAATATAATCCTAATAGAAATTTTTCTGCTATTATTTTGACAGTGTGTCCCTAGGTAATCGAACACCTGCATTCACAAAAAAGTGTCTGACGAAATATGGTGTGACGTCATGCGTGCAGTTCCCGATGTGTGACGTCATGCGTCATGGTAATTGATGGTAACATTAGGAAACGAGAGTATTTAATAATAATATCGCTCATCTGGGCTTGTGTTATGGTGACGAGTGACGAATAGAAGACATAATATAGAAAAAAAAACTAATTATAAAGGAATAACAATAACAATTTTTTTTTCTTTTTCTTATGACGTTATCACGTATTATTGTTCGTAAACCGACTTTACAGACAACCATTTGTTTTAAAGATAAGCCAGAATAAAAGTAGCTACTTAACTTTGACACTTTAGTCTCATTTTCTTCAAAACCCCTTCACTAACTTAACTGAATTTCCTTGTAAAATATAAAATAGATTAACTAGAACTGGTTCACAAACCTAACCTTTGTTTACTCCGATGTTTAGCCGGTCTAATCCCCAGCGCACTGAAAACCGATTGCGTCCGGAGGCCGAGGGGCTATCTCTAGCTAGATTGGTAGGTAGCTATTCTCTTAACATTGCAAACAGGTAGGGTTACCTAGTAAACTTGCAAATATTTAGTGGGCTAACTGCTCTGTCCATCTAGTTGGACCATGGGACTCGGTAAGGGCCCGTCGTCAAACAAAAAAAATTGTTAAAGCTCCTAGTTAAGAGGCCCGTATATAGGGTTTGAAAGTCATTAAGTACCTTAACCAGGAATCGACCCTGTTAATTTTCCAAAAAAATAACACCCTATTTTGTATCAATTGATAGTGTTGTTGGTGGCGATCAATTCCTGAATACAAACATAGTTTGGCAAATTAAAGTCTGAAGCCGGAAAATGAGAAAAAGAGATTGGATTTTGCTATAATACATTTATTTCATAAGAATTTACACATATTTTCTAATAAATAAAATGCATGTTTTAACAATAATAATTGCTAACAGAAGTACTTAAAAATGTTACTTAGCAAATAATTAATTATTTCTAAGGCAAATTAGCTAAAACCCTATCACACCTCAAACATCTATCACTATTTTCTATCGCATTAAATTTCCTACATCTTAAACACTGACTATTTTTACTCTGTACCAATTCTATATCCCAATTTCCCCCGCCAAAACTAACCTCCAAATCAACAGCTGATAACTCCAAAATTTCCGCCAAAACACTATCATTAACTCCATCACAAATATTTAAATCTTTTAATTTATCATAAATATCTTTTTCTAACTTAATTTTTGCGTTTAATTTCTTTAAATTTTCATTTTTCGCTAAAACACAGATGTCTCTTTTCAAATTCAAAATGGCGTCCATAACGGAAACGTCGGTTACGTTTGAATTAAAAATTGGAATTTCTTTAGTGAAATAAAAAGGTTTTGCTGCTAAAGGATGGTGTTGCCACGCCTCTTCGACTAGGTGAGGCAAAATGGGTCCTAAAGCTCTCAACAAAGAGACTAAAATCGTATGAACAGTTAATTGCGCCGATAATCTTTCATTCGAATCTTTTTCCGAGCAATATAGCCTATCTTTCACACAATGGCAATACAAACCAGACACTTTATTACTAATAAAAAACAAAATCGTAGACGCAACATTATTATATTTAAAATTTCTATAACTGTCAAAAATTTGCGCTGAAAACTCGCGCGTCTCGTGCAAGATATACGAATCGAAGTAGTTTAAATTAGGTTTTTGATTGAAATTAGATGTGGTGAGATCACTAAGGACACTCAGTAGGTATTTTAATATGTTTCTGATTCGTATAACTTCTGATTGACAATCGTCTAGAAGTTTCTTACTGATTACTATTTGCGTGTGTTGCGTAGAATGACTCGCGACCCACCACCTGTGGCAAAGAACATACTTAAATTTCTGTACCCTAAGAAGAAAAAAACCGATATTTTTATACTGTGCTGATACGTACCACAGAGACTAAGAGATAAGACATGATAGAATAGTAGATTATGCACGAAGGGAAAAAAGCAATGTCTTAAGTTGCGTGTGGCATGTTGAACCCTGAGAGATCCGGGGAGGGAGTTATGTAGAGTCCTGAGTGAAGCGAGGGAGTTATGTTGAGTCCTGAGTGAAGCGAGGGAGTTATGTAGAGTCCTGAGTGAAGCGAGGGAGTTATGTAGAGTCCTAAGTGAAGCGAGGGAGTTATGTAGAGTCCTGAGTGAAGCGAGGGAGTTATGTAGAGTCCTGAGTGAAGCGAGGGAGTTATGTAGAGTCCTGAGTGAAGCAAGGGAGTTACGTAGAGTCCTGAGTGAAGCGAGGGAGTTATGTAGAGTCCTAAGTGAAGCGAGGGAGTTATGTAGAGTCCTGAGTGAAGCGAGAGAGTTATGTAGAGTCCTGAGTGAAGCGAGGGAGTTATGTAGAGTCCTGAGTGAAGCAAGGGCGTTACATAGAGTCCTGAGTGAAGCGAGGGAGTTATGTAGAGTCCTAAGTGAAGCGAGGGAGTTATGTAGAGTCCTGAGTGAAGCAAGGGAGTTACGTAGAGTCCTGAGTGAAGCAAGGGAGTTATGTAGAGTCCTAAGTGAAGCGAGGGAGTTATGTAGAGTCCTGAGTGAAGCAAGGGAGTTACGTAGAGTCCTGAGTGAAGCGAGGGAGTTATGTAGAGTCCTGAGTGAAGCTAGGGGGTTATGTAACGTCCTAAGTGAAGCGACTGCCTTCAAAATAAAAACTCGTATTCAAATCACTTTATTCCGTTGGAAGTTTCATACGACATTATTTCCCTTGGGAAATTTAAATTAATAGGTCCTTAAGCCGTGATTAAAGTGCTGCAAGTATGAAAACACTATTATGTACGTACCTTAGAGTATCAACACCATAGGCGGATTGTTTCTTGTCTTTGGTACCATAAATTATTGTCGTTGGATCTATCACGTTACCTATAGATTTTGACATTTTACGCTTTTTATCATCTACAACGAATCCGTGGACGAATATCGATCTGAAACAAACAAGTTAAGTATTTAAGATTAAAATAAAAAAACTACGGATTGACAGTAAAACAAGATCATACTTTTGAAGTTTTTTTTTCTTTAAGCGCTTTATGAAAAAATGATGGGTGAAATTTTAAAATGTCACACAAAAGTCTTAGGTTGAAGCTGCGTAACACAAAAGTAACAGGTTGAAGCTGCAGCTGCTGCTGACAGACAGACAGACACACCTGAATCGAACGCGGGTGATACCGCGGCAGTCAGCTAGTACGTTACAAAACTCACTTATAAGGCGGTCTGCCAGTCAAAGCTACAGACGTTAACAACGATGATTGGAACCACCCAGTGAACTGGTCCAGGCCTTCGGAGTACAGGTCGGCGGTGCGAGGTAGACGCGTCCAGGATACGCCTGAATCGAACCAGATGTCTAATATATCCTGGAATTAAAAAAAAATCGGTCAAGTGCGAGTCGAACTGTGGGCCGAGGATTCCGTAACTAAGCGCTCATACAATAATTCAGAGGTCTATCTTATAATAATTGGCGTTGATCAACTATGTTTGTATGGGAATACCATTTAATTTAAGAAAAATCTCGAAAAATAAAAAAAAACTTGATTTAGGTACATTTTGATACCTACAAGTTTTCGCGAAAATCTAATTTTGCCCATATCTTTTTATTGTAGTTGGGACAATAGACCTCAGTATCCTGGTATGAATTTCAACTTGCTAGGTCCACCCGTTCCTGAGAAAATCTTTGGTGACTCACGGACGGACAGACAGATAAAAAGATAAATTCAGACATGATTTTATAAGGGTTTCTTTTAAGCTATTGCATAGATTTTATCGCGGGCCTTGGGGGGCGAATCAAGAAATTCCGTTAAAAAAAAATCTAAGGTTTAAAGAATTTATTCTTAAAAAAAGACAAGTACATGTCACTTAATAGAGAATACATGTCGGACGACAAATGTCGGACGACTATTTTTATTTTTTTATTTTATGAACATTTACTAAGACAAGAAATTATTCTCGATATAGCAATAGCTTTACCGCGGCAGTCCCCGAGTGCCACACGTTTTTTTTTACCTTTTGATGTACGGAACCCTAAAAATAACATACAGAAACACCCGGACTAGAAACAAATATCTATACATAAATATTTGTTTGAGGCGGGAAGTGAACTCGCAACCTTCTGCGTCGCACAGGGATCGTCAAACAACACATATAGACTACAGGCCCATGTCAAAAAATGGATGGGTCATATGAACCACCAGGTGACGTATATAGGACGATATAAAGCTGGGTACTGACCGGCGTTACGGGGCGTAATGTAACGTGTTACACAGCGAGCATTCGTGCAGTCAGTACGTCGTTTAACGAGCATGTTACGCCAATTTTAGAACACAGCGTACATGCTCTATGCGTAACACGCTCGATGTGAATGTTACATTACACCTCGTAACGTAGGTCAGTACCCACCTTAAGAGCATAAAATAATAAGATTCAGCACTATGCCGTCACTTGTAAGCTGTCCAACTGAGTGTTGTTGAGAATTCAAAAGTGCAGGCAGAGTGAGTACATTTTGCTCATATGTTTTTGTACGGCATTTTTACCATCGATAGATCCATGAAAAATAATAAGAAAGCGCGCAGTGCCGTAAAAAATGGTGCGCCACAAAGTCCGTAATTTTTTTTTATTTTTTGACAATTCCAGGGCAAATTTGGTCATTTCATTCTACAGGGTTATTGGAAATTAATTGACACGGCGTTAAGGGCTTCTTCTGTGCACCTTAACAAACAACTTTTGTTCTACGACTTTTGTCGAAACTTAATACATATCCCAAAAAAAATATTTAAGTGTTTCTCGTACTGTCTGGTAATTTTCTATGTCTATGCGGCAAGTGCGCGCGCGCGATCGGCACGGGGCGCACTGCGTGCGACCCGATCGGGTTGTACCATACCTACTATGATTGATTCTGTGACGTAGACGTAGAGTTGAGTATTATTTGAACTGTTGGATTTATTTTTTTATGGAATATTTTTATAATGAATTTCCAAAAGTCGTAGAACAAAAGTTGATCGTTAAGGTGCACAGAAGAAGCCCTTAACGCCGTGTCAATTAATTTCCAATAACCCTGTATACGGCATCAGTTTCATACTGTTTGAATACAGTTTCTAATCCATTATTTCGCAACGCCGTACAAAAAAAAATCATGCGACAAGGGTAAAAAATCGAGGTTTGCAACCCCCTCTCTTTCCGTGGTCCGGGGGGTGATATGAAAAAGTACGGCTTCGGTTCCAACCAAAAATCGAGGGTTGTAACCCTCGATTTATTTCAATTTTTTCAAATTTACCCTGGAAATTGTCAGAAAATCAAAAAAAATTACCGACTTTGTAGCGCACCATTTTTTACGGCACTGCGCGCTTTCTTATTATTTTTCATTGTAATGCCGTACAAAAACATATGAGCAAAATGTACTCACTCTGCCTGCACTTTTGAATTCTCAACAACACTCAGTTGGACAGCTTACAAGTGACGGCATAGTGCTGAATCTTATTATTTTTCGCTCTTATATCGTCCTATATACGTCACCTGGTGGTTCATATGAACCATCCATTTTTTTGACATGGGCCTGTAGTCAATAGGCCAGCTTATAGTCAACCGTCTCCACAACGTAAGAACTTGTCTACAAGGTAAGAACTTGTCTGGAACCAACTAAGCCGCGGGTTCCATCACGATGTTTTTCGAAACAACTTACCTTCCCTTTAGTGACGTTTTTCCCTTCCAAATTATGATCTCTAATTACTTCATCGGTTAATAATTCTTTAACGTCACACGTCCACCATGCGTCCATGCCATGTGTTTCCATTACGTCACAAACTTTGTCAATTATACGACTGAAAGAAAGAAAGATTTTAATTATATTTGCCAAAAAAACTGTTAGCGCCTTAAAATAAAGTCATTATACCTTATGAATATTATTCAAGCCTTAAAACAAAGTTTCTATTTTTCAACCATATTAGTCAGATTGCCTTTTAAAGCAAAGTCACTTCCGCTATCCAAATACACATACATTATACATTCGGATTGCCTCAAAACAAAGTCACTATACCTTATCCACATTAGTCAGAGTACCACAAAACTACGCCACTATGCCTTATCCATATTGGTCAGATTGCCTTAAAACAAAGTCAGTATACCTTATAGATTAGGCAGACTGTCTTAAAACAAAGTGCCTTACGCATATTGGTCAGAGTGCCTCAAAACAAAGTTGCCATGCTCCATATTAGTCAGAGTGCCTCAAATATTAGAATTATATTAACCTGTCAACGATTTCTTTAGTCCCGTCATATAGTGCTGGTATGGGCACACCCCACGCCCTCTGCCGCGATATGCACCAGTAGGGCCGCTTTTGTAACTGCGCCTTGAAGCCCTGCCTGTATTGATCACTGGTGGATGGAGGTAGTATTTCTATATTGTTTAGAGCTGCCTGGAAATATAAAAATATCACTGAAATCTAAATTAAATTTTGTGTGTTTTAAATTTTTCTTGTTTGGGAAAACGTGCTTTGCATTTGATTAAAATTCATTCTGCTTCGAAGTTGATATCAATACTCCTTAGTGCTTTTGATTGAAATTATATTATATTGAAAAAAGGTTGCAATCACATAAAAGCTTAGTGCAATGCAAATACTCTTTAAAATTGGCATGTCTCGAATGTCACCGTACTATATTAATACCGCATTTGAAGGTTTCTTAGCTTTAGAGAGGTCATCCACTTTTAGGACACGGCCTCTTAGGGACGTTTAAAAATTCTTTTAGAGCCATTTCAACGTCTACGCGAAGTTGCGGGGAAAACTATACTTACAACAGCGTCATCTTTTATCCGTTCAGTGTCGACAAACCACTGCGTACTCGGCACCAATATCACCGGCGTCTTCGTACGCCAATCCAACGGGTACGAATGTACGTACACGCCTCGATGTACGACGGATTGATCTAGAATAGTACCACTAAATTATATAATACTTACTACAGCGTCATCCTTTATCCGTTCAGTATCAACAAACCACTGCGTACTCGGCACCAATATCACCGGCGTCTTCGTACGCCAATCTAACGGGTACGAATGTACGTACACGCCTCGATGTATGACGGATTTATCTAGAGATGCTATGACGGCTTCTTGGCCTTCTTTTAATACGTAGAGGCCGTTCAGAGTGGGATGTGGAAGAGAGGTGTATTTGCCAGATGAGTCTACGTTGCATGTCTGAAATATTAAAATAAATAGTTAGATGGATAAACTCTTTATTATTGCCCAATACATCAAACATAGAAAAATATTATACTTAGAAAAATTCCATAAAAAGTTGTACAAAATGGAAAATAATAAAGGCACCAGAGCTTGCCAACTAAAGGCTTCAGAGCCTTGAACATCGTCGCAACGTGGCAAGTTTGTCTCGTCTTTTATTGGATACATTTCGGGGAGTATGCCACATTTTTGCTACGATATTGCTAAGGGATATCTCCACCATTAGGTGTTTTTTTTTTATTTGAAAGGTAGTAATTTAAAGTTGGTCTCAGAAAAAATGAGTGAAGATTTGATGAGGATCTTCGAAGTTATGAGCAGAATAGCAATTTCTTAAAAGGCAGTAAAATTTTGAGTAGCATCGCTCACTTTTTACGATTTTCTACTTGGTAGAGATTGAAGGAGCTACCACCTCATCATAAAACTCTACAATTTGAGATCTACTGTTCGCAGAACTACTAGTATTTACTTTCTATTAGTATATTAATTTTCTTTTAGCATATTGTTACTTATGTTAGAATTTATTTTATTTTAAAATGATAACGTCTTATATATGTAAACACAAAAAAATGTGACGTCCTGCGTCATGTTTCGGTACGATTCTAATAATAATAAAAATATCGCTCATCTGGGCTTGTGTTATGGTGAAGAGTGACGAATAGAAGACTTATATAAAGGAAAAATTTATAAAGGAAAAAATATACAAAGGAAAAACAAAAAAAAATCTAAATTTTTCATCGGATTCTTATGACGTTATCACTTAAAATTATCGTCCGTAAAACGACTTTACAGACAACCATTTTTTTTAATGACTGTACTTAATCATTTTGCGTTTTTATGGTGCAATAAAGTTTTTATCTAGTTATAACTTACCACTTGTATTTGATACTTCAGTCCTATAAGAAAGTCGTCTGGTCCGTGCGCGGGCGCAGTGTGGACCAGCCCTGTTCCTTTACCCTCAGTCACGTGGTCTCCAGGGAGGAATGGAAGTGTTCCGGATACTAACTTGTTGGTATATGTTGAGTTTGACAGGTCTTTACCTATAGCGCATTACATTTTAGTTTATAGTAGGTACTAAATTTATTGTACCGAAGTTCCGTATCGCGGGTTGCAAAGGGGCCTATGTTATAAAAATCCAGTTCAATCCAGTTTGAGCGTTACGAAAAATGTGAAAAGAAAAACAGGAAAGCCAATTCTCGTAAATAACATTGTTCAAATTACATTTCAACTTCGATTGCATTTCGATTACAAAAGATACCGTCAAAGTCAGTTTTTTATTACAAAAAGCTGACTTTGAGGGTATTTTAACGTGATCGATATTTGTGATCGAAATGCAATCGAAATGATATTGAAATGTAATTTAAACTATGTTATTTACGAGAATTGACCTTCTGATAAACTAAGCTCTCACACATATAAATCCGTCCGTCCGTCTGTCTGTCTTCGTTCCAAACCCGTGTCCCGCGATACGTTTTGCTTTTTTATACTAGCTGAAGTATCCTCATACCAAGTTTCAACAAAATTGGTCCAGTAGTTTCAAAGCCTATTAGTTACAAACAAAAATACATAAAAATATTTTATTATAGACTACTAGCTGTCCCGGCAAACGATGTTTTGCCATTTAGAAAAAAAATAAAGGATAAAAATAAATAAATATAGATGTTGTTCAATTCTCAGACCCAACGAATATACACAAAAAATGTCATACAAATTGATTCAGCCGTTTAGATAGCCGGTAGAGATTGGTAATTAACACAGTGACATGAGAATCTTATTATATCACTACATAGTATAAAACAAAGTCGCTTTCTCTGTCCCTATATCCCTATGTATGCTTAAATCTTTAAAACTATGCAACGGATTTTGATGCGGTTTTTTTTAATAGATAGAGTGATTCAAGAGGAAGGTTTATATGTATAATACATGCATAATATAGCCGTGCGAAGCCGGAGCGGGTCGCTAGTAATATTATAAAGCTGAAGAGTTCATTTGTTTGTTCGCGCTAATCTCAGAAACTGCTGGTTTGAAAAATGATTTTTCTGTTGTTTAGTCCATTTACCGAGGAAGGCTATAGGCTTCTTTTCATTTTGATATTCCTACGGGATCGGGACTTTCGCGGGTGAAACCGCGGAGCGCAGCTAGTTTTATATATTTAAGGATTGATGTTCTTTCTAGGGCTACTACCAACAACTTACCATCAATTTCAATCAACTTCCTAACTTCAGCTCCTATTGCCTTCTCCAATCCATCAACAAGTCCACTGCCCACCAAAAACAGCTCATCCCCTCTCGTGTTTATTGTAACCACACTGTACTTTAGGTGGGGGTTGTAGCATATCGCGCGGTTAGCTACTAGCGTCCATGGGGTCGTTGTCCAGATTAAAGCTGAGAGGGGGCGTCTGAGGGATTAAAGAAGGGGGTAAAAAAGATGTTTTTAAATGGTGGAGGATGTTTTAGATTGTGGAAGGGGTTTTTAAATTAATAAATAGATTGATATAAGTAGGGAGAAAGGTTTTTAAGTGGTTGAAAAGGATTTTCAAAGGATACAGGACTTTTTTTAATCGAGGAATTGGTGGATAACGTCTTTCAAGTAATAAATGAGGCTTTTTTTAAAGTGGAAGATGTTTATAAGTAGGGGGAAAGGTTTTTAAGTGATTGAAAAGGGTTTTCATGGGATACAGGATAATTTTTTGATGGTGGAATTGGTGGAAAATGTTTTTAAGTGTTAATAAGGCTTTTTTTAAGAAATGGAAGAGGTTTTAAGTTGTTGTTAAGGTTTTTCAAGAGGTGAACGAAATTGGAAGAGGTTCTGAACTCATGAAAATTGTATTGCATCTATGACCTTTTCATTCTTTTTGCAACTGCAACAACAATTATGTACTTACCCATTTAAAAAGTCATTTAATACTTCAGGTGGTTTTTGCAAGGTAAATGCGACATAAACTTCTGTGCTGTTGTGTTGTGGGTTGTATTCCAACTCTGCTTCAGCTAAAGCTGTTCTGAAAGAGTGGTCGATTTAGAATAAAACGGTAGAACGTAACTAAGGAGAAGGCAGTTTGTTTCCAATAATTACCTTGAAGCAGGAGACCAATAAACAGGCTTCAATGCTCTATAGACGAACCCTTTTTCATACATTTTAAAGAACTGTTTTAGTTGATTCTTCACATAGTCTTTATTGAGTGTCAAATAGCTATTATCCCAGTCCGCCATAACACCCCAACTTTTAAACACTGCCTTTTGGTTTTCCACCGTTTCTAGAGCGAAGTTTCTGGCTACATTTCTTGTGGTTACTGGGTCGGAAAAGTTAGTGATTTTTGATGATTTTTTAGCTTTTTGTAAGGCTTTTAGCTCAATAGGAAGCCCGTGGCAGTCCCAGCCGGGTATGTAGTGCACTTTATTGCCTTGTAATACTTGACTGCGGTTTTTTATGTCTTTTACTATCTAGAAAATTGTGTTAAAAGTCGTTAGAATTGATTCATGATGTGAAATGAGGATTTCTTTAAAATTACCTTGTTCACGGCGTGCCCCATGTGTAGGTCCCCATTTGCGTAAGGGGGGCCGTCGTGTAATACATATTCTGAGCCTTTTAATTGTTCCCTTTGCCAGTTATAGAGCTCGGAAAATTTGGCAGTCTGAAATTATGATGATTTTAGGTTAAGCTTTTATAACAAAATTTATCACGGATATTCATTATTGTATCGAAATTTTAACTACATGTATCATGTAGAATATAATTAAATGCCTAATTTAAAGGTGAAATCGTTTTACCTTCTCAATTTCATCTGTTATAGCGTTGCTAGATCGAGTCGGAAAAGTTGTCTTCGGGAACAAAATTGTGTGTGAATATGTTTTAGTTTTAGGTTCAGCTGAGCTCTTTAGGCGTGTACAACTAACACAAGTCCATTTTGTAAGTATTTTCTGGTAATTTTCACGTAAAATACTTGAATTTCTCGTAAGAATCATTTTTGTTGAGGTTAAGTTTTTATTGATAGAATTTGACGTTTGTCAAATTGATTTGAAAGGTTGGTGTGCCAAAATATTGTCTATGGTCATAGGGTAAAAACACTTTCATTCGCCTGCCAGTCAGTTTATAATTTTTTCGGCTGTATTGAAAAGAACAAAAGAAAACATGCTTCAGTACGTTCAAAAACTTTAATGATATAACCAATTTAAAAAAAATCTCCAGGCTCTTTTAAATTTTGTCTGGTTTCTGAACGTATGGTACCTCTTTTGACGTACGCCATTTCCAAAACAACACATGTTTTGCTGTCGTATTTGTACCTATTTTCTTCAATTACCACATTTTACTTTAGTGATAGTTTAAATAACAGCTCAAAATGGTAAAACTCAGAACTTTAATTCCTAATGCCATCGAATTCTCTCACAATTCCATAACAAAAACTCATCTATTTCAGCCTAAAGCGAAGAAAAAGTTCATCGATAGAAAGAAGGCTGTAACATTCAATTTAGTGCACCGATCGCAGAAAGATCCTCTTGCGGCAGATGAGACAGCCCCGCAGCGTGTCCTGGTGCCTGTAAATGCTAATATTCCAGCCAGAAAAGAGAAAGATCCAGTGAGTGAAACTACTGTTATTAACCTATAAAATTAGCCAAAAATTTAAATTACAGTGGGCTGCGCGGTTTTTCCCGTGTATTTTCCAATCCCGTGGGAATATAGGAATAAAAGAATAAGTAAGATAGTTGAGAAAAAAGTTAATTAAGTATAACATGTTACCATTACAGGATTTAACTCCGGAACAGAGGAGAGAAGAACAGATAAAGTATGGCATCTACTTCGATGACGATTACAACTACTTACAACATCTTAAAGAGACCAGAGAAGTTACTCTGGTCATGCAGCCTGTAAGTATATTTGACTGATGCAAAACATATTTTAACTTGTTCGGGCACAGAGTGATTTCTTATGTTTAATATTTCTGGGAAATTCATGCTAGAGGTAAGGTTTGTAAGTTATGTAGAAGTCCAAATAGACAAGTCACTGACGGAAACATAGAAAAGTTGCTATACTCGGTCAGACCCGACTGATAGAAAGCCGATGGCTGAGGAAGCCCCACATAACTTCCTCACCAGCCCAGGGTGGCGGAATGAGGTCTCTAAACATGTAGATCTCTAGTGCCTAAGAGTATTTATATATGAAACCATTTGACAGCTGAGCGATAGGTTTTGATGGCGAAAGAATTCATGCGTAGCCTTGAACAGGGTCATTAGTAACTATTAGCAAGAGGGCCACTTCTGTGCACCTATTCAAACAACTTTTGTTCTATGACTTTTGAAAATTTGAACATTTACTAAACTTTGAGGTTATGTACGGTCGGCTGCATAATTGCAGACCCATCATAGAGCTCCAAAATGGCTGTTATAAGAATGTTTTTAACACAAGCAAGATTCTAGACACTTGCTTTAGGTGAAGTTTAAAGTCTTCTAACTGATTAATTAGTCAAACAAAAATTATTACAATGCAAACATGCCAAAAATAGTAATTTTCGATCTTTACCGAGGGCTGTAATTATGCAGCCGACTGTACCTCCAATAACCGTGTATATTATGGGATAGGTTATCACCTTACTTACAATTCCAGAAAATCAGTCACAAAAAGAAAGACCGCCCACCAAAAGACACCAACTCACAATTAGAAGATGAAAGTGATGATGAGACTCCAAAAGAAAGTCCGAGGGTGACAAAATTACAGCTGCCGAGTTCAGTTTTCGCGTCTGAAGTAGAAGAGGATGTTGGTTTACTAAATAAGGGTGCCCCACAGGGTAAGAAAGAACCACAAATTTGAGTAGTCCATTTCCTTTGCTCTATTTTTTTTTTATAAATAATTAAATAAATATTGCAGGACATTCCACACATCGCCATCTAGCCCCAAGCTAAGTAACTACACTTGTGTTATGGGTGCTAGACAATGGATATACTACTTATATACTTTTCTTTTGTAAATATATACTTATAATACATAGAAACAACCAGACCACAGACAAATATCTAAGCATAAATACTTGTCTGTGGCGTGAATCGAACCCGCAACAGTCCGGCATGGTGACCATTGTGCCAACTGGATCGTCAAAATTTACGGTCCCATCTGGCGGAAAGCATGAAAATTTGCATGCAGGTAGCTTATAAAGAGATAATGAGATAGAAACAAGTGGTATGGCGATTGTTTCCTCCTTTTGTGTGCCAAATTAGGGTTTTTTTGCATTTTTATGGAAATTATTTTATGGAGTTCAATATCAATATCGAATTTTTGGACATTCAACCCCATAAAGGGGTAAAAATTTTGTTTAGTTTATATATTTTTTTCCATATCTGTATCCAATTATAGGACCTTTTTTTTAATTATAAGAATCCAAATCATATCAACCTTTCTTCTTTCAGGATTATGCCTTGACCTGGATCCAGATGTAGTGGCAGCCCTGGACGAGGATTTCGACTTTGAAGACCCTGATAATCAGCTGGAAGATAATTTTATTGAATTGGCTATGGGAGATGGTAAGTCTCGAACCTGTGTTAATATTGGGATAAGAAGCTACATGTTCATCCAGCAGGCTAATTCAAAAACCATCGGAAGGCTACCGAAACGAATAAAACTGAAAAGACAAGGATGGCAACACGTCAAAAGTCGCAGGAGTGAAAGAACAGCAAAATTTTTTTTCGTTTCGTTTGCCTTCCAAAGGTTTGTGAATCAGGGGCAGGTCTCAAAATAATTATGTTGATTGAGATTGATTGGGTCAATCACTGTCACTACATAGTATAAAATAAAGTCACTTTTCGCCGTCCCTATGTCCCTTTGTATGCTTAGATCTTTAAAACTACGCAACGGATTTTGATGCGGTTTTTTTAAATAGATAGAGTGATTCAAGAGGAAGGTATTTATATGTATAATACATGCATAATATAGCCGTGCGAAGCCGAGAAGTTTAAAACAAAACTACCACGCGTATGAAGTCGCGGGCAACAGCTAGTTTAATATAATACCAAATGTCTTCCTGTATTCCTTTTAAGCTATTGCATAGAATTTATCGCGGGCTTTAGCGCGGCGACCGAATCAAGAAATTTCGTAACGAAAATAAAACCTAACACCCCCCACTCCGCCTACCATGTAGCTCGGCCGAGCGTTCGCTTAACGTGTATGTATATGGTACGACTGTACGAAGCTCGCACGATGCAATAGCTTTTACCGCGGCAGTCCCCAAATGCCACACGTATTCTTATTTCATTCTAGAGATTAAAAAATTGCATTCTTTTGTAAAAAATCTCTATCAATGTAATTTCCCTTGGTCACACCATAACTTGAAAACGGCTGGTCCGATTTACCTAATTTTGGTTTTGTCATACTTGAAAATAAAAAGATAAACGTATTTAAAATGTACATATTTAAAAAAAATAACATCTGGAATTACGCGGCGCAGGTGAATAAATGTAAATAACATCTGGAATTACGCGGCGCAGGTGAATAAATGTAACGTTTTTTCTTAAGGTGATGAGGAATTTGATGAAAACGATGAAGATGGTATATCTGATGATGAAGATGGTTCAGGACGTGCCTTCGCTTCGGACATGGACTCCGATGATGGGAGTGATTCACAGGTAACTTATTTTTCCCTTTTTCTATTAAGAAAATTTTAAACTGCTCAAGCATAATAATTTTAAGCTAATAAAAAGCTATTAGCTAGTATTTAGCTTTTTGGGGGCTTTATAAAAATAATATAATCATTTATTTCAGGCTACAAAGGCCCATAGATACATACCTTATAGACTAACATACATATTTTATAACAATAATTGAATGTGTTAATAGATAGCTTAGAACTATGTTAGTAGCACTTCCATGACACTAGACTTTAGTCCTAGTGTGTTCTTGTGGAATATGTCCGCGGAAGCGACGGAACACCACATCCTTCGGCCAGAACCTAATTTCATCCATAACGCAAGCCAGATAGCAGTTCGGTACTCGCACCACAAACGCCTTGAAGTTGACGTTTCGATGCGACTCCAGCATATGCACCCTCAGCGTATAGCCCAGCTTCCGGTGTACATACTCGACGATGACCTTCTCCCCGATGCCTTTAAGCCACATATGTGTGCAACTTTCTCGCTATAGTTTATATTTATCGATCTAAGTATCTAATTTAACGTTTATTTTTTCCATTATAGGAGAACAGACATGGCCGTATGCCATCGTGGGATCCTCAAGATAAAGACGACACCAAGTCCAGGTTCTCACAGTATTCCATGTCTTCGAGCGTGATCAGGAGGAACCAGGGACTGTCCTTGCTCGATGATAGGTTTGAAAAGGTTAGAATATTCTCCCGCGTAACTCCCGATCCCGTGGGATATCGGGATAAAGTAAAAATAAAATAAATATTGCAGGATATTCCACACATTGCCATCTAGCCCCCAAGCTAAGTAACTAGACTTGTGTTATGGGTGCTAGACAACGGATATATTGCTTATATACTTTTCTTTTGTAAATATATTATTATAATACTGCAAGTTGTAAGATTTCAAAGACATAATATAGGGCGAGGTAACGCGAGAACAACATGGCGCGCTGATTTTAATTTTCGCAAAACATCGATTTAAATTTCATAATTCCGGTGGTAAGTTATTCAATTTAATTTCTTGACAATGCGCAAGTGTAGTAAAAATGAATATGTGTCGAGCATGGACTTTTCGTGTTGCCCCAAGTCTCCTGCTTCAAGTATGGTAGCTACCCTTTACTATAGCCTCCGACTTGACAGACTACGACGACTTTGACTATTATAAGACACTTTGAGCCAGATTTGTGAAAATCGGGCCATAATTTGATGCAAAATATTACTTGCTCGCATAACGTTCGTGGAGCCAAACATGAAGAATAAGAAAGACATGTTATGGTTACCTTTCCAGATGTTCGCGGAATACGACGACACAGAATTGGGAGCCCTAGACCTGGACGAGATCGAGGGCTTCATGCCGGAGTCTCATCGGATGCTGCTCGAAGCTGCTGAACACTTTGAGGAATCACAGAGGAAGTTCCAGCTCGATAAGGAAAAAGAGATTGCCAGGTATCATTTATTGTAAAACTAGCTGCGCCCCGCGGTTTCACCCGCGTATGTCCCGATCCCGTGGGAATATCGGGATAAAAACTAGCCCATGTGTTAATCCAGGTCTCCAGCTATCTAGATACCGAGTTTCATCGCAATCGGTCCAGTAGTTTTTGCGTGAAGGAGTAACAAACATACACCCAAACTTTCACATTTATAATATTAGTAGGATAGGATAATTAAATATTTCAAGGCACATAGTGACATTCAGCTCCAAGCTAAGCAACTAGGTTCTGTTATGGTAACCAGACAATATGGCTAGAATACGTAGACATTTTTTTTAAATATAGGTACCTAACTAGCTGTTGCCCGGGACTTCGTACGCTTGGTAGTTTTGTTTTATTTACGTAAACCTTCCTCTTGAACCACTCTATCTATTAAAAAAACCGCATCAAAATCCGTTGCGTAGTTTTAAAGATCTAAGCATAGATAGGGACAGACAGACAGCGGGTAGCGACTTTGTTTTATACTATGTAGTGATAAGTAAATATTTCAGGATATTGCACATAATTACTGCTAGCTTCAAACTATGAAACTAGGCTTAATCTTTAAGTACCTACTTAGATATAATTTTGCCTTCGGATTCTGGCAGCATAAATGCAGACCCACCGTATAGTGGCAGTTATACATTTTATGCAACAAAAATATTTGCTCTAGTATCATTATCCAGGGAGCAAACAGTCGACTACGTTTGTATGTAGAGAGCGCCCGATACCCTTTCCTCTTAAACCGAATTTACAGACAAAATTTTATTTCCACAGAATACGTCGTCTCCAAGAGATACAAGAAGAATCAGAAGAAGAATTAGATACAGTAGAAGTTGAACCGAAAGAGAAATGGGACTGCGAGACTATACTATCTACATATTCTACGCTCTACAACCATCCTAAGATCATTGAGGAACCTAAAGTAGGTGGATTATGCGATAAAAGCCTTTGAGAGCATGCCTGCCCCTTTGAGAGCATGCCTGCCCCTTTGAGAGCATGCCTGCCCCTTTGAGAGCATGCCTGCCCCTTTGAGAGCAAAATAATAAAAAAAAATTATCAAATTTTGTCTTGCCCTTCATCACTACATAGTATAAAAAGTCGCTTTCTCTGTCTCTATGTATGCTTAAATCTTTAAAATACGCAACGGATTTTGATGCGGTTTTTTAATAGATAAAGTGATTCAAGAAGAAGGTTTATATGTATAATACATGCATAATATAGCCGTGCGAAGCCGGAACGGGTCGCTAGTTATGATATAAACAAAAAATTATTTTCTGATTTTGCCTGCCCCTTGGACAAAAAAATTAAGAAAAACATCTTTTTTATGTTAATGCCCTAGAAAGGGGCAAGCAAAAGGGTTTTTTAGCGAATATAGCCTCTTTCATTCATTTATTTTCTTCTGTCTTCAAATTGAAATGCCAGTAACAATCTTTAACGAAACTTTGTCTTGGAGTTTTGAATCAACGAAACCTTGAGACATGTGCTTGAATGTTAAATTAATTGAGATGTTAATTTCTCTTCCACCTATACTATACTTCTACCTATATTATTATGGATATTTACAAAAAAAAAGTATAAGCATTCTATTAGCTGTCTGGCCACCATAACACAAGCTTTGTTGCTCAGCTTTGAACTAGATGGCACTGTGTGCAATGTCACACAATATTTATTTATTTAATCTGGTTTTTTTCTTTACAGAAACCTAAAAAGATAGAAATAAGTCCAAAGACAGGACTACCTAAAGACACTCTCGGTAAAGACAACAAGCTAACAATGAAGTCTCTCGCTAAGTTCAACGCTTTACAAAACAACACGCAGAACAGTGACGATGATGACGAACAGACAAACGCTGAGACCATACTTTCTACTCTGTCTGTACTTTCTATTAGGTAAGATAAAAAAATCTAGTTTTTATTAGCGGCTCCAACCGTGTAATTAAAAAACCATCAGCTGGCAGAAAAACCGCCCGGCGGTTTCTTCATACATTTTTAATATGGCGCCATCTATCTGCCAGTTGATAAAATAAATAAATATTGCAGGACATTACACATAGCCATCTAGCCCCAATCTAAGTAACTACACTTGTGTTATGGGTGCTAGACAACGGCAGTCAATAAGTTATGCCCAAACATGTCCTTGGTGATTTTTTAATGGGTACTTTAGGAGATAGCGAATAATGCTGTGAAAGGAGTTACAATTTGCTTCATTTGATTTTTGGAAAAGTAAATATCCACCTGCATTTTGGTTGATTAGGTCATCACTCTGAAGATTTTCATCCGATCTTCACAAAAATATGAGACTACAGTATTACAATCAAGTTACAGATAAAAAACATTCATCATAAACATACATGTAAAAGGCAGGAATCGAACCTACAAACTTCTGCGTCACAAGCGAGTGTTAGCCTGTGTAAGAGGTCTTTAAAAAAATAAAATTGCTTATGACCTAAGAAAATAAAAACAGTCTTTTTTAATATTCAATTTCGCGTTTTAAATACAATTTCATATCTAACTGGTATTCATCGTACCAGCTATATTCAATTTAGAAATTGTGCTAAATTGTCCAACATTAATTATTTACCCACTTTACAAAACAAATAAGTCTAGTTTGTTTTGTCCAGGCCAAAAGACGAAACCCAAGAAGAGAAGAAAGAAAGGAAGCGTCTTCTAAAAGAATATAGAAAAGAGAGAAGGATAGAAAAGAAAGCGAACAAGGAAGCTTTCAAAGAAGAGAAGAAACGACAGGAGAAGATAATGTTAAATAACAAAAATAATGTTCAAGGGAATAAGATATTGTAGATTTATTATGAAAATATATGTATTTTATAAGGGAAATATTGTTTTATTATGATTTTTAGAGTTCCGTACAAAGGCTAAAAAACGGGACCCTATTACTAAGACTTCAATTTCCGTCCGTCTGTCTGTCACCAGGCTGTATCTCATGAACCGTGATAGCTACGGTTGAGTTTACACAGATTATGTATGTATTCTGTTGCCGCTGTAACAATAAATACTAAAAACAGAAAAAAATAAGTTGGTACGGAACCCTTCTTGCGAGAGTCCGACTCGCACTTGACCGGTTTTTTTTCTTTTGGTTATGTGCGCTAACAAGATTGCTCATAACGGTGAAGCTAAGTAACTAGACTTGTGTTATGAATGCTAGACAACGGATATACTACATAGACACTTTTCTTTTGTAAATATATTTTTAATACAAAGAAACAACCAGACCACAGACAAACATCTAAGCATAAATACTTGTCTGAGACGGGAATCAAACTTGCAACCCTGTTTGGCAGTCTGGCATGGTGACCATTGTGCCAACTGGGTTAATAGATGGGCTAACAGAGTCCAGTCCCTCAACCCGGCATTCTGCTAAGGTTTAAACAAATCGGTGATGACATACGGTCAAGAGAGTAATCTTATATGGGTTCCTTTTTAGGGTTCCGTAGCCAAATGGCAAAAAAACGGAACCCTTATAGATTCGTCATGTCTTTCTGTCGTATGTCACAGCCTCTTTTTTCCGAAACTTTAAGAACTATACTGTTGAAACTTGGTAAGTAGATGTATTCTGTGAACCGCATTAAGATTTTCACACAAAAATAGAAAAAAAAACAATAAATTTTAGGGTTCCCCATACTTAGAACTGAAGCTCAAGATATTTTTTTTCATGAAACCCATACGTGTGGGGTATCTATGGATAGGTCTTCAAAAATTATATTGAGATTTCTAATTTCATTTTTTTCTAAACTGAATAGTTTAAGCGAGAGACACTTCCAAAGTGGTAAAAAGTGTGTGTGTGTGTGTCCCCCAGTAACTTCTAAAATAAGAGAATGATGAAACTAAAAAAATATATATAATATACATTATCATGCAAACTTCCACCCAAAATTGGTTTGAACGAGATCTGGTAACTAGTTTTTTTTAATACGTCATAAACGTAAACCGCCATTTACCCTTCATTCATGTATTTTTACCACTAGCGCCATCTATTTTTATGCATTTGTTTTTGCGTCGGGGTTAAAAACAATACAGTGGTACGGAACCTTTCGTGCGCGAATCCAACTCGCACTTGGCCGCTTTTTTACCTTTTGGGGTAACCCTAAAAATAACTAGACAATATATTTTTATGTGATTTTATTAATTATAACATTAACATACAAAATACATAATATATATAACTTATGTACTAAATAATCATCTATTTACACAGATCAAATATTATTTAAGAATATTTCCATAATTATTCAACTAAATACATCTGTTTAGACATTCATAATTGATAAAACAATATTAAAGCTATTTAAATTAGACAATCTATCTATTCTTATACAGGGTTATTTGAAATTATACTAGCAAGCCATTGAGGGCTACTTCTGTGCACCTAAACAAACAACTTTTGTTCTACGACTTTTGGAAATTCGAAAATTTTGAGGTTAGGTTTACCTGAAAATCAGCTGTGCCTTGCACGGAGAGGTCATTAACCTTAAAATTTTACTTATTTTTTAAGTTTCATCTACTGTTCTTAGTCTAAATGACCTTTGTTTTAAAGAATCAGCTGTTTTTCGAATTTTCAAAAGTCGTAGAACAAAAGTTGGTTGTTGTGCACAAAAGTAGCCCTCAACGGCTTGCTAGTATAATTTCCAATAACACTGTATATTTTTTCTTCAAACGTGGAAACATAAATTAAACTGATTCTTTGAAAATGGTCAAAAGAATAGAGTAAACTTAGTAATAGGGTGCCATTTTAACCCTTTGAGAACGGTACATCAAATGTAACTTTTACATCGTCATAAATGCGACAACGCGTAACAGGTGTAAAAAAAAAAACAAAATAATTTTGACCAATTTAAAAAGAAAAAGAACTCCAAATGTAACTGATGACGTCAAAAATGCGTCATTAAGCGTAACAGATGTGAAAGGAGTGTAGCTAATTGAACCTAAAAATTAAGGAAGGTTTTCCGTTCATACTAATTGATTAATTATGATGTAAAATATACTACGACCTTCCCAGAATAAAGAGCTATCTAATAGTAAAAAACCTGATTTCAATAGATTCAGTAGTTTTTAATTGTAACAAATAGACAGACAGACATGATTTTAAACACTATAAATTCACGTATGATTTTCGCGATGTTTGTTTTAAATTTCTGTTAAGAGGTGGTACCGGTGGCTTTCTCCATACAAACTATAACAAACGTAGTTGACTTTTTTCTCCCTGGATAATGACACTAGAACAAATATTTTTGGTGCATAAAACTTATAATTGCCATGACGATGCCCCTATTTTTTTATCTTAATTTCTATGATAATTAGAAAATGAAAAAAAAACAAAAAATAGGGACAGTTAGGCCCGTATTCCAAAAGACGACTCAGATCAATGTTCACTTAAAACTACTCTTGAAAACGAATCCAGTCTTGAGATTAGTTTGTATTCTGAAAGGCATCTTAAGTTTGACTCAGCTGAATCTAGTTTTAAAACGTCGTCTACATTGTCTATGGCTCAAGATCTTTGATTTGATCATAAAATCACATTTTATTTAAATTAAAGGAACAAAATCGTTAATTAGGCAAAAATATAATAGACTGCGTGTTGTAAGTAATAATGAATGGATATATTACAATTGAATAATCATATCGAACTATTTTCGACCATAGTGTGTATTTTTCGTAAAATGGAACGAAAAATGAATTATGCCTAAGACGTCAATGTCATTTCAGTCAATGGATTTTTGTTTGATGAGATCGTTATTCATATTAACTAAAAAGAAAATGTATGAAATTAAGTAGGTACCTATGTATTATATACCAATTAGTGTAAACACAAGGAACGAATATATCACCGTAAGAACAAATTTTACAGTGTCTTTCGTAAATCTGTACCTACCGCATCTTGAATTAATCACTTCATAGTATAAAACAAAGATCCCAACGAGGATGATGAAGGTTTTGTCAAGGTGCAAAAGAAGCGGCGAGCAAGACCTATCATCACGAATCGCTGCGGTACAGCCCCGACTGATGCTAGTCTGGGAGTTCGTGCTGCGATGCCGGAAACTCTGGTGTACATCTCCCGCCTGCACTACACCGTCGGGGAGAAGGACATCGTCGAGTACGTACGCCGGAAGCTGGGCTATACGCTGCGGGTGCATATGCTGGAGTCGCATCAGAACGTCAATTTCAAGGCGTTTGTGGTGCGAGTACCGAACCGCTATCTGCCTCGCGTTATGGATGAAAGCTTCTGGCCGAAGGATGTGGTATTCCGTCGCTTCCGCGGCCAATTCCACGCGAACCTACTAAGACTAAAGTGTAGTGTCCTGGAAGTGCTACTAACATATTTTTAAGTTATCTATTAACACTTTCAATTTATATTATAAAATATGTATGTTAGTCTATATGGTATGTATCTATGAGCCTTCGTAGCCTGAAATAAATGATTTATTATTATTATTATAAAACAAAGTCGCTTTCTCTGTCCCTATATCTCTATGTAGGTATGCTTAAATCTTTAAAACGACGCAACGGATATTGAGGCGGTTTTTTTTAAAAGATAGAGTGATTCAAGAGAAAGGTTTATATGTATAATACATGCATAATACAGCCGTGCGAAGCTGGGGCGGGTTGCTAGTTTACGTATATCATGTACGGGTCTTGCCAGTCCCGTCTTCGAGTCCCGTAGATGACGCAGAGGAATATTAATAATTTGATTCCCCAAAACAAATAAATCATTGTAATAATCGATCTCTTCAAAAATATCCATTATGGAAGCCTGGGCTGAACAGAAAACTAACCTATTCTTGCTATAAAATCTCGTTTCAAGAGTCGATTTCCCATGTTTTACGTGAGTCGAGTTCAAATCCCTACCTGAGCGTCGATTACTGCTCAAGATGAGTTTCAGAATAAACAAAAACTCAGCTGATACGAGATTTGAGAATCGTGTCTCAAGACATGACTGAAAATGCAATCTCGTTTAAAAACTACTTTTAAAACTAGATCAACGCTTGAGTGACGTTCTAGAATATGGGCCTTAGACAGATAGTCATGGCAGTTATAGGTTTTATGGCACAAAAATATTTGTGCTAGTGTCATTATCCAGGGAGGAAACAGTCGACTACGTTTGTATGGAGAGAGCGCAGGTACGCTTTCACCTTAAGGTCTTTTTTATCCCATCTTTTATAGAAAAGCCATATTTTTTTTAATTTAATTGAGGACCAGCCCCTCATACCCTAAACCCTCAGGGTCTGGACTCTCCATCCTATTCTTCAAATGCTGCAGAGTATTGTGAAAGTGTTTCGTAATCTGTTCCACTTCCTCCGACTGATCTAAGTTGGCTAACTCTTCGCGGATCTTTTGTATTATCTGAAAAGAGAAAAGTGTTATGGGCAAACGATAAGTGTCTTATTAAGGTTTATAAACTCATGCTAGGTTGCTAAAACTCATGATAAATAGCTTATTTTGTCCATAAAGTTATGATAAACTCTTTTTAATACCTAAAATAATGGTAAAACTCTAGCTATAAACTGGTGGTAAATTACTAAAAGTCATGCTAAACGTCTTATTTCGCCCCAAAGGTCGCACAAACTCATACTAAGTTATTAAAAGTCATGCTAAACGTCTCATTTCGCCCCAAAGGTCGCACAAACTCATACTAAGTTATTAAAAGTCATGCTAAACGTCTTATTTCGCCCCAAAGGTCGCACAAACTCATACTAAGTTATTAAAAGTCATGCTAAACGTCTTATTTCGCCCCTATGGTCACATAAACTCATACTCAGTTGTTATAAGTCATGCTAAATGTTTTATTTTGCCCCTAAGGTCGTAAAACTCATGCTTAACGTCTTATTTCGCCCCTAAGGACGTACAAACCTGTGCTAAGTAGTGAAAAGTCATGCTAAACGCCTTATTTCGCCCCTATCGCCGCATAAACTCAAACAAAGTTGTAAGAAGTCATACTAATCGTCTTATTTCGCCCCTAAGGTCACATTAACTCATGCTAAGTTGTTAAAACTCATGATAACCTGCTAAAAGTCATACTAAATGCCAACTGATGACACCGTATACTCACAGCGTGTATAAGTTGCGGCGTGGCAGCCCTGTGACCTCGTTCCCTGAGTAAAGCATGTCTTGCAAGCAGTTCAGCCAGTAGTTGCGCTTGAACGCCTCCGTCCATGCACTGTCCGGCTACACGGAGACCTTTCTTGAGGCAGTCTAGGGCTCGACCCGCGTCGTTTAGTGGCCACTGAAATGTAACAATAAGGATTCAAGATATTATGAATACCCGGAAAACAAGAAAATTGTGTCGTAGGTACATTTTTAGGTTTGAAGAATTTATTTACTCATAAAAGACATATAACAATGAGTATATTAGTAAGTACTTATCATTAGGTTAGTTTCAGACACACATTTTACTATCTTTTTCTTACTGCTCGACGCAAAGGAGTGGTAATGTGTTTATCAGTCTATGTATGTATGTTTGTTTGTTCCTCTTTGGTACTCTAGTTTCTAAAATGAAATATAAAACAAAAAATGTTCGTAGCGAATAGTCTTGATTTTCATGACACTTGAAATGAAGATACACTCTTAAGAGTAACTTAAGCTTTTTATTTCAGTACTTCCACATGATCGGGACTTACGCAGGCGAAACAATAAGGCGCAACTAGTTCAATGAAATACATACCGGCTTTCCATCTTTATCAGGTTTCCAGAAGAGATGTGCGCATAGCGCCACCGCCCTGCTTTGATCGGGTTTTTTCAACAGTTTACTGGCCGCGAGCGCGCATTGTGTTCGCATCGGTTCCGTATTCTCAGCACCTATAAAGAAATAAATAAATATTGTGTGACACTGCACTCAACGCTATTAAACTTAAAGTTAATCAACTAAGCTTTTTTTTATTGTGAGCAGATAACTTAAAAATATTTATATTTTAGCGCCCTAGCTTTGCACGGCTATATTATGCATGTATTATACATATAAACCTTCCTCTTGAATCACTCTATCTATTTAAAAAAAAACAGCGCACTCCAGGAGTGCAGGCAGAAGTGAAAACTGTATATATGTGTAAAATCTCATCTGTCGCGAGAACATACGCAAAAAGAGTTTTAGATGAAGAAAAAAAAAATAGTCGGACGACTATTTGTCGTCCGACATTTGTCGTCCGACAAATAGTCGTCCGACATTTGTCGTCCGTCAATAGTCGTCCGACATTTGTCGTCCGTCAATAGTCGTCCGTTAAAAAATACCATATGTACGTCTTAATACACTCACAGCCAAATTAAAAAACTGTATATCTGTGTAAAATCTTATCTGTCGCGAGAAAATCTGTCGTCTGTCGCGAGAACGGCTGAAAATGCTCACCCACAAAAGTGCCCAACGCGCCATAAGAAGTTTTCACTTCAAAAACCGCATCAAAATCCGTTGCGTAGTTTTAAAGATTTAAGCATACATAGGGATATAGGGACAGAAAAAGCGACTTTGTTTTATACTATGTAGTGATCATACAGACAAGAAACAAATACTAATCTGTACTTAAATATTTGTTGGAAGCGGGAATTTAACCCGCAACCTTTGGTGTTGCAGGTGGTTTTTTACCCACAGAGGTCATCAAATTCAAACTTCAAACAGACAGATGATAGATTGTCATGATAAAACTATTTACGGTGTGGTCATATAAACTCATGCTAAGTTGCTAAAACTCATGCTAAACTTTTTATTTTGCCCCCAAGATCATAATATAAACTTATGCAAAGTTGCTAAAAGTCATGATAACTTACTAAAGCAGTTAATCTGTTCGAACGTAGCAATGATAAGCGTAATGGCCGCCAACTGAGCTTTGCTGTCCGATATCTCGTCTTCGTACAAACTGAACGCTTGTGACAGGAACTCGTAAGCAATTGTCTCGTGGTTTTCGAACTGTATCTCGCTTATTACGAGCGCTCCTTGCAGATATAACCTATAAAAAAAATTATGGTGAAACGAAAGTTATAATTCACAAATACTTGGTGCTTATATAAAAGTCGAAAATATTGCAACAAACAGAGGACAAAATGGCTTCTTAAACTTATAAGGTACTAGCGACCCGCCCCGGCTGCGCACGGCTATATTATGCATGTATTATACATATAAACATCCTCTTGAATCACTCTATCTATTAAAAAAAACCGCATTAAAATCCGTTGCGTACTTTAAAAAATTTAAGCATACATAGGGATATAGGGACAGAGAAAGCGACTTTGTTTTATACTATGTAGTGATTTAACAACACAAAATATTGACACGTTTTTTCAACAATCAAAACAATTGCGGCCGGCCGGAGGGATCATAAATAATAATTGCAAGTCAAAATATACACTTCAAAACGTACTTTTATAACTAACTATCAATTTACACTGCTCCGGCGCTTCGGGAAGAGCAGCCTGTGGGTAACTAAATGCAGACACCCATCGGGCTCTTTTTTCACATTTCCGGGTTTGCAAAAACACTCTAGGAATTGCACGCAGCGAGAGCCTTAAATTCCTCTTACCTTAATGGCAGCTCAGCCAATTCAGCCTTGACAAGTTTACTGATGGTTTGATGACAGAACTGGAATATCTGCTGACATTTCGTCTCCCAAGCTTCATCCTTTAACAAAAACAGTATCATGTTTCGGTTAAAAAGGTAGTTCCTTTTAATAAGTCCCACTGCAGACCGTGGGCCTTGAGGCGTGTCGGCAGTTATACGCCACGGGTGCTTACCCCGGATTGGTGAATATCCACAGCCTTCGAACTGTATAGTGAGTTCTAGGGTATGTTCTTAAAAGGAAAGGGTACCGGGGGTTCTCTCCATACAAACTATTACAAACGTAGTCGACTGTTTTCTCCCTGGATAATGACACTAGAGCAAATATTTTTGGTGCATAAAACTTATAACTGCCATGACCATACCCCTATTTTTGTTTATTTTTGTATCTTAATGTCTATGATAATTAGAAAATGAAATAGAAATAAATAGTCATGGCAGTTATAGGTTTTATGGCACAAAAATATTTGTGCTAGTGTCATTATCCGGGGAGGAAACAGTCGACTACGTTTGTATGGAGAGAGCGCCGGTACCATTTCACCTAACGTCAATTCAAACCTTTATCTTAAGGTCATGCATATCATATTTACAAGGTCATTATAGATTGCTAAAACCCAGAGATAAAGTCATGTTAAGTTGCTAAAACTCATGATAAACCTCTTACATTATCTTTTAGGTCATGCTAAGTTGCTAAGTAAATGTGAACCTTAAATTTTATTCCCAAGATTTTGCTGAATACAAATTCAATTCAAATTCAAATATGTTTATTCATTAGGATGCTTAATACATGGGTAGAAGGATCACATTGAAACGTCTTAAAAACTAAGTTAGGTGCCTTCGGAACGCGCCCACCAATGAGAAGAAGGCACAAGAAACTCATAGATCCCTTGAGTTTTTGATAAACTCTGGCTTCGTTAAGTATAGGACTTACGAGGTCATGCTAAGTTGCTAAAACTCATGCTAAACCGCTTACCTTATCTTTAAGGTCATGATAAACCCTTGCCAGTCGATAAGCATGGAATATAATAGGCGGGAAAGTATGTTGTATACGTCGGGCTCCGCCCCCTTGTAGGGCTTTCCGTGCTGCGTTTAGTATCAGGCATTGTTGGTCCGCCGAGTCAGATTTGAAGTGGTGAATTAGCCTAGAAAAGATAAAAAATAAATTAGCTTATCTTTCTATGAAATGTTCATGTGTAAGTTATTCTCTCTTCACGTAAAAACTACTGAACCAATTGCTATAACACTCGATATTTAGGTAGCTAGAGTCCTGGAATAACAAATTGAATAAATTATCCCGATATTGATGACCCAGTTGGCACAATGGTCCCCATGCCGAACTGCTAAACACAGGGTTGCGGGTTCGACTGCCGCCTCAGGCAAGTATTTATTTATGCTTAGATATTTGTCTGTGGTCTGGTTGTTTCTATGTATTATTAGTATATATATACAAAAGAAAAGGTATATAAGTAGTATGTCTGTTGTCTAGCACCCATAACACAAGTGTAGTTACTTAGCTTGGGGCTAGATGGCGATGTGTGGAATGTCCAGCAATATTTATTTATTTATATTCCCTCGGGATCGGGACTTACGCGGAAACTATGGTATTATGGTAGTTTAAACTGACCTGGCCAAGAGTCCCTGTTCTTCCATAAAATCTTCCACATCAGGTTCTAGGGTCTGATCCGGCAGATCTTTGATCAGGACCTCCAACATTGACAGTACCGCTTCCACCTACAATCAAAGAATAATAAACACTAGCACTTTCTGCGTAAGCATCTCTGGGATTTCTGGATGCGCAGGCGCTTCGTTACGGCGGGAGAGGGCTGCTCATCTTTCGAGCCTCTCTAATACTCTAGCTAGAAGATGGGTTGATTTGGTTCTCAAAAAGTTTTTGAACCGTTTTAGGGTTATGCAACGCAGCCTGATTTACTGAACTAAAATGCATTCATGAAACTCTAAAAAAACCAATTTAAGAGACCCGAATTAAAGAGCCATTACGCGTTGTGACTTTTTAAAGGGACTAGAACGCGTTGCGAGCTGTTTATGAAACTCTAAAGGCAACCCCATTTAAGAGCCACAACAAGAATTAAAAGAGCTATAACGCATTGTGAGCATTTATCAGTCTTTGAGCCTAACAGATCTACGACCATATCTATTTAAAAGCCATATTTATATTACTTACTCACATCATCAGGCGTAGATATCAAGGCGTCAGTATCCAAGACATCATTTATCAGATGTACGGCGATCATACGTCTCCCATTCGGGTTCAGATGTTTGATCAGAGGTGCGTAGTTTGTTAACTTTGTTAGTGTGTACACTCTGCGTAGTCTGTTAACTTTGTTAGTGTATATACTCACATCATTGCGTAGTTTGTTAACTTTGTTACACACTGCGTAGTTTGTTAACTTTGTTAGTGTATATACTCACATCATCAGGCGTCAGTATCCAGGACATCATTTATCAGATGTACGGCGATCATACGTCTCCCATTCGGGTTCAGATGTTTGATTAGAGGTGCGTAGTTTATTAACTTTGTTAGTGTTGTATATATACTTACATCATCAGGCGTAGATATCAAGGCGTCAGTATCCAGGACATCATTTATCAGATGTACAGCGATCATACGTCTTCCATTCGGGTTCAGATGTTTGATCAGAGGAGCGTAGTTTGTTAACTTTGTTAGCGTTAAGATATTCTTGTAATGGTCTGCGGGTAGTTTGAGAATTTTCATCAGTTCTTTGAAGACAAGAGTGTTGTGTTCTAGGTAGGGTTTGCCGCTGTAAAGGAAAAAAATACTAGATGTCATTTTTTAAGTGATAAATCCACGGGGTTTTAGAAATTGGTCTCCAGAGGACCCAACTAAAAGGTTTGCTTCTTTTTGCTCGACTGCAAGATGGATTTCTTTAATTAAGATAACGTTGGATTCGTTTCATTATTCCAAGTATTCTTAGATAAGTGACATAAAAAATAATAAGATGGGGGCTGATAAATTTCATTGTTAAAGTTTTTTTTTAAATAAGAAGATTATTAAGTTTCTTTCTTTATTTTGTTTTTTACGTCTCTGTAGCAGAAGGACAGATACGCAAAATCCCGGAATAGCAAAATCCCAGATTAGCAGAAGGACAGATTAGCATAAAGGCAGATAATGTACTGTCATGTTCAGAAGTATGTAAAAACTTTGAACCAATATAGAGAGTATTTGAAAACTACATTTATAAGATAAAAGAATCGAATTTGCTGGCAATTGACGATGATGATTTGCCTGTTTTTTCTATGAAAAGGGACACTCTATATAGATCGCGGCGAAAATATCTGAAAGTCACTGAATGCAAAGACATGAAGAAGCTAAAACTGCCACACTGTTTAGTGGATAATTTTTTATTATATAATGATGGTGTGGATGAAAGAATTATAATTTTTGGAACTACACTGGCTAAGCAACTTTTAATGAAATATGAGGTATATTATGGTGATGGAACATTTAAGGTAACACCGACACCCTTTTATTATACCTTACACGTAGACATTACCAATAATAACGAAGATACTGTCAGCTTTGTAATCAGAAACTACGTATAGAAGACTTTTTTTAATACTCAGAGACCAATTTAAAATGAAAATCACGGTCTACAAATGCGATTTCGAATTGGCAACCATAAATGCTGTCAAATATGTTTATTTATCCACACGTGACTATCAAGGGTTGCTATTATCACTTTGTTAAGAATGTCTGGAAGATAGGTAAAAATATTGAGTTAACTGCAGGTGAAGGTGGGCACAAAATAATAACTTTGTGCACACAATTACCTCTATTGCCACCAATTCTGATTCCGGAAGCCTACCTTTCTATATTTCATTTGTGTCCCGAAAAACCAGAATTTTTCGAATTTCAAAAGTACTTCAATAACCAATGGATCCTCAAAATCACAAAGGACATTCTTAGCTGTTACAAAGAAAAATTTAGGACAACGAATGGTGTTGAGGGATGGCACCGGAGGATTAATACAAAAATACCTACGAAATCTTCACTCTTCCTGTTTGTACAGCTGTTAAAGAAAGAAGCATATTTCCAAGATCTGAAGATGACCGGCAATAGCATACCACAAAAACGTTCTTCTCTTACTACACTGAAGGATAAAAAAATTGACCAAGTTATTACGAGGTTTTTGAATAATAAAATTACTGCAATGGAATGTTTGATACGTTTGGCCAAAGTTAATAAAACGAATTAAATAACTTAAAAAAATTATTGTGTCTTCTGTGTGTATCTGTACTTCTGCCTTTATGCTAATCTGTCCTTCTGCTAATCTGGGATTTTGCTATTCCGGGATTTTGCGTATCTGTCCTTCTGCTACAGAGACTTTTTTACTACCGAAAAAAAAAAAACATTTTTTTATTCCTTTCTAGTATTTGGTAGATTTAGAGTGCTGGTAGAAGTATTTTTAACTCGCGACCTTATTCTAGAAAGGAAGTGGTTCTCAATTTGTCTATATTTATATGATTTCTTACCTATTTTGATGTATATCAGCACAAATCTTGTCAGTATGCGCCAACACTCGATCAACGTAGTTAAGTTTGTCAGGGTGGCAACGCTGGGCCAACTTCAGTAGTGCCAACTGTAAGCTTAATGTGTCTTCAGGTGGCATGTCTACACGATTCTGGAAAGTGTGATTCAATGTCAAAGTCAAAATTATGTATTCATTTTACTACATGAAATCACCTTGAAACGTCTTTACTAAGTTCTTTAGTTATACTTTACTAGCTATTTCCCGCGACTTCGTACGCGTGGTAGTTTTGTTTTATATACTAAAACCTTCCTCTTGAATCATCACTACATTATAAAATAAAGTCATTTTTCGCCATCCCTATGTATGCTTAAATCTTTAAAACTACGCAACGGATTTTGATGCGGTTTTTTTAAATAGATAGAGTGATTAAATAGGAAGGTTTTTAGATATAATACATGCATAATACAGCCGTGCGAAGCCGGGGCGGGTCGCTAGTCTATTAAAAAAAACTGCATCAAAATAGCGACCCGCCCCGGCTTCGCACGGCTATATTACGCATGTACTATACATATAAACCTTCCTCTTGAATCACTCTATCTATAAAAAAAACCGCATCAAAATCCGTTGCGTAGTTTTAAAGATTTAAGCATACATAGGGATATAGGGACAGAGAAAGCGACTTTGTTTTATACTATGTAGTGGAGATCAAAGCATACATGGGAACAGACAGAGAGCGGGAAGCGACTTTGTTTTATACTATGTAGTGGCCGTGGACGGCAAAAATTCGATTCGTTCGGCCCTGATCAATCTGCGACCACCTTTATGCGTCATCCCCCCACTCCCGGGGGGAGCAGCGAGGGCATGTGGGGCTCGCTCAGATTTAGTTAAAATAGCTATTCCTTTATAGTAGTATGTAATTACCTGTGTTATAGCTGCAACTTGATCGGAGAACACCTCAAACAGCTGCACTTCTTGTTCCTTGCCATCTTCCAGGACCACGCTGAGGTTCACATTCCCATCGTTGCGCTGACTGTAGCTAGCCAACCGTTCGATCAGGGCTATGATGATGTTCTTTATATTGACGCCGGGCTGGAGTTCTGCGCAGGACTTCAGGAATGGCTGGAGGTTCGCCAGGTGGAATTCGTCTGGGAACACCTGGAAATTATGAAGTTATAATTCTTTAGATAGATAGATAAACACTTTATTTGTACAACACACAAAACATTGAAAATAACAAAAATGACGTGAAAGCTTATTAACTACGAAATTGTACAAACAGGCGACCTTATCGCGCTCTAGGCGCGTTATGAAAAAATGATGAGAGTGAAATTTTTAGATGCGCGCGCATCACTGGAACTCTAAAGTCATAGGTTGAAGCTGCGTAACACAAATGTAACAGGTTGAAGCTGCCCGCAAAATAAATATCAGACGGACGGACAGACAGACAGACGGACGTATAACCTGTAAAAGTAAAACTTCTCACGCGCATGCATAAGTACACGCACTCATTTTTATAAATTTGTTATTAGCTGCGCTCTGCGGTTTCACCCACGTTTGTGAGAATATTGGGATCAAAAGTTACTATTTGTTATTCCAGGTCTTCAGCAATCTTACATTGTTTCTCTTAGCATTGTTTGATTATTTACCAACTGGACATTTTGTTTTATTTTATTGTATTCTGATTTAATGATTGATTTCTGTAATTTGATTTGTTTGTATTGTTGCTTTATCCCGTATACCTATTGAATGATTTGATTGATTTATTTCATGTAAAAAAATTGGAATAATATGAAACTCTGTAAGTATTAGGCTCTATAGTTGCCTGAATAAAGATTTATTTTATTAAATTTTTTTAACAGCAATCGGCTTTGTAATTTCAATGTGAAGAAATAAGAAACATACACTCATAACACCAAGGTTAGGTTAAAAGTGTAACGCGGGACCGCAAACAAAACTTATTAGTTACTAGCTGTCCTAGCAAACGTTGTTTTGCTATACCAATGCAAAAAAAATAAATGTTGTTCGATTCTCAGACCTAACGAATATACACAAAAAAAATCATACAAATCGGTTCAGCTGTTTCGGAGGAGTTTGGTAATTAACACCGCGACACGAGAATTTTATATACAGGGTAACCGGTAATGAATGGATAAATGGACATCTACGGATAGAGGACACTGTGCCGGTTCAGAAAAATGAATTAATCTGGTATTAAATGCTGGCAAGACCACGTATTATACCATTTCAGAATCTCAATGAAATAGGCAACTTTTTATTAATTTGGCAACTTTTTTTTAATTTGGCAACTTTTGAAGTTATACTTCTTTAGGCGCGTTATGAAAAAATGATGAGAGTGAAATTTTACAAAAGCGTCACACAAAATTCTCACCATGAAGTTGTCCGCAAACCGCAAGATGACAAGATGATAAGTACAAAGAGGTACTACTACTACATAATTATTTTAATGTAATTAATTATTTATATTTGTCGGACGAGTATTTTGTCGGACGAGTTTTTTATCGGACGAGTTTTTCGTCGGACGAGTTTTTTGTCGGACGAGTTTTTTGCCGGACGAGTTTTTTGTCGGACAAGTTTTTTGTCGGACGAGTTTTTTGTCGGACGAGTTTTTTGTCGGACGAGTTTTTTGCCGGACGAGTTTTATGTCGGACGAGTTTTTTGTCGGACGAGTTTTTTGTCGGACGAGTCTTTTGTCGGAGTTTTTTTTTTTTTTTTTTTTTAATAATGCCAAAGAAGTATAACTTCTCACGCGCGTACATAAGTACACGCACCCATTTTTTTTTTTTAATTTGGCACTAGAGTAAAAAATTAAAAAATCATGAAGTTGGAGTTAAATCTTAGTTTTAAAAAAAACTTTCGATGTGTCATAACAATTATTTTTTGTTTTGGCAGTTTTGGCATCAAAAAACATAGAGAAAGGAGTAAATTTTTTTTTTTAAATGGCGGATTTCTCGGAAACTGAGAGTCTTTCATAGAACATAACTTTCATTTTTCTGAACCGGCACAGTGTCTTCTATCCGTAGATGCCCGCTTATCCATTAATTACCGGACACCCTGTATATCAGGCGGGGCTCAGCTATTTAATAATATAAATTAATCGATAATAAAAGATTATAGAAACCTTACCTGTATAATACATTCCATTAAATACTCCTGTGCAATAGCGTCTCTACAGCTGACCACCTGTTCCAATATGCCAGGCAGAACCAGGCGCTTGTAGTCGTCTATGGTGACTGATTCCAGTTGTGACAGACGGACCAAGTTTGTACCCACTAGTATACGGAGCTCGGAGCGTTCGCGTTCGCGGCGCTCTTTGTCTCTGGAAATTTGGAATTAAAAATCTTCAATGTTAATAGGTATGCCAAATCGGTTGAAAGTTTGTTACAGTAAAGTTTGCATGTATACAAATACACTAGTTTTGTTCTAGTCAAAAATACCTGATTTTTACCTTAATTTTTTCTTATTAATTTTCTTTTAGCAGATAGTTACCTAAGATTATGTCAGAATAAATTTAATTTTATTTCTTTTTATGTAAATATTTTGCGTTTTGTTTTTATGGTGCAATAAAGTGCAGGCGAGCGAGTGTACCACGCAGATAAGGGAATGCCGAAAGTCCTTCGCGACGCGTTTCGATGTAGGCACCTACATCGCCAGGGGGCCTTATCGGAAACGGCTGCATACGCTGCAGGCGGACGTAATATTTTTATATGAAACGACTAGCTTTTGCCCACGACTTCATTCGCGTAGAAGTCCAAAATGGTTCTAATAGGATTGGACCAAGGAATCACGTTGTCCCATAGAAATCCCCCCTCAAAAAACCGGCCAAGTGCGAGTCGGACCCGCGCACGAAGTTTTCCAGTCTTTTCTGTTTTCATAAATACATCTGTGAAAATTTTAACTGTGTAGCGATCACGGTTTATGAGATATAGCCTGGTGACAGAAAGGAACCCTTAAAAGAAAGGACTAGTACAGAGTATGTACCATAGATGGGGCTAGTAGTAAAATTAGATCGCGCTATCGTTGTGTTCCAAGAGTTTATACACCTTACTGCTGGCATTATTTAAACATACCTACTATTTGAGTGAGAGATAAATCATAGGTACCTATACATACCTGATGTTGTGGATATAATTTTTGAAAATCGTCTGGATGACGATTAATTAAACTAGCTGCCACCCGCGTATTCGTCCGCGGAGAGGGTTTTATCAAAAAATCCTTTATTAGCGGACGCTTCATCACTACATCACTACATAGTATAAAACAAAGTCGCTTTCTCTGTCCCTATATCCCTTTGTACGCTTAAATCTTTAAAACTACGCAACGGATTTTGATGCGGTTTTTTTTAATAGATAGAGTGATTCAAGAGGAAGGTTTATATGTATAATACATGCATAATATAGCCGTGCGAAGCCGGGGCGGGTCGCTAGTAAAAATTAAAGGTCTGCATAACGTGATTTTTCTCGTGCCAGACGGGACGTAATATTTTTATTTTACGACCCCGTTGGCACAATGGTCACTATGCTGGACTGCCAAACACAGGGTTGCGGGTTCTATGTATTATAATTATATACTAGCTGCCCTCCGCGGTTTCACCCGCGTAACTCCCGATCCCGTGGGAATATCGGGATGTAAGCTATCCTATCTCTCAAGTTGGATCGAACTGCACATGGTGTGCGAATTTTATTATAATCGGTTAAGTGGTTTAGGAGTCCATTGAGGACAAACATTGTGACACGAGATTTATATATATTAAAGATTTACAAAAGAAAAGTATATTAGTAGTATATCCGTTGTCTAGCACCCATAACACAAGTGTAGTTACTTAGCTTGGGGCTAGATGGCGATGTGTGGAATGTCCTGCAATATATATATATTGCAGGACATTCCACACATATGATAGAGTGATTCAAGAGGAAGGTTTATATGTATAATACATGCATAATATAGCCGTGCGAAGCCGGGGCGGGTCGCTAGTGAAGTATATTCTATTCTCTTCTTCTATCCTCATACTGTATCCTATCAAAATCGGTCCAGCACAAATAAATATTGCAAGACATTCCACACATCGCCATCTAGCCCCAAGCTAAGTAACTAGACTTGTGTTATGGGTGCTAGACAACGGATATACTACTTATATACTTTTATTTTGTAAATATATACTTAATATACATACAATAATAAATAAGCCTATAGTCATTAATACTAACCTTGAATGTCCTTGATGTTGCATTCTAACCCAGAGCTTGTTCATTTCAGCGAAATTCATTAGAACGAAATCGATTGCATCGCGGACCTGAAATTATATACATATTATTAAGATGGTTACATGCTGCGTACTTACAATCATAAACTAGTAGTTCGCCCCGAACTGAGACCTCACGAGTTTTTTTCAGCGTTTATTATATTTCAGCGTAAAGTACTAAAATGTATAATATAACGACGAAAGACTCCAAATACGACAGGTCTATCTTATTTGAATGATAGGTGCCTAGTATCGCTATTATCTGACATTGGATGATTTAGAGAATCCAAACACGATAGGCATAACTTGTTGTTGTTGTTAACTTGTTGTTGTTAAGTTCTAATTAGCATAGGTCAATCATCACACCCTGGACATCCGTTGACTCTTTATTTTTACTCAAGACATTTTTAATGTGTCCAACATAATATCCAGAAGATAGTAATTCCTTTTCTTCCTTCCTTATGTATCTACTTATCATAATGTTACGTAAGAGGAAACGAGAAGACAAGGTCGAGAACGAGAATATATTAGAGAAGTTTGAGACCAATATGTCCTGTAATAAGTCCCTAAACTAAAATATAACAAGTCAATAAAAATTATAAAAAAATTAGTCACAAATTTTATAATTATCAGAGTCTCTAGATCGGCTAGAACCGAACATTCCTACTATTTAATACTATCCACCACTATTATTGTAAAACAGCCCATGATTATGAAATAAATAATTATAGGAAATGAAGCAAAGAGAGTTCGGACGATTTGGGGCAAAGTAATAAATTTCTATAAAATTTAAATAAATTTGGATTAAGAATATTGTAAATAGTAAGCGTGTTACATTGTGAATTTGTGATGCTACACCTTCGTTATTTTTCTTTTGCAATCACAATGTAACACGCTTACTATTTAAGTACAATATTCTCCAAATTTATTAGATTTATTTATTTTCTATTTTTTAGTTGGACTTTTTTTATTAAAGCGTGTTTTTTTTAGTTTTTTTACTGTATTAATTTATTTTATACTTTTTGGTCTTTGATAACGAAATATGTTAGATCAGACCCTGGTTACTATTGAAAGACAAACTACTCGTCAAGACGATTCTAACGAGCCTAAACTCGATGAGGTTGTGTCGTTTCATTGCGAATTTCCTATGACCACCTTCCAGTTCCATTATCAGACCCTGGTTACCATTAAAAGACAAACTACCCGTCAAGGCGATTCTAACGAGCCCAAACTCGATGGGGTTGTGTCGTTTAATTGCGGAGTTCCTATGACCACCTTCCAGTTCCATCATTAGACCCTGGTCACCATTGAAAGACAAACTACTCGTCAAGACGATTCTAACGAGCCCAAAGTCGATGAAGTTGTGTCGTTTCATTGCGAAGTTCCTATGCCAACCTTCCAGTTCCATCATCAGACCTTGGTCACCATTGAAAGACAAACTACTTGTCAAGACGATTCTAACGAGCCCAAACTCGATGGGGTTGTGTCGTTTCATTGCGAAGTTCCTATGACCACCTTCCAGTTCCATCATCAGACCCTGGTTACCATTGAAAGACAAACTACTCGTCGAGGCGATTCTTGACGAGTAGTTTGAATGAATGAATTATAAGGTATGGATAATGAGATAATTCCTGCAGATTCCCTCCAGCTCTATCATCAGATCAGTTCCATGGTACCATATTATTGTCACCGAAGTTACGCCCTTTCATTTGATACCCCACTCGGGTATATTTGCAGTATAGTTTGTGTGCCATTTAGGTAGATCCCCTTTTGGACCCCTATCTCCGTAACCCCCTGACCGATCCTGCTCATGTTCGAACTTAAAAATTCTATGGACCTCAACTACTTGTATACCAAAAATCATGAAGATCAGAGCAACGGTACTCAAGTTATCGTCGAACAAACATACAAACATACAAACATACAAACATACGAGCGACCGACCCTTCTCAACACTAGACCTCTCTCGCTTCGCTCGTTCGGTCAATAATATAACGTCGAAAGATTCAAAATACGATAGGTCTATCTAATTTAAATCATCTCATATATCATCTCAATCGCGTATTTTTTTATTTCACGTTTTTAACGGGATAATAAAAACTTGAAATACAAATTGTGTGAGTTTAAAAAGCTCCTATGCCTCTTTCTGGCTATATCGCCAGATTATCAGTACCTATATTACCTACTCATCAAGACGATATTAACGAGTCCATACGCGATAGGCCTATCTTGCTTATAGACTTATCACATCTAGGAACTGTCGCATGCCGTTTCGTCGGAATTTATGCTGTCGACACAAATAACTGACGGAACGAAAATCTGTCGAAACGGAAATAACCCACATCTTGCGTAGAATACGAGTTCCTATAGCTCTATCACCAGAAACCAAATATCAGCTGATTCTTCAGTAGATACCTAGAGTACCTAATCCTCAAGACGACTTTAATGAGTCCAAACGCGATGGGCCTATCTTGTCTAGGACATAAGTTACTATAGCCTTCTTCCGACTCTATCACCAGACCAAAGATATCAGCTTATTTTTCAGTACCTAGAGTACCTACTCTAGGTGCTCTAGATACAAGAGTACTCACTTACTCGGAACTCTAGCGCGATGGCGTCCTGGCGATGGCGTAAAATGTATATTTTACCGACCTAGGGTTAATAGAGGTAGCCATGAATACGTAGCCAACGAGACGTCGCACACTGGTCCGGATTCCGAAAATCAGGGACTTAGGGGTCGAAGTCCGAATTAGGGTCTCATATTTTAAAATTAAGGTCTTTAGATGATTCTAAACCACTTTTATAGAATAGCTTTTTCTTATATCGGGGCCCGTTTCCAAGAAAAATAATGTTGTTAAAATTTTTGTATGGAAAAATTTAGTTTTTAGTACTTATTTTGTAAGCGGGCAGAGATGTTAAAACCAAACTTACTAGGGATCATAGAGGGTATATTACTGCACATTATTGTCTGAGACACTTGATTCATATCTCTGCCCGTTCAAAAACGGCAGGCGTTCGAAACAATTTTTTTATTTCGCGATTAATAGGGTACCTTATGTCTTTTTTGACAATACAATAATAATATTTAAATGGAATTACCTAATTCTATTTTAAAAAATAGAAAAAAGTAGCACATTAGGTGTCATACTACATATGTACCTGATGCATAGATATTGATTATTTTACCTTATACCTGCTATTGTTCTTAGACAATGGCACTTATTACATACCTTGGCAGGTAGTAAGCGTTTGACACTTGTTTTTAACCCTTATCTTTAATATCCCTTCCTTCCATACCAATATACCAAGTCACTGTATAAGCATCATTCGTTAAAATCATCATTCGATTGTTACGTTTTGTGCTACGTCTTTCTAATATATCTTAATTTATTACAAATTTGGATAGGTACTTATATCGGGGTCCGTTTCCAAGAAAATAATGTGATAATTTTTTTGTATGGAAAAATTTAGTTTTTTTACTAATTATTTTGTAAGCGGGCAGAGATGTTTAAATAAAACTTACTAGGGATTATAGAAAGTATAATGCTGCACATTTTTTTCTAAGACACTTGCTTCATATCTTTGCCCGTTCAAAAACGGCAGGCGTTCGAAACAATTATGTCTTTTTTGACAATAAAATTATAATATTTAAATGGAATTACCTAATTCTATCAAAAAAATGGAAAAAAGTCGCACATTAGGTGTCATACTACCTAAGTACCTGATGCATACTTATTGATCATTTTACCTTATACCTGCTATTGTTCTTAGACAATGGCACTCATTACATACCTTGGCGGGTAGTAAGCGTTTGACACTTGTTTTTAACTCTTATCTGTAATATCCCTTCCTTCCATACCAATATACCAAGTCACTGTTTAAGCATCATTCGTTAAAATCATCATTCGATTGTTACGTTTTGTGCTTTCAATACGTCTTATCTTAATTCATTACTTTGGATACTTATATCGGGGTCCGTTTCCAAGAAATTAATGTTATTAAATTTTTTTGTATGGAAAAATTTAGTTTTTCCTAATTATTTTGTAAGCGGGCAGAGATGTTAAAACCAAACTTACTAGGGATTATAGAGGGTATATTACTGCACATTATTGTCTTGCCCGTTCAAAAACGGCAGGCGTTCTAACCTCATTTTTTCATTTCGCTATTTATAAGGTACATTTAAATGGAATTAAAGCGACTTTTTCCAATGTTTTAATACAATTAGGTATTTTCATTTAAATATTTTAATTGTAGATTTAAAAATGACATGAGGTACCTTATAAATCGTGAAATAAAAATATGAGTTTCGAACGCCTGCCGTTTTTGAACGGGCAGAGATATGAAGCAAGTGTCTCAGACAATAATGTGCAGTAATATACTTTCTATAATCCCTAGTAAGTTTGGTTTTAACATCTCTGCCCGCTTACAAAATAAGTTCTAAAAACTAAATTTTTCCATACAAAAATTTTAACAACATTATTTTTCTTGGAAACGGGCCCCGATATAAGAAAAAGCTATTCTATAAAAGTGGTTTAGAATCATCTAAAGACCTTAATTTCAAAATATGAGACCCTAATTTGGACTTCGACCCCTAAGTCCCTGATTTTCGGAATCCGGACCAGTGTGCGTCGTCGCCACGCGGCGTCCCGGTGAGGTAAGGCCCTTACTCCGGCTCTGTATTCTATCACCTAATTCCAGATATCAGATGATTCTTCAGTACCAAGCATGTACCAAGAGTATCTACTTTTTAATTTGATTTAAACGAGTTCAACATGATTTTAATACTTTGCTCGGTAGATAAGTTCATAATAATAATATGGTTATTGGTTACCTTTCTCATCAGGGTTTTTATCATCAGACTAAACACTCAATTATTTAATACCTAGGTACTCATCGTGATCTTAAAACGAAACAGAAAGAAGGAGACACGCTTCAATACAAATATATTAGAGATGTTTGAGACTTATGTCCTGTTATAAGTAAATAAAAATAATAAAAAGACAAGCTTATTATTTAAAGTCTTTGTGTCGGCTAGCACTGAAGCAAACAGAGGTCGAATTTAGGAGAAAGTAGAATAGAAACTTTATAAAAACCACAGTCTTCAGCATGTCTTCACACAAGGTACATCCCGTAGTACATTACGATCGTTGGATGATCGTTGATACCTACAACTTGAGTGACCCAGACGACGTCAACCATAGTAGGGTTGCCCAGTTATCGCCTTGGTTTCCTTTCAGCTGATCAATAGCTGGTTCCAGCATTAGCTTCTTTATAGGCCATCGGGAACAAACATGGCAGTAGAATTGGTTTATGGATTATAGAAGTAAAATTACACCTTCCGTGCATAACTTTACACTATCAAATTTTACGCGAATATTTGAATTTATTTGGGATGACCAAATATAATATGGATCATCTATTTCAATTAAAATATCACGAAGATATTGAATATTTTTTGAGAAGGTTTCTATGGTTCTGAGAATCATATTCTTTTCAATAATAACAGAATCAAAACCTGACATTGTCATTTCTTACGTAGTTTTATCAGAGAGTTTTATCTATGTTTTATATTCTCTTTGTTGTCATTTTTGAAGTTAAAATTCAAAAGAAGTTTTTAATTATTTGCCTTTTATAAAGGTAGATCCCCTTTTGCACCCCCTATCTCCGTCGCCCCCTAACCGATCCCTCTCATGTTCGAACTTAAAAATTCTATGGGCCTCAACTACTCTTATACCAAAAATCATGAAGATCAGAGCAACGGTACTCAAGTTATCGTCGAACAAACATACATAGATACATAGATACATAGGTACAGCCGACCGACCGTCTCGCCACTAGACCTCTCTCGCTTCGCTCGTTCGGTCAACAAGACGCGGCACGTCTCATGTTTGTTTTATATTGTTTAACTAGCGACCCGCCCCGGCTTCGCACGGCTGTATTAAAAACCTTCCTCTTTAATCACTCTGTCTATTAAAAAAAACCGCATCAAAATCCGTTGCGTAGTTTTAAAGATCTAAGCATACATAGGGAAATAGGGACGGCGAAAAGTGACTTTATTTTATACTATGTAGTGATAATAATATCGCTCAGCTGGGCTTGTGTTATGGCGACGAGTGACGAATAGAAAACTTATAAGAAAATAAAAAGGAAAAAAAATTATATACTTATTTATTACTTATATGAAAAAAAAAATGAAAAAATGAAGAAAAAAATGCAACTTTTCATCGGTTTCCTATGACATTATCGCTTAAAATGATCGACCGTAAACCGACTTCACAGACAACCTTTTTTTTTTAAGTTTTTAATCATATTAAAAACTTGAAAAAAAGTTGTTAAAAAGAAGGGTTGGGGTAGGTTTCGGAGGCGAGATAAAAAAAACCCAGGTACTATTATATTTAATATACAGACAGACAGATACGTATTTGACGCGGGAATCGAACCTTCTGCGTCGCAAGCAGGTCGTATGTGATTTTCTTAAGAAAACAATTGCTTGTAGTGTTTTAATAATCCTCATGAACCTGTAAAATACTTACAGTGCCCTCCATTTCATTCTGTGCCTCAGCAGTATCTGGAAGTATATTCCTCGTGCATTGGAGAAGGTAGTTCCTCAAGAAGAGACCTCGTAGAGGATGCTGGACACCGCGGCACATTTCTACCAGATCCTGAAATATTGTAAGGTTATTTATAAGTCTTTAACAACTTATCATCTTCCTGCCCTTATCCCAATTTATTTGTGGTCGGCGCAGTATGTTTTCTTCTTACATTCACTCCTATTAGTTGTCATCTCATCATTCACATTCATCTCTCTCATGTCTTGTCTCACGCAGTCCATCCATCTTTTCTTCGGTCGTCCTCTTCCCCTTCATCCCTCTACATTCATACTCATCACTCTTCCAGTCACATGCGTCTCTTCTCTTCTCATCACATGTCCATACCAACTCAAACGGTTCCCTTTTACTTTTTCAGTTACCGTAAACCGTTTTCCGTGTAACCGTTTTTCAGTAAGTCTTTGACAACTAAACTCAATTCAAAACTCTTTATTCATTTGCAATCATAAAGGGCTTGTAACATGGAGATTATTGGAGACCATTAATACAAACAACAAAATATTATATTAAGAACAAAATTTTGTAAAGCGACTTGTTTTTAAGAGGGCTCCATACGCCACGGACCATGCTAAATAGCCTACTAAATAGTTACTACTGGCACCGGTCGCCTTCGTTGGTGAAAATTGTTGATTGTTCCGAATGTGTTTTGTTTCTCTCAAAAGTGCTGAGATGGAATTGTAGGTGAGATTTTCACTGACATTTCTGTGTGACTTTGAGCCAAAAAGTCACTATAGTTTTGAAGCTATCCTAAAATTAAGAATTAATACTAGTATAACTTTGAAATGACAAAGAATTATAATATCGGTAAAGATCTCACCTACAAATGACGGTGAGGGAAAACATCGTGATGAAACTCGCGGCTTAGTTTGCTCCAGAAGCATTGACAAGTTCTTTCGTCTGGATATGGTCGACTAAGCTGAGAAGGTAGTAGGTGCTGGGCAAGCTTACTCCATCCTCACGTAAAAAGGACCCAATTAAAAGGGTCTAATTGCGGAAAACAGCCTGTATACAAGTACCTACAGCTTGGTGACAGACAGACAGACGGATGGACAGCGAAGTCTTAGTAATAAAGTCCCGTTTTTACCCTTTGGGTACGGAACCCTAAAAAGGTAAATGGACTTCGTTCTAAACGCGTGACCTGCGAGATATCCATTTTTTTTCATCTTAGATTTTTAATACCTCCCGCATGAATTCGCAAAATATGCAATTTAAGAGGAAATGGTACCGGGCGCTCTCTCCATACAAACGTAGTCGACTGTTTCCTCCCTGGATAATGACACTAAAGCAAATATTTTTGTTGCATAAAACTTATAACTGCCATGACCATAATATTTTTTTCTTTTTTGTTTTTTAAATCTTAATTTCTATGATAATTAGAAAATGAAAAAAAACCAATACAGGGGCATAGTCATGACAGTTGTAGGTTTTATGCAACAAAAATATTTGTGCTAGTGTCATTATCCAGGGAGGAAACAGTCGACTACGTTTGTATGGAGAGAGCGCCAGTACCATTTCACCTTAACAGTTACCTTTAATAAATCTCGTCTCAAATTTGTATTAGTCTTAATATAGACCAATCCAACGGTGATCAGCAAATACAATCTCGGTACAATGTTGCCAGCGTACTGCACTAGTTCATACAGGTCGGCTACTTTACGACCTTTTTGGAACTCTTCGATTAAGTACAGTTCTAGGTGACGAAGCTCGTCCGTTATGGCCATGTCTGGTTATGAGGTTAAGGTTATTTCATTTGACCCAGTTGGTACAATGGTCACCATGCCGGACTGCCAAATACAGGGTTGCGGGTTCGATTCCCGCCTCAGTATTTATGCTTAGATATTTGTCTGTGGTCTGGTTGTTTCTATTTATTATAAGTTTATTTACAAAAGAAAAGTATGTAAGTAGTAGGTATATCCATTGTTTAGCACCATTAATACAAGTCTAGTTTACTTAGCTTGGGGCTAGATGGCGATGTGTGGAATGTCCTGCAATATTTTGCATCTGGGTGTTAAGTCTCCTCCTACTACTCGGGCCATCCCAGGTAGTAGACCCTTATTAAAAGTCTTTGAGCGTGGGTGGGGAAAATGGGTGCGTGTACTTATGTACGCGCGTGAGAAGTAAAAAACTCGTCCGGCAAAAAACTCGTCCGACAAAAAACTCGTCCGACGAAAAGTTCGTCCGACAAAATACTCGTCCGACAAAAAACTCGTCCGACAAAATACTCGTCCGACAAAAAACTCGTCCGGCAAAAAACTCGTCCGACAAAAAACTCGTCCGACAAAAAACTCGTCCGGCAAAAAACTCGTCCGACAAAAAACTCGTCCGACAAAAAACTCGTCCGACAAAAAACTCGTCCGGCAAAAAACTCGTCCGACAAAAAACTCGTCCGACAAAAAACTCGTCCGGCAAAAAACTCGTCCGACAAAAAACTCGTCCGACAAAAAACTCGTCCGACAAAAAACTCGTCCGACAAAAAACTCGTCCGGCAAAAAACTCGTCCGACAAAAAACTCGTCCGACGAAAAACTCAAAACTCGTCCGACAAAATACTCGTCCGACAAATATAAATAATTAATTACATTAAAATAATTATGTAGTAGTAGTACCTCTTTGTACTTACTTAAACTATTTGGTTTTATGACAGCTGTCATCTTGCGGTTTGCGGACAACTTCTCCCGTGAGAATTTTGTGTGACGCTTTTGTAAAATTTCACTCTCATCATTTTTTCATAACGCGCCTAAAGAAGTATAACTTCAAAAAGCCGGCCAAGTGCGAGTCGGACTCGCGCAAGAAGGGTTCCGTACCATGTTGTATGGGAGCCCCACTTAAATATTATTTTTGTCTGTTTTTAATATTTGTTGTTAAAACGGCAACAGTAAAAATTTCAACTGTCTAGCTATCACAGTTCATGAGATATAGCCTGGTGACAGACATACAGACAGACGGACGGACAGTGAAGTCTTATTATGGTGAGCGCACACCTAGCCGGACCGCACGCGCCGCAGTCTCCGTTTATATGCGCGCGGCTCCAGCTGGTGACGTCATCAGCATCGGTCTTGGGGATTTCCTTCGCTGCAGCGAATGCGGCGCGTGCGGTGCGGCCAGGTGTGCGCTCACCTTTAATAGGGTCCCATTTCTATCCTTTGGGTACAGAACTCTAAAAATCATGTAACTTTAATAAAAATGTTATTGTTTAAATTGTAAAAAAGGATACAGAGCTCGTAATATCCTTTGGGAGACAGCTGCGATGTTCTCAACTCCCCGAGCATGGTTGATGCATGCTTCAGGGCATCCATTAGCTTGGACTTGTCCAAGCATCTCTTCATTTGGAAGGCCTATAGGGTAAGGAAAAACATGGTTAAATAAATATAAATTTATGAATACACACAGTGCCACATAGTCTTAAAATTGTAACCAGACAATGTATAGAATACATTCTATAGTTTTTTCGTAAATACAATAAACTAAAAATATGTAGTATTTAAACATAGCTGCATTTTCAGATGCAAGCTAGATTGCAGTCTAGAGTTACCACTTTTTTTGTCACTGTTTTGATGGTCTTTTGAACAAAACTATATTAGAATTAATGAGAAAAAAAGTTGCATTTGTTTCATAGCATAACTTTATGGAATTAGTTAGATTATTTTTCTCACTAGTCCTATGAAACTTTCATAGTGGAATGGAATCAATAACTCATAACCATGTATTTTGTACTAGCTAGGGTTTCACCCTCGTAAGTCCCGATCCCGTGGGAATATCAAAATGAAAAGCAGCCTATAGCCTTCCTGGATAAATAGACCATTCAACACAAAAATACTTTTTCAATTCGAACCAGTAGTTCCTAAGATTAGCGCGTCCACAAACAAACTCTTCAGCTTTATAATATTAGTATAGATTATAGGATATCAATGGGGGCTACTATTTTACTCGATTTTCCCACGGGATCGTGGCTAAAGCGGGTAAACCCGCGGGGAGGAGCTAGTTAGTAGTAGTAGTAATTCAGGTACCTACCTGAACTTTGACTACATTCAGCGCATCTTCCAGCAGTTTCTCCTGCTCCTCCACTGGTGAAGGTTGGTTCGTCATCTGCGCCTGTAAACACACAACACAAACATCACAACCAATAGCTGTTAATTACCCGAATTACTAACTTAAATTGACTAACAGTCGACCAAATGTACAAAAACGGATGCTCCACGCGGTCCATGTGCAATATCGACGTGTTGTTTTGTTGTTAACATTGCATACAATACCTTTGATTCGATGCGAGGACAAATTCGAAACCCGATAAGGAATTTATTGCAAAATTAAACAATTTTGTAGGAGTTTTCTTTGCAAAGCAATGGATACATACAAAATATATTTTTTTGACAGTGACAATTATTTATTTTTGACAATGAGTGAAAAGTAAATTAAGCCTTCACAGTTTGTTTGAAGGATGATGGAAGCTTGATAGAATGCTGGATGGCAAAAAAAATCAAGAGGGGTCTTCTCCATGGGATGGCTGGATCAAGAAAGCAGTGTTTGACACAATTCTGACAGATGTAGCTAATCCAACCTCTTTCTAGAAGTCTTTACTAGAAGTTTAGCAAGAGCTCCTCTGTCGCTTAGGTCCATGCGTTCTTGCTTTGCGCGTGGTTTAACCTTGCCCTCGTGATGGCCCGTGTGCGGAGGTGTGTGATTTTTTAATGTAATCACAGCCTTATTTTTCTTCTTCTATCGGTTGGCCCTACTGCAAGAATGTCAAAAATATAATTATGTCACTGTCAACGTCAAAATTCTGAGGATCGATCGAATCGAGCGACCCAGCCTGTGACGAAATTCGTTATCAACAAATTGTTATCTCTGAAAAAATGGATAACAAACAACCGTCCCTGAGTCAATATTTCGGCGACACAGACCCTCCTCCCGCTTCTCAGTTTTTCGACGAGATAGGAACGTCGCCCTCTGACATGATTCAGAGCATTTATTTGGGAAGCAGCGAAGGTAATATTTTAACGCTAGTTACTATTAATTCTTGAGTTTAAATGAGTTAATTGATGACTGAATATAAAAGTTTTGTTTACTATCGTTTTCTCTAGACAATCAAACCACTACAGCAAGTCTTTTCCCTCAAAATATGTCCGCATCTTTCACGCAACAAAAAGCGACTGACGAAGTTACCTTTTCCAATATTGTGCCGACTGTGAGTGGTTTGACGGCAATACCGGCCACTAGTTTACCGGATCCAGCGACGTTTTTCGATAATATAGGACCGGAGCCGACTATTGGGCCTAGTAAAAGCGGATTGGCGACTCCTAACATGCTTAGTGATGCAATGGATGGATTGAGTATAAAGGTAACTATTATAAATTGATTTCCCTTACTTAAATTAAAGCATTTTTGTCCACATATTCAGTGTTTTTATATAAAGCGTGTATATGTCTAAACTTTATTCATTTAGGGCAGTAAAGTTCCGCAAATAAGGTGCAAGCTTGATTTTTTTGTTATACCAAAACTCCTTGACTTAATTCAGGTATTTTAACAAAACTTAAACACGGATGTAGGTTAAACAAGGGGGGGTTCCTAAAGTAACAAAACAGAGCTCTAATGCTAATGAAATCTATCATTTACAAATTAAACATTGCCTGCGACTATAACAGTATACTCGCGGCTAATATATAATACTTAGATTACTCTAAGTAGGTGCCCCCAAACCCCCCCCCCCCTTATATAAGTCCGTAACAATAAATATAAATAAATAAAAAATAGTTTATTCAAAACCTTGGAACCTTTACAATACATATCATTAACAAAAATAAGTAGGTAAGTACTAAAAGAATAATAAAAATTCTTTATTTCATTTATTTATGTTGCACAAGCTTAAATACCTACACATTGAACTCATGTCCCCCCTTGTACTTGATGGACTGACAATAGACCAACATCACACAAGATAAAAAGCAGCCCAAATTTAATTTAATATTTTTTCCATAAACAGAACCAACCAGTAGACAAAGAAAGTGAGAGAAGGAGGGATGCTTGGATCCCTAATGAAGAAGCTAAAAAGACTTTGATGAAGGTAAGCTAATTATATTATTTATTTTACTGCCAAACACAGGGTTGGGGGTTCGATTCCTGCCACAGACAAGTATTTATGCTTAGATATTTGTCTGTGGTCTGGTTGTTTCTATGTATTCTATACATATAAAATACTTTGTCCTGACTGACTGACGGATCAACGCACAGCCTAAACCTGATTGTAAGAGACCTTAAACTCGGAGAGTGTGTTTTTTGTATGAGGTAGGCATCCAATAAGAAAGGATTTTGAAAAATTAAAAACCCACCGCGGACGAAACTGCAGGTGAAAGCTAGTATAAGTATATATTTACAAAAGAAAATTATATAAGTATAGTATATCCGTTGGTCTAGCACCCATAACATAAGTTTGGTTACTTAGCTTGGGGCTAGATGGCGATGTGTGGCAGTATTTATTTATTTATTTTTAACCTATTCCATCCCACTGCAGGGCAAATGCCTCTTGCCCCCTCTGCCCTCTTTTCACTGTTCCCTGTCTAGTGCCAGATGGGGCCAGTCACTACAATGTGAGTCCAACTTGTCCCACACCAATGTGTACACCAGCATTTAGAAAAAATAATATGAAATAAATGTATAATCAATTCAATTTAAAGATAACTAGCGACCTGCCCCGGCTTCGCACGGCTATATTATGCATGTATTATACATATAAACCTTCCTCTTAAATCACTCTATCTATTAAAAAAACCGCATCAAAATCCGTTGCGAAGTTTTAAAGATCTAAGCATACATAGGGACAGACAGAAAAAGCGACTTTGTTTTATACTATGTAGTGATAGTGATCATGATTGAAGGTAATACTAGGCCTGTATATGCTGGTAGCCGGGATTGCTAGTTATATGTTTCATTTTTATATGCATACATTATACAATTTTGTATGCTACTTTATTGTTAATTTTAGTATGTCATGGACTCATATTACATGTTTTTTCAGGCTCAATCATCTCCGAAAGGTTCATTCTTCCCAGAGAGGGAAGTACTCACAATGCCTGGCTTAGTACTTGAAGAGGAATTAGTAAGTAACAAATAATCCTATTGCTTGCTTCTGCTTCTCGTATAGTGGTGTGGCTCACCTATTGTTAGAGTTTTCAGATCGCCTTAAGGCCTCTAACTTGACCTAACGACTGCTACTAGAGGTAGCAACCGGGACCAACGGCTTAACGTGCCTTCCGAAGCACGAAGGGGCTCACGAAAACACATTTTTGCCACACTACTAATTGGCCACCCATTGAAGTAGTGACCACGCCAGGCGTCGCTTAACCCGCACGACCATAAACGATCAGCGAGCGCTTAGCTGTGAGCCTCCTCCCAGTTAATAATCCTCAAATCCTACTAATATTATCAATGTGAAAGTTTGTGTGTTTTAGTTCGCAAAAAGTAAAAAATAGTAATTAAGTAACCCTCCTAGCGCTGTATCCATTTCATTTCTTTATTTTTCTGTTCTTTCTTTTTTGTATTCATTTTTCTTTCTTTCTTCTTTGTTTTTTAAGACCCGGGAAAATAATTACTATTAAAACAAATCGTGTGAGTTTAAAAAGCTCATTCGCATATCTGTAAAAAATATTAGTATTTACCTATTTTGGTATTTTTTATAATTATAATTAATTTTTAATTTAATTCTTTATTCAGGTAACAATGGACCCACAAACAGAAAATTCATTCATTATATTGTACTAGCGACCCGCTTCGGCTCCGCACGGCTGTATTATGCATGTATTATATCTTAAAACCTTCCTCTTTAATCACTCTATCTATTAAAAAAACCGCATCAAAATCCGTTGCGTAGTTTTAAAGATCTAAGCATACAAAGGGAAATAGGGACAAAGGGACGGCGAAAAGTGACTTTATTTTATACTATGTAGTGATGATTGTATTGTATTACATTGTTTAAAAAAATACAGAATCAGGTAACATTACTTTACAACTTTACAGATTTGCGAATGAGCTCTAGGTCACGTGGGGTTCAGCTAATTGGTAATGTGACTGTCACTATAGTGACAGTCACATTACATAGTACATATACATAGTATAAAACAAAGTCGCTTTTTCTGTCCCTATATCCCTTTGACCGCATAGATCTTTAAAACTACGCAACGGATTTTGATGCGGTTTTTTTTAATAGATAGAGTGATTCAAGAGGAAGTTTTATATGTATAATACATGCATAATATAGACGTGCGAAGCCGGAGCGGGTCGCTAGTACTCAATAAATGCTTATCTCTGTTTCTAACGTCCCCGACAGCCGGATGCACTTCAAGAGGTATGCGTGAAATACCTCGGTGTGAGTTCTGCTGGCGTGCGGGGTGTCGTCCGAGCGGACCACGTGACACGGGACGAGGCCGGCTTGAGGGAACTGCTGCGGACGGGGTACCTGCGGGCCGCACTCAATTGTACTGCACATCTTATCTCGGCTGCTCAACAAGGTAATAAAGAAATAAAGCATTTTCTGTATTAATTTTTTTAGGACTTTTCCACCTCTGTTTCTTTGAAGGCCGATTTCAGTGAATTAACGCCTATTAAGTATTATTTATTTTTGATGTAAAACATCTATAGCCGCACGTAAAACCGATTTCTGGCGTGGCGACGCATGCCACGCACTCTATATGATATATAAAATCTATATGCAGTAGTGTGTACGGTGTGCATGCGCAATCGACTGTGCGATTCTATCACAATCTGTTTTTACTAGCGACCCGCTCAAAATCCGTTGCGTAGTTTTAAAGATCTAAGCATACAAAGGGACATAGGGACGGCGAAAAGTGACTTTATTTTATACTATGTAGTGATTACGACCCAGTTGGCACAATGATCACCATGCCAGACTGCCAAACACTGGATTGCGTGTTCGATTCCCGCCTCTGACAAGTATTTATGCTTATAGATATTTGTCTGTGGTCTGGTTGATTCTATGTATTATAAGTATATATGTATTTACAAAAGAAAAGTATAGGTATATAGGAATAGGTATGGGTATAGGAATAAGTATTTTACTAATAATATGAGTCTCTGTAACTTGAGTAAATAAATAAATATATATATATATAAGTAGTATATCCGTTGTGTAGCACTCATAACACAAGTCTAGTTACTTAGCTTGGGGTTAGATGGCGATGTGTGGAATGTCCTGCAATATTTATTTATTATTTTGAAAGTTATTTTGAAGTCTAGCGCAGTTTTCAATCCTAGTAAGAACAAGAAAAGTGATATTCAGATTTTTAACTCATAGTTGAAAGTTCAAGTTTAATTCACTTTAATGCAAAGGTTGTCAGTTTAGATAGAAAAAAATGTACTTTCCATCTGCCTACTTAATTATTTTTTTAAATTAATGTACAATTCAAAAAGTTTAAGAAACAAACAAAAACCTGTAAAAATGTCTACTATGCAGAAATAAAAATATTACAGTTGATCCATACAAAAAAAATATACCTATCCACGAATAAATTCATAACACGAAAATTACAAAAAAAAACTGCTGCAAAAAATGTTCGAATTTCCAAAAGTCGTAGAACAAAAGTTGTTTGTTAAGGTGCACAGAAGTAGCCCTCAACGGCTTGCTACTATAATTACCAATAACCCTGTATAAAGGAAAAAATATATATGTACTTAAAGAAAAAAAAACAAAATGAAAAAATAAAAAAACGACTTTAGGTAAGTACTAACTTAACAACTTTTTTTTAATTATTCCTCGTTTTCTTAGGTATTATTCCTCGTTTCGTAAAATTATTGTCTGTAAATCGACTTTACAGACAAGTAGACAACCATTTTTTTAATGCGTTTCTTATTGTCAGGAGAAGATTCGTAATTCTTATGAAACAAAAAATTAGAAAGCAAAAAATATTATTAAAAATTATTTAAAATACTTGTTGGAGGCGGGAATCGAACTCGCAACCTATCTGAATCGAAGGCGGGTGTTCGCCCGACGCGCTGCAGAGCTTGTCAATTTGTATCGTAAAGTATACCTTGGATATACGTGAGAAAGCCGCTAGATGGCGCCAGTAGGCAAAATAGATCGCGATGGCAAAGTTCAATACAATAAAATACACTTGGTTGTAATATTTGAAATGACAACCCAGTTGGCACAATGGTCACCATGCCGGACTGCCAAACACAGGGTTGCGGGTTCGATTCCCGCCTCAGACAAGTATTTATGGTTAGATATTTGTCTGTGGTCTGGTTGTTTCTATGTATTATAAGTGTATATTTACAAACGAAAAGTATGTCTAGCACCCATAACACAAGTCTAGTGACTGAGCTTTTTTATAAAGGCAAAAAAAAGAAAAATCGTGTGGCACTCGGGGACTGCCGCGGTAAAGCTATTGCATAGCATGTTTTATCACGCTCAGCCGAGCTACATGGTAGGCGGAGTAGGGGGTGTTAGGTTTTATTTTCGACGACCTCTGTGGCGCGTCGGGCGAACACCCGACTGCGACGCAGAAGGTTGCGGGTTCGATTCCCGCCGGGAACAAGTATTTATGCTGACCATAAATTCTTGTTTCTGGTTCTGGGTGTTTCCTATATGTATAATATATATATTTCCAAAAAAAAAAAAAATATATATAAGTAGTTTATCCGTTATCTGGCACCCATAACACAAGCATTAAGTTGCTTAGCTTGGGGCTGGATGGCGATGTGTAATATGTCCTGAAATATTTATTTATTTATTTTATTTATTTTCGTTACGGAATTTCTTGATTTGGACGCCGCGCTTAAAGTCCGCGATAAAAGCTATGCAATAGCTTAAAAACTGTATAACAAAAAAAAAGTTTTTTGACGTTATCACGTAAAATAAAGTAAAATTATCATTTGTTTTTTTTATTTTCGTATGTGTCTTATATTACTGGACTGACTTTCATAAAACTTGGACATTAAATAATTAGGAATTTTTTGTCTCGATATACCCACGGGATCGGGACTTACGCGGGTGAAACCGCGGAGCGCTATAATATTCTCAGGCAGCAATCCGTCGACAAATTGCTACCTTTACAAGACAATTAACTTTAAAGTTATAACTCTGTAACCACATAACGATCGACAAACAAAAATAACTACTTACGTATTCCTAAAAACATAACGATAGCGCGATTCAAGGCCGATTTAGTAGCGACATCTAGTTTTTGCGCTGAGAAGTTCTATTTGATTAATTGATTGAGGGTAGTTGCAAAATTTTCTATAAAAAAAACTATTTTTTAGTTTGTATTTGACAGTTTTGTTACGTACTTACTTATTTGTTTTTGATAGTAAAAAATGTTTTATAGAAAAATGTGTGTAAAACTTATTATAAAAAAAATTACGGGCAACTTACTTACATGCGAACAGTGAAAGTTAAAGAAAAGACTGGTGTTAGTGAGACGAATCTAACAATACCTTAATTAAAGAATTCCTTCGAGTGGTTTGGAAGATACTTCCCATAAAGTATATTACAATTAAAAAACCCCCGACACAAAATAATAAAAATAGTATGAACGTAAAAAGCCTAAAACAAGCAAAAAAAATCTATAAAAAGAAAAAGCCACAAAAAGAACAAAAAAGGTATAAACGTGAAACCCTACAAAAAGAAAAAAATAACCTCGAAATTATGATTCTACTACGTAAGTACATGTGAATTTTTTTGATTAAATATTGTCGCGTCGGGGGACCGCTCTTTTTCGAGTCAATTTAATATAATGTTAACATTTTTATTTTAGCATTTTATCACTAGTAATTCTTAATACTTTAACATTTTCGTTGAAACTTTTAATATCATTTTACTTAGGAAGGTGTTTCTATATGTAAAGAGCGGTCCCCCGACGCGACAATATTTAATAAAAAAAATTCACATGTACTTACGTAGTAGAATCATAATTTCGTAGGGTTTCACGTTTATACTTTTTTGTTCTTTTTGTGGCTTTTTCTTTTTATAGATTTTTTTGCTTGTTTTAGGCTTTTTACGTTCATACTATTTTTATTATTTTGTGTCGGGGGTTTTTTAAATTTTTAATTTAATTTTTTATTTCATCCTTTTTGTAGGGAGGGACTTTTTAATTTTTTTTATTTTATTTCTTTTTTTTCTTGCGATTTATGATTCAGATAATTTGGTGTAAACAATAACTATTATTAATTTATAGTTAACTAGCGACCCGCTCCGGCTTCGCACGGCTATATTATGCATGTATTATACATATAAACCTTCCTCTTGAATCACTCTATCTATTTAAAAAAACCGCATCAAAATCCGTTGCGTAGATTTAAAGATTAAAGCATACAAATGGATATAGGGACAGAGAAAACGACTTTGTTTTTAACCCCCGACGCAAAAACGACGGGGTGTTATAAGTTTGACGTGTCTGTGTGTGTGTGTGTGTGTGTGTGTGTGTGTGTGTATGTGTGTGTGTGTGTGTGTGTGTGTCTGTCTGTGGCATCGTAGCTCCCAAACGGATGAACCGATTTTGATTTAGTTTTTTTTGTTTGAAAGATAAGTTAGTCGGGAGTGTTCTTAGCTATGTTTGATCAAAATCGGTTCAGCCGTCTTAAAGTTATGGGGGATAAAAGTCAGGATCAAAAACCGAATGCAAGTAGATATACTCGAGTGGGGTATCAAATGAAAGGGCATGACTCGTACATTACAAATATCTATGTTTGATCAAAATCGGTCCAGCCGTCTAAAAGTTATGGGGGATAATACTCAGTATTAACAACCGAATGTTAGTAGATATGCCCGAGTATCAAGTTAATTTGAGTTTTTTGGCTTCGTTTGGATCTTTTTTACTTTTCTTTTCATTTTTTTATTATATTACTAGCTGTGCTCCGCGGTTTCACCCGCATAACTCCCGATCCCGTTGGAATATCGGAATAAATTAAGATGTAAGCTATCCTATCTTTCAAGTTAGATCAAACTGCACACGGTGTGCAAATTTGATTAAAATCGGTTAAGTACCTAGTTTAGGAGTCACGTAATTTAAATAAACACGCCACAAACAACGTGACACGTAATTTATATATATTAGAGAAGATGTATAGATAACCTAGATCTAGACGTCTTCTTCTATGTATACTTAGGTAGTTCTAATATTTAATAGCTATGAAATACCTACTTGTAGTTGTAAAAGTTGAATATCTAAAGGAAAAAATTGAAAAAGAATACCTTTAATAAAAAAACTGTTTAGGGTTCAAAATAATCTTCACTACATAGTATATAAAACAAAGTCGCTTTCTCTGTCCCTATATCCATTTGTATGCTTTAATCTTTAAAACTACGCAACGGATTTTGATGCGGTTTTTTTAAATAGATAGAGTGATTCAAGAGGAAGGTTTATATGTATAATACATGCATAATATAGCCGTGCGAAGCCGGAGCGGGTCGCTAGTTAACTATAAATTAATAATAGTTATTGTTTACACCAAATTATCTGAATCATAAATCGCAAGAAAATAAAGAAATAAAATAAAAAAAATTAAAAAGTACCTCCCTACAAAAAGGATAAAATAAAAAATTAAATTTAAAATTTAAAAAACCCCCGACACAAAATAATAAAAATAGTATGAACGTAAAAAGCCTAAAACAAGCAAAAAAAATCTATAAAAAGCCACAAAAAGAACAAAAAAGGTATAAACGTGAAACCCTACAAAAAGAAAAAAATAACCTCGAAATTATGATTCTACTACGTAAGTACATGTGAATTTTTTTGATTAAATATAGTCGCGTCGGGGGACCGCTTTTTACCTATAGAAACACCTTCCTAAGTAAAATGATATTAAAATTTCAACGAAAATGTTAAAGTATTAAGAATTACTAGTGATAAAATGCTAAAATAAAAATGTTAACATTATATTAAATTGACTCGAAAAAGAGCGGTCCCCCGACGCGACAATATTTAATCAAAAAAATTCACATGTACTTACGTAGTAGAATCATAATTTCGAGGTTATTTTTTTCTTTTTGTAGGGTTTCACGTTTATACCTTTTTTGTTCTTTTTGTGGCTTTTTATAGATTTTTTTTGCTTGTTTTATATACTATGTAGTGAAGATTATTTTTAACCCTAAACAGTTTTTTTTATTAAAGGTATTCTTTTTCAATTTTTTCCTTTAGATATTCAACTTTTACAACTACAAGTAGGTATTTCATAGCTATTAAATATTAGAACTACCTAAGTATACATAGAAGAAGACGTCGATCTAGGTTATCTATACATCTTCTCTAATATATATAAATTACGTGTCACGTTGTTTGTGCGCAATGGACTCCTACCTAGCTAGCATGGCTGTTCGTGATATGATATGATAAAAGATAACGTATTATATCCACACCTAAAGATTTATCGATTTCGCGAGTATGACAAATGGAGCGATATGATATGTTAAAATAATATCACGCAATATGAGATGATAAATACGTCACATCCACTTGATATGAATTTCAATGCTGCCAATTTAATAACGTTAACCATTCATTCTTTTCTTCTTTTTTTGCAACTTTTAACGCAATCTGTGACTGAATTTGACACATCTTTGTTGACAGAACGATCAAACAAGATTTTCTTCAATGTTTATATTTTGAAATCGTTGGCGTTTTCGTGTAAATCGCGTTTTGGAACGCGAGAGCAACATGGCGCGCTGATTTTTATTTTAGCAAAACTTTGTAATAATCGAGTTAAATTTAATTTAATTTCGTGACAGTGCGAAAATAGTAACTCGACACTAGATATACTGCACACTGCGAAGCTTTAATTAATTATAATATATAAAAAAACGAATGGAATAGAATCTTTTTAGTTTAGTTATACCTACAAGTAGGTAGGTACATTTTCTGTATTTATTAAGAACATTTACACAAAAATCATTATAATATTTCTTACATTCTAGTCTAATAATGGATTTAAGTTATTATTGGTTACGCTAAATAATCTTGATAAATTTATCACACACTCCAAACGTTGTCGATAAAATAACGCGCCATAATGTCAAAAATCGATACTTTTCACGTTTTTTATCGACAATTAGTCGGTCATGCTCGACCTTTCGATAAATAAGAGACTGTCGTGCTCGCTCTTTTGTCTATCTTATCATACCGTAACACGTGACGTCACACACACGGGCCATGCTCGCCGTTTCGATAAAAATTCAACATGGCGGCTTTATATAGCATATTTTGACAGTTTTTGTCGATAAATCGCTATATCGTGCTGCTCATGCTAGCTAGGCTAAACTAGGTACTTAACCGATTTTAAATAAATTTGCATACCGTGTGCAGTTTGATCTAACTTGAAAGATAGGATAGCTTACATCTTAATTTATTCCGATATTCCAACGGGATCGAGAGTTATGCGGGTGAAACCGCGGAGCACAGCTACTACTATAATAAAAAAATGGAAAGAAAAGTAAAAAAGATCCAAACGAAGCCAAAACACTCAAATTAACTTGATACTCGGGCATATCTACTAACATTCGGTTGTTAATCCTGACTTTCATCCCCCATAACTTTAAGACGGCTGAACCGATTTTGATCAAACATAGCTAAGAACACTCCCGACTAACTTATCTTTCAAACAAAAAAAACTAAATCAAAATCGGTTCATCCGTTTGGGAGCTACGATGCCACAGACAGACACACACACACATACACACACACACACACACACACACACACAGACACGTCAAACTTATAACACCCCGTCGTTTTTGCGTCGGGGGTTAAAAAAATATATTTTCAAAACCATTTCCTTCCAGTCGGGTAGAAAGACTGGTGTTATTTTCAAGTTCTTAAATCTGGAGCATACTAAGCCGTTGGTTTCATCGCGAGTTCTTTCAATACCCCATACTTATTGGTAAATAATCATTACATGTCAAGGATAATAAACATATAATATAATAATAATAACTAGCGACCCGCCCCGGCTTCGCACGGCTATATTATGCATGTATTACACATATAAACCTAATTCCTCGAATCTTGAATCACTCTATCCATTTAAAAAAAACCCTATCATAAATTAAAAATTTAAAAAACACAAAATAATAAAAATAGTAAGAACCTACAAAAAGAAAAAAATAACTTCAAAATTATGACCCTACATGTGAATTTTTTTGATTAATTATTGTCACGTAGGGGGACCGCTCTTTACCTATAGAAAATTTCAACGAAAATGTTATGGTATCGGTTATGGTAAGGAACGAACGGTCCCCCGACGTGACAATAATTAATCAAAAAAAATTCACATGTACTAACGTAGGGTCATAATTTCGAAGTTATTTTTTTCTTTTTGTAGGTTCTTACTATTTTTATTATTTTGTGTCGGGGTTTTTTTAAATTTTTAATTTAATTTTTTATTTCATCCTTTTTGTAGGGAAGGACTTTTTAATTTTCTTATTTCATTTCTTTATTTTCTTGCGATTTATGATTCAGGTAATTTGGTGTAAATAAGAAGTAGCTGTGACATTATACGGCAGACAGACAGACATGACGAATCTATAAGGGTTCCGTTTTTTGCCATTTGGCTACGGAACCCTAAAAATGGAACTAGGGAGAAAAAGTAAAAAGACACAAACGAAACCAAAAGACGCAAATTAACTTGATACGACACCACTCGGGCATATCTGCTTACATTCGGTTGTTAATCTTGAATTTGTTAACTCATAACTATGAGACGGCTGAACCGATTTTGATTAAACATAGATATTTGTAATGTACAAATCATGCTCTTTCATTTGATACCCCACTCGAGCATATCTACTCACATTCTATTTTTGATCCTGACTTTTATCCCCCATAACTTTTAGACGGCTAAACCGATTTCGATCAAACATAGCTAAGAACACTCCCGACTGATTCCCCTTTCAAACAAAAAAACTAAATCAAAATCGGTTTATCCGTTCGGGAGCTACGATGCCACAGACACACACACACACACACAGAGACGTCAAACTTATAACACCCCGTCGTTTTTGCGTCGGGGGTTAAAAATGGACAGAGAAAGCGACTTTGTTTTATACTATGTAGTGAAATGATAGTGATGATTTCCTCTGGACCTGTTGACAAAGCTGAGAGAGAGTGGTATGGGTTTTGGGCAAGCCAACTTTATCTAATACTAACAGCGCTCCGCGGTAACTCGCGTAACTCCCGATCCCGTGGGAATATCGGGATAAAAAGTATCCTATGTTACTGTCAATGAATCAATGTATCCTTATACCAAGTTTTATTAAAATCGGTTCAGTAGTTTCGGACTATTCAATGCAAAAAACCACACAATTAAATATTTACCCTTTATAATATTAGGTATACCCGCAACTTTGTACGCGTGGTAGTTTTGTTTTGTATACTAAAACGTTCCTCTTGAATCACTCTATCTATGAAAAAACCGCATCAAAATCCGTTGCGTAGTTTCAAAGATCTAAGCATACAAAAGGACAGCAGTAGAAAGTGACTTTGTTTTATATTATGTAAAATGATAATGAAATATTTAAGTGGGACTCCCATACTACATGGTACGGAACCTTTCGTGCGCGTTTCCGACTCGCACTTGGCCGATTTTACTCTTTGGGTACAGAACCCTAAAACATATTTATCTATTTCCAGGTGTAGGACGTATAAACAGACCATCGAAACACACACCACGGACCCTCCAACTCTGGCTGACTCGCTTCGCCATAATGCTTCGGATTAAACTTCACCAACCTCTCGCAAAGGAGGCCGAGCCCTTCGGTGATTGTAGCAAGCCGGATATGTTTTATGAGGTTAGATTTGATATTTTTTGTAGTGATAGTGATGTTTCTATTTGTGACGACCCAGTTTGGCACAATGCTTACCATGCCCGCACTGCCAAACACAGGGTTGCGGGTTCGGTTTCTGCCTCAGACAAGTATTAATGCTTAGATATTTGTCTGGGGTCTGGTTGTTTCTATGTGTGTATAAGTTTATTATATTTACAAAAGAAAAGTATATAAGTAGTATATCCATTGTTTAACATCCATAACACAAGTTTAGTTACCTAGCTTGGGGCTAGATGGCGATGTGTGGAATGTCGTGTAATATTTATTTATTTCTTCTTTATTATTACTCCCGACGCAAAAAGAGGGGTGTTATAAGTTTAACGTGTCTGTGTGTCTGTCTGTGGCATCGTAGCTCCCGAACAACTCATGAACCGAAATTGATTTCGTTTCTTTTGTTTGAAAGGTGAATTAGTCGGGAGTGTTTTTAGCTATGTTTGATCGAAATCGGAAAGTTATGGGGGATAAAAGTCGGAAAATAACTATTGTTCCAGTTCTACCCGGAGTCGTACCCGGACCGGAGCGGGTCCCTGGTCCCATTCTCGCTCCGCCTCCTGCTAGCGGAGCTCCCCGTACACTCCGGCAGGCCGGGGGCTGCTCTGGAGACTCTATACAACATGCATCGTATCGTACAACAGGTACTTAATTATCTAATACTAATATATAAATAAATCATTTATTGAACAGAAAAATGGTTTACAATATTACAAAATGGTTTAAAAATGGGTTACTAGCTGAATACAATCGGCGTATTAAATTCAAAATTCGCGCCACGCGACGCGAGTGACAGTGCCGGTCGATGCCGCCGCCCGCGCCGCGAAAAAGAAAAAAATAAAGACTTATCGGTGACATTTGATATAAAAAGTGAATTCATTGATTCATCTTCCAAAATTTGTCATCTTACATCCATCTTATTTTTACGAAATATTATTTTCTGCATCCTATTGTATACTGCATCTAAATATGTCATAAACATCTTATAACTCCTCTGGAAAAGACGTATTATTCGTAACCTACATCAAAAGTTCATCTGAAGAAGATAAGATAATCTTCACTAGCTTTTGCCCACAACTTCGTCCAGGTAGGAGTCGAAAATGGTTCTAATAGGATTTTAGGGGATGAATTTAATCTATACTAATATTATAAAGCTGAAGAGTTTGTTTGTTTGTTTGTTTGAACGCGCTAATCTCAGGAACTGCTGGTTCGAATTGAAAAATTCTTTTTGTGTTGGATAGTCCATTTATCGAGGACGGTTATAGGCTACTTTTTATCCCGATATTTCCACGGGATCGGGAGTTACGCGGGTGAATCCGCGGAGCGCAGCTAGTATAATATAACTAGCTGTCCCGGCAAACGTTGTTTTGCCAATTACAAAAAAAAATAAAAAGAAACAAAATAAAAAATAGATAGTAGCCGATTCTCAGACCTACTGAATATGCGTATAAAATTTCATAAAAATCGGTCAAGCCGTTTCGGAGGAGTATGGTAACTAACATTGTGACAAGATAATTTTATATATTAGACTAGCTGTCCCGGCAAACGTTGTTTTGCTATTTACAAAAAAAAAACAAAAAAAAAATAGATGTTGGCCGATTCTCAGACCTACTGAATATGCTCACAAAATTTCATGAGAATCGGTCTAGCCGTTTCGGAGGAGTTCAAGTTCGAACCCCGTGACACGAGACTTTTATATATATAGAGAAGATAAAAATGGGACTTGGGAGAAAAAGTAAAAAAGATCCAAACGAAGCCAAATTAACTCAGCCTGTAGCAGCAACTTCTGAAAGACAAGGGTTTATTCAGGCATATCTGCAATTGGTTGTTCAGCCTAAATTTCATCACTCTGTTATTGTTAAGCGGCTAAATCGATTTTTATAAAACATAGCTGTTTGTAATATACGAATCATGCCCTTTCATTTGACACCCCACTCAGGCCATATCTGATTCGGATTTTTCTTTACTTTTGCTATAAAACCTTGCTTTTAAAAACCAAAATTGACAATTCCAGGTCAACCGGAAGTACCCTATAGGTCTTGGGTCGAAAACCTATATGGTAGTTCCCGTTGACTTAGAATCACGAAATTTGGCTAAAAGCAAGCAAGCAGCACAAATATAGGTTTTTTTTAAAAGTTGAATATTTATGGGTGTCCCCATACATACATAGTTAAACCAATTTAACTTGACCCTTACATTGTATGGGCGCCCAAACGAAATATTGGTCAAGTTAAATTGGTAACTATGTGGCCACTGCAAGGGTAGAGAAAGACAGTTGAAATTAATGTACGGAACCCTCGGCGCGCGAGTACGACTCTCACTTGACCGGTTTTTTTTTGCGAAAGTTTGTGCGTTATAGTATCAAATACTATGATTTATACCTACTTATTCCAGATGTTAGAAAACCTCCGTGCTGGTAGAACAGAAGATGGCAGCTCACCGATATCGTCGGAACAAGATAAAACAGAATCCATCAGATTATGGACCGGGAGGGAGACTAGAGTCCTACATTCTATCATCAATTGTGCTATTTTTATGAAGGTAATATATTTATAAGCCGAGCGGAAACAATAATTCGGATAATCACAGTTTTTTTTATTTAACCCCTAGCATCCCACTGCTGGGCAAAGGTCTCCCCCATCTCCCTCCATCGGTAATCACACTAACAATAAAATATTCAAATATGTTGGAAATGGTAGCTAAGAGTAAAAATTTTACACATGTATGCAAAATTTCAGCTCAATTGGTAACGGGAAGTGAATCAAAATTAAGTTACTAGATTCCAACTGAACATCTAGTAAAAGCTTTATTTAACTGGCAATGTAGGTATGTACCTACATTGCCAGTTAAATAAAACTTTTAAACACAAAATTTTTCATATTTTGTCATATCACTACATAGTATAAAACAAAGTCGCTTTTTCTGTCCCTATTTCTCTTTGTATGCTTAGATCTTTAAAACTACGCAACGGATTTTGATGTGGTTATTTTTAATAGATAGAGTGATTCAAGAGGAAGGTTTATATGTATAATACATGCATAATATAGCCACATAGCCGTGCGAAGCCGGGGCGGGTCGCCAGTTTATAATATTTCTAAACTTTAACCATTGATATAAAAAATGTTAAACCTTTACTTAAAATGTGTACTTATTTAAAAGGTTTTTATTTTTTTTATGAATTAATTGATGAATTTAGATTTATGGATTAATTCAAAATAAATGCGATTATTTGTCTGTTACCTTCATGGAGTGAGGCTTACAAGGTGAGCCAATGACGTCATCCATTGTTTTAGCGACAACTCAAATTAATGAAGAAAAATAATAATTATTCAGCTGATTTTTGGTTGAAAGAAACCTTAATCAAAACTGTTTTATAAATTGCCAAAAGGCATAGAACAAGCTTTTTCAATATGTACTGAAGTAGCCTTTAAGGTTATACGTTTTCCCTACTAAATGTTTTAGAGATTCCTACGTTTTATACTGAGATATTTAACTTATTATGACTTAAAGTAGGCCTAATTTAAGCTATTGTAGGGGCAGACCAAAAATATCACTGTTTAACATCCAGGAAGTACTCTGTTTCAGCGTGAAAAAAGAGACCAATTTTACGTATGTAGTGGTGCACGGTTATATTGACGTATGGTCATAGTGTAAGTGACGCATAGATGTGTGGAAACACGCGACGTTGTCGCGTTGTGTGTGGAAGCAGGAACACGCAATTACGCTAGAGCAGAGCCGCAATACAGTTTGCTGGATAAGGGCGACGTTGCCTCTCCGTCTAATCTGTCTAATAAAAATCAAAATATTTTCAATTGCATGATATTCAACTCAGTGCTGCCAGACCTACACCTGCAAGATTTTATGTAACTTTTGGCACTGTCGCGTCACTTTTGATACTTGAATTATACGTTATTTTGATAGACTTATCAAATTATCACTTTACGTATATAATAAATAAATAAACATTTATACTTGTTTGCATTTAATTAATAGTATAAAAATATAATAAAATATAAATGAAGTATAGTAATTCGCGAGAAAAAAAACCAAGCAGTCTTGTTGTTTTTTTGGTACTGTTTGTTGTACACACTGGCAACATACACCCAGTCGATACTTTGCCTCGCACTAGATGCGCGCTTGTTACCTAGGTAACGGAGAGTCAACAGAGATGTCAAGTAGTCAATAAATAGAAAAACCAAAAATAAAATATTATAATCATTTATTATATTCCTACTATTGTGTTTAAAGTGTCATCCATCTGAGCACCTACTGAAAATAAACCTTGAGGAAATTTTAGTGTCTTGTAAGTGATTGAATTATTAAACACAAGTTGGGCCGTAGGAACAAACTACGACTACTCTGGGTCCCAGGCCATGAAGGAATAGCAGGAAATGAGAAGGCTGATGAGCTGCAAGAACAGGATCGGCAAGTGCTATGCTTGGACCAGAACCATGTACGGGCCTGCCAGCATGCACAATCACAAAGGCCGTAAAGGATTACGTTGATAAGAAACACACGCAAGAGTGGGAAATCAGTGAAGGGCTACTACATTCGAGGAACATAGGATTTTTCCTCTTAGTGGGATCGCTGCGTTAATCGATCCCAAGGGGTCGAAGTGTTGCTGGCTATGTCAGCCCGCGATATAAGATAAGATAGAACTAATTTTAAATAAATAAATCTTTTTGTACATTACTTTGTCTTTATTTTTCTCTTTTCATTCAGACCTAGTACAATTTGCATAGTTCAGAATTCGTCCTAGTTTAAAAAAAAATGATTACTAACAGTACCTACCATAAAATTGATCCTGTTTTTGAAAATTTATTCAAAAATATATTTTCATAAAAAAAAAATATTTGTATCGAGATTTGAACCGGGGCTCTTCAGAACACTACCCCGCCGCTCTAAATGACTACACCAATCGGTATCTGTAGGACTACGTCAAATATAGTCTATAGTTGCTACAGTTTATTGTTTTGTATGTGTGCGTGTCATTTATATCGTGACAAGAGTTAAAAATTGTACTTTGGAAATACATTAAAATGTGACTTCCAAAAAATTAAATTATGTTTGAAATATGTTCAGAGCAAACTAGAAAACAGGCAACATATATACAAATACTTTAATTCCACGTCAATTATAGCAAAATAAAATAAAAATATACTTTCGGGGAAAACAAGCGCCATCTAGCGGAATACTTTGCTTAGCGATACGAAACATTCAACCTTAAGGTGAAAGGGTACCTGCGCTCGCTCCATACAAACGTAGTCGACTGTTTCCTCCCTGGATAATGACACTAGCACAAATATTTTTATGCCATAAAACCTATTACTGCCATGACTATGCCCCTACGTTTTGTTTTTTTTTTCATTTTCTAATTATCATAGAAATAAAAATTAAAAATAACAAAAATTATGGGCATGGTCATGGCAGTTATAAGTTTTATGCACCAAAAATATTTGCTCTAGTGTCATTATCCAGGGAGGAAACAGTCGACTACGTTTGTAATAGTTTGTATGGAGAAAACCCCCGGTACCCTTTCCTCTTAACTCCTAACTAAATAACTCTGTATTTTGTCGTTTCAGGATTACCGTCTAGCAACAGATGTGTTACAAACGCTAGTGGGACAAGCTGCGAGCCCGCAACAGAAACGGGGATTATTGTCGGCGTGTTGCCGCGTGTGGCTGCTGGCGGGGCACGTGCCTGCAGCCGCATACTGCCTGCAGCGAGCTACTGTCGAGAGACATCATATGTAAGTTGACTGACGGCTCGACTCGACTCGACCGAGTGATAGTGTAGTTACAGTCGGACTATTGTCGGCGTGTTGCCACGTGTGGCTGCTGGCGGGGCACGTGCCTGCAGCCGCATACTGCCTGCAGCGAGCTACTGTCGAGAGACATCATATGTAAGTTGACTGACGGCTCGACTCGACTCGACCGAGTGATAGTGTAGTTACAGTCGGACTATTGTCGGCGTGTTGCCGCGTGTGGCTGCTGGCGGGGCACGTGCCTGCAGCCGCATACTGCCTGCAGCGAGCTACTGTCGAGAGACATCATATGTAAGTTGACTGACGGCTCGACTCGACTCGACCGAGTGATAGTGTAGTTACAGTCGGACTATTGTCGGCGTGTTGCCGCGTGTGGCTGCTGGCGGGGCACGTGCCTGCAGCCGCATACTGCCTGCAGCGAGCTACTGTCGAGAGACATCATATGTAAGTTGACTGACGGCTCGACTCGACTCGACCGAGTGATAGTGTAGTTACAGTCGGACTATTGTCGGCGTGTTGCCGCATACTGCCTGCAGCGAGCTACTGTCGAGAGACATATGTAAGTTGACTGACGGCTCGACTCGACCGAGTGATAGTGTAGTTACAGTCGGACTATTGTCGGCCATCTACATTTAGGATGGAGAAATACAGTAGAAAACTGCAAAAATATCTTATTTTCATCAAATTTTTAAACAATTTTTGTATTGATTTATATCACAATAAACTGTTTGATATATATCAATTGATATGTATCCTCAAACCCTGATTTATCTATCTATTTGTCCAACAGTTGCCCGACATCAGACGTCCGTGAGTACGTAGACCTCGGTCTCCTGGACGTAGCTAACGGCAAATATCAAGACGCGTACAACAATTTCGCTAGAGCAGCCGACCAGGAACCTACTAATATTATGGTAAGAAACTTTGACTTGGTTTTACTCGCGTAACTCCCGATCCCGTGGGAGTATCGGGATAAAAATTAGCCTATGCTATTCCCAATGAATCAATGTATCCACATACCAAATTTCATCAAAATCGGACCAGTTTAGGAGCGTATTTGTTACAAACAAAAAATGAAAACATCTTTTCTCTTTACTCCCAAATCCCAATGAATCTCAGTCTGTCATCGTCTGGTCAGTGGGCACCATAACACAAGCCTAGTTGCTTAGCTTGGGGCTAAGTAGCGCTGTGTGCAATATCCTCCATATTTTTGGAGTTTACTCCTTAAGAATCGATTTTCATATATAAGGCGCCCGGTATGAGAAAAATCCGAAGGGTAAAACCTACTAACAAGTAACGAAAATCGGTCACGTTTTTGGTCACGTTTTTAGAAAGTTGCGCACCTTTAGTGCGTCTAACTTTCTAATTTTATTTTTAATGGACGACTATTTGTCGGACGACTATTGACGGACGACAAATAGTCGTCCGACTATTTTTTTTTTTCATCTAAAACTCTTTTTGCGTATGGTTAGATACTCGTACTTAAGGAGTAAACTCCAGTCGTGCATCGGAGCTGACACACACACTTTTTTTTAATACTTTCAGTGGGTACTTACTTTTTAACCGACTTCAAAAAAAGGAGGAGGTTCTCAATTCGGTTGTATGTATGTTTTTTTTATGGATGTTCTTATAAGTATAATATGACCATCTAAAGATAAACCTAGTTGCTTATTTTTAAGCTAGATGGCGATGTCATACAATTATTAATTCTTATTACAGTTGGTAATTTTTTTCCGGGTCTTAGGGTGCATTTGACTAGTCAATTCACGCTCCGCTTCTCTACCCTCCGCGTCATTGGAAATGCACCCTTAATTGCGTATTTCTATATCTCTTTCACCGACGTTTTGACTGTATTGTATTAGTCATGATCGCGAGAAGCAGTTAAAAAAACTTTATTTAAAGTTATTTCCTTATATCTAGGTACTTGTAATAATAATATAAATTTTATTCAATAATAGGGTTCACTCAAAAAATAACTAGTTCCATTTTATCTTAACAGAGGGCAGCACCATATTAGTACCGGATAAAAAAACATTAAAGATGTCTATTATCCTCCTTAAATCCCTATCACGTTATAAACAACCCACCCATCCCCTTCTTCAATTCTTGTCCATCCAAAGGTTGCCTGGAAGAGATCGCTTTTAGCGATAAGGCCGCCCATTGTGCCATATTTTTTCATTTTTAGTTTTTAGTTTTTTTGTGTCTTATAATTTTCTAATTTTTATTTACTTAACTAAATTTATTTTTATTTTAATATCATGTAAGTACTTTGTTAGAATTAATTTTGTGTTTTGTTTTTATGGTACAATAAAGTGTTTATCTATCTATCTATTATCATTTATTTCATCCAATTAAAATAGGTCATATAAAATTTGTGTTAGTATTCCTATACACTCCAAAAAAAATGAAAAAAAAAACTGTGTTAGTTAAATCTTGATTGTAAAAAGTTTCTTCACGTTACAGGTGGCCAATAACCTATCAGTGTGCCTCCTCTATCTTGGCCGGCTAAAAGAGGCAATAGCCGTCCTCCAGAAGGCCATCAACTCTGACCCAGAAAGAGGCCTGAATGAAAGCCTCCTTATAAACCTATGTACTCTTTATGAATTAGAATCTTCCAAGACTAACGATAAGAAATTGAATTTATTAAGAATGTTGTGTAAATATAAAAGTGACACGATACCTAATGTCGTTGAGTGTTTGAAATTAAATTAAATTGTATAAAAATGGCGTATTGGTTTAAATTGTATTATTGTTTGTTTGTTTGGTATGATAATTGATTTATCTTGAATTAAATTGTATAAAAATGGCGTATTGGTTTAAATTGTATTATTGTTTTGGTATTATAATTTATTTATCTCGAGTTTATTTGTATATATTTTTTTTAATGTTTGAAATTGAATTAGATTGAATAAAAATGGCGTGTGGTTCTTGTGTAAATGTAAATCTTTGAGTGTTTGAAATTGAATTATCAATATAATACCATAATATGGTAGATAATACAATTGTGCCAACTGGGTCCTCGGGTCAATACCCGAGGACCCAGTTGGCACAATGGTCACAATGCCGGACTGCCAAACACAGGGTTGCGGGTTCGATTCCGCCCTCAGACAATTATTTATGCTCAGATATTTGTCTGTGGTGTGGTTGTTTCTATGTTTTATAAGTATATATTTACAAAAGAAAAGTATATAAGTAGGTAAGTAGTAGGTATCCGTTGTCTAGCACCCATAACACAAGTCTAGTTACTTAGCTTGGGGCTAGACGGCGATGGTGTGGAATGTCCTGCAATATTTATTTATTGAATAAAAATGGCGTATTGGTTTAAATTGTATAATTGTTTTGGTATGATTGTTGGTTTAACTTGAGTTAAATTGTATGATTTTGTTGTTGAATGGTTCAAATTGATTTAGATTGAATAAAAATGTAGTCCTAGTGTTTTGTAATCTTGTATGATTGTTTTGGTATGAAAATCAGTTCATCCATGTTGTTGAATGTTTGAAATTGAGTTAGATTGAATAAAAAAGCGCCGCGTTTGGTCCATAATGTTTTGGTATGTAAATTGTATAATTTTATTGTATATTAATTAAGTCCAATAAAGGTGTATATAAGTGAAATTTTGCTTTTAATTTCTCTTAGGCGCCAAGAATCACTTTTTGTTGATAGAATTTTCGTTCCCGGGCAAACCTGTATTCGTCTCTTGAATTGCAATAAATGTCATGTTATTGATGTCAACTACTCAGAAACCGAACAAATAAGAAACACGCTTCTTCAGATTTTGACCTAAAATTTAAATTGACTTTCTTCGTTTCTGTCATCTTCTGCCTAAATCAATCACTTGAACAGTTTGTATTTTAGGCTTACTAACAGCGCTCTGTGGTTTCACTCGCTTGACTCCCGATCCCGTTGGAATATCGGGATAAATAAGTAGCCTAAGTATGTTCCCAATGAATCAATGTATCCTTATACCAAGTCAAGTTTCATCTAAATCGGCCAAGTAGTTTCGGAGCCTGTTCGTTACAAACAAAAAATCTTTTCTCTTTATAAAATTAGTGTAGAATAAATAAATATTGCAGGACAATCCACACATCACCATCTAGCCCCAAGCTAAGTAACTAGACTTGTGTTATGGGTGCTAGACAACGGATATACTACTTATATACTTTTCTTTTGTAAATATATACTTATAATACATAGAAACAACCAGACCACAGACAAATATCTAAGCATAAATACATGTCTGAGGCGGGAATCGAACCCGCGACCCTGTGTTTGGCAGTCCGGCATGGTGACCATTGTGCCAACTGGGTCGTCAAGAAGATTAGTATAGAGTTAAAAAAGAGTAGAGACCTATAGTGAATTTATAACTTAATTATTTAGTGAATTCTTGGCATCTCATGCTATTAGTCAGGCAGGCACTCCGTTTATTTGAAAACCGTATGAAAATCCATTCAGTATTTTTTTTTCTAGTATTATATATAGTTCAGCGTTTGACCACTATCTCACACGATAGTAAGCGACGCGACGATGCGGTCTAAAATGTAACAAGCTTTCCTAGAAGATACATTACGCCCGGGCATACAAATAAACGGTTTATAATAAGTTTAAATTTATTTTTTATCAGACTTGGATTAATTAGGTAAGGTAGGAAAGAAGGAAAACAAAATTTCGAATCAATGTATCACAATTTAATAATTAATACAAAAAAAAAAACAGATTTATTCATTCAATGACTGGTACTTATATCATTTTTTCATGACTACTGGTGCAACAATTTATGATTTCGTGTTTGTTTTGATTTTCAAGCGATTTACGAATTTAAGTCCAACTTAAAGGTCCGGCATAGACGACGGACGGATTTACCTAAAGTTGCTTACACACAATCAAACGTACCTACCGTATTTACCATGAAACTTTAATGAGGCTAATACACGAGCCGAGAAAGATACCTCTTTGACGTGATAAATTGTGACGTCATCGCGTTGTGCTCACGTTCCGGGAACGTGGTCATGGCAGTTATAGGTTTTATGCAAAAAAAATATTTGATCTAGTGTCACATTATCCAAGGAGGAAACAGTCGACTACGTTTGTATGGAGACAGCGCTGGTACCCTTTCACCTTAAGGTCTTAAACGCTTTTAATTTTTGTTGTAGGCATAAGTCAACCTAAGTCTTTAGTTTCATGGTAAATACGTACCAAATAAATTGTCTAGCCCGTCGTCTACGCCTGGCCTCAACACTATGGGAAAGTAAAACTTAACTGCCTCACAAGCTGTGAACAAGTCAAGGCGCAATTGGAGCCAAAAGCAAAACGCCTGTCGACATGCAATAATTAAGAATTGCAGCTATCGGCGACAGGTGTTTTGCGTTTAGCCCCTATATGCATCACTTATCTAGGAATTAGTACGGCTATACCGAAGATGCATTGCACATCGACATCGCACAAGTCAATACGAAGTACCTACTTTTGCGCGAACGAGACGGGGGGCGTGGTTATCTTAATTTGACCAATCACGAGCCAGAACACATAAAGGAGCTTCATCGATGTATTACTCCTGTATTCACAAACAATACTTAAGTTGCTCTTGAATAAGTGAACGCACTGCGCTAAATGCAGCCCTATGATTGGTCAATTTTGTGCTGTTGTCTTCACTCTAGCGAATTAGCGTCTTATTTGCGGCTCTAACCGTCGCGCGCACTATGCAATCGCATAGGGTTGATTGTAAATACGAATGTTAGAGTGATGCAAATTTTGACACGCGCGTGCGCGCTATTTCGTTTGTTTTACATGGAGGTGACATCGATGTGCGACGTGCTATGTGTGATATACCTACCTACGATGCATCTTGGTCATAGCCGTATCCTTAGACGCTGTCCTAACAGCTCATCGCGCGACTGAGCGGCCTAAATGCTATATAAATTGCGATGGTACGACTATTTTAACAGGAGAGTGCTTAGGGAGAGTGCGACCATTTTGACAGCAGTTTCATAGCATTTCGGTCGCGCGATGGTCTAATAAGACAGCTAAGACCGTGACATCCCAGAAGAAAATGTACACCATTGCGCGGCATAATATGCGCCTTTACTTTAGTGTAATCTTTCCCATTGTGTTTTTTTAAGGTAATATCGAAGTAACAGCCCGCCAAATTCGATTTTTTATTCATGTTTTCGTAAAAATAACCCAGTTAGAAATCAAAATCTAACATTTTTTAAATAAAATCTAATATTTTCAAAATTCAAACTTTTTGGATAGTCAGAGATGTGGATTAAAACCTTAGATTTAGACACAGATTTACTCGTGACCTTTAGTCTAAACACTATCCCTATCACTACATAGTATAAAAACCAAAAAGTGAAAAATAATCCATTTCGGGTCACTAAGACAGCAGATAACTTAAACATAAGTACTTACTTGGAAGTCTGACTGGGTTAGATTGAATGTTGAGAGGTATAAAGAAAACATGGTGTCACCCAGTCCGACTTCCAAGTAAGTACTTATGTTTAAGTTATCTGCTGTCTTAGTGACCCGAAATGGATTATTTTTCACTTTTTGGTTTTTATTTCAGGTTTTGTTAGTTTTTTTCTTTTCAGGTTTTTTTGAAGTCGGTTTTTTAAATTTTTATTTATTTTTTATTTAACCATTTTTAGTGCCACTGTCACTGAAAAAAGCGAATATTTTATTCAAATTGTAACCTGTAATCGTAACCGATTGAAGAGTTTTCTGATGAGAAGGTGGTTTCAGATATTCCATTTATCGGTAACTATTCGTTTATGGGCCAATTCTACTGATGGAAGTCGAAAAATGAGCAATTTGCTGCACTCTCAAGGTGCATTTCTGTTCATCACTTCGAAGATCCTCATCAGAACTTTATTTAAGATAGGGTTCTCTATCAACATTCATTCAAACCCAGTCCGGCGACTAAATTCGACTAAAATCTTCAAATTGTAACCTGTAATCGTAACTGATTGAAGAGTTTTCTGATGAGAAGGTGGTTTCAGATATTCCATTTATCGGTAACTATTCGTTTATGGGCCAAATCTACTGGTGGAAATCGAAAACTGAGCAATTTGCTGCACTCTCGAGGTGCAATTCTGTTCATCACTCCGAAGATTCTCATCAGATCCTCACCAAATTTTTATGGGACCACCCCTGAGGTATCACTTTTCGAACACAAAAAGAATCATCTCAATCGGTTGAGCCGTCTTCGAATGATCGCGTAACATACACACAAAAAAAAAAAAACATACAGACGAATTGAGAACCTCCTCCTTTTTTGAAGTCGGTTAAAAACAAAGTCGCTTTTTCTGTCCCTAATTTCCCTTTGACTCAAATCTTCAAAACTACGCAACGGATTTTGAAGCGGTTTTTTTTAATAGATAAAATGGTTCAAGAGGAAGGTTTTTATGTATAACTAGCTGCGCCCCGCGGTTTCACCCGCGTAATAATTTTCTACGCAATTTTCTTAATATTTTCTTTCATAAGAACCTTCTCCTGACAATAACAAACACAACAAAAAAAGAATTGGCCAAATTGGTCCAGGCGTTGTTGAGTTATGCGCTTACCAACACATTTTGCGATTCATTTTTATATTATAGATATAGCCGTGCGAAGCCGGGGCGGGTCGCTAGTAGATTATATAGTTCACGAGTAAATCTGTGTTTAAATCTAAGATTTAAATCTACATCTCGGACTGTTCTTAAATAAACCTCGTTTTGGAATAAGGGAGGTTTACCTCAAAAGTTCGAATTTTCAAAAGTCGTAAAACAAAAATTGATTGTTTAGGTGCACAGACGCCCTCAACCGCTTGCTAATAATATTATGATTACCATTTAGTAGTTGGAAAAATTACGTTCAAAAAGCGGGTTTAACAAAAAACTGTTACAATTCGATTCCTAAACTAAATTTTTACGAAACCCTAATTTTTTTTCGAATTTGTCGGGCAAGTAGGTCGACCTTTAAGACGTTTTTTTACCAGCCTCCTATCTATAGAAATAATAGATTATCCATACCTACATATAAAGTTATTTTGAATACAGCACAACCGTTTGTGGCATTTTGTCATCAAAAAAATACAAACTATTTTTATAGCACATTTTCATTGCCGCACTCAGAAACACCGCTTAGGGAACAATTAGTTATACTTTACGTGATATACAATGTGTTTTGATGAGGGTACATAATACGAAAGTGGGTTGTTCTTAGACGTCTAGACCCCTCAAATATTTTGAAAATTCAAACTTTTCTGGTTGAGTTTACTCCAAAATCAGCTATTTTGGAGGAGGTCATTGACCTTGAGGTTTTTAAGCTATTGCATAGCTTTTCGTTTCTTGTATTTGCAATTCTATTTTAAATATTAATGGACTTTAAAAAAAAAGGCTGATTTTCCTGTAGGTAGGTGAAATAAAAAAACAAAATTTTCTAAAAAATACATTGAAAAAAGAAGTTTTAATTCCCTAAACTCGTAGAAAAAAATTGTTCGCCAAGACGTTTAGGACAACCCTCTTTATTAAAAAATAGGTACCCTTACCGAAACACACTGTAAATATCAACGGAAAATTAATGCTTTATAATCATACTAGCTGCGTTACACCCTCTTAAATCCCGATCTCATAGGAATATCGGGTTAAAAAGTAGTCGAATGTTAATCCAGATCTCCAACTATCTATATAGTGAGTTTCATCGCTCGGTCATGGTCATCGGTCCAGTAGTTTTTACGTAACAAAAATACACACAAACTGTCATATTTTTATTATAGGTAGCGCACATTTATAATAAACTCTTTAACTAATGATTCGCTAAGCAGTCTTATTGAGTGCGACACGGGCGCGGGATGCATCATGAAGTGTTGACATAATTTTTAAAGTCTCTCACACAGTTTGATTTTTGGTCATTAATTAATCGAAAATGAATAGCTCGTACCTATTAAGGGGTAGTAACATATTAGTTATGGCGACTGGCGTAGTCGCCACAATCGTTTATTTTTTGCGAGCCGACCTGTCAAACTTATGGCAATTTATAGGACAAATACAAGCAACCAATGCCATGACACTCCGAGTTCTTTTCACGTGATAACGTCTAATAAATTGATGGAACACCTGTATTTACAAAAAGTGTCATGTTCCGGTACCATGACGGCGTCATGGTAAACGGCACGCGTCTCGTGTTTGTTTGATAATAATATCGTTCATCTGGGCTTGTGTTATGATGACGAGTCACAAATAGAAGTCTTAAATAAAGGAAAAAAAAAGAAAAAAAACTCAATTTTTTATCGTTTTCTTATAACGTTATCACGTTAAAGAACATGGGCAGTTTTCCATACATGGTTTTCTTTTATATAAAACTTTGGCGTCTTGATGTAAAAAAAATACTAAAACAATCTACACAAGTCCTAGAATACATATAACAACCAAAATTCTCCATAGGAACCGCCGTTAAAAAGATAATAAAAAAACAAAATCGCAATGAAACACAAACAACCTCAGCAAACAACACGCTCGGCGGCGCGGCGCCGGAGTCGAATGTCATTCGTCCGTCACTTGAGTTTAGTGTTGCCATAATTTCAATTTATTTTCTACTGCTAAAATATCTTAGTTCATTATTTTGTTGTTTATTTTGTATGTTCATTATCTTTGATTCATTATAATTAGTTATTATAAGTACCTACATAATGCACAATAATTAAAAATATAAATACATATCCATAGAGAAAAAAATGTGTCATTTAATATTTATAACTTCTAAAATAGAAGTAATGCTCTAGTACTGGTATTACCGAAATGCAAATTGAGTAGAACGGAAGTACCAAGTAATCGTGTTTATACTAATCAATATGATTTTATAAACGGTGGTTATATAGAATAAATAATTAGCGCCAAAAAACATTATATAATTAATTAAACACCATGCTTGTACTCAAATTTTAAGACGCCAAAACTTTTGAGACAATAATTCGCCCTTGTTCGTCCGTAAACTGACTTTACAGACAACCATATTTTTTACATAGCATTTGTTTGTATTTTTACGTTGTAATAATGGCCATAACTTTGACAGATTTGCATCAAATAATACCCTTTTAAAAATGCTTGCTCTGTCAAACGACGCTGGAAGACGGGCATATTTTTAACACACTCTTGAGTTTAAATCACTTTTTCTAAACATACTATTAATTATTCTATGACAGTTACTATTAACTCAAACTGTGAAACAGACTCTTTAGAAAACAATATATTAAATACAATGTATTTCTTACTCGACCCCGCCTATAAGCCTGTGTTAATTCAGCCCCCTGATTCGCAAACCTTCGGAAGGCAACCGAAAGGATAAAAAAAATGCTTCTCTTTCACTCCCGTGACTTTTGGCGTATTGCCATCCTTGTCTTTTCAGTTTCGTAGCATTCCGATGGTTTTGTGAATCAGCCTTCAGTTTAATCGCAATCGGTTTATTACTTTTTTCATGAAGAGGTAACAAACATTCTTTACAGATATTTAACCAACAGATGTCACTATTTCTTTTGTATGGTTGTTTTTGACCTGAAATCGCTCGCATACATTTCTTATAGGTCTTAGATTATGGTACAATCACTCACAAAGGGGTTGTAACATTTTGGCATAGTTAACAGCCGCGCAAAAAATAAAAAACAAAAGATTGAGGCGACTATTATGCCAGTTTCCATACTAATATGTTACAATCCTTTTCGCATTTACAAATATTACTTTCATTGATTATTATCTTATTGATTTTTATTAAATATTATAATTTTAAAGTCTGAAAGGTAAGTCGTATTTATTATTAGATCAATGCACAAATAGGTATAATTTGCATGAGGTATATATACACACACTAGCATTTTTTATCATTTATCACGCTAGTGTGAGTAGACCCTTACATGTTCAATTTACACACCCCCTAAAGCCAAAAGTTAGGGCTCCTTCACACGTCAGCGACTATACAATGTGTTTTGCGAAGTGTTTCTGATATGAAAGGGGGTAGTAGACGTCTAGACGAACAACTTTTGTTCTACGACTTTTGGAAATTCGATATTTTTTTAGATTTTTTTTAAATTTTGTTTTAGGTATGTACTCAAAATCTGCTGTTTCTTAGAGTTACATTCACATTGTTTTGTTTATTGAATTGCGTTCGACTACTAATTCAAACTTTATCTTTAATAGGTACCGAAAACAGCTGATTTTCCAGTACCTACCTAACTAATTATTGTATCGTGTCTTAATCGCGTATTTTTATTTTTTATTTCTCTTACCTCGACGCCGACGTTTCGACTATGTCACAAATAGTTAAGCTTACTTAATCATCGCGATTAAAACTCGGAAAAATCATTACATACATACTATGAAAACAAATCGTGTGAGTTTAAAAAGTTGATTTTCCATAGGTATACAATAGGTAGGTACTCAAAATTATAGATAAAGTTCGAATTTCCAAAAGTAGTAGAACAAAAGTTGTTTGTTTAGATGTCTATCAGTCCCTTTCATATCAGAAAAACTTCGCAAAACACATTGTATATCATTACTAAGATCATGTTATACGGAGAGAGATTGTAAGGAATTGAGCATCGCTGTGCGATTTAGTCGCTGGAGGTGTACGGAACCTTATTTTAATTAGACCTCGATTTGATGTGAGAGCCTTAAGGTGAAAGGGTACCTGCGCTCTCTCCATACAAACGTAGTCGACTGTTTCCTCCCTGGATAATGACACTAGCACAAATATTTTTGTGCCCTATAACCTATAACTGCCATGACTATGCCCCTATGTTTTGGTTTTTTTCATTTTCTAATTATCATATAAATTAAAATAAAAAACACAAAAAATAGGGGCATGGCCATGGCAGTTATTAGTTTTATGCACCAAAAATATTTGCTCTAGTGTCATTATCCAGGGAGAAAACAGTCGACTACGTTTGTGATGGTTTGTATGGAGAAAGCCCCCGGTAGCCTTTCCTCTTAAATAACTGATAGTGGATAACTGCTCCAAAAATTATGTACTTATTCCCGAAATACGCTAATCAGAATGCAGAATACTTCGCGGTGATAGATGCGCAAAACACGCCAGAGTTTAGTAGCTTTGCGCTGATTGGTGCATGAAATACGCCAATTTGAGTAAAGTGGCTGATTGGTGCACTACGGTGCCTCATAATCAGTTCGCGGTCAGATTACTCCCAAATAGATGCCGCATATAGGACAGATGTATGCATCTCGTCCGTGTCTACAGATGGAGTCGTTTATATTATTCGGTGAGTGTTCTCAGGATCTCCAAGAACTCGTTCCCTCTTGCATTTTTTTCCACAAGCCAACGAAGGGTGGAAATGATCGCAATTCACGTTCCAATTTCGCGTACAAAGCATCACGCATCCACCTTTCTCGTCCGCACTTCTAAGTGGACTTCTCTGGCCGCGTCTCGCTGTTCCTCAAAAACTTCTAGTAAATAGGTAGGTACCTTCTAGGCTAGCAAGCATGCTACATTCTCAGCCTCATCGTCGCATCCCATCAAGTGAGATGAGGTGAAATACAAGGGTATTTTGCGTAAAAAAAATATGCTAGCCAAATCAAGATAAAATGAAGCGAGCCACGACATCATGCGAGTTTCTTCGTATAGCAAACGTTACTATCACGTCAGCGTAAACGAGAAAATTGTATGAAAAGTTAAAGCTTCGCATCACGTCCGCTAGGGGCGCTTTTCAACTTTCCATACAACTTTCTCGTTTACGCTAAAACGTGATAGTATAACGTTTCCTATAGGTACGATAAAACTCGCACTCCACCCAGTGTTGACGAAGACTTTTTATTTAAAACGAGATATTTACTATGTTTATATTTTGTAGAGATCGATATTTCGATGCTTCGATGCGACGTAAAAATCCCTTTTTTAACCGACTTCAAAAAAAGGAGGAGGTTCTCAATTCGGATCTATGTATTTTTTTACTTTAGTAGTGAAAATAACCATGGTAGTTTTAAATCCTATATTAAGTTCAATTTAATTTAGAAATAAAGCAAGTGTGTGTTGTTTGTCTGTTGTTCTATATTAAGAACGGGGCCCGTAGACACGTAAAAGTTGAGTAAGATTTTTAACTAAAGCAAGTATAGAGTTCCGGGCATATATTGATATTATGTGGCTTCTATTCGGGGGTTATCTAAGGCGTAATGCACCACAAAGCCAATTCACTCTGGTTGGCGTATTTAGTTCCACCGATACACTTAAAACTGGAACAAATTCCTAATATTTAAATGACCCCACCATCAAACCAAGTCGTATTTGTGAATATTTCAATTGCCACGCATGTTTATCATGTTGCGCCAAGTGAAGTTGGCTCTTAATTAATTGATAGTAATATAGACAACTACTGGTAAGTACCTACTGTTTGGTACCTATAGCTAAATTGTCATGCAATAACAATCCTTCTGTATTATGAGATAAGGCTCTACCATGCGCTTAGAATGTCGCTGAATTTCCATATCAACAAATTAGACCGCGAAGGAATTAAATTAAGTGCCTGAAATTTTAAAAGAGGTAAGGTATGCTTCGAAACGAAAATTCCATCAAAAAATGTCCCCTTTATAATTCACGAGGTTTTATATTTAGATCTTTAATTGGGTACCTACTTACCTAAGTATTTTTTCTGCAAATTTTAGCTTTAATTCGGTCCCCGCAAAATTATGTTCTACAGTTTTAAAATTCAAAATGATATTGCAACAAATCTAGACATTAATTAGGCCGACGACATACACGCCTACATCCAAAACGTAACGCCTTTAGTTCTAATGTAGAGTCTACGTATAGATCCCATACAAAATGTTTAAGGCGCGTTAAGGTGCTTTAGGAACCAACAGCAAGATGTCTATCGCCTTCAACTAAAATTATTAATATTGCATCGAAGATTGTTAAGTGTTTTGTGTTATGAGTTTGGAGGTGATTTTAAAGACAAAAATTTTGTGTTGTTTCTAAGTCTATCCAAATTTAAGTCGAAAAAAGAAGTCTTATAGAAAATTAAGCCAAAAAACATCTTTATTTTTACTAAAATTTCACTAGGCGTAGAAATGACAAGGAATTTTCGTCATTAAAATATACCGAAATGTAAGAAAAGAACTCAGCGGTTCACAAAAACACTTAACAACAAAACAATTTACTATGCCTTATTGAACAATTTTAGTTTTACTTTTTAGTTTTTAATTTTAGTTTATTATTATGTGGTGCATAGTATCAAGCAATATACATATCGCAGCGACATGGCAGAGCCTTAAGAACCGATCGTCTGCCAAATTGAGGTAGTAATAGTTATAAAGAAAATCTATTTGTGCAATTACAAACGCAGCACCAATTTGTAGGATAAAACAATCACGACAATTCATAGAAAAAAAAACAAACAAAAATGATATTAGTCAATACAATAATATAATTATTGCTAAACCTTAGGAGTACATCCTTAATGATGAGAACACAAAAAAAAATACTGAACATTTGCTCAAAATAATGTTATTTCAAAAATAATTGATCGCACATGTCATTTATTTACATATACTTTTTTTACATAATTAATATGGCTATAGCGTCTTATGTAATTTTATAAAAATATATATAGCAATGTTAAATTGTAAAACCCAATCCGTTTTGGGGTTACAACGGAAGTGCGAAGCGCGCAAATTGGAAAGACGGTAGTGCGAAAAAATGGCGACCCCCGATCGAATTTCTCAGTGAACCATACCGTCACTACGCTAGAAACTATGCTTTAGATCAAACAAGTAAACTAATCAGGAAGAGAACTGTCAAAGTGGCGGTATTGTAACAAGTCCCCAAGATTTTCTGATTTTGTACGTGACCAATTTAATTTTAAACATTAAAAATTATACGCTGCATCGTATCAAAATGCTCTGAAATTGGGGTACCTACATTGTTTTTCGAAGGACAAGAAACTCAGAGACTTTTAATAAATCAGTCTTAAAATTGACGATAATATAAAAATTACTAATTATTTCCTCCATACATGAAACATTTATTTAACAACGCCATCTTCAGTTATATTTGATTATCGTTCCGTTTTAACTGGATATAAAAAATATCTCAATTATCATTCTAGAGACGTAAACAGCGGCGACAAATGACTGAAAATATGGTCGATCGCGGTAAAGTATTTAACGGTTTTCGCAAAGAAAATATTCGATTTAAAGTGATTACGAAGTAAAGGCCCGCCGAATTGAATTTGTTATCAGTTTTTCGTAATAATTACCAAGTTAAAAATCGAATTAATTACAATATTTTGTAAAACGCGCTTCCACAACTTAATTAATCTACTCAATTCTTCATAAGGTAACTTTTTATGAATAAACCGTCAAATATTGTTCATCAAAATTAAATAACATTTCGATAGCTCGGTAATTTTGACAAAAAACCTAATTTTACTCGACTTCTTAGTTATTTTTTCGCACTAGCGTAGTATCGTAGCTTACTTACGCGCTTGGCACTCAAGTTGCAGCTCCATCTATATGGATTGGCAGACGTGGCTGTAGTGCCAATGCTGGCAAAATCACTGCTCCTAATTAAATGATTGAGCCTGATCTAATGATATATGAGTATTGAAAATAAGCATTATCATTACAAATCAGCACTTATCGCTTAACCTAGTGTACTTTGATGTCTAATCACAAATCGAGAAATATTTCAATGAAGAGACTTTACCACAAATATTTCGGTGAAGAGACATTACCACAAGTTGCATTCGACCAAATGTAGAATAAATCGAAAATTCCCGCAAAACTTTCAAACTGGAATCTGCCGATACGCGAGCAGAGATAGGGTGACCAAATAAATATTATGTAGATAGCTGAAATACAGAGGTTATTTGGCATCTATTACGCAGCTCTCGTTGGTCCGATTCTAGTTTTGAAATTTCATGGTAAATACTTAATATGGTACGTTTCATTGAGTGACTTAATCATAAAGCCACGACTTGCGTTTGCAAAAATCGAGAGAAAGCGCGCTATCACGAGTTTTTTCGCTAAACGCGACCGATCTTGTGCTAAAGTATAATCAAAGAAGCATTTCCAGATTTGTGTTACAAGGTATAAAATCAACAAGCACAGTAAATTGAATTCTATCGATTTGTAATAAGACCTAAAATTTTAGATTTGTGATTACTTAAAGTGCATACTGTGCCTGTTGACAGATTGCCTATCTTATCTAAACTAGCCATAGAGCTGCCCTAGCCCAGTATTCATATACCCTTAATGGCCAGTACCTAACATAACCCATATATTTACAAAGCAGTGTGTAAGGCTATATGCCAATACAACGACTATTCAAAGGCCAATTACAAAACTATGTGAAAATAAACTATACCATAGTCGCTGCAGTGGCAAAAAGACAGACTTCACTGGGCATTATTTGATCTTCAAAAAACACACAAAGGCCTGTTTTGATTTCACTGGAATTCAAACTGTAATGTTGATAAATACTGCTGGGTTTAGGTAAGTACAGATAAAATGCAGTAAGTATTAAGGCTATCTGCAATGTGCAGAATTTTAACTGTTTTAAGATTAACTTTAATCGGTTTTAACTTGATAATATGATATGAAGATGATTCAGGACAATTTTAATGATAATATCTGCATTTCTCTGTACTGTTATAAACCCACTGATAGGCCTAAATATTGCTCTTATTATTTAGAAGTCTGTTTCACAATAAAATTATACTAGTAAGCGTCATTTCGAAACCAAAACAATCACTAACAGGCGTCAGTTTAAAGTTTATTGTATGTTTCACTTAATTTACAAGGCTCCAGAACCACTGTGATGTTTATTTCGAAATAAATAATCCTCTTACACACTATCAGAGTTTTTTCTGAACGGAAGATGCTCACAACCGATTACGACGGTCCCTTAAAGCCCTAAGGCGCGCACGGCGCGTCCTCGCGGATTATATGTCACCGTTTTGACTAATCCCGATCCTCTTGATGAATTCTTCTTGAAGCATTACTGTCTTGATCAAATTCTGGTGGGATTCAGGGGTAATTGTTGGGTATTCGTTTGAAGCGCAATACTGCTGCGCACCGTCTGTAATTATCACACCTTGTCCATTAGTCAGTGTTGCTGACGTATCAATAGAATTCCAATAGTCTTCACTGGGTGATGTAGTGTTTACGCCCGGAGGCGGCGCGGCCGGCGCCCCCGTATACCTAAAATATGGGTTCTTCAAGTCTAAAGTATTGGATGAAGAGATATTTGTTCCTTCCAAGTTAACTTCCATGGTGACATCGTAACTCTGTCTTTTATTAGCCACTAGTAGGACTCGCCCGGTTAGCGCATGCCCTTGCTTGGCAAAGATTGGAGTCTCCAGCAGACATCTTACTTGATACCAGTGAGTTAAAGGCTCAGTGGGTGCAGTAGATAACCATATGTGTCTAGTTGAGCCAGCAAATAATACATCAAACCAAAACGCTAGGCCGTGACACGTGCCAGACTGTGTCAGTTCAAATCTAAATGGTACCTCGATCCGATGTAAGTCTGTTTCGTTTGCATTTAGGAAGTCTACGACATGTCTCACAGACCGAGACATGCATATACGTACATCAAATGTGTCGACAATTGGTTGCCTAAAGTATTCCTTCATCGCTGCAGTACGGAGCGCACTCAGATCCACTCCATGAAAACATGATTGATACCAGAAATTAGCCTTATTGTATTGTTCGAGGAATAGAGCATCGTCAGTGAAGGGGGCTATGTGTAGATCTCCTCTCGTAGGATACATGTTACCGTTGGGCTTTAGCCACTTCTTGGCGTGAAGGTAGGTCTCCAACATGCGTTCATTATACAGCATGTAACCCATTGGCTCGGATATGATAATGTCTACACTCTCGGGTAACTCAATTTCTTCAATCTTACCAGCTACGACGCTGATCTTGTCATGGAGCGAGTTGGCGCGGACAAGGGCCTGCGCGTGGTGCGCCATGTTACTCGCCTCCACGGCGTACACCTTCCGCGCGCCCGCCTGCGCCGCGAAGAACGACAGGATCCCAGACCCCGCGCCCACGTCTAACACCACTTTATTTTTAAAGTCATTGATATTCGATAATATAGCGCGTTGGTACGTACTCGTTCTAACATAGTCCTGCATCATGTTTTGCTGCTGGCTCAGGTAGCCGTAAAACTGGAAGTATTGCATCGCGGAAGAATCCTCAGTCCGCACTGTGAACACTGACGAATTCCTGCCCGCTTTGATTTTCGTAACGAGCAGGTGGAAGGTCTGACAATCCGCCTCGGACGTGAACTTGAAGAACAAAGTCTCATTGTCGATCGTAAATATGTACGACTGTCCAGCGACTCGGGAACACTCGCTCTGGTTGTGGACGGGGAACTCTAGCACCTCTTGGGCAAGCACAGGATCGGCACGTATCACTTTTACACTAAGCCCTTGCGGATCGTAATCCACGTTTACGTTCGTGGGGAAATTGAAACGCGGCGTCAGAGCGCCGTCGTTGTTGACAGCGGAGACGGTCACCCCGCGAAACATGTTCGCCATTTTACAGCTCGGCACAAACTCACGGTTTTAGCAAAATATTGTCCAGGCACCTTTGGGCAAACAAAGAAAAATGCCGTTGAGAAGTTGAGGCCGGTGCAAAATCGATCACTCACAAACTTCCTCCCTCTTTTTATTTTGTCTATGGTTGGCAGCGTGCACGCCATCCACCGCCATTTTTTTTAAAATGTCAAAAAAAAAAAAAATATTGTAGGGTACAAACATCAAAATGTTATGGCCAATAAATTCTAGAGAAAATAAGAAAATCAAGTTAAAAAAAGAAAGAAGATTGTCAAGTAGAAGATGAAGAGAGCCTTCTTCTATTATATTCTATTTGGATAAAATGCAGCCATTGCAGCCAATAATGCAGGAGGGAACTAATTGACACCAAAATACTTTGAGAGAAAAACAAATTATAGAACTGGAAACTTTTACACTGTCATGTGTAGAGGATTATTTTCTGACAAACATCAACGTCAAAAGACATCAAACCTCAACGTCAATGTCAAACTTATTTTAGGTTATGTCTTGTTGCACGATCGCACTGTCTGCCGCATTTTTTTGAATTTCCTTGAAAAAAGTTAATTTTAAACAAAATAAAATGAGTAAAAAGATAAATAACCTTAAATGGGAATCTGTTCCCATGGAAGGATTCCCTGCCTCTTTAACACAGAATTTCGATGGTTTTGTTGGCTTAGAAGAGTGCACAAGCTACGGCTTAGATCGAGAGAAAAAACCACGAAAAGTAAGTAACAATTCAATTATTCCAACTCTACAATACCAAGACCTTCTCTTTACTTGATAATAAAATGCCTCAAACGGTTAGAACATGGAGGTAGAAAGGAAACAACTCATATTTTCTTTCATAAATTTTCAGAAAAAGGAACCTAAGAAGTCAAAAAGACAACTAAACACCCCTGAGAGCAATAAAAACAAAGAAAACGTACAGGCAAAGTTGCCTACAAAACGCAAAAGCCCTATAGAAGACAGAACTAAACCAAAACCTAACAAAAAACTAAAACTTAGCAACGGTTTCATCGTTGAATCCTGTAACAACAACATAGCACCTTCACAGACTAATGAAATCAGCATAGAGTTAAAAAAAGATACAAAAAACCTAGCCTCAAACTCTAAACCTAAACAACCTACAGACTCAGACAAAAAACCAACTAAAATGACTAAAAATAAAGTGAAAAAAAATAAACTCGGTGAAGATATAGGACAGAAATCTGAAGCCCTTACACCAGAAGATATGCTAACTTGGGCGGAGTTTAAACTACAAGAACCTATAATGAAAGCGCTCACTGAATTAGGCTTCAAAAAGCCAACTAAAATTCAACAATTGACTTTACCTGCTGCTATTCATGGTAAGACAATCATTTTTACTTCTTAAGTTCTATTAATTTTTATTTCAAATGTTTGGATGTTTGATAACTTCTGTGCTTTAGTAGACAAACACCAGTCTGCAGGAATCGGACTACAGAAAATTGTGGATTCGCTTTCTGCTGCGGAAAAAATACTTTGTATGATTCACAAATATTTGTCTTTGGTTCTGGATGTTTCTATAATTATGTAGTAACTAGCTGCACCCCGCGGTTTCACCCGCGTAATTCCCGATCCCGTGGGAATATCGAGATAAAAGGTACCCCATGTGTTAATCCAGATCTCCAGCTATCTATATACTGAGTTTCATTGCAATCGGTCCAGTAGTTTTTGTGTAAAGGAGTAACAAACATACATACAGACACACACACACACACACACACACACACAAACCTTCACATTTATAATACTAGCGACCCGCCCCGGCTTCGCACGGCTGTATTATGCATGTATTATATCTAAAAACCTTCCTCTTTAATCACTCTATCTATTAAAAAAAACAGCTTAAAAATCCGTTGCGTAGTTTTAAAGCTCTAAGCATACATACGGACAGAGAAAAGTGACTTTATTTTATACTAGCGACCCGCTCCGGCTTCGCACGGCTATATTATGCATGTATTATACATATAAACCTTCCTCTTGAATCACTCTATCTATTAAAAAAGACCGTATCAAAATTCGTTGTGTAGTTTTAAAGATCTAAGCAGACAAAGGGACGGCGAAAAGTGCCTTTATTTTATACTATGTAGTGATTAGTAGAATAGAAAGTAGGATAGGCGAAAATAAATATACTTACAGAAGGCCAATTCTCGTAAATAACATTGTTTAAATTACATTTCAATATCATCCCGATTGCATTTCGATTGCAAAAGATACCTTCAAAGTCAGTTTTTTTTTACAAAAAGCTAACTTTGAGGGTGTTTTAGCTACTTTGAGGGTATTATTTGTGATTGAAATGATATTGAAATGTAATTTAAACAATGTTATTTACGAGAATTGGCCTTCAGAATAAAAATATAAAAAAACAGGTTGTGATGTGATCACATTTTAGATAATTATTTGGAACATTCTGTTAATAAAATAAAATAGCTGACAATTTACAGCTATTTTATTTGAATGGCCATCTTTCGAACCTATTGCACTGTATAGAGGACATTTAAACAAACAACAAATGCCTTTGTGACAAAATCTTTTACTAAATTTATTGTTTTAAGTGTCATATAATCACTACATAGTATAAAATAAAGTCACTTTTCGCCGTCCCTGTCCCTATGTCCCTTTGTATGCTTAGATCTTTGAAACTACGCAACGGATTTTGATGCGGTTTTTTTTAATAGATATGGTGATTCAAGAGGTTTTATATGCATAATTATAGCCGTGCGAAGTCGGAGCGGGTCGCTAGTAATATAAATAAACAATATTTATTTATTTATTAACAGGTCGTAGAGACATATTAGGAGCTGCAGAGACAGGCAGTGGCAAGACACTTGCATTCGGCCTCCCCATCCTATCAGGTATACTAAAACTCAAAGAAAAAGCCAACGTCAAAGGCCTAGACGTATATGACATACCATACAAGAAAACTTCAAACAAAAAGACGGTCAAACAAACTAATAAACTTCAGAAAACACAAAAAAATAATAACAAAAAAGCTAAAGTAGCTAAAAAGAAAGAATCATCAGAAGACGGGTACAGTAGTGATGATGAACTTGAAGAAAATGATAATCGTTTAACAAAAAAAACTAATTTGTTAAATAAAAAAGCTAAAATCAAGGAAATATTAAAGTCAAATGATGATGATGATTTCTTAGAAGAAATAGAAGTGCCTGTTAGGAAGAGAAATGATGCAGACTATGAAGATAATAGTGATGACAGTGAAAACTACATTCATCTATCAGAAATGCTGGATTCAGATGATTTAGCTGATTCTAGTAGTGATCAAAATTCGAATGATGATCAAAATGACTCTGATGATCAAGAAAATGAATCTGATGATCAAGAAAATGAGTCCGATGATCAAGAAAATGAATCTGATGATCAAGAAAATGAGTCTGATGATCAAGAAAACGAATCTGATGATGAAGAAACACTATCCGGTAATGAAATAGATGATGAAGTTGAATCAGGTGTAGAAGATGATTTAGAAATGAATGGTGATCAAAGTGATGATGTTGGTGATGAAAATGCAAGTAAGTTTGATCACAAATTGTACAATTGTTGTTGTGTTGAAGTAACAAACATACACTTTTATTATTATACTAGCTGACCCGTGCCCACTTTGTTGGGCATAATGTTAATAAATTAAATTATCTATACTAATATTAAAAAAAAAAAACTTTTTGTAACTTAAATATAAAAGTTAGACATATGCTGTCGTTGACTTTTTTGTAGGCATTTTCAAGCTCCACATCTTTTCTCTAGAACTCAAAAATATATCTTTCATAGTTAAGGCAGCGTTCGTAAGAAACGCTTTCATTCGACCGTTTTTTCTCCGATTCACTTTGCAAAACGGACTACCACGTAAAAGCCTTTTTATTTTTCGGTTTTTTATATAACCTATGACACTCAGCAATAATGTGGCTTTCTATTGGTGAAATAATTTTTAAAATCGGTTCAGTAGATCCCGAGATTACCCCTTACAATTTAACAAATATACAAACACACAAACTTTACTTCTTTATAATATTAGTATAGATGACTAGCATCACCTCGCGGTTTCACCCGCGTAACTTCCGATTCCGTGGGAATATCGGGATAAAATTAACCTATGACACTACTAATTAATTAATGTATCCTCATACCAAGTTTCATCAAAATCGGTCCAATAGTTTCGGAACCAATAGGCTCCGAAACTAGCTCCGGCTTATTTCCTTTGATTTACCGGACTACGTTTGTTTCCAAGAATTGATCTCTATTGGCTACACATATTATTATTCTAAATTATTAGGTATTTTATCCCCTCCTGTGTCAGCCATTTTTTTGCAATTTACCGGGCTCTGTTTGGGCCATCCTGTGGGAAACCCCGCGACATCGAGGGGGGTCAGTAAAATAGCGATAACAGCGAAGTTATAAATGGGAGCTAGATAAACCTTAGGACATAAAGAATGGGTAAGAATTATACTACCTATGTATTTAAATACTTATTGCAGTTTATCTTGTGATGTATTGTTAATTCTAATTGGAAAGTACTTTCTCCGAACTTTCTCCAGTTTTTTGTACAAAGGTCGTGAATAATTTATAAATGGAAGAATTATTTCCACAACAAAATGTTTTATTTACTTGTAATATCCCTAACTTAGAAGAATAGTACAAAATAACTTACCAACTTTATCACACGCCAAGCAATTAATTATAGCTAAACACCCCACTTGAGCTGACACTTGACACCATGCATGACACAACAAAAAACACAGCAAAAAATTGTTATGTTTACGTTTCGATTTCCAAGAACTATAGTTGATTATTTTTTTGCAAAAATTAACAGGTTCAATTCCTGGCTAGGGCAATCACTTTTTTAAAAATCTAATGCATCCAGCATTTTTTTTTCTTATACTTTCGGATATAGCCCTAAAGGCCCATGTAAAATTTATGACATAGAATAAAAATTGTTTTTTTAAATTATTTCAGACATAGGCTGTGTAAAAGTAATAGACAATATAGAAATACCAGGGCATGTTGTCACTAAAACTGGCAAGCCATTATATGCCTTAATAATCACACCTACAAGAGAACTGGCCATGCAGATCAGTAGGCATTTGATAGCAGCTGCCAAATATACAGGTAAGTGTACGACCAATCACAATCTTTGAAAAATGTATCCACCAATCGCAGACCTTCATTTATTATCTTCTTGGTTAATAAATATTGCAGGACTTTCCACACATCGCCATCTAGCCACAAGCTAAGTAACTAGACTTGTGCTATGGGTGCTAGATAACAGATATACCTACTACTTATATATTTGACGCGTCTTTGCCTTTGAAAAAGGCTGTATACGCTATTTATTATTAGCCTAAACAGCCTAGTTACACACTCGTCGATTTTTTACTGGGCATAGACATAAGTTTTGATAAACAGGGGCATAGTGTTCAATACATCCCAAGTTTCATTTTAATTGATTCACTAGTTTTTGCAATAATCTAAATTGGAATTAATTAAACCACAATTAGGATAAATGGGATTAAAGGGACTGTTTATTTTTGGACGTAAATAGAATGTACCTAGTGCACTTCATTTATTTTTAAAGTTGAGGATTTTATCGGAGGCCCGGGTCGCCCCCCCTTAATCCGCCACTGCTTCACCAGTCCCTTTAGCCCTAATAGCTGTACTTTGGCTGACCTAATATCAACAAATAACAACGCCAAAAACTGGCATCAGTTTGCGGATTACTTTCTAGACTTAACACATATCGCTAAAATCTATCTCTTTCTGGTAACCTTTATTGTACTCACAATCTCAAAAATTTAGAATAAAAAAACTACTGACTTTTATTCCCCAAAACTTTCAAACCTGGCAACATACTGGAGTGGGCGGATTACTTTCTAAACTTAACACATATCGCTAAAATCTATCTCTTTCTGGTAACCTTTATTGCACTCACAATCTCAAAAATTTAGGATAAAAAAAACTACTGACTTTTATTCCCCATAACTTTCAAACCTGGCAACATACTGGAGTGGGCGGATTACTTTCTAAACTTAACACATATCGCTAAAATCTATCTCTTTCTGGTAACCTTTATTGCACTCACAATCTCAAAAATTTAGGATAAAAAAACTACTGACTTTTATTCCCCATAACTTTCAAACCTGGCAACATACTGGAGTGGGCGGATTACTTTCTAGACTTAACACATATCGTTAAAATCTATCTCTTTCTGGTAACCTTTATTGTACTCACAATCTCAAAAATTTAGAATAAAAAAACTACTGACTTTTATTCCCCATAACTTTCAAATCTGGCAACATACTGGAGTGGGCGGATTACTTTCTAGACCTAACACATATCGTTAAAATCTATCTCTTTCTGGTAACCTTTATTGTACTCACAATCTCAAAAATTTAGAATAAAAAAACTACTGACTTTTATTCCCCATAACTTTCAAACCTGGCAACATACTGGAGTGGGCGGATTACTTTCTAAACTTAACACATATCGCTAAAAGCTATCTCTTTCTGGTAACCTTTATTGCACTCACAACCTTCTAAAATTTACTCTTATTCCTCATAACTTTGAGACGGCTGATTTACATCAAACATAGCTAAGAACATCCGACTAATTTACATTTCAACACCCCATCGTTTTTGCGTTGGGGGTTAAAAACCAGTAGCTTTGTGTTGTGCCTTTAACATACAAACTATTTAAATATTACCAGGTATAAGAATAGCGACTATAGTTGGCGGTATGGCGAGCGTGAAACAAGAGAGGGTGCTCCGGTCCGGGCCCGAGGTCGTAGTCGCGACTCCGGGACGATTGTGGGAACTTATCAACCAAGGGCAATCACATTTACAGCAGTTGGATAGTGTCAAGTAAGATATCTACTACAAATTAAAAAAAAACCGGCCTAGTGTGAGATGGACTTGATCACGAAGAGTTCCGTACCATTTTATTCTGTTTTTAGTATCAGAAACATTAAGATAGGAGTAAACACAAAACATCCCAATGGGTCGAAGTGTAGCTCAACGGATTGGCAAACTGAAGTGGCAGTGGGCTGGTCATATCTGCCGCAGGACTGATAATCGTTGGGGTAAACTTGTCCTGGAGTGGAGATCGCGAATTGGCAAACGTAGGGTAGGACGCCCTGTGACCAGGTGGAGCGACGACATATGCAAAGCGGTGGGCAGTGAATGGAGAAGAGCCGAAGATCGGGCTCAGTGGCGTATCTTGGGAGAGGCCTACGTCCAGCAGTGGACTGACACCGGCTGATGATGGTGATGATGACTCTGTCACCCCAGATATAGATAATAGTATCTGTTGTTACAGCGGCAACAGAAATACATAGTCTGTGAAAATTTCAACTGTCTAGCTATCGCGGTTCATGAGATACAGCCTGGTAAGGTACATGAGATACAGCCTGGACAGACAGAACGTACGGCACTACAGAGCTTTAACTATTATAGTTACCCGCGCTTTAATCATCTGTAAATGCCAATATAATGTTAGAATCCTATAAATAATAAATAAATTCTTCTATCACTTTTCTTCCAGATTCCTAGCCATAGACGAGACAGATCGCATGATAGAACGCGGTCACTTCGAGGAGCTGTACCCGCTGCTGGAACGTCTGAACGCGGACGAGGAACGCACACGTTCCAGGCAGAACTTCGTCTTCTCAGCCACTCTCACGCTAGTACACGATCTACCTACACATTTGAAGGGGAAAAAGGTGAGAAAGAAAGGATCGGTCGGGAAAGTTCTTATTCCATTGTCGCCTTTTTAATCACTACATAATCAACATAAAACAAAGTCGGTTTCTCTGTCCCTATATCCCTTTGTATGCTCTAATCCTTAAAACTACGCAACGGATTTTGATGCGGTTTTTTTAATAGATAGAGTGATTAAAGAGGAAGGTTTATACATGCATAATATAGCCGTGCGAAGCCGGGGCGGGTCGCTAGTATAAAATAAAGTCACTTTTCGCCGTCCCTATGTCCCTATGTATGCTTAGATCTTTAAAACTACGCAACGGATTTTGATGCGGTTTTTTATAAATAGATAGAGTGATTCAAGAGGAAGGTTTTTAGATATAATACATGCATAATACAGTCGTGCGAAGCCGGGGCGGGTCGCTAGTAATAAATAAAATAAATAAATATTGCAAGACTTTTGTGTTGGATAGTCCATTTATCGAGGAAGGCTATAGGCTACTTTTTATTTTCATATTCCAACGGGATCGGGACTTACGCGGGTCAAACCGCGGAGCGCGGCTAGTAATATTATAAAGCTGAAAATTTTGTTTGTTTGAACGCGCTAATCTCAGGAACTACTCGTTCGAATTGAAAAAATATTTTTGTGTTGGATAGTCCATTTATCGAGCAAGGCTATAGGCTACTTTTAATTTTGATATTCACACGGGACTTACGCGGGTGAAACCGCATTGCGCAGCTAGTTAGTAATAATTTATATATTTTTTACCGTTCTAGGTAACAAAACGCGGTAAGATAATAAACAGAAGGGTAGAGAAGATGACGCCTCAACAGAAGATCCAGCGGCTTGTCAAGATGATTGGCATGACAGAACCTAAAGTTGTCGATATTACTACGGAGAATTTAGGTAAGGAACTTAAGAGGAAAGGGTACCGGGGGCTCTTTCCATACAAACTTACAAACGTAGTCGACTGTTTTCTCCCTGGATAATGACACTAGAGCAAATATTTTTGGTGCATAAAACTTATAACTGCCTATTATTATTTTTATTTTTTAAAATTTTTATTTTTATGATAATTACAAAATGAAAAAAACTAAAACATAGGGACATAGTTATGGCAGTTATAGGTTTTATGGCACAAAAATATTAGTGCTAGTGTCATTATCCAGGGAGGAAACAGTCGACTACGTTTGTATGGAGAGAGCGCCGGTACCCTTTCACCTTAATATCCGTGTCCGTTATCTGGCCACCATAACACAAACATAGTTGAGGCTAGATAGCGCTGTATACAGTGTCGAACAATACTTATTTAAAAGTTATTTTAAACAAAAAAAATAACACCGTTTTCCCCCCGAAGGGTAGAAAACGGATATTTAGGTTCCAGCCGAAGCTTGACCCACTTGGTGAAGATTACCCCTTGGATTTTGCATGTGGCAACACTGCATTGACTACTTTTAGACGCCCAATCACGTACAAGCGCGCCTCCCCACTCCTTTCGCGCGTCATCACAGTGCCGGGCGCCTTAGCGCTCGTCAGTACTCTCACCAGCCGGCAAGGGTGTTAAAATATAGTGGGTCAAGCTTCGGCTGGAACCTAAATATCCGTTTTCTACCCTTCGGGGGGAAAACGGTGTTATTTAGGTGTCCGAGCTTCGCTTGACCCACTTGGTGAAGAATTGTTTATCGTCTGCCGGCACTGTGGCGTACTGTGATGGGCATGAAATAAAAGGACTATGGTAGGTAACTATAAATCAACTTTTATTAACAAGTTCAGTCCTCTCTAAATAATTAGTAATTCGATAAAGTACCTACTCCGATACTTAATAATTAAGAAAAGAAAAAGGGAAAGCAACATAAAGAAAAATATAGACTTAATCAAGTATTATATGGGCAGGAAAAGGTCGGACATGTTTATGCTGTTAGTATTCCTTATAATTGAGTTACTTTCTATTTGTTTAAAGTAATGCTTAAGGAATGTATCTTTGCTGCGCCAATTGGCCTTCCTCATGACCTCATCCAGATTTACATTTTTGTTCTTCCAAATATCACTGTTCACTGCTGATCTGAAGCTGCCTGGAGTATCCTCTATTTTTGCTTCTTTAAATAGCGTTCTGATCCATCCTGCAATTACCGTACGAGATGCGGATCCTTCCCTACCACGAGTGGTGATAAAGAGACTCTTCAAGCCTTCTCTGCTGTTTCTTCTATTTTGCGAAAGTTCAATGAGTTTCTGAGTCCACAAAACTAGGTTAAGTCTTTCATCATTACTAGGGATAAATTTCCAGCCTGATTGTTGGAATGTGGAGGAGTCAGTCTTTGACCCAAATCTAGGCCAGAATATTATGTATTCGTTATGAACCTCCAGTGATGTAGGGCTTACATCCAACAGGGTGAGATCGTGAATTCGTCTGCCCGTTGCTAGTAAGAGTAAAGCAGCTACATGACGAGATACTTGAAATAAACTGTCAACATTCATTTGATAATGTCGAAGATATTCGATAAGTACGTTTACATCCCAGGTATGTGGATTTTTCGGTCTCTCGTTGCTGAGCGCAATCGCTTTGAGAGTGCGATTAACAAGTGGATGTTCACTTAGCATTTTTGTTTTAGTAGGGTTTGCGAATGTCGTCACCACGGATTTATGAACGGCTATCGTTTTCGGGGCCAGATTAAGATCATAATGTAGGAAGCACATGTATTGTGCTAAATCCTCCACTTCCGGGTTGTCTACTTTGCATTTACCACTGGCCCATTGTCGCCATCTTTCCCATGCAGGTTTGTAAGTTCTCAGAGTAGATTTACGCCAAGCATTTTCAATTAAGTTACGGTGTTCCGGGGGCCAAGCGTTTATGAAATTGGCCCAGCCTGTATTTTCCAGACCTGCAAAGCTAACTTTCTCACAGCTGGTGGAGGTTTGCCCGTTGTTAAGTCTATCAGATGTTTGTGAAGTTGCCAAATCGTCATTGGGGGTTTCAGGGCTCGTTGCCGTAACTCCGCCTTCCAAAAGGTTTTCTCCCACTTGGGTACCACGAGAATGTAGGTTCCGGTGCTTATGTTGAGATGACGAAGGACGCGTGGAACCAAAGCTGGTGGTGGAAAGATCCAGCCTAGACTGTGCTGCCATGGACGACTGAATGCATCTACATATAGGCACTTCTGATCTCTCAGATCTTCGGAGACATACTTCTCCACAACTGCTGATCGTTCGCTGGCAAAAAGGTCTATTGAGGGAGTTCCAAACTTGTCCATTATTACCTTTACTATGTCTTTCGACAGGGTCCATTCTGGCAGTTTGTTGAACCTGGAGAGGCTGTCCGCAATTATATTGTACCGTCCCGGTAGATAACGGGCGATAATGTGTGTTTGGTGTATTTCCGTTAAACGAAATATTTCGAGGGTGATTAGTAAAGCCTGACGAGATTTGGTGCCGCCTTCCTTGGTAATGTAAGCTACTACGGTCTTGTTGTCCGTCTGAATCATGGCGGTTTTGTTTTTGAAGAAATGGCCAGCTCTTTTCAGTGCTTCCGCGATAGTCCATAATTCTTTTAAGTTGCTGTGCCAGTGTTTTTGTTCTTTGCTCCATTCGCCATTCAGTCTCATGCTGTTTACAGTCGCTCCCCAGCCCAGATCGGAAGCGTCGGTGCTGACAAATACAGTTGGACCATCGTAATGAATTGGTGATGTGAGGGCTATGTTTTCCAGCCACCAAAGCAGTTCTTGTCGAACTATCGCCGCGAGTGGAAACTTTTTGTTGCGTTTTCCTTCGGGTAGAAGATTTGCTTCGCGTTGAATCCAACGGCTGTGTAGTCTTCCGTGAGGGACGGCGCTTGTGGCAAAATTTATGTTGCCTAGGAGTATTTTTGCAGAATGCCACGTCCACCAATTTCTTCGTAAGGCCTCTTTTATGACCGTTATATTCCGAGTGATTTTTTCCCGAGGAAGACATTTGGTGTTGGTTTGTGTATTCCATATCAACCCGAGGTATTCTAAGCACCTTGTGGGTATAAGAATGGACTTTTCTCGGTTCACGCACCATCCTAGTTTTAAGAGGTAATCGAGGACCAGTTGGGTCTGCATTTGAAGTGTTTCTGGATTTGTGTGCATAAACAAAAAGTCGTCCAAATAGACGATCACACGGATTCCTTCTTTCCTGAAAAGATTTGCTAACCAGTTACTTATGTTAGCGAAGGCCCATGGAGCGGTGGCTAAACCAAATGGCAGGCATGTCATTTCGTAAGTTATACCATCGTATACAAGCGCAAGAAACCTTCGATGCGCTGGTGCAATTGGTATATGAAAATATGCATGAGATAAGTCGATCTTTGTCATATAGTCGGATTTATTTAAGCAATATGGGATTTTAAAATGGTTGATTAAACGAAATTTAGGGGGACGTAAATGGAAATTTAATTTCCGGAGATCAAAAATAGGTCTATTCGACCCATTAGATTTTTTTCTGAGGAAAATAGGGGACAAAAGGCCTGTTTTAGCCCGACACTTGCTTATTGCCCCTAATTGTTTAAGTTTTAGGATTTCCTTAGTCATATTAGAAGACTTTTTTATTTGAAATCTAGAGCAAGTGTTCTTGTCCAATCTATATAACGGAGGTCGACTTATAAATGGAATTCTGTAGCCCGACAGAGTCGAAATGACATTTGCCGGAGCCCCAAGTTCACGCCATACTTGCAATCGCGAACTGACCTGCCCAGCTTTAAAATTAATGTTTTCTTGTCTCGAAGCCTCGTGAGTTTCTCTGCTTCGATGGACCGGGTTTTCCGGACCCTCGTGTATTCTTGGGTTCTGGTGCTCTCTGAGATTGTTTCGGTCGTGCGCTGTAATGATATTGTTGTTTATTTTTAACTTCAGGCATGCGATAGTCTCTGACTCCTGGTCTTTGTCTTGAGAAAGAAGTGGGCTTACGAAATTTTCCTGGAAATAATTTAGCAGTACCTCCTTGGTCTTTCACAAACTCCGTTAATGTATGATCCGAGAACAAATGTGTGTCGGAAGGAGGTATTTCATGAAGAAGTTCTCCCACAGTCTTGTTAGTTGGCTTGTATAAGGCTCTGCGTTGCTCTATTATTTCAGATCTTTTGCCACAAGTATACTGCAATAATGAGTCAGAGGTCTTCCGAAAGTTGGATTCATTCGACAATATATTTTTACTGATATGATTCCTTACTTCAGGTGTGGCGTTGTTACATATATCTTGGAACGCCTTTCTTTGTTGGAGCAAGCCGTGTGTAATAGCTCCTAGACAGAGGTCCATTTTTTCCAGCACATTTACCAATTGCCAGGCTGGGGTGACAGGAGCTAATTGGCTGTTTACTTTTAAGGCTGTGAATACCGGAGTCGCCTGAAACTGTTTTTGAACTTCAGAATAGCGTATGTTACGCCAGCCGTCATTATTGAATCTTTGGCACTGCCGACCCTGAGCGGCAAGCTCTTCGCTGGCTTTAGAGATTTTGGCTTCCGCTTCTTTTGTAATTGGCGTAAAGTCGAGGAGCAAATCTTCGCCTCTCTCCTCCTCACTAGTGTCTCCTTTTTCCGTTTGTAGCAATGGAGGCGGAATCCACCCTTGGGAATGAGAAGAAGCTCCTGATGAATAACTCTTTGTTGGGGATGAGAGGGTTGGGGCGGAGACTGCTTGAGGCCTCTGGGTTAGTTGGTAAGTTAGCTCAAACAATTTTCCCAGTATTGTGTTCTGTTGGCGCATATAATCTGTCAACGTTTCGCTGGAGGCTATTTCGTTTCTCGATCTTTTTTCCGGTGGTTCTTCTGACGCCCTTGGACTCGTTCGGGTTCGTTTTGACGACCCTGGCGAGCTGGATTGTGAATTAGGATTGAGTCCGTTGGTGTCCTTCTTTAGTATATCTGATGCTTCACGGCGAGACAACAATCCCTTTTTCAAAGTGTCTATAATTTGATAGAATTTATTATAGGCATCTACCGGGTGAATCTTCGCCATAATGGATAACGGTTGGTAGATTAAGGCCCTGCCGAGAGGCCATTTTATAAGCATTCGCCTTACTTTACGATGTCGGCGCTCACTGAAGCTAGTTGGCTTCTCTTTGCTAAATAATGTAGCGAGTTGTACTGTTGGAATTGCAAAACGTAGACGAGCTTCCGTTTCAGGGGATATGTCGTCGCCGAATAGATCTTGGTATGTTCGCTCATTTACGATCCACTCCCTCCAGTCTTCTGGATAGAACATGTCTATGGCTGCCAACAGGTTATTATAGTGCTCTTTGTCTTCTGGCGGAGGCTGCCAGTCTGCTAAGGAGCCCATTGTTGTGGTGGTCATCTGCAACAGACCACATTATTTATGGAGAGTTAATCTAACAATAGTGTCGCATGAGCAGCCGTCGAGGCGTCTTTGCAGACGACGAAGCGTCGTATGCTCTGTGCAGACGTCGTCGTCTGTTGGCTCAGGTGACATGTCGTCTGACCAGATATTATAGATGACAAAAACCGCAATGTTTTTGTACATAATTAGTTATTGATTTAATACTAGGGCTTACCTAGTCTCTTATAATTAACATCAAACCGTCCTGAGAGCGGATTGAGATGAATATTTAACAAATATATAGCGAATTGGGGCTTTCCTATTCGCAATGAATACTTAATTCTTGTACTCACCGTTATTCAGCTGTAATAAAAAAAAAAATGTTATTCAACTACGGGTAGGTACTACTAGCACGTGTTAACACTGCAAAAATCCAAGACGTACTGACGAGCGCTAAGGCGCCCGGCACTGTGATGACGCGCGAAAGGAGTGGGGAGGCGCGCTTGTACGTGATTGGGCGTCTAAAAGTAGTCAATGCAGTGTTGCCACATGCAAAATCCAAGGGGTAATCTTCACCAAGTGGGTCAAGCGAAGCTCGGACACCTAAATACCTTATTTTTATTTTTTGTGGATAATAAGATGATGTTTCAAGCATGCTGTTTCAGTCTCGTGAAAATGGCGCTTAAAACAGCATCGAAATATGGATATCCACAAAATAAAAACAAAAATATGGTAAATAACTTGAAAAGTTACATCCTAATCATAATTCTAACTACAATAATATTATAAATCGGAAAGTTTGTTTGTTCGCTCTTCACAGTCAACACTGGACGGATTTGGATGAAAATCTGCATAGTGGTCGTTTAAGAAAGGGATGGACATAGGACAAAACCCCGCGGGATCGGGACTTACGCGGGCGCACTCGTATAATAAACTAGCTTTTTCTTGCGATTTTGTCCGCGTAGAAATCGAAGAAGTAGATTGGACCAAGGAATCACGTTGACCCATACAAATTTTGCCCCCTTTTTTCACCCCCCAAGGTGTAGAATTTCGGAAAATCCTTTCTTATCGGATGTCTACGTAATGCAAAGAACACACCCTCCAAATTTCAGGTCTCAGGATCAGAACAGGCTGTGCGTTGATCCGTCAGTCAGTCAGGACAAATCATTTTATATGTATAGAAATAATGTTTTTGACGTGATAACGTCTAAAAAGTTGGTGGAACACCTGCATTCACAAAAAAGTGTCATGGTAATATTGTGTGACGTCATGCGTCCCGTTCCCTATGTGTGACGTCATGCGTCATGGTAACATGAGCATGACGCGGCCGTTAGGAAACAGTATTTAATAATAATATCGCTCATCTGGGCTTGTGTTATGGTGACAAATAGGAGACTTATAAAGAAAAAAATATATAAAGGAATAACAAATAAAAATCTCAATTTGTCATCGTAAACCGACTTTACAGACAACAATTTGTTTTATTTTCGTTTCAAATTCCAGGTACATCAGAAAGTTTGACAGAATGTCGTATAGCTTGCTCTCGTGAACACAAGGACTCGTATCTATATTACATATTGAAGCGTCATCCGGGACGTACTATCGTCTTTTGTAACTCCATCGGCAGTGTTAGAAGGTAAAGTTTTCCCCGTTAGATTAGTTGCACCCCGCGGTTTCATCTATGCTTTTTCAAGGACCCATCTATCTCTATATCACAATTCTAATTGGTTCAGCGGTTTAAGCGTAAAAATATGTGAGATAGATAGCAGACAGACAGATAGTCCATTGAAAAGTTACATTTGGGGTTGCAATGTCAATGAGCAATATCATCTTCATTAAAACGGGGTCGAGGGGAGGAAAATAGTAGTCACACTGAAAGTCACTCATTACAAGTCCCGAGACGGAGTTTGGCGCCGGAGCGTAGCGAGGGCGCTAATAGTTCGAGGGACTTAATGAGTCTTTCACCCGAGGTAAACACTGTGCTTTTCATTACGAATAATACATAAAATTCTTCCTAACAACGAGAGTGAATGAGAGACTCCATACTACCTGATCCACTTACAAGGTTGGGACCAAAGAGGTTATATACATGTAGTGTTATTCTTTGGTGTTACTTATAGCAAGGAGGTTAGGTTTTTGAAGTTCCTAATGCGTAATGATACGGATACTGGCTACATGCACATTGCACAAGCCGTGCGAAGCCATAATTTGACATGACAGCTGTCAGTGAAAGCGATTTTCCCTAGGGCTGAAAGTTTTATTTTCTACACGCTCTTCAGGCATCTTTAGACCTACTTTCGGAGTATGAGTAATGAAAAAGCTTTTTACAGCTTCTAAACTATAAGCCCGATCTACATACTACCAACGTAAATATTGTACAGAATTTGATGTAGATCATATTGCTCATTGACAGCTTGGTTGTAGCTTTAACAGTTTTCATAAAAAACGCAAAAGGGGGGAAAAAGGCCACCAATCGCCATACGATTTGTTTCTACTTCTATATCTTGTAATAAATATAATATTATCTATGTAATAGCTACATGCATGTCAAGTTTCACGTTTGCCAGATGGGACCGTAAAAAGAGCTAAGGAAACTGAGTAATGGATTTTCGCTTACAATTTTTTTTTATTTTTAGTTTACGACTAAAAGTTTTTGACAAAAGTTGTAGGTAATCTTATTTGCAACAAAAAATGTTAACTAATATTTTTTGTGAGACCTATAGTTTGTCAGATAAACCATAAATACCTTTAAAATCCCTTTTTCCAAGATGGCGGCCGTGGGACAACAATCCCTCAAACTTGGATTTAACTTTAAACTGACCCCCCTTGATATCTAAAAAATAAAATTGCGTCCTCTGACAAATGCATGCTAAGCCCAAAAAATGTAACATTTCAATGGACTAAGAATTAGTAGGTACATTTTAATGCAAAACGATTGCAAAATTTTAATATTCCAGACAATCAGAAAAGTATTACTTCACATAAAAGCACGAAAGTATAAAATAAAAACAAAAAATATTAAAAATAAAAGAATACAAAAGAAATAAAAATAAGATCTAAGAAGCCGTGTGCCTCCAAAAAGGTTCTGCCTCAGAAAAAATAGGTGCACCAACATTGAAAGTTGTGTTTTATTTAGTCTATGTTATTCTTCAGATTGGCTCAACTACTAACGATATTGAAATGCAATCCTCTACCACTGCACGCCAGCATGCCGCAGAGACAAAGATTGAAGAACCTCGAACGGTAAGCACCTGTTAAAACTTTTATATTCTATGCTTTATGATTGCTAAGTAAGAAACACTCTTCAATTAGTTAATTATTTACGATTGATTTTACTTTCACTCGCGTCTCTCGAAATGTGCCAAATCTCTCGAAATCGACATTTTTGAAGGAGGAAGAATTTTTTCACACCTTTTCAGAGTAAAGCGAATTATTCCTCAGTCAACAATTGATATCCCTATACTTAGTATGCCACGTTGATATAGAGCCGTCTCTTATGCTGTAGGTGGACCAACAGATGGCTAAAAAGTTACTAAGAGTATTTTTTTTTAAATTTTAACATGTCAATGGATTTTTTATTAAAATAAACTTGTTTTGTTTCTAAGTTTCGGCACTATTTTAGTTTTGTATGGCAACCTTTTAATAAAATCACAGCATTAAAAAGAGTATAAAATTCCGCTTCTATTGGCATACAACACAAAAGACAAAAACCAAAAAAAATACAAGTTTTCCCCAAAAAAACACTATTTTACCAGTGTTCTCTAGACTAATTAATTATATTCCGTCCCACCCTTAGATTCCGCGACGCCCCTCACAGCGTACTGGTCGCCACTGACGTAGCGGCCCGAGGTCTCGACATACCAGACGTGGACCACGTCATCCAGTACCAGGTTCCGAGGACGGCTGAGAATTATGTACATAGGTATGTTGCAGTTTATGGAGAGTTTACTAGTCCTTTAGATTTTATCTATCTTTATATATAAATTACGTGTCACGTTGTTTGTGCGCATTGAACTCCTAAACTACTTAACCGATTTTAATCAAATTTGCACACCGTGTGCAGTTTGATCCAACTTGAAAGATAGGATAGCTTACAATTTCAATTCAATTTCAATTTATTTATTGTTTGTCACAGGTAATAGGTTCTTAAAAATAGCAATATAACATAGTTCCTTTGTAACAATACCACTAGGTGTACAATAATTTTAGTATTAGTTTAAAGAAATACAAATAAAGAAAAAAAGAAAAATATTAAAGCATAACAAAATAAAATAAAAAAATAAAGTGATTGAAATTAAAATCATGTAAGTAAAATAGTTAGGTATGTCAAAAGGTATCTATTTTGTCCAATTCTCAATATTATCATTTAAAAAATCTCTTAAGTCATAATATGCTTTTTCCGCAAGAAAGCCATTGAGTGCGGTTTTAAATCTTTTATTATCTTTTATAGACCTGATTGACAATGGAATTTTATTATAAATACTGGGTGCCATGCACCCTATACACATTCTGCGAAGAAGGGTTTTACACCTATGAGTTGTTTTTAAGGAACCCGCAAGGCGACTCTCAGTGGGATATTCTTCAAAGTTTTGAGAGTTGCTTCTGACGAAATTTGAAATCTCAGAAATATAAATTGACGGTTATGTGAGAATCTTATGTTGACGAAAATATGGTTCACAGGATACATCTGGTTTTAAGCCAAAAATCGACCTAAGACATCTCTTTTGAGCCTTAAAAACACTTTGCTTGTCTGTCGTATTGCCCCAAAACATACATCTTAATTTATCCCGATATTCGCACGGGATCGGGAGTTACGCGGATGAAACCGCGGAGCGCAGCTAGTATTCTATAATATAAAAACGAATCGCTTGTAGTACCTACCTACTTAGACATCTCTACTACTAAACATATACTATACTTCTATACAATATCTACACTACATATTCTCATATTACATACCGATACCAACCACTGTATCGCACCTTTGTTAGTAGTCTGTAAGCAACAACCAAATAAAACACACGCATTCATCTTCTAAAACATCTTTTAATTTAATTAATATACCTCGCTAGGTCTCCCATACGCTGAATGTGTTGCTAAGCGCAAATCTGGAGAACGGCTAAACCGATTTCGCTAATTCTTTTTATTTCTAAATATTCCTTTCCTTGAACTACGAGGATGGTTCTTACGGAGAGAAAAATTTAATAAATTGCCTGAAAATGTCTAATGACAACACTTTTCGTTTCTCGTTATCGTCCGATTCTATTTTACGAATATGACTTTTTATTTCCGGTTTTTTTTTCCAGGAGTGGTAGAACCGCCCGAGCTGAGAAAGAAGGTCTCAATGTCCTTATGGTGGAGCCGGACGAGGCCTATTTATATTCAAAACTATGTCATACGTTGAATAAAAGTAAGTACCTTCAAGGCAGTGACAGACTTTAGATCTGCTAAGCTGCTTTTGGTTGGCAGATCCGTTCCAAAAAATCCTATGAGTTTCTTGTGCCTTCTTCTCATTGGCGGCGAAGGCACACATCCTACCTTAGTTCTTAAGACGCTTCTAAGTGATTATCTGCAAATTGTAAAAAAAGACTTCCGTTTTCTTGCTCCAAGAAACATTTTGTTCTGTTTAGTGGATGAATAGAGTTTTAGCAGATGGCTACTAACTCCCTGATTGGGCGGTAACTAAATAGTAATTTGTGAAAGATAGTAATAAATCACTTAAACCAGTATTAATTGCGAATTTATTAAGATTGAAGAAAAATAAAAATGGTAAGAAAATGGTATTAAAATGAGCGCGAATGAATTGCAACCGACTTAAAATTAATAAATTCGCAGCAATGACGCATTCTTGTAACTAGCACAATTGCGAAATTGCTGCGTGTTCGATGTTAACTCGAACAGTGGACAAGCTCTGTAATTCTTATGCTTCTCATCAGCTAGCGAAGTACCAAACTTCCCCGTGAGCTCCCACCTGTTGAACCCGCTCCGTGCGCTGGTCACGCTGGCGCGCGAGCTGGACGCGCTGGAGCTGCGCCGGCGACGCGCTGCGCATGCGCAGGGCTGGAGGGACCGGGCCGCCAGGGACCTGGACATGATTGTTGACGACGATGATCTGTATCCTTTTAAGTTATTGACGACCCTGTTGGCACAATGGTCACTATGCCGGACTGCCAAACACGGGTTCGATTCCCGCCTCAGACATGCTTAGATATTTGTCTGTGGTCTGGTTGTTTCTATATATTATACTAGCGACCCGTCCCGGCTTCGCACGGCTATATTATGCATGTATTATACATATAAACCTTCCGCTTGAATAACTCTATCTATTAAAAAAAACCGTATCAAAATCTTACAATTTTTAACAACTAACATACAAAGGGATATAGGGACAGAGTAAGCGACTTTGTTTTATACTATGTAGTGAAGTATATAATTACGAAAGAAAGTATATAAGTAGTATATCCGTTGTCTAGCACACATAACACAAGTCTAGTTATTTAGCTTGGGGCTAGATGGCGATGTGTGGAATGTCCTGCAATATTTATTGATCACCAATAAATATTTCAAACGAATATGTGCGGTCTAACGACGAAGGAAAACAGCGTAATTAACCCGGTTTATTTGTCTCCAGACATGTTTAGTTTTTACCTTTGGAGACGCTAGACTAAGCTGACAAGATGGTATAGGTTAGCCTATTCAAGGCATGTATTGAAGACGCTGTATAAAACAATCAATATAGTTCCATAACAACGTCACCAGTCCTGTACCGAAATCGGATCCATCCCTCGACCGCGCCGTGAAAGCCAAACGTCGACAGCTGGACGCCATGTTGTCTCGCCCGATCATCCCTAAAGGATTCTCCTTCAAATACCCCACTTTAAATGACCCGCAAGCGTTGGAGAATGTTCAAGAAAATGCATTACAGGTACTTTTTTTCTTCTTTAATCTTCCTATCTGCGATCGGTCGAGAGACCATAAGCTGATGTTGTGAGAGTGGATGTCATGAAGACGGACGTGACCGCTGTCTCGTCTTCTCTGTTTATAGCACTTGCTTCCGTTTCAGTCTTTGCTAGCCCTCACAGCTTAGGAGCTCAGAGGCGAGAGGGTTGGGGTGATTTGAAAGTTTTCTGGTGTGTAGGAGTCTGTATCGTTTAATTTCATCGTTGATGGCGGAAAACTATCCAAGAAAACAGATTGGAATATTACTTCATTTGCAGTTTTGGCAAAAAGCACAGAGATGGGAGTGAATTTTTTTAAATGGCTGATATCTTGGTAACCTAGAGACTTTCATAGAGCATAACTTTTATTTTCTGAACCGGCACAGTGTCCTCTATCCGTAGGTGCCCATTTATCCATTCATTACGAGACATCCTGTATAAGACATTTTTTTTAAACTACACGATTATTTGTCGTCACGACAAAGTGGGAACGCAACAAATAAATATGACATTTCTTTCGCACAGGTAATGAAAAAGTCATTAGAAACCGGAGAACTGAAGAAAGAGAAACGCAAGAGTAAGAACGCTCCGCTACTTAAATTAGGGAAGCAAATGAAGGAGAAACGTTTAAAGAAATAATTTAAGGGACTTAAGTAATTTAATACTTACCAACTAGTTGTAAGAATAAATATTTTTAATGTTTATTTTTGTGTTATTTACTTGGCAAATGTAAATTTACTTTTACTCAGATGTGGGCGAAACCCAGCTCTCTATCTACATACACTAATATTATAAAAAAATAAAATAAAATAAATAAATAAATCATTTATATTATATATATATATTATATTTATAAAGATGAAAGTTTTTTTTGTTTGTTTGTTTGTAACAAATAGGCTCCGAAACTACTGGACCGATTGCAAAAATTTTTTAATTATTAAGCTGTTGCATAGCTTTTATCGCGGGCTTTGAGTGCGGCGATTGAATCAAGAAATTCCGTAACGAAAATAAAACCTAACACCTCCCCACTCCGCATACCATGTAGCTCGGCCGAGCGTTCGCTTAACGTGTAGTATGTATATGTATATAGTATGACTGTACCAAGCTCGCACGATGCAATAGCTTTACCGCGGCAGTCCCCGAGTGCCACACGTTTTATTTTTTTCCCTTATGAAAATTGCAATATTGTAACCCAAGGTAGAAAATATTAGATAAATAGTAAGATGGGATAGGTTAAATAAACAGTACTTTCAAGTAATAAAATATTATTTAATAATCTTTTAAAAATCTAATCACAGTAGGTAAATTACATATTTACAAAATTATCAACACATTTTAATTATTTCCATAGAGATATAATACTTAATAAAGAGTACCTACATCAACTAGTTTAGACGTACCATATTTTATTTCTGCAAAATAAATTATTGGTCTGTTTACAAGACACGAACTGTGACGTCATAGTGTCATAAAATCTATGCAGTCAGTATGCAGTAGGTACGTTTTACCGGAAAAAAATACAAAACCTATAATATAAAGAGCACTTTAAAATGAGCTGTGAAGGTCATCGAAAATTTTTCGATCGCCAATTCCAATTAATAAAGAATTTTTACACATTGTAAATACCCCAGCACTACATAGTATAAAACAAAGTCGCTTTCTCTGTCCCTATATCTCTATGTATGCTTAAATCTTTAAAACTACGCAACGGATTTTGATGCAGTTTTTTTTATAGATAGAGTGATTCAAGAGGAAGGTTTATATGTATAATATATGCATTATATACGGACGGGTCGCTAGTTTGAAAATAAAGAGTAACATCAAAACCTTTTGATATTTAAACAAATATTAGCGACCCGCCCCGGCTTCGCACGGCTATATTATGCATGTATTATACATATAAACCTTCCTCTTAAATCACTCTATCTATTTAAAAAAAACCGCATCAAAATCCGTTGCGTAGTTTTACATACAACATACATAGGGATATAGGGACAGAGAAAGCGACTTTGTTTTATACTATGTAGTACAAATTTTATCTCTATGTTAATTTCTTATTTTATCAAGTCAATGTTATCGCAATCACAAATAACTTATTTAGTAGATACTAACTATTTTAAATATGAAAGTGTTTGTTTAATTCTTTATTACTTTGTTTGTGGAATCGGGACTTACAAGGGTCAAACCGTGGCGTGTAGGTAGTTGCTACTAAACGCGGGTTACGCAGGTGAAACCGCATTGCGTAGCTAGTTTATGTTAGTAAAATTTGTTCTAAACAAATAACTAAAGGTGACAGCGCACCAAATTCAATTTCTTTTTAGTTTTTCGTAAATATGACAACGTTAAAAATCAAATAACATAATATTTCACACTACAAATTCATAACTAAGCTTTGATACTATCCCAAATTCAAATTACAGTGCCGTTTATGAATTTACCGATAATTATTGCTCAATACACTGTTTTTGTTTAAATTTAAATTTGAAATAATTTTAAAGCATAATAAAGAATTAAGTATTAAACATTATCATCTAGAAACGCATTCAACAAAATTATGTAACAGCTTGATGTTAAACTCAGATTTATTGACGTGATAACGTCTAATAAATTGATGGAACACCTTCATTCACAAAAAAGATAACTTCATGCATCCCGTTCCATAGCAACGTCATGTTATCTATCAATGTTTTCTTATGACGTTATCACGAAAAATTATCGTCTATAAACCAACTTTACAGACAACCAAGTTATACTTCTAGAATTTATACGTTTGTCTGTCCGTCTGATATTTATTTTACAGGCAGCTTCAACCTGTTACTTTGTTACAGTGATGCGCGCGCATCTTAAAATTTCACTCTCGCAGCTTCAACCTGTTTTACTTTTTGGTTACGCAGCTGCAACATGTGACTTTTGTGTTACAGATACGCGCGCATCTTAAAATTTCACTCTCGCAGCTTCAACCTGTTTTACTTTTTGGTTACGCAGCTGCAACATGTGACTTTTGTGTTACAGATACGCGCGCATCTTAAAATTTCACTCTCGCAGCTTCAACCTGTTTTACTTTTGCGTTACGCAGCTGCAACATGTGACTTTTGTGTTACAGATACGCGCGCATCTTAAAATTTCACTCTCGCAGCTTCAACCTGTTTTACTTTTGCGTTACGCAGCTGCAACATGTGACTTTTGTGTTACAGATGCGCGCATTTTAAAATTTCACTATTACTTTTTCATAACGCGCCTAAAAATGTAGTTTTTGAAGTTATATACAGGAAAAGTATTTTTGTAGTGCACAAATTTCGGTATGTTTTAAGCACATTAAAATAAAAAATACTGTTTTTTTTATTTTGGAGCTAACTCAAAAACTCTCAGAGCTATAACCATTTAAGTGTTTCTAACAAAACGACGAAGTCCATGGACACAATACTAGCGCCAGCGAGTTTAATAGCGCGCTCTAAATGAAGGTAGGTACCTACGTGTCACTGTGTGTATCAATACTGAGATACCCAATAATTTAGAAATTGCAGGAAGTTTTTCACAATAAGTTTTGGTTTTTTTTTTTAATATATTTTTTTGCGTAAATGTACTCCACTGCCGACATATATTCAGCAGAAAAAAAATGTGCACTACAAAAATACTTTTCCTGTATACTTCAACTTCAAAAACTAATAACGCAAATAGATAGAAAAATCTTTATCACTCATAAATCAACCTTAGCCCCTATATTACTAAGCGGTATGGCCTGCAACTCAGTCTTCAGACACAGGAACTCTCCTGTTACACATGTGATGGCTGCACAGGCCACGTTCAGGGTCCACCAGGAGAAGGTAGTAGGGAAGGTGCCGTTGTACACCCAGCAGGCGAGGAGGTGCAGCCCGTGGTACGTGCAGCTGTGAAATGGTAATAAAAATGTAAATAAATTAATATTGTAGGACAAATTCCATTCTCTAGCCCCAAGCTAAGTAACTAGACTTGTGGGTACTAGACAACTCATATACTTACTTATATACTTTTCTTTTGTAAATATCACTACATAGTATAAAATAAAGTCACTTTTTGCCGTCCCTATGTCCCTATTTCCCTTTGTATGCTTAGATCTTTAAAACTACGCAACGGATTTTGATGCGGTTTTTTTAAATAGATAGAGTGATTGAAGAGGAAGGTTTATATGTATAATACATGCTTAATATAGCCGTGCGAAGCTGGGGCGGGTCGCTAGTATAATACATAGAAACAACCAGACCACAGACAAAATATCTAAGCATAAATACTTGTCTGAGGCGGGAATCGAACCCGCAATCCTGTGTTTGGCAGTCTGGAATGGTGACTATTGTGCCAAATTAGCTTTGGGACATATTAGAGGGAGTAGGTAGTCTAGGTAGGCTATTTTCGGTGCATCACAGTATAAAACAATGCCACTTCCCGCTGTCTGTCCCTATGTATGCTTAGATCTTTAAAACTACGCAACAGATTTTGATGTTTTTTTAATAGATAGAACTCGCCAATATATCTAACTAAGCTATGGGTTTCATCACAATGTTTTCCTTCACCGTAAGAGTACTGGTTTTTTTCCCTTTCCTTATTTTCTTTAAGTACATAATAATATTACATGTACAAAACCAAGCATAGTACTTGTCAATATGTCTAGCTAGACCAACTTAGCTGCGGGTTTTCACACAATGTTTTCTTCTATGTAAAATCAATGTTAAGACTCAATTTTTTTGCTTCTATACAGACATACATACATACAACTGTGTGGGTCATGAGTAAATGATCAGTTTGCTACAATAATACTATCGACAAGTATTGGAGTTACGACCTTCTTCTAATAGACGTTACACACAGACATAAACACTTGAATTAAAATTACTCAGTGTGATTATTATTTTCAACATGTTAGCTATGTCTTTAGTTGTGTGAGTGATATAAGCCGCCACCCGCTACACCAACCGACGTGGGTTCAATCCACAGGTTACGTTGTTCTAATGTTTAAAAAAGTGCTGCACAGGATTGTATATGTTACGGTGGGCAGAGACTTTCGACTGTTGATTGTACATAGTTTTTGTCCTTTTTTTAAAACCAAGCATTTCACCTTGTAATGAAACTTACCTAAAGTCCAAGCACAGTTTGGTACGTCCTACTATCATCCACAGAACAAACGATCCAAGGATAGCATTCAAAACAAATGCAAGTATCACTGATCTGCCTTCATTGTCTCTTACATGGATTTCCTAGAAAGATAGGATGGACAAATATATATAATAATCATTTTTACATCACTACATAGTATAAAACAAAGTCGCTTTCTCTGTCCCTATTTCCCTTTGTATGCTTAAATCTTTAAAAGTACGCAACGGATTTTGATGCGGTTTTTTTAATAGATAGAGTGATTCAAGAGGAAGGTTTATACATGCATAATATAGCCGTGCGAAGCCGGGGCGGGTCGCTAGTATTATATACATTTTTGCCCGCGACTTAGTCCGCGTAGAAGTCGAAAATGGACCAAGGAATCACATTGTCCCATACAAACTTTGCCCCCCTTTTTCACCCCCTTAGGAGAAAAATTTCGGAAAATCCTTTCTTATCCGATGCCTATGTCAAACAAACAACACAAACTCTAAGTTTCAGGTCTCTACAATCGGTTTATACTGTGCATTGAACCATCAGTCAGTCAGTCAATCATTCAGGACAAAGAATTTTATATGTATAGATATAAGGACACTTCACAAATCACCATCTAACCCAAAGCTAAACTAGGCTTGTGTTATGGTGGCCAGCCAATGGATAGAATACTTAGATATGACAACCTCTGTGGCGCGTCGGGCGAACACCCGACTGCGACGCAGAAGGTTGCGGGTTCGATTCCCGCCGGGAACAAGTATTTATGCTGACCATAAATTCTTGTTTCTGGTTCTGGGTGTTTCCTATATGTATAATATATGTATATATTTAGAAAAAAAAAAGTATATAAGTAGTTTATCCGTTATCTGGCACCCATAACACAAGCATTAAGTTGCTTAGCTTGGGGCTGGATGGCGATGTGTAATATGTCCTGAAATATTTATTTATTTATATTATACGATATATAGAGATGAATGTGAACGATAAGATGACGACTAATAGGAGTGAATGGAAGAAAAAACATACTGCGCTGACCCCAAATAAATGAGATAAGGGCAGGAAGATGATGATTTGTTTTAGGCAAGTCATCAAAAAGAAAAAGTTATGGTCTCCAACTCAGCTTAAGCCTTGTCATTCTAATAGTTGACTTGACTAGCTGGCCTTTTGTTGAGGTCATTCTGGGGATGTTAGTATTCTAGCGATGTTTATTAAAAATAATATGATCCATAAGTTTATTCATTACAGTTCATTCCAATGATTCGGTACATTACTAAGTTTTTATTAATTCAATTACCTACTAATTTTATAATTGAATTAACAACAATATGATACATACAAAGAGGTTGTAACAGGACAGGATAAATGAATGGAAAGGATCTTTACGGCCCTACACTTTATTTCAATGACTCTGTAGTCTCAGTACCTACATTACTAAGTTTCACAGCAGTTTTAGGGCCGTATGATAGTTTTAATTGAATTTACTTATCGACATAAATGAATTTACTAAGCGAGTAACAAGAATATAACTACTAGAACACTTACATGATACTCAAAGAGATGAGCCAAAGTTCGCGTCGACCCCGTCAAGTCCTGCATCAAAGCCATCAAAAGACACAAGCTCAGATACAAAACAGACTGCATAGCCACTATCTGAGAGGTAATCAGACACGGATCCCATTGCGTATAGCGGAAAGAGCCTTTTAACTTCTTCATTTTCGACATTACGTTCTAAAAACTTTCGATACGAACATTAAATTTTGATAATAGAATTATTGCAGATTTTACGTCGGTAACAACACGTATGTTTGTCGTCTATTCGTTTTCGATGTTTGTATTGTAAACATAAGGGTAAATTGTGATGAAATAATTGTTTATATTGTTGTAAAATCGAAGTCTGTTTCTTGTAATGAAGTAAATTCTGAAAAACGAAAACCCAACAATTCACTTTCCGTCAAAATTGACATTGACAACCAGAGTGACAAATACATTCATTTGACGTGACCGGCTACTTTTTTCTTAAATCTATGGCTTCGCACTACTTCTTATAAAGTTAGAGCCAAATAGTAAACAAGCTAAAAATCACGACTAAAAACATTTCTATATCTATGACTAAAATAAAAATACAAAAAACTGCTTCATCTATTATTTTATTAGGTAGATACTTAGGATTCTAAAGAAGATTATTCGGTTCATTATTATCAACAACGTCCACTAAAGGATCTCTCGTAGCAATAACTCTGCTGTAGTAGTGCGCGGAAACACGAGGTGTGCGAGTGCGTAAAGGACTCGAGAAATCCACATTGTAGAGACCATAGCTAACTCTGGAATAGAAAAGAGAATGAAAAAAAGAAAGCCTTCCTTGATAATAAGGTGTTGATCACTAAGCAACGGTCACGCGATCGAATATGTAGTACTTAATAATAAATAAATAATATGGAATTTTAAGGATTAGGGAACCTACCCATAACCTGAAGTCCATTCAAAGTTGTCCATGAGCGACCACAACATGTAGCCAGTCACATTGGCTCTATCTTCTTTCATGGACACGAGCAACTGGAATATTCAAAACAAAGGAATAAATTAATAGGTCTCATAATAGAACTGCATCAATTAATAATACGGATATGGATGTGCTTTTATTTTATTTAAGATTATGATCATCATCATCCGAGCGATATTCCCGGTTGCATCCCTCTCAGGAGCCCGGGGTCCGCTTTCCGACTTTTACGCCTCCACTTCGCACGATCCTCGCCATCCTGGATTGTAAGGCCATATTTTTGCAAGCATAACACCCTTTAAGACGTCAATTTATAAGATTATGATAAAGGACACTAATAACTGCCCTAACTTTAAGCAAGAAAAGAATTAATAGTGAGAAAGTGTGCAAAAACCGTTCATAAAACCAACTATATGTAGGTATGTACCTCCCTTACTGCTTAGGTACTTACATCAGTGTTATATTCGTAGCAAAAAAAATTGTTGTTGCAAATATCGATTTCCGATAAAAACACCGTAACACGTAAAACCGATTGTGACCACAATATTTCTGGTCCTTCGAGCCGGATATTTTTTAAATAAAGTATGTACCTACTGAAGTCCATACACTAGATCGATGACCTCCATGCAAGTGACGTCATTATTAAAATATCACAATCACTTTTTTTATTGTCTAGTCCTTACCTGATGCAAATACCCTCGCATATAATCCACTCTATCGTAATCATCATTGTCTTTGTTAGCAGAAGGATATCCGTTCTCAGTGAGTATGAACTCCAGGTCGCCATACCGTTCACGGAGCCAGGATAGCTGCTTTCTAAGACCTTCGGGATACAACTGAAATTATATGTAGCATTAGATCGCTGCATACGTAACTGGATAAAACCTCGGACGGGCGTCGTCCTGTCCCGTCCGATTTCTCGTTACGTTTATTTGGGTAGTGATAGTGTCCCAAATAAATATTTGTATGTATGTATTACCTACTATGATCCAGAGATTTGTTTTTAGCCAGAAGGCCAATTATTATTGTGGTAAATAACATTGTTAAAATTACATTGCATATCATTACGATTACAAAAATCATCCTAAAAGAAGCTCAAAATACCCGCTCAGCCCGTTCGTCAGCCCGCTCAGCTCAGTCAGCTTTTGGTATTCTTAAGAATATTTCATCTTTTTTTTTTACGATATTTTATTTACGAGAATAATTTGACCAGAAACAAATATTTACATCGCTTCGGCCGTCTTTAGAACCAAAGTTTCGGAACTGGTTCCGTTCATAAAAATATTTGTTTCACAACTAGAATCGAACCCGCAACTTTTTGCGTAGCAGGCGAGTGTTCATCCACCGTAACAATAACAAACAGCCGAAAAATTGATGAGATATTAACCTGGAACCACGGAGCAATAGCTGATTTCCAGTCTGGATTTATGACCATCTCGAATTCTAACTCCTGAGGGCTTCCGAAAGGCCAAGGACCCCTTCTCTTGGCAGGGTCTGCTTTTGTAACCATTCTGGTGACGTAGTGGTTTAAGGCGTAGAAGTCGTAGGTTCCTGAAAAGATTAATCACTAAATACCATCAAATTTAAGTTGATTTATCCAGTGCCAGCAATTTTTGCCCTGTTTCGGCGCTGTAGTGCCTAGGACATCACTACATAGTATAAAACAAAGTCGCTTTCTCTGTCCCTCTGTCCCTATATCCCTATGTATGCTTAAATCTTTATAACTACGCAACGGATTTTGATGCGGTTTTTTTAAATAGATAGAGTGATTCAAGATGAAGGTTTATTATGTATAATAGGTACATGCATAACATAGCCGTGCGAAGCCGGGGCGGGTCGCTAGTATTACATAAATTAGGCACCTATAGGTAGATAGATAGACAGATAACTTTATTTGTACAACACAGGAAGAAACAGAACACGATATACAAAAAGTAAAGTAGGTAATAGCTAGGAAAGTTAGGTACAACTTAGTTGTTGCTACTCAGCTTAGTTGACCACGTCCAGAGGAAAAGACCTCGTCAATTACGTATAAAGACAAATAAGCCGCAATATTTGATCACTATGCAGATGCTTATTATTAGATGTTGCACCATGCATGACGAGGATTGAGCTTATGACCTTCGACAAACCTCAATTTTCGGAAATGCATAATTTTTATTTTATTATTTTTCTATAATAGTACATTGCGATACAAGTGTGGAAAGTTGATCATTCCATAGAGGCGGTTTATGACGCGCGAGAGGAACGCGAGCGTGGCAAAAGCCGAGATGGAATTATCAACTTTCCACGCGTGTATCGTACGACGTTTTTTATCACAGTTGCGAATAAAAAAAAAGACTTGTTGAAATAATAAAAAGTTTTTAAGAATTTTAGGTTATGTTTACTATTTTTTGTTAATTACACTCCCGAAAGGCTAGGCAAAAGACTTTTAAGCTATACAACCTCGTCTGACATACAATATTTTTTTAGGGTTTTTTTAATTTGTTTTTTTAACTCTTTGATAGTACCTTTTTTCTATACATCAATTAGCTGTGAGATACGTATTTGACATATCGGGATAGCGTATTATTTTAGCACTAGTTGGATTTTTTTTATCGCACGCGTGTATAATACGTTGCATTATGAGCTTAAAAGCGGTTTAATAAGATCCACTTTATGAGCAACTGTGATAAAAAATATAATCTAACGCCTGTCTGTTCTTTTTAATTATCAATCGATTTATACTGTATAAATATTTTTGTGCTTTATTATCATTATCATCATCACTACGACTACATAGTATAAAACAAAGTCGCTTTTCGCCGTCCCTATGTCCCTATGTATGTAGATCTTTATAACTACGCAACGGATTTTGAAGCGGTTTTTTTTAAATAGATAGAGTGATTAAAGAGGAAGGTTTTTAGATATAATACATGCATAATACAGCCGTGCGAAGCCGGGGCGGGTCGCTAGTAGGTTATATTTATGATTATTTAATATCTCGGTTATAAATAAACGAAAAAATAAAATTAGGGTATTAATAGTATATTTAAAAAAGTGAAAATGACGAAATTTCTGAAACTACAAGAGACGAGTCTGAAAGTTCTCATAGCAGTTCCTTATAATAGGAACTGCCATGAGAACTTAGGTAGGAAGGAAGGAAGATATAGGAACGTAGGCGAGCACTAGAAAGGTTTTTTGGGAATTCACCCCTAAAGGGATAAAAAGAGGCTGATAAAATTTGTAACTTAGAGTAATTGACACTGTAATTTATTTGACTTCTGTAATCGAATTTTAAGTAATTTAAAGCCACATAGGTACTTGTATTTTGCATGCATTTATTTTCTAAGTAAAAATACAAGGACAAGATTTATTATTTTTTAAGATCTGCTGTATGCTGTACCTACTGTATTTTGGCTAGTAAATAATTCTGAATCTGAAAGGTAATTATCTGTGTTTGAAGGAAATCATTTAAAAAGTAACTAAGGTTAAACCACGTGGCGCAGCTAGTATTATAGAGATTATTTCTTGCTTCATGGATTTTTTTCTGTGTAGACAAGCAAAAAATGCATTTTATAAAGTAGTTATACGAAGAAAACTGAACAAGTCCCATGACCCCTAAGACTTGGAAGTAATACTGGGTTACTTTACCTTTTATAAGTCGTATTTCTTCATCAGAAAAAGTTGGTAGATTCCACTGGGCATAAGTTTTTCTGTGATATTCAGTAATCGCAGCGGACACTTTGGGGGGCCAGCCACCTTCTTTGGAGTAGATCGCATGCCCTATTCTACTCTCCTGTAAATTTAACATTGGTACTGTACCTACTCGTAGGCCCAGGCGAGATCCAATATAGTAGAGAAAAAAGTTATTTCTACCTATGCATTGACAAAGGAACCAATAAGCTTAAAAGCTAATATTATTTTATTTCACGGGAATAAAACCTAGAATTTAAAGTGTTCCTAAACTTACACAGTATTCTCTAGCAAGTTCCGTGAGTTCAGCATCGTCTTCCGTTTTAGGCTCAAACCAGAAGAATAAGGTCGCGATTGACACCTTTCCTGCATAGATAGGGTTTGAAAATTAATTGAATAAATCCACTGTTTCTTGTACCCCGAAAAATACAAATCTGGACTCTTATCTGAAAAAGTATTTTCGAAGTGAATATGATGTATTTTTAAATAAATAGGTCAGCGTATGACCACTTCCTCACACGATGGTTAGTGACGAAGCCGTCTCATGTCTCCTCTTCACGTTAGCCAACATTATGGCGAATATTGTGGCAAAGGTATTATCCAAGAGTATGTGATGGCGTCCATACGTTGGAAGGTCGTTCAGTTTGCTTCGGTTCATACAAAATGGCAGGAACAATGACCAATGAAGAAACTTTTCGCTTCATAGAGCTCTACCAATACTATAAATACGTGCGCACATTGGTCTGAACCGAAGCAAACTGAACGACCTTCCAACGTATGGACGCCATCACAAACTCTTGGATAATACCTTTGCCACAATATTCGCCACAATGTTGGCTAACGTGAAGAGAAGACATACATGTAGCACGCATTTCTAGAAGATACCAATGCGCTCGTGACTCAAATAACCCCAAATCAACGGGGGTCTGTGAAGGTAGGATGACGGCAGTGGAATTAAAACTTTTCCAATCCGTCCTCCTTTTGTCTTGTAGAATGGCAGTAATCTCATGGTAATCTCCAATCTTATTTAGAAGTTACTTACCATGATATTTATGCTTGAACTCCTCATCGTAAATCCTCCAAGCCTTAGCATGAGCTAACAGCATATTCTTGGTACACAGATGCATTCCATCCATATCTGTAATCATCAGAGGCTGGAGTCCTCCGTAAGCTGCATCGCAGACGATGACAGGTTCGTTGATGGTGATCCAGGTTTTGACGCGGTCGCCGTAGAGAGAGTACAACACTCGAGCGTAGTCCGCAAACCAGTCTGATATTAAAGGGTTTGTCCATCCACCTGGATGTAATTAAAAATCTGCCTTTATCATTTGATAAAGAAGTTTTATGGGTTTATTTACAAAAGTTACAGGCACGTTAAGCCGTTGGTCCTGGTTGCTACTTCTAGTAGCAGTCGTTAGGTCAAGTTATAGGCCTTAAGGCGATCCGAAAACTCTAACAATAGGTGAGCCCCACCACTATACGAGAAGAAGAATTTACAAATGGAAGCTAATTAAAGCAGGTCTTTAAGTTTAATGGTCTTTTGTGGAAGAATTAATGTTATTCATAACTAGCTGTTGCCAGCGACTTCATACGCGTGGTAGTTTTGTTTTATATAGGTACTAAAACCTTCCTCTTGAATGACTCTATCTATTATAATAATTATAAAAATCGCATCAAAATCAGTTGCGTAGTTTTATACTAGGACAGACCAGCGGGAGGCGACTTTTTCGTCGTCTTTTTTTTCGAGGTTCTCAATTCGTCGGGCAGAAGATGTCACCTGCAACATCAGTTCGGTACTGAGATAAACTGCTGCTTTTTCTGTTACTATTTCCATAAAAACATATAAGTGAGCCTAGTATTTACGTTTTATTTCTTACCAAAATCCTGAAATTTTTGCGGCAAATCGTAGTGATACATTGTGATCATAGGTTCGATACCCTTGGCTATCAGACCATCAATCAAATCGTCGTAGTATTTCCTTCCGTCATCGCTGATCTTATTGGCGAAACCATTCGGCAGGAGACGGGGCCATGAAATGGAGAATCTAGAACAGAACACAAAAAAGGTTTTTAGAAGAAGAAATTATTTATATGCCACTTCATACGGATACCATTTATGGCCGTGCACTAATGGATTTTCTGAGAAAAAAAAATTATGTGCCCTAATTGCCACTGCTCTTACGGTGAAGAAAAACATGGTAATAAAACCCGCGGCTTAGCTGGCTTCTGGTTTGTATTGACAAGTTCTTTCTGTTGGACATGATCTGAAAGGGTAGGAGGTGCTGGTAGTATGGGTGCCGAACCAGCCTACTCTATCCTCACACAAAAAAGAACAATAACAATTTTTATTTAGAAACTTTGTGGTATGTGAAGGCTTACCTGTACATTTTAAGTCCCAATTCCGCTGCCATCTCCACATCTCTCCTCCAAAGGTGATAAGAGTCGCAGGTAGTCGACGCATTGGAGAGATTTGCAATTCCAGCGGGGTCTGCACGAATATAAACGTCCCAAATGCCATCTGTTCTATCTGAAAAACAACAAATTGATAGAGTCAAGGGATATGCGGGTATTTTCTGGTCTCGAGAGTGATAGAGTTAATTCCGGAAGTCGTGAGAACCCACTATGTCACAGATGTGCTGGTGCTGCGTAAGCCTACTCCATCAAAAACATAGCACCTATAGCACCATAAATATCATGGACTAAAGTTGGTGATGATGCATCTAGATTAATTTATTAGATAGATGGAGTAGGCTTGTCCAGTACCTACCTTTACCTTCCAACTCAACTTATACTCGGACGTTTCCTAAGGGAAAAATAGGCTCGTCAATTCGTCTGGAGCCAAATAAGCCGCGGGTTTTATCATTTTCCTTCACCGTAGCCCCTCGCCCACGGCGACTTTTTTGTAGCGCTGCTGTCGCACGTTCGCATCGATAGTCGCAACGCGGTCCTAGCTGTAACCCTCGCCCACACGACCGCGAGACAAACGTGATACTGTCGCGATTCAGTAACGACACAAAATACATACGACCGCTACAGTTGCAAAATTGACTCCGTTGAGGCAACCCTAGTCACGTTGTCTTTGGTGCTGCTTATACGTAAGCAGCCGAAGCCTGGGCAACGAAAGAAGGGGTAAGTCTGCTGTCGCAGTCGCTGCTGTTGCGCGTTGCAAATGTGACTAGTAATGCTACTGTAACTTTTGGTATGGCCGAGAGGGATTCGAACCCAGAAGCTTCGGGATGAAAGTCGAGGTATTCTACTAAAAACCACTAAGATAGTGGAGTAGGTATGATGACATCTTACCAGCAGCATTGAGGCCACCTTCGACTTGATACGCTGAAGTGGCTGCTCCGAATTTGAAGTTTGAGGGAAACCTCAGATGTTGCTCGCACCATGATGACACCATCAATAGGCTACACAATAGATATTACTTACATCAATATTAAAGATTAACTGCACCCCACGGTTTCACCTGCTTAAGTCCCGATCCCGTGGCAATTTCAGGATCAAAAGTATCCTATATTATGTCCTTCTTCATCCCCTAGACTACTACTATGTCCATTTTCATCCAAAATCTAGTCGTTTGACCGTGAAGGGGACAAACAAATATACAAAGAAACAAACAAATAAATAAACAGACTTTTGGATTTATAATAAGGTACAATCAACGGTCAAAAGTCTCTGCCCACCGCGACCGTAACGTTTACAATCCTGTGCAGCACTATTTGAACATTATAACTACGTAACCTGTAGATCGAACCCACGTCGGTTGGTGTAGCGGGTGGCGGCTTATACCACTCACACAACTAAAGACATAGCTAACATGTTGAAAATAATAATCACACTGAGTACTTTTATAATTTAAGTACTTATTTATGTTTGTGTGTAACGTCTATTTGAAGAAGGTCGTAACTACAATACTTGTTTATAGTATTTATTGTAGCAAACTGATCATTTACTTATGACCCATACTGTACTTACACCTATCCGGTAATAAGGGCCACTTAAAGGTTTTTTAAAAACCTTGATATTGACTTAACAATAAAAATCAATAAAAACGAATTAAAACAATAGAAATCGCTTTAAGCGATAAGGTCGCCTGTTTGTACAATTTAATAAGCTTTCTTGTCCTCTTTGATTTTTTCAACGTTTTGTGTGTTGTACAAATAAAAAAAAATTAAAATAAAAGTGTTTATCTATCTATCTACTTAAAACAATAGTTTGTTAAGATAATTAGAACTACAATAAAAAAATAGTGTTAGTAGCAAAATTCTTCTTTAATTTAAATCAGACTGATAATACAACTCCAAAATAATTTAAATAAAAAATAAATTAACATTTAAAAAACCGACTTCAAAAAAACCTGAAAAGAAAAACTAACAAAACCTGAAAAAAAAAACCAAAAAGTGAAAAATAATCCATTTCGGGTCACTAAGACAGCAGATAACTTAAACATAAGTACTTACTTGGAAGTCTGACTGGGTTAGATTGAATGTTGAGAGGTATAAAGAAAACATGGTGTCACCCAGTCCGACTTCCAAGTAAGTACTTATGTTTAAGTTATCTGCTGTCTTAGTGACCCGAAATGGATTATTTTTCACTTTTTGGTTTTTTTTTTCAGGTTTTGTTAGTTTTTCTTTTCAGGTTTTTTTGAAGTCGGTTTTTTAAATGTTGATTTATTTTTTATTTAACCATTTTTAGTGCCACTGTCACTGAAAATTCTACTCCATGAGGCGAAAGCGACTGTTTCTTCAAATTGCAACCTGTACCTAATCGTAACCCATTGAAGAGTTTGGTGATAAGAAGGTGTTTTCGGATGCCCCATTCATCCTTTTTGTGTATGGGCCACTTCTATTAGTGGAAATGGAAACCTAAGCAATTTGTTGAATCTCGCTGTCCAGATCTGTTCATCACTCCGAAGATCCTCATCAGATCTTCATTTAGGATAGGGTTTTCTATCAAAATTCATTCAAACCCAGTCCGGCGAGGCAAGAGCGAATATTTTATTCAAATTGTAACCTGTAATCGTAACCGATTGAAGAGTTTTCTGATAAGAAGGTGGTTTCAGATATTCCATTTATCGGTAACTATTAGTTTAGTTTAGCAATTTGCTGCACTCTCGAGGTGCAATTCTGTTCATCACTTCGAAGATCCTCATCAGAACTTCATTTAAGATAGGGTTCTCTATCAACATTAATTCAAACCCAGTCCCGCGACTAAATTCGCTAAATTAAATTGTAACCTGTAATCGTAACCGATTGAAGAGTTTTCTGATGAGAAGGTGGTTTCAGATATTCCATTTATCGGTAACTATTCGTTTATGGGCCAATTCTACTGATGGAAGTCGAAAAATGAGCAATTTGCTGCACTCTCGAGGTGCATTTCTGTTTATCACTTCGAAGATCCTCATCAGAACTTCATTTAAGATAGGGTTCTCTATCAACATTCATTCAAACCCAGTCCGGCGACTAAATTCGACTAAAATCTTCAAATTGTAATCTGTAATCGTAACTGATTGAAGAGTTTTCTGATGAGAAGGTGGTTTCAGATATTCCATTTATCGGTAACTATTCGTTTATGGGCCAATTCTACTGATAGAAGTCGAAAAATGAGCAATTTGCTGCACTCTCGAGGTGCATTTCTGTTTATCACTTCGAAGATCCTCATCAGAACTTCATTTAAGATAGGGTTCTCTATCAACATTAATTCAAACCCAGTCCCGCGACTAAATTCGCTAAATTAAATTGTAACCTGTAATCGTAACCGATTGAAGAGTTTTCTGATGAGAAGGTGGTTTCAGATATTCCATTTATCGGTAACTATTCGTTTATGGGCCAATTCTACTGATGGAAGTCGAAAAATGAGCAATTTGCTGCACTCTCGAGGTGCATTTCTGTTTATCACTTCGAAGATCCTCATCAGAACTTCATTTAAGATAGGGTTCTCTATCAACATTCATTCAAACCCAGTCCGGCGACTAAATTCGACTAAAATCTTCAAATTGGAATCTGTAATCGTAACTGATTGAAGAGTTTTCTGATGAGAAGGTGGTTTCAGATATTCCATTTATCGGTTACTATTCGTTTATGGGCCAAATCTACTGGTGGAAATCGAAAACTGAGCAATTTGCTGCACTCTCGAGGTGCAATTCTGTTCATCACTCCGAAGATTCTCATCAGATCCTCACCAAATTTTTATGGGACCACCCCTGAGGTATCACTTTTCGAACACAAAAAGAATCATCTCAATCGGTTGAGCCGTCTTCGAATGATCGCGTAACATACACACAAAAAAAAAAAAACATACAGACGAATTGAGAACCTCCTCCTTTTTGAAGTCGGTTAAAAAATGACAAGAAAATAAACAAATTTGTCGTTTTTTAGATGTAGGTACTATAAAGCAAATATTAATTTAATTACCTGATTTTAAAAGTACTTAGTTTTCCCTAGCTACGAAATATTTAGTTTAAATAATAATTAAAGTGGCAGGTGGTCCTTATTTCTTGCAAGTTTATTAGTTAGGATGATAATTTTAATTCAAACCTGTATTTAATTAACACAGATAGGTACCTACCTATATTAAAATTTTTAATTTTTAAAATAAAACAATTTAATCTTAAGTACAAATTACCTGAACACAAAAAACACTGTGATGTAACACATTACGTCAGTATTATGCGAATTTGATTTTGACGAGGTTAACCACCAAAGACACGTGTAGTTAGTATTAGAGTTTCGTAGGTAATTAAATAAATTTTTCAACAACATAAAAAACATTTCCATATTATGATTAGTTTTTTTTAGAGTTTTATGTAAAAACATTTGTCTATTACGTTCCACTCTCTTGGGTGGGAAGGCTTTGGCTGCGGTTTGTTATACCATCCACCGGTCTACGTATCGCAAATCGGAATAGCTATCAGTTCAGTTCAGTAGGCCTATTCTCTATCTAGTGGCTAACTCGGTGGACATCAATTTGATACGCACTTTGCAGTACATTGCTGTTTTCCTAAAATGATGGTGATTACCACGTTACGTCAAAGCAGCAATGTACTGCAAAGTGCTTATCATCGGTGGACATCAATTTGATACGCACTTTGCAGTACATTGCTGTTTTCCTAAAATGATGGTGATTACCACGTTACGTCAAAGCAGCAATGTACTGCAAAGTGCTAATCAAATTGATGTCCACCGAGTTAGCCACTGGATAGAGAATAGGCCTACAGTTCATTTATTTGCTTAAAAGTTGGTACTTTTATAAGAACTTATAAAATATTTTAATACAGATTCTCAACAGTTGAGAATCTTGAGAGAATAGTTGACTAAAGTCAATACATTTGACTAAAGTATAGTCAAATGTATTGACATGCAAATACAAATTTACAGTTATTACCTACATACCTTTATATAATACCTACTATTAATTTCTTATTAAACTTATTGAATTGCAAAATGTCAAAATTATAAATAATTATTGTCAAATAAAATAAAAGTTTGAAGTAGGTAAATAAATAATAAATGTAATAAATGTAAATGAAACGTAGGTGCCGTCAAATTCAGAAAATTAATAGATACCAAGGAACTCATTTACGGAATAAAATACCTTTTCCAATAGCCAAGGCTTGAGTTTTCAATAAAATAACTTTGTAGGTAATTTGTGTTTCGATACGTACAGTCAAACGCCGCGATAGTGGAACGTGTTTTTTAAAAAAATTTCAATGTCAGTCACAAGCCGCACTTTTGAGTTTTCTGGGAGAAAAAATAAAATAAAAACTAAAATCTTAAAAAAATGTATAACTCTGTAACGAGAGGTGATTTTCCAAAAATAAAAACTGGAAAATATGCGCATAAAGATCCTTTTCACACCTGCAGCACTTTGCTCACGGATTAAAGCCCTATAAACCTCAACTTAAAGCAAGACTTTATTCCCAAGGGAGATAATGTTGTATAAAACTCCCAAGGGAATAAAGTGATTTGAATTTGGAACGTTGAAATTCGTTTGAAAACTCTTTGTTTTTAATTTTGAAGGTCTCAGCAAATAGGTTTTATTTATCATAAATCATTTGATTGGTCTACAAAAATCTAGCAGGCCACGATTTATGTTTTTTATTTTGATTTTACGTTATGTTTTGCCAATAATACCTACCAAATATTTACCATCATGCTACCACCTCATTGCAATTGCCTCATTTTTTTAAGTGGATTTTTTTCAAGTATGGAACTAGCCACCACAAGAATTAAAAAAAAATCGACTGCCGGTATAAAAAGTAGAGTATGCACCTCGGGATAAAGCATGTCTTCGTCTTGGGCGGCTTGAACCCCTCGCTTCACTCAGGACTCTACTTAACTCCCTCGCTTCGCTCAGGAGATAACTTTAAACTTCCTCGCTCAGCTCGGGAGTTAACCCGAGAGTCCCTCGTTACACTCGGGGTTCAACAATATAATACCACCCACAACATAAGACATTGCTTTATGCCCTTGATGCATAATTTACTATCAAACGGCATTAATTGAAAAAAAAATCTTGATCAGATTGGCTTAAAGAATCTAATTAGTTTTTTTAACCGACTTCAAAAAAGGAGAGGTTCTCAATTCGTCGCGTATATATTTTTGAAGTGAAAACTTCTTATGGCGCGTTGGGCACTTTTGTGGGTGAGCATTTTCAGCCGTTCTCGCGACAGATGAGATTTTACACAGGTATACAGACTTTTGTGGGTGAGCATTTTCAGCCGTTCTCGCGACAGATGAGATTTTACACAGATATACAGTTTTCACTTCTGCCTGCACTCCCGGAGTGCGCTGTTTTTTTTAATGTATGTTCGCCGATTACTCGAAAACGCCTGGAGCCCTATTTTTGAATCGTTCGCCCTGCGTCGAGCGCTCGATTTCTACTGATATTCGTTCGACATCGGAAATTCGCTATTTTTGAATCGCTCCATCGTAACGAATGGTCTCCACCACTCGTCGCCGACAGGCGAGTGGTTGAATAAACATCAAACAATCATAGTCAAACATTCGGAAACGGTCTTTGAAAAATATTTATATCTTTTGGGATAATTTCGGATGTCCGCTGGTAATTACCGCTTTTCAAATAACTACGTAAAACGAATAAAAATTGACATTTTAAATTTCGACGACGAACGATTCAAAAATACAGTAAATTTGTGTCATGTGACTTGGAAGTCGAGCGTGACTTGTAGGCGTATACGACGAAGCTTTGTCACACGAGCGATTCAAAAATAGAGCCCCTGGACCGATTTGGAAAAATATTTTTTTGTATGAAAGGGGATAACCATTCTACGTCAAGTTCACGAAATGTAGGTAATTTATATTTTATAAAAAATAGTATTAGAATTTGACACGCGGGTGTTGTACTCTGGCATTTAAAATGCATTTCTTGATATACCTAAGCGATATACAGCATAGGGAATTTTTTTGAGGCCTAATCAAACATTGTACAGCTACCAAAGGAGGACTGGTAAGAAAAGTTTTGGTTCTGCAGTTTTCCTACCTCAACTCGCGTACTTGCGTTCCTCAAAGGCCTCAATCTATTTGGGGTCTTGTACAGTCACATTACCAATTAGCTGAACCCCACGTGAACCAGAGCTCATTCGCATATCTGTAAAAAATATAGAGTTTACCTATTTTGTTATTTTTTATATTGTATTGTATTGTATTGTATATGGTTTAAAACAGAATCAGGTAACATTACTTTACAACCTTACAGATTTGCGAGTGAGCTCTAGGTCACGTGGGGTTCAGCTAATTGGTAATGTGACGTACATGTATCTACTTGTATACGGGCTGTTTTCCGCAATTAGACTCTTTTTAATTGGGTCCTTTTGAATTAACTACTTTTTATTTTGATATCCTCACGGGATCAGAACTTATGCGGATGAAACCGTAGGGCGCAGCTAGTCATAATATAATTAAAAAAGGGTATGATAATTTATTTTAATTAATTTTTTTGTACCTATATCTCGAGCTCGGATCGGTAGTATTTGTTAAAAACCGGTCAAGTGCGAGTCAGACTCGCGCACAAAAAAATCCGTTAATACTAATAAGTACTTATTGTGTTTGATAAAATTATGTTAAGGTGAAGTAGGACCTGAAAACCCCTATCCATTTACCACACGCGCACGCCGCGCGATGATTCTATCCCTTTCCCCCGCGCGCCGCAAAATGGTCGTTTTAACTGTTTTATGTAATTAAAAGACTCACATTTATTTTAGTGAAAAACCATCTGTACTACCTTATGGGATTTGATGTAAAGCTTATGAAAATATAAATTTTGTACTTGTTTTTACTTTACAACTGCCGTAAAATTGTAAAAGCTCAAAAAAATGACGATTTCTTAGAATTTTTACGATTTTTTTCTATCGAGGCAAATCATTCTAATAGTGTTTCAAAGTGTATTGCAATACAAAGCATTTCTTCACCTTTACGACAGCAGGAATATCATTCTATGGATTTTAGTGGTTGATACCCAAAAACTGTTTCGAAGACACCTCTATCGCGCTTCTGGTTATACCACTTCGGCTTAAGAAGATCGATAGAAATCGCAAATCCTTAGATACTTATTATTTCTATGAGATCATAACAAAAGTACCAATAACCATTTTAGGTTTCCAATGGTTAAAATGTAACAAAAGGAACCCTAAGATCACTCTTGTTAGTCTGTCTGTCTGTGTGCATAAAAGGGTAGTAGTAATTAGACTACATTTTCTTAATCTCCTTGAACAGGGGTCATCAATTAGTTTCGCTCAGGGTCCGTTTTAAAGAAATAAAATGACCATAGCAATCCGCACAACAATTTATTAAAAACATATTTATTAAACAAATGTATAGTTAATTACGAAAATAACAAAGAAAAATATTCATTATACAAATGTAATTACGAAAATAAATAACAAAGGTATTTTTTTCATATCAATAAGAAAAATGATATGTTTTTGTAGCGGACTATCTGTCTGAAGTTTGGAGTAAAATTAGTGCAGGCTATTGATCTTAGAGATGTTCATCAGTAGGTAAGTCAAGATAAAAATTGATTATAAATGAAGTTTATCTTCGAATTGTAATAACCCCTGCCCTCGCTACGCGACGCGTGCTTCTCCGCCGCGACGATCAAGCTCGATAATTACTTCGCTTAGCCGTTTTCGAATGGACGTCAACAAAGATAATGCGGCATACTTTTTTATTAAATTACGTACTTTGTTCTGCAAGTTGCTATGTTGGGTCTGCGACGCGGACCGCGGTCCGCCATTTGGCGACCCCTGCCCTAGATTATATTTTTTTAATTTGCTTCCAAGTAGGTACAGTTTTTTTCCCTTTTAGGTTCACATCACAACCTAGGTACAATAAAAATAAATAAATAAATCATTAATGAATAATTAATATTATATTCACTGGCCTTCATTATTATTTATTAACTGTTTTTATTTATTACATTTTTTACCTTAAGTTTTTAAATCACGTGCGTTAAGTACTTACCTAACAAATTTATTTGCGGGTCAAAATTAAAAAATATATATTTCCCGGTATTATTACTTACTCTATAAAGGGTTATTAGTAATAATTAAAATTAGTTAAGGAGTTGGGCGATAGGATTAGGGGGAATGGGGGTGACTCCCGCTCCGGCTCGTTTCCAGCGCAGAGGTTAGCCATCGCTATTCAGCATGGCAATGCTTCTAGCATTATGGGAACCTTTACGCCGGGAACGATAAGGGGCTAACTGACTAACTGGTGTTTTTATTTATATGTATTCATAATTTAAATATTTTTTTGATTAGATATAATGTTACTTTTAATATGTTTAATAAACTTTATTAGTAATTATAAAAAAGCAAGAAAAGCGGTTTCGGGTAATTTATACGCACCTTAAAAACCAATTTTTATCACAGTTGCTCATAAAGTAGATCTTATTAAACCGATTTTAGGCTCATAATGCAATGTATTATGCACGCGTGAGTTATAAATAACCAACTAGTGCTATAAAGTTATATTATATATGATATATCACTACATAGTATAGAATAAAGTCACTTTTCGCCATCCCTATTCCCTTTGTACGCTTAGATCTTTAAAACTACGCAACGGATTTTGATGCAGTTTTTTAATAGATAGAGTGATTCAAGAGGAAGGTTTATATAATGTATAACACATGCATAATACAGCCGTGCGAAACCGGGTCGGGTCGCTAGTATAAAATAAAGTCACATAATACATGCATAATAGAGCCGTGTGAAGCTGGGGCGGGTCGCTAGTTATATAATAAAATTTCGCTTCTATCGGCATACGACACTCAAAACAAAAACCCAAAAAAATACATTTTTTCCCCAAAAATTCGTTCAACATTAATTCGTTATAAGATAAGTACGACAAAAATATTCACAATTACTCCATAAACCACAAAAATAGATCATCAATCTTCCACCATGTTTTGCTAATTCATGTAAAGCTTATTTTCATAGAAATAAGGTAGACTTTATTTGTCTTTTTTTCAGTTCGATGTATAAAGTAACGACCATTTTGAATGAAAAGTCAGTCTATCTATATACTTTAGGCTCAGGCGCGTCAAATCGTAAATGCGTCCCTTATTTAATTATTTGACAAACTCGAGGTGCTTGTAGTTACAATGATGTGGTTATTTGGCGCCGTCATTTTCAGGTATTTTTCTTATAATTTAGGCATAAAGGAACTTCAAGAACTAAACCTCCTTGCAAACAATTAATTTTTGTTCGAAGTTTTGCCATTATTCTTTAAAACTGAATTACAAAGAGAAATATTATTAACTTGCAATAATTAATCTTATGAGGAAAGACTACCGGCGCTCTCCCCCTACAAACGTAGTCGACTGTTTCCTCCTTGAATAATGAGACTAGCACATATTTTTGTTGCATAAAACCTATAACTGCCATGACTACCTATGCCCCTATTTCTTGTTTTTTTTTTTCATTTTCTAATTATCATAGAATATAGATTTAAATAAGAAAAAAAATCATAGGGGCATAGTAAAGGCAGAAGTTTTATGCAACAAAAATATTTGCTCTAGTGTCATTATCCAGGGAGGAAACAGTCGACTTTAGTCGACTACGTTTGTATGGAGAGAGCCACGGTACCCTTTCACCTTAAAAATAGTCTAATTGCGGAACAGCCTGTATACAAGTACAAGTACCCCAAATAGATGGGGACCTTTGAGGAACGCGAGTGAGGGTAGGAAAAAGTACCCTTTCCTCTTTATATGGAAAATATTACCCTGGTTAATTTAATTGTTTTCACCCCTAGTATTCTGATGACGTCGTTAAGAGGTGACATGGTCTTCCCACCATGGATTAAATTTGGTGCAGCTACCTCGGCGCACCAGGTTGAAGGTACCGCATCGTCTAATATGAGTGGTAAGTCCTTTCTTTTCTGTTAGGTTTGTGAAGTTGAGTGATGATTAAGTACCTAGACCTACTGATATGAGTGCTTCGTCTGATTTATGAAATTGTGACATTTGCTTGAAGAGGAGCGCGGGCGCTCTCTCCATACAAACGTAGTCGACTGTTTCCTCCCTGGATAATGACACTAGAGCAATTTTTTTTGTAGCAGAAAACTTATAACTGCCATGATCATGTCCCTATGTTTTTTTTTGTTTTATGTTTTTTAAATCTTATCTCTATGATAAATATAAAATAAAAAAAACCAAAACATAGTCATGGCAGTTACAGGTTTAATGCAACATAAATATTAGTGCTAGTATCATTATCCATGGAGGAAACAGTCAAAAAAACAGTAAGTTTGTGTGGAGAGAGCGCAGGTACCCTTTCACCTTAGAACACAATTTGAATTCCCAAAATCAGTTGGTTCCCAAATTGTTTTGAGATTCGTCAAAATATTAAAAAAATCCGGGCTCCTTTTGGGGAAGCAGATGCCATTCTGGAGCCTGAGTTCGCTATCCAAGAAACGAAAAAAATCTCAGGATGGAATTAAGCTACAGTTTGAGCCATCTTAAGAGGAGGGCGGACAAAAACTGTAGGCTGAAGGGGTCCCTGAGTGGAGTCAGTCTACGCTTCGTCCCGTTCCGTTCAGACTTGGTGGGATCATGATCGATCACAAATGTGTTTCTTTTCATTGAATTAAACAAATTTGTCAAATTTTATAGTGTGGTTTATTTCTTAAACTGCTGTTCCCCGCGACTTCGTACGTGTGGTAGTTTTGTTTTATCTTACCAAAACCTTCCTCTTGAATAATTCTATCTATTTTAAAAAAGTTGCATCAAAATCCGTTGCGTAGTTTTAGAGATCTAAGCATACATATGGTCAGACAAACAGCGAGAAGCGACTATGTTTTTTATACTATGTAGTGAAGTGATATACTTAAACCTTACTCTTGAATCACTCTATCTACATATACTTATTTAAAAAAAATGCATCAAAATCCGTTGCGTAGTTTTAAAGTTCCAAGCATACATAGGGACAGACAAACAGCGGAAAGCGACTTTGTTCTGAACTATGCAGTGAAGTAATTTATTAAACCTTCCTCTTGAAACACTCTACTTATCTATTTAAATAAATGCATCAAAATCCGTGGCGTAGTTTTGAAGATCTAAGCATATACTTACATAGGGACAGACAGCGGGAAGCGACTTTGTTTTATACTATGTAATGATGATAGAGATGACATTTTTAACTCCTATGATAGTTACGTGTAGTTTTAAATATTTACAGTTTTTATGACCAATATCAATATCTTTGTTTCAGAGAGTATCTGGTCCCGATTCACCCGCCTGACCCCGAGTCGTGTTGCAGATGGCAGCAATGGAGACATCGCTTGTGACTCATACAACTTGTGGAGAGAAGATGTGAAGATTGCATACGATCTAGGGCTTGATTTCTACAGGTATATATGATCATCACTATCACTTCTTCTTCCGTGCCTTATCCCACTTTAAGTAGGGTCGGCTCTCCTTATCTCACGACGCCATGACATTCTGTCAAGGGTTGTCGGGTAATTGCTCCTTCTCAAGGAGTTTTGTCTTACTGGTCCACCATGTCAAAGGAGGACGCCCTCTGCCTCTCTTTTTCTCTAGTAGGCATAAAGCTGTTTTTACAACATGGTCCTTCCGGTCTTCTCATCACGTGTCTGTACCACCGTGATAGTGATGATGATCATCACTATCACGGTGGTAAATACTATAAAACATTACCTTACCTTTTGGCTTCGCTGTAGTCGGATAAAAACAACGTCGGTTCCCGCTGTCTGTCCCTATGTATGTTTAGATCTTTAAAACTACGAAACGGATTTTGATGCAACTTTATTAAAATGAGTGCTTCGTCGGTCCGCCCGCGAGGCGACCGCCCGAATCGGGCGGACCGCAGTATTGCAAAAAAAATATTATTTTCGTTCCGCGTTCCGCCCGAATTTATTTGATACCTATTTTTCTATAAAAGTACAGTCGGCAACAAAATAATTTGATGAAATAAAAGTAAAAAATGGTTTATAAATTGTATACTTAATACAATAATCTGAAGCTAAGTAAGTACATTAGTACACACGTTATTCAACTGTATGAATAGATAAACTAAATAAGTGACTTATCGTATAGATATTAATTACCTTCTACATTTCATTTTACATTTCAACCATATTAGTGGTTCTGTGTGCTGGTTATAGCAATTCCAATTACTAATAAAAAAAACCGGTCAAGTGCGAGTCCTACTCGCGCGCCGAGGCTTCCGTAATTTAGTTTTAACTCTCTTTCTCTACCCTTGCAGTGGTACGGTTGTTACCAATTTATTGGTTTAACTATGTAAACGTATGGGGACGCTCTTTAATTTTCAACTTTTTTATTTTTTGGATTTTTTCCTGTATGTGTGCTATAGGTCTTGGGTCTAAAACCTATATGGTAGTTCTCGTTGACCTAGAATCACGAAATTTGGCTAAAAGCAAGGTCTTACAGCACACATAAAGGAAAATTCCAATAGGGTACTTCCAGTTGACCTGAAATTGTCAATTTTGGTTAAAAGCTAGGTCTTACAGCACAAGTATAGGGAAAAATCCGAAATATAAAAAAGTTGAATATTAAGGTAAATTTTGGTACTTACAAGTTTTTGCAAAAATGAAAATTTATTTGCCCATATCTTTTTATCATGTTGACTCAGGACTTTTGATTTTTATACACCTAATAGAGACTATAAACCCCAGTATCTAGTATGAATTTCAATTTGCTAGGTCCACTCGTTCCTGAGAAAATGGGTGATGACATACGGACAGACAGACAGACAGACAAGAAAGTGATCTTATTAGGGTTCCCTTTTTTACCTTTTGAGGTACGGAACCCTAAAAATTATGTTTCCTGTACCAATTAATCCACAAAATAGTCACTAAATTTAGTGACTTCCAGATTGATTAGACTTTGAGCCATTATAATAATATACATTATACAACCACCCATCACTGACTGAGGTTTGTGGCAAATGAGCCAAATCTGCACATTTTTAGGATTCCGTACCTCAAAAGGTAAAAAGGAACCCTTAAAAGATCACTTTCTTGCTCGTCTGTCTGTCTGAATGTGTTACCACTGATTTTCTCAGGAATGGGTGGACCTAGCAAGTTGAAGATACCAGATACTGATACTGAGGTCTATATAGTCCCTATTAGGGGTATAAAAATCGAGGTCTTGAGTAAACATGATTAATAGATATGGGCAAATTTACATTTTCGCAAAAACTTGTAAGTACCTACCTACCATAATTTTCAACTTTTTTATATTTCGGAATTATCCCTTTACTTCTACTGTAAAACCTTGGTTTAAACCAAAATTGACATTTCCACAAACATCTTAGACTGTGAAACAGGCAACCCTATTTTTTGGTGTAGGAAATACATCTTCCACAGCTTAATAGGTACTACATTATTATGGGTTTTTGTACTCCATAATCGACATGCAGCGTAAATAACTTATAAAAAGGCTTTACGTAAAATTTAAAAGGGTTATCACAAAGGATTACCATGTCCTTTTTAATTGAGCAAAGATCCAGCGGTTTTTTAATTCATAACTCCAGTCTGTAGTTTTTATTAATTGTAATAAACCGATTTTGTTGCTAACTGTACTAAATCTAAGTAAGTTATTAAAATAAGTAGGTATAAATTACAATCGGGCGGTCTGCCCCATGGATTTATTACTGTATGCGGTCCGCCCGATCGGGCGGTCGCCTCGCGGGCGGACCGACGAAGCACTCATTAAAATATATCAAGTGATTCAAGAGGAAGGTTTAAGTATGTCATTTCACTACATAGCATAAAACATAGTCGCTTCCCGCTGTTTGTCTGTCCCCATGTATGCTTAGATCTTTAAAACTACGAAACGGATTTTGATGCGTTTTTTTAAATAGATAGAGTGATTCAAGAGGAAGATTTTAGTGTATAAAACAAAACTACCACGCGTAAGAAGTGGCAGGCAACGGCTAGTAGTCATATAAGAGAGAGATGAGTGCTAAAACCTGTAAGTGAAATTTTTACGCGACAATTTTTATCCGAATTTTAAATTTTGTCTTTTAATGACACTATTTTTTTCATAGAAAATACGAATCCAAAGGAACTCTACAATAACATGCAATAATAAAATAAAAAAATATATATGTTTATTTCAGACCAAAGGTCTCTAAATGCACCGTGCATTTTTGGAAAATCATAGTACAACACGTTTTGTTAAATATCCCGTTTCCGTGACGCTTTAGAGTTTCGGTGTGAAGGCATTATTTGTTCACTGTATCGATTGGCATGAGTCCGAAATGCACCGCGTAAAAAAATTATAATGCCAAGCTCCCATACTAATGTCCTTTAATTTTGGTTATATTATTTTTTATTGTGTTGTATGTGTATTTAATTGTACCTAATATTACGAATAGGTGTATACAAGATAAAAATTGAAATAGAATATCCTTTTAGGGTTTAATTAGATAGATAGAAAAACTTAATTTGTATAACATACATATAAATGCAAATGGATAATAAATTATTTAAATGGATGATGTAACTATCTAAAAACAAGTAATTTATGTTTTAATTGTAAAATATAAATTAAAATCAGCCATTAAATTAAATGAAATAAAGATATATCTATTAAAGTAACCACTTAATTAATTTATTGTTGGTGATAAAGACAAATATTAGCAACTAGCGACCCGCTCCGGCTTCGCACGGCTAAATACATATAAACCTTTCTCTTGAATCACTCTATCTATTAAAATACCGCATCAAAATCCGTTGCGTAGTTTTAAAGATTTAAGCATACATAGGGATATAGGGACAGACCGCAAGGCTCTTCGCCGCATGAAGAATCGGAAAGCTGTCGGAGCCGATGGAGTCCCTATCGAAGTGTGGAAGGTGATGGGTCCTCGTGGTGTGGGCATTTTGACCAACCTCTTTAACCGCATACTCGAGACCGGCGAGATCCCTGCCCAATGGAGATTGAGTGTTATTACCCCAGTTTTCAAGGGCAAGGGATCGGTGCAGGAGTGTGGCAGTTATCGAGGTATAAAGGTCATGTCCCACACCATGAACCATGACAAGGCCGCCCATTTGTGCAACTTGTTCTTTCTAGCTTTTACTTTACTTTGTGTTTATTGTGTTCTGTTTCTTTCTGTGTTGTACAAATAAAGTTATCTATTTATCTATCTATCTATCATGAAGCTCTACGAGCGGATAGTCGACTCTCGGATCCGACAGGAGTGCACTGTCTCTGGGTGTCAATATGGTTTCCGCCCCGGGCATGGCACCATGGACCCTGTTTTCGCCCTAAGGATCGTTATGGAGAAATACAAGACGAAGAATACGCCACTGCATTTTCTATTCCTAGATTTGCAGAAGGCCTTCGACTGTGTTCCTCGCATGATGATCTGGTGGGCGCTGCGGTCCAAAGGGGTTCCGGAAGCTTATGTTGAAATCATCAGAGACATGTACCGAAATTCTGATTCCGTGGTGTGAACTGCTGTTGGTGACACTAAGCCCTTCCTTGTTACCGTTGGAGTTCACCAGGTTTCCGTCCTAAGCCCGTTCCTGTTCAGCGTAATATTGGATGCACTGTCCGTTGCCATCAGGGATGCACACGAGCAGCCTCCATGGCTGCCCATGTACGCTGATGATATTGCGCTGTCGGACTCGGATAAGGGGCGGCTGGTCCAACGTGTACACACGTGGAAGGAGTACTTGGCTTGCAATACCACAGATCCCACACCTGTCTGCGTAGACGGTCATATGGTCGAGCGGACAGACCAGTTTAAGTACTTGGGATCTGTGCTTCACGCGTCCGGCGACATCGATTGCGACGTCAAGTCACGCATTTCAGCGGCTTGGGCCAAGTGGCGTGAGGTGACTGGTGTCATTTGCGACCCCAAAATGCCGGTTAAACTCAAAGGACAGGTCTAAAAAACCATCATTAGACCTGTCCTTTTGTATGGTAGTGAGGCGTGCTCGGTGCTTGAGCGACATAAGCAGGAGCTGCGTGTCACGGAGATGAAGATGTTGCGCTGGATGTGTGGAGTGACGCGAAAGGATCGCGTCAGGAACTCCTTCCAGCCTTCATGTCCGAGACATTGCAGATAAATTGCAAGAGTGTCGCTTACGCTGGTACGGCCACGTCTTGCGAAAACCGGTTAGTTACGTGGGGAACAAATGTCTTGCCATGGCGCCTCCGCCGGGTCGTGGCAGACTGGGTAGACCCAAGAAGTGCTGGCTTGACGTCGTAAAGAGTGATATGCGTGCAAATGGCCTTACAACCCAGGATGCCGAAGATCGTGCGAAGTGGAGGCGTAAAAGTAGGAAAGCGGACCCCGGGCTCCCGAGAGGGATGCAACCGGGAACATCGCTCGGATGATGATGATGAGGGATATAGGGACAGAGTAAGCGACTTTGTTTTATACTATGTAGTGATAGTGATTTAACAACTTAAATTGCAATCTAAAGTTTTCATTCTTTCGTCCATTTAAAAATTTCATGATAGGTTTTAATCACAGATTTTAGCAACAATATCGATTGGTACAAAAATATTGCCTATTTTTTTAACAAAATTCACAGGACCGATTCTTTTCTTTGCTACTTGATAACTCGCCAAGCCACTATGTTCTGAGCTTCATAATTAAACATCGTTCATAATTGTGTTAAAGGCATGCACTGAGTAGTTCTCAGTTTTTAGATAGGATAGGTACTTATGTTAGAATTTATTTTATTTTATTTATTTTTTGTGTACTTAATAATTGTGTGTTTTGCTTTTATGGTGCAATAAACTGTTTATCACTTTACTATCACTACATAGTATAAAAAAACCGACTTCAAAAACAAAAAAGTGAAAAATAATCCATTTCGGGTCACTAAGACAGCAGATAACTTAAACATAAGTACTTACTTGGAAGTCGGACTGGGTTAGATTGAATGTTGAGAGGTATAAAGAAAACATGGTGTCACCCAGTCCGACTTCCAAGTAAGTACCTATGTTTAAGTTATCTGCTGTCTTAGTGACCCGAAATGGATTATTTTTCACTTTTTTGTTTTTGAAGTCGGTTTTTTAAATTTAAATTTATTTTTTTATTTAACCATTTTTAGTGCCGGTGCGCGGTGTCACTCCAAATTCCATGAGGCGAAAGCGACTATTTCTTCAAATTGCAATCTGTACCTAATCGTAACCCATTTAAGAGTTTGGTGATGAGAAGGTAGTTTCAGATGCTCCATTCATCGGTACCTATTTGTGTATGGGCCACTTCTATTAGTGGACATAGAAAACTGAGCAATTTGTTAAATCTCGCTGTGCAGATCTGTTCATCACTCCGAATATCCTCATCAGAACTTCATTTAAGATAGGGCTCTCTATCAATATTCATTCAAATCCAGTCCGGCGACTAAATTCGACTAAATTCTTCAAATTCAAATTGTCAAATTGTAACTTGTAATCGTACCCGATTGAAGAGTTTTCTGATGAGAAGGTGGTTTCAGATATTCCATTTATCGGTAAATATTCGTTTATGTGCCAATTCTACTGGTGGAAATCGAAAACTGAGCAATTAGTTGCACTCTCGAGGTGCAATTCTATTCATCACTCCGAAGATCCTCATCAGATCTTCATATAATTTTTATGGGACCACCTGTGAGTTATCCCCTTTCAAATAAAAAAAGAATTTTCCAAATCGGTCTAGGCATTAAAAACATTTAAAAAAAAATATCCCGACGAATTGAGAACCTCCTCCTTTTTTTGAAGTCGGTTAAAAACAAAGTCGCTTTCTCTGTCCCATGTCCCTATATCACTATGTATGCTTTAATCTTGAAAACTACGCAACGGATTTTGATGCGGTTTTTTTATAGATAAAGTGATTCAAGAGGAAGCTTTATATGTATAACTAGCTTTTGCCCGCGACTTCGTCCGCGTAGAAGTCGAAAATGGCTCTAATAGGTTTTTTAATTGGTTTTAACACTAATATATTTCTGTGGGTTTTAGTATTACCAAAATCGGTAGCTATTTTAAATATTCTTTTATATTTGTATTTTACATGTTTTCTTCTATAGGTACTTATATATTTTTTCTTTATTTAAATAATAATAAAGAAAGAGAGGACAAAAAGTCTGTATTTGAAAGCAAATAAAAAAATGGGTAAGTATATGGGACTCTGAAAAAGTAGTAGAATAACATGTCTGTCTGTTTGTTTGTTACTTGTACAATTAAAAACGCCTAAACAAATTGAAATCTGGTTTTCTATATCAGATAGCTCTATTTTAAGGAAGGTCGTGGTATACTTTACATCAAAATCCAATTAATAGGTCCTGCCTGAGTTATCCACAAAAAACTGCAGCCGGTCGATAAAACCCCGGTCGAACGCGTTCCAGCAAACACCAACTTCATAGAATACATACTAGTGTAGCAAACTTTTTATCACGAAATTTCCACGGGATCGGGACTTACGCGAGTTTGATATGAATCAACATTTTGGACTTGACTTGACTTGAATAATTCGTATATTTTACAACCAAAATGTTCTAACTCATTCTTCTAGTCCTTACCATTTTAAATTTTGAATTCTACGTCCATACGAGGCCATGTCCTAAAAGTGCAACCTCTTTTGAATAAAATTGGATTGTGTTTTCAAACATGACAATGTGTCAAAATACAATGTAGGTAAGTTAAAAGGAGTATTGATATAAACTTCGAAGCAAATCACCCCCAAAATAATTTTCTTTTTAACCCCGTTAGGGGATGAATTTCAATAAAATACGAAACACGTGTTCCATCAATTCTGTTAAAGAATGTTTATGCAAAATTTGAAGTGGATTGGAATAGGAAATCACGTTGTCCCATACAAACTTCGACCCCCCATTTTCCCCCCTTAGGGGTCGAATTTTGCAAAATCGCGTCTTAGTGAGCACCTACGTCATAAAAGGAACCCCCATGCAAAATTTGAGACTCCTAGCACTTGTAGTTTCTGAGATATCGTGATGAGTGAGTGAGTGAGTCAGTGATTTTCTCTTTTATATATATAGATACATGCATAATATAGCCGTACCAAGCCGAAGCGGTTCGCTAGTACTTTATATAGATAAATCTATCTATCTTTTATAAAATCACGAAGGTCTGGCGGTAGGCGGGATCATGGTCTATAATGGTACTTTATAGTACTTTGACCCCCCGATCCTCGAATTTTTTCCGCCACTCATTTCTTCAATCAAGATCGAATCGTTAAACTATTATTAAACAACAATAGTTTAACTAGCAGGCCCAATTCCTGGCTGGCAGGAATTGGGACTGTAGGGAGGAGTCCACCAGAAACCTGAATAATCCGGAAGAAGAAGTCATGATTACAAACCGCGATCGGCCAAATAAACATCATGCTTGAGCTAATAACACAAATAAAACAATATGGTAATTATTAGTTTTTCTAGATTACAATGAAATTGATAGTATTTCGTGAATCAGATGTAGAAAAATCTAGCATACAATAGGTATATTTTTTAAAGGTCCATAACAATACAATCTTAGCATAAAAAGTCACGTGTTTTTTAGTTTCTTCATCAGCATCCAACGCATCTGACGCTGACACATTATAGGATCTCCAAGAACTTAACCTTCTTGCAAACAAGTTAATTGTGTTCGAAGTTTTGCCATTCTTTGAGGGTGGGAAGAGCATGGATCAATACAACTTAATGAATGCTTTCACCTAAAAGTCAAGCCGATTTGGAGTAATAAACAAGAGGACAGTAAAATTACCATGTTCATCAGATTCTCCATATCCTGGCCACGTCTGCTCCCAACTGGTTTCCACGACACGATCAGTGAAGACGGCAGCAAGTACTACAGCGACCTGATAGATGGACTCCTGGAGAAGGGTATAGAACCTATGGGTACAATATACCACTGGGATTTGCCGCAGAGACTGCAGGATCTTGGTGAGTATTTAATAATGTCTTCCTTTGATACCCAGAAAAAATGTGGCTAATCGTCAATTCAGATGGATCAGAGGATTTTTCGGATTTTTGGTTGAAGGTGTACTATCCCCAAAGTATCAACAAAAAGAGGCAAAAAGGGGGATTACTGAGTATCTTCGATTTGTTTTCGGTGGTTCTTTTTATATTTCAAAAGTTGGTCTCATTGGTGAAGATCTGAGGGATCCTCGGGGTGATAAGCACAATAACTCTTCAAAATTGCACTAACGTTTGTACTTGCAAGATCGCCGAACTATTGATTATGAGGTTTATTTCATGTAAGCTTTATTTCATGAATGTCCAGGTGGTTGGACCAACCCTCTAATAGCGGACTGGTTCGCGGACTACGCTCGAGTGGTTTTCTCCCTCTATGGTGACCGCGTCAACACCTGGCTCACTATGAACGAGCCTCTTATCTTCTGCGACTTCGCATACAATACAGGAATCTTTCCTCCTGGTACAATAGATCTGGATTACGGATACTTCCTGTGCGTTAAGCATGTTAACTTGGCTCATGCTAAAGCGTGGAGGGTTTATGATGAAGAATTTAGGGAACAGTATCATGGTAAGTTTGTTAGCACCTTCAGAATACAAACTTTCTGTAGGTTCATAACATAACGGCCAGAACAGCTGACTTCGAATGTGTTGTCGAACTATAGATAATAGATAGATGAATTCTTTAGAGTTAACACCAAAATTTCACCAGTTTTTTACCATTTTCAATTTCAACTATCGGTTGGGGAAAGGACGAGAACTAATTCTTTAGTGCAGTGAGGGGGTTTCTTACAAATAATCTAGTCCAATGAGGGGTCTAGAACAGTATAGAACGGATTCCCAAGTGAAGATGAGGTATTATTAAGCGCGTTCCTCTGGGGTCTTAAGTGAATAATAAAGTTAAACCAGCATTTGTAGTTGCAATTTTCTTACAACAGTTCTGCATAAATTAACAGTTTCATTATTAATCATTACCCAGGAAAAAGTTAACAGCTATCATTCAGTTTAATTTGATAAAGGTAGAACGTTTTTTAAATCATTATTTTTTAATTTAATTTCAGGTAAAGTGTCTTACACCAACGCATTGACATGGTATGTTCCACAAACGCCAGATGATAAAGAACTCGCTCATCTTAGTAATTTGTTTATGGTAAGGTTGTTTCAGATATTTATTTATGAGTCTTTTTTAGGGTTCCGTAGGTACCTAATTTTTTTTTCGAATTTCTAAAAGTCGTAGAACAAAAGTTGTTTGTTTAGGTGCACAGAAGTAGCCCTTGACCGCTTGCTAGTATAATAACCAATAACCAATAACCTAGATTTACAATTTACAATTAAGAATAGAATAGAATAGAAAAACATTTATTTGGACAAGCACACGACAAATACATATTTAGAACAGTTAATAGTTGTTGACAAAACAAAACATAGAACACATTACATTTTCAGACCGGGCTCTATTCACATCCTGTATATTCCAAAGAAGGCGGCTGGCCTAAAGAAATAGACATATTAATAGAAGAATATTCAAAGAAAAATGGATACAAAAGTTCAATACTGCCCAAGTTTAGTGAAGGGGAAATACAATTGATAAAAGGTGACTTTTTGTTGTCGCGGGCAACAGCTAGTTCGTTAGAATCATCTTAATATATATAAATCTCGTGTCACAATGTTTGTCCTCAATGGACTCCTAAACCACTTAACCGATTATAATAAAATTCGCACACCATGTGCAGTTCGATCCAACTTGAGAGATAGGATAGCTTACATCCCGATATTCCCACGGGATCGGGAGTTACGCGGGTGAAACCGCGGAGGGCAGCTAGTTACATAGTATAAAACAAAGTCGCTTTTTCTGTCCCTATTTCCCTTTGACTGCTTAAATCTTTAAAACTACGCAACGGATTTTGATGGGGTTTTTTTTAATAGATAGAGTGATTCAAGAGAAAGGTATAATACATGCATAATATAGCCGTGCGAAGCCGGGGCGGGTCGCTAGTAAATAATAAAACAGTGTTCTGTCAAAGCCATAGGGCCCCTTTATCCTAATATAACCAGGGCCTCCAATAAGTTACAGACGGCTTTGGTGGGCCTGCCAGTGTGACGCATTCCTTATTCAGCAAAAAATGAGAAACTGCTCAAAACTTTAAAATAATTCATGTTCCAGAGACCTTCGACTTCTATGAGTTAAACTATTATTTATTTAGTTCATTTACCGACTAATATCTGACTAAATCTACGAGTAATCAGACCATCTTGTTCTTTATAAACAGAGATGGGGCCCACTACAGTGACGTTACAGCAATATGGTCACTAACAGACCCATAAAACTTTTAAACACGAGACAGACTAATTATCATCACCATGCCGGACTGCCAAACACTGGGTTGCTGGTTTGATTCCCGCCTCAGACAAGTATTTATGATTAGATATTTGTCTGTGGTCTGATTGTTTCCATGTACTAAAAGTATTTATTTACAAAACAAAACTATAATAACATTTGTTATTGTCTAGCATCTATAACACAAGTCTAGTTACTTACCTTGGGGCTAGATATGTGGATGTAGATATGTGTAGATATGTGGAATGTCTTGTAATATTTATTAATTATTGCTTGTAAATTTGACTAACCATCGACTTTATCCTGACATAGTAAAAACACGAAAACTCACTGAGGCCCTGCCAGAGTGACGCCTTCCATAATCAGCAAAAACACTTGAATTATTCGAAAAACTGGTCAAATCTGTTCTGTTTCATGTAATTGTTCTCTTTGTCATGTTCATTTCTTTCTTCCTTTGTACTCAATAAATGCTTTCTTTTTTTCTAATCTTCAAAATAATTCCTTTACCAGGGACCTTTGACTTCTATGCGTTCAACTATTACTTATCTCGAACAGTGAGACGAGCTGAACCCGGCGAGAAAGTCAGCCAAGATATTTTAACCGGAATACCTATTCTGGATACGGTTATGGGTATGAAGGATGAGTGGGAACCTGGTTGGGGCTTCCTTTATTCGGTAATGTTAAATATTCAATGTCTATTTTAACCGACTTTACAAAAAGGAGGACATGCATAACATAAAATGCTTTGTCCTGAATGACTGACTGACTGACGGACCAACGTACAGCCTAAACGGCTGATCGTAGAGACCTGAAACTTGGAGGGTGTGTTCTTTGTATGAGGTAGGCTTCCGATCAGAAAGGATTTTTCAAAATTGTACTACAAAATTAGTGGATGAAAAAGGGCAGCAAGGTTTGTATGGGACAACGTTATTCCTTGGTCCAGTCCACTAACACACTTGAGAAAGCTGGATTCATAATTAGGGATGAGTCATGGTCGCCGGTATTTAAATCAAGGAGAACTATACATAATATTTTTATTACAGTTTAGTTAGTGTGACGTTTATTTTCACCGCAGAAAATAAAGTTACCGATAGTTCGGTCGGAGGTTGACACTATTTTTCTCAGTATTTTAACTACTGCAATTTGAGTGTTATCTTATTAAAAACCAATCATATGAAAGAAGAAAACAAAGCTCAGAAGGCCAATTCTCGTAAATAAAATTGTTCAAATTACATTTCAATATCGTTTCGATTGCATTTCTATCATAAATTATACCCTCAAAGTAGCTCAAAATACCCTCAAAGTTAGCTTTTTGTAAAAAAAAACTGACTTTAAGTGTATCTTTTGCAATCGAAATGCAATCGGGATGATATTGAAATGTAATTTAAACAATGCTATTTACGAGAATTGGTCTTCAGGTTACTCAATATTTCACTTAAAACCATTCTACTTTTTTAAGATGTATCCAGCGGGCTTAAGATTAAGTTTGAATTGGATTAAGCAACAGTATGGGAACGTCGAGATCGTGATCGCGGAGAATGGGTACGCTGATAGTGGTGAAAAGCTTGAAGATGATGAAAGGATCAAGTATTTGAGGAACCATATGGAACAGGTAAGAATTGTGGCAAACACTAGAGCAAGTCACGCGCATCACTCTATGCCCATTGCCCATTTCAGGTAAAACGCAACTATTAAGGTGAAAGGGTACCTGCGCGCTCTCCATACAAACGTAGTCGACTGTTTCCTCCCAGGATAATGACACTAGCACAAATATTTTTGTGGCATAAAACCTATAACTGACATGACTATGCCCCTATGTTCTGGTTTTTTTCATTTTCTATTTATCATAGAAATTAAAATTAAATAAATTAAAAAATTAAAAAAAGCAAAAAATAGGGGCATGGTCATGACAGTTATAAGTTTTATGCACCAAAAATATTTGCTCTAGCGTCATTATCCAGGGAGGAAACAGTCGACTACGTTTGTAATAGTTTGTACGGAAAAAGCCCCCGGTACCCTTTCCTCTTAAAGGGTTAGAATCAGACGGTCTAAAACACAAGTCGTCTTATACGGCAACTTGTCTTAAAATCATGTGGACTAATTTGCAACTAGTCTTCAATGTAAAGTCATGAAGCGACTCGACATAAATCATGCGGACAAATTAGCATTTGTCCGAAAAACAAACGGTCGTCATAGCTTAACATGACCTGGACAAATTCGCATCTTGTTAACATAGCACCTAGTCTTTGTAGCAAGTCATCACTCTTATATAAATACCTCCAAATAAAATGGGACCTTCATAGGATGCGAGTGAACGTAGGAAGATGTCAGTGGAACCAAAACTTTACCGACCCATCCTCTTTCTGTGGGTGCACCAACGCTGTTCCAAGGCACTGCAGGACTGCAGTATTCACTATAGGATCCTATCGATAGAGGCGTCTTAGAAACAGTTTTGGGTATCAACCACTAAAATACGACGACCTCTGTGGCGCGTCGGGCGAACACCCGACTGCGACGCAGAAGGTTGCGGGTTCGATTCCCGCCGGGAACAAGTATTTATGCTGACCATAAATTCTTGTTTCTGGTTCTGGGTGTTTCCAATATGTATAATATGTATATATTTACAAAAAAAAAAAAAAAGTATATAAGTAGTTTATCCGTTATCTGGCACCCATAACACAAGCATTAAGTTGCTTAGCTTGGGGCTGGATGGCGATGTGTAATATGTCCTGAAATATTTATTTATTTTAAATACATAGAATGATATTCCTACTGTCGTTTAGGAAGAATTGCTTTGTATTGCCATACACTGTGATTAGCCTCTATAGAAAAAAATCGTGAAAATCCATAAAAATAATCGTCATTGTTTGAGCTTTTTCAATTTTACGGCGATTGTAAAGAAAAAACAAGTACAAAATGTATATTTTCATAAACTTTACATCAAATCCCATAAGGTAGTACAGATGGTTTTTCACTAAAATAGATGTTAGTATTTTAATTACATAAAACAGTTAAAACGGCCATTTCGCGGCGCGCGGAAGAAAGGGATAGAGTCATCGCGCGGCGCGCGCGTGGGAAAGGGATAGGAGTTTTCAGGTCCTACTTTACCTTAACAGTTATATGTATTTACCTCAGATGCTGCTTGCAATTCAAGAGGATGGTGTCAATGTTACCCACTATACCGTGTGGACACTTTTCGATAATTTTGAATGGATAATAGGATACAAGTAAGTTGCCTTCTTACGCCCGTGTTCACAAACAGTACTTACCTAAGTTGCTCTTGGATAAGGGAACGCACAGCGCTGAATGCGGCTCTCTGATGGTCAATTTTGGGCTACTCTCTTCACTTTTAATATTATTATTGGAGTGTCCTGCAATATTTATTTACGTCACAAAAAAGATGTCTAACGGAATAAACATGTAATCGATTCAAAGTCAAAGAGAATAATAATCGATAATCGAATAGGTCCAATAACGATTAAACACTACCTCATCCTTACGGCGACCTGTCACAGGAATCAAGCTATATTGGACAACGCATAGTTGCTCCATTTCAAATAATACTTTCAAATATTTGTAATATTGACATTTGTGAGCGTGATCACATGAAAAAAAAAACAACCCCCATGAGTTTCGTGTGCCTTCTTCTGATTGGTGGGCACGTTCCGAAGGCACACATCCTAATTTAGTTTTTAAGACGATTTCATGTGGTCTTTATACGAATGTATTAAGCATCCAAAGAAATAAAGAAATTTGACTTTGACTGAGGTATTTTATACATTTAGATAACTGATAGACTTGTGGCAAGCAAAAAAACCGGTCAAGTGCGAGGCGGACTCGCGCACTGAGCGAGGGTTCCGTACACTTACCTATATTAATAATTTGCAAAAAAAAAATGTTCCTCTTTTTTGCAGTAGGTATTGTAGGTATTACGGAACCCTAGTATAAGTATAGTTTTGCACCAAACATCGCAATCGGTTCAAATTTTGTACGTAAAGAAGTAACAAACAAACATACTAGACACACACAAACTTTCATAAATTAAATATTTAAATTCAAATTTAGTTTCCTAATTTATTAGATTCCTATAAAGATTCCTATAAATTCAAATTTAAATATTTATAATAAATAGGTACAATAATATACCTTACTGATAAACTTGTTATTGTAAAAAGCCTCTACGTCTACGTGTAGAATTCTAATAAAATTTTGTAGGTACAAAAGGTAGTGTCACTTCTGAGAATTAACTGATGGCTTGGTCAGTTCACGGCGCGTTCCGCACGCGTATGCTCCCGCCTGCCATTATAAAATGGAACGCGGTTAATGTTCTAACTGGCTCATCCATACGTACTATAAATCGATGTTTTATTCACTGTTTTAAAAGAAAAAAGGTACCAACAAAGAGTTTTTAAGCGTTGCTGGCTCGAAAACTCTTTGTTGGTACCTTTTTCTTCTTTTCAAAAGGTTGTCTCTAAATTCTGATAACGAACGATAATTTTACGTGATAACGTCTTTGAAAACAATTAACAATTAAGTAGTAGATTGGACCAAGAAAATACGTTGTCCCATACAAACTTTACCTCCCCTTTTCACCCCCTAAGGGGTAGATTTTCCCAAAATCCTTTCTTATCGCATGCCTACGTCATACAAAGAACACAAACTTCAAGTTTCAGGACTCTACGATCAGCGGTTTAGGCTGTGCGTTGATCCGTCAGTCAGTCAGGACAAAGGATTTTATATGTATAGAAGATAATAGATTTTTACTCTTCGGGTCTTCTCATGACCATCCATAACTCTCTTGTATTTACGTGAATTCTTTTGATCTGTTTCCAGGGTTAGGTTTGGTCTGTATGCCGTCGATTTCCAGTCTCCACACCGCACACGGACTCCTCGTGCCTCAGCTGGCTACTACGCAAACATCATCAAAACTAGAACATTGGATGTACCCAGGAGTCGTGTTGATGATGAATTATAATTAAGTAGACAATACATAAATACTAGCTGTCCTGTTTTGCCATATAAATAAAATGAAGAACTTTGAGATTTTGTGCAAACTTCACATAATCATAATCATCATGAATTGTTTCATGTGTAAGACACAACAGAACCCGGTTGGGCACTACAATATTACTATGTTTACTTACCTACTAAGTATTTTACTAAACATATTAATTACCTACCAACATTTCGTATTGCAGTTTTTATTAAATTTACTTAAACTTAATAAATGAGTTAAACCATCTAATAAATAGTCCGAACAAAGCTTAAACATTTGGTTTGAATAGGTGAGCCCGTTCTTGAGTTATAAAATTACAACGAAAAGTGGCATTGATTTTTATATAAAATTAAATAGATTAGAGGTGTATTTTGGTAAAATTAAGTGTGAAGACAAAAAAGATTGTTTTATTTTTTTTTGTTGATTTTAATGAAGCACCCTGCTCTGGCTAAGGCCGTCTCTGAACAGTATTTTTAAATTTATTCATCTTTCTCAGTTTCTAGATTGTGAATTAAGCTTATTTTTAATATTATGAAAAAAAGGCATCTTTTCTAGCTATTTCTTTATTTATCAAGCCCACGGGTCCCCGTCTCCTTTTTACGTTTATGTATGTAAATGTATGGATTTAAACAGACTTCCACTGACGGAGTTTTATTAATTTAACGATTGACAAACTTGAGGTGCTTGTAGTTACAACGATGTGGTTATCTGGCGCAGTCATTTTCAGGTATTTTGTTCTTTATATGTAGCACAATTTCATGTCAGCCATATGAAATTGTGATGATTTGATGATTTACCCTCGAATACTAAAAGGCTACTTATGGCCAGTGTGAGGCTGTCCATTTCCATACAAAAGCGGTAACGTTTTCCCCCCATTAACGAAGTCCGATTTTGATAATTTTTGAAAATGTTCTAGATCTAATGGAAAACTAGGTATAACCGTTTCTATTTTAAAGAAATATTAAATAAGATAAAAGTCTAATAAATAAGAAAAAATATCCATAATTTTGTCTTAAAAACTTCATCGAGCGTTTCAATTGTTTTTTAATAGACTAAACTGAATTATGTACCAAAAAAGAAAAACGTATAAACCTAGAATAAGATGCATTGAATTAAATGAGACGAAATTTATTTAATTTTGTGAAGGATAAAGGGGGTAAAATCGTTACGGCCCACAACATTATTTGAAAGCAAAATAAAGGCAATTACGTCCGAACTTAAACTCTCTCTATCGCACTATACGGGTCATTTTTGCAAATACCTACTTGCGCCGCGTATCGAAAACTCATGATCCTCTTAACTTAAGTGGCGTTTAATTAAATTGAAATTTAAGTGTAGGCTTCAATAGAAAGCATATTATACACTTAACGTCAATTTAAACGCCACTTAAGATTAAGTAGCCTTTCAGTATTCGGGGGTAAATCTTATAATTTGCGTTGAAACTAAGTAATGATTACTATTTTTTAATAAAATTCTTTTAAAATACTTTATGGGCCATTTTCTAAATTATAAGGATAGCTTAAAAATAGGAGCCACGTGCTCGATTTTGACAAAAACCATTATTAATTCAGTCCAAAAACTAAACTGACATCATTAGATTTTTGGAAAGTGTGGCAGCTCACCCATTAAGAATCTTACTCATGAGTGAATACCTACCTAAGTACTCATTTAAAACTGAATAACATAGGGTCATGTTATTAGCAAATATAAATTACATCAGCCTATAGGTAAATTATTGAGCGAGCTATTGGTGTTTATAGAACTGCGATGGGTGTTCTTTATAGGTATTTAATTAAAGTGTAACCTGAAACCGCGAATAAAATTGATTCACGAATAAAATATATCGCGAATCGAGTGACTTTAAAAAAATTTTGTATCGGAAGGAGGGGATAATGTCAATTTTAATAATTAAGTACTGTAATTACTTTTTCATTACTCATACTCCGAAAGTAGGTCTAAATATGCCTGAAGAGCGTGTAGAAAATAAAATTTCCAGCCCTAGGGCTTTTCACTTTCACTGACAGCTGTCATGTCAAATTATGGCTTCGCACGACTTGTGCAATCTGCATGTAGCCAGTATCAGTATCATTACGCATTAGGAACTTCAAAAACCTAACCTCCTTGCTTTTTTTTTTTTTACAAAAACGAATAATAATTATGGCTTGGCACGGCTCATGCATACTGCCAGAGTTTAGTACTAAGTAACTATTTTTTCTTATTTTATTATGTTTTTGTGTTAAGTTTAATCTGGTTTTTCATTTATGATTGTGTATTTTTTGTAAATAACATTTTCTAGACAAACCGTGTTACAAAAACTGTAAGTTAAATCTACGGACTTCGCGTCATTTCCCAATGTTGGATTAACTCATTAATAAAAACTTCTTCGGTAAGTACCGCCGTATTTAAGTATTGAATAGAAATAGCAGAAACCTAAAAAAACACTACATAATGTATAACCTCTTTGGTCCCAACCTTGTAAGAGGATCAGGTAGTCTGGACACATGAGTACCTACTCATGTGGTATGGAGTCTCATAGTCTCATTCACTCTCGTTGTTATAAGGAATTTTATGTATTACTAGCTTTTGCCCGCGACTTCGTCCGCGCAGGAGTCGAAAATAGTTAAAATAGGATTATTTTTTGTTGATTTCAAATTAGATTGAGTTTGAAACATGTGTGTCAAAATAAAATGTACTTACTTAATTTAATCAAAAGCACTAAGGAGTTCGAGTCGAAGTAAATCGCCTAAAATAACTTTCTACTCTTTTTTAAACCCGGTAGGTAATTAATTTCGTAAAATCCTTTCTTATCGGATGCCTACGTCATACGAAGAACACACCCTACAAGTTTCAGGTTTCTACGATTTAGGCTGTGCGTTGATCCGTCAGTCAGTCAGGACAAAGAATTTTATATGTATAGAGAAGATAGATTTTGAATGAGATGTATTTTAACTTGGAACACGAAAACCTCGGGTGCACCCAATTCTCTTGGGATGGGATCCAAAATGGGTATACGTCTAAGTACCTAAAGTTCTAAACCAAAAAAATGAATTCTTCTATTTCTGTCTTTCTAACACAGAGCCAATAATGCACAAAACTCTACGATTACCACATGAGTAAATCTTTAATCATATCGTGCTAATTAGTAATTACCTATCTATCATAGTCATCTTTTGTGTTTTTAGGGTTCCGTACCTTAAAAGGTAAAAAAGGAACCCTTATAAGATCACTTTCCTGTCCATTTTAAAAATGAAAAAGGTGTAAAAGTCCTATTCATTTGTTTAGGTATTTTCGTATTCATAACAAAAGATATTTCTTTTAAATTACTTAATAATTAGTATCTACTAACTTTGGGAACTGTGACTTTTGGCAAATTGTTCAAAATTTTATTATTAGGTAGGGCTGAACAGTTGCGCAGAGAGTAATTTTGGCGTATCCTAATAAAAATATAGAGTTCTAAGTGATTCAGTGGCTATCCTATAACAGTTCTATGTTTTAACAAATATCCCGTCTCCGAGATGGTTTAGAAGTTTGGTTAGAAAGCATTATTTGTGCACAGCGCACTTTTGATAAAATCTTAGTCATAACGTTTGGTCAAATACCCCATTTCCGAGACACCTATGAGATTTGGTGTGAAGGCATATTTCATTTGCCGTAATGTCCTCTATCGACAGGTATTAGCAAACGTATCGCGCAAAAAAAAAATACTATGTCAAGTTCCCAGTACTAAATGGCAAGACACCTTTTTTCAGTTCAATGTTCGAAGTTTTCAACCTCTTACGTTTTACGTTAACGCTGTCAGCTTGAAGTGACGTCTTACCAATCATAGATTAATGAGTATGTTACCAATCTAATCAAAAGCACTAAAGAGTATTGATATCAACTTCGAAGCAAATCACTCCCAAAATAACTTTCTTCCCCTTTTTAACCCCGTTAGGGGATGAATTTCAATAAAATACGAAACACGTGTTCCATTAATTCTGTTAAAGAATGTTTATGCAAAATTTGAAATAGATTGGACTAAGGAATCACGTTGTCCAATACAAACTTTGCCCCCCTTTTTCACCCCTTTAGGGGTAGAATTTCGGAAAATTCTTTCATATCGGATGCCTACGTCATACAAAGAACACACCCTCCAAGTTTCAAGTCTCTACGATCAGCGGTTTAGGCTGTGCGATGATCAGTCAGTCAGTCAGGACAAAGGATTTTATATGTATAGAAGAAGATAATACATGCATAATATAGCCGTGCAAAGCCGGGGCGGGTCGCTAGTACTTTGATAAAAGAGTTCCAATCAAAGAGTATTTAAGTTTTTAATAACCCCAGCACGCCGCTACATACACATGTTCATACAAAATTGCTGGAGCGTTGTAATGTTCCAAATTCAAAAAACGCTCCTGCATTGGATTTAATTTTCTTTTACCGCGACACTGGCTATATGCACGATAGTAATAATGCGAAGCCATAGTAAAATTATAAATAAAAAAGAGATGGCGCTAGATGCTTCTTTCCGTATGTCAAACTGACAATTTTGACATCATCCCTACGTTCTGTACGTTTTCATGCAAAAATATTATGGTTTATTTTTTACGCCAAGAAATATCAAATTTTAATTAGTAACATAAATCTACTTGAAATACCTAAACCTCTTCTGATATTTTCTGAACACATTCGTGAAGATTATGTTAAAATCTGTTTCCTAGTTCCCGAAATTAGACTGCACAAACAAAGGTAAACAAATAAAATCAACATTTTCTGAGATGAATGGTAGTTTCGTTTTCACGAAGAGATGGCGCTAGTTACTTGAAATTAAAAAATATATCTTATTAAATTAATTACTTTATTTTCTAGTTAAAAAATGTGTATATTGCTATGTATTCTTAAAATACATAAGTGTACAAAATTTTTAAGCAGAACAAAAAGAATAATCAACTCATTTGTGATTTTCTAAATTTAAGAAAACCTGAATCGCGCATGCAAGATTTTTTTCTACCGGAGCTATATAAGGTTAGCGAATTCTATAGTGCTAAGATCATTATGGACGTAGAACGCTTACTTCCAAAACTTCGAATTTATTATATGTAGAGATTCGTAATGAAAAGCAGTGTTTACCTCGGGTGAAAGACTTCGTCTCGGGACTTGTAATGAGTGACTTTCACACCTAGGATAACAATGTACTATTAATAACTTGCAATGGGAAACATTAAATGAAATCATCGGTTTGGAGGTGTTCAAGTCGCGAGTGAATTGGTATCTTCAAGGAAAGCCTGCTACATCTTAGGCTGTGAGCCAGCCTAGGGTGTGATAGTGGTCAAATGCTGTACTATCTTAATATTATGTACTAAAATGGTTGTGAAGTCGGTATTTTACGTTATAACGTCATAAGAAACCGATGAAAAATGGATTTTCCATTTATATGTTTTTTCCGTAAGTCGTCTTCTATTCGTCACTCGTCACCATAACACAAGCCCAGATGAGCGATATTACTATTAAACATTAAAAAACAAGTTGTTTGTCTTACAACACAACACGTTTGTTTTATATTGCTGTGCTGTGTGACGTCATTGCTGACATGACGTAACCAGAATGTGACAATGAAGTCGCACAATGGGAACGTGACAATGACGTCACACAATGGGAACGTGACAATGACGTCACACAATGGGAACGTGACAATGACGTCAACTTTATTGTGAATTCAGGTGTTCCATCAGTTTACCGTTATTACGTCAAAAATAAATATTTTATCACAGGTGCTCATAAAGTGTATCTTATTAAACCGCTTTTAGGCTCATAATGATGATGATGATGATGTCGTCCGCGTCATGTCCGACGATGGCGACCCTGGACTACTTCCTGGCATGTGCTCGTATGTCTAGGCCCCTCCCCTGTGCAGGGGAAAGCAGAGCGTTCCTAAATAGGGCTGCTTTGTCATCAGACGTGCTGCCGAACCCATCCTCCCGCCCCAGTCGATTCTGGGAGCGACCACTGATCCTGATCGCCTACGTGCAGAGCTCCAGCTAAAGATTGGACACATCGTCGTCCCTCACTCCACCACCAAAGCTCCATCGCCGTAGGGCTTTTTGAGTCTCGTTTAGCCAGTGAGATATTGCCAAGGTCATCTGCGCGTGATTTTTATATAAGTGGACAAACAGTTGCGCCGGTGCAAGCCCACTCTCTCGTCTTTTACCTCAAAGACCAATGGATTGGAGACCAATACGACTGGATAGAGATAGAAAGATGCAGTAAGTTGGCCGTATATCATTTTGTAGATCCTTGACATACGCCCTCTACGGCCTATTACTTTGCCGTGCTACATCGCCAAGTTCGCCGAAACATTTGTTATACCAACGGTGCTCGCCTCTTCTTGCCGAAGTAGTCTTCGTGTGCTACACGGAGGATCACCCGCCCGACTGTGTGTGCATTCAAGACACACACACAGCCCCCTCTGCTAGGTTTAGTCCACGGGTCGACGTGGCTTGCCAGGGTGTGGCCGCTGTGCACACTACAGCTTCTTGGAGCCACTAGCAGAGAGTTATGGGGGCCTGCGGTCCAGGCAGCAGCTACCACCCACATGACGCGAGTCGACCGGTAACCCTGTAAAGGTCCTACCGCTAGACACCCCATGACACCCCAAGGCTCATAATGCAACGTATTATACACGCGTGCGATAAAAAAAATCCAACTAGTGCTAAAATAATACGTTATCCCGATAAGTTAAATACGTATCTTACTGCTAATTACATATTAGGTAGATGAAACATTCTTAATTTATCTGGGTTATACTGTTTTGATGTATAGAAAAAATTGGTACCTTTTTTCTTCTTTTCAAAAGGTTGTCTCTAAAGTCTGATAACGAACGATAATATTACGTGATGACGTCTTTGAAAATAATTAAAAATTGAGTTTTGTTTTTATTTTGTTTTTTCTTTAGGTACATAAATATATTTTTTCCTTACCATTATATTCTGTTTTTAACCGCCGACGCAAAAACAAATTAAAAAAACCCAAAAAAAATATTGTATGTCAGACGCTGTATAGGTTAAAAGTATTTTGCCTAGCCTTTCGGGAGTGTAATTAACAAAAAATAGTAAACACAACCTAAAATTCTTAAAAACTTTAAATTTATTTTAACAAGTCTTTTTTTTATTTGCAACTGTGATAAAAAACGTCGTACGATACACGTATGGATTGATCATTCCATCTCGGCTTTTGCCGTAAACCGCCTCTATGGAATGATCAACTTTCCACACTTGTATCGCAATGTACTAAAGTAACTCTTTCACCCCTAGTATTCTGATGACGTCATCAAGAGGTGACATGGTCTTCCCACCATGGATTAAATTTGGTGCAGCTACCTCGGCGCACCAGGTTGAAGGTACTGCATCGTCTAATATGAGTGGTAAGTCCTTTCTTTTCTGTTAGGTTTGTGAAGTTGAGTGATGATTAAGTAGGTCACTCCGTATCAGAAGGTCTATCAAGGAAAATGACGTGGTTTTTCAGAACGTCGTCGGTATTAAAAAGTCTATTTTTGGTGTCAATGTCTTGAGTGGCAAAACGACTTACTAGTAAAACGTCCAAAATGTAAAATTGTCACGATTATGAATTAACCGTATTAACATAACTAGCGACCCGCCCCGGCTTCGCACGGCTATATTATGCATGTAATATACATATAAACCTTCCTCTTGAATCACTCTATTTATTGAAAAAAACCGCATCAATAGTACATTGCGATACAAGTGTGGAAAGCTGATCATTCCATAGAGGCGGGTTTATGACGCGCGAGCGGAACGCGAGCGTGGCAAAAGCCGAGATGGAATGATCAGCTTTCCACACGTGTATCGTACAACGTTTTTTATCACAGTTGCGAATAAAAAAAAAGACTTGTTAAAATAAATTTAAAGTTTTTAAGAATTTTAGGTTGTGTTTACTATTTTTTGTTAATTACACTCCCGAAAGGCTAGGCAAAATACTTTTAACCTATACAGCGTCTGACATACAATATTTTTTTTGGGTTTTTTTAATTTGTTTTTGCGTCGGCGGTTAAAAACAGAATATAATGGTAAGGAAAAAATATATTTATGTACCTAAAGAAAAAACAAAATAAAAACAAAACTCAATTTTTAATTATTTTCAAAGACGTCATCACGTAATATTATCGTTCGTTATCAGACTTTAGAGACAACCTTTTGAAAAGAAGAAAAAAGGTACCAACAAAGAGTTTTAAGCCAGCAAGGCTTAAAAACTCTTTGGATGGTACCTTTTTCTATACATCAAAACAGTATAACCCAGATAAAGGAGATCATTCATGTTTCTAACAAAAAATACCAACAAAAAAAAATGCCGGCTAGTAATAAAAATTGTTTCTATCTTGTAGAGAATAACATTTTAAACAATGTTTACAAAGGCAACAAAGAGCTACGATCAAAAATCGTTGAGTTATTTTACATTGAAAACCCAAAAAATGCATTTTATAGAGATCCGTTTGACCACTTTTAAGATCCCACTAAAACTTCTGAAAGGGTTATTGGATATACCTATTTATATAAATATAATAAAAACAGACAAAGCTTATCCATTTACTACTTATTTTTATATTTTTTCTGTAGTAATATCTTAAAAGTGGTCAAACGGATCTCTACAAAATGCATTTTTTTGGGTTTTCAATGTAAAATAACTCAACGATGGTTGATCGTAGCTCTTTGTTGCCTTAGTAAACATTGTTTAAAATGTTATTCTCTACAAGATAGAAACATTTTTTTTTCTGGCCGGCACCTTAAGTTTTGGGTACGATTTGAACGATGTCCTTAAGAATGTTTAATCTACTATATGACATTAGCAGTAAGATACGTATTTGACATATCGGGATGACGTATTATTTTAGCACTAGTTGGATTTTTTTTATCGCACGCGTGTATAATACGTTGCATTATGAGCCTAAAAGCGGTTTAATAAGATCCAGTTTATGAGGAACTGTGATAAAAAATCCGTTGCATAGTTTTAAAGATTTAAGCATACATAGGGAATAGGGACAGAGAAAGTGACTTTGTTTTATACTATGTAGTGAAGTGATAGTGTTGTAGGCACATGAGTAAATAACTTATGTGATGTAGGTATTGGCTTTTTTTTGAAAAGTACTAAGTATGACACTGATTTGTATAAAAAACCTAGACAGGTTGAATTTTTCACATGGGCCTGGGCTATGTCCTAAACTATACGATTTAGCGAAAAATTATAAAAGGAGTTGAAAAATTATCATTTGTACCTAACTGAGCGAGTTAGATAGATAGGTTACTTTATATGTCAAATTTTATCGTGTGCTTTATTTCTTAACTAGCGACCCGAACCGGCTTCGCACGGCTGTATTATGCATGTATTATATCTAAAAACCTTTCTCTTGAATCACTCTATCTATAAAAATAAAAAAACAGCGCACTCCGGGAGTGCAGGCAGAAGTGAAAACTGTATATCTGTGTAAAATCTCATCTGTCGAAATCTCATCTGTCGCGAGAACGGCTGAAAATGCTCACTCGTGTATCAGTGATGGCGCTAGCGTGCGACGCGAACTGCGTACGGCAGCTCGCTGCGAACCTGCACCATCCACCGAGAGATGTCGCTGTTAACACTGTTGTACAGAAGTGAGTATCGTAGTTCGGCCGTTTGCACAGAGATGGCGCTGTTTTCAATATTGCATAGCCCACAAAAGTTAAAATCTCATTTGTCGCGAGAAATCTGTCGCGAGAACGGCAGAAAATGCTCACCCACAAAAGTGCCCAACGCGCCGTAAGAAGTTTTCACTTCAAAACACCGCATCAAAATCCGTTGCGTAGTTTTCAAGATCTAAGCATACAAATCTGCATACAAAGGGACATAGGGAAATAGGGACATAGGGACAGCGAAAAGTGACTTTATTTTATACTAGCGACCCGTCCCGGCTTCGCACGGCTATAATTATGCATGTGTTATACATATAAACCTTCCTCTTGAATCACTCTATCTATTTAAAAAAACCGCATTAAACTCCGTTGCGTAGTTTAAAAGATCTAAGCATACAAAGGGACGTAGGGACGGCGAAAAGTGACTTTATTTTATACTATGTAGTGATAGTGATAGTGATTACATTTTCCATGCGTTTGATAGTTACGCGTAGTTTGAGTTCTGTAGTTTTTTTACCAAAAGCAATGTCTTTGTTTCAGAGAGTATCTGGTCCCGATTCACCCACCAAACCCCGAGTCGTATTTTCGATGGGAGCACTGGAGACGTCGCTTGTGACTCATACAACTTATGGAGAGAAGATGTGAAGATTGCACACGATCTAGGGCTTGATTTCTACAGGTATTATAACAATAATATGACATAACAGGGTGATTTTTTTACGTGGGCTTTCAGGGCTATATCCTAAACTATAAGAGAAAGTAAAAATGCGGAAAGGAGCTGTATGCCCGATTTTGACCAAAAACTAACTGCATCATTAGATTTTTGAAAAACTCATTCCCAGCCAAAATCATAGCCAGTAATCGACTCTGTTGATTTTGCAAAAAAAGTAATAATCCTATATTTTTATACCAATGGATAGTTTAGAAGAGTGATGAGTATGAATGTAGAGGGATGGAGAGGAAGAGGACGACCGAAGAAAAGATGGATGGATTGCGTAAGACAAGACATGAGAGAGATGAATGTCAGCGATGAGATGACGACTAATAGGAGTGAATGGAAGAAGAAAACATACTGCGCCGACCACAAATAAATTGGGATAAGGGCAGGAAGATGATGATGAAGATGAGTTTTGCTGATAGAGATAAATTCTTGGAAACAAACATAACATGGCAAATCAAAGGAAATTAATAGGCCCTTTTTTAGTTTTCTACAATTTTCATCTTTCCGTCTCTGGCCAAAATAATAGCTTTTATGGGAAGTAATTATTTTGGACGTCACTTCTCTGTCCACCCTTTATATTTCAAATTTTAAATTTAATTCTTTATTGTAAAGTTCGCAGTAACAAGATGTCGATTAGACAAGTCTTCGCAGTATGGTATTTTCGCAGTAAAATCCTTTACGTTATATCGCAGTATCAATACGATAATTTAATAAAGGCGTCGCTGTATAGAGATATCGATGAAAAGTGTTAGAAGAAATAAAATTCGATGCAAAGTTTTTCGCAGTGACGTAGGTATCCCCTGTAAAAGTAGCTGAAATAAACTAGACGAGCAGTGTCATTGTGTAATTTTCTTAGCGGCGTAAGCGGCAGAACTAACTCTATGGTCAATGCTTTCACTTTTGCGAACCCTACTAAAGCTTAGCATCTAAAGTTATACCTAGAAAGATAGCCTTATGTACTGACTAATTCACCTTACTCATTATTTATTTTCTATACCAGTTTGACTTGTTTTACATTTGGAAGTGGTAACCGAATTAATTTAGTTTTGGATCCATTAAGTAATAAATAATTGGAAATGAACCAATCAACTATTCAAGAGATAGCATTGTTCACATCGCCTTTTAACCTTGAACACCAAGGGGGTGTCATCTGCGAACAATACTATTCTATGGTTGTCCCGTACAACGTAAGGTAAGTCATTTATATAAACTTAGAACAGGAAAGGTCTTAATATATATCCTTGAGGAACCCCCTATTGCAAATCAATGTGTTGTATGTGTTTTTAATTGTAATATTACTAATAAGTAATACCTATTTATATACAAGTTATATGTTAAAATGGGATATACTTTTAGGTTTTTAATAGTTGTAAAACACTTAATTTGTATTTACCTATTATAATTAACAAATACATTTGCAAATGGATGATAAATATTTAAATAGATGATGTAACTATCTTAAAATAAGTAATTTATTTTTTAATTATGGTAAAATATACATTACAATCAGCCATTACAGTTCAATGAAATAAAAGATATCTATTAATAAATCTATTAGATATTTCGTAACCACTAACATTTATTTTTGGTGACAAAGGCAAAAAATAACAATTTAACATCTAAATTGCAATCTTAAGTTTTCATTCTTCCGTCCTTTAGTTTTTCTTTCAGCAGATAGGAACTTATGTTAGATTTTTTTTTGTAAAATAATAATTTTGCGTGTTGTTTTTATGGTACAATAAAGTGTTTATCTATGTATCTATCTATCTATCCTTTTAACATTTTCATGGTAGCTAGGTTTTAAACTTAGATTTTCAGCAACATTATCGATTAGTACAATAATATAGACGATTTATATTTCTGCAAAATTAACAGGTTCGATTCTTGGCTTTGCTACCTGATAACTCTTCAAGCCACTATGGTCTGAGCTTCAGAATTGAACATCGTTCATAAATGTGTTGGAGGCATGCGCTGAGTAATTATCAGCTTTTATAAAATCAAGAAGGTCTGGCGGTAGGCGGGATCTTGGTCTCCATAGTAATTATTTTCCCGGGTCTTAATCGAATATTAAATAAAAAAACCAATAATAATAAAAATATAAATAAAAAATTGAATACAAATAGTGTGAGTTTAAAAAGGAATCTTGGTCTGGAATGGGTTAGGTACTTAATTTCCAAGTCTGTTTTTGGTACTTTGACCCCCCAATCCTCGAATCCTTCATAAACCACTCATTTCTTCAATCAAGATTGAATTATTAAACTATTATTAAACAACAATCGTTTTGAGGCTTGCAGAAATTGGGCCTATAAGGAGTCCACTAGAAACCCGAAAATATTCCAGAAGACTAGAGCCTTGTTGATCTGATAGTAATGTTCCCTAACTTCTGATTCAGAATCCATGAGTAATCAAAATAAATTGCGTGGTTTCACCTAAAAAGCCGATTGGAAGTTATTACTCCTCATCCAGTGATGCGTCATTAGCCTGGCGCGGTCATGACTTCGATGGGTGGCCAATTAGTAGTGTGGCAAAAATGTGTTTTCGTGAGCCCCTTCGTGCTTCGGAAGCTACGTTAAGCCGTTGGTCTCGGTTGCTACCTCTAGTAGCAGTCGTTAGGTCAAGTTAGATCCTTAGAGCGATTTGAAAATTCTAACAATAGGTAACCACTATACGAGAAGAAAAAAAAAGAAGAAGACGGAGGACATCCAAGAGGACAAAATTTAGTGAAATTACCATGTTCATCAGATTCTCCATATCCTGGCCACGTCTGCTCCCCACTGGTTTCCACGACATAATTAGTGAAGACGGCAGAAAGTACTACAGCGACCTGATAGATGGACTGCTGGAGAAGGGTATAGAACCCATGGGTACAATATACCACTGGGATTTGCCACAGAGACTGCAAGATCTTGGTAAGTCTTTAATTATATCTGTGTGAAAATTGTGAACAGTTATTGTCAATAATATTTCAGATGGATCAAAGAATTTTTTGGATTTATGGTTGAATTGAAGCCGTTACTATCCTCAAAGTATCCCCGAAAAAAGAGGCAAAAAGAGGGAATCTTGAATATCTCCGATCTGGTTTCGGTTATATTTTAAAGTTGGTCTCATAAAATGTTGGTCAAGATCTGATGGATCTTCGGGGTGATAAGCACAACAGCTCTTCAAAATTGCACTAACGTTTGTGCTGACAAAATCGCAGAACTATCGATTATAATCTTTAATAAGCTTTATTTCATGAATGTCCAGGTGGTTGGACCAACCCTCTAATAACAGACTGGTTCGCGGACTACGCTCGAGTGGTGTTCTCCCTATATGGCGACCGCGTTAACACCTGGCTCACCATGAACGAACCTCTTATCTTCTGCGACTTCGCATACAATATCGGGATCTTTCCTCCTGCTACAATAGATCTGGATTATGGATACTTCCTGTGCGTTAAGCATGTTAACTTGGCTCATGCTAAAGCATGGAGGGTTTATGATGAAGAATTTAGAGAAAAGTATCATGGTGAGTTTGTGAGAACTTCCAGACTACTACGGCCTGAAAACTGTCTTTGAATGTATTGTTCAACTATCGGTTAGAGAAAGGGCTAAAACTGATTCTATCGTCCAATGAGGGGTCTAGAACAGCCCAGAACATTATCTATAATATAGTAAGGGGTTTAGAACGGATTTTCGACTGAAAGTTAGGACAAGCACATTCCTTGGGGGTCTGGACTATATTAAGTGAATAAAAAAGTTTAACGTTGCGAGTTTCTTACAACAGTTCTGCATAAATATTTGTCAGTGTAGATAACAGCTTACTTAAACATTGAGCATTAGCATTTTAAGCATTAAGTTCAATTAGGTAAAGGTAGATTTTTTTTGTATTATTAAGTTTTAATTATATTTCAGGTAAAGTGTCATACACCAACGCGTTGACATGGTACGTTCCACAAACGCCAGATGATAAAGAACTTGCTCATCTAAGCAATTTGTTTATGGTATGGTAATTTCAGAAATTACATGATGAGTCTTTTTTTCTTTAAATATAATAGGTAATATAGATTTACAATATACATTTTCAGACCGGACTTTTTTCACATCCTGTATATTCCAAAGAAGGCGGGTGGCCTAAAGAAATAGAAATAATAATAGAAGAATATTCAAAGAGAAATGGATACAAACGTTCGATACTGCCCAAGTTTAGTGAAGAGGAAATACAATTGATAAAAGGTGACTTTTTGTTTTCAGATAATAATAAAGTTTTGGTCCACAAACAAACCCTAGACTTCTATAATATAAATTTAGTTGATTTAAGTACCGACTAATTACTGAATAAATCTACGAGTGATCAGAAGGCCAATTCTCGTAAATAACATTGTTCAAATTACATTTCAATATCATTTCGATTGCATTTCGATCACAAATAATACTCTCAAAGTAGCTCAAAACACCCTGAAAGTTAGCTTTTTGTAAAAAAAAACTGACTTTGAAGGTATCATTTGCAATCGAAATGCAATCGGGATAATATTGAAATGTAATTTAAACAATATTATTTACGAGAATTGGCCTTCAGATCATCTTATTCTTGAAATACAGACTCTTATAACTTTTAAACACGAGATAGACTAATTATCTTACTTTGCAACTAATCATCGACTAAATCCTATCACGAAAATTTACTGTGGTCCTGCCACGTAGTGACGTATTCCAGCAAAAAACGCTTGAATCATTCGAGAACTGCTCAAATCTTCAAAATGATTCCTCTTTCAGGTACCTTTGACTTCTATGCGTTAAACTACTACTTATCCCGGACAGTGAGACGAGCTGAACCGGGCGAGAAAGTCAATCAAGACATTTTCACTGGAATACCTCTTCTGGATGCGGTTATGGGTACAAAAGATGAGTGGGAAATTGGATGGGGCTTCCTTTTTTCGGTAACGTTAAATATTCAGGTTCTCAATTCGTCGCGTATATAAAAGAAACATTTTTTACATGAGCCGTGATAGCAAAAATCGGGCACGCAACTCTTTTCAGCATTTTGCGCTATGATTAAGTTAATCGTAGAGTAAAAATTAATTTGACTTAATTTGTAGGAAATTTTATGTAGAAGATTTTTGAGATATGAGCAAAAATCTGAAAAAAAGTACCTTCAAAAACTGAAAATATACATAGTGAGATTTTTAACTTGGGCCTTCAGGGCTATAAGAAACTTATAGCCCTGAAGCTCCCAAAGTATTGATTGTAGAATAAAAATTAATATGACAAAATTTGTAGGATATTTTATGTAGAAACTTTAAACTGAAATAATCATAATGCTTTTCGCTCAGACTTTTGAGATATGAGCAAAAATCCGAAAAAAAAAATTTCAGTGTTAACTAAAAACGTAAGAATGGAAGCGTTACTGGTCTTACAATAATGCCTTCTAATACCAAATTGCTATTATAACCTGAAGAGCCGGTAATGCCTTTTCTGAAGAAAAAAAAACACGGCTTGGACTACTCAATCTTTTCCTTAAATCCATTCTACTTTTTAAGGTTCCGTACTTCAAAAGGTAAAAAAAGGAACCCTTATAAGATCACTCTCTTGTCCGTCTGTTTTAAGATATATCCAGAAGGTTTACGAATAAATTTGAATTGGATCAAGCAACAGTATGGGAACATCGAGATCGTGATTGCGGAGAATGGGTACGCTGATAATGGTGAAACCCTTGACGATGATGAAAGGATCAAGTTTTTGAGGAACCATATGGAACAGGTAAGAATTAAAGTTTTTATTTCAAGCACTAGAGTAAGTCATGCTATGACTATATGATCGTGATCGAGGAGAAAGGGTACGCTGATTATGGTGAAAACTTTGACGATGATGAAAGGATCAAGTATTTGAGGAACCATATGGAACAGGTAAGAAATAGTGTTTTATGGCAAGCACTAGAGTAAGTCATGTTATGACTATATGATCGTGATCGAGGAGAAAGGGTACGCTGATCATGGTGAAAACTTTAACGATGATGAAAGGATCAAGTATTTGAGGAACCATATGGAACAGGTAAGAAATAGTGTTTTATGGCAAGCACCAGAGTAAGTCATGCTGTGACTATAAATGAACGTGATCGCGGAGAATGGGTACGCTGATCATGGTGAAAACTTTGACGATGATGAAAGGATCAAGTATTTGAGGAACCATATGGAACAGGTAAGAATTAAAGTTTTTATGACAAGCATTAGAGTAAGTGATGCGTATCCTATGACCAACTGGTCCGGGTGTGTGGAGGGTATGCGGTGTGTGTCGATGAGCTTCGTTCGATTCGTACTGCTGCAGGCGACAGCAGGTGAGAAATAGTTTCCGAGCCTCTCACGCCACGCAGCTACCTTGTCCCTCCGTACGCCCGGACCTGATGTGCTTGATTTGTACTAGTGCATGCCACATCGTCTCCTTACAGAATTAGTGTTCGGCCTGGAAAAAATCACACATATTCTTTGAAGGTAATGTTGTTAGATTTGGTCAAATCTAATATGACCAAACCTAAGCTGAGATGTGTTGAATGGTTCGTTTTCCATATTGAATATAGGTTGTTTGTTTGGACGATTTCTCGAATGCAGGGGAAAATTTACAAATCTTATCATTTTATATTTTTTAAGAAATTAAAAAATAACTCTTGTCTCAGATGGGATTAGTAGCAACTCGTCATTTTCGCAACTCGTCATTTTCGCAACTCGTCATTTTCGCGACTCGTCATTTTCTCAACTCGTCATTTTCGCAACTCGTCCTCATGATGTTCTTATAGATCAGCAATAGTCAGCATATCATGTCCAGGATATTCTCTACTTATCTTTGTTATTATTGCTTCAAATATTGTTTGAATTAAACGAAAATACAGGGTTGAATTGTGAATCAGCCTCCTGATGCGTTCGCGAGTACGCATGCTTTGTGCGTTTGTGAAAGAAGAAAACTTTAAATATCGCATAATAATGCGATCGCATAATAATAATAATGCGATTTTTAACGTTTTCTTCTCTCTTTTAAGAGGTAAATTTAACACGGGCTGAAGGCAAGTTCGTATTATCGACGGGCGAAAAGTGACTTCACTACATAGTATAAAACAAAGTCGCTTTTTCTGTCCCTATTTCCCTTTGTATGCTTAGATCTTTAAAACTACGCAACGGATTTTGATGCAGTTTTTTTTAATAGATAGAGTGATTCAAGTGGAAGGTTTATACGTATAATACATGCATAATATAGCCGTGCGAAGCCGGAGTGGGTCGCTAGTTATTTTATACTATGTAGTGATAGTGATAAATAGGTCAGCGTTTGACCACTATCTTACATAGCTACATCTTACACCGCATCGCACGCTCCCCTAGAAAATACCTATATGCTCGTGACTAAAATACCCCCAAATAAAAGAGGGCCTTCGAGGGACGCGAGTGAAGGTAGGAAGACAGCAGTGGTATAATAGTACATTGCGATACTAGTGTGGAAAGTTGATCATTACATAGAGGCGGTTTATGACGCGCGAGCGGAACGCGAGCGTGGCAAAAGCCGAGATGGAATGATCAATTCACACGTGTATCGTACGACGTTTTTTATCACAGTTGCGAATAAAAAAAAAGACTTCTTAAAATTTTAATAATAAAAAGTTTTTAAGAATTTTAGGTTATGTTTACTATTTTTTGTTAATTACACTCCCGAAAGGCTAGGCAAAAGACTTTTAACCTATACAGCGTCTGACATACAATATTTTTTTAGGGTTTTTTTCATTTGTTTTTGCGTCGGCGGTTAAAAACAGAATATAATGGTAAGGAAAAAATATATTTATGTACCTAAAGAAAAAACAAAATAAAAACAAAACTCAATTTTTAATTATTTTCAAAGACGTCATCACGTAATATTATCGTTCGTTATCAGACTTTAGAGACAACCTTTTGAAAAGAAGAAAAAAGGTACCAACAAAGAGTTTTAAGCCAGCAAGGCTTAAAAACTCTTTGGATGGTACCTTTTTCTATACATCAAAACAGTATAACCCAGATAAAGGAGATCATTCATGTTTCTAACAAAAAATACCCACAAAAAAAAATGGCGCCCAGTAATAAAAATTGTTTCTATCTTGTAGAGAATAACATTTTTAAACAATGTTTACTAAGGCAACAAAGAGCTACGATCAAAAATCGTTGAGTTATTTTACATTGAAAACCCAAAAAATGCATTTTATAGAGATCCGTTTGACCACTTTTAAGATCCCACTAAAACTTCTGAAAGGGTTGTTGGATATACCTATTTATATAGATATAATAAAAACAGACAAAGCTTATCCATTTACTACTTATTTTTATATTTTTTCTGTAGTAATATCTTAAAAGTGGTCAAACGGATCTCTACAAAATGCATTTTTTTGGGTTTTCAATGTAAAATAACTCAACGATGGTTGATCGTAGCTAATTGTTGCCTTAGTAAACATTGTTTAAAATGTTATTCTCTACAAGATAGAAACATTTTTTTTTCTGGCCGGCACCTTAAGTTTTGGGTACAATTTGAACGATGTCCTTAAGAATGTTTCATCTACTATATGTCATTAGCAGTAAGATACGTATTTGACATATCGGGATAACGTATTATTTTAGCACTAGTTGGATTTTTTTTTATCGCACGCGTGTATAATACGTTGCATTATGAGCCTAAAAGCGGTTTAATAAGATCCACTTTATGAGCAACTGTGATAAAAAAACTTTTCTGACCCGTCCTCGTTTTGTGACTGCACCGGCTTACTTGTTCTATGCTCTGTCACCAACGCATTGCAGTATTAACTATAGGATCCATTAAGGTGAAGTAGGACCTGAAAACCCTTATCCCTTTCCCACGCGCGCTGCGCTATGACTCTATCCCTTTCCCCCGCGCGCTGCAAAATGGCCGTTTTAACTGTTTTATGTAATTAAAAGACTAACATCTATTTTAGTGAATGTAATGATGTAAAATGTCTAATGAGCTTATGAAAATATAAATTTTGTACTTGTTTTTTCGTTACTCAAAAAATGTATTTTTTTTTGGATTTTCACGATTTTTTTCTATCGAGGCAAATCACTCTAATAGTGTTTCGAAGTGTATGACGATACAAAGCATTTCTTTACCTTTACGACAGTAGGTAATATCATTCTATGGATTTTAGTGGTTGATACCCAATATCTTTTTTTAAGACCTCTATCCTCCTCTACCTCTATCGCGCTTCTGATCATACTACCTCGTCTTAATTGTTATAAATGTATTGACCTCAGATGCTGCTTGCAATTCAAGAGGATGGTGTAAATGTTACCCACTATACCGTGTGGACACTTTTCGATAATTTCGAATGGATAGCTGGATACTTGTAAGTTGCCTTCTTAGTTTAATTTGTGTTTTCTCGTTACGTGTTTTGTTACTATATTTTTATGAAAGATGTCAAGAAATCGTCACTTTCCGTCCGGCACAAGAAAAATCACGTTACGTATGGTTAAAGACCACGATCACGCTAAGAACAATGTTATTTACGAGAATTTGCCTTCTGGTCTGATAAGCCTTTCTTTTTTCTTCTTTTTTTAAGGATTTTTTATATTTATAAATACATGACAGTTCCGTTGAGTCAAAACTTAACTCTACTAATAAAATCTCAAGAAAACAAAAGAAAATTCATCTTACTTATAGAACAAATAACTTAAACAGAGACACCTCCTACCAGAGACAAGCGTAAACACATTGCCTGAAAACAAAAAAAAAGTTTCTCTGCCTGCTCAGAGCATGGACTCGCTAACACTCAAAAAGGCCCCCACATCACTAAGATTTAATCCTAGATCCCTGACCAGCTCTTTCCTATCATCCTCGTATTTGACACACTCAGCTAATAGATGCTGCACAGCACATCCCCTATAACACCACACGTCATACAGTTCGGTGAAGGAACTTTATTCATAAGGGCCGCAAACCTGATTAACGGAACATGTCCAGTCCTTAACCTAAGTCCTGTTACAATTGCTTTTCTACCCAATCTGGTAGCACAGACCCATGAAGTGCGAGGAGGCTGACATTGTATTGTCTTGTACCAAATTCCTTTTGTACTTGACCTCAAATCAAAGTACTCGTTCCACACTTCCTTCTTCAGTAGACGGTTCATGCTGGTCCACCATGTGGATGGTGGGTGACCTCTGCCTCTTTAGCATTGAGGGTGGTTTAGGTCTTGTTTGAACACCTGGACGACCCAGTTGGCACAATGGTCACAATGCCGGACTGCCAAACACAGGGTTGCGGGTTCGATTCCCGCCTCAGACAAGTCTTTATGCTTAGATATTTGTCTGTGGTCTGGTTGTTTTTATGTATTATAAGTACTTATATATTTACAAAAGAAAAGTATTTAAGTAGTATATTCGTTGTCTAGCACCCATAATACAAGTATAGTTACTTAGCTTGGGGCTAGATGGCGATGTGTGGAATGTCCTGCAAAATTTGTTTTTATTTATTTATTAATACTCTTCATGTTATTTCTTTTTCTTTCTTATAACCATACATAACTCCCTTGTATTTACGTAAATTCTTTTGATCTGTTTCCAGGGCTAGGTTTGGCCTATATGCCGTCGACTTCGAGTCCCCTCAACGCACACGGACTCCTCGTGCCTCAGCTGGCTACTACGCAAACATCATCAAAACTAGAACCTTGGACGTACCCAGGAGTCGTGTTGATAATGAATTATAATTATGGTTTTAGAAAAGTGGAAAATAGAGCGACCGGCTTTTTGTCCCAGCGACTCAGTCTCGCTATTCAGCGAGGGAATGCTGCTAGCATTTTGGAGACAATGCCTCGGGAAGGTGTAGCCGAAGGCTTTCTCTTGTTTTAATGTTAGGGCATCAATTGGTCACTTTAATAAGTATTGTAATTTTATTATTTCTTTTGTTTTGTTTTATATTTCATGTCTTGGGGTATTGCTTGGCTTAATTTTATATTTATTTTGTTTAATTTGTGTAATTTAATTTATTTTTATTAATAAGTTTGTTATTTGTAATTCTAAAATTATACGAAGAAGTTAATGTTTTACTTTATTACTTATCATAATCATAGCACCCTGCTTCACATAATTTTGTATCGGAAACTCCGCCCAGACCACGACCTGTAGTGGTCTACGTGGAAGTCACTCCACCGACTATGGTCCCAAGGAGGCCGCTGCAGACAAAATATGAGCCGTGGGGTTTTGCCTTCGCTGTGACTGTGGGGCTCCAACACAATCCATGCATCACCTCCTCCAATATCCACTGTGCCCCAACACCTGCATGTTGGAAGACCTAAGTAAGGTTAAGGCGAAATATCGGTCATACACAATTTGAAGGCTGTATGTACCCTGACACGTACAGAAGAAGTTCAGCTATTAACGTCTTCCCGGGGGCATAGAGGATCCGTGAGACCCTCCGATTTTAGTTCAAACTAGCGACCCGCCCCGGCTTCGCATGACTGTATTATGCGTGTACTATATCTAAAAACTTTCCTCTTAAATCACATTATCTATTAAAAAAAACCGCATCAAAATCCGTTGCGTAGTTTTAAAGATCTACATAGGGACATAGGGACGGCGAAAAGTGACTTTATTTTATACTATGTGGTGATTAGCGCTCATCTTCTCCCCTAATCTAGGGGAGAATGAGCGTGAAAATGTCCGTTGAGAGTAGGGGATCCGTTAGGGGAGACGTTGAGCGTCAACCGAAGATTGCATCATGTTTACGTACATAATATTATAGACACAATATGAACCCGGTTGGGCACTACAATAATATTATACTTAATATGTACATATTAAACTTATTGCTATTCAATAATTAATAGTAGATTATGCATCAAGGGCATAATGCAATGTCTTATGTTGTGGGTGGCATATTGAACCCCGAGTGTAACGAGGGACTCTCGGGTTAACTCCCGAGCGGAGCGAGGCAGTCCAAAGTTAACTCCTGAGCGAAGCGAGGGAGTTATGTAGAGTCCTGAGTGAAGCGAGGGGTTCAAGCCGCCCAAGACGAAGACATGCTTTATCCCGAGGTGCATACTCTACTTTTCATACCGTCAGTCCAATTTTTTTTTAATTCTTGTGGTGGCCAGTTCCCTACTTGAAAAAAATCCAGTTCAAAAAAAAAGGGGCAATTGCAATGAGATGGTAGCATGATGGTAAATATGTGGTAGGTTTTATAGGCAAAACCTATTTGCTTAAACCTAACGTAACAATCAAAATAAAAAACATAAATCGTGGCCTGCTAGATTTTTGTAGACCAATCAAATGACTTATTAAGAATAAAACCTATTTGCTGAGACCTTCAAAATTAAAACCAAGTGTTTTCACACGAATTTCAACGTTCCAAATTCAAATCACTTTATTCCCTTGGGAGTTTCATACAACATTATCTCCCTTGGGAATAAAGTCTTGCTTTAAGTTGAGGTTAACACAAAAGATCCCATTGGGTCGAAGTGTTGCTGGCTATTTGTCAGCCCCCAATAGATAAGATAAGTTGAGGTTAATAGGGCTTTAATCCGTGATTAAAGTGCTGCAGGTGTGAAAATTAAGTATATATTTTATTAATATATTAACATGAATTATTTCTTTTAATGTTTAGTAATTTAGATATCATAGGTTCCCAATGGGGCTGGGCGTTGGAGCTTATCGTTGGGGCAGTAACGGGTCCTAAGGCAAATGGGGGGGGCGTTATTTTATTTATTTTATTTTATTTTCATAGGAAAACATACAGTGATATACAACTAAGGATAAAAAGAAAGATAAAGCACAACACCATTTACACGTTTTCGCATATTAACACTACATAAACTTGTTTCACCAAAGAGAACAGGAAATCTACAATAGCAAAGCAGACAATAACGAAACAGATAGGACCAGTGAAGAAACATAATATTACCTAGCATTATTAAAAAAAGAAGAACTAGTAACAAGACAAATATAAATATAAAATATAAATATTTAAAGGTTGAAAAACAAATAATAAAATATCTACCTAAATATATATATATATATGTACATATACCATAACAAATCAAGTTTATACTGAAAAACATTAACTAGACAACAAAAGAAAAACACAATCTGTTTGAAAAAGGTTATTGGGGAAACGCATTCAACCACTGCCTAGTTAAGGTGTTTTTAATCGAATCAATAGATGTATTGAACAAATCAATTTCTGAATAGTTGTCAACCATCTCATTTATTAATTTTGCAGATCTTACAAAGAAGGAGTTTTTTCTGTAGTTGGTATAACTTTTAGGAACCTTCAACAAAATATTTTTCCTACAATCTCTCAAATACAGCCTAACAGATCTATTTGGAACTTGTAAACTAATTTGTGATAGCAAATACGGGGAATCAATTTTAGCCTGCGCTACCTTAGCATAAAAAGCGACGTCAGCAATTTGACGCCGCTGCTTGAGCGGTAAGATATGTTGTCTTCGACATCTACTCTCATAGTCAAAGTCGTACTTATTGCACTTAAATTGTAAGTATCTCATAAAGCGCGCCTGCACCTTTTCTAGTCTATCAATATCACCTACATATCGCGGGCCCCAAACCTGAGAACAATACTCAAGGGTACTGCGAACAAAAGAGCAATAAAGAATTTTAATAACTTTGATACTAGAGAACTGCGAGCACAAACGCTTAACAAATCCCAATGACTTCTTAGCTTTCTTAACAATATTGTCGATATGCCTGTCATAACTGAGCCTACTATCGTGTAAGACACCGAGGTCCTTAATCTCATCGATAACTTTTAGCTGAGAACCTTTAAGATAATAATTGTAATTCAGTATGTTTGTTTTCCGAGTAAAAGTAATTGCATAACATTTTGAGACATTCAGATCTAGTTTGTTTTGCCGACAGTAAGCTTCGAATCTACGCAAGTCATACTGCAAAAGTTCGCAATCACCAGAACACTCAATTTTTCTAAATATCTTCATATCATCCGCATAGAGAAGAAACTTGGAATTCAAGAAGCAGGAGCCAACGTCATTAATAAAAATATTAAATAACAAAGGTCCTAGTAAAGAACCTTGAGGCACCCCTGATGGAACAGTATTCCACGATGAAGAAAAACCTTTAACAACTACCTTCTGGGACCTGTTCTCAATATAAGATGAGAACCATCTGAATAAATTGCCATGTATTCCGGCAGCGAGCAGCTTCTGCAAGAGAATAGAATGGTCTAACCTATCAAAGGCCTTACTGTAATCGGTAAAAACAGCATCTACTTGGCCACCAGCATCCATGGAAGAGGTCAGATAATCCGTAAAAGTTATTAAGTTTGATGTAGTCGAACGATCTTTTAAAAATCCATGTTGTTCCGAAATGAAAGTAGATTTTAGAGAATTATAAAGTTGGTCATGCACAATACGCTCAAAATTTTTCGCAAATATACATAGCTTAGATATTGGTCTGTAATTTTTTATATCACTTTTATTACCATTTTTGTGCACTGGCGTGATGAACGCTGACTTCCAGATCTTGGGAACAATACCTTCATTTAATGATCTTTGAAAAAGTATTGTTAAGGGTATGGCAAGGTGCTGGTGGCATTTGACTATAAATAACGGAGCAATATTGTCAGGACCCGGCCCTTTAGATAGGTCAACCGATTTTAGAAGTTTCAGGACAGACACAGAGTTAATTTCTATAGTATTAATTGTACTCATATTAGTATGTAAATTATTGATATTATTGCGTGTATCCTGATGTGCATACGCTGTGGGACTGAGAAAATTTGACTGAAAGTATTCAGCAAAATATTCACAAATTGTATTACCTACATCCGCTATCTGTCCCTCATAAGTTAGAGTAGACGGCAATGAGTTAGCACCACATTTATTAGAGTTAACAAATGTCCAAAAACTTTTAGGATTATCAGTAATACACCTTTCCATAGTATTAATATATGACTCATAAAGGTCTCTCTCCAAATTTTTAGCTCTTTTTCTAAGTAGCGAAAAAGTTTCATAGTCACAGGTATTACCATAGATCCTATATTTATGCAGAAATTTAGATTTTTCTTTTAAAAGTTTCCTAAGCGGTGCGGAGTACCAGGATGGAAATACATTAGAATTAACATATTTCTGTGGAACGTATTTATTAAATTATTCATAAAGTTGACCGTAAAAACGTTCAATAGCCGTTTCTAACGGAGTACAATATAGACAGTCATTCCAGTCAATGCTATGCAAAGCCAAGTTTATTTGATCAAAGTTTCCTGCATGGTATAGGTATTTCAGTCTAGGGCTGGACTTAAGAGATTCTATATTTAGAGAGCAAAATTGTATATGAAGAGATTTATGATGCGCATCCTCTGTTACTAAGGGGTCAGGACAATGAAATATAGATAGATCAGTGTTACATAAAACCCAATCCAAGGCCCTGTTATTTATGTTGTAACAAAAATTATATTGATTTAAATTAGAATCAAGTAATGTATCAAAAAAATATATTTGTGCATCACCTTGAATACCCGATGGTTCCGAATAGCTACCATGATTCGAGCACCAGTTGATGTCCCTCATATTAAAATCCTCAAGGATAACAAACACATCCTCAGGACAAGTATCCAGGGCAAGAGATAATTTATCTGTAAAATTAGACAGCTGAGAGTTAAAGCTGAAACCAAAATTCTCCTCAATTAAATATAAAGAGCAAAAGTGTATCTTAACATTACATCCCTTAGACCTTACAATGACCGTGACCCAGATATCCTCAGCAGAGGAACTCCACCCGGGGCGGGCCACTGCAACGAGTTCACGTCGAACAGCTATAAGTACCCCACCACCTCTGGTTTGTCTAGTGGCAGATAAATCCCTATCACGCCTCCACACCACATAACGGTCATCAAATAGCTCACTGTCCGCAATACCCCCCCACAGCCAAGTCTCAGTTAAAATTATAATATCATAACAATTTAAGAGTAGGTTTCTCTTAAACTCATTCGTTTTGGTTCGCAGCCCTCTAGTATTTTGATAGTACATCTTTAAGTTTGACGTAGCCATTTCAATATAAAAAACAAAAGCTCAAAAATAACTAGTTTAAAAAAATAAAATATTAAAAATGGCATAGAAAGCAGCGTCATTAATGACTGTACTAAACAGCTGTAATGAGAAATAACCCCAAATAATGTTTTATCCAAAAGATTGCAATTAAAATCAAAACAAAACAATAGTAGTTGCATTAAATAAAAACTTAATAAATTGCATAAAAAACAAACACAAAATAATAGTTTGTTAATAATTTGCAACAATTGGGGTAGAATAAAAATAATGTCAAGCGCTCGATCCATCCAATCTGCAAGCAAGTATGATCGGCAACTCAGCGATATGCAGGCGATAATGACCGGTATAGCGATACTACTGTATACAAATCGGCGCGGTAATAGTGTGCATACAAGCGTACTTACGGGTTTAAGCTGGTTGTAGGCTCCGTAAAGAATATGTTTACGATCACAAATACAAAAGATTCGAGTAATGAATGCGTTTCTCAAACTTTGCGCTGTAGAATGCAAATAGTCAAACAATATTAATGCATAATAGTTGTAGTAAACAAAATTTAAAAGTAATAGATTGACTCGTCCCTCTCCCCGATCACGTATAACATAGTTTCTCAACCTATGAGATGATAGTAATGAGCAAGTAAATAATATACAATTGACGAAGGCAATGTAGCAACCTTTGTAACAACAGAGGTTAATAAACATTAAACAATTTTCTTTAGGTCCTTCTCGTCTTTTATAAAAAACACCGGGGATGTATCCGATTTTCTAGCCATTATTTTACAATGCTTAACCCAAACGTACTTAAAATCGCATTCTTTAGCCAAAGACTTAGCCTTGGTAAGCAAAGTTTTATTGTACTGAGTTAAGTGGTCATTAATATAAAAACTTCCGGCGCTATCCTTAAAACCGAGATCTACCAACTGACATTGCTTCAGTCTTCGCGCAGATGCAATCAGTTCCTCCTTTTTGTACCGGTTGTTTACGGCGATTATAATCGGTTTATCAGCATTAGGCACGCGCGTTGGTATGCGTGCAATATAATTGATTTCGTCCCTTTTTATTGATATGCCACACAACCTCCCTATCCCATCTGCAATGTCGTACAGATTTTCATTTTTCTTGACAGGTATTCCTCTGACCTCAATATTGTTGGCTCTGGCAAATTGGTCTCTGTCCTGCAGTTCCCTAGCTAGCTTAGTCAACTCATCGCGCAGTGTCGGTACTTCATTGGCCACTTTCTCCACCTTCGCTACCCGAGTCTCTAATCCCTTCACAGTTCCCGAAAAATCACTGATCAGCTGATGAGCCATTTCCAACGAATCCTTTAGGGAACCAAGTTCCATTTTGATGGATTTGACATCATCGACCAGTGAAGCCAGTGGGGCTAGCTGGAAGACGATTTTATTAAGCTGCTCCTGCATCTTGTCCAGTTGAGCGGGCAAAGGCGAGGTCGCTGCCGGAGATAGCGGTAGGCTGGACTTGCACTTAGGGCAACGCCATACGTTCTTACGTTCACCCAGCTTACGGTAGCCGGCTTCAGTGACTCCAGAGCACTGGAAGTCATAATGCTTCTTGCAAACAGTGCAGACTGGTCCGTCGGTGTGTTGACCACCACAGCTCGCACAAATAAACATTATGGCAGAAAAGAACACCAAAAAATATAAACTAAGAAAAACAAAAGTTTGAGCAACTCTGGTATTTGATGAAACAAGCGTGCGTATTCTAATAGACCCGAGAGCCGACTGGGTTATGACAGTGAAGATAGCGGTCGCTGCGTACCTACCTACCTCATTAAAAATTAAATATTATCATGCGAAAATAAAATAAGTAGGTACCTATAGAATTTTTTTTTCTAAATATTTTCATTAAAAACATTTTATCTTGCCGTCTGAACTGAATTAAATTTGGTTTTTTGACGTGATAACGATTAACGACGGTTTTTTTCCATCAATTTTTAGACGTCACTCACAAAAAAGTGTCATAGTAATATTGTGTGACGTCATTGTCACGTTCCGGTGATGACGTCACACAGCAATAATAATATCGCTCATCTGGGCGTCAACATAGTACCTAACGAGTGACGAATAGAATACTTATTATAGTAAAAAATTAAAAGGAAAAAAAACTAAAAAGAAAAAAATAATAAATGAAAAAGATACAATTTTTCATCGGTTTCATACTTCATAGACAATATTTTTGGAACGATAGTTCCTTATCGCGCGTTGTCGTGGTTGTGAATGAGGGCTAGACGGAAAAAATTCTTACGAAAAAGTTGTCACGACACTTTTTTATTGTAAGCTGTGCGGCGTCGCATGTTTCTCTGTCTGTCTCTCTCTCTCTTATAGAAAGCAAGCCAGATATTTTCATTTCTATTTCGCATTGAACAGTGTGGTGTCGCGACTTATTAAAAATGTCGTTACAACTTTTGGTCTTAAAAGTGTCGTTACAACTTTTGGTCTTAAAAATGTCGTTACAATTGGTCTTAAAAGTGTCGTTACAACTTTTGGTCTTAAAAATGTCGTTACAACTTTTGGTCTTAAAAATGTCGTTACAACTTTTGGTCTTAAAAGTGGCGTTACAACTTTTGGTCTTAAAAGTGTCGTTACAACTTTTAGTCTTAAAATTGTCGTTACAACTTTTGGTCTTAAAAGTGTCGTTACAACTTTTGGTCTTAAAAGTGTCGTTACAACTTTTGGTCTTAAAAATGTCGTTACAACTTTTGGTCTTAAAAGTGGCGTTACAACTTTTGGTCTAAAAAGTGTCGTTACAACTTTTGGTGTTAAAAGTGTCGTTACAACTTTTGGTCTTAAAAGTGTCGTTACAACTTTTGGTCTTAAAAATGTCGAAAGGAACTTCGTTCCATCCGGGTGTCCCTTGACACCTCTCTAGTTTTTTTATACTAATTTTGATGATTTGTCTTGCCTAGTTTGCTTTAAAAAAAAAATAATAAATGAAAAAGATACAATTTTTCATCGGTTTCATACTTCATAGACAATATTTTTGGAACGATAGTTCCTTATCGCGCGTTGTCGTGGTTGTGAATGAGGGCTAGACGGAAAAAATTCTTACGAAAAAGTTGTCACGACACTTTTTTATTGTAAGCTGTGCGGCGTCGCATGTTTCTCTGTCTGTCTCTCTCTCTCTTATAGAAAGCAAGCCAGATATTTTCATTTCTATTTCGCATTGAACAGTGTGGTGTCGCGACTTATTAAAAATGTCGTTACAACTTTTGGTCTTAAAAGTGTCGTTACAACTTTTGGTCTTAAAAATGTCGTTACAATTGGTCTTAAAAGTGTCGTTACAACTTTTGGTCTTAAAAATGTCGTTACAACTTTTGGTCTTAAAAATGTCGTTACAACTTTTGGTCTTAAAAGTGGCGTTACAACTTTTGGTCTTAAAAGTGTCGTTACAACTTTTAGTCTTAAAATTGTCGTTACAACTTTTGGTCTTAAAAGTGTCGTTACAACTTTTGGTCTTAAAAGTGTCGTTACAACTTTTGGTCTTAAAAATGTCGTTACAACTTTTGGTCTTAAAAGTGGCGTTACAACTTTTGGTCTAAAAAGTGTCGTTACAACTTTTGGTGTTAAAAGTGTCGTTACAACTTTTGGTCTTAAAAGTGTCGTTACAACTTTTGGTCTTAAAAATGTCGAAAGGAACTTCGTTCCATCCGGGTGTCCCTTGACACCTCTCTAGTTTTTTTATACTAATTTTGATGATTTGTCTTGCCTAGTTTGCTTTTGTGCAGTGCCCCAATGCGGGGTGCACTAGTTTTTGTCTATTGTCTTTTTGTAAATATTACTTTGTAATTATTTTTTACTTTGTAATATTTTTATTTAATAGATAGAGTGATTCACGAGGAAGGTTTATATGTATAATACATGCATAATATAACCGTGCGAAGCCGGGGCGGGTCGCTAGTGTTTAATAATTGGAACTCAATTCATTGAGTGTTGTGCTGGTTTAAGTGCCCCCGAGACGATCAATCGCGATTGTCAATTCTACGTGATTGATCGTCTACCAGTGTGATAGAAGCGATTGTCAATCGGTACTACGCGATTGAAGTCGATTGTAAGAATATTTAATTGAAGCTCCGATTAATGCAATCGATTGATCGTCTTTCTGTGTGATTGACAATCGTTCGGACATTCGTGCTTCGAACGCTGAATAGGAAACATGTCCGATCTAGCCGAAATAATTGAAGAACTGATGGAAGCTCAAACAATCAGACTTCAATCGCGATTGATCGTCTCGGGAGGCCTTTAGACAATTCGAGACGTGGAAACAATAAAAAATTGTCATCTTTAAGAAAAAGATTCATTTACAAACTTATCACACAACATGTGAATTTAACAATAATTTTCCATGCAATAACAATTTAAACAAACAGACAGACATACGGACAAGAAAGTGATGTTATAGGTGTTCCTTTTCTACCTTTTGAGGAACGGAACCCTAAAAATTAAGCTAAAACCGAAAACTATTTGCTTGGTTCCTTGGTTTCATTGGCTGACCTGATGTCAGCTAATAACAACGCCAGGGACCTGGCAGCTCACTGGAGTGGGCGGGTCTGGCACTACCTTATTAATTCCCCCCTTTAATTTGTGCTATCGATACGAAGAAGAAGAAGAAGGTTCTTTAATGCGCCTTAAAACTTCCTTCATTTAAAATCGGATAAAAATGTACAAAGTACCTAGATTTTTCCACGTGATACTGGCCGAAATTGCACATCTTGTCAGCAGAAGGCCATAAAGAATAAATTGATTGATTCTTTTATGTTATTATTATTATTATTTTTTAATATAACTGGGTAGTTGTTATTTGATAGGTAATTTGATTCTTTTACTTTTATATATTAATTGTATGTTTATGTAAGTGCAACGCAGTATTTAAGTATGTTTAAAATATATTTTAACTACTATAATTATGTATTTATTTCCTCTTTTCTCTTGGTGACCAATAATATGACGAAACCGTTTCCCTGGGAGCGGAAATGTCACGCACAGGGTGCGGCCGGAAGACCAGCGCTGCAGATGTGCGTGCGTATCTGCAGCACATGCCGAGGCTTTACCCATTCGGGCAACACACGACTTCTCAGATACTTGTTTTTACTTATTCTTCGTGTATTTATTGTGTTTTTTATTTTTAATTGTATTTATTTCTCTCTGCAACTATCTCATAAGTACCTGCTGTTTCTCATTTGTTTCACTTTTCTTATTTTTGTGTTTGTTATGTCGTGTGTTTGTCTGAATAAATTATATTCTATTCTATTCTATTCTAAATTAAATTGATCAAAATGTAGCACTCTATGTTGAGCGGCCGATATTTGCATATCTATCTCTAAATAAATATGTAGATATTATAAAAGCAATTACTAGTTAATTAATTATTGTATTTTACCTATGTAAATATTATGTACATAGGCATGATACAGGTAACTTGCCTTCCACATTCCACCGTGTTTTTTTCTTACATAATTGAACAAACACGAGGTGCTTGTAGTTACAACGATGTGGTTATCTGGCGCAGTCATTTTCAGGTATTTGCTTCTTATAATTTACGTTTAAATTATTATAGATTAGCTGCGCCCGCGGTTTCCCGCGTAAATCCCGTGGGAATATCGGGATAAAAAGTAGCCTATGTTATTTCCAATGAATCAATGTATCCTCATACCAAGTTTCATTAAAATCGGTCCAGTAGTTTCGGAGCCTATTCGTTACAAACAAAAAAAATCTTTCCTCATTATAATTAGTGTAGACAGATGTGGAAATTAGCGAATTTTTTTAGATCGTCTTTCGTTTTTTCCTCTGATCCGAGATTGTTGAATAAATCTTAACGATATAGGAAAATATCAGCTATTCGGGTCCCCTGGGGATGGGGAGCACGTAAGACTTTCCGATCTAACTGGTCGTGCAATTTGGTTCCACACTTCCCGAAATGTAAAAAGGTTGCATTTGACCACTATCTCACACGATGATAAGTGACGATACAGTCTAAGATGTAACACGCTTTCCTAAAAGATACGCTTGTGACTCTAAAGACCCTAGGAAGACGGTAGTGAAACAAAAAGATTTCGGTCCCTCGAAGCGTGTTTTGCATCAGTTGTCTTGGTTATATGACAGAAGAATGGAGAGGGTAATGGTAAAATTAGGTCCTGCAGTTCTGTTCCATATTTCCCAAAAATATCCGTTAAAGATCTACAATCTTGTCACCTTCATTTCACATAACACCCTGCTTTTTACCCTTAGTATTCTGATGACATCATCATGGAGTAAGATGGTCTTCCCACCAGGGTTCAAATTTGGAGCAGCTACCTCGGCGTACCAGGTTGAAGGTACAGCTAATATAAGTGGTAAGTCTGATGAAGAAATCTGTTTCATGCACGAATTTGAAAACTGGGATGAAACTTTGGGTGAGTTCCTTACAAGGGTGCTGATCGCTCACTGGTCAGACGTTCACGTTTACTGTGTCAGTGGCACTATTTATCCATTTATTTTAGACGTGATCACGTTAAGTAAATTGATGGAACACCTGCATTCACACAAAAGTGTCATGTTCTGGTAACATGACGTGTCCCGTTTTCTGAACAAGACGCGTGACGTCATGGTGACATGAGAGTATTTAATAATAATATCGTTCATCTGGGCTTGTGTTATGGTGACGAGTAACGAATACAAGACTTATTTATACGAAAAAAAGAAAGAAAAAATATAAAGGATTAACAAAAAAAAACTCTATTTTTCATCGTTTTCTTATGACGTTATCACGTAAAATTATCGTCCGTAAACTTACAGACAATAGTTTTTTCATATGTCAGTTCTTTGCATACTAGATCCAAAGTAGACCTGACCTGGATTTACCAGAATCTAAGCAGATTTAGAAATACTTGATGTTGAATTCCTCAAGATCTGTATTTGCCAATATCTTTCTCAATCTTTGTTTTAGAGAGTATCTGGTCACAATTCACCCATCAAACTCCGAGTCGTATCGAAGATGGCAGCACTGGAGACATCGCTTGTGACTCCTACAACTTATGGAGAGAAGATGTGAAGATTGCACACGATCTAGGACTTCATTTCTACAGGTAGATATAAGATCCTGGTATTCCATACACAAAGTCAACTGTATTTTTAGGATTTCGTGCGCTTGTGTTATGGGTGCTAGGCAACGGATATACTACTTATATACTTTTCTATTGTAAATATATACTTTTAATAAGTACATAGAAACAACCAGAAGGCCAATTCTCGTAAATAAAATTGTTCAAATTACATTTCAATATCATTTCGATTGCATTTCGATCACAAATAATACCCTCAAAGTAGCTCAAAATACCCCCAAAGTTAGCTTTTTGTAAAAAAGAATTGACTTTGAGGGTCTCTTTTGCAATCGAAATGCAATCGGAATGATATTGAAATGTAATTTAAACGATGTTATTTACGAGAATTGGCCTTCAGATCACAGACAAAGATCTAAGTATAAATACTTGTCTGAGACGAGAATCGAACCCGCAACCCTGTGTTTGGCAGTCCGGCATGATGACCATTTTTGATCTTAGCGGTAATGTTCCCCAACTTCAAATCCAGAGGTCTTAACTACGAACCACGACCGTACAAAAACGGCTTCCGTGCATTCATGTGATTAAGTCAAGCAGTTTGAGACAAACAAGTTAACAAATCTAAGCGAGAGTTAACCCATGTTCATTAGATTCTCCATATCCTGGCCACGTTTATTCCCCACTGGTTTCCACGACACGATTAGTGAAGATGGCGTCAGGTACTACAGCGACCTGATAGATGGACTCCTGGAGAAGGGCATAGAACCTCTTGTTACTATCTACCACTGGGATCTGCCACAGAGACTGCAGGATCTTGGTAAGTCTTTAAAGGTATCTATAATCAATCAATAAAACACGTAAAGGGAAAATTACGGAAAATAAAAAAGTTGAAAATTAAGGTATATGTTGGTATTTACAAGTTTTCGCAAAAATCTTAATTTGCCCATATCTTTTGATTGTGTTAAGTCAGGACCTTGATTTATATACACCTAATAGGGACTATATACTTCAGTATCTGGTATAAATTTCAATTTGCTAAGTCCACTCGTTCCTGAGAAAATCTAAAAATATTTATTATATTTGTCAATGTGGGCAATCAGAAAGTTTGAAATGGGATTGGAACAAATAAGCCAGAACAGCAACAAACTGGACACTTCCTCGGCGAGACGACTTCGACCCAGCTAGCCAGCTTGGTCGGAGGTGGCCCAAAACCGCGATCAATGGAGGGTGATGGGGGAGACCTTTGCCCAGCAAATTTTTAATTAGGGAAAAATTAGGAAATGAGAATGAGAGAGAGAGTTGAAAGTTCCCTTTGTAAATTCACGATATTTATTCGTCAGAAATAATAATTTGTTTAACTTTATACCAGACTCTTCAACACAAACATCAGAGTCCATTTGTCAATAGGCAGAAAATCAATTAGTAAATATTCTACATTATCTTTCATTTCATGAATATCCAGGTGGTTGGACCAATCCTCTAATAACGGACTGGTTTGCTGACTACGCTCGAGTGGTGTACTCCCTCTATGGTGACCGCGTCAACACCTGGATCACCATCAACGAGCCCCTGGTCTTCTGCCACATGTCGTACCATTCCGGATCTTTTCCTCCTGGTATAATAGAGCCGGATTACGGATACCTCCTGTGCATTAAGCATGCTACCTTGGCTCATGCTAAAGCATGGAGGATTTATGATGAAGAATTTAGGGAAAAGTATCATGGTAAGTTTATTGGTAGCTCTTAGGAAGTAATAGTACGGGATCCCTTTAAGAAAAACCTTCACCTAGCTGATTAATGGATGAAAAATATTTTATATCACACTAGCTGCTCCCCGCGGTTTCACCCGCGTAAGCCCCGATCCCGTGGGAATATCAACATTAAAAGTAGCCTATAGCCTATAACCAGTAGTTCCTGAGATTAGCGTGTTCAAACAAACAAACAAACTCTTCAGCTTTATAATATTAGTATAGATTTAATAGGTCAATAAATATTAAAAAAGGTTGCATAAAAAAATTCAGTCCAAAATGATTTATTAACTATTTTTTTTAGACTTCACTACATAGTATAAAACAAAGTCGCTTTCTCTGTCCCTATATCCCTATGTATGCTTAAATCTTTAAAACTACGAAACGGATTTTGATGCGGTTTTTTTAAATAGATAGAGTGATTCAAGAGGAAGGTTTATATGTATAATACATGCATAATATAGCCGTGCGAAGCCGGAGCGGGTCGCTAGTTAATTTATTAAGCAGACCAGTGCAAATGAGTAGAATCGATTTACCTGCCTACCCAACAGTTTTGACGGAAAAAAATAGTCAAAAATAGTCAATAGTATGCATATTGTATAAGCTACATACTTTCGATTGATAAGGAATTTGTCGATGAACCAAACCAGTGATATACTAAAAAATAAATAAATTGTAAATTAATTATATTCTAGACTGAAGTTTTTTAGACAATCCATTTGCAATATATTTAATGACCTATTTAATATTATAAAAAATACTTTTCTCTAATTAGTCAGCGAGGCGAAGGTCGTTCTTACAGGGATCTTAGACTACGGACTCGTAAATTAGGTAGGTACAGTATGGGTCATAAGTAAATGATCAGTTTGCTACAATAATACTATCAACAAGTAGGTATTGGAGTTACGACCTTCTTCTAATAGACGTTATACACAAACTTAAATACTTTAATTAAAAGTACTCAGTGTGATTATTATTTTCAATGTGTGTGTTTAGTTGTGTGAGTGGTATAAGCCGGCACCCGCTACACCAACCTACGTGGGTTCGATTCACACAAGTTACGTTGTTATAATGTTCAAATAGTGCTGCACAGGATTGTAAACGTTACGGTGGGCCGAGGCTTTTGACCGTGGATTGTACTGCCTTCAAATGTGAACGTGTATTGTTTATCTGCCTTATTAAACAACATAGGCATATTACGTAACTTTGAAAATATTTCGAAACAGGTTTTTGTTATCATTATTTTGTAATTAATTACATTTCAGGTAGAGTGTCTTACAGCAACGCGTTGGTATGGTTCGAACCACTAACGTCCGATGATAAGGAACTCGCGGAGCTCAGTAACTTGTTTATGGTAAGCTTTATTGAGAACTAGCTGCGCCCCGCGGTTTCACCCGCGTAAGTCCCGATCCCGTGGGAATATCGGCATAAAAAAATAGCATATATTTTTCAATTCGATCTAGCAGTTCCTGAAATCAGCGCATTCGCGCGTTCAAACAAAAAACGGATGCCCTCAAAGATGTATAATTTTCCCCGCTTTTTCCACATTTCCCACTATTCTTCGCTCCTATTGGTCGCAGCATGATGTTATATAGCATAAAGCCTTCGTCGATAAATTGACTATCCAAAACAAAAATAATGTTTCAATTCGAACCAGTAGTTCCTCAGGTTAACGCGTTCAAACAAACAGATAAGTATAAATTGGCAATTTTGAATAGAAAGAAAGAAAACATGTATTTGGACAAGCACACGACATAAGACAATCAGAAAAGTAGTAACAAACATAAAAGCACTAAAACAAAAGTTTAAAAGTTGCGTCCAGCAACAAAAAGTAGCCTATACATCTACCAAAGTTTCATCGCAGTCGGTTTTTTTTATTTTTAGAGTTCCGTACCCAAATGGTAAAAACGGGACCCTGTTACTAAGTTAAATTATCACAGATTATGTGTTTCTGTTGCCGCTCTCAACAAATACTAAAAACAGAAAAAAGAAAATTAAGTGGGACTCCGATAAAACATAGCACGGAACCCTTCATCCGCGAGTCCGACTCTCACTTGGCTGGTTTTTATTACTTGAAGAGGCAATAACTTAGAGCAGCTCATGTTAGCTTTAGCTGCATAGACTAGGTACAGTATGCGTCATAAGTCCACTATCAATGATGACAACTGATGAGCTAATGACGTGTTTAACTAATCAATGGCTACTGTTGCTGAGGCAGCAGTAGTCAGTTTAAGTACCTACTTACATGTGAGGGGTATAACAGAACGCATCTGCTAAAGGCGTAAAGTAAAATAAATCTAGAGATACTAACTGAATAACGTATTGAGTAAAACCATGAGCATAAAAAATAGATATACCTAGGTAGGAGTAAGAAATGAAAATACAATCTATACGAAGTATATACTTATCTATACTAATATTATAAAGCTGAAGAGTTTGTTTGTTTGTTTCAACGCGCTAATCTCAGGAACTACTTATTCGAATTGAAAAAATAGAGTGGAAAAATGGTGGTGGTGGTTGGAAAAATAGTGTTGAATAGTCCATTTATCGTGGAACGCTACTTTTTATTTTGATATTTCCACGGGATCGACCCTTACGCGGGTGAAACCGCGGGGCGCAGCTAGTAAACTTACGCGCTTCTTACAATAGACGTTACACACAATCATAAATAACGTGAATGGAGGTATGCTCGATGTTGTGCTGGTCCGGGAGAGTACTAATGAACGTGAAGTTTTGGTAGCGTCTACGGAGGGGTTGGTCAAAATCGACCTCTATCACCCTCCGCTTGATATAGAGGTAAGAGCAAATGCATTTGGCCAAAAAGACACTGCATTAGAGCCTAGTAACATAGATCCCCGCAGGGATTGGAACTTTGAGCGGTGCGACTGGGAGCAGGTACATTACTTACTGTCAATTGTTTCCTGGTCTGATGTTCTCGTTGCTACGAATGTCAATATCGCAATCGGAAAGTTTTACGCGATTGTTTATTACATTTTTGATCGGTGCGTACCAAAGAAGCGTCGAAGCGCGAATAAATCTAGACGCTATCCAGTGTGGTTTACGTCTGATATCATTAATGACATAAAAGTTAAGTTGAAATTACATAAAACCTGGAAACGCACACAATGTGAAAAAGCTTATGAAGATTTTTCCAGAATTAGATCTGAATTGAAAGTTCGTGCAGCTCGGGCGTATACAAATTATACCACGCGTATTGAGAGTAATATCAAATCCAACCCACGAGGATTTTGGCGACATGTCTCTGCTCTTCGAACCAAAGGTGGGTTTGAGTCTAACGTCTCATACGAGGGTCAAAATTTTTCGGGATCCAAAGCTGCTGACGCCTTTGCTAAGTTCTTTGGTAGTGTATTTTTATCGAAGATTCCGCTGCTAGATGCTGAAATAGCGATATCCTCGGACTCCACCAGAAACAGCAACTACATCGGTATACAGAAGTTTACTCAAGGTGATGTCTTGTTTGGTCTTAGAAAGTTAAAGCCAAATAGTTCAGTTGGGCCAGATAGTGTTCCCCCATCCCTACTCAAACGGGCTAAAATCCAACTTTGCGCACCTCTGGGTCACATTTTTAATCTTGCTCTAGAATCAGGCACTTATCCGGAATTGTGGAAAACGTCTAGAGTTTCTCCGATTCCGAAGAGCACAAACAAATCCTTAGTTGAAGAATACAGACCAATAGCTATCATGTCAGCTCCTGCTAAGGTTTTTGAAAGTATCCTGCATAGATACATTTATGACCAAGTTAATAAGTATCTGTGCAGCGAACAGCATGGCTTCAGAAGCAAAAGATCTGTTAACACAAATTTATTATCAATTGTTCATTACATTTCTTCTCAGCTCGATAAAAATACTCAGGTCGATGTCTTGTATTTTGATTTTCGTAAAGCCTTTGATAGGGTAGATAACGACATATTGTTGACAAAGCTAGTCTCAATAGGATTTGCGCCAAAAATGGTCCGATTACTTGCGGACTACCTCCGTGACCGCCAACAATATGTCAGGCTTGGCTTGTACGAGTCCCAGCCCTACCACACACGGTCCGGTGTGAGTCAGGGTTCAATTCTCGGTCCACTCCTTTTTTTAATCATGGTTAATGATCTTCCGGATGTTGTCAATACTGCTAAATGTCTTCTCTATGCGGACGACCTGAAGTTGTTTTCTAGCGTGAGGTCAAACTCAGATTGTGAGGCATTACAGAGGGATATCGATGCAATCCTTGAATGGAGTGTTGCCAACAATATGGAGTTCAATGTAACCAAATGTTGTGTCATGACCTTTGGAAGAATGCGCCGCCCTATTATTTTTGACTATAAGCTGAACACCACAAGCATTATAAGAAAGGCGGATGTTAAGGATTTGGGGGTAATTTTTGATGCTAAGCTTACTTTCAATCCTCACATAGCGGCTCTAGCGAAAGAGTCGTATAAACGCCTGGGTTTCATCCTTAGGAATGCCCGTGAATTTAAGGATACAAGCGTGATCAAACTCCTATTTAGCGCACTGGTTCGGAGCAAACTTGAGACAGCTGCCTGCATTTGGAACCCACACGAATCTACTTACGCTCTTTTGCTAGAAAAAGTTCAGAAAGCCTTCCTTAGGTACTTATACAAGCGAGAGTTTGGCTACTACCCTTATATGTATCCTACTCAATTCATCCTAGGCTGCGTTAGTTATAATTCGTTAGAGGTTCGCCGCGCTTACGATCAAATTGTGACGTGTCTAAAAATTCTTCGTGGGATCATCGACTCTCCGGACTTAAACGCGATTCTTTGTAGACTCTTCTCTCCGAGCAAATACATCCGCGGCCGGAAACATTGTCTCCTGGCAGTACCTGCATCTCACACGGCGAGACACTCGAAGTCTCCCATCCTTCGTAGCCTAACCGCCATTAACGCTCTCCTGGATTCGGAACCTGAATGTGATCTGTTTGCGGATGAGTGGAGATCGATATTGTCAGTGTGTTTGAAGTTTTGTGAGAGGTATGCATGTTAGCGTGATCAAATTTTATTTTGTCTAAGTCAATTAATATAAATGGTTTTGTATCGTTTTAATTGACTATAATAAATAAATAAATACTGGAAAAAAGCGTGTTAATTAAAAGTACTCAGTGTGATTATTATTTTCAACATGTTTAATGGATGTAATTTTATTATTATTCATGTGGTTTGGTTATATATTAATTTCTGGGTGGGGGTATTTTTACCGTCATTTTAGATTATTTTGTAATTTTTATTTTTTTATTTTAAGCAAATGTATAATTTATCGTTCTAACACATAGTTAACATTATGTGTTTAGTTGGCCGAGTGGTTTAAGCCGCCATCCAATACACCAACCGACGTGGGTTCGTTCCACAGGTTACGTTGTTACAATGTTCAATTAGTGCACAGGATTGTAAACGTTACGGTGGCGGTGGATTTTTGAGCGTCGATTGTACATTAGGTGTATTGCTTAGAGCCTGCTCCGCGTCTACTTATATTCTTCTTAAATCAGACCCTGTATATTTTCAGACCAGTCTGTATTCACATCCTGTATATTCCAAAGAAGGCGGCTGGTCCGAAGAAATAGAAAATATAATAGCAGAATATTCTAAAAGAAATGGATACAAACGTTCAATACTGCCTAAGTTTAGTGAAGAGGAAATAGAGTTCGTAAAAGGTAAGTAGAAATCAAAACTCAAAATTCTTTATTCTTTTTGACGACCCAGTTGGCAGAATGGTCACCATGCCGGAGTGCCAAACACAGGGTCGCGGGTTCGATTCCCGCCTCAGACATGTATTTATGCTTAGATATTTGTCTGTGGTCTGCGGCCCGATTGCCGTATTCTTATGCAGCGCGTCTTGACTGCGTTTGCGTCATAATAACTATAGATTTCGTATTGCCGAGACGCACACGTCACGCAAACCTAAACGTCGCTCGCTCGCCGTTTCGCGCAAAATTTTGACGTGACATAAATGTCAAATTAATTGTCCCTTTAGTCAAAAATTTCGTACGCCAACAGCCGTATGACGCAAACGCAGTCAAGACGCGCTGCATAAGAATACGGCAATCGGCCCGCTGGTTGTTTCTGTGTATTATAAGTATATATTTACAAAAGAAAAGTATATAAGTAGTATATCCGTTGTCTTGCACCCATAACACAAGTCTATAAACTTAGCTTGGGGCTAGATGGCGATGTGTGGAATGTCCTGCAATATTTATATTTATTAATTTGGGATCGTACTATTTGCACTAAAAGACAATTTCCATTTAATGAATAAAAAAATAATTTTTTTATTTTTTATAAAAGTTAATCCATACTAAAGATTGTTAATGAGTTTGTTTGAATAAATGTTTTTTTTTATTTTTTTTTTTATTTTTTTTTTATTTTTTTTATTTATTGTTTGAAGTCAACAGCTCTTAAACTAGTTACATCGGTAGGTAGGTAGTTATTTCCTACAGCCAATAATAGACTTCCAATTTCTACACATTCCATAGTTGGTTTGAAATGGTTGTTTTTATAAAAAGTCATACAGATGGTTTAAACATTATAGATCAACTATATATATACAATTATATGGTTATATGATATGATTATGAATATTATCACTTTGAATCGCCTTAAAAACTAAGTTAGGCTGTAACTTTGGAACACGCACACCAATGAGAAGAAGGCACATTACCTTATCAAGCTAAGAACGCCAGAATCATTCAAGAAGCTGTCTAAAGGTAGCTACATACGTAACGTCCCGTTCCGTCCGAGGTTTTTCCCGTTACATTTGCAGTGACCTTAAATCTTTCAAATAATTAAACTTTTAGGTACCTTCGATTTCTACGCGTTCAATTACTACGTAGCTCGATCAGTGAGGCGAGCCAAGCCCGGCGAGAAGTTTAATCAGCACCTCCTCTACTCAATACCTATTCTTGATGCGGTGTTGGGTGGGAAAGAAGAGTGGGAAGATGCATGGTGTTCCCGTTTTACGGTAAAATTGTTGAATGTCATAATAAATAAATATTGCAGGACATTCCACACATCGCCATCCAGCCCTAAGTAACTAGACTAGTGTTATGAGTGCTAGACAACGGATATGCTACTTATATACTTTTCTTTTGTAAATATATATGTAAAATACATAGAAACAACCAGACCACAGACAAATATCTTAGCATAAATACTTGTCTGAAGCGGGAATCGAAGCCGCAACCCTGTGTTTGGCAGTTCAGTATGGTGACCATTGTTCTTCTTCTTCTTCTCGTATAGTGGTGTGGCTCACCTATTGTTAAAGTTTTCAGATCGCCTTAAGGCCTCTAACTTGACCTAACGACTGCTACTAGAGGTAGCAACCGGGACCAACGGCTTAACGTGCCTTCCAAAGCACGGAGGGGCTCACGATAACACATTTTTGCCACACTACTATTGGCGTCGCTTAAACCACACGACCGTCACCATTGTGCCAAGATAGATAGATAAACTCTTTATTGTACCACATTAAACCTTAAATTCTAACATAAACTCCTGCTATAAAAACAATAATAAACAAACAATATGGCGCAATGGGCGGCCAATGTGCCAACTGGGTCGTCAAATTAAAGAACGTATAATTATACTAGCGACCCGCCCCGGCTTCGCACGGTTATATTGTGCATGTATTATACATTATAAACCTTACTCTTGAATCACTCTATCTATTAAAAAAAACCGCATCAAAATCCGTTGCGTAGTTTTAAAGATTTAAGCATACATAGGGATGTAAGGATATAGGGACATAGAACGACTTTATTTTATACTATGTAGTGATTTACAAAAGAAAATGTCTATAGAACCCATAACACAAGTGTAGTTACTTAGCTTGGGGCTAGATGGCGATGTGTGGAATGTCCCGCAATTCATTTATACTTATTCACCCATTCCGCCTTTTCAAGGTATACCCAGAAGGCCTTAGATACCAATTGAAATGGGTCAAGCAACACTATGGAGACATGGAGATCCTGATCACGGAGAATGGGCACGCTGATTATGTTGGGAACCTTGACGATGACCAGAGGATCAGGTATTTGAAGAACCATATGGAACAGGTAAGAATGAAACAATCACAAATTGAATAGTGGCGGTCGAAACATCTGGGAGTTGGGGGGTCGAGGGTTTGTCATTTGTGAGGAAGATTGGCCGTCGCCTCCGGGATAGGGGGTTTGATCCGCGTTCCGGGGCGTTCCTGGTGCAAAGGCTGTCGATAGCGGTTCAACGGGGTAACGCTGCTTGCATATTGTCCAGCTTTGCACCGGGAACGTTGGGGAGGGGTCTGTTTGATTAGGTATAGTTTATTCTCCATTTTTGTGTTTAATTTATTTGTATGTTTAGATTTAAAATTATATAATTAGTGTATAATTAAAATAAATAGTAAATAGAATAATGAATAAATAAATGATGTTCTACTTTAGGTGCTGCTTGCAATTCAAGAGGATGGTGTAAATGTTACCCACTATACCGTGTGGACACTATTGGACAACTTCGAATGGTTAGATGGATATAGGTAAGTTGGCTACTTAGCATTTTTTCTAGAATAAACTAGCTGACCCTTGAATTGAATGTCCTGCAATATATAAATAAATATTATCTATACTAATCTATACCTACTTATATTATAAAGCTAAAGAGTTTATTTGTTTGTTTGAAGGCGCTTATCTCAGGAACTACTGGTTCGAATTGAAAAAATATTTTTTCATTACTCATACTCCGAAAGTAGGTCTAAATATGCCTGAAGAGCGTGTAGAAAATAAAACTTCCAGCCCTAGGGCTTTTCGCTTTCACTGACAGCTGTCACGTCAAATTATGGCTTCGCACGACTTGTGCAATGTGCATATAGCCAGTATCAGTATCATTATACATTAGGAACTTCAAAACCTAACCTCCTTGCTTTAGGTAGCACCAAAGAATAACACTACATGTATATAACCTCTTTGGTCCCAACCTTGTAAGAGGATCAGGTAGTATGGAGTCTCTCATCCAATCTCGTTGTTAGGAAGAAATGTATTATTCGTAATGAAAAGCACAGTGTTTACCTCGGGTGAAAGACTCATTAAGTCCCTCGAACTATTAGCGCCCTCGCTACGCTCGGGCGCCAAACTCCGTCTCGGGACTTGTAATGAGTGACTTTCACACCTAGGATAACAATGTACTATTGTGTTGGATAGTCCATTTATCGAAGAAGGCTATAGGCTATAGGCTTTTCATTTTGATATTCCCACGGGACCGGGACTTACGCGAGTGAAATCGCGGGGCGCAGCTAATTATTCATATCTATTTATCCATAATTCTGTCTGTTTTTTTCCAGTGCCAAGTTTGGCCTGTATGCCGTCGACTTCGAGTCCCCTCAACGCACACGGACCCCTCGTGCCTCAGCTGGCTACTACGCAAACGTCATCAAAACTAGAATCTTGGACGTGCCCAGGAGTCGTGTTGATGATGAATTATAATTATTCAGTTTATTATCATCACTTCATCTCTACGGCCGTTTTGGTTATTATATACTAGCAAGGTACCGCAGTATTACCCATTCCCGTGGGATAAAAATATAGCTTAGGTTATTTCCAGGTATTCAGCGTATCCTCCATACCAAGTTTCATCAAAATCGATAGTTTTTTTAGCCTATTCGTAACACACATAAGACTTAGTTATGGTTACTGATTAAATTGATAAAAAAATAAACGGTCTTTTTTATAACATAGGTAAGGATAATAAAAGAACAAAAAACAGAAGAGTAGAATAATAAAAACAAAAAAAAATAGAAAAGAAAGAAAAATAGTAGGTACATTGCGATACAAGTGTGGAAAGTTGATCATTCCATAGAGGCGGTTTAAGACGCGCGAGCGGAACGCGAGCGTGGCAAAAGCCGAGATGGAATGATCAATACACACGTGTATCGTACGACGTTTTTTATCACAGTTGCGAATTTAAAAAAAACTTGTTAAAATAATAAAAAGTTTTTAAGAATTTTAGGTTATGTTTAATATTTTTTGTAAATTACACTCCCGAAAGGCTAGGCAAAAGACTTTTAACCTATACAGCCTCATCTGACATACAATATTTTTTAGGTTTTTTTTCATTTGTTTTAGCGTCGGCGGTTAAAAACAGAATATAATGTAAGCCTTGCTGGCTTAAAACTCTTTGATGGTACCTTTTTTCTATACATCAAAACAGTATAACCCAGATAAATTAAGAATGTTTCATCTACCTAATATGTCATTAGCAGTAAAATACGTATTTGACTTATCGGGATAACTTATTATTTTAGCACTAGTTGGATTTTTTTTATCGCACGCGTGTATAATACGTTGCATTATGAGCCTAAAAGCGGTTTAATAAGATCCACTTTATGAGCAACTGTGATAAAAAGAATATTAGACAACAAGTATTAAGTACTGTCTTAGGAAGAGCAGTAAATAAGTATTATTTTATTAACTTAATTTATTATCTTAGTATTTTCTAAGGTTTTCGCAACTTCAACTTATAATTGAACCAATTTGGTAATGGATATAATCGCGTTTAATTTAGTTTTTTAGGGTTCCGTACCTCAAAAGATAAAAAAAGAACCCTTATAAGACCACTTGTCTGTCTGTCCGTGTCTCACCACCGATTCTCTCATGAATGGAATCAACTTGCTAGATTTAATGAAATTAGATATAGCAGATACTGAGGTCTATAGTCCCTAGTGTATAAAAAAATACATACAACCGAATTGTGAACTTCCTCCTTTTTTTGAAGTCGGTTAAAAATCAATGTCCTGAGGATACACGATAATAAAAAATGGGCAAATTTGGATTTTCACAAAAACTCGTAGGTATAATCCGCGCGCAATGAGAATGGGATGGAACCTTGTCAAAGTAAATAAAAAATGACAGAAAAGTAGCGTTAGCAAAAAAGTCTTTAATAACAATTAGGTATAAATTAGTTATTTGCACGGTCATAGTGTCGCGAATTTTAAACGGACCCATTGATTAAAAGAAAAATTATTATTGCCTGTGGTAGATTGTCTATTAAGCAATGGCGATTTCATTTAAAAAAATGTTTGTTCTCTAAAATTATAAATAAAACGAGCACATAAGGGCCGTATATGTGTCAGTGTGTATGTTTGTCCGTATGAAGTCTACAGATACAGTAGAAATACCTACACTAAAGATCTAAACTAATTACCTATTTGAAAATATTTTTAAGGAAAAATGCATCTTCAAAAATTGCGACTAAGACGAGACTCGAACTCGCATCCTTTGAATACCGTTCAAATGCGTTACCAATTCCGCCACTTAGTCAAGTACCGTCATAGTCGAATTTAAGAATCGCATTAACCTCTTTTCGAATTAAGTTTCGTTAGCGACATCTGTTAGTATGAATTTACATTACATATAACTCGAAAGTTAACCATCTAGTTAACGTATTCGACAAGAGATGGCGCTTTTACTAATCTCAATGATTTTTTTAGGCTTAGCACTTTAAAAAAAAAAAATCATTAATTACCTATTATTCAGAACTTTTATGCTAACTCTACTTGAAACCGTCATTTTCGATTTACGTTGACAAGGTTCCATCCCATTCTCATTGCGCGCGGATTATATCAAAGTTTACTTTAATTTTTTTGTTCAACTTCCTTAAATTAAACGCTATTATATACGTTAAATTATAATTGAATACCTACTTATCTTAAAGTCCAACAATATCCTAAGACTAAAATCTACTATCTAATGACAACATTAAAAAACTATAACTAAATTTTAATCATCTCCTACTACACTTCCATTTACAACTATTTTTTATTATAAAAGTACTGTGAGTTATCCGAAGTGATCCTGAGAGAATGCGACCTGATGATTTGGCTGTAGAAGTTGGCGGAGGAGCGAGGAATGCGCTCGCGTGATGGAGAAGTGAAGTCCACCTCGTATAGCCCGAACTTTGTCCTATAAATAAAATAAATGAATAAAAATATATTGCAGGGCATTCCACACATCGCCATCTAGCCCCAAGCTAAGTAACTAGACTCGTGTTGTGGGTGCTAGACAACGGATATACCACTTTTTTTTTGTTTATATCTTATAATACATAGAAACAACCAGACCACAGACAAATATCTAAGCATAAATACTTGTCTGAGACGGGAATTGAACCCGCAACCCTGTGTTTGGCAGTCCGGCATGGTGACCATTGTGCCAACTGGGTCCTGGAGCAACGACAGGTAATATACAAATTACTAAAGTCATAGACATTGGCCTCTACCAGGAGACTCATCGGTGATGATAAGCTTGCCAACAAAAGGCTTCAGAGCTTTGAACATCGTCGCAAGGTGGCAAGCTTGTCGGTCTTTTATCTCGTGCATCACTGTATATGTGCTAATTAATATTGCTCGGGAAAACGTAATGAATCCAGCTGCTTAGTTCTTTCCAAAGGTATTGACGAGTCCTTACCACTGAACATTGTCGACTAAGCTTAGAGAGTAGTATCGGTTCTGGGCAAGCCTAATTATTTAATACAATGTCCTCAAAACCACAGCACTCTTTAAATAGCATGAAAAGTTGCTAACGCTGTATAAAATCATCTAGATAAAACGAAAGGAACTGCGTCCCAATAATTAATATTAGCCTTAGATGTATTATTTTTACGCAGTTCCATCATGCATCTAGAGAGATGCATAGTTTCCTTGTCAGAATACCGGCATATACTGATTATTAAGGTTCACGATTAACCGTCCCCCTAACGATCCCCTACGGAAAACTGTCAAGAACTTTTTCACAATTAATGGTCGCCCAGGAGTAGGACGTTGATTTCTAATAAATTTTGAAGGTCTGACGGACCCCTAGAAGCACTGAACTGTTTTTAATGGCTTAGTGGCAGCAAACAGTTGCAAATCTGTCCAGCTGCTACTGAGCCTGATTGTTCACTTATTGACGACCCAGTTGGCACAATGGTCACCATGCCAGACTGCCAAACACAGGGGTGCAGGTTTGCCTCAGACAAGTATTTATGCTTAGATATTTGTCTGTGGTCTGGTTGTTTCTATGTATTATAAGCACATGAGTAGATAAGTATATATTTACAAAATAAAAGTATATAGGTAGTAGGTATATCCGTTGTCTAGCACCCATAACACAAGTCTAGTTACTTAGTTTGGAGCTAGATGGCGATGTGTGGAATGTCCTGCAATATTTATTTATCAATGACTATTAATGGAGTAGCAGCAAATAGTCCAGTTGCCACTGAACCTGATTGATCACTGATTGACAATAAGCGTATAAAATAAATAAATAAATAAATAAATCGTTTATTAAAAGAAAATAGGCAAAGATTACAAAAAAATCCACCAAACTTTAGAGAAAGTTTGTAGGTGGAAAAATATACTCTCAAGAATTAATACCTGCCAACCCTAAAAATAACAAAAAAATTTTATTTTTTTTAAAGTAGGTACCTAATCTATAAAAAATAAAAATATAAAAGTTTATATGTACCTAAATAATCCAATCTAGTAGTTACCTACCTAATTAGTGTATGTTCCTATATCTAAATCTGCTAAATTGCTACACTATGTATGTATTTATTTATGATTATAGAAGAGATAAACTATACAATGACAACAAATTGTACTTAAGCTTACATTTGTAAGTATACTTAGACATACTGCCCTCCTGCACAGGTGATAAGCTATTCAAAATTGTAGGTATTTGATACGCTCTTGTTCTTCTTCCATAATAATTATAAACTTTAGGTTTTAACAAATCTCTTTTTGTGCCTAAGGCAGACCGAGTACTAACAGGATGTACATAATATCTTTTAAAAATATCAGACTGAAACTGCTCTAACGCCAGTAACAACTTCACTTTTTCAGATACTGGTAGAATTTTACAAACCTCAAACAACCTATCATATTCCTTGTTACATTGCTCTTTAACTCTTTTATCTACAAGTAATTTTAAGAAACGTGTCTGCAACTGTTTTATTCTATTAATATAAGTTACAAAGGTAAGACCATAACTACTCAATCCATAGGACATTATAGACTCTGCCAGAGCATGATACACAATATACATTGTTGCTCTATTCACACAAAAGCTCAAATGATGAAATTTACCTAATACCAATCTCAATTTTGAACAGACATGATCAATGTGCAATTTCCAAGACATTTTGTTATCTACTATTAATCCAAGATACCTATACTTATGAACAACTTCTAAACTCCGACACTGACAAGTAATTTTAAAATTATGCAAACAATCATATGAATGTCCAATTATTACAGGATCATTGAGACGCAATCTACTATATGGTGAGCGTATATGCATACATTTTGTCTTATCCATATTAATTATGATACCATTGTCATGTGCCCACATTAAAATATTTTCAAAATCTTGTTGAATTCTATTTTGTATCATATTCATGTCCCTATCGGCATATATCAAGCATGTATCGTCAGCATACATATAAACTTTACAGTGTTTTACCACATTGGACATGGAATTAACATGCATAATATACCCAACCGGGCCATAAACCGATCCAGTCGGCACACCATATGTCACATCATATCTATCTCCTGCGACTCCACTCACCTGATAGCAGTATGTTCTGTAGAAACTCACTCATATCCGTCCATCCACTCGAAGTTGTCCATCAGAGACCAGTACGTGTACCCTGTGATGTTCACTCCATCCAGCTTTATGGACAATAGAATCTGCCGGAATACAACAATCTAGTATTAATCCGATCTTGGGCTCTATTTGAATCGCTCGTGTGATATAGCTTTGTCGAATACGCCTACAAGTCATACTCGCCTTCCAAGTCGCATGACACCAATTTTCCGTATTTTTTAATCGTTCGTCGTCAAAATTTGAAATGTCCATTTTTATTCGTTTTACGTAGAAAATCGAAATAATCCGAAATAATCCTAAAGATATATTTAAATATTTTTTAAATATCGTTTCCAAATGTTTGATTATGATTTTTTGAAGTTTATTCTACCACTTGCCTGTGTCGGCGTCAAGTGGTGAAGACCACTCGTTACGATCGAGCGATTCAAAAATAGCGAATATCCAATGTCGAACGAATATCAGTAGAAATAGAGCGCTCGACGCGGGGCTAACGATTTAAAAATAGGGCTCCTTGACGACTGAAATATCGATAAAACATGAAAGTCAGATTGCTCTTTACCAACCTCTTACTCCGAGGAGGTGACTTTCGAGTAAACAACCTCAAGTTCTTAAAAACAAGATGGAGTTTTAAGTAGTCGTAAAACAAAAGTTGTTTCACAAAGATAATGTAAAACAAACCCCTTTCCTATTATAATACCCTCATAGATAATAATATTGATTTACAAAGTTTCAAAATCTTATCTATACTATAATATTATAAAGCTGAAGCTGAGTTTGTTTGTTTGTTTGAACGCGCTAATCTCAGGAACTACTGGTTCGAATTGAAAAATACCTTTTGTGTTGGATAGTCCATTTATCGAGGAAGGCTATAGGCTACTTTTTATCCCGATATTCCCACGGGATCGGGAGTTACGCGGGTGAAACCGCGGGGCGTAGCTAGTATTCTATAGAAACTGTTAATTTGCTAATCTGTCTAGTTTCTGTTGCTGTTCAGCCGAAAGAACTAGGTAGGTATGTATGTCGTTAGATTTCAAATAATCATCACTACATAGTATAAAACAAAGTCGCTTTTTCTGTCCCTATATCCCTATGTATGCTTAAATCTTTAAAACTATGCAACGGATTTTGATGCGGTTTTTTAATAGATAGAGTGATTCCAGAGAAAGGTTTATATGTTTAACTAGCTGTGCCGCGCGGTTTCACCCGCGTAACTCCCGATCCCGTGGGAATATCGGGATAAAAAGTAGCCTATAGCCTTCCTCGATAAATGGACTATCCAACACAAAAATAATTTTTCAATTCGAACCAGTAGTTTCTGAGATTAGCGCGTTCAAACAAACAAACAAACTCTTCAGCTTTATAATATTAGTATAGATAATACATGCTTAATATAGCCGTGCGAAGCCGGAGCGGGTCGCTAGTAAATATTAAAACAAAAATAGTTTAGATAGTGATAACAGTAAAATAATGACTTTTCATGACTTTCCTAGAATTTAAATTCTTTGTAATTATGATTTATACTAACTTAACATTCTTCAAATACTCTATACATATATTATTATTTCCTATAAAATGAAGAAATATTGAAATATTTCTAGCATTTCCTTTCAACAGCAATAATGTTACGATCATTCGTAATTTTATTAATTATTTATTATAAATCGGTTGAAAGTTTCTTGCATCATTATCCTAAATTAACACCAGGACATTATAAAGGCGGTGATGATCCGGGAGAACCTCTGTTCCTCACACCATACGTGGAAAATGGAGATATAGAGACAGGAAGAAAGCTAGCAAGTGTGCCGTCCGAACTATGGCTCGGAGTCGAGAGTTACTCCGGGTTCTTTACTGTCGACAAACACCTCGGTTCTAATCACTTCTTCTGGTACTTCCCATCGATGACAAATGCCAAGGACGCTCCCGTAATTCTCTGGCTTAATGGTGGCCCAGGGGCCTCATCCTTATATGGAACGTTTCAAGAAAATGGTCCTGTTTCAGTCTTCGACGGTAAAATACTAAGGAGAGAGATTAATTGGGCAACTAACCACCACTTGATATACGTCGATCAACCTGTCGGAACAGGTTTTAGTTTTACAAACTCATCGAAAGGCTATTGCACGAATGAGGAGCAAGTCGGTGCCCAGCTGTACTCCACCATGTCGCAGTTCTTCCAGCTGTTCCCGGAACTACAGAAGAACGAATTCTACATCGTCGGGGAATCATATGCAGGGAAGTACGGACCAGCACTAGCTTACTTTATTCATAAAAAAAATCCAGATACTCAAGTAAAAATCAATTTGAAAGGCGTAGCTCTCGGCAATGGGTTTTGTGACCCAATAAATTTACTTAGTTACGATAAATATTTATACCAACTAGGTCTCATAGACCACAAACAAAAGAAGGCTTTGTATAAAGTAAGGAAAGAAACTGAAAAGTCTATAAGACATAAAGATTGGAAGAAAGCTACCGATAATATTAATAGACTGTCTCAAATGGTTAATAATTTTGCAAGATTATATTATGATGCAATATATAACTTTTTAAATGTAAAACAAGATGATGTTAACAGCCAAAGAGAAAATTATGGAATAATACTTCAAGAAGCCGCTGTAAGAAAAACTTTACACGTTGGTAAGTTGCCGTATATCGGTTCTAGTCAAGTTGTTTTTGATAACTTATACCTAGATTTGTCGCAATCGATCACGCCTTGGATAAGTGAACTCCTAGACTATTACGATTTCGTCATTTACAACGGTGAACTTGACATCATAGTAGGTTATCCATTGACAGCGAAATTCCTAAGCCGTTTAAAGTTTTCCGATAGAGACAAGTACCTAAACGCATCAAGATCCATATGGAGAGAGAAAAATGATGTAGTTGGATGGGTCAAGCAAGGTGGTAGACTGACTGATATTATGATCAGGAATGCGGGTCACATGGTGCCGCATGATCAGCCTAAGTGGGCTTGGGAGATGATAACAATGTTTACGCACAAGACAGGATTCATGGCAGATAAGGATAGAGAAAAATTTGACAATACTTATTAAGATGTTTATCCGAATCAGCTTAATAATTGGGACCGTGGTACATTTCTAAAAAATATTGAACATATATTTTGATCTTTAATTGTCAGTTTACTTAAGCCTGTAATCCTTGACCGTGGGAACTTCTGATAGAACACACACATTGATATTTTCTAGCCACACAGGTGCAACGCAGTATTAAAATTACGCACCCTGGAAACAAATAAATCTACTTTCGATGCATCGTACATTTTGTACAAGTTACATATTCATCAAGCGTTCGTCTTCGTAGGATGTTTATGAATATCATAGAAAACACGCAATGTATGTAGTATTTAACTTGTCACATCGCAAAACTGCAGTCCGGTAGTAAGTAGCTGGCGGGAAAGGGTGGGGTCAGAGTGTACGTTTTTTGGGTATTTTGTTTGATAACGAAATTGTCAATAAGTAAATGTTCTGTACTATAATAATTTTTATATTTATATATTTTTATAATAATAATTATGCGAAATAATTATTACATCCGTCTCTATATATTGAAAATTCACACATAAACGTTCGTATGTACCTATGTGCCCTACTAAGAAACAGGTTAAAACGTGTCGGTATCGGCATCATATATTATTATATAAATATTCAGGCAAAACACCTACCAATCTTTATAATATTCGATATAGTTGGGTAAAAAGATGAGTACATTATAGTTACTGGTTTGTCTTAAATGTTCCTTTATTTTTTTTGGGATTTATAGTAATTTCCTTTTACTTTTCCCATTATTATTAAACTTGAATAAAAATAAGTTACAATATATAGGATTAAAATATAAAAATAAGCTACAATTTTAATACATCCTACCTACCTAAATCATACCTTTTCCATATTTTTATTTAATTTTTGACAGCTCAATAAATTCCTATTTTAATTTCTTTAGAGAAAACAAAAAAAAAAGTCCTGCAAAAGGCAGGAACGTCAAATACTAGTTGAGTTTTTCTTTCCGGCAAATTGTTTGTAAAACATATCCAATTAGAGATCGCAATGTAAAGATCTTTGGACACAACCGGCATAGTAATTTAAAATGCCGCTGTGCAGTTTGACACCCATACCTATTGATAAAAGGCATTACAATAAAAAAATAATGTCTTTACACCAAACCTCTAAAACAGCTCAGAAACGGGATATTCAAATAAAAGCATTGTGACCAAGTATTTCTACAAGACGTATCACCGCGTCCTTTTCCGTGACACTTTTGAGGTTTGTTGTGTAGGCATAATTTTTTCGCTGTAATGCCCTCTATCGAAGGGTATGTGTCTCAAAGTGCACCGCGAACTTTTATAAAATCGTAGGATAAACGTTTCTTCAAATATCCCATTTCCGAGACGCTTTAGAGGTTTGGTGTGAAGGCATTATTTGTTTGTTGTAATGCCCTATATCGAAAGGTAAAAAACCACAGCCCATGAAGTATTTAATTTTTTGTCTATGTTTGCCTGTCATAATTATGTCAAAAATTAAAATGAAATATAGAAACAGTTATTTCTTAGGTTAAAATAAATAATCAATATCACATTATTTATATACCACCTTTTCAAAATTATATGCACACCATTGTAGGGATCCTATGAGTAATCCTTGTAGTTGTCCAAACATTGCTATTACTAACAAGATTAAGTACCTGGGAGTCATAATTGATGAAACCCTCTCATTTAATCAACATATTGACGCTTTAAATGGCAGAGTACGTAAGTTGATGTTTGTTTTCAAAAAACTCCGCACTATTGCTGACTCAAAAATAATCAGGCAAGTGTATTTTGCTTTATGTCAATCAATATTAACTTATTGTATTACGTCATGGGGTGGCACGGCTAAAACCTCACTAATAAAAATCGAGAGAGCCCAGCGGGCAGTTCTAAAAGTTTCTACTTTTCGCCCTTTCCTATACCCAACTGATCTCCTTTACAAGTCCTGTGAAGTATTAACAGTCCGTCAATTATTTGTAATGAATGCAGTCCTCAAACAGCACTCTTCCCTTCCATATAGCGCTAATATTACTAACAAAAGACGATATGATATAGCTTGCCCTCAGAATATTGCAACAAAACATGCCTTCACTCACAAGTTTTACCTTTTCCTGGGACCTCTTCTTTACAATAGTTTGAACGCCAAATTAAATATATATCCCCTTAGCTACAATAGAGCAAAGAAAACTCTCCTAGAAGCACTAAAAATTATGTCCTATGAAGATACAGAGAACTTATTAGTTGTTTTAAAATAATAATCTGTTAATTTAGTATTCATAATAATTTTAATTATATTTTATATACACTTTCACCTAATTTATTTTATTTTTATACACTTTTATTTTTACACTGAATTGTCTTTGTTTGCTTAAGAATGTATTGGTTTTATTTTAATAATCACTTTGCTAGTAATTTATTTTATTTTATAAGCTAATAACTAAGTCCTTATTCGCCTGAAACACAGGAACATCCTAGTTCAGGCAAATGTGTTTTATTGTGTTTTTGTATTTTTTAGTTCATAGTTTACATTTGTAAAATGGTTTTTTGAATAAATTTATTTATTTATTTTATTTATTTATTTATTTATTATTATAACCCGCGCGCAATGAGAATGGGATGGAACCTTGTCAAAGTAAATCAAAAATGACAGAAAAGTAGCGTTAGAAAAAAAGTTCTGAATAATAATTAGGTATAAATTAGTTATTTGCACGGTCATAGTGTCGCGGATTTGAAACAGACCCATTGATTTAAAGAAAAATTATTATTGTCTGTGGTAGATTGTCTATGGAGCAATGGCGATTTCATTTAAAAAAATGTTTTCTCCAAAATTATAAATAAAACGAGCACATAAGGACTGTGCTTATTAAAGTGATTAAATAAACAAATAATAAATTCCGACCGTGGTTTGTGTTGTTATAAATTGTGGTTTGTTTTATTATAAATGCTAGATTTATGTAATTAATTATTGTGTGATTATTTTAGTGATTTAGTGACAATGAGTGGAAAATGGGGTAAAACTTTGAATAGTCAACCACCTCAAATAGTTCTGGCAGTCGATAGATATTTCGATCAGGAACGAAGTCGGTTTTTCTAACGCATTGAAAATGATGACATAGTTGGCTGTGGATCACGAATCTAGTAATTCGGGAATTTCATTGTCAAGAGATCTTTTTGACGAACCTATGGGTTTGTTCAAAACTACAAAAAAAAACAGCGCACTCCGGGAGTGCAGGCAGAAGTGAAAACTGTATATCTGTGTAAAATCTCATCTGTCGAAATCTCATCTGTCGCCAGAACGGCTGAAAATGCTCACTCGTGTATCAGTGATGGCGGTAGCGTGCAACGCGAACTGCGTACGGCAGCTCGCTGCGAACCTGCACCATCCACCGTGAGATGTCGCTGTTAACACTTTTGTACAGAAGTGAGTATCGTAGTTCGGCCGTTTGCACAGAGATGGCGCTGTTTTCAATATTGCATAGTAGTAGAAGCACAATAACTGTTAAAATCTCATCTGTCAAAATCTCATCTGTCGCGAGAACGGCTGAAAATGCTCACCCACAAAAGTGCCCAACGCGCCATAAGAAGTTTTCACTTCAATAACCGAACGAGCAACAAGCATATCTAAAACACGGTGTCACGCATCCGAGGTGAGGGAACTTTGGCTGCATCAACTTAATTTTTTTCAGAAAGCGATACTTCTGAAGAAAGTCAAAGCTCTGATGATGATTCCCATGAAGCACATATGAGTGGCATTGGGGAATAATAATTGGAATAACTAAAAAAAAAATATCCCTAAACATTATTATTGAAAGGATTACAACCATGAAACATTTTTGTGTATTTTTAACAGACTTCAAAAAAAGGCGGTTCTCAGTTTGACCCGTATATGTGTCAGTATGTATGTTTGTCCGTGAAGTCTTCACATACAGTAGAAATGCCTATACTATATATGTAGCTACACTAAATATGAATAAATAAAAAATAACTAATTACAACAAAACGAATTACCCATTATTCAGAACTTTTATGCTAACGCTACTTGAAGACGACCCAGTTGGCACAATGGTCACCATGCCGGACTGCCACACAGGTACGATTCCCGCCTCAGACAAGTATTTATGCTTTAATATTTGTCTGTGGTCTGGTTATTTCTATGTATTATAAGTATATATTTACAAATTTTTATAAGTAGGTAGGTATTTGCTGATTTTTTAAAACAAAGGTCGTTCAGACCAAAAACAGTACATGAAACTTAAAAAATAAGTCAAATTTTAAGGTTACTGACCTCTCCGTGTAAGGAACAGCTGATTTTCAGGTAAACCTAACCTCAAAATTTTCGAAAAAAAGTTCGAATTTCTAAAAGTCGTAGAACAAAAGTTGATGGTTTGGGTGCACAGAAGTAGCCCTCAACGGCTTGCTAGTATAATTTCCAATAACCCAGTATATGTAGTATATCCGTTGGCTAGCACGCATAACACAAGTCTAGTTACTTAGCTTGGGGCTAGATGGCGATGTGTGGAATGTCCTGCAATATTTATTTATATATGTATTTATAAACTGTCATTTTCGATTTACTTTGACAAGGTTCCATCATATTCTCATTGTGCGCGGATTATACCTAGTTTCGACTCCTTGCTCGAAGAATAGGTACAATTACAAATTAGTTGTCGTGTGCAACACTCGCACCCCACCCTTATGCCAGGTCAAACAATAAATGTCGGGAAACAAATGGACGTGCTCTCACCTTGAATACTGAGATGACACTGTCACTTTTGCGCGCCGTAACGTCTAATATAAAGCGAAATGTCGCGAGCTACTGCTTCATACTAAAATGTATGGGCAGCGAGGAATGATTTTAACCAAAAAAAATATCTATGTTTCGGCATTGATTATTATTATTTGGTTTCAATAAGTAAAAAACTGCAATAATGAATGCATTCTCTATACTTTTGTCTCACAATTTAACCAAAAATATTTTCAAATATAACAACGAAGTAGCACAGATACTTAAAATAGAAAAGGTCGATTTCGATGTTTTTCATCAAAGTTAATCATTGTTTTTTTCAAAAACTATGGATTATTTTCAAAATATCTCATAGTGAAACTGTAGACTCATCTAATAAGCTATCGAGAATTCTTTTTAGTGTCTTACAATGCAGGGAGTTCTTCAATATTTTTAAAATAGTAAATGACGTTTTTAGGGACTCGCCTCTTAAACGTATTTTGTTATTATAATAAAATTTGTATTACTATATCAAATCTATAAAAATGGAATAAACGTGGTAAAACCTATTAATGTACTCCGCCAAATTACCAATTAAAGATTGATTATACTTAACATTTTAGTGAATTTTTTTATGAACATATAAATAATCAAATTTTAATCATGTTTGACCAAATAACATCAATCAGAACATTTTTTTAATAAATTTCTTATTTTTCAATACTAGTAAGTATTATTTAGGGAAACTATGGAGAAAATCCTGTGTGTGTGTGTGTGTGTGTAGCTATTGACGACCCCACCATGGTCACGATGCCGTGGCCGAACTGCCAAACACAGGGTTGCGGGTTCGAATTCCGCCACAGACAAGTATTTACGCTTAGATATTTGTCTGTGGTCTGGTTGTTTCTATGTATTATAAGTATTTATTTACAAAAGAAAAGGATATAAGTAGTATATCCGTTGTCTAGCACCCATAACACAAGTCTAGTTACTTAGCTTGGGGCTAGATGGCGATGTGTGGAATGTTCTGCAATATTTATTTATCTATTGTTTTTGAAAGAGCCACAGACCTGTTTAAGATGATCTCTTATGAAGTCAGAACGCTTGGTATCACGTAGATCGGAACCAGCGGTGGAGAATCTATTTTCCGTGATCAAAATCTCGACGTCTCCATACTGTCTCTTTATCCAGTTAGCTTGTTCCCTGAGACCTTTTGGGCAAAGCTGGAGACAATAGTTTACTGGGTTTGAAATACATTAATACATATTTACCAGAGCGTCATACTTAATTTCCTTAGTTTGGACACCCTACCCTTCACCTTCCTCAATTTCTTCTCCATTCAAAGGTTGCCTGATCGCTTTGAGCGATAAGGCCATCCCTTTGTAACAGATTAAAGCTTTGTTTTTTTATCTTTTATACATATATAAACCTTTGTCCTGACTGACTGACGGTCTGACGGCACAGCCTAAACCGCTAATCGTAGAGATTTGAAACTTGGAGGGGGTGTTCTTTGTATGACGTAGACATCCGATAAGAAAGGATTTTCCGAAATTCTACCCCTTAGGGGTTGAAAAAGGGGGGCAAAATTTGTGACAACGTGATTTCTTGATCAATTTTCAACAATACAAAACAATACAATAAAGAATTTACCTATCTATCTACCAGAGACTATTCTGGTCAAATCTCACATAGATAATTTTCAAACATCACATAAGCGGGATTTGGACCTGCTGCAGCTACTATCATAAACAGCAGCTGCAGCAGAATTACCTCATAGTGACAAAAATTTTGGATATAAGAAAGAAGTAGTAGCGGACGTGTTGATGATGCAGCTGGTAATTCGATTCATTATACGTTAAAAATAGTCTTGCAGAGTTAAGCTGATATGATCAGTGTTGCTAGAATCACCCCTTGAACTTACCACCAAAAACCTGGAGACTCCGTAAGGTGCGCCAGGTTCTACCTCCATGACGGCTCGCAGCTCCGGAATGCCCTGCAGGAACAGCGTGTCCACTTTCTCGCCGGGCTTAGCGCGACGCACCAGACGGCATGTGTAGTAGTTGGTACCAAAGATGTCGTATGTGCCTTGGGAAATTAATTTAGGAAACGCCTTTATAAAAGACACCTTTAAGCTGCCTGTGCACAGAAGCTGAGCGAGGTAGGAGAGCAGCGTTTTCACATATATTTTGTAACGTAAATACTCCACGTGCGAGGCCGCATGTTGCATAATGTATGTGGAAACTTCGCTTCGCTACCTCGCTCTGCTTCTGGGACAGGCAGCTTTAAAGTTGAGCTTACATGCCTACCACAATTTTTTTGGTATGGTTCACAGACGGATGAAGATTTGTAAACATTCGGTTTGCTTTTTTAACCTCTTTACGGTCCAACAACAGATTTAGGCTGCCTATCCACAGATGCGGAGCGGTTTCCACCAATAGAATTGCAAAAAACTTCGCACGCGGAGTTTTTGCAGAGCGCTTTTGGTCGAAACGCTGCTACGCTACCTTGCTTCACTTCTGTGGTCAGGCAGCTTGTGAAAGTTGATGTGCACTTTACTACCTACCTCTAACTAATTACACTTTACAAATTTTATAGCCGAAATCAACAACGTGGTTTGATTAAGCGTTTGACTTTTGCTATGCAATTAGCATACATCTGAGGTCATAGGTAATTCATATATAGGTATCGGAGGAAAATAGAAAAATTAAAATATTCCTTATGAAAATAACTATGAGTATATAGATTATTACTTACATGTCCCAATGATGCAAATAAATAAGAGAAGTAAAGTATTATTTATGAGCATGATGTTTGTCAAACGTTCTGGATATGACTGTCGATCACTACTGCATCCCGCAGCTTTTATATCAGTCATGAGACTCATGGAGTCGATAAACGCACAATACGATCAAACGATTGCTGGAAGGTATTAAATTCACTTATGGAGTCCTCCATGCGTTTTTCTTTTGGATCATCTAAATCGAAAATCAAGCCACCTGTGGTACCATTATGTGACATAGAGAGTCCAGGAACAGAAACAGACAGTGGTTCATTGATCGCAGGTTCCATTAAATAGACGTTTTAAGCTTGTCCGATCGTCACATACATACCTGGTTACCGAAGCCAGGTGTGCAAAATAAGTAGCCAATGCCAAATACGAATTTTGTGGTAAACAATTTGGGGTATTACTCTAAGGCCCGTATTCTGGGTCCTGACTCAGTCAGTAATCTCTGACTAAGACTAGATTTAAACCTAAATGACGTCATTTGAGAAACGTCACATAAATCTTAACTTACGTAGGTATTTTTGTATTCTAGAACGTAACTTGGTTATCAATCTACGCTAACGTAGAGATCTTGACTTACGTAAAAACTGTCATTACCTGACATAAGTCAAAATTCATTGTGATTATTTTCTTATTGCATTTTATAACTATTTTAATTTAATTAAGTCGATTTATAGTCAGAAAAGCTTTTAGCAAAAGTACACAGGCTTCAACAAAAAGTCCAGTGGAGGCGAGAAAAATAAGGAGGAAACATAAATGAAATATCCTAACCCACCGAATTTTGTGAACCTGAAGCAGAAGCTCCCACCAGGATAGGTATACCTAATCTGCAGTGGTCTGCGTGGCAGTCAGTCGGGGCCCAAATAGGCTGCTGCACATTGGACCACCTTTACGGGGCCACTCTCAAGATAGAAGATAGAAACAATAATAATTGTGAACAATGTATGAAATTTGAATGAAATCTATATTCTATTCAACTATTCCATTTTACGTAGAAAATAAAAAAAATATAAAAATATGTATTAGACACAAAACAAATCAGAAATGTGAAAAAAATGACGAATTTAAATAAAAATGTATAAATTATTTAAAATTAGACATCATTTTGTTGTAAGCTTTAAATAAATAATTAATATTGCATTACTATTTCCGATTGTTATTATAAACCTATTTCGTAAATTGGAACGAAATGTTTGGCATCAATGTCATTTTATGTCATGTCATTCTATCAGTCAATCAAATTAGTTATAGTACGGGGCGTAAGCTCGCCAAGTCGACGATTTTGGTTTCATCTGGCGGAAAGCTTGAAACTTGGCATGCAGGTAGCTTTTATATAAGATAATAAGATGTCGAAGTAAACAAATCGTATGTGAAAATTGAACAAAAGCTTTTTATTTTTTTTATAAAAAAAAAATTCTAGACCCTCCGATAGTAGTTTTTATACCTGAGTTTGTATCCTTGAAAACCCTGGGCTACTCTCGCGGTGCTACGAAATTATTGGTGGGATAATTTTCCAAGGCATGTACCGGCAGAAGTAATGGTCCTAAAGGAAAAGTCATAGAAAATTTATTTGTGGACTAGCTGTTGCCCGCGACTTCGTTCGCGATGTGGTTTTGATTTATATAGAATGCCTAGCATTTTCCCGCATAGATACTATTTAACGTTCGGTGTAAGTTATAATAACAAAATAGATACATTGTTTTTAAGCTATATTTTTTGATTGATTTGGTAAAGGCACATATGTAGGTAAGTAATATTTATATTTATTTATTTAAACTTTTTAAACTCACACGATTTGTATTCATAGTAATTATTTTCCCGGGTCTTAATCGCGTATTTTTTGAGACTCTCCTCGCGACCATGACTATTGTAACATAGTCGAAACGTCGAGGTAAGAGAAATAAAAAACAAAAAATACGCGATTAAGACCCGGGAAAATAATTACTATTTATTTATTTCACTCAAATAGAACATAATACACAACAATATAATAAGCTAAAACTAAGTCCAATTCATATTCGCACAAAACTTTCAACATTCTTTGTCTTCCTCATCATCTCATCTTTGGTTTTTTGTAAATTAAAGTAAAAAAGAATTATTAACTACCGTTGTCCCTCTATCCATATTTTTGTATTCATAATATAAGAGGTTATAGTATTTATAAACACCAACATCATGCAAATAATAATCTATTTTGGTGCAAATAAAATTTTGTTTTTTATTTTCAAATATTATTAATGATTAAATATGAAAGGCCATTAGACAGAACAGATACTTATACATAAAATAACGTCCTTACCTATTTATAGCGGGCATTACGTTGAACAAAAAATGCTTTCACACCAAACATCTAAAACGTCTCGGAAACGGGGTATTTGAAGGAACGTGATGTCCTATGATTTTACAAAAGTGCACGATGCCCTTAGATACCTAAACCTATCGATAGAGGACATCGAAGAGAACAAATAATGCCTTCACACCAAACTTCTAAAGCGTATTGGATACAGGGTTTTTTAAAGAAACGTGATGTTCCATGATTTTCCAAAAGTGCGCGGTGACTTTATGCCAATAATAATTGTGTAAAATTACGGTATGCCTAGGGTTATTTTATTATGCTAAAACGTTTATGCCAAACTACAAAAGGACATTTTGTTTATGCCAAAAGTGTGGTTCCCATCTAAAACGTCTAAGCCAACCTCCAACTACTAAAGCGTCTGGAAAATGGAATATTTAAAGAAAAATGATGTCCTATGATTTTCCAAAAGTGTGCGGTTCACTTTGAGACCCATACCCACCTAAATGAACAAAAAATGCCCTCATACAAAACCTATAAAGCGTAAGGGCATTATTTATCCATCGGGTCTAAAATCACAGTGCAAAAAACATAACACTGCCACGCTACCATACTGAATGTCCGGACCCTTTTTGCAATTTTCTGAATTCTAGACCAAATTGCCCAGATTTTCTTTATTAGGTAGCTAGGGCTACGTAATTTTGGGGAAAACAAAATAAAAAAGTAGCTGTGACATACGGCAGACAGACAGACATGACGTTTCGTTTTTTGCCATTTGGCTACGGAACCCTAAAAAGTGATTTTTACAAACATACCCTATCTATTATTCACTTCAAAAACTTCAAAAAAGGAGGAGGTTCTCAATTATTATTCGTCGCGTATATTTTTTTATGTATTTTCGCCGATTACTTACTTACTCGAAAACGCTTGAACCGATTTGGAAAATTCTTTTTAGGGTTTCGTACCTCAAAAGGTAACAAAGGAACCCTTATAATATCACTTTCTTGTCTGTCTGTCTGTCTGTCCGTGTGTCACCATCGATTATCTCAGGAACGGTTCGACTTAGCAAGTTGAAATTACTGAAGTCTATGGTCCCTATTAGGTGTATAAAAATCAAGGTGTATAAAAACTAATGTACGGAACCCTCGGCGCGCGAGTAAGACTCGCACTTGGCCGGTTTTTTTTATTTTGTTTTTATTTTCTAAGGTGTCCGCGACTTGAACTCATAATTCAAACTATTTAAATAAATTAGTTGAGCGCGATATAAGTGTAACATCGAGGAGGTCTTCGCTATAGGAGATCCGTAATTTTATGTAGTAAGTAGTACCTCTTTGTACCAACCTCATTTTCAGTTTCACGTAGGTAGTAGATATATGCAAACTATTTGGTTTTATGACAACTGTCATCTTGAGCGGAGGCATGTACCTGTACGCCTAGTATGACTTGTTGAAGCACTCGAAAATAAGGAACCCTTATAAGGTCACTCTCTTGTCTGTCTGTCTGTCGGTGTGTCACTACCGATATTCTCAGAGACGGGTGGATCTAGTAAGTTGATTTTTAGGAAGTTTCATAGTAAATACTCAATATAGTATGTTTGATCGAATACGTAACAAAGTAGTGCTAAGCGTACTGTTCCTATTTGACGTTTGATTACGTTTTACACGGAAAAATATTTCGATTTCACATTTTTAAATGTTTTTTTATCAAATATCATAATTATTGTATTAAAGTTAAATTGAAAAATACCCTAAATGTTAATCTGGTATTTTCTGAACATATTGGTGTGGACCTCGTTGAAATCTGTTCTCTAGTTTATGAGATTACCTGGTTCAAACAAACAGACAAACAGACAAACAGACAAACAAAAATTCTAAAAACTACCCTATCGTGTTCAGCTAACGATTCTAAGACGACCTGTGTATTTTTTTTCTGGATATTTTACAATTACAGATTTTTTTATGTCTACAGATTTATTATATGTATAGATAATACAATTACCTTTAATTTGATTCCAAAGAGGTGCTGCTAGGATTGACAGTTTTCTCAGAAACAAAGAAATAGTTTACTACTATTTAAAATTGAATTTTGGTAAATGATTTATACATTGTACTGAACAATAATTATTTAAAAAAAAACGTGCTAGAGTATAATTTGACTAGCAATATACAAACATACAAAACAAAAATTTCTGAAACACGCTTCTAAGGTGTAGTTTTTCCCAAGAAACTAAAACACGTGACAGAATTTCGTAGCACCATAGGAGTAGCCCAGGTTTGCAAAGAAGCAAACTCAGATATAAACTACTATACAGTAGTTTATACCTGAGTTTGCTAATAAAATATAAAAAATATTGCATGCACTTTAACGATGTTTTTTGTATCAATTTTCACTGGCCTAATTGGAAGAAAGGTAAGCATATTTAAAAACTGATAAGTCTTATCAACATACTCCTTAGACAATTATGGTAGTGAATTTGATGAAGATCATATTCCTCATTGACAGTTTGGTTGGTACTTTTAACCATTTTGATAAAAAAATGCATAAAATCTCGGCACACAAAAGGAGAGGAAAGGGGGAAACAGTCGCCAAACGACTTGTTTCTACATATTATATTATCTTATTATCTGTGTAAAAGCTACAACTATGCCAAGTTTCATGCTTTCCGCCATCTCGCGGAAAGAAACATGAACTGTAAAAAGAGCTAAGAAAACGGACTATCAACGGAGAAAAAATGCGGAATATAAACATTTACGGATATCACATTTTTAATGTGTAATTTTCTACAAATTGATCAAGAAAGAAATCCTATTTTGGTTCAAAAATGTCTGCAAGCCTTCAATGAGCACCAGTGTACAGTGTAAAGCAGAAGAGCGACATGCCACATTACAAATAGAAATCTGGCATAATACAAGCTGAGAATTCAAGACCCAGTTGGCTTACAGAAAGCTGGAAGGTATCTCCAGGATATGTCCAGAAGATCTGTCTGCGATGTTTTTCCAGCCGTCTCTTGGTTGCTGTAGGTTCTAGTTGGAGAGTTGTTATTAGCTATGTGCTTATGATTTTGTTGTGTTGTGTTTTTAAGGTTTAATTTGTTTGGAGCTTGGTACCTAAAGATATGTTTTATAATAAAAATAAATATACTTAATGTTGAATAAAAGTTTACTTTCATTTCATTCAAATTTCATACATTGTTCACAATTATTATTGTTTCTATCTTCTATCTTGAGAGTGGCCCCGTAAAGGTGGTCCAATGTGCAACAGCCTATATTTGCCCGCACTGACTGCCACGCAGACCACTGCAGATTAGGTATACCTATTCTGGTGGGAGCTTTTGCTTCAGGTTCACAAAATTCGGTGGGTTAGGATATTTCATTTATGTTTCCTCCTTATTTTTCTCGCCTTTACTGGACTTTTTGTTGAAGTCTGTGTACTTTTGCTAAAAGCTTTTCCGGCTAAAATTGAATAAATCGACTTAATTAAATTAAAATAGTTATAAAATGCAATAAGAAAATAAACACAATGAATTTTGACTTATGTCAGGTAATGACAGTTTTTATGTAAGTCAAGATCTCTACTTGAGCGTAGATTGATAACCAAGTTACGTTCTAGAATACAAAAATACCTACGTAAGTTAAGATTTATGTGACGTTTCTCAAATGACGTCATTTAGGTTTAAATCTAGTCTTAGTCAGAGATTACTGACTGAGTCAGGACCTAGAATACGGGCCTTAAAGATTTAAGCATACATAGGGAAATAGGGACAGAAAAAGCGACTTTGTTTTATACTATGTAGTAGAAGTTGTTGTTATATGTACCTATTTAATTTGTGTTCCAAATTAATCTATGTTTAGCCTGTACCAAAGTCATTGTTTCATTCAAATGAGGAAAAGTTTATTTTTATACCTTTATATTCCAATGGGAAACTCCATAACACATAGTATGTAACCCAGTTGACAGTACAATGTTCAAAAAACTATCAATTAAACTAGGCTTAAAACGTCGTCTTGTTTCGGTAGTGGGAAGAGCGCGAATCACAACGCACTGCGAACTTATGTGAGTGAAACGTGAGAGAATTAGTATTACCGTGAGAACCCTTCCACCGATCTTAACCCCACTTAACAGACATTGACAGTGCCGTAGTTAAAAAATGTATTCATATTGAATTTCTGGGAATTATTATTATTTCCTTAACGCGCGTGCTACGGTAAAGAGTGGGGGTTTAGGTCAAGCGTTGAACAGTTAAACATACGGTGTAGTAACCATTATGTAAATTAGCTCTCTTATCCCTTAATTTCGCATAATTTTGAATGATTGTTAATAAGAAATGTCGTGACCGTAGATAGCTTATCACTGCCCATTTTGCAAAATATGTTTATCATTTTCCTTCAAGTTAGGTATGACTGAACTACTAACATTCGTTTTCCTAATATTATAATTTATTTTAATAGGCATCGTGAATCTCATTCAGTCGATCCTAAGAAAGAATATACTTACACCTAAATTACATCCTGTTGCGTACAATGATTAGGACACGACGGTACTCCTCGACGTCATAGTCATTGATTAACCATCCCGATTTGTCGTATGGTGCCATACCATTTTAATAGAGTGAGGGGGATATAATGCGGAAAATATGGATTAATATAACGTAATGCTATCTACGATGTCATAATAGTGTTCATATGCGGGAGGTAAACCGCAACATCACAGTATCGCGACATCCGTTCAACGTATATGGGTATGTGGTTTTATGAAATTTAATCAAATGTGTAACAATTACCATTATTGCAAGTGAAAAAAATTGATAATGTTAAATTCTATAAGGATGATGACGTGCGTATATACGTGCTGATATGATACATTTACGTCAAACCCCATAGCAACTAAAAATTTGTAATAAAACAAGTTCAACTTCTTTTAACAGGGAGTCCAGGTGGCAACAAAAGTGAATTTGCACCTTCAAGACCTCCTTTTTAACGATATTGCTAGAGAATTATAGTTCTAATATATATCAAGACCTTAAGCTCTTGATGAAATTGTCAGGGACTTAGCAAAATTCCAGTCGAAAATTTTGATAACACTTGGCAATGGTTAGTGGTTTATGAAAAGGGGTTATTTGTGGTTGAAGAATGAATTAAATATTTCTACCCTTGCATACCTTTCGTAGGACTATGAAGTGAATCAGCAAATCAAGATGAAAGTGATGAAAGTATCTAATTTTATTCATCGAACACAACATCCATTAAGACAAATCTTAAAATCAAATCTTATGAATTAACTGATTAGTTCAAAATTAATGATCCATTTGGATACCTACTGCATTCGTTAAGAATGGATATGTTATGGACTAAGTGAAGATACACGGACGAAGTCAATAATACATTCTTACAATTGGTTATTTTGAAATGAGCATTTTGTACATTTTGACACTGTGACTCTTTACACTTAATATGACATCATTTAGTACTTTAGTCATGCGTCATGTTCCGGTACCATGACGGCGTCATGGTATACGTCACGCATCTCGTGTTTGTTTTAGCACGCGTTTTGTGTTTCTTTTTATATTGTTTATAATAATAATATCGCTCATCTGGGCTTGGGTTATGGTGACGAGTGACGAATATAAGACTTATGTATATACAATGTGTTTTAGCGAAGGGGTATTAATACGAAAGGGGGTTGTTCTAGACCTCTAGACGACCGACTTTTGTTCTACGACTTTTGGAAATTCGAATTTTTTTTTCGTTAATCTGAGGGAATTTATACTTGAAAATCAGCTGTTTCATACAAAAACTTCGAAATGTTCGAATTAACAAAAGTTGTTAGCCGAGACGTATAGAACAACCCTCTTTCGTATTAATACCCCTTCGCTGAAACATAAGAAAAAAAGAAAGGAAAATAAAAGGAAACGATGTTTTTATCACAGTTGCGAATGAAAGAAAATATAAAAAGTTAATAAAATAACAGAAAAAAGTAAATATTTTTAAGTATGTTTAAGATTTTTAGGTTATGTTTACAATTTTTTAGGCAATATTTTTTTTAATTAAGTAGGTATACTCACTACCGAAATGGCAGGCAAAAGACTTTTAACCTATACAGCCTCGTCTGACATTCAATATTTTTAGGGTTTTTTCCATTTGTTTTTGCGTCAGGAGTTAAAAAAATATATAATGGTACAGAATATAATAATGAATCTAAAAATATAATATTAAAAAAAGAAAAAACAAAAAAAAATCTAAATTTCTCATCGTTTTCTTATAACGTTATCACGTTATATTATCGTCCGTAAACCGACTTTAAAGACAAAGTTTTTATTTTATTTTCTTGTTTTTACAAAAGCTAAGAGACTTACCGCTGACATTCCAAGCACCTTCGACTTGGTACGCTGCAGTGGAAACTTTACGTCTACTGTTTACGCCGTAATTATTTTAATTTACCCGCGCTTTGATGCATCACGCCGCTCAATCCATCACTTCCTATGCCCGTCCTTTTCCCACTCACGCACCGCTACGCGTCGAGCGAAAGAGACGGCATTGCAGTTGGCAACAGAGGCGCCACGCGTCTCACCCAACGGGAGAAGACAGAACTGTTTGATTCGAATTTTACAATGGCTTCCGCTCCGCGTTGATTGAAGACTTTTATTAAAAAAGACAGTGTCTAGCCCGCGTTGAAGAAAACAAACCCTGAAAAAAAACGTTCAGTGAAGTGTGTGTCGCTACCGCATTAATCGGAACTTGGAATCCAAACCCAGGAACAGAATTTTCAGTGTCTTGCCACCACGTGCTCGCTTGGACTTTGTGAGGTGAGTTTCCTTCCGATAAATTGTTCTGCTATTTTGTCTATCCGCCTTCCTTAGCAGAACAGTCTCCTCATCCAACGATAGATTGAGTGAGCCATCAAAATCCACTAATTAATAAACCGCCCGCATTCAACTACAGTCCACTATAAATTAAAAATAATCGTACAATCATTGGTCTGACTTCGAACCGGATTATAACTTGCATTCTAACCTATTTGGTGTAAAACTCTGATAGTTTACACGTAATCAAACCGCATTGCTAAACATCCTTTTGGTGTAAAACTCTGATAGTTTACACGTAATCAAACCGCATTGCTAAACATCCTTTTGGTGTAAAACTCTGATAGTTTACACGTAATCAAACCGCATTGCTAAACATCCTTTTGGTGTAAAACTCTGATAGTTTACACGTAATCAAACCGCATTGCTAAACATCCTTTTGGTGTAAAACTCTGATAGTTTACACGTAATCAAACCGCATTGCTAAACATCCTTTTGGTGTAAAACTCTGATAGTTTACACGTAATCAAACCGCATTGCTAAACATCCTTTTGGTGTAAAACTCTGATAGTTTACACGTAATCAAACCGCATTGCTAAACATCCTTTTGGTGTAAAACTCTGATAGTTTACACGTAATCAAACCGCATTGCTAAACATCCTTTTGGTGTAAAACTCTGATAGTTTACACGTAATCAAACCGCATTGCTAAACATCCTTTTGGTGTAAAACTCTGATAGTTTACACGTAATCAAACCGCATTGCTAAACATCCTTTTGGTGTAAAACTCTGATAGTTTACACGTAATCAAACCGCATTGCTAAACATCCTTTTGGTGTAAAACTCTGATAGTTTACACGTAATCAAACCGCATTGCTAAACATCCTTTTGGTGTAAAACTCTGATAGTTTACACGTAATCAAACCGCATTGCTAAACATCCTTTTGGTGTAAAACTCTGATAGTTTACACGTAATCAAACCGCATTGCTAAACATCCTTTTGGTGTAAAACTCTGATAGTTTACACGTAATCAAACCGCATTGCTAAACATCCTTTTGGTGTAAAACTCTGATAGTTTACACGTAATCAAACCGCATTGCTAAACATCCTTTTGGTGTAAAACTCTGATAGTTTACACGTAATCAAACCGCATTGCTAAACATCCTTTTGGTGTAAAACTCTGATAGTTTACACGTAATCAAACCGCATTGCTAAACATCCTTTTGGTGTAAAACTCTGATAGTTTACACGTAATCAAACCGCATTGCTAAACATCCTTTTGGTGTAAAACTCTGATAGTTTACACGTAATCAAACCGCATTGCTAAACATCCTTTTGGTGTAAAACTCTGATAGTTTACACGTAATCAAACCGCATTGCTAAACATCCTTTTGGTGTAAAACTCTGATAGTTTACACGTAATCAAACCGCATTGCTAAACATCCTTTTGGTGTAAAACTCTGATAGTTTACACGTAATCAAACCGCATTGCTAAACATCCTTTTGGTGTAAAACTCTGATAGTTTACACGTAATCAAACCGCATTGCTAAACATCCTTTTGGTGTAAAACTCTGATAGTTTACACGTAATCAAACCGCATTGCTAAACATCCTTTTGGTGTAAAACTCTGATAGTTTACACGTAATCAAACCGCATTGCTAAACATCCTTTTGGTGTAAAACTCTGATAGTTTACACGTAATCAAACCGCATTGCTAAACATCCTTTTGGTGTAAAACTCTGATAGTTTACACGTAATCAAACCGCATTGCTAAACATCCTTTTGGTGTAAAACTCTGATAGTTTACACGTAATCAAACCGCATTGCTAAACATCCTTTTGGTGTAAAACTCTGATAGTTTACACGTAATCAAACCGCATTGCTAAACATCCTTTTGGTGTAAAACTCTGATAGTTTACACGTAATCAAACCGCATTGCTAAACATCCTTTTGGTGTAAAACTCTGATAGTTTACACGTAATCAAACCGCATTGCTAAACATCCTTTTGGTGTAAAACTCTGATAGTTTACACGTAATCAAACCGCATTGCTAAACATCCTTTTGGTGTAAAACTCTGATAGTTTACACGTAATCAAACCGCATTGCTAAACATCCTTTTGGTGTAAAACTCTGATAGTTTACACGTAATCAAACCGCATTGCTAAACATCCTTTTGGTGTAAAACTCTGATAGTTTACACGTAATCAAACCGCATTGCTAAACATCCTTTTGGTGTAAAACTCTGATAGTTTACACGTAATCAAACCGCATTGCTAAACATCCTTTTGGTGTAAAACTCTGATAGTTTACACGTAATCAAACCGCATTGCTAAACATCCTTTTGGTGTAAAACTCTGATAGTTTACACGTAATCAAACCGCATTGCTAAACATCCTTTTGGTGTAAAACTCTGATAGTTTACACGTAATCAAACCGCATTGCTAAACATCCTTTTGGTGTAAAACTCTGATAGTTTACACGTAATCAAACCGCATTGCTAAACATCCTTTTGGTGTAAAACTCTGATAGTTTACACGTAATCAAACCGCATTGCTAAACATCCTTTTGGTGTAAAACTCTGATAGTTTACACGTAATCAAACCGCATTGCTAAACATCCTTTTGGTGTAAAACTCTGATAGTTTACACGTAATCAAACCGCATTGCTAAACATCCTTTTGGTGTAAAACTCTGATAGTTTACACGTAATCAAACCGCATTGCTAAACATCCTTTTGGTGTAAAACTCTGATAGTTTACACGTAATCAAACCGCATTGCTAAACATCCTTTTGGTGTAAAACTCTGATAGTTTACACGTAATCAAACCGCATTGCTAAACATCCTTTTGGTGTAAAACTCTGATAGTTTACACGTAATCAAACCGCATTGCTAAACATCCTTTTGGTGTAAAACTCTGATAGTTTACACGTAATCAAACCGCATTGCTAAACATCCTTTTGGTGTAAAACTCTGATAGTTTACACGTAATCAAACCGCATTGCTAAACATCCTTTTGGTGTAAAACTCTGATAGTTTACACGTAATCAAACCGCATTGCTAAACATCCTTTTGGTGTAAAACTCTGATAGTTTACACGTAATCAAACCGCATTGCTAAACATCCTTTTGGTGTAAAACTCTGATAGTTTACACGTAATCAAACCGCATTGCTAAACATCCTTTTGGTGTAAAACTCTGATAGTTTACACGTAATCAAACCGCATTGCTAAACATCCTTTTGGTGTAAAACTCTGATAGTTTACACGTAATCAAACCGCATTGCTAAACATCCTTTTGGTGTAAAACTCTGATAGTTTACACGTAATCAAACCGCATTGCTAAACATCCTTTTGGTGTAAAACTCTGATAGTTTACACGTAATCAAACCGCATTGCTAAACATCCTTTTGGTGTAAAACTCTGATAGTTTACACGTAATCAAACCGCATTGCTAAACATCCTTTTGGTGTAAAACTCTGATAGTTTACACGTAATCAAACCGCATTGCTAAACATCCTTTTGGTGTAAAACTCTGATAGTTTACACGTAATCAAACCGCATTGCTAAACATCCTTTTGGTGTAAAACTCTGATAGTTTACACGTAATCAAACCGCATTGCTAAACATCCTTTTGGTGTAAAACTCTGATAGTTTACACGTAATCAAACCGCATTGCTAAACATCCTTTTGGTGTAAAACTCTGATAGTTTACACGTAATCAAACCGCATTGCTAAACATCCTTTTGGTGTAAAACTCTGATAGTTTACACGTAATCAAACCGCATTGCTAAACATCCTTTTGGTGTAAAACTCTGATAGTTTACACGTAATCAAACCGCATTGCTAAACATCCTTTTGGTGTAAAACTCTGATAGTTTACACGTAATCAAACCGCATTGCTAAACATCCTTTTGGTGTAAAACTCTGATAGTTTACACGTAATCAAACCGCATTGCTAAACATCCTTTTGGTGTAAAACTCTGATAGTTTACACGTAATCAAACCGCATTGCTAAACATCCTTTTGGTGTAAAACTCTGATAGTTTACACGTAATCAAACCGCATTGCTAAACATCCTTTTGGTGTAAAACTCTGATAGTTTACACGTAATCAAACCGCATTGCTAAACATCCTTTTGGTGTAAAACTCTGATAGTTTACACGTAATCAAACCGCATTGCTAAACATCCTTTTGGTGTAAAACTCTGATAGTTTACACGTAATCAAACCGCATTGCTAAACATCCTTTTGGTGTAAAACTCTGATAGTTTACACGTAATCAAACCGCATTGCTAAACATCCTTTTGGTGTAAAACTCTGATAGTTTACACGTAATCAAACCGCATTGCTAAACATCCTTTTGGTGTAAAACTCTGATAGTTTACACGTAATCAAACCGCATTGCTAAACATCCTTTTGGTGTAAAACTCTGATAGTTTACACGTAATCAAACCGCATTGCTAAACATCCTTTTGGTGTAAAACTCTGATAGTTTACACGTAATCAAACCGCATTGCTAAACATCCTTTTGGTGTAAAACTCTGATAGTTTACACGTAATCAAACCGCATTGCTAAACATCCTTTTGGTGTAAAACTCTGATAGTTTACACGTAATCAAACCGCATTGCTAAACATCCTTTTGGTGTAAAACTCTGATAGTTTACACGTAATCAAACCGCATTGCTAAACATCCTTTTGGTGTAAAACTCTGATAGTTTACACGTAATCAAACCGCATTGCTAAACATCCTTTTGGTGTAAAACTCTGATAGTTTACACGTAATCAAACCGCATTGCTAAACATCCTTTTGGTGTAAAACTCTGATAGTTTACACGTAATCAAACCGCATTGCTAAACATCCTTTTGGTGTAAAACTCTGATAGTTTACACGTAATCAAACCGCATTGCTAAACATCCTTTTGGTGTAAAACTCTGATAGTTTACACGTAATCAAACCGCATTGCTAAACATCCTTTTGGTGTAAAACTCTGATAGTTTACACGTAATCAAACCGCATTGCTAAACATCCTTTTGGTGTAAAACTCTGATAGTTTACACGTAATCAAACCGCATTGCTAAACATCCTTTTGGTGTAAAACTCTGATAGTTTACACGTAATCAAACCGCATTGCTAAACATCCTTTTGGTGTAAAACTCTGATAGTTTACACGTAATCAAACCGCATTGCTAAACATCCTTTTGGTGTAAAACTCTGATAGTTTACACGTAATCAAACCGCATTGCTAAACATCCTTTTGGTGTAAAACTCTGATAGTTTACACGTAATCAAACCGCATTGCTAAACATCCTTTTGGTGTAAAACTCTGATAGTTTACACGTAATCAAACCGCATTGCTAAACATCCTTTTGGTGTAAAACTCTGATAGTTTACACGTAATCAAACCGCATTGCTAAACATCCTTTTGGTGTAAAACTCTGATAGTTTACACGTAATCAAACCGCATTGCTAAACATCCTTTTGGTGTAAAACTCTGATAGTTTACACGTAATCAAACCGCATTGCTAAACATCCTTTTGGTGTAAAACTCTGATAGTTTACACGTAATCAAACCGCATTGCTAAACATCCTTTTGGTGTAAAACTCTGATAGTTTACACGTAATCAAACCGCATTGCTAAACATCCTTTTGGTGTAAAACTCTGATAGTTTACACGTAATCAAACCGCATTGCTAAACATCCTTTTGGTGTAAAACTCTGATAGTTTACACGTAATCAAACCGCATTGCTAAACATCCTTTTGGTGTAAAACTCTGATAGTTTACACGTAATCAAACCGCATTGCTAAACATCCTTTTGGTGTAAAACTCTGATAGTTTACACGTAATCAAACCGCATTGCTAAACATCCTTTTGGTGTAAAACTCTGATAGTTTACACGTAATCAAACCGCATTGCTAAACATCCTTTTGGTGTAAAACTCTGATAGTTTACACGTAATCAAACCGCATTGCTAAACATCCTTTTGGTGTAAAACTCTGATAGTTTACACGTAATCAAACCGCATTGCTAAACATCCTTTTGGTGTAAAACTCTGATAGTTTACACGTAATCAAACCGCATTGCTAAACATCCTTTTGGTGTAAAACTCTGATAGTTTACACGTAATCAAACCGCATTGCTAAACATCCTTTTGGTGTAAAACTCTGATAGTTTACACGTAATCAAACCGCATTGCTAAACATCCTTTTGGTGTAAAACTCTGATAGTTTACACGTAATCAAACCGCATTGCTAAACATCCTTTTGGTGTAAAACTCTGATAGTTTACACGTAATCAAACCGCATTGCTAAACATCCTTTTGGTGTAAAACTCTGATAGTTTACACGTAATCAAACCGCATTGCTAAACATCCTTTTGGTGTAAAACTCTGATAGTTTACACGTAATCAAACCGCATTGCTAAACATCCTTTTGGTGTAAAACTCTGATAGTTTACACGTAATCAAACCGCATTGCTAAACATCCTTTTGGTGTAAAACTCTGATAGTTTACACGTAATCAAACCGCATTGCTAAACATCCTTTTGGTGTAAAACTCTGATAGTTTACACGTAATCAAACCGCATTGCTAAACATCCTTTTGGTGTAAAACTCTGATAGTTTACACGTAATCAAACCGCATTGCTAAACATCCTTTTGGTGTAAAACTCTGATAGTTTACACGTAATCAAACCGCATTGCTAAACATCCTTTTGGTGTAAAACTCTGATAGTTTACACGTAATCAAACCGCATTGCTAAACATCCTTTTGGTGTAAAACTCTGATAGTTTACACGTAATCAAACCGCATTGCTAAACATCCTTTTGGTGTAAAACTCTGATAGTTTACACGTAATCAAACCGCATTGCTAAACATCCTTTTGGTGTAAAACTCTGATAGTTTACACGTAATCAAACCGCATTGCTAAACATCCTTTTGGTGTAAAACTCTGATAGTTTACACGTAATCAAACCGCATTGCTAAACATCCTTTTGGTGTAAAACTCTGATAGTTTACACGTAATCAAACCGCATTGCTAAACATCCTTTTGGTGTAAAACTCTGATAGTTTACACGTAATCAAACCGCATTGCTAAACATCCTTTTGGTGTAAAACTCTGATAGTTTACACGTAATCAAACCGCATTGCTAAACATCCTTTTGGTGTAAAACTCTGATAGTTTACACGTAATCAAACCGCATTGCTAAACATCCTTTTGGTGTAAAACTCTGATAGTTTACACGTAATCAAACCGCATTGCTAAACATCCTTTTGGTGTAAAACTCTGATAGTTTACACGTAATCAAACCGCATTGCTAAACATCCTTTTGGTGTAAAACTCTGATAGTTTACACGTAATCAAACCGCATTGCTAAACATCCTTTTGGTGTAAAACTCTGATAGTTTACACGTAATCAAACCGCATTGCTAAACATCCTTTTGGTGTAAAACTCTGATAGTTTACACGTAATCAAACCGCATTGCTAAACATCCTTTTGGTGTAAAACTCTGATAGTTTACACGTAATCAAACCGCATTGCTAAACATCCTTTTGGTGTAAAACTCTGATAGTTTACACGTAATCAAACCGCATTGCTAAACATCCTTTTGGTGTAAAACTCTGATAGTTTACACGTAATCAAACCGCATTGCTAAACATCCTTTTGGTGTAAAACTCTGATAGTTTACACGTAATCAAACCGCATTGCTAAACATCCTTTTGGTGTAAAACTCTGATAGTTTACACGTAATCAAACCGCATTGCTAAACATCCTTTTGGTGTAAAACTCTGATAGTTTACACGTAATCAAACCGCATTGCTAAACATCCTTTTGGTGTAAAACTCTGATAGTTTACACGTAATCAAACCGCATTGCTAAACATCCTTTTGGTGTAAAACTCTGATAGTTTACACGTAATCAAACCGCATTGCTAAACATCCTTTTGGTGTAAAACTCTGATAGTTTACACGTAATCAAACCGCATTGCTAAACATCCTTTTGGTGTAAAACTCTGATAGTTTACACGTAATCAAACCGCATTGCTAAACATCCTTTTGGTGTAAAACTCTGATAGTTTACACGTAATCAAACCGCATTGCTAAACATCCTTTTGGTGTAAAACTCTGATAGTTTACACGTAATCAAACCGCATTGCTAAACATCCTTTTGGTGTAAAACTCTGATAGTTTACACGTAATCAAACCGCATTGCTAAACATCCTTTTGGTGTAAAACTCTGATAGTTTACACGTAATCAAACCGCATTGCTAAACATCCTTTTGGTGTAAAACTCTGATAGTTTACACGTAATCAAACCGCATTGCTAAACATCCTTTTGGTGTAAAACTCTGATAGTTTACACGTAATCAAACCGCATTGCTAAACATCCTTTTGGTGTAAAACTCTGATAGTTTACACGTAATCAAACCGCATTGCTAAACATCCTTTTGGTGTAAAACTCTGATAGTTTACACGTAATCAAACCGCATTGCTAAACATCCTTTTGGTGTAAAACTCTGATAGTTTACACGTAATCAAACCGCATTGCTAAACATCCTTTTGGTGTAAAACTCTGATAGTTTACACGTAATCAAACCGCATTGCTAAACATCCTTTTGGTGTAAAACTCTGATAGTTTACACGTAATCAAACCGCATTGCTAAACATCCTTTTGGTGTAAAACTCTGATAGTTTACACGTAATCAAACCGCATTGCTAAACATCCTTTTGGTGTAAAACTCTGATAGTTTACACGTAATCAAACCGCATTGCTAAACATCCTTTTGGTGTAAAACTCTGATAGTTTACACGTAATCAAACCGCATTGCTAAACATCCTTTTGGTGTAAAACTCTGATAGTTTACACGTAATCAAACCGCATTGCTAAACATCCTTTTGGTGTAAAACTCTGATAGTTTACACGTAATCAAACCGCATTGCTAAACATCCTTTTGGTGTAAAACTCTGATAGTTTACACGTAATCAAACCGCATTGCTAAACATCCTTTTGGTGTAAAACTCTGATAGTTTACACGTAATCAAACCGCATTGCTAAACATCCTTTTGGTGTAAAACTCTGATAGTTTACACGTAATCAAACCGCATTGCTAAACATCCTTTTGGTGTAAAACTCTGATAGTTTACACGTAATCAAACCGCATTGCTAAACATCCTTTTGGTGTAAAACTCTGATAGTTTACACGTAATCAAACCGCATTGCTAAACATCCTTTTGGTGTAAAACTCTGATAGTTTACACGTAATCAAACCGCATTGCTAAACATCCTTTTGGTGTAAAACTCTGATAGTTTACACGTAATCAAACCGCATTGCTAAACATCCTTTTGGTGTAAAACTCTGATAGTTTACACGTAATCAAACCGCATTGCTAAACATCCTTTTGGTGTAAAACTCTGATAGTTTACACGTAATCAAACCGCATTGCTAAACATCCTTTTGGTGTAAAACTCTGATAGTTTACACGTAATCAAACCGCATTGCTAAACATCCTTTTGGTGTAAAACTCTGATAGTTTACACGTAATCAAACCGCATTGCTAAACATCCTTTTGGTGTAAAACTCTGATAGTTTACACGTAATCAAACCGCTTCATTTTGTGAACAACAAAACCGCCATTATAGTCCGCGCAATACGAACGTACGCGCACCGCTAAATAACCTATCATTATTACCTCCCGCTAAATAACTCATTTTACCGCGAATTATCTAAATTCATCTGAATAATTTATGTACCATTGTTTTTTCACACGATTATCGTAATAATACTTAGTATTTACAATAACTTTCCATGTAAATTATGCGCGTATCGACTATAAATACCGAGTATAGTACTACGCATTTACGTCGTTGAACACGCCAATCGATCGGGACAAATACTTACGTATCGTTTCTTTCGACAAATTATAATAAGTATACCTACCTGTATAAATCTACCTATATTTTGTCTTTAATTACCTACTTACATTATTGTTAGGCCGCTAGCCAATATAGTCTGCATAGTGTACTTATAGTTATATCCGCATTAGGTATATTTTAACCAGTTGCGTTCATACCTACTTAATTATATACATTACCACTCGCTATCTTTACCTACCTAAAGTAACTTACGTGCCTACTTACATTATTACTTTGAATTTATTCATATAATTCCCTGAATTAAAATGTCCGCAAAAATAGCTATAGTACAAGCAAAAAACAATGCAATTTTCTCTCGTCTAACTGGTCTTCACGACTTAGCTCAAAAAATATCTATTTCTACAGTAGATCTCCGTAGCACCGAAACATTTATGGCAGATACGGAAACATTACAAGTCATACGTCAGGAATATATCGGAAATCTAGATTACATTAATGAGCTAGGTATTGATGAGGATAATACGTTCGTACCCAACTATCAGCCACTCAATGCATTCGAAGATATCTATGCTAGGATACAGAGAGGGCGCTCACGCGTCTTGGAACGCAGCTCGCGTCAGAATATCCAGTCTGGTGAGACTAAAGGTGCTTCTTCACTGATAAAACTTCCGCCAATTAATATTCCGACCTTTGATGGACGGATGGATAACTGGCCCATATTTTATGAATCCTTTAAGGCGAATATTCATTTAAATGATTCATTAACTGATGCCCAGCGGATCCAATACCTAACGGGAAAGCTGACGGGCACCGCTTTAAAAATAATTTCTGGAATTATTCCATCTAGTGAAAATTATACTTCTATTTGGGAAAGTTTAGTTAAAAAATACCAAGATAAACGGGCTTTAGGGTGTCATTACATGTCGATTCTTTTTAATATAAAAAATGCTACAAGCAATTCCGCTTCTTTAAATTCATTTGTTGAAACTTTCGATGCCGCTGTCTCAGCTTTAGAATTATTAAAGTTCGATGATTTAAAAGATTTTATTTTATTGAATATGGCTATGCGTAAAATTGACACAGCCACCGCACAAGCGTTTGAAGCATTTATCCGCGATAAAGAAATACCTACCTATAAAGACTTTAGTGAATTTATTAAAAGTCAAGTTAAAATATTAAACCGCACCGCTGCCACTGCCTCGACAAATCGCGCGCCGTTAACAGTGGGACCGCACCCTAATAGCAACGCAAGATCCACGCGTAATACTTACCAATCACAAACATTTCTATCTAGTGATGGTAAAGAAATTGATTTTTGTTTGATGTGTAATAAATCTGATCATCAACAATTTTATAAATGTCCAGGTTTTAAATCTCTTTCCGCTAAAGATCGTTTTGACTTTATTAAATCTAAACGAGGTTGTATAAACTGCCTCAGTATATCTCATACTGCGTCGCAGTGTAAATCCACGTATACATGTAAATTATGCAAAAAACCGCATCATACATTATTACATTTAGGTAATAATAATAATTCACAACAGTCTCCGCACGCGGATCGCGCCTTCGCAGGCGCCGCCGCTTCCGCCGCAGTATTGCCGTCTCGCTCGCACCCGCAGGTTTCGAATAAACCTTCGGAGCGGGACGATAGCGCTGCGCCGAATGTGTCACTTTGCGCGCATTCGCGAATGAATGAAAGTCAGTTTGACAGTACGAGTTTTCCGCGTAATACTACGATACTTCTTTCTACCGCTCAAGTAAATGTTTTAAATAAAAATAAACAAAACACTGTTGTGAGGTGTTTAATTGATAATGCGTCACAAAATAATTTAATTACTTCTGCGTGCTGCGAACGACTTAAATTAAAACCCATTCCGCTTTCTAATTCGTTTATTAAGGGTGTAGGCTCCGCCTCACAGATAGTTCGTGGATACGTCCAGATACTTGTCGCCTCTAAATTTAATAACATTTCTTATAATATCACCGCTTTGGTAGTTGATAATATTACTGAACGCATGCCATATGAATATGTTGACAGTTCGATAGTGCAACATTTGATTGATTTACCGCTCGCTGATCCTCTTTGGCATATACCGGGTGAGATCGAACTTATTCTCGGCGCTCAGCTGTTTCCGCATTTATTGCTAAGTGGTAGGGTTGTCGCACCCACCACACCAGCACCTTTCGCTATTGAAACCGTGTTTGGCTATATTTTAATGGGCGATGTGCCTACCGCTTCTATTGTCAATAAGATACCTACCGCTGCCGCGTGTTCAAATATAACCACGGCTACATTTTTCGCTTGCTCTGGTGGTTTTGCTCGCTTCGACGAACTCCAACTTGACAAAACGCTAACTCGCTTCTGGGAAATGGAAGAAATGCCTACCAAAGGTTTCCTAAGCCCCGAAGAAAAACAATGCGAGGAAATTTATACCTCAACCGTGTCACGTGATCCTAATGGTCGCTATTGCACCGCTTTGCCTTTTTGCCGTGATCCTTCTGAACTAGGGGACTCCCGCGCCGTCGCACTCCGCCGGTTGTTTTCTTTGGAGAACAAACTTCGGGACCCTGAGTTGCGAGTCAGGTATAATGAAGTTATCCAGGACTATATAGATAATGATTATCTGTCCGAAGTTTCACCAAGTAGCGATGAATACGCTCAAGGATACTTCATACCACATCACGCTGTCGTTCGACACGACAAAGCGACTACGAAGGTTCGTATTGTGCTAGACGCCAGCGCTAAGTGCCATAATGGTGTTTCGCTTAATGATATTCTACACACTGGACCGAATTTCCAGTCTGATATTTTTGTTCTTTTGATTAATTTTCGCTTGTTTGAGATAGCCTTAGTCGCTGATATAAAGCAAATGTATCTCAGAATAATTATGCAGCATAAATACCGCAAATACCAAAAAATATTATTCCGCTTTGATCCTTCGCAACCTATACGCGAGTATCAATTTAATAGAGTAGCGTTCGGTTTAAAATGCAGTCCTTTTCTAGCTATGCGCACTGTGCGACAGCTAGCGACTGATGAACGTGCTCGTTTCCCACGCGCCGCTGATGTGGCGACTCGTGAACTGTACACGGACGATTTGACTACCTCTGTACCCACTATTGGGGATGGAAAGTCTCTCTCCCAAGAGCTCATCGAGTTGTTCAAAGCTGGTGGCTTCCATTTGACTAAATGGACCAGTAACTCACCTGAGTTGTTAGACTGCGTGCCGCAGCCAAACCGCGCGACAATTGAATTTTCTGATAATGAAAATGTCAAAGTATTAGGCCTTAAGTGGCTACCCGCTCCAGATATATTTTCTTTTGCCACGTCGCCTATAAAGGAATCTTTTACGAAAAGGACCATACTCTCAAGCATCGCACGCTTATGGGATGTTCTTGGTTTCGCTGCTCCAGTAATACTCTTCGCTAAACTCTTAATGAAAGAGCTATGGCTTCTTAAAATCGGCTGGGACGACCCCTTGCCCGATAATATTCATTCGTTATTTTATAAATTCAATGAGCAATTACCGCTTCTGTCAAATTGTAAAATTCCGCGCCATTTAGGCGTGCGCGAAAACTATTCCACAAACATAGTCGCGTTCGCAGATGCAAGCTTAAAGGCATATGGCTGTGTCATATATCTTCATGTCACTGACAGCATGGGAAATGTCCAAGCTAATTGACCGAACGAGCGAAGCGAGAGAGGTCTAGTGGCGAGACGGTCGGTCGGTTGTACCTATGTATCTATATATCTATGTATCTATGTATGTTTGTTCGACGATAACTTCAGTACCGTTGCTCTGATCTTAATGACTTTTGGTATACGGGTAGTTGAGGTCCATAGAATTTTTAAGTTCGAACATGAGAGGGATCGGTTAGGGGGCTTCGATGATAGGGGGTGCAGTAGGGGATCTATCCATATGACAGGCGAACTATATGGCAAATATACCCAAGTGGGGTATCAAATGAAAGGGCGTAACTTCGGTGACAATAATATGGTACCATGGAAATGATCTGATGATGGAGCTGGAAGGAATCCACAGGAATGTATCGTCTCAGCGGTCATTTTTATATCAAACTCATTTGTATCAAAAAGGAAAAAAACGCTTTGACCTTCATGATTAAAAAATGACAATGTCAAAAATCAAAATGACATGTTTTCTTTCTGTCATTGTCGTAAAAAATATGATTTCCAGATAATTTCAAAACCATTACATATTAACTTAGCTTTGATATTATGATTAAAATTGATAAAAAAAGGTACCTATCTATATAATAATACGGTCATCCTAAATAAAATTCAAATAATTCGTAAAAGTTTAGAGTGCAAAGTCATGCACTCTTGTGTTCGTTCTCGATGGTCTTCGAAGGATCAGTAGCTGCTTGAACCAGCTATTGATCAGCTAAACGGAAGCCGAAGCGAAAATTGGACAATCCTTCTATAGTTGACGTCGTCTGGGCCACTCAGGATGTACCTACTTACCTACCTTGGGTGAAGACTGTAGATTAAAAGCGTCTACTTAATCTACTTTCCTATAAATCGTCAGACCTCTCTTTTTGTTTCATATTCATAATTATTCATTTATTTCATAATCAAGGGTTGGTTTGGTTAATAATTGTGGTGAATAATATTAAATAGTATTGCTAGCTGATCTAGAGATTCTAATTAAAAAAACTGGTGACTAATCTTTTTATTATTTTTATTTAATAATAGGTTAGGACTTATTATAGGACCAATAATATAGGTCTCAAACTTCTCTAATATATTTGTATCGATGGAGGAGCCTCTCTCCTCTTTACCTCTTTCGTTAGATTAAGATGAGTACATACTTACTACATAGGTACTAAAAATTTTAGTGTTAAGTCTGATGATAAAGACCCGATGAGAAAGGTGACAATAAGAACTTAACGATCTTGAGAAGTCTAAGATAGTCATATCCATGTTTGTACTCGTTCAAAGCACCTTGATAAGTAGGTATTCTATAGCTTCTGAAGAATCAGCTGACATCTGGGATCTGGTGATAGAGGTGGAAGAAGGCACTCAACTTCAAAGAAATATGAACTCATCTTCTAGACAAGATAAGTCTACCGTTAATGTTCGTTAAAGTTGTCTTTATAAGGAGGCACTCTAGGCACATGAGTGTGCTCTAGGTGTTAAACAAGCAACTGATATCTGGGGTTTGGTAATATAGCCGAGTAATATATAGAAAGCTATATTAACTCATCTCTAGATAAGTTAGGTCTATCGTGTTCACTTGATGAGTAGGTAGGTACTCTAGCTACTGACGATATGGTGGAATATAGAAGGAAGAAGGCTATAGGAGTTTTTAATCACACACGATTTACTTTCATTGTAGGTACTTATTCTCTCGAGTATCAATAAAACGTGAAATAAATACGTGATTGAGACCAAGAAAATTAGGCTATGGAATTCATTTTCTAGACAAGATACCTAGTCTTGTTCTGTATTCTGAGCCTATGCCTAACGCGTTTGGATTCGTTAAAAGTATAATAGAGTCAGCGATGTCCAAGGTCTGATGATAGTGATACTAGGCACCTATCATTTAAACAAGATAGACCGAAGTATTTGAAGTATTTCGCCGTTATATCATACTTTACGCTGAAAAGTAAAAATCGGTACAAAAAACTCGTGAGGTCTCAGTTCGGGGCGAACTACTAGTTTAATATGCGCCAAATCCAAGGTTGCCCCTGTTAAGTCGTTTCTTTAGCTAGACTCGAATTGTGCGCCGCCGTGCTTATGTCAAAACTAGTTCGTCTAATTAATGAGACTTACAGTGCTCGTACCAAAATCGAGAACATATACGCATTTTCGGATTCAAAAATAGCCCTTTCGTGGATCAATTCTTCACCGCACCGCTGGGATGTCTACGTAAGCAATCGGGTTGCAAAATGTCAAGAAAATCTTGATCCACGTCATTTCTATCACGTAAGCGGTGTAGAAAATACCAGTGACTGCCTCTCTCGAGGTCTCTTACCGGAACAATTACTGTCCCATCCGCTATGGTGGAATGGCCCTCCTTGGCTGTGTACCCCTATTTCTAGTTGGCAAATCACACCTTTCATTCCGGAAGCTTGTGAAACATTGCCTGACTTTAAAGGTAAAACGTTAGTTAATACCGTTGCTCATACCGCGCCAATGGGTGTGATTTATAGCTTTGCCCAAAGGTTCTCCTCCTGGAGTAAAATTCTTCGCATTATTGCATATATTTTGAAATTCACGAAGGTAATTTCTCGTAACAACCGCATCTCCGCTTCGCAGCTCAATATAGCTGAAAGATATTTAATTCGCGATGTACAACAATTCCACTTTGCGCAGGTGATTCGCGATTTAAATACCAATAAGGTAATTGCATCTCCGTTAAGAAAACTTGATTTATTTCTTGACTCAAACGGCATTATAAGAGTAGGAGGTAGATTGTCTAATAGTAATCTACCATACGAAGCTCAGCATCCCGTTTTATTACCTAAACATGACCATATTACTCATCTTTTAATTGATTACTTTCACCGCTTGCATTGTCACACTGGTGCCAATGTCTTAAGTTCCTTATTGCGCCAAAGGTATTGGATTTTGTCTTCACGTAGCGTGATTAGACAACGCGTTCACGCTTGCAACTCTTGTTTTAAAATTAGACCTTCACCGCTTACTACCAAAATGGCTGACTTGCCTTCTTATCGTGTGCAAGAAACAAAAGCGTTCGTGCACACGGGCGTAGACTACGCCGGACCTATAACTATAACCCCATGTAGACGCCGTGGGCAAAGAACCCAGAAGGCCTACATTTGTTTATTTATATGTTTAGTGACCAAAGCCGTTCATATTGAATTGTCGACAGATTTGTCAACAGATACCTTTCTTTCCGCGTTTAAACGCTTCATTTCTAGGCGTGGTCCTATTTCTAACATGTACTCCGATAACGGAACAAATTTTGTAGGAGCTAAGTCTCAGCTAAATGATTTACTTACTGATCACCGCATTGAATGGCACATGATTCCTCCTCGAGCTCCACATTTCGGAGGACTGTGGGAATCCAATATAAAAAGTATTAAACTTCATTTATACCGCGTCATAGGTAGTCAGATACTTACTTATGAAGAACTTTTAACCGTTTTGACCCAAATCGAAACAATTTTAAATTCTAGACCGCTTTCTATTTTGTCTGAGGACCCGTATCCAGAGCCTCTTACTCCCGCGCATTTTATTATGGCCTCTCCTTTAACATATTTGCCTATCGCTCCTGTTTCTGAGAACACGACGACCCTACGCAATCGTAAAGAGTTACTCGATCAAATGGTCAATAGTTACTGGAAAAGATGGCGATTGGAATATCTTCATTCTTTGCAAGTTAGGGAGAAATGGCTGGCTAATGCTGATAACATTAAAATTGGTACTATAGTGTTAATAACTCAGGATGATGTTGCACCGCTTCGCTGGCCGTTAGGCATTATACAGGAGATTTATCCTGGTAAAGACGGTAGGGTCCGCGTAGCTTTAGTCAAAACCGCGACTGGCGCGTTCAAACGACCTATCGTCAAACTCTGTCCATTACCTTCGCAATAAATATCTTCTCCTAATTTACCTCTCTATAATTGACCGAACGAGCGAAGCGAGAGAGGTCTAGTGGCGAGACGGTCGGTCGGTTGTACCTATGTATCTATGTATCTATATATCTATGTATCTATGTATCTATGTATGTTTGTTCGACGATAACTTGAGTACCGTTGCTCTGATCTTAATGATTTTTAGTATACGAGTAGTTGAGGTCCATAGAATTTTTAAGTTCGAACATGAGGGGGATCGGTTAGGGGGCTTCGATGATAGGGGGTGCAATAGGGTATCTACCTATATGACAGGCGAACTATAGGGCAAATATACCCGAGTGGGGTATCAAATGAAAGGGCGTAACTTCGGTGACAATAATATGGTACCATGGAAATGATCTGATGATGAAGGTCGAAGGAATCCACAGGAATTTATTATCTCAGCGGTCATTTTTATATCAAACTCATTTGTATCAAGAAGGATAAAAACGCTTAGACCTTCATGATTCAAAAATGAAAATGTCAAAATCAAAATGACATGTTTTCTTTCTGTCATTGTCGTAAAAAATATGATTTCCAGATAATTCCAAAACCATTACATTTAACTTAGCTTTGAGATTATGTTTAAAATTGATTATAGGTACCTATCTATATAATAATATGGTCATCCTAAATAAAATTCAAATAATTCGTATAAGTTTAGAGTGCAAAGTCATGCACTCTTGTGTTCGTTCCCGATGGTCTTCGAAGGAGCTGCCTGAACTAGCTATTGATCAAGCTAAACGGAAGCCGAAGCGAAAATTGGACAATCCTTCTATGGTTGACGTCGTCTGGGCCACTCAGGATGTACCTACTCACCTACCTTGGGTGAAGACTGTAGATTAAAAGCGTCTACTTATTCTACTTTGCCATATTATTATATCGTCAGACCTCTCTTTGCTTCATATTCATAATTAATCAAGGGTTGGTTTGGTTAACAATTGTGGTATAGTTTGCTTGCTGATCTAGAGATTCTAATTAAAAAACTTGTGACTAATCTTTTTATTAATTTTATTTAATAATAGGTTAGGGACTTAATATAGGACATAAGTATAATAATAGGGCCACCAATAATATAGGTCTCAAACTTTTTTAATATATTTGTATCGAGGGAGGAGCCTCTCTCCTCTTCACCTCTTTCTTTAGAATATGACTAGCTGACCCGTGCCCACTTCGTTGGGCATAATGTTAATAAATTAAATTATCTGTACTAATATTAAAAATAATACTTTTTGTAACTTAAATATAAAAGTTAGACATATGCTGTCGTTGACTTTAATGTAGGCATTTTCAAGCTCCACATCTTTTCTCTAGAACTCAAAAATATATCTTTCATAGTTAAAGCAGCGTTCGTAAGAAACGCTTTCATTCGACCGTTTTTTCTCCGATTCACTTTGCAAAACGGACTACCACGTAAAAGCCTTTTTATTTTTTTGTTTTTTATATAACCTATGACACTCAGCAATAATGTGGCTTTCTATTGGTGAAAGAATTTTTAAAATCGGTTTAGTAGATCCCGAGATTACCCCTTACAATTTAACAAATATACAAACACACAAACTTTACTTCTTAATAATATTAGTATAGAAGTATAGATGAGTACATACTACATAGGTACTAAAAATTTGAGTGTTAAGTCTGATGATAAAGACTCGATGAGAAAGGTGACAATAAGAACTTAACGATCTTGAGAACGAGATAGTCATATCATGTTTGTACTCGTTCAAAGCACCTTGATAAGTAGGTATTCTATAGCTTTTGAAGAATCAGCTGACATCTGGGATCTGGTGATAGAGATGGAAGAAGGCACTCAACTTCAAAGAAATATGAACTCATCTTCTAGACAAGATAAGTCTATCGTTAAAGTTCGTTAAAGTTGTCTTAATAAGTAGGCACTCTAGCTGTTAAACAAGCAACTCATATCTGGGGTTTGGTAATATAGCCGGAAGAAAGCTATATGAACTAATCTCTAGATAAGTTAGGGCTATCGTGTTCACTTGATGAGGAGGTACTCTAGGTACAGACGATATGGTGATATAGAAGGAATAAGGCTATAGGAGTTTTTTAATCATACACGTTCACACACATTCATTGTAGGTACGTATTCTCTCGAGTATCAATAAAACGCGAAATAAAAAAATACGTGATTGAGACCAAGAAAATTAGGCTATGGAACTCATTTTCTAGACAAGATATAGTCTAGAAAATGCCTAACGCGTTTGGATTCGTTAAAAGTATAATAGAGTCAGCGATGTCCAGGGTCTGATGATAGTGATACGCACCTATCATTTAAACAAGATAGACCGAAGAATATGAAGTATTTCGCCGTTATATCATACTTTACGCTGAAAAGTAAAAATCGGTAAAAAAAACTCGTGAGGTCTCAGTTCGGGGCGAACTACTAGTATATATTTATTTTATTTTTACCTCTTTAGTATACCGCTACCCAATAATTTTAAACTTAATTCTATTGATAATACTATGTATTATCAAGGCCGGGAGGATGTTTACGCCGTAATTATTTTAATTTACCCGCGCTTTGATGCATCACGCCGCTCAATCCATCACTTCCTATGCCCGTCCTTTTCCCACTCACGCACCGCTACGCGTCGAGCGAAAGAGACGGCATTGCAGTTGGCAACAGAGGCGCCACGCGTCTCACCCAACGGGAGAAGACAGAACTGTTTGATTCGAATTTTACAATGGCTTCCGCTCCGCGTTGATTGAAGACTTTTATTAAAAAAGACAGTGTCTAGCCCGCGTTGAAGAAAACAAACCCTGAAAAAAAAACGTTCAGTGAAGTGTGTGTCGCTACCGCATTAATCGGAACTTGGAATCCAAACCCAGGAACAGAATTTTCAGTGTCTTGCCACCACGTGCTCGCTTGGACTTTGTGAGGTGAGTTTCCTTCCGATAAATTGTTCTGCTATTTTGTCTATCCGCCTTCCTTAGCAGAACAGTCTCCTCATCCAACGATAGATTGAGTGAGCCATCAAAATCCACTAATTAATAAACCGCCCGCATTCAACTACAGTCCACTATAAATTAAAAATAATCGTACAATCATCTACGCAGAGCGTTATAGACACAAGCAAACTGAAAATATATTGATCATTAAAATGTACATTCTTACAAATACGAGGATTTCAAATAAACAATATATAATCTATACTAATATTATAAAGCTGAAGAGTTTGTTTGTTTGTTTGTTTGTTTGTTTGTTTGTTTGTTTGTTTGAACGCGCTAATCTCAGTAACTGCTGGTTCGAATTGAAAAATTATTTTTGTGTTGGATAGTCCATTTATCGAGAAAGGTTATAGGCTACTTTTTATCCCGATATTCCCACGGGATCGGGATAAACAATATAAACAGCCCATAATCTGAAGAAGAAAAACGTAATTCAACGTTTACTCTCATGCTCGCGTTGTGTCAACCTATTTGCGATTAAATTAAAAACTATCAAAAGAATGTACCTATATTGTAAGTGGCCCGTGTCTTATTCGTAAGCATTTGAATAATTTGCTAAATCACTTTCTAACCCCCGACGCAAAAAGTTTGACTTAAAATGAATACTAACTTACCAAAAAACGACCGCCACAGAACTACTAGTAACGTTCGTCATGTCGAAAATTATAATTTATCCCCAAATTTTAATTAATATTTTTTACCAACTTTTATTAAGACCTAAAAGATAATTATCAGCGAAAGATGTTTTGGACAAAAATTCCCAAGCTTGTTGTATTCAACCGACGAAAATCCCAATCAAACATATTTAGAGTTTTCGTAAATATTTTTTAGTTATTCCTTAGAGTTCATTTGACGTCAATGGAATGGGAAAATGTAATCAATTAAGGTCAGACATCCGAAACGTTACTGTGTTAATTAAATAGCTAACCATATTATGTTATGCTCGATTCGAATCATTGTTCTTCGTTGATAGATACCTTGCTCTATTATGGCTACTTTAAATACCGTGACGAATAGACAACGTCATCAGTTTTGAAAGGGGCCAAAGCAGTCAAGAATCAATTTTATTTGTGGGGTAGGATCTTGATCTTGTGTTGATACCTAGAGCAAGATATGAATGAAGAAACATATTCTGCTATAGATTTCAAGATAATGATCCTAAGACAGTTCTTTCTTCTAGTTTTGATTAGCAAACTTCGGACACTTGTAGAAATTTCTTGATGCAGACGGCTAACCCCAACGTTACATTTGCTGATAGAATCACAAGTGTAAACTCGAGTTAGCTGACAACAGCAAGACCCAGTTCTTTTTTGACGTTCTTTTGGGCTTACTAAGTTATCCGGCTCAAATATGATAGAAAACATTATGTGACAGAATAGCACTGAAAGGAAGGAGGAGGAGATAGTGATTGCACAGAAAGGAGCCAACCAGGCATCCACGTCTCACACTGAGTTCCGGCTGGAAGCATTGAGTACCGTCGTCACTGTGATGGGAGTGATATTGGGAATCATGCTGCTGGTGATGGCCTACAAAGAGTGCAAGGACAGAACAAGAAGAGCACTGCGCAAAGAGTTCGGTCTCGCTAACAGTGTCAATGTACAAAGTGTACCCAGTGTGAACTTTATCGCGTAAACGTTTCAGTGATAAATAAAGTGTAGAATTAAGTACGGCAAAAATTATAACTATGGGATATTGTGTATCTATATTCTCTATTTTTATTTAGAAGGGGGTGTATGTGGGGTCAAGGCTATTTGTATCGCGCATAGGTGTAGGTGCAACGTTAAGTCAGTCGCCCGCGCACTGCATCCTGTGACGCGCATATATGTCAATTACACGCAACTAATTTAACAGATACATAATCCGTTTATTATTTAATATCACAAGTAGGCTAAATAGAACCCCTACACTGAGGTCCGTATTAATAAACCGAACTCAATATCGATTTCAATCTTGAGTTTGCTCTTGCGTTGTTGCGCTGATTAATACACCTATCTTAAGACGCGATTAAAGAGCGACGTATCACTTGAGTAATACCGTATCAATAAATCAAACTCAGCTCTCAAGATATGTCTCAAGATGTAGTTTCGTGAACTCAAGTCTGATTGCGGGTCATACATGACTAAAGTTAGAGGGCATTACAGTGAACAAATAATGTCATCACACCAAACCTTTAAAACGTCTCGGAATAATTATTATCTAATAGTAAAATCTTACATTTTTACCCGACTACGGCGAAGCCAAAAGGGACGGTTATGTGTTTGACCTGTATGTATGTATGTTCATCTGATCCTACCTAACTTCAAAACTACTTATTATAATTCAACAAATGAGGTATCGTTAGAAGCGTCTGAATGGTCCGCTGGTTATAGGCTATGTGACGTCACAATAAATTGAATGTGGCGCCCTCTAGAGGACATAGAGTCATGAATTAAAAAATAAAATTAATTAAAATGAATCGTGTGGGGTATCAAATGAAAGGGCTTAATTAGCACATTTCAAATATATATATATAGTGCACTAGCTGTTGCTCACTGATTTTCTTGCATTCACTCGATAATGGTGTTAGTACTTACCTACGTGTGTTTGTTACTTCTTCATGCAAAAACTACTGACCGGATAACAATAAAACTCGGTAAGTAAATAACTGAGAGCCTGGATTAGTACATAAACTACGTTTTATCCCGATATTTCCACGGGATCGGAACTTCCCTTGTTCCGAGTTCGGGTCTTCAAGATGAAAAAACTCAGCCGATAGACGAATTTTAAAGGGTAGTACCTGTGGGTTTTTCAGGGCTTAAAAAGTAACATTGGCTACCTGAAGTGATCGTGTGGGTTAAGCAACACTTATTAGCGCGGTCGCTCGCCTTTCACTTCAACCGACTTAAAGAAAAGCTTGTTGTTATTAAAGCGTAAAGGTTCAAAAATGTCCCTTCCCCAAAGTGTCCCTTGGTTATTATTAAAAATAATTAAAATAAAAAATAATAAACTTATTAAATTCGATAATTGACCGAACGAGCGAAGCGAGAGAGGTCTAGTGTTGAGACGGGTCGGTCGCTCGTATGTTTGTATGTTTGTTCGACGATAACTTGAGTACCGTTGCTCTGATCTTCATGATTTTTGGTATACAAGTAGTTGAGGTCCATAGAATTTTTAAGTTCGAACATGAGCAGGATCGGTCAGAGGGTTACGGAGACAGGGGGTCCAAAAGGGGATCTACCTCTTTGGCACACAAACTATAGGGCAAATATACCCGAGTAGGGTATCAAATGAAAGGGCGTAACTTCGGTGACAATAATATGGTACCATGGATCTGATGATAGAGCTGGAAGGAATCTGCAGGTATTATCTCATTAGCCATACTTCATAGTTCATTCATTCAAACTACTCGTCAAGACGATTCTTGACGAGTAGTTTGTCTTTCAATGGTAACCATTGGGCCAGTGGGTCTGATCTAACATATTTCGTTATCAAAGACCAAAAAGTATAAAATAAATTGATAGTTTAAAAAATCTAATCCTGGATCTGGCTGTTCTGATCTTCTGTGGATGGATCTTCTGAGAATCATCCAAAAAAAACACGCTTTAATAAAAAATCCAACTAAATAGAAGAAATTTTTAATAAATTTGGATTACGAATATTGTAAATAGTAAGCGTGTTACATTATGATTGCAAAAGAAAAATAATGAAGATAGATAGATATATAGATAGATAACTTTATTTGTACAACACAGAAAGAAACAGAACACGATAAACACAAAGTAAAGTAAAAGCTAGAAAGAACAAGTTGCACAAATGGGCGGCCTTATCGCTGAAAGCGATTTCTTTCAGGCAACCTTTGGATGGAAAATAACTGATTTAGCTTTTATGGAAGGTGTAGCATCACAATGTAACACGCTTACTATTTACAATATTCTTAATCTCAATTTGACGGGTGTGATGATTGAGCTCCGATGTCAGATAATAGCGATACTATGCCTATCCTAGACCTATCATTCAAATAAGATAGACCTGTCGTATTTTGAGTCTTATTGTACATTTTAGTACTTTACGCTGAAATATAATAATCGCTGAAAAAAACTCGTGAGGTCTCAGTTCAGGGCGAACTACTAGTTATTGTAGGTACTTATAGTAAGTAAGTACCTATGTGTGTTTATTAAGTAACTTCGTCACGCAAAAACAACTAAATGGATTGCGATGAAAGTAAAAATCTTCTAAAATTTAAATTATACTAATAGATAAAACTCCAAAATAATTCAAATAAAAAAAGTTAGAAAACTAAAACACGACTACGTAAAAAAATTGTAGTGAAAAAAACAAACTAGGTTATAAAAACGCACTCTAAAAAGTATGAAACAAGAAAAAACAGAGAGCTAATTCTGTAGGCAAACTCAAAGGTCGTGTCTCGTGTTGTTCAGTGGATAGCCGTCGTCGGATGCCACCATGCCCTATAAGAATCCCTTAGTACTGTTGCATTGCAAGGTGGCATCCGACGACGGCTATCCACTGAACGACACGAGACACGACCTTTGAGTTTGCCTACCAGAAATCAAGAAATCAAGATATTTATTGCAAAGTTATGTAGGTACATGAGGATTTTAAAATAGGCTTAAATAAGTAACAATAACTTACCCATTACAGGCATGCAATATATTAAACTTATATACTAAATGATTATTTCTATAATATTAAAGGTAGATAAGCAATTTAAAAATATACCTTTGTTTCTTCATAAAATTCAGACAGACTATAAAAGGTTTTTTCAATGAGCCACTTTTTTAATTTAGACTTAAATATATTATTATTATGTAGAGCTTTTAGGTCAGTTGGGAGAGCATTGTAGACCTTTATTGCGGTAATATTATAAGCGCTTCTATGATACATAGTATTGTTAACTTGAGGCATGCAAATATTGTGCTTATATTTATTTCTGAGGCTATCATGACGTAAAGATCTATTGGAAAAAAAGTATTTATGGTTGTTTTTAACAAAAGTGCATAGAATTAGCTCTCTGTTTTTTCTTGTTTCATACTTTTTAGAGTGCGTTTTTATTACCTAGTTTGTTTTTTTAACTACAATTTTTTTACGTAGTCGTGTTTTAGTTTTCTAACTTTTGTAAAATATTTTCACATTAAAAACAAGTTGACAGTAAAATATGACGAAACTACCTATCATAGGGTAAGAACAGACCATTTAAGGTAAGAACATAGCGCTACTGTCATTTAAGGTCGCTCTCAAGATCAGTCTCAAATCTCAGGAGCGATATCAGCTTGGTTAAAACTTGAGTTTTATCTATTAATTAACGCTTAACTTGAGATAGTGACCACATCTCAAGACTCACTCGATTGATACTCACTCAAGATCGATATTCAGAGCGATTTATTAATACGGGCATAAGTATACCAATTAGTGTCAAAAAAGTAGCTTACGTTGACATTATTTCGTGTTTATGTTATTTGATCTTGATAATATCAAATATAAATTACATCATAAATTACATCATCGCTACATAGTATAAAACAAAGTTGTTTTCTCTGTCCCTATATCCCTATGTATGCTTAAATCTTTAAAACTACGCAACGGATTTTGATGCGGTTTTTTTAACAGATAGAGTGATTCAAGAGGAAGGTTTTAATGTATAATATATGCATAATATAGGTCAGGTCGCTAGTTAGATATAAAGATAAATTATAGAGAAAGCCATTGCCGTTTACAAAAGCGCGATAGGTGTCCTGGATTTTTTTTATGGGTATTTTATTTGAAGTATACCCTGAAACCGCGAATAAAATAGATTCGCGAGTCTAATGACCTGGATAACCTGCTTCGCGAAAATTTAAAATTAATATTCCGGGACCAGGAAAGGGCTAGAGTGTTTATGACTGCGCGTGGCATGCGAGCTGCCGGTATATAAGGATCGAAGGCACGAAGTGAACGCAGTATTAAAAGATCACTGTAGCTGGCATGTTGTTCGGCACCATAGTAACGTTGCTCATCGCCAGCATTGGTATTTCAAGTGAGTATTGTTTGTAGTTTGTTTTCCTCAATTTTGTCCTTTTTGCGTCCAATAAATTTATCTTATATATAAAAATGAATCGCAAAATGTGTTGGTAAGCGCATAACTCAACAACGCCTGGACCTATTTGGACAATTCTTTTTTTAGAATATTCCATAAGGTACGAGGATGGTTCTTACGGAGAGAAAAATTGAATAAATTGCCTAAAAATGTCTAAAAACAACACTTTTCTATACTCCATACCATACAAACGATTCGTAATAATACAAGTCAATAAGAACTTTAATACCATTACATAAAGTTCAAGTTTTAATGGAGAGGTGCCGGGAAGGCAAAACAATTGAGTGACGTATAAATATTGATGTCAATCGTGTCGCGGTGTTAGTTGCCAAACTACTGTACACCTAAACGGCTGAACCGATTTGTATGATTTTTAACCCCCGACGCAAAAACGACGGGGTGTTATAAGTTTGACGTGTCTGTGTGTGTGTGTCTGTCTGTGGCATCGTAGCTCCCGAACGGCTGAACCGATTTTGATTTAGTTTTTTTTATATGGCAAAACAACGTTTGCCGGGACAGCTAGTTTATAATATCTTTGTTCAAGGAATTCAAGCGAAGGCAATAGGAGACCAAAGAGCACAACTGAATAATACACAAACATCCGTGAATGGAGGCGACAGCGTGAACGAAGCCTTAACGGTACAGAATAACAATATTTTAAACACTGGCCCGAATGACGAGAGCATGTATGGATCGATCGTAAAGCTGGAGAATAACATAAATGAATCACCTGATCGTCGTCAACCAACCAGTACAGAAACTCGCACCGCTATTGCACCGGGTACTCCTGGACAGGATGGGGTATTCAACGTAAAGTTGGAAGAACATGATCACCAAGGAAAACCGAGAAACACAAGGTTTGTTAAAACTGATGCGAGTGGCAACAGTTTGTACGGCGCGCCTGGTAACAAAAACGTTTTTGAATCTTTCATAGAAACAAAGAATAATGTATATAAATTCAAAGGCAGTAATAACCAAACACAACTAAATGAAGAAGATATATCATCCCTTCATAACGTTCAAACTATAGCGACTAACAACGTTGTTCAAACTCTTGGAGGTAATATGAAAGTCTATATGGGGTCAACTTTAATTGAGGACGGTAATGTTTATAACTTGGACAAGAACTTAACAACTATAAGAAAGACAATAAATAATAAGGAGGGACAAGACGTTTGGAATAAATTATTGAAAAGCATAATAAAGGTATCTGATTCACCATATATTACTATTCATGAGTCTCACCTGGACTCACAAATAGAAAAAGACGCACAAGACAACAAGGAAAAAGAAGCATATGCAGAGAAGCACAGCAAACCTAACGGACAAACGAGTTTGTCATCAAATGTATTTTACCCATTTACATATTTTTTGATAATATTGATATCTGTTTTAAACTGAAACTCTTTAGAGTTCTTTTATAGTTTATTAAATAAAGCAACTCCATGGTAGAACTAGTTTGAAATTTTTATTTATCCCTCACACATGTCCTTAGAATCATATTATGTGATTGCAAACAAGGTGTTTGAAACCTACTAAGAGTCATCCATACAAATTGAGTATTCTGGCAACCATGATGTTCTAATATTTATGTTCTGCTTCGCAGAATCCATTATCTATCGACTGTTGTTTTGGCTTCACTATCACTACATAGTATAAAAAAATAAAATTAAAAAAAACCGACTTCAAAAAAACCTGAAAACAAAAATTTAAAAAACCTGAGAAAAAAACAAAAAGTGAAAAATAATCCATTTCGGGTCACTAAGACAGCAGATAACTTAAACATATAAAGTACTTACTTGGAAGTCGGACTGGGGGTGACACCATGTTTTCTTTATACCTTTCAACATTCAATCTAACCCAGTCCGAATTCCAAGTAAGTACTTATGTCTACATCGGTTTACACTTCCAAATGTAAAACAAGTAAAAACTGTTGTAAAGATTAATGATGAGGAAGTTGAATTAGTCAGTAAGGCTGTCTTTCTAGGTATAACTTTAGATCCTAAGCTTCAGTGGGGCCCGCATGTGGAAGCATTGTCCAATAGACTTAGTTCTGCCGCTTACGCCGTTAAGAAAATTCGCGAATACACGGACATTGAGACTGCTCGCCTAGTCTATTTCGGCTACTTCCACAGTGTCATGTCGTACGGCATCCTACTGTGGGGGTGTGCTGCAGATATTGATGCTATTTTCATATTGCAAAAGAGAGCTGTTCGAGCTATCTACAAAATGGGCCCCAGGGAATCACTTAGAGAAAAATTTAAAGAGTTAAACATATTAACGCTCTATTCCCAATATATCTACGAAAACTTGCTCTACGTTCACAAAAATCCTGATATTTTCCGTAAAAACAGCGATATTCATAATTTCAACTTAAGAAATAACGATGAACTGACCGTGCCCGGTAGTAGGCTCCGGAAAATAAACAGGTCGTTTAATAGTACATGTGTGCTCTATTATAATAAATTACCTAAAGATGTATATGACATGTCCATTAACAGGTTCAAAACTTTTATAAAGCATAGATTGTGCAGTAAGGCGTACTATGCTACTTCGTCTTACCTTAATGATAAGAACCCATGGACGTGACTTTAGTTGCTCCATTTCAAATAATACTTTCAAATATTTGTAATATTGACCATTGTGAGCGTGATCACATGAAAAAAAAAAAAAAACCCCATGAGTTTCTTGTGCTTTCTTCTCATTGGTGGGCGCGTTCCGAAGGCACACATCCTAACTTAGTTTTTAAGACGTTTTCAAGTGGTCTATTATACTTTTAAGGTATTATACATCCAAAGAAATAAATTTTTTTGATTTGATTTGATTTGATTTAAGTTATCTGCTGTCTTAGTGACCCGAAATGGATTATTTTTCACTTTTTGTTTTTTTCTCAGGTTTTTTAAATTTTTATTTTCAGGTTTTTTTGAAGTCAGTTTTTTTTAAATTTTATTTTAATTTTTTATTTAACCATTTTAAGTGCAACTGTCACTGAAAATTCTACTCCATGAGGCGAAAGCAACTGTTTCTTCAAATTGCAACCTGTACCTAATTGTAACCCATTGAAGAGTTTGGTGATAAGAAGGTGTTTTCAGATGCCCTATTCATCGGTACGGATTATTCCAATCTGTCCCAATGCTTTGTCCCATTAATGGGACAGATCGAACAAAAAAGTTCGATTTGTCCCATTGTTAGCAACGAAGGGACAGATCGAACTTCGATCGATCTGTCCCACTATCACTGATAGAGGGACAGATCAAACTGTTATAACCAGTAAACGGTTTGATCTGTCCCTCTGTTAGTGATAGGGAGACAGATCGTAACGTTCAAGGGTGAATAAAGTTTGATCTGTCCCCCACAGAATCTAATAAATATTAACTCTTAATAGATATATAGATAGATAATACACTTTATTTGTACAACACACAAAACATTGAAAATGACGTGAAAGCTAATAAGCATCATTATATGAAAGAAAGAAAGAAAAACATTTATTGAATACAAACATGACAATGAAAATGAATTACAAAACAAAAAAGTGGTAAAGAAAAAACTAAGAATTATAAAATCTTCACTATTCACTACATAGTATAAAACAAAGTCGCTTTCTCTGTCCCTATTTCCCTATGTATGCTTAAATCTTTAAAACTACGCAACGGATTTTGATGCGGTTTTTTTTAATAGATAGAGTGATTCAAGAGGAAGGTTTATATGTATAATACATGCATAATATAGCCGTGCGAAGCCGGAGCGGGTCGCTAGTAATGTATAACATAGACTAACAAAAAAAGAGCAGACACCTCGTTGCTAAGGAAGGGATTGAAGTAGCCTAATGGCGGCGAAGTAACTATGTGTGAATGTGTAAAAGATTGCCATATCGAGGAAAATATTGCTATTTGTTACCGTCCTCGGAACTTCGTCTTTATTGAACGCTAGTTTCTAACATGTGTTGTTTCAATAAAGGTTTAATTAAATGAATATGAATAAAACACATGAATACTAGTAGTTCGCCCCGAACTGAGACCTCACGAGTTTTTTGTACCGATTTTTACTTTTCAGCGTAAAGTATGATATAACGGCGAAATACTTCAAATACTTCGGTCTATCTTGTTTAAATGATAGGTGCCTAGTATCACTATCATCAGACACTGGACATCGCTGACTCTATTATACTTTTAACGAATCCAAACGCGTTAGGCATAGGCTCAGAATACAGAACAAGACTAGGTATCTTGTCTAGAAAATGAATTCCATAGCCTAATTTTCTTGGTCTCAATCACGTATTTATTTATTTCGCGTTTTATTGATACTCGAGAGAATAAGTACCTACAATGAAAGTAAATCGTGTGTGATTAAAAACTCCTATATATAGCCTTCTTCCTTCTATATTCCACCATATCGTCAGTAGCTAGAGTACCTACCTACTCATCAAGTGAACACGATAGACCTTTTTTTTTTTTTTTTGACCTGGGGAAACCCGGTCGGGTACCACTCCGTTGTTGGGGCCAACGAAGTGGTTATGTCGGGCTCCGGGGCTACCGGGAAAGCTTTCGCATACAACAGTAGCCCCGACGGCATTTGTCCGTGGGGACCCTCCTCTTACGAGGCTTTCGCCCCTCCGCTTGTTGCGACGTACCAGAGCACGTGGCACGTCGCAACCACCTTCTCGGGGACCAAGCGGATGGTCGCCAGACAGCCCCATGTCTGGAAGCCCGTGGTCCCCTGCGATGGGTCAGATACGTAGCCCCATCGCCAGCCACTCCGGTCGCAGAGGACAGGGAAAGCGGCAACGACACACCAGTCCTCTTCCTCTGCGAACCCACCGCGTCCGCCATCCAACGGTGGCGGCCCCGTCAGGGCCACGGAAGGTAGGGGAAACGGCTCACCGCAATACCGGCAACCCTCTCCCGCCGTGGCCCCTAGTCCTCAGTTGCGGTGCAGCCCATACTACACCGCAACCCGCCTCAGTCGCAGTACCGCCCATACAGCACTGCGACCTACCTCTCGTACCGCTCACACCGGACTTTGCGGGGAAGTCGGTGGAGCGGTCCCTCTCGGGTCAGCCAGCTCCTCCAGCCTGGCCCGGCCCTGGGTTCCTCTTGGCTTCACCGTGGTTGGCTAGGCCACGGTTACTAAGCCCCCCCGCCACGACAAGGCGGGAACCCACGGGGGGGAACACGATAGACCTAACTTATCTAGAGATGAGTTCATATAGCTTTCTATATATTACTCGGCTATATTACCAAACCCCAGATATCAGTTGCTTGTTTAACACCTAGAGCACACTCATGTGCCTAGAGTGCCTCCTTATCAAGACAACTTTAACGAACATTAACGGTAGACTTATCTTGTCTAGAAGATGAGTTCATATTTCTTTGAAGTTGAGTGCCTTCTTCCACCTCTATCACCAGATCCCAGATGTCAGCTGATTCTTCAGAAGCTATAGAATACCTACTTATCAAGGTGCTTTGAACGAGTACAAACATGGATATGATTATCTTAGACTTCTCAAGATCGTTAAGTTCTTATTGTCACCTTTCTCATCGGGTCTTTATCATCAGACTTAACACTAAAAATTTTAGTACCTATGTAGTAAGTATGTACTCATCTTAATCTAACGAAAGAGGTAAAGAGAAGAGAGGCTCCTCCCTCGATACAAATATATTAGAGAAGTTTGAGACCTATATTATTGGTGGACCTATATGTCCTATAATAAGTCCTAACCTATTATTAAATAAAAATAATAAAAAGATTAGTCACCAGTTTTTTTAATTAGAATCTCTAGATCAGCTAGCAATACTATTTAATATTATTCACCACAATTATTAACCAAACCAACCCTTGATTATGAAATAAATGAATAATTATGAATATGAAACAAAAAGAGAGGTCTGACGATTTATAGGAAAGTAGATTAAGTAGACGCTTTTAATCTACAGTCTTCACCCAAGGTAGGTAAGTAGGTACATCCTGAGTGGCCCAGACGACGTCAACTATGGAAGGATTGTCCAATTTTCGCTTCGGCTTCCGTTTAGCTGATCAATAGCTGGTTCAAGCAGCTACTGATCCTTCGAAGACCATCGAGAACGAACACAAGAGTGCATGACTTTGCACTCTAAACTTTTACGAATTATTTGAATTTTATTTAGGACTAGCTTTTGCCCGCGACTTCGTCCGCGCAGGAGTCGAAAATAGTTAAAATAGGATTATTTTTTGTTGATTTCAAATTAGATTGAGTTTGAAACATGTGTGTCAAAATAAAATGTACTTACTTAATTTAATTAAAAGCACTAAGGAGTTCGAGTCGAAGTAAATCGCCTAAAATAACTTTCTACTCTTTTTTAAACCCGGTAGGTAATTAATTTCGTAAAATCCTTTCTTATCGGATGCCTACGTCATACGAAGAACACACCCTACAAGTTTCAGGTTTCTACGATTTAGGCTGTGCGTTGATCCGTCAGTCAGTCAGGACAAAGAATTTTATATGTATAGAGAAGATAGATTTTTGAATGAGATGTATTTTAACTTGGAACACGAAAACCTCGGGTGCACCCAATTCTCTTGGGATGGGATCCAAAATGGGTATACGTCTAAGTACCTAAAGTTCTAAACCAAAAAAATGAATTCTTCTATTTCTGTCTTTCTAACACAGAGCCAATAATGCACAAAACTCTACGATTACCACATGAGTAAATCTTTAATCATATCGTGCTAATTAGTCATTACCTATCTATCATAGTCATCTTTTGTGTTTTTAGGGTTCCGTACCTTAAAAGGTAAAAAAGGAACCCTTATAAGATCACTTTCCTGTCCATTTTAAAAATGAAAAAGGTGTAAAAGTCCTATTCATTTGTTTAGGTATTTTCGTATTCATAACAAAAGATATTTCTTTTAAATTACTTAATAATTAGTATCTACTAACTTTGGGAACTGTGACTTTTGGCAAATTGTTCAAAATTTTATTATTAGGTAGGGCTGAACAGTTGCGCAGAGAGTAATTTTGGCGTATCCTAATAAAAATATAGAGTTTTAAGTGATTCAGTGGCTATCCTATAACAGTTCTATGTTTTAACAAATATCCCGTCTCCGAGATGGTTTAGAAGTTTGGTTAGAAAGCATTATTTGTGCACAGCGCACTTTTGATAAAATCTTAGTCATAACGTTTGGTCAAATACCCCATTTCCGAGACGTCTATGAGATTTGGTGTAAAGGCATATTTCATTTGCCGTAATGTCCTCTATCGACAGGTATTAGCAAACGTCGCGCAACAAAAAAAAATACTATGTCAAGTTCCCAGTACTAAATGGCAAGACACCTTTTTTCAGTTCAATGTTCGAAGTTTTCAACCTCTTAGGTTTTACGTTAACGCTGTCAGCTTGAAGTGACGTCTTACCAATCATAGATTAATAAGTATGTTACCAATCTAATCAAAAGCACTAAAGAGTATTGATATCAACTTCGAAGCAAATCACTCCCAAAATAACTTTCTTCCCCTTTTTAACCCCGTTAGGGGATGAATTTCAATAAAATACGAAACACGTGTTCCATTAATTCTGTTAAAGAATGTTTACGCAAAATTTGAAATAGATTGGACTAAGGAATCACGTTGTCCAATACAAACTTTGCCCCCCTTTTTCACCCCTTTAGGGGTAGAATTTCGGAAAATTCTTTCTTATCGGATGCCTACGTCATACAAAGAACACACCCTCTAAGTTTCAAGTCTCTACGATCAGCGGACAGCCACACGGACAGCGGCAGTCAGTCAATCAGGACAAAGGATTTTATATGTATAGAAGAAGATATAGATAAGAAGATAATACATGCATAATATAGCCGTGCAAAGCCGGGGCGGGTCGCTAGTACTTTGATAAAAGAGATCCAATCAAAGAGTATTTAAGTTTTTAATAACCCCAGCACGCCGCTTCATACACATGTTTATACAAAATTGCTGGAGCGTTGTAATGTTCCAAATTCAAAAAACGCTCCTGCATTGGATTTAATTTTCTTTTACCGCGACACTGGCTTTATGCACGATAATAATAATGCGAAGCCATAATAAAATTATAAATAAAAAAGAGATGGCGCTAGATGCTTCTTTCCGTATGTCAAACTGACAATTTTGACATCATCCCTACGTTCTGTACGTTTTCATGCAAAAATATTATGGTTTATTTTTTACGCCAAGAAATATCAAATTTTAATTAGTAACATAAATCTACTTGAAATACCTAAACCTCTTCTGATATTTTCTGAACACATTCGTGAAGATTATGTTAAAATCTGTTTCCTAGTTCCCGAAATTAGACTGCACAAACAAAGGTAAACAAATAAAATCAACATTTTCTGAGATGAATGGTAGTTTCGCGAAAACGAAGAGATGGCGCTAGTTACTTGAAATTAAAAAAAATATCTTATTAAATTAATTACTTTATTTTCTAGTTAAAAAATGTGTATATTGCTATGTATTCTTAAAATACATAAGTGTACAAAATTTTTAAGCAGCACAAAAAGAATAATAAACTAATTTGTGATTTTCTAAATTTAAGAAAACCTGGATCGCGCATGCAAGATTTTTTTCTACCGGAGCTATATAAGGTTAGCGAACTCTATAGTGCTAAGATCATTATGGACGTAGAACGCTTACTTCCAAAACTTCGAATTTATTATATGTAGAGAAGAGATATTATATTATATGTAGAGATAGAGATGTAGAGATGACCGTATTATTATATAGATAGGTACCTTTTTTTATCAATTTTAATCATAATATCAAAGCTAAGTTAATATGTAATGGTTTTGAAATTATCTGGAAATCATATTTTTTACGACAATGACAGAAAGAAAACATGTCATTTTGATTTTTGACATTGTCATTTTTTAATCATGAAGGTCAAAGCGTTATCATCTCTATAGTAACTTTTTTTAAGTAGGTATAGGTATCTACAGTATACACTCTTGATTGTGATTTAATGACTGGAATTGTCACATTTTTTTTAAAAGTTTATTTATTTTACTAATAATATAATAAAATACACTTACCCGTTAAACAGAATTATTAATTCTTCACATACCAATTCTTCGTTTTTTGTATAGATAATGCGTTGTGCTGGACTTTTATCCACATGATGTCACCTCTTACTTAGAAACAGTTTAATTTTAATTTGCTAACATCTTTTTCTGTTAACTGTACTTTTAAGGAAAAGGTAGTACTATTTCTTTGCGGGCCACAAAGCCTACCTCAAATTTAAAATTTTAATATAGGAGGCTTTGTGGCCCGCGGTCCCGGGCCCCAAAGCCAACCGACCCATCTATTTACGAAAAACACAGTAATTATTACATCCTAGCAGCCATCTGCAGCTTCACCCGCGTAACTCCCGATCCCGTGAGAATATCGGGATAAAAAGTAGCCTAGTTACTTCCAATGAAACAATGTATCCTCATACTAAGATTCATCAAAATCGGTCCAGTAGTTTCGGAGCCTATTCGTTACTAACGAAAAATATTTTCTCTTTTTAATTATACAGGTTTATCGGCGCTCCGCGATTTTACCCGCGTAACTCCCGATCCCGTGGGCATATCGAGATAAAAAGTAGTCTATGTTACTCGCAATGAATTAATGTATCCTAATACTAAGATTCATCAAAATCGGTCAAGTAGTTTCTGAGCCTGAAAAAATCGATTTTCTCGATCGGTTTTTTGCATTTTCTGAGAAAATTTACTACAGTAACATTATATATATTTTTTCACCATCGGATGGTAGAGATTTCAGCGAACAGAAAACATACCAACTTTTTGAAAAAAGGTGGGTGAATTTTCGATTGAAAATTAGGGTGCTTTTTCGATATTAATTCAAAATAAGGTGAAAAAATAAATATTTCTAATCAAATAAATTACAGTTTTCACCAATTTAGTAGTAGGTAGTAGTAGTAAGTTTAACCAAGTTTTCACCAAACGTAAAAAAAAAAACAAACATTTTTGTAGAAGATAAAAATAAAAAACCAAAAAATAAAAATAAATAAATAAATAAAAAAATAATTAATTTAATTTTTCATATAAATTTTGAGGTTATGTGAAAAAAGTGTGGATACAAAAGTTTTAGATCTTTTTATTACCTACAACTTTGCCATTTCACTTTTTTCCATAGGACTTTTACTTTTGCCGGAAATCGAGATAAACCGTTTTTTACCCTTAAAAACTCACCCCCATCCCCTTCCCGACGTCAGATCGCCCGTAAATTATTTTTCCTTTCATTTTTATAATATTTTCCTCCTTTTCTAATTGGTTTCATCCTACTATTCTTTTTTTTTCACTTTATATTATTTGTAAAGGCTTCTACCCTGGTCTAATAGGTACCCACTACGAGTAAGCCTATTTGACGTATCACCTACTGCATAATAATATGATTTTTTATCACTGTTGCTCATAAAGTGGATTTTATTAAACCGCTATTCTTAATTTATCTGGGTTATACTGTTTTGATGTAGGTAAAGAAAGAAGGTAGGTACCATCAAAGAGTTTTTAAGCCTTGCTGGCTTAAAACTCTTTGTTGGTACCTTTTTTTTCTTTTCAAAAGGTCTGAAGATCTAAAGTCTGATAACGAACGATAATTTTACGTGATAACGTCTTTGAAAATAATTAAAAATTGAGTTTCGTTTTTATTTTGTTTTTTCTTTAGGTACATAAATATATATTTTCCTTAAAATTATATTGTTTTAACCGCCGACGCGAAAACAAATAAAAAAAAATGGTTGTCTGTAAAGTCTGTTTCCGGACGATAATTTTACGTGATAACGTCATGGATTTTTTGGAACGTCAATTTTACAAGAAAACATTGATGGTAACCATGGCAACGATAAAATGTTGCTATAGTTACCTTATCAATAACATGAGGCGTTCCAGTAACGACGCGTGACGTCACACTTTTTTGAGTTTGCAGGTGTTCACCAATTTATAAAACGTTATCACGTCAAAAGACCCTACGAAAATATTGTATGTCAGACGAGGCTGTATAGGTTTAAAAGTCTTTTGCCTAGCCTTTCGGGAGTGTATTAACAAAAAATAGTAAACATAACCTAAAATTCTTAATAACTTTTTATTATTTTAACAAGTTTTTTTTTATTCGCAACTGTGATAAAAAACATCGTACGATACACGTGTGGATTGATCATTCCATCTCTGGAATGATCAACTTTCCACACTTGTATCGCAATGTACTATTTTTTCCATAGTAGGAACAATTTTTTTAATTAATTTAATTAGTAAGTTTAGTATTTTAGATGCACGTCAAACAGATTACAATCTGTTTTTTTCTCGGAAGAAAACCGTTATATTCATTAACTCGTCTATTGTGAATCGATGTAAGTACAAAATTTATTTCGTGGAACAAAGTCGCAATGGCCGTTACCTGTAGGTAGAAAGTTGAAAAAAATGTTTATCATTGTACATAGAACGATTATTCCGGTAATAAAAATTGAATGATGATTGGGTAATAACGCGGCAATAGCCATAGTGCTTTTGCTAACTTGGCCAGTTTTCATTTTAAATATGTATGTGAAAAAAATTCACAAGGTGTATCCGGGTCCGTAGATCACGAAAACGAAATGAAAATTTTGATACGTAAGTACCTATATCTAACAATGAACTAACAATTAAACTACCTTTTATATAAAAGTCGTAACATAACCATCTTTTTACCATTGCCACTCGAAAAAGGGCATTTTATTCATCGATAACAGTGAATAAAACGCTCTTTTACTCACTGAGTGAATAAAATCATTTTGAATTTGGAACATGCACGAATATACGAAATATCTCTATATATATAAAATTCTCGTGTCACGGGGTTCGAACTTGAAAATTTTGTGAGCATATTCAGTAGGTCTGAGAATCGGCCAACATCTATTTTTTTTTTTTTGTAAATAGCAAAACATCGTTTGCCGGGACAGCTAGTGTACTTATAAAAAAAACGTACTGAGAGAAGTGCTGAAAGTACGTACTGGCTGGCTAAATAGAGCTATTTCATATAAATATATACCTAAGGAGTTTAAAAAAAAGTATACCGCCAATTTAGATTTTTTTTCTATCTGTTATAGTGGTTGTTTAATGTCATTGAAAAATCGAATAACATAAATAATATAATAAAAGGAGTTGTTCCAGTGACGAAAATGAGACACTGACTCCGGAATAATTTCGAAATAAAGCAGCAATTCTAATAGATAATTTGTTGCCGCCAAAATCTCGGGAGCATGACAATGGGAGTATGACATGGAATAAAATTCAATTAAATGGAATAAAACTTAAAAATATGTATATACCTACAATTAAATTTTTTCTATCTGTTATCGTGGTTGTTTTAAGTTATTGAAACATCTAATAACATAAATTATATTAAAATGAGTTCTTCCAATAACGAAAATGAGACACAATCTCTTGAACCATTTCTAAATTTATTTTCTCGCAGTCAATAGTAAAAAGTAGAGTACACAACTCGTGAAAAAAATAATTTATCTCGGTCCTTGTATCCCTCGCTCCGCTCTCTATGTCCCCAAGCGGTGCAATTGCACCGCGCCATTTTGAAATATTGCGCCTCAGTCAAACCCCAAGCGGTGCAATTGCACCGCGCTCGTCCACGCGACTTTGAGCTTTATTTTCAAGTAGTTAGAGTTTACTTTTGTATGAATAAGTTTGACGATATCCGTTCTTTGATAAATTTGCCTGCTCCCTGAACAAAAATAAAACTTAGTCTATGCTCGGATTCTTTTCAAGGTCAATCCCAAATTGCGCGGCATCGCGAATTTCGACGTCGCGCCGCGCATCCCGCGCCGCGCCCCTGTCATTTTGACGTTTTGATCGCAAGGTGGAAAGGCTAGAACCCCTCGCTACTATAGACTACACTATAGAATCCTTCGCTGCTCTCGGGATCCAACTTAGTCCCTCGAATTAAATTACCTTTTTTTTCACTTGTTGTATAATCTACTATTTATCAAATAGATTAATGTAAATACGTTGTAAATTAATTTAAATTATTATTTATACGTAATGTACCAAAATTTACTTTAAGTAATTTTTTTTGTTCAACTTCCTTAAATTAAACGCGATAATATACGTTAAATTAGTTTAATTAAGTACGAATACTTATCTTAAAGTCCAACAATGTCCTAAGACTAAAATCTACTATCTAATGACAACATTAAAATAGTACATTGCGATACAAGTGTGGAAAGTTGATCATTCCATAGAGGCGGTGTATGACGCGCGAGCGGAACGCGAGCGTGGCAAAAGCCAAGATGGAATGATCAATTCACACGTGTATCGTACGACGTTTTTTATCACAGTTGCGAATAAAAAAAAGACTTGTATAATAATAATAAGTTTTTAAGAATTTTAGGTTATGTTTACTATTTTTTGTTAATTACACTCCCGAAAGGCTAGGCAAAAGACTTTTAACCTACCTCAACGATGGTTGATCGTAGCTCTTTGTTGCCTTAGTAAACATTGTTTAAAATGTTATTCTCTACAAGATAAAAATATTTTTTTTTTTGGCCGGCGCCTTAAGTTTTGGGTACGATTTGAACGATGTCCTTATGAATGTTTCATCTACTATATGTCATTAGCAGTAAGATACGTATTTGACATATCGGGATGACGTATTATTTTAGCACTAGTTGGATTTTTTTTTATCGCACGCGTGTATAATACGTTGCATTATGAGCCTAAAAGCGGTTTAATAAGATCCACTTTATGAGCAACTGTGATAAAAAAACTATAACTAAATCATCTCCTACTACACTTTCATTTACAACTATTTTTTATTATAAAAGTACTGTGAGTTATCCGAAGTGATCCTGAGAGAATGCGACCTGATGATTTGACTGTAGAAGTTGGCGGAGGAGCGAGGAATGCGCTCGCGTGATGGAGAAGTGAAGTCCACCTCGTATAGCCCGAACTTTGTCCTATAAATAAAATAAATGAATAAAAATATATTGCAGGGCATTCCACACATCGCCATCTAGCCCCAAGCTAAGTAACTAGACTCGTGTTGTGGGTGCTAGACAACGGATATACCACTTTTTTTTGTTTATATCTTATAATACATAGAAACAACCAGACCACAGACAAATATCTAAGCATAAATACTTGTCTGAGACGGGAATTGAACCCGCAACCCTGTGTTTGGCAGTCCGGCATGGTGACCATTGTGCCAACTGGGTCCTGGAGCAACGACAGGTAATATACAAATTACTAAAGTCATAGACATTGGCCTCTACCAGGAGACTCATCGGTGATGATAAGCTTGCCAACAAAAGGCTTCAGAGCCTTGAACATCGTCGCAAGGTGGCAAGCTTGTCGGTCTTTTATCTCGTGCATCACTGTATATGTGCTAATTAATATTGCTCCGGGAAATGTAATGAATCCAGCTGCTTAGTTATTTCCAATTCCAAGTATTGACGAGTCCTTACCACTGAACATTGTCGACTAAGCTTAGAGAGTAGTATCGGTTCTGGGCAAGCCTAATTATTTAATACAATGTCCTCAAAACCACAGCACTCTTTAAATAGCATGAAAAGTTGCTAACGCTGTATAAAATCATCTAGATAAAACGAAAGGAACTGCGTCCCAATAATTAATATTAGCCTTAGATGTATTATTGGTACGCAGTTCCATCATGCATCTAGAGAGATGCATAGTTTCCTTGTCAGAATACCGGCATATACTGATTATTAAGGTTCACGATTAACCGTCCCCCTAACGATCCCCTACGGAAAACTGTCAAGAACTTTTTCACAATCAATGGTCGCCCAGGAGTAGGACGTTGATTTCTAATAAATTTTGAAGGTCTGAGGGACCCCCTATGCTCCCCTAGAAGCACTGAACTGTTTTTAATGGCTTAGTGGCAGCAAACAGTTGCAAATCTGTCCAGCTGCTACTGAGCCTGATTGTTCACTTATTGACGACCCAGTTGGCACAATGGTCACCATTCCGGTCTGCCAAACACAGGGGTGCAGGTTTGCCTCAGACAAGTATTTATGCTCAGATATTTGTCTGTGGCCTGGTTGTTTCTATGTATTATAAGTATATATTTACAAAATAAAAGTAGGTATATCCGTTGTCTAGCACCCATAACACAAGTCTAGTTACTTAGTTTGGAGCTAGATGGCGATGTGTGGAATGTCCTGCAATATTTATTTATTAATGACTATTAATGGAGTAGCAGCAAATAGTCCAGTTGCCACTGAACCTGATTGATCACTGATTGACAATAAGCGTATAGCAGTATGTTCTGTAGAAACTCACTCATATCCGTCCATCCACTCGAAGTTGTCCATCAGAGACCAGTACGTGTACCCTGTGATGTTCACTCCATCCAGCTTTATGGACAATAGAATCTGCCGGAATACAACAATCTAGTATTAATCCGATCTTGGGCTCTATTTGAATCGCTCGTGTGATATAGCTTTGTCGAATACGCTTACAAGTCATACTCGCCTTCCAAGTCGCATGACACCAATTTTCCGTATTTTTTAATCGTTCGTCGTCAAAATTTGAAATGTCCATTTTTATTCGTTTTACGTAGAAAATCGAAATAATCCGAAATAATCCTAAAGATATATTTAAATATTTTTTAAATATCGTTTCCAAATGTTTGATTATGATTTTTTGAAGTTTATTCTACCACTTGCCTGTCGGCGTCAAGTGGTGAAGACCACTCGTTACGATCGAGCGATTCAAAAATAGCGAATATCCGATGTCGAACGAATATCAGTAGAAATAGAGCGCTCGACGCGGGGCTAACGATTCAAAAATAGGGCTCCCTGACGACTGAAATATCGATAAAACATGAAAGTCAGATTGTTCTTTACCAACCTCTTACTCCGAGGAGGTGACTTTCGAGTAAACAACCTCAAGTTCTTAAAAACAAGATGGAGTTTTAAGTAGTCGTAAAACAAAAGTTGTTTCACAAAGATAATGTAAAACAAACCCCTTTCCTATTATAATACCCTCATAGATAACAATATTGATTTACAAAGTTTCAAAATCTTATCTATACTAATATTATAAAGCTGAAGAGTTTGTTTGTTTGTTTGTTTGAACGCGCTAATCTCAGGAACTACTGGTTCGAATTGAAAAATTCCTTTTGTGTTGGATAGTCCATTTATCGAGGAAGGCTATAGGCTACTTTTTATCCCGATATTCCCACGGGATCGGGAGTTACGCGGGTGAAACCGCGGGGCGTAGCTAGTATTCTATAGAAACTGTTAGTTTGCTAATCTGTCTAGTTTCTGATGCTGTTCAGCCGAAAGAACTAGGTAGGTATGTATGTCGTTAGATTTCAAATAATCATCACTACATAGTATAAAACAAAGTCGCTTTTTCTGTCCCTATATCCCTATGTATGCTTAAATCTTTAAAACTATGCAACGGATTTTGATGCGGTTTTTTAATAGATAGAGTGATTCCAGAGAAAGGTTTATATGTATAATAATACATGCTTAATATAGCCGTGCGAAGCCGGAGCGGGTCGCTAGTAAATATTAAAACAAAAATAGTTTAGATAGTGATAACAGTAAAATAATGACTTTTCATGACTTTCCTAGAATTTAAATTCTTTGTAATTATGATTTATACTAACTTAACATTCTTCAAATACTCTATACATATATTATTATTTCCTATAAAATGAAGAAATATTGAAATATTTCTAGCATTTCCTTTCAACAGCAATAATGTTACGATCATTCGTAATTTTATTAATTATATATTATAAATCGGTTGAAAGTTTCTTGCATCATTATCCTAAATTAACACCAGGACATTATAAAGGCGGTGATGATCCGGGAGAACCTCTGTTCCTCACACCTTACGTGGAAAATGGAGATATAGAGACAGGAAGAAAGCTAGCAAGTGTGCCGTCCGAACTATGGCTCGGAGTCGAGAGTTACTCCGGGTTCTTTACTGTCGACAAACACCTCGGTTCTAATCACTTCTTCTGGTACTTCCCATCGATGACAAATGCCAAGGACGCTCCCGTAATTCTCTGGCTTAATGGTGGCCCAGGGGCCTCATCCTTATATGGAACGTTTCAAGAAAATGGTCCTGTTTCAGTCTTCGACGGTAAAATACTAAGGAGAGAAATTAATTGGGCAACTAACCACCACTTGATATACGTCGATCAACCTGTCGGAACAGGTTTTAGTTTTACAAACTCATCGAAAGGCTATTGCACGAATGAGGAGCAAGTCGGTGCCCAGCTGTACTCCACCATGTCGCAGTTCTTCCAGCTGTTCCCGGAACTACAGAAGAACGAATTCTACATCGTCGGGGAATCATATGCAGGGAAGTACGGACCAGCACTAGCTTACTTTATTCATAAAAAAAATCCAGATACTCAAGTGAAAATCAATTTGAAAGGCGTAGCTCTCGGCAATGGGTTTTGTGACCCAATAAATTTACTTAGTTACGATAAATATTTATACCAACTAGGTCTCATAGACCACAAACAAAAGAAGGCTTTGTATAAAGTAAGGAAAGAAACTGAAAAGTTTATAAGACATACAGATTGGCAGAAAGCTACTGATTATATTATTATATTATTGACTCAAATGGTTAATAATTTTGCAAGATTATATTATAATGCAATATATAACTTTTTAAATGTAAAACAAGATGATGTTAACAGCCAAAGAGAAAATTTTGGAATAATACTTCAAGAAGCCGCTGTAAGAAAAACTTTACACGTTGGTAAGTTGCCGTATATCGGTATGAATGAAGTTGTTTTTGATAACTTATACCTAGATTTCTCGCAATCGATCACGCCTTGGATAAGTGAACTCCTAGACTATTACGATTTCGTCATTTACAACGGTGAACTTGACATCATAGTAGGTTATCCATTGACAGCGAAATTCCTAAGCCGTTTAAAGTTTTCCGATAGAGACAAGTACCTAAACGCATCAAGATCCATATGGAGAGAGAAAAATGATGTAGTTGGATGGGTCAAGCAAGGTGGTAGACTGACTGATATTATGATCAGGAATGCGGGTCACATGGTGCCGCATGATCAGCCTAAGTGGGCTTGGGAGATGATAACAATGTTTACGCACAAGACAAGATTCATGGCAGATAAGGATAGAGAAAAATTTGACAATACTTATTAAGATGTTTATCCGAATAAGCTTAATAATTGGGACCGTGGTACATTTCTAAAAAATATTGAACATATATTTTGATCTTTAATTGACAGTTAACTTGAACGTATTTTGTTATTATAATAAAATTTGTATTTAATACTTATATCAAACCTATAATAATGGAATAAACGTGGTAAAACCTATTAATGTACTCCGCCAAATTACCAATTAAAGATTGATTATACTTAACATTTTAGTGAAATTTTTTATGAAGATATAAATAATCAAATTTTAATCATGTTTGACCAAATAACATCCATCAGAACAATTTTTAAATAAATTTCTTATTTAATTATTTAACTAGTAAGTATTATTTAGTAAGTTGATGATGATGATGATGATGATGGAGAAAATCCTGTCTGTGTGTGTAGCTATTGACGACCCAGTTGACACCATGGTCACGATGCCGTGACCGAACTGCCAAACTCAGGGTTGCGGATTCGATTCTCGCCTCAGACAAGTATTTACGCTTAGATATTGGTCTGTGGTCTGGTTATTTCTATGTATTATAAGTATTTATTTACAAAAGAAAAGGATATAAATAGTATATCCGTTGTCTAGCACCCATAACACAATTCTAGTTACTTAGCTTGGGGCTAGATGGCGATGTGTGGAATGTTCTGCAATATTTATTTATCTATTGTTTTTGAAAGAGCCACAGACCTGTTCAAGATGATCTCTTATGAAGTCAGAACGCTTGGTATCACGTAGATCGGAACCAGCGGTGGAGAATCCATTTTCCGTGATCAAAATCTCGACGTCTCCATACTGTCTCTTTATCCAGTTAGCTTGTTCCCTGAGACCTTTTGGGCAAAGCTGGAGACAATAGTTTACTAGGTTTGAAATACATTAATACATAATTATGTACCTACCAGAGCATTTCCTAAGTTTGGACAGCTTACCCTTCACCTTCCTCAATTTCTTCTCCATTCAAAGGTTGCCTGAAAGAGATCGCTTTGAGCGATAAGGCCATCCCTTGTAACATTAAGACGACCCAGTTGGCACAATGGTCACCATGCCGGACTGCCAAACACAGGGTTGTGGGTTCGATTCCCGCCTCAGACAAGTATTTATGCTTAGATATTTGTCTGTGGTCTGGTTGTTTCTATGTATTATAAGTATATATTTACAAAAGAAAAGTATATAAGTAGTATATCCGTTGTCTAGCACCCATACCACAAGTCTAGTTACTTAGCTTGGGGCTAGATGGCGATGTGTTGAATGTCCTGCAATATTTATTTATTTAGACTTAAGCTTTGTTTTTAGGGTTCCGAAACTCAAAAGGTAAAAAAGTACCCTTATAAGATCAATTTCTTGACTGACCGTGTCACCACCGATTTTCTCAGGAACGGGTGAACCAAGCAAGCTAATTCATATTTAACGTAATTTAAAACTGGTGTTAATAATAAAGAATATACTTAACTATCTATCTACGAAATACTATTCTGGTCAAATTCCACTTATATTACCAAGATCACCAGGATTTGTACCGGCTGCAGCCACTATCCCAAGCAGCTGCAGCAGAACTATCCCAAAATGACAAAAATTTTGGACATAAGAAGTAGGTAGATACCGCGGACGGTTATTCGATTAATTAGGTATAAGTTAGAAATAGTCTTGCAGAGATAAGCTGATATGATCAGTGTTACTAGAATCCCCCCTTGAACTTACCACCAAAAACCTGGAGACTCCGTAAGGTGCGCCAGGTTCTACCTCCATGACGGCCCGCAGCTCCGGAATGCCCTGCAGGAACAGCGTGTCCACTTTCTCGCCGGGTTTAGCGCGACGCACCAGACGGCATGTGTAGTAGTTGATCCCAAAGAAGTCATAAGTGCCTTGGGAAATTAATTTAGGAAACGCCTTTATAAAAGACACTTTTAAGCTGCCTGTGCACATAAGCGGAGTGAGGTAGCAGCAGCGTTTCCACACACATTTTGTAACATAAATACTCCGCGTGCGAATGCGCGTGCGTATGTGGAAACTTCGCTTTACCACCTCGCTCTGCTTCTCGGTCAGGCAGCTTTAAAGTTGAACTTACAATGTCTACCACAATTTTTTTGGTATGGTTCACAGACGGATAAAGATTGGTTCAGTTTGCTTTTTTTTCTTTACAGTCCAAAACAGATTTAGGCTTTAGACTTTAGAAACAGATTAGGATTTAGATTTAGACCTGTCCACAGCAGGGCGCAATCAGAGCGGTTTCCACCAATATAATTTCATATAACTCCGCACGCAAAGTTTTTGCAGAGCGCTTTTGGTCGAAACGCTGCTACGCTACCTTGCTTCACTTATGTGGTCAGGCAGCTTGTGAAAGTTGAAGTGCACTTTACTACCTACCTCTAACTAATTCAATTTCTTCCTTAGTAAATTCAGGCAGTCTTGACATTTCGTATCCTTGCTTGAAGCTGACATCTCTCATGGTTTTGATGACTGATGGCGGCCATCCTCCTTCCTTTGAGAAGATTGGATGGGTGTAGCGGCCTGACTGGTGGCATAAAAATTGAAACTAAAGAATTGCAATATTAAAAAGAAAATTATATAAGACGTCTGTTTCTGGCAAGCACTAGGACATTGCACCCTGGAGTTTCGATGAATACAGAAGTAGCTGTGAAGGTTGTGAGATTTCATCTGAAGATGACGAGCAGAAATTATGATCCTTTATACTTCTGTTGTGTAAGCAGGTTTTATAGAAACTGCGTAACTTAATGTGAGATATCAATAAAATTGATTCTGCATATTTTGTCCCTTTTGTTTATATAAAATTATACTTACAGCGAAATCTCTAGCTAGTTTGGCCAACGTCGTATCTTTACGAGATTCGGGAGAGTACCACACCAAGTGATTCGCCAATGACACTTTACCTGTAGAAGACACAATGAATTAATGAAGGAATGTAATAAATAAACGAATGCTTCGATATTGCATAAAACGCTTTATATAACTCTTGACAGAACTGCAAAGCCTAAAGAACTGAAAAAATTAACAAATCGAAGGTAAATATCGTAACCCTGATGATGAAGATTTTGAATAAATATTACTCTTTACCAGTCGTGTAAAATCAGCAAAGACAAAATATTTTTAAAGCAAACTCAACAAATTGTAAATATACCTAGTAATGACAAATTGAATTAAACTGATTGTATTATATTAAAATAGTCATGAGGAATTGTAAAGTGTATCTCATAGTATTTACCATGATACAGAGGCTTGAACTGCTTATCATAAATCCTCCATGCCTTCGCATGAGCCAGCAACAAATGCTTATTACACAGGTACGGAGCAAAGACAGAGTCTTCAAACCCTGGAGCCATGATCCCTGTGGATAGACAGGTGAATTAAAAATTAGGAATTTACCTGTAGTCAAACTCGTCATGATTATCATGTCAATTATTATTGATAAACTAAACCGTGTACTTAAGCACCCAGGTCCTCAAAAGCCACTCGTCACCTGTAACCTGGACATTTATATACGCACCCAGGGTCTCAAAGGCGACTCCATTCAGATTATCAGTCTCTTATAGCAAATAGGTCAGCATTTGAGTCTAAGGATGGGGTCTAAGATGTTGCACGCTTTCCTATACGCTGGTGACTCGAAGACTCCCAAATAAACGTGAGGCTTCGAAGGACGTGAGTCGAGATAGGAAGACGAAAGTTGAACCAAAACTTTCGACCCGTTCTCCTTTTGGAAATGCAAATGTCCATGAAATCCTCTTATAAAAGGTATATACTAAGTTACCTGTAGTGTAAGAAAGATCGCAGACAACGATGGGCTCGTTGATGGTGAGCCAGGTCTTGACTCGGTCTGCATAGAGGGCGAAGACGACGCGAGCGTAGCTTGCAAACCAGTCTACTATTAGAGGGTTAGTCCAACCACCTGTAAAGGGCAATTGGCTTTTAGAATTAAATAAATAAATATTGCAGGACAATCCACACATCGCCATCTAGTCCCAAACTAAGTAACTTGACTTGTGTTATGGGTGCTAGACAACGGATATACTACTTATTTGTATACTTTTCTTTTGTAAATATATACTTATAATACATAGAAACAATCAGACCACAGACAAATATCTAAGCATAAATACATGTGTGGGGCGGGAATCGAACCCGCAACCCTGTGTTTGGCAGTCCGGCATGGTGACCATTGTGCCAACTGGGTCGCAATTTTTGAAGATGATGTTCAGAATTTAATACTGTTTGTATGGTGGGGAGTATGGAGTCCTAAAAATATAATCATAAATAAATATAAATAATAAATATTGCAGGACACTCCACACATCGCCATCTAGCCCCAAGTTAAGTAACTAGACTTGTGTTATGGGTGCTAGACAACGGATATACTACTTATATTACTTTTCTTTTGTAAATATATACTTATAATACATATAAACAACCAGACCACAGACAAATATTTAAGCATAAATACTTGCCTGAGGCGGGAATCGAACCCGCGACCCTGTGTTTGACAGTCCGGCATGGTGACCATTGTGCCAACTGGGTCGTCAATAAATATAAATAAATAGATTTTCATAAATGTGTGTGAGCACCAATACACATCTTAATTTTTAAGATTTGAGTTTTCTGAATATTTGTTTTATTTGTGTTGCTATGAGCGGTGTTGGCCTAGTCGAATTTAACAGAAATTTCTTTCCCCAGGTCGTGGGTTCATATCCCGGCCGTGCACGAATGGATTTTTGTAAAGAAAAAAATATGTGCACTACATGACTTTGCCCTTACGGTGAAGGAAAGCATCGTGATGAAACCCGCGATCACAGCCCGCGACTTAGTTGGCTCCAGAAGTATTGACAAGTTTTTTCTTTGGACACGGTCTATTAAGCTGAGAGGGTGCTGGGCAAACTTATTCCATTGTCACGTAAAAAAGACCCAACTACAGAGGTCTAGTTGCGCTTGTGGTTGCGGTTGTCCAGGTTAATTAGAAGTAAGTATCATGTAGATTTTAGATCCTTAAACTTTTGGTTATCTTAGTTTTGGTTTGAACACAGATCATACCAAGGTCTTGTAAATTTTGCGGCAGATCCCAATGGTAAATCGTGACGACTGGTTCTATGCCCTTCTCCAGGAGTCCATCTATCAGGTCGCTGTAGTACTTGCTGCCGTCTTCGCTGACATAGTTGCTGTAGCCAGATGGCAGGAGTCGTGGCCAGGATATGGAGAATCTGAAACGATTTATTTTAATTTGAGAATCTGTGAAGATATTGGCAATTTATGAAACTCCAGTTTTAAGTCTTATGTAGGTGCATGGACGTTATATATTATATATATATATATTATCTTCGCCGTAAGGAGGGAAAGAAAAGAATGTCAAGAGACCTGGGGCCTAAGTCTGCTAACACAATTGTATTTCAATAGTGTGTCGATATAATCGTAATAGAAATTTAATGTCAAAAATATGACATTACATGTCAAATTCGTATTCTCCTAACGTTGACTATTCTATCGAGACACGACTGACACACCACTGACACACTTTTGTATTTTGCGCTACAATCGTGGCATAATGGAATCTCGATAGTTGTCAAAACGGTATATTGCTTAGCAACATATACCATGTTGCTAGGCAACACCTGCAAGGTAAATATTACCATACCATTGAGACTCCATAGTGATTATATTGCGATGTTATTAAAACTTTAGCAGAATACCAAATAAAGTCACAATCTCGATATAATATCTATAGAGTCTCGATATAATGACAATGGTTGGACAAATAGCAGAATAAGGCCCCTGGACGACATTATAAGCCTGATGAAATCTTCAAATCCTGAGCTTTTTCCGATTTTTGTGGCGAAAGATCTTCACAAGTTACCCCCAGTTTATTTCGATCACATGGATGCAACCCAGCTAGCTAAGGATATATTATTATTGAAAAATCGTTTATGTATTTTTGAAGATAAAACATCTGATATGTTCGACCAACTGAAACTCGATATCAATAATATGAAACATGCATCGTTGCTTATTGGTAGCTGTCACAATAACGACGATATGACTGTTAATAAGAAGAGAGGTGCGTGTTTACTTAACAGTTTTAATCTTGACAGTGGTCCTTCTGGCCTACAATATACACCAGAATACGTATCCATAAAATCGCATGAGTTGCGATCAGCTGATGAGGGTAATGATCGACCTTCAAACATAATGCACGTACCGTTAAAACTAAGTAATAATGATAATACTATCCCCCTTACGCAAGTGCAAAATAGTGAGACAGAAGGTAGCAAGTGCGAGGCGCAAGCACATACAATTGCTCCACTAGGAGAGAGCGAGAGTTTCTACGTGTTGACAGATGCATCGCACGTCGAAGACTGCGTGAGCGCCGAGAGTCATCGAGCATCACCGAGTGAGCCCGAGCGCTTGAGCGCCGTGCATCGACGTCGAGCATTTCCGGGCGCGACCGAGCGCCCGACGGCCGAGCGTTACCGAGTGTCTCCGAGCATCCCCGAGCGACCGACCGCTGAACGTCGCCTAGTATCACCGAGGGTGCCCGACCGCCCTAGCACCGAGAGTCGCCGAGCATCTCCGAAGATGCAACCGACGACGACGTCGTCGCCGCAGGCGCAGTGGTCCCAAGTGGCGGCAGCCGCGCTAAAGCAGGCTGTCGGGGAGCGCGAACAAGGGAATGCGTGTGGTGGTTTGTTCACACAAACTGCAAATAATGACTCCGAATGGCATGTAGTGCGTAATAAATCATCGAGACGTTATAAACTCGTAGGTCAAAGAGGGTGCGCTTCTATTTCTCCTAATAATAAGTTTAAGGCGGCGGATATAAAGGTACCGCTTTTGATATCTAATGTAAACAAAACTACAAGTGAAAATGACATTATATCGTATATAAAAGATAAGACAAAGGAAGTTGTAACTCTGAAAATCATAAACATGAAGAAAGAGAAAAAATATAACGCTTTTAAGGTGTATGTGTCTAAAGACAAGTTAGATTTATTTTTAAATGATAATTTTTGGCCTACAGGTATTACTTTTAGACGTTTTGTGCGTTTTATGTACAATAAGTCAGGCGGTACTAGTCAAAGTTAATTTATTTTATTTTATTTATGATGGATTATGTAGACAAACGACATTCTTTTAATTTTAATAATGAAAACATAGATAATAATTGTTTTAATGACGTGACTAAACATAAATTAAGGTTAGTTAGTTATAATTGTAGAAATTTAAAACGTTCAATTGAAGATGTGAGAGCATTGTGTACCTTGGCCGATGTGATCGTACTTCAGGAGACTTGGTTACTTCCTCATGATATTGACTTACTAAGTACAATACACCAAGACTTCGAATATACGGGGAAGTCGGCTGTTGACACGTCGGCAGGCATTCTGAAGGGTCGGCCGTACGGTGGTGTTGCTGTTATATGGCGTAGAGGTATTTTCAGTTCCGTTACTGTTATTAATTGTATAAGTACTCGTATAGCAGCAATTATGGCTACCCTCGGTGGACGTTCTATTTTAATTATGAGTGTATACATGCCAACTGACAAATCAGATAATATGGTAGAGTTTACTGATACATTTAGTGAAATAAGCGCGATTGTAGATAGTAGCGATGCTGAAAACTGTTATGTCATAGGAGATTTTAATGCTGACCCCTGTAAGCAATTTGGTCGGGAAATGATGCAGTTTTGCTTAGAACAAAAATGGACGTGTGCCGATATTGTTAGGTTAGGGGAAGACTCTGGGAGCTACACGTATATAAGTGACGTACACGGCAGTACATCATGGTTAGATCACTGCATAGTAACTGATTCTGCACTTAAGACTATATCTGATGTACGTGTTGCTTACGGCGTCTATTGGTCAGACCACCTGCCACTTATAGTTGAGTGTAATATTGATTGTACTGTATGTGTAGTTAGCGGTGGCGACAGAGCATCCTACGATGAGGTCGTGTGGGGTACGAGGGACGACACACAGGTGAGTAGGTATAATGAGATGTGTGGTATCGGGCTAAATAAAATTAAATTCCCCACAGAACTTTCTAACTGTGCGAGTTTAGGACACTGTAGTGATAAGAGTCATCATCTTATTCTTGATAGTGTTTACTGCAATATTGTTTCCATACTTTCGGAGGCGGCTACTGAGACATATTTGTATCCTGAACCACGTAGGTCACGAAAAGTAGTGGGTTGGAATAAACACATTCGAGAAGCACATAACACTGCTAGGAGTAAGTATGAGTTGTGGGTCCTTGCCAACAAACCTTCTCAGGGTAAGGTGTATGAGGAGATGTGTGCCAGCCGGAAAGTGTTCAAAAGTAAATTAAAATGGTGTCAAAACCATCAAGAACAGATACGCATGGACAGCTTGGCTACACTGCACTCTTCAGGTGATTTTGGGAAGTTTTGGAAAGCCACTAATAAATTAAACAGTAAACCTGGACGGCCAGTTAGTGTAGATGGATGTAGTGCGGGCAAAGATATTGCCAACATGTTTAAGAACCAGTTCCTAGTGAAATCTCCATTAGGTAAGATGACTGAGATGTGTGATACTGAGACCGTGTGTGAGGGAGGTCTACACTGTGAAGTTACAGCTAAAGAAGTCGCTGTCATAATTAAAAACATGAAAAGAGGAAAGTCACCTGGTCACGACGGTCTCAGTGTTGAACATCTCAGACATGCGGGTCAACACCTGCCGAGGGTTTTGGCGCAATTGTATTCTCTGTGTTTAGTTCATTCGTATTTACCACACGATCTCATGCGAACTTTAGTTGTTCCAATTTTAAAAAATAAAAAGGGGGACATAGCTGACAAGCGTAACTACCGCCCTATCTCACTGGCTACTGTGTTGGCTAAAGTACTTGACTGTGTGTTGGACAAGCGACTCGAAGAATACTTACATCTGCATGACACCCAGTTTGGATTTAGGCGAGGTCTATCTACTGAGAGTGCTATTCTTAGTCTAAAGCACACAGTTAGGTACTATACCGGCCGAAAAACTCCTGTGTTCGCATGCTTCTTAGACCTTTCTAAAGCCTTTGATTTAGTTTCATATGATAAACTCTGGATCAAAATGAAGGAAAGGGGCATGCCGGACTCACTGGTCAACATATTTCGCTTTTGGTACGGAAATCAAGTCAATGTGGTGAAGTGGGATAGGGAGCTGTCGGACGTGTATGGGTTGGAGTGCGGTGTGAGACAGGGTGGGGTGACATCTCCTAAGCTCTTCAATCTGTACATGAATGACCTGATTGTTGGTCTCAGCAGTAGACGTGTTGGCTGTCATGTAGATAACGTATGTGTCAACAATCTAAGTTACGCTGATGACATGGTCCTGCTGGCACCAACGATCGGTGCGCTTCGTGAGCTTATAGGAGGCTGTGAGGACTATGCACTGCGGCACGGTCTTGCGTACAATGTCACTAAAAGTGAATACATGATTTTTGGGGTCAACGGTAGGATAATTGAGAGCACACCGCCAATATTGCTAAATGGTGTACAGTTGCGGCGCGTAAGCCAGTATAGGTACCTCGGTCATTATGTTGCTGAAGACCTCAATGATCAGGTAGACATAGAGAGGGAACGTAGAGCACTGGCTGTTAGAGCTAATATGATCGCGCGTAGATTTGCGAAATGCAGTGTAGGAGTTAAAATCACACTTTTCCGAGCATTTTGTCAAAGTTTTTACACCTGCAGCTTATGGATGAAGCATACGAAGCAGTCGCTAAGTGCTCTACGGGTCCAATATAATGACGCGTTTAGGATGTTGATGGGACTGCCACGGTGGTGCAGTGCATCTGGGATGTTCGCGGATGCCGGAGTAGATTGTTTTCATGCAATACTACGAAAAAGAGCAGCCTCTCTGCTTGAACGGGTACGTGGTAGCTCCAACAGCATCGTAAACGTAATAGCTAACATGTATGAACCCACTATGTATCACTGTATTAAGGTGGCGGGTGGTTTCACCAATAAGTATATATATTTTATTGACTAGACTATTACTTAATATATTTTATTTAAATTGTTACTAACATAGTTGTAAGTACCTACTAACATTGATGGATCTATGTTATCTGATAAATAAATGAATTGAATTGAATTATACCTACGTTCGAAATCAATGGCCAATGATGAAAATTATTTTTTTTCGGAAAAGTGTTAAAAAATGTCAGCCTAAACCCTTGGTAGATTAGATACCTATATAATATTACTAGCTGCGCCCCGCGGTTTCACCCGCGTTAGTCCCGATCCCGTGGGAATATAGGGATAAAAAGTAGCCTATGTGTTAATCCAGGCCTCCAGCTATCTACATACCAAGTTTCATTGCAATCGGTCCAGTAGTTTTAGCGTGAAGGAGTAACAAACATACACACACACACACACAAACTTTCACATTTATAATATTAGTAGGATTAAGATTATTACTTTCGACAATTAGTCTTCGGACTAAAATATAATTATTTTTGCTGTTGTTTATTAGGGGGACATCAGATTTATTTTATCTTCAAGCCCTCTACCTTTTTATTCCGTTTATTATCTGTGTCCTAATCGCAGAATTCTACTGGTCGACCCAATTTTGTTTGGACTGTGGTCTTATAAAACGGACCACGGGCAAATCAAACTATCCATGGTCCTATCAATCGGATCACGGGGAAATCAAACAATTCGTGTTCCGATCAGGCGGACTTAAAAGCTTCTTCGTTTAAGCGTGGTTTTATTAAAACGAAAGTACGTAAATTCTCTTTGAAAATGGAAAATAGAAATAGAAATAGAAATAAGTTTATTCATGCCAGAAAAAAAGATACACACACACAGAATAACCTAAAATACTTAACTATACCTACAACTAAATACAAAACTTGATGTGCATATGTATACAATTCTGTCACGAAAAGGCTCGAGCTCAGCTAATATGCTACAGATGACTGTAGCGCTGATTTTCAGCAGGAGCCTCAAGTGACACACGGACGAAGATAAGCTTAATTTTGGAAAATTCATTACTCACAATAATTAATTCAAAAAATATATAATATATAAATAAGACCATACTATACTTTAAACTAAATAATAGAAGCAATTACTTTCAACAAATAAATGAGAAACTATTAAAAATAAAATAAATGGTAAAATTATTTTTGAAAACTGAGAAACTATTAAAAATAAATAAATGGTATAATTATTTTTGAAAACTGAATGGTATTAACAATCAATATAATACGAACACCAAACCCACCAAAAACGATCACCTATTATGGAAGCCATGAAATACTGCGCCACTAATCAAAGTATCCTTGCTTTTCAATATCTTTTTGTTTGGATAAAAGAATAGATTTATATTTAACCGAAAAGTTTCGGGCAGTGAGTAGATCGCGAAGTGGAGGTGGAATATTGTTCCAACATTTCGTGGCACAGTATCTAAAGCTTCCCCTGAACGCTCTCGTACTATGTCTCTGGTAGACCAACAATAGTGTGCTTGTCTTACGAACTTGTCTTGACCACGCTATCTTCTCGTACAAGTATGACGGCTGTTGTGTTTGTATAACACCAAATAGGAGTTTAGCAAAATGCAAGTCCCGCCTGTGCTCCATGTTCAAGATATTGTGACTATTCAGATACGGGGTTATGTGACTACGTGGTGGTACTCTGAAGCAAAAGCGTGAACATGCATTCTGCACTCTCTGAACAAGTTTAGCAGTCTTTGCGAAAAGTCTAGGTCCATAAACACAGTCAACATAATTAAATCTTGACAAAATGAGCGTATCCACCAGTCTAATGCGCAACTCAACACTCAGGCAGTCTCGTATTTTATACAAAATTTTAAGTTTATAAAAACATACCCGTGCTATTTCCTTAATATGATTCTCAAAACGAAGCTGTTCGTCCATGATTAAACCTAAATTACGGGCTTCAGCAACTCGTTCTATGTCATCTGTATTATCATTGAATCTAATATTAAAATTGTTTTGCGATACCTTCGTAATTTGATGAGGTGTACCAAGAATCATGTATTTAGTCTTATTAGAATTCAATAGCAAACAGTTACGATTCGCCCAAGCTTGAACTCTATTCAAATCTTCATTCACTTTACTGACTGCAAGTTGCACATCCTGAGGTTTAAAAGATATATATAGTTGAGTATCGTCTGCGTACATGTGAAACTTACAGTGGGTTATGGAACTAATAATGTCTGCACTATATAAAATAAATAGGATCGGGCCTAGGATGGACCCCTGCGGGACCCCTCTTTCCAATATACCATAGTGGGAATATAGTGCTTCACCATTATTCTTACGAATTTCTACAGACTGAAGTCGGTGGGTGAGGTAAGAATTGAACCATCTAATCGTGTGTCCATCGAAACCATAATAATGAAGCTTAGAGAGGAGTAAAGATATGCTTATTGAATCAAAAGCACGTGAAAAATCTAAAAGTACTAAAATGGTAGCCATACCTTGATCCTGTGCAGCCAAAATGTTATCAGTTACGTCTAGTAGAGCAGTATTCGTACTTTTACCCTTTCTGAAACCTGATTGAAAATCCGGCAATAAGTTGTGATTTTCTAAATATTCAATCATTTGAACGCAAACAACTTTTTCTAAAACTTTTGACAGACAGGGTAAAACACTAATTGGACGCAAATCTTTAAGTGTCGTGGGATTATTTGTCTTAGGTAAGGGCTTTACTATAGCTGTCTTCCAAATAGAAGGAAATACAGCCCATTGAATGGAAGAATTTACTAACTTTGTTAATGTCTCTAAGCTTTGAGGTAAAGTAAGCAGAATCATATCTATTGTAATTTCGTCAATTCCACAGGCATTTGTTTTAATTTCTCTAATGTATTTCAAAACAGTTTGACAATCAACTGGATGAATTTGAAAAGGCTGCTCATTATTTATGTTTGTATGGTAATTAAACTCAAAATAAGTTAACTCTGAAAGAGTCACCGCCGATGGCCCAGGAATATCCAGAAAATGGGTATTTACGACATCAGGGTCATTAAAATGACAAGGTAATTCTATTGATTTGGGAGGAATCACATTTTTTTTTAAGTTTTTCCAAAGTTGCTTGGGGTTATTAACATTGCAGTTTATTTCTTGCTTGAAGAATGCAGACTTTTCATTAGAAATTGCCAAAACCACTTGTCTCTTTAAATCTTTATAGTAGTCTTTATGTTTGTCTGACTTGGTGATTCTATATTTACGCAGTGCTCGATCTCGCAAACGCGCCATTCTTCTAACTGTCCACGTTATCCATGGGGCAGGGAGTTCTTTCATCGTTGATTTCCTCAACGGAGCATGTAAGTCAAATAAAAAAAGTATGGCTTTATTGAATGCCTCCAACATCTCATCAATATTATCTATTTGGACAATCAAATCCCAACGGATAGAGTTCAAATCTCTTTCAAAAAGTTCCACAGAAATGTCTTTCAGGGGCCTAGAGACGACTGTTCGCGGGGGATAATATGGTTTTTTTATGGGAATTTCACATATAACAAAAGCGTGGTGCAGGTGATTGCCGAACAACTCTACATTAACGCTTCGAACCGGTGAATTGGTACAAACTATGTCAATGAGAGTTGCAGAAGAATCAGTGAAATGAGTAGGTGATGTAACCACCTGAGAGAGGCCTGTTTTCTCAAGGAAATCATTAAAGAGCATTGTACTAGACTCATCTATCTTAAGAAGATTTATATTGAAATCACCCAGGAGTATCACACTGTCACAGTCTGAAAAGAAAGCGACCGAGTCTGCTACAGCATCCAAGAAAGTAGTGGGACTTAACCATTGCGGACGATAAGCCGTACCAACTGCAAGTTTAATAGAATTAATTTTAAGTTTGAACCACATTTGCTCTACCAGATCATGAGCCGGGTGCTCACATTTGCGTGCGGTAACTCCTTTTCTTATGTAAAACCCCACCCCTCCGGCACGACCCTGAAGTACTCTATCTGGGCGAGGAATGTGTTTCAAACGATAGTTAGGTACGGATGGGGCGTGGTCGTCCTGATTCGGTCTTAACCACGTTTCATTAATTGCCATCATATCCACTGAAAATCTCTCCATTGCTATAGTAAAATTTTCATGATTAGTTCCCAGAGAACCAGCGTTATATAAACCGACTCTAAAAACAGTTCAGCGCTTAACGTTTCCCCTGGGGGAGCATAGGGGAGCCGCGAGACTTTCCGATCTTAGCGCTTATCGGCTCCCCTAGTCCAGGGTAGCCATTAAGCGTGAGATAATTCTTGACAAGATGACCGTTGAGCGTAGGGGAGCCGTTAAGAGGAAAGGGTATCGGGGGCTCCTACATACAAACTATTACAAAAGTCGACTGTTTTCTCCCTGGATAATGACACTAGAGCAAATATTTTTGGTGCATAAAACTTGTAACTACCATGACCATAATGACCATGCCTCTATTTTTTTTTTTATATTTTTTTAATCTTAATTTCTATGATAATTAGAAAATGATAAAAATTAAAATTAAAAATTAGGGGCATAGCCAAAATAGTCATGGCAGTTATAGGTTTTATGCTACAAAAATATTTGTGCTAGTGTCATTATCCAGGGAGGAAACAGTCGACTACGTTTGTATGGAGAGACCGCAGGTACCCTTTCACCTTAAGCGTGAACAAGTTTTAGAGCTTTTTTGATACAAAAAAAATCTTAAATCTCGTTTGCACTTGCCTATAGAAATGCATTCCAAGTTCGGCAGCCATCTCGACGTCTCTCCTCCATAGGTTGTAAGAGTCACATGCCACATCGCCGTTGGAAAGGTCTGATATCACAGTCGGGTCCGCATGAGTGAAACGATCCCATATATTTTCACCTTTGTCTGAAACCGAGAAAATTGCATAGTTAGGGAAAACAGGAAAAAAAGTAAATTAAAGAAAGAAGAAGGAAAAACACGTCAAATGAGGCTGTATGGGGTAAAAATTATTTGCCAACCTCTTCGGTGCGACGCGACGCATATTATATGAATTTAATATTAACCGAAAATAATAAACTGCCGTAGCTTTTAGCGATGAGGCCTGTAATGTAGTTTAAGTTTCTTATTAATAATAATAAATAAATTAATATTGCAGGACATTCCACCTAGCCCCAAGCTAAGTAACTACACTTGTGTTATGGGTGCTAGACAACGGATATAGTACTACATATTTAAATACTTTTCTTTTTAAATATATACTTATTATACATTGAAACAACCAGACCACAGACAAATATCTAAGCATAAATACTTGTCTGAGGCGGGAATCGAACCCGCAACCCTGTCTTTGGCAGTCCGGCATGGTGACCATTGTGCCAACTGGGTCGTCAAATTGTATCTATAAATATAAAAAAAATTGTCCTGACTGATAGGTATATTATAAAACGCACAGCAAAACCAATCCAACAATGGCTGGGTTATGGTAAGTAGTACTTGTACTTGGCGTCGTCGGTGATATCTGACCTTTCCAACGGCGATGTGGCATGTGACTCTTACAACCTATGGAGGAGAGAGGTCGAGATGGCTGCCGAACTTGGAATGCATTTCTATAGGCAAGTGCAAACGAGATGATATCTACATTTGAGAAAAAAAAATGAATCAAAAAAGCTCTAAGCGTGTGTGGTTCAATGCTAACGCAGGTATCACACACTGACAATATGGTAAGTGGAGGAACCCCGTCTGGTTTTAGTCGGTGCGAGCCCGACATAACCCGCCAACCTCCCCGGGTCGGCGGGCATGCGGAAGGTACAAATCCAGACGAAAAAAAAAAAAAAAAGTACATGTACTTGGAAACATACTGTTTTCCGCAATAAGACCCTTTTTTAATTGGGTCCTTTTTAAGTGGGGATGGAGTAGGCTTGCCTGCGGTTTTCATCACGATGTTTTCTTTCACCGTAAGAGTCTGTCAATTAGCGCACAAATTTTGTCATAAGCAAATTCATTATTGCACGACTGACGGGGATTCGAACTCACAACCTTCAGAATGAAAGCCAAAGTATCTACCACTAAGCCAACACCGCTCTTGGGTCGGGGGTATTGGCATACAAATAGCTGTTCTAGCATTAAGCATCTGCTATAAGATAGGAAAATTCAAACCATTACGCGGGCAAAAGCTACATAGTCATCTTTAAGGTGAAAGGGTACCGACACTTTCTCCATAAAAACATAGTCGACTGTTTCCTCCCTGGATAATGACACTAGCAAAAATAAAACTTATGTGACTGCCATGACTAAAAAAAAAACATAGGGGCCTGGTCATGGCAGTTATAAGTTTTATGCAACAAAAATATTTGCTCTAGTGTCATTATCCAGGAAGGAAACTGTCGACTACGTTTGTATGGAGAGAGCGTCAGTACCCTTTCTTCTTAAGTATTTGTTTAATACAGTCCCCATCAGTGTAAATTGGTTATAAATTGACAGCAAAAAGTAGCGATTCAAGATCTTAAGTTAGAAGAGACTAACCGCTTGTATTCCATGCTCCTTCGACTTGATAAGAAGCTGTAGCTGTTCCGAACTTGAACCATGATGGAAACTTTACGTCCACTCCGAGACACCCACCTCCAATGATAGTCCTGATGATGGAAACAATATAACAGGGTCATTATTTATGGGAATTTGCCTTGAGTCGATAGAAATTATAATCCTAACTCATCTGGGCTTATGTTATATGGTGACGAGTGACTAACAAAGTTTACACAGGAAAAAAAGAAAAAAATCTCAATATTTCATCTTTTTTTTTAAATTATCGTCCGTAAATCGACTTTACAGACAATAATATAGTTTTTTGTTTTTGTAACAAAATATTAGTTTCCGAAACTACTGGACCGAATTTGATGAAACTTGGTATGAGGATACAATGATTCATTGGGATTAAAATAGGCGGCTTTTTTGTCCCGATATTCCCACGGAATCGCGGACCGTGAAGCGCTGTTAGTCAAATACACATAGATACACCCAGCCCAAAAACAAAAAAATCTCTAAATAAATATTTGTTTGTGGCGAGAATCGAACCCACAAGTTTCTACATGTTCGGCCACCGTGCAACAATGACAGAGGTCATCTTTGGTTTCCGGTTATTCACTTCAGCAATTACTTAACTTAAAACTATGAAAAATTGTAGATAATAAATAACAACCACGCATGAGAGCACGTGATTTTGTGAAAATATTCGCTTGAGTAATTTTATTGTTAGGTTAAGAACTTTAAGATATTGCTTTATTCCTTGTTGTTCTGACTTCCAACGTTCCCATCTAATGTACAGTCACGTTACCAATTAGCTGAACCCAACGTGACCCAGACCTCACTCGCAAATCTGTAAGGTTGTAAAGTAATGTTACCTGATTCTGTTTTTTTTAAACAATATTATTATACTCGTACAATACACTATCACTATCACTACATAGTATAAAACAAAGTCGCTTTCACTGTCCCTATATCCTTACGTATGCTTAAATCTTTAAAACTACGCAACGGATTTTGATGCGTTTTTTTTTAAAGATAGAGTGATTCAAGAGGAAGGTTTATATATGTATAATACATGCATAATATAGCCGTGCAAAGCCGGGGCGGGTCGCTAGTACAATATAAAAAAAACAAAATAGGTAAATACTATATTTTAAACAGATATACGAATGAGCACTAAGTCACGTGGGGTTCAGCTAATTGGTAATGTGACTGTACATAAATAAAAGAGAAAAAGACTCATCAAGAAATCTCTCAAAGTACAAGAGCTACGAGTCTGAAATTCGAAAAGGATTTTTGAAAATTCTACCTCTAATTGATTTTGAAATTTGATTGATTTATACAGCGTATTGTTGCTTTAGTGCCTTGGACATGTATGAAGTAGGCTTGCCCTGAATCTTCTCAGCTTAGTCGACTGCCTCCAGAGAAAATAACTCGTCAACACGTCTGGAGCCAACTAAGCCGCGGTTTTCAACAAGATGTATTCCTTTTCACCGTAAGAGCAATGTTAATACTCATAATTTTTTCGTTAGAAAACTTCACTGGTACATGTCTGTTCGGGATTCGAACCCCCGATCTTCGAAATAAAATCCGAGTTATCTACCACTAAGCCAACACTACTTGGAATAAATAATAATAAAGTTTATTTAAGTAAAACGAAAACTTACCAAAACACGACTGAATAGAAGATGGACATAATTTTGAATGGACCATCCGACTAGCACAGACAAAATTAAATAAATAATAAACTCTAAAATATAATTATAGTTAAATAAAGGTAACTTATGTACCTATTTATTTAATTTTTTTTATTAGTAGGTACCTATTTGTTTTATTTTTGGTATTATTTATTCGAAATTCTGACCACGGTTGTATTATAAGTACATAAACTTAAAATGATATGTGTATTTTTTATGTATATTGGTAAGCAATTCCCGTTCCTAATTTAGGGATCATTAGGACGATATTTAAAAATTACATAAGTACATTTTTTTAAAATGCCGAAACTCTACAGTGTCACAAAACCCTGTGGACCATTATTATTTGGGGGTATTCTAGTCGCGAGTGAATGGAAATCACTCGCGAAAAATCTTTTATGAAAGTGTGCATGGTACATCTTAGCCCGCATCGCCACCTGCCTGCGGGTGTGATTAGTGGTCAAACGCTGAGCTATCACATCATTACACAGTATAAAACAAAATCACTTTCCTCTGTCTGTCCCTAAAGTGTTACATTGTCATCCCAATCATAATACTATTATAATAATTGTAAAAAAAATTGTATACGTAAAATGTTTAGAACTTTTCATGTTAACTGTACTCTTACTTTTATCTATATGCGAAAATAAAATCGAGTAGAGTTGGGATTTTTTGTTAGGTATTTCAAAATCAAATACAAATACAAAATACAGAAAATATTTATTCAGAACGTAAATTGAAATACAAGTTTACATAATCGTTAAAGATCAGCCTTAGTTATTAACTGTGTCGCTGTCTTTAACGCTCTTCCCAAGAGGTAGGTATATGTTCCGAAAAACAATTGATAGGATAGTTAGATAGTTAGATAGTTAATCGGGTAGAGTCGGGATGCAGCCCCTATGTTTGCTTAGATCTTTAAAATTCTTAGATTTTGGAGATTTTTTAAGAGTTAAAAAGAATGACTACAATGAATCGCTCCAAATTTTTTATTGCTAGCTTAACTAAAAAGTAAAGTTCTACGGAACCCTTGGATATTAATATAAAAAAGCATAAGTAGTTAAAAAGAGTCAAAAATTCAAGATTTATTTCGAAAGCCTTCAAATGTCTAAACAAATTCGTTGCCAAGGTCTTAATTAAGTAAAACAATGAACATTTTAATATGTATCTGTTACATTTCCTATAATTTTGATACAGATCATAGTTTTAAAACTCTAGATAGATTTATTAAACAATCTGTTTTTTATTAATTATTAAAAATAATGTGGCTATAGAGACGTTGGACCTAGGGATGTTATGAGAACCGGTTTGTTTTGGGCATGCGGATGTCGTGAGAAACGGATCTTTTGACATTATGGATGTCATAAAAAATGGTGGTTTTGGCATACAAATGTTACGAGAAACGGATCTTTTGGGAAATGGGGAAACCAAATTCTAAAGAAGAAAACAAGGAAGATATCATAATAGCCCAAAATGCGGCTGGAGGAGATAACAATGCTAAGGCAGACCAGCTGATGGTCCAGATGAACACGACGAACATCTTGCTTACAGTTGTGTGCGTGTTTATTAGAGCTCTCGTTTCCTTTCTAAAGACATTCTTTCAGGATGATCCGAAATCGCCTATTCTTTTTCCAAAGACCTACGGGGCGTCTCAGTGCCACAAAAAGGCGGCTTTTTTCTCTTTTTTTTTGCATTTTTCATTTACAGGATCAGCCTGGCTTTCCAAATACCTACGAAATGTATAACCAGGCTTTTGGGACGATGCTCTAGACAGCGCATTTTATCACTACATAGTATAAAACAAAGTCACTTTCTTTGTCCCTATGTTCCTATATCTCTATGTATGCTTAAATCTTTAAAACTACGCAACGGATTTTGATGCGGTTTTTTAAATAGATAGAGTGATTCAAGAAGAAGGTTTAACATGCATATAGTAGATTATAATTTGTATTTATTACTTAGTTTACTCTTATTATTTTAGTTGTTATATTAGTATCATATAATACATTTATGTAAAAATATGAAAAATCCTTAATCCTAAGCAGGTAGGTTAATTAAATTAATTAAAGAAACGTCATCGTCACTTAAAGAATAGTAAGTTTTTTAATAGATAATAATATTCTATTTACTTAGATAATAAAATAAATTATAATGATAAACGTAATAAAATCGAATAAAATAACAAAGACTAAAGATTAAATATCTAAAATAGGAACCGTTTCAAATGTAATTTATATTCAAAATTGAATTATGAAATAGGAATATGTAATAGTACTTATGAAATTAATTATGTAGGTATTATGTTTTAGTTATTATAATGGTTAGTTCTGTGGCGGTCGTTTTTTGGTAAGTTAGTATTCATTCTAATACAGATAAGTCAAACTTTTTGCGTCGGGGGTTAGAAAGTGATTTAGCAAATTATTCAAATGCTTACGAATAAGACACGGGCCACTTACAATATAGGTACATTCTTTTGATAGTTTTTAATTTAATCGCAAATAGGTTGACACAACGCGAGCATGAGAGTAACCGTTGAATTACGTTTTTTTTTCTTCAGATTATGGGCTGTATTTTTCGTTTATTTCAAATCCTCGTATTTGTAAGAATGTATATTTTAATGATAAATATATTTTCAGTTCGCTGGTGTCAATAACGCTATGCGTAGACGTAAAGTTTCCACTTTGGTTCAAGTTTGGTGCGTCCACTGCAGCGTACCAAGTCGAAGGTGCTTGGAATGTCAGCGGTAAGTCTCCTAACCCGGCAAACGTTGTGTTGCCATAATTGCCATTTACAATAAAAAAAGAAAAAAAAATGATGTTGTTCGATTCTCAGACCTATCGAATATACCTACACAAATCTTTTTGAACAAAAAAATCAACCTGCATATTTTATAGCTTTGATTTCGTCTGCGTAGGGTTCGTATTTTCTAAAATCCATTCTTAACAAATGCAGTAGGTACCTACCCAAACGGATCATTAATTTCTAAGTAATCAGTTAATTGTTTTTAATTCATAAGTTTTCGTAAATTATGACTTTTAACGCCTATGCTAATGAATTTTTTTACAAAAGTTTCACGGGCGATAGCCTCGGTTCTTTGAACTGAATTATACCTGGTGAAGCGATACGCTCCCATCTAAGTAGATTTTATAATTTTAATATTTAGGTAAACTTTTCACGCCTTATTATTTTTAAATAGCAAATTTCTGGCTATTCCGCTATCATATAGACACATAGGTATATTGTTTCTGCTTGATGTTTGTAACATTTCAAATAAGCGCGGGTTGCATTGAGCTTCGCACCGATAGGCTGCATTGGTCATTGAAGGTCCAATGAGGGCGACTCGTGTGACCGTCGGCTCGCAGCGGATTGGACGTTGCCGCAGCCATATTTTTCTTCGCTCCTTTGAAAAATTACCGTGAGCACGCGCTCCAGTTTTTCCAAGACTTTTCGCTGGTTTTTTGTGTGAAATCTCGTACTGTTTTGACAATAAGCGCACCCTGGGTTGCCATACAGTGATACACAGTGGTATAGAGACTGTTGTGAAACATCAAGGACGTCGACAGCATCTCCAAGCATCCCTTCGGCGGGCTCGATTTTCCAGTTGGTCTGAGGTACGTTGGCTTTTATGTATACCCGTTGCTCTGTGAGAATTTGTTGTCAGACATCAAGCAATTTCCAGGTTCTATTACGAATTTCATATTTAAACCATTTTTTCAATAATCTTCCCGCTCCGCGACATACACTTACCCTCCATGGTAACGCTCCTGGAGAGACTATTTACACGTTCCTCCAATACCTATAACTTAAAAATAATCTAAGTACCTATAAACAAGACAATTAATATTTGCAATAAATAACTAAAACAAAATAAAATTACAAATAAAAGATATCCTCAACCGCGTCTCCCCGAGGCATCTTTCCCAGAAGGCTGGCTACCTTTCCCCTCTGACCCTTTGAGCGACAAATATCATCACTATCATCACTACATAGTATAAAATAAAGTCACTTTTCGCCGTCCCTATGTCCCTATTTCCCTTTGTATGCTTAGATCTTTAAAACTAGGCAACGGATTTTGATGCGGTTTTTTTAATGGATAGAGTGATTCAAGAGGAAGGTTTATAATATGTATAATACATGCATAATACAGCCGTGCGACGCCGGAGCGGTTCGCTAGTCTATAATATTTGCAATGCATTTTTGAAAAGTCTTGTGAAATAATGTTGTTATAAAAATAAATTAACTTTAATAATAGGTGAGTTATTAAAACATAAATTTAAATTAAATTAGATAGGTATGTCTATTTTCAGAACAATACAAATTCCATTTGTTAGATCTACTGTTAGTGGTGTTAGTAGCAATTAAGATTATTAGATAGCCTCTGTGGCGCGTTGGGCGAATACCTATCTGCGACGTAGAATATTGTAGGTTCGATTCTCGCCTCAAACGAATATAAAAAAATTACATTAGCTCAGCCGAAAAAGGACATAAATTATTTGTACTTTTATGCAAAACTTAGCCTTGAAAATTCTGAGCTAAATAACTTTCAGACGGCTGAATCGATTTCTAAGAACACCCGACTAATTTTCACCTTTCAAACAAAAGAAACAAATTCAGAATCGGTCGGGAGCTACGATGCCACACACACACACACAGACACGTCAACTTATAAATAACACCCCGTTGTTTTTGCGTCGGGGGTTAATTAATCTTTTACATTTTTTCGAGTCAGTGACGCTGGAGAAGTCAAAATTTACCTGAGGTATATTAGGGCACAATGAGCAGTTGCACCTTGGACTGCGACGGGGCTCCACATAAGCCTTGCTCCTCCGTCGGTGGAATCTATGTAATTATTGTTTTTCTTTGTAGATAAAGGAGAAAATGTATGGGATCGTTTCACTCATGCAAATCCGACGGTTATCTCAGACCTTACCAATGGCGATGTGGCATGTAACTCATACAACTTTTGGAGAAGAGATGTTGAGATGGCTGCTGAACTTGGATTGCATTTTTATAGGTAAGGGAGACCATACAAATAAATAAATATTTGGACATTCCACACATCGCCATCTAGTCTCAAGCTAAGTAACTAGACTTGTTTATGGGTGCTAGACAACGCATATATGTACTTACTACTTATATACTTTTTTGTTTTTAATACTTATAATACATATAAACGACCAGAGCACAGACAAATATGTAAGCATAAATACTTGACGAGGCGGGAATCGAACCCTGTGTTTGGCAGTCTGGCATGGTGACCAATGTGCTGAGAAACTGCTCTGGCGCCCAAATTCCTAACAATGTAAAATTAAAGTTAAAAACCAATTTCCAGGTTATCCATATCCTGGACAAGACTTCTGCCATCTGGCTACAGCAACCAGATTAGTGAAGAGGGCAGAAAGTACTATAGTGACCTGATAGATGGACTCCTGGAGAAGGGCATAGAACCAGTCGTCACGATATACCATTTTGATCTGCCACAGAATTTGCAGGAACTTGGTAAATTTTGCGTTATATACTCGAATACCCTCTTTCAGGGTTTTGGTTAATCAGGGGCTGTTTAGAATCGTAAAGTATCAGCAAAGAAGATCCTAGTACGCTGCAATATAGCATTAGTGGTGGATGACTGAAACTTTACTTGACCAGTTCGTATAGTTTTCATGTGTCATGGTCACATGCACGTTGCCCGGAAATAAACCCAATAAGTCTGTGCTAGCTTGACTTTAATTTTGAAGGTCGTTGGTTTGAATCCTGGTCAGCCAATCCTTAATAGATTTTTCTTAAGACTTATGAGCGCTATTGACATTGTTCTTACGGTGAAGGAAAATATCGTGATGAAACCCGCAGCTTAGTTGGCTGGATCAAGACGTATTTACGTCCCAGGCACCACAACATCCTAAATAGTACGGATGAAAGTTGTTGGGGCTGTATACCTAAATCTTCTATATTGTAATGTGATTGAGATGTAAAAGTTCAATATTATTCTCATTTCCGCATTTCCAGGTGGATGGACCAACCCTCTAATAGTGGATTGGTTCAGCAGTTATGCCAAAATCGTCTTCTCCCTCTACGCTGATCGCGTCAAGACCTGGGTCACCATTAATGAGCCCAATATCCTCTGTGACCTGGGTTTTACTACTGGATCTTTACCTCCAGGGGTGGAAGATGCAAAGATTGCACCTTATTTATGCACCAGGCATACACTGCTGGCTCATGCTAAAGCTTGGAGGATCTATGACGAACAATTTAAGCCGCTGTATCATGGTGAGTTAAAATTAAAAGATGTAGTAACAAATAAGACATCTTTTACCTTCTAAAATAAATAAACTGACTAACAGCTGAACAAGTTTTCAGGATTTTCATATTATGAGTTAACTACTGATATAGGATTTCTCAATGGAATTAATATTGGTCTTCCAAGCAATCAGTACCTAAGGAAAGTAACGATTTCTTTTTTTAAATTTGTTTCAGGGAAAGTTTCAACAGCAATCAATCTGATTTGGTATAAACCTATTTCAAAAAGAGATTTTTCAGTCACTAAACTTGCAAGAGATTTCACCGTAAGTACTTACTCTTTCCTTTCTACGAATATTTGTAGAACTTTTAATATACGACATTGCTGGCAGTTCCTTCTCGCCCCAAATTAAGCAACTAGGCTTGTATAATATGGTGACCAAGCAACGAATAGAATATATACTTGATTATTACATACATCTAAATGTTTTTTTTACGGCAGGGATCGAATTTGCGACCTTCTGCGTTGCAGACCTGTGTTCAACCACCGCACTGCATAGGTCTATTTGGATTAGGCGACGCGACGTCTATCAATTTCTCATTTTATCATCGTTTCTTTTTATCAGATTAGAGATCTTTCTTGATTCATACAATTGGATAACATCAGAGTTTTTTTTACATAGTATGATAGGTCAGCGTTTGACCACCATCACACCTGCCTGATGATGTTACATAAGATGTAGCACGCTTTCCAAGAAGATACATGGTCACTCGCGACTTCCTCAGTTGGAGTTGGAGTCAGTTATCGTGCAAAAACTTATTGAACCAATTACGGTTCAATTCACATTCATTTGCTATATTTTACACTTCTCCGTGGGTGAAACCATGGAGCGAAATTCCCCATTTCAGGCGTCATTCATTACATTTCAGGCAGGCAGATACAGCCACCCAATATACTCAAAAGCAGGAGGTTGGCCTCCGACTGTCGAGAAACTAATGAGAGAAGTGAGCTTCAAAGAGGGATATGAATTCTCCAGGCTACCGAAGTTTACACAAGAAGAAATTGATATGATTAGAGGTACTTATCTTCCTTAAAACCTTATACTACGTCATTATAGCTATCTGTTTGCCAAATAGCCCGATGCGGATCTGACATTGGCTTAGCTGTGCTCAAACTGTGCTTTGAGCTATGAGGACTCTGAATTTTATATAGCACGCAAAAACTACCAAACCGATGAAACTCTATATTATGTAGATAATTTGATACCCGGAATAAATCATAGCTACTTTTATCCGGGTGAAACCGCATTGCTCAGCTAGTAACGTTATTCAATACATCTAAGGGCATTCCCATTTTTTAAAGAGGTAATATACAAAATCTTTTCTTAGTGACCAGTAAAAACTCCGACGTTTAGGCTATGTGTTGCCATCATGTGAGTCAGTCAGTAAAAATTTCAAAGTAGGTATCATGTTTCTTGTGGGTTTATTAAATTAAATTCTTTTTACCTCAAGGGACTTACGACTACTACGCTCTGAACTACTACACATGTCGTCTTGTGCGTCGCGCGAAGCCCGGAGAGAAAGTGGACACGCTGTTCTTGCAGGGCATTCCGGAGCTGCGCGCCGTCATGGAGGTTGAACCTGGCGCACCTTACGGAGTCTCCAGGTTTTTCGTGGTAAGAACCATAAATAATAGGTACTAGTTCTTCGCTCCAAACCTCACAAAATACTTCTTAAACTTTACACTAAAAATCAAAATGAAAAATTTTGATTTTTAGTGTAAAGTTTAAGAAGTATTTTTAAGAATAATAGACTCCAAATACATCAGATCTATTTGGTTTAAATGGTTGGTGTGGTGATGGTGGTGGGTTCCATCATCAGACCCTGGATATTCCATTCTAGGAATAAATGAATTTGAATTTGAATAAATTTAGAAAAATCAGGAAAGAGAAGGAATAGTTTTGTGACTAAGATTTTCATAATTTCTAGCTTTGTGCTGAAGGTCTTCGCGAGCAAGTGGCCTGGCTTAAAGAACAGTACGGAGACATTGAGATTCTGATCACGGAGAATGGATACTCCACCGGCGGCTCCGAGCTACGTGACACCAAGCGTTCTGACTTCATTAAGGATCATCTGGAACAGGTTAGTTGGTGTTCTTCCGGAATTGGTGTCTGCCAATTGATCAACTTGCAGATAGATGGCATGGCGCCTTAATGAATGGTATGCTCTTATGAATCGACCTCATATAATATGTCGATCTGCCAGTTGACAGGTTTCATGATATTTCGTTGAAGAAAACCAGTAAAAACACACTATCATGGCTTGACCACATACTTTAAATGGGATGAAACAGGGTAGGTTAAAAAGTTTGCTTGATTGCAACCCAGGTGGTGAACTCAGGGTCGGAAGCCCAAATATTACGAGTAAGGTTAAGTTAGGGTTAAGGTTGGATTTATTTGCACAAGAGCTTAAGACCCCGAATAGTCCAGTCGCTTCATAAAATAGGAATCGACCTCGGAATGAGACATAATTAACTGAATTTTCACAATATACCTATATTTTTTAAAATTTGACTGGACTAAAATAAAATTAAAAAATTACTTTTAAAAGGAAAAATGACTTCACCTACCTATTTTACAGTTTGGCAGTTTTACGTAAGTATTTGTAGTTTGGCTGCCCGACTTCAGATTATATGGGTGCAGAAAAGTCTTCCTTTTTTTGAAGTCGGTTTTCAAGATTTTAATTTTATTTTTGGTATTGTTGGCGAAAATAATTAAAGTTTTCAAATTGTAACCCATTGAGGAGTTTTGTGATGAGAAAATGGTTCCAGGTGCTTTATCGATCTGTACCTACCTACTTTTGTATACTAGTAGTAATAGAAAACTGAACAATTTACTGCAATCTGTTCATCACTCGACTTCACTCAAGAACACCTTTTTTAAATTGGTTTAAAACTGGAAAAGGAGGGATTGGATGGAGGTGGTAGGGTTAGGCTTGTGAGTAGCTGTTGATGATAATGATTGTACATTAGCTAATCTGGAGAAAGCACCCGTGATGCCTTATTGCCTAACTCTGTCCCATCAGATACCCTCTTAGAGAAACTCAAAGACTTCTCAGAGTCCTATTGAAAAAATTGATGCGTGTACTTATTTTGTACGCGCGTGAGAAGTTATACGTCCGTCTGTCTGTCCATCCGTCCACCATCCCATCCCATCCCAACTCATCCCACCCCAACTCATCCCATTCCAACTCATCCCATCCCAACTCATCCCTTACCAACTCATCCCATCCCAACTCATACCATCCCATTTAGTAGGTCTGTACAGTCGGCAACAAACGTTGAGGCCCATCTTAGGGTAAATGGTTTGCGGACAGCTTCAACATGTGAATTTTCCGTGTGACGGTGCTGCGGGCGCATCATCAAAATTCACTCTCATCATTTTTTCATAAGGCGCCTAAAGAAGTATAACTTCAGAAACTGTTTAGAATAATGTTGACAAAATATAATACGAATAGGGGAAAATCAGTAGCCTGCGTCTGTCTTTCCTGATGTGTACAATTTGGGGGCCTTCAAGTCGCTAGTAAATACACACTACTCATAAATAGGTATCTTCTTGGAAAGCGTGCTACATCTTAGGCCGCATCGTCACCTACCGATGCAGGCAGGTGTGATAGCAAACATTGACCAATCATAGTAAAAAAGGGGAAATTAAAAAAGTTTATTTTCGATGCATTAAATTATTCATTTTTAATTTACATTTATTTTTATTAGTTCTTGCAAGTTATTAGTTCGAAAATCTGACAGTAAAAATAACTACCATATACCATCTAACTTCAAATTCCCGTAATTAATCATTAATATTTCTGTCTTTCAACATTATTTTCGTATCTGCCATGAAGTCCGTCTTATGTGTGATACTTGTTATCATCTTCCAAGCCCAATAGGGCTGATCCCGGGGCACCAATTGTCCAGCTTTTCTAACCATTATTTGCGTTAATCTATTAAATTTTGTCACAAATCCTGCCACGTCATCATCTACCATCCACACTTTTGCATTAAGGTCAGCGTAATCCGTTAAGTTCATTTTCTCAATTAATCTTTTTGTAACTGGATAAGATTCAAAAATATTGACTTGACCATTATAAAAGATTATATCACAATAATTTGCATTATAAAGATCATGTAGCCAATGCGCAACTGACTTCGCATAATTTTCAATTAAAAAATCAAACACTTCATCACTATAAAAAAGGTTAAATGTCAAATTTCCTACGTGAATTGACTTTCGAACGGCAGGAACTTCGAATAAAACATTAAAGTATTCTTTATTATACATATCAAAAACATCTTGGTAAAGATACAAGTAATTCATGAATTTTTGATGTTCATCGCCCGTGATTTGACTAATAAGCCTATATACACGAGAAATAGCATATGTGGCTTCCTTCCATTTTTCTTCATTTATAAGCTGTGCAGCGATTTTTGTGTTTTCTCGTAAAACATTCTTTTGAATGCGATCTAAGATACCAAGTCGGTATAAATACTTATCGTACCAGATCTGATTTTTTGGATCTATCCATCCATTATCAATCACTACTCCTTTAAAATTGCATTTCAATTTTAGCTGAGAATTGTTTTTATAAATACTGTAAGCTAAAGCAGTCGCGAACCTTCCTGCATATGATTGCCCAACAACGTAGAAGTCGTTCGTCTGGAGCTCTGGGAACAGCTGGAAGAACTGCGTCATAGTGGAGTACAGGTAATCACCAATTTGCTCCTCATTAGTGGAATAACCGTTCGAAGACTTTGTAAAACTGAAACCACTTCCAAAAGGGCAATCGACATATATCATGTGGTGATTTGTCGCCCAAGTGATTTCTCTTTTCGTAATATTTCCAAAAATGCTAATAAAAGGACCATTTTCTTGAAATAGTCCCATAAGAGAAGAGGACCATATTAGGTTACTACTAAGCCAGAGGATTACGGGAGCATTCTTGGCATTCGTCATCGATGGGAAATACCAGAAGAAGTGATTAGAACCGAGGTCTTTGTCGACAGTAAAGAACCCAGCGTAGCTCTCGACTCCGAGCCATAGTTCGGACGGCACACTTGCTAGCTTTCTTCCGGTCTCTATATCTCCATTTTCCACATAGGGTGTGAGAAACAGAGGTTCTCCTGGATCATCACCACCTCGAGGGGTATCAGATGTGACATTAAAAACATTAGGATAAAAATAGTTAGAACTATCAACCGACCCGTATATTAATATTAAAATAAGTAATGCAAGCGACATGGTTACTGTCTGATAAATAATTGCTTCAATATTTATAGGAACGCCTTCACAAAAAATATGTAAAAAATACATCGTAAATCTGACATGCTATTCTAGGCTTGCAGACATGGTATTCTAAATTTATGTCAAGGATAATGGAATATGTGGTTATCTAAACTATTAAAATAAAAAAATGCCAATAATCAATTCAAGAGCCATTTTTTTAGATTATTTCCGAATTTTCAGTTAATTTTGATACATTTTCGAATAGATACAAGTTCCTGTTGTCAGCTAAGACCGAACATGTCAGGTTCTCGGGCCAGTCTAGAAAAAAAAAGACGTGTGGCACTCGGAGACTACCGCGGTAAAGCTATTGCATAGTGAACGCTCGGCCGAGCTACATGGTAGGCGGAGTGGGGGCTGTAAACCAAAAAAACAACCATACCACAGACGAATATCTAAGCATATACTTGTTTGAGACTGGAATCGAACCCTGCAACCATGTGTTTGGCAGTCCAGGTCGTCATACATAGAAAAAAAAAAGGTTTCAAAAAGGGTAAATGTTCTTATAAAATAATAATAAAAAATAAAAATAAAAAAAATTAGTCGTCCGACATTGTCGTCCGTCAATAGTCGTCCGTTAATAATCGTCCGTCATTTGTCGGGGGTGTTAGGTATTTTCGTTACGGAATTTCTTGATTCGCCCCCCAAGGCCCGCGATAAAATCTATGCAATAGCTTAAAAACCAATTTCGTTGGTTTATTAAAACATGGTGCGCGTTTGATGATGGTAGGGTATTGAGCAGAATTGTTTCTCACAGTTCAGTAAATTGCTCAGTTTTCGATTACTGGAAACTTTTTGTTGATTGATAAGAGAAATGTTCATTGATGGTGTACCAGAAACTACTTTGTCATCACAAAACTCCTCAATGGATTAGGATAACGTTTAGACAATCAGCCTGTTTTGCCCGGTTCTGTAGTTTTTTTTTAAATACAGAAACATAAGTACAAATAACTGTACCTACCCTCATAATCATAAATTATGCATTTTTATAAAAACAACCCTAAAACATAAATAATACTGTAAGTAGGTACCTACTGCTTTTTCTAAGACGCCTAGACTCAATTTTGACTGTTCCATGTACTGATTTATTTTCTTTCTTTCTTTCTTTATTATAATTAAGTACTTTATTATAAGTGGAACTGTCTGCCCGCGTCGCTGTTCCCTCAAAACCTTGGAGTCTTTAAGTCTAGACTGAATAGGTACAATCACCATTCAAAAGTCCACTGGCACAGTAACGCTTACAATCCTGTGCAGCACTTTTTGAACATTATAACAACGTAACCTTTGAATCGGACCCACGTCTCGGTTAGTGCATGTAGCGGGTGGTGGCATATACCACTCGGTCGGGTTAGTTCACTTTTCCCCATTGATTTTCCCCATCAATGGGGATTTGTGAACTTTTAGTTCACTTTTCCCCATTACTTGCTGATTCCGAGTATAATGAGGAAAAGTGAACATAAAAGTTCAAAAATCCCCATCGGTTTGTAAATTTATTTTAAAATGGGGATTTGTGAACAAAAAATTCACAAATCCCCATCAGTTTAAAACTTTTACTTCAAAATGGGAATTTGTCAACAAAAAATTCGGAAATCCCCAACAGCTCAAAAGAAATAAAACGTTATGATAGAGATATTTTGTGGACGTACACAAATCGCCATTAATTTGACAGAGTTAGTTCATAACGGAGGTTGGTGGACGGAACAAAAGTAACAAATATTTTAACACGTCCTTATTAATTTACAAATTTGAAAATAATATTTGATTAAAAAATTGTGAAGATTTTCTGAAAACTACCTACACCAAAAAGAAAACAAATATTGTATCTAAAATTATTGTTTAATCACAAAGAGTATTTTTTCTAAAATGATAAATTACATGAATACATAGTCAAACGTATTATTGGCTATGTTTGTAGATAAGTAAAAATATATAACGTTAAAGTAATATTAAATCACAGATTTAAAAATAATCAACTAGGCAGGTAGGTTATTAACAAAATCTGCATAATAATATCAAATTGCACACATATTGATCTAAAGTAATTTAACAATGTGCAATTTGATTTGCACATTTTGTAAATTACCTAGTCGATTAAGTATTATGGAATCTGTGATTTGATATGTTACTTGAGATCAACATTGTGTGCAAGTTGATCAACTTTTGTTATTCTTGTGGATAGGATATCTTAAAAAGCTCACCACGCTTTTTTTTTACAATGATATATTTTTATTTCCCATTTACTCTATTCTTAATCCAAAATTAAATTTTAATTTTTTAGTTGAATCTTCTATAAAAGCGTGATTTTTTTCTATTATTTTTTCTAAAATGACAAATTACATTAGTACAGTTGGAGTTAATATAGTCAAACGCATTATTGACTATATTTGTAGTTGAGTAAAAACATTACGTTAACGTTAAATTAAATCGCAGATTTAATAATAAAAAACTAGCTAGGTAATTAACAAAATGTGCAAATCAAATTGCACACATATTGATCTTAAAGAATAAAACAAATCACAGAGATACAAGAATAATAAATGTGCAAATCAACTTGCACACAATGTTGATCTCAAGTTACTTATCAAATCACAGATTCAATAATACTTAATCGACTAGGTAATTTACAAAATGTGCAAATGAAATTGCACATTGTTAAATTACTTTAATCAATATGTGTGCAATTTGATATTATTATGCACATTTTGTTAATAACCTACCTACCTAGTTGATTATTTTTAATCTGTGATTTAATGTTACTTTAACGTTATGTGGTTTTACTTATCTACAAACATAGCCAATAATACGTTTGACTATGTATTAATGTAATTTATGATTTTAGAAAAAATACTCTTTGTGATTAAACAATAATTTTAGATACAATATTTGTTTTCTTTTTGGTGTAGGTAGTTTTCAGAAAATCTTCACAATTTTTTAATCAAATATTATTTTCAAATTTGTAAATTAATAAGGACGTGTTAAAATATGTGTTACTTTTGTTCCGTCCACCAACCTCCGTTATGAACTAACTCTGTCAAATTAATGGCGATTTGTGTACGTCCACAAAATATCTCTATCATAACCTTTTATTTCTTTTGAGCTGATGGGGATTTCCCAATTTTTTGTTGACAAGTTCCGATTTTGAAGTAAAAGTTTTAAGCTGATGGGGATTTGTGAATTTTTTGTTCACAAATCCCCATTTTAAAATAAATTTATAAACCGATGGGGATTTTTGAACTTTTTGTTCACTTTTCCCCATTATACTCGGAATCAGCAAGTAATGGGGAAAGTGAACTAAAAGTTCACAAATCCCCATTGATGGGGAAAATCAATGGGGAAAAGTGAACTAACCCCACTCGGTCAACTAAAGACATAGCATTTGTGTGTAACGTCTATTAGAAGAAGGTCGTAAGTCCGATACTTTTTATAGTATTTATTGTAGCAAACTGATAGTGGACATATGACTGTTCCTTCTAGGCGAGCATGCTACATTCTCGACCTCATCTTCGCTTCCCATCAGGTGAATTGAAGTCAAATGCAAGCAATAGTTCATCTTCTACTACATTAAAAATATCCTTCCAACGCTATATCTAACCTATACAGGGTTATTGGAAATTACACTAGCAAGCCGTTGAGGGCTACTTCCCTGCATCTAAACAAACAACTTTTGTTCTACGACTTTTGGAAATTCGAACATTTTTTCGAAAATTTTGAGGTTAGGTTTACCTGAAAATCAGCTGTTCCTTACACGGAGAGGTCATTAACCTTAAAATTTTACTTATTTTTTAAGTTTTATCTACTGTTCTTAGTCTGGATGACCTTTGTTTGAAAAAATCAGCTGTTTTTCGAATTTACTTAAGATTTTCCTCAAAATTTTCATTTTTTTTCGAATTTCCAAAAGTCGTAGAACAAAAGTTGTTTCTTAAGGTGCATAGAAGTAGCCCATCACGGCTTGCTAGTATAATTTCCAATAACCCTGTGTAATTTACTGTGATAGGTCCTTCTCTCTATCAAGTTGGATGGAGTGAACATCACCGGGTATACGTACTGGTCTCTGATGGACAACTTCGAGTGGGTGGACGGATACGAGTGAGTATTGTTACACAAGGTAGGTATCCTAATAGGTATTCCTAAAAATGCAATCCCTTATTTCAATCCCCAATTATGCCTCTAGAATTTGAACGTAAAAAACTACCCAATTACCACAATAAATTTCCCCCCTAAATTACAAATTTTATAAAAAAGAAAACATACATTTGTAGTTACAACAAATTGAAAATCCACATCTCGGATATTTCTAAATTTTTTCTGTAAATAGACTGTCAAATAAAACAATTCTTTTATTCCCTGTCTTTTATCCGCAAGTTGAGTTTTTCAAAATCTTTTTTGAGTGGATACCTATGTAGCTGTACCTACCTATACCAAATTTTAGTCAGATCTTACCATTTATTTGAGCTGTGCTGTGTATATCAGTCAGTCAGAACTTTCAGTTTTATATTTTTAATATGTAATTTTTAATATTAATTTTGACGTGATAACGTTTTATAAATTGGTGAACACCTGCCATCTCAAAAAAGTGTGTCGTCATGCGTCGTTACTGGAACGCCCCATGTTATTGACAAGGTAACTATAGCAACGTTTTATCGTGGCTATGGTTACCATCAATGTTTTCTTATGACGTTATCACGTAAAATTATCGTCCGTAAACCGACTTTATAGACAACCATTTTTTAATAATGTCCGATGGTCTATTCTTGTAATTAAAATTGTTCAAATTACATTGCAATATCAATTCGATTGCATTTCGATTACAATAAATATTCTTGTGAATACAATAAGCTGTTTTCGAGTGTATTTTGAGCTACTTTGAGGGTAGTTTTTGTAAATAAAATGCAATTTGATGAATGTCTAAGAGAATTGGTTTGTATATTACCTGTCGTTCCTCCAGGACAAAGTTCGGGCTATACGAGGTGGACTTCACTTCTCCATCACGCGAGCGTACTCCGCGATCTTCAGCCAACTTCTACAGCCAAGTCATCAGGTCGCATTCTCTCTCCGTCACATCGGGGAACACGCAGTATTTCTTGAAATAAATGATGTAGTTAGTTATTATAAATAGGACATTCTTCTTCTGCCGGAATTATTTGTGGTCGGCGCAGTATGTCTTCTTCTTCCATTCACTTCTACTACCGTACATGCGGGTAGTAAGACAACAAAAATGATTTTTATAACCTTGATATTAGTGATAAAGTAAGTAAGACAAGAAAATAAACAAATATGTTTTTCAGATTAACAATAAAGCAAAAATTTTACCTTTTATGCCTGTTTTTAAGTAGTTTTCTCATATTTTTGCGAAATATCCTCACATTCATCGCTTTCATGTCTTGTCTCACGCAGTCCACCCATCTTTCCTTAGGTCGTCCTCTTCCTCTCCATCCCTCTACATTCATACTCATCACTCTTCTAGTCACATGTGACTCTTCTCTACTCATCACATGTCCAAACCAAAAAACGGGTCCCTATTATTTTAAGTTTGACGTGTCTGTGTGTGTGTTTTCAGTAATCGACGCTACTGTTGGTACTTTCCCTAATATTATGAAAACCAAAAACAATATCGTTATGTTTTTCAAGCTGTGTAACTGTAACTAAAGTCTGAACTGCGTACTACGTACGAACTAAGTTGGAAAGTTTCTAACTTCATTTTAGGTAAATTTTCGTGCTATCAGCTTTTACTTTATAACTTTTGAAGTTGAATTTAAATACCGCAAACTAATGACTTTTTAACCGACTTCAAAAAAGGAGGAGGTTCTCAATTCGTCGCGTATATATATATATATTTTTTTTTATGTATGTTCGCCGATTACTCGAAAACGCCTGGACCGATTTGGAAAAATCTTTTTTTGTATGAAAGGGAATAACTCAGAGGTGGTCCCATAAAAATTGAATGAAGATCTGATGAGGATCTTCGGAGTGATGAACAGAATTGCACCTCGAGAGTGCAGCAAATTGCTCAGTTTTCGTTTTCCACCAGTAGAATTGGGCCATAAACTAATAGTTACCGATAAATGGAATATCTAAAAACCGACTTCAAAAAACCTGAAAACAAAAACTAAAAAAAACTTGAAAAAAAATCCTGGTAACAAAAACTAAAAAAAACCTGAAAAAGAAACCTGAAAACAAAAACTAGAAAAAGACTGAAAAAAAAAAAAAACTAAAAAGTGAAAAATAATCCATTTCGGGTCACTAAAACAGCAGATAACATAAACATACTTGGAAGTCGGACTGGGTTAGATTGAATGTTGAGGGGTATTATAGGAAACATGGTGTCACCCAGTCCGACTTCCAAGTATGTTTATGTTATCTGCTGTTTTAGTGACCCGAAATGGATTATTTTTCACTTTTTAGTTTTTTTTTTTTTCAGTCTTGTTCTAGTTTTTGTTTTCAGGTTTCTTTTTCAGGTTTTTTTTAGTTTTTGTTACCAGGATTTTTTTTCAAGTTTTTTTTAGTTTTTGTTTTCAGGTTTTTTGAAGTCGGTTTTTTAAATTTTAATTTATTTTTTTATTTAACCATTTTTAGTGCCGCTGACACTGAAAATTCTACTCCATGAGGCGAAAGCGACTATTTCTTAAAATTGCAACCTGTACCTAATCGTAACTCATTGAAGGGTTTGGTGATGAGAAGGTTCAGATGCTCCATTCGTCGATAGGTAAATATTAGTGCATGGGCCAATTCTACTAGTGGTAATGGAAAATTGAGCAATTTGCTGAACCTCGCTGTGCAGATCTGTTCATCACTCCAAAGATCCTCATCATATCTTCATTTAGGATAGGGTTCTCTATCAACATTCATACAAGCCCAGTCCGGCGACTAAATTCGACTAAATTCTTCAAATTGTAACCTGTGATCGTAACCGATTGAAGAGTTGTCTGATGAGAAGGTGGGTTTAGATATTCCATTTATCGGTAACTATTAGTTTATGGGCCAATTCTACTGGTGGAAATCGAAAATAGAGCAATTTGCTGCACTCTCGAGGTGCAATCCTGTTCATCCCTCCGAAGACCCTCATCAGATCTTCATTGAAGATAGGGTTTTCTGTCAACATTCATACAAACCCAGTCCGGCGACTAAATTCGACTAAATTCTTCAAATTGTAACCTGTAATCGTAACCGATTGAAGAGTTTTCTGATGAGAAGGTGGTTTCAGATATTCCATTTATAGGTAACTATTAGTTTATGGCCCAATTCTACTGGTGGAAAACGAAAACTGAGCAATTTGCTGCACTCTCGAGGTGCAATTCTGTTCATCACTCCGAAGATCCTCATCAGATCTTCATTCAATTTTTATGGGACCACCTCTGAGTTATCCCCTTTCATACAAAAAAAGATTTTTCCAAATCGGTCCAGGCGTTTTCGAGTAATCGGCGAACATACATAAAAAAAAAAAAAAAAAAATATATACGCGACGAATTGAGAACCTCTTCCTTTTTTTTTGAAGTCGGTTAAAAACCACCTTCTCATCAGACAACTCTTGAATCGGTTACGATCACAGGTTACAATTTGAAGAATTTAGTCGAATTTAGTCGCCGGACTGGGCTTGTATGAATGTTGATTGAGAACCCTATCCTAAATGAAGATATGATGAGGATCTTTGGAGTGATGAACAGATCTGCACAGCGAGGTTCAGCAAATTGCTCAATTTTCCATTACCACTAATAGAATTGGCCTATGCACTAATATTTACCTATCGACGAATGGAGCATCTGAACCTTCTCATCACCAAACCCTCCAATGAGTACGATTAGGTACAGGTTGCAATTTTAAGAAATAGTCGCTTTCGCCTCATGGAGTAGAATTTTCAGTGTCAGCGGCACTAAAAATGGTTAAATAAAAAAATAAATTAAAATTTAAAAAACCGACTTCAAAAAACCTGAAAACAAAAACTAAAAAAAAACTTGAAAAAAAATCCTGGTAACAAAAACTAAAAAAAACCTGAAAAAGAAACCTGAAAACAAAAACTAGAAAAAGACTGAAAAAAAAAAACTAAAAAGTTAAAAATAATCCATTTCGGGTCACTAAAACAGCATATAACATAAACATACTTGGAAGTCGGACTGGGTGACACCATGTTTCCTATAATACCTCTCAACATTCAATCTAACCCAGTCCGACTTCCAAGTATGTTTATGTTATCTGCTGTTTTAGTGACCCGAAATGGATTATTTTTAACTTTTTAGTTTTTTTTTTCAGTCTTTTTCTAGTTTTTGTTTTCAGGTTTCTTTTTCAGGTTTTTTTTAGTTTTTGTTACCAGGATTTTTTTTCAAGTTTTTTTTTTTACTGATAAAGTTTACTTTTAACCTTGCAATATTAGTGACAGATAACAAAAAAATAAGATTTACTATTGTCAATATTATGTTTGTTTACGTAAAACTGATTGAAAAAAACTGTAAACCTGTAAACGTTTCAAAGTTAGCGAAAATATTAAACGTAAAAAAATCTTAAGAAAAAATTGTTTTATTCCTTTTAGAACAATACTTACAACCTCACATACTTTCTCATGGCTCCACCTCACTGTAAAAAAGAGTTGTTCTCAGTATGTCGATTCCCAGAACGTCTATGCAGTGTTGCTAAGCCCATCATGTCGATTTCTTAGCATGTCGATTGCCCAGCACGTCGACGCAGATTTAATAACAATCGAGAACAAAAAAAGGCATGTAAATCAGTGCGAGTCGTACTACTCGCGCGCCGAAGGTCATATTAGTTTCAACTCTCTTCTGTATGGTATAAATAAATAAATATAAATATTGCAGGACACTCCACACATCGCCATCTAGCCCCAAGCTAAGTAACTAGACTTGTCTTATGGGTGCTAGACAACGGATATCTACTTATATACTTTTCTTTTGTAAATATATACTTATAATACATAGAAACAACCAGACCACAGACAAATATCTAAGCATAAATACTTGTCTGAGGCGGGAATCGAACCCGCGACCCTGTGTTTGGCAGTCCGGCATGGTGACCATTGTGCCAACTGGGTCGTCATGGTAGTTACTACCTAGTTAACAATTTAATTTGATCCCTATTTCGTTTGGGCGTCCCTACCATGTCAAGTTAAATTAGTCCAACTAATAAAATACTAGTATAGAGAACCCCTTAATTTTCAAAACAAATTTTTTGAAACTTTTCTGTTTGCTTAATTTCACGATTCTAGGTCGACGTGGGGAACTACCAAATAGGTTTTCGACCTAAAACCTATAGGGTACTTCCGGTTGACCTGGAATTGTTAATTTTGGTTAGAAACAAGATCTTACAGTAAAGGGAAATTCCGAAAAAGGGATAAAAAAGTTGAAAATGAAGGTAAATTTTGGTACTAACAAGTTTTCGCGAAGAAAATGTAAATTTGGCCATTTTTTTTTATCGTGTCGACTCTGGACCTTGATTTATAAACATCTAATAGGAATAAAGACTCAGTATCTGGTATGAATTTCAACTTGCTAGGTCCATCCGTTCTTAAAAGTGGTGGTGACACACATACAAAGAGACAGAGAAGAGAGTGATCTTATAAGGGTTCCATTTTATCTTTAAACTTACGGAACCCTAAAAAATTAAAATGTGAGTAAGTACTTACTTATTTTTATTAAAATTCAATTTTTGTACAACTATGACACAAGAAGGAGCATAAAACACGATATGCACAAAGTAATAACTAGAAAGTATAAGTTGCACAAATGGGCGGCCTTATCGCTGAAAACGAGGGTAGATAGATGGTTAAAACAAAATTAAATAAGACTGAAATAATTTGGGTTCTAAACGTTCGTTATAAAAAAAAAACATGCAACCGAATTGAGAACCTCCTCCTTTTTTTGAAGTCGGTTAAAAATTCAGTACTCAAATCACTATGTACTATCGGCCAGAGCTGTGCAGTCCCAATTCATGAACACTTTCCTTCGGGAGTAGTGCAACCTACGAAATCCCGCCCTTTTTTTTGTTTGCCAATTAGGGTCCAGTACCCTTTTTTATTGTCAAAGTCTATTGCTTTGAAACATTTCGTATCAACAACAAACAACACATTTGGCATAAAAAGCATACAAAAAATGCTTTGGGGTGGGGCTTAAACTAATGCTTTTAGGGTTGTGCTGATCCCCCCGCTTACACGCTGTGCACCCTTTCACTGCTTAGCTGTAGGTGTAGCTTGTAGTTTGAGCCTTCCTTGGAGATCCTTCTGATCTCCCAGGAAGCAAATGGTCTTAGGGGAGAGTGCGACGGTCATGTTGATCCCTAAGACAAGTCAGAGAGATTATCCTTCACGTGGTGCCACCTGTTATTGGTCTAATTCCCTCAGAAATAGACGTAACAGAAATCTCCTGGCGGTAAGACCACAGGGTACCAGTGGCTGTACTCGGTGGCACGACTCACACTAGAATATGTGAGGGTCGGTATAGGGGGGCAGTGGGCAAAATTGGGGGGGGCTTTTTCTATGGGGGGGAAACGGGAGGGGGGGTAAAGGGGAGGCCACCCGCAATAAAACCTGGTCTGTCCACGGGGTATAAGTGACTGTACTTTGTGGCGAGACTCACACTAAGATATGTGAGGGTCAGACCAGGGTGGGGGGATGGGATGCGGAGGGGGGGAGGTCACCCGCGTGTTTGTGCCGTGCGTGGAGACCCGTAAGGGGGGATGACGGGATCCTGGTGGCTGAGCGGTTTCCAACGCGGCGGTAGTCGTTGGACTCCGCAACACTCCACTTTGGCCCTGATTTCTTTCGAAAACGGGAGGTTGTGGACTAGCCACCCACGATCAATCGGCTAAGGCGTCCGGTCAGACGGCCGCCAGGCGAGTGTTCTGGAAGGGAGGGGTCCGCAGGCGGCGGCGCGCGATTCTTGTCGTCTTGATTGGGCGTCATTGATCTCGTGTCGTGCGGTCTCGTGGGCACTCTCTTCTGGAATGCTATACCGACGTAGTATCCCTGGTGTCTACTTCATAGACATCCCCAATGTTGTGGGCTCCGTGGAGGGTGGGGAGCTACGTTCGGTGAATTCAACTAATTATGATTATGGATCTTTCAAAAACTACAAAAAAATCTACAGATGACCGCAAGGGCGTCAAAAAGGACTTTATGTCATCCGGCGGGAGGTTTACCGACCGCAAAAATAAAGGGCTTACTCAAGTGAGTCATACCGGGCAGGGGACCATTGGGCAGCCTGGCAATCTGCCAAGCACACCCGTTGGGACGAATGCTTCGGGAGGCGAACTTCGAGGAGCCAATCCCAAGAAAAGGTTGAGTGGGGCAGCCAGGCGCAAGATGCTCCTGGAAAGGCGGACCCGAACCTTTTCTAACCAGAGTGCACCAGTCGGGGCAACTTCCGGGGGGGCAGGGGGGGATAAACAAACTGCCACCAAAAGGGCCAGGGAGGTCAGTGATGAAAAGGCCGGTGACTCATCCAAGAGACCGAACCTCAACAAATCATTCAGGGACGCCCTCAACGGATGCAGGATGGCGGTCATCACTGACAATTTCCCGGCCACACAGGTCACCAATGAAGACGTCGGACCGATTGTCAACGCTCTCTGGCAGATGATGGTCGGTTACCCAGATCCTCTGCCTCGATTTAACGTCGGGGCAGTCAACGCGGGAGCACTCCACGTCTTCTGCGAGGATCAGAGGTCGGCAGACTGGCTCGTGGGGATCACTGGGAGGACGATCGGTGGCCTTACCCTTAAAGTGGTAAGCGCCAAAGATCTGCCCAAACCGGTGAAGATGGCGTGGAAGTCGAAGAACGTCTGGATCACAGATCTGCCCAGCGTTCTGTCGATGCTTCAGCGCCTTAACCCCGAGCTGAGGACTGGCGACTGGAAGGTGGTGGACACAATAGTGGAGGCGACCAGTGTCAGAAGAATTGTCCTAATGGACAAGACTTCGGCCGACTACATCAAATCAAAGGACTACTGCCTCTACGCTGGCGTCGACAAAGGCTACTTCAAGCTCCTTGAAGATAGTGATGACAAGGACGAGGACAAGGGCGACGCCAGCGTAGGGGCAGTGGTTCCGCCACTTGCTCCACAGGTGCTGCTGAGCGACGCGAGGCTACGAGACGAGCCGCCCCAGGACATCATCGGGGACTGCCCAGTCCCTTCTCCGGCCACTTCCCAGCGTACCGATGATGTGTTGGGCGACTTAGATGACCTCAACGTGTCGTCTCCGCTCACGCAAACGGAGACGATGGAGGAGACCGAGGACGCAGGCGGTAGTCAATAGACTGCCGATACCCCCCATTTTCGAAGAACCAAAAATGGCGGGACTAAGGTGTGTACAAATTAACTTACATCACTGTAAAGCGGCGATGGCCCTCTTGGGGCGTCACCTTAAAGGACATAATTTTGATATTGCCTTGATACAGGACCCTTACATGAGTACCAAGGGTGTTGTCTCAGGCTTGGGTAGAGAGGGATCTATTTTCCACTGTACTAATAAAGGTGTAAGGACATGCGTATATGTCAGAAATGGCATAGACGCTATGCCCTTACACGATCTTTGTTCTAGGGACCTTACAGCAGTCAAGGTCTATACGGGGGGAGGGCGAAGTCGGAGGGCGGTTGTACTGGCCTCTGTTTACCTCGCCTACCCGAATGAAGAACGGCCCACAAGCATGAGGGGGATGAAGGAACTAGTCGAGTTCTGCGGCCGGGAGAACCTGGAGCTAGTGATGGGTTGCGATGCGAATGCCCACCACATCACCTGGGGGAGCTCGGACACTAATGGTAGAGGGGAGGAACTTTTCGAATATCTGGTAAGCTCTTCACTTCATTTACTAAATAAGGGCAATGCTCCCACCTTTGTGGAGGCTAGGCGATCGGAAGTAATTGATGTAACTATGGCCACTAATGGTATTTATAGGAGAATTACTAACTGGCGTGTGTCTGACGAAGTTAGTGGTTCTGATCACAGGTATATCTGCTTTAGATACGATACAGAGGACTCCACTCCAAGTGTACGGCGAAGAAATCCCAGACACACTAACTGGGATGCGTACACTAAGGAATTAAAAAATGAGTTAGGATCAGTTAAAGGTAAATTGAACTCTACGGTTGACATTGAACTTGAGGCTGAGCGGGTTGACCGGGCCATTAAAACGGCATGGTACACAAACTGCCCAGAGAAAGCAATAAAAGGAACTAAGGTTCCGTGGTGGACGCCAGAATTAGAAAAGAAAAGACAGGCGACTCGCCGCATCTTTAACGACGCCAAGTCCAAGAGATGTTTCAAAGATTACTCGCGAGCGCTTACCGAATACAATCTGGCAGTTCGCAAGGAACGAAGGAAATCATGGCAATCTCACTGTAAGGACATTAATTCTGTTCCTGAAAGTTCAAGATTGATAAAGGCAATGACTGTGAGTAGAAGAAACACTCTAAATGCTGTTAGAACCAATGACGGGAGACTAACAGAATCTGGTAAAGAAACCCTAAGGATCATGATGGAAACACATTTTCCCGACTGTAATATTCATGATAATTCTGGCACTGATGATCCCATGCCCGTAGAGGAGCAAAATCTGCAAACTACAAAAGCGGACTGGGATGTTGCAAAAAAGGTAGTAGAGGAAAGAAAACTGAGTTGGGTATTGCAAAACTTTCAACCATTTAAATCACCAGGTCCGGATGGCATATACCCGATACTACTACAAAAAGGTCTTCTCACACTAGGCCCGCACCTGATGCGGCTTTTTAAGGCCTGCATAGCCTTTGGATACATTCCAAAGATATGGAGGGAGGTTAAGGTAACATACATTCCGAAACCAGGGAAGGACAGCTATGAAGAGGCCAAATCATTTCGTCCGATAAGTCTCTCGTCTTTCCTACTAAAAACCCTGGAAAAATTGGTAGATCAATACATAAGGGATGGGCCTCTGACACAGAAACCATTTCACAAGCTACAATGTGCCTACCAAACCGGGAAATCAACCGAAACCGCGTTGCACCATGTAGTCACGAGAGCAGAGAATGCTATTGATGGTCAAGAGATTTGTGCGGCTGCGTTCCTGGATATTGAGGGGGCATTTGACCGCACAACATTCGAATCGATCATGAAAGCCGCCAAAGAACACGGCATTAACCCTACCCTCTGTAAATGGATTGACTTCATGCTGAGAGGTAGGAGAATAAGGTCATTTCTATTAGGAGATGAAATTCACGCCACAACAACAAAAGGATGCCCTCAAGGAGGGGTATTGTCACCTACACTGTGGTGTCTGGTAGTAGACTCCCTCCTAACCAAATTAAACAGAGGGGCATGCTACGCTGTGGGATATGCAGATGACATAGTTGTCATGATCAATGGTAGATTTCCGGAAATTGTCTCGGATCTCCTGCAACAGGCTTTGAAGGACGTGGAGGAATGGTGTGTTGAAAATCATCTCACCATAAATCCCAACAAAACTACGATTCTTCCTTTTACAAGAAAGAAGAGGTTGAGCAGTTTGAAGAAATTGCTTTTATTTGACACAGTGTTAGAATGGTCGACCAACGTGAAATACCTTGGCATGACCTTAGACAAGGAGCTCACATGGAATCTGCATGCCAAGAAGGTGACAGAAAAAGCTATAAGGGCCTTCAACATGTGTAGATCGGCGTATGGCAAAACCTGGGGTCTGAAGCCTAGGGTACTGTACTTCATCTACACTACTATGGTTCGCCCAATTTTAACCTACGGCAGTGTTGTATGGTGGACCAGAACCAAACTAACATCATGCGTAAAGGAATTAGGCAAACTACAAAGGATGGCCACTATGGCTATCACAGGAGCGTTTAAGTCTACGCCTACGAAAGCGTTAGATATAATTCTAAACTTAACCCCTCTTCACATCTTCATACAACAGGAGGCAATTAAAAGCTTATACAGACTAAAAACGGCAGGCGCTTTTAACTGCAATAGGCCCACAACGAGGCATACAAAAATAGAGCTTAATGATGAGCTTCAAAGGAAGATGAATATGATTAGCGACGTTATGCCGTGTGTCAAAATCTTCAAAAGAAACTTTAAAATACATGTTCCCACAAGGGAAGACTGGACACAGCAACTGCGCTCACCAGACGCAGACTGCCTCATTTGGTACACAGACGGTTCGAAAACTGACTCTGGTACTGGAGCAGGTATTTACTCAGAATCTTTACAACTGTGGAGTAGTTTGGGTCAATACACTACGGTCTTTCAGGCAGAGATGTATGCAATCATAGCATGCGCAGAGGAAAATCTGAAAATGAGTGTAGAGAACAAGACTATCTACATTCTTAGTGACAGTCAAGCGTCACTAAAGGCCTTAAATTCCTGCAAGGTCAACTCGAAATTGGTCCTGAATGCGGTGAAAACCCTAAACAAGTTGGGCCGCAGGAACAAGCTGCGACTACTATGGGTCCCAGGCCATGTAGGAATAACAGGAAATGAGAAAGCTGATGAACTAGCAAGGACAGGATCGGCAAGTGCTATGCTTGGACCAGAACCATGTATGGGCCTGCCAGCATGCACAATCATAAAGGCCGTAAAGGATTACGCTGATAAGAAACACACGCAAGAGTGGGAAATCAGTCGAGGGCTGCTACATTCGAGGAAATTCATAGGTAGCAGCACCAGAGGGGCTTCTAAATTTATATTGAACAACAGTAGAAGCAAAGCACGAGCTGTGGTTGGTGCCTTGACAGGACATTACGGAACCAATGACATGCTTTTAAAAATGAAGTTAACTTCAAATAATGACTGCAGAGCCTGCGGTGATGTCAGGGAAACTATGGAGCACGTACTGTGTGAATGCGACGTCTTAGCAGCGAAGCGTATGAGCCTCCTTGGGAATGCGTATCCCAAACCGGAGGAATATAGGTTTCTTCCTCTCAGTGGGATCACCGCGTTAATCGACCACTTCTTCAAAGAGTAAGAAACATCAAGGTAGGGGTAAACACAAAAGATCCCATTGGGTCGAAGTGTTGCTGGCAACTTGTCAGCCCCCATTATATAAGATAAGATAAGAAACCAACTTTACAGACAACCTTTTTTGGATACCTATGTAGTTTTGTACCTATGTGGTTTTAACAAAAGACGTAGTACAAAAGTTGTTCGTTTTGATGTAGAAAACGAAACTCCGCACGTTATTGAATTGGAATCCAATAACCCTGTATATTTTTGATAACAATAGAAGTTTAATTTCATAAGCACCTACAAGTTAGATAGGTACACATATAAATTACTTTCAAGATATATATTACTCTTTATGTAGGTACCTACTTACCAAAATAAATCAGAAGAGAAGTAAAATAAAATATCTCTTTATTTTTGCAAATGCAAATTGGGCATGAAAACGTTTAATTCTTATTTGTATTTTTGATCATTCGTTATAATGTGGGTGAAGGAAGCAGTTGTGGTGAGGTAAAGTATTTAATAATAATTATTTAAAAAGGACTCATCTTAATCGGTGAAGCCATCTTTGATACTCTACTCCTATTCCTATTCGTCGGTTAAAAAAAACTCATTTCAAAAACAAAGTAAAAATTATAGGTACATCTAGAAAGAAATCAACTAAGAAAGAAAAATCACAGTAGATTCACAATTTAAAATCTGGATCCATTGAGAAAAAACATTCTCACTGGATCTAGGCCAATGGATCTTCTGAGAATGATCAGATCAGATTGCCAAAAAACGAATGCCTTTCAATCGGGCTTCTGCAATCTGTCGGTTTCTTCACGATGTTTTCCTCCACCGTAAGAACATGGTGTTAAATGTGTTGCCAAGCCTAGTTGTTTAGGTCCAGATGTCGCTGTGAAGTGTCCAACTATGCATTTATTTATCGGTTAGTACAGTAGAGGTCATAAAGTAAATGATCACTTTGCTACAATAATACTATCAACAAGTATTAGAGATACGACCTTCTTCTAATAGACGTTACACACAAACTTAAATACTTGAATTAAAAGTACTCAGTGTGGTTATTATTTTCAACGTTTTAGCTATGTATTTAGTTGGCCGAGTGGTATAAGTCGCCACCCGCTACACCAACCGACAACGTGGGTTTGATCCACAGGTTACGTTGTTATAATGTTCAAATAAACGTTACGGTGGGCAGAGACTTTTGACCGTGGATTGTACATTAATATTTCGTATTAAAAGACCTTTGTTTTGGCTGTTTTCAGTGTGGTATTAAGTGTGGTCGCAGCATCTGAGCTGGACTTTCCTCCAGGATTTAGATTTGGAGTAGCTTCAGCAGCGTATCAGGTCGAAGGAGCTTGGAATGTCAGCGGTAAGAATCCTATTTCCTACTAATATTATGTGAAAGTTTGTGTGTTCGTATGTTTGTCACTCCTTCACGCAAACACTACCGAACTGATGGCGTTGTAACTCGGTATGTAGATAGATGGAGACCTGGATTAACATTGTCAGTGTGTTTAAGATTCTGTGAGAGATCTGTGTGACTGAGTGTCCCTTTCATTAGTTCTTTAATTATTGTAAATGTTTTTGTAAAACGTTATAATTAAAGTAAAAATTAATAAATAAATAAAACACATAGGCTTTTTATCCCGATTTTCTTACGGGATCGGGACTTATGCGGACCCTGTAGTCTGGGTGAAATAGAATAAGGGTATGATGCGTAGCCCCTGCCCGTCGTAAAAGGCGACCAAAAGGGGATCTGGTCCGTTGAGCGATCAGAGCGGGGGCTTTGATCGTTCGAAGAAGCGTCCTTGGGATTGGCTGCAGTGTGGCTCCGCGCCACCCTTATTGAAAACAGGGGGTTTTTATTTTTATTTTATTCTTTTCACGTGATGGAGACTCCAGAGAGTTTGAATGAGACCTCGGGCCTCCAAGCTGCACCGAGGAGGGTCACAAAAAAATTGGTGTACTTAACCGCGGGGCGTATCTAGTATTTAAATAAAAAGCTCATGATGGTATCTGATGCAGCCGTGTAGCCTCGGCATAGAATAGGGCTACCCCATAACTTCCCGTGGGTGTCGTAGAAGGCGACTAAGGGATTGAAAGACCTTAAGCAGACCATCGTACCTGGGGTCCTCCGCGCGGTGGCGGGTAAACCATCGCAACAATAGCATTCCCAAGGAGGGTGGGTGTCAGGCAGGCGGCCGACCGTAAAAGTTATGCCAAAACATTATGCAGTATGACCAAGAATATAAAGAAGCGCGATTGGGCTAGGGCGTACCCTGCAGGCGACGCGCGGGGGCAGCACCCGGCCTCTGTGGGAAATGGACGAGGGTTGTTGCACCACCACGGGCGGGGGCAACGTAAGAAGCGAGCTCGGGAAGTGAGATTGAGGTATGCTAGTTGGAATGTAGGAACTATGACTGGAAAAGCCAGAGAGTTAGCGGATGTATTGAAGAGACGAAGAATAAATGTAGCATGTCTGCAGGAAACAAGGTGGAAAGGAACGAAGGCTAGAGAGATTGGCGAGGGATACAAATTTTTCTATTGTGGAAGTGATGGTAAGAAGAATGGTGTTGGAATAATCTTAGATAGTAAATTGAAAGAATGTGTGATGGACGTTAAAAGAAGGTGTGATAGACTGATATGTGTGAAGATAATGATGGAGAATGTGGTGATGAATGTTATAAGTGCATATGCACCGCAGGCAGGCTGTGATGATAGTTTGAAAGAAAAGTTTTGGGAGGATTTTGACAGTGTGATGATGGATATTCCAGCACATGAAGAAGTATATATTGGGGCTGATTTTAATGGGCATGTGGGAAGAGTGAGAGATAATTACGAAAGAGTGCATGGAGGATGGGGGTTTGGTGTCCAGAACGACGAGGGCGAAACCCTTTTGCAATCGGCTTTAGCTTTCGACCTGGCTATAGCGAATACGTGGTTCCAGAAAAAAAATAGTCATTTAATAACCTACAAAAGTGGTCAGCACACTACGCAAATTGACTATCTACTCGTCAGACGCAACAATCTGAACTGCGTAAAGGATTGCAAGGTGCTACCAGGAGAAGCCTTAGTGTCCCAACATAGGTTGCTTATCATGGACTTGGTCATTAAGATAAAAACCAGCGGATATAAGGAACGCCCCCCTCCTAAAATAAAGTGGCATGCATTAGATAAAGAAGAGTGTGCGGGGGAATTTAGGAAGCAGATAGTAGAGAAAATTATGGAAATGGGTGACATGGAAGAGCGAAGTGTGAATGAATGTTGGAATGACATGGCCGAATGTATCAGAGATGTGGCAAGGAATGTATTGGGAGAGTCGAAAGGGAAAGGAGTGATAGATAGAGATACATGGTGGTGGTCGGAAGAAGTACAAAGTGTACTCAAAGAAAAGAAGGTGAAATTCAAAGAGTGGCAGAATGTGAAAGAAGAGAATGTAAGTCTGAGAACAGCAAAGAAAGCAGAATACGACGTATGGAAGAAAAAAGCCAAAAAAGCCGTGGCTGTAGCAAAGGCAAAAGTACAGGACCAATTATATGACACCTTGGATACCCCAGCCGGTCAGAAACAGCTCTATCGACTCACTAAGGCAAGAGAAAGAAAGGCGAGGGATGTAACTCAAATAAAATGTGTGCGGGATGAAGCAGGTGAAGTTTTGTCAGACGATGTCCAAATTAAGAACAGATGGAAAAGTTATTTCGAAAGATTGATGAATGAAGAAAATGACTGGAGTGGCGTGCTTGACGAAAAACCCAGAGATTTAGGGTTGGTGAAAAATATTAGTATGGATGAGGTGAAAGGAGCTATAAACGGAATGAAGAATGGAAAAGCAGTAGGACCTGATGGAATACCAGTAGAAGTATGGAAGCTATTACGAGAGGATGGATGGAAGTGGTTGGCTTTATTTTTCAATAAGTTGTTGCAAGAAGAAGCAGTACCTGATGAATGGTGCAACAGCTTATTGGTGCCCATCTTCAAAAACAAAGGGGATGTGCTAGAGTGCAACAATTATAGAGGAATAAAGCTAATGTCACATAGTATGAAAGCGTGGGAGAGAGTAATTGAGAAAATAATGAGAGAAGAGAGTGAAATTTCGCAAAACCAATTCGGGTTTATGCCTGGTCGGGGAACAACTGATGCTATTTTCACAATACGCCAGCTGTGCTAAAAATACAAAAATGCACACAAAAACTTGCATATGGTGTTTATCGACCTTGAGAAAGCATACGACCGGGTACCCCGTGAGGTTTTGTGGTGGGCCCTTAGAGCGAAAGGAATGCCAGAGAAGTATGTGAGGCTGGTCCGAGCGATGTACAACAGATGCAGTACCCAAATCCGATCCGCAGTTGGTACCACGGCCAGCTTCAATGTGGCTGTAGGCTTGCACCAAGGGTCGGCTCTCAGTCCGTACCTCTTCCTGATGATATTGGACGCTCTTACGTTGGACATTCAGGAGGAGGCACCCTGGTGCATGCTGTTCGCCGATGACATTGTGCTGGCCGCTGAGAGTGGCCTAGAGGTCCAGAGTAGATTGGAGGAATGGCGGCAACGACTGAAGAATGTTGGCCTGAAAGTCAGTAGAAGCAAAACAGAATATCTATTCTGTGACTTCGGCGGTCTCTCCAGTCCTATGCCTGTAACCCTTACGGGAATGCCATTACCGGTCTGCTCAGACTTTCGGTATCTCGGGTCACTCGTGCAAGGCGATGGTGATATTGACCGGGACGTTGTACATCGGATTAACTCTGGATGGTTGAAATGGCGACAGGTCACAGCAACCACCTGTGACCCACGGATGCCCCTTAAACTGAAGGGTAAAATCTATCCTCCTCCTCCGTCGTTCCCTCAATGCTGAGGATCGTGACTCTGCTGGTGCAGTCGATTTACTGTCTTCCTCCAATGGACTCTGTCCGACGCCCGGTGTAGAGCCGTGCTGAGCGGTATATCCAGCTGTTCGGATACTTGGTCGGTCCACCGTTTGGGGCTTCGCCCTCGTGGTCTTTTGCCCTCAACCTTCCCCGTCACCATTAGGCGCTCGAGATTGTCAGAGCTCCTGCGCGCAATATGGCCAAAGTATTGTAGCACACGCTGTAAGCATACAGTGGAGAGCCTCGGAGTCTGTGCTAGTTGCAGCTCCTCCAGAATGGAGACGTTCGTGCGGTGAGCGGTCCAAGGTATCCGCAAAAGGCGGCGCCAACACCACATCTCAAAAGCATCCACTCTCTGCCTATCCGCGGCTTTTAGGGTCCAAGATTCAGCCCCATATAAAAATATGGAGAAAACAAGGGTACGCACAATGTGAACTTGAGGATGAGGAAGCCTGAAAGTAGCACCGATTACTGAAAAAGTAAAAGGGAATCGTTTAAGTTGGTATGGACATGTGATTAGAAGAGAGGAGACGCATGTAACTAGAAGAGTGATGAGTATGAATGTAGAGGTATGGAGAGGAAGAGGACGACCGAAGAAAAGATGGATGGACTGCGTGAGACAAGACATGAGAGAGATGAATGTGAACGATGAGATGACGACTAATAGGAGTGAATGGAAGAAAAAGACATACTGCGCCGACCCCAAATAAATTGGGATAAGGGCAGGAAGATGATGATGGTATCTGATGGAGCCATTCCTGATTCTTACAGTACTTGGTGACGGGTTGTTATTTCTCAACTAGACGTCCTTAGTTGGGTCCTTTTTTGTGTGACGATGCAGCAGGCTTGCCAACATCTACTACCTTCTCAGCTCAGTCTACCGTGTCCAGAGGACTGAACTTGTCAATACGTCTGGAGACCTTGTGCTTTTGGCCAATGGATCTGCATTGCCATGCAAGGCATGCCAGGCAATGCAGCGAGCCTTTGAGCACCCTTACCAAGTGTTAATTTGTTATTTATTAGATTTGAATAGGACAAACTCAAAAGTAATTGACGTAGGGTACCGAACCGCTAAATTAAAATGAGCATGGGCTGGACATGTGTGTCGAAAGGGAGACGGAAGGTGGAGCAAAGCTGTTCTTGAATGGAGACCAAGAATCGGGAAGAGAAGTGTGGGCAGACCACCAGCCAGATGGTCCGAAAACATAAGAGCTCATGCTGGGGCAGCGTGGTCCAGAAAGACCGGTGATAGGATGTTGTGGAGAGGCGTTGGAGAGGCTTATGCCCTGCAGTGGGCTAATACAGCTGCTGAAGAAGAAGAAGAAGGACAAACTCGAAAGAGTTGCACCTTAATTTTGTACTAAATTTAGTATTTTATATTGGAATAAATAAATAAAAAGGTAAATTAAATTAATAGAAAGAAATAAAACAAAATTAAAAATCTGAATAAAACTTATTACTTGGTAGGGTAGGTATTAAAAATCAGATTTTTAATTCTGTTTTATTTCTTTCTATTTATTTAATTTACCTAATTAAAATCTATTAAATTACAGTAAAATTAACGCTCGTAATAATAATAATTTGGTTGTTACTTGAGATAAACATAATGAATAATTAGGTAGAACATTGTTTTCTCACGCACTGTCATTATGACGTAAAAGTGTTTATAATCATGAATTAATTAGCGTAAAAAATATATTTGTATGGAGTATAAATAAATAAGAAAAATATAAATATATTAAATATTTATTCTAAATAAGCATCCTAAGAAAATAAGAAGGTAATTTGATTTACATTAAAACTTTTTTAAGCAAGTACGGAATTACAGATTACGTAAGTATGCCAGAGTTCTACCTATTGACATACTAATTTTCATCGCAATCGGTTCAGCAATTCTTGTGTAAAGAAATAACAAACTCACGCACAGACTGTCTTAAATAATAATACTAGCGACCCGCTCCGGCTTCGCACGGCTATATCGATGGTTTCCGCAAGTTTTTTATGCAGTTTTACTCAGTTTGTAACGCTCTATCGATCCCTATTTTTAAAATGGCGCTACGATGAAAAAAAAAGATGTTACGACCTACATTTTTCTATTGGCTAAACATTGAAAAGGGGTCATAAAACAAAATTATTTTTATATTGGGAAATCAATTTGATGTAACTACACTGTGTTCTTACTTTTTGAACGACAAACGGGGTAAATACACATAATTAAATCAATATGTGTTTTACGCCCTGCAAAAAAAAATAAATCTAAAAGAATATAGGTTGTATCTCACCTATGGTATATTAAGTACCATTTACGACTTTGGCATAAATAATAAATATGCTAATATTAGGATGTATAATTAGATAAAATTAAAAAAAAAATTTAATAATCTGTTTTGCGCCGTAATGTATTAGTCTACTTCGAAAAAAAATAGTATTTTTTCCCACAGGTGGTGCTAAATTTCTAAACTTACAAGTGAACCTAGCTGTCTTGTTCTTGCATAACTAAAGTATAAATTAAAAGAACAGAGACTTAACTATACCTTTATGTGATTGGATAATGCTTGTGATCTTACCGCAAGTATAGCACATGTCCTCGCTTGTTTGTTTACAGCGTAAACGAAATCAGTACGCGGTCAACGCCGTGCCGGTCAAGATAAAATAACTTTGTCATATTAATCTACACCAAATCTGCACACATATCACCACTACGATGCCAAGCCAGCACTTCTTGGCTCTTCCCAATCTCTTTGTTCTCCACGGAACTAGCTGGTTTTCGCAAGACGTGACCGTACCAGCGAGCGTAGGCAACATTCTTGCAATGTATCTGCAATGTCTCGGACATGTAAGCTGCCTCGGATGCGAGAGTTCCTGACGTGATCCTGTCGCGTCACTCCACAAATCCAACGCAACATCTTCATCTACGTGACACGCAGCTTCTGCTTATGCCGCTCAAACACTGGTCACGTCTTACTACCGTACAAAACCGTTTAGTTTAACCGGCATAAACCTGTCTCTTTAGTTTAAGCGGAATTTTGGGATCGCAAATGACACCAGTCCTCACGACACTTGGCCCAAGCCTCTGAAATGCGTGACTTGACGTCGTAATCGATGTCGTCGGACGATCGATGACGAAGGAACACAGACAAAGGCTTTCTGCAAATCTTTATAAGAATAGAAAACGGCGGAACGGGGTCCGTGACCGGGGTGTTAACTATATGGACACCTAGACACAGTGTACTTTTGTCGAATCCAAGAATCGACTATCCGACTATCTATCGTAGAGCTTCATGGTGTGGGACATGACCCATATACCTCGATAACTCCCACACTCCTGCACCGATCCCTTGCCCTTGAAAACTGGGGTAAAACATAGGGAATTCACCAGTTTAGAGTATGCGGTTACATAGGTTGGTTAAGATACCCACACTACGAGAACCCATCGCATTTCATACTTCGATAGGGCTTCAACTCTTCGTGCTCCTTATTCAGCAGCTCGTGGAAATAAGAGAGCCATCTCTTCTTCACCGCGATGTCCTCGCAAAGCAGATTACCATCGGGACGGGCTTTTACCCTCGAATGTGCCAACTTATAAATAAGCTTCTGTCCCTCAGACGTTTCCAACCTAACGTACAATGACTGTAAGTAGTCCTGTCTGGCTCTGGCTACTTTACTACTACGCTTGCAACTTTTTGAAGAGGGCTTTCTTCAATTTAGTCTCCCTCTGGACTATGTCCAAGGCAATCAATATGACAGGAAAATCAAGTTTCCTTGTCATATTTGCATCCATCTTAAGACATCCCAAACACTGCCTTCGCCGCACCGGTGATCGATGCCTAAATTAATCTTATCATAGTGGTCCAGGACTGGTTCGTCGATATCGATCGTCCGACGACATCGATTATTTGTCGACACCAGCGAACTTGTCCACCATCTGATTTGGCGACAACACCGCACAGGTTGTTTATTTTTGGGTTTCACACAGAGATCCATGACAAGAAGACGGTGTTGATCAGTGAGACTCTCACCAGGAATGACTTTGCAGTTAGCCACGTTGCCGATATGATGTTTCCTAGTGATAGAAATCGATTTGGGTAGCGTGCCTCTCACTCCTATAGGTGATCAAGTAGTCGGGCTTCTTTTTGAAGTAAGTGTTCACGAGGGCCAGGTCGGCAGGGGCACACGTACATAGGATTTCTTCCCCTTCCGCATTTCAACTGCTGTAGCTTCCATGAACACGCTCATCTTGCCCACATGACCGTTCAGATCACCACCCAAAACGATCCCCTGTGACAACAAGATGACCCAAGGACCTCGCCGAGTTTGTTCCAAAACAATACTTTATCAGCATCGCTTACCAAGTAGGTTACAACCCCCTCAATAAGCACCTTCACGGCCATATGTCGGTTGCTAGAGCGTTTTATCTCTAAGATACAGTCATGCAACCCCTCAGCGAGCACCATAGCCACCCTGTTCTCTCCACCAGGACCCATGTAGATCAGCTTTTAGCCGCTCCTAATGTGCCGGGATCTGCTGCCTTTCCATCGAGTCTCCTACAGAAACGTAACGGCCACTTTTCGCCTGGAAAGTACGTCAGCCAGCTCCCTCGCGCGTCCGGCTAGCGTGCCCATGTTCCACGTTGCGAAGCGGAGTTAATTTTTGTGAGTTGGGGCTCGCATCTAAGTAAAATATACTCCTATCAGGTTAATATTTTGCTAGTTTAGTCATTTATTAGTATAAATAATACGGCGTATTTACAAATTCTGAAACAAAAAAGGTTTATACTACAAATGGTTTAGGCTTATATGGCTTTTACTGTAGGTACTTTTTGCCAGACTGTATATTTGTGGGGTGTAACTACCAATTTTTTTCATTTTCAGGGATTTACGCCCTAGCTAACTTCTAAACTAAGACTCGTACAGTTCCCTAATTAAGCGAGGCCAAAGCCCGCAAAAAACTAAGAAATTTCTTCCTAGCACATTTTTTTATAAGTATAAAAACAAAAAAGATATTTAAGAAATATTTTTTTTTATTTTGTTTTTTGCTCATTGCCAAAAGTATGCAAAATGGAGATACGCCCTTTGTTGCGGAAACCATCGATATTATGCATGTATTATACATATAAACCTTCCTCTTGAATTTAATTTCTATTTAATAAAAAAAAAACGCATCAAATTCCGTTGTGTAGTTTTAAAGATTTAAGCGTACATAGGGATATAGGGACAGAGAAAGCGACTTTGTTTTATACTATGTAGTGACTATATAGTGATAATAGTCTGAACCGGTAGCCGAGTCTGAAATTTCGCATTTTTCGCAAGGTATAAAAGGACTGATAAATTTTGTATTTAATGGTAAGTACCTACTTGTACTTGTGCCTACTTGTAAAGGGCTGTTTTTTACAATTAAACCCTTTTTAATTGGGTCCTTTTTACGTGGAGATGGAGTAGGCTTGCCCAGCACCTACTACCTTCTCAGCTTAGTAGACTAGAGGAGAGAACTTGTCAATACTTCTGCAGCCAATTAGTTCCTTAACCGTAAGAGCAATGTCAATTAGCGCACATAAATTTTCTTAAGAAAAGTTCATCGGTAAAAATGCTGAACGCAGCTATCATATTAGGAATAAATGATTGTTACTTACAGACAAATCGGAAAGTATTTGGGATCACCTCACTCATACACAACCTGAAAGGATTATTGATCATAGCAACGGAGATGTCACTGCTGACTCCTACCATCTCTGGAGACGGGACGTAGAGATGCTGGAAGAATTGGGAGTCAGTTTTTACAGGTAAATAATAGCTGTTGTGAAAAAAACGACTCTTGTATTTGTCTTTTTTACTTCTTTGAAGGAGACAATGAACAAAGCAAAAAAAGCGGCAACAGAAATACATAATCTGTAAAAAATTCGACTCTCTAGCTATCACGGTTCATAAGATATAGTTTGGTGACAGATAAACGGACGGAACGGACAGTGAAGTAGGATCTCGTTTTTACCCTTTGAAACCCTAAAAACATACATTTATATATTATACCTATACGAGTATATCCGACCGATGGGGCTAAGGTGGTCACGCATTGGGTGCCAGAAGACAGACGTCGGAATCAAGGCAGATGTCAAAAAAAATTGACTCAATTATAACATTCAAAAAACAATTATCAGATTATTTTAGCTATGTACCTACCTGGTGATTAAAACTGCAACAAGTTAAAAAAAAAATACTTTAAGCAATGTGTAAATAACTTAATACAAATTAATACGTTACTAAGTAGGTATGTAAAATGGATAATAGTTTTATTATGTTTAACTTAATTTTAAATAATATTTCTTGCATGAATTGTCGTACCTATCAAACTTTTTCCGTACCTACCTACCGTTTTCTTGCTTATGGATTTTATTTTATCAAAACCAAACCTACCTACTTAAATTTATAATAGCGAACGATGAATGTTTTATAAGTACCTACATTAAGTTTTATTTATTGTTATCACATAAGTGACATTTGTGTCTTTGTTGATAATAAAGTTCTTTAAACCTAAACCTATGTCGGAAACGTGACGATCTCAATGCAATTGACGGAGTCCGACCAAACCGTGCCCAGGACCCAAGTGCTTGGAAAGATGTAAGGGAGTCAAAGGACTTCAAAAGCCCACAAGTGGGACAATATAGACTAACAAAAATACATAATATTATAGTCTTCAAAAGCCGTGTTCTGCTAACGAAGATCTGCCTCTGTCATAAACTGTGATTGCGTCATGCAGTTGCAGCACTGTTCTTCAGCAAAATTCAACTGGAAGCCATTGAGTAGAATGTTTCAACGATCCGAAAAACATAGAGATATACCGTCGCTTTAAAATTATTTTTATTTTTCTAATTGGCGTATGTAGGAAAACTATTTCATCTATTTTTTCAGATTTTCGATCAGCTGGTCTCGTCTTCTGCCCACTGGTTTCCCGGATAAGGTCAGTGAAGATGGAAGAAATTACTACAGCGATCTGATAGATGCAATCCTGGAGAAGGGTATAGAACCGATAATAACACTATACCATTGGGATATACCGCTACGATTGCACAGATTAGGTAACACACACACAAAGACAATTAATCCAACCACACATGTCAAACTTATAACACCCCCTCTTTTTAGATCGAGGGTTAAGCTACATTCTGGGTATAAATGAATTTGAATGGAGGAATTTAACTAGAACTATAAAATATTTGATCCACATAATGATACCTCTCTACCGATTGCCATGTATTTAAAAATGTAGAGCTACATTATATTATAGACGAGAGTCCAAGTCTTCAGAAATTTTGGACACAACCCTTCAGAAGTTTTGGAAATCTGATTGACAATTTCTATAGCCTAGTCAGTAATCAATTTGCCTTTCAAAAGGCGGTGTAGACACAGACATATAATATATTATTATTTTCTTAGTCAATAGGTGTAAAAAAACGCGAAATCACGAGTGAACAGGTATCTTCTAGGGGCGCGTGCTTATTATACCGCATCGTCCATCACCGTCAGGCAGAGAGATTATAGTCTCTTTTGGTGTAGACGATATTAATGATGGTTCACGATTACCCTTCGCCCTAACGATCCCCCTACGGAAATCTGTATTGCAAAAGTATGGTGCATTCTTCCAGGTGGTTGGCTGAACCCCCTAGTATCAGATTGGTTTGCAGACTACGCGCGGGTAGTCTTCAACCTCTTCGCAGATCGCGTCAAAACATTTATAACCATCAATGAATCCATCATAATGTGCGAATTGACATACAACACAGGCGTATTCGCTCCATTTTTAGTCGAGACGGAAGTAGCTCCTTACCTATGCACCAAGCATACGTTAGTCGCTCATGGTAAAGCTTATAGGATTTATGAAAAGGAATTCAGAGATAAATATCATGGTGAGTTCAAAGAGTAAATCTTCTTTTCAGATAAAAAAGTAACCTCTAATGTCTAATAGATCCTTTCTTGTCCGTCTGTCTGTCTGTTCGTGTGTCACCACCGATTTTCTCAGTAACGGGTGGACCTAGCAAGTTGAAATTCATATCAGACACTGGTCTATAATCACTATTAGGTGTATAAAAATCGGGCCTGAGTCAACACGATCTTATTTCTAAGGGCGAAATTTACATTTACCTTAATTTTTTGTACAGCATGAATTATTTCCCTTGGTATTAAAGTTTTCAAGTTTTTCTTCAGCAGCATGTGTTAGCCCAATGTATCTCCACACCTTCCTATCACCAGTCTTCCTTAACCACGTTGCCTCAGCATTCTGCAGCATCTGGCCGGTGGTTTGCTCACACTTCTCTCCTGATTCTTTGGTATCCATTCGAGAACAGCTTTGTTTAAGTTTTCAAGTTACCTTAATTTATTATTATTATTTATTTACTTCACCTAACGATGGCTACAAGGGAAATCAGCCAGGCAGGCTTAAGAACGGGTATTTAATTAAGCATAATGACAAGGAAATACCTAATGTGTTTGCCAGGGTAAAATTATTGTTGGAGTAGGTACCAAACTAATAGACTCAACACAGTATTCTATTCTATTCAAAATTTTCAGGTCGTATTTCTTTAACCACCGAAACGATATGGTTCGATCCTTACACAAAAGAAGATGAGAATCTGGCGGAACTTGCCAGATTAAATGTGGTAAGTCTTATTCTTGGTCTCTGTGCGATTAATGGCTAGTTCCTAGCCCTCAAACTTTTTACAATCTCCTCCTCGTCCAAAATTATCAAATTACGTAAAAAACACGGAGAAGTGATTTGACATTTTAATTTTTTTAGGCAAGATCCTATCACGCTATTTACTCACAAGAGGGTGGTTGGCCACCAGAAATTGAGAAGATCTTAGCTGAAAAAAGCAAGAAGAAAGGCTTCCCTCGATCGAACTTACCTCATTTTACCAAGGAAGAAATAGATTTGGTCAAAGGTAACAAACTGTTAGGGAATTTTCGTACCCATTAACTGTTTTTGGAGTTTTATGGAAAATTATATAAAAAGTGGATGTTGATGATTATCAGGTACTTTTGATTTCTTCGCAATGAATCACTACACCAGTCGTCTAATACGATCTGCCCGACCTGGTGAGAAGTTTGGACCCTGGCCTGTGTATGGCTGCGAAGATCTGAATGGCATCTTCGAATATGATCCACATTGGATTCAGACCCCTTCCGACTGGTTTTACGTAAGTAATAGTAATTGGGCAACCTTGTCGTTCTACAACTTCAGGCGTAGTAGTACGGAGATTTAGATGCTTTCAGCTTTTGTTGCCAGTTGCTTGATAAAAGACTGCATAAAGTGCCAACGCTCTTCAAATCTGTATAGTTTTGACTTTTGATGCCTTAGTCCTCTCTGTTCTATCATGGCCTGGGCGTGTTTACCTCATAAAAAATGCTAATTTTTCGACGAGAGTCATGTACCTACTTATATAAAATTATGAAATTGTCCAGGCAAATCCTCCCAGCATCAGAAGACAGTTGAATTGGCTGAAAAATCGCTACGGTGATATGGAATTCTTTATCATGGAAAATGGGTATCCTAATTTAGGAGACCGCAACGATCAGGACAGGTTGCAGTTTATTAAGGAAAACCTTCGCCATGTAAGTTGCAATTTCAATAAATTTTTATTCACTCATACATAGAGAAGTGACGTAAGTGCTAGGCGAGAAAGTGAACTATGTTTGCTACAAGTGAGAACTGAGAGAAGCAAAGTAGATTAGTGTTGCTGTTGACCTAGTAGAAGATACTGCGATGTTTAAAATGTTCAAGAGCGAGGCATGCGTGTCACGAGTGAGCTCTAAAAGGAACATAATAGGGTAGGATTTGTGGAAGATAGCTCAAAGTTCAAAATAGTCAAAATTACAATGATAGCTCAGCGTTTGAAATTACAATGATAGCTCAGCGCTATCACACCTGCCTCATAGTAGGTGACGAAGCGGCCTAAGATGTTGGACGCTTTCCTAGAAGATACTCGACTTGAAGACTCCCAAATTGAACTTACCCAGGTTTAAAAGCAGATCAGCCATTGTGATGATGACACCGTGGCATGTTAAAGTTCCACCTGTTCATTCTGGGAAGTCTTTGCTATGTTACTGACGTATTCTGTGCCTAAAATTGTTATGTCATAAATGCCTAATTTTTCAGATTCTGCTGACCATAAAAGAAGATAGAATAAATGTAACAGGGTATACAGCTTGGACTCTAATGGATAACTTCGAATGGGCGGATGGATACAAGTTAGTAGTAATTTTTCACTATTAAAAATATTGCATAAAGCTTCAAAATTGTGTAAGCTTGTATCAACTTCTGCGCTCAGCCGCTTTGCGCTCAAAAAATACTTCTATCAACGGCTGGGCATTATAGCTTGAGTGTGACATCTTGAATCTGCATGGTGTAAAAAATTCTTCCTGTAGAACGAATTGAATTCAGGAAGAATTTTTGACCACTTATTTTTGAACCAAAAAAGTAACCTTTTCTAGTTTTAAAGATGTCGTAGACCAGATACTCGTCACAAAATAAGTCTTCAAAACCAAAAATGACCTTTTCTGGTTTTTTAAGAAGTTCTACTACCTAATATGGTTTTTGGTTTATTTTCTTAATTTTAGATCAAAGTTCGGGATATACGAAGTGGATTTTGCTTCCCCGAACAAAACCCGCACACCGCGCGCCTCCGCCTTGTACTATAAAAGCGTGATCGCCGCTCGTTCCCTTGATGTGCCCAACGTTTATGTGAATGACACTGCAGCTGTTGTAACGTAAGCATTGTAATTTACTTGAAAGGTAGTAACTTTGGGCTAGTGCACTAGTCCTTACCAGCGTACACCACCTGGTGGGTAAGAATGGATTTTCCACTTATCTTTACCGTTGAGCTACTAGTAGAGATAGGTGGAATAAAAGTTCCACTTTTCCGAACCCATAAGTTAAACTGTCAGTTTCATCACGATGTTTTCCTCCATCGTAAGAGACATGTCAATTAGCGCATATATTTTTTTCTTAAGGAAAATCTATTGACTGAGTTATTTAGGTAATATAAGGAGGAATCTTTGTTTGGGAGATTCAAATAAACTGATGAGTTTACCAGAATCCCCTGGGACATTGGGCTAGAGAAGTTTGGTAGACAAACAAAGAGGTGGTGTTTCTGGACTTTGAGTAAAGGAATGAAATCTCCTACCTGTTCCTGCCTGTCTCCGAATTTATTAATTTCGGGGACAGGCAGAAATTTCGTTTCCTGTTTGTCTCCATTGCAGGACAGCATTTGGGGACAAGCAGGAATTACCCTAAAGATGTCTTGTCGCTACTTTTTTATATTATTCAGCCAGTCGCGATTAAATCCTTTAAAATCGTTATAACTATTGTGTTTTTTTATATTTTCCAGGTCTTTATCGAATCCTATATCATCGAATGAGCAGTTGATAATGATCGGCATAATAATAGTGATAACAGCTGCAGCGGTTGTGATCGCAGTATACGCGTGGCGCTCGCGCAGACGTCTGCAACTAGCAACACGCGGGCACCCTCTGGAATTGAACACACATAATTATACTACTGTCAAAACTAGCGCCGAATAGAGTTCTTCTACTATTCTTCTATGTAGTTAAAAGTGAATTAACATTGGATATGTTCTAAATTTGTAATATAATTAGTACTTTTTTAACTTTACAAATCTGAGAAGACAAATAAATGAATATTAGGTACCTACATGACAAATATCTATAAGTACATAAACCTTTGTTTGAGGCGAGAATCGAATCAACAACCTTCTGCGTCGCAGGCGGGAGTTTTCTCACCGCGGGTCATAGAGTTCGTTCGAATTATATACTCTACTAGCGACCCGCCCCGGCTTCGCACGGCTATATTATGCATGTATTATCATATAAACCTTCCTCTTGAATCACTCTATCTATTAAAAAAAACCGCATCAAAATCCGTTGCGTAGTTTAAAGATTTAAGCAGTCAAAGGGAAATAGGGACAGAAAAAGCGACTTTGTTTTATACTATGTAGTGAAGTAATTGAGTTAAAAATCATCCTATTCAATTCAATTAAATTCATTTATTGCGAATAAAGGTACATAGTATTAATAGCAACGTTAACAACAAAAAGTATAGAAAATGAATTATTTATAAATAGGTATACCCACGTAGTTTTTTATTATAAGCACATGAACATTAAATTCAGCTTGAAATAATACTGAAATAAATATTTTTGTTGTTTATTTTATTGTTCTATGTTGACCTTGTTTCCTTTTTATTATTTACCAAGCAACGGAAGCAAGTAGAACCGTTCTTATTTGACTAAATAAATATTTTAAACAACTATGCTATGTATTTTATACTACGCATGAGAACGGAGGTAGTCCGGTGAGGCTCCTGCTGAAAATCAGCGCTACAGTCATCTGTAGCATATTAGCTGAGCTCGAGCCTTTTCGTGACAGAATTGTATACATATGCACATCAAGTTTTGTATTTAGTTGTAGGTATACCTAGTTAAGTATTTTAGGTTATTCTGTGTGTGTGTGTCTTTTTTCTGGCATGAATAAACTTATTTCTATTCTATTTCTATTCTATTCTCGGTACGACTTCCTCTAAAGATCTACCCGCAAAAAAAAATAATAATAATAAAACAATAAAAAAATATAAAAAATAATGTTTGTTATAACATCGAGATATCTATTTATTATTATTTATTTTTTAAGAGGAAAGGGTACCGAAGGCTTTCTCAATACAAACTATTACAAACGTAGTCGACTGTTTTCTCATTTTGTATTCTCTTATCTCTCTCTTATTTTAATTTCTATGATAATTAGAAAATGAAAAAAACCAAAACATAGTAGCATAGTCATGGCAGTTATAGGTTTTATGGCACAATAATATTTGCGCTAGTGTCATTATCCAGGGAGGAAACAGTCGACTACGTTTGTATGGAAAGAGCGCAGGTACACTTTCACCTTAATAGCATTTTTTTTTACAGTGTCAACAAGGTCTCTCTACCTTTCTTCTATTGATCACGATCTGTCGCCATTGCACACCAATCATTCCTATAGAAGTCAAACTCATCTCGCTATCGTCGCCTCGGTCTGCCGCGTGGTCGTATCCCTATGGGGAACCATTCTGTTGGTATTTTAGCCTATCATTCATCTGACATTCGGCGAAATATTATCTAGCTCCACAAAATAAAAACAATAAACATAAAGTATGGGAAATATTCTATTTTAAATAACTTTAATGGTAAATAAAATTTCTGCTATAAAATAATATATACTTATCATAATTTCTACTTCGCCGCGTAGCCACAGAATATAAAAAGCCGTAGCGTATCTCCAAAAATACTGTTTAAACCAGCGCAAAGCCCCGATCCCGCAGGAATTTGAGGATCAAAGTATCCTTCTCCATCCCCTAAATTAAACTATCACTACGCCGATATTTATCCAAATCAGTGCAGTCGTATCAATGTGAGAAGGGAACATACAAATACGATTTATAACCCAACTAGCCAGCTAGACCAGCCCCGGCTTCGCACGGCTCTATTATGCATGTATTATACTTAAAAACCTTCCTCTTGAATCACTCTATCTATTAAAAAAAAACCGCATCAAAATCCGTTGCGTAATTTTAAAGATTTAAGCATACAAAGGGATATAGGGACAGAGAAAGCGACTTTGTTTTATACTATGTAGTGATTATTAAGAGGAAAGGGTACCGGCGCTCTCTCCATACAAACGTAGTCGACTGTTTCCTCCCTGGATAATGACACTAGAGCAAATATTTTTGCAGCATAAAACTTATAACTGCCATGACCATGCCCCTATGTCTATAATATGTGTCTATAGTCATGGTGGTTATAGGTTTTATGCAACAAAAATATTTACTCTAGTGTCATTATCCAGGGAGGAAACAGTCTACTACGTTTTGAGGGAGACAGAGCCGGGTATCTTTCCTCTTAATTAGGATAATTAAAATAATGATTTCATTAACATTAAAAACCTTGGTCTCTTCAATCGCCGGCATCTCTTCCGGAGGTTTACAGCAGCCTGAAAAGGCTTCTAGCTTCCTGGAAGAACCTGGAAAGGTTGGAGTGACAAAGATATTCTCACACGCACAATGACCCAAATGAAGAGGCTTAATGCGGAAACAGCGCCATAAACCTAAAAACTAAACAAAAGAAACTTAATTTTCGCGGGCAAAATACACATGCATGGCACCTTCATTCACCTTAAGGTGAAAGGGTGCCGGGCGCTCTCTCCATACAAACGTAGTCGACCGTTTCCTCCCTGGATAATGATACTAGCCCAAATGTTTTTGTTGCATAAAACCTATAACTGCCATGACTTTGGTTTTTCTCATTTTCTAATTATCATAAAAACAAAGATTTAAAAAAGAAAAAACAAAAAACAAACCAAAACATAGGAGCATGGTCATGGCAGTTATAAGTTTTATGCAACAAAAATATTTGCTCTAGTCTCATTAATTCATTATCCAGGGAGGAAACAGTCGACTACGTTTGTATGGAGAGAGCCCCCGGTACCTTTTCCTCATAAGAATTTATTGATGTAATTAGATACGATTATTATTGATACGTTAGGTAGCTATAATTCTTATCAGTATGATAAGGACATCGTGAACTATTAGTTATTATAACTTAAAATGTTATCGATAACACTTGTCCTGCTCAGGTATGTATTAAAATATTATATATTTATTTGACATTGACCTAATATTAAGTGGAAAGGGCCTCTACGTGTTGGCTTCGGCTCCACGCACGCCTTCCAAAGGTCCGGGCTCCGTAGCCCCGTGATTATGGAACGTTTAACATATCTTCTTAATATATATAAATCTCGTGTCACAATGTTTGTCCTCAATGGACTCCTAAACCACTTAACCGATTATAATAAAATTCGCACACCATGTGCAGTTCGATCCAACTTGAGAGATAGGATAGCTTACATCCCGATATTCCCACGGGATCGGGAGTTACGCGGGTGAAACCGCGGAGGGCAGCTAGTAATTTATAAAAAAGTATATATAATATAAAACTGAATCGCATGACTGCACCAAATTGGATATTTTTTTTTTGTGTTTATTATTGTAAGGACAAGGTTTTTTTTTTAATTGGACGCTTAAAACAGAAATAACATCAGTGCTTTGTTAATTATGAAACACTCTGTTTAAGTAGGTATATTCCTAACTGTATAAAAACTAGGAATAAGTAATAGTACATTGCGATACAAGTGTGGAAAGTTGATCATTCAACTTTCCACACTTGTAAGCGTGGAAAGCGAGCGAGCGTGGCAAAAGCCGAGATGGAATGATCAATTCACACGTGTATCGTACGACGTTTTTTATCACAGTTGCGAATAAAAAAAAAGACTTGTTAAAATTTTAATAATAAAAAGTTTTTAAGAATTTTAGGTTATGTTTACTATTTTTTGTTAATTACACTCCCGAAAGGCTAGGCAAAAGACTTTTAACCTATACAGCGTCTGACATACAATATTTTTTAGGGTTTTTTTCATTTGTTTTTGCGTCGGCGGTTAAAAACAGAATATATTAGTTCCGGGTTTCATTAAAAACAGAATATATAAAAAAAAAAATATTTATGTACCTAAAGAAAAAACAAAATAAAAACAAAACTCAATTTTTAATTATTTTCAAAGACGTCATCACGTAATATTATCGTTCGCAGACTTTAGAGACAACCTTTTGAAAAGAAGAAAAAAGGTACCAACAAAGAGTTTTAAGCCAGCAAGGCTTAAAAACTCTTTGGATGGTACCTTTTTCTATACAACAAAACAGTATAACCCAGATAAAGGAGATCATTCATGTTTCTAACAAAAAATACCCACAAAAAAAAATGCCGGCCAGTAATAAAAAATATTTGTATCTTGTAGAGAATAACATTTTAAACAATGTTTACTACAAGGCAACAAAGAGCTACGATCAAAAATCGTTGAGTTATTTTACATTGAAAACCCAAAAAATGCATTTTATAGGGATCCGTTTGACCACTTTTAAGATCCCACTATAACTTCTGAAAGGGTTATTGGATATACCTATGTATATAAATATAATAAAAACAGACAAAACTTATCCATTTACTACTTATTTTTATATTTTTTCTGTAGTAATATCTTAGAAGTGGTCAAACGGATCTCTACAAAATCCCTTTTTTTTTGTTTTCAATGTAAAATAACTCAACGATGGTTCATCGTAGCTCTTTGTTGCCTTATTAAACATTATTTAAAATGTTATTCTCTACAAGATAGAAACATTTTTTTTTGTGGCCGGCACGTTAATTTTTGGGTACGATTTGAACGATGTCCTTAAGAATGTTTCATCTACTATATGTCATTAGCAGTAAGATACGTATTTGACATATCGGGATGACGTATTATTTTCCAACACTAGTTGGATTTTTTTTATCGCACGCGTGTATTACGTTGCATTATGAGCCTAAAAGCGGTTTAATAAGATCCACTTTATGAGCAACTGTGATAAAAATAATATTATTTCATATACTTATACAGTGTTTTTTAACTAGGAGTGTATTGGGAAATCCTCAGAGGACTTGCATAAAAAAACTTTCTTAGTAGCCTTTTTTTAACACGCTTTTATTTGTGAAAACTATTTTGACATAGTTTAAAAAAAAATAGGCGGGTGTTAGGTTTTATTTTCGTTACGGAATTTCTTGATTCGGTTGCCGCGCTCAAAGCCCGCGATAAAAGCTATGCAATAGCTTAATAAAAAATACTTACTTAATTAAACCTAAACCCGTGGACATACTTAAAAAAAACTGTAATTTTTTTTGTGAAAATTATTATGGTATAGTTTTAAAAAAATATAAACCATTGAAATGACACATTTTTATGGAAAACTCGCGGTTGACCAAAAAGTACTATGCCAATGTCTAGATTAGGATTTCCCCATAATGTACGGTCCCAGTTAAAAACATGACGAATCTATAAGGGTTCCGTTTTTTACCATTTGGCTACAGAACCCTAAAACACACTGTATGAAATAATATTTATTTATTCCTAAAAAACATACTGTATAATGGTGACGATTACTTGTCATACCGCACATTGAAACAGACTTTATTAAATTATTAAATAAATATTGCAGGACATTCCACACATCGCCATCTAGCCCCAAGCTAAGTAACTAGACTTGTGTTATGGGTGCTAGACAACGGATATATATATACTACCTATATACTTTTCTTTTGTAAATATATACTTATAATACATAGAAACAACCAGATCACAGACAAATATCTAAGCACTAGCTGCGCTCCGCGGTTTCACCCGCGTAACTCCCGATCCCGTGGGAATATCGGGATAAAAAGTAGCCTATAACCTTCCTCGATAAATGGACTATCCAACACAAAAATAATTTTTCAATTCGAACCAGCAGTTCCTGAGATAAGCGCGTTCAAACAAACAAACAAACAAACTCTTCAGCTTTATAATATTAATAAAGTATAGATAAATATATATCTGTGGCGGGAATCGAACTCGCAACCCTGTGTTTGGCAGTCCGGAATGGTGACCATTGTGCCAACTGGGTCGTTTGGGTTGTATTAGTGTAACAGTATAATAACGGTGAATACAGCTTTAAAATTGTTATCTTTATTATTATCTTCCAGTGCCATAGTCTTAACATGGGGATTAGAAGATTTAACATTTCCTCCAGGATTTCAGTTCGGAGTAGCCACTTCATCATACCAGATTGAAGGAGCCTGGAATGTTAGTGGTGAGTTCTGTTTCTATGGTTACAATAAATTGATAATAAATATTGCAGGACATTCCACACATTGCCATCTAGCCCCAAGTTAAGTAACTAGACTTGTGTTATGGGTACTAGACAACGGATATACTAAGTACTTATATACTTTTCTTTTGTAAATATATACTTATAATACATAGAAACAACCAGAGCACAGACAAATATCTAAGCATAAATACTTGTCTGAAACGGGAATCGAACCCGCAACCCTGTGTTTGGCAGTCCGGCATGGTGACCATTGTGCCACCTGGGTTGTCAAAATATCTCTTTATATTCTCCGGATGAAAAAGTATAACAAAAATAACAAGCTATTAACTGTGGATCCACCGCTGTGCCTCACTTTAATCCATAAAAATACTTACGCTGCGCTTAACAACCCGAAGAGGATCTTGGCTTCCGACACCAAAAGACGCCATTGCACCCTAGTCTGTGCTACTTGCTGTCAATCGGCTGCATGAAGGCCTTGCAGGTCTTATCCATAATTACTTACTTACGCTGGCTCAGCGTCCCGAAGTGGATCTTGGCTTTCGACACCAAAAGACGCCATTGCACCCTATTCTGTGCCACTTGCTGCCAATCGGCTGCATGAAGGCCTTGCAGGTCTTATCCATAATTACTTACTTACGCTGGCTCAGCGACCCGAAGTGGATCATGGCTTTCGACACCAAAAGACGCCATTGCACCCTATTCTGTGCCACTTGCTGCCAATCGGCTGCATGAAGGGCTTGCAGGTCTTTTTGGACTTGGTCTATCCAGCGATACCTAGGTCTACACACGGGCCGTCTCCCCTGAGGCCGTCCTAGATACGCCATAGATAATCTATCATCATCATCTTCCTGCCCATATCCCAATTTATTTGGGGTCGACGCAGTATGTTTTCTTCTTCCATTCACTCCTATTAGTCGTCATCTCATCGTTGACATTCAACTCTCTCATGTCTTGTTTCGCAATAGATAATCCATAAAAATGGATAATTTGAATCTGAAACCTGAATGCTTGTTTAATATCTATCTATCTGTTTAGGTTTTTGTTTCTACTACACGATATAACAAAAACAAACAAAAAACGGGAAGAAATATTCCCGTTTCTTTAATTTTACTACAACCGATCGGAATTTCAATCGTAAGATTAGGAAAAGCTGATGAACATGGGTTCAAGTTGTGTGCAATTTTTCTTATCGGGTATTCTTAAGTGGCTAGGTACCGATGAATTTATTATTCTACATCGTAGGTATATTATTGAAAGAGGCACAAAGATAAAGGCATCGGATATCAAAGTATAATCCTGTTTATGATAGTATAAGATTAAACACGATCTATTTCATTAAATCTAGTAGCATTGGTATCTTCAATTACTCAATAACAGGGTTTACGATTTAAGTGCTTGTATAGAACCCCCCCCTGGCTATATTGAACCTATAGTCACTTACTTAACTTAAATCAATTTAATATAGAAATTTAGTATTTATTTATTACTAGCTTTTGCCCGCGACTTCGTCCGCGCAGGAGTCGAAAATAGTTAAAATAGGATTATTTTTTGTTGATTTCAAATTAGATTGAGTTTGAAACATGTGTGTCAAAATAAAATGTACTTACTTAATTTAATCAAAAGCACTAAGGAGTTCGAGTCGAAGCAAATCGCCTAAAATAACTTTCTACTCTTTTTTAAACTCGGTAGGTAATTAATTTCGTAAAATCCTTTCTTATCGGATGCCTACGTCATACGAAGAACAAACCCTACAAGTTTCAGGTTTCTACGATTTAGGCTGTGCGTTGATCCGTCAGTCAGTCAGGACAAAGAATTTTATATGTATAGAGAAGATAGATTTTGATTGAGATGTATTTTAACTTGGAACACGAAAACCTCGGGTGCACCCAATTCTCTTGGGATGGGATCCAAAATGGGCTATACGTCTAAGTACCTAAAGTTCTAAACCAAAAAAATGAATTCTTCTATTTCTGTCTTTCTAACACAGAGCCAATAATGCACAAAACTCTACGATTACCACATGAGTAAATCTTTAATCATATTGTGCTAATTAGTAATTACCTATCTATCATAGTCATCTTTTGTGTTTTTAGGGTTCCGTACCTTAAAAGGTAAAAAAGGAACCCTTATAAGATCACTTTCCTGTCCATTTTAAAAATGAAAAAGGTGTAAAAGTCCTATTCATTTGTTTAGGTATTTTCGTATTCATAACAAAAGATATTTCTTTTAAATTACTTAATAATTAGTATCTACTAACTTTGGGAACTGTGACTTTTGGCAAATTGTTCAAAATTTTATTATTAGGTAGGGCTGAACAGTTGTGCAGAGAGTAATTTTGGCGTATCATAATAAAAATATAGAGTTTTAAGTGATTCAGTGGCTATCCTATAACAGTTCTATGTTTTAACAAATATCCCGTCTCCGAGATGGTTTAGAAGTTTGGTTAGAAAGCATTATTTGTGCACAGCGCACTTTTGATAAAATCTTAGTCATAACGTTTGGTCAAATCCCCCATTTCCGAGACACCTATGAGATTTGGTGTAAAGGCATATTTCATTTGCCGTAATGTCCTCTATCGACAGGTAGCATTAGCAAACGTATCGCGCAAAAAAAAATACTATGTCAAGTTCCCAGTACTAAATGGCAAGACACCTTTTTTTCAGTTCAATGTTCGAAGTTTTCAACCTCTTAGGTTTTACGTTAACGCTGTCAGCTTGAAGTGACGTCTTACCAATCATAGATTAATGAGTATGTTACCAATCTAATCAAAAGCACTAAAGAGTATTGATATCAACTTCGAAGCAAATCACTCCCAAAATAACTTTCTTCCCCTTTTTAACCCCGTTAGGGGATGAATTTCAATAAAATACGAAACACGTGTTCCATTAATTCTGTTAAAGAATGTTTATGCAAAATTTGAAATAGATTGGACTAAGGAATCACGTTGTCCAATACAAACTTTGCCCCCCTTTTTCACCCCTTTAGGGGTAGAATTTCGGAAAATTCTTTCTTATCGGATGCCTACGTCATACAAAGAACACACCCTCCAAGTTTCAAGTCTCTACGATCAGTAATAAAAGAGTAAAGTAATACTTTGATAAAAGAGATCCAATCAAAGAGTATTTCAGTTTTTAATAACCCCAGCACGCCGCTTCATACACATGTTCATACAAAATTGCTGGAGCGTTGTAATGTTCCAAATTCAAAAAACGCTCCTGCATTGGATTTAATTTTCTTTGACCGCGACACTGGCTATATGCACGATAGTAATAATGCGAAGCCATAGTAAAATTATAAATAAAAAAGAGATGGCGCTAGATGCTTCTTTCCGTATGTCAAACTGACAATTTTGACATCATCCCTACGTTCTGTACGTTTTCATGCAAAAATATTATGGTTTATTTTTTACGCCAAGAAATATCAAATTTTAATTAGTAACATAAATCTACTTGAAATACCTAAACCTCTTCTGATATTTTCTGAACACATTCGTGAAGATTATGTTAAAATCTGTTTCCTAGTTCCCGAAATTAGACTGCACAAACAAAGGTAAACAAATAAAATCAACATTTTCTGAGATGAATGGTAGTTTCGCGAAAACGGAGAGATGGCGCTAGTTACTTGAAATTAAAAAAAATATCTTATTAAATTAATTACTTTATTTTCTAGTTAAAAAATGTGTATATTGCTATGTATTCTTAAAACACATAAGTGTACAAAATTTTTAAGCAGAACAAAAAGAATAATCAACTAATTTGTGATTTTCTAAATTTAAGAAAACCTGAATCGCGCATGCAAGATTTTTTTCTACCGGAGCTATATAAGGTTAGCGAATTCTATAGTGCTAAGATCATTATGGACGTAGAACGCTTACTTCCAAAACTTCGAATTTATTATATGTAGAGATTTTATGGAGAGTTGTAGATTAATATGGCACGTGACGTCTAGTGGAAATAAACCCTAGATATGAAGTGTAGTAACCAGGTCCTAGTGACTCGAGATTCCTAGCAAAATATTTTTAAATAATCTAAAAACCAAAACAATTCGTAAGCGAAGACGGGTAAATATCGTGTATGTAGATATCCTATGATTTTAAGAATATAATTAGAAAATTGAAAATTCGTAAGCGAAGACGGGTTAATATGATGTATGTAAATTGTCGCGAAGGGGGGAAAATAGGAAAGAGTTGATTGTCGTGAAAGGGGGGAAATAGGAAAGAGCTGATGTAGGGGATTTAACTGTGTCTACTATATATAAAATCACTAGCGACCCGCTCTGGCTTCTCACGATTATATTATGCAAGAATTATACATATAAACCTTCCTCTTGAATCACTCTATCTATTAAAAGAAACCGCATCGAAATCCGTTGCGAAGTTTTAAAGATTTAAGCATACATAGGGACATAGGAACAGAGAAAGCGACTTTGTTTTATACTATGTAGTGATAGTGATGATTTATGAGTTGAAAGACTTTAACTCGAGCAAGACCTTTGAATCTTGCTTGAGTTGAAAACATTCTAATAATTGTAGTTGTGGAGCTCTACGGTGGGTCTGCAATTTCGACTCCGACCGTACAATCCACGGTCGAAAGTCTCTGCCCACCGTAACGTTTACAATCCTGTGCAGCACTATTTGAACATTATTACAACGTATCCTGTGGATCGAACCCACGTCGGTTGGTGTAGCGGGTGGCGGCTTATACCACTCACACAAATAAATACATAGCTAACATGTTAATAGTACATTGTTATCCTAGGTGTGAACGTCACTCATTACAAGTCCCGAGACGGAGTTTGGCGCCCGAGCGTAGCGAGGGCGCTAATAGTTCGAGGGACTTAATGAGTCTTTCACCCGAGGTAAACACTGTGCTTTTCATTACGAATAATACATAAAATTCTTCCTAACAACGAGAGTGAATGAGAGACTTCATACTACCTGATCCTCTTACAAGGTTGGGATCAAAGGGGTTGTATACATGTAGTGTTATTCTTTGGTGTTACTTAAAGCAAGGAGGTTAGGTTATGAAGTTCCTAATGTATAATGATACTGATACTGGCTATATGCACATTGCACGAGTCGTGCGAAGCCATAATTTGACATGACAGCTGTCAGTGAAAGCGATTTTCCCTAGGGCTGGAAATTTTATTTTCTACACGCTCTGCACGCATCTTTAGACCTACTTTCGGAGTATGAGTAATGAAAAATAATAATCACACTGTAGGTAATTTTAATTCAAGTATTTATGTTTGTGTGTAAAGTCTATTAGAAGAAGGTCGTAACTACAATACTTGTTGATAGTATTATTGTAGCAAACTGATCATTTACTTTTGACCCATATTGTTGTACCTTGGTTAGTTACGGGGGCTTTGTTGGGGGTTCGTATTGCTCGCGTCCGATGGGATTTAACCCCAGATGTCCCACACATGATCCGTGGGTGGTGCTAAAAGAGCAATCTCCTGGTGAGAGTCTTCAGCCGCCGCTTGTTACGACTTAAGGGGGGTCCATACGCCAACGACCTTGGTACATAGCCTACTAAATAGTTACTATTGGCACCGGTCGCCTTCGTTGGTGAAAATTGTTGATTGTTACGAATGTGTTTTGTTTTCTCAAAAGTGCTGAGATGATTTTGAGCCAAAAATTTCTTATAGTTTTGAAGTTTTCCTAAAATTAAGATTTAAAACTAGTCTAGCTTTAAAATGACAAAGAATTTTTCGTCTCGAACCTTACCCCAAAATATCGGTAAAAATTTCACCCACAATTCCATCTCAGCACTTTTGAGAAAAACAAAACACATTCGTTACAATCAACAATATTAGTTGTCAGCGACGGGTAATTGTGACGCGTTGCGTTTTGCAGCATAAGCAGCCTTAAGTTGGGAACATATTATCGGACGCGTCCGATAGCCGCGACTGATAAGTGTGCACGGTCGTTTGGCATCCAGCGGCCCAGATCGTTCTAGGACATCCGCGGACGTTCAAACGCTCAAGGGCGGCTCAAGGTTACTTCCACGACTGCGCGACGTGCGCGGGGCACAGTTAGTTTATAATAAGTAGCGATGGTATTCCAGAGTTCCAAGTATAAAATATCACCAATCCAAACATCTAAATTCATCCAGTCATATCAGTCATTGTACTAATAAACATAATAATGTTTGTGATGTTCATTAGACAAAGGTGAGAGCATCTGGGACCGCTACACACATGCCAAGAGCGATCGGATCAGGGATGGTAGCAACGGAGACATCGCCTGCGACTCCTACCATCTGTGGAAAAGAGATGTTGAGATGGTGGCGGATTTGGGAGTTCATTTCTACAGGTTTTTGTATTTTTATTTTACACAAAATGGGGTTGCATTCCACCTCATCTCATCGATGGGAAGCGATGATGAGGTCAACCTCAACCTCAATCTAAGCAAGCATGCTAAATGCTCAAGCATTTAGCATGCTTGCTTAGATTCACTCTAGACTTGAAGACTCTATGGTTTGTAATTTTAGAGGAACAGCGACACGGGTTTAGACAAGGTAATTCTGGAAGTTCTGAACACAATTTTCCAACTGCTGAAATACCCCTAAAATTCCTTCGTGGAAGAGTGATCGTCCATAGCACGGGGTCGTGAAAGATGGAAGGAGGTTTGGGAAGCCTTTGCCCAGCAGTGAGACATCGTGGGCTAATAAGTAGATAAGAAAGATAAAGGAAGCAAAAACGTATTTTCGTTCAAGAATATGAAATATTTTACTAGCCAAGTCCTGCGGTCTTTTTAATATTAAGATAAGACAATCAAATGAAAAGGAAAGAAAACAAATCCAACTGCCTAGTTTTAGAAATTAAATTAGGATAAACAAAAACTTTATTTGATTAGTATTTAAGTGCTTGTGATAAAGTTAATTACTTGTTCCTTACCGCTGCGATTCCATTGCTTCAGCCAAAACATTTCTCCCAGAGCTCGTTGAATTAATAGAGTCACACCACATTTTCAGATTTTCAGTAGCCTGGACAAGAATCCTGCCCACTGGCTTCACGAACTATATCAGTGAAGATGGCAAGAAGTACTACAGCGACCTGATAGATGGACTCCTGGAGAAAGGGATTGAACCTGTCATCACTCTGTACCACTGGGATCTTCCGTTGAACCTGCAGAAACTTGGTATGGATTTGATGTATCTTTCTTTCTTTTTCTTTCGTCACCTACCATCAGGCAGGTGTGATAGTGGTCAAACGCTGACCTATCGTATGTAAATAAAAAGATGATTTCAGCTCTTTTATCAAGATTCATCAAGCAGAATAATTATTTCATGTTACCATTATTATTTTAAGATTTTTTACTAAAACCAATAAATGAATTCTCTAGCATCTTTAAGGATATGATTATTTCTTGCTTAAAGAAACCTTTTTCTAAAAAAAATTAAAAAAAAAAACGAATGAAAGTATGGTGGGTGTAATGCAAGCATTTATCGGTTTCGAATTAAGAGCCGCGAGCTTTATAAACCGGTAAAAATTAACTGATACACAGTTAAGCACAGTTTAGGAGACACAGTTTCCACAGCAAATAGGAGTTAGAGATTTGTTGAGATATTTTTTTGATTTTAGTAAAATTACTTAAAATTATCAGAAGGTACCTACTTTAATTTAAAGCAATATTCTTAAATTAAAATTACTGCTTAGTATTTTCAAGAACCAAAATTAAAACTAATAAATAATTTGGTAGTGTATTTAGAGAGAGTATTATTTTTTGTTTCAAGAAACCTTTTTTTCTGTGTACTCGTAAATGACTTTGAAAATTATAATAATTCAACATTCTATAAAAATTTCGTAATTTCCAGGTGGTTGGACCAACCCTCTGATAGCGGACTGGTTTGCAGACTACGCTCGTTTGGTATACTCCCTCTACAGCGACCGTGTCAAAACCTGGATCACAATCAACGAACCAGTCGCTATGTGCGACATACCTTATAATATAGATCGAATGGCACCTGGGATTATTAGTCCAGATATTGGGTACCTGCTGTGTGGGAAGAATGTTCTGTTGGCGCATGCTAAAGCTTGGAGAGTGTATGATAAAGAGTTCAGGCCGAAATATAAAGGTTTGTGTGAGAGAAATATTATGTTATATGATTAGGATTAAGGTCATAGAAAGAAAGAAAGAAAGAAAATATTTATTTGGACAGTGAACATTTATTTGGTCATAGCTCATTAGACCCACCCGGCATCCATTCGCCACCGCCTCGCCTTGCGTATACTCTCACTCATCAACTCCTATAAGATTACCTTCTTGTTCGTCCGTCTGTTTGTCCGGGTGTTACCACCGAGTAAGTTGAAATTCATACCAGATACTTACAGATTTAATGTATAAGAAGCAAGGTCTTGAGTCAACATGATGAAAACATATACGCAAAACATTTTCGCTAAAACTTTTAACTACCATAGCTTAGGTACCTTAATTTTAATTTCAGGTCGTGTTGCTGTAACAAACAATCTGATGTGGCTAGAACCTAAAACTTCAGACGATGAGGAATTAACTGAATTAACTTTACAACTTTTTGTAAGTAAAATTAAGTACCTTGAAGGTAAATTTGCAATCCCCACAAACTGATCGCGGAATCATATTATGCTATTAAGCCATTTTAGATAGAAAAAACGAAGCGATAAAAGGGTCAACGAAAGCGAATCTAGTTTAGGTCTGTTGGTTAAAGACCCAAACTTTTATTATATCCGTGATTTTGTATGTTTTTACGAAGCGAACGGTAACTTGAGTACCATTGCTCTGTTCTTCATGATGTTTGGTGCACGTGTACTTTAGTTGAGTACCATTTTTAAGTTTGTACATGAGCAGTATCGGCCATGGAAAGTTAGGTAAATGGGGTTACGGAGATAGAGAGTTAGCTTGAAATTCCTGCTTTCAATTATATATCGAGGCTATCCACTTGTTTATCTAGTCGTAATCACTGTAACTGTCTTGGGTTTTAAATTAGGAAGACATTGGGTTCAAACATGCAGTTAGGAAGACTTGGGTTCAAACATGCAGTTCGGAAGACATGGGTTCAAACGTGCAATTAGGAAGACATGGATTTAAACTTGCAGTTAGAAAGACAATAGATGGGTTTAAACATGCAGTTAGGAAAACATTGAGCCAGTTTTTAGTATGTCATTGTCACTTTAAATTACAGAACGGTCGATATTGTCACCCCATATTCACCAAAGAAGGCGGATGGCCGCCATCGCTCGAAAAACATTTCGAAGAATATAGTAAGAAGAAAGGGTATCTTCGGTCTACCTTACCAGCGATGAGTCAAGAAGAAATTGAATTGATTAGAGGCAAGTAAACCTCTTTCATCATTAGGTGTATAAAGGACTAGTTATTTTAGGCAAATATGATTGTAGGTTACGTAAATATCAAGGCACGACTTATCATCAGAACATATTTTAATCATATAAATTACATACCCATCGTCATTATTTTACCACAACGCTTAATCCACTCACTAAAAGGTATTAAACTAAATAACTCAAATAAATGGTACGACCATAAAAAGGTTCGGACATCATGAAGCTACTGCGACAGAATGAACCACGTTCCGTCATTTTATTTCTATTTATAGACACAAAACAGTAGTCAAGATGACGGCGCCCTGACGTATCCATCAAATGTAGCACTGTATTGTTGACTTCCTTCAGTCGTTTTCGTTTTGTTACTGACGGGTGGTGAAGTTTGCAGTGCATTTTAACTGCCAATTTATTACATACTGAAAAGTTGGTCCACCGTCTTCCTACCTTCACTCGTTTCCCTCGAAGCCCGAAATAAATGGTATTTGGAGATCTTTCGGTCACGAATGTATAAAATATCTTCTAAGAAAGCGTGTTACATCTTAAACCCTATCCGTCACGTACAGTCGGCTGCATAATTGCAGCCCTCGGTAGAGTTCGACAATTACTTTTATTGGAATGTTTGCATTCTAATAATTTTTGTTCGATTAATTGATTTGTTAGAAGACTTTAAACTTCAACTAAAGCAAGTGTCTAGAATCTTGCTCGTGTTGAAAACATTCTTATAATAGCCGTTTTGGAGTTCTACGGTGGGTCTGCAATTATGCAGCCGACCGTACATACCATCGTGTGAGATGGTGGACAAACGCTGACCTATTTAATATTAAAAAAAATTGTTTCGATAAAAAATTTAAAGTTTATGCAAACATAGTGGTGTAATCCGCAAACGATCAACTTAAATTCCAACAACCTCAGGTTTCATTAACAACATTGTCTATTACAGGGACATACGATTACTTCGCCTTCAACATGTATGTTAGCAGACAAGTGACCAGACCTGACGAAGGAGACGATATATCACCCTGGCCACTGAACGGGTCACCAGAACTGGGCGCGAAGCTGTTCACTGACCCATCTTGGGGAAAGACTGGGGCTAACTTATATCCTGTAAGTTCTAGTTACTTACTATATATATACGTGGGTTTATTTATTTATTTGTAACTAGCGACCCGCCCCGGCTTCGCACGGCTATATTATGCATGTATTATACATATAAACATTCCTCTTGAATCACTCTATCTATTAAAAAAACCGCATCAAAATCCATTGCGTAGTTTTAAAGATTTAAGCATACAAAGGTATATAAGGACAGAGAAAGCGACTTTGTTTTTATACTATGTAGTGATAGTGAAGTGAAGAATGCCTACAGATAAGTTTAACACAATAAACAGAAGAAATAGAAACAGAAAGCCAATTACAGACAATCACAAATAGAAACATACTAAAAATTTAAAGACAGCATATCGAGGAATAGGAAGTTAGATATATAACAACATAAATTCAGAATGCACACAACGACAAGAAGGATTCGTAGAAACAATTATAAATACTTACAACACATAAACAAGACAAGTAATCAGCGACAGAAAGGTCAGATTCGAAGAAGAGCTGACTGAGCACGCGCCTAAGACTTCTGAAGTCTGTATTAAATAGATCGACACCATCAATCCCCCTACAAATCCTATTAAACCTACTCCTCGCTCGGTAGAGAAACTCATTTTGCCTATAGTTAGTGGATGCCCTAGGCAGGAACAATAAATCGCAATAAAATAATTTAGTTATGCCTTTATGTGAGGAAAGGTATCTGTCTTTGAAGTCGACTTGTAAGCAACAGACTGAGATTCGAATAAGATCCAAGTAATTATTTTGGTATAGGACTCGATAAAGTCCGTACATCTACTAAAGGAATTCTGATTCAGGTACTTAATTTGGTGTAAAAAAATAACAATTATTAATTTACAGTTAAATAGTAAAAACCCTTAACAGTTTTTTTTATTAAGTAAGTTAAGTACCTATATCCGTTTCTAGTTCTTCCTTTAGTTATTCAACTTTTGTACAAGTAGGTATTTCATAGCTATTAAATTTCAGAAGTATACTTAGAAGAAGAATTCTAGATCTAAGTTATCTTTACATTAATATAATAAATAATAATGGGAATAGGGATAAAAAGTAAAAAAGATCCAAACGAAGCCAAAAGATGCAAATTAACTTGATAGCATATCTACTTACATTCGGTTTTTAATCCTGACTTTTATCCCCCATAACTTTCAGAAGGCTAAACCGATTTCGATCAAACATAGCTAAGAACACTCGCGACTAATTCACCTTTGAAACAAAAAAAACTAAATCAAAATCGGTTCATCCGTTCGGGAGTTACGATGCCACAGACAGACACACACACAGACAAGTCAAACTAATAACACCCCGTCGTTTTTGCGTCGGGGGTTAAGAACATTTTACAACCGTTAACAACTAACTACTAACGGACATAATAATATTATGATAGCAAACCTTGGTTTTATGAATAGAATGATTGATTGAATTGATTTATCCCCCCCCCCCCCCCAACCCGTTAACTAAGCAGTTCGTTTACCAATTCACTCCACGGAAATATTTGTTAAAAATAGTAAAAAGTGTTCTTACTGGTGAAAAAAGTGTTAAGACGTTTGCACTACAGTGAAAAGTACTTGGTGATCTATATTTGGTCCCCATTCCTTTATGGGAAATAGCCAAACATTGTGAATATTTAGTGTGACAAACTGTGTTTATTAACTTTTATGATGTCGGTAGTTGAAAATAACTTTTCAATTGACATTCGCAAACAATATTGAACTATTGACGGAATATTATTTAGCGCCTTACGTTTTTGTGAGAGCAAAAACAATCACACCACTTTGCTTTTTGGTTGGAGTAGTAATTACAAGCACCTGTCTTTTCTTCATTTTGGTGAAAAAATAATAGAAGTATTAAAATGATTTGCGTGGCCTGCAAGGAAAAAGTTAACTCAAACAGCAAAGCTCTGCAATGTAGCAAATGTCGATCGATGCATCACATTGAATGCTTACAATTGAAAATTGCACAATTTGTGGCATTGACTGCTGAGCAGCGCAAGAAATGGACTTGTCCCTTATGCAACAATGTGTCTGACCGACGGCACAAATCAAACGCTAACTCTCCAATGCAACAAACTCAGGTTCTACATACTGAAGAATCGATGAACATGTCATGCGATAATTTTGATCAATACGGCGCTTCTTCTGTTGCTAAAGCTCCTGGTATTATCGCCGTCGCTGATAACAATATCGTTACCATGGATAAGATCAGCAGCTTACTTGATCAAAAATTATCCAGCTCGCTATCTGCATTTATGGAGGACTTTAAGCGTACCTTGTTGAGTGAGGTGAGGCAATTAGTTCGAAATGAAACGAGTTCTGCTGTTCAACAGTTGAAAGAGGAATTTAATGCCACAACCAACTTCCTGAGTGATGAACAGAGTTCACTGAGAAAACAAGTGGAAGAGAAGATCCACACAATAAAAAACTTGGAATCTGAGAACATTCGTCTTCAAAAAGAGCTCACTGGACTAAATAACCGCATTACTTCTATTGAGAAGATGTCACGGAGCCAGAACTTAGAGATCCAGACGGTTCTAGAAAGCAAGAATGAAAATCCAGTTGCACTTTTTAATAATTTATGTCGGACTGTAGGCGTCGCAATGGACCAGACTAACATTCACTCTTGCCGCAGAGTAGCCAAAATGAATCCATCCTCTGATAGACCACGCAATTTGTTAGTAAGCCTCACCAACCCACGCCTTCGTGATGAAGTGCTGTCAGCCTGCCTCCGCTACAATAAAAATCACAAAGAGGGTCCTCTGAATGCTGCTCACCTAGGATTATCTACCAACAATCAAAGAATTTACGTTGTTGAACACCTGTCGGCTGAATGTAAATCACTTCATGCAGCTGCACGAAGCATGGCGAAGCAAAAAGGCTACAAGTATGTGTGGGTTAGATACGGACGCGTGTATCTGCGAAAAGACGAATCTTCAAACGCCATCTTAGTAAAAAATTTGGATATTTTAAATAACTTGCCTTCATAATTGATTTTTGTTTGTTGTGTAGGGTTAATGTATCTTTTTATTTTTTCTTGGTTCTTCATACTTTGCATCTTTAGTTTATCAAAATGTTAGTTTTTTACCAGAATGTTAATAGGATTAGGTCTAAAGTTAAGGATTTGTTTTTAAATGTTTTGAATAGTAACTATGATATAATATGTTTGACTGAAACGAATTTTAATAACAGTATATTTGATGCAGAAGTTATTGATAGTCGTTATAATCTGATCAGATGTGATAGATACCAAACGAATTCCACAAAATCTGATGGAGGTGGTGTTCTCATTGCTATAAAGAAAGAATTTAACTTTATTCGTCAAGCATCCTGGGATACCGCTGCTGAAGATTTATGGATCAGCATTCTTCCCAGTACTAACAATGGTGGAAAGATTGTACACATCTGCGTTTGTTATCTCCCCTCTTACTTAACACTTGAGTCCATTTCTAAATTCTATGATAACTGTCAGGACACTATTAACAATTCCGATGATTCATGTGAGTTTCTGTGTATTGGCGACTTTAACACCCCAGATATTATGTGGTCAAAGTCTCGTGATGGTGATTTAATGTTACCTAGTAACCCTAAAGGTGCCCGAGCCGATTATCTCCTCGAATTTTTGTCCATATGTGGATTAAATCAGTTTAATAACATCCCTAATCACAATAGTAGGTACCTTGATCTTGTGATATCTACACTAGATTGTGTGCGTGTATATGGCGCCGAACCGTTGACACGCTTAGACAAACATCATCCACCTATAGCAATAGATATTGGTTCATTAAAATCAACTTATACAAGATTTAAAAGTCGGAAACCCCCACGGTATAACTTTTATAAAAGCAATTTCACAAGTATTAAATTGGAACTAGATGCAGTTAATTGGCAAGGTGTGATTGAGACAGTTGATGATGTAAATGAAGCAATATCGATTTTCTATACTGAACTAAACAAAATTGTATCTAGACACACCCCTATGGTTAAAGACACGAGTCGTCAATATCCGATATGGTTCAGCGCTGCTTTGAAGAAATCTTTAAAAGAAAAACTCAAATTCCATAAACGCTATAAAAAGTTTAAAAATCCAAGAGATTATGATACGTTTTCGATGTTAAGACATAGATGTAAGTTATTAATTCAGAAAGACTACAACAATTTCATTTCCTCTGTTGAATCTTCTTTAGAAGGTAACATTAAACAATTCTGGCGGTATGTAAACTCAAAGAAAGGTAGTCACTCGATCCCTCAAACCATGAAGTATGGTAATCTGTTGTCGTCAGACTCCAAGAACGTCTGTGAAATGTTTTCAAATTATTTTTCATCTGTATTTGAATCATTAAGCTCTTCTATGTCATTTCCAGATTTGCCGAATTACGCTAACAGCTCACTACACGATCTAGAGATTACACGTGAAGATATTGTTCGCAAAATTGCCAAGTTAGACACAAATAAAGGTGCAGGGCCTGATGGCATTCCTCCCTTACTAATTAGGAAGTGTTCTAAAGAATTAAGTGTGCCTTTGAGTATTCTGTTTAATGCTTCACTTCGTTCGGGTGTTTTTCCGTCATCATGGAAGATAGCACATATCGTTCCTATCTTTAAATCTGGGGATCGATCTAGATGCGAAAATTACAGACCTATTAGTATCCTGTCATGTCTAGCTAAATTATTTGAGAGTTTAGTCTATGACGCACTGTAACATCACTTTGAGCCACTTTTATCAACAAGACAGCACGGCTTCATTAAACATAGGTCGACAACTTCAAACCTTTTAGAATACAAGAACTTTCTATGTAGTGCTTTTGCGAAGCGGGGACAAGTGGACAGTATTTACACAGACTTTTCTAAAGCTTTTGATAAGGTTAACCATATGATTCTATGCAAAAAGCTGGAACATTATGGCATCCATGGACACTTGCTACGATGGGTAGAATCTTATTTAAGTAGGAGAAGTCAACTTGTGGCCATTAAAGGACTGTTATCGGATCCTGCGTACTGTACATCCGGCGTGCCTCAGGGTTCTCATTTAGGGCCGTTGCTTTTTATCGTATTTATAAACGACCTGATTGATAAGCTCGCCTGCTCCTGCTTGCTGTATGCTGACGACCTGAAGGTGTTCACAGCAATTGATAAACCTTCAGATCCGTTATTTTTGCAGAGAGACTTGGACGCTATTGCTAATTGGTGTGACGATAACCGTATGGCTTTAAATGTTGATAAATGTCACGTGATCTCTTTCACAAACAAAAAACATAAAATACTTTATGACTATATGCTTAAAGGTCACCCACTTGAGAGAATACCAGTCGTTAAAGATCTTGGTGTTCTTTTTGACGAAACACTCTCATTTCATGATCATTATAACTACATAATAAATCGAAGTACCCAACTACTAGGTTTTCTTTGCAGAACCACTAAAGACTTCAAAAATCCTGATAGTTTTATATATTTATACATAACTTTGATTCGTAGCATACTCGAGTATTGCTCCACCATCTGGTCTCCTTTCTACGCTGTTCACAGCAATAGGATAGAGCGGGTACAAAAGAAATTTTTATATGTATTGTGTCTAAAATACGGTTTGAAAAGAATACTCCCGTCATACGAGCAAAGATTAAAGAAGTTTAACTTATTGTCCTTAGAGGTCCGCCGCAAATATCATGATCATGTAACACTTTTTAAAATTATACATTCACATCTTGATTCCCCGTACCTCCTAAGTCATATCAATTTTAATATCAGGCCCATGATTAGACAGCCACATCTTAGAATTTTTGTACTTCAAATATATATAAATAATACTTCGTTTTATAATCCCATTGTCCGCATGTGTCGCCAATACAACGATCTCATGGTTAATCATAATGACAAAATTGATGTTTTTAACAATAAACTTAATAAATTTAAAAAATGCTTATTGAATATATTATCTTCTTAGCTTCTTAGGTATCTGTTCACTACATACTAAAAAATTAATGAATAGACTCTAAATTAGGTTAGGTTAGGTTAGTATATACGTATGTTAACTGCTTAACAAGAAATAGCCATGCTGAGTACACATATTTTAGGATATAGTCTAGTTTTAAAATATTTGTTATATTTATCTTATGTCCTTGATATGACTGTATTCTGTTTTGTGTTCCATTAAATAAATAAATAAATAAATAAATAAATAGATTGCTATAAAGGCAGTTTTCTATTAATATCAGCGTTTGTCGCAGCGCATCATCACTTTATTCTCACACGATATAAAGTGACGATGCGGTCTAAGATGTAACACGCGTCCTTAGAAGAACCTATACGCTAGCTAGTAATTCAAAGATAATATTCTCATCTGTATCAAATGATTCAGGAAGTAAATAGATTACATTTGCAGGATAATACAAGTACAACGTTATCTTTATTTGTCTATTCAATTTGACATCAGATAAGCCATCTGTTCCTTTTGTTGTTATCTACCTACACTAACGTTAAATAGTACATTATTACCCTAGGTGTGAAAGTCACTCATTAAAAGTCCCAAGACGGAGTTTATGAGTCTTTCACTCGAGGTAAACACTGTGCTTTTCATTACGTAAAAAACCTTTAAAAAATTCATAAAATTCTTCCTAATAACGAGAGTGAATGAAAGACTCCATACTACCAGATCCACTTACAAGGTTGGAACCAAAGGTTTTTAAGTTTCTAATGCGTAATGATACTGATACTGGCTATATGCACATTGCACAAGCCGTGCGAAGCCATAATTTGCCATGACAGCTGTCAGTGAAAGCGATTCTCCCTAGGACTGAAAGTTTTATTTTCTACACGCTCTTAAGGACCTTTAGACCTACTTTTGGAGTATGAGTAATGAAAAAGAGTTTTTTTTTGTTTGAATCGAATAAATTTGGGAAGGTACCTTCTGGCCGAGCTACCGGAACCCTTCGTGCGTTAGTCCGACTAGCACTTTGCTGGTTTTTGTAATTATTTACCATTCTTTAACAATTACTAATTCATGTTTCCATCAACTTCCAGTTCCATCCGGAAGGACTTAGAAAACTGATTCTTTGGCTGAAGAGACACTACGGAGATCTGCCTTACTTCATCGCAGAGAATGGTATTGCAGGAAAGGAAGGCCTAGAAGATACAGAACGGATTGATTACGTTAGAGATTACTTGAAACAGGTAAATATTTTTAAACAAATGTTACATCCACTGTGTTCTTCCAGCGATATCTGGGTCATCCCACCGGCCTTCTTAGCACTTTGGCTTCTTAACACACGTATGCTTTCTGAGCACTTTCATTTTCTCCTATTCCCTCAAGATGGCAAAGCCAGCGAAGACGCTTCATCAATGATATGTCAGTGGAAGCTGATCTGAGCGAACTTCAAGTCAACAATTGGCAAGAAATAGCGCAGAACAGGGAGCGATGTAAGATTCTCGTTTCGGAGGCCTAGAACCACTACCTATGTGTCGCTAAACCAGCGGAGCAAACGTTACATCCGAGGCAAAAAAATTGATGCCACTGAAATAAAAACAGTTTTTTTAAATAATTGATCTATGGTGTATTTTCTTTCAGGTTCTGCTGTCTATCAAAGAAGATAAAGTGAATGTAACCGGATACACGATGTGGTCGTTGATGGATAACTTCGAATGGCCCAGTGGCTATCTGTAAGTTTAAGAATAAAAATATCGATGGCTACACAGTCAATGTCAAAATTCTTTATTAATTTGCAGTCATATAATTTCCATGAAATCACAACGTCTTCATTACATAGTATAAAACAAAGTCGTTTCCCGCTGTTTGTCACTATGTAAGCCTCAATCTACTATAAACTACGCAACGGATTTAGACGCGGGTTTTTTTTAATAGATAGAGTGATTCAAGAGGAAGGTTTTAGTACATAAAACAAAACTACAACAGCTAGTAAAAACGAAATTAGGATGTGTGCCTTTTGGAACCAATGAAAAGAAGGCACAAGAAACTCGTTGAGGGCTCATCATTAAACTCACTCAACTCGTCGAAACTCATCATCATCATATCAGCTACAACACGTTCACTGCTTAACATAAGCGTCCCCTAAAGACTGCCAGAGCGATCGATCACAGTGTTTTTGAGGTCGGAACTCACGAGCCCAAAACAATCTGGTTCCTCCACGCAGGACTACATAAGTATTTGTTTTTTTTTAGCCAGAGATTTGGCTTATACGAAGTGGATTTCACATCACCGCAGCGCAAGCGCACTCCTCGCGCTTCTTCTGTCTACTACACAAACATTATCAAAGCTAATTCGCTTAATGTACAAGAGAATATTACTGTTGCTGGAAGTACGCCGTAAGTGAACCTTTTTTATTAGCCAAAGTGTTTTACAGAGCTGTGGGCCAAAGTAGCTACAGTACCTATGGCAACCCCATAAAAACGTCCTCGAATCAGACTATATTTTTTCAGACTACAGAGAATATTTTTTTGTTTTTAGTAAATGTTTTTGTAAACAATAAGCAGTATTCTTAATTCAAAAATATTGCTTTTAAAGGATATTGCCTCATTTAGTATGGACGCTGTCCCAAACAAATCGCTGCGATGTGTCGTGCCTCATTTGAAAGGCCTTAATGTGTACTCCATTTTATATTATGGCAGCAAAAAAAACCCACCCAGTGGAACCTAGATATTTCGTCATCAATACAACGTCTCGTACTATGAAAGTTATAGAACTCGCATAGCCATTACTGTTTAATTAAACGTGTAACACCTTCATGTGGTAGCTCAAATGACAGGCCTTAACTAGGACTACATTTTTGTTCTACATTACCAAAAAATACCATCAGGAGGAACCAAGATATTTCGTCTTCAATACTACGTCTCGTAGTAAGAATTAATGAATCTCGCATAGCCATTACTATTTAAACGTTAAACACCTTCATTAGGTACCTCAAATGACGACCAATGTAGCTAATCCAACCTCTCTGTCAAAACTGTTTGCATAATTCTAACAGGTTGGATTAGCTACATCTGTTAGAATGGTGTGGAAGGTTCTATTCTAACAGATAGGTTGAATTTGCCACATCCGCCAGAATTGTGTAGAAGGTTCTAACAGAGAGGTAGGATTAGCTACATCTGATCTACATAACATGAATTTAGCAATAAGATACTAATTTAACTTATCGGGATAACTTTACAGCACTTGTGCGTTATGCTAAAGTAAAACGCACGCGTGCAAAATACGTTGTATTATGAGCCTAATATCGGTTTAATAAGATTTACTAAGAGCAACTGTGATAAAAATAATTTAAAAACATACGAGTATGTCGTCTTCTTGCACAAGATGCGCGATGTTATAAATAAAGGCTTGGCCTAATCGATTTCATATTAAATAATCTGAAAGAATAGAAAAAAAGAAAACGCTTATTATATAAGCACGACACGACTTTATAACGAGAAAAACAATGAACAACATAAAACAAAATAAATAAATAATCAGTAACACAAAATACCTATTAAGGTAGGTAGTCTTAGGAGTCGTGTGCCGCTAACCAGGATCTCACCATTAGCTACCAATGCATGACGCAGTTACAGCGCTGGTCAACCTGCACCTGCACCTGTGTGGCATCCATTTGGAGGGATTTTGAACACTTAAGATATAGGTAGTTATAATAATAATTATGAGATAGCTATTTTCCGCAACTAAACCAGTAAGGTAACAAATAAGGTTCCACAAGATGGAAATTATTGCAAGTCGATTATTATAGTACATTGCGATACAAGTGTGGAAAATTGATCTTTGCATAGAGGCGGTTAAACACGCGCGAGCGGTATGCGAGGGCGTTTAAAAAGTCGAGATACAGTAGGTAGTCTTAACTAGGACTACATTTTTGTTCTACATTACAAAAACCCACCAGGTGGAACCGAGATAAATAATAGTATTTAGCTTTAAAAAGGATTTTTTTTTAATCACTGTTGCTCATAAAGTGGATCTTATTAAACCGCTTTTAGGCTCATAATGCAACGTATTATACACGCGTGCGATAAAATAATTCCAACTAGTGCTAAAATAATATGTTATTCCGATAAGTTAAATACGTATCTTACTGCTAATTACATGTTAGGTAGATGAAACATTCTTAATTTATCTGGGTTATACTATTTTGATGTATAGAAAAAAGGTACCAACAAAGAGTTTTTAAGCCTTGCTGGCCTCAAAACTCTTTGTTGGTACCTTTTTTCTTCTTTTAAAAAGGATGCCTCAAAGTCTGATAGCAAACGATAATTTTACGTGATAACGTCTTTGAAAACAATTAAAAATTGAGTTTTGTTTTTATTTTTTCTTTAGGTACATAAATATATTTTTTCCTCACCATTATATTCTGCTTTTAACCCCCGAAGCAAAAACAAATGGAAAAAACCCTAAAAAAATATTGTATGTCAGACGAGGCTGAATAGTTAAAAAGTCTTTTGCCTAGCCTTTCTGGAGTGTAATTAACAAAAAATAGTAAACCTAACCTAAAATTCTTAAAAACTTTTTATTATTTTACCAAGTTTTTTTTTTGTTCGCAACTGTGATAAAAAACGTCGTACGATACACGTGTGGATTGATCTTTGTATCTCGGCTTTTTAAACGCCCTTGTATACCGCTCGCGCGTGTTAAACCGCCTCTATGCAGAGATCAATTTTCCACATTTGTATCGCAATGTACTATAATAATCGACTTCCAATAATTCCATATTGTGGAACCTTATTTGTTACCTTACTGGGGCCCTACCGCGGTAAGTGCGTAGGCTTCAAGCCGACGTCGATATCCCAAACCGCGTCTCACAATGGGCGGAAAATTGAGCTTGCCTTTCATAGAAATTTTGAAAAATTAAGTAGTATTTTCGTGTATTTTAAGTATGCAGGATTGTCGGGGACATCAAAACATTCAAAAATAAGTGATTAAGGTTATATTATTTAAAAAAAAAAACTAAGTCATATTTTGTAGTGTTTTAAAAAAATAACATAACCAGAATCACTTGTTTCTAAATGTTTTGATGTCCCTAACAATCCTGCATACTTAAAACACACGAAATAAACCACTTAATTTTTCAAAACTCCTATGAAGGGCAGGTTTAAAATTTCGCCCAGTGTGGGGCGCGGGTTGGCGCAAGGCGACGCGTTGGCTTGAAGCCGACGCACTTACCGCGGTAGGGCCCCTGGTCTAGTTGCGGAAAATATATATCTCATAATTATAACTATATTTTAAGTGTTCAAAATCCCTCCAAATGGATGCCACACAGGTGCAGGTGCAGGTTGACCAGCGCTGTTCTGCGTCATGCATTGGTAGCTAATGGTGAGATCCTGGTTAGCGGCACACGACTCCTAAGACTACCTACCTTAATAGGTTTTTTGTGTTACTGATTATTTATTTATTTTGTTTTATGTTGTTCATTGTTTTTCTCATTATAACGTCGTGTCGTGCTTATATAATAAGCGTTTTCTTTTTTTTCTATTCTTTCAGATTATTTAATATGAAATCGATTAGGCCAAGCCTTTATTTATAACATCGCGCGTCTTGTGCAAGAAGACGACATTCTCGTATGTTTTTAAATTATTTTTATCACAGTTGCTCTTAGTAAATCTTATTAAACCTATATTAGGCTCATAATACAACGTATTATGCACGCGTGCGTTTTACTTTACCATAACGCACAAGTGCTGTAAAGTTATCCCGATAAGTTAAATTAGTATTTAAGTAAGTTAAATTAGTATTAAGTATCTTATTGCTAAATTCATGGTATGTAGATCAGATGTAGCTAATCCTACCTCTCTGTTAGAACCTTCTACACAATTCTGGCGGATGTGGCAAATTCAACCTATCTGTTGGAATAGAACCTTCCACACCATTCTAACAGATGTAGCTAATCCAACCTGTTAGAATTATGCAAACAGTTTTAACAGAGAGGTTGGATTAGCTACATTCGTTGTCATTTGAGGTACCTAATGAAGGTGTTTAACGTTTAAATAGTAATGACTATGCGAGATTCATTAATTCTTACTACGAGACGTAGTATTGAAGACGAAATATCTTGGTTCCTCCTGATGGGATTTTTTTGTGATGTAGAACAAAAATATAGTCCTAGTTAAGCTCTTTCATTTGAGCTACCCCACATGAAGGTGTTACTTACACATTTTAATAAATAGTAATGGCTATGCGATATTAATTACTTTCTTACTACGAGACGTAGTATTGAAGACGAAATATCTTGGTTCCTCCTGATGGGATTTTTTTGTAATGTAGAACAAAAATGTAGTCCTAGTTAAGGCCTTTCATTTGAGCTACCACATGAAGGTGTTACACGTCTAATTAAATAGTAATGGCTATGCGAGTTCTATAACTTTCATAGTACGAGGCGTTGTATTGATGACGAAATATCTCGGTTTCACTGGGTGGGATTTTTTTGCTGCCATTATATAAAATTGAGTACACATTAAGCCCTTTCAAATGAGGTATGACACATCGTAGCGATTTGTTTGGGACGCTAAGCGGCATTATCCTTTAGGGATACTGCTTATATTTTTTTAGGATGTCTAAGTAAAAACAAGAAATTAATCTCTAGCGTCTATAGAGAGCATTATTTCTTGCTTCAAGAAACCTTTTTTATACTTTTTCAATTTTTAGACTGCTTATTTTATTTGGAGCTGTTATTAGGATTTATCTTCCCATCCTTTCTTCCCATCCTATGCTTCACTCAGGTAGGAATGTATGGATGGATCCGCGGATTCTATTTGTCTTATGTTCGTTACAAAATAAATGTTTTTCATTCCTTCAAAGATTTATTTTTAATTATTATTCTTTATTTGTTTTCTAATTATGTCTGTTTTATTCAAGAAATCAAGACATTTATTGCAAAGTTATGTACACGAGGATCTTAAAATAGGCATAAATAAGTAACAATAAATTACCCATTACAGGCATGCAATATATTAAACTTATATAGGTACTAAATGATTATTTCTATAATATTAAAGGTAGGTAGGCAATTTAAAAATATACCTTTGTTTCTTCATAAAATTCAGACAGACTATAAAAGGTTTTTTCAATGAGCCATTTTTTTAATTTGGACTTAAATATATTATTATTATGTAGAGCTTTTAGGTCTGTTGGGAGAGCATTGTAGACCTTTATTGCGGTAATACAAGAGCTTCTATGATACATAGTATTGTTAACTTGAGGCATGCAAATATTGTGCTTATATTTATTTCTGAGGCTATCATGACGTAAAGATCTATTGGAAAAAAAGTATTTATGATTATTTTTAACAAAAGTGCATAACTCTAAAATGTAAATACCAGTTACTGTGAGAAAATTATATTGTTTGAATAGTGAGCGTAAAGTGTCAGTGCTTTTTAAATTAAATATGGATCTTATACACTTCTTCTGCATTGTAAATGTGAAACGGATGTTTACGGAGTTTCCCCAAAAAATAATCCCGTAACATAACCTTTACTGATGCGACACTGGAGAGTATGGACAATGCATAACAATATTGGGATAGTTTACTGTTTACTTTTCGAATTTGTACTTTCCAGCTTAAGTTAGAGTCTATGACTACACCCAAAAAGTTTGATTCTGCTTGTTCTTCAATTTGTATATTGTTGCAAACTACATTAAGACTTAATGGGACTGCTCTATTACTATGAAATTGTGTATATTTAGTTTTATTTAAGTTAACTAGAAACCTTCTTTACTTAGCCAAGTTATTATTGAAGTGAAAACTTCTTATGGCGCGTTGGGCACTTTCAGCCGTTCTCGCGACAGATGAGATTTTACAGTTTTATTGAGTGTGTTTTCTATTTCTATAGCAAGATGAGTGTCCGATAAATTATTTTTTGGAATGTAAACATTTGCATCATCAGCAAACATTACAGTTAAATGGTTGCAAGTTTTAGGTAGGTCATTTATATATATCAAAAATAGTATAGGCCCCAATATGCTTTCCTGGGGGACGCCTAGAGCATTATGTCTAAAATCTGAGTGTGTCTTTTTATTAATTTAGAACTTTTATCATAAGTCTCCAGAACTACTGCTTGATATCTATTATTTAAGTAGGATTTAAATAGTTGTAAGGGCAATCCTCTTATCCCAATATGTTCAAGTTTACCTAGCAGCAAATTATGATTAACACTATCAAACGCTTTAGATAGATCAATGAATAGTGCTACACCTTTATTCTTATTGTTGATCCCTTCCCAGACTTCCTTTAACATATTGAAAATGGCTATTGATGTATTTTTTCTTTTTTGAAATCCAAATTGATTTTTATTCAGCAAATTATTACTTGATAGAAATGAATTTAACCTAGAATATATTACTTTTTCAAAAATTTTAGAGAAATTTGAAAGTAGAGCTATAGGTCTGTAGTTGTTTGTATCATGCTTTGGACCTTTTTTATGTATAGGTTTTATAAAGGCTAGTTTTAAATCATTTGGAAAACATCCTGTCTCAAGATACAGGTTTATAACATAAAGTAAAGGTTTGACACAATAAAATGTATAGCATCTTTAATAATTTTAATTGTTATGCTATCCGGCCCTGTACTTTTTTATTTTTTAGATCTTTTACTATATTGAAAACCTCAGATTCTGTCGCCGGAAACATGAATATACTATGTTGATTTTGAAAAGTTAAAGGGATATTTTTATCTGTGGTACCCACTGTACTGTTTTTGCTAATGTTTAGAAAAAAGTTATTAAATTTTTCTGCAATTTTTGTAGAATCGAATATTGATTTATTATCTTCTTTGATATATTCTAAAGTAGTATTTATATTGTTTGTTGGAGATGTATTTTGCTTTATGATTCTCCACATAGCCTTAGACCTATTTTTGCTGTTATTTATGTAACCTATGTTAGATAAGTTTTTAGACACTTTTATGACTTTCTTATATAATTTGCTATATGCCTTATACTTTGCGAAGTTATCTACACTACTTTCTCTTGTACTTTTTATATATAAATTTCTTTTTACCTTGCTAGCTAGTTTAATACCTTTGGACTTCCAATGAGGTTTGCTTTGATACGTAATTATATATAATAAGTCTTTAATTATATGTCTTTAATGTAAGTCTTAATTATATATATACGATAAGTCTTTTCTATAGGTATTTTTATTTATGTATTGAGTGTCTCTTTTATTTTTTCAGTTCTTGTCCATGTGCTCTTTTAATAAGTATATGTGTTTTTTCCTAGAAATTTAATGTTTGGTTTGATTTTGTCTCCAGCCCCTGGAGAGTCTCCGCAGAAGTGCCAACAGCCAGTTCATACAACTGCAACATTCTGATTGGAGCCGGTATAATCCTGGTGGTAGCTCTGGTGATAATAGCTGGCTTCTCATGGAACCTTCGACGGCGTAAGGATACGAAGAAGGAGACATCATACCTTCCTGTTAACACTGATGATGATAAGAACAAACTGACGCAATGATTGGGAAATAAAGATGATAGTTTTTTTATTGGTGTTTTATTTTTATATCCAACTAGCTGCGACCCGGGGTAGCCGCGAATTATTTATTTTAAACAACTTTCTAAATGTTTTCTTAATAATAACCTTCTCCTTACAATAACAAACAACAAAAAATAATTAGCGAAATCGGTTCAGCTGTCCAAGATTTGCGCTTAGCAACACATTCAGCGATTTATTTTTATATTTTAGATCCATATTTTAATGTATGTATGTCGGTATCACTATCACTGTCATAGTATAAAACAAAGTCGCTTTCTCTGTCCCAATGTCCCTATATCCCTATGTATGCTTAAATCTTTAAAACTACGCAACGGATTTTGATGGGGTTGTGTTTAATAGATAGAGTGATTCAAGAGGAAGGTTTATATGTATAACACATGCATAATATAGCCGTGCGAAGCCGGAGCGGGTCGCTAGTGTATACATATAATTTATGTTCCCTCATAACTTCTAAACTAGTACTTAAAATAATTTTATCATTTACTACTGCGACCCGCGGTTTTACCCGCGTAAGTATCGATCCCGCGGGAATTTCGGGGTCAAAAGTGTTTCTTGTCTTTCTTCATCCCCTATACTACCGCTATGCCCATTTTTATTCAAATTGGTCTAGTCGCTTGACCGTGAAAAGGGAAAAAAAAAATCCATATTTATAATATTAGGTAAATATTACGTAAAAATTAGGTATATAATAGGTGAGTTAAAACAAAAAGTTAAATAAGCTGTTTATCGACTTTAAAAAAATTAATTTAATTTAATGAAAAATTTAAAAAAAAAAAAGTTAATTTAATTTAAAGTTAAATTAAACAAACAAATAAATAATCTCACTTTTGAATTTATAATATCGCCGTCCCCGGCGAACAAAATGATAATAGAAAAAAGTAAAATGTTCAGGAAACGCAAAAAAACTGTTTTTTTTTACTGTAACTTGCCAACGAATTGACACAGAGCCATGAAAATATGCCTCATACAAGTTAATTTTTGAAGCTTTTATATTATGTTAGAATAATTTTAATTGGGTTATTAGAACAGAAGATATTAAGAATTTAACAAGATACTCAAATTCTATTGTTGTTTGAAATTACTATTATACACTTATCATTTTATTCTCGTTACTTACGAGAGACTGTAAACATTGTAAGCTTGTTTTATAATTATATTCAACGAATAATACAGACTAAATTGATGGAAAACATTTGCCATTTTATTCTGGTTCATACTGAAGGTACATTAGACGATAACAAAACTTTGGATTATTGTTCTGGGGTATACAATTAAATATTGTTGGATTAATCAGCTTTTGCCTTACTGAAATAAGAAAATAAATAACATCAAAAAATTGTTCATCCTGATTTTCATCGTAATTATGAAAATAATTAACATAATGATTACTTTGAAGATCAGGAAGATTAACCCTTTCAATATTAATTTATTCCCATTTCCACAAATAAATAATAAATAAATAATAATAATAAATAGTCATTTATTGCAGGCATACAATGTCCCATACTGGAGAAATATTACAAATAGTCAAATTAAAATTTAAAAGCGTGAGCTATCACTTTAACATTATTTTATTGTATAAAACTGAGAGCTCCACAAGGGCAGTGTATTGAGGCATTTTGAGGGAGATACCTCATTTCCTAATGTTGTCTTTTGCTCTCGCAACCCCAGACCGTAATCTATAGGGAGATCTCCATGTCCCCCCGTCAGTTTCACTCCTGGTGGCTGATATTCTGCAGGCTTGATAAAATCCGTAAAGAGAGAGTAAAAGAGTAAAAGAGTGTAAACTGTAAATATGTACTTACAGCGCTCACTTGCTGCGGCTGCTTCTCTGCGTATCTGAGGTAGAGCTACGCTATAGTTTCTCAACTGGCTTCCTGGTATGAAACGGCATGTTTCGTTTAGTGTTAAAGTACCAAATATTTAAAAGTTTGGGTGTTTTCTAGCTTTTAATTTTCCCATTGCACCAGCAGTTTCCTATTGGCCTCTCTGTTTCACGCAGAGTTGAGTTTTAGTCGGATTAGGCTTAGTTAGTTATCTATATAGTAGATGGAGAGCCAATGATGTTGATATATTTTCCTCTACGCATTCGAAGGACTTTTCCCGACAGGTAAGAGCCAGATTGTTTTGTATCTGGGAATATAGGTTGATAGTTTGTGTATACGTTGAACAGTAAGGGCCTATTGATTGTGTCACCTACTATTTACATTCTGAAAACAGACACAATCTCCGGTTGCTCAGCGGCTCTTTTATAATCTGTGTAAGGTCTTTGGTGATCTTGTATACTTTTGCTATTAGTCTGCGGTGATTTCCGGTGTCGTCGTAGGCTTCTGTAAGATACACGAACCATAGTGTATCCTCAAAACACTGTGAAATAAGGTTTTCACCCAAGATCGGGATTATTCTATTTAGAATCATCCCCTCAATCACTCAAACAGCTTGTATAGGTGGCAGAGAAGGGAAATCGGTCTACATAGCTTCTGGTGTCATTTAGAAGTTTTTCTTAGTTTAGAAGAGAATATAGAAGAAGGTTTAAGAATAGCTATTTCACGCAATTTTCTCCAGATCTTCGGGGTTGTTGTCTAGGTGATCAGGAAATTCGAATGAGTTTTTCTGGTGGTTTATATAGTCATGCGACGGAACAACTAGAAAGCCTAACGGTGATTGTTTCAGTGTTGTTATTGTTACCTTTACCAACAGAGATGATGTCAACATCAGGTCCAGCAAAGATGGCACTACCACACTGGCGATAGGGCATCTCAGCCACGAGTTTCATTGCGGTGACTATTGGATGGCAGTTGTCGTAATCTCTGCGTGTCTCTTAATAGCAAGCAGAGTTGTTGGGTAAACAGATCTGAGAGTAGTTCTTGTTTCTCACTTGATAGGCCCTCGGTATTGCTCGAGATGATAAAATAAATAAATGCTTTCAATATATCTAACTACTTACCGTGATCACAATCATTCCCACTATCAGTTGTTTCGTACACTTTACACATAATAATATTTATACCATAGTAATTTATTTGATGCATATTAGTAGTTCACTTTATTTTTACTAACAAATGCTCACTGATAATACCGGATTAACAATTTATTAATATCTAAACAAATTATGTTGTAATATTGATGTACCTACACACGATGATGGTTTACAATGCACTGATTTATGAAAACAAATAATATTGCGCGAAAATAATATTGAATTTCTCGCGCCAATTTAGGATGCTCTATCTTATAATAGAAAAGGATGACCAGATGTCTCGTAGTCGCCATACCTAAACATATTTTTACGAGAACAAAATGATAATGTCAATTTGCAAATTATTTCACCGATTGGTTTTCCGCGAATATCATTGCAAAAGATTTGTTTGATGTATAAACTGTTTCACTAACATCGCTTTATATTTTTGTTCCGAGTAGGCTATGTATTAGAAAATATGGTGGATAAAAGTTTAAAAATTCCTCACTTCATGGTTAATGGCCCAAACATCATGAAAAAAATTACATAGACGTATTAGGGTCCGTAGATATCAAATATGGAATAACACTAAAAACATGATAACAGCACTTTATCATTTTGTTCGCCGGGGACGGCGATATCAGCTTGGAAGGATTGGTCTAAAGATAGTAACGTGGGTCAACACAAGGCATAATATATTTATTCGGTTATCAAACAAGTTAAATGCATAGTACCTACCTACTAATAAATAATAATAAATATTGCAGGACATTTCACACATCGCCATCTAGCTCTAAGCTAAGTAACTAGACTTGTGTTATGGGTGCTAGACAACGGTTATACTACTTATATATACTTTTCTTTTGTAAATATATACTTATAATACATAGAAACAATCAGACCACAGACAAATATTTAAGCATAAATACATGTCTGAGGCGGGAATTGAACCGGCAACCCTGTGTTTGGCAGTCCGGCATGGTAATCATTGTGCCTATTGGGTAGTCATAGGTGTCCTAATTTCGCTTGCAGCATTAGGTGCTAAACCTCTAGGCCAACACCCTAGAGGTAGATATCTCGACTTTCATTCCAAAATTATTCAAAAATTATCCAAAATTCCAAAAACCATAGGTTGGAATCACGGCCGGCCATGCATCAATGGATTTTTCGCGCAAATTGACATTGCTCTTACGGTGAAAGGAAACATCGTAATGTAATCCACGTCTTAGTTCACTCCTGAAGTATTGACAAGTTCTATCCTCTAGGCATAGTCTACTAAGCTGAAAAGATTCATCAAAATCGGATGATAAACAAAGAAGATATGCGCGATCTATTAAAAAAACCGCATCGAAATCCGCTGCGTAGTTTTTATATATTAAGTACAAGTAGGTATTTATTTACAAAAGAAAAGTATATAAGTAGTATACTTATCCGTTGTCTAGCACCCATAACACAAGTCTAGTTACTTAGCTTGGGGCTAGATAGCGATGTGTGGAATGTTCTGCAATATTTATTTATTTAAACAATACCTAACATTACTTACTTTTTATTTACTAGGCCGCGTGGTAAAATTATAGTGGCTATCACGGCTTATTGCACCCGCACGGCAAAAGGTTGCAAGTTCGAATCTGGATAAACTTGCGACCCGTTGGTGCTAAAGGACATAGTAAATAATAATAAATAATAATTATTATTATAAAGCTAAAGAGTTTGTTTGTTTGTTTCTTTGAACGCATTAATCTCAGGAACTAGGTACTGGTTTGAATTGAAAAAATATTTTTGTTTTGGATAGTCCATTTACCGATGAAGGCTATAGGCTACTTTTTATTTTGAGATTCCCACGGGATCGGGACTTACGCGGGTGAAACCGCGGAGCGCTGCTAGTTAAATTATAAAGCTGAAGAGTTAGTTTGTTTGAACGCGCTAATTAATCTCAGGAACTACTGAATCGAATTGAAAAATTATTTTTGTATTGGATAGTCCATTTATCATTTACTTTTTATTCCGATATTCCCACGGGATTGGGAGTTACGCGGGTGAAACAGGGAAGCACTGCTAGTACCTAATTGTACATGAGCGTTGGCATCCTCATGGTCGCCATTATTTTTTTGTTCTCTTGTCAGACCAATAGTTAAGAGGACACGCAGACACAACCAAAAAAAAACTCAATCACCTAATGTCCTAAAGTGTCACGTTTCGTACCTATGAGCTTACAAGTCTTAAAAATAAAGCGTCCGAGAATTTCATAGGAAGGAAGCATCTGTTTCCTCCAGACGTATTGCAGAGTTTCCTCTGAATACGATCGACTAAGCTGAGAGGGTGGTACGCAAGCAAAAAGGATCCAACTAAAGAGATTTTGTTGCGGAAGACAGTCTGTGCCTAACTCATACATGACAGTATGACTGTAATCACTCGTCACTTTATGATCTAATTAAAATAAATAATGTATGTTTGTAAACATTACATAAAATGTATATTTTTTAACAAAATTCACTTTATGTAATAAGTAGGTATACTTCATCTAATCTTAACGATATGTGAAGGCGTGTAGATAAAAAAGTTAAGTGCAGTCACATTACCAATTACGTGACCTAGAGCTCACTCGCAAATCTGTAAGGTTGTAAACTAATGTTAGTACCGGATTCTGTTTTTTTTTTAACAATATCACTACATAGTATAAAATAAAGTCACTTTTCGCCGTCCCTATGTCCCTTTGTATGCTTAGATCTTTAAAACTACGCAACGGATTTTGATGCGGTTTTTTTTTAATAGATTAGAGTGATTGAAGAGGAAGGTTTATATAATACATACATAATATAGCCGTGCGAAGCCGGAGCGGGTCGCTAGTACTTTATAGAAAAATACCAAAATAGGTAAATATTATATTTTTTACAGATATGCGAACGAGCTCTGGGTCACGTGGGGTTCAGCTTATTTGTAATGTGACTGTACTTACCTATATTATTATGTATCTAATTAATTACTTACCTAAATAGGTACATAAGTTGTGTTAGTTGACAAAATGTTATTGGCTAGGGAACTCGTGTTTTGGTACGTACCACTAAATAACTTTTAGAATTTAAATACGGTAGAAACTAAACATTTTATATGGATATCCAAAATTATATAGAGTGCATAAATTGTGCGGTAAGGCGTTCATTATTTTTTGGGCAGTATTTGACCACTAGCTCACTCGATGGTAAGTGACGATGCGGGTTAAGATGAAGCAGGCTTTAGTAAGTCAAAGTCAAATTTCTTTATTCATTTCGATGCTCTTGTATATATACATTAATCACATTGAAACGTCTTAAAAACTAAGTTAGGATGTGTGCCTACGGAACGCGCCCACCAATGAGAAGAAGTCACAAGAAACTCATTGGGTTTTTTTTCATGTGATCATGCTCACAAAGGTCAATATTACAAATATTTGAAGGTATTATATGAAATGGACCAATTAAAATCACATCCATGGATTTTTATCATTAAGATACGAAGAGGTATTCATAGTATGCCTTACCGCACAATTTATGCTTTATTAAAGTTTTGAAATTATTAATGGACATGTAAATTTATTATAATAGAGCACACATGTACTATTAAACGACTTGCTTATTTTCCGGAGCCTACTACCGGGCAAGTTCAGCTCATCCCTATTTCTTAAGTTGAAACTATGAATATCAGGATTTTTGTGAACGTAGAGCAAGTTTTCGTAAATATATTGTGAATAGAGCGTTAATATTGGGAAACGAAATATATAAGTGGAGGACGCTGGCAGTGAAACGCCAACTTCATTAAAGAACGTCAAACCATGAATATTCCTTTACTCGCTCAGCCAGTTTGAATATCATACTTACTTTTTTTTAATTTATTTTGACAGCGTCTTGGTAGGCACCGTCTTTGGAGACCTGACGTTCCCTCCAGGCTTCAAATTTGGAGTCGCATCTGCAGCATATCAAGTTGAAGGAGCTTGGAATGTCAGCGGTAACTATATTGGCATTTATATCTGTAGATAATTTATAAGCGCCATACCAATTTTGGCTGTTCAGGGTGCTATAGAGATATGACTTAGAAAGAGACTTGCCCAGAACCTATACCACGGAACACTTTTACTCCTAGACCTATACCGTGCCATAAACGTGTCACTCAGTTCAAGTACCTAGGTCATGTGGTTGACGAACACCTATCAGATAAATTGGATGTTGAGCGGGAGCGCAGGGCCTTGACAGTGCGAAGTAATATGTTGGCCCGCAAGTTTGGTAAATGTTCGATGGCAGTAAAAATAAGTTTGTTTAAGGCCTACTGCCAATCGTTCTACACCTGCTCTTTGTGGACTAACTACACGCTGCGCGCTGTGAAGACCCTGCAGGTCCAGTACAACAATGCTTTCAGGTTGCTGATGGGGCTGCCTCGCTTCTGCAGTGCATCATTGATGTTTGCAGAAGCTCACGTGGACGGCTATAATGCCATTATTAGAAAAAGAGCGGCATCAATGATGGCTAGAGTGAGGAGCAGCGATAATCGGCACCTGAAGGCATTGGTGGAAAAAATTGATAGTCCCATATGGGGGCATTGGATTCAGGTCCATATTAAATAATTATTGATTTCACCTCTGTTCTTTTACTAACATAGTTTGTAAGCTCTTTGTATACTAACACATGGACAAGTAGTCTGATAATAAATGAATTATTATTATTATTATTATTATATACCGTCTCACTTCGGTCGACCATGTCCAGAAGAAAGCACTAGTCAATACTTTTTAAAATCTTTTCGAGGCTTCCATTTGAGAGGTCCAAACCAAAATTACGCACTATACCTTATCGACCTTTTTGCTCCTACTTTGTTTTTCATATGCCAGTCTGGTGCGGTCTCATATCGTAACATTTTTTTTTACTCTTATAAATAAGCTTGCATTTAACCTAATCTCACCTGATGGTGTAGCGACGATGAGGTCGAGGATCTAGCATCTAGGAAGAGAACGGCATGCCTGGACAACATGATGGAATGCAATTACTTGGTACCATGACTTTTTCCAAGGGGTTATGCTGACCTTTCTTATTTGTTTACAGGCAAAGGTGAAAACATATGGGACCGATTTACCCATACTAATCCAGATAAGATATTGGATAGAAGTAGTGGAGATGTAGCCTGTGACTCTTATAACCTCTGGAGACGGGACATTGAGATGCTTGAGGAGTTAGGAGCACATTTTTATAGGTATAACACCGGGACAAATGAAATCTATACATATAAAATCTGACACTGACTGACTGAAGGATCAACGCACAGCCTAAACCGCTAATCGTAGAGACCTGAATCTTGGAGGGTGTGTTCTTTGTATGACGTAGGCATCCGATAAGAAAGGATTTTCCGAAATTCTACTCCTAAGGGGGTGAAAAAGGGGGGCAAAGTTTGTATGGGACAATGTGATTTCTTGGTCCAATCTATTTTAAATTTTGGACTTCTACGCGACGTCACGGGCAAAAGCTAGTATAATAATAATAATTGGCCACTCCATGCTATTTAGGGAGCTGCTGTGCCTGGAACATAATATTAAATGGAGAATAGGTTTACCTAGAACCTATACCACCCCCTTAGCTTAGTCGACATTGCTCTGCTGTGCCTGGCAGATGTATCAGATGGAGTAGGCTTGTCCGAAACTTATACCACACTCTCAGCTCTTGACTATGTCTAAACGAAAGAACTCGCCCATACGTCTGGAGCAAACCAAGTTGGCGGTTCCATCACGATGTTCCCTCTTTTACCGTAAGAGCAATGTTAATTATTTTTTTAAGCTATTGCATAGCTTTTATCGCGGACTTTGAGCGCGGTGACCGAATCAAGAAATTCCGTAAAAAAACCTAACACCCCCCACTCCGCCTACCATGTAGCTCGGCCGAGCGTTCGCTTAACGTGTATGTATATGGTACGACTTTACGCAGCTCGCACGATGCAATAGCTTTACCGGGGTAGTCCCCGAGAGCCCCACGTTTTTTTGTTAGATAAATCTACTGGAGTACGGCCAGCCAGGACTAAACATAAAAACATTATACAAAGCTAATTCCATTTTGTTTATGTTTGCTTGTCCAGGTTCTCTATATCCTGGTCACGTCTCTTGCCCAACGGTTTCGCAAATGAAATCAGTGAAGATGGCAAGAAGTATTACAGTGATTTAATAGATGGACTCCTGGAGAAGGGTATAGAACCCATTGTCACAATATTCCATTGGGATCTCCCACAAATTCTACAAGATCTTGGTAAGATCAATCAAAAAGTAAAGCATTGTAGCATTCTAGGGAACAGTGAAATATATGACTTACTAAAAACCCCACCAGGTTCTCTATCTCCACGCACTGTTGGGGTCCTGAGATGTGTACAGCAAATATAATGTTTTGTTTTTTTTTACCTTTTGAGGCATGGAACCCTAAAAATAAGGGATTAAACAATATCCGCGTACCCTTATAAGACTTCACAGTTCACTTTGAGCGATAAGGCCGCAATTTGTAACACTAACAATTTTTTATAAATATTTTATATACCAAATTTTAAAATGGTATTTGCAATCTATCTAAGTTTTTTCAGCATCAGAATACGAAATTGAGTAGTTTGACTACGTGGAAATTTATGCCTTTTGGACAAAATAGTTTGACCAGAAAGTTTGATCAACAGAAAGTATTCAGTACCAAGTTATTCCCTTTTTCCAGGTGGTTGGACAAATCCCCTAATAACAGACTGGTTTGCTGACTACGCTCGAGTGGTGTACTCTCTCTACGCCGACCGCGTCAAAACCTGGATCACTCTGAACGAACCGATCGTCTTCTGCGACTTGGCGTACAATAATGGTGAAATTGCACCTGGTATTCTGGAGGCTGATGTTGGAACCAACTTGTGTAATAAGAACGCTTTGATAGCTCATGCTAGGGCTTGGAGGATCTATAATGAAGAGTTCAAAGCTAAATACAAAGGTAATTCATACGCAGTGAAGGTTTACTTTATTAGCCATTTTTATGGTTGTTAATTTGTCAGAGTAGTGTTTTAGTAGTCTAATAGTTGGAGTTGTTGGGTAATTCCTGTATGGCCTCGAATCTCGTTCCAAATGGAGACAAACAGAAATCAAAATCAATCGAGCAAACAATCGCCATACGACTTTTTTCTACTTTTATATCTTATTGTCTACGTAAAAGCTACCTGCATGACAAGTTTCAAGCTTTCCACCGTAAAAAGAACTAAGGAAACGGACAAATGGTTTTAACTTTTTTATTTTTGGTTCTACGACTGAAAGTTACTTTATAAAAGTTGTAGATAGGTAATGTTATTTGCAACAAAAAATGTTAACTGTTTTTTTTGGGAGACCTGTTATATTTTTTCAGATATGGTACCATAAATTTTTTAACCCCTTTTCCAAGATGGCGGCCGTGGGACATGGGCTACAATCCCTCAAACTTAGAGTTAACTTTAAATTGACCCCCCTTGACAACTAGAAAATTAAATCGTGTCCTCTGACAAACGCAGCCCCAAATGTAACTTTTCAATGGACTAAACTAACATTGTCGACATGGACGCAAAAAACGTCCAAAACAGAAACAAAAGTCAATCGAAATATCACTATATAGTATAAAATAAAGTCACTTTTCGCCGTCCCTATGTCCCTTTGTATGCTTAGATCTTTAAAACTACGCAACGGATTTTGATGCGGTTTTTTTAATAGATGGAGTGATTAAAGAGGAAGATTTTTAGATATAATACATGCATAATACAGCCGTGCGAAGCCGGGGCGGGTCGCTAGTTATAGATATCGGAATATTGTAGTTTCGAAGAAAGTTTGACGTCCAAACTTTGACACGGTTCGATGTTATGACCTTGGAATAAGTTCAGTCCAATTGTGAATCTGTCCAGCTGCTACTAGACCTTTTTTTCTGCTATTTTTTATTTTGGACGCCATAATTATCAACAAACTAACTAAATGGAAAGATTTTGAGAACCATTATTTACGTTTATAAACAAATGGCGTGGTGACAGACATATAGACGGACGGACAGACGGTGAAGTCTTAGTAATAGGGTGTTATAGGGTCCCGTTTTTTTTTTGATCAGCATATATAAAGCGCAGTAGAATTTGAAATCTCCGAAGTAAGTAGGTTTTTTTCCTCTCACCGCGTTAATCGACCACTTCTTCAAAGAGTAAGAAACATTAAGGAAGGGGTAAACACAAAAGATCCCAATGGGTCGAAGTGTTGCTAGCTATTTGTCAGCCCTCGATATACAAGATAAGATAAGATAGTTAAGGTGCAGTTTCACAGCAGTATTTTTAGAAAATGCTCATGCTTTTCGTATTTTTAGGTGAAGTATCCATCTCAAACCACGCCTTCTGGTATGAAGGTCTTAATCCAGAAGACGAACCCCTCGCTGAACTGGCACGACAGAATGCGGTAAGTAGGTATAAGACAATAATCAAATAGTTTTGGGTTCAAATCCCGCCGTGGAGTTATTTGTATCATCAATTGTTTCTTGTTCTGGGTATTTTGTTTAGACTAACATAAGAGGAATTGTTTGCATTGAATGGGCTCCGAAACTACTGGACCAATTTTGATGAAACTCGGTATGAGGATACACCGATTCATTGGAAGTGTCATAGGATAATTTTTATTTCGAAATTCTCACTGGATTGGGAGTTACGCGGGTGAAACTGCAGAGCGCTTTTAGTAACATATTTGGGTACAATCTGGCAACAAAAGAATAGACTCAGTGTAGAGTTCAAAATTGTTTGTTATTAGAATATTTTGCCCCTGAAGTAGGACTTTTAAGGTCATGCTTTAGTTTAAGCTTAAAGTCCTTCAATTCAAGCAGGAGTTTGCTTGAATTGAAAACATGTTTAATAATAGCAATTTTTGTACTCTACGATGGGTCTGAAAGTATATCGCCGACTGTACGTATTCTATCAGGTGCTGGACCACCATAACACAAGCCATAGTTGCTTAGCTTAGTCCTAGATAACCTTGTGTGCAATGACTTGTAAAAAAGAACAAATTAACAATTTCTTATTTAAAGCTATCGGAGTTCACGATTTAATACAGGTTTGAACTTTGGCAAAGTTATCTGGATTTCGGAATATTTTGATGATTAATTTATGTAGGTAATCATTTTAATACCTAATTAGGTAGTTGCTGAGGGGCATTCAATTGAATACTTTTGCGCTGCCGGGTGCAAAGGCCTTTAGACACAACATGCCTGTAACTTAAAATGCAGCGGTTCATTTTGAGACTCATTCCTATCGATAGAGGTCATTATGACCAACAAATAATGCCTTGACACCGGATCGCTAAAGTGTTTTGGAAACGGGGTATTAAATAAACCGCGGAAAAAAATCACTATGCCAAGCTCCTACACTAAAAATGTCCGGACTCTTTTAATAAATTTTAGTTGTGTCGAACAATCTGTCAAAAGGCAACCAAATTTAGTTTGACGGCAAAACCAAATTGAATATAAAAATGACTTAACTTATTTTAGTCGTATTTTAGTTAGGTTAAGTTAAGTCGTCGTGTTATACCGAATCGACACCATTATCATGTTATGTAACATATTATCTTGTTGTTTTGTCTTTATTATCTTTTGCACTAATTAAAAGCTGACCGACTTATAATACGACTTACCTAGGTACTTACACTCATCTATCTAATATACCTACTTATGTAAAAATCACATTAAGGCCAGTGTGAGGCTGTAAATTTCCATACAAAAAGCGGTAACGTTTTCCCCCCCATATACGAAGTGCGATTTTGATAATATTTGAAAATGTTCTAGATCTAATGGAAAACTAGGTTTAACCGTTTTTATTTTAAAGAAATATTGCCTAAGATAAAAGTTAAGTATTAGTATTTGAATATCTATATTTTTGACTTAAAAACTTCATCGAGCGTTTTAATTGTTTTTTAATTAAGTAACTAAAATGAATTACCAAAAAATAAAAATGTATACATCTAGAATAAGATGCAGTGAATTAAATGAGATCCAATTTATTTCATTTTGTGAAGGATAAAGGGCGTAAAAACGTTACGGTCCGCAACATTATTTGAAAGCAAAATGAAGGCAATTACGTCTGAACTTAAACTGAGAAAGTCATTATGTCATTTTTGAAAATACCTACTCGCGCCGCGTATCAAAAACTCATGATTATCTTTAAACGTGTTAAAAACTTATTATAATTTATACAAATGCTTACTGCACACCGCGGAAAAATATGTACCTACCTATTTGTCTTTAGTTATAAAATATCTGCTTTCGATTTTAGAGCCTCCTTCTTTTTCGATGTTGGTTAAAAACACCTTGTTGTTAACAAAACACTTCAGCAACATTCGAGTACTTCTAATAAGATCAAGTACTTATTAGTAATTTCAAAATAATATTTTTGATAAATACAGGGTAAATATTTTAAAGGAAAAATGAGCCAACAAAAAAAAAAACAATGGTTATTTGTGAAGTCGGTTAATTTTACGTGATAACGTCATAAGAAAACATTGATAGTAACCATATCAACGATAATACGTTGCTATGGTTACCTTGTCAATTACGCTCACGTTCCCGTAACATTACACCTTTTGTGAGTGCAGTACGGTCACAGTAAGAACAGGGTGTTTGGTAGATGGTGAACTAATTTGCCATATGTGACAGAATAGTCTTCTTTCTACTTGTCATACCTTCGCAGCCAGAAGTCGGTTAAAGCCATAAAAATTCCATTTAAAAAAAGACGAATTTTGAATCTCTTCTTTTTTGATGTCGGTTAATAAAAACTCGTCCGACAAAAAACTCGTCCGACGAAAAGTTCGTCCGACAAAAAACTCGTCCGACAAAATACTCGTCCGACAAAAAACTCGTCCGGCAAAAAACTCGTCCGACAAAAAACTCGTCCGACAAAAAACTCGTCCGACAAAAGACTCGTCCGACAAAAAACTCGTCCGACAAAAAACTCGTCCGACAAAAAACTCGTCCGGCAAAAAACTGGTCCGACAAAAAACTCGTCCGACAAAAAACTCGTCCGACAAAAAACTCGTCCGGCAAAAAACTCGTCCGACAAAAAACTCGTCCGACGAAAAACTCGTCCGACAAAAAACTCGTCCGACAAAATACTCGTCCGACAAAAAACTCTGGACTGGAAAAGGATTGTCAACACAATCAATAAAGTTCAATTTAGATTTAAACAACTTCTCCCGTGAGAATTTTGTGTGACGTGAGAATTTTGTGTGACGCTTTTGTAAAATTTCACTCTCATCATTTTTTCATAACGCGCCTAAAGAAGTATAACTTCAAAAAGATATCTAACGCAGTGCATAATCCTTTCAAATGATAAAGTGATAAGCCATAAACAAGATCAAATCTTAAGAGGATGACATACCACTCCATAAAACAAGAAATAGCTCTTCTCTTAGGTGTAACTTTATTATTTGTGTTCATTATAAGTCAGGCTTGTATTTCTTCTTCCTATTCTACTTCCTACTAATATTATAAATGTTAAATTTTTGGATTTTTGTATTTGGGGTTGTCCCCCTTGTTGTGGATTTAAACCTTAGATTTAGACATAGTTTTACGCGTGAACTATCGCTATAGATTTTATGGAACTACTGAACCGATTGAAATAAAATTCGCTAAGTAGATAGCTAGAAATCTGGATTAACATAATATAGGATGCCTTTTATCCCGTATTACCGCGGGATAGGGACTTACACGGGTGAAATCGCGGGGCGCAGCAAGCAGTAACTTTATTTAATTTTTAAATCATTTCAAAGTTGGGTTCCTTTGCGCCAGGAATGTCTCGGGGCGGTTTGCTAGATTAAGTTTGTATCAGTTCAATAAAAACATTGATTGTTTTTTTTTCTCTTTACTTATTTGATTTTACTATAACTTTGTGTTTATGATTACTAAATTAATACCTACTTATCTATAGTTTGTTTTCAAAATTTAGAGCAAACTTTAAAAGTTATACCATTTTGAAATAATAAACCATGTAGCGTTTAAAATACAAACTAGTGATGACATCAATAACATAACAATGTTTGCAATTGTTGCAATTTAAGGGATGAAAACATGTTCTGGAACGAAAATTCCATCAAAAAAATCACATTAGTATGTGATCCTCTTTATGCATACGCCTTATCGCAAAAAGAAAACAAATGTTTTAGATAAAAAAAACCCAGGGAGATCTTATTTATCTATTTTGAGAAATGATGCATTAAGATAAGATTTCTTACGTTATTTGATAGGACGGCTTGAGAATTGATGCATTATGATAGGTAAGATAAGATATTAATGTTATTTTTGTTAGGACGGTATTGTAGTAAAATAAAAACACATAAGCCTCCCTTTTGGCTTCGCCGTAGTCGAGTAATAATATACAAACATTTTAAACATTACATTTAATTTTGTATACAAAACTCTATACAAAATTAAATGTAATTGACGAAATAAAATTAACTTTTTAAGCTCACACGATGTGTATTCATAGTTATTTATCTATACTAATATCAAAAAGAGAGTTTGTTTGTTTGTGCTAATCTCAGGAACTACTGTTTCGAATTGATTTTTTTTTGTGTTAGATAGTTCATTTGTGGAGAAAGGGTATAGGCAGGTATAGGCTATTTTATATTTCGATATTCCTACGGGATCGGGAGATACGCGGGTGAAACCGCAGAGCACTGCTAGTTTTGAATACAAATCGTGTGAGCGAGTAAACATCTCGCGACCATGACTATTGCAATATAGTCGAAACGTCAAAATATCACTATCACTACTCACTACATAGTATGAAACAAAGTCGCTTTCTCTGTCCCTATATCCCTATGTATGCTTAAATCTTTAAAACTACGCAACGGATTTTGATGCGGTTTTTTTAAATAGATAGAGTGATTCAAGAGGAAGGTTTATATGTATAAATACATGCATAATATAGCTGTGCGAAGCCGGGGCGGGTCGCTAGTTACTTATAAATATGCAATTAACACAAGGGAAAATCTAATAGGTAGGTACCTACTTATATAAAATTCTCGTGTCACAGTGTTTGTGTCTAAACTCCTCCGAAACAGCTTGACCGATTGTTATTTTTTTTTGGGCTACTTCTGTGCACCGTAACAAACAACTTTTGATCTACGGCTTTTGAAAATTCGAAAAAAAATTAAAATTTTGTGGTTATGTAAATTCGAAAAATAGCAGATTTTTTAAAAACACATGTCATTCAGGCAAAGAACAGTAGATAAAAGTTAAAAAATAAGTAAAATTTTAAGGTTAATGACCTCTCCGTGTAAGTAACAGCTGAATTTCAGGTAAACCTAACCTCAAAATCTTCAAAAAAATGTTTGAATTTCCAAAAGTCGTAGAACAAAAGTTGTTTGTTTAGGTGCACAGAAGTAGTCCTCAACGGCTTGCTAGTATAATTACCAATAACCCTGTATAATTATCAGTAGATATACATGTACCTATCTAGTATATATAGGCGGAGGATTATTTCTTAGGTCAAAGAAACCTTTTTAGAGTTCTGCACCCAAAGGGTAAAACAGGACCCTAGAGCTTTTACTAAGACTCTACTGTCTGTCTGTCACCAGGCTGTAGCTCACGAACCGTCATAGCCGGACAGTTGAAATTGTCACATAATATGATGTAGGTAGTAGGTTTTTCTGTTTTCGCTATAACAACAAATACTAAAAAACAGCAGGCTAATCCACAAATCGTCGGAAGGCAACCGAAACGAAAAATTTTGCTGCTCTCTCACTCCCGCAACTTTTAACTGTTGCTGTCTTTGTCTTTTCAGTTTTATTCGTTTCGGTAGCCTTCCGATGTTTTCTGAATCAGCCCGCAGAATATATTACTATAAAATTAATATATCATATATTATTATAAAGTAACCATACGTGCGACGCGTACTTGACCGGTTTTTTGTGCTTTAAACTACAAGATTTTTTTTATTTTCCAGATCGGCAGATACTCCCATGCTATTTACAGCAAGGAAGGTGGATGGCCACCTTCCATTGACAAGGCCATGGCAGAGAACGCCAAGAAAAAAGGTTTCATCGCCAGGTCTAACTGGCCTTTGTTTACTGATGAAGAAATTAAATTGATTAGAGGTGAATATTTATGTGAAATAGGTATATTGTGTCACGAGGGGGTAAAGTATTATGATTTCCGAGTGTAAGTAGGTACATTTATGGAATGAGCCGACGGTGTGGGCTGTTGTTCACAAGAAGGAAATTATATAGATTTCGTAAGGGGATGATAGATAGATAGATAATTTTATATAGTAGGTAGGTACAACACAGTAAGGAATATAAAACATGATAATAATAATATACAAAGCAAAGTAAAGTAATAGCTATAGAGTACAAGTAGCACAAATGGGCGGCCTTATCGCTGAAAGCGATTGCCTACCTACCATCGCACTTAGCCGAGTTTTTTTTAACTTTCATAGAATTTGTAGCACAAAAATAACATTACTAAAATTGCATACTTTAATATTTAAAATATTAAATGAGGAAGTAAAATAAAAAATAATATAAAAATCCGACAGCTTATGGACTGCATTCACAAGCCACGCAATTGAAAAATAAAGCTTGAATGTCGCTTTTGTATGAAGATTTGTTCATTTGTGGCCATTCGAGTTTACAAATCCTGCTAGATATTTCCATTAATTTAAAGTTTTTCGGTGAACGGGAAAGTTAAGTACAAAACGGATAAAATGTCTGCTTCAGCGGGCCGAAAATGATACTTTTCTGCACAGGTAAAATTTTACTAAACCGGATATTCTGTAAATAAATTATGCCATATTTTTCAGGAACTTTCGACTTCTTTGGCCTCAACACGTATACTAGCCGGCAGGTTCGAGCGGCCCGTCCTGGAGAAGATCTCAAACCTTGGCCATTTGGTGATGCTCCGGATCTCGATTTGAAGTTGCTGCAACATCCTGATTGGGCGCCTACTACATCTTCGTGGAATTTTGTAAGAAAATCAAAAATCATAATTCATAATTCATATATTGCGAGTAAGGGTACATAGTATTTGGTGTTATAGAATATAGTTAAAGAATCACCTTACTCAACCGTAGGGCATGCAATTAAGGTTTGTAGCGTTTACGTTAACATTTAGCAAGATAATGACACAATTTCATACAGATGTTAAATTACAATTTATTTTATGTAATAACTAGTTCATGTCAGTCCAAAAATTAAAATTAGCTTAGCTAATGTTCAACTGTATGGCAAAGGCCTCAGGGATTTACTTCGGATATTCCATGCAAAAGAATGTTCTAAGGCATTTTGGTTTCCCTTCACGATATTCTACTTCGCGACTTTAACAGTGGGACAGGACGAAAGTCCCAGCGTTCTCCGACAGTCGTTTCACCTTTGGACTGATCGCCGATAGGACGTTTCATTTCTAAGAGATTCGCTGTCAAAATCATACCCATGCGACGTTTCGCCGGACGCATTTACATGTAGACCTGCATAAAGAAATCCATCCAGTGGTTTGGAAGATAATAATATGAATATTTGAAGTAAGTTAATAATATAGTAATGTACCTATACTTAATCACATTTTCGTTTTTTTTCCCAGGTGAATCCAAAAGGTATCCACGACATATTAGTCTGGATAAAGGAACAGTATGGAGACGTGCGGATCCTGATCACGGAGAACGGTTACCCTAACCATGGTGGACTTAATGATGAAGACAGGGTCAAGTTCTACAGAGATTATTTGGAACAGGTCAGAGGATCTTTAATTTATAATAGGTTCAAAGTTTTGACTGAATACTGACTGGATAGATCGGGCTAAAATTTAGAATATAGACAGCTGATTAGCGTCAGAATGGCAGGTTGCCTGTGCCGTATGGCACTAACAGTATATTCAAGAATTGCTAAATAAATTGCAAAATTGCATAAAAAGTTCTAAGAAATTAAAAAAATAAAATGACCGGCCATTCTGACATTAAAATGGCTAGTCATTTTATTTTTTAATGCCATTCTGACGCTAATGTTATAACACAGGCATAATATGCCAAGCACAGGCAATTATGCTAAGTAGGAAAGGATTTTGAAAAATTTAATTACCTACCTACTATGCGGACGAAGTCGCTGGTAATAAGGTGGCACTTGTTACCTGGGCCCTTGTTACCTGCGGGTAACAAGGGCCACTAAAAGGTTTTTCCAAAAACTAATATTAAACAAGAAAAATAAACGAATGAATTATTTTTTATATTAACAATTAATCAATTATTTACCTAACTTATCTATTTTAAAGTTTTTACGAAATATTAAGTTTTAAAATTAGGATGGCAGATGGCCCTTATAACCCGCAGTACCTTATTATATTATGAGTGTGAAAGTTTGTGTATTCGTTCGGGATTCTACTTTAGACCTTTACTCCGCTTTGTTTACAAAATAGTGACCTCGCCGTAAAAACATTATTTTAATCCCTGATGATACAATCTGAGCAAAATCTAGATTAATTCTACATTCTATCTTCATAGTTACATCTTTTGCAGGTGTTGCTAGCTATCAAAGAAGGAGTCAACGTAACTGGCTATACAGCGTGGACTCTCATGGATAATTTCGAATGGATGGATGGATACCAGTAAGTAATATACAGGGTGATTTTTAATAGGCCTTCATGGCGATAATTACGTAAACTAAAAGAGATACGCTAAAAAATGCTGAAAGAAGTTAGGTGCCTGATTTTAACAAAAATTCAAACTAGGTAGGTACTTAGATCATTATATTATTGGTAAAGCCAGGAATCGATCCTGTTAATTTTGCATAAAAAAACTTTATTTTTGAAGTGAAAACTTCTTATGGCGCGTTGGGCACTTTTGTGGGTGAGTATTTTCAGCCGTTCTCGCGACAGACTTTCTCGCGACAGAGGAGATTTTACACAGATATACAGTTTTTTAATTTGGCTGTGAGTGTATTAAGACGTACATATGGTATTTTTTAACGGACGACTATTGACGGACGACAAATGTCGGACGACTATTGACGGACGACAAATGTCGGACGACTATTGACGGACGACAAATGTTGGACGACTATTTGTAGGACGACAAATGTCGGACGACTATTTGTCGGACGGCAAATAGTCGTCCGACAATTTTTTTTTTTTCATCTAAAACTCTTTTTGCGTATGTTCTCGCGACAGATGAGATTTTACACAGATATACAGTTTTCTGCCTGCACTCCCGGAGTGCGCTGTTGTTTTTGTACTAATCGATAGTGTTGCTGATAGAGATCGATTTCTGGAAAAAAAAACATAGTAGGTATGGCAAATCAAATTATGAATTAGCTCATTTTTGTAGTTTTCTGTTCGGGTCTACCTAAAATTGGGCACATAGCCATTACCAAGAAAGAATTTTGGTTTTTTGTATTTTTTTTAAATTTAACCCATATGCAGACAAAGTCGCGGGTAAAAGCTAGTCTAAACTACTAAAATAAAGAGAAAAGATTGTTTTGTTTGTAACGAATATGCTCCGAAACTACTGGACCGATTTAGATGAAACTTGGTACGAGGATACATTAATTCATTGCGAATAACAAGTTTTGTATCCCGATATTCTAACGGGATCGGGAGATACGCGGGTGGAACCGCGGAGCGCTGTTGGTTCTACATAAATTCCTTTGTTTACAGATCAAAATTCGGTCTATACGAAGTTGACTTCGATTCTCCAGAAAAGACAAGAACACCGAAAGCTTCAGCTAAAGAATATGCAAGAATTATCAGAACAAACTCACTGGATGACAATACAAAGATAGATTTATAATAAAATATTAGGATTGAAATTAATTAAAATTATAAAGAGAAATAATGTATTTTTATTATTTTACTAGCTGCGCCCCGCGGTTTCACCCGCGTATGTCCGATCTTTCTCACCGTTTAAACCTTCCCTAGACCTCCACGAATAATTCAAGACCAAGATAAGATAAATCCGTTCAGCCGTTCTCGAGTTTTAGCGAGACTAACGAACAGCAATTGATTTTTATATATATAGACTAGCTGCCCTCCGCGGTTTCACCCGCGTAACTCCCGATCCCGTGGGAATATCGGGATGTAAGCTATCCTATCTCTCAAGTTGGATCGAACTGCACATGGTGTGCGAATTTTATTATAATCGGTTAAGTGGTTTAGGAGTCCATTGAGGACAAACATTGTGACACGAGATTTATATATATTAAGACGAGATTTATATATATTAAGATAAGATAGATAGATATAGATAGATGATTAGCTGTCTCGGCAAACGTTGTTTTGACATATAGAAAGATACTTAAAAAGGTATGTAATATTATGTAGGTAAGTGTTTTCATTTTCTTATTAGTGTAGTTTAGTAGTGTTAGACTACGTATGTGGTGTGGTAGTTATAGTTAAGTTAGTAGTTAGGTACCTAATTAGTATATTTTTTATTTTTTTATTAGGTAAATTGCATGTATAGTTGTGTAAAGGACCTCCAAGGTTTGCCAGGTCTTCTTGTCTCTCGCTAGTCTTGGCCATAGTCTGCCGGCTGTCTTTTCTACGTCGTCAGACCATCTATTCTGTGGTCTGCCTCTTTTACGTAGCAGCCAGGATTATACAATTAAAATACAGTATATGTTTTGGGTAATATTCGCAGTAAAAACAAGACAAATCACGCAAAATTGTATAATTTATTAACAAAAAACAGATTCGCAACAGAATATCACATTATTTTCACAACTTAAATCTTTTATAATAATATTTATGCACTTTGCTTTTCAAACATAATTCTCTTTAACGCCTTTAGAGCAGTGCCACCTATCGAGGCATAACGAAACTTATTGCTTATAATCCCTCATTTTTCTTCGTAGAAAAGGGGTTCTCACTTACATGGTTTTCGTTTTAATATATTTTGTCTTTTTTTTCACATATTCTAACATCGAACAAGCGAACATCGATCTTACAACTATGATTATAAGGCGCATTTTAAAATACACGCTAAGGAATTTATTTTTCCTTATACAATAATTAGCTTAATATTTAAATTGTATACTTGTTTTTGTACAAATACTGTTAGATGTGCTTAACTACGGTTTCTTTGGTGTTATCTTTGGGTTATTCCTTTCCATCCCCGTTTATCGACGCCCCCGTGGGGGTGAAAAGGAAAATAAAATCCTTTCCATCGCCACCTAACAATGTTTTTAAATCAGAAACAAAAGACGATCGTAATGCCAAATTAAACATAAAATGCTTTTTCCATTTCGATCGTCTTTTGATCTTGTTTTGGTCGTCTTTTGCTCCTATTTCAATCGTCTTTTGCTCCTATTTCAATCGTGTTTTGCTTCAGTTTCTATTTTAATCGTCTTTTGTTTCTGAGATCGTCTTCGTTACCGTTTCACACGTCTTTTATTTACGTTGAGTCCGCTTTTTTGTTTTAGTTTTGATCGTCTTTTTTTGCATCTAGTTTGACAACTTTATTAGGTAGCGTTAGATAGGAATATTATTCCTTTTTACCCCCATGAGGTTCGATAATTAGGGGTGGAAAGGAATAACCCTTATTTTTATGATTAAAACTTCACATATTTGTGCTTAATAACTGTGAAATTGTTAGCTTGAGTCAGCTATATCTATCTAATTTAGTGTAGTTTTATATTAATTAGAATTGTAAGCTATATACATGGAGTTTTTTTTCACCCTGTATACAGTGTGTTTTGAAAACTTGTAACCTTTTAGGGTACCTAACCGGACCTTCCCCAATAAAAAAATATAGTATTAGGAACTTTAAAACTTACTTAGGCACCGTAATTTACACTGGAATTAGCGTTATTTTTAATGTGGCAGCACAAATTTTTAACAAAGACACCGCTGCAATAATTATTTTGCTTTAGAACGAAAAATCCTTAAAATTTTAGGTAAATTAGAGATATTTTCCAGAACTGTAAGTATAATAAAATATATTTTTTATGTCAGGGGATACCTTCATGCATCTTATAAGGACTACGAGGTTTTCAAATCACACTGTATACATTTAAATATTAGAATATAGACACATAAGTCAAAATATCTATTGGACAGCACCCTAAGGTCTAGTAATTGTAAAAAACTACTTATAATTCGTGACTTTTTACTTAAAAAAAGCTAAGCTTTCGTTTATAATATGTAAACTATAGAATTTAAAATGAATTTTTGATAAAAAAATAAACCGACTAATATTATAAATGTGAAAGTTTGTGTGTTTACGCAAAAAATACATGATTATAAATCTAAGACTCTGATTTTTCTACACTACACCAATAAGCTTTTGCTATATTGTTTACTATTGAAGTTGTTAAAAAAAAGGCACAATCGCAGACCTGATAGTTTGGCTGCAATTGCGAAGTTCAGACTGAAATCAAAATTTCACTAATAGGTAATGAGGTCCCTCACCCCCCCAGCAACCGATGATCCACCCACCTTGTTACACCGTGTATGTTTATGATGGAGTTTTTCAGCGAAACTTTTAAACAAGAGTCGAGTTTTAATTGGAAATACTCTTTAAATCGTCTTTTGACGTGACTTGATATCGTCTAATAAATTGATGGAACACCTGCATTCACAAAAAAGTGTCTGACGAAATATTGTGTGAGGTTATGCGTCCGTTCCCGTTAGGAAACAGAGTATTTAATAATTATATCGCTCATCTGGGCTTGTGTTATGGTGACTAGTAACGAATAGAAGAATTATATAAAGGATAAAATATATATTTCATCAACTGGCAGACAGATAGCGCTATATTAAAAATGTATGAAGAAACCACCGGACAGTTTTTCTGCCAGCTGAGAGAAAAAAAAGAGAAAAAAGTATATACTTCACTACATAGTATAAAATAAAGTCACTTTTCGCCGTCCCTATGTCCCTATTTCCCTTTGTATGCTTAGATCTTTAAAACTACGCAACAGATTTTGATGCGGTTTTTTTTAATGGATAGAGTGATTCAAGAGGAAGGTTTATATGTATAATACATGCATAATATAGCCGTGCGAAGCCGGGGCGGGTCGCTAGTATATTAATATAGAAAAAAAGAGATAGGGAGTCCTGGAGTAACAAAGGCTACTAGACTTACGCGTTCGAAGCCGTGGGGCGAAGCTATATTCTTCTGAACTGGCAAGCGACACGAATGAGGCCGCGCGCCATAACTCACCACTGGTGTCGGCCTCATCTGTGTCGCTGACGTTCCCGCGTATTCAACCCAAAGGGTAAAAACGGAACCCTATTAATAAGACTTCACTGTCCATCTGTTTGTCACCAGGCTGTATCTCATGAACCGTGATAGCAAGACAGTGGAAAATTTCACAGATTATGTATTTCTGTTACCGCTATAACAAATATTAAAAATCGAAAAAAAAAACATTAAGTGGGACTCCTATACAAAATGGTACGGAACCTTTCGTGCGCAAGTCCGACTCACACTTGGCCGGTTTTTTCAAACTATATTTAATAAGCTCTTATATTTACATTAAAGCCGTTTAGTACGTACTTGCAAAATATATCATAAGGCAACATTATTTTGTTTGTTTTTCCAAATTTTTTAATTATAGTAAAAATATCCCCCACTTTTTTTTGGGGTACCAAATGTGAGAGTATTTGAAAAAACACTCAAACTTTTACATTTATAATATCAATTCGAAGTACTTTTCACACCTTCAACTCTATAATCTACAGCCCTTGTAATAACGTAAAGCAAGTTATTGAATTCCAAGGGAAATATTGTAGTATGAAACTCCCAAGGCAGATAATTTTTTATGAAAACTCTCAAGGGAGATAATTTTGTATTAAACTTCCAAGGGAGATAATGTGTAAAACTCCCAAGAGAAATAATCTCTTATAAAACTCCCAAGGGACTGAATTTTATATGAAACTCCCAGGGAGATAATGTTGTATGAAACTCCCTAACTGATAGGACTTAAAGTGTTTTATGGAACATTGAAATTAGTATGAAAACTCACATAATGCCATTCACAAAGAAGGCATTGGATTGGTCTACAAAAATCTAATACGCTACGATTTTGACGTAAGCTCTCAGCAAATAGGTTTACCTCTTAATTGTTAACAGTCTGGCTTTTATTCTCTCGCAGACAGTGTGAAAAGTAGAACATGCATCTCGAAATAAAACATGTCTTCGTCTTGAGCGGCTTGAACACCTCACTTCACTCCGGACTCTACATACATCGAGTCCCTCGTTACGCTCAGGGTCCAATATACCACCCGTGACGTAAAACATAACTTTACTCCCTTGGTGCATAATCTACGATTATATCTAGATACTATAACAGAATATGGTAACATTAAATAATATTATAATAATCACAACAATCATGATATGACGAATAAAGTTTTAGGCCTAAAAGTCGTTTTTTTTTTTGCATTTTACAAAATATTCATAAATTCAGTGCAGTAAGCTTATACTAGGCATTTTTAGAAATATTTTCAAAGAAAAATACATCTTCAAAAACTGTGGGTAGCTTGTAGTGGTTTTAGCACCTGCACGCGGTGAGGAGGTCGCGAGTTCTGGCCGCGGTGTAATTTTTGTTGATGCAATTTTCTTTGAAAATATTTTTATTTGTTAAATTGATATTGAAAACTAATACATAAATAGTTAAAGAAAGGGGTTGTTATATTTTAACATGGTAAACGATCAGCTAATGTTTTTTAGTTGCGCGGCCACTTATAAAAAACCTATGGCTACAGGCCATTCAAACAACAAATGCCATGTAACAAAAACCTCGTTAGGTGTCATGTTTCTCCTGTTATGTAGCATATAAAATATCTTATGAGTTTGGGGAAAACGAAACACTATTCTAGAGGAATAAGGTATGTATTTGTACGGCACACAAAATTAAACTTAAGAGGAAAGGGTACCGGGGGCTCTTTCCATACAAACTATTACAAACGTAGTCGACTGTTTTCTCTCTGGATAATGACACTAGGGCAAATATTTTTGGTGCATAAAACTTAAAACTGCCATGACCATGCATATTTTTTTTAATCTCGATAGTTGTCAAACCGGTATATCGCTTAGCAACATATACCATATTGCTAGGCAACACCAGCGACGTATCTATTACCATTCCATTGAGACTCCATAGCGATTCTATTGTGATGTTATTAAAACTTTAGCAGAATACCAAATAAAGTCACAATATAATGACAATGGTAAATCCATTAATGCAAAATAACAGAATAAGGCCCCTGGTACTTACCGCACTTCGGGGTCATTAAACGCGCTTTTTGATTTAGATTGACCGGTCGAGGGGCTTAATATGTCTCGAAGCAATACTGCGCGTACTTACCATAATACCCAACGTCAACGCTCTTGGCGTGACGATCGTCGCGATGATCGTGACTATGACGAACCTCATTTTCGTCTAAATAATGATGATAGACCTAAAGAAGGAAATAGGTCAAATCGACATAATCCTAGCCATCAGAAACATAATAAACCCTAATAAAAAGAAGTTACGTTTAGTTTTCGACGCTGCGACTAAAACGAATGGAGTGTAACTGAATGATTACAGTACGGGTTTGTGCCACAGCGAAGTACCGAGGACTCCCTCTACGACATGGTTCAGCGGATCAGGCATAATTTGTTGAATAAGCAAATCATGGCCCTAATTTCGCTGGACATAGAGGGGGCCTTGGACAACGCTTGCTGGACACAGATCCGTGCTCAATTGGAAATAAAGGGATGCCCAATAAACATTAGGAGACTCGTGGACAGCTATCTTCAGGACAGGAGGGTATCGGTGAGATACGCGGGAGAGTGGGGAAAGTCCACCAACAAGGGCTGTGTACAGGGCTCCATAGGGGGGCCTCTTTCTTGGAATATTCTCTTAGACCCTCTCCTCTGCGATCTCGCCGATGCCAATATTTACAGCCAGGCATTTGCTGACGACATCGTTCTGATCATCGAAGGAAACAGTGCCCACGAAGTCACCCAAAAAGCCAACGCTGCTCTCGCCGTGGTCAGTAGCTGGGGGAAGTCGAACAAACTAAGATTCGCGCCACAAAAGACCAAGGCTATGGTAATAACCAACAAATTAAAGTTCGACACCCCTAGGCTGACCATGGCGGGAGAACAAATAGAGATGGTGAAGGAGATGAAGATACTGGGGTTGATTGTCGACGACAAGTTGACATTCAACCCCCACATAAGATACATATGCAAAAAGGCAATAAATATTTATAAAGGGGTAGCCAGAGCGGCAAAGACAACGTGGGGGCTGGATCCGGAGGTGATTAGAAGGATGTACGTCGCGGTAATAGAGCCAATAATTTTGTATGCGTCGAGTGTGTGGGCCAAAGAAGCCCAGAAGTTAATTAGTAAGAAGGTGTTCGGGGTCGTGCAAAGAGGATTCGCGCAGAAAATTGCAAAATGTTATAGGACAGCCTCCCTAAACTCCGCCTTAATACTTTCGGGGCTGCTTCCTCTGGACCTTAGGGTCCAAGAAACATCCCTGCTTTATGAAGCAAAGCGTGGGAAACCAGGAAGTATTCAGGGGAAAAAAGGTGGAGCAAAGGGTGTCTTCATGGAGGCAGACCACCCCAGCAGTTGCAGAATGATAGGATTTGAATGTGTGGAGAATGCAGAAGAGGATGGCACAACGGCGAATGGGATTGTGAAGATCTATACAGTAGGCAGCAAACTGGAAGGAAAGGTAGGAGCCGCCCTGACATGTTGGAAAGGGCAGGCAGAAGTCCTTTCCCGAAAGTTTAAGTTGGAGCCATACTGTACGGTCTTCCAAGCCGAGCTGTATGCCATCCTCCAAGCAAGAGAATGCGTGATGGGAAAGGGATGGAAGGAGGCGGCCGTGCTCAGTGACTCGAGGTCCGTTCTCCAGTCGCTAGCTGATCCAGAATCGTCGCATCCGATCACTAAGGCGATACAAGGCAATCTGGCGCAGATCAAGGATAACGGACAAACTGTTACCCTGTTCTGGATCAGGGCCCACGTCGGGGTGATCGGGAACGAGAGGGCGGACCAGCGGCCCTCAAGTTAAAGAGCAAGTCGCACTATGACTGCTGTCCCATCTCTTTCGTCAAACGGCATATACGCGGTGAGACGAAAGCAGAATGGGACAGAAGGTATAGGAGCGAAACCACGACCGCTACAACGAAGGCATTCTTCCCAAGCGGGGAGGATGCCTTCGGTGTTGTGAGAAAAATGAAGATTGATCGAATGAGTGCGCAACTGCTGACGGGACATGGCGGCTTCTCTGCCTACCTCCATCGCTTCAAATGTAAGGACACCCCAGGATTCGTCTGCGATCCTAATGTTGAGGAGGACATCTTCCATGTCCTCCTAGATTGCCCTTTGCACGATTCAGACAGACACGACACACGCACACAACTACACATACACCTCAGCAGGCAGAATTTATGGGAGATTATGAGAGATGTAGACCAAAGAAATATATGTTTAAAATTTGCATTGAAAATTGTACATAAGGTAGTATTAAGAAATAAAACGTAACCAACTGTGATATTAGTAAATAAGTAAATTAAGTTCTGTGATATTAGTATGTAAGACTGTGGTTTTAGTATTTAAGTGACAACACTGTGATTTTGACTAGCCCGGGGAAAGTATAGATGTAAGTGAATTATTGTAAATGTGTAGTGTAATGTAATAATTATAATAGTAATAATAGTGTAATGTTAATTTTAAAATATGTAATTATAGTGTTATAATAGTGTAATGTAAAATTTACGAAAAATGTTTAAAATTAAAATGAATGCAAATGTAATAGTTGTAAGAAAATGACAAAAGAAATTGTAATAGCAGATAAGAATAATTGTAATCATCAAATGACAAAAGAACAACGCGCAAAAAGCGCCGAAAAGAGCTCAATAAATAAAAAAAAGTAAAACAAAAATCAATAATAACAAAGACCTGTTAAAAAACGGGGAGTAAGTAGCTCGCGGGCCGGGCCGTTAGCGCCCGGACAGGAAAAAAAAAACTGAATGATTACCTAATAAAGAGACCCGACCTACTTGCCTCGCTCTATGGTGTAATGTTAAGGTTCCAGGAACATGGATATGCGGTGTCAAGCGACATAAAGGACATGTTTCTTTAAATATATAGGGTTATTTGTAATTATAACTAGCAAGCGGTTGAGAAATACTTCTGTGCACTTCAACAAATAACTTTTGTTTTATGACTTTTAATCATTATAAAAAAATTAATTGATCAGTTCAAATACTAATAAACTCTACATAGGTCACAGAATCAATCATAGTAGGTATGGTGAAGCGGAGGGCAGCCGCCAGCCGCCCGCGCCGCGCTGCAAGCGATAGGCAATGAGGACTATCACCCGCGCCACCCGCCCGTGTCATTTCGTTTCGTCAGTTAGTCGCGAATACGCACGCAAGTAGCTTTATGTCATTCATCCGGCATGCGCAAAAGAATTCAAGAGATTGTTGTTTCAATAGATCCAAAAGAAGGGTCCAAAAGATGCATGCAAAACAACAATCTTTTGGACCCCACCCAACGGAAAACGACAACCCGGCAGACCACGCCGAAGGTGGGAAGATAACTTGGACAAACTGGCAGATTGGCAATCCGTCGCACAAGATCGCGATCAGTTGAAAGGGAGTAGGGAGGTTTTTGCCCTGCAGTGGGACACGACAGGCTCATAATAATTTATTTAAGACGCCGTATCGATACTTAAACGTCGAGTATACCGAGATTGTGCGAGGAATGACAAGGTGTAACGACAACGTATCGGAAGCCTGAATACGCAAGGCTATTTCCAAACTCGCGGACACCAACCCGCCTCACAATGCTGGCCGCTACACAACAGCGGTAACGCGACTGCGGCCAATTCCAACAATGATTGACGAACGAAGGGTCGCCCACTACGGCACAGAGGCCGAAAATGAAAGGAATAGGAAAATGTCAACTTTTTTGGAAATTATCCCGCCTCGAGCGAGCACTAACTATGCAGCCCGGCGATACGACAAAGTGGCCGAAAATGAAAGAAAAAGGAAAATGTTAACTTTTTTGGAAATTATCCTGCCGCGAGCACAAACGATGCAGCCCGGCGCTACGGTACAGTGGCCGAAAATGAAAGGAAAAGGAAAATGTTAACTTTTTGGAAATTATCTTGCCGCGAGCACAAACGACGCAGCCCGGCGCTACGGCACAGTGGCCACAAATAAAAGGAAAGGGAAAATGTTCCCTTTTTTGGAAATTATCCTGCCGCGAGCACTAACGATACAGCCCGGCGCTACGGCACAGTGGCCGAAAATGAAAGAAATAGGAAAATGTTAACTTTTTTGAAAATTATCCTGCCGCGAGCACAAACGATGCAGCCCGGCGCTACGGCGCAGTGGCCAAAAAGAAAGAAAAAGGAAATTGACAACTTTTTTGAAAACTATCCTGCCGCAAGCACCAACTACGCAGCCCGACGCTACGGTACAGTGGCCGAAAATGAAAGGAATAGGAAAATATCAACTTCTTCAACAACGATGAATAAAATTATTCATTGATAACAGTGAATAAAAACATTTTAATAATATACAAACATGTACAAAAATAAATAAAACGTGGTCAAAGTAGGTACTGGCAGGAAATGGAATGGCCATTCCATTCCATTTCACCAGCACCGTGATCGACAAGAGGTCACGAGTTGATTTCTGCACGTGGCTTCTTGCTGAAAGACCGCCAATATTGTGGACTGACGAGTCGACGCTCGACCGAGTGGGTCTGTTCAACACTAGAAATGAACATTTGTGGTGTTATAAAAACTCACTCCGCGGCCAGTTTCAGCACAGATTTCGTTGTTACTTGCTGTAAGACCGCCAATATTGTGGACTGACGAGGCGACGTCCGGCCGAGTGGGCCTGTTCAACACTAGAAATGAACCTTTGTGGTGTTATGAAAACCCACACCGCTGCCAGTTTCAGCACAGATTTCGTTGCTACTTGCTGAAAGACCGCCAATATTGTGGACTGACGAGACGACGTCCGGCCGAGTGGGCCTGTTCAACACTAGAAATGAACATTTGTGGTGTTATGAAAACCCACACCGCTGCCAGTTTCAGCACAGATTTCGTTGCTACTTGCTGTAAGACCGCCAATATTGTGGACTGACGAGTCGACCGAGTGGGCCTGTTTAACGTCAGAAATTAACATTTGTGGTGTTATAAAAACCCACATGAAACGCGACCACATCAGTTTCAGCACAGATTTACTGTGAAAGTGTGGGCGGGAATCGGAAATCACGTGATTTTAGGTCCAGTGATATGATACGGATTGAACGGTGAAACTTATCAAAACTTTTTAACACATTACTGTGAAAGTGTGGGTGGGAATCGTAAATAACGTGATTTTAGGTCCAGTAATATTAGATAGATTGAACGGTGAAACTTATCAAAACTTTTTAACACAGACTGTTCCGTATCGAAAGTATAAACCCATACAAATCCGACCTGCCCCGGTCGCTGATGATGAAATGGTAGCAAATTTTCTTCGCTATCTTGGTTTCCCCTTTTTATTGAGTAAAAGGCATTTTCCCACATTCCCTCTTTTTTGAGGAGGAGCGCAATGGAGCTCAGCCTTGGCTAGCTATATAGTACCGAGAGATCGTGAAGACGAGCTGACGCGCAACCCGTTCACGTGACTGTTGCATAAGTAAAAGGACAGGAAAAGATATGTAGGGACTTAAGTGAGTACGTTGGTGAAAGAGCCCAGAGCAAGTAACCAACGTATGTCCCGAGATTCGGCCTTTAAGACCTAAGATGCCAAGAGGCCATGGGAGGAAGGTGGGATTTCCCTCTTTTTTGCTGGCAATAGTTAATGAAATATCGATCTAAGTTTAATGAGAAAATGTATTAGAACTTCCACATCCGGCCGAATCTTTGCCGATGACTTCCTACTACTACTAGCGCCCCCAGCGGCAGCAAGTAGAACTAATTCATTCGAAAATAGGGTGTTCACGACCAGACTCGCGCTCTTTTTCATTTCCTTTAACAGGAGTGAGTAACGAATTGTGCGTGAAAGCTAGCCCAAACGTTCAAGGGTGACCTATGGACCTTGCGAGTTGTGTGAGTAGGAGGACTCCAAGACCTAAAAAACAGGTGGATTTTCCCGCAGCATTCTCGGCTGGCTGAGAAAAACGTGGCCTATGACGATCGTCGCGCGAGCACTAGTGTACACCGGGCCAATCGCCGTATTCTTATGCAGCGCGTCTTGACTGCGTTTGCGTCATAACTATAGATTTCGTATGTTTAAAGTCACGCAAATGTAATAGTCGCGCGCTCGCCGTATCGCGCTAAATTTTGACGTGACATTAATGTCTAATTAATTGTCACCTAGGAAGATTAGTCAAAAATTTCGTACGGCAACAGCTTGTTTTACGCGTAGAAGTAGACGTGCACTTGAGCGACATAAGCAGGAGCTGCGTGTCACGGAGATGAAGATGTTGCGCTGGATGTGTGAGTGACGCGAAAGGATCGCGTCAGGAACTCTCGCATCCGGGGCAGCCTTCATGTCCTTCTGCAATGTCTCGGACATTGTCCGAGACATTGCAGATAAATTGCAAGAATGTCGCCTACGCTGGTACGGCCACGTCTTGCGAAAACCGGCTAGTTACGTGGGGAACAAATGTCTTGCCATGGCGCCTCCGCCGGGCCGTGGCAGACTGGGTAGACCCAAGAAGTGCTGGCTTGACGTCGTAAAGGGTGATATGCGTGCAAATGGCCTTACTAACCAAGATGCCGAAGATCGTGCGAAGTGGAAGCGTAAAAGTAGGAAAGCGGACCCCGGGCTCCCGAGAGGGATGCAACCGGGAACATCGCTCGGATGATGATGAAGTAGACGTGCAGTTAAAGTAACGGTTACGCGTAGCTTCATTTTACGGCAATACCGATTATTGTTTACCACGTGACGTCAACTGTACGTGCACTCGATTAATGCGTCATAAATTACGGCGATTGGGGGGCTGAACGAAAACTAGCCTGTGTTACCCGACATTTTTTTTAACATCGAGTAACAGGAAAATCTGTCAATTTACTAGATTTTGTTACATAGCATTTGTTGTATTAATACCCTCTATACATTGCTATAGGTATGGAAGGTGACCGCACAAACAATAAAAAAACATTCGAGGCGACTAGTACTTTGACAGTCTCCATCCACACTCATAAATGTTACTTCTCTAACTTCCTTGAGTTTGGAGAATTTTCAAAATATGACAACACTTTGTAGTGACCGTTGGACAGCTGCCGGTAATGGTGTAGCCACAAATAAAAAAATAATTTGTGAAAGTCCAAACAACTTAATAAAACCTTAAAATAGTAATAATACATAGATAGAAAGAGGTAGATGAATGATTCACTATGGTATTCGATCGGCCATCGATTATTTTTTTTATTTTGCATTTGACTATGTAAAGAGATTTTTTAGCAAAAACGAGAAAAGACGCTGCAAAATAATTACTAAAATAAATAACAAAAATAACACTTATAATTAAAATATAGCATTTGTGCTCTATTTAGAACCGTTCGCGTTGATAAAATAAGATTTTTCGTGTAACCGTTTTTAAAACCGTTTCATTCGCAGTAACGGTACTAAACCCGTTACATTTTTTTTAAAGTAACAGGTACCTAAATTAGTACCAAAACTAGTTTTAAAAGCGTTATTTACTTCGTGTTAGTTTATGGTGAGCTTTCGTCATCGACTTCTTTGATGACAGCATCTGATTCCCATCTCGCTCGGTCCGCTAGTAACGATTGTAGTTTCTGAAATAACGTTATTTATAACGTTTATAAAGGGTTATTGGTAATTATACTAGCAAGCGGTTGAGAGCCACTTATGTGCACCTAAACAAACAACTTTGATCTACGACTTTTGGAAAATAGAACATTTTTCGAAAATTTTGAGTTTATGTCGTAACTTCGAAAATCAGCCATTCAGTCATTCAGACTTAGAACAGTAGATAAAACTTAAAAAATAAGTATAATGTTAAGGTTTATTAATTCTCCATGTAAGGAAAAGCTGATTTTCAGGTAAACATAAAACCAAAATTTTCAAAAAAAAATTCGAATATCCAAAAGTCGTGGGTCAAATTGTTTGTTTAGGTACACAGAAGTGGCCACCAACCGGTTGCTAATATAGTAACCAATAACCCTGAATAACCGTTTTTAAAACGGATATATTTTTTAAGGTTAATAATAACAGAACAATTTTCTGTATTTATTTGAATTGCCGCACGAAAACATTCTATAACGTCACTAGCTCGTTTCAAGGCTCAGTCTATGAAGATTTTGTATTTTTTCCAATAAAATGTACTGCACATTCTGCCTGTGACGTCACGTAATAACCAATAGAAAGATCCAGATTTTACTTACCTCAGGTTTGTCCAGTACAATGATTCGGTTTTCAATTTTAGGCGCTAGTTCACACGACTGTTGTTCCAAGTCGTCTAATGAAGCTCTGCGTGTCAATCTGGAATAATAATGTAAAAAAAAAAAAAAAATTATTTCAGCATTAAATTCCATAAGTACAGGTTAAATAGAAATAATAATTCAAATTAAATCACTACATAGTATAAAACAAAGTCGCTTTCTCTGTCCCTATATCCCTTCGTATGCTTAAATCTTTAAAACTACGCAACGGATTTAGATGCGGTTTTTTTAAATAGATAGAGTGATTCAAGAGGAAGGTTTATATGTATAATACATGCATAATATGAGCCGTGCGAAGCCGGGGCGGGTCGCTAGTTAAATATAATAAATAGACCCAGCTGGCACTAGACAGGGAACAGTGGAAGGAGGGGAGGGAGGCCTTTGCCCTGCACTGGGACGGAATAGGCTAAAAATAAATAAATAAAATCAAATAAATCAAATTAAAACACTGAAATTATAAATTAATAAAATAAAATAGCAATTCAAATAAAAAAAAAGTCAATAGTCAATGTCAAAGTATTTTTTTTTGCCTGCCCTTTTGGGAGTATAATTATTACCAAAAATAAATTTTGCCCAAAAAATAGTAAATAAATATGAAAATAAACCTAAAATTCTTAAAAACATACTTACTTTTTTCTGTTTTTAGTATTTGTTGTTATAGCGGCACATCTGTGATCATTTCAACTGTCTAGCTATCACGGTTCATGATACTGCCTGGTGACAGACAGACGGACAGTGGAGTCTTTGTAAAAGGGGTCCCGTTTTTACCCTTTGGGTACGGAACCCTAAAAACCAAGATGTGTGTCACGTTACAAGCCTAGTTGCTTCGTTTGGTATAGATAGCGCTGTGTTCTACCTGTGAGTATGATGCCCTGAATGTGATGAGGGTTCGACAGCTACTGAAGACGCTCTCCGCAGTGGAGGTGGACCGTCCAGCTCGCTGCCATCCAGCATTTTCACCAAACTATGCCTGAAATTGTATTATTTACTTAGGTTCTACTTTGGTGTTGGCTGCTCTAGGTACAGTCGGCTGCATAATTGCAGCCCCCCCGGTAGAGTTCGAAAATTACTATTATTGGAATGTTTTCATTTTAATAATTTTTGTTTGATTATTGATGAGTTAGAAGACTTTAAACTTCACCTATAGCAGGTGCCTAGAATCTTGCTTGTGTTGAAAACATTCTTATAACAGCCGTTTTGGAGCTCTACGGTGGGTCTGCAATTTTGCAGACGACCGTACCTTAATAATAATTATAAAGGTCGTGGGTTTGAATCCCGCACCAATAGATTTATCTTAGGAAAAACTATCATTGCCTTTACGGTGATGGAAAACATCGTGATGAAACCCGCGGCTTAGTTGGCTCCAGACGTATTGAAGAGTTCTTTCTTTTGGACATGGTCGACTAAGCTGAGAGGGTAGTAGCTGCTGGGCAAGCCTACTCCATCCTCACGCAAAAAGGACACAATTAAAGAGATTTAATTGCGGAAAACAGCCCGTAACCAGTACCAGTAGTATATATTGGCTAGCTTATGCCCGCGACTTCGGTAGCGTAGAAGTAAAAAAATTGAATAGATTATCCCATACAAACTTTGCCCCCCTTTTTAGGGATATAAGGGATTGAAAATCCTTCCTTATCGGATGCCTACGTCATACAAAGAACACACCCTCCAAGTTTCAGGTCTCTACGATCAGCGGTTTAAGCTGTGCGTTGATCCGTCAGTCAGTCAGGACAAAGCATTTTATAATGTACTAGCTGCCCTACGCGGTTTCACCCGCGTAACTCCCGATCCCGTGGGAATATCGGGATGTAAGCTATCCTATCTCTCAAGTTGGATCGAACTGCACATGGTGTGCGAATTTTATTATAATCGGTTAAGTGGTTTAGGAGTCCATTGAGGACAAACATTGTGACACGAGATTTATATATATTAAGATAGATAGACTAGCTTTTGCCCGCGATTTCGTCCGCGTAGAAGACGAAAATGGACCGAGGAATCTCGTTGTCCCATACAAACTTTGCTCCCCTGTTTCAACCCTAAGGGATTGAATTTCGGAAAATCCTTTCCTACCGAATGGCTACGTCATACAAAAAATACACCCTCCAAGTTTCAGGTATCTACGATCAGCGGTTTAGGCTGTGCGTTGATCCGTCAGTCAGTCAGGACAAACCATTTTATATTTGTAAGTAATTCCCTGTTGTTGTTACCTTCGGCTAAGAGTGACGAGTGACTGCCTGTGTTTCGATGGCCTTGACTTTCCAGTCCTGACATTGATGGCAGCGAAATGATTCTGTACAGCCATACCTATCTCTGGGCACATGTCATCTTCTATCTGAAACGACAACGTTTTACTTAAGGTGAAAGGGTACCGGCGCTCCCTCCATACAAACGTAGTCGACTGTTTCCTCCCTGGAAATGGCACTAGCACAAATATATTTGTGCCATAAAACCTATAACTGCCATGACTATGCACCTATGTTTTGGTTTTTTTCATTTTCTAATTATCATAGAAATTAAAAAAAATGGCTGGCTAATAATGGTAAGCTAATAGATATAACTGTAAATTATCTTGCAGTTTTATTTTAAACAAAAGTCATTCAGACTAAGAACAGTAGATAAAACTAAAAAAATAACTATAATCTTAAGGTCAATGACCTCTCCGTGTAAGGAACAGCTGATTTTCAGGTAAACATAACAAAATAGGAAAAAAGACAGCTCTGGCTCACTTTATTAGGAAATAATTTTGTATTGAATGCTGGCAATACCACGTATTATATATAATAATATATATTTCAGAATCTCAATGAAAAAGGCATCTTTTTTTTAAATTTGGCACCAGGGTGACCATATTTTTTTTTACACCGCGAAAGGTTAAAGTTTAGGTTAAATAAAAGCGTGTTAAAAAATAAAAAATCATGAAGTTATAGTTAATCTTAGTTATAAAACAACATTCAATGTTTTATAAAAAATATTGTTTGCATTCGATAGGACATTTATCGTGGAATATTAATAAAAAACAGATTGGAATAGTTCCTTCATTTGCAGTTTTGGCATCACAAGACATAGAGAACGGAGTGAAATTTTTAATTTTTTCAAAATGGCGGATATCTCGGAAACCGAGAGACTTTCATAGAACATAGGTAACTTTCATTTTTCTGATCCGGTACAGTGTCCTCTATCCGTAGGTACCCGCTTATCCATTTAATACCGGACACTCTGTTTATAAAAATAATTGTTTGTAATTCTGTTTACTTACAATAACTTTACAGTTAGGCAACATAGTGAAGCCATCGTTTCCAAGATGCAAATACTGCTTGATTGCAAGCCTGTACATTTGATTACGTTGGAGATATTCGTCTCCTATTTTAACCACTTGTTCGGCAACTCGTTGGCCGGGTGGCTTGGATGGGTCGAACGCGAAAGACATTCCTGCTACCTAGAAAACATGAGGGTTAAATAAATAAATAAATATTGCAGGACATTCTACACATCGCCCTCTAGCCCCAAGCTAAGTAACTACACTTGTGTTATGGGTTCTAGACAACGGACATACTACTTATATGCTTTTCTTTTGTAAATATATACTTATAATACATAGAAACAACCAGACCACAGACAAATATCTAAACATAAATACATGTCTGAGGCGGGTATCGAACCCGCAACCCTATGTTTAGCAGTCCGGCATGGTGACCATTGAAAAAATAATATTATTTAGGTTTGGAAAAATGAATTCAGTAGTATTATATCCTCAATAAAATTATGTCCTCGAATCTTACAAAAAAAAATTGGATGATATGGAAAAGATATGGAAAATAAGTGATTTTTATTTCAGTTTCGAAATATTATAATTTACCAGGAGCTTAGAGATTTTCCAAAAAGTGACGCAAAAGTGGTGTTGCCACATCTTCTAAAAATCTTTAAATTTTCAGTAAATTAGGGTGATTTTTCCGACACAATTGTTGTTTTTTTTTTCATGAAAAAATATCTGTTTTTATTAATTTTAGTAATAACCTGACCTAGAATGACAAGAAGATAAGTCATTATTGTAGACTAAAAATAGTAGAGGTACAAATATAGATCCCTGAGGAACCCCATTGTTAAAGAAGATCCGGAGATACATTTTTCTCCTTGTAAGTCCCGATCCCGTGAGAATATCGGGATAATAAAGCCTGTGTATTAATCCTGGACTATAGCTATCTACAAAGCAAGTTTCATAGCAATCGGTTTAGTAGTTCTTGCGTAAAGAGTTCACAAATACAAAGAATAACGGCAGTGCAATACTTGAGCATAAAATTCTCCGTTTGTCTAAATCACAATTCAAATAGTACTAGATGACTGTGGAAAAGAGATATAAGCATTTAAATTTACGTGTTTTTCAGTTTCTTCATCAGCATCTGACGCCATTACACATATAGGAACTTTAAGAACCTAACCTCTTTGCTAACAAATAATTTTTGTTCGAAGATTTGCCAATAATCTTTTCACATTTTAAGTAGGATGTCTTACCTGAGGAAATCTTCCCTCTAAAGCCGGATATTTACTGACAGCATTCTCCAAAACCTCCAAAACTGTGGTACCACTAGTTTCGACCACTACTATTGGATCTCTCATGGGGATAATAGTTGATAGGTCACGAAGAGTGAAGTCACCAGCTGGATGCACCTAATAAAAAGTAAACTTGACTCGGATCAAAGTCATAGTAACACTATCAAAGTCTTAACTTGGATCAAAGTCATTGCGAGTTGGATCAAAAGCGCAAGTAGATTGTTACTTTGATATTAGATCATTTTAATCGTTTAAATAGTGAATTATTTTTTTTGCGATCATTGATATCTTGATTACTTATGACATTAATTCAACAAACTTTAATAAACGTCATTAAAAATTTGATTAAAGTCAGAAAGTCTACACTCAAAGTCATTTTAGTGAGTCAGATTAGTCGTTAAACTTGGATCAAAGTCACCAAAGCTACGGTCAACGTCACTTTGGTGAGTCAGATTAGTCGTCAAACTTGGCTTAATGTCACCAAAGCTACGATCAACGTCACTTTGGTGAGTCAGATTAATCGTCATCCTTGGATTAAAGTTAAAACTTGAATTTAAGTCACAAAATCTACCATCAAGGTCATTTTTGTGATTCAGATAAGTTGTTAAACTTGGATTTAAATCACCTAACATGGATCAAAGCCACCAAAACTTGGATCAAAGTCACCAAACTTGGATCAAAGTCACCAAACTTGGATCAAATTCATACCTGATCCGATCTAAAAGTGCCAGAGTTAAGTAACACCAAATCAGCCGCAGTAGCCGCAAGTAATACGTCACACACCCAGTTGCCGAGATTGCTTTCAGACGAGCGTACTTTACTGAATCTACCTTCTAGTGGCACACAGAATTTACCAAGTACTTCGTCCATTTTGCCTTCAATCATTGCTGTAAACATGAAATTGAAATATTACAGGAAAATGCAAGATTAAATTATCCGATTTAACCGGCTGAAATGATAAGCAGAAAAAACCTACAAAAAAGAGCTTTTACTTTGATTTTTCATACTATGTTTGTTTACAGGAATTGATACCTATCAGCACCACTATAGATTGATACAAATCGATTGATTCAATATTTATACGATATTAGTATAAATATTGAAATATTTTGCCTTGCCGGAACCATTCCATTAAAACTTGAACTTTATGATAATAATATGGTTTTCAAATTGACTTTTTAAGTATTATTATGAATCGTTTGTATGGGAATTAGGAGTATAGAAAAGTGTTGTTTTTAGACTTTTTCAGGCGATTTTTTAAATTATTTCTCTCCGTAAGAACCATCCTCGTACTTCAAGGAATATTCTAAAAACATAATTAGCAAAATCGGTTCAGATGTTTTCGAGATTTGCGCTTACCAACACATTTTGCGATTCATTTTTATATATAAGATGACAGGTTCAATTGCCTTTTAAAAAATCTAATGGTATACAGGTTTATTTTTGTCAAAGTGCCCGACTTTGACAAAAATAAACCTGTATACTGAGACTTCTTTCAGTATCTTTTACTTTCTCATTTAGCTTTTGGATAGGGCCGTGAAGGCTAATTAAAAATAGATAGATAGAGATAGATAGTTAAACACTTTATTTGTACAACACACAAAACATTTAAAAAATCAAAGAGTACAAGAAAGCTTGGAAAATGGTTGTCTGTAAAGTCTGTTTCCGGACGATAATTTTACGTGATAACGTCATAAGAAAACATTGATGGTAACCATGGCAACGATAAACCGTTGCTATGGTTACCTTGTCAATAACATGAGGCGTTCCAGTAACGACGCGTGACGTCACACTTTTTTGAGATTGCAGGTGTTCACCAATTTATAAAACGTTATCACGTCAAAAATTACCTTAGGTAAACGTAATATTAATCCTAATATTAACATATATTATAAATCCGAAAGTTTGTTTGTTTGTTGCCTCTTCACAAACTGGACCGGTTTGGATAAAAATCAGCATAGTGGTAATTTAGAACGGGAAGGACTTTTAATTCTGAAATTCCTGCAGGATCGGGACTTACACGGGTAAATCCGCGAGGTATAACTAGTTTTGACATATTTATTTCAACATACCTGAATATTTATCCGTCTTAGCTTTGAGTACCAAATCTTCTTCGTATGATTTGTCGACGTTAACAGGTGTTATTTCAACTTTGCACGTTTCACCGCTGAACTTTATGTTTATTTTGGAAAATTGACGAAAATCCGTACCACTTTTCACTATGAATTTGTCGTTTATCTAAAAAACCAAGCGTACATTAAAATACAAATATATTTATGACAACTCATTTTACATAATAAACTAAGCACTAAATATAAAAGAGAACAAAAATAACACATATGCCTGAACTAGGTAATCCTGTATATCAGGCGAAAAAGGACTTACATTAACTTATTAAAATATTTAAAAAAAAGTAAAAAAAAAATAGTAATAGTAAAATAGTTCTAAATAAATAAAATAAATAAATAAATAAATATTTCAGGACATATTACACATCGCCATCCAGCCCCAAGCTAAGCAACTTAATGCTTGTGTTATGGGTGCCAGATAACGGATAAACTACTTATATACTTTTTTTTTTTTATAAATATATACATATTATACATATAGGAAACACCCAGAACCAGAAACAAGAATTTATGGTCAGCATAAATACTTGTTCCCGGCGGGAATCGAACCCGCAACCTTCTGCGTCGCAGTCGGGTGTTCGCCCGACGCGCCACAGAGGTCGTCAAATAATAGTGTATGATGCAATTAGTGAATAAAATACCTTAACTGATTTTCACAAAGTATTTCAAAAGTCGCAAATGTTTATTAGACACTCTTACAATTTACATTTTTCCGAAAGTCTTATATAATTGAAAAAAAAAAACACTGGGCGGTCATGACTGTCACTAGTTTTCATCGCGTTTCGCGAGTCAGCAGACAAAAATTGCAAATTTATTTTGCGAAAATAAAATATTTACAATACATTCGAATGAGAAATAAATATTATAGTTATTATAAACCTTTTAGCTTCCATTTTCAATATATTTCATATTTTATCATTATCACAGTCATGTAGCCAATTGCAACTGTCTAGTTATCACGGTTCATGAGATACAGCCTAGTGACAGACAGACAGACGGACGAAAGGACAGTGATACTGTTTGAGTACGGAACCCTTAAAAGTCTTTATTTACCTGTAAAACTTCATAAACGTGATCATGTCCGCCCAGTATAAGATCTATATCGCTCGTCCCTTCAGCCAGCCTTATATCGTTCGGTGTGCGCATGTGCGTCAACGCTATGACGTATGCGCAGCCCTGTAATGGAACAAATATTCATCTTCAGACAATGACAGATATATTATACACATTGATTGTTACATTACATTGTGTGACGTCAAGCGTGCATGCATGCATGACACGTCCGTTCCCGTTAGGAAACAGAGTATTATTTAATAATAATATCGCTCATCTGGGCTTGTGTTATGGTGACGAGTGACGAATGAAAGAAAAAAGAAGGAAAAAAAAATAATATTTTTATGACTAATTGTTACCACAGTCTGTCTGTGACCATGTGATCTGAAAAGGTCTCGTAACGTCAGGTTTAAAAATAAATACGATTAAATCCGTTAAACTAGTTTGACGACCGTTGTTTCTATGTACTAAAAGTATACTAGCTGTCCCGGCAAATGTTGTTTTGCTATTTACAAAAAAAAAATAAAAAAAATAAAAAATAAAAAAAATGTTGGCCGATTGTCAGACCTACTGAATATGCTCACAAAATTTCATGAGAATCGGTCGAGCCGTTTCGGAGGAGTTCAAGTTCGAATCCCGTGACACGAGAATTTTATATATATAGAGATATATTTACAAAAGAAAAGTATATAAGTAGTATATCCGTTGCACCCATAACACAAGTCTAGTTACTTAGCTTGGGGCTAGATGGCGATGTGTGGAGTGTCCTGCAATATATTTATTTTATAATTTTTCATTATGAGTTTAAGTCGCGAAAACCTTATAATATACTAACTTACTTCTTGTTTTAATTGTGATGCTAATTTAGAGCCGGCTTGTATGAAGTCAATGAATGTAACCTCTTCAGGATTTATAGTAGCTAATGTCTCCAGCCATTCCTGTAAATAAAAAAATAAGCTACATTAGAAAGAGCGGTGTTGGCACAGTGGTAGGCACCTCGACTTTCATTTCGTCATGGGTTCAAACCCTGGCCCGCCAGTGCTCCAATATAAATAATAATATTGCTGGACATTCCACACATCGCCATCTAGCCCCAAGCTAAGTAACTAGACTTGTGTTATGGGTGCTAGACAACGGATATACTAATTATATACTTTTTTTTGTAAATATATACTTATAATACATAGAAACAACCAGAGCACAGACAAATATCTAAGCATAAATACTTGTCTGAGGCGGGAATCGAACCGCCACCCTGTGTTTGGCAGTCCAGCATGGTGACCATTGTGAAAACTGGGTCGTCCTAATCTATATACCCCTACGTAAAACCCCTAACGTATGCAATGATCAATTTACCACACTTATATCGTAATGTACTATTATTTATTTAGGACTCACCTGTTCAACCAGCCCAATAAGTCCGATCTTATGTCCGTTACAGTCAAGCGCGTGCGTAATCTTGCCGTCGCCAAGGGGACGGCCCGTTTCGTTGTCAATCACATTTGACATTAGCCAGGGGAAGTTGCATTGGGCCACTAAACCTGATAGAACTTCTAAGCCAAAATCTAGCAAAAACAAACAAAAATGAATTTAATAAAAAATAAAAATGGCTCAAAAATGGGTAATATTCCATGACAAACATCGGGACAGATAAAAAAGCTTGTAAAAACTAATTTAGATCAAAGTCAGATAACTTGGATCAAAGTCACTTGTTGTCAATAACGTTTGACATTAGCCAGGGAAAGTTGCATTGGGCAATTAGACCTGATAGCACTTCTAGGCGAAAATCTAGGATAAAAAACAGCATAGTAAAATCATTTAAAAACGTAATAGGATCAAAGTCAGATAACTTGGATCAGAGTTAGATAACTTGGATCAAAATCACTAGTTGATAACGTTTGACATTAGCTAGGGGAAGTTGCATTGGGCCACTAGACCTGATAGCACTTCTAGACTAAAATCGAGAAAATTACAGCATAGAAATATAATTAATTTCATTTAAAACTAAATTGGATCACAGTTAGATAACTTGGATCACAGTTAGATAACTTGGATCAGAGTTAGATAACTTAGATCAGAGTTAGATAACTTGGATCAGAGTTAGATAACTTGGATCACAGTTAGATAACTTGGATCAGAGTTAGATAACTTGGATCACAGTTAGATAACTTGGATCACAGTTAGATAACTTGGATCAGAGTTAGATAACTTGGATCACAGTTAGATAACTTGGATCAGAGTTAGATAACTTGGATCAGAGTTAGATAACTTGGATCACAGTTAGATAACTTGGATCAGAGTTAGATAACTTGGATCACAGTTAGATAACTTGGATCAGAGTTAGATAACTTGGATCAGAGTTAGATAACTTGGATCAAAATCACTAGTTGATAACGTTTGACATTAGCCAGGGGAAGTTGCATTGGGCCACTAGACCTGGGGCCCTACCGCGGTAAGTGCGTCGGCTTCAAGCCAACGCGTCGGCTTACGTTTACCCGCGCCCCACACTGGGCCAAATTTTGAGCCTGTCTTTCATAGGAGTTTTGAAAAGTTAAGTGGTTTTTTTCATGTGTTCTAAGTATGCAGGATTGTTGGGGACATCAAAACATTTAAAAATAGGTGATTCTGGTTTTGTTATTTCTAAAAACCGCAAAATATGACTTTGTTTTTTTTTTAAATAATCAAACCATAATCACTTATTTTTTAATATTTTGATGTCCCCGACAATGCTGCATACTTAAAACACACGAAAACACTACTTAATTATTCAACATTTCTATGAAAGGCAAGCTGAAATTTCCGCCCATTGTGAGACGCGGTTTGGGATATCGACGTCGGCTTGAAGCCGATGACGCAGTTACCGCGGTAACACTGATAGCACTTCTAGACTAAAATCGAAGACAATTACAGCATAGAAATATAATTAATTTCATTTAAAAACTAAATTGGATCACAGTTAGATAACTTGGATCAAAGTCACTTGTTGTCGATAACATTTGACATTAGCTAGGGGAAGTTGCATTGGGTCACTAGACCTGATAGCACTTCTAGGCGAAAATCTAGGATAAAAAACAGCATAGAAATATAATTTAAAAACTGAATAGGATCAAAGTCAGATAACTTGGACCAGAGTTAGATAATTTTGATCAAAGTCACGTGTTGTCAATAACGTTTGACATTATATAGGGACAGTTGCTCTTTGACCTGATAAGTCTAGTGGTAAGTGACTTTGATCCAAGCCAACTGAGCTTGGATTAAAGTCACTTTACTTGGATTAGAATGATCAATACTTAACATAAAATATATCAAAGTTCAAGTTATTTATTGCATAATCTGGAGTAAATAAAGATAGTGATACAAATAAATATAAGTTAGTAAGTAACTTAACTTAGATCAACCTTAATTGGACCAGAAAGATCAACACTGAAAATAGATTAAAGTAACTGTGCTTGGATCAAAATCACTTAACTTACATCAAAGTCACTTAACATGGATCAATGTCACTTAACTTGATTCAAAAAGTTTAAAACTTAACTTGGATCAGAAAGATCAGGGGAAAGACATAGGACTTACCAAAATCATGATTCCCAAAAACAGCGCAGTGCGTTCCTATTTCATTTAGCACGGGTACCATTTGCTCTCCTTTAGTAAATGTGCTCACTGAAAATATAAATAAGAAATCATACGAAGCTGCAGGAAGGTACGGTCGGCTGCATAATTGCAAACCCACCGTATAGCTCCAAAACTAATGAATTATTGCAGGACATTCCACACATCGCCATCTAGCCCCAAGCTAAGTAACTATACTTGTGTTATGGGTGCTAGACAACGGATACTACTTATATACTTTTGTAAATATATATTTATAATACATAGAAACAACCAGACCACAGACAAATATCTAAGCATAAATACATGTCTGAGGCGGGAATCGAACCCGCAACCCTGTGTTCGGCAGTCCGGCATGATGACCATTGTGCCAACTGAGTCGTGGAAATAACTTTATTAGTATACGTACACATGCTTGGAGAGAATGCGTCCCCACTGAAGAGAACTAACGGGTTCAGATGTTGTAGTGATTTCACGGCCGTACTGAACCTTAACGCCCCACCCACTGGTTCCGTATCTGTAAGTAAAGTAAGGTTATAGTATTAGTATGTGTGTATTTTTGTTATTTCTTTACGTAAAAACTAGTTTCGTCACTTTCTGTAATTGTCCCTTTCGTAAACGGTCACTTTTGTAGATTGTCCCTTTCATAAACGGTAACTTTTGCAGATTGTCCCTTTCGTAAACGGTCACTTTCGTAGACTGTTTCTTTTGTAAATTGTCACTTTTGTAGGTTGTCCCTTTAGCGAACAGACCTTTACATAGATTGTCTCTTTAGTTAGATAGATAAATGCTTTATTGTGCCATATGTATAATTTAATACTAACAATATCTGATTTTTTTTTTTATAAAATTTAAACAATGAGCGGCCTTATCGCTAAAAAGCTATCTTCAGGCAACCTTTGTATGGGCAAGAAACTCTTTCGTTTACTTTAGATAAACTAAACAACAAAACAACTAAACATTAACTTTTGTAGATTGTCTTTTGCGTAGGATGTTGTTTTGTACAAAATACATCACCATATGTATCCCATCTGCACTACTTCTGCACAAAACTCATCTCAGAATTCATGATTTTTGTTTGTAATCTAAAGTTATATTCTAGTGGTTTAATAAATGAATATCTATCTATCTATCCCTTTCGCAAACGGTCACTTTCATGGATTGATCCTTTTGCAATTGGTCACTTTCGTAGATTGTCCCTTTCTCAAACGGTAATTTCGTATAATGCCCCTTTCGCAAACCGTCACTTTCATAGATTGTCCCTTTCTCTAACGGTCATTTCGTATAATGTCCCTTTCGCAAACCGTCACTTTCATAGATTGTCCCTTTCTCTAACGGTCATTTCGTATAATGTCCCTTTCGCAAACCGTCACTTTCATAGATTGTCCCTTTCTCTAACGGTCATTTCGTATAATGTCCCTTTCGCAAACCGTCACTTTCATAGATTGTCCCTTTCTCCAACGGTCATTTCGTATAATGTCCCTTTCGCAAACCGTCACTTTGATAGATTGTCCCTTTCTCTAACGGTCATTTCGTATAATGTCCCTTTCGCAAACCGTCACTTTCATAGATTGTCCCTTTCTCTAACGGTCATTTCGTATAATGTCCTTTTCGCAAACCGTCACTTTCATAGATTGTCCCTTTCTCTAACGGTCATTTCGTATAATGTCCCTTTCGCAAACCGTCACTTTCATAGATTGTCCCTTTCTCTAACGGTCATTTCGTATAATGTCCCTTTCGCAAACCGTCACTTTCATAGATTGTCCCTTTCTCTAACGGTCATTTCGTATAATGTCCCTTTTGCAAACCGTCACTTTGATAGATTGTCCCTTTCTCTAACGGTCATTTCGTATAATGTCCCTTTCGCAAACCGTCACTTTGATAGATTGTCCCTTTCTCTAACGGTAATTTCGTATAATGTCCCTTTCGCAAACCGTCACTTTCATAGATTGTCCCTTTCTCTAACGGTCATTTCGTATAATGTCCCTTTCACAAACCGTCACTTTCATAGATTGTCCCTTTCTCCAACGGTCATTTCGTATAATGTCCCTTTCGCAAACCGTCACTTTCATAGATTGTCCCTTTCTCTAACGGTCATTTCGTATAATGTCCCTTTCGCAAACCGTCACTTTCATAGATTGTCCCTTTCTCTAACGGTCATTTCGTATAATGTCCCTTTCGCAAACCGTCACTTTCATAGATTGTCCCTTTCTCTAACGGTCATTTCGTATAATGTCCCTTTCGCAAACCGTCACTTTCATAGATTGTCACTTTCGCAAACCGTCACTTTCAAAGATTGTCTCTTTCGCAAACATTCCCTATTGCAGATTGTCTCCTTCGTAAACGGTCACTTTAGCATATTGTTCCTTTCGCAAGTTAGAATAAGAATAATTTACAAAATATACCAGTTTTTAACAAAATATAACCCGATCCCAGACTTACGCGGATGAAACCGCGTGGCACAGCTATCACCTCACTCACCTTAATTAAATTCAATGATAAAATGTTCCCGAAATAGTTATATAATTGGATTAAACTCAAAAGACACTAGTTAAATAAAAAACAAGGTCGGCCACTATTAAAACAAAAAAAACTCACCGTAAGTAATAATTTTTATACCACAAACAAAAACTAAAACAAAATTAATAAAAACCTTAAGGTGAAAGGGTACCTGCGCTCTCTCCATACAAACGTAGTCGACTGTTTCCTCCCTGGATAATGACACTAGCATAAATATTTTTGTGCCATAAAACCTATAACTGCCATGACTATGTCCCTATGTTTTATCATAGAAATTAAGATTAAAAAAATAAAATAAAAAAACAAAAAACTGGCATGGTCATGGCAGTTATAAGTTTTATGCACCAAAAATATTTGATCAGTGTCATTATCCAGGGAGAAAACAGTTGACTATGTTTGTAATAGTTTGTATGGAAAGACCCCTGAACCCTTTCCTCTTAAGTCAATCACTAACCTTTTAAATAACAAAAAGATAAATATAATGTTATAAATCGATGGGTTTCTTAAACCTTTGACATTAAATAAGCGTAATCTATACTAATATTATAAAGCTGAAGAGTTTGTTTGTTTGTTTGAACGCGCTAATCTCAGGAACTACTGGTTCGAATTGAAAAGTTATTTTTGTGTTGGATAGTCGTTATCGAGGAAGGCTATAGGCTATTTTATATTTCAAAATTCCCACGGGATCGGGAGTTACGCGGGTGAAACCGCGGAGCGCTGCTAGTATTCTTATATGTAGTGGAAAATAATCCTATAAAAATAAAGTAAAATATTGCCAATGTCAAAAAAAAAGTAAAATATTGCCAATGTCAATAATAAAGTATAATATTGCCAATTTAAAAAAAAAGTAAAATATTGCCAATGTCAAAAATGGTATAACATATTATTTTATTTGTACCAAACCCAGCTAATATGTCATACACAGCGCTCCACGGTTTCACCCGCGTAACTCCCGATCCCGTGGGAATATCGGGATAAAAAGTAGCCTATGTTACTGTCAATGAATCAATGTATCCTCCTACAAGTTTCATCTAAATCGGTCCAGTAGTTTCGGAGCCTATTCGTTACAAACGAAAAAATCTTTCCTCTTTATAATATTACTAAGTAGTAGGTATAAAAATAGTAAGTATAAGTATTAGAGAGATATGAAAAAAATATAATGTCACAGCAAAAGAAATAAACCGAAAATCTGTTAAAAAAATATTGCAGGACATTCCACACATCGCCATCTAGCCCCAAGCTAAGTAACTAGACTTGTCTTATGGGTGCTAGACAACGGATACACTACTTATATACTTTTCTTTTGTAAATATATACATACTTATAATACATAAAAACAACCAGACCACAGACAAACTTCTAAGCATAAATACATGTCTGAAGCGGGAATCGAACCCGCAACGCTGTTTGGTAGTCCGGCATGGTGACCATTGTACCAACTGGATCGTCAACTGTCTAGCTATCACGGTTCATGAGATATAGCCCGATGACAGACAGACGGACAGATAGTGAAGTAATAGTGACCCGTTTTTATCCTTTTGGTACGGAATCCTAAAAGTAGGGAAGTATGGATGTAATACTTACTAGTAACAGCTTCGATATTGTATACGTCGTTAAAATGTATAATGACCACGTCATCTTCCATTCCTTTGCCGGCTAACTGATTGACGGCTCTTCTGCCTACCTGACGCACTTCGAGCGAAGCCTGGAAACAAACACTAGCTTTATGGGGACGTTTAACATTCGCCTAACACGAAAAAAAAAAATACAACATTTATACAAACATTTAAAATCATTAAATAACCATTAATATGACACTCAGTCATTCGAAAATTTTATTTCGTAAAAATAAAACAGGCAATCAGCATAATTTGTTAAAAATAACTGCAAAGAGGTCAGAAAAATTAGTATGAGAGCTAGTATGCTGATTTTTTGACCCATCGATAGAGGGTATTATTACGATCAATTAATGCTTTTACACCAAACCTCTATTTTATAACACGCTTTTATTAGTTTCACCTGTATTTTTGAATGTAACTGACTCTTTTGGGCTCGATTTTGTTTAGAAATTATGTTCTATGATTGCGGATTTGAAAATAATTTTAAAGAAAATATCTTTTTTTAGAATTAGGCTCAACGGAAGTTAAAAATATTTAAGCTTAGATTTTGTACTGGGATCACAGAAATATATAAGAGACTGGGATAAATAGCGCTTACAGGTTTTTTGAGGACAGAAAGTGGGAATACGTAAAGTTTGATAGAAGATAATTTGTAACCAATGGTTACTAGGTTTACTGAAAACTGAATTTTCATGAAGGCCTTGAGCCAATTATGTAATCAGATAGGTGGAAACGTAAGTACGTACATTAGCTTTATATTTTTAGGTTAAAAGGAATCAAATTATCAAAATACTATAGGCATAGAAAAAATATACGGTGATATACAGGGTGATTTTTTATATGGGACTTCAGGGCTATAATATCCTAAACGATAAAAGATAGCTAAAAAAAGAGGAAAGTAGTTGCGTATCCGATTTTGACAATAACTAAAACTGCATCATTCGATTTTTAGAAAAAGTCAATGTAAATCTTGCAAAAAAAAAACTAATCTATATTTTATACCAATCGATAGTGTTGCCGATAGATATCAATTTCTGGAAACAAACATAATTTATCAAATCAAAATGCCAGATTTTTAATTTTTGTCGAAATGAAAATTTTACGACAATGAAATATTCACTTGACATAGACACGAAAATAAAATAAATGGGTTTGAAAAAACTCACACTACAATAAGAACTAAGTAAAACATAGCGTGACACAAGTAAGCGTAAAATTGTGTAAACTGTGCGTGTTCTATTAGACATGCAAATTGGTTTGAGTGTAAAAATACTCGCCCTCAATGTTAGGGAGGTTTGACCTAATTTTCAAGCTTGTTTTTGGAATAATGCTCAAAATCTAAAAACAATATTTGTAAATTAGGATCTACCTCTAGTTAGAAGAATACAGGATGGTTGATTTGAATGGGTTAGTAAGGCAGCTCCTAGAATCGCTCTGTAGCTACGAGCATAGAGAACCAGAAAATGAAAATTTCTCGTTGTTTTTTACGTACATTTTTTTTTACATACGATAGGTCAGCGTTTGACCACTAACACACCTGCCTGATGGTAGGTGACGATGTGGCCTAAGATGTAACACGCCTTCCTAGAAGATACCTATTCCCTCGCGACTTGAAGACATCCAAATTGTACACGTCAGGAAAGACAGATGCAGACAACCCATTCTATTCCCTTGCAGTACGAATAAGGAATTACGAAGCAATGCGCTTAGTACGAACGTCTGGTATGTCCACCATGAATCGGTGCCGCACACCAGTCTGCCTGGTTGTATGACGAAAGAATGGAGATCAAGATTAGGTCGTGGAGTTCCGTTCCAAAACACATATTTGCTTACATTAGAAACATAGTGACTCAAAACAAGTATTTTTTTAGTATTTATCTAAGTATTTGTTTTTCTTTTTAATGGCTTGTGTGTGATGACATTTTTGCCAAAGTCACGTAGTCGAGAAATTGCACGTCAAAATCTATATTCATCTATTTACCTTTATTGGAACAAAGTTCCTTATCGCGGGGGGGACCTAGCCGAGAAAAAACGTTACGCGTTACAAAAACGTGAAATAAGAAACACATCTCCCACATATACCACACACATTCATAAATGAAAAAAAAACTCGACACGTTCATTTTTAAAAAGCTTTTATTTAACTTGCAATGCTGCCGCGCAAATTTAAAGTGCAGTACGCAAAAAAAAAAAATTTTTTTATTACTGACTAGCGACCCGCCCCGGCTTCGCACGGCTATATTATGCATGTATCCTTCCTCTTGAATCACTCTATCTATTAAAAAAAACCGCATCAAAATCCGTTGCGTAGTTTTAAAGATTTAAGCATACAAAGGGATATAGGGACAGAGAAAGCGACTTTGTTTTATACTATGTAGTGATAGTGATAGTGATTCTAAAGTTTTGCAATGTGCTCTTTCCAAATCAAAGACCCATTTTTTTTTCTATCTTATCTAGAAGCGTGTCAAACGAAAAGCCAAAACGCAGTTCTTATAGTTACTGCCTAAAACTTTTCCAAACAATAATCTTGTTCATATCATAGGCTGACATACTTACATACATACATAATGTATGTATGTATACATACATAATGTATGTATGTATGTTTGTTCGGGTCAAATCTTGTAACTTATTATATCTTTATTTTGATTTTTTGACACCAAATAGGATTACATTTGACTTTATCTCACTTGATGGGAAGCACAGATTAACAATTATATACTTACTACGTAATGGGAAGCTACAAAGAGATCGAGGATGTAGCATGCTCGTCTAGAAACTTTAGGCGCTTTTGGCTCAATTCGTGTTTGGTCCAATTCGCGGTTGGTCAAGGAGAGGTTGATGCCGGGACGTGATGCGATTCTACCGCGGAAGGTGTCTATCTCTATCCACCTATACCACAATACCTACCTATAGGTATAATGAGAGTTGACGACTTTATTGTCGGGATATCCAGTCAAACAGAAATAACCTAGGGGTACTCCAAGGTCGATATCGTTGACACTGAGGGTCTGATATCAAAAATATAGCGGTTACATACATTTTGTATGAAGCAATTTATATGACACCGTGCGTGATCCGTGTCCCGTCCGTGCTCAGACGAGATGTCCGGCGGCGTCTACTCCACGGATCCGTCCCGTCATCTCAACGGCTGATAACCCGGTGTTATAAAGGGTGTCGCAGTAAGAGTGCACTTTTTTATTTTAAAATAAAAACAAGTATTTTATGACAGAGTTGTGATATTTTTATTGTATTGTAAAGAAGACAATATGTTCCGATTAAGTATGGAATAAAATATCCGGCATATGACCCCCACGGGTGAAGTTGAAGGTCTTTAGTCAAAATTCGCTGCGCAGTGCTTCGTGAAATTTGAAGTTGTTGAGAACGATGCCGAATTGTTGTTTTCGGGTTTTCGGCGACACTCTCGTTTACAGCAGCAATGTTTTCAAGAGACCGACCGGTCCGTTGACGGAAAGGATTCTTATTATCCATAATCGACCCAGTTTCTTCAAATTTTTTGACCACTCTTCAAATGGTTGACACATTAGGTGCACTAAAAAAAAAAAAAAAAAAAAAATCTGGCACCCATAACACAAGCATTAAGTTGCTTAGCTTGGGGCTGGATGGCGATGTGTAATATGTCCTGAAATATTTATTTATTTACTTTCTCGGCTGAAAATTTGGCAAAGTTTGTGAGCGGTTTCAGCGTATCTTTCGTAATAACAATAATAATCGAAATTGAAATTAATAATCGGAATAAACAGAGGTGTCAGCTGTCAAATTTCAGAGATGCCACTTGCATGAAAAAAAAATATATTCCAATTTTAAAAAGTGCACTCTTACTGAGACACCCTATATAAACGTGTAGCACGGATGGGCCCCGCTCCGGACTGTTTGTTTGCAAAGGAAAGGCTTCGAAACTACTGGACCGATTTAGATGCAATACTTTAATATCAATATTATTAATTTTTATTTAATGTTGCCAGCCTTCTCGGAACGATGCCTCGGGGAGACGCGCTTGAGGATGTATTTTATTTGTAGTTTTTTTTTTCATTTTATATGTATTTATTAAGTAGTAGTAGTACTCGTACTTTGTAATTTTAAATAGGTAATCAAGATTTGTTTTGTGTAGTTATATTTAATTTAGGATTATTTAGGTATCTACTAGTTTTTTTTTTAATATTTATATTTTGTATTGATGTTTTATATATTGTAATTGAATTAAAGGAAGAAAATATACTTTAATATACATTCCAACACCCAAACCAAAGCAAATATCTGTAAGTACGTATATTTGTTTTGATTCAGGAATCGAACCCGCAACCCCCTGCGCCTAGCCACGCTGTTCACCCGTCGGCGTCGTTTGCGATACCTAAGTATGTTTATTGCGCTGAAAGTTCTACTAACATAATAATTTTTAAAATGCTTTGAAACTATTTTCCTATATACCTATTTTGATGAAATTGAACAACATAATTTTTATCCCGATATTCCCACGGGATCGGGACTTAAGCGGGTAAAATCGCGGGGCGTTGCTAGTACCAAACAAAAGCCATTAAGACTAAAGCAGTAAAACAGTTACAAATCAATTCAGATAAAACTGATTAAGGTGTAGCTGAACATTCGGCCTGCTTTTTTTTTTTTTAGGGTTCCGTACCTCAAAAGGAAAAAAAAGGAACCCTAATAAGATTACTCTCTTGTCCATCTGTCTGTCAGTGTGTCACCACACATTTTTTAAACTGACTTCAGAAAAAGGAGGAGGTTCTAATTTCGACTGTATACAGGGTGAACTTTTTAAAGGACCTTTAGGGCCATTTCATAAGCTAAGAGATAGCGAAAAAAGCTGAAAGGAGTTGAGTGCCTGATTTTGACAAAAAGAAAATATTTTCATTAAATCTCATTAAACATCATTAAACTTGACAGGTAATTTTACAAAAAATAATCACCTTATGCTTTTATAGTGTTGCTAATAAAGATTAATTACAGAAAACAAACATAGCTTATTTTTAGAGTTCCGTACATAAAAACGGGACCCTATTACTAAGACTCCACTGTCTGTCCGTCCGTCTGTCTGTCGGCAAGCTGTATCTTATGAGCCGTGACAGCTAAACAGTTAAAATTTTCACAGATGATGTATTTCTGTTGCCGCTATAACAAATACAAAAACTAGAATAAATGATACGGAACCCTTCGTGCGCAAGTACGACTCGCACTTGGCAGTTTTGTAGTCCTATGTAATTGTGAGTATAAGCAAAGGTACGCAGTTTCCTTAGTAAATACCTACATAGCTGTGCTGTAAACTAAAATGTTACTAAGCATTAAATTCATGTAAAAATGTGCAGAAAAATCTACTTTTCACGACACCAAAAAGATAAGGTAGAGAATGTTGAATTTGTTGTTATATTCTATGAAGTTACCCACGTAGGTACTTAAAAGAAATTAAAGAAATTTTATTTTTTTTATTCTTTATATTGTCCCATTTCAGAATTCCTTTTTTTTTTAGGGTTTTTTTAGGGCTCAAGAGGTAAAAAAGGAACCCATATAAGATCACTCTCTCTCGTCCGTCTATCACTACTGATTTTCTCAGGAACAGGTGGACTTAGCAAGTTGAAAATTTTACCAGATAATGAGGTCTATAGTCCCTATTAGGTGTGTAAAAATCAATCAGTCGAGTCGAAATGCGTTTTATTTTTAGTTAACACACCACACACAAAATGTAGGAAAATAATTTTGGACAGGATTTGCGTTTGGTTATACAGAAGTATAACCAATAGCTCACTATTTTTGGTACAAAATGTACTTAAGATGAAAGGGTCCCGAAGCTCTCTCCATACAAACGTAATCAACTGTTTCCTCCCTAGATAATGCTCTAGTGTCATTATCCAGGGAGGAAACAGTCGACTACGTTTGTATGGAGAGAGCGCCCGGTACCCTTTCCTCTTAACAATTATTTTATTATCTACTTCTAATTCTTTGTTTAGGAGTAATCCTTGTCCTAGATCCAGAAAGCCCTAACAACAAATTCCCCATTCTCTGCCATTTAAAACTGTAAACCCTGCCTGTTTCAACCATCCAACGACAGATCTGACTCCATCGGTGACTTCTCCCGGTACGTCCACACTTGTAGACTCGATGAGGGAGCTCCATCTTGATCTCAGCGCCGCTTGCGCCGCGAACGACGCCATTATACGGGGAGTCTTGACCGCTAACATTATTTGTTAATTTTTATTCAAAAATTGACAGCGTCCTAGATCCGACCCTATTCGGGTAACACAGTTGGTGTCATACAATACCATAAAGGTACTGTCATAACCTTTCAAATGACATATAGCTCGACTCTATACAGCAGGTGGGGCACTATGGCCATTAATTTTTTTACATAAGCACCACAAAATATTTTTAACATGGAAGAGCCGTTGCAAGAAAATTTTGCATGACACAAACTTCAATGGTCCGTGGGAGTGGTGATTAGGCCTTTTAGAGTTAAGGACTTGACTCTATTTGAGATTTGTTAAGTTTTTAACGGCAAGTGTTATGTGCTTTTCTAATGGGATAAATTTTTACTATTAAATTATGGCTAAGCGAGTCGATTCTTGGGGTATGTAGACTAGTTCTTATAGTTCATATTGGCACAGAATTTATTAATACAAAAGTTCGTTTTGGCAAAGTGGTTATACCAAAGTTCGTAGAGTTTAGAGTCTTAGAGACTATGTTTTTGGCACGAATATTTCTATATTTAAGCAGCTTTTTTGAGGCCTTAATTTCTTCATAAATTTCAAGATTTTTTCAAAAACTTGAATTAGGTGAGATTCTTCAGTATCACATCACGTAATTTTTTGACACAATTCGTACCCAATTATGGAGTTTTTAATGAGTAATTTTATTATGGTGTCTCAAGTCCTTTAAGGCTAGACAAAGAATGATTAATTAAAGGAAGGTATGACATAAAAGTCTTAGGTAATGTGTCAATTTTATCTTCTAATCTCGATCGTTGCATATATTAAGATCTCAAGGCACTATTTCAAGGTGAAACCCAAGGATTTTCACCCCAAGGTTGATAATTATATAGACCAAACATCTTTAACACTAATAAAATTAGATTTCTTTTGTCTTCACTAATAAAACTTTCACCATAACACTAATTTCGAATTCGGAACACACCACTCTGAATTTTAATGTTTGATTAGAAACTTTTTGGTTGCCAGTTTTTAGTGTTAGTTTGTATTAAAATTCACTTTTTTCTTTACGAAAATGTTGATAGTATGCACACAGGAGCTAGATCTAGCAAACTAGGTCTGCATTGCCGTGAAAAATATGCTAGGTCAAGGTATTTTGTCTATTTTGAGACTCGAAACATTGAGCGTATTTGTATTATTTACTGATGTTATTACATGTTGGAAACTGACGTTTGTTATCAATTATCAATGTTCAGAGTTTTCATTCCGTCATCTCGGAAGAATAAAGCGCTAACATTTGATATTTGTAATGAAAATGTGGTTTCACTACTTACCGAACGGATCGAAAGTTCCTGAATGAAACACTTGCTCTTCGTTCACAAAAATGAGCCCCTATTTTACTTCGCACGGTAAAAACAAGGTTGTGATAGAAATATCAATGTATTAATTTAGAAATCATTAAAGTAATTTGATTTTGTGTCTCAACTGCACCCATGAACGGAGTTTCAAGATTTGTCAATATCAGCTGACAGCTGTCAGTGACTTCAGTGAGGCTGAGTGTCAAAATTGCGTTCCGTTTCACGCTAACTTATGTAGCTAACGTAGGTCATAGGATTTCTACCATTCATTTTTTGTTTCTAGGAATTATTCTAAAATAGTCTATGTTTCTAGGAGATTTCTATTTAATTTCTAGGATTTCTATGAGGTAAGTAAATTATTTATTATGGTTACAGTTAACAATTTTTAAGGCCGATCCGCACACAACATTGAAAAAATCGGAACGAAAAGATCCAACTTTAAAAAAAAGAACAATGGTCAATTTTCATACAATGGTGGCCTACTAATTATTTTACTTACTTACATTACAATTATTAAGTATTGAAAATAGGTACTTGTGTGTACATGCAGTACAAGTAGAGGTAGGTAATATTTATAGGGGAAAAAAATCAAAATAAATTTTCAATTTTATTTTAGAAAACATTACCTATAGGTATTCTAGGTAGGTAAGTATAGTTATATTATTACATTTATGAAATGACTCACAAAAGTATGTAAATACGTTGATACATTTAGCTAAATAGCAGTAGCATCGTTTGTGATGTTCATAAAGTTAGTCAGTTCAAGGATAGTAAATCACCACGGGCATTGATAATAAAAATCAGAGTCTGAGTCAAGCCAATCGATAAGTTTTCCATTATACCACATAAAAGTACCTTTCAATTTAGGAGATGCTTCAAGAATTAAGTAGAGGACAACTTTAGCTGCTTCATCTGGCTCTATCTCTCCTCCATTATTCGCCATGTCGGTTTTAATATGGCCAGGGTATACAGCGTTTATAATAATATTCTTATACTTTCTCTGCTGAACCATTGTCAGGGCAGTCGTAGCAATTTTGGAAACTCTATGCTCTGCGTGTTTTCCATTATCAGCGAATCTTGTTTCATCAAACGTTCCGTTCCGCACGCTTTCAAGATATTCATCAACAAACTCATTTATCTGCTCTGTTGTCAAATCAGGGCTTTTCAGTGTGTTTAACCATTTTTCGTCTTTCAAGTTTGACAGGTGGCCGCAAGCGCTTGACACATTGACCACTCTGGCATTTTCTCTTAATAATGGATAAAGATACTTTTCAATGGTCAACAGACTTCTGAAATTTGTGTCGATATTTCTCTTCGCAGCTTCGTAAGTTGGGTAAACTTCTTGCCACTCTAAAATAGCTGCATTATTCACTAAAACGTCAAAGCTTCCGTGTTTATTTTTGATGAATTCAGCCAGTCTTTTTATACTTTTGTCGTCACTTACATCGAGAGCGTGGTATTGGGGAAATAATCCTAATTTATTCAATACCTTTACAGCTTCCAATCCTCTTGTCTGATCCCGAGACGTTAAATAAACTATTCCATTGAATTTTTGGCACAATCCTTTCACAACGGCAAATCCTAATCCCTTATTCGAACCGGTTACTATTGCTACTTTGTCGGCCATGTTAACAGACGTCCAAGCGATATAATGTCAAACAGACGAATGTCAATTAAGTCGAATAAAAATAAGCATAGAATGTTTTCTGTCTCATTCATTATCACTTATCAGTTTCTTTTATTTACTTATTTTGTTTGTACCTACTAAGCCAATTCCACCGCAACTTTAGACAAATGTTATAAAACTATTTTAAGTCACTGAATTTATTAGATCTACGTACGTAGGTACTTCCTAATGTTCTAATTAACGGTGTCTGTGTCTTAATTATCCACAACATTGAATAGGTATGTTAAATACCTACTCAACTAGCTAACACATTATGTTTAGAAGTTGTATTTAATTTATTTTTAGTTTTCTATTGATTTTATTGTTGTAATTTATCGAATAAATGACTCTCCTGATTATTAATAAATTGTTGTTTTAATGATAATAATAGATCTATACACCTAGACCTACAATTTAAGGTGATCAATTGAAATGGGTAATATTCCAAATTAATTGATCAAGCTAAAGAAATTATTGTTTGGTGAAGTCGACTCTCACGAGAATAAAATAAACCTTATGAGATATTGTTAGGTGCGAAGTTACTATTTAATATTGCAAGTAAACATTGGAAGATAAAAACTTATCGTTAGTTGGTAGGTACTTAATTATGATTATTTTGTTGTTTAATATTTGTCTTTGTCTTATTATGCACTATTAACAGCAGACCTCGCGACCATCAAATTTGAGGAGTTTGGTGTAAGAAGATGGATCCATCCATATCGTTCTCCATCAATTCTTATAATACCTCATTTAAATTACACTGGTTCAAAACTAAGCAATTTACTGTATTTTAAGGAGCTATTCTTTTGTCAGACTTCAAGCTAAGACGCTTTGCTTGCTCGGTTAAAAATATTTGAATTAATAAATACTTTTTTATTAAGTGTATGTTGCTATATTTACTTAATTCCGAAAAGGAATTAGTGCTTATCTTTAATTATGTACCTACCTACCTACTGAATATTAATACTATAAATTCCATAATTTTCACAAATTCTAAGTTATTTAGTTAAATTAATGTCTATTACAATGTAAAATCCTACTAATATTATAAATGTGAAAGTTTGTGTGTGTGTGTATGTATGTTTGTTACTCCTTCACGCAAAAACTACTGGACCGATTGCGATGAAACTCGCTATCTAGATAGCTGGAGACCTGGATTAACACATAGACTACGTTTTGTCCCGATATTCCCACGGGATCGGGACTTACGCGGGTGAAACCGCGAGGCGCAGCTAGTATTAATATATTTTATATGCTGTTAGCCTGTTGTTCTGCCCACTACTTTATTAATTGAATCAAATATCTATTACATTTTAATAATAATATCAAATTACATTGTTAATGTTATTCTAACCTGTCTGAGAATTACGACCTGTCATTGGCCTTTACGCAGATTGTCTAATATAAACGATTTAAAATTTATGCGAAATGCTAATTAAATAATGTACTTTGCTTTTAGTTTTATGAATCACGATGCGTCACTGGGGTGCGTAAAGAGCGGTAGTTATTAAACTTTTCAATACCAATGATTATTACACTAATTTTAAATGATGATTATACTTGTTATCAATGAAATAAATATTAACATGTTAATATTATAAATTTGAACGTTTGTGTGTTGTTACTCCTTCACACAAAAACTACTGGAGCCCTATTTTTGAATCGTTCGCCCCGCGTCGAGCGCTCGATTTCTACTGATATTCGTTCGACATCGGAAATTCGCTATTTTTGAATCGCTCCATCGTAACGAGTGGTCTTCACCACTCGTCGCCGACAGGCGAGTGGTAGAATAAACATTAAACAATCATAGTCAAACATTCGGAAACGGTCTTTGAAAAATATTTAAGTAGGTATATCTTTTGGGATAATTTCGGATGTCCGCTGGTAATTACCACTTTTCAAATAACTGCGTAAAACGAATAAAAATTGACATTTTAAATTTCGACGACGAACGATTCAAAAATACAGTAAATTTGTGTCATGCGACTTGGAAGTCGAGCGTGACTTGTAGGCGTATACGACGAAGTTTTGTCACACGAGCGATTCAAAAATAGAGCCCCTGGACTGATTGCAATGAAACTCATTATAAAGATAGTTAGAGACCTGGATTAAGATATAGGTTACTTTTTATCCCGATATTTCCACGGGATCGTGATTTACGTGGATGAAACCGCGGGGCGTAGCTAGTACCTATTAATAACTCTATTTACAAAATAAAAAAAGAGTTATAAATAAAGCTAAAAAATACTAGTTCCATTAATACCTCGATAGATGTCAGACACAGATTGCTACAGGCTTAAAAAACCGAAAGCTAACAGATGGTAATCCACTAGCTAATTGTAGCAGCGCAAGTGGCCCTAAGTGACGATGTGATCTAAGATGTAGCTACTTTAGACGATACCTTGATACTCGTGACTTGAATACCCATAAAATAAGCGGAGGCCTTCGAGGGCCGCTATTATGGTATCTTCCAGAAATACTGTATCAATTTTGACAATGATTAGGTAAACAAACGCATAAGGAAGCAGTAGAAGCACACGGTGTGAGCTCAGAATCCTAATTTTATTAGGATGAGGAAGATTTAGGAACTTGTGCACGTAGAATGGTGTGTTAGTTTAACTAAGTTTAAGAAAGGACGACATGCGTTACATTTAAACACAAGGTGTACTCATTAATTGAATTACGAAATCAACCTATGTAGTTTAAACTAAGCATATAGCAGCATTTACAGCGATAAAAATATAATATAATAAGTTATAAAAATAAATAGGTTTCATTCGACCTTAGGGCCAAAGTGAACAGTGTCCTTTAATTTCTAGCCTCCCTAGTCTTTTTTTACACTGCTTTTTTTAATTACCTATTTTTTATGGTTTAACGCGACGTATGCATAATGTCAACTTGTTCAAATTTTATTTGCAAGTAACGCAACGTTATGGTGTGACTCAATTATTGTAATAACACTTGAATAACACTGACTCATGTGCATTATTTAACATGCGCAAGAGTTGCAGTTTTATTTATAAAAATAATAAAATTGTAAGGAAGGTTGTGCATAATAATATCAAGTGAAGATTTCCTTGAAAACCGTTACTAAAAGAGGGCTTTGAACTCGAATCAGAGTCAATTGTCGACAGGTTATGTTTTTATTTATGTGCTGGGTCCAAGGAGGTTGTAATACTCCTTGGCTGGGTTTGTGTGAAGATGGTGTGCAAAGAGAATTTAAATACTACGTATGAAGTTGACGCTGAATCACATGAGCGGAGTTTCCATCCGCTTTACCAATTTTATTATAATTTAACTTTTTAACACAAAATATAGGCTTGCATTTGACTTAATTTCACCTGATGGTGTAGGTAGGTACCTACTTAGCGACGATGAGGTCGAAAATAAAAAATGAAGCATCCTCGGCTAGAAAGAGAACAGCATGCCTGGACAACATGATGGACCGCGACTAGACACTTGGCTCCATGACTTTGTCCAGAGGGTTACCTAAGTACATCAAGGGCTAGTCTAGTATGTTAATATCACGTTTTAGTTAAAGTAAAAGCTTCGGAATACGTCCGCTAGAGGCGCTTTTCAACTTTACATACAATTTTTACCTTTATGCTAACGTTTAGTGTTTGCTATACCTACTTATGAAAAAACTCGCACTATGGGCACATGAGTAGTCTTTACTCATGTGCTATGGGGTTTGGCCCGTTAATATACTTAATACACACACACGTAATAGTAGGTATGCAACACAAAAATGGCAAAAGTAAGTAGGTACAGTAGGCAACATAATTGCAGACCCACTGTAGAGTTCTAAAATTACTATGACGTATTGAAATGTTTCCTTTCTAATATTTGTATAATAAATTCATGAGTTGAAAGACTTTATACTTCAATTCGAGCTGAGCAGTTTTGGAGCTCTACGGTGGGTCTGTAATTTTGGTGCCTGATTGTACATAAAATAGGTAAGTTTCTCATTTAGGTATTTCCGCAAAGGGCTCGCCAGTATAAAAATAAAAACAATTTTTCCTTATGTTTTTTGATTTAATACGAGATAGGGAATTTGTTTTAGCATTTTGTAAGACAAGAGTTCAGTGCTCTAATCATTTACTGATGGAATACAGATTGGTATGAAACAAAAGGAAAAATCCGGCCAAGTGCGAGCCGGACTCGCTCACGTAAGGTTCCGTACCATTATGTTTTGTTTTTAGTATTTGTTGCTATAGCAGCAACAGAAATACATCATCTGTGAAATTTTCATCTGTCTAGCTATCACGGTTCATGACATACAGCCTGGTGACAGACAGGTTCTCTTAATAGGGTCCCGTTTTTATCCTTTGGGTACGGAACCCTATAAATATCGGGTACGACGCTGCAACTACGTGAAATCATCTTGTTTAATTCGAAAAGTTTTCATTTTTGCCCAACTACGGCAAAGGTAGGGTTATGTTTAAATGCAATAAAATTAATGACCCAAAGAGGTAAGTGTATAGATTAATAACATTCGTTAGGTTTTTAAATAGGTCAGAAGGGTGGGTGTCACCGGCAATAATCAAATGATACGGATGTAACGTTTTAAAAACGTCATAATTATTAAAATATGTGTTTCATAAACCACACGACCTACCAGTTAAGCTAAACAGACCTTCTCCATCCTAAGGTTGCCTGGAAGAAATCGCTTCAAGCGATAAGGTCGCCTGTTTGTACAATTTCGTAGTTTTCAAGCTCTCTCGTCATTTTTGTTATTTTTAATGTTTTGTGTGTTGTACAAATAAATCTATCTATCTAATCTGTGGATGTAATCTCCGGATTATATTAATTTGAATAGCGAGGAAATAGGTATCTTATCAAAAAGCGTGCTACATCTTAGGCCGCGTCGTCACCTACCATCAGGCAGGTGTGTTAGTGGCCAAACGCTGACCTATAAAAAAAAATGAAAAAAAATAATGAGATTAAAAAAAATCTTCGGTGGTTCTGCACTTTTGTTGCCTCATTGTACCTATATGTAGCACGGTAGGTATAAATAGAAGCTTCTTGAATAATGCATTTGACTTTAAGAGAGCGTTAACCCTAATGATTGACAGTTAACACGAGTTTTAAATAAAAATAACTTTAAAAATATAACTTTAGGAATTTCTTTAAGAGGAAAGGGTACCGACCGGGCGCTCTCTCCATACAAACTATTACAAACGTAGTCGACTGTTTCCTCACAAGATAATGACACTAGCACAAATATTTTTGTGCCATAAAACCTATGACTGCCATGACTATGCTCCTATTTTTTGTTTTTTTGTTGGTTTTCTTCCTGACACTAGAGCAAATATTTTTGGTGCATAAAACTTATAACTGCCATGACCATGCCCCTATTTTTTGTTTTTTTTTCATTTTTTTAATCTTAATTTCTATGTTAATAAGAAAATGAAAAAAAAAAAACAAAAATAGGGGCATGGTCATGGCAGTTATAAATCTTATGCACCAAAAATATTTGCTCTAGTGTCATTATCCAGGGAGGAAACAGTCGAGTACGTTTGTATGGAGAGAGCGCAGGTACCCTTTCACTTTAAGTAGGTAGGTACTGTCGCCTGCATAATTGCAGCCCCCGGTAGAGTTCTAAAATTAATATAATTGGAATGTTTTCATTCTAATCATTTTTGTTTGATAAATTGATAAGTTAGAAGACTTTAAACTTCAAGTAGGCGTCTAGAATCTTGCTTGTGTTGAAAACATTCATATAACAGTCAGAGCGGTGTTGGCTTAGTGGTAGATACCTCGACTTTCATTCTGAAGGTCGTGGGTTCGAATCCAGGCCGGCCGTGCACCAATGTATTTTCTTAAGAAAAAATTATGTGCGCTAATTGACATTGCTCTTACGGTGAAGGAAAACATCGTGATGAAACCCGCGGCTTAGTTGACTCCAGAAGTATTGACAAGTTCTCTCCTCTGGACATGGTCGACTAAGCTGAGAGGGTAGTAGGTGCTGGGCAAGCCTACTCCATCTTCACGCAAAAAGGACCCAATTAAAAAGGGTCTAATCGCGGAAAACAGCCTGTCTACAAGTACAAGTACAAGTTCATATAACAGTCGTTTTAGAGCTTTACGGTGGGTCTGCAATTTTGCAGGCGACCGTACATAACTGCTGCCTACAGTTTGACAAGGAAGTTTAAAAAGTTGACTAATGTACCTACTGTTATTTTACAATCTTTGTGGTATGGATAATATCCGGCAGCGCAAAAGGTTATTGGGTTCGATTTTTATTTTTTTTTTTTTGACATATTACACATCGCCATCCAGCCCCAAGCTAAGCAACTTAATGCTTGTGTTATGGGTGCCAGATAACGGATAAACTACTTATATACTTTTTTTTTTTTTTTTTGTAAATATATACATATTATACATATAGGAAACACCCAGAACCAGAAACAAGAATTTATGGTCAGCATAAATACTTGTTCCCGGCGGGAATCGAACCCGCAACCTTCTGCGTCGCAGTCGGGTGTTCGCCCGACGCGCCACAGAGGTCGTCTTTAAGTAAAAATATTTGTATCACGACTCAGTTGGAACAATGGTCACTATGCCGGACTGCCAAACACAGGGTTGCTAGTTCGATGCCCGCCTCAGACATTTATGTTTAGTTATTTGGTGACACAGGGTTGCGGGTTCGATGCGCGCCTCAGACATTTATGTTGTCTGTGGTGTTGTTTCTATGTATTATAAGTACTTATATTTACAAAAGAAAAGTATACCTAATACTTAAGTAGTACGAGTACCTATATCCGTTCTCTAGCACCCATAACACAAGTCTAGTTACCTATCGTGGGGCTAGATGGCGATGTGTGGAATGTCCTACAATATTTATTTATTATGATTTTTAGGTTCTTTACCATCCAAAGGTTGCCCGGGAGGAGCGGGTGTTGGCTTAGTGGTAGATATCTCGACTTTCCTTCTGAAGGTCCCCATGACTTTCTTGTGCCTTCTTCTCATTGGTGGGCGCGTTCCGAAGGCACACATCCTAACTTAGTTTTTAAGACGATTTTATGTGGTCTTTATACAAATTTTAATGTATTAAGCATCCAAAGAAATAAAAAATGTTGACTTTTGACTTTTGGTCGTGGGTTTAACTTTGATATCAGTCGACAGTCAAATAGGACTTATAATTTTATATATAGTGAAAATAAAAAGACTTACGACGAAATCTCGAAAACTACGAGTCTAAAACTTGGCATAGCGGTTTCTTTTAAGGTGTAAGGGAGCACTATTGACAGAGTTTTTGGAAATTCGACTTCTGAAGGAGTAAAAAAATCTTAATGCGGTTCACAGAATAGGTACATCTACTTACCAAGTTTCAACAGTACCTATAGTTCTGATAGTTTCGGAAAAAAGTGGCTGTGACATACGGCAGACAGACAGACATGACGAATCTATAAGGGTTCCGTTTTTTGCAATTTGGCTACGGAACCCTAAAAAGGCTAATAAAGTTTGTAGTTTATAATATTACTAGCGACCCGCCCCGGCTTCGCACGGCTGTATTATGCATGTATTATATCTAAAAACCTTCCTCTTTAATCACTCTATCTATTAAATAAACCGCATCAAAATCCGTTGCGTAGTTTTAAAGATCTAAGCATACCTACATAGGGACATATAGGGAAATAGGGACATAGGGACGCGGACGGCGAAAAGCAACTTTATTTTATACTATGTAGTGATAGTGATGTACCTGCCTATTCTGTGTTTAAAGAAGCTGTCGGAGAATATATTTAGGGATCCGTGAGGCGCTTATTTAATTTTTAATTAGCGCTTGTCGTCTCCCCTAGTCCATCCTATTGACAGGGATTTTGGAAATTAAGACCCACGGACGTGAAAATTTTTTCGATAGGGGGACCGTCAGGAGTTGGGGATTCGTTAGGGGAGCCGACGGACGTGAACCAATCAATATCAGTTTAAAAGCATTGAACTACAATAATTACTAGCGTATAAAAGAGACAATTTATTACTTTATCACGTCTTCTAATTAAGAGACAATATTATTATGTTTGCTAAGCTAGTTCATAACAATTTATTATTTTATCATGTCTTTAAATTCAGAGATATATTTGCGAAACTGTATTCTATTGTTATAAAAATACCGTTCATTCGTAATCTAAATAAATTTGTGTGAAAACTATATCTTCTTATTTGCTTAAACGTTAGTTATTTAAATACTAACTAATTCAGTGAAATAATTTGCATAAAGACCAATGTCGTTGACTTATTTATTAGTTACTAGTAACATCAAGCGGGTTTACCTGCGGAAGTTCTGATTCCGTGGAAATATCGGATTTAAATTATCCTCATACCAAAGTTTAATTAAAATCGTCCAGTTATTTCAGAGCCTATTCGTTACAAACAAAAAATAGACAATATTTCATTTTTTTTGTGCTTGCAGCTGAAGCCAACACGTAGAGACCCATAATATAAATAAATATTGCAGGACATTCCACACATCGCCATCTAGCCATAACTAAAGTAACTATAGACTTCTGTTATGGGTGCTAGATAACGGATCATCATATCAGCCCATACACGTCCACTGCTGGACATAGGCCTCCCCCATACGACGCCACAAACAGCGGTCCTGAGCCGCCTCCATCCACCGACTACCCGCGACCGCCACAATGTCGTCGGTCCACCGGGCAGCTGGTCTCCCAACACTCCGTTTCGCGTTGCATCGTGGCCGCCACTCGAGAACCTTTACTCCCCAGCGGTTGTCAGTTCTGCGAGCTATATGACCTGCCCATTGCCACTTCAGCTTACCAATCCTGAGAGCTATGTCGGTGACTTTGGTTCTTCTACGGATTTCCGTATTTCGGATTCTATCACGTAGAGAAACTCCGAGCATAGCTCTCTCCATAGCCCGCTGAGCGACTCTGAGCTTATGAACGAGGCCTATAGTCAGCGACCACGTCTCGGATCCGTGGCATCACTGGTAACACACATTGGTTGAAAACTTTCGTCGGGTCGTCAAATTGATAACAAGTTTAGTAGAAAAGTATGATGTGGACACCAAATCGGCGATTATCTCTGTCTGCATTATAAAATGCAGCCAAAGACAACCTCTGGTTTTGATAAAACTTTTGATAAATTACAGGAGAATATTTGGGCTATTGTGATGGGATGGTAGTGAACTGGATACTGGGGAACTATGGGTACTATGGCGGCTGCTGTAAAAATCCCCAACAAAAAGAAAATAATTTTGATTTTTGCTATAGGATTTTAATTTTTTAAGAATTAAATACGTAGGTACTTAACAACTTACCGAAGGATTTGGTTTTTCCTATAGTCCTTTATTTAACACCAAAACCAAGAAAAATAGCAAAAATACAGATTCGAAGAAAAAAATGTGTCATATTCCTGAGAAAATTTTGTTCTTACAGAAATTTTATTGCGTCAATAAGATGTGGTATTTTTATAGTTTTTAGATTCAGATAATTTTTTATCTACCATAATAAATAACTACAGAAAGATTTTTTTATATTACCTAAATTTTAAAAGATAGCAAAAATGCTGAAAGGATTTAGGCACGTGCCCGATTTTGTCAAAAACGAAAACTATATCATCAGCAGATGATGATGCAGTTTTGCTATCTTTTATAGTTTCGAAAATAGCTCTGAAAGCCCATGTAAAAAATCATCCTGTAAAAGAAAAAAAAGATTCATCACTAAATTTCTGAAACTGTAAGGGTAACGAGTTTGAAAGTTCGCAAAGGGGTTCTTTTTAGACCGTAGGCGACCACTAAGAAATGATTTTGGGAAACTCAACGTTTAAAGAGGCAAAAAGAGTTGTTAAAGTTTGTAATTATTATGTACTAGCGACCCGCTCCGGCTTCGCACGGCTATATTATGCATGTATTATACATATAAACCTTCCTCTTGAATCACTCTATCTATTAAAAAAAACCGTATCAAAATCCGTTGCTTATACATAGGGATATAAGAAGTGATAGTGATTCTGTGGTTGTAGGAAATCAATATAATTTTTATAGAGACAGTAAAATCGCGGGGCGTTGATTGATTTCCTCCATCATAACATAGTATAAAACAAAGTCGCTTCCCGCTGTCAGTCCCTATGTATGCTTAGATCTTTAAAACTACGTAAAAGATTTTGATGCGTTATTTTAAATAGATAGGGGGGGATTCAAGGGGAAGGTTTATATGTATAATACATGCATAATATTATAGCCGTGCGTATCCGGGGCGCTAGTACTTTATTTAAGAAATAATTCAATTAAATATGTACTAAACGTCATTTAAATGCCAATAAACGACTGCAATAATCCTTGTAAATGATAGATAGATACGAGAAATTTAAGCGTTGCGTGTGCGCATACCATTAAGAATCTAGGAAGGAGTTTCCTGATAAAAAAAATTCAGATTATGGGTTCGTACGACTTTTGCATGTAGGTACTTGCAATTTCAAGTAATATTTTTGTATTGGGTTTTACCTACTGAAATAAAACTGTTTTTTTTTCTAGAATTTTTTAAGGATCTACCCTACTAGGCAGATAGGTTAAGCACTTTTCATCACGCCTGCTTAGAAAGGGTCGCCTTTAACCCTGTAGGTATGCAGTAGAAAGTATTTTCAGCCCATGGATGAAAGAGGAACATTCCCACCCGATTTAGGAGGCATTTGATTGGTCTTCTAAAATTTCCGACACTTACCTATAGGACACATCTATTTAGTCTTCGTAAATTTCCGGCTTAATGAAGGACGCATTTGATTGGTCTTTGAAAATGTTCGCCTGATAAAGGATGCATTTATTCTATTATTTTTTTCTTATTTTTTTTCTTATTTTTTTTCTTTCTCATTTGATTGATGTTTGAAAAGTTCCGGCTGATGAAGGACACATTATGATTGATCTATGAAAATTACTTACCGGCAGCTGAAGGAAGCATTTGATTGGTCTTCATCTAATTCGGGCTGATTAAGGAAGCATTTTTGATTGGGTTTCATCGGCTCTTGCAGAAGGAATTTTATTGGTCCTATAAAATTTCCAACAGCTGAAGGACGCGTTTTAAAAACTAGTTTTAGTTTTAGAAAAACTATCGATATTTTTCTAAAATTTTAGGCAGCTGAAGGAACCATTTGATTTGTCTTCATCAATGTCCATCATCCATCACTAGCTGAAGGAAGCATATAATTGGGCTTAATAAATTTCCGGCAGCTGAAGGATGCATTTTGATTGGTTTATAAAAATCTAATAGGTTACGTCATTGTCTGTCAGAAGTTTAATTAACGGTGGCACCTAACCTGCTGCGTAAAACTGTGCCTAGAAGGTTTGAGGAATTTCCTGATTTTAACCACAGATCCATATTATTATAATTTTTTACTATCGTCATTCGATTTCATTGGAATTCATTGATGGTTTGGATAAAAATTCGTTTGTATTCTAACTAAAATGTGCTAACGTGATCGTCATCACGTTCCAACGGATATAGTATAATAATCATAGTTTTAATATGTTTTTCGAGATGTTGATTAATAAGGCCACTGGGGTACCTACCAGTTACTGAAAAAGTAAAAGGGAACCGGTTGAGTATGGACATGTGATCAGAAGAGAAGAACGCATGTGACTAGAAGAGTGATGAGTACGAATGTAGAGGGATGGAGAGAAAGAGGACAACCTAAGAAAAGACGTTTGTAAAAGATGGATGGACTGCGTGAGACTAGACATGAGAGACATGAATGTGAACGATGAGATGATGACTAATAGGAGTGAATAAAAGAAGACATACTTCGCCGGCCAAGAATAAATTGGGATAAGGGCAGGAAGATGATGAAGGCCACTTGACTTGGGGACCGTATGGTCAGTTATTTAGTTTCCTTTCCCAGCGTATTGGCTTCACAATCCAGAGGGGGAATGCTGTCGGCTTTCTTGGAACTTTGGGTCGGGGGGGACGCCTTGGAAGGCGGGATTTTTGGAGGATGGGTTTTTTATTTTTTTGTTTGTTGTTTGTACCGATTGTGTTTAATTTTGAAGTGTGACATTTGATTTTTTTTTATTTATAAGGTTTATGTTTTCGATTAAGTATTTAGTTTTGTAATTGATAATGAATAAAGTTGATAAGACTATGAAAAAATATATGCGTAAGGTCTAAGGTTAAAATTTAATATTTTCCAAAGTACAAAAAATCATAGCCTTGAACGCGTTGAAGTCGGAAGTGACAAAGTTACACGCTTTTTGCAACTGCAACTTTTTTTGTTGTACGTGGTTGTACCCACAAATCATAACGTTGTTAAGAGGGTTACATTTCCATACAAAAATAAATTTCCATACAAAAACGAAATCAAATCGGTTTAGCCGTTTGGGAGCTACGATGCCACAGACAGACACACATATACAGACATATCCGATTTCGGTGTTTCTTGTATTTCTTTCTTTTTTTCTACTTGTTTTAAAATACAAAAGTTGTAGGTAAGTTAAGAGCGAAGGGTACTGGGTGCTCTCTCCAATGATTATAGGTTTTATGCAACAAAAAAATGTATGCTAGTGTTATTATCCAGGGAGGAAACAGTCGACTAGGGGAGAGGGGGGCATGATGGGGTCCTTAAGGTTTGAAGCTCCATAAAATCGGCAGCATTGTATTTTCATAACATTTTTTATTTTAATAATCATCATTGGTAATCAGTCTTTAGTAATTAAGTACTTTTAGGAACATTGGTAAAGTAATTTAATAGAAAAGACTAAAAAAGTAGAAAAGTTACCAAGACCCCGTCTTGCCCCACTCTCTGGGTAAGATGGGGTACCCCCTAGGGGTATAATGGGGTACAACAAATTAAAGTTATTTCATCTTCTTCATCGTTTAAGCCGCCACAGCTGCAGTGAGCCCATAGGCCCCATACAGCACTAGCAGCCCGACCTCATTAACGTCCAGTTAGAGACTCGTACAGAACACACAAGGAGGATTTTAGTTATCATAATCGCTTTCCTTACATATGAAGATCTCACACTCTCTATCTTGTTGGTGACTGTTCTTAATCTTTTTTAGTCTTGTCAATTTCTTAAGTTCTTTTTTCTTTTGCTTATTCTCTTCTGCAAGTTTATTTTTCTTTATGAATTCTTTCAAATCATCTTTAATTCCTTCATCTTTTACATCATCAGCCACATTTTTATGCTCTCTTCTTGCCAACTTCCTTTATCGGTCTTTCTTTATACTTCTTCACCATTCTACAATAAAATAATTACACGTTAATCCATAAATAATAAAAAAATTTACTATCCTCATACCTTAAAAAATGAGAAGGGGAATGATGGGGTACCCATACCCCATCATGCCCTCTCCTATATGAAATTAAAAACGTCACAGAAAAACAACTGCCATGCAATACAAAGATAAACAAGTACCTACTTACCTGTCAATGAATTATTGACACATACGATTCACTTTTTACCTAATCCAGAAAACTCTTGATTTCAACACAGTCATGATCTAATTAAATGGTAAATATCACAAGGGATATGCTAAAAAACAGTTTTTTCCAAAAACAATCAAATACGCTTTGGGTCACTGAACAAGCACTGTGCCATCTAATGGCCTCCTCCCCGTCGCACCCCCTCGCAGTCTAACAATTGTGATTGCTCCATTGGTTTGTGTTTTAAGACCAAGACCCCGTCTTGCCCGCTACCCCGTCTTGCCCCGCTCTCCCCTACGTTTGTATGGAAAGAGCGCCCGGTACCCTTTCACCTTAAAGTCAGAATATATTTTTGAGACAGTAAAACATGTAGGTAACATCAATAATTTTTTTTTTAAATTTCGTTGCAATTTAAGGGATGAAAACAGATATGGCCCGGCCCTTAAACGACGAGGTGTTATAAATTTGACGTGTCTGTGTGTCTGTGGCATCGTAGTTCCCGAACGAATGAACCGAATGAATTTGTTTCTTTTTGTTTGAAAGGTGAATTCGTCGGAAGTATTATTAGCTATGTTTGATCGAAATCAGTTCGGCCGTCTAAAAGTTATGGGGGTAAAAACTGGGGGACTATTAAATTCTAAAATCCAAGTTTTATCCGTGGAAATAGTATTATTATGTTTATTCTGCCCGTATGTTTTAACATACGAAAAACAGTGCCTTGAAGTTTTGAAGAGAGAAGTGTTAAACTTAAGCTGACGTACGCGAACTTAAGTGCTTACTTAAACAGACCAAGTTTTACTTAGTTTTAGTAGAGTGTTATACAAACATTTACAAGTTTCAAGTTCAAGGTTTCATACGGAAAAAAAGGTGAAGACCTCTCCCTATGGACGCTAGAGAATAATTTCTTGTTTTTAGTCAATGTTTTTAAAATAATAAAAGGTATTCTGCCCTATACATATAAATAAAATTCTGTTAGTTGTTAGTTACTTATCTCTACTTTAACGGCTGAACCGATTTGTATGAAATTTTTTGTGTATATTCGTCAGGTCTGGGAATCGAACAACATCTTTTTTTCCTTTTTTTTGTAAATGGTAAGACAAAGTTTGCCGGTACAGCTAGTATTTATAAATATTGCTTTTAAATTAAAAAGGAATACCTACATCGTGATGAATGGCGACTTAGTTGGTTCCAGACATATTGACAAGTTCTTTCCTCTAGACACGTTCGACTAAGCTGACGGGGTAGTATAGGTGGTGGGCAAGCCTTTACTCCATCTTTCCGAAAAAAGGACCGAATTATAGAGGTCTAGTGGCAGAAAATAGCCCGTATACAAGTACAGTGAGGGTCATAAGTAAATTATCAGTTTGCTACATAATACTATCAACAAGTATTGAACTTACTACCTTCTTCTAATAGACGTTACACCCAAACATAAATACTTGAATTAAAAGTACTCAGTGTGATTATTATTTTCAACATGTTAGCTATGTGTTTAGTTGTGTGAGTGGTATAAGCCGCCACCCGCTACACCAACCAATGTAGGTTCGATCCACAGGTTGCGTTGTTATAATGTTCAAATAGTGCAGCACAGGATTGTAAACGTTACGGTGGGCAGAGACTTTTGACCGTTGATTGTACAAGGTCTGTCATACATCGGGCTATTTAGCACATACCATACGATTCATCTAAATATTTATTATGCAGTAGGCTTGAAGATGCTTATTTATTCTAAAAGTGTAACGTTGAACGCGAAGAATAACAAATTATGTGTCATATTGTATTAAAATAGTTTTACAATGGAATGCATTTTAATCGCACCTCAAGTAAAATAGCGATGTAACTCGAATATTCCTAATTATAAGAATTGCGGAAATAAATAAAAAATTCTTAAAATATTTTAGCTACAAGTGACACTGTAGATTTTTTTAATTTTGACGTATAAGTACGTACTTTATTTAATTTTTATTGACAATGATTATGTACACATAACTAATGGGGGATTCCATTTAAGGCGATTGGGTGGCGCCTTGAATTTTTATCAATTTTTTTTAAATAATAAGAAATAAACTTGCTTCGCACTTGCTTGCTTTCTTTCTTCTTGCTTTGCTTGAACTAAGTTACTTCTAAAAAGGGCCTAAATCAAATAAATTAAAATGTGTATTTGATGAAAAATACATCATTTCTATTTGACGACCCAGTTGGCACAATGGTCACCATGCCGGGCTACTAAACACAGGGTTGCAGGTTCGATTTCAGCCTCAGACAAGTACTTATGCTTAGATATTTGTCTGTGGTCTGGTTGTTTCTATGTATTATAATTAAGTAGTACCTACCTATATCCGTTTTCTAGCAAGCATAACACAAGTTTTGTTACTTAGCTTGGGGCTAGATGGCGATGTGTGGAATGTCCTGCATTTTTGTATTTTTTTTTGTATTTGTAAGTATACAGGCTGTTTTCCGCGATTAGACCCTTTTTAATTGGGTCCTTTTTGCGTGAAGATGGAGTAGGCTTGCCCAGCACCTACTACCCACTCAGCTTAGTCGACCATGTCCAGAGGAGAGAACTTGTCAATACTTCTGGAGCCAACTAAGCCGCGGGTTTCATCACGAGGTTTTCCTTCACCGTAAGAGCAATGTCAATTAGCGCACATAATTTTTTCTTAAGAAAAATACATTGGTGCACGGCCGGCCTGGATTTGAACCCACGACCTTCAGAATGAAAGTCGAGGTATCTACCACTAAGCCAACACCGCTCTCCTCCACCGAATGTCCTGCAATATTTATTATTATTATTTATTTATTCGACGACCTCTGTGGCGCGTCGGGCGAACACCCGACTGCGACGCAGAAGGTGGCGAGTTCGATTCCCGCCGGGAACAAGTATTTATGCTGACCATAAATTCTTGTTTCTGGTTCTGGGTGTTTCCTATATGTATAATATGTATATATTTACAAAAAAAAAAAAGTATATAAGTAGTTTATCCGTTATCTGGCACCCATAACACAAGCATTAAGTTGCTTAGCTTGGGGCTGGATGGCGATGTGTAATATGTCCTGAAATATTTATTTATTTATTTAGGTAATGTGAATTGGCTGGATACCTACATGACAGTCAATCAACGCATGACAATTCGAGTTGTATTACGCAATGCAATTACGCACTATTATTATAACTTACCTTAATTGCCATAAACGCATTCATTTATGCATAGCATTGAATAAAATGTGAGTGCCGTGATTACTTATTGTCAGTTGTATTTTGGATGGTTTTATGCAACTGGGAATCATTTATTGGTTTCAAAAAGATTAGTTTTAGCTTCGGGTGACCAAATGGCTGGCTCCTACCTCGGACAGCGGATATAAGCATTGTCATCCAACGTGGTAACGCAGGCAGCCTTTTGGGCACACTTCCTATAGGGAGGTATTTAATTATTTGTTTAATTTATTATTATTATGTGTCAATATTTTAATTGTTGTAAAGAATATTTAATTCTTTTACTAGCGACCCGCCCCGGCTATATATGCATGTATTATACATATAAACCTTCCTCTTGAATCACTCTATCTATTAAAAAAAACCGCATCAAAATCCGTTGCGTAGTTTTAAAGATTTAAACATACAAAGGGATATAGGGACAGAAAAAGCGACTTTATTTTATACTATGTAGTGAAGCTATTGCATAGCTTTTATCGCGAGCTTTGAGCGCGGCGACCGAATCAAGAAACTCCGTAACGAAAATAAAACCTAACACCCCCCCACTCCGCCTACCATGTAGCTCGGCCGAGCGTTTTGTTTATTATCTGAATAAAATGAATTATTTTTTTATTAATGGATTAAAAATATAACAACAATCTTAGATCCAATTTACAATAAATACAATAAATGTAATTCTATTCAGCTGGGCTTGTGGTATGGTGACCAGACAGCGAATGAAAGACCTAGTTAGTAGCTGTTTTGTCGCCAAGATTTCGTACCTTACTTTTTAATCCATTTAATGTGGAATACTAAAAAAGTAAATCGTTTCCGGGTTCTATTTGCTACGTTAATATTGTGTCTTTTTCTTTTTTGCGAAACAGGTTTATTTACTTGCGAAAACGTGTAAATGGTGTATTGTTTTAATTTTTTTTTAGTTTTATATCACTTTAAGTAGGTTTTCCTTTGAAAATAAAATAAATAAATAAGTCTTTTAGACAAGCATGCTACAGTATTGACTAAATGCGAACCAATCAAATGTATTAGGAGTATACTTCAATACCACAATATCAAAAGGACCTTGACGAAAAATAACCCACCCATTAAATGGTTTTTCTCAAAATTCACATTCTCAGAACACCACATTCTCCACATTCTTATAAAACGTTATTAAAGTCACGTAGGATGCGTGCGCGCCTATTCCACATAAAAAAAACCCAAACATTGTCACCATTTTCATGTTTTTCAAATAAAAATAGGTTAGTAACGCTATAGATAGTTAGATTAAGTATTTATTGTAACACCTTAGCTCAAATTTTTAGTTTAAAATAAACACAATTTTAAATCAATAAATTTTAAATAAGCCCTTTCGCCGATTAAGAGAGATATCTTTCAGGCAACCTTTAGAATAAATGTTTTTAGAGACTGTATTTCGTATACCTTTGAAGATTTTGAAGTTCGAGGATTTTGAAATTAGTTGCATGTTTGTATTTTAATTAGGTATTATAAAGTATTATGAAATAAACGAACTTACTATAAAAAAAGAATAAAATATTGATATTTTATATCTAAGAAAATATCTATACCTACTAATATTATAAAGCTGAAGAGTTTGTTTGTTTGAACGCGCTAATCTCAGGAACTACTAGTTCGAATTGAAAAATTATTTTTGTGTTGGATAGTTTATATATCGAGGAAGGCTAATAGGCTCCTTTTCATGTTGATATTCCCACGGGATCGGGACTTGAGCGGGTGAAACCGCGGAGCGAAGCTAGTAAAATATATTTTGGAAGTTGAAGGAGGTAAAAGGTAGAGTGTCTCAACAAATTCTTTTGAAATAAAATATCTAAAAATATTTTTGTAGTTTCTTTTGTTTCCAAAAATATATTGTTTTGAATGTATTTTTATTTATGAAGAAGCATTGTAGGTATGCACTTCAAATAACTCGTGATGGTCATAAATTTTATTTAATTATAATGTGAGTATTAAGTACCTAACAAAATTAATCCAAAAACTACTAAATGTAGTATTATCTAGCATGAAGGTCAGACACAAATCAAGGACAAAACATAATTGAATAATCTTTAGATTCGGAGACATACCTACCTGTGATTTTTTTAAATATAAAACTGATTTTTAATGGCATAATATCAGTAGGTACCTATGTATAGAATTTAAAAAACATCATTAGGGAAACACTAAAAAAAAATATTTCTTAAAAAAATACAAATAAAAGGTTTTCAACATTTCCCCTCAGGATGGGAAGACTGGCAAAAGTTAATTTGGTGAAGCTCGACTATATTCCTACAACAAACAACAATACAAATAATAATATTAAAGAAGAAAGATTGTTTTATGTTTGTAACGAATAGGCTCCGAAACTACTGCACCGATTTTTATGAAACTTGGTATGAGAATACACTGATCCATTGACAGTAACATAAGCTACTTTTTTTCTGATATTCCCACGGGATCGGAACTTACGCGGGTGAAACCGCGGTGCTCTGCTAGTCACTACATTAGTATAAAACAAAGTCGCTTTCTCTGTCCCTATGTCCCCATATCCATATGTATGCTTAAATCTTTAAAACTACGCAACGGATTTCGATGCGGTTTTTTTAATAGATAGAGTGATTCAACAGGAAGGTTTATACATGCATAATATAGCCGTGCGAAGCCGGGGCGGGTCGCCAGTTTAATAATAAAATGGTCGACCATTATAACGTCACATTAAATAGAGTAACATATCAAAATTAGAATGAAGAATAAAAAAAACGGTACGGCAACTTGTTTATGAAATGTCACTTGTTACATAAAGCGATCAATGCGCGAGCGCATGCCTTGTCCTTAAACTTGGACGCGCAGTGGCGGGTGCGTGGTCCGGTCGACGCACGCTTTTCGAAATACGATTAAGCGGAAAAATAGTTCGTTACAAAAAAGTTTTTAATATTTTTTGTTTGAAAGTTTCGTGATTTTTGTTGTAGTGATTGTTTTTATTTTGGGTAAGTTAAAGATTTTTTTAAACATAATTATTTATAAAAAATTTAAATAGCATTGTTATTTACCGACTTCAAAAAAAGGAGGAGGTTCTCAATTCAGTTGTATGTATGTATTTTTTTTTTATGGATGTTCGCGCATATCTTCTTTGTTTATCAACCGATTTTGATGAATCTAATCGAATCTAATCAGTTATTAAAAAAAACCATGTCAACAAATAATAACAAAAAACATGATATTGATTGTTCGTTTGTTTACATTGAATAGGCTCCGAAGAAACTCGACCGATTTTGATGAAACTTGGTATGAGAATACATTGGTTAATTGTGGGTGTGTTTCATACTTTTTATCCCGATATTTCTAAGGGATTGGAAGTTATGCGGGTGAAGTTGCGAGGTAATGCTAGTGTTTTTTTACAGTAATAGGTAAGTATAGACAGACATTACCTACTTTTTGTTTAAAATTAATTTAAACAAAAATGAAGCAAGCATTAATTATTATTAGGAATCTATGTAGTACTTAATAATATAATTTACCACGGTCACTTACTTATTTTTTTTGGAATTTATTTAAGAGATTTACCTACGTACCTACCGCGTACTTAATTATTGGTAAGTACAAAAAGAAAAAGCCCCTTCCATCCCTTAATATCATCTGATTAGGTTTTCGTTTTGAGTAATTCATTCATTAAAAACTAAGCTTTTTTTTTTTTTTTAACAGTTTTTAAATAACTTTTTTTTAATTAACAGAATCCTAGAATACAAACTATATAAGCGATTGACACCAAAAATGTAACGTAAAAAACGTACTCTAAACGTTTATATTATTATTCAATTGAATTTATGATACACTAGTTAAATAAGAATAAAACAAATTGATAAATTAACTGCCTTTTTTGTTGGGAGCAAAAACAGATTTATTTAGTGAGAACTATAATAGGCAAGAAGATAATATTTATAAAAACTTACATTCTGCTTACTATTTTTAGTAACAGGCCGACAGCTGACAGGCATTACTCACAAATATTTATATAAAAAAATATTTACATTAAAAAATAGTTTGTGGTCGCCGTGTAAAACTATTAAGAGGATCACGTACCGATATCATTTTTTAATGGAATTTTCTTTCCGGGGCATACCTATTTTCATCCCTTATACTGTAACAAAATGGTGTGGCTAACGATTGAACAGTTTGTATTTTAAGCTAACATGCTTTTTGTCTCGAAAAATGTATAACTTCAAATTGAAACTTTTATGGGGACTCACATCGTAGTGACTGGACCCAGGTGGCACTAGACAGGAACAGGGGAAAGAGGGGAGGTCTTTGCCTTGCCGTAGGACGGAATAGGCTTAAAAAAAGTGATTAAAAAAACAGAAATACACGCCTAGTTTGTAATGAATTATAAATACACACAAAATAAACACCGAAGTCGAACAGTATTCGAATAGAAAATAATAGTTTATTTGAGACGAAACACATGACTTTGATGATGATGAAGAAACCGACTTTGTGTCGTTTTCTTAACAAGGACATTAAAAAGAAAACATTATAATTTATAAAAAAAGCGTATGCTGTCCGAAATGGGTCGACCTCAGCCATGAGCTACTGTGAAGCATTAAGTGGAGAAAAGTGCGATTTAGTTTTATAAGGATACTAGCGACCCGCTCCGGCTTCGCACGGCTATATTATACATGTAATATACATATAAACCTTCCTCTTGAATCACTCTATCTATAAAAAAAACCACATCAAAATCCGTTGCGTAGTTTTAAAGATTTAAGCATAGGTACAAAGGAATATAGGGACATAGGGACAGATAAAGCGACTTTGTTTTATACTATGTACCTAGTGATGAAGAACGCGGTATTTAACCATCTTAAGTAGGTACTTGTGCCAATATTATCTCATCTTTCAAATTTGCGATTTTGAATACCATCTTTGTATCCGCTCCACCCTCAGACGATCATTCATAAATGTTTCCTACTGCAAAATCCTTGACATTTGTTTTACTAAAATTATTTCTAAATTATTCGATCAAAATGCAGTTCTAAAACCTGTTATTATATGGGGCGTTGTATACAGAAAAGATGAACAAAACGAATTAATTAGTATAACACGTACTAATCACGCGAAAACAAAACGTGAGTGGATTTTAGTAAGTCTAAAAAAATCACTTTGCAGGATTGACATAAGATTGCAAATGATTCATCGATGGATTTTTAAAAAACGACTGTTTATTTTATATTTGATCGATTATACGAATGACTAATTTATTTTTAATCGTACAGATTGAATTATTTTGACGTGACAACGTCTTATAAATTGGTTTGCCGGGTGACACTTCAAGAAACTGCGTTACGCTCCGCTGACGTTATGCGCTCACAATGAGAGCGAGTGAGAGGCACGCGGGCATGGTTAGCCCGCCTAAGAGCGAGAGAGACAGACATAAAAAGTGAAAGGCACGCGTCCCTTCCACTCGAGCACAGTTGTTGTCACGTAAAACTTTCGCCCGTACCTATACCGACTTTACAGGCAACCAGTTTTTTTTTTTTAAAGACCGCACGTTTGGTATTTTTTACAACTATTTATAGCAATACAAAACATTGTCTACGCAAGTACCCTGATCATAAAAATCAACCAGTTTGTAATTTATATGCTAATGTTATAATAATGACCATTACCTATTATAAACTAAAATATATTGTTATTACAAATTTAGTGACATTAATAATTAATTCCTACGGAACTACGCCCTTTAAACGCTTAAAACCTACGTCAAAGTCTTATTACTTATTATGTTAAAATCTGTTGCCTAATTCCCGAAATTAGACTGCACAAACAAAGGTAAACAAATAAAATCAACATTTTCTGAGATTAATGGTAGTTTCGCAAAAACGAAGAGATGGCGCTAGTTACTTGAAATTAAAAAAAATATCTTATTAAATTAATTACTTTATTTTCTAGTTAAAAAATGTGTATATTGCTATGTATTCTTAAAATACATAAGTGTACAAAATTTTTAAGCAGAACAAAAAGAATAATCAACTAATTTGTGATTTTCTAAATTTAAGAAAACCTGGATCGCGCATGCAAGATTTTTTTCTACCGGAGCTATATAAGGTTAGCGAATTCTATAGTGCTAAGATCATTATGGACGTAGAACGCTTACTTCCAAAACTTCGAATTTATTATATGTAGAGATAAGTAAACTGTTAACGTAGTAGACTAAATAATAAAAAAAATTTGAAAATCCTCTTTGGTTTTAACGTTATTTAAGTTAAAAAAAAATTAAACTTTTTTACTTCGCTTCGCAAAACAGCAGCTTTACGCAAAACACATAATACGAAAAACGCATAACACGCAAAATACCAACTACGCATAACACCAACTTTGATTTAGAAACAAAGGAAAAGATACAAAAGACGATCAAAATGATGATGATCGAAACGGAAACAAAGGACGATCGAAATGAAAATGAAAGACATAACGGCAGGTAACTGGCCAAAATGATAGATGTCAAAGTGCAGCTGTCAAATCTAAAACGGTTAATAACACGATGCGGGACGAATGTCTGTCAGAATGTGATATGACAGTAAAAATCTCCATACAAAATACCAATACAGTTATAGCAGTTGTGTGGCATAACGCTGCATTGGTATAACATAATAGGGACAGTACTTACATAACCGTAAATCAAAATTTTTAAATTTAATTTATACCTCGGAAGAACGGCCGTTTGTAATAGTTTTTTTAGTAAATAATTACCCAGTTACCATGTAAAAAGTCTATCAAACTATTTATGACCTAAATAAAAATCAAAATACTCGCCGTAACGTTAAAATTTGATCGGGTAAAAATTGGCGCGAAAATCGCCGCCCCCAACCTTTTCTGACTGTACGTTGCGTGACACTACTCAAAACATTTAAAGCAATCATCACGGTAATAACCGTACTGTGCGTACTGTGGTCCTGTAGGACACGATTTCATACCCACATTTTTAGTTTGTGTATGTGTGCGTTCAAATAATCCTACGCCCATGAGAGTCTTATGTGATACGACAGTAAAAACGGCTTTTCATAGTTATCTATATAAATTTTTACTGTTATCAACGTACTTCTTCTAGAAAGAATAAATACTTTGACGGGATTGCCCGTACTGTCATATCATAATTCAAATAATCTACGGCATACCCCGTCCGTTCCGCATCGTGTTAAAAACCTTTATTTCTGTGTGATCTAGGCACATCTAGGTATACTAATAATAAAAAAAGTTTTTTTTTGTAATACTAAGTAACAAATAGGCTTCGAAACTACTTGGCAGATTTTGATGAAACTTGCTTTATGGATACATTGATTAATTGGAAATAACATAGGCTAATTTTTATTCCGATATTCCCACGGGATCGAGAGTTACGCGGGTGAAACCGCGGAGCGCTGCTAAGTGATTAAATAATATGTTTATTTATTTTTTTAATAAAAAAAATTAAATCAGCGCCATCTACATTCGAATAGCGGTCTTTCTAGAAACTAAGTTTCTCAATTTGTGTAATAGATGGCAGTATAAGTTAAACAAAAAGACTAACACAAATAAAATCTCATCTGTCGCATCAAAATCTGTCGCGAGAACGGCTGAAAATGCTCACCCACAAAAGTGCCCAACGCGCCATAAGAAGTTTTCACTTCAAAAAAAAACTTGAGAGGTGTCAAGGGACACCCGGATGGAACGAAGTTCCTTTCGATTAATTAGTGAAGGAATTGTAATTTTTTAACCGACTTCAAAAAAGGAGGAGGTTCTCAATTCGTCTGTATGTTTTTTTTTTTTTTTTTGTGTGTATGTTACGCGATCATTCGAAAACGGCTCAACCGATTGAGATGATTCTTTTTGTGTTCGAAAGGTGACACCTCAGGAGTGGTCCCATAAAATTTTGGTGAGGATCTGATGAGAATCTTTGGAGTGATGAACAGAATTGCACCTCGAGAGTGCAGCAAATTGCTCAGTTTTCGATTTCCACCAGTACAATTGGCCCATAAACGAATAGTTACCGATAAATGGAATATCTGAAACCACCTTCTCATCAGAAAACTCTTTAATCAGTTACGATTACAGGTTACAATTTAAAGAATTTAGTCGAATTTAGTCACCGGACTGGGTTTGAATGAATGTTGATAGAGAACCCTATCCTAAATGAAGTTCTGATGAGGATCTTCGAAGTGATGAACAGAATTGCACCTCGAGAGTGCAGCAAATTGCTCAGTTTTCAATTTCCACCAGTACAATTGGCCCATAAACGAATAGTTCCCAATAAATGGAATATCTGAAACCACCTTCTCATCAGAAAACTCTTCAATCGGTTACAATTACAGGTTACAATTTGAATAAAATATTCGCTTTTGCCTCGCCGGACTGGGTTTGAATGAATTTTGATAGAGAACCCTATCCTAAATGAAGATCTGATGATGATCTACGGAGTGATGAACAGATCTGCACAGCGAGATTCAAAAAATTGCTGTTTTCCATTTCCACTAATAGAAGTGGCCCATACACAAATAGGTACCGATGAATGGAGCATCTGAAAACACCTTCTTATCACCAAACTCTTCAATGGGTTATGATTAGGTACAGGTTGCAATTTGAAGAAACAGTCGCTTTCGCCTCATGGAGTAGAATTTTCAGTGACAGTGGCACTAAAAATGGTTAAATAAAAAATAAATTAAAATTTAAAAAACCGACTTCAAAAAAACCTGAAAAGAAAAACAAACAAAACCTGAAAAAAAAAACCAAAAAGTGAAAAATAATCCATTTCGGGTCACTAAGACAGCTGATAACTTAAACATAAGTACTTACTTGGAAGTCGGACTGAGTGACACCATGTTTTCTTTATACCTCTCAACATTCAATCTAACCCAGTCCGACTTCCAAGTAAGTACTTATGTTTAAGTTATCAGCTGTCTTAGTGACCCGAAATGGATTATTTTTCACTTTTTGGTTTTTTTTTTCAGGTTTTGTTTGTTTTTCTTTTCAGGTTTTTTTGAAGTCGGTTTTTTAAATTTTAATTTATTTTTTATTTTTGTAAATAATCGTCGCGACACGACACTGTTCAATGCGAAATAGAAAGACGAAACGAAAATAACTAGTTTGCTTTCTATGCAAAAAGTGTCGTTACAACTTTTGGTCTTAATTTTTTCCGTCTAGCCCCCTTTCGCAACGTGCGATGAGGAACTATCGTTCCAAAAACCTACCAAATAGGTACTCGTAAATTACATTTTAATTTTTTCCAACTGTTTTGTCTTCTCTTCCTTTATTATAAGTATATATTATACGACCGATTTCCCCCAATTTCAGCCGCGTCAATCCAATTTCAGTTTATCTCAACTAGCATATTGCATTTTTCAATATTTTTTCCTGAAAATTCATTTTTTAAACCAGACAAATAATACGGAAATGAATTAAACACATGGATGGGTTTACGATAAAAATATATAGTAATAAATTAATTGAACACGGAGCTATTAATAAAAACCGACCAAGTGCGAGTAGAACTCACGCACAAAGGGTTCCGTACCCATTATATTCAGTTTTTAGTATTTGTTGTTATAGCGGCAACAGAAATACATCATCTGTGAAAATTTCAACTGTCTAGCTATCACATGAGATACGGCCTGGCTGGGGCCTTATTCTGCTATTTTGCATTAATTAATTTACCATTGTCATTATATCGAGATTATATTGATATTTTATCGAGATTATGACTTTATTTGGTAAGTATTCTGCTAAAGTTTTAATAACATCGCAATAGAATTACTATGGCGGGCGTCCCAATGGAATGGCATAGATGCGTCGCTAATGTTGCCTAGCAACATGGTATATGCAGCTAAGCGATATACCGTTTTGACAACTATCGAGATTCCATTGAGCCACGATTCTAGAGCAGAATACCAAATTGAGTCAGTGAGAGTCAGTGGTGTTTCTATAGAATAGTTAACATTATGAGAATACCAATTTGACATGGTAATGTCATATTTTTGACATTCAATTTCTATTACGATAATATCGACACTCTATTGAAACACAATTGTGTTAGCAGAGTTAGGCCCCTGGTGACAGACAGAGTGGAGTCGGACAGTGGAGTCTTACACCTGAATTCACAAGCAACCCTATGAGATTGCATAGTGTGCGCGAACGCATAGAGCCGTAAATAAGACGCTAATAAAGAGAGCAGACCAAAATTGACCAATAATAGGGCCGCATTTAGCGCAGTGCGTTCACTTATCCAAGAGCAACTTAAGTACCTACTGTATGTGAATATGGGCGGTAAAATGGTCCCGTTTTTAACCTGTAGGTACGGAACCCTAAAAATTTAATGTTTTTTCCCTATTAGTTTTTTAAACTGATAGTAGCATTTGAGCTTTAATGAAGTAGGTATTTTGGTAATATAAAATCTACCTACTGACAATCTCATTATAGATTTTATTAATATTTTTATGGATAACTACTCAAAGACGAGCTGTAACTGTTAAATTTAGAAACTAGTTAACCTTAGCAAGTTAAGCTTTTTGGAAGTTTCCAATTAGATCAGAATTAAAAATACATCATTACATAGTATAAAACAAAGTCACTTTCCGTTGTCTGTCCCTTTGTACGCTTAGATCTTTAAAACTACAAAACGGATTTTGACGCGGTTTTTTTTAATAGATAGAGTGATTCAAGAGGAAGGTTTATATGTATAATACATGCATAATATAGCCGTGCGAAGCCGGAGCGGGTCGCTAGTATAAAATAAAGTCACTTTTCGCCGTCCCTATTTCCCTTTGTATGCTTAGATCTTTAAAACTACGCAACGGATTTTGATGCGGTTTATTTTAATAGATAGAATGTTTCAAGGGGAAGGTTTTTAGATATAATACATGCATAATATAGCCGAGCGAAGTTGGGGCGGGTCGCTGGTAATACAATGGGCGCTCCGCGGTTTCACCCGCGTAACTCCCGATCCCGTGGGAATATCGGGATAAAAAGTAGCCTATGTTATTTCCAATGAATCAATGTATCCTCATACCAAGTTTCATCAAAATCGGTCCAGCAGTTTCGGAGCCTATTCGTTACAAACAAACAAAAACAAATGTATGTTTATAGACTAGTTGCGCCCCTAGCCTTCCTCGATAAATGAACTATCCACCACAATAATAATTTTTCAATTCCAACCAGTAGTTCCTGAAATTAGCGTGTTCAAACGAACAAACAAACTCTTCAGCTTTATAATCACACATCAACAAAGTCTAGGGAACACGGGTAAAATAGTGTTTATTGGGGAATAATTGTATTTTTTTTTGTTTTTGTCTTGAGTGTTGTATGTCAATATAAGCGAAATTGTACCTATACTCTTTTTAATGCTGTGATTTTATTAAAGGGTTGCCATACAAAAAACATAACTAAAAAACTAAAATGATTCAAGCGTCAAACACCCGATTAATGATTAAACACATAATAATAAAAGTCACTGCCCTACATTCAAAACAAAAAATATTTATGGTAATAAAATGTATACAGGGATATTGGAAATTATACTAGCAAGCCGTTGAGGACTACTTCTGTGCACCTTAACCAACAACTTTTGTTCTACGACTTTTGGAAATTCGAACATTTTTTCGAAAATTGTGAGGTTATGTTTACCTGAAAATCAGCTGTTCCTTACTTTAATAAATTTTGTTTTAATAAATTAGTTGTTTTTCGAATTTACTTAACCTCAAAATTTTCAAAAGTCGTAGAACAAAAGTTGTTTGTTAAGGTGCACAGAAGTAGACCTCAACGGCTTGCTAGTATAATTACCAATAACTCTGTATAGGTATCTATACCTATACGTATCCACTAAAATCGGATGATACAATAATAATAAACAATCAGTTATTAAATACTATCTGTATTGTTGTTTCACTCGTAATTCGTATACAATGTGTTTTAGCGAAGGGCTATTAATACGAAAGGGGGTTGTTCTAGACGTCTAGGCTAACAACTTTTGTTCTACGACTTTTGGAAATTCGAATATTTATTTCGAAGTTTTTGTATGAAACAGCTGATTTTCAAGTAAAAATTACCTCAGAATTATCGAAAAAAAAGTTCGAATTTCCAAAAGTCGTAGAACAAAAGTTGTTCGCCTAGACGTCTAGAACAACCCCTTTTCGTATTAATACCCCTTCGCTGAAACACCTTGTATAAAATTATCGTGATAAATAAAAATCTATAATAGTACCTACGGATAATAAGAGCCATCTGTCACCTTAATTAAAAACTAAATATTTCCTAAAAATAGGGAAACTACTTAAGAGCAAATGGTACCGAAGCTCTCTCCATACAAACGTAGTCGATTGATTTCTCCCTGGAGAATGAAGGGCTTTAAAATCCAACTTGAGTTTAAAACATTCTAATAAAGTTTACAAACGCATTTGCCCGCAAAGAGGGTAAAGGCGTTAGTCGTCTCTGATAAGCTTGCATTTGCAGGGACAACAAACACATTTACCCGCTTTGCCTGCAAATGCATTTATAAACTCTATTAGAATGTTTTGAACTCAAGCTGGATTTTAAAGCCCTGCTTGAGTTGAAAACATTCTAATTAATAACAATTTTATAACTCTACAATGGGTCTGCACTTTTATGGTGTTTTCTAGACTTCTCTAACTTATCATTTTGGTGCTAAGAGTAACCTTTTGACGTTAAAACGTCTTATAAATCGATAAACACCGGCACTCACAACAAAAGTGAGACGTCATCGCTCACGTTCCCATCGTGCATTATGTTATTGACAAGGTAACCATAGCAACGTATTATCTTATGACGTTATCACGTAATATTATCGTCCGTAAACCGACTTTACAGAAAACCATTTTTTTCTGCTACAGAAACATGTATTTGCTCTAGTGTCAATATTCAAGGAGGAAACAGTCGACTCGTTTAAATGAAGAAAAAGCCGGTATTCTTTAATCTTAACTGTTTTCTTATTTATATATGAAAAACCCTGTATGTTGGTTTATAGGTACGGTCGAAGTCAAAATTGCAGACCCATCGAAGAGATCTTAAACTACTATTATTATATAATACCTACTAGCCAAACGTTGTTTTGCCATTTACAAAAAAACTAAAGGAAACAAAATAAAAAATAGATAGTAGCCGATTCTCAGACCTACTGAATATGCATTTAAATTTAATAAAAATCGGTCAAGCCGTTTCGGGGGAATATGGTAATTAACATTGTGACACGAGAATTTTATGTATTAGACGAGAATTTTAAATATTATTTTTATATTATTTTTATATGACGACCCAGTTGGCACAATGGTCACCATGCCGGACTGCAAAACACAGGGTTGCGGGTTCGATTCCCGCCTCAGACAAGTATTTATACTTAGATATTTGTCTGTGGTCGGGTTGTTTCTGTGTATTAAAAGTATATATTTACAAAAGAAAAGTATATCCGTTGTTTAGCACCCATAATACAAGTCTAGTTACTTAGCTTAGGGCTAGATGGCGATGTGTGGAATGTCCTGCAATATTTATTTTTTATAAGTAATAAATTCATGAGTCTTTCAGACTTCAAACTTGAACTCGAGCAACACCTTAGAATTTTGTTCGAGTTGAAAACATTCTAAAAATAGCATTTTTGGAGCTCTACGGTCGGTCTGCAATAAAAAACACATACTGACCACGTGTGTCATTCTCTATTGTTATTTTAAATAACAAAATGTGATTTATTACTAATAATTTACAAGTTATAAAACTGGTTAAATTCAATGAGCAAAACAGATTTAATTTACTAATATTTTTTTTTTAGGATTGGCACCTTTGGAACGTAATAAATATTTTTGATGACATAACATTTTTGATGACATAACATGACATTTACTGTCCACGTGTTTCATTGTATACTTGTAGGTACTTGTATATGTATATATATATATGTTTTCCAGAACCAAGATCTCATAAAATAAAGTGAGTTCCAAATCGAGCAATTTTAGACGATTCGTTTCGTGTTATAAGTTTGACGTGTCGTGTGTGTGTATGTGTTTCATATTTATTGTCATTCTTTTAATTATTAAAATAGCGACCCACCCCAGCTTCGCACGGCTAATTTATAAAGATCTAAGATATAAGCATGACATAGGGACAGACAGCGGAAAGTACCTTTGTTTTATACTATGTACCTAGTGATAGTGATTTAAATAATGATTATATTAACTATACTTAATAGTTTAAATAAATATTTGACAAAAAATTGTAATAAGAAATTAAATTAAATTCGTTCTTAGCTTTGATAGAAAAACACCCTTAAAACCGCGTTGTTATATCAGAAAAAAACCTAGTAAAATGTTTATAAAACACTCTTTTCTTTCAGGAAACTTAAACACTATTAGAAAAAATTGGCTATTAGAAGAAACTTTTTCCCTTTTTTTTTTTACAAAAAATACAAATTTTGATATTGTGGTTGTCAATGGAAAGATTTTTGTCTAAATTTTATTCATGGCTTTATGTTTGTTTCTTTGTTTTGTCGAGATAATCTCTGAAAGTCGTAATTAAAACAAAAAATTAATTATTTTGGCTATCAAATTCCATCTACAAGTTTAATTTGATAAAATATTTACGTATTTAGTAGCTCAATTTCTTGAGGAAGATTAATGCGTGTGAAACCGCGAGCAAAAGGTAGTGATGGAATATACCTTTGACACATAATAGGACCACATATTATCAATACCTTCACCGGGTCGCGGGTTCGATTCCCGCCTCAGACATGTATTTATGCTTAGACATTTGTCTTTGGTCTGGTTGTTTCTATGTATTATAAGTATATATTTACAAAAGAAAAGTATATAAGTAGTAGGTATATCTGTTGTCTAGCACCCATAACACAAGTCTAGTTACTTAGCTTGGGGCTAGATGGTGATGTGTGGATTGTCCTGCTATATTTATTTATTTATTTATTAGCTACGTGTTTCATTGTATTATGTTAATAAAGTAATAAAACGTGTTTATTATTCGCCATTATACGGTAACTCTAGCTTTTGATTGATAGATTCCTTAAAATTATTCGTAGGGAAAAAAGCCTTAATTTACTACCATCGTGTAATAGTATATTTTTAGAATAGGTGTGTCTGTACATATTACTTGTTGTACCCTGTGGTTTCACTTATAGTAGGTTTAGTTAGGATAAGAAGTAGCCTACTTGTACTTGTATACGGGCTGTTTTTCCGCGATTAGACCCTTTTTAATTGGGTCCTTTTTGCGTGAAGATGGAGTAGGCTTGCCCAGCACCTACTACCCTCTCAGCTTAGTCGACCATGTTTAGAGGAGAGAACTTGTCAATATTTCTGGAGCCAACTAAGCCGCGGGTTTCATCACGATGTTTTCCGTCACCGTAAGAGCAATGTCAATTAGCGCACATAATTTTTTCTTATGAAAAATACATTGGTGCACGGCCGGCCTGGATTCGAACCCACGACCTTCAGAATAAAAGTCGAGGTATCTACCACTAAGCCAACATTGCTCTTAAGAAGTCGCCTATAAGTTAATCCAAGTCTTTATTAAAATCGGTGCAGTAGTTTTTGCGTGAAGGAGCAACAAACTTTCAAACACATTATAGCAGCGGCAGCTGCAAAATAAACTAAAGGCCCGCACTTGTGATATTTAATCTAGGAGCTCAATATACCTACATACATCATGCATGACATATCATTAGTCATATAAAATATCCCATAGAAAAACTGGTTGCCTGTAAAGTCGGTATACGGGCGTAAGTTTTACGTGACAACAACTGTGCTCGAGTGGAAGGGACGCGTGCCTTTCACTTTTTATGTCTGTCTCTCTCGCTCTTAGGCGGGCTAACCATGCCCGCGTGCCTCTTACTCGCTCTCATTGTGAGCGCATAACGTCAGCGGAGCGTAACGCAGTTTCTTGAAGTGTCACCCGGCAAACCAATTTATAAAACGTTGTCACGTCAAAAATAAAATGCTGTATCTATTTGTTAAACTTTATACGGAATTTGATTCGTACAAAGTAATTACTACTAACTAACTGATTTTATTTAAATTTCAGTGTGATGCATTTGGGAGGCTTAGCTGGCATAATATTTATAGTTCAATTTGTAGAATGGCTCTCAAATGCTCATCCGTGAGACGAGAACCACATTTATCACTAGCACTACATAATATAAAACAAAGTCGCTTTCTCTGTCCCTATGTCCTTATATCCCTATACTACGCAACGGTCGATGCGGTTTTTTTAAAACCTAGATAGAGTGATTCAAGAGGAAGGTTTATATGTATAAAACATGCATAATATAGCCGTGCGAAGCCGGGGCGGGTCGCTAGTTTATTCTATAAATTGACAATTGAAAAAGATTATTCGCTTAAATAAGCGCTACAAAAAAATGTAATGAACTGCTAAGCAAACCGTTTCGATTCGTCAAAAAATACACACACACACAAACTTTCACATTTATAATATTAGTAGGATGACGACAGGTATCAATTTATCCGTTCATTGATTTGAACTATGAGTTGATTTTTCAAAATTTTGTCGTATTCGGTTCAACAGGTTTCTTAAACGATGTCAATTCCGGTTCATACTAACTACAGGTTAACTTTGTTTATTTGTTTTCAAGGCTTATTTACGAGATAAGTACCATACCTACTTACACTTAAAACTTTTTAAAGAAAACAATAACAAAAGAGTTGATGATATTTCCGGTTTGTAAGCAGGCGGATTTCCGGAAAATGACTTGATTTATAATTACATGGATTCTCATGGTATTTAAGTCGAGTGGCCGGTGATAGGCTGAGAACATTCGAGAAACTACTTGCGTATGACAATGACGTATGAGAAACTACTTGCGTATGGTTTTACCCATCTTCTTTATTTATTTATAAAAGATGTGCTCTACTATAATAAACTAGTAGTCCGCCCCGAACTGAGACCTCACGAGTTTTTTTTACCGATTTTTACTTTTCAGCGTAAAGTATGATAGAACGGCAAAATACTTCGGTCTATCTTGTTTAAATAATAGGTGCCTAGTATCACTCACTATTATCAGACCCTGGACTGGACATCGCTGACTCTATTATACTTTTAACGAATCCAAACGCGTTAGGCATAGGTATCTTGTCTAGAAAATGAGTTCCATAGCCTAATTTTCTTGGTCTCAATCGCGTATTTATTTATTTCGCGTTTTATTGATACTCGAGAGAATAAGTACCTACAATGAAAGTAAATCGTGTGTGAATAAAAACTCCTATAGCCTTCTTCCTTCTATATCACCATATCGTCAGTACCTAGAGTACCTACTGATCAAGTGAACACGATAGACCTAACTTATCTAGGGCTGAGTTCATATAGCTTTCTTCCGGCTATATTACCAAACCCCAGATATCAGTTGCTTGTTTAACACCTAGAGTACATTCATGTGCCTAGAGTGCCTACTTATCAAGACAACTTTAACGAACATTAACGGTAGACTTATCTTGTCTAGAAGATGAGTTCATATTTCTTTGAAGTTGAATGGCTTCTTCCACCTTTATCACCAGATCCCAGATGTCAGCTGATTCTTTAGAAGCTATAGAATACCTACTTATCAAGGTGCTTTGAACGAGTACAAACATGGATATGACTATCTTAGACTTCTCAAGATCGTTAACTTCTTATTGTCACCTTTCTCATCGGGTCTTTATCATCAGACTTAACACTCAAATTTTTAGTACCTATATAGTATGTACTCATCATAATCTAACGAAAGAGGTAAAGAGAAGAGAGGCTCCTCCCTCGATCCAAATATATTAGAGAAGTTGGGACCTATATTATTGGTGGACCTATGTGTCCTTTAATGAGTCCCTAACGTATTATTAAATAAAAATAATAAAAAGATTAGTCACCAGTTTTTTAATTAGAATCGCTAGCTCAGCTAGCAATACTATTTAATATTATCCACCACAATTGTTAACCAAACCTACCCTTGATTATGAAATAAATGAATATGAAGCAAAGAGAGGTCTGACGATTTATGGGAAAGTAGATTAAGTAGACGCTTTTAATCTACAGTCTTCACCCAAGGTAGGTAAGTAGGTACATCCTGAGTGGCCCAGACGACGTCAACCATAGAAGGATTGTCCAATTTTCGCTTCGGCTTCCGTTTAGCTGATCAATAGCTGGTTCAAGCAACTCCTTCGAAGACCATCGGCAACGAACACAAGGGTACATGACTTTGCACTCTAAACTTTTACGAATTATTTGAATTTTATTTAGGATGACCGTATTATTATTTAAATAGGTACCTTTTTTATCAATTTTAATCATAGTAGGTATCAAAGCTAAGTTAAAACATGTAATGGTTTTGAAATTATCTGGAAATCATATTTTTTACGACAATGACAGAAAGAAAACATGTCATTTTGATTCTTGACATTGTCATTTTTTAATCATGAAGGTCTAAGCGTTTTTTTCCTTTTTAATACAAATGAGTTTGATATAAAAATGACCGCTGAGACGATAAATTCCTGTGGATTCCTTCCAGCTCCATCATCAGATCATTTCCATGGTACCATATTATTGTCACCGAAGTTACGCCCTTTCATTTGATACCCCACTCGGGTATATTTGCCCTATAGTTCGCCTGTCATATAGGTAGATCCTCTATTGCACCCCCTATCATCGAAGCCCCCTAACCGATCCCTCTCATGTTCGAACTTAAAAATTCTATGGACCTCAACTACCCGTATACCAAAAGTCGTTAAGATCAGAGCAACGGTACTCAAGTTATCGTCGAACAAACATACATAGATACATAGATATATATAGATACATAGATACATAGGTACAACCGACCGACCGTCTCGCCACTAGACCTCTCTCGCTTCGCTCGTTCGGTCAATTATCTAAAGATGTATACGACATGTCCATTAACAGGTTCAAAACTTTAATAAAGCATAAGTTGTGCAGTAAGGCGTACTATGATACTTCGTCTTACCCTAATGATAAGAACCCATGGATGGGATGTGACTTTAGTTGCTCTAGTTGCTTTAGTTGCTCCATTCTAAATAATACTTTCAAATATTTGTAATATTGACCTTTGTGAGGGTGATCACATGAAAAAATCTGTTGAGTTTCTTGTGCCTTCTTATTGGTGGGCGCGTTCCGAAGGCACACATCCTAACTTAGTTTTTAAGACGTTTCTATCAATCTTCACCCAAACGGCTGAACCGATTTGTATGAAACTTGTGTACCTATATTGGTTAGGTCAGATCGAGAATCGAATATCATTTTTTTAACCGACTTAAAAAAAGGACGAGGTGCTCATTTCGTCGCGTATATTTTTTATGTAAGTTCGCCTATTACTCGAAAACGCCTGGACTGATTTGGAAAATTCCTTTTTGTTTACAAGAGGATAACCCATAGGTGGTCCGATAAAAATTGGATGTAGAACTGATGAGGATCTTCGGAGCGATGAACTGAACTGCACCTCGAGGGTGCAGCAAAATGCTCAGTTCTTATTTCCACTAGTAAAATTGGGCCTTAAACTAATATGTATTAGGTACCGATGAATGGAGCATCTGAAACCACCTTCTCATCACCAAACTCCTAAATGGGTTACGATTAGGTACAGGTTGCAATTTGAAGAAATAGTCGCTTTTGCCTCATGGAGTAGAATTTATCTTTTTTTCCTCTTTTTTTTGTACCTTTATGGCAAAGCAACGACAGCTAGTTGCTTTATAAAGAGAGCAGCAACCGTGTAACCTATACAGGGTTATTGGTAATCTTATAAGACACCGCTTGAGGACTACTTTATGTGCACCTAAACAATCAACTTTTGTTCTACAACTTTTCGAAATTAGAACATTTTTTTAGGCAATTTAGTTTACCCGAAAATCAGCTGTTAGGTACACGGAGAGGTTATTAACCTTAAGAGTTTACTTATTGTGGAATTTGTGTGATTGTTATAAGTTTATTTAAATCTATATTTAAAAATCTGCTAATTATTGAATTACCATAACCTCAAAAATTTCAAAAAAATGTTCGAATTTACAAAAGGCTTAGGGCAAAAGTTTGCTATCCGTACTCGTCAGTGCATCACTCAACGTCATTGTCACATACGAGTACGGATAGCCTAGTACAAAAAGTATAAAACAATATCATTTTTCACTGACACTGATGGATACGTTACTGAACGGTACGTGTCGGCACTGTGCCGTCACTGTTGTGTGCGGATCGGCCTTAACAATCAAAGCCCTACAACTTTTGGTAAATCGAACATATTTTTAAAAATTTGAGGTTTTGGTAATTCGATAATCAGCAGATTTGTGTGCGGATCGATCTTTAAGGTGCACAAAAGTTGCTCCCAACTGCTTTCTTACATAATTACCCATAACTCTGTATAAATTTTTAATGTCCAGTTCAAAGAACATCAAGTCATGTTTTAATCTTTTTAAAGCCGGTTTGTCCAGTCTAAGTAGGGTTACCAGATAGAACTCCAGAGACTCCAAGAATTTTTACCTCTGCTAGGATTATGTTCGAACTTAGAAAATTACAGAAAATTTTGGATTACCTATGAAAACTTTATTGGAAAAAATATTGATTTCGGATTTAAGTTCAGGGGCCCTACCGCGGTAAGTGCGTCGGCTTCAAGCCGACGTCGATATCCCAAACCGCGTCTCACAATGGGCAGAAATTTGAGCTTGCTTTTCTTAGAAATTTTGAATAATTAAGTAGTGTTTTCGTGTGTTTTAAGTATGCAGGATTGTCAGGGACATCAAAACATTCAAAAATAAGTAATTATGGTGTTATTATTAAAAAAAAAGAAAAGTCATATTTTGTAGTGTTTTTTGGAAATAACAAAACCAGAATAACTTATTTTTGAATGTTTTGATGTCCTCAACAATCCTGCGTACTTAAAACACATGACAAAAACCACTTACTTTTTCAAAACTCCTATGAAAGACAGGCTCACAATTTCGCCCGGTGTGGGGCGCGGTTCGGCGTAAACCGACGCGTTGGTTTGAAGCCGACGCACTTACCGCGGTAGGCCCCCTGATCCAACAATCTTGACTTTTTAGTAGAAAGCATATTATTTGTAAAAATAGGAGATCATAAAAACAGGTCATTTGCTTTATTGTCAATCTGAAAAACGATTCATTTGTTCATTTCCTTTCTTTCAGTGGTTCTTATTATCCGAAGGTACGTTCGGCTACATAATTGCAGATCCACCGTAGAGCTCCAAAACGGATGTTACAAGAATGTTTTCAACACAAGCAAGATTCTAGGCACCTGCTTTAGTTAAAGTTTGAACTCATGAATATAACAAACAAAAATTTAAACAAAACGTTCCAAATAATGGTAATTTTGGAACTCTACAATGGCTCTGCAATTATTCTTCCGACCTTACCTTATAATGTATTATGAACGTTTGGTCGTATAAAATTACTTAGTCGTGTAATGTAGTAGTGATAATTATTATCGTATTGGTTTGCGGTCAAGAGGTATTTATGGCTAGGTCACGGTGACCGTGTCTTGTCTAGGTCTTCATAGTACTACAAATAAGTTTTTCTAATGAAGCACTAGCAGCGCTCCGCGGATTCACCCATGTAACTCCCGATACTGTTGGAATATCGAGATAAAAAGCCTATGTTATTCTCAATGAATCAGTGTATCCTCATATCAAGTTTCATCAAAATCGGTCCAGTAGTTTCGGAGCATATTCGTTACAAACATAAGAATAAAAAAATGGGTGCGTGTACCCTTATGTACGCTCGTGAGAAGTTATACGTCCGTCTGTCTGTCCGTCCGTCCGTCTGCGTCATATTTATTTTGCAACAACTAAACAACAAAACAATATACACATTAAACAAAACAAAACAAAACACTAAAGCTATTACTTACAACTACTAAAGCCAACAATAAACCACAACACGAACTTAATATTCTATTATTTACAAAACTAAACATTCCTAAAGCACTACATCAGCGAACAGTAGACCCATTTGCCCTAGCGGCTCTCCTTAGCGCATACTCCGCGAAGGCAAGAAAAACAGGTCGGCGGTTGTCATCCATAACAACTGCCAAAGTACCTATCTCTAGCGCCTGATCCATCCTGCACTGGCACTCCAACCTTTGGAGGCCATACTGAGGACACTCGATCAAGATATGCTCGACTGTCTCCTCAGTGGAGTCATCACAAGTGCAAAACGGAACACTCATCAGCCCAAACCTATGGAGGTAGGCCTTGATACCGCAGTGGCCACTGAAAAGTTGAGTCCCAATTATTATTTTACTTAGAACTTTATAGACCTCCGTTACCACCGGGAAAAACATTTTAGCAACAGTAGCTCCACTATAGCGTTCCTTCCTGACTGTTCTGCCGTAAAATTCTCATAACGTGGGCTAGACGAACAGCGTCATACGAAGCAACCATTCCAGACCGGAGCGCTGCAGCCTTTGCCAAGGAGTCTGCCCGCTCATTCCCTTCAATGCCCACGTGAGCCTTGACCCAAAAGATCATCACTATATCACGTTGCACCTCCAGTAAAAGCGGATGCTCTGAATTCGGATCTACCAACGACAGTGCCCAATAGTAGGCTCCGGAAACTAAACAGGTCGTTCACATGATTATGTGGTCTTATTATAATAAGTTAACTAAAATCACTTCCTAAAGATGTACTTATAAATAATATGACGTGTCAATGAACAGGTTTTTAACGTAAACCACACCAAATATGTGTGTACAGAAACAAATATCTGTTACACATACACTTGTTCGACGGTAGGAATCGAACCAGCAACCTTCATTACGTCTTAAAATAGGTATTATTCGATAATTAACATTTGGCTCGGCATGTGACTTATGACCTTCTTAATCCAGTTACTGGTAAAGTCAGTTTCAAAAGAACATAATAATATATTAAAAAAATCGACTACTATACCTAGATACAGTCACATTACCAATTAGCTGAACCCCTACGAGTCCCAGAGCTCACTCACACATCTGTAAGGTTGTAAAGTAATGTTACTTGATTCTTTATTTTTTAAACAATATACTACAATACAATATAGAATTTAAAAAATAACAAAATAAGTGTAAATACTACATTTTTACAGATGTGCGAGTGAGCTCTGTGAGTGGGGTTCAGCTAATTGGTAATCCGACTGTACAGTCGACAGAACTTTTTTTTAAGTCGCTTAAAAATAAAATAAAATAAGCCCGCAGGGCACCTTGAGGCGAGGTGAAGGGGAGTAACGACCCCGCGGTCCCGAGTTCTCCAGGGGGAAGTTACCGTTCCTCATCTCCGGCTTGCCTTGGTTGGCTGGTCGGAGTGAACACTGACGAGGAAGCGGTCCCCCGCCTCTGGCTTGCCTTCACCGGCCGTCCAGAGTGAAGTCGCATGGGTAGAAATACTCGAAGGATGGATGCCGAACGTCAGTGATGAGTTGGCCCGCTCGCTCGGACTACCAGCGATGACTTAAAATCCAGTGAGGCCTCTCCATCCTTCAAGCCACTCACGTTCCTGTTGCCCCCTTGCAGTAATTTACTCGGCTAATTAGGGTGGCCCAGTCTGAGAGTTGGCGAGTCTCCGTCTGCCATTTTTACGTGTTTATTGAACATTGTTACGGCAGGTGCCATAGTATCCATAGTTCCCCAGTATCTAGTCCACTACCATCCCATCACAATAGCTCAAGTAGTTTAAATTTTGTCCTGTAGATTATCAATAGTTTCATCCAAACCGGAGGTTGTCCTTGGTTGCATTTTATAGTGTAGACAGGGATAATCGCCGGTTTAGAATCCACCCCATTGTTTGCTATTATACTTGTTATTGTAAAGGGCCTCTACGTGTTGGCTTCGGCTCCACGCACGCCTTCCAAAGGTCCGGGGCTCCATAGCCCCATGATACAGGACGATAAATAAAATAAATAATCTAAATTAGTTTCCCAAAAGGCTCGCTGCTTTACCTCTTTGGATGGCAATGCCTTTGGCCAAAGTAGCAGCCAACCCTTTGGTCCTACATAAAATGCTTTCTGACTGACTGACGGATCAACACACAGCCTAAACCGCTGATCGTAGAGACCTTAAACGTCTTTGTATGACGTAGGCATCCGACAAGAAAGGTTTTCCGAAATTCGTCCCCTAGAGGGTACAAAAGGGGGCAAATTTTGTATGGGACAACGTGATTCCTTGGTAAATTTACAACCTCTATGCGGACGAAGTCCGGGCAAACGCTAGTCTATACATATAAAATGCTTTGTCGTGAATGACTGACTGACGAATCAATGCACAGCCTAAACCGCTGATCATAAAGACCTGAAACTTGGAGGGTGTGTTCTTTGTATGACGTAGGCATCTGATAAGAAAGGATTTTTCGAAATTCTACCCCTAAGGGGGTGAAAAAGGGGGGCAAAGTTTGTATGGGAAAACGTGATTCCTTGGTCCAATCTACTTTAAATTTTGAATAAACATTCTTTAACATTGAAATTCATCCCCTAACGGGGTTTAAAAGGGGTAGAAAGTTATTTTGGGGGTGATTTGCTTCGAAGTTAGCAAGTTAACTTAGAGTTGAAAAAGGGAGGCAAAGTTTGTATGGGAAAACGTCATTTCTTGGTCCAATATACCTACTTCAAATTGATCCACCCACAAACTTCAGTCTCATTGAAAATTATGTTTGTAACAACATCGAAATATCATCAACAAAATAAAAACATGTTAAATATCCCGATTTAATAACTTTAATAATTCGGAACTAGTTTAATAAAAAAGCGAATCTGAGTGAAGGCCATTTGAAGGCAGACTTGTTTTTTTGTTTGCCTTTTTTGGACAGTGAATTAGTGTACGTTAGCCCTTAATAAGTTTTTATTTAATTGGCCCTTAGATCTGATTCTAATCTTGGTGATTTAATAATGAAAATAATTTAGATGAAGTGAGTTCTTAAATCTAACGATTTTAAACGATTTGACCTTAGCTTTTTTTTTAAAAACCGGCCAAGTATGAACCAGACTTGCACAGAAAGAGTTCAGTACTATTATATTCGGTTTTAAGGTGCCGTACCCAAAGGATAAAAACGGGACCCTATTATTGAGACTTCCCGTCCGTCCGTCTGTCTGTCTGTCACCAGGCTGTATCTCATGAACCGTGATGGCTAGACAGTTAATTGTAATATTTACAGTTTGTGTTTCTGTTGCTGCTATAACAACAAAAACAAAAAAAAACAGTAAAATAGTAATTATTTGTTGATATAGCGGCAATAGAAATACACCATCTCATAATCACTATCACTTCATCACTACAAAGTATAGAGTATATCACTACATAGTATAGTATATAGTATATCACTACATAGTATAAAACAAAGTCGCTTTCTCTGTCCCTATTTCCCTATATCCCTATGTATGCTTAAATCTTTAAAACTACACAACGGATTTTGATGCGGTTTTTTTAATAGATAGAGTGATTCAAGAGGAAGGTTTATATGTATAATACATGCATAATATAGCCGTGCGAACGCCGGCCGGGACGGGTCGCTAGTCTTTCTTCTTAATATATATAAATCTCGTGTCACAATGTTTGTCCTCAATGGACTCCTAAACCACTTAACCGATTATAATAAAATTCGCACACCATGTGCAGTTCGATCCAACTTGAAAGATAGGATAGCTTACATCCCGATATTCCCACGGGATCGGGAGTTACGCGGGTAAAACCGCGGAGGGCAGCTAGTAATATTATAAAGCTGAAGAGTTTGTTTGTTTGTTTGAATGTGCTTATCTCAGGCACTACTGGTTCAAATTGAAAAACTCTTTTTGTGTTGGATAGTTCATTTATCAAGGAAGGCTTTAGGCTTATATTTCATATTGATTTTGCCCACGGGATCGGGACTTACGCGGGTAAAACCGCGGAGCGCAGCTAGTTTATAATATAATTTAAATAAATAAATAAAATAAATAAATAAATATTTCAGGACATATTACACATCGCCATCCAGCCCCAAGCTAAGCAACTTAATGCTTGTGTTATGGGTGCCAGATAACGGATAAACTACTTATATACTTATTTTTTTGTAAATATATACATATTATACATATAGGAAACACCCAGAACCAGAAACAAGAATTTATGGTCAGCATAAATACTTGTTCCCGGCGGGAATCGAACCCGCAACCTTCTGCGTCGCAGTCGGGTGTTCGCCCGACGCGCCACAGAGGTCGTAAATACGTTTATTATGATTAAATTAAATGAATCTAATTGCCAATTTATTGAATACCTCTATTATCAAAACTGGTTTTGATTATAAATTACAAACCCACTGATCTAAACATAATATAATAAATCTTTATATAATAATCTAAATCTTTACTTATAATAATGGAAGAGAGGACAAAAAGTCTGTACTGCGAAGCAAATAAATATTATTCTAGGAGAAAAAGACGAAGTAGAAAGTAGAAGTAAATCTCTGAAACTAACAAGTAGTATTCAAAATTCTTGCTTGATGCGTTAGTTCTTGAGTTCTAATGTTAGCGAGCCTAACTTTTAGGAACCCTTATATCACGTAGGCGACCACTAAGTATTTTTCGAAATTTGACCAAAGTGCCAAGCACGCGCGTGCATCCTACTACCTGTTTTTAAAAGCGTAGAGATATATAAAGTTTAGGTAGGTACCTATTTACGCTCTCGAGCGTGATTTTATGACATGACTGGAATTGTCACATTTATTACTTTCATTTTAATTATTTTAAGATAAGTACCTAGTAGTACCTACTTATTATAATAAAAGGCACTTACACGTTAAACTGAATTATTAATTATTCACAGTATCAATTAGATTCTTCGTCTTTTTTTAACAATAATGCGTTGTGCTGGACTTTAATCCATTAGATGTCACCTCTTACTTAGAAACAGTTTAATTTTAATTTGTTAACATCTTTTTTTGTTAACTGTACTTTTAAAGAAAAAGTAGTACTATTTCTTCGCGGGCCCCAAATCCTACTCCTAATTCATAATTAAAATAAAAGTGGCTTTGGGGGCCGCGGGCCCGGGCCCCAAAGCCTACCGACCTACCGACCCAAAAATTGGAGGAGGTTCTCAATTCGACGCGTATATTTTATTATTATTTTTTATGTATGATCACCGATTACTCGACTTAACCGATTGAGATGATTATTTTTATTTTAGAGCGAGGATAGGTACCATAAAAAGACCGAGTTAGAGGTGGTCCCATAAAAAATTTTTAAAGAAGCGGGTATGAAATCGCAGGGCACAGCTAGTATAGACATATAGACGTAGAATCAACAAGTTATAGTAGGTTATCTTTATCTATGTAGAAACCAGTTATTTCGAAGGTTGACATTAATAAGGTTAGGAAGCCAATGACCGAAATTCAAAATCGATTTCCTTAAAGGGCGTTTAGTACCGGATGTTAGCCGAATAAAATTTAAAAACCTGCTAAGTGCGTGTTGGGCCACGTGTAATATATTATATTATATTATAGATATATTATATTATAGTATATTATATTTTAGATTAAAAAAAAACAAATGGTTGTCTGTTAAGTCTGTTTACGGATGATAATTTTATGTGATAACATCATAAGAAAACGATGAAAAATTTTGATTTTGTTTTGTTAATACTTTATAATATGTATATATTGTTTTCTTTTCTTTTCCTTTATATAAGTCTTCTATTCATCACTCGTCACACCATATCACAAGCCCAGAAGAGCGATATTATTATTAAATACTCTGTTTTCTAAGTTACCATGACGCGTCTGGTCATATTACCATGACGCAAGACGTCAATAATATTACCGTGACACTTTTTTGTGAACGCAGGTGTTCCATCAATTTATTTGACGTTATCACGTCAAAAAGCTAAGTAGCTACGGCTAAGTAAGCTCTTTATAAAGCTTACACTTAGTTGTGATAATTTTCCTTTTAAATGTTTTTTAAAAAGAAAACTTAACGATATTGTAGTACTATAATATCCAAAAACAATGATTTAATTGGTAGGGGGTGACCTTAATAAAAAAAATAACTTTATAGCTTCATATTTTTGGAAACAGATAAAAATGGTTTTCCCAAACCCATGATATTTTTAAAAGACTTATCTAACACTCAATGGAAACACAATTTTTCAACCACATCATTCTTTATTAGGCTTTGAAACTTCCCAAATTCAAATAAAAGTGACACCAACATAAGTAGGTTCCTATTATTATACTGTACAATAATAAGTTAATGATTAATTTTAATTCTCGACACTTTCATTTAAAGCGGGGTTTAGTATTTGTTAATATATTTACATACTTACTAAATTTAATATGTTTACAGTATTATTTATAACTAAAACAAAATAATAATAATAAAAATCTAAATAAATTTCCCTAGGTAACCCTGTATTGCCCCTTTGGATGGCAATGCAGATCCGTTGGCCAAAGTAGCAGCCAGCCCTTTGGTCACCTGAAGCTAATACTAATAATTTTGAATTTTTTTATAAAAATCTAAGACTGGGCCCAGGGTCTCCGTGGCAATGGGCAGAAATACCTATGTATACATCACCGATGGACACATATTTCGGGTCGGTAGGTTTTGGGGCCCGGGCCCGCGGGCCCCAAAGCCAACCCTTTATTTTAAGTATGAATTTAGAGTAGGCTTTGGGGCCCGCGAAGAAATAGTACCTACTACTTTTTCGTTAAATGTACAGGTAACAAAAAATAAATGTACATAATAATGTACATATTTAGAACTTAGTATTTTTTAAGAATAACCTAAAAAAGAATTGAATTTGGCAGGCCGTTACTTCTCAATAACCTTAAAAAACTTTGGCAATATTTTATCAATCTACTCTCAAACTTATTTTGCCCTTGTGATATTTGCTTGCCGCCATTTTTCCTAAATTACTTATTAATGTTCTAGATTCAGTCAAGTTAAATTATAATAAAAAGTTCGTAGGTTTCAAGCAATGGCGAAATTAGTTTCTAAAACATTTTTGTTGTTATATTTTATTTGCTTTACTTTTTCAGTATTCATTCCTATGTTTACTCGCGTCTCTCGAAGGCCCCGCTTATTTGGGGGGTTTTCAAGTCACGATTGAACGAACAGGTATCTTTTAAGCGTGCTGCATCGACCGCATCGTCACTTACCTAACATCGGGTGTGGTAGTGATCAAATGCTAACCTTAATATAATAAAAATAGGAATTTTTATCCTAACACAATTTTTCAAGACCTAAAAGTCAAGTCAGAATTTTTATCCGAACACAATTTTTCAAGAGTCAAAAGTCAAGTCAGAATAATAATTCAATAGGCGTCATGCAATGCATAACTTTACTTTGAAGCGTCTTTAAAATTAAGCTAGAATGTGTGCCTTCGGAACGCGACTACAATGAGAAAAAGGCACAAAAGAAACTCATGGGTTTTTTTTGAAAACATGCTTAGAAAGGCAATAATTACAATTGATTACCGTAAAATATATTCACTATCTTCCGATCGGAAGTTCGGGATAAGTAATTTTCTAATATTTGCTTACTAAAGTTCCTACTTATTTGTTGCAGAAAAATGTATAAGACAAGACCGAGTGTGACTGCTCTTGCGACGATGCTGGTCGCAGCGATCGGTACTGTCAACTGTGGTACCTATGTCCCCCCTTCCGACATCGGGTACCCTGCAGGACTTATACCTGACTGTAAGTATGACTACTTTCACAGTAATGTATCATACTGTTGTATTGTGAGATGCTGGATGTTAACTGTGGCATCCCATGGCAATCCCATGGCGTCTATAGATTTCCAATTTTTCAGATTTCCGTATTAAGAGATTTCCATGTCTACATATTCTCATGCCTACAGTATCCTATTTGTACAGATTCCCATTTCTACGGATTCCCATGTCTACAGATTCTTATTTCTACGGATTCCCATGACTACAGATTCCCATGTGTCACTCTCATATCTGCAGAATTAGATCCATGATGGATCTGGGAAGAAATCGACTAAGAAAGAAAAATCCTAGTAGATCCACAATTTGAAATCTCGATACAATGAGAAAAAAATATCTCACTATAGTACGGGATCCCTTTAAGGACGTCCTTCATCGATCTGTTTAATGGATGAAAAGTATTTTATATATCAAATTAAATAGGTCAATAAATATATTGAAAATGGGTTGCATAAAAAATTTCAGTACAGAACAATTAATGTATTTTTATATTTTTTGTTTTTAGACTTTTCTTTTTTGACATTTAATGAAATACCTACATAATCTTTATTTGAACTTAACTTTAATTCATTAACCAGCCCAGTGCAAATCACTTGTATCGATTTACCTGCCTACCCACGAGGTGACCGGAAAAAATAAGCAATCTAAACGTTTGCATATTCTATAGGCTTTACACTTTCTATTGGTATGGAATTTGTCTCATAATGGCTAGTCAGTAAAAGGGTTAAAAAACAAAACAAAAAATTAAATTGTTAATATTCTGGACGGAATTTTTTAGGCAACCCATTTGCAATATATTTGTTCGCCTATTTAATTTGATATAAAATACTTTACATCCATTAAACAGCTCGATGAAGGTCGTCCACTAGATCCACCCTGGATCTGGCCAATGGATCTTCTAAGAATAATCCGCACTTACGTACCCTTTTTTCACATTGAGATTACAGGACTTATCCCTGATTGTAATATACTATCACAGTACTGTATCTTATTATTGTATCTAAAGATATTGACGGTCCAAGACAAGTGTTCGGTGCTATCAACTGTGGCACTTTACCCCGCTTTGAAATCAAGTACCCTGCAGTACCAAACCGGATAAGCTGGTCAGACCAGATTAGCTGAACAGACATAATTAGCTGATCATACCGGATTAGCTGGTCAGACTGTTTCCCTATCTTTGTAACAGAGCAGAGGTCTCATTAAATAATGCTACTGGCCTTAGCACCAAAAAAGGTAAGTATCTAAATGAAAAATGAAAGAAAAAAGAACCGGTCAAGTACGTGTTAGACTAGCACACGAAGGGTTCCGTAAATACCATGTTGAATTAGAGTTCCGGTTGATTGTTTTTCTTCTGTTTATAATGTTTGTTGTTATATTGGCAACAGAAATACATAATCCGTAAAAATTTCAACTGTCTAGCTGTTCATGAGATACAGCCTGGTGACAGACAGAACGAATGGAAAGTAGGTAGGTATAGTAGGGTCCCGTTTTTCCCTTGGGTACGGAACCCTAAAAAACAAACCTTGATACACACTGACATTGGCTATATGTACAGATTATACAAAGACAAAAATGGAACTGCCGCGGTAAAGCTATTGCATCGTGCGAGCTTCGTACAGTCGTACCATATACATACACGTTAAGCGAACGCTCGGCCGAGCTACGTGGTAGGCGGAGTGGGGGTGTTAGGTTTTATTTTCGTTACGAAATTTCTTGATTCGGTCGCCGCACTCAAAGCCCGCGATAAAAGCTATGCAATAACTTAAAAAATAGGACGAAGTACATTACCTAGTTACGCTAAGTTTACCTTACTATAGTTTCATTCAATTATTCCATTAAAATTAATAACACAATCTAAAGAATCTACGCACTAATAATAATTATACCTAGTTGAAACTATATTATTTAAACAATTAAAACACTGTAGTTGACATTGACACGAAATGATGTTTATTTTAATATGGGTTGTCAATGTTGCTATTTTAATTTGCAAACATAGTAAATATAAAGTTGACTTTGTGCACAACGATTAAAACCATATAAGTAAAATAAATAAATATTGCAGGACATTCCACACATCGCCATCTAGCCCTAAGCGACTTGTGTTATGGGTGCTAGACAACGAATATACTACTGTGGAATCGTTGCCTAGGGGTTCGGGGTGTCTTGGAACTTGGAGATCGAATAGAAACACCTTGGTTCACTTTTAAAACTTGTGAAAATATCTTTGTAGAAGTTAAAATAAACAGAGCCGTCGTTCATCGTAGTATATAGCCAATTCTCCACCTTTAATTTTCACCCTTCATTCCTCTATCTCTTCCGGCTTTCTTTCTCGTCAACCCACTCTTTCCGTATTTCGTTCAAAAACACTTTCATACTATCATCAAACTAAGTCTTTTCATCCGTCATAAATCATTCATCGTTCTCGTGCACAGCATTTCCATTCCTACACCACATGAGTAGTACAACCACTACCTAAATACTTTTCTTTTGTAAATTTAAACTTATAATACATAGAAACAATCAGACCACAGACAAATATCTAAAACATTCATATGATTTACCAATGTCAAACTAATACGTCCTGTATCACGGGGCTATGGAGCCCCGGACCTTTGGAAGGCGTGCGTGGAGCCGAAGCCAACACGTAGAGGCCCTTTACAATAACAAGTATAATAGCAAACAATGGGGTGGATTCTAAACCGGCGATTATCCCTGTCTACACAATAAAGTGCAACCAAGGACAACCTCCGGTTTGGATGAAACTATTGATTATCTACAGGACAAAACTACTTGAGCTATTGTGATGGGATGGTAGTGGACTAGATACTGGGGAACTATGGATACTATGGCACCTGCCGTAACAATGTCCAATAAACACGTCAAAATGGCAGGCGGAGACTCGCCAACTCTCAGACTGGGCCACCCTAATTATCCGAGTAAATTACAGCAAGGGGGCAACAGGAACGTGAGTGGCTTGAAGGATGGAGAGGCCTCACTGGATTTTAAGTCATCGCTGGTAGTCCGAGCGAGCGGGCCAACTCATCACTGACGTTCGGCATCCATCCTTCGAGTATTTCTACTCATGCGACTCCACTCTGGACGGCCGGTGAAGGCAAGCCAGAGGCGGGGGACTGCTTCCTCGTCAATATTCACTCCGACCAGCCAACCAAGGCAAGCCGGAGTTGAGGAACGGTGACTTCCCCCTGGAGAACTCGGGACCGCGGGGTCGTTACTCCCCTTCACCTCGCCTCAAGGTGCCCTGCGGGTTAAACTAATACTATTATTATTATTATCAAGCTTACGGTTATTGAAATAATATTTTCATTACTCATACACCGAAAGTAGGTCTAAATATGCCTGAAGAGCGTGTAGAAAATAAAACTTCCAGCCCTAGGGCTTTTCGCTTTCACTGACAGCTGTCATGTCAAATTATGGCTTCGCACGACTTGTGCAATCTGCATGTAGCCAGTATCAGTATCATTACGCATTAGGAACTTCAAAAACCTAACCTCCTTGCTTTGTTTTTACACCAAAGAATAATAATTATGGCTTGGCACGGCTCATGCATACTGCCAGAGTTTAGTACTTAGTAACTTTTTATCTCAGTAATCAAATTCAAGTAGGTATATTTAGTTCAAGATATCTTATTTAATAAAATAAATGTAAAGACGAAAATGGTCAAAGCGACCTATGACCGTAAGTTTAATCTGGTTTTTCATTTATGATTGTGTATTTTGTGTAAATAACATTTTCTAGACAAACCGTGTTACAAAAAGTGTAAGTTAAATCTACGGACTTCATTCCCGCGTCATTTCCCAGTGTTGGATGAATTCATTAATAAGAATTTATTCGGTAAGTACCGCCGTATTTAAGTATTGAATACAAATAGCAGAAACCTAAAAAAAACACTACATAATGTATTATAACCTCTTTGGTCCCAACCTTGTAAGAGGATCAGGTAGTATGGACACATGAGTACCTACTCATGTGGTATGGAGTCTCATAGTCTCATTTACTCTCGTTGTTAGGTAGAATTTGATGTATTATTCGTAATGAAAAGCACAGTGTTTACCTCGGGTGAAAGACTCATTAAGTCCCTCGAACTATTAGCGCCCTCGCTACGCTCGGGCGCCAAACTCCGTCTCGGGACTTGTAATGAGTGACTTTCACACCTAGGATAACAATGTACTATTAATTTTAGAGTACCTACCCTTTAAATACTAAAAGCTAGAATTCAATAAAAGTTAAATCATTTTTTTTAGGTATATATTTTATATGGGTCTGTACTTATTTATAAGGCTGTTACCTGAAATAAATGATTTATTTATTATTTATTTATTTCATGCAAGCCTAATTAAGGTGCCTTAGTTTCTAAGCAGCAGTCCCTGTCGGATTAAATAGAAATAAAGGAGATGCAAGATGTGCGAATTAGACGAAGTCTGATATATTTTAAGTTGTTTTTACAATTATTCTTACTAGTAGTTCGCCCCGAACTGAGACCTCACGAGTTTTTTTCAGCGTTTATTATATTTCAGCGTAAAGTACTAAAATGTATAATATAACGACGAAAGACTCCAAATACGACAGGTCTATCTTATTTGAATGATAGGTGCCTAGTATCGCTATTATCTGACATTGGATGATTTAGAGAATCCAAACACGATAGGCATAACTTGTTGTTGTTGTTAAGTTCTAAAAGCATAGGCCAGCTCAATCATCACACCCTGGACATCCGTTGACTCTTTATTTTTACTCAAGACATTTTGAATGTGTCCAACATAATATCCAGAAGATAGTAATTCCTTTCCTTCCTTCCTTATGTATCTACTTATCATAATGTTACGTAAGAGGAAACGAGAAGACAAGCTCGAGAACGAGAATATATTAGAGAAGTTTGAGGCCAATATGTCCTGTAATAAGTCCCTAAACTAAAATATAACAAGTCAATAAAAATTATAAAAAAATTAGTCACAAATTTTATAATTATCAGAGTCTCTAGATCGGCTAGAACCGAACATTCCTACTATTTAATACTATCCACCACTATTATTGTAAAACAGCCCATGGTTATGAAATAAATGATTATAGGAAATGAAGCAAAGAGAGTTCGGACGATTTGGGGCAAAGTAATAAATTTCTATAAATTTTAAATTTAAATAAATTTGGATTAAGAATATTGTAAATAGTAAGTGAATTTGTGAACCATTGTGAATTTGTGATGCTACACCTTCGTTATTTTTCTTTTGCAATCACAATGTAACACGCTTACTATTTAAGTACAATATTCTTAATCCAAAATTAGATTTTATTTTCTATTTTTTAGTTGAACTTTTTTTATTAAAGCGTGTTTTTTTTAGTTTTTTATTCTATTAATTTATTTTATACTTTTTGGTCTTTGATAACTTAATATGTTAGATCGGACCCTGGTTACTATTGAAAGACAAACTACTCGTCAAGACGATTCTAACGAGCCTAAACTCGATGGGGTTGTGTCGTTTCATTGCGAAGTTCCTTCATAGGAACTTCGCAATGTTCCTTCCAGTTCCATCATCAGACCCTGGTCACCATTGAAAGACAAACTACTCGTCAAGACGATTCTAACGAGCCCAAACTCGATGGGGTTGTGTCGTTTCATTGCGAAGTTCCTATGACCACCTTCCAGTTCCATCATCAGACCCTGGTTACCATTGAAAGACAAACTACCAGTCAAGGCGATTCTAACGAGCCCAAACTCGATGGGGTTCTGTCGTTTCATTGCGAAGTTCCTATGACCACCTTCCAGTTCCATCATCAGACCCTGGTCACCATTGAAAGACAAACTACTCGTCAAGACGATTCTAACGAGCCCAAACTCGATGAGGTTGTGTCGTTTCATTGCGAAGTTCCTATGACAACCTTCCAGTTCCATCATCAGACCCTGGTCACCATTGAAAGACAAACTACTTGTCAAGACGATTCTAACGAGCCCAAACTCGATGGGGTTGTGTCGTTTCATTGCGAAGTTGCTATGACCACCTTCCAGTTCCATCATCAGACCCTGGTTACCATTGAAAGACAAACTACTCGTCAAGGCGATTCTTGACGAGTAGTTTGAATGAATGAACTATGAAGTATGGATAATGAGATAATTCCTGCAGATTCCCTCCAGCTCTATCATCAGATCAGTTCCATGGTACCATATTATTGTCACCGAAGTTACGCCCTTTCATTTGATACCCCACTCGGGTATATTTGCAGTATAGTTTGTGTGCCATATAGGTAGATCCCCTTTTGGACCCCTATCTCCGTAACCCCCTGACCGATCCTGCTCATGTTCGAACTTAAAAATTCTATGGACCTCAACTACTTGTATACCAAAAATCATGAAGATCAGAGCAACGGTACTCAAGTTATCGTCGAACAAACATACAAACATACAAACATACAAACATACGAGCGACCGACCCTTCTCAACACTAGACCTCTCTCGCTTCGCTCGTTCGGTCAATTATTTTACACAAAATAGTTCCAAGAAACGATAGAAAAATATGAGTGTATCCCACTTTTTTCATTATGAATTTCCATTGATGAAATACATTGACAGATTCTCCCACTATTTTCATTGCTGGCGGTGGCGATAAAAAAAACTTGTAGAGTAAGTAGTGGAGAATTATTCACCAAAATGGAAGATGATTAATTTGTTCTCCATTTATTTATCGTAGAAGTCGTATTTTTATTTTTTATGATTAAATTATCAAGAATTTTAAATCAGTAATTTTTCAGGTCGTCCTATTAGAGGTTTAATAGAGTCGTCATAAATATGACAGTGGAAACGGATTCTCAAACACAACTGTGTTTTTTTGCCGCAATGGATATAATGCGATCTAATTTGATAAAAAACGCCTATATAGTTTTTCCATTTTGTATTTCCATGGAAAAAGTGGGATACACCCGAAAATGTAATTAGAATTAAATTTCACTTTGTACTGAAGCTAAATCTTTGAACTTAACTACATAAAGTTGATGGTTTCCGTCGACGACACCTAAAAATCATCACTCACCTTATTTTGGAAAAAATTCTTAAGTGGGGTCCATACGCCAACGACCTTGGTACACAGCCTACTAAATAGTTACTACTGGCACCGGTCGCCTTCGTTGGTGAAAATTGTTGAATTTTACGAATGTGTTTTGTTTTTCTCAAAAGTGCTGACATGGAATTGTAGGTGAGATTTTTACCGACATTTTGGTGTGATTTTGAGCTAAAAATTTATTATAGTTTTGAAGCTATCCTAAAATTAAGAAGTAAAACTATTCTAGCTTTGAAATGACAAAGAATTTTCGCCTCGAAATTACCCCAAAATATCGGTAAAAATTTCACCTACAATTCCATTTCAGTACTTTTGAGAAAAACAAAACACATTTGTTACAATCAACAATATTAGTTGTAAGCGACGGGTATTTCTGACGCGTTGCGTTTGGCAGCATAAGCAGCCTTAAGTTTAAGATTGATTTCTATCAAGTCAACTTTTTCTAATAGTGTTTCGGTTTCCATAAAAGCATAGAGTGTTTTGTTAATATTTAATAAATTTTTGATAAATATTTACTTTAATAAATACGGTACCTTCCCGCTGATCACTTGTCAAACTAGTTTGTCCAAAAACTCTGTAACTAATAATATAAAGAGGTAAAGTTTGTGAGGTTGTAGGGTGTAATTCCGAAACCAGTTTATCGATTTGGATAAAAAGGTAAGTATCCTATGTCCTTCTCCTGGTTCTAAGCTACCTCTCCATCAGTTTTCACCCAAATCGGTTCAGCCGTTCTCGAGTTATAAATAGTGTAACTAACACGACTTTCTTTTATAGATAGAAGATAAGCAATCACTGTTTGGCTTATAATATTTAGTCACTGTAAAACTGTATACATTTCCAAATACTAAAATTAAGTAATTGTAAGTAACTATTTAGCTATATAATTACCTACTTCTTACGCATAGAGGTATTTTATACGAGTAGATGATAAAACTGGTTGCCTGTAAAGTCGGTATACGGGCGAAAGTTTTACGTGACAACAACTGTGCTCGAGTGGAAGGGACGCGTGCCTTTCACTTTTTATGTCTGTCTCTCTCGCTCTTAGGCGGGCTAACCATGCCCGCGTGCCTCTCGCTCTCATTGTGAGCGCATAACGTCAGCGGAGCGTAACGCAGTTTCTTGAAGTGTCACCCGGCAAACCAATTTATAAGACGTTGTCACGTCAAAATTCTTCGTGGGGCACGAATCACTGTGGCTAAAATCAAAATTATATGTCAAAAACCATTTTTCTGTAAAGTCAGTTTACGGATGATATAATTTTACGTAATAACGTCATAAGAAAACATTGATATACGTTACTATGGTTACCTACCATGTCAACAGAATGTGACACTTTTTTGTGAATGCATACGGTGTTCATCAATTTATAAGACGTCATCACGTCAAAAGAGATATAGTGTGGGAGTAGCTGAGTGTCATATTTTTTTTTATCCCGGAAGGCGCTGAGTATAGCTCTATAAGGTCGCTCGGACTGCATAACAGACTAAGATGCATCAGTAGCTATTTATAGGAAACAATTTAGCTTTTTTATTTAGATAAAATACACATTAATCTCAATTAATAGCAAATTAATAGTACAGTATTTCAGTAGCATAATTTGTTCGATAAAAATCTATCATAAAAACTAGAATGATCGCATCTGTTCTATTTTAATAAGTACTGTTTTTACGTGTTATAATGTTTATAGGTATTTTCGTGATTTTTAATTTGCATTGTATTTAATTTTTATTACAATATTTCGGTAGTTTAAATCATAAAGATAGGTAAGTATAGTTATAATTAATACTTATTATAATGTTGTTTTGGTCAATAAAGTAAATCGGGTTAGTCTTTGAGCGGGGCTCTATTTTTGAACCGCTCGTGTGACATAGCATCGTCGTATACGTCTACAAGTCATGTTCGACTTCCATGTCGCATGACACTAATTAGCTGTATTTTTGAGTCGTTCATCGTTGAAATTTCTAATGTCAATTTTTATTCGTTTTACGTAGAAAATTGAAAACCGGTTTAATTACCGACGAACATCCGAAATAATCCTAAAATACGACCCAGTTGGCACAATGGTCACCATGCCGGACTGCCAAACACAGGGTTGCGGGTGCGATTCCCGCCACAGACAAGTATTTATGTTGAGATTTTTGTCTGTGGTCTGGTTGTTTCTATGTATTATAAGTATATATTTACAAAAGAAAAGTATATAAGTAATATATCTGTTGTCTAGCACCCATAACACAAGTCTAGTTACTTAGCTTGGGGCTAGATGGCGATGTGTGGAATGTCCTGCAATATTTATTATTTCCGAATGTTTGACTATGATTCGACGTTTTTTCTACCACTCGCCTGTCGGCGACGAGTGGTGGAGACCACTCGTTACCACTCAAAAATAGCGAATTTCCGATGTTAAACGAATATCAGTAGAAATCGAGCGCTCGACGCGGGGCGATCAATTTAAAATTAGGGCTCCCCGATCTCCGAACGACCCATCTCCGTGGTTTCACACTTTCGAAAATCTCGACAAAATATGACGACAAAGAATAAATTTTGAATAACAACACCGTCAGCAGGAAAGTGCTTAACCAAATTTAAAAAACTAATATAGTATATAAATTACGTGTCACGTTGTTTGTGCGCGATGGACTCCTAAACTACTTAACCGATTTTAATCAAATTTGCACACCGTGTGCAGTTTGATCCAACTTGAAAGCTAAGCATAGCTTACATCTTAATTTATCCCGATTTTCCCACGGGATCGGGAGTTACGCGGGTGAAACCACGGAGCGCAGCTAGTTTATTATTACTATTGAAGCTTCTTGTAAATAATTATACCTACCTTATTCTTTAACGCGTTATAGGTAATACGGTTTAGGTCCAACCTCAACTATCGATATTATCTACGATCTGTCTGTAGTGTTGTCAACTCGAAAGTTTTGTTTTCCCGTATCTTTGCATCTTGCCAGCGTCAAATCTCTTGACTTCTTTTCTTTCGTGTTATCTTCGTTTGTCTTAGGCTGGCAACTTTGTTGGTACTTGTATTGGTTACTAGCTGAGCCCCGCGGTTTCACCCGCGTTGTTAATTTCTGTGTGACTTTCTTATTTTTACAAGCTTTTTTTTTTAAGAATCTTCTCCTGACAACAACAAACACAACAACAAAAGAATTAGCGAAATCGGTTCAGCTGTTCTCGAGATTTGCGCTTAGCAACACATTCAGCGATTTTTTTTTATATTATAGAAAACGTAGTTTTTATCTTTAAAAGTGATATTTTTTCTACAAACACAGGAATACGTAATAATAGCTAATAGCTATGAACTTTCAACTCTATTGGCCTTTCTTTAGAGGTCGAATTTTCAAAATACCTATCATATAATATTTGTGTCGTTATAAAAACCACTAAGTATAATGATTGCTCATAATTTTTTTATTTTGTAATTTTATATCTAGGTATATCCATTCATGACACATAATCGACATTTATCAAATGACATAGGTACAATCAACGGTCAAAAGTCTCTGCCCACCGTAACGTTTAATCCTGTGCAGCACTATTTAAACATTATAATAACATAACCTGCGGATCGAACCGACGACGTCAGTTGGTGTAGCGGGTGGCGACTTATACCACTCGGCCAACTAAAATGTTGAAAATAATAATCGCACTGAGTACTTTTAATTCAAGTATTTATGTTTGTGTGCAACGTCTATTAGAAGAAGGTCGTAAGTCCAATACTTGTTGATAGTATTATTGTAGCAAACGGATACACTCCCACCTTCCTCCCATGGCCTTATCGACATCTTTGGTCATAAAGGCCGAATCTCGGGACATACGTTGGTTACTTGTTCTGGGCTCTTTCACCAACGTACCTACTCACTTAAGTCCCTACATATTTATTTTTGTGTCCTCTTGTTGTTTGTAGCAAACGGATAGTGGACTTATGACGCATACTGTACAAGCTATATTTATTTATATCCATTGGTTTTTATATTTATAGCGCCAGCACCATTAATTCATGCTATTCAGGGTGCAGTAGTACCGGGGACATAAATATTACATGGAGTAGGTTTTGGACCTATACCATCGTGTGAATCAGAATGGCGGGTGTGCTGAAGCGAATCAGCATAAAATGATAATTGATCGAATCTACCTTAATTATACTTAATTCTACCAATAAAGAAAATAAAAGTACCTCTTTAAATGCATAGATAGAATTATAATAAAGTGAGCCGCCAACCTGACGTCAGAATGACGGGTGAAAAATATATTGCCGATGTTTAGATTCATTGCCATATAAATCTACCTAAATAGTACCTTACAGTACCACAAGTTGCACTCAAATCCCGGCAAAGGCTATGAAGTAATTTTGAATGTCGACATGTCCAAAGGAAAGTCTTCGATAAACCTGAAGCCAACTTAGCCGCGGGTTTCATCACGATGTTTTCCTTCACCGTATGAGCAATGTCAATAGCGCACATAAATTTATCGTAAGAAAACCCATTGGTGCAGGGCTGACCCGGATTCAAATTCATGACCTTCAGAATTAAAGTCAAGGTATCTCTTGCTAGGCCAATATCACTCTGATAACTTTAGTGTCCAGTTTTTAGTTCCACCGTGACATTATCGTTTTTTATTTTTGGTCTTTCCTTTGTAACCACTTTCTTCTTCTGCCATCTCTTGTTCCAATTTTCTCACATTCGCGTATATCTTCTTCCTTCATTATTCTCTATTAGCCGACATCTTTTGGTTTACTTCCATCTCTCTCATATCTTCTTTTTACACAGTCCATCTTTTCTTAGGTCGTCTTCTTCCTCTATCTCTCTACATTTTATAATCTTTAAATCATATGCGTCTCCTCTCTCCTCATCACATCTCCATACCCAGTCAAAGTCTTTTTACCTTTTTCGTAACTGGTACTACATTCAGGCTTCCTCTAATATACTCGTTCCTTATATTTTTATCCATCCTTGTTACCTCATCCATCCATCTCAACATGCTCATCTCTGCTGCATGCAATATTTTGAGGGGTTCTGTTCCCAAAGGGTAATAACGGGACACTATAATTACTAAGCCTCCACTTTCCGTATGTCTATTACCAAGCTGTATCTCAAGAACTGTGATAGCTAGGCAGTTGAAATTTTCACGGATTATGTGTTTGTTCCCGCTATAACGACAAAAACAAAGAGACTCGAACTTGTTTTATTAAAATTAAATGCCTTGTCTATAGAACAAATTTGAAATGTCATATACTTCTGGTTCCAGGTCCAGGGGTAATGAAAAACGCTACGATATCAGCACCGATGCTGCAGCAGTTGCAAATAGCTGTTCAGAAGCTGAGAAACGGAATCGTGCAAAGAAAGTCCTTACCAATATCGACGGCCTGGAAGAGCGTCGTCAAAGATAAGGATTTAGGTAATTAAGATATTGATGGATTGAAATATCGATTGTACATTCGTTTGGCGATACTTTTGACCGTGGATTGTACACGACTGAAATCATCGTGACAACGCGAGTGGAAACGGGACAATTTATAATTTGTTTGTTTTAGTAACAAAAGAAGATAATATTCTTTTTAACAATTAAATAAGTAGTAAAAACATTTATTAAATAACCATCTACTTACATTTAATAAAATTAAGAGTGAAGTTATAAGTTCCTAGGAAGTGAGCCCAAACGGTTGTCTGCGTTACCACGTGTCCGAGGCAGGAGCCAACCCTTTGGTCACCCGAAGCTAAAACTAACGAATATTAAAAAAAATACTCTAATACATAAAAAATTAAATTAAAAATTTAAAAAACCCCCGACACAAAATAATAAAAATAGTATGAACGTAAAAAGCCTAAAACAAGCAAAAAAAACTATAAAAAGAAAAAGCCACAAAAAGAACAAAAAAGGTATAAACGTGAAACCCTACAAAAAGAAAAAAATAACCTCGAAATTATGATTCTACTACGTAAGTACATGTGAATTTTTTTGATTAAATATTGTCGCGTCGGGGGACCGCTCTTTTTCGAGTCAATTTAATATAATGTTAACATTTTTATTTTAGCATTTTATCACTAGTAATTCTTAATACTTTAACATTTTCGTTGAAATTTTAATATCATTTTACTTAGGAAGGTGTTTCTATAGGTAAAGAGCGGTCCCCCGACGCGACAATATTTAATCAAAAAAATTCACATGTACTTACGTAGTAGAATCATAATTTCGAGGTTATTTTTTTCTTTTTGTAGGGTTTCACGTTTATACCTTTTTTGTTCTTTTTGTGGCTTTTTCTTTTTATAGTTTTTTTTTGCTTGTTTTAGGCTTTTTACGTTCATACTATTTTTATTATTTTGTGTCGGGGGTTTTTTAAATTTTTAATTTAATTTTTTATTTTATCCTTTTTGTAGGGAGGGACTTTTTAATATTTTTTATTTTATTTCTTTATTTTCTTGCGATTTATGATTCATATAATTTGGTGTAAACAATAACTATTATTAATTTATAGTTAACTAGCGACCCGCTCCGGCTTCGCACGGCTATATTATGCATGTATTATACATATAAACCTTCCTCTTGAATCACTCTATCTATCTAAAAAAACCGCATCAAAATCCGTTGCGTAGATTTAAAGATTAAAGCATACAAATGGATATAGGGACAGAGAAAGCGACTTTGTTTTATACTATGTAGTGAAGATTATTTTTAACCCTAAACAGTTTTTTTTATTAAAGGTATTCTTTTTCAATGTTTTCCTTTAGATATTCAACTTTTACAACTACAAGTAGGTATTTCATAGCTATTAAATATTAGAACTACCTAAGTATACATAGAAGAAGACGTCTAGATCTAGGTTATCTATACATCTTCTCTAATATATATAAATTACGTGTCACGTTGTTTGTGCGCGATGGACTCCTAAACTAGGTACTTAACCGATTTTAATCAAATTTGCACACCGTGTGCAGTTTGATCTAACTTGAAAGATAGGATAGCTTACATCTTAATTTATTCCGATATTCCAACGGGATCGGGAGTTATGCGGGTGAAACCGCGGAGCACAGCTACTAATATCATAAAAAATTGGAAAGAAAAGTAAAAAAGATCCAAACGAAGCCAAAAAACTCAAATTAACTTGATACTCGGGCATATCTACTAACATTCGGTTGTTAATCCTGAGTATTATCCCCCATAACTTTTAGACGGCTGGACCGATTTTGATCAAACATAGAAATTTGTAATGTACGAGTCATGCCCTTTCATTTGATACCCCACTCGAGTATATCTACTTACATTCGGTTTTTGATCCTGACTTTCATCCCCCATAACTTTAAGACGGCTGAACCGATTTTGATCAAACATAGCTAAGAACACTCCCGACTAACTTATCTTTCAAACAAAAAAAACTAAATCAAAATCGGTTCATCCGTTTGGGAGCTACGATGCCACAGACAGACACACACACACACACATACACACACACACACACACACACACACACACAGACACGTCAAACTTATAACACCCCGTCGTTTTTGCGTCGGGGGTTAAAAAGTATTACAAATAAAAGAAAATTATAATTTTACCAGCTACGCCCCGCGGTAGGACCCACGTAATATTTTTTCTACTGACAATAACAAAACAAAATTAGCGAAATTGGTCCAGATGCTTACGAGTGATGCGTAGGAAAATAGGGATTAATTGTACATAGGTATCTAATATAGATTACTAGCGACCTGCCCCGGCTTCGCATGGCTATATTATGCACGTATTATACATATAAACCTTCCTCTTGAATCACTCTATCTATTAATAAAAACCGCATCAAAATCCGATGCGTAGTTTTAAAGATTTAGGCATACAAAGGGATATAGGGACAGAGAAAGCGACTTTGTTTTATACCATGTAGGTAGTGATTATGTATTTGTTAATATTTCCAACATAAGCTTTAAGCATTGCGAAAGCGCACAGTTAGGGTTTTTAGATTAAAAAATCCCATCAGTTCCCACTCACCCCATTTTAAGAGCAACAAATTGTCTATTATTATTCCAAAGTGGATGTTCTTGGTTCTTCGTAGAGCCTGATTCATTACTTCAATATAATAGCAACATTTGTAAAAGGAAAATCTTTGGTATGCAGCGCTACACGAAACCCATATAAAACATTTTGCCAGAACGGGCCGCCCAACGGGGGTGCGTTCCGGCTTGAAGGGTTTCTGAAATATTCCATGCATTGCTAGGGATGCAACATCCCTACATAGTATAAAATAAAGTCACTTTTCGCCGTCCCTATATCCCTATGTCCCTTTGTATGCTTAGATCTTTAAAACTACGCAACGGATTTTGATACGGTTTTTTTTAACAGATAGAGTGATTCAAGAGGAAGGTTTATATGTATAATACATGCATAATATAGCCGTACGAAACCGGAGATGGTCGCTAGTCGTTCATATAAAAAAGATGTCAAACACATCGTGACCAAACTAAATTTTCGAGTTTTTTTTTAGTTTAATTTAGGTTTTCGTTTATTTTAAGGGTTCCGTACCCAAAGTATAAAAACGGACCTATTAATAAAAATCGTTTTACTAATACTTGTATTCACAATCAACCCTATGAGATTGCATAGTGCGCGCGAAAGCATAGAGCCGCAATTCGCTGATTCGCTAGAGTGAAGAGAGCAGCACAAAATTGACCAATCATAGGGCCGCATTTAGCGCAGTGCGTTCACTTATCCAACAGCAACCTATGTACTGTTTTTGAATACGAGCGTAAGACTCCACTGTCCATCTGTCTGTCTGTCACCAGGCTGTATTTCATGAACCGTGATAGCTAGACAGTTGAAAATTTCACATATGTATTTCTGTTGCCGCCATAACAACAAATATTAAAAAACAGAATTTAATGTCCGACTCGCACTTGACCGGTTTCTTCCAATGGTTATGTACGGTCGGCTGCATATTTATAAGAATGTTTTCAACACAAGCAAGATTCTAGAAACTTGCTTTAGTTGAAGTTTAAAGTCTTCTAACTCATCAATTTATCAAACAAAAATTATTAGAATTAAAACATTCCAATAATAGCAATTTTCGAACTCTACCGGGGGCTGCAATTATGCAGCCGACACTTATAGGTACTTACTTTTTATTTCAATATTTGAAAAAAGTGATTTTACGATTTAAAAACTTATTTTTCGAGATATCTTACCTCTAAGCCAACATCGCACAGAGGTCATAGAATTAAAACGAACCTGACCAAACCAATTTTCCATCGATTCGATTTACCTTACAAAAATACTCTCTTGGGTCCAAAACCGGTCAGCCATTGCCCCGTCCGCGCGTCCCTTGCCCATTTGAACTCGTATTATTATAAAAATCGGACGTGCCCTCAACACATACATCACGTAACTACGTGATACCACGTAAACACAGTTTCTTATCACGTGGTGTGTTTGTACAATTGAAAACGTTACAACTAAAGTCCCCTTAGACCACAGACTGCAAATTCTTTCTTGGCCGATCACATTTTTGTTTACACTTGTACCTGTACTTGTATACGGGCTGCTCTCAGGAACTAGACCTCTTTTAGTTAGGTCCTTTTTGCGTAAGATTAGAGTAGCTTAGTCGACCATGTTCAGAGAAAAGAACTTGTCAATGCTTCTAGAACCAATTAAGCCGATGATCCTTCACCGTAAGAAAAATGTAAATTAGCGCACAAAAACTTGCTGGGTGCTATGAACTACTTGTACTTGTATAAGGGCTGTTTTCCGCGATTAGACCCTTTTTTTTTAATTGGGTCCTTTTTGCGTGAAGATGGAGTAGGCTTGCCCAGCACCTACTACCCTCTCAGCTTAGTCCAACATGTCCAGAGGAGAGAACTTGTCAATACTTCTGGAGCGAACTAAGCCGCGGGTTTCATCACGATGTTTTCCTTCACCGTAAGAGCAATGTCAATTAGCGCACATAAATTTTTCTTAAGAAAAATACATTGGTGCACGGCCGGCCTGGATTCGAACCCACGACCTTCAGAATTAAAGTCGAGGTATCTACCACTAAGCCAACACCGCTCCTGGGTGCTATGAAAGGCTACTCCATCCTCGTCTAAAAAGGACCCAACTAAAAGAGATCTAATTGTAGAAAAACAGCCCGTATACAAATACAAGAACATTTGTAAACAAAAATGTGGAATAAAAGTGTGTTAACGAATAAACGATTCTAATTCTAATTTAACTATCGGCAAACTATCCGAACTGTCAGCCGATAGAAAGTCATCATCATCCGAGCGATGTTCCCGGTTGCATCCCTCTCGGGAGCCCAGGGTCCGCTTTCCTACTTTTACGCCTCCACTTCGCACGATCTTCGGCATCCTGGGTTGTAAGGCCATTTGCACGCATATCACCCTTTACGACGTCAAGCCAGCACTTCTTGGGTCTACCCAGTCTGCCACGACCCGGCGGAGGCGCCATGGCAAGACATTTGTTCCCCACGTAACTAGCCGGTTTTCGCAAGACGTGGCCGTACCAGCGTAAGCGACACTCTTGCAATTTATCTGCAATGTCTCGGACATGAAGGCTGCCCCGGATGCGGGAGTTCCTGACGCGATCCTTTCGCGTCACTCCACACATCCAGCGCAACATCTTCATCTCCGTGACACGCAGCTCCTGCTTATGTCGCTCAAGCACCGGCCACGCCTCACTACCATACAAAAGGACAGGTCTAATGATGGTTTTATAGACCTGTCCCTTTAGTTTAATCGGCATTTTGGGGTCGCAAATGACACCAGTCACCTCACGCCACTTGGCCCAAGCCGCTGAAATGCGTGACTTGACGTCGTAATCGATGTCGCCGGACGCGCGAAGCACAGACCCCAAGTACTTAAACTGGTCTGTCCGCTCGACCATATGACCGTCTACGCAGACAGGTGTGGGATCTGTGGTATTGCAAGCCAAGTACTCTGTCTTCGCCACATTCAGTTGCAAACCGCCGTTCTCAAGCGACTCCTTCCACGTGTGTACACGTTGGACCAGCCGCCCCTTATCCGAATCCGCCAGCGCAATATCATCAGCGTACATGAGCAGCCATGGAGTCAGCCGATAGAAAGTCTGTTCGTCTAAAAGAGCCCTAAATGGATGGATGATAGAAGATTATAGTGTGGGTAAAGGAAATTGGATTTTGCATTATGGCCAGGTTAGAAAGGTAAAAACATTGACTTATTACTACACAACGGGAAAAAAATGTCTGCAGGAATTTTTTTGATCGCAAACTTTGGACGAAATATTTCAGAAATAGACAGAAGGGTTTGTTTTCTGCCACGTGGCAATATTTCTTTTTAAGTTACTTTTAAACTTTCCCTTGTAAAAGTCTACGTCCACTGTATAGTATTAAGAAAGTCAAGATTATGGTAGTCTGGTTGACTAGCCAACCAGCATGCAGAATTTCTTGTCGTAATTTATCAAAATAATTGTTCTTTTGTGAAATAAATTATTTTTTATTACTCATACTCCGAAAGTAGGTCTAAATATGCCTGAAGAGCGTGTAGAAAATAAAACTTCCAGCCCTAGGGCTTTTCGCTTTCACTGACAGCTGTCATGTCAAATTATGGCTTCGCACGACTTGTGCAATCTGCATGTAGCCAGTATCAGTATCATTACGCATTAGGAACTTCAAAAACCTAACCTCCTTGCTTTTTTTTTTACACCAAAGAATAATAATTATGGCTTGGCACGGCTCATGCATACTGCCAGAGTTTAAGAGTTTAGTACTTAGTAACTTTTTTCTCAGTAATCAAATTCAAGTAGGTATATTTAGTTCAAGATATCTTATTTAATAAAATAAATATAAAAACGAAAATGGTCAAAGCGACCTATGACCATGCCGCGCCGCCCCGCGCCCTGTCGATGTTGCTGATGTGGCTTTATGCGACCGTATGTTCAGTCAGTGCAGTACCTTGAGTAAAAAAAACTGGTGGGAAATGCTAGCATATCCAAATTATTTTAAACGTTTTAATTAGTACTATTTTTTGTTATTTTATTATGTTTTTGTGTTAAGTTTAATCTGGTTTTACATTTATGATTGTGTATTTTGTGTAAATTACGGACTTCGCGTCATTTCCCAGTGTTGGATTAACTAATTAATAAAAATTTATTCGGTAAGTACCGCCGTATTTAAGTATTGAATACAAATAGCAGAAACCTAAAAAAAACACTACATAATGTATAACCTCTTTGGTCCCAACCTTGTAAGAGGATCAGGTAGTATGGACACATGAGTACCTACTCATGTGGTATGGAGTCTCATAGTCTCATTTACTCTCGTTGTTAGGTAGAATTTGATGTATTATTCGTAATGAAAAGCACAGTGTTTACCTCGGGTGAAAGACTCATTAAGTCCCTCGAACTATTAGCGCCCTCGCTACGCTCGGGCGCCAAACTCCGTCTCGGGACTTGACTTTCACACCTAGGATAACAATGTACTATAACGTCATCGTCATTGGCCTATTGGTGATTTAAGTAGCCCCGCAGGAGCTATTGCGGTTGCTAAGTAGCCGTGAATTCTATCTTACTTTTAAAGTTTTAAAAATCAAACGACTTTACAGACTTGGATTGTTCTCCACAAAATGCGTTCTTGTCGTGAAAATGTTGGTACCGATCCTTTACTCTTTAGACGCATAAAACCAACTACGCAAAACACCACCTTAACGCAAAACACCCAACTCGCAAAATACCACTTACGCAAAATACTGACTACGCATAATACCTACCAACTCTGATTTAGAAACAAACCAATAGAAACAAAAGATGATCGAAACGATGATCGAAATGAAAACAAAAGAAAATCGAAAAAACCATATTCTATTTTTAAGCTCGGGATCACACAGATTGATTATCTTCGAGCGAACAACAACGAGATGGAAGTTGATTAGTTAGTGGCAGTAGCGTGTCTGTTTGCTTGTTTGTCGACCAAGGAGGCAAACCAGGCCTGATTGTGGTGTTCCGTACACTCTTGCTTACATTTTCTCCACTTAGGTCTCTCATCAGCGACTTCTTATCAGTTGCGGTGATCTATATTGTAGGAAACTATTTTCTAGGGTTAAAATTAATGATAATTACATTACTCTTCATCCAATCTGAATGATTTAGGGTTACAGTGCCAGCAACTTTAACGCTTGCTTGGAGCGGTGTAGTGCCTAGCTCATTAAATGGACTAACTTTACCCAGAAACTGAAGACCCACCAGTGGAACGCGCGTGTGACCACAGTTAATACCTCACTTAAACCACGCTCTCAGCTTAGTGGACCAAGTCCAGAGAATAACTCATCAATTGGTTATAAACAAAAACTAATTTTAAACTCTTTTTAGGCTTCCTATTTTTTGCATACATACAAGACAAACATAAACTTACTCTTTGCGACAAGTATTTGCTAAACATAAAAAGTGCGAATCTGTTATTGAATGTTGGTGTTGTTATCTATCTGTTTTTGTTTAGACTTAAGACCAGTGTGAGGCTGTAAATTTCCATACAAAAAGTGGTAACGTTTTCCCCCCTTATACGAAGTCCGATTTTGATAATTTTTGAAAATGTTCTAGATCTAATAGAAAACTAGGTTTAACAGTTTTTATTTTAATGAAATATTGTTTACATTTTTATATTTTTGACTTAAAAACGTCATAGAGCGTTTCAATTGTTTTTAATAGACTAAACTGAATTACAAAAAAAGAAAAACGTATAAACCTAGAATAAGAAGCAGTGAATTAAATGAGACTAAATTTATTTTATTTTATGAAGGATAAAGGGGGTAAAAACGTTACGGCCCGCAACATTATTTGAAAGCAAAATGTAGGCAATTACGTCCGAACTTAAACTCTCTCTATCGCACGATACGGGTCATTTTTGAAAATACCTACTCGTGCCGCGTATCGAAAACTCACAATTCTCTGAAAATAAATAAATAATCACTACATAGTATAAAATAAAGTCACTTTTCGCCATCCAGCTTTTCGCCGTCCCTATTTCCCTATGTATGCTTAGATCTTTAAAACTACGCAACGGATTTTGATGCGGTTTTTTTAATAGATAGAGTGATTCAAGAGGAAGGTTTATATGTATAATACATGCATAATATAGCCGTGCGAAGCCGGAGCGGGTCGCTAGTAATAAAATAAAACTTTCGATTTCCAGATCTAAAGAACAGAAAGACAGTCGTCTACGCAGTTGGTTTCCTAGACAGCTCCATCTTTCCTCACTCTCAAGCAATAGGCAACACGTACGCCAAACGAGGATACAACGTCTTCGTTACGGAAACCATGATGTTCCTCACTTATATTTATCCCAAGTATGTATTTAATGATTTTTCTCATAATTGGCTACATGACTGTGATAACGATAGAATATGAAATATGTTAAAAATTTAAGCTAATATGTTTACAATAACTCTATAATATTTATTTCGCATTTAAATGTAGTGTACAAATATTTTACAAAATAAGGGTGAACTGACCGTGCCCGGTAGTAGGCTCCGGAAAATAAACAGGTCGTTTAATAGTACATGCATGTGTGCTCTATTATAATAAATTACCTAAAGATGTATATGACATGTCCATTAACAGGTTCAAAACTTTTATAAAGCATAAATTGTGCAGTAAGGCGTACTATGATACTTCGTCTTACCTTACCTTAATGATAAGAACCCATGGACGTGACTTTAGTTGCTCCATTTCAAATAAGTAATACTTTCAGATATTTGTAATATTGACCTTTGTGAGCGTGATCACATGAAAAAAAAAAAAAAAACCCCATGAGTTTCTTGTGCCTTCTTCTCATTGGTGGGCGCGTTCCGAAGGCACACATCCTAACTTAGTTTTTAAGACGATTTTATGTGGTCTTTATACAAATTTTAATGTATTAAGCATCCAAAGAAATATTTTTTTTTGACTTTTGACTTTTTTATTTTCGCAAAATATATTTTGTCTGCTGACTAAAAGAATCGAAACGCGTGCGGCCATGACTGACCTTCGTGTGACGTCACGATTATCCATTTTCCTAGAGATTTTTTTTTAATGATGTTGACAGCCCACATGCCACAGGCATGAGCCATTCACAGATTAAAATGTACGGTCGGCTGCATAATTGCAGATCCACCGTAGAGCTCCCAAACGGCTGTTATAAGAATGTTTTCAACACAAGCAAGATTCTAGGCACCTGCTTTAGTTGAAGTTTAAAGTCCTCTAACTCATCAATTTATCAAACAAAAATTATTAGATTGAAAACATTCCAATAATAGTAATTTTCGATCTCTACTGGGGGCTGCAATTATGCAGCCGACTGTATGTTGGCCGACTGTTTTCGAGGGACAATTTTAATTAACCAAGAAAGATGTATTTTTTTTCAATTAAATAAGACTTTTTCGGAAAAAATGATAATTCTCATAAACATTAAAATTTGCTACTTTTGATATATTTAGTTAAAATCGGTCATGATCCCAATTTATACCAAACTATCTGCGCACCGCGGTTTCACCCGCGCAAGTCCCGATCCCGTGAAAATATCAAAAAATAGCCTTTAGTCTTCCTCGATAAATGGACTATCCAACACAAAAAGCATTTTTCAATTCGAACCAGTAGTTCCTGAGATTAGCGCGTTCAAACAAACAAACAAACTCTTCAGCTTTATAATATTAGTATGAATTCGTAATGGAAGAAATAATAAAAAGTATGTGTGTTTGTACTCCTTCAAGCAAAAATTATTTTTATGTTGGATATTTCATTTATTGAGGAAGGCTATATAACGACCCAGTTGGCACAATGGTCATCATACCGGACTGCCAAACACAGGGTTGCGGGTTCGATTCCCGCCTCAGACAAGTATTTATGCTTAGATATTTGTCTGGGGTCTGGTTGTTTCTATGTTTAATAAGTATATATTTACAAAATAAAAGTATATAAGTAGTATATCCGTTGTCTAGCACCTATAACACAAGTCTAGTTACTTATCTTGGGGCTAGATGGTCGAGGTGTGGAATGTCCTGTAATATTTTTATTTTTGAAGTGAAAACTTCTTTAGCGGCGTTGAGCACTTTTTCTGTAATGGGTATAAAATCTTAAACTCGCGTCAGGACACGTGACCTGATCGAAAAAGCGTAAGACGGATGGAGAGTAGACAGCTATCCCCTCTTTACGGCGCGGCGAAAATGTATGCCTGGGACTACTGTTTTTAATTTGGCTGTGAGTGTATTAAGACGTACATATGGTATTTTTTAACGGACGACTATTGACGGACGACAAATGTCGGACGACAAATGTCGGACGACAATTTGTTGGACGACAAATGTCGGACGACAATTTGTCGGACGACAATTTGTTGGACGACAAATGTCGGACGACTATTTGTTGGACGACAAATGTCGGACGACTATTTGTTGGACGACAAATGTCGGACGACTATTTTTTTTTTTTCATCTAAAACTCTTTTTGCGTATGTTCTCGCGACATATGAGATTTTACACAGATATACAGTTTTTTTTTATTTATGATAAATCTCGTATTATTCTTACTGTAAAGGAAACATTATTACCTAAACTATCGAAGACAATAATACTTAAAACCTCAATAGCTAAAACCTCAATAGCAAATACCTAAACTGTATTACCGTACTAAACAATGTCACATAGAATTTACTCTCTGTAATATACTTACATAATTGTTTGACATAGACCACTGTTTGTGCTGCAAACAGGCATTTGATATTAAGTCTCTTTGTGTAATGCCGTACTCGTTCGAGTGGTCGCCAGGGCCGTATTCTAGGATTTTATTTTTAGGAATTACACCAAAGTTTTCTTTTTACGGTCCTTGATTCGCCTCTGTAAAGCTAACTGGCAACGACCAAACAAAAAGTTTACAAAATTTGAAAAAATAAAACCTTCTAAATACTACTAGGTAGGTACTAATGTAGGCAACTTTAAAAAAACATGTTATGTTAAATTATTCTAAAGTTTTTTAATAAAAATATTCTCATACTGCAATGTAATAATAAACATTTTACAATACCCACGAAATATTCATATTAAATACTTAATTAATAAACTCCTAATAAACATAAAAACACAAACATTACAAAATTAAACTAACCCAAAATTACAAAATACAAAATCATCTAGTCAAAATGAGCGCCCAGCATCGCTCCCGGCCCAAAAGACGAGAGAACACAACGGCATTCCTCCGCTGAATAGCGTTATCCAATCTCTGAACCAAGAACGACCCGGAGCGGTGATCCAACCCATGGGCCCTGAGCCGATGCCCAGTATTAAATTTCAGATTAATTAAACTAAATGACAACTCTTTTTTTAAATAGAAAATCCAAATTGATACAGACAGTCATAGATGTCAAACTTAGTTGATCGCCCAATAATTCCTGAGCCACCTATTAGTAGCTACTAGTAGCTCAACGATAGAGATAGGTGGAAAAAAATCAATTCTTCCCCACCAAGGGGGATACGCTGTTAGGGACTAGTACACTAGCCCATTCCGCCCTACCCTTACTCCGTCCCTGCTCCTATGAATATGAAGATAAATATATTGTTTGCAAAAGGTAGCGAGCTCCCAGAGGTTGTCGGACGAACAAACATACATAATTACAAATTGTGCAATTAAGTTTAATTAGCGAGAGATGCCTAAACTCAGCGGAGTTTCGGAAAGATTACACCCGTTTTGATAATTCTCACGTACGAAGTCAGTTTGATCAGATACGATGGAATTAGTTGGTAGGTATTTATAGGTGCGGTTACGTATGCTAAGGCTATAAGCCATCGGAGACTCCTGGCACAGGCATCTCGATTGCTTAAAAGGAGTATCCAATAATTGTCTTAATTGTAAGTGTTTCGTTTGTGAAATAAATTTTATTTTATTTTTATTTATTATAAGCCATGTGTGCGGCTTAGTTGGCTCCAGACGTATTAAATAAAATATAAATAAATATTGCAGGACATTCCACACATCGCCATCTAGCCCCAAGCTATAACTACACTTGTGTTATGGGTGCTAGACGACGGATATACTTACTACTTATATACTTTTATTTTGTAAATATATTCAACTAGCGACCCGCTCCGGCTTCGCACGGCTATATTATGCATGTATTATCTGTGTATTATACATATAAACCTTACTCTGGAATCACTCTATCTATTAAAAAAACCGCATCAAAATCCGTTGCGTAGTTTTAAAGATCTAAGCATACAAAGGGACATAGGGATATAGGGACGGCGAAAAGTGACTTTATTTTATACTATGTAGTGATGATACATAGAAACAACCAGAATACAGACAAATATCTAAGCATAAAAAAATACTTGTCTGAGGCGAGAATCGAAACCGAAACCCTGTGTTTGACAGTCCGGCATGCCTCATCATCTGCAGCGACCAACCAAGGACAAAAAAAAATTAAAATTTAAAAAACGGTCTTCAAAAAATGCTGAAAACAATAAAAACTAAAAAAAACCCGAAACAAAAACAAAAAAAAACTGAAAATTGAAAAATAATCTATTTCGGGTCACTAAGACAGCAGATAACTTAAACACAAGTACTTGTATACCTCTTAACATTCAATCTAACCTCCTCCTTTTTTGAAGTCGGTTAAAAATAACTCCCTTTAGTCATCTAATAAAGTTGTTAATAGAACATTTTTTTAAAGTAATTTTCCTACTTTATTATCGACCATAGTCAAGGCTGAATGGAACCATCATGCTGATTTTACGACAGTTTTCATCATTGTGGTGTATTTTATCACTATTTATTATAAATAAATGGTACACCACCTTTAATAATGGTAATATTTGTAAATATTACTATTTCCTTATTAGTTTGAATACAAAATACCTATACACCTCATACACCATTTATAGAGAACTCATCACGAAATATCTGAAACTACAAGTGCTACGAGTCTGAAACTTTTTTTTCAATTCAATTCAATTCATTTATTTGCTTTTACAGTTGGTTACGATCTTAAATAAATATGTAGGTACAGGTTCTCAACTTAAGCCAATAGTCATTGACATGCAAATTTAGGCTAAATTTAGGTAGGTACAAACTACATGGTTAAAATTTATTTTATTACACTTAATTTATAACGCAAACATATTTCATTTTAGATTTAGCAACTCTTCAACAGAATAAAACATTCTTTCTAACAGCCATGCTTTCAGTTTCATTTTGAATGGCTTTAATGGAAGGTCTTTTTTATTAAATATAGTAATGCACATAGCGTAGCAGTTCTTTCTGTAAAGTACTGTTCTTGGTATGAAATCCAGGACCAGTCGATCACCATTTCGTGTGTTACGTAGAAAAATGTCTTTGGCTTGCTTAAATAGCTCTCTGTTACATTTCACAAACAAGCATACTTCAAAGATATACATGCAAGGAAACGGCAAAATTTCGAGTTTTTTAAAATGTGGTCTACAGGATTCATAAGGAGGGATACCTACCATAGCTCGTATACACTTTTTTTGTGACCGGAATGCCTTAATCTTATTAGTTGAGTTACCCCACAGTAAAAAAAACTGTATATCTGTGTAAAATCTCATATGTCGCGAGAACATACGCAAAAAGAGTTTTAGAAGAAAAAAAAAAAATAGTCGGACGACAAATAGTCGTCCGACATTTGTCGTCCAACAAATAGTCGTCCGACATTTGTCGTCCAACAAATTGTCGTCCGACATTTGTCGTCCGACATTTGTCGTCCGTCAATAGTCGTCCGACAAATAGTCGTCCGACATTTGTCGTCCGTCAATAGTCGTCCGACATTTGTCGTCCGTCAATAGTCGTCCGTTAAAAAATACCTTAGGTACGTCTTAATACACTCACAGCCAAATTAAAAACAGTAGGCCCAGGCATACATTTTCGCCGCGCCGTAGAGAGGGGATAGCTGTCCACTCTCCATCCGTCTTACGCTTTTTCGATCAGGTCACGTGTCCTGACGCGAGTTTAAGATTTTATACCCATTACAGAAAAAGTGCTCAACGCCGCTAAAGAAGTTTTCACTTCAAAAACTTCGTATGGGAGTTCCTTTTAGGATGTAAGGAAGTACCAAGAAAGGTTTTTGGAAATTCGAACTAAAGAACTTAACGCACTGCGCTAAATACGGCCCTATGATTGGTCAATTTTGTGTTGCTCTCTTCTCTAGCCAATTAGCGTCTTTTTTGCGGCTCTATGCGTTCGTTGGCACATGCAATCAAAATCACTACATATTATAAAACAAAGTCGCTTTCTCTGTCCCAATATTCCTTTGTATGCTTAAATCTTTAAAACTACGCAACGGATTTTGATGCAGTTTTTTTAATAGATAGTGATTCAAGAGGAACCTTTATATGTATAATACATGCATAATATAGACGTGCGAAGCCGGAGCGGGTTATTATAAATACGGGTCTTAATATTTTTGATGGGATTTTAACTAACCTTATTATGCTTTACAAAATGAAATACTTACCTATACCTATATTATTCTATGCCTATAGTAGATTATAAAGAACCAATCACGGCGAAAAACAAGCAATTCCAACTCCCCGTTGCCAAAACTTTTCCCATCAAACAAAAACTAAACTAACTTTCAAATAATTAGTTGTTAATCTTTACAGATCAGTTCGGCTTACTCGTGCCATTGGAAAGAAGGTTGGGGAATTCCTTGTCCACCTCTATGGACGAGGTTTGGATCCAGATAAGTTGGAACTTGTTGGAGCTAGTTTAGGTGAGACACATTTTTGTTCAGTTGAGCTTGAACAGCCCATGACACAAGCGTGACTAAAGGTTGCCTTTGTTTTTGACTTAGCAATCAAACTACTACATGTGCTACTACTTCAAGTCAGGCAAAATATTTTTTATCACAGTTGCTCATAAAATGGATCTTAATAAACGGCTTTTAGGCTCAAAATCCAACGTATTATGCACACGTGCGTTTTACATTACCATGTTTAAACTAGTGCTGTAATAAGTTACCCTGATAAGATAAATACGTATCTTACTGCTAATAACGCTCGCGCGTCAAAAACCGCCTTTATGCAATGATCAATTTACCACACTTGTATTGCAATGTACTATTATTGGGGTTTCTTTTCGTTATTATTTTGTTTTATTTTTTATTCTCCTTTTTTGGAACGGTTATGGAACTAAAATCATTTTTATCTAATCGATTTTAGGTTTTTATATTTCTGGGAAGAACCATAATTTTCTTATTAAAAAACCGTTGTATTTGGATTATAAGGAGATTTTTATTTACTATTGTTTTGCTCATCATTTTTGATTTGCTTGTGCCGAATTATTTTTATTTATTAATATTTTTCTTTCCTTGCTTCCAGGTGCCCATATAGTAGCCTACGCAGCGAAGCACTTCTACCAAATAACAGGCAAGAAGCCTTCCCGCGTCACTGGCTTAGATCCAGCAGGACCATGCTATCGAAATCTACCTCCAGACTACAAACTAGCTCCAACTGACGCAAAATTTGTAGACGTTATACATACAAATATAGATGGTTTTGGAATTGCAGATAGGCTTGGACATGTAGATTTTTACGTAAATGGTGGCGAGTTTCAACCCAGTGATATTCCCTACATACCTTGCCTAGTAGTTTGCAGCCATGTTCGTGCAATTATTTACTGGTGGCAAGCTATTGAACATCCAAAGAAATTTATTGGCATGAAGTGCAATTCGGTGCAAGATGCACGACTAGCGAATTGTTTTAAAGATAACAATTCAGATGTGTCTCTTGATATTAATTATATAGGTATAGAAACTAATTTTAGTAGTAATAAACAGGGTATTTATTATTTATCAACACATAATGAGTTCCCGTATTATAGAGCTAAAGATGGTTTGAAGAAAGATAATGAAATTTATACATCTGTTATTAGGAATATCAATTCGGATAATGGTTTTACTGTATGATTTGTGAAGAAGATCTGTTTAGGATTTTTAATATGGTTATTTTGACGATTATGTCTTGTGATAATGATGCTTTTGATAGCGTAATAATATCGAGTTCCACAAAATAAACAATATTCCGTTTTAAACAACTTTAGCTGTCAATATCTGTGACCATAGTCAAATAGATTTAAAAATAAAATAAATAGAAAAATAAGTATGAAATAATATTGTAATGAAATTTCCAATTGTTTTGTAAATAGAAAAGTTTATTTGTTCCCTCTTCCAAAAAGCCAAAAAGCTCAACCGTTCAAAGTTCTTTGTCAAAAAGCTCAACCGATTGTAATAAAAAATTGTATAGGACTAGTCTTTAATATGGAGAGTGATATATACTTAAAGCTTATCAGACAAAAAAAAGGGTTCTTGAAACAAGAAATAATCATCTTCTTAAAGTCGCTAGGGAATAATTTCATATTTAAACTCAAAAATCTTAAAATGATAAGCAGAAAATTTGTTAATTTAAAAGCAAAACTCTTAAATGAAGTATTTTTTAAACGAAATATTATTAAATTACGTTTTCTTTAAAAGCAGTATTCTTAAATTAAGAATATTCCTTATTAATTTCAAGACCATTTACTATAGGTATAAAAACATACATAGGTACATCCGAATTGAAAACCTCCTCCTTTTTGAAGTCGGTTAAAAATACTTTCTTTAAAAAACTTTTTTTCTTGTAAAATGTCATCGAGATCCACGCGGATTCGCAGGACATAACTAGTTAATATTAATTGTGATTTTTGTATGTAATTTAAAGAAATTATCTTTGAAAAACTGTGATAGTATTATTGTACTTAGTTTAAATTAAGCTAATTTAATTAATTATTAAATAAGGAAATAAAGCAATTAAGGAATTCAATTAATTTTATTTCATACGCGATTAATCGATGTTCATTGAGGGTATACAATTTTGTTATAGGTATTAATACGATTTTTCAAGAGTCGTATCGGAGTTTCATACTTTCGAATTAAAGTCTTGTCGGATAATGGTTTGTCGGAGTTCAGTTTTGTTGTCCCTTTCGTATAACCATACCTTAGTCGAAACTAATAGTTAAGAGGGTTACATACCACGTTATCCATAATGATCATGATGACGGCGATGATGACGATGGGGCAAAAGAAAAATAAATTATTTAGAAAGAAAGAAAGAAAGAAAAAGCATTTATTGAGTACAAACACACGACAACACAGGAATAAAGAAATGAACATGACAATGAAAATTAATTACTTACATAAAAAACAAAAAAAAATGACAAAGAAAAAACAACATAATTAATGAGGAGTCGTATGCTGACCCAAATGGGTCGACCTCAGCTAAAAACTGCAGCCAAGCATGCTTAGCTGCAGCGCTGGTCTGTCTTCCGGCCAGACCCATCTATTTCCATCCATTCATATTTAGGAAATTTCTATAGATAAAAATAAAAATAGAAAAAAAAAACATTTACATAATAAGATCGTATCTCCACTTATATTGTCCGATTTCGGTGTTTCTTTTTAGGGTTCTGTACGCAAAGGGTAAACGGGACCCCATTACTAAGATTTCACTGTCCGTCGGTCTGTCTGTCACCAGACTGTATCTCATGAACTGTGATAGCTAGATAGTTGAAATTTTGACATTTATGTATTTGTAAATAATAAAAACAGAAAAAAATGAAGTGGGAGCTACTTTAGAACATAGTACGGAACCCTTTGTGCGTTTTTTGTGTTTGTTTGTTTATATTTCTTCTTCTTCTAAAAATGTATTAAATTAGATTTTTAAATAATAAAACATGCAAGCTTAGAATAAAAACTATTCAATCGATAACATAACATTTTATTACAATCTAAGTAGTGAAGACAAGCATGCCCAAGCCGGGAAAGAAAATTCCATAAAAAAAACACAGTGGCATGTGATCCTCTTTAGTAGAATGCAATATGTTAATTTAAAATTTAATCTAAGTTAGATAATTGAATTTTCAATAACGCTGTGTTATTAATATTAGCCATAAAATTAAATTTTATACCAATTTCGTTGTTTATTTTTCAACCTCAGACACGGTAGGTACAGTCGGCTGCACAATTGCAGCCCTCGGTAGAGTTCAAAAATTACTATTATTGGAATGTTTGCATTCTGATAATTTTTGTTTGATTAATTGATGAGTTAGAAGACTTTAAACTTCACCTAAAGCAGGTGTCTAGAATCTTGCTTGTGTTGCAAACATTCTTATAACAGCCGTTTTGGAGCTCTACGGTGGGTCTGCAATTATGCAGCCGACCGTACCTATAATGAGAGACACTTTTCGATCGGCCGATACCTCACATAATATTTAAAGATAAGTGATATTATGCGACTTGGTTTTACTTATGGTTTTACTTCGTCATTTTTTATTCGTACAGCAGGAGAATAAAATCAGTTGAATGTACTTGTATACGGGCTGTTTTCCGCAATTAGACCCTTTTTAATTGGGTCCTTGTTGCGTGTGGATGGAGTAGGCTTACCCAGCACCAACTACCTTCTCAGCTTAGTCGACCATGTCCAGAAGAGAGAACTTGTCAATACTTTAGAGCCAACTAAGCTGCGGGTTTCATCAGCGCATATAATTTTTCTTAAGAAAAATCCATTGTAGCACGGCCGTCCGGGATTCGAACCCACGACCTTCAGAATGAAAGTCCAGGCATCTACCACTAAGCCAACACCGCTCTCATCAGTTGAATGAGTTTATGTTCTGGGAGAACGTGCTACATCTAAGACCCATATTGGTTTAACCCTAATCTATAATTTGTTAAAAAACAAGAGAAAATTCCAGACGAACCTTTTACAGTTTTTCTTAAAAATGACCTAGTTAAAAACCGAAATGTAGGTAATCCAAGACATACCTAATCTAAAACTAATTTCCCAAAGGGCTGGATGCTACTTTGGCTAACGGATCACCATTTCTATCCAAAGAGGCAATGCTGCCTGCCTTTTGGGCACCCTACCTAGGGAATCTGGACTTTTTAATATTACTATTTTTCTCCCTCGACTTCGGTTAAATTTTCCAAATTTCTTGGCTGATGCTTACGTTATAACAGCTATCTGGGTGCCTTTAAGGCTGCTTATGCTGTCAAACCCAACGCGCCAGAAATACCCGTCGCTTACAACTAATATTGTTGATTGTAACGAATGAGTTTTGTTTTTCTCAAAAGTGCTGGAATTGTAGGTGAGATTTTTACCATGCCCCTTTGTATGGTTTTTTTTTTTCATTTTTCAACTGCCATCAGTTATAGGTTTTATGGCACAAAAAATTTTGTTCTAGTGTCATTATTCAGGGAGGAAACAGTCGACTACGTTTGTATGGAGAGAGCGCAGGAACTTTCACCTTAAGTAAGGTGAAAGGGTACCTGCGCTCTCTCCATACAAACGTAGTCGACTGAGTATAACACTGTTTCCTCCCTGGAATTATCCAGGGAGGAAACAGTCGACTACGTTTGTAATAGTTTGTATGGAGAGAGCCCCCGGTACCCTTTCCTCTTAAGTAAGCCCGATCCCTTCTTTGGTTTGAGTTGTGCGTTGATTATAATCAGTCAGTCAACTTTGAATTTTAGATTCATAGATTTTAGATTTATTATAGTATTTAATTGTAGCTAATAGGTATTGTAGGTATCTATATAAATTCAGTTTTTACGATTAGACTTTGTAGGTAGACTAAAAACCCGCCCCGGCTTCGCACGGCTGTATTATGCATGCATTATACATATAAACACTCCTCTTGAATCACTCTATCTATTTAAAAAAAAAACTGCATCAAAATCCGTTGCGTAGTTCAAAGATCTAAGCATACATAGGAACACACAGAAAAAGCGACTTTTTTATAATAATAATATGTAATGTAAAGATAAAGAAGATGAGTATGTTTATTTGTAATAAGTAATCGATATATTTTTTTCATGGGAGATGACGTGCGGTCTAAAATGGTAGCACACTTACTTAGAAGATAGTTAGCTAGCTAACTATATTTTAGGTAAGCTAGCTAGCTTACCTAAAATATACCTACTTCCAACTTGAAGACCCTCAATTAAGCTGAATACAAATTAATCTATTTAATTAGTAATATTTAAGGTGAAAGGGTGCCTGCGCGCTCTCCATACAAACGTAGTCGACTGTTTCCTCCCTGGATAATGACACTAGCACAAATATTTTTGTGGCATAAAAACTATAACTGCCATGACTATGCCCCTATGTTTTAAAAAGAAAGAACATGGGCAGTTTTCCATACATGGTTTTCTTTTATATAAAACTTTGGCGTCTTGATGTAAAAAAAATACTAAAACAATCTACACAAGTCCTAGAATACATATAACAACCAAAATTCTCCATAGGAACCGCCGTTAAAAAGATAATAAAAAAACAAAATCGCAATGAAACACAAACAACCTCAGCAAACAACACGCTCGGCGGCGCGGCGCCGGAGTCGCATGTCATTCGTCCGTCACTTGAGTTTAGTGTTGCCATAATTTCAATTTATTTTCTATTGCTAAAATATCTTAGTTCATTATTTTGTTGTTTATTTTGTATGTTCATTATGTTTGATTCATTATAATTAGTTATTATAAGTACCTACATAATGCACAATAATTACAAATATAAATACATATCCATAGAGAAAAAAATGTGTCATTTACTATTTATAACTTCTAAAATAGAAGTAATGCTCTAGTACTGGTATTACCGAAATGCAAATTGAGTAGAACGGAAGTACCAAGTAATCGTGTTTATACTAATCAATATGATTTTATAAACGGTGGTTATATAGAATAAATAATTAGCGCCAAAAAACATTATATAATTAATTAAACACCATGGTTGTACTCAAATTTTAAGACGCCAAAACTTTTGAGACAATAATTCGCCCTTGTTCTTTAGAAATTAAAATAAAAAAAATAGGGGCATGGTCATGGCAGTTACAAGTTTTATGCACCAAAAATATTTTCTCTAGTCTCATTATCCAGGGAGAAAACAGTCGACTACGGTTGTAATAGTTTGTAAGATTATTAGAAAAAATCACACAGTCAACAAAAACAATTGAAAATGAATTAAAACTTTCTTATCAGCAGTGGGTAACTATCAACTTAAAAAATACTTTTTTCCTAAAATTCCGGTTGACATTTAAAGTTTCCTAAACCCCAATGTCATCAAAAACCAAACACTCTCCCATTTACCTACGACACCGCAAAACCAAATAGTTGATCTCAATTTAATTACTACCAACGAAACCACGCGGCGTTTAAATCATCCAATTTTGGGAGTAAGCCTGACATTGGCGGCGATTCTACACCAGTACACGACTTAATTTACTAACCGACTTCAATAAAGGAGTAGGTTCTCATTATTTTTTGCTTTATTATGCAAAAAGAAAGACACGGAGAAAAAGACGGATATTAATTTTGTCGCTGTTGTCGATCGTCTTTTGTTCATTTTTCGATCGCTTTTTGTTTCCGTTTCGATCGTCTTTTGTTTTAACAATTAGAGGAAATGCTTCCCAGTTGCGTTTTAGACGAATTGCTTCCTTAGAATAAATGAGTTTGCGACGATTCGATACTAACTACACCTGCTCTGAAAGAATTGAAATAAAGCAGAAAGAAGTATTTTTTTTTTCAAAATAGGTTTGCATTTATCTCGTCGACGAGTCAACGGGGTCGAGGATTTAGCATGTTCGCCTAAAAGGAAAACGTCATGCCTGGACCACACCTGCACAACATGATGGAACGCGATGAGCCACTTAGCACTAGACTTTGTCCAGGGGGAGGTGTTAGAAGCCGCCTGCCAAGGCCTACCATAGCTTGATTATCTGCTCCTTTAGCGACCACATTTCCGCTCGCAAAACAAAAGACGCTCGACAAAAAAAACAAAAACGGATCAGGGGTTGTTTTTGTAAGTAGATTAAAATTGTTTATTTTTTATTTTAAAGAAACTGAAATAAGGTGTAGAATCGGCCCCATTATGGCGTCGAAAATTAAAACAGTGGTAGGTATTATAATGAATGCAAAATGTTTAATTTTCTCTGCGCTGCTGTCACTGGGGAATTTACCTTGGGGCGTTTTTGATTGGGTTTTTTTATACCTACTTTAAGTGTGATATACACAGTGAACTCATGATAGTCAAACTTACGTGTTAAGTAATCCTACCTACTATTATTTCCCAAGTTCAGTAATGGCTCTATATGTTGTAAATAGTTTTTAAATATTTCCATCAAGTTTAGACCAAATGGCTTTAATGGTGACTGATTCGAGAAATAATTAAAAATAAATCTGAAATAGAAAAGACCAGAATAAAATAAATAAATAAAATAAATATAGCAGGACATTCCACACATCGCCATCTTGCCCCAAACTAAGTAACTAGACTTGTGTTATGGGTGCTAGACAACGGATATACTACTTATATACTTTTCTTTTGTAAATAAATACTTATAATACATAGAAACAACCAGACCACAGACAAATATCTAAGCATAAATACTTGTCTGAGGCGGTAATCGAACCCGCAACCCTATGTTTGGCAGTCCGACAGTATGACCATTGTGCCAACTGGGTCGTCAGAATGACACCCAGTAAATTTTTAGGTCAATACAAAAGTCAACACAAATGTATGAGTGGTTATCGCAACATGTATTTTACATTAATTTGTGTGCCATTGCTCACTTTTAAACTAAATAAATTTCCATTAACATTCTGCAATTGAATACTAATTTTTAATAATATTAATACATACAGCAAAATTAAAACACAATGTCTTGTCATCTTTCCTTGAGCTCGTCTTACACTTACTTTTGAGCACTCTAATACTAATCAAAGGGTTTAATAGACGTGCCTTTTTGATAATTAATAGCTTCTGAACGCCATTAATAGATAGATAGATATTTTTTTTATTGTAAACACTAATTTCAAATAACATTAATAATAAAAACATAGTTTAAGTCTAAGTTTAACAAAGGACGGCCTTATCGCTCAAAGCGATCCCTTCCAGGCAACTTTTGGATGGAGAAGAAGTGGAGGAAGGTGAAGGGTAGGGTGTTCAAACTTAGGAAATTAAGTAAGTTGCAAATCTGGATGATAATCCGTAATTTAGACGTGCCTTACCTACTAATTTATTTAAAGCTTTACTACCTACGTAAATAATCTACCTATGCTTTCAACTCTAAACATTAGTTAGATTGACGTAAGTATAGTTGTCATAGGCTCGCAGTTTACAATTTTTCTGGATGTTTAGGTTGATGATTGGTAAATTTACGACGTCTATTATAGTCAAGTAGCCAATTTGGTAGGTTGACAGAGGGTCCAATTTAGTTGCGTTGATAAGTTTAGTATGGTAGCTATCTATTAAAACGAAAAAATACAGGTATTTACTCAATAGTTCTAACATACTAACAACATTCTTCTTCTTGAGGTGCCATCTCCTACCGGAGGTCGGCTATCATTAAGGCTATTTTTACTTTTGACGCTGCTGCACGGAAAAGGGATCTAGTGCTTTGCTTAAACCATGTCCGGAGGTTCTTAAGCCATGAAGTGCGCCTCCTTCCGGGTGGTCTCTTCCCTTGGATTTTTCCTTGCATCAGTAGTTGGAGCAGTTCGTATTTATCATTGCGCATGATATGACCAAAATACTGTAGCTTACGTTTCTTTACAGTACTTAGAACCTCCACTTTCTTATTCACCAACTGTAAAACTCTTTCATTAGAAACTTTATCTATCCAAGAAATCCTCAAGATTCTTCTGTATACCCACATTTCAAATGCTTCTAAGCGTTTGCTCATATTCTGAGTCAAGGTCCATGATTCAACCCCGTACAGAAGAACCGAGAACACGTAACAACGTGCCAGACGCACCCTGGTAGATATTTTCAGTGACCGATTGCAGAGTAGATGGCTGAGTTTTATAAATGCGTTACGCGCTTGCTCTATCCGACACTTTATCTCTACGCTGTGATCACTTTGGTCATTCACGATGCAGCCCAGGTACTTGTAAGAGTGGACCCTTTGTACTATCTGGTTTCTTACAACCAGGTTTGCTGTAGTAGACGGTTTCGATCTTCCGACAATCATGACCTTCGTCTTCTTCAAGTTTATGTTAAGGCCGTAACTTGAGCTTATGCTATCCACCCACTAACAACATGTGCCACAGAAATAGTGAGTTTTTTTTCTAGTGTAAATTTTTATTCTCAATAGTTTATCTGTAGTTTAGTTCAAAATACGAAATACGAACAAAAGACGATCAAACCAAAACAAAAAACTATCGACAAAAAAATAAATATACGCGACGAATTGAGAACCTCCTCCTTTTTTGAAGTCGGTTAAAAATACAAGAAAGTGAAAACAAAAGATGATCGATACCTACATACCTAAGTACCTCGACTTTAAATCTGAAGGTCGTGGGTTCAAATCCCGGCCGGCCGTACACCGATGAATTTTTTATGTGCGCTAATGACATTGCTCCGGTGAAGAAACATATCGTGATGAAACCCGCGGCTTAGAAGTATTGGCAAGTTCTTTCCTTTGGACATGGTCGACTAAGCTGCGAGGGTAGTAGGCGCTGGGTAAGCCTACTCCATCCACACGCAAAAAGGACCCAATTAAAAAGGGTCTAATTGCGGAAAACAGCCCGTATACAAGTACAAGATAGCTACATAAAAAAAAACAAAGTTAGCATTGACTTGTAAAACTTAGGATATTGAGAAGTGATTTATTTCAAATGGGCTTACAGAATAATGGCCAGCCTATTTGGACAAAAACAGAGCCTTGAACCTTCATTTTAATTGCCAAGGTATGAGAAGGTTTTATAATTAAGTAATCTAAATAAATAAATTAGAAATTTAAACAGTTAACATAGCAATTAACCGCTCAAGTTTTTATTACGCCAGTTAAAAATATAAACTCTTCATCCCTCTGTAAATTTACGATAACAATAGCACTTAAAATATATTTTTCAGTCTAAAAATTGCTTTCTTTACGAGTGTTGAAATGTCTATAAAACGGATTTCTGTTGTAGGCATCTTTGGTAGCTATTACGTATTGCGATAGCTATTGTTTTTATTTTAACGATTGCTATAATTATTAACCTCTATTATAAAATTAGCTGCGCCATGCAGATTTACGCGATTCTGTAGAAAATCATGATAAATAGTAGCTAAAGAAAGCATAGGTTCTTAGTCTTTTTGTTCTTCTGTCAGTTATAAGAATAAATACTGCAACTCTATTTTCTGGAAAAGTCGTGCTATATGATTTACAATAAAAGCTAACAAAAAGAAACTGTCTACGTAAGACTAAAACAAACTGAAGAAGAACTTTATTAATAAATTGGAAATTGAAATAATTCGTATGAGATCACATGTATAATTATTTTCGTCAAATTATGTTAGGTTGTTTGTCTTCGGAACGCGCCTGCCAATAAGTACAAGGCACAAGAAACTCAAACGTTTCCTTTGTGATCATGCTCACAAAATCCAAGATTACCTACAATACTATATTATCAACTAGCGACCCGCTCCGGCTTCGCACGGCTATATTATGCATGTATTATGCATATAAACCGTTGCGTAGTTTTAAAGATCTAAGCATACAAAGGGACATAGGGACGGCGAAAAGTGACTTTATTTTATACTATGTAGTGATGAAGCCAACACTGTTGATTAATATTTTCCGTGTGTATCTTTTCTCTTTCAACACGTAATAGCAGCCCAAAACAAAACGGTAACTTACTCAAGTATGTTCAGCAACTCGTAAAACAAAACTTGGATAAGAATTGCCTCAAGAATGAACTGAATTATGAATGATTCTGTTTAGAGGTTCGCAGACGAACAGCGTGCGAACTTGACAAGGCTCTTCTGAATTTAACAGAAAAGGGAGTTAATGTTGTGTTGTCATGCTGTAAATTATGGATAAATTGTTGACTCTTGTTCTAGCGTTCAGTAAGTCATCAGCGGAGGAGAGGATCGACGTCTTTTATAACGTTTGTCGCCCAAATATCACGGTCGGGGTAAGTTTCTGATGATGCGTTTAGACGCGAAACAAAATATATAGCCGAGTGGTTTATGAATGGTGTCTCTAACACTAATCACTGCATTGAAATGACTAGTGGGCTGAAGGGCGGTGCACATTGCATCTTGTGTTTCGCCACTAGTTAGGCGCGCAAATAATTGTCATAGAGTTCCGAAAAGTAACGACTACAATCACTCAAGAACTACAATGGGCATTTTATACGAAACGACAGTTATATTTTGTGTTTATTCAAAACGCCCCTGTTGAGAAAATTGTAAAATATTTTCTTATTTTCAAACGACTTCAAAAAGAAAGAAGTTCGCCATTATTTGCGTAAATTGTTCTTCTTTATCCCACTTCTGAACTTTTAGATAGACATCAAAGGCATACATATAACTAGTTATTTAATATCGCGTTCAGGCCGCACGTTGTTACATCTACTATCCAATATTGAATGAATACTTAGAGGCTTAAAAGTCTACGTCCTTATGACATTCGTCTAACAGGTTTATCTAGAAGATGCTGCAGTGCTTGGCCCTCAGTAACACTGAATCTGGATTGAAAAATGTCACAAGGATCAAGGTGCAGTGTTCGGTTACTGTCATCATGCAGATCCTACTCTGCCACTGGTATAGGCTACGTGCTGTTGGTGACCGTCGCTGTCGGGGCTGAGGTTTGATGATTGGTCAGTGTCGTTGATGCCGTCCGTCTGAGGGCTCAAAACGATCAAGGGCCAACAGTACGTATATTTATAGTTGAGTATTATAATCTTGTTTTCTTCCACAGAGAAGAATTAAAAAATAATTTGTGAGAGGGCACGGTCCGCTCACATCTGCGCTGATCTCGGATACCGTAAAATTTTCCGCTTGGTTTTAAGTTTCAATATAAGATCAAAAAAAGTGGAAAACGATCTTGTTTGTAAACTTATTTCGATTGTATTCTGTTATAAAGTCTAAAGAATATATCGTTAAATAGATAGATAAAATTACTTGTACAACATAAGAAGAAACAGAACACGATATACATAAAGTAAACATTAGTTTACTTTAGCTAAAAAGAAAGTATAAGTTGCACAAAGGAACGACATTATTGCTGTAAGCGATTTTTTCCATAACTGATTCAGCTTTTATGGTAGGTTGTAAATTGGGTTCTTATTGTTTATAGTGTAGTATTTTAATACTACACCCTAAAAATATATCATTATTTTCATTTTCTTACCTAGCTTTACCTACATATCCCTATACTTAGTGATTTAATTACGGTTTTAAACACAATTGTTAGGTTTTATCATTTTATTTTCCTTTCACAACACTTTGTTCGTCCTTTCCATTTTCAAAATTGAACTTTTAACTTCTGTTTTAGTTGGGTTATTTTTTTATCTTTGTATTATAGTTCTGTTGTTAATCCTTTTTCTAGATTTTTTATTGTTGAGGGTTTTGAGCAGTTAGGTCTTGTAGGTAGGACTGGACTGACGGACTGACTGACCCTCTTCAATTTCTTCTTTTACTTCTACTTAAGACTTCTTTTTAGCTAAATTTCTAAATTTCTTTCTAAATTTCTTTATTCGTAACGGAACCTTCCGTTTCGTTACAATACGAGGATAATTTTTCGAGTTTTTTTCGATCTTCCAACTGCCGCTACCCTAATTTTCTTGACAGAAAATAAAATTGTTCCACGTACTTAATGGCCCTACCCACAAACCAACGCTCCATGCCTACAAATCCCACTTCTGATAATTAATCAAATACATTTTTATCGAGGGGGTGTTAAAGCACAGAAGTTTTCTCATAAAACGCCATTATTGTCGGAAGTAACAACGTTTTTTTTAGAAAACTGTTGACTGGAACGGTTGCAAGCGGGAAGCGAGAGTTGGTGCTATAAACGAGTGAAGCATAATTCGATTTTTTAGTGGTGTTCTTATTGATGTTTGTGAGTTTGATGCTCAATTGTAGTAGCTTAAGAGGAAAGGGTACCGGGGGCTTTCTCCATACAAACTAGTACAAACGTAGTCGACTGTTTCCTCCCTGGATAATGACACTAGAGCAAATATTTTTGTGCCATAGATCTTATAACAATCATGACCAAGCCCCTATTTATTGTTTTATTTTTAATTTTTTTAATTTTAATTTCTATGATAATTAGAAAATGAAAAAAAAAACAGGGCATAGTCATGGCAGTAATAGGTTTTATGGCACAAAAATATTTGTGCTAGTTTCATTATCCAGGGAGGAAACAGTCGACTACGTTTGTATGGAGAGCGCGCCGGTACCCTTTTACCTTAACGATTGTTTTGTTGACTGTACGGACGACCTAATTAAGGTAGCGGGAAGTCGTTGGACGTAGCGAACATGCGACCGATCGCTCTGGACGTCTTTGGGGTAGACCATAATATTGTTCAGCAGTGGACGTGTTGCAGCTGATTTATGATGATGACGACTTAACCGTTTTGGACCGAAGTAAAGATGATAGTTGTAGACAAAACATAACTTTTATAAATAACAAAATAATAAATCTTTAGTTGCCAACAACTTTTACAAATAGGTACTAAGAGGTATTTATAGGTAGGTACTTCTGGTTCTTACATATAGACGAGCCTTAGTCCAAATAAATCCATCGATGAAGAGTGGAAAAAAAGAAGAAACAGATCCTTCAATGAAGTTGTTCACTGGATTTGAGTGAACCAGAGCGTTTTAAAATAGTTATTTATTTAATTTAGATACAACGCAAAATGATAGTCATACCTAATAGGTACTTGCGCATTATTGCATGGAAAATTGTTGTTGCGTCTACCGTTTGTAAGCGAGTCCTTTTCCTACATTTTCACATAAATTAAAGATAAAAAATTTATAAATAGATTAGATAATTTATAAAACACATTACTTAGTCTTAATTTTTTGACGAAAGTTTGAATACTTAAGTTTTTTTAACATTTTTTGAAGTTATACTTCTTTAGGCGCGTTATGAAAAAATGATGAGAGTGAAATTTTACAAAAGCGTCACACAAAATTCTCACCATGAAGTTGTCCGCAAACCGCAAACCATGTTGAAGTTGTCCGCAAACTACTACATAATAATTTTAATGTAATTAATTATTTATATTTGTCGGACGAGTATTTTGTCGGACGAGTATTTTGTCGGACGAGTTTTTTGTCGGACGAGTTTTGAGTTTTTTGTCGGACGAGTCTTTTGTCGGACGAGTTTTTTGTCGGACGAGTTTTTTGCCGGACGAATTTTTTGTCGGACGAGTTTTTTGTCGGACGAGTTTTTTTTTTTTTTTTTTTTTTTTTTTTTTTTTTTTTTTTTTTTTTAATAATGCCAAAGAAGTATAACTTCTCACGCGCGTACATAAGTACACGCACACATTTTTTTTATAAGTTGGTAGTTAATTCCGAGACATTACCGCGAACCCCTCAATCTTACAAACACAGCTAGTCGAGAAAACGACATCTCTATTCGCCTGGAAATTTTCACTCTGCAGACTCTATAATCGTATCTATCTATCTACCTACTGTTATGGTGACACGGAATGGAATTGCCTATTAATTTCTCTCTATTCCAAAAAGCGAGAATCATCATCATCACTAAATTATAAACGTGAAAGTTTGTATGTATGGATGTCTGGATGTATGGCTGTTTGTTACTCTTTAACGCAAAAACTACTGAATGGATTTTAATGAAACTTTGCAATAATATTGCTTAAACATCAGAATAGAACATAGGCTGTAATTTATAAAGATATTGCGTGAATTGTCCAAAATATAACGAAGAGTGTCGAAAAATTGACACTTTGACATTTGTCAAATGTAACTTTGACATCTGTCACTTTGACATCTGTCACTTCGACATCTGTCACTTTGACATCTGTCACTTCGACATCTGTCACTTTGACATCTGTCACTTCGACATCTGTCACTTTCACATCTGTCACTTCGACATCTGGACTAATGCAGGTGAAACCGTGGGGCGCAGCTTGTATTTTTAAGACGATTCAATCCTTATACCCACTAATGATTGCAACAAAAGAATATTTTGACTACCTACTATATTTTTCCTAAGTGTCCCACTTCTGGGCAAGTATCTCTCCCAAGTCCCTCCATCCGTCTTGGTCCTGGGTCACATTTCACTATTAGTAATTTTAGAACTCTACGGGCCATACTGCCAGTTCTGACTCCGACCGTACCTATTAATATATGACGCAGGGGCTGAGCGTTGGCGACTGATTCCGAGCCTGACTCCGCGTCACTCATCGTAAACAATGAAAATAAGAACTCAGATACTCTGCTCAATAATTAATTTAGTTGAATCAACAATCAAACTCACAAAATTCCAGGGATCAGTCCAATTAATCGCGATTACAATCTCAAAAATATAGCACGTCTGCACAGCTCCGTGGTTGAACCAAAAGTGAAGCTGTTGCTAACATGTTTTTGACAGATGACGTTTCAATACGGGGTTGCCCTTTGTTTGAATAAATCCTACCCAAGTATCGACTCTACAATATTATTTTGTACAGTAGCAACACTGAATTTACGAAGTTTCTATGCACGAAAACAGATGGCGCTGCAAAATCTGCGACATATATACATATTTGTTTCCAGGCGGGTATTCATCCACAGCGCCATAGAGGTCCGAAAGAACACACCAGAGGTTCAGAAAGCGAAATTGTTCCAGTAAAATTCACAGTTTTACAAGATTTATTTGTATTTCACAATCTAAATGTCGTACTCATGTCGTACGGCATCCTACTGTGGGGGTGTGCTGCAGATATTGATGCTATTTTCATATTGCAAAAGAGAGCTGTCCGAGCTATCTACAAAATGGGCCCCAGGGAATCACTTAGAGAAAAATTTAAAGAGATAAATATATTAACGCTCTATTCACAATATATCTACGAAAACTTGCTCTACGTTCACAAAAATCCTGATATTTTCCGTAAAAACAGCGATATTCATAATTTCAATTTAAGAAATAAGGGTGAACTTACCGTGCCCGGTAGTAGGCTCCGGAAAATAAACAGGTCGTTTAATAGTACATGTGTGCTCTATTATAATAAATTACCTAAAGATGTTTATGACATGTCCATTAACAGGTTCAAAACTTTTATAAAGCATAGATTGTGCAGTAAGGCATACTATGATACTTCGTTTTATCTTAATGATAAGAACCCATGGACATGACTTTAGTTGCTCCATTTCAAATAATACTTTCAAATACTGTAATTTTGACCTTTGTGAGCGTGACCACATGAAAAAAAAAAAAAACCCCATGAGTTTCTTGTGCCTTCTTCTCATTGGTGGGCGCGTTCCGAAGGCACACATCCTAACTTAGTTTTTAAGACGTTTTTATGTGGTCCTGTGCGGCTAGTACAGGTTTTACAAAACGTAAACGATGATCGTGACCGTTTTAACGCACACATACGTACCATTTTTAGTTTTTCTAGCAGTATAATAGACTCGATAGAGTTGATCGAGTAACTCGATGAATGAACGAACATTGTTTTTCTCTTTTGCGTACCTCTCAAAAAATAGAGATGGATGTTTGACGTTTCGAAATTCGTGAGCTAGTTGACAACATTGACAAAGTCAATTGTGAATAAAACCGTGTGTTATTTAAATAAGAAAATAATTATCTAGTGAAAATAATGATGACTTCAGCCTCCTAATTTGAGGTTTTGGTGGAGATCATGGAGCGGTAAGTTATTGTTCATCTTTGCAAATAAAGACATTGAACTTATTGTGTTTCAAACTAAACTACCAAGACATTTTCACTATTTGTAGTCACGGAGACCTTATGAAGCCTGCCGAGAGCCCCCACGGCATGCTGTAGGTTACTGGCGATGCGGAGGTGGGAAGAACTCACCTCCGCCTTCAATGAATATGTTCATGCACTAATATTTGTTTTGCCCTGCACTGCTTTGTCTTGTAAAGCTGTGGAGTGATTTTAAGTCGAATACAAGGAGGAAGGCGGCTAAGATTGGATCTTCCGTGTCAGGCACAGGGGGAGGGACGGCCTCGACTTTAGCACTGACAGACCTGGAGCAGCGGACCCTTACCATAATGGGTCCGCTGTCTGTTCTCTTCATACATTTTCAGTCATGTTATCTTCGGGGCAAACTATTTAATAATCATCAAAATGTTCTTATTTTCAGAAAACCTTGAGAACCTGCAAAGAGTTCCTGCTGCGTCTGATCCGCAGTGGAGGTTGCTGGCGGCAGAATTTATAGCAGAGAACGCGCGACGGTGGGAGCGATGTATAGCCCCAACAGCAGGCACTATGGCAAATGCCACTAAATCATCGAAACGAAACGTTATGTTGTACCAAATTTCATTTAAGCAACTCAAATTAAAATAAAGAACTTTCTTAAAAATGATTACCTTAGGTTAAGTTTTTATTTGCAGTTTTTAGTTATCTATAATATAAAAATCAATTGCTGTTCGTTAGTCTGGCTAAAACTCGAGAACGGCTGGACCGATTTGGCCAATTCTTTTTTTGTTGTGTTTGTTGTAGTCCAGGGAAGGTTTAAACGCATCGGACTTACGCGGGTGAAACCGCGGGGCGCAGCTAATTTATAATAATAATTACCATAAAGCACTAGCTGCGACCCGCAGTTTCACCCGTGTAATAATTTTCTACGCAATTTTCTTAATGTTTTCTTTCATAAGAACCACCTCCTGACAATAACAAAGACAACTTTAATTCTTGTGTTCTTTGTTATAAGTGGGAAGAAATAAACGATTTATATATTTATATAGAAGTTAGATGTTTGTATGTAGGTTAATTAAATCTTTATGTAAAAAGTACTATTGAACCGATTGCGATGAATAATGGATGGTGTGCACATAGCTGAAGCCCTGGAGTAATCACACGGGTTTGAGGCCAAATGGCGCTGTGTAATGTATGAAATTGGCCAAAGCCAACACGTAGAGGTTTTTTAACGTTTTAATATCATTAAGAACATTTCATGTGGAACTTTTCAGTTTCTATGATCACAGGCAGACTAAATAGTCTTACAAAATACCTATATATTTGAAAATTGTTACGTTCCCTAATTGAAACGTTCCTTATGTACCTATGCTACGGCTATAGCTAACGGTGTTCCGAGGTTTTGCAGCTGTTGTTTGCCGGGCTTAAGACTTCACCGAATGTAGTACTGGGTCCCAAACAGGTGGTACATCCCAACCATCTTCTCTTTTGAAATTATTTAGATGTTTTCGAATTTAAATCGCTTTACGAAGAATTCTAAGTTCCTAACGGTTCTCAGTAGCCAGTACCTGTGCTTGATCGAAGCGTAGATATTGATTAGGTTTATCCAGCATGTATTCCTCGTCAGTGTTAACTCCAACCAGCCAACTAAGGCAAGCCAGAGGTGATTTATGTATTTTGTACGACCCAGGCTCAGTAGCGCCAGGGTTCCTTAGTCAGGAATCATCAAATGTCATCAGTTTCATATTGAAACGTTGGTTCTGTAAAAGATCGCACACGTACTTGAACCCCTGGAAAAGAGGAGTCCGATATACAATCCGGTGCCAATAAAGCTCGAAGAGACAAAGTATTTTGCCGCCGTTCTTCACGGCGAGCCGCCTCTTCTTCTTCTAACATCATCCATGCTAACACACATCTTGGAAACATTTTTAGTTAGTTTTTTTTATGTAAATAAATTCCTTTTACATGCTTCTCACTAATAATATTTGATCGAGTAAGAAAACGTTCACGTTTACCGTTTACGTACACGTTAACGAATTTCAAGTTGACAACGAATGTCAAATTACACCAAAATGAATGAACTCTTCTGTATACAACGTAATGTTTTTACTTATGTGTGGTATCAATTTTAGTTCCTTTACGTTTCCGATAGGGGCGCCTATTCTGAAATGTATGGAACGATATACGGATACGGCCATCGTTTTCGTATGGTTAAACCCATACTAAGGCTGCTGTATACTTTTAAGTATTAAGTATCCAAAGAAATAAAGATATTTGATTTGATTTGATTTGAAACAATATAAAAGTAGATAAAACAAATATATCACGTCGATTTGAAATAAGCCGTCGACATCCTGTTCCAACTATATCCGACTATACAAAACAATGGAATACGATATAACTTTACTTTTGTGTTCGAGTTAAAAGTTTTGTGGGTTAGTTTGTTTCGATATTTGTTTGAATAAAACTGTTTGTAGCAAAGACTATCTATACAACATACAATATTTACAAATTTCATATATACATACAAATTTCATACAAACGTATAAAATCCTTTGTCCAGACTTACTAACAGATTAACGTACAGTATGGGTCATAAGTAAATGATCAGTTTGCAACAATAATACTATAAACAAGTATTGGACTTACGACCTTCTTCTAAGAGACGTTACACACAAATATAAATACTTGAATTAAAAGTACTCAGTATGATTAGTGTGTGATTGAGTGTGAGTGTAGCAATGTCTTTAGTTGTGTGAGTGGTATAAGCCGCCACCCGCTACACCAACCGACGTGGGTTCGATCCACAGGTTACGTTGTTATAATGTTCAAATAGTGCTGCACAGGATTGTAAACGTTACGGTGGGCTGATACTTTTGACCGTGGATTGTACAACCACTGATCATGAAGACCAAGAACTTGGAAGGTGTGTTCTTTGTATGAAGTAGGCACAGAACTAGATAGAGGCTACTAGTCTACAACTTTGCATGGGTGTTACATATACTACAAAAAAAGTTGCCCGAGCTACCTACAAAACGGGCCACTAGGTATCACTTAGAGAAAAATTTCATGACAAGTATATTAACGCTCTATTCACAATATATTTACGAAAACTTGCTGTACGTTCACAAAAATCCTGATATTTTTCGCAAACATAGCGATATTCATAATTTCAACTTAAGAAATAAAGATGATCTGACCGTGCCCGGTAGTAGGCTCCGGAAAATAAACAGGTCGTTTAATAGTGCTGCTCTATTACATTAGAATAAGTTACCAAAAGATGTTAAGACATGTCCATTAACAAATTCAAAATTTTTATAAAGCAGAAATTGTGCTGTAAGGCATATTATGATACTTCGCCATACCTTAATGATAAGGACCCATGGACATAACTTTAATTGCTCCATTTCAAATATATTTTTAATTATCTTCAAAAATATTTTTGACGTGACAACGTCTTATAAATTGGTTTGCCGGGTGACACTTCAAGAAACTGCGTTACGCTCCGCTCACGTTATGCGCTCACAATGAGAGCGAGTGAGAGGCACGCGGGCATGGTTAGCCCGCCTAAGAGCGAGAGAGACAGACATAAAAAGTGAAAGGCACGCGTCCCTTCCACTCGAGCACAGTTGTTGTCACGTAAAACTTTCGCCCGTATACCGACTTTACAGGCAACCAGTTTTTTTATCTTGACCTTTGTGAGTATGATTACAAAAAAAACCGTGTGGCACTCGGGGCTGCCTCGGTACAGCTATTGCATCGTGCGAGCTTCGTATTCTACAGTCGTACCATATACATACAATAGGTACACGTTAAGCGAACGCTCGGCCGAGCTACATGGTGGTCGGAGTGGGAGGTGTTAGGTTTTGTTTTCGTTACGGAGTTTCTTGATTCGGTCCCCGCGCTCAAAGCCCGCGCTCGGCCGAGCTACATGGTGGTCGGAGTGGGGGGTGTTAGGTTTTGTTTTCGTTACGGAGTTTCTTGATTCGGTCCCCGCGCTCAAAGCCCGCGCTCGGCCGAGCTACATGGTGGTCGGAGTGGGGGGTGTTAGGTTTTGTTTTCGTTACGGAGTTTCTTGATTCGGTCCCCGCGCTCAAAGCCCGCGCTCGGCCGAGCTACATGGTGGTCGGAGTGGGGGGTGTTAGGTTTTGTTTTCGTTACGGAGTTTCTTGATTCGGTCCCCGCGCTCAAAGCCCGCGCTCGGCCGAGCTACATGGTGGTCGGAGTGGGGGGTGTTAGGTTTTGTTTTCGTTACGGAGTTTCTTGATTCGGTCCCCGCGCTCAAAGCCCGCGCTCGGCCGAGCTACATGGTGGTCGGAGTGGGGGGTGTTAGGTTTTGTTTTCGTTACGGAGTTTCTTGATTCGGTCCCCGCGCTCAAAGCCCGCGCTCGGCCGAGCTACATGGTGGTCGGAGTGGGGGGGTGTTAGGTTTTGTTTTCGTTACGGAGTTTCTTGATTCGGTCCCCGCGCTCAAAGCCCGCGATAAAAGCTATGCAATAGCTTAAAAACCCCATGAGTATCTTGTGCCTTCTTCTCATTGGTGGGCGCGTTCCGAAGGCACACATCATAATTTAATTTTTAAGACGCTTCAAAGTGATGCACTGCATATTGCATAACTCCTATTGAATAAAATAGGTTTTATTTTCGTTACGGAATTTCTTGATTCGGTCGCCGCGCTCAAAGCCCGCGATAAAAGCTATGCAATAGTTTAAAACATTTGAACCCGTGTGAAGCCGCGGTGGGTCGCTATATAGTAGGTAAATGTAAACTTACAAACCTATCTATAAAAGTAAGTACCTATCTACATACGTAGATACTCGTACCTACAATTTGTGTCAGTGAAACACACACGAAGTTTGATGCCCCGTAGCGTTGAATTCAAAGACTTGGAACTTTTTAATGGAATCTCCAAAGTTTAGAAGCGTATAGACACATATCGCGTATCCCATAAAATAAGGGTACGACTGGTAGTAATCGAATTTGTACTGCAAAATGATTCGAGCAATAAGATCTTGCGGCCGGCTAGAATTCCAACCCACAACCTTTGGAATGGTCTCGTGGTATATGAACCAAATATGTAATTTCAAAAACTTTATCATCACTATCACTTCACTATCACTATCATCATCACTATCACTATCACTGCATATTATAAAACAAAGTCGCTTTCTCTGTCCCTATTCCCTATTCCCTATGTATGCTTAAATCTTTAAAACTACGCAACGGATTTTGATGCGGTTTTTTTAATAGATAGAGTGATTCAAGAGGAAGGTTTTTATGTATAATACATGCATAATATAGCCGTGCGAAGCCGGGACGGGTCGCTAGTTTTAAATATAAGTAGGTCAGCGTTTGACCACTATCTATCGACCCCCTAAATAAACGGAGGCATACAAGGGATGCTAAGGAAGGTATAGTAGACGGCAGTGAAACATTTTTAGGGTTCCGTAGGCAAATGGCAGAAATCGGAACCCTATAGATCCGTCATGTCTGTCTGTCTGCCGTATAAGTCATAGCCACTTTTTTCCGAAACTATAAGTCCGTTGAAACTTGGTAAGAAGATGTATTCTGTGTACCGCATTAAGATTTTCACACAAAAATAGAAAAAAAAAACAAAAAATTTTAGGGTTCCCCATACTTAGAACCGAAATTTAAAAAAAAAAAATTTCTTCAAACCCGTGTGGGGTATCTATGGATAGGTCTTCAAAAAAGATATCGAGGTTTCTAACATCATTTTTTCTAAACTGAATAGTTTATGCGAGATACACTTCCAAAGTGGTAAAAAGTGTCCTCTACTCAAAAAAGTAAAGTTAAAAAAGTCAAAAGTTAAAGTTTAAAAAAAAAAGTAAAACAAAAAGGGTTTGGTGTTCTCAAGAATATTTATTGTAATCGAAATGCAATCAGAATGATATTGCAATGTAATTTAAATAATTTTATTTACGAGAATTATTGACCTTCTGCTTTCATACTTTTTTATTTAATCCCGTATTATCTCATGACTTCAAGACATAATCTACAATAAATTTTCAAGACTTAAGGAGAGGATTTAAACGTAGTCTGTGTCCACAAGACCACTAAGACGGGTCTTAAGGTGCATTAGGGGCTAAACGCAAAATACCTGTCGCGGATAACTGAAATTGTTAATTATAACATCGAAAAAAGTGTTGTTGTTGTAGCATTTGCAAGTGAATTTTTAAGCTATTGCATAGCTTTTATGAGCGCGCGACCGAATCAAGAAATTCCGTAACGAAAATAAAACCTAACACCCCCCACTCCGCCTACAATGTAGCTCGGCCGAGCGTTTTTTTCTATTCTTATTTTGTTATAGGTTTATACCTAATTTAAAGACGAAAAAGAAAAAAAATTGCCCGATCCGTTCCGATCTGGCGTTAGCTGTTCGTTCAGTCAGGTTCAGGTTCAGGTTAGGGGCTCCGGTTTTCCGCACTCAGGCATAAGTCTGCTCATTGCGCGTGATCTTCGGCTGTTACTCCAGCCAACCCAGCTCCGACCAGAAGCGCAGAATTCTCCTGGGGTCCTCGCACGCTTCTTGGAGTGTTGTTGGGTTGCCGAGTATGTCGTCCCTGTATGCAGCCAGGCTCTCGCACTCCAGGATTGCGTGAGCGATGGTCTCCTCTTCCGACAGACACGCTCTGCAGAGTGGGCTGTCGGTTATACCTAAGACATTAAGGTGTTTATTCAATGAACAATGCCCGGTTATTGTGCCTACCATTGTGCGTAGGTCACGCTTTTTTAGACGGAGCAGTGTCCTTGCAAGTTTCGGCCTGGGTTGCGGTAGTGCCTCCCTTGATTGTCGACAACTTGTGGTTTGTGCCCATCGTCTGTCATGCTGCGCTTGAGTGCGCGTTCTTAACCATGGCCTTACCTGAGAGAAGGGAAGTGGTACCATTGGGTAAGGTCCCATAGATACGGAGTTTGATCCCCTTCTGGCGAGTTCGTCCGCAGCATCGTTGCCGCTGGAGCCGCTATGCCCTTTAATCCACTGAAGGCTTACCTTATGTGTTAGGGCTAGTTTTTGTAGTCCCAGGTGGCATTGAAGTATTAAGCGTGAGTCCATGGTTGTGCTTGTCAAAGCCTTTAGTACAGCTGCGCTGTCTGATAATATTTTGATTTCACTTTGTTCAACCTCCCTGGATTCGATTGCCTCGATTCCATTGATTATGCCTATGCACTCACATTGGAAGATTGACGCGTGCGGTCCCAGGGACATTGAAATATGTATGTTTAGCTCCGGAGAGTAGGTACCTGATCCCGTCCCGTGTTTTGTCTTGGATCCATCTGTGTACATTCTGAGCTCGTTTATGCCGGAGTAATCTTTAGGAGATTCCACCAGTGAAACTTTGTAATTTCGGTCAAAGATATGAGTTTTGGGGATGCGGTCCTTAGGCGCCTCTATGAGGGGTTCCCGCTCGATGGCGTCCTCGTAGATGCGCCTATGACCTACCTTAGCTCGTGTCCATAGTTTAGATGCGTGTAGTCTGGTCGCCGAGGCGGCCGCTTCTTGTTGTATGAACAGGTCAAGTGGGGTTAGGCAGAGCATCGCCTCCATCGCCGCTGTAGGTGTAGTGCGCATACAGCCTGGCAGAGCCCTTTGGAACTGTTCCAGTTTTTGTATGATTGTGGTTAGTTCGGTTCTGGGCCACCAAACCGTTGCACCATACGTTACCTGAGGTCTTATGACGGTTGTATAAAGCCAGTGTACGATTCTTGGGGAGAGACCCCATTTCTTCCCCAACATCCTTTTGCATTGCCAAAACGCAGTCAGTCAGTCAGTCAGTCTGACAAATGTTCTATTGCCATTTTATTTAAAAAAAATTAAAGGAAAAAAAGTAGATGTCATTTGATTCTCAGACCTAACGATTAGTAACTAACACAATGACACAATAATTTTATATTTATGTACCTACATAATAATAATATCAAAAAAAAAACAGCGCACTCCGGGAGTGCAGGCAGAAGTGAAAACTGTATATCTGTGTAAAATCTCATCTGTCGCGAGAACGGCTGAAAATGCTCACTCGAGTATCAGTGATGGCGCTAGCGTGCGACGCAAACTGCGTACGGCAGCTCGCTGCGAACCTGCACCATCCACCGAGAGATGTCGCTGTTAACACTGTTGTACAGAAGTGAGTATCGTAGTTCGGCCGTTTGCACAGAGATGGCGCTGTTTTCAATATTGCATAGTAGTAGAAGCACAATAACTGTTTAAATCTCATCTGTCAAAATCTCATCTGGCCCGAGAACGGCTGAAAATGCTCACCCACAAAAGTGCCCAACGCGCCATAAGAAGTTTTCACTTCAAAAAAAAATCACCTATAAACGGACACAACGGCACTTAACAACAATTTTCCATGCAACAAAATTTTAGTTTTCAGCGACAGGCGTTTTGCTTTTGGCTCCTATTAGCGTCTTAAGTAAAGGAGTAGTGTACACTGCCAGTCTGGTGTTAGAGGTGACTTTATATCTGGCATTATTTTCACGACCGGCTTTACGTTGTAGTTATTATCTATCAACTCTGTTTGTTTACTCTTTGACGGCACATAGGTGATGAGATCACTTATACAGGGTGATTTTTTTATGAGGGCCTTCAGGGCTATATCCTAAACTATGATAGATAGCAAAAAATGCTGAAAGGAGTTGCGTGCCTGATTTTGACAAAAACTAAAACTGCATCATTAGATTTTTGAAAAAGTCATTACCCTAGCCGGGAATTGAACCTGTTGATTTTGCAAAAAAATAATCATCCCATATTTTTGTACCATTCGATAGTGTTGCTAATAGAGATCAATTCCTGGAAACAAACATATTTTGGCAAATTAAAGGAAATGGCTGAATTTTGTAGTTTTCTGTAATTTTTGATGATTATTTTTTTTTGCAAAATCAACAGGTTCTATTCCCAGCTAGAGTAATGACTTTTTCAAAAATCTAATGATGCAGTTTTAGTTTTTGTCAAAATCGGGCACGCAACTCCTTTCAACATTTTTCTCTATCTCTTATAGTTTAGGATATAGCCCTGAAGGCCCACATAAAAAATTCACCCTGTATAATGAAAAGTTAAGTAAATAAAGTCAAGAAAGAAAGACTAAAGATCCGACAAAACACGATCGAAATAAAAACAAAAGACAAACGAAACGGAAACAAAAGACGATAGTTCTGTCAGTATTTTAACACGAGAAAATAGTCATTCCTACTGTTAGTTGATGGATAAAGTTCTGAAATACCACATTAGGGTTCCGTATCAAAAGTGTGAAAACGGGACCCTATTACTAGACTGTCTGTCTGCCTGTCTGTCTGTCACCAGGCTATATCTCATGAACCGTCATAGCGAGATTGTTGAAATTATCACAGATGATGTATTTTTCTTCTCGCACTTAGCCGGTTTTCGCTTATTTATCCCAATATTCCCACGGGATCGGGACTTACACGGGTGAAACCAAACTAGTTAGATTAGGTTAGGTTGTGCACCGCCTGAGGAGGGAGGTTAAAACTCCGTATGAAGACGGGTTCTTCTGAGACCAGCGCTGTTGGAGCCGTAGAAGAATTCTCGCGCCTGCTTGGTGTACCCAACATAAAAGAGAGAAGAAGAGAGAAACCGGTGAAGTTTTAGTGGGTAAACCCCTGGCTGCCTACCACAATTAGGTCATAGGGAGCCCCCACACATCCCTGCAGCCCATCAGGGTGGCGGAACGGTACATTTTTGATAACCCAGTTGGCACATTGGTCACCATGCCGGACTGCCAAACACAGGGTTGCGGGTTCGATTACCGCCTCAGACAAGTATTTTACTTAGATATTTATCTGTGGTCTGGTTGTTTCTATGTATTATAAGTATATATTTACAAAAGGAAAGTATATATAAGTAGTATGTCCGTTGTCTAGCACCCATAACACAAGTCTAGTTAGGTACTTAGCTTGGGGCTAGATGGCGATGTGTGGAATGTCCTGCAATATTTATTTATTTATTATTAAAATTAATTACTTACAATAAATAGTTTATTCCATATAAAATATCTACATAAAGCTGCACCTAAAAAAAGGTTACCTAGGTTCTTCTTCTTCTTCTTCTTCTTCGTGTCGATAGCACAAATTAAAGGGGAGTATTGATGAGGCAGGGTCAAATCCGCCCACTCCAGTGAGCTGCCAGGTCCCTGGCGTTGTTATTAGCTGACATCAGGTCAGCCAATGTACAGGTATTAGGTTACCTAGGTTACAAATGGACGTATTAATTTAACCCTTGTTACACAGATCTTCAGTTTATCCCGATATCGGATAACGTGACAACTGTCAATGTCACTCGCCGTCACGTGATGAGACAGACAAGACGGCACGGCGTGACACTTCGATAAATATTGATATACGGATGGTTGAGCATTGATTGAGGTGTATTTATTTGCTGTATGATGTGGGCTAAGAAAAGTAGATGTTGTCGCCATGGTTTTTTAATGTAAAAATATAAATAAAATAGGGGTGATTAATCCTGTAAATAATAATGGCGAAACTTCGAATAAATATTACTTGTTTGCAGGAGGTTAGTTTTTTGAAGTTTCTATAAATAATGTGTTATGGCGTCAGATGCTGATGAATAAAGTGAAAAACACGTGACTTTATGCTTATATCTTTTGAAAAAAATGATACCTAGATAAGTTTCATCTTATGCCAATTTTATACAGTGCTTTAAGTTAATTTCATACAATTAAATCTAGCGATTGGCGATATCGCTAATAGAAAGCAATCTTGTCTAAGGGGGCTGAACCTAAACCACATGAGTAGAGAAGGACAAACTGCTTAACCGATTTGTATGTCATTTTTTATATTCGTTTTTTTATTTTTATTGAATTAATAAATATACAAAAATAAACTTAAAAAACATAATGCATGCCGAAAATCGCAGTGATTTGACTGGCGTGCTGATATGGGTAAGTAGGTGATTTAGTTGACTGCATTCTTAAACAAAAACAACACACAAAATAAATAAATAAATAAAATAAAATAAATAAAAATATACAAAAAAATTAATTGAAGCTCGTTAGGTCGTTAGGACGTTAGGTCTGAGAATCGAACACAATTATTATTCTATATTTTTATTTTTTCTTTACTTATATATTTATTTTTTATATGTTAAAACGTTTCCAGGGACAGATAGTATTAATATAAATATTCAAATATGGCCATGCCATTATTATTTCCGAGGAATCGAGCTAATAAAACCGCGATTTCTGTCAGTAGGTAATTAATACAATTATGCATACTATTATCCAAATTAATGTTCACATCGCTTAACTCTGGTTAGATACTGACCACAGATTCTTGTTACAGCTCTAACTATGAGTCGGAGATCCCTATAAGACCGACCTTGATCAATCTGTTTAATGGATGAAAAGTATTTTATATCAAACTAACGACCCGCTCCGGCTTCGCACGGCTATATTATGCATGTATTATACATATTATTATAAACCTTCCTCTTGAATCACTCTATCTATTTAAAAAACCCCATCAAAATCCGTTGCGTAGTTTTAAAGATTTAAGCAGTCAAAGGGAAATAGGGACAGAAAAAGCGACTTTGTTTTATACTATGTAGTGATTAAATAGGTCAAAAAATATATTGCAAATGGATTGACTAAAAAATTGCTGTCCAGAATATGATTAATTAGCTATTAAAATTTTTTGTTTTGTTTTTTAAACCTGTCCCTGGGTAAATTCCATACCAATAGAAAGTATAAAGCCTATAGAATATGCAAACGTAAGGTTCACTATTTTATCCCGTCACAACTCGTGGGTAGGCAGGTAAATCGATACAAGTCATTTGCACTGGTCTGGTTAATGAATTTAAATTAAGTTAAAATTATGTATTTTATTGGTACGGATTTTGTCTATTGACTAAACCAGTGAAAAGCCTATAAATAAAAAATAAACATTCTGGACTAAAATATTTTAGGCAACCCATTTTAGGCAACAATACAGGGTTATTGGAAATTATACTAGCAAGCCGTTGAGAGCTACTTTTGTGCACCTTAACGAACAACTTTTGTTTTACGACTTTTTGAGGTTATGTAAATTCGAAAAACAGCTGATTTTTTAAAACAAAGGTCATTCAGACTAAGAACAGTAGATAAAACTTAAAAAATAAGTAATATTTTAAGGTTTAGGACCTTTCCGTGTAAGGACAGCTGATTTTCAGGTAAACCTAACCTCAAAATTTTCGAAAAAATTATCGAATTTCCAAAAGTCGTAGAACAAAAGTTGTTTATTAAGGTGCACAGAAGTAGCCCTCAACGGCTTGCTAGCATAATTTCCAATAACCCTGTATATTTATTGACCTATTTAATTTGATACAAAATACTTTTAATCCATTAAACAGATCGATGAAGGTCGTTCTTAAAGGGATCCCGTACTATACGGGATGCTCCAAATTCTACGTGGTTGAACACGACCGCTCTGTTTAATTACTAAATAAATACACTTAGTTTTAATTGCACCCTGTAGCTGTGGGCACTTTTTCAACTAATTTATGTTGTTTATTAAATTATTCAGTTTCGTTGTTAATTTTGTCGTAAATTTTTTTACTGCTCAGTCTAGTGTCACGTTTGATAGAAAATAATAATTAAAAAAAAGGAAAATTAATCATATTTGCACACCGTGTGCAGTTTGATCCAACTTGACAGATAGGATAGTTTACATCTTAATTTATCCCGATATTCCCACGGGATCGGGAGTTACGCGGGTGAAACCGCGGAGTGCCAGACCTAGTATATAATTTTTAACTAAATAAAATTAAAATCTATCTAAACAATTAATATTACTAAGATCTAAATGCATAAAAAATATTAAGATTTTAGTTCAGCATTTGCACCTTTGACTAAGTTTGTCTTTGTAGCATTTGTACATTTTCATACCTTGGACTTTTCAACATTACTTATTGACTATTTATCTTTCTAGCGTTTGAACATTTTGACACTTTCACGGTCATGGCCAATTCTCGTAAATAACATTGTTCAAATTACATTTCAATATCATTTCGATTGCATTTCGATCACAAATAAAACCCTCAAAGTAGCTCAAAATACCCCCAAAGTTAGCTTTTTGTGAAAAATAACTGACTTTGAGGGTCTCTTTTGCAATCGAAATGCAATCAAAATGATATTGAAATGTAATTTGAACAATGTTATTTACGAGAATTGGCCTTCTGACCTTTAGACTAGCACCCCCCAATCGGTACGGTGTACCAGGGTAGTTCGCGTTTAATAGTTCAGCGTTCTGTCGCCCGATCAAATAGTTCGTGTTCTGCATTGATCCTAAAGTGTAAACAATAGTGCATAGAATGGAGTACAAAATGATTCAAAGTGATCAAACGCCTGCCGTTTGAAATGCAGCGAATAAAACACTACGAAAATAGAGACATTTCAGATTTGTGAGGTAGGGTGGCCATGAAGTGAACGATTTGCTTTGACGACCTCCGTGGGGCGTGGCTTGTGAAACAAAAACTGGCGGGTTCAAACTAGTCTGTAAGGTAGGTAAGGTGACGCTACGCTTGGGTCTGGCCGGAAGACCAGCGCTGTAGTTTAGCGTCATGCTTGCTGCAGCATTTCAGATGAGGTTGGTATAAGATAGGTACACGGCATCCCGGACTTTTCCCTATATGTGACTACTATTATTCTTTGTTATTGTTTTCTAATTCTGTCATTTTTTGTAATAATATGTTGGTAGGTACTTATTTTTATTTTACTTTTTTCTTGTCCGGTGCTCGTCTAATAAATGTTATTCTATTCTACCTAGCTAGTACTATTTTGCATCAAATTTTACTTATCCCAATTTTCAGAAATCGGACTCAAAGTATCTCCAAACGGTCAAAGTGCAGTGGCTATTTTACTTTAACCTTGAAGGAACTTTTGGAGGTTACGAAACAAGTATATGTTCAACCTTTCCTACAATTGTGTACTTTCACGTATAACCAAATTGATTAATATTTGACCAGAATTTATTATACAAATTAATAAAATTCATCTCGGTTTTCAACAAAGTTTAATCTAAATAAAACTTCAGCAGGACATATTGTTGGCTCATTCTAGACAAACATTTTTTTTTTTTTTTTTTGAACAGGTATCACGTAGATAATAAATAATAATAATAAATAAATATTGCAGGACATTCCACACATCGCCATCTAGCCCAAAGCTAAGTAACTAGACTTGTGTTATAACTATCTAAAGAATAATACCGTTTATAGATCCTTCTTTTTTAAAAAGCTAATAAAAAGTTCGTACACTTAACAAGTTTCTTAAACCTTACCATACAGATGCATTAAATCATCATTACATATTCAGTAAAAGGCCACATTTGTCCCTAAACCGTCGAGATACCTCAATCTGGTTGAGTACCTCATAACACACGAAGCCGGGTGCAATAACTACTATATAAACTTGTCACGTATCCCCACAACTGGAACTAATAAAGAATGGTCATCTACAAATGAGGACGCTGGATTTACGAGCAAAAGAGCGTCATAAGTCCACTGTCAGTTTGCCACCATAATACTATGAACAAGTATTGAACTTACGACCTTCTTCTAATAGACGTGACACACATATATAAATACTTGAATTAAAAGTACTCAGTGTGATTATTATTTTCAACATGTTAGCTATGTATTTAGTTGGCCGAGTGGTATAAGCCGCCACCCGCTACACCAACCCGCTACCACCGACGTGGGTTCGATCCACATGTTACGTTGTTATAATGTTCATATAGTGCTGCACAGGATTATAAACGTTACGGTGCCGGTGGACTTTTGAACGTTAATTGTACCTACTTGTGCTTGGGTCCTTTTTGCGAGAGGATGGAGTAGGCTTGCCCACCTATACTACCCTCTCAGCTTAGTCGACCGGTGTTCAGAGGAAAGAGCTCGTCATTGCGTATGGAGTATGGAGCCAATTAAGCCGCAAGTTTTATCACAATGTTTTCCTTAACAATAAGAATAATGTTACGAAAAATAAATTTAAAGAAATATACACATAAATTAAAGAAAAATACACATATATTTAAAGAAAAATACCCATAAATTTAAATAAAAATTAATAGTAGGTACATCAAAAAAACAATTAGTTCACAGACGGGATTAGAACTCACGGCCTTCGGAATAAAACTTAAGGTATTTACCACCAGCGATAATGAAATTATCATTTACAAATACGGCTCGCGATCACGACGTTATACGTGTGACGTGTTCAGGTCAAATGCATTTTCGACATACATGTTAATAAAAATAACTATCAGTGAGTCACACCATATTATATAGGAGAAGAAGAAGACCCTTCTAGTTTTTTTAGAGTCGATCAAAAATGGAAAAGTATCCTGTAAAAGTCTAAATCATGGACCTAATAGAGAAATACGGGCATTCATTTTCGTAACTGCCCGTAGCTGTGGATTGGATTCCTAAACCTATGGGCTATTTTAAGCAGACTTAAAAAAATGAGGTACCATAGACTAGTTCCACTATGTTTCGATAGCTGGCAGCACTATCTGAGAACCAGAAAAAATAACTAAAATATGTCTATGATCAAATAAAAATCAAAACATTGAGTCAACGTCTAAATTTCATAAATTCAATAACTTAAATTATCTAATACCAATGGTTGAACTGACATTTTTTGTCATCTTTCTAATGGCAAAACTGCCAAAAAATGTTAGTTCAAGCATTGTACGTACAATCAGGCAACAAAATTGCAGCCCCAACGTAGAGCTAAAAATTGCTATTATTAGAATATTTTCAACTCGAGCAAGATTCTGAGGTGCTCCTTGAGTTTAAGTTTAAAGTCAGAACTCATGTATTAGACTAACATATTAAAATGAAAACTTAGTACCTATAGTAATTAAAAAAAAAACAGTTCATTAGACAAATATGCTATGCTAATGATGCTTACTTTATTAAAAAAAAAAGAAAAAAAATATGAACTGAGTTTCTGCAATTTTGTTGCTGACTGTACTGTACGCATTGTTATTTTGCTCCTGCATTTCATTAAATTCAAAATGCTCTGAATTAATTTCAAATGAACGTAAGTATGGTAGGTATGGTACTGGTAGCATAAACAGCAGAAATCAACATAATTATAATGTTACAACGTTTAATGAAGCCGAGGTATAAATATGTTGTTGCTGACCGTACTTGTAATTTTGACATTTTGAAGAGTGACTAATTTTGACTTGGTAAACAAAACTTTATCGACACAATTAGCCATTATAAAATTAAAATATGATATTTGATCTGGAGGTTTTTTTGGAGTTTTTGTCTAAAAATGGAATTTTTCTTTTGAAACATTTCCATTTTTTTTAAATTGGCTTTTTAAATTAAAAATGTTTTGTATAAATATTTGTCATTTTTTTAAAGTTCCTTCTGAGTAGGTATTAGTTTGACTTAACTGTAAATTCTGAAAAAAATACCCAATATGGGTTTTTTTACCTACCTAGTTACTTTTTTTTTACATTTTGTCTGCAACATACCTATACATTTGGTTCATAACGAACATCCCCAACAAATTAGATGTTATGAGCACGTAATAAGGTTCTACTACGTTCTGTATGAGCAAACATTTCACTTGCTAGTGAGGGGACACCACAATGACATGGTCTCAAAAACAGTCCTTGAAACTCGAGACTTTAACTTGAAAATCGATTTTCATTTTACCGATGCCCAAGTTTACGTATTTATATAGTTCTTTGAATTTTTTTCTTACATTTTGGTATAATATAAAGTCAAAAATTCCTTGTCATTTCTAAAAATTTATCTTTTAAGTTAGAAAACACATAAAGGTATGCTGTCAGTTTTCGACTTTTTTGTATAGAGGTAACAACATGGAATTTTTGTCTTTAAATTATAACCAACTAGCGACCCGCCCCGGCTTCGCACGGCTGTATTATGCATGTATTATATCTAAAAACCTTCCTCGTTAATCATTCTATCTATTAAAAAAAACCGCATCAAAATCCGTTGCGTAGTTTTAAAGATCTAAGCATACCAAGGGACATAGGGACATAGAGACATAGGGACGGCGAAAAGTGACTTTATTTTATACTATGTAGTGATGAAGAATAGGAAAAGAACTCGCATACACAACAACACTTAATAAAAAATTTGCATGCAAAAAATAAATAATTTTAGCTATCAGCAACGGGCATTTTAATTGGCATTTATACAGCGCCAGCAACTTTGAAATCAGACTCAGATAAAATTGAAACCCGTTACGAAAATGCTTTACGAAAACCCGTAAGAGAGAGAAAGAGAAAGAGAGCATGAAGGAGATGGAAAACTAGGTAATATCCGACATTACATATTTTTTTTTTTTTTTTTTTTTTTTTAGTTATGACGTAATTAATTTTTTTTTTTATTTTTTTATTTTATTTGGACATTTCACACATCGCCGTCTAGCCCCAAGCTAAGTAACTAGACTTGTGTTATGGGTGCTAGACAACGGATATACTACTTATATTACTTTTCTTTTGTAAATATATACTTATAATACATAGAAACAACCAGACCACAGACAAATATCTAAGCATAAATACTTGTCTGTGGCGGGAATCGAACCCGCAACCCTGTGTTTGGCAGTCCGGCATGGTGACCATTGTGCCAACTGGGTCGTCAAATAAAACACTAGCGACCCGCCCCGGCTTCGCACGGCTGTATTATGCATGTATTATATCTAAAAACCTTCCCCTTTAATCACTCTATCAATTAAAAAAAACCGCATCAAAATCCGTTGCGTAGTTTTAAAGATCTAAGCATACATAGGGACATAGGGACGGCGAAAAGTGACTTTATTTTATACTATGTAGTGATAGTGATGATAGTGATGAAAATAAAAAATATTTTTCCGTAAAGTCGGTTTACGGATGATATTTTTACGTGATAATGTCATAAGACACAGTGATTGAAACCTTAGCAACGATAATGCGTTGCTATGGTTACCTTGTGAATAACGTGAATAGCGTGTGATGTCACACTTTTTTGTGAGTACAGTACAGTGATCATCGATTTATAAGATGCTATCACGTCAAAAATAGTAATAAAAATAATAGACTTCGTTCTAAACGCCTCTCCTGACACGCTGTTTATATTTATCACTAAGATTTATCACTACATGGTATAAAAACAAAGTCGCTTTCTCTATGTCCCTATATCCCTATGTATGATTAAATTTTTAAAACTACGCAACGGATTTTGATGCGGTTTTTTTTAATAGTTAGAGTGATTCAAGAGGAAGGCTTATATGTATAATACATGCATAATATAGCCGTGCGAAGCCGGAGCGGGTCGCTAGTAGAAAATATTTACTTAATAATATTTGCTAGCGAAGGTTCTCCTGGCTATACCTATTAATTTCGATAAAAAAAACCCGGCTGAGTGTGAGTCGGAGTTGCGTACGAAAGGTTCCGTATTATGTATAATTGGGATCACCACTTTTTTGAGTTTAGTATTTGTTATCTTATTATTATTTCATCTGTGAAATTTTCAATTTTCTAGCTACCACGGTTCCTGAGATACAGACTGGTGACAGACAGACAGTGAACTCTTAGTAATAGTAATAGTAAAAAATAATCAAAAATACGTCAGTAAAATGAAAGTGTGGAAATTAGAGTAAAATTCCAATAAACTTACCGCTTTTGACATTTTTTCACAAGCAATCACAATTGCTTTTTGCTAATTATAAAATGATTTGTCGATAACACCCCGTCGTTTTTGTGTCGTGGGTTAAAAGTTATTGGTAAAACACTGGATTTTCCTTAATTAACTAGGAATTTTCAGGGAAGCAGTAGCGCAGTCGTAAGCGCCAAGTCACTTTTGCCGTGCGACTAGTTGTCCACACTAAGACTAAGAATGTCCTAAAGACTAAGGGCCTCTTTCACGATCTTCAAGTAAAGTGTTCAATCAATCAAATCAAATAACTCCATTTGTTTAAATAAACTAAGATAACATATAAAACCAAGTTATGTTTCCGTAATAATGCACAAATGACAACAGTCGAATGAACTGTCACAACCATTTTACTCGTCAAGTAAACACGCTTATGTTCCAAGTAATTGACGACCTCTGTGGCGCGTCGGGCGAACACCCGACTGCGACGCAGAAGGTTGCGGGTTCGATTCCCGCCGGGAACAAGTATTTATGCTGACCATAAATTCTTGTTTCTGGTTCTGGGTGTTTCCTATATGTATAATATGTATATATTTACAAAAAAAAAAAAAAAAAGTATATAAGTAGTTTATCCGTTATCTGGCACCCATAACACAAGCATTAAGTTGCTTAGCTTGGGGCTGGATGGCGATGTGTAATATGTCCTGAAATATTTATATTTATATTTTATTTACTGGCCAGTTTAACTAACGAGTAATGCTACTCGAATGTCGTGAAATGCGACTGTGAGATTACCCGTCGCTTTACTTGGTGAGTAGCCTACTCGAAACTTTACTTGAAGATCGTGAAAGAGGCACTGTGGGGTTTTTTGTAGATCGATAGGTCGTTGGATTTTTAAGATATTAAGAAGGACCACTGGCTTATGCCAGAATAAGATTTTTAAGTAACTGAAGTACGCTCTGAAGGAAACCTTTACACACTTTATGAAGGAGAAACAAAACGATGGCCACTTACCTAGTTCAGTCGGCACCGCCTTTCCTGTGGATGGTAGTTTCAGGATCCTCTGCACGTATTATTTAAGATGAACGGTGATAATAATAATTGTCACTAGCTGTATGCACACTATAAGTCCTAATGCGTCACACGCTTCCGGGAAAGTAGTCCGGTGGAAACACAGCACATACGATGCGCTGCCCTCCGAAGTAAACAATTAACACTCCTTGAGATGACACAGATTCTACGACGTATATTGCGATAATATTCACAAATATCCCGGTGAGACTCCCGGCGACAAGACACGTAAGCGTATGTCTCATCTGACGTCGATGAAGCGAGTGCCCGACCAATTCTATGCAATTGACCAAGCGTAATATTTCTACCCTCAAGTAAAAAAGTGTATAAGGTTCGAACAGGCACTAAGACTGAAATGTCCCATCACTATAATACGCGTCGTCGTAAAGCCATCCCAATACAATTTGCATGTGAAAACAAAACTTATTGTTGAAAGCTCTTCGAGACAAAAGATGGACTATTATCTATTGTGTGAAGATATAGGTCCTACTTGATACATACAACTCATGTTTGCGCCGGGTTATACAATCAGGCAACAAAAGTCCAGACCCACTATAGAGCTCCAAAAATATCACTATCACTACATAGTATAAAGTAAAGTCACTTTTCGCCGTCCTTATATCCCTATGTCCCTTTGTATGCTTAGATCTTTAAAACTACGCAACGGATTTTGATGCGATTTTTTTTCATAGATATAGTGATTCAAGAGCAAGGTTTATATGTATAAAACATGCATAATATAGCCGTGCCAAGCCGGAGCGGGTCGCTAGTATATAATAAGATATTATAGAGCGCTCCGCGGTTTCACCCGCGTAAGTCCCGGTCTCGATGGAAAATCGGTTTAAAAAGTAGCCTATGTGTTAATCTAAGATTCAAGCTATCTATATACCGAGTTTCATTACAATCGGTTTTGTAGTTTTTGCGTAAAGGAATAAAAACATACAAACATACACACACCCCCTTCCGGGCGCAGCTAGTACAGTCAGAAAAGGACTGAAGGTAGCAGGTACATATTTTAAAGTTTGAATTTTTTTAATGACGGTTCATTTTTGGTTATTCTGCGTGAAATAACTAACACTTCAAAATCTTTAGTAATATCTAGCAGAATAATTAACAATTTCTGAACAGTTATTTATAAAATTAAAACTTTAAAAAATGCACCTGCTAACCTCAGTCCTTTTCTGACTGTACCTACTTGTGTGTTGTGTAACACACAAACTTTCACATTTACATATAATATTATTAGTAGAATTTTCAACGGGAGCAGGACTAGAAAGACTTGTCTACTTGTACTAAAAAAAGTTTCTTGAATCATGAAATAATCCACTAGAGAATAATTTCTTTTTTTTTAGTTTTAGTAATTAGTCTAAAAAATAATTAAAAATAACTGTACCTACTTCTAGCCGTTTGAAGAAGACATAGTTTGTATAAAAATGTTACCAGAATCGACTGCAAAAGATCAACAAACGGTACCTACTTTTCCAAAACATTTCCCAAAGGCATTCCGTACGTAGTCCGACCTACTACAACAAATGTAAGTTGTGTGTTTGTTTACTATTGAACGAGAATAAACTAGCTCTTTTCTCTCTACAAAATATCCTATATTATCTATACCACTCCACACTAATATTGTAAGAAGAAAAGATTTTTTTGTTTGGATGGAACGAATATGCTCCGAAACTACTGGACGTATTTTGATGAAACTTGACATGAGGATACATTGATTCATTTGAGGTAACATAGGCTAATTTTTATCTCGATATTCCCACGGGATCGGGAGTTACGCGGGTGAAACCGCGGAGCGCTGTTAGTATAACCGATATATGTTTTGGTGTTTGTATGTTTGTCACTCCTTTACGCAAAACCTACTAAACCGATTGTAATAAAACTCGGTATGTAGATAGTTAAACACCTGGATAAGGTTATTTTGACGTGACAACGTTTTATAAATTGGTTTGCCGGGTGACACTTCAAGAAACTGCGTTACGCTCCGCTGACGTTATGCGCTCACAATGAGAGCGAGTGAGAGGCACGCGGGCATGGTTAGCCCGCCTAAGAGCGAGAGAGACAGACATAAAAAGTGAAAGGCACGCGTCCCTTCCACTCGAGCACAGTTGTTGTCACGTAAAACTTTCGCCCGTATACCGACTTTACAGGCAACCAGTTTTTTTATTACAATATTCCTACGGGAACGGGACTTACGGGGTTGACGTGCGTGAAGGAGTAACAAACATACACGAAAACAAACACACATACTAACACTATCATAGTCAGGTTATGAGCAACATGCGCGCTCAATATAAAACATTTCATTAAATGAAAGCTCACAGCGCTCGAAATATGTACTATTAATAAGTTGGTTAAAATGTTAAATCCAGACACATATTTAAAAATATTTCTAAAAGGAAAGTCAGAGCAATATGTGCGCACAACTTAAAGAGTCCATTGAATAAATCGCTCGCAACGCTCCGAATGCTCATATCAGGTTAGAAATATTAATAATTTCATGCAGTTTATAGCCGAGGAAATAGCTGGCTATTGTAGTAAACTTATTTTACGTGTGAATATTATGGGATGCAAGTTGGACAAGGATTTATGGACACTGGAAGCGAAAAGATTTTAAGAAGTTTTCTTCTTCTTCCGCTGTTTATTTATTTATTTACTAGCTTTTGCCCGCGACTTCGTCCGCATAGAAGTCGAAAATGGCTTTAACAGGATTTTTAATTGGTTTTATCACTAATATATTTCTGTGGGTTTTAATATTACCAAAATCGGTAGGTTATTTTAAACATTATTTCTGTGGGTTTTTTTAATATTACCAAAATCGGTAGGTTATTTTAAACATTCTTTTGTATTATCATGTATTTTCGTATGTCGTATTTTACATGTTTTCTCTATACGCATAATAAAGAAAGAAAGGACAAAAGTGTGTACTTGGAAGCAAATTAAAAAAATGGGTTGTGGGAAAAAGTAGTAGAACGAAAATATATAGTATTTAAATTTCATGTTACATATACAATTAAAAACGCCTAAATCAATTGAAATCTGGTTTACAATATTAGATAGCTCTATTTTGAGGAAGGTCGTGGTATAGGCACATTTTAGGAACATCAAAATCCAATTAGTAGGTCCTGAGTAAACAACAAAAAACTGCAGCCGCTCGGCCGAACGCGTTCCAGCAAACACGAACGTCACAGAATACTTAATAGTGTAGCATACATTTTATCCCGATATTCCCACGGTAACGGGACTTACGCGGGTTTGTTTAGGGAATAATTCGTAAACATAACCAAAATGTTCTAGCACAGTTCTAGTCCTCACCATTTTAAATTTCGAATACTACGTTCCTATGAGGCCGTGTTCTAAAAGTGCAACCTCTTTTGAATAAAATCGGATTGTGTTTTCAAACATGTGTCAAAATACAATGTAGGTAAGTTAAAAGGAGTATTGATATCAACTTCGGAGGAAATCACCCCCAAAATAACTTCCTACCCCTTTTTAATCCAGTTAGAGGATGAATTTTAATAAAATACGAAACATGTGTTTCATCAATTCTGTTAAAGAATGTTTATGCAAAATTTGAAGTAGATTGGACCAAGGAATCACGTTGTCCCATACAATCTTCGTCCCCCTTTTTCACCCCCTTAGGGGTAGAATTTCGGAAAATCCTTTCTTATCGACTGCCTACGTCATACAAAGAACACACCCTCCAAGTTTCAGATCTCTACGATCAGCGGTTTAGGCTGTGCGTTGATCCGTCAGTCAGTCATTCAGGACAAAGCATTTTATATGTATAAGAGAAGAGATACTGCATAATAGCCGTGCAAAGCCGAAGCGGGTCGCTAGTACTTTGATAAAAGAGATCCAATCAAAGAGTATTTAAGTTTTTAATAACCCCAGCACGCCGCTTCATACACATGTTCATACAAAATTGCTGGAGCGTTGTAATGTTCCAAATTCAAAAAACGCTCCTGCTTTAGATTTAATTTTCTTTGACCGCGACACTGGCTATATGCACGATAGTGGTAATGCGAAGCCATAATAAAATTATAAATAAAAAAGAGATGGCGCTAGATGCTTCTTTCCGTATGTCAAAATGACAATTTTGACATCATCCCTACGTTCTGAACGTTTTCATGCAAAAATATTATGGTTTATTTTTTACGCCAAGAAATATCAAATTTTAATTAGTAACATAAATCTACTTGAAATACCTAAACCTCTTCTGATATTTTCTGAACACATTCGTGAAGATTATGTTAAAATCTGTTTCCTAGTTCCCGAAATTAGACTGCACAAACAAAGGTAAACAAACCAAATCAACATTTTCTGAGATGAATGGTAGTTTCGCGAAAACGAAGAGATGGCGCTAGTTACTTGAAATTAAAAAAAATATCTTATTAAATTAATTACTTTATTTTTTAGTTAAAAAATGTGTATATTGCTATGTATTCTTAAAATACATAAGTGTACAAAATTTTTAAGCAGAACAAAAAGAATAATCAACTAATTTGTGATTTTCTAAATTTAAGAAAACCTGAATCGCGCATGCAAGATTTTTTTCTACCGGAGCTATATAAGGTTAGCGAATTCTATAGTGCTAAGATCATTATGGACGTAGAACGCTTACTTCCAAAACTTCGAATTTATTACATGTAGAGAAGAGATTGGGAGATCCAACAGCTTTAACAAAAAGTAGACCTATTTATAAAAAACGGATAGCCAATTATAGGTTCCCGCGTTATCCCACTTGTCTCCTTTTTCCATTCTTCTCTACATTGCAATCTACACTTCGCTATCACTACATACATAGTATAAAACAAAGTCGCTTCCTGCTGTCTTTCCCTATGTATGTTTAGATCTTCATCTAATAAATTGATGAACACCTGCATTCACAAAAAACATGACTCATTTTGATCCATTTTTTATCTAAACCATAATATCCCAATGATGGACAAAGGTCTCTCCTATCTTCTGCCATCGATCACGATTCTGGGTCACCTCCGGCCAAACTGGCTCGAGGCGGTTGAGTTCGTCTCGCCAACGTTTTCATCATTGAGGCAACCCAACGCCCGCAGTGGAGGCGTTTCGTTAATCAGCACGTCTCTGATTTTGAATCAGAACGATGTGCTGATTTAGACCTCAAATGAAACGTGATAAAGGCCAGACAACCCTCGGTCATTTCGTATATTTTATATATTATATTTTATAAATGGTAAGCTTACGTGCCTGCCTATGATACGCCAGTCACCAAAGAGCACACCATAGACGAGCTGATAAACATCGAAGCTCGTTATCATTTCTGGACCTATGCATAGATCCAGAAATAGTCACTGTGGTCGAAATCGGCCAATAGGTGACATCATTATCATCATTTGACGACCGAATTGGCAGAATGGTCACCATGCCTGCCTGCCAAACACAGGGTTGCGGGTTCGATTCCCGCCACAGACAGGTATTTATGCTTAGATATTTGTCTATAGTCTGGTTGTTTCTATGTATTATAAGTATATTATTATCTTGGGGCTATAAATATATAAATATTGTGCTGCAATATTTATCTAGTTATTTATAGGTGGCCAGAAATACCTAGTCACTGTGGCCGTAATCGGTCAAGGAGACATCATTATAGTCTCATCCATTCCCCCTACCTCAATGTCCATGTTTGCACAGTGTAAGTGGTAACACAGTGAGCCTATTGTTTCCCCGTGGTGTTAGCACTATATCCCTGCTTGCGAGCGATTTACAATCCGCTCGAAATAACTGTGCATCTCATCTGTATGGAGTCTCGTTGGGACGAAGTGCATGCTATATTCATTCGGTTATTACTTATTCGTGGCTGTGTATTACAATGTTTGCAATGAGATTATTCGCGTTAGTTGTTAAGTCGGAATATTTTGTAGCGTTTTAAAATTAAAAAACTGTTATGAATGCTTTTGATAATGACGAAAATAAAGAAGACGCCCTAAATTTTGACTAGATCTTACATAGAACAATAATTTGAGTCGACAAAATGGCGACCATTTTGTCGACTCAAATTATTGTGCTGCCATTGACTGTCAAACGTTAAAAATATAGGTGCACAAATATTGTAAGCCGCCATTTTACTGACTCAAATTTTTTTATGTTGACTTTTGACACAGTCTGTCAATTTGACAGCTGTAACAAACATAAAAGTTGAAATTGTCTGTTGTACTCAAGTTTCCGTATTTTATGGTTGTATACTTTTTTTGTTGCCAATCAAAGATGACTGACATCCTGGTTTTTTAAATCATTTTAACCGACTTCAAAAAAAGGAGGAGGTTCTCCATTCGGTTGTATTTATGTTTTTATTTTATTTTGATGGATGTTCGCGCATATCTTCTTTGTTTATCAACCGATTTTGATGAATCTTTTTCTGTTGGAAAGGGTTTACCTCAAGGGTGGTCCCATAAAAATTTGTTATTTAACTGGTTAAGCATAAGTTATAATGTTTTTTTTACAATAAGTGACAGTACAAATTCAACTGTGTTTGTTGAGACATGGATTCAAAAAACTCCGAGGCGGGGTTGCGATAAAGATTGTAATGAAAAAGTAAAAATAATTATAATAACACTTTGGCATTTTAAAAACTGTTTCGTACATGTATTGACAAAACTTGGCCTATGGCACAAACTATGCTATAATTAATAAAGTGAATAATAGATTTTCTTTATTCTAATCTGAAGATTTGATCTAACTTCTTGATGACGTACCAATGGCCGTTTTTTTTTGTCGTTTTTTTTAAATAAATTTTACCAGAGCAAGAACCAGCCATATTTAAGTCTTCGTTTGTGCATTGGGATATGATGGGTAGGAAATGCAGTAGCACTTAAATCGCGACGAGATTCGACCTACAGCAACCCAACTAAAGACCTTAGAAACTTCATACAGAAACTGCGAGCAAACAAAAGTTTGACTCGATAAAATGGCTACTTTTGATAGTGTAGCGCGTGTGTTGCTCCTATATTATGAACGCATGACAGCCACTGACAGCGCAAAACTTGGGTCAATAAAATGGCGGTCGGTCGTGACAGATGTTGTCACAATGGTTAGGTTCGCCTTCTTTTTTTTCCTCATTGGATATAACGGATATTTAAAATATAAAAATCAGTGTCTTTATCCGTATCAGCGAATTTAACCGATATAAAAAAAAGGAAGAGATTCTCAATTCGTCGCTTATATTTTCAAGTATGTTCAATGCATACATTCTTCTCTTACTTTGACGACCCAGTTGGCACAATAGTCACCATGCCAGACTGCCAAACACAGGGTCGCGGCTTCGATTCCCGCCTCAGACAAGTATTTATGCTTAGATATTTGTCTGTGTTCTGATTGTTTCTATGTATTATAAGAATATATTTACAAAATAAAAGTATATAAGTAGTATATCCGTTGTATAAGGAGTAAGGAGGCTTGGGCCCATAGAGGGCTGTTTAGCCATTGATGATGATGATATCCGTTGTCTAGCACCCATAACACAACTCTAGTTACTTAGCTTTTGGCCAGATGGCGATGTGTGGAATGTCCTGCAATATTTATTATTCTCATGGAGGGCGCATTCCAAAGGCATACATCCTAACATATTTTTTTAAATGTTTCTATGTAATTTCATGTAAATTGTATCATTATAGAATTTTGAATTCGATTTAGTCATGAAGATAGCTGAAAATGTATAAATACATCAAGCAATGACTTTTAGGAACTTCGTCAACAATCTTAGGGTGCGTTCACATACTTATAACGTCCATTTTACAGGTCCGTTAAAACGTGTATGTTATTAGCTTATGTAGTTGTATGAGCGAGTTCACACATAATACAGTATTCCGGATCCAGTAGAAAATACCGATCCGACAAATAAGCAGCAATCCGTTTTACAGGTCCGTTTAATTAAACGTATGTGTTATTAGCGTATGTAGTTGTATGAGCCAGTTCACACATAATACAGTATTTCGGGTCCAGTAGGTATACTGATCCGTTAATTGGATCCATATCGGATAGTAGCGACGGATCCGTTAAAAAGGATTCTTTATATGCTGTGTGAATACTATCTCCAGTAGCAACGGATTCGTTAAAAAGGATCCTGTAAAAACGTACGTATATGTGAAGGCGCCCTTACTTTAAGTTGTTTCTCCTTTATCGCTTTCAAATCAAGTTCTTTACTAAGTACTTACTTACTTACTTATGTCTAACTTTTAAATGAAACTTTTATTTCAGTTTATTACGAGCGCAATGGTTGATGGCTTCAGGCGGTCTGAAATATTCTGAAAGCGATGCGTGAACTATTTTATGTATTCAAGTCGAACTGGTTGCGAATAGGGGATCTAGGGTTGTCATAGTTGGTATTATTTTAATTTTCTGCCATTTTATCTTATACCCTTGTTCATTTTCTTTGTACAAATGTCAGTTTTCTTTATGTTTTTTTTTTAATCACTATCACTACATAGTATAAAACAAAGTCGCTTTCTCTGTCCCTATTTCCCTTTGTACGCGCAACGGATTTTGATGTTGTTTTTTTTAATAGATAGGGTGATTCAAGAGGAAGGTTTATAATGTATAATACATGCATAATATAGCCGTGCGAAGCCGGGGCGGGTCGCTAGTTCTAATATATATAAATTACGTGTCACGTTGTTTGTGCGCGATGGACTCCTAAATTACTTAACCGATTTTAATAAAATTTGCACACCGTGTGCAGTTTGATCCAACTTGAAAGGTAGGATAACTTACATCTTAATTTATCCCGATTTTCCCACGGGATCGGGAGTTACGCGGGTGAAACCGCGGAGCGCAGCTATATATTACTTATAATTTTTGGTTTTGTCGTGTGCTTGTCAAAATAATGTTTTTTTTAAGCTATTGCATAGATTTTATCGCGGGCCTTGGGGGGCGAATCAAGAAATTCCGTAACGAAAAAAACCTAACACCCCCGACAAATGACGGACGATTATTAACGGACGACAAATGTCGGACGACAAATGGCGGACGACAAATGTCGGACGACAAATGTAGGACGACTATTTTTTTTTTTTATAAGAACATTTACTAAGACAAGAAATTATTCTCGAGCGTTTAAAGGAATTATAGGAAGAGGGATTACTTCTTGCTTCAAGAAACCTTTTTTTTTCTATGTATGACGACCCAGTTGGCACAATGGTCAACATGCCGGACTGCCAAACACATGGTTGCAGGGTTTGATTCCAGTCTCAAACAAGTATAATAATATGCTTAGATATTCGTCTGTGGTATGGTTGTTTTTTTGGTTTACACCCCCCACTCCGCCTACCATGTAGCTCGGCCGAGCGTTCACTATGCAATAGCTTTACCGCGGCAGTCCTCCAGTGCCACACGTTTTTTTTATTCGATAAATTATAATATGTGTTTTCCTGGTATAAATATTGCAAAACTAAAAGAACTTCAACCTAGAAATCCACATAATAAGTAGGTACACTAAACAAATACTATATATCACAAACAGCAATAAATACTACATAATCTCTACATATAATAAATTCGAAGTTTTGGAAGTAAGCGTTCTACGTCCATAATGATCTTAGCACTATAGAATTCGCTAACCTTATATAGCTCCGGTAGAAAAAAATCTTGCATGCGCGATTCAGGTTTTCTTAAATTTAGAAAATCACAAATTAGTTGATTATTCTTTTTGTTCTGCTTAAAAATTTTGTACACTTATGTATTTTATGAATACATAGCAATATACACATTTTTTAACTAAAAAATAAAGTAATTAATTTAATAAGATATTTTTTTTAATTTCAAGTAACTAGCGCCATCTCTTCGTTTTCGCGAAACTACCATTCATCTCAGAAAATGTTGATTTGGTTTGTTTACCTTTGTTTGTGCAGTCTAATTTCGGGAACTAGGAAACAGATTTTAACATAATCTTCACGAATGTGTTCAGAAAATATCAGAAGAGGTTTAGGTATTTCAAGTAGATTTATGTTACTAATTAAAATTTGATATTTCTTGGCGTAAAAAATAAACCATAATATTTTTGCATGAAAACGTACAGAACGTAGGGATGATGTCAAAATTGTCATTTTGACATACGGAAAGAAGCATCTAGCGCCATCTCTTTTTTATTTATAATTTTATTATGGCTTCGCATTACCACTATCGTGCATATAGCCAGTGTCGCGGTCAAAGAAAATTAAATCTAATGCAGGAGCGTTTTTTGAATTTGGAACATTACAACGCTCCAGCAATTTTGTATGAACATGTGTATGAAGCGGCGTGCTGGGGTTATTAAAAACTTAAATACTCTTTGATTGGATCTCTTTTATCAAAGTACTAGCGACCCGCCCCGGCTTTGCACGGCTATTATGCAGTATCTCTTCTCTTATACATATAAAATGCTTTGTCCTGAATGACTGACTGACGGATCAACGCACAGCCTAAACCGCTGATCGTAGAGATCTGAAACTTGAAGGGTGTGTTCTTTGTATGACGTAGGCAGCCGATAAGAAATGATTTTCCGAAATTCTACCCCTAAGGGGTTGAAAAAGGGGGACGAAGTTTGTATGGGACAACGTGATTCCTTGGTCCAATCTACTTCAAATTTTGCATAAACATTCTTTAACAGAATTGATGAAACACGTGTTTCGTATTTTATTAAAATTCATCCTCTAACGGGATTAAAAAGGGGTAGGAAGTTATTTTGGGGGTGATTTCCTCCGAAGTTGATATCAATACTCCTTTTAACTTACCTACATTGTATTTTGACACATGTTTGAAAACACAATCCGATTTTATTCAAAAGAGGTTGCACTTTTAGAACACGGCCTCATAGGAACGTAGTATTCGAAATTTCAAATGGTGAGGACTAGAACTGTGCTAGAACATTTTGGTTATGTTTACGAATTATTCCCTAAACAAACCCGCGTAAGTCCCGTTACCGTGGGAATATCGGGATAAAATGTATGCTACACTATTAAGTATTCTGTGACGTTCGTGTTTGCTGGAACGCGTTCGGCCGAGCGGCTGCAGTTTTTTGTTGTTTAGGTACTCAGGACCTACTAATTGGATTTTGATGTTCCTAAAATGTGCCTATACCACGACCTTCCTCAAAATAGAGCTATCTAATATTGTAAACCAGATTTCAATTGATTTAGGCGTTTTTAATTGTATAGGTATGTAACATGTTTAAATACTATATATTTTTGTTCTACTACTTTTTCCCACAACCCATTTTTTTAATTTGCTTCCAAGTACACACTTTTGTCCTTTCTTTCTTTATTATGCGTATAGAGAAAACATGTAAAATACGACATACGAAAATACATGATAATACAAAAGAATGTTTAAAATAACCTACCGATTTTGGTAATATTAAAACCCACAGAAATATATTAGTGATAAAACCAATTAAAAATCCTGTTAAAGCCATTTTCGACTTCTATGCGGACGAAGTCGCGGGCAAAAGCTAGTATTATAATAAATAAATAAATAAAATAATCTTATATCTAAATATTTTATTATTTTTCAAACTTTTTTTTTGTAACTTGGCAGATAATGATGAAATTGCAAACTAAAATCTTACGGAACTAAACTTAAAGAAGTAATCACTAGGTTTTATGTTACGCTATTTTTCTGAAATTAACCCCGAACCATCGTACTTACATAAAAAAATCCGTCGAATTCACGACAAATTAAAGCTTTTTGTAATATTGACTCGGTGGGATAATATGGTCCGTGTATGTTCAAATCTCAACATGGGCAAAATTTATAAAAAATCACTACATAGTATAAAACAAAGTCGGTTTCTCTGTCCCTATATCCCTTTGTATGCTTAAATCTTTAGAACTACGCAACGGATTATGATGCGGTTTTTTTAATAGATAAAGTGATTCAAGAGGAAGGTTTATATGTATAATACATGCATAATATAGCCGTGCGAAGCCGGGACGGGTCGTAAATTAAAAAAAAAATCATTTTTAAAAACTTATTATTGGAAATCAGAAAGTTTGTTTATTTAATTGTTTGTTCTCTCTTTACGGTCAAATGACTGAACCAATTTGGATGATCGGCGTAGTGTTAGTATATGGTATGAAGAAGCACACAAGATACTTGTAATCCCATATTTTCCGCGGAATCAAGATTACACAGGTGAAACCGCGGGACACAGCTATCTGTAACATAAAATTATGTGTAAAATTCCATTGACGCGTTTGTTTCATGATGAACAGGGGTTATCCTAACAATGTATCTACTGTAAGCGTGAGCTTGGGATCTCTACCTACAATTAAAAATAATGGTGTATTATGTTACCTAGCTATTATATTTTATATAAGGCTGTACGTTGATCCGTCAGTCAGTCAGGACAAAGCATTTTATATATATAAACGTAGCTTTGATGATCGCAGTCAATCTCAGGCGTAACATGTCAAATGTTCTCATTTTTAGGGTTCTGTAGCCAAATGACAAAAAACGGAACCCTTATAGATTCGTCATGTCTGTCTGTCTGCCGTATGTCACAGCCACTTTTTTTACCTTAACAATAGGTCAAAATGTTCCGTGGTGTTTCGACGTGATAACGTCTAATAAATTGATGGAACATCTGCATTCACAAAAATGTGTCACGGTAATATTGTGTGACGTCATGCGTCATGGTAACATGACCATGACGCGTCCGTTATGAAATAGAGTATTTAATAATAATATCGGGCTTGTTTTATGGTGACGAGTGACAAATAGAACTCTAAATAAAATAAAAAGGAAACAAAAAATATATATTTTTCATCGTTTTCTTATGACGTTATCACGTAAAATTATGGTCCGTAAACCGAAAAACGGGACCCTATTACTAAGACTTTTCAATATCCGTCTGTTTGTCTGTCCGTCAGCAGGCTTTATCTCATAGCTAGACAGTTAAAAATTTAACAGATTATTGTATTCTTTTTTTATTTGTCAAAAACGATTTGTATATTTTTTTTGTCATTTGTATGGACTTTGGTAACTAACACCGCGACACGAGAATTTTATATACTTAAATACATATTTTCAGTTATCTTTAAAAACGAATTGTTAGAAATTAGGAATCATCGACAGCCCTATGGAAATGCATTTTATTTCGTTTCAAAAATATGATGGGTTCAAGAACCGACTAGCTTTAGTCTGATTTTATTTTGAAGATTTTCGAATATTTGACGATAGATTTCACGGGAACAACATCATGACTCTCGGTCTTAATTCTGTAAACCATTACGCCAACGACCTTGGTACACAGCCTACTAAATAGTTATACCACATGAGTATTATTTACTCATGTGGTTATACCACATGAGTATTATTTACTCATGTGGTTATACTACTGGCAACGGTCGCCTTCGTTGTTGAAAATTGTTGATTGTTACGACAGTGTATTGTTTTTCTCAAAAGTGCTGAGATGGAATTGTAGGTGAGATTTTTACCGAACAGGAACTGCACACCGGTGAAAATGTTTAGCAGAGGTTGAAATAAGCTGTTCTGATCGGTTGCTTTACTATCCTCTTAGGGTGACTATGAATTCGTAGGAACAGAGATTGTCAGAGATATTTCATTTAAAAATAAACTATTTCTACAAAGACTATTTCGCATTGCCGTTATTATTACTCGTATTTGATCGCAATTTGTAGCTATTGTACGAACACCAGTCAATCAAAACCATATCGCCATCATGGTCTGCTGTGTGACGTGTCCTAGGAAACAGATAGCCATACACAGACGGATTTGCCCGTCAAGCAAGGCTCGGATACGGATCCGTGATTTCGCCACACATATTGTGTTCGGGTATCAGTTCAAATCGTGATTCCAACCTATATACCATTCACGCACAGATCTGCCCGCCCCAGGCACGTCGCGCAGATCCAGGTATATGCGTGAGCATATGGTTGGCTATGTCTAGAATATTCGTATGCAGCTTTCGCCTCGTCGTCATAATGACAGTGTCTTTGACCTAAAAACATTTTGTTTAAGTGCGTCTAAAAATAACTAATAGACAATGAAGTGTTTACAAGTTTCTGACAAAAAAGTAAATAAAAGACCAAAGATTCTACGTCGTAACAGACAAATAAACAGAAGACCAATTCTCGTAAATAACATTGTTCAATTTACATTGCAATATCATTCCGATTGCATTTCTATTACATAAAATCTGATGGATGAACAATCGAGCAACAACCGAGTAATCGAGTACAACAATCAACAACAACAACAACAACAACAATCGAGCAACAACCGAGCAACAATCAACACACAACAAACAACAACAACAACAAACGAACAACAACAACCAACAACAACAACAAACAACCAACAACAACAACAATGAACAACAACAACAACAACAATCAAGTACAACAACCGAACAACCGAGCAACAACAACAAACAATCAACAACAACAACAACCAACAACAACAACAATCGACCAATTCCAATCAAACAACAATCGAGTAATTCCATTGTTTTATGACAAATCTGAAATTTCTAACACCATGGTCACCCTACTAGCAGAGTCTCGGCTCTAATTAGACGAGTGTCACCCTCGTCACTCGTTACAACCCGAGTGGCGCCACAAGTGTCGGACGACACTAATTGCTTCGTACGAGAGGCTTTGTGCCATCACAATAGGTTTTTTGGTTGGTTGGTTGCTAAGGGTACGACAAAGATGCATCTCACATCGCACCTCGATTTCACAATACTTCATTGAATAAATATTATTTTCTTTTTATATTTACCCGATTTGGCCAAATACACCCTTGACCAACCGACCCTAACCCGTTTTTTTAAGAACTTTTTTTTCAAAATAGGTTTGCATTTTAACCTAGTCTCACCTGTGGCTCTATTTTTGAATCGCTCGTGTGACATAGCATCGTCGTATACGTCTACAAGTCTTGCTCGACTTCCAAGTCGCATGTCACCAATTTTCTGTATTTTTGAATCATTCGTCGTCGAAATTTGAAATGTCATTATATATTTGTTTTACGCAGAAAATTGAAAACCGTTAATTATCGACGAACATCCGAAATAATCCCAAAAGATTTAGATATTTTTCAAAGATCGTTTCCGAGTGTTTGACTATGATTGTTTGACGTTTATTCACCTATTGGCGATGAGTGGTGGAGACCACTTGTTAAGATCTAGCGATTCAAAAATGGCGAATTTCCGATGTCGAACGAATATCAGTAGAAATCGAGCGCTCGACGCGGGGCGAACGATTCAAAAATAGGGCTCCTGATGGTGACGCGATGATGAGATCGAGGATGTAGCATGCTCAAGGCATCTGGACAACATGATGGAACGCGACGAGTCACTTGCCACCATGACTTTTACAGGGGTTACCACCGTTTGATTGGTTAATAAATAAATATTACAGGACATTCCACACCTCGCCATCTTTCCCCAAGCTAAGTAACTAGACTTGTGTTATGGGTGCTAGACAACGTATATACTACTTATATACTTTTTCTTTTGAAAATATTTACTTATAATATATAGAAACAACAAGACCACAGACAAATATCAAAGCATAAATATACGTCTGAAGTGGGAATCGAACCCGCAACCCTGTGTTTGGCAGTCCGGCGTGGTGACCATTGTGGCAACTGGGTTGTCACTTTATTACGATCGACATATTTGTAGAATATTCCCTTGTTCATAATATTGCTTTCAATATTAATAGGAGACAAAGGTATCGTAAATTGCTACTGCTTGTTCAGACAAGTCGAACAAAATCTATATTTTTTTGCCGGGCCAGATAGTCTACCTTTAATAATCTTAAACAAAATAATATTATAAAGATTAAAAATATTGTTAAGCTATTGTATAGCTTTTATCGCGGGCGTTGAGCGCGGCGACCGAATCAAGAAATTCCGTAACGAAAATAAAACATAACACACCCCACTCCGCCTACCATGTAGCTCGGTCGAGCGTTCGCTTAACGTGTATGTGTAATTTATGTTACGACTGTATTTTGTTTATAAAGAATATGCTCCGAAACTACTGGTCCGATTTTGATGATACTTGGTATGAGGATACATGGATTAATTGGAAGTAACATAAGCTTCTTTTTATACCTATATTCCCACGGGATCGGGACTTACGCGGGTGAAACTGTGGGGCGCAGTTACCTATAAATCTTACAAATATTTGTCGTCGTCGCTGGGAATTGAACCAGATTAATAACCTTCTGCGTCAGAACAAAGAACACGTCAAACATTCTTATTCTCTCCAAAAACCTCTTCGTTGAATTAAATAGGTTCCTTAGGATTTAATGATTCTTACAAAAACCAACGAAAAACAAAAACCATTCGAAATAGAATTCCAATTGGAAATTCAAATAAAATCGACCAAAAATTATTCCGATCAAATTATTTTTCATTGAGTTAAGAACCCTTTCGGGACAGTTTGACAGTTAGAGTTACAAAAGTATTCACGGTGGACGTAGAAAAGAAATATAAAGTCGTCCGATTGCTCGACGACTGTCTCATTTCAAGGCAATAAAAAAACAATAAGCATTAAAAATACCTTATTTTTTTATTATTATTTATTGATTATATTCTGTTTTAACCCAGATGCAAAAACAAATTCAAAAAACCCTAAAAATATTGTACCTATTTCAGACGAGGCTGCATAGGTTAAAAGTCTTTTGCCTGCCTTTTGAGAGTATAATTAACCTAGGAGTGGTTAATTATACTCTCAAAAGGCCAAGAGCATGGCTCGCATTGAGGCGCCTTTGACCATGAAGGTTTCACACCGAATGGCTCGTTACGCGGCCGCTTCATTTGGTTCGAATCGCGGCAAGCCTCGACTCGCACCACGGTTCTACTTACTTGCCTCGAGCCAAGACTGCCGCTCGACCAGGCTGCCTCTAATGGAGGTCCGGCTAATCCATTAAGTGATTCAAATATTAATTCCTTTAAATTCCCAGACTTATTCATTCCAGCTTTGTAAATTAACCAAGAAATCGGATTAACTAGGCTTTTTGGATGTCGCTATAATATTACTACCTATACAGAATTTAAATAGCTACCTATCATACCGAATTGTGGGTTTTAGATGAAATTGATTCAAAAGGTAAATCAAACAGGAAATTAAATGGTACGTTATTTGAGCCGGCCAAGAGATTTTGAACGGCTTAATCTGAGATAATTCTTAATAAGGTCAAAGAATTTTTAGAAAGAAAAATGTGGAAAAAACGGAAAACTACAACTTGGAACTAATTTAGAAGGAATAATGGCCTGTCAGAAAAGGTCAATAAATAATATTTTATCTTAAAAAAAAAAACCAGGGTTATCAGTATATTAAGAAAGAGGCTGAGGGCTATAATACCTACTGTGCACCCTCAAAATCAACTTTTGTTCTACTAACTTTTAAAATGACATTGTTTTTTTTTTCTTGAAATTTTTGAATTTATCTTTACCCGAAAATCAGCTGATACTTACACGGAGAGGCTATCTTAATTTTTAGGGTTTCGAACCTCGAAAAAGTAAAAAAAACAACCCATAAAAGATCACTTTCTTGTCCGGCCGTCTGTCTCTGTCTGTTTTAAGTTTTATCTTAGTTTTTAATTTGAAACATAGGAATTTACAGTCTTACTTATCATTTACCCATGAAATTAATGATCACGCTAGGTGTCGCTTTACCTGCACGAATTAAAGCTATCGACCGATTTCAAATCAATAGTCTACATTCACCCTTTATTTTAATTTCTTTGAGAAAATGAACGGGAAATAGAAAAGGGAAAGTTTACAGGTAGGCAAAGCTTTCCCAAAACGGTTTCGAGGAAAATTTATAAGCTTTGAAAATTATAATGCGGTATTTTAAACTGTCGAATGATAAAAGAGGGGTCTTGTTATTCAATGTGTCTGTTTGTTTGTTTGTATTTACATTTTGTGCTATTTTTAACCGAGTTTAAAGAAGGAGGAGGTTCTTAATTCTATTGTAGGTAGGGTTTTTTGTATGTCGTAATGATCGCGTATCATTCGAACACTGATTCAATGATTGAGACGATTCTTTTTGTGTTAGAAAGGGGATTTAAATTGTATTTAGCTTTAAGTTTAGTTTTATAATCTAGTAAGGTGTAACTATTTGACTTCCTAAATAAAATAAATAAAAATAAATACCCTGGGGGTGGTCCCATAAAAATTAGTAGGGGATCTGATGAGGATCTTTGGAGTGATGAACATAATTGCACCTTGAGCGTGCAGCAAATTGCTCAACTTATTTTTCTGTACTTCTACCATGAGTTGTAAAAGTATTCGATGATACGCGCGAGCTTTGTTTATAGTATATTACAGGAGCCAATGGTCTCGGGTCACTGTCTAAATGCATTGAAATGAGCGCGATGCGTGATAGTGAAAAATTTGCAATTTCCGGTTAATATCACATGTAACTACATATAGGAACATATAGGCCTGTAATCACCAACAAAACAATGTATATCATATTATACCAAAACGAACAAACATTCACTCGATCCAAGCGTGCCAATCCCTTACCGCGACATTCGCCTCGGCGCTGCGCGCTCCGTGTTCCCCCGACGTCGCTCGGCTGCCGCGCGGCGGACCGGTCGGTGGTGATGCAAAGTGTAAATAGTTGACGTCACATGGAGGGATTAAAGCTTATACTCCTATGATTTATGGGGTTTTTAACATTAACTTGGATGTATGCAATCATTCACCTGCACAGCAGTCTTCGGGAAGGATCTCCAACGCCTGCAACAGCTGCAGCTGCTATGGTGGTACCACACATTAAATTCACCCTTACACAAATCACAAGAGTCAATTCTTAATTGACACAACTCTTAATTGAACTCACTTGTCTTTCGAAGACAATAAAAGCGAAAGTGCGATGCGGTGGACACGTATTAACGAGTCAATGAGAAATCTCGCACTTATAGACGCACTCTCACGACGCGAGCAAGCGGCGCGGCGTCTGCCTACCCTCAACCCAGGAGTGAATTGCAAATCTACAGTTAAATGTCACATCACCCCGAAGAAAAAATAAATAAAAAATATACCTAGTAAAAAAATATTTATTTTTACTACTTTTTCACTTTTTACAGTTCTAACAATTATTGTGCTTTTCATTTAAATTAACATTTCACTTGTCAAATACTATCGAAACGTGGTTGGGATACTGAAAGTAGGTACACTGTTGCTAGTTATAACACAAAATAAACTTTAATTGTTTGTCTACAGCCTGTTGTTTCGTTCGTTGCAAACTTAGTAAATATTTGGACTACCCTCAACCCGGGAGCGAATTGCAAAACCAAAGCTTAATGTCAATCAACCGGAAGAAAAAATAAAATAAAAAATATATTTTATTTTTTAGTTTATTTTTTTCTTTGTTTATTATAAATGAACAAGTAACTATACTATACTAAATAACAATTAAATAACGAAAACTTAAATTAATTAAATAAACTAGGTAGTTTATTTAATTATTTTAAGTTTTCGTTAATTCAGTTTTCGTTCGTTAATAAAGTAGGTACTTTACTTATACTAAATTAAAAGTCCAAATAGGGGTCCCTAGGAAGTGTGCCCAAAAGGCTGGCAGCGTTACCACGTTGGATGGCGATGCTTATCCGTTGTCCGAGGTACGAGCCAGCCCTTTGGTCACCAGAGGCTAAAACTAGTATTTTTTTTTCTTTGAAACTTATTATAGTTCAAACACTTATTGTGTTTTTGTTTAAATTAACATTTCACTTGTCAAATACTATCGAAACGTGGTAGCGATACTGAAAGTAAGTACACTGTTGCTAATTATAACACAAAGGAAACTGTAATCGTTTGTTTACAGCCTGTTGCGTTTCGTTGTTTGCAAACTTAGTAAATATTTGGACTATGATTTCCTATTTGAGTTAGGTACAAACCAAATAAGTTAAAACGGTTTATTTCTATCTAAATATTGCTCGAACGAACAACTTTTAACTATAGGGCCTTTCTAAATTTTTGACGAGATAACGCCTTATAACGCCTTTGTTATTTTTATAAAGCTGTTGGTTTTCCAAATAAATAAATAAATCGATGAACACCGTACTACGCTTACAAAAAAGTGAGACAACCCGCTCACGTTCCCGTAACGTTGCGATAGAGGAAAAATTAAATAATGTGTTTTTGGAGTTTACTCCTTAAGAATCGATTTTCATATATAAGGCGCCCGGTATGAGAAAAATCCGAAGGGTAAAACCTACTAACAAGTAACGAAAATCGGTCACGTTTTTGGTCACGTTTTTAGAAAGTTTCAACTTTCTAATTTTATTTTTAATGGACGACTATTGACGGACGACAAATGTCGGACGACTATTTGTCGGACGATAAATAGTCGTCCGACTATTTTTTTTTTTCATCTGAACTCTTTTTGCGTATGGTTAGATACTCGTACTTAAGGAGTAAACTCCAGTCGTGCGTCGGAGCTGACACACACACTTTTTTTTAAAATAAAATATTTATTTGATCTAAAAGGCTTCATTTACTTAATTTAAAACTTACTAAAATAAGTACCTAAGAATATAAAAAAAAACATTCAACGAATAATTTCCCAAAGTGTGCCACCAATCTATACTAATATTATAAAGCTGAAGAGTTTGTTTGTTTGAAAGCGCATATCTCAGGAACTAATGGTTCGAATAAAAATGTTTGTGTTAGATAGTCCATTAAAATTTATCGAGGAAGGCTTTAGGCTATACAGGGTTATTGGAAATTAATTGACACGGCGTTAAGGGCTTCTTCTGTGCACCTTAACGATCAACTTTTGTTCTACGACTTTTGGAAATTCATTATAAAAATATTCCATACAAAAATAAAAAATTAAATCCAACAGTTCAAATAATACTCAACTCTACGTCTACGTCACAGAATCAATCATAGTAGGTATGGTACAACCCGATTGGGTCGCACGCAGTGCGCCCCGTGCCGATCGCGCGCGCGCACTTGCCGCATAGACATAGAAAATTACCAGACAGTACAAGAAACACTTAAATATTTTTTTTGGGATATGTATTAAGTTTCGACAAAAGTCGTAGAACAAAAGTTGTTTGTTAAGGTGCACAGAAGAAGCCCTTAACGCCGCGCCGTGTCAATTAATTTCCAATAACCCTGTATAATGTCACGCTGCGACCAATAAGAGCGAAGAATCAGTGGAAAATGTGAAAAAAAAACGGGGAAAATTATTCATCTTTGAGAGCATCCGTTTTTTGTTTAAACGCGCTGATCTCAGGAACTGCTAGATCGAATTGAAAAATATAGGCTACTTTTATCCCGATATTCACACGGGTGAAACCGCGGGGCGCAGCTAGTTAGGATAATTTGATGACCCAGTTGGCACAATGGTCACCATGCCGGACTACCAAACACCGGGTCGCGGGTTCGATTCCCGCCTCAGACATGTATTTATGCTTAGATATTTGTCTGTGGTCTGGTATATCTATGTTATAAGTATATATTTACAAAAGAAAAGTATATAAGTAGTATATCCGTTGTCTAGCACCCATAACACAAGTCTAGTTACTTAGCTAGATGGCGATGTGTGGATTGTCCTGCAATATTTATATTTTTCTATTTATAATATTATGGATATTTTTTTGGATAAATAAACACATTTTTTATCACAGTTGCTCATAAAGTGGATCTTATTAAACCGCTTTTAGGCTCATAATGCAACGTGTTATACACGCGTGTGATAAAAAAAAATCCAACTAGTGCTAAAATAATACGCTATCCCGATATGTCAAATACGTATCTCACTGCTAATTACATATTATTATTAGGTACTTAGATGAAACATTCTTAATTTATCATAGGTTATACTGTTTTGATGTAAGTATAGAAAAAAGGTACCATCAAAGAGTTTTAAGCCTTGCTTGCCTGGCTTAAAACTCTTTGTTGGTACCTTTTTTCTTCTTTTCAAAAGGTTGTCTCTAGAGTCTGATAACGAACGATAATTTTACGTGATAACGTCTTTGAAAATAATTAAAAATTGAGTTTTGTTTTTATTTTGTTTTTTCTTTAGGTACATAAATATATTTTTTCCTTACCATTATATTCCGTTTTTAACCGCCGACGCAAAAACAAATGAAAAAACCCTAAAAACATATTGTGTGTCAGACGAGGTTGTATAGGTTAAAAGTCTTTTGCCTAGCCTTTCGGGAGTGTAATTAACAAAAAATAGTAAACATAACCTAAAATTCTTAAAAACTTTTTATTATTTTAACAAGTCTTTTTTTTATTTGCAACAGTGATAAAAAACGTCGTACGATACACATGTGGACTGATCATTCCATCTCGGCTTTTGCCACGCTCGCGTTCCGCTCGCGCGTAATAAACCGCCTCTATGGAATGATCAACTTTCCACACTTGTATCGCAATGTACTAAATCTCTCTCAAAGTTTAACAGTAGGTATTTCAGTACTGTAAAAAGATTTCATTGTGATCACATAGGCTTGACAAGGATGATGACATCAGGTGCTGACCGGGTAGTTTCGGTGCTGATGGGACGACTGTCGGTTTTCTTTTCTGAAAAAAAAAAAAATCTTATTTTTTTTCCGGACCAGCATACGATTTTGTTTGGAAACGTCACGAGTTAACGACAAAATAGTTACGTACGGTAAAAATACCGGTCCAGTTACGTTTCGGTATAGTGGGTTAAGATCTTAAGATGGTATCCTAAGCAGTAATCTGGACTTAGAATTGTATATTTTAGGTGTTAATAGGATTTTAAACTAAATCGTGTTTGGCTGTCCAGCATGGTGACCATTGGGCCAACTGGGTCGTCTGGGTCGTTGAGGAGGAGTTTATTTGAATAGGTATTTTTTTTTGTGTTGTTTGTTTTAATTTTAATGTAGTTTGTTTTAATTATCTATTTCATTTTAGTATTTTTTTTAATTTGTGAATATGTGTCTATGAATAAAAGTTTTTTAAAAATGTTTTATAACTCCTGTCTGTGTATGTGAAAACGTTCTATCTATCTATCTATACCAGAGCACCCTCTTAAGTTCCTCGAATAACTGAAATGTTAACACAAGCCGCACGCCTCACCTAAGACCCTCTATGTCAACCTACTCTTCAAAGTATTTTCTTTTCTGAAAACGCGAACGTGTTTAAACATCGAGATAAAAAGTTTTTTAATAAAACATACCAAGAAAAAATATCGAACCAAAAATCTCAAAAAATATTGGAAGTAGGTATAATTGACAAAAAAAAATTGTTGAAAATTCTGAAAAACATTAGGTACTCAAAAAATATTTACATTTTTCAGTTTTTAGTATTCGTTGTTTTCGCTGCAACAGTAATACCTACATCATGAAAATTTCAACTCTCTACCTATTATGGTTCATCAGATAGCCTGGTGACAGACAGACGAATGGACAGCGAAGTCTTAGCAATAGTCCCGTTTTTATCCTTCGGGCAAGGAACCCAAGAAAATGTAATAAACAGTTCAAAAATACAAATAAAATAAGAAATCCAGCGTCAGTAAAAACAGTTCATTACGGCAATAATAATTGACAAAATTCAATAGTTTACAGTTGGAACGACAAATATAGAACACTAGCGACCCGCCCCAGGTCGCACAAAATCGCATCAAAATCCGTTGCGTAGTTTTAAAGATCTAAGCATACATAGGGACATAGGGACGGCGAAAAGTGACTTTATTTTATACTATGTAGTGACTATGTAGTGATGTTGCAATGGTAGTAACTTCCGATCCCGTGAGAATGTAGAGATAAAAAGTTGTTATGTTATTTCCAATGAATCAATGTATTCTCAAACCAAGTTTTAATAAAATCGGTCCAGTAGTTTCCGAGCCTATTTCGTTACAAATATACAAAAATCTTACCTCTTTTACTATTAGTATGTAGATTACTTATTTTATTGAAATTTCTCTGAAGATTTCCTAAAAATATTAAACGCCTTAACCTGCTTTTTAATATATTTTATTTACCAAAATTAATTCAATAACAGAAACAAACTAAAAGAATCTTTTCATACCGAAAATTTTAATTAAAATTGCTGTAAAATGCCTGCCAAAAGGATCCCTTTGATTCGTTTCCTTGGGTACCTACCTAAAGTATTTTACGAATGGCCACTGTGGTTTTAATTTGTGAAAATAAATATAAATTATCCGTATAAAGTCAGGCATAAGATCCTTACCCACTATACCGGTACATACCAAATTAGAACTTATCACACTATTAAAAAAAAATGTTTGTCTGTATTACGTGATAACGTTATAAGAACTCTTTTGTATTGTTGACATTACTATTTTGCGTACTACAATACATTGCTATGGTTGCTTGTCAATAACGTTTCTACGGTTACCTGTCAATAACGCAAAATATACTAGGAACAAAACCGAACCGGTAAACCGGTACCAAGACTTATCATACAATACAAGAAAATTATGCATATGAAGACAGGCCTAAGATCTTTACCCACTATACCGATACATACTACCAGAACAAAACCGAACCGGTAACTACTAAAACTTGCCACACTATACAAAAAAATAATGCATAAGTAATATAAATTCAGGCACCTATTATTAGCAAGAAGCATCAATTACAATAATTAATAAAAAATTTGGTGAAGCATAATTTATTCTTTTTGTTGAGTATTTAAAAAGTGTGAACCTCGCAGACTGGTCGCTCGGAGACCCCATATTACCAAAAACAGTTGATTTTCCAGTAAATAAAAAAACCTAAGTGACTCACGTGGTTTCGTCTCCTGCCTTGCCACTTGCTTCGGTAGCTCGATGGTGATCTCCGATGTGCTGGTGGCAGGAGGGGAAGGTCTAACGATGGTCGCTCCTGATTTCGTGGTGCCTGAACCTGGGAAAAATATATTTCAACTAGCTGTCCCGGCAAACGTTGTCTTGCAATTTTAAAAAAAAAAAAAATAGGAAAAAAAATTGATGCCGTTCGATTCTTAGACCTAACCGAGTCTACACAAAAAAATTCATACAAAAATTCGTACATAAAAATTCACACATTTATAACACCGCGACACCAGAATTTTATATAACACTAGCTGCTGTCCCGGCAAACTTATTATACGGATTTGCCGTATACAAAAAAAAATACCGACTGCACCGCCATCTGCCGGGCTGATTGACCCAATCGAATACAATAAAAAAATCAAACTTGTCTAGTCGTATAAGAGGATTTCAGTGACAATACACGTACAGTAGACTTATATATATAAAGAAGATTATGGAATGGTGCTTTCAGTTATTTGATTTATACAGTAACAGCTGAGCAACAGCAACTATTCAAAACTCAAAATTGATTTGGAATCATACAATTTGCATGAAATTACATAGAAGCGTCTTAAAAACTAAGGTAAGATGTATTTCACGAAACTGCAGTGCCTGTATTAGATAGTACTCCATACTCACGCAAAATGTCCAAAGATTTAGGACTTACCATCAGAACTGGAAGGTGGTACAGTCTGAAAGAGACTGTCCCTTGTCTGACAACCGGACTCCTTAGTGTCTAGAACACCGAAAGGTACATGCTCCATCTCCTTCTTCTCACTTTCTCTTTTACTCCTACTCTCTTCTTTATGACTGTTTGTTCTTTTTGGTTTTCCTCTATCAGGTTTTATTTCTTCTGTTTTGACAGCACCTTGGAAAACATTAATATTTTATGTTTAACTAGTTACGTCCCTCGGTTTCCTAAAAACACAGAATCCTACTAATATTATAAACGTGAAAGTTTGTGTGTGTATTTGTTACTCATTAACGCAAAATTTACTGAATCAATACCAATAAAACTCGGTATGTAGATAGCTGGAGACTTAAAGGCTTTTTATCCCGATATTCCCACAGGATCGGGACTTATGCGGGAGAAATCGCGGGGTGCAGCTAGCACATAACAGTTGCTACGAACTCCAAATTTTGACTGTCTTTTTTACACCTTTAGAGGTTCGATTTTTTTTAAATTTTGTTTTAGTACTCGCCAAAAAAAAACCCTCACGCAAAGTTTCAAACGCATAGTGTTGTCATTCGTTTTTGGTAAATTGATGGATTTTCTCCGAAGGCCCTACTTTGTAACTTATTTGTAACTAGCGACCGGCCCCGGCTTCGCACGGCTGTATTATGCATGTATTATATTATCTAAAAACCTTCCTCTTGAATCACTCTATCTATTAAAAAAACCACATCAAAATCCGTTGCGTAGTTTTAAAGATCTAAGCATACATAGAGACATAGGGACGGCGAAAAGTGACTTTATTTTATACTATGTAGTGATAGTGAAGAATATTTCAAGAATAAATCATTGCTGCTGAAAAAGCTGTTGCCCTTGGATATCACATAAGATTATTTATTAAAATTACATAACGTTCAGCGTCTGCTGGTTACTTTGTACCTTGTGATTCTTTTGATTCCTTCTTCATAACATTTTCTTCTTTACTAACTTCTTCTTTAAGAGTTTCAATGCGTCTTCCTCTTCCCTTACGATCAGGTGTTTCTCTATGTCTTCGAGAATCTTCGGGTACATTCGGATGGGTTTCGACTTCACGACGCCAGAGTTCAACATCAAGGTCTATTAGACTTTCTTGATTCAGATCTGATTCTATACTTGTAAGCTAAAAAATGTATTAATTAAAAAAAACCGACTTTAATCCCCTATAACTTTGAGACGGCTGAACTGATTTTGATCAACCATAGCTAAGAACACTTCCGGCTAATTCACCTTTTAAACAAAAGCATCAAAATCTAAATCGGTTCATCCGTTCTGGAGCTACAATGCCACAGACACACACACACACAGACACGTCAAACTCATAACACCCTGTCTTTCTGCCTGTCTGCCTGGATGAGATCGCTTTTAGCGATAAGGCCGCCCATTGTGCCATAATGTAAGGTAATATTATATATTAATTTTCTTTTAGCAGATATTCACTTATGTTAGAATTTATTTTGTGTTATTTTTTTTATGTAATTATTTTTCATGTTTGTTTTTATGGTGCAATAAAGTGTTTATCTATCTATCTATCTTTGCGTCGTCGGGGGTTTAAAATAAAATTGGCCTTTTGCATCTCATCCAGATAATCTAATCTTCAGAAACTTTAAGAGGAAAGGGTACCGACACTCTCTCCATACAAACGTAGTTGACTGTTTCCTCCTTGGGTAATGACACTAAAGCAAATATTTTTGTTGCATATAACATAACTGTCATGACCATGCCCCTATGTTGCGTTTTTTTATAATCTTAATTTCTATGATAATTTGAAAATAAACAAAACATAGGGGCATAGTCATGGCAGTTATAGGTTTTATGCAACGAAAATATTTGTGGTAGTGTCATTATCCAGGGAGAAAACAGTCGACTACGTTTGTATGTAGAGAGCGCCGGTACCCCATTATTTAGTACGCTGTAACGTCTGAGACATGTATTAGATGGAGTAAGCCCAGAACCTCTACACCTTTCTAGCTTAATCGTTCGTATACAGAGGAAAGAATTTTCAATATCTCTGAAGCCAAACTAAGCGCTGGTTTGATCACGATGTTTTACTTTGCCGTAAGACCGCACATAAATTGCATTGGTACAGTCGGTAGCCAACATCTTTGGAATGGAAGTTGAATTATCTCTAACTAAACTAACTCAACTCTAGTATGAAACTTATACCTACCTACATATAACTAGCTGTCCCGGCAAACGTTGTTTTGCCATTTACAAAAAAAAAAAAAACAGCGCACTCCGGGAGTGCAGGCAGAAGTGAAAACTGTATATCTGTGTAAAATCTCATATGTCGCGAGAACATACGCAAAAAGAGTTTTAGATGAAAAAAAAAAATAGTCGGACGACAAATAGTCGTCCGACATTTGTCGTCCAACAAATAGTCGTCCGACATTTGTCGTCCAACAAATTGTCGTCCGACATTTGTCGTCCGACATTTGTCGTCCGTCAATAGTCGTCCGTTAAAAAATACCATATGTACGTCTTAATACACTCGCAGCCAAATTAAAAACAGTAGGCCCAGGCATACATTTTCGCCGCACCCGCGCCGTAGAGAGGGGATAGCTGTCTACTCTCCATCCGTCTTACGCTTTTTCGATCAGGTCACGTGTCCTGACGCGAGTTTAAGATTTTATACCCATTACAGAAAAAGTGCTCAACGCCGCTAAAGAAGTTTTCACTTCAAAAATAACTAAAGAAAACATAATAAAAAATAGATAGTAGCCGATTCTCAGACCTACTGAATATGCATATAAAATTTCACGAAAATCGGTCAAGCCGTTTCGGAGCAGTATGGTAACTAACATTGTAACACGAGAATTTTATATTAGACTAGCTGTGCTCCGCGGTTTCACTCGCGTAAGTCCGATCTTTAAACCTTCCCTGGACTACAACAAACATTTCAAAACCGGAATCATCTAAATCGGTTCGTGCGTTCTGGAGTTATAGCGTCAGGAAGGAGAACCCGACTTATTTTTATATAGTAGATAGACTAGCTGTGCTCCGCGGTTTCACCCGCGTAACTCCCGATCCCGTGGGAATATCGGGATAAATTAAGATGTAAACTATCCTATCTTTTAAGTTGAATCAAACTGCACACGGTGTGTAAATTTGATTAAAATCGGTTAAGTAGTTTAGGAGTTCATCGCGCACAAACAACGTGACACGTAATTTATATTTATAAAAGAAAGATATTAACTGACCTTTCGCTTAGAAAAGCTATCTCTTTTCTTCTTAAACATTTCATTCGTCCGATTGTCTCTCTCTAATGAAGCACGAGGCTCACTTTCTTCCTTCTTTTGAGCGTCTAAAGTTAGGCGTCTTTCCACTAAGCTATTTAGTCGTTGTTCTAAGGATTCTTTTTGCTGTTCCTGTTAGGAGTAGGTACTTATTAATAAAATAACAAGATTTAAGCTAAATTTGAAAAAAATCTAATCTATTGTTTATTTATTGGCACGAATTGTTGTTTATTTTTATTTTACAACAGTTGTATTAGCATAAATTTCTATTGCGTTGAAATTTAGGAATCAAAAAAATTGCCTTCAATCAACACAATACCTGTATATCTTCAGGTAATAAGGGTCACCTGCCAGCTTAATAAAAAACGAAATATTTCGTAAAAATATATTAGATAATATTTGTCAATCTGAAAAAACAACTTTTTTTTCTTGTTGTTTTGTCACTAATATCAAAGTTTTAAAAAAACTCTTATTGTACCCGACCTTACTTGAGAATCTTCATAAATTTTATTATGAATTTTCATAAAAATTTGCCCAATCGTTTCAAAGCCAAACAAAAAAAAAGAAAAAAAAGTTTAAGTAGTAAGTAAAAATAAAAATCTAACCTTGATCATTTTATGGTCATTGTAAAGTTTCATAAGACATTTGAAGAGAAGTATGAAGAATATAGCCGATATGATCAATGAGAAGACAATCAGGATATACAATGTTTGCGGCTGGCTGATCGCTGAAGTTGTCACCGTCTGAAATAATAGACGAAGCAGATTTTAAAATTAGATTTTTTTAAACGTGCTGAATTTGAGTGGGTCGGACAGGTCTTAAAACTGCTGTAGCTAATCTTAAGATAATGTCGCCTACGCTGGTACGGTCACGTCTTGCGAAAACCGGCTAGTTACGTGGGGAACAAAATATGTCTTGCCATGGCGCCTCCGCCGGGTCGTGGCAGACTGGGTAGACCCAAGAAGTGCTGGCTTGACGTCGTAAAGGGTGATATGCGTGCAAATGGCCTTACTAACCAGGATGCCGAAGATCGTGCGAAGTGGAGGCGTAAAAGTAGTTCAATGCAAATAAACAATCCAATCTTTCCTCCTTATAATATTGGTATAGATCTACATTTTTTTTTTAATTTTTCGGATCCGAGATAAAACAAAAAGTATTGAAATATTGAGAAAGGAGAAAGAAGTAAATATAATTATATTTTTACTTCGTTCTGATTTAACATTGCGTTATTGAAGTTATACTTCTTTAGGCGCGTTATGAAAAAATGATGAGAGTGAAATTTTACAAAAGCGTCACACAAAATTCTCACGTCACACAAAATTCTCACGGGAGAAGTTGTTTAAATCTAAATTGAACTTTATTGATTGTGTTGACAATCCTTTTTTGATTGTGTTGACAATCCTTTTCCAGTCCAGAGTTTTTTGCCGGACGAGTTTTTTGTCGGACGAGTATTTTGTCGGACGAGTTTTTTGTCGGACGAGTTTTTTGTCGGACGAGTTTTTTGCCGGACGAGTTTTTTGCCGGACGAGTTTTTTTTTTTTTTTTTTTTTTTTTTTTTAATAATGCCAAAGGAGTATAACTTCTCACGCGCGTACATAAGTACACGCACCCATTTTTTTTTAATTATTTAGTTCGAGTTTTGGTCTCTATTTCAGTTTATTCAGTTGTATTGCACTATTAGTTACTTTTAGAACTTTTCTGTTTATATCTTTTACATAAGCGACTTTAGATTCTGTTACTACAGTTATTTCTACTTTTTGAAGTTCAGTTTTCTAATTTTTAATTTAATTACATAAAACGAGTCATCAAGGAAAGCCTGACAGCTTAGACAGCATCTTCAATTACCACGCAGCGTTTCATTTGTGCTCTGCGTTTGTCAAGACCATATTTTAATAGATTATGAAATGAATATGACTAATTTGTGCTTCAATACTATCTTAAATAACTGACTTGGCTGCACATAAGATTTTACAACTTTTTGTAGATTGCGTTGAGAGACCTGTTTTTTTTAATCACTTGTAAATGTACCTTACAACGTTCAGGATCTTCATCTGTTTTCAATCTACAATCAGCATAAGAATCACAAATCAGTTTAATATCTATGCAAGTGTTATCATCACAATCAAATTCGTCTTCAGGATCACATTTCTCTGAAACAATCAAATCGTCTATTGTAATATAGAATTTAATAGTAGTTACACAAGCGAACGCAGCTTGCAAAGGGCGGTAATGGATCAAGTGCACCCGAGATATTTATATGCGAATATAGTTCGAGGTTGTAATAGCTACTTAAAACTGATAAGCATTCTACTTTATTTACTCATTCTTACTTACTCATACTTACTCATTCATGAGAGGTAAATAATACATTTATATTGGTATGACAAAATTATTATTTTTTAGAAAGAGATATTAATTCAAATTTATTTATTAAAAAAATTAATAGTAACATTGCTACAATTATTAAAATACAGTGATACTGGTTGGCCAGACATTCACCAAGAAGTTTTACTTAGCTTAAATGGTAAAGTGTACTTTAACCGACTTTAACTTGTCATAATTATACATCTTTCGGTAACTTATTATAATACAGCACACCGTGTGGTATTAAACGACCTGTTGATTTTCCGGAGCCTACCACTGGACACTGTCAGATCATCTTTATATCCTATTATACTATGTAGTGAAGTAACAATTATGAATATCGCTGTTTTTGCGATAAATGTCATTAATAAAATCAATAATAAAATCTCACCATGTTTAGCTGTATTTAAAGTTCTAAACGCAGTAAACTTAGCCGTAACAAACGTCTTTTCCTTCACCTGTTTAGATGCGTAAAATCTTATATACATCATGTTTTCATATATAGTACTGGTGTTCTTTTTATTTTTATCAATTTTTGTTGATACTGGTGCAGCTACCGAACCGCAGTACTTTGCTAGTCTGTAAACATAAATTGGTGTTGGATCACTAACAACACTCTCCCGGTCCCGTGGGAATATCGGGATAAAAAGTAGCTTAAGTTACTCCCAATGAATTAATGTATCTTTATACAAAGTTTCACCAAAATCGGTTTAGTAGTTTCGGAGCCTATTCAGTATAGATGAGTAATTTAAAGCTAGTTAAAAGAATGTAGTAAGAATAATAATATGTAAAAAAAAATATACCATGTATGGTATTGTGGTATACATGGTATAATTTTTTTTCATCTTATTATAAGCTTATCTTATAAGCTCTCATCTTATTGTTTACATCCATCTCTATCATATTATGTCTCACACATCAGTCAATCCATCGTTTCTTATATTGTCCTCTTGCTCTCTATGAGAGAAGAGTGATGGGCATAAATGGCCCTCTACATTTATTGTAGAAAGACATTTATGCCCATCACTCTTCTCTCCTCATAATTTGTCCATATTAACACAAATTTTAATGGTAAACCGTATTTTATTATTATTCTATCAGGGTGAATTCCAGATTATTTCTGAAGGCAGTTGTTTTATTTATGTCAACGAACTAATCCATACTTACCTAGCACTTGCCTCTAAAATTGACCCAAATACTTCAACAAGATTTTCGTCACACTCATTTGGTTTCAGCAACACATACTTTGTAAAGTTCAAATAAATCTGCGAAACGAAGACACACTTTTGATCGATGTGATTGGATAAATTGCGACTTTTTGGCTTGCAGAAATCATTAATTAGGAAGAAATCTTTTAAACTAGTTCACATGACATGTATTCTCATGACTTAAAACCGGGATATTTACCATATTTTAAACATTATCTTTTATACGTCTTGGCAAACTTTGTGGTTACTGTAAGCCAAATTAACATAAAGTAGAATGTTCGTGCATTAATGAAGTGTTCAGTTCTATGGTCTTAAGATACGGAATTGTAAAAGGCTATACTAAATGTACAGGCAACTCGCAAAGTTTATTGAAGTACTAAAACATTTTTATAAATTTTATTAAATTTTAAGCATTTAAGCCTGTACTGGCTTATAATTTTTGGACCTCTACCTTAAGAAGATACCTTTTACTGCAATTCGGAACCTAGAAGCAAACGTTAAGCGGCCTTTACCTAAAGGAATTATTAAAATACTCTACTATCTGAATTGGTCCGGATACCTTAGTATTTTCCGGAGTTTGGATGGTCCACAGCACTTCCAGGTTTTGGCTTCCAGCCTTGCACAGTGGATCTATATCGTCTGTATCTATAACACCGGAACGGCTTTCTATGGTCTTGTAACATGCATCTGGTATACTTTCTGTAACGATAAAATAATATTTAGCAGTAGAATTGATGGTCGTTTTGATATCGGGTATTTTTTCTGTGGGTAGTAGATTTATGGCACTATCTAAACGAAGATTATGACAAGTCAAATCCATATATAGTTTTTGCAAAGGATGATCGTGCGTGAAATCGCAACGTAGCGCATCGAAACGTGATCTAAAAACTACTTCCTCTTTCGAAATCGAAAATAAATAATTACTTACGTCCAGCAGCCTCCTTGTATTTAACATCAATACGGAATCCTTCATGCTCGATTGTTTCATCAGAGTGGAACTTTAACCAGACATTGGGACCTGTTGAGGTCAACTGTGGTGGGAAATTGTGACCGCACAGTTTGCCTAATAGCTTAGAATAACCGTTAAGTCCATCACGGATCTAGAAAAAAGCATTCATATAAAAAATAATTCATAGAATTATTGTTTCTTTGCACTTTGGGCGACCTCATTGAGGCTAATAATGCTGCCATCGCTGTCGCAAATCAAAACAAAATACTAAGAGTAGAAATAATACTCCAGGCCGGTAAAACGGAAAAAATTGAGGAGTCAGAACTACGGGTAATGGGGAAGCTTACTTCTTGGAAGAAGATAACGAACGACCGAACAAAGTGGAGAAAAATTGTGGTAGAGTTTGGTAGGTAGACTCACAAAAGGTGGAAGCACCGCAGGTAACAAGTGAGTTAGTGGAAAATTATTTCAAAATACTAAGTGTAGAAATAATGCTCCAGGCCGGTAAACCGGAACAAATTGAGGAGCCAGAACTATGGGTAATGGGGGAGCTTACTTCTTGGAAGAAAATAACAACCGAACGAACGAAGTGAAAACACAAGGTTGTAGGGTCGCAGGTAACAAGCGAGTAAGTGAAAAATTCTTGGTAAGAAAAATGTAGCTGAACAGGAAAAACATAACCCTTTCCTTGCAGTAGGGTAAAAAGAGTAAATATCTGGTAAATAGATTTAAAAATCTTACCTCCAAATAATCATAGGCGCATGTCGGATGATCTTCAATACTGAACACGTCGATAAATGTCAGTTCTATCACACGATTACCTGTATCTAAATTAACAATACAATATAGCGGAAGTACAGCCATAACTTTCGCCAAAACAAAGTGGGACATCGGTTTAAATCTATAGGACGTGTGGTAGATGGCCATATCTTTATTTATATGAAACACAACGCTCTTACAGTAAAGAAAAAAATCATGGATGAATACTAAATACTACAAAACACATCACGATTCCAAATTCCCATAGCGTTTTTATTTAAAACTTATCTTCCTGGAAGGATGTTTCAAAGATTACCGCTTCCAAACATCGAAACTTTACCCATATTAATAGTCTGGAAGGTATATGTAAGTATCTATGGGCCTGCATATTATGTAACAGCCTAATATTAAAATGAATATATTTTTTTTATTCTTTTTTCGTGTCAATGGCTTATGTTAATTATAAATTATCTATTAGATCGATTCTTACCACTAATAACATGAACACAATTTGTGTTGTTATAATAAGTAGTCCCATTTTTAGCATGAGGATGCTGCATCTTTCCGTCGCTAAGCATAAATGCTTCACATCTTGGATCGTCGTCCCTTTTTGCTCTTACTTTAGCTACACTAATATTTCTAAAAGTATCTGCAGCTTCAATATTTCTAACATTACTCTTATGTTTAGCTAAATATTTAGTTCTTTCTTCATTTACTTTATGTTTTCTTACATTTACACTGTTTATATTATATAATTTTTTATTCATATCTATTTCTTTGTCAAATTTTCTTACATTAATTCTATGTAAATCTTCATTTTCATTTTTTTCTTCTTGCTTTCTAACACTTATATCTAAATTATCATGTATTTCTTCTTGTTCTTCATATATATCGTCAAATATTTTATTATTTACATTTTTATTTAGTTCAGCAGTGTTTTCATCTATAATAATATTGTGTTTATTTTCTTTAATATTCCCAAATGGTATATTTGTCAGTAGATTATGATTGTTTTGTTTTGAATTTGAAACAGTGTTGATGTAGGTAGGAGCTGAAATTGAAACGAACATCAAGCTCAGTCTGAAAAGGCTGAAAATGTGTCAAATTTGTCTTAAACTGTCCATTTATTAAGTATTATGTCAGTTCAGGGCACCGATTCTATAACGAATAATAACTCAATTCGATCAAAAAAGACCTTGATCTGGCCAATTCATATGACAAAGACATGTCACGAACATCAAAATCTCGCTTTAGTTTAATTTAACGCCCAGCCACGCCCGCAAGGGTGCCGCTGGGCAAAACTTATTTATACATTTAGAATTTTTATTCGCATGAAATCTCATTTCATCGTCTTGAAAACTAAGTTAGGACAGCTGTTCAAGGTTAAGTTTGGGAACAGCAAAAAACATAATTGTACGTTAAATTTCAATTGTCACATTTCACTAAGTCTGCATGACCTTTGTTTTAAAAAATGAGCTGATTTTCGAATTTACGTGCACAGAAGTGGCCCTCAACCGCTTACAAATATTATAAATATCACTACATAGTTTAAAACAAAGTCGCTTTTTCTGTCCCTATTTCCCTTTGTATGCTTAGATCTTTAAAACTACGCAACGGATTTTGATGCGGTTTTTTTTAATATATAGAGTGATTCAAGAGGAAGGTTTATATGTATAATACATGCATAATATAGCCGTGCGAAGCCGGAGCGGGTCGCTAGTAATAAATAAATAAATATTGCAGGACATTCTACACATCGCCATCTAGCCCCAAGCTAAGTAACTAGACTTGTGTTATGGGTGCTAGACAACGGATATACTACTTATATACTTTTCTTTTCTAACTACACCTATACTTTATGTTACATAAAAACAACCAGACCACAGACAAACATTTAAGCATACTTAAATACTTGTCTGAAGCGTGAATCGAACCTCGGTTTGGTAGTCCGGCATGATGACAATTATTGTGCTAAACTGGGTTGTCAAGGTATAGATACTTACTTTGTAAAAGAAACAATACGATGATAGCTAACGATGCCATTGACCTGATGGCCGAAAGGCCCGACTGCCGGCACAACCATTAATCACAACAAAATCTTACTTCAGCTGCAAGCCGAATCAATCCAGCGCACTAAAACACTAACACATTGCATTTTCTATTTGTAAAATGACACATTTAGCCACTTTTAAATTTAGAACTAATCCTTTGAAATGCTAAATTTTGTATTTAAAATTCACTTCTGACAGTTGGCACTATTGATTTAACTAAATTAACTTTTATAAAGTTAATTTATATTTGTAAAATGACACATTTAGCCACTTTTAAATTTAGAACTAATCCTTTGAAATGCTAAATTTTGTATTTAAAATTCACTTCTGACAGTTGGCACTATTGATTTAACTAAATTAACTTTTATAAAGTTAATTTATATTTGTAAAATGACACATTTAACCACTTTTAAATTTAGAACTAATCCTTATACTTAAATGCTAAATTTTGTTTTTAAAATTCACATCTGACAGTTGGCACTATTGATTTAACTTAATTAACTTTTATTCAGTTGGCATTGATTAATTTAAATGCGTCGTTCACGTGCGTCCGCGCCTCTTACGATTTCGAACTATTCTGGCGACAAATACATAAAAAATTAACTGAATTTCAGTATAACGACCTCGCTCTATTTCTGACGGTTCTAAATAGAAAAACCATGTTGGTCACACGTGGTGTGGAGGTGTGTCGAGTGTTGAAATTCTGAGCCAAAACTGTTTGAAGATGCCATGATGTTGACAAACGCCATTTTATTGTCGAATCAGTAATGACCTACTTTTTATCCCGTGAGAATATCAAGATAAAAAGTAGCCTATGTTACTTCCAATGAATCAATGTATCCTCATATCAAGTTTCATCAAAATCGGTCCGGTAGTTTCGGAGCCTATTCGTTACACACAAACAAAGTAACAAAAATGTTCTCTTTATAATATTAGTGTAGATTGCAGGACATTCCACACATCGCCATCTAGCCCTAAGCTAAGTAACTAGACTCGTGTTATGGGTGCTAGACAACGGATATAATATACTTATAAATATTTTCTTTTGTAAATATATACTTATAATACATACAAACAACCAGACCACAGACAAATATCTAAGTATAAATACTTGTCTGAGGCGGGAATCGATCCCGTAACCCCGTGTTTGGCAGTCCGGCAGATAAGATCAGTTTGGATAGAACTATTGGTAAAATGAGGTTATTTAATTTTGTGAGTATCTGGTAATACTGTCTTCAATGGATATAGGTTTGGAGTGTTGCCAAACTCACATTCCTCTGCGTCTGGACACTTGGTGATAAACTATGGAATATCACATCATTTTCACAAAAACTTTATTACAACGTCTAGTTCCTACTTTTTCTAATCGTTTGTTCTTGACGGATTGAATAGAAATAAGTGAGATGGGAGATGGTGCGTAATTATCCAAATTAAGTCAAATATTTTTACATTTCACCCTGTTTTTACTGAAACTTTCTTTCAGCGAAAAGGTGAAATAAAGAAAGGAAGAAAGAGTGTAATAGGCGGCCTTGCCGCTGAAAATGATCTCTTTCAGATATTTATTATATCAGAAATTCTGGTCTGGACGTTAAGAGGAAAGGGTACCGGGGGCTCTGTCCATACAAACTATTACAAACGAAGTCGACTGTTTTCTCCCTGGACACTAGAGCAAATATTTTTGGTGCATAAACTTATAACTGCCTTGCCCTTATTTTTGTTTTTTTTTTATTTATTTTTTTAATCTTAATTTCTATGATAATTAGAATATGAAAAAAAAACAAAAACCATTGTCATGGCAGTTATAGATTTTATGGCACAAAAATATTTGTGCTAGTGTCATTATCCAGGGAGGAAACAGTCGACTACGTTTGTATAAAGAGAGCGTTCGGTTACCTTTCCTCTTAATTAAGTACGTATACTAAATCATGTAGGTATTTACAAAAATGTTTCTATGCGTTATTTATCTGGTCACCATAACATAAGCCTAGTTGTTTAGTTTGTGGCTGAAAAATAGGTTAAAATAATAGACACTTTAATTTAATTTTTTATTCACTTTACAAATTATTGTACATTTTGTATTTTACAAAGTCATAGTTTAGTTTTTTATCTATTAAAATTATTATTTACATGAAAATTGTTAAGCTGTTTTTACAGTAACGAAATGATATATATTTTCTTTTTGGAAGACATTGCTTATTATAAAACGGCGGTTTCAGATATGCAGCTTCTTAAGACCAGTGTGAGGCTGTAAATTTCCATACAAAAAGCGGTAACGTGTTCCCCCCCATAAACGAAGTCCAATTTTGATAATTTTTTAAAATGTTCTAGATCTAATGGAAAACTAGGTTTAACCGTTTATATTTTGAAGAAATATTGCCTAGGATAAAAGTTATTAGTATCAGAATATCTATATTTTTGACTTAAAAACTGTATCGAGCGTTTCAATTGTTTTTAATAGACTTAACTGAATGACCAAAAAAGACAAACGTATAAACCTAGAATAAGACGAAGTGAATTAAATGAGACCAAATTTATTTGATTTTGTAAAGGATAAAGGGGGTAAAAACGTTACGGCCCGCAACATTATTTTAAGGGAAATTAAAGGCAATTACGTCTGAACTTAAACTCTCTCTATCACACGATACGGGTCATTTTTGAAAATACCTACTCGCGCCGCGTATCGAAAACTCATGATCCTCTTAAGCTCGGTTTTATTTTATTCAGAACTTTCCAAAAGCAAAATGCTCAGTAAAATTATTATATTGCATGCAAAATTGCTGTTAAGTTACGTTGTTACCATTTCTAGGTGAAATATTTTCCTATATTTTGATATATACCTATCAGGTAGTTTTAATGGTGAACATTTCTTGTCGTTTTTAAGCTTATTTAAAGTAAAAAAGACAGCTTAAAAGTGTTATTTGACAGCAATTTTCCATGCTATTGCATGAAAAAGTTTTGAATCTGAATCTTAAGTAGGTAGTTGATTCGTATGTTATTGGTACTTAAGGAGCTGCACTGCTTATGTGGTCATACATTAATTAACATGAAAATAATTTAACCTAATTTTATTGATGAATTAATTAATTTTTTGTAAGTAATAAATTCTTTTAAAACAAACTCCATTAGACTTAAAAGTATTTTGATTGCTTATAGCGATTAAGTATCCAGGCATTTTTGGTAACGTTAGATTATTATAAAGAATATTTCCTATGGCGTCTACGCCATAGGAAATATTCTTGCCTCTGAAGCGGATGTTTGCCCTCTAGGGCAAACATCCGCTTCAGAGGCAGGAGACTGTGGGTTCGATTCCCACTTTAAATGAAATTTTGAGGACTAGATAGCGCTTTGTACATTGCCCTGAAACATTTATAGGATATTCTTATTAATTTTTGAAGTGAAAACTTCTTTTAGCGCGGAACGCATATTTTTAGATGAGATAACATCTCTAAACTCGCGACACCGTTACGAGGCGGAGCTACAGTATCAAAGGATTATATTGTCAAACTTCTTCATACAAAAGTAGACCGTAACCACTAGTATCTAAGCTCAAAATCAAGTGGAGAGAGTGCGACGACCGGGCACCGCTCGGGGTTTGTCGGTATGGCGCCATATTAAGAGGAAAGGGTACCGGGGTCTATTTCCATACAAACTATTACAAACGTAGTCGACTGTTTTCTCCCTGGATAATGACACTAGAGCAAATATTTTTGGTGCATAAAACTTATAACTGCCATGACCATGCCCATATTTTTTGATTTTTTAATATTAATTTTTTTAAATTTTATTTTCTATGATAATTAGAAAATTAAAAAAAAACAAAACATAGGGGCATAGTCATGGCAGTTATAGGTTTTATGGCACAAAAATATTTGTGCTAGTGTCATTATCCAGGGAGGAAACAGTCGACTACGTTTGTATGGAGAGCGCGCAGGTACCCTTTCACCTTAAAATGAAGCGCTTAAATACTTTAGTGGTTAGGTACGGTCTACTTTTGTATGAAGAAGTTTGACGTTTGGATTTCAACACAAACTTAACAGACGATAATTATATACCATTAATTGACTTTTTGAATAGAGAATTTTGATTTTACTATGTCCAATCAACGCAATATTAGCACAACGGGATATAAAAGTACAATTGATGCGGTATTCACGAGATATTTAAATAACTTCGAATCAAAATTGTTTAATTTTAGTTTTATTTTATTTGCTATGCCTGGATAACTCGGTCATAAAATCAACTATAAGTACACATCGTTGAGTACCTACGTTTCATTAATATAAAATATTATACAATGTAACAAATAATATATTTCAGTAATGGGAAAAATAGATCATTTTATTGCCATTTTAATTATTATAAACTCTATGACTTATTTAAACCTAAATCAATCAATTTCTATAAGATTTCTTTTAAAAATACTCGACTGCGACTTTCAACTTTTTAGTGGAAAGAAATAGTAAAAGTATTCCGTGGTTTTCCCCGGGTGACTCCTAATAAAAAGTGGCCTAAGTAACACATAAATATATAGTAAAGGATCCATTTAAGAACGACCATCACTGAGCTGATGAAAATAATTTAATATCAAATTAAATAGGTCAATAAATATATTGCAAAAAATCAGTCCAGAATGATTAATTAAATTTAATATTAGCTTTTTAGTCAACCCATCCATATTATAAAAATAAATCGCTAAATGTGTTGCTAAGCGCAAATCTCGAGAACAGTTGAACCGATTTCGCTAATTCTTTTTTTTTGTTTTTTATTGTCAGCATGATGAATTATGAAAGAAAAAATTAAGAAAATTGCGTAGAAAGTTATTATGTGGGCGAAACGGACGCGGATTTTAAACCAATTAAAAAAAAGTACAATAAATTGATTGCAAATGCGCTGCGCCTTAATTTAATTTATTATTAAATAGTTTTCATTCTTTAACCAGGTTGGCAAAGGTTGTTCGTAGAGGGCTTCTAACCTATTTATCCTCATACCAAGTTCAACACTCTTTCAGCTTACAGTAACAGAAACAATGCATTTGTTGTTAAAAATTTCAGCGGACAATTTTCCCTGAAGAAAATAAAAAAAATAATGATAACATGACTTATTAATATGAAGAATATTTTTACTTTTTTTAAGTCACAGTCGAGCAAAATATCCAACGTTTCATAAAAATTTAACCAACAAAACGACTACCTTAAACTATAATAAAAATTATCACAACACTAACTATTCGTTATCTCGGTGCTTCGATATCCGCTTTCACAATCACTTTGTTCGTCCGCTCATTATCTTTGACACCATAAAAACACACATTTCTTTGAGGGTAAACCTTACCCCTTAAATCAACTGAGGAACCTACATTTCTTGGCAGTGTCTTACTTTTATAAAAATCACTTTTTAAACAGTAATCATACGTCACTTTATCGTTCTGTTCAAAATTGACTCCATGGTCAAAATATTGGCTATAGTAACCCTCACAAGATTGGAAATTAATGCTCCTAGTGTCCAATTGGCACAATGGTTGATGGGACCCTTCGGGGCAGGTGCGGGGTTCGAGGGGCCATTGTGGGGGTGTTGGGGCCCACGGTGGGGGCCCCAAGGGTCGTAATCAGCGAATCGGTTTAGACACGATTATGACGTCGGGCGCTGATCGGGTGGTTTCGGTGCTGATCGGGCGACGATCTATTTTCTTTTCTGGAAAAAGAATATACGTTTGAAATTCCTTTATTTTCAGTAGTTCCTTTGAAGGAAACACTGATACTCTTTTGTATCGGTAGTTCTTTCAAAACTGCCTCAAAAGGACTAAAGGAACTACTGAAACTATTTATATACCAAAAAAATCGCATAAAATATTAAAAAAAATTCAGAAAAACTTTCACGTTCAGTAGGTACTTCTGAAAATTTTCTATTACAAACATCCAGGTGCATGTCTTGTTGGCATGACCTTCGTTGTTTGGAAGACAGGTTAAGCCATTGTCGGCGACTGCTACTTATCCCTGCTGGTAAGTTGCACAGCTGCTGTCTTTAGGTCAAACCTACAAAGGGTTCCGAAAACCTTGCCAGCTGTAGTGGCTCATTTGAGTCGACAGATTGTCAACTCGGCAGGATGACCTCCGACTAGATGAACGAACGACTTAATTAAGATCACGGGAAGTCATTGGACGCAGAGAGCTTGCGACTGATCGCTCTGGGAGACTTTGGCGGAGGCCTATATAATATTCAGTGCCTCGATTCAATAAGGTTTAAGTCATCGGGCGTGTGTGATTAGGGCGCGATTGCCATACAAAAACTGGAGTTATCGGGGCACAGCAGTAAACGTCATGTGGCCGATTTGATGATGATGAGATTTTCAACTACACCTTGGTTTAAAAGAACTTACGTGGTTTAATAGTATCCTGCCGTGGCACCTGCCTCAGCAGCTCGATGGTGATCTCTGAAGTGTTGGTAGGAGCGGGGGGCGAAGGCCTAACGATAGTCGCTCCCGAGTAACCGAATGTTGAGAACCCACGGCTATTGGTGCCGGAACCTGGGAAATATCAGGAAGGTGAGATTTGCTAAAGAGAACCTTTTTATAAATCTCAAGATGGCGTTAAAATAGGGAAGTTAAGAAAAAAAACACTTTTCAAAACTAAATAAACGGACAGAGGGACATACGGTCAAGACAGTCAACTTTAATGGGTTCCTTTTTTACTTTTTTGAAGTACGGAAGCCTAATAACAAAACGTTAAAAAGAACTGGATAATGTACTTCCATAATCAATTTTTGGTAAAATTTACAAAAAATATGATATTAAGTGGTATAAATGTCAACTGTATCTTAAGACTTGAAGATGGAATGCCTCATTTGCCTGTTAAACTGTGCTGGTATATACCAGTAATTTCACTTTTCTAATTGGACCACAGCAGTGCTAGAATACACAAAGCGGTGTGGGCTGTGACTGAAAAAAAGAGCCGAAGATCGGGCTCAGTGGCGCATCTTGGGAGAGGCCAGCAGTGGACTGACACCGGCTGATTATGATGATGATGATAAGTGCAAGAATAACCAAAAGTAGAGTCATCCCAAGAATAAATGTAACGGAAATTGTTTTCAACTTTTGTTAAAAAAAACTTCTTCTCTTACCATCCGAACTAGGAGGTGGATCAGTCTGAAACAAGCTCTCTCTCGTCTGACAGCTAGATTCCTTCGTATCAGGCGCACCGACCGACACATCTCTAATCTCCTTTTTCTCCTTCTTCATGCTCCCTCTTTTACTTCTAATAATCTCTTCCTTTCGACTCATATCGCTTCGTCTTGTTCTACCGTTGCGATCAGGTCGGATATCTTCTGGTTCATCCGGGGAACTATCGACGTCTCGACGCCAGGGTTCCTCGTCGAGGTCCAGTTGGGTTTCTTGGATGAATTCTGAGTCTATGCTTGTTGGCTATATGAAATCATTATAGATTAGGTATATAGGCATTATGATTTAGGCGTTAGATGTCAAAACCGAAATTTGATTTTAGGTCAAAATCTGAAGATGTAATTTCTTATTTCATCGGTTTCTAAGTAGATCTGATAATTATTGGGTTACCAGAATCTTAGTAGCTCTAAATGTTAAGCTCACCAGATTCTTATTAGACTATATTCTGAGTGGGACATAAATCCAATACAGTCAAAAGGAAAAAAACAAAGTCATATAGATATAAAGGCTATACAAAAAGTAAAATAATGACTGAAAATAAAAAAGAAATAAGGAAACAAAAGAAGGAGAAAAAGAGGGATAGCAAGAAAGGGAAGGGAGAAGAAAATAAATTGTAGGACCAAATGAGATTATTCTAGCTAGGAATTATATCTGTTGTTTATTAATAAATTTTTTGCACCAATCGATAGTGATGCTAAGAGACATACAATCATTAATTATTATTAAAAATAAAATTATTATTATTAATCTGTTATACGTCCTGTATCACGGAGCTATGGAGCCCCGGACCTTTGGAAGGCGTGCGTGGAGCCGAAGCTAACACGTAGAGGCCCTTTACAATAACAAGTATAACAGCAAACAATGGGGTGGATTCTAAACCGGCGATTATCCCTGTCTACACTATAAAGTGCAACCAAGGACAACCTCCGGTTTGGATAAAACTATTATTAATATTATTAATGATATTATTAATGATTATGATTTAAGGTTTAGGTTTAAACTTACCTTTCTCTTAGAGAAGCTTTCTTTCTTCCTTTTATACATTTCATTGGCATGGTTCTCTCTCTCTAATGAAGCTCGGGGTTCACTGTCACGTTGCAGCCTCTGAGCGTCCAGTGTGAGTCTTCGTTCTACTAAAGTATCTAGACGATCTTCACATGATTGACTTATATGCTCCTGGTTATGAAAACAGAGCAGTTGATTATCTCTATGGAACTTAATTACAAAAGGAAGACAGGTCGAAAGAGTTTTTATTTCACTACCGACGTCTTCCTACCCTTACTCGCGTCATAATGGTATTGATGGTCCTACAGGGAAGTTATAGTAAAATAAGTAGATAAATCTCCAGATTTTTATACGAAAATTAAGTTTCCAAAAGATTTTCAGATATACTGTTTAATTTGCTTTATTTAATGGTTTATAATTTTAGGTAAAAAACCACTCACTTTGATAATTTTATGATCCTCATAAAGTTTCTTGATGCATTTGAAAAGGAAGACGAAGCTCATCATCGATAAAATTAAGCAGAAAATGATCAGGATCACCATGATGTGCGGTTCGCTAATAGTGGATTTGGTCACTGTCTGAAATAAAATAAATCAATAAATCTTAATTGACATTTATACATAATATAATAGAAATAAATTAAATAGAAAATATTGATGATCCTAAAAACCAAAATTTAAAGAGAAAGAAATATCAATAGGTTGTATTTCCCTTCTGCGACGGACAAAGTTGAGAAGGTGGTTAATCTTCTAAAGGTCTTAAGCGAAATATTCCAACTAATAACTATGCTAAAAAGTGTCAAAAAACCTGGCTTAAAATTTCCTGAAGCTATTTATTCCTAATTACTTTACGGTTTAGTTTGATGGTCTTAGATTGCTATCCTTCGTCATCGTTTCCTCAATCATCAAATGGTTAGATTGATGTATTAAAAAAATAGTTGATTTTACTGTGTAAATCATTTTCCTTACCTTACAACGCTCTGAATCTTCATCCGTTTTGAGTCTACAATGAGCGGTGCCATCACATAACAGTTTACCATGTATGCAAGTATTATCATCACAATCAAATTCATCTTCTGGGTTACATTTTTCTGAAAAAAAAATAATAATAATGTGAATCTTGATAATTAATTGTGAAAACAACTTAATGTATGTGAATAAAATATAAATAGGACACTAATATTTTTCATCTAGTTGTAATAAGTCTTCTAGTTAACCATCCCCTACCTGACCCTTTTTAAAGTCAGGAACATGACCTTACTATGTTTCACAGAGCGGTGTTGGCTTAGTGGTAGATACTTTCACTTTCATTCTGAAGGACATGGGTTCAAATCCCGGTCGGCCGTGTAATAGATTTTTCTCACAAAATATTTATGGAATTTAAGGAAAATAAAACAAACAGTTGACTCCTGACGTACTGACGAGTTCTTTCCTCTGGAGACGGTTGACTAAGCTGAGAGGGTAGTATAGATGCCGGGCAAGACTACTCCATATTCACTCATAAGGGAAGCAACTGAAGAGTTATGGTTGTAGAAAAAAACAGTCTGAATACAAGTACAGTTACAATAGTGTTTCGCTTTGCCACATATTGTAGTAAGGCGATAGTAACAGCTGGAGTAACCAATCTGTGAACTTCTGTAAATACGTGTATACCTCCACAGTGTTATATGTACCTTAAAAACCCTTGAAAATTTAGCTGGAGTATTCAATACGTGAACTTCTGTAAATAAGTGTATACCTCCACAGTACTAAATATACCTTAAAAACCCTTGCAAATTTAGCTGGAGTATTTTTAATTTGTTTAATGTATTGTATGTATTGTGTTGAGAAATAAATGATTTATTATTATTATTATTTATTAGTAATCAATAGGTAAACTTCTGTAAATAAGTTTATACCTCCACAGTGTTATATCAACCTTAAAAACCCTTGCAAATTTAGCTAGAGTAATCAATATGTGAACTTCTGTAAACAAGTGTATACCTCCACAGTGTCAGATCTACCTAAACCCTTGCAAATTTAGCTAGAGTAATCAATATGTGAACTTCTGTAAACAAGTGTATACCTCCACAGTGTTAGATCTACCTTAAAAAACCCATGCAAATTTAGCTGTTGTAATCAATATGTGAACTTCTGTAAATAAGTGTATACCTTCAAAGTGTTATATCTACTTTAAAAACCCTTGCAAATTTTCATTCAAATCGAGTGACAGTAAAGGTAAAACAGACAAAAATATATTTACCATCTTTAGCAGGATTTAAAGATCTATACGCTGTAAAAGTAGCAGTAAAAAAAGTGGAGTCCTTTGCACTCTTCGACGCATATAGTCTAACGTACATAATGTTGCCAATATCGTCTTTAACATCCTTGGATTCTTTCGTTGATACGGGGTTAGCCATTGATCCACAGTATTGTACTATTCTGTCGAGAAATTTGTAATGGTTAAAGTTCGATTAGCCACGATAAACTATTGACTTGACTCGTTCATTGCCTAAGGTATCCGGATATATTTTTGATGTCAAATACACCTTTCTTCCGTAATTGGTGCCATCTGTAGCCAAAGACTGTGTGTGTCTAAAGACTTCTTAAAATCATTTTTGATGCGAAAATTAATATTCATTCTACACGGGTCGCTTTATTGAATTAGGGAAACTCTAGAAGTATTGACAACTCATTAACGGTTGATGCTCGCAGCTTCTCCTGTGACCACGATCGGTGCTATTCAATCGACAAGCCGAAAAACAGATTTGCATTCAAAAGTATTAAGTATATGTCTGGATACCTTAATCATCTTACAGTCTATAATAGTATTATATCGATACCTCTGGGCTCAAACGTCGTAATTGACATTTGGCCGAATATGACTTATTGACACAGTTTTACTTAGTGTTTCATTCTCTATTAATCTGTATATTCAAGTTCTCGAAATTAGCAAAAAAATGACTTGACATTTACATTATATATATAAAATTTACAAAAAATATTTCATACGTTGATTTACGAAATTTGATTTATGAAATATTTTTTGGCCTTAACTTAAATATGATTATGCTCACCTAGCGCTTACTTCTAAAACTGAACCATAAACTTCAATAACATTCTCTTCACACTCATTGGGTTTTGCCAACTCATATTTTGTAAAATTTAAATAAATCTGAAAAAAGAAACGTATTTTTAGGATTGTTTACATTTCTTACTATATTCCATTCCTTGAAATTTTTCCATCTCAATTGTTCGTGCAGTTGACGGAACTTGATATTTATGCTTTTTAGGTTTTTCAGGTCTCGTGGGACATTAACGCTTCTTTATTTAAACAAGTTCATGCTCTTAACACTGCTGCACTCCGCACTTGAGACACACTGCAATCTTTACCTTAGTATTTTCCGGTGTTTTGATAGTCCACAATACGTCTAAGTTTTGGCTTCCACTCTTGCACAGTGGGTCTATAGTGGAAGAATTAACTATGCCCGAACGACCTTCTATAGTTTGGTAACATGTTTCTGGTATACTTTCTGTAACAATGTATTATATTAATGAATATGATATAGTAATTAATAAATATAATAATTAAAATTTTGATAAAAATGTTAGGATGAAGACGTTTTTCCTGATGTTGTTCTTAATCCTATGTCCAAAAAAGCAACATGAAAAACACGAATTAGGTCACAGTCCATAGCACCCCTCACTCTGGGGCTTAAAGATGAAATGTCTTCATTGTCTATAACTTCACCGGCACTACACCCTTCAAATGTGAAAACAGCCGTTGTACCACATGTTGGCAGGAATAGGTAAGTTTGTTCGCAGCTTCAGACTACATAATACAGTTCATTTTATAGCCCCGGCCCGCCCCGGCTTCGCACGGCTATATTATGCATATATTGGGTATATCTAAAAACCTTCCTCTTGAATCACTCTATCTATTAAAAAAACCGCATCAAAATCCTTTGCGTAGTTTTAAAGATCTAAGCATACAAAGGGAAATAGGGACAGAAAAATCGACTTTGTTTTATACTATGTAGTGATATTATACTTAGGTTCGTGAGAATACCACAAAGTCAGATGGTCCGACGAAATAACTGCTAATACTAGGGCCTCGTGGTCCAGAAAGACCAAGACCGTTGAGAGTCATTTAATATCCTGTAGTAGGCTAATAATATACATGCTGCTAAAGATTAAAAGAAAATACTTACGACTAATAGCAGCTTGTTTGAATTTAATATCAATTTGGAACCCTTCATATTCGATAGTATCGTCAGAATGAAATTTTATCCAAACGTTTGGACCTGATGTGGTCATTTGACGAGGGAACGCTTGACCGCAAACCCTGTCAATGAGCTTAGAATAACCTTTAAGACCGTCACGGATCTGCAAAAAAATTATTCGTTTATTATGCGGGAATCGAACCAGCAACCCTATGTTTGGCAGTCCGGCATGGTGACCATTGTGCCAACTGGGTCGTCAAATACATAATCTGTCTAGATATCACGGTTCATGAGATACAGCCTAGTGACAGACAGACAGATAGAGGAGTCTTAGTAATAGGGTCTCGTTTTTGCTCTTTGGGTACGGAACCCATCAGTTCATAAGCTAAGGTGCCACAGATTCACCAATTTTGAGGACCTCAATATTTAAATCGAAAATAACTCACCTCTAAATAATCATATTTACATTCTGGATGATATTCAATACGAAAAACATGGACAAATGTCAGTTCTATCACACGACCATCTGTGGCTGAAAAAAAAAACATGTACCTACAATATTATATTTTTAATTTTCTAAATCTTATTTATCGAAACTAGATCGGAAGTCATTATTACTATGGATTTATGATCTAATTGTAGGTACCCTAAATAATCTCTTCTTTATATTCAATCCTTTAAGAGAAAAGGGTACCGGCTCTCTATCCATATAAACATAGTCGACTGTTTCCTCCCCAGCCTGAATAATGACACTAGCATAAATGTTTTTGTAGCATAAAACTTTAACTGCCATGTCTTGTTTTTTTTCGTATTCTAATTATCATAGAAATTAAGAGTTAAAAAACAAAAGATAGGGGCATGGTCAATATGGTCATGGCATGGTCAGGTTATAAGTTTTATGCAACAAAAATATTGCTCTAGTGTCATTATCCAGGGAGGAAACAGTCGACTACGTTTGTATGGAGAGAGCGCAGGTACCCTTTCCATTTTAGGAACTCTTGTCTTCTAAACCCAGGGATTTTATCTTTACAATGTGCGTTATCAGTTTTCTAAAGAATTTGATAGGTGTTATGGAATATGCAAAACAATGCAAATGTGTATTAAAATTGTTTGCTTCTTTACTGTCTTGCTTCTTTCAATTAGTTAATTTTACTCTATTAAGAAGATACTGTACTATTATACAGTCTTATTCAACCCTGAGATTCAAACTAATACAAGTTCAGTGACATTTACGCTGTAACCTGTGGACTACAGTGTCCTGAATAACATTGATTACAATTGCTAAAACGCTGTTATAATCATCAAGATGTATATTATAGTATTTGTTATAGTAATATTTAAGTTTCTTACCATTAATAACTGTAACACAATCCGTGTTATTATAATAATTAGTGTTATTCTTCGCATGTGGATGTGTGATCATTGTATCTCTACCATTATATATAAACGCTTCACATCTCGGATCTGAATCTTCTCTTTTAACCCTCCTTTTAGCCATTTCACTATCATCAAATTTCCTAAACTTATATGCAGCTTCAATTTTTCTCACATTCATCTTATGTATATCAAAATTTCTCATTATCTCTTCATTTTCTATATAAATTTCTTTAAATATATTATTATTTATATTAGTATTTACATGTTTACGTAGTTCAATATTGCTTTCATCATAAATATTGGTCCATGGGTTGTGTTTTTTATATAAATTCATGACTGGATTATTTGTCAGTCCGGTATCAGGATCGAGTTGTGCGTCTGAGGCAGTGTCGATGATTGCGTATGCTGAAACAAGAAGAAATTATTGTTTTAATAATTATAAATAACTAGCGACCCGTCCCGGCTTCGCACGGCTGTATTATGCATGTATTATACTTAAAAATCTCCTCTTGAATCACTCTACCTATTAAAAAAAACCGCATCAAAATCCTTTGCGTAGTTTTAAAGATTTAAGCATACAAAGGGAAATAGGGACAGAGAAAGCGACTTTATTTTTAACCGACTTCAAAAAAAGGAGGAGGTTCTCAATTCGGTTGTATGTATGTTTTTTTTTTATATGTGATCATAACAATACTTGAGCATAATAATGTACACTAATAGAAAAAATATGATTAATTCTCCGTTTTTTTTCTAAATTATAATTAAATTGATATTATTTCATGAACTATATTTAAAAAAAATATATAAGTGTTTAAAGTCACGTGTTTTTTTCATTAACTTCATCAGCATCGGACGCCATTACAGATAAAGGAACTTCCTAAACCTAACCTCCTTGCAAACAATTTAGTTCAAATTTAGTCCAACAAGTAATTTTTATTCAAAGTTTTGCCATTATTCTTTACCCATAATATCACAGGGCTATGGAGCCCCGGACCTTTGAAAGGCGTGCGTGGAGCCGAAGTTAACACGTAGATACCCTTCCCAATAAGGGTGTGTTCAGATAACACGCGTCGACCACGCGCCCGCCACGCGATGAACACGCGTTGAAAACGCTTTGAATTTTTTTCTATCTCTACATATAATAAATTCGAAGTTTTGGAAGTAAGCGTTCTACGTCCATAATGATCTTAGCATTAGAGAATTCGCTAACCTTATATAGCTCCGGTAGAAAAAAATCTTGCATGCGCGATTCAGGTTTTCTTAAATTTAGAAAATCACAAATTAGTTGATTATTCTTTTTGTTCTGCTTAAAAATTTTGTACACTTATGTATTTTAAGAATACATAGCAATATACACATTTTTTAACTAGAAAATAAAGTAATTAATTTAATAAGATATTTTTTTTAATTTCAAGTAACTAGGCGCCATCTCTTCGTTTTCGCGAAACTACCATTCATCTCAGAAAATGTTGATTTTATTTGTTTACCTTTGTTTGTGCAGTCTAATTTCGGGAACTAGGAAACAGATTTTAACATAATCTTCACGAATGTGTTCAGAAAATATCAGAAGAGGTTTAGGTATTTCAAGTAGATTTATGTTAATAATTAAAATTTGATATTTCTTGGCGTAAAAAATAAACCATAATATTTTTGCATGAAAACGTACAGAACGTAGGGATGATGTCAAAATTGTCAGTTTGACATACGGAAAGAAGCATCTAGCGCCATCTCTTTTTTATTTATAATTTTACTATGGCTTCGCATTATTACTATCGTGCATATAGCCAGTGTCGCGGTCAAAGAAAATTAAATCCAATGCAGGAGCGTTTTTTGAATTTGGAACATTACAACCCTCCAGCAATTTTGTATGAACATGTGTATGAAGCGGCGTGCTGGGGTTATTAAAAACTTAAATACTCTTTGATTGGATCTCTTTTATCAAAGTACTAGCGACCCGCCCCGGCTTTGCACGGCTATATTATGCATGTATTATCTTCTTATCTATATCTATACATATAAAATCCTTTGTCCTGACTGACTGACGGATCATCGCACAGCCTAAACCGCTGATCGTAGAGACTTGAAACTTGGAGGGTGTGTTCTTTCTATGACGTAGGCATCCGATAAGAAAGAATTTACCGAAATTCTACCCCTAAAGGGGTGAAAAAGGGGGGCAAAGTTTGTATTGGACAACGTGATTCCTTAGTCCAATCTATTTCAAATTTTGCATAAACATTCTTTAACAGAATTAATGGAACACGTGTTTCGTATTTTATTGAAATTCATCCCCTAACGGGGTTAAAAAGGGGAAGAAAGTTATTTTGGGAGTGATTTGCTTCGAAGTTGATATCAATACTCTTTAGTGCTTTTGATTAGATTGGTAACATACTCATTAATCTATGATTGGTAAGACGTCACTTCAAGCTGACAGCGTTAACGTAAAACCTAAGAGATTGAAAACTTCGAACATTGAACTGAAAAAAGGTGTCTTGCCATTTAGTACTGGGAACTTGACATGATATTTTTTTTTTTTTCGCGATACGTCGTGTTTGCTAATACCCTTTTGTAACCGTGGTACACCCAGTAGTACCACTAGTGGTACTACGGTTACTTTTTCATTACCGTGGTACCCCAGTAGTACCTCTGGTGGTACCACAGTTATAAAAAAATAACCGTAGTACCACAGGTGGTAAAGTAGTACCAGGGTAATAACCGTGTTACCACTCAGTTTTACTCTTACTGTGAGTAGGACCAAGATAATTATTTTCAACCACTTTTTTATTATTTAGTAAACTAGAATAGAATTTCCAAGGAAAACAAAAGACGATCGAAAATAATAAACAACAGACGGTCGTAACGGAAACAAACGACGATCGAAAAAATAAACAAATGAAGATCAGAAAACAAATGAATTTAGATAACGGCGACAAATGGCAAGTAAGTAAGAGTAAAACTGAGTGGTAACACGGTTATTACCCTGGTACTACTTTACCACCTGTGGTACTACGGTTATTTTTTTATAACTGTGGTACCACCAGAGGTACTACTGGGGTACCACGGTAATGAAAAAGTAACCGTAGTACCACTAGTGGTACTACTGGGTGTACCACGGTTACAAAAGGGCTAATACCTGTCGATGGACATTACGGCAAATGAAATATGCCTTTACACCAAATCTCATAGGTGTCTCGGAAATGGGGTATTTGACCAAACGTTATGACTAAGATTTTATCAAAAGTGCGCTGTGCACAAATAATGCTTTCTAACCAAACTTCTAAACCATCTCGGAGACGGGATATTTGTTAAAACATAGAACTGTTATAGGATAGCCACTGAATCACTTAAAACTCTATATTTTTATTAGGATACGCCAAAATTATTCTCTGCACAACTGTTCAGCCCTACCTAATAATAAAATTTTGAACAATTTGCCAAAAGTCACAGTTCCCAAAGTTAGTAGATACTAATTATTAAGTAATTTAAAAGAAATATCTTTTGTTATGAATACGAAAATACCTAAACAAATGAATAGGACTTTTACACCTTTTTCATTTTTTAAATGGACAGGAAAGTGATCTTATAAGGGTTCCTTTTTTACCTTTTAAGGTACGGAACCCTAAAAACACAAAAGATGACTATGATAGATAGGTAATTACTAATTATCACGATATGATTAAAGATTTACTCATGTGGTAATCGTAGAGTTTTGTGCATTATTGGCTCTGTGTTAGAAAGACAGAAATAGAAGAATTCATTTTTTTGGTTTAGAACTTTAGGTACTTAGACGTATAGCCCATTTTGGATCCCATCCCAAGAGAATTGGGTGCACCCGAGGTTTTCGTGTTCCAAGTTAAAATACATCTCATTCAAAATCTATCTTCTCTATACATATAAAATTCTTTGTCCTGACTGACTGACGGATCAACGCACAGCCTAAATCGTAGAAACCTGAAACTTGTAGGGTGTGTTCTTCGTATGACGTAGGCATCCGATAAGAAAGGATTTTACGAAATTAATTACCTACCGGGTTTAAAAAAGAGTAGAAAGTTCTTGAGAAGAAAGAGTTATTTTAGGCGATTTGCTTCGACTCGAACTCCTTAGTGCTTTTGATTAAATTAAGTAAGTACATTTTATTTTGACACACATGTTTCAAACTCAATCTAATTTGAAATCAACAAAAAATAATCCTATTTTAACTATTTTCGACTCCTGCGCGGACGAAGTCGCGGGCAAAAGCTATATAATAATATCATTGGAGTCTTAATGACACATCAATTAGATCTCAAATTGCATTTATGCAAGTCCACCCGCTCGAGCCACGCGCACGCTCCGCGCCTGCCACGCGCACGACCCGCGCCCGCCCAGGGCCCGCTTGCAGAAAATATGCAATTTGAGATCTATTGTTGTGTCATAAGACTCAAATTATATATACAACTTTCTAAGCGTGTTCAACGCGTGTGATGCGCGTGGCGGGCGCGTGGTCAACGTGTGTCATCTGAACGCCCTAACAACGTTTAATAGCAAAGTATGATATGGACAAAAAACCAGCGATTATTCCTGTCTGCACTATAAAATGCAATCAAAGTCTAAAATGATTTTACAAATCTTTTTCTTCTTCGTATCGTATAGCACAAATTAAAGGGGGAATTGAATAGGTATAGTCAGATCAGTGTGCTGCCAGGGTTTTGGCGTTTTTATTATCTGACATTTAGTTATCTAATGTACAGCTATCATGGCTGGATGAGCAGGTCAAGGGGTGTAGCATAGTTGCTTGCATATTTTACAAATAAAGCCCCAAAGTAAATGTTCATCATTATTCAATAACATTTGAAATAATATTTACTTATACTCTATTTGTAAAACTTAGATCAAAAATGTAAACAAAGAAATGTTAAATATTGACAGAAACGCCATTTCGTAAAGGTTGAATGCCGCTGTAATTGTTGCCAGTGTGTAAAAAAAAACTACCTTTCAAAATTGAATATTGTAATAACTTTGTTAAAAAAAAATACTTTATACTAGCTGCGCCCCGCGGTTTCACCCGCGTAAGTCCGATCTTTAAATTTTCACCGTTTAAACCTTCTCTGGACTACAACAAACATTTCAAAACCGAAATCATCTAAATCGGTTTAGCCGTTCTCGAGTTTTAGCGAGACTAAGGAACAGCAATTGATTTTTATATATATAGATAGAAGATATAAGATAAAATAAACAATCATACGTCATATTGATTTTATTTGCAATCGTATTTTTAGAAATTGAGGTCATAGTTGTTTGTTTACCTAATTTCCAGTTCCCTAAAAAAAACCAACAAAGCTTGATGTATTTTTTACTCTGAGCCTTGTTTACATTTTTTATCTAAGATTTACAAATACAGTATACTCTTATTACTATTTCTGTGAGTTTCTGTGATATAAAAAATAAATAAAATAACTAATAATTAATTAATTATTAATTAATATTTTTTTTGATAATAAATATTTATATCAAAAAATGAAAATGAATTTTCTCTAAAACAAAAGCCACGTTCTAAAAGTGTCCTAAAATAACATAAAAAAAACGTCACGTAACGGAACCCGATTTAAGAAGGTAATATTTTAAATCCATTTTCTTAGGCTACATCTATAACGCTCTAAAGGCCCTTATAAAAATAACTAGTTCCTTTTGAGTGATTGCAAAAAGGGGACTTGTCCTACATGGTGGCTTTTGGTTTTTTTTATAGTTTGGTGGATGGATGTTTGTTCTAAATATGACTAGTTTTTACCGAACTCAATTGAGTTGTTAATGCGTCTGTATTGTTTTACGTGTGTTCACCAATTATTCGAAGACACCTTAACCGATCGAGATGATTTTTACATTAAATATGTTAATATTTTCGTGATAGAGTATAGTGCTTCGATTTATGAAATTGTGACATTTGCCTGTAGTTTTGCAAAGCTATTTTAGGCTTTTTGATTACTAACGCTATGTTACTCCTTTTTCTCACTAAAGCTATCTTAGGCCTTTTTGTCACTAAAGCTGTGTTATGCCTTTTTCTCACTAAAGCTGTGTTACGCCTTTTTCTCAATAAAGCTATGTTAGGCCTTTTTCTCACTAAACCTATGTTAGGTCTTTTTCTCACTAAAGTTATGTTAGGCCTTTTTTTCACTTAAACTATGTTACGCTTTTTTCTCACTAAAGCTATGTTACGCCTTTTTCTTACTAAAGCTATGTTGTGCCTTTTTCTTACTAAAGCTATCCAGGCCTTTTTCTTACTAAAGCTATCTAGGCCTTTTTCTTATTAAAGCTATGTAGGCCTTCTTGTCACTAAAGCTATGTAAGGCCTTTTTCTCACTAACGCTATGTTACGCCTTTTTCTAATAAAGCTATGTAGACCTTTTTATCAGTTAAGACATCCCCTTTAATCGTGCTATGCGCTACGAGAAACGATACCTCTATCACCGCCCTATACTAGACTAAAGATTTATTATTTGCAAGATCGCAACTCTGAAACGTATGAAAAAGCCCCTCGTCTTTTCTATGAAATATCGCGTCACTTCGATTCGAAATTGGATCGACTTTTATTTTTTTTCGATGGTCTTTTGTTTCTTTTTTTCGATCGTCTTTTGTTTTTGTTTCAACTGATTTAATTTTATTCTTGCTGTTTGATATAATTTTGATTTGACTGTATGTACAAAGAAAATAAGTGTGGTAGGTTTACAAATAATGTATTACAATAAAATTGTAGCGAGTTTACACATAATACCTACTTTATTTCTGTGACAAATCGACTTTGTGGTCACTTTACAATATCTTTTTTCTCTTTACTGGATGGCGTCACTGATTAAAAAACAGCGCACTCCGGGAGTGCAGGCAGAAGTGAAAACTGTATATCTGTGTAAAATCTCATCTGTCGCGAGAACGGCTGAAAATGCTCACCCACAAAAGTGCCCAACGCGCCATAAGAAGTTTTCACTAAAAAAAAAATGAAATGCTTTATGCATTTGAAGTCATTAAATAGGTATGTGCCTGGATACCTTATTACTAAATGAGGCCTCTTCATAATTTATAATAGCCTAGTAGTTCAGAGCCCGATATTTTTCCCATTTTACTGTTCGCTAAAATAAAATAAAATCCCAGTAGTTACTTGTAACGTACGCATTGGGGTTTTTTCCTATTCGTTCCCAGTGGGAACGTTGCTAAGTGGGAACAACTGAAAATAGGCGTAGGTACCTTAGTACTTTTTAAAAGCTTTTATTTAACTTGACTAAAAATGTATGTTCGGGTTGGAATCTTGCAACAGAAGTAAATAGCAGCAATAGGGAAGCAATTATTGAGCATACATTCAACGTTAAATGCGCCTAGTGACCGTTTATTCTGACGCTCACCATAATTTTGATCCACTTTCCGGTTTTTCAATTTTAGCTTTGTCACGTCTCCGCCACGTCACCTGCCTTTTCTACGTGTTAAGCCTGTAAAAAGGTTTATGAAACAAATTGTTTTGACCCCAAAGGCGTTCGTTAACCCTTCTCGATATTTCAACGTCTTCATTTCGTACTTGACCGACCAAAGCAATGCTTAGGTTATGTGATACGCTCATTTTAGGTTGCCCGGTCAGATGTTGCTTTGGAAGACCTTGTCAAAAAGTGGAGAATCAAAAATTTTTATTGTCCAAGTGATTTACATTGAGGTCTTAATAATTAAAAATGATAGTTAGGTTACAATCACTTACCCATTACAGGCATAAAATATTTATAGTTTGAGCGTCTATACAAATAAAACTTACTATTTAGCTAAGATAGTAGTTTGTAAGAGTTTGTATCTCAGTAAAATAACATTTGTTTTTTCGTTAAAATATTTCAGAGTATTGAAAGTGTTATCTACAAGCCATTTTTTAAGGCGACACTTAAACAAGTTTATATTTTCTAGAATTTAAAATTCTATCGGTAAGGCATTATACACTTTTATTGCTGTAAAATAGGCACTCTTATGAAACATTGTGTTATTTGCCTGAGGCATACTAGTAATGTTATGTTTATATTTAAATAATAAATAAATAAATATTGCAGGACATTCCACACATCGCCATCTAGCCCCAAGCTAAGTAACTAGACTTGTGTTATGGGTGCTAGACAACGGATATAGTACTTATATACTTTTGTTTTGTAAATATATACTTATAATACATAGAAACAACCAGACCACAGACAAATATCTAAGCATAAATACTTGTCTGTGGCGGGAATCGAACCCGCAACCCTGTGTTTGGCAGTCCGGCATGGTAACCATTGTGCCAACTGGGTCGTCAAATTTGGGTCTAAGACTACGGTTTGTGAAGATGTAGCTAAGGTTATTTTTGACGAATAGGTACACATAGTTCAAGGATATTATACTAGTTACAGTAAGTAAATATGGTTTTTGAAAATTTAGGTCGCGTTCAGATGACACGCGTTGACCACGCGCCCACCACGCGCATCACACGCGTTGACCACGCGTTGAAATTTGCTCTATACATAATTTGAGTCTTATGACACATCAATAGATCTCAAATTGCATTTCTGCAAGCAGGCGCGGGGCGTGCGCGAGGCGTGCGCGGGGCGGGGGCGGGGCGGGCGCGGAGTGTGGGCGTGGCGGGCGCGGGGCGGGCGCGTGGCGTGAGCGGGTGGACTTGATAAATGCAATTTAAGATCTATTGATGTGTCATAAGACTCAAATTCATCAGTTGGATGTAAAGTTAATCTGTATAATTTTTTTTTTTTTTAAACACACAAAAGAAATTAAATTACACAAATAAAAATTAAAAACAAAAACACAGAAAGGCACACATTACAAATAGACTCAAATTACATATAAAACAAATTTCAACGCGTGTTCAACGCGTGGTCAACGCGTGTGTTGCGCGTGGTGGGCGCGTGGTCAACGCGTGTCATCTGAACGCGCCCTAAGGATTCTGGACTTTTGAGATGATTAGAATAGAATAGAAGCCATTTATTTGCAACTATAATCTTACTAACACAGTGAGCCTATAGACTTCTACACAAATAAAAAGAGGAAAGCTGTTTGTAACTATCTGGTTCCGAAGCTACTGGACCGATTTTGATGAAGCTTGGTGGTATGAGGATAAATTGATTCTTTGGAAATAATATAGACAACTTTTTATTGGGATAAAAAGTTGTCTATATTATTATTTTTTTTTCGATCCTGTGGGACTATTGGGATAGTCCCACAGGATCGAGAGTTACGTGGGTGGGGTTACATTTTATAATTATTTCATCGATCACTCGAAAATGACTCAACCATTAAGATGATTCTATTTTTATTGATAAAGGGTAGGACCAAGTTGCAATTAAGATATGTTTTATTTATTCATTTGATCACAATCAGTGTTATTACAGTTTAGCATACGGCATTATAATTTTAGGTATTTCTTTAAACTTCTTTGTAGGAAACAAAAACTTAAATATTGGGAAATATCCGATTCGCCCCAAATCCGGGGGTTAATCGGATCAAACAAATATCAATGACAAATTTAATTAATTCTCATATTAATGACAAAATAGTCATTGGTAAACTATCTACAAATCAACATTTTTCTAATGAGATCAATCGATGCAAATCGCAAGTGCATGCTCCTTTAGCACCTTCTATATCAGTGCACTTCTCAGGAGACCGTTCCTCACAAACGATGCACTGTATCCAATACTTCTTTTTTGATGGATGTACAAATTTTTCAGATCAATAACTGCAGAGCTAGTCTCTCAATCTAAGCGTAGCTTTGTTCTTCTTCTTCATCATATTTTTCTTAGCCTCGCCTTTGCCGTTTTGTTTAAAGTTTTTCTTCTCTATTGCTCTTTTATTGTTTTTTTGCTTCATTTTTAAGAAGATTACTCTTAGTCTGAGGGGATGTTATTCTTATTCTGTGGGATGTTAAATGGAGGATTGGTTTCGTTAATGTTCGTGGCTTGTATGCGGTACTTTATATTTCTCAACAACCTGATGTAGTAAGTTGTTTTACCATTGCTTTATTGGCTGTATCTTACATACTGTCATGACGTGACCACTGACCCAGGCCAGTTTTTTACATAAGTACGTTCTAACCATGTTAAACAATAACCCCCTTATTCCAAAACGAGGTTTAAGGATAGTCCGAGATGTGGATTTAAACCTTAGATTTCGACACAGATTTACTCGTGAACTATAGTCTAAACACTATCCCTAAATAATTGATAGGGATAGTGTTCAGACTATAGTTCCTTATATAATCTATAGGGATAGTGTTTAGACTATAGTTCACGAGTAAATCAGTGTCGAAATCTAAGGTTTAAAGCTACATCTCGGACTATCCTTAAACCTCGTTTTGGAATAAGGGGGTAAAAGAATAACTAAGTAACAGAGCTTTTATTTACTGATCCGATTCGCCTCGAAGGTCATGATCCGATTCGCCACATATCAACGGAAACAAAAAAATATGTTTTATTAGAATATCCGTCACAATACCATCAAAAACCAAATGATTTTGCATAATTAGATTCATGGTCTTTGCGATGAATCCATTATTGAAACAATTAAACAAAATTTTGGCATGAAAAAGTTGAACATTGTAATGACGTACTTTAGATTTAGCGCAAAAAATGCGTTCACCACACTTTGTCATCACGGGCGAGCGTCACTGGCACTGAAGTGTGAGCGAGAATGCAATACTATAAAATAATGAGAAAAGATGCAGGGGGAAGGGAGGAAGCGATGTGCATCTATAGCTGCGTTCATTTACGTACGGTTTTTTAAATATTTTAATTTTACTTATTTTGATCCGATTCGCCCAGTGATCCGATTCGCCTCGGTCTACCTATTATTGTGTGAAAAAGTAGGCAGTATGAGACCCTCTTATCATACGTACGGCTAATAACACGGGTTCATACAAATTCTTAACGAAATCCTCAAGCAACGTATTCAAAAAACTTCAACATAATAATGATATTACCTAATAGTCTGAGATCCCTTTAAGGATGACCTTAATCGATCTGTTTAATGGACGAAAAGTATTTCGTCCATTAAACAGTCCAGGATGTTCATTATTTTTTTTTGCTTGTACACTTTTCACTGGTTTGGTCAGTAAACAAATTCCGTACTAATGAAATACATAATTTTTATTTTAACTTAACTTTGATTCATTAACCAGACCAGTGCAAATAACTAATATCGATTTACCTGCCTACCCACGAGTTGTGACAGGAAAAAATAGTCAATCTAACGTTTGCATATTTTATAGGCTTCATACTTTCTATTGGTATATAATTTGTCTCTTATACAAGCCAGTGTAAGGTTTAAAAACAAAACATTTTTTTATTAAATTTTAATATTTTTCTGGACTGAAATTTTTTAGGTCACCCAATATATTTTTTGACCTGTTTAATTTGATCTAAAATACCTAAGTACTTTTTATCTATAAACAGCTCTATGAAAGTTGTCCTTAAAGGGATCTCCGACTATAAAGTTATTAAAATAACTTGCCTGTATTCATTAAATATGCACGCGGGACTCAGACGTTGACTGAATACGGAATCAAAGGTTCTATTTAAGTTAGCTTTTAGATTTATTATAACTACCTACCAAGTTTCACTTGAAGATTTTGAAATTATAGTGGCACTGATTTACATATTCAGTCATTGATTGAGTGCCGGCTTTTCACAAGTGTTTTTTTCCAACAGACATTAAAAAAGGAAGAGGTTGTCAATTTGTCATGTTTACTAATTATTCCAAGAGATTGGTTTGTAAAAGAGGTCGTCAATTTGTCATGTTTACTAATTATTCCAAGAGATTGGTTTGGAAAAGAGGTCGTCAATTTGTCATGTTTACTAATTATTCCAAGAGATTGGTTAGTTATGGGCGTATATTATAGACTAGCTTTTGCCCGCGTCTTCATCTGCGTAAAAGTCGAAAATTGACCAAGGATAAATAGATAGATCGATAACTTTATTTGTACAACACAGTAAGGAACATAAAACATGATAATATACACAAAGCAAAGTAAAGTAATAGCTATAAAGTACAAGTTGCACAAATGGGAGGCCTTATCGCTGAAAGCGTTTTCTCCAACGAATTATAATAATAATAATATAATAAATCATTTATTTCAGGTAACAGCCTTATAAATAAGTACAGACCCATATAAAATATATACCTTACAGCCTAACATACATATAGATAATATTATAATTTTAAGTTAGGTTTTAGGGTTTTCTATTTTCGGTCTCGCCTCCCTATAGCGTCGGTATACAATGCCGGCGGGCCAGAAATCTGCCGAGAAGAACAAGTCCTTTAGCGTCGCTGGAATCCGGACAAAGCATTTTATATGTACCTATATAGAAGATAGAAAATGCTTTGTCCTGACTGACTCACGGTTCAACGCACACCCTAAACCACCGATCGTAGAGACGTAAGAAAAGATCTTCCGAAATTCTACCCCTTAGGAGATGAAATAGGGAGGCAAAGTTTATATGGGACAACGTGACTCCTTGGTCCTATTATCGCTTTCGACGCGGACGAAGACACGGGCAAAAGCTAGTTTATGTATAAAAAGACGCATTTCAGCGATTCATTTTGTTCTTAAATAGTGTTAATTTGTTGAACTTACGCTTGTAAGGGGAGCGTAACTAGTCTAGAATAGATGTCAAAACCTAACTTGACACCGGTGACCAATCACCAATCAATACTGATCAACTAAACTAATAAATACAAAACTCATTGATACTTTTCCCATAAAAAAAAGTTTCCGGTGTCCCCACCGGACAAATTGAGTTGAGTTGGTAAAACATTTTCGGCCGCTTAATTTATTGGTTGTTCCTACCTGGGCTTCCGGAGACTGAAGACTTTCTTTTTTACTCGCTTTTGCCCGGTTTTAAGGTCTTCTATGGTTTTTAGGTATTTTATGCGCTTGTATTTTTTTGTGTTATTAACACGTTTTTATTAGGTCGACCTTTATGTAATTTGAAGATAACTAAAGTTACTATGTTGTAACTATGTTTTGTTTAAAAAAAACCATTGAATTGTTTCCGTACCTCAAAAGGTAAAAAGGAACCTCTAAAAGCTCACTTTCATGTCTGTCTGTCTGTCTTTCTATCTATTTGTCTGTCCGTGTGTCACCACCGATTTTCTCAGGAACGGGTGGACCTAGCAAGTTGAAATTCACACCAGATACTAAAGTCTAATAGTCCGTATTATGTGTATAAATATCGAGGTCCTGAGTCAATACGATAAAAATATGGACTTGTAAGTACCAAAATTTACCTTAATTATCAACTTTTTTATATTTCGGTACCTATTTTCCCTTTACTTCTGCTGTCAGACCTTGTTTTTAACCAAAATTGACAGTTCCAGGTCAACCGAAAGTACCCTAAAAGTTTTGTTAAATACAAAACCACCTTCCGCCTTACTGCAGTCGAGCAATTAATATTCTAAGACAAGGAGCAGAAAAATTAAAAAACAAACAAGTGACAGAACAAAAATGAGCAATGAATAAATTAGTGTTTGACCTCAGGGCGCGCCTCGGGGGATAAGTTTCAGGCTGAAGCAGAGCTAGTGATGGGACGATAAACAACAACATCACGCAAATATCGATAAAATAAATAAATTAAAAATGTTTTAATTTTGAAGTGAAAACTTCTTTAGCGGCGTTGAGCACTTTTTCTGTAATGGGTATAAAATCTTAAACTCGCGTCAGGACACGTGACCTGATCGAAAAAGCGTAAGACGGATGGAGAGTAGACAGCTATCCCCTCTCTACGGCGCGGCGCGGCGAAAATGTATGCCTGGGCCTACTGTTTTTAATTTGGCTGCGAGTGTATTAAGACGTACATATGGTATTTTTTAACGGACGACTATTGACGGACGATAAATGTCGGACGACTATTGACGGACGACAAATGTCGGACGACTATTTGTCGGACGACTATTGACGGACGACAAATGTCGGACGACTATTTGTCGGACGACTATTGACTGACGACAAATGTCGGACGACTATTGACGGACGACAAATGTCGGACGACTATTTGTCGGACGACTATTGACGGACGACAAATGTCGGACGACAAATTTCGGACGACAATTTGTTGGACGACAAATGTCGGAAAACTATTTGTTGGACGACAAATGTCGGACGACTATTTGTCGTCCGACTATTTTTTTTTTTCATCTAAAACTCTTTTTGCGTATGTTCTCGCGACATATGAGATTTTACACAGATATACAGTTTTCACTTCTGCCTGCACTCCCGGAGTGCGCTGTTTTTTTTTTCTTGTTTGTTCCTGTGTTTCATTTTAGTTCCTAGATATTTTAAACCACTTGACTTAAAATTCTAATAAAACAAAAACAATGTCAAGCGTTGTTTTTGTTTTATTAGAATTTTTTTTTAAATATTATTTTTAATTTATTGTAATTCGTGGTTTTTTCTATAATAAATAAAAAATGTATCATCGCTACATAGTATAAAACAAAGTCGCTTTCTCTGTCCCTATGTCCCTGTGTGTGCTTAAATCTTTAAAATACAGTGTAATAATACAGTGTAAACTCCATGTAACGTCACTCGATTTAACGACAAACTCCCCAAAGCGTCGAAATCCCTGTGTTTTGGTTGGTTTAGCTTGTTTTTCATACAATGATACACTCTATTTGGCATTACACCCACTCTCAATAACGACAATTATATAATAAAAATTACTCTTTAAGTTGCCAATATTAGTAAAAACTATGCAGCTGTGTACGTATTTTGTTGCTTTGTTGTTCTAGCTCGTAATAAACTCATCTGTCGGCATCACCATAAATACCGAACTTTCTAAGAAATCCTTTCTTTTGTTTAATTGCTTGCACGTGTAGACTGTTGTTAGTAGGAGTCATAGCTTATCTATACGTTATCATATTCTTAGTTTCTTACAGACTTTCAAAATGTAAACATGGCAAGTAAGACAAAAATTTTTTTCTTTTTTTAATACAGATTTTTCTTCTTTCCATTTAACGACAACTCACTATAACGTCAAAATATGCACAGTTCCTTGAGTGTCGTTATATGGAGTCTACACTGTATTTCAGTAATAAGCATTCCTTCCCCTTTTTACCGAAGAAACAATTAATATAAAATACCAATTCTGGCAACAGGAAACTTTATTGGGTCGAGTGTCGAGTGTATTTTTTTCTTTTGACGTGACAACGTTTTATAAATTGGTTTGCCGAGTGACACTTCAAGAAACTGCGTTACGCTCCGCTGACGTTATGCGCTCACAATGAGAGCGAGTGAGAGGCACGCGGGCATGGTTAGCCCGCCTAAGAGCGAGAGAGACAGACATAAAAAGTGAAAGGCACGCGTCCCTTCCACTCGAGCACAGTTGTTGTCACGTAAAACTTTCGCCCGTATACCGACTTTACAGGCAACCAGTTTTTTTTTAATACAGATTTGTCTTCTTTCCATTAAACGACAACTCACTATAACGTCAAAATATGCACAGTCTCTTGAGTGTCGTTATATGGAGTTTACACTGTATTTTAGTAATAAGCATTCCTTCCCCTTTTTACCGAAGAAACAATTAATATGAAATATCTATTCTGGGTCTTTATTGGGTCGAGTGTCGCTTGTTGCCATCATCGCGATGTTTTCCTTCACCGATAAAAGTGATAAATGGCACGAGTGACGCGTTCACGCCTTCTCAATTCTATGTTTTTTTCCTTATATAAATATTTGTCTGGTTTATTGGCTTGTGGAGAGAGGCTGGCTGGCTCTGTTGTTATAAATCGCACTATGTCATAGATTGTTGAAGAGAAGCTTAAATATTGATTAAGTAGCCAAGGAAGAAAATCCGTTAATTCATAGGATTCTGTACATCAAACCCTTATAAGATCACTCTGTCTGTCTGTCTGTCCGTGTGTTACCACCGATTTTCTCAGGAATAAGTGGAACTAGCAAGGTTAAATTTATACTAGACTAGCGACCCGCTCTGGCTTCGCACGGCGATATTATGCATGTATTATACATATAAAACTCCCTCTTGAATCACTCTATCAATTAAAAAAACCGCATCAAAATCCGTTGCGTAGTTTTAAAGATTTAAGCATACATATGGATATAGGGACAGAGAAAGCGACTTTGTTTTATACTATGTAGTGATAGTGATACTGAGGTTTATAATCCCTATTGGGTGTATAAATCAAGGTCCTGAGTTAACATGAGCTTTACATTTTTGCAGAAACTTGTAAGTACCTGCTCATTGGTAGGCGCGATCCGAAGCCACACATCCTAACTTAGTTTTTAAGACGCTTCTATGTATCTCATGCTAATTGTACAATAATTCCAAATGAATAAAGAATTTTGATGTAATTTTTATTAAACAAGTTAGATTAGTTACAATCTCTTGCCTTATATCCGTTATTACAAATTATGACGTCATAATATATAAGACGTTATATCCACATTTGGTTTTTGCAAGTGACTCTTCTGACCGATTTCAAAGACGAACGTCACAAATGAACGCTTAAGTATTTTCATTTACTTAGGTACTTAATAAATCTTTAATAACTAGGTACTTTACTGAATTTTTTCTCTTAGTAATTTGCCAATTTTAATAAAGCTAATAAATAAAATGTTATGCCTCTCAACTTATAATTTCTTTGAAAATTATAATAAAGTTAATTACTACCTCCTACTTTTAAGTGAGTATTAAAAAAAATCCTTAACTTAATAAGTTACTTGTACTTGTATACGGGCTGTTTTCAGCAACCAGAGCTCTTTAGTTGGGTCTTTTTAGGGTTCCGTAGCCAAATGGCAAAAACGGAACCCTTATAGATTCGTCATGTATGTCTGTCTGCCGTATGTCACAGCCACTTTTTTCCGAAACTATAAGAATTATACTGTTGAAACTTTGGATAGGTCTTCAGAAATGATATTGAGGTTTCTAATATCATTTTTTTCTAAACTGAATAGTTTACGCGAGAGACACTTCCAACGTGGTAAAAAGTGCGTGTGTAACCCCCCTGTAACTTCTAAAATAAGAGAATGATGAAACTAATACATAAATATATGATATACATTACCATGCAAACTTCCACCCAAAATTGGTTTGAAAGAGATCTGGTAAGTAGTTTTTTTTAATACGTCATAAACCGTAAACCGCCATTTACCCTTCATTCATGTATTTTACCACTAGCGCCATCTATTTTTTTACATTAGGATAAAGTAGTCTTGCTTGCCCAGTACCTTCTCAGCTTAGTCAACCATGTCCAGATGATAGAACTTGTCAATACGTCTGGAGCCAACTAAGCCGCGGGTTTCAGCACGATGTTTTCCTTCACCGTCAGAGCAATTAGCGCACATAAATCTTCGTAAGAAAATCATTCATTGGTGCAACTAAGTTGAGAGGTTTTTATATACATTTTACTAACAATTCAGAAAAAGGTAATTTAATTTTCACTACTTATTTTCTAACACCTCATGTCGGCGCTCGGTGTTATGAGAGACGCGCACGAAGCGGAAGAAAAATGGGAACATCAACGTCACTATTCATAGCATTCCTTTCCCTCCAACAAAAATACAACTTTGAAAAAAAAATTTGGCAATTCACTCTTCAATATCTTTAAAAATTTGTTTGTGAAATATTTGAGTTTTGAACGAACTTCAAAAAAAAGTTTTTTGAACAAATTTCAAAAAGAAGTTTTTTGAACAAACTTCAAAAAGAAGTTTTTTGAACAAACTTCAAAAAGGTTTGCAACTCGTTGCCATTTTTTTACGTATTTTCTAATTCCAAGTATGCGCCTGCACACCACATTCATAGTACCTAGTTATAATTTAATTTTCTACTTTATCGATATCGATACCTACTTAATTCCAGTGTCCCATCACTACTACAAACATCAAACGCCACTCAACCCTTTCATCCGAGGCACCGCACTAGCGCACTACTAGGAAACTTACATCGTTACTCTAAACTCGAACTTTTCACTGACAAAATTATAAATTTTACAACGAAAAGGGTTCGAAAACTTTCGACATTTTTAAAGCATAAAAAAACTTTAAATAAAAATACTAAAACATAAATTATGCTAGAGCATACTTAAATTAATTGAAATATGGTAAATGCGGGTAAATAAGGGCAACCTACCACTATCATTTTATAAAAAACTTAATATTTCGTAAAAAAAAAAAATAAGGAAAACTACTAGGTATAAAACAGGTAATAATAATTGTAAAAATATTAATTGCTTTAATGTCAATCTGAAAAAAACTACATGGTAGGCGGAGTGGGGGGTGTTAGGTTTTATTTTCGTTACGGAATTTCTTGATTCGGTCGTCACGCTCAAAGCCCGCGATAAAAGCTATGCAATAACTTAAAAAAAGTTGCGATGTGTGGAATGTACTACAACTTCTTTTTTTCTCAAATATTTTGCATCGCTATCTAGCCCCAAGCTGAGTAACTACACTTGTGTTATGGGCTAGACAACGGATGTACCTAATACTTACTTTTCTTTTGTAAATAAATACTTGTAATACATATAAACAACCAGACTACAGACAAATATCTAAGCATAATTACTTGTCTGAGGCGGGAATCGAACCCATGCCGGACTGCCAAACACAGGGTTGCCCTGTGTTTGGCAGTCCGGCATGGTGACCATTGTGCCAACTGGGTAGGTTACTAAGTAGTATATCCTTTTTAAACTCACACGATTTGTATTCATAGTAATTATTTTCCCGGGTCTTAATCGCGTATTTTTTGTTTTTTGTTTAAGACCCGGGAAAATAATTACTATGAAGTAGTATATCCGTTGTCTAGCACCCATAACACAAGTCTAGTTATTTAGCTTGGGGCTAGATGGCGATATGTGGAATGTCCTGCAGTATTTATTAAAAAAAAAGAATCATCTCAATCGGTTAAGGCGTCTTCGAGTAGTAGGTAGACATAATACTTAATTAGAATTTAAATAACTCCCGACTTTTATCCCCTATTACTTTTCAACGGCTTAACCGATTTCAATCAAGCATAGCTTTTAAACACTCCTGACTAATTCACCTTTCAAACAATAGGAACAAAATCAAAATCGGTTCAACCGTTCGGGAGCTACGATGTCACACACACACAGACACGTCAAACTTATAACACCCCGTCGTTTTTGAGTTGGGGGTTAAAATACGAATTATGAACCTATTCCTTTTTAACCGACTTCAAAAAAGGAGGAGGTTCTCAATTCGTCGCGTATATATAATTTTTATCATGTTTGCCGATTACTCGAAAACGCCTGGACCGATTTGGAAAATTATTTTTTTATTTGAAAAAGGATAACTCACGGGTGGTCGCATATAAAATTGAATGAAGATCTGATGAGGATCTTCGGATCGATGAACAGAATCTCACCTCGAGAGTGCAGCAAATTGCTCATTTTTCTGTTTTTTTGGAGTCGGTTAAGGTGAAAGGGTACCTGCGCTCTCTCCATACAAACGTAGTCGACTGTTTCCTCCCTGAATAATGACACTAGTGAAAATATTTTTGGTGCATAAAACTTATAACTACCATGACCATGCCCGCAGGGGTTTTATACCCCTACCCATTATCCAGGGACAAAATAGTCGACTACGTTTGTAATAGTTTGTATGAAAAGAGCCTCCGGTACCCTTTCCTCTTAAAAATAAACATTAACGCAAGAAAAACCACAGAACGCAGCTAGTGTAAAGGCATTGCTTATATGGTTATTCCACAAAACAAAACTCCCAACAGCCCTACTAAAAAGTAACGGTCCATAATGTCTGAAATTGTCCTGAATTATGTGTCGTTTAAGCCCTTATAGTCTCGCGATTAAATAAACGGTAGCGATATAGAGTAGTTATCTATTGGCCGATATATCGTCTAACTGTTAAGGTGAAAGGGTACCTGCGCGCTCTCCATACAAACGTAGTCGACTGTTTCCTCCCTGGATAATGACACTAGCACAAATATTTTTGTGCCATAAAACCTATAACTGCCATGACTATGCCCCTATGTTTTGGTTTTTTTCATTTTCTAAGTATCATAGAAATTAAAATTAAAAAAATTAAAAAAAAAAAAAAAAAAAAAAAAAAAATAGGGGCATGGTCATGACAGTTTTATGTTTTATGCACCAAAAATATTTGCTCTAGTGTCATTATCCACGGAGAAAACAGTCGACTACGTTTGTAATAGTTTGTATGGAGAAAGCCCCCGGTACCCTTTCCTCTTAAGGCGAATATACATGACTATTGGTAACTAGCAGCGCTCTGCAATTTCACCCGCGTAACTCCCGATCCCGTGGGAATATCGAAATATAAAATAACCTATAGCCTTTCTCGACAAATGGAAATGGAAAAAAATAATTTTTCAATTCGAACCAGTAGTTTCTGAGATAAGCGCGTTGAAACAAACAAACTTTTCAGCTTTATAATATTGGTATCACTACATAGTATAAAACAAAGTCGCTTTTTCTGTCCCTATTTCCCTTTGTACGCTTAGATCTTTAAAACTACGCAACGGATTTTGATGCGGTTTTTTTTAATAGATAGAGTGATTCAAGAGGAAGGTTTATTTGTATACATGCATAATATAGCCGTGCGAAGCCGGCGCGGGTCGCTAGTATCATATACACGATGAATTGAAAACCTTCTCCTTTTTAGAGTTCCGTAGCCAAATGGCAAAAAAAACGGAACCCTTATAGATCCGCCATGTCTGTCTGCCGTATGTCACAGCCACTTTCTAAAAGTTGGTTTGAAATGGAGATTGATAGAGTAAAACATTTCATTCCATCAGAAAGTCTTTAGGCTGTTCCCGCCCGCGATTAAAATAACGGTAACGTTGTACATTGAAGTATTGTTATGGAGGGGTTTTAGTCAGATATGTGAGGGAAACGGCAATGTAGCACGTTTTGTGGTGTTTTTTCGACTATTACAGCTGGATAATGTTCTAACGTTGATATTAAATACAGTTCTGTTACTGTAAATGCGAGGGTGCGAGTATGTTAACATTAAATTGTCGATTACAGGGAGAACTGGTGATGATACAAAAGGATGTAAAATGTTGGAACGGACGCACTTCAGGGTCTTAATTCTGTAGGTCTTAGCGTGAACTTGATAAGGGTTGTTTTCTGCAACAATACCTCTTACTTACTAGATACTTTCATAAGGTTAGGTTAGTCAAGTTTTCACATACAATAAGTATTCTGTATCGTCATAACTTAATGAATCTACCCACATCTTGATTTGATGGTTACTTCACTATCATCACTATCACTACATCACTACATAGTATAAAATAAAGTCACTTTTCGCCGTCCCTATGTCCCTTTGTATGCTTAGATCTTTAAAAACTACGCAACGGATTTTGATGCGGTTTTTTTAAATAGATAGATGATAGATAATACATGCATAATATAGCCGTGCGAAGCTGGGACGGGTCGCTAGTAGATATATAAAACATTTCTTAACAAACATATATCATCCAGGTGCTCCAGGCCCAGGGGACGTTCCCAGTCTTCGTTAGCCATGATTAGGAACTAATGTATTCATTTTCCTCGATCAATCTCTTTGGGGATACCTATTTAAAATTTTTATGTCCCAACTGTCTCCTTTTTACGAATAAATATCCCAGTCGTCACCACGAAGGACGTCGCTAGCGGAGACAACTGGAACCTACTGATTATTTGGTACTTAATCAGAAATGTTTCTAAAGCCGAAATTATAAATAGCCCTTTTGTGTTGTATCACGCATTGTTCAGTTTGCTATTGTCTTCTTTGATTTGAGAGCGGTTCTTATAAAAAATATTGTATGATTCGTGAATTAACTTTTTATTTAAGGTAGGTAGAGATATTTTTAATTCGGAGAAAATGTTAGGTGCCTTCTTCATTTTCTTTTGTAAAAAGTTTAATCATGAAAGGACAATGACCACTTCCATAGAAAATGTGGCTTGCACTAAAAGAAAAGGTTGTCTGTAACGTCGGTTTACGGACGATAAATTTACGTGACAACGTCATCAGAAAACATTGATAACCATAGCAACAATAATACGTTGCAATGGTATTTGGAGAATACGTTACCTTGTCAATATTACTCACGTTCCCGTAACATGACTACGTTGCTATGGTTATCTACCATGTCGACACAACGTGAGTAGAACGTGACACTTTTTTTGTGAGTGCAGTACGGTGTTCATCGATTTATAAGACAATATCACGTCAAAAAAATATAAGTATCGTAATTTATCATTTAGGTTCAATAACAAGTAGAGCAAGGATCATAACAGTAAAATATAAGACGGCCAGGATATTTTCATGAGCTTTCGTTTCAATTGCATTTTGGTCGATTTATATTACTTGTTTGGAATGAATATAGAATATATTTATATTACTCGTACTTGCTTGGAAGTTATGGCAACTCAACTATGAAAAAGCGATCAAACAAAATGGAGAGTGTTGGATTTCAGTTTTCTATGATCATGAAGTATACTAAGAATAATGCACTTTTTATTAATTCATAAACTAAAATTATAATAAAATAATTTAAGTAATTAAAAACACTTTGTTCTTGGAAAAGCCAATAACGGGTCTAGTCCTTTATGTTCGCATGTAAGAATGTATCTTTATCTTTACATAGTATAAAACAAAGTCGTTTTTTCTGTCTGTCCCTATGTATGCTAAGATCTTTAAAACTACGCAACAGATTTTGATGCGGTTTTTTTAATAGATTGAGTGATTTAAGAGGAAGGTTACATGTATAATATTGCCTTGCGAAGCCGGGGCTGGTCGCTAGTATACTATAATTTAATTAAATACGATGTGAAACGAACTGTTAAAGATTTGCTTCAATTCTATAAAAACAAAAATATTTTCCCCTCAAAGCTTCAGAAAGTACTTTTTACGATAAAAAATAGAGACGACACGAATTCTAGAGGAATTCTGAAGAAACCCTTGTACGATTTGAATAATTCTTGAAGTGTCTGCTTTCATCACAACTTTCAGACGAAATATTTGCAAAAATAATAAAGAGGTCAGACTGGAATGTTCTCTGTAAAGGACTAATTTGTTTGGCCATTTTAAAGGACAAGAGAAAGGCGTACTGTTTTACCGTTTGTTACTAGTTTAAAATGTCGTAGCTTCGGAAAGTGTGTTTATTTATTGTAACGAAGTTCCTTATCGCGGGTTGGAGAGTGGGGACCTAGCCGAAAGCCGAAGATGTAACGCGTTACGAAAACGTAAAATGAAAAATCGTAAGAGAAACTAAACTCCGACTAAATCGTATACAGGGTGAATTTTTTATGTGGGCCTTCAGGGCTATATCCCAAACTATAAGAGATAGCGAAAAATGCTGAAAGGAGTTGCGTGCCCGATTTTGACAAAAACTAAAACTGTATCATTAGATTTTTGAAAAATTCATTATTCTAGCCAGGAATCAAACCTGTTGATTTTGCAAAAAAATAATCATCCTATATTTTTATACCAATAGATAGTCTTGCTGATAGAGATCAATTCTTGGAAACAAACATAGTGTGGCAAATCAAAGGAAATAGCTAATTTTTGTCGTCTTCTGTAATTTATAATAGTTTAGGATATAGCCTTGAAGGCCCACATAAAAAAATCATCCTGTATAATAATATCTCCCACTTATATGAACAAATAAATAAAAAAACGGTGCATTGACCTCGTTCCAGGTGGGGTTCCCGCGAAATAGTCTTTTTTGTGTTTGTATACTTGTTTGATCCTCATCACGATCAAGCGACTGGTCTGGTTTAAATGAAAATTAGCATATGGGAGGTTAGGAGAATTCCAAAATTCCAGCGGAATCGGGAGTTACACAGGTGAAACGGTAGTTACACTAAGTTATAGAGGAAAGTTTTTTTGGAACGAATTGGCTCCGAAACTACTGGACCGATTTTGATGAAACTAGGTCTGAGGATACATTGATTCATTGGAAGTAATATAGGCTACGTTTTATCCCGATATTCTTACGGGATCGGGATTTACACCGGTTAAACCGCGGAGCGCTTCTAGTCACTACATAGTATAAAACAAAGTCGCTTCCCAGTGTCTATCCCTAGTATGCTCAGATCTTCTCAGATCTTTAAATTACGCAACGGATTTTGATGCGGTTTTTTAAACAGATAGAGTAATTCAAAAGGAAGGTTTTGGTACAGTCGGCTGCATAGTTGCAGCCCTCGTTAGAGTTCGAAAATGACTAATAATGGAAAGTTTTCATTTTAATAATTTAGGTTTGATAAATTGATGAGTTAGAAGACTTTAAACTTCAACTAAAGCAGGTGTCTAGAATCTTGCTTGTGTTGAAAACATTCTAATAACAGCCGTTTTGGAGCTCTACGGTGGGTCTGCAATTATGCAGCCGACCGTGCATAAAACAAAACTACAACCCGTACGAAGTCGCGGGCAACAGCTAGTTATACTTAGGGCGCGTTCAGATGACACGCGTTGACCACGCGCAACACACGCGTTGACCACGCGTTGAAATTTGTTCTATACTTAATTTGAGTCTTAGGTATGGCACATTAATAGATCTCAAATTGCATTTCTGCAAGCAGGCGCGGGGCGTGCGCGAGGCGTGCGCGGGGCGGGCGCGGGGCGTGCACGTGGCGTAAGCGGGTGGACTTGATAAATACAATTTGAGATCTATTGATGTGTCATAAGACTCAAATTACATATAGAACAAATTTCAACGCGTGTTCAACGCGTGGTCAACGCGTGTGATGCGCGTGGTGGCCTCGTGGTCAACGCGTGTCATCTGAACGCGCCCTTATTCAAAAGATATTTTTTTTGAATTTATCTTTTTAAAGATTTTACCTCATGAATTTCTCTTCTATAAACTGTAGACTAGGTTATATTAATCAGCGTCAGTTAACCTTCGGTCCCAGACTACAATTTAATATACTCTGAGCTTATTTTAATATAACAACATGTGTTGGATGGATGCCAACGTCAGCTGTTTGCCTTCTAATGCATAAAAAACATGGCGGGATGTGGTAGCAATAACTTGTAGGTAGATGTAGAACCTTACCTTTTTTGTTTTTAGATTAGGAATAACTGCAGTATTTTCTTGTGGGGTTTTGATCGGGTATTTTTATTTACCTTGACGTTTCGAATATGTTATTTTTATAATTACATATGAATTGAATTGATTTTTATTTCAGGCAGAACCAATGTACAATAATACATAAACTGGCAAACTTATTTTAAATATTTGTTAAAATCACAAAAAAAAGTGCCATTTTGTTCTTTTATCTTTATATCTTACTAGCGACCCGCCCCGGCTTCGCACGGCTATATCATGCATGTATTATACATATTATAAACCTTCCTCTTGAATCACTCTATCTATTAAAAAAAACAGCATCAAAATCCGTTGCGTAGTTTTAAAGATTTAAGCGTACAAAGGGAAATAGGAACAGAGAAAGCGACTTTGTTTTATACTATATGTAGTGATTGCTTTTATTAATACTTTCTTGTCTTTTTAAGTACTTTTTCTTTTTGCATGGTTTAAATAGATTATAGATTCCCTTTTTTAAGGTTATAATTAGTAATTATCTAAAATCTTTTATCTTTATTATTATTTAAAAATGAATTTCTATTTTCCTTGGTAACGGCATCACGCGTGAACGGCTGAATCAATTTCGCTAATTCTTTTGACGTGACAACGTTTTATAAATTGGTTTGCCGGGTGACACTTCAAGAAACTGCGTTACGCTCCGCTGACGTTATGCGCTCACAATGAGAGCGAGTGAGAGGCACGCGGGCATGGTTAGCCCGCCTAAGAGCGAGAGAGACAGACATAAAAAGTGAAAGGCAACGCGTCCCTTCCACTCGAGCACAGTTGTTGTCACGTAAAACTTTCGCCCGTATACCGACTTTACAGGCAACCAGTTATTTTTATTGCGTTTGTTACTGTCGGGAGGATGAAAGAATAAGGAAGTTGCGCTGAAATATTATTACACGGATGAAACCGCGGGGCGCAGCTAGTTAAGAATATATTAAAACTATAATAACATCATTTTAGTATGATTTTCGAATATTATGTTGCTTAGTTTCGAACAAGAATACAATTCGTGTATTTTTAAAACAGTGTAGATAGCTGTGTAACGTATTTTACCTGTCTAGGTTCCAATCTCGTATACATTTCCAAATCACTACATAGTATAAAATAAAGTCACTTTTCGCCGTCCCTATTTCCCTTTGTATGCTTAGATCTTTAAAACTACGCAACGGATTTTAATGCGGTTTTTTTTAATAGATAGAGTGATTCAAGAGGAAGGTTTATATGTATAATACATGCATAATATAGCCGTGCGAAGCCGGGATGGGTCGCTAGTTTATTTATATTTCTCACATACGATACATAAATATAACACTTTATAGATCTTGGCGAAAAAAGTCTAGCAACCTCTATTTTCTTATTTATACTAATATTATTAAGCTGAAGAGTTTGTTTGTTTGTTTGATCGCGCCAATCTCTGAAGCTACTGGTTCGGATTGAAAAAATATTTTTGTATTAGATAGTCCATTTATCGAGGAAGGCTACTTTTTGTTTTGATATTCCCACGGGTTTCGGACTTACGCGAGTGAAACCGCAAGGCGCAGCTTGTGATTTATACTTATTTATTGTTTCAATGCACTCACCGTAGGTCCCAATCTCGTGATAATATCGGGTTAAAAAGCTTTATTTAATTTTTATAATTTAACTAGCGACCCGCCCCGGCTTCGCACGGCTATATTATGCATGTAATATACATATAAACCTTCCTCTTGTATCACTCTATCTATTAAAAAAACCGCATCAAAATCCGTTGCGTAGTTTTAAAGATCTAAGCATACAAAGGGACATAGGAACATAGGGATATAGGGACGGCGAAAAGTGACTTTATTTTATACTATGATGATTGTAGATACTATACTATGATGTTTACTATGATGTTTTAGTGATGATTGTAGCAAACTGATAGTGGACTTATGACGCATACTATACATATACCTACAAAAAATAGATACACACGTACATTGTTTATTTTATGTTAATTATGTAGGTACACCTACTAAAATATTTTCCTTTTCAGCCTACAACGCTTTAAAAAAATAATTTTCTTCAAAACATTAAAAGCAGCGTTAAAACACTGTTTTACCTGCACAGTACTGAAATTAATTAGAAAAATGCTCAGACACGCGAAATGTAACATGTCAAGAGAGCTTTTTTACAAAAATGCTGCGGTGAAATGTTTGAAGTTAAAATGTATGTGGTTAAAATGTGAGTACTTACATTGAAATTATTTCTTCAGTAGGCCTACCCCTTTCACGAGTCAATAAATAAATAACAACACAAATACAACAAAAGACGATCGATCCATCGTCTTTTGTCTTTGTTTCGATTGTCTGCGTACTGCGTACGGCAGCTCGCTGCGAACCTGCACCATCCACCGAGAGATGTCGCTGTTAACACTGTTGTACAGAAGTGAGTATCGTAGTTCGGCCGTTTGCACAGAGATGGCGCTGTTTTCAATATTGCATAGTAGTAGAAGCACAATAACTGTTAAAATCTCATCTGTCGCGAGAACGGCTGAAAATGCTCACCTACAAAAGTGCCCAACGCGCCATAAGAAGTTTTCACTTCAGAAATCAAAATAGAGTCAAAGGACGATCGATCCATCTATCTATACAAACCTACATTTATGTCAGTCAACAAAGCCAAAGTAGTTCTAGTTCAAACAAACGATAAACAAATGGTCACCACGCCTTCTACCTTGCAAATAAAATGCGATGAAGCTTAGCTTTTGTCATCATCACTCCCCTCATACCGAGTCCCAGCCGTGTGCATAATGGAGCTAACAACGTTTGCGACAAAATAACTTACAATTAAGCAACAAACCTGCATTATAGATAGAAGAAGATTCTTTGTTGTAAGCACATTTTAATAAGGTACAATCAACGTTCAAAAGTCCACCGCCGCCGTAACGTTTACAATCCTGTGCAGCACTATTTGAACATTATAACAACGTAACCTGTAAATCGATCCCACGTCAGTTGGTGTAGTGGGTGGTGGCTTATACCACTCACACAACGAAATACATAGCTAGCATATTGAAAATAATAATCACACTGAGTAGATACTTTTAATTCAAGTATTTATGTTTGTGTGTAACGTCGTAGAAGAAGGTCGTAAGTCCAATACTTGTTTATAGTATTATCGTTGCAAAAAAATGGAGACTTTTTTAAGGGTTCCGTACGAAAAAACGGGACCCATATGGGATCACTCGATTGTCTGTCTGTCTGTTTTAGTTTTTTGTCGCTGTCTTCGACTTCTATTGTAGATTAGTGTGTATATTTTATGTAGCTACGCCCCAAGAGCCGTATTAAGGGCGATTTAGATGTCCTCCTTGAAGAACGACAGCCATTTCTCAACAACTATCACTGTTCTCGTAATAAACTACCAAAATATGAGGGGATTTTTTGTTCGGAATATTTGAAAATATTTGCCGGTTTTTCGTAGAGTAAGGGCTTATTCGCACATCAGTCTGTTTTATCACGTAATGTGTTTCAATGTAAGAATTTTGGAAATATTAACTTTTTTTATTTAAGGTTTTGTATGCTGGAAAATTATTGTTTGCATCTTTACTCGTATATACAGGGTAATTGGTAACTATATGCAAGCGGTTGAGGGCTATGTCTGTGCACCTTTTACTTGAAAATCAGCTGTTCCTTACACGTAGAGGTCATTAACCTTAACATTATACTGATATACATTAAGTTTAATCTATTGTTTTAAGTCTGAATGATCTTTGTTTTAAAAATTCAGCTGTTTTTCGGATTTAAATAACCTCAAAATTTTCAAAGAAATGTTTTAATTTCCAAAAGTTGTAGAACAAAAGTTGTTTATTTAGGTGCACAGAAAGGGCCCTCAACCGCTTGCTAGTATAGTTACCAATAACCCTGTATAAAATTCAAATTCCTAACTTACTGATATATTAACCAATAGCTCCTATCATTAGACGGATCGAGTTAACTGTAACACAGAAAAAAGATTTCTTGAAGCTAAAAACAATCCTCTCCTTAGGCTATATTATGCATGTATTATACATACAAACCTTCCTCTTGAATCACTCTATCTATTAAAAAAACCGCATCAAAATCCGTTGCGTAGTTTTAAAGATCTAAGCATACAAAGGGAAATATGGACATGGACATAGGGACGGCGAAAAGTGACTTTATTTTATACTACTCGTATGTAGTGATAATCAGCAGTATTCTTGCTTATCTTACTTTATTCTTTTAAATTTCGCAAAATCGGCAACAATAACGGTCCAGTGAACTAATCTTCAAAGAAAATGGTCATTTTCCATTAAATTTGTATTGCAATAAAATCACCACTGTTTTGTTGAGGCTTTAATTTGACAAGCCGCAATTGACGAAGATTAAAGCTGCCATGTCGATTCGAATTAAATTATCAAACTGAATAATATATTCTGAATAACTGAATATTTTGTACGGCAAAATTAATTTGGGGTACGTATTAAGGGTTTTGTAAAAGGGGGATTTTGGTCATTAAGAGGATCACATACCAATCAATTGACAGAATTTTTGTTTCCGGGGCATACTTGTTTTCATCATTTAAATTGCAACAAAATATTACCTATGTAAATTAATACATACTTTGTGTTCTATTTATGTCTTATTATGATTGACAAATTAAAGTTGGGTGCTGAACTACCAGGCGATCATAAACTATGAAGAGGATTCATATAACTGAAGTAACTTATTTCGTGAACCCGCATAATTTTAATTGACTTGTTATGTCTTATTACTAAAAAAAATATTTTTAACTTTTATTAGTGAACATTGTCACATAGCGTTTGAATTTTTATTTATAACTATATTAGTGCTCCGCGATTTCACCCTCGTAACTCCCAATTCCGTAGAAATATCGGTATAAAAAGCCAATGTCAATCCCACTAAAATCAATTTATTATTTCATCATAGTAAATAGGTCCTGTAGTTTTGGATTTAATTCAATAACCAGTCAGACCTCTGCTCTTTATATATTTTAAAGTACCTATACCTATATTGCATAGCACAACATGCTGTTTGTTATCTAATAAATGTATTTTCATGTGATATAAAAATAAAAGCCTAGTTTATAATGACACAAAAAAAAACACTGAAATCGGATTAAGAGAATAAAAGAACTATACTTATTTCATTTTCTATGGAAAAGTGCGTGGTTATGTAACTCTCTTAAGTGTTTTATAAAAGGGGATTTGTGAATATTAAACGCTGATTTAGACAATAATTTAAAAGCTGCTATCCCCATGGGATAGATTAATTTGGGCAAGTGGGATTTCGTTGTCAAAGTATCATAATCCTCTTTGACAGACGCTCATAATACACCTATTTCGTTTCAGATTTATGGACGCGACACTTGTACGGTCGAAGTCAGAATTGCAGATCCACCGTAGAGCTCCAAAACTGCTATTATTAGAATGTTTTCAACTCAAGCAAGATTCTAAGGTCTTGCTCAAGTTCAAGTTTGAAGTCTTTGAACTCATGAATTTATTTTTTTATTGTTGTTTAATGTTTTTAATGTATTGTAATTTTCTTTTCCTTTATTTTTTTTTAATTGTAATTTGGTATGGATTTTGTTTTGTGTAATAGATAAATTTTTATTACTGACTGAAATTAATTTATTAATCACAACATAGTATAAAACAAAGTCGCTTTCTCTGTCCCTATATCCCTATGTATGCTTAAATCTTTAAAACTACGCAACGGATTTTGATGCGATTTTTTTTAATAGATAGAGTGATTCAAGAGGAAGGTTTTTATGTATAATATATGCACAATATAGCCGTGCGAAGCCGGAGCGGGTCGCTAGTATTTAATAATTATGAATTTATTAGAATAAAACCATTCCAATAACCACCTTTTTTATACCTAATTTTAGATCTCTAGAAAAAAGAAAGAGAAGATTTTTATTAAACAGCTTTAACCTTAAACTTAACCATAAAAGACATTAAATTTATTAAGTTACAATGAACAATATAAACAAACAATAATAAAATAATAACTAAAATAGATAATAAGTCAAAAGATAAATAGTATAGGTAAAATAGATAAAGAGTCTCTCTGGTGGGTCTGCAATTCTGACTCCAACTGTACCTATATATTTCATCATAGACGAATAGTAATAATTTGTCGATAATACAGGGTTATTGGTAATTATACTAGCAAGCCGTTGAGAGCTACTTCTGTGCACCTAAACAAACAACTTTTGTTCTACGACTTTGGCAAATACGAAAAAAAAGTGAAAATTTTGAGGTTATGTAAATTCGAAAAACAGCTGATTTTTTAAAACAAAGGTCATTCAAACTAAGAACAGTATATAAAACTTAAAAAATAAGTTAAATTTTAAGGTTAATGACCTCTCCATGTGAGGAACAGCTGATTTTCAGGTACCTAAACCTAACCTCAAAATTTTCAAAAACTGTTTGAATTTCCAAAAGTCGTAGAACAAAAGTTGTTTGTTTAGGTGCACAGAAGTAGCCCTCAACGGCTTGCTAGTATAATTACCAATAACCCTGTATATTAACACTACTTTACGATCTATTCGTAACAACATGTTATTGCTGATTTGTTCCTTATTTTGTTTATAAATATTGTATTTTTAAGGCTATTAATTTCCCAAATATTCAAAGAAATCGGGCATATTTAGGTTTTATAATCTAAACCTACTAATAAAAAGATATGAAGTCACTGCTAGTATTCCGATAAATTGGCGAAATAAAACAAACGATCTGACATTCATAAAAGACAAGGGGCCCCTGTCAAAGTTGCTCCATTTCCTGGGCCTAAGTACGTCCCATCAGACAGTCTAGATGGTATTAACAGTGCCAGGAACTTTAGTTAGTACCTACTGTAGTTTCTGGGACATAATATAAGATGGAGTAGACTATTTCCAGCACATACACCATATTTTGACGACCCACTTGGCCCAATGGTCACCATGCCGGACTGCCAAACCGAGGGTTTTGGGCTCAATTCCCGCCACAGACAAGTATTTATGCTTAGCTATTTTTCTGTGCTCTGGTTGTTTCTATGTAGGTATTATAAGTATTATATTTGTACAAAAGAAAAGTATATAGGTATATATCCATTGTCTTGCACCCATAACACAAGTCTAGTTACTTTGCTTGGGGCTAGATGGCGATGTGTGAAATGTCCTGCAATATTTATTTATACCACCGCCGCCGTCGCCGTTTTTTGTACTCCGCTGAATAAAAAATATTTTAGTACTTAGGATTTTACTTAAAAAAATGCAGACGAAATCGCGTTGCACAGTTAGTATTTCTATAAATTGGTGAAATAAAACAAATGACCTGACATTCATAAAAGACAAGGGGCCCCTGTCAAAGTTGCTCCATTTCCTGGCCCTGAGTACGTCCCATCAGTGGCCCTAACTAGTATGACTGATGACGGTTCAAATCGCAAAATATATGGAAATGTTATTGTTAGGGGAACAATTTACAATTGAAATATTGTTGGTGTATCGACAGGACGGGATGATAGATCTCTTTGTTAACTGTTTAGTGGTTTATATGTTACCTTCTGAAATCGACAAGACAAAATCAGCCTAACCTAACGATGAATATGACATGTCCATTCAAAACTTTTATCACTACATAGTATAAAATAACGTCACTTTTCGCCGTCCCTATGTCCTTATGTCCCTTTGTATGCTTAGATCTTTAAAACTACGCAACGGATTTTGATGCGGTTTTTTTTAATAGATAGAGTGATTCAAGAGGAAGGTTTATATGTATAATACATGCATAATATAGCCGTGCGAAGCCGGAGCGGGTCGCTAGTAAAGAATAAATTGTGCGGTAAGGCGTACTATGATACCTCTTCGTACCTTAGTGATAAGACTCCATGGATGTTACTTTAATTGCTCCATTTCAAATAATACCTTCAAATATTGAGCTTTGTGAGCGTGATCACATGAAGAAAAAACCCATGAGTTTCTTGTGCCTTCTTCTCATTGGTGGGCGCGTTCCGATGGCACACATCTGAACTTAGTTTTTAAGACGATTCTATGTATTTTAAGACGTTCTTTGACTTTGACAGCGCATACTTGTGAACGGCACAGCACTATGGGCATAGAGGGTGGTTCGTATTTAATTCTACAATTATATTTTTTTTGACTTGATAACGTATATTATTATGGAATACCTGCATTAACAAAAAAATGTCACGGTAATATTGAGTGACGTCATGCTAACTTAGGAAACAGAGTATTTAATTACAATTATCGCTCATTTGGGCTTGTGTTATGGTGACGAGTGACGAATAGAAGACTTATATAAAGGAAAAAATATATATCTACCTAAATGAAAAAAAAAATCAAACAAAATGAAAAAAAATTTTTTTCAGAAGTTAAATGACGTTGGCATCCGCTAAGAAACGATTTAGAAAAATCAACCTCTACGCAAACGAATTCGCGGATAACAACTAGTCCAAAATACGTATTTTAATCCCGAATTTGTGTTCGTACATAAATTAACATTTACAGTGGATTTCCCGCGTGTTTATCTAAAAGCTATCTAAGACTTTTGTTCAGCGTTTGTAAAAGACGCCCCGAGTGTTTTAACAAATCTCTTTTAGAACAAAATATGTGGGATTAGGGTTGTTGGAGTGATGGATCGAATTTATTTTCTCCGGTCATTTTGTAGCCGGATAGCTTTCCACATTATGAATGAATGTCATTTATTTGCATAGTACAAAGATGTCACTTAAACCATTACAGTTCAACATAATATTTTACCAGAACTTTTTTGGCATGCAAATATTTTATATTAATTGAATATTAAGTATTTAATTAAAAAGGTACTAAGTATAATTTACATTGAAACATATAAATATAAATATTGCAAGATAATACACACAGCGATATCTAGCCGCAAGCTAAGCAATTAGGCTTGTGTTATGGTGGCCAGACAACCGATAGAATTATAATATTTTTCTTTTGAAAATACATAATATGAAAAGTCAGGGTAGCCTTCATAATTACTCCATCTTGTACCAATTTAGGAAGTGGACAAAGTAAGGGTTAAGTATAATGTCATCCAATGACAACCGGTATTATTTATACACTACAAGTAACTAGATTCACGTAGTTTTCAATGAAACACTTAGTTAACATCATAATATCTCAAATTAAACATAAAATAGTATGATATGGACGCCCGTCCTGTTCGCTAAGCATTCTAATAATAATAATAATAATAATAATAATAATAATTCTTTATTTCAGACTCACGATCCATATTATTATGACGTTATCTTAAAAAATATATATAAAAAATAAGTAATATACACAATACCTACGTATGTACCGAAACTGGGTAGCTCTTTTATGTTGTCCGGAAGACTAAGTTCGACCATTTTATATAGGTCTTCGTCAAAAAAATTCTGTCTGCCAGACTCCTTATAATGTTGTTCTTACACCTGCCAACTCTGTTCATAAACGACACAATTCTATGCCTCTGGATTGCGTTAAACGTATTCATGCGAGCGTCCAAGAACATACCCGTAGCGCTGCAGTATCTCGACAATCCCATGAGTTGCCTAAAGATGTTGTTATAGGCAACTCTAATGGCATTGTGTGCTTTAGTTGTGTAATTCGTCCAAAGTTGACAGGTGTAGAACGTCTGACAATAAGATCTAAATAGTGTTAGTTTCACGTCAGGAGAGGCTTTGCAAAATTTTCTTATTAACATATTTCCTACTGTACATAGAGCCCTCCGCTGTCGTTCTATGTCTGCATCATCGCTTTTATTGGCAGTCACAATGTGGCCAAGGTACTTAAACTCCTCAACCACTTTAACAGGCTTACCATCAACAAAGACACCTGGTACGTTGTCTGGTCCCTTCCCCGATCTGAATATCACCATTTCTGTTTTTTTGGCATTATAATTCAGCGCATGCTCTTTGGCGTAACGTTCGCATATAGAAATTAGCTTTCGTAAACCCTTGATGGTCGGACTGAGCAGCACCATATCGTCAGCATAGCTCAGGTTGTTGACGTATCTGCCATCAAACCTGAGCCCGACCGGGGTGCTGCTCAGTTCGACAATCAGATCATTTATATACGCATTAAACAGATCGGGGGAGGTGAGACCGCCCTGTCTCACTCCACATGATAGCCTAAAGCTGTCAGACTGCTCCTGGCCCCACCTGATGTTATTTGTTTGGTTCCTGTACCAAAAAGTGAGCAGGTCTACAACCTCAGGCTCTACGCTCGTGTTCCTAAGCTTTTGCCACAGTAAATCGTGTCTTATGGTATCAAAAGCACGGCTCAAATCTAGAAAACAAGCATAAACACTAGTGCTGTTATCATTATATTGGTTTACCACTTGCTTCAACGAAAAAATCGCCATATTCGTCGACACATTCGTTCTGAAACCAAATTGGCCGTCATCAATTTCAAATGTCATTTTAGCGTGAATGACACGTTCAAGCACCTTGGCCACAACGGTAGCCAAAGAGATGGGCCTGTAATTGGCCACGCTCGAGATGTCACCTGTTTTGTTCTTTGGTATAGGAACCACTAGGGTTCTTATCATGTCGGCGGGTAAGTAGGAGTGCCTCACACAAAGATTAAAAAGCCGCGCCAGGACTTCATGAACATACTGACCCGCATTCACTAAATGTTCTATACTAAGCCCGTCGTGTCCCGGAGACTTCCCTCGCTTCATATGTTTTAGTACTGTCGTTATATTTTGTTTCGAAGTAATATTTTCGGTACAAGTCTCCGAGACGCGACAGGGACTCTCGGCCCTATTATCTTGTGATATATTTGCTGTCGTACTATTATCTACATTAAAAAAGTTCATAAATATATTTGCTATTTTCTTTCTATCGTCTTCACCTTCTACGTTTATTGGTAATGTAATTTTATCATTAAGTTTCTTTGTCTCTTTCCAAAACTGTACAAAGTTACTCGCTGAGTGATTGCGAGCCAGTATGTCCATTTTGATCTTTTCTTGATTGTTTTGTAGGTACTTAAGGGCGGCCTTAAACTCCCTGCGCGAAGCACACATATTATCATAATAGACTCCCGAACGCGGCCTACCACAGGACATCCACTGCAACATATGTTGTCTAGCATTCAAGTGTGCCTCCCTGACGTGAAAGTTCCAACCTGTCAATTTTCGATACTTACGTTGTCTACAATTAAAACTATTCTCAGCGGCCGATTTAAAAACATCCACAACATCAAAATATAATTTGTCAATCTGATTAAAATGATAAGATTTGGTACATTGATCATTAAAACAGTCAGAATATTTCATATTAAAATCATTCAAAATGTTACATAATTTGTCATTACATTCCTTGTTATATACATTAATTTGCTCTTCGTCCCTTACGCCCCATACATGCTTTAACTGTAAATGACTGTCCGATTGTATACATCTCTTAGATATAATAGAATTAAAATTAAAATTAATGACTAGCGGTAAATGATCGGACCAGTATGAGCCGTACTTAATACCTACGTCTGTCACCAGAGCGGCAGCCGCATCAGTTGCGATGCAGTGGTCGAGCCATCGACACGTACCGTGCGCATCGCTAATGTAGGTGTATGAGTCTCCGGTTAAGCGCTCGTAGTCTATACACCTCAGTGACTCATCGGCACAATAATCCTCCAGCTCTTTTCCACAACCGATAGAATTATAATATTTTTCTTTTGAAAATACATAATATGAAAAGTCAGGGTAGCCTTCATAATTACTCCATCTTGTACCAATTTAGGAAGTGGACAAAGTAAGGGTTAAGTATAATGTCATCCAATGACAACCGGTATTATTTATACACTACAAGTAACTAGATTCACGTAGTTTTCAATGAAACACTTAGTTAACATCATAATATCTCAAATTAAACATAAAATAGTATGATATGGACGCCCGTCCTGTTCGCTAAGCATTCTAAGATGGCCGCCCCGATCCATTGACATTTGCGCTTCGCTAGATTGACTGATAATAGAAATCATAAGCTTAGTCAATCTGGCGGTTGACTAGGCTTATGGTACGCCGTAGTATTTAATTGTTTATCTATGGGTACCTACGCCGTGACGTACACACAATAACAAATACTTACTTAATTGTTTATGGAAACAAATATCTGTATACTCATTATACTTATTTGAAGGCGGAATCGAACCCATAACCTTCTGCGTCACAGGAGGTGATCGCTCACCGAGTTACTGATCTCAAAATATTACCAAATACCTACCTATATTAAATATTTAGTTTTAGATTAATATTCGGCTTTTTCTATCCGACAGAATTCACTGGAGCCTACAAATCCCATCCCTAAGCATTACCCTCCACACTCCCAACGGATATGATATAATTTCAGTGGGTACTCGTGCGTGAAAGAGAGACGAGATAATTTTTACATTCCACTGAAATCTTTCAGAGATTTGAGCAATACGTAAATCGAGTGTTGGATTAAATATAACAATTTACGCGGTTTTTAGACTAACAGTAAAATGGATCAATCTCGAAGTTTCTTATCGCGGGTTGGCGTGGGAACTAGCCGAGAAAAAATGTAGGTACGTTACGAAAACGTGAAACATAATGTAAGAGAAAGAAAGAATTAAGGATACCGCTAACCAATCTCCCACCTGTGTGTGTATACCTATGTATATGAAAAAAAATATAGGGAAGTTAAGGGATTTCGTTCCAACTTGTGGCCCGCGTTTTTTATTACTTAGGATTAGGATATAAAAGACTCATAAATAAATCAGTCAAACCAAAGTTTCAGTCATCCTAACTACTTTTAAAAATCCGAAAATTTGTTAATTTGTTTGTTTATAGCCATGACTATGCCCCTATGTTTTGCTTGTTTTTTTTCATTTTGTAATTATCATAGAAATTAAGATTTTAGAAAAAAAAAAACAAAGGTGCCTGGTCATTGGTCATGGCAGATATAAGTTTTATGCAATAAAAATATTTGCTATAGTGTCACTATCCAGGGAGGAAACAGTCGACTACGTTTGTATGGAGAGAGCGTCGGTACCTTTTCCTCTTAAGAAGCATAAGTTAAGTACATCCTCTTTTGTTCTGTCATCCGTGGATTATTTACTAGTAGGTTAGATATATCTACGATTATACGTACCTAGAAGGTACTTATTTATTCTCACGCACGCTCCATCCTAATGGCCGATACAGCAAATACGTAAATCAATCCGCTAGCCTTCCGTGACGTCGCTATAAATTACTTGAACCAACGGTTTAGCTAGATCTCTATTTATTTTCGGTATGGCTAGACTAAGGGCGCGTTCAGACGACACGCGTTGACCACGCGCCCACCACGCGCATCACACGCGTTGACCACGCGTTGAACACGCGTTGAAATTTGTTCTATATGTAATTTGAGTCTTATGACACATCAATAGATCTCAAGTTGCATTTATCAAGTCCACCCGCTCACGCCACGCGCCCGCGCCCGCCCCGCGCCCGCCACGCGCACGCTCCGCGACCGCCCCGCGCCCGCCCCGCGCCCGCCCCGCGCCCGCCCCGCGCCCGCCCCGCGCACGCCCCGCGCCTGCTTGCAGAAATGCAATTTGAGATCTATTGATGTGTCATAAGACTCAAATTATGTATAGAACAAATTTCAGAGCGTGTTCAACATGTGGTCAACGCGTGTGATGCGCGTGGTGGGCGCGTGGTCAACGCGTGTCGTCTGAACGCGCCTTTAGGCTAAGCTCTGTTGAGAACGGATCGATGTGTGCGGAGTTGGCCTAGTGTAGGTAACTAGACTTTTATTAAGAAGGTTGTGAGTTCGAGGCCTGGCCGGCTGTGCCAATGATTTTTCTTAAAGATTTTTGCTCTTTCGGAGAAGGAAAATATCGTTCCTCTATCCTCTATGCCACAGCCGTGGGATTTATATATTTACTAGCTTTTGCCCGCGACTTCGTCCGCGTAGAAGTCGAAAATTTTAAGTAGATTGGAACAAGGAATCACGTTGTCCCATACAAGCTTTGCCCCCCTTTTTCATCCCCTTAGGAGTAGAATTTCGGAAAACCTTTTCTTTTCGGATGCCTATGTCATACAAAGAACACACCCTCCAAGTTCCAGGTCTCTACAATCAGCGGTTTAGGCTGTGCGTTGATCCGTCAGTCAGTCAGGACAAAGGATTTTATATGTTTGTAGAGATAAACGAGAAAATCACTCACTCACTGTGATACATACAAGTGTTAGGAGTCTCAAATAAAGATGGCAAGGTAATTAATACTTAAGCATAAGACGTATAACCAATAGAAGAAAAAAAATGTTTTTTTTTTTAGATTATTGATAGTATTTTGTAAACAAGATGTGAAAAAAAAGATAATATTATAGGCATATACTTTTTTGTTCAAGTTTTAAGATGAGAAGCTATTTTCTTTAAATTTGCCAGACTACGTTTGTTTCCAGGAATTGATCTCTACAACACTATCGATTGGTACAAAAATATAGGATGATTATTATTTTGGAAAATGAACAGGTTCGATTTCCGGCTAGGGTAATTACTTTTTCAAAAATCTAATGATGCAGTTTTAGTTTTTGTCAAAATCGGGCACGCAACTCCTTTCAGCATTTTTCGCTAACTCTTATGGTTTAGGATATAGCCCTGAAGGCCCACATAAAAAATTCACCCTGTATTTTATACAATTGAATCGTGTGGTGTTGTGTTATTGGAAGTATCCTTGCCGCCGACCTCCAACACCCCGATATTAAAGTCACGAGTTTTTCATTTTTTTTATCAGCATCTAACGCATTAACATATAAAAGAAATTCTAGAACCTATAACCTCCTTGCAAACAAGTAATTTTTGTTTGAAGTTTTGCCATTATTCTTTTGCATGAGGGTTCCCTAAAGGACGTAGGTGCTCGCTAAGACGTAATTTTGCGAAATTAGACACCTAAATGGGTTAAAATAGCTCTATAGATATCCCACATGTGTTCCCTGGGTGGTCTAAAGGTTTTAGGCTTTGTGGCTTGTTATCGTCAAGTGGACTTGTCCGTCTTCCGATACATAAGCCCGGTGCAGCCACAAAAGTAGGACGAGTCGGGTAAGTTTAATTCGTATTTCTCGAAGGCTAACGTTGTACTTATATGTACCTACTTGTACTTGTATACGGACTGTTTTCCGCGATTAGACCCTTTTTAACTGGGTCCTTTTCGCGTGAAAATGGAGTAGACTTGCCCAGCACCCTCTCACCCTCTCAGCTTAGTCGACCATGTCCAGAGGAGAGAACTTGTCAATACTTCTGGAGCCAACTAAGCTGTGGGTTTCATCACGATGTTTTCCTTCACCGTAAGAGCAATGTCAATTAATACATTAGTGCACGGCCGGCCTGGATTCGAACCCACGACCTTCAGAATAAAAAAAAAAAAAAAAAAAAAAAGTCGAGGTATAAAAGTCGAGGTATCTACCACTAAGCCAACACCGCTCCTCACTCTTACAGCAATTCCAAAAATCGTTCAAAAACTACTAAACCGATTATTCGATTTAAGGCTAACGTTTATTTGGGGTTCTGGGTACCGGAGGCTCTTTCCATACAAACTATTACAAACGTAGTCGACTGTTTTCTCCCTGGATAATGACACTAGAGCAAATATTTTTGGTACATAAAACTTATAATTGCCATGACCATGCCCCTATTTTTTTATTTTTTTTATTTTAATTTCTCTGGTAATTTGACCTTAAGCCTTTCACCTTAAGTTGCGACTGTATAGGCATCTTTTAGGTAGGCATGTTACAAAGTCAAAAGTTACAGTTTGTACAAAGATTACATAGAAAAGTCTTAACAACTAAGTTAGGATATGTGCCTACGGAACGCGCCCAGAAATCGTCACTTACCATTGGTTGAGATAGTGGTCAAAATAATAAAAATTCGTTTAAGATCAGCGTCGTATCGGCAACTATCGGTTTCTTCAAAGCCTTCAAATACATCCTCCTGTAGCTCACTAATATGTATTTAATGAAGGTATACACCCTTCTATTTTAGCGCATTGCAGAGGAATTCTGGACCAATAATAAATTCAACTTCGAGGTTCTCTAGAGGGATGCTTTAATTGATGGAAATCAGTATTTTTTCGTTACGAATATTGCATTAGGGTGTTTATAAGTTGGAGGCAAAAAAAATAATTTTAATCGAAATGATTTTACTTAATTAACACAGCAACTTTAATTTTACGTTTTCAGGGCCCTGTAAAGCTTGGCACATGGTTTTTCTAGATGGTTTAGGCTTTATAGGCTTGCTCAGAACCTATAGGTATATCAACCTCTGTATTGTTCCATATTGTTTGGTTTTTTTTAGCAGGAATTAAGAGGAAATGGTACCGAGCGCTCTCTCCATACAAACGTAGTCGACTGTTTCCTCCCTGGATAATGACACTATAGCAAATAATTTTGTTGCATAAAACTTATATCTGCCATGACCATGCCCCGATACCACGAATATGGTTGTTTTTTTTTTCTTTTTTTTAATCATTTTTTCTATGATACTTAATGAGAAAATGAAAAAAAAACCAAAACATAGGGACACAGTCATGGCAGTTACAGGTTTTATGCAACAAAAATATTTGTGCTAGTAGGCCAGGGAGGAAACAGTCGACTACGTTTGTATGTCCTACTGTCGTAAAGGTAAAGAAATGCTTTGTATTGTTATACACTTCGAAACACGATTAGAGTGATTTGCCTCGATAGAAAAAATCTTGAAAATCGTAAAAAAAACGTTTTTTTTTAATTTTACCGCGATTATAAAGAAAAATCAAGTACAACACTTATATTTTCATAAACCTCACATCAAATTCCATAGGGCGGCCAACATAAATTGTTCTTATATAGGTACTAGCCTTAAGGTTCCGCTGGTCGATCGTGTTTTCCATACAAATGAATTTAGAGTGTTATCCATTTATTCTTTAGGGAATTTGAAAAAACAAAAGTTAAATCTACATAACAAGTCTATATCCAGCCCATGTAGGCGACGAAATAGACAAATTATATTTAATTTAATATCAATATAAATAAATCAATATAAAATATATTTAATTTAATATCAATATAAATAAATATAATTTGTCTATTTCGTCGCCTACATGGGCTAGATATAGACTTGTTATGTAGATTTAACTTTTGTTTTTTCAAATTCCTTAAAGAATAAATGGATAACACTCTAAATTCATTTGTATGGAAAACACGATCGACCAGCGGAACCTTAACTGATAGCTTCAGGGCAATTCCTCCCAATTTAGTATAACGAGTATAATTCGGTCAAATTATTGATATGTATAGCGTGTATTTGAATAACGATAGCTGATAAGTATTGTAATTTTTGTCGTAAGAAACTTAAATAGCTAATTTCGGTTGTGCTCATCTTGGTCGATCTTTGGTGGGTATAAGAAGATACCATGACGTGCTTTGCTTCTTAATTTCATAATATTTAGAGAGATATTATGAAAAACCGGCAAGTGCTAGTCATACTCAGGCACGAAGGGTTCCCATATGATCGATACACATCGAGCAAAAAAACCATTAAAAAAATGTATGTCATGAACATGATAATAATCATGATAATAGTTTTTGATACGCGGCGCGTGTAGGTATTTTCAAAAATGATCCGTATCGTGCGATAGAGAGAGTTTAAGTTCGGACGTAATTGCCTTCATTTTGCTTTAAAATAATGTTGCAGGCCGTAACGTTTTTACCCCCCTTATACTTCACAAAATGAAATAAATTTGGTAAATCAATTTATTTAAAATAAAGGACATTTTCAAAAATTATCAAAATCGGACTTCGATGGGGGGGAAAACGTTACCGCTTTTTGTATATTTTACAGCCTCACACTGGTCTTAAAACATATTCAAAATAAGTATAATTACTTTTTTATGTTTTTAGTAGGTAGGTATTTGTTGTTAGAGCAGCAACAGCAATACCTACATCATCTGTAAAAATTTCAACTCTATAGCTATCATAATAATATGGTTCAGGAGATACAGCCTGAAGGCCAATTCTCGTAAATAACATTGTTTAAATTACATTTCAATATCATCCCGATTGCATTTCGATTGCAAAAGATACCTTCAAAGTCAGTTTTTTTATACAAAAAGCTAACTTTGAGGGTATTTTGAGCTACTTTGAGGGTATTATTTTGTGATCGAAATAAATAAATAAATATTGTAGGACATTCCACACATCGCCATCTAGCCCCAAGTTAAGTAACTACACTTGTGTTATGGGTGCTTGACAACGGATATACTACTTATATACCTTTCTTTTTTGTAAATATATACTTATAATATATAGAAACAACCAGACCACAGACAAATATCTAAGCATAAATACATGTCTGAGGCGGGAATCGAACCCGCAACCCTGTCCGGCATGGTGACCATTGTACCAACTAGGTCGTCAAATGCAATCGAAATGATATTGAAATGTAATTTGAACAATGTTATTTACGAGAATTGGCCTTCTGGTGACAGACAGACGGATGGCCAGCCGGACGGACAGCAAAGTCTTAGTAATAGGGTCCCGTTTTACCCTTATGGGTACGGAACCCTAAGAAACGGCTTACAACGTCCTTGATGTCAAAGTATCAAACTAATTAAAATAATATTAATCTCGTGGTTATTAAAATTTAATTTAATTTTAGATTACCGTCTAAATTTTAATGCATTATGCACAAACTCATACAAGCCGCCTTAAATATTAATGTATCACTATCATCACTACATAGTATAAAACAAAGTCGCTTTCGCCGTCCCTATGTCCCTATTTCCCTTTTTTTTTTTCCTTAAATCTTTAAAACTACGCAACGGATTTTGATGCGGTTTTTTTTAATAGATAGAGTGATTAAAGAGGAAGGTTTATATGTATAATACATGCATAATATAGCCGTGGGAAACCGGGGCGGGTCGTTGAAATTGTTTTACTTTTTACATAAAAAACACTGAGGGCGGCTTACGTGAGATTGTGTTTAAACACGTTTAGCTAAATACTAGCTAAATGCATTCAATGAGTAATCTAAAATGAAATTCTAATTCAATACATGTTCAATACATACAGTTTGACACTTTGACAGTTTGTTTAACGTGTTTATTTTTTGTTGTGCTATTCAATCTAAAAAGTTAAATAAGAAACAAGGGTATAGAAATTTTTACACACTCCACTCACCGATATCAGCCTACCCGAGTTTTTAAATTATAATTAAATTTCCTCAACCTATTTCCACAAAGAGTTTATGAACGTAAATAAAATTGAATTAAAAACATTTAAAGCGTTCAAAAATCAAACGAATTTCAACTTAATTATGAGAAAGATAAACAAGGAAGTTCGTTTAATTAAGCAATTTTTATCGGATTAATTCATAGACATACAAATTCTCTTTGGATTAGATTAGCGTTTATTTTGTTTTGTGAAAACCTAAAAAAACACTAAAAAGTTTTTGTTGATTAATTAAAAACTTTTCCCAGGGGAATTCGAATGATTTTACGCGAAAATTTGTTTTCGTTTCGAATTTAATTATCTCTGTTGTTTTCTATGGTTACAAATACACAGGGTTTTTGGTAATTATACAGGGTTATTGGTAAATAAAAAATAAAAAAAATAGCAAGCCATTAAGGGCTACTTCTGTGTAGTCACATTACCAATTAGCTGAACCCCACGTGACCCAGGGCTTATTCGCATATCTGTAAAAAATATAGTATTTACCTATTTTGTTATTTTTTTATATTGTAAATTGTATTGTATAGTATTTTGTTTAAAAAAAACCGAATCAGGTTACATTACTTCACAACCTTACAGATTTGGGAGTGACCTCTAAATGTGACTGTACCTTAAGATGAAAGGGTACCGGTTCTCTCTCCTGACAAACGTAGTCGACTGTTTCCTCCTTACGTGGTCGACTGCCATGACCATGCCCCTATGTTTTATTTTATATATCCATATTTTGTTTTTTAACTTTTACATTCTATGATAATTAGAATATGAAAAAAAAACAAGACATAGGGGCATAGTCATTAGTCATGGCAGTTATAGGTTTACTGCTACAAAAATATTTGCTCCAGTGTCATTGTCCAGGGAGGAAACAGTGGACTACGTTTGTATGGAGAGAGAGCCGGTTTCCTCTCAACGATGAAGTTTTTTTCTACAACTTTAGGAAATTCATTATAAAAAAGGTGCGCCAAAGTTGCTCTCAACGGCTTTTTTTTATTTATTTATTTATTAACAAAGATTATACAGTCATTATTATACCTTATATATATTCTAACCTACTATGCCTATTGTACACAGAACTTAGACCAAATTGAATCTACATTTTGTATGCTGTTTCTTATAAATTACCTCATAAAAGCCAGCTTTGATTAGATAGGTGAATGGTTGTGAATAGAAATTACAAGTAGGTAGGTACTTATCATAAAAATAAAAAGAAGAAAATTCATTATGTAATAGGCTTTATAGGCTTTCTAGTACAGTTACTAATAACCCTGTGTAAGAAAGCGATTGAGGGCTATCTGTGCACCTTTGTTATAATGAATTTCCTAAAGCTGTAGAAAAAAAGTTCATCATTAAGAGGAAACCGGCTCTCAATTTGTTCTATCAGCGTGGATAAAGCGATTTATTTCAGGCAACCTTAGGATAGAGATGGTCTGTTTAGCTTAACTTTCAAAAAAAATTTTTGAAGTTTTTATTTATTTTAATTTTGACGTGACAACGTCTTATAAATTGGTTTGCCGGGTGACACTTCAAGAAACTGCGTTACGCTCCGCTGACGTTATGCGCTCACAATGAGAGCGAGTGAGAGGCACGCAGGCATGGTTAGCCCGCCTAAGAGCGAGAGAGACAGACATAAAAAGTGAAAGGCACGCGTCCCTTCCACTCGAGCACAGTTGTTGTCACGTAAAACTTTCGCCCGTATACCGACTTTACAGGCAACCAGTTTTTTTTTTACTAGTAACCCGCCCCGGCTTCGCACGACTGTATTATGCATGTATTATATCTAAAAACCTTCCTCTTTAATCACTCTATCTATTAAAAACCGCATCAAAATCCGTTGCGTAATTTTAAAGATATAAGCATACAAAGGGATACAGGAACATAGGGACAGAGAAAGCGACTTTGTTTTATACTATTGTAGTGACGGACTTATTTAATTAAGCATTCTATTTTTACAATTTTTAATATTATTCACCTACTTATTGTAATTTATGGATTTTAATATCTGAAATAAATGAATTGAATTTGAATTTAACTGGTAAGTCGTGAGTTCAACAGTGGGACAATTTAACACAACTCCCGACGAATCCCCTGGGGGAGCGTAGAGGATCCGCGAGCCACTCCAATCAAATTTTAAATTAACAGCCGTCGCGTGGTCGTCCCTAGCCTAAGCGCGAGAAAGTTCTCGTCGGACTGTTTTGGGAGTGGGGGATCTGTAAGGGCGTGTTCAGATGACATGCATCGACCACGCGCCCGCCACGCGCATCACACGCGTTGAAATGTGTTCTATATATAATTTGAGTCTTATGACACATCAATAGATCTCAAATTGCATTTCTGCAAGCGGGCGCGGGGCGGAAGCGTGGCGGACGCGGAGAGTGAGCGGGTAGACTTGCATAAATGCAATTTGAGATCTATTGTTATGTCATAAGACTCAAATTATATAAATAAATAAATAAAAAATAAATAATATTTTTTTTTTTTTTTTTAATTTATTATTATTATTTAATAATAAATAATAATAAATTAAGTTGCTTAGCTTGGGGCTGGATGGCGATGTGTAATATGTCCTGAAAGATTTATTTATTTATTTATTTAAATATTGCAGGACATTCCACACATCGCCATCTAGCCCTAAGCTAAGTAACTAGACTTGTATTATGGGTGCTAGACAAAGGATATACTACTTATATTTTATTTTTTTTGTAAATATATACTTATAATACATAGAAACAACCAGACGACAGACAAATATCTAAGCATAATACTTGTCTGAGGTGGGAATCGAACCCGCGACCCTGTGTTTGGCAGTCCGGCATGGTGACCATTATGCCAACTGGGTCGTCAAATATATAGAACATATATTATATAGAACTTTCAACGCGTGTTCAACGCGTGGTCAACGCGTGGTCAACGCGTGTGATGTGCGTGGCGGGCGCGTGGTCGACGCGTATTATCTGAACACGCCCTTAGGGCGCGTTCAGAGGACACGCGTTGACCACGCGCCCACCACGCACATCTATATGTATTTTGTTCTATATGTAATTTGAGTCTTATGACACATCAATAGATCTCAAATTGCATTTATCAAGTCCACCCGCTCACGCCACGCACCCGCCCCGCGCCCGCCACGCGCACGCTCCGCGCCCGCCCCGCGCACGCTCCGCGCCCGCCCCGCGCACGCCTCGCGCACGCCCCGCGCCTGCTTGCAGAAATGCAATTTGAGATTTATTGATAGATAGATAGATAGATAAACACTTTATTTGTACAACACACAAAACATTAAAAATAACAAATATGACGAGAAAGCTTATTAACTACGAAATTGTACAAACAGGCGACCTTATCGCTTAAAGCGATTTCGTCCAGGCAACCTTAGGATGGAGAAGGTATGTTTAGCTTAGCTGGTAGGTCGTGTGGTGTAAGAAACACATATATTAATAAATACCTACGTAAAATAGATAAGTATTATAAACGAAATACTTAAACATAGATAGCATAACATACACATAATAATATTAAATAATAATATAGTACAATGCATATAAGTACCTAGCAATACTATTTATGATGAGAATATTAACAAATATTTTATATAATAAAATAATACATAAAAATATATAAGTATATGTATGATAAAATTAGACAAGCATTTCTAAGAGAAGAAACAAGAATACAAATATTATCTACTAAATGAAAATAAATAAGAGGCAAGAGTTAAGAGAGTATTGATGTGTCTTAGGACTCAAATTATGTATAGAACAAATTTCAGAGCGTGTTCAACGCGTGGTCAACGCGTGTGATGAGCGTGGCGGGCGCGTGGTCAACGCGTGTCATCTGAACACGCCCTTAGGAGTGCCGACGGGCGTAAACAAAAAATGGTAAATTTTAACTTACCATGTGCCAGAAACAGCACGAACACAGCCGGCGATGTCATTGACCTGCCGGCCGGGCGGCCTTACCGCCAACATTCGTTTCGCCACCACGACCATCAATTTTCAACACTTCAAACTCATCAAGCACTTCACTCACTTTTTTTTAACTTTCGGTTTAACACGATTTATGCATATAGCCAAAATCTTAATTCACCTTTGAATTTCACTTTTGAATCACATGAAAGTGATTGTTTAAGTACACACTTTTTTTGATTTTCGTAAAAGTTTTTCTCTGAAGTTTCTGGAATTGACGTGAGAGAGCTAGTTCTTTGCCTAGTTATCGCTCGATTAAAAAGTTTTCAGTCTGCGGTCGACCTTTGTTGCAGCTTTTACAAACAATTTGTAAAGTCCATGAAACTTTTCCAAAAGTCAGCGTTAAGTTCCCGTTATTTAATAAAATACCAAAACATTTCGAAGTTTTCGTGTTTTAGGACGAAATTCAATAAGTTTGAACTGTCTTGATACTTGATAAGTCGATGTTATTCGACCTGCAACAAAAGATACAATTTTATAGTTAAGTTTCTTTAAGTTAAATTTCTTGGTAAGGAAATGTTTTAAAGTTTAAACTAAAGTTATTTGGTGACAATCGAAATACTTATCAACAAAAGAAAAACAACGGAAAGTGGTATTTTTTTACATTTACATGCACTAATATTAAAAAAAGGAAAAATTGTTTTGTTTGTTTGTACCTAATAGGCTACGAAACTACTAGATTGATTTTGATAAAATGTGGTATGAGGACACATTGATTCATTGGGAATAACATAGGCTACTTTTTATCCCGATATTCCAACAGGATCGGGAGTTAGTGGGTGAGACCGCGGAGCGCAGCTAGTACAATATAAAATGATGGAACGTGGTTCATTCTGTCGCAGTGGCTTCATAACAATTGAACCGTTTAGTTGACTCTTAAATTATTTACAAAGTTTAAGAATTTAATAAACTTAAACAGTAAATCCCAGTTACTTATATTTAATCATACAGACAATCCATTATCCGGGAAATTGATTCCAAGTACAATGGCACACAGTAAATACTATAAGTACTGTCGCGCTCAGCACTCGTTCTGTATTAACCTGTACACTGACGTGGAAAAGCATTACGTTGCTTTCGAGTTTAATGGCCACTTCACACACACTTGTCTAAGTTAGGTGTCACAGTGCCCGCGTCATGCAGTAGGCAATCACGTGGAAATTGAGGCTGAATTGGGAACATTTACATTACACAAAATACCCAATATACCATGGTTCAAAAACTTAAGCTAACCTTTGTGATGTTTTTTGACATTGTTTCCACATAATATTGTGTTTAGAACCCTCATCCAGCAAACATTACTGCTAGTTATGTGTTGTTGCTTTGTTATTTAGCTGAATCTAAGTTTATTTAAGTTTTTTTTACCCTGTTTGCTGCCCGGTCTACATTATTCCAGTTCAGCGATCGAATCCAGCGCTGGATTGCTACTGGAGAAATGTAAACCTACACTGAAATGCGCTGGAACCAGTGAGCAATCCAGTCCAGTTACTGAATTGGCTACTTTTGAATCCAGCACGACCATTCTAGCGCAACTGGAATAATGTATATTGCCAATCCAGTGCCATTCTAGTGCTAATAGAATTTTTTTACAGGATACACGATTTGACAGCTTTTAAATGACTGGAGTCATGTAGACGATATATCTCAATCCAGTCCATTTCAGTCCAGAGCTACTAAGTTACTGGACTGGAGTATGGAAACCAGGCATAAGTAAACCATTTATTTTTTCGTTGTTCTTCTGTAAAAACCTGAACTGTCGTCACTTCTCGCGACAACAACGGTCTCAGACGAAAGCCACGCCTCAAGCCGACACTGAGAGGAAAGCTATTCTTTGATGCTTGTATATTTCAGGAATGAAAGTAACTTTTTAACTAATAATACGATAATAACTGACACTGTAGGCATATATGCCTGATACATTATTGGAAACATGAAGCATCTTATCCATCTTATACATATAAAATGCTTTGTCCTGACTAACTGACGGATCAACGTACAGTCTAAACTGCTGATCGTAGAGACCTGAAACTTGTAGGGTGTGTTCTTTGTATGACGTAGACATCCGATAAAAAAGGATTTTGGAATATTTAATCCCTACACGGACGAGGTCACGGGTGAAAACTAGCGTATGATAAAAATATGATCTTACAGCCCAAGCTAATGGACGGATCATGCAATAAATTTGATATACAGGTAGCTATTATTGTGACGTAGGCATCTCATCATCATCATCATCATCAGCCGGTGTCAGTCCACTGCTGGACGTAGGCCTCTCCCAAGATACGCCACTGAGCCCGATCTTCGGCTCTTCTTTTCCATTCACTGCCCACCGCTTTGCGTATGTCGTCGCTCCACCTGGGCACAGGGCGTCCTACACTACGTTTGCCAATTCGCGGTCTCCACTCCAAGACAAGTTTACCCCAACGATTATCAGTCCTGCGGCAGATATGACCAGCCCACTGCCACCTCAGTTTGCTAATCCGTTGAGCTATGTCGATCACTTTAGTTCTCTGGCGAATTACTTCGTTCCGGATTCGATCCCGCAGAGAAACACCGAGCATAGCTCTCTCCATAGCTCGCTGAGCGACTTTAAATTTGTGGACTAGTCTAGCTGTGAGTGTCCACGTCTCGGCTCCGTAAGTCATCACAGGTAGGACGCACTGATTAAAGACTTTTGTCTTTAAGCACTGCGGTATAGGCGACGAGAAGACTCGACGGAGTATCCCACGTAGGCATCTGCTACGAAGTAATTTTGGAAAATTCAAATCAAAATCCCAGGCAACACTAGTTAGAAGCAAGCCTATGTTGGCCGTATTTATTCCCAAAATAAGAAAACGGTACTAATTTCCCGTGTTGAAGAAATTACCAAATATTCACGCAAGGCAATATAAAAGGTGTAGGTAAGAAAGTACCTACAGGAAGCTTCAATCTTATTTATGCGTACACTTACAGGGAACGAATTTGTATCGGTGAAAATAAATTGATAATTCTTGATTTCATTAGTTTTTAGGACGTTTCTATGTGATATTCGTACAAAATGTACCATTTAAATGAATAAAAGAAATTGACTTTGAGTTTGACATTAGAAGCATTCCTACACCTAAGCCACTGTTTTATAGTTTCCGATGTAAAAAGTTCAAGATTGCCAGCACTAGTCTTTCTTGCTTCCCTTTATATCATACTAGCAGCGCCCCGCGGTTTCACCCGCGCAACTCCCGATCCCGTAAAAATATAGGGATAAAAAGTACCCTATGTTACTTCCAATGAATCAATGTTTCTTCATACCAAGTTTGATCAAAATCGATCTAGTAGTTTCGGAGACTTTTCGTTACAAACAAACAAAAAAAACAAAATACATTCCTCTTTATAATATTAGTGTAGAAGTGTAGATATGACAAGCTAGCTGGTTGGTAATCAGAATAAAATTAAAAAAAATCTGAACCACGAAGTGTCAGATTCGGCCATTTTTAGATTGGAAAATAAATGTTTTAAACAGTTAGTTAATAGTGAATTGCGGACGATAAAAACCCTTGATGTATTCTGCAGCCTGAAGCTAAACTACAACCCCCCTTATTCCAAAAATAGTCCGAGATGTGGATTTAAACCTTAAATTTAGATACAGATTTACTCGTGAACTATAGTCTAAACACTATCCTTATAATAATCTTTATGAAAAGTGTTTAGCCTATCTTATCTTATCTTAATCTTAATCTTAATCTTAATCTTAATCTTAATCTTAATCTTAATCTTAATCTTAATCTTAATCTTAATCTTAATCTTAATCTTAATCTTAATCTTAATCTTAATCTTAATCTTAATCTTAATCTTAATCTTATCTTAATATATATAAATCTCGTGTCACAATGTTTGTCCTCAATGGACTCCTAAACCACTTAACCGATTATAATAAAATTCGCACACCATGTGCAGTTCGATCCAACTTGAGAGATAGGATAGCTTACATCCCGATATTCCCACGGGATCGGGAGTTACGCGGGTGAAACCGCGGAGGGCAGCTAGTAATATATATAAATCTCGTGTCACAATGTTTGTCCTCAACGGACTCCTAAACCACTTAACCGATTATAATAAAATTCGCACACCATGTGCAGTTCGATCCAACTTGAGAGATAGGATAGCTTACATCCCGATATTCCCACGGGATCGGGAGTTACGCGGGTGAAACCGCGTAGGGCAGCTAGTACTTCCCTATATAATCTATAGGGATAATGTTAAGATCATGTTTCACGATTAGGTAAATCTGTGTCTAAATCTACATGTCGGACTATCCTTAAACCTCGTTTTGGAATAAGGGGGCAAATGTTTTACCCAACTACGACGAAACCCAAAGGAAGAGTTATGTTCTTGATCTATACGAAGGTATATGTATTTATGTGGGTGGGTATGTATATTCAACTCTTCCCGCAAATCTTCTAAACTTGATTTTTTTTTGCTTTCTTCGGGGTTTAAAAAGATCCTAATTCATTGATCGCTTTGTTTTCAGAAGATAAATACATTCATAAGTTATTTATATCGTGTTTTAGCCTTAAGGAAGGAATCGTTTAAGCTCGTTTTAGGCACGTAGCTCGTAGGTAGAGAATTTGTACAATCAACGTTCAAAAGTCCACTGGCACCGTAACGTTTACAATCCTGTGCAGCACTATTTGAACATTATAACAACGTAACCTGTGGATCGAACTCACGTCGGTTGGTGTAGCGGGTGCCGGCTTATACCACTCACACAACTAAATACGTAGGTAACATGTTGAAAATAATAATTACACTAAGTAGGTACTTTTAATTCAAGTATTCAATTAAGTTTGTGTGTAACGTCTATTAGAAGAAGGTCGTAAGTCCAATACTTGTTGATGGTATTATTGTAGCAAACTGCTAATGGACCTATGACGCATACTGTACCTATTATAATCTTTTTGCACGTATAGACTAAATTTTATGATCTTGCGTGCTTTCGAGCTGAAACTGTGTTTTAACGTAAAAATTGATGTAAAGATTTTCGCTTTTTATATCGGAATGCTAGTGTTTTAGTGCTACCGTAGACTGAAAGATGAACTTTTATGACTAGATAATTTTAACTCTCCACTTTTAAGCGACATTTCTGAAATTTTGAAAGAAAATTGTAGAGATTTTTTTAACATCTCTCGAGAATCTATAAAAATTTCACAAAAACTAAAACAAACTTACTTAACGCGTGGTGTGGTTATCGCAACTGCACGGTAAGCTAGAGGTCGTGAGTTCGAGTCCTGCCGCGGTACAACATTTTGGAGATGCATTTTTCCTTGAAATTATTCCAAATAGTGCCTATGTGCTTGCTTATGCGCTTGAAATAATAAAAACAACGCCAAAAATAACAAAATATTTTTTTTAAACACAATTACTTGATATTGACAGTTCTTTGGATTTGACAATTGAAATCTTACGACCGTTGTAAGAAATTTTAGCCGGCCATTAGCCAGACAACATTTTTCATTTAGATAGTTTCATCTACAGAGCAATAATAAGGAACTAGTTGAAAAAAAAAGGGGGGCACTCGGGGACTGCCGCGGTAAAGCTATTGCTATATTGAGAATAATTTCTTGTCTTAGTAAATGTTCTTATAAAATACTTAATTAAAAAAAAAAAAAAAAGTCGTCCGACCTTTTGTCGTCCGACATTTGTCGTCCGCCATTTGTCGTCCGTCAATAGTCGTCCGTTAATAATCGTCCGTCATTTGTCGGGGGTGTTAGGTGTTTTCGTTACGGAATTTCTTGATTCGCCCCCCAAGGCCTGCGATAAAATCTATGCAATATCTTAAAAAAACTTTTACAAAACTACCTACTTCTTCTTCTCCTTCTCGTATAGTGGTGTGGCTCACCTATTGTTAGAGTTTTCAGATCGCCTTAAGGCCTCTAACTTGACCTAACGACTGCTACTAGAGGTAGCAACCGGGACCAACGGCTTAACGTGCCTTCCGAAGCACGGAGGAGCTCACGATAACACATTTTTGCCACACTACTAATTGGCCACCCATCGAAGTAATGACCGCGCCAGGCGTCGCTTAACCTGCACGACCGTAAACGATCAGCGAGCGTCGCTTAGCTGTGGGCCTCCTCCCAAAACAAAACAAAACAACAAAACTACTACCAAGCATCTTTTACAAAATTTACCACTATCTTACCTGGTGGTTAAGTTTATTATTTCTTATTTTGTATCCAGAAGGGCAATTTTCGTAAATTGTTCAAATATCATATATATATCATTTCGATCACAAAATTAGATTTTTGTATAAAAATAAGCTGAATTTGAGGGAATCTTTTGGAATAATATTGCAATGTTAAAATATTATATTTAAACTATGATTCTGAATACAGAAAATTTACCAAAAAAAACACAATCTACTTTCCTAAAACAGAGGTAGGTACTTGAAGTTGAAAGTTTAACCACTACACCAGTGTAGTCCAAATAAATTACATCCAATAACTTTGTCTTAGTAAAGTACCCTCTAAGCCTCACTTTACACGATCTAAATTTATCTTGACTTAGGGCGCTTTCATACACGAAAACGACGATTCCGAAAAACTTAACACATTTTTGGTTGCACTTCTCGCAGTGGTTCGAGAAATACCTTATGGTAAGTCGACATCATATCAATTTTGGCCAGTTTTGCATAGGTATCAATCCAACTAGTTGCAAGGGACCGACGACGATTATTTCTTACACAAATTCAATATAGTGTGCGTTTTGGTGTAGACTGTAAGTCACTGTTAAATTCATGAAAAATAAAGAGGTTAGACTAGCTACATCTACTACCATCACATCCGTTATACGTTATAACGTATTTTTGACGTAATATCCATTTGGTTTTTGAAATTCAAAGTTGTTTTATGAATTTTTTTGTAAGTTAAGATAGATGAATTCATTATCTATAATATAAAAATGACTCGCAAAATGTGTTGGTAAGCGCATAACTCAACAACGCCTGGACCAATTTGGCCAATTCTTTTTTTTAAATGTTCGTTGAAGTTCAAAAATGGTTTTTACGGCGAGAAAAATTCGAATAATTGCCGGAAAAACCCTAAAAACAGCCATTTTCTTTTTCCCATACAAACGTTTTCTAACTAAAACGAGCTTTATTGCTATTGTATAAAGTTCATATTGAATTACAAGCAGTCACTGTTGTTTAAACAATGTATAAAAATCAATGCCACTTTTCGTTGTAATTTTATAACTCAAGAACGGGCTCACCTATCCAAACCAAATGTTTAAGCTTTGTTCGGACTATTTAGTAGATGGTTTATGCGAAGTTTGCACAAAATCGGTCGAGCGGTTCTTCATTTAACACAGTTTTTTAATATGGCAAAGTTTGCCGGGACAGCTAGTCTTATATATAAAAATGAATCGCAAAATGTGTTGGTAAGCGCATAACTCAGCAACGCCTGGACCAATTTGGCCAATTCTTTTTTTGTTGTGTTTGTTTTTGTCAGGAGAAGGTTCTTATGAAAGAAAATATTAAGAAAATTGCGTAGAAAATTATTACGCGGGTGAAACCGCGGGGCGCAGCTAGTCTTCTCTTATATATAAAAATGAATCGCAAAATGTGTTGGTAAGCGCATAACTCAGCAACGCCTGGACCAATTTGGCCAATTCTTTTTTTGTTGTGTTTGTTTTTGTCAGGAGAAGGTTCTTATGAAAGAAAATATTAAGAAAATTGCGTAGAAAATTATTACGCGGGTGAAACCGCGGGGCGCAGCTAGTCTATAATATAAAAATGAATCGCAAAATGTGTTGGTAAGCGCATAACTCAACAACGCGTGGACCAATTTGGCCAATTCTTTTTTTGTTGTGTTTGTTATTGTCAGGAGAAGGTTCTTATGAAAGAAAATATTACGAAAATTGCGTAGAAAATTATTACGCGGGCGAAACCGCGGGGCGCAGCTAGTTCATTATAAAACTAGCTGTGGATAATAATAAAGATAAGTGTTGGACATACAACAAGAAACTAAAACTTTTAACTTTACAAGTATGTTTCTTTGTGTAAGAAAGTACCCATAACCACTCGTCGCTTCTACAAAATATAAATTGGTAACGTAAGTCAATTTTCGTAGATCGAGTTTTCACCAAGAATTCATGCGGCCATCGATAGCCACAGAAATTCTTGGTAAAACTTGGAAAACCCGAGTACTTGAATCGTTGGCCAATCGTCTTTGTTATTCAATGGGAGGTGAACGACTAATAAAATTGTCTATTCATAAGAATTTATTTATATAACAAGATAATATTACTTACAAACTGTCCCCGCATAAGTCTCGATCCCGTGAAAATATCGGGATAAAAAGTAGCTTAAGTGAATCCAGGTCTCCAGCTATCTAGATACCGAGTTTCATCGCAATCGGTCTAGTAGTTTTAGTGTGAAGGAGTAACAAACATACATACACACACACTCACAAAAACTTTCACTTTATACTTTAACTAGCGACCCGCTCCGGCTTCGCACGGCTATATTATGCATGTGTTATACATATAAACCTTCCTCTTGAATCATTCTATCTATTAAAAAAAATCGCATCAGAATCCGTTGCGTAGTTTTAAAGATTTAAGCATACAAAGGGACATAGAGACATAGGGACGGCGAAAAGTGACTTTATTTTATACTATGTGATAGTGAAGATAATATAATTTACAAGCTGCACAGGTTTCACCCGCATAAGTCCCGATCCCGTGGAAATATCGGGATAAAAAGTAGCTTAAGTGTTAATCCAGGTCGCCGCAGCTATCTAGATACCGAGTTTCATCGCAATCAGTCCAGTAGTTTTTGCGTGAAGTAGTAATAAACATACATACACACACACAAACTTTCACATCTATACTTTAATATTACAAAGCTGAAGAGTTTGTTTGTTTGAACTGGCTAATCTCAGGATCAAATTTTAAAATAATTTTTGTGTTGGACAGTCTGTTCAAGTCATATGTAAATACCTAAGATTTAGTTTCGTGTTAGTTCTAAGGTTTGAACATAGATGGAGATGGAGACACAAGTAAAAATAGATCGCGCAAGCATTGTGTTTTGTTAGTTTATAAGGTGAAAATTGAAAATATGAAATATAAGAGCTTTATGGAAATACAGTCCTGTGGTTTTAGTACAAACCTTTACACAGTCCATTTAAACTTTTTAAACTCACACTATTGAATTTTTAGTAATTATGTTCCCGGTCTTAATCGCGTATTTTTTATTTTAATTTTTTTTTGAGTCTCCTCGCGACCATGACTATTGTAACATAGTCGAAACGTCGAGGTAAAAGAAAAAAAAATGGGTGCGTGTACTTATGTACGCGCGTGAGAAGTTATACTTCTTTGGCATTATTAAAAAAAAAAAAAAAAAAAAAAAAAAAAAAAAACTCGTCTGACAAAAAACTCGTCCGACAAAAAACTCGTCCGGCAAAAAACTCGTCCGACGTGAGAATTTTGTGTGACGTGAGAATTTTGTGTGACGCTTTTGTAAAATTTCACTCTCATCATTTTTTCATAACGCGCCTAAAGAAGTATAACTTCAAAAACGCGATTAGGACCCGCGAAAATAATTACTATGGACAGTCCATTTATCGAGGAAGGCTACTTTTCATTATGATATTTCGACGGGATCGGGACTTACTCGGGTGAAACAGCGGAGCGCGGTTAGTTTATAATATTAGTAGAATTATGCATATGTAGGCTGTCATTCTTTGGGATCAAATTTTGACTTTTTTGTAAGCAACAGACTGAGACCGAATAAGACTGAAGTACGAATTGGTCTTTAGCTGACGACCGGGCAGGAACGATGCAATATATGCGCCACAAATAGTGTTAAAGAGGACCAGCCCCCCGATTGCCGTAACCTATGACGCATAAGTCGAGTGCACGTCCAGTTAACGCATATGTCACGTAAACAATAATTGGTATTATTGACGACCCAGTTGGCACAATGGTCACCATGCCGGACTGCCAAACACAGGGTTGCGGGTTCGATTCCCGCCACAGACAAGTATTTATGCTTAGATATTTGTCTGTGGTCTGGTTGTTTCTATGTATTATAAGTATATATTTACAAAAGAAAAGTATATAAGTAGTATATCCGTTGTCTAGCACCCATAACACAAGTCTAGTTACTTAGCTTGGGGCTAGATGGTGATGTGTGGAATGTCCTGCAATATTTATTTATTTATTTATTGTTCTAAAATAAAACTACGTGTAACCGTTACTTTAACTGCACGTCTACTTCACCTATGCGCATCCTACTCGTGAATCAAGCTGTTGCCGTACGAATTTTTTTTTTTTTTTTTTTTTTTTCCTAGGTGACAAATAATTTGTCATTTATGTCACCTCAAAATTTAGCGCAATACGGCGAGCGAGCGACGTTTTGGTTTTCGTGGCGTGTGCGTCTTAAGAAATTAGGGCAATACCATAGAATTTGACGTTCGTACCTCACAAGGGCAATACGAAATCTACAGTTATGACGCAAACGCAGTCGAGACGCGCTGCATAATAATACGACAATCGACCCGCAGACTATGAAACAAATCATATGTCGCTGTCCGATCCATTCATATCCTAGGCCTCCAGGGGATATTTTCGAGCTTACCCATGAGGTCATTGGCTGGCTGGAGGGTCTAGACTTGGCTTTGTAATTCTGAGCTATTTCAAGTTAATAATTAATAAAGTGTATGCGGATATGTCATACAATTAAATAAATAAATATGTCTGGAGCCAACTAAGCCGCGGGTTTCATCACGATGTTTTCCTTCACCAAGAACAATGTTAGGTAATAGCGCACATAAATTTTTCGTAATAAAAAATCCTTTGGAGAACGATGTTGGCTTTGTGATGGATACCTCCATTTTTATCATGAAGATCGTGGCTTCAAATCCCGGCCAGCCATGCACAATTTATTTATTTATTGCTTAAATATTAACAAAAACATCTTTTAATTAAAAAAGTATTAGCAAACCAAACATAATGAGGTTTGTTTTAGTACTTGTGAGGTTTATATTAACCTATTAAATTGTATATAATACTAGCTTTTGCCCGCGACTTCGTCAGCGTTAAAGTTGAAAATGGACCAAGGAATCACGTAGTCCCATACAAACTTTGCCCCCTTTTTCACCCCTTTAGGGGTAGAATTTCGAAAAATCCTTTCTTATCGGATGCTTACGTCATTCAAAGAACACACCCTCCAAGTTTCAGGTCTCTACGATCAGCAGTTTAGGCTGTGCGTTGATCCATCAGTCAGTCAGTCATTCAGGACAAAGCATTTTATATGTATAGTTATACCTCATAAGTCACAAGTTTTCAAAATTAAATAATAATATAAACATTTTTATTGTTTTTTGTTTTAAGTCGATTCAAAAGACAACCACATCTGCTGATTTTCTTTTACTTGGCTTTTGTGCTCTCCCTTGTACTCACTCTTTGACCTTAATTTGTGAATATATCATCTTATTCTATATGGTATCACAAAGGTTCACACCACATAATTCTAATACAACACTCCCATATCAAAAATTCAATTTTCCTTCGACCTTTTCACAAAGATATTTAAATAACAGTAGGTATAATAAATAAATATAAGTAGGTATTATATTTGTTTCACTACATAGTATAAAACAAAGTCGGTTTCTCTGTCCCTATATCCCTTTGTTTGTATGCTTAAGTCTTTAAAACTCAACAGATTTTGATGCAGTTTTTTTAATAGATAGTGATTCAAGGGGAAGGTTTATACATGCATAATATAGCCGTGCGAAGCCGGGGCGGGTCGCTAGTTCTTGATAAAAATAAGAAAGAACAAAGAGTCTGATATTGGAAGCAAATTATGATAAATCTAGACTTGTCACTATAGTACGGGATCCCTTTAAGAGGCGAGTCCCTAAAAACGTCATTTACTATTTTAAAAATATTGAAGAACTCCCTGCATTGTAAGACACTAAAAAGAATTCTCGATAGCTTATTAGATGAGTCTACAGTTTCACTATCAGATATTTTGAAAATAATCCATAGTTTTTGAAAAAACAATTATTAACTTTGATGAAAAACATCGAAATCGACCTTTTCTATTTTAAGTATCTGTGCTACTTCGTTGTTATATTTGAAAATATTTTTGGTTAAATTGTGAGACAAAAGTATAGAGAATGCATTCATTATTGCAGTTTTTTACTTATTGAAACCAAATAATAATAATCAATGCCGAAACATAGATATTTTTTTTGGTTAAAATCATTCCTCGCTGCCCATACATTTTAGTATGAAGCCGTAGCTCGTGACATTTCGCTTTATATTAGATGTCGCGGCGCGCAAAAGTGACAGTGTCATCTCAGTATTCAAGGTGAGAGCACGTCCATTTGTTTCCCGACATTTATTGTTTGACCTGGCATAAGGGTGGGGTGCGAGTGTTGCACACGACAACTAATTTGTAATTGTACCTATTCTTCGAGCAAGGAGTCGAAACTACCGCCGCGCACAATGAGAATAGGATGGAACCTTGTCAAAGTAAATCGAAAATGACAGTTTATAAATACATATATAAATAAATATTGCAGGACATTCCACACATCGCCATCTAGCCCCAAGCTAAGTAACTAGACTTGTGTTATGCGTGCTAGCCAACTGATATACTACATATACTGGGTTATTGGAAATTATACTAGCAAGCCGTTGAGGGCTACTTCTGTGCACCCAAACCAACAACTTTTGTTCTACGACTTTTAGAAATTCGAATTTTTTTTCGAAAATTTTGAGGTTAGGTTTACCTGAAAATCAGCTGTTCCTTACACGGAGAGGTCAGTAACCTTAAAATTTGACTTATTTTTTAAGTTTCATGTACTGTTTTTGGTCTGAATGACCTTTGTTTTATAAAATCAGCAAATACCTACCTACTTATAAAAATTTGTAAATATATACTTATAATACATAGAAATAACCAGACCACAGACAAATATTTAAGCATAAATACTTGTCTGAGGCGGGAATCGTACCTGTGTGGCAGTCCGGCATGGTGACCATTGTGCCAACTGGGTCGTCTTCAAGTAGCGTTAGCATAAAAGTTCTGAATAATGGGTAATTCGTTTTGTTGTAATTAGTTATTTTTTATTTATTCATATTTAGTGTAGCTACATATATAGTATTAGGCATTTCTACTGTATGTGAAGACTTCACGGACAAACATACACACTGACCGCCTTTTTTTGAAGTCTGTTAAAAATACACAAAAATGTTTCATGGTTGTAATACTTTAAATAATAATGTTTAGGAATATTTTTTTTAGTTATTCCAATTATTATTCCCCAATGCCACTCATATGTGCTTCATGGGAATCATCATCAGAGCTTTGACTTTCTTCAGAAGTATCGCTTTCTGAAAAAAATGAAGTTGATGCAGCCAAAGTTCCCTCACCTCGGATGCGTGACACCGTGTTTTAGATATGCTTGTTGCTCGTTCGGTTATTGAAGTGAAAACTTCTTATGGCGCGTTGGGCACTTTTGTGGGTGAGCATTTTCAGCCGTTCTCGCGACAGATGAAATTTTGACAGATGAGATTTTAACAGTTATTGTGCTTCTACTACTATGCAATATTGAAAACAGCGCCATCTCTGTGCAAACGGCCGAACTACGATACTCACTTCTGTACAACAGTGATAACAGCGACATCTCTCGGTGGATGGTGCAGGTTCGCAGCGAGCTGCCGTACGCAGTTCGCGTCGCACGCTACCGCCATCACTGATACACGAGTGAGCATTTTCAACCGTTCTCGCGACAGATGAGATTTCGACAGATGAGATTTTACACAGATATACAGTTTTCACTTCTGCCTGCACTCCCGGAGTGCGCTGTTTTTTTTTTTGTATTTTTGAACAAACCCATAATATGTTCGTCAAAAAGATCTCTTGACAATGTAATTCCCGAATTACTAGATTCGTGATCCACAGCCAACTATGTCATCATTTTCAATGCGTTAAAAAAACCGACTTCGTTCCTGATCGAAATATCTATCGACTGCCAGAACTATTTGAGGTGGTTGACTATTCAAAGTTTTACCCCATTTTCCACTCATTATCACTAAATCACTAAAATAATCACACAATAATTAATTACATAAATCTAGCATTTATAATAAAACAAACCACAATTTATAACAACACAAACCACGGTCGGAATTTATTATTTGTTTATTTAATCACTTTAATAAGCACAGTCCTTATGTGCTCGTTTTATTTATAATTTTGGAGAAAACATTTTTTTAAATGAAATCGCCATTGCTCCATAGACAATCTACCACAGACAATAATAATTTTTCTTTAAATCAATGGGTCTGTTTCAAATCCGCGACAAATAACTAATTTATACCTAATTATTATTCAGAACTTTTTTTCTAACGCTACTTTTCTGTCATTTTCGATTTACTTTGACAAGGTTCCATCCCATTCTCATTGCGCTCGGGTTATAATGTGATATTGATTATTTATTTTAACCTAAGAAATAACTGTTTCTATATTTCATTTTAATTTTTGACATAATTATGACAGGCAAACATAGACAAAAAATTAAATACTTCATGGACTGTGGTTTTTTACCTTTCGATATAGGGCATTACAACAAACAAATAATGCCTTCACACCAAACCTCTAAAGCGTCTCGGAAATGGGATATTTGAAGAAACGTTTATCCTACGATTTTATAAAAGTTCGCGGTGCACTTTGAGACCCATACCCTTCGATAGAGGGCATTACAGCGAAAAAATTATGCCTACACAACAAACCTCAAAAGTGTCACGGAAAAGGACGCGGTGATACGTCTTGTAGAAATACTTGGTCACAATGCTTTTATTTGAATATCCCGTTTCTGAGCTGTTTTAGAGGTTTGGTGTAAAGACATTATTTTTTTATTGTAATGCCTTTTATCAATAGGTATGGGTGTCAAACTGCACAGCGGCATTTTAAATTACTATGCCGGTTGTGTCCAAAGATCTTTACATTTCGATCTCTAATTGGATATGTTTTACAAACAATTTGCGGGAAAGAAAAACTCAACTAGTATTTGACGTTCCTGCCTTTTGCAGGACTTTTTTTTTTTTTTTGTTTTCTCTAAAGAAATTAAAATAGGAATTTATTAAGCTGTCAAAAATTAAATAAAAATATGGAAATGTATGATTTAGGTAGGTAGGATGTATTAAAATTGTAGCTTATTTTTATATTTTAATCCTATATATCGTAACTTATTTTTATTCAAGTTTAATAATAATGGGAAAAGTGAAAGGAAATTACTATAAATCCCAAAAAAATAAAGGAAGATTTAAGACAAACCAGTAACTATAATGTACTCATCTTTTTACCCAACTATATCGAATATTATAAAGATTGGTAGGTGTTTTGCCTGAATATTTATATAATAATATATGATGCCGATACCGACACGTTTTAACCTGTTTCTTAGTAGGGCACATAGGTACATACGAACGTTTATGTGTGAATTTTCAATATATAGAGACGGATGTAATAATTATTTCGCATAATTATTATTATAAAAATATATAAATATAAAAATTATTATAGTACAGAACATTTACTTATTGACAATTTCGTTATCAAACAAAATACCCAAAAAACGTACACTCTGACCCCACCCTTTCCCGCCAGCTACTTACTACCGGACTGCAGTTTTGCGATATGACAAGTTAAATACTACATACATTGCGTGTTTTCTATGATATTCATAAACATCCTACAAAGACGAACGCTTGATGAATATGTAACTTGTACAAAATGTACGATGCATCGAAAGTAGATTTATTTGTTTCCAGGGTGCGTAATTTTAATACTGCGTTGCACCTGTGTGGCTAGAAAATATCAATGTGTGTGTGCTATCAGAAGTTCCCACGGTCAAGGATTACAGGCTTAAGGACGTCCTTCAGCGATCTGTTTAATGGATGAAAAGTATTTTATATATAAAATTAAATAGGCAATAAATATATTGCAAATTGGTTGCCTAAAAAATTCAATTCGTAACCTACGCTTTTTTGACGTGATAACCTCTAATAAATCGATGAACACCGGCTCTCAAAGGTTGCCTGGAAGAGATCGCTTTTAGCGATAAGGCCACCCATTGTGCCATATTTTAAGGTGTTTTTGTAGCAGAATGTATGTTAGAATTAATGTTTAATGTGGTACAATAAAGAGTTTATCTATCTATCTATCTATCTCTCACAAAAAAGTGCGACGTTATCGCTCACGTTCCCGTCATGAGCCGTGTCATGACACGGCGACCATAGCAACGTATTGTCGTTGCTATGGTTACCATCAATGTTTTCTTATGACGTTATCACGTAAAATTATCGTCCGTAAACCGACTTTACAGACAACCATTACTTGTTTTGTTAGTAATAATCTATATAATATTATAAAGCTGAAGAGTTTGTTTGTTTGTTTGTTTGAACGCGCTAATCTCAGGAACTGCTGGTCGAATTGAAAAATTATTTTTGTGTTGGATAGTCCATTTATCGAGGAAGGTTATAGACTACTTTTTATCCCGATATTCACAGGGGATCGGTAGTTACGCGGGTGAAACCGCGGAGCGCAGCTAGTGTAGAATAATAAAGTTGACTTATACTAAACTAGCGACCTGTCCCGGCTTCGCACGACTTTATTATGCATGTATTATACATATAAACCTTCCCCTTGAATCACTCTATCTATTAAAAAATACCGCATCAAAATCCGTTGCGTAGTTTTAAAGATTTAAGCATACAAAGGGATATAGGGACATAGGGACAGAGAAAGCGACTTTGTTTTATACTATGTAGTGAAGACGCCAATGTGATGTTTTCTCTATACAACAATAAATATTAACTCTCCTCGCCTTTTTTCTGATATTTTTTGGTTTCAGCTTTCGGACCTGAATTATGTAAAAGGTATTATGCTAAAACGGGGCTTAAGATTGTCTGGGACGTTTGAACAAGGTTGTCAAAGGATCAAGGAACCTTAGGAATTTCAAGATTTGTTTATCATAAGATATATTTTTAAGAATTAAGAAAAAAAACTGTGTACATAAGATTGACGACCCAGTTGGCACAATGGTCACCTTGCCGGACTGCCGGGTTCGATTCGCGCCTCAGACAAGTATTTTATGCTTAGATATTTGTCTGTGGTCTGGTTGTATTATAGGTATTACAAAACAAAAGTATCTAAGCAGTATATCCGCTGTCTAGTACCCATAAAACAAGTCTAGTTAGCTTGAGGCTAGATGGCGATGTGTGGAAGGTTCTGCAATATTTATTTTATTTTTTTATTTATAAGATCACATAATATTATAGTAGGTATCAACAGTTTGTCCATCCCGGACATACAATAATAATTTATACTAAACTAGCGACCCGCCCCGGCCTCGCACGGCTATATCATGCATGTATTATACATGTAAACCTTCCTCTTGAATCACTCTATTTATTAAAAAAACCGCATCAAAATCCGTTGCGTAGTTTTAAAGATTTAAGCGTACAAAGGGATATAGGGATAGAGAAACGACTTTGTTTTATACTATGTAGTGATGATGATAGTGATACAAAACAATATTATTGAGCTGCCATATCAAGCTCATGTAGCCATTTCTAGTAAAATATGAAAGGGGAAATGTTTTTTAAACCCCCTATTTTAAAACAAGTTACCTAAAGATGTATATGACATGTTCATTACAAGTTATTTTTTTATATAAAGCATAGATTGTGCAGTAAGGCGTACTATGATACTTCGTCTTACCTTAATGATAAGAACCCATGAACGTGACTTTAGTTGCTCCATTTCAAAAATACCTTTAAAATATTTTTAATCTTGATTTATGTAAGCATGATAAAAAAACCCAAGAGTTTCTTGTGCCTTTTTCTCATTAGTGAGCGCGTTCCAAAGGCACACATCCTAACTTAGTTTTTAAGACGATTTAATGTTCATGCGAATGATTTCAACTGAATAAAGACATCCGTCAGTCCGTCTGTCTGTCTGTCACCAGGCTGTATCTCATGAACCGCTTTAGTTAGACAGCTGAAATTTTCACAGATGATGTATTTCTGTTGCCGCTATTGGGGGCTGACAAATAGCCAGCAACACTTCGACCCAATGGGATCTTTTGTGTTTACCCCTACCTTAATGTTTCTTACTCTTTGAAGAAGTGGTCGATTAACGCGATGATCCCACTGAGAGGAAGATACCTATGTTCCTCCGGTTTGGGATACGCATTCCCAAGGAGGCTCATACGCTTCGCTGCTAAGATGTCGCATTCACACAGCCGCCCAATTGCCGTATTCTTATGCAGCGCGTCTTGACTGCGTTTGCGTCATAACCATAGATTTCGTATTGCTAAGACGCACTCGTCACGCAGTTACTCATGTGGTTTAGGTTTGCGTAACGTGTGCGTGACGAGTGCGTGACGAGTGCGTAACGTGTGCGTGACGAGTGCGTCTTAGCAATACGAAATCTATGGTTATGACGCAAACGCAGTCAAGACGCGCTGCATAAGAATACGGCAATTGGGCGGCAGTATGTGCTCCATAGTTTCTCTGACATCACCGCAGACTCTGCAGTCATTATTTGAAAATATGTTCATTTTTAAAAGCATGTCATTGGTTCCGTAATGCCCTGTCAAGGCACCAACCACAGCTCGTGCTTTGCTTCTACTGTTGTTCAATATAAATTTAGAAGCCCCTCTGGTGTTGCTACCAATGAATTTCTTCGAATGTAGTAACCCTTGACTGATTTCCCACTCTTGCGTGTGTTTCTTATCAGCGTAATCCTTAACGGCCTTTATGATTATGCATGCTGGCAGGCCCATTCATGGTTTAGATCCAAGCATAGTACCTGCCGATCCCGTCCTTGCTAGCTCATCAGCGCATTATAACAACCAAAGATACGGAACTCTTCGAGCGTGAATTTGACTCGCACTTAACCGGTTTTTTTGTCTACTTAAAACCTAAGTCTACAACGAATAGGTATGTTTATATATTTGCTTTTACTTCTTTCGCTTCAGTTCAAAACGAATATATTTTATTCAAACTATTCGATCAATTTTTCATTCGATATTGAACTTTAACTGTCAAAAGTTAAAGACGGCTTTTGAATTCTAAATCTTTTTGCATTTAATGAATGGTAAGATTGGAGTGTTGCCAAATTCACATTCCACTGTGTCTAGACGCGAACGTAAGGATTTCGGGGATGGATTAAGGAGCTTTTTAAATGGGGCAATTTTCCCTAAGTGCATTTTCAATTCAGTGTATCCACTTAAATTTTGTGTTATGTAATGTCATTTCTTTGTAATGATAAATAAATAATTATTGCAGGAAAATGCAAGCAGAGCCACCTAGCTAAGCAAATAGACTTGTAAGGAGTATAGACAAGAATTATTATTATAGTAGGCAGCGGTACCTAACTATTAACTATTTTGTTGGATGCTCGTAATGGGTAACTTGTTGATGCTATTAAATTATAAGAACACCTATGTACACAGGTTTTTCACGCAATTTGTTGTGGTATTTGCAGCAAAAATAAATACGTACGTTATTTTTGCAATTTGTAGTATCTAGACCAAAAAAACTGGTTGCCTGTAAAGTCGGTATACGGGCGAAAGTTTTACGTGACAACAACTGTGCTCGAGTGGAAGGGACGCGTGCCTTTCACTTTTTATGTCTGTCTCTCTCGCTCTTAGGCGGGCTAACCATGCCCGCGTGCCTCTCACTCGCTCTCATTGTGAGCGCATAACGTCAGCGGAGCGTAACGCAGTTTCTTGAAGTGTCACCCGGCAAACCAATTTATAAAACGTTGTCACGTCAAAAACAAATATTAAGTACACGTCATAGGTACAATTATGACTGCCGTATCTTGATATATTTATTTAAATATGCGTTCCGATAGGACAACGGAAATCAAACCCACAATTATCTGCGTCACTGAAAGGTATTCAACCGCCGCGGAAATATCGTTACGTCAATGTATTTTGGCCTCAAGATATCTATTTAACCGACTTCAAAAAAAGGATTCACAATTCTTCGCGTACATATTTTTTATGTATGCTGACTGTTTTTATGTACCTACTGAATAATATACAAATAAGGGCAAAAGCCCCTTTGCCCACGTCCTAACGCCGTCCCTCATAAGTTTTCATAACATTAATTTTATTGGTCACCACATTGCGACAATTTCTGAAACGTTAATTCTGTTAACCGCGCTACTCTGTGGCACTTACTAGTTAGAATTCACGACAGGCTCTAATTTAAAAACTTGTTAGGTTAGGTCTCTGGTATGAACTCTCTTTTAGGCCATAGGAAGTGTTTGTTTGGCCTATGGAGGCAGACAGACTGGAACTTAAAATATAAATCTGAAACTTTGTTTATTTATTTGTTTGTTTGCTTTACGATCAATCGCCCGGGGGGGGGGGGGGGGGGGTATAACCCCCCCCCCCATAAAAAAGGACATTAAATCTTGAAGTGATACCGCGGAGCGCAGTTAGAGATAAATAAAGGCTTAGTAAAACAGCATGCGTTCACAGCGCCATCAGATAAGTCTGAATAAAGACACAGAACAGAAAACGATTATGCGTAAAAACAGATGGCTGGCTAGAAGTAAAAGTAAAAGATGCAAAAATGGACGGCCTTATTGCTCTGAAAGTGATTTCTTTCAGGGATTGAAAAGGATGTTTTTATGAAGCAATGATTCTATAATAAAAGTTATGTTACACTCGGTTTTTCATACAAAACGTCAAGTAGGTATATTTGTGCTTTATCAAAGCGCCACCACCGTTGAAAAGACTATGAATCTATTTTGACATTTTTTTTACAAAAATTGATTGTTGGTTTACAACGTCCTTGATTGTTAGATACGACTGGTTTTAGTGCCGAATATCTTCACCACCCTTCACTGTTACTGTTGGTGAAAATCAACTGGGACTATTTTATTAATGACAATCGCGCCATCGACATTTCAACACATTGAAGTCTGTCCAAATATGAGAACTAATGATATGTTCAAATTATCACCACGCTTTTCTGGCGCCTTTCCGGGTGCCAAAAACGCGTTCTGTTTGTCAAAGCCTTAACAAAATTGTCTACATTTAGTTAGGTAATGTAGGTAATTTAGTAAAAATATTTTAGTTAAAGAAGAAGCTCCACTGGGGTGAAAATCTTTATGATCATAACCTATTTTAGGAGAGTAGGTATTTCATTTCCTAAAACTTCCTTATACGTAAGTTTTATGGTTAAATAAACTTTATTTCTCTTATAAGAATTACATAAATTCATTTGCCAGAGAAATACAGACTTATTACATTTAAATAAGAAGATGTACTGGCATACTTAAGGTAGGTAGGTAAATTTAAACTTACAATATTGAGTAGAAACACAGCGTAAAATTAAATGCAACTGCTCTAATCTACTACGGGTTTGATTCCTGGCTTAACGAAATTGATAAATATAAAAATTAATTTAAATTTTTCACTCAGTTTTCAATAAAAGGTCGTTTTCTTTTTTTACGCTAGCAGACATTGAGTTAGATTCAGGTACAAAAAGCACGGTCTTCCGAGAAATAAAATGTTTAATATTATAAGAGTCAACTTTACGAAGAATGTTTTTATTTCAATCGTCTGTTTGCTCTTTTTTCATTTTATAGGTTCCTCATTGACTTGCTTTGTTTTTATGTTTATCTTTGATGTATAAAGAGAATTGTTGAAGTATTTTTCTATTCATTGAATTATAAGCGGTCGAGAACACAACAAACGGACGATCGATCGTTATATTTGAAAGAAAACAAAATACAAGTGTGTCAATGATTAAGTCGACACTTTTAATCTCTAGCTCAGTATAGCACTTATTATTAGCAAATCTCAAATTATTCTATTTATGGAATAAAATGTCGGAATGTAAAATAGGCTTTCATTTTATATGATAAATGGCATTTCAGGAGATATTTCTTTTGGTAGTAAGAAGATTGGCCACGTAGCGTAGGGTATATACGAACGATAAGCGGTAGGTCTCAAATTCAGATTTCCTTGAAAAAAATCCATTAATATGACGTACCTTTTTCTATCTTTGAATTCGTTCCCTATCATTTTGTATGTAGTTACAAAGTCAAGCACGGCAGTCATCGAGAAAAGCGTTTAATATTTTATTTATTAAATCAATTTTATTTGGTTAAGTTTCCTGTATAAGCGACGCAACTGCAGTAGAAACGTTTAAACGTTTTATTTAATTAGCTTTTATCGCGGGCTTTGAGCGCGGCGACCGAATCTAGAAATTCCGTAACGAAAATAAAATCTAGCACCCCCCACTCCGCCTACCATGTAGCTCGGCCGAGCGTTCGCTTAACGTGTTATGTATATGGTACGACTGTACGAAGCTCGCACGATGCTTTACCGCGGCAGTCCCCGAGTGCCACACGTTTTTTTAAATAAAATGTAGGTACTTAACAACCCATAGTGGTTGGATCAGCAACACCCGCTACAAATATATTGACGACCTCTGTGGCGCGTCGGGCGAACACCCGACTGCGACGCAGAAGGTTGCGGGTTCGATTCCCGCCGGGAACAAGTATTTATGCTGACCATAAATTCTTGTTTCTGGTTCTGGGTGTTTCCTATATGTATAATATGTATATATTTACAAAAAAAAAAAAAGTATATAAGTAGTTTATCCGTTATCTGGCACCCATAACACAAGCATTAAGTTGCTTAGCTTGGGGCTGGATGGCGATGTGTAATATGTCCTGAAATATTTATTTATTTATTTATATACATTTAATTATGACGTCACATACATCATTTTCTTTTTTCACCAATTTTGAAGACATTAAACGCCAGAATGACGAAAGTTAAGTACCTAATTTCAACCTACCCACCAAACATTTGAAAAAACCCAAACAATTTATTCATACACCTCATCAAGAAGGCAGAAAACATGCCTTAGAGACGCGCAATTTGGCGCAAAAAAATCATAATATCTTGCGTCGCGTAATATCCTGTATTTCATTTATTATAACAAACGCAGACTGAAAACTGAAAAGTCGTTCAATATCGTAGAGCTTTACTATAGTGAAGTTTTATTTTTAAATAATAGTAATAACTTTTTTTAAAGTAATAACTTAAATTATGCTTCCGTCCAAGTGCGAGTTGAACTCGCGCAGGAATGGTTCTGTACGATTATATTCTGTTTTTAGGGTTCCGTAGCCAAATGGCAAAAAACGGAACCCTTATAGATTCGTCATGTCTGTCTATCTGCCGTGTGTCACAGCTACTTTTTTAGTATTTGTTGTTATAGCGGCAACAGAAATACATCATCTGTGAAAATCCCAACTGTCAATCTATCACGGTTTATGAGATACAACCAGAAGGCCAATTCTCGTAAATAACATCGTTAAAAAAATTACATTTCAATATAACTCCGATTGCATTTCGATTGCAAAAGAGACCCTCAAAGTCAGTTCGTTTTTACAAAAAGCTAACTTTGGGGGTATTTTGAGCTACTTTGAGGGTATTACTTGTGATCGAAATGATATTGAAATGTAATTTGAACAATGTTATTTACGAGAATTGGCCTTCTGGTGACAGACAAACAGACAATGGGGTCCTAGTAAAAGGAATGCCGTATTTACACTTTGGGTACGGAACCCAAAAAACTACAAATACACTTATCTAAAGAAGTCCTTTAAATAAAATAAATAAATAAAATAAATATTTCAGGACATATTACACATCGCCATCCAGCCCCAAGCTAAGCAACTTAATGCTTGTGTTATGGGTGCCAGATAACGGATAAACTACTTATATACTTTTTTTTTGTAAATATATAGGTAGGTACATATTATACATAAAGGAAACACCCAGAACCAGAAACAAGAATTTATGGTCAGCATAAATACTTGTTCCCGGCGGGAATCGAACCCGCAACCTTCTGCGTCGCAGTCGGGTGTTCGCCCGACGCGCCACAGAGGTCGTCAAATAAAACTCAATTTACTCAACTTTCATTAACTTTTTTAAAGTTTAGTTATCAGTACCTACTTGAAAGCCCAACTTGGGTTAAAAACATTCTAATTATAGCAATTTCAGATCTCCACGGTAGGCTTCTAGTTTTGTTGCCAACTGTACAATCCACGGTCAAAAGTCTCTGCCCACCATAACGTTTACAATCCCGTGCAGCACTATTTGAACATTATAACAACGTAAATTACTGTCGATCGAACCCACGTCGGTTGGTGTAGCGGGTGGCGGCTTATACCACTCACACAACTAAAGACACAGCTAACATGTTCAAAATAATAATGACACTGAGTACTTTTAATTCAAGTATATATGTTTGTGCGTAACGTCTATAGAGGAAGGTCGTAACTCCAATACTTGTTGATAGTATTATTGTAGCAAACTGATCATTTTTTTATGACCAATACTGTACATACAATTGGTACATTGTACTTTTATTTTTAAGGTTCTGTACTCAAGGGTTAAAAACGGGACCCTATTACTAAGACTTCACTGTCTGTCTGTCACCAGGCTGTATCTCATGAACCGTGATAACTAGACAGCTGAAATTTACACAGATTATGTATTTCTGTTGCCGCTATAACAACAAATACTAAAAGCAGAAGAAAAAAAATAAGGTGGACACAAATTCACAACATAGTACGGAACCCTTCGTGCGCGAGTCCGACGCGCACTTGGCCGGGTTTTTTTTAATATGTGTCAGTGTACCCTAACCCTTTGATTAATGAGGCTTCGCCGGATTCGTTATAACGCATGTGTCACTCACGTAACGGCGTTATTAAGGCTTATAACGATACAGCCGTTTAACGGAAATAGGGATTTAACAAATATTTTGATTAACTAAGCCTAAATAAGCTTTAGTAGGTAGTAATATGTAGCGCAAGTAATATGTAGTGACTATTTTCAATTTACGCTTAAAATCAAAGCTTTTCTAGGAAAAGAAAACACTGTATTCGCCAATTTTTCTATTGGTTAAAATTATTAGTCTATTGCTTTTTATTGGTTAAAAAGTCTACTGATTTTTTATTGGTTAAATATATAATGCTTACGAAATGTATTATTTATAGGTTAAAAATAATGATAATGTCTTGCCATGGCGCCTCCGCCGGGTCGTGGCAAACTGGGTAGACCCAAGAAGTGCTGGCATGACGTCGTGAAGGGTGATATGCGTACTAATGGCCTTACAACCCAGGATGCCGAAGATCGTGCGAAGTGGAGGCGTAAAAGTAGGAAAGCGGACCCCGGGCTCACGAGAGGGATGCAACCGGGAACATCGCTCGGATGATGATGATTGATAGGTTAAAAATAATGAATAAAACTAAATAAATTATATTCTATTCTTCTATTCTATTCTAAAAATAACTGTTCTGATTTTTCTATTCATTGAAATCATTCTATTTACTGATTTTTCTATTGGTTAATTAACATTACCTAATGGTAAAGTACCAATACCAATAATTATAGTGTAATTGTTTAAAATCTAATTTTGATTTTACTATTTGCCTTTGAAGATAAACATAACATCAGTAATAGCCTTCAAACTGAACTTATTTCAATCTCATAGTTATTTTTTATAATAATAAAATAGGTCAGCGTTTGACCACTATCACACACAATGGTAGGTGACGATGCAGTCTAAGATCATCATCATGGCGTATGACATTCATCCTGCGTGGATCAAACCTCTATATCCAAGTTGCTAGCGTCCTTAGATGCGTCTAGGAAAGCAAAATGAGAATCGTATAGTGTGTGGAGAGCATGGACTTCACCCACTCTGAAAGCATGGACTTCTCACACTCAGAAAGAGCCGGAATGGACTTCGCAAACTGGGAGGTGCTCCGCAATATCAGAAGCAGTCATCACCTTTAAATCCCAACGATATCGCAAAAAGGATGCAGGACCTCACAAAGAGCGCCGAAACCGACAAACCATTTGGTAAAAAAATTGCGGCCTAAGATGTAGCACGCTTACCTGGAAGATACGTATAGGTACGCTCGTGGCTCAAACACCCCCAAATAAACGACCTTCGAGGGACGCGAGTGGAGGTAGAAAGATGGCAGTGGAAAAAAAACATTCCGACCCATCCTCCTTTAGTGATGGTAAGAAAACATTATAGAATCAATATCCGTCTTTTAAAAAAAACAAAAAGCTCCATTTTCAAACAATAAACAGGTACATCCTCCATGTTTTTATTCAACATTTCGGTCGCCAATTTTAACCGCCATTTTCCCCATAAGCCACCGCCATTTTGCCATTTTTTATAATAATAAAAGAGAATTTAATTACCTAAAAAGGGTTTTAATGGGATTTTGTGAAAATTAATTAACACAACACTTGTTTAAATGGAATTTAACGGCTGAAATGGAGAGTAATTGTCTGTTTGTTAATAAAAAAAATTAAAATAAGGAACTCTATGGCGCGATGGGCGAACTTCCCCTATGATATTGAACGTTGCGGATTCGATTTCCGCTCATTCGAATTATTTTTAGATTTAAAATATTAAACAAATTTTTATGGTTCACCTTCCCCGTCCGTCCCCTTAACGGCGGTACCTGCGGTAAACGGTCCCCTATGTAATTACCTGTTTTTAAGCATTTAGTTATTAATTAGGTATTTTAATTAGTTATTAATTACCTATTTTAATTGAACAGAAAACTAACCTATAAAAATAGTCTCATCATAGTCTCACCGTAGAGCTCCAAACCGGCTGTTATAAAGAATGTTTTCAACACAAGCAAGATTCTAGGCACGCTTTAGTTGAAGTTTAAAGTCTTCTAACTCATGAATTTATCAAACAAAAAAAATATAATGAAAACATGCCAATAATAGTAATTTTTTAACTCTACCGGGGTCTGCAATTATGCAGCCGATAGTACATATCGTTATCGCAAAATTTATAACTTTTTAAAAAATCTTACTAAAAGGAAATTCAGAGTAATATGTGCGCACAATTTAAAGAGTCCATTGAATAAATCGCTCGCAAAGCTCGGAATGTTCATATCAGGTTAGAAATATTAATAACTAGCGACCCGCTCCGGCTTCACACGGCTATATTATGCATGTATTATACATATAAACCTTCCTCTTGAATCACTCTATCTATTAAATAAAACCGCATCAAAATCCGTTGCGTAGTTTTAAAGATCTAAGCGGTCAAAGGGAAATAGGGACAGAAAAAGCGACTTTGTTTTATACTATGTAGTGATTTCATGCAGTTTATAGCCGAGGAAATAGCTGGCTATTGTTGTAAACTTATTTTACGTGTGAATAATATGTGATGCAAGTTGGACAAGGATTTTTGAAGAATGGAATTGACAAGATTTTAATAAGTTTCCTTCTTCTTTCCGCTGCTATTTGCGATCGGAAGAGACTTTAAAATATGTTTTAATGGACGTAATGTCATTTACAAATCCTACGTAAGTAGGTAGGTCTGGTACCTATATATTGAGCTAAGTATACCAACGCCCGCACCAAAAGTTTCCAATTCAAACAATGTACTATGAGAGACCTGCTATTATTTATCTTCTGACTTTACTATACCCAAGGGGTTCTCGAAAAATGTACGTACTTACTCGAAAATATCTCCGAATAGAGGTATGTAGAGTTAATTTATGTAGGTAAAGAGATGACATTGGTAAATATTTTTTTATAAACTTACTTCACACAATTTATAATAAGACTAGTCTTAATCGGTCCACGTCCGGATAAGGGTTGAATTTTCCAAAAATCCGGCGGATCTTAGCGGATGTCTTCGTCATAAATAGTTGTATGTGTGCTTTTTACTATAATTCTCAGAAGATCCATTGACCAGGTCCAGGATGGATCAAGTTAGATATCTTTTTTTCGTTGAATCCAGATTTCAAGCTGTGGATATACTGAGATTTTTCTTTCTTAGTCGATTTCTGTCCAGATCCATCATGGATCTTTTATATCAGTCAAAGATAAAAATAAAAAAAAGGCTAAGAGGTTTTTTGCTATATAAATTATATTGATTTTTTAAACATATTGAATGAAGTATTATACTTAACTTTTAATATTCTAGTCAAAATCAGAAAAAAAACAGCGCACTCCGGGAGTGCAGGCAGAAGTGAAAACCGACATCGACACATTTGTCGTCCGTCAATAGTCGTCCGACAAATAGTCGTCCGATAAATAGTGGTCCGACATTTGTCGTCCGTCAATAGTCGTCCGTTAAAAAATACCATATGTACGTCTTAATACACTCACAGCCAAATTAAAAAACTGTATATCTGTGTAAAATCTCATCTGTCGCGAGAAAATCTGTCGTCTGTCGCGAGAACGGCTGAAAATGCTCACCCACAAAAGTGCCCAACGCGCCATAAGAAGTTTTCACTTCAAAAAAATAGAATTATTGGTTTTTGATCATCAGCCACTCACGCCAGAAACAGACAGACAGAAAGGCAGACGAACAAGAAAGTGATATTATAAGGGTTCCTTTTGTTACCCTTAAAGTAAGAATCATTGTCAAAGTCAAAATATTTTTTTTTTATTTCTTTGGATGCTTAATAGGTACATTAAAAGTATATAGACCACATAAAATCGTCTTAAAAACTAAGTTAGGATGTGTGCCTTCGGAACGCGCCCACCAATGAGAAGAAGGCACAAGAAACTCATTGGGTTTTTTTTTCATGTGATCACGCTCACAATGGTCAATATTACAAATATTTGAAAGTATTATTTGAAATGGAGCAACTAAAGTCACGTCCATGGGTTCTTCTCATTAAGGTAAGACGAAGTATCATAGTACGCCTTACTGCACAATCTATGCTTTATAAAAGTTTTGAACCTGTTAATGGACATGTCATGTACATCTTTAGGTAATTTATTATAATAGAGCACACAATGTACTATTAAACGACCTGTTTATTTTCCGGAGCCTACTACCGGGCACGGTCAGTTCATCCTTATTTCTTAAGTTGAAATTATGAATATCGCTGTTTTTACGGAAAATATCAGGATTTTTGTGAACGTAGAGCAAGTTTTCGTAGATATATTGTGAATAGAGCGTTAGTATATTTATCTCTTTAAATTTTTCTCTAAGTGATTCCCTGGGGCCCATTTTGTTGATAGCTCGGACAGCTCTCTTTTGCAATATGAAAATAGCATCAATATCTGCAGCACACCCCCACAGTAGGATGCCGTACGACATGACACTGTGGAAGTAGCCGAAATAGACTAGGCGAGCAGTCTCAATGTCCGTGTATTCCCGAATTTTCTTAACGGCGTAAGCGGCAGAACTAAGTCTATTGGACAATGCTTCCACATGCGGACCCCATTGGTTTTTGATAACCTTCAGCGAGATGGCCCAGTTAGCAGAGAGTCAACTCAGGGTTTGTTTACAATAAAAATATCGCTTGGATTTAGCGTACTTACGACTTTTTACAGTTCAGTCTGTCTCCACCCTTACTGAAATAACATCAAAATGCCTCCGCAAACAAAAAAATAAACCAATTCACAAATTCTTTCAACATAACTTTAGCAACATCCAAATCTCTGGGATATGAAATGGGAAAATGATTCCCAAATCAGGGCCCCTTAGGGTGTTAAGGCAAAGGTTTTGATAGGTATGTTCTCTATGGACAGAATACGTAAACTTTCACCATTACGATGGAAGATTTCGCGAAATACTGTTATAGACAGTTATGGTTGTATTTTCAGTCAGAAAAAGTTACTTTTTTCAAGAAGGGTGACTACTTATTTTCCTAAAGGTATCTATAGTTAATGATAACTTTTTGAAAACTTTTATTCAAAAAAAGGGTTTAAATTTTCAAAAGTCTTATACCTAAGTAGAATTCTAAATAACGTCCTTGTACTTGTATACGGACCTCTTTCCACAATAAGACCTCTTTACTTGTGTCTTTTTTGCGTCAGCATGGAGTAGCCCTGCACGTAAACCCTCTCAACTTAGTCGACTATGTCTAGAGAAAAGAACTCGTCAATTCGTTTGGAGAGTCGTAAGAGCAATGTCAATTAGCGCACATAAATTTTCCTAAGAAAAATTCATTGATGCACGGCCGGCTGGGAATCGAACCCACAACCTTCAAAATCAAAGTCAAAATTTATTCTTTAATTTATATTAATTTAATTTATATTGAAACGTCTTACAAACTAGGTTAGGATGTGTGCTCTCGGACCCCATCTAATCTATTTCTATTATCACATTGCCCAACGATCATTTGTTTGTTATTTGATCAATTTTCATAATGCCCAGACAATATAGGTAATAAATATTAAAGTTTAGATAATAATTAATCACTTTGCCCAATGTAGCTTGTCATTGTACAGTATGCGTCATAAGTGCACTAACAGTGTGCTACCATCTAATATATATAAATTACGTATCACGTTGTTTGTGCGCAATGGGCTTCTAAACTACTTAACCAATTTTAATCAAATTTGCACACGCACCGTGTGCAATCCGTGTGTTATCCCGATATGCCCACGGGATCGGGAGTTACGCAGCTAGTTATACTATAAACAAGTATTGGACTTATGACCTTCTTCTAATAGACGTTACACACACATAAAAATACTTGAATTAAAAGTACCTACTTAGTGTGATTATTATTTGTCAACGTGCTAGCTATGTATTTAGGTGGCCGAGTGGTAGGTATAAGCCGCCACCCGCTACACTAACCGACGTGGGTTTGATACACAGGTTCCATAGTTACACTGCATGGAGTGTTTAAAATAGTGCTGCACAGCCTGCCTAGCATGAAGACCAAAACACGATACGATAAAGCGATATAACTACATCAACTCTCAAAATATGATCGATAAAGCCGCCATGTTAAATTTTTATCAAAAATTGGGATAAAATTTATGATAAAAATTCAAAATGGCGGCTGAATTCTAAACGTGGCGTTACTAGTGGACTTTTTAGCGCCGATTGTATAAAATCCCTTTATTTATGTAATTACCCACCCACGACGACCCAGTTGGCACAATGGTCACCACGCCGGACTGCCAACACAGGGTTGCGGGTTCGATTCCCGCCTCAGACAAGTATTTATGCTTAGATATTTGTCTGAGGTCTGGTTGTTTCTATGTATTATAAGTATATATTTACAAAAAAAAAAGTATATAAGTAGTATATCCGTTGTGTAGCACCCATAACACAAGTCTATAGTTACTTAGCTTGGGGCTAGATGGCGATGTGTGGAATGTCCTGCAATATTTTTTTTTATTTTTATTAATCACTTTTTTCATAACATTGATGAATTCAAACACAGAGCATGGGATATTTTCTCCTTATACCCTCCAAAACAAGTCGTTCTCTCCTATCACTGATGTAATTCGACAAACTCTATCCCCCTTATTCCAAAACGAGGTTTAAGGATAGTCCGAGATGTGGATTTAAACCTTAGATTTAGACACAGATTTACTCGTGAACTATAGTATAAACACTATCCATAATAATCTATGGGGATAGTGTTTAGACTATAGTTCCCTATTTAATTTATAGGGATAGTGTTTAGACTATAGTTCACGAGTAAATCTGTGTCTAAATCTAAGGTTTAAATCCACATCTCGGACTATCCCTAAACCTCGTTTTGGAATAAGGGGGTCTAAGTTTGTCCAAAACACCGAAGTTAGCAATATTTTTTATCAATACTTCTCAACTTTACCTAAATTCGGTATTCCGGAATAACGGAATATCTTTTTTATTGTTATGATAATGATGATCCGGAAGGATTTGTATTCCGGAACCTAAATACCTATATGTGATATTTTTTACCCGACCATAGAAAAGGAAGATTCTTTTGGTTCTTTGGAACGAAAAGCCTCCGAAACTGCTAGTCCGATTTTAATAAAACTTGGGTAGAGTATACATTGATTCATTAAGAGTAACATAGAATACTTTTTATCCCGATATTTTCACGGGATCGGGACTTCTGCGAGTAAAACCGTGAGATGGTGCTATTTTAAATTTTGGCAAAAACCGACGGAACTTAATTTACCATTGTTGCGGAGGAAAACATCGTGATGAAACCCTTGGCTTAGTTGACTCCAAAAGTATTGACAAGTTCTCTCTTCTGGACATGGTCGACTAAGCTGAGAGGGTACTTAGTATAGGTGCTGGGCACGCCTACTTCAATAATATTGTCTTATCATATTACTTCCGTTACATTTGTTTTTCGCAAGTAACCCCTATTTTACTTACAGAAATGAAAGAAGATTTAACGTCAAAACAACATTTAAACCAACAAAAGTAGCCAAGAAATGAACCTCGACCCCATTTATCAGGTGAATATCTTACATTTTCAACACACGGATGTTTTTGACACAGGGTTGCCAGTAGAATTAATGATATCTATTTTAAATGTACTAAGGATCGGGTTAAAGGGGCAAAGGGGCGACAGTTACTACTCTGATCTTGAAGTCAAGGTAAGTCAAGGTTAATCAAATCAAATCATTTATTTGCTTAGAGATAGATAGGTTATTACAAAGTTGTTACATTTTATATTGTACTAGCGACCCGCCCCGGCTTCGCACGGCTATATTATGCATGTATTATACATTTAAACCTTCCTCTTGAATCACTCTATCTATTAAAAAAACCGCATCAAAATCCGTTGCGTAGTTTTAAAGAATTAAGCATACATAGGGATATAGGGACAGAAAAAGCGACTTTGTTTTATACTATGTAGTGATATGATTCTCTTTCTCGCTCACATGAGGTTAGCATGCCAAGGAAAGGACACGTCTTAACTTAGTTTTTAAGACGTTTCAATATGATTTCATGCAAATTGATTCCAAAGGAATAAAGATTATGGTTAAAGAAATTTATTTCTCAAAAGATGATTACGTAACTGGATGCCTATGATTGCAATTAGCCGAGTTTTTTTTTACTTTGATAGAATCTGTAGCAAATTTTTTTTAAGTTTTTTAAGTTTTTAATAATAATAATAATAGTTTATTAAACAAAAGTGTTACAAAAGTAGGAGCATAACAACGGACCTCGAACTAGGAAGTAAGTAAGTCTTAGTTTAAAAACAGCGCACTCCGGGAGTGCAGGCAGAAGTGAAAACTGTATATCTGTGTAAAATCTCATCTGTCGCGAGAACATACGCAAAAAGAGTTTTAGATGAAAAAAAAATAGTCGTCCGACATTTGTCGTCCGTCAATAGTCGTCCGTTAAAAAATACCATATGTACGTCTTAATACACTCACAGCCAAATTAAAAAACTGTATATCTGTGTAAAATCTCATCTGTCGCGAGAAAATCTGTCGTCTGTCGCGAGAACGGCTGAAAATGCTCACCCACAAAAGTGCCCAACGCGCCATAAGAAGTTTTCACTTCATAAAACTTTCAATGTGTTCTAAAAGTTAAAGTTTGTATTCGATAGCACATTTATTCTGGTATACTAATCAAAAAAACAGATTGGAATAATTCCTTCATTTGCAGTTTTGGCATCAAAAAACACAGAGAAAGTAGTGATTTTTTTTTTTAAATGGCGGATATTTCGGAAACCGAGAGACTTTTATAGAACAACTTTCATTTTTCTGAACCGGCACAGTGTCCTCTATCCATAGGTGCCCGCTTATCCATTCATTACCGAACACCCGGTAGATGTGGTCATAAAGCTTCTAACCTCAATGTGCTCTTTAATTGACATTACTTTTAAGGTTAAGAAAAACATCGCGATGAAATCCGCGGCTTAGTTTATCTCCAGACGTCTTGACTAGTTCTTTCCTCTGGACATGGTCGACTAAGCTGAGAGGGTAGTAGGTGCTGGGCAAGCCTACTCCATCCTCACGTATTAGGACCCAACTATAAAAATCGCCCTTGTTTATTTCATTGTTCATATTGTTTGGTTTATATTGATTTTTTAGCAGGAATTTATGTTAGAATTATGGTTTAATATGGTACAATAAAGAGTTTATCTGTTTATCTATCTATCTATGTTAAAATTGGCGTGGCTATAATATTATTTTTCTATTTTAGCCCCTATCTTTTCCAAGCCTACTTATAAATATTTCCCTAGATACGTCCATGCCCGTAAAGATGGTAAATTTACAGCTCATTTAGAAGCATTACCGAATTCGGTATGATAACAATTTACAGTAAGAAAAACGGTAAGAAATTCGGGAAGGTTTCTATCAGGTTTTTGTCAGGCGATATTAGTTCGTCGATAGTTTACATTTTGAACGCAATGGCCGTCAGAATCGTAACCAGTGAAGGCAAGCTAACATTTCCTATTCACTGAGAATCATACATGAAATTAAATTAAATCGTCTTAAAAACTAAGTTAGGATGTGTCTGTGAATGATAAAAAGACAAAAAGAAACTCATGGGATTATGCTCACAAACGTCAAGATTACGGTTCACGATTAACCGTCCCCCTAACGATCCCCCTACGGCAAACGGTCCCCTGGTAAAAAATTTTTTTCACCCTTAAACGTTAATTTAAAACAATATTTGAAGGTCTCACGGACCGCCTATGTTCCCCCAGGGGAACGGTTAAGCGCTTAACTGTTTTAGATTTTTTTAAGCTCATCTGTCCCCATAGTCCGAGTTAAAGACGATCGAAAAAATAAACAAAAGACGATTGAAATGGAAAGGGAAACAAAAAACGATCAAAACGGAAACAAAAGACGATAGAAACGGAAACAAAAGACGATCATATATTTATAGAAAACATATATTTATTTTGAAGGAAAATCTGAAAAAATATTTAAAACAACGGATCTAGCGAGTATCGGTATCTTCGTATCTGGCTTATAATATCATATTTATTTTCTATCTCGATACGCACCAAGTACCAAAGAATATTATTAAGTGGATAAGATAGGTATGTACTTACCAGGGGCACGCGAAATTCAAAGAATATAAGTTTTTCGCTAACATCACTTTGAAATTAAAAAGTGTTTCATAGTCTGCGATTCTAGAATATCATTTTCCAATTACCGGTTTTCCATTGCCTTATCTTTGTCGTATACTAGTTCCAAATCACTGGATAGATGACTGGCTTTATGGCCACCGTTGTCTCTGTCAAGGTAATGATTTTAGCCTTTTTTTTAATCTAATTTTTTAAACTTTAATTGACATCACACTAAATTAACTTAATTAATTAATAATAAACAAGAACCAAACAAACCCTAAATTTTAATTTGGGATAGTTGCAAAGTCTTATGTAGGTAATTAGAAAATTTTATTCTATATTACATTGAGAATTCTAACACGATCGCATTGACGAAAAATTTAAAAATTGGAATTCCCCGCACTTCCGGCTAGCGCTCCTCTTAAAGGCATCTAAAATACGTTCATTAGAGAGGAAGCTATACGATCAAAAGCTCGTAGGGAAAAGGAAAAAACTTCGTATATTGCATATTTATGAACTAACAGCTAGCAGTAGGTCCGGAATAGGAATGAAAATATGTATGCTGTGCTCTTTTTATTTTGTATCGGTTAATACAATGGTTTGCGAAAGTTCTTCTGATTTATTTTAACTTATAACGTCTTTGACGACAAAGTTAGCATAATGGTCACCATGCCGAACTGCCAAACACAGGGTCGCGAGTTCGATTTCAGACAAGTATTTATGTTTGGTATTTGTCTGTGGTCTGGTTGTTTATTTGTATTATAAATAGGTATTTACAAAAGAAAAGTACTTAAATAAGTAGTACCTATGTCTGAATAATTTATATTCTATTCTATATCCTTTGTCTAGCACCCATAACACAAATCTAGTTACTAAGCTTGGGGCTAGATGGCGATGTGTGGAATGTCCGGAATATTTATTTATAATTAAAAAAACGTGTGGCACTCGAGGACTGCCGCGGTAAAGCTATTGCATAAAAAGGTTTCTTGAAGCAAGAAGTAATCCTTCTTCCTATCGTTCCTTTAAAACGCTCGAGAATAATTTCTTGTCTTTGTAAATGTTCTTATAAAATAATAAAAACAAATAAAAAATAAAAAAAAATAGTCGTCCGACATTTGTCGTCCGCCATTTGTCGTCCGACAATTGTCGTCCGACATTTGTCGTCCGCCATTTGTCGTCCATCAATAATCGTCCGTTAATAATCGTCCGTCATTTGTCGGGGGTGTTAGGTTTTTTCGTTACGGAATTTCTTGATTCGCCCCCCAAGGCCCGCGATAAAATCTATGCAATAGCTTAAAATGAGCGTCGGTATTTTATATCTAAAGGCACTAGTATCAGCACATCTCTTTAAAAATTGTCTTGCTAAAACCAAATGGAACGGATGTCATAAATACGCCATTGGCCATTGAAAACCATTGACCATTGAAAAATAATCTATATTCAAGTTTAAAGAATCACTGTGATATTTGTGCGCTCTCGCGCAGACGAAGCAACTCGAGCTGGTGTGACCCCTGACTGCTACAACTTTGCTCCTATTATCTTCAATCGTGTATATGGATAGTTATAGCATATAGAATGAATGCCGTGTCGGTCAAATCGGAGATTTTTTTAACACGCTTTTATTAGTTTCACCTGTATGTTTGCTTGTTTGTATGTAACCGACTCCTTTGGGCACGATTTTGCCCCACTTAGAATGATCAGATTTAATTCAAACTTTGCACACTTGTCAAATACCGATGACAATGCAATATTATGATAACATGGTGCTGATCTGATGATGGAGCTGGAAGGTGGTCATAGGAACTTCGCAATAAAACGACACAACCCCATCGAGTTTGGGCTCGTTAGAATCGTCTTGACGAGTAGTTTGGCTTTCAATGGTGACCAGGGTCTGATGATGGAATTGGAAGGTGGTCATAGGAACTTCGCAATGAAACGACACAACCCCATCGAGTTTGGGCTCGTTAGAATCGTCTTGACGAGTAGTTTGGCTTTCAATGGGGACCAGGGTCTGATGATGGAATTGGAAGGTGGTCATAGGAACTTCGCAATGAAACGACACAACCCCATCGAGTTTGGGCTCGTTAGAATCGTCTTGACGAGTAGTTTGTCTTTCAATGGTAACCAGGGTCTGATGATGGAACTGGAAGGTGGTCATAGGAACTTCGCAATGAAACGACACAACCCCATCGAGTTTGGGCTCGTTAGAATCGTCTTGACGATTAGTTTGTCTTTCAATGGTAACCAGGGTCTGATGGTGGAACCGGAAGGTGGTCATAGGAACTTCGCAATGAAACGACACAACCCCGTCCAGTTTGGGCTCGTTAGAATCGTCTTGACGAGTAGTTTGTCTTTCAATGGTAACCAGGGTCTAATCTAACAGATTTCGGTAATAAAGACCAAAAAGTATAAAATAAATTAATAGTTTAAAAAAACTAAAAAAACACGCTTTAAAAAAATCCAACTAAAAAAATAGAAAATGAAATTTAATTTTGGATTTAGAATATTGTAAATAGTAAGCGTGTTACATTGTGATTGCAAAAGAAAAATAATGAAGGTGTAGCATAACAATGTAACACGCTTACTATTTACAATATTCTAAATCCAAAAAAAATTTTATTTTCTATTTTTTTAGTTGGATTTTTTAAACCGTGTTTTTTTAGTTTTTTTTTTAAATCCCGTTTAAATTTTATAACTTTATTAAAAATAAAAAAAAGTAGGTGCAATCGCTATAGAGTTATTGATTTTTACGGAGTTAGACATGGTCGTCGACGCCGTCAGACTAAGTTATTTAGCTTTAAGTATTTATCAGCACGCTCGGTACTAAATACCATTCTTCGCTCGAAGACGGAGATGCCTATAAGAGAGTAAAAGGCTACCTGTGCACAGAAGAGGACCGAAGTAGCGAAGCGGCGTTTCCAGCAATAGCGTTCCGCAAAAATCCACTCCGCTCCGCTATTGTGGACAGGCAGCCTATACTGCCAACCTTATGGCATTGTCCGAGTCACGTGAGTCGAATGCATCCCGACCGATGGGCTAAGGTCGCCAGCGCCACACATTGGGTCCCGGAAGACGGATGTCGGAATCGAGACAGACTAGACGTCGGAAACGATGGTGTGACGATCTCGATGCATTTGACACAAACTGGCTCAACCTGGCCGACTGAACTAGTGTTGCCGATCGATAGTCGACCATAGGAGGCTCACAGCTAAGCGACGCTCGCTGATCGTTTACGGTCGTGCGGGTTAAGCGACGCCTGGCGCGGTCATTATTTCGATAGGTAGCCAATTAGTAGTGTGGCAAAAATGTGTTTTCGTGAGTTCCTCCGTGCTTCGGAAGGCACGTTAAGCCGTTGGTCCAGGTTGCTACCTCTAAAAACAGTCCGAGTTAAAGACGATCGAAAAAATAAACAAAAGACGATTGAAATGGAAAGGGAAACAAAAAACGATCAAAACGGAAACAAAAGACGATAGAAACGGAAACAAAAGACGATCATATATTTATAGAAAACATATATTTATTTTGAAGGAAAATCTGAAAAAATATTTAAAACAACGGATCTAGCGAGTATCGGTATCTTCGTATCTGGCTTATAATATCATATTTATTTTCTATCTCGATACGCACCAAGTACCAAAGAATATTATTAAGTGGATAAGATAGGTAGATAGGTACCAGGGGCACGCGAAATTCAAAGAATATAAGTTTTTCGCTAACATCACTTTGAAATTAAAAAGTGTTTCATAGTCTGCGATTCTAGAATATCATTTTCCAATTACCGGTTTTCCATTGCCTTATCTTTGTCGTATACTAGTTCCAAATCACTGGATAGATGACTGGCTTTATGGCCACCGTTGTCTCTGTCAAGGTAATGATTTTAGCCTTTTTTTTAATCTAATTTTTTAAACTTTAATTGACATCACACTAAATTAACTTAATTAATTAATAATAAACAAGAACCAAACAAACCCTAAATTTTAATTTGGGATAGTTGCAAAGTCTTATGTAGGTAATTAGAAAATTTTATTCTATATTACATTGAGAATTCTAACACGATCGCATTGACGAAAAATTTAAAAATTGGAATTCCCCGCACTTCCGGCTAGCGCTCCTCTTAAAGGCATCTAAAATACGTTCATTAGAGAGGAAGCTATACGATCAAAAGCTCGTAGGGAAAAGGAAAAAACTTCGTATATTGCATATTTATGAACTAACAGCTAGCAGTAGGTCCGGAATAGGAATGAAAATATGTATGCTGTGCTCTTTTTATTTTGTATCGGTTAATACAATGGTTTGCGAAAGTTCTTCTGATTTATTTTAACTTATAACGTCTTTGACGACAAAGTTAGCATAATGGTCACCATGCCGAACTGCCAAACACAGGGTCGCGAGTTCGATTTCAGACAAGTATTTATGTTTGGTATTTGTCTGTGGTCTGGTTGTTTATTTGTATTATAAATAGGTATTTACAAAAGAAAAGTACTTAAATAAGTAGTACCTATGTCTGAATAATTTATATTCTATTCTATATCCTTTGTCTAGCACCCATAACACAAATCTAGTTACTAAGCTTGGGGCTAGATGGCGATGTGTGGAATGTCCGGAATATTTATTTATAATTAAAAAAACGTGTGGCACTCGAGGACTGCCGCGGTAAAGCTATTGCATAAAAAGGTTTCTTGAAGCAAGAAGTAATCCTTCTTCCTATCGTTCCTTTAAAACGCTCGAGAATAATTTCTTGTCTTTGTAAATGTTCTTATAAAATAATAAAAACAAATAAAAAATAAAAAAAAATAGTCGTCCGACATTTGTCGTCCGCCATTTGTCGTCCGACAATTGTCGTCCGACATTTGTCGTCCGACATTTGTCGTCCGCCATTTGTCGTCCATCAATAATCGTCCGTTAATAATCGTCCGTCATTTGTCGGGGGTGTTAGGTTTTTTCGTTACGGAATTTCTTGATTCGCCCCCCAAGGCCCGCGATAAAATCTATGCAATAGCTTAAAATGAGCGTCGGTATTTTATATCTAAAGGCACTAGTATCAGCACATCTCTTTAAAAATTGTCTTGCTAAAACCAAATGGAACGGATGTCATAAATACGCCATTGGCCATTGAAAACCATTGACCATTGAAAAATAATCTATATTCAAGTTTAAAGAATCACTGTGATATTTGTGCGCTCTCGCGCAGACGAAGCAACTCGAGCTGGTGTGACCCCTGACTGCTACAACTTTGCTCCTATTATCTTCAATCGTGTATATGGATAGTTATAGCATATAGAATGAATGCCGTGTCGGTCAAATCGGAGATTTTTTTAACACGCTTTTATTAGTTTCACCTGTATGTTTGCTTGTTTGTATGTAACCGACTCCTTTGGGCACGATTTTGCCCCACTTAGAATGATCAGATTTAATTCAAACTTTGCACACTTGTCAAATACCGATGACAATGCAATATTATGATAACATGGTGCTGATCTGATGATGGAGCTGGAAGGTGGTCATAGGAACTTCGCAATAAAACGACACAACCCCATCGAGTTTGGGCTCGTTAGAATCGTCTTGACGAGTAGTTTGGCTTTCAATGGTGACCAGGGTCTGATGATGGAATTGGAAGGTGGTCATAGGAACTTCGCAATGAAACGACACAACCCCATCGAGTTTGGGCTCGTTAGAATCGTCTTGACGAGTAGTTTGGCTTTCAATGGGGACCAGGGTCTGATGATGGAATTGGAAGGTGGTCATAGGAACTTCGCAATGAAACGACACAACCCCATCGAGTTTGGGCTCGTTAGAATCGTCTTGACGAGTAGTTTGTCTTTCAATGGTAACCAGGGTCTGATGATGGAACTGGAAGGTGGTCATAGGAACTTCGCAATGAAACGACACAACCCCATCGAGTTTGGGCTCGTTAGAATCGTCTTGACGATTAGTTTGTCTTTCAATGGTAACCAGGGTCTGATGGTGGAACCGGAAGGTGGTCATAGGAACTTCGCAATGAAACGACACAACCCCGTCCAGTTTGGGCTCGTTAGAATCGTCTTGACGAGTAGTTTGTCTTTCAATGGTAACCAGGGTCTAATCTAACAGATTTCGGTAATAAAGACCAAAAAGTATAAAATAAATTAATAGTTTAAAAAAACTAAAAAAACACGCTTTAAAAAAATCCAACTAAAAAAATAGAAAATGAAATTTAATTTTGGATTTAGAATATTGTAAATAGTAAGCGTGTTACATTGTGATTGCAAAAGAAAAATAATGAAGGTGTAGCATAACAATGTAACACGCTTACTATTTACAATATTCTAAATCCAAAAAAAATTTTATTTTCTATTTTTTTAGTTGGATTTTTTAAACCGTGTTTTTTTAGTTTTTTTTTTAAATCCCGTTTAAATTTTATAACTTTATTAAAAATAAAAAAAAGTAGGTGCAATCGCTATAGAGTTATTGATTTTTACGGAGTTAGACATGGTCGTCGACGCCGTCAGACTAAGTTATTTAGCTTTAGGTATTTATCAGCACGCTCGGTACTAAATACCATTCTTCGCTCGAAGACGGAGATGCCTATAAGAGAGTAAAAGGCTACCTGTGCACAGAAGAGGACCGAAGTAGCGAAGCGGCGTTTCCAGCAATAGCGTTCCGCAAAAATCCACTCCGCTCCGCTATTGTGGACAGGCAGCCTATACTGCCAACCTTATGGCATTGTCCGAGTCACGTGAGTCGAATGCATCCCGACCGATGGGCTAAGGTCGCCAGCGCCACACATTGGGTCCCGGAAGACGGATGTCGGAATCGAGACAGACTAGACGTCGGAAACGATGGTGTGACGATCTCGATGCATTTGACACAAACTGGCTCAACCTGGCCGACTGAACTAGTGTTGCCGATCGATAGTCGACCATAGGAGGCTCACAGCTAAGCGACGCTCGCTGATCGTTTACGGTCGTGCGGGTTAAGCGACGCCTGGCGCGGTCATTATTTCGATAGGTAGCCAATTAGTAGTGTGGCAAAAATGTGTTTTCGTGAGTTCCTCCGTGCTTCGGAAGGCACGTTAAGCCGTTGGTCCAGGTTGCTACCTCTAAAAACAATCGTTAGGTCAAGTTAGAGGTCTTAAGGCGATCTGAAAACTCTAACAATAGGTGAGCCACACCACTATACGAGAAAAAGAAGAAGAAGTCGACCATAGCTGAATAATCGATAGTCCATCGGTACTATCGATAGGCTATCGATACTATCGGTTTTTAATGAACTATCGATAGACTATCGATTATTCAGCTATATAGATAGTCGACTATCGATTGCCTCGTTTTGAGCTATCGATAGGACAATCGAAAGTATAGGCTTTTTCAGGTGAAAATTAGCAATAGTAAAACTATCGATAGACCGAACTGCTTGGCTGCTTGTTTATATTTTATTTAATTATTATTTTAATATGTAGGTATTTATTATTCTCCTCCTTATATTTCTATCACGTTACAAACAACCCACCAATCCCCTTCTTTAATTCTTGTCCATCCAAAGGTTGCCTGGAAGAGATCGCTTTTAGCGATAAGGCCACCCATTGTGCCATTATGTAAGGTATTATTATATACTAGCTGCGCTCCGCGGTTTCACCCGCGTAACTCCCGATCCCGTAAGAATATCGGGATAAAAAGTAGCCTATAACCTTCCTCGATAAATGGACTATCCAACACAAAAATAATTTTTCAATTCGAACCAGCAGTTCCTGAGATTAGCGCGTTCAAACAAACAAACAAACTCTTCAGCTTTATAATATTAGTATAGATTAATTTTCTTTTAGCAGATATTCACTTAAGTTAGAATTTATTTTGTGTTATTTTTTTATGTAATAATTTTTCGTTTTTGTTTTTATGGTGCAATAAAGTGTTTATCTATCTATCTATCTTGGATAGTTGTTAGGAAGGCCTTTGCCCAGTAGTAGGACAATATAAGCTAGCAAAAAAATAACTGTTTACCCACATAAATTAATCTGCAAACCAATTATTTACCACAATCCGATGTAAAGATGGTTCAACGAAACATAAATTATTCATCGAATAATTCATTATATTCTGCACTTTATTGTCTGTCGTTAAATAAAATTCATAAAGCGGTATCTCGAGTTGATTTGAATTGTAGTAGGTACAAGATGTTTTATTATATATTAAACATTATTATACTGGTTGTTAGATGTAATAATGAGAGTTTATGTGCTACTGGCTCCACCTTTTTCATTTTATTTTAATAATTTTCCATCAAAAATCCAAAATTAGTCAAATTGGTCAAGCCATTGTCAAGTTATAAATATTATGATGGGCCAAGGGAAATAGGGATCAATTTTTATAACATTTAGATATCTTATATAAAAAATCAAACACGAGAAGATACTAAATATGTCAGTAATAAAAAAATAAATTAATATATTTATACGTCAAATAATTATGTCACTGAGTCAGAATAATACCCCACGCAGTCAATTTATAAAAGAAACAGACGTTTCGGCAGATATAAATTAAAACGCTTTGGAGGTGCAATTCTGTTAATCACTCCAAAGATCTTCGTCAGATCTTCACCAAATTTTTATGGGACCACCCTTGAGTTAGACCCTTTCCAACAAAAGATTCACCAAAATCGGTTAACGAACAAAGAAGATATGCGCGAACATTCATAAAAAAATATATACAACCGAATTGAGAACCTCCTCCTTTTTATGAAGTCGGTTAAAAAATAGAACATCTATCCCTAATCTATAATATAAAAATCAATTGCTGTTCGTTAGTCTGGCTAAAACTCGAGAATGGCTGGACCGATTTGGCCAATTCTTTTTTTGTTGTGTTTGTCGTAGTCCAGGGAAGGTTTAAACATCTGTCAAAATCTCATCTGTCGCGAGAACGGCTGAAAATGCTCACCCACAAAAGTGCCCAACGCGCCATAAGAAGTTTTCACTTCAAAAATAATAAGACTCATGTAGAAAATCTTCAACTTGTTACGCAATATTTTTTCTCTGAGATTGTCTTCGAAAGTTCCGTGTAAATACGCCCTAAATGTTTGGACGTAGTTTAATGAATACACAAACTAAGGAACTTTATCGCTCGTTGTTTTTCGGTTAAGATGCGAACTGGAGAAAAATCTTATTATGGAGGTTTTAGGTTCATTATACTGCTAGAAAATGTTCTCGCAAACATGATCAACTTTGCACCCTAACCGTGGTCCACTAACAGAGTTCACATGGGTTCATCAGAGGTACTTTTTCGTGGTGGATCAGGGGTTTTAATTTATTTCTATGGTTCACCTTAGTTCACCTGGCTGTGCCAGAGGCAATTCTTCGCTTGGCCCACCTCGAGAAAACTAGATGGACGGACAAGGGGTTTTTATTTCTTGTTTTGTCCGTGCAGCCACAAAAGGATACCGGGTCGTAAAAGTTTTTGTTCCCCTGCCGTATTCCTACCTTCACTCTCGTCTCTCGAAGGCCCCCTGGGTCTTTGAGCCATGAGCTTAGAGGCATCTTCTAGGAAAGTTTGCTACCAAACTCTGGCATATTTATCTATACAATTATTATAAAGAGGAAACATTAAATTTGATTGTTTGTTTGCATTGAATGGGCTCCGAAACTACTGGACTGATTTTGACGAAACTTGATACATTGATTCATTGGGAGTATTAAAGACTTTTTTAATATTAGAGATCGGGAGTTACGCGGGTGAAAACGCGAGGTGGTGCTATTTATAAAGTCGTCCGTCAATAGTCGTCCGACAAATAGTCGTCCGACATTTGTCGTTCGTCAATAGTCGTCCGACAAATAGTCGTCCGACATTTGTCGTCCGTCAATAGTCGTCCGTTAAAAAGTACCATATGTACGTCTTAATACACTCACAGCCAAATTAAACGAGAGATGTCGCTGTTAACACTGTTGTACAGAAGTGAGTATCGTAGTTCGGCCGTTTGCACAGAGATGGCGCTGTTTTCAATATTGCATAGTAGTAGAAGCACAATAACTGTTAAAATCTCATCTGTCAAAATCTCATCTGTCGCGAGAACGGCTGAAAATGTTCACCCACAAAAGTGCCCAACGCGCCATAAGAAGTTTTCACTTCAAAAAAGTGTGTGTGTCAGCTCCGACGCACGATTGGAGTTTACTTCAGACCGATTGTCTGAACAGACACAAAAAGTTAGCGGAAGGGAATGCAATTTTTTTTCGAGTTACTGAGGATTCTGACTTAACAAGGTTCGAGTTACCGAGAATCCACTGTATAATATTTTTTTTTTTTATTGAAAATATCTGGCTTGCTTTCTATAAGAGAGAGAGAGAGACAGACAGAGAAACATGCGCACGCCACACGGCTTACAATAGCTTACTAAAGCAAAAAGTGTCGTTAAAACTTTTAGTGAGATTTTTTTCCATCTAGCCCCCTTTTACAACGCGCGATAAGGAACTATCGTTCCAAATAAATATCTAATAAATACAAAGCACACAATGTTCATAATATATACAATACATACAATATGTCGGTTAAACACAAGTATACAAGCTAGTCACACACGCACACACACATTGAAAAGTGAAAGGTGCGCAGAATAGATTGCGCACCAAAAACGTAACGAGGTCATTCATCAGTAGATTTCACTCCCACATTTTTCTCATACCGGGCGCCTTATATAATATGAAAATCGATTCCTAAAAAAACAATCTCCCTTCAACCTTATTTTCCTCCGGAATATCCCAAAAGTTACAATTATTTGTACCACAACTGAAACGCCGGCAGCAATCTTTTGTTTTCCGCTTCAGTTGATTCCGGCGCCCAGCTTTTAATTGCCCGTTATAGGAACTCATTAACAAGCAACTTTATACAGCGAGCTTTTGAGAAAAAGCTGCTGTTAGTATTCTTGAAAAATAGTCTAAGATCCCTATAAGAACGACCTTCACTGAGCTGATTAATAGATGAAAAATGATGATGAATATTAAACCAAATCAGTGAAATGTTTTAAAAAAATTGTTAATTAATTAATCATATAATATAGAAATAGAATTGACCTCTTTAATCTATACTTATAATATTATAATATTTAATTAGTCCAGAGGAAAGAACTTGTCAATACTTCTGGAGCCAACTAAATCGCGGGTTTCATCACGATGTTTTCCTTCACCGTAAGAGCAATGTCAATTAGCGCACATAAATTTTTCTGCCTGGATTCGAACCCACGACCTTCAGAATGAAAGTCGAGGTATCTACCACTAAGCCAAACACCGCTCTTCGAGGAAGGCTATAGGATGGTTTATATTTCGATATTCCCATGGGGTCGGGAGTTCCGCGGGTAAAACCGCATACTTTTCATCCCAATAATCAGCTCGATGCGTCATTTCTCTGGAATGAGTTGCCGCAGGAAGTCAGAAAATCTTCTTCCTTACAAATGTTTAAATCACGCGTCAAACAGTATTATTTGTCACTATTATAAGGAGAATTCCTACCATATTATGTGAATATGATATAATTGTATGTACTCGTGTTTGTAGTATATTAACATTTATGTATAAGTAAATGTAGGTATATATATATACATATATATTAATTTATATAATATTATTTTTATTTTATTTATGTATGTATATAGTAAATTTATTCATATAGGTATGTATTAAATGTATAATATTATGTGTTTAATTTTTCTCAGTATTTTTGTAGTTGTAGGTAGTTACCCTTAATCTTACGTCAAATCCTCTCCAAATCTCTCCATCCTAAGGTTGCCTGGAAGAGACCGCTTTCAGCGGTAAGGCCGCCTATTGTGCCACTGTTTTTTAAATTTAAACGAATAATAATTGTGTTGTCATTTTCTGTAACTTGTGTGTGCAATAAAGCGTTCTATCTATCTATCTATCTATCTCGATGAAGGCCTTTCATAAAGAGATCCCATACTAAAACGATTCCATTCCGATGTATAAACTTGTTTAAAATTAAAAAGTAGCACTTGGGTCTCTCTAAATAAAATGTAGCGGATGGTACGTCATAGGTACAGTCGGCAACATAAGTGCAGACCCATCGTACAGTTCTAAAATGGCTAGTTATTAGAATTTATTAGAATTTTCAACTCAAGCATGGATTTAAAGTCCTGCTTAAGTTCAAAATATTCTAATAAAAACAATTTTGGAATTCTAGTGGTTATGCATTTGTATTACCTGTACGTCATAACCGGCCAAGACCGATCCGACTTGCGCACAAAAGGTTCCGTACATTAAATTCTGTTTTTAATATTAAAACTTGTTGTTATAGCCGCACCAGAAAAATATAATCTGTAAAAATTTCAACTGTCTAGGACAGACGGACGGACACCGAAGTATTAGTGTAAGTACTTAGACTTCGGTGTATGATAGGGTACCGTTTTTCCCCTTTGTGTCCGGAATCCTAAAAAACACAAAAGAAAAGGTACAAAAAATTTACACCGAAGAATATATAAAAAAAAAAAAAAAATCTAAATCTTTAAATATTTAAAAAGTTCCTATTACGAGTATTGTTTTAAAATTAATTACGAAGTACTTACCTACTCACTCAAAATTATGTTTTATTAAAATAAAAAAGGTGCGAGGATTTGAAAAGGGTAAGAAATGTTTCTTTATTATTGTTTTCAAGATCTTTTAAGGTGAAAGGGTACCGGCGCGCTCTCCATACAAACGTAGTCGACTGTTTCCTCCCTGGATAACGACACTAGCACAAATATTGTTGTGCCATAAAACCTATAACTGCCATGACTATGCCCCTTTGTTTTATATTTTTCATTTTCTAATTATCAAAGAAACCTCTAAGTCCCCAAGCGGTGCAATTGCACCGCGCCATTTTGAAATATTGCGCCGCAGTCAAACCCCAAGCGGTGCAATTGCACCGCGCTCGTCCACGCGACTTTGAGCTTTATTTTCAAGTAGTTAGAGTTTACTTTTGTATGAAGAAGTTTGACTATATCCGTTCTTTTATAAATTTCCTGCTCCCTGAACAAAAAATAATACGTAGTCTATGCTTTGATTTCTTCTTTTCCGCCATTGAAGTTGTCACTTGCGTCAGTCGTGTTGTGAGTGTGAGTGTGAGTGACATGGATTCTTATTGGATTTATTCTAATTGGATTTATTTGATGTAAGTAATGGCTTTGTGTAAAGAAAATTGATTATTCTCCCTATTTAGGTACTATTTATGTAATTATTTGTTAAAAATTCGTCGTAATAACTATAAGTAAAGTCCTCTATAATGCTTCCGACTTCATGCCGATTTCCGAGCTATTTATGCCGATTTCCGAGATATTTGTTAGTGAATACAGTAAAAAGTATAGTCTTATTACTATAAAGTAATACGTAGAACACGTTTTCAACTATTCATCAACGTATTTATTCATTTTTAGTGAAATAATAGCAAGACAAGATTCTTTCATCGCGTTTTTCGCGCATTCCGCGCCCCGTCCCCTATAACGTTTACATTTAAAAAATATAAACTATTTTTTGAAAGGTGATTTAAAAAACAAAAAATCCGATCGCCGTATTCTTATGCAGCGCGTCTTGACTAAGTTTGCGTCATAACTATAGATTTGCCATTATTCCTTAAGACGCACACGTCACGCAAACCTAAACGTCGCGCGCTTGCCGTATCGCGCTAAATTTTGACGTGACATAAATGTCAAATTAATTATTGTCACCTAGGAACATTAGTCAAAAATTTCGTACGGCAACAGCTTTCATGCGTAGGTGAAGTAGACGTGCAGTTAAAATGACGGTTACGCGTAGTTTCATTTTACGGCAATACCGATTATTGTTTGCGTGCACGTGACGTATGCGTCAACAGCCGCCCAATTGCCGTATTCTTATGCAGCGCGTCTTGACTGCGTTTGCGTCATAACCATAGATTTCGTATTGCTAAGACGCACTCGTCACGCAGTTACTCATGTGGTTTAGGTTTGCGTAACGTGTGCGTGACGAGTGCGTGACGAGTGCGTAACGTGTGCGTGACGAGTGCGTCTTAGCAATACGAAATCTATGGTTATGACGCAAACGCAGTCAAGACGCGCTGCATAAGAATACGGCAATTGGGCGGCTGGACGTGCACTCGACTAATGCGTCATAAATTACGACGATCGGGGGGTAGCTGGGACCTTCACAATTAAAGTGGAAGTATTTTCCACTATGCCAACACCGCTCTCTTTTAAGGCCAATATTAATAGTCTAGTCTTCAATTGAACCACAAAACTCGTACTTCTCAAACTATTATACTACCTACCTACCCCCGGATCCAATAAACTATCTCCAGTAACCGGCCGATAGTTTGTAAGCTCTACTTCCAACCACTTAACTGAGGTTATAAAGTTATACACAAGGAATATCTAAATAACAAAATGTCTGTTAGTTTCGAAATAGTTACTGTTTGAATTATTAAAAGGGTTGTAATGTTTTCGCATAGTAAACGTAACCTATTGTCGCGGCCACCTTTCAAATCTAAGGCATTTTAAAGAAGACAATTTTTTAACCAAACAAATTTTATGTAAAAAATATCTATAGATTGATAGAAAATTATTTTAATTGGCTCCAGACTTATTGACGAGTTATTTCATCTGAACATGGTCGACTAAGCTAAGAGAGTGGTATATCCTAGGCTAACTTACTCCATCTAATACACATTCCAAGCACTACAGCGTTTTAAATGCCATGGATTAAAGACATTCTGGAAAATATTTATTAATTTTTCGTTGGAAACTGATCACTTCATCAGTGGATACAATTTGACATGATCATCAGTGGCTTTCTACAATCGTAATCTGGTCCCTGAGTTACAGTCAGTTATTTTCTACAATCTGGTCCCTGGATCTCTATTTTTGAAACGCTCGTGTGATATAGCTTCGTCGTATACGCCTACAAAACATACTCGTCTTCCAAGCCGCATGAGAAAAAAATTCTGTATTTTTGAATAGTTCTCGGCGATATTTGAAATGTCAATTTTTATTCGTTTTGCGCAGAATATTGAAAACCGGTAATTACCGACGAATATCCGAAATAATCCCTTATGATATTTAAATATTTTTCAAGATCGTTTCCGAATGTTTGACTTTGACTGTTTGACGTTTAATCTACCACTCGCCTGTCGGCGACGAGCGGTAGAGACCACTTGTTACAATCGAGCGATTCAAAAATATCGAATTCCCGATGTCGAACGAATATCAGTAGAAATTGAGCGCTCGACGCGAGGCGAACGATTCAAAAATAGGACTCCTGGTCCCAGTTCGGCTGGGGCCTAGAAAGCGAGTAATCCGCTAATTCTATGTGATCACGATATCCGTACAAACCGGTACAAACCGGTATAAAGATCATCAAGATAAGATATAAATGTCAAATATTATTAATAGCTAATTATCTATCTGAAATAAAGAGGCAATTAAATATTTTGAACTCCGTTAGATAACTCTTTCCATTATATTAATTATCATTAATTATAATCTCCAAGTAAATCTCGAGTTAAGCCTTAAAACTCGGTCTGTTTGTTTAATTGTTTGTAATAATTTATTCAAAAAGGTTGTTGAAGTTTACAAGTAGCTGTGCTTCGCTGACATTTTGAGGATACCGGGAAAAAAAGTAGCCAATTATGTCAAATTAGTTAAAGTTTGTTAAGTCATCATCATCATCATGTCAGCCCATACACGTCCACTGCTGGACATAGGCCTCCCCCATACGACGCCACAAACAGTCTACCCAGACTACCCGCGACCGCCACTATGTCGTCGTCGGTCCACCGGGCAGCTATGGTCTCCCAACACTCCGTTTTGCGTTGCATCGCGGCCGCCACTCGAGAACCTTTACTACCCAGCGGTTGTCAGTTCTGCGAGCTATATGACCTGCCCATTGCCACTTTAGCTTACCAATCCTGAGAGCTATGTCGGTGACTTTCGTTCTTCTACGGATTTCCGTATTTCGTAAGTACGTGTTACGTAAGTATTCTGTCAATCGTTTATTCGCATATACATTATTTTAAATCACAGTAATAATCACTTAATAAATTAAAATATCAATAAAACACAAGAAAAAATAAAATCGTAAGTATAAAAATAAAAATCTTATTTATTAATTTTTATTTTATTTTATGTTACTATCCCCTACCATGAATTTTTTAAGTACAAGACCAATCCTACCGTATTGAATATTTACTTGAATTTTTGTGACTAGTTTCGTTCAATACACTATCTTTAACTTAAACATTAAAATATTTTAAAACATAAATAAAAAAATAAAAAAGTTATCCTCTATTAAATTGCCATAGATTTGAAAGGGAGCTGTGTAAAAAAATAAAAACAAAAGATTGAGATGACTTCTATACAACTCTCCATACTAAAATATTACTACTCCTTTCCTGGAGCTCTGGGACAGATTTTGAAGAATATTTATAAATCTTGATAAATGTTACAAATATTGCGATCCCTATTCAAAATTATTTTGCGTTCCAATATTTTAAACTAATATATGGCTCTATTTTGGAATCGTTCGTCCCGCGTCGAGCGCTCGATTTCTACTGATATTCGTTCGACATCGGAAATCCACTATTTTTGAATCGCTCGATGATGTGGACTCTACCACTCGTCGCAGACAGGCGAGTGGTAGAAATAAACGTCCAAAGTCACGTCAAAAATAATAGTCAAATATTCGGAAACGATCTTTGAGAAATATTTATATCTTTTAGGATTATGTCGGATGTTCGTCAGTTACCGGTATTCAATAATTTAAAAAAATCTTACATTTTAAATTTTAATGACAGCAACGACGACGAATGATTCAAAATACAGAAAATTGGTGTCATGCGACTTGGAAGTTGAGTATGACTTGTAGACGTAAACGACGATGCTATGTCACACGAGCGATTCAAAAATGGAGCTCATCGTTATTTTCACTACTTATGTTATTTTAAACTAGAGTTATTATACGTTAATTGCATTTATTCAAAACACAATAAAAAAGCTTGAAACTTTGGCCGGTCAGTACCACATACGTACAGACATACCTATCAAATACCTATAGTAGTACCTATTCGACCTCGCCCACTTGGCACGCTGCGCGCGCGCCGGTCAAGGCAACAATATTATTATAACTGTCTCATCTCAATGGTATTCCAGTTGAATCTATCGGTTCAAATTGTATGGTTCAATTAATTATTGTCGAGTTTTCTGTTCTTTCGCCTTAAAAGGAAAGGGTACCGGGGGCTCTCTCCATACAAACTGTGTTCCGACTGTTTTCTCCCTGGATACTGACACTAGAGCAAATAGTTTTGGTTCATAAAACTTATAACTGCCATGACCATGCCCCTATGACCTGCCTATTTTTTTATTAAGCTATTGCATAGCTTTTATCGCAGGCTTTGAGTGGGGCGACCGAATCAAGAAATTCCGTAACGAAAATAAAACCTAACACTCCGGCTACTATGTAACTCGGCCGAGCGAGCGACTTTGTTTTATACATAGTATAAAACAAAGTCGCTTTTTCTGTCCCTATTTCCCTTTGACTGCTTAAATCTTTAAAACTACGCAACGGATTTTGATGGGGTTTTTTTATAGATAGAGTGATTCAAGAGGAAGGTTTATATGTATAATACATGCATAATATAGCCGTGCGAAGCCGGGGTGGGTCGCTAGTATTGTATATGGTACGACTGTACGAAGCTCGCACGATGCAATAGCTTTACCGCGGCAGTCCCCGAGTGCCACATTATTTTTAAAACCTTCACCTCGAATCACGTTATCTATGTAAGAAACCCGCATCAAAATTTTAAAGATCTAAGTAATCATAGCAACAGACAGACAGCGGGAAGTATACGAAGGTTTATATGTATAACTATCGGAATAATATCAGTCTCGCTCGCGCAACCGTTACGAGTGGGCGTGTTTAATATGGCGTTAAAAACATTAAAGTGCAATCAATGCAATATTGTAATTTGTGAAGTGTTATCATACATACAATATAAACATGATGTGATGGATAATGAAAGTTTAATAAGAATCTGTGGATCGGCGTTTTCTGAAAGGGAAATTGAAGATGCAAAGTCACTGTTGTTTGACTCTATACCGGCAACGGAGTTGATGCAGCGTAAAATTGATCGAAGAAGAGAAGGCAAGACAAAAAGAAACCTAGAGGACATTATTTGTCTTTTTAAGGAAGTTGATCCAGACTGTATCCCGATGTTTGTGGCTCTAGACTTACAAAAATTGCCACCGGTGTCGGTAGATCATGTGGATGTGGTGACATTGCTCAAAGATATTGTGACAATACGGAATCAACTAAACAACTTGAGTGAAAAGTACGCGACAGTGGAGCAAGTGCAGCAATTGCAAATGGAAATTGAAAACATTAAATTTGCCTCGACCTCCTCGTATGGCTACTCCAAAGTTAATATGAGAAAACGTGGGGCGAATTTGTGTAGTGATAGTGGGCCCATTAGCTTGTCGCCGTTAATAAACAACATCAATAAAGTGCATTCAAATTTTCAAAATTGTGATGAAGAGAAAGAGTCGTTGGGCGCGGGTGGTGGCCTGGGTGGCGGGGGCGGCGTTGGTCGTGCTTTGAGTGAAGAGTTCGCGCTGCAATGCCCTCTCTCTGTCGCACCAAGCGAACATGACATGGGCTCGTCCTTGTTTACATCGGCCGACATGGACTCATCCAAACCGCAGCTCGAGCAGCAGAGCGCTTTCTCCGTCCCACATACTCGGCTAAATACGGGCAGAGCTATTTCACCGACCAAGTCCCAGAGCGCTATCTCTGTTGCACCTAACCAAACAATCATGGCTGTTGCACCGACCGAGCCGGGATATGCTGTCTCCGTTGCACATGCACAGTTAGGCGCAGACTGCGCTGCAGCACCGACGAAGTCCCTGAGTGCTATCTCTGTTGCGCCTGACCAAGCAATCACGGCTGTTTCACCGACTGAGCCGGGATATGCTGTCTCCGTTGCACATACACAGTTGAGTGCGGACTTTGCTGCTTCACCGACAAAGTCGCGGTGTGCGGCTAACGTCAGATTGGAACGAACCGAACGAACGTCGTTGCCGATGCAGACCGAAGCGTATCAATCGGAATCAATCATGGAGGTGCGTAGGATTATTTCAAAGACTGGTGAGAACTTTGATAACAATAACGTGAGCGTAAATACCATGGCGGACGTCGTAAAGAGAGGTGAATGGGTACGTAAAGAGCCCAGCGAAGAATGGAAAATGGTGCAGCGTAGAAGATATAGAAACCGATTTGTTGGGCAGACCGGGAGGGCTGCCGCGGAACCTGACATTAAATTCAAATGTGCTGACGTTAGAGTACCGTTATTTATTTCAAACGTGAGTAAGGAAACCACGGTGCACGATATTTGTGACTACATAAAGGCGAAGACGGGTGAAGTTGTTACTTTGGAAAGAATCAACATGAAAAAAGTCAGACCTTACAATGCCTTCAAAATCTATGTCACAAGAAACAAGATGGAGCGCTTCTTGAAGGATGAAATCTGGCCGGATGGAATAAAGTTCAGGCGATTCATACATCTGAGGCAGTCGTCTCTCGCCGATGACCAGCAGTCTAAAACTATAACCAAAGATGGATACAAGACAAACAAAACATAGTAAGCGCAATGAAGTAAAGCCCCAGTGTGCGGGAGGTGGAGTTAAAATATGTACGAGTTGTTTTGTAAGTTTTAACTGTAAAAACATAAAAAGAAGTCTTCAATGTGTACGCTCTTTTTGTAGGCAGGCTGACGTCGTAGCACTACAGGAGACCTGGCTGCTTCCCCATGACCTGGCATTCCTGGGCAGCATCGACTCTGATTTCAACTACACGGCAAAATCTGCGGTGGATCTATCATGTGGAGTGTTGCGAGGGCGACCACACGGGGGTGTCGCGTTATTGTGGAGGAAGAGTGCGTTCACCAGTGTATCGGTAGTGCAGTGTAACAGTGACCGAATAGTTGCAATTAAAATATTATCAAGTGAGAACCGTGAAACCCTGGTTATTAGTGTGTACATGCCGACGGATAGCTCTGATAATTTGTATACTTTTATTCAATGTTTAGGTGAACTAAATGCAATTGTTGAGGAGAGTAGCATTGAATCTGTGTTCATTTTAGGTGATTTCAATGCACATCCTGATTCTTTGTTTGGTGTTGAAATGTTAAATTTTTGTACTGAGAGGCAGTGGGTGTGTGCTGATTTGGTCAAACTGGGTATTACATCTGACACTCACACATTTGTTAGTGATGCACACGGGTGCAAGCGGTGGCTAGACCATTCGCTGGTGAGTAGTTCTGCTTATCATACAATAGTGGATATTGAGGTGCTTTATGGTACTTATTGGTCAGACCACTATCCTTTGAAAATACAATGTAGACTAGATTTAGTTGTAAGGAAGGTCGAAGTGAGTAGCGGCTTAAATAATACTAGTGTTTTATGGGGGTCTAGAACCGAGGAAGAAATTAGCGAGTACACAAGTCAATGTAATAGCTTTTTAAAACGAATAGATTTCCCTACTGAACTATCAAGCTGTGCGGATAGAATGTGTAATGACAGTGAACATAGGTGTGTCATAGATAGGCTGTATAATGATGTTGTTGGTTCCCTCAGTCGAGCGGCTACAATTTCTTATGGGAAGCCGAGACCAAGTAGAAAAGGCAGCAATAAGCATGTACTTGGCTGGAATAAGCATGGTTCAGACGCACACAAACAGGCGAGGCTAGACTACCAGCTGTACATCTGGCATGGCAGTCCGCACAGTGGTCCCATCTATGATAGGATGTGTCAAAGTAGGAGAGTATTTAAATCAAGGCTTAGGTACTGTCAGCACCACGAGGAACAAATTAGGATGAACATTTTGGCATCTCAGCATTCTAGTAAAAATTTTAGTAAATTCTGGAAGAGTTCCAAAAATCAGAATGGTAAGGTTAGTCTGCCGGCTAGTGTAGCTGGTACCAGTGATCCTAAGCAAATTGCTAATATTTTTGGTAACCATTTCAAAGTTGAAGCTAGGCAATCAGTTTCCAATACCTGTGTTCAGCAGTGCCTGCAGTCTGTAGAAAATCCTGTCAGTATAACTAGTGGGGAGGTTGGCATAGCTCTGAATAGTATGAAAAAGGGTAAATCCCCTGGCCATGATGGGCTTAGTGTGGAACACTTAAAGCATGCTGGTGTTCATATAAATAGAGTTTTGTCTATGTTGTTTACTTTTTGTATACGGCACTCATACTTGCCTTTTAACTTAACAAAGACTATAGTGGTGCCGCTTGTTAAGAATGCAACTGGTGATATAGCAGATAAGGGTAACTATAGGCCTATTTCTCTTGCCACTATTGTGGCCAAAGTTTTGGATAGAATACTTGATAAGCACCTCAGTAAACACATCAAGCTAAGTGATGCCCAGTTTGGCTTTCAGCAGGGGTTATCAACGGAAAGTGCCATATTAGCTCTTAAACACACTGTAAGCTACTATACTAGGAGAAAAACGCCTATTTATGCTTGTTTCTTAGATTTGTCAAAAGCATTTGATTTAGTACCATATAACATCCTCTGGGCTAAGTTGCAGGAGACTGGCATTGCACCAGAATTGGTGGGCATTTTCTCATTCTGGTATAGTAGTCAAAGGAACTATGTAAAATGGGCTAATGTTTTGTCCGATGAATATTCATTGAATTGTGGTGTAAGGCAGGGTGGCTGCACCTCAACAAGACTTTTTAATTTATATCACATTAATCAATTGATATGTAACTTGTCCAACCTGAATGTGGGGTGTCGCATTGATAATGTTAGTCTTAATAATTTAAGTTATGCGGACGATATGGTCCTTTTGAGTCCATCAATCTCTGGTATCAGGAAATTGTTAAAAGTATGTGAGAGTTATGCTGAGTTGCATGGTTTGAAGTACAATGTACAAAAAAGTGAGTTCATGATTTTCACTGGTTCTAACAAAAAGCCTGGCAATGTACCACCACTTGTTTTGGACGGAGTAGTTTTGAGCCGTGTGACTCAGTTTAAGTACTTAGGTCATATTGTTACTGAGAATTTGTGTGATGATCAGGATATAGTAAGAGAGCGCAGATCATTGTCAGTGCGTGGTAATATGCTGGCCCATAGATTCAATAGATGTACAATTGATGTAAAATTAACTCTTTTTAAAGCTTACTGTCAGAGTTTTTATTGTGGTGGTTTATGGACCAGTTTTACGAAAAAGACCTACAAGAGTTTGTGTATTCAATATAACAATGCTTTTAGGGCGTTGTTGAGGCTGCCTCGTTGGTGCAGCGCCTCGGCTATGTTTGCAGAGGCGCATATAGATGACTTCTATTGTATTATACGAAAGAAGAATGCATCAGTAATAAAACGTATGCGAGAAAGCAACAACAACATCCTAAGTATGCTAGCTGGTAGGATGGACTCTGATATACTGTGTCGTTATACTGCTCTTCATGTTTGTAAACCTAAGAGGAGTCCTCGGTCTTATACATGACTTGTTTTTGTATACTTACAGAATTTATGTACAAAACTTGCAACAGCTTCACCCGATGCACCTATACATATTTATATTTCTTTTTGGGCTTGAGTAGGTTAATTAAGGTTTTAGTTTTAAGTTTCAATTAATATATTTTTAAACCATGACATGAATAAGTACTAATTTAATTTTAATTTTTTGTATGTAAGTTTAATATGGGTTTTCTAGCCTGAAATAAATGATTTTTATTTTATTTTTATTTTTTTATTTATAAGAAGTAGCTTATTTTTTAGGGTCTCTAGCTACCTGCATACCGACTTTCATCACTTCGTATAGTAGTTTTTGTGTTTAGCAATGTCAGTATTAAGAAAAATCTGTGTCGATGGAAAGCACTGTTATAGGAAAGTGACGTTAAGAGGAAAGGGTACCGGGGGCTTTCTCCATACAAACTATTACAAACGTAGTCGACTGTTTCCTCCCTGGATAATGACACTAGAGCAAATAATTTCGGTTCATAAAACTTATAACTGCCATGACCATGTCCCTATTTTTTGTTTTATTTTTATTTTTAATCTTAATTTCTATTATAATTAGAAATTGAAAAAAAAAGCAAAGTTTCATCGCAATCGGTTCAGTAGTTTTTGCGTGTATGAGTAACGAACACACAAACTTTCACATTTATAATTTACTACCTGCTGTCAAAGTGACAGCTGTCAAACTAATTTTCGTCTTATATTTATTGTTTTATGAACAAAACAAAAAAGTAGCTATATGTTCTTCTCCACGGTCACATCTATGTCTGTACCAAAATTCATCTTACTCCGTTCAGCGGTTTAGGCGTGAAAACGCGACAGATAGACAGACAGAATTACTTTCACATTTATAATATTAGTAAGGATTAGTAGGATAGGATGCATAATATAGCCGTGCGAAGCCAATGTCGCTAGTGCCTTAAACAAATAAGCCAGTGCAAACAAATCTTCACCAAGCTCATATTTGGAGACAATGTTTTCACCTCATGACGTATGGGACTATAAAATAAATCAGTGAGAGCATGAATATGCCTCTCGTATTGTGATATGTTACTTCGTAGCGGTATATTTTCGGAAATTGAAACTTATGGGGTGCTATAGGGGTAATTTTGAGAAAAATGGAACTATACAGGGTGGTTGGTAATCGTATAAGAAAGCGCTTTGGGGCTATTTCTGTGCACCTTAATAATCAACTTCTGTTCTGAGATTTTTGGAAAGTGATTTTTATTGAAAATTTTGTTGTTGTACTTGTATAGGGGCTGTTTTCCGCGATTAGACCCTTTTTAATTGGGTCCTTTGTGCGTGAAGATAGAGCAGGCTTGCCCGGCACCTACCTACCCTCTTAGCTTAGTCGACCATGTCTAGAGGAGAGAACTTGTCAATACTTCTGGAGCCAACTAAGCCACGGGTTTCATCACGATGTTTTCCTTCACCGTAAGAGCAATGCCAATTAGCGCACATAATTTTTTTGTGAAAAATCCATTTTTTTGCCAGAAATCCAAAATTTTGTGGTTATGTTTACCCGAAAATCAGCTGTTACCTACACGGAGAGCCTTAAAATATACTTTTATTTATTATTTTGTCGACTGTTTTAAGTCTGATAAAGGATATCAAAAAAAAATCTGTTGATTTTTTTATTATTATGTTAATAATTAAAAAATCAACAGATTTTTTTTTGATATCCTTTAACTTCGAAAAATTCCAAAAAAAAACATAATATCCAAAAAGTTGTGGAAAGTTGAAGTGCACAAAGGTAGTCACTTTCTTATTAATTTTCAATAACCCTACCTGACTCTAGGAAACCCAAAATACCTCACATATATTTTCTAACCAAAGACTACAATGCGTACAATTTAGTAGCCACAGGGTCATTGACATTCAAGGACCGTGCGTGCATGTGCACTAGAGCTTTATAAAAGCTTCTCAGGAAGAAAAGGGACGTTTTCCTTGAAGCCCCTATGAATAGTTAAAGAGAGACCTTGGTATAGTCTTACCACTTTAGTTTTTACACATGTAAGTATGAGAAAAATTTAAAAAAATTCTAAGCTTAAAACAGACTAGGCTAACCTTTTATTATCAATGACAACCTCTGCGCAATTATACAAATAACCCTGTATTTGAAATGGATTCAAATACAGGGTTATTTGTATAATTATATTTAAGAAAATTTGAAGGCTACTTCTGTGCATCTTAACAATCAACTTTTGTGCTACCTAAGACTTTTAGAAATTAGATTTTTTTTAATTAGTTTGAGGTTATGTTAATTCAAAACATAACCTCAAGAGATCAAGTTGTCTGGCCACCATACCACAAGCTTAGGTGCTTAGCTATAACTGCGTGCAATTTCAAGCAATATTTAAATTTCTGGAAATTAAATTGACAGGTATTTAAATTGAAAATGGACTCTCGTCAATTGGAATTTGGATTGAATTGACCCTTGACAAATCAATGGACAATTTATGCCCGGTAAATGGCTATAATAAAATGTACAATAACACCAAAAAAGAGAAAGATAGGAAAATTATGATAAGCCAGACGTAGGGTATTTATAAAGCGAGGTCCTTTTGCCTTTGCCATCTCAGTGTCCAAACAAAAGAAAAGCCAACCGGACTGTTCCCAAGCAAAGGTGTAGCGCTATAGACACAGCCACGATTAAGGTGTGAGGTACTGTTTGGGTTTCTTTACAGAATCAGCACTTTATTTAATTTAACTAGGAGAACGAATTGAATTTGTAATTTAAGGAAAAAATACGAAAAACTAGAATTAAATATTTTAAACGAGTCTTGAAAAATGTAGTTAATTTTTAAATAAATACATCTGGGAGAGTGTAAAGGCATTATAAATTAGAGCTGCGCCCCGCGGTTTCATCCGCGTAAGTCCCGATCCCATGGGAATATCAAAATAAAAAATAGCCTATAGCCTTCCTCGATAAATGGACTATCCAAGACAAAAAGGAATTTTCAATTCAACCAGTAGTTCCTGAGATTAGAGCGATCAAACAAACAAACAATCTCTTCAGTTATACAGGGTTATTGGTAATTATACTAGCAAGCCGTTAAGGGCTACTTCTGTGCACCTTAACAAACAACTTTTGTTCTACGACTTTTGGAAATTCATAAAAAAATATGAAAATTTGGAGGTTATGTAAATTCGAAAAACAGCAGATTTTTTAAAACAAAGGCCATTCAGACTAAGAACAGTAGATAAAACTTGAAAAATAAGTAGAATTTTAAGGTTAATGACCTCTCCGTGTAAGGAACAGCTGATTTTTAGATAAACCTAACCTCAAAATTTTTGAAAAAATGTTCGAATTTCCAAAAGTCGTAGAACAAAAGTTGATTGTTAAGGTGCACAGAAGTAGCCCCCAACGGCTTGCTTGTATAATTTCCAATAACCCTGTATATAGTTACAAACATACATACATCGCGGTCAAAAACTTAACCCTCCTTTTGCCGTAGTCGGGTAAAAAAGTGTTAACAGCTGCGTCTCATGGTTTCACCCGCGTAAGTCCCGATCCCGCGGGAATCTTGGGATCAAAAGTATCCTATGTCCTTTTCCACCCCCTAAATCACAATGCTGATTTTTATCCAAATCTGTCAAATATTCTGTTTTTTGTTGTTAAAGCGGCAACAGAAATACATACATCGTCTGTGAAAATTTCAACTGCCTAGGTATCACGGTCCATGAGATATTACCTGATGACAAACAGAAAAAGGGTTCCGATTTTACCCTTTGATTGCGGAACCCAAAAAAACAGTAGAATAATTTTGAAAGATTCTAAACATAAACGACCGCTCCCAAAAGTACAATCGCCACCAAAAGTTAATATTAAAATTAATAAATTAATTTTCGATGTGCCGACTTTGAAACTATGTCTACTCTCGAATCAAACCCTAAGGGTGTAATTTAATATTAAGCCATGATTAGTGATGTCTATCGACTACTATCGATACATATCAATAGTATCGATAGTACTTAATGGATCTACACTATTCATATTTAAAAATTACAGGAACCCCAAGCTATGCAACTTTGTATTCTGGTGGCCAGACTCATCACTATCACTGCATAGTATAAAACAAAGTAGCTTTCTCTGTCCCTATTCCCTATGTATGCCTATTCCTATTCCCTATGTAGGTTTTTTTAATAGTAGTAATATTTTTTTTAATATACATGCATAATATAGCCGTGCGAAGCCGGGTCGCTAGTTATACAAAAAAAATAAACAGTGCAGAACAATGTCCAAAGCGCCATCTAGGCCCAAGCAACTGGGCTTGTGTTATGGTGACCAGACAACAGATAGTGGAATTTAACTGTTTTTATTTGTAATTAATTAACTAATTATTCACACAAAATACCCAGAAAACAATAAATACTTTTTCGACGGCGAGAATCGAATTCTAAACCTTATAATTCGCATGTCCACAGATCAACGGCGGGCGTACACTTTTGTTGCCGACTGTACTTAGTCCAAAATTATCGGTAATCCTAACAGTTAAGAGGAAAGGGTACCAAGCGCTCTCTTCATACAAACGTAGTCGACAGTTTCCTCCCTGGATAATGACACAAGAGCATATGGGCATAGTCATGGCAGATATAGGTTTTATGTAACAAAAATATTTGCTCTAGTGTCATTATCCAGGGAGGAAACAGTCGACTTTGTTTGCATGGAGAGAGCACCGGTACCCTTTCACCTTAAATGGTTTCGGACTTTGTAGAACTAATTGGATTTCGGACTATCGATATCTTAATTAATCCAAACTATCGATAGTTCGACATCACTAAACTATGAAGGTTTACCGAAAAGGACGTTTGATTAATACTGATCTTTATCTTTATAGGGTTACTATAAATAGTTTTAGTTTAAGGTTTACGAATTATTTGAGAGAATTTGGTTTACTATGTATTGAAGTTATAGACATAGCCCAAAGGAAAGTCCAAGCGATCTCCGACAGTCGTTTCGCCTTTTGACTGATCGCCGATAGCAGGGGTCGGCAACCTTTTGAGTCGGAAGAGTAAAAAAAAATGACAACATTTTAAAAGAGTCTTCATATTTTTTTCCAACAATAAACAGTACTTGATTGTCAGGCAACAGACATAAATGAGTGAATGATGTATGAATCAAACATTTTCTATCTACCAGTTGATGAATTAAATAAAGTTTTTTTTTTTAAAAACATTGTTAGTTGACATCTTACTTTACAATTATATTCATACAAGCGACCGCTTGCTCGCACGAATCTGTTTATCCAAAGATAGTATGCAGTAAATCCAATAAATAATATTTACGTATGGAACTACAGAGCGGCAGCTTCACTTACAAAGAGCCGCATCTGGCTTGCGAGCCGCAGGTTGCCGACCCCTGGCCTATAGGATGTTTCATTTCTGAGAGATTCGCCGTCAGAACCATTCACCATTTTGCCGATATAATTGTTCGTATGTTGCTGTTTTCACTACAGGACTTGTCAACTACCAAATAATTAGTAAGCTGAAGTGGCAATGGGCGGGCCATGTGGCTCGTAGAACTGATGGCCGTTGGGGCCGAAAAGTCCTAGATTGGAGACCACGTAGCGGAAAACGCATCGCGGAACAGCTTCCGACTTAGGTCGTTCGTCCACCTGGACGAACGACCTAATTAAGGTCGCGGGAAGTCTTTGGATGAATTCAATTTAAACAAACTTACAAACAAACAATCATTTTTTTTCCTTTTTATAATATTAGTAGGTATAGATAATATCTACAAAAGAATCTATACAAGTATTAGATCCGTTGTGTAGCTACCATAACACAAGCCTAGTTGCTTAACTTGAGTCTAGAAGACGCTATATGGATTTTCCTGCAATATTTATTTAATAATTATACAGTCACTTTTTTTACGTGATAACGTCTAAAAAATTGATGGAACAACGGCATTCACAAAAAAAATGTCACGGTAATATTGTGTGACGTCATGCGTCACGGTAACATGACTATGATGCGTCCGTTTCCGTTAGGAAACAGAGTTTTTAATAATAATATCGCTCATCTGGGCTTGTGTTATGGTGACGAGTGACAAATAGTCTTTTATTTTTTTTTAATTTTATTATATAGGTCTTATATAAAGGAAAAAAATATATATAAAGGAATAAAAAATATATATTACAAAAAAAAACCTTTTTTATGACGTAGAATTATCATCTGTAAACTGACTTTACAGACAATCTTTTTTTTTTATAAGATAAGAGGTTCAAATTAATACTTGCTAGAAAACTCTCAAGAACCTTAGTCAAGAACTTTTCAGTGACAAAACACAGGGCCCGTAAAACCACTCCGCTTAATTTTACTATCATAATAAAACTACAATTAACTAAATAATGAAGATTAACAATAGCATATAAATCCAAAGAAAAAAAGTACTATCCCGTACAAAAAGCTCTTAACTCCCAATGTCTGTTAACGAGGCACTCAACTCGAAAATATAGCCGATTATTGTTATATCTCACAGCGTCTTTTGTTGAATACCATTGTTATTATCTCTGTAACGGCGTTTTGGCAGTCGTGAACTGTCATTTTTATTATTTGCGATGAACACTTTCGTGCACGACTATACTTTTGTATGCGATACTTGTTTTTCTTCAGGCAATAACGTTAAACAGTTGGGCTGTTACTTTGTTGTTATGCCGGTTATAGCTCTTATGGTAATTAGTTTAAGACTCATTTTCGTTTGAATTCGAGTACCTACAGTATAAATATTTCTGAAAATACGAAACTGCATTTAAAACAATTAAAGTGGAAATAAATTGAGTTAAGAGAATATTATGAACTACTAGCGACCCGCCCCGGCTTCGCACGGCTATATTATGCATGTATTATACATATAAACCTTCCTCTTGAATCACTCTATCTATTAAAAAAAACCGCATCAAAATCCGTTGCGTAGTTTTAAAGATTTAAGCATACAAAGGGATATAGGGACAGAAAAACCGACTTTGTTTTATACTATCCTACTAATATTATAAATGTGAAAGTTTGTGTGTGAGTGTGTGTGTGTGTGTATGTATGTTTGTTACTCCTTCACGCAAAAACTACTGTACCGATTGCGATGAAACTCGGTATCTATATATCTGAAGACCTGGATTAACACATAGGCTACTTTTTATCCCGATATTCCCACGGGATCGGGACTTACGCGGGTGAAACCGCGGGGCGCAGCTAGTGTGGTGATAAATAATTATTGTATAAATTTTGTCGACAACTGTACTTATTGTCATTCATAGATAATGTAGAGCAAGATTTCGTTCAAAAATTCTGACTGGCCATAGAGTAGAAAATAGACTATAACAGTGGTTGTCAATCAGTGGTCCGCCGCCGTACCCTTAAGGGTACCTGGAATAGGATGTAGTGCTTTACGTGGCACGATTTTACGATTTAGACTAGCATTACACGTAATTAATAAATTTTACGTGATAACGTCATAAGAAAACGTTGAGAAATTGAGTTTATTTTTATACCCATATATTTTTTTACATTTTTTTTCTTTTCCTTTTTTTCCTTTATATTATTTTTATCCTTTATGTAAGTCTTCTATTTGTCACTCGTCACCATAACACAAGCCCCGATGACCGATATTATTATTAAACAAACACGAGACGCGTGACGTTTAATACCATGACGCTGCGCCATGGTACCGAAACATAACGGCGCGGAACATGGCGGCGTCATGGTACCGGAACATGCCACTTTTTTTGTGAATGCAGTTGTTCCGTCAATTTATTAGACTTTATCACGTCAATTAAGAAAGGATTGTGGAAAATTCCATTTCTATGCGCATGAGTAACAAGCGAAAGATAATAATAATCATCACTACATAGTATAAAATAAAGTCGCTTTCTCTGTCCCTATTTCCATTTGTATGCTTAAATCTTTTAAACTACGCAATGGATTTTGATGCGGTTTTTTAATAGATAGAGTGATTCAAGAGGAAGGTTTATATGTATAATACATGCATAATATAGCCGTGCGAAGCCGGAACGGGTCGCTAGTATATATAATAAAGTGCACAAATTTGTTAGTCTTTCACGCAAAAAACTACTGAAACTTGGCATGTAAATACTTGTCTTGGCGTGTTTGAACACACGGGTGAAACCGCGGGGCGCAGCTAGGAACTATTATTTCCCAACACTTCAAAAGCAGTCCAGTAAACAAATTCTAGCCAAAACAAACTGATTTGATTGACGTGCGACTGATGGACTGACGTTGCCGTCCAGACTGACTGACAGAAATACTGACGGTTCAGTTTATTATCACTTTTGTTATTGATGATACTATTTGAACTAAAAACCACTAAAACTATAATTAAGGTACGGTCGGCTGCATAATTGGAGACCCACCGTAGAGCTCTAAAACGACTGTTATAATAATGTTTTCAACACGAGCAAGATTCTAGACGAGCCAGCCCTTTGGTCACCCGAAGCTAAAACTTGTAATTTTGAAATTTCTTTATAAAATTTTAAGGCGTCTGGACCCCAAGGACCTTGTCTCCGTTGCAAACGGCAGAAATATGTATCCATCACCGATAGAAGCATATTTCCGTCGCTTCGTCACTTCCGCCGCTGCAGCCGCAGCGCCCGCCTCCCTGGAGGTGGAGCTAAGATGTGAAGCCGCCAGTGTGTCAACACAAGTAGCATCCCACACTAACGGTTTGCCACGGCTCCAGGTGACCAAAGGGCTGGCTCGTACCTCGGACAACGGATAAGCATCGCCATCCAACGTGGTAACGCTGCCAGCCTTTTGGGCACACTTCCTAGGGACCCCCATTTGGACTTTTAATTTAGTATAAGTAATTTAAGATTCAAATTACTTTAATTCAAGCTAGAAGAAAATCACAATCATTAAAAAAAAAAAAAAAACTACAAATAAATAACTTATATCTTATCTAATCAAATAACCCGCCCCGCGACACTCCTGGCACAAAAGATGCGAGAATACAAGCTGCATTCCCCCGCTGGATGGCAATAGCTAATCTTTGAGCCAGGAATGCCCCGGAGCGATGATCCAGCCCCCGCGCCCTAAGCCGACGCCCGATCTCCCGGATAAACCCGATGGCCTCACTACCCCACGCTCCAGACGTCTCCACAGCCACAGGGACAAGCAAATACCTACTTTGGAGAGGAGCGTACTTATGTGTTTGGACGCCGCAGCTGCCTCAGCGGCCGCAAAAGCCACCCTAGAAGTGCGAGCCAGGTGACTCGCCGCAAACGTGTTCACACAAGTGGCGTCCCACACTAAGCACCTGCCCCTCTCCCACGGTACCAGAGTTAGCCCGTCCGGTCTCTTCCCATCAGTTCGGGACAGACCCGGCGGCTCGAGCATGCAAGGGATGCCAGCCGAGATTAAAGCAATTTAATTAATTTAAGTTTTCGTTATTTAATTGTTATTTAGTATATTGTAGTTACTTGTTCATTTATAATAAACATACAGATTCTAGACACCTCCTTTAGGTGAAGTTTAAAGTCTTCTAGCTCATCAAATAATCAAACTAAAATTATTAGAATGCAAACATTCCAATAATAGTAATTTTCGAACTCTACCGAGGGCTGCAATTATGCAGCCGACTATACCTGCCTGGTACTAAGAGCCACCTGCCCTTATTACCTCAATTCAAAACTAAATATTTCGTAAAAAAAAAAATGAGAAAACTACCAAACATAATAATAATAAATATGGAGGAAATTTTAAATTCGTCGCGTACCTACCGAGATATATTTTAGGGTTCCCTACCTAAAGGGTAAAAACGGGACCTTATTACTGACTTCACTGTCCATCTATTTGTCCGTCCATTCGTCTGTCTGTCTGTCACCAGGTTGTATCTCATAAACGTTAAATAGTTGAAAGTTTTACAGATTTTGTATTTCTGTTGCCGCTATAACAACAAATATTATTTAAATAGGTAGGTACTAAAATCAGAAAAAAAAATTAAGGTGAAAGACAACAACATAACAACATAACACACAACACAAGAACATAACAACACACACAACATGTTACATGAAAACACACGACGTGTAACATGTTGAAGCCCCACTTAAGAGGAAAGGGTACCGGGCACTCTCTCCATACAAACGTAGTCGACTGTTTCCTCCCTGGATATTGACACTAGTACAATAAACAAAGATTTTAAAAACAAAAAATAGGGTCATAGCATGGTCTAGTCATGGCAGTTATAAGTTTTATGTAGGTAATAAAAATATTTGCTTTAGTTTCATTATCCAGGGAGGAAACAGTCTACTACGTTTGTATGGAGAGAGCGCCCGGTACCCTTTCCTCCATAGTACGAGATCCCTTCGTGCCCGACTCCGACTCGCTCTTGGCCGGTTTTTTATGTATGTCAAGCAATAGTATGATCTGTAAAACTTGACGACTGAACTGAAGTTTGACGTCGTAAAATGAAGGCTTTACATCTTTTTTTATAGGTAACTAGTTAGTGTGTTTGTGGTTTTATGGCCTGACGTTTGAACTTATCTATCTTTTTACTGGTTATATGTACAGTCAGGGGCAAAAGTGAAGGCCTACCGTAGAGTTCTAAGGTCGATATTTAAAGAATGTTTTGAAATGAAGCAGGACTTTAATCTGTACTATACTCGTAGTACATAAAATATTATAATATTAATATTATAAAGCTGAAGAGTTTGTTTGTTTGTTTGTTTGAACGCGCTTATCTCCAGAACTACTGGTTTGAATTGAAAAAATACTTTTGTGTTGGATAGTCCATTAATCGAGGAAGGCTATAGGCTACTTTTTATTTTGATATTCCCATGGGATCGGGAGTTACGCGGGTGAAACCGCGGAGCGTAGCTAGTTTAAATTATAAAAATAAAACAGTGCCACAATAGGCGGCCTCACCACTGAAAGTGGTCTCTTCCAGGCAACCTTAGGATGGTGAGGATTTGACGTAATATTAAGGGTAAGGTGCGTTAAGAAGAGATATAATATAAACAAAAGACGGACGACAAATGACGGACGACAAAAGACGGACGAGTATTGACGGACGACAAAAGACGAACGAGTATTGACGGACGACAAAAGACGAACGAGTATTGACGGACGACAAAAGACGGACGAGTATTGACGGACGACAAAAGATGAACGAGTATTGACGGACGACAAATGGCGGACGACAAAAGACGGACGAGTATTGACGGACGACAAAAGACGAACGAGTATTGACGGACGACAATGACAGACGACAAAAGACGGACGACTAATGACGGAAGACAAATGACGGACGACAACGACGACGGATGACGGATGTCAGATGACAGATGGCCCTTTTTGCGCTTGTGCGATGATAATAGTTGATTTTCGGAAGTAGGAATTGGTGACTTTCACCTGAGTTAAACACACTACTTTGCATTTCAAATAATAAGGAAAGTTAAGTTTTTAATATTAGGACAGGACAGACGGGACAGACGGGACAGACGGGACAGACGGGACAGACGGGACAGACGGGACAGACGGGACAGACGGGACAGACGGGACAGACGGGACAGACGGGACAGACGGGACAGACGGGACAGACGGGACAGACGGGACAGACGGGACAGACGGGACAGACGGGACAGACGGGACAGACGGGACAGACGGGACAGACGGGACAGACGGGACAGACGGGACAGACGGGACAGACGGGACAGACGGGACAGACGGGACAGACGGGACAGACGGGACAGACGGGACAGACGGGACAGACGGGACAGACGGGACAGACGGGACAGACGGGACAGACGGGACAGACGGGACAGACGGGACAGACGGGACAGACGGGACAGACGGGACAGACGGGACAGACGGGACAGACGGGACAGACGGGACAGACGGGACAGACGGGACAGACGGGACAGACGGGACAGACGGGACAAAATGAAATAAATTTGGTATCATTTAATTCACTGCATCACAGTTTAGTCTATTAAAAACAATTGAAACGCTCGATGAAGATTATCAGGCAATATTTCTTTAAAATAAAAACGGTTAAACCTAGTTTTCCATTAGATCTAGAACATTTTCAAAAATTATCAAAATCGGACTTTGTTTATGGGGGGGAAAAACGTTACCGCTTTTTGTATGGAAATTTACAGCCTCACACTGCCTTAACTTGTATGGATATGGTACGACTGTACGAAGCTCGCACGATGCAATAGCTTTACCGCGGCAGTCCCCGAGTGCCACACTTTTTTTGTTTGGTCATATTTACCATATTTCGATGCTGGTACAAGCACCATTTTCACGAGACATTGTAAATATTGCGTTTTAAATAACTTTAGCAGCCAGTGTTTGTATTTATAAGACTTCCAATCACAATACTAGAAGAGTAAAACACACTCACTTAGACAATATATCAGCACAGCCCAAGGCTAAAGACAAAGAGATTAAACATATACCTAATCATAGAAAGGACATTATGGACACTAAAATAACGTTTCAACTTAATGAAACGGCGATTCGTAGTGTGGCAAAAATGTGTTTTCGTGAGGCGCTCCGTGCTTCGGAATGCACGTTAAGCCCGGTTGCTACCTCTAGTAAGGCCTTAAGGCGATCTGAAAACTCTAACAATAGGTGAGCCACACCACTATACGAGAAGAAGAAGACTAAATAAAAATAAAAATAAAATAAATAAACACACAGACAATAAAATATAATAACATAATAATAATAGACAGTTGCGGAGAGGGTCAACTCCCCATTTATGGTGCATTTCAGGGGAGTGGCGGTCAACCAAGGAACTTTTCCTATAAATTGACCGTTGCTCCAATGACTTGCACCATCTGTCGTTTGTGAGCCCGTCCCTGATGATTTTTATTGCCCTTATTTTATTTTTATTTTAATTTATTTTATTTTATTTTAATTTATTATATTTTAATTTTAATTTTAATTCTCATTATGGATCGGTGTTATCTGAAATAAACGCATTTTATTTTTATTTTATTTATTTATTTTAAACTCACACGATTTGTATTCATAGTAATTACGTAATTGTATTTTCTTTTATTTTTTTATTATTTCTATTCGCGACCATGACTGTTGTAACGTCGATTTAAGAGAAAAAAAAATACGCGATAAAGACCCGAGAAAATAATTACTATTTAAGCATTTGTCAAAGAAATAAGCTCATTTATTATGTACTCGCTGTGCCCCGAGGTTTTACCTGCGTTAGTGTATTTTTAAAAGTGATATTGATTTCCTGCAAACATAGTATTATTGCAATAAACTATCAACTTTAACAGTCCTTATTTCATAAATTCGAACTTTTTTCGAAAAATTTCATATGTTCGGTCAAAAATCAGCTGTTTCTTAGAGTAAGAGATCATTGAGTTTTGGGTAAGTATTCTTTGCTTATTGAATTTGACAACTATTTCAACCATAAATGGTCTATATTGCTGAAAACAATTGATTTTCCATTAATAATACTTTAAAATTTAAAAAAGTTCAAACAGCTTTGGTTCTACGACTATTTCAAAAGTCGTAGAACAAAATTTATTTGCCTCCACGTCGAGAATAATAGTCCAGTAACTTTATACATTACAGTGTGCGTTAAATCCGGTAGTTCTGATTTTTTGCAGACTTGTTTATAATATTGGTCTTATGAATATACCAAATTTGTGACCTCGTCTATGCAACTTTGTCAAAAATCGAAAAAACCGCGAAAACAAATCGGTATTTTTTCAAATTTTTGCGATTATTACCCTAAAGGACTAGTTTTTGAAAAAACTTTGTTATGACTAAAGTTAAAGTTACTGGACTATAACCATACTACTCACTTAAGTTAGAATTTTTTGTTTTATTTTTTTATATGTAATAATTTTGCGTTTTTGTTTTTATGTTGCAATAAAGTGTTTATCTATCTATCTACGAGTACAATAGAAGTTTTAAAAAAGCGAACTAGCTTTCTAACGACTAGTCTGTCTGATGTCTCGAAATCAACCAAATCACGCATCGGTAAACTGCCTAGTGGCACTATATCTACCAAACCAAACTATAGAAGTTCCTTCACAATATTCTCAACTATTTGAATTTTAGGGTAAATACTTCGTGTTTTTTCCTGTAGGGTACTCAATTAATATATTAGTGTCATCTTAAGACCATCTGTCATTGTCAAACGTTGATTTTTAATAATAAATCTGTCAATTTCAATCAGTATAGAAATTATTGTGAAAGAAAATATTTGTGTTCTTGTAAAAACGTCATAAGTTCTTTATTTTATTGAAGTATAGTGTTATTATACATCAAAATTATCGTTAACGTATGCGTAATCTAATTAAAAGTGAAGTTTTAATGAATTTTGATAATATGATAAGTTTTTTGATCGATAAAAAACGCTTAGTGCAAAATGACAAAAAATGGCGGATTTTATTATGAGGATTTTTTGGAAGGGCTTAGAAGAATTTTGAAGAAAGTAAGTGATAATTTTTTTTTTCTAGTTTTCTTATTAGAATTCGTATAATTCCAAACAGAATTTAGTTTGTTCATAATGTCTTTTAAAATATCCGTAAATTGAGCTAGAGCCGGCGCGGCGCGGGCGCAGCGCGGCGCCGACGGCGCGGCGATTCGCGCCGCAAATTTCTTTAATTTTTTACTCCACTTTTTTAGTATTAAACATGCCTAAATAATAATTTAAATATAAAGGTATATTCAAGTACTTATCATGTGAATAAAAAAAAACGTATTATCGCTTTAGATTTTACACAAAACGCCAATCTTTCTAACTACTATATAATTTCGTCTGAATTTTTTCGTATCTCGAATTCAATTTGTTTATAGAAAAAAAATAAACATAGCACAATTAAAATAACACTTGAAACATAATCCGTGGTCTTTAAGCTATAGATATCAGTCATTTGTTTACTTAGAAGCTCTTTTGAAGTGGTCGTAAATATCGTTTTAATGACCCAGCCCGCGCCGCTCACAGATGACGTAATTTATGGTGACATTTGACGGATTTTTGGCATAACACGTCATCACTTTCTGGTTTTATAGACATACAAGTCGCTAAATGTTCTTCAATGCTAAGACATTTTGACGACCCAGTTGGCACAATGGTCACCATGCCGGACTGCTAAACACAGGGTCGCGGGTTCGATTACCGCCTCAGACAAGTATTTATGCTTAGATATTTGTCTGTGGTCTGGTTGTTTATAAGTATTATAAGTATATATTTACAAAAGAAAAGTATATAAGTAGTATATCCGTTGTCTAGCACCCATAATACAAGTCTAGGTTACTTAGCTTGAGGCTCGATGGCGATGTGTGGAAGGTCCTGCAATATTTATTTAATTTATTTTTTAGTTTGAAATTTGGTCTATTTCTATTAAAATATATTGCAAGTCTTCACCAAAAAGTCATCGAGTTACAACAAAAAAATATCCCTTTGTGCTACGTCAAATGTCAAAGATAATCACATCAGGGTGCTTCGGCCTCGAGGCAAATCGAATTTCCATCGGAGCTGTAGCTTGGTAGACAGACATTGGGAATGTCAGATCTTGTAAACATTTTCGGTGAATGTCACTCTTAAGTAGGGTGAAATCGGGGGCAATTATAAAAAATTGGTTGTCTGTAAAGTTGGTCTACGGACGATAATTTTACGTGATAACGTCATAAGAAAACGATGAAATTTTTTTTTTTGTTAATCCCATATAAAAATATTTCTTGTTTCTTTTTTTTCCTTTTTTTATGTCGTCACTCGTCACCATAACACAAGCCCAGATGAGCGATATTATTATTAAATACTCTGTTTCCTAAGTTATGCCCATAATATAATATGACCATGACGCATGACGGCGACGTTACCGTGACACTTTTTTATGAATGCATGTGTTCCATCAATTTATTATACGTTACCACATCAAAAACAATTTATAATTATTATTATTAGAATCATATACTTACTTGTTAGAACTGTGTTGGTATAATGGTTGCCCTCGGCTTTCATTCCGGAGATTGTTCGAATCCTGATTAGAAATAAAAGACGATCGAACCAGAACCAAAAAACGGTCGGAACGGAAACCAAAAGACGGTAGAAACAGAACCAAAAGGCGGTCGAAACAAAAAAAAAACAGTCGATACAAAACCAAAATACGATCAGAAACAGAACCAAAAAACTGTCGAAACGGAAACAAAAGACGGTCGACACAAAACTAAAATACGATCAGAAACAGAACCAAAAGATGATCGAAACAGATTCAAAAGACGATCGAAACAAAACCAAATGATGATCGAAACTAAAACAAAATACGATCGAAACTTGTGCTAGACGGCAAAGATTCATTCTAATTGCGATATATTTTTCACTTAAAAAGAAAAATACGGAGATGTAAAATTGGACCATTAAAACTAATTCAGAGCAACTAAAATAAAACGAATCAGACTTAAATTATAAGAAAATATCTCGAGATTAATTCGTATAAAAAAGCTACAGACAGACAAAATGAAGAGTAAAATCTTAAAGCGTATTTCTTAATCACTCAACTTGTAGGCAAGACTGTGAGTTCATAATAGCTAGACTTACATCAAAAGTAAAACGCCAAATGATTTATTCATAGTATTTTTTTACCGTGTCTACGAATATGCTGCTTATTGCAACGTTGTCTAATAGTCTAATTAGGGTTCCGTACCTCAAAAAGTAAAAAAAGAACCCTTATAAGATGTCAGTGTGTCACCACTGATTTTCTCAAGAACTGGTGGACATTATTAACGGGCTACTTTTTCTCCCGATATTCTTACGGGATCGGAACGTACGCGGGTAAAACCGAGGGGCACAGCTAGTAAGACAATATTTAAATGATTTCTGTTTATGAACGCGGTATATAACCTGCCAGACACATCAGTTAGTAACCTAATATACATTAACGTAAGTGTTGCTGTCACTAGCTCCCGGTTTCAGTCGTCAACCTAGCCCAGTACGTTAATCACATCAGTCGGCCTTTACGCGGCCGGAATTAGGTTACTCGCTCTGAGGCGAGAACTGAGTTAAGTACTGCAGAGGGAGAGAGCCGACTAAAATGTTGCTCTGAGATTTCACACGCGTTTCTCATGAGAATAGGGTGTAATAAACACAGGGTGACACACATTATTTTTTATCGTCTTTTGTTTCTATTTCGATCGTCTTTTGTTTTTATTTCTATCATCTTTTGTTTCTATTTCGATCGTCTTTTGTTTTTATTTAGATCGATTTTTATTTCCGTTTAGGGTTATTATTTTGTTTCTTTTTAGATCGCCTAGAGAGGTGACAAAATGTTGCAGTCATATTGAACACTCGTTTCTCATGCATGAGTACTAGGGTGTAATAAATACAGGAGTCGGTGGTTTAATGGCAATTCTATGAATGTTACACATTATTTGTAGGTCATCTTTTGTTTCTATATCTATCGTCTTTTGTTTCTATCTGATCAATCAGTTGGTTCGTTTGGAAAAAAATGGGATTTGGGTTTGATTCGGCCCAGTTTACACCGTTTTGAATGAGTGGTGGTAAATTGCACCGAATCAACGGGCCAGTTTTTCACTGCCAAAAAACTTGGTTAATAACTCGTCCAAGCCAATTTGTGCACACAAATAAGTACAAGCCAGATGACCATACATATTACATTTTAATGTCCTATAATATAATGGGGCTATAGAGCCCGGATATTTGCAAGACATGCGTGGAGCCGAAGCCAACACGTAGAGGCCCTTTACAATAACAAGGCTTAATGGCAAAGTATGATGTGTACATCAAACCTTACATTTTAATTATTGTTAAAATGTTTAAATTAAAAAACTTTACATTTTCCCTTCATTAGTTCCATTCGGCAAAACTAGTTAGTTGGTTTAGATGTGTAGATTAGAACTTATAATTATTTTCAGTTATTTTAATTAAAATAAATACTATAATATCTATAAAGTTTTTACGCACTGTACCCGATCCCATCTCTACCCTATTTAAAATTACCTAACAAAAACTATCAACTCCACTCGATTTCATTAAATGCATATAGGTATAAAGAACTAAGAGCTCAGTTGACATAAATACGTATAAAATATAGATAAATATACATAAATATGGGAAAAAATATTTTATTTCATTTATTAATAAAGATTCTTCAGTCATTATAGTACTTACATCCCAAGAAAAATAAGATCCACAAAGTATTGTGTATATTATTTTAGTATTGTGAAGTTTTTTTATTAATTTATTTCAGATATTTATTGCAAATATACATTTAAATGTTAAAAAACCTAATTTAAATAGACCTATATCTAATAATATAGAAGTCAAAGTCCTGACTGATTGTTAGATCAACGCACAGCTCTAACCATGGACGAATATGGCTATGTGGCATATACATAATCACATAATCAAATGTGGCATTATAATATACGTGCTGGGCCTCAAGTCTGCTATTTTATACATCAGGGGTATTGATGATTATACTAGCAAGCCGTTGAGGGTTACTTCTGTGCATCTAAACAAACAACTTTTGTTCTACGACTACTGGAAATTCGAAAAAATATATATAATTTTGAGGTTATGTAAATTCGAAAAACAGCTGTTTTTTTTAAACAAAGGTCATTCAGACTAAGAACAGTAAATACAACTTAAAAAATAAGTAAATTTTTAAGGTAAATGACCTCTCCGTGTAAGGAACAGGTGATTTTCAAGTAAACCTAACCACAAAATTTTCAAAAAAATGTTTTAATTTCCAAAATTACAACAAAAGTTGTTTGTTAAGGTCCACAGAAGTAGCCCTCAACGGCTTGCTAGTATAATAATCTCCATGTATAAAGTATCTACCATTGTAATTATTTCGAAACACTATCACTACATAGTATAAAACAAAGTCGCTTTCTCTGTCCCTATATCCCTATGTATGCTTAAATCTTTAAAACTACGCAACGGATTTTGATGCGGTTTGGTTTAATAGATAGAGTGATGCGAGAGGAAGGTTTATATGTATAATACATGCATAATATAACCGTGCGAAGCCGGGGCGGGTCGCTAGTTAATATTATAAATACGGACATGTTTCTTGTGTCAAACCGGAATTATACAAATTACAATATACTAATACCTAATGTCGGAACGGATTTACATCGATTTGTAGCCTAAATTGGACCGAAAATGTTAAACAAGTCTTTGTCCGTCCACCAGCCTTGTCCAAATGAAGGTATTAAGGGTGACTTATATTACTTGAACTATGTCTTAGAGCAGGTATGTCAAACATACGGCCCATATATCATAACTACCCCCGATTTCCTCCGCGTAGAAGTCGAAAATCGACCAAGGAATCGCATTGTCCCATACAAACTTTGCCCCCCTTTTTCACCCCCTTAGGGGTAGAATTTCGGAAAATTCTTTCTTATCGGATGCCTACGTCATACAAAGAACACACCTTCCAAGGTTCAGGCCTCTACGATCAGCGGTTTAGGCTCTGCGTTGATCCGTCAGTCAGTGAGTCATTCAGGACAAAGCATTTTATAAATATACTTTATTTTTTACAGATTTGCGAGTGAGTCCTGGGTCACGTGGGGTTCAGGTAATTGGTAATGTGACTGTACCTACCTCACCAAATAAAAATGCATGTGTTTAATTATTTTATATCTGGCCCGCTAACACATCTGTAATTTTCGAATTGGCCCTATGGAAAATCCAGTTTGACACCCCTATCTTAGAGGTTTATGATGTAAAGACTTTGCAGAAATAGACCGATATTTATAACAAACTAGCGACCCGCCCCGGCTTCACACGGCTATATTATGCATGTATTATACATAAAAACCTTCCTATTTAAAAAAACCGCATCAAAATCCGTTGCGTTGTTTTAAAGACTTAAGCATACATCGGGATATAGGGACAGAGAAAGCGACTTTGTTTTATACTATGTAGTGAAGTCGCATATTTTGACTTCATACTATTGAAATAATAACACAAAATTGATCAGTCTAGGGTGACGTTTTTATTATGCGTTTCGCAAAAAATAAATAAAAACCAGCCAAGTACGAGTTGGACCACGAATAGATACGTAATAGTACCATGTTGTATGGGAGCCCTACTTTTTTTTTCTGTTTTTGGTAAGTATTTGTTGTTATAGCGGCAACAGAAATACATAATCTGTGAAAATTTCAACTGTCTAGCTATCACGGTTCATGAGATACAGCCTGGTTAACCTAGAGCTGTGAAAAACCTAAAAAACCCTGTAGCAAAGACAATACGCCATGTTTTTTGCGATCCCACCAGAAATTTAATGTATCGTTATTCCATTTTTGTCTTGAACGATAAAATGTACATATCTAGACTAAACTATTGTAAACTTAATTATTTGGCATCAAGCCAAACTCTCTGTCTAATAATATAAATAAATAAATAATCAAGTAAAAAAAGGTTGTCTGTAAAGTCGATTTACGGACGATATTTTACGTGATAACGTCATAAAGAAGTTTTATATTGACATTATCATTTTGCATACTTCAATACGTTACGTTGCTATGGTTACCTTTTCAATAACGTTACGTAACGCATGACGTCACATTTTTGAGAATGCCGGTGTTCATCGATTTATAAGAATCTAGCGACCCGCTCCGGCTTCGCACGGTTATATTATGCATGTATTATACAATAAACGTTCTTCTTGAACCACTCTATCTATTAAAAAAACCGCATCTAAATCCGTTGCGTAGTTTTAAAGATCTAAGCGTACAAAGGGAAATAGGGACGGCGAAAAGTGACTTTATTTTATACTATGTAGTGATACCCTCTATTATGATCTACAGTCTCTGGTCTGCGGAGTCTCTTGTAAGATTGTAATTAAAAAACAGGATTATCCCAACCCTCAGGGCAGTAGGGACAGACGCGACTTATTCTAGCCGTACTGTGAATGAATTCTAATTCCTTATGAACCAAGGAAAATGAAAAAATAAATTATTCGTACTGCGAGGGAATGGAATCAGCCTGAGTCTTTTCTTACGTGGTACGGTCGGCTACATAATTGCAGACCCACCGTAGAGCTTCAAGACGGCTGTTATAAGAATGTTTCTTTTTTTTATTTACAGCAATTATGCAGCCGACGTACAATTTAAAAAAAAGATCCAAACGAAGCCAAAAAACTCAAATTAACTTGATACTCGGGCATATCTGCTAACATTCGGTTGTTAATCCTGAGTATTATCCCCCATAACTTTCAGACGGCTAGACCGATTTTGATCAAGTCATGCCCTTTCATTTGATACCACACTCGAGTATATCTACTTACATTCGGTTTTTGATCCTGACTTTCATCCCCCATAACTTTAAGACGGCTGAGCCGATTTTGATCAAACATAGCTAAGAACACTCCCGACTAACTTAGCTTTCAAACAAAAAAAACTAAATCAAAATCGGTTCATCCGTTCGGGAGCTACGATGCCACAGACAGACACACACACACACACAGACACGTCAAACTTATAACACCCCGTCGTTTTTGCGTCGGGGGTTAAAAAAAGACATGAGTGTACAACTAATCAGATATGTTCTTCGTGTTATATTTTTGACCACATCGTCACCTACCATCAAGCACATAATAATAATTATTATTATTATGATAGTTGTCAAACGCTGACATATTAAATACTAAAAAAAAATTAAAAACTGACTTAAAAAATGAAGTAAAAAATCAACAAAAATAAATAACAAAGAAAAAAACTAAAAAGGTTAAAAATGTATACAAAAATAAACTAAAAAATGAAAACTAAAATACATAAAAAAAAAGGCAAACTAAAAAGTTAAAAATAAAAATCTTAAATACTACGAATTATCAAAAAACATAGAGTTATATGAATGAAAATATTGTCGTTTCGGAGGTAAAGCAAAGTTTCACTTCGTTGTAAAAATTAAACAAAAAATTAAAATTAATCAAAAATATCGATCGATCTGACAGACTGCCATCTGTTTTAAAGTAAATTATGTACACGAAATTTACAAAGTAAAAGTAAATGACATGAAATATACAAAGTCAAAGTAAATGAAAATGCTTTGTAAATTACATAGACTTAATTTGTCATGGCAGTGTATTTCACACCCTTGCTCAGAGTTAAAACAAAAACGCTAACGACGTCGTAGAGTGTGGTCACACTGCGAGCGTTTTTGTAATAATATTAGATTCAATACAGTCTATCCATACCACGTTTTATGTCGATAGTAGAACGCAATCTGAAGGCCAACAAATTACCTTGCATTTCGATTAAAAAAATACCCATCTGGTATCTTATGAAGACCAAAAGCTGACTTGAGAGTATTTTGAGCTACTTTGAAGCTATATTTTGTAATTGAAATGCAATCGGAAATATGATATTGTAAAGTACCTACAATAGCCTTAAACGCTCGGCAAACGCAACACTGAAGTCAAGGTCCACACGATCCTTGTTGCTAAAAACGTATTAAAAACGCGCAGAGGACGCGCTAATAAAAATGCGCATAAAAACAACGCATACTTTACAGTGCGTACTTTTTGTTCCACTGTAATTCATCTTTATGTACCTATCTACTTTAAAAAAAAAATACAAAAGAATAAAACTCTGGGAGTGCCGGCAGAAATAAAAACTTATAAAAAAACTTTAAAGTTATAACTTAAAAAAAAAAAAACAGCGCACTCCGGGAGTGCAGGCAGAAGTGAAAACTGTATATCTGTGTAAAATCTCATATGTCGCGAGAACATACGCAAAAAGAGTTTTAGATGAAAAAAAAAAAATTGTCGGACGACAAATAGTCGTCCAACAAATAGTCGTCCGACATTTGTCGTCCAACAAATAGTCGTCCGACATTTGTCGTCCATCAAATTGTCGTCCGACATTTGTCGTCCGTCAATAGTCGTCCGACAAATAGTCGTCCGACATTTGTCGTCCGTCAATAGTCGTCCGTTAAAAAATACCATATGTACGTCTTAATACACTCACAGCCAAATTAAAAACAGTAGGCCCAGGCATACATTGTCGCCGCGCCGTAGAGAGGGGATAGCTGTCTACTCTCCATCCGTCTTACGCTTTTTCGATCAGGTCACGTGTCCTGACGCGAGTTTAAGATTTTATACCCATTACAGAAAAAGTGCTCAACGCCGCTAAAGAAGTTTTCACTTCAAAAAAAATACTATACAACTACAAAATATATTGTGTACATGCATATATTATGCACAAACTGTAGCTGCGTCTCGTAACGGTCTCGCGAGTTCAGAGACTTTATCTCATCAAAAAATATGCATACCACGCTAAAAGAAGTTTTCACTTCAAAAATCGAAACCCCAGTCCAGATTAAGTCCATACTATGATTAACTGTAAAATCTTCATTAACACCTCATCCTATAAGTAAAGCCACTAAACCGATAGCAAACGACCTCCGTTATGATTATGAGGGGCTGAATCAATGCCCTTTGCCCTCATTAGTGTGGTATTATCACTTATTTATTGATAGGATAACCTTTAATGTGTGGGTAGTTGGGTTATAGTGTGTTAAGTCTTTGATAATAGCATTGACTGAGTATTACCAGTATAGACAAACTGCAGACACAAAATAGCGTAAGTACGTTCTTTTTATTAACGCCATCTGTTACTTCTAATTAAATTTACTAAATTTAAAATATGGGTCAATATTTTACAATAACAATTACTTTTTCAAATTACTTACAATAAAAAATAGATAGATAGATAAGATAGATAAACACTTTATTGTACCATAAAAACAAAACACAAAATTAATTCTAACAAAGTACTTACATGATATTAAAATAAAAATAAAAATAAATTTAGTTAAATAAAAATTAGAAAATTATAAGACACTAAAAAACTAAAAATGAAAAAATATGGCACAATGGGCGGCCTTATCGCTAAAAGCGATCTCTTCCAGGCAACCAGAACATCAGAGAACAGACAACTATACATTTTTTTTTTTTTAAATTACTATACAATCGGGAAACTATTCAAAAAGTTGTTTAATAATCAGCAGCGATTATATAAAATTTTAAAGAACAAGAACTGAATGGGAGAAAAAATCCATTGATGCACGACCAATACTTCCGGAATTTACCATTATGCTAAACCCGCTCAATGTAATAGCATAAGCAAAGTGTTGGAATGTCGAGTCGCTTGTGCCTCCTCGCTGTCACTCTGACCCCACCTTTCCCCTAAACAATCCCCGTTTAGCATAATCATCAGTTTGCAAGGGGTTAACTCCATGTGTCTGTTTGCTGTCAAAATTAAAGATTTTATCTCGACATCTCGACCCCTTCAAGGGACGTACATTTTAATTTTGTTTTTTACAATGTAAAGGTAAATACAGATAAGGTGTAAGAGGCATGTGGCTGCGACTTAGATTTGCACTCGATGTTTTTAGACTAAAACATATGAATCATTGGAACGAACCTTTATTTTTTTTTCCATAATGTGTGTGGGAGATATATAAATATGTAGGAGATTAGTTTCTGTTCAAACAGTATGAATAATGTCAGATAAGTTTAAAATTTTGGTGACTAGATGGCGCCACAGGTAAAATAAATTAAATTAATTTTGTAGGACATTCCACGCATCGCCATCTAGCCAAGAAAATCATTTTTGAATTCAAACCAGTAGTTCCTGAGATAAGCGCATTCAAACATACAAACACTTCAGCTTCATAATATTAGTATAGGTATGGTTAACTAACGATTTTTGAAATACAAGAGCTTTTTGAATAAATACTTATGTAAATACGAAAAAAATACAATAAATAGGAATATAGAGCTTTTCCTTGGTTTTAATAGTACAAATGTTTACAGTTTTTTACGGTAACATTTTTAGAAAAAAAAATTTTACTTCGTTAAAAAATGTTATGTAACTTCGTTAAAAAAATGTTAAGGAACTTCGTTCCAAAAACTTCGACTTAAAATTTGCTATTTTTAGATTAACAACAATAAATATCTGTGCCGTGCCCTTTGGTAACCTAAATATGTTTATTAAGACTTGTCCATTAACAGGTTCAAATTTTTTATACCCATGGACATAACTTTAATTGCCCCATTTCAAATATAATATATCTTCAATATATTGACCTTGGTGACCATGATTACTCAAAAAACCCCATGTGTTTCTCGTGCCTTCTTCTCATTGGTTCGTTCCGAAGGCGATCCTAACTTAATTTTTAAGACGTTTCAATGTGATCTCATGCAAATTGTATGATTCCAAATGAAAAAAATATTTTGACTAGACTTTGCCCGCGCCTCCTACATGTCTCTTTTATGTAAGACACGAAATTTTCAGATTGCAGAGAAATTTCGTTTTTATTGTCATGTCATCTGAATATTTGTTCAGATGTTCGTTTCATTTTCTTTATAATCAAAACCTATATACATTCAAGTTTCATTACGTTTTATCATGCAAAAATATTTCGGTTTTACATTTTTCACTAAAATCCCTAATTTTTAATAAAGTTAAAATGGAACATACTTATGATCCTATTCTGATATTTTCTGAACATATTCGTGTGGACCTTATCAAAATCTATTCTTTAGTTTATTATATTATGAGATTAGCTGATTCAAACAAACAAACACACAATAATTCTAAAAACTACCACCCTATCATGTTCAGCTACTGATCTGGTTTTTTTTTCTGGATATTTTATAATTACGGATTTTTTTTATATCTACTGGATTTATTATAAATAGTATATACTTAAAGATCGTTTTCAAAACGCTAATCGCACTAATTCCCTCAATCATTGAAAATATCACCCAAATTAAAAACTAAATGTAAAAATGGAAAAACTACTTGAAAAGGCCATTAGATAAATATTTGCTTTATTTTCAATCGGAAAAACCATTTATCACTACATAGTATAAAACAAAGTCTCTTTCTCTGTCTCTATATCCCTTTGTATGCTTAGATCTTTAAAACTACGCAACGGATTTTGATGCGGTTTTTTTAATAGATAGAGTGATTCAAGAGGAAGGTTTATATGTATAATACATGCATAATATAGCCGTGCGAAGCCGGAGCGGGTCGCTAGTTTCTTTATATTCTTGTTCTTTTGTCACTTAATCAAGGTTTTTAAAAAACCTTTAGTCGCCTTCATTATCATTTTTTACAAAAATGTAAGTACTCTCAATTGAAATACCTCAGTATTTTATCTCTAAGTTAGACCTTTGCCATTACAAAACGATATTACATAAAAACGATCAGAGAAAAATGACTGAAATTAAGGTCCGAATCGACCCTAAAAAAGGTCAATAATGACAAATCATCAGGCAGTATCATAACAAACCAACGGCACTTGATACATTTCCCGCCATTACGAGTCGGCCATCTTGTGTCGGCGCCATCTTGTTTTATTTATTACTGTCATTTCGCGGGCTCAGAGCGGTTTAGTATTACTACTGTTTAAAGGTAAATTAGACTGAAGTTCTACTGTTTTAGTACTGAGATACTGTCGTGTTTGTATGTTGGAGAACAAGCTAAATAGATAGATAGATAGCTTTATTTGTACAACGCAGTCGACCCAGTTGGCACAATGGTCACCATGCCGGACTGCCAAACATAGGGTTGCGGGTTCGATTCCCGCCTCAGAGCAGTATTTATGCTTAGATATTTGTCTGTGGTCTGGTAGTTTCTATGTATTATAAGTATATATTTACAAAAGAAAAGTATATAAGTAGTATATCCGTTGTCTAGCACCTATAAAACAAGTCTAGTTACTTAGCTTGGGGCTAGATGGCGATGGGTGGAATGTCCTGCAATATTTATTATTATTTATTTATTTATTACAGTAAGGAAAATAGAACATGATATACACAAAGCAAAGTATTAACTAGAAAGTACAAGTTGCACAAATGGGCGGCCAATGAAATGAAAGCGATTTATTCCAGGCAACCTTCTAACTTTGCTTTGTCGATTCTAATTGAGGTAGATAGCTTAAAATACTACGAGGTTTATGTAATGGGAGAAACTTCGAAGTCTTTGAAGTCGCTACCAAGTCTATATTGCTACGAGGTTTACGTAAATAATGAAACTTAAGAGAACCAACGAGATCTACGACGTCTACATTGCTACAGGTCTATGTTATGAGAGAACCTACAAGGCTTACGAGGTCTATATTGGTCTATGCTACTATAAAACCTACGAGATCTATTTTGGTCTATGTCATGACGAAAAACTACGAAATCTACGAAGTCTACAGTGCTATAGGTCTATATTATGACAGAACCTACAAAGTCTACGATTAATAATTTGCTACAGAGCTATTTTATGACAGAACCTACGAAATCTAAGAAGTCTACATTGCTACAAGTTTATATTATGACAGAACCTACGAGGTCTACGAAGTCTAAAGTGCTACAGGTCTATATTATGACAGAACCTACGAGGTCTACGATGCGCAAGGTCAATTTAATGACAAAACTTACGAGGTCTACGACATCTACATTGCTACAGGTCCATGTCATAAGACAACCTACAAAGTTTACGAAGCCTACATTCTTTCAGATCTATGGTATAACGGAACCTACGAGGTCTACGAAGTCTCCATTCTTTCAGGTCTATGATATGGCAGAACCTACGAGGTCTACGAAGTCTCCATTCTTTCAGGTCTATGATATGACAGAACGTACGAGGTCTACGAAGTCTCCATTCTTTCAGGTCTATGATATGGCAGAACCTACGAGGTCTACGAAGTCTCCATTCTTTCAGGTCTATGATATGACAGAACGTACGAGGTCTAAGAAGTCTACGAAAGTAGACCTACGAGAGTAAGAAGTCTACGAGGCTACGAAGTAGCTTCTTTTTCGTAGCCTCGTAGACAATAAACAAAAAACTGACTGAAAGATCTACTTATTTGATGTTTTGGTCAGTTTTTTGTTTAAACTCCCTAAGGGGCAGGCAAAAGCAAAGGCTAAACAGCCATATTATTAAGAGGAAAGGGTACCTCTCCATACAAACTATTACAAACGTAGTCGACTGTTTTCTCCCTGGATAATAACACTAGAGCAAATATTTTGGTGCATAAAACTTATAACTGCCATGACCATGCCCCTATTTTTTTTTAATCTATATTTCTATGATAATTTGAAAAAGAAAAAAAAAAGAAAAAATAGGAGCATAGTCATGGCAATAATTATAGGTTTTATGGCACAAAAATATTTGCTCTAGTGTCATTATCCAGGGAGGAAACAGTCGACTACGTTTGTATGGAGAGAGCGCAGGTACCCTTTCACCTTAAATCTTATAGTCAAGTAAAATAAAACTTAATTCAAAAGAGAAACTCGAAGAAAGTCGCGTGCAAAAACCTAGTCGCTTACAAATGGTAAATTGTCCTGAATTAATTATTATTATTCGAGTTTTGTCGCGTCAGGCGTTAATCTTTGTAGGAGCAGGTGATAATTTTAAAAGGGGATGAAAGTTGTTCAAGTTAAGAGATAAGATATTGTGGGTAGGATGAGTTGGGAAGTGACCTTAAGTGGTTTTGTATAGCTTGTTTTGTTGTTATTAAACATTTAAGCTCGTTAAAATGCTGTTAGCTAATAGCGTTCTGCGGTTTCTCTCGCAAAATTTCCGATTCGAATTTAATAAGCTTTCTTGTCCTTTTTAAATATTTTTCAATGTTTTGTGTGTTGAATAAATAAAGTGTCTATCTATCTATATCGATATATTGTTTTTTAGGAGGAATTCGTGTTGTAATTAAGGTGAAAGGGTACCGGCGCTCTCTCCATACAAACGTAGTCGACTGTTTCCTCCCTGGATAATGACACTAGCACAAATATTTGTGTGCCATAAAACCTAAATCTGCCATGACTATGCCCCTATGTTTTGTTTTTTTTTTTCATTTTCTAATTATCATAGAAATTAAAATTAAAGAAATTAAAAAATAAAAAAAAGCAAAAAAATAGGGGCATGGTCATGGCAGTTATAAGTTTTATGCCCCAAAAATATTTGCTCTAGTGTCATTATCCAGGGAGTAAACAGTCGACTACGTTTGTAATAGTTTGTATGGAAAAAGCCACCGGTACCCTTTCCTCTTAAGTGGTTTTGTATAGCTTGTTTTGTTGTTATTAAACATTTAAGCTCGTTAAAATGCTGCTAGCTAATAGCGTTCTGCGGTTTCTCTTGCAAAATTCCCGATTCGAATTTAATAAGCTTTCTTGTCCTTTTTAAATATTTTTCAAAGTTTTGTGTGTTGAACAATAGGGTAGGTATAGGTGGGTACCGAAATCGGGTAACTCTTCTATGTTGTCCGGAAGACTAAGTTCGACCATTTTATACAGGGTTATTGGAAATTATACTAGCAAGACGTTGAGGGCTACTTTTGTGCACCTAAACAAACAACTTTTCTTCTACGAATTTTGGAAATTCGAACATTTTTTTGAAAATTTTGAGGTTTGGTTTACCTGAAAATCAGCTGTTCCCTGCACGGAGAGTACATTAGCCTTAAAATTTTACTTATTTTTTAAGTTTCATATACTGTTCTTAGTCTGAATGACCTTTGTTTTAAAAAATCTGCTGTTTTTCGAATTTACATAACCTCAAAATTTTCATTTTTTTAATCGAATTTCCAAAAATCGTAGAACAAAAGTTTGTTTGTTTAGGTGCACAGAAGTAGCCCTCAACGGCTTGCTAGTATAATTTCCAATAACCCTATATAGGTCTTCGTAAAAAAAAATTATGTCTGCCAGACTCCTTATAATGTTGTTCTAAAGCTGGGTACTGACCGGCGTTACGGGGCGTAATGTAACGTGTTACACAGCGAGCATTCGTGCAGTCAGTACGTCGTGTTACGGGGAAACCAACGAGCAACGCACACTGAGCAGAGCACTGAGCAGTATCCCATCTGCACCACTTCAGCACGCAACTCATCTCGCAATTTATATCTGTTTGTTTGTTATATGAATATGTTGTATGCTTCTTGTGGTGCAATAAATGAATATCTATCTATCTATCTATCTATCAACGAGCCGCTCGTTGCTCGTTGGCAGATACACATCTGTTTTTAAATAAGTTTGATGTCCAGAAACGTTTTTTCTTCTTCTTAATTTAGATGAAACAATAATTAAGTAGAATCAAAGATACCAACGCGTCCTCGCTATCGGCCATCTGGAGTGAACTGGCGGCGAAAGCGGAGCACAGAGTTTTGACGAGCATGTTACGCCAATTTTAGAACACAGCGTAACATGTTCTATGCGTAACACGCTCGATGCGAATGTTACATTACACCTCGTAACGTAGGTCAGTACCCACCTTAACACCTGCCAACTCTGTTCATAAACTACAATTTTATTTAAACTAAGAAATTTAATTTAAAATAAGATTTTTGTTTTCACAAACTAAAACACGACGTGCGCGAGTTAGCAGAATTATTAAAGTTAACGCGTGTGAATCCGTTACGCGCAGCTACTTTTTTTTTATTAAAAACTATTTTTACTAAAACTTGAATATTCAAACTAGCGACCCGCTCCGGCTTCGCAAGGCTATATTATGCATGTATTATACATATAAACCTTCCTCTTGAATCACTCTATCTATTAAAAAAAACCGCATCAAAATCCGTCGCGTAGTTTTAAAGATTAAAGCATACAAAGGGAAATCGGGACAGAGAAAGCGACTTTATTTTATACTATGTAGTGATAGTGAAGATAAGTAAATCTGTCCTTAAAATTAAGAAGGCTCTTTAAAGTTATTATTGAAATAAACTCTAAAACCAGGCTCATATTATTGCAAACAATCGTAAATCTGCAGCACTTACCGCTTTAGAGATTTATATGGCGGGAACCGAGCTAATTCATTGCTAGTGCACTTAAGTGCAAGTTATTGGGAACAAACCTATTAACCCTAATACTTGCTGTGTACAATCCACGGTCAAAATTCCGCCCACCGTAACGTTTACAATTCTGTGCAGCACTATTTGAACATTATAACAACGTAACCTGTGGATCGAACCCACGTCGGTTGGTGTAGCGGGTGGCGGCTTATACCTCTCGGTCAACTAAAGACGTAGCTAACATGATGAAAATAATAATCACACTGAGTACTTTTAATTCAAGTATTTAAGTTTTTGTGTAACGTCTATTATAAGAAGGCCGTAAGTCCAATACTTGTTGATAGTATTATTGTAGCAAACTGATGGTGTCCTTATGACGCATACTGTATCTAAACCACAGCACAGTGTGCCTAAAACGTGTTATCTAGGTATATTTAGAAAAGAAAAAATCACAGACTCACTCATTGATCACTTAATGAAATTTCAAAAACTACAAGTGCTACGAATCTAAAACTGCGCATGGAGGTTCTTTTTGAGACGCAAGGTAGCACTAAAAAAGGATTTTTTGAAAATTTATTCTCTCAAAAGGAAAAAAGGGCCTATAAAGTTTGTAGTCCGTAGTAAATCTGTGTTTGTAGAAAATCAATATAATTTTAAAGAGACACAAACGCGTGTAAAACTCTGAGCAATATATTAGATTAGCTGTATCTTCTTTCCTTATATCCGTTACAGATTATGACGTCATATTTATGACGTTATATCTGTATTTGGTTTTTGCAAGTGACCCTCTACTCTTTTGACCAGATATTAAATCATAAATCGTTAAATTGACAAAACTAAGAATGAATTTTATGAATAGTACGTAATGCATTTTTAATGAGTTCAAGTCGCAAAAACCTTAGAAAATACATTGAAAAATCTATTCAAAAATATCGTAAGTACTTATAAGCAAACTATTTTTTTCCCGAAAGATAAATTTAAAAATAATGGTTTGACTGCTCGCAAATGTAAAATTTATCCCATGTGGAGTAATTGTCAAGAAAATAAAATTAATTTAACACAGTTTAAGAGTTTTCAGTTGTTTTAAGTAGAGGTACTTAACTACTTCATTTTATATTTTTTATACTTAATTAACAACTGAAATATTTTGGGCAAATGACGTCGAACTGACTTTTTATATGGATTAAGATAAATGGACAAGTTAGCTAAAGTGACGAGTTAAAGAAACTGACAAGTGAGGAAACTGACCTATTAACAAATTTCGCAATACTGACGAATGAGGTAAACTGACTAGTTAAAGAAACTGGCTAATTAGGAAAACTGACGAGTGATAACCCGACCGGAAAGCATATCAGCGCGGCACATAACGGCGCTGATTTTTAGGGTACCGTAGCCAAATGGCAAAAAACGGAACCCTTATAGGTTCGTCATGTCTGTCTGTCTGCCGTATGTCACAGCCACTTTTTTTCGAAACTATAAGAACTATACTGTTGAAACTTGGTACGTAAGATGTATTCTGTGAACCGCATTAAGATTTTCACACAAAAATAGAAAAAAAAAAACAATAAACTTTAGGGTTACTAATACTTAGAACTGAAACTCAAAAAAAAAATGATAAAGTGATCAGAAGGCCAATTCTCGTAAATAACATTGTTCAAATTACATTTCAATATCATTTCGATCACAAATAATACCCTCAAAGTAGCTCAAAACATCCTTAAAGTTAGCTTTTTGTAAAAAAAAACTGACTTTGAAGGTATCTTTTGCAATCGAAATGCAATCGGGATGATATTGAAATGTAATTTAAACAATATTATTTACGGGAATTGGCCTTCAGTGCTTTGGTATTATTTTTTTGAATACAAAAATAAACATTTTCTGACATATTTCCTATAGCAAAACTATTAAAAATGTCAGTTTAATCTTTGGTAGTTGATAGATTTTGAACAATATTAATGCTAACTAACAAACACTATGATAGAAAGATCAGTGCTTTGGTGTTCGTCTTTTGAACACGTACTGTAAGCAATATTTTCTAGAGTTAAAACAGTAACTGTAATTTTAAGCTAAGTAATTTTTTGATAATAATTATAATTACCTTAGCAAAACTTTGTTCTGTAGTGGTTTGGCTTACCTGTAACGAAAATAAAGAAAGTATTATAATTTTGATAACATCAAAATACAAACTATCAGAATCTATTATTATTATTTGTCTGTTATACGTCCTGTATCACGGGGCTATTGAGCCCCGGACCTTTGGAAGGCGTGCGTGGAGCCCAAACCAACACGTAGAGGCCCTTTACAATAACAAGTTTAATGGCAAAGTATGATGTGAACATCAAACCGGCGATTATCCCTGTCTGCACTATAAAATGCAGCCAAGGACAACCTCCGGTTTGAATAGAACTATTGATAAACTACAGGAGAAAACTACTACTTGGGCTATCGTGATGGGATGGTAGTCGACTGGATACTGGGGAACTATGGGTACTTATGGCACCTGCCGTAACAATGTTCAACAAACATGTAAAAGTGGCAGGCGGAGACTCGCCAACTCTCAAACTGGGCCACTCTAATCAGCTGAGTAAATTACAGCAAGGGGGCAACAGGGACGAGAGTAGCTTAAGGATAGTGACGCCACACTGGGTTTTAAACTCAGGTCACGGGCTCCCTGAGGGTCCAGCCTACCTGGCCCACTCACCACTTACGTATGGCATATATCCTTCGAATATACTCTTGCGACTCCACTCTGGACGGCCGGTGAAGGCAAGCCAGAGGCGGGGGACCGCTTATTATTATTATTATTATCAGAATCTATAATGCAATTTTACTTGCTTGGCTATTTTGGATGTGGTAATAAAGGCTATTTTGACTGGAATATTATTTGGCATGTAATTTTACTATTAATGTTTTTTGTATTTGGAATAATTGCGATTAAATATGTTTCCTTTAATAAATTATTCAGTTTGATATTGTATTCTTAATGTTTTGTGAAATATTATTGAACGCTAAAAGGGCAGAATGTAGCTGTGATCAATAAAATTTATTTAGGACCTTTGTACCTTACCTATGTTTTAAATAAATGATTGATTAATTTGATTGATTGCTACCATCTCTTGGTTGCAAATAATATGTTTTATCATAACACAAAGTTTTCCTTTTACTTTTTTGACGTGATAACTTCTAATAAATTGGTGGAACACCTGCATTCACAAAAAAAATGTCACAATAATATTGCGTGACGTCATGCGTCATGGTAATATGACCAGACGCGTCATGGTAACTTAGGAAACAGAGTATTTAATAATAATATTGATATTCTGGGTTTGTGTTATGGTGACAAGTGACAAATAAAAGACTTATAATAAAGGATAAAAAAGAAAAAAATATTAAAAAACAGTTCAAACTCAATTGTTCATCGTTTTTTTTTAAGGCAACATTTAGAAATAAAAACTATTCGAAAACCTTTGGTCTTGTGTTTGAGAACTCGCTAGCGATTGTTGGTAACACGGTTCGTCCATTAGTTGAAACTAAAACGTTGGAACTTACTTTCAATGGAAGGAATTTGTTGATTCGTTCGTTTAAATACGAAAACAAGCAGACTTTATAATCGAACGATAAAAAATCTGTGTTCTATAGAATACAGGATTTATTTACAACTAGCTGCGCCCCGCGGTTTCACCCGCGTAATAATTTTTTACGCAATTTTCTTAATATTTTCTTTCATAAGAACCTTCTCCTGACAATAACAAACACAACAAAAAAAGAATTGGCCAAATTGGTCCAGGCATTGTTGAGTTATGCGCTTACCAACACATTTTGCGATTCATTTTTATATATAAGACTAGCTGCGCCCCGCGGTTTCACCCGCGTAAGTCCGACGTTTAAACCTTCCCTGGACTACAACAAACACAACAAAAAAAGAATTGGCCAAATCGGTCCAGCCATTCTCGAGTTTTAGCCAGACTAACGAACAGCAATTGATTTTTATATTATAGAAGACTAGCTGCGCCCCGCGGTTTCACTCGCGTAAGTCCGATCTTTAAATTCTCACCGTTTAAACCTTCCCTGGACTACGACAAACACAACAAAAAAAGAATTGGCCAAATCGGTCCAGCCGTTCTCGAGTTTTAGCCAGACTAACGAACAGCAATTGATTTTTATATATATAGATAACTTCTTATCCCATGGGAATATCGTGATAAAGAGTAGCCTATGACTCTCCTAATCAATGTATCCTCATACCAAGTTTCATCAAAATCGGTCCAGTAGTTTCAGAGCCTAATCAATGCAAACACTCAAATTGCACTAATAATTAATATTAATTATATAAAATAATTATTATTATTATTATTTATTTTATTAAATAATTATTATTTAATATTAATGCACCCGCGATTCCAATCACGTTTTTTTTATTATTATTTTTTTCCTAGAGCAAATCTTCAAGAATAAATCAAATTTAAATTTGGTAAGTCCCGATCCCTTTGAAGATTTTGGGATCAAAAGTATTCTATGCCCTTTTTCATCCCCTGAAATTACACTATGCTGATTTTTATCCAAATTTCTGCAGTCGTTTGACAGTGAAGAAGCAATAAACAAACAAATCAACTTTCGAATCTATAATATTACGATTAAGATTATGAAGCGTGTGTTTTAACAAAGGATTTTGAATGCAAAAGGGGTCAAAGTGGGGTGGGTCACTTTGCTATTTGGAGCGCTGTAATGTATACACTACACTTCTTTTCCCATCAATATAAATGTCCTAAAGTTATGAGGCATAATTTCATAAGGCAAAACTACTTTGGCATGAAATCTTTTAACATAATATTTGGCATAATTAGACATTTTGGTTTTGGCAAACTAATACAAAGTCATTTGGCATAATTTTTATAATATAAGAAGTAGTAAAAAAGGTAAATGGGAGTCAGATAACTTTTAGCAATATGAAATTATGCCAAAGTAGTTTATGTTAAATGTAGTTATGCCTAATGAAATTATGCTAAAAACGTTATGCCATGTGACTTTAGAACATTTGAGTTGAGAAAAGTGGTGCTTCCGCTTGAGACATGTATTTAACCAACCATGTATTTAATTTTTAATTTAATTTATTATTTTCAATTCAACTTATTTATTATTATTTATTTTTTATTAATTACATTCTATGTAAATCTTGTGTTGCACAGTGGTTTCTTTTATTTTGTGACATTTGCGAAACGTCATCCGTAAAGGGTCCTGCCGGAAGACCAGCGGCTGTGTCAGCTAAATGTTGGTGCAGCTATCATTGCTGAAGCAGAACCTTTTTGGAGGCACACGGCTCCTTAGATCTTATTTCTTCTTTGTATATTTCTTTTTTTCCTATTAATTTTTTTGTTTTTATTATTATTTATTATTTTATTTGAAACTTTTGTTCTAGTGCTTTTATGTTTGTACTACTTTTCTGATTGTCTTATGTCGTGTGCTTGTCCAAATAAATGTTTTCTTTCTTTCTTTCTTTCTTTCAACCCCCGATCGCCGTATTTTATGACGCACTAGCTGCGCTCCGCGGTTTCACCCGCGTAACTCCCGATCCCGTGGGAATATCGGGATAAAAAGTAGCCTATAACCTTCCTCGATAAATGGACTATCCAACACAAAAAGAATTTTTCAATTCGAACCAGTAGTTCCTGAGATTAGCGCGTTCAAACAAACAAACAAACTCTTCAGCTTTATAATATTATTAAGTATAGATTAGTCGAGTGCACGTCCAGTTGACGCATACGTTACGTTGACGCAAACAATAATCGGTATTGCCGTAAAATGAAGCTACGCGTAACGGTCACTTTAGCTGCACGTCTAACTTCACCTACGCGCATCCTACGCGTGAAACAAGCTGTTGCCGTATGAAATTTTTGACTAGGTTACAATTGCTTTGACATTTATGTCACGTCAAAATTTAGCACGATACGGCGAGCGCGCGACGTTTTGGTATGCGTGACGTGTGCGTCTTAAGAAATTACAGCAATACGAAATCTAAAGTTATGACGCAAACGCAGTCAAGACGCGCTGCATAAGAATACGGCGATCGGCCCGCAGAACCTTTGCCACCCTCTCAGCTTAGTCGACCATATCCATATGAAATACTCGTCAATACGTCTGAAGCCAACTAAGCCACGTATTTCATCACGATGTTTTCCTTCACCGTGGAACAACCCTGAAAATTCAGGCCACACCTATATCCCAGTCGTTTCACGACTCCACATCCGGCTTTATCAGTTTTTATTGGCAACACAGGGCCGTATCCGGTCCGGAAAAGTCCGGGTTTACGTCGCATAACGCCTGATGTGGCAACACTTTGTGATAAGAATACGAGAAGGTTTATACATCTGATTAGGATTTTTGTTGGAATAAATTGTTGAGGGAAAACTTTCGCTTTTTAAATATTGGCCTTGATTTGCAAATATGCCAGTGACAAGTCAAAAACGGTTTCGAAGACTTAAGGTGAAAGGGTACCTGCGCTCTCTCCATACAAACGTAGCCGACTGTTTCCTCCCTGGATAATGACTCTAGCACAAATATTTTTGTGCCATAAAACCTATAACTGCCATGACTATGCTCCTATTTTTTTTTTCATTTTCTAATTATCATAGAAATTAAGATTAAAAAATAAAAAAAAAAAAGGGGCATGGTCATGGCAGTTATAAGTTTTATGCACCAAAAAATATTTGCTCTAGTGTCATTATCCAGGAAGAAAACAGTCGACTACGTTTGTAATGGTTTGTATGGAAAGAGCCCCCGGTACCCTTTCCTCTAAATAAATTCTCTCAGTACTACGTATCTAGTAAAAGTAGTAGTAGGTAGGTACGGTCGGTTGCAAAATTGCAGACCCACCGTAGAGCTCCAAAACGGCTGTTATAAGAATGTTTTCAACACAAGCAAGATTCTAGGCACCTGCTTTAGTTGAAGTTTAAAGTCTTCTAACTCATCAATTAATCAAACTAAAATGATTAGATTGCAAACATTCCAATAATAGTAATTTTCGAACTCTACCGAGGGCTGCAATCATACAGCCGACTGTACCTGCTTGTAAAAATATTTTACCACGAAATGTCTTGTTATAAAATCTAGCTTCTAATAACAGTCGACGGGTAGTCAGCGATTCGTGCAATAACAAACGACCAGAGCTATTCATTTAATATTTTCTCGTTTCATACTTTTCAGAATGGTTCCTTTAATACTCTATAGGGATACGACAACGCGGCAGACCAAGGCGACCGCAACGATGGCGGGATGATTTTGACTCCTATAGGAATGATTGCTGTGTAATAGCAACAGAAAAAACAAAAGATGGTTAAAACGGAAAATAATATGAACTGAAATTAAAAACTATTCTCATATATATAAGTTACGTGTCACGTTGTTTTTGCAGGATGGACTCCTAAAGTATTTACCATTTTAATCAAATTTGCACACCGTGTGCAGTTTGATCCAACTTGAAAGATAGGATAGCTTACATCTTAATTTATCCTGATATTCCCACGGGATCGGGAATACGCGGGTGAAACCGCAGAGCGCAGCTATAGTTACTATATATTAACTAATTGATCACGTCTATGGAAGAAAGGTAGAGAGGCATTTGCCCTGCAGGGAGACAGTGTAGGCTCATACTTTTCATAGTGCGATTTTAACGTTGTAAGGTTTTAGTTTTTAAACTTAATTTCAGTTCATCTTTTGTTTCCGTTTTGATCGTCTTTTGTTTCTGTTTCGATCGTCTTTTGTTTCTGTTTCGATCGTCTTTTGTTTCTGTTTCGATCGTCTTTTGTTTTTATTATGATAATCTTTTATCTCTTTTTCAAAAGTAGTTGGACCAGGTGGTCGTTTTTTTATTTACGTTTTTATAAACAGTCTGACAATCTTGTGATCTTAACAAGGGTGCCGTTCTTTCCTCTTTACTTAAGGTACCCTAAAAATGTATATAACTTAAAGTTATGAAAGCAAAACTTCATGCTTATAACAAACTAGGGTGAAGTTTTCATGGTAACTTGAAAAGCTCTACAAAATTGACTTATAGAATAATGAACCTGGAACTTATTCCTCGACGTTATAAATGAATAAATAAAATTTATATTGCAGACTGTCAGTCGATCAGTCAGACGACTTGTCGATCAATTAGTCGGTCGATCAGTCAATCAATCACTCACCACTTTTCAATTTATAAGATTTTCACAAAAAATCTGTTTGTTTTTATTAATTTTCTAATATCTAGACAAACCTGGTTCTGACATTAAACGCCACGAAAAAAAATTATTTAATTTGTCGTTTGGAACATACACATATTTTTCAGCGATTCCTTTTTTATTTAAATAACAATAGATTTATAAAAAAAAATTTTCAAAATAATTAGTACCTACCTACTTATTTATTTAGTTGTATCAAACACACAAAAAACAAAAATCACATCAAATTAAATTTGTAACACAAATAAAATATAAAATAAACACAAAAAAACTAAAATTTAGAAGATAGAATAAATAAAATAAATAAATCTGCTATAACCAATACTAACCCATATTTCGCGCAAATAAATAAATGAAAATATAATAAGAAATATAAACACACTTTTGTAAACATTTCAGCGACAGCAAAAAAGTGTCAAAACATTGCTTAAAACACTTTAGTAACATATCAGCAGTTACACGAATCGATACCCATTCTGTTTTGTTTTAAACAATAAAAATAAACCCATGACCCTTAGTTCCGCGGGGTAATTCCGCCCTGGTATACAGGGGTAATATCGCCCGGGTATCTAGGGGTAATGTGGGACGGGTATTCCGGGGTATTTTATTACCGTGTTATGTCTACGTCATCCGGGTGTAACTGATGTGGCCGCGTCGAATCTGCTGTTTTTTTGTTCCACATGATTTGTAAGTAGTTTTTTTTATTGTGGTTTGTTTGGTATTGAAAGTTTAGTAGTTTTAGGGCTGTAGCAGACTAAAGATTAATAGTCGGCAGATAGTCATTACTTATTATAAAACAAAGTCACTTTCTGCTGTCTGTCCCTATGTATGCTTAGAACTTTAAAGCTACGCAACGGATTTTGATGTGGTTTTTTAAATAGATAAAGTGATGCAAAAGAAAGGTTTATATGTATAATACATGTATAATATAGCCGTGCGAAGCCGGAGCGGGTCGCTAGTTAAATTATAAATTTTAAAAACAATAAAACTTTGCGAACAAGATAATGATTTTTTAATCTATTTGCGACCAATTCCAACATCATAATCCTGTATTAAATTGTTAATTAGTCATATTCTGGATTGATAAATAGTCAACCCATTGGCAATAGATTGGCCTATTTAATTTGATATTAAATACTTTTCATCCATTAATTAACTAGCTCAGTGAAGGTCGTTCTTAAAAAGGATCCTATACTATATTTTATTGTTACCACTGGAAACATCTCTCTTCTTTCGACTACTAACTATCGGCAGATTTTTAATCTATTCTCTGCTTCTGCTTTTATTGGTTTTATGTTCAGCGACTTTTGTTTGAGGGTCAAATAACGACTCGGGTTTTTTCGGTGAACTATTTTTATGACTTTCGTCTTTGTTTTTATTTTATTTTATGACGCGTTTGAGTATAGTAACGATAAACAACAAATAATTTAAAGATAATAAATAAAAAGCGCAGCGCGGGGTGGCTAGGGGGGTCCATACGCCAACGAGTTACTACCGGCACCGGTCACCTTCGTTGGTCAAAATTGTTGATTGTTACGAATGTGTTTTGTTTTTCTCAAAAGTGCTGAGATTGCATTGTAGGTGAGATTTTCACCGAAATTTTGATGTCACTTTGAGCCAAAAATTATGGTCAGCAGTGGAGGTGTTGAGGCTGATATTGTGATGATGATAATGATCACCATGGTGAAGCTTATTGACAATCCAGTTGGAACAGTGGTCACCATGCCGCACTGCCAAAGACAGGGTTGTAGGTTCAATTCCCGCCTCAAACAAGTATTTATGTTTAGATATTTGTCTGTGATCTGGTTGTTTTTATGTAATATTTAAGTATAATATTTACAAAAAAATATAAGTAGTATATCCGTTGTCTAGCACCAATAACATAAAACTAGTTACTTAGCTTGGGGCTAGATGGCGATGTGTGGAATGTCCTGCAATATTTATTTATTTGATTTATTTATTAATATTGTCTTTGAGAGAGGCCTATATTTACCAGTGGCTGATATGATGATTATGAATGCAACCTTAATATTCTCATCCATTATTATCATAAATTCGGTTTATGAATTGTGTAAAATTGCACAATGTCAGCATTGTCCATATTTTACCAATATTGATGGATATTTCAATGACAATGAATTATGGAAATGTGCTTACGATATTAACATTTTATTATGAAATAAACACTTCATAATTGTAATTGCAAACCATGGAAATAGCGACATTTTGATTAAGTAGCTTTTTTTAAATGATATTTTTCCAACATTTTTTTTTTTACAAATAATAGAACAGCGCTTGGCCACTATCACTCCTGCTTAATGGTAGGTGACGATGCGATCAAAAAATGTGACACGCTTTCCTAGAAGATATCAGGAAGACCTTCAAATTGTAGGTACTTACATATTTATTCAATTTCCTTTTTTTTTCTTTTTTAGATGATTTAACAATTTAAAAACACCAAAACTTGAAATTCTCGACACTTGTTAACGCACTAAACTTGATGCAAAGATTCTTTACACTAGCTATATGCACATGTTGAAGCCAAAAAAATAAAAAATTAAATAATAATAAATAAATAAGTAAACGATAAAATAGTTTTACTACAGGCAAACAACCTAATCAGTCTAGAAATAAAAATGAGAAATGAAAATAGTAGGTATAAAATAACATAAGTATTAAAATTAAATTTTGTCAATATCCAGTTTGTAATTTTTTATTTGCCTCATCATTCCAATGCCCAAATAAGGGGCAGGCCACCAAAATGCCATTTCCAGATCCAAATCGCGGACTCTTATAATATTATCCGGAAATTATAATATTATCCGATTTATCCGTTATATTTTATTTAATATTTTGACTGAAATCAAGGAAGCTTTAACGTCAAAACTCAATGTTAAAACCACTACGTTAAATCGCTGAGAACTTAAATATAAAAGCATTAATTTCTCGGAAACGTATAATTATCGACTTTCAATTTACTTTAAATCGAAAACAGACGACAGCTCATTTGTTTTATACGTATTTTTCGTGAAAACCCAAGGGGCTTCTTAATAAGAATTCTAACTAAATCAAAAAACACGAAAATCAATTTCAATCTAGCGAAGTAATATTCATTCGAACGGCGAATGAAAATCTGGGTAACGCAATTTTCGTACTGTCGTCTCTTGCTTGGGGTGTCTGCAAAATTAGTAATTTCATGTTTATTTTTTAGGCAAAAATATGCTTAATTTACTGGCACATAATATTACGAAATTGCTTTAAGTAGGTCCCGAGAAAATAAACATTAAAGTTGATGACAGATATTTGAAAAAAAAACCGTTTAATGTGTTCACGTAGTTTCTATCCATTAATGTGATGCATTATTTATAACTGATTCGTTTTTCAAAATAAAAATTAAATAAGAAGGTATTTTTTCATAAACAATTTTAAAATTGGAAATTTATAATTGGCTGTAAGTTTATTTAATACATAATGTTTATAATTAAATAATTGCTGTAGATGTTCAATAAATAAAAAAGTAATACTTAAACTTTTTCCATGTTATGTCATCATCATGGTCACCCTACACACTCTCGAATATTCGAAGCAAAATCATGTAAGTACAAAATCACAGTTTTTTTGGAAATATATTGTTTTGTATAAATAAATACACGACAAGTAAGACCAACCTATAAAATACACATTTTGAAAAAATACTATGGTCAAAATCAAAGAGATTTTCCTTACAGTAAGGACCGGTTATAACTACAGAAACTGCAAGCAAACTTATAGTTAGTTACAAAAAATGTGGGTCAACAAAATGGCGGCTTATGATAGAGTTGCATGCTGTCAAAGTAGTTGGCGAAAACTGCGTCACCTCGCGCTTGTGCTGTAAATATGTTTTTGTCTTGTAGGTATTGAACGCACCTTTCCAAACATCTATTTTTTTTTATAAACATTGAGATAAACAATGAAAATCACTACATAGTATAAAACAAAGTCGCTTTCTCTGTCCCTATATCCCTATGTATGCTTAAATCTTTAAAACTACGCAACGGATTTTGATGCGGTTTTTTTTAATAGATAGAGTGATTCTAGAGGAAGGAAGGAAGGAATTTTTATGTACAATATATGCTTATTATATAATATTATAAATGTGAAAGTTTGTGTGTGTGTGTTTGGTTCTCCTTCACGCAAAAACTACTGGACCGATTGCGATGAAACTAGGTATCTAGATAGCCGGAGACCTGGATTAACACATAGGCTACTTTTTATCCCAATATTCATACGGAATCGGGACTTACGCGGGTGAAACCTCGGGGCGCAGCTAGTTAAAAATAAATCTGAAATGGAAATGACTAGAATGACGCCAGTAGAATTTTCTGGTCAACACAAAAGTCAGACAGCTTCAATAGTGTTTGAACTATAAAAACTGTTTGACAATTTGCAACATTAACGATTGGTAAAAAAAATATAGGCGATTAAAATTTTTTTGAAAAATCAACAGATTTGATTGCTACCTGATAACTCTGCAAGCTACTATGGTCTGAACTTCATAATTGCACATTGTTCTAACTGTGTTGGGAACATGCGCTGGGAAATTCTCAGATTTTATAAAATCACGAAAGTTTGATGGTTAGCGGAAGCTGCCTCTATTATTTGTATTATAACCCTCCCTTTTGGTCGTAGTAATTACAACAAAATTTCCTTAAAAAATAACAAACTAATCTATTTAATTACATGCCAATTTATCTGGCACATGCCATAAAATAGATTGACTCCCTTTGTTCCAAAAATAACAGAATAAACATCAAAGAAACATTGGAGCTCATTATATTATTCGGCGAAAAAAGATATCTATCCATCAATTTTCAATAACATGGTAGTAACAACACATTTTTGTAATAATAAATCTATACTTATTGGTTATTGGTAATTATATAATATTTATAACACATATCTAGTTACTAGGGGGCTAGGTGTAGATGTGTGGAATGTCCTGTAATATTTTTTTATTAGATAAATATTTATAAGTACTGATCAAATTAAAACAGAAATTGGTCTGAATTAAAAACCCTTCTTTTTGGGAAGTCGGTTAAAAATCCGTAGGGGAGGAAACAGATAGGTACCTACCGCTCGTAAAACAAGCTTGTAAGACCCTCCGCAATGCGGATTTTATAAGCATTTCTTACTTTGTTCACAGTTTATGACAAAATTTCTTTAATTTTTTCTTAGTTCTTTAGAGAATTTATTAAAAGAGCTCGTTTGAATAAGGCTCTGGATAAACCTACACAAAGAGTTGCGCGATTTGATCGACAATCCTTCGAATATTCAAAATGTTTATTTTGCTTGACTGATTTCTGATTAACAGAAGATAATAAGCATTTAGTTGGACAATTTAGTTTTTTATTGTATTGTATTTTTACTTTTTTTGTTTTTTTTTTGTATTGTCTTTGATTTTATTGTATTTTTGAAGTGAAAACTTCTTATGGCGCGTTGGGCACTTTTGTGGGTGAGCATTTTCAGCCGTTCTCGCGACAGATTTTGACGCGACAGATGAGATTTGACGCGACAGATGAGATTTTATTTGTGTTAGTCTTTTTGTTTAACTTATACTGCCATCTATTACACAAATTGAGAAACTTAGTTTCTAGAAAGACCGCTATTCGAATGTAGATGGCGCTGATTTAAATTTTTTACTGCCATCTAGCGAATAAAAAATAAACTATATTTGTTTAAGTGAGTGCTAATAGATGGCAGTAGCAGATCGTTTCAAGAAATATTCTATGAGAAATAACAAGTTTATTGTTTTCACTTCTGCCTGCACTCCCGGAGTGCGCTGTTTTTTTTTGTAGTGTCCCACTGCAGGGCAAAAGCTTCTCTACTTCCTGATCGCGGTCAAAGGTTCCCTGGAAAAGATCGCTTTGAGCGATAAGGTTGCCCTTTGTAACACTTAGACTTAAGTTTTTTTATTTTTATTTAATTATTAATGTTATTTAAAATTGTTGTTTACAATAAAGAATTTATCTATCTATCTATCGCGATCTTCTGAGTCTGCATTTAGCTAAAGCCCATGTCATGGAAGCCGTTCTGCGAGGTTGACTTGCACAAAACTCAAAAGCGTTTAAGAACTTTAACATGATTAACCAACTGTCAAAGTGTCAAACTGATTAAATAATTATCAACCTTGTGGGAATTAGTTTAATTTTTTTTTTATTATATTTCTGCCTTTTGCCACGGAAACCCTGGGACCTGTGGGGACCAGTAACCTTAGATTTAATAGAATTTTTTCAAAATTAGTATTAGCTTCAAGTGAACAAAGGGCTGGCTACAACTTTGGCCAACGGACCTGTATTGCCATCCAAAGAGGCAATGCAGCGAGCCTTTTGGTCACCCTACTTAAGGGGGGTCCATACGCCAACGATCTTGATACACAGCCTACTAAATAGTTACTACTGGCACCGGTCGCCTACGTTGGTGAAAATTGTTAATTGTTACGAATGTGTTTTGTTTTTCTCAAAAGTGCTGAGATGGAATTATAGGTGAGATTTTTAACGACATTTTGGTGTAATTTTGAGCCAAAAATTTCGTATAGTTTTGAAGCTATCCTAAAATTAAGAAATAAAACTAGTCTAGCTTTGAAATGACAAGGAATTTTCGTCTCAAATTACCCCAAAATATCGGTAAAGATTTCACCTACAATTCCATCTCAGCACTTTTGAGAAAAACAAAACACATTTGTTACAATCAACAATGTTAGTTCGAAACGTCGGGTATTTCTGGCGCGTTGCGTTTGGCTGCATAAGCAGCCTTAAAGAAAATTATTTCGATTTTAATTATTTTTTCTATATTCTTTTACTAATTACCAATATATAACAATCAACAACAATTATAGAATTAGATAACTATAGTACCCTTTGAGAGGAAAGGATAAATTATTTTAAACGTAGTCGACTGTTTTCTCCCTGGACACTAGAGCAAATATTTTTGGTGCAAAAAACTTATAACTGTCATGACCATGCCCCTATTTTTTTTTTTTTTTTTTTTTTTTTAATTTTTATAATTTTATGTTCTATGATAATTAGAAAATGAAAAGTACCAAAACATAGGGGCATAGTTATGGCAGTTATAGGTTTTATGGCACAAAAATATTTGTACTAGTGTCATTATCCAGGGAGGAAACAGTCGACTACGTTTGTATGAAAAGCGCGCAGGTACCCTTTCACCTTAAATGCATTAGCAAGAATTTATCAAAATTGGTTTAAACACAATATCATGCCACCCTTGATTAAAGTCTTGCTAAAGAGTTTACTCTGAAAAACCCCCATTGTACTTAACATAAGCATTTTATCTTTACAACCAAGTTTTAACAGCCTGAAAGTTCATAAAAACAATTTTAAAAGCTGCATAAAAGCAGTCAAGCAAGTAACAGTAAAGATTAAAACAGTGGAGAAGATGGAGTTTTAAAACCTAAGTAAACTATGTATTTTACAGTCTTTAGCGAACATCGTGGCTTAGTTGGCTCCAGAGGTATTGAATAGTTCTATCCTCTGGACATGGTCGACTAAGATGAGAGGGTGGTATATAGGTACTGGGCACTATCTAATCACTACATAGTATAAAACAAAGTCGCTTTTTCTGTCCCTATTTCCCTTTGTACGCTTAAATCTTTAAAACTACGCAACGGATTTTGATGCGGTTTTTTTAATAGATAGAGTGATTCAAGAGGAAGGTTAATATGTATAATACATGCATAATATAGCCGTGCGAAGCCGGGGCGGGTCACTAGTACATTATATCCCAGATATAGCACCCTGAAAATCATGAATTAAATTTACTGGCGCAGTATAAAATCTTCTCGTTTAGATTTTATACTCTGCCTGTAACTTTAATGTAAAGGTCAATAAGCGAAACAAGAAGAAAAACGAGAGAATAGGTTTTATTTTCGTTACGGAATTTCTTGATTCGGTCGCCGCGCTCAAAGACCGCGATAAAAGCTATGCAATAGCATAATAAGAAAGAACAGAAAAAATTGAAGAAATCGATTAACATGTATTTTTTGACTACTAAAGTTATTATTGAAATTAACATTATTGATTGTTTATTTATTTATTTATTTATTCGGAGATCCAACAGCTATCACATACTTATAAAACATAGTGTAACAACAGAAAGCCAATTACAGGATCTCACGGTAAAAAAATGATGTAACTCGCATATTCAGACGTGAGCGTATCTACGAACTAGCACTACGAGTATAAACATAAAGAAACAACAAACAAATAATTATTTAAAATACCATTGAAAATTGAACTTAGCATAATATCGTCATTCACCAGCAAAAAAGTGATTAGCTAAACGTCGTCTCGCAGTCGCAACACTAGTATTGAACAAGTCCAGATTTTTGTCAGTGTTTTTAACTAAGTTATTAAAGTTGCTGCAAAAAATGATTGTTATCATGATTGTACTGTAACCACAAACTTTTATACAGGGTTATTGGTAATTATACTAGCAAGCCGTTGAGGGCTACTTCTGTGCACCTAAACAAACAACTTTTGCTCTACGACTTTTAGAAATTCGAAAAAAAAATTGAAAAGTTTGAGGTTATATAAATTCGAAAAACAGCTGATTATGTAAAACAAAAGTCATTAAGACTAAGAACAATAGATAAAACTTAAAAAATAAGTTCAAGGTTCAGTTTCAAGTTCAAGTTCAAAATTTCAAGGTTAATGACCTCTCCGTGTAAGGAACAGCTGATTTTCAGGTAAACCTAACCTCAAAATTTTCAAAAAAATGTTCGAATTTCGAAAAGTCGTAGAACAAAAGTTGTTTGTTCAGGTGCACAGAAGTAGCTCTCAACGGCTTGCTAGTATAATTACCAATAACCCTATATACAGGATGTAGGTATGCAAAAATGGGACCACGAGAAATAGTTCTCCCTTGTGTAGGACCACGATGGGACAAAATCCTGGGACCACGAGAAAACAGCGATGTTATTCACCATGTTTTTTATCTCGTGAAAATGCTTAATTGGCTCCAGATTTATTGAGATTGATTTAAGGTTGCTTATGCTGCCAAACGCAACGCGCCAGAATTACCCGTCGCTTACAACTAATATTGTAATGTTGACTGTAACGAATTTGTTTTGTTTTTCTCAAAAGTGCTGAGATGGAATTGTAGGTGAAATTTTTACCGATATTTTGGGGTAATTTCGAGGCGAAAATTCTTTGTCATTTCAAAGCTGGACTAGTTTTAATTCTTAATTTTAGGATAGCTTTAAAACTACAGGAAATATTTGGCTCAAAATCACACCAGAATATCGGTTAAAATCTCACCTACAATTCCATCTCAGCACTTTGAGAAAAACAATACACATTCGTAACAATCAACAATGTTTACCAACGAAGGCGACCGGTGCCAGTAGTAACTATTTAGTAGGCTGTGTACCAAGGTCGTTGGCGTATGGACCCCCCTTAAGTTCTTTCCTTTGGATACGGTCGACTAAGCTGAAAGGGTAGATAGGTGCTATAAAAGAGCCCGTATACAAGTACAAAGACCTATAAATATAAGGTAAACCATTAATCCTTCATTAGCGTTACAATAAGATGAATGCCATCCATAAATAGATTATTGAAAACGTCCGTAACTCGACACCCCTTTTGGCAAACATTACCTAAACTAACCTATTCAAATACGTGAGAACTAAGTTTACCACATCATTGGGGAATATTTAGTTACTAATAAAGTGGTAGTAACTTATTAGTATGGAGACTGGGATATGCCACGACACAGTACCCTATCATAAATTGCCACGAATTGCCATAAGAACTTCTGACAATAACAAGCACAACAAAAATAAGAGCGAAATTGGTCCAGCTGTTCATGCGTGATGCGATGACAAAGGAAAATAGGAATTTCAATTTTATATACTTATTGTACAAGGAAAATAGGGATTCACTTTTATAATATAATCTTAATATATAAAATTCTCGTGTCACAATATTAGTAATCATACTCCTCCGAAACAGCTCAACCGATTTTTATTTATTTATTCAGTAGGTCTGAGAATCGGCTACTATCTATTTTTTATTATGTTTCCTTTATTTTTTTTTGTAATTGGCAAAACAAAGTTTGCCGGGACAGCTAGTAAATATATATATATTTATATATGGTTTCATTTTGAGCCTGTAGTGTTTCAATGCAAGGCAAGGGCCGCTCTACTCCGCTTCTATAGTTCGCGATTTTCTGCGACGGATTGCCAATCTGTTTCAGACTTGTCTAGGTAGCTTTTGCCAACTTAGTTTTGCCAAGTTAGTTGCTTTAGTTATCGCGGATACCTTTTCTAAGTTTTTTTTTATGTGAATATGAAGGCTGTGGTCCAAATTGGATGAAGAGCGCTGACGGTGCCAACTAGCATCAGCGTGTTCAAAATGCTTATGGCTCTATGTCCTTTTCGGACCTTATCTACGACTGGCTGGAGCAAGTATCAAGGGGTTATCGTCTCATAGTAGCCGGCTCAATTTTTTTTTACGCGGTCAAGATGCCCGCGTAAAAAAAAATTGAGCCGGAAAAATTAAGCATGAAGATTATAAAAAAAAAAATTGTAACTAAATCCCTTAAAGTGTCAAGTTTGACTATTTTAAGATGTTAATTTTTTTTTAATTAGGAAAAAGGAAAAACTATCACTTCTCATTTATAGCAATTTTTGTTATTTTAATGTCCTTTAGGAATTGCCATAAGTTTTAAAACTGGCCATGGCTGACCGTTTACTATGCCAAAATGTAACAACCCCCTATCAACCATCACCGGATTATCCGGGTAAATAGAATATAATATCCGGGTCACAGGGGAACCTCAAATATTCATCATTGTTTGAGGTGTAGATGCGTGTTTGAATTTTGAATTTAGATGTTAGCGGGAATTTGGAGGTTTGAGGAGGCTTGATCTCATACCGCCAAAAATAATATAGTCTCATGATTCCACCGAAAAAAAAACAGCGCACTCCGGGAGTGCAGGCAGAAGTGAAAACTGTATATCTGTGTAAAATCTCATATGTCGCGAGAACATACGCAAAAAGAGTTTTAGATGAAAAAAAAAAAATTGTCGTCCGACATTTGTCGTCCAACAAATAGTCGTCCGACATTTGTCGTCCAACAAATTGTCGTCCGACATTTGTCGTCCGTCAATAGTCGTCCGTTAAAAAATACCATATGTACGTCTTAATACACTCAGCCAAATTAAAAACAGTAGGCCCAGGCATACATTTTCGCCGCGCCGTAGAGAGGGGATAGCTGTCTACTCTCCATCCGTCTTACGCTTTTTCGATCAGGTCACGTGTCCTGACGCGAGTTTAAGATTTTATACCCATTACAGAAAAAGTGCTCAACGCCGCTAAAGAAGTTTTCACTTCAAAAATATTTATTTATTATTTGATTTATGTCTCTTGCCTCAAAAAACCAAACAGACAGTATCGTAGGCAAAATTAAATGGAATTTAAATTTTAAATACAAAAAAAAAGGTTTGTCTGTAAGTCGGTTTACGGACGATAATTTTACGTGTAACCTTTTTTTTATATATAAAATGTGTATAATATGTCTTCTATTCATTACTCGTCACCATAACACAAGCCCAAATGAGCGAAATTATTATTAAACAATATAAAACAAACACAAGACGCGTGACTCTTACCGTGACGCCGTCAGGGTACAGTTAGGTACATGTAGCATGATGTCACACTTTTTAACCATGACGCATGAGGTCTCACTTTTTTTGTAAATGCCGGTGTTTGGAAAATTCTATTTCTACTCTAGTCCAATATTAATAGTTTTATAACGAGTTTGAATCACGAAAACCCAACATAAATTAAATTTATCCGGACAATTTTATCATTGTACTGTTGTCAGAGAAAATTAAGGATTTATCTTGAACAGTGAGAGAGTTTGGTAATAAATTTAAGTAATTTATTTCGTACCATGTATTCGATTAACTGAACACTGAGGCCGAATGATTTGTTAAATATTTAGCTTGGTTTAGAGATTCAATGGTAGAATCATGGAGAAGAATGGAAGAATATAATAGAATCAACTGTAAGAGGCCTACGTGAGACGCTGATCACTTAAAAATAGACAAACCAATATTAAAAAAATATTAAAAACATATGGCTTTTATTTACACAAAACTTAACCCAAACATTATTCTACCTAACAAAAAAAAAAGAAAAAAATTAGATACAAAAAAAAAATTACAGTATTTTTTTTATTGTTAAAATTACGTACTTATAATATTCCCTGGTGACCCAGTTGGCATATGGTCACCATACCGGACTTTTTTTAGGTTATTCGTCAAAATTTTGTTTTTTTAGGTAATTCGTCATGTCATAACGTGATTTATCTGATAAAACTAGTAGCAGTTTGTTTTAAACTATAACGTGATATGATAACGTTTAATAAATTTATGGAACACCTGCATTCACACAAAAGTGTCATGTTACATGACGCGTCCGTTCCCGTTAGGAAACAAGAGTATTCAATAATAATATCGCTCATCTGGGTTTGTGTTATGGTGACGAGTGACGATTAGAAGACTTATATAAAGGAAAAAATATATAAAGAAAAAAAGAGAAAAAAAAGAAATCAGTTTTATAAAGGAATGACAAAAACATCTCAATCTTTCATCGTTTTCATCAGAAATCATTTATTGACTGACTGTGTTTTCGGATTATTATGTAATATAGGGAAAAATAGGTATTATGTAATATAGCAGGAGCTGCGTGTCACGGAGATGAAGATGTTGCGCTGGATGTGTGGAGTGTCGCGAAAGGATCGCGTCAGGAACTCCCGCATCCGGGGCAGCCTTCATGTCCGAGACATTGCAGATAAATTGCAGGAATGTCGCTTACGCTGGTACGGCCACTTCTTGCGAAAACCGGCTAGTAACGTGGGGAACAAATGTCTTGCCATGGCGCCTCCGCCGGGTCGTGGCAGACTGGGTAAACCCAAGAAGTGCTGGCTTGACGTCGTAAAGGGTGATATACGTGCAAATGGCCTTACAACCCAGGATGCCGAAGATCGTGCGAAGTGTAGGCGTAAAAGTAGGAAAGCGGACCCCGGGCTCCCGAGAGGGATGCAACCGGGAACATCGCTCGGATGATGATGATAGGAAAAAATAGGTATCAACAGACATGTCTGCACCTGACGTTCAATAATTAATGGTTATTTTAACATAATTAAAATTATCGTCCGTAAACCGACTTTACAGACAACCATTTGTTTATTTATTCATCAATAGGAGATGGCTTCGGCTGACGGCGTTAACGCGCCATATTACAACTTTATCTTTAATCTTTTCCCACCCCATCCAATTCCCACTACATCTAAAATGTTTCTAACATCAAAGCCACCTTCAACTTTTACCTCACATCCTTAATCCACACATCAATCGATACAAATCTATCCCGTATAATCCGGATATATCCAGATATATCCGGATGAAGATATATAGATCCCTCCATTACCCGGGTCATTAGGTCCGGGATACGTGAACGGATATTGTTGTACACTATTTTTATTTTTACCTGAGTGCGGACAGTTTATGGGTTAAAATATTTTTATTTTTAGAGTTCCGTACCTTAAGGTGAAAGGGTACCTATTCATAATTCATTTATTTCATTTCATACACATGGGTACATAATTAAAGATCTGAAATCGAAAAAGAGTTGGTGCCACCATGGTTCACCTTATAGGCATATGAAAATTTACAATGTGTTATTACAAAAATATAGAAATTGTATATCCAAATGTCAATAGATATTTATAATAAAAATTAATCGAATAGGTCAATCAAATCAAAATAAAATAAAAATAAATTCATAACAAAAAAGATAAGTAAAATAAAACTAAGAATAAAAAAAATGTCGAAAAAATATAAAACTTATCGTTTAAAAAATCTCTTAAATCATAATATACTTTTTCAGCAAGAAAGCCATTGAGTGCGGTTTTGAATCTTTTATTGTCATTTGTACCTTCGCTTTCTCCATACAAACGTAGTCGACTGTTTCCTCACTGATGGATAATGACACTAGCACAAATATTATTGTGCCATAAAACCTATACCTGCCATGACTATGCCCCTATGTTTTGGATTTTTTTCATTTTATAATTATCATAGAAAAAAAAGCATGGTCATGGCAGTTAAGTATAAGTGTTTTGCACCAAAAATATTTGCTCTAGTGTCATTATACAGGGCGAAAACAGTCGACTACGTTTGTAATAGTTTGTATGGAAAGAGCCCTCGGTACACTTTCCTCTTAAGCCGAAGTGGTAAGACCAGAATCGCAATAGAGGTAAACTTTTTAAACTCACACGATTTGTATTCATAGTAATTATTTTCCCGGGTCTTAATCGCGTATTTTTTTGTTTTTTATTTCTCTTACCTCGACGTTTCGACTATGTTACAATAGTCATGGTCGCGAGGAGACACCCCTCCTCCTCCTTTGTCTCCTCGTGACCATGACTATTGTAACATAGTCGAAACGTCGAGGCAAGAGAAATAAAAAACAAAAAATACGCAATTAAGACCCGGGAAAATAATTACCGCAATAGAGGTGTCATAGAAACAGTTTTTGGGTATCAACCACTAAAATCCATAGAATGATATTCCTACTGTCGTAAAGGTAAAGAAATGCTTTGTATTGTCATACACTTCGAAACACGGTTAGAGTGATTTGCCTCGATAGAAAAAATCTTGAAAATCCAAAAAATCGTCATTTTCTTGACCTTTTTTCAATTTTACGGTGATTGTAAAGAAAAAATATGTACAAAATTTATATTTTTATAAACTTTACATCAAATCCCATAAGGTAGTACAGATGGTTTTTCACTAAAATAGATGTTAGTCTTTTAATTACATAAAACAGTTAAAACGGTCATTTCGCGACGCGCGAGGGATAGGGATAGAATCATCGAGCGGGGCGCGCGTGGGAAAGGGATAGAGGTTTTGTGGTCCTCTTCACCTTAAGAGGAAAAAACGGGAAATGAAATCACTTTGTTGTCCGATTGTTTTTCTCTGTCAAGACAAAGGACTGGCTGCTGCTTTGGCCATCGGACCGGCATTTCCATCCAAAGAGGCAATACTCAACTTAAGGGAAATTTATTTAGATTTTTTAGCAATGGAATGTGAAACCCCAGACCTTTGGAAGGCGTACGTGGAGCAGAAATCAACCCTTTTCAATAATAAATAAAATCAAATCATTTATGGTTTATAAGTCTATGATAAATAATTAAAAAACAAAGTTCTTAGCTGTTGATAGTCCGCCCACTTTCTTATAATAGTGTGTAAATTATGGTAAAAAATAAAAAAAAATCTTTTAAGTACTTACACTAAAAAATCTTTGTCTTAAGATGTCAAGTTGATTTTAAAGTAGATTACAGAATTATGTCAAATCAAATTTTAAGTTTAAAATATAAAAGAACAAGTTACAGCATCGTATAACGTGGACACCAAACCGCCCATTATCTCTGTCTGCACTATAAAATGCAGCCAAGTACAACCTCTTTGGATGGAACTATTGATAAACTACAGGAGAAAACTACATACTTGGACTAAAATGAGTTTTGGCGGGAACGAGCCAACAACATGTCGTGCTGCAGTTTTATTTACACGAAACTTAGTTGTAAACCGAGTTAAATTGTATAATTCTGGTGGAAAGTTATCTAATTTAGTTCCGTGAAAGTGCACAAGTGTAGTGAAAGTAAAAATCAGTGTCAAACATGGACTTTTCTCGTTGCCTCCAAAATCTCCTACAAGGTTATAGTAAAGTAGCCACCGCTTTACTATGACCCCTGACTTGACAAACTGTGACTTGACGACTTGACCATCTTGAAACACTTTGAGCCCGATTAATGTAAATCGGGCCATAACTTGATGCAAAATATTACTTGATACTGGCTATATGCACAAACCGTGCGAAGCCATAACTGAAAAAAAAAAAAAAAAAAAAAAAAAAAAAAAAAAAAAAAAAAAAAAAACTACATACTTGGGTTTCTGTGATGGGACGATAATGGACTGGCTACTGGGAAACTATGGATATAACAAAGATGTAAAAACCGGCCAAAAAGCAAAAAGGGTCCCGTACTATATACTGTTTTAAGTTTTTATTTAAATAGCGGCAACAGAAAGGGTTAAAATACATAATTTGTGAAAATATCAACTCTCTAAATTTCAACAACAAAAGGTGACAAACAGACATACAGACAGTGAAGTGAAGTCTTAGTAATATGGTCCCGTTTTTGCCCTTTGAGTACGGAACTCTAAAAATTATAGGATTTATAATACTATTATTTTATTAAGGTTATGTTTCTGTGTATTGGAACGAATAACATTATTATAGCAAGTAGATTGTGTATTTCAAAGCTGTTATTTTAATTTAATAATATGATGAAGTTTGTGAAAGGTATGAAATGAACTGTGTATAATATTGTCAAGGGTTGTGATTGGCTTAACCTATATTACGTGGTATTTCCGCGGTACCAGTGATACTCAAACTTTTTTACAATAAAAAAACTGGTTGCCTGTAAAGTCGGTATACGGGCGAAAGTTTTACGTGACAACAACTGTGCTCGAGTGGAAGGGACGCGTGCCTTTCACTTTTTATGTCTGTCTCTCTCGCTCTTAGGCGGGCTAACCATGCCCGCGTGCCTTTCACTCGCTCTCATTGTGAGCGCATAACGTCAGCGGAGCGTAACGCAGTTTCTTGAAGTGTCACCCGGCAAACCAATTTATAAGACGTTGTCACGTCAAAAATAAATAGTTGTCTGTAAAATCTGTTTACGGACGATAATTTTACGTTATAACGTCATAAGAAAACGATGAATAATTGAGATTTTATTTTGTTATTCATTTACTCCTTTACTTTACTTCCTAAAAAAAAAAGATGTTAAAGGGCATTTGGAAAAAAAGTAAATTAATTAAAGAAATCCATCGAATGGTTTGGAAGATAAAAGGGAATAAAGAATATTACAAACAAACATACAAAGAGAATAGTTAAAAACATAACCCTTTCCTTGCAGTCAGGTAAAAACCCGTGTAACCGTGTCTAAGAGGAATTATTTTACTAAGAACTAATTACTTTACAAAGACTTTAATAAGACAAATCTATATATATAAATAAAAATCAATTTTTCTAGTTATTCTATTCTTATATTAAGCATAGAATACCTCATTTATTTCAAACTTAATTTATACAAGCAAATATTGAGAAACATCGTATAAAATATAGTTAAACCCTAACATTTTCCATTAAAATTTAATGTTAAAATCATTAGAGAGCAGACTCAAATTGAGATCCCAACTGAGCGCGGAGAATATTAGCAATTAAACCACAGAGTAGTAATAATCAAAGATGTCTGCGCTTCAAACGTTAAGATATTATAACTCATTTAAGATAAGAATATTAAGATAACTATAAGTCGTTCTGAGACAATATAATAGACCTCGCGAGCATAAAGGTCTTTAGACAGAACATAGTAACTTAAAATATCGCGGTGCACAGATAATGCCTTTACATCAAACCTCTAAAGCGTCTCGGAAACGAAATATTCAAAGAAATATAATCGCAAAATTGCAGAAAAATTTAAAAATCTACGTACAATTTAAGTACACACATTTTTGACACATTTTTTTTTCAAATGGTGTAAAGACTAATTCCAGATCAAAATCGTGCTATCAAAGTCAACATTTCTTTATGCATCTGAAATAATTACCATGAAATCAAATTGAAACGTTTTAAAAACGAAGTCAGTGTGTGTGTATTCGGAACGCGCCCACTTATTAGAAGAATAAAAATAAATAAATAAATATTGCAGGACATTCCACACATCGCCATCTAGCCCCAAACTAAGCAGCAAGAAGAAGAAGAAGAGACAAGACACGGGGTGATCAATGATCATGCTCACAAAGTGCAAGATTACAAATATTTTTGAAGGTGTATTACATAATTGAAATTGAGCAATTAAAGTCATGTCCATAGGTTCTTATCATTAAGGTACGATGAAGTATCCATAGTACGCTTTACCGCACAATTTATGTTTTATAAAAACACTGTTTCCCGCGACTTCGTACGCGTGGTAGTTTTGTTTTATGTATCAAAACCTTCTTCTTAGACCTTTCTTTCTACTTTAAAAGTACCGCATCAAAATCCGTTGCGTAGTTTTAAAGATCTAAACATACATAGGGACAGACCGCGGGACTCGACTTTTTTATACTATGTAGTGATTAAACGTGATAATTTACATATTGTCATATACCTACATATTTAGGTAGTTTTGCTACAAATGGCCCTTAATAATATTAAGGATTGTAAAGATTTATTATCTAAACTCAGCGCAGGGGTGACAATTTCATAGGCGTCGATTCCCTTTGTTTTTCTATAAACAAAATTTCTTGATCTTTATTACATTTTCGGTGTCGCTAACCAAAGGTTAAGAACCTCTGAAATATAATAAAAAATATCGCAACATTCTTGGACAGGATATGGTTTTGTTTGCCCATGATATTCGCTTTTATTCGTCATGGAAGTTTTTTTTGTTATCATAATCTGATTTGTGGGGAAGTAAACATTTTTGGTGGCTTTTTTGTCAAGGTTACAGTGAAGTTTCAGATAGATGGAAAGCTTTGTTGAAGCTTTTTCAGCGCTTTTAGGGTTCCGTAAAAAGCACCCAATGGGTATCTTTGAGCACTTTTTACGGGAGCTTTGGATACCTCCAAAAGGGTAAAGCGCTCGCTTTATCCTTTGGGGGTAAAAATGGGTCCATTTTATTAAGACTCCACTGTCCGTCTGTCTGTCTGTCACCAGGCTGTATCTCTTGAACCGTGATAGCTAGACAGTTGAAACTTTAACAGATGATGGTTTTCTGTTGCCGCTATAACAACATAATATAGTATAGTTTGGAACCCTTCGTGCACGAGTTTGATTCGCACTTGGCCGTTTTTTTTATTTATTTCTAATCTGATCCGGGGCATAGAGTGAAGAGAGAACAAACAAACAAACTTTCGGTTTTACAATATGGATAACTATTAATTTCAAAACCAAATAATCCGCCTAGCTTTCAAATTCTGCCCGCCCTAGGTGCCAAAAACTGCCATGAAAAGCATTTTTACAAACTTTCCGAGTTCAAATGGATTTTCAGAAAGTTTTAAACTGAAGTTTCGAGCTCAATAGGAAAACTGAATTTTCATTGAGCCCCGAACTATTTCGCTGAAAAATCTGTTTTGCAGTTTGCGCTTGTTTTTGTAAAACTAATTTTTTGTTTCACCTTCTGAGCAGCACCGTATTATAGAGTCTTATTAAAAAAAATATCAAGGACGCAGCCGCAGAGAATTAAAAACAATGTCACAATGTCACAAAACAACCCTTGACGACCCTGTTAGCATAATGGTCACCACGCCGGACTGCCAAATACAGGGCTGCGGGTTCGATTCCCGCCTCAGAGAAGTATTTATGCTTAGATATTTAAAATTGTCTGGGGTGTGGTTGTTTATATGTATTATCACTACATAGTATAAAATAAAGTCACTTTTCGCCGTCCCTATGTCCATATGTATGCTTAGATCATATGACGACCTCTGTGGCGCGTCGGGCGAACACCCGACTTGCGACGCAGAAGGTTGCGGGTTCGATTCCCGCCGGGAACAAGTATTTATGCTGACCATAAATTCTTGTTTCTGGTTCTGGGTGTTTCCTATATGTATAATATGTATATATTTACAAAAAAAAAAAAGTATATAAGTAGTTTATCCGTTATCTGGCACCCATAACATAAGCATTAAGTTGCTTAGCTTGGGGCTGGATGGCGATGTGTAATATGTCCTGAAATATTTATTTATTTATTTAATATTTATTACTAGCAGTGCTCCGCGGTTTCAACCGCATTACTCCCGATCCCGTGAGAATATCGGGATAAAAAGTAGCCTATGTTGTTCCCAATAAATCAATGTATTCTCATACCAAGTTTCATCAAAATCGGTATAATTAATTTTGGAGCCTATTCGTTTCAAACAAAAAAAACTTTTCTATTTACAATATTAGTACTTATAGAGAATCTTAATATATATAAATCTCGTGTCACAATGTTTGTCCTCAATGGACTCCTAAACCACTTAACCGATTATAATAAAATTCGCACACCATGTGCAGTTCGATCCAACTTGAGAGATAGGATAGCTTACATCCAGATATTCCCACGGGATCGGGAGTTACGCGGGTGAAACCGCGGAGGGCAGCTAGTATATTATATAAGCTACGAGTATTACTTAATTTGAATTGAAGACTTGCTTAATTTGAAGCAGTTTAGCTTTGAATTAAGCAGGAATTTAAAGCCCCGCTTGAGTGAATAACATTATTAGCAATTTCATAACTCTAAAGGTGGTCCCACACTTTTAGCGTCCAACTGTACAGCAGTCATAAGTAAATGATCAGTTTGCTACAATAATACTATCATCAAGTATGGGAGTTACGATCTTCTTCTAATAGACGTTACACACAAACTTAAATACTTGAATTAAAAGTACTCAGTGTGATTTTTATTTTCAACATGTTAGCTATGTGTTTAGTTGTGTGAGTGGTATAAGCCGCCACCCGCTACACCAACCGACGTGGGTTCGATCCACAGGTTACGTTGTTATAATGTTCATATAGTGTTGCACAGGATTGCTGAGAGACGGACGAGGCTCTGGCGCTGACTTTTCCTCTCTGGGGTTGGGGGGTCAGACGGCAGTCGCCCCCGTAAAAGTCAAGTCAAGTTAAAGCCACATCAGAAATGGAAAGTCAAGAAAGAAGTTGTCCCACAGATAGGGCGCCGCCGCATAACGGCGCGCAGGAGCCTCGCCCGACTCCTGTGGGAAGTGGACGAGGGCTACCGTGCCATGGGCGGGCACGGCCAAAGACGCGAGCCCCAACTCACAAAAAGAAACTCCGCTTCGCAACGTGGAACATTGGCACGCTAACCGGACGCGCGAGGGAGCTAGCCGACGTACTTTCCAGGCGAAAAGTGGCCGTGGCGTTCCTGCAGGAGACTCGATGGAAAGGCAGCAGATCCCGGCACATTGGGAACGGCTACAAGCTGATCTACACGGGTGCACCTGGTGGAGAGAACGGGGTGGCTGTGGTACTCGCTGAGGGGTTTCATGATTGTATCTTGGAGGTAAAACGCTTTAGCGACCGACTTATGGCCGTGAAGGTGCTTATTGAGGGGGTTGTAACCCACTTAATAAGTGCTTATGCGCCGCAGGTCGGTTGTAGCGACGCTGATAAGATATTGTTTTGGAACAAACTCGCTGAGGTCCTCGGGGCCATCCCGTTGTCACAGGGGATCGTTTTGGGTGGTGATCTTAACGGTCATGTTGGCGAGATGGGGGTGGAATTTGAGCGTGTTCACGGAGGCTACGGGTACGGCGGTCGGAATGCGGAAGGGGAAGAAATCCTACGTACGTGTGCCACTGCCGACCTGGCCCTCGTGAACACTTACTTCAAAAAGAAACCCGACCACTTGATCACCTACAAGAATGGAAGGCACGCTACCCAAATCGATTTTCTAATCACCAGGAGACATCATATCGGCAACGTAGCTAACTGCAAAGTCATACCAGGTGAGAGTCTTACTGATCAACACCGTCTTCTTGTCATGGACCTCTGTGTGAAACCCAAAGACAAACACCCTGAGCAATGTCGTCGCCGAATCAGATGGTGGATGCTGGATGAAACCAAATCCCAGAAGCTTGTCTCGGCTATCGGTGACAAGTGCGCTGGTGCCGAAGACGAACTAGTCCAGGACCACTGGGATAGGATTCAGGCATCGGTCACTGGTGCGGCGAAGGCAGTGCTTGGCATGTCTAAAGGTGGACGCAAATGTGACAAGGAGACTTGGTGGTGGGACGACACAGTCCAGAGGGAGACTAAGGCGAAGAAAGCCCTCTTTAAAAAGTGGCAAGCGTCCAGCTCTCCTGAAGATCGCGACTCGTATAAAGCCGCCAAACGTGCCACAAAAAGAGCAGTAGCCAGAGCCAGACAGAACCACTTACAGTCACTGTACGATAAGTTGGAAACGTCTGAGGGGCAGAAGCTTATTTATAAGTTGGCGCGTTCGAGGGTAAAAGCGGCGCAGGATATATCCAATTGCCGCTGTGTAAAAGACCCCGATGGTAACCTGCTTTGCGAGGACCTCGCGGTGAAGGAGAGATGGCGCTCTTATTTCCACGAGCTGCTGAATAAGCAGTACAAAGAGGTGCAGCCGCCGGAACTCCCTCCGAATCAAGGACTTGTGCCACCGATTACGCCTGACGAAGTCCTCAAGGCTCTTCGCCGCATGAAGAATCGGAAAGCTGTCGGAGCTGATGGAGTCCCTATCGAAGTGTGGAAGGCGATGGGTCCTCGTGGTGTGGGCATCTTGACCAACCTATTTAACCGCATACTCGAGACCGGCGAGATCCCTGCCCAATGGAGATTGAGTATTATTACCCCAGTTTTCAAGGGCAAGGGATCGGTGCAGGAGTGTGGCAGTTATCGAGGTATAAAGGTCATGTCCCACACCATGAAGCTCTACGAGCGGATAGTGGACTCTCGGATCCGACAGGAGTGCACTGTCTCTGGGTGTCAATATGGTTTCCGCCCTGGGCATGGCACCATGGACCCTGTTTTCGCCCTAAGGATCGTTATGGAAAAATACAGGACGAAGAATACGCCTCTGCATTTTCTATTCCTAGATTTGCAGAAGGCCTTCGACTGTGTTCCTCGCATGATGATCTGGTGGGCGCTGCGGTCCAAAGGGGTTCCGGAAGCTTATGTTGAAATCATCAGAGACATGTACCGAAATTCTGATTCTGTGGTGCGAACTGCTGTTGGCGACACTAAGCCCTTCCCTGTTACCGCTGGAGTTCACCAGGGTTCCGTCCTAAGCCCGTTCCTGTTCAGCGTAATATTGGATGCACTGTCCGTTGCCATCAGGGATGCACACGAGGAGCCTCCATGGCTGCTCATGTACGCTGATGATATTGCGCTGGCGGATTCGGATAAGGGGCGGCTGGTCCAACGTGTACACACGTGGAAGGAGTCGCTTGAGAACGGCGGTTTGCAACTGAATGTGGCGAAGACAGAGTACTTAGCTTGCAATACCACAGATCCCACACCTGTCTGCGTAGACGGTCATATGGTCGAGCGGACAGACCAGTTTAAGTACTTGGGATCTGTGCTTCACGCGTCCGGCGACATCGATTGCGACGTCAAGTCACGCATTTCAGCGGCTTGGGCCAAGTGGCGTGAGGTGACTGGTGTCATTTGCGACCCCAAAATGCCGGTTAAACTAAAGGGACAGGTCTATAAAACCATCATTAGACCTGTCCTTTTGTATGGTAGTGAGGCGTGGCCGGTACTTGAGCGACATAAGCAGGAGCTGCGTGTCACGGAGATGAAGATGTTGCGCTGGATGTGTGGAGTGACGCGAAAAGATCGCGTCAGGAACTCCCGCATCCGGGGCAGCCTTCATGTCCGAGACATTGCAGATAAATTGCAAGAATGTCGCCTACGCTGGTACGGTCACGTCTTGCGAAAACCGGCTAATTACGTGGGGAACAAATGTCTTGCCATGGCGCCTCCGCCAGGCCGTGGCAGACTGGGTAGACCCAAGAAGTGCTGGCTTGACGTCGTAAAGGGTGATATGCGTGCAAATGGCCTTACTAACCAGGATGCCGAAGATCGTGCGAAGTGGAGGCGTAAAAGTAGGAAAGCGGACCCCGGGCTCCCGAGAGGGACGCAACTGGGAACATCGCTCGGATGATGATGAGTGTTGCACAGGATTGTAAACGTTACGGTGGGCAGAGACTTTTGACCGTGGATTGTACATAGATTAATAATGCACCGTAGTATCTCACTAATGGATCATTAACTACATTATCTGCTACACTAAGAATTAAAGGTCGGAGTCCAACCTACTGTTTTAAACTAAGATATTTTTTTAGATAACAACACTTCTACTTGTTCAACTCCCGACGAATCCCCTGGGGAAGCTTCAATTTTAAAATTTAATAAAATCTAGCTTCAAATGAACGGCCGTCGTTTCCCCCAGTCCAGGTGACCCGACAGGCGTGAAAAAGTTCTTGACAGGGGATCGGTCGGGAGTGGGGGATCCACCGTTAGGGGAGCTAACGGGCGCAAACCATCAAAATTTATAGCAAATCTGAACATTCAGCATTCAGACTACCATATCTGTCGAGCGATTCAAGAAAAATTCGGCCAAGTGCGAGTCGGACTCGAGCCCAATATTTTTTTTTTCGGTTTTTAGTATTTGTTGTTATAGCGGCAACCAAAATTGTCATTTGTCATGCTATCACGGTTCAGAGATACAGCCTAGTGACAGATAGACGAAATACCTATTCCATTTAACAATTTGTAAAAACTTTGTTAAAATAAAATTCCTTAAAAATTATAACTCTCATCAAAATGAAAAACAAAGCGTTTGTTTTCACATGTTTTTCTCTTGTTTTTCTTACATTTGCATATTTATAAATGAAATGGCACGAGCAATTGAGCATTGAAGGGTAGGGTAGTAGACTTTAGGTATTGTTGTCAAATTACCTACATTACTTGAATTGGGTCGAAGGTTACAAGAAAAAAATAGGTCAAGTGCGAATCGGACTCGCGCGAAAGTTCCGTACTATTTTATTCTGTTTTGTAGTATTTGTTGTTATAGCGATAACAGAAATACATCATCTGTGAAATTTTCAACTGTCCAACTATCACGGAGCCTGGTGACAGACAGACGGATAGATTAAACGGATGGACAGGTCCTGTTTTTGCCCTTTTAGTACGGAACCCTAAAAGAAATGGGCCCTGCCATGGTTAGAATATTTCTACATTTGCAAGGTTCTTTAAACAGGATAAGGTAATAAGAAAAGGAAGTATAGCTTGCATTCGCTTCAAATAAAGATACTTATTTTTTTATAGGTAAAATAAAAAAATATAGACGATTTAATATATTATAGACCTCTTGATAGTTAGACGTTTTACTACATGGGCGATTAGTTAACTAGGCAGATTGCTTACTAGACTTTTCGCTTTGTTTGACGTTTTGCTACTTAGACTTTTTGATCGGGAGGCATTTATTTAAACAAACACAAGACAATAATTATATTGTTCACACAATTAAGAAACAAAAAGAGATAGTTACAGAGAAAAGTAAATACGAAAAATAGTTATCTGTAAAGTCTGTAAAGTCGGTTTACGTATGATAATTTTACGTGTTAACGTCTTGAGAAACAATAAAAATTGAGATGTTTTTTGTTTTTTACTTTATAATTTTTTTTTTCCTTTTGGTAAGTCTTTTATACCGAAACATGACCCTTTTTTGTGTTCCATCAATTTATTAGACGTTATCACGTGAAAAACAGACAATAATTATTAAGTATCTGAGAAGTCGTGTGTTGTTCGAATGGGTAAAGCCTCAGCAATACCCAATAATAATAGTAATAGTGAGCGAAGTCGCAGGCAAAAACCAAGTAGTTAAGTAACAAAAGTTATAAACTTTCTTCCACAAAAGCTAGTTCTAATCTAGTCAATGTGGTTAACTCTGCGTACCAAGTAAAAGTCTCAGTAATTGGCTTGCACCCTATTTGTGACAATTTGCCCGGGAATGGTCCCCGACTCTTTAATTGAATCCTTCTAATTGGCTACCAGAATCGGAACTAATAAATGTCACTCCTTTAATATTGTGTGATATACGGGTCGATAAAATGGCGAATTTTTATTTAGGTAAAGTACATAAAGGAATCGTTACAAGCGATAAGGCCATCCATCTGTGCAGCTCTCATTATAAGCATTCCGTGTCTTTTCATGCCAGTTTTTTACATTTTGTTTAAATATTTACATTAACTTAAAAAAAAAAACTCTGTTTCCTAAGTTACCATGACGCGTCTGGTCATATTATCATGACGCATGACGTCACACAATATTACCGTGACACTTTTTTGTGAATGCAGGTGTTCCACCAAAATTAACATTTTTCACACACAATTCTAATATTTTTTTTAAGTTTATGTAAATATTTAAACTAAATGTAAAAAACTGCCATGAAAAGACACAGAATGCTTATAATCAAAGCTGCACACTACAAGACAATATATGTGGTAATAAATGGAGGGCTTTATAACTAGTAAAAGTAGGTAGATTTGTGAAGTTTCCTAAGTTTCAAAACTTTCTACCCGGGTTTAAACCTGTGACCTGTGTTACTACCTACTACTAAACCATTTTTGACTTGTGAGGTCACACCCTCACAAGTCAAAAATATGGAAAGTTTTTACGATTGAGACGCGTTTATGTCATTTTCATAATTTCCAATATTTTAATGACAGCTGTTACTTTTATAACGTCTCAAAAATGACTGAATCGTAAAAACACCGTCACTATTAAACCCTAATAGGAATTTTATTTCACCAAATTATTCATAAAATATCCCCCATCCAATCTACCAGTGTGTCCCCCAATAACTCAATAAAAGGTGACCAGAATTCCCTGGACCACCCTTAAACATCTCCTTTACATTTTACATAGAAAAACCTTGAGTTACTATACTCGATGGGTCAAGTTATCCTGGTCATCCTTTAAGGACCAATAGAGATGTCCAAAGTGGTAGGAACATATCGATATCGAATGATCTGGAAATATCGACTATTCCCGCTCATTTTGTAATCGCATCGGTAGTCCAAGCGAGCGGGTCAACTCATCATTGACGTTCGGCATCCATCCTTCGAGCATTTCTACTCATGCGACTCCACTCTGGACGGCCGGTGAAGGCAAGCCAGAGGCGGAAGACTGCTTCCTCGTCAGTGTTCACTCCGAATAGCCATTTTAGTCATTGGGCTAAAGCCTCTTTTTCAGGAGAAATGATAAAAGCATTATTATTTTGAAAGAAGTGCTAATCAACGTAGACAGAAGCAAACAAAAATTACACTTATTAAAAAATAAAAATCGCCATTTTTATTAACCATTTTTTCTCGGCGTGATTCGTGATTTATAATGCCAAATTACAGCTTTCTAGTACCCACTAATAGTCTCTGTGCTAAGCCGCGGACAGACAGATAGGTGGACATGGCGAGACTATAAGGGTTCCTTGTTCCACGAAACCCTAAAAATATCGACATCGATAAGCCCAAGTACTTTTGTACATCACTAAAAAGGTCTTTAATGGAGTGATCTATTCGCCTTTAGCATTCATTGGACAGTATTGTACTATTAATGAATTCTATTGAACATTTAAGTAGTAGATAAGTAGTGATTAGGTACTTTTGGGACCAGAGCCACCGGATATTGTCTCCTTACCCAAATAGTAGAAGCTATGTGTTTACCATACCAAACACAAAATGGAGTACGAAAATGGAAAATCTTTTTTGTAAAAATCCGACTATGTGAAATTTTGTGCGTGTGTTTGTTCCTCCTTCACGCAAAAACCACTGAACCGATTGCGATGAAACTCGGTATCTATATAGCTGAAGACCTGGATTAACACATAGGTTACTTTTTTATTCCGATTTTTCCACGGGATCGGTACTTACGCGGGTGAATCCACGGGGCGCAGCTAGTAACAAATAAAATGGAAAATCTCCTTTAGTCGCTGAGTACCTACCTAAAACGCAGTATGCCAATTTTGCGTTTTGCCTAGACCTAAAGAGAGACCGGCATATTAATATTAAGACCAATTGCATATTTGTTCATCTCTTTTGCAAAATGAAATTAATTGACCTGGTATCCTACTATGTGAAAGTTTGTGGTGTTTGTTAGTCCTTCACGCAAAAACTACTAAACCGATTAAAATGAAACTTGGTGTGTAGATAGCTGAAGACCTGGAGACTACTTTTATCCCGATATTTCCACGGGATCGGGAGTTACGCGAGTGATTCCGCGGGCGCAGCTAGTACTTGATAGCTTTCTAACTTGTGTATTTAAAAGGAATCTTTATTTCGTATTTTTATTAATACAAAGTGTGGGATTGTTGTACCTAATTGTAAGACATAACTGAAACAAAATAATAATAGTAATAGTTTTAAAGTACCTAAGCAAATAGGTATATGTAAAACTTGTTTTTGAAGTGAAAACTTCTTTAGCGGCGTTGAGCACTTTTTCTGTAATGGGTATAAAATCTTAAACTCGCGTCAGGACACGTGACCTGATCGAAAAAGCGTAAGACGGATGGAGAGTAGACAGCTATCCCCTCTCTACGGCGCGGCGAAAATGTATGCCTGGGCCTACTGTTTTTAATTTGGCTGTGAGTGTATTAAGACGTACATATGGTATTTTTTACGAGGATGGATAAAATAAGGAATGAGTATATTAGAGGAAGCCTGAAAGTAGCACCGGTTACTGAAAAAGTAAAAGGGAACCGGTTGAGTTGGTATGGACATGTGATGAGAAGAGAAGAGACGCATGTGACTAGAAGAGTGATGAGTATGAATGTAGAGGGATGGAGAGGAAGAGGACGACCTAAGAAAAGATGGATGGACTGCGTAAGACAAGACATGAGAGAGATGAATGTCAGCGATGAGATGACGACTAATAGGAGTGAATGGAAGAAGAAAACATACTGCGCCGACCCCAAATAAATTGGGATAAGGGCAGGAAGATGATGATATGGTATTTTTTAACGGACGACTATTGACGGACGACAAATGTCGGACGACTATTTGTCGGACGACTATTTGTCGGACGACTACTGACGGACGACAAATGTCGGACGACTATTGACGGACGACAAATGTCGGACGACTAATGTCGGACGACTAATGTCGGACGACTAATGTCAGACGACTATTTGTTGGACGACAAATGTCGGACGACAAACGTCGGACGACTTTTTTTTTTTTCATCTAAAACTCTTTTTGCGTATGTTCTCGCGACAGATGAGATTTTACAGTTTTTTTCCGACTATTTTTTTTTAATTAGTTTTTTTAATTTTTTATTAGTTTTCACTTCTGTCGGCACTCCCGGAGTGCAACCGTTTTTTTTTTATATAATACTAGCGACCCGCCCCGGCTTTGCACGGCTATGTTATGCATGTATAAACCTTCCTCTTGAATTACTCTATCTATTTAAAAAAATCGCATCAAAATCCGTTGCGTAGTTTTAAAGATTTAAGCATACAAAGGGATATAGGGACAGAGGGACAAAGAAAGCGACTTTGTTTTATATACTACTAGCTGCCCTCCGCGGTTTCACCCGCGTAACTCCCGATCCCGTGGGAATATCGGGATGTAAGCTATCCTATCTCTCAAGTTGGATCGAACTGCACATGGTGTGCGAATTTTATTATAATCGGTTAAGTGGTTTAGGAGTCCATTGAGGACAAACATTGTGACACGAGATTTATATATATTAAGAAGATATAAGAAAGATTAAGATAAGATAAGATTAAGATGTAGTGATAAATATACTTGTACATTCATATTATTAACTCTGTTTACCTAGTAGGTGTATTAAATACGTCCATGGTTCACCTATACATAAACATGCATTTTTATACATTCAATTTTCCTGTCTAATAATAAGTGATCATTTTTAGTTTTAATTTTAAATTATCAGCACATGTTGCCTGAAACACAGGATCACCTAGTTCAGGCACACGTGGACATAGATTTAAGCAAAATTTTGTACCGATGTTTAATATTGTACCTACTATATTTCTGAACTAGCGACCCGCCCCGGCTTCGCACGGCTATATTATGCATGTATTATACATATAAACTTTCCTCTTGAATCACTCTATCTATTAAAATATCAAAATCCGTTGCGTAGTTTTAAAGATCTAAGCATACAAAGGGAAGTAGTGACGGCGAAAAGTGACTTTATTTTATACTATGTAGTGATTATAGCAAAATTCGTCTAATTTCGCACCATCTCGCATCCTACTTATTTCTATTCAATCCGACAGGGACCAACGATTAAGAACTTGTAACACCTTAAGGCATGGGGCATTGAGTTTTGTCGAACAAAGATTTTGGGCGCATGGAAATAAATCCACTTTACTCCCCTTTAACAAACAGATGCCAAAGTCAAATGTGCTACAAAACAACAAATATTTATTTAACGATGAAGTGTTTTTAGACAGTACTTAGAAAATATTTGTCTGAAAACAAAGTAAGACTAGGTACTTTTGGGACAGTTGACTGTAACTGTAAACATTTGCTTTGACTTTCGTTGGCCGTGTCCCAGAAGTCAGTTGTTGAGAAGAGATGGTATTATTTTTGTATGAAATTTTCTTTCTTACCTGAATTTTGTTGACGGAACAATGTTGTTTTAGAATGTGTTTATGCAAGAATATTAAAATAAAAAACGTCAACTCTATCTAATCCAACTCCAAAGTAACTAGGCTTGTGTTATGGTAGACAGACCATAGATAAAATACTTATATTTTGTTTCGTAAATACAGATTTATTATACTAGTGTATAATAAATCTGTATTTACGAGACTGCGCTCTGCGGTTTCTCTCGCGTAAGTCATGGGCATGGTCGGTCATGGCAGTTATAAGTTTTATGCAACAAAAATATTTGCTATAGTGTCATTATCCAGGGAGGCAACAGTCGACTACGTTTATAAGGAGAGAGCGCCCGGTACTCTTTCCTCTTAAGGCACGAATCGAATCCTCAGTCAAAAATAATAAAACAACCGGCTACCTAAATATTTTTTTCCATTTTTACATAATTTGAAAATTTCTACTCTCTAGCTTTCAGGGTTCATGAGATACAGCCTGGTGACAGACAGACGGACAGCCAGACAGCGAACTCTTATTAATAGGGTCTTGTTTTCACCCTTTATACGGAACCTTAAAAAATAGGTTACTTTTTACACGGGATCATGAGGACTTTATGCGGGTGAAACATAAATTTAAACCAAGCCTACATAATTCAACCAAACCTAAGCTTCCACATTGCATAACTCAATCAAAGCCTAAACTATTTAGATGCTTCGGTACTTAACTTAAACTTAACCATCTAAGTTAGGTATAAACTGAAGTTATTACAACTTAGTCTTACCAAAGTCTGAGTTCCTAGGTAACTTAAATTAAGCTACGAATGCAGGTCAAATGCAATAACACATACACAGAATACAAGGTATTTTTCCAGTTGTTTGTCACTTTTTAGGGTTCCGTACTCAATGACCAAAAACGGGACTCTATTACTAAAACTTCACTGTCGAACTCACTCACTAAAACAAACGTCACCAGGCTGTATCTCATGAACCGTAATAGCTAGAGAGTTAAAATTTTCACAGATTATGGCTTTCTGCTGTCGCCACTGTAAGAGTAGAGAAAGGAGTTAAAATTAAATTAAATTAAATAAATTAAATATAATATATTAGTTGAATTATCATTAAAAATTAAAACTAACACAGGACTATCCTGTGTTAGTTTTAATTTTGAAATGTATGGATTTCGTTCTGAATAATAAACAAACATGTATTTATTTTCCTTTTATTTATTTTTACCCATTCAGGCAACACACGACTTCTTAGATATTAATTGTTTATTCTCTGTGTATTTACTTTTCTCTGTAATTAATTTAAATCCATCTCGTATGGTTTCATTTGTGTAAATTATGTCGTGTGTTTGTTTGAATAATAGAATTTATTCCATTTCAAATATCTGTCCTCTTATCTATCTAGCTAGCTTTTTCTATAATTTATAATTCGCACGGCTATATTATGCATGTATTATACATATAAACCTTCCTCTTGAATCACTCTATCTATTAAAAAAACCGCATCAAAATCCGTTGCGTAGTTATAAAGATCTAAGCATACAAAGGGACATAGGGATATAGGGACGGCGAAAAGTGACTTTATTTTATACTATGTAGTGATACAAATTGCTTTGTCCGAATGACTGACTGACGGATCAACGCACACGCTAAACCGCTGATCGTAAAAACCTGAAACTTGGAGGGTGTGTTATTTGTATGTTTGTATACGTAATATCCATTAAAAAGTATTTTCTGAAAGTGTTCCCCTTAGGGGGTACCCGTAGGGGGTTTGTATGGGACAACCTGATTCCTTGGTCCAATTTACTTCAAATTTTTTAACAGAATTGACGGAAGGTGTGCAGCGTGTTTATTGAAATTCATCCCCTAACGGGGTTAAAAGCGGTACAAAGTTATTCGATTTTACATAAAAACAACATTAACAACATAGATAATAGAAACCCAGCCTGCCTAGCATGAAGACCAAAACACGATACGATAAAGCGATATAACTACATAAACTCTCAAAATATGATAGATAAAGCCGAAATGTTGAATTTATATTATAAATTGCGATAAAAATTATGATTAAAATTCAACATGGCGGCTTTATCTATCATATTTTGAGAGTTGATGTAGTTATATCGCTTTATCGTATCGTGTTTTGGTCTTCATGCTAGGCAGGCTGACCCTCAAAATAGGCTTAAACCTGTGACTTGAGGTATCAGTGTCCTACTGCATTTGCTAGGTAAACACTATGAACAGTAGATAGGTAGGTACTTATAATTTAACAGACATATTTTAACTAATACCTGTCTGAAAACCTGCAGACTCCCAGCCTCTAAAGAATACGTATGATACGGAGTATGGTACGGTGGTAGTGGGCATAAACATTTAAGCTCAAAAGAAAGCTTATAAAAAAACTAAACTATTTGTGTTTCAATCACCGCTCCATCACAGACAATAATACCAGTCAATAAAGCTAGCTGTGAAGCTTAAAAAGCCCGTTTTATTGACTCGTTCTCACAATAAATCAAATACAAACAGTTCCGAAGGTGGAAGGGGGGTGACAGTAAACGATTGTGTCAAATAGAGCTTTCAGGCTTCTGAAAGGTAGATTTTGTGAAACAGAAATTCTACTTAATTCTTCAAATCGTAACGCATAACCATAATTTATTGAGAGTTTTGTGATGAGGTGGTGGTTCCAGATGATCCATCAGTCTTAACCTATTAGTTTGAGTGTCGATTCTACTGGAGATCTTGAAAACTGAGTAGTTTGTTGCTCACTCGAGGTGCACTTCTGTTCATCACTCCGAAGATCTCCACGCATCATCACGAATTTCGAATTAGTTTCTGATTAACATTTACAGCGCAATTAACTTTTGTTGAATACAATCCTATTTATTAAAAATATACCACTATTTTTACAAAATATTTACTATAATAGGGAGCTAATTCCAAGTATGGCCGACATTTTCTAACCTGATAGCACATGAGTAAATAATACAACCAGAGACTAATGTGTCATACAAGGCTCTCTAACAAGTCCACTACTACAAGCTTGACGCGCGTGTGTGCGTGAGCACTGGCAGCACGTCACGTACGGAGAGAAACCGGTCTATACTGGCTCGGCCAGTGCCCAAGTTCAGGGATGTCACACTCGCATGCGAGCGGTAAACTTCACGCGTCGCATGTTTGTTTCATATCTTAATATATATAAATCTCGTGTCACAATGTTTGTCCTCAATGGACTCCTAAACCACTTAACCGATTATAATAAAATTCGCACACCATGTGCAGTTCGATCCAACTTGAGAGATAGGATAGCTTACATCCCGATATTCCCACGGGATAGGGAGTTACGCGGGTGAAACCGCGGAGGGCAGCTAGTTGTTTAATAAAATATAGTGTTGTTAATTTGATCTTAAGTAGGGAGGGAGTGAGTGTGGACCATTCTTGTGTTATGGTGACGAGTGACGAAATAGAAGACTTAAATAATTTTCTTTCTTTCGAAGGAAGGGTGGGAACGATTGAGTGAGTGAGTGAGCGTGTGCTCCAGTCTAAGCAACTAGGCTTGTGTTATAGTGACTAGACGCGACGGATATAATAGTTATAAATATGTACCTTTACTGGGTGGGAATTGAGTGCGTGAGTGCCCCAACCTAAGCAGCTAGGCTTGTGCTATCGTGACCAGACCACGGATAGAAGATTTTCTTTTGAGTGAGTGCTCCAGTCTAAGCAACTAGGCTTGTGTTATAGTGACTAGACACGACAGAAAGCATAGTTATATGTATGTATAACATACTACTTGTGAATTCTAGTATGTCAACGTTTATCTATTTAACGTTTGATTCTGTGACATCAAAGTTTCCCGGAAAGCCATAAAAAATTCTGATTTAGGTATTATGTTCATCATTCATTTATTTACCTACTAGCTGCACCCCGTGGTTTTACTCCCGTAAGTCTCGATCCCGTGGAAATATCAAAATAAAAAGTAGCCTTCTAGAAAAATGGACTGACCAACACACAAACAAACTCTTCAGCTTTATAATATTAGTATAGATTAATCATCAAAATTCAGATTACATTGTTACCGCGTTAAAATAAACGCCCATAATAAAAGACACTGATACACATTTTTTTTAGAACGAAGTTCCATAACGCGCATTGAACAGTGTGGTGTCGCGACGATTATTTACAAAAAAAAAGTAGATATAAAAAAATATAAAAAACGAAAAACTTTAATTTATTACAACTCCTTAACTAATTAATCGAAAGGAACTTCGTTCTATCCGGGTGTGCCTTGACACCCCTCAAGTTTTTTTTATTTAATATAATTCACCTGTGCCAACCCTACATGATTACGTCACAATTACGTATTCATTTTGACAGCTCCGAACAACCTTAGTCTTTGGTCATCTCTACTCATGTGCTGATAGGTTCAAAATCGGTTACAATCATAAATTATTCGCTATCCTTTTCTTTCTTGCCATACGGAGATATCTCCGTAAAAAATGTTATCCTCTCTCGCAGGCTGTTGATCTATTGAACGTAGTGAAAAAAATTCAAGATCTATTAAATTGCCTAAAAATCTACCCTCCAAGCTGGCAAAGACAAGACTAATGACTACCAATTTCAATTTCAAATTTCTTTATTTCTTTCAATGCTTATGTATTTACATACACATGATCACTTGAAATAGTCTTAAAAACTAAGTTAGGATGTGTGCCTTCGGAACGCGCCCACCAATGAGAAGAAGACACAAGAAACTCATGGGGTTTTTTTTTTATGTGATCACGCTCACAAAGGTCAATATTACAAATATTTGAAGGTATTATTTGAAATGGAGCAATTAAAGTCACATCCATGGATTCTTATCATTAAGGTACGTAGAGGTATCATAGTATGCCTTACCGCACAATTTATGCTTTATAAAAGTTTTGAATTTGTTAATGGACATGTCATATACATCTTTAGGTAATTTATTGTAATAGAGCACACATGTACTATTAAACGACCTGCTTATTTTCCGGAGCCTACTACCGGGCAAGGTCAGCTCATCCCTGTTTCTTAAGTTGAAATTATGAATATCGCTATTTTTGCGAAAAATATCAGGATTTTTGTGAACGTAGAGCAAGTTTTCGTAAATATATTGTGAATAGAGCGTTAATATATTGATCTCTTTAAATTTTTCTCTAAGTGATTCCCTGGGGCCCATCTTATAGATAGCTCGGACAGCTCTTTTTTGTAATATAAAAATAGCATCAATATCTGCAGCACACCCCCACAGCAGGATGCCATACGACATGACACTGTGGAAGTAGCTGAAATAGACTAGACGAGCAGTCTCAATGTCCGTGTATTCGCGAATTTTCTTAACGGCGTAAGCGGCAGAACTAAGTCTATTGGACAATGCTTCCACATGCGGGCCCCACTGAAGCTTAGCATCTAAAGTTATACCTAGAAAGACAGCCTTACTGACTAATTCAACTTCCTCATCATTAATCTTTACAACAGTTTTTACTTGTTTTACATTTGGAAGTGTGAATCGAATTAATTTAGTTTTGGATCCATTCAGTAATAAATTATTGGAGTTGAACCAATCAACTATTCTAGAGAGAGCATTGTTCACATCGTCAACGTTGGACTGACGCCTTTTAACCTTGAACACCAAGGAGGTGTCATCTGCAAACAACACTATCCCATGGTTGTCCCTTACAAGGTAAGGTAAGTCATTTATATAAACTAAGAACAAGAAAGGTCCTAATATGGATCCTTGAGGAACCCCCATTACTATCGCAGATCCGGGAGATCGTTTTCCGTTAACATCGACACACTGGACCCTACCACTCAGATAAGAAGAGATAAGATCCAGGGCGCCGTTCCTAATACCGTAGTGGTGTAGTTTCATGATCAATGTTTTATGTTGAACGCAATCAAATGCCTTGGATAAGTCACAGAATATGCCATACGCATCATGCGACTCCTCCCAAGCATCAAATATATTTTTAATTAACGCTATCCCCGCATCAGTGGTCGAGCGCCCCTTACTAAAACCGAACTGTTTACTATGTAAAATATTATTATCATGAAAATGTTTAAGTAGTTGATTTAAAATAAGTTTTTCAAAAATTTTACTTAACGTGGGTAGCACTGATATTGGTCTAAAATTGGAGGGGTCTGAGGTACTACCAGATTTAAACAGTGGAACTACTTTACTCAATTTCATTAAATCAGGAAACACACCACAATCTATACATCTATTAAATACAATGACAAGTTCCGGTATAATGAGTTCAATAATTGATTTAACAATCGGAACGGAGATCCCCCATAGATCTTTAGTTTTCTTAAGATTTATTTGCTTAAGCACTACAATAATGTCATGATTTGTAACATATTGGAATTGAAATATTTTATTACAATTTGGTACATTGGTTTTTATTAAACTTTCCGCAAGGGGGGTAGAAGATTTTAAAGCCTTCGTCAAAGTAATAGCCACATTACTGAAAAAGTTTTCAAACTCATTTGCGATGTCTTGATTATTATTAGTTATAGTTCCATTAATACTTAATTTAAACTCGGTGTCTTTGGCTGCGACTCTCCCTGTTTCAGCATTAATTACTTTCCACGTAGCTTTAATTTTATCAACACTAGTGTTTATCACAGATTTAATGGAGAGAGATTTAGCCAATATACATACCTTTTTAAAAATCTTTGAATAGTTTTTAACGAAAGCTCCAAACTCCTCTGATGTATTAATCTGTCTTTCCGCGTATAACTCATACAGTCTTTGTCTGCTTCGATGAATACCAACCGTTGCCCAGTCACTAAATTCGCGTTTGTCGGAGACCACTATGGTTCTGGGCGTAAAGATAGACTGAAATTGGGCATTAAGAATCGAAAAGAAGTTATTGTACAATACATTTGGATTTGTATCACAAGGCAAAAATGGTAAAACGTTGGCCAAACCCAATTTAAGTCCCTCCAGACGAGCAGCAGTCACTGGTACATACGTAATTTTCCTTTTTGATATTGGTTTTATAACAATTGCAAATTTGACAAACTGACCTCTATGGTCCGATTCCAATTTCTCAATAATAGATCTGCTAATCGTGGTTATATTATCAGTAACCAAGAAAAGCTATTGAATACCAAACCGCACATTACTAATAAGAAACCACTGAACTATGAGAGCGATAACCCGGCTGTGTTACGATGGTCGTATGATACATCATCCATTCTTTAAGATATGACTCTATTTAATAAAGTAGTGTTACCATTTATCGAGGTTAAATAAAGTACTTTGTAGGGTTGCGTACACAAAGGGAAAAACCCTATTACTAAGACTCCACTGTCCGTATGTCTGTCTGTCAACAGGCTGTATCTCATGAACCGTAGCTAAACAGTTGAAATCACAGATGATGTATTTCTGTTGCTGCTATAACAATAAATACTAAAAACAGGATATACCTCGTACGGAACCTTTCTTACGCGAGTTCGAGTCGCACTTGGCTGGTTTTTTCATCATATTTATTTCATATTTGAAGCGCCTTAGCTGGTGCTTCAAAATTGAGACATACTACTGTTTTCAATAAGTATCAAGCTTACATTTTAACTTAGGTATATGCATGGGGTATATGTTATTTATTTTAGTCTTTAATTTTCATGGTAAATTCTCAATACTGTGCGATCGAGTGCGTAAGAAACTCGTAGTATTTATTTTTATTTATTTATTTATTACGTATGTACTTATTTGCAGAATCGTAATCTGGCCGTGTGTTACGGTCAAATATCTTCATGAATAAATAAAAAAAAAGGGTGCGTGTATTTATGTACGCGCGTGAGAAGTTATACTTCTTTGGCATTATTAAAAAAAAAAAAAAAAAAAAAAAACCAAAAAAAAAAAAACTCGTCCGACAAAAAACTCGTCCGGCAAAAAACTCGTCCGACAAAAAACTCGTCCGACGTGAGAATTTTGTGTGACGCTTTTGTAAAATTTCACTCTCATCATTTTTTCATAACGCGCCTAAAGAAGTATAACTTCAATAAAAAATAATTGCAGGACATTCCACACATTGCCATCTAGCCCCAAGCTAAGTAACTAGACTTGTGTTATGGGTGCTAGACAACGGATATACAACTTATAAACATGCTTTTCTTTTGTTAATAAATATACTTATAATACAAACAACCAGACCACAGAAAAATATCTAAGCATAAATACTTATCTGAGGCCGAAATTGAACCTGCAACCCTGTGTTTGGCAGTCCGGCATAGTGACTGCTTTGTGCCAACTGGGTCGTCAAAAATATGGGTCGGAATATTTTGTAAATTATTAAAAAACTGACACTTGATTGAACAAAATTGAACTCAGTACGTTAGTGGTTTTTGTATCCTTATTATATATTCTGTGTGGTTTCCATTAATATTTTCATACATAAACACTATTAAGAGGAAAGGGAACGGGATTTTTCCATACAAACTATTACAAACGTGGTCGCCTGTTTTCTCCCTGGATAATGACACTAGAGCAAATATTTTTGGTGCATAAAACTTATAACTGCCATGACCATGCCCCTATTTTTTTTTTTTATAATCTTAATTTCTATGACAATTAGAAAATGAAAAAAACCAAAACATAGGGGCATAGTCATGGCAGTTATAGGTTTTATGGCACAAAAATATTTGTGCTAGTGTCATTATCCAGGGAGGAAACAGTCGACTACGTTTGTATGGCATGTTTCACCTATATGGAATATTTCGCGATCGCCATCATCAAATAGTCTTACGAAATCTGAGCCCAGGTATAAATAAATAAGGAACGAGAAATCTAACCTCGTTCGCAATCCAGATTATAATCGAGGTAATTATCCCTGGATATTTATCGAGGAAACGGTTTGCAATCCCGTGGGGTAGATAAATCTCGGAAATTAATTATATCCAGTGGGATAGTTTTAGCGTGGCCACTTTTGTGCACGTGTGGCCCGAATCCTGAATAGATAAGGCCGATATTTTTACACCTGTGGGAATACTTACTAATATTAAAAAACCGGCCAAGTGCGAGTCGGACTCGCGCACAAGAGGTGCCGTACCATACTGTACTGTTTTTTACCAGACTACGGCGAAGCCAAAAGGAAGGGTTATGTTAGTGTTTGTTGTTATAGCGGCAATAGAAATACATCATCAAAATTACAACTGTCTAGCTATCACGGTTCAGCATATACAGCCTGGTGATAGATAGACAGCCAGTAAATTCTTAGAATAGGGTCTCGTTTTTATCCTTTGGGTACAGAATTCTAAAAACTAGGCATGCCTTACTGATTCAACTACGTTAAAAACGTAGTTGAATCGTTTCGGGTTTCGTAGTTTTAACAAGGAACTCTTATAGTTTAGTCATATGTGTCCGTCCGGCTTAGCTCACAGAATAATAATGGAAGTTTTAATATTTAGTTTTTAGTTCCGAGCCTAGTACAAAAACATAAAATGTAACGCCCACTTGAAGAGGCATGCAATGAGGACAAGCAACAATTAGTATCAGTGACACCATTCATAAACCACGACACGTGTTTCGCTTCTACACGACGCATCATCAGGATTGGACCCCGACCGCGCTATTTGGGTGACAAACGTTAGATACGGCGACGTCGCTTAAGATGTTGTCTCGCTGAACGCTATAAACAAAGGTTATCATAGAATAATACTAAAAAGTTGTAATTCGATATTAATATTATACAAATTGTTCACGCAGACAAAATGGCAAAATTAAATCTAAAACAATCATTTTATTAGGGTACTGGGTGTTTGAAATTTCCATCATGAATCGGGGTCACATATCAATTTGCCTGGTTGTATGACGAAAGAATGGAGATGGCAAAATTAGTTCGAAGAACTACATATAATAGATAGCAGTAACTCAGGAAATCACAAAAATTATCGAGGAATTTCTAACAAAGGATTCGATCCTTTAACAACTAGGTAGGTGCTGATGAAGCACTTGGAATCACTTTCCGATAACATCCTTAAAGTTTTTGCGAGGCCTATACTTTGCAGGACTGCATAAAGATAGCAGTAACTTAAAAATCACACTTTAAGGACCAGGTGGGTGCTGATGAAGCATTTGGAATCACTTTCTATGACATCCTCAAAGCCTGCGCGATGTCCAGAACTGCGTGGGCTTAGATAGCAGTAGCTCAAAAAATCAGCCCTTTAACAACTAAGTAGATGCAGTTGCTGATAAAGCACTTGGAATCAGATGCTGATAAAGCACTTGGAATTAAATGCTGATGAAGCACTTGAAATCACTTTCCGGATCTTGCGCAAACTTTGAGGTATAACATCCTCAAAGTTTGCGCAAGATCCGGAACTGCGTATGGATAGCAGTAACTCAGGAAATCGGCCCTTTTACAACTAAGTAGATGCAGATTTTTTTTTTTTTTGTATATGATAGGTCAGCGTTTGACCACTATCACACCTGCCTGATTGTAGGTGACGATGCGGCCTAAGATGTAACACGCCTTCCTAGAAGAAACCTATTCACTCGCGACATGAAGACCCCCAAATTGTACACGTCAGGAAAGACAGACGCAGGCAACCGATTCCATTCCCTTGCAGTACGAATAAGGAATGACGAAGCAAAGCGCTTAGTGCGAACGTGTGGTATGTCCACCATAAATCGGTGCCGCACACCAGTCTGCCTTGTTGTATGACGAAAGAATGGAGATGACAAGATTAGGTCGTGGAGTTCTGTTGCACACTCCCTGAAATGTATCCGATAAAAGGCCGACAAGCTCGCCACCTTGCGACGATGTTCCAGGCTCTGGAGCCTTTTGTTGGCCAGCTTATCGTCACCGATGAGTCTCCTGGCTCTCCTCTCAATTGACTCCAACGCCTCCAGCTGGTATTTTGCCGAACCGTCCCAGAGGTGAGAACAGTACTCCATGCACGAGCGGACTTGTGCTTGGTACAAGTTGAGCAACTGTCCCGACGTGAAGTACCGTCTCACCTTCGCCAGAACACCAAGCTTTTTTGAAGCTAGCTGGGCTTTGGACTCAATGTAGGTGCCAAAGTTGAGAGTTGGTGTTAAAGAGACGCCAAGAAGCTCAAGATGGCCAGCTATCGTCACGGACACATTTCGGAAAGTGGGAGTCAGGTGGAATGGACTCCTCTTAGCGGAGATGCTGATTAAAGCACTGGCAAACAAATGCTGATGAAGCACTTGGAATCAGATGCTGTTAGAGCACTTGGTATCACTTTCCCATAATATCCTCAAAGTTTGCGCGAGGTCTACAGAATTGTACAGATAGCAGTAACTCAGGAAATCACTAAAATTATCGAGTCATTCACAGTTGACTTCACAATAACATTTCGATAAACTATTGTCATTAAATTTCACGCGTTAACATCGAACAAATGAGCTGTGGTTTTATGTGTTTTATCGTTTATACAGCAAATATACGATTTTAAAGCTGAAATAAATGATATATTTCTCGGTTTTTGAACTACCATGATTATTTTCACTATTAAAGCTATTTAAAACGTGATAACAATTTGCTCCACGAAATAGAAACAAGTGCGTGTCGTACTGTGCGAGTAAAGTGCGAGTAGTTTTGAAGTTAGGTGGGAACAGATGAACATACATACATGTTGGAGAAAAGGGGCTTCTGCCAATAGAAGCTAGATCTCTTGGTAGTTTAGTTTAATGGTAATAGGTACACAACACAAACAACGGGTAAATAACATGATAAAACGTTTCCAACATAAACCACTGACGTGGACGGCCAAGCGAACCACACTTCACCTTTTATTACTAAATCAACAACTATTTCGAATATTAGCAACAACTGTTAACTTCAACAAACTAGACAAGAATACACTGCATCAAAAATATGGAATAGTCTTACTTTATACATCGTCGAACCCAACCACCTTACCGACGGACGACTGAGCAGCAAAAGATTCCTTAATCGCCTCAGCGCTTGCTTTTATAGGCGGTGGTGGGATCGGTAATGTTCACAACAAGTTTGACAGACGTGACGTCACTTTTCTGCTAACAGTATCATTATTGACCTAAAGTACTAGTAGTAAGGGCTCAATTTAAATCATTTTGATAGGAACTTATGAATTTTTAAACATTTTAGAATATTAAAACGTAAAATAAAGGAATCGAATTGATTTGGTAAACAAGTCTCTGCCATAGTCAATCTAGCAACTTGAAATAACGTTTCTCTATTAACAAAATAACATTAAAATCAATAATCGCTATCATACATACGGGTCAAAAACATAATTTTCCCTTTTGGCTTCCCGTAGTGGGGTAAAAATATGTGCTATAATCTATTCCTACTCATGTGGCTCTATGTAGAAGTGTCTCCGTTAGAGACTATGCGAAACTTTGTACCAACGTCACTCGAAATGTCATCTAACTACAGTGCAAAACTTTGAACAACGTCGTGCATGTGTTTAATTAAAACACATTTGTATTGGAAGAAGGAACTATTTTTAAATAGTTTGCATTAAATCATCACAGAGCTAAAATAATATTAAAAACTGGTCATATGCGAATCGATACAGATTACAGATACAACTATGTTCAGTTTTTAGTATTTGGTGTTTTAGAGGCAATCAGAAATTCATCATATCGTTGAAATTATCACAGACTAGCGACCCGCCCCGGCTTCGCACGGCTATATTATGCATGTATTATACATATAAACCTTTCTCTTGAATCACTCTATCTATTAAAAAAACCGCATCAAAATCCGTTGCGTAGTTTTAAAGATCTAAGCATACAAAGGGAAATAGGGACGGCAAAAAGTGACTTTACTTTATACTATGTATTTCATCGATCACGATGATGAGCTACAGCCTGGTGACAGACAGACATTTGTCTATATATATATTATAGATTTTTTATTAAAGCTTATCGTCCAAAATGTTTTATTTGAGAACTCATTTCATCTTAAGCGAATAAAACAGCAGAAAACTAGTTACTAGTTCTTTTCTAAGAGAGATTGTAGACTTATTTACTGCTATAGAACGGAATAAATCCTACCCGCTAATGGTTTTATTCTTTTTAAAGTAACCGTTTGAAATAGATGAAGATTAAGTAGAAACATTCATCAATGACAGACTTTAAGATCTTATTTACTTGTTTCTTATCGTATTGCATTTTACTTTTGTAGGTATTTTTAGTTGGGCCCTTTTTGCGTGAGGATGGAGTAGTCTTGCCTAGCACCTATACTACCCTCTCAGCTTAGTCGACCATGACCCGGAGGGAAGACCTCGTCAATACGTCTGCTGACCAACTAAGCTGCGGGTCATCACGATATTTTCCTTCACCGATAGAGCAATAGATGTTAAAGACCAATAAAATCATTAATTTTTTATCACAGTTGCTCATAAAGTGGATCTTAATAAACCGCTTTTAGGCTCATAATCCAACGTATTATGCACGCGTGCATTTTAAATTACCAAATAGTGCTATAAAGTTATCCCGATAAGTTAAATACATATCTTACTGCTAATTACATGTTAGGTGGATGAAATATTCTTAATTTATCTGGGTTATACTGTTTTGATGTATAAAAAAGGGTACCAACAAAGAGGTTTTACTCCAGCAAAAATGGTTGTCTATAAAGTCGGTTTACGAACGACAATTTTACGTGATAACGTCTTTAAAAAATGATTAAAAATTGAGATTTTTTTTGTTTTTTTTTTACATAAATATAATTTTTTCCCTACCATATATTCGGTTTTTAACCCCCGACGCAAAAACAAATGGAAAAGACCCTAAAAAATATTGTATGTCAGACGAGGCTGTATAGGTTAAAAGTCTTTTGCCTGCCCTTTCGGGAGTATATTCAACAAAAAGATATTGCCTAAAAAAATAACACAAATATTTTGTTGACTTTTTATTATTCTAACAAGTCTTTTCTTTTATTCGCAACTGTGGTAAAAACGTCGTACGATACATGTGTGGATATTGATCATTGCATCTCGGCTTTATAAACGCGCTCGCATTCCGCCTCTATGCAATGATCAATTTACCACACTTATATCGTAATGTACTATAATTATCTGTAATTTATCCCATACTAGCGACCCGCCCCGGCTTCGCACGGCTATATTATGCATGTATTATACATATAAACCTTCCTCTTGAATGACTCTATCTAATAAAAAAAAACAGCACCAAAATCCGTTGCGTAGTTTTAAAGATTTAAGCATACAAAGGAATATAGGGACAGAGAAAGCGGCTTTGTTTTATACTATGTAGTGATTACGGTTCTAAAATTACCTGGTCTTAATTGCATCAAACACCACTTGTAGTTTTGTCGCCTCCCGCAGATCGCCTTGACGAGGCGCGACAATTTGCTGTAATTTTACTTTGATACTTTAAATTGCGTCGTCACAAACACATGCTCCTGTTTACTTTTATCCAAGGAACGAGTGAACATGCTTCCGACACGTCAAGCTGCATATCTCTCGTGATAAATTACAGCATAAATTAGCTCGAAGACGTGTTTGTAGAAATTTACTGCAGGTAAGTAGAGAGTTGTCCCATTAAGACATTTTTAAGCATATTAAATGTTACTGGTAATTTAATTACTAACAACGCTCTGCGGTTTAACACGTGTAACTCTCGATACCATGGGAATATCGGGATAAAAATATAAAAGTGACGGAAATATGTATCCATTGGTGATGGCTACATGTTTCTGCCTTTTGCCACGGAGACCCTGGGCCCGTGGGGACCAGAAGCCTTAGATTTCTACAAAAATATTTCAAAATTATTAGTATTAGCTTCAGGTGACCAAAGGGCTGGCTCCTACTTTGGCCAACGGATCGGCATTGCCATCCAAAGAGGCAATGCAGCGAGCCTTTTGGGCACCTTACCTAGGGAGACTTATTTAGATTATTAACATTGTTTTATTTCTTTCTTTTTAATTATAACTTATTTAAATATTTCGGTAGATATCTATAAAAGTGATATTTACCCAATAAATCAGCATATCCACATATCAAGTTTCGTCAAAATCGGTGCAGAAGTTTCGGTGCCTATTCGTTACAAACAAAAATTATTTTCGTTACGGAATTTCTTAATTCGGTCGCCGCGCTCAAAGCCCGCGATAAAATCTAATCGCAAGCTTAGCCGCTTAACCGCAATAGCTTAAAAAGAAAAAAAAATGGGTGCGTGTACTTATGTACGCGCGTGAGAAGTTATACTTCTTTGGCATCATTAAGAAATAATTTTCCAGTCACATATAAATAATTAATTACATTAAAATAATTATGTAGTAGTACCTCTTTGTACTAACCTCATTTTCAGTTTCACGTAGGTAGTAGATATATGCAAACTATTTAATTTTATGACAGCTGTCATCTTGCGGTTTGCGGACAACTTTAACATGTGAATTTTCCGTGTGACGGAAAATCATAAAAAATCATTTTCATAACGCGCCTAAAGAAGTATAACTTCAAAAATATCTACATAAATTATATGAGTATTCGAAAATTGAGCTATTGATTATAAGATTCCGTGGTCCTAACAAGGAACGTTGAGTTTGCAATTTTGTTGCCAACTGTACAAGCTTAATTTCATAATAACAACAAGCATCGGGAATACAAAAACGATTTCGGTCATGGCCAGAAAAACATAGGTTCCTTTTGTCTCCAAAATTGTACCTTAAATCTAAACACAGGATTCATAATGTTTTACCCCCCAGTGCTACAATGTAACTATTTTCTACGAGTTCAATAAATCTAGTATTAAACATACCACGAGTAAGCAATATATCTTGACCCTTCTGTCACAGCTGGGGGTAAAATCAGAGGGGTAAATACCCCGTCACATCTGAGGGTCGTAGATATTCAATACTTGTAATATAATAGAGAGGACATCGAGGAGTTTCCTTAGAATTTTTATACATTGCACACACGCCATTTAGCTCCGAACTCAGCAAGTAGGATTGTCTTATGGTGACTAGAAAATTAATAAAATACCTATTTTAATTTAAAAAAGTGAAAACTGTATATCTGTGTAAAATCTCATATGTCGCGAGAACATACGCAAAAAGAGTTTTAGATGAAAAAAAAAAAATAGTCGTCCGACATTTGTCGTCCAACAAATTGTCGTCCGACATTTGTCGTCCGACATTTGTCGTCCGTCAATAGTCGTCCGACATTTGTCGTCCGTCAATAGTCGTCCGACATTTGTCGTCCGTCAATAGTCGTCCGACGTTTGTCGTCCGACATTTGTCGTCCGTCAATAGTCGTCCGTTAAAAAATACCATATGTACGTCTTAATACACTCACAGCCAAATTAAAAACAGTAGGCCCAGGCATACATTTTCGCCGCGCCGTAGAGAGGGGATAGCTGTCTACTCTCCATCCATCTTACGCTTTTTCGATCAGGTCACGTGTCCTGACGCGAGTTTAAGATTTTATACCCTTTACAGAAAAAGTGCTCAACGCCGCTAAAGAAGTTTTCACTTCAAAAAATTACTGTTACTGGTGATTTTTCTTATGATAAATAGTGATGTCAAAGCAATTCTGAGCATCAAATAGAAATGTTATTTTTATAAAATGTGTTTATATTTTTTATTTTTATAAAATGTATGGCCTGCACTGGGCTATCTGAAAATATTTTTATGTTCTTATCATTAAGGTAAGGCGAATCAAAGTACGCCCTACTGCACAATTTATGCTACTATCTTTTCTATTACGTATAATTATTTTATCTCTACGCTGGGGGGTAAAGTCGAGAGGTAAATTTATTATCGTACTTCCGGTTTGAGGAGACGACTTCCGGGTTTCAGAAGCTGATAAAATATAGTGATTGACTCGTGATTGAAGACTCAAGAGTAATCGTTTTTTGAATGAATTCTTAAAGGTTAACGCCCATTTTACCGGAAATGGTACTAATTACTTCAGAAAGGCGAAATTTTTGTTATAAATTGAGTTAAGAAATGTCTTACTGAACGTTGTACTTAGTGAAAAGAGATTTAAAAAAAAAAGAGATTAGGAAAGAGTTGAATTGTTTGTTTGTAACGAATAGGCTCCGAAACTACTGGACCGATTTTGATTAAACTTAGTATGAGGATACATTTATTCATTGGAAGTAACATAGGCTACGCTAATAAGAACATGTTTTGAATTGGGGTAAATAGGGCTGTTAGAGATTGTAGGTTATATAGTAACTACACTACGACCCGCGATTTTACTTGCGTAAGTCCCGATCCCGTAGGAATTCCGGGATTAAAAATGCTTATGACACTCAACTACCCCTAAACTATCTCTGTGCATAGTTTCATCCAAATCGGTCTTCTGGTTACAGAGATTACCCCCTACAATCTTACAAACTTTACCTCTATTTAATATTAGTAATAGATTATGTATTACTAGCGACCCGCCCCGGCTTCACACGGCTGTATTATGCATGTATTATATTTAAAAACTTCCTCTTTAATCACTCTATCTATTTAAAAAAACTGCATCAAAATCCGTTGCGTAGTTTTAAAGAGCTAAGCATACAAAGGGACATAGGGACGGTGAAAAGTGACTTTATTTTATACAATGTAGTGATTGTTCAACTCATTGAACAATAATTTTACTTTAATATAAACTATACAATATATACACTAGGATAAATTTAAAGATTAATAATAATTTGTAATATGTAAAAATAATAATTTCTTAACTAAATACTTATATTAAAATAATAAATGTAAACAAGCCAAGTCGCATGACAAACTGTATGTTTTAAATTAAATCTAGGTCACAAAGTAAACACAATTTTTGATGATTAATATTATTTTGGCAATAGGTAGGTAACACACGGCTGCACATCGACAGCACACTATTATAATAATTATTGATAAGTCATCAAAACTAAAATGTATATAATGTAAGAAATTTGTGAATAAATTAATTGGAATCAAGAACTGAGTCGAGTATCACTCCTCCTCCCAAGAAGATCGAGCAGTGCCTAGCAACCGCTAGAAGAGCTATTGCAGCTGGAAGAACCGAGCAGTACCTAGCAACCGCTAGAAGAGCTATTGCAGCTGCAAGATACGAGCAGTCCCTAGCAACCGCTAGAAGAGCTATTGCAGCTACTCCATGCTCTTTAGCATCCTCTCACTGCGGCCAGGAAACCCTTAGCCGTCAGTCGATTGGTCTTGTGAGTCCGCTTGACCAGCAGTGAGAAAATCCATCCCGTGTACATTGCACGACGTACACACACCACCCTTCCTACCCACCGTCCGTCCGTCACCCCAGGTCGCCTGGTGACAGACAATCCCGTACTTATCTATATATTTATATATTGTTCGAACCCTATGGTTAGGGCTAGGGCAGTAGGGACACGTCAGGTAGGGTAGGGCCAGTAGGTACACATAAAGCTAGGTACACACACATACACACACGCACTAACTAGGATACACGCACAAGGGGTCCAGATACAGATACATACGATTAGGAAACTAGGGATAGGTTATTGTAGGGGTAGGTGTTAGGGGTAGGTTTTATCCCCTTTCGGTGAATGTATCTGGTGACTGCACGCCCGCGTACACGCCTCGCGTAGGGTAAGGTGCCGGTTACCAGGTGCGTTTACATTTGGTCCTTCGAGTTTTTTTTTGGTTTCGCGACGGGACACCAATCGCGCCCCGTTGGGAAATCGAACCAGTAAAAATCGCGCTCCTCTTGTCCCCGTAGGTTGACTGACTTACAAAGACGTATTACCACCAACTACCGCGCTGCGATTTTCTCAACCAAGCAGCTACGGAACGTTCAACAGATTGAATATACCTACAGGAAAAGGAAGCAACGAAACAAAACACTATGGAAAATATGGACATTGAAGAAATCAATCGTATTATCAGAAGCCAAGAGGCGGACTACAACGAAATCAAACGAATACTTACAAATCTTAAAAAAGACCCAAATACAAGAAAAACCGACAAGTACATTAACGAACGGAGGGCTCGACTCACAGAAATACTCAACAGAACTACTACCAATCACGAGTTACTTAGAAATCAACAAGTACTAGTTGATCATAAGTACATTACTACAAGTTACTACGAATCCATCAAGTCACTCGTCAATCAAACTATGGAAAACTTAGCAAAATGCGAGAAGCGACTACAGTTGCTAGGCAAACTATACGAACCACAAGACATCGAAGAAAATGAATGTGAAGATGCGAACTCACCTAAAATCTTCATTCAACTCTATCGTATCACACAAATGCAGAAGAAACTACAAACAGCTACACAAGCGTTAACAGAAGATAAACCCGTATGGTACTGGGAATCACTGGCGAAAAATATAGAGAAGCAATGGCAAGACATAGATGAAACTCACCTACTCATTCTAATGGAAGACAGCACCTTAGACCATAGCTACTTTCGAGATAACTTGTTTGAAAAAACGCAAACAGACTACGATGTAATCATTGAGCGTATTACCGCTAAAGCAAGTAACACAAAAAGAGTGGGGAACAGTGAGCACAAAGGTAACCTGCCAAGAATAATTATTCCGGTTTTCAACGGCCACTATGAGTCATGGAATTCATTCTACGACTTATTTCTAAAAATTATACATGAAGATACGTCATTATCAGCGACAGAAAAAATGCAGTACCTTAAGACACACGTACGAGGCGAGGCTTTAATGCTCATCAAGCACTTGACAGTTTGTGAGGCGAACTACGATGCAGCCTGGACGCTACTTAACAGAAGATATAGAAATGAAAGAATTATAATAGCGAAGCACGTAGATAACATTCTCAATATAGCAAAGATAAATCACGCCACTGCAGCCAACTTAAAAAGTCTACATGATACGATAAACCAAAATATAGAAGCTCTTCGACGTCAAAACATAGACACAACTACATGGGACCCCATCCTGGGGAGAATTCTCAGTAGAGTGTGGGACTCTGAAACAAACGAAAAGTATGAACAACAATTAACCGAACCTAACAAGCCACAAAAGTTTGATGAGATGATGGAATTCCTAGAGAAACGATTCCAATGCTTACAGACAACAACTACGATAAGCAAACAAACAAAAACAAATTACAAGACAAGATACGACACACCAGGCCCATACAAGAGGTCAGACAACAATCATTGTTGGTATTGTAACAAAAAACCATACCATACCATATACCAATGCATACAATTTAAACAACTATCAGTAGAAGAACGATACAAGGCAGTTAAAGAGAAAGGAATATGCAGGAATTGCTTGGCGCACAGCCAATCAGAAGAATGTATGAGTACAAAGACTTGCCAACACTGTGGAAGGTTAGGACACCATTCCTACCTACACCAAGAAAACCACAAGCCAACTAGATATACGAAGAGCGAAAAAGCCAGTACATCTAAGAATACAACTACAACTAGAACAAACAATATGCATACAAATACGACAACGACACTACCAAAAACTACGCTACTAGCTACAGCGCTAGTAAATGTCAAGTCAATCGATGGTACAACCCAATTACTAAGAGTACTGTGTGATCAAGGCTCAGAAGCGTCTTTTTGCACGGAAACAGTAGCTCAACTACTAGCTTACCCGAGGAACAGAACACACGTTGAAGTAACGGGGATAGCTGACGAAAAACCCAAAATAGCGAATTACTCCATTGAAGTGAAATTACAACCAAGATTTCCGAGTGAATTCAAGCTAATAACTACACTAATAATACTTCCAAAACTAACTGGTGCCATACCGAGTACCAATATACCACAATTAGAGGAAAGGCAGTTAGAAAACAAAATGATAGCCGATCCAACTTACAATAAAAGAGGCCCAATCGACGTAATATTGGGAGCTCAAGACTATAGCAAACTACTACTACAAGGGCTATACAAGATTAATGACGACATAATAGCCCAAGACACACATTTTGGATGGGTTCTATCCGGGTTCGTCAGTAGCCACACTACAGATAGAATGAAAGTTACTACTATGACATCAAGAACGAACGAAATAGAACAATTAACCAAATTCTGGGAATTAGAAGAAATTCCAGCCAATCACGAACTATCTAGCGATGACCAACAATGTGAAGACTTTTACAAGACAACAACTACCAGAAATATAGATGGGTCCTACACTGTGAGACTTCCATTCAAAAATCCAGACGTAGATTATGGAGACTCACGAAAGAAAGCGGCGGCTAGACTACTACAATTAGAAAGAAGGTTTGCCAAAGACAAAACACTACAAGAAAGATACCAAGAGTTTCTAAACGAATACTTAGAAATGGGTCACATGAGGAAAGTACCTAAAGTAGACTATTACCAAGGAAAGTACTACATTCCTCATCAACCAGTGATTAAAGAAGAGTCATTAACTACAAAACTAAGAGTGGTATTTGATGCTTCGAGTAAATCAAGCACAAATATTAGCTTAAATGAGAATATGTTGACAGGACCAAGACTACAATCAGACTTAACTACAATACTATTACGATGGAGAAGACATAAAATTGTTTTTATGGCAGACATTGAGAAAATGTATCGTTTTATAAACGTAAATGAAGAAGACCTGCCATATCAACGAATCCTATGGAGAGAGTCTCCAAAACATCAAATCGATGAATATGAACTAACCACCGTTACATACGGAACTGCATCGGCACCATACTTAGCAGTCAAAACTTTGCAACAACTGGCTATAGATGAACGACAGAAGTATCCTAATGCAAGCGAAATAACGTTACAAGATTTCTACGTCGACGATGTTCTCTCGGGGGCCAGGTCTGTAGAAGCAACAAAGAAGTTACAAAACGAATTGATACAGTTGTTAAGAAGAGGTGGATTTAATCTAAGGAAATGGTCATCAAACAGTGAAGAATTATTAAATAACATACCAAAAGAAAAACAAGAGGATAAGATGTTAAAAATTCCACTGGACGAAACAAGAAAGTCGTTAGGAGTTCTATGGTCACCAAAAGAAGACAGTTTCCAATTCCAAATCACGATAAACAAAAAAGAGAATCCAACAAAAAGATTCATCCTGTCAGAAATTGCAAAGCTTTTTGATCCACTGGGCTGGCTTGCACCAGTTATAATAACCATGAAACTGATAATGCAAGAACTATGGACTAAAGGCCTAGACTGGGATCAGATTGTAGATAACGTAACCAAAGACAGATGGATTGGATTACAAGACCAGATGAAAATGTTAGAAGCAATTTCAATACCAAGATGGTGTCATATCACAGATGAAACTAAAGTTGAGTTACACGGCTTTTGTGATGCATCGGAAAAAGCATACGGGGCCGTGGTATACTGTCGAGTGCAAATCAATGAAAACTCGTACGAAGTTACACTATTACAAGCAAAATCAAAAGTAGCACCGCTGAAACAAAAGACAACACTACCAAAACTAGAACTATGTGCTGCACTGTTACTCGCCCAACTTATGGAGAAGATCATAACAACAATGAAATTTACAAACACAGAAGTTTATTGTTGGACGGACTCAATGATTACATTAGGCTGGGTCAAAGGTGAAGCTACAAGATGGAAAACGTTTGTAGCCAACAGGGTAGCTGAGATACAAAAATTATTACCACAAGCAAAATGGAATCACGTCATAACGTCAAATAACCCGGCGGACGTAATTTCGAGAGGAATAGAACCAAATAAATTTCACAACTTTACACTATGGTGGAATGGCCCAACATGGTTAAAAACCAAAAATCTGCCAATAACTAAAACTATCCCTGAAATATGTGAAGAGATAAAAAAAACCGTTCACATTAACTTAGCAACAACCACCGAACCACAGAATGAAATATGGGAGAGATTTTCAAGTTTCCAAAGAATGGTACGAATACTGTCATACTGCTTCAGATTTAAGAATATGGAAAAAAGCACAGAACCCTTACGTTGTGATGAATTAGCTATTACAACAAACAAAATAATAGCACTAGTACAACAACAAGTTTTTCAAAAAGAGTACAAAACATTAACAAAAGGGATATCACTAGAAAAAAATAATAGACTAACAAGCTTAGATCCATTTATAAATCAAGAAGACAAGATAATGAGAGTCGGAGGAAGACTTCATAATTCAAACCTTCCATATAACCAAAAACATCCTATACTACTACCAAGCGATCACCACGTCACATGGATAATAATTCACGATGCTCACATGAAAACCTTACATGGAGGAAACATGTTAACTTTAGCCTACATACGACAAAGATATTGGATATTAGGAGGAAAGAAAAGAATAAAGAGTTACATATCCAAATGTGTAAAATGCATACGATACAAAGCAACAACCCTACATCAAAAAATGGGCACATTACCAAAAGCCAGAGTAACCGAATCATACCCATTTAGTCACACAGGTGTTGATTTTGCTGGTCCTGTACAAGTAAGAGCAATGAAAGGAAGAGGACACAAGTCGTACAAAGGATACATTGCAGTATTTGTTTGCCTAGCAACGAAAGCAATACACTTGGAACTAGTAGGTGATTTATCAACCGAGTCCTACATAGCCGCAATGCAAAGGTTCACATCAAGAAGAGGTCCAGTTTCACACATGTACAGCGATAATGCAACTAATTTTGTGGGAGCTGCCAACCACCTTTACAAAGAAATACTGGAAATAACTCAGTCAAATGAATTCCAACAGACAATAACTACGATAGGAACACAATGGCATTTCATACCACCTTCGTCTCCTCACTTTGGCGGAATTTGGGAAGCGGGAGTAAAATCCATGAAGCACCACTTACGCAGAGTGATAGGAGAACAAACATTAACCTACGAAGAATTGATAACATTCCTGTACCAGATCGAAGCATGCCTTAACTCGAGGCCGTTATGCGCACAAAGCGAAGATATAAATGACAACGTAGTGATCACACCAAGTCATTTCCTAATAGGACGAGAGGCAGTAGGAATACCAGATCCCCTGGCAAATATTAGCACTGATCTACTACTCAGGTGGAAACAGATTCAAAAGATGAAGAGAGATTTTTGGAAAAGCTGGACACACGATTATTTACATCAATTACAACAGAGATACAAGTGGAAAACAAACAACGAAAACTTAACGATCGGAACATTAGTACTAGTGAAAGATGAAAACATAAGTCCCAGCAAATGGCCACTGGCAAAAGTAAAAGAAATACATCCGGGCAATGATGACCTCACAAGAGTTGTAACCCTACAGAAGTCCTCTGGTTCAACTCAAAAACGTGCAATACATAAACTTGTTCCTCTACCAATCAATGAAAACGACAGCGGCACTAAACCAAGTAATACGAGTACAACAGTACAATCAAATGTTATCGTAAAACAGAATAAACGACAAACCAGGAGTCATACATATAAAAAGGGATGGCAATGGTTCACGTTCCTGATTATATGCCTACAACTATTTGCCAACGTAACATCAACCTATACAATGATTAAAATAAAACCAGGATTTTATGTAGAACAGATCGGGACTGCATGCATTGACAGAGGAGTCTTTAGAATAGAGACAAACTTCGAAAAAGAACAGATTGAACAAAACCTTAGACAAATAAAGAAAGCAGTGACACAGTTCGACGACCTTTGTGAAATAGCAAAAAATACAACAAAAATGCGACACATTGTGAACAATTCCACCACTACTTAAAAGAATCCGAGTCAAAGTACGAAAGAACAAAAGAATACCTAATGGAAGCAAACCAAACCAAAAGAAAGAAGAGAGGTATATTAGGACAGATATTAACATCAGTTTTTGGCGTAAACGACGAGGTCTACAGGGACATAGATAGCCTGAACAAAAACCAACAACAACTAATCGAAGCTGCAAATCAACAAACGAAGTTTATGATATCAACGGTATCACATAAGTTAATGAGACAGAAAATAGAATCACGAAAAAACTACAAAAATTTCAAACAAAACTAAACCAGGTCATACAATTTATACATGAAACAGATTATTGGTACCAAGCAGTCATCAGAAACAGTGTAAATATACATATAATAGAAACGTATCAGTTAGCAAATGATTACATAACTGAAATAACAGAACATTACGCTGGATTATTAGATGTATACCTATCGAAATCAAGTGTATACAGCATTTTGACTCCAAAGAACGTCAGTAACCTAATTTATACGGCAAATAACAAACTTCCTAGTAACTTAAAGATAGTACAACGACAACCGCTAGAAACAAAAATGGCGGAAAACGAAACACACATCCAAGTGTACGCCTACTTTCCGATACAGGACACAACAAAATACACAATGATCTATGTCACAGCGGTTCCTGAAAAAACACGGGACCAGCTATTCCAAACCGTCGAAATACAAAAATCATACATTGGCGTAGACTATAACAACGAACAGTATTTTGACTTAGATCATGAAGAATTTACAAGTTGCCTACAAAGTATGAGTACATACGTCTGCTTTCCTAGTGCCGTGAAGAACATGCAATCAAATGATAATTGCATTGTTAACCAGCTCTTCAAAAACCAAACACAAACGAGGTGTCAATCAAAAACGTTCGACATAACTAACAAACTGTTATGGAAACAACTGCATATGCAAAATACATGGTTATTCATAGCTAAAGACCGTAGTTTGACATCGATCATATGTGACGGACAAAGAGAGGAAATTGAACTGCGGGATGTTGGAGTAATACGGATTGCCGACAACTGTATTATAAAGACAACTAATAACATATTAGCTGCAAAAAGAACAATCTCAGTTCAAACCGTAGCGTCATTTTCAAAACCAATCGACTTCTCTATATCCACCTATAATAGCACTGGCACCATATTTAATGTAACCAAAGACGAAGTTATAGAGAGTTCACAAGATATTCTCGACAATGTAGTCAAATCCGAAAATAACTTACAAACTAAACTAGACAATACAATCTGGACCCAAGTTACTTCTCACATTTACATAACTACTACAGTAGGAGGTATAGTAGTAGTTACTATAATTTTATTAATATTATTTTGTGTTCCTCAGATCACGAGGGGCATAAGGTCACTGGTACAGCTACAGCACCACGACAACAGACCTGCAGCTGACGAGCCAGCCAGCCAACATCACGACCCAGTCTACAGCCAGGTAGCACCCAGAAAACCAGCCAGAAGACAACAAGATCCCTCGAACACTGACGGAATAGAACTGTACCAACTGGAGTCCTGCCCTGGAGAGACGCCAGAATGTTCAACTCATTGAACAATAATTTTACTTTAATATAAACTATACAATATATACACTAGGATAAATTTAAAGATTAATAATAATTTGTAATATGTAAAAATAATAATTTCTTAACTAAATACTTATATTAAAATAATAAATGTAAACAAGCCAAGTCGCATGACAAACTGTATGTTTTAAATTAAATCTAGGTCACAAAGTAAACACAATTTTTGATGATTAATATTATTTTGGCAATAGGTAGGTAACACACGGCTGCACATCGACAGCACACTATTATAATATTTATTGATAAGTCATCAAAACTAAAATGTATATAATGTAAGAAATTTGTGAATAAATTAATTGGAATCAAGAACTGAGTCGAGTATCACTCCTCCTCCCAAGAAGATCGAGCAGTGCCTAGCAACCGCTAGAAGAGCTATTGCAGCTGGAAGAACCGAGCAGTACCTAGCAACCGCTAGAAGAGCTATTGCAGCTGCAAGATACGAGCAGTCCCTAGCAACCGCTAGAAGAGCTATTGCAGCTACTCCATGCTCTTTAGCATCCTCTCACTGCGGCCAGGAAACCCTTAGCCGTCAGTCGATTGGTCTTGTGAGTCCGCTTGACCAGCAGTGAGAAAATCCATCCCGTGTACATTGCACGACGTACACACACCACCCTTCCTACCCACCGTCCGTCCGTCACCCCAGGTCGCCTGGTGACAGACAATCCCGTACTTATCTATATATTTATATATTGTTCGAACCCTATGGTTAGGGCTAGGGCAGTAGGGACACGTCAGGTAGGGTAGGGCCAGTAGGTACACATAAAGCTAGGTACACACACATACACACACGCACTAACTAGGATACACGCACAAGGGGTCCAGATACAGATACATACGATTAGGAAACTAGGGATAGGTTATTGTAGGGGTAGGTGTTAGGGGTAGGTTTTATCCCCTTTCGGTGAATGTATCTGGTGACTGCACGCCCGCGTACACGCCTCGCGTAGGGTAAGGTGCCGGTTACCAGGTGCGTTTACAGTGATGTAGTGATGTGTTTAAAGGAAATAAATATCACATTTAATCGCAGGAAAGATCGCGGGCGCAGCTAGAGTGCTGTTAGAGTAGACGGGGACATTAACAAAGACTACGTTTAAAAATTCTGTAAAATGTTTTACTTTGAAATATTATATTTATTCGAGTTTTCATGTTTTAAAAGGGATCGCCTTTGTGAATATTTTTTCACTAATTTAAATTTCTTTGCTTGTGTTTTTATTTTGACACTTCCCTGTAAAAGTCACCGCCCACTGGATTATTATTTTTAGCATTTTAAGCAGTTTTGAATGTTATTACATGTTTGGGATATCACTACATAGTATAAAATAAAGTCGCTTTCTCTGTCCCTATTTCCCTTTGTATGCTTAAATCTTTAAAACTACGCAACGGATTTTGATGCGGGTTTTTTTAATAGATATAGTGATTCAAGAGGAAAGTTTATATGTAAAATACATGCATAATATAGCCGTGCGAAGCCGGGGCGAGTCGCTAGTAATATATAAAAACCAGTTAACTAGATACCGAGTTTCATCGCAATCATTCCAGTACCCAGTCCAGTACCCGGCTTCGCACGGCTGTATTATGCATGTATTATATCTAAAAACCTTCCTCTTTAATCACTCTATCTATTAAGAAAACCGCATCAAAATCCGTTGCGTAGTTTTAAAGATCTAAGCATACAAAGGGACATAGGGACGGCGAAAAGTGACTTTATTTTATACTATGTAGTGATTAGGATTTTATTATCAAAACCTTTGTATTTTTTTCTTGAATAAGTATATTTAGAATAGAATAGAATAGAATAGAATAGAATATTTCTTTTAAAGGAAATGGTTGTTTTTCTCGAAATAGAAATAGAAATTATATACAAGTCTTAACCAATTCTGAGGGATGTAGCTAATTCGTATCTTTGTTAAAACGTAAGGTACCTTTTGATTTGAAAAAAAGATTAGGTCAACTGCGGTCTCTTTTCTTATTTTCCGTTACAAATTTATGATGTCACAAATTACAAATTACATTTAATTTTATGCTGACGTTCGCATTTGGTTTTTTCAAATGAGATCCCCAAACTGTTCTAATAGTTTTTTTTGACGTGATAACGTCTTAATAAATCAATGAACACCGTACTGCACTCACAAAAAAGTGTGACGTCACGCTCACGTTACGGGAACGTGAGCGTTATTGACAAGCCAAAGCAACGTATTATCGTTGCTATAGTTACCATCAATGTTTTCTTATGACGTTATCACGTAAAATTGATCGTTCGTAAATCGACTTTACAGACAACTATTTTTTTATTTGCAAATTCCACGTCAAAAAATCGCCCGACTAATAATTAGTCGGGCGACTTTTATGACGTGAAATAAAGCTTAACCGAAAGCAACTATTATTGTGCTTTCGGTTAAGCTTTAGCTAAAACTTCAAAATACCACTAAGTTTTCGTATCCTCGTAAATTTCTCTTTCAAAACTGAAACTCATGACAAGAAACAAACTTTATCCACTTTCTTTCAGTAATTGGACAGCTAGTTTTGTTGAATTGCAATTTTATTCTATTGACGAAACTTCAAAAATAGTTAGTTCTGTGACAACAAGTAAAAATATAAATATTCAGGTCAGGGTTTCGTCACCGGCTCGGCACATGTACCTACTCGTATTTGTATCAAACATACACATTTCAACGACAAAAGATATTATGAGAAATCGTAGTATCTGATTTTACTAGGTACGTTTACAAATTGACTTTTAAATTGAATTTAAAACGTTTACAAATTGACAATTGTTTTTCTAAGCTAAGTAGTATTATTATGTGAATTGAAAACCTTCTTTTTTATTAAGTCGGTTAAAAAAACCTAAAAATTCTGATCCGGTACCGTTCCTCGTATGCTCAGATAAAGTAAGACCTTTAGAATTATTGTAATTTTGCTGTATTTTCGATATAATAAATTATAAGAACATGTTTGCTAAAGCTCTCGGAAGTCAAACCATTGCCAGACTTCGAGAGAACTGTCGAATTTTAAATGAAATATTACTGTATAGCAACGCCCCGCGGTTTTATACGCGTTAGTGTCTTTTTAGAAGTGATATTAATTTCTTACATACACAGAATCCTACTAATATTATAAATTTGAAAGTTTGTGTGTGAGTGTGTGTGTGTATGTGTGTTTGTTACTCCTTCACGCAAAAACTACTGGACCGATTGCGATGAAACTTGGTATCTGTGGAGACCTGGGTTAACACATAGGCTACTTTTTATCCCAAAATTCCCACGGGATCAAAATCCCCAATAGTTACTACACACAATAGTTTAGTACTACGAAGTTTAACAGTCTTTTTTACCCCTTACGAGGTTGAATTCCCAAAGATCCTTTTTTAGTGCTCGCCTACGTTCTAAAAGAAACCCCATGCGTAGTTACAGACTTGTAGCTCTTGTAGTTTCAATGATTTCTAAATGAGTCTTTTTCTCTTTCTTATAGGCATATACTACGACAACCCAGTTGGTACATCGGTCAAAATGCTGGACTGCCAAACACATGGTTGCGGGTTCGATTCCCGCCTCAGACATGTATTTATGCTTAGATATTTGTCTGTGATCTGGTTGTTTCTATGTATTATAAGTATATATTTACAAAATAATAGTATATAAAATAGTATATCTGTTGTCTAGCACCCATAACACAAGTTTAGTTACTTAGCTTGGGGTTAGATGGCGATGTGTGGAATGTCGTGAAATATTTATTTATTATTTATTTTATATACATTTCACTTCACTGTGCACTAACGTTTCTTTAATGTATTTATTTATTTTCGAATAAATTATAAGAAATTGTTTGCTAAAACTCTCGAAAGTCGAACCATTGCCAGACTTTCAAAGAACTGTCGAATTTTAAATGAAATATTACTCTATTTCACTTCGCTGTGCACTACCTCTCTCTTTCACAAGAAAATAGCTTAATATTTTGTGACTGTCTCTCCAACAAATAGCGAAACAGAATTGGTCTGACGCGAATCGTTTTCTGAAGACAACGACATTGTTCAACTTTGATTTTTCAATTTCTATTTTTGTTGTAAAAACCTTTTTGGAAATAAAATTCAGACGAGTTTTAGAAGCTTTTGTAAGTGGTTAGACATGTGATTTAACTGGCAATTTGCAGATACTGAAATGTATTTTTAAATTGAGATTTTTTTTTTTGATTCGGAGTATTTGAAATCTTTATTTTTAAGCACGCTTAAATCGCTGTCATTCTGTAGAAAATTACAAAACCTAGGGCGGTTTGCGTTAGATCATGTTAAAACTTTGAGCTAAATGTAGTTACTTAACATGTAATATTAAATTCTATTTCAATAACCACAGGGTTCATTATTATCTAATCAGTTTGACACTTTGATCAATCAAAAATCATCTTTGGTTAATCACAAGGGCCCCCCAAAACCCTTGTATGTCTCAGGCAATACAACGGCCTGTATTATAATGAATTAAACTTACTAACTGCTATATAAATTAACTAGATTGGATGTTAAGCCAATGTTATTTTGGTTAAGCTTAAATCGTTGTTATTCTGTAGAAAATGACAAAACCTAATCCCGATAAAATTGTCCCGACAACGGCAAAACTTAAATATTATTAGATCTTAAAACCCTATTTATAAATCCAGACGTGAAGAAGCGAACGGCGGCTAATCGCGGTCCTATTCTGGAATCGGTGGAGACAATTGCGATACGAATTCGATGTGAAATCAAAGACTACGTTAAAGAAATTCCATCTTAAAATTACTAGGAGATCCGACATAGAATTTTAGAAAGTCTTTGGGCTTTTGGAATTGTACGTAGTTGGTATTTTACGTAATTATTTCTACTTATAATACCACAAAACCTCGAGTTGGAGTTTCCCGTAAGTATGTGGTTTTTTGCGTCGAAAGGTACCAAAATGCACTCATCTACAAACAGTTCACACAACGTCATTAAAAAATAAAAATAAAAGTAAAAACAAAAAATATACTAAAACGCTTATTTCCAAAAAAAGTAGGTAGGTTATTTGGATGTTGAACTGGGTGATGGAGGGTTCTCTCAGCAATGATTTGAATTGACAACATATAACTGCATTTTTGAGTCAAGATTGTACATAAAAGCCGTATGTCCAGCCAATTTTCATACATGTGCGTCCACCGCAAACTATGCCAGCTAATCTACGTAAAACAGTATTATAATATTACGTCCATGCGTAAAACTGAACAACTGTGAGCTAAGCTAAACTATACTAACTTACTTAAGTCGGCTACACACTTTCGCTCCTGACTGTACGTTATCATTAAGTAAAATTTAAAATTCTGGACCATTGGAACGTAGTCAATTTTTGTTTACGTTCGAAAGGCCCAATATCGATTCAATATGGGCAATTTAAAAGTAAACCTACCTATCTAAGACCGACACAAGCGATTTCGAAGTTAAGCATTTTTCGTCTAAAAATAGAATTATTCCAATCTATTTCGATTTGTCCCTTTTAGCAACGACAAATCAAGCTTGGAGACAAATCAAACTATTTTGTTTGTCTCCATATGGGGCCAAAATTCCCCAAAAAGGGAAGTCCAAAATTCACAACTGCCGCCTGCCGCCAAAACACACTAGCTGGCAGAAAAACTTGGATATAGAGGATTTATCCAAGCAGGATGAATGCCATAAGCTATGAAGATAAGGGGCCAAAGCATGGTGACAGATTGAAATAATTCTAAAAATGCATCTTAGCCTTGTAAATTGGTGAAAACATATAAATTATCGCCTAACACCAGAATAAACTCCCACATATAGGTCAGATATTCCTGAAGCAGTGACACGCGGAAACGGGTGACGCAGTGATGCCATTGACAAACTTTCTAATTAAGTCTATGTTAGTCTCTGGTTATGTGTGTTTATTTCGTTTTTAGGGTTCCGTAGCTAAATGGCAAAAAACGGAACCCTTATAGATTCGTCATGTCTGTCATTCTGCCAGAGACGGAAAGATGAAAATTGGTGAAAAAACCAAAAAAGATGCTATTTTCTTTGATTTACCACACTATGTTTGTTTCCAAGTATTGATTTCTATCAGCAAGACTATCCATTGGTATAAAAATATAGGATGATTTTTTTTTTCAAAATCAACAGGTTCGATTCCCGGCTATGGTAATGACTTTTTCAAAAATCTATTGATGCAGTTTTAGTTTTTATCAAAATCGGGCACGCAACTCCTTTAAGCATTTTTCGCTATTTCCTATAGTTTAGGATATAGCCCTGAAGGCCCACATAAAAAATTCACCCTGTAAATAAATTTTGTGTCAAGTTGTTTGTGCGCGATGGACTCCTAAACTACTTAACCGAGTTTAATTAAATTTGCCCACCGTGTGCAGTTTGATCCAACTTGAAAGATAGGATAGCTTACAGCTTATTTTATCCCGATATTTCCACGGGATCGGGAATTACGCGGGTGAAACCGCGGAGTGTAGTTATAACCTATAAAACTCCCTTTGACAACAAACGTCAAAGGGTGTAAGTACAAAATTGCAAATTCTGAGGTTTTGAATTTAGAACTCTCTTTGACAATTCGAGTGAGGATTCAACCAATCGGCGGCCTTTCTCCGTTGCCACAGTCAAAGCGTATGTTATACGCTTGGAAAACGTATGGGTTTTATTACTATCATGAAAAAAATAAGAATTTTTAATATACGAATACCTTAGCCAAGGTATTTTTTCATTTTTAGGCTTCCGTACCTTAAAAATGTAAAACGGAACACTTATAAGATAGAGTGATCTTATAAGTGTTCCGTTTGTCTGTTTGTCAGTCTGTGGTTTTATTAATTTTATTTTTATAGTCTGCCTGTGATCATAGAACGTTTTAAACCGACTTCAAAAGAAGGAGGTTTTCAATTAAACGGTTATTTAATTGGTGAATCGGAGTTACGATGCTTGTGACGTGTTTACACGGTTGTCAGAACAAACAAAACATATTTTTTTAAGTTTTTTAAGAAATTATTTGTATTCACAAAACAATATTTTTCTACTTAATGAAAGCTTGATTAGAAACAAAATTATTCAAATACTAGCTGCCGTGGAAATATCAAAATAAAAAATGGTTGTCTGTAAAGTCTGTTTCCGGACGATAATTTTACGTGATAACGTCATAAGAAAACATTGATGGTAACCATGGCAACGATAAAACGTTGTTATAGTTACCTTGTCAATAACATGAGGCGTTCCAGTAACGACGCGTGACGTCACACTTTTTTGAGATTGCAGGTGTTCACCAATTTATAAAACGTTATCACGTCAAAAGTAGCATATAGCCTTTCTCGAAAAATGGACTATCACTAGAATTCATTTGTTTATTTACATGTTATTTTGTCACTGATACTCGTATCAAAGTTTTTAAAAAACCTTTCAGTTACTCTTTTTAACCGCAGGTAAGTACAAAAAAGAGGTAAAAAATTATAATCACTACATAATATAAAATAAAGTCACTTTTCGCCGTCCCTATATCCCTATGTCCCTTTGTATGCTTAGATCTTTAAAACTACGCAACGGATTTTGATGCGGTTTTTTTAATAGATAGAATGATTCAAGAGGAAGGTTTATATGTATGATACATGCATAATATAGCCGTGCGAAGCCGGGGCGGGTCACTAGTACCTTATCATACTAGTAATGTACCCAGACCAATTTGGTAAAAAATTTTTTTAATAAAATATTTAAAAAAAAACTCGACTTTTGTCCCCATAACTTACAGACGGCTGAACCGATTTCGATCAAACATAGCTAAGAACACTCCTGACTAAGAAAATAAACAGAACCAAAATCGTTCATCCGTTCGGGAGCTATACGATGCCACATACAGACACACAGACACATCTTTATTAGTCGCGTCGAGAATCAAAAACGTCACAAATCAATGACAAATTATGATCGAAATACGGGAATTCCCGGTCCGGTAACAAAGATCTAAACCGACATTCCAGCTCTTAAACTAAATTTAAAAATACCCACAAAATCGTGATTCATTCCACGCAACTGTCAAATTAAAACATACTCACGTCAAATTCAATCCAATCGAACCAACACAAACTGTCAATCACAATTCTTAATTCAAATTAGAACACAATTCGAAACTAGAAAAAAATTCAACACTATTTCTTTGAAAACGCACGAGCTTTTTTATGAGCGAACGAGACGTGCGTCCGCCTCGGCTGCCGCGGTCGTACTGACTCGAAATAACTGAAATTCACTGAAATTCAAGGTGTTCAGTTTTAGACCGAGATAGAACTATCTAATGTCTATCTTTCTCGTTTTTACTCGTTAGAAGAGTCGGTGCAGCAGTTTTTTAATACAAAAGCTTTTTCGCTTTTAGCTTTTGATTGAAAATTAAGTCTGATAAATGAAAACAGTTGTGGTAAGCTTTTAGATTATTTTTAATTGTTTTTTATAGACTAAAGTTAGAGCAACAAGATTATGCGAGCTGTGTTTTGCAACTTACCTCTTTAGTTGGGGCTTCTACCCTCTCAACTTAGTCGACCACGTCCAGAGGAAAATATGACTGAAGCCAACTAAGCTGCGGGTTTCATCACGATATTTTCCTTCACCGCGACCGTAAGAACATTTCGTGGATTCGAAACCACGATCTTCGGAATGAAAGTCAAGATATCTACCACTAGGCTAACAAGATGGGTAAATAAGTATTAATAAATATTACAGGACATTCCACACATCGCCACCTAACCCCAAGCTAAGTAACTAGACTTGTGTTATGGGTTCTAGACAACGGATATACTACTTATATACTTTTCTTTTGTAAATATATACTTATAATACATAGAAACAACCAGACCACAGACAAATATCTTAAGCATAAAATAATACTTGTCTGAGGCGGGAATCGAACCCGCAACCCTGTGTTTGGCAGTCCGGCATGGTGACAATTGCGCCAACTGGGTCTTCAAAGTATATACTTAACTACCATCGCTCTGCGATTTCACTCGTGTAACTCCCGATCCCGGTCCCGGATCCCGATCCCGATCCCGGAATAGATAAACACTTTATTTGTACAACACACAAAACATTTAAAAAAAACAAAGAGTACAAGAAAGCTTATTAAATTGTACAAACAGGAAAGGAAAGTAGGAAGGTTGTAGGAATACCTATAGGGATAAAAAGTAGCTTAGGTTACTCCCAATGAATCAATGTATTCTAATGCCAAGTATCATCAAAATCAGTCCAGTAGTTTCGGTGCCTATTTGTTACAAACAATAATCGTAACCGATTGAAGAGTTTTCTGATGAGAAGGTGGTTTCAGATATTCCATTTATCGGTAACTATTAGTTTATGGCCCAATTCTACTGGTGGAAAACGAAAACTGAGCAATTTGCTGCACTCTCGAGGTGCAATTCTGTTCATCACTCCGAAGATCCTCATCAGATCTTCATTCAATTTTTATGGGACCACCTCTGAGTTATCCCCTTTCATACAAAAAAAGATTTTTCCAAATCGGTCCAGGCGTTTTCGAGTAATCGGCGAACATACATAAAAAAAAAAATATATATATACGCGACGAATTGAGAACCTCCTCCTTTTTTGAAGTCGGTTAAAAAATCAAAAAATCTTTCCTCTTCATGGATAGTACGTTTTTAAATCATTATCCTTACTGAAAAATACTCAAAAAGTCCGTGGTCGTTTCGTGGATACTTTAATTTAAACAAACAGGGTTAAAAACCTTTATTTGGCGTCGGTTAAAAATACATAACTTCACTTTAAATACTCCTGCAAGCTTAGTTTAATTGCATTCCCTACTAAGTTTAAATCACTACATAGTATAAAACAAAGTCGCTTTTTCTGTCCCTATATCCCTATGTATGCTTAAATCTTTAAAACTACGCAACGGATTTTGATGCGGTTTTTTTAAATAGATAGAGTGATTCAAGAGGAAGGTTTATATGTATAATACATGTATAATATAGCCGTGCGAAGCCGGGGCGGGTCGCTAGTCTTACTATAAAGCTTAAAGCTGTAAACAATTTGAAAGCCGATACGAAGCCGCATTGAGACCACAAAATACTTTACGTAAATCTAAGGATTTTCACTAAAATATAAGGTTGGCAAATGTGTTGGGGAAAATGCAGGAAAATTTCACCAACTTCATCGATCAAGAGGAAAAACTGCTATTATGAGAAAAAGTTTTTTTTTTATATTTTAAATAAATAAATATAAATAAATATTTCAGGACATATTACACATCGCCATCCAGCCCCAAGCTAAGCAACTTAATGCTTGTGTTATGGGTACCAGATAACGGATAAACTACTTATATACTTTTTTTTTTGTAAATATATACATATTATACATATAGGAAACACCCAGAACCAGAAACAAGAATTTATGGTCAGCATAAATACTTGTTCCCGGCGGGAATCGAACCCGCAACCTTCTGCGTCGCAGTCGGGTGTTCGCCCGACGCGCCACAGAGGTCGTCAGAGGTTTGAAACGAAAAATGCGAGCGACTATAACTCACAACCCCCTGAATACCGTTCAGGTGGATTTCCAATTGCGCCACTCGGTCAATTAACATCATAGTTGAATTCAGGGGGTGGCGACTTCAAGCCTCGTCTCGGTTGTAATTTTTGAAAACAGATTTATCCTTTAAATTTTTTATTTTTTTTTGTATATTCCTTAGGTCTAAGAATCGAGCAGTAGGTATTCTATTTTTTTTTCTTTTTTTTTTATTATTTTGTTTATTATTTTTTTACAAAAATATGTCTAGCTTTCTAGCGAATTATTTTAACGAGAAAAGGTACTTTTTAACCGACTTCAAAAAAGGAGGAGGTTCTCAATTCGTCTGTTTGTTGTATTTTACGCGATCATTCGAAGACGGCTCAACCGATTGAGATGATTATTTTTGTGTTCGAAAGATGGTACCCCAGGGGTGGTTCTGATGAGAATCTTCGGAGTGATGAACAGAATTGCACCTCGATCGTGCAGCAGTTCAAACCTAGACAGCAGATAACTTAAAAATAAGTACTTACTTGGAAATCGGACTGGATTAGATTGAATGTTGAGAGGTATACATAAAACATGGTGTCACCCAGTCCGACTTCCAATTAAGTATTTATGTTTAGGTTGTCTGCTGCTTAGTGACCCGAAATAGATTATTTTTCACTTTTCAGTTTTTTTAGTTTTTGTTTTCAGGTTTTTTTTAGTTTTTATTGTTTTCAGGTTTTTTTGAAGTCAGTTTTCAAAATTTCAATTTTTTTTTTATTTAATTTGTGATAATTGGCTCTAATTAACAAAGCAGGTACTGGTTAAGTCAATATTTTTTTAAGAAAAGTGGGCCACGGTCCTTAGACTAGGGGTCGTGGACAAACATTAATTAAATAGCTGGACCACTGGGCTTTTCGAAGTGCCATGGCCCAACTAGTGGTACATAACAGTTGTACCACTACCCCACACAATAAAACAAAGGCAGCTGCAAGGTGGATAGAGTCACGTATAGCTCCGGTAAAAATTCTTCATCTCGGCATACCTACTCGCCAATTTGCCAGACGACGCGATCGTTTAGAAATGAAAACGTAAGGGAAGGTATTCGGTTTGTACATTACTGCTTTTAAGATGTCTGTCTGTCATTTCACTACATAGTATAAAATAAAGTCACTATTCGCCGTCCCTATATCCCTATTTCCCTTTGTATACTTAGATCTTTAAAACTACGCAACGGATTTTGATGCCGTTATTTTTTAGAGTGATTCAAGAGGAAGATTTATATGTATACTACATGCATAATATAGCCGTGCGAAGCCGGGGCGGGTCGCTAATTAATTAATAAACCTTTGTTTGATGACCCAGTTGGCACAATGATCACCATGCCGAACTGCCAAACACAGGGTTGCGGGTTCGATTGCCGCCTCAGACATATGTATTTAATATTTATCCTTAGATATTTGTCTGTGTTCTGGTTGTTTCTATGTATTATAAGTATATATTTACAAAAGAAAAGTATTTATGTAGTATATCCGTTATCTCACCCATAACACAATTAAGGTTCCGCTGGTCGATCGTGTTTTCCATACAAATGAATTTAGAGTGTTATTCATTTATTCTTTATGGAATTTGAAAAAACAAAAGTTTAATCTACATAACAAGTCTATGTCTAGCCCATGTAGGCGACGAAATAGACAAATTATATTTAATTTTATATAATTTAATATAAATACATATAATTTGTCTATTTCGTCGCCTACATGGGCTAGACATAGACTTGTTATGTAGATTAAACTTTTGTTTTTTCAAATTCCATAAAGAATAAATGAATAACACTCTAAATTCATTTGTATGGAAAACACGATCGACCAGCGGAACCTTAAGTCTATTTACTTAGCTTGGGGCTAGATGGCGTTGTGGGGAATGTTCTGAAATATTTATTTATTTGTGTAAGAAAAACCGTGGGGCGCAACTTGTTATCAAAATCCTCCCATATCGTGTATTTTCAGTTCCCAGGAAACTATTGAACCGGGCAGAATTTCAATTTACTATGCATTTAGTTCACTCAGCATAAAGATAATTGGACTTAATATTTTAATAGTAGGATTTAACGGTTCCTATCTATAGAGGTAAAATACATAAAAAAATTAAAGCTACATTTGAACCAAATTTATAATAATTTTGTTTAATCTCATCACTACATCGTATAAAATAAAGTCACTTTTCGCCTGCTCTATGCTTAGATCTTTAAAACTACGCAACGGATTTTCATGCGGTTTTTTTAATAGATAGAGTGATTAAAGAGGAAGGTTTTTAGATATAATACATGCATAATACAGCCGTGCGAAGCCGGGGCGTAACATAATAAAGAAACCATAAAAAGTATACATACGAATTCTATGGATTTCAAAGTTTAAAAACGGGATTCTTTTACTAAGATTCCTCTGTCTGTCTCTCTGCCAGGCTGTATCTCATTAATAGCAAGACGGTTGAAATTTTTACATTATGATGTAGGTATATCTGATGCCGCTATAACAACATACCTATTATAAGTACTAAAAACACAATATAATTGTGCGGAGCACTTCGTGCGTGAGTCCGACTCGCCGCCCGTCGTGACGCAATAGCATGTAGTTATTCATTAAATCATAGGATTTGTGTCAACGAATCATATAATTCGTTTCGGTACCCAAAAAAAATGTACCTATGTATTTTCTGATCATTATAATAATAATCGTTTATTTCTTCCCACTTATAACAAAGAACTCAAGAATTAAAGAGAAACAAGAAAGATGAAAGTGGGAAGCAGGTGTCTGAAATAGGCACTAAAGCTGTGATACCTGGGGCCTTATTCTGCTATTTGACCAACCATTGTCATTATATCGAGACTCTATTGATATTATATCGAGATTGTGACTTTATTTGGTATTCTGCTAAAGTTTTAATAACATCGCAATATAATCACTATGGAGTCTCAATGGTATGGTAATATGTACCTTGCAGGTGTTGCCTAGCAACATGGTATATGTTGCTAAGCAATATACCGTTTTGACAACTATCGAGATTCCATTAAGCCACGCTTGTAGAGCAGAATAAAAAAGTGAGTCAGTGGTGTGTCAGTGGTGTCTCGATAGAATAGTCAACGTTAGCAGAATACCAATTTGACATGTAATGTCATATTTTTGACATTAAATTTCTATTACGATTATATCGACACACTATTCAAACACGATTGTATTAGCAGACTTAGGCCCCAGGTCCCACCCCATGGATCGTTTGACGCCCGCTAAGAAGGAGGCTATGCGCTTAGAAGTTGAGAAGATGCTGGATGAGCATGTGATTGAAGAGTGCGTGTCTGCATGGCTGACCACATTGATTTTGGGGAATTTACAGACAAACAAACGTCATTTATTAGAGCCCTGTATGTTGGTTGGTTTAATTATTCTGTCTAAAACAACTATTAAAATAATGGGACCATGAACCATAAATGGCGTGGTGGTCCAACTATTTTCGAAACAGAAAACCAACCTACACTCTATTGTAATATAATAATTTTATATCTATCTATCATTCAACATGCATTTGTACGTCGTTGATGAGTAAGCGGAATTCAATCAATCATGCAAAATATGACTTAGTCCCATCGGCCCCGCTGGCTCTGCCCCGCTAGCGGGGCAGATGGGAAAAAGTGTTGCATCGGCCCCGCTGAACGCAGACGCGGACGCTAGCGGGGCCGATGAAACAAATTAAGTTTCATTTGCCCCGCTATAGGACTTACTTCCGTCGGGCCCGCTAGCAGATGGGAAAAAGAGATTGATTCATCGGCCCCGCTAGCGTCGGCGTCGGCGTTTTGCGGGGACGATGGGTAGGTACAGATCAAGTTACAAATAGAGGCAATCAATACTTAGGTTGCCGAAAAAGGAATGTCTGTAATTAAAATGGTTTGTATGTTAATCAGTTTTTATTGAGTGCTCAAAATACATAATATTTTAATAATAAAAAATACACACAACAAGAACATCACATAAACATTTTTTAATTTTCATAATCATAGATGATAGTCACACAAATTACATTAATCAGTCTTCATTAATGAACATTAATGCCTAAACTGCTGACAGTTTTGTAAGATGAATATAATATTTTAGGTAAACAACATAACATAAAAAATACAGTATTTGACAAAAAATCAACGAGAGAAAACATTAACATTACAAACTATGTCAGTGTTTCGAGAAAATGTCTACTGGTTATTGGTCCATTTACAAATTTCAAGATCAAGTTATACTATTTAAATAATCAACAAAACAAAAAAAAACACAAAACAAGGACATTACTTAATAACTAGTTTCTTAATTTTTAATAGAGCCAGCCGGGCCGATGGCAGTAAGTCTAAGATAGTACCAAAAAGTTAAATGCAAACTCAATATTTTCTATAATATTCTTATAGAAAGTCATACACTGCTTAATGGGACACATCACTCTTGATACCTTTGCACACTCAAACTTCTAACTTTTAATAGTTTTTTCATAAATGGTCCATCTTAAGAAACTTAAAAAACTTTTTGGTCCAACGCCAAACCTCAACTCAACTCAAGTCAAAACGCGTCTATAGACAGCGCGAAGTCAAATTCATGACAACCGTGTAAACGTGAAATTACTAATTATTGTGTCGCAGTAAAGTAAAGCGAAGTTCGGAGATAGTCACTCTTTAGCTGTTACATATTGTGCAATTCTCAAAAAAAAAAACTGAATTCTGATTTTGATGTGTCCCATAAATTGACATTTGTTTTTTACGTAATATAAACATATTTTGTTCAAGATAACAATTACATAAATAAAAGCACTGAATTATTGTTTATATTCCTGCTCTAATTCTTGTAAAAGTTAGACCATTTATGAAAAAACTATTAAAGTTAGAAGTTTGAGTGTGCAAATGTATCAAGAGTGATGTGTCCCATTAAGCAGTGTATGACTTTCTATAAGAATATTAAAGAAAATATTGAGTTTGCATTTAACTTTTTAGTACTATCTTAGACTTACTCCCATCGGCCCGGCTGGCTCTATTAAAAATTAAGAAACTAGTTATTAAGTAATGTTCTTGTTTTGTGTTTTTTTTTGTTGATTATTTAAATAGTATAACTTGATCTTGAAATTTGTAAATGGACCAATAACCAGTAGACATTTTCTCGAAACACTGACATAGTTTGTAATGTTAATGTTTTCTCTCGTTGATTTTTTGTCAAATACTGTATTTTTTATGTTATGTTGTTTACCTATTAATATTATATTCATCTTACAAAACTGTCAGCAGTTTAGGCATTAATGTTCATTAATGAAGACTGATTAATGTAATTTGTGTGACTATCATCTATGATTATGAAAATTAAAAAATGTTTATGTGATGTTCTTGTTGTGTGTATTTTTTTATTATTAAAATATTATGTATTTTGAGCACTCAATAAAAACTGATTAACATACAAACCATTTTAATTACAGACATTCCTTTTTCGGCAACCTAAGTATTGATTGCCTCTATTTGTAACTTGATCTGTACCTACCCATCGTCCCCGCAAAACGCCGACGCCGACGCTAGCGGGGCCGATGAATCAATCTCTTTTTCCCATCTGCTAGCGGGCCCGACGGAAGTAAGTCCTATAGCGGGGCAAATGAAACTTAATTTGTTTCATCGGCCCCGCTAGCGTCCGCGTCTGCGTTCAGCGGGGCCGATGCAACACTTTTTCCCATCTGCCCCGCTGGCGGGGCAGAGCCAGCGGGGCCGATGGGACTAAGTCCAAAATATTACCTGTTCTGTTAGCAATTTGCCGAATTTAAGTTAATTTTCAACTCTTGTGTGTGACTTTTATTGGTTTATTCAGTGAACAGGTAGAAGGAACAACGTCGAATGTACAGTATGCGTCATAAGTCCACTATCAGGTTGCTACAATCACTACATAGTATAAAATAAAGTCACTTTTCGCCGTCCCTATTTCCCTTTGTACGCTATGATCTTTAAAACTACGCAACGGATTATGATGCGGTTTTTTTTAATAGATAGAGTGATTCAAGAGGAAGGTTTATATGTATAATACATGCATAATATAGCCGTGCGAAGCCGGAGCGGGTCGCTAGTAATACTCTTAACAAGACAAGTATTGGACTTACGACCTTCTTCTAATAGACGTTACACACAAACATAAATACTTGAATTATTAAAAGTACTCAGTGTGATTATTATTTTCAACATTAGCTATGTATTTAGTTGTGTGAGTGGTATAAGCCGCCACCCGCTACACCAACCGACGTGGGTTCGATCCACAGGTTACGTTGTTATAATGTTCAAATAGTGCTGCACAGGATTGTAAACTTTACGGTGGGCAGAGACTTTTGATCGTTGATTGTACCTAGTGTGTTAGAATTTAGCATTTTTAGTTCCGTACCTCAAAAGTTAAATAAAAAATGGGTGCGTGTACTTATGTACGCGCGTGAGAAGTTATACTTCTTCGGCATTATTAAAAAAAAAAAAAAAAAAAAAAAAAAAAAAAAAAAAAAAAAAAAAAAAAAAAAAAAAAAAAAAAAAAAAAAACTCGTCCGACAAAAAACTCGTCCGGCAAAAAACTCGTCCGACAAAAAACTCGTCCGACGAAAAACTCGTCCGACAAAAAACTCGTCCGGCAAAAAACTCGTCCGACGAAAAACTCGTCCGACGAAAAACTCGTCCGACGAAAAACTCGTCCGACAAAAAACTCGTCCGGCAAAAAACTCGTCCGACAAAAAACTCGTCCGACAAAAAACTCTGGACTGGAAAAGGACTGAAGAAGGATTGTCAACACAATCAATAAAGTTCAATTTAGATTTAAACAACTTCTCCCGTGAGAATTTTGTGTGACGCTTTTGTAAAATTTCACTCTCATCATTTTTTCATAACGCGCCTAAAGAAGTATAACTTCACTCTCTTGTCCGTCTGTCTGTCCGTGTGTCACCACCGATTTTCTCAGGAACGGATGGACCTAGCAAGTTGAAATTTATACCGACTTTACAGACAACCATTTGTTCTTTTATTTAATTTTTTCAAATTTTTTATTAAAAAAACTACGTGACGAAATGAGTACCTCCTCTTTTCTTGAAATCTTATTAATAATACTTTTATTTTGGACGAGCGGTATAAAAAACCACGACTCCTGCAATGAAAGCCTATTATACCATCAAGAATATCATGGATTTCATAATATATTATATTTCCTTAAAGTAAGAAATATGAATTTATTAAAAAGAACGTATTCATATCTGTGCTTGTAAATAACGCAGCTTGTGGAATATAATAAATACATATCATATTTTTTATAATATTATACGAGATAAACCATTTATATTGGTTTTTTGCGGGAAATTCGCTCTCCTTTTTGTGTCTAGCTATTTATCTTCTACTAGCGACCCGCCCCGGCTTCGCACGGCTATATTATGCATGTATGTCTTAAAAACCTTCCTCTTGAATTACTCTATCTATTTAAAAAAAAACCGCATCAAAATCCGTTGCGTAGTTTTAAAGATTTAAGCATACAAAGGGAAATAGGGACAGAAAAACCGACTTTGTTTTATACTATGTAGTGATACATATAAAATTCTTTGTCCTGACTGACTGACTGATCAACGCACAGCCTAAACCGCTGATCGTAGAGACCTGAAACTCGAAGGGTGTGATCTTTGTATGACGTAGGTATCCGATAAGAAAGGATTTTCAGAAATTCTACTCCTAAGGGACTGAGCAGGGGGGGAAAGTTTGAATGGGACAACGTGATTCCTGGATTCATTTTCGACTTTTACGCGGACGAAGTTGCGGGCAAACGCTAGTCTACAATAAAGGACGTTAGAAATGGGCACATGTAATCCAACCATGCATTGCATACATATTATTATATATTGAAATAAAAAACCGGGCAAGTGCGAGTCGGACTCGAGCATAATGGGTTCCGTACCATTTCAAATAAACCATCCAAAAGTATTTGTAATCTTGACCTTTGTGAGACTGATCACAATATAAAAAAGACCCCATGAATTTCTTGTGCTTTTTTTCTTGTTGGTGGACGTGTTCCGAAGACACACAGCCTACCTTAGTTTTTAAAACTATTAAAGGTGATGCCATGCAAATTATATTATTATGATTCCAAATATATAAAAAAAAAAACGTGTGGCACTCAGGGACTGCCGCGGTAAAGCTATTGCTATATCGAGAATAATTTCTTGTCTTAGTAAATGTTCTTATAAAATAATAAAAAAAAATATATATATATATATAGTTAGGAACCTCTTTTCCCCACCAACAGACTTCTATATAAAGCGGTGCACACGCTTGGAGCGGCCATTTTGCTGCTTGACTTTCGTAGTGGATGGTTGTGTGACGCGACTTGTGTTATTGTAAGTTTCGTAATATTTAATAGGTGATCCTCAGTGAGTACTTTTAATAATTTAATAAGTATTGGTGATTTATTTTTGTGTAATAATCGATTTAGTAGTAAAGGGTATTTTTGTTTATAAAATTGTGTTTTTCCTTTAAAATAAATAGGTTTTAGAGTTTCTGTTTTTTTTAATGCTCTCCACTCCTGGATCCTAAATATACATAAAAAAATAAAAATAAAAAATAGTCGTCCGACATTTGTCGTCCGACATGTATTCTCTATTAAGTGACATGTACTTGTCTTTTTTTGAGAATAAATTATTTAAACCTTAGGGTTTTTTCGTTACGGAATTTCTTGATTCGCCCCCCAAGGCCCGCGATAAAATCTATGCAATAGCTTAAAATTTGGTTTGTTGTGCCCCACTTCATTTTTTTCTGTTTTTAGTTGTTATAGCGGCAATAGAAATACATGATCTAAACGTTTCAACTGTCTAGCCAACACTGTTCGTGAGATACAGCCTGATGGTGACAGACTAACAGGGAAGTCTTAGTATGTTAGCGTTCCATATTTACCCTGAGTAAGGAACCCTAAAAAATATTGAATAAATTGAATTTCTCTATTAGATGGCATAAAAGGGTAACGAATTAGAACATCTAAAATTAAAATATTATCTACTTACAGTTGAAATAATTTTATTACTAGCGACCCGCCCCGGCTTCGCACGGCTATATTATACATGTATTTTACATATAAACCTTCCTCTTGAATCACTCTATCTATTTAAAAAAAACCGCATTAAAATCCGTTGCGTAGTTTTAAAGATTTAAGCATACAAACGGACATAGGGACAGAGAAAGCGACTTTGTTTTATGCTATGTAGTGATAGTGATAGTGATAGTGATGATAGTGATATTCACCCAACGTTTCGATCAGGTTGCATCGACAATGGTTATTAAAAAAAACTGGAGATCTCTGAGCGGCATCCGTCGATGCGATGCGGATGATTTCAAAATTACACGCATTCAGCTGATGAATTTTGTAAATCCTGATTATTAGAGCTGTAGTCTAGTTTCGACTCATTAATCAACACGCGCTGTGGAATTCAAAATCAATGATGATTATCATCATTCCATTATTCAATGAAATGAGTATTTCACTAATGTTCTCAAAATAAATCTAGTGAATCGAGTACCTACGAAAATAAATATGTATTGCAAATAAATAAATAAATGTTTTGTATTATTATTGTTATTATTAATTTATTTTTACTATTAATATTATTATTTTTTATTTTTATTTGTTTGTGTCTGTGGTGAATAAATAAATATTGCAGGACATTCCACACATCGCCATCTAGCCCCAAGCTAAGTAACTAGACTTGTGTTATGGGTGCTAGACAACGGATATACTACTTACCTATATACTTTTCTTTTGTAAATATATACTTATAATACATAGAAACAACCAGACCACAGACAAATATCTAAGCATAAATACTTGTCTGAGGCGGGAATCGAACCCGCAACCCTGTGTTTGGCAGTCCGGCATGGTGACCATTGTGCCAACTGGGTCGTGAAAATATACTTAGTTTGCTTCGAATTTTTTGTTGACGTTATAACGTCTTATAAATTCGTGAACGCCTGCACTCTCAAGTGTATGAAAGTGTGACGTCATACGTCATGTTCCAGGAACATGACGTCATGCGTCATGATCCGGGAACGCGCGTTATGTTATTTTGACAAGGTAACTATTATGATAGCAACGTTATTTATATAGTGACGACCCAGTTGGCACAATGGTCACCATGCCGGACTGCCAAACACAGGACCCTCAGACAAGTATTTATGCTTAGATATTTGTCTGTGGTCTGGTTATTTCTATGTTTTATAAGTATATATTTACAAAATAAAGTATATAAGTAGTATATCCGTTGTCTAGCACCCATAACACAAGTCTAGTTACTTAGCTTGGGGCTAGATGGCGATGTGGGGAATGTCCTGCAATATTTATTATTATTATATCGTTGCTATATTACCCTCAATGTTTTCTTATGAATATAAAGAAAAATAAAGGGGGAAAAAATATAAAGGACAAACAAAAAAAAGTAGAATGTTGAAAAACTAAATTCCAAAAACTTTCCTTTAATATTTCTTAGAGAGAAACTTTTCGATCGTAAGCAATCAAAAGACAATAAATTATATATAGGCTTGCTTAACCATACATTCAGACGTGCTCGCCCTCAGAAAACGGAACTCTGCAAATTACAAATTGTTGTGTTCGAGAACCGGAAGTTTGAAATTCCGGGATTCCGGAACCAGGCTCTCTGTGGCGAGCAATGAACAAACTAAACGAATATCTTCAGGTTTTCGAAGATTTTTTGTTGTAATCTGACTTCGCGGCGACGCAAAGAAGGATAATGTATGTGTGTATGTTTGTTTCTACTTGACCTTCTAGAAACCAAACGGGTGGACTGATTTTGATGATTCTTACTCATGAAGCAGATAAAATATTAGGTACAAGACATTCCACACATCGCCATCTAGCCCCAAGCTAAGTAACTAAACTTGTGTTATGGGTGCTAGACAACGGATATACTACTTATATACTTTACTAATAAAGCTAAGCTAGCTTTATAAGCTTCATGTTCTTACTCGTTTTCCTAGTTAAACGACATCGCGGCGACGCGATGCGATGCGAAGCAATATACTACATGATATTTTAAATGGGTATTCAATAGTACATTGTTATCCTAGGTGTGAAAGTCACTCATTACAAGTCCCGAGACGGAGTTTGGCGCCCGAGCGTAGCGAGGGCGCTAATAGTTCGAGGGACTTAATGAGTCTTTCACCCGAGGTAAACACTGTGCTTTTCATTACGAATAATACATAAAATTCTTCCTAACAACGAGAGTGAATGAGAGACTCCATACTACCTGATCCTCTTACAAGGTTGGGACCAAAGAGGTTATATACATGTAGTGTTATTCTTTGGTGTTACTTAAAGCAAGGAGGTTAGGTTTTTAAAGTTCCTTATGCGTAATGTTACTGATACTGGCTACATGCACATTGCACAAGTCGTGCGAAGCCATAATTTGACATGACAGCTGTCAGTGAAAGAGAAAAGCCCTAGGGCTGGAAATTTTATTTTCTACACGCTCTTCATGCATCTTTAGACCTACTTTCGGAGTATGAGTAATGAAAAGTCATTTTCTAAACTATAAGAGATATCGAAAAATGATAAATGCATCATTAGATTTTCAGAACTCCTTTTAACCTTTTTCGTTATCTCTTAGAGTTTAGGAAGTGTATTTTTTTAAATATTTTTTTAATAATAAATATAAATAATAAAATTATTGCAGGACATTCCACACGTCGCCATCTAGCCCCAAACTAAGTAACTACACTTGTGTTATGGGTGCTAGACATCGTATATAAAATATAAAGAAAAATAAATACTTGTTCTTAAATACTTGGTTTTATAAATACTTATTATACATATAAACAACCAGACCACAGACAAATATCTAAGCATAAATACTTGTCTGACGCGGGAATCGAACCCGCAACCCTATGTTTGGCAGTCCGGCATGGACACCCATAACACAAGTGTAGTTACTTAGCTTGGGGCTAGATGGCGATGTGTAGAATGTCCTGCAATATTTATTTATTTAAATACCTACCGCTAAGACAGGACTTACTTGAGTGAAACCACGAGGCACAATCACTATCACTACATAGTATAAAACAAAGTCGCTTTCTCTGTCCCTATATCCCTTTGTATGCTTAAATCTTTAAAACTACGCAACGAATTTTGATGTGGTTTTTTTTAATAGATAGAGTGATTCAAGCGGAAGGTTTATACATGCATAATATAGCCGTGCGAAGCCGGGGCGGGTCGCTGGTATTGTAATAATTTACACTAGAAAGGAATGTATTCTTTTGTTATACGAGATATATATCAAAGTGAGAGCGTTAGATTGTCGTGAATCAGTGCATATGGCTCGCATCAAGTTATGAGAACGGTTTGCTATTACCTATCTTATAGAGATTCAACGTATCTATTCATAGAGAGGGCATATTATTTGCTTTTGTTTTTGACGTGTAAAAATACGAGATACTTATGCCAAAAATGTACGTCTTGGGATTTTGCGTTTTTTGTCATATGCGACGAAAACTTAAGTGTCTTTAACATTGGTTAAAAGTCTCATAAACAAAATCCAATAGAAATGTTTTGTGGGCATCAATGACAGTTTTCTTAGTAAAATTTTGCTTTGGTTTTTGACGTGTAAATACTTTAGAATCTGCCAGAGGAGTAGCAGGTCACTTGATACAACCATTAATGGATATGACGTCACAAAGATGACATAAATTTGACGTCATAATTTGTAACGGTTCTTGCTAATGCAACCTATTTAGGTTACATAATTTATTGAAAGATAAGAACTTTTTGGTTTAAAGAAGATTTGTTTGCACCAATTTATACCTACTTACCCATTTATTGCATTTTGAGGTGTTATCTGCTTATCACTTCGAAGATCCTCATCAGATCGTTGCCAAGTTTTTAGGCTAACTTAAAGTTATGACCTTTCGAATAGAAAAATAATCGGATCTCATGAGACCTATGAGACGGAGATGTTCAGTAGACCCCCTTTTTACCCCTTTTTCGAGAAAGTAAATAAAAACCCCTGACGAAAAAAAAATCATTAAGTCGTAAAACTTGTATTTATACAAAGTTCATCCAGAGCGGTTGTAAAATACGACCTGTAAGTAGTACCATCTTTAATTTTAGAGGAAGAGAATTGCCCGATCCGACAACCCAGGACGGATTGTCTTGACCCCACATTGCATATAGTGAAAAAGAGCGAGAAAGAAGAAGAAAAAGAGGAGTACCAGTCTCTTAAACGAAAGCAAGCTTCGCTATAGGGAAACTATGGAGCATATACTGTGTGAATGCGATGTCTTAGCAGCGAAGCGCTTGAGCCTCCTTAGGAATGTGTATCCTAAACCGGAGGAATATAGGTTTCTTCCTATTAGTGGGATCACCGCGTTAATCGACCACTTCTTCAAAGAGTAAAGAAACATTAAGGTAGGGGTATACACAAAATATCCCACTGGGTCAAAGTGTTGCTGGCTATGTCAGCCCCGATATCACTACATAGTATAAAACAAAGTCGCTTTCTCTGTACCTATATCCCTATGTATGCTTAAATCTTTAAAACTACGCAACGATTTGATGCGGTTTTTTTTAATAGATAGAGTGATTCAAGAGGAAGGTTTATATATATAATACATGCATAATATTGCCGTGCGAAGCCGGGACGGGTCGCTATTATAAAATAAGCTTTGCTATGCTTGAAGAAAAGACCCTTCGCTCAATCAATTAATAGGATAGAATAGGATACAAACTGTATCTGATAGCAATAATAGTAAACCTAAACTGCCGGTGTTCCATCTTAATGAGTAAAGTAATTGTGGTTAGATTGTCTGTCTATTCATGGACTAATGTTACTGGTAACTGAAATTGCTATGTCGATTAGATGTCCAAAGTAGTAAACAATATAATTACATAATTCCATTGTGTATAAACTTAAATCTAGAATTTATCGTTAACAGTAAGTACATGTTACTGACACAAGACGAAAGTGGAACTAAAAGTAAAAACATTTAATGTTATTTTCAATAACCCAAAATGGAAAAAAAAATACAAAAGTATTCAAAAACCAGGGCTATCATAACTTATCTTTAAAAATTACAATTGCTGAGACGAGATTCAATGTAAATAGTATAAATAAAATTACTACATAAGTGGAACCGCGGGATATTACTAGCTAGCTGTATAATAACCAAAAACATCTTCAACCCCTGTCCGAAACTGTCCCTTGAACTAAACAAGGTGTACTTAACAATATTTACCCGTGTTCCGGTAAATTTACCCCGACTCCGGAATTTTACCCCACCTCCGTTATATTTCCGGATCGTTACCTTCACGCCTTTCTAAATTCTAACAAGGGGTAAGATGTAAAATACTTATACTAGAAAAGAGAGTACATCAAAACATTAACAATGATCCTTTTGGACTTGTAACAAGGGGGTGCGTCTAAATCCAACCAAAACAAAATAAAGGATGATGATGAGTCAATACTCATCATCATCCATTTAGTTGCGGCTTTATTTTTTACTTTTTCGGGAGCGACTGCCGTCTGACCCCCCAACCCCAGAGAGGAAAAGTCAGCGTCAGACCCTCGTCCATTTCTCAGCAGGTGCACCAGCTTGCAGGTGCCCAAAGATCTTAGCGGGCCCCATACACACCCCTCTAAATCATTGACTCTCAGCGGATTATCTTAACGGATCCCCCTTGAAAGTTTTTTAATCTCATCGGATCCCCTAATCTAGGGAAGCCGATAAGAGTTAATTTAAAATGAGATCGATGGGTCTCATGGATCCCCCACGGTACCCGAAAAGTTGTTAATATTGGTTCAATCTCATCAGGTTCCTTTCACACTGGATGTGTTCCGATAGCGGTCCGGGAAGTCAAATGATAATTTGTGATGACTTTTGTGGCACGATGGACAAACACTTGCCTGCGACTCTGTTAGACGAAAGGCAGTTTATACGACCGATTTCTAAGATCTCTGTGCTGTCTAATACTGTCTATGGAATTCAGATGGCCAGCGCCAGCAACAGTTTTTGACTACCAGATTGGGACAATGGTCACCATGCCGGACTGACAAACACAGGGTTGCAGGTTCAATTCCCGCCTCAAACAAGTATTTATGCTTAGATATTTGTCTGTAGTCTGGTTGTTTCTATGTATTATAAATAATATTTACAAAAAGAAAGTACTTATAATTATTAGTAGTGTCTGAAGCATCGATTGACTCTCAACAGTTCCCATATTCTCAGCGATTCCCCCGTTAATAGTTTTTCATTCTCATCGGTCCCTAGTTCATGATCACACAATTGTGATCGTGCTCACAATCAATATGACAAATATATTTATTTATTTCAGAAAAGGATTCAGTCTCCTCGCGACCATGACTATTGTAACATAGTCGAAACGTCGAGGTAAGAGAAATAAAAATAAAATACGTGATTACGACCCGGGAAAATAATTTCCAAAATGATAAGATGTACTCTCTATCACCGAATAAGTATTTAGTATCTACGGCTATGGATTACAATAGATTTGTCTTTGAAAAAAGTGCTAAGTCAGTACAAAAAAAAGCAAATTTTGTCTGTATCAAATAACACTTGTTGCTGACGGTACCTCTAAATAAAAAAATGTGTTTTATAGTATTTTCTTCTGATTTTTAAGACTCCGTAACCAAAGAGTAAATACGGAACCCAAATTTTTTTTTACATCGCAATTTAGCCCCAAGCTAAGTAACTAGACTTGTGTTATGGGTGCTAGACAACTGATATATAACATAAATACTTTTCTGTTGTATATCACTACATAGTCTTTATTATCCTTGATATGTAATGATTATTTACCAATAAATGAGTATTGAGTATAGTCATCACTACATAGTATAAAACAAAGTTGCTTTCTCTGCCCGCATGTCCCTATATCCCTATGTATGCTTAGATCTTTAAAACTACGCAACGGATTTTGATGCAGTTTTTTTTAATAGATAGAGTGATTCAAGAGGAAGGTTTATATGTATAATACATGCATAATATAGCCGTGCGAAGCCGGGGCGGGTCGCTAGTATACTTATAATACATAAAAACAACCAGACCAAAGACAAATTATATCTATAAGTATAAATACTTGTCTGAGGCGGGAATCGAACCCGCAACTATGTGTTTGGCAGTCCGGCATGGTGACCATTGTGCCAATTGGGTCGTCAACTCTTGGCTGGTTTTTTTAGTCGGTTAAAGATGCGTATTTTGTATTTTCATGAGCAAATAACATGACAATTTGTAAACTTAAAAAAACCTATCTTATATAATAAGACAGCTTCAAACTAAGTAAGTAGGTACCTAACGTATTACCTATTAGAACTAATTTTGCCAAGCAAATTCAGACTTTAAACAGAGACTAAAAGGTTGATATTTGAAGATAGAAAACAAGTATGTAACTTTTGGTAGACTTTAAAATTGGGTCTACCTACTAACTTCTTGGGTAGTTGCCTTGGGTTGTGGTACAAGTTGGAAGAAATAAGCGTAAATAATAATTGTATTGGGCCAATCACAAAATTTATAAAAAAACATGGGACCTAGCTGTCCCATAAAAAAAAACTTGAGAGGTGTCAATGGACACCCGGATGGAACGAAGTTCCTTTCGATTAATTAGTAATTTTTTTTTTATAATTGTCGCGACACTACACTGTTCAATGCGAAATAGAAATACGAAACGAAAATAACTGGCTTGCTTTCTATGAGAAAGAGAAAGAGACAGACAGAGAAACACGCGCACGCCGCGCCGCACGGCTTACAACTATAGCAAAAAGTGTCGTTAAAACTTTTGGTTTTAATTTTTTCCGTTAGTCCCCTTTCGCAACGCGCGATAAGGAACTTTCATTCCAAAAGGAAAAAAATAAAAAAAAATTGATGTTGTTCGATTCTCAGACCTAACGAATAAACACAAAAAATATACAAATCGGTTCAGCCGTTTTTGAATGCAGCAATCAGACTTTTTCAGACAGACCATGATTATTTTGATGATTTGATGATAATCGAAACGTCGAGGTGAGAGAAATATTGAAAAACTCGCTAGAGTAATGCATGCTACACACTGAGTCATGTCATTTTGTACTGTTGCAACGCACACATGTTGTTTATACCACAGTTTATACGTCGTTGGTTGGAGAGAAGATGTCGTAATAATTAGTTTGAGACCTTTTTTTATAGTTTTTTTTTTTTTTTTTTTCAAAAAGTTGAGTTGATAAATATTTTTTGTAATCGAAATGTAATTTGAGAAATGTTATTTACGAGAATTAGCCTTCTGGTCTTACACTTCGTCTTAACGTTTTTGGATGCAGCAATAAGTTTGTGACTTATCCCACACAGAGATCCCATACGAAGGTGTGATAGGTACCCTGTAAGTTTGACGCAGTTAGCCCCCGTATCTGGATAGGCTCTACTTTAATGTTATTCTCTTTATTATTCACTAGCGATGCCTCCAGCTTTCACCCGCGTAACCTCCGTGGGAGTGTCGAAATGAAAAGTATCCTATATAGAAGGATATAGGATACTTTATTATAGGATACTATACGAATAGTCAAAATTCATTTGAAATTTTTCGCATGAAATAATATCGTCAGTGGAAAGGCTAATTAGCTAAACTGCCAAAATGAAAAATAGAAAAAAAAATAGGAAAAATAAAAAATAATAATAATATAATGGAGAATAGAAAAATAGGTTGGGAAATAAGGTTGAAAGTTTTTTTTACGAAAAAAATTCATAACCTTTTTTCCTTTATCGTGAACTAGTTCAAATTGATATTAATTATAATTATGTATCTATTTATACACGCTTCCTTAATTAGAATATGTTTCTAGATATATTGTATCCCTTGATTCGTGAAATAAGTGTCGCTTTAGCAAAAATTACGTTTAAAAAACTAAGTTAGGATGTGTGATCCATGTTATAAAACTACTTCTGTGCCTTTTTTTTAAGTCAGTTTAACCATTACAGTGTGAAGGTGACAAACGAACAAACTTAGTTTAAAATAGATATTTTAGTTAGACAGGTGTTAGCTGACTTTACACACAACATTTGTAAAAAATCTGTTTGATGGCCTTTTTTTTATGTTTCAATAGTCTTTTGTTTTGTCACGAGCCAGGTTGTGCCACGAGCCCAGACTCTTTAGAGACTGGTGCCTCGAAACCACAACCTTTCGTCTTCTCCTCCCTTGTTATGTAATGTGTACTATATTATGTATGTATGTAAGTATACATTATTATTTATGTATGTTCATATTTATATTTGTTTACACGTTTATTAATAAATTACCTGCTTTGGCTAATGCGACTACTAAACTATTATTAATTTATTTTGTTATAATTTGTTCATTTTTATATAAAAGGCGTAACAGAATACCAGCGCTGCTTTCGCCTAGCGAAAGCAGCATTAAGCTGAGTTGCGTCCTTATTTAATAACTGTAAAGCCTTAATGTTTTTTTTATCTATTTTAGTCATTATTTTATTATTGTTTGTTTATATTGTTCATTGTAACTTTATAAAACTAATGTATTCTAGGTTTAAGTTTAAGGTTAAAGCTGTTAAATAAAATCTTTTTCTTTCTTTCTTTCTTGTTTTAGTTTCGATAGTCTTTCGTTTTTGTTTCGATTGTCTTTTGTTTCAATCTGATAGTCTTTTAAACAAAACTATTTAGCTAATTTAAAAGAATAGACTAGTTCCATTGCAGAACTTCAGTTCCGTTAAATAATTTTGTAATGGAATGTACCCAAAATAGTCACTATATGTATACAAACCATGAAAAAAAAAAAGTTTTTTCAGGTCGTACCAAAACCTCTAATTTGACCTGGCCGGTAAGGTTAGTGCACATTATGGTTAGTTTTTTCGCCGAATTACTGCAATTTTCAGTGAAAATAGAATATTTACCGGACCGGAACACTTACCTTTAATATTTTTTTATACAGAAACAAATTATATGAGTGCTGATTAGGTTGGGTTTATCAAACAGTCATTTTACACGCGTACTAATACGTCCATGTAATTCAAGTTACGTTTCGTACATTACTTTTCAGTAGCAATAAAGAATGGCACAGCTCTCCGTATCACCTACCTATGACTTTAAGAACTATGTAATAATGTCATGGTGCTGAAACTTTAAACCTACTTGTGATTTCATGCCCAATTTTTATACTAAACTAGCTTTTGCTAGCGACTTCGTCCACGTAGAAGTTGGATTTGGTTTTTTTGAAGTAAATTTTTTTTTAAATATTACTTCCATAGGGATGCAATTCAAAGAAACGAAAAATAACAAAATAGAGTGATACAGTTTAGTGTTGCAGCTCCATATCTATATCATCCCTTTCTAAATTTTAAATACACTTTTGGATAACCAAAGAATCAAAGATTTTTTTTATTTAAAATCTGATTGGGATTTCAGACGTGTCAAAGTAAACTGTAATTTGAATCAAAAGCACCATGGAGTATTGATATCAACTTCCAGGAAGCAAATCACCCCCAAAATAACATTTCACCCCTTCCAATAAAATATTTTCAATAAAATACGAAGCACGTCTTCCACCACTTCTGTTACAGAATGTTTATGCAAAATTACAAAATAGATTGCACCAAGGAATCACGTTGTTCCTTACAAACTTTTTCCCCCTTTTTCACGCCCTAAGGGGTAGAATTTCGGGAAATCCTTTCTTATCGGATGCCTACGTCATACAAAGAACACACCCTCCAAGTTTCAGGTCTCTACGATCAGCGGTTTAGGCTGTGCGTTGATCCGTCAGTCAGTCAGGACAAAGGATTTTTTATGGATAGATTTTGTAGTTTTCGTGATTTTGTGTTTCGGTTTCGTAATAATTTTAACTTATAATAAAACCTTTAATCGACGAGGACGACCTCTGTGGTGCGTCGGGCAAACACCCGACTGCGACGCAGAAGGTTGCGGGTTCGATTCCCGCCGGGAACAAGTATTTATGCTGACCATAAATTCTTGTTTCTGGTTCTGGGTATTTCCTATATGTATAATATGTATATATTTACAAAAAAAAAGTATATAAGTAGTTTATCCGTCATCTGGCACCCATAACACAAGCAGTAAGTTGCTTAGCTTGGGGCTGGATGGCGATGTGTAATATGTCCTGAAATATTTTTTTTTTTATTATTTTTTTTTTTTTAAATCACCGGAAATCGCTTCATAGGTAGTTATAGGTTTTATGCTACAATTGGACGAGTTAGTGAATGGATAATATTTAAGGTGAAAGGGTACCTGCGCTCTCTCCATACAAACGTAGTCGACTGTTTCCTCCCTGGATGATGACACTAGCACAAATATTTTTGTGCCATAAAACCTATAACTGCCATGACTATGCCCCTATGTTTTGGCTTTTTTCATTTTCTAATTATCATAGAAAATAAAATTAAAAAATAATAAAAAACGAAAAATAGGGGCATGGCCATGGCAGTTATAAGTTTTATGCACCAAAAATATTTGCTCTAGTGTCATTATCCAGGGAGAAAACAGTCGAATACGTTTGTAATAGTTTGTATGGAAAACGCCCCCGGTACCCTTTCCTCTTAATTTTTGACTCCACTCAGTCGGCCTATTTTGGCCATAGGTATTTGGGACGAGACCGTTAATCACTCAAATATTTGCTCTTAAGTAATTATCTTGAGAGGAAACAGTCGACTACTTTTGTATCAAAAAAGAGCCGAGTACCTTTCTTTTTAAAAAAAGTAAATAAATAATGATATTAAGCGAATGAAACCGCGGTAAATAACTAGTTCTCTCATAAAACCTAAATAAATAACATAAAAATAACAATTTCCTGTTAATAATAATTGTTTATGGATGTTATCCGCCATAACAGTTAAAAACCTAATGGAAATTATATAATTAGGCTGGATACAGACGACCAACTATTTAATGGGCCGATGACTTTGACATTATTGAAGAAAAAAAACTGGCCAAGTACGTGTCAGATTCGCGCGAAAAGGATTCCGTACCATGTTGTATGGGAGGTCCATTTAAATATTGGTTACCTGTTGTTATAGCGGCAAAAGAAATACATAATCTGTGAAAATTTCAACTGTCTATCTATCAAGGTTCATGAGATACAGCCTAGTGACAGACAGATAGAGGGACAGACTAACGTACAGACAGTGAATATTTTAGCAACAGGGTCCCGTTTTTAACCATTGGGTACGGAACTTTAAGAATTATTGAAATCTATACTAATATCATAAAGCTGATTTTGTTTGTTTGATTGTTTGTTTGTTTGTTCGTTTGAACGCGCTATTCTGAGGAACTACTGGTTCGAATTGAAAAATTATTTGTGTCTTGGATAGTCCATTTTTCGAGGAAGGCCATAAGCTACTTTTTATTTTGATATCCCCACGGGATCGGGACTTATGCGGGTAAAACCGTGGAGCGCAGCTAGTCTATAAATATAAAATACTAGCTGACCCGTGCCCACTTCGTTGGGCATAATGTTAATAATCCTTTTTTAGTACAGAGTGTTATGTTCTAATTTCTAACTGCCAAAAGGAGGGTATGACTAATAAATATGACCTAACGATTTAAATTATTTTATTAATATTAAAAATTAAAAATTAAATTATCTAATACTAATATAAAAAAATACTTTTTGTAAAATAAGTATACAAGTTAGACATATGATGTTTTTTGTAGACATTTTCAAGCTCCACATCTTTTCTCTAGAACTCAAAAATATATCTTTCATAATTAAGGCAGCGTTCGTAAGAAACGCTTTCATTCGACCGTTATTTCTCCGATTCACTTTGCAAAACGGACTACCACGTAAAAGCCTTTACATTTTTCGGTTTTTTATATAACCTATGACACTCAGCAATAATGTGGCTTTCTATTGGTGAAAGAATTTTTAAAATCGGTTCAGTAGATCCCGAGATTAACCCTTACAATTTAACAAATATACAAACACACAAACTTTACTTCTTTATAATATTAGTATAGAAGTATAGATATAGATAGATATAGACAAAGTCCTGGGACTGTCTAAAATTTGACGTATTATGACGTAATTAAGAAAGGATCTTGGAAATTTCAACTCCTACGCGAACGAAGTTACGGGTAAAAGCTAGTCTGAATAATTATTTTATCACCAGCGGTACACTTTTAAGACATGCAATAAAATATTCCACCTTTTTTCCCTGACCAGGTATTCATAGTCTGTATCAACCCTTATAAAATTAATTTAAGTCTACCCACAAAAATGGGGTAGATTTAAACGGCGGTTAGTCTAAAAACCACATTTTAACTGTAAAACAAAGACACTGGTTTTAATTAAAGTTAAATAAAAAAGCGGTCAAGTGTGAACTGGTCTGGAAAGGTTCCGTTCATTTTTTGGGAAAAATGGCTTTGTATTTTTAAATCAAATGTTTTATTTTTTATTAAATAACAATTTATTGTTGTAAAATATCTTGTTAATTACGATCAAGCTATTTTATAAAAATCTTAATTAAAAAAAAATATTAAATAACTAGCTGTCCCGGCAAACGTTGTTTTGCAATTTATATAAAAAAATGTAACATAAAAAATATACCTTTATATTTTTTTTGCTTTATATAAGTCTATTCGTCACTCGTCACCATAACACAAGCCCAGATGAGCGATATTATTACCTATTAAATACTCTTGTTTCCTAACGGGAACGGACGCGTCACGCGTACCGGAACATGACACTTTTGTGTGAATGCAGGTGGTTCATCAATTTATTAGACGTTGTAATACTATTAGAAAAGCAACAACGAAGCTGGAACGCGTATATTTCAGTAAATAAATTAAACTGTCAACTGTTAAAAACGTTCCATATATTTGAAAACCTTCAAGGACCCCTAAAAAGGGCTCAAGGGTATCATTTAAGTACATTGAGGTATAAATCAGCGTTCTTAGTGCTCATAATCTCGTACTAATTAATTTTTGTGAGGGATGAAATTTATAAGGGTGTACTTTGTACTCCTTTCTTATGTTTTTTTAGGGTTCCGTACCCAAGGGTAAAAGGGGGACCTCTGTCTGTCTGTCACCAGGTTATATCTCATGAACCGTGGTAGATAGACAGTTGTTTTCACAGATGATGTATTTCTGTTGCCGCTATAACAACAAATACTAAAAACAGAAGATAATGTACGGAACTCTTCGTAAGTGAGTACAACTCGCACTTGACCAGTTTTTTTTAATTAAACCCTTTCACGTGAAGATTTATACTTAATTAAAAATAATTAGCTTCGGACAAACGTAACTGATGCGGTGCAACTCGATCGAAACGTTTTGGGTAAATAATAATATAATATATCACTACATAGTAAAAAATAAAGTCACTTTTCGCCGTCCCTATTTCCCTTTGTATGCTTAGATCTTTAAAACTACGCAACGGATTTTGATGCGGTTTTTTTAATAGATAGAGTGATTCAAGAGGAAGGTTTATATGTATAATACATGCATAATATAGCCGTGCGAAGCCGTGGTGGGTCGCTAGTTAATAATAATTAGATTTAGACAAACGCAACAGATGCGGTGCAACTCGATCGAAACGTTTTGGGTAAATAATAATATAATATTTACTGATATAAAAGGAAAAAAAAAACAAATGGTTTTCCGTAAAGTCGCTTTACGGACGATAATTTTACGTGATAACGTCATAAGAAAAACGATGAAAAGCGTGCAAGTGCATAGCCATAACTTCGGTCTGCGACCAAAGAAAGAAAAAAAAAGATGCAAAAATTGAGTATTTTTTTTTTGGTAAACATTTACTTATTCCTTTTTTTCCCCTAATTTTTTTTCTAAAAGTCTTCTATTCGTCACTCATCACACCATAACACAAGCCCAGATGAGCGACATTATTATTAAATACCCGGTTTCCTAAGTAACCATGACGCGTCTGGTCATATTACCATGACGCATGACGTCACACTATATTGCCGTGACACTTTTTTGTGAATGCAGGTGTTCCTTCATACTCATGTGCCTTCAATTTATTAGTCAAAAAGTCTTGATTACAACTTGTGCACTGATGCATAGTCAAATTCGAAACAGTTTTTGTTGTACCTTTAATTTTGTACTAGATTAAGTTCTTTCTAATAGAATAATTTAAATAATAATGAATTTAATATACCAAAAAAGTAACATCAAATTTCAAATTTCAAATTTCTTTATTTCTTTCAATGCTTATGTATTTACATACACATGATCACTTGAAATAGTCTTAAAAACTAAGTTACGATGTGTGCCTTCGGAACGCGCCCACCAATGAGAAGAAGGCACAAGAAACTCATGGGGTTTTTTTTTATGTGATCACGCTCACAAAGGTCAATATTACAAATATTTGAAGGTATTATTTGAAATGGAGCAATTAAAGTCACATCCATGGATTCTTATCATTAAGGTACGAAGAGGTATCATAGTATGCCTTACCGCACAATTTATGCTTTATAAAAGTTTTGAAACAGCTCTTTTTTGTAATATAAAAATAGCATCAATATCTGCAGCACACCCCCACAGCAGGATGCCATACGACATGACACTGTGGAAGTAGCTGAAATAGACTAGACGAGCAGTCTCAATGTCCGTGTATTCGCGAATTTTCTTAACGGCGTAAGCGGCAGAACTAAGTCTATTGGACAATGCTTCCACATGCGGGCCCCACTGAAGCTTAGCATCTAAAGTTATACCTAGAAAGACAGCCTTACTGACTAATTCAACTTCCTCATCATTAATCTTTACAACAGTTTTTACTTGTCACATCAAAAACTTCTTTACACCAAACAACAACAACTTTAAACAAAGTCGATTTTTCTGTCTGTCCATATGTATGCTTAGATCTTTAAAACTACGCAACGGATTTTGATGCAGTTTTTTTTATAGATAAAATGATTCAAGAGGAAGGTTTATATGTATAATGCATGCATAATTCAGCCGTGCGAAGCCGGGACGGGTCGCTAGTATAATATAAAGGGGATAAAAGCGATAAGCAACCCTCGTAACTCAATGAAAAATAGACATTTCAATTTAAAAAAATACCACAAAACAATTGCAAATAATAAACATCGAACAATTCCATCCAAAAGCGGTACATATAGGACACAAGTAAATTAATTGTGCGGTCGGTACCGCCGCGCGCCGCTTGCGATTGTAGCACTTGACGTATTGGACGGGACACTCGCAACGGCTTAATTTACCAGCGGCGGTGCACGAAATATTGCGCGGTAATTGGAAGGACTTTTTAAGTTATTGGGAAAAAATATAGGTAGGTACAATGAGGTAAAACACATGGACGCGCCCTGTTTAAATTTTGTTTGAATTGCAATTCATTTTTTGATGCAATATACCTTCTGTATTTTAGCACGAAGTTCCTTATCGCGGATTGACGAGGATTGGATTGGGGACCTAGCCAAGAATTTTTTTTACGCGTTACGAAAACGTGAAACGAAAAACCGTAAGAGAAACTAATCTTTATAGTTGTGTGTTTTATAAAAGCTAGGTAAGTGTTTGATCACAATCTCACGTTGTAAATGACGATGCGGTAAAGATGTTTATAATCTTTATTTCGTAAATTATAAACGGTACAGTCAGATCAGGTGAAATACAAAAATATGCTCCCTGTGTACTATTCTATACAATATACTTAAAGGTATTAGGTATCTAAGTTTTGAGATCACTACATAGTATAAAACAAAGTCGCTTTCTCTATCCCTATAGCCCTATGTATGCTTAAATCTTTAAAACTTCGAAACTGATTTTGATGCGGTTTTTTTTAATAGATAGAGTGATTCAAGAGGAAGGTTTATATGTATAAAACATGCATAATATAGCCGTGCCAAGCCGGAGCGGGTCGCTAGTTATATAATATATCTTTGTACAAAATACGTCAGAGAAACGTTTTGGTAGATTTTAGAAATAATTCAAAAACTGTAATTGTAGCACGCTTACACAGAAGATAACTATACGCTCGTGTCTTGAAGACTCCCAAAACAGCGGGGGCCTTCGAGGTAAAGGTGACGCCAGTGGGAACAGAACTTATCCGACCCGTCTTCCTTTTCCTGCACCGGCCTATGTATCGGAACACGGACAAGTCCGTTTAAAGAAACGACTTAGGTAACAAGCCGCGATCCAAGCCCACCAGGAGATTGCTCCTCACTCTTTGATTATCGTTCTTGTTACTTATTTAAAATTTACGCAATCAAAACATACACCTAAAATATGCTAAAAATAATCACTATCGTCACATCACTAGTGATTACTAGCGAGCCCCCTCCGGCTTCGCACGGCTATATTAAGCATGTATTATACATATAAACTTCCTCTTGAATCACTCTATCTATTAAAAAAAACCGCATCAAAATCCGTTGCGTAGTTTTAAAGATCTAAGCATACAAAGGGAAATAGGGACAGAAAAAGCGACTTTGTTTTATACTATGTAGTGATATAAAAAAACATTCATTGATTATCGTTCTTGTTACTTATTTAAAATTTACGCAATCAAAACATAGCACCATCGTGCGATGCAAAACACAGCGATCACGTAGGTATGGGACATCTAGGGCTTGACGACCCAGTTGGCACAATGGTTACCATGCCGGACTGCCAAACACAGGGTTGCGGGTTCGATTCCCGCCACAGACAAGTATTTATGCTTAGATATTTGTCTGTGGTCTGGTTGTTTCTATGTATTATAAGTAGGTATATATTATTTACAAAAGAAAAGTATCTACTTATATTATATTCGTTTTCTAGCACCCATAACACAAGTCTAGTTACTTAGATTAGGGCTAGATGGCGATGTGTGGAATGTCCTGCAATATTTATTTATTTATAAATCCCACGAAACGAGGAATTACAAACCCTCAAATTATTGGGGTTCTTCGAGTCAGGAGCGTAATTGAGCGTATAGGTATCTTCCTGCATGACGCGCGTGCTACGTCTACAACAAATTGTCATTTACCATCGTGTGAGATAGTGATTAAACGCTCAAAGGTATGATTTAAAAAAATCCATATCTATATTATCAAGATCTGTCACGACTAATTCACACAAGTTTTTGTGCTGTCGATGGCTTCCAAACGTTAAAAATATAGGCGTAAGATTAGCAAAATCCGCCATTTTATTGACTCGAATTAAAAGTTTGCACAAAATTTCAGTAGGTAAAACCGGTCCTTTTCGTGGAGTTTCTGAAGTCTTGTATACATAAGTATAAAAATTGATAATCATTCAATAATACCTTATAGTATTTACTATGTTTATTTTTTCCTCTCAATATCAAGGGATAATACGCAAGCAAAGGCGCCGGTGAAAGCGATACAGTCCTCTATTTTCTCATTATCATTAGTCTTAATACAGGGTGATAGGTTAGATAAATAACGTAGTTACCTGACGTAGATACAGGGTGTAATGTTAGTGGTTAACCTAGGTGAGTATACAGGGTGTTATGTGAGTGCCACACTATTTGTCACGACACGAGCTATTGACTTTCACATTAATGGATATTGTACGCCATCTAGCCTTAGCCTGAAGTTACTATGTAGTTATTCATATTAATTATGTGAAAACATTTAATAAATAAATTTAATAATTTTTGACGTGACAACGTTTTATAAATTGGTTTGCCGGGTGACACTTCAAGAAACTGCGTTACGCTCCGCTGACGTTATGCGCTCACAATGAGAGCGAGTGAGAGGCACGCGGGCATGGTTAGCCCGCCTAAGAGCGAGAGAGACAGACATAAAAAGTGAAAGGCACGCGTCCCTTCCACTCGAGCACAGTGGTTGTCACGTAAAACTTTCGCCCGTATACCGACTTTACAGGCAACCAGTTTTTTTTTCTTTTTTGGTACTTAATTCAGTTTAGGCTAATTAAAAACAATTGAAACGCTCGATGAAGTTTTTAAGTCAAAATTATAGATATTCAGATACTAATAACTTTTATGTTAGGCAATATTTCTTTAAAATAAAAACGGTTAAACGTAGTTTTCCATTAGATCTAGAACAATTTAAAAAAATATTGGACTTCGTTTATGGGGGGGAAAACGTTACCGCTTTTTGTATGGAAATTGACAGCCTCACACTGGCCTTAAGAAATTACAGCAATACGTAATCTACAGTTATGACGCAAACGCAGTCAAGACGCGCTGCATAAGAATACGGCGATCGGCCCACAGGACTTATGCGGGAGAAACCTCGACACGGAGCTAGTTATAAATAAGTAATGTTTTATTCCAACACTAAAGCTATGAAATACTTCAATTACTCATCGTTGTCGAAGGTGGGGTTTACCTTACCCAACCTTTTAGTAAATTGAAAGCATTGTCTCGCGTTACAGACGGGGACAAAATTACTTGGGAGTTCTTTGGGGACTCCAAAATATATTTTATCAAACAAAAAAAAATTTTTTTTTTTATTTAAGGACAGCCCAGAGTTTGCATACTAACTTACTTTTTAAGACGATTTAATCTGATCTTATGCAAATGCTTCCAAGTAAATTATGGTTTATTCATAGTATTCATAAAAACTTTATTAAGTTGGAAGCATTTTTCAAAAAAAATAACCGTAATTACATACCTAGTACTTACTTATTACAAAATGTCAGATAAAATTAAATATACAAAATCAAATTAATATTCAAACAAAATTTTTAATGTTTTTTTTACAATATTTTTTTTTCTCCTTTACTTACTTATATATTTTTTCCGTTATTCTATTCGTCACTCGTCACCATAACACAAGCCCAGATGAGAATTAAGTAGTAAATTAGTAAAATAATAATCAAGAGTATACTATTATTAAAAAAAAATAAGTTTGTTACCCACAAAATTATCATCCAGCGATTTTGTATGAGACAGTCCCGCGAGACAATCACCTGCAGGATTTGAAGTTATACTTCTTTATGCGCGTTATGAAAAAATGATAAGAGTGATTTTTTTAAATGCGCGCGCATTACTGTAACATAAAAGTCACAGGTTGAAGCTGCGTAACACAAAAGTAACAGATTGAAGCTGGGCGCAAAATAAATGTCAGACGAACGGACAGACAGACAGACGAACGTATAACTTCTCACGGGCGTCCATAAGTAGCCGTACCCATTTATTTTGCACTGAAGTGTAAGTGTTACAACAAAAAAGCCTTATAATGTTCATTATTTTTCACAGTAGGTAACTACGTAGGTACCACGAGCATGAAGATCCCACTCATTTTTTCTATTGATCGGCTCATTTAGCATTTTTCCCCCGCCTGCAGATTACCAATATTACAGATTCTCTTGCCTGCAGATTCTCAATACTACATATTCCCGTATGTACAGATTCCTATGTCTACAGATTCTTATATCTACAGTATCCTATTTCTACAGATTCCCATTTATATCGATTTCTATGTATACATATTCTCAATTCTACAGATTACTATGTCTACAGATTCTCATGTCTAGAGTTTCCTATTTCTACAGATTTCCAATATCACAAATTTTCAAATATTACTAATTAAACATTTCTTCATTACCCTTTCCCGTTACACCTTGTATTTTGCTTTTAATAACAACGTCTGGAGGTTAAATTGAAAATGAAATCAAATGGATTAGAAACATCAACTTTCTGTTATTAATTTTTATGAAGTTATAATCCAAAAATGAAATCAAATGGATTAGAAACAACTACTTTCCGCGCCTCGCGGTTTCGTTAGGGTTCCGAACTTCCGACGGAGCGTTGTTTTTAGGGTTCCGTAAAAGGTAAAAAAGGAACCCTTAAAAGATCACTTTCTTGTCAGTCTGTCCGTGTATCACCACCGATTTCCTCAGGACCAAGTGGACCTAGCAAGTTGAAATTTATGCCAGATACTGAGGTCTATAGTCCGTATTAGGTGTATAAAAATCAAAGTCCTGAGTCAACACGATTAAAATATATGGGCAAATTCACACAAAAACTTGTAAGTTAATACCAAAATGTACCTTAATTTTCAATTTTTTTTAATTTGTTTTTTCATGTGTTAGCGTTTGCGGTCTACAAAATAGCACGCGCGCCAAAAAGACTCCTGTTCACACGCGACTTGAAGACACACAACGTTGTACACGTCAGGAAAGACAGACGCAGGCAACTGATTCCATTCTCTTGGTGTAAAAATAAGGAACGGCGAAGTAAAATGCTTAGTCCGGATGTCTGGGATACCCACCATGAATCGGTGTCGCATATCAGTTTGCATGGAAAAACCAAATGACAGGTGTGATGTCATAAATTTTAACAGATGTTGCTAATCCAACCTCTTTAGGTTATTTTATTAAATTGAGAACTTTTTGCTTAAAAACAAGACGTTTTGTCGCCAACCGCTTCCCGCTGTATGTCCCAATGTATGCTTAGATCTTTAAAACTACGCAACGGATTTTGATGCGGTTTTAATAGATAGAGTGATTCAAGAGGAAGGTTTATATGTATAATACATGCATAATATAACCGTGTGAAGCCGGGGCGGGTCGCTAGTGGATTATAAAACAAAATATTTCAGAATTATAGAAACAGATTACAGTATTTTAAACGAAACCCTCAAAGTGATTACTTGTCTACTTCACAAAGAACATATTAAAACCACTCCAGACAGTATTTAAAATACAAAATGTTGTCTAAAAGAGATAGTTTGTGTTTGTTTAAAAAATACTGGTTAAATAACTACGTTGCTCAGGGGGATGCTTTGTAAGGCAATTTCAAATAGGAGCTTATTCTAAAAGCTGTAAAAAATTTCGTCTTATAAATTGATGTACACTTGCATGCACAAAAAGGTGTGACATCATGTATACATAAGTACAACGAGTTCTTAGTATATCGTGTGTTCGTATTATATTGATTGTTAATACCATTCAGTTTTCAAAAATAATTTTACCATTTATTTATTTTTAATAGTTTCTCAGTTTTCAAAAATAATTTTACCATTTATTTTATTTTTAATAGTTTCTCATTTATTTGTTGAAAGTAATTGCTTCTATTATTTAGTTTAAAGTATAGTATGGTCTTATTTATATATTTATATATTTTTTGAATTAATTATTGTGAGTAATGAATTTTCCAAAATTAAACTTATGTATGCTTATCTTCGTCCGTGTGTCACTTGAGGCTCCTGCTGAAAATCAGCGCTACAGTCATCTGTAGCATATTAGCTGAGCTCGAGCCTTTTCGTGACAGAATTGTATACATATGCACATCAAGTTTTGTATTTAGTTGTAGGTATAGTTAAGTATTTTAGGTTATTCTGTGTGTGTGTATCTTTTTTTCTGGCATGAATAAACTTATTTCTATTCTATTCTATTCTTAGGACGTTTTCACGTATAAATATCGTCCGAAAACCGACTTTTTTTTAAAATAATAAATAGGTGAGCGTTTGACCACTACCTCACACGATAGTAAGTGACGATGCAGAAGATGTAAGTGCGGTGTCTAGAAGATACCTATAACCTATTAAACTTTAAAAATGCCGGCCTATTCATGAAAGACAGCCTGGTGACAGACAGACAGACAGACGGACGGACACTACGAACTGTGGAGTCTTAGTAAAAAGCCCTTTGGGTACGGAACCCTAAAATCAAGAAATTAATTTCTAGCGTCTATTATAATATAGCGAAGAGAAAAATATTTCTTGCTTCAAAAAACCTTTTTTTCTCAATTCTTGGGCGAAAGTTGGTGTTATGCGTAGTTGGTATTTTCCGACTTAGGCGTTTTGCGTAAAGGTGGTGTTTGGCGTAAGTGGTATTTTGGGTAAGTGGTATTTTGCGAGTTTTGCTAAAATGTGGTGTTTTGCGTAGTTGGTTTTACGCGTCTAGGGAAGTGAAGTGAAACCTCCAAGGAAACATTACGCCGACGACACTGTGAATGTCTTCACAGTGTCGTCGGCGTAATGTTGCCGTTGCGGCTCAAGGATATTTTCCTTGCCGACCAGAATCGCCCCCCTGGCTTAAAGCCAGACTACGCCCGGCTAGATTAAACTCCGGTTAAATATGGGACTATCTGTTAACACGTTACACTAATACTTGAGCAAATTTCACTCTAATGCTCAATTACAGTGGAGATGCCGGGATCGCAGCCGCGTTGTTAACTTATGTACAACTTTGTTTACATCTGTGTTACTTGTTGGCACAATGGTCGACGACCCAGTTGGCACAATGGTCACCATACCGGACTGCCAAACCCAGGGTCGCGGGTTCGATTCCCGCCTCAGGCAAGTATTTATGCTTAGATATTTGTATGTGGTCTGATTGTTTCTATGTATTATAAGTATATATTTACAAAAGAAAAGTAATATAAGTAGTATATCTGTTGTTTAGCACCCATAACACAAGTCTAGTTACTTAACTTGGGGCTAGATGGCGATGTGTGGAATGTCCTGCAATATTTATTTATTATTATTTATTATTTGTGTAGGTATTAGTTAAGAGGGGGGGACGGTGCCCTAGTGGTATACCTTGATTTTCATTCTGAAGATCGTGGGTTCGAATCCCAGCCGGCCATCAATGGATTTGACCTCTACTTTCATTCCAAAGGTAGGTTCATATTCCGGTCGTGCACCAATGGATTTGTTTTACAAAAACCGGTCAAGTGCGAGTCGGACTCGCGCACGAAGGGTTCCGTACCATTATCATCACATAAAAATCATGTCTGTTAAATGGAAATCATAAAAAAATCCTTCATTCATGAATGAATGAAGAGTAAATGGCGGTTTACGGTTTATGACGTAGTAAAAAAAACTACTTACCAGATCTCGTTCAAACCAATTTTGGGTGGAAGTTTGCATGGTAATGTATATCGTATTTTTTGAAGTGAAAACTTCTTTAGCGGCGTTGAGCACTTTTTCTGTAATGGGTATAAAATCTTAAACTCGCGTCAGGACACGTGACCTGATCGAAAAAGCGTAAGACGGATGGAGAGTAGACAGCTATCCCCTCTCTACGGCGCGGCGAAAATGTATGCCTGGGCCTACTGTTTTTAATTTGGCTGTGAGTGTATTAAGACGTACATATGGTATTTTTTAACGGACGACTATTGACGGACGACAAATGTCGGACGACAAATGTCGGACGACAAATGTCGGACGACAAATGTCGGACGACAATTTGTTGGACGACAAATGTCGGACGACTATTTGTTGGACGACAAATGTCGGACGACTATTTGTCGTCCGACTATTTTTTTTTTTTCATCTAAAACTCTTTTTGCGTATGTTCTCGCGACATATGAGATTTTACACAGATATACAGTTTTCACTTCTGCCTGCACTCCCGGAGTGCGCTGTTTTTTTTTTAGTTTCATCATTCTCTTATTTTAGAAGTTACAGGGGGGGGACACAATTTTTACCACTTTGGAAGTGTCTCTCGCGTAAACTATTCAGTTTAGATAAAATTCATATTAGAAACCTCAGCATCATTTTTGAAGACCTATCCATAGATACCCCACACGTATGGGTTTGATGATTTTTTTTTTAGTTTCAGTTTTAGGTATGGGGAACCCTAAAATTTATTGCTTTTTTTTTGCGGTTCACAGAATACATCTACTTATCAAGTTTCAATAGTATAGTTCTTATAGTTTCGGAAAAAAGTGGCTGTGCCATACGGCAGACAGACAGACATGACGAATCTATAAGGGTTCCGTTTTTTGCCATTAGGCTTCGGAACCCTAAAAATGTGCGTTTGACATTGCCCTTACGGCGAAGAAAAAACATCGTGATGAAACCCGCGGCTTAGTTGGCTCCAAACGTATTGACGACTTCCTTCCCCTAGAACGGTCGACTAACACAGACAGATAGATCCTACTAACAATATAAATGTCAAAGTTTGTATGTACGTTTGTTACTTCTTAACGCAAAAACTACTGGCCCGATTGCGATGAAACTCGGTATGTAGATAGCTAGAAACATAGCTAGTAGATCGATAAATTCTTTATTGTAAACACCATTTTTAAATTACATTAAATATAAAAACAAAGCTTAAGTCTAATTGTTACGAAAATCGACCTGATCGTTTAATTAAAGCGATCTCTTCCTTGCAACACTTTGGATGGACAAGAAGTTGAGGAAGGTGAGAGGTAGAGTGTCCAAACTTAACTGAGAGGGTAAGCCTACTCCATCCTAACGCAAAAAAGGATCCAACTAGAGAGCTCAAGATGCGAAAAATGGCCAATATAGATATTTTGTAGGTCTAAATCTATACTTAATCATCACTATCACTACATATTACAAAACAAAGTCGCTTTCTCTGTCCCTATGTCCCTATATCCCTTTGTATGCTTAAATTTTTAAAACTACGCAACGGATTTTGATGCGGTTTTTGAAGTGAAAACTTCTTATGGCGCGTTGGGCACTTTTGTGGGTGAGCATTTTCAGCCGTTCTCGCGACAGACGACAGATTTTCTCGCAACAGATGAGATTTTACACAGATATACAGTTTTTTAATTTGGCTGTGAGTGTATTAAGACGTACATATGGTATTTTTTAACGGACGACTATTGACGGACGACAAATGTCGGACGACTATTTGTCGGACGACTATTGACGGACGACAAATGTCGGACGACTATTGACGGACGACAAATGTCGGACGACTATTTGTTGGACGACAAATGTCGGACGACTATTTGTCGGACGACAAATAGTCGTCCCGACTATTTTTTTTTTCATCTAAAACTCTTTTTGCGTATGTTCTCGCGACAGATGAGATTTTACACAGATATACAGTTTTCACTTCTGCCTACACTCCCGGAGTGCGCTGTTTTTTTTTTTTAATAGATAGAGGAAGGTTTATATGTATAATACATGCATAATATAGCCGTGCGAAGCCGGGGCGGGTCGCTAGTATATTATAAATAAGAAAGATTTTATTGTTTTATATTTGTAACGAATAGGCTCCGAAACTACTGGACCGATTTTGATGAAACTTAGTATGGGGATACATTGATTCATTGGGAGTATAACATAGGCTACTTTTTATCCCAATTCTCCCATGGGATCGGGAGATACGTGTAAAACCGTGGAACACTGCTAGTCACTACGTAGTATAAAATAACATCACTTTTCGCATGTATGCTTAAATCTTTAAAACTGCGCAACGGATTTTGATGCGGTTTTTTTTATAGATAGAGTGATTCAAGAGGAAGGTTTATATGTATAATACATGCATAATATACCCGTGCGAAGCCGGGGCGGGTCGCTAGTTAAAAATAATTGCGTTTAGTTTCTCAAGTTCTCAAGCTGTTCCTCCATTTTTTAAGAACACAATTCTTCTAACATATTAAAGACAAAATTAAAGAGACAACGAACAACCCCCGACACCAGCTGAAACACGCCAATGTTGCCAGCAACTGAATAATTAAACCAGTAAACACGACTTGGGACTTATTAAATATTAAACTTTTTTATATTCTACTCAGTTTTTGCTATTCGAATAATAATTTTACGAAGATTTCGTTACGTGGTCTATTTAATAATATTTTTTACGCATTTTTTTGTTTATTGCCGGGTTTTATGTTAATAGAGATAGAATCAAATTGTTTGTTGTTTTATGTTTCGAGTGTGTTGCAGCAACCATGGTAACAATGACTGATATGGGAGATGACCGTTATAAACCAAATACGTAAAAAATAAAAGCAGGTTAGCTTAAAAAAAATGGTGGTGACACACGGACAGACGGAAAGACGGCCAAGAGAGTGATCTTATAAGGGTTTCTTTTTTATCTTTTAAGGTACTGAACCCTAAAAATGTATAATAAATAAGGGTTGACGTCTTGGTAAACTTTTGTTCTATGACTTTTGGAAATTCGAACTTATATATAAAAATCGGTTGATAAACAAAGAAGATATGCGCTATATATAATATATACAGGGTGTCCCGTAATGAATCGCCAAGCGGGCCACTACGGATAGAGGACACTGTGCCGGATCAGAAAAACGAAAGTTATGTTCTATGAAAGTCTCTTAGTTTTCGAGATACCCGCCATTTTAAAAAAATTAAAAATTTCACTCCTTTCTCCATGTTTTGTTATGCCAAAACTGCAAATGAAGGAATTATCCCAATCTGTTTTTTTTGGATAGTATTCCAGGATAACTGTGCTATCGAATGCAAACAATATTTTTTATGACACATTGAAAGTTTTTTTTTAAACTAAGGTTTAACTCAAACTTCATGGGTTTTTAATTTTTTAACCTGAACTTTAACCTTTCCTGGTGTAAAAAAAATGTATGGTCACCCTGGTGCCAAATTTAAAAAAAAGTTGCCTATTTCATTGAGATTCTGAAAAGGTATAATATGTGGTATTGCCAGCATTTAATACTAAATAAATTTCTAATAAAATACAATATAAAATACAATACATACAACCGAATTGAGAACCTCCTCCTTTTTTTGAAGTTGGTTATAAAATAAATTTATGTTTACCAAAATAAACACTACGGCCATTTATTCCTATATTTCAATGACCTTATATTTCAGTAGCCTGCCTCGATAATTTTTCAATTCGGGCCAGTACTTTCCGAGATTAGCGCGCTTAAACCCTATCCCTTTCCCCCGCGCGTCGCGAAATGGCTGTTTTAACTGTTTTATATTATACTAGCTGACCCGTATTTATTTTATTAATATTAAAAATTAAATTATCTATACTAATATTAAAAAAAAAAAACTTTTTGTAACTTAAATATAAAAGTTAGACATTTATGCTGTCGTTGACTTTTTTGTAGGCATTTTCAAGCTCCACATCTTTTCTCTAGAACTCAAAAAAATATTTTTCATAGTTAAGGCAGCGTTCGTAAGAAACGCTTTCATTCGACCGTTTTTTCTCCGATTCACTTTGCAAAACGGACTACCACGTAAAAGCCTTTTTATTTTTCGGTTTTTTATATAACCTATGACACTCAGCAATAATGTGGCTTTCTATTGGTGAAATAATTTTTTAAATCGGTTCAGTAGATCCCGAGATTACCCCTTACAATTTAACAAACACACAAACTTTACTTCTTTATAATATTAGTATAGAAGTATAGATATAGATAAAGGACTCACATCTATTTTAGTGAAAAACAATCTGTACCTACTACCTTATGGGATTTGATGTAAAGTTTAAAAAAATATAAATTTTGACGATTTTTTTTGAATTTTCATGATTTTTTTTCTATCGATGTAAATCACTATAATCTTGTTTCGAAGTGTATAAAAATACAAAGCATTTCTTCACCTTTACGACAGTAGGAATATCATTCTATATGGATTTTAATGGCTGATACCCAAAACTGTTTCTAAGACACCTCTATCACGCTTCTGGTCTTACCACTTCGGCTTAACCAAACAAACAAATGCTTTAGCTTTACAACATTTTTTTTTTTTTTTTTTTTTTTTTAGTTATGGCTTCGCACGGTTTGTGCATATAGCCAGTATCAAGTAATATTTTGCATCAAGTTATGGCCCGATTTACAGAAATCGGGCTCAAAGTGTTTCAAGATGGTCAAGTCGTCAAGTCACAGTTTGTCAAGTCCGGGGTCATAGTAAAGCGGTGGCTACTTTACTATAACCTTGTAGGAGATTTTGGAGGCAACGAGAAAAGTCCATGTTTGACACTGATTTTTACTTTCACTACACTTGTGCACTTTCACAGAACTAAATTAGATAACTTTCCACCGGAATTATACAATTTAACTCGGTTTACAACTAAGTTTCGTGTAAATAAAACTGCAGCACGACATGTTGTTGGCTCGTTCCCGCCAAAAACCCTTTACAACATTATTTATTTATTTAAAGGAAAGTCTACAGCTAAGTTTAAGAGGAAAGGGTACCGGGGACTATTTCCATACAAACTATTACAAACGTAGTCGACGGTTTTCTCCCTGGATAATGACACTAGAGCAAATATTTTTGGTGCATAAAACTTATAACTGCCATGACCATGCCCCTATTTTTTGTTTTTTTTTTTTATTTTTGAATTTTTGTAATTTTATTTTCTATGATAATTAGAAAATTAAAAAAATCAAAACATAGGGGCATAGTCATGGCAGTTATAGGTTATATGGCACAACAATATTTGTGCTAGTGTCATTATCCAGGGAGGAAACAGTCGACTACGTTTGTATGGAGAGCGCGCAGGTACCCTTTCACCTTAATAATAAAACAGAAGAAATAGAAACGAAAGCCAATTATAGACAGAAAAGTACAGATCTATGATGTTTACTCAAAAATCAGCTTTTTCTTCGAATTCGAGGACCTTGCGGTTTTATTTGTAAACATAACCTGAAAATTTTCAAAATACCTTAAAATATTTTTTAAATGTAGTCTGACAGTACCTACTTACCTAATACCATAATATCTTGTTTAAAACATAAACAATGTCGACTCAATTTACCATAAACTCAAGGGAACAATATTTTTCGGAACATATTTCCAAATATTTAAACCTTTATCATAATATATGTGAAGGAAGATTTATTTTAAGGTCAAATACATACGAGGGCTAAAAGGCGCCGGCACGGACGTGGCGTCGACGGTCAATCAAAAGGGACTGCACAAAGAACAGAGAGAAAGGGTCAGGCTGAAAACCATCGCTGTGCAGCTGCGTCTCACAGCATATGCTGAGCCTCCTCCTTTCGCCATGCTTATTATTGTTTGTTTACTGTATAAAAATTGTAGTTTTATGGCAATAAATGATTTAAATATTTTATTTATTTTGACGTGACAACGTCTTATAAATTGGTTTGCCGGGTGACACTTCAAGAAACTGCGTTTCGCTCCGCTGACGTTATGCGCTCACAATGAGAGCGAGTGAGAGGCACGCGGGCATGGTTAGCCCGCCTAAGAGCGAGAGAGACAGACATAAAAAGTGAAAGGCACGCGTCCCTTCCACTCGAGCACAGTTGTTGTCACGTAAAACTTTCGCCCGTATACCGACTTTACAGGCAACCAGTTTTTATTTACTAGAATAAAATCGAGTGTATCGAGACGCAGTCGCAGTACTAATACATACAAATCATTTATTGCTAAGTAGCAGCACTCCACGGTTTCACTTGTGTAACTCTCGATCCCAGGCGAATATCAGAATAAAAAGTAGCCTATGACACTCCCAATGAACCGATGTATCCTCATACAAAGTTTCATCAAAATCGATCAAAAAAACAACAAAATAAACTCATTATAAGGTAGTCATATTTACAGTAAGTTAGTGAAACATCTCATTTACTTCAAGTATAAACAATTAGGTATAACAGATGTAGCTAATCTAACTTCTTTCTTAGAAGATTAACAACATGCTTTACTACTTATGTAACTTTTATGTATATGTACAGTCGGCAGTCGGCATTTTGCCTTTGAAATATTTGTATTTATTTATAAAAAAAACCAAATCGACTTGTTCGTTATTTAGGGCCACCGCAGACGAGGAACAGAATTTACTGCTTTATTAAGAGGAAATGGTACCGGGGGCTCTTTCCATACAAACGTACAAACGTACAACAAACGTAGTCGACTGTTTTCTCCCTGGATAATGATACTAGAGTAAATATTGTTGTGCATAAACTTAAAACTGCCATGACCATATTTTTTATTTATTTTCTTAATCTTAATTTCTATGATAATTAGAAAATGAAAAAAACCAAAACATAAGGGCATAGTCATATTAGTCATGGCATTTATGGGTTTTATGGCACAAAAATATTTGTGCTAGTGTCATTATACAGGGAGGAAACAGTCGACTAAGTTTGTATAGAGAGAGCGCCGATACCCTTTCACCTTAATTTTATTTTATACTAAAGTGGTTAGAAGCGCAGACGAGGCAGAGCAAAAGCCCCATTGTCACGCCTCTTGTCACATCAGTATATTGTGCCTAAAATAAGAAAGCCATAATGAAACAGTGGTCTTTTGAGACAAATATATTTGTCTGTCTCACGTTGGAAACACCTTTTAAACACCCATGTTTCTTGATTCAATTAAGAATGGGATTATTTTGAGAACGATTTATAATAATACTAGCGACCCGCTCCGGCTTCGCAAGGCTATATTATGCATGTATTATACATATAAACCTTCCTCTTGAATCACACTATCTATTAAAAAAAACCGCATCAAAAACTGTTGCGTAGTTTTAAAGATTTAAGCATACATAGGGATATAGCGACATAGGGACAGAGAAAGCGACTTTGTTTTATACTATGTAGTGATAGTGATTAGCGGTGCCCCCCGCGCGTTAGATATTTCGGAAACAAAAGTATTCTTTGGCGATTTTCAAACTTTCGTACTTATTTATACATTGCGATCGTCTTTCGTTTCCGTTTCGATCGTCTTTTGTTTTTGTTTGTTTGTTTCTAAATCAAAGTTGGTGTTAATTATGCGTAGGTTGTAGTTGGTATTTCGCGTAAGTAGTATTTTCCGAGATAGGCGTTTTCCGTACAGGTGTTGTTTTGCGTAGTTGGTTTTATGCGTCGAAAGAGTATAATTGATAATTGTTTTTTGCAAATTACCAGGTTCGATTTCTGCTTTCTTCAAAAATCAAATGATGCAGTTTAAATTTTTGTCAAAATCTAAAAAGTGTGAATAAAGGAAATAGTCGGGTTTTATAATATTAACTAGCGACCCGGTCCGGCTTCGCACGGCTATATTATGCATGTATTATCCTCCTGAATATATATTCCTCTTGAATCACACTATCTATTAAAAAAAACCCCATTCAAATCCGTTGCGTAGTTTTAAAGATTTAAGCAGTCAAAGGGAAATAGGGACAGAAAAAGCGACTTTGTTTTATACTATGTAGTGATTACTAAGCCTGCCACTGTCCGTGCATGTCCGCCGCTTATCGAAATATTTCACATTACCAATTAGCTAAACCCCACATGACCCAGAACTCATTCGCATTTGTGTAAAAAATATACTATTTACCTATTTTGTTATTTTTTTATATTGTTTAGCTTTTGCCCGCGACTTCGTCTGCGTAGAAGTCGAAAATGGTTCTAATAGGATTTGACCAAGGAATCACGTTGTCCCATACAAACTTTGCCCCTCCTTTTTACCCCCTAAAGGGCAGAATTTCGGAAAATCCTTTCTTATCGGATGCCTACGTGTTACAAAGTACACACTCTCCAAGTTTCAGGTCTCTACGATCAGTGCGTTGATCCGTCAGTCAGTAAGTCATTTAGGACAAAGCATTTTATATGTAGGTATAAATATTGTATTGTGGTAAAAAAAACAGACACAGGTAACATTACTTTACATCCTTATAGATTTGCGAGTGAGCTGTAAGTCACGTGGGATTTAGCTAATTGCTATTGTGACTGTACATAGAGCCTCTATTATGAACTCACCTCTACATGTAATAACGTTCTAATATCGTACCTCAAAATAACCGCCTCAAGTTGCACCGAAGTCTCCTTCCAATTATCCGACTGAAACAACATTAATTTAGCTAAAAACACAAGCAACAAACATACCTTACTGAGATAATATAAAGATTAGATTTTTGTTTTAAACCAACTTAAAGTATAATAAGTTTCGTTTTTTGCCATTTGGCTACGGAACCCTAAAAAAGACCTCGTGTTCCTACCCCTCGTGTCTATCAAAGGCCTGTTACTATCAAGGTTTTTAAAAATCCTTAGACAGGCAGCCTAAGGTTTTTTATCACAGTTGCTCATAAAGTGGATCTTAATAAACGGCTTTTAGGCTCATAATGCAACGTATTAGGCAAGCGTGCGTTTTACATTACCATGTTTAAACTAGTGCTGTAATAAGTTATCCTGATAGGTTACATACGGTCGTATCTTTCTGCTAATTACATGTTATGAAGCCGCGGGTTTCATCACGATGTTTTCCTTCACCGTGAGAGCAATGTCAATTAGCGCACATACATTTTTCTTATGAAAATCCATCGGTGATTCGAACCCACAAACTTCAGAATGAAAGTCGAGGTCTCTACTACTAAGCCAACACCGCTCTGACCGTACAGTATGCGTCATAAGTGCACTAGGTATCAGTTTGCTACAATAATACTATAAACAAGTATTGTACTTACGACCTTCTTCTAATAACACACAAACATAAATACTTGAATGAAAAGTACCTACTCAGTGTGATTATTATTTTCAACATGTTAGCTATGTCTTTAGTTTTGTGAGTGTTATAAGCCGCCACCCGCTACACCAACCCACGTGGGTTCGATTTACAGATTACGTTGTTATAATGTTCAAATAGTGCTGCACAGGATTGTAAACGTTATGGTGGCGGAGACTTTTGGCCGTTGATTGTACGGTCGGCTGCATTATGACAGACCCATCGTAGAGCTTCAAAGCGGCTGTTATAAGAATGTTTTCAACACAAGCAAGAATTTAGGCACCTGCTTTAGTTGAAGTTTAAAATCTTCTAACTCATCAATTTATCAAACGAAAATATTAGAATGAAAACATTCCAATAATAGTAATTTTCGAACTCTTCCGGGGGCTGCAATTATGCAGCCGACTGTACCTTAGTATAACACCCACGCAGGTAACTGCATAGCTTATCTGGCCAAACTACATGTAACTTTATTACCTTCCTGGTTATTTATAACATTGTCATAACTCAACTAAACTCGTTCAAAAATCGGTTAAATGTTAACGTTTGTTGTTATAATTTTATTTGATGTTAGTTAGTTGTTATTACTTTGTAGACTTCATAGGGCGACCTTGGCTCTCATTCTGAAGGTCGGGGGTTCGATCCCGGCCCTAAAATACATTGATTAATTGGGATAAATATAGGCAATACTTCACTATCACTACATAGTATAAAAAAGTCACTTTTCGCCGTCCCTATGTCCCTATGTCCCTTTGTGTGCTTAGATCTTTAAAACTACGCAACGGATTTTGATGCGGTTTTTTTAATAGATAGAGTGATTCAAGAGGAAGGTTTTTAGATATAATACATGCATAATACAGCCGTGCGAAGCCGGGGCGGGTCGCTTGTTTTATATAGGTGACGACCCAGTTACCACAACGGTCACCATGCCGGACTGCCAAATATAGGGTTGTGGGTTCGATTCCCGCCTCAGACAAGTATTTATGCTTAGATATTTGTCTGTGGTCTGGTTGTTTCTATGTATTATCATTACATACTATAAAACAAAGTCACTTTCCGCTGTCTGTCCCTATGTATGTATTGATAGAGTGATTCAAGAGGAATTTTTATAATATGTATAACACATGCATAATATATCCGTGCGGAGCCGGAGCGGGTCGCTAGTAGATATATATTTATAAAAGAAAAAAATATATAAGTTGTATATATCCGTTGTCTAGCACCCATATCACAAGTCTAGCTTGGGGCTATATGGCGATGTGTGGAATGTCCTGCAATATTTATTTATCCCAATACTAGCAGAGCTAAGCGGTTGTACCCGCGTTACTTCAAGGCCCGTGGGAATATTGGGAAAAAAAAATCCTGGGTTGTTCCCAATTAATCAATAAATGTTCAAACCAAGATTCATTAAAATCGGTCCAGTAGTTTCGGAGCCAATTCCTCACAAACCAGAAAATAACAAAATCTTTTCTCTCTATAATATTTATCCCAATATTCCCATGGGATCAGGAATTTGAGACTCACACAAGTCCGTAAAACGCTACTAGTAAATATATAAGTTGGCTTTAGTTTTTGCTTGAAGCAATAATTCATTTTTTTCAACTCTCTCTCCCGTTTATTTCTCTGATTCACTTAGGTACGGTATTTCATACGTTTGGAATCTTGCCAGAATAAGGTCGTAAGCCTATTTGGATAAAAAAATGGGGCATACGAAAGAAAATATTAAGTTATCACTTACACATTGTAGTATTTACTATATTGTTGGAGTAGAAAAAATAATCCCCCTACCACTGCGACACTACGCCACTCTACCTGTATCAAATCAAATCAAATCAAATATCTTTATTTCTTTGGATACTTAATACTTAAAAGTATACAGGACCACATAAAAACGTCTTAAAAACTAAGTTAGGATGTGTGCCTTCGGAACGCGCCCACCAATGAGAAGAAGGCACAAGAAACTCATGGGGTTTTTTTTTTTTCATGTGGTCACGCTCACAAAGGTCAATATTACAGTATTTGAAAGTATTATTTGAAATGGAGCAACTAAAGTCATGTCCGTGGGTTCTTATCATTAAGATAAGACGAAGTATCATAGTATGCCTTACTGCACAATCTATGCTTTATAAAAAGCCGAGCGCGCTGTGCACTCGTCCATTTTGTCGCCAGCTTTTCGAGAGGCATAACCTCTGCCCGATTTATTACCTATTTTGTGATCAGTGTAATTTAACTTTAATTGTTAGTAATTAGTTTATTTGTGTTTAATAAGTTCTTTAATAAATATTTTGTAGATTTCGTAATAAATAATTCATTTTATTTAAAAGTAACGGCCGCGTAGGCCAACCTAGTTATTTTTTGACGTGACAACGTCTTATAAATTGGTTTGCCGGGTGACACTTCAAGAAACTGCGTTACGTTCCGCTGACGTTATGCGCTCACAATGAGAGCGAGTGAGAGGCACGCGGGCATGGTTAGCCCGCCTAAGAGCGAGAGAGACAGACATAAAAAGTGAAAGGCACGCGTCCCTTCCACTCGAGCACAGTTGTTGTCACGTAAAACTTTCGCCCGTATACCGACTTTACAGGCAACCAGTTTTTTTTTTTTTTATTAAATAGTTTTAGATTCCTAAAAATATTATAATAAAACTAGTTTGTTCTCGCGGTTTCGTCCGCGTACAAGTCGAAAATGGACCAAGGAATCACGTTGTCCCATAGAAATCCTTTCTTATCCGATGCCTACGTTATACAAAGTATACACCCTCCAAGTTTCATGTCTCTAAGATTGCGCGTTGATCCGTCAGTCAGTCGTCAGGTGTTCAGGACAAAGCATTTAATATGTATAGAAGATTAAACAACATATAAGCAGTAACAAGCACTTTGTAAGCACGAAATGGTCGGGTTATCACTCGTCAGTTTCCCTAATTAGCCAGTTTTCCTAACTGGTCAGTTTACCTCATTCGTCAGTATTCCGAAATTAGTCAACAGATCTGTTTCCTTACTTGTCAGTTTCTTTAACTCGTCACTTTACTTAAGTTGGGTTCCTACGTCAACGACCTTGCTACACAGGTTACTAAATAGACTACCGGAACCTGGTTACCTTCATTGGTGAAAATGGTTAGGATAGGTTAGGTTTCGTATCCCCCCCCCGTGGGTTCCCGCCTTGTCGTGGCGGGGGGGCTTAGTAACCGTGGCCTAGCCAACCACGGTGAAGCCAAGAGGAACCCAGGGCCGGGCCAGGCTGGAGGAGCTGGCTGACCCGAGAGGGACCGCTCCACCGACTTCCCCGCAAAGTCCGGTGTGAGCGGTACGAGAGGTAGGTCGCAGTGCTGTATGGGCGGTACTGCGACTGAGGCGGGTTGCGGTGTAGTATGGGCTGCACCGCAACTGAGGACTAAGGGCCACGGCGGGAGAGGGTTGCCGGTATTGCGGTGAGCCGTTTCCCCTACCTTCCGTGGCCCTGACGGGGCCGCCACCGTTAGATGGCGGACGCGGTGGGGTCGCAGAGGAAGAGGAATGTCGGTGTGTCTTTGCCGCTTTCCCTGTCCTCTGCGACCGGGTTTGGAAAACCCGGGAGGCGGGCGCACCCAGTGCTCGGGTGCGCCCCACTCTGAGGCAAAAGGCTCAACAGCCTTAAGGCGAGAGGAAAGTCTGGGTTTCCTCCGGGCCAAGCCCGGTCGTCTTCCCAGACTTGCGCGCCGGGGTCGAAGAAGAATGCTAACGTGTCGCCTTCACCCCGGCATCATGCGCGTGCGGAGCACCCCGGTGGTTTAGTCGGTCGGCCGCCCCGCCTTACATCTCAGGGGCTGTGCCAACCCGACACTGTCTGCCGCCTCCCCCGGGGGCGGCGGGCGTTCCTTGGGGAATTCCACCGGGTCAAAAAAAAAAAAAAAGGTTAGGTTTCGTATACAGGAAAAGTATTTTTGTAGTGCACATTTTTTTTCTGCTGAATATACATATATTGTGGAGTACATTTACGCAAAAAAATTATTAAAAAAAAACCAAAACTTAATGTGAAAAACTTCCTGCAATTTCTAAATTATTGGGTATCTCAGTATTGATACACACAGTGACACGTAGGTACCTACCTTCATTTAGAGCGCGCTAGGACTTCGTCGTTTTGTTAGAAACACTTAAATGATTATAGCTCTTGAGAGTTTTTGAGTTAGCTCCAAAATAAAAAAAACAGTATTTTTCATTTTAATGTGCTTAAAACATACCGAAATTTGTGCAGTACAAAAATACTTTTCCTGTATAGCCCCGACAATAGGCATAGAGACGGAGCACCCTATGGGGTTTTAGTCGGTTCAGGTTTAAGATTCTTTTATTCTCTTAAGAATATTTATAATTCACTTATATGAGAAATATATAAAAGCTAATTAACTAATAATAGTATATAAATATTCGAGGAGCATATAGGTAAACAATAAAACTTAATGCGATGGAAAAAAGTATATAAAAATAAATGCAGGTAGGTTGACGCATTTCTTATCGGTTGGAGCTCGATATAACCACTTCGTTGGCCCCAACAACGGTGTGGTCCCGACCAGGTTTCCCAAGCCCAAAAAAAAGGTTAGTGTGCGAGTTCAACTCGCACACTTTTGTTTTCGGTACCATTATATTCTGTTTTAGTATTTATTGTTAGAGACGGCAACAGAAATACATCATCTGTGAAATTTTCAACTGTATAGCTATCACGGTTCATGATATACAGCATAGTGACAGACAGACAGTGGAGTCCTAGTAAAAGGGTCCCGTTTTTACACTTTGGGTACGGAACCCTAAAAATCAGAGATATCCGTATCCGATGGAAGCCAAAAAGGGGCGTTATATTTCTATTAGCTTTACTGGAATGTAAAGTATTTACTTATTATTATTTTAATATTGTAAATTGATGTTGTTTTATTTGTCTTCTTTTGGCCTGAAATGGCTGCGTCTGTATGAATTACTACTGTTTTTTAATTGTTTTAATGACACTTAGTGGCAAACTTTTACATGGAAATTTTGATGAAGTCTACGCCCACTATCATATTGTGATGTTTGATTGTCAGTATATAAGTAGTATATCCGTTGTCTAGCACCCATAACACAAGTGTAGTTACTCAGCTTGGGGCTAGATGGCGATGTGTGGAATGTCCTGTAATATTTATTTATTTATTATTATTTAGTTGGGCAGTCACAACGTGGCCTAGCGATAGCTTAACGAATCTACACTAATAATAAAGAGGAAAGATATTTTGTTTTAATAGGATCTGAAAATACGGGACCGATTTTGATTACACTTGGAATGAGGATATTGATTCATTGGAAATAACATAGGCGTAAGACCCGATCCCATGGTAATATCGGGATAAAAAGTAGCCTATGTGTTAATCCAGGTCTCCAGCTATCTACATACTGAATTTCATCGCAATCAGTCCTGTAGTTTTTGCGTGAAGGAGTAACGAACATACATACACACACGCACACACAAACTTCCACATCACTTCATCACTACATAGTATAAAACAAAGTCGCTTTCTCTGTCCCTATATCCCTTTGTATGCTTAGATCTTTAAAACTACGCAACGGATTTTGATGCGGTTTTTTTAATAGATAGCGTGTTTCAAGAGGAAGGTTTATATGTATAGTACATGCATAATATAGCCGTGCGAAGCCGGGGCGGGTCGCTAGTTTATAATATTAGTAGGATTTCGACGGAATCGGTAGTTCCACGGGTGTATCCACTGCTAGTTCCATTTATAAGCTACATATTTTGACTGAAGTGCATTTTGTGAAGTGGCTTGTAGAGTTAGAAACTTAGCTTTACATGACATCTGACAACTGATGATCCGTTGTTGTTATCCGACTATGGCGAAGTTTAAAGGGAGGGTTATGTGTTTACTTAAGAGGAAAGGGTACCGAGGGCTTTCTCCATACAAACTATTACAAACGTAGTCGACTGTTTTCTCCCTGAATAATGACACTAGAGCAAATATTTTTGGTGCATAAAACGTAGAACTGCCATGACCATGCTCCTATTTTTTGTTTTTTTTAATTTTTTAATTTTTTTAATATTAATTTTTATGATAATTAGAAAATTAAAAAAACCAAAACATAGGGGCATAGTCATGGCAGTTATAGGTTTTATGGCACAAAAATATTTGTGCTAGTGTCATTATCCAGGGAGGAAACAGTCGACTACGTTTGTATGGAGAGCGCGCAGGTACCCTTTCACCTTAATGTAATGAGAATCATCCCTTATATTATTTTTTCTACTTGTAAACCTAATTGGCTCTCTGTTTCTAATATTTATTTAAAGTTGTTGCTTTTCCAATAAAATAAATAAAAAAATGTTGAAAATACGTAAAACCTAGGCTAGGCTGTTTGCTTTTTGAACTGGAATTCGTTGATCTGAAAAATTGGATTATTCTGGTTATTACCCGCGCTACAGTTTTCAATTTAGCTAACAATAGTTGTTAAATACTGCATGTTGCTTTTTAGGGTTCCGTCTCCAAAGGGTAAAAACGGAATCCAATTACTAAGACTTCACTGTCTGTCACCAGGTTGTATCTTATGAACCGTGATAGCTAGACGGTTGAAATTTTCACAGATCATGTATTTTTGTTGGCGCTAAACATACAACAATAAATACTAAAAACAGAAAAAAAAATTAGGTTGGGCTCTTAAAGTGAGCGCACACCTAGCCGCACCGCACGCGCCGCAGTCGCCGCAGCGAATCCCCAAGGTCGATGCTGATGACGTCACGAGCCGGCGCTACGCGCACACAAATAGAGACTGCGGCGCGTGCAGTGCGGCTAGGTGTGCGCTCACCATTATGCAACATGGTACGGAACCCTCTGTGCGCGAGTCCGACTCGCACTTGGCCGGTTTTTTTGCAGATATTTGGTACATGTTTTTACTAATTGGCCAATGTTTTTAATTAAAAGGTGACCGTAGTCGCAGATTACAATATTTATTTACATAATAGACGTGTAGTGGATAAATATCGACGTTTCGATCTCGTTGCAAGGACCATCGTCACAAAACCCTGTAAAATAGAAAAAAAATAAGTAGGTACTTATAGCTGGTAGTAAAATTATATTGCGACTAAGCGATAAAATCATAGACGCTCTCATTATTTAAGAACGCAGTAAAACGAGAAAAATAAAATAAAATAAATATACAAACTTTCTTGAGTTTCACGTAATGACCGTGCGAAAAACGCTTTTTATTTCCAATGCCCTCTCACGGTAAATATTTTTATAAGTAGCTAGCTGCGCTCCGCGGTTTCAACCCCGTAAGTCCCGATCCCGTGGGAATATCGGGATAAACTAAGATGTAAGCTATCCTATCTTTCAGGTTGGATCAAACTGCACACGGTGTGCAAATTTGATTAAAATCGGTTAAGTAGTTTAGGAGTCCATCACGTCCAAACAACGTGACACGTAATTTTTAAACAGGATTATTGGAAATTATAGGTACTAGCAAGCCGTTGAGGGCTACTTCTGTGCACTTAAACAGACAACTTTTGTTCTAATTTTTTCGAAAATTTTGAGGTTAGGTTTACTTGAAAATCAGCTGTTCCATACACGGAGAGGTCATTAACCTTAAAATTTTACTTATTTTTTAAGTTTTATCTACTGTTCTTAGTCTGAATGATCTTTGTTTTAGAAATCAACTGTTTTTCGAATTTACATAACCTCAAAATTTTCATTTTTTTTCGAATTTCCAAAAGTCGTAGAACAAAAGTTGTTTGTTATGGTGCATAGAAGTAGCCCTCAAGGGCTTGCTAGTATAATTTCCAATAACCCTGTATATTAGAATAGAATAAGAAGATTATTAGTAGGTATTGGATAAACCACCAGCTTAAGTCGGCCCGCCAAGTGGACTTGTCCATGTTCCGATACATAGCCCGGTGCAGCCACAAAACGAGAAAGAGTCGGAAAAGTTTTTGATCCAATCCGTCTTCCTTCACTCACGTCTCTAGTAGGTATCTTTAATTATTTTATTTTGAATCATACAATTTTTTTTACCTGTGATAGGTCAGCGTTAGACCACTATCACACCTGCCTGATGGTAGGTGACGATGCGGAAATCACATAGAAGCGTCTTAAAAACTAAGTTAGTATGTCATTTTAGGGTACGTTCCTGCTGATCAAACTTTCTGGTCAAACTAGTTTGTCCAAACGGAATAAATTTCCTCGTAGTCACACTACTCAACTTAGTCAAAAGGCGATCGAAACGGAAACATATACCGCATCGTCACTTACCATCGTCGGACATAATGGTCAAACAGTAATAAAAAATATATATATAATAACTAGCTGTCCCGGCAAACGTTGTTTTGCTATTTACATAAAAAAAAATAAAAAAAATAAAAAAATAAAAAAAAAGATGTTGGCTGATTCTCAGACCTACTGAATATGCTCACTAAATTTCATGAGAATCGGTCGAGCCGTTTCGGAGGAGTTCAAGTTCGAGCCCCGTGACACGAGAATTTTATATATATAGAGAAGAAGATGGGCGTCGATACTAAATAAACACCCTACCCACCCCTATCCCTAACATTTTCTTGTTAATTACTCCACCACAAAATAACTTAGACAAAATTTCGGGTGAAACTTTCAAAAATACCTAAAAGTTATTCAAACGAAGGCTCGTTGTCATTCCACGAACAAAGTCCCACTTTAAAGCAGATGTCACAAACATTTTCAAACGAAAATAACAAAACGCAAAAATTCGCTTGAGCATAGCGTGCGGTTGGGCGCCCCGGACACCAAAAACACCATGATTAGGGTGGTTTTTAGTAGATACCTATGCCACGAGTTATTTGGCAGCTATTCGGGATTCGGCCTAACTTTATTCACTATTTAGTATTCGGCCGACTATAATATTTGGACGAATATTAAATACATACTTTCAAAATCATAAAAAAAAATAAAAAATCCTCACAAAAAAAAAACAATAACCATCGTATTTAATCATCATCCGAGCGATGTTCCCGGTTGCATCCCTCTCGGGAGCCCGGGGTCCGCTTTCCTACTTTTACGCCTCCACTTCGCACGATCTTCGGCATCCTGGTTAGTAAGGCCATTTGCACGCCTATCACCCTTTACGACGTCAAGCCAGCACTTCTTGGGACTACCCAGTCTGCCACGACCCGGCGGAGTCGCCATGGCAAGACATTTGTTCCCCACGTAACTAGCCGGTTTTCGCAAGACGTGGCCGTACCAGCGTAGTAACCATCGTATTTAATACCTACATAAAAGTATTCATAATTTTTGCCACATGCAATTATGGTATAACGCGTAATAAATTTTGGCCAAATGCGTTTTTGATATAACGCGTTATTAAAATTTGGCCTTTTGCGTTTAATAGATTACGCATTTTTAGTCTTTTACGTATATTGTGCCTTTTGCGTTTTTTGTCTTCTGAGTCGAAACCGTTAAAAGTATGTGAAATAGAGTTTCGGCAAAGTGCCCTCCCGAATTCAGTTTTCGGCTAACTGAGAATTCATGGCATCTCTAATTAGTAGCCCCTGTTCCTGTGAAATTGCTTGTAAACGGCCAAACGGCGAACAAAGGACATAAATTGTTCAACGCAAATCAGTTTACTTACCTACAAAAATGATAAAAGGTGGCGATGTCATTAATCTTGTGGGTTTTAAGGAAATTTGTTCAATAATTTTGTAGTAAAAGTGTGGTACAAGTTGCTTAGAGTTTGCGGTCTAAATATTTTAGTAGAAGGCCTTTGTTTTAGGTATTTTAGATTTTCGCGACTAAAACTCATTATGAAACTATTTTATACCAATCGCGCCCCTCGGTTTCACCCTCATTCTTGATTTTTTTTTATAGTTTCTCACGTATTAAACTTTTGCTGGACTATTTCATTTTAAAAACAATATTAGCCAAATCGAATTAGTTCTCGAGTTTTAGCGAGACTTACGAATAGCAATTAATTATCTTCACTACATAGTATAGAACAAAGTCGCTTTCTCTGTCCCTATGTTCCTATATCCCTATATATTATGCTTAAATCTTTAAAACTACGCAACGGATTTTGATGCGGTTTTTTTTAATAGATAGAGTGATTCAAGAGGACATAGGGATATAGGGACGGCGAAAAGTGACTTTATTTTATACGATGTAGTGATGATTCTGTGACATATCCATAGAAACTATGTGTTTCAAAGAGAGAAAGGCGTTAAATAGATACCATAGACAATTTTCGAAAACCAATATCATTTGTACTGAAGCGATAAGCCCAAGTGTTCCCGCCAAAAAAAGGGTTTTTTGGGACGAATACGTAATATTGCAAATGATCTTGTGGAGTATAATCAAATCAGATATGGGTCCCAAAATATAGGAGTATGATCCGAAGGGTTAGGGTACCACAGACTATCTTCAATTTGTGTTTTTTGTCTTCAATTTTTAATCGGCCGATAGACCTTCAAAGTCATAGACAAAATTATTTTTTATAGTGCATGGCCTGCACTGGGCCATCTGAAAATATATTTCAGAAAAAATGCGTTTTCAAAAATTGCAAATGCTGAGACGAGACTCGAAGTCGCATCCGTTGAAAACCGTTCAAGTGCGCTTACCAATTAAGCCACTCAGTCAAGTACCGTAATAGTTGAATAAAATAATCGCATTATCGCAATTATTTGTTTGCATCAATTTACATGATCACATTGAAACGTCTTAAAAATTAAGTTAGGAAGTGTGATCTATATTAAGTCAAAAGTTGAAAAACAGGTAGGCTCTATTCGTAAGACGTTTTACGTTAATTTGTCAGAATTCTGACTGATGTAGCTAATCCAAACCCCGTATTTTCATGTAGGTATTGCCTAAAAATAAAAGTATTTTTAATTTAAAGTTCAAGTTTTTGTAAGGAAAACTGTTTTGTATTTTATTTTAGTTTTTTGTAGGTAGGGTTCCGTACCAAAAGATTAAATACGGGACCCTATTAAAGCTTCACTGTCACTGTGTGCCGTCCGTCTGTCCATATGGATGTATCCCATGAACTGTGATAGCCTTATACTTAGGTGAAATTTTAACATATTATATACCTATTTGACGACCCAGGACTGCTAAACACAGGGTTGCGGATTCGATTTCCGACTCAGATAAATATTAATGCTTAAATATTTGTTTGAGGTCTGGTTATTTCTATGTATTATAAGTATATATTTACAAAATAAAAGTATGTAAGTAAGTAGTATATCCATAACACAAGTCTAGTTACTTAGCTTGGGGCTAGATGGCGATCGATGTGTGGAATGTCCTGCAATATTTATTTATTATTTTATTTATATCAGTTCCTTAAAATAAGAAAGTAGTCTACAAATTTTCTTATTGGACGATAGTTGTAAACCGATCAAAAATATGTATTTATTCTGCGTTAACCCATAAACGGACCAATTTCAGACAAGAGTTTTTGTCGTTTCTATCCAGATGGACGGAGTTGGGTGACTATATCAGTTATAGGCCATTTAAGCTTCAATATATTCTATACAGCTACGTCACATTTGTCATGAGTGGCAAATTACTATGGAGTGGCCAATTACAGTATAAATAAATAAAATAAAGTAATAAATATTGCAGGAGGCACATCGCCATCTAGCCCCGAGCTAAGTAACAAGACTTATGTTATGGATGTACTACTTATATACAGGTTGATTTTTTTATGTAGGCCTTCAGGGCTATATCCTAAACTATAAGAGATAGCGAAAAATGCTGAAAGGAGTTGCGTGCCCGATTTTGACAAAAACTAAAACTGCATCATTCTATTTTTGAAAAAAGTCATTATCCTTGCCAGCAATCGAACCTGTTGACTTACAAAAAAATAATCATCCTATATTTTTATATCAATGGATAGTCTTGCTGATAGAGAACAATTTTTGGAAACAAACATAGTATGGCAAATCAAAGGAAATAGCTAATTTTTGTAGGCTTCTGTAATTTTTACCCGACTAGGGCGAAGCCAAAAGGGAGGGTTATGTTTTTGACCTGTATGTACAATAATGTACATACATGTATGTATGTATGTCCATCTGTTCCCACGTAACTTTAAAACAACTTATTATAAATTAACAATTGAGGTATCGTTAGAAGCGTCTCAATGGTCCGCTGGTTATAGGCTATGTGACGTCAACACAAATTAAATGTGGCGCCCTCTAGAGGACATAGAGTCATGAATTAAAAAATAAAAATAATTAAAATGTACCGTGTGGGGTATCAAATGAAAGGGCTTAATTAGCACATTTCAAAAATATATATATTGCACTAGCTGTTACTCACTGATTTGCTTGCATTCACTCGATAATGGTGTTAGTATGTTTGTTTCTTACTTCTTCATTCAACAGTACTAAGGGATTCAGGGCAAGGTGGCATCCGACGACGGCTATCCACTAAACGACACGAGACACGACACTTTGAGATTGCCTACAGAATTAGCTGTCTGTATTTTTCTTGTTTCATACTTTTTAGAGTGCGATTTTTATGGAGGTAACTACCTAGTTTGTGTTTTTAACTACAATTTTTTTACGTAGTCGGGTTTTTCATACTGTCTACTGTCCACTGTCCCTGAAAAAATATGGAGGTATGGCTGATGACGTAACAAACTGCTGCATAAAAAAACATCAACTGTTTTTTTCGAATTTTGAAGTGATGTCGAGAATTTAGAACACATTTAACATTTTCAAAAAAATATTGCTTTCCCTCTATGCTTCATACGCTATCACTTTGCCAGAGACGGAAAGATGAAAATTGGTGAAAACTACAAAAAAGAGTTTATTCCTTTGATTTGCCATACTATGTTTGTTTCCGGGAATTAATCTCCACTATCGATTGGTTTAAAAATATTGATTATTTTTTTTGCAAAATCAACTGGTTCGATTCCTGGCTAGGGTAATGACTTTTTCAAAAATCTAATAATGCAGTTTTAGTTTTTGTCAAAATCGGGCAAGCGACTCTATTCAGCATTTCTCGCTATCTCTTATAGTTTAGGATATGGCGGATATGGCGGCGGATATGAAGGCCCATATAAAAAAATCACCCTGTACAGGTACTTTTCTTTTGTTAATATATCTTCGGGATGTTCTCAACAAAAGTCCCAATAGTTTGAAAACCAAACCTATGAGATTGCAACTCGAAGTAGATTTCAAGATATGACTTTATATATAAGTTACTTTCAAGTAGAGATGGGTTGGACTAAGGATTGGTGTTGGCGACAACGCGTCGGGGTCTAAGTATACCTAGTGACAGACTTGTGAGTGCCTATGGCTTATCGAGCATCCAAGTACGTGGGAACCAAAATCCCATCCCTGGGAACCGATCTCAGGAATTCGGGATTGCGTCACCCTGCGTACTTGGGACATTCGCCAATAAGGTTTGGGCACGTCGCTAGGTATACAGTTTTTAAGGGCTTGAAGGCGGAGCTAGAGTTGAGCTCATAAATAGGCCCGGGGTGCGTTGCAACGGGCAGTTACCTCTTACCTTCGTTACCCATAACATCAGTTCAAGTTATAGTAGCTCGGCGTGTTGTGCCAATGTGGACCTTATCTCATTGTAAGTAGAATATAGACAGTAAGATAGGGTTTCTGTAATTTTGTGTTTTTGTTTATTATAATCATTGTTTAACTTCGTCAAGTTTTTAATTTCAATCATAGACTAAGAAGCCAGTCCTAAAGTCGATAAATAAAAACCTAGGGAACTTCTACCCGACTACAACAAAGCGGGTTAATTTCTAAATTCTTCGACTAGGGGGTCTAGATAGGAAGTAGACCAGCTGCGGCAACCCTGGTGTCAAGGTTGGTAGGTTAGGACTCTAAGTCTAGCAGTGGATCTAGGTAGTCTAGACCGAGGACTAACCCTCTATCACCAACAACAATTGGGAAGGGGCAAAACATCTATAACAAATAATAAATAGTTAAATAAATAAATAATAAAAATTGAAAAGAATATTAAGACCCAGGAAAATAATACTAAGAAATCATAATCTATGTTTTTTTGTTTGCAACGAATAAACTCTGAAACTACTGGACCGATTTTGATGAAACTTGGTATGAGGGTACATTGATTCATTGGGAATAATATAATTTAATACATAATAGGTTAGCGTTTGACAACTATCACAGCGCACGGGCGATCCTAGAGCTGGCGGCTTCTTGCCCCAGCGACTCAGTCTTGCTATTCAGCGAGGGAATGCTGCCAGCATTTTGGAGACAATGCCTCGGGAGGGTGTAGCCGAGGGCTTCCTCTTGTTTTAATTAACATTAATTATATGGGTTGATAGGCATAGGTTGATTTTTAATGTTTTACTTATTTTATTATTTTTGTGTTGTTTGATTTTACATTGAATTTTTGTGTAGTGGGGTATTTTGTTTTTTTTTTTGTATAATTTTTCTTATTTTTTGTTTTTTTATTTTATGTCATTTTAAAAATGTGATTAAGTGAATAAAGAATGATTTACTATCACAGCTGCTTGATGGTAAGTGACGATGCAGTCTCTGCGATGACTAAGATAAAGGACGCTCTCCAATATATCTGTTCACTCGCAACTTGGATCTTCTAGGCTAAATGTGCTTGTTTGCAATGGCTCTCAAAATATTCTACCATAGCAAGATAATAGTATGGGCTTATAGACATTTTAGCATAAGTCATTTGTATATTTTTGATACTGAAACTAGGCATGAACGAGCTTAAAATTTACCAATAGAAATAAAACAATTAATAATTAAATGTTATTTTTTTATTCCCCGACGCAAAAACGATAGGGTGTTATAAGTTTGACGTGTCTGTGTGTGTGTTTGTAAGTTTCGTAGTGATTTATATATTTTGTTTACAGCTTGTTATTATAAAAATCTATTCTAATGATTAGTCTGTTGTGTTTCACTGCTGGGCATGTGTCCCAATCACCAGCTAATTTTGGCCACTCTGCGTGAAATGCATTCAGGTAGTCACGCCATCGTTTTTTAGGTCTACTTCGAAGATGCCTGTCGTCTTGAGGGACCCACTGGGTGACTTTGTTTGCCCAGCTATCTGCATGCATTCGTAGCCAGCCCACCCCCACTTAATTAGGGCGGTCTTCGTAAAATTTCTATGTCTAAAAAAAATAAAAAAGGAATTTTTAAAAGACCGGAAACTGCCCCCTGCCCCTACCTAGATCCGTCCCTGTAATCACCGAAGAACCAAACTAACAAATCCCCAAGTAGGACAGTTTGAGACCGGAATTCACGGACATACAGACACTTACAACTGTTATTGTTATTATGTAAAGAGCTTGGGAATGACAGGGTCGGATTCGGACCCCTGTCTTGGACGTTATTTGATAGTTTACGTAGTTGGTTAGGGTTGGTTTCCGAAGTTATAAATTAACTAGCTGCGCCCCGCGGTGTTACGTAAGTCCCGATAGGTATTTTTAGATTGAATCAGATAAATATTTGCTTTACTGTCAATCTGTAAAACAACTCATTTATTTATTATCTTATTATTTTGTCACTAATATCAAAGTTTTTTAAAAACTTTTTATTGGCTCTTATTACCCGCAAGTCCCTTATTTACAAAAGAAAAAAGAAGAAAAAAAATGTTCTATTATCAGACCTAACTAATTTACCTACCTACTTATACAAAAAAAATATTACAAATCGGTTCAGCCGTTTAGGTGGAGATATATAACTTAACACCGCGATACGAAAATTTTATATTATATAGGGATACTAGCGACCCGCCCCGGCTTCGCACGGCTATATTATGCATGTATTATACATATAAACCTTCCTCTTAAATCACTCTATCTATTAAAAACCGCATCAAAATCCGTTGCGTAGTTTTAAAGATCTAAGTGTACAAAGGGAAATAGGGACGGCGAAAAGTGACTTTATTTTATACTATGTAGTGATAGGGATATTATATCCGTTGTCTGGCCACCATAATACAAGCCTAGTTGCTAAGCTTGGGGCTAGATGGCGCTGTGCTAAATATGCTACAATATTTATTTATTATTAAAATTGTTTTTTATTAGTTCACACCATTAAATCAGCTTAAATTAACTAAGAAAATGTTCGTTGAATTCCTCATATCTTTCGTCTTTAGTATCACTATAGGTACCATCACATTGCCTATAACACCGAGACACATTATAACTATGCAGAACGTCATTGATGTCACTTTTATGTAATACGGTATCTCAGCAAGAAAATGGAATCAGTTGCCTGCGTCTGTCTTACCTGACGTGTACAATTTGGGGGTCTTCAAGTCCGCGAGTGAATAGGTATATCTTCTGCGAAGGCGTGTTACATCTTAGACCTCGTTTTGACATTAGATTCTCAATTTCATAGAAGCTATGTTTTTGCATCATTAAAATTAATTTTTTTTCATCTTAATAAAATAAAACTATCAAATCACAATAAAAACGACCAAATCATAACAAACGCGTTCGATGAAAACTACCAAAATGGTAGAAAAACTGAAATATCGCCATTCAGAGCGCGTTATGTGAACTGCAGAGAGATTTTAACACTGCGTTTGTTTTGTAAGCGTAAAACTGGCTTAATTAGAAGGGTTCTATAGGAAACTATATTAGTCTCTTTTAGGTTTTTGCGATTTGGCTGAAAGTGGCAAAATAAAATTAGATGTGGCAGATTCTAATGAAAATAGTCTTATATTTATAATCTGCGCATCTTGGTTTCATACGCCTACCGATCCCTATAAAAATAGATAGATATAAAACTCTTTATTGTACCATATTTGTGTCGTATTTGTGTCGACTGACCGGGTTCGATTCCCGCCTCAGACATGTAATTTATGGTTAGATATTTGTCTGTGGTGTGGTTGTTTCTATGTATTATAAGTATACTAGCGACCCGCCCCGGCTTCGCACGGCTATATTATGCATGTATTATACAATATAAACCTTCCTCTTGAATCACTCTATCTATTAAAAAAAACGCATCAAAATCCGTTGCGTAGTTTTAAAGATTTAAGCATACAAAGGGAAATAGGGACAGAAAAAGCGACTTTGCTTTATACTATGTAGTGATAGTGATATTTACAAAAGAAAAGTATATTGGAAAGTATTCTATCCGTTAACCTAGCTCCCATAACACGAGCCTAGTTACTTAGCTCGAGGCTAAATGGTGCTGTGTGAATTACCCTGTAAAAATGAATCAATGAAATATACATACTTATTGGTGAAATAACCCGACATTTAATATTAGTCATCACTACATAGTATAAAATAAAGTCACTTTTCGCCGTCCCTATGTCCCTTTGTATGCTTGGATCTTTAAAACTACGCAACGGATTTTGATGCTGTTTTTTTAATAGATAGAGTGATTAACGAGGATGGTTTTTAGATATAATACATGCATGATACAGCCGTGCGAAGCCGGGGCGGGTCGCTAGTGTAGAAAAATAAAAAAGGTTTGACCAAACCTACGGAACTCTAAATTTCTCAACATCCCGCCAATGAGTGGAGGCCGTAAAAAATTCACAGTGGTTGGCACGAACCCAATCTCTGTACTATTGTTTTGTAGTGCCCACTAGTCGGTAATAGGTAGTTAGGTACCTATACCTACCTAAATAGGTTTCATTTCTTTAATAAATAGGTTGTACGACCCAGTTGGCACAATGGTTACCATGCCGGACTGATAAACACAGGGTTGCGGGTTCGATTCCTGCCTCAGACAAGTATTTATGCTTAGATATTTGTCTGTAGTCTGGTTGTTTCTATGTATCATAAGTATATATTTACAAAAAAAAGTATTTAAGTAGTATATCCGTTGTCTAGCACTCATAACACAAGTCTAGTTATTTAGCTTGGGGCTAGATGGCGATGTGTGGAATGTCCTGCAATATTATTTTTTTTATTTATACAGGAAAAGTATTTTTGTAGTGCACATTTTTTTTCTGCTGAATATATGTCGGCAGTGGAGTACATTTACGCAAAAAAATAAATTAAAAAAACAACAAAACTTAATGTGAAAAACTTCCTGCAATTTCTAAATTATTGGGTATCTCAGTATTGATACACACAGTGACACGTAGGTACCTTCATTTAGAGCGCGTTATTAATTTCGCTGGCGCTAGTATTGTGTCCATGAACTTCGTCGTTTTGTTAGAAACACTTAAATGGTTATAGCTCTGAGAGTTTTTGTGTTAGCTCCAAAATAAAAAAAACAGTATTTTTTATTTTAATGTGCTTAAAACATACCGAAATTTGTGCACTACAAAAATACTTTTCCTGTATATATTTTAACGGATATATTCGCGTTTTTATTTTTGTTTTAAACTGAAGTTTCGGGAATTTTGCAGATCCCATGGTCACAGGCAGTCTGCCTCTGCATAACGCGAATATATCCGTTAAAAATCTTAATATAATATATAAATCTCGTGTCACAATGTTTGTCCTCAATGGACTCCTAAACCACTTAACCGATTATAATAAAATTCGCACACCATGTGCAGTTCGATCCAACTTGAGAGATAGGATAGCTTACATCCCGATATTCCCACGGGATCGGGAGTTACGCGGGTGAAACCGCGGAGGGCAGCTAGTATATATATAAGTATGAGTTCAAATCGCGAAAACCTTAGAAAATACTAATTAGGTTGTAGTTAGGTAGCTAAATATATTTCATCATCACTACATAGTATAAAATAAAGTCACTTTTCGCCGTCCCTATGTCCCTATGCCCCTATTTCCCTTTGTATGCTTAGATCTTTAAAACTACGCAACGGATTTTGATGCGGTTTTTTTTATTAGATAGAGTGATACAAGAGGAAGGTTTATATGTATAATATAGCCGTGCGAAGCCGGGGCGGGTCGCTAGTTTCTTATATAAATAGGTAAATTAGGTTTTTTCTGGTTCGGTGTAGCTAGCTGCGCCTCACTGTTTAACATGCTTAAGTCCCGATCCCGCGGTAATTTCGAGATCAAAAGTCCTAGGTCTTTCTCCATCTCCTAAACTATCACAATGGCAATTTTCATCCAAATCGGTGCAGTATTTTGACCTTAAAACAAACAAATAAATAAACTTTCGGATTCATAATAATCCATATTATAATTTACTAGCGACCCGCCCCGGCTTCGCACGGCTATATTATGCATGTATTATACATATAAACCTTCCACTTGAAACACTCTATCTATTAAAAGAAACCGCATCAAAATCTGTTGCGTAGTTTTAAAATTTAAGCTTACATAGGGATATAGGGACATAGGGACAGAGAAAGCGACTTTGTTTTATACTATGTAGTGATAGTGATACAGTGATTATAACTTTAATCCATGTTATTTAGGTCGTTGTCTATGTTTTTTATTTATTTATTTTTTCAGGTTGCTGTAGTGCGCGAAACATGTATTAGATGAAGTGGGCTTTTCCAGCTATACTGCCCTCTCAGCTTAGTCGACTGCCTCCAGAAGAAAGATCTGGTCAATACGTCTGGAGAAAACTAAGCCGCGGGTTTCATCACGATCACCGTAAGAGCAGTGTCAATTAGCGCACATACAAAAATCCATTAGTGCTCGGCCAGTCAGGGTTCGAACCCACGACCTTCAGAATGAAAGTCGATATATCTATCACTAGGCCAACACGTTACGTTACAATGTTTCAGTCAAAAAATTGTAACGGTAAATGACACCGTTCCACGTTAAAATTCAAAAGTTAAATTAAAAAAGTTGTTAAAAAACTCCGGCCAGACACATTCGATGTTATTTTTTTCATCTGTTGATGTTTTTTCATGGACAGGTGATGCATGGAAACTTAATTTAAGTACTGTATTTCGAAATGAGTTTTTACTCTCATGTTACAAGGTGGCTGTATAACAATCTAGAAATATCTGGTAGTATTTTTTAAATCAAAATATTTGATTAAGGGGGCATTTCGTAGGAGATGTAGTTCGTAGCTTATCGTAGACTATCTTAGTCGACGTAGTTCGTAGCTTATCGTCGATTTAGTTCGTAGCTTATCGTCGATTTAGTTCGTAGCTTATCGTAGACTGTCTTAGTCAATGTAGTTCGTAGCTTATCGTAGACTATCTTAGTCGACGTAGTTCGTAGCTTATCGTCGATTTAGTTCGTAGCTTATCGTCGATTTAGTTCGTAGCTTATCGTAGACTGTCTTAGTCAATGTAGTTCGTAGCTTATCGTAGACTATCTTAGTCGACGTAGTTCGTAGCTTATCGTCGATTTAATTCGTAGCTTATCGTCGATTTAGTTCGTAGCTTATCGTCGATTTAGTTCGTAGCTTATCGTAGACTGTCTTAGTCAATGTAGTTCGTAGCTTATCGTAGACTGTCTTAGTCGATGTAGTTCGTAGCTTATCGTAGAAAATCTTAGTCGACGTAGTTCGTAGCTTATCGTCGATTTAGTTCGTAGCTTATCGTAGACTATCATAGTCGATGTAGTTCGTAGCTTATCGTAGACTATCTTAGTCGATGTAGTTCGTAGCTCATCTTAGACTATCTTAGGCGATGTAGTTCGTAGCTTATCGTTGACTATCTTAGGAGATGTAGTTCGTAGCTTATCGTTGGCTTACTTAGTCGGTGTAGTTCGTAGCTTATCGTAGACTATCTTAGTCGGTGTAGTTCGTAACTTATCGTAGACTATCTTAGTCGATGTAGTTCGTAGCTTATCGAAGACTATCTTAGTCGGTGTAGTTCGTAGCTTATTGTAGACTATCTTAGTCGGTGTAGTTCGTAGCTTATCGTAGACTATCTTAGGAGTTGTAGTTCGTAGCTTATCGTAGACTATCTTAGGAGTTGTAGTTCGTAGCTTATCGTAGACTATCTTAGGAGTTGTAGTTCGTAGCTTATCGTAGACTATCTTAGGAGTTGTAGTTCGTAGACTATCTTAGTCGATGTAGTTCGTATCTTATCGTAGACTTTCTTAGTCGATGTAGTTCGTATCTTATCGTAGACTTTCTTAGTCGATGTAGTTCGTAGCTTATCGTAGACTCTTGAATTTTTCAAACTCGAACCGCTCAAAGTAATAGAAAACATGAAAGATATCATTATGATCATTAAGGTTATTATTTGCTACGGTGTAATGTTATAATTTATAATTCATCCCTTATTTTATTTTTTAAACAACTAAGAAACTCTATTCCACAGAGAGCCACTAACAAGTCCTGAATGCAAATTTTAAGCAGTTACCTAGAATAATTTCCAAGAATCTTGAGTTTTCCAGGAAATTATGCTTTAGTTTTCTAGAAAGCAGTTTAATGGTGATGTCTCAAAGGGTTAAACTTTATGCTCAACTAGCTGCGCCTCGCGGTTTCACCCGCGTATAATAATTTTGTATGCAATAATCTTTTTTTTTCTTAGGAACCTTCTCCTGACAATAACAAAAAAGAATTAGCGAAATCGGTTCAGCTCTTTTCGAGATTTGCGCTTAGCAACACATTCAGCGATTCAATTTTATATTATGTTGATATATTTTGACGTGACAACGTTTTATAAATTGGTTTGCCGGGTGACACTTCAAGAAACTGCGTTACGCTCCGCTGACGTTATGCGCTCACAATGAGAGCGAGTGAGAGGCACGCGTCCCTTCCACTCGGAGATGGTTAGCCCGCCTAAGAGCGAGAGAGACAGACATAAAAAGTGAAAGGCACGCGTCCCTTCCACTCGAGCACAGTTGTTGTCACGTAAAACTTTCGCCCGTATACCGACTTTACAGGCAACCAGTTTTTTTTTTTTTTTTAGGTTTTTAACTTTTTTACAATGGATCATATATATAAATTAATATAATACACGAACGAAATCGCGAGTGAAAACCAGTTATATGTCATGGTGATATTATAAAATCGGGCATTTCATAAAGTGACCGGCGATTTAAATACTTAAATATTGCAGGACATTCCACACATCGCCATCTAGCCCCAAACTAAGTAACTAGACTTGTGTTATGGGTGCTAGACAACGGATATACTACTTTTATATACTTTTATTTTGTAAATATATACTTATAATACATAGAAACAACCAGACCACAAACAAATATCTTAGTCTGGGCTGGAATCGAACCCGTAACCCTGTGTATGGCAGTCCGGCATGGTGACCATTGTGCCAACGACCAAGTTATGGGTGCTAGACAACGGATATACTACTTATATACTTTTCTTTTGTAAATATATACTTATAATACATAGAAACAACCAGACCACAGACAAATATCTTAGTCTGAGGCGGGAATCGAAACCGCAACCCTGTGTTTGGCAGTCCGGCATGGTGACCATTGTGCCAACTGGTACCATTTCATGAATTTGCTGTTTACATGTTATATCAAATTTTCCATTAACCTTAAACACTGTCGCAAACAAAAATCGAAAACTAAGCACCTTCAGACTAACTTGCAAATATTTATTGAATAAAAGATGACATGGTGAATATTTCCAAAGAAAACTGGACAATAATGCTCGGCTAATGGCCGGAGAAATTAGGACGACCATCTAATGGTGATTTATAACCCACTAGGGTCGACAATTATTTATGATTTTGTGGGATAAGTGCGCTGTCAGTTCTCTTGTACGTTATATTTATTTGTGGCTGACGATACAGGAAGTTGACTGATGCTCAATATCTAAACACTTCAATTTTTGAAGTGAAAACTTCTTATGGCGCGTTGGGCACTTTTGTGGGTGAGCATTTTCAGCCGTTCTCGCGACAGATTTTGACGCGACAGATTTTGACGCGACAGATTTTGACGCGACAGATGAGATTTTATTTGTGTTAGTCTTTTTGTTTAACTTTTACTGCCATCTATTACACAAATTGAGAAACTTAGTTTCTAGAAAGACCGCTATTCGAATGTAGATGGCGCTGATTTAAATTTTTTACTGCCATCTAGCGAATAAAAAATAAACTATATTTGTTTAAGTGAGTGCTAATAGATGGCAGTAGCAGATCGTTTCAAGAAATATTCTATGAGAAATAACAAGTTTATTGTTTTCACTTCTGCCTGCACTCCCGGAGTGCGCTGTTTTTTTTTTTTTGGTAATAGGTGAATACCAAAAAAAATGCCTAAGTACCTATATTTTTTGAAGACCTCTTTGGCGCACTTGACGAACGCAAATGGTTGCGGGTTCGATTCCAGGGTTAAACATTTTTCTATTTATCAACAGTGTTTAATTTTGTTTCTGATCTGGGTATTTCTATATGTAAGTACCTACAATAAGTAAGTAACAAAAAAAAAGTATTTAAGGTTCCGCTGGTCGATCGTGTTTCCATACAAATGAATTTAGAGTGTTATCCATTTATTCTTTATGGATTTTGAAAAAACAAAAGTTAAATCTACATAACAAGTATATATCTAGCCCATGTAGGCGACGAAATAGACAAATTATATTTATTTATATTAAATTATATTAAATTAAATATAATTTGTCTATTTCGTCGCCTACACTCTACACTCTAAATTCATTTGTATGGAAACACGATCGACCAGCGGAACCTTAAGTATTCTATACGTTGTCAAGTTACCATAACACAAGCTTTGTTGCTTAACTTGGGGCTAGATGGCGCTGGGTGCATTGTCATGCAATATTTATTTAATACTGCGCCCCGCGGTTTCACCCGCGTAAGTCCCGATCCCGTGAGAATATCGGGATAAAAAGTAGCATAAGTGCTAATCCAGGTCTCCAGCTATCTAGATACCGAGGTTCATAGCAATCGGTATAGTGGTTTTTGCGTGAAGGAGTATCAAACATACATACACACACACACAAACTTTTACATCACTACATAGTATAAAATAAAGTCACTTATCGCCGTCCCTATTTCCCTTTGTACGCTTAGATCTTTAAAACTACGCAATGGATTTTGATGCGGTTTTTTTTATAGATAGAGTGATTCAAGAGGAAGGTTTATATGTATAATACATGCATAATATAGCCGTGCGAAGCCGGAGCGGGTCGCTAGTTTATAATATTAGTAGGAAGCAGGATGTAGGATTATTTATATTTAAAAATTTAAATCTTAAGAAATCATAGTCACCCTACAAAATTAACACTAAACAGCGGATAATGAACTTAATTCATTTCAATTCGTACTTAATGGACTCGAAAAATCGAAACATTATTTATACATAATTATGAATATTTAGGCAATATTTTTACTGTTTGTTGTTTTATCTTACTAAGATTATAAAGTCTGTCTGTATGTATTTTTTATTTTTACGCAAAAACTAAGTTAGGACGTGTGCTTTTGGAATGCGCCCACCAATGAGAAGAAAGCACAAGAAACTTATGGACTAATGTCCCCATAAGTTCATAGCCATGACTTTTGTCCATTTCAAATAGGTATAGTTACTATTTTATTTGTAATCTTGACCTTTGTGAGCATGTTCACAAAAAACCCATGACATTCTTGTGCCTTTTTTTTGTTTTTAAGACGATTCAATGTGATCCCACGCAAATTCCTTTGGAAAAAATCAGGAAAGTTGCGCAGAAAATTATTATGAAATCTTAGAGAGAAACCTAAAATTGGTGTCACTTGTAGGTATGAGTAGTACATAAAGTATAAACATATGGTCGAGAAGATACAAAATAAGTTCACTAGGTATCTATATTTAAAACAGTACGGAGTGTATCCATTTTACCCTCTCATGTATCCGAGCTTATTTGTAAAAGGTATGGTCGGGTATAGTAGACTTGAGGTGAGAAGAGAGGTGGCGATGATGAGGTATCTGTGGCGGGTGTTGCGCGGCGAGGTGCACCACCCTGACGTGCTAGTAGCGCTACAGTTGCGGGTGCCGGCCGAGAGCGCGGAGCTGCTCCGTCCGCGACCACCTCAACTACTCCACGTCCCTACAGCTCGTACCAAGTTGCTAAAACGCACTCCCATGGTTAGGGCTATTCTAGCCATAGCCATAGCCAAGGGAGATTGATATTTTTTATGATAGCCTGCCGAAATTCACAGAAGTGGCTTATAGGTACTTGGAAACAATGTAATATAAATGTTTTTTTTATTTTTGTTAGTTACTTCATCGTATTGGCTTAGCTGTAAAGATGCTGTAATTTAGTTTTAATAATAAATAAATAAATAAAATAAATATTTGCCAAATACATATTTTTGGGCAAATTTGGAAAAAAAATGGGCTCAATTGGAATAAAGCCATTCTGACTAAAGCAGGTAAATCTGTAGGACACAGCTTGTATTGTTCATCATTCTTTATTGTTCGCTCAAATATTGTTTGGATAAAATTGATATTAATGGAACATTGTATATTTTTTCTGGTAAATTGATACCTATTCAAAACGTTCTGTTGCTAAATGATAAAAGATTTCTTTCAGAATTTCATAGGTGTTTTTTTATATACTTGGATTTGAATTAGATTAGAAACGACAAGGTATTTTCGGGCTTAAAAACGACACTAGTGTCATTTGAGCACCTGAGAAAATAAGCACCCAGGTTCTTAAAAGCGACTTTCGGTATCCTCTAACCACCTGTGAATTTACTTATAGTCAAAGTCAAATTTTTCATTCATACAATTTGCATGAAATCACATTAAAACGTCTTAAAAACGAAGTTAGGATATGTGTCTTCAGAACGGCACTGATGGGGTTTCCTTTAACAATCTGTGAATTTACTTAATGTCTAAGTTAAAAATCTTTATTCATTTGTAATCATATAATTTGCATGAAATCATATGTTCTAAAAAACTGGTTGCCTGTAAAGTCGGTATACGGGCGAAAGTTTTACGTGACAACAACTGTGCTCGAGTGGAAGGGACGCGTGCCTTTCACTTTTTATGTCTGTCTCTCTCGCTCTTAGGCGGGCTAACCATGCCCGCGTGCCTCTCACTCGCTCTCATTGTGAGCGCATAACGTCAGCGGAGCGTAACGCAGTTTCTTGAAGTGTCACCCGGCAAACCAATTTATAAAACGTTGTCACGTCAAAACTAAGTTAGGATGTGTGCCCTCGGAACGCGCCCACCAATAAGAAGAAGGCACAAGAAACTCATGGGTATTTTTGTGATCATACTGACAAATGTCAAGATTACAAATATTTGAAGGTATTATTTGAAATAGCATTTGAAAAAAAACCTAGATATGTGCAGTGCATGGCAGTTATAGGTTTTATGCTACTAAAATATTTGCTCTAGTGTCATTATCCAGGGAGGAAACAGTCGACTCCGTTTGTATGGAGAGAGAGCCAGTACCCTCTTAAAGGGGACTAAATTCAATATTATTTCGGTATTCTCTAATCACCACACTTAAATTACAAAGTTTTACTAATTCTAATACCTATCGTAATACCTATCGTTGATTCAAAAAGTTTCAAGCACTACCTACCTAATAAAAACAAGGTGTTATAGGTATATAGGATAAGCTTCCAAAGTTACATACGTACCTACTTTATATTATGCTTGTACATGTACAAGGTCAAAAGTCTCTGCCCACCGTAACGTTTACAATCCTATGCAGCACCATTTGAACATTATAACAACGTAACCTGTGGATCGAACCCACGTCGGTTGGTGTAGCGGGTGGCCCCTTATACCACTCACACAACTAAATACATAGCTAACATGTTGAAAATAATAATCACACTGAGTACTTTTAATTCAAGTATTTATGTTTGTGTGTAAAGTCTATTAGAAGAAGGTCGTAAGTCAAATAACTTGTTTATAATATTACTAGTGACCCGCCCCGGCTTCGCACGGCTGTATTATGCATGTATTATATTTAAAAACCTTCCTCTTTTATCACTCTATCTATTTAACAAAACCGCATCAAAATCCGTTGCGTAGTTTTAAAGATCTAAGCATACATAGGGACATAGGGACGGCGAAAAGTGACTTTATTACCCGACTACGGCGAAGCCAAAAGGGAGGGTTATATTTTTTATACTATGTAGTGATGGAGCAAACTGATTAAGGGCTTATGACGCATACTGTACATGTGGTATACTACAGAATACAGCCAACTGATTACGCGAGTTAGCGAGTCTCATTTAGCTGTCAACGAATTGTAACTATGCGGCGATGTTCACACTATTAAAGTGATATTACCTACTTGTATCCGTTCTGTTTTCCGCAACTAGACCTTTCTAGTTGGGTCTTTATGGGGCCTACAATGCAAATAAAAATATCAGTGTGAACATAGGCGCATATTCTTTGCCAGTTAAGTGAACTGTGAGTTCTCGATGCGCGTTGCGAGTACGTATTATCGAAAATGACCGGTATCGTGCGATAGAGAGAGTTGAAGTTCGAATGTAATTGCCTACATTTTGCTCTTCAAATAATGTTGCGGGCCGTAACGTTTTTACCCCCTTAATCCTTTACAAAATGAAATAAATTTGGTCTAATTTAATTCAATGCATCTTATTCTAGGTTTATACGTTTTTCTTTTTTGGTAATTAAGTTTAGTCTATTAAAAAAAACAATTGAAACGCTTGATGAAGTTTTTAATTCAAAAATATATATATAACTTTTATTTTAGGCAATATTTCTTTAAAAAACGGTTAAACCTAGTTTTCCATTAGATCTAGAACATTTTCAAAAATTATCAAATTCGGACTTCGTTTATGGGGGGGAAAACGTTACCGCTTTTTGTATGGAAATTTACAGCCTCACACTGAAGCAAGAGGCGATGGCAAAAATTCGCGTTTGGTATGCAGTAACCCGCTTGAAGGGTTGTCCAATTAAGAGAGGTTATAAAGAGGGTTAGAGAGGGGATAAACCCCCCACTAACTAGTACAGTAACTTTTATACTAACATACGTGAGAATACATATTAAGAGGTTCTCAATTTTAGTACCCAAAGGTTGACTTGAACAATAAAAAAAATTGCTTTAAGATAACGAACTGTCAAACTGAATAATATGGTTATTGAAATCTATAATATAAAAATGAATCGCAAAATGTGTTGGTAAGCGCATAACTCAACAACGCCTGGACCAATTTCGCTAATTCTTTTTTTGTTGGGTTTGTTATTGTGTAGAGAAGGTTCTTATGGAAGAAAAAATTAAGAAAGTTGCATAGAAAATTAGTACGCAGGTGAAACCGCGGGGCGCAGCTAGTATAATTTAATTTTAAATTACCCGACAAAATGCATTTAGCTATATTTTGGTAAAGCACAATCTCATGTAAGCCTAAATCATCACTTCACTATCACTACATAGTATAAAACAAAGTCGCTTTCTCTGTATCTATGTCCCTATATCCCTATGTATGCTTAAATCTTTAAAACTACGCAACGGATTTTGATGCGTAATATAGCCTAATACATGCATAATATAGCCGTGCGAAGCCGGGGCGGGTCGCTAGTGGACTTATAAAAAGGAAATTCTGTTTTGTTGACCGAACGAGTTAAACGTCTCTCAAGTCTAGCATTTTATTTCGTCTGTCAGTATGTATGTTGGTACTCCACTACAGGTCGTATTTGACAACCAATCTGATCGAAAGTTTTTTATATTTTTCGTGCTAACGCCAGTAACTTCCCTTAATTTTTTTTGACGACCCAGTTTGCACAATGGTCATCATGCCGGACTGCCAAACACAGGGTTGCGGGTTCGATTCACGCCTCAGACATGTATTTATGCTTAGAAATTTGTCTATGGTCTGTATTATTTTATTTACAAAAGAAAAGTATTTGAGTGTATCCATTGTCTAGCACCCATAACACAAGTCTAGTTACTTAGCTTGGGGCTAGATGGCGACGTGTGGAATGTCCTGTAATATTTATTTATTACTAGCTGCCCTCCGCGGTTTCACCCGCGTAACTCCCGATCCCGTGGGAATATCGGGATGTAAGCTATCCTATCTCTCAAGTTGGATCGAACTGCACATGGTGTGCGAATTTTATTATAATCGGTTAAGTGGTTTAGGAGTCCATTGAGGACAAACATTGTGACACGAGATTTATATATATTAAGACTAGCTGCCCTACGCGGTTTCACCCGCGTAACTCCCGATCCCGTGGGAATATCGGGATGTAAGCTATCCTATCTCTCAAGTTGGATCGAACTGCACATGGTGTGCAAATTTTATTATAATCGGTTAAGTGGTTTAGGAGTCCATTGAGGACAAACATTGTGACACGAGATTTATATATATTAAGATATAAGATAATGTGGGTACTTCTCTCTACAGGTCATATTTTACAAAAAATATTTTTTTTGCCGTCTGGGTTTTTCTTCGAACGCCAGAAACCTAAACCCAAGCTATTCAGGATTCTGTAGTCCCTGAGACATATTATATTAGATGGTGTAAACTCGCCCAGCAAACGTTTGAGAACCTCAGCCCCAATAAACCAGGGTACCCGATAATATATGGCTATCAAACAAAACTTGAAGAACTATGTTAGCAAGTTACAAGAATAAAAGTAAGTTAATCCTTACTTAACGGTAAGTAAATAGGTATTATACCTACTTTACTTAGTTAGGTATGTGTTGGTTTTATACGCCTCTGTGGACCTCTCTTAGAAGGTTGCGGGTTCGATTCCCGAACAAATATTTATGTACAGTCACCTTACCAATTAGCTGAACCCCACGTGACCTAGAGCTCACTCGTAAAGTAAGATTGTAAAGTAATGTTACCTGATTCTGTTTTTTTTAACAATACAATATAAAAAATAACAAAATAGGTAAATACTATATTTTTTACAGATATGCGCATGAGCTCTGGTTCACGTGGGGTTCAGCTAATTGGTAATATGACTGTACAGTATATATTTCTGTTTTAGGTATTAAAGTGGCAATTGTTTTAATTCTTAAGTTCCGGAACTCCATGGTAAGTAGATTGTTTTCTTTCCAAGAAGTATACATACTGAAGTGTGAGGTTGAACTGAAGTGCCACTTTTAAACACAACTGTACGTCATATCGATATTAAGTCGATATCTGTTAATAGGACGTATGCATATATGGTCGGATAGCTATTTAGCCCTAACGCGATGTAGTCATAACGAGATTTAGTCTTAAAACTATTAAGTCATACCTACTATCTAGTCATATAGAGATGTAGTCGTAAAGCTCCTAACCCATTTCTATATATTGTATAGTTGAATTCAAGTTGAATTTAGAAAAAAATAAACAGAAATAAGTACTTAGGTACATAATCTGTGAAACTTTCAACTCTCTAGCTATCACTGTTCATGAGATAGAGCTGGTGACAGACAGACGGACAGACAGATAGTGGAATCTTAGTAATAGGGTCCCCTTTTTGCGCTTTGGGTAGGTACGGACTGAACTCTAAAAAGTCAAATTCTCGAAATATCTAGGCTCCAGAAAATAAAAATAATAACCATGATAAATATGGGTTATAAAGAAGCTTTATGACTACACCTCGATACGACTATAATAGATAACTATTATAGATCGCTATTAACGCCCGAATACTGAAAGGCTACTTAATCTTAAGCGGCGTTTAAATTGATATTTAAGCGTACGCTTTAATAGCAAACATACACTTAACGTAAATTTAAACACCACTTAAAATTTAGCAGGCCATGCTGTTAAGTCCCACTTATTCGTTAATTTAAGTTAATTTGGTATACAGAAACGACAATTAGCGTTTGACAGCTGACTTAAATACCACTTATTTATCATAAGTGGTTGACAAATTTAAGAGTGCTTTGAAGCTATCTTAAATATAAAAATTGATGGATTATTTTCCTTGGTCACGGCATCACGCGTGAACGGCTGGATCAATTTCACTAATTTTTCTTTTATTGTGTTTCTTATTGACAAGAGAAGGTTCTAATGAAAAAAAAAAGAAAATTGGGCAGAAAATTATTCCGCGGGTGAAACCGCGGGGTGCAGTTAGTCTTAAATAAATAGTACTTCGCCCTGAAGACCTCACGAGTTTTTTTTACTTATAAGCGTAATGTAACAAATACCTAATATAATTCAAACGACGAAATAGGTACCTACCTAGGTACTTACCTTTTCCAAATAGTACTAGAGGTCTATCTAGTTTATATGATAGGTGCCTATCGTTATCATCTGACCCTGGAATCAGATAATTTAGCACACCCAAGCATGATAGGCCTATCTTGTTGAGACAATGTGTTCCTAAAGCCTTCTTCCAGGTTTTATCACTAGATCCAAGATATCAGCACCGGGAGGTCAGTTATGAATACACCATATTACTCATTGATATTTAACCGAGCCCTTAATGGGAGTTTTTTCAGAAACATTACTCTCACTAAACTAAATTTGTATGGAAAGTTAAAGCTTCGTATTAGGTCCGCTATGCTTTACAATGTTTGTTATATGAAAAGACTCGCTCTCTAGGTACAGAAGGCCTAATAGTCCACTGAAACCTTTGGGTTTTAAAATACTGAGGGGTCATGATTAACTAGTCTATAATAAAACAATAATCGATAAATTAAACAGGAATTTAATACAGAAATAATAATAAGTACACGTCCACAGGGCACCTTGAGGTGAGGTGTCGGAGAGTAGCGACCCCGCGGTCCCCAGTGTTCCAGGGGGAAGTCACCATTCCTCATCTCGGGCTTGCCTTAGTTGATTAGTCGGAGTGAACACTGACGAGGAAGCTGTTTAAAATCAAGTGACACCTATTCATCCTTTAGCCGCTCAACACTGATCGGCAACTCTCTACCAGCACTTTCTTTTTTGTCCGTTTGTCTCCGTATTTTCCAAGATGGTCCAAAATCCAGAAGAAAATACAATATGAGTTTAACTAAGCAGATAGGCCCGTCGAGTTGATCATTGGTATAGGTTTATAAAACCTACTTATTGTGATTAAGATCCACCAATATTTGTTTTTCTGGGGCTGTGTAGTTGCAGCACCTTTTTTTATTTGTAACGCTAGACATTTCACAGTAATATGCATTCACTTAAAAACACCGTTCGTCATCTCCAGCTTGCCATAATTGGTTGGTCGTAGTGAAAACTGACGGGGAAGCAGTTTAAAATCCAGTGACGTTTCTCCATCCTTTAGCTGCTCTAATACTGCTCAGCAACTCTCCACCACACTCCTTTTTTTACCGTATGTCTCCTTATTTTCCAAGATGTTCCAAAATACAGAAGAAAATACAATATGAAAATATTTATGCAGGCCCGTTGAGTATGTGTGAATAATCCACCAATATTTGTTTTTCTGGGGCTGTGTAGTTGCAGCCCCTTTTCTGTTTCGTAACGCTAGATATTTTTAATAGTTACAGTAATATTTATTCACGTAGAACAACTCGAAATCGAAAAAACTTGTAAACAATAAACAAAATAATATATATTTTGTTGTCAAATATTTTCAATCACAGAGTGTAAAGAAACGTTTATTTTTATAAAATGTATCAACTTTTACTCCAGTTTAGTGCGTGAAACGAAACTTGTTTTTAGCAATCACGGATCAAGCAGAAAATTGTAATAGAAAACGAACTTTTTTGTTAAAATGTTGTCATTTGGTAAAAGTTTAGGCCTGCTTTGTTAAGTATAATCTTAAATCTCGTAAATAGCCTTTGTGAATACCACTAAAAATTTAAATCCAACTTAAAAATATTTAACGCTTAACGAAGTTGAAAAGATAAGTAGCCTTTCAGTATTCGGGCGTAAGTCTCGATCGATCTACATCGCGTTAGGACTAAATAATGGCACAATGGTCACCATGCCGGACTGCCAAACACTGGGTTGCGGGTTCGATTCCCGCCTCAGACAAGTATTTATGCTTAGATATTTGTCTGTGGTCTGGTTGTTTCTATGTATTATAAGTATATATTTACAAAAGAAAAGTATATAAGTAGTATATCCGTTGTCTAGCACCCATAACACAAGTCTAGTTACTTAGCTTGGGGCTAGATGGCGATGTGTGGAATGTCCTGCAATATTTATATTTATATAAAAAAATAAAAATAAAAATAGCTGAACGACCATGTTATTATTCTAATTCTTCCATTTATCAAAGTACTAGCGCTTCGCACGACTGTATTATGCATGCATTATACGTATAAACCTTCCTCTTGAATCACTCTATCTATTTAAAAAAACTGCATTAAAGTCCGTTGCGTATATATACGGACAGACAGAAAAACGACTTTCTTTTATACTATGTAAAGAAGAAGTACAATGGTGTCTAAAAATATTCCCTTAAAACTTTAATAAGACAAATTCTATTTTCAACGTTTTAAAAAAAGAACAATACCAACATAAGCAACCTAATTTTTCTAACTAGAAATAACAAAGGCGTGTGCACACGGTCAAATCCCAAGTGTTTACCGACTCAGCGTTATACCAGTTTATTCTGTCACTTAATTTGCATGCCGAATGTACAGCCTCTCGCTGCGACAATCGTACTGAACATCTACTCCGCTCATAATAACTTGTAACGGAACCTTAAAATGCTGAGTAAATCCTCTGTTCGTTTATTTAATCCTTAAAGACCAAATGGATATTGAGCGTGAGCGCAGGGCTCTAGCGGCCAGATGCAATATGTTGACCCATAGGTTTGCACACTGCAGCGACCAGGTTAAAATTACTCTTTTTTAAGCGTATTGCCAAAACTTTTATACTGCTGCCTTGTGGACCAACTATACGCAGAAGGCCTGGAAAGCTCTGCGCGTTCAATATAATAACGGGTTCAGGGTTCTGTTGGGACTACCTCGGTGGCCAGTGTGCAGCAGTGCGTCGGCAATGTTTGCGCAGGCGAGAACCGACGACTTTTTCGCGATCATTCGCAAAAAGACAAGCTCACTACTAAATAGAATAAGATCCAGTACCAAAAGAATCCTGAGCACGTTAACAGATAAGTTTGATGCACCAAAGCTTAAACACTTTGTGTCCGTATTGGTTGCTAAAGACCTGCATAGAAGGTGAATTTTAGTTTTTATATGTATAGTTAATAAGTTGTTTTTCTATTTACTAACCCATTTTTATTTTCTGTACTACTAACATGTCGACCTTTGTTGTCTAATAAATTAATTGAATTATTATTATTATTATTTATTTTTACGAGCTGCGCTCCGCGGTTTTTACCCGCGTAACTCCCGATCCCGTGGGAATATCGGGATAAATGAAGATGTAAGCTATCCTATCTTTCAAGTTGGATCAAACTGCACACGGTGTGCAAATTTGATTAAAATCGGTAAAGTAGTTTAGGAGTCCATGATGACAATGATTACTTTTAGTTTCGGGTGACCAAAGGGCTGGCTCCTACCTCGGACAGCGGATAAGCATCACCATCCAACGAGGTAAAACAACCAGCCTTTTGGGCACGCTACCTAGGTAGGGCCATTTAGTCTTTGAATTTTTATAAAGTAGGTAGTTAATAAAAATTTAACTAATTTAAGTTTTTAATATTTAATTGTTAAGAAAAATGTTTTATTCTTGTTTATTATCTAAATAAACTTCTGACTTGTGCGATTTAAAAAAAAAGGTAGTCTGTAAAGTCGGATTACGGATGATAATTTTACGTGATAACGCCTTATATAATTTTACGCGATTATAAAATTAAGATATTTTTTGTTTTTCTATTATATATTATTTTTCTTTTTTTTTCTTTAAGTATATTTTTTTCCTTTATATAAGTTTTCTATTCGTCACTCGTCACCATAACACAAGCCCAGATGAGCAATATTATTATTAAACAAACACGAGACGCATGACGTTTACCATGACGCCCGCGCCGTCGTGGTACAGGAACATGACACTTTTTTGTGAATGCAGGTGTTCCATTATTTTATTAGACGTTATCACGTCAAAAAGGAAATAAGTACATCTATCTACAACAGCACACAACATACACAAAAAGGTCCCGGTTTAGATACGAGTAGATAGATACTTCTAGGGACGCGTGTTACATCTGAGACCGCATCGTTACATACCGTCGCGTGACGATTCTAACGATAGTGGTCAAACACTGATCTAATACAATAAATAGTTTTTGAAGAAAATCAGCAACTGTTAAAAAAAAAAATGGTTGTCTGTAAAGTCGGTTTACGGACGATAAATTTTGCTTGATAATGTCATAAGAAAACAGTGATAAAATAATAGGTTGCTATGGTTACCCTGTCAACAACGGAACGTGAGCGAAGACGTCAAACTTTTTTGTGAGTGCATTCCTATTTATAAGACGTGATCACGTCAAAAATTATAATAAGTATCTTATAAGTATTATAGTATAAGTAAATTATAATAAATTATAATATAATAATAAATCTTAATAGCAAATAATTAAAAAAAATTACGTCATTTCATTTGTATTTTTTTATTATTATATAACATTTCAATGATTTGATATAAACGTTATTTAAAGGTTCTCTAGGTATATTTTTATTTAATATTAAATTACATTTCAATGATTTGTATTTTTTATATAAACGTTATTTTAATGTTCCAAGTTAATATCAGCGTGTTACACTGAAAACTTTATAAATTACTCATAAGGCTCACCGGTGTGGAACGAGCTTTAGCTCCTTTAGGGCTGCTGTCGAGAATTTTTTATTCTTTTTTCGTAATTTTCTTTTTTGTTGATTCTATTTTTAAATAAATGAAAATGCGATAAACTTGTCACAACAAAACTTTATTTGACGGACTCTTTGGTGACATATTTTAAAAAGAAAACAATTGAATTTTAAAATTTTAAGGGATCTTTTGGAGGGAAAACGTGAAGAAACCTTGTATTTTGAACTAACAGCGCCATGCGATGTTATCCTTATCAGTGAAAATATCGGGATAAAAATTATCCTCTAGATTTGAAGCATTATCATGATATCATGTGAGCTGGGAGCTGATATGCAGATAATGATGTGTCCTGTAATACTTAAGTCTTTGTGTATAATTCTATGTTGTTTGTTTTGGATTGCTTATTTATTAGTTATAACATTTTGCTTTTCTTTATGGGCATTTTTGCTTGTTTTTGTAGACATTATCTTCAATTTATATTTATGGTTATAAAGACAATTTAAAATATTTTTAGTTATAAAGTTAGTATCAGTGTTTACTATAACGTAATTACAGCATCATCCTACTCTCTCTTTAATCACAGGGTCCCTGCTGAAAATCAACGTTGCATTTATGCAACACATAGCTGAGCAGAAACCTGTTTGGCGGCGACATTGTGACTGTGTTATAAATAACATAGCTTAGAATAAGTATTTAAGTAAGTCTGTTATTTTTAGTAATATCAAAAATAAGTTGTGTCTTAGTTTTTTGCTATCTATCTATCTATCTATCTATCTATCTATCTATCTACTAAGTTTTATCAAAATCGGTTCAGTACTTTCAGAGCTTAATATTATACATTACACACAAAAATTGCGCGACTGGAGATAACTCCGAACTCTCCGGTGTGTCTGCAACTCTGACGCCGACTGTACAGGTAGGTACCTTAAACTCTAGGTATAAAGACACCTAGATAAACAATCTTAGAACATGGATTTATAGAGCAAATCAGCATGTTTTGATAGATAACCCTACTCCAAGTCCGGTTTGCATAGACAAACTTAACAATAGACAGGAGTATTTATACTTAAATAAATAAATATTGCAGGACATTCCACACATCGCCATCTAGCCCCAAGTTAAGTAACTTGACTTGTGTATGGGTGCTAGAAAACGGATGTACTACTTAAATACTTTTCTTTTGTAAATATATACTTTGTGCTTATAATACATAGAAACAACCAGACCACAGACAAATATCTAAGCATAAATACATGTCTGTGGCGGGAATCGAACCCGCAACCCTGTGTTTGGCAGTCCGGCATGGTGACCTATGTGCCAACTGGGTCGTCAATTACTTTTAAACTCATAATAAAATAATTGAATTCGAATTTCGCTCGCAATAGAATAGAACGGATGCAAACATCAATTTGACAGTTCGCTCACCGAGATTTCGCTTAAGAGCAGGGTCATCGTAAGCACATTTTTTTTAAACCCTAAAAAAAGGTTGTATGTAAAGTTGGCTTTCGGACGAAAGTTTTACGTGATAACGTCATAAGAATAAATATAAATATTTCAGGACATTCCACACATCGCCATCTAGCCCCAAGCTAAGTAACTAGACTTGTGTTATGGGTGCTATACAACGGATATACTACTTATAGACTTTTCTTTTATAAATATATACTTATAATACATAGAAACAACCAGACCACAGACAAATATCTGTACATAAATACTTGTCTGAGACGGGAATCGAACCCGCAACCCTGTGTTTGGCAGTCCGGCATGATGACCATTGTGCCAACTGGGCCGTCAAAACATTGAAGAAAACATTGATGATAGCCATATCAACGATAATCCGTTGCTATGGTTAACAATAACGCTCACGTCCCCGTAACGTGAGCGTGACGTCACACTTTTTTGTGAATGCAGTATGGTGTTCATCGATTTATAAGACGCTATCACGTCAAAAAATGACGACCCTACATCCCTATCTAGTTAAACATATGTCTATCCCAAAGGAACGTGTCCGTAGTAGCGACAGAAGTAGCCCTTACTTTGCAGTAGGTAACCGCGATCAAATGAGCAACTTCTTGCTTACATAACTCGGTGTGATTAATATCACTGATTTCACACGAAATTCGGGTCGAGACCAACGTGTTAGATGGGTTCTTGTTGGAGACAGATTTATACTCTGTGACCATTCTGAATTAGAGCTTAGTGTAGTTCTGGTCACGAGGGTTAAACATGCTTTTCATTGGTTTACGGAACGTTTTATGTGATTTATATTAATTGAAAATTGCAGAACAATCCACACATCGTCATCTAGCCTAAAGCTAAGTAACTACACTTGTGCTGTGTGCTAGACAACGGACATACTAATTATATACTTTTCTTTTGTAAATATCACTATCACTACATAGTATAAAACAAAGTCGCTTTCTCTGTCCCTATATCCCTATGTATGCTTAAATCTTTAAAACTACGCAACGGATTTTGATGCGGTTTTTTTTAATAGATAGAATGATTCAAGAGGAAGGTTTATATGTATAATACAAGCATAATATAGCCGTGCGAAGCCGGAATATACTTATAATACAACTAGCTGCGCTCCGCGGTTTCACCCGCGTAACTCCCGATCCCGTGAGAATATCGGGATAAATTAAGATGTAAACTATCCTATCTCTCAAGTTGGATCGAACTGCACATGGTGTGCGAATTTTATTATAATCGGTTAAGTGGTTTAGGAGTCCATTGAGGACAAACATTGTGACACGAGATTTATATATATTAAAGAAGAAACCAGACCACAGACAAATATCTAAGCATAAATAAGTTTTTATGCTTAGATATTGGTCAGACAAGTGTCTGAGGCGAGAATAGAACCCGCAACCCTGTATTTGGCAGTCCGGCATGGTGACCATTGTGCCTACGGGTTGTCAAATTGTAGCGTTCGGGGCAATTGGAATTTAAACACGGGTTCAGCATCAATGTTTTATTTTTGAAAAGTAGGGTTCTTCTTAATATGCCAATCCACCCGCTCGCGTTCCGCGTTCCGCTCGCGCAGAGTTAAAACAAAAATAAGGCTTGACAAATCAAAACAAAATTATGGCTTGACGAATTAGAACTTATGCATTGCTTGACGAATGAGAACCAAAATGTCAGGTCAAAACACGCTTGACCAATCAGAACTGTTTTTGCACTTGACGAGTCGAGTACTAAATCTCATAAACCGCTTCTATGCAATGATCAATTACCACACTAAGGGCGCGTTCACATATACGTACGTTTTTACAGGATCCTATTTAACGGATCCGTCGCTACTATCCGATATGGATCCGATAAACGGATCAGTATACCTACTGGATCCGAAATACTGTATTATGTGTGAACTGGCTCATACAACTACATACGCTAATAACACATACGTTTAAACGGACCTGTAAAACGGATTGCTGCTTATTTTGTCGGATCGGTATTTTCTACTGGATCCGGAATACTGTATTATGTGTGAACTGGCTCATACAACTACATACGCTAATAACACATACGTTTAAACGGACCTGTAAAACGGATTGCTGCTTATTTTGTCGGATCGGTATTTTCTACTGGATCCGGAATACTGTATTATGTGTGAACTGGCTCATACAACTACATACGCTAATAACACATACGTTTAAACGGACCTGTAAAACGGATTGATGCTTATTTTGTCGGATCGGTATTTTCTACTGGATCCGGAATACTGTATTATGTGTGAACTGGCTCATACAACTACATACGCTAATAACACATACGTTTAATTAAACGGACCTGTAAAACGGATTGCTGCATAATTTGTCGGATCGGTATTTTCTACTGGATCCGGAATACTGTATTATGTGTGAACTCGCTCATACAACTACATACGCTAATAACATACACGTTTTAACGGACCTGTAAAACGGACGTTATATGTGAACGCACCCTTACTCGTATATCGTAATGTACTATTCCCGACTAGGCCCCTCGTCAAACTGCGATAAGGAACTTCGTTCCAAAAAAAGACAAGGAGAGAGTGGTGATGAAGGAGTTAGTGATGGCACACTACCCCATCCATTCTATTCATGAAAAGAAGATTTACGCAAACTAATACCTATTAGCGAGAGTGGTTGTTAGTTAGCCGCCTTTAAATGGTTATAAATAAATAAATAAATAATAAATATTTCAGGACATATTACACATCGCCATCCAGCCCCAAGCTAAGCAACTTAATGCTTGTGTTATGGGTGCCAGATAACGGATAAACTACTTATATACTTTTTTTTTTGTAAATATATACATATTATACATATAGGAAACACCCAGAACCAGAAACAAGAATTTATGGTCAGCATAAATACTTGTTCCCGGCGGGAATCGAACCCGCAACCTTCTGCGTCGCAGTCAGGTGTTCGCCCGACGCGCCACAGAGGTCGTCAAATATAGTTCAATAGGTCGTCAATAGGTTATAGATCCTAAATGGCCATTTTAAATGGAAAATGATAAAGAAACCTAAAAATCGTTGAATAGGTATTTTGAAATACCTATTCAACGACACCCGACATATACCTAGTTGGTCAACTTTTTTTTTTAAATTTTGACAATATGGCGTCTTGTACTTAGTTTGCCATTTTTTATTATTATTATTGAAATGTCTTTAGTGACACTCGCAAGGTTGAGACGAATTGATTAAGGTAAGAATCATCAAAATCGGCCCACGCGTTTGGGCTTTAATAAGCCACATATGTTCTAACTTACATACATGAGCGTGATCACATAAAAAAAAACCCCATGAGTTTCTTGTGCCTTCTTCTCATTGGTGGGCGCGTTCCGAAGGCACACATCCTAACTTAGTTTTTAAGACGATTTCAAGTGATCAATGTATATATACATAAGCATCGAAAGGAATAAAGAAATTTGACTTTGACTTTGACATACATAGACTGATGAACACATTACCTCACCTTTGCGTTGCGCAGTCGGGTAAAAAAGCTATTGCACAAAAATAAAAACGTAAAACGTAACAATTAAAATAAGAAAAACACAAACACAGTCCGCAACCCATTAATTCCAGCATAATGATATTCGTAACCATTAACCCTACTCATAACTATATTTTGTTCGAGCCCTTAAATCCCTTAAAACTGGAATTCTAAAGGACCCGACCCGGGTTGCGTATTTACAATACACACATTGTTGGAGACGAAATGAGGTAGTATTTTTACCCGTGACGAAACGGAGTACGATTTGCTTTTAAGTGTGAGATGGTGTTTGTTTGTGAACTCAAATGTTCTCATTTACTCCAATACGGCTGGACCGATTTATAGATACGGTTTTTTGTTAAATGTTTTTAATTCATTGGCGATGATTCATAGTTAGTGGTTACGGTAATTACTTACCAGGCGGCGCCGCAAATTACATTTTATTGCTAGCTAATAAACTTTTGCATCGCTTGAGTCAGGATAGCGTCGTAGCAGCTTTGAGACCAAAATCTCGTAAAACTTATAATTTCGTTGCATGAGATTTTGTGAAGTACAAGAAAAGGGGGCAAATTTTGGACTAATAAGTGTAATGTACCAAATACAAAGAAAGTATTACTAATTTATATTTTTACAAAATAAATAATGATTTAACGATCTCACCTCGTGTAAAAATCTATTATAATTTTATTATTACCTACATGAGTTTTTTTTGTTACGACGAAGCAAATTAGGCACAGTTGCAAACCTAATTACTTTGTAAAATCAATTTGATAAAGATTCTCTTTTAACGTAATAACACTAATAATTAAATGAAATAGTTTGTTTGTTTGTTTGTTACTTTTCCATGATCAATTAGCTTAACCGATTTGGATGCAGAGGCACATTATATTCCGATAGGATCGAAACTTTATCAGATAAAACTCTAAAGCAGGCACAAATTGTGCTTTTTTTTGAAAGAAGAACAATTTAATTTCGAGGCCACAATTTTAGCTGAAAGCTCTAAATTGTAGTCCCATAATTAAATCTGACACAATTTTTTAGCCAGTTTTGTGTCAAAACCAATGACAAAAACCAATATCAACGGCAGCCCTAAGACCCATGTAAAACTCACCCTGTATCTAGAACAATATGCCCAACTGATGTACCTATGAAAACAAGCTTATCCAAATACGCATCTTGGGTAACATTGACCTCACATTGTTAAATTACAAAACCCTCAAAGGTAAGTACTAAGAGTAAAATAATAATAATTTAAAGTGAATTTACTTAATTGTCAATTTTGAGCAAAATAATCCAAATTTCACTCGAATAGCAACTAGAAAGCTCATTAGTTAAGTCTCGACGTCATGGTGACGTTTTCTATGCGTTTTTTTTTCGTTTTGGTTTTTTTTGACGTGATAGTGTCTAATAAAATTGATGAACATCTGCATTCACAAAAAAGTGTGACGTCATGCGTCATGTTCCGGGAACGTAACGCGGCACGCGTCTCGTGTTTGTTTTATATTGTTTAAATAATAGTATCGTTAATCGCGTGACGTTTAACCATGACACCGTCATGGTACCGGAAAATGACGGCGCGGATCGTGACAGCGTCATGGTACCAGAACATGACGGCGTCATGGTACCGGAAAATGACACCTTTTTGTGAATGCAGGTGTTCCATCAATTTATTAGACGTTATCACGTAAAATTATCGTCCGTAAACCGAATTTACAGACAACCATTTTTTTTTAAACTTTTATCCCGATATTCCCATGGGAATTCACAGGATCGGGATCTATAATCTATAATACTAATATATAAACTTATGTAAGTGAAATCAGAACACAGAACTAGTCAAGCATAAATCGTATTGGAATTTTCCGTCTAGCTAGCTGTGAACAATAGATCTAGAATTTAGTTAGATATTATATTCTATTCTATTCAGAGGCTAACTTTATATCCCTATTGTTACTAAGTATTTGATAGATTGTTTAATATATACCGTGTTTATTCCAAACTTTGAACTAAATCAGTCATTATACGGGCTAAAGATCGACGGCGATGTTAAGTTTTCAGTTCCAAGCAATTAATTTATTTAGTTAGATTTTAGAGTAAACTTTGAGTAAAATTTTCCCGGAATAAATATTCTTTATAACAATTCAAAATAAGTACTTAGTTCTTTAAAATTTATTATTTAACTAGCGACCTGCTCCGGCTTCGCACGGCTATATTATGTTTTATACATATAAACCTTCCTCTTGAATCACACTATCTATTGAAAAAAAAACCGCATCAAAATCCGTTGCGTAATTTTAAAGATCTAAGCATACATAGGGACAGACAGCGGAAAATGACTTTTAATTACTCATACCTACTCCGAAAGTAGGTCTAAAGTGACGAATAGAAGACTATAAAGGAAAAAAATATATAAAAAAAGAAAAGGAAAAAATAAATAAAGGAATAACAAATAAAATCTCAATTTTTCATCGTTTTCTTATGACGTTATCACGTAAAATTATAGTCCGTAAACCGACTTTACAGGCAACCTTTTTTACAGAGTTTTTTACATTGAAATTTTCAGAGTTACCCAAAGGACTCAGAATCTAAGCGAGTGTACTCTTGCGGCATAGGTAGTGCATAATTTTAACATTTTTAGAACAATTTGTGTTCCCATGACGACTATCAAAGTAATATGGTACCAGTTACCAGGGGGACAATGCTAAATGATTAATTTGGGATAAAATACATTTTTTTTAGATTTTTTTTAGTTTAGGAAAGGTATCCTGACATAACCTACCTAGTATTAGTAAGTTAATTTAAACTAATATTATAAAGCTGAAAAGTTTGTTTGTTTGTTTGAACGCGCTTATCTCAGGAACTGCTGGTTCGAATTGAAAAAATATTTTTGTGTATGATAGTCCATTTATCGAGGAAGGCTATAGGCTACTTTTATTTTGAAATTCCCACGGGATCGAGACTTATGCAGGTAAAACCGCAGAGTGCAGCTAGTATCATATAAAGAGGAAAGATTTTTGATTGTTTAAATTGAATAGGCTCTAAAACTACTGCACCGATTTTGATGAAACTTGATATGAGAATACACTGATTAATTATTGGAAGTGACATTGGTTTTTATCCCGATATTCCTACGGAATCAGGACTTACGCTGGAAACTACGAGTTGATGTTAAGAGATATGCGGGAACTTATGAACATACCTAAGGGCCAATAATATAACAAGCCCCTTTTTGGCTAATTTTCAAAATGTGACAACACAATTATTTACCTAAAGGTTTGCTGCCAATTATTAGGTACAATCGATTCCCAAAAGTCCACTGAAGTTTTTTAGACAACGCATTTGCAATATATTTTTTGACCTATTTAATCTATCTATACTTCTATCTATACTATACATATAAAATGCTTTGTCCTGAATTACTGACTGACTGATGGATCAACGCACAGCGTAAACCGCCGATCGTAGAGAGCTGAAACTTGGAGGGTGTGTTCTATGTGTGACGTATAAGAAAGAACTTTCCGAAATTCTACTTTTAAGGGGGTGAAAAAGAGGGGCAAAGTTTGTATGGAACAACGTGATTCCTTGGTCCATTTTCGACTTTTACGCGGACGAAGTCGCGGGCAAAAGCTAGTTTGATATAAAATATACATTTCATCCATTAAACAGCTAGTAGAAGGTCGTCTTTAAAGGGATCTTAGGTTATCAGTACAGTCAAAACTCAGATAAAACCGCTGAGCGCAGCTAGTGTATAGGTAATATTAGCTCGGTATACCTACCTACCATAAGTCAAGAGAGGCAATATAAGTTTCCAGCTGTTCCCAAGTACGTACTTAGCAACCATTCACTCAGATATTCGATGCGGTGGAAGTTATTTGAGTTTTTAGTTTCGAGTGTTCGGTTATATATACTAAGTACCTATCTCTCCTCGTGAATTTAGCATACCTTCATATCTAGATAGATAGATAGATATGAAGGTATGAAAAAAATACATACAACCGAATTGAGAACCTCCTCTTTTTTTGAAGTCGGTTAAAAATAAAATGAAATAGTTTAATTACCAAACCACTGTCCACACAAATTACTTATTTTAAAACCAAAAATCACTACATAGTATAAAACAAAGTCGCCTCCCGCTCTCTGTCCCTTTGTATGCTTAGATCTTTATAACTACGCAACGGACTTTGATGCGGTTTTTTTTTAGACAAAGTAATTCAAGAGGAAGATTTTATAGAGAGTATATAAAAAAAACTACCACGCGTACGTCGCGGGCAACAGCTAGTAAAGAATAATGAAAAAAAAACGATCATTATGACACCTCTTGCATCTCCCTATGATTACAGAAAATTTAGCAATGTCGCACTTTTTTATAATTATAGGGGTACCATGATTTGATAAACATTTTCAATGTTAAAAGAAGTGATATGTCAACCAGCCTGCCTAGCATGAAGGCCAAAACACGATACGATAAAGCGATATAACTACATCAACTCTCAAAATATGATAGATAAAGCCGCCATGTCGAATTTTTATCATAATTTTTATCGCAATTTATAATAAAAATTCAAAGTGGCCGCTTTATCTATCATATTTTGAGAGTTGATGTAGTTATATCGCTTTATCATATCGTGTTTTGGTCTTCATGCTAGGCAGGCAGAGGTATTTGTTGTGTTGCTGTGATTGGCAGTCTGGCATAATGACCATTGTGCCAGCTGGGTCGTCACTCCAAAACTTTTACATCTCACTGGTTAAAAGTTTTCCCTAACAAGATGGTCTCCCTACAGTGGCCCGCTCTAGTGCATTACTTATATTTGCATTTCTGAACGATCTCCCGTTCTCAGTGGCACTAATGCACTTTTAACGACCATTATTATTTATTTTGACAATCTTATTACACTTTAGGTAGTTATCGAGTTCATGAAATAAATAAGAACTTAGACAATTATACTGGAGTTTATAACCAGTAGAGAGGAAAATATGTTTACGAGTTTAAATAAATAAATAAATATTTCAGGACATATTACACATCGCCATCCAGCCCCAAGCTAAGCAACTTAATGCTTGTGTTATGGGTGCCAGATATCGGATAAACTACTTATATACTTTTTTTTTTGTAAATAAATACATATTATACATATAGGAAACACCCAGAACCAGAAACAAGAATTTATGGTCAGCATAAATACTTGTTCCCGGCGGGAATCGAACCCGCAACCTTCTGCGTTCTTCTGTGTTTTTGACGTGATAACGTCTAATAAATTGATGGAACACATGCATTCACAAAAAAGTGTCACGGTAATATTGTGTGACGTCATGCGTCATGGTAATATGACCAGACGCGTCATGGTAACATAGGAAACAGAGTATTTAATAATAATATCGCGTATCGGGGCTTGTGTTATGGTGTGACGAGTGACAAATAGAAGACTTACCTTTATAAAGGAAAATAAAAATGAAAAAAAAAAAAATATACAGGGTTATTGGAAATTATACTAGCAAGCCGTTGAGGGCTACTTCTGTGCACCTTAACAAACAACTTTTGTTCTACGACCATTTGAAAAATCGAAAAAAAAAAATGAAAATTTTGAGGTTATGTGAATTCAGACTTCATTCAGACTAAGAACAGTAGATAAAACTTAAAAAATAAGTAAAATTTTAAGGTTAATGACCTCTCCGTGTATGGAACAGCTGATTTTCAATAAACCTAACCTCAAAATTTTCGAAAAAATATTCGAATTTCTAAAAGTCGTAGAACAAAAGTTGTTTGTTTAGGTGCACAGAAGTAGCCCTCAACGGCTTGCTAGTATAATTTCCAATAACCCTGTATAAAGGAATAACATAAAAATCTGAATGTTTCATCATTTTCTTTATCACTTTTCTCACGTAAAATTATCGTCCGTCAGTCTGTCTGTATTTTTTTTTAAATCTGCAACATTTGTTTCTGTTGTCCGGTCTAATAAATTCATTTAAAGTCTTTGTTTTTAATCAGAACTTTACATTCAAAGAGTAATTCATTGGAGTCAATCCTTTGAAGGACCACTAACCTGATTTTTCAACCAAACTATTTTCAACCTTAAAACCTAAAGATTAAGATTTATTTTTGCTTATTAAAAATATTTAAATTTAGTTTTTAATTGCCGAACTATTTTCAACTTAAATCTTTGAAAATAAATTTGAATTTCGCTTATAAATATTTTCAAATTCGTAATAAGTTTTTCAAGAATTCGTTTTATATTGATTTGATTTAATCGTTTTAATTATTTATTTCTTTTGAAATCTTTATTACTTGTGTAATTAAGTTTTTAATTGGGATGTCTGTGTCGACATAACTATTCTACCATTGGGCAAGGCACAATATATTTTTCTTCTAATTGTGGCTTCGCACGGATTTTGCATATAACCAGCATCAATTTATATTTTGAATCCAATTATGTCCCGATTTTCATGCATCGGACTCAAAGTCTTTAAAAAACAGTCATAATCGGCATTGTAGGAGATTTTGGAGGCAACGAAAAAACTCCACGTTCGATACTGTTTTCTTTTGGATTAGCTACATCCTTCAAACGTCAGAATTCTGTTGAATCAACTCTTAGCAAAATTTCTTCCTAGAATTCATAGCGACTTAAATATCATCTTACTATCGTCAGAATTCTGACATATCGATGTTGTTTTAAATTTATTTTTACGTAATTAAGCACCTAGGTAATGATTTTGTCTCAATCATAAAATATGTCACTGAATATCTGATTTTTCATGTACCTACCTATTGGTGTTTGGTTTATTTATCACTATCACTACATAGTATAAAACAAAGTCGCTTTCTCTGTCCCTATATCCCTTTGTACCTATGCTTAAATCTTTAAAACTACTCAACGGATTTTGATGCAGTTTTTTTTTAATAGATAGAGTTATTCAAGAGGAAGGTTTATATTTATAATACATGCATAATATAGCCGTGCGAAGCCGGGACGGGTCTCTAGTTGTTCATAATACAAATTATCTGTTTTTAGGGTTCCGTACCGAAAAGGTAAAAACAGAACCTTTCTACTAAGACATCTGTCTGTCACCAGGCTGTATCTCATGAACCGTGATAGCTAGACAGTTGAAATTTTCACAGATGATGTATTTCTGTTGCCGCTATAACAACAAATACTTAAAATATAATATAATGGAACGGAACCCTTCGTGCTGGAGTCCGACTCGCACTTGTTTTTTTAATATCTTAGTCATAGATAACAAAAAAATAATTTCCAATTCCATCCTACAGTTTGCAATATATCTTTGACTGTACCCTATTTCTTCCATATCTCCATAAACAATCCAGATAGAAAACTTGTTCAATAAAACATAGGAGACAAAAATGTGTGATCCAATCATACAGATAGCTTCGCCTCACGGTTTCACCTGCGAATATCAGGGTAAAAAGTTGCCTATGTGTCTTGGTCTAGGTCTTCAGCTATCCACATACCACAGAATAATGGCAATTTTTCTACCGATTTTACACTAAACTTCTAAGTTGGCAACCCTTTTCAATTATGTTTAATGTTACGGGGAAGCCCTCAATAGTAAGTATAGACCAAGTGCAGAATGTTCCATACACTTTTCAAATGTTTCCTTTGTTGTCTAATTTCATCTTTAATATTTTATCACTTCCCCATTCATCCGCTAACGTTGAACGCATATATTCACACATTAATCTTTTGAAAACAAAACAGCGAAATAGGCTGTCTACTGAATCGATCACTGGTCTCTTGCATAGAAAAAGAAACTTTAATACAGCTAATTGTTATTATTTTGAAATTGATTCAAAGATGACCGAGGCTATGGCCAAAGAATATTGGTAAGTATAAAAAATAAGTGTGATTGTTTAAGTCTGTAAGTTTTTTTTGAATAAGTAAATAAACGACTTTGATTGAATACTGTATTTTTTTGTCGACTACCGATTTTGGGTACTTACAAATATACCGATTTTAGCTGGCAACTCTACCGATCTCGCTCTATGACGTTCGAGACCACTGTGTGTTGGCGTCAGATGTTGATGAAGAAAATGAAAACGTAACTTTAAATGCTTATATCTTTTTTCCACATCAAGTTCACGAAATACTATCGATTTCATTGTAATCTAGAAAAACGGAAAATTTCATTATACTGTTTCAAGACTAGGTACATTAATGTAGTCTGAGTATTTTTTAAATTATAGTATTATTGTAAAACAGGAGTTTTTAGGCCTTTTTAGGAATAGAAACAACACCTACTAAATATCTAAATACCTAGTTAAGTATAAAAGTAATAGGTAGTTGAGTATTAAGGTAAATTTGACACAAATAACTGGTGGCCTGATAAAATGGTTCCACATAAACCACTGGCATGGATGGGAAGCGAACCACACTTCACCTTTTAATTATTAAGTGAACGTTGTTACCTTTCGAATACAGGAGAACCCTATGACATAATAAGGAATGTTCTTACTGTGTGCAGCGTCGACACCTTACCAACTGACGATCAAGCAGAGAATGAACCCGCTCTCAACTAAAGCACTCGCTTATATATGCGGTGGTGGGATCGGCAATGCCAACAGCAGCTTTGATAACAGACGTAACGTCACTAGTCGTTTAAAAACTCTTAAGACTTATCCCTATATATATAAAATTCTCGTGTCACGGGGTTCGAACTTGAACTCCTCCGAAACGGCTTGACCGATACTCATGAAATTTTGTGAGCATATTCAGTAGGTCTGAGAATCGGCCAACATCTATTTTTTATTTTGTTTCCTTTGTTTTTTTTTTAAATGGCAAAACAACGTTTGCCGGGACAGCTAGTAACAGTATAATTTTATACGTATCGTTAAACGTTTAGTGTCGTTAAACGATCAGCTATAATTATGCACTCTTGGCTTCACGCGGCAACCACCGTTTAATAAAGATAAAATGCGAGTCGATTAATATTTTTTAACATTCTCTTTACAAAAAATTATTTAAAATACGTGAAAACTAGAGAAGGAGGGTTGGTATATACTAGGGGGGAAAGTGGGGGTAGTTATTTAAAAAAAGGGTCACGTGGTATTGTTATACGTTCCCTAAAATCTAGTAATATTATAATATCGCATTGGACTCAGATCTCAAACAGTCCGTAACTACACAGAACTTGAGTTTAGTAATTTAGTGATAGACATATCCAATATCCATTACTAACAGAATCTCAAGGGCTTCCTTCAGACGTCGAACCTTCCGCTTGCGACGCAGAATATACATATTATTTGCACGCCGCAAATATTTGTTACAAGGCGGATTCGATTCCTGCCGTCAAATAACAAATATTTGTGTGATCTCCGAATATCTGTTTCTTGATAGTGTTTTTGTCTAACTAGTAACTACTAGCTGCGGTGCGGAGTTTTACCCGCTTGTGACAATTCTGTGAAAAAATCGGGATAAATAGCAGCCACAGAGCGCAGTCTCGTAGCGTGTGCTCGCAAGTACTTCAAAATGTAAAATAAAAGTGTTGGATGGTTGCTACGATACCTATCTAATATTGTAAAACCAATGGTAAAAAGTCTCTGCCCACCGTAACGTTTACAATCCTATGCAGCACTATTTGCACATTATAACAACGTAACCTGTGGATCGAACCCACGTCGGTTAGTGTAGCGGGTGGCGGCTTATACCACTCACACAACTAAATACATAGCTAACATGTTGAAAATAATAATCACATTGAGTACTTTTAATTCAAGTATTTAAGTTTGTTTGTAACGTCTATTAGAAGAAAGTCGTAACTCCAATACTTGTTGATAGTATTATTGTAGCAAACTCATCATTTACTTATGACCCATACCTACTGTACAATCAACTGTCAACCATCTGAATAAAATATTATTTATTAATACTGCGACTCTGATTTATTCTATCAAAAAGATAGTCTGTCCGTGTGTCACCGACGATTTTCTAAGGAACGAGTGGACCTAGCAAGTTGATTCATACCAGATACTGAGGTCTATTAGTTGATATTTTAGTTTCCAGCACTTGGGTTTTAATGTAAAATATACCGCAACCTTCCTAACGCCCTTTTTAATTACTTATTTAACTAGTAGTTCGCCCCGAACTGAGACCTCACGAGTTTTTTGTACCGATTTTTACTTTTCAGCGTAAAGTATGATATAACGGCGAAATACTTCAAATACTTCGGTCTATCTTGTTTAAATGATAGGTGCCTAGTATCACTATCATCAGACACTGGACATCGCTGACTCTATTATACTTTTAACGAATCCAAACGCGTTAGGCATAGGCTCAGAATACAGAACAAGACTAGGTATCTTGTCTAGAAAATGAATTCCATAGCCTAATTTTCTTGGTCTCAATCACGTATTTATTTATTTCGCGTTTTATTGATACTCGAGAGAATAAGTACCTACAATGAAAGTAAATCGTGTGTGATTAAAAACTCCTATAGCCTTCTTCCTTCTATATTCCACCATATCGTCAGTAGCTAGAGTACCTACCTACTCATCAAGTGAACACGATAGACCTAACTTATCTAGAGATGAGTTCATATAGCTTTCTATATATTACTCGGCTATATTACCAAACCCCAGATATCAGTTGCTTGTTTAACACCTAGAGCACACTCATGTGCCTAGAGTGCCTCCTTATCAAGACAACTTTAACGAACATTAACGGTAGACTTATCTTGTCTAGAAGATGAGTTCATATTTCTTTGAAGTTGAGTGCCTTCTTCCACCTCTATCACCAGATCCCAGATGTCAGCTGATTCTTCAGAAGCTATAGAATACCTACTTATCAAGGTGCTTTGAACGAGTACAAACATGGATATGACTATCTTAGACTTCTCAAGATCGTTAAGTTCTTATTATCACCTTTCTCATCGGGTCTTTATCATCAGACTTTACACTAAATTTTTTAGTACCTATGTAGTAAGTATGTACTCATCTTAATCTAACGAAAGAGGTCAAGAGGAGAGAGGCTTCTCCCTCGATACAAATATATTAGAGAAGTTTGAGACCTATATTATTGGTGGACCTATATGTCCTATAATAAGTCCCAACCTATTATTAAATAAAAATAATAAAAAGATTAGTCACCAGTTTTTTTAATTAGAATCTCTAGATCAGCTAGCAATACTATTTAATATTATTCACCACAATTATTAACCAAACCAACCCTTGATTATGAAATAAATGAATAATTATGAATATGAAACAAAAAGAGAGGTCTGACGATTTATAGGAAAGTAGATTAAGTAGACGCTTTTAATCTACAGTCTTCACCCAAGGTAGGTAAGTAGGTACATCCTGAGTGGCCCAGACGACGTCAACTATAGAAGGATTGTCCAATTTTCGCTTCGGCTTCCGTTTAGCTGATCAATAGCTGGTTCAAGCAGCTACTGATCCTTCGAAGACCATCGAGAACGAACACAAGAGTGCATGACTTTGCACTCTAAACTTTACGAATTATTTGAATTTTATTTAGGATGACCGTATTATTATATAGATAGGTACCTTTTTTATCAATTTTAATCATAATATCAAAGCTAAGTTAATATGTAATGGTTTTGAAATTATCTGGAAATCATATTTTTTACGACAATGACAGAAAGAAAACATGTCATTTTGATTTTTGACATTGTCATTTTTTAATCATGAAGGTCAAAGCGTTTTTTTCCTTTTTGATACAAATGAGTTTGATATAAAAATGACCGCGGAGACGATACATTCCTGTGGATTCCCTCCAGCTCCATCATCAGATCATTTCCATGGTACCATATTATTGTCACCGAAGTTACACCCTTTCATTTGATACCCCACTTGGGTATATTTGCCATATAGTTCGCCTGTCATATAGGTAGATTCCCTACTGCACCCCCTATCATCGAAGCCCCCTAACCGATCCCTCTCATGTTCGAACTTAAAAATTCTATGGACCTCAACTACCCGTATACCAAAAGTCATTAAGATCAGAGCAACGGTACTCAAGTTATCGTCGAACAAACATACATAGATACATAGATACATAGGTACAACCGACCGACCGTCTCGCCACTAGACCTCTCTCGCTTCGCTCGTTCGGTCAACAATTAATACAAAAGATCTAGGCTCTAATTGATTTCCAACAGACACAAAATACAAAATTGCTAATTCTTTTTTGTAGTGTTTTTATTGTCAGGAGAAGGTTCTTGTGAAAGAAAAATTTAAGAAAATTGCGTAGAATATTATTAAAGGCGCAGCTAGTACTTAATAATAATAAAAAACAGCGCACTCCGGGAGTGCAGGCAGAAGTGAAAACTGTATATCTGTGTAAAATCTCATATGTCGCGAGAACATACGCAAAAAAGAGATTTAGATGAAAAAAAAAAAATAGTCGGACGACAAATAGTCGTCCGACATTTGTCGTCCAACAAATTGTCGTCCGACATTTGTCGTCCGACATTTGTCGTCCGTCAATAGTCGTCCGAAATTTGTCGTCCGTCAATAGTCAACCGACAAATAGTCGTCCGACATTTGTCGTCCGACATTTGTCGTCCGTCAATAGTCGTCCGTTAAAAAATACCATATGTACGTCTTAATACACTCACAGCCAAATTAAAAACAGTAGGCCCAGGCATACATTTTCGCCGCGCCGTAGAGAGGGGATAGCTGTCTACTCTCCATCCGTCTTACGCTTTTTCGATCAGGTTACGTGTCCTGACGCGAGTTTAAGATTTTATACCCATTACAGAAAAAGTGCTCAACGCCGCTAAAGAAGTTTTCACTTCAAAAAAAAAGAGAAGATTTCTCTCTCTGCGGCCATATCCGGTAACTTGGACCCTGCCTCGCTACAGACGCTAGACGGTCTTCTAGGTCTAGGTTTTTATAATAATTGATTGTTTTATACAATGTTTTTCAGCGAAGGGTTTTTAAAACAAAAGGAGGTTTTGTTCTACGACTTAAAATTTCGTTCGAAGTTTTTGTATAAAACAGATGATTATCAAGTAAAAAATCCCTCAGAATTATCTAAAAAAAGTTAGAATTTCCAAAAGTCGTAGAACAAAAGTTGTTCGCCTAGACGTCTAGAACAACTCCCTTTCGTATGAAAACCCCCTTCGCTGAAACATATTGTATACATAACTAGCGACCCGCTCCGGCTACGCACGGCTTTACTAGTAGTTCGCCCCGAACTGAGACCTCACGAGTTTTTTGTACCGATTTTTACTTTTCAGCGTAAAGTATGATATAACGGCGAAATACTTCAAATACTTCGGTCTATCTTGTTTAAATGATAGGTGCCTAGTATCACTATCATCAGACACTGGACATCGCTGACTCTATTATACTTTTAACGAATCCAAACGCGTTAGGCACAGGCTCAGAATACAGAACAAGACTAGGTATCTTGTCTAGAAAATGAGTTCCATAGCCTAATTTTCTTGGTCTCAATCACGTATTTATTTATTTCGCGTTTTATTGATACTCGAGAGAATAAGTACCTACAATGAAAGTAAATCGTGTGTGATTAAAAACTCCTATAGCCTTCTTCCTTCTATATTCCACCATATCTTCAGTAGCTAGAGTACCTACCTACTCATCAAGTGAAGACGATAGACCTAACTTATCTAGAGATGAGTTCATATAGCTTTCTATATATTACTCGGCTATATTACCAAACCCCAGATATCAGTAGCTTGTTTAACACCTAGAGCACACTCATGTGCCTAGAGTGCCTCCTTATCAAGACAACTTTAACGAACATTAACGGTAGACTTATCTTGTCTAGAAGATGAGTTCATATTTCTTTGAAGTTGAGTGCCTTCTTCCACCTCTATCACCAGATCCCAGATGTCAGCTGATTCTTCAGAAGCTATAGAATACCTACTTATCAAGGTGCTTTGAACGAGTACAAACATGGATATGACTATCTTAGACTTCTCAAGATCGTTAAGTTCTTATTGTCACCTTTCTCATCGGGTCTTTATCATCAGACTTAACACTAAAATTTTAATACCTATGTAGTAAGTATATGTACTGATCTTAATCTAACGAAAGAGGTAAAGAGAAGAGAGGCTCCTCCCTCGATACAAATATATTAGAGAAGTTTGAGACCTATATTATTGGTGGACCTATATGTCCTATAATAAGTCCTAACCTATTATTAAATAAAAATAATAAAAAGATTATTGGTGACTATAGTCACCAGTTTTTTAATTAGAATCTCTAGATCAGCTAGCAATACTATTTAATATTATTCACCACAATTATTAACCAAACCAACCCTTGATTATGAAATAAATGAATAATTATGAATATGAAACAAAAAGAGAGGTCTGACGATTTATAGGAAAGTGGATTAAGTAGACGCTTTTAATCTACAGTCTTCACCCAAGGTAGGTAAGTAGGTACATCCTGAGTGGCCCAGACGACGTCAACTATAGAAGGATTGTCCAATTTTCGCTTCGGCTTCCGTTAAGCTGATCAATAGCTGGTTCAAGCAGCTACTGATCCTTCGAAGACCATCGAGAACGAACACAAGAGTGCATGACTTTGCACTCTAAACTTTTACGAATTATTTGAATTTTATTTAGGATAGCTTTTGCCCGCGACTTCGTCCGCGCAGGAGTCGAAAATAGTTACAATAGGATTATTTTTTGTTGATTTCAAATTAGATTGAGTTTGAAACATGTGTGTCAAAATAAAATGTACTTACTTAATTTAATCAAAAGCACTAAGGAGCACATGCTAAGGAGTTCGAGTCGAAGTAAATCGCCTAAAATAACTTTCTACTCTTTTTTAAACCCGGTAGGTAATTAATTTCGTAAAATCCTTTCTTATCGGATGCCTACGTCATACGAAGAACACACCCTACAAGTTTCAGGTTTCTACGATTTAGGCTGTGCGTTGATCCGTCAGTCAGTCAGGACAAAGAATTTTATATGTATAGAGAAGATAGATTTTTGAATGAGATGTATTTTAACTTGGAACACGAAAACCTCGGGTGCACCCAATTCTCTTGGGATGGGATCCAAAATGGGTATACGTCTAAGTACCTAAAGTTCTAAACCAAAAAAATGAATTCTTCTATTTCTGTCTTTCTAACACAGAGCCAATAATGCACAAAACTCTACGATTACCACATGAGTAAATCTTTAATCATATCGTGCTAATTAGTAATTACCTATCTATCATAGTCATCTTTTGTGTTTTTAGGGTTCCGTGCCTTAAAAGGTAAAAAAGGAACCCTTATAAGATCACTTTCCTGACCATTTTAAAAATGAAAAAGGTGTAAAAGTCCTATTCATTTGTTTAGGTATTTTCGTATTCATAACAAAAGATATTTCTTTTAAATTACTTAATAATTAGTATCTACTAACTTTGGGAACTGTGACTTTTGGCAAATTGTTCAAAATTTTATTATTAGGTAGGGCTGAACAGTTGCGCAGAGAGTAATTTTGGCGTATCCTAATAAAAATATAGAGTTTTAAGTGATTCAGTGGCTATCCTATAACAGTTCTATGTTTTAACCAATAATGATGTTTTAACCAATAAATAATGTTTTAACCAATAAATAATAATTAACAAATATCCCGTCTCCGAGATGGTTTAGAAGTTTGGTTAGAAAGCATTATTTGTGCACAGCGCACTTTTGATAAAATCTTAGTCATAACGTTTGGTCAAATACCCCATTTCCGAGACGCCTATGAGATTTGGTGTAAAGGCATATTTCATTTGCCGTAATGTCCTCTATCGACAGGTATTAGCAAACGTATCGCGCAAAAAAAATACTATGTCAAGTTCCCAGTACTAAATGGCAAGACACCTTTTTTCAGTTCAATGTTCGAAGTTTTCAACCTCTTAGGTTTTACGTTAACGCTGTCAGCTTGAAGTGACGTCTTACCAATCATAGATTAATGAGTATGTTACCAATTTAATCAAAAGCACTAAAGAGTATTGATATCAACTTCGAAGCAAATCACTCCCAAAATAACTTTCTTCCCCTTTTTAACCCCGTTAGGGGATGAATTTCAATAAAATACGAAACACGTGTTCCATTAATTCTGTTAAAGAATGTTTACGCAAACTTTGAAATAGATTGGACTAAGGAATCACGTTGTCCAATACAAACTTTGCCCCCCTTTTTCACCCCTTTAGGGGTAGAATTTCGGAAAATTCTTTCTTATCGGATGCCTACGTCATACAAAGAACACACCCTCCAAGTTTCAAGTCTCTACGATCAGCGGTTTAGGCTGTGCGATGATCCGTCAGTCAGTCAGGACAAAGGATTTTATATGTATAGAAGAAGATATAGATAAGAAGATAATACATGCATAATAAAGCCGGGGCGGGTCGCTAGTACTTTGATAAAAGAGATCCAATCAAAGAGTATTTAAGTTTTTAATAACCCCAGCACGCCGCTTCATACACATGTTCATACAAAATTGCTGGAGCGTTGTAATGTTCCAAATTCAAAAAACGCTCCTGCATTGGATTTAATTTTCTTTTACCGCGACACTGGCTTTATGCACGATAGTAATAATGCGAAGCCATAATAAAATTATAAATAAAAAGAGATGGCGCTAGATGCTTCTTTCCGTATGTCAAACTGACAATTTTGACATCATCCCTACGTTCTGTACGTTTTCATGCAAAAATATTATGGTTTATTTTTTACGCCAAGAAATATCAAATTTTAATTAGTAACATAAATCTACTTGAAATACCTAAACCTCTTCTGATATTTTCTGAACACATTCGTGAAGATTATGTTAAAATCTGTTTCCTAGTTCCCGAAATTAGACTGCACAAACAAAGGTAAACAAATAAAATCAACATTTTCTGAGATGAATGGTAGTTTCGCGAAAACGAAGAGATGGCGCTAGTTACTTGAAATTAAAAAAAATATCTTATTAAATTAATTACTTTATTTTCTAGTTAAAAAATGTGTATATTGCTATGTATTCTTAAAATACATAAGTGTACAAAATTTTTAAGCAGAACAAAAAGAATAATCAACTAATTTGTGATTTTCTAAATTTAAGAAAACCTGAATCGCGCATGCAAGATTTTTTTCTACCGGAGCTATATAAGGTTAGCGAATTCTATAGTGCTAAGATCATTATGGACGTAGAACGCTTACTTCCAAAACTTCGAATTTATTATATGTAGAGATGACCGTATTATTATATAGATAGGTACCTTTTTTTATCAATTTTAATCATAATATCAAAGCTAAGTTAATATGTAATGGTTTTGAAATTATCTGGAAATCATATTTTTTACGACAATGACAGAAAGAAAACATGTCATTTTGATTTTTGACATTGTCATTTTTTAATCATGAAGGTCAAAGCGTTTTTTCCTTTTTGATACAAATGAGTTTGATATAAAAATGACCGCTGAGACGATACATTCCTGTGGATTCCTTCCAGCTCCATCATCAGATCATTTCCATGGTACCATATTATTGTCACCGAAGTTACGCCCTTTCATTTGATACCCCACTTGGGTATATTTGCCATATAGTTCGCCTGTCATATAGGTAGATAATAATAATAATTATAGTTCATTATACATTTTTTTTACAATAACCATTACGCAATTTTAACAACCTTAGTCTTAAGACTTCTCAGTCATATTTTTACATAATAAAATAATAATAATAAATGTTTATTTGCCATAAATATTACAAAAACTTATACAGCTAAGTTTACAAAATTAAGGTAGATTTGTTGTAACAATGAAAGTAGCGAGGGTGTACAAGTTAGGAGTAACAGCGGTCCCTGCACTAAGCAATGCTTGTATCGCAGGTGACCAATACAGGAATTACAAAAACAAGATATCCTCGGACATAGGTGAGACTTTATACAATAGTTTATATTTTACAATTTAAATGTCTAAATCAAAAGTAAGTTTATATATATATATATATATTTTATTTTATTAGTGTGTGTATGTAGGAAAGAGAGTAGGGATAGCCCAGCTCACACCAGCATCTTAAGATGCTGGTTAGACAGGCGTAGTCCCGCTGTTATCTGTATGAGTGTATGCGTGCGTGTGTGTGTGTGTGTGTGGATGTGTGTGTGCGTGTGGATGTGTGTGTGCGTGTGTGTGTTTGGGTGTGTGTGTGCGTGTGTTTAGTTAAGTCAGTAACGTTGGTAAAAGAAGTTCAGTCTGCGAATAATTTAGAGTAAGAAGCCATTTTTCCACCATGTTGTTGCACTGCCTGGTGGAGCATGACTTTATCTCCTTCACGTATCTGTACGCAACGTTATAAAGATATGGTTCCATGAACAGTGGAAGACGCCTCGCGAAAGCTGAATGAACCCTAGGGGGAGCTATTTTAGGGCGTCTTTGGTTGAGAGAGTTACTACGCTCTGGTAGGCACATGACAGATTTGTGGATGGCAGTAACCACTCTCAATACATAAAGTTGACGAACAGTGAGGACACCACACTCAGCGTACAGACTCTCAGTTGGGAAACGGAACGGTCTTCTAAGCATAACCTTCAAGACGGCTCTCTGAGCGCGCTCAAGGCCGATGATCTTAGTTTTTGCTGCGCCTCCCCATGCTCTGATGCAGTATAGAATCAGAGATTGGCAAAGAGTTTTATAAACCAACAGAAGCATAGCTCTATCTGCACAGTGACGCAAGGATTTCATAACGAACATTAACCTTCGTAATCTACCTGACAGAGCTATGATATGGTCGTCGAATGAAAGTCTCTGATCCACCATCACTCCCAGATACTTAATACTGACAGCTTGACTAATCGTGTGGCAGTTACAGTTTGTTTTTTGAGATCCGGTATCAACCGGATCCCCTACTGCACCCCCTATCATCGAAGCCCCCTAACCGATCCCTCTCATGTTCGAACTTAAAAATTCTATGGACCTCAACTACCCGTATACCAAAAGTCATTAAGATCAGAGCAACGGTACTCAAGTTATCGTCGAACAAACATACATAGATACATAGATACATAGGTACAACCGACCGACCGTCTCGCCACTAGACCTCTCTCGCTTCGCTCGTTCGGTCAATTATGCATGTATTATACATATAAACCTTCCTCTTGAATCACTCTATCTATTTAAAAAAACCGCATCAAAATCCGTTGCGTTGCGTAAGCATACAAAGGGACATACTGATATAGGGACGGCGAAAAGTGACTTTATTTTATACTATAGTGATAGTGATACATTATTTAACTTTATTATTCCTTTATTTCTTCCTTTTCTTCGAGATCGGAACTTACAAGGGTGTAACCGCTGAGCGGTGCTAGTATATTTCATAAGTTCTAAATACCGTCTAGACAAAGCTCTTAGTGCATAAGACTACTTACCAAGTTAGGGACACCTGTACTTGGCAACTTAGCGCTATTTATTTATTAGGTTTACTTAGGTACCTATAATGGAAGAGACACGTGGCGCAGACGTGACTCTTGCAATTTTTAGGGTTCCTCAAAAGATAAAAAATGGAATCCTTAAGAGGAAAGGGTACCGGAGGCTCTTTCCATACAAACTATTACAAACGTAGTCGACTGTTTTCTCCCTGAATAATGACACTAGAGCAAATATTTTTGGTGCATAAAACTTATAACTGCCATGACCATGCCCCTATTTTTTGATTTTTTTGATTTTTAAATTTTTATAATTTTAATTTCTATGATAATTAGAAAATGAAAAAAAACAAAACATAGGGGCATAGTCATGGCAGTTATAGATTTTGTGGCACAAAAATATTTGTGCTAGTGTCATTATCCAGGGAGGAAACAGTCGACTACGTTTGTATGGAGAGCGCGCAGGTAACCTTTCACCTTAACACTCTTTTGTTTTGTATGTCCGTCTGTCTAGTACTTATAGTACCTAGAGATCGTGGCACAATGGTCACCATGCCGGAGTAAAACACAGGGTTGCGGGTTCGATCCCCGCCTTAGACTACTTGTCTGAGGCGGGGATCGAACGCTTAAGGTTTAAGGTTCAAGGTTCTTTATTGGTAAAAATGGATTTACAAGTCAGGTATACATTAGCTTGCTTGCTTAGATATTTGTATGTGGTCTGGTTGTTTCTATCTATTATTTGTATACAGGGTGAATTTTTTATGTGGGCCTACAGGACTATATCTTAAACTATAAGAGTTAGCGAAAAATGCTGAAAGGAGTTGCGTGTCCGATTTAGACAAAAACTAAAACTGCATCATTAGATTTTTTTTTAATTTATTACCCTAGCCAGGAACCATACCTGTTGATTTTGTAAAAGAATAATCATCCTATATTTTTATACCAATCGATAGTGTTGCCGATAGAGATTTATTCCTGGAAACAAATATAGTATAATATAGTAATCAAAGGAAATAGCTATTTTTATATTTCTAATAAATAATATCCTACAATATTTATTTTACTTTTTATTTTTTAACATCAAATAACAGTTTGTTGCCCACATCATACTTTGATATTAAACGTTGTTATTGTAAAGGGCTTCTACGTGTTGGCTTCGGCTCCACGCACGCCTTCCAAAGGTCCGGGGCTTCATAGAATGCAACAGATTCGTAGAATACCTAATAGCTGCTTCTTCTTCTCGTATAGTGGTGTGGCTCACCTATTGTAAGAGTTTTCAGATCGCCCTAAGGCCTCTAACTTGACCTAACGACTGCTACTAGAGGTAGCAACCGGGACCAACGGCTTAACGTGCCTTCCCAAGCACGGAGGGGCTCACGAAAACACATTTTTGACACACTACTAATTGGCCACCCATTGAAGTTTTGACTGCGCCAGGCGTCGCTTAACCCGCACGACCGTAAACGATCAGCGAGCGTCGCTTAGCTGTGAGCCTCCCCAATCTAATAGCTGATTTTCCAGTACCTAAACTCATAAATTTCTATACCTAAAAAGTTCGAATTTCCAAAAGTTCTAAAACAAAAATTGTTCGAGTAGACGCCTAGAACTACACTATATGTAGGTATATAACACTGATCACTACATAGTATAAAACAAAGTCGCTTTCTCTGTCCCTATATCCCTATGTATGCTTAAATCTTTAAAACTACGCAACGGATTTTGATGCGGTTTTTTTGAAAAGATTTTTTGTTTTTTTGTTTAAAACGAATAGGCTCCGAAACTACTGGGCCGATTTTGATAAAATTTAGTAAGAGGATACATTGATTCATTGAATATAACATAGGCTACTTTTTATCCCGATATTCCCACGAGATCATGAGTTACGTGGGTGAAACCGCGGAGCGCTACTAGTATAGTTGAATAGAATTAAACAATAAAAAGTAATAGAAGGACAATCAATCCGTCCATCTGTCTATAACACGTGAATCTATAGGTTGACCATAAAATGAGCCGTAAACCCGGACTTTTATACATTCAAGAAACTGCTCGGTTAGCAAATTAGGGTCACCATAATTTATGGGCGTTTTTAGGAATAATTATTTTTAGATAGGTAGGTACATTATGTTTATAATCACTACAAAGTATCAAACAAAGTCGCTTCCCGCTGTCTGTCTGTCCTATATATGCTTAAATCTTCAAAACTACGCAATAGATTTTGATGCAGTTTTTTACCAGATACACTTATTCTTTGTTTATAAATGACTAGCAGCGCTCTACGGTTTCACCCGCGTAAGTCCCGATCCCGTGGGAATATCAAAATATAAAATAGCCTATAGCCTTCCTCGACAAGTGGACTATCGAACACAAAAAGATTTTTTAAATTCGAACCAGTAGTTCCTGAGATTCACTCGTTCAAACAAACAAACTCTTCAGCTTTATAATATTACTAGCGGCCCGCTCCGGCGTAGTGTAAGAATACGGGCAAGTGAAACCAGTTGTAAAAGTTATAGACAAAACTATAATGTAAACATAGTAATGTGATATTGCATCGCACCTGCACCGATAAGAAGATGTGCCAAGGGCAAGGTTATATAGGAATCAATATTGTACTAGAAGGTCAAGGTATTATGTACCTAGTTTAATTGGTATAAAAACCCCTGCATTAACTCAATAAAGATTTAGTAAACTGTGCAACTTCCGAATGTTAATAAGTCTCCTCCATCCCTACATCACACCGGCTTTGCACGGCTATATTATGCATGTATTATACACAGTAAACCTTCCTCTTGAATTACTCTATTAAATATATTAAAAAAACTAATTAAAATCCGTTGCGTAGTTTTAAAGATCAAAGCATACATAGGTACAGACAGCGGAAAGTGACTTTGTTTTATACTATGTAATAAATTATAGACAGCTTTATTATATTAGTATAGATAAAACGATGCTAGAAGAGTTGATAATCTGTCTAGTTTCAAATATATTCAGTTACATACTAATCTGTGGGGCGGTGTTGGCATAGTGGTAGATACCTCGACTTTCATTCCGAAGATCGCGAAAATTAATATGCGCTTATAAACATTGTGAAGGACAACATCGTGATCCAACCCGCGGCTTAGTTGGCTTCAGACGTATTGACGAGTTCTATCCTCTGGACAAGGCCGACTAAGCAGAGAGTGGTGGGTACCGATAGGTTATGGGCAAGCATACTCCATCTAATATGTCCCAGGCACTAAGCATACAGATACACGGTGTAACAATGGAGGTGTATCATCGGTTGTTGGGGGGTGGAGGACCTCAGTACCTATCGATTTAATCCTCATGTATGCTCAGCGATATTCACTGGTTCAAAAGTTATTTGGACTGTAGTAAAATTTTAGTCAAAATCAGATTTCAGTCTGAACATCGTAATTACAGCCAAAGTATAAGGTCTGCGACTCTGCTTTTTTTGTTAAAACATGTTTTTTTTTTTTACTAAAGTCCAAATAACTTTTGAACCAGTGAATATTGCTGAACATACATGGGGGTTAAATCGATAGGTACTGAGGTCCCTCACCCCCTAACAACCGATGATCCACCCCCCTTGTTACACCGTGTATAACGTTTATTTGTCCCCTAAATATCATGAATTAAAGTTGCTGTTCCTGTTTGAATCATCTAAATCAGATGTAAAGGCAAATAATATTAGATAACGAATCGATTACGCGACATGAATTACAATAGAAACAAAAATAATATCCGAGTAATGTCCGTGGTTTATGGTCACCCTACCCACCTCGCCTGAAAAGGTATGTAGACTGATTTTTATGGCCGCCACCTGCGCAAAACACTGACCCTTTAAAAATTTATATCTTTATTGAATTAATATTATTTCCTGGCCCATTCTGCTGAGTACAGGGCCGGATTTGGTAAAGGAAATTAGATTTCCGATTTGGGCGGGTTACGTAAAATTAGTTTTGTTACCTCAATTCATAAATATTAGAAAATTAATTATCACTACATAGTATAAAACAAAGTCGCTTTCTCTGTCCCTATTTCCCTTTGTACGCTTAAATCTTTAAAACTACGCAACGGATTTTGATGCGGTTTTTTTTAATAGATAGAGTGATTCAAGAGGAAGGTTTATATGTATAATACATGCATAATATAGCCGTGCGAAGCCGGGGTGGGTCGCTAGTAATTTATATATTAAGTTTTCATTCTAGTTTTAATATAGTAAAACTGATTATTTTGTTACTTAATTGAGTTTTGGATAAGTACTCGTTATTGGTCATAGGCACAGAAACAAAAGACTATCAAAACTTATTATGTAATTGCCGCAAAGCTAAGTTTCATACTTTTTTTTCTCTTTGATTTATATTTTTGTTTCTAGTTTGTATTGCTGTGGGTATTCCGAAGATAATAAATAAATAAACAATGAGCGCTTTGTTTCAACGGACCCATTATTATTATTTTGAACTATTATCGTCTGTTTTATGTTTACAATAAGAAATTTAATAGAAAAGTATATCTTTCAAATATATTATTTTATGATTTTAAATTTAAGTTAATGTTAATAATTTCATTATAATTAGGTACATAAAAATTTAGTGACAAAAAGGCAAGGTTGTATGTTATTTCGATTTCAGTTTTAAAAATACTTACTTTATTTTCAACAAAACAATTGAAAATAACACAATTTTACGGCGAAGGCAGAATCAAGAATCAAGAATTTTTATTGTCCAAGTGATGTAAATTGAGATCTTAATAATTAAAAATAATTGTTAGGTAACAATCACTTACCCATTACAGGCATACAATATTTATAGTTAGAGCATCTATACAAATAAAACTTACTGTTAAGGGGTATACCCACGCCAACGACCTTGAGAGTGTGGGCGGAGCTAGACACTTCGTCCCGCGCGCCGCTCGCGCTTCCTCACACTGCCTCATAGCTAAAGATCGCTTACTATCCTACCACCACAGAATGTATAATAGTACAAGCTACTTACCACATCGGGAATCGTTAAGATAATTACTACATAATTTAAAAAGTATGTCTGTACGTATGTGAGGTTGTTGTGTTGTCTATACTGGCCTCTTTCAATCCTATAATTTTATAAATCTGAAAGTTTGTTTAGGTATCTTCAACCGAGCACCTACCTCGGTCCCTACTACTACTACTTAGTACTACTTCGCACCTACCACATTGTGGTAGTGCGAGGTAGGTAGATACGTAGTAGGTAGATAGTAGATACGCGTTTATTATGTAGGTACAAGCTGGACCCGTGATCTTCGATTTATTCCGGTCGGATCCCCTGGATCTGATACCCTGGGGGATCAGTTTTATTTTAAAATATTTATTTTTAAAACTATTCCGGTCTGATCCACCGTGCAGGGGATCACAAATAAATTTTAATATTTTATTCCGGTCGGATCCCCTAGCTACCTATTAACAAATTTTTGGGACAATCACCAACAAAATATTTATTCAAGGTTTATATTTAACGCCTCGACTTCGCACGGCTATATTATGCATGTATTATACATATAAACCTTCCTCTTGAATCACTCTATCTATTAAAAAAAACCCCATCAAAATCCGTTGCGTAGTTTTAAAGATTTAAGCAGTCAAAGGGAAATAGGGAGAGAAAAAGCGACTTTGTTTTATACTATGTAGTGATACAAAATATTTGAAATAGGTACATGTTTATAATACTACATAATGTAATGGAAATGTGTATGTTAGTATTGGAGAACAATACTTATTATGGATAGTGGATACTTGTCTTGGCTTGTCCAGTCTTGGAAAAGTCACAGCATCTTTTTAATATTTTTTACCTTTTAAGTTTTTTCCAAAAAAAATACCTAATTTTAATGTCTGATTACCTGTGATGATTTTAAACACTTCGTTGATTTGGTGTTCATTTTATAGGGTTCAGTCAGTCAGTACCTTGAAAGGTAAAAGATAATCCTCAGTATCTGGTATGAATTTCAACTTGCTAGGTCCGCCCGTTCCTGAGAATATCTGTGGTGACACACGGACAGACAGACAGTCGGACAAGAAAGTGATCTTTTAAGGGTTCCTTTTTTTACCTTTTGAGAAAAAAAATCAAGGTCCTGAGCCAACACAATAAAAAGATATGGGCAAATTTACATTTTCGCAAAAACTTGTACAAAAATTAATCTTAATTTTCAACTTTATTATATATCGGAATTTTCCCTTTACTTGTGCTATAAGACCTTGCTTTTTGCAAAATTGACAATTCCCAGTCAACCGGAAGTACCCCATAGGTTTTGGGTCGAAAACCTATAATGGTAGTTCCCGTTGACCTAGAATCATGAAATTTGGCAAAAAAAACTATGCCTTATAGCACAAATAAAGGGAAAATTCCAAAAAAATAAAAAAAACATTGAAAATTAAAGGGTGTCCCCATACATACATAGTTGGACCAATTTTATTCAACTTGACCCTTAAATTGTATGGGCACCCAAACGAATTAGGGATCAAGGTAAATTGGTAACTACTAACTACCATACCACTGCAAGGGCAGAGAAAGAGAGTTGAAACTAATTTACAGAACCCTCGGCGCGCGAGTACAACTAGCACTTGATAGGTTTTTAACCGACTTCAAAAAAGGAGGAGGTTCTCAATTCGTCTGTATGTTTTTTTTTGTGTGTATGTTACGCGATCATTCGAAAACGGCTCAACCGATTGAGATGATTCTTTTTGTAATCGAAAAGTGATACCTCAGGGGTGGTCCCATAAAATTTGGTGAGGATCTGATGAGAATCTTCGGAGTGATGAACAGAATTGCACCTCGAGAGAGCAGCAAATTGCTCAGTTTTCGATTTCCACGAGTAGAATTGGCCCATAAACTAATAGTTACCGATAAATGGAATATCTGAAACCACCTTCTCATCAGAAAACTCTTCTATCGGTTACGATTACAGGTTACAATTTGAATAAAATATTAGATTTTGCCTCGCCAGACTGGGTTTGAATGAACTTTGATAGAGAACCCTACCCTAAATGAAGATCTGATAAGGATCTTCGGAGTGATGAACAGATCAGCACAGCGAGATACAACAAATTGCTCACTTTTCCATTTCCACTAATAGAAGTGGCCCATACACAAATATGAACCGTTGAATGGAGCATCTGAAAACACTTTCTTATCACCAAACTCTTCAATGGGTTACGATTAGGTACAGGTTGCAATTTGAAGAAACAGTCGCTTTCGCCTCACGGAGTAGAATTTTCAGTGATAGTGGCACTAAAATGGTTAAATAAAAAAATAAATTAAACTTTTAAAAACCGACTTCAAAAAAACCTGAAAACAAAAACTAAAAAAACCTGAAAAAAAAAACAAAAAATAATCCATTTCGGGTCACTAAGACAGCAGATAACTTAAACATAAGTACTTACTTGGAAGTCGGACTGGGTTATAAATAAATCAACTAGAAAATCAAATGGAAGTCGGACTGGGTTAAATTGAATGTTGAGAGATATAAAGAAAACATGGTGTCACCCAGTCCCAAAATTGATTATTTTTCACTTTTTGGTATATTTTTCAGGTTTTTTTTAGTTTTTGTTTTCAGGTTTTTTATTAATTAGGGTTGGTCCAAAAAATGCTAAAGTCTGATTACCCGTAGTGTGATGATTTTAAACACTTTAATTTTTTTGATGTTTTAGATGATTTATTATATTAATTTTAAGTTCTGTTTATGTTATTTAATTAAGTTAGTCAAAACTTTTTTTTTATTATGGTTTGTCCAAATAATAATAATAACAAAGGTTGCCTGGAAGACATTTGAGCGACAAGGCCGCCCTTTGTAACACTTAAACTTAAAACATGTTTCTTTTTAAATATTTAATTCAATTTAAAAATGGTGTTTACAATAAAGAATTTATCTATCTATCTAAAGCCTGATTGACCTGCCTGTGATGATTTTAAACACTTAAATAAATTTAAAAAAATTACATTCAAAACTGTTTTCGATCGGACCGGCATGGTAAAGTTTATAGTGGATCAGAACGGAATTAAAAAATAATAATAACCAGCAGGGGATCAGCTCAGGGGATCAGACCGGAATAACTCTGATCTTCTACCTAGTTACCTCCTTCAGACGTTTTGTCTTTATTTTTTTTTGGTAGTTCAGAAAAAGTGTGTAGGTATTTCATAATAGATAGGTAGGTACTTGACTACTTACTAACTAGGTATAGTTTAGGTATGTACTTACGTTATTTCGCGACAATGAAGCATACTCTGAACTCTAAATTTCTTTAATTTACTCATCTTTCACAATTTAAAAAATAAATAAGTAGGTATAAGTCTGGGCACTTTAGGTACCTACGTAAGTACCAACACAAAAAAACGTCCGTCAAAAAAATTGGCACTATCTTAGCGTCCGTAAAAAACCACAAGTATGGATACCTAGCTATATAACGAATCAAGTACGTACAGCCGGCTGCATAATTGCAGCCTTCGGTAGTTAAAAAATTACTATTATTGGCATGTTTTCATTATAATATTTTTGTTTGAAAAATTCATGAGTTAGAAGACTTTAAACTTTAACTAAAGCAGGTGTATAGAATCTTGTTTGTGTTGAAAACATTATTATAACAGCCGTTTAGGAGCTCTACAGTGGGTCTGCAATTATGCAGCCGACCGTACCTATCTAAAGACAAGCGTTTATGCGCAGTGTGAAAATATAAGGTATAAGTACCTATAGGTAAGTTTTTGAAAAAAATAGGACTATTCAACACAAACTTGGCAATACTCTAGCGTCCATTAGCCAAACGAATATATACTAGTATTATTTCAGAAAACAAAGTCCAAATAGGGAGCATAGTGAAACGTAAACAAAAATCCGTGCGAGAGCGCAGTGCGACGCGGCCTTCCCGTCCGAAAGCCAGCGGCATACTGGCCGCGCCCACCGTGGCGTCACAGGCTACTAAATAGTTACTACCAGCGTTCTAGCCACCGGTCGCCTTCATTGGTGAAAATTGTTAATTGTTACGAATGTGTTTTGTTTTTCTCAAAAGTGCTGAGATAGAATTGTAGATGAGATATTTACCGACATTTTAGTATAATTTTGAGCCGAAAATTCCTTATAATTTTGAAGCTACCCTAAAATTAAGAATTAAAACTAGTCTAGCTTTGAAATGACAAGGAATTTTTCGTCTCAAATTACACCAAAATATCGGTAAAGATCTCACCTACAATTCCCTCTCAGCACTTTTAAGAAAAACAAAACACACTCGTTACAATCAACAAAGTTAGTTGTAAGCGACGGGTATTTCTTAGGCGCTTTGCGTTTGGCAGCATTAGCAACCTTAAGATAATATTGTAACTCAGTAAATAATATTTGTTTTTTCATAAAACTCTATAAGAGTATAGAAAGTGTTATCTACAAGCCATTTTTTAATTAGATCATAAGTAGGTATTCTACGTTCTCCCTTATTCTCATATTGTCATATACCTAATCCTTAAATTTTGCCCCGGTTTATTGTCCTTAATCCAGCTCTGTGGCATGTTTTCAAACCAAATCTCAAGACAAGAAAGGTCGTCGTTAAAATATTTTGCCTATATTACAGATTTTTTCTTCGAAATCATTTTGTTTTTAAGTCTGCCTTTGTACGAATATCATATTTTTTGTTTTATATTTTTCTTACGGTTTCCCAGAAGTTGTTTCTTTATCATCAACTTTTGTTTTTTCCCCATCAACTTTTGTTTCTTCTATTTGTGAAATTGTTTCTTTTCCACCAACTTTAGTTTCTTCTTTTGGACTAGTTTTTTCCCCGTCGATTTTTGGTTCTTCTGATTTTATAGTTGATTCTTTACCATCAACTTTTAATTCTTCTTTTGTATTAGATTTTTCCCTATCATCAATTGTTTCTTCTGGTTTTAAAGTTGTTTCTTTACCGTCAAATTTCGTTGTAGTTTTTACTTTCCCGTCAACTTTTGTATGTTCTTTACCATCTTCGTTTTTCTTCTTCAATAAACTAGTTAAACCATCAACTGTGATGTCTGTCTGTTTATCCACAGATTTAGCAAGAGTTTTGACAACTTTTTGATCTGTATTCTCTAATAGATTATTAAGAAAACCACAATTAACTGTTGTTAATAGGAATATTACATTAAATAGTATTATTCGATTCATTTTGTGTGTTATCAAGTGCAGTTTATAATGATACTGGTTAATAAATAGTTTAAGTCTGTTCTTACTTATATCTAGAGATGCAGTCACCTTGAATATAATCTTATTTCTATTCATTGGAACGAGGTCCGATAGATAATAGGAAAAATATTGATAAATTTACAGGGCAACATAATTTACTAAGTAAGAGTCAGAGTTCGTGGCAATAAAAATTGCAGAGTGTGCACGAAGTCACGCATTCTAATTATTGTTTCACAATAGTAATCTGTAGTTGACATAACTACTCTATAACTGTTACTTCTCACTGCCAATAGGGGGTATGATCAGTACGGAGGCTTAGATCGTGTGGACCTGGGACTAGCTGCGGTGTGGCTCGCGCCACCCTTTGAGGAAACTGGGGGACTTTCTTGGGATGAACGCGGTGCAAGGAGTTCAAAGAAACTCCGGGTCCCCAAGCTGCACCGAGGAGGTTCACCGGGGAGTTTTTAGTCGGTTTAACTCCAACATAATCCGTCGTCGCCCCCGGGACGACGTGTGAGGATTTTCTATCCGTCAAAAAAAGGTTTAGGTTTAGAGTCTGATGTGTGGTAATGGGTGCAAAGGAGCACACTATATTGCCTCGTTCTTGCACTTTTTATTGACTCTCTAGACGCTAGTCTTGAATATCGCCCAGCAGTGGGACAATAGTTAAGTAAAAAAAAAGAAGAAGTCAAGGAAAGTTAAGTTAAGTTGTACCGCTAAACCAATTGAATTTATTGTAGGTATAAATATAATATTATTGGTTTCCGATCCATAACCGTACATGGGGTAACCCAACCCTGGTATTTCAAAAAGGGGTACCCTTTTCTGTTAGTCTTTTTAGGTAATTTGTTTCATTTATATTAATAACGTATTGTAATTCTGGGTAGGTATGTAATTAAACAAATGACTTTTAACTCATTAATACAGATTCCATTAAAATCTATGTAACATCCTATAGAGCTGGATCTTTCTCCTCAGAAACTATTCCAACCTTGGCTTGACCTATATATTCATCGCTTGAAACTGGATGTCGGACAAATGGATGAGAGTTTTCATGGCTTTGGTAAGGAGACAATGAACCAGCTATTTCACCCAATTGTACTACTATAGGGTTAATATTGATATCTCCAGCCACAGCGATTGTAGCAACAGCCAATAATAGGATTACGATTTTATTCATCCTGGATTTTTTTTATAACTTGAAGTTTTCACGACACGATTAGTCTTCAGTAATAGAAAACTGATTATGAATAGTTCACAATTTCACTGCTCTTTTTTATATCTATAAGTCTTATTAGTCCGTAAATAATTGATTAAAATGGATTACATTTTTTTTAATTGGTAATAATCAATTATTGCTAGAAGCGTGTTTACGGTCTAATTGATGCAGTTTTGCTTAATTATTGAGTGTTGTTAAATATAGGGTAACTCGAGGATACATGACCATAGTTTTTCTTGAGGCCTTCTATATGTAAGGTTATCGAATAAAACACAGATAAATGTCAGTGACAAAACGAAAACGGCTGAAGGAAGTCAACTATACATCAATGTATACGTCAGGGCGCCGCCATCTTGACTACTGTTTTGTGTCTATAAATAGGAATGAAATGACGGAACGTTGTTCATTCTGTCGCAGTAGCTTCATGATGTCTGAACTTTTTCATGGTCGCACAATTTATTTGGATTAATTAGTTTAATAGCCTTAAATAGTAGATTAGGCGTTGAAGTAAAATAACGCTGATGGGTATGTAATTTATATGATTAAAATATGTTCTGATGATAAGCGCCTTTAGATTTACGTAGCCACCACTCAGATTTTGGCTAAAATAGCTAGTCCTTTATAGACATAAAATAATATTCGTAATCAGTCCTAAGTTTATTAAATAAATAACTAATTGGACACAAAATAATTGCAAAAATATTATTCTATCATACTGCCGTCCTCAAGCTAAAATGCCGTTATCTAACATTTTGTTGATTTTGACCTTTTGATGCCATCATAATCAGAAAAAAAATCTCTTTCGGCCTGTATTACCAGAATTTTCGTAGCTTTTATAGTCGTCGAAATATAAAAATTAATATCGCCGTTATATACATGTAAATCGTTACATTCCAACGCTAAAACGCCTTTAAGTATCATTGCTAATCTAAAAAGCGGTTAAAGGTACATAGTGTAAGTATTTAATAAAAAAATATACTCATAATCCTAGCTAAATTGCCGTTATGCGATATCTGTACTCTACAATGCAGTTAAAGTACCTTAACGTTTCTCTAGTTAGGCTTCTGTTCTCTAGTAGTACTAAACTATAAAGCCGTTAAATATAAATCATAAACAAAACTGCCGTTAAAGACACTTAACCGCATTTTAGTATTGCATTCATAGTTTTTTTTTTGCAAGGTTTACAAAGCCGTAATGTTATAACGGCAGATTTTTAAAAACTCAGATAATGTTTTTTGAGTTGCTACAAGACTAAAATGCGGCTAAACCGCAATACCTAACTAAAATGCGGCTATCTGCTCTCGCGCGGGTAATATTTCGACGAAATGTTCGGGGCGACGGGGTAAGCGGGCGGAGCGGGCGGTCGGGCGGGGGGCCCGCTCAGTCCGGCGCACAATGGGCGGAATTTTGAGCGTGCCTTTCATAGGAATTTTGAAAAATTAAGTTGTGTTTTCGTGAGTTTTAAGTATGCAAGATTGTTGGGGACATCAAAACATTCAAAAATAAGTGATTCTTGTTGTTATTTTAAAAAAACACCACAAAATATGACTTTGTATGTTTCAAATGTATGAAAATGGAATTTATTTTCCTCATAAAATCTTTCGGTCCCGTACGGTTAAGCTGAAACTTTCAGGGATTTATATTTAGACTCCAGTAAAGCCTCGTGACCTTTGACCTTGATCCCGACCGATCCCGTTTAGAAGTTATGGTCAAAATAAAAATGACATTTTTTGACTATCCTATGAGTATGTAATACTGTCGGCGACATTAAATTATTCAATAATACGTCATTTTAAGCATGGCATTTTTGACAGAACACCATAAAACAAGAGTTTGTATATTTTATATGTACAGAAATGGAAAAAAAATACCTCGTAAAATCTTTCGTTCTCTAACGGTTAAGCTGGAACTTTCAAGGATTGATATTTAAACAATAGTTACGCCATGTGACCTTTGACCTTGATCCCGAACATTCTCGATCAAAAGTTATAGTCAATATAAAAATGTCTTTTTTTTACTATTTTATGAGTACGTAATATTGGCGGGGACATTAAAGTATTCAATAATAAGTCATTTTAAGCATGGCATTTTTGACAGAAAACCATAAAACAAGAGTTTGTATATTTTAAATGTATGGAAATGAAAAATATTTTCTTCATAAAATAATTCGGTCTCTCACGGCTGGAACTTTCAAGGATTGATTTTTAAACAATAATTAAGCCATGTGACCTTTGACCGTGATCCCAAACGTTCCCGTTTAAAAGTTATGTTCATAATAAAAATGCCCTACTACGTCTACTTTAAGATACTATCGAGAACATCGAAACATGAAATAACATGTGATTCTAAGCATGTAATTTTTGACAAGACGTCACAAGCATGAGTTTTCATATTTCAATAGCACGACAACTTATTTTCCTTACAAAATCTTTCAGTCTCGCACGGTTTAGATGAAATATTCAGGAATTGATATTTCGACAATAGCTAATCCATTGACCCCATTTAGAAGTTATGGTCAATTATAATAACTAATTTTTCGTAAATTTTAACTAATTTAACTAATTTTTCGTAATAATAAACATTGTCAAGGACATCGAAACATTCAATAATGAGTATTTCTTAACAAGTCAATGTATTTTTAAATTGTATGGAAATGGAGCTTATTTTCTTTGTAAAATCTTGGGGTCTCGCGCTGTTAAGCTGAAACTTTTAATCATCATATTGGATAAGGTATAAAATACAATCATTCTTTATCTCCAAAACACTTCAATAATTATCTCATATTATTATAAAATACATACTTAGATAGAGCACACCATGTGAAATATTGGTACAACTAATATTAACTAGATTTTCGAGAATAACTTTGAACGTAAAATAAATTGATTACTATGGCTATTGGCTATGTTTAAGTTTTTAAATTTATGTTTTTTGTCTGTTTTTCATCCATTACCAAAGTTACCGATGTGTGATTTTTTTATTAGAAACGGTTACTTAGTACCCAATTCCGTATGATTGAAATTATAATAATGCAAATTTTTATTTAACACATAACTTCTAAACGGGGTCGTTTGGGATTAATGTCAAAGATCTTATGACTATTTCAAATTGTTTTATTTCTGTATTTAATTTGATACCCTTCAAAAAAATAGAATAAAGACTAAGCTAAAATGCGGTTATCGTAGTAAGTTTTGTATTTAGCCGCAGTTTAGCGTTGTAGTATAGTAAAAATTTCATCAATAAAAATATTTTTTCATAAATTCCAACTCTAAATAGCGGCTAAGTACTTTAACTGCATTTTCATTTAATTTAAAATATCATGGTGCTAAGCTAAAATAACTCTAAAGTCTTTTAACGGCTTTCTAATTTAGAAATGAATGTAATTTTTTTTTGTATCGTAAATCATATAAAATCAAAGTAAAACCAAACACTAAAATGCCGTTATTGTTTACGCAACGGCATTTTAGACGTGGATTTATGAATTAATAATTAGAGAAATACTAAGAAAAAAAACATTTTTACAATTTTTATTATTTAAAAGTTCTTATTATAAATTAAAATATTTGCTATTTGATAGTGCTTCGTGAGATCTATCCATCAGTACATTGAAATCCCAATTATGACTGATAGTTATAAAGTAGCACGCTTTTCAAAAAATTGCCGCGTTTTTAGCTCATAACTCAAAAAGTAGTTTTTGTACATAACGGCATTTTAGCTTGAGGACGGCAGCATAGCAAAAAATACATTTAGAAAAAACACTAGGTTGGCCATCTCTCCTAAACATGTCTAGAAGAGTTGGTCATTATAATGTCGAGGTAAGGTGGCCATACTATTTAGGAAGAGTTGTTTATCTTCTCGTCCTTTCCCTTACTTTTCCTTTAATAAATCATTGCATTGAGGCGGTCATAAACCTCTATGCAATGATCAATTTACCACACTTGTATTGCAATGTACTATAATTTAATTGGGTTATACTGTTTTGATGTATAAAAAAGAGGTACCAACAAAGAGTGTTTAAGCTAGCAAAAATGGTTGTCTGTAAAGTCGATTCACGAACAATAATTTTACGTGATAACGTCTTAGAAAATGATTAAAAATTGAGTTTTGTTTTTTCTTTGCCTAAGTAAATATAATTTGTTCCATATCATTATATTCTGTTTTTAACCCACGACGAATGGAAAAAACCCATAAAAATATTGTATGTCAGACGATGCTGTATATGGTTAAAAGTCCTATGCGTGCCCTTTCGGGAGTATAATCAACAAAAAAATATTGCCTAAACACAAATATTTTGTTAACTTTTATTATTATACCAAATCTTTTCTTTTATTCGCAACTGTGATAAAAAACGTCGTACCATACACGTGTGGCTTGATCATTGCATAGAGACGCGTTTAAAAAAGCCGAGATTTACCACACTTGTTTCGCAATGTACTATTATTTTATAATTTTTATTGATCGAGCGAGCGAAGCGAACGAAACGTCTCGCATAAGAGGTGTTAGCCTAGTGGTAAATACCTCGAGTTTAATTCCGAAGGTCGTGGAATTTTCGGAAAACCAGAATAAAAGTTTGTAGTTTATAGTAACTATTATATATTCTGTGACTGAAATAAATTAATCACTGAAGCAAAACTAACACGGATAAAACTGCGAGGTGTAGCTAGTAGGTACTCCATCATCACACAAAAAGGATCTAAAAGGTCTTGCGGATAAAGGTCTTGTTTGTTGACAAATAACCCGTACAAGTTATATCGATGTAATTTAAGAATAATACCATGATGTGTGTTTTTAAATATATATTTATTTATTTAATCATCTCTTTGAACGCATTGTCCATTGAATATGACATAGCCTTGCTGACATTTCTCTTCTACACACCAACCTTTTTCATTCCTGTGAGTGTTTGGTATACAATCGCCCTTAAACACTGACATAACGTTGTGTCTATTATTTACTTTCACTTTTCTCCCATGACTTTTATAATTTTCAGTTTTGACATCATTTAAATGTCTTCCTGCATTGTTATGACTTTTATTTTTGACATTTAGTGAATGTGTTTCTGAATTAGGACCCAATTTTTTGACATTGGTTGAATGTATTTCTGCACTAGGGCCTATGTCTTTGTTATCATATAAGTGTGTTTCTGCTTTAGGAGCTTCTTTGTCATTCCCATTTTTGACATTGGTTGAAAATGTTTCTGCATTATGACCTAATTCTTTGTCATTTTCAATTTTAGGATTGGTTAAATGTTTTTCTGTCTCATTATGACTAAATTCTTTGTCATGTCTTTCATAATTTTCAATTTTATCTTTATTTAAATGTGTTTCTACCTCATAATGTTCTCGAACCGTCTCGGTGTGATTATTACGAGTGGTTACTCGATCTTTGACCTTATATCTCGCGTTGCTTTTAACTGATAACGTAATTAGTAGTAAAATAATTGTTGTCTTTTTATTCATTTTTTCACTGTCACAAGCGTTTATGTCTGGGTTGTTTTAAAATTAAATAAATTTTGTTTTATATCTTTATTTAATCTTTATTAGTAGGTAAGTACCGAAATCTGTTCCATTGGCTCATATAATGTGTTTTGACTGGTTTTTATAGATGCTGGAATGGTTTTTAGTGTGTTGCTAAGCGCAAATCTCGAGAACAGCTGAAACGATTTCGCTCATTATATTTTTGTTGTGTTTGTTATTGTCAGGAGAATGTTCTTATGAGAAAAAATGGGTGCTCTCCGGGAGCGCCGATGGAAGTGAAAAAATTTATAAAAAAAAAAAGTGTGTGTGTCAGCTCCGACGCACGACTGGAGTTTACTCCTTAAGTATCACAGCCAAATTAGAAAGTTGCGCACTAAAGGTGTGCACCAAAAACGTGACACGATTTCGTTACTTGTTAGTAGGTTTTACCCCTCGAATTTTTCTCATACCGGGCGCCTTATATATGAAAATCGATTCTTAAGGAGTAAACTCCAAAAAGTAAATCAAAAATATTCAAGCAATAACTGAAGTGTTCGGTAAGATTCGAACCAGGGGCTAAACATTCATACAAGTGTTAAGTAGCGCTCAAAACCACCAAGCCACAAAGTCTTATTACCGAGTGACGAAAATACAGTAGGTAGGTACTGTTGGAAGCCGATAATGACGTAGCTGTCACATTGCGTCTTGGTAACGAGTTCAGAGATTTTTATCTCATCTAAAAATATGCGTACCGCGCTAAAAGAGTGTAAACTTCTTTTACACTCTTTTATCGCGGTACGCATATTTTTAGATGAGAAAATTGCGTAGAAAATTATTACGCGGGTGAAACCGCGGGGCGCAGCTATAAGAAATAAATTTTGGACATTAAGGATAACAACTTTTTTTTATGAATTTTTCTAATTCGAAGCTTTTTGTAAATGGGTACATAGTACATTACATGTACGGCATGTGTTGTATTAACGGTGTACATTAGTATTGGAGCTTGGCACAGTGATTTTAAAAAAAAACCACGTTTCTTTGTACATCCCGTTTCCGAGACGCTTTAAAGGTTCAATGTGAAAACAATATTGGTTCACTGTAATGCCCTCTATCGATAGGTATGGGTCTCAAAATGCACAGCGATTTTTTTTTTAAATCATAGGACAACAGCAACACCTTTGGTTGAATATCCCGTTTCCGAGACGCTTTAGCGGTTTTGTGTGAAGACATTATTTGTTCGTCATAATGCCCCCTATCGTGCATTTTAAGTTACAATGCCAAAGTGTCCAAAAGCTTTTGAGATTTTGTATACTGGAAAATCAGTTGTTTTCATCAATCAGGCACATGTCGATTTCGTCATAACGCCGATGGTGACGTCATCAGAGTGCAAGTAAAGGTCAAACATATTATTAAATCGAAAATATGCTACATTAACGTTTATTGATAAATAACTTTATTAGTACAACACAGTGAGGAACATATAAATACACAAAGCAAAGTAAAGTAATAGCTAGAAAGTACAAGCTGCACAAATGGGCGGCCTTATCGCTGAAAGCGATTTCTTTCGATATTTTCCATCAACGTTTATTTTTTATTATAAATTTATCTTTATCGTAGAAGAAGTCTAATTCTCTAAATTGTTTTGTAATTTTAATTTAAAAAACAATGAACAATTCCGGTTTGAGTGAAACTTAGTGTTATCACAAACATTCCTCTATTCATTCTGTATAGACAGATTTCCATAAGCTTTGTGAACTAAATGTGTATCTTGGCTTTTATACATCGACTGTTTTATTCTATTATGCCGTTAAAAATGTAGCAAATATTTTTTTAAATAATTCGATTTTAATGCTCGGGATATCAATATGATAGTAGATTAATTTCAACCACTTTTAATAACTGAATTCATCGCCTAATTTTCTAGGTCTTTCATCGTTGACTTTTACATGCTTGAGGATTCTGTTAAGTAGGTACTGATCATATTTATTTATGATCCTTTACTCTTCAATTTCCACACAACTTCCATCATCAGCTTTGTCGTACCCTGAAGCGCAATCATCAGCATAGAACAACTTTCTATTAGGAGAGAAATTTACGCAAATTCCTTTATCATTCATCGCTTTCCCGTTCTCACATGATGCTGTATTGACAACTCCTGTTGAATTGTCATTTACTTGGATGTTTATGTTGTTTTCTACTGTATTATTCTGATCAGGAATTGGTCCGTCAACAACTTTTACTTTACTGTGATGGGGTAGTGGCCCATCATACACTTTAACTTTATCATTTACAATTTCACTATTCACTTGAGTTGCATTTAATACAGTTTGTTCAGGAAGTTTTTCATTTTCTATTAGTGTAGTATTTAGTTCCACTTCAGATTCCACTGCGATAACTAAAAGTGTTATAATATTGATAATTTTGTACATTATTCCGTGTTAATTGTTTGACTACTGAGTTAAAAATATTATTTTCCTGTTGTATTGTTTGTTTTTAATATAAAGAGGTGAAGAGAGTTCAAGTTGGAGATAAGTTTTCTTGTGTTTATACGGTCTTGGAATTATGTGATGTTTCTTAGAAAAAATAATTACAAATGATCTGCTATTGCTTTATAGATGACTTTTCCGGAAACACATTTGGCTACTATACTAGATGTTCCGGCAAACGTTGTTTTGCCATATTATTATAAAAAAATAAGGGAAAAACACAAAAAATCATACAAATCGGTTCAGCCATTTAGGTGGAGTTTGGCACCTACACCGCGACACGAGAATTGTATATACAGGGTTATTGGTAATTATACTAGCAAACCGTTGAGGGCTACTTCTGTGCACCATAACAAAAAACTTTTGTTTTACGACTTTTGGAAATTCGAAAAAAATGAAATTTTTGAGGTTATGTAAATTCGAAAACCAACTTATTTTCCTAAAACAAAGATCATTCAGACTAAGAACAGTAGATTACACTTAAAAAATAAGTAAAAATTTAAGGTTAATGACCTTTCCGTGTAAGGAACAGCTGATTTTCAGTAAACCTAATCTCAAAATTTTCAAAAAATTGTTTAAATTTCCAAAAGTCGTAGAACATAAGTTTTTTGTTTAGGTGGACAGAAGTAGCCCTCAACGTTTTGCTAGTATAATTACCAATAACCGTGTAATAGGGATAGGAAGGATTTGACGGTACGAAGTTCGCCGTGTCAGCTAGTAATTAATTTTTCATTACTCATACTCCGAAAGTAGGTCTAAAGATGCGTGAAGAGCGTGTCGAAAATAAAATTTCCAGCCCTAGGGAAAATCGCTTTCACTGACAGCTGTCATGTCAAATTATGGCTTCGCACGACTCGTGCAATGTGCATATAGCCAGTATCAGTATCATTATACATTAGGCACTTCATAACCTAACCTCCTTGCTTTAAGTAACACCAAAGAATAACACTATATATATATACAACCTCTTTGGTCCCAACCTTGTAAGAGGATCAGGTAGTATGAAGTCTCTCATTCACTCTCGTTGTTAGGAAGAATTTTATGTATTATTCGTAATGAAAAGCACAGTGTTTACCTCGGGTGAAAGACTCATTAAGTCCCTCGAACTATTAGCGCCCTCGCTATGCTCGGGCGCCAAACTCCGTCTCGGGACTTGTAATGAGTGACTTTCACACCTAGGATAACAATGTACTATAAAAGAAGTATAAAAGAGTCAGATAATGCCCATTACCCACCTCACTCAATGGCCTTGTAACGATAGCTTCTAACCTAAGATATGATAATACTACTGGAACCAAGGAAATATCAGATCTATACTAATAATAAAGGAAGAGAGGACAAAAAGTCTGTACTTGAAAGAAAATTGAAAAAAAAAATAGTCTAGAGGATATTATACTCGTATTCGCGTTTTAATATCCGTTAAAATAATAGTACTCGTAGGTACATTACGATAGAAGTGTGGTAAATTGATCTTTATGACGAGCGAGCGCGTCAAAAGCCGAGATTCTATGATCAATATTCACACGTGTTTCATACGACGTTTTTTATCACAGTAGCGAATAAAAGAAAAGACTTAAAAAATAAAAGAAAATAATAACGACGAGGCTATATAGGTTAAAAGTCTTTTGCCGGGCCTTTCGAGAGTATAATAATTAACAAAAAAAATATTGCCTTAAAAATTGTAAACATAGAATTATTACAAGTATTTTATTATTTATTATTTTCTTTTCTTTTCAAGTATTTTCTTTTATTCGCAACTGTGATAAAAAACGTCGTACGATACGCGTGTGGAATTGATCTTTGCATCTTGGCTTTTAACACGCTCGCGTTCCGCTCGCGCGTTTAAACCGCCTCTATGCAATGATCAATTTTCCACACTTATATCGTAATGTACTACTATACTTCACAAAAAGAATGCTCTTGTTCATTTTAATAGAAATTACCACATATTATACCATTTTAGAATCTCGATGAAATAGGCAACTTTTTTAAAATTTGGCACTAGGGACCATGCATTTTTTTACACAAGGAAAGGTTAAAGTTCAGATTATTATTTTTTTTAAATCATGATTTTTGAGTTAATATTAGTTTTAAAAAAAAAATTCAATGTGTCATAAAAATAATTGTTTGCATCAAATAGCACATTTATCCTGGAATACTATCCAAAAAAAACCGATTGGAATAATTCTTTCATTTGCAGTTTTTGCATAAAAAAATATAGCGAAGGGAGTGAAATTTTTAAAACTTTGTAAATATCGCATAATATGTATCTCTTAAACCGAGAGACCTTCATAGAGCATAGCTTTTATTTTTCAGTACCGGCACAGTGTCCTCTATCCGTAGGTGCCCGCTTATCCGCGTTCCCGTAGGAATATCGAGATAAAAAGTACCCTATGTTATTCCCAATGAATCAATGTATTCTCATTAATACCAAGTTCCATCAAAATCGGTTCTGTAGTTTCGGAGCCTATTTGTTCCAAAGAAACAAACAAAAGAACTTTCCTCTTTATAATATTGGTGTAGACTAGCAGCGCTACGCGGTTTCACCTGCGTAACTCCCAATCCCGTGGGAACATCGGGATGAAAAGTAGCCTATGTTACTGTCAATGAATCAATGTATACTTATACCAAGTTTCATTTTAATCGGTTCATAAGTTTCGCAGCCTAGTCGTTACAAAAAAAGAAAGTATTCTTTCCTCTTTATCATAATTAAGATTATAGATAGATTAGTGTGTAGAAATAGAGACGGACGGACAACAAAGTGATCCTATAAGTTCCGTTTTTTTCCTTTCGAGGTACGGAATCCTAAAAATCAATCAAACGTATAGCTATCTTCTCGATGCGCGCATATTTTTACAATATTTACATAATAAACTTTTAGTTTTCGATTATTTACAATGTCGCGTTGCGTTTTGCATAGCTTTTATCGCGGGCTTTGAGCTCGGCGACCGAATCAAGAAATTCCGTAACGAAAATAAAACCTAACACCCCCCACTCCACAGAGTTTTTTTACTCGATTCGAAGACCCAGCATATTTTATCTCGTCGCAACTTAAGGTGAAAGGGTACCTGCGCGCTCTCCATACAAACGTAGTCGACTGTTTCCTCCCTGGATAATGACACTAGCACAAATATTTTTGTGCCATAAAACCTATAACTGCCATGACTATGCCCCTATGTTTTGGTTTATTTCATTTTCTAATTATTATAGAAATTAAGATTATAAAAATATAAATAAAAATAAAAAATAGGGGCATGGTCATGGCAGTTGTAAGTTTAATGCAGCAAAAATATTTGCTCTAGTGTCATTATCCAGGGAGAAAACAGGCGACTACGTTTGTAATAGTTTGTATGGAAAAGTCCCCAGGTACCCTTTCCTCCTTGTTGTAACGTAAATTGTGTTTTATTTATATGGCCTAAAGGTGCAAAAAATTAGATCACTAATTATTATTAAACTAGCTGCGCCCCTTGAGATTGACCGTTTTCGTCTTTACATTTATTTTATAAATAAGATAATATCTTGAACTAAATATCTACTTGTATTCGATTACTAAGAAAAAATCTACTAAGTACTATACTCTGGCAGTATGTATGAGCCGTGCGAAGCCATAATCTGAATATTTTTCCTGATTATGAGAACAATCTATTGGCTGTAAATAAAATAAACCCTATTGTCGAATTTATAACCGATTGTACCTACCGGTATTATAGAGCGATTTAATGTAACATCAAAGTGTATAGATTTGAAACCAATAAATACAGGCCTCTTTTGACCGGTACCCGGATAAAGTACCGTTAGCATAATTATATTTTAATAATATGTTCAAATTAGTCTATATTAGACGACCCAGTTGGCACAATGGTCACCATGCCGGACTGCCAAACACAGGGTTGCGGGTTCGATTCCCGCCTCAGACAAGTATTTATGCTTAGATATTTGTCTGTGGTCTGGTTGTTTCTATGTATTATAAGTATATATTTACAAAAGAAAAGTATATAAGTAGTATATCCGTTGTCTAGCACCCATAGTAACACAAGTCTAGTTACTTAGCTTGGGGCTAGATAGCGATGTGTTGAATGTCCTGCAATATTTATTTAAATACACAGAATAATAGGTTTCTTGAAGAAAAAAACAATCGTCTCCTTTTAAAAAACTAATTATGTTTTAGTTTTTGTTATTTTAATACTAGTATGGGTTTTTTAAGTATGGGTTTCTAGCCTGAAATATTTTTTTTTTATAGAGGCAAGAGAATAATTTCTCGTTTTTAGTAAATATTTTTATTAAATAAGCAGTAGTTTTCATTTTAAGAATATCGCTTGTAAATTTTATTTTATTTTTTACTAAAAACGAGAACATTATTTCTTGCATCAAGAAACCTTATTTTTTTGTATAATAATAGTTCTGCGACCTCAAAAATTGACCACGCGAGTTCAAAATTGAGGAGTTTTATGATGATGAAGTGGTTTTAGGTGCTCCATAAAATCCTACCTAGTAGTTCAAAAGTATCGATCCACCTGCAAATGTTTCAAAGTGAGCAATTTACTGTATTTTGAAAAGCTAATCTGTACATAACTCTATATATCGTACCAAATATCTTCACCAAATTTTTATGACAAACAAGAGAATAATCATGAAAATCAAATGTAAATGTAAATTAAATTGTTTAAATTACATTGCAATATCATTCCGATTGCATTTCGATTAGGTACAAAAAATAAATTCTCAAGCTGAATTTAAGGGTAAGTATTTTGAGCTACTTTGAGCCTTACTTTGAGCTACTTTGAGCTATTGCCAAAACTTTTATACTGCTGCCCTGTGGACCAACTATACGCAGAAGGCCTGGAAAGCTCTGCGTGTTCAGTATAATAACGGGTTCAGGGTTCTGTTGGGACTCCCTCGGTGCCCAGTGTGCAGCAGTGCGTCGGCAATGTTTTCGCAGGCGAGAACCGACGACTTTTTCGCGATAATTCGCAAAAAGACAAGCTCACTGCTAAATAGAATAAGATCCAGTACCAACAGAATTCTGAGCACGTTAGCAGATAAGTTTGATGCACCAATGCTTAGGCACTTTGTGTCAGTATTGGTACCTGAGGCATAAAAGGTAAATTTTAGATTTGTATAGTTAATAAGTTATTTTGTTTTTGTATTTACTAACACATTTTTATTTTTATTTTCTGTACTACTAACCAGTCGACCTTTGTTGTCTAATAAATTAATTGAATTATTATTATTATTTGAGGGTATTTTTTTATTGAAATCCAATCGGATTGTCATTGCAATGTTATTTAGGAAAATTAGCCTTCAGAGGTCATAAAATATTTGTAGGGATAAAGTATTTTTTCTGCTATCGGTACTATCCGCTTAGTAACGAAGTTTGTCCGAGTCTGCCGGATCGATGCGCCTCCGAAGCTCATCACTTTAATATCATCTACCAATATATCGGTTAACTTCATACGTAACTAGTTTAGAACTATGTATTTACTATGTGTTGTTCACATAAGTATGCATGTACTCAAAATCTTCCCCATTATATAAAACTAGCAGCGCTCTGCCGTTTCACCCGCGTAACCGCTTAACGATCCCGTGGGAATATCGGGATAAAAAGTACCCTATAGCCTTCCTCGATAAATGGACTATCCAAGACAAAAAATAATTTTTCAATTCGAACCAGTAGCTCCTGAGATTAGCGCGTTCAAAAATCAAACAATACTTCAGCTTTATAATATTAGTATAGATTAACTCTCGACGCAAAAACGACTTTTCTTTGCCGGTTTTTTTTCTGTGTAGTTTTGAAGTTAGATGGTAAGTAGGTACTCAATTGCGTAACCCACCTATAGTAGGGGTACTCCCAAAGCGACGACAAAAGTATCCCAATTTCTAATTCGAAAATTGGGGACAAGAGGAAACGCAACTCAATTTTCAATACCGTATTATGGGAAGTATTTACCAATTTAACGGTCTTCGTTTTAGGGAAAATTTTAGTTCGACGACCTCAGTGAACTAATTGATACGCAAAAGGTTAGGGGGTTCAATTCCCGCAGCGGATGAAAGACGAACTAAAGTCACACTAGTTTAATAGCAAAGTATGACACCAAACCGGCGATTATCCCTCTCTGCGCTATAAAACGCAGCCAAGGACAACCTTCGATTTGGATAGAACTATTGATAAACTACAGGAGAAAACTACTTGGGCTACTCCGATGAGATGGCGATGGACTGGCTACTGGGAAACTATGGATAATATCGCGCCTGCCGTAACAATGTCCAAATAACACGTAAAAATGGCAGACGGAGACTCGCCTGCTCTCAGACTGGGCCACCCTAATTAGCTGAGCAATTAAGGTGAAAGGGTACCTGCGCTCTCTCCATACAAACGTAGTCGACTGTTTCCTCCCTGGATAATGACACTAGCAGAAACATTTTTGTGCCATAAAACCTATAACTACCATGGCTATGCCCCTATGTTTTGTTTTTGATGTGAAACATCTATAGCCGCACGTAAAACCGATTTCTGGCGTGGCGACGCATGCCGTGGCGACGACGCGTCGCCACGCTGTAAGATGGTATATATATACAGTCTATATGCAGTTTTTTTCATTTTCTAATTATTATAGAAATTAAGATTTAAAAAAAAATATGGTCATGGCAGTTATAAGTTTTATGCACCAAAAATATTTGCTCTAGTGTCATTATACAGGGAGAAAACAGTCGACTACGTTTGTAATAGTTTGTATGGAAAGAGCCCCCGGTACCCTTTCCTCTTAACAACAAAGGAGCAACAGAAATGTTAGCGGCTAAAGAATGGAGAGCACTGGATTTTAAACCATCACTGGTAGACCAATCAATGGCCGTCAATAATTTTAATGTCCACTCTACCTATTTCTAATCAATCATAATTAGTTGTGCATAAATAATATAATTAAGTAATTAAACATAGTCACGCATTTAGATATATAAATATTTATTATTTACGAAGAAAACATTCAACTGAGTAGAATTTCTACGTCTCTTTGTTTATAATCGTTTATAAAAAAATATATACGCGTCGCGATATACAGTCATTGTGAACATACTCCTTTATTTAAGTCGGTTCAAAATGAAGAGCATCAAACTCAAACTAAAACTTCATAATTTTTTAATTTAACCTTTCCCGGTGTAATTTTTTTATATGGTCACCCTATTCCATACCTGAAAAGGTATACCTAATACTACATAATATACCTTTTTTTATAATCTCAATGAAATAGGCCACTTTTTTTTTAATTCGGCACTATATCGGGAAAGGCTAAAGTTCAGGTTATAAAATTAAAAAATCATGAAGTTTGAGTTAAATCTTAGTTTAAATTTGATGTGTTATTAAAATAATTGTTTGCATTCGATAGCACATTTATCCATACTATCCAAAAAATAGATTGGAATAATTCCTTCATTTTCAGCTTTTGCACTAAAAAACATGGAGAAGGGAGTGAAATTTCTAAAAAAAACTGGTTGCTTGTAAAGTCGGTATACGGGCGAAAGTTTTACGTGACAACAACTGTGCTCGAGTGGAAGGGACGCGTGCCTTTCACTTTTTATGTCTGTCTCTCTCGCTCTTAGGCGGGCTAACCATGCCCGCGTGCCTCTCACTCGCTCTCATTGTGAGCGCATAACGTCAGCGGAGCGTAACGCAGTTTCTTGAAGTGTCACCCGGCAAACCAATTTATAAGACGTTGTCACGTCAAAAATTAAAATGGCGGATATCGAGAGACTTTCATAGAACATAACTTTAATTTTTCTGAACCGGCACAGTGTCCTCTATCCGTAGGTTCCCGCTTATCCATTCATTACCGGATACTCTGTATAAATATTAACAAATATAGGAACACAAAAAAATTCATCCAAATTAGTTCAGCCGTTTAGGATATAGGTAACTAACACCGCGACAAGAGAATTTTATAGAATAGGGATGGTAAAGATTAGTTTTTCTTGAAATCGCGATATGGAACTTAGATAAAAAAAAACCATTTTAGAATATTTATATTTTTAATTCAGTCACACATCAGAAAGGAACTTCGTTTAAAACAAAAACAATTTTGCTTTTTAATTCAGCCAGATATCAGAAATGTTAGATAATACGTTAACAACTTGTAGATGTACAATCAACGGTCAAAAGTCTCTGCCCACTGTAACGTTTACAACCCTCTGCTGCACTATTTGAACATTATAACACCGTAACCTGTGGATCGAACCTACGTCGGTTGGTGTAGCGGGTGGCCCCTTATACCATTCACACAACGAAATACATAGCTAAAATGTTGAAAATAATAATAACACTGCGTACTTTTAAGGCAAAAGGGTACCGATGGCGCTCTCTCCATACAAACGTATTCGACTGTTTTCTCCCTGGATAATGACACAAGCACAAATATTTTTGTTGCATAAAACCTATAACCGCCATTACTATGCCCCTATGTCTTGGATTTTTTCATTTTCTAATTATAATAGAAATAAAGATTAAAAAAAAAACATTGGACCATAGTCATGGCAGTTATAGGTTTTATGCAACAAAAATATTTGCTCTAGTGTCATCATCCAGGGAGGAAACAGTCGACTACGTTTGTATATGGAGAGAGCGCCCGGTACCCTTTCCTCTAAATTCAAGTATTTATGTTTGTGTGTAACGTCTATTAGAAGAAGGTGGTAAGTCCAATACTTGTTGATAGTATTATTGTAGCAAACTGATAAATGACTTATGACCCATACCGTACAGAATTAATGATAATCTAAATAATCAACACAATTTCCTTCCATATTCTTGTGTTGCTCTCCAGTACATTCCTCAACACATTTCCCACTAGGATCCATCAGGTAACCATCTTCGCATGGATCATCTCCTACACCAATCCTGAAGGAGTCATTATCAAAATCATCTTGAGCTTTAGCGTTAAAGACAATTGCTAGGAACAGGCAGAATAACAGTAGAACTTTCATTTTGTAGTTTTAAAGAATTATACAACGTATTGCTTGATGAACGGCTTCAAACTGTGGTAGGATTTTTTTATGGTTTAAATAAGAAAGATAAAAAAATTATACGGGGCGAATGAAATTTTATAAGCTATTGTCAATTTTACAGCAATATTATTTAAATCTACCAATTAATTATGATTAATTGGTAGGTAATTCAGAATAATTGGTAGGTACGATTCCAATAATTTATCTATGGGTGATGCATCGCACATAGCACGCCGCACATCGATACCATGTAAAACAAATGTATGGTAATAAAAGAGGAAGGAAGGCGAAACGCAATTCACCTTAAAAAAAACTCTTCACACATTTAGCTATAGAATCCTAGATTACAGACCTAGTTATTTAAACGTAAAGCAAGTCATTAATTCCCAATGGAAATAATGTTGTATGAAACTCCCAAAGGAGATAATCTACATCTACATATAGGATAGGATAGATTTTTATTGGTTTTTTTTGTCTGTATCGAATAGGCTCCGAAACTACTGGACCGATTTTTATGGAACTCGGTATGAGGTTACATAAAAAATAAAAATAAAAAAATAAATATTGCAGGACAATCCACACATCGCCATCTAGCCCCAAGCTAAGTAACTAGACTTGTGTTATGGGTGCTAGACAACGGATATACTACTTATATACTTTTCTTTTGTAAATATATACTTATAATACAGACCACAGACAAATATCTAAGCATAAATACATGTCTGAGGCGGGAATCGAACCCGCGACCCTGTGTTTCGCAGTCTGGCATGGTGACCATTGTGCCAACTGGGTCGTCAAACACATTGATCTACACACACACACACACACACATACACACACATACACACACATACACACACACACACACACACATACATTGATCACATTGCACATTGACACACATACACACATTGATTGACATTGATCTATCGGGAGTAACATAGGCCCCTATTATCTCAATATTCCAGCACGGGATCGGCAGTTACGCGGGTCAAACCGCGGAGCACTGCTAGTGTTGTATTAAACTCCCAAGGGATTAAAGTGTTTTGAGTTTAGAACTTTGAAATTCGTACGAAAACTCTTAGCACACGGGCATATCAAAACCTATCAAAATTTTAGAATTTTCTAGAAATTTCAGAATCTTGTTAGGTAGTTTTGCTTGCAGTCAAGTCTCTTTCAAACACAATTTTATTTTTACTTTTTTTTACTGGTGGCGAACTGGCCACCATTGAAAAGGAAAGTGTTTTAAAAAAGTGCACTAAAGTGTTTAAAAAAAACAGACGGACCAACAGAGGCATCGATGTGCGATTTGCTATGTGCGATGCATCAACCATAGAGAAATTAATGAAATCGTACCAAGCATTGGTAGATTTAAATACAATTACTGTGAAATTGACAATAGCTTATAAAATGTCATTCGCACCGTTCAAATTCTTTTATCTTTCATATTTAAACCCATGAAAAAATAAAATTCCTACCACAATTTTTTAAGTCATTCATCAAGCAATACGTTGTAGAATTCTTAAAAACTTCAAAATGAAAGTCCTACTGTTATTCTGCCTGTTTCTAGCAGTTGTCTACAACGCTAAAGCTCAAGATGATTTTGATTATGATTACTTCAGGATTGGTGGAGTTGGAGACAATGGTCCTTGCCAGGATGGTTACGAGACGGATCCTAACGGGAAATGTGTGAAGCAATGTGCGCAAGGATACCAGAGGAACATGGAGGGTGTTTGCGTTGATTATAGTGATTATCATTAAATATCTACAGTCGGCTGCATAATTGCAGACCCACTGTAGAGCTCCAAAACGGCTGTTATAAGAATGTTTTCAACGCAAGCAAGATTCTAGGCACCTGCGTTAGTTGAAGTTTAAAGTCTTCTAACTCATGAATTCATCAAACAAAAATATTATAATGAAAACATGCCAATAATAGTAATTTTTGAAGTTATACTTCTTTAGGCGCGTTATGAAAAAATGATGAGAGTGAAATTTTACAAAAGCGTCACACAAAATTCTCACGTCACACAAAATTCTCACGTCACACAAAATTCTCACGTCGGACGAGTTTTTTGCCGGACGAGTTTTTTGTCGGACGAGTTTTTTGTCGGACGAGTATTTTTGTCGGACGAGTATTTTTGTCGGACGAGTTTTTTGTCGGACGAGTTTTTTGTCGGACGAGTATTTTGTCGGACGAGTTTTTTGCCGGACGAGTTTTTTGTCGGACGAGTTTTTTGTCGGACGAGTTTTTTGTCGGACGAGTTTTTTGTCGGACGAGTTTTTTGTCAGACGAGTTTTTTGTCGGACGAGTTTTTTGCCGGACGAGTTTTTTGTCGGACGAGTTTTTTGTCGGACGAGTTTTTTGTCGGACGAGTTTTTTGCCGGACGAGTTTTTTGTCGGACGAGTTTTTTTTTTTTTTTTTTTAAAGCCAAAGAAGTATAACTTCTCACGCGCGTACATAAGTACACGCACCCATTTTTTTCTACAAAAATGATTATAAAAGTTGTAAAAATGGAGTAGAACCACCCGCTCTTGGACTAGAATAAGTTGGCACACCATTTACCGAAAAAAATATTTGATATTTTACATTAGATTATATTTATTTTTGTTATTCTTTTTAACTCTACCGGGGGCTGCAAGTATGCAGCCGACCGTACAGTCGGATTACCAATTAGCTAAACCCTAGTTAAAAATATATATATTAGTATTTTAAAATGTTTTTTTTTAATGAAGTTCTTTATCGCGGGTTGGTGATACCTAGCCGAGAAAATATGTATCGCGTTATAAAATCGTGAAACGAAAAACCCTAAGAGAAACTGATCTCCCACATATAATGACGACCCAGTTGGCACAATGGTCACCATGCCAGACTGCCAAACACAGGGTTGCGGGTTCGATTCCCGCCTCTGACATGTATTTATGCTTAGATATTTGTCTGTGGTCTGGTTGTTTCTATGTATTTTAAGTATATATTTACAAAAGAAAAGTATATAAGTAGTATATCCGTTGTCTAGCACCCATAACACAAGTGTAGTTACTTAACTTGGGGCTAGATGGCGATGTGTGGAATGTCCTGCAATATTTATTTATTTACTTATTATACAAGATGATTTTTTTACATGGGCCTTCAGGGCTATATCCTAAACTAACTATAAGAGATGGCAAAAAAAAAGGGTGCGTGTACTTATGTACGCGCGTGAGAAGTTATACTTCTTTGGCATTTAAAAAAAAAAAAAAAATTAAAAAAAAAATTAAAAAAAAAAAAAAACTCGTCCGACAAAAAACTCGTCCGGCAAAAAACTCGTCCGACAAAAAACTCGTCCGACAAAAAACTCGTCCGACAAAAAAAAAAAAAAAAAAAAAAAAAAAAAAAAACTCGTCCGACAAAAAACTCGTCCGACAAAAAACTCGTCCGACAAAAAACTCGTCCGACAAAAAACTCGTCCGACAAAAAACTCGTCGGGCAAAATACTCGTCCGACAAAAAACTCTGGACTGGAAAAGGATTGTCAACACAATCAATAAAGTTCAATTTAGATTTAAACAACTTCTCCCGTGAGAATTTTGTGTGACGTGAGAATTTTGTGTCTCGCTTTTGTAAAATTTCACTCTCATCATTTTTTCATAACGCGCCTAAAGAAGTATAACTTCAAAAATGCTAAAAGGAGTTGCGTGCCCGATTTTGACAAAAACTAAAACCACATCATTCGATTTTGGAAAAACTTATTACCCTAGTCAGGAATCGAACCTGTTGATTTTGCAAAAAAACTATCATCTTATAATTTTATCCTAATTGATAGTGTAGCTGATAGAGATGAGATGAAAAAGTTCATATTTGTAGTTTTCTGCAATTTTTACCTTTTTGTCTCTAGCAAAACCCTGTATTCACCCTGTATATCTCCCTGTATTTATTTATTTTAATTTTTTTTTATTTTAAATAAATAAATTTGTATATAGCGTACTTAAATGTGTCCTCCCAAAAAAAAGGGTGCGTGTACTTATGTACGCGCGTGAGAAGTTATACTTCTTTGGCATTTAAAAAAAAAAAAAAAAAAAAAAAAAAAAAAAAAAAAAACTCGTCCGACAAAAAACTCGTCCGACAAAAAACTCGTCCGACAAAAAAAAAAAAAAAAAAAAAAAACTCGTCCGACAAAAAACTCGTCCGGCAAAAAACTCGTCCGACAAAAAACTCGTCCGACAAAAAACTCGTCCGACAAAAAACTCGTCCGACAAAAAACTCGTCCGACAAAAAACTCGTCCGACAAAAAACTCGTCCGACAAAAAACTCGTCCGGCAAAAAACTCGTCCGACAAAAAACTCGTCCGACAAAAAACTCGTCCGACAAAAAACTCGTCGGGCAAAATACTCGTCCGACAAAAAACTCTAGACTGGAAAAGGATTGTCAACACAATCAATAAAGTTCAATTTAGATTTAAACAACTTCTCCCGTGAGAATTTTGTGTGACGTGAGAATTTTGTGTCTCGCTTTTGTAAAATTTCACTCTCATCATTTTTTCATAACGCGCCTAAAGAAGTATAACTTCAATAAAAAGATTGAAGCTACTGTTATGTAAGTTTCACCTACTACATGTGCTACTACAATATTTCAAATCTTCAAAATCAAAGACAATTTTCTAATTCAGTAAATTCCACATTTCCTCTATAAATGTAGTCATTGTGAAATTTTACTACTTTTGCTCGGAGCACTATGTTACGGCTTCCACGAACAATAATCAGGTTGAGGTCGACATTTAGGAGTCTGAAACAGGGCTGGACTAAGGTGGTTTTAAATAGGGGCAAGATTTGCCCCTGTTTGAAACCCTAGCTAAAGAACGGGCCGACTCGACTCAGTTCATCTAATGTTAAACACTCATATCGCATCAAACACGAAAGCACGCCTTATAAAACAATAAGAGGGCTTTATCAGAGACACTGCTGCAGTGGATTACGTGTTTTGTGACGTATAAATATGCACTATCAAGTAACATGATGGCTTCTATCCTCTAAGTAATGTCTAGTAATGTTCCAAAAGCAATGCCTAGTATTTTTATAAAGAAACATAATTATTTATTTTCTTCCAACTATACATATAAAATGCTTCGTCCTGACTGATTGAGACTTGAAACTTGGAGGGTGTCTTCTTTGTATGACGCAGGCATCGGATAAGAAACGATTTCCGAAATTCGAGAGAGAAAGAGAGAGCCTAACAAATATATAGGGCAAATGATTTGCTCAATATTACATCAGGCGTTTGCGTCCAATATTTAATTTTTAAAGAAATAGTAATACAATAACGCCCGTAGGTGCTAATTGTACTTCCAAAGCAATAAGCGATCTTGTCATAACATATTTCGTTACACATCGTTTTCGCAACTGACGCCATAATGACGGAAATGAGAGACGTTTCACGTCAAAAAATGGTGTAAATTGTTTTGACTCATAAGTAACTCGGGCCGCGCAGTTTATGAGCTCACTCTACCTGAGTCAAATTGGCCCCCATTCCGCCCTGAGTATACCCCTGTATTATCATATGAGCGTGGCGTGATGAGGCCCCCGACCGAACCACGTAACTCAGCCCGCGCAGTTTATAAGCTCACTCTACCTGGGTCAAGTTGGCCCCAGGCCTGAGTCCGCCCCTGTACTGTCATATGAGCGTGGCGTGATGAGGCCCCCGACCGAATCACGTAACTCAGCCTGCACAGTTTATGAGCTCACTTTACCTGGGTCAAGTTGGCCTCCAATCCCCCCTGAGTCTCCCCTGAGTCCGCCCCTGTATTGTCATATGAGCGTGGCGTGATGAGGCCCCCGACTGAACCACGTAACTCAGCCCGCGCAGTTTATGAGCTCACTTTACGATATATCGGGACAAAATGAAACATTTCATAAGGTATTTTTATGGTTGTGCCTCGTTTACGTGGGAGTTTCTTCACCGTTTAACATCGTGATGAACCCACAGTTTAGTTACCTGCAAATGTATTGACGAGGTATTTCCTCTGAACACGGTCGAATAAGCAGAGAGGGGTGATATAGGTGCTGGGCAAGCATATTCCATACATATCCCAGCCACTACAGCGCACTGAATACCATGCATTAAAGTGGCTGTTGCTGTATAAGACGCGTATCTTGACAAAACCTTCCAATAAAAAATCACAATCACAAATAGTGACAGGTCCTGAAACAACCAAAAGTGTTGAGTTTCCGAGTCTCATATATAACACAGAGTTCAAAAAAGGTTAAATTAATTGACACAGCTGTGTCATCTAATACACGGGATTCTTCGAGGGACACTAGTGAAGGTAAGTCTTCTTCTTCTTCTTCTCGTATAGTGGTGTGGCTCACCTATTGTTAGAGTTTTCAGATCGCCTTAAGGCATCTAACTTGACCTAACGACTGCTATTAGAGGTAGCAACCGGGGCCAACGGCTTAACGTGCCTTCCGAAGCACGGAGGGGCTCACGAAAACATATTTTTGCCACACTACTAATAATAATTGGTCACCCATTGAAGTAATGACCGCGCCAGGCGTCTCTTTACCTGCACGACCGTAAACGATCAACGAGCGTTGCTTAGCTGTGAGCCTCCTGTAAAGGTAAGTAAGAGGTAAGGTTCACAGACAAGAGAAAACTGCTATATGATAGTGGAATGAGAACTTTCCCGACCCAATCTCCTTGTATTTGTATACGGGCTGTCCACCCCTATCTACGTATTTGAACATGGACAAGTCCGCTTGGCGACACGACTTAGGCCGGTAGGTAACAAGCCGTGACCAACACCTTGCACCTTGTTGAATAGAATCATCGTACTAGAGCGTACGATGATTCTATTCAACTTGCCAACTAATTTACCTTCCAGTGACTTGTACAAATGTACTAACTAAACAATACAAACGCGGCACAGCCACTCGATCTGCACAATATATCTTCAAGAGATTTACTCTTTATATCTTTGGAAAATTCACTGTTACCTTTCTACTAGATAGATTTAGAAGTTTACTGATTATTAGATATTTTTTTAAACACTAGCAGCGCTCCTCGGTTTCACCCGCGTAACTCCCGCTCTCATGGGAATATCGGGATACAAAGTAGCTTATGTTACTCCGAATTAATCAATGTACCCTCATACCAAGTTTCATCAAAATCGGTACAGTAGTTTCGAAGCCTATTCGTTACAAACAAAATCTTTTTTTCTTGATTTTAGTAAAAAATTTAAAACTGTATGTAAGCAGTACATAAAAAGTAATATTTTTGGATTCAATATACTGCTAATTATTTTCAAGAACACTTTAAAAACATAAAAAAATATCTCTAACGTAGGAAGAGGATTATTTATTGCTTAAAGAAACCTTTTTTTTAAATGTGCACAAATTACGCGATCGCGAATCATGCACTACGCAAAATGTGCACTAAGCAAAACGAGGAATCCACAAAAACACACATGAAATGCTTATTTTGCGTAGTACAGTATGGGTCATAAGTAAATGATCAGTTTACTACAATAATACTATCAACAAGTATTGGACTTACAACCTTCTTCTAATAGACGTTACACACAAACATAAATACTTGAATTAAAAGTACTCAGTGTGACTATTATTTGTCAACATGTTAGCTATGTGTTTAGTTGTATGAGTGGTATAAGCCGCCACCCGCTACACCAACCGACGTGGGTTCGATCCACAGGTTACGTTGTTATAATGTTCAAATAGTGCTGCACAGGATTGTAAACGTTACGGTGGGCAGAGACTTTTAAACGTGGATTGTACCTACTCATTATGCGTAGTGCACATTTTTGAAACCGAACTATTATTGGCAAGCGAATGCATTACGATTCAAAGTAAAGGAAACAAATATCAAAACTGTAGTTCGTCTTAAAACTACCCTCCAAACTTTTGGTGTTCGAAATCGTTTTATTGTTAGATCAATTTATGGCGGGAAAGTTTTTAAGAATTTTATGATGCAGGAACATAAATGTTAGTCTGAGATTATTTCTAATATTTTTCTATCTATTTTGATGCGGTTTTTTAATAGATAGAGTTATCCAAGAGGAAGGTTTATATGTATAATAGGTACATGCATAATATAGCCGGGGCGGGTCGCTAGTGTACTTATAAAAATCTGTAAATACAGTGTTTGTTATTATTTTATCTTTAACTAGCGACCCGCTCCGCCTTCGCACGGTTATATTATGTATGTATTATACATTTATATACATACTAGCTGTCCCGGCAAACGTTGTTTTGCTATTAACAAAAAAAAAAATAGATGTTGGCCGATTCTCAGACCTACTGAATATGCTCACAAAATTTCATGAGAATCGGTCGAGCCGTTTCGGAGGAGTTCAAGTTCGAACCCCGTGACACGAGAATTTTATATATATAGAGATAAACCTTCCTCTTGAATCACTCTATCTATTAACAAAAACCGCATCAAAATCCGTTGCGTAGTTTTAAAGATCTAAGCATACAAAGGGACATAGGGACGGCGAAAAGTGACTTTTTTTATACTATGTAGTGATTAAACTTGACAAGTAAATAGCATTTTTTTTTTGTTATTTGCATCCCACTTAATTTCCTAAGTTTGGACACCCTACCATTCACCTTCGTCAACTTCTTGTCCATTGGTTGCCTGATGAAGAAATTTGAGGAATTTCTTCTGAATCGCTTCAATTCTATTAATATAAATATCATACCCAGGACTCCATACTTGCGAACAATACTCAAGAATGCTACGCACAAAACAACAGTATAAAATTTTGATTAAGTACTCTGATGCTAGAGAATTGTGAACTGGTCCTGATGACAAAGCCCAAAGCTTTTCGAGCTCTTTTGACAATGGTATCGATATGGTTCTCATACGTTAATTTAGCATCCTGTGTCACCCCAAGGTCTCGAATTTCGTTTAATTTATTAAGTATTTGATTTTTTATAAAGTAGTTTTCATGAACTATATTAGTTTTACGAGTGAAAGTTATGGAGTAGCATTTTGATACATTTAAGTCTAATTTATTTTTGTAACAATAGTATTCAAATCTCTCAAGATCATCCTGTAATAAGTGACAATCATTAACATCACGAATATTTTTGAAAATTTTCATATCGTCGGCATAAAGTAAGAACATAGAATTAAGAAAACAAGAGCTAATGTCATTCAGAAATATGTTAATCAATAATGGTCCTAAAAGGGATCCTTGGGGCACACCTGATGGAACGTAACACCATGAAGATCGATAACCACTAACAACTACAGCCTGAGACCTATTTGAGATGTAGGATGAAAACCATCTTAAAAGATTTCCATGAATTCCAGCATTGTATAGCTTTTGCAACAATATGGAATGATCGATGCGGTCGAATGCTTTACTGTAATCGGTGTATATAGTATCGACTTGTCCACCAGAATCCATGTGTGACGTCAAATACTCTCCAAAAGAAATTAAATTCGTGGTAGTTGAGCGTTTTTTCATAATGCCGCCCTTTGTAATTTACAAATGGTGTTTGCAATAAAGAATTGATCTATCTATCTATTTATCTATAGCTTGAATCCTGAAATTCTACTTAGGCTATTTTTTACTTCGATATTTCAGGACTTTCAGTGGTAAAACCGTGGAGCGCTGCTAGTCAAGAGTTAAAACACAATAAGTAGGTATACCTATCTATAGGTAGCATAAAATTCGACAAGTAATTCGATCTTTCAGTTAAAGCCGTGGGTGACGACAATCGCCTGTCACTTACAGTTCAAATAATGAATTTTGCATAGAAAATTTTGAGATTTCACAAACGTTTTACTCGTGAAGGGGTTGAATGAAATAAAATGAAATAAGTTTACTTATTTTCCAAACTGACTTTTGGTTCTTAAGTAACTGTCCACACAAATTAGGTACTTAAGGTGAAAGGGTACCGGCGCTCTCTCCATACATAGTCGACTGTTTCCTCCCTGGATAATGACACTAGCACAAATATGTTTGTTGCATAAAACCTATAACTGCCATGACTATGCCCCTATGTCTTGGTTTTTTTTTTCATTTTCTAATTATCATAGAAATTAAGATTTAAAAAATATAAAATAAAAAATAAAACATAGGGGTATGGTCATGGCAGTTATAAGTTTTATGCAACAAAAATATTAGCTATAGTGTAAATACCAGCCAGGAAACAGTCGATAACGTTTGTATGGAGAGAACACCCTGTACCCTTTCCTCTTAAGAATCAAAATATCCAAAATACAAAATAGGTAGGTATTTAAAATTCAAACATTATTTTAAAAAGTCATTGCCCAGAAGGCCCATTAAAAAAAATCACCTTGATTAAATAAAATTCTCGTGTCGCGGTGTTAGTTACCAAACTCCACCTAAACGGCTGAACCGATTTGTATAATTTTTTTTGTATATTCGTTAGGTCTGAGAATCCAACATTTTTTTTTCCTTTATTTTACCTTCATTTATTTTTTGTAAATAGTAAAACAACGTTTGCCGGGGCAGCTAGTTATAATTATGCCTCCCGATCAGAAAGTCTAAGTAACAAAATGTCTAACAAAGCGAAAAGTCTAGTGAGCAATCTGCCTATATAGTTAACTAATCGCCCATGTAGCAAAACGTCTAACTATCAAGAGGTCTATACAGGAAAAGTATTTTTGTAGTGCACATTTTTTTTCTGCTGAATATATGTCGGCAGTGGAGTATACATTTACGCAAAAAAAAATTAAAAAAAAAAACCAAAACTTAATGTGAAAAACTTCCTGCAATTTCTAAATTATTGGGTATCTCAGTATTAATACACACAGTGACACGTAGGTACCTACCTTCATTTAGAGCGCGCTATTAAACTCGCTGGCGCTAGTATTGTGTCCATGGACTTCGTCGTTTTGTTAGAAACACTTAGATGGTTATAGCTCTGAGAGTTTTTCAGTTAGCTCCAAAATAAAAAAACAGTATTTTTTATTTTAATGTGCTTAAAACATACCGAAATTTGTGCACTACAAAAATACTTTTCCTTATAACAAAACGTCTATAAAGGAAATATAATATCAGTAAGTCAGTCAGGATTTTGAATTTTATAAAATTTATAGATAGGCAAGCATTAAAATTTGGCGTTTGGCGTCACCCACGGCCTTAAACAGAATTCGATTATCCTAAAAACGGTAATCCATTGTATTTCACGGTGTTTTACCAGATAAGAATCGAGATTGTAATACCTAAATCATTCAATTAAATAGATGCTTTGTATATTGACGACCCAGTTGGCACATTGGTCACTATGCCGGACTGCGAAACACAGGGTTGCGGATTCGATTACCGCCTCAGACAAGTATTTATGCTAGATATTTGGAGAAAATTAGGTGCTTACTTGGGCTCTTGTTATGGGATGGTAGTGGACTGGATAATGATAAATAATAAAATAAATATTACAGGACATTCCACACATCGCCATCTAGCCCCAAGCTAAGTAACTAGACTTGTGTTATGGGTGCTAGACAACGGATATACTACTTATATATTTTTCTTTTGTAAATATCCTACTAATATTATAAACGTGAAAGTTTGTATGTATGGATGTCTGGATGTATAGATGTTTGTTACTCTTTAACGCAAAAACTACTGAATGGATTTTAATGAAACTTTACAATAATATAGCTTATACATCAGAATAGAACATAGGCTATAATTTATAAAGATATTAAAATAAAATAAATAAATAAATATTGCAGGACAATCCACACATCGCCATCTAGCCCCAAGCTAAGTAACTAGACTTGTGTTATGGGTGCTAAACAACGGATATACTACTTATATACTTTTCTTTTGTAAATATATACTTATAATACATAGAAACAACCAGACCACAGACAAATATCTAAGCATAAATACATGTCTGAGGCGGGAATCGAACCCGCGACTCTGTGTTTGGCAGTCCGGCATGGTGACCATTGTGCCAACTGGGTCGTCAACTGGTGGATACAATGGCACCTGTCGTAACAATATTCAACATACACGTAAAAATGGCAAGCGGAGACTCGCCTACTCTTACCCTAATTATAATATTACTAGCTGCGCCCCGCAGTTTCACCCGCGTAAGTCTCGATCCCGTGGGAATATTAAGATAAAAAGTAGCCTATATTTTTAACCGACTTCAAAAAAGGAGGAGGTTCTCAATTCGTCGCGTATATATTTTTTCAATTCGATCTAGCAGTTCCTGAGATCAGCGCGTTTAAACAAAAAACGGAAGCCCTCAAAGATGAATAATTTTCCAAGTTTTTTCCACATTTTCCACTGATTCTTCGCTCCTATGTTATGTAGCCTAAAGCCTTCCTCGATAAATGGAATATCCAACACAAAAAGATTTATCCTCAGCAGCTCTACGGTACAAGACATCAGTGTGTGTCACGTTATCCCAGGACACACACACACACCAATGTGATTCAATGCCTGCCGTACTGCATTTCAAACCAGTAAGTCCTGACTTGAGATTAGCGCGTTTAAACAAACAAACAAACTCTTCAACTTTATAATATTAGTATAGAATATTATTTATTACGTATTATCGCTGACGCCTTACACTTTAATTTTGTAGTTAAAATGATTAAAAATCAATTTCATACACGCACAAAGGCGGCCATGATGATTTCAATTTTAAGCATGGGTGAATCTCATTTCGGTGGGGAAATTACTAAGTAATATTTTTATCAAAATAACTTCGCGTATTAAAATCTGTAGGTAAGTATATTTCTTGTTCGTTACTTGAAGACGTAAAAAACACACATACAGTCTTTTAGCACGATCCGTCCATAATGGTTTGAGCTGTTTATATATCAGTCAATCAGTCAGAACTTTAACGCGAGCGCGTTTAAAAAAGCCGAGATGCAATGATCGATTTACCACACTTGTATCGGATATTGTTTCTTTGTTTCCTCTTCACGGTCAAACGACTGAACAGATAAGGATGAAAATTTACATAGTGGTAGTTTTGGGAATGGAGAAGAATATACTTTTGATATATTTTTGCTAGTTGTACCGGCAAACGTGGTTTTACCATTTACAAAAACTATATATAAAAAAAATTAAACAGAAAATACGTGTGGCATTCGGGGACTGCCGCGGTAAAGCTGTTGCATCGTGCGAGCTTCGTACAGTCGTACCATATACATACACGTTAAGCGAACGCTCGGCCGAGCTACATGGTAGGCGGAGTGGGGGGTGTTAGGTTTTATTTTCGTTACGGAATTTCTTGATTCGGTCGCCGCGCTCAAAGCCCGCGATAAAAGCTATGCAATAGCTTAAAAAAAATAAGTAGGGAGATGTTGTTCGATTCTCAGACCTAAATGGAGATTGGTGACTAACACCACGACACGAGAATTTTATATTCAGTAGGAGGGATATAGGGATAGAATTTATATATAGTACGAAGGATATAGGGACAGAATAGATAAAAGTGGAATACTTTACCTAAATGAAAAAAAAATGAGTTAATGTGTGTATGTTTGTCACCGCTTCACATAATAACTATTATACCGATTAAAAATAAATAAATATTGTAGGACATTCCACACATCGCCATCTAGCCCCAAGCTAAGTAACTAGACTTGTGTTATGGGTGCTAGACTACGGATATACTACTTATATACTTTTCTTTTGTAAATATATACTTATAATATATGTATAGAAACAACCAGACCACAGACAAATATCTATGCACTATAGCTGCGCTCCGCGGTTTCACCCGCGTAACTCCCGATCCCGTTCATATCGGGATAAAAAGTAGCCTATAACCTTCCTCGATAAATGGACTATCCAACACAAAAATAATTTTTCAATTCGAACCAGCAGTTCCTGAGATTAGCGCGTTCAAACAAACAAACAAACAAACAAACAAACAAACAAACTCTTCAGCTTTATAATATTAGTATAGATAAATACTTGTCTGAGGCGGGAATCGAACCCGCAACCCTATGATCGGCAGTCCGGCATGGTGACCATAGTGCCAACTGGGTCGTCATTGCGATGAATCTTGGTATATACAGGAAAAGTATTTATGTAGTGCACAAATTTCGGTATGTTTTAAGCACATTAAAATAAAAAATATTGTTTTTTTTATTTTGGAGCTAACTCAAAAACTCTCAGAGCTATAACCATTTAAGTGTTTCTTACAAAACGACGAAGTCCATGGACACAATACTAGCGCCAGCGAGTTTAATAGCGCGCTCTAAATGAAGGTAGGTACCTACGTGTCACTGTGTGTATCAATACTGAGATAACCAATAATTTAGAAATTGCAGGAAGTTTTTGACATTAAGTTTTGGTTTTTTTTTCTTTATTTTTTTTTGCATAAATGTACTCCACTGCCGACATATATTCAGCAGAAAAAAAATGTGCACTACAAAAATACTTTTCCTGTATAGATAGTTGGAATCCAGGAATAACACCTAATTTAATTTTTATCCAAATATTCCCACGGGATCAGAAGTTATGTCGGAAACCGTGGAGCGCTAGTAGTTAGGTATTTCACAAAGTAAAGTGCTTTCTAAGGCAATAAACTTCTACTTGCTACCTGTAGGACCGTAAACTAAGCATTACTACGTAATTTTATGATTCTGAAGGAAATATAAAAACTGCTGTAAAAATAATAAAAAATTGGAAAAAAAATCTTCAAGGTTTTTAAAAGTAAGATAAAGTAAAGTAAGAACGGTTATTACAAACAGTATTTCCACTTTGGTTACTTTTTATCTTAAATAAAGAATTTTTGAAATTGAAAACCATTTAAATTTTACGGGATACGGGATCCTCTGCTAATAAACCTACCTTTGTGTTTTTTTTTGCAGATAAGAGATGATCTACTTTTTAGTCCTAACCTCAACAGTCATTGTAGCAACAGCATCACAATCGGATAAGACAAATATAAGGTACCTATCTATGCCCGTGCCTGTCCTAAAATGTCAGAGCTCAAAATACCCGAAATTTTGGGAATCCGGAGCTTTTGAGCTCTGACATCGTCTCTTTCTTAAAACCAACAAAATGCCTCTACCTTCTTAAGGTTAAGGCCTTCTTAGGAGTGACTTCAAATTATAAAGGTGCAGTTATTTTTACCTTTTTTAAGGTTCCGCACCCAGAGAGTAATAAAGATAAAAAGGGACCCTATTACTATGACTTCATTGTCCGTCTGTCTGTCACCGGGCTGTATCTCATGCAACGTGATAGCTAGACAGCTGAAAATTTCACAGATGATGTATTTCTGTTGCCGCTAAATTCTACTAATATTGCAGGACATTCCACACATCACCATCTAGCCCCAAGCCAAGTAACTAGACTTGTGTTATGGGTGCTAGACAACGGATATACTATTTATATAATTTTCTTTTGTAAAATATACTTATAATACATAGAAACAACCAGAACACAGACAAATATCTGAACATAAATACTTGTCTGAGGCGGGAATCGAACCTGCAACCCTGTGTTTGGCAGTCCGGCGGCATGGTGACCAATGCGACAACTGGGTCGTCAATCCTATCCTACTAATATTATAAATGTCAAAGTTTGTGTGTGTATGTATGTTTGTTACTCCTTCACGCAAAAAATACTGTACCAATTGCGATGAAACTCGGTATGTAGATAGCAGGAGATCTGGATTAACATATAGGCTATTATGTATCCCGATATTCCTACGAGATAGGGACTAACACGGGTGAAACCGCGGGGCGCAGCTCTCTACGTTGTCTGTCCCTATGTATGCTTAGATCTTTAAAACTACGCTACGGGTTTTGATTAGGTTTTTTTTAATAGATAGATTGATTCAAGAGAAAGGTTTTATGTATAACTAGCGACCCGCTTCGGCTTCGCACGACTGTATTATGCATGTATTATATCTAAAAACCTTCCTCTTGAATCACTCTATCTATTAAAAAAAATCGCATCAAAATCCGTTGCGTAGTTTTGAAGATCTACCTAAGCATACAAAGGGACATAGGGACGGCGAAAAGTGACTTTATTTTATACTATGTAGTGATACATGCATAATATAGCCGAGCGAAGCCGGGGCGAGTCGCTAGTATAACAATAAATACTAAAAACAGAAACTAAAAATTAAGTTGGAGCTCCCATACAACATGATATGGAACCCTGCCTACTATAACCGAATTACAGCAACGTCGTACTCTCTTTAATCACAGTGTCCCTGCTGAAAATCAGCGTTGCATTTATGCAACACATAGCTGAGCAGGAGCCTATTTGGCGGCGACATTGTTACTGTGTTATAAGTAAACTAGCGACCCGCTCCGGCTTCGCACGGCTATATTATGCATGTATTATACTTAAAAACCTTCCTCTTGAATCACTCCATCTACTAAAAAAACCGCATCAAAATCCGTTGCGTAGGTAGTTTTAAAGATTTAAGCATACATAGGGAAATAGGGACAGAAAAAGCGACTTTGTTTTATACTATGTAGTGACAAAGCTTAGAATATTTAAGTACCTAAGTCCAGAGAGAATGTATTTTTAGTAATATAAAAAAGGGTGGCATCCATTTTGAACCCCCATTTTCAACCCGCACATATTTTTTTCCATGTTCTATCTAAAATGTGTTCCATTTTCTACCCCCAATAATTTAATTGATTATTTTTTCCAATTTCTACCTAAAATGTATTCCATTTTCAACCCAAGTGATTATAATACTTAATATGATGTTTTTTTGTACAGACAGAAAAAATATTAAATATTTTTAAGTCGTATTTAAACTACTATTATAATTAACACTTTTACCGAAACTATGAATGTATTTTTTCTGTTAACGTTACTTGAGTAAAAATTAGGAAGGTAGTTAGGTACTACCCACTGCGTATTTGGGTAGAAAATGATTTGAATGAATTGATTTGCAGGGGGTTGAATATGGATGTATTTTAATTAAAATTATGCCGTGGGTTGAAAATGGATGCCACCAAAAAAATTGTGTCTAAGTTTTAGTTTTGTTGTTGGCCAAATAAAGATATATCTATCTATCTATCTAACCCTTCGTGTTCAAGTCTGACTCGCACTTGACCGGTTTGTTTAAGGTACCTCCTCCGTCCAAACACCACCAGCGTAATCATAGGATGTCCTTTTTGCAATATGAAATCGTACGTCGACGAGAAGAAAAGGGAAGACCAAAATAAAAAGAAGCCGGATCGCGATGGAGACAATAAACTTAGCAGCTTACGAAACATCACTATCACTACATAGTATAAAATAAAGTCGCTTTCTCTGTCCCTATATCCCTATGTATGCCTGCCTATATCTTTAAAACTACGCAACGGATTTTGATGCGGTTTTTTTAATAGATAGAGTGATTCAAGAGGAAGGTTTATACATGAACAATATAGCCGTGCGAAGCCGGGGCGGGTCGCTAGTTCTTTAATAAATATCTGATGAAAAACCGGCAAGTTTTAAAGAAGCTTGTTAACCAATTAAATTAAATTGTAATAAATAAGTATTCATAATTTTTGTAGTTTTATTTTACACTAGTTTTCACAGTTTCAACCGCGTAAGTTCCCGTGGGAATATCGGGATAAAAAATAGCCTATGTGTTAATCCAGGTCTCCAGCTACCTAGATACCTAGTTTCATCGCAATCGGTCCAACAGTTTTTGCGTGAAGGAGTAACAAACATACCTACATACACACACACACACAAACTTTCACATGTAGGTACTTACAAACATTGTTTAGTGTGGGAGCCACAGTCAATGTATCATGTTAACTTTAGATTAATATATATTTTTCATTTTTTTTTTTTTTTCACTTATATCTAACATTAGTAGGATTTTCCAAATTCCTTTCTTAGAAGTAAAAATTAAGTTAAAATTCCTCTCTTTAAAAAGTAGCGTGTTATTCCCGAGCCATAACATAGGTACATACCACATCGTAATCGATTTAGTAGTTTCTGTATCAAACACAGCCATGCAAAAAGGCCTCTTTACAACAGCCCGCTCGCCGCTGAGCAACGACCAAATCGAAATACTTATTTTAGCTATGCCATAGCATATTATACAGGATGATTTTTTTATGTGGGCTTTCAGGGCTATATCCTAAACTATGAGAGATAGCGAAAAATGATGAAAGGAGTTGCGTGCCCGATTTTGACAGAAACAAAAACTGCATCATTAGATTTTTGAAAAACTCATTACCCTAGCCGGGAATCGAAACTGTTGATTTTGCAAAAAAATAATCAGAAAAATATAGGATATTTTTATACCAATGTTGCTAGGATGATTATTTTTTTGTAAAATCAACAGGTTCGATTCCTGGCTAAGGTAATGAGTTTTTCAAAAATCGAATAATGCAGTTTTAGTTTTTATCAAAATCGGGCACACAACTCCTTTCAGCATTTTTCGCTATCTCTTACATAAACCGTATATAGCCCTGAAGGCCCACATAAAAAAAATCAACCTGTATATAAACAGAAACATAGCTAGGTACTTAAATATAGGTATGTTTTATTAATTAACCAATATCATTTCAATACTCAATCCCATGGTTCAACTAACAGACTAATCGAAAAATCTAACTCCATATACAACAGTCCAATGACTTCACATAGAAAATCGAATATTTTTTTGTTTCTCCTATTTATTTTAACAGCAAAAGGATTCATACTATTAAACAAAGGAACTTTGAGTAGATCACAAATAATTGATTGCCTAGAAGATATAACAAGAGGAAAGCTAAGGGCAGAATGCAACGTACACTTCCTTAAAAATGAATTCACAGATGAGAACAATGAATTTAAAAAGATTATGTTAAAACGGATCGTACCCCATGATGCATCATTTCAAACAATCCAAATACATAATGGTATATATAAACCTCTTAAAAGGATACCAAAAATACGTAAACCAAATGAAGTGAAAAAGGAAATACCTAAACCAATCTATTTTAGAGAAGAATTATCTAAACCAAAGTATTACAGAGAAGAATTATCTAAACCAAACTATTACAAAGAAGAATTATTTAAACCAAACTATTACAGAGAAGAATTCTCTAAACCAAACCATTACAGAGAAGAATTCTCTAAACCAAACTATTACAAAAAAGAATTATCTAAACCAAACTATTACAGAGAAGAATTATCTAAACCAAAATATTACAGAGAAGAATTATCTAAACCAATCTATTACAGAGAAGAATTATCTAAACCAAACTATTACAAAGAAGAATTATTTAAACCAAACTATTACAGAGAAGAATTCTCTAAACCAAACCATTACAGAGAAGAATTCTCTAAACCTAACTATTACAAAAAAGAATTATCTAAACCAAACTATTACAGAGAAGAATTATCTAAACCAATCTATTACAGAGAAGAATTATCTAAACCAAACTATTACAGAGATGAAATATCTAAACCAATCTATTTCAGTAATAGAGTACCTAAGCCAATCGATTTCAGAGCAAAATACACCAATAAAAAATTAAAACATAACAATATTGAAAATGAATTAATAAGATTATTAAAATCTAAGCTGATGTACACAAAAAGCGAGCCAAAATATAAAGAAAATAACGATTTAATGAATAAAATAAACAATTTGCTGCATAAAAGACATACAAGTAAAGATTCAAATTCTATTTATGGAAATAGAAATTTGAAAGTAAACCCAACGTATTTCAGATATGACATAAATAACAGGGAAAAGAGTAAAGGTAAGTAGCGTCCTACGGTTTCACACGTATGTCCCGATCCCGTAGGAATATCGGGATAAAAAGTAGCCTATATTAGTCCCAATGAATCAATGTATCCTCATACTAAGTTTCATCAAAATCGTTTCAGCAGGTTCTTTGAAAAAACCATAAATTGTGCGGTAAGGTATAGTTACTTTGATACTTCGTCTTATTTAATGACTAGCGACCCGCTCCGGCTTCGCGCGGCTATATTATGCATGTATTATATAAACCTTCCTCTTGAATCACTCTATCTATTAAAAAAAACCGCATAAAATCCGTTGCGTAGTTTTAAAGATCTAAGCACACAAAGGGACATAGGGACGGCGAGAAGTGACTTTATTTTATACTATGTAGTGATAGTGATGAAGTGATAAGAACCCATGACATGTCTTTTGTTGCTCCAATTCGAATATCTTCAAAAATATCTTCTTGTGTTTTGTGAGCATGATCGCATGAAAAAACTATGTGTTTCTTGGGCCTTCTTCTCATTGGTGGGCGAGTTCCGAAGGCACATTCTAACTTAAGTTGACTCGCACAAGAAAAAATAAATACGTTTAGGACATTAAACATGATTAACAAACAGTATAAAGGTGGACGCAGATTGATTACAGCCGCAAGAATCGAATTTTTGCCATCCACGGAAAAAGGTTACCTAGAATCGTATCTTATAATAATAGAGCTACCTACATTTATATTTCCGATGACGTCATCAGAGTCGACCGCATCGTCAGAGGCGGCCGATTCCGAAATATAAAATAATATTTTTTTGTTACGGCTTAGTCTCTTTTACCTGTCTTAAAATCTTGAAAATTATGTATTTAAGAATTTTCTCCCATTAATTTTTATTTTAATGTCGCTTGGTCATTTTTACCTGTTTGTTATTTTAATTTAAATATTCCGATGCGACACTAAATCGGTTGTTAACAGTAAAAACGCAAAACTATCTTCGTCAGTTAATGAAGGAACAAATAATATTTAAAACTTCGTTGGAATTATGTATGTAGGATAAATATAAACATGGCCATTTTTCGAAAATTTGAAACTTCAAACAGCTCTCCTGAACATTTTTCTAAATGGCGGTTGCGTGCTTTTGCCTTTCCAGCGTCGAAATGTACCTTATCTCTATCAACATAAGGTAACTTTTACCGTGGACGGCAAAAAATCGATTCTTTCGGCTCTGATCAATCTGCGTCCACCTTACGAGTGTCAAACTGAATAATACTATCGTTGTGGTTATTGAAATAGTATTTAATTTTAGATTGATTACTGCACAGTGCATTTAGCTAGAATTTATCTACTTATATTTGTTTAAGCAATCTCATGCAGTCGCTATTAATGTGATTTTATGCAAATGATTTCAAATGAGAAATAGAAATTAATATATTTTTTCACAGTCAGAAGAAAGTATCTCAGAAAGTATATTATCACTTACCAGATTTTTTACATATTTATTACTTGTTTGTAATTAAGTAGGTACTTAATTTTACCTTATTAGATAATAATATGTTTTATTACTGTACGTCATAGAATTCCATGTTCGTTTTGCTGTACGATAAGTCAAGTTTTTTTTTCTAAATGGCCGACTTGTAGGTAGGTATGCAATTTAGGGCTATGGATACTAGGATGCCGATGGTCTTTTATTTGTTCCTTTAAATTCTATAAGTTGCATCGCAATAGGCACATGTTGATACTATTATCTATACAGGGTTATTGGAAATTATACTAGCAAGCCGTTGAGGGCTACTTCTATGCACCTAAACAAACAACTTTTGTTCTACGACTTTTGGAAATTCGAAAAAAAAAAAAAATGATTATGAGGTTAGGTAAATTCGGAAAACAGCAGATTTTTTAACAATGGTTATTCAGACTAAGAACAGTAGATAAAACTTAAAAAATGAGTAAAATTTTAAGGTTAATGACCTCTCCGTGTATGGAGCAGCTGATTTTCAGGTAAACCTAACCTCAAAATTTTCAAAAAAATATCGAATTTCCAAAAGACGTAGAACAAAAGTTGTTTGTTTAGGTGCACAGAAGTAGCCCTCAACGGCTTGCTAGTATAATTACCAATAACCCTGTATATATACTTATACTAATCTATAATCGTTTTTGTTTGTTTGTAACGAACAGGCTCCAAAACCACATGAGTAGGGAAGAACGGAGACCACAACGAAACTTCTGGACCGATTTTGATGAAACTTGGCATGAGGATACATTGATTCATTGGGAATAACATAGGCTGCTTTTTATCCCGATATTCCCACGGGATAGGCAGTTTCGCGGTTGAAACCGCGGAGTGCTGTTAGTTAATTATCACTTTTGTGCACAGATTTTATGCAATAAATGTTTTTGTATTATACCTTGACTTTTGACGACCCAGTTGACACAATGGTCACCATGCCGGACTGCCAAACACGGGGTTCGATTCCCGCCTCAGACAAGGAGGTATTTATGCTTAGATATTTGTCTGTGGTCTGGTTGTTTCTATGTATTATAAGTATATATTTACAAAAGAAAAGTATATAAGTAGTAAGTATATCCGTTGTTTAGCACCCATAATACAAGTCTAGTTACTTAGTTTGGGGCTAGATGGCGAGGTGTGGAATGTCCTGCAATATTTATTATTTATTAACGCGCAGATCAATGAGAAGAAGACAAGAAATTCATAAGGTTCTTATTTTTTTTATTTCCAGATAATACGTTTCAACACAAAGATGCAAAAGTAAACATTTTACTGAATAAATTTGCCAATATATTGTATAAGCAATTATCGTTAAGATCCCAAACCCTGTCTACAGCGAAGAATTTTGGTAAATCAGGTGAAGATGAAGAAAAAGAAGGCGATGTGCCATCTCTCCATTACATAGATATGACCACAAAGAAACCGGAAAAATGGAGACCGGATTATTCCTATTGGAATTATTGGACGGTAAGTTAAATTAAAACAACTTTTGGAGGCATGTGATACAATCATCACAACATAGTATAAAACAAAGTCGCTTTCTCTGTCCCTATATCCCTATGTATGCTTAGATCTTTAAAACTACGCAACGAATTTTGATGCGGGTTTTTTTTAATAGATTGTGATTCAAGAGAGTTTATATGTATAATACATGCATAATATAGCCATGCGAAGCCGGGGCGGGTCGCTAGTTTATGATAAAAATATGATCAAAGAAGGCATGAGATCAACCCTTGGAAAATAGTCAATCAAGTATTTTATGTAAAACTTAACATAATATTTTCAGAATTTTAATTTTAAATCATTCAAGTGATACACAAAACAAAGGTTTCTTGAAGCAACACATAATTCTAACCCTATAACGCTAGAAAATAATTACTTGTATGAAATTAAAATTATTATTTTAAAGGATATAGTCCAGTAACTTTATACATTACAGTGTGCGTTCAATCCGGTAGTTCTGATTTTTTGCAGACTTGTTTATAATATTGGCCTTATGAATATACCAAATTTGTGACCTCGAACGCCGAACGCAACTTTGTCAAAAATCGAAGCATATTTTGAAAATTATAAGTCTTATCAACATACTCCTAGTACAATTATTATAGAAAATTTAATGAAGAACATTGGTCACCAACAGTTTTGTTGTAGCTTTAACCGTTTTTATAATATACTCAAAAAACTGGTAGGGTTGGTACAAAACATGGTCGACAGGCGAAAGTTTGAAAGGCTTAAACTCAGAAATTATTGTGTTTACGGAGACAGTTCTAGTATCATGTTGTAGCAAATTTAGTCTAGGTACTTTAAAAATGGTCTAAGAAAGTTTGTTCAAAATTTATCCTTTAGGGTTATTATCGCCAAAATTTGAAAAAATACATATTTTTTCGCGGTTTTTTCGATTTTTGACAAAGTTGCGTTCTGCGCTCGAGGTCACAAACTTGAAATATTCATTATGCCAACATTATAAACAAGTCTGCAAAAAATCAGAACTACCGGGTTTAACGCACACGAGCCCATACATTCAGACGACAAAGTTACTGGACTAATAGTTTACTAAAAATGTTCAGTACTCAAGTCAAAATTGTATTTTTTTGGGTTTTTTTATGTGTAGTGTCGTATGTCAATAAAAGCGAATTTTTAAATGCTGATTTAAAAAGAGTATAAAATTTCACGACACGCAAATGGCTCTACATCATCGTGGCACACTAAGTATGGGGATACCAATCGTTGTCTGAGAAATAATTCTAAAATTAAAAAAATGATTGAAATGGTTTCTATTTTTTTTCCAACAGTATGATAAAACCATCCACCAGGACAGATGCCCCGATTCCCTGATTGAAGTGCACGGTTTGTGCATCGCTCATCCACCACATTAAATACATCAATTGGTTACCAAACACCTGCGAACGTAACCGTTTTGGAAACTTTAGAAAATATTATACAGGGATATTGGAAATTATAATAGGAAGCCGTTGAGGGCTACTTCTGTGCACCTAAACAAACAACTTTTGTTCTACGACTTTTGGAAATTCGATAATTTTTTCGAAAATTTTGAGGTTAGGTTTACCTGAAAATCAGCTGTACCTTACACGGAGAGGTCAGTCACCTTAAAATTTTACTTTGTTTTTAAGTTTTATCTACTGTTCTTAGTTAGAATGACCATTTTTAAAAAAACCTGCTGTTTTTCGAATTTACATAACCACAATATTTAAATTTTTTTTTTGGAATTTCCAAAAGTCGTAGAACAAAAGTTGTTTGTTAAGGTGCACAGAAGTAGCCGTCAACAGTCAATTTCCAATAACCCTGTATATTATTTGTAAGAAAACTTTAAAATACATAGCAGCGCTTTGTGGTTTCATCCCTGTAACTCCCGATCCCGTGGGAATATCGGGATAAAAATTAGCCTATGTTACTGTCAATTAATCAATGTATCCTCATACCAAGTTTCATCAAAATCGGTCCAGTAGTTTCGGAGCCTATTCGTTACAAACAAAAAAAAACTTTCCTTTTGATTATATTAGCGTAGATAAACGCGGGTGAAACCGCGGGGCAAAGCTAGTGAATGTTTAAGCTTAATAAATAAAAATATTAAAAAAAAAACACTCATTTAATTTTATTTTATTTTAATACAAAATCATTACAAAGCCTTGAAGATTTCAAAGATGTATTAACTAATAAAACCGAATTTGAACCTTATGCAAGTAGCTATAAAGTCGGGTCTTCACTGTACGAGCCGACGCGAATTGCAGTTTAAAACGAGTCCACTCGGAAGTGAAAACTTGGCTTTAAAGAGAGCAATTTAAACACAGCCTAATAACATTTTTCTCACAGATTTGTTTTTTACTTAACTAAGTAAATCTAATTAATCTTAAAATTTTAATATGAAACTAAAAATATTAGGTTTTTTAACTGAATGAATGAAAACAAAAATTACGCAAAAAGTTTAGAACCTTCTTTTTTTAGAAGACAACTAAAAATAAATCTTAAACTTAAAAGAATTTCTTAACGAATGTTTTTATTTAATTGAAAGAACGGAATGTAAAAATTGAGTGAATGATACATAAACTTATCTATTCTTCTCATTTCTATTTGAGATTACTTATATTCGAGTGAGTTTGGTATTTTAAACTAGAATGAATGAATGACAGAACGAATGGAGTCAATAAATGAATGGTCTAGCTAGATACTGAAATTGAACGAATTAATAATTATTATTCGTTTTTTTAACATCGTTCAAAAGTCGGCGATGTTATCTGTACGAAACTGCGAAAGAATGAACTAGAACGACTGAATGTACGATTTATTAATCTTCATTTACTTATTCATCATAAGAAGCTTGTGTTAGCACACAGACGGAAAACTTGATTCAAAGAACGAAATAATGAAAGTGAACGAATAAATGAACGATTTATTAATTTTCATTCATTCATTTTAATTTTCTAATCAGTACTAGTAGCAGATATTAACACGCTGATGGAAAACATAATTAAAAGAATGAAAATGAATGAATGACTTATCTAAAACAGTACATAGGTAGGGGCCGTCTCCACACCACAGTTGTTGTCCTGTGTCGCCATCAGTATGTACCCGTCGTTACCCCACAGGTTGGACCAGGAGTTCTTGATCAACCAGTACTTTTTACCATTTAATATGCCGTAGCCGACGGCTAGGACTGCGTGGTCTAGTTCGTCTATTTTGTTTTTACTGAAACAAAAAAAAGAGTACATATTGAAAGATATTTCATGCAACGCCATCTATCGCTAAACTAAGCCATACTTGCTTATATTATATTAAAGTTTCTGTGAAATTCAAACACAAACAAGTATTTCCGTTGCTTAAAAAATCATCGTCTAAGAGAAAAAAAGATGAAAAAATAACACGTCAGACAAGACTGTATGGGTTAAAAGCCTTTTGCCTATTCTTCAGAGGTAGACGGAGAAAAAAAATGTTAGGTATTAAAAACAAATAGGTCACAAGAGGTCGTATAGGCTTAAAGCCTCCTTTCAAACGTATGAAAATGGGGAAAAATTAGTTTTTAAAAAAGATTCAGATATTGCATGGGCTTAAAATCTTTTGGACTGCCCCTTTCGGGAGCATAATCAAGAAATAAAGTGGGTTCTTTTCTATTAATTATGGCTTCGCACGGCTTACGCATACAGCCAGTGTCAAGTGTACAGGGTTATTGATAATGATATTAGCAAGCGGTTAAGGGATACTTCTTTGCACCTAAACAAACAACTTTTGTTCTACGACTTTTGGAAGTTCAAAGATTTTTTTTGAATTATTTTGGTTATGTAACTTTGAAAACAGCTGATTTTGAATAAATTAAAATCTTACCATTTCGGTTCGAAATAGACTCCATTGGAATAGTAACTGAAGCTCTTGTGTGAGGCATCGATGGCGACTGATATAGGACCGTGTTTGAATAGCGCTAACTGAAACATAGTAACAACATTTTAATTAAATAACAATCGCGATCCTGTGGGAATACCGGGAAAAAATTTACGACCCAGTTGGCACAATGGTCACCATGCCGGACTGCCAAACATAGGGTTGCGGGTTCGATTCCCGCCGCAGACATGTATTTATGCTTAGATATTTGTCTGTGGTCTGGGTGTCTGTATGTATATTAAGTATATATTTACAAAAGAAAAGTATATAAGTAGTATATCCGTTGTCTAGCACCCATAACACAAGTCTAGTTACTTAGCTTGGGGCTAGATGGCGATGTGTGGAATGTCCTGCAATATTTATTTATTACTAGCTGCGCCCCGCGGTTTCACCCGCGTAATAATTTTCTGCGTGACTTTCTTAATTTTTTCTTTCGTAAGATCCTTCTCTTGACAACAACGAATACAACAAAAAAAGAATTATCGAAATTGGTCCAGGCGTTGTTGAGTTATGCGCTTACCAACACATTTTGCGATTCATTTTTATATTATAAGATTTATTATTATTATTATAAAAAGTAACCTATGTTACTCGCAAGGATTCAATGTATCCCCATACCAAGTTTTATCAAAATCGGTCCAATTTAATTTTGCTAAATTGTAACCATGCCGGACTGCCAAACACAGGGTTGCAGGGTCGATTTCCGCCTCAGCCTCGCCTCGCCTATTTGTCTGTGGTCTGGTTGTTTCTATGTATTATAAGTATACTAGCGACCCGCCTCCGGCTTCGCACGGCTATATTATGCATGTATTATACATATAAACCTTCCTCTTGAATCACTCTATCTATTAAAAAAAACCGTATCAAAATCCGTTGCGTAGTTTTAAAGATCTAACCATACATAGGGATATAGGGACAGAGAAAAAAGACTTTATTTTATACTATGTAGTGATGATATTTACAAAAGAAAAGTATATCCGTTGTCTATCATCCATAACACAAGTCTAGTTACTTAGCTTGGGGCTAGATGGCGATGTGTGGAATGTCCTGCAATATTATTTAAAATATTTTACCTTAAATGCCTTCTCATCGTTTGAGGTGACATTAACCCATCCTTTGATAACAGCTATGGATGTTACGTTGTCAATATGGCAGTAACCATCCTGGAACAAGGACAAGACGAATATTATTATTAGTATAGTACAGTAAGGGTCATAAGTAAATAAACAGTTTGCTACAATAAAGCCTTAAAAATACAATAAAGACGACCTCTGTGGCGCGTCGGGCGAACACCCGACTGCGACGCAGAAGGTTGCGGGTTCGATTCCCGCCGGGAACAAGTATTTATGCTGACCATAAATTCTTGTTTCTGGTTCTGGGTGTTTCCTATATGTATAATATGTATATATTTCCAAAAAAAAAAGTATATAAGTAGTTTATCCGTTATCTGGCACCCATAACACAAGCATTAAGTTGCTTAGCTTGGGGCTGGATGGCGATGTGTAATATGTCCAAAAAAAAAAAAAAAAAAAAATTGAAACTAGAATCTGTTAAGGCAAAGTTGTGTATACCTTTTATTGGTAAACACACTTTATTATTATTTCGGTAATGTTTTTCTTTATTCTTAGTAATAGTGTGTGTTACTGTTGGTGTATTGGAATTACAAGTATTGGAATTACGACCTTCTTCTAATAGACGTTACGCACAAACTTGCTTGAATTAAAAGTACCCAGTGTGATTATTATTTTCAACATGTTAGCTAATTTAGCTATGTCTTTAGTTGTGTGAGTGGTATAAGCCACCACCCGCTACACCAACCGACGTGGGTTCGATCCATTGGTTACGTTGTTATAATGTTCAAATAGTGCTGCACGGGATTGTAAACGTTACAGTGGACAGAGACTTTTGACCGTGGATTGTACATTACGATACGAGTGTGGTAAATTGATCATTGCATAGAGGTGGATTATGACGAGCGAGCGAAACGCGACCGCGTTAAAAATCAATAATCCACACGCATATCGTACGACGTTTTCTTATCACAGTTGTTGTTGTTTTGTATTTTATTATTATGATTTAGAATATTTTATTTTCTATGTATTTTAATAATTTATTTTATATTCCTCCTTGTATTCCTATCACGTTATATACAACCCACCCATCCCCTTCTTTAATTCTTGTCCATCCAAAGGTTGCCTGGAAGAGATCGCTTTGAGCGATAAGGCCGCCCATTGTGCCATATTGTTTGTTTATTATTGTTTTTATAGCAGGAGTTTATGTTAGAATTTAAGGTTTAATGTGGTACAATAAAGAGTTTATTTATCTATCTATCTTTGCGAGTAAAAGAAAAGACTTGTTAAAATAATAAAAAGTTAACAAAATATTTGTGTTCAAGGCGGCAATCTATTTTTATTAAAGGTCCAGTTTTATATTATAAAATTCGAACTGTTTTTGCTGGCTCTTTGTTGGTAAGTACCTACCTTTTTTTTTTCATCAAAACTGTATAACCCAGATAAATTAAGAATGTTTCATCTACCTAACATGTTATTAGCAGTAAGATACGTATTTAACTTATCGGGATCACTTTACAGCACTATGTGTTATGGTAAAGTAAAACGCACGTGCGTATTACGTTGGATTATGAGCCTAAAAGCGGTTTAATAAGATCCACTTTATGAGCAACTGTGATAAAAAGAATATGAATTGGTTACCTGTCCGAGATATCCACCGTAATCCTCTTCAGTAGGCAGCCCGTGCCTCATGATCCATTGGTAAGCTCTGAAGTCTTCACCGCCATCGCAGCCGTTGTTTCCGAAACTATTAAACAAAGCAAAATTATTAATTACTCTAGCGACCCGTCCCAGCTTCGCACGGCTATATTATGCATGTATTATACATATAAACCTTCCTCTTGAATCACTCTATCTATTAAAAAAACCGCATCAAAATCCGTTGCGTAGTTTTAAAGATTTAAGCATACATAGGGATATAGGGACAGAGAAAGCGACTTTGTTTTATACTATGGAGTGATGAAAGAATGATGTATACTTATCTTAAGTGGCGAATTAATTGACAATTAAAATGTCAATTAATTCGCCACTTAAGATAAGTAGCCTTTCAGTATTCGGGCGTTTATCGCCTAATTTAATTTTTATTTCTCTTACATCGACGTTCCGACTATGTCACAATAGTCATGGTCGCGAGGTGACCCGGCGCGGCGATTAAGACCCAGGAAAGTTGGATTTATAGGAATTTGACAACCTTTTTCAGATGGTATTAAATTATTTACTACTAGCGACCCGTCCCGGCTTCGCACGGCTATATTATGCATGTATTATACATATAAACGTCTCTCTTGAATCATTCTATCTATTTAAAAAAACCGCATTAAAATCCGTAGTTTTAAAGATCTAAGCATACAAAGGGACATAGGGACGGCGAAAAGTGATTTTATTTTATACTATGTAGTGATAGAACAAACTTATCCTAAAAGATCAAATTATTATTTTTCTAATAATTACTATTTTTATCCTGGCAGTCCATGAAAGGTTGGTAAAATATGGTTTAAATATGTAGATACTAACCCCCAAGAACAATCAACTAACGCCTGTTGACTGAGCCTCTGTAAATGTCCGCCATTATGTAAGAACAGTGCCCCTTCAACGGCCCCCGCTGTACCGAACGACCAACACGATCCACAGACAGACTGATCTATAGCAAAAAGGGGCCAATCTCATAATAATAAATAAAATAAAAAATTGTCTAAATACTAGCGACCCGCCCCGGCTTCGCACGGCTATATTATGCATGTATTATACATATAAACCTTCCTCTTGAATCACTCTATCTATTTAAAAAAACCGCATCAAAATCCTTTGCGTAGTTTGAAAGATCTAAGCATACATAGAGATATAGGGACATAGGGGCCCTCTGTGGCGCGTCGGGCGAACACCCGACTGCGACGCAGAAGGTTGCGGGTTCGATTCCCGCCGGGAACAAGTATTTATGCTGACCATAAATTCTTGTTTCTGGTTCTGGGTGTTTCCTATACTCGTATGTATAATATGTATATATTTACAAAAAAAAAAAAGTATATAAGTAGTTTATCCGTTATCTGGCACCCATAACACAAGCATTAAGTTGCTTAGCTTGGGGCTGGATGGCGATGTGTAATGTGTCCTGAAATATTTATTATTATTAATTTATTATTATAGGGGCGGCGAAAAGTGACTTTATTTTATACTATGTAGTGATGATTACATTTTTAGCAGCTTTTAATTCAAACAGACAGCAGAATATTGACCACCCCTGAGGTATCTTCTTTTTAACAAAAGAAAAGAATCATTTCGATTGGTTGAGCAGTCTTCGAGTAATCGGTGAAAATACATGAAAAAAACAGGCTAACTTAACCTGCAATTTTTGTTCGAAATATTGCTATTTTTTTCTTTTATATTCATAGATAGTGCAACTTTTTACCTTTAACAGGAGTGACAGCTCCAAAAATTCTCCAATCATATTCCGTGGGTAGTTTGATACTCATCTCTTCAATCAATGACTGACTGTAAGGAAACTGCAAACCTGCAACATACAACCATTTTACTAGAAAACTAGCTGCGTCCCGCGGTTTTAGCTGCGTAAATCCCGATCCCGGAGGAATATCGGGATAAAAAGTATCCTGTCCTTTTATATCCAGAAAAACCACCACTATGCGAGACTACTAGAGATCGCTTGTAGCGATAAGGCCGCCCAATATTGTTTGGTTTATATTGATTTTGTTTTTTTTTTGTTTACATGCTGAGGCTTTCCCCATTTGGGGAACACACGACTTCTTAGATACTTATTTTTTAACTATTCTCTGTTTTTTTGTATTTACTCTTCTCTGTTACTATCTCTTACGGTTTCTTATTTGTTTCACTTTTCTTATTTGTGTGTTTATGATGTCGTGTGTTTGTTTGAATAAATTATATTCTATTCTGTCCTTTTTTTAGCAGGGATTTATGTTAGAATTAGGGTTTAATATGGTACACTAAAGAGTTTTTCTATCTATACCAATTTTCATCTTAATCGGTGCAGTCGCTAGTCGTTTGAATAAATAAACTTTCAGATTTATAAACAATCAACTCGTCTAAAACGCAACTTTATGATATTAGTAATATAATAATAATATAATATTATAATATAATTACCCATGTCCTCAGGTTTGGTCCTAGGCGTGTACATTCTACCCCTCAAAGCGGACAGTTCATCGTCTGTCCTGTCAGCTAGATGGTTGACTGACACTGTGAACCCACGGCGGGCACGGTTCGTCGAGTGGATAAATCTGTAAAGGAAAACACAGGGTTGTTGATTATTTAAAAAAACGTGTGGCACTCGAGGACTGCCGCGGTAAAGCTATTGCATCGTGCGAGGTTCGTACAGTCGTACCATATACATACACGTTAAGCGAAGGCTCGGCCGAGCTACATGGTAGGCGGAGTGGAGAGTGTTAGGTTTTATTTTCGTTACGGAATTTCTTGATTCGGTCGCCGCGCTCAAAGCCCGCGATAAAAGCTATACAATAGCTTAAAAACAATCGGTGGTGACAGACATACAGACAGACGGATAAGAAAATGATCTTATAAGGGTTCCTTTTTATTACCTTTTGAGGTACGGAACCCTAAAAAGAAAACTATACAGGGTAGATTACTTGATCCAAAAGGATTAACAACTGATCAAGAAAGGTAAGCTGATCCAAAAGGATTTACAGCTAATCTAGAAGTTTAAACTGATTCAAAAGGATTAACAGCCAATCGAGACAGGTAAGCTGATCCAGAACGGTGAACAGTTGATCTAGAAAGGTTATCTGATCCAAAAACATATAACTGTTGGTCTAGAAGAGTTAGCTAATTCATAATAATTCACAGTTTATCTTAACTCAGTTAACACAGAAAAGCTAACTAATTCAAAATAATTAACAGTTACGAGTTAGCAAATTCAGAAGGATTAATAGTTGGTGTAGAAAGGTTACCTGATCCAAAAGGGTTACCTGGTCCAAAGGGTTAAATGATCCAAAAGGGTTACCTGATTCAAAAGGATTATTATCTGATCTAGAAGGGTAATCTGATTCAGGATGGTAAACTGATCCAAAAGAGTCATTATTAATTCCAATTTAAAACACAAAATTAATTGTCAATATTACAAATTACAAGAATATATCCATAAGAGTTAATCGTTGTGTTACTCACCTCAAGTTTTGCCTGAACAGATTCAGTCGTTTAACGTGTTCGATGTCAGAATCATATTGTTTACCGTGTTTGTTCTTGAACCTGTAAAATATTTATTAATTAAATACGAATTTCTATTTCTTTTTTATTTTCATTTTTGTATTTCTTTTTCTTTTGCACCAGTCGTACAATTTAATGTAGAAATTGTACAATTTATTGTAGAAATACGTATTTTTCATTTCGATAAATTTTGTAAAGAAATTAGCAGCGGCGCGCGGGTTTTCGGGGTCGAAAATTCCGTGCTAATATCGCGGTAAAAAGTAGTCTATGTTTTTATTTTACCATTTTATTACAAAACTAGCTATGTCCCGCGTAACTCCCGATACAGTGGGAATATCGGGATAAAAAGTAGCCTATGTATGTTATTCCTAATTAATCACTGTATCTTCATACAAAGTATCATCAAAATCAGTCCAATAGTTTCGAAGTATTTTATTCGAAACAAAAAATCTTTCAACGAAATACTACGACGTCCTCGGTGGCGCGGTGGGAGAACTCCCGCTAGCGACGCGAAAGGTTTCGGATTCGATTCACGCCGTGTAACAGTAATATTTATCTTATTCAATGTTTGATCCTGCAATATTTATTTATTTACCTCATAAATTCATCTTCTACATGGGCATCATGTACAGGGTGTACGAATTCCTTCATGGGGTTGAACGTAGCTTGGTGTTTAGCCCCCGGACCGGGGAAAGATGAACATTGTAGCTCTGAAAGTAAGATTTAAGATGTACTTGCAATTTTAAGTAGGTAATGAGCAATTCTGATAATTTCACCCAAAAAAACACCCTGTATAGCTTTAATAGTAACTGTATATTATTCTATGTACTCACTATCAACATTAAACACTTCGGGGTCAATGTCCTCCACATCGTAATCCGTATAATCCAAATAATAATGGTCGTAGTGCGAGCCGAGGAGGGAATTGAAGCCTTTCATTTCATATCTGAAAGTCATTTGTGTAGGTTAAATATAAAGTGTGGCTAAGCATCGAGCCTTGCTGTACGCCAAAGTAATATAATGTTATTTTTTGGATGTTATAAATACAAAGTGTTCCTTAGAATTGAGCCTTGCGTGCGGCACGCCCTAAGTCATTTATGTATATGACGGCGGAAGCACTAATATGAAGTTGCGGCAGACAGTTACGACAGGCAACCAACAGATGGCGTTACTAGTACGATTTTCAAGCGTTAACGCCTAAAGGAGGGGCATGGGCGTGGCGAGTCTCCCCACTTCGGAATTGCTATAAAACGGACTGCAACGTTGGACCGGCACGCATTTCTCATGATTGAGTCCAGGCAAACGGACCTTTACGGATCGTTGCCTGTTGTAACTGACTGTCGCTACTCTCGTCACTTCCTTTATTTAAATGTTATTCTAATTAATTATTAACTGATTTCTAAATTATATAATTGTTAATAATAAAAGGTGAAATGTGGTTCACTTCACCGTCCACGTCAGTGGTTCATGTGGGAACCGTTTTATCTTGCTACCCGTTATTTGTTACCCGTTACCCGCTTCCTTCATTTAGTAGGTTTAGCTTCTGATTCTAAAATTGTGTTATTAATAATATTTGATCAAACTCGGCTTTTACTTCTGATGTCTGACTAAAGTGGGGCTAAGTATCGAGTCTTGAGGTACGCCAAATGTATGCCTTAGTACGGTGAAATCACTAAAAGTCATTTGCGTAAGGTATATATAAAGTTTGGCGTAGGATCGAGCCTTGCGATACGCCAAAGTAGAATGTTATTATTATTATAGTTGATGCTATTTTAGTACTTTATAGTTTTAAAAAAAATGTCAGTAAAAGTGCACGAATTCAGGAAAAAAATACAAATATTTCTTCAAGATAGTACCATCTTCACGAAAAAATGGCTAAACCAATTTGGATGAACATTTGCACAAAGGTAGCCTATAGTATGGAATAACACATACGCTACTTTATATCCCGATATTTGCACTAGTTCAAATCATACGCGGGTAAAACAGCAGCGCGCAACTAGTAACTTTATATTCTATTACCTGACTGGAATAGGAACGGTTTCTCCTCTCAAAGTCTTCTTATATTTGACCCACATTGTGTATTTGTTCACTTTATCGCCTATATTTTGTACCATCTGCCATTTTGACGTATCAGAGTCTTGCATCGTTTCAGTACCTAGAAATACATGATAAAAAAAAATAAACGAAGGTAAATGTCACCCGTAAAATAATATTAGAATATCGAAAAGTAAGGTTTTATAATCTACGACTTAAGAAAAAGAATATTATCCCAAATCTAGGCTAAGCTTTAAAACTAAATCACTTCAAGTTAAAATTCCATTCATGAATAATACTGTATGCCTTAGCTAAAATGGTCTAATCTCTGTGTAAAATGCTTTAAGCCCTAGATGAATGCTTCAAACCTTAGCTGAAATGCTTTATCTTATCTTATATAATGGGGGCTGACAAAATTGCCAGCAACACTTCGACCCAATGGGATCTTTTGTGTTTACCCCTACCTAATCGACCACTTCTTCAAAGAGTAAGAAACATTTCTTACTCTTTGAAGAAGTGGTCGATTAACGCGGTGATCCCACTGAGAGGAAGAAACCTATACTCCTCCGGTTTGGGATACGCATTCCCAAGGAGGCTCATACGCTTCGCTGCTAAGACGTCGCATTCACACAGTACGTGCTCCATAGTTTCCCTAATGCTGAAATGCTTTAAGCCCTAGGTGAAATGCTTTAAGCCTTAGCTGAAAATTCCATTCATGAATAATACTCTATGCCTTAGCTAAAATGGTCTAAGCTCTATGTAAAATGCTTTAAGCCCTAGATGAAATGCTTCAAACCTTAGCTGAAATGCTTTAAGCCCTAGGTGAAATGCTTTAAGCCTTAGCTGAAATGCTCTTAGACCTAGGTCAAAAGCTCTGCCTTATGTGAAATTCTCTAAGCCCTAGACGAAATACTCTAAACCTTAGCTGAAATTCTTTAAGCCCTATGTGATATACCTACTCTAAGCCTTACCGATATATTTGAAATCCGTCATGTCTGGTAGTACATTTTGAATACTCTGTGACATATCTTGTGACCCGTTCACTTGAAGGCATGTGTCTTTGTTTAATTCTTTTTCCGTCGTCACTGGGGCTATCTGAAAATATAAGTATTTTGTATGAGTGATGTAAAGTATACCATAACCTACTTTCTTCTTTAACAGCCGTCTTTCATCCTGCAACTATTCTTATTTATTTGGGGTCGGCGAAGTATGTGTTTTCTTTATTTCACCTCTATTAGTCGTCATCTCATCGTGTATCTGTCTAATATCTTGTCTCACGCAGTCCATCCATTTATTCCTAGGTCGTCCTCTTCCTCTCCATCCCTCTACATTCATACTCATCACTCTTCTAGTCATATGCGTCTCCTCTCTACTCATCATCCATACCAACTTAAACGGTTTTACTTTTTCAGTAACTGGTGCTTCTTTCAGGCTTCCTCTATTATACTCGTTCCTTATTTTATTCATCCTGATCTTATTCAGCAGCATGTGTTAGCCCACTGCAAGGCACATGCCTTTCCCAACACCTTCCTATCTCATGCTGCTCCAGCATAAGGTCTTATTATGTCGTCGGACCATCTGGCAGGGTCCACACTTCTCCTTCCGATAATAGCTGAGCTACTAAAGTTATTAAACTCTTTTTTCTGGAAAGGTCATAGTAAAAGGGTCCCGTTTTACCCTTTGGGTACGAAACCCTAAAAAACATGGTAAAATAAATATCCTGTTTTGAATAAATTTAGTAGCAAAAATACCCATGGTTTTGAAAGTTTGTCTGCATATTTGGACCCTCATCACGTAAAAACTACAGAACCGATTGCAATGAAACTTGGTATAAGGGTGCATAAAATATTTGGCAATAACATAGGTAAATTTTCATCCCGTTATTCCGACATGATCGGGAGTTACGCAGGATTAACCGCCAGGTTGGTAATACCTTAATAGACGTTCCGTACGGCGGGTAGACCGAGGCCGTGAGTTGGTAAGTCTTCACCATTCCTCCATAGTAGTCAATGCGCGACTTGCTGTTTTTACTGTCATACCTTGAACACGAAAGAAAATTTAATTAACTACAAATAAAAAAAAAATTAAATAAGATAACACACCCGCAGGTACTTTGTCTAAAAAAAAGGGTTGTTTTTTATTAATAAGGGCCACTAAAAGGTTTTAAAAAAACCTTGATTTTAATGATTAAATAACGAAAAATTAAACAAAACAAATAAATTCTTTTTCAGATTGACAATAAAGCAAATATATTATTCTTAATATTATTTGGGATAAATAAAAAATATTGTCCTACAATATTTATTTATTTCCAATTCATTTATTTTTCTTAAATATATTTTTTTATAAAAACAAACTGATTACAAAATATATACATCACTATAAAACTTATAAAATAATTCTATCTAAGCTTGAAAACCTAACATAAATAAAATTTAATTTACAAGTCTTAAAAATAATGTATAAATTTTGCATATATAACAGTAAATCATTATAAAACCCTAAACCTAGAAGACCGTCGGCAGCGAGGCTGGGCCCAGGCTACCGATGGTTAGAGCCGCAGAGAGAGGAATCTTCTGACAATACGTGCCGTATCCAAGAAGACTGCCTTCTGCCCTTGACCCAACCATCCAGCGAGAGCCTCTTGAGGTGTTGATCAAGGCTCTTCGCTATGAGTCCATTTGCCGATACAACAATCGGAACAAGATTATTTATTATTTATTTAGTATTATTTATTACACCCAGACCACAACAAAAATAATTGTTTACAGAAAGAGATACACAAATATTCGTTTGAGACGTGAATAGAACCCGCAAAGTTCTGCGTCGCAGACGGTAGTTATCCCACTGCGCTAAGTTCGTCAATGTCAATGTATGATGGACAGACTTTAAATTATTTACTTATTTAATTTACCACATAGTTTTCTAATAGAAATCAATTGTATTACAAATATTATTTGTAAGTATATTAAATTAGACTTTATCAACCGTTTCTAAAGGTCAGGTCGAGATAAATAATAACTATACCTACGTACTTGTGTACATAACGTAGGCATTTGGTAAGAAATTATTTTTGGAAAATTTAACTTATAAGCGGGCGAAGTTTTTTTTACATAATGACAGGTCAGCGTTTAACCACTATCTCATAGAATGGTAAATGACGATGCGGTGAAGAATTGAAGATGTAGCTCGCGCCCCTTGAAGATACCTATTCACTCACGACTTGAAGACCCCCAATGCCTAAGTCGCATGCAAAGCAAGTAAAATTTATTTTTTTACCTGCTAAAATAAAAAATCTACAAATATTTTAATTTCGCGCGCTTGCTCTATGCCATTTTCTTACCTAAAAAACTTTAGGTACTTACGGCTTCATATTTTAGGTCACAATAATTTACGATTTATTATTACCAACCTACTAACGGTCATTAACCTATTGATTCTGCTTATTTTATCAGTACGTGACCAAACTATAATATGCCAGACCCTCGTGGTTTTATAAAAGCTGAGAATTAATCAGCGCATGCCTCCAACACAGTGAACGATGTGCAATTATGAAGTTCAGACTATAGTGGCGTGGAGCGTTATTAGGTAGCAAAGCCAAGAATCGAACCTGTTAAATTAGAAATAAATTGCATATACTTTTGTTTAATCGATAATGTTGCTAATTGCCTTTAAAGTCATGGTGACGTCGTCGACTGTTTTCTTATAGTTTTCATGCGACACAATTCAAATTAATTAAGAAAAATGTTATTTATTTTTAAATTATTTAACTAAGTACTAACTGCTTTATTGGAGAAAAAATATATCCTTAATTGTAAGAGGTTTGAAACATTTGCAAGTTTTAAATTTTGCAATTTACTGGAAAACTGTCAAGAAGCCAATTGCATTAGGTACCTACTTACATTATTAATCAAATAAAATAATTGGTATAATAATCCTAAGAGCGACAAACTTCATAATAATTATTATATTTTATGATAGTCCACATAGTATTTTCCTTAAACGACATAAAGGTAAATAAGGATGAAACTAAAGTAACAACTTACAAATCAATTATTTTACTAATAGCATAGACAAATAATTTATATCTAGAGAAAATCACTGACTCACTCACTCATCACGATATCTCAGAAACTACAAGTGCTAGGAGTTTCAAATATTGCATGGGGGTTCCTTTTATGACGTAGGTTCTCACTAAGACGGGATTTTGCGAAATTCAACCCCTAAGGGGGGAAAATGGGGGTCGAAGTTTGTATCACTATAAACCTCTATAAAAACTGAATCCCTATTTTTTTTTGTCGCGTGAACTGCTGGACCGATTTCGCTAATTATTGTTTTTTTGTGTTTGTTATTGTCTGAAGAGGGTTCTTATGAAAGAAAAAATAAGAAAGTTGCGCAGAAAGTTTTCCGCGGGGTGCTCGAGGAAACGTCCAGGGGTCGACAACCTTTTGAATCGGAAGAGTCAAAAGTTACAATTCACAAATTTCAAAGTTTTTAAACAGCCACAAAATTTTGCCAATAATAAATAGAACTTGCAAAAATAAAATCACATCAGATCAACACAAGTCTTGTTACTTAGCTTGGGACTAGGCGGCGATGTGTGGAATGTCCTGCAATATTTATATTGTATATATTGCATGGTTTTAGAAAGTTTGGATAAATTTGGCTCATAACTTGTTGTTTTAAAAGTTTCAGATATGACTGACAACAGTGACGACACAGTTTTTAAATGTTTTTTTTTTTATATAAAATCCCAGCCGCAGCTTCACATCCGAAGGCCGCATGTGGCTCGCTGGTTGCCGACCCCTGCTCTAGTCTATATTAAAATTCAAATTCAAATTTCTTTATTTCTTTCAATGCTTATGTATAGGTATACACATGATCACTTGAAATAGTCTTAAAAACTAAGTTAGGATGTGTGCCTTCGGAACGCGCCCACCAATGAGAAGAAGGCACAAGAAACTCATGGGGTTTTTTTTTATGTGATCACGCTCACAAAGGTCAATATTACAAATATTTGAAGGTATTATTTGAAATGGAGCAATTAAAGTCACATCCATGGATTCTTATCATTAAGGTACGAAGAGGTATCATAGTATGCCTTACCGCACAATTTATGCTTTATAAAAGTTTTGAATTTGTTAATGGACATGTCATATACATCTTTAGGTAATTTATTATAATAGAGCACACATGTACTATTAAACGACCTGCTTATTTTCCGGAGCCTACTACCGGGCAAGGTCAGCTCATCCCTATTTCTTAAGTTGAAATTATGAATATCGCTATTTTTGCGAAAAATATCAGGATTTTTGTGAACGTAGAGCAAGTTTTCGTAAATATATTGTGAATAGAGCGTTAATATATTTATCTCTTTAAATTTTTCTCTAAGTGATTTTCTGGGGCCCATTTTATAGATAGCTCGGACAGCTCTTTTTTGTAATATAAAAATAGCATCAATATCTGCAGCACACACCCACAGCAGGATGCCATACGACATGACACTGTGGAAGTAGCTGAAATAGACTAGACGAGCAGTCTCAATGTCCGTGTATTCGCGAATTTTCTTAACGGCGTAAGCGGCAGAACTAAGTCTATTGGACAATGCTTCCACTTTTTTATTCTCTTAGAGAACAAAACAACTCACCAAGCGTAGAACGGTTCGTGAAGTTCAGCATATGGTATGTTAAGTAGACCTTTGACGCTGTACACTGGACTCCATGCTGGTGGATTTGCTGATAACATCAAATATTATATTATTAGCAGCGCTCCGCGTTACTCCCGTGGGAATATCGTAAAAAATATAAATGTGGTAATGTGTGAATGTGGTAATATCGTAAAAAGTTGTTACTCAACTTTTTATTACGATATTCCACCCAATTAATAAAAGTATCCTCATACCAAATTTCATCAAAATCTGTCCAGTAGTTTCAGAGCCTATTTGTTACAAACAAAAAAACAAAAAACCTTTTCTCTTTATAATATTATTATTCATAAGTGTAGATTAGCTGTTTCACATAAGATCGGCAATAAAAAGTAGCCTATAACTTGGATGCCTATTACCTCTATGGTTGCCTGGATGAGATCGCACTTTGGCGATAAAGCCGCCTTTTGTGCAACTGTAAGATTTTACCTATATTTCTTTTTCTAGTTTTATATGGAATCATTTTTAGTGTCCATTCCCACGGGATCGGGACTTACGCGGGTGAAACGGCGAGGAGCAGCTAGTTCAAATGCTATTAATATTATAAACTAGCGACCCGCTCCGGCTTCGCACGGCTATATATCGTGCATGTATTATACATATAAACCTTCCTCACCTTTAAGCATACAAAGGGAAATAGGGACATAGGGACGGCGAAAAGTGACTTTATTTTATACTATGTAGTGATGTCAAAGTTTATGTATTAGTATGTTTGTTTTTTACACCTTCATGCAAAAACTACTGAAGCGATTGTGATGAAAGTTGATATGAAGATAGCTAGAAACCTGAATTAACATATAGACTACTTTTTATCCCGATATTCCCACGGGATAGGGACCTACACAATTAAATCAAATTTTAGCAATTTGTCAAGTTTATATCATCATCTAGTAAAAACAAAGAACACTCAAATAGAGTATGTTTACATTATGGCTATCACTTACCCTTATCAAAGTTGACCTGCCAGGCGGCGGCTGCGCCGATTACGAGTAGGATCGCTAGCGGCGTCATCATGCGACCGACTGCGACAGTGGCACTGAACGGAATGATTTATTATTAGGTGGAGTTGCGCGCGCGCACGTTTTGTCACTGAGGTACTATATGTTACACTTTAGTGATGGGTCAATTTGGCAGAAATTTGACTTTAGCTAACTCAAGTAAAACTCACTTAACACGGGTTGCTTAACTTCACTAAACATAAGCATCGCAAGAAATAATGAAATTTGACTTTGACTTTGTTGGCAGATGGGATAAAACGGAAAGCATGAGTTTTTTATGAGTATGGCTGGCTTCATAATCATAATTTGGACGACCTCTGTGGCGCGTCGGGCGAACACCCGACTGCAACGCAGAAGGTTGCGGGTTCGATTCCCGCCGGGAACAAGTATTTATGCTGACCATAAATTCTTGTTTCTGGTTCTGGGTGTTTCCTATATGTATAATATGTATATATTTACAACAAAAAAAAGTATATAAGTAGTTTATCCGTTATCTGGCACCCATAACACAAGCATTAAGTTGCTTAGCTTGGGGCTGGGATGGCGATGTGTAATATGTCCTGAAATATTTATTTATTTATTTATTTTATTTATTTATAATTAACTAGTACTAAACCAATTTGAAAGTCAGTACTATCTAACTAAGGTAAGGAGATCTGGAGTAACAAAGGCTTTTTAATCCGTTATTCCCATGGATTCAAGACCTGTGGGGAACTGTGGGGTGCAACCAGTTATATCTAATACTAATATTATAAAGAGGAAACGTTGGTAACATGTTTGTATGTATGATAAGGGTAATCTCCGAAACCACTGAACCAATTTCAAAAAATCTTTTACCAATAGAAAGGGATGAACATAGGCTATATCATACATATGTATATAGTTATTGAGAAGTGGAGTTTGCAACGTCTGATTTAAGTTAACACGAGTTGAGCATAACTTGAATTGTGAACTAGAGTTGACCCATCACTACTACACTTGGAGGATGGGATAAAGGAAATGTTTGGTGGCTAAGGGTGCGCGTGCGCATTAAATTAACAAGTGTTTGAAGAATAAGGTTAACCGTAATAAAAAAATACTTTTTAACAGTACCTACTTATGTACCTACTTAAAATAATAAAATTAATTAAGTAGGTACCTTCTTTTTAAACTTGATTTTAAAATATTGGCGAAGGTTCTAAACTCGTGTGAATTTTTATAGCAAAAAATGACAGGAATTTATCTACCTACCTTCATAATAAAATAAAAAAATTGAATTGGAATTTTAAAGTATTTTAAAGCAAATATCTGAAAGATAAAGGGCACGAGGATATTAGGAATGCAAAACCAAGTTTTTAACTACAGCAGTAAAGGAAAATAAGTAAAATGCTAATAATTCTAACTACCTACCTACCACACATTTTTCATGCATGAGTTTTATCGTTTTCAACAGTCATAAGATTAATAAATCTGGGTTAATATGTCAGGAAATAAAGAAATATATTAATGAACTCATATTTACCGATTGTTATCGCCCTGTAACAGAAATAAACACAAAAATACAGAAAATTACAAAGTCACCGCACAGAATCACACTCCGAAACTCAATTTCATTCATTCATCTGTGTACCTATTTTGATGGCTGATAACAATATACCTATTTTAGTCTTTATTCTATTGTACTAAGGTTGAAAATAACATTCATTATTGGCAAAAACTTTTTGTGAGAACTGTACATATTGTGCAAATAACAATTTGGCTTTGATGGAACCGTGACATAACAATGACAACTAAAAATTTTCGACATAATATGACACTGACAGTGTCACAAAGTTCCGTTTCATCTTTGCCTCCCCCTCTTCTCCTCTCTTCCTCTCGGCTGTTTGAAATAATTTGTCAAGTGCGTTTTAAAATATTTTGCTGTGTTTTCTCGTGTTTTACTGTATTTCGGTGTGACTCGCTAGATTAGGAGGTTTCTATATTATCTAACTACAATAAATGAGATATTACGTTTCAGATACACCGGCAGTTTCGTCCTAAAATCACTGCAAACATTCTCACTTCTTTGGCCATTAAAAATGAGTAAAAAACCAATTTCCTTCGGGAAAATAAGCTTGAATATCAACAAAACTGTTGAAAAGCCACCTGAAGATGTATCAACATCTGGCTTTGGGACCTTCGGGCGTACACCAATCGTCCCGATACCAGACCCGAAAGAAATAAACGATCTATCAGAAGACCTCGAAAACCAACAATTAGAACAAGCTATAGGCGTCAAAAACTTTGGTAAAAAAGCGAAAAACATAGATATAGATGAAATGGTGCTCCAAGCGAAGAAGGCTGCTGAAGAGGCCTGCAGAAGGAAGTTAGAATCTACGTCTCATGCTGAATTACAAGAAGACGATGATAAGGACCTCATTGGTCCACCTTTACCGCCCAGTTTTACTTCTACCGATGAGAAGAAAGAAGAAATAGGTCCTCCAGTGCTGGGTGAAGAGAAATTGAGTAGAAAAAGTAGGAAGAAAGGTGATAATGAAGATGATGAGGACAGTTATGATGAATTAAGTGGATCTGATGATGAAGAAGTTAGTTTGGATAAGAGGATTCCTTATACCCATGAAGTAAGTAAGATTTAATGTGCTGGAGAAGCCTACTTCATCTATGACTAGCAGCGCTCCATGGTTTCACCCGCGTAACTCCCGATCCAATGGGAATATCGGGACAAATAGCCTATGTTACTTCCAATGAATCAATGTAGCCTCATACCTAATATCATCAAAATCGGTCCAGTACAAACAAACAAATCTTTCTTCTTTATTATATTAGTGTAGATGTGTCCCAGGCACTACAATGTCCTGAATAATAATGGAATAAAGTTCCCGGCGCTGTACTTTCATCCAAATATGACTGTTTTTTTTATATGTGTTTTTTTATGATTGATCAGGTGGAAATGGTGCATGGATCGAAGGCAGTGGTGGCGTTAGCTGTGGATCCATCTGGAGCCAGATTGGCAACAGGATCCATAGACTATGATGTATCATTCTGGGATTTTGCTGGTATGAATTTTATTGTTTGTGTATGAGAGTTTATGTAGAACTACTTAGTCCTGATTCCGTGGAAATATCTGAGTTTGAGTATCCTATGTGTTATTCCAAGACTACAAACTATATACATACCAAGCTTCATCCAAATTGGTTTAATAGTTGTGATGAAACCCGCGGATTAGGTAGCTCGAGAGGTATTGACAAGTTCCTTCTTCTGGACCCAACTATAGAGGGCTAGTTGCAGAAAACAGCCTGTATAGAAAGTACAAGTAGTTTTTGCAAAAAAGGTAACTAATACATTTACATTAACAATTAACACAAACTTTTACATTTATAATATTAATAGGATCATTTTTTGTTAAACTACTGATTTACTTTAGTTTCCGCACTAACCCTCTTCATTTGGGCCATTGTGCGTGTTAGAATATCCTACTTGTCACTCCAACCATCCCAGGTCCTCCCAGAAGGCTAGCTGCAGGCATCCGGAAGAGAGGCCAGTAATTTACTACTGATCTAATTATAATGCAATTTGGCATAGATCCCTGAAAAAATGACTACTCTATCCTGGCTAGCCGCATCTGCTGATTTAATTCTTATCACCAGGTATGGACTCATCTCTCCGTTCTTTCCGGACCCTCCAACCCTGCGAAAACCACCCCATCCGCTGTCTCCAATACTCGGCCACTGGAGACACGATCCTGGTCATCAGCGGCGCGGCTCAGGCGAAGGTGTTGGATCGAGACGGCTTTGAGGCACTCGAGTGTGTTAAAGGAGACCAGTATATTGCTGATATGGCTAAGTAAGAGACTTTTAGATAATGCAATATTTGATTTACGAAGAACGCGAACCAGCAATCTTCTACGTCTGGGTGATTTTCACCCACTGTGTCACAGACGTCTATATTATCTACTAGCTGCGCTCCGCGGTTTCACCTGCATAAGTCCCGATCCCAATGGAATATCAAAATAAAAAGTAACCTATAGCCTTTCTTGATAAATGGACTATCCAATACAAAAAAAAATTCAAATCGAACCAGTGGTTTCTGAGATTAGCGTGTTCAAACAAACAAACAAACTCTTCAGCTTTATAATATTAGTATAGATGAAAGTGTTTTAAAGTGAGACAAGTAAAGGGTGCTCCTTATGTGCACTGAAAGAACCTTTTAGACTTCCAAGGCATCTCTGAAAATCAAAGGAAAAACATAGTCATTTGTGTTTTATAATGATACCTTTATGTTTCTAGGACAAAAGGGCACACCGCAGCTCTAAACAGTGGCTGCTGGCACCCTCACATACGTCAAGAATTCCTCACCTGCTCCCAAGATGGTACCCTCCGTGTTTGGCACACGGAAAACCCTAAACAACACAAATCCATCATCAAAACAAGACAGCAAGGAGGTTTGAAAACCAATCCAAACTCATGCGCTTACTCCAGAGATGGGAATACAATAGCTTGTGGCTGCTTTGATGGGTCCATACAGATGTGGGACTCTAGAAAGAACTTTGTCAATACATCAGCTTTATTACGAGATGCTCATCAAAAACAAAACGAAATATCAAGCATTGCATACTCATATATGAGCAACCATTTGGTCAGTCGAAGCAATGATGAAACGTTAAAAATATGGGATTTACGGAACTTCAGAAAGCCGATCGGGGTGTTTGGTGACTTATTTTCACGGTATGAGCAGACTGACTGTGCCTTTAGCCCGGATGACTCTATGGTCTTCACAGGAGAATCATTGCAAAAAGGACAAGATATCGGACGATTGATGTTTTACAACACGAAAACGTTTGAGAAAGTTATGCATATTAATGTAACAAAGTCACATGTCATCAAAGCAGTGTGGCATGCCAAACTAAACCAGCTATTTGTTGGCTGTGGCAACGGCATCGTTAAATGTTACTACGATGAGAAAAAATCACTTCGAGGAGCAAAACTGTGTATCGTTAAATCTAATCGGAAGAAACAATCTTTAGAAGTAGTTAGTTCTCAGCAGATTATTACACCGCACGCGTTACCTCTATTCAGGCAAGAGAAATTAAGAACAAATAAGAAAAAGATGGAGAAAGATCGCTTGGACCCAGTCAAGTCTAGACGGCCTGATTTACCCATCACTTCCGGGCAAGGGGGACGCGTTGCAGCCTCCGGTAGCACTCTTAGCTCATTTGTAATTAGAAATCTTGGTCTCAGCAAGCGAGTTGATGATGACCAAGATCCGAGGGAGGCTATATTGAAATATGCTAAGGAAGCAGAAGAAAATCCCTTCTGGGTTGCCCCAGCTTATAAGAAAACGCAACCGACGCCTATTTTTCAAAATAATGAAGACGATGGACCCTCAGATGCTAAGAAACAGAAATCAAGTTGAATTATTTGTAGTAAATTAATTGTTGAAATAATAAATTAATTTATTCTAAGACTTATATTTATTGACTCATTACTCATGAAAACCCTTAGTTACTTGTATACAAGCTGTTTTCTGCAAATAGACCTAGACCACCTATACTACCCTCTCAGCTTAATCGACCGTGTCCAGAGGAAGAACTTGTCAATATGTCTGTAACCAACTAAGTCGCGGGTTTCATCACGATGTTTTCCTTCACCACAATGTCAATTAGCGCACATACCCACGACCTTCCAAATTAAAGTCGAAGTTTCTGCCACTTGGCCACCACCGCTCTCGCTTTTTTGCCTATATTTTATTTAATCTATACTAGGTAATATTATAAGAGAAAAGATTTGATTATTTGTTTGTATTGAATAGGCTCCAAAACTACTGGACCTATTTTGATGAAACTTAGTATGGGGATACATTGATTCAATGGGAGTGTCATAGGCTACTTTTTATCCCATTATTCCCACGGGATCGGGAGTTACGAAGGTGAAAGCGCGGAGCACTGCTAGTAAATAAATATAGGCATATCACTTGCGCACTGTAACTCGTAATTTCAAGCCTCGCCTTATTTTTTCTGTTCTGTGCTCACCGCAGTGTATTTAGATAGATGTATTTACCTTGAAAATATTTCCAAGAATCTCTAGTGCCTAAGCCAAGTTCAGTATGCGTCATAAGTTTACTATCTTTACCACAATAATACTATCAACAAGTATTGGACTTACGACCTTACAACAGAAATACCTACTTGAATAAAACGTACTCAGTGTGGTTTTTATTTCAACTTGTTAGCTATGTATTTAGTTGTGTGAGTGGTATAAGGGGCCACCCGCTACACCAACCGACGTGGGTTCGATCCACAGTATACGTTGTTATAATGTTCAAATAGTGCTGCACAGGATTGTAAACGTTACGGTGGGCAGAGACTTTTGACCGTTGATTGTACTTAAAAATAATAAAAACACCAAGTTTCTTTTGAGTAAAACTTTTAATAATAATAACTTATTATATAATTAATCTACAATTGTTTATCATAATATTCACGCAATGGCTTGAAGTTTGGCTTTATCCGGCTGATCTTTTACTGGATGATATCCTATAGGTGACCGAGCTGGATTCTGTAAATTCAAAGAGGTACAAAACCCTAAAACCAAATAAGTACAAAAACATATCTATTTATATACTTACCTAGAGTAGATAGATAGCTAAAATATAGTTAAAATAATAATAAGTATTTTAAAAATAAGTTTCCTTAGGGGGCAAAAGGCTAGGTGCATTGCTTCTTTGGATCACAATGGCGATCCGTTGGCCAAATTACCCGTTAAATGCATAAAGTAGCTAGAATGACAATGTCCATGGCGACGACCCAGTTGGCACAATGGTCACCATGCCAGACTGCCAAACACAGGGTAACGGGTTCGATTCCCGTCTCAGACAAGTATTTATGCTTATGTTTAGATATTTGTCTGTGGTCTGGTTGTTTCTATGTATTATAAGTATATAGGTATTTACAAAAGAAAAAGTATATAGTTGTCTAGCACCCATAACTCAAGGTGTAGTTACTTCGCTTGGGGCTAGATGGCGATATGTAGAATGTCCTGTATTTTTTGATATTTATTTTTGTCATGCAGCTGGCAACACTGCGCCACACAAGCGGCCCCAGTCAGACTTATATGACGTGCACTCTACGGTGGGAATCGATTCTGCGCCACAGACGTCGTTATTTGTTAAATCAAACAATACTAACCAGTTTCTTGGCTCTATCCATGAGTATGGTGAAAGCGAAATGATTTAGCATCACTCCTTTAGGTAAAGCAACGCCTTGGAACCTATATAACTGCTTTATTGGACTGTCTGGAGACCCTGCAAACATTCACAAAACATTTATCGTCATTCGAAAGGATTCCGTTGTGTTAAGGTAAAAAAAGGATGGCGGTGGAGGGGGCGGGGGCGTCGGGGGTCGATGAGGCGTTCCAGTAACGACGTGTGACGTCACACTTTTTTTAACTTGCAGGTGTTCACCAATTTATAAAACGTTATCACGTCAAAAAACCGCATCAAAATCCGTTGCGTAGTTTTAAAGAACTAAGCATACTAAGGGACAGACAGCGGAAAGTGACTTTATGTTTATACTATGTAATGATATCACCGTATGTTTTCCTATGAAAATAAAATAATATAAATAAATATTTACCTTGTAGTGTATGAACAGCAGTGACAGCGATCCGTCCTATCTGTGCAATGTTAGATATCATAGGTCCTTTAGACATGTCTATGTGGTTGCCCATACGGTATAAAGTCACTTTACCTGCGCACAAAGTTATTTATTTTACACACAATAGTAGTTTACTACACAAGGTATGTAAGTGAGCTATTACAGAACAAGATCCAATATGGCGCCCGTGCGAGCGTAGCTCGCAAAGGGCGCTATGGATCGAGTGCACATGGATCGAGTGGGTGTAATAGCTACTTACAACCGAGTTAGGTATACTACTTTACATCATTCATGCGAGGTAAATAAAACATTTTTGTACGACATCTTCGGCTTCAAAGATGACAGAAATCAGGCATGCCTACCACTTATTCATCAGACGAATACTTGACATGATGAACTAGCATAAACTTGTATGTTCTTTTTTTAAATTTCAATACAGTCGTCGCTCGTGAACAAACATTTAGTTCAAATGAAATGCCGCCATTTTCATTTTTTTACAGTATAAATCATTTTATAAAAAAAAAATTGACCAAGGAGTTTTGCATAGCTTGAACTGAAATAAAATGCCGCCATTTTTATCGTTTTTTTTTTGCAGTAAAAAGTTTCGTCATTTTATAACTAAAGAGATTGGTTAACCAAGGAGTTTGACATAGCTTGAATGGTAAAGTGAACTTTACAGTTCAAGCATTCACCCTATGCTTGAATGGTAAAGTGATTTGAAAATGGAACGTTCCATCTAAACAATGCACTGTGTCGTACATGACAACTTACACAGCCTCTTACCATACCTAGTAAATCCTACTTACCGAGCAAGTATGATGTAAATAGAACATAATACACACCCCTTTCTTAGAGTCAAACCTATGTATTATTAAAACTGCTGGCTGAAGTGTTTAAGTCTGTAACCACAGTAGCCACTCATTTAAATGAATAGATCCATGCTTGGGAGAACCACTTAACCACTTTAAATATAACATTTGTTAAGATTCATATATTTTAGTGCTAGTCGTTTTACCAGCGAAGTCGCGGGACCCGGGATCGAATTGGAATGGCACATTGAGATTGGTACGTATGGGATATTGGGTTTGAGATGGGATATTGAGATTGGCATGGAATATTGGATTTGAGATGGAATGAGATTGGAATGGGATATTGGATTTGGGATGAGATATTAAGATTGGTATGGAATATTGAATTTGAAATGAGATGAGATATTGAGATTGAGATGGGATACTGGGATTAGGGTGGGATATTGGAATAGGATATTGAGATGGGATGGAATGGAATATTTAGATGGAATGGGATATTCGGATTCAGAAGGGATATTGGGATTTATTGAAATGTTAAGATACATAAAAGCCTTACAGACTTACTCACCATTATTCCCCGCCGCAATACTACCAATCTGTCCGCTCTTATGCTCGTCACCGACAAACATCTCCGTAGCTAACAGCTCGTTTACATCAAGCCGTTCAAGCTTGTAGCCTTGAGCGATCAGCTTGACGCATTCCGCTGAGAGAGTCCTGAGTTCCTGGTCCGTGGGGGTCCAGGAGGGCAGAGAGGGGAGGTCGATGTCGTAGATGAAGGAACCAGAGCGGACTGGGAACAATTGATAATCACTACATAGTATAAAACAAAGTAGCTTCCCGCTGTCTGTCCCTATGTATGCTTAGATCTTTAAAACTACGCAACGGATTTTGATGGGGTTTTTTTTAATAGATAGTGATTCTCTCCATCAATTTTCAGCCAAATCGGTTCAGCCGTTCTCGAGTTATAAAAAGTGTAACTAACACAACTTTCTTTTATATATATATATAGAAGATATATAGAAGAAGATATAGATATATAATATATGTATAAGATGTTTCAGATGTTTTCATTGAAATTGGTTCAAATGTTTTGTGAAAATTGATTCAATGTTTCATGAAAAGAGGTTCAGATAAATAAATAAATAAATAAATAAATATTTCAGGACATATTACACATCGCCATCCAGCCCCAAGCAAAGCAACTTAATGTTATGGGTGCCAGATAATGGATAAACTACTTATATACTTTTTTTTTTTTAAATATATACATAATATACATATAGGAAACACCCAGAACCAGAAACAAGAATTTATGGTCAGCATAAATACTTGTTCCCGGCGGGAATCGAACCCACAATCTTCTGCGTCGCAGTCGGGTGATCGCGCGACGCGCCACAGAGGTCGCCAAATGTGTCATGACCATTGGTTCAGATGTTAAAAAATTGATGTCTGTCTGTAATTGACTCACCATGAGGTCCGGGAAAGCTGTGCAGTTTAACGTTAACAGTATCTTTGAAGGCTACGGTTGCGCACGCGCCGAGCAACATCGAGCATGTACGCCAGAACGCATTGTTCACTTGGATCGGATCCGATACTTGGAAGTTTTGGAGCTGGAAGTATATTATGGAAATATATTTTAATATTGGCAGTTTCTCCGCAGTTTCCTCCGCTAAATCCCGATCCCGTGGGTATACTCCCATATAATCAATGTAATCTCATACAAAGTTTCATCAAAATCGGTTCAATAGTTTCGCAGCCTATTCGATTGAAACAATAAAAAAAAAGAAATGAAAGAAAAACATTTATTTGGTACAGGCACACGACAACTTTTAAATTAACACACAAACATATCAAATGTTTTTTTTTTAATATTAGTATTTTAAGTAAATATTAGTGTGTTCTTTGTATGACGTAGGCATCCGATAAGAAAGAATTTCCCGAAATTCTACCTCTTAGGGGGAGAAAAAGGGGGGCAAAGTTTGTATAGGACAATGTAATTCCTTGGTCCAATCTAAAAATCCTGTTAGAAAGGCAGACGAAGTTGCGGGCAGGAGCTTTTATTATAAAGAGATTTTTCTTTATTTTCCTATGTTACTTACTTCGAGAACACAATTTTCCTGTAAAGGCCTGTGCATATCCCAGTATACTGTCCCATCTAAAAGGGCTAGTGCACTCGTGTCCGCATGCCATTCTGATAAATCTGAAATTAACAAAAATATTATGATAATTTTTAGCCCAAGGGGTAAAACCCTTACATATTCATCTGATGAGGATGCTGACAGCTAAGCGACGCTCACTGATCGTTAACGGTCGTGCGGGTTAAGCGACGCCTGGCGCGGTCATTACTTCGACAGGTGACCAATTAGTAGTGTGGCAAAAATGTGTTTTCGTGAGCCCCTCCATGCTTCAGAAGGCACGTTAAGCAGTTGGTCCCGGTTGCTACCACTAGAGTAGCAGTCGTTAGGTCAAATAAGAGGCCTTAGGACGATCTGAAAACTCTAACAATAGGTGAGCCACACCACTATACGAGAAGAAGAAGATATTCATCTGATGTTATTTTTCTCTACAATCAATTCGTTTTTAGGGTTTCGTAAAGGGTAAAAACTGCACCCTTTTACTAAGACTTCACTGTCTGTCTGTCACCAGGCTGTATCTCATGAACCGTGATAGCTAGTCAGTTGACATTTTCACAGATGATGAATTTCTATTGTCCCTATAATAATAAATACTAAAACCAGAATATACTGGTACGAAGCCCTTTGTGCGCGCGTCTTTAATCTTGTCGTCTTTAATTAATCCTTTAGTAAGAATGACTCCCGATTCCGTGGGAATGTTGGGAAAAAAGTAGCGTCTGTTATTTACAATGAATCAATGTATCCTCACACCAAGTTTCAACAAAATCGGTCCAGTAGTTTCGGAGCCTATTCATAACAAACATAATAACAAAAAATCTTTCCTCTTTATACTAAACTATATTAAGCATGTATTATACATAAGTGATTCAAGAGGAAGGTTTATATTATAAACCTTCCTCTTGAATCACTCTATCTATTAAAAAAACCGCATCAAAATTCGTTGCTTAGTTTTAAAGATTTAAGCATAGGGATATTATAGGGACAGAGAAAGCAACTTTGTTTTATACTTTGTAGTGATTGTAGTATAGATTGTAGCATTATATTAGTGTAACTGTAGATTATATTAGTACTTACGTCTTGCACAGTCGTGTGGTGTTGAAATATCCTTGTTCATAATCAAAGTGCATTCTTTCGGAGTGCCCTTGTATTGGACCTCGATTTTTTCGATCCTACCCACACTTTCCACTTGCCGCTTCTTCTCTAAGTTAAACAGATGATTACGACGCTCTATAGCCTCTTTTGTGCTTAGAAATCCTGTAAATAATTGGAAAATTACGATTATTTGATCGGTTTTTTGGACGAAAGAAAATTGATAAGTTTTTGGTATAAATTGTAGCAGAAAACTTACGTGTACATAATTGTGGCTTTGTAAAGCTATTTTGTGAGATTTTTCGTGTTAAACAAGCAATGTGCCGCTTCATTTTTGTAATAATTTAGCAAATGTTTTGGAAAAATTTAGGTTAGAATTCGCAGATAAAACGACCACAGACATTAATAAAAATTGACAGTTCACACTTCACTCTGACTTTGACGGCATTGACAATAAACAGATACAAAAATGTTCTAGAAATGTTCTAGAACTGTTTTAATTTGTTTAGCATTATGAACAAATGGAAAAAAAACGCTTGATCAAAAAGAGACAGTTTTACCTTTTTAGGGTTCCGTAACCAAAGGGTAAAAACGGGACCCTATTACTAAAACTCCACTATTTATTTGGCTGTCACTAAGCTGCATCTCATGAACCGCGATAGCTGGACAGTTGATCATGGATAATGTATTTCTGGTTTTTACCAACTACAGAGAAGGAATTTTGTATAAAAGCTTGAGCAATGGTCACCAGAATGAAGTAGAAAAGTGGTAGAGTTTGAATGGATGTTTTAAAGAATTACATTCTAGATGTTATGGCTTATAATTATCCTGATATTTCCACAGGATCAGAACTAGCAGGGTTAAAGCTGTAAAGTATTGCTAATTATTTAAGAAAATCACGGAAACTTTGAAATCAAAAAATACTTTATTCAACAAACAATCTTATCCAACCATAGTCCTCTTTCTACCCCTCGCTCTGACCTCTTCAAACTTACTTATTATCTCTTTAACATTACCCTTAGCACTCTTATAAGAATCTAAAATCTTTGTAAACAAATCTGGAACATCGTTATGAGTGCTAATCAGTGCTCTTTCTAATACATATAAGTCTACGCCTTTGTCTTCTGTACTAGCATCAATGTAAGACAGTCCAAAATCAATCATAACTAGTTCTGCGCGGTTTAATTCAGTGTTGTCAACTAATAACATGTTAGAAGTAGTCAAATCTCCGTGTATTATGTTTGAATCATGTAATTTCCGCACTGTTTCACCTATTAGTTCTGCTATAGGGTTTAAAATATCAGGATTGGTGTTCTCTTGCATTGTTTTAATGATATGGTCTTTTACGGTGATGCTGTTATCGTAATATTGCATATAGATGCGTCTCCGTTCAAAATCTACGAGGTATAAAGTTGGGGTTGCAACTCCAATAGTTTTACATCTTACGATTGCTCGGGCTTCGTTTTTTATACGGTCTTTCGTGATGGAGGCGTCTAGATCAGGGTGCCGGTATTCCTTTTTGAATCTTTCTTTGATTAGAGTCTTTTTACCGAGGTAATCCGTGATGTATAGTTTAGCTTCGGCACCTTGTTTTATTAGCTTCAAATTTTCCGCCATTTTCACTTACGATAGCTTATCGACAGTTTACACTGTTTATATTCTTTTTCTGTAACATTAGAAGACGTGAAATGAATTATTTTAATTAATTTTTCGATGATAAACAAAATGTATGTAAACAAGAAAATAACCTTAAAATGTTACAGATGAGTTAATTTGACAGTGACATTGAAGTTTTTAGTAATATACGATGGTGTATCGTAAAACGGAACGTTTTGTTTGATTCGGCTCGATTCGGTGTAGGAAACCCGCCTCACTTTGAATTTACGTAGGTATACCTAGGTATAGAGTTTATCTACTTTCTATAGGTTTTTATGTATATAGCATTCACTGGAGAGCGAGGGAGGCTGTGGGCGTGATACTCGCTCGTTGTTACACCCGTGCCGGTCGCCGGCACGACGTATTTCATTCAACTAAAATTCCCATCAAATTCTTTAATTAACACTGTGATTTAACTTAACTGTTAACTTTTTAGTGCCAGATATACCTCCGCTAGCTCTTATAGAACGAAAATTCAGTGTGTTCAAGTCAACATTTAACAATAGGACCAAACATTTTTAGTGTTTATTTATTACTGTGAGTTTAATATTGTGAGAGCGATGTCGGAGGGTTTGGAATACGAGACTTTGGTGCAGAATGGACCAAAAAAAGTGAGTTAAATTTTAAATCACTTTACACCTATCCAGTAGATTATTTAATCAAAACATATTTTTTTCATCGGTATAGCATGGATTGATAATCCGTTGCCATTGTTCGCAGGAAAAATAACAAAAAAATATTTTTTATTTCTTTTTCCTTATTTTTCACGGCCACGATCGAGTATATCATACAGCCACATAAGAACCACACACAATCCACCGCACTCAAGGACAGAATCGTGTGGACTTTATAGCTATATAAGTAGATATCTAGACCAAGTAGGGTTGATGTTGTGTCCTATACATACGTCTGGGCGCACTTCTAGATGTTAGGATGCAGTGCTCGAAACGGGCGGGTGATGCGATTTCCTGCGTTCCCGTTTTTAACGAGTTGGCGGGAAATCACGTAGGATTATTGAATTGGATGAATAACCTCATCTGTCTGGGTTTTACGTCGTCCTACATAAATAAAGGTGCTTATTTGTTCATCGTTTTTATTTAAATTCCCGTACTGACGCAGCGGATGGAGTTCATGAACTTTTTTCCTTGAAATTAAAAACACGCAAAGAATTTAAAAATAAGTCAGTCAAATGGAATGCTTATTTCATAAAGGACTATGGGCATTTTGGCCCTCAGTCAGATTTTTTCTTAATTCCTCATTGTAATTGGTAACTGGTATAATGTATTTATTTTTAACGATGATAATAAAAGACCGCGTGCGAAATTAACCGTGAGACCTAGACAGTGAAAGTGTACTTTCTCATTGATACAAAAACCAATGATCTTATTGAATCATCATTACCTACCACCTGTAAGTAAAATAAAGTATTAATCCCAACTCAATTATATTATACTAGCTGACCCGTGCCCACTTCGTTGGGCATTTATTTTATTAATATTAAAAAAAAAGCCTACCCAGGAAAGACACGGTCAGCAAAATGATTCCCAGGTCAATTCACAGACACCGACAGTAACATTGACGACGCAGTCATTATCCGCAGGCTGCACAGATTGTCTTTCTGTTTATGTTAAGTTGTTAATGATGAAAATATTTAAATGTAATTAATACTAAGTTTTCACTTCTGCCGGCAGTCCCGGAGCGCAACCCGTTGTTTAAGGATAGATAACTAAAGCGATTATTGTAGAGCTTCTCCATAAACAACATTTGACGTTAAATTATTTTCAGGTAAAAATCGTAATATTTTAATTTCGCCATAACTTCAAAACCAAACGTCCAATTTTAATCATTCAAAGACCAAATATTATCTCCATAAACTGTTCTTAGTGATTTATTTTGATAAGGATTAATAGCATGAGTAAAATAAACGCGTTTAAATGTAGTCCAAAAAAAATTCAAGATTTTTAAATAAAATGGTTGCTGTGCCTCACTCGACATAGATGGGTATAGTGTGTCGCGGACTTTTTGTAGATATTTATAAGATCTACAATTAATTAGAACATTTTATGGTTCTATCTTTTATAGTTTAGGCAGCGTACGCAAAATAAGTAACTTTTCTGGTTGATTTTTTACACCTTGTGTCCGAAAAATCCAAATATCTTACGGAACCCTATTTTTTTCCAAAATAAAATATAGCCTATGTTACTCGTGGATAATGTAGCTTTCGAATGGTGAAAGAATTTTTAAAATCGGTCCAGTAGTTTTTGAGCCTATTCAGTACAAACAAACAAACATACAAACAAAGTTTTCCTCTTTATAATATTAGTGTAGATGTAGAAAATGAGAAAGTTTGTCTATTCCTTATTCACATTTGAACGTAGCTAGATAGGAATTTTTATAATGCCTCTAAAAAGCGCATAAAAATATCAAAAATAAATAAAAATAATATTAAGTTGATTATAGGTAGGTTGAAACGTTTCCACAACTATAGATTGAAACACCTGTAGATTGAATTATATAATAAGTACCTAATACATACCTACTCAATTCAAATTTCATTTCTTTTTTGCGTACTAAGACTTACAGAGTGTTTTAAATCAAAAAGAAAATAAAAAACACATATTACCTATACGTGTTTATTGGACATTGTTACGGCAGGTGCCATAGTATCCATAGTTCCCCAGTATCTAGACCACTACCATCCCATCACAATAGCTCAAGTAGTTTTGTCCTGTAGATTATCAATAGTTTTATCTAAACCGGAGGTTGTCCTTGGTTGCACTTTATAGTGTAGACAGGGATAATCGCCGGTTTAGGCTCCATCACATTGTTTGCTATTATACTTGTTAATGTAAAGGGCCTCTACGTGTTGGCTTCGGCTCCACGCAGGCCTTCCAAAGGTCCGGGGCTCCATGGCCCCGTGATACAGAACGTATAACAGATAAATAATTATTATTTATTAACATCTAGAATTATTATTATTCTGGATGTTAAAAGACATGCAATGATCATAATAATATTTTGTATGAAACACTACCACCTCATTCGTTTAATAAAAGATCTGTAACAAGTAATTAATGACCCTACAATTATTCTTTCATCGTTACAATGTTTTGTAACAGTTGTTACCCAAATTTCTTCAAAAATAAAAAGGGAAAGGCGAGATTCACCATAATAATTACGCTGTATCTTAGCTTTCTATCTGAAAATGGTGTAATAGGATCTTAGAGGTAGGTACCCAAAGACAACTGTAATTATGAAATAAGTAGAAACATGTAATACGTAGATGCAAAACCATTAAAAATTAAATTAAAGCAACAATGACGAAATGCGAACTAGAATATATTATCACAAATCAATGTAACAGTTTCATTAACAATACATAATTTGATCAACAATAAAAAACTGAATCAAGGGTAACTGTGTGAAATCACGAATGAAATGGGACAAAATTTTAAAACTTAATTATATTTTAAGATCGCCTGCTTCGGTCATCGTCCTTTAAAACTGTATTTTTTTAAAGAAAATGAGTTATATTTTTGTTCGTTCGATTAAAGGTGAAAACCATTTTCAATGGCACAAACATATCGTTATCTATTTTATTTTATCGATAGGTTTTACCTAAACCATGTGAAAGTTATCAGAAAACAAAGTCGATTCAACTTTATTGACTCATCGAATGAAACCTCCAAATGTACAGTCGGCAATAAAATTGCAACCATCGTATAGTCCAAAGAATAATGGCAAAACTTCAAACAATAATTACTTGTTTACGAGGAGGTTAGGTTAGGTTAGTCTTGAAGTTGCTATAACAATATGAGCTTATATCTTTATTCCACATGCAGTTCACGAAATACTATCAATTTAATTAATTTTAATCTAGAAAAAAAAACGGAAAATTTTATCAGATTTTGTCTATTTGTGTGTTGCTTAAACTATACCTATTACCTACCTATGCTACCTAACAGGACTTAACAGGAAAAAGCCCTCTTAAGGTTTAAAGTCATACAATTGCTAATAACATCAATTTTAGAATCATGCAGGTTCTACATAATATTTACGTCACTGATCTTAAAGTCAAAACTTTAATAAAAACTTCATCAGTTTTTTTTTATTCCGTAGCACATGTTGAATTTGCTAACAAAATTGTTGAATGAACTACAGCTAATCGGACAACTTCCCATCTCTAAATGTAAATCGAGTAAAACAGTTCAAACGGTCGTGGGTCGTTGCTCACAATAACTCAACGAATGAGTCTATGAGAATATTTACGTGAGACAGGTATTATATACTAATCCTCGTTTTTAACTTTTAATAAATAATAACTAGTTGTAACCCGACATTTTGCCTACACATAATAATGTCGAATAGTAGGGTCGGTCAGTCTATCAAATAGCCAAATAAAAAAACTAGAAAAAGGTCCATTTTAACAAGTCGTAAAAAGAATCCTACCCTATACCTGAATTCAGGACCCGCAAAGCAAAAAAAGTGTATTATGATATTATTGCATCTTGTTTTACACTAAGTACTAATTAAATCTTACGGGAGCGAGTTCATTCGCACAGCAGGCTTTGAAAAATAAGTTATAAATATACGTATAGAATTTCATTATTTTTGTGTTATACTTATTTTTTTAAAATTTAAATTTAGTATCTACGTCAAGGGCGGATCCAGGGGAGGGGTCATGGGGGTCATGACCCCCCCCTGAGCGGTTCCAGGACTTAGGTGGACCACTAATTGAACATAATGATTTTATATATTTTGTCACCATACAGATTTTATGTAACTAACTACATACCTTCAATATTTAATTAATTTAATATAATAACTTTGTATGATGGCCAACGTTTGGGAACGAACGCATCGAAAATTGGAATTTTACCGCGCCATATAACGTCTAGCTAGACCTAACCTCAATCGGAATCGGAACGACTTAACTTCAACGAGATGGCAATATACAGGGTGTCCGGTAATGAATGGATAAGCGGGCACCTACGGATAGAGGACACTGTGCCGGTTCAGAAAAATGAAAGTTATGTTCCATGAAAGTCTTCCGCTTTCCGAGATATCCGCCATTAAAAAAAAAAAACACTTCTTTCTCTATGTTTTTTGATGCCAAAACTGCAAATGAAGGAATTATTCAAATCTCTTTTTTGGATAATATTCCAGGATAAATGTGCTATCGAATGCAAACAATTATTTTTATGACACATGGAAAGTTTTTTTTAAAACTAAGATTGAACTCTAACTTCATGATTTTTTAATTTTTTAACCTGAATTTTAACTTTTCCCGGTGTAAAATTGTATAGTCACCCTGGTTGAGCAAGAGCATGCTTCCAAAAAAAATTAAATTATTTAAAAATAATTTTTAATTTGGAACCATTAGGTATTAAATGCTGGCAATACCACATATTATACCATTTTAGAATCTCAATGAAATAAGCAACTTTTTTTTTAATTTGGCACCAGGGTGACCATACATTTTTTTTACACCGGGAAAGCTTAAAGTTCAAGTTAAAAAATTAAAAAATCATGTAGTTTGAGTTCAACTTAGTTTAAAAAAAAACTTTCAATGTGTCATAAAAATTATTGTTTGCATTCGATAGCACATTTATCCTGGAAGCATGCTCTTGCTCATTTTATTAGCAATCAATTTGGTATTAAATACTGGTAATACCACATATTATACCTTTACTACTACTTTACTCAAATACTATGCAAAAAACAGATTAGTATAATTCCTTCATTTGCAGTTTTGGCATCACAAAACATAGAGATGGGAGTGAAATTTTTATTTTTTTTAAATGGCGGATATCTCGGAAACCGAGAGATTTTCATAGAACATAAATTTCGTTTTTCTGATCCGGCACAGTGTCCTCTATCCGTAGGTGCCCACTTGGCCATTCATTACCGGACACCCTGTATGTACAAGTTATTACAATGTGTTAAGTTTTTCAAATGTACAATATAGAATAAATATTTTTAAGTACAGTACGTACGTACATTAATAAAATACCTACTTTTTACTTGTATCTATTGCTATTAAAATTAAATTATAAGTTCTTGACTTGACCACGACTATGTGACCCCCTCCTGGCGCCAAAGCTGGATCCGCCCTTGATCTACGTACTTATAAGCGTATATTTTATGCCCGCAATAGATACATACATACTCTACCCATCAAATGTACATAATTTAAACAATAAATAATGTTCTTTAATGCCTAGCTAGTAGGACACAAGTCCAGACTCTTACTATAGTAAATATTACAGTTACTTCTACTATTTTACTGCTACTAAGTAATTTAAACCATACCTCGATCTACGCATAAATTAAATGCAAGTTAATCCAATAACTCGATGCCCAAATATTGTCTCGACTATTCCGAGAGTTCAACGACATCTTTATTACTTGATCCGGTTATTCTATCAATACATACCTATTCTATAGCCATATAGGTACATAGATTTGACGACCTCTGTGACGCGGCCAACATACGCTTGCAGCTGGATGGTTGCGGGTTCGATTCCTGCGTAAATATTCGAAGAAAATTTAGATGAAACCGAAGCATATTTTGCCATCAGTCTACCAAAATCTCATATATTTTTTTACAAACTTAAAAAATGACAATTCTACATTGAATACGACATTGAATTCAGCGATTTATCTACTTAAGAAAAAATAGCCCACAATAAAAACTCCAAATAGAAAAAAATGCATAAACAGGATAAAACAGACAGGATTAATAAAATTCAATACTTCATATGGGCATAATATAATAATGGAAGTCCTGATAAATAATTACAAGGAAAATACTAAAAATGAATTCCACAAAACAGTACTTATCCTTGTTTTACACTGCAATGTGGTCACCATTATTATACATTTAATTGATTATTTAAGACGCGTCGATTTTGTGAAAATAATTAAATCAGTGAAAAAGTGTCTGTCTCCTTTTGTTTATTTTTATGTCTGTTATATTTACCTATAAATCAGCCGAACCAAGGGTAAGTAGGGATAAGTTTGACCTGTGGTTATCACTCACTCTATAATAATATATAAAAAAATAGAATTGGCTTATGAGAAAATAAAAAATATTTAGTATAATAGGTTTTTACCCTACTGCGGGAGGGTCGATTATGTCTTTCACACCCTAATGCGTCTCAAGTAAAAAAAAATTACGTGAAAATTAAAATGAGTTTGGGGAGCGTCAGTCACTTGATAAAACTAAATGTAACGGAAGTTAGATAACAGGTGTAACGAAAGAAAGAGGACGAGCTAATCCTACCTCTGTTACAATGAGAAGCGCTCCTAACAAAGAGGTTGCATTAGCTACATCCTTAGCGTAAGATCACGAATTTCATCGCTACATGCCCGACTCAAACAACTCTCAAATGTTTAGGGGTCCCCTAAATATATAAAACGCTCCTGTCCTATTAAAGTATGCACTTAAATGTCAATTTAATCGCGACTTTACTCATATACAAATATATATTCTTTATCTAGTTTTGTGCTTTTTGCATATTCATTCTACCAATAACCAAGTTTACCTTACAATTTGCAGAATAATGAAAGTAGGTACCTTACATTGTGTGCGCCTACGCAACGCACCCAAAAACCGCTCATACGCAACTTGTTCTTGTCATCCAGTTTAAAAAAAAATCCACTTTCATCCAACATGGCGTCACAATTTTAAAATAAGTATTCCATCTTGCATTTTATTTTTGAATGTGGTGTGGGTGGCACAAGTGGCATAACTGTGCTTATTCGATTTTCTTAACTTTGCAGCTGAAAAGGCAATAAAGAAAACCAATGGTTCTTAAACTCTGGAATTAGATTTCGTTCACTGACTGATTCGGAACTAACTACACTAATATTTTAAAGAGAATACCTTTTTCATGTTTTATTTGTAACGGTTGGCTCTGAAACTACTGGATCGATTTGCACTTTAAAAAAATAAAAAATCATTGAGATTAGTAAAAGCGCCATCTCTTGTCGAATACGTTAACTAGATGGTTAACTTTCGAGTTATATGTAATGTAAATTCATACTAACAGATGTCGCTAACGAAACTTAATTCGAAAAGAGGTTAATGCGATTCTTAAATTCGACAATGACGGTACTTGACTAAGTGGCGGAATTGGTAACGCATTTGAACGGTATTCAAAGGATGCGAGTTCGAGTCTCGTCTTAGTCGCAATTTTTGAAGATGCATTTTTCCTTAAAAATATTTTCAGATAGCCCAGTGCAGGCTTAGCACTTTAAAAAAAATAAAAATTACTGGATCGCTTTTGATAAAATTGCTTATGAAAACTAACTTTTGCCCGCGACTTCGTCCGCGTAGAAGTCGAAGTCGGTTCTAATAGGATCACGTTGTCCCATAAATAAATAAAAATAAATAAATAAAATAGATTTATTGCAGGCACATATGACCCATTACACAAAACATACAAAAAAATATTAAAAGATACAAAATTACATATTAAATAAAGTCAAAGTCAATTTTTTTTATTTCTTTGGATGCTTAATACATTAAAATTTGTATAAAGACCACTTGAAATCGTCTTAAACACTACGCCTCTTTGAAACCACCACATAAAAACTTTGCCCCTCGAGATAGATTTTCGAAAAATCCTTTTTTACGACGATGCCTCCAAAGAACTCTCCTTTCAATTTTAAGGTTTCTACGATCAGCTGTTTAGGTTGTGTGTTGATCCGTCAGTCAATAAATTAGGACAAAGCATTTTATATGTATAGCATTAAGTCCTCGAGAGTGACTTATGCTACTTTCGCTATGCGGGTCCAAAAAAATAAGCTAATCCAAGTCAAGCAATTTTAAAGTTGCCTGCGTAAAAAATTGAGGTAAAAGAGTTTACTTTAAGAACCATATTTAAATGGATATCAGTTAGAAAACATGGGTTTACCGTTTCTAAATAAAACAATTAATTATCTTCGATGAAACTTTACGACTGTGCAATGTTTATTACTTACTATTGTATTTCCAATGTAGTAATGAAATACGTATGTGCGCTTTCTAAATAAATTTTAATGAATTTAGATTATAAATTGACCGAGCGAGTGACGCGTCCCTGCTTTAAGTATGACAAAAGTCTGTCAGTAGGTTGTATGTTAGTTGGTGCTAATCTACAGGTCGTATTTACAACCGATTATGACTTATTATTTATAATTTACGTAATTTAAAATTATGTTAATTTGAGAAAATATGGATGGAAACCTCTCAAAATAGATATTTATAGATGAAAAAGCCAATAACGGACTATTTTTATAACCACGAAACAGGTTTTGATGCGGTTTTTTTAATAGATAGAGTGATTCAAGAGGAAGGTTTATATGTATAATACATGCATAATATAGCCGTGCGAAGCCGGGGCGGGTCGCTAGTATTATTATAAATTGGAGTACTCATTGAGAGCTTTCAAATGAGTTACGACACACTGGCACTGTGGTCTCTTTGGGATAACGTCCATAGTCCATACTAAACGGGACAATGTCCTTTATCCTTTTAAAACATGGCTATAAAAAATATATCGGAAAGTTAAAAGGGGAATACGGTATAAAAAAAACTTTAGAAGTTCTACGTTTTAAACCAGTAAAGCAATTATTATAACTCATATATTTTATAACTCTACCAACATATTTAAGCTAGTGCATTGTTTATTATTTACGAAGATTTTACCCGGAAAAGTAGCACCGTGCATTTAACCCATACATTTTATATTAGGGTGACCATTATTGAAAATTCTACTTGCCCCAATTTCGGTTCGGTTGAATGACAGTTTTTGGAACCCATATCAAATTAAATTACCATTACCAAAATAGACATGGCAAAAATACCATTAAACCAATCGGTTTTGCCCTTCATGACATAGTATAAAACAAAGTCGCTTCCCGCTGTCTTTCCCTATGTATGCTTAGATATTTAAAACTACGCAACGGATTTTGATGCGGTTTTTTTAAATAGATAGAGTGATTCAAGAGGTAGTTTTACGTATATAAAATAAACTACCACGCGTACGAAGTCGCGGGCAACAGCTGGTTTTGAATAAAATAAAAATAAAGATACTGACTTCTGACATTTGAACCTCCTATGAGAGGACTTTGAAAAACATTTTCTTCACAAAAAGACACATTTTCGGGAAAGCCTCTTGGACCAACACGGTTTGAGCGGTGCGTTCATAAAATACAGTCAATCAGGAATTTGAATTTTATATTTGTAGAGGACTAGCTGCACCCTGCGGCTTCACCCGCGTATGTCCCGATTCTTTTTGATAACGGGATAAAAAGTAGCCTATAAGTTAATCCAAGTCTCTAGCTATCTACATACCGAGTTTCATAGCAATCGGTTCAGTAGTTTTTGCGTGAAGCAGTTACAAACACAGACACTAACACAAACTTATAATACTTACTATTAGGATATTTCGTCGAATTGAGAACCTTCTTTTAGGTTACTTCCTTCTTCTTTCTTCAAGTTGCTTGGAAGTAATCGCTTTTAGCAATAAGGCCGCTCATTAAGTTTCTATGGTAGAATAAGCATTTATCTAGGTAGTTAGAATTTGATGCATTTTAACCACGCTTTTATTAGTTTCACCTGTATGTTTGCTTGCTTATATGTAACCGACTCTTTTGGGTTCGATTTTGCCCTACTTTGAACTATCAGATTTTATTCAAACTTTGCACACTTGTCAAAGACCGATGACAATCCAATTATTCGATTTAAAAAATCCTATTATCCTGATTAGTTTCGCCAGTGCACCCCACGATTTTTTTACAATAATATACTTACATTTATTTCTAATTTACACTAAATGTCAATTCAAATTTATTAAATTTTATTTTCAACTTTTTTAGTTGGATTTTTTATAAAAGCGTGTTTTCAATTCAATTCAATTCAATTCATTTATTTATCAGATAACATAGATCCATCAATGTTAGTAGGTACTTACAACTATGTTAGTAACAATTTAAATAAAATATATTAAGTAATAGTCTAGTCAATAAAATATATATACTTATTGGTGAAACCACCCGCCACCTTAATACAGTGATACATAGTGGGTTCATACATGTTAGCTATTACGTTTACGATGCTGTTGGAGCTACCACGTACCCGTTCAAGCAGAGAGGCTGCTCTTTTTCGTAGTATTGCATGAAAACAATCTACTCCAGCATCCGCGAACATCCCAGATGCACTGCACCACCGTGGCAGTCCCATCAACATCCTAAACGCGTCATTATATTGGACCCGTAGAGCACTTAGCGACTGCTTCGTATGATTCATCCATAAGCTGCAGGTGTAAAAACTTTGACAAAATGCTCGGAAAAGTGTGATTTTAACTCGTACACTGCATTTCGCAAATCTACGCGCGATCATATTAGCTCTAACAGCCAGTGCTCTACGTTCCCTCTCTATGTCTACCTGATCATTGAGGTCTTCAGCAACATAATGACCGAGGTACTTATACTGGCTTACGCGCCGCAACTGTACACCATTTAGCAATATTGGCGGTGTGCTCTCAATTATCCTACCGTTGACCCCAAAAATCATGTATTCACTTTTAGTGACATTGTACGCAAGACCGTGCCGCAGTGCATAGTCCTCACAGCCTCCTATAAGCTCACGAAGCGCACCGATCGTTGGTGCCAGCAGGACCATGTCATCAGCGTAACTTAGATTGTTGACACATACGTTATCTACATGACAGCCAACACGTCTACTGCTGAGACCAACAATCAGGTCATTCATGTACAGATTGAAGAGCTTAGGAGATGTCACCCCACCCTGTCTCACACCGCACTCCAACCCATACACGTCCGACAGCTCCCTATCCCACTTCACCACATTGACTTGATTTCCGTACCAAAAGCGAAATATGTTGACCAGTGAGTCCGGCATGCCCCTTTCCTTCATTTTGATCCAGAGTTTATCATATGAAACTAAATCAAAGGCTTTAGAAAGGTCTAAGAAGCATGCGAACACAGGAGTTTTTCGGCCGGTATAGTACCTAACTGTGTGCTTTAGACTAAGAATAGCATTCTCAGTAGATAGACCTCGCCTAAATCCAAACTGGGCGTCATGCAGATGTAAGTATTCTTCGAGTCGCTTGTCCGTCACACAGTCAAGTACTTTAGCCAACACAGTAGCCAGTGAGATAGGGCGGTAGTTGCGCTTGTCAGCTATGTCCCCCGTTTTACTATTTTTAATTTTTTATTATTTTTTTAAAGAAATATTACCAAGACTTTCTTTTAAAATATCACAGATCAAAGAATCACAAAGATGGCTTAGTCGTCGAAATATAGGCGCTGTATAGTATAGCACTCCATTAGACATTAACCAAAACAAAAAAAAAGAACTGACAAAAGCGAGCATTGAACTTGCATTGAACGGAGATTCCGGATACACTCCCCATATGTTATGTCGGACACAGACTGGCTCTTTGTACGTCTGTCTGTTACATTATAGCCAAACCTACTAAACAAACATTGTATGCTCAATTCACACAAAAAGGGAAGCGACACGTAATAAAAATTACTCTTATTCACTGAACATTTTAGGAATTTTCAAGATATGGCTACCTACACTATTATTGACACCAGGTAAATCACATTTTGTATAATCCCAAACAATCATACAATAATCAACAATCTTTGGGTCGTAAAGGAAAACTAACCTTTATTCAATCAATCAATATAACATTTATTTATCTTACAAAAAACTTAAGTCAATAAGTTCTAGAAAAAAGTACATAATAATTGAGTGAGTGAGAATTACACTTAAGAAAGACTGGTGCCTGTGATCTCTACATAGGTAGTATAAAATAAAGTCACTATTCGCCGTCCCTATATCCTTTTGTATGCTTAGATCTTCAAAACTACGCAACGTATTTTGATGCAGTTGTTTTTAATAGATAGAGTGATTCAAGAGGAAGGTTTATATGTATAATACATGCATAATATAGCCGTGCGAAGCCGGAGCGGGTCGCTAGTTTATGAATAAAGGTTAATTATTAATCAATTTTTGTATTGATATCACAAAAAACCATTTGATATATATCGGATATATATATCATGAAATAAATCCATTGATATATATCCTCGAACCCTGCTTATAAGATTATTTTAGCTACAAATATTTTGTACTTACGTTCATAAGTACCAATTGCATCAATTCTTAGAATCGAACCATAATTTTAATCGTAAGTACCTAAGTATCAAAATCATCAAATAACTTTTTCGATCGCTAAAATATCAATCATCAAAAGAAGTACCTACATAGATAAATAATATTTTATAATCATTTTATTGATAAATTTGTATTAAACAATATAAACTCGTGGAAATGATGATTATATTGTGACAAATCAAAGGAAATAGCGATATTATTTATTACCTACATTTTGATTATGTATAATAAAGTATTTTCCTCAGGAAATTGGTTTTGTTTTAATAAACAACTACATGCGCTTCGCGGTTTCACCCGTGTAAGTCCCGATCCCGTGGGAATATCGGGATAATAAGTAGCCTATGTTATTCCCAATTAATCAATGTATCCTCATACCAAGTTTCATCAAAATCGATCCAGTAGTCGCCCCGCGCCCCGCGGTTTCACCAAGTCCCGATACCGCGGGATTTTTTAAATTTTAAAAATTACAATATGGGTCTTCCGGCGTCCAAGCGTTTAACGACTGTTGTCTGAAATAGATAATCTATCACTATCACTACATAGTATAAAATAAAGTCACTTTTCGCCGTTCCCTATGTCCCTTTGTATGCTTAGATCATTTACTTGTTTAAAACTTGTCTTGCTGACCGTACTAGAACCACCGTGGGACAATTGGAAACGATGTACATGAAAATATTTCTAATTTAATTTTTATAGCTAAATATTTCCCGGGACGCGTCCCGGGAAATATATAGCTATAAACGGACGGTTAGACATACTTGTATGAACTTCAAAAGTTTAGAGAACTATGGATTTGTAGGTATTTTGGGCTTTTTCGGAATAAGCCTTTAAAACTACGCAATGGATTTTGATGCGGTTTTTAATAGATAGAGTGATTCAAGAGGAAGGTTTATATTATATGTATAATACATGCATAATATAGCCGTGCGAAGCCGGGGCGGGTGGCTAGTTGATTATAAATAAAACTTCCAAACCATCACGCATACGAAGTCGCGGGCAACAACTAGTCTATCTTAATATTAGAAAGAGAAAGATTTGATTGTTTGTATTGAATAGGCTCCGAAACTACTGGACCGATTTTGATAAACTTAATATGAGGATAGGTACAATCCACGGCCAAAAGTCTCTGCCCACTGTAACGTTTACAATCCTGTGCAGCACTATTTGAACATTATAACAACGTAACCTGTGGATCGAACCCACGTCGGTTGGTATAGCGGGTGGCGGCTTATACCTCTCGGCCAACTAAAGACATAAACTAACATGTTGAAAATAATAGTCACACTGAGTACTTTTAATTCAAGTATTTAAGTTTGTGTGTAACGTCTATTAGAAGAAGGTCGTAACTCCAATACTTGTTGATAGTATTATTGTAGCAAACTGATCATTTACTTATGTTATGACCCATATTGTGCCTACATTGATTCATTGACAGTAACATAGGCTACTTTTTACCTCGATATTCCCACGGGATCGGGAGTTACACGGGATCACTGTTAACTTGCCTTATAGGCAAGTTGTAAAAGGACACCCTGTATAAATTGTAATACCGCTCTGTCCAGCCAAAGCCAAGGTCATAAGACCGCATGTTAAAAATACGCATTGACGCTCAGTTTAACGAACTTTGGCCACAAATCGGGAAGGAAAAATATCTACTTACTAAGTAATATAAGAAAGAAAGAAAATATAATGTAATTATAGTTACCAAAGTACTTAACAATTTGTAGTACCAAAGTACCTACATCATAGGTACCCAGTCGCTTCTCGCTGTGTCCCTATGTATGCTTAGATCTTTAAAACTACGCAACGGATTTTGATGCAGTTTTTTTAATAGATAGAGTGATTTAAGAGGAAGGTTTATATGTATAATACATGCATAATATAGCCGTGCGAAGCCGGGGCGGGTCGCTAGTAAAATATAATTATAGTTACCTAAGTACTTAACAATTTGTAGTACCTACATCATAGGTACCCAGACTACCCAGTCATTACATAGTATAAAACAAAGTCGCTTCTCGTTGTCTGTCCCTATGTGTGCTTAGATCATTAAAACTAATCAACGGATTTTGATGCGGTTTTTTAAATAGATAGAGTGATTCAAGAGGAAGGTTTATATGTATAATACATGCATAATATAGGCGTGCGAAGCCGGGGCGGGTCGCTAGTAGTTCTATAATTACTATTATTGGAATGTTTTCATTTTAATAATTTTTGTTTATAAATTAATAAGTTAAAACTTCAACTAAAGCAGGTGCCTAGAATCTTGCTTGGGTTGAAAACATTCTTATAACAGCCGTTTTGGAGGTCTACGGTGGGTCTGCAATTATAGAGCCGACCGTACCTACTGATTTAAGCTGGTTTTTTTTTGTAATTTTATGAGAGAGTTATTGAGGACTTCTCTGTGTACCTTAAAAATGAACTTTTGTAAAACAAAATTTTGGATATTATACCTTATACCATACATTATTACAAAAAAAGAGTGAAAAGATTTTTTTATACAAAGATAAAATTTTCCATATATTTATTATCAAAACAGCCTGTATAGTTTAGTATAAATGTTCCGGTGAATGTTTTCACTAAGGAAAGTGATTCGAGATCGCGCACGCTCCGCGGGACATACGCATCGGAGGAATTTGTGTAAATAAAATAACATGTTTTTAGAAAATTACGTGCAATTACACGTGAAAAGCTACTAAAGTTGATTCGGAGAAAGCGGAGGAAAACTGAATGAGGGATTTTGAACAATTAGTACCAGTAGGTAGGTATGCCTCGATACGCTGCGCCGTTCTTTAGAAAATGGATAAAAAAAGACAGATAATTTTATGGAGATTAAATTTTTAGCGGAAACGTATACCTAAACAAATATAAATAAAATAAGTACATAAATAAAATTTTACATTTGCTACGTGTAGGTAGGTACCTATAGACTAGACATGGGGCGGGTAGTGGTTTTGCCGGGTACTCGCTGAGCGGGTACCCGACACATTCTGCGCCGGGCACTCGTGGGTACCCGGCGGGTACGTATCGGCGAAAAATCTATGCACACCATCTAGTTCTTTACACAGCGAACGCCTGTTCTCAGAAGCAGGGCTAATTTATGACAAGAAACGCAGTCGCCTAAATGCTAACCGCGCAGAAAAATTAGCGTTTTTACATCACAACTTACCCATCTTAAATTACCAATATTAAAATAAAATATATATTTAGTTTTTTTAGTTCTTCCTGATAAATTAGTGAGCAAAACATAATTATAATGATTACCGTTCGTGTTCAGCATAATAAATAATTTAAAAAGTGTAATATGTTTCATTATTTTTGGTCTATCAAATTACCCGGCAGAGCCGGATACCCGGCACCATTACCCGGTACCCGGCCGGATCCGCCGGGTACCCGCCCCATGTCTACTATAGACTAACAAAACGTGTACCAAACATTTTCTAATGTTTACAAAACCATCCTTCTTCTTCCTTCTTTAGTCATGTGCCTTAGGTACTAATAGGCTCAGAACAATAATTGTTCTGAGCTAATAGGTACCTAAGTTTTCTTTTAGATAGTGACCTTTTATTACGATAAGTATATTTTTAGAAAGAAATATGTACCTACCTACCTACAAACTTAACCAAATAGTAATTGGTGGATCACGAAAATTTTCAAACCCCTTTCTTTTCCAAGCCTGTAACTGCATGGTAACTGCATAATAACTTTACTCAGGCAAAACCTTTTTTTCGAATTCACAAGAAACCATCACCGACGACATTAAATGCCAGAAAGTCTAAAAAATATAGATCTGTCAAATAACATATAAAAATCCTTAAATATTTTTTTTTTCGCAAAAGATGATAATTTAATACCACTTTAAAATCAAAATGGAGCCAGGAATAAGTATCACTTTACAAAACACGATAGATAACCTATCGAAAAATCAGGACATCGTCTTAACCAAATTTGAAGCCCTCAGTCGAAATGTGGAAGATTTACAAAAACTGATGACCCAATTTTCGGATAAATTGGTATCTTTAGAAGAAATGGCTACAGACAGGAGAAAATTGAAGACGGAAATTCGTATTTTGAAGAGTAGGATAGACGAATTATATGCTATTGTTAAAGAGGGGAAAGAGGATGATTCTTGTCCTGCTTCAGAAGGACAGGAAGTGGATAATGTTGAAAATGCGGAAAATGTGGACATGGATTCGGTTAATTCTGAAGTTTCTAGTAATTCAAAGGTACAAGAGGATTTACTAAGAAAAATAGATAGATTCTAACTTTAATTTTAGGTAGATCAAAAACAGGTAAAACACAAATACGAGTACAACAACTTATTCATGCGGTGCATGCTAGATCTTAGAACGCATCGTCACTTACCATCGTGTGAGATAGTGGTCAAACGATGACCTACTATACTTCAAAAAAATTAATCTTAAATTAAAATTACGGAATTTCTTGATTCGGTCGCCGCGCTCAAAGCCCGTGATAAAAGCTATGCAATAGCTTAAAATTACGACAGGATGTACTTATATAATGTTTATTTGTTTGTTTGCAGGTAACAATGACGACTGGCTTGGACAGGGACTCGATACGAGCGGCATATGAGGACGTTAGATCAGACGCAACACCTACGGAATGGTAACTATCTAGCATTACTTACCTAGTACAGTAGTGGCAGATTACTCGACTTTCACTCCCTAGGTCGTGGGGTCTCAATCACTACAACACTCTAATTGCATGGTCCTAATACTTGATAGCATGGAATTAATAACTAGTAGACCGCCCCGATTTGAGATCTCTGGCTATTTTCCGCAACCCTCTCACTGATTCTGCTTATGTTTGATGAACTCAATTTAGTGGATAGAAAATATTGAAGAATCATTTCAATTGGTTGTGCCGTCTTCGTGTACCTAATGGCTAATGGATGAATATAATTATTAATAAAAAAAAGTGTAGGTATGGTTGGAGTCAAAATTGCAAACCCACCGTAGAGCTCCAAAACTATTATAATATTAGAATGTTTTTAACTCAAGTAAGATTCTAAGGTCTTCCTCGAGTTCAAGTTTAAAGAGTTTCAACTCATCAATTTATTACTTAGATAAATATTACTAGAATAAAAACAATCCAATAATAGTAATTTTAGAACTCTACGGTGGATCTACAATTCTGACTCTGACTGAACATGTTATATGCGACAAATTGATAACCTTTTTTGGAATCGGTTAAAAAAAGAAAACCTTCAATAGCTGCCATGTATCAGGTGGTTAAATAAGACCTATCTTATGTCATCCATCGCTATCGTTCAACTATCTGCAATCTAGATAAAACTAAGGGCTTATCTTTAAGTGCTTGCTGTGCTGACACAATATTTAGTTACTTAGCGAAGTAAGAGTTTATGTAGGTTAGGTATATCAGTAGATATTTACTTAAGTGACAGTTATTACAAACTAACTGCGTCCCGCAAATTTTATTCATAAATTTGCGGGACGCAGTTAGTTTGTAAGATCCTAAAAATAGTACCTAGGTAGGTAGCTAAGTAACAAACAGATACAAAACTCACAAAATTTCGCATTTAATACAAATATATTGATTTATCAAAAGTTGAAGTATACATAATGTTCTTAATTAGGTAGGCACCTTATATTATTACAGGTTATATTTAGCTACAGACTCTAGTCCCCACACTAGGATACCCTGTGTTGTGGGTGACTAGTCTCTTCCTACTAGGCGCAAGTTACTTAAAATAAAGTGGAAAAAAGGAAAACAAATATTATTTGTACAAAAAAAAAGAAGAAATAAGAAAAAAAGAAAAATAGAGGGTAGAAAATATAAAATTGTTAAATAAGTTATTTATAGCTTTAATACAGTACCTAGAATATAATTTATTAACTGTGCCCCGCAGTTTTATCCGCGTAGAAGGAACCTAGCTTTAACAGTCCTTTTTATCCTTTTTTTTAGAGTTCGAATTTCCAAAAAAAAACCCTCCCCTACGTCCTAAGAGGAACTCCCATCCAAAGTTTCAGATTCGTAGCTCTTGTAGTTTCAGAGATTTCGTTATAAGTCTTTTTATCTTTGAACATTTTATTAACATAAATCAATAGGTGCATATTACGTCATCTACGTAGTTAAGTGATTAAACTATTATGATGTCCTTAGGGCTGTGTTCAAATTCGACGCTTCCCGGATCGTGTGCTCGGCGCGAGGCAGCGACTTCACCGAGTTCAGGACGCAGTTCTCTGACGATGACCGGGCTTTCGGATACCTCAGGTAAACTTTGATGTCCTTATTAAATTACGTAGGAACTGGGAAAAAACTATAAATTACGTGAACGATAAAATGAAGGAGTCATTTGACCGGGGACCAACATACAATAATTTGACCAACTATTTGAACGAACAAATAATTTCTCAAGACAGTGTTTTGGAAACGAGCAATTTAAAGTCAATAATAATTATTCCTAATATCAGTTAGGTACAATAAAGGTCTAATCATAATTTATGCGATATATCAATATCGTTTTACAATAGGTAATGTTTCATTATTACATTATTGTAAAAACCTCAATCTAAGAAGATGTCTTCTCCAGGTTGCAAATGGGCGACGAGATGTCGAAACGCAGGAAGTTTTTGTTCGTGACGTGGGTCGGGCCGAACGTGTCGGTCATCAACCGCGCTAAGATGTCCACCGACAAGGCCATCATTAAGGACATCATTACTGTAAGTACGAGTTTAAACTAAGTAGGTACTATCAGCGCCCCGCAGTTTAACGTGTTTAATTCCCGATCCTGTAGGAATATCAGGATAAAAACTATGTTAATGCCAAGGATTCAATGTAAGTATCCTCATACCAAGTTTCACTTAAATCGGTCCAGTTTCATTACAAACCACACTTCAAAAACAAATATTTTTCTTTTATAATATTATGGTACAGATTTGTTCAATAGTCAGTCATTACAGTCTATTATATTATTATTTAGAAGGTAGGTAGGTACCTTTATTATGGCACGCCGTATAATATAGAACTAATTTGATGTCCTCTTTTTACTTGACCACAAGGAAAGGGTTAGGTGGTTTTTAGTGCCTCTTTGTTATATTCTTTATTGAATCTATTTTCGGCCAAATCACTGCTTTCACTTTGATGTGTAAATTAATTTCTCGTAAAATAATGACTCTGACAATCTAAACATAATTTGATGTCTTCTATTTATTTTGATGCCCTTTCTCTGCTTCTGTAGGTAAGATGTGCTCAAAATATTCTGGCCATCGTTTTTGTCTGATTCCTGCACTATTTTGATGTTTTTTACTAGTTACAATTTTCGGTTAATTAGTTAAATGTGTAGGTAAGTATAAAGTACTAGCTGCGCTCCGCGGTTTCACCCGCGTAACTCCCGATTATCGGGATAAAAAGTACCCTATAACCTTCCTCGATAAATGGACTATCCAACACAAAAAGAATTTTTCAATTCGAACCAGTAGTTCCTGAGATTAGCGCGTTCAAACAAACAAACAAACTCTTCAGCTTTATAATATTATAGTATAGAAGTAGGTATATATTATTATGCTTCTACCAATAAACCTAAAGATTAAAATGGATTAGATGTCTAGATAAGACTGCGACAGTATTTCCTAGAATAACACTAAACACCACATTGTAGGGTAAGAGGTATCAAATTGGGACAATTTACGGTCCATATAATTCTCCTAGGGAAAGAGAAAATGATGTATGAGTCGCGGTCAGAAGTGAAGTCTTAGCATTCTTACAAAGATGAATTATTATTATTGATGACTTTCTATAGACGGTTGAACGCGTGAGGTGGTAAGGTTCCAAAAAAAAAGTCTAAGGAAAGCAAAATACGCTTTTTTTACATAATTGATAAGTTGGCGTTTGACCACTATCACACCAGCCTGATGGTAGATGACGATGCGGCCTAAGATGTAACACGCGGTGTCTAGAAGATAGGTAGGTAGGTACCTATTCACTCACACATTTCGTCTATTGGCATATTTTTTCCAGTTATTTTGTTTTGAAAACCAAATAATTGGACCTATTTTGATGATATTTCGTTATGACCAATCTTAAAGTAGTATATCCTTAATAAAGACAAAGAATTATGGTAAGTAAATGACGGAGTTGTGTAAAACCATGAAACATTTTGTGAATGGTATGGGTATGTCAAAAAAACACAATCTCCATTTGTATTTTTTTAAAAGCGCTATTTATAGAGCGACTACGAACTAGTTACAGTACTAGAGTACTGTACTACTGTTACCCTAGTACTATAGAGTACAGTACTAGGGTAACGCTGCCTGCGTATTGTCCAGCTTTGCACCGGGAACGTTGGGGAGGGGTCTATTTGATTAGGGTTGGGTCATTATTATTATTATTTCTATTTTTGTGTGTGTGGATTAATTGTATGTTTAGATTTAAGTACTAGAGTTGTTACTGAACTTACGGCCTTTGACTGTACCTACACTTAGCATCTGCCTCATTAGGGAAAACCCTAAAAAGTACGTCATAAAGTTTTACCTATTTTTAGAAATAGGGTGACCTAGTTTTTAGTATTATCCTTCAGGTTTTCCCTCGGTTTTGCCCCCGTAAGTTTCGATCCCGTGGGAATATTGGAATTAAAATTAGCCTATGTTCCTCTCAATGAATCAATGTACACTTATACCAAGCTACATCGAAATCGGTCCAGAGATTTCAGAGTCTAATTATTACATAGAAAAATCTTTGTAAGTAGGTAGGTACTTGATTCATTTTATTGATAATTTACTAAAAAAATAATATTTAGGTATGTTGAATTAATACCACAGTAATGTAAATAAAACAGGAAATTTAATAAATAATACAGAAAACCACCATCACATGAAATCATACAAATATTTCCTAACATTAAAACCAACAGTTTGTGCTACTGCCACGATGAAATCATAACCTACGATGCATTTATATTTCGCTGTATCGAGATCTATCTCTTTGCTCCCTGCAATCAATTTCAGCTCAACTAAAGTTGCTATTTGAGCCATTAAATTACTTGTTAGACCGATCTTTTCTTCTAAAATAGCGTAAAATATAGCTAAAAGACGATCTAGAGTAAATACTTTAGGGCCGAGTTGAGTGTTCAGTTTCTCCGAAATCTTTGCTTTAGCTTTAACTTGTTGGAGCCTTTTCCGTTGTTTGCCGTGGTTTTTCATGAATAACCTCTTGTCTTCCTTCGGTGGGTTGTAACTGGCTAAGTATGCAGCGATTAGAAGGTATTTAGCGTAGTATGGTAGTTCAAAACTTTGTGCAAAGGTTTTTGTTGATGTTAATTCTTCTTTTAGCGTATTTTCGAAGTTAACGGTCTGGGTTGATGTGTCGTTTTCTTTGCCTGGTGATGGCTTGTGCGGTTTCGAATTGCTGATCCTTAGGTAAAGAAGTTCTAAGCTAGTTTTTAATATTGGCGATATGTGACGCCATAGTTTAGTTAAATCTGTTGCTTGTATCGTGCTCTGTATGATTGGTTCGCAGTATTTGACAAAGTTAACACGCGCCATGTGTTGTAATTCAATCAAATCACGGCACGGTCGATAGAACACGCTCAGAAAAGCGTTAAGAAAGTTAGCGAATAACTCTGGTTTTTCAAGTTCGCATTTAACGTGATCATTTACTTCGTAATTGTTCAATAAATAGTTTACGAATGCCTTTTGTCGGAGAAATATGATCTTGAATAGTTCCTCTTTGTTATAATTCGGGTAGTATAGCTTTATAGGTTCCCGGACGCCCATTTTGAAGTTAAAATTTTCATAGGTTAAGTGTGTGAGGAATATCGTACAAATATTGAGATTACAGTGTTCTCTGAGGCTTAATAACGCTGAAATTACCGTTTCGTCTAAAGTACGAAGTCTCTCGGCTCTGTCGAATACTAAAACAATAGGCTCATAACGGTCTAACGTGTTTTCTAAACGATGTAAATAGTTTACTAGATCCAACATAGATTCACATTTCACATCGATGTTCTCATCTTCGAGCCCTGTTATAATCCCTTCGTACATTATTTTCGGAGCGTAACATTCTATGCAGTCGATCACGACGTGTTTTAATCCCAAATACAGAAGCACTGAGTCAACGCATAAACTCTTGCCGGTGGCCATACTTCCACTTATAAAAATAGAACACGGCAACGGTTCGTCGCCATCTCCAAACAGATCGAATAAATCGTTCAACTGGCTCTCTCTACACGGCACTTTACTGAATAATTCTTCCATTTTTATACACAATATTATTTTTAAAATTGTAAACAATGCACTAGCACCAAACAATTTCTGCTATTTCTGTGTATTTGACAGTTGTATTTCCCGCGCGTAGTTGTCACTGTCATCAAATATTACGTTTACGTCATGTTCGTTCGCGAGCGTGCGCTAGCTTCCTACGCCGAATTTGATATTTATTTTAAACCATATTTTTTGCGTTTCAGAATTTTGCAGTCGAATTGCAGTTGGAAAATCAATCCGAAATAGACATCGATCAATTCAAAGATGCATTGAACAGGGCGGGTGGAGCGAACTACGGTACTGGCATCCGAGATTGATGAATTGCGCTATCATCTTGCACTAATTGCATTGCATATCAATGTTTTTTAAATTATTTTTGTCGTTTAACCCTTAAAAAATTAAATCAAGGACTTATTCTATTTTTTTGTTCATGTTATTAGCATAGTTTTCACCTTAGATTATTTTTATTACTTACATACTTACGTAAAATGGAACGTATTTTATATTTTCATGTATTCAAAGGAGAATGATTTTATTTTCACATATTTCTTTTTCTAAAAATCACAACTGTGTAATGCAGTATCAATGTGCAATTATTTTAATAATAATCTAGCTGTATTTTCGTAAGGTTTTTGCCAAATACTTAGCGAATGTTGCCATGTAGACGGCGCGATAAGTGCATTTATTTTTATCAACTTGTATATTTTTACAAGCGAGTCAAAATTTTACAATTTATTGTATTGTATAAAGAATATTTGGTATTTAACTGGCTTTTTATACATTGTCTAGTGTTGTATTTAATATTACTCAACTTATTGATTGGTATGATAAAGTGAATACAGTTATCCCGTATTTAAAAAATCGTTTTATTTATGTGCTTAGGTTTCCTTGCAACTATTTAATGTAGGGTAAGTACCTACAACTTTTTCACGCGCGTTTGCGGAAAAAATAAATACACGTGCTATATTACTACCCCCCTCCCCCCTTTTGATATTTCGTAATTTTTTATTTACCCCTCCCTTCCTTTGTACAAGAAAGGTGGTTCTAAAATAAGGACTAAATAAAGAACTAATAATTTTATCAATTTTATTTAAGAAAGAAAACAAATTAAAACCATTATGTAGCGATATAAAAATAATCCCTCAACGGAATGCAAAGTTAATATTATAAAAAATACAAAATATTTATGGCATATTGTTGTTATTATTTTACTTAGTAGTCTTTCAAGTATAGATTTTGTTTTCCAGTTAAGAGCATCACATACCAATGACATTTATTGATGGAATTTTCGTCCCGGGGCATAACTGTTTCAGATGTGGCAGTTTAGTCCATTAAAATGTTAATTTTTTTTGGGTTTAGCGTAAAAGCTACAAGCACGCCAAGTTTCATGCTTTCAGCCAAATAGGATCGTAATAAGGAAACTGAGTAAAGGATTTCTGCTTATAACTTTTGTGTTTGGTTTACGACTAAAAGTTACTTGACAAAAGTTGTATAAAGTCAATTGTATTTTATTGGTAAAAGAATACAATTTACAGGTAAAATATTGTGTTACATAAATACATTGTAATTCATAAGTTGGTAAAAAAATTCAAAACATTATAAGTAGCCATAAATATTAATAAATAGTTAATCTTATTTGCAAGAAAAAATGTTAACTAATATTTTTTGTGAGACCTATTTATAGTTTGTCAAATAAACCATAAAAACCATTTAAATTTAATTAAAATAATTTTAACTTTAATCTGACCCCCCCCCCCCTTGGTATCTAAAAAACGAATAAAAGCGTGTTAAAAAAAATTGCGTCCTCTGACAAATGCAACCCAAAATGTAACTTTTCAATGGACTAGTTGAAGAGTGGTTATCTACGAACTTCGCATTACTTTATTGTGACACAAAAAAAATAAGAAAAATAGCAATTTCATTTTGTATGAAAAATTATGCAGTATGTAACTCTCTTAATTAGAAACACCATATTTGGTTACTGAACACATTTTAACTATTTATAAATTAGTATTAGTAGAGATGTAACGAACAATCGATATTTGGCCAAAAAAATAATTTTATTAATAAGTATTAAAAAAAACCACTATTTTTGAAATAATGAAGGTACCTGTGGATAATATTTATTTTTTTATTATTTTGACGTGATAGCGTCTTATAATTTGGTGAACACCAGCCGCCCAATTGTCGTATTCTTATGCAGCGTGTCTTGACTACGTTTGCGTCATAACTATAGATTTCGAACCTAAACCACATGAGTAAATAATACCTCATGTGCCTAAACGTCGCGTGCTCGCCGTATTGCCGTAATGAGTATCGCGTCATTTGTATCGCACAAAAACATTTCGCGCTAAATTTTGACGATAGATAAATGTCAAATTAATTGTCACCTTCCAGTGTTTATGACTTGTTCACATCTCGTAGGTGAAGTAGACGTGCAGCATACGTGCAGTTAACGTGACGATTACGCGTAGTTTTATTTTACAGGAATACCGATTATTGTTTGCGTCAACGTAACGTATGCGTCAACTGGACATGCACTTAACTAATGCGTCATAAGTTACGGCAATTGGGCGGCAGCACTCTCAAAAAAGTGTGAAGTCATGCGTTATTGACAAGTCACCATAGAAACGTTATTGACGAGTAACCATAGCAACGTACGTTGCAAAATGGTAATGTCAACGATACAAAAGAGTTCTTATGTTGTCATCACGTAAAATTATCGTCCGTAAACCGACATTACAGACAACCATCTTTTTTTTAAATAGATAAGTACAACAAAATAAAATGAATGAACTTTCAAATTGTCAATAAAGCAAATATTCATCTAATGAGCTGTTTTTAAAGACTTTTTCCTATTTTTAATTTTAATTAAGGTGAAACAGCTCAATGGGTAACCGGAAACTTCTAACCGAAAAAACATACATACATTGCAAGTTGAATAAAAGCTTCTATTAAAGGCTTTTTTTAATACCGATATTCCCACGGGAAAAACCACAGATTGGAGCTATATTAGTCAGCAGTAAGCTTATTTTCTATAACAAAATTCGTACTATCGAGGACGGAAGACCATCATATTTATTGCTTTAACAATCATTTGGTAACAATATTTTATTTATTATAACATTGTACTAAAATTGTTATCTACAGGGTTATGGGTTATTATTAGAGATGGGCCGACTATGGCATTTGCCGACTAGCCGACTAATCGGTTTTCAAATTGCCGTCTAGTCGGCAGTGCCGATCATTTTAATAGTAGCCTTTCGGAGGTATTCGGACTATGTCGTCATCACTCGGCTCGCTCGCGCGCGCATACGAGTGATCGTGCGACCACGCCGAGCGTGTTGTAACGTGTTTTGTTTACATTTTATTTTTTAATTATTTCATTGATTAATGCTACTCAAATATAATGACCGACTGATTTCTAACTAAGTTCCGAACTAAGTTTTATGGTACTTTACTAGGTAATTTTATTTAATTATGAAAAATTAAAATAACTTCAGATAGTTAGGTGTCGGAAACTATTAAAGTTTCTACATGTAAATATTTTTGTCGGCCCATCTCTAGTAATTATAATTCATCAACTGAGAAAGCGGTTGACAAAGAATACATAATAGCAATCTAAAATATAAAAAATTAGCTGCGCTCCGCAGTTTCATCCAACACAAAAAAAATATTTTTTCAATTCGAACCAGTAGTTCCTGAGATTAGCGCGTTCAAACAAACAAACTCTTCAACTTTATTATATTAGTATAGATATCGCTGAATGTGTTGCTAATCTCAAATCTCGAGAACAGCTGAACCGATTTCGCTAATTCTTTTTTTGTTGTAATTTTTATTGTCAGCAGAGAAAATTGCGTAGAAAATTATTACGCGGGTGAAACCGCGGGGCGCAGCTAGTAAACTATAAACATTATCATCCCTTTTTTTAGAGGTGGAGTTTCCAAAAATAATTTCTTCAAATTTTTTTTTAAACAAAGACTATGGGAAGTTAGCTCGTAGCTTTTGTAGTTTCAGATATTTCTTTAAAAGAGTCTTTTGACGTGATAACGTTTTATAAATTGGTGAACACCTGCAATCTCAAAAAAGTGTGAACGCCTCATGTTATTGACAAGGTAACTATAGCAACGTTTTATCGTTGCCATGGTTACCATCAATGTTTTCTTATGACGTTATCACGTAAAATTATCGTCCGGAAACAGACAATAGGTACATTTATTGGGCACTTTTTATAATTTTCAAGGGTGCCTTGCAGATCGGTCACTGCAAATGCAAGAGAAATGAAAATTTTTCGAATACTCAAAGTCAAGGGTGCCTTTCAGATTGGTCACTGTAAGTGCGAGGGGAAATGAAAATTTGAAAAACTACGCCAAATTTTTTGAGATTCCTATTGCGGGCCTATTAGAATAAAATATAAGACATGACACATGACATTTGACATGACTGCTCTAAAGGGATGAAAGAGTTAATAAAGTTTGATAACTATTATGTATTCTGTGTCCGTCAGAAATCAATATCAGAGACACGAAAGCGGGAAAAACCGCGAGGCATAACTAGTATGAAATAAAAAAATTATCTAAGTATATAAAAATATTATGCTTATAATTTATTATTGGCTAACGGTGGAAATCAATAACCTTTCAATCAGCTACCGGAGGTTAAATTGACTTTTTTTTGACATTTTTGCTATGGGAAAAATAGCAGAAAGAAATGAAAAGTATTCAAGTATTCTGTCAGCTACCATAACACAAGCCTAGTTATTTAGCTTAGGCCTAGATGGCGCTGAGTGGATTGTAATGCAATTTTTTTCCGTTAACAGGTTGAAATTTTTTATTATTTTTATATTATTTTTGACGAAGGGCAAGCACAAGCTTCCGGATTCCATTAAAAGACAGATAGCATCTTCGCTATTAAATGACATTAACTATTTTCAGACTGCGGATAGTTGTCTTTATCCGATTAATTTAAATTAAATCATCAGACAAAAGAGGTACGCTCTTGCAGTAGTTTTAAGACAATGGAGATATCCTCTAGCACTTTGCAAAATAATAACAATAATAAATAAATAAATATTGCAGGACATTCCACACATCGCCATCTAGCCCCAAGCTAAGTAACTAGACTTGTGTTATGGGTGCTAGACAACGGATATACTACTTATATACTTTTCTTTTGTAAATATATACTTATAATACATAGAAACAACCAGACCACAGACAAATATCTAAGCATAAATACTTGTCTGTGGCGGGAATCGAACCCGCAACCCTGTGTTTGGCAGTCCAGCATGGTAACCATTGTGCCAACTGGGTCGTCGTCATAATAAGATATTAAGTTTAGATAACAATATTAGCCAGTTATTGATCTCATTATCAAACGAGAATGTATTTTGCGGCGGCGTACTATAATACGTCATCGTACCTTTATGATAAGAACCCATGGATGTGACTTTAGTTGCTGCATTTACAATATTTTTAATCTTGAGCTTTGGGAGCGTGGTCATTACAAAAATTAATGAGTTTCTTGTGCTTTCTTCTCATTGGTAGGCGTGTTGCGATGGCACACATCCTAACTTAGTTATTAAGGCGTTTCAGTGTGATTTCACGCAAAGACTTTGACTTTATTTTAACCCCCGGTAGCTGAGTGATAAGTTATTGATTTTGACCATAATACAGCGTGTCCAGAGTTGACCTATCTGAAGTTGCAGCGAATGACGTCGCAATGAAAACCATGCGAAAGTGCCTATAACTTGTAGATGATCAAAACGCTTAACTCGACGTTTCGAAAATGTTGAAGTAACTATAGTCTCGAGTAGGTACTATAAATATTATGACGTCATCCCCATTATACTAACCAATGAGCACAGTTCACAAAGGGTATCTTTTGCAATCGAAATGATATTGAAATGTAATTTAAATAATGTTATTTACGAGAATTGGCCTTCAGACCAGACAACGAACTTTAGACCGGCCAAAAAACTTCAGACCGGCCAACAAACTTCAGACCGGTCAACTCAGAACGTCAGATATTCAGCCTCGAACTTTCCACTATAAATTAGTGTATATGTATAAGAAAATATACAGTAACTATACAGCATTGTTTGGTGCTAGTGCACGCAACAGTTTGCTCTGTGTGTGTGCACCGAATAGTACAGTCAGGAGAGCCACGCCGTAGCCTGTTGCTCGTTCACCCTGTATAGTTGAAGGATAAAGAATGTTATTAATAAATGACGAAAGAAGTCGTGGGTTCAATTCCCACCTCAAAAAAAATTATTTGGACAGATATTTGTTTATGGTCTAGGTGTTTCTATATGTAGTATATTAAGTAACTATTTATAAAAGAAAATTATATGTATTCTATCCGATATCCGGTCACCATAACACAAGCCTAGTTGTTTACCTTGAGCCTAGATGGCTTTGTGTAAAGTGTCCTACAATATTTATTAATTTAATTCTAGAACGTCACGGAGAATAGAATGCATCTCAAATTTTTTTTTTTTTTTTAAATAAAATAGGCTTGCATTTGACCTCATCTCACCTGATGGTGTCGCGAAGATGAGGTCGAAGATGTAGCATGCTCGCCTAGAAGGTACCTATTCACTCTAGACTTGAAGAGTCCAAGGTTGCAGTTTTGTGAGAACAGCGACGCGGGTAGAGAGTTCCATTTCTTAGCAGTGCGTACGAGAAATTTACCATCTTGGCGAGATTTGAACTCGCTTACGGTGCAGATAAATAAAATAAATAAATAAAATAAATATTTCAGGACATATTACACATCGCCATCCAGCCCCAAGCTAAGCAACTTATTGCTTGTGTTATGGGTGCAGATATGGAAATAAATTATATGGAGGTATCAAATCAGGCCCAGGACGTCCTCTCCCAAAGACTTCCAGAGCGATGGAGTGTAATCTAGTAATAATATAATACATACGGAGTGTGCTGGCGCCGCCATGTCAACATGCAGCCACCTGCCTGGGAACTCGAACCCCAAGTGGGCCAGGATGAAGAGACCGGCGCATGATACTTGAGCGTTCGAACGGTCCTGGAACAATTACATTACTTATCACCTGCGTAATTCCCGATTCCGTGGGAGTATCGAGATAAAAAGTAGCCTATGTTACTGCCAATAAATCAATGTATACTCATACCAAGTTTCATCAAAATCGGTCCAGTAGTTTCGTAGCCGTTTGTGCGTGTGAAGTGCTGGAGATGGCAGATTCCACTTGTGGAGAGAGAAGTAAGCTCCACCTTTGCATTTCCTGGACCTTGCAGAGACTCTTCCCGCTGCTGGTCTAATTTTTACATATGATAGGTCTGCGTTTGACCACTATCACACCTGCCTGATCGCAGGTAACGAAGCCGTCTAAGATGTAGCACGCGGTGTCTAGAAGATACCTATTAACTCGCGTCTTGAGGACACACAAATTGTACATCTCAGAAAATATAGTTGCAGGCAACTGATTCCATTCTCTTGCTGTACGAATAAGGAATGACGAAGCAAAACGGCATCTGGTATTTCCTGGCACATCTGGGATAGTGTGCCATCTAAGGTGTACAATGACTTGTCGTGGCTAAGAAGTGAACCGGGGATGACAAAAAATATGTTGAAAAGTAGGCTTAGGGATAATTTATTAAAAACAGTTAAGTAAGTAACTTCATTTGAAATTTTCCAAATCTATAAACTCTTTAGTGGGTAGGTAATAAGATAGTGCACATACATGTAATGTTAGTAAATAAGCGCACACTCGCCAACAAACTGCACTTTGCAGTTTGGCGGGAAATTAGTATGCAAGAAAATGTGTACAGTGTGGCATCTGGTATTTCCACCATGAATCGGTGCCATATATCAGTTGGCCTGGTTGTATGACGGAAGAATGGAGATGGAAAAAATTAGGCATTGTGGCACTAAGCAATGTGGAAGTCACTTAAGATTAAAGACTCAGGTTGATCGCTGCAGTGTGAATCTGGGAAGTTGGGGCATGAACGTTCCATGTCAAATTCAGTGCTCCTGTTTGTAGTTACTTGTAAAGCTCTGTTTTTCTGGGAAAGTCGTGGTATATTAAAACCGTGACTTGCCCAGAAAACATGGCATCAGTTCAGGAGTTCAAACCCATAACGTGTAGCAGTCGCCAGCTGTTCCAGGCGTGTGTTGTTGCAGACTATGGCCGCGTGGAGTACTTGCCCGTTGTTGTACCCTGGGATATACTTACAGCGACACTATTCTTCATGTCGGCGACGGCGCTAGTGAACTCTGAGAAGTGTAGTTCCGGTGCGAAGGGGAGAGGATGCGTCAGGTCTCCGGACCTGGAGCCCGCTACCACTGCCAGCTGTTCCAGGCGTGTGTTGTTGCAGATTATGGCCGCGTGGTATTTGCCTGTTGCTGTACCCTGAGCACATATGACATTATTTGTTAACACTAAAAAAATCACTGATCGAAGGTGATGCGACAGATATTGAGCGGAATAAATCAGTTCTATTTTCCGCAATCAGACCTCTCTAGTTGGGCCCCTTTTTGCGTGAGGTTCTACTTGTTAGGGGGAGAACCAGCCCAGTTCTTCCATAAATTTTGCCACTAGATGTGGTTTCTCAAACATTTTTGGAAGGCTTTTAACGTCACCTATTGTCCTGAGTTTAATTTCCGTGAGTACCGTGCAGTCTAGCAACACATGCGCGGTCGTTTCTTCAGTCTCCATGCATGCTCTGCACAGTGGGCTGTTCGTTATGACATTGATCTTAAGGTGAAGGAAATCATCGTGAAGAAACCTGCGGGTCAGTTGGCTCCAGACATATCAATGAGTTTTTTTCCTTTTTTTTAGGTTAGTGTTGAACAACTATCTCACACAATGTTAATTGAGATGAGGTTTAAGATGTTCCACGTTGTCCTAGAAAATACCTATAGTAAGGTCGTGGGTTCGAATCCAGGCCGGCCGTGCACTAATGTATTTTTCTTAAAAAAAAATTATGTGCGCTAATTATTGACATTGCTCTTATGGTGGTGAAATCCGCGGCTCAGTTGGCTCTAAAAGTATTGACAAGTTCTCTCCTCTGGACAAGGTCGACTAAGCTGAGAGGGTAGTAGGTGCTGGGCAAGCCTACTCCATCCTCACGGAAAAAGGACCCAATTAAAAAGAGTCTAATTGCGGAAAACAGCCCGTATACAAGTACCTATAGTATGCTCGTGACTCAATAACCCCCAGTCTTTTTGTTTTAGTTTATTTTAAATTATCTTTTACCTGAGCACCAGTCAATGTGGCAACATCGACAATGGTAGTTGCCTTCAAGTCTCTGGAAGCGTACACCACTCCGTCACTCAACACCAAACGACCTTCGGCATCCGTGTTGTTTATTTCAACAGTACGTCCTGAATACAGCTGGTGAATGTCGTCCGGTCTGGAATTATATCACCACAATGAACGTTTTTAAACGTATACGATTTATATTTCAAAATAATAAAAAAAGGTTGTCTGTATAGTCGGTTTACGGACGATAATTTTACGTGATAACGTCATACGAAAGTGAACAATTGAGATTTTTTTGTAGTCCTTTATTTTTTTTTTCCTTATCTTATCTTATACAGTGGTGGTCATATAATTAAGAACGCTGATATAAAAGGAAGATTTTTTCAAACTAAGACGCAAAACTAATTGAATGTATTTTTTTTTATTTCTCTCGGTATCGTAAAACTTTTCCATAATACCACTGTATTTATTGATACACATGATTAGCTTAAAAATAAATAGACAAACTTTTTACACTACTTCTAAACATAGTATTCCTATTTATTGGCTGGTCACGTAATTAAGAACGCTAAATAGTGTATTCCTTTATTCAAATTTAAATAGAGAACACTCAGTCGATTTGTTACTGTTTGTATAATTTGGCGCCATGTAGTGCTGGAAAGATTAAAAGTGATTGCTTCTTATGAAAAAACAATGGGAAAAAATAAAAGTTGTGATAAATCTACAAGGGAAGTAATAATAAAACTTCGCCGGAAGAATTGGTCTTATAAAAAGATAGCCGACAATTTGCAATGTTCAAAAACGATGTTTTTCCACGCTGTAAAGCATTATGCTACGTATCAAACTACTTCGAATGTTCCACGTGTACCTAAACAGAGAAAAACGACTCCTCGAGATGACCGAAACATCGTTCGTATGGCAAAATAAAATACTTTTAAAGGGTCTAATGAGCTGAGAAAAGAATATTTTGGTGAAAACAACCCTTCAGCAATCTCAGCACGCACTATTCGAAGACGTTTGGTAGAAGAAAAATTGCACGGTAGGATAGCAAGAAAGGTACCCATGTTGAAACTTTGCCACAGGCAAGCCCGGCTTGCATTTGCGAGAAAGTATGAAAACTGGACTGTGCGACAGTGGAAAAATGTACTTTTTTCTGACGAGATGAAATTAAATAGAGTATGTTCTGATGGAAAACGATATGTACGACGTCCCCCGAATACAGCATTTGACCCTAAGTACACGAAAATTACATTAAAGCACGGTGATGGAAATGTGAAAATTTGGGGGTGCTTTTCTGGACATGGCGTGGGACCTGTAAAGCTGATAGAAGGTAACATGGATCAGTTCCAATACAAAAATATACTGGAAGAAACAATGTTACCTTATGCTGAAGACGTTCTACCGGTTATTTGGACATTACAGCATGACAATGATCCAAAGCACACTGCACGCACCGTTAAGGAATTCCTCACAGCGCAATCAGTTTCTGTCTTAGACTGGCCAGCTAACAGCCCAGATCTAAACCCAATAGAGAATCTGTGGTTCGAAGTAAAGAAAAAGGTTTCAAATACAAAGTGTGGAAATTTAAGAGAGCTGTACGACGTTTTTTTAGAATAATGGAACTCTATTTCTCTTGCGAAATGTCAAAAATTAATAGAGTCAATGCCTCGCCGGTGTAAAGCAGTAATTAAAAGCCGTGGATATGCTATTGACTATTAATTTTAGGTAAAAATGTAAAAATTTCTTTTAAAATTTTCCTCACTACATATTATTGTGATTTTTTAAATGTGAGTGTCATACTAAACAATTTCCGGGCAGTTTAATAAATCGTTCTTAATTATTTGTCCAGCTTCAGTACTATTTGAATGTGTTACTTTGGTAAAATATATAAAATGTGTAAAAAATAGTTAGCGATTTTATTCTTTATTCCTAAGCTACGTTGCTCTATTCATGTGCGGCTATTTTATAACATAACTAGTTGCTTCTCAGAAGGTACAGATTTCTGTGTATGAGACGATTTAAATAAAAAACTTCTAGAACTTCAAATCGTTCTTAATTATATGACCACCACTGTATATTGGGGGCTGACAAATAGCCAGCAACACTTCGACCCAATGGGATCTTTTGTGTTTACCCCTACCTTGATGTTTCTTACTCTTTGAAGAAGTGGTTGATTAACGTGGTGATCCCACTGAGAGGAAGAAACCTATATTCCTCGGGTTTGGGATACGCATTCCCAAGGAGGCTCATACGCTTCGCTGCTAAGACGTCGCATTCACACAGTATGTGCTCCATAGTTTCCCTCCTTTTTTTTCCTTTATATAAGGTTTCTATACGTCACCATATCACAAGCCTAGATGAGCGATATTATTATTAAATACTCTGTTTCCTTACGGGAATGGGACGCATGACATCACACAATATTACCATGACACTTTTTTGTGAATGCAGGTGCTCCATCAATTTATTAGACATTATCACGTCTTGAAGATTCCTTTTGGAACATAGGCGCCTGCTTAGAAAGAGTATTAGGAAATTCGATTTTCTGTCAGTTTGGTACTTAAGTTTACCGGTTCGTGTTTTAAATTACAGTTCCGTGTCTCTTATGCGGTCCAGAACTTTTACACAAGGACTAGGCGGGCCACGTCTGCCGGATGAATGAAGTATTTTGGGAAAAGCTGTTACAGAATGGCAGCCCGTTAAAAGCCTCCTAGAAGCAGACCAAATTGCAGGTGGAGAGCGGAAATAGACTCATATACAAATATCTGGCCTACCCTGGCTCTAGACAGAAGGGAATAGAAATAAGGACCTTTGGGGGCCTTTGCAATGCAGTGGAGCATTACAGGCTAATTTCTGCAAGTTTGGTTCTTTGAGAGGACATAGTCCTTTACATTTCCTGTCAGTTTGGTACTCTGAGGGGACATAATATTTAACATTTTCTGCCAAGTACATAATCCTTTAGATTTTCTGCTAGTTTGGTACTTCAAGGTTACAACATGGTACGTTGATTAGTATACCTACTTACCTAGTAGCATTAGGTCCGACCGCGTTCTCAGCTATACACAGCACAGCGTGCAGATTGACAGTGGGTCGAGCTCGGACTGCGGCCGCGAAGGCGGATAGCACGCCGGCTGCACCGCCGCAGTCTCCTTTCATACCTACCATCGATGTCTGGAATTATGGACAATACATTTAGTGGTGGCTTACACTCGAAATCTAGGGCGCAGCAACGATTAGTCCGCTACTGCCTGCCCTGGGCCCTTCTTCCCTGAATCTTTCCTCCCAGTATCAGTATCCAACTCAGACTGTGCGGCTTTCTATAGGTGGCCGAAGAAAGTCATTTATATGTCGTTGATAACCCGTCATCTTTAGAACTTTTCGTTGGAAGTGAAGTTGGCCCATGGGATCTTACTTTAATAGGCTTAAAGTATGTACAGTCGGCAAGCCGTAGAGTTCTATAATAAATATTATTGAAATGTTTTCATTCTAATTGTCTAATAAATGAAGAGTTAAAAGACTTTAACCATCAAGTAGAGCAGGCCTTTAGAATTTTAACTTTATTTATTTATATTTGAAATTTGTTTAGCACCACCCATGATACGGGGGTTATGGTTAGGTAGCTCCTGCGAACGCGAGTTCAAGACAGTCCCCCCAATTTAAAATCATTCTAACCAATTTTGGAGCTTTATGGTAGATCTGCAATTATACAAATACAAATATATTTATTAAAATTCATACATAATAAACTAAGCACTAAATATTAAAGAGAACAAAAATAACACATATGCCTGAACTAGGTATTCCTGTATCTCAGGCGAAAAAGGACTTACATAATCTTATAAATAAATTAAAACAACTGTTATTAACTGTTGTTGTTGTGTTTTATTATGTTCCTTAACTATACATACCCTACCCTAGCTTTAATACTAAGACCGCCGGTATCGTATATACCGCCCATACCGCGCGCCTTCAGCTCCTCCCCGCGGATCACGGGGGACGGGGGCAGGTCTAGCTCTGTTGCTACTTGTTGTACTTACCCTGGCTTTGATACTAAGACCGCCCGTATCATAGACGATCCCCTTCCCGACCCAGGCGACAGTCTCCGCGGCGCCCACGTCGTGGGACAGCACCACTAGAGCAGGGGGTGAGGCGGCCGCGCGCCCCACGCCGTATATACCGCCCATACCGCGCGCCTTCAGCTCCTCCCCGCGGATCACGGTGGGAGGCGGCAGGTCTAGCTCTGTTGCTACTTGTTGGGCTTCCTGTATTATATAAACAGAGTTTTGTTACAAGAAAAAACCGGTCAAGTGCGAGACGGAGTCTTGCTTGAAGGGTTCCGTCCGACTATCTGTCTGTTACCAGGCTGTATCTCATGAACCGCGATAGCTAGACAGTTGCAATTTTGAGAGTTGTGTTTTTCTTGCCGCTATAACAACAAAAACTAAAAACAGAATATAATGGTCCGACTCGCACTAAGCCGCTTTTAGGGTTCCGTACCTCAAAAGGTAAAAAAAGAACCCTTATACTATTTTTAAATCGAGAATAATGAACCAAAGCGTGGCATAAGTTATTGGACAATTTTTTATAGAAAACATGTGGGCAAAAATAATCTGTGATGAAACTTAGTATGAGGTGAGGATACATTGATCCCGATATTCCCACGTGATCAGGACCTACGCAAGTAAAACCGCGAGGTGTAGCTAGTCTAATATAAATGAAATTAAAAACATATCCTTACCTCAATAAACTGATCGACGTTCATAATATTAGCGGGCGTGTCAGTGATACGTGCCGCACGACGCGTGTTGTCTGACAACGCTTGCAGAGTGGACAGCTCCTCTAGGGACAGTTGTCCGTCTGTCAGCACCGGGTCTAGGGGAGCCTCGTCTTCTGTCTCACCATCTAGGAAGGACACTGATCAAGTTATAATTTATGACATAATTTATTCTAATTATAAGAGTTGGGAATAGCGGTTTTAGCCGCGCTATAGTGAGCGCACGCCTAGCCGCACCGCACGCGCCGCAGTCACCGTTTGTATGCGCGCAGCGCCGGGTTGGTGACGTCATCAGCATCGGCCTTGGGGATTTCCTTCGCTGCGGCGACTGCGACGCGTGCGGTGCGGGTAGGTGTGCGCTCACCCTTACTCTTATATAAAGCTGAAGAGTTTGTTTGTTATCAAGAATTGAGGTCATAAACCGATAGTATTACTAATAAGTAATACTATAGGTTTATACTAAAATATAGACAGATCATTTTTTAGGAAAATTAACTTAAATTGGCTGGCGTGACTTTCTTATTTTCCTTTCCGTTTTTTGAAAAATTCACTCTGTATATTAGATGTCAAAGTTTGTGTGTTAATATGTATGTTTGTTACTTAAAAACTACAGAACCATTTGAGTTGAGATAAAATTCTGTATGTAAATAGATAGTAACTCTATTTGTACAACACACAAGAAACATACATAAAAAATGGGTGCCTGTACTTATGTACGCGCGTGAGAAGTTATACGTCCGTTTGTCGGTTTGTCCATCCGTCCGCCTGATAATATTTATTTTGCGCCTTCAACCTGTTAATTTAGTGTTACAATGATGCGCGCTCATGTTAAAATTTAACTCTCGCAGCTTCGACCTGTTTTAATTTTGGGTTACGCAGCTGCAACATGTGACTTTTGTGTTACAGATGCGCGCGGATCTTAAAGAAGTATAACTTTAAAAACGAAAAGCTTATTGATTAAAAATATCTATATAGATAGCTGGAAATCTGGAATCTAGAGTAACAAAGAGGCTACTTTTATCCCCATAAGATTGATGTCAAGCTAATGTGACTAACCTTGTTTATTGTCCTCACTGGCCAATAAAATTTCCACGGTGAGTGTAGTGTTGGCCGGAGTGGGTGGGGCGGCCAAAGGTGTGGGTGGGGCTGACGATCGAGCCTGGTATAGCGGGAAGGACCGGGATATTGCGCCTACTGACGCGTATACGTCGCGTTTACGGCATACCAGCTGCAAATATATCATATAATGTTGAATTAATTTGATTTGTCATACAATAGTATTGGCCAGATGGTGTGGCTAATAGTGTGGATGGTGTGGCTAATTATAATAGTGTGATTGGGGCAGATGATCGAGCCTGGTACAGCAGGCTGGATAAAGATAAATCGTGTTTTCGGTATACTAACTACCAATATATCATAATATAATTATGAATTAATTTGATTATTAATACAATAGTATTGGCCAGATTGGGTGGTGTGGCTAATAGTGTGGATGGTGAGGCTAATTATAATAGTGTGATTGGGGCAGATGATCGAGCCTGGTACAGCAGGCTGGATAAAGATAAATCGTGTTTTCGGTATACTAACTACCAATATATCATAATATAATTATGAATTAATTTGATTATTAATACAATAGTATTGGCCAGATTGGGTGGTGTGGCTAATAGTGTGGATGGTGTGGCTAATTATAATAGTGTGATTGGGGCAGATAATCGAGTCTGGTACAGCAGGCTGGATAAAGATAAATCGTGTTTTCGGTATACTAACTACCAATATATCATAATATAATTATGAATTAATTTGATTATTAATACAATAGTATTGGCCAGATTGGGTGGTGTGGCTAATAGTGTGGATGGTGTGGCTAATTATAATTGTGTGAGTGGGGCTGATGATCGAGCCTGGTACAGCAGGCTGGATAAAGATAAATCGTGTTTACGGCATACTAACTACCAATATATCATATAATTATGAATGAATTTGATTTGTGATACAATAGTATTGGCCAGAGTGGCCAATGGTGTGGGTGGGGTGGGAACTGAGCCTGTTACAGCGGGATGGACTAGGATATAAGAATTTTAGAGGGTAAACACCACAAGGGAGCCCCACACATCCTAAGACAGAGCATAAGACTAGGTTTATTTGTAACCAAAGAATATTACACATTGTGTGGCAACAAAAAGGAACTCGACTTAGCATAAAGTGCTGATTTTCAGCCGATTTTCCTGAAAAGAGTAGTTGAAGAATACACAACATAAATAATGAACCATAAGATTCATTTCTTGGTGATAGGTATGTCTGTAGGAATTATGATTGATCTTACCACGACTCTCTCGACGGCTCGAGCATGTTGCCTTAACAGCTTGTGTAACGCGTGTGGTCGAGCAGGGGCGGCGTGACGCGACGCACGCGCGGGGAGCGAGGCGAGCGTCGCGGCGCGTGGCCACAGCTCGACTGCTTCACCGGCGGCTGAACTCACGCAGGTTAGCCCTCGCCGCCATGTCTACCAAATATAGAAACTACATGAAGGTGATGTCGATGTAATGGCTAATCAAATGCAATTTTGTTTTAGTCTACTCTCTTACAAATATGTCTGTGTTAATATGTCTAAATCTTACATATTGTTTTTACTCAGCTCGGGCCCATAAACAGCTGTTTAGCCATTGATGATGATGGTTTTTACTCACTATTAATTGCACTCTAGGCCAAAAGATGGAATAGAATATCTTAAGGATTTGTGATACAGTATATTATAGCGCTTAAGCCATTTTAATGCGCTTGGATTTAGCAGGTCTACAGTTAATTGATTGAGATGACATTTAAGTTTTTATTTGCAAGTTCTGCAACACTAATTTTTTCCTGTACTGTGTTGTGTTCGTGGCCTACATCATTTCTTATAATTCTTATAAACCAGGGTGCATTTGATATTGACTTTAGGATGGAGATTTAAAGTTTTTGTATTATGTTAACATTACTTTACACACACTACAGATGACCCAGTTGGCACAATGGTCACCATGCTGGACTGCCAAATACAGGGTTGCGTCGTTCGATTCCTGCCTCAGATAAGTATTAATGCTACAATATTTGTCTGTGGTCTGGTTGTTTCCATGTTTTAAGTATTACAAAAAAAAAGTATATATCAGTAGTATATCCGTTGTCTAGCACCCCAAAAAACAAGTCTAGTTACTTAGCTGGGGGCTAGGCGGCGATGTGTGGAATGTCCTGCAATATTTATTTTATTATTTACTTGCCTATTATTACTTTTTTATGCAGTACTCTAGAGTTTAATATGTTCGTATTGGTTTGACATTTGGGACTCAACAAATATTGTAAGAAATTTCTCACCTCTTCCGAAACTCTCGGTTCAAGTTTACACTTGACATCATCCCATGTAAGTGCATTGAGGTGCACTGCCTGCCCGACAATGAAGACAGGGCTCTGTTCAGGATCTGAAGCTGTTACGCCCCATTGGAACTTTATATTCACTGCTATGGTTGACATCCTGCAAACTGAGAAGGTGGAATATCATACAAAGAAATACACAATATTCTTTGTAGAAATTGATAGCAATGTCATTTGGTTTTTTGTTTATTCCCTTTGAAGAGAATGGCAAAGTGCTGTTGGCCTATACAGCCTCTTCTGACATATTATTTTTTCCTTCTTTCTAGTTTTATGTTTTTAGGTTTGTTTGTTGATCTGGGGTTTAAGTATTACAATACAATATTCATAATTATTTCTATGGTTATTATAGCTAGGTTTGAGAATTTTAATACTTACCTTGATTTGACAAACTCACAAGCACAGCTCACAAGCCAGTCTATCAGGCAAAGAAAATAACAAATCTGATATCTAACCTACCTAATTAAAAACACAAAACTTCTTTGTTAAAATTCAATCAACCTAAATGAAGCAATCTACATTCCTTTACGTCAATAGTACCTACAGTCAAATGAAAGTTAATTAACATAAAGATAAGCAACGTTATTTGATAAATTGGTTAGAAGTTATTTTAATTACCTGCCACATAAGTTGGTTTAAATACGCATAAATACGTATTGAATGTCCTTAAAATCAACATGATTATTCTGTTGGCATTACATAACCTAAAGTTTGCTAACGCGTAGAAAATAAACAATATTCTTATCTTGACGAATCGGGACCAACTAAATTGGAGCGCTTGCTAGTTGATTTGAAATCGAAAAATGCTTACTCACCTTTTGTAAATGTTCACAGGAATAAAGTTATGACTTTCGAATTGATTGCGTAGACATTGATTTTAAATCGGTGTAATAATATGAGAAACAATTGACGATTCAGTACATACCTAAATTACTTTATTTTTTGGAGAAAATAATAACAACGTCGACAACGCAAAGTTTTTTTTAAGTTTGATATTTTTTTCTTAAATTTCTTGCAAAACCCCCGAAAGAACAGGCAAAAGACTTCTAACCCATACAGCCAGATCTAAGGAATTTAGTTGTTTTTTTTAATTTTGGGTCTACTCGCTAATTTGCCAGTTTCAAGTACCTACCTACCTTCTTTTCTTCCGTCTTTTTGGTAAAACCAACAATGATTTGTATTCAAAACTTCGGCATAGAGTTATAAGATAACATGGGGCCGTGTCCGGGTCGGGCCGAGTCCGGGTCTTACCACGATCAACCTATCCGTGCTGCACGTTAAAATAACAACGGATGCCGCCGCCGAAGGGAGATGCGGCGGATCCGTGTCCTGTCCGGGCCACGTACACGGCTGGGCCCGGTCTAATGAGAAACATCCCTTAGTGGATAAGTTTGTACAGTATGGGTCATAAGTAGGTACCTAAATGATCAGTTTGCTACACTAATACTATCAACAAGTATTGGACTTACGATCTTCTTCTAAAAGACGTTACCCGAGAGGTAAGCCGCCACCCGCTACACCGTTACGTTGTTATAATGTTCAAATAGTGTTGCACAAGATTGTAAACGTTACGATGGGCAGAGACATTTGACCGTGGATTGTACAGTCACTGTCACTGTTACCAATTAGCTGAACCCCACGTGACCCAGAGCTCATTCGCATATCTGTAAAAAATATAGTTTAAACCTATTTTGTAAAGAAAATGATATTGTTTATTGTATTGTAAAGTATATTGTTAAAAAAAAAACAGAATCGGCTAACATTACTTTACAACCTTACGGATTTGCGAGTGAGCTTTAGGTCACGTGGGGTTCAGCTAATTGGTAATGTGACTGTACCTAGCTATAAGGTAAGTACACAATGAAACACAAAAATAGTTTTTAACATTATATTTTAAAATTAGCTAGGATTCAAAACCATAACATAATGCCAATTATAAAATTAGCTTAGCTTTATTTAAAAATTCACAAATACCTCTCTATAATACATACGATTTGTAAAAAACACAAATATTTTTCAAAATGATGCGGTGCAGCAAGGCAAAAATCAAGAAACAAACAACTTTTTTTTTAATATTTACTATTAAAATTTATTAATTTTAACAATTTTTGTTAGGTCTATGGAAGCGCAACACGTAGGTAATTTATTAACATTTTACATTGACATTTTTTTATTTAGGACACTACACCGCTATGAAAATATGTTTATATTACCCATAAAGTTATTTTTTAATGTTAAAATTCATTGGAAACAATACGAGAGAACATTTTTCTAGCTGTATTATTATGGTCTCCCCGAAACAAAAATAAAAAACACCAGTAAACTACATCTAGCCTTCATAAAGAGCTACGTTTCACTAGCCACGTTAATTTAATATCATTATTAGTTAGTATAGTTTCCGGCATGAATCTTGAGCGCTAACCGAACCAAAAGCCTATTGCCTGCGTCGCTCCTGTCACGCACACAGACGTATTTGCTATAGTTCATTTGCGTATGTGTGTGTACGATAGACAAACGATGTGTACGTAGGACGCATGGTGTAAAACAAGTTGTTCAAACTGTATGCGGCTATGTTCCGCTGGCTTATTATTTCTTTTAGAGCCGCGGTTTGCCGTGCTCCCGCTAAAAGATAAGCCCTCGGATATTTTCATAAGGGGCGTACGCTTTTTTTTTTCTAAACTATTTTTTTTTTTTAGATAAATGGCGCGTTTGAACTATAAACTCTGGTTACGTAAATGAAGTAAGTATATTTACCTATGAGTTTCTACCATTACAAATTGAATTTTTTACTGGTTAAAGACATATCTTAGTATTTTTATCATATTTTACTATCTATCGACAAATGAAATTAGCCTTTTTTTAATTCGTTCGTTGACAGTCGAGTGAGACTCGGACTCAAGATTAGCGCCGGTATATACATTTTAAACATTTAACACCAAGAATCTCGAGCGCTGAGTTCTATTTGCGTTCAAGATTCGTGACGCTAAGTAGAAATTAGTATTAAACTAAGTTTTAATTGATTTATCTCTCTTTTTTGTCTTTAGGTTAATTATCTTTTTAATTTGTCCTTTGTCTTAATATCTAGAAGAAAGAAAAAATTCAGAATATTTAACATGAAAAATATTACATGCCATTTTACAACTTCTAATTAAACAAGGCTTGTATTATGAGAACTTAAATCTTGTTTATAGCCAACCCAACGCTCTGCTGTTTCACCCGCGGGTTTTTTTTATCCAAATATTAATTTTGATAAAAATATTCTCGATGTATCAACGTATCTTCATGCCAACGTTTCATCATAATCGGTCCAGTAGTTTCGGAGCGACAATCACGAACAAACACAAAAAAACTTTCGTAATATTTGTAATATTGAAATGACATTTAGTACTATGAAATGGTTCTATGCTTTGTCCAGGATATGATAGCTAAATACAGGATGATTTAATTACATTTAGACAATTACTTATCACTTGCCCTCTATGCTTCATACGCTATTGATTCGCTAGAGACAGAAAGGTGAAAATCAATCACTTTTAGTTTTTGCTAACCGACTTCAAAAAAAGGAGGAGGTTCTCAATTCGGATGTATGTATGTTTTTTTTTTTATATTTTTTATTTATTTATATGGATGTTCGCGCATATCTTCTTTGTTTATCAACCGATTTTGATAGATCTTTTTTTTTAAATCGGGCACGCATCTCCTTTCAACATTTTTATTTTAGCTATCTCTTAAATTTTAGGATATTAGCCCTGAAGGCCCATGTAAAATAATCATCCTGTAAGAAAATATTAAACGACACCGCACATAGCGCCATCTAGCTCCACGCTACAAGATTTTGGACTGGTTCTAGATATAGGGTGTCAAAACAATACTTATTAAAAATACCTTTTTCTTTGCAACATACTTATTAATTGAACCACAAAACAAATATCTGTAGATTGTATAAATATTTTTAACATGGCAGGAATCGAACTTGCAACCTTCTTCTCACAGAAGGCATCAGATTTAAAAAGTGCGACTGGGGCATTATATTTGGCTGAAGGAGGCAGTAATTTTTTTCAAATATTTAACAGTAAATGGCATTAAAATGTAGGTAACTAAATGTTATTACAACATAAAAAAAATAATCTCTATTTCATTATTATTAAGAAACAACCAAAAACCCGTATATAAATTTAAAAAAAAAAAAACGTAAATTGAACGCTAAACTGCAAGGCTTTTGATCATAATTAAATGCCTATCGCCTATAATTAAAAAAAAAAACGATGAAATTGTAGTTGTAGTTAGAAGTCGATTAAAAACTAAGAATTATTGCTTGGAAATGTTTAGTTTTTGCCAAAAAAAAATTCAAAGGGGTTGTATAATTTTGGCATAGTTGCGCCAGTCATTTTCGTTTTTATTTAGTAGCGCGGTCACCTTACAAACTTATGTTACAAAATCTCTCTTTTACTTGTATATTAAACAAAACAAATCTTATGTTCTTTTACTTTGACATGACATCTCTAGTCCTCTCAGCGTTAAAAACAACATTTTTCAAGCAATAAATAACAAATTTAACATGCTGGTCCAGTTTATCTACTATACAGGGTGAATTTTTTATGTGGGCCTTCAGGGCTATATCCTAAACTATAAGAGATAGCGAAAAATGCGGTTTTTGAAAAAGTCATTACCCTAGCCGGGAATCGAGCCTGTTGATTTTGCAAAAAAAAATATAGTGTCGATAGTGTTGCTGAAAGAGATCAATTCTTGGAAACAAACATAGTCTTGCAAATTATCTATCTCTTATGGTTTAAGATATAGCCCCGAAGGCCCACATAAAAAATTCACCCTGTATATATGTGGTACCCGGTCTACCAAAGTGTAATAGGCGACAGGCGTTAGGCGATCTAGGACCTTAATACAACAACTCCTGCGCATTGAGAGAGATAGTTCTAAATATTTAGATACGGTAGTATACTTTCAAATCACCAACCAACACCGGTTATAACAAATCACTGCACACTCCAAATTATTTAAAAAAACATCGACTATAGAGGCCCTACCACAAGTTGTTAATGTTTCGATCTAGCCTACAGATAGCGTCTTCAAACAGTACCTCTAAAAAGTATGAGACAGAAGCTATCATTCACGGCTTGCTTATGAACTTGCTAAGAAGTGTGAGACAGAAGCTATCTGTCTCGGCTTACTTATTGGCAGATTGTGAACATTTCAGCTTTGTCTGAGTTATTTATCATTTGTTTTAGGCTTAGCATATGCTGAGTCTGTTTCTTTTCCATACCTATTAGTTTATTTACTGTATAAAAAATGTAATTTAATGGCAATAAACGATTATTTATTCATTTTTATTTATTAATTTAATAAATTTTACAATATAACTAGCTTTTACAGGCTTTGTCAGCGTAAGAGTTAAATTTTCTAAAATCTTCGATTAGCAGATGCTACGTCTATAGCTATTCGTATGGCAAATAGCCCGATCCTTTCCCCACGAGTTTCTTGTGCCTTCTTCTCATTGGTGGGTGCGTTTTGAAGGCAATCATCCTAACTTAATTTTTAAGACGTTTCAAAGTGATGTCATGCAAATTGTATGATTCCAAATGAAAAAAGAATTTTGATTTGATATGTCCATTATTAGCTTGCGCTGGGTTGATATATTCGATTAGTCAGTTAGTCAGGAATTAAATATATAAATTCATAGAAAAACGAATGTCATTTTGGTTCCAAATAAAAAAAAAGTCTATTCGCATTCAAGAGAAATACTCAACACGTTAAGATTGATCGAAACTTTAGACGACTTGTGGCATGCCCTCAAGGAAAGGGATCAACATATATCATTATTTTTTATGTAAAAAAATCATTAACGTGTTAAATTAAATAAACCGCTATATACAAATAATACTAATCATCTAGCAACAACATCGATTTACCTTAGGCTTAGAAAACGTATCTTACAAGGGTCCGCGCAAACCGGCGATAAAAGTCGCAATATAGATGGCGCTGTTCTTAAGAGTGGTAAAATTCAGGACAATATGATCTTTGATGTTCCGATTAAAATCTTAATTTTCGATGAAAATCCAGAGGTAATCCGGTCGACTATATTTTTTACGAAAAATCAAGATGGCGTCAAGGGACAATGCCAATAACTTTAGTGGCCCTTTGAGGGTCTTGGCCGTAAGCAACTTTGGCCAGTCCTTAATAGCGCCATTTATTAAGCGATTCGGAACTACATAGTTTATAAAACAATACGAATTTTTAGAAAAAAATACGCGACTTCTTTTTTAAAAAAAAAAGGGTAAATTTTGCGACTTCTAACGCCGGTTTGCACAGAGCTTAATGCTTAAGCGAACATTTCACAAGAGTCTGCAGACACGACGGACTTTTGTCCGCGGACAATTTGACTTACAAGTTTTACGTCATATAGTTATCAAGGGTTTTCTGGACATTTAACGTAATTAAGGCTAAAAGTTTTTTCACGGACAAAAGTCCTTCGTCTGAGCAGACATTGAAGCATAGAATTGTTAGTTTTGTACCAAGAACAAGAAGATAAGACATTTTTAATTTGAAAAGGCACCAGAGACAATAATTTCCATAAACAAAAGATTTACTTTTGAGACTGTAAAATTAATCTTTAGATTAGTCGTGTCATAGATGAACAATAGAAGTAGAACACTGCCCATACAAAACAGTATTTATACGTCCATTTTAATGACGTCATCTGTTAGAAATCAAAAGAATTAAAGAACTTAAAACATTTTTGTTTGGGATTTTCTCAGTTTTAAATGAATATTTTATCTTTATTGGTTTTATTATTATACAGTTTATACCTCTTACATCTAGATGGCGCCACCACTGTGTTATTATCCTAGTGGTGGCGCCATCTAGATGTAAGAGGTATAAACAGTAAAATAGCAGTAGCACCATTTATATTAGAGAGTTTTTTATAGGTTGTTTTAGGTAATAATCTATAAACATACCAATCTTTCTTTAAGGTCGTGCTAATCTCTTAAGACTTTCAACCTTAAGACGAAAGGGTACCGGGGGCTTTCTCCATACAAACTATTACAAACGTAGTCGACTGTTTTCTCCTTGGAAAATGACACTAGAGCAAATATTTTTGGTGCATAAAACTTATAATAACTGCCATGACCATGCCTCTATTTTTTTTTTAAATTTTAATTTTATTAATTTTAATTTCTATGATAATTAGAAAATGAAAAAAAAAACAAAACATAGGGGAATGGCAGTTATAGGTTTTATGGCACAAAATATTTGTGCTAGTGTCATTATCCAGGGTCATTAGTGTCATTAACAGTCGACTTCGTTTGTATGGAGAGAGCGCAGATACCCTTTCACATTAAATAATGCAAGAAAATCAGCGTCAAAAAGTACAAAATATTTCAAAGTTATCTTTATGACTAATTTTCAAAATTTTGTTGGTTTCATTATTTCGCCATTTTGTATGGGCGGTGTTTCTCCAAATATGTCTATATTCGTCTATGATCATACCAATCTGTCAAAACTTTAAGTAATATAAGAAACAGCACCAAAATGTTCTATTAAAAATATTTCTTTAAGATTAATGTCTTTCAAAAAAACCCGTGTTATATTTCTATGCTTCTTTCTTCATACTTAATATTTATATTAACGATAGCTACATAATTGTTTTACTATTTAATTGACGAATTAATGCATTCGCTAAGTTGAAAAACCAAATATTTCCCTTCACTAATAACATGGCCCTGGATCTTTTGACGACGCGAGTTTTGTGACTTACCATCAGGCAGCTAGTGGTCAAACGATGACATATCATTAGAGAAAAAAAAAGTAATTCTACGATCCAGGGCCTTAATTAATTAAAAAAAAACATTAAAAAAAAACAAACTAATTTACATATCACTTTCACAGCCACGAATACTCTAATGACAACAACTTTTAGAAGATATAACAATTTTAATTATCTTAGGCTAAGATCTGCACTCAGAAACGCTCCTAAGCGAAACATTAGTTAAGTAGGGTGCGTTTCCACTGACGCGGAGTGGAGAGGAGCGGATTGTGAATTGACCAATCACAGAGCTTACTGATGCGTAGTGTGGAAATTTCGAGCACTGTGATTGGCCAATTGTAGGTCCGCACAGTCCCCTAAACAAGATTGTTTTCCATTATCACCAATATCACCAATCGACAGATTTCCAAAATTCTCGTGTCGCGTTGTAAGTTGCAAAATTCCACCTAAACTGATTTGACCTAAAACTAGGCTGAACTGATTTGTATGATTTTTTGTGTATATTCGTTAGGTCTGAGAATCGAACACTGTTCTATTTATTTATTTTTCCTTTATATATTTTTTGTAAATGGCAAAACAACGTTTTGCCGGGATGGCTAGTTTTTGTATGAAATTGGCATAAGCCAACGAAAAGTCACGTGGTCTTGCTTGTTAGAGAAAAAAAAAACATTTATTTCAGGCTACGAAGGCCCATAGATACATACCTTCACTACATAGTCACTACATAGTATAAAACAAAGTCGCTTTTTCTGTCCCTATATCCCTATGTATGCTTAAATCTTTAAAACTACGCAACGGATTTTGATGCCGTTAAGGGGGTAGCTCCGCGTCAGTGGAAACGCACCCAACTCTTTCTGCCACATTTTCAAGACAAATCATTCCTTAACTAAATCATCACTAAGGAAGGTTTAAGAGTGCTAAAATTTACAATAAGTAAAAAAGTATGTAAAATGAAGTATAAGTAACAAAAAAAACTGTTCAATAATTCATACAATAATTATTCGAATACTGACATAATTCAATACGAAATAAAAAATAAAATTAATAAGAAATACTAAAGAAGTTATTCGTCAAAAAATAAATAAGTAACTTATTAAGATTTCATTTTTTTTTAAATATATTTTGGTCTAAATAAAAGATAGATAAAAATGGGAAAAGGACATAGGCAGTTTTATCCCAATACCGAACTTACCGTCGCCTATGTCTAAAATTTTAATTTTTGAACTAAAACTTCGAAACGACTAGAAATTTTCGTATTTAATTACCAAAATTGTATAATAAACTAGCTTCGTAGTGGTTGAATTTTCCAAAATCCCTTTTAGCGGATGCCTACGTCATAACAGCTATCTGTAATACCAAAAAGCCCAATCCTTACATAGGTTTGGCCTGTGTGTTGATATAACAGTCAGGTAGGACTTTGAATTTTCTATGTATTTGGATAAACAATTTTAGTTTTAGGCGACAGGTATTTGCTAATTGGAGAAACCCACTACCTTAAAAAATCGCACTGTGTCCAATTGTGCGCTATTAGGCAATCGAACAGCAAATCATTTTCACAACATACATATAGGTACATCCTACTTCATCTGTATGCATTTTTAGGCCAGTATCATTGCCTAGAAAATACTTATTTGATACGATTTTTCTCGTTACACACTAAAGTTATTTAAAACAGGATATTTAAACATATTTTTTTCTTCCGTCTCGTAAACAAGGCGCTTGCAACAGTGACAAACAATCGATATTATCAAAAAATATAGTTAATATCTCGTTTTAAATAACTTTAGCAGTCAATATAACCTTCTAAGTTACAATTCTAAAGGACTATGCCTTAAAGTGTCCCAAAGTACACACAGTAATATGGCGTAAGCCATTTTCAAGGTATTAACGAGCACTTTATTTTATATTCATCATCATCATCATCAGCCGGTGTCAGTCCACTGCTGGACGTAGGCCTCTCCCAAGATACGCCATTGAGCCCGATCTTCGGCTCTTAGTTATGGGGGAATAATAATCCCACCCGGTGGAACAGACATATTTCGCCTCCAATAGTACGTTACGTGGTTTGTACTGTTTAATTAATTGTTAAGTTTATTTCAGACAAAGTCCACATTTTAGTAAGTAAAAAATAACATAAGTTGTAGGGTTAGTACACAATAATATATTTAGATAATGAGTATTTATTATTTTATTATTATTTACTATGTGAGTTCCATTACTTTCTTAGTGCGAGACGTAGTATTGAAGACTAGCCGCGCTCCACGGTTTCACCCACGTAATTTACGATCCCGTTAGAATATCGGGATCAAAAGTAGCTAATGTTATTCCTTATTAATCAATGTATCCTCATACCAAGTTTCATTGAATTCGGTCCAGTAGTTTCGAAGCCTGTTCGTTACAAATAAAAAAAATCCTCTTTGTAATATTAGTGTAAAGTATCTCGGTTCCACCGGGCAGATTTTATACCCCCATAATATAAAATGAAGTACTCATTAAGACCTTTCAAATAAGGTACGTTACATCACTGTCTGCCATTTGGGATGGCGTCCATAGTAAATGTGGCAATGTCCTTTTTCTTCAAATAGACACAAAATAACACTAACTTTTTTAAATAACTATTCTCAAAAACTCAACTCTTATTATACTTATTTAATTAACTTCGCTTATTTTAAGTCTAAAATTGGAATTTGTAACAAAAAAATCTAAAGTCCGAAACATATTAGAATGTATAGTTAATGGTCAGAAGTCCAGTGCCACCTCTAGTTAAAAATATATTCTGATTAATTGCTTGACTGATTTGATATTGCATCGACATCTAGCCACGAACCAAGCAACTATGCTTGTGTTATGCCAAACAGATACAATACTTTTTTTATCTATATGACAAACTAACAAAGAAAATCAAAAAATTTACAGACCATATGTCTGTAAAGTCGGTTTACAGACGATAACTTTATGTGATAATGTCATAAGAAAACATTGATGGAACCATAGCAACGTAATTTCGTTGCTATGGTTAACTTGTCAATAACATGACGTTGCTATGGAACAGGACGCATGACGTCAATTTTTTTGTGAATGCAGGTGTTCCATCAAAAAGTATAACACACACATAGACCGACACGACCCAGTTGGCACAATAGTCACCATGCCGGACTGCCAAACACAGGATTGCGGGTTCGATTCCCGCCTTAGGCAAATATTTATGCTTAGATATTTGTCTGTGGTCTGGTTGTTTCTATGTATATTATTTAAAAAAGAAAAGTACATAGTAATATCCGTTGTCTATCACCCATAACACAAGTCTAGTTACTAGATGGCGATGTGTGGAATACATATTTATATATATACATATTTCTTTTGACACTTTTATTTAGAGACATTAATCGTGTAAACTTAATGAGATAAGGAACTGCACTTTTCACCGCATACTATACATTGATAATGCAGAAATTGGTCACAGTGACTAATTCTGGCTACTTATGCCTTAGAAAAATCTCAGTAAATCCACAATTTAAAATCTGAATCCAATGAGAAAATTTTCAGTAAATCCACAATTAAAAAACTGGATCCAATGAGAAAAATATCAGTTTATTTACAATTTAAAATCTGGGTCCAATGAGAAATTTTTTAGTAAATCCACAATTAAAAAAACTGGATCCAATGACAAAAATCTCAATAGATGCACAATTTAAAATCTGGATCCAATGACAAAAATCTCAGTTGATCCACAATTTAAAATCTGGATCAAATAAAAAAATCTCAGTAAATCCACAATTTAAAATCTGGATCCAATAAAAAAAATCTCAGTAGATCCACAATTTAAAATCTGGATCCAATGAGAGAAACCTCAGTAGATCAATCCTGGATCTGGCCAATGGATCCTCTGAGAATGATCCAGAAGATGACGAGCTTCGATGTCCATCAGCTCGTCTATGGCTCTTTGGTGACTCGCTTACCTGATTTATTGCAGAAAACGTTCTATCGCAAATCGGGCACGTAAGCACACCACTTACAGAACTATACGAAATAATTACATAATATTTTAAAGTCAATTATTAGATGTAAAACTCGAAAGGCTAATACCTATAGCTATAGTAAAGCTGGCACTAAGCGAAGCTAACACAACCACGGCTAGCAGAGCCATTCGCACTGCGGTATACGCTGGAACAAAATATAAGTTTATTAGTTGACAAGGTTTTGATGGAGTTTTGACGTTTGTTTTTCAAATTTATAGAGATAAAATATATATCAAAATATTCTATCCAGGATCTATGTTGTATTGACAAACAATTCATAGCTGAAACCCCTGCTTTTCTTCCAAATCCCACTGCTTTCCCCCCCAATCCCAATGCTTTTTCCGCCATCCAACTCAATCCCACTGCTTTCCCCCCAATCCCAATGCTTTTTCCGCCATCCAACACAATCCCACTGCTTTTCCCCCCAATCCCAATGCTTTTTCCGCCATCCAACTCAATCCCACTGCTTTCCCCCCCAATCCCAATGCTTTTTCCGCCATCCAACTCAATCCCACTGCTTTTCCCTAAATCCCACTGCTTTCCCCGCCGTTCGTCTCACTGCTTCTTCTGCCATCCTACTACTTTCCTCCCCCCATCTCATTGCTTTCCCTCAAATCCTAATCCTTTACCTAAATCCCAATGCTTTCCCGCTGTGTTCTCACTCCATCTTATTTTACTTTCCCCCCAACCCAATGCTTTCCTTCGTCCCATTTCCGTCCCCAAAATCCTACTACTTTTTCTCCCGTCCCAGTGTTCTTCCTCTAAATCCCACTGCTTTCCCCCCGATTGGTTTTTCAGTTATCAGAAAAAAACCAGGAGTTATCAGGAAAAACCCATCGAGTTTAAAGAAATATTTTTGCATCTGATAGGCAAATTATTTAGGAAGGTTATTAAGGAATTTAGGCTAAGAAATTGAAAACTATTTCTTTAATTCTATATCGTCGTCGTAAGTTATTATAAACTTCGATGGGTGGCCAATTAGTAGTGTGCCAAAAATCTGTGTTTTCGTGAGCCCCTCCGTGCTTCGGAAGGCACGTTAAGCCGTTGGTCCCGGTTGCTACCTCTAGTAGCAGTCGTTAGATCAAGTTAGAGACCTTAAGGCGATCTGAAAACTCTAACAATAGGTGAGCCACACCAATATACGAGAAGAAGAAGATTATAAATTATCCTTACATATATAAACTGGAGACGTGGTCACCATATCCTCGGCGCTATATCCTCAGGGAAGCCGTTCTCGCGCGCCTTCCAATAATTATCGCTAAACACCCATGTCTCTTCGCCGTCTTCTGTTGTTTTCCTTTAAAAAGTTCAATAAATCTTTATATTTGATAGATGCAATAAAATGGTTATATTCTAGGCAGTATATTATATGATTAAGTATTTTGCATGAGGTATTATGAGAACAAGGTCCTTTCAAATAAAATAATGAATGAACAAAGATAATAAAAGACTAAAATGGAAATTGATGGTTTTGACGTGATAACGTCTATTAAATCGATGAACTACGGCAGCACTAACAAAAAAGGTGACGTTATCGCTCACGTTCCGCCCACGTTTCGTTATTGACAAGGTAATTTACAGACAACCATTTATTAAGTCTAAGTCTCGAGTCACAAGTCTTCATTATTTCATCAACTAGCAACCCGTCCCGGCTTCGCACGGCTATATTATGCATGTATTATACATTTAAACCTTCCTCTTGAATCACTCTATTTATATAAAAAAACCGCATCTAAATTCGTTGCGTAGTTTTAAAGATTTAAGCATACATAGGGATATAGAGACAAAGAAAGTGACTTTGTTTTATACTATGTAGTGATGTTTTCTTGACGTTATCACGTAAATTTATCGTCCGTAAACCGACTTTACATACAATACAATCATTTTTTTGTTGTTGTTATAGGTTAGTGTTTGACTATTATCTCACACGATGGTAAGTGACGATGCGGTCTAAGATGTAGCACGCTTTTTCAGACGATAACTTCCAGCAATCGTGATTTTTATTCAGACATTCACTAGTAAAAGTTATTATTATTCTAAAAGTTATGATGTTATAAGTTTATTATAAACGGTTTATCTACTATCTCGCATCTACCTAGACCGCCAAACGCTAATCTAGAAAAAAGCTAGAGTAAAAACTGTTCAAACGAGAAAACTTTATGAATATTTGTAAATGTTTTTGAGCCATTCACTAGATTATGAAATTCTCAATAATCTGAAGTCAATGTCTTAACCACAAATTAAACAAATTATTGTTTTATTGCCCGTCGGAAATTATTGATTTTGACTTCAGCGTGGTTCTAACGCACGAACGACCTTAAACACTCGTGGCTTAAAGATCTCTAAATACGCGGCTTTCGAGAGACGAGAGTGAAGGTAGGAATACGTTAGTGAAACGAGAACTTTTCCAACCCTTGCGGCGGCCTACGCATTCGCAATACGACTTAGGCCGGTTGGTGGTAAGAAGCCACGGCCGAAGTCTCCCACTAGGACATCGCTTCTTTAGCAGCATCCAGGGGTCACGTGCGGCAAATCTAAGGCTATATTATATCCCACAGACGCGAACAATATGAACCCCCAAAAGATGGGAAAAACCCCATGAGTTTCTAGTGCCTTCTTCTCATTGGTGGGCGCGTTCCGAAGGCACAAATCCTAACTTAGTTTTAAGACGTTAACATTAAAGGCAAATTGTGTGATTCCAAATGTTTTTTTTTTAGTTTTGGGTCTAAACTCTGTGTCTAATTTGATATGGCGTCTAGTCTCAGCTTACACTAGCAGCCGCTACATGGCGCCGGTAACTCGGCCATGTCATGTCCATTAACAAGTCCAAATTTCTTATAAAGCATAAATTGTGTGGTAAGGCTTACTATGATACTTCGTCGTACCTTAATGATAAGAACCCATGGATGTGACTTTAATTGCTCCATTTCAAATAATACCTTCAAATACTTGTAATATTCACCTTTGTGAGCGTGATGACATGAAAAAAAACCCCATGAGTTTCTTGTGCCTTCTTCTCTTTGGTGGGCGCGTTCCGAAGGCACACATACTAATTTAGTTTTTAAGACGTTTAAATGTGATTCCGTACAAATGTATGATTCCAACCCCCGAATACTGAAAGGCTACTTAATCTTAAGTGGCGCTTAAATTTAAATTTAAGTGTAGACTTTAATAGAAAGAATACAATTAACGTCAATTTAAACGCCACTTAGGATTAAGAAGCCCTTTCAGTATTCGGGGGTTTATGAATAAAAATGTTGAATTTTGTTTCTAAACTGTGTCCATTGATATGGCGCCTAAAGTCTCAGCTTACACTAGCAGATGGCGCTAGTAGCTCGGGTATGATAGTTACCTGAACCAAGCTGGCGTATGATGTGCACTATCCCGTCTCCGCTCGCGCTGCGCCTGCTCCAGCTCGTGTTTCAACGTCTCCGCTGTGTCAACGTCACCTTCCTCTAACGCGCGTTGATCCGGCCTGAACGATATCATAGATTTTAATACATTGGGAACACGATTTCATAGATTTTTCATTGATTAGAAACAATTTTGATCCGGCTCGAAGGACCATAAAAAGTCAGACGTGTTACGAACACCAAAATTACCCGCGTATGATCAATCACTACCGTAGAATTGCAGATCCACCGTAGAGTTCTAAAATTACTATAATTGGAATGTTTTTATTCTAAAAATATTTATCTTATAAATTCATGAGTTGAAAGACTTAAATTTAACTAGAGCAAGACCTTAGAATCTTGCTCGAGTTGAAAACATTTTCACACAAACTCTACGTTGGATCTGCGACTGCAATTCTGACTCCCACCTTACGTGGGAGACAAACTTCGTTCACTTACGGGAAGAAAATCAACATTACAACCCTGTAAAAGTACCAAAAGTTTAAGCTTATTGCAATATACAATCAACGTTCAACAGTCCATCTTAACGTTTATAATCCTGTGCAGCACTATTTGAACATTATAACAACGTAACCTGTGGATCGAACCCACGTCGGTTGGTGTAGCGGGTGGCCCCTTATACCACTCACACAACTAAACACATAGCTAATTTATGTTGAAAATAATAACCACACTGAGTACTTTTAATTCAAGTATTTATGTTTGTGTTTAACGTCTATTAGAAGAAGGTCGTAAGTCCAATACTTAAGTATTATTGTAGAAAACTGGTAGTGTACTTATGACGCATACTCATAACAGAGTGGACCTTACCTGAATCTAGTGTCAGTATGTGGAAGCACCTCCTTCATGCCAGGCTCCATCTCGTTGAGTTCCATCGCGAACCGGGTGAATCCGTAGTACATGTCGTGTTCCGGCGGCATCGCACCTAAATTAAAATAAATACAATAATTATTACAATTGGTTCGTGCGTTATACAAAAATAATTGCAAAGGCTTCTGCTGTCTGGTGGCCGCAAAGTTTAACTGCATGAAAAGGATTTTTTTACGCTTTAGGTGTTTCACCCGCGTGAGTCCCGATTTCGTGGGCATATCGTGATAAAAGTACGAAGACCTGGATAAACCCTGTGTGTTAATCCAGGTCTCCAGCTATTTACATACAGAGTTTCATCGCAATCGGACCAGTAGTTTTTGCATGAAGGAGAAACAAACATACACACAAACTTACACATTTATAATATTAGTAGGATAAGTAGGAAGTAGGATATCGTACTTATCCTACTAATATTATAAATGTGTAAGTTTAGTAGTAAATGTGGACATATTTCCACTGGGTATATACTTGGTCACCACACTCATAATGCCACTCACAATCAATCACATATAATAGCTAATATTTCCAGTGGTTCCACATACCTGGTCTCCAGAGACACCTGGCAGCGGGCGGGTCTCCAGCATACAGGGCTTCAGACCACCGCCCTGCGAGCCGCAGCCTCGTCCCTCGCCCCCCAGCTACCGCGCCGCGTATCTCATGCCTACTTTGGGACCAGGAACTTGCCTAAAAACAATATGAATCAATTAAAACCAAGAGTTTAGTGGACGAGTGAAGGTCTGGTGGAAATATGCACAAGGGTTTCTTCTACGATAACTTGAGTATCGATGCTCTGATCTTCATTATATTTTTGGAACTCATGTTACTTATAAATAAGAGCATCTCCACGCGGCATCTTTTCCAAGGCTGGCAGTTTCCTCGCTGAATAGCCAGGTTCACCCAATGTTTTGAAGTTCTTCAGCAGGATCGGTCGGAAAATTACGGTGATAGGGGGATGGAAGGTATGAAAGGTAGTGCGAGGTCTCTGATAGGGGTTATCTTTTAGTTAGATCATTTCCATTATAAGTGTTTGTCGCAACAAAAAAGGTTTTTTTCTACAAATGTTAGGTTAGCGTTTGACCACTATCACACCTTATGGTAGGTGCGGTCTAAGATTTATTTAGAAGCCCAAGGAAAAGGGAAACAAGAAGTTATCGAGTGAACTTAAAAAAAATTGGTCAGAGAGGATATAGGAGAAAAAAGAGTGAAGATCTCCACTCCACCTTATTTCTCGTCAAGTCCTTGGACGAGGAATAGAGTGAGAGAACTGATGGCCGTTAGGGCCGAAAAGTCCTAGACTGGAGATGGACGGACGACTTAATTAAGGTCGCGGGAAGTCGTTGGACGCAGAGAGCATGCGACCGATCGCTCTGGATGTCTTTGGGGGAGGCCTATGTTTAGCAGTAGACTGGTTGTAGCTGATTTGATGATGGTGATGATGTAATGCATCATATAGCGGGGAAAGAGAATAAAGAAGTAGTTATACTGACCTTAATAAAGCTGAGTTTACATGTAATGTCAGTGCCTAGACATGTGATGTGCATATCTCCGTACTGGTCCACCCATCGTTGTCCACCGAACAGGTTGTGAACACACGTCGTCACCTGGAACAATGTTGACTACTGTTAGATTGTCTACTTGTACTTGTATACGGCCTGTTTTCCGCAACTAGATTTCTTTAATTGGGTCCTTTTTGCGTGATGATGGAGTAGGCTTGCCCGGCACCTACTAATCCTCTCGGCTTAGTCGACCATTTCCAGAGGAACTAACTTGTGGAGTCAACTGGAGCGGGTTTCATCATGATTTTCTTCACCGTGAGAGCAATGCCAATTTTGCACATCATTTTTTCCTAAGAAAAATCCATTAGCGCACGGCCGGCCTGGATTCGAACCAACGACCTTCGTAATTAAAGTCGAGATATATATTGTCTATTCAGTTTATAGTGGATGTAAGTATTTTTCTATGCTGTGCATCTTGCCAGCGTCGTGTATGCTTTCTTATCAAGTTCTTTTTCATTTATAACTGATAAGTCATCGTTTTACCACTATCACACCTGCCTGATGGTAGGTGACGAAACGATCTAAGATGTAGCGCGCGGTGTCTAGAATACACGTGTTCACTCGCGACTAGAAGACCCCCAATTTCCTTCAAATCGTCTTCACATCTGACTTTTTGGACGTCAAAGAGATATATTTACTGTCCCAAGGTGGCAAGTTCAAACCCAACCTAATTCTTTTGTAAATCTTCGTCATATGCTATTTTTACCTGACTACAGTAAAGCTAGAAGGAAGGGTGATGTTTTTGGTTCGTAATTTTTGTATCTTCATCATCATCTTCCCGCCTGTGAGATATTATCTTGAACGCATCTTTGATAGTAGACTGTCAATGTCAAATATGTCAATCTCTCTCTCTCCCTGGTCAGTCGAACTACTCCATGTGCTCAGTTATATTAAACCGTAATTAATTAATTTGCGGGTTTTATTTGAGATACAACACCGCCTGTATCCCAATTTATTAAGGGTCAGCGCAGTATGTCTTATTCCATTCACTCCTATTAGTCGTCATCTCATCGTTCACATTCATCTCTCTCATGTCTTGCCTCACGCAGTCCATCCATTTATTCCTAGGTCGTCCTCTTCCTCTCCATCCCTCTACATTCATACTCATCACTCTTCTAGTCATATGCGTCTCTTCTCTTCTCATCCCATATCCATACCAACTCAAACGGTTCCCTTTTACTTTACGTAATTTTCGTACCTTATTCCAAGTATAATGATCTCCAGTAGTGTTAAGCCGGACGTGGACTCGTCCCGTCGGCTGGAACTCCATAGACTTGCCCCAGAACTTGGTCTTAATACGAGCCTCCTGCCAGAAACACCAGCGTGGTGACTCGGCGTGGCACGCTGAGATTGGGGGGTGGTGAGATACCTGGAGCAAAGGGGTTAGGTCAGTTTTTATAAATGACAAACAAACAATCAAATCTTTCCTTTATATAATACTAGCGACCCGCTCCGGCTTCGCACGGCTATATTATGCATGTATTATACATATAAACCTTCCTCTTGAATCACTCTATCTATTAAAAAAAACCGCATCAAAATCCGTTGCGTAGTTTTAAAGATCTAAGCGGTCAAAGGGAAATAGGGAAAGAAAAAGCGACTTTGTTTTATACTATGTAGTGATTAGTAAAGACTAGCAATGCTCCGCGGGCTAACCCATATAAATCCTAATGTCCGGAAATCCTAAGGGAATTTCCAAATTCAGTTTTTAATGGTCTCATAAGGAACCCCTGTGGAAAATGTCAAGTATTTAGACACAACTGTTTAGGCTATGCGTTGTCATCAGCCAGTTAGTGCAAGTTGTAGAAATATAGGAAAAAAAATGGCCATGCAGCTAGTAAGTAATAAATATATAATCTACTTTTTGTCCCGCGTTTCTTAAGACTCCACTGTCCGTCTGTCTGTCACTAGGCTGTATCTCATGAACCGTGATAGCTAGATAGTTGAAATTCTCACAGATGATGTATCTTACCGCTATAACAACAAATACTAAGTCAAGAATATAATAGTACGGAACTCTGCAAATCGGAAAAAGTCCGATTCCCACTTGGCCGGGTTTTTGTATTTACCTGTTCCGCTAAGAATCTGAATCCCTTGTCGTCCCTAACGCATTCATAAGTCTCAGCCAGCAGAGGGTTGAAGGGTTTAGAGGCGGCCCGATGCGCCGCGGCTGCGTACGCGCTCACTGCGAACGCGGCGACTAATGCGGCCCGTTCGATAGCGTCGCGGGCTGATGCGGCCGCGTCTAGCAACTCACAGTATTCTAGTTCCTCGCAGAGACGCTAGAAATTATAAGATAGATTATAAATAGTTTAATGTGTTTTCTAGATTTTTTGCGATTTAATCCATACTCTTTGGCTTTATGTTAGAAACTAGACATCGAACATAGGGCTTTTAGGGATATTATTATGTGAAAACTAGCCAAATCAGGCCTTAGGCTTCAATATAATATTTAGCCTAAGAAAAAATGATATTTTAAGTTGTAATAAATACATTTCAGGACTGACCATTAAACTTGGCTCCTATTTCAAATTAATGTTTTGATGGCATATTCTTTACAGATAGTTTGTGAGGATTTTGATTGATAATTTGGTTTTTTTTTTTTTGCAAAAAATCTAGTTTATTCACTCACTTGTAACATATTCAAAGGTTCGTTAATAGTGACCGGCATGGATATCTGGCTGAGATCCTTGCCAATGTTCTTATAGAGGAGGTTCCATAAGGAGGGGCCTCCTGCGACGGGTCGCGGCGCCGGCAGGCGAGTGCGGCGCGTCCAGCCGGCCGGCTCCGGGTCCGACGAACGGAGGGTTATCGCTTCCGCTGATGCCACTGGAGGGGTTCAATTATAAATAGATAAATGCTAGGAAAACATCGTGATGAAACCAGCGGCTTAGTTGTCTCCAGATGTCTTGACTAGTTCTTTCCTCTGGACATGGTTGACTAAGCTGAGAGGGTGTAGGGCATAGCCTACTCCATCCTCACGCAAAAAGGACTCAACTGAAGAGATCTAGTTGTGGAAGATAGCCCGTATACAAGTACTAGTACTAAGTATATAAATGCTTGTACCATTTATATAAACATACTAGCTTTTGCCGTCGACTTTGTCCGCGTAGAAGTCGACAATAGGCCAAGGAAGCATGTTATCTCATACAAACTTTGACCCCCTAAGGGGTAGAATTTCGGAAAATCCTTTCTTACCGGATACCTACGTCATACAAAGAACACACCCTCCAAGTTTCAAGAGTCTACGATCAGCGGTTTAGGCTGTGCGTTGATCCGTCAGTCAGTCAGGACAAAAAGGATTTTATATGTATAGATTTCACTAGATTTGATGACTAACTGACTGACTGATAAATGATCGAACAGCTGAAACAAATGGACGGTTTAGGATATTTGTCATATAGATAACTGTTTTAACGTAGGTATCCGCTAAGAAAGGATTTTTGGAAAATTCAACACCCACGTGGAAGAAGACGCGGGCATAAGTTAGTTAATTCAAAATATTTTGCGGCGTAAAACCGATTTCTGGCGTGGCGACGCATGCCGTGGCTACCGGCTCGCCACGCTATATGATGGTATATACAGGGTGTCCCGTAATGAATGGCCAAGCGGGCACCAACGGATAGAGGACACTGTGCCGGATCAGAAAAACCAAAGTTATGTTCTATGAAAGTCTCTTAGTTTCCGAGATATCCGTCATTTAAAAAAAAATGTATGGTCACCCTGGTGCCAAATAAAAAAAAAGTTGCCTATTTCATTGAGATTCTGAAAAGGTATAATATGTGGTATTGCCAGCACTTAATACTAAATAAATTTCTAATAAAATGAGCAAGAGCATGCTTTTTGTGAAGTAAAAGTAGTACCAAAATTTACTTTATTGTATGTACTTAAAATAATTCAAGAAATTTTAATTCTGAAATTACCCGAATTCACTATGGAAAAAAAGGAAAAAATACAGCTCTGGCTCACTTTAATAGGAATTAATTTTGTATTGAATGCTGGCAATAAAACGTATTATATCATTTTAGAATCTCAGTGAAATACGCAACTTTTTTTTAAATTTGGCACCAGGGTGACCATACATATTTTTTACACCAGGAAAGGTTAAAGTTCAGGTTAAAAAATTAAAAAACCATGAAGTTTGAGTTAAACCTTAGTTTAAAAAAAAACTTTCAATGTGTCATAAAAAATATTATTTGCATTCGATAGCACATTTATCCTGGAACACTATCCAAAAAACAGATTGGGATAATTCCTTCATTTGCAGTTTTGGCATAACAAAACATGGAGAAAGGAGTGAAATTTAAAAAAAAATTAAAATGGCGGATATCTCGGAAACTAAGAGACTTTCATAGAACATAACTTTCGTTTTTCTGATCCGGCACAGTGTCCTCTATCCGTAGGTGCCCGCTTGGCCATTCATTACGGGACACCCTGTATATACAGTCTATATGCAGTAATCGACTGTGCGATTCTATCACAATCTGTTCTTTTCTGCATATTACTTTTACAAAATAATGTCGATGTTTCACATCTGCCAGGCGTCCCGTGACGGCTCACATTTTTTTTCAACACAAGCAAGATACTAGGCACCTGCTTTAGTTGAAGCCTAAAGTCTCATGAATTTATCAATCAAAAATATTAGAATAAAAATATGATATAGTAATTTTGAACTCTACCAGGGGCTGCAATTATGCAGCCGACTGTACTTCAGACCTCGGTCAACCACGTTCAACACTTCGTCGGAGTAACTTAGCGAGTAGTGCAAGGCTTAAAGTGATACAACACAGAAGCAAACAACTCACTCGCACCATCAGAATTGTCGGAACTGGCCGATCCTTCCTCGCTGCTCAACGAACCGGCTTCCGAAGACGAATCGCCGTCCAATTCTATGACACCAGTCTGGAACAACAATCAATAACATTTTAAACTACCGATTAGCAACAAATACCTTTCTAAAAAAAACCCGGCCAAGTGCGAGTCGGCTTCGCGCACGAAGGGTTCCGTACATAATATGTTGTATGGGAGCCGCACTTGATTTTTTCTTTTCTGTTTTTAGTAGGTATTTGTTGCGGCAACAGAAATACATAATCTGTGTAAATTTCAACTGACTAGTTATCACGGGCGATGAGACAAACGGTACAGCCGATTGTTAATTAATCATATTCTGGACTGAATTTTTTTAGGCAACCCATTAGCAATATATTTATTGACCTAATGAATCACTACATAGTATAAAATAAAGTCACTTTTCGCCGTCCCTATATCCCTATGTCCCTTTGTATGCTTAGATCTTTAAAACTACGCAACGGATTTTGATAAGGTTTTTTTTAATAGATAGAGTGATTCAAGAGGAAGGTTTATATGTATAAAACATGAATAATATAGCCGTGCGAAGCCGGAGCTGGTCGCTAGTTTGATATAAAATACTTTTCATTAATTAATCAGCTCGGTGATGGTCGTTCTTAAAAGGATCCCGTACTATTTATGTTAGCAGATTTAGGCCTCATTGTTGTTACCTCATCAGCCGGTATGACGTCATCCTGGTCGTGATCGTCATCATGCTCCTCGGCGTCGAAGAACTCCGACGCGGAGACGCAAGACGAACTGTAGCTTAGAGATTGTTGGAACTGACGGATTGCCTGTTAATAAGAAATTAAATTTAATATTTTTTCAAATGAAATATCGAGCTCAACAAAATAAAAACAAAAACATGGTTTATATCCAGTTTTAAATAGCTTTAGTTTTCAAATAATTGTAGTATGCTTCACTACATAGTATAAAATAAAGTCGCTTTCTCTGTCCCTATATCCCTTTGTATGCTTAAATCTTTAAAACTACGCAACGGATTTTGATGCGGTTTTTTTTAATAGATAGAGTGATTCAAGAGGAAGGCTTATATGTATAACTAGCGACCCGCTCCGGCTTCGCACGGCTATATTATGCATGTATTATACATATAAACCTGCCTCTTGAATCATTCTATCTATTAAAAAAACCGCATCAAAATCCGTTTCGTAGTTTTAAAGATTTAAGCATAGGTACAAAGGGATATAATAATAATTAAAAAATAAAATAATATAATAATAATAAATAATATAACTAATAATAATATAATAATTAATGTCCCTATAGGGACAGAGAAAGTGACTTTGTTTTATACTATGTAGTAATACATGCATATTATAGCCGTGCGAAGTCGGGGCGGGTCGCTAGTTCTATTCTATAGTAGACTTACCGCATCGGAGTTGTTTCCAACGGAGCATATCTCTGCGATGTCAGACGCGTCGTGTATACGCGACAGACGCGACCGCAACTCTGTATTTAATACTTTACTTGTCATTATTTATGAACATTACCACTAGGAAGGGTTTCTAATATGAAAGGGAAGTGTTCAGACGTTTAAGAGGAAAAGGTACCGGGGGCTCTCTCCATACAAACGTAGTCGACTGTTTTCTCCCTGGATAATGACACTAGAGCAAATATTTTTGTTGCATAAAACTTATAACTGCCATGACCAAATTACCATACCCCATGTTTTTTATATTATTTCTATGATAATAATTAGAAAATGAATAAAAACCAAAACATAGGGGCATAGTCATGGCAGTTATAGGTTTTATGCAACAAAAATATTTGTGCTAGTGTCCAGGGAGGAAACAGTCGACTACGTTTGTATGGAGAAAGCCCCCGGTACCCTTTCGAAAACTTATTGGGGTGGGCGATAAGAGCTAATTCAAAATTAGATCGGAGTAATTCGAACTAAAACTATGATAATGGTGTAATTTTACACATAAGTAGGAGGGTAATGTGTTTATCAGTATATGTATGTATGTTTGTTTATATGTGGCGTTCTAGTGGTCAAACGCGTGGACCGATTTAGATGAAACTTGGTATGAGGATACATTGATTCATTGACAGTAATTTAGGCTTTTTATAATTTAGGAATTTTTATCCCGATATTCCCACGGGATCGGGAGTTACACGGGTGAAACGGACCGCTGTTGTAATTTAAATAAAAAGGTTAAACAGACTGAAGATGCTCACCTGAGTTCTGATGTAAAGCTGTAGACAAGTTGGTACGTAAAGCTGCGACTACACCCGATGAGGGGGTTGCTTCTGCTGCCTCCATTGCAGCTCTCAGCCTTCCGCGTTCACATACCTATGGAATTACGATCATAATGACGACCCAGTTGGCACAATGGTCACCATGCCGGACTGCCAAACACAGGGTTCGATTCCCGCCTCAGACATGTATTTTTCCTTACATATTTGTCTTATAAGTATATATTTACAAAAGTAAAGTATATCCGTTGTCTAGCACCCATAACACAAGTGTAGTTACTTAGCTTGGGGCTAGATGGCGATGTGTGGAATGTCCCGCAATATTTATTTATTTATTTAATCTTACTACTAGTAGATTAACAATTCACTTGCAACTTGAAGACCTCCATACTTGTTTCCATTTCGATAGTCTTTTACTTGCACTAGGGGCTTTAATGTCTCCCCTGGGGGAGCATAGGGGGCGAGAGACCTTCCGATCTTATCGGCTCCCTCAATTCAGGGGAGCCGTTAATCGTGAGATAGTTCTCGACATGGGTCCGTTGAACCTTACCAAAGTAGACACGATCCCCTTCAAGTTTGTCACCAGATCCTTGGCCAGGACGTTAAAGTCCTCTCTCAGCTGATGGTCAGGTGTCAGGCTTGTGAGGGAAGCAGGCCCGGGGGCGGTCCCTAGTGACTCCGCCCCGGGCAGGGACTGAGGGCGGGCGGCTGCACATGCTGTAAAGGCAAAAACAAATTAAATGGTTGCCGTTGACAACGGAATAATAGAAAAAAAAAACATGAGGTAACCAACTTTACTTTGTAATAAATATTAGGCCAAGTGTAGTGTTTTTTATGCCAATTAAAAAAAAATACGTTGTCAGTCCTAAATTAATGAGGATAAAGTTACAATGGAGATGACATGTCGAAGGAAAAGTTTGTTCCAAACCGGCATAATATGCAGCGCGGAGTTTGCTAATGTCACCTACATGTTTCACGTTGTGTAAGGAGAATTAGTATTGCCACATACTACTAGGTAAATAACACTTTTATAGGTAAAATAAATGTAACCATAATTATTATTTTTCGGAATCTTAATCGCGTATTTTTATTTATATTACTAAAAAAAGTTTAAATATATGTAACGTTGACTTGCACAATAAAAATCTATTGATTTAGGATCTTAACCAACTGTCAAAGTGTCAAACTGATTAAACAATATCAACCTTGTGATTATAGAAATTTAATTTAATTTCAGATTACCCGATAAATGCATTTAGCTAGAATTTACCTAATTTGAAGCATAATGTCATGCAACCCGCCCATAATATATTAATTTAGTCGATTTATTTTTTTACGGTAATACTTTTTGAATAAACAAAGACTCGCATGTCAGTTTCTGCACTCGCAGCCCTATTGTGTCAAATGCTGTCAGTTTTAAATTGTAAAAATGCCTCAAACTTTTTCTTGTTCCTGTCATCCCCAATGGAATTTAGTGGCTCAGTGGCTAAAGTGGAACTGTTTTTAGTAATAACGCGGTGTGCAGAAGTTTTTTAATTTGCCAATAAGTAACAAAAAATGTAAGTTCTAAATATTGCTTGCAAATAGATAGTAAGCAATTAAGTACTTACTAAGCTTTGCAATGGCTTTTGAAGTAAAATTATCCAGATTTGATATCATAAATGCGTTCCTATGGAACTCTGTCTGTCAATTTTGAGGAACGTGTGTTTGTGTTTCCTATATGTATATATTTACAAAAAAAAAAAGTATATAAGTAGTTTATCCGTTATCTGGCACCCATAACACAAGCATTAAGTTGCTTAGCTTGGGGCTGGATGGCGATGTGTAATATGTCCTGAAATATTTATTTATTTTTTATTTATTTTTATAGTCTTTCTGTCAAAATCATGGACGTAATATTATATACTACGTCAAAATGTACAAGTTTTGGTAAGTATACTAATATTATAAAGCTGAAGTTTGTTTGTTTGTTTGTTTGTTTGAACGCGCTTATCTAAGGAACTACTGGTTCGAATTTAATAAATATTTTTATGTTGGATAGTCCATTTATCGAGGAAGACTATAGGCAAATTTTGATTTTAATATTCCACGGGATCGGAACTTACATGGATGAAATCGCAGCGCAGATGTATATATACAGTTGGAAACTTGCAGGACTTTCTTTAAAATTGAATAAAATAATAATATAAAGACATGCAAGGTATTGAAATGAAATAAATATATGAGCATGTCTGCAGCAGTGGAATTGCACTACTGCGGAGATAAAACTATCACTAATTAAGGGATTTTCAAACATTTGGCCCACAACAAAAAAAAAAATTGGTTTAAGAGTTTAAGGCCTTAAGGTGAAAGGGTACCTGCGCTCTCTCCATACAAATGTAGTCGACTGTTTCCTCCCTGGATAATGACACTAGCACAAATATTTTTGTGCCATAAATCCTATAACTGCCATGACTGACTTTGCCCCTATGTCTTGGTTTTTTTCATTTTCAATTATCATAGAAATTAAGATTTAAAAAACAAAAAATAAAACAAAACTTATAACTGCCATGAACATACCCCGGTCATGGCAGTTATAAGTTTTATGCAACAAAAATATTTGTTCTAGGGTCATTATCCACGGAGAAAACAGTCGACTACGTTTGTATGGAGAGAGCGCCCGGTACCCTTTTTTTTTAAACATGATTTTTTTCGTAGTTTTCGGACCGGATGCTCAAATTTTACTATTCGAAGTACCAAGTGGTAATTTCGAACCGTTCGAACTCGCATGCGTTTCAAGGAAAAAATAATTTAGATTCAGAAAAAAAAAAATACTTGAGATGAAAAATACTTAACGCTGGCAAGATGGTCAGCATAGAATATAAACAGTTGCGCATCCGCTAACAGAAGAAAAAAAAGTGCATAAAGCTGGGGACACATTGCTCGGACGCGTCCGCGGACACGGCCGACAGCCGACAGCCGCGACTTATAGGCATCTGTGTAATGTATGTAACTGTGCACACTATCGGACGTAAGTCGCGGATGTGACCTTGGGCCGCACTTGAGCGATCGGACGTCCGCGGACGTCCTTAGAGCGATCTGGGCGCTGAATGCCAAACGACCGTGAGCACTTATCAGACGCGGCTGTCGGACGCGTCCGTAAGCCGCGTCCGATAATACTCGTATGTCCCCAGCTTTACGAGTAGAAAATAATTTCGTTTTCACTTTCGTATACGACTTCGGGATTCATTTCGGTCGGTTCTAAAAATCTGCTACAATTAAATACATAGAGATTTAACTTACATTTATCATCGTATTCTCTCAAGAAGTTTCCAATATATTGAACGACTATTCTACCAATTGGTATCAGGACACCATCACTTTCGTTTGACATTTCTTATAATTATGTAGCTTTCACTTTAAAAACCACTGTTTTCTTTTTCTAGAAAAATAACTCCTAATTCTTTGTCAAACTTTTGTCCTTGAGTGCTACTTTTACTGTCACATTTGAGTAAAACAACGTCCATTTTTAACTACTTCTGTTTTTTCTCTGGATACCTAATTAACTGCTACTGTTTTGTCAAATTTATGTTCTTTGAGTACAATTTTTTTATCTTTGTGCAAAAAAGTGCATCTAGATCCAACGTATACTTAACCAAATTAAAACCAATAATTTTCACTTTACAAGTTACTGTTTTTTATAGAAACTGAATTTGTTTTTTAGACTATCATTTTTTGTCAAATTTCATCCAAAAACAGTACTAAATCCAATTTTCATTAAGCACTAAGTAATAAATCACTACATAGTTAACTTATAAGTTAAAAATGACTAGAAACGTACGTCTCCAACTACAACAAAAAAAACATAAGTTAGATCGGTAGGTATATTAATTATTTGCTTTTTAAAGTACTTATCACAATTTTCACTATTTTTTTGTACAATTACACACGAAAGAACCCGCAAAAACACACGAAACATAACTAATATTTATAAAAAATACCCAAAAAATATTATTTTTTATGGGTTATTGATAGATATACCTATAATAGGCTTAGGTAGGTACTTATGTACATTTTTATTGTTTGTTTTAACATGTTTTGTTAAAATTACACGGCTAATACGCGCAGCGTGTCAAGGTGAACTGAAATAGGATCATTTTAAGATAATGATCTTAATATATTGCTCATAATAATTCAATCATTAAGAGGGTGATAATACGTACTTTTCCATACAAAAGAAATTGCTCTTTTCTCCCTTTAATAAAGCCCGATTTAGGTGGCCCCATAAAAATTTGGTGAGGACCTGATGAGCATCTTTCGTAGTGATGAACATAAAAAATTGCACCTCGAGCTTGCAGCAAATTGCTCAGTTTTCAAGATATCGGCCCTTAAAGTATACATGATGAATTATAAACCTTTATCTTTATTTTATTATAATCGTTAGTTTTCACCTAATAGCGACTAATGCGACTATAAACCTTAAAAACTTTACTTGATATTTCTACCCATTTCTGAGAAAAAGGGTCTTGACTGAATGATCTCATAGAAGCCACATCTTAAAGAACTCTAAAAATAAGAAATAACAAAAATGGCCTAAAGTGGATCTTAATAAGAAAAATGCCTGAAAGTGGGCTTAACGTCATTCTATTTATACTTTATTTATTACTAGCGACCTGCCCCGGCTTCGCACGGCTATATTATGCATGTATTATACATATAAACCTTCCTCTTGAATCACTCTATCTATTCAAAAAACCGCATCAAAATCCGTTGCGTAGTTTTAAAGATCTAAGCGTACAAAGGGAAATAGGGACGGCGAAAAGTGACTTTATTTTATACTATTTAGTGATTAGTGATTGTGCAAGCGATCCTTAATCTTTTGAAAATTGTTAGATTAATCATTGATTTAATCTCACTAAAACAACACTTGAAATATGAAATTCACTCACATAGTAAAGTAAAATCTCTATATCTGAAAACGAGACACAAATACTTTATCAATGGAAAATAACAACACAATGGCTTACCCATTTTAAAACCTTAATCAATGAATATAAGATCAGTTTTTGATTAACTACTTTAAGATTATGTGATAAGATTTATTTAGAATATCTTTGATAAGACGGAAGAGATACGGACTATTTGATTTAAGCAAGAGAATATAAACGTTTGTACCACGATTTTGGTGAAAAAAAAAAATTATGATCATTTTCTTTAATCCCAGATTTTCGAGGATTTTATTTCCATCTAATGGTCGAAATCTATAACTTATCTATCAGTTACCAAGGGTTAAAGTGTCATTTTTTTGTCATCTTTCTCATATACAAAGCATTTATTTTCTCGGATCCTAATCTTTTCTTACGTCTGTCGAAGCCAAAACACCGAGGTAATGGGTTTAAAAATCGCAATTAAAACCCGGAAAAATAATTAATTACTATCCCCTCATAGGTCTAAGGCCTAAGTAATAAGACCTATACATAAACCTAATGACTGCTATTAGAGTAGCAACTGGAACTAACGGCTTGAGCCTTTCATAGCACGAAAGGGCTCAAAAACGGAAGAAAATGAATCTTTCCATGTATCCAAATCGGAGGTTGTCCTTGGCTGCATTTTATAGTGCAGAGAGGGATAATCGCCGCTTTAGTGTCCACATAATACTTTGCTATTAAGGTGAAAGGGTACCTGCGCTGTCTCCATACAGACGTAGTCGACTGTTTCCTCTGGGGAGAGAGCCCCCGGTACCCTTTCCTGTTAAACGTTGTTATTGTAAAGGGCCTCTACGTGTTGGCTTCGGCTCCACGCACGCCGCGCCGGGGCTCCATAGCCCCGCGATATGGCACTCATAATTAACATGTCATATTTACAATAAAAAAAATCAAAGGTGTTAAACATTTTGTATGCAGGAGTGAGCACAAAAACTTAAAAAAAAAGTTTTAATTTACATGATTTTTACAGCTGAACCATTTATCATGCAGTGTTTCGGTTGAATCTATAGCGTAAGCTAGCTTATGAAAATATGGTGTTGGATAAACGGGGTAAAAAACAAAATAAATAAAAACAATCTTACGAACTAAAGTAGATGCCAGAAATGTTGAAAGAAAAGCTGGAAGGGATAAGAGAAAAATATTCATTAGTTTTTTTACCTAACGATAACTAATATTAGCAAACACCTACCTAAAATTGTTTAGATAGAGACAAATTCTTTATTGTAAACACCATTTTTAAGCTTAAGTCTTAGTGTTACAAAGGGCGACCTTATCGCTCAAAGCGATATCTTCCAGGCAACCTTTTAGCAAGTTGTTAAATCTTGATTTTTATTTTTGAGTATAGTTAAGAAATTACGTAAAAGTTTAGAGCTGCTACCAACTAACACAATTCCTTTAAATTACTATTTCTTTCAAAGTAATCGATTTTATTATTTTTCTCGTGTAGCTTTTATTAGAATTTTTTGGTCGTTCTAAGGCCTCTGGTAGAGTTGGTAGCAGATTTAACCTAACGACTACTACCAGAGATTGCAAACAGGACTAATGGCCTAACGTGGCGACTTTTTACAATTAACTTTTTTCAAAGTAATCTATTTCATTCTTCTTCTCATATCATATTATGTCATATTATATTATGTGTCTCTCATATTATGTGTGACTCTCTGATTTTTAGAGCTTTATTGTCGGTTTAAGGCCTCTCGTAGCTCCGGTATCTTTAGTAGCAGATTAGACCTAACGACTGCTACCAGAGATTGTAAACAAGACTAACGGTTAAGCCGTTAGCCGCGTGACTTTTATAATATTTTTTTCTTTATTAATTCAACAATCACAATTACAAAGTGTACCTATTTTTATTATTATTGGGGATTTGACGGCTATGCCCATTTGGGTCTATCTAGCTTTATGAGGTTAAAGTCCTCAAGCATATTTAGCTTATTGCAGATTAAACACAAGAGAAAAATAATTGAAATTAATTTCATTGAAAGTGATAGCAATTGAAAGTTAGCTACGTTAGACTGTAGAGCCCCATTTTTTTTAGTTTAGCAATCACATCACGTCTAGCATAATTTTATGGCGCATAATTATGTAGCATAATTTCATGCCCTCAGCGTTTACCGTGCAAATGTGAAGGAGATAGACGGAGTTTTCTCTGTGACGTCATCATAGCCATGCACGGCAACGGCAACTTACCGATCTCGTAGAATCCTTATTAGTTTATCGAAAGTACAGATAAATAAGTAAAAAAACAGTTAAATTATATTTTCCAAAAATATACCTTAGAGATTGTAACATAAAAATTGAAAATGATAAAGGAAACCTAAAGAACGTGTGCATAAAGATGATTTTAAAATACCACTTATTTTAATTCGTCTATTTTATTTTTCACAATATGGCGTCTGGTTGCCGCCATATTGAATTTTGATTACCGTCATGTCTCATGTTTGGTCTCTAGAGAGCCACAAAAGTGACACGCATACATACAAACATACGTTCCTTACAAACATAGATACAGACAATAGACATACGTACAAATATACATACAGACATAAGTACAAACATACATAAAACATACGTACGGTCGGAGTCAGAATTGCCCACCGTAGAGTTCTAAAATTACTATTAAGTATTGAAATGTTTTTATTTTAATAATATTTATTTACTTCTATTTTGAAACCTAGTATGTAAGTGCTTAGGTAGATTTTTTAATAAGTAAGTTTATATATTTTGTATTCAGTTTGTTTTTATTAAAATCAATATTTCAGAAAAATTAATGAATGAGTTTATCTCTATAAATTCATATGTTGAAAGATTTTAAACTTAATTTCGCGCAAGACCTTAGAATCTTGCTTGTGTTGAAAACATTCTTATAACAGCCGTTTTGGAACTCTACGGTGGGTCTGCAATTCGGACTCCGACCATACAAACATACGTACACACATACATACATACATAGGCTCGTGATAAGGGACATAATTTACTAAAAGCTCTAAAATTAATACAACCACAATAAAACATTATAAATAACACGTTTAAAATAACTTTAATAACGGAAACGCGATCTAAACATTCACAATTTTATTTTTCACAAAAGGGAAAAAAGGACAGTAAAAAAGGACGAGGTTGTTTTATGTACATTTTTAAGGAACTTCTGGGATTCGGACCTTGGGGAAGGGATCTTGGACTTTTACCTAAAAATAAAATTAAAATTGAGAAAATCTTCATTTTACTAAACCTAGAATTAGTCCTTACATTTTGCGATTGAAAGCTAAAATAGAGTTTCAAATTGTTATACACGGTCGACTATGCTGAGAGGGAAGAGTAGAGAGTATAGGTGTTGGGCAAGCCTACTCCATCATCACGCAAAGAGGACTCAACTGAAGAGATCTAGTTGCGGAAAACAGCCCGTATACAAGTACCTAACCCAAATTAAATAAAGAAAAAAATTAAGGGGAAAGGGTACCGGGCGCTCTCTCCATACAAACGTAGTCGACTGTTTCCTCCCGGGATAATGACACTAGAGCAAATATTTTTGTTGCATAAAACTTATAACATGGTGTTTAGATTTTTTTTTAATTTTTAAATCTTAATTTGTATGATAATTAGAAAATGAAAAAAACCAAGACATAAAGGCATACCTAGTCATGGCGGTTATAGGTTTTATGGCACAAAAATATTTGTGCTAGTGTCATTATCCAGGGAGGAAACAGTCAGTCGACTGTTTCCTCCCTGGATAATGACACGTGATCACGTAACGTAGTCACGTTTGTATGGAGAGAGCGCAGGTACCCTTTCCTCTTAACGTGTCGCGGGACACGCGTTTGGAACGAAGCCCTTTACCCTTTTATTATTTTTTTATTTTTTCATATGTGTGTACGCACACGTGGATCTGTGGAAGATTAGTTTCTCTTACGGCTTTTCGTTTCACGTTTTCGTAACGCGTATTTTTTTCTAGGCCAGGGAACCCCCGATAAGGAACTCCGTTCCAAAAAAAACTACATAAACCTTACTAGAGCGTAAAGCGTAACACATCTATCACACAATCTAACACATTATAGACGGCTGAACCGTTTTTTATACAACACTCACCGATAGGAAGAGACGCGGCTGAGTTCGGGACCGAAGAGGCGCCGCCTCCAGGCGAAGGGGGCGCTGTCAGAGCTGATAGAGCCTACGAATAAAAAACATCTCAATTACTAAAAAAACTGGTTGCCTGTAAAGTCGGTATACGGGCGAAAGTTTTACGTGACAACAACTGTGCTCGAGTGGAAGGGACGCGTGCCTTTCACTTTTTATGTCTGTCTCTCTCGCTCTTAGGCGGGCTAACCATGCTCGCGTGCCTCTCACTCGCTCTCATTGTGAGCGCATAACGTCAGCGGAGCGTAACGCAGTTTCTTGAAGTGTCACCCGGCAAACCAATTTATAAAACGTTGTCACGTCAAAATACATAAAATACCTCTAAACTTAATTTAATTGTTGCAAACTTGCTTCTCATAAACATTTAGCCTTCAATACACAAATGTCAAGGTCACCAAGTCATAAGGTTGCAAACTCACTATGATCAAGTTTGAGAAAGTTTAAATGAGTCAAGATGAACACTCTCAACGCTCTCCTTAAGCTTGCCAATTAAAGGTTGTTTTCTCACCAGTTTGCTTACTCATTAGTTTGCTAGATCACAGGGTTGCTTACTCATAAGGTTGCTTACTCACTAGGTTGCTGTATAACAAGATTGCTTCCTGACTAGGTTGCTAGATTACAACGTTGCTTCGTTACTAGCTTGCTAGATCACAAGGTTGCCTATTCACAAAGTTGCTAGATCACAAGGTTGCCTACTTACAAAGTTGCTAGATCACAAGGTTGCCTACTCACAAAGTTGCTAGTTCACAAGGTTGCCTATTCACAAAGTTGCTAGATCACAAGGTTGCCTACTCACAAAGTTGCTAGATCACAAGGTTGCCTACTCACAAAGTTGCTAGTTCACAAGGTTGCCTATTCACAAAGTTGCTAGATCACAAGGTTGCCTACTCACAAAGTTGCTAGATCACAAGGTTGGTTACTAACTAGGTTGCTAGATCATAAGGTTGCTTCCTCACTAGGTTTCTAGGCCACAAGGTTGCTTACTCACAAGTTTGCTTCCTCACTAGGTTTCTAGGCCACAAGGTTGCTAGATCACAAGGTTGCTTACTCACCGTGTGCGAAGCTGAAGCGTCGATGTGTGGCGGGGCGAGCTCTACGGAGGCACATTTGCTATTAGATTTCTTTTTACGCAGTCCGAATTTGCGACGGTCTTTTTTGACGTTCGGTGAAGCGCCCTCTAGCGATACCTGTGAGAAATAAAGTTTTTTAAGTACCGGACATATTAATGATAAAAATGGCGGACGGGCAACTAAAAAAAATTACGTGTCGCGGGACACGCGTTTGGAACGAAGTCCCTCTACCATTTTTTTTTTCATTCTTTTTTTTGACGTGATAACGTCTTATAAATTGATGAACACCGACAGCACTCACAAAAAAATGTGATGTCATCGCGTTCTATAGCAACGTCATGTTATTGACAAGGAGCGTTCCATAGCAACGTCATGTTATTGACAAGGACCGTTCCATAGCAACGTCATGTTATTGATAAGGACCGTTCCATAGCAACGTCATGTTATTGACAAGGACCGTTCCATAGCAACGTCTTACAGACTTTACAGATAACCGTTTTCTTAATATGTGGGAGATTAATTTCTCTTACGGTTATTGTTTCACGTTTTCGTAACGCGTAACATTTTTTCGTTACAAAAATATGCTGCCTGTGTCGCATGGCCTACGAGAACTTTCTACATGGATAATATACATTTATATGTACCTACATAAATTATGTTACTATGTCCTCGTGACTACCGCTATTGCAACACAGAATTAAACCAAATGTATTAAAAACAGGGATCGGAACCGGTTAACAAAAACCGGTTAATATCGTTCATTAACCGGTTAAATTCCGTTCCTCACATAACCGGTTAATTGTTTGAACGGTTATGATACTGACCGAAATGATATCGGTAACCGGTTAGTACAGAGAACGGAACGCTAGCCGATATTAAAAGCTGAATTAACCGGTTAAATTCAGAAATCAACTACTACTATCAACTAGATACAATAGATGGCGTACTATTGAACCTAGAGAAATAAATTTAACCGGTTAATTTTGCTCGCTTAATCGGTTATTATTTATAGGTAAACCGGTTTCGGGTGTAAAACCCATTTTAAGCTTAACCGGTTAAAAACCGATAACCGAAACCATTAACCGAAATTGATTCAGCTCGGGGTCAATGACCGAAACCGGTTTTAAAAATTAACCGGTTTTCGATCCCTGATTAAAAACTACTCGGCTGACCCCCGAATACTGAAACGCTACTTAATCTTAAGTTGCGCTTAAATTGACGTTAAGTGTATGCTTTCTATTGAAACCCACACTTAAATTTCAATGTAAGCGCCACTTAAGATTAAGTAGCCTTTCAGTATTCGGGGGTGAAACCCACAAAAAAATATAACTAAAATTGTTTAAAAACATATTTACCACAATGAAACTATATTTTAACTAAGTATAGGTTATTTTGTTTTTTTTCTGTTATACCTGACGTTTCGAGACCTTTTTAGATCCCATAGTCACAGGCAGACTGCGGTGACAATATAAATTATAGTTCATTATGAGTTCGAGACGCGAAAACCTTAGAAAATACTATATTTACCGTGTTTTTTGTGTGGCTCGATATTTCGATGCTTTCCAAACATCATTTTCACGTAAAGATGTTATAAGCAAGATATATCGAGCTGCACAAAATATAAACGTAGTAAATATTTCGTTAATAATAATTTAACTTGGAAAACTACATAAAAAGCACAAAAAATCTTACATATTTTTGTAAAAAAAAATTGGTGACACACACATGGACAATTGGACTTTATTACAAGACATCAACTTCCACTTTATTAATATATTGCATCTGAAAATAACAAATCATATAACACTAGCTGCGCTCCGCGGTTTCACGAGCGTAAGTCCCGATCCCGTGGGAATTTCGGGATAAAAAGTAGCCTATGTGTTAATACAGGTTTTCAGCTATCTACATTTCGAATTTCATCGTAATCGGTCCAGTAGTTTTTGCGTGAAAGAGTAGCAAAGACACTAATTTTCACTTTTATAATATTACTAGCGACCCTCCCCGGCTTCGCACGGGTGTATTATGCATGCATTGTACATATAAACCTTCCTCTTGAATCACTCTATCTATTAAAAAAAACTGCATCAAAATCTGTTGTGTAGTTTTAAAGATCTAAGCATACATAGGGACAGACAGAAAAAGCGACTTTGTTTTATACTATGTAATTAAATGAAGTAGGATTGTAGGATGGAGAGAAAATTGTGTTTTTTGACGAAAGAAGATATATGATGAGAAAAGAAGAGATTGGGTTATGAAGGGATCGATGATTTCATGGGGAATGGAGTATATTAGAGAAGGATGGCATGTCGTCCTAACTCTGATACCGTATAGACCAAGATCCCTCCTACCGTCAGACGTTCATGATTATAAAAAGTTAAGAATTACTCAGCGCATGCCTCCAACACAGTTATGAACGATGTGCAATTATGAAGTTCAGACCATAGAGGCTTGAAGAGTTATCAGGTAGCAAAGCCAAGAATCGAACCTGTTCATTTTGCAGAAAAAGAAATCGTCTATATTATTGTACTAATCGATAATGTTGCTGAAAATCTGAGTTTAAAACCTAGCTATCATGAAAATGTTAAAAGGATAGATAGATAGATAGATAAACACTTTATTGTACCATGCCTACGATGCCTACGTCATACAAAGAAAACACTCTTTAAGTTTCAGGTCTGTACGATCAGCGGTTTAGGCTGTGCGTTGATCCATCAGTCAGTCAGTCAGTCATTCAGGACAAAGCATTCAATATGTTTAATAGAGGAGAAAGGTAAAGAAGAAGACTTACATCAGTATCATGATGCACCTGCTGCTGTAACTCCAGCGCGTCCAGCAACCTCTGCAACTGCTGCACCGACAGCTGCGCCTGGCCCAGCTCTCTGGACGCGTTCTCCAGTGGCCCACCTGATTCTATAACACGATTTATAACTTAATACAAGCGCAAAGACGTTTCATCCACGTTATTATTGGATAGGGAACATAAGAAGGCTATGTTACTCCATCGCCCGCGTAATTATAGATCGGGAAAAAGCCTATTAGGAATAAAACATGGCCGCGGTAAAAATAAAATATTGAGGCGACTGCTATGCCATTCTCCATATTTAATGTCACTACCCTTTTAATAAATAAATAATAATAAATATAAATATTGCAGGACATTCTACACATCGCCATCTAGCCCCAAGCTAAGTAACTAGACTTGTGTTATGGGTGCTAGACGACGGATATAATACTTATATACTTTTCTTTTGTAAATATATACTTATAATACATAGAAACAACCAGACCACAGACAAATATCTAAGCATAAATACTTGTCTGTGGCGGGAATCGAACCCGCAACCCTATGTTTGGCAGTCCGGTATGGTGACCATTGTGCCAACTGGGTCGTCAAAAAAGCATAAATTTTATTAATATAAAATAATAAATTTTTTAAAGCATAAATTTCCGCGAAATTAATTAATTTCTAAACAAGTGTAGGTATTTAATAATAAATAAAGTCGGATTACGGCCTATAATTTTACGTGATAACGTCTTAAGAAAACATGAATAGTAACCATAGCAACGTATCTGGTTACCTTGTCTATATCTGACGTTCCCGGAACGTGAGTGACGTTGCTATGGTTACCTTGTCAATAACGGAACGTGGGCGATGACGTCGAACTTTTTCGTAAGTGCTGCCAGTGTTCATCAATTTATAAGACTTGGTTGGACTTAGTTTTGGTTAAAAATGTTGCTGTGTGCAATTTTCATAAAAGGTTGCTAACGCCAAATAAACTTAGAAAACAGCAGTTTTGTCAGCAATCAATACTGAGATGCAAACATGCTGGGATGCTGGGAACACTCCATGCAATAACCGCATTTATAAATAGTTTTTTTTTGTTAGGCACAAAACGCTCATTGAGCGAAAATAACTGCTTAGAACAATTTATGGTCGCAGTAAAAAGCCACGACGCGTTATGGCTCTTAAATTGGGTTAGCTTTACAGTTTCGTTAATGCATCCATGGAGTTGTTGAATAGAACTAGTGCAACTATTTTTCTCATTAGTTTTGTTAAAAAGATAATTAAAACAAAAACTAGACACAATAAAAATCTAAATCAAAATAACAAACAATATAAACAAAAAAAACGTGGCACTCGGGGACTGCCGCGGCAAAGCTATTGCATCGTGCGAGCTTCGTCCATACCGTACCATATACATACACGTTAAGCGAACGCTCGGCCGAGCTACATGGTAGGCGGAGTGGGGGGTGTTAGGTTTTATTTTATTTACGGAATTTCTGAATTCGGTCGCCGCGCTCAAAGCCCGCGATAAAAGCTATGCAATAGCTTAAAAACTGTTACAGAACCAAATCAACGCCCTTCTTCTTCGACATAGTCTTGTGTCTTTTTATAACTAAGAGCAGTTAAAATCAATAAAATCTCCCCTTACAACGCTTATTTCACGTTGTGGCTTTTTACAGTGATCACGGCGCATTGTGGCTGTTTTTTTTCCGCTGAGTGAGTGTTTTCAGCGGCTTAACTTACACAATAACACATCGTTTGCCTTGCTCACATAAGCGAAAGCGCAACGAAACAGTGATTAACTAATGACAGACACAGAAGCGTTTATGAGGTAAGGTACCTATAGACAAAATCAAACTTAATGGCGGCTCTGAAGTTATACTCCGCGCGGCAACACGTTATACGAGTACAGTATAGCTTGTTGCCAGTTTTGGGAATTTTTTCTTATTCCTTTGATTTTTGGCTTTGCTTTGCTAGTTTCGAGTAACCTTTGCATCAAGTTTTAGTTTTTCTTAAAATTCTATCTTTCTTTCTTATTTATATTCTTGATTTAGCCAGTGACACTCTTTAAAGAAATCTTATTGCTTTGACACTACTGGCGAAGGAGTCGTGTCATGGGAAATACTGTTTGCCCACAGTACTACTAAGAAAGAAAAATCTCCCACGGCACTACTAGTAGTGCCATGTAGTAGTATCAAGGGAACGTTAAATGTCATCGAAATTCTTCAATTTAACTCAAGATACTTTATACATTAAAAAAAAAAAAGGGGGGGAGGGGTTGCTGCCGCCATTTTTTCTAGACGGCATATAAACTTCCATCTTAGTTTAGTTTACTTCACAATTATGCTCTGGATAAAATTTCAGAACCACCATAAAGTTATGATATTCAATATACGTACCGATAATCCAGCTGGCGAGCCTTCCGCCTGGCGTGCCGGAAACGAAGCCGGCTTGCGGTCCTCGAATAGGTGGCGATGACGGGCTTAACAGCCCTATGGACAACACACAGTGACGTGCTAACTACCGGGGATAGCTTATACAGACAAGGGATATCTACGATCATATAGCATTCTTACACGAATCTTTCACAGCGTTGGGCTTGTGGATTGGTAGCGATGAGATAGAGCCGTGGCTCTTTCGTCGCTATGTTGGCCTTGATGAGGCTTTAAATGTAACCTAGCGTTTTCTTCGTACAAATATACAGGGTTATTGATAATCATATTAGCAAGCGGTTGATGGACACTTCTGTGCACCAAAACAAAACAACCCCCATGTGGACATGATGTCCTAGTTCTAGCCAAACGGAACTTGCAGGGTTTATACTTCATGAAAGCCAGTAGTTTTTAAGATAGGTTGCAGAAAAAAATATTCTGTGAAATAGTTTTTTTAGAACCATTTAAGGATAATGTAAACATTTGATTTTGAAAAAAAAAAAGTTACTCCAATGGTTTTATTTTGAGTCTTATAAATCTTAGACTCTGATTGGTGTAGGGCCTTGTAGGGGTACAAAAGGTCGACTATTGATCTTGTTTCACAAAAAAAGGCAGAATCGCAGACCTGATAGTTTGGCTGTAATTGCGAAGTTCAGGGTGAAATCTGATTTTGACTAAAATTTCACTAAAACACAAATAACTTTTGAACCAGTGAATATTGCAGAACACACATGGAGGTTAAATCAATAGGTACTGAGGTCCCCTACCCCCCAACAACCGATGATCCACCCCCCTAGTTACACCGTGTATATTTATGTAAAAGTGACTTCGAAACCTATTCTCCATATGAATAAAGGTCATTTTCGTGTAAAATTACTAGATCGCGTGACACAAAAGTTCATGACTGCCTTGAAAACTTCCCTGATTGTTACAAAGATGAATGTTGTAGACATTTTTCTAAAAGTTTCCCAATTTTATTTTGAATTGATAGATGTCGCTCTATACTCGGGGAGCTCCGTATATTATTTAAATGACTGTATTGGTACCAACAATATCATCAAACTTTTTAAACTCACATGATTTGTATTTATAGTCATTATTTTTCCGGATCTTCATCGCGTATTTTTGAAGTTATACTTCTTTAGGCGCGTTATGAAAAAATTATGAGAGTGAATTTTTATGATGCGCGCGCAGCACCGTCACACTGAAAATTCACATGTTGAAGCTGCACACGGAAAATTCACATGTTGAAGCTGTCCGCAAACCATTTAGTAGGTACAGTCGGCAACAAACGTTGAGGCCCACCGTACCTACTAAATGGGATGGGATGAGTTGGGTGGGTTGAGTTGGGATGTGATGAGTTGGTAAGGGATGAGTTGGGATGGGATGAGTTGGGATGGGATGGGATTATGGACGGACGGATAGACAGACGGACGTATAACTTCTCACGCGCGTACAAAATAAGTACACACATCCATTTTTTTTTATTTCTCTGAATTAGCCATTTCGACTATGTTACAATAGTCGTGATCACTAAAGAAGACGAGAAGCGATTCACAAAGAAGACGAGAAGCGATTCACAAAAAAATACGCGATTAGGACCTGAAAAAGTAATTACTTTGAAATATCATTGTTGATATGAGAGGCTCCGTAAGTAGTCTATAACATAATGTCAAAATTTCATGGCCATTTTGTCAAAATCTCTTGATCATTTTGACATTACCACAATGTTAATATTTTTTGAAAACCCCATTCCACTCATTTTTTTATTTAGCAAAATAACCACAACACTCATTGGGGACACAATGGAAATGTGTGCGAGAGTTAACAGAATCAACTAGAATTAGGTAGAATCTAAAAGGAAAATGGAGATAGAATTTGTTTTTCTAAATTATGGGACAAACTCATGCTAAGAAACTAATGGACTAACATCCATGGACAAAAATACTAAAATTATTAAATATGGTTTCGAATTGTGATTTTAACGTGTTTTACAACTTTTTAATAACTAAATCTATTTAATCTAATTGTTGAAATAAATGATTAATTTGTGAACCATTTGGTAGCTCTAGTATTAATGATAGACTAAAATGATTTTAATATAAAGTAGCCAAGCTAAGTTATCGTTTAATATGACCGTATTTAATTCTAAAATACTTGAAAATCATTTAAAAACAATGTACTAGAGGATAGGTTAGGAATAGGATGGAAAAAAAGCAAAATAAGCATTTTCTAACCGGAGTAAAAGGAAGGTCCGCTTGAACATCTATATAAGGTCTTTAAATCATCACTTCTATTTATTTCAATATTAACTTCTGAACACGACCCTTTCAAATTGTATTTCTTGCTCAAAAATAGCTGATACACATTGAAATCTGTTTCGAATCTCTTATCAATTGTATATTGCATAAATTTTCTGTCTGTTTGAGATTCTGTCGACACTTTTGCAGAAGGAGTTAATGAGATCTCCCTACATATCTCTTTAAGTAGATTTTGTCTTATTCGTGGTGGTAGCCTTTGCTTCTTTATGTGATCTAGTCCTGCTTGAATAGGTCTTGCTGCAGCGACTTTATGGAATGAATGTTCTCTTTTAAGTACGTATTTTAGTAGGGTGTTGATTGCAGATTCTGTTGAACACTTTTTATGCCAATTTTGTACGGAAATTGATTCGTCGACGGAGTCTACGTCTATAGTTTCTATATCAGTGATTGTTCTAACTTGTTTTGAGGTCGAAGGTATAGATTTGAATATATTCTGGTTGATTTTGTCCAAATCTTTTGGGTTAACAACTTTGACTGCATCACTTGGGTTAACAGTCTTATAATTTTTATTAATTTCTTCTAAATGATTTGGGTTAAAAGCCATGTCTGGCTTAGTGTATTTGTTTAGAGTATTTCGGATAACTTCTTTTTCGAAATTCATCGGCTTTTGGCTAATGACTTTAATATCTGGGTCTTTTAAATTTGGATTGATTTGCTTGTCTAAATTTATCTGGTTCAATGCCTTGTCTAAAGTATTCGGGTTAACAGACTTGTTTAAATTGTTCGGGTTAACTTTATCTGAATCGTTTATAGGTTTCGTAATTTTGCATTCAATTTCTCCTGTATTATTTCTAACAGGGGTCGTTAAAGCGGTATTATAATAACTGCCATCGTCAGTGATAACTGATTTATCCGACACAATATTGTATGTATTAGTTCCGAAGCTTCTGTGTAACTCTATTTCTTGACTTACATTAGAGTCATATTGTGTCGAAGCAGTCTTAGTTAGTTTAGGGCAAGGTTCCTCATTGTAAATCTTCCCTAATAGACTTAAACCTTGAATATTGCTGCAGTTTTTAATGACTTTATCATGTTTCTTTCGTAGTTTTACGTATAAGCTATTTATATCTTTATGTAGTGTTGGTACATTTTTAGACAAGAGCATCAGGTTTTCTAGTAGTAGTAATATGAATTTCTCGTCTATGATCCTGGGTGCTGGTTTTTCAAATACTGTTAGTTCATCAGGTTTCTTAACACGAGTTTTGCTAATTGCAGTTTTTGTGGAATTAATAGTTATATCATTATTATTTTTAAGTTTAACTTTCTTCTTTGACTGGAAGTTAGATGTTAAGCCCTTTTTTATGGACATTAAATAGCATTGGTTATCGTCGTTTAGTTCTATGGCTACGTCTTTCAATGAATCAGTTTTTGATTCTAGAGACTTTTCGTGCAATGCGCGGTATGCTTTTGAAGTTGCATCGCTATTGCTAAAGTAAGGTTTCAGATCTATGATGTCTTTCTCTTTATTTAAATCAGGGTTCAGTTTCTGATCTGGGTTTCTGCAGAAAATTTCAGTTGATGGAGTATTATCATTTAAATATGATATCCAATCATTGCCGTGTTTGACTTCAGCAATATTTGGCTTAGGATTATCTGAGAATTTCAAATTAAGTCGTGCTTGGTTCGGCTCACCGTCACTAGGCGGTTTTTCTTTAAGCCTTATTGTTATTGACATTATATCTTGAGCCGATTGATCACGAATCATAGCGATGTTTTCAAGATTATACTTAGAAAGGTCTATTACTAAAGAGTTATCATCACAATTTTCAAATATTAAATTGTTTTTCGATGTTTTCATAACAGCTCTGCCTAACTCGTCTTTAACTGTGTTATTCGTTTTGTCATCCATCGTTTTAACATCTTTAGGCTTTTCTTTCTTACCCCAGTCTTCAACTGGTTTTTTCACTTGTGAGAATATAGTAGTTATTTTATCTAAAACGTCTTTCAGATATATCTGTCCTGGGTCTATTTGAACTGTGTCCCGAGTTTTATCAATAACTTTAAGCGTCGTTATGCTCTTTGAGACTTTTTTCGTGACAGCCTCTGTGACAACTTCGACATTAGGAATTTCTTTGGATGGTGATGACCATTCACTAGATTGTGACGTAGTTGTACTTGCACTAGCATCATGAAGTAGAACATCTAAATATGCTCCAAGGAATTCTTTAGCTACATCTGGGGGTATAGCCGTGTCACTAATCAATTGATTAATCGTTTCCTGAATTTTAGGAAGCTCTGTAGACGAACTAGATCTTTCTAATAAATTATCATGAGATATTTTAGTGTCCAACTTCTTATTTTCCAAATTGTCGATTAATTTTTTAGTTATTTTTATATCTTTTTCTCTACACACGTTATTTCTTTTCGTTTCACAGACGTAAACTGTATTCTTGAGTAGTCTTTCAAGTTCTTGTATACGTCTCTCCTTTTCAAAACTTTCTGCTTCCCGTTTTGGGTTATGATGTACAGGTGTATCTTTAGGTTTATGTATCTGTTTTGTTTCTGTGTTTCCAGCTTTATATTTGAGAACTACTTCACTCACTCCGTGAAACTGTGTTTCTTTTTCAATTGTTTGTACTAAGAAACTAGACAAATTCTCGTCTTTCATGAAATATTTATTGGATGGTTTATCTACGCAGTGGCAATTCATCATAGCTTGTCTAAACCCAGCGACTGATGTGTTCTTAAGCCAGTACTCTAGTAAAGATCTAAATAGTGCCTTTACCGGGTGCCGGCCTCTATCTAGCTTTACTTCATACAGATCTCTAACTACTTGATCTATGTAGTGTTTCACTTCGTCTGTATTAGGATCTGTTCTCCCTTTGAATATCTGTATCATTAGATCTTCAGTAATCTTATCGAAATCAGCTAAAGTCATTACATTTTGCGATGCCGTATTTTGCTTATCAATTTGGACTTGCACTTCAGCCATAGCATTAGGAATCGTTCCTACTTTGGCGTGCTTGTGTTTTAGTACGTATGTATTATGTTTAGGTTTTTCAATCTCTGACAATTTAACACTACCAGTAGTGTATTTACCAAGTAATAGACATTTGCTAGATGGTTGTTTTAATGGCGGTTCATCCGAAAGATTCTTATACTTAACTAGATTAGTACATTTTCTAGATTTCTTCATGGCCGATTCGCAACTATCGACCCGACATTTCTTTCTCGTAAAAAAGAAACACGTCGTCGTCTGAGGTTTCTGTTGAACGAATAAGTTCTTTTTTATCGGAGATCTGTTTTTCCTTTTCAATACATTTTTAATATCCGTAACACGGAAGGAATTTATATCAGTGCAATGCATTTGTTTTTCACCATCAGCACTATTCAGTGAAATATTAAGGCTTTGTTTCTTGGTAAGATCTTCGATGAACCATTTCGAAACACATTTCATTGAGCATAAACTGCTTTGGCCATTCGTATGACCCAAATGATCGAATTTTAAATCGAAAGATTTCTTCTCCAATACTTCTAGGTTCAGAGGTAATAACTCGCTTCTAGAAGGGCTTTTAGATAGCCATTTGGTTGTTGGATTCTGGTTTTTATTGTTAGGTATTAAAGTATCTAAATTGCATGAGGAGAAAGGGTCGGTTATTTCGATGTTTTGGTCTTCGGATGTAGAGGAATTGGAAGTCGAGAAGGAAGTACCTAAGGAAAAAAGGAAGGGAGATTTTGTACAAATTATACTTTCATAAAAAAATCTGATATAAAAAGGTTTGATTTTTAGTAAGAGCTAATTTTAGCTAAATTTTTAAATGCTAAAATCGAGAAAACGATTCTATAGGTTAACTTATGAATTTTAGTGATGGCTAACTTTGGTCAAGTTTTTTTTAGTGGGCGCTAAAATCGAGCTTAATTTTTTCTAAAAACACACTAAAACTAGCATGCTCAAAACATGCACCAGATCTAGCTTTCCTATCTAGGGAACTATTAAACTAATAGTACAGGATCCATTTAACAACGACCTTCACCGAGCTGCTTAATGGATTAAAAGTATTTTACATCAAATTAGTGTCATTTCACGAATTAATTAATCATTCTTGACGGATTTTTTTTTTGCCAAAAAAATCTCAATATTGACCTATTTAATCTTCTAAAAAAGATAAATTCATATTTAAAAAACCGACTTTAAAAAAAACCTGAACCCAAAAACTAAAAAAAAACAAAGTCTAAAAAGTGAAAAAAAAAAAACAGCGCACTCCGGGAGTGCAGGCAGAAGTGAAAACAATAAACTTGTTATTTCCCATAGAATATTTCTTGAAACGATCTGCTACTGCCATCTATTAGCACTCACTTAAACAAATATAGTTTATTTTTTATTCGGTAGATGGCAGTAAAAAATTTAAATCAGCGCCATCTACATTCGAATAGCGGTCTTTCTAGAAACTAAGTTTCTCAATTTGTGTAATAGATGGCAGTATAAGTTAAACAAAAAGACTAACACAAATAAAATCTCATCTGTCGCGTCAAAATCTGTCGCGAGAACGGCTGAAAATGCTCACCCACAAAAGTGCCCAACGCGCCATAAGAAGTTTTCACTTCAATAATCCAAGACAGCAGATAACTGCATGGTGGTCGTTAGTCTCGTTAACACTCGAGAATGGCTGAACTAATTTTGATGATTTCTGTTTTGAAATGTTTGTCGTAGTCCAGGGAAGGTTTAAACGGTGAGAAAGATCGGACTTACGCGGGTGAAACCGCGGGGCGCAGCGAGTTTGACATAAAATACTTTTCATTAAGCAGTTCGGAAAAGATAGTTTTTAAAGGGATCTTAGACTATAATAAGTCTGGTTTCGGGAGTTTTTAGTACGGTCGGCTGCATAATTGCAGACCCACCGTAGAGCTCCAAAACGGCTGTTATAAGAATGTTTTCAATATGATTCTAGACACCTAATTGAAGTTTAAAGTCTTCTAACTCATCAATTAATCAAACAAAAATTATTAGAATGCAAACATTCCAATAATAGTAAGTTTCGAACTCTACCGGGGGCTGCAATTATGCAGCCGACTGTACAATATAACATACGTGATGAGGTATCGGTGGCTGGAAGGTCGTCAATGGGGGCGTGTATTTTCGGGACCGACTCCCGCGCACCGAACGTCAGTAGATGTTGGCGGTATAACCTGAAATATTTAGGTACTATTTGATTTAAATGTAAGAGGACGACATTTTGACGACTCAGTTGGCACAATGGTCACCACGCCGGACTGCCAAACACAGGGTTGCTGGTTCGATTCCCGCCTCAGACATGTATTTATGCTTAGATATTTGTCTGTGGTCTGGTTGTTTCTGTGTATTATAAGTATATATATACAAAAGAAAAGTATATAAGTAGTATATTCGTTGTCTAGCACCCATAACACAAGTGTAGTTACTTAGCTTGGGGCTAGATGGCGATGTGTGGAATGGCTTGCAATATTTATTTAAGTATTTATTATACGACGTCCGCACTAAGCGTTTTGCTTCGTCATTCCAAAGGGAATAGAATTTTTTCCCTGCGTCTGTCTTTCCTGACGTGTACAATTTGTGTGTCTTCAAGTCTTGAGTGAATAGGTATCTTCTAGGAAGGCGTGTTACATCTTAGGCCGCATCGTCACCTACCATCAGGCAGGTGTGATAGTGGTCAAACGCAGACCTATCATATGTAAAAAAGGCAAATTCCTACGTAAATAAAATTGTTCAAAACCATTCCGATTGCAAAAAATACCCTCAAAGTAGTTGAAAATACTCTCAAAGTCAGCTTTTGGTATTTTCAAGAATATTTTTTGTAATCAAAATGCAATCGGAATGCTATTGCAATGTAATTTGCTCCATTTTTTTTTACGAGAATTGGCCTTCTGGTTCAAATAAAAATAACTAGTTTTCGAGGAAGGCTACTTTTTTGTAATTTGTTCAATTTTTTTTACTAGAATTAGAATTGGAAGGCTACATTTTAATTTTGATATTACGCGGGTGGTGAAACCGCAGGGCGCATCTAGTTAAGGTAAAAGGGTCTAGGCGCTCTCTCCATACAAACGTAGTCGACTGTTTCCTCCCTGGATAATGACACTAACACTAATATTTTTGTTGCTATAAAACCTATAACTACCATGACTATGCCCCTGTCTTGTTTTTTTTTTCATTTTCTAATTATAATAGAAATTAAGATTTCAAAAACAAAAAAGAAAAAAAAAGCAAAACATAGAGGGCATGGTCATGGCAGTTATAAGTTTTATGCATGTGTCATTATCCAGGGAGGAAACACTCGACTACGTTTGTATGGAGAGAGCGCCCGGTACCCTTTCCTCTTAAAGTTAAAACTAACCTATGAACTTTGAGAATGTTCAACCACGTCCGTAAGACCTCAGGCGTCTTCGCTCGCAGATGGTAAATGAACTCGTCAGCATCAATATCGATCCGCCTCCGCCTCGCCTTCGCCGATATGACAGACAGACCGACGTCTACCGACCCGTGTAGTCTACCTCTAGCCACGTCGGCCGGGGACCGGGCGTATACTAGTATACCGGCGTCTATTACGAAGAAACGCTGAAACACACATAATAAGTTACTTACACACAATATAGGCTAGAACAAAGTAAAGAGCGCTGTTGGCCTAGTGCTAGATACCTCAGACTTTCACACCCGTATTCACAATTGTGGCGACGCTTCACATCGCCACCAACAGATGGCGCCACTAAGCCGATCGTAGATCCTAGATCGCGCAAGCGAAGTTTTTCTGGAGATAAGCTCATATACAAGTTCCAACGAAACATCGTGGGACCGCGGCGTACCGGGTACACCTGCCCGGTGGAAGATCTGCCCTTTGGAGGTACATAACACCGCGTGCCTACAAATTGGTTCACCCCTCCAAACTGGTGACCCCGACGTGATCGACGAGGGCAACCTTCGCCGACATGAGCCGGCGAAAGTTGCATGATTTCTGATACCTGCTTTTAACATTCCCAAACAATCAATCCTATGAGATTGCATAGTGCGCGCGGACGCATAGAGCCGCAAATAAGACGATGATTCGCGAAAGTGAAGAGAGCAACACAAAATTGACCAATCAGAAGGCCGCATTTAGCGTAGTGCGTTTACTTGTCCAAGAGCAATTTAAGTACTGTTTATGAACACAGGAGTCATTCCGTCATGGGTTTAATTAAATCCAGGCCGGCCGTGTACCAACGATTTCTTCTTAAATTTATGTGCGCTAATTGACATTGCTTAATTGACGTTGAAGGAAAACATCGTGATAAAACCCGCGGTTTAGTTGGCTCCGGAAGTATTGACAAGTTCTTACCTTATGCCACCCTTTGAGCGGCCATTTTCTCTTCTTGTGTAGATATCCGTTGAATACGTCAGGTCGTTTGTCGAACCTCTGCCCGTCCTTTAACCCTTCGAGCACTTCCCATTCGCTGCCACGGCGACGACTAGAACAAATAAATATCATTTACTATTTGAAATTGATATTGGAATCCTATAGCATCAGGATGCCATGCACTAACACCGCATAAAATAGGCTAGGAGTGTGTCGGTTTCCTCACGATGTTTTTCTCCATAAGAGCATGATGTTCAATGTCACTAAAGGGGCAATCAAGAGGTGGTAGGCCTCGGCGGTTTCTAACACCGCCCCCTGGACAAAGTCATGGTGCCGTTCTATTTCTAGGCGAAAATGCTACATCTTCGACCTCATCGTTAATTTCCATCAGATGAGATATGGTCAAATGGCAGCCTGTTTTGCAATACAGAGCATGCCCATCGTCCATCCATTGTCTCCTTTTCAACATAATATACACTGCGTAATACCTTGTTCTTTGAAACCTCACTTTGCCAGTTTCGTTTTGCAACGACTTCCTGGCTGGCCACCGCCGAGTGTGTGTAAGAAACAAACACACTGCAAGGGAATGTAATCAGTTGCCTGCGTTTGTCTTTCCTGACGTGTACAATTTGGGAGTCTTCATGTCGCGAGTGAATAGGTGCGAGTATCTTCTAGGAAAGCGTGTTACATCTTAGACCGCATCGTCACCTACCATGAGGCCGGTGTGATAGTGGTCAAACGATGACCTATCATCTATCTATCTATAAGTAAGCGTGATCTGATGGCCAATACTGGTAAACAACTTTGTTTAAATAACATTGCAAGGGACATTCCGATTGCATTTTCAATGCAAAAGATACCCTCAAAGTCAGAGTTTCTTTGAGGGTATTATTTGTGATCAAAATCCATTCGAAATGATATTGAAACGTAGAATTTGTACAATGTTATTTACGAGAATTGGCTTTCTGGAATCGACTACTCACTTCCTCGTCTTCCCGCTCCTTGGCGGAGGTAGCTGCTGCCTGGCTGTCCGCTCGCCACTGTCCGCGGACAAGGACGCCGTCTCTCCCGAACAGTCAGAGTCGGACGGCGCACGGCGGAGCGCCGCCGCACGACCCGCTGCGCCTCTACGTCTATCACCTAAGGATATAGATATGTTACTGTTAACACTTAATATTAATCAGCTATTTTGTTCTCACTGCCTCCCTTTCGTCTCTTTACACATCCCGGCCAATAGAAAAATCTGGCCAGTCTTTTGGATAGGCGTCAAGTTCTTGAATATTGAAAAAAAAGAGTTCATCACAATCTTCCGACAGTTTGAAGATCTTTCAGCTTAAGCCTAGAGTGTATCAGCTTATGGCTGGCAAGAGAAATTAAGTTAGAACCTGGAATTCTTAGATGTATTTGAAGCTGATGTGGGCGTGGGCCAGACATGTGTGTAGAACGAGAGACGAAAGGCGGAGCAAAGCTGTTCTCGAATGGAGCCCGAGAATAGGGAAGAGAAATGTGAGCAGACCACCAGCCAGATGGTCCGAAGACATTGCTGGAGTACCTTGGTCCAGGAAGACTGGTGAGAGGAAGGTGTGGAGTGGCATATGCCCTGCAGTGGAACAACACATGCTGCTGAAGATGAAAAGAGCTTCCCTTTGTTCATTAAGACGTAAACATTATCGTAAACATACCCGAATAAGGTGAAACAGATTGTAGTAGGTACTTATATATTCTGACCGTTATTAGGCAAATTGTAAATTTCACAATTAAATTTAATTGAGTTCAATGGTCACAAAATGATTTGCATTGAATTATGTTACTCGATACGAGTACGTCAATCACAATCATTGTTTTACAAATTAATTTAATCATTAGTAATTAAGAGTTCATGTATTTTAGGCTACGTACGCACTATGTGGTTCGTCCGGATGCAGTCAGCCGGTTGCGATTGCGGCTAACCGAGTGATGACTAGCCGGTAATGGCCGTAACGGTAATAGTTAACTTGCTTTTACAAGCGAATTAGTCCTAAAATCGTTTCTTCGCGAATGTCTACGTCTTAATAGCTATCATGTCAATTTAAGCTGGATCCGTCCATTTGGGACAACCCAGTTGGCAGAATGGTCACCATGCCGGACTGCCAGCAACACAAGTATTTATGCTTAGATGTTTGTCTATGGTCTGGTTGTTTCTATGTATCATAAGTATACATTTACAAAAGAAAAGTATATAAGTAGTATATCCGTTGTCGAGCACCAATAACAAAAGTTTAGTTACTTAGCTTGGGGCTAGATGGCGATGTGTGGAATTTCCTGCAATATTTATTTATTTAAGTATTTATTATATTATATCAGTCAGTCAATCAATGCGCCGGCTACCGCATACAGCTTGGTGTATATAGCGACCGTCCGGCTGAACTCCGAGCACGTAGCAGTCGGAAGAAGAAGATAGAAGTAATTTTCTAATACATATTTTTATTTGGGGCTAACCGGATGGCTAACCACATCCGGCCAAACCGCATAGTGCGTACGTACCCTTATAGGCAGGTATATACTATTGTCTGTACAATCAACGTTCAAAAGTCAACCGGCACCGTAACGTTTACAATCCTGTGCAGCACTATTTGAACATTATAACAACGTAACCTGTGGATCGAACCCACGTCGGTTGGTGTAGCGGGTGGCGGCTTATAGCACTCACACAACTAAACACATAGCTAACATGTTGAAAATAATAATCACACTGAGTACTTTTAATTCAAGTATTTATGTTTGTGGGTAACGTCTATTAGAAGAAGGTCGTAAGTACAATGCTTGTTGATAGTATTATTGTAGCAAACTGTTCATTTACTTATAACCCATACTGTACATAGACTAGATTCTAGAATTTCTAGATAGACATAACACAAGACAAAATTTACGAAGTTCTCACTAATGGACGGAGTGATTCATAAAGAAGTTTTTGGTGTAAATTGGCTAAAATATGGTTGAAAAAATTTGTGGGCGTATACCCGTGCGAAGCCGGGGCGCACCAGTAGTCTATTTATACTAATACTAGCAGCGCTCCGCGGTTTCACCCGCGTAACTCCCGATCCTGTGGGAATATCGGGATAAAAAGTAGCTTTCCTCGATAAATGGACTATCCAACACAAAAATATTTTTTCATTTCGAACCAGTAGTTCCTGAGATAAGCGCGTTTAAAGAAACAATCAAACTCTTCACCTCTATAATATTAGTATCAATACATAGTCACTATATAGTGTAAAACAAATATAAAATAAAGTAACTTTTCGCCGTCCCTATGTCCCTATGTATGCTTAGATCTTTACTACGCAACGGATTTTGATGCGGTTTCTTTTAATAGATAGACTGATTCAATATGAAGGTTTATATGTTTAGTACATGCTTATTATAGCCGTGCGAAGCCGGGGCGGGTCGCTAGTGGATTATAAAGTGGGAGTTTTTAATTGTTTGTTTGCATTGGTTCCAGGGCCGGATTAACCATCTCAGGGCCCCTAGGCACAGCTCGTTTCGGGCCCCCTTTAAAAGGGGGGGGGCCCGAAACGAGCTGTGCCTAGTAACTGTAAAAATTTCCAAATTGCGTGGTATGAATACCACAACAACGCAATTTGGAAAACTTTACTGTCTACATTACGAAATAGAATGAAGGTACCATCATCATCAACAACAGACTTCAGTCATCACATTGCAAAGGTATACGCCTTCCTTCAAGTGAAAACACTTTCGCCGAAAGCAAAGAATAGTGTAAAAATGAATTAATCCCATTATCATTCCCATTTTCCAAGTATAAAATTAAGATTGACGAAGCGATATTTTATACTTACTCTTAATGGAATATTATTCCGATTTTTTTTAGTTAAATGTCTAAGGTAAAAACCCCTCTCTTATTGACAGGCCCCCCTTTATTCACATGTTATTTTATTTTATTGATTATTTAATTACCTAACTTAAATCACAACAAACAAGACTTTTTATCAATTTTTAGACATTTTTAATTAGGAAAAAAATAAAATTTTATGCCTGGGTTTAAATTATAATCTATAAAAACAAATTGTTTTTTCGAGTACCTAGATATTGTTAGTTCACTTTGTTTGTTATGTTAAGTTTCACCTTTTCCGTGGTTTCATAAAACCACTCAATAAGTACCCTTTTTTTTTCTTTTTTTAATCAGGAGTGCTGGGCCCCTGGTCATAGTGGGCCCCTAGGCACTGGCCTAAAGTGCCTTGAGGATAATACGGCACTGATTGGTTCCGAAATTACTGAACTGATTTAGATGAAACTTGGTATGGGGATACATTATTTTCAGTAACGTAGGCTTTTTATCCGGATATAACGACAGAATTAGAAATTATCGCGGGTGAAACCGTATGGCATAGCTAGTAAAATAAAGATAATATTATATACTACGAATTTCACAAACGTAATCAAGTGATTCTGTTGTAAAAACTATGAGTAATTCAATTATTTATTGTTATACTGATAATACCGCGGATCAAAAGTCACAATGATAATTGAATTCTACGATGACTAATACATTCACAATCAACCCTATGAGATTGCATAGTGCGCGCGAACGCATAGAGCCGCAAATAAGACACTAATTCGCTAGAGTGAAGAGAGCAGCACGAAATTGACCAATCATAGGGCCGCATTGCGCAGTGCGTTCACTTATCCAAGAGAGCAACCTAAGTACTGTGAAAACGGACGTAATTTTTTTCAAAGACTGGCTAGATTTGTAATTGGCCGAAGTTTTTGCCCAGCAGTGGGACAAAGTCAAAATTCTTTATTAATTTGGAATCATACAATTTGCATGAAATCACAGTGAAACGTCTTAAAAACTATGTTAGGATGTGTGCCTTCGGAACGCGCCCACCAATGAGAAGAAAACATAAGACACTGAACCACGTCATCTCTACTCATGTGACTGAACTGCGATCTTGTTGGGAGGGGAGAGAGCGTTGTTCGGTGATGATTTTTGTTGACTGTGGTCTTATGATGTTTAGTGCTATTTTTGTACCTATTTAATTTAATGTGTGTTAGTAGTATAATAAGGAATTATATTCTGAAATAAATGATTTAATAATAACTAGCGACCCGCCCCGGCTTCGCACGGCTATATTGTGCATGTATTATACATATAAACCTTCCTCTTGAATCACTCTATCTATTAAAAAAACCGCATCAAAATCCGTTGCGTAGATTTAAAGATCTAAGCATACATAGAGATATAGGGACAGAGAAAGCGACTTTGTTTTATACTATGTAGTGATAAGACTCATGGGGTTTTGGTTTTTCTGGAATACCGCGCAACCCACTATGTGCTCTCGGTGACGGCCTTCTTTAACCTATTACCCTGCCTGCCTAGCATGAAGACCAAAACACGATACGATAAAGCTATATCACGCGATATAACTACATCAACTCTCAAAATATGATAGATAAAGCCGCCATGTTGAATTTTTATTATAAATTGCGATAAAAATTATGATAAAAATTCAACATGGCGGCTTTAACTATCATATTTTGAGAGTTGATGTAGTTATATCGCTTTATCGTATCGTGTTTTGGCCTTCATGCTAGGCTAGCTGGGCATATTAGGATAATTGGGATATGACTTGGACAGAACACTATTTTTTTTTTATTCTTATTTATTAGTTTTATGACAGATTATTGTTTATGTGTACCTAAAATATACGTAAGTAATAATAAAAAATAGGTGCTTATTGTAGTTAGCAATTTAGGTTATTATCGTAGTAAATATCGTATATATTTACTACCGAAAAATAAAAATAATATAAATTACATTATAATATCATTTCGATCACAAATAATACTCTCAAAGTAGCTTCAAAAATCCTCAAAATCAGCTGTTTGTAAGAAAAACTGACTTTGAGGGTGTCTTTTGCAATCGAAATGCAATCGGAATAATATTGCAAGAAATTTAAACAATGTTATTTACGAGAAATTGGCCTTCTGACAGAAACTATCCCCTCCCCTGCCTACGGGCCACAGGACCTGGATCAGTCCCCAGGGCCCCGAGTGCCCAGTGGGAAAGAAGGGTCTGCTCTCGGATGCCACTCTAGCAACCATCTTCAAGTCTGTGACGTCCAGTCGTCACTTGTAATGTAGGGGTAAGTAAACTAAAACACGCTAATAATCTTTAGGTAGGTAGTAGCCATATGCACCCAGGCGTACGCTGTACGACCTCCCGCAGTGGCTGTCGGATTCCAACTAACGTCGTCTCGCACCGCTCGGGCGCATACGCTACAAAGTCCACCAGCACTAGTTACTAGACTTACGTTTATTCTCGATCCGTGGCGGCTCGGCGGACATTTTGCCCGTCTGATTCATACTGTTATCGCTACACGACTCGAATAGCAGCCATCTTATTTCACCTGGAAACAGACATGGAGAGGAATCAGTAATCAGTCTGAGTCTGCGTTTCCTGAAGTGTTAGGGTTCTCTCAGCCTGCCTAGCATGACGACCAAAACACGATACGATAAAGCTATATCACGCGATATAACTACATCAACTCTCAAAATATGATACATAAAGCCGCCATGTTGAATTTTTATTATAAATTGCGACAAAAATTATGATAAAAATTCAACATGGCGGCTTTATCTATCATATTTTGAGAGTTGATGTAGTTATATCGCGTGATATAGCTTTATCGTATCGTGTTTTGGTCGTCATGCTAGGCTAGCTGGGGTTAGCTAATAAGGAATGTTGACTGAGGTGTCTCCTGACGTTTACAACTTGGGGGTTAAAATATGGAATAAATTTGCCTGAGTCTGATTTTCCTGAAATGTACAACTTATGGGTTAGATAATAAGGAATCAGGTGACTGAGGTGAGGTGAGCGTCACTTTGCTGTGAGGAGGGTCACAGCTAAGCGACGTTCGCTGATCGTTTACGGTCGTGCGGGTTATGGCGCGGTCATTACTTTTTTGGGTGGCCAATTAGTAGTGTGACAAAAATGTGTTTCCGTAAGCTAAGCCCCTCCGTGCTTCGGAAGGCACGTTAAGCCGTTGGTCCCGGTTGCTACCTCTAGTAGCAGTCGTTAGGTCAAGTTAGAGGCCTTAATTAAGGCGATCTGAAAACTCTAACAATAGGTGAGCCACACCACTATACGACAAGAAGAAGGTGACTGAGGTGACGTTTACAACTTGGGTGATCATAATTTGGAATAATTTGTCTGAGTCTGTTTTTCCTGAAGTGTACTATTTGAGAGTCAGAATTTGGAATATTGGTACAAGGAAAAATGAATCTTGAGGAGTAACATGCCACTTTTTATCCCGATGCTTCCACGGGATCGGAACTTACACTTGTGAAAAAGTAGGATGCAGTGGGTTACCCGACTACGGCGAAGCCAAAAGGGAGGGCTAAGTTTTTGACCCGCATATCTATACTCATTTGATTGTTTGTTTGAATTGAATACGCTCCGAAACTACTGGACCGATTTAGATGAAACTTGGTATGAGGATACATTTATTTATCGGGAGTTACGCGGACAAAACCGCGGAGCGCCGCTAGTTTTGAATAAAATATTAGGTGTCTACAAACAAACTTCCAATCGTTCCAAAGTTCGTGAATGCGGGCGTCTATAAATTATCAGCATAAACTTTGTTTGGAAAGTTCAAAACTCGTATACCTTTAGTAGTAAAGTAAAGTTTGGCAGACGACAATATTATGAAGAACATTTTTATGAAGTGTTTACAAAAGTTTACTTACAAATATTTATAAAGACGTTAATTTTGACGTTACTATATTTTGTAAGTAAATAAATTGTAGTTTTTGATCGACTTCAAAAAAAGTAGGTTCGTAATTCGATGCATCTATACTTCTATACTAAAGGAAATGAATAAGAAAACCGGTCAAGTGCGAGCCGGACTCGCGCATGAAGGGTTCCGTACCATTATCATCACATAAAAATACATGAATGAAGGGTAAATGGCGGTTTACGGTTTATGACGTATTAAAAAAAACTACTAACCAGATCTCGTTCAAACCAATTTTGGGTGGAAGTTTGCATGGTAATGTATATCACATATTTTTTTTAGATTCATCATTCTCTTGTTTTAGAAGTTACAGGGGGGACACACACTTTTTACCACTTTGGAAGTGTCTCTCGCGTAAACTATTTACAGTTTAGAAAAAAATAATATTAGAAACCTTAATATCATTTTTGAAGACCTATCCATAGATACCCCACACGTATGGCATTGATATAAATTTTTTTTTGAGTTTCAGTTCTAATTATGGGGAACCCTAAAATTTATTGTATTTTTTTTTCTAATTTTGTGTGAAAATCTTAATGCGGTTCACAGAATACATCTACTTACCAAGTTTCAACAGTATAGTTCTTATAATTTCGGAAATAAGTGGCTGTGACATACGGCAGACAGACAGACATGACGAATCTATAAGGGTTCCGTTTTTTGCCATTTGGCTACGGAACCCTAAAAATTGCCGATTCTCAGACCTACTGAATATGCATACAAAACTTCATAAAAATCAGTCAAGCCGTTTCGGAGGAGTATGGTACTCGTAATTAACATTGGGACACGATAATTTTAGATATTAAAGAATTTTTTTTTTGAAACGAATAGGCTCCGAAACTACTGGACCGATTTTGATGAAACTTGTTATGAGGATATATTGATTCATTGGGTTATAGGCTACTTTTTATTCCGATATTCCCACGGGATCGGGAGTTACGCTTACACGGGTGAAACTTCGGAGCACTGCTAGTAGTTTTTATGTCTGTTCGGGCATGAGTTCTTTGTTTTTAAGCGCCCCGCATTTCTCCCGTGTAAGTCCCGATCCTTTGGGAATATCGACGTAAAAAGTATGTTACAGTCAATGAATCAATGTATCCTCATACCAAGTTTCATCAAAACCGGTCCAGTAGTTTCGGAGCCTATGCGTTACAAAAAAATAAAAAAATAATGTAGATTTTCCATTGCTTCCTGAAGTGGAAATGCATTTATTTTCCTGACTAAACACTGCGCTCAATCCATCCCGGTAAAATCTAATGTTGAAGGTAAAAATACAAAATTGATCCATTATTTTCATGTTCCGCATAGCGTGTAATATAGGTAAACCATTATTATGTATAATCATTAATTATTTCAGTCACTTCCCTCGGCCAATTTCGCTTATAAAACTATACTAAAACTTACGGAATTCGTTTCAATTTTGTAACATAAATGTAATTTTCTCAAACAGTTTTCTACCATATTTTTAGGGTTCTTCTACCAAGACTACAATATCCGTTCGTCTGTCCGTCACCAGAGAAGGCCAATTCTCGTAAATAACATTGTTTAAATTACATTTCAATATCATCACGATTGCATTTCGATTGCAAAAGATACCTTCAAAGTCAGTTTTTTTTACAAAAAGCTAACTTTGAGGGTGTTTTTAGCTACTTTGAGGGTATTATTTGTGATCGAAATGCAATCGAAATGATATTGAAATGTAATTTAAACAAATTTATTTACGAGAATTGGCCTTTGTAACCATGATAGCTAGACAGTTGAAATTTTCACAGATGATGTACCCTATTTCTGTTGCCGCTATAACAACAAATACTAATATAATTGTACGGAACCCTTCGTCTGCGAGTCCGACTCGGAATCGAAATATTACAATGTAATTTAAACAATGTTATTTACGAGAACTGGCCTTCAGACTACAAAAAAAATTCAGGTTATAGTATAATAGTTATAGTTTATTTATCACTAGCGACCCGCTCCGGCTTCGCATGGCTATATTATGCATGTATTATACATATAAACCTTCCTCTTGAATCACTCTATCTATTAAAAAAAACCGCATCAAAATCCGTTGCGTAGTTTTAAAGATTTAAGCATACATAGGAATAGGGACAGAGAAAGCGACTTTGTTTTATACTATGTAATGATAGTGATAAAGTGATTACATTGCTTATTTTTAGGAGTGCCAAAAAACCTATATAGGTTTGTCATGACACAAGAGATATTTAGAGAGATTTTAATTGTTATAGAGGGTTAGCGTTCGTCTCCAAAAATACCCTGAAACCCTTAAATTAATGCGATCCTTATGGACCTGCTAGCTTTTATCCGCGACTTCATCCGCGTATAGCACTTGAAGTTTTCAAAATCCTTTCTTATCGGATGTTTACTTCATACAAAGAACACACCCTCCAAGTTTCAGGCCCTACGATCAGCGGTTCAGGCTGTGCGTTAATCTGTCAGTCAGTCAGGACAAAGCATTTTATATGTATAGTTTTTATATACTGGCTTTGGCCCGCGACTTCGTCCTTTTAAAAGTCGAAAAAGGATCAACGAATCACGTTGTCATATACAAACTTTGCCCCCCTTTTTCACCCACTAAGGGATATAATTTCGAAAAATCCTTTCTTATCGGATGCCTACGTCATACAAAGAACACACTCCAAGTTTCAGGTCTCTACGATCAGCGGTTTAGGCTGTGCGTTGATCCGTCAGTCAGTCAGTCAGTCATTCAGGACAAAGCATTTTATATATGTAATAAAAAGATGACGTAGGTACTTGACCGTATGGCAATGGTTGCGAGTTCGACTCTCATCGTGGTGCAATTTTACATGTAGAATATAAATTCAGGTAGAATATAATTTACGTTTACAACCTTTTAAACAAAGAATTTTAAAAAAAATCACCTTCAATTATGAAATCTACCACCCCCTATATTTTTTTATTTCATATAATAAGAACACACACAGCACACACACACACACAAACACGACTAATGAGACGAACCTAACGATACTTACCTTAATAAAATTAAAGAAATCGATCGAGTATTTTTAAAGATATTAAGGGAATAAAGAATATTATAAGAATATTAAACATACTTACAAGATAGGTGCAAAAAACATAGGTAACTCTTTCCTTGTAGTCGGGTAAAAATAATTGGAGCAAGAAGTAGGCAGTGCTATATAGACTATTAATTTAGTGTAGTTTTATGAATGCTGCTATTATGCTGCAATGCAGACCCTGAATAGTCAGGTTTATTATTTTCGTAATGGCTACGATGAATTTCGTGATATTTTCGTTGGGAGTTGGGTGGTAAATTGGCACAGAGGGAATACCTAAGTATTACATTTGGAACCTGTTAAACTAAGTTAAGAGGAAAGGGTACCGGGGGCTTTTTCCATACAAACTATTACAAACGTAGTCGACTGTTTTCTCCCTGGATAATGACACTAGAGCAAATATTTTTGGTGCATAAAACTTTTAACTGCCATGACCATGCCCCTATTTTAGGTTTTTTCTTATTTTTTAATTTTTTTAATTTTTATTTTTATGATAATTAGAAAATAAAAAAAACCAAAACATAGGGGCGCGCAGGTACCCTTTCACCTTAAATGCTTAGAGTAAACATTCTTACTAGGCGTAGAGAGCTAATGTCAGTCATTGCCCATTAGCTCTCTAGATACTATTCTTTCTCTACTTAAGGTTTAAAGGAGATAAGAGAAGATTTTTTTGTTTGTAACTATTAGGCTCTGAAACTACTGGACCGATTTTGATGAAACTTGGTATGAGGATACATTGATTCATTGGAAGTAACATAGGCTAATTTTTCTCCCGAAATTCCCACGGGATCGGGAGTTACGCAGGTGAAACCGCCAGGTGGTGCTAGTGTCTAAATATATTGCTGCTTAACGTCCGGGTTCATTCAGAATTCTTCTCGGCATCCGTGTTTTCTTTCAAAATTAATAACATATCCCTCATCGAAGATTGAAATAATTCAAGATTGGCGCCGATCCAATAATCCATCATCTAGTAAATATCATTTAGAGGCGTTGTTGACACTGTCTATCATAAAGTGGATAGAAATAAACGATCTTCTAAGAATCTTGGATAGATAAAAATGGATTAGATATTGATACCAGGTGCCTACCTTCCGGGAGGAAAGTCTAGAGGTTGCTGCATACGTAACGGAATAAATAATAAATAATAATAAAAAACGTGTGGCACTCGAGGACTGCCGCGGTAAAGCTATTGCATAAAAAGGTTTCTTGAAGCAAGAAGTAATCCCTCTTCCTATAGTTCCTTTAAACGCTCGAGAATAATTTCTTGTCTTAGTAAATGTTCTTATAAAATAATAATAAAAAATAAAAAAAATTGTCGTCCGCCATTTGTCGTCCGTCAATAGTCGTCCGTTAATAATCGTCCGTCATTTGTCGGGGGTGTTAGGTTTTTTCGTTACGGAATTTCTTGATTCGCCCCCCAAGGCCCGCGATAAAATCTATGCAATAGCTTAATAAAATAATATGCGAAAACGTGTAAATGGTGTTGTGCTTTATCTTTTTTTTTATCTTTTTAGTTGTATATCACTGTATGTTTTCCTACGAAAATAAAATAAAGTAAAATAAAACCTCGGACGGGACGGGGTCGTGACGTGCATTGTTCATAAAGTGTTCGTGGACTTTAAACATGCGTAACGTGATCTTTGTCGTGCCGAACGGGACGTGACAATGTCTTGACAGTGTTTTATATAAAAACTAGCTGTCCCGGCAAACGTTGTTTTGCTATTTACAAAAAAAAAACAAAAAAAATATAGATGTTGGCCGATTCTCAGACCTACTGAATATGCTCACAAAATTTCATGAGAATCGGTCGAGCCGTTTCGGAGGAGTTCAAGTTCGAACCCCGTGACACGAGAATTTTATATATATAAAAATATCATGTTCCGTCCGGCACGGGAAAGATCACGTCACGTATGCAGCGACCTTAACCCAGCAACCCAAATGGCTCATTTTAATAGAAATTAATAATGACACACTCAATGAAATATTCACCTTATTTTTGGAGATAGGGTTGATCATTCATTTTTTTTACACGGCGACAGGTTAAAGTTCATAAAATAAATAAAACATGAAGTTTGAGTTAAATCTTAGTCTAAAAAGAAACTTGTGTCATAAAAATAATACTTAGTTTCCATTCGATAGCACAACTATCCAAGAATACTATAAAATTTATTTGAAATTATTCCTTCATTTGCAGTCTTGGCACCAAAAAGAATGGAGAAAGAAGTTGAATTTTTTTTTTTTTTAAATGCCGAATATCTCGGACTTTCATAGAACATAACTTTTATTTTTCGGAACCGGCACAGTGTCCTCTATCCGTTTATCCATACTAATGTTATTAAGCTGAAGAGTTTGTTTGAACGCGATAGTCTCAGGAACTACTGGTTCGAATTGAAAAAATATTTTTGTGGATACTTAGTCCATTTATCGAGGAAGGCTATTTTTGAAGTGAAAACTTCTTATGGCGCGTTGGACACTTTTGTGGGTGAGCATTTTCAGCCGTTCTCGCGACAGATTTTGACGCGATAGATGAGATTTGACGCGACAGATGAGATTTTATTTGTGTTAGTCTTTTTGTTAAACTTATACTGCCATCTATTACACAAATTGAGAAACTTAGTTTCTAGAAAGACCGCTATTCGAATGTAGATGGCGCTGATTTAATTTTTTTACTGCCATCTAGCGAATAAAAAATAAACTATATTTGTTTAAGTGAGTGCTAATAGATGGCAGTAGCAGATCGTTTCAAGAAATATTCTATGAGAAATAACAAGTTTATTGTTTTCACTTCTGCCTGCACTCCCGGAGTGCGCTGTTTTTTTTTATTCCATTAATAACGGGATACCCTGTATATGTAGATAGCTGGAGCCCTACAATAACACAGGATAATTATTATCACGGTAAAGTTAGTGAAGCGATTGTGATGGAACTTCGTTTATACATAGCTGGAGTCCTACAATAACAGAGAGGCAAATTTTTATCCCGATATTCCCACGCAATCAGGACTTACGCGGGTTAAATTTCGGAGAATTAAACGAGAAATTCTTGTCAGGATCTCAGAAACGGCTCCAACGATTTACATGTTTAGTATGCCTGGAGTTTCGGGGACGAGGTAAAAAAAAGGAAAAAGTACAATAACCGAGCAAAGCTCGGTCACCCAGGCACTTACAGCACCAGCACAAGATCATATTGCTCATTGACAGTTTGGTTGTAGCTTTAACCGTTTTCATAAAAATGCAAAAAAACTAATTTGGCACACAAAAGGGGGGAAAGGGTAGGAACCAAAGCTACATGCATGCCAAGTTTCATGCTTTTAGCCAGATGGGACCGTAAAAAGAGCAAAGGAAACTGAGTAATGGATTTTCGCTTATAACTTTTTTAAAGTTAATCAAAAAAGTTGTAGATAATTTTATTTGCAACAAAAAATGAAAACTAATATTTTTTGTGAGACCTATAGTTTGTCAGATAAATCATAAAAACCGTTTAAATCTCCCCCTTGATATCTAAAAAATAAAATTGCCTCCTCTGACAAATGCAACCCCAAATGTAACTTTTCAATGGACTACATTAGAATAGCCGTTTGTGGGTCGAACCTGTGTGGTAAAAGGATTGGTCACCCCACTTAAATACCGCCCTCTGGGGTATTAGATGGTAGCGTTCTCTTTCTAGCCGAGCATGCTACATCCTCAAACTCATCGTCGCTACCCATCAGGTGAAATGAGAAAATATTTTTAAGGAAAAATGCGTCTTCAAAAAAAGTGATTAATGCGATTCTTAAATTCGACTATGACGGTACTTGACTAAGTGGCGTAATTGGCAGCGCATTTGAACGGTATTCAAGGGATGCGAGTTCGAGTCTCGTCTTCGTCGCATTTTTCCTTAAAAATATTTTCAGATAGCCCAGTGCAGGCTTAGCACTTTAAAAAATAAAAAATCAGGTGAAATGAGGTCAAATGCAAGCCTATTTTGTGTCATCATCATCATCATCATATCAGCTACAAACGTCCACTGCTGAACATAGACCTCCCCCAAAGACTTCCAGAGCGATCGGTCGCATGCTCTCTGCGTCCAACGACTTCCCGCGACTTTAATTAAGTCGTCGGTCCATTTAGGCGTAGGCCGTCCCGAGTTGCGCTTTCGTGTACGTGGTCTCCCATCTAGGACTTTTCGACGGCGCTGCGCTCTCTCCATACAAACGTAGTCGACTGTTTCCTCCCTGGATAATGACACTAGCACAAATATTTTTGTTGCATAAAACCTGCCATGACTATGCCCCTATGTCTTGGTTTTTTTTCATTTACTAATTATCATAGAAATTAAAATTTCAAAAAACAAAAAACTAAACATAGGGGCATGGTCATGGCAGTTATAAGTTTTATGCAACAAAAAAATTTGCTCCAGTGTCATTATCCAGGGAGGAAACAGTAGACTACGTTTGTATGGAGAGCGCCCGGTACCCTTTCCTCTTAACGGCCATCAGTTCTACGGAGCCAATATTTTGTATAAAAAATATATAAATTCTCTCTTACCTCCGATTTGTGAAAATGACCACTTCACCTTCATTTTGAATCACTTTAACATATCCAATAAAAATTAAAACACAAAATTGCACCAATTATTCCACAATAAGTTCATAAAGAAAACAGAGAATCATTGATATAATTTTATCAAAAAAGTAACTGATATCGAATTGATATTGTTTTATCTTGTATCAATATAAGATTATTTATAGTTCAGCCATTAAAATTAAAGTTACGTGAGCGCGACATTTAACTGTTTTCACCTAACAAATATAACGTTAGTTAAGCGGGCTCCAAACGATAGAGAAAAAGTAAATCCACCAAAATGACTTTGGCCATTTCTGCCGGATAAAGCGGGCTTCAGACGGCACAGAAAAAGTAAATCTACCAAAATGACTTTGGCCATTTCTGCCGTGTAAAGCGGGTTCCAGACGGCACTAAGAGACGGCAGTAAAAACCTAAATCTACCAAAATTACTTTGGCTATCTCTGCCGTGTAAAGCGAGTTCCAGACGGCACTAAGAGACGGCGCAGTGAAAACGTAAATCTACCAAGATGACTTTGGCCATTTCTGCCGTATAAAGCGGGCTCCAGACGGCACTAAGAGGCGGCAGTGAAAACGTAAATCTACCAAAATGACTTTGGCCATCTCTGCCGTGTAAAGCGAGTTCCATACGGCACTAAGAGACGGCAGTGTAAACATAAATCTACCAAAATGACTTTGGCCATTTCTGCCGTGTAAAGCGGGTTCCAGACAGTGAAAACTAAATCCACCTAGATGACTTTGGCCATTTCTGCCTTGTAAAGCGGGTCCCAGACAGTGAAAAAGTAAATCCACCAAAATAACTTTGGCCATTTCTGCCTTGTAAAGTGGGTTTCAGACATCTGTCTTTCACGGTCGGCAGTCTTCGTTTCAAGATCGACTGTGTTGAGCTACCAATATGTAAGGCAATTGCGATGCGTCATCGTCACTCGGCGCGTAAGCACGTCTATCTATTTGGACGCTGACAAAATGGACGGCCAATATAAAGTAAAGAAGTTACATAAGTCGTATGTTCGGTCCGCAACCGTAAGTCACACTGAAGTCGGGAGCTTCTTTCGACAGTGTAGCCGACACAAGTCAAAGCCAACCAAAGTCACTTTGGCAGATAAATTTTTCTCTGCCGACTATCGCTGCCTTTATTCTGTGGTTTTTCTATTAGTTAGAGATATCAATCACTAATTAAAGAGTCATCTACCGGCGACTGACTGACTGATTTTCCACAAAAGTTATAAATGTATTTATTGACTAGCAGCGCTCCGTGGTTTCACCCGCGTAAATCCCGATCCCGTGGGAATATCGGGATAAAAAGTAGCCTATGTTATTTCAAATTAATCTATGTATCCTGATAACTAGTTTCTACAAAATCGGCTCAGTATTTTCGGAGCCTATTCGTTACAAACTCTCTTTATAATTAATTCAATAATTTATAATTACTTACTTATATTAGTATAGAATTATAGTTACCTACTTATAGATTTGTGAAATAAAGTTAGTATTTTTTTTTAATAGCCAAGGTCATTATTTTATTGTCAGAGTATAAAACACCTATTAGTGGGGGAAACACGTGAATTTTAATGATAATCTTACATTTGACATTGATAAATGATAAGATGCACAAATTGTAACACACTAAGGTACCTATTATCTACTAGGTAATAATTGGCAGACAAATAAATAATAAACATATCACACAGTGCCATCTAGTTCCAAGCTAAGCAACTTGAAGCGACTTGCGTCATAGGCTAGACCTAGTGCGAGTCACACTGCTTTTTCAAAAATTGTATCACTACATAGTATAAAATAAAGTCACTTTTCGCCGTCCCTCTTTGTATGCTTAGATCTTTAAAACTACGCAACGGATTTTGATGCGGGTTTTTTTTAATAGATAGAGAGATTCAAGAGGAAGGTTTATATGTATAATAAATGCATAATATAGCCGTGCGAAGCCGGAGTGGGTCGCTAGTAAGTAGGTATATATGTTATTTTGAAAAACAAGATTATTTGTAAGGTGACCAGACAACGGATAGATGAGGACCATTGTGCACAGGTGGCACAATGGTCACCATCAAATCTATACATATAAAATCCTTTGTCCTGACTGACTGACGGATCAACGCACAGCCTAAACCGCTGATCGTAGTTAGCTGAAACTTGAACGGTTTGCCTTGTATGACATAGGCATCCGATAAGAAAGGATTTTCCGAAATTCTACTCCTAAAGGAGTGAAGAAGGGGGCAAATTTTGTATGACACAACGTGAAGCCTTGGTCCAATCTACTTCAAGTTTTCGACTTCTACGCGGACGAAGTCGGGGGCAAAAGCTAGTCCCAATATAATAACCAATATTTAAATTAGTGTTTTTTTTATTTTTTTTTATCGGCTAAATGTGGAAACAGATTGCCGAGCTAAGCAGAACATAGATGAAAAAAAAGTGTTTTTTTTTAAATCAGCTTGTCAGCAGCAACAGCAGTAGCATTATTCACTAAGCTTCAAGTCGTTGGGCGCGCGTGATTAGGGGCGGAGGGGGTGCGGTTTTTGTATGGCAATCTTGTCCTAATCACGCGCGCCCAACGACTTGAAGCTTAGTGAATAATGGCACAGGTTATAATCACATACTTAATTTTTTACCAGTGCCTTTATTCACTAAGGTTCAAGTCGTCGGGCGCGCGTGATTAGGGCGAGATTTCCATACAAAAACCGCCCCCCCTCCGCCCCTAATCACGCGCGCCCAACGACTTGAACCTTAGTGAATATAGGCCCAGATCTCATTCAATCCAATTTTAGGTGGAAGTTTGCATGGTAATGTATAACATAATATATTTTTTTAGTTTCATCATTCTCTTATTTTAGAAGTTACAGGGGGGGGGGGGCCATACTTTTTACCACTTTGGAAGTGTCACTCGCGGTATAGGGACAGACAGCGGAAAGCGATTTTGTTTTAAACTATGTAGTGATCTAGATTAGTAAAGGCCAGTTTTACATTCATTTTTTTCGCAATAACCTTTGTACTTAGTACTAATAAAATCACATCATAAAACTTAAACCAAAAAGTCCTGATAACAAATCTTCCTTTAAAGATAAGGTATGTTGTAAAAAAGTCAATAGATTATTTTTTATTTGCCCAAGGATCTTTGAGTAACAAAGATATTCAATTACAATAGATTAGAAAGAATTTTTGAATTGTTATATGTACCTATTAGGATTTTAATAATATTGAGATCAAAAATGTTGGTATGTCCTAAGTATTTTACGACATTTTAAGAACTAATTTCATTAAGTATATTATTTAATTGAAAAAATAATTTTAAAAGGACTTTTTCCAACGCCGAAATCGTACGGCATAACGTCTGGCTATTTATACTTTTTGCATTGATAAAAATAAATAAATATTGCAGGACATTCCACACATCGCCATCTAGCCCCAAGCTAAGTAACTAGACTTGTGTTATGGGTGCTAGACAACGGAATTTACTACTTATCATATCACATAGTATAAAACAAAGTCGCTTCCCGCTGTCTGTCCCTATATATATGCTTAGATCAAACTACGCAACGGATTTTGATGCAGCTTTTTTGTAATAGATAGAATGATTCATGAGGAAGGTTTTGGTATATAAAGTCGCGGGCAACAGCTAGTAATCTTATATATCAGTCAATCAGGATTTAATTTGACGACCCAGTTGGCACATTGGTCACCATGCCAGACTGCCAAACACAGGGTCGGGTTCGATTCCCGCCTCAGAGAATTATTTATGCTTAGATATTTGTCTGTGGTCTGGGTGTCTGTATGTATATTAAGTATATATTTACAAAAGAAAAGTATATAAGTAGTATATCCGTTGTCTAGCACCCATAACACAAGTGTAGTTACTTAGCTTGGGGCTAGATGGCGATGTGTGGAATGTCCTGCAATATTTATTTATTTATTTAATTTACATTTATTTTTTAAACAGAGAGATAGATTAAATATTAGGAATTAAAGTCTTTGATTTATAAATAGTAATTATTAAATGTCTTTGCTGACTAAACAATGAGCAATAGTGATGTCATTGTTAGATCATTTATGTTACTAGTTTATGTGGTAGGTAGTTTAGGTAGGCATAGAAAGGTTTGTGAATTAATTTGTTTATAGTTCTGTTATTAGGTCATTGTTCTTGCTAGTGAAGGATGGAAAATAAACATGGTGACTGTATTTTTAGGGAATGGTAAAAATTGGACTCTATTACTAAGACTCCACTGTTCGTCTGTCTGTCTCCAGGCTGTATCTCATGAACAGTGATAGCTAGACTGTCTGTTGCCGCTATAACAACAAATACTAATATAATGGACAGAACTCTTGCTGTGTGTGTCCGACTCAGACTTGGCCGGTTTAATCTAATACTAGGTACCCGCTCCGGCTTCGCACGGCTATATCATGCATGTATTATACATATAAACCTTCTTCTTCAATCACTCTATCTATTAAAAAAAACCGCATCAAAATCCGTTGCGTAGTTTTAAATCTTTAAAACTACAGTCCATCACTACATAGTATAAAACAAAGTCGCTTTCATAGGGACATAGGGACAGAGAAAGCGACTTTGTTTTATACTATGTAGTGATGGACTGTTTTCTGCAACTGAACCTCTTTTGTTTTTATTTATTCCAACATAAAAAACTTGAATCTAGTACAAAATTAAGGTGCAACAATAGTACATTGCGATACAAGTGTGGAAAGTTGATCATTCCATAGAGGCGGTTTATGACGCGCGAGCGGAACGCGAGCGTGGCAAAAGCCGAGATGGAATGATCAATTCACACGTGTATCGTACGACGTTTTTTATCACAGTTGCGAATAAAAAAAAGACTTGTTAAAATTTTAATAATAAAAAGTTTTTAAGAATTTTAGGTTATGTTTACTATTTTTTGTTAATTACACTCCCGAAAGGCTAGGCAAAAGACTTTTAACCTATACAGCGTCTGATATACAATATTTTTTAGGGTTTTTTTCATTTGTTTTTGCGTCGGCGGTTAAAAACAGAATATAATGGTAAGGAAAAAAATTATTTATGTACCTAAAGAAAAAACAAAATAAACACAAAACTCAATTTTTAATTATTTTCAAAGACGTCATCACGTAATATTATCGTTCGTTATCAGACTTTAGAGACAACCTTTTGAAAAGAAGAAAAAAGGTACCAACAAAGAGTTTTAAGCCAGCAAGGCTTAAAAACTCTTTGGATGGTACCTTTTTCTATACATCAAAACAGTATAACCCAGATAAAGGAGATCATTCATGTTTCTAACAAAAAATACCCACAAAAAAAAAATGCCGGCCAGTAATAAAAATTGTTTCTATCTTGTAGAGAATAACATTTTAAACAATGTTTACTAAGGCAACAAAGAGCTACGATCAAAAATCGTTGAGTTATTTTACATTGAAAACCCAAAAAATGCATTTTATAGAGATCCGTTTGACCACTTTTAAGATCCCACTAAAACTTCTGAAAGGGTTATTGGATATACCTATGTATATAAATATAATAAAAACAGACAAAGCTTATCCATTTACTACTTATTTTTATATTTTTTCTGTAGTAATATCTTAAAAGTGGTCAAACGGATCTCTACAAAATGCATTTTTTTGGGTTTTCAATGTAAAATAACTCAACGATGGTTGATCGTAGCTCTTTGTTGCCTTAGTAAACATTGTTTAAAATGTTATTCTCTACAAGATAGAAACATTTTTTTTTCTGGCCGGCACCTTAATTTTTGGGTACGATTTGAATGATGTCCTTTAGAATGTTTCATCTACTATATGTCATTAGCAGTAAGATACGTATTTGACATATCGGGATAACGTATTATTTTAGCACTAGTTGGATTTTTTTTTATCGCACGCGTGTATAATACGTTGCATTTTGAGCCTAAGAGCGGTTTAATAAGATCCACTTTATGAGCAACTGTGATAAAAAATCTCTTTCGAGTTTGTCCATGCACAAGATTTAGTTTGGTTCTTTTAGTGTGAGGATGGAGCAGGCTTGTCCGGGACCTACTACCCTATCAGCTTAGTCAACAGTCTCCAGAGGAAATCTGGAGGTAACCTAGTCAAAGGTTTTATCACAATGTTTTCCTTTACTGTAAGAGCAATATCATACATTTTTCGTACGAAAAATCTATTAGTGCATGGCTAGCCGGGATTCAAACCCACGACCTTTAGAATGAAAGTCGAGGAATCAACCACTAGGCCAACATCGCTCCTAAACTACCTATTCATTATTTGAAGCCACCCAGATTGTTTCCCTTAATAAAGAGCACATATTTCAAAATATAAAAATATATTAAAAAATGAATAAACACTACAGCAACTATATAAAACCTTAATCCAGTAGCATCAAAGCATACATTTAAAAGTATTAAAACATATCTCTACCCATCAATTACTATTGCAATACAAGAAAATTAACCAATGCCAACTATGAGTGGGGGAAAAATAGAATATGGACTGCTTCAAAGTAATTTATTTCATATCCGTACCTATATTATGTACAAATCGACCTTGAAGCTTAGAAAAACTAGTCATTTTAACGACGAGCGTGACAACACTGTCTAAAATAAATATAATACATGCATTCAAGAAGCAGCCTGCTTGTAACATAACTATATCTATCATTGTAAATGAAATTAGTATAATAAGGCACTTAAGTGAAGCTAATACGTTCCCGCCAGTTGTTTAACAACAAATAAAACGTTAAACTTACGTAATTTGTTCCAAATAGCACAATACAAACACCACACAAGACAAAAAAATTGATTTTATTATAACACGACCGAATTATTTCGCGAACGATTTTTCACTGTAAATTTTGCCAACGTAAAATTTTACTAGCTATAAAATAACTTGCCCACTCGTAACGTGTGTTAGGTATAATTCATTTTGTTCATTTAATTTATAATTTAGATGGAAAACCGCGAGAACGAAACACCATTTTGAAAGGTTGAAGAAAAAATCGTCAAGGATTTTCCCCTTCTCGAACTCAGCTGACAGCTTGCGTCACTCATTGCGACAAAATTAATTTGACGTATGATGTACGATATTGCCAGCTTAGGCTACCAAGAATTCCTTTAATTTTTTGGATTTGTTTCAACTTATTGTCTGTAAAGTCTGTTTACGGACCATAATTATTTTACGTGCGTCATACGAAAACGATGAAAAATTTAGTTTTTTATTAGATTTTCATTTAGGTATATATTTTTTTCCTTTTAAAAAAGTCTTCTATTCGTCACTCGTCACCATAATCCCAGACTAGCGCTATTTATTACTAAACATTAAAACAAACACGAGACGCGTTCGAATTTTCGTGAATGCAGGTGTTTTTCAATTTATTAGACGTTGTTCTTCTATGTCCTTACAAAATCACTACATAGTATAAAATAAAGTCGCTTTTTCTGTCCCTATTTCCCTTTGAATGCTTAAATCTTTAAAACTACGCAAAGGATTTTGATGCGGTTTTTTTTAATAGATAGAGTGATTCAAGAGGAAGGTTTATATGTATAATAAATGCATAATATAGCCGTGCGAAGCCGGGGCGGGTCGCTAGTTATCTATAAAGACATTTTAATGTTTTAAGCTATTGCATAGCTTTTATCTTGGGCTTTGAGCGCGGCGACCGAATCAAGAAATTTCGTAACGAAAATAAAACCTAACACCCCCACTACGCCTACCATGTAGCTCGGCCGAGCGTTCGCTTAACTTGTATAATATATATGGTACGACTGTACGAAGCTCGCACGATGCAATAGCTTTACCGTGGCAGTCCCCGAGTGCCACACGTTTTTTTTTATTTGCTTTCGTTTATTCAAGCGTATGTCTTCTATTGTATTTTGTGCGGATGTTTTTTGTGAGCATTCAATCAAACAATAATATATGAAACCTTCTAGCATCATAAACACCCTAGATTCTGGTAAAACTGTTGAATATGGCCGAACTGAATTTGACAGTTGTTTTCCAACTTGGTTGCGTATGGGTTGCGTTCAGAAAACGTTAAAAGAGATAAAAAGAAACTCAATTATTGTTATTGTAGGTATTTAAAATAATTTATTTTTAATTAACCACGTTAAAACTACTGTTTAGAGTTCTAATACTGTATACCTTATAATAAATACATTCTCCAACACAATCTAGAAACCATACCTAAATACAAGCTAAATACCCACAAAAGACAAGGTTTGCGCGCCCGCGCCATTCAAATCACAGCGATTTAGTAGCAACTCGGTGCCTCGATTCATTGCCATGCAAAAACTGGAGTAATCGCGCCCTAATCACACACGTCCGACGACATAAACCTTAGTGAATCGAGGCACAGGTTGCCTAATGCTTTTTTGAACTTTTATCTCTTATTTCTTACTTACCTACGTGTAAATTTCAGTCTCATCACCATCATTCACATTAGAAATAGTATTCCAATACACATACTCCTCCCTCAACCCTTTAGCACCCAAGAAATACGGATACATCTTACTAGTTGACACGTAAAATATCCCCGTCTTATTTCTATCAACATCCAAACCCATTTCATTAGTAATTAAAGGGTTATTCCCATAGCATTTGCTATCTCTTGCTTGCTGAATACTCTCACATTGTATTCCTAGAAACTTTTTCGGATGCCTTATCGCTGATAGCCAAAGAATTAGTACCCTAAAATGGCTGCAAGTCGAAGTACAGGGATAAACTTGAATATCAGACGGTTGGTACTCTCCTCCATTGACATAAAAATCGACATGTCCCATCGGTGTTGCCATACCAAAACCGTCAATATTCGTATGAACTACTACGACAAAATCTGCATTGGACTTATCTAATCTTTGATTAAAATCTAGGTTCCTAAAGCAAGGGCCAGATGGTTCTAAAGCTATGATAGTGGAAATGTTTCTTCCAGTTATGGTTTGGTAGTTTGAAGCGATGTAGCTGACAGTATGGCCTCCGAGACTGAAGCCAACCAGTTCGATGAGGGTTGGATCTAGGCCAAGTTCTGTCAGTTGGGCCAGGACTTCAGCGACGTGTTTTCCAACTGGTCGCATTAGGCGACTTGCTCTGAAACAATACGCAGGCGTTATTTATTCATACCGCGGTAAAAAGTTATTGTAAATGAATCTTAATCTTAATTGTTATTTATACTAATAATATGAAGAAGAAATATTTGATTGTTTGTTTGTTTGAATTGAATATAGGCTCCGAAACTACTGGACCGATTTTGATGAAACTTGCTATGAGGATACATCGATTAATTGAGAGTGACATAGGCTACATTTTATCCCAATATTCCCACGGGACCAGGAGTAACGCGGGTGAAACCGCAGATCACTGCTAGTTTTCTAAAATAAATGTTCTGTTTTTTTTTTTCAAAGTTATTTATGGATTTCTTGGTAAAAAATGTAATTTAAGATTTTTAATTTTGTTAAAGAAGGTTCCATAGAACAAGGTCTTACCACAAAGATATTATTACAATTTAATTATGTAGTGAATAATATTATATCTGTCTTGAATATTATTCATTAATTAAACAAGGTCTTCCCCAAGTAGGTACTCGTAGGTACTTACAAATAATAATGCACAGTATTAAATCTCTGGTTATCAATCAAGATGACATTGTATCCTTTAGCTTCGTACTCGTTTGCGAACATCGTAGCTATTGGAAAGTGTGGTCCATCCAGGTAACCCAGGGCTAGGATGAAGGTCTTTCTGTAATGGACAAAAAAAAAATGTATACCTACTTATATTTTTTATCACACTTGTTCATAAAGTGGATCTTATGAAACGTTAACTTTTTATTATTTTAACAAGGCTTTAATCCTGTGTTGGAGGCATCCACCAAGTTTTTATAAAATCACAAAGTTGTGGCGGTAGGCGGGATCTTGGTGTATTAATTTGTGACCGTGTTCATGATCGGTTTAAGGGTCGTAGCACACATAATCAACTCGTAAACGGAACGCAAACGTATCAACTCGAGCAGTTCAGTATTCTTTGTTTGAAACTCCCCACTGCACCGCACACTAATCGGAATCGTAATGTAATCGCCTCGCCTCGGGACAAGCTCACGAACCGCGGTACGGTGCGTGGTCGACTTGCCGTACCCGCGCTTACGTCTCACCGTAAGCTATCTTACGACTCTCCGTACCCTAGCTTGCGTTTCTTCGTCTACACTTCACGTTCGGATACTGACCGCGCGGCGGCACCCCGTCTAGCCGTAGCCGAGTTAATTTGGAGCTACTGATCGCTTGGCATCGTGCTTACGTTAGGTTGACGGCGAGGTGATACGGTGACGATCCGCTTCCGAGTTGATATTATGTGCTAGGACCTAAGATTAACCTTTGGAAATCGATTCTGGGATCGTGTGCGATGTTCCTCGCGTTCCAATAGTTGTACTTCTGCCGGCTTCCTCCATTGCCCTGCACGTAGAACGCCAGGTATTTCAGCTGGCTCTTCGGGATCTCTGCCGGTTTCGTTGATCCCGTACCTTTGGGAGAAACGAAAATAAATATAAACAAAGAAACCCAAACCCAAAAAACCTATAAACTCAGTGATCTCTTTTTAAGTTTCATATATAGTACATGTTGCCCGTCCCTGAACTTAATTATGACTTTGATGGGCCATAGTTTCCTTAAATTCATAAGCCACATTTTCTAATCGTCCCATAAAACCCTTTCGTCTCATATTATTACAATATTAGCAAAATAATATATTCGCAAAATATGATTGCAAATTATTTGTTTGCGTGTTAGTATGTTTGTATGTAGATATGTTTGTTACTCCTTCAGGCAAAAACTATTAGACCGATTGTGAAGAAACTCGTTGGATAGATAGTTAGAGACCATAGGCTTTTTATCCCGATATATTCCTACGGGATCGGGACTTACGTGGGTGATACCGTATTGCGCAGCTATAGTAATCCATAATTTGGTTTTTACAAAAGTCAAACCAAGAGGTGGCGGGTTCGATTCTCGCATCAAACAAATATTTACCTATATGTACAGATATTTATTTCAGGGTATTTAAGTACAGATTAAGATTGAATACTTAGTAAAGTTCTTAATTATTGCTAGCAAAGTACCTATGTATAATTATTTTGTATGTACCTACTTATTTACAAAAGAAAATATAGATAACTAGCGACCCGTCCCGGCTTCGCACGGCTATATTATGCATGTATTATACATATATACCTTCCCCTTGAATCATTCTATCTATTAAAAAAAACCGCATCAAAATCCGTTGCGTAGTTTTAAAGATTTAAGCATACATAGGGATATAGGGACAGAGAAAGCGACTTTGTTTTATACTATGTAGTGATAAGTATATCCGTTATCTAGCTACCATACCACAAGCCTGCTTAGCTTGGGGCTAGATGTTGCTGTGTAAAAATGTCCTGTACGGCTAGTACAGGTTTTACAAAACGTAAACGATGATCGTGACCGTTTTAACGCACACATACGTACCATTTTTAGTTTTTCTAGCAGTATAATAGACTCGATAGAGTTGATTGAGTAACTCGATGAGTGAACGAACATTGTTTTTCTCTTTTGCGTACCTCTCAAAAAATAGAGATGGATGTTTAACGTTTCGAAATTCGTGAGCTAGTTGACAACATTGACAAAGTCAATTGTGAATAAAACCGTGTGTTATTTAAATAAGAAAATAATTATCTAGTGAAAATAATGATGACTTCAGCCTCCTAATTTGAGGTTTTGGTGGAGATCATGGAGCGGTAAGTTATTGTTCATCTTTGCAAATAAAGACATTGAACTTATTGTGTTTCAAACTAAACTACCAAGACATTTTCACTATTTGTAGTCACGGAGACCTTATGAAGCCTGCCGAGAGCCCCCACGGCATGCGGTAGGTTACTGGCGATGCGGAGGTGGGAAGAACTCACTTCCGCCCTCAATGAATATGTTCATGCACTAATATTTGTTTTGCCCTGCACTGCTTTGTCTTGTAAAGCTGTGGAGTGATTTTAAGTCGAATACAAGGAGGAAGGCGGCTAAGATTGGATCTTCCGTGTCAGGCACAGGGGGAGGGACGGCCTCGACTTTAGCACTGACAGACCTGGAGCAGCGGACCCTTACCATAATGGGTCCGCTGTCTGTTCTCTTCATACATTTTCAGTCATGTTATCTTCGGGGCAAACTATTTAATAATCATCAAAATGTTCTTATTTTCAGAAAACCTTGAGAACCTGCAAAGAGTTCCTGCTGCGCCTGATCCGCAGTGGAGGTCGCTGGCGGCAGAATTTATAGCAGAGAACGCGCGACGGTGGGAGCGATGTATAGCCCCAACAGCAGGCACTATGGCAAATGCCACTAAATCATCGAAACGAAACGTTATAATGTTGTACCAAATTTCATTTAAGCAACTCAAATAAAATAAAGAACTTTCTTAAAAATGATTACCTTAGGTTAAGTTTTTATTTGTAGTTTTTAGTTATCTATCTATATATATAAAAATCAATTGCTGTTCGTTAGTCTGGCTAAAACTCGAGAACGGCTGGACCGATTTGGCCAATTCTTTTTTTGTTGTGTTTGTTGTAGTCCAGGGAAGGTTTAAACGGTGAGAATTTAAAGATCGGACTTACGCGGGTGAAACCGCGGGGCGCAGCTAATTTATAATAATAATTACCATAAAGCACTAGCTGCGACCCGCAGTTTCACCCGTGTAATAATTTTCTACGCAATTTTCTTAATGTTTTCTTTCATAAGAACCACCTCCTGACAATAACAAAGACAACAAAAAAAAAGAATTAGCAAAATCGGTTCAGCTGTTCACGAGATTTACGCTTAGCAACACATTCAGCCATGAAGCAAGAAAAAGTTTTCCGCGCCCGGATGGAGTAGTAATCAAAACATACAATGGGTGCCGGCTGAGATACAATTTTGTAGCTCACACACACATTCACACTTTTCCTTCAAATAGTCGTTCATGGCGTGTGACATGGACATCACCTCTGTCATAAAATATTACAAATAAAATATTACATTAACAAAATGGGCAGTGAAATTATGCAGAAACCATGCCGCAAGCAAAAGTACAAAGCTTTCTGGTATCACATTTTTCTGGTAAGTAATTAACCGCTCGGTTTTTATAATTTTCGTGGTCAAATTTTTAGTAGAAAATATTGTTGTTGATTTTTAGTGATGTGAAGTAGTCGATAAAAAATAATATAGAATCGAATCGTCAGCTTATTATTATTTTATTTCATTTATTTATCGCAGTTTTCTAAAAGATTCTAAGAACTGTAAGATTTTTGTGCTTCAGAGTCAGACAGACCATACTGAAGGAAGTATTGGTGTTTTATTAATTTCAGCATTAGCTCTATATCTAAATAATATATTTTCCTACTTACAGGTTCATGAACAAAAAGTGCTTCCCTCAGATTACGAACTCAACTAAATATTATGTCAATATTAATGATGATTTACGAGAAAAAACAGCTGGTCAAAAGCTATTCTAAACGTAATGTAAATAGTTAAAATATAAATTAAAAATATTGGTTTAAAATTGGTGATGTATTTTTATTTGTATAATTAGTTCTCTACTAGCTGTGCCCGCGACTTCGTTCACGTGGACTGCAGGATATTTCATCATCAACACTATCGACATTTAGTCGTCCATTGCTGGATATAGGCCAATACCCAAAAGACACGAATTCAAAAGACATTACACCATCCAAATGACTGAAGGACAACGTGACTATCCGCAACCCAGTGAAATGTGGATATACACACCGACGGCTCAAAAACGGACACTGGCACTGGATCCGGGGTCTTCTCGGAGGACCTAAACATAAATCTAAGCGTAACTCTAGGCCCCCACAACTCAATCTTCCAAGCTTGGCTGCGCTGGATCGCGATGTCTCGGGCCATGACATCAGAATCCTGTCCGATAGCGTGGCGGTGCTACATGCACTGAACAGTAAAACTATAAGTTCAGCCCTGATTTACCAATGTTACGAGACACTCAACAGACTAGGAGAACACAATAGACTGACCTTACAATGGGTAAAGGGACACAGCGGCTCAAGGGGAAACGACGCTGCGGACGAGCTGGCAAAAAGAGGAGTGGAAGCGGTCAGTTACGGGCCTCAACCCTCCGTCCCAATCCCCTCAAACCAACTCAAAGCCTGGATCCGCAACTACGCTAAAATGCGACACCGTGACCTCTGGACCACGACGGAAAGCTGTAGGCAGGCCTGATTGCGGAAAACAGCCCGTATACAAGTACAAGTAGGCTTCTCCAATAGCACGCCACTGAACTTGGTCCCCCGCTCTGCACCTCCAACAGCTACTAGTCACTTTGCGAAAGTCGTCACTCCAAGTATTTGGAGGACTTTCTACGCTACATTTGCTAAAGCATAATCTCCACTTAAAATTTGACATGATCCATGCAATTTAGGTAAGTATATTTAATTCCGATAGGTGATAGATTTCATTCTCACCACCTGGATGTCTGATCTTGAACTAAAATAAATACCCCTGAACAATAAAATATAAGTAAATAATCGATAAATATACGTTACGCTTCATACCACATCACATCACTATTTTCAAATTCAGCAACCATGAAGTTCCTTGTTTTTTACATGCCAATAAAGACAAATAAATGTCGTACTTTATTGATATTTTGTTTTTAATTGGTTATGTCATAACATGAATGTCTCTATCTTTTTCTAACGTAACGTATATGAAAATATGTGATAGAGATAAAAGACAAACCCTGTCTCCCGCTTCCACCTACCCTCCCACCCCTCTGAGCGGCCGCATAGGTTTCGATACAAAATAGGCATGATTATTACTCCATCTGGGCGGGGAATTTTTTTTTTCCTCCATGCATTCAGCGATTCATTTTTTAAATATGGATTAAACTATTTTTTTACAATACCTACTTCTTCTTCTTCTTGAGGTGCCATCTCCTACCGGAGGTCGGCTATCATTAAGGCTATTTTTACTTTTGACGCTGCTGCACGGAAAAGGGATCTAGTGCTTTGCTTAAACCATGTCCGGAGGTTCTTAAGCCATGAAGTGCGCCTCCTTCCGGGTGGTCTCTTCCCTTGGATTTTTCCTTGCATCAGTAGTTGGAGCAGTTCGTATTTATCATTGCGCATGATATGACCAAAATACTGTAGCTTACGTTTCTTTACAGTACTTAGAACCTCCACTTTCTTATTCACCAACTGTAAAACTCTTTCATTAGAAACTTTATCTGTCCAAGAAATCCTCAAGATTCTTCTGTATACCCACATTTCAAATGCTTCTAAGCGTTTGCTCATATTCTGAGTCAAGGTCCATGATTCAACCCCGTACAGAAGAACCGAGAACACGTAACAACGTGCCAGACGCACCCTGGTAGATATTTTCAGTGACCGATTGCAGAGTAGATGGCTGAGTTTTATAAATGCGTTACGCGCTTGCTCTATACCTACCTTATCCATCATCATTGATCATCCAACTAATATATATTTATATAGAAGTTAGAAGTTTGTATGTAGGTTAATTAAATCTTTATGTAAAAAGTACTACTGAACTGATTGCGATGAATAATGGTGTGCACATAGCTGAAGCCTTGGAGTAATCACACGGGTTTGAGGCCAAATGGCGCTGTGTAATGTATGAAATTGGCCAAAGCCAACACGTAGAGGTTTTTTAACGTTTTAATATCATTAAGAACATTTCATGTGGAACTTTTCAGTTTCTATGATCACAGGCAGACTAAATAGTCTTACAAAATACCTATATATTTGAAAATTGTTACGTTCCCTAATTGAAACGTTCCTTATGTACCTACCTATGCTACGGCTATAGCTAACGGTGTTCCGAGGTCTTGCAGCTGTTGTTTGCCGGGCTTAAGACTTCACCGAATGTAGTACTGGGTCCCAAACAGGTGGTACATCCCAACCATCTTCTCTTTTGAAATTATTTAGATGTTTTCGAATTTAAATCGCTTTACGAAGAATTCTAAGTTCCTAACGGTTCTCAGTAGCCAGTACCTGTGCTTGATCGAAGCGTAGATATTGATTAGGTTTATCCAGCATGTATTCCTCGTCAGTGTTAACTCCAACCAGCCAACTAAGGCAAGCCAGAGGTGATTTATGTATTTTGTACATGAATGATGTTCGCCACCCTATCACTAGTTGCACGACCCAGGCTCAGTAGCGCCAGGTTTCCTTAGTCAGGAATCATCAAATGTCATCAGTTTCATATTGAAACGTTGGTTCTGTAAAAGATCGCACACGTACTTGAACCCCTGGAAAAGAGGAGTCCGATATACAATTCGGTGCCAATAAAGCTCGAAGAGACAAAGTATTTTGCCGCCGTTCTTCACGGCGAGCCGCCTCTTCTTCTTCTAACATCATCCATGCTAACACACATCTTGGAAACATTTTTAGTTAGTTTTTTTTATGTAAATAAATTCCTTTTACATGCTTCTCACCAATAATATTTGATCGAGTAAGAAAACGTTCACGTTTACCGTTTACGTACACGTTAACGAATTTCAAGTTGACAACGAATGTCAATTTACACCAAAATGAATGAACTCTTCTGTATACAACGTAATGTTTTTACTTATGTGTGGTATCAATTTTAGTTCCTTTACGTTTCCGATAGGGGCGCCTATTCTGAAATGTATGGAACGATATACGGATACGGTTATCGTTTTCGTATGGTTAAACCCATACTAAGGGCTCTGTACTCTAAATTAATGTAAAAAATAAATATTTTACAAATAAGGTTTTATTTCGACCTGGCTACGTAAATCACAAATGAATAAATCACAGCTTTCCAGTACCTATACTAACTACAATATTAGACAGAAAATTGGCAAAAGAACTCCAAGGACACGTTTGAAGTGGAAATCTATGCCAAAACTGTGCCAAGGGTAAGCGAAAAATCTTCCTAGTTTGCCAAACCCATTTAAATTCTAGACAAGAATAAGTATTTTTAAGCTATTGCATAGCTTTTATCGCGGGCTTTGAGCGCGGCGACCGAATCAAGAAATTCCGTAACGAAAATACAACCTAACACCCCCCACTCCGCCTACCATGTAGCTTAACCGAGCGTCCGCTTAACGTCGTAAGCAGCTGTGAGAAAGTATATATGTACTTGAACTAGTACTTTAATTAATATCAAAGAAAAATTTTGCATTAATAAAAAATAAATAAATAATTATAATTGCTTAGGATGATAAAAAATGCTATGCAATAGCTTTACTGCGGCAGTCCCCGAGTGCCACACTATTTTGTTTTGACGACACTGTAATTAGGCTATAGTAGGCAGGGTTGTCTTTAACCTATAGGAGGCCCTGAGCAGTGAGCATAATTTGATAATTGTGCCCTTTTGAGAAAACAAAAGTTACTCTTTTTCTATTCACAGGTACGTCGGCTGCATAATTGCAGCCCCCGGTAGAGTTCGAAAATTACTATTATTGGAATGTTTGTATTCTTAATTTTTGTTTGATAAATTCATGAGTTAGAAGACTTTAAACTTCAACTAAAGCATGTGTCTAGAATCTTGCTTGTGTTAAAAACATTCTTATAACAGCCGTTTTGGAGCTCTACGGTGGATGTGCAATTATGCAGCCGACCGAAGAATAATCTATGTTGATTGAAGAGGAACCTTTTTAGATTTGAGATCCTCCTCCTTCAAAAAAGTGGTCGGCCAGGAACAAAGGGGCCCCTATTGATCACGGGACCCTGGGTGTATGACCATGAAAGAGAGGCCTGATAGTAGGAACAGATGTGTGGGTCACGATCAGGTTAAAGTCACAGTTAAATGCAATTTTAATTTGATTTTTAGGGTGCCGTTACAAATTAATTGTTTTTAAAATATTTTTTACGAAATATTTAGTTAGTATTGGAGGTGGTAAGGACCACTTACCACCATTAACTGTATGTACCTTAATTATGACTTTCTATCGATACATTTTAAGCTCGTTTAGCACCATCCAGCGGACCTATGAGTTGTGCAGGGTAGTGGTTGCTAACTCCTGCGACCTTTCTCCAATCGTTTCATTATCATTACATAGTAGAAACAAAGTCGCTTCCCGTTGTCTGTCCCTATGTAGGCTTAGATCTTTAAAACTACGCAACGGATTTTATTGCGTTTTTTTAATAGATAGAGTGATTCAAGAGGTAGGTTTATATGTTTATACTAGCTGCCCTACGCGGTTTCACCCGCGTAACTCCCGATCCCGTGGGAATATCGGGATGTAAGCTATCCTATCTCTCAAGTTGGATCGAACTGCACATGGTGTGCGAATTTTATTATAATCGGTTAAGTGGTTTAGGAGTCCATTGAGGACAAACATTGTGACACGAGATTTATATATATTAAGATGAATACAGGTATAATATAGTCGTGCGAAGCCGGGGCGGATCGCTAGTGAGTTCATAAAATAGTCCATAATGTAAAATGCAACAAGAATTAACCTACTTGACTACAATGTTTTATTTAAACTGTCTCTGAATGTCATTGGTGATTATAAATATTTTCACTGTATCCTCTTTAGGACTCAAGAAAACAAACGTTATTTGAATTTTAATGAAGCACATAATTGGGGCTTGTGTTAAGGGCAGAATTCTTTAATTTGTAGTAAAAGATGAATTAAAGATTTAAAATTAAAAGTTATTTAGATTAGGATTTCAGCTTAATATCTTGTTAACTTTTCTTTGATGCTTGCAATATTAATTTCTGTGATGTTCGCATAATTATTTTATTAACTTTTCAGCTGGCCGAGGTGGCGCCCCCTAGTAGCGGTAGACTGGCCAAGTCGAAAAAAAATGACCGCTTGAAGGGGGCAGACCCGTTTATTTCATATAAAAGCATATAAATTAATTTTAGTTTGACTAATTCATAACATTGATATTCATTTATTTATTAATAAATTACTTAGAACAAAATTTGTGAACATTATCTTAGGTTAATACCAATTTAAAAAATTAATGAATTTTTTTTAATTGAAATTGACTTGTATTTGCTTAGTGAGAAATTAATAAATAAAAGGGGTCAATCTTCTACTATATAAAAATAAGTCGGGTTTTCCTTCCTGACGCTATAACTCCAGAACGCACGAACCGATTTAGATGATTTCTGTTTTGAAATTTTTGTCGTAGTCCAGGGAAGGTTTAAACGGTGAGAAAGATAGGACTTACGCGGGTGAAACCGCGGGGCGCAGCGAGTTAATTAATATAACTAAGTTTTTTTAGGAGTATTTTTTTGTTTTGAAAGCGAGCTTTACAGTACAGTCGGCTGCATAATTGCAGCCCCCGGTAGAGTTCTAAAATTATACTATTATTGGAATGTTTTCAATCTAATAATTTTTGTTTGATAAATTCAGTTAGAAGACTTTAAACTATATCTAAAGCAGGTGCAAAGAATCTTGCTTGTGTTGAAAACATTCTTATAACAGCCGTTTTGGAGCTCTACGGTGGGTCTACAATAATTATGCAGCCGACCGTATTTCACTACCTACTTACTGTTCAAAACTTTCTTTCTATTTCAATTCGGTTGATGTTCTGTTTCCGTTTATGATTGGAACACTTATTGTGGCCAAGTTGGTCAGGGTCACATTATTTTGTAGTATTTTGTTACCTGTACTTATTATGAGTGTCTAATCAGTAATCGAGCTGTTGAGAAAATATTAACGGCCTTATACATTGTGATAAAAACTTTATAATCCAGCTAAGCTGTACCAGTGGTAATACCAATCGCAAAGTTCTGTAATTGCTATTATTAAAATGTTCGAAGGACTTCAAACTAAATGGCCCTAAACTAGAGTTCAAAAAATTCTTATAATAACAATTTGAGCACTCTACAGTGGATCTGCACTCTGCATCCAAAAAATATGCATGAAAATAAAATTATCATTTTAATTTAAAGATCGGGAAATGAACCTTGTTTAAGTACTAAAATTATAAGGAATTTCCAAGATGTATTGTGGCAGCACTTTTATTGGAAGCGAGCCCTTATGGTAAAAATAATAGCTTTGCTATTTCTTAAAATTCCCCAAACTGAGTAAATTTGGGTATTTTCCAAAATAAAAAAAATATTTTGAAATAATGATGGCAAGGCGATATTGAGCATATAAGTACACAAATATAAAAAAAATATGATTTAATTCTCCGTTTGTCTAGATTACAATAAAATTGATGTTATTCCTTGAACTAGATATGGAAAAAAGGTAGTAGAAGCATTTAAAGTCAATGTATTTTAAATTTTTTACACATAATATTTGGGGGCTTCAAGAATCTAACTCCTTGCAAACAAATATTTTTGTTTGAAGTTTTGATTAAATTTTTTTGGGTACGGTCCGCCGTGTACCTGTACCTAAGAGAGATTGCAGGGTTTTGGTAACACACAGTATAAAGAGAATAAGGAAGTAATAAGTACTATACCAAATAACAAGGTAAAGTCACATTTATGACTTATACTTATACCTATATCTATTCAATGTCATTTTTTGTTTGCGATTCGATCAGAGGTGAATATCTAATTATATATTCCAATCACACGTATCCACCTAGGTAGGTAAAGTATGTATGTTTATCCGTGTATTATCCATTGTTCTTTGGAAAACAACGCCAAATTCGCGAGACAAGTCGTGTCGAGAGGTCAGTGCAAAAACAATATGATTGACATGCAATATTTGGGAAAAATATTGTCAAACTTAATGACTACTTAAATGGATAGGAAACTTCCTTTATCTCAGTAAATATTTTTGACTTTTAATTTTTAGGGTTACGTAGGAATACGTACCCAAAGGGCAGTACCGTAGCGTGCCTTAGAGGGGTCCCGTATATTTTGTTTGGGGCCCTTATGAACGGTGAAGATTTCTCACAAAAGAAAAAAAAATGATTGCATAAAATTATAAGAAATATTTATTCATCATAAAAAATTATCTATTCTATCAGTCACTTTTTTCAAAAAAACATAAAATTCAAATGAAATAAGTAAGTATACACTCTCCTTGCCTTTTTTGGCAACTGATTTAATACTTTACGCCTTATGCGGGAAAAAAATAATAGTACATTGCGATACAAGTGTGGAAAGTTGATCATTCCATAGAGGCGGTTTATGACGCGCGAGCGGAACGCGAGCGTGGCAAAAGCCGAGATGGAATGATCAATCCACACGTGTATCGTACGACGTTTTTTATCACAGTTGCGAATAAAAAAAAAAGACTTGTTAAAATTTTAATAATAAAAAGTTTTTAAGAATTTTAGGTTATTTTTACTATTTTTTGTTAATTACACTACCGAAAGGCTAGGCAAAAGACTTTTAACCTATACAGCGTCTGACATACAATATTTTTTTAGGGTTTTTTTAATTTGTTTTTGCGTCGGCGGGTAAAAACAGAATATAATGGTAAGGAAAAAATATATTTATGTAATTACCTAAAGAAAAAACAAAATAAAAACAAAACTCAATTTTTAATTATTTTCAAAAACGTCATCACGTAATATTATCGTTCGTTATCAGACTTTAGAGACAACCTTTTGAAAAGAAGAAAAAAGGTACCAACAAAGAGTTTTAAGCCAGCAAGGCTTAAAACCTCTTTGGATGGTACCTTTTTCTATACATCAAAACAGTATAACCCAGATAAAGGAGATCATTCATGTTTCTAACAAAAAATACCCACAAAAAAAAATGCCGGCCAGTAATAAAAATTGTTTCTATCTTGTAGAGAATAACATTTTTAACAATGTTTACTAAGTCAACAAAGAGCTACGATCAAAAATCGTTGAGTTATTTTACATTGAAAACCCAAAAAATGTATTTTATAGAGAACCGTTTGACCACTTAAGATCCCACTAAAACTTCTGAAAGGGTTATTGGATATACCTATTTATATAAATATAATAAAAACAGACAAAGCTTATCCATTTACTACTTATTTTTATATTTTTTCTGTAGTAATATCTTAAAAGTGGTCAAACGGATCTCTACAAAATGCATTTTTTTGGGTTTTCAATGTAAAATAACTCAACGATGGTTGATCGTAGCTCTTTGTTGCCTTAGTAAACATTGTTTAAAATGTTATTCTCTACAAGATAGAAACATTTTTTTTTCTGGCCGGCACCTTAAGTTTTGGGTACGATTTGAACGATGTCCTTAAGAATGTTTCATCTACTATATGTCATTAGCAGTAAGATACGTATTTGACATATCGGGATGACGTATTATTTTAGCACTAGTTGGATTTTTTTTTATCGCACGCGTGTATAATACGTTGCATTATGAGCCTAAAAGCGGTTTAATAAGATCCACTTTATGAGCAACTGTGATAAAAATTGTTTTTTTTTTACTTTTGTCATTTTTCGTAAATAAAATTAAATAAATTTGGTAAGTTTTTATTAATTTTTGCTTACGCACGTCGTATAATTGACAGGTTGTATCTCATGAACCGTGATAGGTAGACAGTTGAAATTTTCACAGTTGATGTATTTCTATTGCCGCTGGTTAAACTTATTCGAAGTCAAAAAATGGCTGACGCAGGAAGGGTTAACCCTTCCGATATGGACCGGCCTATTGTACATAGGATTGACTTTTGTAGAGATCCATCTTCTTCTTTATTCATATAATTCTACTGTAGGTACGTGTGTATGTCACTGGACTCCTCCTAAACGGCTGGACCGATTTGAATTAATAAATTAATTTTTCGTAGGTATAGGTATGCGTTTGGGTGGGGATGGTTTAGATTCACAAATCAGCCCGGTTTTTTTAATGGTAAAACAAAGCTTGCCGGGACAGCTAGTTAAATATATATAGGTAAGAATTCGAAAAAAGCGTAAAAGTTCTAACTCTCTGCCCTTCTCTGTCTCGATAATACAGATTCAAAGCCGACCCTTTAAAAACTATTCCTCTACTGAAAAATTTAACAATTTTCCTATAAGTAGGTAATTCTTTACCAGACAATTTTGATGTTTTTTTTTCGAAATTTCTTCATAACTACATTTCTCATTATGTCATTTTTCCTGCTTTGTACTATTATTTCTTTCTCCACATTCCAGTGAAAATTCTCGACATCAGATAAAATGTTACGCCGTAATATCTCGTCTGACTCACACAATTAAATACCTAAATTGTTGTTCTTGTGAAATTATGATGATATCTTCTGTTAGTACTTGAGTTATGATGACAGAGAGTCTACGCTCATGTTACAGTCTTAATATCGCGTTGAAATACTCATTCAAACGTATTGAACTTGCCACGACGTATGGAATACGGACGGAGTCTGGCTAAAATCTAAAAAAATATCAATACAGCATCTATACATACACACACACATAAACAAGCAACAAAAAACGACACAACACACACTTATTCTTTAGTCTGTTTTTTTTTTATCATTTTCCCTTTTTAGGGTTCCGTAGCCAAATGGCAAAAAACGGAACCCCTATAGATTCGTCATGTCTGTCTGTCTGCCGTTTGTCACAGCCTCTTTTTTCCGAAACTATAAGAACTATACTGTTGAAACTTGGTAAGTAGATGTTGTTCTGTGAACCGCATTAAGATTTTCGCACAATAATAGAAAAAAAAACCAATAAATTTTAGGGTTCCCCATACTTAGAACTCAAAAAAATTATTCATCAAACCCATACGTGTGGGGCATCTATGGATAGGTCTATAAAACGATATTGAGGTTTCTAATATAATTTTTTTCTAAACTGAATATAGTTTACGCGAGAGACATTTCCAAAGTGGTAAAAAGTGTCCCCCCCTGTAACTTCTAAAATAAGAGAATGATGAAACTAAAAATATATAATATGATATACATTACCATGCAAACTTCCACCCAAAATTGGTTTGAACGAGATCTGGTAAGTAGTTTTTTTTAATACGTCATAAACCGTAAACCGCCATTTACCCTTCATACATGTATTTTTACCACTAGCGCCATCTATTTATTTTTTTATATACCTACTTAGTGATTTAATAGGAAGGTTTATATGTATAACACATCCTGATATTCCCGCGGGATCGTGATAATAATGGTACGGAACCCTTCGTGCGCGAGACCGACTCGCACTTGACCGGTTTTTTTGTACTCATTTTATAAGACGTTATATTATCACGTCAAAATAAAAAAAATAGATCTGTCCATTAGCGATATCAAATCGCAATCAAGGGCAAGCGCAATCTTGTATAGGGGCTAGGCTGTTCTCATTAACTCAAATATCCTAAAGGCATAACGTTTTTCGCATAATTTCATTAGACATAAACTACTTTGGCATAATTTTTTTTGGGCAAGGACGTCCTAATCCTAATAGACTTACAGTGGGCGCAGACTCTAACAAATCTATACATGCTTTGTCCTGACTGACGGATCAACGCACAGCCACTGATCGTAGAGACCTGAAACTTGGAGGGTGTGTTCTTTGTATGATAATGTATGTTGTGAAAAAGTTGTAATCAACAGTTTGTATGGGAGAACGTGATAACTTGGTTCAATCCTATTATAACCATTTTCGCCTTTTCAGCTATTATTCAATATTTTGTAGGGACATATTTTAAATCTTAATCATTTTTTATTATTTATTTGTAATAATATTTTATTCTTTTATTATTATCAGAAAATAAATAACCTAAATATAGTTAAAATAATAATATTCATACACATACATTTTGACATTAATCCGGCAGGATAACCCAAATCCATTTTCGACTGGGAATACACGAATTTTGCCACGATTAATATCGTAAACAAACTCCAAATGTTATTTACGGTAGCCATTATAAGTAATTACATTATAATTGACTGATTAATTACACTTCTTTTGAAGATAATTATGCACGAAAATTATATTTAAAACTTTAGCACAATGCGAAAATATAGCATAGGTGTTCGCGGCAAAATAAAAAATTAATACGCGCGGGATGGTTCAACTTTTTTTTCCTTGTGGCATGCGGTCGCTCGCGCATACAGGCAAAAGCTAACTAGAGGTACAAAGTTGCGTGCATAAATTAGACACCTTTGGTTCTGTGTTGTACTTTTGAGGTTATGGTTGTATTATAGTTAATAACCAGCTGTGTGTTGCAAAATTTTGACAGTTTATGGCTGAATAATTTAACTCAAAGTACATATATTAGTACAAAAGGTACTTAAAACCTCTTACTTATGTTTACGAGCAAGTCTAAATTACCCATAAATAGGTTTCTAGATAAGTTGTATTATATCTAACTTACCTCATTTAAAACTCATGATTTAGTTTAAAATCTTCTTATATATATAAAAGAAAGTCGTGTTAGTTACACTATTTATAACTCGAGAACGGCTGAAACGATTTGGCTGAAAATTGATGGAGAGGTAGCTTAGAACCAGGAGACGGACATAGGATACCTACTTTTTTTTTTCTTTCGATATTCAAAAGAGATCGGGACTTACGCGGGTGTAATAAATATACGAATTATATAAGCCATATAAGCCCGCATAAGTCCCGATCCCGTGGGAATATCGGGATAAAAGTATGCTGCACTATTATGTATTCTGTGACGTTCGTCTTTGTTGTAAGGCGTTCGACCGGGGGGTTTTCTCGAGCGGCTGCGGTTTTTTAGCTGATTACTCAGCACCTACTAATTGGATTTTGATGTAAAGTATACCACGACTTTCCTCAGATTTCACTTGGTTTAGGCGTTTTTAATTATATATTATGTAACAAACAAACAGACAGACAGATATATTTTTGTTCTACAGTTTTACTACTTTTTCGAAGTCTCACAGACCCTTTTTTTTATTTGCTGTATTATATAAAAATCAATGCTACATTTCGTTGTAATTGTATAACTCAAGAACGGGCTCACCTATCCAAACCAAATGTTTAAGCTTTGTTCGGACTATTTAGTAGATGGTTTATGTGAAGTTTGCACAAAATCGGTCGAGCGGTTCTTCATTTATCACATTTTTTATATTGTAAAACAACGTTTGCCGGGACAGCTAGTATTAAATAAATAAATATTGCAGGACATTCCACACATCGCCATCTAGCCCCAAGCTAAGTATATACTACTTACCTACTTATAAACTTTTCTTTCGTAAATATATACCTACTTATAACACATAGAAACAACCAGCCCACAGACAAATATCGAAACATAAATACATGTCTGGAGGCAGGAATCGAACTAGCTACCCTGTGTTTGGCAGTCCGGCATGGTGACCATCCATTGTGCCTACTGGGTCGTCATATCATATTGTTACTTCAACCCCATGAGCCTTCTTCTCATTGGTGGGCGCGTTTCGAAGGCATACATCCCAACATAGTTTGTAAGACGCTTCTATGTGATCTCGTAATATTTTGAGTTTTGCGGCAATTACTCAGACCAAATTATACAAAAACTACAATATTTTAATTAAATGCAACACCTAAAAAATCTAATCAATTTCCTTTGTTTAGGGTAAAAGTATTAAATAAATAAAGTCATACATCATATATCATCATACATCATATACTGATTTAAAAATGTCGAATGTTTTCAATAAGTTTCAGCTTCACATTAATTCTGCATACTTAATTCCTCTAAAGTTATTTGCGTGTAGTATAGTTTTTGTTTCGTCAGATAAATGTGATGTCGAACTAGCAGCCCGTGGAATAAAATAAAAAATGGCCGATCAGCTGGGGACGCAGTATTCGGGAATATCTCATCTCTCATCTTACGTCAATTCGACAGGATTCTAGCTTGTAGCTAATCCAACCTCTTTGTGAAAAGGTACGTAAGGCACATACTATATTCTTATATCCGCAATCAATTATGACGTAATTTATGACGTTATAATCACAATTGTTTGCAAGTGCAAGTTCTCTTTTAATCGATTTTAAAGTCAAAATTAGTTTTTTGTATAATGACTAATCTTATAGTTCTTATGTAATCTTGATACTTAATAAAGATTTATTTAAAAATAATTAAAAATATTCTACTAAAACCTTCATTACGGTTTCAAAATACTCCAAATTTAAATTTCGGTGGCGAAAACCGTAAATTATTTTAATTTTTATAATTTTTTAGGATAGTTAAAAAGTCCTAGGTTTTAATATTATGTAGGTCTTAATAACGCACAATGGGCAGAGTGATGCCTTTATTGCCTATTGCCTACATGCGGAAATCTGAGCCCCCTACCTATAACCTATTATTATGTGGGTAAATCATGTTCTAAGAAAAAAAAAGTGTGTGCGTGTAACCTTTACGCGCGATTGAAGTAAAACTTCTTTTCAAAGCGTAATTCTGAAGGAAACAAAATAAATAATAGATTTTTGCAAAAATAGCTAGTTTTCAAAGGTTTCCGCTACTCTAACTTATAATCAAACTATCTAATTAGAGATAGAAGAATAACATCGCGGACAGTCACTAACTTCCTAATACTAATGAAGGTCTTCGGTAAAGGTGTAGTACCTCTATGCACCAACCTCTTTTTTAATTTCACAAAGTAGATAATATAGGTATGCAACTTATTAAGTCAGCTGTCATTTTGAGGTTAGATCAACACATGTCAATATAACCGGAAACTACGTAAGCGTTACTTCCGTCAGAAAAAAAATTGAGTTACTCCCTACTTCAAAAATAGGAATAAAATTTTTAACACAAAAGAATTGAAAATGAATTTCGCGTGCACCCGGGTTACATTTACCATAAGTGAAATTAGGCAATGGTTATCTTAGACATGCATCCAAGTTATAGTGCAAGGTTATCATACTAGTAGACTACTACTACTAGCTCCGGCACGCGGTTTCACCCGCGTAGATACTGGGAATATCGGAACCTACCTAATTACAGGGTTTATGGTAATTATACTTTTGTGCACTTTAACAAACAACTTTTGTTCTACGACTTTTGGAAATTCGAAGAAAAAAAATGAAAATTTTGAGAATATGTAAATTCGAAAAACATCTGATTTCTTAATAAAACAACGGTCATTCAGACTAAGAACAGTAGATAAAACTTAAAAAATAAGTAAAATTTTATGGTTGACCTCTCCGTGTAAGGATCAGCTGATTTTCAGGTAAACGTAACCTCAAAATTTTCAAAAAAATGTTCGAATTTCCAAAAGGCGTAGAACAAAAGTTGTTTGTTTAGGTGCACAGTATAACCAATCTTATCTTACATCGGAGGCTCACAAAGCCAGCAACACTTCGACACAGGGGGATCTTTCGTGTATACCCCTACTTTAATGTTTCTTACTCTTTGAAGAAGTGGTCGATCAACGCGGTGATCCCACTCTTCTTCTTTGTCCTGCCCCTTTCCCAATTTAGTTGGGGTCTCCTTGTACGTTTGCGCCAGGTCCTTCGATCCTGGGTTGTCATTGGAGAGATATCGAGAGCCTTAATGTCCCTAGCAACATTGGTCCACCAGGTGACGGGCGGTCTTCCTCTTCCCCGGGCCTTCGTGGGAATATTTAGAACAGTTCTCACTGAGTAGCTATCCTCCCTTCGCATTATATGGCCGTACCACCGAAGTCGACTCTCCCTGAGCTTGTCTGCAACAGGTGCTACTTTAAACGAACCCCTGATGTACTCGTTTCTAACCCTATCGAGTCGCGTTACACCTCCAGCCCAGCGTAGCATTTACAGCAGCGTTTGCATAACGCGGTGATCCCACTAAAGATAGAAACCTATATTCCTCCGGTTTCTATATAAGATGCTTTAAGCAGCATCCGTTCTTCACTTACGCACGTGGCTAGTATCTTATCTTATATAATGGGGGCTGACAAATTGCCAGCAACACTTCGACCCAATGGGATCTTTTGTGTTTACCCCTACCTTGATGTTTCTTACTCTTTGAAGAAGTGGTCGATTAACGCGGTGATCCCACTGAGAGGAAGAAACCTATATTCCTCCAGTTTGGGATACGCATTCCCAAGGAGACTCATACGCTTCGCTGCTAAGATGTCGCATTCACACAAGACTCCATAGTTTCCCTGACAATTACCAATAACCACAGTAGTTTGTTTGCAACGTAACCTATATCGTAATAGGAGTGTAATGCTTTTTAAACAGACAGATTACAGTCGCATTATTTACTATAGTGATTGTACGACGTACGTGTGTCAGTTTATTATTTCTACATTTGTTGGGAAATTGCGGACATCGTTCATTGGGCGGGTATTATTTACCGCTTGGCTAGGGTATCACTATCTAATTTAGTTGTTATGTTCTCACTTGTTCCATAATGGCACTGTCGTCTAATAAATTGATGAACGGCCCAGTTGGCACAATGGTCACCATGCCGGATTGCGAAACACAGGAATTGCAGGTTCGATTCCCGCCTCAGACATGTAAGTATTATGCTTAGATATTTGTCTGTATTCTAGCTGTTTCTATGTATTATCCTATCCTACTAATATTATAAATGTGAAAGTTTGTGTGTGTGTATGTGTGTGTGTGTGTGTGTATGTTTGTTACTCCTTCACGCAAAAACTACTGGACCGATTGCGTTGAAACTCGGTATGTAGATAGCTGGAGAACTGGATTAACACATAGGCTACTTTTTATCCCGATATTCTTACGGGATCGGGACTTACGGGATTACTCTTTTACGCAAAAACTACCGAACAGATTGGGATGAAACTCGGTAAGTATATAGCTGGAGACCTGAATTAACACAAAGGGTACTTTTTATACCGATATTCCCACGGGATCTAGACTTACGGGATCAGGACTCAAGATGTATTTAAAAAGGTTGTAGTTGGGCGGAGGCGGAGCGAGTGATGAAGGGGAGAAGGGTAGGACAGAAAATGGGGAGCACAGGAAAGGGGTAGGACAGAAAAGGGGAGGACAGGAAAGGGGGAGGACAGGAAAGAGGAAGGGGATGAAAGAGGGAGAGGATGAAATGGGGAGAAGAGGAAAGGGGGACGACAGGAAAGGGGGAGGACAGGAAAGCAGGAGCACAGTAAAAAGGAAGAGGATGAAAGAGGGATGGGATGAAATGGGGAGAAGAGGAAAGGGGGAGGAGAGAAAAGGGGGAGGAGAGGAAAGGGGATGGTAGGAAATACGGAGGGGATGAAATGGGCAGAAGAGGAAAGGGGGAGGAGAGGAAAGTGGGAGGGGAGGAAAGGGGATGGAAGGAAATAGGGAGGGGAATAAGGGTAAGGAGAGGAAAATGAGAGGGTGGGAAAGAGGGAGAGGAGGAAAGGGGGACCTAACCTAACCTAACCTTCTCCATCCGTGACAGTAATGTGTCAAAAAAACATTCCGGGCCTATCTGAACTCCTATAAACGTAAGCGCTCGCTTCGCTCGCAAGTGTTTGCTACTTTATCCGCGACGGTTCCGTGTTAGAAAAGCATTCTGGGTCTATCTGGACTCTTAGAAATGTAAGCGCTCGCTTCGCTCGCACGTGTTTGCTACTCCATCCGCGACGATTCCGTGTCAGAAAAGCATTCTGGGTCTGTCTGGACTCTTATAAATGTAAGCGCTCGCTTTGCTCGCACGTGTTTGCTACTACATCCGCAACGGTTCCGTGTCAGAAAAGCATTCTGGGTCTGTCTGGACTCCTAAAAATGTAAGCGCTCGCTTGGCTCGCACGTGTTTGCTACTCCATCCGCGACGGTTCCGTGTCAGAAAAACATTCTGGGTCTGTCTGGACTCCTAAAAATCTAACCGCTCGCTTCGCTCGCAAGTGTTTGCTACTCCATCTGTGACGGTTTCGTGTCAGAAAAGCATTCTGGGTCTGTCTGGACTCCTAAAGATCTAACCGCTCGCTTCGCTCGCAAGTGTTTGCTACTCCATCTGTGACGGTTTCGTGTCAGAAATGCATTCTGGGTCTGTCTGGACTCCTAAAAATGTAAGCGCTCGCTTCGCTTGCACGTGTTTGCTACTCCATCCGCGACGGTCCCGTGTCAGAAAAGCATTCTAGGTCTGTCTGGACTCCTAAAAATCTAAACGCTCGCTCCGCTCGCACGTGTTTGCTACTCCATCCGCGACGGTTCCGTGTCAGAAAATAATTCTGGGTCTGTCTGGACTCCTGAAGATCTAACCGCTCGCTTCGCTCGCACGTGTTTGTTACTCCATCCGCGACGGTTCCGTGTCAGAAAAGCATTCTGGGCCTGTCTGGACTCCTAAAATCTAACCGCTCTCCCAAACTTCACTTTCCACGACTTTAATTTCCTACGACATCGCTTTTCCAAGACACCGTTCTCCCAAAACACAGTTTTTCCACAATGTTTCTTTTTGCTTTTTCATAACGTCGGTTTTCCACGTCTTCGCTTTCCCAAGACTTCGGTCTCCCACGAGACCTCACGTTACCTTGACGTGACGTTCCTTCCCTTCACGTCTTGCTTTCCTATAACACCGCTTCCCTTAATACTGGCATTGCTAAACACAAAAACTACTATACGAATTGTGATGAAAGTCGGTAGCAGGTAGCTAGAGACCCTAACAAATAAGCTACTTCTTATTCCGATATTCCTACGAGACTCGGACTAGCGCGGGTGAAACCACGGGGCGCAGCTAGTACTTATATAAAACAAAGAAAAAATTAAAAAAAAAATGAAGTAGGTGTATAAAAAAATATACAAAATACATAAAAAAAGCGTTTTCTTATGACGTTATCACGTAAAATTATCGTCCGTAAACCGACTTTACAGACAACCTTTTTTTTCTTTTTATATCCATGGAGTTCTCCTAACTTTAATTCTCAGCTTTTATAAAATCACGAAGGCCTGGCGGTAGACGGGATCTTAGTCTATAACCAGAGGCGTGGGTTAGGATGTTTCATTTAGAGACAACTAATGCCATCTATTAGAATTTTCCTGAACTATATGGGTGTAGTTACCGCCATCTAGCGGAATTTTCATATAACACGTCAAAACTCTCAGTAGAACCTTCCACGGTAAACTAACCTTCAAATAGTTCTTTGATTAGACCACGCGAGCATAAACTTTTCTTACAACTATATACAGGAAAAGTATTTTTGTAGTGCACATTTTTTTTCTGCTGAATATATGTCGGCAGTGGAGTACATTTACGCAAAAAAATAAAATAAAAAAAAACAAAACTTAATGTGAAAAACTTCCTGCAATTTCTAAATTATTGGGTATCTCAGTATTGATACACACAGTGACACGTAGGTACCTACCTTCATTTAGAGCGCGCTATTAATTTCGCTGGCGCTAGTATTGTGTCCATGAACTTCGTCGTTTTGTTAGAAACACTTAAATGGTTATAGCTCTGAGAGTTTTTGAGTTAGCTCCAAAATAAAAACAACAGTATTTTTTATTTTAATGTGCTTAAAACATACCGAAATTTGTGCACTACAAAAATACTTTTCCTGTATACTGACTATTTCGGTCGTCTTTCGTTTATTTTTTCGATCGTCACCTGTTTCCATTTCGGTCGCCTTTTTTAATGTTTTCGATCGTCTTTTATTTATTTTTTTCGATCGTCTTTTGTTCTGATTTCCTTGGACTAGGGGATCCGATTTAGAATTTATATGGTGGTGTTTTGCGTTTCCACTCAAAAATAACAAGGTCGTGTTTTGAGTTTGTAATATTGTGTGTAGTTAGTGAGTGATATTATGTCCTGTTACATTTGTTGCAAAGTTATGTACACAAGGATCTTAAATGGAGATAAACAAAGAAGATATGCGCGAACATCCATAAAAAAAAACATACATACATCCGAATTGAGAACCTCCTCCTTTTTTGAAGTCAGTTAAAAAGGAGACACAGCCTGGACACAGACAGACAGACGGACAGAGTAAAAGGGATTGTATATTACTCAAAGAGTAAAAACTACACCTCGTTTTTACTCTTTGAGTAATATACAATCGAACATCTTCCTTTTTTTAAGTCGGTAAATGAATTGACATACATAATAGCATAAGAAGTGACGTTGTCTGTGAGTTCATTGCATTATACATGAGTGAATGCAACACGATGTTAGTGAAAGTTTATATATATATCTACTGACAATTGCATTACCTATAAGCACGTGGTGAACGAGCGTCGAGCGCCCGGAAACGGATGGTACTACAGGCTACAGGTAGGGTGCTGCCGGAAGACCAGCACTGTAGCTCTACATCAGCGGTGCCCATACATCACTATATCACTACATCATCACTACATAGTATAAAATAAAGTCACTTTTCGCCGTCCCTATGTCCCTATTTCCCTTTGTATGCTTAGATCTTTAAAACTACGCAACGAATTTTTGATGCGGTTTTTTTTAATAGATAGAGTGATTCAAGAGGAAGGTTTATATGTGTATACATGCATAATATAGCAGTGCGAAGCCGGATCGGGTCGCTAGTTTTCTTATTCAAGCTGGATGAAAAGTATTTTATATCAAACTAGCTGCCCTACGCGGTTTCACCCGCGTAACTCCCGATCCCGTGGGAATATCGGGATGTAAGCTATCCTATCTCTCAAGTTGGATCGAACTACACATGGTGTGCGAATTTTATTATAATCGGTTAAGTGGTTTAGGAGTCCATTGAGGACAAACATTGTGACACGAGATTTATATATATTAAGAAGACTAGCGACCCGCCCCGGCTTCGCACGGCTATATTATGCATGTATTCTAGGTAGGTAAATCGATACTAGTCATTTGCACTGGTCTGGTTAATTAATTAAGGTTAAGTTAAAATAAAGATTATGTATTTCATTGGTACGGAATTTGTCTATTGACCAAACCAATGAAAAGTATAAACAAAAAAAAGGTCTTTTATTTATCGTTTAATTCAAAAATACTTTTCATCCATTAAACAGATCGATGAAGGTCGCCCGTAAAGGGATCCCGTACTATTATGGAGATCGACCTAACAAAAAATAAGAAATTTTATGGGTTCCGTACCTACCATTCTGTTTTTATAATTTGTTGTAAATGCGGTAAGTAACAGAAATACATAATCTGTAATTTCAGCTGTCAAGCTATCACGGTTCATGAGTTCTGGTGACAGACAGACGGACGGACGGAAAGACGAATCTTAGTAATAGGGTCCCGTTTTTACCCCTTGGGTACGGAACCCCAAAAAAATGTATTAAAAAAACTAGTCGACGTTAACCCTTACCAGCAAGTTACGGCTACAATCAATCGGTAATAGTCACATGCTGCAGACATTCTTTGTTTCCGTCATCTAAGGTCGACAAAGCAATTAAAAATCCAATAACACGCGAGAATTCAATCTGAAAGCTTAAGGTGAAAGGGTACCTGTGCGCTCTCCATACAAACGTAGTCGACTGTTTCCTCCCTGGATAATGACACTAGCACAAATATTTTTGTGTCATAAAACCTATAACTGCCATGACTATGCCCCTATGTTTTGGTTTTTTTTTTCATTTTCTAATTATCATAGAAATTGAAATTAAAAAAATTAAAAATAAGAAAAAACAAAAAATAGGGGCATGGTCATGGCAGTTATAAGTTTTATGCGCCAAAAATATTTGCTCTAGTCACATTCTAGTGTCATTATCCAGGGAGAAAACAGTCGACTACGTTTGTAATAGTTTGTATGGATAAAGCCCCCTCGTGCTCACTTTCTACATTCACTTTAAAATATATTTTCAGATAATATTTTTGCTTAGAAATGAAGTTTATAAGGTACCTGAAGGTAATAAAGGCAATCAGCCACCTTAATTAATTCCTAAATATTTCGTAAAAATTGATAACTAAAAAACGGGTCATTAGATAAATATTGGCTTTAGTGTAAAAATAATTCACCTTGTTAAGCTATTGCATAGATTTTATCGCGGGCCTTGGGGGGAGAATCAAGAAATTCCGTAACGAAAACACCTAAGACCCCCGACAAATGACGGACGATTATTAACGGACGACTATTGACGGACGACAAATGTCACGACTATTTTTTTTTTAATATTATTATTATTATTATTTTATAAGAACATTTACTAAGACAAGAAATTATTCTCGATATAGCATCGATATATCAATATATATTATATCAACATATCGATATATCAATAGCTTTACCGCGGCAGTCCCCGAGTGCCACACGTTTTTTGTCACTAATATCAAGGTTTAAAAAAGTGGCAATTAAAAAAGTTTAAAAAAAAGTGGCCGCAGGTATGGTATTTAATATTAATTTTAATTTATTTATTATTTAATTTACTAGCTAAGCCCCGCGGTTTCACCCGTGTTCTTATTTTCTACTAAACTTTCTTATTTTTTTCTTTCATAGAACCTTCTCCTGACAATAACAAACACGACAAAAAAAGATTTAGCGAACTCAGTTCAGCTGTTCTCGAGATTTGAGCTTAGCAACATATTCAGCGATTCATTTTTATTATATTTCTTTGTTATAAAAATGAATTTATTATAATATTTCTTTATTATAAAAATGAATAGCTGAAAGTTGTGCAGAAAATTATAAAAATGAATCGCTAAATGTGTTATTGCTAAGCTTAAATCTCGAGAACAGCTATTTCGCTAAATCTACTTCTATCTTCTGATATAGATAAATAATAAAATAAAATAAATAAATAAATATTGCAGGACAATCCACACATCGCCATCTAGCCCCAAGCTAAGTAACTAGACTTGTGTTATGGGTGCTAGACAACGGATATACTACTTATATACTTTTCTTTTGTAAATATATACTTATAATACATAGAAACAACCAGACCACAGACAAATATCTAAGCATAAATACTTGTCTGAGACGGGAATCAAACCCGCGACCCTGTGTTTGGCAGTCCGGCATGGTGACCATTGTGCCAACTGGGTCGTCAATGGTCTTAATGTGATTTAGCTCTATAATATAATATTTTGTAAAAGTTTTTTTTCAATAAATTATTCTTATTCCTATTCTTATACAGAAACCCAGACAAGAAACAAATAACAGTACATAAACATTAGTTTAACGGGTGGAATCGAACCAGCGACCTGAGTCACAGAGGTCGTCAAAATACCAATATCTAACAAAGCCAATCTCATGCGACCATCGCTGTAAGTTGGTTTAACATTCGCCAACCAAACCAATCCGTCAATTTTCCATCTGTTCACGAGGAGTCCGTCCATTTACTTCGAAGATGTTTATATTGTATCGTGGAGTAGAGATAACATCCGTACCTGCTGGTAATAAGGGCCACTATAAGGTTTTTCAAAAACCTTGATATTACCTTGTGACAAAATAACAAGAAAATACTTAATTAGATGCATATTAGATGATGGATAGATAGATAGATAAACACTTTATTTGTTTAACACACAAAACATTGAAAATAACAAAACGGACGAGAAGCTTATTAACTACGAAATTATACAAACAGGCGACCTTATCGCTTAAAGCGATCTCTTCTGAATTGGTTTTGAGATTGATTTTGCGAAATATTTAAGTTTTTCTGAGTTCAAATCCAACGAAGAATTTCAAATCTCGATCTCTTCTGAATTGGTTTTGAGATTGATTTTGCGAATATTATCAACGAAGAATTTCAAATACAAGTTCTAGACGTCTAGGCGACTATTCGTTTCATGACTCTGGAAAAATTCGAACTTTCTTGGAAAATTTTAAGGTTATGTTTATTGTAAAAACAGCTGACTAGTTCCCGATAAATGGCAGCAGCATTGTTAAATCAAGGAAGATAATAAAAACAGAAGGTTGTCTATGACCAGTAAAAATCCAAGTTGAGAAGTTTGTAAAGACTCTCTGCTAGGAGTAAAAGTGTTCAGTGGTAAAGACGTGGATCGCTCAACGGTCTTTGCCTTTCCTAACTGGGTAAAATTAAAAAAATATTTTTTTTTATTTTGCAGCCAAATGACAAAAATATTGCACCTTCAAATTCTTCGAAATAAAACGTGTCCTTCAAAATTTTTGATTCATAAGTTTACGTGTTATTTTGCTTTAGTAAATCAGTCAATGTTGCAGGATAATTGAGAATACACATAAAGGTTTCTTGATAACCAAGAAATGATCCTCTACCTAATACCTAAAGACAAAAAACGTTAAAGCAATATTCTTAAATTAAGAATATTCACTGCTTATTATTTTTAAGAACATTTACTTAAAAGCAGAAAATATTTTCTATAACGCGTACTTATACAAAAAGAAATAGCTTATCGAACAATACAAGCTCGGTTGTGTCACTCTAATGGAGCCTCTCCACGATCAGCCATGATGGACAGTCACAGGCCATCACAAAAGTGTAGAGGGCCCATTCGCCTGTATTCGCCAATGATCGGCGATGATCGAGCATGATCGCCTCTGCGTCGGTTTATCAGATCAGAGGAAGTTCGGCCATGATTGTAGACGATTCCACATGTTCGTCGATCATTCAGTTCACTCAGTTACAGTAAATAAATAAATAGCGGCAGCTGCTCCTGTTTCCACGTCCATGTCGCACAGACTACAAAACAAATGTGGAAGGTCCGATCGTGTGGACAGCTACGCAATCAATCAATAACTAAACAATTTACGTAACTACTATAATATCGATGATCTATTATTATAATGTTAACTGTATCTACCCAACGCCTCACACAATCGTTACCTACCTACCGCACCTGTTGGTGTAATCATTGTTTCTCGGTAGGTATTTAACTAATTTTTAAATCGTTAATGTAGCATTACAACAAACCTCTATGGTTTATTATGCTACACATAATAAATGTTATTTAAGAGGAAAGGGTACCGGAGGCTTTCTCCATACAAACTATTACAAACGTAGTCGACTGTTTTCTCCCTGGATAATGACACTAGAGCAAATATTTTTGGTGCATAAAACTTATAACTGCCATGACCATGCCCCTATTTTTTGATTTTTTAAATTTTATAATTTTAATTTCTATGATAATTAGAAAATGAAAAAAACCAAAACATAGGGGCATAGTCATGGCAGTTATAGGTTTTATGGCACAAAAATATTTGCTCTAATGTCATTATCCAGGAAGGAAACAGTCGACTACGTTTGTATGGAGAGCTCGCAGGTACCCTTTCACCTTAAGTTTTTTTACATTGATAATAAAAGAAAAAAAAATCGTGGTGGCAATCATACCATTTTCTGTAGTTGTCCATCACGGCCGATTGTGGAGAGGCGGCATAAAATTCAGCTGAGGGAAATGTTCAAATGTCTCCTCTATCATAGCATAGATATTATATATCTACATACCACCCCTACTTGCCAACCCACCCACCCTCAACGCTCCGTCACTCCGTGCCCGGCCGCCAGTAGAGACGACCGCGTCTCCGCGATAACATGTTATTCTAGATACAATAGTGTTTACCGTGCCGTGTTCCCTTTCAAAAAAACATGAAGAAATATAAGTTGAGTTTCGCTGTATTACTTGCAGTCTCGCTGGTTGTCGGTAAGTGATGGTTTTCAACGATATTTGCTTCTGTTTATCTGTATAATAGGTTATGATTGAGATGTATGTTGATCTGTGATCTTAGTAGGGTACTAGAAGCGCGCGGTTTCACCTGCGTAACTCCGGATTCCAGGGGAATATTGGGATAAAAAGTAGCCTATGTTACTGTCACTGAATCAATGTATCCTCATATCAAGTTTCATCAAAATCGGTTCAGAAGTTTCGGAGCTTATTCGTTACAAAATAAAAACAAAAACAAAAATTTTCATCTTTATAATATTAGTGTAGACGAGAAAATCATGTTTTTTATTTTGTGGACTTCGATATTACATAAAAGGTATAAAATTTACCAAAAACTATGTACTTAATTCTCTTAAGTGCCTACTACATATGTACCCGGAGTTTACCCAAAAAAATATAAAATAACCGAAAAGAATAGTAAAGTTTACCAATCACCCTAATTTACCTAGCAAGTTTATGGAATTTTCGAAATGAAACAATATTTTTATTTACTTGAGGCCACTTGAGGTTTTGCCACATCAAGTGTTCAATAGAACCTTAAAATATTTTTTTTTAATTATTTTAGTACTTATAAAGGCAAAAAATATTTTTTTGGTAATGTCCTGGGTGTTAAATAACCTACGGATTACAAAAAAAAACACACACAGAGACCTTACCTGAAAAATAAATTAAAAACATTTGGCCTCCATACAATAACACTTTAACAATTTTCCATACAATAATTAACGATTCAAACTATCAAAAGTACCTATACGAAAGGCATTTCGCTTTCGGCACCCATTTGCGCCTTCACTAGATTGGATAATTTACTTAATTAATTGAAAAAAAGACAAGTTATTAAAATTATGTACCCAATAAGCCAACCATAAAAAAGTACCTACATTTTGCCTCTATAGATGGCCCAGTTTGCTACAGGATTTAAAAAAAACAAAAGATGTCTATGGTCTGTAAAAATCAACGAAGTGAGTAGCGAGGATGCAAGCTACGAGTAACTTAATGCCACATAAAATTTCAAAACTTCGAAATATTCAAAGTCCTGAACTCCTGACTGATCTCTTCTTCTCTTCTTCAGCAGCATGTATTAGCCCACTGCAGGGCCATATGCCCCTCCAACTTTTCTCCACAGCGTCCTATTACCAGTCTTCCTAAATCACACTGCCCCAGCATGAGCTCATGCTCATGCTCATCTAGGTCATGCTCATGGTCATGCTCATATAAGACCAAGAATCGGATAGAGAAGTGTGGGCAGACCACACTTCTCTATCCGATTCTTGGTCTTCACCTGACTGACTGACTGATAGATACCTTGTAACCCATTAGACCCTTTTTAATCGGGTCCTCTTTGCGTGAGATGAGGTTGGAGTACTCTCAGCTTAATCGACCATTTCCAGAGGTGAAAACTTGTTAATATTTCTGGAGCCAACTAAGTCACGGGTTGTATCACGATGTTTTCCTTCACCGTAAGAGCAATGTCAATTAGCGCACATTTGGTGCACGGCCGGCCACGATCTTCAGAATGAAAGTGGAGGTATCTAACACTAAGCCAACACCAATCTCTGATAGATACCTATGTGCTTTTTGGATTACCTATACCAATGTGCATTTTTCCGTTTCGATCGCCTTTTGCTAACTACATTCAGTAGTTTGACTACGATGACATTTATTCCTTTTGGACAAACTAGTTTGAACAGAAAGTTTGATTAGCAGGAACGTACCATTAATTTGCTTAGAAATGCGCCTAGACAGGAGGTGAGATTCTCATTCGTCTGTCGTAAGCATCCGCTAAGAAATAATTTCGAAAAATCCAACTCCCAAGCATACAAAGTCGCGGATAAAAGCTAGTATATCCGACAAACTCGATTGCTCTAAGAAAAGCTAACCTTGCTTTAAGATAATACACTTCTAAAAGGTATCGGAAAATCTCCGGGGAATAAAGGAACATTGTAAAACGATTTTCCCAGGTCTGATATTAAGGGTGGACACACAGACCACAAACTAAATAATCGCGCGATACCCCCGAGTCCCTTGTGCCTTCTTATCATTGTTGTGCGCATTCCGAAGGTACACATCCTAACTTTTTTAAGACGCTTTAAAGTGGTGTAATACATTGCATAAATCCTATTGAATATTTTTTGAAGTTATACTTCTTTTGGCGCGATGGAGAAAAATGATGAGAGTGAATTTTTACGATGCGCGCGCACACCGACACCTAAATTCTACATCGTAAAGTTAGTTCTAGGTGGCCGCAAGATGACAGCTGTCATAAAAAGTTGTCCGCAAACCGCAAGATGAGAGACTGGACATTGGCGTGCAAGTGCACAGCCATAACTTCGGTCTATGACCGAAGAAAGAAAAAAAAAAAAAAAAACTGCAAGATGACAGCTGTCTGTCATAAAACCAAATAGTTTGCATATATCTACTAAGTACGTGAAACTGAAAATGAGGTTAGTACAAAGAGGTACTACTACATAATTATTTTAATGTAATTAATTATTTTTAAGTAACTGGAAAAAAGTATAACTTCTTACGCGCGTACATAAGTACACGTACCCATTTCTTTTTACTTTGACTTTGATAAAGCAATGTGTTCCGGACCATGTAGTATTGAAGCCCCAATTATTTTTTTTCTGTTTTTAGTAATTTGTTGCTGTATGGAACAGCTGATTTACAGATAAACCTAACCTCAAAATTTTCATAAAAATTATCGAATTTACTGAAGTTGTAGAACAAAAGTTGTTTGTTTAGGTGCACAGAAGTAGCCTTCAACGGCTTGCTAGTATAATTACCAATAACCCAGGTAAAGTATCCAATGTCTGCTCACCATGACGCAAGTTGCTTAGCTTGGGGCTAGATGGCGATGTGTAAAGTGAAAAACCGACGGTACCGGACGGCAGCCACCGATCGGCCGATGGTTTTGTCAGTAGTCTGTATGTACCCTAAAGGAGCATTGTTAACCGATTTTCCCAGGTTGGGTATTAAGGTCGGACTCATTCATTGTAACTCGGTCCAATGAAACTATATACTTCATTTAGTAAAAACTAGTGGAACCCAGCGGTTATTCGCTTAAGTCCCGATCCCGTGGGAATATCTGAATAAAAAGTACCCTATGTTACTTATAGTGAATCAATGTATCCTCATATCACGACCCAGTTGGCACAATGGTCACCATGCCGGACTGCCAAACACCGGGTCGCGGGTTCGATTCCCGCCTCAGACATGTATTTATGCTTAGATATTTGTCTGTGATCTGGTTGTTTCTATGTATTATAAGTATATCACTACATAGTATAAAACAAAGTCGCTTTCTCTATCCCTATGTCCCTATATCCCTATGTATGCTTAAATCTTTAAAAGTACGCAACGGATTTTGATGCGGTTTTTTTAAATAGATAAAGTGATTCAAGAGGAAGGTTTATATGTATAACACATGCATAATATAGCCGTGCGAAGCCGGGACGGGTCGCTAGTATTTACAAAGGAAAAGTATATAAGTAGTATATCCCTTGTCTAGCACCCTTAACACAAGTCTAGTTACTTAGCTTGGGGCTGGATGGCGATGTGTGGATTGTCCTGCAATATTTATTTATTTATTATCAAGTTTCATCAAAATTGGTCGAGGAGTTTTATTTAATATTTTCCCTCCACAATAATAATTAATTTTTGTAACTGACAGTAGGTACGGTAACCTGCATAATTGCAGACCGACCGTCGAGCTCCAAAACGGCTGTCATAAGAATGTTTTCAACACAAAGCAAAATTCTAGGCACCTGCTTTAGATAGATACATTCTTTATTGTAAACACCAATTTCAAATAACATTCATAATAAAATTAACAAAAAATAAATAAAGCTTAAGTCTAAGTTTAGTCTTTTAACTCGTGAATTTATAAAACAAAAATTATTATAATTAAAAATTTCAGTAAAAGTAATTTTAGAACTCTACCGAGGGTTGCAATTATGCAGGCGACTGTACTTAGTAGTACTTGGTAGGGACAGGAAATTTTCCACCTATCCTTACTAGTAGCTCAACGGTAGGGATAGGTTGAAAAAATACCACTTATCCCTACCACCAGGATACGCTGGTGGGGATGAGGTCACTAGGCCGTTTTTTTGCCATTCCGTAGGTCGTTGGTTCGAACCCCGGCTGCACTTCTATGCATTTCAACATAGCAAACACACTACGCTCTCAGTAGATTGAACGGTTATGTCATCGTAAACCCTGAGCTTCAAAAGTGCGCTTAAGTGGAAAGGTACCAGGCGCTTTCTCCATACAAACGTAGTCGACTGTTTCCTCCCTGGATATTGACACTAGCACAAATATTTTTATTGCATAAAACCTATAACTGCTATGACTATGCCCCTATGTCTTGGTTTCTTTATTTTCAAATTATCATAGAAAGTTAGATAATAAACCAAAATATGTATAAAAAATAAGACATAGCGGCAAGGTCATGGCAGTTATAAGTTTTATGCAACAAAAATATTTGCTTTAGTGTCATTACCTATCCATTAAGGAAACAGTCGACTACGTTTGTTTGCATAAAACATATAACTGCCATGATTTTGTTGTGTTTTTTTTTCATTTCCTATATTATCACAGAAAGTAAGAGTTAAAAAAAAACAAAATAAATATAAAAATACATAGGGGCATGGTCATGGCAGTTATAAGTTTTATGCAACAAAAATATTTGCTCTATTGTCATTATCCAGGGAGGAAACAGTCGACTACGTTTGTATGGAAAGAGCGCCCGGTACCCTTTCCTCTTAATTTACCGCAACAACGAGTTTTACTATTCATTTCATTTCACGTAATCGGTTATGAAAATCTCGGAAAACAGTATAGCGACCACAGACATAATCAAACAATTGAGACAATACCATCCGGGTGAATTAATCCGGAATATTTCGGTACGTAAATCAGGGAGGATGAATATACCGAACGTTGTTCCGAAATATACCGCAGTTTAATATCGAATAAATTCATTGCAGAAATATTGTGAATATTTTAGTGAAAATTATGCCAAAACGAGAATATGATTTTAACGTTTCACAATGTATACAAGCAATAAAAATGGAGGCTCACCGTGGTTTTAAATTGCTATTATCTTAGTTATAATAAGTCTATATCTATACTTAATATGATTTAGTACTCGACTCGTCAAGTGCAAAAACAGTTCTGATTGGTCAAGCGTGTTTTGACCTGACATTTTGGTTCTCATTCGTCAAGCAATGCATAAGAATATTATAAAGCTGAAGAGTTAGTTTGTTTGTTTGAACGCGCTAATCTCAGGAACTACTGGTTCGAATTAAAAAATATTTGTGTTGGATAGTCCATTCATCGAGAAAGGCTATAGGCTACTTTTTATTTTGATATTCCCACGGGATCGGAGCTTACGCGGGTGATACCGCGGGGCGCAGCTAGTTTATAATATAAAATAGCTGAAAAAAACTAAAAAAACTGCCATGAAAAATGATTAAAACTGATGGTGGCACGACGTTGAGGCGAAGATGTAACATACTCGCCTATAAGGAGAACAGCATGCCTGGACAACATGATGGAACGCGATGAGTCACTTGGCTCCATGACTTTGTCAAGGGGGCATTGAAAAATTGAACATTTTGGTTATATGTAGGGACATAGTAAAATTCTGTGGCTACACTCACGTAAATATTGATACGGAATATATTGCCAAAACCCTTAAAATAGATTTTAATACAAAAATAAATAAATTAAAAAGTCATAAAATCATAAAAACTACAATTAAATAACTCATATCTAATCAAATAACCCGCCCCGCGACACTCCCGGCACAAAAGATGCGAGAATGCAAGCTGCATACCCCGCTGGATGGCAATGGCCATTCTTTGAACCAGGAATGCCCCGGAGCGGTTTAAATAAAAATAGAATATTTCTTGAAACGATCTGCTACTGCCATCTATTAGCACTCACTTAAACAAATATAGTTTATTTTTTATTCGCTAGATGGCAGTAAAAAATTTAAATCAGCGCCATCTACATTAGAATAGCGGTCTTTCTAGAAACGAAGTTTCTCAATTTGTGTAATAGATGGCAGTATAAGTTAAACAAAAAGACTAACACAAATAAAATCTCATCTGTCGCGTCAAATCTCATCTGTCGCGTCAAAATCTGTCGCGAGAACGGCTGAAAATGCTCATCCACAAAAGTGCCCAACGCGCCATAAGAAGTTTTCACTTCAAAAATTGGTATAAAAACAGGTTTTGGTGGGAACGAGCTAACAACAGTCATGCTAAAGTTTCATTTACATGAAACTTAGTTTAAACCGAACTGAATTGTTTAATTCTGGTGAAATATTATCCAATTTAGTTCCGTGAAAGTGCACAAGTGTAGTAAAATCATATCGTGGGTATCATGATGAACTTATATTTATTTGTACCACCATCTGTAACACATGATTAATTGATTATGCGATAAATAAACTTAAACTTAAAAGCAAAAATCAGAGTGAAACATGGACTTTTCTCGTTGCCTCCAAAATCTCCTTTAAGGTTGTAAAGTAGTCACCGCTTTGACAAACTGTGACTTGATAACTTGATCTGGCTCTATGCACAAGCCGAGCGAAGCCATATTGAAAAAAGTTCTGAAAGTCAGAAACATCGGTCGACCTCGTCTATAACTTGTTTAACCGGACGACTTGCGGATGTTTTTCTATTTGTTTGTTTAATATCCGGGTATATTCCCTCGGGTGTCCGCTGTCCGTGTCAGCGGCGGTATAAAATGAATTAAATAAAAAAGCCGGTTTAAACCGGCTTTTGCTTTTCAGGATTTTTTTCGTATAGGAAAGTTGAAGCAGTGAAGTTTGTAGGACTGGATTAGGTTTTGCTGAGGAATTTTTTTTCAAGAGCTTTGTTTCGCTTTGCTACTTGCAAAGAGGTTAGATAAAGGCCTATCCGCACACAACAGTGCCGTTCAGTAACGTGTCCAATATCTATCAGTGTCAGTAAAAAATGATATTGTAGCTTTTTTATTTTCTGTATCCAGTCAGCTCTGTGACCGAACTATTGGCTCCGGAATATTGTAGCTTACTTTTTGTTCTAAGCTATCCGTACTGGTCAGTGACAGTGACGTCCAGTGATGTCAGTGATGTCACTGTCACTGACAAGTACCGTCACTGTTGTGTGCGGATAGGCCTGTTATGTATAAGATTCGTGACTGGATGTATAGTGAAAATTATTACGAGTATTTAGTATGACCATTATATATCCATTATCTGGTCACCATAACACAAGCCTCGTTGCTTAGCTTGGGGTTAGATGGTACTGTGTACAGTAACATTACCAATAAGCTGAACCCCACGTGACCTAGAGCTCACTCGCAAATCTGTATGGGTGTAATGTTACCTTATTAATATTATTTTTAACAATATACTATACAATACAATAAATAAAAATAGCACAATAGGTAAATATTATATTTTTTACAGATAATGTACGAATGAGCTCTGGGTCACGTGGGGTTCAGCTAATTGGTAATGTGACTGTACATTGTCCGGAAATATTTATTTAGTTGCTGCGCCCCGCGGTTTCTCCGGTGTAACAATTTTCTGTGCAACTTTCTTATTTTTTTCTTTTCTTAGAACCTTACCCAGACAATATCAAGCACAACAAAAAAGAATTAGCGAAATCGGTCAAGCCGTTGACGCGTGATGCCGTGACCAAGAAAAATAGGGATTCATTTTTTTATTTATAAGATTCATATACATAACAGATCAAAATACTGAAAAAAAGATCACACCCTACAGAATATCATAACACTATTTTCATACACTTATCTGTCCCCCATTTTCACAAAACTGATTTCTTTATACTACCCTCCGGCTGCCCTAAGTAGCTGTAAATACATACCTTTCACCATAAAAACATTTTATTCCAAACCCGACGAGATATCATCACTTTACGATGCGTACAAAAATATTAAAGAAGGATTTTTTATAGGAGATTTTTTCTACATAAATTTTCTAGGGGAAATCATAAGGACATACTTATACCGTCAAGGAATGGGGGCAAGAATCACGGCTTAGAATAGAATGAAATAACGTTTATTAAGACACTAGTGACCCGTTCCGGCTTCGCACGGCTATAATTATGCATGTATTGTACATATTATAAACCTTCATCTTGAATTACTCTATCTATTGAAAAAAACCGCATCAAAATCCGTTGCGTAGTTTTAAAGATCTAAGCATACAAAGGGACAGACACCGGAAATTGACGTTGTTTTATACTATGTACTTAATTAAGCACACGACATAATCAAAAAACCGGTCAAGTGCGAGCCGGACTCCCGGACGAAGGGTTCCGTACCGTACCATGTTGTATGCTGGGACCTCCCCTAAATATATTTTTTCAGTCCCGATTTCAGTGCCGTTTTTACCCTTTGGATAAGGAACCCTAATTTTTTTCTAATTTTTATATGCAAAAAATAATTGCGTAACATACAAAAACCTCCTTCTTTTTATGAAGTCGGTAAAAAATGTAATAGTTAAATTAAAATCAAAACACGATGTCGAAACATGAAACGAAACGGCAGCTAGGACAAGTTGGAGTTGGATATTTATTTATTTTCAGCTGTTTATTATTTTTAGGGTTCCGTAAACAAAGGGTAAAAACGGGACCCCATTTCACTGTCCGTCCGTCCGTATATCTGTCTGCCACCAGGCTGTACCTAATGAACCATAACCATGGGTCTTTGGTACGGCGAACACGGACTAGCGCCAACATCGTCCTGGCAATGATTGCTGAGAGAGTTGACTGTTCATACATACGGCACTGATGTAATAAACATGTCGAGTGTTGGTACAGTTAACTAATGTAATGAACATATACAGGGTTATTGGAAATTATACTAGCAAGCCGTTAAAGGCTACTTCTGTGGACCTTAATAAACAACTTTTGTTTTACGATTTTTGGAAATTCGAAATAAAAAATTAAAATTTTGAGGTTATGTAAATTCGAAAAACAGCTGATTTTTCAAAACAAAGGTCATTCAGACCAAGAACAGTAGATAAAATTTAAAAATTAAGTACAATTTTAAGGTTACTGACCTCTCCGTGTAAGGAACAGCTGATTTTCAGGTAAACCTAACCTCAAAATTTTCGAAAAAATGTTCGAATTTCCAAAAGTCGTAGAACAAAAGTTGTTTGTTTAGGTGCACAGAAGTACCCCTTAACGGCTTGCTAGTATAATTTCCAATAACCCTGTATATTTATTTCTTTCTTTGTATCTATTTCTTTTTTTATGTTTTTGTATGTCCTACTATGAGTCTAGAGTGGCTTGAAATAAAACTTTTTTTATTTTTTTTTATAATAACTATAAAGTTGAAATTTTCACAAATGATGTATTTCTGTTGCCGCTATAACAACAAATACAGAATTTATTGGTATGGACGGAACCCTTCGTGTGCGAGTCCAACTCACACTTGGTTCCCTTAGTTCAGCAAGCATCCAATTAACAGTTTTCCAATAGTTCGAGTGGTGACAAAGCAAGTAAAAACTAGAAAGTTTACTTCTTCTTTTACTTTGAACATATTTTTAAACAAGCCAATCAAATAGTTTTCAAGCACTCCTTTTGAAATATTGAGGTTGAGGGTTGGAGAGTAAATTAAAAGCAGTGGTTGAGAAGACAACGTGGGTAATTTATATAATTTATATTTCGACGACCCAGTTGGCATAATGGTAACCAAGCCGGACTACCAAACACAGGGTTGCGGGTTCGAATCCCGCCACAGACAATTTAGGTATTTATGCTTAGATATTTGTCTGTGGTCTGGTTGTTTCTATGTGTTATTTATACTAATATTATAAAGCTGAAGAGTTTGTTGGTTTGAACGCGCTAATCTCAGGAACTACTTGTTTGAATTGAAAAAATATTTTTGTGTTGAATAGTTCATTTATCGAGGAAGGCTATAGGCTACTTTTTATTTTGATATTCCCACGGGATCGGGACTTACGCGGATGAAACCGCGGGGCGCAGCTAGTAAATAAATATTTCGACTTCGGCTCGCACGCCTTTTTGTAAAGGTCCAGGACTCCATAACCCCGTGATATAGGACACATAACAGACAAATAAATAATCAGTATTATTATGTACTAAACTCCAAAAAAACATATTCACCGAAACAAACCCTAGTAAAGTAAACCCAAGGCCAAGCCAACAGATACCCCAACTATCTACAAAGAATATTATCCGAGAAGAAAACCCATTTAGCTAACATACGATATAAGTTCACTAATAAAATGGAGTTAGTCTATTGAACATATCCCTCTGGACTCTCTTCGTAGCGATTTCTCCGCGGGGACTACAAATTATAAGGAAAGGTAATAACTTGATTCAGGCTTTGAGGTTATGATATTATGTCGATATGAAAATATGTGTTTGGCGTTTAGGTAATCTTTATATTATGTTATGGATCAAGTGATTAATAGGAAATTATACATAATGCCCGGGCATTGTGATTAATATAACCAATATGACCGTGCAATGTGATTATGATTACTGAAATAATCATAATGCCTGTCACCTTTTGGGCAGAGTAATAAAAATACATGTTTTTTTACTATAATTTCTATTCATTAAATCAAAATTTGAAGCACAAATACTAACACAAAAATTTTTTAGTTTATAGATGCTCTGACTTCCGTGTCCGTCTGTGTTCGCTTTAAATGCAAAAGTAAACAAAAAAAAAACTAAAACAAAATGAGCGCTGTGTAGTGAACGGCTACACTATTTTTCCCATTCCCACTCAAATAAAAAATATGGAATGATAAAAAATGTAATTAGGTGCCAGAAAGGTAGGTTAGGTTAGCGTTTAAAAGAGCTCTCTATACCCTATGGATTTTATCTTAATTTTATGTATCTTATTGCTCACTGTCTGCTTTTCGAAAAAAAAAAAAAAAAATTAATTAATCAGGCAGTTGTTTATTTTACAATCCATTCTTAGTATTTAACACAGAATGTTCCACTTTACTAAGAGGGTATAGGATTACTGTTGTAAAAAAATCTTTGTTTTTAAAATAGACTATATGCATACAGTAAACCGGTTATCCGGTAAACCGGATTATGGTTGTCGCGTCGCGTCCTCACCATCTGGTGCGGTGAAATACTCATTGTAGGTAACGAGATGTGGTTCGCGTGTGTTGTGTGCCTGTTTATAATAATAACCACAGAATAATGGGAAAACTTCAAACAAAAATGACATGTTTGCAAGAAGGTTAGGTTCTTGAAGCTCCTATATGTGTAATGGCGTCAGATGCTGATGAAGAAAATTAAAAATACGTGACTTTAAATTCTTATATCTTTTAAGCTATTGCATAGCTTTTATCGCGGCTTTGGGCGCGGCGACCGAATCAAGAAATTTCGTAACGAAAATAAAACCTAACACTCCGCCTACCATGTAGTTCGGCCGTACGACTGTACGAAGCTCGCACGATGCAATAGCTTAATTTTCCATATTATCTATTTCACGAAATACTATGAATTTAATTGTAATCCAGGAAAACGGAGAATTTTAAGATATTTTTCTGTTTGTGTATATTTTATGCTCATTGCTCAAGTATTCCCATGCTATTATTCTTAAGAATGATGGCATTAAATTTAGCTAAATGCATTTAACGTGTAATCTATAAAATTACATTATATTTCAACTAGCGACCCGCGACGGCTTCGCACGGTTATATTACGCATGTATTATACACATAAACCTTGCTCTTGAATCACTCTATCTATTAAAAAAAACCGCATCAAAATCCGCAAAAGATTTAAGCATACATAGGGACTCAATTTGTTTTATACTATGTAATGATAACCACAAAGGTTTTTTGATAGTTGGTTAATTATGTTTAGGGAAATTAGGGTCGTAAAGCTGTATTTATGTTGGTTGTGCATGTCAACCTTGAAGGTAATGTCAAATTAACGGCTTGCCAAATTCGGTGTTTTTTAGTTTTCCGTATAAATTACCCAGTTAGAAATCGAATACTAACATTATTTTGTTTAAAGCGCTTTTAGAACTTAGTTTTCCAACAACTAAAACCTTTATTAGGCTTTGAAACTATCCCAAATTGAAATGAAACTGTCGTTTATGAAGTGGGTTAGATGTTTATTCACAATAAGACATTTCTGTCTTTTACTTTATATTTAACTAGCGACCCGCCCCGGCTTTGCACGCCTATATTATGCATGTATAAACCTTCCTCTTGAATCACTCTATCTATTAAAAAAAATCGCATCAAAATCCTTTGCGTAGTTTTAAAGATTTAAGCATACAAAGGGATATAGGGACATAGGGACAGAGAAAGCGACTTTGTTTTATACTATGTAGTGTAGCATTTGTCACGTCGCAGAACAAACAAAGTAATAATAAATGAAGGACCGAACTATCGAGATGTTTACTGGAATTAACCGTTAATTAGATACATTGTTGTATAAATTTTGGATAGTTTTAAAACCTAATAAAGGTTTTGCATGCTCTGCCTATGTTCTTTAAGCTATAAGGCCTAGTACACATGACAGGCGATCAATAACCGGATATCCGGACACAGTGTTGGATGCGAGCCAATGTTAATCTTTATTTATTGAGAGTGAGGAGATTGATTTCGGTGCATAAATCTTGGATGCAGAGTTGGGGATGCAATTTGCAATTATACAAGACTAATAAGGCTATCGACATGCTGAGAAATCGACATGATGGGCTTAGCAACACTGCATCGACGTTCTGGGAATCGACATACTGAGAACAACTCATTTAAAACGTGATGTTAACCATGTTTATTTGTTTTTATTTTGTGGAACAGCATAGCATAAAGCAGCAGCATAGCATAGCAGTTTAAAAACCTGATTATATGAGTTCTAAGTCTACAAAAAAATAAGAGACAAATTGAGACGATATTGAATTAAATGATGCTCTGTAAGGCCTAGTACACAAGACTGGCGACCAATCACCGTAAATAATAGACAATATTAAATTCAATTAATTAATTAACGATGCTCTGTAAGCTCTTTAAGGCCTAGTACACAAGACTGGCGATCAATAACCAGACAAACCGGATATCCGGACACGATGTTGGAGGCGAGCCAATGTTAATCTTTATTTATTGAGAGTCGGGTGATTGATTCTGGTGTATTGATGCATAAATCTAGAACGTAGAGTTGGGAATGCAATTATACAGTGTGTTACGAAAACCATGCAACCCCATCTGTCTGACAGTTGATAAAGTAATTGTACTTCCACGAAGTTTCTAACATGGTTGTTCTAGACGTCTAGGCGAACTACTTTTGTTTTACGACTTTTGGAAATTAGATTTTTTTTAAAGTTTGTATAAAAGAAGAGAGAAAGAAAGAAATAAAATGTTATTTTCTGAACACAAAAAATAGACACATAAAAAAGCACAAGACAAAAGTAGAACAGCGCCCAGAAAAAAGTTTTTTTCCTCAGTACGATGCTAAAGCTAGAAGCCTCAGCGCTGATTTTCAATACGAACCCTAATGAGACGCACGGGCTTAACTAGTATACTAATAAATTAAAAAAAAATACTAATAAATTTAGTGCTAATAAATTAATTGCTAATAAATTTAGTGGAGAACAGTGATACATAATGAGGTTATAAAATACAGACACAAGAAGGAATACATACATAATAAGATAAATAACAGTAATATTACTAAACACATCAAACTACTAACACAAAACCAAACAAAAAGACTACTAGGAGAATAAAACTATGACAAGAAAACAAAAATAATAATAACAATCAATAAAGCACTCAAAATAGCAACATTACAAAAGTAAAAAAGGCATCGCATAAATACGTACATAATAATTAAATTACATAAACATAAATTTTTTATCTTTTCTTGTGAAAAGATAAAAAATTTAAAAATTTCAAGTCACAAAAAATACTACAAATCAGACAATGAACTTAATAAGAACTTTCGAAAAAAAAAAAAGCTGAAAAAGTGCGGATTTCTAAAAGTCGTAGAACAAAAGTTGTTAGCCTAGACGTCTAGAAAAATCCCCTTTCGTATTAAAACACTTTGCGGAAACAAGTTGAATATTCTGTGGTTAATATCTCCTACTTTACCCCCAGGAAATTGCCAAAACTAAAATTTCCAAAAGTTTTCGTTACGGAATAATTAAAAATAAAGTTTTATTAGATGAAATTCGTCTAACTCGTCCCGAGTTGAAATTGAAAACCATAATGGGATGAGATTCAGTGATTACTGTAAATTGCAAATGTTTGACCTACTTAGGGACCTTGTCCACTTTAGTTTCATAAAATATTGCCCTTTCCTTCTCTTAAAGTACCTGCGGGTAATAAGGGCAACTAAAAGGTTTTTTTTAATCTTGATATTAGTGACAGAAGAACAAGAAAATCACTACATAGTATAAAATAAAGTCACTTTTCGCCGTCCCACGCAACGGATTTTGATGCGGTTTTTTTAATAGATAGAGTGATTGATTAAAGAGGAAGGTTTTTAGATATAATACAGCCGTGCGAAGGATTTGCGGAAAATTCGTCTAAAACAATTCGTCTAAAACAATTCGTCTAAAACAATTCGTCTAAAACAATTCGTCTAAAAAACAATTCGACTAATAACAATGATTTGCGGAAAATTCGTCTAAAACAATTCGTCTAAAAAACAATTCGACTAATAACAATTCGTCTAAAACAATTCGTCTAAAACAATTCGTCTAAAAACAATTCGACTAATAACAATTCGTCTAACACAATTCGTCTAAAACAATTCATCTAAAACAATTCGTCTAAAAACAATTCGACTAATAACAATTCGTCTAAAACATTAAGTTCGAAGTGAGTTAAGATTCGGAAATGAAGTTAAGCTGAGTAGCGGATATGTAGGACGTAGCTGCAGTGGAGTTAATATTCAAGTAAAATGGGTAGAAATCGTTTCTAGCACTCGCCGGCCGCTGCCGCGGCACCGCTCGCTTCGCTCGCTCGGCTCGTGCGTTGCGTAAACCTAACCTATCCATGTCGGTTCTGGGTAGGGGATTTTCTTTATATCTCTTTCTTAACTCCACTGCAGCTGCGTCCTACATACCCACGTTTTATTTTACCTCCATCATCGAATGTTAACTCCACCGCGACAGTGTACCAGACTCAGTATACCTCCATTTTTGAAACCCAAGTTAATGTTTTTAGACGAACTGTTAGACGAATTGTTTTAGACGAATTGTTATTAGTCGAATTGTTATTAGTCGAATTGTTTTTTAGACGAATTGTTTTAGTCGAATTGTTTTAGACGAATTTTCCGTAGACGCGTGCGAAGGGCGGGTCGCTAGTAAACAATAAAATAATCGTTTTTCAGGTTGGCAATAAAGCAAATATTGATCTAATGACCTGTTTTCTCCATTTTTACGAAATACTTACCTATTCAGCTCGTTTAGAACCATTCCATCGGAAAGTAAAAATACAAATGAAGGATGTGACGTCATAAATAATTTGTAACAAATGTTGCTAATACTTTAGCTTATTGGGTTTACAACCCAAAATTCGATCAAACGACAAATAAATTAACTGTTATGCATGATGTATCAGTGTAAAAATATTTTATATTTCTTTCTTTTTGATAACGAGTTACCCCTTTGGAGCGACCCCTTTCTGAGGTCCACACTTTCTAAATTCTCGACAAATGACGATTTAAAATAATCTTATATATAAAAATGAATCGCAAAATGTGTTGGTAAGCGCATAACTCAACAACGCCTGGACCAATTTGGCCAATTCTTTTTTTGTTGTGTTTGTTATTGTCAGGAGAAGGTTCTTATGAAAGAAAAAATTAAGTAAGTTGCGTAGAAAATTATCACGCGAGTGAAACCGCGGGGCGCAGCTAGTAACTTATAAATGTAACAGAAGATGTAAGTGGACAACATATTTCTTGGACAAGCTTCTGGTACTTATTAAGTATTTCATTTTGTGTTCAGTCGCTTTTTATATTTAAAAAGGAAATTGATATTTTCATTATTTTTCCATCCTTTTGATGATTTTTCCTTTTCCCAGAATCGAAACTTACATAACCTTTAATGGAATTGTATTCAAAATAAATCTATCATTCAATTTTCGAAAAATAAAATTAACAAGCAAGTTTCAAACAACTTTGAAAAAACAAATCAACGCTTCAATGTAAACATCGATCTTAAATCTAAAAACCGAACTGCACACGATTTATTTTACTCTCAAACCGGGTGATTTTTACCCGGTTTTTAAGCTGTCAGTTGACATCCAATTTTTAGTGTCCCATCAGAAATGCAGGCTCAATCTAACCGTTGCGTTTCGGGTTTGAAAAAATTGATTTGTGTCTATATTTTTTCCTTGAGTCAAGTGTGATGAATACTTATTTAAAAAAGTCGCTTGTAAATATGACGATGAAATGACGGTGAAATGATGACGATGAAATGACGGCATATGATGATGAAATGACGGTTGTTACGGCATAAATATACCAGCCTTTTTGGGTTATCAAGTGTATTACATTATTAGTTTACGCTGGTTAATGGTGTTGAACAAATTATATTTATTTATTTTAATGAGAAAAACTCTTTGGTTAGTATCTACCTATTGTCATGTTACTTCTGCTATTTCGTGAATGTCAAAATTGTGTTAATTTGCACGAAATCTTAGGGCCTTTAAACACACTCTCTAACACACAGAGACACACACAATGTACGTCATGTGTCCCTGACATAGTCTTTTAACCCTAATTTTTCCTGTTTTATTTTAAAAGAAGAGCTTCTGATAATTGTAACACAGTATAGCTGCTGGCGGACATGGCACACAAAAATACCAAAATTAAGGAAAAAATGATGATAACAAAAAACAGGAATGTAAAAATACCTCTTTAGTTGAATCCTTTTTGCATGACAATGAGGAAAGGCTTGACTAGCCATCTACTACCCTCTCAGCTTAGTCGAACATGTCCAGAGAAAAGAACTTGTGATTGTAACCAATTAAGCCGCGGGTTTCATCACGATGTTTTCCTTCAACATAAGAGCTATGTCTATTAGTGCACATATTTTTGTCCTAAGAAAAATCTATTCTGAGACTCGAATCAGCGAGCTTTTATAAAAAATCGAGGTATCTACCACTAAGCCAAAACCGCTCCAAACCAGAATTTTAAATGAAACCAATCTCACTTCGACTCAAATCGGAAGTAAAATCGTATGCTTTACGGCCAGCCTTACCCGGGTTATTTTTTATCCGGTTCTGTGATATACTGACCAATAAAACCGGACGGTTTTTTAAAATGAAATTGCTGGATTATATTGGATGGCACGCAATTACGGCAGATAGATTGGTGGCGCGGATAGCTTTTTTTATTAATGGCTGACGAATATTATGTACGTTGTTGAGATATTGTTGATTGCGTAGTTTTAATATGTTTTTGGGAGATTTATTTTATTGGTTTAATTATAGTTTTATAGTTTGGTAGATAATACTAGATCTACTGGTATGTATACATACAGGGTTATTGGTAGGAAATCGTATAAGGAAGCGGTAGAGGGCTACTTCTGTGCAACTTAAAAATCAACTTTTGTTCTACAACTTTTGGAATTACAAACATGTTATGGAATTTTTCAGGTTGTGTTAATTTGTAAAGCAGATATTTTTCACCACACTTAAGTCTCCAACGTCGTGGTCCAACTTTTAAAATAGTTGAACCACGGAACTGTTCGGAGTCCCGTGGTTCTTCTAGTTGGACCAACACCCCACACTCACATAATCAACAAACCCTTTTTATTAAATTTAAGTAGACAGTAGTTTGACAGCATTTCACATAATATTTTTTGTAAGACGAATTTGTCATGTCAGCCTGCCCGTGACCATGGGATCTGCAAAGTTCCCGAAAAGTCAGGTTTATAACAAATTAAAACGCGAATATATCTGTTAAAATAAATATAATTATAAACTTTGTTCTACGACTTTTGGAAATCCGAACATTGTTTTGAAATTTTAAGGTTATGTTTAGGTACCTGAAAATCAGCTGTTCCTTACACAAAGAGGCCATTAACTTTTAAATTTTACTTATTTTTTTTGGTTTTAATTTAACCACTGTTATAAGTCTTAATGACCTTTGTTTTAAAAAAACAGATGATTTTCTAATTAACATAACCTCAAATAAAATTGTTCTAATTTCCAAAAGTCGAAGAACAAAAGTATTTTGTTATTTTTCGGTCAATCTTTGTCGGTCAATGTTTTTTCGGTAAAAGCTAGTGATACGCTAGCCCCCAACGGCTTGCTAATATACCAATAACCCTGTATATTTTCCTTTACTTCCTACCTACACAAATATCCCAACTTCTCATGATTTGTCATTCCTAAATGCTATCTCAGCGCAACCTCAAATGAATAGAAACCCGGGCAAATAGTAACCGTATAACCGGGTATCCGTATATCCGGGTATAAAGCAATAAATCCCGTACATGCATTCCGAATAAGCCGCGTAACAGTTTGAGAGCTACATCAATCAGTGCCGTGCGTTGCGACCCGGGTAAAGCCGGTTTACTCATACTAGCTTAGGGTTGCCATTGCCATTTAAATGTATTATTTATTCGTATAGTGTATCTCTGTCCTTAGTAGGTAAGTAGCAGTTTTATAAACTTAAAGCCTGTGTCCGCCGCTTCGTCTGCCATTTTACTCTTTCAGGGGTGGAATTAAAAAAAACCCTTTTTTTGTGGATAGATAGATAAACACTTTATTGCACCATAAAAACAAAACATAAATTATTACATAAAATAAATTCTAAAATAAGTAACTATCTGCTAATAGAAAATTAATATTTAATACCTAACAATATGGCATATCGCTAAAAGCGATCTCTTCCAGGCAACCTTTGGCTGGACAAAAATACTAATATGTATAATTTCTAGTACGACAGAGGGTTGTTCTAGATTTCTAATAAATGATTGCTTGCAGCTGATTGGTTGTTTTTAGTTTTAGTAGTATGTATAACGAATTTAAAAAAGATTCATCAAAATCGGTTGATAAACAAAGAATATATGCGCGAACATCCATAAAAAAACATACATACAACCGAATTGAGAACCTCCTCCTTTTTTTGAAGTCGGTTAAAAAGGAAAACAAGGTAAATTCAAGTAGGCTTTAATATTTAGTGTATACTTAAATCTTTAAAACTACGCAACGGATTTTGATTCGGTTTTTTTTAATAGATAGAGTGATTCAAGAGGAAGGTTTATATGTATGCATAATATAGCCGTGCGAAGCCGGAGCGGGTCGCTAGTTATCTATAACAACAAATACTAAAACCAGAAAAAAAAATGGATGCGTGTACTTATTTTGTACGCGCGTGAGAAGTTATACGTCCGTCTGTCTGTCCATCCGTCCACCATTCCATCCCATCCCAACTCATCCCACCCCAACTCATCCCATCCCATTTAGTAGGTACAGTCGGCAACAAACGTTAAGGCCCACCGTAGGGTTCTAAATCCAGCCAGGGTCTTTTGGCCGTGCGCTGCAGCACAAAAATCCGTCTGCCCCTGATTGAAAGCTATGATTAATAAGCGGTTTGCGGACAACTTCAACATGTGAATTTTCCGTAGACGACTGCGCGCGCATCATAAAAATTCACTCACATCATTTTTTCATAACGCGCCTAAAGAAGTATAACTTTTAACAACGGAACCCTTCGTGAGCGTGTCCGACTCGCACTTGACCGATTTTAATTTAAATAGGTATCTCTTTACATAAGATATCCCTTTAAACACAGTTTAATTAAACACGACTGTAATTCCTATTTACTCAGATCCTGTAAGTACATAGCGTTGTATAAATCATGCTTTTCAAAGTAAACAAACAGTTTGCGTTCAGTTGGATTATGAGGGGATTTACAAGTGTTCCTTGGGCATTAGTTGACTGAATTTACAGAAGATAAGTAGGTATATTATAATTTATTGAAATCCTTAACATTTTATGGATTTTGTTGTAATTTAAATTATATTTTAGTATAGCAATGAAGGCCCATTTAAAAGTGCACCCTTATAGGCTTCGAAAGATTATACTGTTTAGGAAGAAGAATAACGAAAAAAAAAACTGTATATCTGTGTAAAATCTCATATGTCGCGAGAACATACGCAAAAAGAGTTTTAGATGAAAAAAAAAATAGTCGGACGACAAATAGTCGTCCGACATTTGTCGTCCAACAAATAGTCGTCCGACATTTGTCGTCCAACAAATAGTCGTCCGACATTTGTCGTCCAACAAATAGTCGTCCGACATTTGTCGTCCAACAAATAGTCGTCCGACATTTGTCGTCCAACAAATTGTCGTCCGACATTTGTCGTCCGTCAATAGTCGTCCGTTAAAAATACCATATGTACGTCTTAATACACTCACAGCCAAATTAAAAACAGTAGGCCCAGGCATACATTTTCGCCGCGCCGTAGAGAGGGAATAGCTGTCTACTCTCCATCCGTCTTACGCTTTTTCGATCAGGTCACGTGTCCTGACGCGAGTTTAAGATTTTATACCCATTACAGAAAAAGTGCTCAACGCCGCTAAAGAAGTTTTCACTTCAAAAAAAACAAACAGCTAAAAAAGGATAATTTTGAACGATTATAAGGTATCTTTCAAAAGCTTTGGAAAAAATCTAGATAATCACTACATAGTATAAATTAAAGTCACTTTTCGCCGTCCCTATGTCCTTTTGTATGCTTAGATCTTTAAAACTACGCAACGGGTTTTGATGCAGTTTCTTTTAATAGACAGTGATTCAAGAGGAAGGTTAATATGTATAATACATGCATAATATAGCCGTGCGAAGCCGGAGCGGGTCGCTAGTTATAATTATGATTATTTGTTATAATAACGAAACATGTCTAAATAATATATTTTATAAAAAACTAGCGACCCGCCCCTTCGCACGGCTATATTATGCATGTATTATACATATAAACCTTCCTCTTGAATCACTCTATCTATTTAAAAAAACCGCATCAAAATCCGTTGCGTAGTTTTAAAGATTTAAGCATACAAAGGGAAATAGGGACAGAAAAAGCGACTTTGTTTTATACTATGTAGTGAAGTGATAACAGTCTTTTGCCATTTATTTGGGTTAAACAATTGAAAAATATTTAAGTGTTATTTTTTTGTTTTTGGCAACCATAAGAAACATAATATTCTTGGACGGACGCCAGCGCGCGACGCGGCGCAGACGGCCGGGTGTATGTAATCCAATGCATCGGACAGCTAGCCGGCTTATTATCCGGGTCAATGCGTCGGATATCCGGCATCCGGATATAATTCTTAACTCAATCCCTTTGTCGGTAAAATATTATTTTTTTAACTTCGACTGATGTTTTGACGGGTTAAAAATCTTTTAGAATTAAGAGTTAATAATAATGAATAAATAAATATTGCAGGACATTGCACACATCGCCATCTAGCCCCAAGCTAAGTAACTAGACTTGTGTTATGGGTGATAAACAACGGATATACTACTTATACAGGGTTATTGGTAATTATACTAGCAAGCCGTTGCGGGCTACTTCTGTGCACCTAAACAAACATCTTTTGTTCTACGACTTTTGGGTTAAATGTTTTAACCTGTACAAAAAAAAAACAGTTTTAACCCTTAGTCTATTATTTAGAGAAGCATAGTTGATGTCTAAACTATTCAAACTAAAATTAATCTGAAATTCTATCGCTTCCTATTATAATAATAGCCTGAAATACCTTCGAAACATCATTTTCAACGTGAAACTATTTCGAACTACCCTCTTGTTGTGAAACTGACAACTTGTGGGTAAGGGGTCAATCACTTTAGTTTGATATTTCTGAAATATATTTGATATTTCCGAAATATAATCAAATGAAGGCCAATTCTCGTAAATAATATTGTTCAAACAATGGTAATATCATTTCGATTACAAAAATACCCTCAAAGTAGCTCGAAATAGTAAAAAATGCTTCATCCCGACTCTACCTGATCCCATCTCTACCCGATTTTAAAAAAGCATTTTGAAAAAACAAAAGATAATAAAAATTGTTGAATACATAAATTGACGAACACCTGCATTCACAAAAAAGTGTGACATCACGTTACGTTCCGGGAACGTGACTCGGCGGCCTCGTGGTTGTTTTTTTATTACTTTACAACCTTACTGATTTGTGACTGAGCTCTAGGTCACGTGGGGTTCAGCTAATTTGCAATGTGACTGTATATCTAAAAAAAGTCTTCTTATTTTTGCCCGAAAATATTTCTAAGGAAAAGGGATGTAGCTTATCTAAACTCTTAGTTAGAAGGTAAGCAAAAAGCGTAGTAAACCGGAGCTTACTCAATTTAACTCCAAAGGAGATCTGCAGATCTTCATAGAACCTTGGGCGTAAGATGAACAAAAATGAAAAGTGACAATTTGCAATCCACATTTAATAGTAATTTCATAAATATCAGCTCCATTACCCTAGCACTCCGACATTATAAGATATTTGCAGTCATACTTGACTAACTAATTGTCAATTTCAGTATTTTTATGTTTGCTATCACTCCTAGTTACCTTTAATGAAACTAAGATTTTGCCGCATCTGTCTGTCAGTGCCTGCCTTTGAATAGAAACGTTGCAAAAGGCCGTCGATTTAAAAAAAACTCGAAAAATACACAAAACATACCGAAGATTTACAAAGCAAAAAAGCAATGAGAATAACAAACATCTGTCAATCAATCTCAGGAAAAAGGGCCACAGATTCAATATCGATCTATAATCGATTAATTAAATCGATATAATTTTTATTTCGGTCGACTAACTTGATAATTATTATTGATTATAGCTTTAGTATTAAACACAATTATCTTTAGTAGTTCACAAAATGATAGATTTCATTATTTAAAAACCACTGACCTCCAAAGTACTAGATAAAAACGAACAAAACGTAAAAGGGAATGTATCGGTAAAAAAATATTATTCGATTCTAAATTGTTCGATTATTATTGACCAAGCAATTATAGTCACTCCTGTTTTGAAGAAATTGCCATAACAAAAAAAAAATGAAAATGGTAGCTTTTTGAGGTAAGTGAACCTGTGATAAATAATATTTTTATAGTAAAAAATGATTCCCGACTGGTAGGAGAAATCTAATATGCAGGCGCAAGACTAAAAATATAGCACTATTCTTTGAATATATCAAACATCTTGTTTATCCTAGCCCAAGCTTGCATATCTCCTTTTCATAATCTTAGTAATAGGGTCCCATTTTAAAGTCTTTGGGAAAAGAACATTAAAAAAGTTGTCTAACGTCAAGTCGATACAATTCTGATGGATGTAGCTAATCCAACCTCATTGTTAGAAGGTAGTCAAGCGATTGAATGTAGTTGTTAGGTAAGTACAGTATGCGTCCTAAGTCCACTATCAGTTTGCTACAATAATACTATCAACAAGCATCTAATAGATACCTACTTGAATTAAAAGTACTCAGTGTATAATGATTATTTTCAACATGTTAGCTATGTATTTAGTTGTGTGAGTGGTGTAAGCCGCCACCCGCTACACCAACCAAGACGTGTGGATTCGATCCACAGGTTACGTTGTAATAATGTTCAAATAGTGATGCACAGGATTGTAAACGTTACGGTGCCAGTGGACTTTTGAACGTTGAATGTACCTACAATTCGCTGAACAATCGTCGAGGTTGCCAAGCCTGAAGCCACGTCATTATCGACTGTAGCATTTGCAGCAATTTAGGTTTACAAGTGGTTGAAATACGGCCCTTTGAAGAGTGAATTGAGAAAATTGCATTGTGTCGGGTTTTTTTTTAACCAGACTGCAGAAGGGTTAAGTTGTTTTTCCTTTAAATGGACTAAGGTTTCCATATAGCCAGAGTCAAGTAATTTTTACACGATTTTTTTTCTCTTTTATTATTATTCTTTCGCTAAAGCCGTGAAATTTTTAACGTCAGTTTCACAGGTTTCTTTTGAATTTGTTATTCTATTATGCTTTGATCATAGAATTAGGAAGGGGCCATTTTAAATGTTATTTTTATGGCATAAATATAATAAATATTGCAGACCCAGTATAAAATAAACACTAAAAGCTGTCTATGGTTGAATTAGCAACAACCGGTATAAATTACGACATATTTATGACGTCACATCCGTCGTTTGGTTTTTACAACTTTCTACTTACTCTTTATTTTTACTATTCGTAACATAACGCAAATAGTCCATTTGTCACAATACTTGTGACAGTACCTACTTATTTATAACAATATTTTTTTTTTTTTACGATATTACAATCAATAAATAAATATTAACAAATGGCAATACCAATTTCATACTTCACTAATAATAAACTAAAGAAGGTACGTCAAAAATCCTATTGTAATTTCTAATCAGGGTTCACTTTAAAATATGTAAGCAAACCCTACTGTCGAAGCTAATTTTTAGTGATTTTTGTTTTTACAATTTTATTCTATAGGAGTGTTGTACTACTGTTACTAATACCCATAAAATTGAAATGGGGCATTTTGTAACTAGGGCAAAGTCCCTAACAAAATAAATCATACGGAACCACTCCATACCAACCTTACCTAGTCCCGACACCTATTTTAATTTGTTGTGCTTGGGTTCCGCGTCGCGGTAAGGCGAACCATAGTTTTGCTATTATTATTTTTTTGTCCTTTTGTTTTGATCCTTTTTGTTTTTGCTCGATGTAGGTTCATTATATAACTCGTAAATTACATAAAGATTTTTTGAATAAATTCCCATACAAAATAAATTATACTGAACCAATTTCTTCCAACCTCGGGGAGTCAGAATGCATCGGTACCCTCATTTGCTTTTTATCAACATAGGTTACTTAAGCTTGATGTCCTCCTGTCCTCAGGCTCACTTTTGTTTGCCGTGGCGCTAGTCACGTACCTATATACTTCTTAAGTTCGCACAGTTATTATATTTTATTGGCGTTAAAGCCTGTGATAAAAGTGTTTTAATTAATTGCTCCTGGGTTCTTGTACCGGGGCCACACCGAGGCTACAACCACCTGCCGGCACAGCGGACGTCCTGGAAGAGTAGACTTCGCGAGTCGAGTCTCCTCTAACCCAGTTCCCGAGCCACGCCGCCGCCTCGCGCCGCCTCCGGTCGTTGACCCATATTAATCACCAAAGCTAAGTTTCTCTTTTGCTTAGCAAAACTGCTAGAAACCAACTTCGTATTTCGTTCCCCCCCCTGTCTTTGCATTAAAGTCTCACTTATTTATTTATAACTTAAATTCACTTAACTTATATTATATTCTTTAACTTCTTTATTTTTCGTTTTTTTATTATATAGCTTCACTTTATTGTAATAAATTTGTACTAGTAATTCCTTTTTCATTTCTAATTTTAAGTTAGGTTAGCCCCTTAAAAGGATAACGTTTCACATTGAAAAGTTACATTTGGGGTTGCATTTGTCAGAGGACGCAATTTTATTTTTTAGATATTAAGAGGGGGTTAGTCTAAGCTTAAATCCAAGTTTGAGGGATTCTAGCTCTTGTCCCACGGCCGCCATCTTGGAAAAAGGGATTTAAATGGTTTTTAAGGTTTATCTCACAAACTGTAGGTCTCACAAAAAAAATTACTTAACATTTTTTGTTGCAAATAAGATTATCTACATCTTTTATTAAGTAACTTTTAGTTGTAAACCAAAAATAAAAAAGTTTTAAGCGAAAATCCATTACTCAGATTCCTTAGCTCTTTTTACGGTCCCATCTGGCTGAAAGCATGAAACTTGGCTACCTGCATGCTTTTACATAGATAAAAAGATATAGAAGTAGAAACAAGTCGTATAGCGATTGTTTACCCCCTTTTGTGCGCCAATTTACAGTTTTTTTGCATTTTTTATGAAAACGGTTAAAGCTATAACCAAATGCTATGCCAATGAGCAATATGATCTTCATCAAATTCACTACAACATTCACCTTGGAAGTATGTAGATCGGACTTATAGTTTAAAAGCTGTAAAGTGATTTTTACGCCCCGTCGACCCTGTTTTGTTTCAGCCTTACATTTTTTTTCATTTTATTATGAAAACAGTTAAGGCTATAACAAAACTGTTAATGACCGATATGTTCTTCATTAAATTGTCTACAATAATTGTCCGAAAAAATGTTGATAGGACTTACAATATTCAAAATATGCTGACTTTTCTTCTTCTGAAAATTGACACAAAAAGGTAAACATCGAAAAAGCCCATGTAATCATTTTATTCCTTTTTTAGACCCTCGGAGAGTAGTCTATACCTGAGTTTACATCCTTGAAAACCCTGGGCTACTCCCATGGTGCTACGAAATCAGTATTCTTGGTAAAAATAAAAACTTAAATCTACGGCTAAAAGTTACTTAACAAAAGTTGTAGATAATTATATTTGCAACAAAACATGTTAAGTAATATTTTTTGTGAGACCTATAGTTTGTCAGATAAACCATAAAAACCGTTTAAATCCCTTTTTCCAAGATGGCGGCCGTGGGACAAGAGCTAGAATCCCTCAAACTTGGATTTAAGCTTAGACTAACCCCCTCTTGGTATCTAAAAAATAAAATTGCGTCCTCTGACAAATGCACGCTAAGCCCAAAAAATGTAACATTTCAATGGACTAAAACGTGACCGTCATTTCCTTGCCCGCAAAAGACCGCGCGAAACATTCTGCACAACTTCAAATAAATTCGAAACACAGATTTCTATTCGATTTTCAAAAGCACGTAACTACAATGCTACAATGGAACGTGACTCGAAACTATTTTTTAATTTTCCAGTAGAATTGTTTTCAGCCAGTTTGAATATCGATTAAGGCGCGAATACTCGTAGAAGCCAAAACCAAAATCAACATAACTGAACTTTATCTGAAACATAACTGAGCTATAACTAAAATTGCCATGGAAAATTGTTGAAGTGAAAACTTCTTATGGCGCGTTGGGCACTTTTGTAGGTGAGCATTTTCAGCCGTTCTCGCGACAGATGAGATTTTAACAGTTATTGTGCTTCTACTACTATGCAATATTGAAAACAGCGCCATCTCTGTGCAAACGGCCGAACTACGATACTCACTTCTGTACAACAGTGTTAACAGCGACATCTCTCGGTGGATGGTGCAGGTTCGCAGCGAGCTGCCGTACGCAGTTCGCTTTACAGTTTTCACTTCTGCCTGCACTCCCGGAGTGCGTTGTTTAATGTTGTTGTATGTGCCTTATAGGTGAGTTATTGTCATAAATGTCTAATCTTTTTTAAGGTGTTAACACACGTCCAGATTTGAATCCTATTATCCTATTACTAAGACTTCACTGTCAGTCCGTCCGTCTATCCGTTCGGTCCATCAGTCTGTCCGTAAAAACAGAAAAAAAATTGAGTCGGGCTCAAATACAACATAGTAAGGAACCCTTCGTGCGGGAGTCCGACTCCCACTTGTTCGAAATTGAACGTCGGACCCGATCAAATCGGGACGTGTGTTAATTAATACCTAACTGATAAAAAAGACGAAATAATTTTTTAAGTAGCTTGGTTTCAAAAGAGTATACTTACCTACTTAATAATTTTATATAAAATTTGGTGTTGCTTATATTTCTATAATAGTTAGAAATTTAAAAAACGAATGCATTTTTTTCGTTTTGATTTTGGATAAGCTTAGTGACTTTTTATAAACTTTCATAGTTTCAGTTTCACAGTTTCTCTTACGAGTTTTCGTTTCACGTTATCGTAACGCGTAACATTTTTTTCACGGCTACCTAATTCTTCTTTATTTCCAAAAAAAAAGATATTCGCGGCAATTTACAGTGAAAAATATTCACCATAAACCACCCACAAATCGCAGACCCTCACGAACAAAATAAAGGCATAACAGTAAAGTTCAGTACCTTTACCTGCCTGAAGCATCCTGAAGTTATTTACTTACGAATTGGTGTAAATAAGGTCTTATAACACTATATATCTGTGTAAATAGAGTCGTATAACAGCTACCGTAGGCTGAACACTTTTTGACGGCCGATAATTCCCTACATAATGATTTTTGACGTGATAACTAATAAATTGATGGAACATCTGCATTCACACAAAAGTGTCATGTTCCGGTAACATAACGCGTCCCGTTCCCGATGAGTGACGTCATGCGTCATGGTAAAATAAAACTATCTAATAATAATATCGCTCATCTGGGCTTGTGTTATGGTGACGAGTGACGAATAGAAGAATTTTATAGAGGAAAAAATAAGGAAAAAAAAGCGAATATGACAGTAAATGGAGTCAATAATCTAGAACCGGACTGTAATGTACAGACGAGCCGCCCATCTGTAACCTAGTCTGCGGAGTCCAATGGGCTTGAAGCAGTCGTTGTCACGGCTATAAACCCGACCGAATATGACAGTAAATGGAGTCGATAATCTAGAACCGGACGGTAATGGGCTCACGATACGATCCTATACTGTCCTTTGTTCGGATAAAGGGTTTATAATTGCGATATTTTAGGGAATTTACGATAAATTATTATAATGTAAATATGTTGTGGTTTAATGAGATCGAGACTGGTTTTAAGTCACTCTTCACTTTGTAGCAGCTTTCAAATATTTTCTTAAATTATAAAATCCATTATTTTGAGATTCCGAACAAAAAAAATGCATTTATTTCAGATAACAAAGATCCATATTGTGAATTAAAATTAAAAATAGAAAACAACTAAAATCACAACCCATACATAAAATAAAATAAAAATTCGGACGGTAAAAAAATATTACTAAAACGACATGCGAACAAATGAATTTTAGTGAAGACTAGCTTTTGCTCGCGACTTCGTCCGCGTGGAAGTCGAAAATTGGTATAAAATGTTTTATTTTTGAGGTTTTGTTCACTCAGAAATCAGCTGTTTCTTTAGTTAGAGGTCGTTGATCTAAAGGTTTTATTTGTTTATTCAGTTTCGACTACTATTTTAAACATTAATCCTATTAATATTATAAATGTGAAAGTTTGTGTATGTGTGAGTGTGTGTATGTATGTTTGTTACTCCTTCACGCTAAAACTACTGGACCGATTGCGATGAAACTCGGTATCTATAGATCGGTAGATAGCTGGAGACCTGGAATAACACATAGGCTACTTTTTATTCCGATATTCCCAAGGGATCGGGAGTTACGTGGGTGAAACCGCGGGGCGCAGCTAGTATTCATTATATCTAAGAACATCTGTTGCTCCACTAAACCGAACTTCAATTTTTCCAAAAAAAAAGTTCGAATTTTCAAAAGTCATAGAACAAAAGTTATTAGCCAAGACGTCTATAACAACCCCCTTTCACATTACAAACCCTTCGTTAGAAAATATTGTATAACCCGTCAACAAAAAGGGTCGTCTATAGATTCGACCATTACCCTGTTGTCGAGGTTGTAAGATAGGTTAGATTAAGGACGATTCTTCTCTGTGTAAATTGGGTTTCAAAGGCCTAAGTAAGGTTTTGGCACAGTCATTGGACGCCATCTTGATTTTTTTTCTATCTCTTGTCGCACGATGGGACCTATACATTTAGATGGGTTAGATTCAAAATGAGAACCGCAGCCTGGCGCAAAAGGTGAACTTCGCACAATGAGCACGTTTAGAGTACCAACCAGATAGATACTGTTACTAGCTGCGCCCCGTGGTTATACGCGTTAGTGTAAAGGAAAGTGTAAATAACACGATGGTTGTTGGTTCTCAACTAAGTAACTCATATTTATTGGGGTAACTCTTGTGCTTATATACTAATGAAAATGTAGGTACAATTTATTTAATTATATCTAGGTAATCGTAACCATTTGTCACTGTGTGTCGTCACCACGTTACGTGTTGACCTATTTAAAATACAATATTAATTTTTCTTACTGTAATCATTCGTCATCGTTGTGGTCATCGTATACGTCACACACTACAGTAGTTTATCTTCAAAAATAATATTGATTTCCTACAGCCTGTAAACAAAATACATAATAGTTATTATGAATTGTGAACTACAAACTATATCAGCACTTTTTATTTCTTCGAAAGTCTAATTTAAAAAATGTAGTAGTCGCCTGCATTCTAAAAGGACTATTAGATGGAAAGTTTCAGACGTAGCGCTTGTAGTTTTAGACCTTTTTTGACGTGATAACGTTTTATAAATTGGTGAACACCTGCAATCTCAAAAAAGTGTGACGTCACGCGTCGTTACTGGAACGCCTCATGTTATTGACAAGGTAACTATAGCAACGTTTTATCGTTGCCATGGTTACCATCAATGTTTTCTTATGACGTTATCACGTAAAATTATCGTCCGGAAACAGACTTTATAGACAACCATTTTTTGATAAGTTTTTTCTCTTTTATAAATATAGATGAAGACAAAAATGGATTGTCTGCATGTCTATTCTCGATTGCTATATGTATTATCTCGCGACATGGTGTCCTATGAAAGCTTGGAACGATTTATTTTCATAATTTAATTGGCTCATATTTTCAAAATGTGTAACTTTAGAGACTTTTGTGACAGATTTTTTTAATCCAAAATATTGTAGAAAAAAAATGACAATGTCCTTTATGTAAAGTACCTAGTTTGGCCTATAAAATAGGAAAATATATTTTACAAGCAGCGCTCCGCGGTTTCACCGGTGGAGCTCCCGATCCCGTGGGTATATCGGGATAAAAACTATCCTATGTTACTCCCAATTAATCAATGTATCCTCATACCAAGTTTCATCAAAATCGGTCCAGTAGTTTCGGAGCCTATTCGTTACAAACAAAAACACAAAAAAATACGTGTGGCACTCGAGGACTGCCGCGGTAAAGCTATTCAAATTCTAGTCGTCGTCATATTCGGTCGCCATGCTCAAAGCCTGCGATAAAAGCTATGCAATAGCTTACAAACTTTTTTCTTCATAATATTAGTATAGATTATCTATGTACGCGAGAAAACCCGAAGGTAAAAAGCTAATCATATTTCATTTTAGAAAAGATTTTATACATTTCCATCGTAAATCCTTATTTAACCAATGTTCCGCTCAATGTAATCCCAAATTCTTGGAATCCAAGAAACGTTACGTATTTGAGAGAATCTCCTCAGTATTTTCATTAGATAATTTCCTTTGTGGAACAAAACGGGCGAGGCTCGGTTCGTTAGAGATGCTGTATTGTGATGAACCTGGTAATTCCTTTTTTTTTTTATAAAAAAGTAACCTTTTAAAAAAAACTTCATAAATACCTTACTAACTTAACTTATTAAGTAACTTCATCACTACATAGTATAAAACAAAGTCGCTGTTTCTGTCCCTATTTCCCTTTGACCGCTTAGAATCTAAGCGGTCAGTTGCGTAGTTTTAAAGATCTAAGCCTTAGATCTTTAAAACTACGCAACGGATTTTGATGTGGTTTTTTTTTAATAGATAGAGTGATTCAAGATGAAGGTTTATATGTATAATACATGCATAATATAGCCGGGGCGAAGCCGGAGCGGGTCGCTAGTAATTTATTAAAACTAGTGTGCCACAGTCAAGCATGCTTGCTTGTTCATAATAATTATTTTGGTTGATATTCTGGTTTCAACCCCAGGACATAATTTAATAATAATAATTCAGTTTTCAACCCCACATAATCTAAAATTCCGTTTTTTTATCCCAAAACGTAGCCTTAAATCACAGGTGATTGTGTTTGACACATTGACAATAATAATTGAATTATCATGTTTTTTTTGTTTTGTCTTAAATTATGCTTATTTATGTACTAAACGCTCGACAGAAGAGCCACGACTTGACTGGGGTTAAATCAATATCTTTCCGTATTTTTTCTCCCAGGAAAAAATATTCCTAATTCTTGCCACGGCAACGTTATCCATTTAGAGTAGGTAAGATCCCGCCTACTATCGAACTTTATTGCAACATTATTGATTGTCACAAAAATATAGGCGATTTCTTTTTTTACAAAATTAACAGGTTCGATTCTTGGCTTTGCTACCTATGGTATGAACTTCATAATCGCACATCTATACTAATATTATAAAGCTGAAGAGTTTATTTGTTTGTTTGAACGCGCTAATCTCAGGAACTACTGGTTCGAATTGAAAAAATATTTTTGTGTTGGATAGTCCATTTATCGAGGTAGACTATTGGCTACTTTTTATTTTAATATGCATACGGGATCGGGACTTACGAGCGCAGCTAGTCGTTCATAACTGTGTTGCATGCGCTGAGAAATACTCAGCTTTTATAAAATCAGGAAAGTTCGGTGGTAAGAGGGATCTTGGTCTATTTGGGGAGAACTATAAAGATACTAATATTATAAAGAGGAAAGTTTTATTTGAAATGCCTCCGAAAATACTGAACCGATTTTGATGAACCAATTTTTTGGATCGGGAGTTACACGGGTTTTAAACCGCGAAGCACTGCTAGTCTTCTTCTTCTTATATATAAAAATGAATCGCGAAATGTGTTGGTAAGCGCATAACTCAACAACGCCTGGACCAATTTGGCCAATTCTTTTTTTAGAATATTCCATAAGGTACGAGGATGGTTCTTACGGAGAGAAAAATTAAAAAAATTGCCTGAAAATGTCTAAAAACAACACTTTTCTATACTCCATACCATACAAACGATTCGTAATAATACAAGTCAATAAGAACTTTAATACCATAACATAAAGTTCAAGTTTTAATGGAGAGGTGCCGGGAAGGCAAAACAATTGAGTGTCACGGTGTTAGTTGCCAAACTACACCTAAACGGCTGAACCGATTTGTATGATTTTTAACCCCCGACGCAAAAACGACGGGGTGTTATAAGTTTGACGTGTCTGTGTGTGTGTGTCTGTCTGTGGCATCGTAGCTCCCGAACGGCTGAACCGATTTTGATTTAGTTTTTTTTTATATGGCAAAACAACGTTTGCCGGGACAGCTAGTTTTTAAATAAAAATCCCAGTTATCACTACTCGCTGGGGCCGTAGACAACGGTGACAATTTTTCCACAATATTTTTCTCGTTTTTTCCCCAATACTCCTCAACTCAGTTCATGATTCAGGTAATGTAATTCCACAACAAGTCTGAAGCCTACATTACGCTCTCTTTCAGCAAACTCGAGATAGAAAATTATTGTACTTATATAAAGAATCCATTTATTTCAGAATATTTCGTTACGTTTTATTGTTTACGTTGAAGACGCCACAGTTACGCCACAGTGTATAAAAACGTTATGTAATAGAAAAATGGTTTTCAGATTATACCCACGTTTTTTCGTAAGAAAAATGATAGATTGTTCAGTCATAGTGGAATATACAGGGTTATTTGTAATTTCATAAAAATACGCTATTTCTGTTATCAACTTTTGCTCTACGACTTTTGCAAATTCGAACATTTTTGGAAATTCTTGTCAAATCAAGTCAAGTCCTTAAGGTTGATGACCTCTCCGTGAACGTAACAGCTGATTATCGGGTAAACATAACCTCTTTATAAAATTGTCGTATTTCCAAAAGTCGTAGAACAAAAGTTGGTTGAGAATGTGCTCAGAAGTAGCTTTCAACTGCTTTTTAGGGATTTGCACACAAAGGGTGAAAATAGGACCCTATTATTAAAACTCCACTGTCCGTCCGTCAGTACGTCTGTCTGTCTGTCATTAGGTATAACAACAAATACTAAAAACAGAAAAAAATATATTTAATGGGGCTCACTCAAAATGGTATACGGAACCCTTCGTGCGCGAGTCCGTTTCTCACTTGGTCGGTTTTTGTTTGAAAAAGTTGATTGTTTTTTTTTATTCTAAAAAAATGGTTCTCTGTAAAGTCGGTTTACGGACAATAATTTTACGTGATAACGTCATAAGAAAACGATGAACCATTGACTTTTTTTGTTGTTCCTTTTTTCTTTTTTTTTTAATTTTTCTTTCTTTTTTATATATACTTTTCCTTTATATACTTAAGTCTTCTATTTGTCACTCGTCACACCATAACACAAGCCCAGATGAGCGATATTATTATTAAATACTTTGTTTCCTAAGATACCATGAGGCGTCTGTTCATATTACCATGACGCATGACGTCACACAATATTGCCGTGACACTTTTGTGTCAATGCAGGTGTTCCACCAATTTCCTTGACATTATCACGTCAAAGAAGTAGTTATAGATAATGTAAAGTTAAAGTTACCTTACTGCAAAAATGTACAACTGTGTACGGACTTCGGTAGACTCGTTATTTCATATTTGCGGTCTCAACTCCGACGGGCAGAACCCCAGATTTACTCCAATAAAATTACTCACAAAATATAAGGATAAAACCACCGATGAAATCATCAATGATTTACTATATTTAGACGGAATTAGCTACACCCCGTAGGTCTTGGGGCCTGGTCCTAGTCTGTTTTCTTATTATGGTTGTTTTATTGTAATTTTATGGTTCCGTACCTCAAAAAGTAAAAAAAGGAACCTTTATAAGATCACTCTCTTGTCCGTCTGTCCGTGTGTCCTGATTTTCTCAGGAACGGGTGGACATAACAAGTTGAAATTCATACCAGATACTGAGGTCTATAATCCCTATTCATCATCATCATCATCAAAAATCAAGGTCCTGAATCAACACTATATTAAGATATGGGCAAAATTTAGATTTTCGCGAAAACTTGTAAATACCAAAATTTATCTTAATTTTCGACTTTTTTCTTTTTCGGAATTTTTCTTTTATTTCTGTGTTCAAGCTTTGTAGCTTGACTGACTGATTGATCATGACTGTTCATGATCTTTCAAACGACATAATATATACCTACAGACCTCGACTCTAAAGGATACTATGCTCATTCTTTTTGTAAAATATCCCGTACTAGCTGCGCTCCGCGGTTTCATCCGCGTAAGTCCCGATCCCGTGGGAATATCAATATAAAAAGTAGCCGTAGAGCCTTCCTCGATAAATGGACTATCCAACACAAAAATAATTTTTGAATTCGAACCAGTAGATGTGCCAGTAGTTCCTGAGATTAGCGCGTTCGAACAAACAAACAAACTAAAAATCACTACATAGTATAAAACAAAGTCGCTTTCTCTGTCCCTATGTCCCTTTGTATGATAAATCTTTAAAACTACGCAACGGATTTTGATGCGGTTTTTTTTAATAGATAGAGTGATTCAGGAGGGAGGTTCATATGTATAATATATGCATAATACAGCCGTGCGAAGCCGGGGCGGGTCGCTAGTTAAGTATAAATTAGGTATTGATTTCAAGAACATTTAATAAAACAAGATATTATTCTTTAGCGTCTATATTTGACCTTTAAAATAATACACCTATACTACGTCCATTCTTTTTGTAATATATCCCGTATTTTACAGCTGTTCTTGTAGCAATGCGATACCTCGGGATACATTCTAAACATCCGTGTATATTTTTACATCAAGTTACGACTTTACATTCCGGAAGTGCACTGCAATGCCGTAAACAAACGGTGCTGTGTTTCACAACTACAATTGAAACGCAATTGCGAGGGTAGTTTTGGAACAAACGTGCTAGAACTATTTATTAAGGGTTCGCTCAAACAGCAGCGTAATCTTTTTAGTTAAAGAAAATATTTTTTTTAGATTAATGGGAACATTTGAGTGCACAAATCTCAAAACTCTTTATTCATTTGGAATCATACAATTTGCATGAAATCAATTAGAAGCGTCTTAAAAAATTAGTTAGAAACAAGAAACTCATGGGGTTATTGAGAGGTTAAATGCATCCTCCGTATGAAGTTTTTTGTAAAAATACAGTTAGAAATAAAAATCTTCATCATATATTATTCTAAAAAAAAAACAGCGCACTCCGGGAGGCAGAAGTGAAAACAATAAACTTGTTATTTCTCATAGAATATTTCTTGAAACGATCTGCTACTGCCATCTATTAGCACTCACTTAAACAAATATAGTTTATTTTTTATTCGCTAGATGGCAGTAAAAAATTTAAATCAGCGCCATCTACATTCGAATAGCGGTCTTTCTAGAAACTAAGTTTCTCAATTTGTGTAATAGATGGCAGTATAAGTTAAACAAAAAGACTAACACAAATAAAATCTCATCTGTCGCGTCAAAATCTGTCGCGTCAAAATCTGTCGCGAGAACGGCTGAAAATGCTCACCCACAAAAGTGCCCAACGCGCCATAAGAAGTTTTCACTTCAAAAAGTCTGTGACAGCATTATGTCTTAGGTTGACTCACTTTTTTGTAGTAATCTTTTAAAAACAAATAATTCATTTTAGTTAGACCAATAACTCAAGAACGGCTGGACTGATTGCGATGAAACTCGACATGTAGATAGCTGAAGACCTAGATTAACACATAAACTACTTTCACCTCGATATTCCCACGAGATCGGGAATTACACGGTCAAAACCGCAAGGCTGAGCTAGTCAAACATATTACGTGAAACGCGCTTATTTTCCAACAACTAAAACCATCGTATGTCTCGATTCTAAAGTTCTATCAAACAATAACGGCTTGGTTTTTGCAAGCCTGTGAGACAGAACAGATAACATTCAGGAACTGTGTTTATTGTTCTAGTTAAGTAACGTAGAAAAACATAATAGGTAATTCTTACTGCATTGTTATTTCGAGTATGAGGTGGTAGTTCCACTAATACTGTTCAACTAGTTCTACAATCAACGGGCAAAAGTCCATCGCCACCGTAACGTTTACAATCCTGTGCAGCACTATTTGAACATTATAACAACTTAACCTGTGGATCGAACCCACGTCGGTTGGTGTAGCGGGTGGCGGTTTATACCACTCGCACAACTAAATACATAGCTAACATGTTGAAAATAATAATCACACTGAGTACTTTTAGTTCAAGTATTTATGTTTGTGTGTAACGTCTATTAGAAGAAGGTATAGTATTATTGTAACAAACTGATAGTGGACTTATGACGCATACTGTACCACGCGACTCCTACAAGACCCGTAGTTCAACTATAAAATAATAAGTAGGATCACAACCCCTAGTTAGAGCTCCGTAGTCGTATTAAAATTACAAAAGAAACTTAACTCGTGATCAAACAAAAGACGATCGAAACAAAAACATAAAGACGAAAGAAACTATGTCAAAAAATCTATAAGGGTTCCGTTTTTTGCCATTTGGCTACGGAACCCTAAAAAGATCTGAACAAAAACAAAAGACGATCAAAACAGAAACATAACGACGATCCAGTTGGCACAATGGTCACCATGCCGGACTGCCAAACACAGGGTTGCGGGTTCGATTCCCGCCACAGACAAGTATTTATGCTTAGATATTTGTCTGTGATCTGGTTGTTTCTACGTATTCTAAGTATGTATTTACAAAAGAAAAGTATATAAGTAGTATATCCGTTGTCTAGCACCCGTAACACAAGTCTAATAGTAACTTAGCTTGGGGCTAGATGGCGATGTGTGGAATGTCCTGCAATATTTATTTATTTTTATTTTATTTATTTTACTAGCGACCCGCTCCGGCTTCGCACGGCTATATTAGGCATGTATTATACATATAAACCTTCCTCTTGAATCACTCTATCTATTAAAAAAAACCGCATCAAAATCCGTTGCGTAGTTTTAAAGATCTAAGCGGTCAAAGGGAAATAGGGACAGAAAAAGCGACTTTGTTTTATACTATGTAGTGATAAGACGAAACTATATCCGGACGATCTGAGCAATAAAAAAAAAATTAAAATTTTAAAAACCGACTTCAAAAAAACCTGAAAACAAAAATTTAAAAAACCTGAAAAGAAAAACCAAAAAGTGAAAAATAATCCATTTCGGGTCAATAAGACAGCAGATCACTTAAACATAAGTACTTACTTGGAAGTCGGACTGGGTTAGATTGAATGTTGAGAGGTATAAAGAAAACAAAACACAAAAAGAATCATCTCAATCGGTTGAGCCGTCTTCGAATGATCGCGTAACATACACACAAAAAAAACAACAACAACAACATACAGACGAATTGAGAACCTCCTCCTTTTTTGAAGTCGGTTAAAAACAAAACACGATCTAAACAAAAGGAGCTACTCATATCAGTCGATAGAAAAGTCGATGGATTTACTCATGTGGTATAAGCACCTCTACTCATGTGGTATAAGCACCTCTACTCATGTGGTATAAGCACCTCTACTCATGTGGTATAAGCACCTCTACTCATGTGGTATAAGCACCTCTACTCATGTGGTATAAGCACCTCTACTCATGTGGTATAAGCACCTCTACTCATGTGGTATAAGCACCTCTACTCATGTGGTATAAGCACCTCTACTCATGTGGTATAAGATCATAAATTACCTACAACGAAAAACACTTCCAACCACCTTCAAAAGGAGAAAAATACATTTAACTTTATTTATTTTCCTCTCGTGAATTACGGTGAAAACAAAATTAAGTCGATACCCTGTTCTCTTTGATGTGTAATCTGAAAACAATTTACGACGGAACGAAACTTCACGTGTGCTAATATAATTTAGAAGGAACCATCTCTTTGTTTTTCTGATATCGCTTTAATTTGCGGAGCTCGCTTTCTAGAGATTTACTCTGATAGGACTAAAATTGAATTGTAGCAATTATTTTTGTGTAAAAGAAAAAAATAGTAATCAAGTATACTCTGAAACTGTAAGAGCTAAGACTCTGAAACTTTTAATTCTTTTAGGACGTAGGGAAGCACTTGTTTTTAAGTCTTTTAGGACGTAGGGAAGCACTTGTTTTTAAGTCTTTTAGGACGTAGGGAAGCACTTGTTTTTAAGTCTTTTAGGACGTAGGGAAGCAATTGTTTTTAAGTCTTTTAAGTCTTTTAGGACGTAGGGAAGCAATTGTTTTTAAGTCTTTTAGGACGTAGGGAAGCACTTGTTTTTCGTAACTAGACCTCCTTCGTTAAGTCCTTTTTGCGTGAAGATGGAGAAGGCTAGCCCAGCACAGGACCTATACTACCCTATCAGCTTACTCGAAAAAAAAACCCTCATGAGTTTCTTGTGCCTTCTTCTCATTGGTGGGCGCTTTCCGAAGGCACTCATCCTAACTTAGTTTTTAAGACGTTTCAATGTGATATATGTACAAAATATACATAAGCATCCAAATGAATAAAAAAAATTGAGTTTGTCTTTGACTTCGACCATGTCCGGAGAAAAGAACTTTCTTGAGAAGAGAACTCGTCAATAAGTCTGAAGACCACTAAGCCGAGGGTTTCATCACGATGTTTTCCTTCATCGTAGAAGCAATGTTACCGCATATGGCCTTTAGACACTACAGGGATTGTAACCTAAGATGAGATCCATACCTATCGATAGAGAGCATTATGATAAACGAATAATGCCTTTCTACCGTACCGCTAAAGCGTCTCGGAAACGGGATTTGTTGAAATATGGAACACAACACGAATAGAATATTCCGTTTCCGCGATGCTTAAAGGCATTATTTGTTCGCCATACTGCACTCTATCGATGGCTATGGATCTTGAAATGCACCACGCAAAAAGAACACTATGCCAAGCTCCCATAGTTAAAGTCAGGACACCTTTAGAAAAATCCATTGGATCCCTCAAATGAATTCCACATGACACACTCCATGACATTGTTTCGGATTCCGACTGGCCGGGCGAAGAGATAAGTAATCCAAAACACTTGTTCAGAAAGACTTAGAAACAACAATAATAGCAATTTGTAAAACAAACTTATATCTAACATCCTCCAGAGACGTTCAATGTACATTGTTAACACTGAGGTAAATATTTAGTTACATGTACCGGCGAGGATCCCGTGGGATGTCAGGTTCCCGGGGTTATACAAGTTGTAAGGCTACGGTAGACTAGATACGGAAAAGGGAACCGTTTAAGTTGGTATGGACATGTGATGAGAAGAGAAGAGACGCATGTGACTAGAAGAGTGATGAGTATGAATGTAGAGAGATGGCGAGGAAGAGTACGACCGAAGAAAAGATGGATGGACTGCGTGAGACAAGACATGAGAGAGACGAATATCAACGATGAGATGACGACTAATAGGAGTGAATGGAAGAAGAAAACATACTGCGCCGACCACAAATAAATTGGGATAAGGGCAGGAAGATGATGAGTAGACTAGATACGGAATATCTATTTTTTCTATTTCACATAATCTCTGTAAAACTATGCTGCATCCCTTAACCTCTCCCTCCAGCCCTAAAGGTAACAACGCCAAAGACCTGGCAGCATACTGGAGTTGGTTGGATTTAATCTATTATATCCAGAAAACATGCAAATCGGAGACAAAATAGGTCCTGGGCATATATGGGTTAAGCTAATCATTTCTGCCTTTAATTTAAGCGCTATCAAAACAAAGAAGATTAGATAAATGTTTCGTTTAATGTTTTCCTTGAATAAAGATATTTAATATATTTATCATACACAAAAATAAGTAGTAAGTACATAAAACAATAACAAAATAAAATAAAAAAACCAAAAATAAAAATCAGAAGAAAAAAAAAAGAAATTAAATCTAAACCTAGTCAAACAAACCCCTCCCCAGCGTTCCCGGTGCAAAGCTGGACAATATGCAAGCAGCGTTACCCCTCTGAACCGCTATCGACAGTCTTTGCACCAGGAATGCCCCGGAACGCGGATCAAATCCCCTGTCCCGGAGACGACGGCCAATCTCTCTCACAAATGCCAAACCCTCGGCCCCCCCTTGAATAAAGTATTCTATTTTAAAACATATTTAACACAAAACTTTACGATTGTATTTTGCCCAGTTGCTTATAATATGTCCCGTTGCGAATGAATCCAATGCTCCACACAGACCTCATATAAAGCCATTTGTAATTTCAACTCATGAAAGCAATTACATGAGTTGAAATTACAAATTTCATATGAATATGATTAAGTATAAATTCGTCATAGTAAGTTTGAAGTCTGCGAGAGCCCCTGGGGCACGATGTTCTCATGATATACACTTCTATTTATCACTGGCCAGGAATTAATCATTCAGACGAAGGTTTGTACCGACAGCTAACTACTAGAAAGGTCATTTTCAAAGCTCACTTCAATTACCAAAACAAAAATCAGGGGAGGAAGCAATAGAGACGTGAAAACGTTTTGTTTAAACCAAATAACAAAAATGACAGGGCAATTTTGTAAAAATTAATAAATTTCAATATGATAAATGAAGCATGTTTCCTCACATTTGTTACTTACGGATTGGGTCCTGTCCTATTTTCCTCACTGTTTGCACTGCACTAACTAGCAGCGTTCCGCGGTTTCACCCGCGTAACTCAAGATCCCGTGGGAATATTGAAATATATAATAGCCTATAGTCTTCCTCGATAAATGGACTATCAAACACAAAAACATTTTTTCAATTCGAACCAGTAGTTCCTGAGATTAGCGCGTTCTAACAAACAAACTCATCAGCTTTATAATATAAGATAGATAACTAGCTGTGCCCCGCGGTTTCACCAGTATAAGTCCCGATCCCGTGGGGATATTAAAATAAAAAGTAGCCTACAGCCTTCCTCGATAAATGGACTATCAAACACAAAAATAATTTTTCAATTCGAACCAGTTGTTCCTGAGATTTTGTTTCTTCTGTTTGTAAGGTATGTTTGATCGAAATCGGTTCATCCGTCTGAAAGTTGTACGAGATAAAAGTCGGAAGTTCAAATTCCAAATTTTAAGTTTTTTTATTTAACCAACTAGCTGCGCCCCGCGGTTTCACCCGCGTAATAATTTTCTACGCAACTTTCTATTTTTTTTCTTTCATAAGAACCTTCTCCTGACAAAATCTAACACAACAAAAAAAGAATTAGAGAAATCGGTCCACCCGTTCACGCGTGATGCCGTGACAACGGAAAACGAGTTTTATTTATATATAGCTTTTGCCCGCGACTTCGTCCGCGTATAAGTCCAAAATGGTTCTAATAGGATTTTTTATTGGTTTTAACTCTAATAAATTTCTTTAAGTTTTAAAATTACCGAAGTCGGTAGGTTAGTTTATATTCTTTTATATTTATATTTCACATGTTTTCTTTGATACTCATTATAAAGGCAGAGAGGACGAAAATTCTGTATTTACTTGGAAGCAAATAAAAAAAATGGTTCTGAGGGACTTAGAAAATATTGAAACAAAAACATGTAGTTTTTAAAGTTCAAGTCTATCTGTCTGTCTGTTTGTTACTTATACAATAAAAAACGCCTAAACCAATTGAAATCTGGTTTTCACTTTAAGATAGCTAGGATAGGAAGGTCGTGTTATACTTTACATCTATATCCAATAAGTAGAACCTGAGTAATCAACGAAAAACTGCAGCCGCTCGAGAAACCCCGGCCGCCCGTGACGACACGAACGCGTCCCACTAAACACGAACGTCACAGAATACATAATAGTGTAGCATACTTTTTATCCCACGCATATCCCATTTTATTCCATATTTCCACGGGATCGGGACATGCTGGTGAAACCGCGAGGTGCAGCTACTTTTGAATATAGAATGATTCGTATATTTCATACTATGTAGAGACAATGTTCTACCATTTCAAATTTCGAATTCTACGTCCCCATGAGGCCGTCTCCTAAAAGTGCAACCTTTTTTGAATAAAATCGAAATGGGTGTCAAATGTAGGTGATTTAAAAGGAGTATTGATATCAACTTCGGAGGAAATCACCCCCAAAATAACTTTCTACCCCTTTTTAACCCCGTTAGGGGATGAATTTCAATAAAATATGAAACACGTGTTCCATCAATTCTGTCAAAAAGTTTATGCAAAATTTGAAGTAGATTAGACCAAGGAATAACGTTGTCCCATACAAACTTTGCTCCCTTTTTTCACCCCTTTAGGGGTAGAATTTCGGAAAATCCTTTCTTATCGGATACCTACGTCATACAAAGAACACACCCTCCAAGTTTCAAGTCTCTACGATCAGCGGTTTAGGCTGTGCGTTGATCCGTCAGTCAGTCAGTCAGTCAGGACAAAGGATTTTATATGTATAGATATAGATAGATATAGATAAGAAGATAATACATGCATAATATAGCCGTGCAAAGCCGGGGCGGGTCGCTAGTACTTTGATAAAAGAGATCCAATCAAAGAGTATTTAAGTTTTTAATAACCCCAGCACGCCGCTTCATACACATGTTCATACAAAATTGCTGGAGCGTTGTAATGTTCCAAATTCAAAAAACGCTCCTGCATTGGATTTAATTTTCTTTGACCGCGACACTGGCTATATGCACGATAGTAATAATGCGAAGCCATAGTAAAATTATAAATAAAAAAGAGATGGCGCTAGATGCTTCTTTCCGTATGTCAAACTGACAATTTTGACATCATCCCTACGTTCTGTACGTTTTCATGCAAAAATATTATGGTTTATTTTTTACGCCAAGAAATATCAAATTTTAATTAGTAACAAAAATCTACTTGAAATACCTAAACCTCTTCTGATATTTTCTGAACACATTCGTGAAGATTATGTTAAAATCTGTTTCCTAGTTCCCGAAATTAGACTGCACAAACAAAGGTAAACAAATAAAATCAACATTTTCTGAGATGAATGGTAGTTTCGCGAAAACGAAGAGATGGCGCTAGTTACTTGAAATTAAAAAAAAATATCTTATTAAATTAATAACTTTATTTTCTAGTTAAAAAATGTGTACATTGCTATGTATTCTTAAAATACATAAGTGTACAAAATTTTTAAGCAGAACAAAAAGAATAATCAACTAATTTGTGATTTTCTAAATTTAAGAAAACCTGAATCGCGCATGCAAGATTTTTTTCTACTGGAGCTATATAAGGTTAGCGAATTCTATAGTGCTAAGATCATTATGGACGTAGAACGCTTACTTCCAAAACTTCGAATTTATTATATGTAGAGATAGATACTGGATTAACAACATCAGTTACAAAATACTCAAATCTCAGAAAGTCCAAAAATAACCTAAACGACCAAGGGTACAACTGTAATTTTCAGGATTCCGTACCCAAAGGGTAAAAACGGGACCTTATTACTAACTCCACTGTCCGTCCGTCTGTCTGTCACCAGGCTCTATCCTATCTCATGAACCGTGTTAGCTCAGAGGTACGAACTCAAATTCTATGTAATAGCTAGACACTAGATAGTTGAAATTTTATTATGACAGATGATTTATTTCTGACATTCTGACTGACTGTAAAAACAGAATATAATGGTACGGAACCCTTTCGGATTCCGACTCGCACTTGGCCGATTTTTATTTATAGTTTTTTTATCGATAAGTTTTGGTTAAGTATCTTTTTTTTTAGGTAAGTTACTACTTATCCTTCATGACAACCACATTCTTTTATGTCAAAGTCAAAGATTTCTTTATTTCTTTCGATGCTTATGTATATATACATTGATCACTTGAAATCGTCTTAAAAACTAAGTTAGGATTTGTGCCTTCGGAACGCGCCCACCAATGAGAAGAAGGCACAAGAAACTCATGGGGTTTTTTTTTATGTGATCACGCTCACAAAGGTCAATATTACAAATATTTGAAGGTATTATTTGAAATGGAGCAATTAAAGTCACATCCATGGATTCTTATCATTAAGGTACGAAGAGGTATCATAGTACGCTAAGGCGTAATTGTGCAGTAAGCTGCACAATTTATGCTTTAAAAATGTTTTGAATTTGTTAATGGACATGTCATATACATCTTTAGGTAATTTATTATAATAGAGCATGTACTATTAAACGACCTGCTTATTTTCCGGAGCCTACTACCGGGCAAGGGCAGCTCATCCCTATTTCTTAAGTTGAAATTATGAATATCGCTATTTTTGCGAAAAATATCAGGATTTTTGTGAACGTAGAGCAAGTTTTCGTAAATATATTGTGAATAGAGCGTTAATATATTTATCTCTTTAAATTTTTCTCTAAGTGATTCCCTTGAATTAACTTGTACTATTAATTTCAATTTTTACATAGTTCCATAGTTTCATAATTAAATATGAAACGATAAATTACAATAAAGTAGGTAGGTAATAATAGCGGAATAATGTTTTAATCACGACATTCCGGTTCAGCGACGCAGCGTTGTCGCTGTTCAGTGTTTACGCTCTGTAGAACTCACGATAGTGTGAGCTTAGGGTGTGAACTTGGTTAGGAGATGAGCGATAAGCGAGTTATTAAAGTCAGGCTAAGCTATTTTCGATTCCAGGATTCTGTGATATAAGCGTGGGGTGTGAACTTGGTTAGGAACTGAGCGATAAGCGAGTTATTAAAGTCAGGCTATAAGCTATTTTCGATTCCGGTATTCTGTGACTTTGCGTTGCTGGGGCGTCAAAGGCGGGCGGGTTTTCTCGAGCGGCTTCAGTTTTTTGTTGATTACTCAGCTTTTGGAACGAAAGTTCCTTATTGCGCGTTGCGAAACGGACTAGGCTAGACGGAAAAAATTAAGACCAAAAGTTGTAACGACACTTTTTTCTATAGTTGTAAGCCGTGCGGCGTGCGCGTGTTTCTCTGTCTGTCTCTCTCTCTCTCTCATATAAAACAAGCCAGTTATTTTCGTTCTACTTTCTATTTCGCATTGAACAGTGTGCTGTCGCGACGATTATATAAAAAAAATTTACAATTCCTTCACTAATTAATCAAAAGGAAAACTTGAACAGAAACCAATCCCCCACATATTTATATCTCCCACACATAAATTGAAAAAAAGGGTAAAGAGACTTCATTCCAAACGCGTGTCAAGCGACATTTACTTTTTCAAAAGCTTTTATTTTACTTGCAATGTGTGTATGTATGTAATTATGTATGTATGTTCGGGTAGAATCTTGCAACTTTATTTTTTATTTTTTTCGAAGTACAGACTTTTTGCCCCCTCTTCCTATATTATAATTATTTATTAATTGTATCCCGCTATCGCTTCCTCCTATGCCAACTTCAATTAAAAGTAACATATCCTACATTACACTTGCACTTTTACCGGAATCGATGGCTGCCGCTACACGCACCGCTACACTCGTATGGACTGACAATGATAATTTTAAATTGATATTAGATGTGGGATAGTAGGTAATTGGGTTCATTTCGATCAGGACGAGAAAAAAATGAACGTTTAGAACTAAATCCTTTTTTTTATATCATATACTTATTATAAACTAGCGACCTGCACCGACTTCGCACGGCTGTATTATGCATGTATTATATCTAAAAACCTTCCTCTTTAATCACTCTATCTATTAAAATAACCGCATCAAAATCCGTTGCGTAGTTTTAAAGATCTAAGCATACAAAGGGACATAGGGACGGCGAAAAGTGACTTTATTTTATACGATGTAGTGATATGTGCTCTATTATATCCCAGTCGCTACCCGGAGGCGACTGGGACTTTTAGTCCCGATTGCCTCCGGGTGGCAATCATGTAGGGGCGACTGGGATTATACGTAATAAGTTACCTAAAGATGTACATGACATGCTTACAATTTTTATAAAGCCGAAATTGTGCTGTAAGGCGTATTATGAAACTTCGTCGTACCTTAATAATAAGGACCCATGGACATAACTTTAATTGCTCCATTTCAAACATCTTCAAAGTATCTTGACCTCTGTGAGCATGAGCACAAAAAAGAAAAAAAAACCTTTTCAGTTTCTTGTGCCTTCGTCTGATTGACGAGCATTCCGAAGGCACACATCCTAACTTAATTTTTAAGACGCTTCAAAGTTATGTCATTCACTGCCACATGAGTAATCATGTGGCACTGCATGACTTCTATTGCATAAAACATTTAGAATTTTGACTTTACATGTGCCCAAAACCTCTTGATAGAAAACTTTGTAATCTCATTCTTATATCACTTCACTATCACTACATAGTATAAAACAAAGTCGATTTCTCTGTCCCTATATCCCTATGTATGCTTAAATCTTTAAAACTACGCAACGGATTTTGATGCGGTTTTTTTTAAAGATAGAGTGATTCAAGAGGAAGGTTTATATGTATAATACATGCATAATATAGCCTTGCGAAGCCGGAGCGGGTCGCTAGTTATTACCTAAAATGATGGCAAAAGATTTGTTAAATTCACAAAGTTATGGCCAGCAGTATATTAAATATAAAATTGAAACAAACAAGCCAATTAACCGTACGACATTAATTTCCTTCTTGATAAATTACTAGAGAATAAACAAACGAAGCAGCCAAGTTTCATAAATGGAAATATGATTATTTTCAGAAGCACCTACTTTAGTAGGTAAAGAGATTTTACTTAATTTTGACGTGTAAATTAATAACTTGATATTAGTGAAAGAGAAAAGAAAATACACAAATGAATTGTCTTTCAGATTGAAAATAAAGCAAATATTTATTTAGAATTGATCAGCTTTTAAGTATAGTTTCCCTATTTTTTCGAAATATTTAGTTTTTAATTAAAGTGGCCTTTATTACCCGCACGTACGGTCGGCAGCATAATTGCAGACCCACCGTAGAGCTCTAAAAGGGCTGTTATAAGAATGTTTGGGGGTAATTTGCAAAAAACGAATAACAGCTTCAACGTCATAAATATAAAATTCATAGTCAACTGACTGACTATGACTGATAAATCAACGCTGGCTAAAATTTGACAGATATGTAGCTATTATGACGAAGGCATCCGTAAGAAAGGATTTTGGATGAAGTCCCGTATGAAAACAAAAATATAAAACCGGCCAAGTCGAACCCGCGCACGATCGATACCATTACGATCGATACATATCGAGCAAAAAAAACCCTAAAAAATATTGTATGTCAGACGAGGCTGTATACGGTAAGGGTCTTTTGCCTGCCCTTTTGAGCGTATAATTAACAAAAAATATGTACGGTCGGCTGCAAAATTGCAGACCCACCGTAGAGCTCCAAAACGTCTGTTACAAGAAGGTTTTCAACACAAGCAAAATTCTAGACACCTGCTTTAGGTGAAGTTTAAAGCCCTCTAACTCATCAATTAATCAAACAAAAATTCTTAGAATGCAAACATTCCTATAACAGTAATTTTCAAATTCTACCGAGGGTTGCAATTATGCAGCCGACTGTACCTATATTGCACAAAAAAATAGTAGACAAACATGAAAATAACCTAAAATTGTTAAAAATATACTCACAAACTTTTTCTGTTTAATTTGTTGTTATAGCGGCAACAGAAATACATCATCTGTGAAAATTTCAACTGTTCAGCTATCATGGTTCATGAGATACAGCCTGGTGACAGACAGACAGCAAAGTCTTAGTAATAGGGTCCCGTTTTAACCTTTTGGGTACGGAACCCTAAAAAATAAATTCTTGCTTTATCTATGAAATATTAACTGTAACCTATTTTCTGAAGTATCTTTATAGACTTATCTCAAACATGGTCTTGGCAGGCTGAAATTATTCGAAAGACTGCTGAATTTATGGTTATCAAATAAGAAAAAGTTTACTTTGAAAACCAACCTTGACTCCTAAGCCATAAGATTCAGAATTGTTCTTCAATGTGGAGGTAAAATTATTTTTTGTGAACAGTTCAGGATGGCTTATTCAAACTCTTTATGATTGACGTGGTTCGATTCTACGTCGTTTTATTTAAATGGGGGTAATTTCGGGGTGAAAAGGGGTGAATTTCACTCATGATTTTGATGTTAAAAGGGGAAGTAGAGTCTGCTAAAGCCAATTTAAAAATTGTTTAATTTCCACATAATATACAGGGTTATTGGTAATTATACTAGCAAGCCGTTGAGAGCTACTTCTGTTTACCCATAGAGGTATCAAGACAGGTAGGTATAATATGGTCGAAGTGTTTACCTTAACAAACAACTTTTGTTCTACGACTTTTGGAATTTCGATAATTTTTTAGAAAATTTTGAGGTTAGGTTTACCTGAAAATCAGCTGTTCCATACACGGAGAGATCATTAACCTTAAAATTTTACTTATTTTTTTAAGTTTTATCTACTGTTCTAAGTCTGAATGACCTTTATTTCAAAAAGTCAGCTGTTTTTCGAATTTACATAAACTCAATATTTTCATTTTTTTTTTCGAATTTCCAAAAGTCGTAGAACAAAAGTTGATCGTTAAGGTGCACAGAAGTAGCCCTCAACGGCTTGCTAGTATAATTACCAATATCCCTGTATTCACAGAAGATTGTTGGCTTAGTGGTAGATATCTCGACTTTCATTCTGAAGGTCGTGGGTTCGAATCCCGACCGGACGTGCATCAATGTATTTGATAACCAACATTGCCCTTACGGTGAAGGAAACCATCGTGATGAAACCCTCGGCTTAGTAGTGATATCTTGACGAATTATTTTTCTTGGACATGGTCGACTAAGCTGAGAGGGTTGAATACGTGCTGGGCAAGCTTACTTCACCTAAGATGTCCCAGGCACTACAGCTTTGCTACAGCGCCCATGGCATGGATTAAAGTTACTAGCGTTGTATAAATCATCTATACAACTTAAGTTAAAGCAAAATCACCGAAACATCTCGAAATTATGTACTGACATTAATAAAATCCGCTCACTTACCTCCAATAGGCTGGCAACATTAATAAAATACATCTGAGAAACGTCACATTTACAGAATTTATCTGGGAAATACAGTAGACTTGGCGACTTTTTGTCGGAAGATGGTTTTTAGAGCTTGATGTTCCGAGTGCGGGAACAGGGCTAACCCATCTCTTCTATTTGGGTATCTTAGAAGGCGACTAAAGGTTGAAAACCTGGTGGTGATCATTGCATCTTGTGTCTCTAGCGCGTTGGCTGCGGTAATCCATGTATTGTCAAGGAAAATGTTACTGACTCCGAATATATTAGGATAAGAGTAAGAAGAAGCTACCAGGAGACTATAGCTAGATGGGGCTTCTGAGGGTCGTATACGTCATGTCATTGACTAAGAAAAACGACTTAAGGAAGTCATCAATATAGTGCTTTATTTGATGTATACGTCAGAGCGCCAATTGTGGCGCCGCCATCTTGTTTACTGTAATATTTCATGTGTCTATAAGGAACGTGGTTCATTCTGTCGCAGTAGCGTCATGATACATGAACTTTTCATGGTGTCACAATTTATTTGAGTTAATTAAGTTTTATACATATAAAGAGTAGATTACGTGTTATGTTATGCACTATAATAGTGCAGGTAAAATACCTAATGTTGATGGGTAAGCAACTGTCTGGAGATGTGCTAGTAAGTGCCGTTAGAAATACATAACCTACGCTTATTTTTGGCTAGAAATAATTATCGTTGTGAGTTATGTAACTGTTGGAGAGCCGCCCAAACTATGACTCATTTAACAGCCCTGTGCCCTATTAACTGCTATGCAGACGATTTCTACAGGTTTATAGATGATGCATTTGCCGTGGCTAGGTTTTTGGAATTTGGAGGACTTCAAGTTGCGAGTGAACAAGTATCATCTAAGACCGCTGCGTCACTTACCATCAAGCAGGTGTGACAGTGGGCAAATTATAAAAAAATAGTACTGTGACTTAACATATGTTAAGAAACCCGATCAAAAGTCTCCAGGCTGTAGGTTAACCTCTAATTATCAGAAGGTAACAGAGCCCGATAATTTGCGGCGCCATCTTGGTTGGTTAATTACTACATTCCGTCTCGTGCCCCATTTTCTCACTTAATTGTTGTATTTTTGTTCAGGGTTTTTTGAAGGACGAACCGTAAATAAAAGTTCTTATTTCATTTTCCTTGGGCGGTGAAGTTGTTGCGTGGAATTAGGTTTTTAGATAGATAGATAGATAAATCATTTATTGCATCACAAAAGGCACATACATACACATGTATGACTATCGCTAATACTAAATATAATTCTATAAAAAGCAACTAATAAATGATAAAAAATAAATTATAATAAAACCAAAAGTGTAATATACATTAAAAAAACGTGGTGAGCAGTGTGCCGCAGTGATGCAAATGGGCAGTAGCTCAGTGTTGGGTTTGCTAAAAGAAGCAAGACACTGATTTTCAGCTATACCCATAGTGTGTGACTTCACGGACGAACGATGGTCCACAACTGACAACCGCAAGTAAAATTTACATTAAATTACTCACAAAAACAAAATAAAATAATAACTGTAACTGTAATTTGGTGTTACATTACAGCATATAAATATATCAACAAACATTCATTATTACTCAATAGCACAAAATTATTTCAATTCAACACAGGGACAAGTAGGCACAGAATATGAGACAGTATGATACCCTAACAATATTAAATAAGATAATATATAAAATAAATATGTGTGATATATCCGCTACCATGGATTAGTGTAACACTCAGGGATATCCATTTTTTGTTCATTTAGAATATGAATACGAAAATGTTTTTTAAAACTCCCAATAGTTGGAATATTACGAATGGGTTTTGTCGTTCGTTCATTCATCAACATCGAACAAATAGATGCTATTGTGTTTTATTACTAGTTTTTAGAAGTCTTTGTCGACTTTATACTCGAATTTTCATTTAGCTTTACTCAATAGCTGGATAAAAGTGTTCTCTCCTACGTTGGTCTATCCATACGCTGTTTGTTTTATTCAAAGCGACGATCCAGTTGGCACAATGGTCACCATGCCGGAGTGCCAAACACAGGGTTGCGGTTTTTATTCCCGCTTCAGACAAGTATTTATGCTTAGATATTTGTCTGGGGTCTGGTTGTTTCTATGTATTATATTAGGTATATATTATTTACAAAAGAAAAAGTGAATAAGTACCTAGTATATCCGTTGTCTAGCACCCATAACACAAGTCTAGTTACTTTTTTTTTTTTTTTTAAGACTATTCCAAGTGATCATGTGTAGTGTATATACATAAGTATCGAAAGGAATAAAGAAATTTGACTTTGACTTTAGTTTGGGGTTAAATGGCAATGTGTGGAATGTCTTTTAAATTAAAAAAAAAATAAAGAAAAAGAAAGAGGTTGAGCCGATTCACTATGAAAAGAAAACAATCATATTTTTGCATAGCTACATTCCATGGTGTCATTAGGAAAATTAGGATACCATTAGAACTTCCAGGAGTTAGTTATTCCAGGAGTCCATAGCTAACTATATTTTAAATAGTCAATTTTAATCTCCATCTAACCTCGCAATTTTCTTCCACAGTTCAATCTCTACCAAGTCCAACATCAGCAGACGATGATGATGACGACGACGAACCGACCCAGCAGAGCAGACCTGAAGCTGACGATGACGGTCGAGTGTACAAGAACCCAAGGAACTCGCCGTCAGCCCAGTGTCCGCGAGATGAGGAGCAGGCTACACTCCTGGTGAGTATACCATTATGATGTAGACCCAGCAGAGCAGACCTGAAGCTGACGATGACGGTCGAGTGTACAAGAACCCAAGGAACTCGCCGTCAGCCCAGTGTCCGCGAGATGAAGAGCAGGCTACACTACTGGTGAGTATACCATTATGATGTAGACCCAGCAGAGCAGAAGTGAAGCTAATAAATAGTAAAAGAACCCCAGAAACTTACCATCAAACCCCAAACGCCATCATCAGCTCAGTGTCCAAAAGAGATAAGCAAGCTAATCCTTCATCTATCTTTTCTATGTTTTGAAATGTCTTGAGTAGTAGGAATATAGGTATTTTGCCTCAAAACACATCTCCCTCAATAGACAGTCATCTATTCATCTATTCAGTTCATCTATTCATCCATTCAATCTGTTCTAGATGAACAGATTCATCATACCTATCCGATAGTTCCATCGTTCAGTTCGATCTATTCAAAACAGGATAAACAGAGTCAGTTCTATTACATACAAGACTAATCATCTATTCATTCTACATCCGATAGGTCCATCGTTTCAATTCGATCTATTCAAAAACTGTTAGTCTAAGTTACCTCAGGAAAGACTGAAAGGTTTGATCTATTCAAAACGAATGCATTTTACTCTTTGAATGAAACAACTTAATTCAACAATTCACATATTTATTAGAAATTTATATTAGGTACATAGTTTCCTAAACTTACACCAAATGATGTAAAGCTTGTAAAGAAACGGTAAGTTCTTCATATGTGTCACACATTCGCAATGACAGAAACTGTATGCTCGACAAATATGACAAGCGAGGCCATCGATAACATCACTTCCAGTCATATCGATACATTTCTTTGAACAACAATAAAATCCCTCCATTGTTCTTTAATTGTGATTTCTGTTGACTGATCAGCTAAGATTTCGGTATAAGACTAACACTAAGCCAAATAAAAGTAGATTTATATGAGTATGGTAGGTTAATAAATAAAACATAATTTAGTAATTATAATTTTTCTTTATTATCAACACACCACTTATTTAAACAGATTACATTTTTTAAAGCACAAACATTCTTATGATAGATACATGAATACACATCGTTACAGTCTCTATAAAGATCATACAGAGTATTGAAATTAGGACAATCAAAAAGTTCTAGATTGACTACATTACAATTATCAAACAGTTTTCTCATCCACTGAGCCTTTTCTTCACCTTTAACATAAATAAGTTTACTTTCGAGAAGAGGTGCAATACAATATTTATATTTTGAAAAAGAAATGTATCCTTCCTTCCAACAAATATTTCTATTTCTTTCAATCCAGTCAACCTGTTTCTTTTCTTTTGTAGTTAAATCATAAAACGGAAAAGGTGGTCGTATTAAAAAGCTTTGTATCCCTTTATCATCCAGAATGGCTATTTCTTTAGGTATAAACTGATTTAATTCAGTTTTGAAACCTTGAACATCAACTATTAATTTCATGATATCTTGCGAACCGTACTGCTGAGAGGTTTATATTCTATAATACGCTCGTTGATTATGAGACAATAGGCACTCGTTTGGTCAGGAAAATCTTTATCACTTTCTATTTCTAGCCTGACATCCACTGGCCCTGTTTTCAATGTTTCATTTTGTCTTGAACAGTCAATTACAAACAAAGGCGCTTTTTCTTTAAAGTCGATGATATTAAGCAACGGGTCAACTGGAGTGTTGTAGTAAGACTGACGGAATCTGATGTACATTTCATATAATATACGATATTTATCATTATCAAAGTTAAGCTTAAGCGCATCATATGGATATGTTTGCGAATTCAAAAACAACGTAACGTTAGTTAAATTACAATGATCAAACAAGGAACAATTTCTGTCCTTTAAATTTTTCTTAGTTGTTTGAAGACCAAATATAACATATCGAGGTTTTTCAAGTTGGGAGGCAGTTTTGATTGACCATGAATGCTTATTTGTTTTAGGTAAAAGTGGATATTCATATGTGTCCCAGTTCCGAAATGCTATTTGTATTGGCTTATCTTTTTCTAATTGCTTTAAAAGTAGTAATCTTTCTCGATCGGATACTTTAATATGAGGTACACGCCATTGAATTCTCTCAATATTGACTGATACACGGTCATCCTTATCAAGTATGAGAGCATCGACATTAGATTTACATCTCGTTAATATTAATTCATGTTTACAGTTTAATACAATTTTGTTATAGTCTTCAGCAAATCCTAATAGTTTACTCAGAGGTAATATTACATTGAAAAGACCATTCACAGATTTTGTCCCATTCAAGTTCCATCCCCACAGAGCAGCCTGTTTACTTTCTCCCTCATTCATTGAAGTATAAGATTTGATTGTAGAAGTAATACCGACATGTCTAATACGATCAATTTCAACTCCATTTATCTCATATCTTATATCATGAAAAAGAAACGGTATAGGGTTATTGTTAAATTGACACTCCTTTCTTACATATTTTCCTGCAGTATCCTTCGTAAATACTTCTATGCATCCTTCAATGAAAATTGAACTGGCTGAAGGTAGTAGATAAATGTCTTGTTGATTAATCGGTATTCGTATTTCATCGTTTTCTTTGAAGCTATTTGTGTACGGAGTATAGGAATGTACTTCATAACCCTCGATAGAGTTGTCAAAATGAGGTGCTTCATTAATTTGTAAGATACTCATAGTCGAAATCCCAAACTTCTTAAAAACTCTTTGTTAATCTCGCTGAGAGCTGGTACAACACGTGTGCGTTTAATGGAGTCGTGATTCAAACTATTAGTTTTTGTCGGTTTACCACTACTTTTCTTACTTTTTTTAATATTGAAATCAATCATGATTGCTAGAGTTAATATTTGTAGTAATGACAAAATGCTTCTTGTTTAATGGAAGCATAAACGAACACTGAACTATTACACTTCAATCATACAATTTATTCGAAATTAAAGCATACAAGTTTCAAGAAATTTAAGACATAAATGACCACAGTTATACGGATGACTGCCTTGATAATTGTTATAATTATACTGAATACTGTTCCCTACATATTTTATAAATTCTGTTGGTGGTTTTAGATCACCATAACTATCAAAATATTCAATGTAATCATTTTTCTTAACATAAGCTACCCAATGCGTGCCTTGATTTTCAGAGCTATCCAAATTAATTATACCGCACTCGATTTTACGAGGACGTTTAGGTAATTGATCTCTCATGAACACACCTCGAAAATATGGAATATTTTTTGAATATTTCATTATATCAATATTGGTAAGAGGGCGATTAGGTAGCTGCTTATTCAGTTTTTTGTCGAAGTGTAAATACCTAGACCACTTTTATATGGTTTGAGCTTTAGTCCTTTCCCTAAACATACTGGCTCAAAATTCCGATTAAGTGTCTTCATCTCATTCCATGTTTTTTGTGCATTTTGAAACGTTTTTATCATTCGTGCTATAGCAGATGTTTTATTAACAAAAGCACCGGCAGCGGATAATCCTGTAATGATCGGTATTAATGGTAAGAATCCTCCTGTCTTCGGTAGTGGTATCACCCGGGGAATTTTCACTTCGGAATTAGATACAAGATCTTTAATAGCAGCTATAGCCAAATCGATTGCCATCTTTTTACACTTAGGCTTTGCTTTACGAATATTTTTTTTCGCATAGGCAACAACATTTTTAAAACTTTTTTTAAGTCCCGCTCCCTGCGATAGTTTAACCAACATTGCTTTGTTGACAATATTTGCCGCAAGCTTTTCTCCTGCGCTCGCTTGGGATGATGATGCTCTTGTCTTAGCCATTTTCATTAAGATCTTATCTGCTGCGTGTCTGGCTTGTAAATTCTCTGTTTCCGTATATGCAATATCGTGTTGTTTACAATATTCGTCAAGTTGATTCACACCCTTGTCACCTCTGATAAGTCTCTCGCGTAATCTTGTTCCTGGTCCACAGTAATTATAGCCCGGTAGATGTAACTCAAACGGTAGATGATTTATAATATTATTCACAAGACCTTTCCCTTCCATACGTAAACGAAGAATGATGAAATTATGCTTGCAATTTATAATATATTAGTGTTGCTTATCCAACTATTTTCCTGAGATGGTAATCCTAGCCACTTAACAAAAACTTTATTTCCCTTTTTCTGTAGGACTTTTTCAACTAAATACACGTCGGGATTTTTAGTTTTCTGTAGCTCTTGAGCGTAAAATGATCCTGAGATTTTATTTTTTCTTGAGTCTTCTAGCAAATAAGTTGGTGGATCAGTATTCTGAACAACAATTACTGTAAATAACTCAGTCGACCAATTTGGAGTGTACCCTTTCTCAAAACATGCTTTATGTTTACTTATTCGTACTACATCACCGACAACAAAATGACATTTTCTCTTAATTTTTGGTTTGTTAAGAATGTAGTATCTTTGCATCACAATGTGTTTTGTGCGTTTATTCACTTTCGCCGGACACATCTGAATAGTTCTATGTTTAGTGTGATTGTAATCATCCACAACTTTTTCTAAGGTTCCATCAATCCATTTGAAGTTACCCTTCAAACTAAAAGTTTTATAAAGTTGACCTTTTATAGTACGTATTACTCGTTCAACTATAGAAGCCTTTTTGGTTGAATATGTTGAGTAATGGTTTATTGAATGTGCTTGCATCTCCTTTTTAAAACTTTTATTGTAGAATTCCTTACCCCAGTCTGTTTGCAAGTTTTTAGGAACTCTGCCATAGCGCAAAATTGATTGAAATGCTGTTGTTACAGAACCTTTAGTTTTATTTTTTAGCGGTCTGACCCAAACATACTTAGAAAAACAGTCAATCACGATAAGTATAAAATTATGATTTGAATTAATATTCGATATTTTTTGCACATCAATCAGATCAGCTTGCCAAAGATCATCTATGTCTCTAAGTAAAACACATCTGCGAGGGAAATTGACTCTTGAATTTTTGTGTATTTCGTTCACCACATCTTCTTTACTCATTTTTAAGCTTCTTTAATCTTTAACGGCTGTTAAACAACTAACAAATCTTTAATATCATTATGTTATTTATGATTTTATTATACCCGCTTCTTGTAGTTCTTCTATGATTGAAATAATTTCATTGTCTTGATTAGTATTTCCAGCTTGTTTGGAAGAAATAAGAAGTTTCAATCTTTCAACTAGCTCATTAGGATCATCCCAGTAGATGAAATCAGTATTTTTTCTATATCTCTTTAAAACGTTTAAAATACCAGCACCATGTTTTTTATTATTATCGTCAATAAACATAGGTTTAATAATTTGCCCATATTTATCGCTTTTGTCTCCTTTCAACTGACCTTTATTATCGTAATCACGTTTATGAGCATTCGTTTTTATCAAAATGTTTTTATAAACTTTTTTATCATTTTTAGTAACCACTTGTAGATTCGGTTTTTTATGTAATAACACCTCTTTTAGTCCTGCAGTCAATTGATATTCGTCATTATCAATTTTTATTCGACACGGTTCCTGGTCACCGTCAACTGAAGAAATTATTTTAACCACAGAATTACCCATCATTAATCGATCACCTACTTTCCGGACTCCAAAAGGAATATTTATATCATAAAGACTACTCAGATATTTTTTTGTTATAGACAGGTCTTTATTTTCTGTATCGGTATAATATTCTGAGTTCGAATCCAAATTCTCTGCTTCTGAATCTTCATCCGACGAATGTTTATTCGATGTTGACGTTGTAGAGGTTGCGGAGTCATCTAATTGATTTATTTCTGAATTTTCACGCAATGTTTGTTTATTCGGTGTAGAGGTTAAGGGGCCTTCTAATTTGACTGGTACTCTTATAGTACTCACATTGAAGTCACATTTCACATTATTTTGGTTCGATTCCAACATTTGTGTTAGAGGTTCGGTAACAGGTTTAAATATTTTATTGAGTTCATGACTATTCTGATCTTCCATATCTCTTAACTGCTTAAGTTTATTTCTTATGTTGTCTGATGATGTAATTATCTGTTCTTTAATATTAAGACTCATTTTTTTGTCTATTCGCTCTCACTTATGTACTGCAAATGATAATATTGCATTTTAAGATAAGTATATAAAGGTGTCTAGATTTTTTCTATACCGACCTTTATTCAATTCAGAGTCTTTATTAATAGTTAAAAAACTATGCCTCTTTTGCCAAACATTATAACAAATATCTTTAAACTTATTCCATGACATATCTGAATTCACGTGCTCATTGTATACATGCTTCAAGTTTATTTCATCTTGTTTGAAGAGCAATAATAAATTTGCGTTATCACGAATCAATTGTTTTGGCACCTTTGAATATGTCTGTGATAGATAAAAGCAATCGATTTGGCTGTGTCTTCCCATGGTGAAATAATTACGAATGTTGATCTGATTTTCGCAAACCACATCGTCAAATATTATGACAGTGTTTGCTAATGCGTCATTTGGATGTATTACTTCACTATCATCACTCAATACATAGTATTTGATTTGAGGAACGTTTAACAGCACTTCTTTAAGAAAACAATATTTACTTTGAAATGGGGTTTTTGTGTATAAATATAAATTCTTAAATTTAAGACCGTTCTTATGTAACAACAAAGTAACCATTACATTAGTTTTACCACAGTTAGATGGTCCACAAATCAGACAACGAATACTATTAGGTAACAATTCACTATGTTTTATGAACTGTGATTTCGCTTCTACATCAATAGGAGCGACGTCAAAGCTTAGCGGTTGTTTTTTAAACTTCATTATTAGGCAAATGATGAATATTGCTTATTGTTTGCCATTTTATAGATATTGTGCCCCACTCTAGACTACACGAATAGGATCTGATAGAATTAATCATGAAGTAAGAAAGTAAAACACAGTAATTAATAAGCATAAACAATTTTAATAAACATCATTAGGATCTATTTAAACTATAAAATACATATTTAAATTATAACTAAATGTATGCATAGTGCCCCCATGCCACAGTGTCTACTTGATTCGGTAGTACTTGACGTTTATCATCATTTCGATTTAATACTAATTTATTCACTTCTTGTGAATACAAAGTATGTTTCAAGGACTTAATCGTATTCATCTTACATTTTAAATCTTTATCATTCAACAAACAATCAGAATAATGTTCAATATTTAAAGATTTCGTTACAGACTTAGATACACCTTTAGCCTTTTTGATCTCCTCACTAGTGCTCTTAATACAGTAAAGTTTAGCTCTTAATCCTACAAACTCAGTTATTAATTCACCACCCATTTCATCTTTGAACAAGCCAGGTATTTTGTTATTTATTCTTGGGATTCCATAGCGATTGTGTTTATCAAAATTACTGGTATCGAACACCTCAATATCGTGTTTAATATCTTCATACACATCATCTGTATTAATTAAATATAAAAGACTATCAGTATCAGTGTAACAAAGTTTAGCATTCTCTCCATACTTTTGTTTGATAAAATTATAATGGAATTGATACATATGTGTTTTCGCATACTCTAATACTGTGAATCCCACGTAGATCGGTTTATCCAATGTTATTTTTTCTAAACTTAACTGAATAGCTAGGAAATTTTCTGAAAATATTGATACTGATTTAAAATTCGGTTTAGCAATTAGTTTTCGAGCACCAACACGCTTATTTGTTACATTATTATTATCCTCCCATTCCGATACTAGTTTCACATTCACTTGTTTTCGCTTATTCTCTATAGTTTTGCCAAAGATTGAATTATTCAACAACTTGAAAAAGTCTTTTTCAAAATCAGATTTTGACGCTTGACGCAAACTTGTATTCAAATCTATATATTTCTTTAGAAAACTTTCTTGTCTAAAGGTTATTACGCGATGAATTATTTTTAATACGAGTCCTTGTTTTAAACATTCCTTTAAATGAGTATAATGAATTACATAACAGTATTTGTTATTTAGATTTGCCACTAGTTTTGCTGATTTACTGCCTGGCGGAATAAGTTTCTCAACAGCAAAAGGCAAGTCACAATGAGCATCATGTAAGTAATGAGGATATTCTAAATCAACTTCCAAAATGTATCCATAATCACTATCGTCAGAAACGGTTTCAATATTTAAATTACTGATTTGTTCGGGTGATAAAAATTTAAAATCAGATATTGGCATTTTTTTCATCATAGCAAAACCATACAAATTATTACAATCTAGATATATTAAAAAACTCGATGGCTTTGAATAATCAAAATTTGGTAAGTACTTATTATTAGCTTGAGCATGTCTCAACGTACATTGTGCTAAGCCACCTCGAATACCCTTTTCTAACATTTGATAAATTTCAAGATCAGTAACTAATTCTAATTGAACATCTGTATAAAGAAGCATCGCATCCCAGCTAAAGCCGGGTGCGGTAACATAATAAGCCGGATCTAACTTATACTTATGCAAGCTCATATTTCGAAAGTTTTCAAATATATCAGTTAATAATAAAATATCACATTTTAGGTATAAATCAGTGTATTCACCCATGTCAGTTATATCAAATTGTTTCCAAACATTTTGTGCATCTGTGTATTCGCTATCGGATATATGTTGCTTTGTTAAACTGTTATAAAATAATTCTTTAGGTGGTAAACATGTGTCTGAATATTTTGAAAAACTGTTCATGTAGTCATAAGGATAAATTCCTTTTTTTCTCATTAACTCAAATTGATTGGAAGTGGTAAAAAAATTTGAAGTATGGATAAAATCACTATCATTTAAACTTTTACTCAACTTATCTAGACTTGCACTCAAGAATTGAAACGAATCAATAAATTTAACATTTACACAGGATTTGTTCTCATTTATTTCGAATGACTTTGTGATCGTTATGTACTTTTCTTTAGTCTTTGGTATAACATTAATTGAACCATCATATTTCGTTAACTCCATTATGAATAAATGTAAATCATAGCCACATAAATTATGAAACACAACTGGTATAAATGGGCATATTTTAAAATTGAGGTTGCAGTACGAATGAGCAGCACCTCTATACTCGCCGGTAATATGATCATGGTCACGAACTTTATCACCAAACAATAAATGTTTACAAATATGGCAATAAACGCTTGAATCGTATTCATTTTGCTGTTTTTCGGTTAATTGCATCATTGGTTTATTAGACTTAATCAAATCATTAATAAACTTCACATCTTCCATTAAATATCTGATAAATACATCAGATGCATCTTTACCTCGATATGAAACCAATTTGTTTAAAGAGTTATCGAATGAACAACAAACATAATAGCCAAAGCAGGAAGGCTTATGAATTTTATATTTTGTAGTGTTTGTGTTCTGTGAATCATCTGAATATTTTTCTAATAAACTCTCAAAATCAGCGTATATTATAAACGGAACCTTTTGTTGTCTCTCAAAATGTTTAAACATTAAATAAGTATCAGGTTTTGGTAATACTTGTAAAACTTTGGAACAGTAATGTTTTTTATGTTTTTCTTTACTGCTAAAACATTGTAAGCATGATTCACACAAAAAAACATTACCATTGTATTTTGTTATTTGCCTTCGAACTAATTTCATCAGGTTTTTAATTAAACAATAGTGTCCTTTTCCATTGTTTTCGATATATAGTAAGTTAAAATGATTAAGTCTTTTATTAGCAGTCATATACAAGGGTCCGGTAACATATTTATACTTATTGTCTAAGCCAAACACTTTAATACTTATATTCGAGTTATTCTTTTCAAAGATCTTTAAATCTTGAAATGATGGAGGAAATTTCATTCCATTTATATTAAATATATTTGAAAAATGTGGATAAGAGCTACACCTATCTGAGTTTTTATCGCACGGATAAAGCCCAGCTAAGATGCTCCAAAGAAAACAAAACTCATCATTATTTTTAACATTAATACAGCTTTTAGTATTACCCACGCGAGCAGGTAGTTTTATATACGTACCTCCTCGCAAAGGACAATATTTATTTATATTGATTTCTAAGTGACTGAGTGATAAAAATGTCCAACCAGACTCGGTGTGTTCAAATTCAGTAAGTTTTCTTTTCATTGTATCAATAGTTTTCATTCTAAATATATCTTTCATTTCATCAATACCATGTATAATTTCATATTTCGTATTAAATGATTTCAATTGCTTTTCATTCGTTTTCGGTAATAAATATAATGCAAATAATTCGAATTGTATCTTTAGACATTTGTGTTTCTGTAAATTCATTTCTATCAGTCTGTAAATATCAGTTTCACAATCATGTAAAAAATCTTCTGGTATTGGGTAAATTTTATTTTCAACTTTCATACGATAACTAATTACTCGATTTTTAAAAGCTGTATTAATAATATAGATATTGTCAAATTCTGTTGCAATCAATGAATTCAATTTATGTATTTCTGTTTTCAAATGATATTGATATCGATTTCTCTTTACTTGTATATCGCATTTATCACATTTAACAATAGTTTCATTATTAGTAATATGTTCTCGAGTAGAATCGAAGGGGATAACTGTAAAGAAAGAAACGTTTTTCGAATATGAGATAATATTTTTTTAATGATTATTAATATACTTAAGTCTAGATTATAATATTACACTTAACCTATTCTACCTAACCAATCGTGTACCCACTATATGGAAATAAAAGTCTATAGACATCTTGCCAATATAGTTAGTTTCCCACTACAACTGCATGCTATAATTTGAAGTAAAAGCATTGGGCACGCCCCGGAATTCCTTCCTAGCCGCACTAACTACATTGGCAAGATGCTGCCAAAAGTCACTATCTGTGTTTGTAGACATTTTAATAGTGGACACTGCGTGACGCCATCTATTAATTGGCATTACGTTATCAATATCGCTACTCCTATAGACTTTTATTTCCACATAGTGGCTACCTGTCTTATTCGGTAAAATCTGCTTAGACAAGCCTGTTGCCAATTTATTAATAATCAGCGATTGTAGGGGCGGTGGTTGTGGTGGTGGTGAAGCTGTATTTGTAGGTTCCGACTCCTCACCTTCACTATCCTCTCCGAAGAGGTCAGCTGCCGTAACTCTAACCGGTGTAATTGGCGTGATTGGTTTGCTTGACCTCTTTTTCGGAAGATGCGGGGTCGGAGTCCGTTTTTTCTTAGGCTTCATGCATTCATCTTCAGATGCATGTTGATCCGTATACGATCTGTGAATAAACAAAAAAAAAATGTTAGAAAAAAAATGTAAAATATTACGATATTGATCCATCGAGTGAAAGAGTAAAGAGACAGAGTATAGCTAACCTTTTTGCAGGTTTTTTCTCCGTCTCTCTAACATTCCTGCTATTTCCGGCGACTTCCACCGTCAGCACACTCGGCGCCTCATCGTCAGAAGCCAGTGATGGTGATCTGTGAATAGATGAAAATGTTATTAAAATAATGCGTGTAGTGTAATAATGTAGCCTATGAGTTCTTTAACTCTATTTACGATATTGACTCAGCTAGCGAATTAGTAAACAGATAGTTATAATTTTAGTACGTTTATCTCACCTTTTTGTTTCTTTTCTTTGAGCATATGGGGTGATGCGCTTTAAAAGAAGTGGCTCACGTGCAGGGGCATCGGCTTTGGTATGAGCGACTCGTTTTCTACCAACCACAGCCACCTCCTCGTCTGATGGGGGGAACACATCGTCCGCTAGCAGAGGCATTGATCGAGACCTGTAAAAAAATAATCAAAAAATGAGTTAATATAAGTTTAGGTAGGTAGGATAAGTGTTAAGAAGAATAAATATATTTTTTAAAATAAGAATACTTACATATTTTTAGAAGTCTTGAGGTTTACTTGTGTATTCTTAATGCTGTGCTTATTGCAAGTGATAACTTCATTCGAATTTCTCCTGTTTTTTATTGAAACAAATTTCATAGTGTGTGTTGTATGGTGACAGGATAATTGTATGTGTATAATAGCTGACTATGCTAAAATCCATACATTGATCCTGAAGAATGTGTTGGAGGCCCTAATTTGGCAGTTATGATCACAACAATTAATGTGTGCCTACCATAGAGTTACAATACTTATAGACTTGTAATCTCTAACTGACAACACGCAAATAAAAATACGTAAATTTGTTATGATGATAGGTAGGAAATTACCTTACAACTAAAGAAAAAAACTCTGCTTACTTCGCAGCGTACATCGCGAGTCGGCGTTTAAAGCGGACATTATATTTACCTGTTTGTGACTCTATAGCATTATAACTCTATGGTGTCTACTAATATTGTTTGATTTATTTCAATTGTGTCAGCAAATCATATAATGGATTTGTAATAAACTATATTATTGATCGATTTTGAACTTTATAAATAACAAAAAAAATCTATAAATTCGCGTTGTAGATACTATTTGAACGTCAATCACTTCGAAACCATCTAAAAGTAACAACGACTGTTTAAATGGCTGTAAGTATCAAAAAATCTTAAATAAATAAATAAATGTGGTACTTATTCATAATAATTGATTTTGTTAATAATTATTTTCTTTTTTTTACAGGACAGTGAAGAATCACTATTCAATTTTATACCGATGGATAAAAATCTTGAGAGTACGAGTCGCAAAAGAAACAATGATGATGAAATAATCTATTCATACATTAAGAGACCGATAACTGGAGGCATGAAATTAATTAAAATTGAAATGTACGATCTTACAAAAAGTGATGTTAGCTCGAAAAAAATTACAGGTGTGTGTCAGTGTAAAGCCGATGTTTGCGTACAACATATTATTAAAAATAGTTATATTGATGATATTTATGTGCATATCAGAGAGCTTATAACGAAAGTAGAGAACAGTGTACTGGATTATTAAATAAATTACTAATAATGAAACCATCCTCTATTTGTTTTATTTGAAGATAAGATACTTACAAAAATCCTGATATTAGATAGGTAGGTAGGTACCTATTTTCGAATTAAATTCTCACTAGATAGATAGATAAACACTTTATTTGTACAACACACAAAACATTTAAAAAAAAATCGAAGAGTACAAGAAAGCACTAGTAGTAGTCACTAGTAGTTTGCTATAAACATCGAATTATTTTCATGTCGCTATTTTTAACTTATTAGAATACGAAACGATTATATAAAAGCATTCAATGCAGGTACATTAGATCAACATTATTACTGCAAACAATATTTGGAGTGAATAGTCTGACGGTACATTGCATACCATTGAGTGATTCCTATATTAGGAAGCGGACTTATCAAATGAATGACGCATTACCACACATGTTGATAGAGAGTACATTGAGGTGACGAAAGTACCGACCCACTGGTAGAGCTTCAAATTATTAGGATGTTTTCAGCTAAAAACAGGATTCTAAGGTCCTGTGTGAATTGAAGTTTAAGTAGGTACTTTGACTCATGGATTTATTAGACAAACACTAGTGAAAAAAACATTCTGATAATAGTAATTTTAGAACTCTACGAGTGAGTCTGTAATTCTGTGCACATGTTTACATTTTATAATCTTCGTTCGTGCAATCAATCTGTCGCTGTAAGAGGTAGGTATATGATTATTTTTCTTAGCTACTAGGTATTTATCATTATGAATACTTACTTATTAAGCTCGTTACTCTCGGTGTTTGATACTAGATACATGTTTACATTTATAATCTTTGTTCGGTGTGATCAATCTGTTGCTGTAAGTAGGTAGGTATGTAATTCTTTTAATTAGCTGCTAATTACCCGACCGCAGGGAAAGGGTTATGTTTTTTCGCATATATCTTTGTATGTTTGTTTTTATCATAATGAATACTCTTATTCGCTTGGTCTGGAGTGGGGTACAATATCTATAAAATGGGGATTAAGAGGTAATAATTATCATTTGCTCTAATTAAGTTTAACGAATAACCGCTAAGATTCTAAGTATTGATATATGCGAATATTTATATTGTGCGGGCAAGCGTCTATGAACGATGATAAATCATTTGAAAGAACTCAATAATGTGTTAAGAAAAAAAATCATCTATCATATATCAATGTATGATGTAGAACACAATTTAGACCAACTGATGGACGGTCTCTCAATATTAGAAGATATCGATAACATAAATAGTATAGATTTGAAGGGAGAAGTGTATAACGATAATGTGCGACTTTTTCTTAAACTCTGCATATTCCTGGGTTACGATGAAGACGGAATTTTGACTCAACTTTTGCAAGTTATGGTTTTTGAAAATAAATACAGTGATAATACAGACGAAACCATACAGGCTATTGAAGCAGATGAGGAGGATGATGAGGAGGATGAAAAAAATGAATTATGGGTGTTTAAACTTCTCCAGTAAACTTATGTTTCTTATGTTTAAAGTTAATAAACCTAAGTAAATTATAATATTATGTTTTATTTATTTAAAACTACCTTACCTCTCATATTATGATAAGTAGACTAAAACTGATTAGACTAGTTTGAATAGATCAAACTTAATGATTGGCTCTATCGGATATGTATGAAAACCAATCTCTATTTGTTTTATTTATGATTGAATTCTTAAATTCTGATAGTACTTATTATGTATCTCAAAATAAACTTCTCTGCAATATTACCATTCATAAAAAAATATCGTGAATTCCATTCACTTAACTTGTAGAAAACTTACCTGTACACAATTTTTCAAAAGAAAATTGATGCATCATATTAATACATACTTATTAGGAATTTAAAGAATCGAGTGTATAAAAGTTTCTGATATAGTTAGGTACAGATCAATATTCGAGTTGAATAGTCTGTCGTCGTAGCCGTCCCTATTAGGACATGTTTATATTTTATAACCTTCATCCGACGCGATCTACCTGAGGTGTCATGCACTGTGAGTAGGTATGCGATTAACTTAGACTAACAGTTTTTGCATATATCGAATCTATCGGATAGGTATGATGTAGAATGAATAGATGATTAGTCTTGTATGTAATAGAACTGACTCTGTTTATCCTGTTTTGAATAGATCGAACTGAACGATGGAACTATCGGATAGGTATGATGAATCTGTTCATCTAGAACAGATTGAATGGATGAATAGATGAACTGAATAGATGAATAGATGACTGTCTATTGAGGGAGATGTGTTTTGAGGCAAAATACCTATATTCCTACTACTGTCTTGCTTTTAAAAATATTTTTTCTAAAAACATTTAATCTTTCCAGGGTCAGAAATGTCTGAGGAAGTGCTCATCAGACGAAGATTGCAAGAGTAAAAAAAAGAAGTGTCTTTGCGATGGAGCCTGCGGCATGTCCTGCATTAAACCAGGTCAGTCTAGATTATGGAAAAATATGCCTTAAAAGGTCCATACGCCAAGGACCTTGCTACACAGGTTGCTAAACAGTTACTACCGGCACCGGTCGCCTTCGTTAGTGAAAACTGATTGAAAAGTGAAACTTGATTGTTACAAATGTGTTTTTTTTTCTTAAAAGTGCTGAGATGGAATTGTAGGTGAGATCTTTACGGATATTTTGGGGAAATTGAGACCGGTGCCGGTAGTAACTATTTAGTAACCTGTGTAGCAAGATCGTTGGCGTATGGACCCACCATTACTTATGATCTAAATCGTCAACAAATGATATTCAGGATGCGCCTGAATATCATCAGCGCCTGCGCTCTAAAGCTACACCACTCTTTCAAATTAAACGACCGGAGCCAAAGGAAAGACCTTGTTAAAACGTGTGGAGCCTCACTATTATGAGTCTACTAAGTATTGCAGAAGTTCCTTTGGAAAAAAGAACTCTCGAAGGCATTTATGAAAATCGGCCAAGTGCGAGTCGGACTCGCGCACGAAGGGTTCCTACCATTATATTCTGTTTTTAGTATTTTTTGTTATAGCGGCAACAGAAATAGATCATCTGTGAAAATTTCAACTCTCTATCACGATTCATGAGATACAGCCTGGTGACAGACAGACAGAGGAGTCTTGGTAATAGTTCCTTTTAGCCATTGGGTGCGGAACCCAAAAGAGGCACGAAAGAATACTATAGAATATTCTTCCATCATTATTGTTCAAATTATAAGTACACCTAGTACTTATAATTCATTTATATTTGGTGTAAATTGACCTAAATGTGACTATGATTGTTGGGAAATTCTATGTTGGCGTGCGTCGCGTAAGCTTTACCTTTGCTACCCGTGCAAAGCCGGGCCAGTCGCTAGTTTTTATACAAAACTAGCGACCCACCCCGGCTTCGCACGGCTATATTATGCATGTATTATACATAATAAAACATTCTCTTAAATCACTCTATCTATTAAAAAAAACCGCATCAGAATCCGTTGCGTAGTTTTAAAGATTTAAGCATACAAAGGGATATAGGGACATAGGGACAGAGAAAGCGACTTTGTTTTATACAATACTAGCGACCCGCCCCAGCTTCGCACGGCTGTATTATGCATGTATTATATCTAAAAATCTTCCTCGTTAATCACTCTATCTATTAAAAAAAGCCGCATCAAAATCCGTTGCTGAATCACTCTATCTATTAAAAAAAACCGCATCAAAATCCGTTGCGTAGTTTTAAAGATCTAAGCGTACAAAGGGAAATAGGGACGGCGAAAAGTGACTTTATTTTATACTATGTAGTGATAGTGATGTAGTGATAGTGAAGGTTTATCATTTAGGTACGTACCAATACCCAAACGGCCCAACAACAGCCACGTTTAAACTCCAGAACAATGTTACCAACTCTAATAACAGTTTTATTGGAACACCGACCAATAACAGCAAATGTTTCAACCCGTTATAGCCCGCGGTCTCCCCGCGGTCTCGGCGGAGCGCTATAAAATTTTACAAAGTGTCACATTATTATTTTACGAGTTGTAACATTTTTCACGATAACGGTTTAAAACCAATTTGTTGGAGCAGTAAAGTTGGGAAATTAAAAATGTTATGGGAAATAGAAATTAATGCGGTTTATAGAAGTTTGATTAACTTCTACAATACAGCGCTTTATTTATCTGTAGCTATAGTTTGTGGCGTTATTAGTTAAGTTCGAGCTTTTTCGGGGCAGAAATAATTATGTATTTGCTGTTGATTTTCCTAAAATAAATAAATAAATAGAATTTAATTTGCACAGCAAGTTTTGGGTTAAGTTTCCGATATAAGTTAAGTATACCTATAGGATATTCTGTGTACTTGTGCGGTTTTTTTCTGACATGAATAAAGTTATATCTATTACTATCTCAAAATTTCAAGGCCAATTTCAAATCCAAAGAGTGACCCTCTTTGGATGCGTTTTTATGCGTATTCCACCACACTATTGTGAAAAAAAATTACAGCATTAAAATTATGGGACTTTTTCAGGATAAATCCTGCTAGGAAAAAAAATGGTTGTCTGTCTGTACAGATGATAATTTTACGTGATAATGTCAGCACAAAAAAACAATGAAAAATTCTGATGTTTTTTTGTTATTCCTTTAATGTTTTTTTTTTTTACATTTTTTTTTTATATAAGTTTTCTATTCGTTACTCGTCACACCATAACACAAGCCCAGATGAGTGATATTATTATTAAATACCTACTCGTGTTTCCTAAGTTACCATGACGCGTCTGGTTATATTACTATGACGAGTGACGTCACACAATATTGCCATGACACTTTTTTGTGAATGCAGGTGTTCCATCAATTTATGAGACGTTATCACGTCAAAATAAGGAATACCAAGTAGTAGATAAGTCGACTTTCATTCCGGTGGTGGTCGTAACATAGGTTCGAATCCCGGCACCGCGGATTTTCCTTTCCAAAATTGTATGTGCCTTAAATAATATTGTTCTTACACTAAAAGAAAACATCATGATGAAACCCGCGGCTTTGTTAGCTCCAGACGTATTGACAAGTTCTTTCTTCTGCACAATACGGTCGAATTATCTGAAAAATCTGGGTGCTGGGCAAACCTACTCCATCCTCACGCAAAAAGGAACCAACTAAAAATGTTGAGTTGCTGAAATCAACCTATATAAAAGTACAAGTTTTACGGATGTAAGGTTGGCAACACTGAGGCATAATAAACACTTAAGTGTTTGTTTGAATGCAACCAGCCATATAACCAATCTGAGAGATTCTCACAAAGTAGGTACAAATACATACATGATATGATAGTATTTATAACACTTTTACTTGTTATGTGATAGTCACATAGAACAATTATCAGGAAATCAACTATGTATAGGTCATAGAACTCACAAGTGCCTCACAACACCATTTCTCTGGTATATCTGGGTTAATATTCCGTTTATGAGCATGAAATACGACTTCAGTAATAGCTTATTAGGGTTGTTTCACTACCTTTTTTAAGTCTCCTAAACCCATTTAAGGGTTCAATACCCAAAGGGTAAAACCGGGACTCTATTACTAAGACTGCAATTTCCGTCTGTCTGTCTGTAATTTTCACTGATTAAGTATTTCTGTAGTCGACAGTTATTGTAATTTTTGCGTGCATAACCACCTTGTGGTAGAAAAACATAAAATTTACTATGTAGATATAACACGTTGGTAGATGACATATAATATTACCTACCTAACCTAAATATAGGTATAATAAAACATGAAAGTAGGGCAGTTAGGTCATAGCCTGCAGGTTGCAGTTTGTTTAGCACTCGTATCTAGGCACAAGGCGCTAGGTGATATTACCTCGGTGGCTTGCCTTAATGGCGGCGACTTTATTGCTTTTACTCACGTTCAAAATATATAATAAGGGACTGTACTCATTTTTATGTTTAGACTAGTTTTACCCTTGACTTTGTCCAAGTAGTGGTTGAATTTAGAATACTTTATTAGCGGATGCCTACGCCATAGTAGCTATCTGTAATTTTAGGTCGAGCCGTTCATTGATTTGAGCTTTGACCTGATCTCATTCAGTAAACATTTTGAATTTTATTAAGCTGGGAACATATTATCGGACGCGTCCGACAGCCGTGACCGACAGCCGCGACTGCTCAGTGTGCACGGCCATTCGGACGCACTTGCAAAACAGGTGGCAGTGTGACCATTTTTAGTACATATTTACTTTTTTGATAGATTTGAGGCAAAGAGATCGATGATGCCGTAGTCGGATAATTTAGTAATACTTTCAAAAGAAAAACGGTATATAGTTTATTAGATTCGTCAGAAAATCAGTATTTTTGACAATTCAGAAAAATGGTATTCCAAAATGAATTTGGAACAGGGCTTCGTAGATTCTAGTAGATTTTATTGCACGCACAGGCCAACTTCGTCTTCTCCGTGCACACCATCCGCGGACGTTTTCGGCTGACAAAAACATCCGGCTGGCCAGATCGCTCTAGGACGTCTGAATGCTCAAGGGCGGCTCAAGGTCACGTCCGCGACTTACGTCCGATAGTGTGCACAGTTACATACATTTTCATTACACAAACCCTATTAGCCGCGGCTGTCGGACTCGTCCGAGCAATGTGTCCCCAGCTTAAAAAGCAGAAAAAAAGGTTTTTTGAACTAAGAAATAATTGTACCTAATTGAAATAATCCCTATAGACGCTAGAGAATAACTTGATGACCGCGCTACATTATTCCAGTTCAGCGATCTAATCCAGCGCTGGATTGCAACTGGAAAGATGTAAACTCACACTGGAATGCACTGGATCCAGTGAGCAATCCAGACCAGTAACTGGATTGGCGTTCTATTTTTGAATTCTTTACGACCATTCCAGCGCAACTGGAATCATGTAGACGATATCTCCAGTCTAGCGCTATTGGACTTCTGGACTGGAATAATGTAAACCGGTCATAATTATTATTGGCTTTTAATTTAAGAATAGGTACTGCTTATTTTAAAACTTTATACTAAAACCAAGAAATAATGCTCTGGATTCTATATGGAGAGGATTAGTTCTTGCTTTAGAAACTTTTTTCTACATGTGCACTCGGCTTAAAGTTCGTTTTAGTTTTACAGCTTGACAACTTTTATGCCTTCACTCTCGTTTCCAGCGGGTATAAAGAGAGATTTTCAGGTATTTTCTTTACTTATTGGAAAACGATAGATTAAAAGTAGGTAATTTTTGTAACCCTAATTTTTACACAAATGAATATCACTAAATAATATCTACATCTACCTAAATATCATCGTATTTCCTGATCCCGTAGGCAGATCGGGATATAAAGTAGCGTCGTAACACTCACAAATAATCACTAACCTAACCTAACCTATCCTTATATCAAGTTTGATGGAATTCGGTCTAGTAGTTTCGGAGCCAATTCAATGCAAACAAACAACTAATTAAATCTTTCCTCTTTATTAGTAAGTATTGATGTATAGAAATAGGCACAAATCGGCGCAATTATGATTATTGACCTAAACTTTGGTTGATAAAATTAAGGTGAAAGGGTAGTCGTAGTCGTAACGTAGTCGACTGTTTCCTCCCTGGATAATAACACTAGGACAAATATTTAACTGCCATGACTATATATGCCCCTATGTTATGGTTTTTTTCATTTTCTAATTATCATAGAAATTAAGATTAAAAAATAAAAATAAAACAAAAATAGGGGCATGGTCATGGCAGTTATAAGTTTTATGCACCAAAAATATTTGCTCTAGTGTCATTATCCAGGGAGAAAACAGTCGACTACGTTTGTAATAATTTGTATGGAAAGAGCCCCCGGTACCCTTTCCTCTTCCACAGAATTCTAGTGTTTTAAAAATATTTAATTAAGTTAATACAACCTATCTATACTTATATTATAAAAAGAGAAAAGATTTTTGTATGTTTGTAACGAATATGCTCCGAAACTACTGGACCGATTTAGATGAAACTTGGTATATATTGATTTATTGGGAGTAACATAGGCTACTTTTTATCCCGATATTCCCACGGGATCAAAAGTTATACACTATAAATACAGTGTACCAAAGCCTCCACTCTGAAATATCAATTAACTTAACTCAAACTTTACGAAGTACAAACCGAAGTTTCATCGCCAACTTAACGCTATGTTTAAATTAAGCAATCACTATCGAAGCTAAGCGTTAACTTAAACTTGTAACTTGCGAACTACGACTGTAACATAACGCCGAGGGTTTATAATTAACTCGTCCCAGGCAGTACTAACACAAATCTAAGCTCGCTCCAGATAGTAGGAAAACAAATCTAAGCTCGTCCTACTGAGCATTTCAAATATACCTATAAAAATATTTGTGTCTTGACTTTTGTAAGCATGATGACAAAAAAAAATCCATAAGTTCCATAGTTCCTTCAAGCCTTCTTCTCATTAATGGACGCGTTCCGAAGGCACACATCCTAACTCAGTTTTTAAGACGTTTCAGTGTGACTTCATAGAAGGTGAGTCCAAAAAAAAATAAAAAAAAAATCAATTTGTCTTAATTCACGCTGATTCGTTTTAGTTCAAGTGTAAACGTCTTTAAAATCAATCAGAATAGGAAGGGGTCACTCGCATAAATCAAATGTAACGCGTATCTGTAACTTCATTTAATACTTCATAATTTGAAATAGATAACCTACAAAAAGAATGTATGGGATGTCTTTTTAAGATAAAAAATGAAATCATATTTAACCGACTTTAAAAAACGAGGAAGTTCTCAATTCGTCGTGAATGTATCTTGATCTTATTCTATGAAATAGACACCATCAAAAATTCAAAAATATTAATATAACAAACTACAAACTTTGTAGAGTCCTCTTTACCCCTTCATAGGTAGATTTTTTTAAATCCTCTCTTAGTGTCCGCCTAAGACCTACGTCTGTTCCTAAGACTTTTAAGAATTGGACCCATGGGGCAAGTTAAAGCGAGACGAGATGAAGGATGAACCGAAGTTCTCGACAAGACGCTGTTTCCCGGCCGAAAGACCCTCGCACCGTGCGACTACTCACAGAGGGGATATGTATTCGAATGTTCTCCAATTCTCCAAGTATAACTAAGTTAAAGTCTAAGTTAGCGTTCACAACTTTGATTAAATACTTGTTGAGACTCACTTAGTAGGGGTTCTCATTTCCTCTGCAAATGTAATGTAATAATTAGTAAATGTACCTAATTAAATTTATTATAAAAAAAACTGGTTGCCTGTAAAGTCGGTATACGGGCGAAAGTTTTACGTGACAACAACTGTTCGAGTGGAAGGGACGCGTGCCTTTCACTTTTTATGTCTGTCTCTCTCGCTCTTAGGCGGGCTAACCATGCCCGCGTGCCTCTCACTCGCTCTCATTGTGAGCGCATAACGTCAGCGGAGCGTAACGCAGTTTCTTGAAGTGTCACCCGGCAAACCAATTTATAAAACGTTGTCACGTCAATAAATAAATTTTGCAGGACATTCCACACATCCCCATCTAGCCCGAAGCTAAGTAACTAGATATGTGTTTTGGATGCTAGACCAAGGATATATCTACTACTTAGATAGAAAGATAACTTTATTTGTACAACACAGAAAGAAACAGAACACGATAAACACAAAGTAAAGTAATAGCTAGAAAGTATAAGTTGCACAAATGGGCGGCCTTATCGCTGAAAGCGATTTCTTCCAGGCAACCTTTGGATGGAAAAGAACTGATTCACCTTTTATGGTATAGGTTGTGAATAACTTAACTTATAATAGGTGATAATATAAAATATTTACATAATTATGGTTTTTAAATATTAAATTACATATAATACATTTCAAATAATTATATGCATAGATACATACAAATAAGTACATAGATACATGTATACATACATAAATAATACAGGAATATATACGGAAATTATACAGTACTGAGGTAGTGATCAGTTACAACAGCTTTGAAAATGGGAAGGGACTTAGCAGATCGGATGGGTTGAGGCAGGAAATTCCAGAGGATGACAGAGTGAAAAGAAAAGGATTTATTGTAGAAAGTAGAGTTGGAAAGAGGAGCTTGAAGGAGAAGGGATTCTGTTGAACGGAGTTGTCGTGAATGGGCGTCACTCAGGAACTTGAAACGTTCTCTGAGGTAGTGAGGAGAGGAGGGAGCGAATAGGACTTTATAGAGAAAGCAAAGAATATGAACATTCCTTACATACTATACTTATATACTATAATCATCTCAATCGGTTGATTTAATAATCGGTGAACATACATAAAAAATGGTAGTCTGTAAAGTCGGTTTACGGAACGTGACAAACACGTCACACTTTTTTGTGAATGCAGATGTTCGTCAATTTATTAGACGTTATCACGTCAAAATATACAACGAATTGAGAGCCTCCTCCTTTATTGAAGTCGGTTAAAATAGTATAGAAATAGACGAATTATTTTTACCAAGATAGTTCATTGTTTGACCACTATCACACCTAGCTGATGGTAAGTGACGATGCGGCCTAAGATGTAACACGCCTTCCTAGAAGATACCTATTCACTCGCGTCTTTAAGACACACAAATTGTACACGTCAGGAAAGACAGACGCAGGCAACCGATTCCATTCCCTTGCTGTATGAAAAGGAATGACGAACAAAACGCTTAGTTCGGATGTTTGTGTGCTTAGTGCGGATGTAAATGGACTGAAACTTTAGAATAGAATAGAATATCATTTATTGTTCTATCTGTGTACATAAAGATCTTACAAATAATATGGTTCCAACAGATTACTCATTTCGAGCATACAATATTAAAAACATAGATGCTTAAAATTTAAGAAAATAAATAAATGAATTCTGTTTCAGATTGACAAAAAAGCAAATATTTATCTAATAAATTAAATTAAATAAATCTTTATTCAGGCAACTATAGACCCTAATACAGAGTTTCATATTATTCCAATTTTTTGTACATAAAACAAAATAAATCAATCAAATCCTTCAATTATACGGGATAAAACAACAATACAAACAAAACAAATCAAATTACAGAAATCAATTATGTCAATCAGAATAAAATTAAATAAAATGTCCATTTGGTAAAGTCAAAGTCATTAGTATAAAGACCACATAAAATCGTCTTAAAACTAAGTTAGGAAGTAAATAAAATGACCTGTTTTTAAGTACTTAGATTTTGCTATTTTTACGAAATATTTAGGTGGTCGTAATTACCTAGAGGTAGGTACCTTTTATATACAAAAAAAAGTATATAAAAGTATTCTATATATAAAAGTATAGTATGTGACAGCCATTACACAAGCCTAGTTGCTTAGCTTAGGGCTAGATGGCCACTGTGTGAAAGTGTCACACAATAATATTTTTAAATAGAGAACCTCATTTTTTTGCTGTCGGTTAAAAATGTATGAGTACGAATGACAAAAGTGATCAAAGATGAACAACAAGCGTTTGTTGATGGAATGTGATTTCTCTTGGGCACGAGCGTTGGGCGGGCGGCGCGGCGGCTCCCTGGGCGGCTGGAGGCTGCCTTTTCATGATTGACCTCTTGCATTCTTTAACAGCCGCACTGCCGCCCGCGCCCTAACGTAGTGTTACTATCACTTTTGATTTTTTTAGGATAACTACAATAAATTATGTTAGCCTATTCTTAGTCTGAATGACCTTTGTTTAAAAAAAATAAACTGTTTTTCATCCTACTTCCTTCCTACTTATCCTACTAATAATATTATAAATGTGAAAGTTGGTGTGTGTGTGTTTGTGTGCGTGTGTATGTATGTTTGTTACTCCTTCACGCAAAAACTACTGGACCGATTGCGATGAAAATAGGTATCTAGATAGCTGGAGACCTGGATTAACACATAGGCTACTTTTTATCCCGATATTCCCGCGGTATCGGGACTTAAGCGGGCGAAACCGCGGGGCGCAGCTAGTTACTTTACATAACCTCAAAATTTTCATATTTTTTTCGAATTTCCAAAAGTCGTAGAATAAAAGTTGTTTGTTAAGGTACACAGAAGTAGCCCTCAACGGATTGCTAGTATAATTACCAATAACCCTGTAGGCAAAGGCCTACCTAACATTTTTCCAAGCATTTCGAAAAGCATAAATAAAGTTATTTTTAAATAACATATTTCGCTATTTCCTTTAATTTTCCATGGTATGTTTGTTTTCAGGGATTAATCATCATCAGCAACACTTTCGATTGATACAAAAATATAGGGTGATTATTTTTTTTAAAAAATAAGTGGTTCGATTCTAGGATAACGACATTTTGAAAATTTTGATGATGCAGTTTTAGTTTTTGTCATAATCGGGCACGCAACTCCTTTCAGAAAAACAACTGTTTTTTTAATAACCAATCTTCAGTTTAAATGGAATCGATTTTTAAAAGTAGTATTAGTAAACTCCAAAAATAGTTTTTAAATTAAAATCAATCTCAATGTATTCGCATATCGAATTTCATAGAAATCGGTTAAAACGTTTCAGATCCTTTTCATTACTAACAACGACATACTAAAAATATCAAATTTTGCAAAAAAGTTCTCCCTGAAAATGTCTCCGGAACAGTTAGCCGTGTGGTCTCTCTACTTACGTGCCAGTTTTCACACGTAAAAAAATCTTTTCACCGATTTATGTACGCCACGGTTTATTACGGAAGATAACCTACATTCCAACATTTGCATATATCTACCTACCTACCTACCTACGAGCTACAATTTGCGTATTAAATTTTAAAAATGTGGGAGAATTTTTTGTAATCATGCAAAAATATAACTTTTTGTACAATCAACGGTCAAAGTCTCTGCCCACCGTAACGTTTACAATCCTGTGCAGCACTATTTGAACATTATAACAACTTAACCTGTGAATCGAACCCACGTCACATGAGTAGAGATGACCAGAGGCTAAGGTTGTTCGGAGCTGTCAAAATAAATACGTAATTGTGACGTAATCATGTAGGGTTGGCACAGGTGGATTATATTAAATAAAAAAAACTTGAGAGGTGTCAAGGCACACCCGGATAGAACGAAGTTCCTTTCGATTAATTAGTTAAGGAGTTGTAATAAATTAATGTTTTTCGTTTTTTTATATCTACTTTTATTTGTAAATAATCGTCGCGACACCACACTGTTCAATGCGAAATAGAAAGACGAAACGAAAATAACTGGCTTTCTTTCTATGCAAAACGTGTCGTTACATCTTTTGGTCTTAACTTTTTCCGTCTCTTTTTTCGCAACGCAAGATAAGGAACTTCGCTCCAAAAAAATGTGTAAACTAAGTATCAGTGTCTTTTATTATGGGCGTTTATTTTAACGCGGTAACAATGTAATCTGAATTGATGATTAATCTATACTTAATAATATTATAAAGCTGAAGAGTTTGTTTGTTTGAACTAAGGAACTACTGGTTCGAATTGAAAAAATATTTTTGTGTTGGTCAGTCCATTTTTCTAGAAGGCTACTTTTTATTTTGATATTTCCACGGGATCGAGACTTACGCGAGTAAAACCGCGGGGTGCAGCTAGTAGATAAATAAATGAATGATGATCATAATACCTTAATCAGAAATTTTTATGGCTTACCGGGAAACTTTGATGTCACAGAATTGAACGTTAAATAGATAAACGTTGACATACTAGAATTCACAAGTAGTATGCTATACATACCTACATATAACTATGCTTTCCGTCGTGTCTAGTCACTATAACACAAGCCTAGTTGCTTAGGCTGGAGCGTTCACTCACTAAATCGTTTCTATTCTTCCTCCCTCCCTCTCTATAAAAGAAAATCTTCTATCCGTGGTCTAGTCACGATAGCACAAGCCTAGCTGCTTAGGTTGGGGCACTCACACACTCAATTCCCACTCAGTAAAGGTACATATTTAATATTTATAACTATTATATCTGTCGCGTCTAGTCACTATAACACAAGCCTAGTTGCTTAGACTGGAGCACACGCTCACTCACTCACTCAATCGTTCCCACCCTTCCTTCGAAAGAAAGAAAATTATTTAAGTCTTCTATTTCGTCACTCGTCACCATAACACAAGAATGGTCCACACTCACTCCCTCCCTACTTAAGACCAAATTAATAACACTATATTTTATTAAACAATATGAAACAAACATGCGACGCGTGATGTTTACCGCTCGCATGCGAGTGTGACAGCCCTGAACTTGGGCACTGGCCGAGCCAGTATAGACCGGTTTCTCTCCGTACGTGACGTGCCGCCAGTGCTCAGGCACACACGCGCGTCAAGCTTGTAGTAGTGGACTTGTTATAGAGCCTTGTATGACACATTAGTCTCTGGTTGTATTATTTACTCATGTGCCCACGTCGCGTCGGTTGGTGTAGCGGGTGGCGGCTTATACCACTCACACAACTAAATACATAGCTAACCTGATAAAAATAATAATCACACTGAGTACTTTTAATTCAAGTAGGTATTTAAGTTTGTGTGTGTAACGTCTAATAAAAGAAGGTCGTAACTCCAATACTTGTTGATAGTATTATTGTAGCAAACTGATCATTTACTTATGACCCATACTGTACATAAGGCCAGTGCAGGCACAAAATGAAAAGTCGGAAGAGTTCTAATTTAAAATCGCTGCAAGCGAACCCAAAAAGTTGCGAAAATGCTTATCTCTTAGAAGCCTACGAAGCTTATTGAGACGCACGGACTTAACTAGTGATGCAAAGCGGAAAGTAGCTATGTTGAGCAGAGCGGAGTGGTGCAAAGCGGAAAGTAGCGATGTTGAGCAGAGCGGAGTGATGCAAAGCAGAAAGTAGCGATGTAAAGCGGAGTGGAGTGATGCAAAGCAAATCGCCTCTACCAGATGCTCTACGACTTTGCAACGCCGTTAATTTTCTTTGAGATAGCAAACAAACTTTAAAGGACACATTATAAAGTACAAGCTGTCCGGCAAACGTTCTTTTGCCATTTAAAAAAAATGTGATAAATGAAGAACCGCTCGACCGATTTTGAGCAAACTTCATATAAAGTTCGGAATACTTAGTAGATGGTTTATATTATAAACCATCTACTAAGTATTCCGAAAACATTTGGTTTGGATAGGTGAGCCCGTTTTTGAGTTATACAATTACAACGAAAAGTGACATTGATTTATATACAGAGTTATTGGAAATTATACTAGCAAGCCGTTGAGGGCTACTTCTGTGCACCTTAACAAACAACTTTTGTTTTACGACTTTTGGAAATTCGAACATTTTTTCGAAAATTTTGAGGTTAGGTTTATCTGATCAGCTGTTGCTTACACGGAGAGGTCATTAACCTTAAAATTTTACTTATTTTTTAAGTTTTATCTACTGTTCTTAGCCTAAATGACCTTTGTTTAAAAAAATCAGCTGTTTTTCGAAATTGCATAACCTCAAAATTTCCATATTTTTTTTGAATTTCGAAAAGTCGTAGAACAAAAGTTGTTTGTAAAGGTGCACAGAAGAAGCCCTCAACGGCTTGCTAGTATAATTTCCGATAACCCTGTATATTAGGGAAGATGAACTTTAATACATTTTATAATGTGTTTTAGACAGTGTAGAGCTGGATTAGATGCGGAAAAACAAATGACAGGCTGTGACAAACAAAACACGAATGGCCGACTGTGAGTCTCTGACCTAATTCCATTGACCTCAAACAAAAACAAAACAATTTTCAATGAGTCTCCAAACAAACAAATACACCATGAATATTCCACCCATGGCTAAACCCTTGTTGTACCTATAGCATTCATTTACACACTTTATACTCCATCTACTACGTATACTAAGCAGAGTTTGCGCGGCATTTTAACAATAAACTTATTTAGTAGATAAGCTTTTTTTGTGATCAAGATTACAATTATTTTTGAAATGGAGCAATTGGGATTGTCCAAATTTTCTGACCTATGTTTTTATATTATTTTCCGTAAATATGGACTAATTTAAGATATTAATTTGAATGTTATTGAGATTTTCTCATTAGTTCTTTTATAACACATTTTTGAATATTTCTAAACTTTTAAACGTGGTGACGTCACCAATGACGTAATATCTATGTCTTCCATTGCGCTTTGTGTAAAAAAACTGTGTCCATGTTTATTAGTTGGCTGTCATTTGTTTTTTTTAAAATGAGGTATGGCAAAATGACATGTCGATTTCGTCATAACGCCTATCTATGGTGACTAGTGACGTCATCAGAGTGCAAGTGAAGGTCAAACATATTTAATCGAAAATATGCTACATCAACGATTTTTGATTTTTTAAATGTTTATCTACAATGTAGAAGAAGTCTATTTCTCTAAATGGTTTTGTAATTTCAATTGAAAAAAAAATAAACAATCCCAATTAAAGTCATGTCACTATATTCTTTAGTCATGTCCATGGGTCATACTCAGACTCGGGCAACTGATTCAATTCCCTTTGCGTATTGAGGGTCGTAGCACATATATCAACTTGGAAAAGGATCGTCACCGTATCGCCTCGCACTTACGTTAGGCCGTCAACCTAACGTAAGCGCGATGCCAAGCGATCAGCAACTCCGAATCAACTCGGCTATGGCTAGGGCCCGAGCGGAGTGCGCGTGGTTCCCGCGTACCTCCTGAGGAGATATGGAGCTTTCCGTATGAAGACGGGGTCTTTCTGAGACCAGCGCTGTTGGGGCCGTAGAAGAATGCTCGCGCCTCCCTACGTCCCCAACATCAAAGCGCGAGAGGAACCGGTAGAGTTTTAGTGGGTAAACCCCTGGCTGCCCAACATCTGAAGCCAGGGGGAGCCCCACACATCCCCGTTACCCCTCCCCCGGGAGTAACCGGACGGTGTATAACACTGCATTTCTCCACCCAAAAAAAAAAAGGCTACGGCTAGGCGGGGCGCTGCCGCGCTGTTAGTCAGTATCCGAACGTGAAGTGTAGACGAAGAAACGCAAGCTAGGGTACGTAGAGTCGTAATATAACGTACGGTGAGACGTAGCGCGGGTACGGCAAGTCGACCACGCACCGTACCGCGGTTCGTGAGCTTGTCCCGAGGCGAGGCAATTACGTTACGATTCCGATTAGTGTGCGTTGCAGTACGGAGTTTCATACAAATAATACTGAACTGCTCGAGTTGATACGTTTACGTTCCGTTTACGAGTTGATATGTGTGCTATGACCCTTAGACGGACTCTAACACATAAGGTGATTTATATACGCAATAAGAGCAGTCTTGTTTTATACCCTCACGTGGCAAGTTTTATGTGTTGTCCGCCTGCAAGTTATGAGTGTCATGCGCCATTTTGGAAAAAAAGGTAGCTTATAGTTGTCGTTTAATTAAAAATTGAAACAGCTTTTTTATTGCTCTACAGAAAAGTGGAATGTTAATAGATTTGTTTGTCATTTTTGTGATGGTATTTCCGTTTCGAGTAAGTACCTGTTTTCATTTGAATAGTTTGTTTCATGACATTTGACGTATTTATAACTTTAACATATTATAACTTTTTCAGTGACTTAAAAATTAAAAATGTTCCCATATCTTTTTATAGTGTTGACTCAGGATCTTGATTTTATACACCTAATAGGGACTATAGACTTGGTTACATATCATAATAACTAAGTTCAATATTACTATGTTCGAAATAACTACGGCATAATACCTACTGTTTAAAATACCTAATGGTTGTTTCACATATTTTTGTAATAACTAATGAACGAAATAACTAATGTACGAAACAACTACGATTAATTGAACTATGTTCATTATAACTATGTTCGAAATAACTACAGTCATAATACCTACTGTTTAAAATACCTAATGGACGAAACGCCTACGGTTAATGTAACTACAATAAATTCACCTACGGTTTATTCAACTACAATTAGTTCATTTATGGTTTTCACCGACGGTTTAAAAAAAAAACATAAAAAAACCAAGTGAAATAGATATAATTCGTTTCTAGCACTTCTAACATAAACCTAACCTATCCATGTCGGTTCTGGGTAGGGAGTTTTCCGGGTCTTTATATATTGCCCCGATTTTTACCTATTTGACTTGGTTAGGGCAGCATATAAAGGTCCACCCGGAAAACTCCCTACCCAGAACCGACATGGATAGGTTAGGTTTAAGTTAGAACTACGACCACAACGCACGAGCCGAGCGAGCGAAGCGAGCGGTGCCGCGGTAGCGGCCGGCGAGTGCTAGAAACGAATTCTACCTATTTCACTTGGTTAGGGAGCGTGTATTTTATTAATTTGATTTTTTTTAAACCGTAGGTGTTTCGTACATTAGATCAATCGTTCGTGAGCTCAATTAATTTTATTTGAATCAAACTTAGGTATATTAAACAGTAGTTGAATCGACCGTTAGGTATTATGAACATATGTGAATTGACCGTAGGTAATTATTTCGAACATAGTTATATTGAACTTAGTTATTATAATGTGTTGCCGAATCGACCGTTAGGTATTATGAACTTATGTGAATCGACCGTAGTTATTTCGAACATAGTTATAATGAACTTAGTTATTATGATATGTAACCATAGACTTCAGTATTTGGTATAAACAACTTGCTAGGTCCACCTGTTCCTGAAAAAACTGGTGGTGACACATGGACGGACAGATAGACGGACAGACGGGCAAGAAAATTATCTTATAAGAGTTCCTTTTTTAACTTTTGAGGTACGGAACCCTAATAAATAGAAGAATTTATTTATACAAAAAAATGTTAGAGGTGACGCTGCGATTAAGATGTAGAAATCTTACCTAGAAGATACTTCTCTCGCGACTTTAATACCAAATTGTACACGTCAGGAAAGACATACTGATTCCTTTCCCTTGCTGTACGAATAAGGAAAAAAGAAATAAAACGCTTAGTGCATCAAATACTGATATTAATTTAATTTTAGTGAGCAAGTAAGTATCATTCACCTTAAAACAAACGCGTTGGAAGCATTTAATAAAGCGTTGACAGTTATTCGTCGTGAAAATACTGAATAGGTGGTACCCACCATCGAAATGCTTCATAAAGAGAATCTTGAATGATAATTTACTGAATTATTCATACGTCAGCTTATCTGGTTTATGTAAAACACCTCCGATGGGCGGAGGCGTAGAGATTCTAAACAATATCAAATAATTTATGGGTATTTCGACCTACTTGCTCGCCAAATTTGGAAAAAGAAGATTAAAAAAAACACCTTAAATAATGAAATCTATATTCCCCCTAAGGGGATTATATTTTCCTATATTTAGCATCCCCTATATTTATTTATTTTATGTCACCTGTCTAAGAACAGTTGGACTAATGAGACAAATCTAACAATACTTAATTAAAGAAATCCATCAAGTAGTTTGTAAGATATGAGGGAATAAAGAATATTGCAAACATACAAGATAGACGCAAAAAGCATCATAACCCTTTCCTTGCAGTCGGGTAATAAAAAATGCAAGTTTCAGTTGTGAATGAACCGTCAATTATTGTTAATTACTCTCTAAGGTGCAGCGCGGGACGACCTCCGACTAGATGGAAGTCGTTGGATGCAGAGAGCAAGCGACCGATCGCTCTGGAAGTCATTGGCCTATGTTCAGCAGTGGACGTGTTGTTGCTGATATGATGATGATGATGACTCTCTAAGGCATAGTTTCAAAGCCTAATAAAGAATTAGAAGTGGGGAATTCAATTCTAGAAGCGCGTTTCTCAGGTACCGAATGTGAGTTTTGGAATTGTACAACTCGGTCATTTTAACGACAAACTTTAAAAAATATATAATTTGAAAGTTACTACGTAATCATCTTTGCTAAATAAAAGTATTCCGTGAAATAATGAAAATTATGCAGAGGTAATAGATTGGGTAAATTACAAAAAATGTATAAAATTTTCTGTATGCAAAAGCCCCAGGAACTGAGGCGAAGAATTATATGAAATTGAATATAAAAGCGAGGCAGGTATTCGGTTATTTAGAAGGAAGATCATTTTGAAGTTTCGACTGTTTCAATGTAAAGACAATGCCTTTGCTTAATATAGAATACTAGCGACCCATCCCGGCTTCGCACGGCTATATTATGCATGTATTATACATATAAACCTTCCTCTTGAATCACTCTATCTATTAAAAAAACCGCATCAAAATCCGTTGCGTAGTTTTAAAGATTTAAGCATACATAGGGATATAGGGACATAGGGACATATGGACAGAAAAAGCGACTTTGTTTTATACTATGTAGTGATATAGTGAATAGGGGTAATATTTCATTTAAGGTAAGCCGATAAAACAAAAATAGCAACAAAAAATATTTTTGAGTGGCGCCTAAAGCTGGCGGCTTCTTGTCTCAACGAGTCAGTCCCGCTATTTAGCGACGGAATGCTGCCAGCATTTTGGTGATAGTGCCATGAGGTTTTAAGTTTGATTATAAGTTGTTTTGAATAACACCAAACAAAGGAAAGTTGCTTATTTAGGACAACTTTTGAGGAATCCGAGATATGAACTCCTACAATTTAAAATGATGGGAAAAGTTGCTGGAAAAAGGAAAATCGGTCGTAGGAAAAAATCATGGTTGCGGAAGAGTGGACAGGGATAGCGAATGATCGTGAGAGATCGGATCAAATATTCTGAGCTGACTGCCAACCTTTACTAGTTGGAGAGGAACCCTGAAAAGAAGATAAAGTAGTTTTTGATTTTGAAAAATCCGGCCATAATTTAATGCAAAATATACCTTGATACTGGCTATATGCAAGCCGTGCAAAGCCATAGTTAATTTAAAAAAAAAAACAGATTTACTTTCGTTTTTATTATTAGGAGAGCTGTACCACTAAACCACAGCTTCGTCTTCGTACAGCGAGGCAGAGATTTAAATCTTAAAGCATGAAAGCTTCGTAAAGCCTTGATTAAATTAGGTTTGATGAATTCTCCATTACGACTAAATTTAAGATCTAAAGAGATACGTACTTAGTAAAATTACAATATCACTAGCTGTGCATCGTGGTTTCACTTCTGTTAAAAGTTACAAAGTCTTTCTAAAATAATTATCTGAGGATAACCCCTGAACAAAACTTAATCTAAATTTAAATTATTTAGACAAACACTCATGTGGACAAACATTTAAAAAAATGTAGCATATATTGACGTATAAAATACTGCGCTCTGCTGTTTCACCCGCGTAACTCCCGATCCCGTGGGAATATCGGGATAAATAAGATGTAAGCTATCCTATCTTTCAAGTTGGATCAAACTGCACACGGTGTGAAAATTTGATTAAAATCGGTTAAGTAGTTTAGGAGTCCATCGCGTACAAACAACGTGACACGTAATTTATATATATTAGAATTATCCTATGAAAACCGAAGGTTTGTTATTCAAAAAGTGCGAACAAAGTGTTACTTTAAGGGCAGTATTGGTCACTTTGCGGTGCACTTATTAAGATCCGCTCATAAGTGCACCTTAAAGTGGGTTAATATTAGTTTAGATGTAGAAAACTGTTTGCTCGAGACTTCAAAGGTCGTCAAATGCACATGCATTTATTTAATTCTGCTACATATAAAAGCAACATTAAACATTTCTTACAAAAGTCAAGTAGAAACATAAATCAGAACCATTTCCTTTGAGTTCACTGTTTCTGTGAATTATTTCTTCCTTTCTCTGTATATAAGAGTGGGTTGTACAGACAGCAACAAAAGCATAATGAACGAAATTACTACCCTAGGATTGTTCGTGAAGCGCTTGAAATCAAGAAATATGATCATTTGATCATTTCAAACGGGAAAGTTGATACAAGCTTTCATCTTCCGGTAATAAATATGTGCAAATATAGCTCTGGATATTTCCAGATATAATATGCGATTAAGACCCGGTAAAATAATATAGGGTAATTGGTAATTATACTAGCAAGCCGTTGAGGGCTACTTATGTGCACCTTGAAAAACAACTTTTGTTCTACGACTTTTGGAAATTCGAAGAAAAAAATGAAAATTTTGAGGTTAAGTAAATTCGAAAAACAGCTGATTTTTTAAAACAAAGGTCATTGAGACTAAGAGCAGTAGATAAAACTTAAAAAAACTAGAAACTAAGTTTCTCAATTTATGTAATAGATGGCAGTATAAGTTAAACAAAAAGACTAACACAAATAAAATCTCATCTGTCGCGTCAAATCTCATCTGTCGCGTCAAAATCTGTCGCATCAAAATCTGTCGCGAAAACGGCTGAAAATGCTCACCCACAAAAGTGCCCAACGCGCCATAAGAAGTTTTCACTTCAATAAGTAAAATTTTAAGGTTAATGACCTCTCCGTGTGAGAAACAGCTGATTTTCAGGTAAACTTAAACTCAAAATTTTCAATAAAATGTTCGAATTTACAAAAGTTGTGTGTTTAAGCGCACAGAAGTAGCCCTCAATGGCTTGCTACTATAATTATCAATAACCGTGTAAAGGTAAGTTAAAAAAATTGAGATTTTTTTTGACATGTAAAATCTTTAAAATCGTCAAGAGTACGTACAGCACGGTCACTAGAAGAAGATATAAAATACTATTAAACAAAAATAAATAATAATTTTCTCATACTTTTGTTGTTGACGGTACAAGTAGAGCTATTGTTTGAGAGGTTTAAGAACTAAGTAGTGAATTGTAACTCAAGTTCCGGTTTATGAAGAGCTTTTTAATTAACATTTTCAGTTTGGTTCCTTAATTTTTTAAATTGAAAACTATACAATATTTGTTATTATTTTTTTGTTAATTTTCCAAAATGCCTACGTCATAACAGCGATCTGCTTAGTTTGATCCGTCCATATTGTTTTGAGCTGTTTTTTGAAATTTCATATCAGTCAGGATTTAGAATTTACTAAATTTTTTTTCTTTGCTTCCCAATTACAGACTTTTTTTCCTCTCTTCTTTATAAATATAGATGAGTAGTTATTACAGTATATTTACTGTACAAAATATTTAATACTCTCTGTACATATTTCAAAAATTAATAAAAATAAATTGTTCGCTTTCAAAATCAAGTTTAAGTAACACAGTCAAAGTTGATCATGTCACATGTCTGAAGTTTGAATTCGTATAAATTCAAACTTCAAACATGATCACAATCGATAAAAACTTAACTAGACTAAAAATTATACCAATTAAAAATATTTCTATCAAGTTGGTTCGTATGCAGACTAAAATGTTTAGAGGAAGCATCTGTCCATATGTATAGCAGCTCACATTACCTGCGTCTAAAACACGAAAATTCGGTTGATGCTAACGGATTCTCAACGGACCCCTGTCAAGAAGTATCTCACGATCGTCACCCCTGGACTAGGGGGGGACGATAAGCGATAATCACTACATAGTATAAAACAAAGTCGCTTTCTCTGTCCCTATATCCCTTTGTATGCTTAAATCTTTAAAACTACGCAACGGATTTAGATGCGGTTTTTTTAATAGATAGAGTGATTCAAGAGGAAGGTTTATATGTATAATACATGCATAATATAGCCATGCAAAGCCGTGGCGGGTCGGTAGTTTAAAATAAGTTGGAAACGTCTCGCGGACTCCCTATGCTCCCCCAGGGGAGACGTTTAGCGCTTATTTAATTTTGTTTACATTTAAAAAAAAACATGGTAACTCATCTATCCTATAAATAAATGCTATAATTTTGTAATTTATCTCGAATTTATCTATTTATCTCACTGCATAGTATAAAACAAAGTCGCTTTCTCTGTGCCTATGTCCCTATATCCCTATGTATGCTTAAATCTTTAAAACTACGCAACGGATTTTGATGCGGTTTTTTCTAATAGATAGAGTGATTCAAGAAGAAGGTTTATATGTATAATACATGCATAATATAGCCGTGCGAAGCCGGGGCGGGTCGCTAGTAATAACATAAGTTAAATCATAGCACGCCATGTCTTTTCATGATTCAACAAAATCTAACGTTTAAAAAGATTACAAATCACTAATTTTATCTCCTAGATCCTTCTTCCATAAAATGTGCAAATAATATACAAACGTACATTCAGTCATTGATGTAGATAAATCTACCCTCCCTCGCTACCCTCGGGGGTGGAAAGGGGGGGAGACAAATCAAATAATATAAAACAGGTCATTGCTTTTCAGGTGATAGGGTGGCCAGGGGATAGGTTATTATAGGATTCTATCCACATTCTATCTATAAAATGTATTTGGACGGTTTGTATTACGAAAGGGGATTTGTTCTAAACAAACAACTTTTTGAAAATTCGCACATTTTTTTCGAAACTTTTAAAACAACCCACCCATTCTTCAATTCTTGTCCATACAAAGGTTGCCTGGAAGAGATCGCTTTTAGCGATAAGGCCGCCCATCGTGCCATATTATTTTTTTCATTTTAGCTTTTATAATTTTCTAATTTTTATTTAAGTAACTTAATATTTTTTTTGTACTTTGTTAGAATTTTGTGTTTTGTTTTTATGGTGCAATAAAGTGTGTATCTATCTATCTTTTCAGAAAGCGACTTTGTTTTATACTATGTAGTCATGATCTGTCCATCTGTGACGTCATCGAAGTAAAATGCACATTTTGATCGCATTAAGTTACAAAATTGCTTACTTGCTTAATCTAAACTTCTACACTAATATTATAAAAAGGAAAGATTTGATTGTTTGTTTGAATTGAATAGGCCCCGAAACTACTAAACCGATTTAGATGAAACTTGGTAGGAGGATACATTGATTCATTGACAGTAACATAGTGTACTTTTTATCCCGATATTTTCACAGGATCGGGAGTAACAAGGGCGACATCGCGGATATACAATATTTTCAACTCACTATCTCTAGCCGTTCCCGAGAAAAAGTCTTGACAGAACGACCACTGAATGATCCAATAAGGATACCATCTTTTCCCTTAGAAATATGGAACCTTATAAGATTCTTTCACGATTTATTACCATGTATCAAAACAACCCCACTTATGATTGTGCTTTAGAAAATATCCAGCGTTTCCTCTGAAGCCTATTCACCCTTAAGGTGAAAGGGTACCTGCGCTCTCTCCATACAAACGTAGTCGACTGTTTCCTCCATGGATAATGACACTAGCACAAATATTTTTGTGCCATAAAACCTATAACTGTCATGAATATGCCCCTATGTTTTGGTTTTTTTCATTTTCTAATTATCATAGAAATTAAGATTTAAAAAAATAAAAAACTAAAAAAAAACAAAACATAGGGGCATGGTCATGGCAGTTATAAGTTTTATGCACCAAAAATATTTGCTCTAGTGTCATTATCCAGGGAGAAAACAGTCGACTACGTTTGTAATAATTTGTATGGAAAGAGCCCCCGGTACCCTTTCCTCTTAAGATCTTCGTGAACGATAAAGGACTTGTATTTGTAACAATGAATTCTATATATCTGTTGATATAAAATGTTAAGGGTCGGTTTCATTGAAACGAGCAATAGAGGAGTTTTAAACCGACTTCAAATAAAATGTTATGCAAAAAAATATATATACGCGTCGACTTGTAAACCTCCGTTTTTTCTTCGGTTAAAAAGGAGAAGGTTTTCAATTCGTCGCATATAATAAACACCTATAGGTACCTACATCTATCTGAAATTGATTAAAAATTAAAATTATTCTATCTATAAAATAATTAGTGCATCTATAAAAATCAAGCAGCCAAACTTCGGACTGGACGCAATTTTTTTAAACTATCGTTTATCTTGGTGCAGTTAATTTAGTATTATAAATTTTTACAATGTCATAGGCATAAACATACTTATCTTTTACTATCCTACGTAAGCACCCCTTTAGGTACGTACTTGAAATATTTTCGACCGAATTTGGGCTCGAAGTAGGTTTAAATATTTTCGCTTCCATTTACGCAAGTCGCGCAAAGCTAATTTTGAAAAAGTATTAACAAATATATAAATATACAGTCATAATGAGAATCTCCTTCTTTTTATTTTTAAGTCGGTTAAAAAGCAGTTAAGCCGCAGACCTCACAAACCTATTACACATAAAATATTTTCCACAAACGATCGTCACAATCAAACCTCACCTTAACCAAACAAGCCGAAAAGAAAAATAGCGAAACGGAAAAGGAAATAGGAGTTCATATTTTACGAATTTTCGATCTAAATTCGTTGAAAGCATTGTTATTCTCTTTACATCTGGTGCTTTGATTTTGATGAGGTAAATGTGGTGAGTTGAGGCACGATGAGGCGCCAGTAACCTCAGGGTTACTTTGACCGGGGATTTCCTTCATTTGCATGCGACGTGGCTTGAATTTAGAAAGGCTTTAGGCTTCGTTTTGGGGCTAAATTGGTTAGCTATGGATTTTGAACTGTGGAAATTGCATTTTAGCTAATAGTCTCGATCTTGTGGCAATATCCGAATGTAGCTAATATTATAAATCCGAAAGTTTGGTTATTTATTTCTTTGTTGATTCCCTTTTCACTGTCAAACGACTAAAAGACCGATTTGGATAAATATGAGCATATTGCAGGACATTCCACACATTGCTATCTAGCCCCAAGCTGAGTAACTAGACTTGTGTTATGGGTGCTAGACAACGGATATACTACTACTACTATTTCAACTTAAGAAATAAGGATGAACTGACCGTGCCCGGTAGGTAGTAGGCTCCGGAAAATAAACAGGTCGTTTAATAGTACATGTGTGCTCTATTATAATAAATTACCTAAAGAGGTATATGACATGTCCATTAACAGGTTCAAAACTTTTATAAAGCATAGATTGTGCAGTAAGGCGTACTATGATACTTCGTCTTACCTTAATGATAAGAACCCATGGACGTGACTTTAGTTGCTCCATTTCAAATAATACTTTCAAATATTTGTAATATTGAACATTGTGAGCGTGATCACATGAAAAAAAAAACCCCATGAGTTTCTTGTGTCTTCTTCTCATTGGTGGGCGCGTTCCGAAGGCACACATCCTAACTTAGTTTTTAAGACGTTTTTATGTGGTCTATATACTTTTAAGGTATTATGCATTCAAAAAAATAAAGATTTTTGACTTTTGACTTTTGACTACTTATATACTTTTTCTTTTGTACATATATACTTATAATATAAAGAAACAACCAGACCACAGACAAATATCTAAGCATTAATACATGTCTGAGGCGGGAATCGAACCCGCAACCCTGTGTTTGGCAGTCCGGCATGGTGACCATTGTGCCAACTGGGTCGTCAAAAAAATGGAAAATAATATAGAATACTTTTGATCCCGACATTCCGGCGCAGCAAGTCTTTCAAAAATATAAAAAATTCAAAGTCCTGAATGACTGACAACACATAGGCCAAAGTCAAAATTCTTTATTCATTTGGATTAATTTACATGATATTACATTGAAACGTTTAAACAACTAAGAATGTGCGCCTTCGGAGAAAATAATACTTAGCATTTTTTTTTCTTTAAAACAAAAAATATTCGGTTAGTAATGTATTCTATCTACTTATCCATTTATAAGTTTAACATTTTTTATTTGTATTAGTATCCTTCAACGAATTTATTAAGTTTGGTTGATGGCTGCGCTAAAAAAAACAGACGGCCACTCTCCCTAGCCAAAGTTTTAATGTCCTTTTTTGAGAGTGTGTTCGTTGTAAGGTGTAGTGTAGATTATCCTATTATTATTCCAATATTTAAAAAAAAAAGAATGTTGGAAAGTAAATTAATCCTACTAATATTATAAACGTGAAAGTTTGTATGTATGGATGTTTGTTCCTCTTTAACGCAAAAACAGATGTCAAAGTGACAGATGTCAAAGTGACAGATGTCAAAGTGACAGATGTCAAAGTGACAGATGTCAAAGTGACAGATGTCAAAGTGACAGATGTCAAAGTGACAGACGTCAAAGTGACAGACGTCAAAGTGACAGACGTCAAAGTGACAGATGTCAAAGTGACAGATGTCAAAGTGACAGATGTGTGTCAATTTGACATCTGTCAAAGTGACAGATGTGTGTCAATTTGACATCTGTCAAAGTGACAGATGTGTGTCAATTTGACATCTGTGAAATTGCTCAGCGTTTTTCGTCATATATTTTCACTGGATCGGGACCAACGCGGGTGAAACCGTGGGGCGCAGCTAGTTATTATATATTTCACACAGAAAAAAAATAAACTTTTTATACTTGAGTTTGTTTTATTTTTTTAATTAAAGAAACCTTTACTTCATAGTAATTTTTTTTAAAATTCGTCTGTCTGTCCAGCTGCTTATCTAGCCAGTTGCTACGGTATCGGAACTTAAGCGGGTGAAGCCGTAGGGGGCTGTTAGTTCTGTAATAGTCGTTAAAACAGTTTCTCAGCTATATAACCTAATTTTCAAGCATAACAAGCCATAAAAGCGTGTTCAGGAACCAGCTAAAAGGTTTCCTTAGTCCTCTGGAGATTATGAATCGTATCGAATTAAAACTTTGCTAGGAATATCTTGTGGCCGAAGTTATAGTAGGAACAAATAAAATTATGGAAAAATGGAAATATTGCGGCTGTAGACTGTAAATAATGTCTTCCATAAAAAAAAATTGTATGTATACATTTAATAACCTTTTTTCCAAAATCAAACAAATTAAAATAATTGAGGAGGTTCTCATTTCACGTAGGTACCTATATTTTAATTTTCTTTTTGTCAATTAAGTGGCTGATGCTACTTCTTGTGTTTTATTAACCCATGGAAATATTTCAAAAATAAAAATATCCTTTGCCACGCCCACAGCTGTGATGTCACAAGCAGCACCTGAAGTATATTTTATCGAAAAAAAAAAAAAAAATTTTGCGCCTATTTTGTAAATCAATTACTTATCACATTTTTTTTAAACTCTAATAAACCCAGTCTTATAAACAAACAACTCGAAGAATGACAGTTGTGATACAAGTCAGAATATTCATAATTCAATAGTCAGAAAAAAAATATAGAAAACTGTCAAAAAGCCAATTTTACTGACTTTATAAGCATCTATAACTACGGCCCTTTTTAAATTCAATTTAAAGTGCCTTTGTTCCCGTGTTGTTGCCATTTCTCCAAGACAGGATTTCTAAGTTTTGTAATACTTTTTTGGAGTGTTTAACGATGAATTTACGTTTGTTTTATTGTTTTTATACCGTTTTCGAAGAAGGTAAAAAGAGTTTTTTATTTAAAGACTTCTACAATTTGTGTTGGAAAGGTTTAAAGTTTCATTAAAATCGATTGTTTAATTAAGAGACGTGCTGCGCTACTAATTACCAAAAAAACTTACGTGGTAGGCGGAGTGGTGGGTGTTGTTTTATTTTCGTTACGGAATTTCTTGATTCGGTCGCCGTGCTCAAAGCGATAAAAGCTATCCAATAGCTTAAAAATTTTAAAGTTCATATTATTAAGGACTAAGAAATATTCAAACTTTTATTCCGAGGGACGATTTAGGAGACCAATGAGTTCCAAACCAAAAAAAAATCATACCTACGAAAGTTATTTATAACATTTACTTACCACGTTTTTTGTTTTTCTTTGATGTTGATCGATCTTTTAATGCGCCACGCGATTTCTACACATACGGGTGTGCCTTAAAATGATTGCGACACAGACGTACGTGTAAAATTAAACGCATCATCGCCTGGAAAAAAAAATATCGAACACGTTCTTGTAATTAAAAAAATACCTATATTTTTTAATTTCGAAATTCTGAGTTTAGTATAAACCATAGAATAAAGTGCCTAAACTTTCGTAAAAAAAAAAATAAAAAAATATTTTAGTTACAGTTCTTATCACAAATAGATGATGAAAGTCAAAATTTATAATGAAACCATGAAACTAATTAAACGGATATAATCCATATTTATAAAATCGCGTTTATTTAATTTTTTTGTTAAAACCTGACGTTTCGAGACCTTTCCAGATCCCAAAGAAAGGTCTCACGTTAAAGTCGCAAAATCCTTAGAAAATACTAAGTCAAAACTTGCCAACTATAGTTGAGCCCAATTGACGAGAATTGACTGAAGAACCAATCGCATGAAACCTTTGACAAACTGATCAATGGAACGTCTCTACAGACTTGTGAATAGAACTGTACCAATCTAAACCCAATTAATCTACTGTCTACGCCATCATTTCAAGAGCTGTGTTAGCCTAGTGATTGGTATCTCGACTTTCATTTCGAAGGTCTCGAGTTCAAATCCCGGTCGAAAGGATTTTTATAACGGAATATTTATGCGCAATAATTGACATTTCTCTTATGGTAAAGTAAAAAAAAACATCGTGATGAAATCCGCGACTTTGTCTCCAGACGTATTGACTAGGTCTTTCCTCTGGATACGGTCGACTAAGCTGAGGGGTATAGGTTCTGTACAAGCCTTTGGGGGTGGTGAACCAGTTTGGAGGTAGTTGGTGGTATGTACCTCCAAGGGGAAGATCTTCCACCGGGCATCAGGTGTTATACCCGGTAGGCCGCGGCCCGACGATGTTTCGTTGGAACTGTATTCATGTATTTCGCTTGCGCGATCTAGGATTAACGATCGTATCAGTGGCGCCATCTGTTGGTAGCGATGTGAAGTGTCGCCACAAGCCTACACCATCGAATACAAGTCCCAGGCACTACAAAGTTGCTACTTTAACATTATCTAGATTAAAAAGGCCAAGGTGAAGGTATTTCATTTCAATACCTTCTCTCAAACCTAAAGCTTTAAGCCTTTCAAAGTGGTTCGATAAAGATCAGCCGACTTAAAGTGGTGCTACATAACCGTGTCAAGTTCATGACATTGAGCTCGGGTTGAGAGCCCTTATGAGTGAAGAGTAGGCGGCATCAGGCATAAGGCGCAAACGACGGGGATAACTCTGAGGGAAAAACTGGGTGATTTTTCTTAAAAAGGGTAAAAGGGTACCGACGCTTTCTCCATACAAACGTAGTCAACTGTTTACTCCCTGGATAATGACACTATTGCAAATATTTTTATTGCATAATACTTATGACTGCCATGACCAAGCCCCTATAATTTTTTAAAATCTTAAATTCTATATTATTTTATTTTTTAAAGTTTGTTTATACCTATTGTATTTAATTTAAACCTTATAATTTAACAATTGTTACAGATCGTGAATGCCCGGAGTTGGAACAGCCTGACATCGGGAAAGTAACGCTTAGCGGCAGGCTGTTTGGTGACAAGTGAGTGACAAACGACTCTAATTGAATTAGTCTTGATTCTGTTGTTATTTTCCATTCTGTTATTAAAAGCTCTTTAAAGATATTTTAATTACATAGAAGTAGAGAATACTAGCTTTATTTTCAAACTTATTGTGCTAGATGAAGTTAAATATACTTGGTGTTTGGGGGGCGTCCATAAATACGTGAGGTATTTTTTTTAATTTTCCCTTCCCTTCCCCCCTGGTGAGATGTCGTGAGATTTTATTTAACCCCCTCCCCCATCCCCCAATCTCACGTGAGATTTTTCAAAATGTGGGTTTCTTACGTAAACGCGTGGGATTGTTATTGTAAAAATAAAATAAAAAATGGTTCGTGCTTTTATTTACGACTAGTTAAGTAAGATTAGTAATCAATAGTGCTGAGAGAAATGGATAAAGTAGTTTTTTTTTTGTTTCATTCAGAAAGAAAATTGCGTGATATTTGCCGAGACCTCCCTCTGCAACGTAAGATTAGATGAGATTTGACTCGACCCCCTTCCCTCCTTAAACATCTCACGTAATTTATGGACGCCCCCTTAGTGGTGGGCCAATTTGACATGGTGACATCACAGGAAAGTTTCTTGAAGCAAGAAATTATCCGCTTTGAATAGACGCTAGAGAAAAATTTCTTGTTTCCAGTAAATGTTCTTGAATTTCTAATTGCTTTAAATTAAGAATATTGCTGTAGATTTTTTACTAAAACCAAGAAATTATTCTCTACCGTCTTTAAGGAGAAGATTATTTCTTGATTCAAGAAACTTTTTTACCTGTGTGGTTTTTAAATAGTTTCATAAAATCCGTAGCACAAAGACGACATTATCTTTGCGGTTTTAATTATCTCTATTTTATCGATCTAAGTAGATATTCTTAATTATCTTTGATTCAACTAAAAGATTTCATTTATTTCACACAATAAAAGACAATTAACACCCTAGAGCCGAGCCTACATATTATTACAACTGCTGGAAACAAAATTATATGATAAATTATAGTAAGTATAGTTTTGAAGTTAGGTGGGAACAGATGAACATAAAAACATACATACAGGTCATAAACATAACCCCCTTTTGGCTTCTCCGTAGTCGGGTAAATACAAGTCTTTTGTTTCCCCCAGGGCGGTGTATAATTGCCCACATGGATACCACGTGGTCGGTCTGCAGAGCAGGAGCTGTCAAGCTGATGGGAAGTGGGCAGGGCAGCCGCCAGCCTGCAAGGAGAACAGTAAGTTAATAATATGATAAGATCTCCTGTAACTGAAATCCGACTCTCTTAAACGGGTGTAAGTAACAGCTTATTTTCGAATTAACATACTTCAAAACTTTCCAAAAAATGTTCGAATTTTCAAAAGTCGTAGAACAAAAATTGATTGTGAAGCTGCACAGAAGTAGCTCTTTCCTAAATTACCAAAACCCTTTATAAATCGTTCATTTTTCGTAACTATCAGCATAAAATTGACTTCATCCCTACTCTACTCGATTTAAAATTACCTAACAAAATACTCAACTCTACCCGATTTCATTTTTGCATAATATGTAGAAAAAAGAAGAGTACAATATTATAATTGACATGATTTTTTAGTTATAAGTGTTTCACTCATTGTATTATTGGGATGACGATGTAACACTTGCAGTTTAAATAAAAATGATCATTGATGTACAGTCGGCTGCATAATGACAGACCCACCAAAGAGCTCCAAAACGGCTGGCATAAGAATGTTTTCAACACAAGCAAGATTCTAGACACCTGCTTTAGGTGAAGTTTTAAGTCTTCTAACTCATCAATTAATCAAACTTATTAGAATGCAAACATTCCAATAATAACAATTTTCGAACTCTACCGAGGGCTACAATTATTGTGCAGTCGACTACAAATGCAGTAAATCATTGTTGTTCAATTTTGTGATTATACTTACAAAACTTAAATGAACTTACTTACTTAAATGTTTTGATTAAACCCATTATTTTCCTTCCATTATTTGAATTGTCGATTGTTGTAATTGGTAATAAAATGTTGATGATTGAAGCATTTTATATCGTTAAACGTTCATTCTTGACTGTATTTTTTATCATATCGGTTTGATTTAGGATTCTTCGAAGCCATAAAAGTAGACACATGTATAATTTATCTAGAATTGCATAAATTTTGGTACTTAATCAATAATTTTGATCTCCATATTCTTTGTCAAAAATAAAAAATACAAGTGAAAGAATTACTTCGATACGTCAATTAGTTTCCGATAGAAGTAAACTTGCGACGCGGACTCGTACTCGAGGCGTTACTAAGCGGAACGGTGTAAATTGACGTCACACGCGGTCACGTAAGTTTAATCGCCTATAAAATCAAAACAACTAATAGCTAATAGTCAAAAATAACTATTAGTTATTTTTGACTAGAACAAAGACTAGTGTATTTGTCATTGATATAATAATACTTATCTCAATGGTATTTGTATATATATATATATACAAGCTTTTAATTACTTTTTATTTTTATTTACTGTAACAATCTTTCAACCGATTAGGCATACCTAGTAACATTCTTCATTCCGTCTCGTGGTAGAGCTGTAGGTGTCCCGTGTCAGCTTCGTTGCATTATTTATAGAAGCAATTTCAGTTTCCTTCGTGACGGATTAACATCCCGAGGACCTCCCGCCGGTTTAATCCGAACCCATTATCACGAGAGTAATTCACGGTTTAAGTTTCTTGTATCATATTTGAAATACTAGCTGCACGGAGGTTTACTTGGATGGTGGAAATATACAGGGTGAATTTTTTATGTGGGCCTTCAGGGCTATATCCTAAACTATGAGAGATAGCGAAAAATGCTGAAAGGAGTTGCGTGCCCGATTTTGACAAAAACTAAAACTCCATCATTAGATTTTTGAAAAAGTCATTACCCTAAGCGGGAATCTAACCTGTTGATTTTGCAAAAAAATAATCACCTATATTTTTATACCAATCGATAATGTTGCTGATAGAGATCAATTCCTGGAAACAAACATAGAATGGCACAACAAAGGAAATGGCTGAATTTTGTAGTCTTCTGTAATTTTCACCTTTCTGTCTCTGGCAAAACAATAGTGTGAGACATAGACGACAAGTGATATTATTCTAAATATTATAAAATAAATTGTAAATGAAGTTCTTTACATAAAATTTGTAAAAACAGTTCATATTTTAAGTGCAGCAGTTTGTTACGTCATTGGCCATACCTATACTACTGCTGCATACTGCATCCATACTGCATATTTTTTCAGGGATGGTTGTATGAAAATTGCAGAAGATTACTAAAATGAGCTATTTCCTTTAATTTGCCAGACTATGTTTGTTCCCAGGAATTGATCTCCATTAGCAACACTGACTGACAAAAACAACTGGACTGGTACAAAAATATAGGATGATATTTTTTTGCAAAATCAACAGGTTCGATTCCCGGCTAGGGTAATGACTTTTTCAAAAATCTAATGATGCAGTTTTAGTTTTTGTCAAAATCGGGCACGCAACTCCTTTCAGCATTTTTCGCTATCTCTCATAGTTTAGGATATAGCCCTGAAGGCCCACATAAAAAAATCACCCTGTATCCTAATATTATAAAGCTGAAGAGTTTGTTTGTTTGTTTTCAGGAAATACTGGTTTGAATTGAAACAAATACTTTTGGTAGTCCATTTATCGAGGAAGGCTATGCTACTTTTTAACCGACTTCAAAAAAGGAGGAGGTTCTCAATTCGTCGCGTATATATATATATATATATTTTTATGTATGTTCGCGGATTACTCGAAAACGCCTGGACCGATTTGGAAAATTGTTTTTTTGTTTGAAAGGGAATAACTCACAGGTGGTCCCATAAAAATTTGGATGAAGATCTGATGAGGATCTTCGGAGTGATGAACAGAATTTCACTTCGAGAGTGCAGCAAATTGCTCATTTTTCGATTGCCACCAGTAGAATTGGGCCATAAACTAAAAGTTACCGATAAATGGAATATCTCAAGCCACCTTCTCATCAGAAAACTCTTCAAGCGGTAACGATTACAAGTTACAATTTCAATAAAATAGTAGCTTTCGTCTCGTCGGACTGGGTTTGAATGAATGTTCATAGGCAACCCTATCCTAAATGAAGATCTGATGAAGATCTTCGGAGTGATGAATAGATCTGCACAGCGAGATTAAGCAAATTGCTCAGTTTTCCATTTCCACTAGTAGAATTGGCCCATACACTAATAGGTATCGATGAATGGAGCATCTGAAACCACCTTCTCATCACCAAACTCCTCAATAGGTTACGATTAGGTAGGTACAGGTTGCAATTTGAAGAAATAGTCGCTTTAGCCGCATGTAGTAGAATTTTCAGTGAAAGCGGCACTAAAAATGGTTAAATAAAAAAATAAATTAAAATTTTAAAAACCGACTTCAAAAAAACCAAAAACTAAATTTAAAAAAATCCTGAACCCAAAAACTAAAAAAATGAGTGAAAACAAAAACTAAAAAAAAACCTGAAAACAAAAACTAAAAAAAAAATGAAAACAAAAACTAAAAAAAGTGAAAAATAATCCATTTCGGGTCACTAAGACAGCAGATAACTTAAACATACTTGGAAGTCGGACTAGGTTAGGTTTACCTATCTTCTCAGCTTAGTCAACCATGTCCAGAAGAAAGAACTCTTCAATTTGTTTAAAGCCAACTAAGTCGCGGGTTTCATTATGATGTTTTCCTTGAAAGCAATCCTGTTTGCCTACATTTCAAATTGTTTGTGTAATATTATTTTTTTATTAATATTATAATACTTATACCTTATCAGAATGTTTGAGGTATTTTATTTATTTATTTTACGTCTACCCAAATCAGAAAATCTTTACAGCTTCTAAAATATAAACGTTTATTCGCAACTTTTGTCCATTCCAGTGAAAAGCACAATTGAACTGAACTATTAAAATTTTCAGACTAGATTTTCATCTCAATAAAACTAAGCTTTTGTTTAACGTACAATCAACGTTCAAAAGTCCACCACCACCGTAATGTTTACAATCCTGTGCCACTATTTGAACATTATAACAACGTAACCTGTGGATCGAAACCACGTCGGTTGGTGTAGCGGGTGGCGATTTATACCACTCACTCAACTAAATACATAGCTAACATGTTGAAAATAATAATCACACTGAGTACTCTTAATTGACGACCCAGTTGGCACAATGGTCACCATGCCGGACTGCCAAACACAGGGTTGCGGGTTCGATTCCCGCCACAGACAAGTATTTGTGTTGAGATATTTGTCTGTGGTCTGGTTGTTTCTATGTATTATAAGTATATATTTACAAAAGAAAAGTATATAAGTAGTATATCCGTTGTCTAGCACCCATAACACAAGCCTAGTTACTTAGCTTGGGGCTAGATGGCGATGTGTGGAATGTCCTGCAATATTTATTTATTTATTATTTATTTATTTCAAGAATATTATGTTTGTGTGTAACGTCTATTAGAAGAAAGTCGTAAGTCCAATACTTGTTGATAGTATTGTTTACAGCAGCGCTCCGCGGTTTCACCCGCGTAACTCCCGATCCCGTGGGAATATCGGGATAAATTAAGATGTAAGCTATCCTATCTTACAAGTTGTATCAAACTGCACACGGTGTGCAAATTTGATTAAAATCGGTTAGTAGTTTAGGAGTCCATCGCGCACAAACAACGTGACACGTAATTTATTTATATATTGTTTATAGTAGCAAACTGTTAGTGGACTTATGACGCATACTGTACCTACCTAGCTTAGTCACAGACAGGTCGAATATAAATGATAGAATTATGATAATTTTAAGTGTATCATAGAGTTAAGACTGTCTAAACTAGGGTGGCATTTTAGTTTTAACAAACCCCTTTTGTTTTTAAAGTTATTGGCCATTCAGAAGATTTGTTTTTAAGATAAATAAGTACTGTGAATTAAAAAAGATTCAAGAAAATAAAGTAATTATCATATAAGTAATTAGTAAGTAGTAATAGTAATAGTTAGTAGTAGTTAGTATTATTAGTAATTAGTATATTAGTAATTATCGTATTTTTTGTCATGTTTTGTGTGTTGTACAAATAAAGTGTTTGTCTATCTATCTATCTATCTAATTAAGTATTTAAAGTGTACCTACTCTTACAGTGAGAGATTCTGAACAACTGGTTTTATCAAAAGCAGTGTTGGCCTAGTGGTAAATAGTCGACTTTCATTCCAAAGGTTAAAATCCCGATCGGCCGTGCACCAGAAGATTTTTGGAAACACTTCAACATAATCTAATGAATTTACAAAGAAACCAGTAGTATTTTGATGACTACCATTAATACTACTAAATTTTGTGACTAAAATAACACTATTTTTTTTAATATTCTTTAAAAAAAACTATGTTTATTTTCTTGAGACTTTCATCGTCTTGACCGCAAATACACTTTCGCCAGCCTTTCATCCCTTGGCCAGACACTATTTAGATCCACCTATCGCGCTTTGAAACTAGTTAAAAAAAACCAAGATTCTTCATTTTAATTTTTCTCTCACGGCTATGTCGAACAAGTTGTAGCGACTTGTTTTATTAATATCTAAAATACCTTCAGGGTGAATTCTTCCTGAATTTTTCATCTGCGTCTGGATGAAAAATTCACTCGAAGGTTAAAATGTACTGAACTTTATTACGTAGTCTCTTTCGCGTTCGAAATATAATACTAAGGGACTGTCCTTACTTTGACGTGATAACGTCTTATAAATCGATGAACACCGTACTGCACTCACAAAAAAGTGTCATGCTATTAAAATAATAAATAAATAAATATTGTAGGACATTCCACACATCGCCATCTAGCCCTAAGCTAAGTAACTAGACTTGTGTTATGGGTTCTAGACTACGGATATACTACTTATATACTTTTCTTTTGTAAATATATACTTATTATATAGAACCAGACCACAGACAAATATCTATGCATAAATACTTGTCTGAGGCGGGAATCGAACCCGCAACCCTATGTTTGGCAGTCCGGCATGGTGACCATAGTGCCAACTGGGTCGTCGATCGGTATTGACATGGTAACCATAGCAACGTACTTATCGTTACCATCAATGTTCTCTTATGACGTTATCACGTAAAATTATCGTAAACCGCCTTTACAGACAATCATGTTTTAACATTTATCATTTTTTCCTCCCAGTCTACTGCCTGCAACCGCCAACAATCGAGCACGCCCGCCACTCAGCCCTACCAGAACAAGCCACATTTGACCTGGATGCCACTGTCCAATACAACTGCCACACTGGCTATGTGACGAATGGATTCCCGCGGGCGAAGTGCCTGGCTATCGATGGACAGGCGTCGTGGTACGGACCGGACATCAGTTGCGAACGTGAGTGCTATCTTGACGTCATTCTAGGTACTAAGGTTCTAAGATACAACTGCCTTACTAAGTGCTTCTCGTCGTGCCGCTCGGACTGGTTATTTTTGGAATATCGATCTCTTCTGCCTTTTTTCCCATAAGACCACGAGGAGTACAAATCATAGCTATCCACACCTCATAGATTTTCAATTTTATCATAGGTTACTCATAGGTTTTACGCATCCACCTTTTTCATGCGCTAAGAAATTGAACTCTCTGCCCGCGTCGCTGTTCCCTTAAAACTACAACCTTGGAGTCTTTAAGTCTACAGTGAATAGGTATCTCTTAGACGAGACATCCTTGACCTCATCGTCGCGTTAGGTGAGAACAGGTCAAATGCAAACCTATTTTCCTAACCTCATAACTTCAACCAAAGGTAGGGGGGGGGGGTCTTTATCCAAAGGTTCCTAAGAAGAAATCAATAAGGCCGCTCATTTGTGCAAATTAAACTTACTAGCTATTACTTTGGACCTCGTAACTTTACCTGCTTCGCTGCTCTTCCCCCAGCCCGTTCCTGCGGCGAACCAGGCGACGTGCCCCATGGATGGGTGACCGCCGACTGTCACACCTTCGGCTGCAGAGCGGTCGTCCAATGTGGCCAGGGATTCGAGCTGGTCGGCAAGGCGGAGAGGTACTGCCAGGCGGACGGTGCTTGGGCACCCAAGGAGATGCCTACTTGTGTCCGTAAGTAGTTATTTGTTCGGTACCTCTATGTGATGATGTGGTGTTGATTCTGGCTGTGGATTGTTAAGTTTTATTTCTGGCTACTAAAAACTAGGGTCGTTTAAAATTTTTAAACTAAAATGGCCAGTTTCAAAAAACCTCTATAACAAACTTTTTAAACTCACACGATTTGTTTTCATAGTAATTATTTACCTCGACGTTTCGACTATGTTACAATAGCACTGCGGAACTACTAGCGGAAGCCAGGAAGCCGGGAGCCATATAAACCTCTATAAATTAAACCAAATCATATCTAATCAAAAATCATGGACATGAAAACTAAAAACATTCGAATATCAGCACAATAATAATATAACTCTAAAATGAATGTCCCAAAAGCATAATTTACACTTGAAGGTAATGAAACTCGATCGGTAAAATATTTTTACCGAAATTACAATAAAATATTATGTAGAGATATCTAATAATAAAGTTTGTGTGTTAAATCTAAATTTGCTTCATCGATTGCATTTTTTATTTACATATAGAGAGATGAAGACCAGAAATCTCTATTTTGTTCTGTTGAGTAATTCATCTTCTAAAAATATAAAAGAAAATATGACTGACTGACAATCAACGCACTGATTAAATCAATATAATAGTCAGACCGGGCTAAAATATACTGATAGCCATTACGACTTAGGTATCTGCTAAAAAAGAATTTTGGAAAATTCAACCTTTACACGGACGAAGCCACGGGTAAAGCTTGTAACACATAAAATTCGATATTTTATCGACACTTTATCTCGATATTTCCACGAGAACAGGACTTATGCGTGTAAAATCTAGGGCAACAGGTACTAGGTATAGGGACAATCAACGGTCAAAAGTATCTGCCCACCGTAACGTTACAATCCTGTGCACTATTTGAACATAACGTAGCGGGAGGCGGCTTAGATATTATAATTACATGTCTATAAAAATAATTACACTAAGTACTTTTTATTCAAGTATTCATGTTTGTGTGTAACGTCTATTAGAAGAAGGTCGTAATTCCAATTCTTGTTCATAGTGTTATTGTAGCAAACGGATGGTGGACTTATGACGCATACTGTGCGTACAAAAAAAAGATTAAAATATTCACAAAATGTCTCGCCAATTCCACGTACGTTACGTGGCTCTCGAGAGCTACTTTCTGGCTTGCCTTCATAAATATTTTATACTTATCTTATATATTGGGGGCTGACAAATAGCCAGCAACACCTCGACCCAATGGGATCTTTTGTGTTTACCCCTACCTTAATGTTTCTTACTCTTTGAAGAAGTGGTCGATTAACCGGTGATCCCACGGAGAGGAAGAAACCTATATTCCTCCGGTTTGGGATACGCATTCCCAAGGAGGCTCATACGCTTCGCTGCTATGACGTCGCATTCATACAGTATGTGCTCCATAGTTTCTCTGACATCACCGCAGGCTCTGCAGTCATTATTTGAAGTGAACTTCATTTTTAAAAGCATGTCATTGGTTCCGTAATGTCCTGTCAAGGCACCAACCACAGCTCGTGCTTTGCTTCTACTGTTGTTCAAATTGTATACTTAGTCGGATCTGTGCTCTTCGTGGCCGATCCAAAACCCTTGCTTGGGAGTGTATGTATGATTTTATGGGCTCATTATCTGCACAATGTTGGTTGGCATATCATTTAATTACATCTCGTAATGGATTGCCAACAGATATCATGTATGTGCTTTGTAATTTTGGCGTGAAAATTTCGCGCAATTTTGAATAGCACGCAATATTTAAAGCTATGACTGTGTTTATATTTATTCTAAAGTGAAATATCGTGTTTTGTATTTAATTATTTGTTTAATTAGATTATTGTGAAATAGGCTTGTTAGATATATCACTACATAGTATAAATATAGCATATTAGAATGTGATCAAATTGTTTTTAGGATGTTTCTAGGAAGGTAGGTAGATATTATTTTCTCGATCTTTTTGTTAACAACTTTCAATATTTAAAGGGATTTACATAACATTCATATAAAAATTCAGGGAATGACCGAAAACTTAAAAAAAATGAAGTTTAACGGAATGTACGCTTGAAAACAAAAGTGGTAAAAGTATTTCTAATCTACAGAAAGAGTGTTTAAGTGCCATTCTCTCTCCACAGCCAAAATCATAACCTCAACAAGAAAAATACTAATAAAAAGTTCGGACACGGTCAAGTCACTTGATGTCAAGCAAATTGATATTTTAGGGTAAAGTTATGGTGAGGTACGAACGTCAAATTCTATGGGTGAAGTTTAGTACCCACCTTTTGACTCAACAAAGTTTCTTGGCCACTGGTTTCAACTGACTTAAGTCTTTTGACCGTTATCGAGCTATCTTAATAATTAATAAAATACAAATAAAAAGTTCAGACACGGTCAAGTCACTTGACATCAAGCAAATAGATTTTTTATAAAAATCATTGAGATTTTTTATACTTTATTTTAATCAGGTTTGGTTTGGTCGCTGACTTGAACTTACTCAAGTATTTTGACCGTATCCGAGCTACCTTTATAATTATTTCGAAAGAGTGTTCGCATTGCTTCGTGACAATGTAGTTGCGATGGTTGTTATGGAATGTGCATGGTTCAATGTTTCAATTCGCATGACGCTTGATCGTGATCGGTTGACGGGTTATCATGGCTGAGCAATATCATTGTCATGACGCAAGTACGGTGTCCCACTTTGCGATTTGTATGTGTGTGTTTTTTTTGTGTTTTATACCTTTTGATCTAACTCCCTTTTTTAACATCTTTAGACTTTATTTTCTTCTGTTTTTTTTTTGGAAAGGCTATTTCCAAAGAAGTTGTAACATTTTGCCATAGTATTTTTGTTATTTGTGCGGCCAGCTTCTAAACCTGTGGCAATGTATAGAAAACATTAATCTATACATATAAAATGCTTTGTCCTGAATGACTGACTGACGGATCAACACACAACCTAAACCGCTGATCGTAGAGACCTGAAACTTGGACAGTGTATTCTTTGGATGATGTAGGCATCCGACAAAAAGGATTTTCCGAAATTCCACCCCTTAGGGGGTGAAAAAGAGGGGCAAAGTTTGTATGGGACAACGTGATTCCTTAGTCCATTTTCTACTTCTACGCGGACGAAGTCGCAGGCAAAAGCTAGTATAAACAAAAAATGCCATGGAACAAAATCTAATAGTGTCGGGTTCGCCATCTTCCTACTTAATTTTTACCTTAAAATACTGTTGTTTGTCACCAAATTCAGTAAATTGCTGTCAATTTATTGGATTTGGTTAAATTTTGTTTGTATTAATGCCTTTTATACATTGCAATATTATAGGCTTAAAAGTTGATCGTGAAAAAATATATAAATTGAGACGACTACTACAATGTCACTACTTACACATTTTTTGTTCCCTGTTGGAATTGAACTCACGACTTTCTATGTGTGAGTTTAATTAAAAATTACATCTTGTTACTCTTTTGACATAATATCTTTTCTTTGTCGTATTCCTTTAGGATAAAAAGTAAATTTAATAATAAATGATAATATAGGTAATGATTGAAGTCCGCGAAATTTAACTGTGCTGTTTCTAGCAGGGCTGGTGATGCTATCTCTGTCATTCACGTTCATTTTCCCCAATATTTGCCACCGAGGCTTGATAAATGCAATCAGAGGTTCAGAAAGTTGAATTTGCTAAAATGTTGAATTCACATATTTTAGGTTTAGAATTTTAACGGTCTTTAGTATATTTGCTCGGCGACTGTACTTCACTATCACTATCACTACATAGTATAAAATAAAGTCGCTTCTTCTGTCCCTATTTCCCTTTGTATGCTTAAATCTTTAAAACTACGCAACGGATTTTGATGCGGTTTTTTTATAGATAGAGTGATTTAAGAGAAAGGTATATTATATGTATAATACATGCATAATATAGCCGTGCGAAGCCGGGACGGGTCGCTAGTATCCATAAAAGTAAAGTTAGCCTATTGATTGCGTTCCTAAAGACCATTGGCGTCCTCTCAGGGGGTTTTGACAGATGAGTGCCTACTTCGGTTTGGAGAATGACCCATGCCTTTTTTTTATTTATTAAATTTTTTTATTTGTTTTTTTTATTTACAAAATCAGCTAATCCAAAGTGGGACACCCACTAATTGTAACTAGTTGAAAAAAAAACCAATAAAATTAAACATAATTTTTCTCCTTTTTCCGCTGCTAGATCGAGACAAGGAGGCCTAAAATCTAAGTAGTTACAACGTTTTACTTACAAACATTGTTATTGTATTCAAATTCTATAGAATTTCTTCCTATTTATGGCCATGATAATACAATAATGGGTCTACAATGTCAACTGCGAAACACGTAAGAACGAATGACGCAGGTGCGAAATTTTCTTTCAGTTCAAATACTACTGTAAACAATGATGCTAAGTCGCAAGCTCTTTAGGTCGAAAATACGTTAATCTCCCGTCAGAAACGCATTATTTATAACTATATTTTATTGATAAAGTCGTAGTTTAACTATTGAAGTATTCCTCCTAGTCCCTATCACTGTGTTATCTAATTATAACAAGAAAATAAAATCTGAAGAACATGGAAAAATATAACCTATTTTGTGTCTGTCACTTTATAAATATTACAGTGAGAACTGATTTAAAAAAAGTACAGACTCATGTCACATACAAGAAATACAGATTGTGTGAACAGATGATTTTCACTAAGACTAAAGTACTTAAGTATTAGGGTTTCGATATTTGGCTTCCCTACAAACGACGGGAAAACATTTCGGTGACTTTGACAACTGTCCCACATTTTGATTTTCGTGCCAACGACATTCGCTCCTACGCCTTTCGTATATCCGCACATTGTAGATCCAACGAAACTTTACTGCCTAAAAGCTCTTAGACTATAATAGATGTAGTAGAAGCTTTAAAAAAATAACTGAATGTTGAAATTGCGAGAATTTATTGTGAATTTTCTTATCTCTATTCTATACTGTGCTGTAGTGAAATAAAAAGAAAAAATGAATTAATGTCGTTTCATTCTAAAACCTCTTTAAATTTAAACTTAAATTAAATATTTTAACTTGATGTTGTTTGCATGCTTTCAATTTTAATAGCTTAATTTAAAATTGGGTTCAGCGCCATCTTTTGAGTAACCTTGTAACAAAGCCACTAGTGCTACCACCTAGTGGTGGACTCATAATGCATGTTTGGGTTGGTACATCTGTGGAAAATAACGTCTTGTTGCAAAACTTGAAATTAAAATCAGTGCCATCTATCCATTTACCTTGTGACAATAAAGCGACTCGTGTCGCCATCTAGTGGTGACGCAGGTGCAGTGTCCACCGCCGGAAGCACCACGCCATGGCAAAGCGGTGTATACTTCGTGCGCCTACAACTCTGTGGTTTCATACGAGTGCAAGTACGGGTACCGTCTCGTCGGAGACGCAACACGACGATGCGGCGCCGATAAGAAGTGGTCTGGGACTCAACCGATGTGCAAAGGTACATAAAATATTAAAAATGTGAAGATTTGGATATGTACATCTGTTCACCGGCTGGCTAGCTTTGTTTGCTAAAGGCTGATGAATTTTACGATTATTTTTTGTAACTGAATTTGAATTTATGCAGGTAAAACTGCAGGGCCCAGCTATAAATAATACCATATTAAAATTAATACATCAGAGGTCCCACAGGGTAGTATTCTGGGTCCTCTTCTCTTTATCATCTACATAAATGACCTGCTCTAAAGCTGATCAACACAGCCAGTATACTTCACCTGTATTTTTATGTACTTAGAAATAAACTGCGGTCACCCCGGACAGCTCTGGAACGGCTGGCTTGAGAACATCTCATCAGGCACAGGGTTGGGAGCATCGATCATTTTCCGGTGTCAAGACGGCATGAAGATGGAAGGCAACGGGTCAGCAATATGCCAAAGCGATGGCACTTGGAGTCATCCGCTGCCTATGTGTTTGGGTTAGTTTAAGAGACATTTGCAATTTAAGTAGTTTTTTTGCGTTGTCTCTCAAGTTTTTTTTTATGAAAAAAAATTGGCTAGTTCAATCGATTTGAAAATATACTGAGGTATTTAGATTTATTCTATCAACGCAAATTGGATCCTTTATGAGAAAATAGTGACGTCATCTGTAGCAGTCTCTGACTACAATGATTCACAAAATGTACATTCATTTTACAGCTCCATGCGTAGTTCCCCATGTATCCCAAGGCCGCGTGGTCCTGCTGGAAAACAAAACTGCAGAGAACACCACTCTGGAGACCAACACACAGATCGTTGGCAGCTCTTCGATGGTACAGCATGGTAAGTGTCTACAACTAAAGAGACCACCTCGAAGTAGGGACAGGTCTTGGGCTCGTGAGGTTGCTGGTTTGATTCTTGACTTGAAACAAATAAGTTTTTATGAACTGCTGGATGTTTCTCTATATTATCTTAAATCAATCACAGCAATTCAAAGTAATCTTGGTCTTTAGAAACCATTTCTTAAAGTCTAAACTCTGATTAGTTAGAGTAAAAAACCACTGATATTTGTTTCTACAGGTGAAATAATCTTGGTTGATTGTGAGAAGAACTACGAGTTTCCGTCGAACAATGCAGCTGTAACTTGCAATAACGGCACTTGGACACAGATACCGAGATGTCAGCCTGCCAGGTATAGTTTACAAAATACTTGATACTCTTAGCTGAGGGTATTTAGGTATTGACCTAAATAAGCCGTGTCAATACACGGCTCATTTTAATCAGTGAGATGTAACAGTTATAGAGCTCTGAACTTCGGATTCCTTTATTGTGACACAATAATTTGACGTGTCTTCATGCAATATACGAAAACACCCGAGGGATCATGAGTCAATTGCCTTACTTTCGTGTGGTCAAGTTTATGTCGCAAAGACAAATCTACCTCTGGTTGACATTTTACTGCTTTTAATAAATATTTCACCTATCTTTATTGCCCTCTTTTGTATTATATTTGTTAGGTGTAAAAGAATGCCAAAGTTTCCCCGTAACGGTATGGTGATAGCGCCCAAGACGGAGCATGGAATGAAGGCTCGCTTTCGATGCAAAGATGGTTTCGAATTAAAAGGGAACCCGATCGTTGTCTGCTCGTTTGGGAACTGGAGTGGAGAAACGCCTAAGTGTGAGGAAGGTACGTAGAATCGAGTATCCAGGTGGTTCCCATGGTTAAAGTAAAAATACACTTACTTGTCACCATGGAAACTAATTTTAACATTTTAATTTTCAGTATTTTGCCCGTTCCCTGGTTACATAGAGAATGGAAAAGTTCTTTTAGTTGGTAATATGGGGCTGTACGACTATAGACCTTATGTTAAAAAGGTAAATGCACTTATTTAATCATCTTCTCCATCTTATTATCTTCTCCGTCTTCTTCATCTTAAATAATATCATGTCTATTTTATTAATCTTTTCCACATTCTCCATATTCTATATCTTCTCCATTTTGTTTAACTTATCTGTCTTCTCTATCGTTACCATCTTGCTTATCATAAAAGTGATTAAAAAATTGCATTTTGTTCAGGTGGTGAATAACAAGCAAATTATGTACGAATGTGAGAAAGGCTATGTGCTGTCTGAAGGTCCTCCCGGGGCTACATGTGTCGGCGGCCATTGGAGCCCTAGAGAGTTACCAAAGTGAGTTACCACTTATGCAAAAACTATATCCACTAATGTTAATTTTACCTCCTAGAGGCAAAATGTTGGTAATAACACGTCATGTATATAATTTCGGGCAAAAAGTCTATTTTTTTTATTCATTTGGATGCCTAATATAATTTGTACAAAGATCACATAGAAACGTAAACTAAATATATTTTTTGTGCTTCTAGATGTACGCTATACCAACATCCACGCATACGCTGGAGTCGAAGACGTCGTTCAGTCGACACTGAACTCCGTCATCGACGCTCAGCCTATCTCCAACAATACTACGCTAATATCAGACGAAACGAACCTAACACAGCCACAGACAAACTATACGAGAAATATAATCACAACACTAAGTCTACACTCAGACACGCAAACTTTAAAATCATGAAGAAATTTGACGCTTTTGATGATACTACAGAAGACGATGGGGACGTAGATGAAGGAGAAAAGTTTCCAACAGCTGTCTATACAGTGTATAATGTACATGGAGAAGCTGTAGGACATAAATTATATTCATATCAGCCTGTTTATGAACCATCTATAGATTCTGAAAGTGAAGAAGTTGGTGAATATGAGGAAACGGATCCAGATGAGGACGATACACACTTCACTGTTCTCAAAGGAGGTTTATTTCAAGATCATAATGATAACGAAGAAAACATAAATAAGCTCAAACATCAGTATTTTGAAAGGTATTTAGATAAAAGAAGAAAAAGATTCCTAAATAAGAACCTAGATGAAATTAAAACTGACTTTAGTTCTGAGTTAGAAGGTGAAGAATCTTCGATAGTAACTACTAAATCAAGTGTCGAAAATAAAAGATTTAGAAGACATGTTTATTTTGAAGAGGGTGATAGAGATAATTGGACTCTGAAGCCAACGTTATACGATTCAGAATTGAATAATGATATTAATGAAGAATTACTTAGAGTTATTCCCTTAGAAACGAATACATTTGTCAATGGGAACTATACTCATGAAATGGTAGTAATACCACTGCAATATAACAATACTAATTCAACTGAAGTTGATAATATAATGGAAAAGAGAGAGAAAAGAACTAGTAGGAAAACTGATAGGCTTAATCAAACCACTGCTACTATTCCAAAAACGTAAGTAATAAGTAGGTACTATAAAGTTTAAGTACAAAACAATGTCAAAAGTAAGACAATTTCTTTTACTACGTGTAGAAATTAAAAAACTAATATCTATTTTACAGAGGCCGTGAAGGTAAAGGTGGTAGAAGGAACCAAGAATCTAATGATCAAAGAGATGCAAGCGGTGAGAAAGATTCAGATGGTCAAATCAAACCTGAAGGGAATGAAAAAGGCAAGAAAGGACGCCCGAAGAGTCCTTGCGAACCAATTGAAAGCGATCCTTATGTCAATATAGAAATAGTGAAGTATGGAAGGGATCCTAATAATACTTTTAGTTCAGGTAATAATCTGGTCAAATGTGAAATAACTTCGTTATTAATATAAAATATGATTATAGCCTTCTACACTGTAAAGCTCCAAAACATTAGAATGTTTTCAACTCAAGCTAGATTCTAAGGTTCTCCTTGAGTTGAAGTTTAAAGTCCTTCAACTCATGAATTTATTAAACAAACGTTAGAGTGAAAACATTCCAATAATAGTAATTTTAGAACTCTACGGTGAGTCTGCGATTCTGTTGCTGACTACACTGACTTAGCTAAGTAAGTACCAAGGGATTTCCATGGGACGGAGTTTTGTATGGGTATTGGGGCTGACATAAAACTCATTATCATCATCATATTTTATCAGCCCATACAATTCCACTGCTAGACATAGGCCTTCCCCATACGACACCACAAACAGCGGTCCTGAGCCGCCTCCATCCACCGACTACCCGCGACTGCTACAATGTCCTCGGTCCACCGGGCAGCTGGTCTCCCAACACTCCTTCATCTAATATTAACATTACAGGCACAATAGTGAGAGTCGCTTGTGGTAAAGGATACGGTCTAAATCTAGAACAGAATGCAACAGCAAAATGTGTTAGAGGACGTTGGAAACCAGAGAAACCAAAGTGTGAAATATGTAAGTAAATAAATGGAAAAAGCTTCAAGGTGAATTCGTTAAACTGACAATGAGCTATTTTTAATTATTCTAGGAATTTTAACCATGATATTTATATTAATAGTTGTGAGTAAAAGATGAACTAAAGTCTGTATTTTATGCATATTTGACTCAAACTGCATGCTAAAGAGTGTTGTCTACAATTTAATGCATTTTAATCATCCCTTTCAGAATATTAATTTCATTTTTAAAACCGACGAAAAAACATCCACTTTTGTTTTTTGTCTCTGCATATTGACGCACTCACAAATGCTGCTTAGCGGATAATAATCAACAAAGGCTTCGTTTTTGCGTATTGAAGAAATATCATTTACAAAAACAAACTAATAATACATCAAGCAGCGTTTATGGGTGCAGTGCGAGCGGTTGCTAAAAACCGAGTTTTCAAATTCACATCCCTATATTTGAAGCTAGTAAGAAACTCCGGCCACATTGGCAACTGAGATTCACAAACAACATTGGTTTTTCCGCAGTGCCCTGTCACGTCCCGCCTACAGAATACGGGATATATACAATGGCTGATGCGAATCTCCACACTGCTACTCAAGTGTTGACAGGAGTGCAAGAGGAGAAAGAATTAAATGAGACAGATCCTGTGCCGAATGGACAGGTCGTTCATTTCTCCTGTGAATATGGGTAAGTTTTTGATAGAATTCTGTTGGACAAACATTAGCTTTTGGCATTTCACCCTCACAGGGGTGGAATTACGAATAACTTTTTTTGTAGATACCCACACTTTACACAGAATACACCCTCCAAATTGTGATGTCGTAAGATAAGCTTTTGCCCGTGACTTCGTCCGCCATTTCACCCTCTAAGGGGTAGAATTTCGAAATACCTTTCTTTAGTGGATACCTACACTCTACTAAAAACATACTCTCCAAATATCGTGTCTCCAGTACCAGTGGTTTAAGCTGTGTGTTGATAATGAGTCAGTTACGACTTTGAATTTTAGATTTATAGATACTCGATACTCGAAGAACTAATCCATTTTCATTTCCTTCTTATCATACACATCCAAGTCATAAGTCATGAAAATATTATGTTATATGCTTTCTGGCCTTCTGGTTTAAAGTAAGATGTCATTTTACAGATACAACGTTCAAGGCCCAACGAATCTGCGTTGCTGGCTCGGAGAGTGGGCTGTTACCAGCATGCCGGAATGTGTCGCAGGTAATACTTTAATATCAGTCGATTTGAACGTTCAGTCTTTATCTAAGAAAACACTGACGCCATACCTGGTAAGAAATAATGTTAAACAAAGTAAAGGCCTAGTCTATGGTTGAGTTAAATTATTAAATCGGTGCCTACGTCGTACCTAATATCTCCAAAACTACTTTACCCAATGATCGTTCCATTTCAATAATTCGCGTATCACTCATTTTCTTCGTTATCATCTTAGATTCAAGCTCCCTGTGTGATCTACCTCTATTTGTATTTATTTTCCTGTAACTTGTATTCCAGCTCCCTGTGAACTACCTCTTCTACACGGAGCTACATACGAGGCAGGCTACCGAGCTGGTCTGACCGTAGCTCACGCGTCATCAGTGAACATCGCTTGCGAGCCGGGTCGCTCGCCACCGGCTACACTCAACTGTCATCTTGGGAGACTGCAGCCTACTGTTCATGATTTTTGTAGGCCATTGGGTGAGAAATCAACAAAAAGTATTCTTCTACATCATAAAGTTGTTTATTTCTCTAATTACATAAACTCTGATCAGATATTGAAAACAACTTTCGGAACCTTTTTTCAGCTAAAATTATATTAGAACTGTTTTTCTCATTCAAAAATAATTTGAATTAATTAACCTATAAAATATATCTCTACAATGAATTACCAATCTTACTACCTTCTTGTAGTTTAGATTAATTTCTAAGATATTTTATCATGGTTTTTTTTTAAACATGTTTAGAAAAATCATGGACAATTTTTATATTTACTAAAATGAAAGTCATTCTTTCAGCCAATATGACCAGACCTCGGCCTACTTCAGCCTACCAGAGCGGTTCTGATATAGTCCGCGAAGACGTATCCGAACTGGAACCAGATATGGATGGAACTACCATCACCGATTGTGGACCGCCTGCGAGGTATGGAGTGGATGCTTCTCTAGATATTTGTTATAATATTATTGATTATTGAGGACTTATTAAAAAAATGTGCAGTTAATAATAAATTTCTTTATAAAGTGATAGTAAAGTGAAGGCTAAGTGATTCTATCTCACTACCATAATGATTTTACCTTTAAAATGACTTAATTTTCGACGTACATTAAATTGTTAAAAAGTTGTAAAGAGAGGCTTTTTGGGGTTTCGATATGCAATGGCCTACGTGGTAGTCACTCAACTGATCCTAGACTCGAGTAGGTTGTTTAAAAAAATGAGCAAATATTGCTACATTGCACAGATGTAGGATTAATACGATTGTGGGTCCCTATCGCAGTCCATGATGCACCTGCTCCAATGCTCAAAGAAGTCAACTCTGCTACAGTTGTCATGGACAGCTTTTGGGGCAGGGCAGATAGAACGGGTGAAATAAACTCTGATATGCAATTTGGAAAAATGAAATAGAATTTATAAGGACTCGATGAATCTTCAAAAACGACTTTCAATTCGTTAGAGCTTGTCATTACATTCCAACAAATCAAGAACTACTCAAAAAATTAATAGTATTCAAAACAAAACAATTTTAAACATTCAAAGCTCCGTCATGATTTCTCAAATTGACCCAGATGGTAAATTTTCGGATAAATTTATTGACGGACTAGTAAAAACTTCAATAATCAATAAGTAAACGCTTTCATTGTAGCTTGAGTGTTTATTTTTATGTTCTTTTAGGTTATCATTATCGCTTACTTAAGGTGAATTTAATTTAGTCTTACAATTTTTAAATTAACATAAATCGTCCCGATTTCACAGAGTTTTAAAATTGTAACGACTACTGTCTGACTGTGATCAGTCATACGTCATGCTTTTGTGTTTTATTTTGTTGTCTTTATTTGTTTTATATTATTTTTTGCCGTGTTGTCTATGTTTGTAAGAAATTTTGTATCATAAAGTTAAAAATCTTTAAGATTGAAGTTGAATTTTATTTTAAACGATATAGTTTTTATTTTATCTGTGATACAAAGTTTCTGAGCAAAATGGTCGTCCTCTAGAGGATGAAAGTGAGCAGCAATCAAAAAATAATGTTTTTGCAAAGAGTCTACATTTCTTATTTGCTGGCTGGATAGACTGAAAGGAACCCTGGCGTTCAGGGATGCTAAACCCTGGTGAGAGCCATATAGGTTAGGAATTTTGCTTATTTGAATATCCTCATCATTCATCATCACCAGTTTGACATGTGAATCATGATCATCAGTTTTGGTACTTTTGGTACGTCCAAATTTTGGAATACTTCACGATTTTGGAACTTTTCCGGGTTTTCTACAGTTTCTAACGTTGTTCCGTTGTTTTGTATACTCAAAATCCTAAGGAACAGGGCTTAGAGTCGGGTTTTTAGGAGAATCGCTTTGTGTATAAGCTAATATGGCCGTGGTCGTAGCTTCTTATGTGTTGGCCGTGCTTCTATTACGTTGCTGTTATCTTCTATCAGTGTTATAGTGCATGTGTAACTGAACTTAATCATTACCAAAGTTTTGAAAATATTTTGAATACCAACTTCTAATTTTTACAGAATTTAATTATATTATTGCAATCTTCTATCTTAAAAGATTATTCTCTCAAACCTATTTGTGAGAAGAATCTTTGGTCTAGAAAAATATAGGAATGTCGGCACCATCAAAGTTTTAACCCTCAGGGTTCAGGGTACACTGATTTACCGGGATGGAGCTGAAGTGAATGGAACTCTAGGAGTTGAAGGATACCCTCATGGAACGGAGATCACTTTCAGCTGCATAGCTTCTATCATGGGAGAGAAGACCACTTGGAAGCTCATCTGCGAACAGGGAAATTGGGTCGGCAAGAGTTTTAATTGTGGTAAGTTCCAGAGAAAGACCACACACTTTTTAGCCTTCTGATTTTATATTGAATAACCGTAACTGATTATTGTTCTTTTAGTTTTTTTTTCTTTTATCTCTAAAGCATGTTCATATTTCTCTGCACCTATTATAATATCCCAGTGGTGTCGAAGTAGAAATTCCTACGACACCCAACAATACACGAAATCAATGACTAAAATGATGATGTAAAAATCGATTAATATGATTTCAGATGAATTAGATGCCCAAAGTGAAGAGCTGATGAGCAACAACACGTGCACATTCATAAACGACTATCCTCACGTGGCTTCATTCTTTAACGATATGGAGATAACAGAAGACGTTGAATTTACACCTGGAACCGTCATAGTTTCTAGGTAAATGTTGTTAAATTAGATGCTCAAAAGATAATAACGCTTCTGCAGTTATGGATAGATAGATAAATTCTTTATTGTAAACACCATTTTCAAATAACAGATAATGAGTAATTAACATCCGCCTCGCCAGAAAGAGAGCAGAATACTCCAAATTGACTCCTAACCTTCGTTAGTTGGAGAGGCACCTGGTGAAGTAGGACCTGAAAACCCTAGTATCCCTTTCCCACGCGTGCTCCCCGTGATGACTCTATCTTTTTCCCCCGCGCGCAACGAAATGGCCGTTTTAACTGTTTTATGTAATTAAAAGACTCACATCTGTTTTAGTGAAAACCATCTGTACCCTTATGGGATTTGATGTAAAGTTTATGAAAACATAAATTTCGTACTTGTTTTTTTCTTTACGATCGCCGTAAAATTGAAAATAGTCAAAAAATGATGATTTTTTAAGATTTTCACGATTTTTTTCTATCGAGCCAAATCACTCTAGTCGTGTTTCGAAGTGTATGACAATACAAAGCATTTCTTCACCTTTACAACAGTAGGAATATAATTCTAAGAATTTGAGTGGTTGATCATCAAAAACTGTTTCTAAGACACCTCTATAGCGCTTCTGGTCGTCTTAAGAAGAATAAGAACATTATCTGTTGTGAAACTGCAAAGAAAAACCTTTAGCAAATAAATGTTGGTTCCAGATGTACTGACATCGGTAAATTCGTGATGACTGGTTCACAAGCTCGTAAATGTGTCGGAGGCGTCTGGGACGGTGTGAAACCAACTTGCATTGGACTCAATCAGGAGAAGGATTATGCTAGTGAGTTTGTTTTAGAATAAGCAACAGTTTATCGACATTTTATCTTCTAGCCGATAAATGAAGATGCGATCTTATGTGTGATAAAAAATTTGAGCTTTACAAGACAAAGAAATAAATTATTTTCACCAAATAACCATATTTTCTAGTGGACAAGCCCCCAACGATACTCTTCCGTCACTCGCAAGGCCCAATAGCTCAGACCAACGATGGTAAACTTCTAGTCTACCCTGGCACGGTGCTGCACATGGAGTGTCTCTGGATGAGGAGGTTCGGGAATCCAAAGTGGAATGTCACGCATTTTGATCCCGAGTAAGTATGGCATGAAACATTCAAAACGGCTGCTAAGTTCTCGTTTTATTGTAGTTTTGGTGAAACACACAATAGAATCATTGAACCTATCATACTTCTTATCCATCTTCAAATCTCACTCTCTTTCTCCTAGCTACTTACTAGTTATTTTTCGCCAGAACACTCGGTCCTGGGCCGTCTTTGTCGATATGTCGGAATTTTTCATGTCTTTAATAATAGTGGCTATTCACATTTGGTGGGGTCTACCTCGGGTTTTAGGTGGGGCCCACATAATATCTAATACTTGCCGGGTCATATGTTCAGGTGGTCGACGCATCACGTGTCCATACTAACGTAGTCAATTTTCGACCAGTTTATCGGGAATGGGTCATCTATTATACTTCTTATCTATCTTCAGATCGGACCGTAAATACCCTGAAGGCTGGACCACAGACCCTGGACGAGACAGCCAGCTGGAGTTCAGACTGAGCATCATGAACGCTGAGAAGGAAGACTCCGGGATATACCGATGTGAGACTCCAGCGCGACAGAGCCACCAGGTTGAAATTATTGTGGAAGGTTAGTTAAACACAGAACGATATAGCTAGCTGGAGTTCAGATTAAGCATCAGATTAAGAAAAAAATGTTGTATACTGGTTCTACTATACTTATGCTTTCCAGAAATTAAAGTCAAAATAACTAATAAAAACAGAACTTCGAAGTTATTAACAAAAGGCTTACTAATTAGCTGCCGTAAAAAAAGGAAGTTATATTTACAACTTAGACATTCTTCGGGTAACAAAACTACGTATAGAAAATACTCAAAGTTGCTGAGATCTTGCATCTCATCACATCTCAAATTAGAAAATTCAGATTATATAAGTAAATCTAAAAGTAAATGTATAGCTACTTGGCGAGTCATAAAGAAGTATACAACAAATAGTGATAATAATAGTAGATCAATTAAGGAAATTGTAGAAAATGACGATTCAAAGATTACTGATCCTAAACTTATTGCAGATTCATTCAATAGATACTTTATAGATGTCGTTAGCAAACATTGTAATAATGAACAAACTTCTACTGTAAATTCAGACAACTTAGAAAATAGTATATTTATAAACCCTTCATCATCAAAAGAACTCTCAAAAATAATCCGTACCCTCAAAAATTCAAATGCTGTAGGTTGTGACGGAGTACGAACAGATATTATTAAGGAATGTATGATAGTTATTGTGTACCCTCTTTTACATATTATTAATCTTTCACTGACACAGGGTGTATTTCCCAAAGAATTAAAGACATCTATTATCAAACCACTTTTCAAAAAAGGCAATAAAGCAATGATGGAAAACTATAGACCAGTAACTTTGATACCAATATTTTCCAAAATATTTGAAAAGATTATGTATGATAGGTTAGCAAATTTCCTAGAAACTAATCACATTCTAGTAGATAATCAAAACGGTTTTAGAAAGGGTAAAAGCACTTCGTTAGCGACATTTAATTTGATTAAACACATCATGTCATGCATGGATAAACAAATACCTGTTACCGCATTATTTTTAGATATGAGTAAAGCATTCGATATGGTTTGTCATAAAAGATTGCTCATTAAACTTTATAAAGTTGGTATTAGAGGACCAGCTTTAGGTTGGATAAAATCTTATTTAGAAAATAGGACACAATGCGTTGAAGTTACAGGATATTGCCCAAAGAGTATGACAATGGAAAAATATCAATCAGCATATCTATGTAATAGGTTTGGTGTGCCGCAAGGCAGTATTTTAGGCCCTTTGCTTTTCCTTGTTTACATTAACGATTTACCTGGTGACATATCTCATGAGTGTGTCATTTTCGCGGATGACACAACAATAGTTGTGGACGGAACTGATCCATTGACATATAATTCTGAGGTAAACAAAGCCCTAACACAAGCAACAGATTGGCTAATAAAAAATAATTTAAAACTCAATACAGACAAAACAAAATTTATTCAATTTTATACAATGCAAGGAAATCCAAGTACTCTTAAAGTTCAGGTGCAAGGTAGGGATGTAGAAGAGGTTTCTCAAACTATATTCTTAGGTATAAATATAGATCAACATTGTAACTGGAAATACCATGTAGACAATCTGGGCAGTAAAATAAATAGATTTGTTTATGCGCTGAGAAAGGTTAGGCAGACAGTAACTTTGAAAGCGGCCCTAATAGCATATAGTGGATATGTAGACTCAGCCTTACGCTACGGTATTATAGTATGGGGAAATTGTACTGAAATAAAAAGTTTACTCATAATACAAAAACGATGTATCAGAGCCATGTTCGGTCTGAAACAGATTGAGTCTTGCCGTCCTTATTTCAGGAAATATAACATCCTGCCTGTAACGTCCCTTTACATATTGGAAACATGTATGTTTGTATTTAAACACGAATACTTATTTGAGAAGTGTAAGTTAAATAGTGTAAGACTAAAATTTAAGCATAGATTTGAACTACATAGACCAATAACCAAATTGACTACAGTAAGAAATAATTGTAATAATATGTGTATAGAAATTTTTAATAAGCTACCTGATGAACTTAAAATTATTGACAATTTGAAAGATTTTAAACTAAAATTAAATAAATGGCTTGTGGATAAGTGTTTTTACAATATAAATGAATTTTTGCAAAAAAAAATCTAGAAAATGTTATTGTTTGGACAAATGTTATGATTATAATAATTGAATTTACTTGTTATTTAATTCTCACTTGCGTATATTATATGTACTGGACTATTAACAATTATCTTATTGACATATTTAACTTGTTTTGACTTGTATTATTTAATTATTATTGTATTGTGTTGTGTTTAGTAATGTTGATTCTTATTCTAAATTTTATTTCTATATTTGATGGACTGTATTTGCTAACGTTATAATAAATTGGACAAAAATGTATGTACACCTGAAAAGGTAAAATTTAGTCGGAAATAAAATAAGCAAAATGATCTGCTAAAATATGTACCTAAATTTAACTGCAATAAAGTATTTCATTCATTCATTCATTCATTCATTCATTCATTCATTCATTCATTCTTCCTTAAAGTCAAATCTTCTTCCAGATGTCCACTGCCCCCCTCTTCCAATCCGCCGTGGACTAGTGGCGAGCGCAGTCGGCACTCGCCTCGGGACGGAGATTCGATTCTCGTGCGCGAACGGGAACGCGCTTCTTGGATCACATACCCTGATGTGCAAGGCTTCTGGAAATTGGAGCGCGCCGTTGCCTGTCTGTGAGAGTGAGTACTACTTTGATCGTATTTATTCATGGATTCCAAGTGAATCAAGTAAGGGGAAATTCTATGGTCTCGAAATATACTAAACTAGCATCACCTCAAGGTTTCACCCACGTAACTCTAGATACCGTGGGAATATAAAAAGTTGCCCATGCAACACTCCTAATGAATCAATGTAGTATCCTCATACTAAGTTTGATCAAAAACGGTCCAATAGTTTCGGAGCCTATTCAATGCAAACAAACAATCGAATCTTTCCTCGGGGGCTGACAAATAGCCAGCAACACTTCGACCCAATGGGATCTTTTGTGTTTACCCCTACCTTAATGTTTCTTACTCTTTGAAGAAGTGGTCGATTAACGCGGTGATCCCACGAAAATGAAGAAACCTAAGTATATTCCTCCGGTTTGGGATACGCATTCCCAAGGAGGCTCATACGGTTCGCTGCTAAGACGTCGCATCCACACAGTATGTGCTCCATAGTTTCCTTATATGATGCACTAGTAGGTATGAATCAAGCAGCATACATTTTACAAAACCGATGATCTTGCTCGTTATTTCCAGGTGTAGAATGTGGTGAAGTGGTCCTCGACACGGCTCTAGCCCCCGGGGAACGAGCCCCTCGCGTGGCTGTAGTCTCACGAGGAGTAGGTGGCCGCGCTGCGTTCTCTTGCCCTGCAGGGTATGCGCTTAGGGGAGCTCCGGAGACTGTGTGCCTGCCTCACGCTGCTTGGGCCAAACCTTTCCCGGTTTGTCGAGGTAAGTTGGAGTTATGCTGTTTTGATGATGAGGTTAGGATAGGACGCCATGGGATTTAGTATACAAGGTGAAATTTTTATGTGGGCCTTCAGGGCTTGTTAGTATACAAGGTGAAATTTTTATGTGGAAACAACAGTATGGCAGGGAGCCATACTATGTTTGTTTCCAAGAATTGATCTCTATCAGCAAGACTATTAGCTATTGGTATAAAAATATAGGATGATTATTTTTTTGCAAAATCTACAGGGTCGATTTCTGGATGAGGTAATGAATTTTTCAAAAATGTAATTTATGTAATGATACCTACAGTTTTAGTTTTTGTCAAAATGGGGCACGCAACGCCTTCAGCATTTTTAGCTATCTCTCATAGTTTAGTAAGGATATAGCCCTGAAGGCCCACAAAAAAAATTCACCCTATATACGTGGTAAGTATATAACAAATCTCAAAAAATTACCAAAAATGTACGGATTTTCTAAAGTCGTAGAACAAAATTTGTTGTTTTTGTGCACAGAAGTAACCCTCAAACTTACCAATCTGTTTATCATAAATTATACACCTACTGCAAAGTTAAGCAAGCTTAGTTGACTTGTTTCTAGCAGTGGTGTGGTCGTTTTTATTGCTATCATTTCTTACTATTCTTTTTAATCCTCGATTTAATTGTTGATTCTGTGATGTTTTCACAACATTTACATCTAGACTTATGTTAATTTATGGTTATCAGAAACCACAAGAAATATGGAAAAGTCGAAAAGAGCGGACCCACTAATGCGGCAGTCAGCTCCATATTATCTGCTTAGAGAAAAAAGTGAGAGTCTTACTAAGATATCGAAGATACGTTTAAACTTTTGCTCACCAAATACTTTCATTAAAATAATCACTTGTTTCTTTCTTTGGAGAACTCTGGACACAAGCGCACCGCTATGTCCAGATACTTTTCTATTACTAATTTGAGGGAAACGTTTTGATCATTTACTGCTAACTCCATTATTACAAAAACAATTTTTCTTATGCTTTATTAAAACACGTATTTGGACACGGATAGCATGTTCTCGCTTCAATCTGCGTAGTTCTAGGGTTTTTACTTACTTAACTTTTATTTAAAACGGTTTTTAAGGCATTAGTATAAAGCTACCCAAAATTAACTTCGAACTTAAGATCAATACTCCAATGCTACTTCTGGCGGAGTATTTAATGATCCAAGGTATCCTTGGATCTCCTGTTTACCACGGTTGGTTTTCCAGAGGTATCCTGTCCAGCTCTTCCTCCACCAGCATCAGGCTACGTCCTTGGTCGTGCTCCGTTCCGAGCTGGTGACGTGCTGCAGTTCCACTGCAATCCTGAACATACACTGCACGGGAGACCCATTCTCGTTTGCCAGGACAGTGGCAGATGGAGCGATAAACCACCTACTTGTAAGACTTGTGCTTATTATTTTAAGGATAAAAGGCCTTACATAATTTATGTAAATATTAAATTCTTTTGTTTTGGACTTAATTTCCCGTAATCTGTAGCTCAAAGTATAAAAAAAAAGGTTTCAAAAGTCAGAAATCTGGGTTATAGTGGAAGCTATGGGACCATGCCATACGGCGAGTCAGACACCACTGTCTTCAATATGACTGATTTCCTATTGCCTAAGCAGAGAGTGTCATCAATTATAATGATTGGATCTTCAAAATTGACTAGAAAGATGCTGAAGACTACAAATTAGAAATGGCCATATTAAAATAGAATAGTAAATGAACAGATGCTTGGTCATAGCTTCCTAAAAACTCCATAATCACTAAAGCAAGCAATCAGAAGGCCAATTCTCGTAAATAATATTCTTAAAATTACATTTCAATATCATCCCGATTGCATTTCGATTGCAATACCTTAAAAGTCAGTTTTTTTTACAAAAAGCTAACTTTGAGGGTATTTTGAGCTACTTTGAGGTTGTTATTTGTGATCGAAATGCAATCGAAATGTAATTTGAACAATGTTATTTACGCGAATTGTCCTTCAGGTTTTAAGAAGGTACCATATGCAATTTTATAGTTCGAAATCGTTATTTATCTCAGAATAAAATGTAAGTACTACTTTCATATTTGGGGAAATGATACTTCGAACTTTTATCTTGGATTAGGTAATTTATAAACACGATTGGTGAAATTTTTGTCGATAATATTTTTTTTTGAAAAAGACATGTTTTGCTCACATTTTGCTATTTATCTCAGGAACAGCAAACTATTTTGGTTGGGCATTTATTTTGTCAATAAACCTATAAGTATTTTTTTAGTTCTGTAATTTAATATTTCGATTAGTTGTTTAATTATCTTGTAATTAGGTAAAAACTGTTTTGGCGTTTACGTCGATTCTAAAATACGTAGCGCGTCTATCCTCTGTACTTCTCACTCACGAGAAAATCATATTCGTCGTTCCGTACTCGACACTCATCTTCAGTCGCCGACGGCACTGTGAGCGGGATGGACGTGTGCTTGATTGCGTCAAATTTTCGTAGGTAGTACATTGGTTTTCGTAGGTAGTCATACATGAAAAAGTGTAAATAAAATGGTGAAACCGAAAAAGAAAATGGGTCCCCGGGCGTATAAAAATTATCTGAAGGCAAAATGCTCGAAAATGGGAAACAAAACAAGTAAGTGCCTATCTATGATAATAAATCTACAATACCTACTAGTATCTAAGCATTTTCTCTTTATAACAGATTACATTACATAAGTATAATGACGTAAATTATATTACATACCTACCTAATACACGCGCGATCACAATGAGATACTATCCATAGGTACCAACTATCCATACTAATAAAATCAACTACCTCCTGCTTCTCTTCTCTTCTCAACCTATAGCCACCCAATGTTGAGTGTAGGTAGGTAGGTTTCAGCTGGTAGGTGAGTAGGTTTTTTCTCGTTTAGTTTTTATTGTAATGTTGTTTTTAGGAAAGAAAACGACTCGTTCATAGAACTTCTGAATGTGCAAGAAAGCCTCGATGTCGAAGGAGCTGCTGGCGCCGCCCGCGCCAATGCAAGTGCTGGCGACGACGACGTCATGGGTGAATCGTCAATGATGGCCGCGTCACCGATAGCGGTGGATCCCTCACTACTGGAAATTATTGACAATACGCCCAGGTGAGTGCATAAAATTGCATACCTATTTTGATATGTCGGATTATTCCCACATTTTGTCCCCAGTTCTTTTGGGTTCCGTGGACATACATAACACATAACACTGACATTACTTACATACCTAAGGCATTGAGTACCTACCTACTACCTACTGTGTAGTAGTTGCCTCAATACCTATTGTTATTATTTTAGGGTTCCGTGCTCAGAATAATAATTCATTTATTTCAGATATAAAATCCATAGGGTAAAATTAGAATAAAATTAAGAATTAAAATAAATTAAAAATAAACTATAGGTACATTAATAATTACAAATTAACATTATCGACTTAATTAAATTCATATTAAATAGTAATAAATCATTATTATCAAAGACACCGCCTGACAGATGAAATGTTGCTAGAATGGGAAAAATTCCCAAAGTTTAGGGTACTTCAATTTTTTTTTATTTAAAACTAAAAAAATCAATACCTACGTATTTCTTGATATATTTTATTATATTATTTTTCCCGGTGTCTATAACGAGATATCAATACGCCCACGACTGGCCGGACACCCATTTTTTTACATATTATACTTACATATATACATACTCACAAACAAAGTTTCACATTTAAAATATTAGTAGGATATTTTTAGGTTTTTGGTTCCGAATAAAAAAAGTTGTATCTAATACCTACTCTCATTGTTTCAGAATATCGCCTAGTGTTTACAGTGAAAAATTGAACGACGATAATGACCTTGAAGACTTACATTGTGACTTTCAGAGGTACTTGCATTTTATGCTATGTATATGTGATCTAAAACTGTAGATTTAGAACTATTTTAAAACAATCGTGAACCTGTTTACGTTTTTTACTATTTTAAATAATATTTTATTCTTTTTTAGGCTTCCGGATCAGGATTTGGAGACTATTGAGTTCGGAGGAGCCTCAGATGAGAGAAGAATAGTAGACTTAAAATATTTTCTGGAAGAATTAAAAATAATTTCCAACCACTCAAAAGCTTTTGGTTGTGGTGTAGATAATTTAAAATTGATAGGAGAGCAAAGAGTAGGATTATTATCAAAACTGAAATTTAAATGTAATATGTGTAACGTTGAACTAAGAATAAATACATCCAAACCTAGCCCAAGTGAAAATTTAAATCTAAATACTGCTGCAGTAACAAGTGCCGATGTTACAGGTGTAGGGTATACACAATTAAATTGATAGTCAGATTAATAATGAGTGGGAAAAGGTAACATACATACGTAAAATTTGTAACGCTTACGTTACGGAACCCTCACGTGTGATTGTAACTCTGACTTGACTGGTATCGATGTAAAAATATACTTTATGCTCTTTATACTTACAGTAGGTATTCTGTTTGAATATAAATCTATAGGTACCTAGGTATTGGTTTTTTTTTAGTTACACTTCACATAGCATCTTATAGGTTCTTCAGCTTACACGTTACGGAACCCTCAAGCGTGATTGTAATTCAGACTTGACTCGTGTATTTGTTATTTATTATGTTAGGTAATGTAGGTATTTTAGCAAATGATATTTTGTTTATACACCTTATATGTTACGGAACCCTCAAGCGTGATTGTAACTCGGACATGACGTAAAATATATTATTATATTAATTATTAGTAGGATATCTACCCTTTTTACAGTATTTTATTTCAATCCTACTAATATCCTATCCTATCCTATTTCCTATATCCTTAATATTATAAATGTGAAAGTTTGTGTGTGTGTGTGTATGTATGTTTGTTACTCCTTCACGCAAAAACTACTGGACCGATTGCGATGAAACTCGGTATGTAGATAGTTGGAGACTTGGATTAACACATAAGCTACTTTTTATCCCGATAATCCCACGGGATCGGGACTTACGCGGGTGAAACCGCGGGGCGCAGCTAGTATAATATTAGTATATTTTCCCAGACTTATCTACATTATAGGTACATACCTACTACTACCAAATGTGACTTTAGGTATGTGACCAAATATTAGGTAGGTATAATAGGTATTCTAATCTACCGCTCAAAACGCGTCAGTGGTGCGCGACTCGGAGCTCCCGTACCCGGCCGCATGACGGTGTTGCGTGCGTATTATTCTAGAAGGGTGAGGGGAAGCGGGGCTCGAAATCCATTTCGTAGCGGCATATTGCACACTCTTAAATCCTAATGTTTTTTTCATTCTCCAGGTGCCCAAGCCTGTACCTATCCAGGCACCACGATATCAGGCCGCATGTCCAGCGTCAAGTTTTACTACAAGATCGGCGAGACTGTCACCTTCACCTGCGAGGCTGGGTACAGGCTGAAAGGGGCACCCATGTTGAGGTGTTTGAAGTAAGTATGTTATGCTACAGATCCGATTTACATAAAAGCATCACCCCTCCAGGATGGTAGGACAGCGTTTGGCCACTATCGTCACATGCTGGTAAGTGGGGCCACGCTGTTTAAAATGCAGCACGCGCGTCTATAAGATACCTACCTACTAAGGCTTCCATCCCGGGACTCTCGGTCTCGAAAATATCGAGAGTCTCGACGATTTTTTTCGTATTTTCGAGACTCGAGACTGCAACTTTCAGTCCCGGGAAAAACGAGACTTTCGAGATTCCAATGAAATAATTATTATCATTATTCAAAATGTACAGAATCACCCTGAGGAATCACCAATTTTTTTTTCACCCTGCTTATGTGGCAATTGACAACTGGCATGGCAACTGGCAACACTCTAATATAAAAAATAAGTTAGTCTGTGGTAATTGCAAAATACATAACCTCATAACCTAACATTCAGATGTTTTGTTACATGGGTCTCATAAATTTGTAAATTTCTTTGTGTTATTTTTGTAACAAAAAAATCCTCTCAATCAGAAAATACATTGAATGCTCTTGTTTTTTACGAGCCTACTTCAAAAATGAGAAAATCTGAGATTTTATTTATATTTTTTCATTTTCTTTTTTTTCAGTTCACTGTAACATTTTGAAAAATAAATGACCTTATTGAATTATCTTGTATTCACTAACGAAATACCTAATCCCTACCTAGACTACCTACATAAGGGCACAGAAATCAATTTTTAAAAAGTCTCGAAAGTCACGTTTTTCCCGGGAATCCCGGGACCAAACCGAGTCTCGATATTTTTGTCCCGGGACTCGAAAATAAACCGAGACTGGAAGCCTTACTACCTACGTCTAATTGGAAGACCCTCAAATTGTACACGTCTGGAAAAGCAGCCTCAGGCAACTGATTCCAATTCTTCGCGGTTTAAATGACGAATAACGAAGCGAAACGCTTTGTGCAGGTCTTAGGAATCTCCACCAAGAATCGGTAGAGCTGTTCAGTTTGCATAATTATCTGATGGTAAAGGAGAGATGGTAGAATTCATTCTAAACCTCCTTGATGATCAACATTAAACACCTTCAACAACATTGCTTGCTAAACAACATTTATTTTAATTGATTGAATCCATCGTTACTTTTTGGAACTTCATATCTGTAATGGATATTTCGTTTTTAACATTCATTTTTATTTTTCAGGAACCGTAAATGGTCAAACGCCATCCCCCTCTGCACACCGATCTCCAATTACACATCTGACACAATCGCCCACCTCACAAGCACAGGGGACATCGACGCCATGTTGTCAGACTCCGCCATCTTGTCGACAGACATTTTGAGAACCCGCGAAACTCCCGCGCACTTATCCCCTGAGAGCTACCAAACGGCTGTAACCAGGGCCGCTGTTTCGAGGCTACTTCGAAGGGGACCTATTGAGAATTATAGAAACAGAATCTTTAGATATAATAGACTGTTTAGAAGAGACGGGGAGAGATAATTTTGATTATATTTATTTAGGTGATTTTTCTAGATTGTGTGTCTTTAGTATTTACTTTGAATGTCCAATTTCTTGACCTTCTTAGTAATTACAACCTTTAAAAAATCGATGAGTTCAGCTCATAAACACTGCTTAGCTGATGATTTTGCTGACTTAGTGTGTATTGCTCACAAAAGGAAAATAAATCATGTATTAACTAATTATACACTAAGCGATGTTTATGAGGTTGTGTACTCACCTAAAATCTTCAGCTTTCGAAGTGCAGTTCCATAATAAAATAGTTCGCAATGCTAAAGTCTACAAAGAAATTGTTACTGCGCGGGAGGCACAAGATGTGATGATCACAAAACCTTTTCACAGATTCTTTTGCAGTAGTCGGCTAAAAAAAATACATAAATCTCTCTCCAGATTCCATAACTGACCTATTTTGGAATATATATTTCTGGTTTTTGCAAATAAAAAAAGAGAGATGGAGCAACTACGCTATTAAGGAATGACTCGTGAATATGATAAAAAAGACAGCCTGATTGAAACTTAAGTGGGGAGAAATGCGAATGGAAAGTTCACTACGCGGAATTAACGAGTATAAATAATTCCTATATTTAACCCACCTTTTTGTAATTTTTATTGACGTATTCTGACAGAATCGCCTTGTCGATTGTTTTCCTAACACATCTTTCAATAGCTATTGCTCTAATAATATTAACAGGCGATTAAAATAGATTTAAATTATTGTTATTTAGCTGATCAAAATATATTTTCTCGTTAACTTTTGACTTAGGTTTAAAATAAATATATTTATAAATCACTTATTAAATTATTAATTATGCAATAGCCCTCCGTGAGTAAATTTTTTAGCATTATTTATGAATTAAAAAACTATATTTATGGATTTGAAAATTTATATTTAAGTAGTTATGTACTTAATCATGACTTGACTTATTCCCTCTTATTACAAAAAAACTGCAAAACCATAGTTTAAACCTGTACTAAAAGATCTAGGTTTTTGTGTTAGTTTTGGTTTAAAATTGATTCTTATTACAAAAAGTAAATAGACCAAGGACCAGAAGATCCATGGTTTTAGTCGCAACCATAGACAATAGATAGCAAACTCGAAACAAACCATTCTTTTGTTCGTTCAGCGTTCGAAACACCGTTCCTTTTCACAAAATGGTGGTAAGTGAGTAAATATTAAAAACTTATATAAGAAATCGAATACTAAAGTGATAAAAATATAAATTGTGTGTTCAATTATTGTGAAATAGTGTGACTTGTATTTGTTATTCTATGTTCGCGATTACGTTGTTGTATTTAAATACATCAATTTATGTAGCGTATATCGGAACGCGGCTCGAGTTAAGCCTTTAAGCCTTTTGCCTGCCCCTTTAGAAGTATAAAAAAAAATACTACCTAAAAAATTGTAAACATGAAAATAACCTAAATTTCTCAAAAACATAAGAAAACGTAGTGATTATATCCTCTTTGAACATAAGTACGTACTAAAAATATTTACTTATTTATGTTTTTAGTAGGTTTACGTAATATGTTGTTAAAATCTGTGAAAATTTCAACTCTCTAGCTATCACGGTTCTTGAGATAGAGCTTGGTGACGGACAGAAGACGGACGGATAGCGAAGTCTTAGTAAGAGGGCCCCGTTTTTACCCTTTGGGTATGGTACTTAAAAAGGAGCGAGAATTGGAGTAACAAGGAAAAGGTGAACGTCAGAATTTAATTTTTTGAGGTTAGAAACTTCGTACTAAGTTAGTTAAACTAGGGTGCTCGGCAGTTTAACTTTGACAGGACAGAAAAACCTGGTTTTAGCGGTAAACTTCGTTTTCTAATAACGTTTTTCTAAGTCCATGGTTTAAATGTCATTTAAACGTAGTTTAATTTTTAGACTTCGTTTTGGAATAAGGGGGTTTAGGTTTTAACAATTTTAGTACAAGCGGACACTGCATAAATTCGTAACACATTGTGAATTGACCGAATAAAATTCTATAAAATTAAAAAATAAGCAAAATTTGAAAAGAATTTCATTTCACTTCGTCTTTGTACGTAGTATTTCTTGGTGTTTAATGTAAAGTAATAAGCAATTTTATTACTGGTGTATTTTTTAAATACTGGGTCTTCATTTTGCTCAGATTTAGATTTTTAATCACCAGCCGCTATCTAGGTTTAAAGGTAAATCTGTCACCTGATCAATTTAATTAAAAATATAAGTAGTGTTAATTAATTTAAGTTTTCTTTAAAGACTGTCAATAATTGTAAGTAGTTCGCCGCACTTGGAAACGTTTCTCAGTGAGATTTTAGCTAATCAACTCTGTCAAATATATACCTACCTACGCAAATGTCAAATATCATAGACAAGAGCGAGTGATTAACTAATGTTTCACTTACGAACGTTTAATAGAGTGGCCGTTAATGCCAAACTCCTTAATCCAAATGTAGTAGAAAAATAAAAAAATACCTACTTAAAAAATGAAAATTGTAAATAAAATGTTTAACTTCGCCAAAGAGAAAAAATATTAGATTATTTCTATAAATATTAATTTTACCTAGACGTAATTGTAGTTTACAAATATTTTTAAGTGTAATTAAATAATTAATTAAATAAAAAGTATCTAATTAAATCTTTAATTAGAAAACAATATCTACGCTAGTTCGAGCCACGCACAAAAATGTTTGAAAAATTTTTATTGGGAATTTGTAGCTTGGCTCAATACAATTATTTTGTCATTTTGGTATACATATAACCAGTCATCTAATTACTTACAGTTAGATAAGGAACTGGTTTTATTATCAGAAGTGTTATTTTATTTTGAAATAATAGGTTATTTCAGAGAGGTTGTTAGGACATACCTTACAACCTCTCTGGCGCGGGAGGCGAACCCTAGACGCAGAAGTTGTGGGTTCATTTCCCGCCTCGAGCTTATATTTTGGGTGTGTTTCCACTGTTGCGGAGCTGGAGCGGAGTGACGAGGAGCGGACCGTGAATTGGCCAATCACGGTGCAAATCTCCATACTGCATCAGTGGAATCAGTTAAGTGGCCATTCACGATCCGCTCCTCCACTCCGGCCAGGCGCAGCGTCAATTTAAACGCACCTTTATGTTTGTTTCGAGTTTGGATGTTTCTGTATATTATTATGTAATTATTATAACGTTCGTATTAAAATAAAAGTATTTATAAATATTTGTAAAGGTTATAATGATGTAGAAAAAAAATCAGTAACCTCTTTATCTATGTTCTCCAAAGATTGTATTTTGAGCTAAGCTACGCTCAAAAATTGAGGCATATCAAAAATTTATTCTCATATCTTATTGTATTTCGATTAACGAGCATCTTTTTAATCATTGTATACGTCGGATAAAACTGTAATTAATTCTGTCCCGTTCCAGTAAAATAAATATTTGAGAGAAATTATGAAGAAAATGGTTTTATTTGTACACTAGGGTGCGTTCCCACTATGTCGTGACGGTTAATTTACGATTATCGTCTCTAGCTGTTTCCATTATACCGATTATCATGACAAACTGTCGTCACAGCAAAAAAAAAGTCATACACGACATTATTAATCGTGTCGTTGTGAACACCTCCATTTAAATATACAATGTGTTTTAGCGAAGGGGTATTAATACGAAAGGGGGTTGTTCTAGGCGTCTAGGCGAACAACTTTTGTTCTACGACTTTTGGAAATTCGAACATTTCATTCGAAGTTTTTGTATGAAACAGCTGATTTTCAAATAAAAATTCCCTCAGAATTATCGAAAAAAAAAGTTCGAATTTCCAAAAGTCGTAGAACAAAAGTTGTTCGCCTAGACGCCTAGAACAACCCCTTTTCGTATTAATACCCCTTCGCTGAAACACATTGTATAAGCCACGAGATTTAAAACTACACGATTATTTGTCGTCACGACAAATTGGGAACATGCCCAATTTTATTAACCTAAACCACGGGTTTCATTGGCTGCGGACTCTATTAGATGTACTTGTACCTATACGGGCTGTTTTCCGCGATTAGACCCTTTTTGATTAGGTAATTTTTGCGTGAAGATGGAGTGAACTTGTCAATACTTCTGGAGCCAACTAAGCCGCGGGTTTCATCACGATGTTTTCCTTCACCGTAAGTGCAATGTCAATTGGCACACATAATTTTTACTTAAAAAAATACATTGGTGCACGGCCGGCCTGGATTCGAAGTAATTCGAACCCACGACCTTCAGAATGAAAGTCGAGGTATCTACCACTGAGCCAACACCGCTCTTGACTCTATACGTATTGACGACCTCTTTCCTCTGGATTCTGTAGACTAAACTGAGAGTTCTAAGCAAACCTACTCTACACCTACAAAGGCACTAAAGCGCTATAAATAACATGGATTAATAGGGGATATATAATATACCTATATATTATAGGCTAATATTTGTATACTTCTTAATTCTCGCTTAATTACTTACTACGTCAAAGCATATTAAGGACAATCTTTAGAGAAACCTTACCGTAAAGTTTTTTAGGCTTTAAAACTAGGCCTTAAAATGAAAGGGGGAAGGCCGTTTATACACGGTGTAACAAGGGGGGTGGATCATCGGTTGGTGCGGGGTAGGGGACCTCAGTACCTATCGATTTAACCCCTATGTATGTTCTGCAATATTCACTGGTTCAAAAGTTATTTGAGTTTTAGTGAAATATAGTCAAAATCAGTTTTCACAAATATTTTTCGATTTTATAAATGAGGATTTTTTACGGAAAGCTAAAGTTTTTCGAATTGTCGAGGGTCGTTATTGAAAATAAAAGACAATATTGAAACATTCAAACTGCGTGAGTTGGACCGGTTATTTGCCGAAATTATCTTACAGACGGAGTTCTTAATATCGAATGTGTAAGTACTTATTACCATTCCAAGAAATTGAATTAAAATAATTAGATACGTACAAAAAAACTAACACACCATACCTTTTTAAACCGAGCCAAGTTTTAAAAATGACGCAATTTGTAACAAATTACAATCCTGATTGACAGACCGAAAAACTACCTCCAAAAACTTAATCTAAAACGATTTACATTGCCGTTTCTCTACTATCGGAAGTTAAATTGATTGTTGAAAGAGGTAGAAAAGCCAGCCATGGTAATAAAACAATGCGATAACGGGAGTAATCGGTGAATTGAAAACATAAAAGTTTAGTTTACCGCGTGCTGTGGTGAGTGACTGACGCGCGAGCTCTTACCCGTTCCCGCCAATAAATATGTCACGTTACTGTCAAAATAATAATCAAATTATAACCGGCCAGTGTTTTTAATCGATTTAACTATCGATTATTGTAAAAAAATATCGGTTTTATAAGGAATTTCAGTGTTTTTGTGACGTTGTGTTTTGTATTTTTTTGGTTCATGGTGTTTCTGAAACGAAGGTGTTTGAAAGCGATAAGATGCAGGTAGGTTAATTTGTTTAATTTTATCATTTTAAACGCAATTACGTACCTAAATCTACATACTTATTAATAATCTTAGTAAGTACTGACAGACAGAAAAAACACCACGTTTAAAACTAAGACAAGACATGATTTTTTACTAAATTACTTATTTGGATTCGTTTGATTGATACTTGCAAACGTTCGCTTGCCATTTTTCCTTGAAATTCGACGATCGGCAAACTACCTAATAGATCGATCTAAAAGTCGGTAATCTCTGTGCAAAATAGTAGTCACGTAAAAGTCATGTTTTTGCACAGTAGTTTTTTAAGGTACGCAAAAAAAATCCGACGCAAACGCGTGGCATAACTAACTAGTTTAGAATATTATTATACTAATTGATTTCTATTTTTGTAAATATTATATCCTGAAACTACTGGACTGATGTTAATATCATTTAAACTTGGTATGGAGATACATTGGGGAGTAAGACGTCCTTTTTATCAAGGAACTGATGCGGGTGAAACTGCGTGGCATAGCTAGTCTTATCTTATCTTACTATCATCACTACATAGTATAGAACAAAGTCGCTTTCTCTGTCCCTATTTCCCTTTGACCGCTTAAATCTTTAAAACTACGCAACGGATTTTGATACGGTTTTTTTAATAGATAGAGTGATTCAAGAGGAAGGTTTATATGTATAATACTTGCAAAATATAGCCGTGCGAAGCCGGGACGGGTCGCTAGTAATATTATAAAGAGGAAAGATTTAGGTAATTGTTTTTTGCATTGAATATTCTCCGAAACTACTGGACCGATTGTAATGAAACTTGGTATGAGGATTCAGGATACATTGATTCATTAGGAGTAACATAGGCTACTTTTCATCCCGATATTCTCACGGGATCGGGAGTTACGCGGTTGAAACCGCGAGGTGATGCTAGTTAATGATAAAATTGCATTCCGTGACTCGAAAGAAAATGCACAGAAACAGTTAGTTGAAGAAAAACAGTAGGTATTAAACGTGACTTATCTAGTTCTTTTTCGTTTGAAAGTGGAACAGGTGTGCTGAACTGAATTTGATAAGGTTGTGAATTGTGTTGCGGATTGGCAACTTTTTTTTATCTACCCTCATTTTTTGAAGTTATAAAACTATGTAGCGGATCTCTTGTGGAATCGTGTAAACGGCTCCCCCAACGGCTCCTATACGCTCAACGGATCCCTGTCAAAAACGATCTCACGATTAATCTCATCGGACCCCCCCAGACCCAGGAAAAGACGATCGAAAAAAAAAACAAAACATGATCGAAACACATGGCGTGTTGTGTTATGGGTTGATAATCATAGGAAAAGGAGATTTTGGGATTTGTTCGCAGTTCTAACCTAACATAACCAATAACCATGTTGGTTTTGTTCCAAAATAGATAGAAGTTGATTCTGACAAGTGCTAATAATGAGAAATGCTCTAAATTGTCTGCCAAATTTTGCTAGTGCAAGGCACCAAAGAAAAAGTCGGACTTCCATTTTATAGACTTCCGTACAGTAAGGGTCATAAATAAATGATCAGTTTGCTACAATAATACTATCAACAAGTATTGGAGTTACGACCTTCTTCTAATAGACGTTACACACAAACCTAAATACTTGAATTAAAAGTACTCAGTGTGATTATTATTTTCAACATGTTAACTATGTTAACTATGATTAGTTGGCCAAGAGGTATAAGCCGGCACCCGCTACACCAACCGACGTGGGTTCGATCCACAGATTTCGTTGTTATAATGTTCAAATAGTGCTGCACGGGATTGTAAACGTAACGGTGGGCAGAGACTTTTGACCGTGGATTGTACCTTAAAAGGTAAAAAAGGAACCCTCATAAGATCACTTTCTTGTCCGTCTGGCTGTCAGTCCGTGTGTCACCTTGTCACCACCGATTTTCTCAGGAACGAGTAGACCTAGCAAGTTGATTCTGTATATAAAACGCGAGTGGACCTTGAGTGAACAACTAGTAAAAACTAAAAGTTATTTTTATATAATTGCGTGTGAAATGCATGACCGTGTTAATTACTTCTTACTGATTGCTGCTAAAAATGTGTTCCAATCACGACATTTTTATCGATTAACTCATTTTTTATTAGTTCCTATATGGAATAGCTAACCCGCAACTAACTAATACCCGCGATTACGTCCGCATTAGAGGTGGAATTTTCAAAAATCCTTTACTTGATTTGTACGTTTTAAAAGCTATTAAGAGGAAAGGGTACCGAGGGCTTTCTCCATACAAACTATTACAAACGTAGTCGACTGTTTTCTCCCTAGATAATGACACTAGAGCAAATATTTTTGGTGCATAAAACTTGTAACTGCCATGACCATGCCCCTATTTTTTGTTTTTTTCTATTTTTTTATTTTAATTTCTATAATAATTTGAAAATAAAAAAACCAAAACATAGGAGCATAGTTTTGGCAGTTATAGGTTTTATGGCACAAAAATATTTGTGACAGTGTCATTATCCAGGGAGGAAGCAGTCGACTACGTTTGTATGGAGAGAGCGCAGGTGCCCTTTCACCTTAGTACGGGATAAGAGCGACCTTTATCGAGCTTTTTAATTGATGAAAACTATTTTTAGGTATATCAAATTAAATAGGTCAAGAAATATATTGCAAATGGGTTGCCTAAAAAAATTCAGTCCAGAATATGATTAATTAAGGTAACTCGACCTCAAAAATCTCGACAAATGACACACTTACCATTTTTTTCAACGTTTTAGTTTTAATTGTCATACTTATAATATAACAAAACAGCTCCCGATCCCGTAGGAATATCGGGATAAAATAGCCGATGTTATTTGCAATTAATCAATGTATCCTCATACCAAGTTTCATCAAAATCGGTCCAGTAGTTTCGGAGCCTATTCATTACAAACAAACAAACAAAAAAAACCTCATTATAATAGTGAACTCTTTTCCCATTCTGGTATGATTTGAAGACAAAATATATTGAGATAAACCCAGGATAAACCTTTTTAAACCACATGTTATTGGATTAACTTGAAACACTTGAATAATCGGAGAATTTAAAGTAATTTTTCAGGATTTTTTGTTTTGAATTTTTACATTTTTGTGATTTTATTCTTTTTTTTCCCTGGCTGCAAGGAAAGGGTTATGTTTTTTATACATAAATACTTACTATAATTAAATAGTTCTGCGCAGTATTACTATAAGTAAGTATATGTTAATAACTTAGGTTTAGTATGCAGTTAAGATTACTCAATAAATTCTATATAATTACTGCATTAAGTACGCGGAGTAGGTATTTACTAATAAGGTATACCAAGTGTGTAATAAAAACTCAGCTAATGCCTTTCAGGTAATTGTAGTTCCGAGACATAACTTAAAAATATCTGAAAAAATATTTTTTAATGAAAATATTTTAAAATACATTAATATTAAATATAAATACACAACACACACACACATACATTACATTACACACATTTTACATTACACACACACACACACATTTACACATTTTACATTTATATTTATCAATATATTTTAATATTTTTTATTTTTTAATATTTTATTTTATTTTAGAAAAATGTGGCCATTATTGGCAGTAAATTATGGAAATAAAACCTCCGCTGTTACAACAAATACCTACTTACTAAAAACAAAATACCCGACCCAGTTGGCACAATGGTCACCATGCCGGACTGCCAAACACAGGGTTGCGGGTTCGATTCCCGCCTCAGACAATTATTTATGATTAGATATTTGTCTGTGGTCTGGGTGTCTGTATGTATATTAAGTATATATTTACAAAAGAAAAGTATATAAGTAGTATATCCGTTGTCTAGCACCCATAACACAAGTCTAGTTACTTAGCTTGGGGCTAGATGGCGATGTGTGGAATGTTCTGCAATATTTATTTATTTATTTATTTTAAAATATAATAGTATGGAACCCTTCGTGCGCGACTCGCACTTGGCTAGTTTTTATGTTCAAAGCCGTTGTTGACAGCAGTTAGACCAAAATATTCCTAAATAGTTAAGTATACTTACAAACAAAGTTATCGCTCCAAAAATGCAGTAAATTGAGTAACCACTTAAGGTATGACAGAGTTAGAACAATTAGTTGCTTAGTTAAGTGTTTGTTGTTAACCTTGGCTTATGTACTCGTCACGTGTTACTTACGTTTACTTATATATACTTGTACAATCCACGGGCAAAAGTCTCTGCCCACCGTAACGTTTACAACCCTGTGCAGCACTATTTGAACATTATAACAACGTAACCTGTGGATCGAACCCACGTCGGTTGGTGTAACGGGTGCCGGCTTATACCACTCACACAACTAAATACATAGCTAACATGTTCAAAACAATAATCACACTGAGTACTTTTAATTCAAGTATTTATGTTTGTGCGTAACGTCTATAGAGGAAGGTCGTAACTCCAATACTTGTTGATAGTATTATTGTTGTTAACTGATCATTTACTTTTGACCCATACTGTACATATATTATATTCTGTGAGTTTACTTAGGACATTACTTGCGGTTTCACCCGCGTAACTCCCGATTCTATGAGAATATCGGGATGAAAAATATCCTGTGTTAATCCAGATCTCCAGTTATCTATAAAGCAAGTTTTGTTGCAATCGGTTCAGTAGTTTTTACATAAACAAACATTCACACAAACTTCTACATTTATAATATTAGTAAGATTTATTTTAAAACACCTAACACTAAGAGGATTAGATATTTTTGACGTGACAACGTTTTATAAATTGGTTTGCCGGGTGACACTTCAAGAAACTGCGTTACGCTCCGCTGACGTTATGCGCTCACAATGAGAGCGAGTGAGAGGCACGCGGGCATGGTTAGCCCGCCTAAGAGCGAGAGAGACAGACATAAAAAGTGAAAGGCACGCGTCCCTTCCACTCGAGCACAGTTGTTGTCACGTAAAACTTTCGCCCGTATACCGACTTTACAGGCAACCAGTTTTTTTTAAGAATTTTTTTGTTTTGTTTACCTTAATTTTTTAGCTTCAAAATACTCTAGTCGAAAATCTTTTAGATTTAAAAGAACCATAGTTAAACTATTTTTTTAAATCATCTGTGGCCTTTCCTCCTCACGTAATAGTTAGAAGGTTTCTTTATGGCTTGAGGAAGTCCTAGAAGATTTGTAGATATCTGTCTACAATGACAGTGGCCTTTTGATGGGGTTTCCACAGGAATTAATTAGAGATATCATGTGACTTCTTTTCTTTCCTCTTGGACACGGTCGCTAAGCTTAAAAAAGGTGCAAAGACGGTATAAAAAGTAGTGCAATGCGGGATAGAGCATGTATTTGTCTTCGCAGCTTGATTCCTTCGTTTCCCTCGTTACGTTCGGGGTCCAAAATGCTACCCGTGACGTAAAACATTGCTTTACTCCCTTGGTGCATAATTTACTATTTCTTGTTCGCTTGAACATCAAAACTCGCGGCTTAGTTGACTCTAGATTGTATTGACGAGTTCTTTCTTGGACACGGTCGACTAAGCGGAGAGGGTGGTAGATTTTGGGCAAGCCTGCTCCATAAAATACACGTCACAGACACTAAAGCGTCCTAGCATGGATTTAAGTTGCGGATGATGTGTAAGAGTAAAATAAATAAATAAATATTGCAGGACATTCTACACATCGCCATCTAGCCCCAAGCTAAGTAGACTTGTGTTATGGGTGCTAGATAACGGATATACTACTTATATACTTTTTCTTTTGTAAATATATACTTATAATACATAGAAACAACCAGACCACAGACAAATATCTAAGCATAAATAGATATTTGTCTGTAGTCTGGTAGTCTATATGTATTATAAATATATATTTACAAAGGTATTTAAGTATAGTATATCCGTTGTCTAGCACCCATAACACAAGTCTAAATACTTAGCTTGAGGCTAAATGGCAATGTGTGGAATGTCCTGCAATATTTATTTTTATTGCGCGCTAACAAATAGAATTTAGCGATTGTTAAAAACTGTACATCTATAATTTAATCAAATTAAATTTAACATAAAAACTCACTGACAGTCGTTACTTAGTTCAAGGTTTAACTAAACAATTGTCAGCCATTGAAGTTTGAAGTCATTGTTTTTTATGTAGTTTCTTTTAAACTATACTAGCTGTGATGTTCGGTTTTCACTACCCGTGTAAATCCAGATAACCAATTACCTATAAGCTTCAATTCGCGGCTTCGCCTGCTATTTCACCCTCATATACGTGGAATTTCGAAAAACCTTCACAAGGAACACACCCTCCAAAAATGTGTTTAGCGGCGTCGATACGCGGCGCGAGTAGGTATTTTCAAAAATGACCCGTATCGTGCGATTGAGAGAGTTTAAATCTGGACGTAATTGCCTACATTTTGCTTTCAAATAATGTTGCGGGCTGTAACGTTTTTACCCCCTTTATCCTTTACAAAATGAAATAATTTGGTCTCATTTAATTCACTGCTTCTTATTCTAGGTAATTTAGTTTAGTCTATTAAAAAACAATTGAAACGCTCGATGAAGTTTTTAAGTCAAAAATATAGATATTCAGATACTAATAACTTTTATCTTAGGCAATATTTCTTTAAAATAAAAACGGTTAAACCTAGTTTTCCATTAGATCTAAAACATTTCAAAAATGATCAAAATCGGACTTCGTTTATGGGGGGGAAACGGTTACCGCTTTTTGTATGGAAATTTACAGCTTCACAGTGGTCTTAAGCCGTGCGAACGGTTCAACCGAATCGTATGATTTTTTTGTGTATATTCGTTAGGTTTGAGACTCGACCAACATCTACAGGTAGTATATAGATTTCAATTTTTTTTACAAACAGTTCCAGGCTACAAACGGGCAAGTGTTTCCCATTATAACGAAGACAGAGTCACGGTTCGTCGGTTTTGTGTCAATAACGACCTTGGATGCCATTGACTGAGACGATTATGACTTGTTATTCTCGATGTTAATTGAGGCAAATTGTTTTTATGTGAGAAAAAATATATAGGTACTTATAAAGCTTTGTACAAATAAGTAGGATTGGTAGCACATCTAATTGGCAAACTGTGCGTCAATGGGGTCACAATAATAAACATGGAATAAAAAAAACATATACTTACTTACGCCGGCTCAGCGACCCGAAGTGGATAATAAGCATCCAACACCAAAAGACGCCATTGCACCCTATTTAAAAAAATATATTGTAAAATATGAATACACACATCAACAAAGTCTAGGGAACACGGGTAAAATAGTAAACTTTTTAAACTCACACGATTTGTATTCATATTAATTATTTTCCCGGGTCTTAATCGCGTATTTTTTGTTTTTTATTTCTCTTACCTCGACGTTTCGACTATGTTACAATAGTCATGGTCGCGAGGAGACTGATTAAGACCCGGGAAAATAATTACTACGGGTAAAATAGTGTTTTTTGCGGATTTTTTTTTATTTTTTTGGGTATTTTGTATTGAGTGTTGTATGTCAATAGAAGTGGAATTTTATACTCTTTTTAATGCGAGGGCTTCGCCAAGCAGAAGAGCTTTCAGGAAAATTCCTAATTTTTTTAATACGGAGTGAGAATGAAAACACTATTTTACCCGTGTTCTCTAACTTTGTTGATGTGTGTATTTTATACTAGCAACGCTTCGGGGTTTCAACCTCAAAATGTGTAAGGGCTATTGCAGGTATTCCACCTTGGGAATCCTGTAAGCCTCTATTTCTGAAATTTAAGATATTAACATTGCCCAGTATGTATATCTTCGAAATAGCTAAATTTGTTAGAGAAAACATGAATTGTTTTAAAACAGCGAGTGATTTATTCCCAAGATCAACAAGGAACTCAGATAGAATAGTTTTAGCCAAATTTCCTAGAACACAACTTTATAAGAAAAATAGTGCGGCTATGTGTGTGTGTATTTATAACAGGATCCCTGAAAACATTAAAAAATTACCTACAAAATTATTTTATCGAAAGCTTAAGTCTTGGCTATTGGAAAAGGTATTTTATTCCGTAAATGAGTTCCTTGGTATCTATTAATTTTCCGAATTTTTTGGCACCTAAGTTTCATTGACATTTATCTATCTAATATTCTTCAAACCTTTATTTTTATTTGATAATATTATTTATAATTTTGACATTTTTGCAATTCAATAAGTTTAACAAGAAATTAATCTTAATATATATAAATCTCGTGTCACAATGTTTATCCTCAATGGACTCCTAAACCACTTAACCGATTATAATAAAATTCGCACACCATGTGCAGTTCGATCCAACTTGAGAGATAGGATAGCTTACATCCAGATATTCCCACGGGATCGGGAGTTACGCGGGTGAAACCGCGTAGGGCAGCTAGTAGTATTATATAAAAGTATGTAGGTAATAACTGTAAATTTGTATTTGCATGTCAATACATTTGACTAAAGTTGAGAAACTGTATTATAATATTTTGTAAGTTCTTATTAATGTACCAACTTACTGAATTGAACTGAACCCCGTAAGTCACGATCCCGCGGGAATTTCGTAATCAAGAGTATCCTTTCTTCTCCATCCCTAAAACTAACACTATGCCTATTTCAACTAAATCGGTCGGCTTTAACCGTAAAGAGGAAACCAACAAGTAAATCGAATTTATAATATTAGTTATGATATGATATGAGACTGACTCGCAAGTCGCAAGTCTACTAAAATTCTTTAAAACGGAATATTTCTCCTGTTCTTTTGTTTTTGTTTCGAGTAATGCGATTTTTTATTGCTGTTACAAGCATCATTTTCACGGGATAAAAAAACATGGTAAACATCCCGTTTTTGAAAGTGAAAATAAAATCCTCACTAAGGTAATGGTGGATTTACTATTTTTCCTATTTTGCTAAGATAAGTATGGATTGACTTATTTAATAGCTTTGTTTTTATCTGACCTACTCAGAAACCGAATAAATAAGAAACACACTTCTTCAGATTTTGACCTAAAATCTAAATTGACTTTCTTCGTTTCTGACATCTCCCGCCTAAATCTGTTTTTATTTTGCGTCCAAATTAAACAAATAAATCTAAAAAAAATCATAAAAATGAGGAATTAATTTAAAAAAAAAACATTCATATTAAAACATTAAAGCCAACTTTAAAGACATTTTTAATATTCTAACTAAGTTATAAAATCAAGAAACCGTGAAGCATTTTTTATTTAATTTATATTTTTGTTCTGATGAATTTAATTAAGTTGTTTTTGTAAGTAATATTTTAATACCTGGCAATTATTTGTATAAGCAACAAATATTTATTTAATTTAGTAACAAAGGAATCAAATATTCTTCGTAACAATTAAAAAAAACCTAAACTTAGTAAATAACCTACCTACCTACTTACATTTAATAAACAAAAAAAACTAAATGAATATCGGTTCATCCGTTCGTTCGGGAGCTACGATGTCATAGACAGACACACACACAGACACGTCAAACTTATAACACCCCGTCGTTTGTGCGTCGGGGGTTAAAAATTAAAAGTCCAAATGACTTTAGGAGGTCTGCCCAAAAGGCTGGCTGCATTACCACGTTGGATGGCGATGCTTATCCGTTGGAAGAGGTAGGAGCCAGCCCTTTGGTCACAAGAAGCTAAAAATAATAATTTTGAAATAAATTAAAAACATTTGATAAAAACAATTTTATTGTACCTACCTAAGGTACTTAAAAGTCAAAAAAATATCTATTGTCTCAACGCTCAAAAGTCCACCGCCACCGTAACGTTTATAATCCTATGCAGCACTATTTAAACATTATAACAACGTAACCTGTGGATCGAACCCACGTCGGTTGGTGTAGCGGGTGGCAGCTTATACCACTCACACAACTAAACACATAGCTAACATGTTGAAAATAATAATCATACTGAGTACTTTTAATTCAAGTATTTAAGTTTGTGTGTAACGTCTATTAGAAGAAGGTCGTAAGTACAATACTTGTTGATAGTAGTATTGTAGCAAACTGATAGTGGACTTATGACGCACACTGTACCTACGGTTAGTAAAGGCTCGAATACACTGGGGACAAACGAAGCGGCATGTTGCGTAACATATTGCTTGGCAATTGCGTGAAAGTCCCAAGAGACAATGTTGCATGCGCCCGCTCTCGGAGCGGAAGCAAGCAACATGACCAGCGTAACTTAATTTTTTGACGTGATAACGTCTAATAAATTCACAAAAAAGTGTCATGTTCCGGTACCATGGCGCGTCATGGTAAGCGTCTCGTGTTTGTTTTATAAAAATATCGCTCATCTGGGCTTGTGTTATGGTGAAGACTGACCTTAGAAGACCTCAAAAAGAAAAAAAAGGAAAAACAAAAATAAAATCTCAATTTTTCATCGTTTTCTTATGAATGACGATAACACGTAAAATTATCGTCCATAAACCAACTTTACAGACCACCATTATTTTTTTACATTATGATAGGTCAACGTTTGACCACTATCACACCTGCCTGATGGTAGATGACGATGCGGCGTAAGATGTAACACGCTTTCCTAGAAGATACTTATTCACTCGCGATGTGAAGACCGTGATGTTGCGGGACTTGTTGCACCATGTTGCAGTACAAAATATCCCGTAGTGTTTCTATTTTTTCTATCTTATGATTTATCTTTGCTTTTAATAGTTAAGCCCCGGATGGGGCTTAACTATTAAAAGCAAAGATAAATCATAAGATAGAAAAAATTAGTCGTCCAGAGTAAATCTCGTCTATACGTTTGGATAAGCAAGTTTGTCACGATTTTTCCTTTACCTCTGGCCTCTATAGAGTTAATATGCAACTGAACCTGATCGAATATACCACCTTATCATTGAGAATCTATTACCGGGTGATATTTTTCAAACATGGCTACTGTACGACATAAATAACCTATTGTTTAGCGACACATGCACGCGGACGGTGCTCGCTATGGGAAGATTTGACGAGCCATTGTCTCAAAGCACCAGGAACGTAAATAATAAACATTTTCATTGACTAGTTTGAAAGGAGGTTAAAGTACGAAGAATCAAAGCGATTTAGCTAGGGAACGACATGATACTCTTGCTTCTGCCTGCCCTTGGCCCAATTTATTTGGTTTCAGCACAGTACAGTATGGGTCATAAGTAAATTATCAGTTTGCTACAATAATACTATTAACAAGTACTGTACTTACGACCTTCTTTTAATAGACGTTACACACAAACTTAAATACTTGAATTAAAAGTACTCAGTGTGATTATTATTTTCAACATGTTAGCTATGTATTTAGTTTTGTGAGTGGTATAAGCCGCCGCCACTCGCTACACCAACCGACGTGGATTCGATCCTCAGGTTACATTGTTATAATGTTTAAATAGTGCTGCACAGGATTGTAAACGTTACGGTGGGCAGAAAATTTTGACCGTGAATTGTACGTATTTCTCTTCCATTCACCTCTATTAGTCGTCATCTCATCTTTCACATTCATCTCTCTCATGTCTTGTCTCACGCAGTCTATATCCATCTTTTCTTAGGTCGTCCTCTTCCTCTCCATCCCTCAGTCACATGCGTCTCTTCTCTCTTCATCATATGTCCATCAAACAAACAGTTCCCTTTCACCTGAAAAGAACTACAAGACTTAATTTTGTCATCTCCATTAATTCGTTGTACAAGCAAACTAATAATAAGTGACACCGATTCATAGTGGAAATACCAGACGCACTAAGCTTTTTGCTTCATCATTCCTTATTCTTACCGCAAGGGAATGGAATCGGTTCCCTGCTTCTGTCTTTCCTGACGTGTACAATTTGGTGGTCTTCAAGTCACGAGTGAATAGGTATCTTCTAGGAAGGCGTGTTACATCATAGACCCCATCGTCAGTTACCATCAGGCAGGTGTGATAGTGGTCAAACGCAGACTTATCATAATAAAAAAACTAAACGTTTTGCTTCGTAATTTCTGGCATCATTTTCATGAGACGCTATTCATGCGATGCCAGAAAACATGGTAAATGACGACCCAGTTGGCACAATGGTCACCATGCCGGACTGCGAAAAACAGGGTTAAGGTGTTCTATTCCCGCCTCAGACAAGTATTTATGCTTAGATATTTGTCTGTGGTCTGGAAGTATATCTTCTGTCTAGAACCCATAGCACAAGTCTAGTTACTTAGCTTGGGGCTAGATGGCGATGTGTGGAATGTCCTGCAATATTTATTTATCATTATTTATTTAAGGTAAATATGTCGTTTTAACTTTAATAGTTAAAATAACTATGTTCGTTTAAAATCCTATGTTGTTTTATAGATTTCCATAGTTTCCACGGATGGTTTATGTAATAGCAATTTTCCAACCTTGACTTTAACTATAGCAGTAATAAGTATGTATGTATGTAGAATAATGGTTCATTTCCGCATCGCCATGGCGTAGTCTATGTATATGTTTATGTAAAATAAAAATACATTATTGTAGGGCACTTTACACAGCGCCATCTAGCCCCAAGCTAAGTAACCATACTTGTGATATGATGGCTAGACAACTGATAGAATACTTATCTTACTTAATAATTTTAATTTATATAATAAATTTTAATAATAATTTGTTTGTTTGAACGCGCTAATCTCAGGAACTACTGGTTTTAATTGAAAAATTCTTTTTGTGTTGGATAGTCCATTTATTGAGGAAGGCTATATGCTATTATATATTTCGATATTTCCACGGGATCAGAACTTACATGGATGAAACCGGAGAGCTCGGCTAGATTAGATGTAGATGCCAATATTATTATGCAAATAAACTAGAACCTCAAGGAAATGACACAAACACTGTACACTACATAAAAACAGGTGTATCAAAGCAATTAGTCTCGTCTCGACAACACGGCCTGCGCCCGCGCACCGCCGCGCTGGGAAAGCGGAAACTGGGGAGAAGGTCGTTGCGAGGTCACGAGATGACATCTTGCGAAGGAACAGTCACATTACCAATTAGCTGAACCCCACGTGACCCAGAGCTCATTCGCATATCTGTAAAAAATATGGTATTTACCTATTTTGTTATTTTAAGCAATAGCTTAGCTTTTATCGCGGGCTTTGAGCGCGGCGACCGAATTTTTATATATAAAAAAACAAAAAACCCAACTGCGTAAAAAGTACCTAAATAAAAAAAATTACAATACCTACATTACATGAAATTAATAAAAATAAAATTCTTATAGAAACACTGTAAATAAAAAACACTGAAAACTGAAAAAAAAACTTAAAAACAAATAATGAATTCTAATGCGGAACGTACTTAACGACTATAACTGCAGTCGGTACCCATTATTGGGGAGGATTTGAGTTAAATTTAAAATTTAGAGCAGCTCTATCCTCCCCAATAATGGGTCCCGACTGCAGTTATAGTCGTTACGTTCCGCATTAGAATGTATTAAGTATTTGTTTTTAATTTTTTTTTTCAGTTTTTTTTAAGTTTTTTTTTTCAGTTTTTTTTATTTAAAGTGTTTTTATAAGAATTTTTACTACTTTCATTTATTGTAGGTATTGTACATTTTTTATTTAGGTACTATTTACGCAGTTGGGTTTTTTGTTTTTATTTTTATTTATTGTTTATATTGTACTAGCGACCCGCTCCGGCTTCGCACGGCTATATTATGCATGTATCATACATAGAAACCTTCCTCAGAATTGCAGACCCACCGTAGAGTTCTAAAATAACTATTATTGGAATACTTGTATTCAGATAAATTCCTGAGTTATGAGTTAAAAGACTTTCAACTTGAACTCGAACAAGACCTTAGAATCTTGCTTGAAAACATTCTAATAAAAGCAGTTTTGGAGTTCTACGGTGGGTCTGCAATTCTGACTCCGACTGTACAGTCACATTACCAATTAGCTGAACCCCACGTGACCCAGAGCTCGCTCGCAAATCTGTAAGGTTGTAAAGTAATGTTACCTGATTCTATTTTCTTAAACAATATACTATACAATCACTACGTCGTAGTATAAAATAAAGTCACTTTTCGCCGTCCCTATTTCCCTTTGTATGCTTAGATCTTTAAAACTACGCATCGGATTTTGATGCGGTTTTAATAGATAGAGTGATTCAAGAGGAAGATTTATATGTATAATACATGCATAATATAGCCGTGCGAAGCCGGAGCGGGTCGCTAGTAAACTATATGTTAAAAATAATATAAAATTATATTCTTTTAAACACAATATTGATATTATTTGAACAGATAAACATTTACGTCTTAAACGCTTTTATGCTTTAAAATTTTTTATTGTGCAAGTCAACTTTAATATTTAAAATGTAAAAATTCCATCAAAATACCACCCGGGCATCCGATCCGATGTTATCTTAACTCCATGAAAGTAAGGCCTCTGGTCAACCTTCCTTGGAAGCCATACAAGTACAGGAAACGTACCTGTCTGTCTGTTGGTATCGATTGATTTTGTCTACCATGCATTTGGGGCTGATTTAACGTTTTTAACACAAGTTAAGGTGTTGGGAAGTCTGGTATTTCCACCATGAATCGGTACGTTGCGATGGAGATGGCAAAATGAGGTCGTGTAGTTCTGATGCATACTCCCCGAAATTTGTCTAATAAGCTCGCCATCAAGCATTGCTCTAAAGCATTTTGTTGGCAAGCTTATCGTCACCATTGAGTCTCCTGGCTCTCAATGGACTCCAACGCCTCCAAGTTGATATTTTGCCGAACCGTTCCAGAGGTGAGAACAGCATTCCTTGCTTGCTTGGTACAAGTTGAGCAACTGCCCCGACAACGTGAAGTACCGTCTCACCTTCTCCAGAACACCTATTTTGAAGGCTAGTTTGGACTCAATGTAGGTGCCAAAGTTGAGAGTTGGTGTTACAGAGATGCCAAGTAGCTCAAGACGCATTCCCATCTTGAAGATGGGATACCGCAATGGTCCGATCAACTGCTTGGTTTATAAAATTGTGTTTTATAGTAACTTACACGCACGATGCGTCATGCACGATCGGTAAAGTATTAACTTAGGGCTGTCACTAATGGAAGCCATACATTAAAAAAATAAAAAAAACCCATTAGTTTCTTGTGTCTTCTTCTCATTGATGGATGCGTTCCGAAGACACATCCTGACTTTGTTTTTAAGACAATTCAATCAAATCTAGATGATTTATACAACGCCAGAAACTTTAATTCATGCTTGCTTCAGAGCGCTGTAATGCGTAAGGCATGACAATAAATGGAGTTAACTATGTCCAGCACCTCTCACCAGCACCAGTATACAACTCTCTCAGCTTAGTCGACCATATCCAGAGTATCTTTCCTCAGCCCCTCTAGCATGAGCAGCACGATATAGCGATTTATCGACAAAAACTGTCAAAATATGCTATATAAAGCCGCCATGTTGAATTTTTATCGAAACGGCGAGCATGGCCCGTGTATGTGATATCACGTGTTACGGTATGTTATGATAGAAAAAAGAGCGAGCACGACAGTCTCTTATTTATCGAAAGGTCGAGCATGACCGAGTAATTGTCGATAAAAAACGTGAAAGTATCGATTTTTGTCATTAAGGCGCGTTATTTTATCGACAACGTTTGGAGTACGTGATAAATCAAGTTTATTTAGCTTTATCAAATATTAACTTAAATTCATTATTTCACTAGAATGTAAGAAATACATTAATGATTTATGTGTAAATCATTAATGTATTTCTGATATGAAGATGATATGATATGTATTTCTGAATGTTCATAATAAATACAGAAAATGTACTTATTTAACTAAACTAAAAAGATTCTATTCCATTCGTTTTTTTTATAAAATTAATTATAGCTTCGCAGTGTGCATATTATATCCAGTGTCGAGTTACTATTTTCGCAATGGCACGAAATTAAATTAAATATCTTACCACCGGAATTGTGCAATTTAACTCGATTATCACAAAGTTTTGCTAAAATAAAAATCAGCGCGCCATGTTCCTCTCGCGTTCCAAAACGCGATTTACACGACAACGACAACACTCAAACACGATGATAGCACGATTTGAAAATCTAAACATTGAAGAAAATCTTTTTTGATCGTTGTGTCAAAAAAGATGTATCAAATTCAGCCACAGATTGCGTTAAAAGTTGCAAAAAAAAAAGAAGAAAAGAATGAATGGTTAATGTTATTACATTGGCAGTATTGAAATTCCTATCACGTGGATGTGACGTAATTTATCATCTCATATTGCGTGATAATATTTTAACTTATCATAACCATCGATTATTATGAAGGTGTGGATATAATACTTTATCGTAGATCATATCATATCACGAACAGTCGTGCTAGGGGGGCAGATATAGAAGTGGAACACTCTGCCCGCGTCGCTGTTCCTCCTTTCTTTCTTGACGTGGAAGTCGTATCCTTATCGGAATAGTTGTATATTGTTATGTTTATCTTTCAAATTAATAAATATTTATTTAAATAGTTTCTTAAAGATGCCTATAGCTATCTGTATCCCAAATTTTAGTAACCCGATTTGTCCATTAGTTTGAGATATGCGTTGATATACCAGTCAGTCAGTACTTATCATCACTATCACTATTACTACATAGTATTAAACAAAGTCGCTTTTTCTGTCCCTATTTCCCTTTGTATGCTTAAATCTTTAAAACTACGCAACGGATTTTGATGCGGTTTTTTTAAGTAATAGATAGAGTGATTCAAGAGGAAGGTTTATATGTATAATACATGCATAATATAGCCATGCGAAGCCGGGGCGGGTCGCTAGTAATTTTATAAAATAGAAATAACTTAGTCAGTGTTAAGTTGTTAACCACAAGCGACAACCCTACAAAGTCACACTCCACTTGCTCATGCACAAATTGATCGCTCTCCATCCCTTTCACTCTCTCCACACTACAATCTTGCCGTCCCCCTCGCACGCTAACTGTGGTCGGACAGTTAACGTCTGTGTTATGGAGCTACGGATAGACACGATGCGTGTTTTGGGATACTACATTTATATTGATAAGATTCTATTGCCCTTGGGACTACCAGAGAGACAGTGACAGAAAAAAGTTCCCGTGTCGCAACAAGTTAGTTACCATTGTCACTATTAAATAATTAAAATAAAGAAAGAAACTAGTTTATTTCTTACCAAAGGAAACTTTTGAAAAAAAATTAACTTAGATCAGAGATCCCGGAATTCCCGCGGGATCTGGACTTACTCGGGTGAAACAGCGAAAAATAAGATAAAGTACTTAAATTCACAAGCTAAATCAGTTTTTGTCAAATCAAAGATTGCCTGGAAGAGATCGCTTTCAGCAATAAGACCGCTTCTTTTGTGCTCAATTTATCGTGTTCTACGTTCTTTCTTAAAAAACACTAGCTGCGCTCCGCGGTTTCACCCGCGTAAGTCCCGATCCCGTGGGAATATTAACATGAAAAGTAGAGATTAGAGTTCCTGAGATTAACGTGCTCAAACAAACAAACAAACTCTTCAGCTTAGATTACATAGTATAATACTTAGTATAACTATACTTACCTTATTTATCTATCTGCCAACGACAGATAATGCCTTTTGCTCAAAGTACCGTAGTAAAGTTAAGTTTATTTACAAACTTGTACATACTTTATCATAATAATAGTAATTATATGCAAAAATGATATAATTTATGACCACCATAATTTTAAAGGGCAGAGAGACGGAAGGGCGGAAAATCCAAGGTTCGTCATTCAGACTAACAGCCTTTAGCTCATAACGTAGGTATTTTCCACATGTAACTTTATTTTCAAGGTATTTACAAGCAGCGTAGCGTTCCGCGATTTCACCCGCGTAACTCCCGATCCCGTGGGAACATCTGGATAAAAAGCCTATGTTACTCCCAAAACAAAAATACATTATCTGTGAAAAATTCAACTGTCTAGCTATCACGGTTCATGAGATACAGCCTGGTGACAGACAGACAATGGAGTCTCAGTAAAAGGGTTCCGTTTTTACTGTTTGGGTACGGAACCCTAAAAATGTTAAAATGATAAGCAGTATTCTTAATTTAAAAGCAATATTCTTAAATTAAGAAAACTGCATAAAATATTTTCTAGCGTCTAGTTTAGATGGTATTATTATTTCTTGATTTAAGAAACCTTTTTTCTGTCAAAATGCACAAACAGTGCGAAGCCTAAACTTGAAAATATATACCTAAGGTAGTTATAATTGTTTATTGTAGTGCACAATTAGAAGTTATGTGTATAATGCTAGCCTTGAACCACCGGTACGCGACCTCGAGTAGAAATGTGGGCTAAACAGAGCGTGGACTGTTGTGGGACGGGTGTAGGCTTCGGAGGTTTGTGAGGTGGCTAGATGCTCTGTGCAAACAAGCGTGACTCCATGGTACCATCACTAATGGAACAGCCCCCTTAGACAAGATTACTTTCCATTATCGATATCGCCAAACGACAGACTTTTATTAATTTATTTTTTGTACGAAATTGACATAGGTCAATGAAAAGTCACGTAGTCCTGCCACAGTCTTGCGTTAGAGAAAAAAAATGTTATACAAGATTCATCTTAAGCCAATCTTATACAATGCTTTATGTCTATTTCTTACAAAAAATCTGTTGAATGGCGATATCGCTAATGGAAAGTAATCTTGTATGAGACAGACAACCAAAGTACAGGTCTTGGCCAGCGACTTCTAACACCATCTTCAGACAAAGTCATGGTGTCAAGTGACTCGTCGCGTTCCATCATGTTGTCCAGGCATGCCATTCTCTTTCTAGGAGAGCATACTAAACCCTCGAACTTATCGTCCCTTCCAATTACGTGAAATGAGGTCAAATACAAGCCTATTTTCAGTATAAAAAAACAGGGATAGTTATAACATCTGAGCTGATCAGAGCGTTGACTGTTGTACAATGGGCAGGGTAGTCAAATCAAATCAAATCAAAATTTTTTATTTCTTTGGATGTATAATACCTTAAAAGTATAATAGACCACTTGAAAACGTCTTAAAAACTAAGTTAGGATGTGTGCCTTCGGAACGCGCCCACCAATGAGAAGAAGGCACAAGAAACTCATGGGGTTTTTTTTTTTTCATGTGATCACGCTCACAATGGTCAATATTACAAATATTTGAAAGTATTATTTGAAATGGAGCAACTAAAGTCACGTCCATGGGTTCTTATCATTAAGGTAAGACGAAGTATCATAGTACGCCTTACTGCACAATCTATGCTTTATAAAAGTTTTGAACCTGTTAATGGACATGTCATATACCTCTTTAGGTAATTTATTATAATAGAGCACACATGTACTATTAAACGACCTGTTTATTTTCCGGAGCCTACTACCGGGCACGGTCAGTTCATCCTTATTTCTTAAGTTGAAATTATGAATATCGCTGTTATAGTAGCGATATTCATAATTTCAACTTAAGTAGGCTTAGGAAGGTCATAATATGACCTTTAAAATATTATTTCAGTACATAGGGCACAAAATCTCGAATTTATCGAGGTAATGGATTGAATTATTTTTGCTTAAAGCTATATACTTTGTGAAAACCGACCGCGCGACGTGTCGTATGGATGACTTGAAGATGAAGATATCTGACCATTTAAACATGCATTGTTTTTTCTTCTTCAGTAGCAAGTGTTAGCTCACTGCTGAGCATTATGTTTCTCTAATATCGCTCCACACATAGGTAGTAGGGTTTTTGTAAGGGCTTTTTCAGCTGCAGCCCAAGGCTCCGTAGATACAAAAGGCCTCCAGGGTCCCAGATTTAAGACAAGCGTGGTTCATAAAACTGTTTATTGGCAAAATAGCAATTTAATCGAGTTATTAGGTAAGCCCCTTAGTAGACTAGCCTCACAAATTCACCATGCGCCTCTGTCCACTGTTGCTAGTTTATTACAATTCACACTTGAACCGCAACATAAATAATAACCATCTTTCTACAAAACTGTCTACTCACGTACTGTTACTGAATGCCAATGTCTTTGATATGCATTGGACTTGCTAATTTCGTAGTTTCATACGGAATTTTATTAAAAAATTAGCGGTGGTGGTCTAGTGGTCGATATTTCGACTTTCATTCCGAAGGTCGTAGGTTCAAATCCTGGCCGTGTACCAATATAATTTTCTTAAGTGCGCTAGTTATTTATTCATTACTAGCTTTTGCCCGGGACTTTGTCCGCGTAGAAGTTGATAATGGACCAAGGAATCGCGTTGTCCCATACAAACTTTGCCCCCATTTTTAATCCTCTTAGGGGTATAATTTCGGAAAGTCCTTTCTTATCGGATGCCTACGTCATACAAAGAACACACCCTCCAAATTTCATGTCTCTACGATCAACGGTTTAGGCTGTGCGTTGATCCGTCAGTCAGTCAGGAAAAAGTATTTTATATGTATAAATTACTAACGACCCCCCCGGCTTCGCACGGCTATATTATACATGTATTATACATAGAGACCTTCCTCTTGAATCACTCTATCTATTAAAAAAAACCGCATCAAAATCCGTTGCGAAGTTTCAAAGATTTAAGCACACATAGGGATATAGGGACAGAGAAAGCGACTTTGTTTTATACTATGTAGTGATTATTTAGCTTAATTAATTATTATGAATTAAGGTTAAATAGCTAATTATTTTTTATCATTTACGTACTTTTAAGAGTTCTTTCCTCTGGACACGGTCGACTAAGTTGATAAGGGATGCTGGACAAGCACACTCCATCTAATACATATTCCAAGCACTATAACCACATCTATAACGTCGTAGCATTGATTAAGGTGAAAGGCGCTCTCTCCATACAAACGTAGTCGACTGTTTCCTCCCTGGATAATGACACTAGAGCTAATATTTTTGTGCCATAAAACCTATAACTGCCATGACTATGCCCCTATGTTTTGGTTTTTTTCATTTTCTAATTATTATAGAAATTAAGATTAAAAAAATAAAACAAAAAATAGGGGCATGGTCATGGCAGTTATAAGTTTTATGCACAAAAAATATTTGCTCTAGTGTCATTTTCCAGGGAGAAAACAGTCGACTACGTTTGTAATAGTTTGTATGGAAAGAGCCCCCGGTACCCTTTCCTCTTAAAGTAGTTGTATTTATCATCTAGATAGATGTTAAGGAAAATTTATAACTATTATATCTTTCAATTGAAGGATTATGGTATTTCTTAATAATTAGTATTAATCATTTAAAATTAAACATTTACCATCGTATTAACTCTACCCTTAACCTAATTCTACCGTTTAATTACTTATATCTTACCTTGCATTAATATACCGAGAATTTATTATTATACTTCGGTTGCTTTCAGTGGTAACGATTTAATATGAATGCATCCCTGCACCCTGCGGTTTTACCAGCGTAGTTCCCGATCCCGCGGGAATTTCGGGATTAAAAATATCCTATGTCCTTCTCAATCCCTTAGGCTACCACTATGCCGATTTCCATCCTGTCGGTATACTGGTTTGACGGTGACGAGGGAATGAAAAAATAAATAAATAGACAAACTATACAAACAAACTAATAATATTTATTTATTTGGAAAACCAACAGCTTTAAAAAAAATATAAGAAACGAAACAAGAAACAGAAAGCCAATTATAGGTTCTCACGAGTAGAAAATAGAATATGTATAGATAGATACAAAACGAGCAAGCAAAAACATAAATCAATACAATATTTCAATATTAGTTAAGATATTGGAAATGTGCACATAAAATAAGAAAGAAAGAAATACATTTTTATTTTCTGAACATATAAAAACAAAATAATAGGCACATAAAAAAGCACAAGAAAAAAAGAAGTACAAACGCTCAGAAAAATGGTTCGTCCTCAGCTATAGAAGTCCCAGCGTTGATTTTCAGGACGAGCCTTAATTGAGACCCACGGGCTTTACTAGTATAGGTACTAATTATAATAAAAGTTTGTGGAGAGAAAATGTTTTCGCCATTCAAGTTACTTGCGTTGAATAAATCTTTTAGACGCTTAGCACCTTACGGGAAACACTAACTGGAGATCGTCAAGATTAGACCTATATTTATACGTCTAACTAAAGATCGTGGTCCAACTATTTTTTTAGTTAGATAGAGCTGTTGGATGGAAGTTTTTGTTTCACTGGTCTCTTCCTACCTTCATTCGCGTCCCTCGAAGGCCCTCGTTTGTCTGGAGGTGTTGGAGTCAAGACTGTATAGGTATCTTCTAGACACCGCGAGCTACATTAAGATTTGTAGGCTCGCGGTGTCTACCGCATCGTCACTTACCATCGTGTGACACAGGTAGTGGTCAAACGCAGACCCATCTTTTCTTTTCCTATAATATACAGGGTTATTGGAAATTAATTGACACGGCGTTAAGGGCTTCTTCTGTGCACCTTAACAAACAACTTTTGTTCTACGACTTTTGTCGAAACTTAATACATATCCCAAAAAAAATATATAAGTGTTTCTCGTACTGTCTGGTAATTTTCTATGTCTATGCGGCAAGTGCGCGCGCGCGATCGGCACGGGGCGCACTGCGTGCGACCCAATCGGGTTGTACCATACCTACTATGATTGATTCTGTGACGTAGACGTAGAGTTGAGTATTATTTGAACTGTTGGATTTACTTTTTTATTTTTGTATGGAATATTTTTATATTGAATTTCCAAAAGTCGTAGAACAAAAGTTGATCGTTAAGGTGCACAGAAGAAGCCCTTAACGCCGTGTCAATTAATTTCCAGTAACCCTGTATATAAATTACGTGTTACGTTGTTTGTGCGCGATTGACTTCTAAACTACTTAACCGATTTTAATCATATTTGCACACCGTGTGCAGTTTGATCCAACTTGAAAGATAATTTATCCCGATATTCCCACGGTATCGGGAGTTCACGGTTGATATTTATATTAAAAAAAACCACCAGCCTGCACTCGAATTAACACTTATTATTCCAAAGACGTACCAAGCCTTTTTTATCATCAAAATTACGAGTAAAAATGACATTCTACTATCTACAGTCATTCATAAATCCTAAACCGCATCATAAATATCATTCAATGACTCAGTTAAGCGTTGAATAAGTACCTAATTAAACGCTTGCTCAATATTTAACTATGTCTAGATAACATTATCAGGACAAAACAAACAAAAAGTTCAGTTGTTGTGACATCATTCATTAAATATTTGTATTGGGCCTCTTCAAAGGTAGACCAAGATTCCTGTCTCGGAAATTCGAACTTAGCATTTCCGAGTTGCTAAAAATTCGCGTCGGTCCCTTTCGGATTGAATAGAAATAAGTGAGATGCGAGATGGTGCGAAATTAGATGAATTTTGCAGAAGTACTTTTCAGTTATTTGTTATGCATTTATTTTTATTACTAGCGACCCGCCCCGGCTTCGCACGGCTATATTATGCATGTATTATACATATAAACCTTTCTCTTGAATCACTCTATCTAGTTAAAAAAACCGCATCAAAATCCGTTGCGTAGTTTTAAAGATTTAAGCGTACAAAGGGAAATAGGGACAGAGAAAGCGACTTTGTTTTATACTATGTAGTGATTTTATACAAATAATTCAACTGATAGAAACTTTATCATTGGAATTACATTACAGCTTGATTTGTGACAATATTTTTGATTCTTTCCTTCAACGACCACTTTTTTTTTAATTTCACATTATATGTGAAAATAAAAAAAAATTCAAAAGTAAAAATTTTAATAATTTACGAAAAGTTTAAGATTGATTTCTATCGAGTTAGCCAACTTTTTCTTATCCTGTTTCGGTTTTCCTATAATAATATAGAGTTTTGTAATCATTTATTAGATTACTGAACTCCTGAACTGATGTTTGTTGGTACGACGGAACTAACATAGGCTACTTTTTATCCGTGGGAATATCGCCACGGGAATAGAACATTATGCAGGTAAACCGGGGAGCGCTTCTAGTATATAATATTATAAATATGAAAGATTTCATTGATTGTTTGCATTGAATAGGCTCCGAAACTACTGGACCGATTGTAATGAAACTTGGTATGAGGATACATTGATTCACTAGGAGTAACATAGGCTAATTTTTATCCCAACTTTTGTCAGTAACATAACGAAAACGACTGAAGGAAGTCAACAATACAGTGGTTCATTTGATGTATACGTCAGGGCGCCGCCATCTTGACTACTGTTTTGTGTCTACAAATAGGAATAAAATGACGGAACGTGGTTCATTCTGTCGCAGTAGCTTCATGATGTCCGAACCTTTTTATGGTCGTACCATTTATTTGAGTTAATTAGTTTAATACCTTTTAGTGAGTGGATTAAGCGTTGTGGTAAAATAATGCCGATGGGTATGTAATTTATATGATTAAAATATGTTCTGAAGGCCAATTCTCGTAAATAATATTGTTTAAATTACATTTCAATATCATCCCGATTGCATTTCGATTGCAAAGATACCTTCAAAGTCAGTTTTTTTTTTAAAAAAAAGCTAACTTTGAGGGTATTTTGAGCTACTTTGAGGCTATTATTTGAGATCGAAATGCAATCGAAATGATATTGAAATGTAATTTTAACAATGTTATTTACGAGAATTGGCCATCAGATGATAAGTGCCTTTATATTTACGTAACCTACACTCAAATTCAGTTAAAATAGCTGGTCCTTTATACTTTCCCACGGGATCGGGATCTACGCGGGTGAAACCGTAATGCGTTGATTCGTAGGTACTTGTATTAGGCATTTATTTTCTCTGCATTTGTGGGTGAATTTATTTATTTTGACGGTTTATATTTGATGGTTAAAATTAGGCACTTTCTTTTTACATAATTGAGCAATTAATTACAGTTTTAAATATAAATGAACGCAAATTTCCCTTAATTATAAATTCATGATTTACTATTACGATAAGTTTAATTATGCATACCAATTTTTTAAGCTTTTTATTTTTCTTTGTTTCAGATTTTTGGATTAAACCGATGTGATGTGTTAATAAATATTTTTTATAAAAAGCTACGTTCCTAATTCAAAAGTGACAGCTGTCAGTGAAAACAATAGTGAATGGCTTTATGCACACGTCGTCAGAAGCCATATAAAAGTGCATTGATTGCCTGTGCTATTTCCGTTATCAATTAGTGTTAAGTACCAGCTTGAAATCGGTTCCTCAAATTGTTGACAGTGTCAAAAATAAGTGTGTTTTGTGTATAATGAGTGAATATGGGTGAAGCAATACACAAAACGTGTGTGCGGGTTAGTTCTGGAGAAGATGAGGAGTCCAGAGACGAGGTGGACCATGAATTGCCGAAGAAAAATCCTTTTGTTAGGGTAAGTTCACTTTTTTATAGTGTTCATTAACTTCAAAGTTTAACAAAAATAACAAAAAAAACATTCTCCCAGAGGGTTGGCAATATTTCCCCTCTCACAATCTCTATTTCAAAGTAGTTTACACAGCGTTTGTTTAGTCGATGCTGTTAGGGTGTTGTAGTGTCGACCGTGTCTACCTGAATCCGTGACGTAAAACCATGCGATGCGTCATGTCGATCAAATAATTTATTAAGATATATACTTATTTCATAATTAGGCAATTTTACGAATACTGAAAAAAGAATTTGGCGGCAATTATTTCGCAATCACTTTAACACACCTACATACAAGTTTGGTACCTGTATTTGCTCATAGAATGCACATTCCTGCATTGATCGAGTTGCCTAACCTAACTAAGGTATTTAGCGACATTTTTCAAATGTTCTCGGTTAGCGAAAGTTGTTTTCGTGTTCCGTACACGCCTTTTTAGATGCGGAACCCTAGAATTTTCTAGTTTTACAGGGAAATATCTTGAGAAAGTGATTATTTTTTTTTGAAAACTTGTTTTTATCCATTATACCTATTCTATTTTTAGTATTTGTTGTTATCAAAAGAAAATCATCTGTGAAAATTTCAACTTGTCTATCACTGTTCATGAGATACAACCTGCGTGATAGACAGACAGTTACAATCATCATACTCCCAGAACATCAAGATAATCCTCATGAGTAGGTACCTACGCCATAGAAGTCTCACGGTAATGTCAATAAAAACTAAACTGGGCCATCCGTGTTGCAAAATTTATCGGTAAACTTGTGGTAACATACAATTTATAACTGTATCTATTCTGATATTGTTTGTTGGAGACGTATTTAGGGGTATTCTTCGCTATTTCCTTGGTTCATGTGATACAGCCTGGTGACAGACAGACAGACAGCGGAGTCTTAGTAATATAGGATCCCGTTTTTATGCTTTGGGTACGGAACCCTAATGAAATCTTAAATTGATTTGATATAATTACCAGATAATTACCAAAAAAGGTGAGTAAAAAAAAAACAGCGCACTCCGGGAGTGCAGGCAGAAGTGAAAACAATAAACTTGTTATTTCTCATAGAATATTTCTTGAAACGATTTGCTACTGCCATCTATTAGCACTCACTTAAACAAATATAGTTTATTTTTTATTCGCTAGATGGCAGTAAAAAATTTAAATCAGCGCCATCTACATTCGAATAGCGGTCTTTCTAGAAACTAAGTTTCTCAATTTGTGTAATAGATGGCAGTATAAATTAAACAAAAAGACTAACACAAATAAAATCTCATCTGTCGCGTCAAAATCTGTCGCGTCAAAATCTGTCGCGAGAACGGCTGAAAATGCTCACCCACAAAAGTGCCCAACGCGCCATAAGAAGTTTTCACTTCAAAAAAACGTGTGGCACTCGGGGACTGCCGCGGTAAAGCTATTGCATCGTGCGAGCTTCGTACAGTCGTACCATATACATACACGTTAAGCGAACGAACGCTCGGCCGAGCTACATGGTAGGCGGAGTGGGGGGTGTTAGGTTTTATTTTCGTTACGGAATTTCTTGATTCGGTCGCCGCGCTCAAAGCCCGCGATAAAAGCTATGCAATGGCTTAAAAAGTTTGGTACGAAATCCATTTAGCTTTTTCTTACTTTTTTTAGTTTCATATATATAGTCCTCCTCATCGATTTCGACGACGGCGACCCAGCTATTCATTTTTATACGTTTGCACTTCTATTATGAGCTCTAATATGGCTCGCAAGACCGAACTTGCTTTTGAATACCCTATCACAAATTACACAATAGGGTTGACCCCGGGAGTTGAAGGTATAATTATATGAGGGCTTAGGTCGCTCTTTTCGTACTTGACGCTTCACATCAAGCGTTTCGAGCCGGCTTTCCTCAAAGTTTTTAGTATGCCTGTAAATTGTAGAGCGCCAAGAGGACCTTTCCGAGGCAAGCCGCTCCCAAACAGCAGGGTCAATAGCGCAGGCTGTTAGATGCCGCCTCAACACGTCCTTGTAGCGTAAATGTTGACCGCCGTGCTTCCGCTTACCCTCTGCCATCTCTGAATAGAAGACAACTTTGGGAAGGCGAGAGTCGTCCATGCGGAAGACGTGCCCGCACCACCTCAGCTGGCGCTGCATGAGGAGAGCCTCCATACCAAGCATGCCGGAGCGACGCAGAACCTCGGTATTTGGCACACGGTCCTGCCATTTGATGTTCATAATTGACCTTAGACACCGGAGATGGTATGTGTCTAATTTTTTGATGTCGGCCCTATATAAGCACCATGTCTCGGCACCATATAGAAGCACAGGTAGAATAAGTGCCTTGTACACACTTATCTTTGTCACCAACTTGAGGTCATGGGAATTCCAGACGCGCCTCGTAAGTTGTCCGAAATTGGCAGCGGCGTTTGCAATACGTGATGGTATCTCTGAAGCTAAAGTGTTGTCACGCCGGATATTGCTTCCCAGGTACTTGAAATGCATTACCTCTTCCAGCGGCTTCCCATCCAAATTTAGTGTAGATGCATCGGCATTGCTGCCTCGTGGTGGTTGTTTAAGGATCTGGGTCTTGGTAGCGCTAATGACCAGCCCAAATCGTTGACAAGACTGATGTAGTGAATCAACATAGCTTTGTAGGTGAATCATGCTGTCAGACATAAGGCAGACATCATCCGCGTAGAGGATCTCCAGTACAGGGAATTTTTTCAATTTTGTTTTAGCCCTGAACCTTGATACGTCAAATACACCCTTCTCTGTACGAAAATTAAGTTGGATTTGGTCACTACAACATTTCAGTGCATCTCTCATGACAACTGCGAAGTAAATGGCAAAAAGAGTTGGTGCCATCACGCATCCTTGCTTTACTCCACACGTGACTTGGATCTCCTCAGAAAGTTCGTTTTCATGTTGAACCTGCGCTTTCATGTCATCATGAAATTGACGCACGAGGTTAACAAACTTCTTCGGATATCCCGACCTTTGGAGAACAAGCCAGAGGGCCTCGCGTGGAACTCTATCAAATGCCTTCTCTAAATCGACAAAGCACATATAGAGGGGCCGCTGATGTTCTAAGCTTTTCTCCTGGAGTTGCCTAACGACACTAATTGCATCAATGGTACCCCTGCTGGGACGGAAGCCACATTGACTTTCAGGTAGGTACTTTTCAGCTAGTTCACTCAGGCGGCTGTTGACAATGTGCGCGAGGACCTTACCAGCACTCGCGAGAAGCGATATACCTCGATAAGAGCTGCAATCGGAGACATCTCCTTTCCCTTTGTACAGCTTACAGATCACCGCATCCCGCCAGTCCTGTGGAATTTCTTCACTTACCCACACTCTTAGAACAAAATCGTACAGTCGTTTTAAAATATTACCGCCACTGTATTTGTATACTTCAGCAGGAAGTTGATCCAATCCAGGTGTCTTAGCATTTTTAAGACGATTGACTGCTTTCGCAAACTCCTCAAAAGTAGGGGGATCATCCAGGGTTTGACAAACTGGCAGCTCTTCAAGCGAATGCACATAAGACAGGTCAACGCTGAGCGCACTGGGATTCAGAACATCATTGAAATGTTCAGCCCATCGCATTAGTACGGCATTTTTCTCCGTAACTCGGTGCTGTCTGTCTTTGGAGTACATAGGGGCTATTTTCCGTACTCGTGGGCCAAATATCCCTTTTATGCCTTCGAAAAATTTGCAAGTTTGGTGAGAGTCAGCATAGAGCTGCAATTCGGCAGCTTTATCCTTCCACCACTTATTTTTTAGTTCACGAACCCTAGATCTCAGTTTCTGTTGAGCTTCCTTCTTACTGCGCGCATTCGCCGACTCTGTGTTCAGTTCACGCCTGTGTCTTTCAACTAGGGCTTTGATCTCCACATCCGATGCGTCGAACCAGTCTTGGTCTTTCTTTGTAGTTTTCCCCAAAGCTTCAAAAGCACAGGCATGAAGGTGTTTTGAGAAGAACCTCCATTCTTCATCTATGGAACACCCGGTCTCCGTCTGCGAAGCGTCACTAGCAAAAAGTGCGTCCAACGCAACGCCCAGCTCCTGTGAAGCAATAAGTTTGGAAAAGGCAAGTTTTGGTGGTATCTTGTGGGGTGCACGTCGTGGTGCCTTAAGCTCAAGAAACAGCCTGGATCTAATCAGACGGTGATCAGTCCAACCCATCGCCCCACGCATTGCTCTTGTTATAAGAACGTCACCCAGGTCTTTTCGGCGAACAATGACGTAATCAAGAAGATGCCAATGCTTGGACCTAGGGTGCATCCACGAAGTCTTATATTTTTCAGGAAGTCGAAAGAATGTGTTCGTGATGCCTAGATCAAATTCAGCACACAACGATAAAAGCCGTAATCCATTATCGTTACATTTCCCCACACCATGTTTGCCCAGAGCACCGTTCCAAAGATCATATTCAGCACCCACGCGAGCGTTAAAATCACCTAACAAAACGATTTTATCATGTCTCGGGATACACGCAAGGATCTGACGCAGACTTTGGTAAAATGCCTCTTTATCTTCGTCCAGTGATGGCAAAGTGGGGGCATAGGCACTTATGAGATGCATATACTTATTATTCGTTGTTGGAAGGCGCAGAGTCATGAGACGGTCATTGAAACCCTTAGGAAGTTCACTCAAATCTCTAGCTAGCCCATTCCGAATGGCAATGCCCACACCGCTTCCCGCCCGTTCACCAGCAGGCCGTCCACTCCAGTAGTAAGTGTAGCCGCCAAGCTGTTCACAAAGCTCTCCGCTATCGCTCATGTGGGTTTCACTAATTGCAGCTATATCGATGTTGTAGCGAGCCAGCTCTCTCGCTATGAGAGCAGTTTTTCTCTCTGGACATAAGTTGCGGTCATTGTCCAGTAAAGTTCGAACGTTCCATGTGGCAATGCAAAGTTGTTTGAGTTTAATGGTAGAATTCTTATATTTCTTCTGTGTCTTTCGACCGCGTTGAAACGATGTCTAGGCGCCCGCGGTTTGGCACCCAGATGATGGATGGGACAGACTATTTTTAGGCCACCTTTTCTAGGCCCCTCCTCTGTGCAGAGGAAAGCAGAGCGTTCCTAAAAAGGGCTGCTTTGTCACCAGTTGTGCTGCCGAACCCAGAGTCCCGTCCCAATCGACTCCAAGAGCGACCACTCTCCCCTGGCCGCCTACGTGCAGAGTGCTAACTAAAGTCTCGGCACATCGTTACCTCAACCCCACCGCCAACACTCTATCGCCGCAGGTCTTTTGAAATGCTCAAGTCCGGTAGGAATAACTGGGTCATCTGCGCGTGAATTTATTTAAAGTGAACCAACGGTTGCGCTGGTGCAAGTCCACTCTCTCGTCCCGCCCTCTGTTGTCCGATGGACCGGAAAACCGGTACGACCGGCAGAAATTGGGATGCAGTGAGAAGCCGTAAACCACTGAATGGACCCTGGTAAACGCCCTTGAGGTTTTTCACATTACCTTTACGTACCGATGGTTAGAGAGTAGATATCGATACAAGATGATTCGGGGATCAGCCGATAACTACATCGTAGATGATTTACAGATGCTTGAGATGTAGTCCCCTTCTCTAGGTTTAGCCCACTTGCGTGGTTTCCTGGAGTGTGGCCGTCGTACCTAGGTACGACTTCTTGGAGCCACTAGAGAAGAGATTGTGGAGATAGATGACACTCCACTACACTCCAGTTTAGTTTCATATACAAACTTACCTAATACCTATTATGAGTTCGAGTTTTTGTGGCATTGTGTTAATGTATTATCGTACCATATTAAATAAAATATTAAAAATGCATTTCGTAATGCATTACATTTTTTATCGGCTATGTCCCCTCACCAACCCGCGTTTATGGTACTTCGTTCGAAAACGAGGAAATGTTCACTTGTATTTTGTTTTTGAAGTGAAAACTTCTTTAGCGGCGTTGAGCACTTTTTCTGTAATGGGTATAAAATCTTTAACTCGCGTCAGGACACGTGACCTGATCGAAAAAGCGTAAGACGGATGGAGAGTAGACAGCTATCCCCTCTCTACGGCGCGGCGAAAATGTATGCCTGGGCCTACTGTTTTTAATTTGGCTGTGAGTGTATTAAGACGTACATATGGTATTTTTTAACGGACGACTATTGACGGACGACAAATGTCGGACGACTATTTGTCGGACGACTATTGACGGACGACAAATGTCGGACGACTATTGACGGACGACAAATGTCGGACGACTATTGACGGACGACAAATGTCGGACGACAATTTGTTGGACGACAAATGTCGGACGACTATTTGTCGTCCGACTATTTTTTTTTTTTCATCTAAAACTCTTTTTGCGTATGTTCTCGCGACATATGAGATTTTACACAGATATACAGTTTTCACTTCTGCCTGCACTCCCGGAGTGCGCTGTTTTTTTGTCACGCGAATGAAATAGATAGTAATGTATAATTACATCACTTGAACATTAAAAAATACAACCATTATACCAAAAAACATTTAATTTTTTTCAGTGAAAGTAAAGAGTAATGGTCAAAATGGCCCCTCATGAGATAAACTTAGGTGTAGGTATAATAACACGTTTATTTTGTAAACAGAGCATTGTTTAAGCCCATTCATGGGAAACTAGCTATCACTTTCTATACGCAGTGAATATGCAAGTAGTTGGTTTTTTTTAAATGGCTTGGTTCGACTTGTGCTTTTATATTGAGTAAGCAGTCTCAAGGAATTTTTGCATGAAGTTTGGCCTAAATGGGCTAAATAAATGGGTAAGGTTGTTACATTTGTCCGTCCGTCAGTGTTGGCCAGATTTTGGGTAACGTAGTGAAATTATATTAACTAGACTTGGACGCCTCTCAGATTCGCTTGCGTAGATCGATCTTGTGGAAATACCGGGACAAAGTATCTAATATTTAATTGCCCAGGTTTCAATGTATCTTTATCTTCTTCTTCTTCGTTGCGATAGCACATGCCAAAGTTTTTGACGAAGTAGGGTCAGATCCGCCCACTCCAGTATACTGCCAGATCTATGACAACAGGTCAGCCAATGTACAGCTATTAGGGCTGGATGGGCAGGTCAAGAGGTGGAGCATAGTTTGCTCGGGAGCCCCGCAGTCGCACTGAACTCGGCATGGATGAACCCTGCATGTATCTTTATAAAAAGTGTCATTAAAATTGGTCTAGTAGGTTAATTGAATTTCATAACGAAAAAAATCTCTTTAAAATATTCTAAAACTGTTTCTTAATATTTAGTTCAATAAAAATCTATTGCTATACACAATAGTAGGAAACGGTACCAGATAGCGCAACTGTCCATCAACTTGGGTGTGCCATTGTGACAGTTTTGACAATACATGCTCACGCGCAGTATCGCTGACTGACGTGAGGCGGACTGCAGACGCTGTCCAAACACGTATTCTTTTGCCATCGCTTCACCTCTCACTTAGCTGTCAACGTAACTATGTTCACACCGCTGTTGTCTTATTGTATTTTGGTGTGAACATCACCGCATATCATTCGTTCACGGCTGAGCGAGACTCGCTAACTAACTTAATTGGGGAGTTGATGTTATCGAAGCATCCAGTTTGGGTGACGCTTGTAGATCAGTTATCTTTTTAATTCGAACAAATGAGGTTTCAAAATGTTTTAAATGAACCTCATTTAAAACATTTTGAAACCTCATTTGTTAGCTGTAGAAATTGCCATCTTTTTAACAGTAACTGAGCTAAAAAAAGTTAGATTAAAACTAAGAAAAACTACTTTAGGCAACCGCAATGTAAGTTTTTAAAGCAGGCATGAAGGACTCAATCTTCTGCACTGGCAGTGTAGCTACACTACACCTAATTCAATCTTTAGGCATTTTATCACACAAATAACTTATTTCTATCAACATATAAAATATCTAAATTTACCTATATATTATCTACCAATAACGCTCAATAATCTTTATTGTATGAATGAGATTAGAAAGCAAGAATTACAAAATCTTACCACAACGACCTTATTAATAATTATTATCTTTGTAAATATCGCAATATTTATATTTTATATCTTATCTTAGAGTGTAACAACGTAAATTAAATATTAGATAGTACTCCAACTCGATATAATGGTTGTTGACCTTTATCTATTGGCTGTTCGCATTGGGGCCCGTTCAGTTAAGGAATTTGACCGTGCCCTTTAGATCGTACGCTTAGGCAGTCCATCTTGAAACGAAATTTTTTTTTGAAAGATACTTAAACTGACTAAATAATAAACCAACGCAGAACTAAATCGAATCGACAGATCGGGCTACAGATAGTTGTTATAGCGTAGGCAACCGCTAAGAAAAGATTTGAGAAAATTCAAACTTTACGTAGATGAAGTCGCAGGCAAAAGCTAGTCAATAAAATAAATGAATGTTTCAGGACAGCGCCATCCAAGTTAACCGATTAAGCTGTATGTTTTCGCCAAATAAGAGTATAGAATATTTATATATTTGGAACTAAATACAAATATGTTTTTTATCTTCTTAAAAAAAAATACAAAATCTTTATTAGAATTAGATTTTATCAGGCAACGTTTACATTATATTGAGCGTAGCTGGATTTCTACCTAAACCGAAGGAAAGCTTTAGCAAGACATGTCAAGGTACTTACTACCTACATTATTAAAAGCTTCCGAAAGCCCTACGACCGTGAACTTTAGGGAAAGTTTTGTCCGTCCGTTAGTGTTGTCATTCGGATAACAGTACCCTCTCGAAACCGGGCGGAACCGGTTGCAGCGGCTTATGTTTTTGGTGCGTGTGTGATGAAAAAACATACTTCTGGATTGCATACTTGCATACCTCTGCATTGCATAAATGGCCACAGGAAATTGATTGAAAGTTGAAGATTATAAATGATTGATTGATTGAGGCTTGAGAGTAGTCAAAATTTACAAGCCTCAAGTTTCTACCGAAATACACAGAAATATATCATCAATATTTTTTATATTATTCATTTATTATAATCGCTGATCTAAAACAGGAATAAGAATACCTTTTATTGTTTTATTTGTGGAAATGGAGATACGTTTTAGGCTACTTTAATCACAGGGTCAAACAACAGAGTAATTAGTACTGTTCCCCAAACTTAAGAAATTCCGCTTTTTGTCTTTTTGAAGTCAAAGGTTCCATACAGCCTCGTCGAAAATTTCGTCGATTTTAATTGACTGTAATCTTTTAATTTTTTAATTCAAGTTTTTGCCAAAGTTTGACAGTCTCTACATCCCTCAATAAGTATTGTATGCAAAATCGACCACCCACGTAATGCGGTACCAAACTGCAGAGGTGTCACACAATGGACCATTGAACAAATAACGATTAACATTAGAAACTAATGCACCATCTGGAGATAAGACCACTATACCTACAAATTTTAATAACCTAGAGATATCTTACTGATTTTTATTCAGGGTGATTTTTTTACGTGGGCCATCCTAAACTGAGTGATAGCGAATGGAGTCGCGTGCCAATTTTGACAAAAACTGAAACTGCAACATTAGATTTTTGGAAAAGTCATTACCATAGTCAAGAATCGAATCTGTTGATTTTGCAAAATAATTAATATACAGTCCTGATTTTTTTTAAAGTTTGATTTGCTTCAAAAAGCAGTTCAACAATGGCTGGTTATTTTTCAAAAAATTACTTACACTTTGTTTTAGTAAAGTTTACAAAATGTAGTTTTTAAAAAAATTCTTCAGAATAAATCCAAGGGGTTAGAAGCTTTATCTCGATTCGACTGTTTAAATATCTGTTCAATCAACCAATCCAATCAGCCTCAACGTACCTTTAAACGCCATGAATTGGAACCCAGGTGCGCGGGCGCATCGCATACCTATCTGAAAGTGTGTCATCCTCTGGCACGCGACCTCGTACGACCTTAACATGAGAACACTATGACATTTGCTGGTTAACTTAGCTGTATATGTAGGTACTAGGTAGGGCCCAGCGTTGTATGTTGTTGTTAATACAAGTTGGCCTTACTCCTTTATGTTGAATACGCACATTACAAAATAACTTTACAATTAGATTTCCTAATGCACGGAAAAATGGTTTCTTGAAGCAAGGAATAATCCTCTCCCTTCTATAGACGCTTCAGAATATTTTTTTGGTAAAACCAAGAAAGTAAAAACAAAAAAATCTTTATGCAATATTCTAAAATTGAGAATAAGTTCTGCTTATTATTTTCAAGAACTTTTACTATAACCAAGAAATTATTCTCTTGTGTCTATTATAGGGAGAAGATTATTTCTTGTTTCAAGAAACTATTTTCCGAAACTATATTTCGGTATTTTAAGTATAATTCTTTCTTTCTTTGACTATTAACGTGATGACGTCTTTTAAATTGATAAACACCGTAAGTACTCACAAAAAATTGTCACATTCTGTTGACATAGTAGGTAACCACAGCAACGTAGGTATTTGCTTTTCACGAAAAACGGATTGTTAAAAATTGTTTTTCACCTTGTAGGTACCTACTTTATATTTTCTCCGTTTAAAAAAATATCAGTAGTTTCTCAATTCGACTTTTATTTATTTGAGCAGTTGACGTTTTAAGAAGTTGTCATTTTGAGCAGGTTGTCTTTCTGTAAAGTGAGACGTATTTGGACAACTTAATTGATTAAAAAAACGATTAAATTATTATTTTTAGTGGTGGTTCCATTTTAATTAAGTACTCTCATTTTTTGGATTTTGTCGAAGTAAATTTTCACATTATTTTTAAGGTGAAAGGGTACCGGCGCTCTCTCCATACAAACGTAATCGACTGTTTCCTCCCTGGATAATGACACTAACACAAATATTTTTGTGCCATAAAACCCATAACTGCCATGCATGACTATGCACCTATGTTTTGGTTTTTTTCATGTTTAAATTTTCATAGAAAACAATAGATTTAAAAAAAAAACAAAAAAAATAGGGGCATGGTCATGGCAGTTATAAGTTCTATGCACCAAAAATATTTGTTCTAGTGTCATTATCCAGGGAGAAAACAGTCAACTACGTTTGTAATAGTTTGTATGGAAAGAGCCCGCGGTACCCTTTCCTCTTAAGTAGGTATATCTTGTTTAATTCAGTTTGAGTTTGTAACTTAGTAACTACAAAGTACAATGAAGCCTTGAACTTCATTTTACGACTTGTAATCTAGACATTATGAACAATACCTATTGTCCATTCAATTTTACAACCTCAAGACAAATTAGCAAGATTTTAACCTTTTCGTTTTCTAGTTTTTAAGTACGTGCCTATTAATTTAATTCTCTTTAAATATGATTCAAAGTCCTGCAACGCACAGCTCATGGATCGGGGTCGAAGGAACATCTAGATAGTAGTCATTATGTTATGACATAGGCATCCGCTGAAAAAGAGTTTTGGAAAAATTATTCGCAGAAAAACGAATTAATATCACAGTTAATATTTTAAAAGTTCCGAATAAGTCGTCCAATAAGGATGTTGTGAGTTAAAGCCTAATAAAGATGTGGTTACAAGGGCGTAAATCCAATTAATAATGACTTTTGATCTCCATTGGGCTTCTAGGTATCGCCTGATTAAAATAAAATAGCAAGTTTTCTAACGCATCGTTGCTATTTCATTTTTCGTAGGCGGTATTTTTATCTTAGTTGCTCTTATTGATTTGAAAGGCAATTTATCAAATTACTTAACTTTAAAAAAAAATATTTTGTATTTCTATGCTCCGCATTTTTTAAAGAATTTTTAACTAGCGACCCGCCCCGGCTTCGCACGGCTATATTATGCATGTATTATACATATAAACCTGCCTCTTGAATCACTCTATCTATAAAAAAAACCGCATCAAAATCCGTTGCGTAGTTTTAAAGATTTAAGCATAAAAAGGGAAATAGGGACAGAGAAAGCGACTTTGTTTTATACTATGTAGTGATAGTGAGTGATATGATTATTCGGACAATTCGAAAAAACTTGTATAAATTACTACAGAGGTAGGTAAGGAACAAACGAGGCTGTATGATCTAAAAATATCATTACCTTTAGAACCGAACGGGATATGCGAATAGGTATAAATAGTAAATAGGACGAACTGGGTATTGGACGGGTTGCGAATTGCACGAGTTAAAAAAAACATAAGTAGGTAGGTAGGTACTTACTTAGTTACTTATAATTAATAAGTACCAAAATGTAGGAAAAAATATTACCAACACAAATACACTAAAATTTTGGCTATCGGCTACAGGCATTTTACCCTTTTAGCACCTTGTAAGTTGTCTATGGTATGTTATTACAGCTATACAAGTAGTTGCCCCCGGTACGGCCCGCGGTCACTTCCGCGTTCGACCACTCAGCCGCATCGTGTTAAGAGGACGTTATACTATTGGAGAACTCTGTAGAAAACAAGCTGCGCTCCGTGGTTCACCCGCGTATGTCCCGATCTCGTGGGAATATCGGGATAAAACGTAGCCTATATGTCATTCCAGGTCTCTTGCTATTTACTTACTGAGTTTCATCGCAATCGGTCCAGTAGTTTTTGCTTGAAGGAGTAACAAACATACTAACACGCAAACTTTCATATTTATAATATTAGTAAGATGTGCCTCCAAAGACAAAGTCAAATAAATTATTGAAAAGAAATTATTCCCATGAAATCACATTGAATCGTCTTAAAAACTCAGGATGTGTGTCTTTGGAACCACCCACCACTGGGAAGAACACACAAGACACTAATTTATTCTGGGTCATGGGCGGACTTACCGAGAACTTTTATTCAAAATTAAATATTTCGTTAAAATAGAGAACTACTCAAAAACATGTCATTAGATAAATATTTGCTATAATTACAATCTGAATTCATTAAAATTTGTTTATTTCTAGTTATTTTGTCATTAGTATCAAGGTTTTTAAAAAAACTTTTAGTGGCCCTTATTTATTTATTTATTTAAAACAGTTGCTTACAGCCTACGCCAAAACGTATAAATACAAGTATAAATTGTTCTAATATAAATCAATATTAATCTAAGTTAAATAATATTATTGCTGTAGCTCAGCCAATTACAACAAGTGTTTACTTATTGTACAATTGGTAAATAATATAAGGTAACACGGGTGTCACCTTAAATTTTTACAACTTTTTCGGCACCACCCGGCATGCGGCAAAGCAATTCGCAATGACTCATTCAATCTTTAAAATTCCACTCTCGATCATAACTAACAGTAACCATCATAGACAGAGCAAACGTCCATAAAAAATATTAGTATTTTGAGGCCAAAGAAATTTACGAATACCAACAACAATACAATCAAAATAATCATCAATGAATTGTAAAGCTATGGTCACAAACAAACTGGTATTAAAAATAAAACTTGCGGCAAGAACTACCTTGCCGCAAGTTTTATTTTGTAGTGAAAACTTCTTATGGCGCGTTGGGCACTTTTGTGGGTGAGCATTTTCAGCCGTTCTCGCGACAGATTTTGACGCGACAGATTTTGACGCGACAGATGAGATTTTATTTGTGTTAGTCTTTTTGTTTAACTTATACTGCCATCTATTACACAAATTGAGAAACTTAGTTTCTAGAAAGACCGCTATTCGAATGTAGATGGCGCTGATTTAAATTTTTTACTGCCATCTAGCGAATAAAAAATAAACTATATTTGTTTAAGTGAGTGCTAATAGATGGCAGTAGCAGATCGTTTCAAGAAATATTCTATGAGAAATAACAAGTTTATTGTTTTCACTTCTGCCTGCACTCCCGGTGTGCGCTGTTTTTTATACCAGTTGCACCACGCGGTTTCACCCGCATAAGTCCCCGCGGAATATCAAAATACAAAGTAGCCTTTAGCCTCCTCGATAAATGGAATATCCAACACAAAAATATTTTTTGAATTCGAACCAGTAGTTCCTGAGATTAGCGTGTTCAAACAAACAAACAAACTCTTGAGCTTTATAATATTATAACGACCCGCCCCGGCTTCGCACGGCTATATTATGCATGTATAAACCTTCCTCTTGAATCACTCTATCTATTTAAAAAAACCGCATCCAAATCCGTTGCGTAGTTTTAAAGATTTAAGCATACAAAGGGATATAGGGACAGAGAAACCGACTTTGTTTTATACTATGTAGTGATAGTGAAGTCTGAGTATTAAGTATAGATGATAAGTTAGCGTTTGACCTCTATCACACCTGCCTGATGGTAGGTGATGATGCGGTCTAAGATGTAACACGTGGTATCTAGATGATACCTGGGGCTCTATTTTTGAATCGCTCGTGTGACATATCTTCGTCGTATACGCCTACAAGTCACGCTCGACTTCCAAGTCTCATGACACCATTTTTCTGTATTTTTGAATCGTTCGTCGTCGAATTATTAAATTACAATTTTTATTCTTTTTATGCAGAAAATTGAACAACCGGTAATTACCGATGAACATTCGAAATAATCCCAAAAGATATAAATATTTTTCAAGATCGTTTCCGAATGTTTGACAATGATTGTTCAACGTTTATTCTACCACTCGCCTGTCAGCGACGAGTGGTGGAGACTATAGTATTCAAAAATAGCGAATTTCCAATGTCGAACGAATATCAGTAGAAATCGAGCGCTCGACGTGGGGCGAACGATTCAAAAATAGGGCTCCTGTTCACTCACGACTTGAAGACACACAAATTGTCACTTGAGGAAAGACAGACGCAGTCAACTGATTGATCCCTTGCTGTACGAAAAAGGTATGAAGAAGCAAAACGCTCAGTGTATGAATTTACTGTCTGCTTGTCAAACAAAACGAGGAGAACTGTCTTCCTACATTTCTTCTTCTTCGTATCGATGGCACACATTAAAAGAAAATTATTTTTTCGATCGCCTTTTGTTTTTGTGCTCTCGACTTTCCTCCTTAATCCGATGAGATTAAAAAAAAATTAACAGTGATTTTTTATTTTTTAAAGTGCTAAGCCTGCATTGGGCTATTGGTAGCGCACTTCAAGGGATGCGAGTTCGAGTCTCGTCTTAGTCGCAATTTTTGAAGACGCATTTTTCCTTAAAAAATGTTTTCAAAATTTTACAGTTCAGCGCTTAACGTCTTCCCTAGTCCAAGGGGGACATTAAGCGTGAAATAGTTCGTGACGAGGGTCCCTTTGAGGGTAGGGAATCCGTTAGAGGCGCCGGTAAGCGTCAACCAAATAATTAGATAGGGCACAATGATCAATAATTCAAGTTGCGACGAGTAAAATGTCACACTTAACTTTTCGCTTCAAATGCCTAATTCCTGCGCTGTATGTGACCATAGCTTTAGTAACAGACAGGTATGACTTGATTTTTTCAACGAAACCTTTCAAAACGAAAATTTGAGATGGAGAAATGGATATTCTATTATTTCTTCGACGCCGACGGTTAATTTACAAACTTTTACTTGAAGTGTGATGTTATGGCACATTGGTCATTGGAGACAGTGCTCCATAGACTGTGATAGTGGCCTCTCTACATGATGGGCCATCATGCTGGCCCTCTACTATGGGCCAGCCCACTATGTAGAGGGCGTGGTGGTGTCTGATGGCGACTGGAAGGCCACGGTGTCGGTTTTTCGGTCGCACAACAAAGGAAGTGGGCAACGATGGCTGAACGTGGCCATCCTGTAGTTGCGTTTCAACTATCGCATGGCTATCTCGCTAGTGCTGGGCCATCATGACGAGGCGCCAAGGCTGTTAGGGCTCCATAATTACCGGATGTTGAAGCAGCATTGACTCATGTCTTGTCTGCAGCAGCCTACTTGGGTCCAGAATCAGTTAGGTTTTTTTTTTATAAATGATAAGTCATCGTTTGACCATAAACCTACCTGATGGTAGGTGACAAAGCGGTCTAAGATGTTGCGCCTAGAAGATATTGACAAAGACTACTGCAGATAGCTCTCTCAGCCTGAAAAGCTATCTTTCAGGTTCACAAAATTAAGTAGGTAGGTATAGTGGATACTTAGGTACCATGTTTTTTTTTGTGGAGCTTGATATTTGTGTTGACGCTTAATGACTCTCCTAACGGACCCCCTACTCTCAACGGACCTTTGGTATTTTTTCCCGTATTTCAAATAACCGTATTAGTTGAAAATCTAATCTTATCACTTCAGTTCACTTTTTCATATTTATAGCTCTGATCTGCATGATTATAAAAATCAGTTCACATAATAAACTACCAAAATTCGAACACGGTTCAATAAAAAAACTAAATAATCGTAACCTGGCCTTAAATCCATCGCAATCACATCGTTTCTACACCGTCGCGCACGCATTCTCCCGCGGCCGCTACACCGCGCGCACGCGTTCTAAAATAATACTTTTCGAACTGTCAAATTATTTTTTTCAAGTTATGCTCTCGCACGACTCGTGCATGTAGCCAGTGTCAAATAAAATTGACAAATTAAATGTTCGAATTTTAATACGAAGTTTTGTGAGTGAGTGTTTTACGAGTGAAATGTGTTTTTCGTTTTGACATTTTTTTTGAGGGATGAGTGAAAAAGTGTTGATAATGAAGAACGTGGATTATATTGAGGTAGGTGGTTTTCTTTTTTAGGGTTCCGTAGGCTCAAAAGGTAAAAAAAGAACCCTTAACGTCTCCCCTAGTCACAAAAGATCACTTTCTTCACGCGGTTTACGCATTTTTTCCCCTACCTAAAACTAAAAGGACGCTATATAAAAATTGCCTGGAAGATATTATTACCTACCTATAAAATAAGCCATAAAGTCTCCAATTATTCTTGAAGTATACTCTAAACAACTCCAACCTGCGGTCTTACCCTTGTAAGTCCCGATCCCGTGAAAATATCCGGATAAAAAGTAGTCTATGTGTTAATCCAAAGTACTAGCTATCTACATACCAATTTTCATCGCAATCGGTTCAATAGTTTAACGTAAAGATGTAACAAATAAAGGTACAATCTGTCAGATTATATTATTTAATTTATTGGAAGAACCAACAGCCTTAACCAAGGGAGACTTATATATAAAAAACGGAAAGCCAATTATAGGTTCTTGCGTTTACGACTCAGGATAGAAAGTAGGTTTTAAGTTTTACTAAAATACCTTTATAAATTATTAACTGTAAACACAATTTTAAATTTTATTAAATATCAAAAACAAAGCTTATGTCTAAGTGTTACAAAAGGCGGCCTTAAAGCTCTAAGCGATCTCTTAAAAAAACTTTTTTAATGTTCAGTTTAATAAAGTATCATTAACTGGATTATTGCAATTCCATAATGGATATACTTATATCGCTGACTTTCTCCGTTAGTGAGTTGTTTAATACTATGGGTTTAACGTTAGCCTGCGGGTTTGTCTGTATTTTAGGCAGATAGATATCAAGTTGAACTTACTTCTAGCACTTCTAGGATTATTCTTGTTATGGGAGTTCTTGTTTTAGGGTTTTTGTTCACTTCTTTTGACGTGAAAACGTCATATAAATTGGTGAACACCTGCACTCTCAAAAAAGTGTGACTACATGTGTTATTGACTACTTGTACATAAATATTCTGTGCTACTTGTTAATAACACATGACGTCACACATTTTTTCACTTTTTTTCCTTTTCTTTGATGGTTACTTACCATCATGCGGACTTACCATAGGAACTTTGCTAATTGACATTGCTCTTACGGTGAAGGGAAACATCGTGATGAAACCCGCGGCTTAGTTGGCTCCAGACGTATCGACAAATTATCTCCTCAGGACATGGTCGACTAAGCTGAGAGGGTAGTAGGTGCTGGGCATACTGGGCAAGCCTACTCCATCCTCACGCAAAAAGGACCCAATTAAAAAGAGTCTAATTGCTGAAAACAGCCCGTATACAAGTACAACAAGTACCATAGAAACGTTATTGACAAGTAACCATAGCAACGTATTGCAAAAGGTAATTCAACTATACAAAAAAGTTCAAGACGTTATCACGTAAAATTATCGTCTACTATAAACAGACTTTTTATTTTTGTTTGGTGTTCAGCAGTCAGTCTTCTAGCAGATAGGTATTAAATTACTGTAAGTAATGATCTTGTTTTAGGGGACTCTAAAAAACAAACCCCCATAAGGATACGAGCACGCGGCAGATCAAGGCAACAATGGCGAGATGATTTTGACTCCTATAGGAATGATTAGTGTGCAATAGCAGAAAGGTGGAGAGGCCTTTGTCCTGCAGTGGGATAGTGTAGGCTCTTAATAAATAACTAGCGACCCGCCCCGGCTTCGCACGGCTATATTATGCATGTATTATACATATACTTAAACCTTCCTCTTGAATCACTCTATCTATTTAAAAAACCGCATCAAAATCCGTTGCGTAGTTTTAAAGATTTAAGCATACAAAGGGATATAGGGACAGAGAAAGCGACTTTGTTTTATACTATGTAGTGATAATAAAAAACAAAATTCAATAAGAAATATAATGAGATGGTTGAGGCTGGCGGAGTTTTAACAATTTGCTAATGTCGGATTTCAATTTATTTAACATCACTCACAAATTACCACGCTCAGTGATTAGCAGTTTATTATTTTACTCAGACAGTAAATTAGCTACTGCACTAAACCCACTCTCAGCTAATATACTATCTAATATTAATAGCTTTTCCCGTCTTCGTCCGCGTTGAAGTCGAAAATGGTTTTAGTAGGATTTTTTGTTAATTTAAAATCGGATTGAGTTTTCAAACATGTGTCAATATAAAATGTAATTTAAATCAGAAGCACTAAGGAATATTTATATAAACTTGGAAGCAAATCACCCCCAAAATAACTTCCTATATATACCCAATAAAATACGAAGCACGTCTTTCATTAATTCTGTTCAATGTTTATGTCAAAAAGTAGATAAGACCAATCCGCGCAGAAACGCCCCCTTTTTACCCCTTAAGGGGTAAAATTTCGGAAAATCCTTTCTTATCGGATGCCTATGTCATACAAAGAACACTCCTTCCAAGTTTCAGTCTCTACGATCAGCGGTTTAAGCTGTGCGGTGGTCCGTCAGTCAGTCAGTCAGGACAAAGGATTTAAAATTATGTATAGATAGAAGATTATTAGCTTATTTGAAATCGTCTAAACACATTGAGAAAGCTCATCAAACAGTAATGGCCGAACTGAACGGGTAAATGTAATTGGATATGTTTAGTTTGATTGTTTAATTATCTGATATTACTTCGGTTTTCCAATAATTACTAACAAACGATCCAGTTTCTGTTTGTGTTGGAGAAAACTTCGTATCTAATTAGGCATTGCCGATTTTATGTACCACTAACTGCGCTCCGCGGTTTCACATGCGTAACTCCTGATCCCGTGGGAATATTGGGATAAAAAGTAGCCTATGTTACTGTCAATGAATCGATGTATATTTTTACCAAGTTTCATCAAAATCGGTCCAGTAGTTTCAGAGCCTTTTTGTTACAAACATAAAAAGAAATAGAAAAATCTTTCCTATTTATAATATTAGTTTAAAGAATTGTAGACGCTGCGCGACACGTAATTATTCGGTTTTTGAAGTTATACTTCTTTAGGCGCGTTATGAAAAAATGATGAGAGTGAAATTTTACAAAAGCGAGACACAAAATTCTCACGTCACACAAAATTCTCACGGGAGAAGTTGTTTAAATCTAAATTGAACTTTATTGATTGTGTTGACAATCCTTTTCCAGTCCAGAGTTTTTTGTCGGACGAGTATTTTGCCCGACGAGTTTTTTGTCGGACGAGTTTTTTGCCGGACGAGTTTTTTTTTTTTTTTTTTTTTTTATTTATTTTTTTTTTTTTTTTTTAATGCCAAAGAAGTATAACTTCTCACGCGCGTACATAAGTACACGCACCCTTTTTTATTTTTTTTATTTGCTTCCGATGAAATCCGTCAAAGTTTTCTTTATTATTTAATAAATAAATTATTTTTCTCTTTAAAAATTGAGACGTTACAAAAGACTCAATTTAAGTTTCGTAGCTGGAATCCATGTGCAGTTTTTACCCAACTAGGGTTTTAAGCCAAAAGGGAGTATTATGTTTTCTTCCATTCTAAACTTTTTCTATAATCTAATGTATGCCTTCGAATTACTTTCATTTTCACCGCATTTAGTTTTTGTTACAAACATTTTTGTACGTGACTCCACTTTCTAATGGATAAAACTTGAATTAGATTATATCTAAGTAGGTACATAATCCGTCAAATACTGCCTTAGGTGTAGAAAATGTTTCATAAAAGTGTCATAATAAGATAAAATGGGCTTGAAGAATTATATTTCATTGAATTTTGAACTAAGAAAGTAAGTAATGCTAAGCAAAGTCGAAGGAAAGTAGTTGAGAAGTTATTAAAAAACTCTTTTTTTAATTACAATATTAAAAAAATAGCTAAGTATATTTTATTTTACTGGCCAGTATTAATATGAGATGGGCGAATTAGAACCTCTATCGATCGATTGACTGAGGAAAAAACTGGCTGATGAGAAAAAAAGGTACTTACCTATTCATTTTCTTCTTTTCTTATTGGCCAGTAACAATAATGAGGTCATAGTTTTTGCAAAGAGGCTTTTGCCAAATATCTTTGCCTTTGCCAATTCACTAAAGAGTTTTTAAACAAAATCTAGTATAGTTATTATTAGAATATTAAAATACAGTTGTGATAGATGAAGAATTAACGAGCTTTGTTTTAATTATTTATGTTTACATATACGCACATGTTTACAATTGCAGAAAACTATAAAATTCAGCTATTTTCTTTAGTTTATTGTCATACCTACTACGTTTGTTTCCAGAAATTGATCTCTATCAGCAACACTATCGATTGATACAAAAATATAGAGTAATAGTTTTTCTTTTAAACTTGACAGGTGCTGTGATTCCTAAAAATTTTAAAATACAGTTTTAGTTTTTTGTCAAAATCGGGCACGCAACTTCTTTCAGTGTTTTTAGCTATCTCTTATAGTTTAGGGCATTGAGGGCTTTATAAAGCCCTGAAGACCTGTTTAAAAAAATCGCCCGGTACAAACACTAGACAAATAGGTACCTTACCTACATATAAAACCTACCTACATATGAACTTGCATTCGTGCTCAGTGTTCTACTACCGCATTCCACAGTTCGCTTCCATTTCTTGCGGGCAAGAATCTAAGATTTATGTTCCAACATTTGTAAATTAACACCCTTGCAGCTTCCTATTAAGTTTTTATGGTGATGTAACGGTCTGCAAAAACAATATTTTCATCAGTGTTTCATAAAAATAGCACAGTTAGAAATCTAACAGTATTTTTGAACTTTTACATTATAATTTTCTAAATTCTTAAAACTTTATTAGGTGTTAAAACTATTCTAAGCCGTCAATTATTGTTATTAATTACACTATTATGTAAATTTTGGATAGTTTTAAAGCCTAATAGGTTTTAGTAGTTAGAAAATTATGTTCAAAAACTTGTTCAATAATATTATGTTAGATTTCGATTTTTAAGTAATTTTTTTTACAGAAAATTAAAAAAATTAATTATGCTTAAAAAGGAATATGTACTTACCATGTATTTTTTATTTAATTAATATTTGACGACCTCTGTGGCGCGTCGGGCGAACACCCGACTGCGACGCAGAAGGTTGCGGGTTCGATTCCCGCCGGGAACAAGTATTTATGCTGACCATAAATTCTTGTTTCTGGTTCTGGGTGTTTCCTATATGTATAATATGTATATATTTACAAAAAAAAAAAAAAAGTATATAAGTAGTTTATCCGTTATCTGGCACCCATAACACAAGCATTAAATTGCTTAGCTTGGGGCTGGATGGCGATGTGTAATATGTCCTGAAATATTTATTTATTTATTTATTTTATTTCTGAAAAAATAAAGATGAGGTTTATATGCTAAAACATTATAATAAGGAGGAAAGACTTTTCTTTTTTGTTTGTAATGAGAGTTTCTTGAGTAACATAGGCTTTTATACCGATTATTCAAAAGATAAATTTCTGAGGTTTTTAATAGATAGAGTGAGTTTTGAAATACTGGCAATCAGTCAAAAAGTCATTATGATCAATATTGATTTTATTTGAAGTTTCCAATAATATTGCTTGCACGCAGCACGTAATTCAGGTCATTCGGTCAACAAATATTTAAACGACAAGCATAAAATTACATACATATTAAAAATATATCGTTTTATTATCAAAACTTACACAATTAATGATCACAATAATGTGTCTAAACACTTATTTAACCGACTACAAAACATGTGGGTTTCGTCATTGGTTTTCACCACACGTACCGCGGACGTGAGCTATTGATAATCAGTCTTACGTTATAGAAAGAAACGTTTTGATTTTGTAACTTTGTGCGTAGAGGTGAGTACCTACTTATTCGCTTACTAGCTGTACCCCACGGTTTCACCCGCGTAAGTCCCGATCCCGTGGGAGTATCGGGATAAGAATTATTTAAAAAAATCGCGGTCTCCAGCGACATATCTAATTTTTTCGCAATCGGTTCAGTAGATTTTGCATGAAGGAGTAACAAACACCACATACAAACGAAATACTAACACAAAAACTTTTACATTTATAACATTAGTAGGACTTCGTGCACCAATGGTTTTTGTTAAGAAAAAAATATGTGCGCAATTAAAATTGCTCGAAAACCATCGTAATTAAACCCGCGGCTTGGTTATCATCAGACGTTTTGACCAGTTTTTTCCTCTGCACACGGTCGACTAAACTGAAAGGGTGGTATAGATTCTGAGCAAGCTTACTCCATCTAATACAGTCATGTCTTAGGCTACTACAACGTCCTGAAAAGCCTGGATTAAAGTTGTCCCTTTTATCCCAATATTCTCACGGAATCAAGACTTTTTTTTTACATATATAGGTCAGCGTTTGACCACTATCACACCTGCCTGATGGTAGGTGACGATGCGGCCTAAGATGTAACACGCCTTCCTAGAAGATACCTATTCACTCGCTACTTGAAGACCCCCAAATTGTACACGTCAGGAAAAACATATGAAGGCAACCGATTCCATTCCCTTGCAGTACGAATAAGGAATGTCGAAGCAAAGGGCTTAGTGCGAACGTCTGGTATGTCACCAGTCTGCCTGGTTGTATGACGAAAGAATGGAGATGACAAGATTAGGTCGTGGAGTTCTGTTGCGCACTTATTTCAATTTAGCCCATTTTTTGCGAAATCGGCTCAAAAATATGTACCTACTCATACTTACCAGTGATACCCTTTTTTTCCTTAATAGACTTGTAGTATTTTTGCCTTTTTCGGAATAAGCCGGAATCAAGAATATAAATCTTGAAAAACAAAAAAAAATATTACATTAGACGTTAGTCAGGCTGTCATGGGGTCACGGTCTATTATGAAATTCGTTAAAGATAGCGTGTGTACTTACATATTTAATTGGACTATTTAACTAGCTATTGGACTCGGGTTCGCTCGACTGACTGCAATCATGTAGTTTATGTACAAGACTACCTTGAGATAATTAATTTTGTTATGAAATAATAAGAACATCATTTTTACTATACATTATAAACCTTCCTCTTGAATCACTCTATCTATTAAAAAAACCGCATCAAAATCCGTTGCGTAGTTTAAAACATACATAGGGAGGGATATAGGGACAGAGAAAGCGGCTTTGTTTTATACCTACTATGCAGTGATATATAATATATATAAATAAAATAAATAAATAAATATTTCAGGACATATTACACATCGCCATCCAGCCCCAAGCTAAGCAACTTAATGCTTGTGTTATGGGTGCCAGATAACGGATAAACTACATATATACTTCTTTTTTTTTTTTTGTAAATATATACATATTATACATATAGGAAACACCCAGAACCAGAAACAAGAATTTATGGTCAGCATAAATACTTGTTCCCGGCGGGAATCGAACCCGCAACCTTCTAATATATTAATATATTTTTAATATATAATTATTATAGTTGCAGGTGGCCCTATTAACCGTATATAGGTACCATAAAAAACATAAAATTTAATCATCAAAAAGTCAATTTCCCCTTGGTTTGGTGTCGTCTGACTTTTATAGGGCCCTTAAGGAACTCCATAAACCAAGTCAATATAATAAATAAGGTTATTATTGTAAAGCTCAGAGCAACCGAAGACAGGTTATAAATTAATTTGTAATCGTATGTTATTCCCGTGGTCCTGTCGCGGACATTGTAGTGAGATTTCCTGTTTGGTTGCTGTTTCCTTAGAGGAATATATGGAGATGATGTTGGTTAGAATTATTTTATCACTACATAGTTTAAAATAAAGTCACCTTTCGCCGTCCCTATGTCCCTATGTCCCTTTGTATGCTTAAATCTTAAAAACAACGCAACGGATTTTGTTGCGGTTTTTTTTAATAGATAGAGTGATTGAAGAGGAAGGTTTATATGTATAATACATGCATAATACAGCCGTGCGAAGCCGGGGCGGGTCGCTAGTTTATTATAAAAAATAAAGATTTCTGCGCAACACACAGGCTTCAGAAAAAAGCCCAGCTGAGGAAAGAGTGGTGCAGTGGAGAATGAAACATCCGCTTTTGTAAACCCGCGAGAGAGACTCCCTCCAGGTTCCGATCTGCAATGGCTTACGTGGCAGTCACTTAATCGACTCCGGACTCAAATGGGCCTTTGCAGGCAAAATTCGAGCAAATGGGGATATATTGCACCGACTGAGGAGCAATGCGAGTGTGGAGCCCCGTGGAAGAGATGTCAAAAGACGCAGGAGGCCAAGACTTACAATAGTCCATTTAACTGTTACATTTTTTGGGCTTAGCGTGCATTTATCAGAGGATGCAATTTTATTTTTTAGATATCTAGGGGGCTCAGTCTAAACTTAAATCCAAGTTTGAGGGATTTGTAGCCCTTGTCCCACGGCCGCCATTTTGGAAAAAGGGATTTAAATGGCCAAGTTTCATGCTTTTAGCCAGATGGGACCGTAAAAAGAGCTAAGGAAACTGAGTAATGAATTTTTGCTTATAACTTATTTATTTTTATTACGATCAAAAGTTACTTGATAAGAGTTGTAGATAATCTTATTTGCAACAAAAATGTTAACTAATATTTTTTGTGAGACCTATAGTTTGACCATTTAAACCATTTAAACCCCTTTGTCCAAGATGGCGGCCGTGGGACAAGGGCTACAATCCCTCAAACTTGTATTTAAGTCTAGACTGACCCCCCCCTTGATATCTAAAAAATAAAATTGCGTCCTCTGACAAATGCAACCCCAAATGTAACTTTTCAATGGACTACAAGATGATCAAGGATCAAGGTCGGATTTTGATAATCGGCTTGGTAATTTTTGTAACATTTCAAAATAAAAAACATTCGCAAAATTTCCGACTAGGGAGTAGATAAATAAGATAGAGATTCTGAGATAGATAAATTCTTTATTGTTTAAACACCATTTCAAAATTACATTAAATATAAAAAACGAAGCTTAAGTCCAAGCGTTACAAAAAGCGGCCTTATCGGTCAAAGCGATCTCTTCCAGGCAAGAAGGGAGGGAAATTCTTAAAAAGAAAAATTCCAATCGAAAATCGTTAAAAAAGCGTGTGTTGTCGAGGCGTCTCCACAGGTTCCATGAGTCGGGTCTATGACCAGTTGCATAACGTACACCGGGGCGTGCGGTCGTTTGTCGCTTTATGTCGCCAACTGTCGCTAGTATTCAGCTATGGTTCAACTTCTACGACTATGTCGAACATACATCACACATAGCACTTCGCACATCAATGTCACCTCCATGCAAAACAAATGTGTGGAAATACACGTTAAAAGGTTTCTCGATGAGCTGATATGCGGCACGATATTTGGTGGAACGTCCGCACTAAGCGGTTTGCTTTGTCATTCCTTATTCTTACTGCAAGAGAATGAAATCAGTTACCTGCGTCTGTCTTTCCTGACGTGTACAACTTAGGGGTTGGGGGGAAAAATCTCTAACTGCTTCTGCTTCTCGTATAGTGGTGTGGCTCACCTATTGTTAGAGTTTTCAGATCGCCTTAAGGCCTCTAACTTTTTTTTTTTTTTAAACAATATAGGCTTGCATTTGACCTCATCTCACCTGATGGGAAGCGAAGATGAGGTCGAAGATGTAGCATGCTCGCCTAGAAGGTACATATTCACTCTAGACTTGAAGACTCCAAGGTTGTAGATTTGTGGGAACAGCGACGCGGGTAGAGAGTTCCATTTCTTAGCAGTGCGTACGAGAAAGGTGGAAGCATGACGCTTTGTGCGCGAAATAGGAACTTTCACCATGTGTGGATGGCGAGCCTTCGTACACCTCGTTGTCTTATGGAAGAAAGGGCAGGATGGAACGAGCTCATGGAGTTCCTGAGAGCCCTTACCGAAGTGAATCCGATAGAAGACCGACAAGCTGGCGACCTCACGACGGTGTCCCAGACTTAGAAGGCGTCACTCGACGAGCGCGTCATCGCCTATCAGCCTCTTGGCACGCCTGACAATGGAATCAAGAGCCTCAAGCTGGTATTTGGCGGTTCCGTCCCACAGGTGACCACAGTACTCCATACACGATCGGACCTGTGCTTGGTACAGATTAAGAAGCTGCCCCGGTGTGAAGTACTGCTTTACCTTGGCAAGAACACCAAGCTTCTTAGATGCCAATTGAGCTCTCGACTCCACAAAAGGCCCGAAATTCAGGTCTGATGCAAGAGAAACACCAAGAAGATCCAAACTATCGGTCAACGGCAGTGACCCACCCTGGAAAGTTGGAGTCAGGTGAAAGTGGCTTCGCTTCGCTGAAAAGAGACAGGCCTGTGTCTTAGAGGCATTAAACTTGACTAAGTTGGCATCACCCCAATCGGCTACAGCCTGCAAAGTCAAGTTCATGCGCTCGATTAGGGCCTGGATTTGTGCTCTATCAGCACGCGCATTAGACAGGTATCTCTCCACAACAGTGCTGTCGTCTGCATACCCAACGATACCAGGTTTGAGCAGGTCATTAATGTGCAGCAAGAAGAGTGTTGCAGAGACAACAGACCCTTGAGGTACCCCGGCATTAATCTCCATTAGGTCGGAAGAGTGGCCGTCGACAACCACACGAAGCGACCGTTCCCTCAAGAAGTCGGTAGGAAGGAAGCTTGCCAATCAGACAGTCGTGCCAGACTCGGTCAAATGCTTTGGAGATATCCAGAGATACCGCAAGAGCTTCACCGTGGTTCTCCATCGCCTCACTCCAAAGGTGTGTGGCGTACGCAAGAAGGTTTTGACCTAATGACTGCTACCTAGAGGTAGCAACCGGGACCAACGGCTTAACGTGCCTTCCGAAGCACGGAGGGGCTCACGAAAACACATTTTTGCCACACTACTAATTGGCCACCCATCGAAGTAGTGACCACGCCAGGCGTCGCTTAACCCGCACGACCTCTCTCCCTATAGGTGCTAGAGTATAATAATTTCTTGTTTTTAGTAAATTTTCTTTAAAATAATAAGCACTTATTATTTTTAAGAACATTTACCTACTTACTAAAATTTGGAAATAATTCTCTAGCTTCTAAAGAGATAGTATTACTTCGAGAAACCTTTTTTTTTCTGTGTAGAAGTACTTCCAAAGACAAATGGAAAGTACCGGCTAAAGAAACTGAGCGCAAACGTAGTATTAAATAATATTACGTCCATGGCGCAAACAAAGATTTGGGTCAACAAAATGGCGGCTTTTGATATTTTTACTCCTATATTTTATTGACGCACAAAAAGAGTCAATGAAAAGGCGAATCGTGAAAGATCTTGTCACAAAATGACTCCTTTGACTTTTTCCTCATCGCCTACTTCAGCCCGTTTTGGCTAAACTTTGGCTGCATGCACAAGTTGTGCTAAGCCATTTTCAGTCAGGGACTTAATATGAAGCTTTGTAGACAAGTTACATAAAGTTCCCACAGAAATCATTGACACGAATTAATTAATATTCTAGAATCGTTTAATGAATATTTAGAGGCACAATAAGCCCTTTGGCTGGCGTCGTCGGCCATAATAATTTAATGTCTCAAAGAAATCGTGACTGACTGACAGATTGATTGACTGACTGATTAACTGTCAAGCAACTTTAATCCAGGCCGTTCAAGGCGCTGTAGATGCGTGTATTAGATGGATAAGACTTGCTCAAAACCTATACCACCCTCTCAGCTTATTCGACCGTGTCCAGAGGAAAAAACTCGTCATTATGTCTGGATATAATTAAGCCGCTAGATTTTTTACGATGTTTCGTTTCATCTTTGAAAAAGATCGAATTAAATTGATTATTTCCGTCGACGACTACCACCTCTTAAAAATGTGTATTTTTGGATTACGAAAAGGTCTAGCTAGATTGATTTCTATCGAGCCAAATACTTCTTTTTACTTTTTTATTCGTGTTTTGTTAGTGTTTTAAGTATAAACATTGAGGTACGTGCGGGTAGAAAGGACCACCTGACACCTTAAATTAAAACTAAATATTTCGAAAAATAAGGAAAACTACCTAAAAACAGGTCATTATTGTAGATTCTATGCTTTATTGTTAATTAGCGACCCGCTCCGGCTTCGCACGGCTATATTATGCATGTATTATACATATAAACCTTCCTCTTCAATCACTCTATCTATAAAAAAAACCGCATCAAAATCCGTTGCGTAGTTTTAAAGATCTAAGCATACAAAGGGACATAGGGACAGAGAAAGTGACTTTGTTTTATACTATGTAGTGATCTGAAAAACAATAAAATTAATTTGTTTATTTTTTGTTATTTTGACACTAATATCAAGGTTAAAAAACCTTTTAGTGTCCCATATTACTCGCTAGAGTCTCGTCTCATTTGCAATTTTTGAAGACGCATTTTTCCTTAAAAAAATATTTTCAGGTCCTTGGTTTTTTTTTCTAAGCAATTTTTAAGTACTTATATTTTTAAATTAAGCTGAAGTTGAATCGTTTGGTTTAGAACTCATTTCATCTTGAATCAATGATCTAGTTCAATATATCTAGTTTAATTGACATTATGTCTAAAATGTCTACTAATCTACCTATCATCTACCGACAGTATGACATAAGTAGATTCGCGTTGACCTACTGAAGAGGTACCGTATCCGTAACATCCGATCTCTCGTGTGAATATTGGATACGACTAAATATTACGGAGTTACTATGGAGTTGCTGACTCATCTAACTTCTATGTAATTTCTTTTGAGTAGTTAGATTGAAGTTGATAATAATATATTATGAGTTATTCTCAGAGGCTGTCGAGGTTTTGTTCTCTTTAAAATGAAGTCACTTTCATTCGAAGATCGTGGGTTCTAATCCAGGCCACCCGTGCACTAATGGATTTTTGTTAGGAAATGTGCATTGTTTCGGTGAAGGAAAAAACATCGTGATAAAACCCTTAAGGAAAACATCGTGATGATACCCATGGCTTAGTTGTACCTATGTATTGACTAGTTCTTTCCTCTGTACATGGTTGACTAAGCTGATGGGTGCTGTGCGAGCCTACTCCATCCTCACGCAAAAATTATCTATACGCAAAAATGACCAATTACAGAGAGATCTTTGCGGAAAACAGCCCGTATACAAGTACAATGAAGTCCCATTTATTCTTTAAAAGTATATCTTTTTATTCCAATTTAAAACATAAAATTAAATGTCAATACTACAAATAACAATGATATATCTAATTACAAAACACGAAATTATAATTAAAAAAAAACTATACAAATACTTTAAACAAAATCTCTCAAAAAATCTCTTCAAAATCTCTGTAAAAGTTACATTGTATTTTTCTGAGTGATGTAGCTAATCCAATCTCTTTTAAAAGGTTATAGAGAGTATAGATACCTATAGATATCCAATTAGTTTGATTGTAGCTGCCATTTGTGGCAAAACAGGAAAACATTTTTTACAATCAACAGTCGAAATCAGATAGATTATAAATTCATTATTACCTTTTAAGAATTCTCATAGCTAATTTATTGGCTCATAAATCGCAAAGCTTTATAATAATAAAAAGTATTTTCTGCTGTGTTTTCCGACTATAAAAAAGGAGGAGGTTGTCAATTCGTCTGTAGGTTAGTCTGTAAGTCGGGCAGCCAAACTATAAAATGAAAAGTTAAACTACCAGCAAAACTTCAAACAAAAATTACTTGTTTGCAAGGAGGTTAAATAAATCAATGAACTTCGTATAATGTGTAATGGAGTCAGATGCTGATGAAAAAAATTATAAATACATGACTTTTAATGCTTTTAGCTGTTTTCCACATCAAGTTCACGAAATACTATCAATTTCATTGTAATCGTAAACATTAATCATATTTTTTCTATTTGTATAGGTTGTCCCAATTTTATGTGTTAATAGTCCGGTACGAACAAAACAAAAGACAGTTTTAGCACAAGTCAGAAATGAAATAAGCGAATAAAATACTGCAATATGGCTATCCTATCTCTGAAGGCCAGCCATTTGGGAACTTCGTCGCCTCGTCCGGGTATAAATTGAAAATGGACCGAGAAATCACGCTGTCCTAAGGGGTAGAATTTCAGAAATCTTTTATTATTTAATTACTTATGGCATACAAAGAACACACCCTCCAAAAAAGTCACTATACGATCGCCGGTTGAGGCTGTGCGTTGGTCCGTCAGTCAGTCAGTCATTCAAGACAAAGCATTTTAAATGTATAGATAGATAGATAGCTAGGAACCTGTTTGTGACAATAGAATGGAACTAACAAAAGCAATATTTCATCCCAAAACCCGTTAACGCCAAAAAACACTTTCGCTACAAAAATGGTCTTACAACCAGATAGCGTCACCACAAGCCTAATTAGATAATTTCTCGAAGAAAGTTGTAGGTATAAGTAGAAGCGAAGCCCTTTCTAGAGCCTTCTATAGCCTTGTACGTCATTGTTAGGTCCTACGGATGTCTAGACTGGTTTAGAAAGTAAATAGGTGTTAAATTGCCTCGCTTAGTTGATTTATTTTTATTTAGTGTTGCCGTAGGCGACAAATAGGTGTGGTATGTTAAATATGCAGGGAGAGTCTTGATGATCTGTCTGACGTAAGATGGTTATTTTTTTTCAATTGGTTTCACACTTTGGCTTATAACCAGAGTCATGTAATAATATTCTAATGTTATAAGGTACCTAAATAGCAATAAGGGCCACCTACCACCTTTATTGAAAAACAGGTAATTAGATAAATATTTGCTTTATTGTCAATCTGAAAAACAATTCATTAGTTTATTTTCTGTCAGTTAAGGTTTTTAAAAAACCTTTTAGTGGTCCTTATTAACCGCAGGTTATTTTAATTGAATTGATTAATTACAATCAAACATTTAAGCCTATAAGATTAATAACAATCAAGCATTAGCAAGCAATAATAATTGATAAAGCAGTGCACCCAGCACTAACAGTCTTAATATTAAAAAATTTAACCGACTTCGAAAAAGTAGGAGGTTCTCAATTCGGCCCAATTTTTGTTCTCTCACAAAATAATGATGGTAAGTCCATACATCAGCATAATAATATACACAAATTTTTAAAAGAATCTAGTAGGTATACAATGAAATTGATAATATTTCGTGAAATAGATGTCGAAAAAAGATACAAGCATTTAAAGTCATTTTCATCATCAGCATCTGACGCCATTACACAAGGAACTTCAAGAACCTAACCTCCTTGCAAACAAGTAATTTTGGTTCGAAGTTTTGCCGTTATTCTTTTTGTGAGACAGATTTTAAAACCTACATTTTAAAATCTGTCTCACTTATCATCTCAACACAATAAACTAAGCCATAAATAATTAAAACCGTCCTACTTGTCATGCCAACCGTGAAAACATCTATATCATTTCACCTGCTTTTCTAACTCGACAATTTGTGTTCAACAAGCTGCGCACCGTGGTTTTACTCGATTTACTGTCTCTTTAAACATAGACATGCCATACTAGGGCCACTAATAAGGGCCACTAAATATTTTTTTTATTGGCTAATAAAATGGCATTTAATACTCAATTATATATTCGACAACGTAATTTAAATTACAAAACACGAAATTAACAAAAATACAAAAAAAACTACACAAATGTCACACTTTAAGCTAAATTTAAACATGTTTAAAATGTTTTTTTTTAAAACCTTGATATTAGTGACAAAATAACAAAAAAGTTAACAAATGAACCGTTTTTTTCAAATTCACAATAAAGCAAATATTTATTTAATAAACCTGTTTTTAAATATTTTTTATCCTTTTTAGGAAATATTTAGTTTTTAATTAAGGTTTTAATAGGTGGGTTAGGTGAGGTACCGGCGAGTAATAAAGGCCACCTAGATAGGTGGCCCTTATAACTCGCCGGTACCTTATTTTAGGAAAGAGAAAAATGCTAAAATTTTGGCTGTGCATCCCTATTTGGGTTAATTTGATGCAAATAACTTGTGACACTGGCTATATGAAAAGTCGTGCAAAGATAATTGAAAAAAAGAATGCAATGTAATTGATAAAGCGAAACGGCCATTTCGTCCTAATTACTGAAATTCCGATACCAATAAGTATAATTTAGCAAGAGGTCTCGGTCTGGTTGCCCGATGACTGCGCCCGCGCAGCCGCGCCGATGGCCGCGGGACCACCTTTCTCTTTCGAAGATTCTTAGCGGTACATCGACTTGTTTATAAATAATACGTTTGCTATGCTGTGTGTAATGAGAGGTTTTATACAAAAATACCTAAGTATCTTTCTAATTATTCAAGTTGTACACGGCTAATAATGTACTTAGGTACTTCTAATAGCACATCACTATCACTAATTATTATAAAACAAAGTCGCTTTCTCTGTCCCTATGTCCCTATATCCCTATGTATGCTTAAATCTTTAAAACTACGCAACGGATTTTGATGCGGTTTTTTTAAATAGATAGAGTGATTCAAGAGGAAGGTTTATTTATGTATAATACATGCATAATATAGCCGTGCGAAGCCGGGGCGGGTCGCTAGTTGTCATACAAAAGCCTATGGACATTTTGGCATAGTAACTTAAAAATCCGCGGGGCATTTCGAGACCTATGCCTATCGATAGTGGGATTTTTTTCGAATTTCCAAAAGCCGTAGAACAAAAGTTGTTTGTTAAGGTGCACAGAAGTAGCCCTCAACGGCTTGCTAGTATAATTTCCAATAACCCTGTATAGTCATCAAACAAAAATACTTATACTTAGTCATCTTTTTCATAAAGTTGTAAACGACAGAGATACAGCTTCCGCACTAGGGAGTAGACACGATTATTTTACCGAATGAAAGTAGCATGCGGGGTTGAAAAGTCCCTGTAACGCAACCAACGTGTTAAAAGTAAACTGCGAAAGGAATGGTCGAGCTCGTAAAAGAAAGATGTTTAATGCAAAAGATTTAATTTTCGAATCATAAATATAGTCTCTGGAATACGTCATGTTCATTGAAAAATGTTTATTGCAAGACTTTTAACGCGTCTTTAATTGTAGTTTCACAAGAAACTCAGTCCGATTCACTACTCAAATGGTGTAAAATAATATTGGCTTTTAAGTACTTACATGTAGTCTAGAATACTAATAATATTATGAAAAGGTTACTGCTGACGCTCTGTATAAATGATCAGATTGCATGTAAAGGCAAATATTAAAACTAAACTCAAAATAATAATAATAACACAAATGGTTGTCTGTAAAGTTGGTTTACGGACTATAATTTTAGGTGATAACGTCATAAGAAAACGATGAAAAATTGAATTTCTTTTTTATTTTTATTTTTCATTCCAAAAAAATCTATTCTTCCTGATATATTAGTCTTCTATTCGTCACTCGCCACCATAACACAAGCCCAGATGAGCGATATTATTATTAAACAATATAAAAGTTTTTGCTGCGTGCTGTGTGACTTCACCGGAACGTGACAATGACGTCACACAATATTACCGTGACACTTTTTTGTGAATGCAGGTGTTCCATTAATTTACTAGACGTTATCACGTCAAAAAATGGAACAAAAATCGTCCGCATAGACTTCTAAACCCCCTTTCGTATTACGTTACCCTTAGCAAAACAAATTGTATAACAAGTTAATATAAATATTGAGTAGATATTTAAGTAGGCACCTACTTAGACAAATTATGCAAGTAAGCCTTACACTTGACCGAGTTTCGAACATGCGCCTGCGCCGCTGCACAATTTGACATGTCATACCTATTAGTTAGCGGTTATATCAGATTCTGTGTCAAACAAAACAAGTGGTGATGTTGTTATTTCCTTATTTTTAGTTCCACTATTAGCCACCGGGTATATTTCTGTGGTCACCGGATATTAATTTGACGACATCTGTGGCGCGGCGTGTGAACACCCGCCTGCGTATCTGAAGGTTGCTGGTTCGATTCCCACGTTAAACAAGTATTTATTAGTTTTTTGGGGAAACAATTAAGATTCAATATACCTATTGGAAAAACATGTTTGGAAATAGGGACCATAAATGTTTAAAATACTAGTCCAAACTTAATAAAAAATAAGACCCCAGGGTCAATGACCTTTATTGTCAAGAAACAGCTGATTTTCAGGTAAACATAACTTGTCAACTTGCTGATTTTTTTTGCCCATTAATTTCAACTTACTAGGTCCACCCGTTCCTGAGAAAATCGGTGATTTTTATCTATTGAGGTAAGTACAGAACTCTAAAAATTCAAACAACCATAATAAATGTAACAAAATAATGAAGCAAGCCAGCATTAAATCTATATTAATATTATAAAGCTAAAGAGTTTGTTTGAACGCGCTAATCTCAGGAACTACTGTTTCAAATTAAAAAAATATTTTTGTGTTGGATAGTCCATTTATCGAGAAGGCTTCTTTTCATTTTGATATTCCCACGGGATCTGAACTTACGCGGGTGAAACCGCGGAGCGCTGCTAGTCTAACATAATAATGAAGCAAGTTTATGCTATAGGAACGTATCGAATGATTGCAAAGCTAATGTTTCCGGCAAGTTAGTGCCGTTATGTTGGCCTCGGATGCCCGCTGCCCGGCGCGCAGCGGGTGCGCAGGCGTCCGCGCCCCGCGCTACACCTTGCGCACGCGCATGCTAGAAGGTTCAATGGAGATGGTTACTAAATCAAAGATTTATCATTTGACTCCCCCAACGCCATAACCTGCAGTTATATACGTAGAAGTCTCTTGAGTCGTGACCCAAGTATAGGCCGCTGCAGACAAAATGATAAGCCGGTGGGGTTTAACTTACACGAAGGTACACATCCTTAGTTTTTATGACGTTTCAATGTCATTTCATGCTATTTAATTCATTTGAATTCATAAAGCTTTGACTTTGACTTCAGTGACAGTGAGATCCTTGCAATCGATGGACCACCTCCTCCAATGTCCACTGTGCCCCAACACCAGCTCATTGAAAGGTCTAAATGAGGCCAACGATGCTTCCGTAGCTATAGCGCAATATTGATCTTCTTCTCGTATAGTGGTGTGGCTCACCTGTTGTTAGAGTTTTCAGATCGCCTTAAGGCCTCTAACTTGACCTAACGACTGCTACTAGAGGTAGCAACCGGGACCAACGGCTTAACGTGCCTTCTGAAGCACGGATTTTTGGGCAATATTGATGGGCAGCCAGAATTTTAAGGGTGTATACCTCGATAAGTACGATTTTTTTTCGTCGATTTTTTTTTGTAGAACAAAAGTTGTCCGCCTAGACGCGTAGACATCTAGAACAACCCCCTTTCGTTTTACAATACCCCCATCAAAACACATTATCTACATCTATATTAATATTATATCGATCGCGGGCTTTGAGCGCGGCGACTGAATCAAGAAATTCCGTAAAGAAAATAAAGCCTCTAACACCCCCTACTCCGCCTACCATAAAAATTGCTATGCAATAGCTTTACCACGGCAGTCCCCTAGTGCCACACGTTTTTTAAGCTATTGCATAGCTTTTATCGCGGGCTTTGAGCGCGGCGACCGAATCAAGAAATTCCGTAACGAAAATAAAATCTAACACAGGGGGTGTTAGGTTTTATTTTCTTTACCTATTTTTTTGTTTTTTTTATCTTTGTAATGAATAGGCTCCAAAACTACTGGACCGATTTTGATGATACTTGATATGTGGATAGGTACATTGATTTATTGACAGTAACATAGGCTACATTTTATCCCGATATTCCCACGGAATCGGGAGTTATACGGGTGAAACCGCGGAGCATTGCTAATTGTATAATGTTTTCGTAAAGTAAGGATACAATCGGTATTAAATTCAGAATCACAAAAATATCCGTCGATTAAATTACATAAATGATTTAAAAACATTACGAAACCCAAGTGGAAATCGATTCAACGATGCAACTCGATTCTCTGGCCCGTGACGATGATGAATCGCTTCCGATCGAATCGATTCTGACTGACCTTTATGTTGTTTATCGAATTCCTATTGTAATATTCTTTACTAGCTGCGTAACGCGGTTTTACACTCATAAGTCAGAGATCGGGATAAAAGTAGATAGCTAATAGTCATTTGCATCACACAAAGGCACTTAAAGCACATGAGTAATAAGATCACTATACTAAATGGAAAAAAACGGTACTTATTCGTAAATTACGATACAAGTGTGGTAAATTGATCATTGCATAGAGGCGGTTTCTGACGCGCGAGCGGTACGCGAGAGCGTTCAAAAGCCGAGATGCAATGATCAATACGCGTATCGTACGACGTTTTTTATCACAGTTGCGTGTAAAAGAAAAGACTTGATAAAATAATAAAAAGTTAACAAAATATTTGTGGGACGGCAATCAATTTTTTTATAATCTAGGTCCACTATAATGCCATTTGCTAAATTTCGAACTGTTTTTGTTGTTAAAAACTCTCTGGTTAGAACCTACCTTTTTTTATACATCAAAACAGTATAACCCAGTTAAATTAAGAATGTTTCATCTACATAACATGAGATTAGCAGTAAGATACGTATTTAACTTATCAGGATAACTTATTACAGCACTAGTGTGTAGTGGTAATGTAAAACGCACGCGTGCATATTACGTTGGATTATGAGCCTAAAAGCGGTTTAATAAGATCCACTTTATGAGCAACTGTGATAAAAATATGATTTGACAAGTTATTAGGCTAAAGTAGTTACCTCAAATTTAACTAAATTTGACAAAATTATGCCTAAATATGCCTTGTAAGGTTAGGACATTAGTGTACCCGGTTGGGACTGATGCAGGTGAAACCGCGAGCTGCAACCAGTTATAAAATAGCCAGTTAGTTGCCTCGAACATAGAACCCTTCTAGGCATGTAATCAATAAATAATAGCTAGCTATAGAGGGTCCCGTTACTACGATTATGCAGCTAGGAAGTGTTCTGTGCAATCACCCGATGCAATTCTATGGACTTCACACTATACGCAGAAAACAGAAACATATGTACTTATACTTAGGTTTCATAAATTAGTTTTAAGATGGTGCTGGGGAGACGACGCCAAAAAATTAGTTAAGGAGTTGGGCGATAGGATTAGGGGGAATGGGGGTGACTCCCGCTCCGGCTCGTTTCTAGAGCAGAGGTTAGCCATCGCTATTCAGCTTGGCAATGCTTCTAGCATTATGGGAACCTTTACGCCGGGAACGATAAGGGGCGGGTTATCTAACTAACTGGTGTTTTTATTTATTTGTATTCTTAATTTAAATATTTTTTTGATTAGATATAATGTTACTTTTAATAATAAATAAATAAATATTTCAGGACATATTACACATCGCCATCCAGCCCCAAGCTAAGCAACTTAATGCTTGTGTTATGGGTGCCAGATAACGGATAAACTACTTATATACTTTTTTTTTTTTTTTGTAAATATATACATATTATACATATAGGAAACACCCAGAACCAGAAACAAGAATTTATGGTCAGCATAAATACTTGTTCCCGGTGGGAATCGAACCCGCAACCTTCTGCGTCGCAGTCGGGTGTTCGCCCGACGCGCCACAGAGGTCGTCGTTAATGTAAATGATTTAAACTTATTAATATAAATAAGTGATTTAGTGAAAGGGTGAATAAATGATTTAAGTTTAAAGATGGGTAGGTAATAATTTTGTGTAAATAAATAAACGCCTTATTCGACGACCCAGTTGGTACAATGGTCACCATGCCATGCCAAACACAGGGTCGCGGGTTCGATTCCCGCCTCAGACAAGTATTTATGCTTAGATATTTGTCTGTGGTTGTTTCTATGTATTATAAGTATATATTTACAAAAGAAAAGTATTTTTATGTAGTATATCCGTTGTCTAGCACCCATAACACAAATCTAGTTACTAAGCTTGTTAGATGGCGATGTGTGGAATGTCCTTCAATTTATTTATTTTATTTTTTGTTTTACTAGCTGAGCTCACAGGTTTTACCTGTTCTACCAAACTAAACCAAATCAAGACCAAATTACCAGACCAAATTCTAAAAATGTAGAATTTGGTCACCCAGGATATCACTATCACTACATAGTATAAAACAAAGTCGCTTTATCTGTCCCTATTTCCCTTTGTATGCTTAAATCTTTAAAACTACGCAACGGATTTTGATGCGATTTTTTAATAGATAGAGTGCTTAAAGAGGAAGGTTTTTAGATAAAATACATCCATAATACAGCCGTGCGAAGCCGGGGCGGGTCACTAGTATTCATACAAAGCCAAACATAATCATCATAATGCAAACACCTACGATTTTAAAGGTCGTATCCAAATATTTCACAATAACCTAACATCCGATTTCTCCACAAATGTCTGAGCCCATGATGCATAACATTTCGTAATAGCCCTATCGTTTTCGACGCCTATTGAAAAAATTCCACTTTTAATAATAACGAGAAATAACTGTTTCTTCGTAGTGAATACCAAAAAAAAAAAAAAATACCATTGAGTTTTGAGGAAAATACTTTAGTACTTTAGTCGTATGCAATAATCTCAGATAAGTTTAAAATTTTGATAACTAGATGGCGTCACAGGTAAAATGCAATAGCGCAAGCATTGTGGCTTTATAGATTACTAGCGACCCGCTCCGGCTTCGCTACGGCTATATTATGCATGTATTATACATCCTACCTACCTTCCTCCCTCTTATACCTTCCTCTTGAATCACTCTATCTATTAAAAAAACCGCATCAAAATCTGTTGCGTAGTTTTAAAGATCTAAGCATACAAAGGGACATAGGGACAAAGAGATAAAGGGACGGCGAAAAATGACTTTATTTTATACTATGTAGTGATGATACATATTTTTTGAATGTATTACAGTCCTTGGTTTTAATAGTAGGTACCATTACAGTATCTCTTACGGTTTTTCGTTTCAAATTTTCGTAACGCGTAACATTATTTCTCGGTTAGGTCCCTTCACCCACGTGTCCCTGCGTTAAGGAACTTCGTTTCAAACAGGTTCAAATTTCTAAAAGTCCTAAAACAAAAGTTGATTGTTAATGAAGAATGCTAGATTCGCCTTTATTTCTAAGTCACGCATATCACGTCAACTTCTTGTTAAACAAATGTATGGAAACAGAAGCGCACGCGCATGTGTCGCAAGATGCATCACTGCGATACATCGATGCAAGGTCATTACATTTAGATTTGAAAATATATCTTATTTACAAATAATGTCGGTATTTTACTTATTTCCTCAACAGTACTTTACTACTTCCAAATCTATAGAGTGTACGAATCGGCAGTAACCCATCTATATCTGGCTCGTGATTGGTCAAATCAAGGTGACGTCGCTCCGTCTCGCTCGCGTCATGTAAAATGTGCGATGTCCTTGTACAGTATGGGTCGTAAGTAAATGATCAGTTTACTACAATAATACTATCAACAAGTATCCTTCCTTAAATTAAAGTACTCAGTGTGATTATTATTTTCAACATGTTAGCTAGATGTCTTTAGTTGTGTGAGTGGTATAAGCCGCCACCCGCTACACCAACCGACGTAAGTTCCATCCACAGGTTACGCTGTTATAATGTTAAAATAGTGCTGCACAGGATTGTAAACGTTACGGTGGGTAGAGGCCACAGGCAGAGACTTTTGAACGTGGATTGTACAATGCAGCTTCGGCATAACCATACCCTTACTAACAAAAGCCAATTTGTCCATTGCACAAAACATCCGCAGTTCGTCCCCAATGCTTTTACTCTAATGCAATTACATATAAACAATAGATATTGCTAACTATTACAAAATAGTTGGAACAAAGCGTGTTGTTACCGTTTTGGCCATGTGTGGTAATGAAGATAGCTTTGTTCGGCCAACCGGGAAGGGCATTGGCCATGTATTGGCCAAGCATTCAATAAGGAATATACTAGTTTACAACTGTAACTTCGACCGCTTAGGGAATGAATTTTCCGCTAGTAGCAACTGGATAGATTCGAAATAGAAAGTATAGTTTTGCAAGCGAATAAATGAGACCCGTCCCAGAGACCCCCAATTTCTTAATATTTCAAAGGTAATTAAAAAATCACGATTGAAGTTTGGTCAGTTGTTCAGAGGAAAGAATACCGGCGCTCTCTCCATACAAAGGTATAGTCGACTATTTCCTCCTTAAAAAAATAAATTGCGTCTTCTGACAAATGCAATCCCAAATGTAACTTTTCAATGGACTATAAAACCTATAACTGCCATGACTATGCCCCTATGTCTTGGTTTTTTTTTTCATTTTCTAATTATAAATTAAGATTTAAAAAATTTAACAATAAAATAAAAAACAAAACATAAGGGCATGATCATGGCAGTAATAAGTTTTATTCAACATAAATATTTACTTACTCTAGTGTCATTATCCAGGGAGAAAACAGTCGACTACGTTTGTATGGAGAGAGCGCCGGTACCCTTTTCTCTTAACAACTGACCTAACTTACTCCTTCACGAAAAAACCACTCGACCGATTAAAATAAAAGTAGATAAAAACTTGTATTAATAAATAGGCTACTTTTTATCCCGATATTTCCACGGGATCGGGATTTACGCGGGTGAAACCGCGTGGCGCAGCTAGTTACGTGATATTACTAATGTAAAGTCATGGCACCACAATGTGGAGGTTGTGTGAATTGAACCGGAAACACAATGATGTAAACGTATCTACCTTATATGGTAACTAATATTACCGAAAACGAAACGTTGTCGAAGTTCTTTTAACAAAATGAATAAAAAAACCGGCTAAGTGCGAGCCGGACTCGCGCAATGGTTCCGTACCATTAGGTATATTCTGTTTTTAAGTGTTGTTATATTGGCAATAGAAATACATAATCTGTGAAAAGTTCAACTGTCTAGCTATCACTGCTTATGAGATACAGCCTGAGACAGACAGACAGACAGTGAAGTCTTAGTAATATCTTGAGTTATAGTCATGAAAAACAAGGCGCTTTCGTGAATTTTTAAGGTTCCGTACTCAAAGGTAGAAACGGAACCTTAGTTTAGTTTTACGAGACTGTTTCCGCACGGGGCCTCATTACTAAGACTTCACTATTCGACCCGCGTTCCGAAGGCACACATCCTGACTTAGTTTTTAAGACGATTTTATGTGGTCTTTATACAAATTTTAATGTAATAAGCATCCAAAGAAATAAAAAAAAAGGGTGCGTGTACTTATGTACGCGCGTGAGAAGTTATACTTCTTTGGCATTTAAAAAAAAAAAAAAAAAAAAAAAAAACTCGTCCGACAAAAAACTCGTCCGGCAAAAAACTCGTCCGACAAAAAACTCGTCCGACAAAAAACTCGTCCGACAAAAAAAAAAAAAAAAAAAAAAAAAAAAAAAAAAAAAAAAAAAAAAAAAAAAAAAAACTCGTCCGACAAAAAACTCGTCCGGCAAAAAACTCGTCCGACAAAAAACTAGTCCGACAAAAAACTCGTCCGACAAAAAACTCGTCCGACAAAAAACTCGTCCGACAAAAAACTCGTCGGGCAAAATACTCGTCCGACAAAAAACTCTGGACTGGAAAAGGATTGTCAACACAATCAATAAAGTTCAATTTAGATTTAAAGAACTTCTCCCGTGAGAATTTTGTGTGACGTGAGAATTTTGTGTCTCGCTTTTGTAAAATTTCACTCTCATCATTTTTTCATAACGCGCCTAAAGAAGTATAACTTCAAAAAGGGTGCTCGTCCGGCAAAAAACTCGTCCGACAAAAAACTCGTCCGGCAAAAAACTCGTCCGACAAAAAACTCGTCCGACAAAAAACTCGTCCGACAAAAAACTCGTCCGGCAAAAAACTCGTCCGACAAAAAACTCGTCCGACAAAAAACTCGTCCGACGAAAAGTTCGTCCGACAAAATACTCGTCCGACAAAAAACTCGTCCGACAAAATACTCGTCCGACAAAAAACTCGTCCGGCAAAAAACTCGTCCGACAAAAAACTCGTCCGACAAAAAACTCGTCCGACAAAAAACTCGTCCGACAAAAAACTCGTCCGGCAAAAAACTCGTCCGACAAAAAACTCGTCCGACAAAAAACTCGTCCGACAAAAAACTCGTCCGGCAAAAAACTCGTCCGACAAAAAACTCGTCCGACAAAAAACTCGTCCGACGAAAAGTTCGTCCGACAAAATACTCGTCCGACAAAAAACTCGTCCGACAAAATACTCGTCCGACAAAAAACTCGTCCGGCAAAAAACTCGTCCGACAAAAAACTCGTCCGACAAAAAACTCGTCCGACAAAAAACTCGTCCGGCAAAAAACTCGTCCGACAAAAGACTCGTCCGACAAAAGACTCGTCCGACAAAAAACTCGTCCGACAAAAAACTCGTCCGACAAAAGACTCGTCCGACAAAAAACTCGTCCGACAAAAAACTCGTCCGACAAAAAACTCGTCCGACAAAAGACTCGTCCGACAAAAAACTCGTCCGACAAAAAACTCGTCCGACAAAAAACTCGTCCGGCAAAAAACTCGTCCGACAAAAAAACTCGTCCGACGAAAAACTCGTCCGACAAAAAACTCGTCCGACAAAATACTCGTCCGACAAATATAAATAATTACTTACATTAAAATAATTATGTAGTAGTAGTACCTCTTTGTACTTACTTAAACTATTTGGTTTTATGACAGCTGTCATCTTGCGGTTTGCGGACAACTTCTCCCGTGAGAATTTTGTGTGACGCTTTTGTAAAATTTCACTCTCATCATTTTTTCATAACGCGCCTAAAGAAGTATAACTTCAAAAATTGACTTTGACTTTAACTTTGACCGACGCGACGTCCGTCCGTCTGGCCGTCTGTCACCAGGCTGTATCTCATGAACCGTGATAGCTAGACAGTTGAAATTTTCACAGATGATGTATTTCTGTTGCCGCTATAACAACAAATACTAAAAACAGAATATAATGGTACGGAACACTTTCTGCGTGAGTCCGACTCGCACTTGACCGGTTTTTTTATTCTTTGTAGTCCGTTAATACAAATGAGTACTAATATTGTTGTTAGTACGGTATGTTTGTAAAGCAGTGACGTTATGTATTGTGTATGATTATGATTTATCTCTTGTGTGTCATTGTGGTTTAGATCATTGATTGTAAGTATGACTTACGTAGAAAAACCGGTCAAGTGTGTGTCGGCCACGCGTAGTGTAGGATTCCGTAGTTGTCCGTCACAATATTTTTAGAAAGGACTATTTATTTTTAGAAGACGACTAACTAAGTCGTCTTTTCTTACTCAAATTAGCCTACTTACTTAGCCCTAATAGTTTTCCTTTCAAATTCATTATACACTAGCGACCCGCCCCGGCTTCGCACGGTTGTATTATGCATTTATTATATCTAAAAACCTTCCTCTTTAATCACTCTATCTATTAAAAAAAAAAAATGGGTGCGTGTACTTATGTACGCGCGTGAGAAGTTATACTTCTTTGGCATTATTAAAAAAAAAAAAAAAAAAAAACTCGTCCGACAAAATACTCGTCCGACAAAAAACTCGTCCGACAAAAAACTCGTCCGACAAAAAACTCGTCCGACAAAAAACTCGTCCGACAAAAAACTCGTCCGACAAAAAACTCGTCCGACAAAAAACTCGTCCGGCAAAAAACTCGTCCGACGTGAGAATTTTGTGTGACGTGAGAATTTTGTGTGACGTGAGAATTTTGTGTGACGCTTTTGTAAAATTTCACTCTCATCATTTTTTCATAACGCGCCTAAAGAAGTAGGTATAACTTCAAAAATCCCCATCAAAATCCGTTGCGTAGTTTTAAAGATCTAAGCATACACAGGGACATAGGGACGGCGAAAAGAGACTTTATTTTAAACTATGTAGTGATAGTGATGATAATGATACTAAGTTACCTAAGCTACGGGGTCATAAAAGTTTTTTGAAAACCTTGATATTAGTGTCAAAATAACAAGAAAATAAACAAATATATTGTTCATAATTATACATATATTTGAACGGATATATTCGCGTTTTTATTTTGGTTTTAACCCTGACGTTTCGGGAACTTTGCAGATCCCATGGTAACAGGCAGACTGTGATGACACTCGTCTTTTTTTTTTTTTTTTCTCTCTTGTTTGGCCCCAGGAACTTATGCCATTTTCATCTTGTTCTTCATTTTCAGCAGGTTTTTTTTTTCTTCAGTTATGGCTTCGCACGGTTTGTGCATATAGCCAGTATCAAGTAATATTTTGCATCAAGTTATGGCCCGATTTACAGAAATCGGGCTCAAAGTGTTTCAAGATGGTCAAGTCGTCAAGTCACAGTTTGTCAAGTCAGGGGTCATAGTAAAGCGGTGGCTACTTTACTATAACCTTGTAGGAGATTTTGGGGGCAACGAGAAAAGTCCATGTTTGACACTGATTTTTACTTTCACTACACTTGTGCACTTTCACAGAACTAAATTAGATAACTTTCCACCAGAATTATACAATTTAACTCGGTTTACAACTAAGTTTCGTGTAAATAAAACTGCAGCACGACATGTTGTTGGCTCGTTCCCGCCAAAACTCCGACACTCGTCTTACAAAACATATTATGTGAAATGCTGTCAAACTACCGTCTACTTAAAATCAATAAAAAGGTTACTAAAAGGTTACTAAAAAGGTTAAACTAAAAAAATATATATATATATTCTAAATAAAAAAATAAAAAAAAATAATCTAAATATAAAAAATCTAAAACAAATAAAAAAAAAAACAGGTTTAGGTTTCTAAATATATTGTTTTTTAGATTGACAATAAAGCAAATCTATACTAATATTATAAAACTGAAGAGTTTGTTTGTACGATCTAATCTCAGGAACTACTGGTTCGAATTGAAACTTTATTTTTGTGTGGCGTAGTTCATTTATCGAGGAAGGCTATACTATAGGCTACTTTTCATTTTGATATTCCCACGGGATCGGGACTTACGCGGGTGAAACGTCGGAGCGCAGCTAGTATGTATATAATTACTTAATGTTTTTAAGTAGTTTTGCCTATTTTTTAGATATATATGGGTCACCTACCACATTAGTTTTTAATTAATGTGGTAGGTGACCCTTACTAGCCGCAAGTAAATAAATAAATATTGCAGGACATTCCACACATCGCCATCTAGCCCCAAGCTAAGTAACTACACTTGTGTTATGGGTGCTAGACAACTCATATACTACTTATATACTTTTCTTTTGTAAATATATACTTATAATACATAGAAACAACCAGACCACAGACAAATATCTCAGCATAAATACTTGTCTGAGGCGGGAATCGAACCCGCAACCCTGTACCTATACCTGTAAGTACCTTACTATATCTAAAAACAAATTAAATCAAAAACGAAATCTAAGTTAGTATTAATTATTTTTTTTATTTTAGACACTCCTATAATAAATACTTAGTAGAACATCTGTCAAAATTAATAACTCACATTATGATTTATCGACTAAAATTGAGTATAACAGATTAAAAAATATATCTAATCGAAACCAATCCCAATCGTTATTCAATCGGAAGTTATGTCATTGATTAGTTTGTGCATTCAAATGCAACTTGTGTAGATGGATATAATGTGTTTAATCCTTTTTTATTACTCATTTTACATGTTTTTGTATTCCGGTATCATCGGTACTCCCAGTTTACCGGTATTACCATAAACCGGTACCTATTTGCACCGGTACGGTACGTCCTACGGGCTGATCGCCGTATTCTTAAGACCTATCCGCACAGCTCAGTGACGACACAGTGCCGGCACAGTGCCGTACCTTGATGTTCCATCAGTGTCAGTGAAAAATGATATTGTTTCATACTTTTTGTACTAGACTATCCGTACTGCTCAGTGACAGTGATGTTCAGTGCTGTCAGTGCTGCTCCGACGTTGCTCCGACGACGCTCGCCGTGATCCGGCGTGAATTTGTAGCGGACAATATTTTGTCTGACACGGTCGCAGTGTTTCAAGATGGCCGACGAAAAGTTAATTGAATGGGTCCGTGTGTTGCCCGTATTTATCACGTTTTTTTTATATCGACCCCTAGGTACATTTATTTTCCTTATAACCGCAGTCAAAATATCGGAAATTTTGCGGTTGTAATCTTTGCTCGCTCTAGTTTTTTTACATAATATAATTTAAAAAACCGGCCAAGTGCGAGTTGAACTCGCGCACGAAAGTTGTGGTAGGTAACCCTAGCGATAGAGTACTAACAATCACTGTGCCCATGTCGGTACTGGCACTGACATGTACGAATAGCACGGTACGCTACGAAACTGTCGTCACTGTGCCGTCACTGTGTCGTCACTGAGGTGTGCGGATAGGCCTTTATGCAGCGCGTCTTGGCTCCCTCATCGTCGCGACACCATCAGATGAGATGAGGTTAAATGCAAGCCTATTTGGCGTTAAAAAAACCGTACCTGGCAAGTGTGAGGAGAAGTTTTCTAAAAGTAAATAATGTGCAAACATATGCTAAACCTAGCTCATGTAATAGTGTCTAAATGCTATACAATACCTCAGCACATTATCTGCATTTAAAACCAAATAGGTATACAATTGTAAAACAAATAAGATTCAAATGAAATACATTCGTTGTTGCGTGTCTTGGAAATTTCTCCATTTCACCACGCACGTTGTACGAATTAGGAATTACGATTATACTAGCTGAGCCCAGCGGTTTCACCCGCGTAACTCTTTTTGGAATTTCGGATTTATGGAATCGGCTGCCTGCGTCTGTCTTTCCTGACGTGTACAATTTGTGTGTCTTCAAGTCGCGAGTGAATAGGTATCTTCTAGGAAGGCGTGTTACATCTTAGGCCGCATCGTCACCTACCATCAGGCAGGTGTGATAGTGGTCAAACGCTGACCTATCATATTATGTTAAAAAAAAGGGTATCAAAAGTATACAATGTCCTTAATTACCACTATGCCGATTTTTATCAAAATCGGTCCAGTCATTTGAACGAGAAGAGCAAACAACTTTTGTTTGTTTACATATTATGCATATTACACATAAATATTACATACTGCGCTCCGCGGTTTCACCCGCGTAACTCCCGATCCCGTGGGAATATCGGGATAAAAAGTAGCCTATAACCTTCCTCGATAAATGGACTATCCAACACAAATAATTTTTCAATTCGAATCAGTAGTTCCTGAGATTAGCGCGTTCAAACAAACAAACAAACTCTTCAGCTTTTATAATATTAGTATAGATTATAGGTCATCGTTTGACCACTATCACTATAATAATATAAATTATCAAACTTTCCGATTTTAATATTTTTTTTTGCAATAGTGTGCGGTGCACATAAATCGACTTCAACAAAATGCCTACATACTATTCCCTAAAACATTCCGGAAACCGCAGATATTCGAAGAAACTTTTCAAAAACTTGAACCAACAGTTCGCTTTAAAAGTGTGCTGTGAAAGCATTATTTATTCTTTACAATGCCTTCTGTCGATAGTAGGGTCTCATAATGGACCACGCAAAAAAAACACTAATCCATAAAGCCAAGCTATAAGTTTCCAAGCCTCTGCGACTTAAAATTCTAACCCGAAAAGCCTATATACACACTTGCGTTTTGAGACCCATACCTATCGATAGAGGGCCATAAGGCGAACAAATAATTCCTTCACGTCTAACCTCTTAGCGTCTTATATAATGTCCGGACCCATCAATAAACCAATTTGTTTATGGTTAAGGTTTTAATGCTTTACCTCTAAGAGGCAGGCAAAAAATTTAATAATTATCGCAGTTAACAAGGAAAATGTAAAAGTCTGGCAGCTATAAAATCTACATAGTACATCATTATTATCAGCTTAAATCTTGACTTCATCAAAACGTAATTACTAGGTACCTACAGGACCGTGAGAGTTCATTAAAGAAATTAAATAAATAATTAACAAAAAATCAGGAGCTCCGAACTGGGTTACGGTCAAACAATGACTGAGTGTTTTTTTGCGTTTTTCTTTTCTTTCATATTGTGGTTACGAACGACTTGTGCGTTTAACCAATGTCAACAAGACGTTTTGTATTCATTTTATTAAAAAAAAATATCGTAATTTTTACTAACTTTCTATTTGTAGGCGTGTGAATATACACTACATACTTGATGATTTAAAGTTTTTATTAACTGTTTGGTATGGCAATACTAATTAATTATCATGTTTACTTTGGTTTTTAATATACAGGGTTATTGGTAATTATACTAGCAAGCCGTTGAGGGCTACTTCTGTGCACCTTAACAAACAACTTTTTTTTCTACGACTTTTGGAAATTTGAACATTTTTTCGAAAATTTTGAGGATAGGTTTACCTGAAAATCAGCTGTTCCTTACACGGAGAGGTCATTAACCTTAAAATTTTACTTATTTTTTAAGTTTTATCTACTGTACTTTGTCTGAATGACATTTTTTTTTTAAATCAGCTGTTTTTCGAATTTACATAACCTCAAAATATTCAATTTTTTTTCTGAATTTCCAAAAGTCGTAAAATAAAAGTTGTTCGTTAAGGTGCACAGAAGTAGCCCTCAATGGCTTGCTAGTATAATTTCCAATAACCCTGTATAGGCAGGTTGTTTTTTTGTACAGTAATGCACAAAGAAGTTAGTCATACCCTAAAAATCCCCTTAATAAAATAGAACCAAGTATGAGGCTGTAAACCAACTCAGCGTATAGCAACATCTCACAGCATATTATGCTAGTGCAGGCTCCTTTTTCCATATTTTTTTTGTATTATAGTTAAAATTGTCAGTACTTAATTACTTTTATAGGATAATAGTAACAAACTTTTGAAAAAATACAAATAAAAACAAAAGCAAATAAAACTAAAAGAAAATCACAATCATTAAAAAAAAAAACAAATACTTAAATCGATACAAAATATAAATAAATAAATTAAAAAAACATCCTAAAATTAAAAAAACTACAAATAAATAACTTATATCTAATCAAATAACCCGCCCCGCGACACTCCTGGCACAAAAGATGCGAGAATACAAGCTGCATTCCCCCGCTGGATGGCAATAGCTAATCTTTGAGCCAGGAATGCCCCGGAGCGATGATCCAGCCCCCGCGCCCTAAGCCGACGCCCGATCTCCCGGATAAACCCGATGGCCTCACTACCCCACGCTCCAGACGTCTCCACAGCCACAGGGACAAACAAATACCTACTTTGGAGAGGAGCGTACTTAATGTGTTTGGACGCCGCAGCTGCCTCAGCGGCCGCAGAAGCCACCCCAGAAGTGCGAGCCAGGTGACTCGCCGCAAACGTGTTGACACAAGTGGCGTCCCACACTAAGCACCTGCCCCTCTCCCACGGTACCAGAGTTAGCCCGTCCGGTCTCTTCCCATCAGTTCGGGACAGACCCGGCGGCTCGAGCATGCAAGGGATGCCAGCCGAGATTAAAGCCCTCCGAATTGTGTCATTCAGGGCAAAATGACGCTGAAAGCGACCCACACACCGGCCACAACTCAGCGCGTGATAACCATTAGCCTCCACTAACGCCCCACAAACACACGCGTGAGGCTCGCCGACGTCACACCCCACACACACATTACTTTTATTGAAATTGTAATTTTGTTATAATGTGAACATGGCAGTAAATAACAATTATTTTATGTTTCTTTGCGTTCTATCCAAAACATCTTATTTGATGTATTTTCAGTGTAACATGCGCGCGTTGAATTCTTTTCTTTTTGACATTGTTATAGCATATCGACCCTGTTACGATTCAGTAGTTAGTTAAAATTACAAGATTCTTATAATAAATTAATTCATTTCATGTTAATTTCTTTTAAAATGTTTAGAATTGATTTTATGGCCGCAAAATAATTTGCAAAGTACAAGGTACTGTCGGCAGATTAATCTCTGACAGCGTTGAATGGCGAACACGCGCGTAGAAACGTTTTTTATTATTACAGGTATAGACTAATTTAGTCTATGATTATAGGTTTGCGCGACATAGACAAATATAATAATAGCTAAGGTTTTATTTATAGTAACGTTGTGTGAAGAAATTGTAAATTGAAGATAGAAAACATACATGAAAAAATATACGCGACGAATTAAGAACCGTCTCCTTTTTTGAAGTTGGTTAAAATTTTTTTAATGTTATAATGTAGTAATTTTATAGGTAAATTAGTTTCCACCCGCGATTTGTCCGCGTATAGGGGTTGAATTTGCCGAAATACTTTCTTAGCGGATGCCTACGTCATAACAGCTATTTGTATGCTAATTTCTAGCCTGATCCTTATATTGGCTTGAGCTGTACGTTGAAGTATCAGTCAATCAGTCAGGACTTTTATTTTTATATTATATTGATTTATTCTGATGTAACATAGTACCACAGGTCAATGGCCTAATTTCTTGACGATTTAAGAGTGTATTATTGTATTTTATCCAAATTATTTTGAAATAAAACCTTGAGACTTTCTTGGCAGTCATAAAACTCATTCATGTCATGTCCACTTAAGAAATGAATGTAACGCCATTAATTTTATGTCAACCATTAAGCATAATATTGCAGAATTTGTTTATGTTTGTTGTGCTCGTGATAAACCTTGAACCATTGGACGGCGCACTAATGTGTCGCATTTATTTAATTAATATGACAAATTATATTTGTTTTGCAACCACTACTTTTGACTGTAAAAAATAAAATCAAAGTATTTAAAGAAACGTTATGTGTTCCTTAATTGTCGTTTATTACCAAAATATTATGATAAATAATATATAATTATATCAATAACCGCACATATAAACATACTAGCTGCGCTCTACGGTTTCACCCGCGAAACTCCCGATCCCGTGGGAATATCGGGATAAATTAAGATGTAAGCTATCCCATCTTTCAAGTTGGATCAAACTGCACACGGTGTGCAAATTTGATTACAATCGGTTAAGTAGTTTAGGATTTCATCGCGCACAAACAACGTGACACGTAATTTATATAAATTAGAAATAACACATACAACACAAAAAAATTAAGAAATAAAAGTAAATGTCTATTTATTTATCTAAATATAGATGTCTAAATTTTTTATGTATTTGTTCTGGAAGTATAATTAGTTCCTACGAGTCTGGTAGCTATGCCAAGCTCCCTTACAAAATATCCAGACCCCATTGACTTGATGCAAATATTTCTATTTGCCACTGGCGATTATTCAAAAGTCGTCCATTACCGTTAAGTTGTAAAAAAAAAGAACTTAACCGAGCGTACCAATAATAATCAGAGAGCCCTTAGTATGGGTTTAACCATACGAAAACGATGACCGTATCCGTATATCGTTCCATACATTTCAGAATAGGCGCCCCTATCGGAAACGTAAAGGAACTAAAATTGATACCACACATAAGTAAAAACATTACGTTGTATACAGAAGAGTTCATTCATTTTGGTGTAAATTGACATTCGTTGTCAACTTGAAATTCGTTAACGTGTACGTAAACGGTAAACGTGAACGTTTTCTTACTCGATCAAATATTATTAGTGAGAAGCATGTAAAAGGAATTTATTTACATAAAAAAAACTAACTAAAAATGTTTCCAAGATGTGTGTTAGCATGGATGATGTTAGAAGAAGAAGAGGCGGCTCGCCGTGAAGAACGGCGGCAAAATACTTTGTCTCTTCGAGCTTTATTGGCACCGGATTGTATATCGGACTCCTCTTTTCCAGGGGTTCAAGTACGTGTGCGATCTTTTACAGAACCAACGTTTCAATATGAAACTGATGACATTTGATGATTCCTGACTAAGGAAACCTGGCGCTACTGAGCCTGGGTCGTGCAACTAGTGATAGGGTGGCGAACACCATTCATGTACAAAATACATAAATCACCTCTGGCTTGCCTTATTGGCTGGTTGGAGTTAACACTGACGAGGAATACATGCTGGATAAACCTAATCAATATCTACGCTTCGATCAAGCACAGGTACTGGCTACTGAGAACCGTTAGGAACTTAGAATTCTTCGTAAAGCGATTTAAATTCGAAAACATCTAAATAATTTCAAAAGAGAAGATGGTTGGGATGTACCACCTGTTTGGACTTAGTCCCATCGGCCCCGCTGGCTCTGCCCCGCCAGCGGGGCAGATGGGAAAAAGTGTTGCATCGGCCCCGCTGAACGCAGACGCGGACGCTAGCGGGGCCGATGAAACAAATTAAGTTTCATTTGCCCCGCTATAGGACTTACTTCCGTCGGGCCCGCTAGCAGATGGGAAAAAGAGATTGATTCATCGGCCCCGCTAGCGTCGGCGTCGGCGTTTTGCGAGGACGATGGGTAGGTACAGATCAAGTTACAAATAGAGGCAATCAATACTTAGGTTGCCGAAAAAGGAATGTCTGTAATTAAAATAGTTTGTATGTTAATCAGTTTTTATTGAGTGCTCAAAATACATAATATTTTAATAATAAAAAAATACACACAACAAGAACATCACATAAACATTTTTTAATTTTCATAATCATAGATGATAGTCACACAAATTACATTAATCAGTCTTCATTAATGAACATTAATGCCTAAACTGCTGACAGTTTTGTAAGATGAATATAATATTTTAGGTAAACAACATAACATAAAAAATACAGTATTTGACAAAAAATCAACGAGAGAAAACATTAACATTACAAACTATGTCAGTGTTTCGAGAAAATGTCTACTGGTTATTGGTCCATTTACAAATTTCAAGATCAAAGTTATACCATTTAAATAATCAACAAAACAAAACAAAAACACAAAACAAGGACATTACTTAATAACTAGTTTCTTAATTTTTAATAGAGCCAGCCGGGCCGATGGGAGTAAGTCTAAGATAGTACCAAAAAGTTAAATGCAAACTCAATATTTTCTTTAATATTCTTAAAGAAAGTCATACACTGCTTAATGGGACACATCACTCTTGATACATTTGCACACTCAAACTTCTAACTTTTAATAGTTTTTTCATAAATGGTCTAACTTTTACAAGAATTAGAGCAGGAATATAAACAATAATTCAGTGCTTTTATTTATGTAATTGTTATCTTGAACAAAATATGTTTATGTCAGCAGTTTAGGCATTAATGTTCATTAATGAAGACTGATTAATGTAATTTGTGTGACTATCATCTATGATTATGAAAATTAAAAAATGTTTATGTGATGTTCTTGTTGTGTGTATTTTTTTATTATTAAAATATTATGTATTTTGAGCACTCAATAAAAACTGATTAACATACAAACCATTTTAATTACAGACATTCCTTTTTCGGCAACCTAAGTATTGATTGCCTCTATTTGTAACTTGATCTGTACCTACCCATCGTCCCCGCAAAACGCCGACGCCGACGCTAGCGGGGCCGACGAATCAATCTCTTTTTCCCATCTGCTAGCGGGCCCGACGGAAGTAAGTCCTATAGCGGGGCAAATGAAACTTAATTTGTTTCATCGGCCCCGCTAGCGTCCGCGTCTGCGTTCAGCGGGGCCGATGCAACACTTTTTCCCATCTGCCCCGCTAGCGGGGCAGAGCCAGCGGGGCCGATGGGACTAAGTCCCTGTTTGGGACCCAGTACTACATTCGGTGAAGTCTTAAGCCCGGCAAACAACAGCTGCAAGACCTCGGAACACCGTTACCTATAGCCGTAGCATAGGTACATACGGAACGTTTCAATTAGGGAACGTAACAATTTTCAAATATATAGGTATTTTGTAAGACTATTTAGTCTGCCTGTGATCATAGAAACTGAAAAGTTCCACATGAAATGTTCTTAATGATATTAAAACGTTAAAAAACCTCTACGTGTTGGCTTTGGCCAATTTCATACATTACACAGCGCCATTTGGCCTCAAACCCGTGTGATTACTCCAGGGCTTCAGCTATGTGCACACCATCCATTATTCATCGCAATCAGTTCAGTAGTACTTTTTACATAAAGATTTAATTAACCTACATACAAACTTCTAACTTCTATATAAATATATATTAGTTGGATGATCAATGATGATGGATAAGGTAGGTATTGTAAAAAAATTGTTTAATCCATATTTAAAAAATGAATCGCTGAATGTGTTGCTAAGCGTAAATCTCGTGAACAGCTGAACCGATTTTGCTAATTCTTTTTTTTGTTGTCTTTGTTATTGTCAGGAGGTGGTTCTTATGAAAGAAAACATTAAGAAAATTGCGTAGAAAATTATTACACGGGTGAAACTGCGGGTCGCAGCTAGTGCTTTATGGTAATTATTATTATAAATTAGCTGCGCCCCGCGGTTTCACCCGCGTAAGTCCGATCTTTAAATTCTCATCGTTTAAACCTTCCCTGGACTACAACAAACATTTCAAAACCGAAATCATCTAAATCGGTTCAGCCGTTTTCGAGTTTTAGCGAAACTAAGGAACAGCAATTGATTTTTATATATATAAATAACTAAAAACTACAAATAAAAACTTAACCTAAGGTAATAATTTTTAAGAAAGTTCTTTATTTTAATTTGAGTTGCTTAAATGAAATTTGGTACAACATTATAACGTTTCGTTTCGATGATTTAGTGGCATTTGCCATAGTGCCTGCTGTTGGGGCTATACATCGCTCCCACTGTCGCGCGTTCTCTGCTATAAATTCTGCCGCCAGCGACCTCCACTGCGGATCAGACGCAGCAGGAACTCTTTGCAGGTTCTCAAGGTTTTCTGAAAATAAGAACATTTTGATGATTATTAAATAGTTTGCCCCGAAGATAACATGACTGAAAATGTATGAAGAGAACAGACAGCGGACCCATTATGGTAAGGGTCCGCTGCTCCAGGTCTGTCAGTGCTAAAGTCGAGGCCGTCCCTCCCCCTGTGCCTGACATGGAAGATCCAATCTTAGCCGCCTTCCTCCTTGTATTCGACTTAAAATCACTCCACAGCTTTACAAGACAAAGCAGTGCAGGGCAAAACAAATATTAGTGCATGAACATATTCATTGAAGGCGGAGGTGAGTTCTTCCCACCTCCGCATCGCCAGTAACCTACCGCATGCCGTGGGGGCTTTCGGCAGGCTTCATAAGGTCTCCGTGACTACAAATAGTGAAAATGTCTTGGTAGTTTAGTTTGAAACACAATAAGTTCAATGTCTTTATTTGCAAAGATGAACAATAACTTACCGCTCCATGATCTCCACCAAAACCTCAAATTAGGAGGCTGAAGTCATCATTATTTTCACTAGATAATTATTTTCTTATTTATATAACACACGGTTTTATTCACAATTGACTTTGTCAATGTTGTCAACTAGCTCACGAATTTCGAAACGTCAAACATCCATCTCTATTTTTTGAGAGCTACGCAAAAGAGAAAAACAATGTTCGTTCATTCATCGAGTTACTCGATCAACTCTATCGAGTCTATTATACTGCTAGAAAAACTAAAAATGGTACGTATGTGTGCGTTAAAACGGTCACGATCATCGTTTACGTTTTATAAAACCTGTACTAGCCGTACAGACTACGAATAGGTCGTCTCCACAACATTAAATTACTATGATCAGTGTCGTTGACGTGGTATGTATGTTTGTGACCTTATTCTCTATGACTATCAGCTGCTTTCAAAGGCTAAAGACAGTGTCTAGGTACCAATTTAATAAAATATAGGTCTTAAACCGCTAATGCATTAAAAATGCTGCAAAATTAGGTGGTATAAAGATCGGGATGGGTTTGTGGTATTTTTAAGGCAATATTTTACAAGCCTTCTGCCTGCCACTTCTGGGGTTAAAACAAAATAAAAACCGGCCAAGTGCGAGTCGGTCTCGCGCACGAAGGGTTCCGCACCATGTTGTATGGGAATGGGAGCCTCACTTAAATATTTTTGTTTTTAGTATTTGTTATCATAGCCGCAATAGAAATACTTACATAATCTGTGAAAATGTCAACTGTCTAGCTATCACGGTTCATGATATACAGCCTGGTGACAGACAGACGGACGGACTGACAGACAGCAGAGTTCTATTAATAGGGTCCCATTTTATCCTCTGGGTACGGAACTCCAAAAAAAAAACAACTTAGTTTATATTAAAGGCAGTCTCAGTGAAATACGTAAATCGTCTTGAGACGTATTATACAAATTATGACTTTTTTGTAAGCTGTCTTTAATAATGACGAAAATCTAAACATTTCGCAATAAAAAATGTAATTTAATAAACCGACATTCAGCCTAACAAAACGCGGGAAATTAACCAGCAATCAAAGATGGCGGCGAGAGATGTCATTGCGTTTTTTTACTCGTTTTGCGGCAACTGGTGTTACGCAATGCAGCCACATTATCGTTAGTGTGAGATGAGGTAAAAATAGATGGCCGGAGAATTTACTTTTATGGCGTAGGATGTCTTGGTAATTTGTTTAAGTAAGTATCCTACCTACCTACTACCTACCTAGGATATTCAATAAATTCTAAAATAGAGCCATCAGTCACCAGTGAAAACTTCTTTTTAGCGCGGTACGCATATTTTTAGATGAGATTAAATCTCTGAACTCGCGACACCTTTACGAGGCGCAACTACAGTGTGTGCATATTATATGCATGTATGTATATGCATATATATGTATTTTCTACCTACATGCATATAATATGCACACACTGCAGTTACATATATTTTGTAGTTTTTTAAGCTAGTTCCAAATCGTTTGAAGGACGATGCTAGCACCTTCCCGGGTCAAACAACCATTTTTAAGCTATTGCATCGATATAGCAATAGCTTTACCGCGGCAGTCCCCGAGTGCCACACGTTTTTTTTTTCATCTTTATTGATAGATAATAGATAGAAAACACTTTATTTGTACAGCACACAAGAAACATTACAAATCAATCAATCATTAATTGAGAATATAGGCAAAGTACAAAAAGGTCTTGAATAATATTTTTTTATCACAGCTCAACATTCTGCCCTTGCAGGGTTCAAACAAAAAACGAAAAACTTATTGTACAAATAGGAGACCAATGGCGAGTAACGTGACCATATCGCTTAAAGCTTTTTCTTCCAGTCTTAGAGGATGGTATGATGATTGTGCGGTGTAAGAAAAGAAAACTTAAATTTAGATCAAGAAATTCGGATTTCTATGATATAGATAGATTGATAATATATCGTTTTTAGGGAAGGCAAAGGGTTCTTTACTACCCCAGTAAAGAACCCTTTGCCTTAGCTAGTTCCAGACTTCGTCGATTGTTACTGGCCATACAATTTCAGTTTTTTTTTTATTCCTGTGGTCTGCCATTTATTAAGCCAGAGGCAAAATGGTGTTTTTTGAACTTACCTGATAGCTGACCATACACTACCCTAATTTTCCCAAATCATTTTACTAAAACCTACTTTGTAGTAACTGTTTGGCCTTCACAGCATCCTTCTTGGCTTATTCAACTATTAACTAACAAAAGTCAAGGAGATCTAGATTAAAAAAGATTAATAATCAATGTGACATTTCGATTTTAAAATTCAGAAATAACGTTGAAATATTTGATAATAACTTAAGAATAATTTAATAGACAGGTGGGTAATAACTACTTAGTTTGTACCTTGATAAAGGTTAAGATATTTTTTGTAATTACTAGGTATTACATAAAAAAATAGTATTTTTTGTTATTTACCGGCAAAAGCAATACATAATCTTTGAAAACAACTCTCTAGCTTTTCATGAGATAAAGCCTGGTGACAGACAGACGGACGGACGTACAGTGAAGTTCTGCTCACTGTTCGAAACTTTTCTATGAAATATAAATCTATTCTTTTATCCAAACAAAAAGATATTGAAAAGCAAGGATACTTTGATTAGTGGTGCAGTATTTCATGGCTTCCATAATAGGTGATCGTTTTCAGTGGGTATACTGTTCGTATTGTAGTAATTGTTAAAACCATTTTCAAATATATTTTTACCATTTATTTATTTTTAATAGTTTCTCATTTTTATTGAAAGTAATTGCTTCTATCATTTAGTTTAAAGTATAGTATGGTTTTATTTATATATAATAATATATTCTTTGAAATAATTACTGTAAGTAACGAATTTTCCAAAATTAAACTTATGTATGCTTATATCTTCGTCCGTGTGTCACTTGCGGCTCCTGCTGAAAATCAGCGCTACAGTCATCTGTAGCATATTAGCTGAGCTTGAGCCTTTTCGTGACAGAATTGTATACATATGCACATCAAGTTTTGTATTTAGTTGTAGGTATAGTTAAGTATTTTAGGTTATTCTGTGTGTGTGTGTATCTTTTTTCTGGCTTGAATAAACTTATTTCTATTCTATTCTATTCTAAGTCTTAGTAATAGGGATCCGTATTTACGCTTTGGGTACGGAACCTTACTACTGTTCTAAGACACGCACAGTCAAAATTCGGTTTCAGACCGAATAAAACCCATAATTAGCCGACAGATAGGAACATTCAAGATTACCAATAGGTACCGAAAATCTATACTTACTTCTATACTTACTCTGTTTTGATTGTTTGTTTGAACGCGTTAATCTCAGGAACTACTGGTTCTAATTGAAAAATTATTTTGTGTTGGATAATCCATTTATCGAGGAAAACTATAGGCTACTTTTTATCCCGATATTCCCACGGGATCGGGAGTTACGCGGGTGAAACCGCGGGGCGCAGCTAGTAATTTATATTTCTTTTACAAATTCCTATGCAAAACAGCACAACGTTTTGCAATCTCTCACAATTTGTAAGAATGTGTGCATAATTAGACAAAATTATTCATAATTGATAGATTTATTGTAGTTTATTGATAAAACTGTTAGATTTAGTTTTTAATACTTATTATAACATTTCAAACATGTTTCAAACCTGTTTTTTTACTGTTATCTTATTCATTCTGCTATTCATTTTTCAAGCATAATTGAAATCCGTTTTAGCAGGACTAGGATTTAGAATGAGTGTATTTTATGATATAGGTACCTACACGTAAAATACGACTTCAGAAATAACCATTTTTTTTAATATAAATGAAAACCGCACAAAATACTTAGATAAGTTTAACTTTTTATACTTAACTAAGTATTTTGTGCGGATATCTTTATATTAGAGCAACTTATCGGATAATTTGTGTATATTTTTTAGAAATTTAAGAAATATTCACACCAAGTTTTTTACACACAAATTATTCATTTACAAGCAATCAAAGCTTATAATTTTTAAGATTTTTACTTCATTAAGCTTTTATTAGAATTTTTACTTCACTATAACCAAGAAATTAATCCTCTATCGTCTATAGGGAGACGATCATTTCTTGCTTCAAGAAACCTTTTCGATGTTTTCATGCGCACGCGCATCACGTTGACACCTCGCGGGCAGCGCACGCACATCCGAAGGGCACTACACTTAGCACGTGACTTGAGGACATAACGACAGTCTTTTTAATTTATTGTTAGTACTATTTAAGTTGAGGTGAAGATTAATAATATGTTGCCTCTTGCTCGTGACTTCGTTCACGTTGTGGTTTTGAAGTTTTATTTAGAAGAACATTATTTCCTTGATAAATATCCAGATATCAACGCATAGTTTAGGTCTCTAGAACCAACGGTTTAAGCTATGCGTTGATTTATCAGTTAGTCAATCAGTCAGGAGTTTGAATTTTATATTTAACTAGCTGCGTTCCGTGGTTTTACCCGCGTAACTCCCGATCCCGTGGGAATATCGGGATAAATTAAGTTGTAAGCTATCCTATCTTTCAAGTTGGGTCAAAGTGCACACGGTGTGCAAATTTGGTTAAGTAGTTTAGGAGTCCATCGCGCACAAACAACGTGACACGTAATTTATATTTATTAGATTTTATAAACTACTTACCTGTTTTAACTACGCAAGTCCCGACCCCGTGGGAATAGCGGGATAAGATAGCCTATAGATATTATAATCCAGGTCTACCTCTATACCTACCATATTATTATGCAAAAAACGAAACTTAACATTTCCTAGATATCCAGGTCTTCAAAAATTAGCTCCGTATACCATTGCAAAAAACGAAACTACGCAATAAGTCGCAATTACGCAATAAGTCACCTGTCAACCTGTCTGTTTCACCTTTTTTTTCTCGTCTTTAAATTATATCAAAATATTAAATGACAACATTAATTCCACCTACTACCTACACACAACGTCACACTTTAATTAAAATTACATACATACAAGCAAGCAAACATACAGGTGAAACTAATAAAAGCGTGTTAAAAACAATTTTCTATGCAAAAATTAACAATTTAAATTATCAAAGACAAGCAGTTTGCATTTGGCTCCTACCTATAGGCACCTTAAGTATTCACACAGTGATCCATAACGTAACATTTCCATATAAATATGTTGCACAATTAATTATGTTTGCGACATTACAATCAGTTTATGTATTACTAGCTTCTGCATACGGCTTCACCTGCCATTTCACGTTTTTAGGGGTGGAATTTATTATCTGTTTTTAGTAGGTTTGTTATTATAACGGCAACAGAAATACATGATCTGTGAAAATTTCAATTGTCTAGCTATCACGGTTCATGAGATACAGCATAGTATAAAACAAAGTCGGTTTCTCTGTCCCTATGTCCCTATATCCCTTTGTATGCTTAAATCTTTAAAACTACGCAACGGATTTTGATGCGGTTTTTTTAATAGATAGAGTGATTCAAGGGGAAGGTTTATACATGCATAATATAGCCGTGCGAAGCCGGGGCGGGTCGCTAGTAAAAATAATAAAAATCAATGAAACTTTTCGTTGTAATTTTATAACTCAAGAACGGGCTCACCTATCCAAACCAAATGTTTAAGCTTTGTTCGGACTATTTAGTAGATGGTTTATGTGAGGTTTGCACAAAATCGGTCGAGCGGTTCTTCATTTATCACATTTTTTTTTTATAATAATGGCAAAACAACGTTTTCCAGGACAGCTAGTAACACATATGTAGGTATATAAATACTTATTAGTTTGAGGCAGGAATTGAACCCGCACAGTTTTACGTCGTGACACAGATGTCGTCAATCAATTTAGCATTTTTTGTTTCCGTTTTTTTTTTTTTTCGGCTTATTATTCTAACTAAACAGACAAAATCTTTTAGAATGGCTTCTATTAGATAAGAATCCGCACTTAATCATGTCCCCAATTAATTATAACCGGATATATAAATATACATTAATTAACCGAGTGAATCAAAACTAAACGAGTTTTTTATACTAGTTTTCGGTACTAAAAGTGAATTTCCTGTCTATTTTTTTTCAAAAGTTAATTGTTTTTTTGGGTTGTTGACTCGTTGGCTGTGGGCTGTGGGTTGACTTTTTCGCTGAGAGCGTTAGTCTTGCCATCCAGAGGGGAATGTTGCCAGCGTTCTGGGGAACGATGCTTTGGGGAGACGCGCTTGAGGATGTTATTTTTTATTGTTGATTGTGCTCTAATTTTTTGTAATATATTTAAAGAGGTTTTAATTTATTTAATGTACTTTTAATCATAGGCTCATATACGTTTCCCACACATATATTTACTTCAACCCATGCCTATTAAAAGCCGCCATTTTAAAAAGGCAAAGTTTTGAAAAATTTGTTCTTTTTTCTGTAGGTCTTCTTCATAATGTAGTGTGTCGCACTGCAGGGTAAAGGCCTCTCTACTTCCCTTCCACTGATCGCGATCTTGTGCGACGGATTGACAATCTGTCATAAATTTGTCCATATCGTCTCGACACCTTCGACGGGGTCTGCCGGGTAATCTTTTTCCGTTGGTGGGTGTCCAAAAAGTTGTTGATTTGGCCCAAAGTTCTTCCGGCATAGGTACGGCAGATATGGCCGGCCCAATTCCACTGCAGTGTGGAAGCTTTTCTCTTTCGTAAAGATGTTTTTTTCCAATATCAATAAATCTATCTAACATTATAATTATTTGTATTGTTACAGGGTTCCGACCCTCGCGTGGCGACGTGCCGAGGTCGCCTGCAGACCAGGAGATGTCAGCTCAACCAGGAGATCAACAAGGAGTTGCGGCTCCGAGCTGGCGCTGAAAACTTGTTCAAGGTAAGTGGTGAATCAATCTAAGATAGTCCACGCTGTTCCATGCTGCTGGAAGAAAGACCTTAACTTTTTTCCACCTATCATGGTCATGTGCTATGGATGCCTACTCTTCCATAATGGAGTTCATAGCCGCCTGGCGCTGAAAACTTGTTCAAGGTTAGGATTTTGTGCGTCAATCTAAGACGTTGTTCCACTGCTGCTGAGTAAAGACCTTCTTTACCTCTTTCTATCAATCACAGTCCTGTGCTATGGTTAACTACTCTTCGATTAAGGAGTTCAGCTAATCCTGCCCACTATAGTCGCCTGGGTCCGCCTCGTGCTCTACCGTTTGAGGGGTTCCATGAAACTACTTTTGTCCAGTGTCAAAAATGGCGTCGTAACTATAACAAACCAAATTTGTCGAATTTCCTTGAACAGAATTGTTCCTAAACTTGTGGAACAGCCCTATAATACAGTTTCAATTATTTTCAATAAATTAATACAAAGTTCCGGCACATTTATTACTTGTCTTTCATGGCATAACGTAAGTTCTTTAAGGCCTTCTCTTCCTTAATCGTTCACTAAAAGTTGAAGATCGTGACTCCGGGCAAAGACGTCTCGTAAAAATAAGATATCTCTATCTGCAGCAGTCCTCGACTTAGCACAGCGCGAAGATGACTAGCATCTCCAGCTGCTATGACAGATCTGATCACGTTTATGGCTTTTGCTTTCTCAGCCTCTATCTTCCAATCTTGTCTTACAATCAGCATTTCTTGGTCTCGTACCTCTTTGCGCAATGTAGTAAAAGTATTGCAAAATTCTGATAGAGGAAATCGTTATAAGTTCTACCTTATTGCCCAACTAAGTTAAGTGATCATCACTTTCTCCATTAGCCATTAGTATTTACTTGCCCACTTCTTTCGCAAACCCATCTAGGAAGCCAGCGCGAGCGCTAATGGCTCGTCTAGCCAATTCTTGTTTATAGGTTAGGCTTAGGTATGTGGTATGAGCTAACACTTAGGTAATATCATTTTGTCATCGCGAGTTAATCGATATACCAAGTACGTACCGTAAGTATGCAAAACTACTGAATTCTTATACTTAAGGATACTTTTTCTTTGTTTGATGATTTTGAGATTAAAATGATTTCCTACAAACACAGAATACGTACCTCATCCTAACTAATATTATGAATCCAAAAGATTGTTTATTTGTTTGATCCCTCTTCACAGTCAAACGACTGAAACGATTTAGATAAAAATTGGTATGGTGGTAGTTAAGGGGATGGAGAAGGATATTTTTGATCCCAAAATTCCCGCGGGATCGGGACTTACGCGGGTGAAACCGCCCTTTTTATTCCTTTAAAGGTCAAATTTCCAAAAATCCTTCTACTTCTTTCCAAAAACCAAAAAGGAATTCCCATGCCAAGTTTCAGACTCGTAGCTCTTTCTTTTTCTCTTTTTAGGGTTCCATATCTCCCTCAAAAGGTAAAAAAGGAACCCTTATAATATACTAGCTGCGCCACACAGTTTCACCCGCGTTAGTCCCGATCCCGTCATCAGCATAAATGAAAAAACAGAACACTGAGCAATTTGACAAATAAATGTCAAAAAATCATAGTGACAATTGACAGGTGTCAAAGTGACATTTGACAGATGTCATAGTGACATTTGACAGATGTCAAATTGGCAATTTTCCCCCCTATTTACTTGACACTTTTAGTTATATTTTGGACAATTCGCACAATATCTATATAATTTAGCCTAAGTGCTATTTTGATGTACCTATAAGCTATATTATTGTAAAGTTCCATTAAAATCCATTCGGTAGTTTTTGCGAACATCTATACATCCAGACATCCATACATACAAACTTTCACGTTTAAATATTAATAGGATATATTATAGTTCCATATAAAAGATGCATGCGGCCTTACGCTGCGCTGGTGAAACTTTGCTCGCAGTTATACGACTTTAGTTTATTTGATCGACAAATAGTCATAAACACCCACAACATAGAAGTTGTAAGCAAGTATACGAGATAATGGTAGTGCGCCGGTATGTAGGCGATCTTGCGGCATACCGCTTAACAGACATACAATGTTACTTGCTGAAGCTATTTGACGAATACTTGCGTGTAAGTAAATTATACGTAGAGAATGTTTCTAAACTCAATTCTGGTAATTTGGACCATGAAACTACCTATAAGGTGAAGAAAACAAAGGAATTTGTAAACAAAATTGTTTAAATTTAATTGCAATATCATTTTGATTGCATTTCGATTACAAATAATATTCTTGAGAATACCGTTTTAAGAAAACGATGAAAAACTATAAAGCTCTTTTGTTTTTCCCTTTTATTTAATTTCATCTTCTTTTTTTTCCTTTATAAAAGTCTTCTATTAGTCGTCACACCATAACACAAGCCCAGATGAGCGATATTATTATTAAATACCCTGTTTCTTGTTACCATAACGCATGACGTCACACAATATTACCGTGACACTTTTTTGTGAATAGATCCATCAATTTATTAGACATTATCACGTTAAAAAATATTAAAATAAAAACATTCCAATAGTAATTTCTCTACGATGGGTCTGCAATTATGCTGCCGACCGTGCCTTTCCTCTTGTTCACCCAAAACTTAAAGGTGAAGGTTGACTGTAGGGAGTCACGGTCCAAGAGTTCCACAGGTTCGTCCACCTCACAACATAACGACTTATTGTCTCTGTGAGAACTACTCACTCACTCACTACCGGACGGAGAAGTCATTGGCTTGAAGGTGTTTGCACAATTTTAGGAGATTTTCCGCGCAAAATTAAGGGGTTCATTTCATTTATTTGCTTTCATATTGTTTAATAGATCTTACAGAGGCAAAATAATCCACATATGAGCCCTGCCGCGCATCGCAATTGTTTGGTCACATGCGGGTTTACTGTTGGATATAATAAGTTAATTCTTAATCACTTCACTCAGTAACAACTCTTCTCTTCGCTTCAGTATTTATGTAGTATATCCGTTGTCTAGCACCCATAACACAAGTCTAGTTACTTAGCTTGGGGCTAGATGGCGATGTGTGGAATGTCCTGCAATATATACCTACATATATTTTTTTATTATATCATCACTACATAGTATAAAACAAAGTCGCTTTCTCTGTCCCTGTATCCCTATGTATGCTTAAATCTTTAAAACTACGCAACGGATTTTGATGCAGTTTTTTTTAATAGATAGAGTGATTCAAGAGGAAGGTTTGTATGTATAATACATGCCTAATATAGCCGTGCGAAGCCGGGGCGGGTCGCTAGTAAAATCATAAATATTAATCATTTATTCGTGAATATATGTGGTACAGTTGACATAAATACACGTATACCATCTCTATATATTCTACCTTACAGGCAAACGAAATTTTATTAAAATAAAATAATATAAAGTCCTCCGCCGCGTCTGTCTATTCTGTCTGTTCGTAGACTCCTCTGCACCGATTTTTAAGCTGTTTTCACCAAAGGATACATTGGTTCTCGAGGAAGGTTATAAAACAAAACTACCACACGTACGAAGTCGCGGGCAACAGATAGTATACTATAAATAAGTATTTCGATTACGCAGAAAGTTGCGGGTTCGAGTCCCATCTGTAACAAATAGGTAGATATGTAGAAATTAAAATTGAACTGAAATTATCTTTTCAGGCAACAACGAACCGAAAACTACGAGAGACGGTAGCCCTGGAGCTGAGCTTCGTCAACTCGAACCTACAGCTGCTAAAGGAACAGCTCGCCGAGCTCAACTCCTCAGTGGAACTCTATCAGAACGACAGGTAACTACTGCGTATCTATTCTTCTTCATGTTTGACTATTTCTACCAAGATGAGCAAAAGGAAAAAGCTACCAAATCTAATTTTTGGTAGTGCCACATCATCACTACATAGTATAAAACAAAGTCGCTTTTTCTGTCCCTATTTCCCTTTGTATGCTTAGATCTTTAAAACTACGCAACGTATTTTGATGCGGTTTTTTTTAATAGATAGAGTGATTCAAGAGGAAGGTTCATATATATACATGCATAATATACCCGTGCGAAGCCGGGGCGGGTCGCTAGTAAATAATAAAGAGGAAATATTTTTTGTTTTATTGTTTGTAACGAATAGGCTCCGAAACTACTGGACCGATTATGATGAAACTTGTTAAGACGATACATTGATTCATTGGGAGTAACATAAGCTACTTTTTATCCCGATATGTTTATGGAATCGAGAGTAACGCGGGTGAAACAGCGGAGCGGAGCTAGTTATAAATAAGTCAGTTTCCTTTCCATAGTTCCTTCCTGAAAAAAAAAATGCTCTTATATTTATTTTTTATTTATTTTTTTCATAATATCCGTTAAAAAATATATATAATTATGAGTTCAAATCGCGAAAACCTTAGAAAATAATATGATCTCAATCTCTTGAATAGTTTTAACTCTAGACTAACATGCTTCATTATTTCATAATTTATCTTCAGTTTATAACTTGTCAAAATCAACCCAATTCAGTTCAAGAACATTACAAAAACGTTCCATGCCTCTTTCCCATAAATATATTTTATGGCCGCAATTACAAATTAACATAACACAGCATCTCTCATGTTATGTTAATATTATTAAACAGCATGAGGTTTATCGAAACTGGCTTAGGCAAAAAATATGGCGACGTTCTTGCTTGTATCGATGATTTATACCGAATGAAGACTAGTTGTTGAACGTGGTTTTGGTTGAAAATATTCATGTTTTAAACTGTTTATGATAATATTATTATGAAGAAAAAGATTTGTTTTTGTTTTTGCTCTGAAACTACTGGAACGATTTTGGTGAAACTTGGTCTGAGGATACATTGATTCATTGGAAATAACATTAAGCTACTTTTCATCCCGATATTTCCATTGAATCAGAAACTATGCGGGTGAAACCGTAGGCCACTGCTTGTATGTTATGAAGAGGAAAGTTTTTGTTTTTTGTTTTTTGAAGTGAAAACTTCTTATGGCGCGTTGGGCACTTTTGTGGGTGAGCATTTTCAGCCGTTCTCGCGACAGGTTTTGACGCGACAGATGAGATTTTATTTGTGTTAGTCTTTTTGTTTAACTTATACTGCCATCTATTACACAAATTGAGAAACTTAGTTTCTAGAAAGACCGCTATTCGAATGTAGATGGCGCTGATTTAATTTTTTTACTGCCATCTAGCGAATAAAAAATAAACTATATTTGTTTAAGTGAGTGCTAATAGATGGCAGTAGCAGATCGTTTCAAGAAATATTCTATGAGAAATAACAAGTTTATTGTTTTCACTTCTGCCTGCACTCCCGGAGTGCGCTGTTTTTTTTTTGTATGAATAGGCTACTGGAGAGTTTTTCATAAAACTTGGTACTAAAATATAAGTATTTAATTCTTGGAATAAACAATGGACTTTTTTTATTTCTGTATTCTCACGGGATCGGAATTAATGCGGGTAAAATCGCAAGGCGTTATAATGATTTAACTTTTTAATAATTCTACTTTGTAACAATCTTTATTGACATTTATAAATTCAATTCGTAATCTTGTAAAATTAACGATTACTTTAATAATTAATGACTTCACTACATAGTATAAAATAAAGTCGCTTTCTCTGTCCCTATTTCCCTTTGAATGCTTAAATCTTTAAAACTACGCAACGGATTTTGATGCGGTTTTTTTTAATAGATACAGTGATTCAAGAGGAAGGTTTATATGTATAATACATGCATAATATAGCCGTGCGAAGCCGGAGCGGGTCGCTAGTTCTTTAATAATTTGAATAAAATCTCTTATGCCTTTAAGGTAGAATTTAAAGATGCTATAGGTACGTGTAATTATGTCGACTGGTCCACCTATATTCACGAATAAATGATTATGATTACGATTACAAACTACTGAACTGATTTTAATGAAATTTTATGATAACTTGATGAGAAATATTGTGTGTACAAACATACTTACTTACATACATTGTTTATGTACTTTTGAAGCAAAACAGCCTTAAAATATAATTCAATGAGACATCCTTACCTTATATAAGCTTCATGTAGATGGGGCTTTACCTACATTATATGACAAAAACGGCAATCAGTCCATAATTAGTCAGACTTGTAGTGTAGCGGGTTCGAATCCCATGTAGTATGCTTTTTATTGAATACTTGTTGTTTTGTTAAAATATTGAGAATTTCTTGCCGGACTGATGAAATACGCAATTGGAATTTACTCTGGTTATTTTTATAACTTTCTTTTGAGTTTCTGGCGGTTTTAACCGCGTATAAGTCCCGATCATGCGGAAATATTGGGAAAAATAGAAGCCTGTAGTAGGTATAATGCCTGTAGTACGTGCCGTGGGGCGGCGGGTGCCGTGGGGCGGCGGCGTAAGAATATCGACCCCTCCAACTCAGCCCGTGGATGTCGTAAGAGCCGACTAAGGGATTCTACCAGAGGAAGGGCAGCAGCTTCCTTCTGAGTATTTACTACCTAACTGCGATCACCAATCCGCCTGCCAAGCGTGGTGATTATGGCAAAACCCCCCCCTACATGACGGATGCAAATAGAGAACGGCCCCCAGTCCCCGGCAGCTCCGCTATTCCTGGTCACGGTAGCGGCCACGGTAACGGCGGGGCAGGGGGTGCTAAGAATCTCCGGAAGAGATCGAGCTACCCAACCAAATACCGACGACCCTTGCACCTGGTAACATACAACGCGCGAACTTTGAGGACTGACGCGATGATGATAGAGCTGGAAGAAGCGGTGGACAAGTTGCAGTGGGATATCATAGGGCTATCAGAAGTCCGAAGAGAGGGAGAGGACACGATCACCCTTAATTCCGGCAACTTGTTCTACCACCGGGAGGGCGACCAGCTGTCCCAACATGGTATCGGGTTTCTCGTCCACAGGTCCCTCGTCAACAACATTGTTAAGATCGAGAGCGTTTCGAGCAGGGTGGCATACCTTATACTCAGAATAACCAACCGGTATTCGCTGAAGGTCATACAGGTATACGCGCCACACTCGAAACGCCCCGACGATGAAGTGGAGGTCATGTACGACGATATTGCACGTGTCATGCATGCCTCGAAAACACACTACACGGTTGTGATGGGGGACTTCAATGCGCGGCTTGGCAAGAAGAGCGGTGACGAACTGAGAGTGGGCCAGTTTGGATTTGGACAGCGAGACCAAAGGGGCCAGCGATTGGCCGACTTCATGGAAAAAGAGGGACTCTTCGCGATGAACTCTTTTTTCAAGAAGCGGTCGTCCAGGAAATGGACGTGGCTGAGCCCACGCGGTAACAAGCATGAGATAGACTTAATCATGACGAATTACAAGCACATATTCAATGACGTCTCTGTGATCAACAGGGTGAAAACCGGCAGCGATCATCGCTTAGTAAGAGCGTCATTGAATATCAATGTTAAGCTGGAACGGTCTCGTCTGGTAAAGTCTACGGTACGCCCAAATCCTGTCCAAATACAAAATCCCGAAAGCTTTCAGTTGGAGCTACAAAACCGCTTTGAATGCCTCGCGGAATGCGCAACAGTAGACGAGCTGAATAATGGGCTGGTGGAAACTGTCCAAGCGGTCGGATCGGAGTTCTTTAGGACCCGCCGCAGAAATAAAACACAGAGACTGTCGGATCACACTCTGCAATTAATGGCAGAGAGAAGTGAAATGAGGCTGCAGTCTTCGGCAGATATGTCAAGATACGGTATGCTCAACAGACAGATCTCGAAGTCAATACGACGCGATTTGCGCTCCTACAGTACTAACTGTATTGTGAGCGCAATAGAGCGGAACAAGGGCTCCAAGGTGTTCACGAGAGATCTGTCTATGGGACAAAACCGGTTGACAAGGCTGAAGACCGATAGCGGCAGCATCATATCCTCTAAGTCTGAGATCTTGAGAGAGCTTGAAAAGTTTTATGGACAGCTGTACACCTCATCGCAATGCCCTGCAAACAACACGGCGGGCGATGCAAGAGCCCGTTTAACCCGATACTATACCGAAGATATCCCGGACGTCAGCCTGTACGAGATAAGGTCGGCTCTCAAACAGCTCAGAAACAATAAGGCACCGGGTGATGACGGAATAACGACGGAACTTCTGAAGGCAGGTGGATCACCGGTACTTAAAGTCCTTCAGAGGCTGTTCAACTCCGTCATCCTCGAGGGACAAACGCCAGAGGCGTGGAACAGGAGCGTGGTGGTGCTGTTCCATAAGAAGGGTGACAAAGCCCTTCTAAAGAACTATAGGCCCATCTCACTGTTGAGCCACGTCTATAAGCTGTTTTCGAGAGTTATCACCAACCGTCTTTCTCGAAGGTTTGACGACTTCCAGCCTCCCGAACAAGCCGGGTTCCGACAAGGCTTTAGTACCGTAGACCACATTCATAGGCTCCGGCAGATTATACAGAAGACAGAGGAGTATAATCGGCCGTTATGTCTTGCGTTTGTGGACTACGAGAAAGCCTTTGATTCAGTCGACAGTCAACCTGGGCAGTGCTGCAGTCCCTCCAGCGGTGCCAAATTGACTATCGGTATATCCAAGTGCTGAAGTGTTTGTATAGCAACGCCACTATGTCTATCCGGCTTCAGAACCAGAGCACAAATCCGATCCCATTGCAAAAAGGGGTGAGACAGGGAGATGTTATCTCTCCGAAACTGTTCACCTCTGCATTGGAGGATATATTTAAGCTCTTGGACTGGGACGGATATGGCATCAATATCAATGGCGATTACATCACTCATCTTCGGTTTGCCGACGATATAGTCATCATGGCAGAATCGCTGGAGGACCTCAGCAGGATGCTGAGAGACCTCAACACCGTCTCCGGACAGGTGGGTCTTAAAATGAACATGGGTAAGACAAAGATCATGTCGAACGCCCACGTCGTACCCATACCTGTTCACATTGGAGACGATGTTATCGAAGTTGTTGATCACTATGTCTACCTAGGCCAAATGGTCCAACTAGGTAAATCCAACTTCGATAAAGAGGTCAGCCGACGAATCCAACTCGGTTGGGCAGCGTTCGGGAAGCTTCGCAATATCTTCTCGTCACAAATACCACAGAGCCTCAAGACGAAAGTTTTCAACCAATGTGTGTTACCAGTGATGACATACGGATCCGAGACGTGGTCGCTGACTATAGGCCTCGTTCATAAGCTCAGAGTCGCTCAGCGGGCTATGGAGAGAGCTATGCTCGGAGTTTCTCTACGTGATAGAATCCGAAATACGGAAATCCGTAGAAGAACCAAAGTCACCGACATAGCTCTCAGGATTGGTAAGCTGAAGTGGCAATGGGCAGGTCATATAGCTCGCAGAACTGACAACCGCTGGGGAGTAAAGGTTCTCGAGTGGCGGCCACGATGCAACGCGAAACGGAGTGTTGGGAGACCAGCTGCCCGGTGGACCGACGACATTGTGGCGGTCGCGGGTGGTCGGTGGATGGAGGCGGCTCAGGACCGCTGTTTGTGGCGTCGTATGGGGGAGGCCTATGTCCAGCAGTGGACGTGTATGGGCTGACATGATGATGATGATGATGAGTAGGTATAATATTCCAAAATTCTAGCTTTATACATAGCAAGTTTTATCGTTATCTGTTCAATTATTTTTGCGGGGCTACTATAGGGGACGGGCGGGCAAGACGGATGGGTCGGGCAAGAAGAATTATTTGAATATTTTCATAGGTGTTTGTTAGAAAGAGACAACAATAGTGTCGGATGACGCGCCGTTAGTGACTGCTCAAGGCCAGTGCCCCGCAAGCAGCGGCATGTGTTCGACGTGGGAGTACGCGCCAAAAATATTTTTTTTTACCAAAAAAAATCAATTTTTAAGGTATTTACATCAAAAATTATGCTTTTTCTATAAAACCCTCGTATAAATTGATATTTCCATCAACATGAATATGTATTTAAGTTAATTTTTTTATAGTTTTAGTAAATATTAGCCAATATCTTGTCTTGTTTAAGGTTTGACGTTTCGAAAATGTACCTGGCGGGCAAAAAGAAACCGGGCAAAAGGGATAGTGTTCGTTTTGCCCGCCTATATTTTTTAATGGAGAGAAAAGGTCTATTTTTAGGGTTCCGTACCCAAACGCCACTAATGTAAAGAAGAAGGTGAAGTTCGAAACAATGCCTCAGGCAGGACCATCAACAGTCTTAAAAAAAAAACCTTTGCCAAAGATAAATCTAAGGAAAATAGAAAAACCTATTTATGCACAACATGTAAAGAGATATATATTTATCCCCCAATCGAAGACTGGATCCAGTGCAATATATGTCAAGAATGGACACATGAAGCCTGTTCTTCGTACAAGGGACATGGGACCTACTTTTGTGATGATTGCTTCGACTAAATGCCATCATTCGTTTTGCCCGACTATGGAATTCGTTTTGCCCGCCTAGGTCGGGCAAAACGGATAATGGCAATGTTTTAAAAAAACACCTAAATATGTTACTTTCGATTTAAATATGTTTAATTTTGTTAACTTTTTATAAACTTGAATTATGCTAGTTCCTAATGAAACTAAGACTGATTAAAAACCTTAGTTATAAATATGTGTTTCTTTCAACCAAACTTAGCTCATCCGTCTTGCCCGCCCGTCCCCTACACACTAACATAATACTTAGGCCCGTATTAATAAATCGCTCTCAATATCGATCTTGAGTGCGTATCAATCGAGTGAGTCTTGAGATGTGGTCACTATCTTAAGTTAGGCGTTAATTAATAGATAAAACTCAGGCTGATATCGCTCTTGAGATTTGAGGCTGATCTTGAGAGCGACCTTGAATGACAGTAACGCTTTGTAAGAACAAAGCGTTACTGTCATTCAATACCTTGAATGATATGTTCTTACCCTATGGTAGGTAATGTCGTCATATTTTGCTGTCAACTTGTTTTAATGTGAAAATATTTTACAAAATGTAACATTTGTATGACCCGCAATCAGACTTGAGTTCACGAAACTACATCTTGAGAGCTGAGTTTGATTTATTAATACAGTATGACTCAAGTGATACGTCGCTCTTTAATCGCGTCTTAAGATAGGTTTATTAATCAGCGCAACAACTCAAGAGCAAACTCAAGATTGAAATCGATATTGAGTTCGGTTTATTAATACGGACCTAACTCTTTGCTTAGTACGATTTTAGTTTCTTATATTACAAAATGGCGGGCGCACTTATTAACCTAACCTAAAAACTAAGCAATTATACCACTAACAAGTCTTTTGTTAAAACAATTTTTAAATTATAGTTTTGTTAACAAATTGTAACAGTAAAATTCAAACTTGATCCATTTAATTTCAATTACAGTTCTCATGGCCAATTAAACTAAAGAAAGAGTTCGTAAAAAAATTCGCCGCCATTGTTGTTTTGTTTCCCGCGCTCAGTTCGAGCGCCATATTGTGACCATAGAGTATCAGAGAAGTAAATTGTTTTTTTCTCTCGTTGAATGGTCTGACAACAAATACTTAAAAAAGACAAATGAGGACGCATTCTTGTCAACTTTGTCTGGATAATTTATTGCTTCAGCGTTCATAATGAATAGCTTTTTTTAAAGCTATTTTACAATGTCATCTACACAGAAAAAACATTTTCTTGAAGCAACAAATAATCCTCTCTCTTAATATAGACACTAGATTACCTACCTATATGTAATTTCTTGTTTTCAGTAAATGTTCTTGAATTAAGCAGCATACTTAATTTAAGAATGTTGCTGACTAGGAGCGCTCCGCGTTTTAACCCGCGTAACTCCTGATCTCGTGGGAATATCGGGATAAAAAGTAACCTAAGTTACTCCCAATGAATCAATGTATCCTCGTACTAAGTTTCATCAAAATCGGTCCAGTAGTTTTCGAGATAACTACAGACATACGTTCGATTCCACAAACAAACAAATAGGTTCAAACAAATAGGTATATACTCGTAGATGTTTTTATATGTAAAATAAGTATGTAAATACCAAACAAAAGTATTTCAGTATTTTGGTCACCGTGTTACAAGCTTAGTTGCACAGTTTGGAACTGGATGGCGTTGTGTCCAATGTTAAACAATATTTATCTATATTAATATTGTATTTTCCAGCAAAGAATGCGTAATGCCAATGATACCGCTGGGCCTGAAGGAGACCAAGGAGGTGGACTTCAGAGAACCATTCAAAGACTTCATCTTGGAACACTACAGTGAGGATGCAGCTTCCTATGAGGACGCTATATCTGATTTTATGGATATGAGACAGGTAAAGGCTTCATTTATTTGCATTCATATGGTTTCGTACGTCTTTTGCAGTTAGCCAGTGTCAATAATTAGTAGAGCTCTATTGCGGGTTCGATTATCGCGGTGGATCAAATATATTTTCACACCTTCAGATCTAGACTCTTTGATTACATACCTAGAAATTTGAATGTTAAGCAAGTAATTAAATTCCAAGAAAGATAATATTGTATGAAACTCTCAAGGGAGATCATACTGTATGAAACTCCCAAGGGATTAAAGTGTTTTTTGTTTGAAACGTTGAAATTCGTCTGAAAACTCTTAGTTCATTTAGAACTCTTTAACTCCCTGGGTCCAATATGCCACCCGTGTGTAGGACACTACTTTACTCCCTTGGTGCATAATCTACTATTATAAGACTTGCTGTTTGTTTATGTTCTGACGGTTTCTGTGAATTTAAATTTGTAATTACAAAAGAAAACTACCTTATATTCTATCTGTTATCTGGACACCATAACACAAGCCTAATTGCTTGATAGCGATAAGGTTAATTTCAGCTATAGTAAATAATGTAGGTACAAAAGATGTGAAAATGATAGAAATAAATATCAACTTTTGGTTATCGTTACCATGGTTTTCACTACATTTTCCCCCCCATTTTCCAGGCAATTCGCACTCCAGTCCGATCAACAGTGGGAGTAGCGTTACTATTCAAATACTACAACCAACTGTACTTCATTGAGAGGCGATTCTTTCCACCTGATAGATCTTTAGGGGTCTATTTCGAGTGGTTCGATTCTTTGACAGGTAAGGTTATTATCTATCTATATAAATAATAATCAATTGCTGTTCGTTAGTCTCGCTAAAACTTGAGAATGGCTGCACCGATTTGGCTAATTTTGGTCTTGTATTATTTGTGGAAGTCCAGGGAAAGTTTAAACAGTGAGAAAGATCGGACTTACGCGGGTGAAACCACGGGGCGCAGCTAGTTTTATTTTATTTTTAACCTATTCCGTCCCTGCTGCAGGACAAAGGCCCTCCCCTCTTTTCACTGGTCCGTATCTAATACCAGCTGGGTCCAGTACGTACTGCGAGTCCAACTCGTCTCGCCATCTTCTGGGACTGTCGCGGGTCGCCTGCTGTTCGGGACCCAGTCCATGGTGGTTTTTGTCCATATCAAGTGGAATATGCGGCAGATATGACTAGCCCAGGACATACCTACTAATATTATAAACCTACATAAGTTCTAATGCCTTGGGTATATTGGGATAGTATCTAGCCCACCGGTGGGGTGGCCGTTTTAGTGGGGCGCGTTGGGAGTATACCCCTATATTATGTTATTTTCGTTATCTACATATCAATTTTCATTGCAATCGTGTAGTGTAAGAATACAGGCAAGTGAAACCAGTGGTAAAAGTTATAGGCAAAACTATATTGTAAACATAGTAATTTGATATTGCATCGCACCTGCACTGATATGAAGATGTGCCAAGGGCAAGGTTACACAGGAATCAATATTGTATTGGAGTATTGGATATGTACCTAGTTTAATTAGTATAAAAACACCCGTATTTACTCAATAACTATTCAGTAAACGGTGCAACTTCAACGTGTTAATAATACTCCTAGTTCCACCATCACATTCGATTTCTGAGTAGACCGCGCTTTGTAACGTTTATTGTCAGTATTTGATGTCCTTTTAAGTGTTCCGCACCCAAAGGGTAAAAATGGGATCTTATTACTAACACTTCAGTATCTGTCCGTCCGTCTATCTGTCACCAGGAACCGTGTTTTATTTAGAACTAGCTGCGCCCCGTGGTTTCACCCGCATCAGACCGATGTTTCTCACCGTTTAAACCTTCCCTGGACTACGACAAACATTTCAAAACCGAAATCATCTAAATCGGTTCAGCCATTCTCGAGTTTTAGCGAGACTAACGAACAGCAATTGATTTTTATTAATATAGATTATGTATTTCTGTATTAGAAAAAAAATAAGTAGGGCTCCCATACAACTTGCTTAGGAACCCTTAGTGCACGAGTCCGAATCGCACTTAGCCGGTTTTTTACTTGCAATATCAAGGGTTTTTATAATTTTCCAGGTGTACCGTCATGTCAGCGAACAGTGGCTTTCGAGAAAGCATGCGTACTGTTCAACATGGCAGGGATTTACACACAGATTGGAGCGAAACAGGTATATTTATACTAACCCTTAGCTACCATATGGCTACCATGCTTAGAAGACTTGTCATTAGATACAACAGTCCATAGTAGTTAATTCACTAATAATTCGAATTCTATTTATTTTTTTCTAATATAGGATGTCCAATGTGCCCTAACCCCTAACTTAATGGACGACTTTTATGAGGCTAATATTATGTCGCCGTCGCTATTGTAAGCTATTTGGTGTGACATAATTAATTCAAAAAAATTAAACGTCTGACAAGTTAAGATCAACGGCAATCGCTTACTATTTTTGGACATGTTCTTGACACACACATAATCATAATTCTATCAGGGCAATTTGCTTTGAAGAAAAACATAGTTTATTTTCCAGAACTAATATTGTGGTCAAAAGTAGAATAAGATCATCTCCAGAGACATTTGAGCCTCTGTTACCGAATTAAGCATAAGCCTGTGTTTCAGCATCCAGTGGCAAAACCCCATAGACTTTCGAGGTCTGAGAGGTTTTGGCACAGAGGGCACAGGGGATTTATATCACCAGCCGTTACCAGCCGATTTCAGTTTAGGCCTTTACGACCTAGGGTCTTGCATCTGCGTACCCCTAAAATTATAGAAACTATAGCAATGTCGCACTTTTCTCTAAATTGGCTACCATGATTTGATAAACATTTTCAATGATATGAACGGACTTTGGGCCTAAACAATCAATAACCAAGCGTTTGCTTAATCCAGGAACGTAAAACGTGTTCCGGCCTTGACGGGGCAGTGGACGCGTTGCTGCGAGCTGGTGGTACCCTCCGATATATACATGAGAACTTCACGAACGCGCCTAGTGTGGACCTTGCTGCTGACACGCTGCTTGTACTTGGAGCTTTGATGACGGTAAGTTCTTTGATCCTTATCATTGCGTTTTACTTCTTAGTAGTACAAGTACCTACCCATTTTAATATTATGTCCAGGGGGTCGATATTGACCCCAAAGTATTATTAAGTTCTTTTTTCTTTAACTCCTTCTTAAAAACTTCAAAAAATCACGCAAATCGGAGACAAAAATAGTCCTGGGCATACATACATGGGTTAAAAGTGGTTTTAAATGCACCTAGAACTGATAAAAGAATTATTAATTCTCCATCTTTCTTTGGCAAATAAACGGTTTTTTGGGTCTACCTCGGTGATGTTTTTTTTTAAGTGATATGTGAGGGTTTGACCACTATCACACCTGCCTGATGGTAAATGACGATGCGGTCTCACATGTAGCCTGCTTACCTAGAAGATGCCTGTTCACAACCCTATTCTACTTAAGCCGGGCGGTCTACGCTCATGTCTACGATATCAGTTCTTCATCGCAGCTCTTGATACTTACTCCGCTGGTTCAGCTACCCAAAGTGGATCTCGGCTTTCGAAACGAGAGTCTTCCATCTCTAAGTCTTTCAGAAGGCCAAATCTCGTAACATTGTTCAAATTACATTTCAATATCCTTCCGATTACAAAAAAAATGTTCAAAATACCCTCAAACTCCGATTTTTGACAAAAAAAACTACTTTGAGGCTATCGTTTGTAAATGAAATGCAATCGAAATGATATTGTAATGTAAATTAAGCAATATTATTTACGAGAATTGACCTTCAGCTCTTAATAAAATGTAATAAATTCTCTTCCAGGCGCAAGCCCGTGAATGTCTCCTCGAAAAGCTACAGTTACAAGCGCGAGAAGCTGCGGGGGGAGTGTTGCGGGACTCACATCTCTGCCTTGAGTTAGCGCAAGAGAGCGCTCATCTCGGCAACACATACCGACAGTTATATGACAAGGTAAATTAATCTTCTATTATTATTAAACTACAGAATACCATCGTAATCAAGCTTGGCCAAAACATGACTTGCTCAGCTTATCTATAGCTTATCTGCGACTTTCATCATCATCCGAGCGATGTTCCCAGTTGTATCCCTCTCGAAAGAACGGGGTCCGCTTTCCTGCTTTTACGTCTCTACTTAGCGCGATCTTCGGCATCATCTGCGACTTTGTCAGGCTGAAATTGCTAAATTTCTGTGGTTTATTTAATTTAGGACAGTGACGTTGAATGGATGTAGATAAGTGAAAACATGGCGCAATTATGATTTTTGTTGTTGTTCCAAAACAAATTCCTAAAAAAAATAACTAAGGCTTCCTCTTATGTAAGGGTAGGTCCTTAATAAAGCCGTCAGCAATGTTCTCCCAAATAATTGTCCCCAAGATGCTGACGACATTTCCTCGCTGACTCGCTTGGAGAGGAAACCAGCAGCTAGGAAGTAAACTAATGTGTTTTTTCTGAACAGATGCAGACAGAAGGAGTGTTTAACTACGTGCCATACTCATGGGTCTCACTGGTCCATGTCAAGACTGAATTCTATAAAGGTAGGTGACGCATTCTTTAACAGTTTCAAAGTGCCAAGACGCTCTACCTAGGTATAGTGAAATGGTGGTGCTATAAAGATGCTGCTGCGACTGCTCAACTGATAATTGCACAACTATGAATAGTTGAGGATTTGATTTAGGCGGGGGATGTTTATTTCTAAGTAAGTCGACTGAGCTATTAGTCGGATTCTGAAGTAGTATCATTCAGATTCAAGTCATTTTCGGGTTAAAGTATTTTTCTGAGTAGGTCAGATTCTTAGTAGGGCGATAGTTGGAATACGTCAGATTAGTAATAGGTTCATTTCGGTAAAATGCAGTACAGGCAAAAACAAAATATAATTAGATGTTAAAAAGCTGTCAGATGTCATTTTGAGGTTAGATCAGCACATGTCAATATAACCGGAAACTACGTAAGCGTTACTTCCGTCTGAAAAAAAATCTGAGTTACTCCCTAGTCGCGCCTAAAGAAGTTTTACTTCAAAAATAACCTTATTCACATAATCTAATGTCGGACAGTCGAAGCAAATCTTAAAGTCTGTGCTAAATTGCCCGACTGCCATCCGACTGCAGATTATTGTCCAGTCAATTTTGCGCTGAAAATTTGTACGAATGTCCGGAACACCATAATACATAAAATGTGAAAATTCCTTATCGATCCGATATTTACTACAAAACTTATTTAAGGTTGAAAAATGGGTTTCTTGCGTTTTTCAGCCAAACGGTAACATTTATCTTTATTTTTTATATAAATATAATTTTAATTTAATTTTTCCCTATGTAATTTAATTATTAGAAGATGTTAAAAGTCCATAAATAAGAGTGTCGTATTTGTTAAAAAAAAATGATTTCGTTTAAACTGACGTTGTTGTTTTCCTTTCGACTGTACTGAATTTCTGTCCTACTCAGAATATGGTCTAAATATAGTCTAGTCAAATAAGAATCTGGTGTACTCAACATTAGGGATGCTGCGATTCTGGCAATCTAATTATCTGACCTACTCAGAAGCCGAACAAATAAGAAACACACCTTTTCAGATTTTGACCTAAAATCTAAATTGACTTTCTTCGTTTCTGACATCTTCCACCTAAATCGAGGATTTTATGTATTCCCCACTGCTCAACTTTTATGGGTATTCCCCACTGCTCAACTAAATTGCTCAACTAATTGAGTAGTTTGTATTACTGAACATTTTATGCCCTATAGCTCAATTTGTCTGTTTGTTTATTATATTCTTTATTCCCTCATATATTCCATAACACTGAAAGGATTGTTTTGCTCTTATTGCGTGTCGTTTACATTCCAGCGCTCGCGCACGAGTACTGCGCGGGGGGGTTGCGTCACGCGACGGACGCGGCACTGCTCAGGGACAGGCTGGAGACGCTCTATATACATGACACTGATACTGGTACGTTGCTAGTTTATTTTTTATATAATAAATAGGTGAGCGTTTGATTACCAAAGAAAGGGGGGCCTTCAACGAACACCTATGAAGGAAGAAAAATGGCGCGGCAGTGGAACTAAAAACTTTTCTGACCCGTCTTTTTGTGGCTGCACCGGCCTAGGTATCGGAACGGGACACGGAACGTACATTGTATTTATAACCTTCTTCTTCTGCCTGCCCTTATCCCAGGTTATTTCGGGTCGGCGCAATGTGTCTTCTTCCATTCACCTCTATTAACCGTCATCTCATCGTTCACAGTCATCTCTCTCATGGCTCACGCAGTTCATCCATCTTTTCTTAAGTCCTCCTTTTCCTCTCCATCCCTTCATACTCAATATTCTTCTAGTCACATGTCAATTCTCATCACATGTCTACACCAACTCAAATGGCACTCTTTCAGAAACAGGTGCTACTTTCAGGCTTTCTTTTATTTTATCCATCCTCATTACCTACACCATTCCTCCATCTCAACATTCTCATCTCCGCTGCATGCAATCTTCTCTCATCCTTACACAAGACAATAAAAGGACTGTTCAGAGTTTGATCAAAAGAACATATACTTACCTACCCGAAAAAATCTACTGTTTTTCAACTTTTGACAATTCCAACTTTAAAATATTTCGAGGTTATGTTTACTGTATAATCAGCAGCTTCTTTGAGTTACAGGGATAATGATATAAATAATTGTATTTCAGGTCCTATACTGAAAGAGGATGATATAGACACAGTGGGGCTGAGTCGAGCGCACATCGCTGAAGCCATCGCGTTGTATGAAGAGGCTTTGAGGTTACAGAGGATGTGTCGGTGAGAATCATAATATTATATCCTAATCTTATAAATGCGAAAGTTTGTTTGTTCCTTCTTCACGGTCAAAAGACTGGACCAGTGGCGTACGAGGCCCGTGGCAAATTCATTGGAATCCCACGCAGCAGCCCCAGCGCCAACCACTCCGGTCGCAGAGGATAGGGAAAGTGGGAACGACACACCAACAGTCCTCTTCCTCTGCGAGCCCACCGCACCGCCATCAAGGTGGCGACCCCATCAGTTGCGGTGCCGCATAGGCTGCACCGCAACCCGCCTCGGTCGCAGTGCCGCGACCACCCGTGCAGCTCTGCGACCCACCTTGTTACCGCTCACACCTACTTTGTCGCCAAATCGGTGGAGCGGTCCCCCTCGGGTTCCTCTTGGCTTCACCGTGGGTGACCAACCCACAGTTACCCCCCGCCACGACAAGGCGGGAACCGTCGGGGGGAATACAGCGTGGCTTACACTGGGCTATCTGAAAATATCGTAAAGGAAAAATGCAGTTTTAAAAATTGCAAACGACACGAGATTTGAACATATTTTTTTTTTCTTTTTATTAATATTTTCTTTAATTCGTACTATGTTTTATTTCAGTGAGTTACGTGACAAAGAAGCCCTATCTCTAGTAGTACGCGCAGCCCTGGAGCGCGCCGGACGGGACCGAGGGCCGCCGCCTGCTGACGACTTCGCTGACCCTATTGAAGCACCTACCGTTGCACGTAAGCTTTACATTATTATTTATTTATTTTCGTTTATTTGGGAAACATACAGAAGGCCAATTCTCGTAAATAACATTGTTCAAATTACATTTCAATATCATTCCGATTGCATTCCTCTGGCAAAAAATATACCCTCAAAGTAGTTCACAAAAAAAAACCTTAAACCCTAAGGTGAAAAAGAACCCATGTAAGTTCACGTTCTTGTCCGTCTGTTCGCCTGTCTGTCTGTGTTTAAAATCGAAATGCAATCGAAATGATATTGCAATGTAATTTGAACAATTTTATTTCCGAGAATTGACCTTCTGACTAAATAATCAACCTTGTAATTACTTAATTTAAGATTACACATGAAATGCTAGAATTTACCTAAAGTTTAAGCACAATCTCAAGCAAACCAACCTATAATCTTCCTTCCCTTTTTTCGCAGCGTCATCAAAGTTCCAACTAGCACTAACTCCGCCCGACTTCGCTCAGCACCGCGTCGACGACCTGTTCAAGTCGCTCGGCCCCATAGCCGTGTTCTCAGCGAAGAGACATTGGAGCGCCCCGAGACTCGTTCAACTACAGAAACATCAGTCTAGAAGGAAAAACAGTAAAAACGATGAAGAGAGACCTTTGAAGCATAGACACAGGTATGTTGATGGATATCTTAGCGTAACTCCCGATCCCGTAGGAATATCGGGATAAAAAGTAGCCTATGTTACTCCCATTAAATCAATGTATCCCCATATCAAATTTCATCAAAATCGGGCCAGTAGTTTCGGAGCCAATACGTTACAAACAAAAAATCTGTCCTCTTTATAATAATGAATTTAGTAATGAAGTAGTAAATAAATAAATAAATATTGTAGGAAATTGTATACAGCGCCATCTAGCCTCAAGCTAAGAAACTAGCCTTGTGCTATGGTGGCCAGAAGGCCAATTCTCGTAAACGACATCGTTCAGATTACATTGCTATATCATTCCGATTGCATTTTGATTACAAAAAATACACTTTACCCACTTTGAGGGACTTTGAGAGTATTTTTTGTAATCGAAATGCAATCCGAATGGTATTGCAATGTCATTTGAACAATGATATTTACGAGAATTGGCCTTCTAATAAGCAGATGGAATACTTTTTAACGTTTGGTCTATGCCTTTTGAAAATTGTAACTTTTTTACCGATAATTAAGTAGGTAGGTACTTACTGGCTTTTTTGAAAATGCCATTTTATTTAAAAAAAAAACAACAAGTATAATTTAATCCAAACTTAATAAAACAAAAATAATTGGGCTCTGACTCCAAAAAACATATTCTAGTTAGGTACAACATTAGGTACCTCAAATAAGGAATGACGCAGCAAAACGCTTAGTACATAATGACTTCGGGTGTTTAATTAATTTTCCTTTATTTTCACAGTGAAAAAAGAGACAGATCCGAAGACAATAGCACGTATTACAGTCAAATAATACGCAGCGATGAGAAATATACAAACGACGATTACGACAAGGTTAAACTACATCGAGTCACCAAACAAAATGGCGTTTATATTAACAGCTATAACAACAATAACTATGATTATCATCCTAAAGTATTGGATTATGAATACAGGAGTAAATCGTCCGCTGAAAATGGCACAGGTATATAAATAAATAAATATTGCAGGACATTCCACACATCGCCATCTGGCCCCAAGCTAAGTAACTACACTTGTGTTATGGGTGCTAGACAACGGATATACTACTTATATACTTTTGTAAATATTTACTTATAATACATAGAAACAACCAGACGACAGACAAATATCTAAGCATAAATACATGTCTGAGGCGGGAATCGAATCCGCAACCCTGTGTTTGGCAGTCCGGTATGGTGACCATTGTGCCAACTGGGTCGTCATCGTCACAGGTATGTTCAAACCATAGACAACTAATGGTACTATTTGTACTTGTCCTCTTTAGTTTAGTCCTTTTTGCGTGCAACTTCTACCCTTTTAGCTCCTCCGGCCACATTGGCAACTGAGATTCACAACCAGTTGCTAAAGAAGAACTAAGATTCTTATTACTCAACCAGTTGCCAAAGACGTTAGATTTTTAGCTTAAGAGGAAAGGGTACCGGGGGCTTTCTCCATACAAACTATTACAAACGTAGTCGACTGTTTTCTCCCTGGATAATGACACTAGAGCAAATATTTTTGGTCCATAAAACTTATAACTGCCATGACCATGCCCCTATTTTTTTAATTTTATTATTTTAATTTCTATGATAATTAGAAAATGAAAAAAACTAAAACATAGGGGCATAGTCAAAATAGTCATGGCAGTTATAGGTTTTATGGCACAAAAGTATTTGTGCTAGTGTCATTGTCCAGGGAGGAAACAGTCGACTACGTTTGTATGGAGAGAGCGCAGGTACCCTTTCACCTTAATCGACCAGAGGAAAAAGTTCGTTGGAGATAACTTAGCCGCGAGGTTTCATCATGATATTTAAATAGACCTCTTTAGTTGAGCACCTATACCACCCTCTCAGCATAGTCGACCATGTCCAAAGGAAAGAACTCGTAAATACGTTAATAATTAACCAGAGACAAGGCTTTTAGGCCTGCCATAATATCTATCGAGCGAATGCAAAGTAGATTAGAAAAAAAAATATTTAATAATATTATAATGATTGATTACAGAGTATACAAATGGAAGATCAAAAGGTAGAGAGAGAAGGAAAGACGGCCTGAGAAGGGTTGCGAGTGAATACAATGTATCAAACGGTAAAGATGATGAGGGATTTGGATTCTCTGTGAGAGGTGATGCACCGGTCGTTATAGCAGCTGTTGAACCTAACTCCTTGGCTGATGTAAGTATCATACCATTAAAAACATAAACGTAAATGAAGGCAAAGTCTTTCAACGCAATCCTTCCACCATAAAAAGTCGTAAGTCGGAGCCAAGTCAGTTATTTATTGAAGCACAATATTAGACATCCCAATTGAATTTAATAAATATAACGATTTTTTCTGCTAGGCAATAATCTAAAAAATTCCACAGACGGTAATGGTCAAGATCCAGAGATATGTCCAAAAAACCATAATTTAGAGACTCTGTGCCTTGATTACTTTTCAGAAAGTATGTTTAGGATCATTATAAAATATATGATAAAGTGCTAGAACGGTTTCCGGACCAGTCAAAAAGTGACTCTTTTTTAAAAAATCCCAGGACTTTGACTTGTAGCAAAAAAAAACCATTCTTCCTTCAACTTCAACTTTTTTTTTATGGCTGATTGCTGACATAAAGGCGCAATTCCGCCAATGTCAAGTGGGTCGAGGAAAAAAACTACAGTAATGGGAGTTTTGGCGGGAACGAGCCAACAACATGTCGTGCTGCAGTTTTATTTACACGAAACTTAGTTGTAAACCGAGTTAAATTGTATAATTCTGGTGGAAAGTTATCTAATTTAGTTCCGTGTAAGTTTACAAGTGTAGTGAAAGTAAAAATCAGTGTCAAACATGGACTTTTCTCGTTGCCTCCAAAATCTCCTACAAGGTTATAGTAAAGTAGCCACCGCTTTACTATGACCCCTGACTTGACAAACTGTGACTTGACGACTTGACCATCTTGAAACACTTTGAGCCCGATTTCTGTAAATCGGGCTATAACTTGATGCAAAATATTACTTGATACTGGCTATATGCACAAACCGTGCGAAGCCATAACTGAAAAAAGAAAAAAAAAAAAAAAAAAAAAAAAAAAAAAAACTACAGTAATGAGAGTGATTTTCATCTATTCATTGATGTGGACATCTGCATCTTTTGACAAGTGCGTTCGCCTCTATTCCCATACATTTGTTTTAAAGACTGTATTACGTCTCATTTTGGTTTCAGATCGCAGGAATGAGGGAAGGCGACTTCATAATATCGATAGGTTCGTGCGACGTCAAGTGGAGCTCGCACGGGGACGTCGTACGTCTCATACAGCAAGCCGGAGACTCGCTCACACTGCGGCTGGCGACGCCCATGGACAAGCATAGGAATAAGGTACGCCATAGACAATAGATGAGGGAAGGCTACTTCATAATATCGATAGGTTCGTGCGACGTAAAGTGGAGCTCGCACGGGGACGTCGTACGTCTCATACAGCAAGCCGGAGACTCGCTCACACTGCGGCTAGCGACGCGCATGGACAAGCATAGGAATAAGGTACACCATAGACAATAGATGAGGGAAGGCTACTTCATAATATCGATAGGTTCGTGCGACGTAAAGTGGAGCTCGCACGGGGACGTCGTACGTCTCATACAGCAAGCCGGAGACTCGCTCACACTGCGGCTAGCGACGCGCATGGACAAGCATAGGAATAAGGTACACCATAGACAATAGATGAGGGAAGGCTACTTCATAATATCGATAGGTTCGTGCGACGTAAAGTGGAGCTCGCACGGGGACGTCGTACGTCTCATACAGCTAAAAAAAACTAACTACAACTACCACGCGTAAGAAGTCGCGGTCAACAGCTAGTACAGCTAACAGCTAGTAATAATAATGCGAGAGTCCTATTGTTTTGTAGGTACTAGGATAGGTACTTATCCCGCCTGATCGGGATTTGCGAGTGAAACCGCGGATTGCAGCTAGTAGATTATAAATATCAATTAACTTATCAAAAGGCCTTTAGAAATATTAAGTAACTAGGTAGGTACCTACTAATAAAATTTTAATATTTTTGCTATGTTATTTGGGTAAATTATATTTAATAATTGAAATTAGTACATAATAATTGAAATTAGTACATAATGTTTATAATTTTTACGCGTAAAATGGATTAGTTGTTAAAAACAATAATTATTAGCAAGCAGCGCTCCGTAGCGCGTAGTTTGAGTTCCTAGAAACACGATTTATGGTAAAAGTTGTCACTAACTATAACTAGATGGCGCCACACGTAATTTTAGATCGCGCTTGCGTTACGTTCTTGAATTTTATAGGCATCTGAATGCGATTTAGATAACATTGACCGATTTTGAAAATTCTAATAGTTTTTGTTACGCTTCTTGTCGTGAAAACGATTTGGAAGTGTTTTTTAAGTGGGCACAAGTAAAGGGAAAATTCCGAAATATAAAAAAGTTGAGAATTAAGGTAAATTTTGGTACTTACTTACTAACAAGTGTAATTTGCCCATAACTTACCTTACTTAACTTACCTTACTTATAGACCTCAGTATCTGGTATGAATTTCAACATGCTAAGTCCACCCGTTCCTGAGAAAATCGGTGGTGACACACGGACTGACAGACAGACGGACAAGAAAGTGATCTTATAAATGTTCCATTTTTATTTTTTTTGAGGTACGGAACCCTAAAAACGCTCTAAAACTACTGGGCCGATTTTGACGATTTGGTATACCTAATTATAAGTAGGTATGATTTTAAGTTTTAAAACTTCTAAGTCCAAGTATCTTCACTACCCTTGTGGCATTTATTTTTTACTAGCTTTTGTCTGCGACTTCGTCCACGTAGAAGTCGAAAATGGATCTAAAAGGATTTTTGATGACTTAATATCGGACTAAGTTTTTAAACAAAAAAAGTGTGTGTGTCAGCTCCGACGCACGACTGGAGTTTACTCCTTAAGTATCACAGCCAAATTAGAAAGTTGCGCACTAAAGGTGCGCACCAAAAACGTGACACGATTTCGTTACTTGTTAGTAGGTTTTACCCCTCGGATTTTTCTCATACCGGGCGCCTTATATATGAAAATCGATTCCTATGGAGTAAACTCCAAAAATTGAAAAGAAATCAATAAAATTCGAAGTACTTTTCCATCACTTCTGTAAAAGAATGTTATTGCAAAATTTGAAGTAGATTGGACCAAGGAATCACGTTATCACATACAAACTTTGCCCCCTTTCCGAAATTCTACCCCTTAGGGGTGAGACCCTAAGGGGTAGAATTTCGGAAAATCCTTTCTTATCGGATGCCTATGTCATACAAAGAACACCTTTCAAGTTTCAGGTCTCTACGATCAGCGGTTTAGGCCAAAGCATTATATAAGTATACTAGCGACCCGCCCCGGCTTCGCACGGCTATATTGTGCATGTATTATACATATCGCGGGCTTCAGGCCAAAGGGTCGTAGCCACAAAAATGCGTTTTTTTTTATAATGCCAATCTTTTCTAATTTTATCAATACAACAATTCCCAATTTTTTGTAATAATTGGTAAATTACTTTAAAAGATATAAATAAAATACTTCAGTCAGATATTATTTTCATGCCAAAAAGGCGTACAGCGGTTGTAACCACGAGGCCCGACTTTTATATTGTGCCATAAAGACGTATGTGCATACGACTATCGATTTTTTAATGACCTACGAATATAACGTCATGCCATATAGACGTATGCGCATACGCCTATCGATTTTCATAAGACCTGCAATATAATGTCGCGCCATATAGACGTATGTGCATACGACATCCAACTTGTTTATTTAAGTACCAGTAAAATGTCATTTGGCAGGCTATTTGGTTTAAGCGCCATTTTCTGAACTTTACAGTAGAGCCATTTAAAATTAAAAAAATCAGAAAAAAAACATGAAAAAGAAGCTAGAGAAGAAGTTTGTCTTCTTCTTCTTCTTTTTTTTTTGGATGGATGTCGGCGACCACCGCTTTAAAAACTTTTCTGTCCTAAGCTGCTCTGCTTAGAACAGCCGCTTCAACAATACCGGTCCAGGAATTTATATTGTCACACCAGGCAAACCAATTATAGTTATACAATTATAGTTTTGAGTACGTTGTTCAATTACAACGTACTCAAAACAACATATTCAATTATAGTTTTGAGTACGTTGTAATTTTCATATCCGTGTATGTGGCCGAAATATGCGACTTTTCTCTTAACTGTGGTAAGAATTTCTAGTTTTTTTGTTAAACATTCTTTTAAGGGGTTCGTTTCTGACTCTATCTGTCCAGTAAATTTGGAGCATTCGTCCAGACATCCACATCTCAAATACATTCAACTTGCTCTCTGTATCTTTGTTTAAAGTACAGCCCTCATGCATCATTATGGATAGAATATAACATTTGACTATTAGCCAGCTAAGCTTCGATTACGCAGTGCTGTATCGTCAGCGTGTCTGATGTTATTTACGATCTCACTATTCACTTCCACTTCTATATCAACATTTTCGAAGGCTTCTTGAAATATTGATTCCAAGCATGCGTTAACCAGTGTATGCGTTGAACAGTGATCCTATCACTTATAATTGCTTTCAGCGAGGGCTGTTCTGCCAAGAGTTTAGATGGGACCAAAGTGTATTTGGCTTCACATCTTCTTTCCATAGGTTTAGTGTGGTCGGTCTTGCACCGCCTCCTGTTAAACGTAAAGGTGAATGGGGAGGATGTTGAGTATTTCTTTAATTGCCACCGTGGGTGTGATGTGTCGGTGATTGCCACGCAAGTCATCGTCTGAAGGCGAGTTAGTTTAGTCTGTGCAGATACTAATTCCGTTCTGGGTTACTAAACGACAGCGCCGTAGCTGATGCATGAACTGATCACAGATGTGTAAAGCCATAGCCCTATTTTAGGATAAGTCCCAGGTTTTACCGATAATGCAGTGACATTGCCTGAACGAGACGCAGGCTTCCTTTTAAAGATAGTCTATTTTTGTGGTAGCATCAGGAGAGTTTATTATCTAGAACTACACCCAGGTATTTAACTTCGTCTGCAACCTGAAGCCGTGTTCTTATTTGGGGTTAATTGTAAGTTCCAAGTGAAAAATATCATCTTAGTTACTTACGCAGTAACTAAAGCATAGTATAGGTCCACCCATGGCATTAGAAACGGCTGATACCTACACGTGGCATACAGAGTATGAAAATTCTTGATCGCCAGAGTTGACTTCAGAATTTTTAGGAATTTCATCCTCACCAAGGTGGAATAATTATGTTGTGGGCTGGTATTCGTCTGGTTGGAAGAACAGATCTCGTTTTGTCACGAGATACTTTATCGTGATGAGGTTTTGTACTCTATGATGATACCCCGAGATTCTGATGCATTCAAAATATACTTCAGTTTGAACAATTAAAACAAACTACTCTTTTTGTTTGATTACTGTCATCTAATTAAAATATCAATTTATTCTCCATTGGCGTCGTCTCTAGTGGACTGTCAATGGGCTTGTAAAACTATTATTCTAAGCGGTAAGATTATCAAGAATTCTGCAATTCACGAATGCTAAATTAACGGCACCAAAGAAACAATAGCGTTTGCGAGGATACACAGGTAAAAGAAAGGTTCATTAAGCTGTGTTTGTATTTGTAAAATTTTGTTACACTATTAATTTGTAAAATTTGTTAAATTTTGAAGTTGGTTCTTAAATAACAATACTGAACTATTTTTGAGTATTTGTTTTACTTTAAAATCAGATAAATTAACCCTAAATAGACTTATACGTCTGTGTTAAAACAAAACTATTCTTCTATTTTTGTCAAGCCAAATGGACGTATGATTATCAAAAATGATAGAAATAGTGGATTTAATTACGTAAAAATTACTTTAATATAAAATTTCACAATACTTTTACTAAGTTCAAATGTTTTTTTAAATATCGCATTGCATACAAAAGTTTTGTATTATACGTCCATTTCCTAAAAGCATTTTCTGAGAAAATATAACATCTGTTTTCTCTAATATTGTCGAGCCAAATAGACGTAAATGAATTATTGCAGGTTTAAATATATTTCCAAAAAAATTAAGCATTTCCCATAAATAAATAAGTATTTTTATAGACACATACCAATTTTTAATCATGTAGGTCTATTATAAAAAAAGTTATTAAGTTTTTTGTGTCTTCTGAAAAGTAGGGGTTTTACTGTACGCCCCTTTGGCCTGAAGCCCGCGATATAAACCTTCCTCTTGAATCACTCTATCTATTTAAAAAAACCGCATCAAAATCCGTTGCGTTTTAAAGATTTAAGCATACATAGGGATATAGGGACAGAGAAAGCGACTTTGTTTTATACTATGTAGTGATAGTGATAGTGAAGAAAAGAAGACTACACTTCGCAGTTTCCACCGCGAAGGTCCCGTGGATAAAAGTAGCATATGTCCTACGTTACTCCCAATGGATCAATGTGTCCTTATATGAAGTTTCATCAAAATCGGTCCAGTAGTTCGGAGCCTATTCAATAAAATTCAAACAAACAAACAAATCTTCCGTTTTATAATATTAGTATAGACAGTCGCTTGTAAATAAATAAATATTACAGGACATTCCACACATCACCATCTAGCCTCAAGCTAAGTAACTAGACCTGTGTTATGGGTGCTACACAACGGATATACTACTTATATATTTTTCTTTAGTAAATATATACCTACTTATAATACATAGAAACAACTAACCCACAGACAAATATCTAAGCATAAATACTTGTCTGATGCGGGAATAGAACCCGCGACCCTGTGTTTGGCAGTCCGGCATGGTGACAATTGTGCCAACTGGGTCGTCAAACCTGTCCAGCGAGCGTACAATTGTTGTTTTAACTAACATATTTTCTTTTCCTTTTCCAGTCATCACCAGAAACGCCCCGTCAATCGAACTCCAACCAAGGCTCCGTGTCAGCAGCATCGACCGCCTCAAGCGGGTCGACAGCCGTGACAGCGCGCTCGGCAGCGAGACGCGCGCCATCTTGGAACCCATTCAGGCGAAACCCTGCTAGAGATACTAACACCTCGCAACGGTCACATACTAATGTTATATTCAGGTGAAATCTTGGTAACAGCACCATCTGCTAGCTGAGTTAGGAACTAGTTTTCTTCAAAGTATGCCATCTTTAGGCAGAGACTTAAGAGGAAAGCGTTCCGGGGCTTTTTCCATACAAACTATTACAAACGTAGTCGACTGTTTTCTCCCTGGATAATGACACTAGAGCAAATATTTTTGGTGCATAAAACTTATAACTGCTATAACCATGCCCTTATTTTATATATTTTTTTTTTTATTTATTTCTATGATAATTAGAAAATGAAAAAAAAACAAAACATAGGGGCATAGTCATGGCAGTTATAGGTTTTATGGCACAAAAATATTTGTGCTAGTGTCATTATCCAGGGAGGAAACAGTCGACTACGTTTGTATGGAGAGAGCGCAGGTACCCTTTCACCTTAACATCACAGGTCTTTTAACGGTCATACTCACAAACTTACACAAACGTTAATAACGGCGCCATCTGTTATTTAAGTTTGGAATATCTAGTTTTCTGATAGATGCCATTTTGATAACTCTTCATACGTAATACGGTGAGGGAAATACGCACTAAACTCAACTTTAAAACATCCTAAATTGGTCATTTTTACGAAAAACTATAAAAATAAGGTATTTGACGGCCTTTACTTCGACAGCACTTTAATAATATAGATACGAGCCATCTCTTAATTAACTTTACAACTTTCCGGGTTTCTATTTTTAAGTTTTTTAGTAAGTAAAATATAGTGGCGCCATCTTTTATTTAGTTCTGAAGTATTCTTCTTTCTGGCGTCGCGCGATTAGCGCATATTGCCATCTTTATGCATTCTCTAAGAATGTGGTTTCTGGTAGGTTTCTTAGGGTTTTTTCTTGTTGTGGGTGGATTCGGTTGTATAAATATGTCGCAAGTTGCGGCTGTTTTTTGTTTGTTTTAGGGGTTTTAATCACGTTTTAATGGAGGAAAATGTTCCATTTATTTGTTCTATAGCAATAAATTTAAATTAAGCATTGTGTGAAGCAAGCATGAAATAAATTTTGAGTTGAAAATGTACCGATAGCATGTGAAGTCAAAAAATATATTTATAAAATGGCCTATTAAGTTTAGTATTTAAAAATTGGCCTAATATTTTAGAACGGTAATTCATTGAAAAGTAAATATAACTTTATTTACCTACTTTTTTCTTTAGAAAGAAAAGAATATTCTTCTTGTATAAAATACTAGTAACTATAAAAGTATGATTTTTATTTAAATATTTTTTTTATAATTTCTGCACAATTTTTTTAATTAAAGTTGACAGCTGTAATTCGACACTAATATATATTTAGCTTCCTAAATATATAGTTAGATTAGGCATTTTTACCTTGGCTATGATGCTCCAAAGTATATCTTTATATTTTCCTTATTAAGTTAATTATGATTTTTTATTATAGTTGTTTTTAATTTATATTACTTACTTTAAAGTTTTTCGTAACTATTTTTTATCGCTAATAAATATTTATTGGTTGCATTTTAAATACTTTCAATAAACTCAAACTCATTTTTTTGTTCATTTAGAATCATGAACAGAGCATGTGTTCACTTTGAATAGTCTTAAAAAATAGCATCTACCGCAAAAGTGTAACAACGCATATTTATGTTTTTTTTGCGAACTGTACCTACTACTTAAAAAAATATATTTTCTTTTCGCGTAAACTGTCACGTCTTTATCCTTAAAAGACTTGCACAGTTTAAATAAATGAGTCAAGTATTAAGTATAATGTTTATATTTTTAGTATAATAATTAATTATATTTGCGTAAAAAAACCAAAACCTTATGAATATTTTAATTATCTGTAGACATATAAACTCTGTAACATTTTCAAGTAATTTTATACCAATTTCTTTTTAAATATGGGGATACTAAATTTTCTTTTTCTTTTAAGATAGTTCCGACTTGCTTTATAGATGGTAAGTTATAAAGCCACAAAAAAAAGATTTTTTTATTTATTTTACTGAATTAATGGCAAAGTCTGCGTGACCCCATACAGTCTCATATTTACACAATTCTTCGATTTTTGCTGGTCTTAGATATCTTTCATTTTTTATTTAGCCCGGTTGGGTAAGGCAAAGACTGCTAAGTGAACCCATACAGCCTCATCTTTACAAACTTCTGCGTTTTTTGCTGGTCATAGACTTTCAGGATTTTTTTTATTTAACCGGATTGGGGAAGGCGAAGACTGTGAAGTTAGCCCATACAGCATCGTCTTTCAAACGACGATTACTAAAACCGGAGTGCGAGTTTTTTCTTAAAGCAAATGCTATTACCACGTTGGCGTAAACGAGAAAATTATATGGAAAGTTGACGGTTCGCATCCTTAAGGGCGCCTTTCAACTTTTTATACTATAGTAAGTACTAGCGACCCGCTCCGGCTTCGCACGGCTATACTATACATGCATAGTATAGCCGTAGTATAGTATAACCTATTATACATATAAACCTTCCTCATGAATCACTATATCTATTTAAAAAAAACCGCATCAAAATCCGTTGCGTAGTTTAAAAGATCTAAGCATACAAAGGGACATAGGGACGGCGAAAAGTGACTTTATTTTATACTATGTAGTGAAGCTTATACTATTAAAAAAAACTCGCACTACTGGCTCAAATCATAGACATCTTTCAATTTATTTTATTTGTAAAGATGCTTATGCCATCTGTAGAGTCTGTCTGGAACTTGTACTTTTTTAGTCTCTACGTAATTTTTATTTGTTTGTGGTTTCCAATAGTTTTGGTTATTATTTATAGCAAATTTGTATAAAAAATGTATGGCTAAAATATAAAAATTTTGGTTGTGATCGATGTGAAAATATTAGTAAATAGAATAAAAAAATATATTGATCACACCCGAAAAATAACTGTATAAAATTAATTATCGCCATTGTATAATTATTCATAGTGCTCGTGTATAAATTGTATAAGTATAATATTGGATATGTATAAATGTTAAGAATACATAATATATGAAATGTATAGAAATTGTTATCAGAAAAAATAATAAAATTTATTTAATGGAATTATTTGACTTTAATTTTTTTGGAGGTTTACGTGATTTTTAATCTTACAAAAACATTGAAAAATTTCTTAAACTTTTTCTGTTTCTTATTTTATTGTAAACTAGCGACCCGCTTCGGCTTCGCACGGCTATATTATGCATGTAGGTAGGTATTATACATATAAACCTTCCTCTTGAATCACTCTATCTATTAAAAAAAACCGCATCAAAATCCGTTGCGTAGTTTTAAAGATCTAAGCATACAAAGGGAAATAGGGATATAGGGACGGCGATAAGTGACTTTATTTTATACTATGTAGTGATTAGTAAATCAGTTTCCATACAAAAAAAAGAGCTTGGTCAAACGCATTTTCTCCCCTTTAAAACACTGCCCTGATGTTTTTGACATAAATATAGGCCTTTATAATCTAACCAGATGATTTATACAGAGCCAGTCATGCTTTTCAGGGAGCTATAATGCCTTTAACATGCATTATATGAAGTAGGCTTGCATAAACACCTATACCACCCTTATCTTAGTCGACCGCCTCCAGGGGAAGGAACTCGAAATAATTCAGACCAAAATCACTGAATAAAAAGAGTGTTTGATAGGTGGGCTAATTTCGCATGTGGGATTTTCATTTTCTTCCTACTTGCTAGCCTTTGTTTGGATAGGATCTGACTCCTGGCCGGGGAGCTATGCTATGTTGAAATAATCGGTGGTGACACACGGAGAGACAGACGGACAAGAGAGTAAATGGTTACTTTTTTACTTTAAGGAACTTTAAAAATCCTAAAATTTCTATAATCTGGTACTCAAACTCAAATAAAACAAAAACGCATCTTTCTTTCAGAAATATGCCTTTGGATATCTGATCAATGATCATGGATGTAGTCTTCATCTAATAATTCAATAAGATTGCCCAAGAATAATGGTAAAAATTCGAACACAATATACATGTTTGCATTCATTACGGTGGGTAATACCAGTAGTGTTAACATCTCCGTGCATATAATACCTACCAGCTTAGTCAACCATTTGCTCTATAAAATAGTCGTTGGTCTGTAAAAAGTACCTACTGGTAGAAGATAAAATCACACGAAGAAAGAGAGAGATAACGTTATAACGTTATCTCTCTCTTTCTTCAATTTTTCTCTTTCTTTTATCGTGTAAATTGTTTAATAGTACCTAATTAGTCTGTAAGTACTAGGCAATCAGAAGTCAGTAGAAGGTATAAAATCACAACAACAACGCTATCTCTCTCTCTTTCTTCAATTTTCTCTTTCTTTTTTTGTATAAATTGTTTAATAGTAATTGGTCTGTAAGTACTAGGCAATCAGAAGTCAGTAGAAGGTATAAAATCAAAACAACAACGACGCTATCTCTCTCTCTTTCTTCAATTTTCTCTTTCCTTTGACGACCTCTGTGGCGCGTCGGGCGAACACCCGACTGCGACGCAGAAGGTTGCGGGTTCGATTCCCGCCGGGAACAAGTATTTATGCTGACCATAAATTCTTGTTTCTGGTTCTGGGTGTTTCCTATATGTATAATATGTATATATTTACAAAAAAAAAAAAGTATATAAGTAGTTTATCCGTTACCTGGCACCCATAACACAAGCATTAAGTTGCTTAGCTTGGGGCTGGATGGCGATGTGTAATATGTCCTGAAATATTTATTATTTATTTATTATTATTTATTTATCGTATAAATTGTTTAATAGTAATTGGTCTGTAAGTACTAGGCAATCAGAAGTCAGTAGAAGGTATAAAATCACAACTACAACGCTCTCTCTCTCTCTTTAAATTTTTCTCTTTCCTTTACCGTGTAAATTGTTTGATAGTAATTTGGTCTGTAAGTACCAGGCAATCAGGACTCAGTAGAAGGTATAAAATCACATTCATAACGCTATCTCTTTCTTTCTTCAACTGCTCTCTTTCCATTACCGTGTAAATTGTTTGATAGTAATTTGGTCTGTAAGTACCAGGCAATCAGAACTCAGTAGAGGGTATCCTACAAAAAACTGTCAAAAATCTAATGTGAAATCATGCTCGAGTTAATTATTTTACCAGTTTTATTAGGGTTCCGTACCTAAAGGTCACCACAGACGTAGCTATAATTTATATTAATATACTGCGCTATAAAATATATCTTATAGCAAGGCACCACACACGTAGCGATACTAAAATATATCAACGGTGGAAATTTTAAATGTCGTAAGGGACATTTCGTTTAATTTCAAAGTTTGTGTCGTATGATCTTAAAATTTTGGTTTGTAAGTACTTAAAACTTTCGATTATTATAGTGAATATTACGTTGTAAGAAAATAATATTGTAATTATTTGCTGCTAAGTACTTACGACAAAGTACATCTAAAATTCAATATTTCTGGATTGAATTTCGTAACGGAATAAATCACTACATAGTATAAAACAAGCTTCCTGCTGTCTGTCCCTATGTATGCTTAGATCTTTAAAACTACGGATTCTGATGCGGTTTTTTCAATAGATAAAGTGATCCAAGTGGAAGGTTTTAGTACTTAGGTACTAGCAGCTTATAAACAAAACTACCACGCGTACGAAGTCGCGGGCAACAGCTAGTGTATTATGTTGCTACTTACGCCAATGTTTATTCAATATGAAAGAAAAAAAAATGTATGTCATATAGGACTTTTTTATTTTTGTACGGGCCTTACAACATATAAATATACCAGTCGTAAAGAGTTACGACGTCTTCAAAATAATACCTATTTGAAAAAAATTCACAATCAAAATAAAACATAAAACATAAAGTTTTTTAAGTCATATCTATATATTTGAAGAGATATCAAAATTTTAATAACACAGAGATCGATATCCTACGCAATAAGAAGTGTACTCTCGACAAAATGTGTACTCCCTTACGACAAATTTAATTTCCACCGTCGATATAAAATATGTCGAGCTATATCGGTAGACATATTTTGGTGACGTCATTATACTTAAACTATATCAAAAGATATCTTTTTATTGACCGAACGAGCGAAGCGAGAGAGGTCTAGTGTTGAGAAGGGTCGGTCGCTCGTATGTTTGTATGTTTGTATGTTTGTATGTTTGTATGTTTGTTCGACGATAACTTGAGTACCGTTGCTCTGATCTTCATGATTTTTGGTATACAGGTAGTTGAGGTCCATAGAATTTTTAAGTTCGAACATGAGCAGGATCGGTCAGGGGGTTACGGAGATAGGGGTCCAAAAGGGGATCTACCTATATGGCACACAAACTATACTGCAAATATACCCGAGTGGGGTATCAAATGAAAGGGCGTAACTTCGGTGACAATAATATGGTACCATGGAACTGATCTGATGATAGAGCTGGAGGGAATCTGCAGGAATTATCTCATTATCCATACTTCATAGTTCATTCATTCAAACTACTCGTCAAGAATCGCCTTGACGAGTAGTTTGTCTTTCAATGGTAACCAGGGTCTGATGATGGAACTGGAAGGTGGTCATAGGAACTTCGCAATGAAACGACACAACCCCATCGAGTTTGGGCTCGTTAGAATCGTCTTGACAAGTAGTTTGTCTTTCAATGGTGACCAGGGTCTGATGATGGAACTGGAAGGTTGTCATAAGAACTTCGCAATGAAACGACACAACCTCATCGAGTTTGGGCTCGTTAGAATCGTCTTGACGAGTAGTTTGTCTTTCAATGGTGACCAGGGTCTGATGATGGAACTGGAAGGTGGTCATAGGAACTTCGCAATGAAACGACAGAACCCCATCGAGTTTGGGCTCGTTAGAATCGTCTTGACGAGTAGTTTGTCTTTCAATGGTGACCAGGGTCTGATGATGGAACTGGAAGGTGGTCATAGGAACTTCGCAATAAAACGACAGAACCCCATCGAGTTTGGGCTCGTTAGAATCGCCTTGACGGGTAGTTTGTCTTTCAATGGTAACCAGGGTCTGATGATGGAACTGGAAGGTGGTCATAGGAACTTCGCAATGAAACGACACAACCTCATCGAGTTTGGGCTCGTTAGAATCGTCTTGACGAGTAGGTTGTCTTTCAATGGTGACCAGGGTCTGATGATGGAACTGGAAGGTGGTCATAGGAACTTCGCAATGAAACGACACAACCCCATCGAGTTTGGGCTCGTTAGAATCGCCTTGACGGGTAGTTTGTCTTTCAATGGTAACCAGGGTCTGATGATGGAACTGGAAGGTGGTCATAGGAACTTCGCAATGAAACGACACAACCTCATCGAGTTTAGGCTCGTTAGAATCGTCTTGACGAGTAGTTTGTCTTTCAATAGTAACCAGGGTCCGATCTAACATATTAGGTTATCAAAGACCAAAAAGTATAAAATAAATTAATAGAATAAAAAACTAAAAAAAACACGCTTTAATAAAAAAAGTCCAACTAAAAAATAGAAAATAAAATCTAATAAATTTGGATTAAGAATATTGTACTTAAATAGTAAGCGTGTTACATTGTGATTGCAAAAGAAAAATAACGAAGGTGTAGCATCACAAATTCACAATGTAACACGCTTACTATTTACAATATTCTTAATCCAAATTTATTTAAATTTAAAATTTATAGAAATTTATTACTTTGCCCCAAATCGTCCGAACTCTCTTTGCTTCATTTCCTATAATTATTTATTTCATAATCATGGGCTGTTTTACAATAATAGTGGTGGATAGTATTAAATAGTAGGAATGTTCGGTTCTAGCCGATCTAGAGACTCTGATAATTATAAAATTTGTGACTAATTTTTTTATAATTTTTATTGACTTGTTATATTTTAGTTTAGGGACTTATTACAGGACATATTGGCCTCAAACTTCTCTAATATATTCTCGTTCTCGAGCTTGTCTTCTCGTTTCCTCTTACGTAACATTATGATAAGTAGATACATAAGGAAGGAAGGAAAGGAATTACTATCTTCTGGATATTATGTTGGACACATTCAAAATGTCTTGAGTAAAAATAAAGAGTCAACGGATGTCCAGGGTGTGATGATTGAGCTGGCCTATGCTTTTAGAACTTAACAACAACAACAAGTTATGCCTATCGTGTTTGGATTCTCTAAATCATCCAATGTCAGATAATAGCGATACTAGGCACCAATCATTCAAATAAGATAGACCTGTCGTATTTGGAGTCTTTCGTCGTTATATTATACATTTTAGTACTTTACGCTGAAATATAATAAACGCTGAAAAAAACTCGTGAGGTCTCAGTTCGGGGCGAACTACTAGTATAGTTTAGGTATAGCTTTTCGTATATTTTAGGTATAAATCACCACTTGCTATAAAATATACCGTAAAATGGGGTGCTTAGAAAGGCAAGGGTGGATAGCTTGTGACCCTGATTAATAAAAAATAATAAAATTCAGTTAAAATGTTTATTTTAACTCTTAAAATATAATAGTGATAGAACAAGAAAAAGTATTGTTCCGGAAATACCTCCTATTTGTATACAGGGTTATTGGAAATTATACTAGCAAGCCGTTGAGGGCTACTTCTGTGCACCTAAACAAACAACTTTTGTTCATGGTCATGGCAGTTATAAGTTTTATGCACCAAAAATATTTGCTCTAGTGTCATTATCCAGGGAGAAAACAGTCGACTACGTTTGTAATAGTTTGTATGGAGTAAGCCTCCGGTACCCTTTCCTCTTAAGGTGTACAGAAGTAGCCCTCAACGGCTTGCTAGTATAATTACCAATAACCCTGTATTTATATATATTAGGTATATTGTGTATGCTCAAATATTGCCTTACCCTCATTATATAACGCTCTAAAAGAAAATGTGGTCATTCAAATAATACCAAAAATAATGTATAACATTTTTATTATTATTTCAATTAATTTCAACTATTCAATAAAACTATATAACAGACTATATTAAATTAAAAAAAAATCTATTAAACTAATAGGAAATAGCACTAAATAGTACCCTGTGTTATGTTTCATAACATTTTTATGCTTACTAGCTTTAGCGAGGCTTTACCAATCGTACGTATTTTCAAAACTTTGTGGGATTAAAGGTGGACGCAGATTGATCAGAGCCGAAAGAATCGAATTTTTGTCGTCCACGGGAAAAGGTACCTTATAATAATATAGATAAGGTACATTTATTCATTTATTTACGGGATAAAACCTCGGACGGGACGGGGTCGTGACGTGCATCGTTCATAAAGTGTTCCTGGACTTTATACATACGTAACGTCGTCTTTGTCGTGCCGGACGGAACGTGACAATTTCTTGACATCGTCATTACATAGTATAAAACAAAGTCGCTTTCGCTGTCTGCCTCTATGTATTCTTAAATCTTTAAAACTACGCAACGGATTTTGATGCGGTTATTTTTAATAGATAGAGTGATTCAAGAGGAAGGTTTATATGTATAATACATGCATAATATAGCCGTGCGAAGCCGGGGCGGGTCGCTATTTCATATAAAAATATAACGTTCCGTCCGGCACGGGAAAAATCACGTTACGTATGCACCTTTAGTCTATGGTACCATTAAAGTTCCCAAGTTCTAACTACCTACCCAGCTATCTACCGTCGAAGTAATTTTCCGAAATCCTCTTGATATCTTCGTAGGCACCGAAGAAGACGAACCCTCCCAGCATGAAGGACAGCATCCGAGGTGTAACGCCGGCGAAAAGTCCGCGAAGACCTGGAAAAAGATACATTAGTGTCAGTGACAAAACGAAAACGACTGAAGGAAGAGAACAATACAGTGCTTCATTTGATGTATACGTCAGGGTGCCGCCATCTTGTTTACTGTTTTGTGTCTTTAAATAAGAATAAAATGACGGAACGTGGTTCATTCTGTCGCAGTAGCTTCATGATGTCTGAACTTTTTAATGGTCGAACAATTTATTTGATGTAATTAGTTTAATACCTTTTGAAGAGTGATAGGCGTTGTAGTAAAATAACGCTGATGGGTATGTAATTTATATGTTTAAAATATGTTCTGATAGTGCCTTTAGACTTTAGATTTACGTAACCTACGCTCAGAATTTGGCAATTATCAGAATTCGTATCACTAGCTTTCACCGAAAAAACATTGACCGACCAGATTGACCGAAAAATTTTGACCGAAAAAACATTGACCGACAAATCATTGACCGACAAAACATTGACCGACAAATCATTGACCGACAAAACATTGACCGACAAATCATTGACCGACAAAACATTGACCGACAAATCATTGACCGACAAAACATTGACCGACAAATCATTGACCGACAAAACATTGACCGACAAATCATTGACCGACAAAACATTGACCGAAAAAAGATTGACCGAAAAAAACATTGACCGACCCCTAACCATCAGAATTAGATCACTCTCTTGTTCGTCTGTCTGTCCGTGTGTCACCACCGATTTTCTAAGGAACAGGTGGACCTAGCTACTTGAAATTTATACCAGATACTGAAGTCTATAGTTCCAACTAACCAGCTTCATAATAAATGCTGGCGAGCACCGGTATGATGCTGAGTTTCCTTGCGACAGTGTACTCGGAAGCCAGCATTATCCTCGTCTTGGCTAGGTCCAGCGGAGTGGTCACGGCGGCTGCGAAGCCCCCCGCTATGGATCCGCAGCAAGCACTCTATAACGTGGATAGATAAATGTTGTAGGATATTTTAAACAGCGCCATCTAGCCCCAAGCTAAGTAGCTAGGCTTGTGTTATGGTGGCTAAACAATGGATTTACTAACTTATAGTATGCTTTTCTTTTGTAAATACATTTTCACCCGCGTAAGTTCCGATTCCTTGGGAATATCGGGATAAATAGTAGCCCATGTGTTAATCCAGGAGCCCTATTTTTGAATCGTTCGCCCCGCGTCGAGCGCTCGATTTCTACTGATATTCGTTCGACATCGGAAATTCGCTATTTTTGAATCGCTCCATCGTAACGAGTGGTCTCCACCACTCGTCGCCGACAGGCGAGTGGTAGAATAAACATCAAACAATCATAGTCAAACATTCGGAAACGGTCTTTGAAAAATATTTATATCTTTTGGGATAATTTCGGATGTTCGCTGGTAATTACCGCTTTTCAAATAACTGCGTAAAACGAATAAAAATTGACATTTTAAATTTCGACGACGAACGATTCAAAAATACAGTAAATTTGTGTCATGCGACTTGGAAGTCGAGCGTGACTTGTAGGCGTATACGACGAAGCTTTGTCACACGAGCGATTCAAAAATAGAGACCCAGGTCTCCAGCTATCTAGATACCAATTTAAATTAATAGAAATTGAATTGTAGCTCAAAGAAACTGAACGGTAGATCTACAATCTATATACTCACCTGGAAACTGGTGATCTGTCCATCGTTTTGTGTCCTGACAGTGGCCTTGAGTAGCTCCCAGACCGGTAGCTCAATGAAACTGAACGGTAGATCTACAATCTATATACTCACCTGGAAACTGGTGATCTGTCTATGGTTATGTGTCCTGACAGTTGCCTTGAGTAGCTCCCAGACCGGTAGCTCAATGAAACTGAACGGTAGATCTACAATCTATCTACTCACCTGGAAACTGGTGATCTGTCCATCGTTTCCTGACAGTTGCCTTGAGTAGCTCCCAGACCGGTAGCTCAATGAAACTGAACGGTAGATCTACAATCTATATACTCACCTGGAAACTGGTGATCTGGCCATCGTTATGTGTCCTGACAGTTGCCTTGAGTAGCTCCCAGACCGGTAGCTCAATGAAACTGAACGGTAGATCCCTCGCTACCGTTGACAGGAACCCTCTGTATACACCCTTGCGGAACCCTTCCCTTTTATATGCCTACGGTATAAAACATAGACAGGGTGAATTTTTTACGTGGGCCTTCAGGGCTATATCCTAAACTATAGGAGATAGCGAAACATTCTGAAAGGAGCTGCGTGCCCGATTTGACAAAAATAAAACTGCATCAAAAGATTTTTGAAAAAGTCATTACCCTAGTCAGGAATCGAACCTGTTGATTTTGAAAAAAATAATCATCCTATGTACCAGGATCAATTCTTGGAAACAAACATAGTATGGCAAATCAAAGGAAATAGCTCATTTTTGTAGTCTTCGGTTATTTTCATACTACTGTCTCTGAAAAAATATAGTTAGGAGGCTGATGACGTAACAAACTGCTGCACAATTTTTACGAATTTTAAGGGATGTAGAGAATTTAGAACATAATTCAAAAATGCCTTCCTTTCTATGCCTCAAACGCTATTATTTGCCAGAGACGGAAAGATGAAAAATTGTGGGAAAACTACAAAAACGAGCTATTTCTTTTGATTTGCCACTATCGATTGGAATAAAATTATCATTACATAGTATAAAACAAAGTCGCTTTTTTTGTCCCTGTTTCCCTTTGACCGCTTAAATCTTTAAAACTACGCAACGGATTTTGATGCGGTTTTTTTTTTATAGATAGAGTGATTCAAGATGAAGGTTTATATGTATAATACATGCATAATATAGCCGTGCGAAGCCGGGGCGGGTCGCTAGTATTTTATAAACAAGTAATATTTTTTTTGCAAGATCAACTGGTTCGATTCCTGGCTAGTGTAATGAACTTTTCAAAAATCGAATGATGCAGATTTCGTTTTGTCAAAATTTGGGCACGCAATTCCGTTCAGCATTTTACGCTATCTCTTATAGTTAAGGATATAGCCCTGAAGGCCCACGTAAAAAAGTCATCCTGTATATTAAAAACCGGCCAAGTGCGAGTCGGACTCGCGCACGAAGCGTTCCGTACCATGTTGTATGGGAACCCTTTTTTTCCGTTTTTAGTATTCGTCGTTATAGCGGCAACAGGAATACATAATCAGTGAAAATTTCAACTGTCTAGCTATCACGTTTCATGAGATACAGCCTGGTGACAGACAGACGGACGGACAGACAGCGGAGTTTGTATAAACAAATAGAAAAAAATATGATAAAAATCTCCGTTTTTTTCAGATTACAATGAAATCGATAGTATTTCGTAAACTAAGTAAGTATGGAAAAAAGTTATAAGCATTTAGTCACTTGTTTCTCATTTTCTTCATCAGCATCTGACGCCATTACACATAATATCTAGCCGTTTCGTCCTTTCGAGAGTATAATTAACAAAAAAAAATAAAAAAAATAAAAATAGTAAACCTAAAATTCTTAAAAACATACTTACTCAATATTTTTTTACTTTTTTCTGTTTTTAAACACAAATATTTTGTTAGCTTTTTATTATTTTAATAAGTCTTTTCTTTTATTCGCAACGGTGATAAAAAACGTCGTACGATACGCGTGTGGATTTGATCATTGCATCTCGGCTTAAACAGTCTCTATGCAATGATCAATTTACCACACTTGTATCGTAATGTACTAAAATACTGTACATCACTATCACTTCACTACATAGTATAAAACAAAGTCGCTTTCTCTGTCCCTATATCCATTTGTATGCTTAAATCTTTAAAACTACGCAACGGATTTTGATGCGGTTTTTTTTAATGGATAGAGTGATACAAGAGGAAGGTATATATGTATAATACATGCATAATATAGCCGTGCGAAGCCGGGGCGGCTCGCTAGTTACACACACGCCATTTTAGAGGCTGTGTTGTTTCTGAAAGTGTTTTTCACTGTTTATAGAATTAAAATAAGTGTCAATATGATGTTAAACTTACATGTAATAATATTCTTATAGTGCTTTGCTTCTGGTCACCGACATAAGTTTGTTTCCGTTGTTTAGCTATGTCCGTCGGCACTCTTATAACGCACGCTAACTGAAACATATTACTATTTTACGTTTACATGCCTTTTTGCACAGGAACAGAGTTTTTGCACAGGTAGATGAAGTTTTAGCAGAGGCAGACGAAGGTTCTAAGTTTCTGTATGGGTTTGAACTTTTTACAAAAGACAAACATACATACATACAGGTCAAACACATAACCCTCCCTTTTGGCTTCGCCGTAGTCGGGTAAAAAGCGTAAAACTAAACTTATTTTTGTGAAAGTTAAACTTTTGCAGTGGTCGTACTTTCTGCAAAGCAGTTAATCTTAAATTCTAATCTATACTTATACTAGCTGTCCCGGCAAACTTTGTTTTGCCATTTAAAAAAAAAAAAAAAAAAAAAGAAAAAAAACAAAGGAAACAAAATAAAAAATAGATGTTGGCCGATTTTCAGACTTACTGAATATGCTCACAAAATTTCATGAGAATCGGTCAAGCCGTTTCGGAGGAGTTCAACTTCGAACCCCGTGACACGAGAATTTTATATATATAGGGATTATAAAGCTGCAAAGTTTGTTTGTTTGTTTGAACGCACAAATCTCAGGAACTACTGGTCCGAATTGAAAAATTATTTTTGTGTTGGATAGTCCATTTATCGAGGAAGGCTTTAGGCTATAAAACATCACGCTGCGACCAATAGGAGCGAAGAATCAGTGGGAAATGTGGAAAAAAGAGGGAAAATTATTCATCTTTGAGGGCTTCCGTTGTTTGTTTGAACGCGTTTATCTCAGGAACTACTGGTACGAATTGAAAAATTATTTTTGTGTTGGATAGTCCATTTATCGAGGAAGGCTATAGGCTACTTTTTATTTTGATATTCCCACTGGATCGGGAATTACGCGGGTGAAATAATAATAATAATAACAAAAAAAATCTTTCCTCTTTATAATATTAGTGTAGATAGAAATAATAGCAATATAAAAATCTTCAGCGAGCGGCGACTTTTGTTACCTGAAGACCAATTCTCGTAAATAACATTTTTCAAATTACATTTCAATATCATTTTGATTAAAAAAATACACTCAAAGTCAGTTTTATTTGTCAATAGCGACCCGCCCCGGCTTTGCACGGCTATATTACGCATGTACTAGACATATAAACCTTCCTCTTGAATCACTCTATCTATTAAAAAAAACCGCATCAAAATCCGTTGCGTAGTTTTAAAGATTTAAGCATACAAAGGGAAATAGGGACAGAGAAAGCGACTTTGTTTTATACTATGTAGTGAAGTGATAGTGATAGTGAAAAGCGGAGTATGTGGGAATTTTGAACGACTTTGATTGCGATTGCAAAGATACCCTCTTTTGCAATCGAAATGCAATCGGAATGATATTGAAATGTAATTTGAACAATGTTCTTTACGAGAATAATTGGCCTTCTGATTGTACAATTTAAGCACAGCATGTAGTATACTCACAACTTCACCAATGCTTGCGGCCAGCATGTGAACGAGCGGCGCGTGATGGCTCGCAGCGTGAGGTAACAGTAGAGATTTTGCACTTTCATATGACAAGAATAACAGAGATGTCGTTGGCATCGATGTTGAAGCTACCGTTAGGAGACCTAAGAACAGGAGGATTTGATGAAGTAGCAGTGCTTTTACTTATTAGAAACTGATAAGTAATAAGCATTACATCAGTAAATAAACAAGAAATTCAGAATTAAAGTAGGTACTTTATTCTTCGATTAAACCGAATATACCATTTTAATCGAATATAGGTAGGTACCTATATTCGATTAAAATGGTATATTAATCTATATACAGGATGTCCCGTAATGAATGGCCAAGCGGATAGAGGATACGGATAGAGGACACTGTGCCGGATCAGAAAAACGAAAGTTATGTTTTTTGAAAGTCTCTCGGTTCCCGAAATATCCGCCATTTTAAAAAAAAGTAAAAATTTCACTCCTTTCTCTATGTTTTGTGATGCCAAAACTGCAAATGAAGGAATTCCCAATCTGTTTTTTGGATAGTATTCCAGGATAAATGTGCTATAGAATGCAAACGATATTTTTTATGACACATTGAAAGTTTTTTTTTAAACTAAGATTTAACTCAAACTTCATGGTTTTTTAAATTTTTAACCTGAACTTTAACCTTTCCTGGTGTAAAAAAAATGTATGGTCACCCTAGTGCCAAATAAAAAAAACAGCGCACTCCGGGAGTGCAGGCAGAAGTGAAAACAATAAACTTGTTATTTCTCATAGAATATTTCTTGAAACGATCTGCTACTGCCATCTATTAGCACTCACTTAAACAAATATAGTTTATTTTTTATTCGCTAGATGGCAGTAAAAAATTTAAATCAGCGCCTTCTACATTCGAATAGCGGTCTTTCTAGAAACTAAGTTTCTCAATTTGTGTAATAGATGGCAGTATAAGTTAAACAAAAAGACTAACACAAATAAAATCTCATCTGTCGCGTCAAAATCTGTCGCGAGAACGGTTGAAAATGCTCACCCACAAAAGTGCCCAACGCGCCATAAGAAGTTTTCACTTCAAAAACTTGCCTATTTCATTGAGATTCTGTAATGGTATAATATGTGGTATTACCAGTATTTAATACAAAATAAATTCCTATTAAAGAGAGCTATTATTAATAGGTCGGCAGTGTGCCACTGCCGACCTGGCCCTCGTGAACACTTACTTCAAAAAGAAACCCGACCACTTGATCACCTACAAGAGTGGAAGGCGCGCTACCCAAATCGATTTTCTAATCACCAGGAGACATCATATCAGCAACGTAGCTAACTGTTAAGTCATACCCGGTGAGAGTCTTACTGATCAACACCGTCTTCTTGTCATGGATCTCTGTGTGAAACCCAAAGACAAACACCCTGAGCAATGTCGTCGCCAAATCAGATGGTGGATGCTGGATGAAACCAAATCCCAGAAGCTTGTCTCGGCTATCGGTGACAAGTGCGCTGGTGCCGGAGACAAACCAGTCCAGGACCACTGGGATAAGATTCAGGCATCTATCACTGGTGCGGCGAAGGCAGTGCTGGGCATGTCTAAAGGTGGACGCAAATGTGACAGGGAGACTTGGTGGTGGGACGACACAGTCCAGAGGGAGACTAAGGCGAAGAAAGCCCTCTTTAAAAAGTGGCAAGCGTCCAGCTCTCCTGAAGATCGCGACTCGTATAAAGCCGCCAAACGTGCCACAAAAAGAGCAGTAGCCAGAGCCAGACAGAACCACTTACAGTCACTGTACGATAAGTTGGAAACGTCTGAGGGGCAGAAGCTTATTTACAAGTTGGCACGTTCGAGGGTAAAAGCGGCGCAGGATATATCCAAGTGCCGCTGTGTAAAAGACCCCGATGGCAACCTGCTTTGCGAGGACCTCGCGGTGAAGGAGAGATGGCGCTCTTATTTCCACGAGCTGCTAAATAAGCAGTACAAAGAGGTGCAGCCGCCGGAACTCCCTCCGAATCAAGGACTTGTGCCACCGATTACGCCTGACGAAGTCCGCAAGGCTCTTCGCCGCATGAAGAATCGGAAAGCTGTCGGAGCCGATGGAGTCCCTATCGAAGTGTGGAAGGCGATGGGGCCTCGTGGTGTGGGCATCTTGACCAACCTCTTTAACCGCATACTCGAGACCGGCGAGATCCCTGCCCAATGGAGATTGAGTGTTATTACCCCAGTTTTCAAGGGCAAGGGATCGGTGCAGGAGTGTGGCAGTTATCGAGGTATAAAGGTCATGTCCCACACCATGAAGCTCTACGAGCGGATAGTCGACTCTCGGATCCGACAGGAGTGCACTGTCTCTGGGTGTCAATATGGTTTCCGCCCCGGGCATGGCACCATGGACCCTGTTTTCGCCCTAAGGATCGTTATGGAGAAATACAGGACGAAGAATACGCCTCTGCATTTTCTATTCTTAGATTTGCAGAAGGCCTTCGACTGTGTTCCTCGCATGATGATCTGGTGGGCGCTGCGGTCCAAAGGGGTTCCGGAAGCTTATGTTGAAATCATCAGAGACATGTACCGAAATTCTGATTCTGTGGTGCGAACTGCTGTTGGCGACACTAAGCCCTTCCCTGTTACCGTTGGAGTTCACCAGGGTTCCGTCCTAAGCCCGTTCCTGTTCAGCGTAATATTGGATGCACTGTCCGTTGCCATCAGGGATGCACACGAGCAGCCTCCATGGCTGCTCATGTACGCTGATGATATTGCGCTGGCGGATTCGGATAAGGGGCGGCTGGTCCAACGTGTACACACGTGGAAGGAGTCGCTTGAGAACGGCGGTTTGCAACTGAATGTGGCGAAGACAGAGTACTTGGCTTGCAATACCACAGATCCCACACCTGTCTGCGTAGACGGTCATATGGTCGAGCGGACAGACCAGTTTAAGTACTTGGGGTCTGTGCTTCGCGCGTCCGGCGACATCGATTACGACGTCAAGTCACGCATTTCAGCGGCTTGGGCCAAGTGGCGTGAGGTGACTGGTGTCATTTGCGACCCCAAAATGCCGATTAAACTAAAGGGACAGGTCTATAAAACCATCATTAGACCTGTCCTTTTGTATGGTAGTGAGGCGTGGCCGGTGCTTGAGCGACATAAGCAGGAGCTGCGTGTCACGGAGATGAAGATGTTGCGCTGGATGTGTGGAGTGACGCGAAAGGATCGCGTCAGGAACTCCCGCATCCGGGGCAGCCTTCATGTCCGAGACATTGCAGATAAATTGCAAGAGTGTCGCTTACGCTGGTACGGCCACGTCTTGCGAAAACCGGCTAGTTACGTGGGGAACAAATGTCTTGCCATGGCGCCTCCGCCGGGTCGTGGCAGACTGGGTAGACCCAAGAAGTGCTGGCTTGACGTCGTAAAGGGTGATATGCGTGCAAATGGCCTTACAACCCAGGATGCCGAAGATCGTGCGAAGTGGAGGCGTAAAAGTAGGAAAGCGGACCCTGGGCTCCCGAGAGGGATGCAACCGGGAACATCGCTCGGATGATGATGAAAGAGAGCTATTATTAAAGTGATCTGTATTGGTGGTCTGAAATCTGTATAGGTACAGATAAATCTGTATACTATATGGCAACACTGAGTGCGCGGCCGAGACTGTCACAAGTTGACGTGCAGTGCACGCGTTACCCTTCCCCACTACACCACCCGCTACCCGCTGACATCTTCAGTTCCTCGTCCCCGCCACCGTCTGTAACGTCTCAAGGAGGGTTGGGCACGAAATTGCCAGACTATAACACCGCGAAACGAGAATTTTATATTTAAAGGGATATTGTGACAAATAAAATACTCATAATGGTCATAGAAGGTACTTTAATGATTACGGTATTGCTACAAATGCTACACTTGTCGAAGTGACACTTGTCGAAGAGACAGTTGTAATAGTGACAGTTGTCAAAGTGACACTTGGCAAAGTGACACTTGTCGAAAAGACACTTGTCAAAGTGACAGTTGTCGAAGTGACAATTGTCAAAGTGACAGTTGTCGAAGTGACACTTGTCGAAGAGACGCTTGTCAAAATGACAGTTGTCGAAGAGACACTTGTCAAAGTGACAGTTATCGAAGTGACACTTGTCGAAGAGACTTTTGTCAAAGTGACACTTGTCGAAGAGACAGTTATCAAAGTGACAGTCGTCAAAGTGACACTTGTCAAACTGACACTGTCAAAGTGACACTTGTCAAAGTGACACTTGTCTAACTGACACTGTCAAAGTGACAATTGTCAAAGTGACACTTGTCGAAGAGACACTTGTCGAAGAGACACATGTCAAAGAGACAGTTATCAAAGTGACATTTGTCGAAGAGACACTTGTTGAAGAGACATTTGTCGAAGAAACAGTTGTCGAAGTGATAGTTGTCTGAGAGACACTTGTCAAAGTAAAAATTGTCAAAGTGACACTGTCAAAGTGACACTCGTCAAAGTGACACTTGTCGAAGAGGCACTTGTCGAAGAGACACTTGTCGAAGAGACACTTGTCGAAGAGCAACTTGACACTTGTCGAAGTGACTCTTGTCGAAGAGACACTTGTTGTGATAGTTGTCAAAGAGACAGTTGTCAAAGTGACACTTGTAGAAGAGACACTTGTTGAAGGGACAGTTGTCAAAGTGACACTTGTCGAAGAGACACTTGTCGAAGAGACACTTGTCAAAGTTACACTTGTCGAAGAGACACTTGTTGAAGAGACAGTTGTCAAAGTGACACTTGTCAAAGTGACACTTGTCGAAGTGACTCTTGTCGAAGAGACACTTGTCAAAGTGACACTTGTCGAAGAGACACTTGTCAAAGTGACACTTGTCGAAGTTACACTTGTCGAAGAGATACTTGTCAAAGTTACACTTGTCGAAGAGACACTTCAACAAGTGTCTTCTTCGACAAGAGTCACTTCGACAAGTGTCTCTTCGACAAGTGTCTCTTCGACATTAGTCACTTCGACAAGTGTCTCTTCGACAAGTGTCTCTTCGACAAGTGTCACTTTGACAACTGTCACTTTGACAACTGTCTCTTTAACAAGTGTCTCTTCGACAAGAGTCACTTCGACAAGTGTCTCTTCGACAAGTGTCTCTTCGAAAAGTGTCTCTTCGACAAGTATCACTTTGACAACTGTCTCTTCGACAAGTGTCTCTTCGACAAGTGTCTCTTCGACAAGTGTCTCTTCGACAAGTGTCTCTTCGACAAGTGTCTCTTCGACAAGTGTCTCTTCGACAAGTATCACTTTGACAACTGTCTCTTTGACAAATGTCTCTTCGACAAGTGTAACCTCGACAAGTGTCTCTTCGACAAGTGTCTCTTTGACAAGAGTCACTTCAGTGACACTTGTCGAAGAGACACTTGTCAAAGTGACACTTGTCAAGGTTACACTTGTCGAAGAGATACTTGTCAAAGTTGAAGAGACACTTGTCGAAGTGACTCTTGTCGAAGAGACACTTGTTGAAGAGACACTTGTCGAAGAGACACTTGTCGAAGAGACACTTGTCGAAGTGACTCTTGTCGAAGAGACACTTGTTGAAGAGACAGTTGTCGAAGAGACACATGTCGAAGTGACTCTTGTCGAAGAGAAACTTGTCGAAGAGACACTTGTCGAAGTGACTCTTGTCGAAGAGACACTTGTTGAAGAGACAGTTGTCAAAGTGACTCTTGTCGAAGAGACACTTGTTGAAGAGACACTTGTCGAAGTGACTCTTGTCGAAGAGACACTTGTTGAAGAGACAGTTGTCAAAGTGACACTTGTCGAAGAGACACTTGTTGAAGAGACAGTTGTCGAAGAGACACATGTCGAAGTGACTCTTGTCGAAGAGACACTTGTCGAAGAGACACTTGTTGAAGAGACACTTGTCGAAGTGACTCTTGTCGAAGAGACACTTGTCAAAGTGACTCTTGTCGAAGAGACAGTTGTCGAAGAGACACTTGTCGAAGAGACACTTGTCGAAGAGACACTTGTGGAAGAGACACTTGTCAAAGTGACACTTGTCGAAGTTACACTTGTCGACTAAGTGACACTTGTCGAGGTTACACTTGTCGAAGAGACACTTGTCGAAGAGACACTTGTTGAAGAGACACTTGTCGAAGTGACTCTTGTCGAAGAGACACTTGTCAAAGTGACTCTTGTCGAAGAGACAGTTGTCGAAGAGACACTTGTCGAAGAGACACTTGTCGAAGAGACACTTGTGGAAGAGACACTTGTCAAAGTGACACTTGTCGAAGTTACACTTGTCGACTAAGTGACACTTGTCGAGGTTACACTTGTCGAAGAGACACTTGTCGAAGTGACTCTTGTCGAAGAGACACTTGTTGAAGAGACAGTTGTCAAAGTGACTCTTGTCGAAGAGACACTTGTTGAAGAGACACTTGTCGAAGTGACTCTTGTCGAAGAGACACTTGTTGAAGAGACACTTGTCGAAGTGACTCTTGTCGAAGAGACACTTGTTGAAGAGACAGTTGTCAAAGTGACACTTGTCGAAGAGACACTTGTTGAAGAGACAGTTGTCGAAGAGACACATGTCGAAGTGACTCTTGTCGAAGAGACACTTGTCGAAGAGACACTTGTCGAAGTGACTCTTGTCGAAGAGACACTTGTTGAAGAGACAGTTGTCGAAGAGACACTTGTCGAAGAGACACTTGTCGAAGAGACACTTGTGGAAGAGACACTTGTCAAAGTGACACTTGTCGAAGTTACACTTGTCGACTAAGTGACACTTGTCGAGGTTACACTTGTCGAAGAGACACTTGTCGAAGTGACTCTTGTCGAAGAGACACTTGTTGAAGAGACAGTTGTCAAAGTGACTCTTGTCGAAGAGACACTTCGACACTTGTCGAAGTGACTCTTGTCGAAGTGACTCTTGTTGAAGAGACACTTGTTGAAGAGACACTTGTCGAAGTGACTCTTGTCGAAGAGACACTTGTCGAAGTGACTCTTGTCGAAGAGACAGTTGTCGAAGAGACACTTGTTGAAGAGACACTTGTCGAAGTGACTCTTGTCGAAGAGACACTTGTCGAAGTGACTCTTGTCGAAGAGACACTTGTCGAAGTGACACTTGTCGAAGAGACACTTGTCGAAGAGACTCTTGTCGAAGAGACACTTGTCGAAGTGACTCTTGTCGAAGAGACACTTGTTGAAGAGACAGTTGTCAAAGTGACACTTGTCGAAGAGACACTTGTTGAAGAGACAGTTGTCGAAGAGACACATGTCGAAGTGACTCTTGTCGAAGAGACACTTGTCGAAGAGACACTTGTCGAAGTGACTCTTGTCGAAGAGACACTTGTTGAAGAGACACTTGTCGAAGTGACTCTTGTCGAAGAGACACTTGTTGAAGAGACACTTGTCGAAGTGACTCTTGTCGAAGAGACACTTGTCGAAGTGACACTTGTTGAAGAGACACTTGTCGAAGTGACTCTTGTCGAAGAGACACTTGTTGAAGAGACAGTTGTCAAAGTGACACTTGTCGAAGAGACACTTGTTGAAGAGACAGTTGTCGAAGAGACACATGTCGAAGTGACTCTTGTCGAAGAGACACTTGTCGAAGAGACACTTGTCGAAGTGACTCTTGTCGAAGAGACACTTGTTGAAGAGACACTTGTCGAAGTGACTCTTGTCGAAGAGACACTTGTCAAAGTGACTCTTGTCGAAGAGACAGTTGTCGAAGAGACACTTGTTGAAGAGACACTTGTCGAAGTGACTCTTGTCGAAGAGACACTTGTCGAAGTGACTCTTGTCGAAGAGACACTTGTCGAAGTGACACTTGTCGAAGAGACACTTGTCGAAGAGACTCTTGTCGAAGAGACACTTGTCGAAGTGACTCTTGTCGAAGAGACACTTGTCGAAGAGACACTTGTTGAAGAGACAGTTGTCGAAGAGACACATGTAGATGTGACTCTTGTCGAAGAGACACTTGTCGAAGTGACTCTTGTCGAAGAGACACTTGTTGAAGAGACACTTGTCGAAGTGACTCTTGTCGAAGAGACACTTGTCAAAGTGACTCTTGTCGAAGAGACAGTTGTCGAAGAGACACTTGTTGAAGAGACAGTTGTCGAAGAGACAGTTGTCGAAGAGACACTTGTCGAAGAGACACTTGTCGAAGAGTCACTTGTCGAAGTGACTCTTGTCGAAGTGACTCTTGTTGAAGAGACACTTGTTGAAGAGACACTTGTCGAAGTGACTCTTGTCGAAGAGACACTTGTCGAAGTGACTCTTGTCGAAGAGACAGTTGTCGAAGAGACACTTGTTGAAGAGACACTTGTCGAAGTGACTCTTGTCGAAGAGACACTTGTCGAAGTGACTCTTGTCGAAGAGACACTTGTCGAAGTGACACTTGTCGAAGAGACACTTGTCGAAGTGACTCTTGTCGAAGAGACACTTGTCGAAGTGACACTTGTTGAAGAGACACTTGTCGAAGTGACTCTTGTCGAAGAGACACTTGTTGAAGAGACAGTTGTCAAAGTGACACTTGTCGAAGAGACACTTGTTGAAGAGACAGTTGTCGAAGAGACACATGTCGAAGTGACTCTTGTCGAAGAGACACTTGTCGAAGAGACACTTGTCGAAGTGACTCTTGTCGAAGAGACACTTGTTGAAGAGACACTTGTCGAAGTGACTCTTGTCGAAGAGACACTTGTTGAAGAGACACTTGTCGAAGTGACTCTTGTCGAAGAGACACTTGTCGAAGTGACACTTGTTGAAGAGACACTTGTCGAAGTGACTCTTGTCGAAGAGACACTTGTTGAAGAGACAGTTGTCAAAGTGACACTTGTCGAAGAGACACTTGTTGAAGAGACAGTTGTCGAAGAGACACATGTCGAAGTGACTCTTGTCGAAGAGACACTTGTCGAAGAGACACTTGTCAAAGTGACTCTTGTCGAAGAGACAGTTGTCGAAGAGACACTTGTTGAAGAGACAGTTGTCGAAGAGACACTTGTCGAAGAGACACTTGTCGAAGAGTCACTTGTCGAAGTGACTCTTGTCGAAGTGACTCTTGTTGAAGAGACACTTGTTGAAGAGACACTTGTCGAAGTGACTCTTGTCGAAGAGACACTTGTTGAAGAGACAGTTGTCAAAGTGACACTTGTCGAAGAGACACTTGTTGAAGAGACAGTTGTCGAAGAGACACATGTCGAAGTGACTCTTGTCGAAGAGACACTTGTCGAAGTGACTCTTGTCGAAGAGACACTTGTTGAAGAGACACTTGTCGAAGTGACTCTTGTCGAAGAGACACTTGTCAAAGTGACTCTTGTCGAAGAGACAGTTGTCGAAGAGACACTTGTTGAAGAGACAGTTGTCGAAGAGACAGTTGTCGAAGAGACACTTGTCGAAGAGACACTTGTCGAAGAGTCACTTGTCGAAGTGACTCTTGTCGAAGTGACTCTTGTTGAAGAGACACTTGTTGAAGAGACACTTGTCGAAGTGACTCTTGTCGAAGAGACACTTGTCGAAGTGACTCTTGTCGAAGAGACAGTTGTCGAAGAGACACTTGTTGAAGAGACACTTGTCGAAGTGACTCTTGTCGAAGAGACACTTGTCGAAGTGACTCTTGTCGAAGAGACACTTGTCGAAGTGACACTTGTCGAAGAGACACTTGTCGAAGAGACACTTGTTGAAGAGACACTTGTCGAAGTGACTCTTGTCGAAGAGACACTTGTCGAAGTGACACTTGTTGAAGAGACACTTGTCGAAGTGACTCTTGTCGAAGAGACACTTGTTGAAGAGACAGTTGTCAAAGTGACACTTGTCGAAGAGACACTTGTTGAAGAGACAGTTGTCGAAGAGACACATGTCGAAGTGACTCTTGTCGAAGAGACACTTGTCGAAGAGACACTTGTCGAAGTGACTCTTGTCGAAGAGACACTTGTTGAAGAGACACTTGTCGAAGTGACTCTTGTCGAAGAGACACTTGTTGAAGAGACACTTGTCGAAGTGACTCTTGTCGAAGAGACACTTGTCGAAGTGACACTTGTTGAAGAGACACTTGTCGAAGTGACTCTTGTCGAAGAGACACTTGTCGAAGAGACAGTTGTCAAAGTGACACTTGTCGAAGAGACACTTGTTGAAGAGACAGTTGTCGAAGAGACACATGTCGAAGTGACTCTTGTCGAAGAGACACTTGTCGAAGAGACACTTGTCGAAGTGACTCTTGTCGAAGAGACACTTGTTGAAGAGACACTTGTCGAAGTGACTCTTGTCGAAGAGACACTTGTCAAAGTGACTCTTGTCGAAGAGACAGTTGTCGAAGAGACACTTGTTGAAGAGACAGTTGTCGAAGAGACACCTTTACTTATAATACATAGAAACAACCAGACCACAGACAAATCTCTAAGCATAAATACATGTCTGAGGCGGGAATCCAACCCGCAACTCTGTGTTTGGCAGTCCGGCATGGTGACCATTGTGCCAACTGGGTCGTCATTAATTTTTACGATTGAGGCTTGTAGACAATGTAGTCATCTACTTGATAAATATTATTGCCTTTATAAAACTATGTGCACGAAACAAGAAGCGTGACTTAAATTTTTATTACTTAAACATTTGTACAGTGTTTTTCTTTTGTAACTATACTACTTAATCCTACTTAATATTATAAATGTGAAAGTTTGTGTGTGTGTATGTATGTTTGTTACTCCTTCACGCAAAGACTACCGGACTGATTGCGATGAAACTCGGTATGTAGATAGCTGGAGACCTGGATTAACATATAGGCTACGTTTTATCCCGATATTCCCACGGGATCGGGACTTACGCGGGTGAAACCGCGGGGCGCAGCTAGTAATTATAATAATTTGAATTAATTATTTATTTATCATATGGCTTAATGGAGTTAGGTAAGTACTTACATAAGGTAACTTAGGCTAAACATCTTTAATAACATTTTAATTAATTAATTGATTAATATGGATCTCTTGGTAATCTGAATAAAAGTAACTTGTTTTTAACATTCTGATTCTGATTCTGTGGTGCGAACTGCTGTTGGCGACACTAAGCCCTTCCCTGTTACCGTTGGAGTTCACCAGGGTTCCGTCCTAAGCCCGTTCCTGTTCAGCGTAATATTGGATGCACTGTCCGTTGCCATCAGGGATGCACACGAGCAGCTGGCTGGCTGGCATGGCTGCTCATGTACGCTGATGATATTGCGCTGGCGGATTCGGATAAGGGGCGGCTGGTCCAACGTGTACACACGTGGAAGGAGTCGCTTGAGAACGGCGGTTTGCAACTGAATGTGGCGAAGACAGAGTACTTGGCTTGCAATACCACAGATCCCACACCTGTCTGCGTAGACGGTCATATGGTCGAGCGGACAGACCAGTTTAAGTACTTGGGGTCTGTGCTTCGCGCGTCCGGCGACATCGATTACGACGTCAAGTCACGCATTTCAGCGGCTTGGGCCAAGTGGCGTGAGGTGACTGGTGTCATTTGCGACCCCAAAATGCCGATTAAACTAAAGGGACAGGTCTATAAAACCATCATTAGACCTGTCCTTTTGTATGGTAGTGAGGCGTGGCCGGTGCTTGAGCGACATAAGCAGGAGCTGCGTGTCACGGAGATGAAGATGTTGCGCTGGATGTGTGGAGTGACGCGAAAGGATCGCGTCAGGAACTCCCGCATCGGGGGCAGCCTTCATGTCCGAGACATTGCAGATAAATTGCAAGAGTGTCGCTTACGCTGGTACGGCCACGTCTTGCGAAAACCGGCTAGTTACGTGGGGAACAAATGTCTTGCCATGGCGCCTCCGCCGGGTCGTGGCAGACTGGGTAGACCCAAGAAGTGCTGGCTTGACGTCGTAAAGGGTGATATGCGTGCAAATGGCCTTACAACCCAGGATGCCGAAGATCGTGCGAAGTGGAGGCGTAAAAGTAGGAAAGCGGACCCTGGGCTCCCGAGAGGGATGCAACCGGGAACATCGCTCGGATGATGATGATGTTTTTAACAAGCTTTGTATTAGTGTTGTCTGGCTCAGTAATTAAATCCCCTCTGACCACTTTGACAACTGAGATTCACAATAATTGAAACTAGAGACCCGCTCCGGCTTCGCACGGCTATATTTTGCATGTATTATACATATAAACCTTCCTCTTGAATCACTATATCTATTAAAAAAAACCGCATCGAAATCCGTTGCGTAGTTTTAAAGATCTAAGCATACAAAGGGACATAGGGACGGCGAAAAGTGACTTTATTTTATACTATGTAGTGATAAGATCTAACACTTTTACTCTAGCAGGAGCGGTGTTGGCTCAGTGGTAGATACCTCGACTTTCATTCTGAAGGTCGTGGGTTCGAATCCCGGCCGTCCGTGCACCAATGGATTTTTCTTAAGAAAAATTTATGTGTGCTAATTGACATTGCTCTTACTGTGAAGGAAAACATCGTGATGAAACCCGCGGCTCTGTTGGCTCCAGAAGTATTGACAAGTTCTCTCCTCTGGACATGGTCGACTAAGCTGAGAGGGAAGTAGGTGCTGGGCAAGCCTACTCCATCCTCACGCAAAAAGGACACAATTAAAAAGAGTCTGATTGCGGAAAACAGCCCGTATACTCTAGCAAGTTAAATTTCACCTACTTCCCGAAAACCTTTTTGGCTTATTTGCATGTATATGTAATTTTTTATATTGGCGCAGAAAACTAGAGCTCTCTAAACTACAACCCCCTTATTCCAAAACGAGGTTTAAGGATAGTCCCAGATGTGGATTTAAACCTTAGATTTAGATACAGATTTACTCGTGAACTATAGTCTAAAAACTATCCTTATATAATCTCACAGGAAAGTGTTTAGACTATAGTTCCCTATATAATCTATAGGGATAGTTTTTAGACTATAGTTCACGAGTAAATCTGTGTCAAAATCTAAGGTTTAAATCTACATCTCGGACTACCCTTAAACCTCGTTTTGGAATAAGGGGGCAAGAGTTAGTGGGTATATGTGATTGCTTACCTCTGTAGACACCTCGGAATCCGCCTGCCTTATGAAAGCCCTGTTCACTCTGCAGTCGGGTTTTCAATGTGTCCAGTGGATAGAGGGCTAGGTCTACAGACAGTCCGGCCATGGCACCTGCCTGTTATATTAACATATAAGGTTGTTATTATTACAGGCACTATAAATGACGTCCGGCATGACGACCCAGTTGGCACAATGGTCACCATGCCAGACTGCCAAACACAGGGTTGCGGGTTCGATTCCCTGCCACAGACAAGTATTTATGTTGAGATATTTGTCTGTGGTCTGGTTGTTTCTATGTATTATAAGTATATATTTAAAAAAGAAAAGTATATAATAGTATATCCATTGTCTAGCACCCATAACACAAGCCTAGTTGCTTAGCTTGGGGCTAGATGGCGATGTGTGGAATGTCCTGCAATATTTATATTTGATTTCTTGATATATTTATAAAATAAGATAATATTTCCAGCGTATATGACAGCGTATACGTCTATCTATCTAAACTATGTATGTCAGTCTTTAAGGTATACCTTAAAGACTGACATACATAGTTTAGATAGATAGAACGGTTCATTGCACACACAAGTTACATAAAAAGAAAACAACAAGACAATTATATAAAAATAAAACAGTGGCACAATAGGCGGCCTTACCGCTGAAAGCTGTCTCTTCCAGGCAACCTTAGAATGGAGAGCATTTGACGTAAGATGCATCAAGCAAAAGAGATAATATAAATAGCAAATTAGTTTAGTTTATATGGGCTGTTTCTGTACTTAGTCTCTTGATTTGGGTCATTGTGCGTTTGAGAATATCCTACTTGACACTCCAACCATCCCAGGTCCTCCCAGAAGGCCTGTAGCAGCCTTTTCAGGTTGCTACAGCCCTCCGAAAGAGATGCCGGCGATTGAAGAGACTGAGCCTGTTCATCTGCTACACATACATACTAACTGTACAGCCCTAATAGCTGTGCGTTGGCTGATATTGTGATGTCAGCTAATAACAACGTCAAAGACCTGACAGTTGTCCCAATCGTGGATCAAACGGTGTAGACTCAACTAGTAAAAATTAGTTGAGGTTTTGTAAACTAAGGATTTATGTTTGGAAATAGGTGATTAAAACTACATGTTCTTACCATCAAAGGCGGCAAATATTTAGCTTTTTTCGATTTCCTTACTTCTGCAGACGACGCCAGCATTTTGAATTTATAAATTACAGAAATAAGATTCAAAATATAACCTTAAATTCAACTTGTTAATGTTAACGTATTATTGCATCCTAGCATAATATTCTTACTTTGCGTTCATTGATTTTATTATGTATCTATGTTTTTATCGTCAAAATGAAAATAATAAATATTTAAAACACACAAAAACAAAAAAATCGCTCCCACAAATTTGAATAATTTTTTTACGGCTGTCAAGTTGACAGTTTTAACTTTCAATGTAAATGCGTGACATGTGACAGCTATTCCAAATAAAATTGACTTCGCACGACTCGACACATGCAGCCAGTCTAGTTGCACCGTTCTAATGAAAATATTGACTTGCTCAAGAAGTTCATTCATTGGGCTTGCTTGATCACATACATACAAATAGTCTACTGTAGACATGCGATTTCTATGTTTGATCAATAAATATGATAAACATGGATGATAATTAACAAACTCCTAGACAACGAAAAATAAAGGAAAGTATAGTCCTGCAAATAGACAATATATTTATGGATGATTTATGGACATTGCCACAGAGACATCGCTAAGCAACCAACCGTTTGAGAGTTGATTGATTCAATCTAGTGATTATTTTTATTTCGATTTTTATTATTTCTTTAAAATGCCGAAAGTATTTAAAACTCCTCATGAAGGCATTAAATACCATCGCGTGCAGAAAACGCGCTATAAAAAAGGTGAACCAGGGTGCTATCAACTTCACAGGTAAAAACATCTTTACCTACTTATTCTATCAAAAAGTCTTTGATGAGAACTTTTTTAACTTGTTTAACTTTTTATCTATTTAGGCCTTCAGATTGCCGCCTAGAATTCCCGCCGACAAAAAGACCCATTCACAAATGCGAGAACCCAAAGAGGGAGTACTACGTCGCACCAGAACTTGGAGGCTTCAGAACCTTGCTCATACCAAAACCTAAACGTAACTACTACCCTGCTATAATGCCGAAAGAAGACTACGACAGATTGCAGAAGCAAGCCAAGGTCAGTGCCTGATAAATTCATTTTAGCAAATTGGTAGAATTTGCTCTAAACTTTATTTCAGGCGCACCTACCAAATTTTTCTTTATTTAATATTTGCTTGGCAAAGTTATAGGGCATACTTAGATAATTAGTAGGTTATGTATTATTCTTAATTACCTTACGCACTACCAGTTTAGTGCTTACTTAATAAGTCATATTTAATTAAGTAGGTACATACATTCTTTAGATAGAGTTATGGATAGTAGATAGTTTAAGTACATAACTATAAAGTTTGCAACCTCACAATGATCAACGTGTTGATGCTATTACTAATTAACGAACACTTTTGTACACAGGTTTTATACGCAATAAATGTTATATGTGCCCAAAACCATGTTTATTCCAGAAATTGACCCAAGAAGAGCACATCGCCCTGATGTACGCCCAAGAGGCGCAAATACAAGCAGCTGCCAAGGAGTCCGAAGCCAGGAAGAGGATGTTGAAAGAGAAACTCCTCCCGCAGCCCGGAGCGGAGTCCGCTACTGGAACTGCTGACCCGGAGCTGGAGGGACCGGATCAGGCTGCTCATACTATGTCCAGGGCGGAGAGTAAGTACCTAAATTATTTACGAACTGACGCTGCAGGCAAACCTGCCTGGGACGCGAAAGATGGTTGGTTCGATTCCCGCCACCAACAAATATTTGTATTTCTGGTTTGGGTGTTAAGTACTCGATGTACCAGTATGTAGGTGTACTTATTTATAAAATAACTAGCGACCCGCCCCGGCTTCGCACGGCTATATTATGCATGTATTATACTTAAAAACCTTCCTCTTGAATCACTCTATCTATTAAAAAAACCGCATCAAAATCCGTTGCGTAGTTTCAAAGATTTAAGCGTACAAAGGGAAATAGGGACAGAGAAAGCGACTTTGTTGAAGTGAAAACTTCTTATGGCGCGTTGGGCACTTTTGTGGGTGAGCATTTTCAGCCGTTCTCGCGACAGATGAGATTTTGACAGATGAGATTTTAACAGTTATTGTGCTTCTACTACTATGCAATATTGAAAACAGCGCCATCTCTGTGCAAACGGCCGAACTACGATACTCACTTCTGTACAACAGTGTTAACAGCGACATCTCTCGGTGGATGGTGCAGGTTCGCAGCGAGCTGCCGTACGCAGTTCGCGTCGCACGCTAGCGCCATCACTGATACACGAGTGAGCATTTTCAGCCGTTCTCGCGACAGATGAGATTTCGACAGATGAGATTTACACAGATATACAGTTTTCACTTCTGCCTGCACTCCCGGAGTGCGCTGTTTTTTGAAGTGAAAACTTCTTATGGCGCGTTGGGCACTTTTGTGGGTGAGCATTTTCCGCCGTTCTCGCGACAGATTTTGACGCGACAGATGAGATATTATTTGTGTTAGTCTTTTTGTTTAACTTATACTGCCATCTATTACACAAATTGAGAAACTTAGTTTCTAGAAAGACCGCTATTCGAATGTAGATGGCGCTGATTTAAAATTTTTACTGCCATCTAGCGAATAAAAAATAAACTATATTTGTTTAAGTGATTGCTAATAGATGGCAGTAGCAGATCGTTTCAAGAAATATTCTATGAGAAATAACAAGTTTATTGTTTTCACTTCTGCCTGCACTCCCGGAGTGCGCTGTTTTTTTTTTAATTTTATACTATTTGTAGTGATAGTGATAGTGAAGTATTCGATATCCGTCGTCTGGTCCCTTTAACACTAGCAATTCTGCAACCACGCCAACTCAAAATTTAACGGTTTTGTGTGAAGAAGAGTGGTGGTTCCAAGTGCTCCATCAATCTCTACTTTCTAAGTCAGTAGTTAAAGCGCCTATTGCACTGGCAGAAATCTAAAAGTAAGCAATTAACTGTAATTTAAGGAGTGCATTTGACCTCAGCTTAGCTTAGACCGCTTATAGCTTATACACACGTCCCGATTTGGTCGGGTCCGACGTCCAATTTGGTCGGGTATACAACCAAATCAGGACGTGTGTATCGTGGTCGGGCAGACTTAATTATTATTAATTGGTCAAATTGGATACGCCCACCCAATTTGGTTGTATCCGACCAAATCGGGACGTGTGTACGCATCGGACCCAACTTCGTGTTCGAAACAAACAAATGTGAGTCGGAATCCCGCACGAAGGGTTCCGTATTATGTTGTATTTGAGCCCCACTTCATTTTTTTCTTTTTTTAGTTGTTGTTGTTAAAGCGACACTAATAGAAATACATAATCTGAGAAAATTTTAACTCTCTATCCATCACAATTCATGAAATACAACCGGATGACAGACGGGCAGACAGGCAGACAGACAGACGGACGGACGGATTTACGGACGGATGGAACTGATAGACGGACGGACTGATGAACTGACAGTGAAGTCTTAGTAATAGGGTTCCGTTTTTCCCTCTGAGGAATGGAACCCCAGAAACTACTTAATGACCACAATGTGTATCAATGTACTCTCTGAATAGTATCCGACCAAATCGTGGCGTGTGTAGCGATACCCAATTTGGTCGGGACGACCAAATCGTAACGTGTGTACAAGCTATTAGCTTGGGGGCCAGATGGCGCTCTGTGTACAATATCCTGCAATATCTAGTTTAAACTCTCCAGTGCTCCGTGCTGACAACATGCAAGGTCCAAGACTCTGCAACCGCATCATCCTCGCGTCCAAATGTCACGCAATAAGAGACGCACAGATCTCTGAGAAGGAACTCATTAAGAAGGAATTGGATCAGGAGGAGAGACGGTAATCTAAACTTCACTTTTTAAATCTATACCTGGCGATTTTTTTAAACAGGCCTTCGCGAAAAGTGCTGAAGTTAGTCGCGTGGTCGATTTTGACAAAAACTAAAACTGCATCATTAGAGTAGATAGATAGGTATTGAAAAAGTAACTACCCTAGCCAGATATGGAACCTGTTACTTATAAGAACACCCCCTCGTTTTCTCGTCGGGGGTTAAAAATGTGTCTGTGTGGCATCGTAGCTCCTGAACTAATACACCGATTTTGATTTTGTTGTATTTGTTTGAAAGATGAATATTAGTCGGATCTGTTCTTAGATATTTAATCAAATTCAGTTTACCCGTTCAAAAGTTATTTGTAATTTTTCTAGAACCGTAAGAAAGAAATAAACACGCACATGTCTTAATAAACCAATTTTATTTCTTTATTTTTCTATAATATGTTGTATTTAATATCCAGTCTAGACGCAATAATGGAAGAGAACCGCCAAGCGGCCGTGAAACGTGCCGAGATGGAGGAGCAACGGAGACACGGCCTCCGTCTTCAGAACCTCCATGCTCTCAAGGAACAGATCCATGCTCATGATACTGCCAAGGTTCACTTTATACCGTATTTCTTTATCTTTAATAATATCCAGTCTAGACGCAATAATGGAAGAGAACCGCCAAGCGGCCGTGAAACGTGCCGAGACGGAGGAGCAACGGAGACACAGCCTCCGTCTTCAGAACCTCCATGCTCTCAAGGAACAGATCCATGCTCATGATACTGCCAAGGTTCACTTTTTAATGTCTTTCTTTTTGGGTCAGAGTGCCAACATGCGTTAAAGTATTGTAATCCTATAGGTAGTACTTCCTAATCCTAACTGAATATTAAAAATCCGAAAGTTGAGTATAGTTAGGTACTTTTGTTCGTTTGGTCTACGGTCGGAACGAACGAACGAACGGTCAAACGACTGGCCTGATTTGGATGAAGATTGGCATAATGGTAGTTTATTGGATGGAGGTAACATCGCGGGATCACGACTTACGCGAATAAAACCACGGGGCACAGCTATAGTTACTAATATACCAGTGATTTTTTTCCTTCGGGGTAATTTCCTGAACTATATGAGACTAGCTGTTGCCCGCGACTCCGTTCGCATAGACGTCTTTTTTGAAGTGAAAACTTCTTATGGCGCGTTGGGCACTTTTGTGGGTGAGCATTTTCAGCCGTTCTCGCGACAGATGAGATTTTCTCGCGACAGATGAGATTTTACACAGATATACAGTTTTTTAATTTGGCTGTGAGTGTATTAAGACGTACATATGGTATTATTTAACGGACGACTATTGACGGACGACAAATGTCGGACGTTTTTTTTACATATGATAGGTCAGCGTTTGACCACTATCACACCTGCCTGATGGTAGGTGACGATGCGGCCTAAGATGTAACACGCCTTCCTAGAAGATACCTATTCACTCGCGACTTGAAGACCCCCAAATTGTACACGTCAGGAAAGACCGACGCAGGCAACCGATTCCATTCCCTTGCAGTACGAATAAGGAATGACGAAGCAAAGCGCTTAGTGCGAACGTCTGGTATGTCCACCATGAATCGGTGCCGCACACCATTCTGCCTGGTTGTATGACGAAAGAATGGAGATGACAAGATTAGGTCGTGGAGTTCTGTTGCGCACTCCCCGAAATGTATCCGACTAAAATGGTTCTATCAAGTTTGCAAATACACGTAAAATAACTTACTACCCCTTTTTAAACCTATTAGAGGATGAATTTCAATAAAATACGAAGCACATCTTCCATCAATGAAGAATGTTTTTGCAAAATTTGAAGATTTCTGATTGTTCAGATAATGGAAGCGGAACGTACTGAGGAGGAGAGCATCAGAGTGAACCAGGCGAACATCGCGATGCAGATCGATGAGGCGCAGAAGTTGAAGGAGAAGCATGCGAGGCAGGCCAAGCTCAAGGAGATACTCGACCAAGGTCAGTCAGTAGAATAAAATCTTGCAATAAGATGGTAGCATGATGGTAAATATTTGCTAGGTATTATAGGCAAAACCTATTTGCTTAGACCTAACGTAACAATCAAAATAAAAACATAAATCGTGGCCTGCTAGATTTTTGTAGACCAATCAAGTGACTTAATAAAACCTATTTGCTGAGACCTTCAAAATTAAAACCAAGAGTTTTCACACGAATTTCAACGTTCCAAATTCAAATCACTTTATTCCCTTGGGAGTTTCATACAACATTATCTCCCTTGGGAATAAAGTCTTGCTTTAACTTGAGGTTAATAGGACTTTAATCCATGATTAAAGTGCTGCAGGTGTGATCAAAGTGTTTTAGCCCTCAACGGCTTGCTAATATACTTACCAATAACCAATACCCCTGTAGTTTCCGAGGGTAGGTCAAAGTTGCAGCAACAAAAAAAAAATTGCCAATAAAAAAAACTATGGAATTAATGTATTTTGGTAGATTGGTCAGGTAGGAGAGCAGTTTTAAAGCCCAGTTTGCATTGAGCTAGTATTTTAGTCGAGTAACGAGTAATTTAGTACCTAAAATATTCGTTACTGCCCAAAAACCGTTTGCACTTTGGTCGAAAACAGTTTACAAGTGAGTGGTGTATTGCAAGATGAACAACCTACAAAACAATGCAACGATGAGACGGCAACTAATCAACTCGACTAATTCGAGGTTCGGACTTGTTTAGCCGGTGAGCCAGTGCGCAGGGAAGCGTGGGGGGAGGGGTGCTACTCGCCACTCGCCTAATAAATATAGAATAAAATGGATGGACTCGACCAATTTATTTACTAACCAACTCGACTACATCTGTTCGGACACGTTTAGCTACTAAATTACTCGCTACTCGACTAAAATACTAGCCTAATGCGAACTACGCTGGCAGGAAAAGAGACTGGAATAACATTGGTATCTTTGATTATAGGAAATGCTGAGCTGCTGTTCTACAAACAGCTGCAGAACGAAGAGGAACGTATCATGGACATGAGGATCAACAACTTCTTGAAGGCGAAGCAGGAGAGGGAGTCCAAGTCGAGGGCTGAAGCGAACGCTGTTAAAGCCGCCAAGCAGAAGGGCATCGATCATATTGCTAAGGCTCAAAAGGTGGGCATTTTTGAAGCTTCTAAATTAGCACTAAACAATGGCTATGATTGTTCCATGGAGTCCCAATGTTATAATTAACTATTTTTAGGATTCCGTACTCAAAGGGTTAAAACGGGACCCTATTACTAAAACTTCACTGTCCGGTCTGTCCGTCCGTACCTCCATTCTGTCTGTCTGTCACCAGGCTGTATCTCATGAACCGTGATAGCTTGACAGTTGAAATGTTTACAGATTATGTATTTCTGTTGCCGCTATGACAACAAATACTAAAAACAGAAGTGTTAAGGAAGTTTTTAAACAGCTAGTACCAATTTGCCTTGATCATAGCACTTAATTGGTGCTTTTCAGTGACAAAAAACTACAAGGTATCTGTGATGTGAAAAATCTGACAAAGTCCGTTAGGCGAAGGTCGAAAAAGAGATTAAAAAAGAGGTATTATTGTATGGTAACTGATAGATCGGAGACAGGCAAGTGAAACGAGCGAAGCTTGGTTACACACTGGTTTATTAAAATAAACGTCAGAGGGAGCGTGCGGAATACGCACACATACGTAACAATCCTCCCCCTATACAAAATATTCTTAAAACTATATACTTAAGGATAATATAACAAAATGATAGGCACTCTATTCGAAGTATTGTTTGAAATTAATTAGGGGACGTTTGCGTAACGCATAAGGTACGTCTGCTCTTGTCGATCTCTGTGCCTCAGCTTCTATTGGCTGTTGGCTAGCCGGTCCCGGCTCTTGGTCTAAGGCTTCCTGGAACTCATCGTCTTCTGTGCAAATGTGAGTGTGTGCTGTCGATTCGACATCTATCTCTGCACTCCTCTCTTCATCCTCCTCCGGTGGTAATGAGACAGTCCGCTCATAAACTTCCTCTCTTCTTCGGCCATCAAATCTTTGTGGCTGTGGCGAGGGTGCCGTTGTTTCGGATTGTGGTGTTGGCGAGGTGAGTGGAGTCACGGCTGGTTGTGGAAGTGCTGGCGGTACGGGTGTGTGTAGCGGCGGAGGCGGCGGTGAGGCCGGCGGCGAGTGCGACGGCGGCGTGTACAATACCTCGGTTTCTGGTAAGTTTTTATTGTTTCCTTTTATTTTTACACTGTTTGTTCCTTTGTCAAGTTTTATTTGATTTATGTGCCTTTTTATACATTCTAAACTAATATTGTCTTTAACTACATACATAACCTTGCCTATTCTTTTTATAATAGTGCCTTTGCACCATTGATATGTTGTTTTGTTACTGTATTTTTTATAATAAACTTGATCGTTTACATTGATTTTCTTTGTTTTATTTCTTCCTTGAGTTTCATTTTGTATACACTGTTTTGTTTCAATTAGGTTAGATATGGTCGGTGACGTGAGTGATGGGAGTTTGGGATTTAGTAAGTCTAACCGCGATCTTAATTTACGGCCGTAAACCATTTCTGCGGGGGATAGACCGGTACTGGTATTTACCGAATTTCGATAGTTTAGTAAATACTCTTGTAACTTAATGTTAGTATTTCTGTCGTTCAGATTCATCATTAAACAAGATTTTATTCCTTTTTTTATTATCTTGACAAAAATTTCGGCCTGGCCATTACTCTCTGGGTTATATACTGGTGATGTCAAATGCAATATGCCATTTGACAAGCAAAATGACTCAAATTCTTGCGAACAAAAAGCTGTGCCGTTATCACTCACTAAGGTGTTAGGTATACCGAACCTCGACATAAAATCACATAACTTTGTTATCGCCGCAGCGGTGGTAGTATTTGTATTCATGCTATAAACCTCTACCCATTTAGTATGTGCATCGACTAGTACTAAATATGTCTTACCCTTGAATGGTCCGAGGTAGTCGATATGAATCCTGTAGAAGGGACAAGGCGGATATTCCCAGTGGGATAGCGGAACACGGGCCGGGGACGGCCGTAGCTGTACACATATATCACACGAACCTATTATATTTTCAATTGTCTGATCGATCCCCGGGAACCAGAACCTAGCTCGAGCTTCAGCTTTAGTTTTAACTATGCCTAAATGTGTTGTATGCAACTCTTTTAGTACTGCTTGCTGGAGATTTTCCGGTATTACCACCTTATGTCCCCTCATAACACAACCGTTCTCGTAAGATAGTTGTACTCGACAAAGATAATACGGTTTTAAACGAATATCGTTTACTTTCGGTGGCCAACCACTAATAATATAATGTATTACTTGTTTTAAAATAACATCACTTTTGGTTTCTTTACGTAATTGTTCTAACGTTAGCGGTAAACTACCATCTAATACAAAACAAATGTAAGTAGCCCGATCGCATGCTATCTCACTCTCACCGCACTGTTGTTCAGTGCATGTGCACCTTGTGATTGCACCGGGGCCGGCCGCGGCCGCGCGCGCAAGCTCGGCTGCCGATAACGAAGCTTCATCGTTCGGCGGGTGTGCACGAGATAAATAGTCTGCGCTGTTGTCGGCGCTACGTACATATTCTATTTTATAGTTATAGCTACTTAAAAATATTGCGTATCTTTGTAATCTGTTCGCGGACATTTCCGGTATGCCCTTATGCGGCCCGAAAATAGCTAGTAACGGTTTATGATCCGTTCGTAATATGAACGGTTCTGATCTACCATATAAATACTGGTGGAAACGACGTACCCCGTAAATTATAGCTGTAGCCTCCTTTTGAATTTGCGCATATCGTTTCTCGGCAGTGTTTAAAGTACGTGATACGTAGGATATGGGCCTTTCAATACCGTCTGTATCTACTTGTGATAAAATTGCACCCAGCCCAGTGGGAGATGCGTCTACTGTTAATATTATTTTTGCGCTCTGATTGTAGTGGGTTAATACTTTATCTGATGTCATTATCTCTTTAACTCGTTTGAAAGCGGTTTCATGAATTTCAGACCAGTTCCACTTACTATTTTTTTTTAATAATTCGTACAGTGGACTTAGTATTGTGGAAATGTTGGGTACGAAACACCTGTAATAGTTTATAAGACCTAAAAACGACTGTAACTGGACTACATTTTTCGGAATGGGAGCTTCCACCATTGCTTTAATTTTTTCGGGTGATTTTTTTAATCCGTCCTTTGCGATAATATACCCTAAGTATGTGATCTCGTCCTTGAAGAATTCACATTTTTCTTGCTGTAATGTTAAACCAGCACTCTGTAAGCGGTTTAACACTATAAAAAGTCTTTTTAAATGTTCTTGCCTATTTTTCCCGGTTATTAAAATATCATCAAGCATACATAATACGCCGTCTATCCCCGACAGTACCCCTTCCATAGCGCGTTGGAAAATTGCGGGTGCGCTGGCTAAACCGAACACTAACCGGGTATATTTGTATAGACCGCGATGGGTATTTATGCAAGTTAATGTTTGTGACTCGTCATCTAAACAAAATTGGTTATAGGCCATTGATAAATCCAGTTTTGTGAATTGTTGTCCCCCATGCAGTCTCGAAAATAACTCGTTAATAGTGGGTAGTGGGTACTGTTCGATAACTAAATGTTTATTCAATGTCACTGAATAATCAGCGCAAAGTCGTACTGACCCATTTTTTTTTAACACCGGTACTATCGGAGACGCGTACTCGGCATGTTCGACTGGTTTCAAAATACCTAAACTTACCAATCTATCTATTTCGCTCGCAACCTTTTCGCGTAAAGCGAATGCTACGGGGCGCGCTTTGTAAAAAATAGGTTTGGTATCATTCTTTAATGTTAAATTGATCTCATATTTATTGAATTTACCTAATCTGTCCGAAAACAAAACCGGGTATTTGAGTTGCAAATCCTTTAATAATATTGTATTTTCTTTGCAATAGTTAAATGGAATTAACTGTAATTTAAATAGTGATATGAAATCCCTACCTAAAAGCGGCGGGCCGCCGTCACGGACCACATACAGCAATATGACATGTGTTTGGTCTTGGTATGTCACAGGTAAACAAATAGTACCTAAACAAGTTATGTGATTTCCATTATATGACATTAACCGCTTGGTAGTGACTGATAACGGCACACCCTCAAAATGGGACAAATAATATTTTTCTGAAATTACAGTTACTGCGGATCCACTGTCCACTTCAAATTGCAACGGAATATTTTTGATAAAAACAGTTTCTACCATCGGTTCTCCCTGAACAGATCGGATAAAATACAGCTTACCGTCGTCGTCAGCGTCACCTTCACTCTCGTCACCGCCCACATCCACGTAATTCACTTTTGAACACATATTACGCAAATGCCCTTTTACGTGACACTTTTTACACTTATAATTAGCGAATCTGCACTCCGACGACTTGTGATTAGTATAACCACACACACTACATTTTTCACGCCTTCCGCCTGCACCGCCAACCTTACTTCCCTTCATTATCTTGAAGAGTTGACCGTCGGTGTTTGCGCTCGCGCCGGCAATGGCGGCCCGGGCGCAGCTCGCGTTCTCAGCTTGCTCCACGATCTCGGTCAGAGTGAGTTTGGTTAGGTCCTGCGAATACAGCTTTTCTTTCTCGGGCCCTGCTCGCATCCCCATGATAAATCTATCACGGAGTGTTTCTTCTATATTCAGGAACCCGCAGAATGCCGTTAGGCCACGTAGTCTGGCCGCCCATTGTGAGTGAGTTTCACCCGGTTGTTGAACCGCTGTGTAGAAATGATGACGCTCGGCAAATCCCACACGCTTTGGCGTGAAATGACGATCCAAAGACGATAAGATCTCTGTGTAGGGCACATTTTCTTCCAATTTCTTCGGCAAATTTAAATCCGCCGTCAACTTGTAAGTACCCTCCGTGAGTGCGCTTAAAAAGATCGCTTTCCTCTTGTTGCCCGTCGTATCCGTTGCATCGTTTATGTCGTTTGCAATAAAATATTGCATTAACTGATTACGATACGTGCTCCAGTTTTGTTGATTATGGTCAAAACTATTTAAAATGCCGAAATGAGACATCTTCCGTAACCAACAAAAAATAAAATAAAAAACGCGGGTAGGTAATCGTCGCCACTGATAGATCGGAGACAGGCAAGTGAAACGAGCGAAGCTTGGTTACACACTGGTTTATTAAAATAAACGTCAGAGGGAGCGTGCGGAATACGCACACATACGTAACAGTAACTTACTTTTCAAATACCGTGAAGATACTTTTCAAATAATTATCTACCACAGGCAGAACAAGAGTTAAAAGAAGAGTTGGAACGCATCCGTAACCTGAAAATCCAAGAGGACGTAGAGAGAGAGTACCGAAGGAAGGAGAGAGATGGAGCTATCAAGAGGAATAAGGATATGAAACAGCTCCATGAGGCTAGAGTGCAACAGGTAAGCTTGTGTTACAACAGCTTTAGGGCCTTGATAATCCGGACTCCCGCTTTGCCGGGCGGTAGGTATTGGTCATATATCAGCAGATGAACTTGTCACTAAAGACGGCAACATTTTTTGCAATGTGCAGCCCTCGGTAGAGTTCAAAAAATTACTATCATTGGAATGTTTGCATTCTAATACATTTTTTTTTATTAATTGATGAGTTAGAAGACTTTAAACTTCACCTAAAGCAGGTGTCTAGAATTTTGCTTGTGTTGAAAACATTCTTATAACAGCCGTTTTGGAGCTCTACGGTGGGTCTGCAATTATGCAGCCGACCGTACCTACCGCCTAATACCGCGCCACCGTGGTCCTTTGATAAAAAGGTCTTACAAAATGTGCTCTCGTTCCCGTTACGCGACTTTTTTGTGAATGTCGGTGTTCATCATTATCATTACATAGTATAAAACAAAGTTACTTTCCGATGTCTGTCCCTATGACTATGCTTAGATCTTTAAAACTACGCAACGGATTTTGATGCGGTTTTTTTTAATAGATAGAGTGTTTCAAGAGGACGGTTTATATGTATAATACATGCATAATATAGCCGTGCGAAGCCGGAGCGGGTCATCTATATTTTCATACCAATATGTAATATCGCTATTAACATTATTAATGATAATTGTACAGATAAACGACATCCACCGTATGATAGCCCGAGAGATATCTAAAGATGAACAGAGCTTCAACAACGCAGCGAGACAGAACGAAGAATTCATACGTAAGGAGAAAGAGGTAACTTTCAAATCCTACCCTAATCCTATTAATATTCAGTGGCGTAGCGTGCGTCACTGTCGCCAGGGGCGGAGTCATAATTTGCCGCCCTTTTCACGTCATAAAAATAAAAAAATTGTCATTTTTCCACCCTTGTGACGTCATAAATTTAATGATGTTGGTGTTTGTAAGAAAAAAACATAACGATATGAAAGAATTGAGCGAAAAATCTCGTGATTTACAACAATTGTATTGGGCGGGACAATTGTGCAATTGTATTGCACATTCAATATGTGCAAGTGGGTAAGAGTTAAGGTGAAAGGGTACCGACGCTTCCTCCATACAAACGTAGTCGACTGTTTCCTCCCTGGATAATGACACTAGCATAAAAATATTTTTGTTGCATAAAACCTTTAACTGCCATGACTATGCCCCTATGTCGTGGTTTTTTTTATTTTCTAATTATCATAGAATTTAAGCTTTAAAAAACAAAACATAGGGGCATGGTGATGGCAGATATAAGTTTTATGCTACAAAGATATTTGTGCTAGTGTCATTATCCAGGGAGGAAACAGTCGACTACGTTTGTATGGAGAGAGCCCCCGGTATAAATATCTTGAAAATTAAATTGTTTGACTGACCGTCAGTGACCGAATAATCTTTCTCAATTTTTCTACCCTCCTCATGGTCGCGCCCGGGGCGGTCCGCCCCTCCGCCCCCTCGCTACGCTACTGTTTATATTTAAATGCTATTAATCAATCTGAAATAGTACATTGCGATACAAGTGTGGAAAGTTGATCATTCCATAGAGGCGGTTTATGACGCGCGAGCGGAACGCGAGCGTGGCAAAAGCCGAGATGGAATGATCAATTCACACGTGTATCGTACGACGTTTTTTATCACAGTTGCGAATAAAAAAAAAGACTTGTTAAAATTTTAATAATAAAAAGTTTTTAAGAATTTTAGGTTATGTTTACTATTTTTTGTTAATTACACTCCCGAAAGGCTAGGCAAAAGACTTTTAACCTATACAGCGTCTGACATACAATATTTTTTTAGGGTTTTTTTCATTTGTTTTAGCGTCGGCGGTTAAAAACAGAATATATTAGTTCCGGGTTTCATTAAAAACAGAATATATAAAAAAAATATATTTATGTACCTAAAGAAAAAACAAAATAAAAACAAAACTCAATTTTTAATTATTTTCAAAGAAGTCATCACGTAATATTATCGTTCGCAGACTTTAGAGACAACCTTTTGAAAAGAAGAAAAAAGGTACCAACAAAGAGTTTTAAGCCAGCAAGGCTTAGAAACTCTTTGGATGGTACCTTTTTCTATACATCAAAACAGTATAACCCAGATAAAGGAGATCATTCATGTTTCTAACAAAAAATACCCACAAAAAAAAATGCCGGCCAGTAATAAAAATTATTTGTATCTCGTAGAGAATAACATTTTAAACAATGTTTACTAAGGCAACAAAGAGCTACGATCAAAAATCGTTGAGTTATTTTACATTGAAAACCCAAAAAATGCATTTTATAGGGATCCGTTTGACCACTTTTAAGATCCCACTATAACTTCTGAAAGGGTTATTGGATATACCTATGTATATAAATATAATAAAAACAGACAAAACTTATCCATTTACTACTTATTTTTATATTTTTTCTGTAGTAATATCTTAGAAGTGGTCAAACGGATCTCTACAAAATGCATTTTTTTGGGTTTTCAATGTAAAATAACTCAACGATGGTTCATCGTAGCTCTTTGTTGCCTTATTAAACATTATTTAAAATGTTATTCTCTACAAGATAGAAACATTTTTTTTTGTGGCCGGCACGTTAATTTTTGGGTACGATTTGAACGATGTCCTTAAGAATGTTTCATCTACTATATGTCATTAGCAGTAAGATACGTATTTGACATATCGGGATGACGTATTATTTTCCAACACTAGTTGGATTTTTTTTATCGCACGCGTGTATTACGTTGCATTATGAGCCTAAAAGCGGTTTAATAAGATCCACTTTATGAGCAACTGTGATAAAAAATAATTTATTTATTATTTTCTTCTTATTTTGTCACTAAACTCCTCTCTTTATGTCCTGAAATATTATGTTTATATTATAGGCAAATGAGAAACGCAAAGCAAGGATCGAGCAACATCGTCAGGAAATTATGAAACAGATTAACGATAAAGAACGTGCGAGGTATGTCATTTCTAACTAGCAGCATCCCGCGGTTTCACACGGGAATATCTGGATATACAAATAGCCTATGTTGCTCTCGCAAACACACTTAAGGTGAAAGGGTACCCGGCGCTCTCTCCATACAAACGTAGTCGACTGTTTCCTCCCTGGATAATGACACTAGCACTAATATTTTTGTTGCATCAAACCTGTAACTGCCACGACTATGCCCCTATTTTTTGTTTTTCATTTTCTAATTATTATTAACACAGAAATTAAGATTAAAAAAATAAATAGGGGCATGGATCACCATGCCCCTATTACCCCATGCCCATGCCCCATATTTATTTATTTTACCATCCATTATAAGTTTTATGCACCAAAAATATTTGCTCTAGTGTCATTATCCAGGGAGAAAACAGTCGACTACGTTTGTAATAGTTTGTATGGAGTAAGCCTCCGGTAGCCTTTCCTCTTAATTGGCGGTCGCGCGACCATACGGGGTGAAAGTGAGACTTGAGGGTGAAACCGTGGGGCGCAGTTTGTTTTGATATAAATTAGATACATTACCATTTAAATACGCCATGTTTACAATTTGAAGGGCTGAATTACGTGAGAAGATCCACAACGAAGGTGTCGCCTTACGTATGGAACAAGAACAGCAGGATAAATACGAGAGGAAGGTCATTAAGGAAAAGGTAAGTGATGGTATTATATGGACTTTTTTAGGGTTCGGTACCCAAAAGGTAAAAACGGGACTCCACTGTCCGTCCGTCTGTCTGTCACCAGACTGTATCTCATGAACCATGATAGCTAGACAGTTGAAACATTGATGATGTATTACATCTGCCGCTATAACAATAAATATACCTACAACAATTGCTTTGGGGTTTGGTGCTAATGCGGTGTATGCATATTTACAAAAAAAAAGTATATGACTACTATTCATCGTCTGGTCACCATAATACAAGCCTAGTTTAGGGCTAAATGGCGCTCTATACTGTACACAATCTATCTAAATAAAATTCTCGTGTCGCTGTGTTAGTTCCCAAACTCCTCCGAAGCGGCTGAACCGATTTGTATTGATATTTTTTGTATATTCGTTAGGTCTGAGAATTGAACAACATCTATTATTTATTTATTTTTTGTATATGGCAAAACAAAGTTTGCCGGGACAGCTAGTTATAAGTATACTAGCGACCCGCCCCGGCTTCGCACGGCTATATTATGCATGTGTTATACCTACATATAAACCTTCCTCTTGAATCACTCTATCTATTAAATAAACCGCATCAAAATTCGTTGCGTAGTTTTAAAGATTTAAGCATACAAAGGGATATAGGGACAGAGAAAACGACTTTGTTTTATACTATGTAGTGATTTACAAAAGAAAAGTATATAAGTAGTATATGAGTTGTCTAGCACCCATAACACAAGTGTAGTTACTTAGCTTGGGGCTAGATAGCGATGTGTGGAATGTCCTGCAATATTTATCAATATATTCTAACACAGGTGGCGGCCATGAGACAACAGAAAGTATCCGAGAAATATGTGAAAGAAGTGGAACAAACTCTTGGAAAACATGGATACCAGTGAACGGAGAGTCGGAGGGAGACATTTTGATATTTATTATACAATATTAAATACTACCATTGAATAGATATTATCTGGGAAGTTATTAAACATGATGCCTATCAGATACTAGTGTATCCAGTTTTCCAGATTGAATTTTTAACCCCCGACGCAAAAACGACGGGGTGTTATTATACCAAGTAGTAGGTACATTTAAATTGCGCACTTGCGTGAACAAAAAATTTATTTAATTAAATAAAAATTGCATTTGATTGAACAAAAATTGCATTTAATTGCATGTAATTGAACAAAAATTGCATTTAATTGAACAAAAATTGCATTTAATTGAACAAAATTACATTTAATGGGTCGAGCAAGGGGACCCACGACCTCCCATCAAGTGAGATTAGTTAGATCAATGCATGCCTAAAATTTGTTAGATTTAATAGATTAAAATTGCATTAAATTTTACAAAAATTGCACTTAATTGCGTGATTTAACAATAAAGATGCTTCATTAAATACTTGCTATAATTATTTGTTCTTTTATTGACGTGATAACGTCTAATAATACCGGCAATCGGCATCCACATAAAAGTGTGACGTCATATACGTTCCGTTATAGACAATGTTTTCTTAGGACGTTATCAATTATGGTCCGTAAACCGACTTTACAGACAACCAGTAGATTTTTTTTGACCTAACAGAAACGAAACGGTAATTCATTAATCTCATTTAATTCTAAATTACAAAGGGGTCATACAATAATTACTATAGTACATGTTCGGCCATAATCCTAATCCTAAAGTAATCTATAATATAAAAATGAATCGATAAATGTGTTGGCTAAGCGCAAAAAAGTTCTTATGAAAGAAAAAATAAGAAAATTGCGTAGAAAATTAAACGCGGGTGGAACCGCGGGGCGCAATTAGTAAAGCTATAAAATATCAGTCACACATTCAAACTAAAGATCTGAGCAAACAAGGGATCAACACAAGCCTAGTTGCATAGCTTCGGGCCAGGGGCCCTACCGCGGTAAGTGCGTCGGCTTCAAGCCGACGTCGATATCCCAAACAGCGGCTCACAATGGGCGGAAATTTGAGCTTGCCTTTCATAGAAATTTTGAAAAATTAAGTAGTTTTTCGTGTGTTTTAAGTATGCAGGATTGTCGGGGACATCAAAACATTCAAAAATAAGTGATTACGGTTAAATTATTTAAAAAAAAAAACAAAGACATGTTTTGTGGTGTTTTTTAAAAATAACATAACCAGAATCACTTATTTGTGAATGTTTTGATGTCCCCAATAATCCTGCATACTTAAAATACACGAAAAAAAAAAACAACTTAATTTTTTAAAACTCTTTTGAAAGGCAGGCTCAAAATTTCGCACAGTGTGGGGCGCGGATCGGCATAAGCCGACGCACTTACCGCGGTAGGGCCCCAGATCGCGCTATGTGAAGTCTCAAACAATATCAATTTTAAAAAAAATTGTTTGTGTGCATAAAACTTATGTATAATTTCTGTTTGATACAAAATTAAATGAGGCTTTCTTAATTAATAAAATAAACCAGTTCCATTTTGCTTCGATAGATGGTGCTGTGACAAATAAAACTGAAAGATGGTTGTTACAATTTAATGAAAAAACTGGTTGCCTGTAAAGTCGGTATACGGGCGAAAGTTTTACGTGACAACAACTGGGCTCGAGTGGAAGGGACGCGTGCCTTTCACTTTTTATGTCTGTCTCTCTCGCTCTTAGGCGGGCTAACCATGCCCGCGTGCCTCTCACTCGCTCTCATTGTGAGCGCATAACGTGAGCGGAGCGTAACGCAGTTTCTTGAAGTGTCACCCGGCAAACCAATTTATAAGACGTTGTCACGTCAAAAAAATCTAGGCAGATTACCAAAAAGCTAACAACGCCAAGGACCTGGCAGCTCACTGGAGTGGGCGGATCTGACCCTGCCTCATCAATACCCCCCTTTAATTTGTGCTATCGATACGAAGAAGAAGACCAAAAACTTATTTATTTTTCAAAAATAATACAAAAAATAAAATTTCTAACGTTTTACAAACACAAAAGTGAAGTTTTTATTCATTAGGGTTCAATGCAATGCATTAGGTACATATTATCACTTTGAAGCGTCTTAAAAATTAAGTTAGGTGTGTGCCAAACGATGGTTGTGTCGTTACAAATACGTTATAATTTGTAACAGATATAAGGACAAGATGTAACTAATATAACCTCTTTAATGATGTCACAAACTACTAGTGAAGGAGCGAAGCGAACAGAACTCTTTGCTCTTTACCTTCTTACGTAGAAGTTTGGATTAGCTACATCCAGCAGAATTGACCCATTTAGCAACTGAAATCCCGCGACCGTGAAAAACCTTGGCCAGAGACAATTTTTCATTAAACTAACGCCATCTATGAAGAGATTTGGAACTAAGTTTAAAAGAAAGAAAAACCCGCCTCAGTCAAAAGTCAATTTAATTGCTGGCAACATTGTTTATTATTTAATAGCCTTCTCACCAAGCTTCAGTACTTTATCCAGATTGTCTTTGAGTGTCTTCAGCTGTACGAGGACCTGGAAATGAGAACGTTTTGTTTAAATACAAGCACCGTCCAGCGGTTACACTTGCGTAAGTCCCGATCCCGTGGGAATATCTGGATAAAAAGTAGCCTATGGTACCCTTTTTTGACTTGATTTCGTCTAATAAATTGATGGAACACCTGCATTCACAAAAAAGTGTCATGGTAATAGTGTGTGACGTCATTGTCACGGTTTGGTTGTGTGACGTCATTGTGACGTTTTGATTGTGTGACGTCGTTTTAACGTTCCCGATGTGTGTCGTCATTGTCACGTTCCGGTGACGTCATGTCAACAATGACGTCACACAGCACGCAGCAATATAAAACAAACGAGATATTTGTTTCTGTATGTATTATCAAAAGATAATTATTCCAGCCACCATAACACAAGCCTAGTTGCTTAATTGGGGTCAGTTGGCGCCGTGAAAATATGTCCTGCAATATTTATTTACTAGTTGCGCCCCGCTGTTTCACCCGCCGCGTAATAAATTTCTACGCAATTCTCTAATTTTTTTCTCCTTAAGAACCTTCTCCTGACAATAACAAACATAACAAAAAAAAGAATTAGCGAAATCGGTTCAGCTGTTCTCGAGATTTGCGTTTAGCAACTCATTCAGCTATTCATTATAATATTTATTTTGTAGGGTAAAGTTGAATCTTTGGCTACTTTTTATCCTGTGGGCGAAACCATAACACAAGCCAAATTGCTTAGCTCGTGGCAAGATGACGCTGTATTAAATAAACATAATGTACCTTAGAGTTCATGAGATTGAATGGTATATAAGTATGCGATGGTGTCAACGCTTGCGGCTGGAGTGACAATGTGGTGCCATCTTGTAACATTATGTTGCAGTTCGCCACCTCTTCCTCTGTCGGTTGCATTCTGGACACAATAATAAAAAGAATTGACAGACCCAGTTGGCACAATGGTCACCATGCCGGACTGCCAAACACTGGGTTACGGGTTCGATTCCCGCCTCAGACAAGTATTTATGCTTCGATATTTGCCTGTGGTCTGGCTGTTTCTATGTATTATAAGTATATATTTACTAAACAAAAGTATATATAAGTAATATGTCCGTTGTTTAGCACCCATAACACAAGTCTAGTTACTTAGCTTGGGGCTAGATGGCGATGTGCGATATTTATTAATTAGACTTACAATTCGAAATACTTTATTCATTTGGATTCGCTTACATGAGATCACATTCAAACGTCTTAAAAACTAAGTTAGGATTTGTCCGCGGAAGCGACGGAACACCACGTCCTTCGGCCAGAAGATTTCATATAGTAATAAAGTAACATACCCGGTATATCCAGTAGCAACCATAACAGGTGACCCGGACATGGAGACGACCATTTCACCTTGACGCGGCCGACGGAGTATCGTCACTGGAGTGTCCGGGACGACCTGGAAACAAACCACCTCATTAATACAGCTCCTGAGGGCTTTGGTGCTATGAGTTGTTCACACTCGATTAATGTGATGAAATTCGCGGTTTAGGCTGCCTGTTTACTGGAGCGGAGCGGAGTTTTTACGCAATTCTATTGGTGGAAACACCGTTCCACTCCAGTGGCCAGGTAGCCTTAGTTGTCGACTACTCTGAGAGGAGAGGGTAGCATTAGGTCCTGGACAAGCATACTTATTTTTAAGAGCCTGTTGTGTCCCACTGCAGGGCAAAGGCCTCTCTACTCCCCTTCCACTGATCGCGATCTTGTGCGACGGATTGCCAATCCGTCATAATTTTGTCGATATCGTCTCGACACCTTTGAAAAAGATTACCTTTTCAATCTTTTTCCATTGGTGGGTGTCAAAAAAGTTGTTGATTTGGCCCAAAGTATACAAGTAACAAGTTAGAAATAAAGACACACGACAAACACAAGAAGGAAGAAACAAGTACAAGACATCCTGCAATATTTGGGTGTTGTCAATTACCTTAGGAGTGATAACAGGGTAGTTGAAGTTAGAGTTCTTGTTGTAAGCCGGGGTCTTGTATACGGAGCGCGAACGTCGGCGCTGTGTCGCCGTCCTGGAGGCGGTCGAGGGAGGCTTGCGGGTGCTCGCGTCGGCTGAGCGGGACCGGCGGGGTCGGCTGGATGACATCGGTGCTGATGGCACCGCTGGAATAATAATATAACATAATAATAAGGACATTCAACACATCGCCATCTAGCCCCAAGCTAAGTGACTAGACTTGTGTTATGGGTGATAGACAACGGATACTACTTATATACTTTTCTTTTGTAAAATACTTATAATACATAGAGACAATCAGACCACAGGTAAGCATAAATACATGTCTAAGGCGGGAATCGAACCCGCAACCCTGTGTTTGGCAGTCCGGCATGGTGACCATTGCGCCAACTGGGCCGTCGCTGTTAAAATTAGATGATGAGTACACTAAGGCGGTACAGACGACTGGCCGGTATCTAGGTGGTGTGGTGCATAAAATCTCGAATACAAAAATCACAAAGAATAATGGCAAAAATTCGAACAAAATTATTTGTTTGCAAGGAGGTTTCAAGAAAAGAAACAAAGAAAGGAGGTTTCATAGAAACTTCAAGAACCTAACCAGGTTCTTGAAGTTTCTATATATGTAATGGCTTCAGTTGCTATTGAAGAAAATGTAAAACCGGTGACTTTAAATGCTTATATCTTTTGTTTTAGCATCTAGTTCACGAAACACTATTAATTTCATTGTTATCTGGAAAACCGGTCAAGTGCAAGGCAGACTCGCGCACTATTATCATCACATAATAATAAAAAATAGATGGCGCTAGTGGTAAAAATACATGAATGAACATTTAATGAAGGGTAAATGACGGTTTATGGTTTACTAGCGACCCGCTCCGGCTTCGCACGGCTATATTATGCATGTATTATACATATAAACCTTCCTCTGTACATACTGTATACTTTTAAGTATTAAGTATCCAAAGAAAATAAAGATATTTGATTTGATTTGATTCTTGAATCACTCAATCTATTAAAAAAAACCGCATCAAAATCCGTTGCGTAGTTTTAAAGATCTAAGCATACAAAGGGACATAGGGACGGCGAAAAGTGACTTTATTTTATACTATGTAGTGATGATGACGTATTAAAAAAAACTACTAACTAGATCTCGTTCAAACCAGTTGTGGGTGGAAGTTTGCATTGTAATGTACTTATATCATTTATTTTTTTTAGTTTCATCATTCTCTTATTTTAGAAGTTACAGGGGGGGGACACTTTTCACCACTTTGGAAGTGTCTCTCGCGTAAACTATTCGGTTTAGAAAAAAATTATATTAGAAACCGCAATATCATTTTTGAAGACATATCCATAAATACCCCACACGTATGGGTTTGATGCAAAAAAAAATTAGTTTCAGTTCTGAGTATGGGGAACCCTAAAATTTATTGTTTTTTTTCTATTTTTGTGTGAAAATCTTAAGCCTGTAATCCTTGACCGTGGGAACTTCTGATAGAACACACACATTGATATTTTCTAGCCACACAGGTGCAACGCAGTATTAAAATTACGCACCCTGGAAACAAATAAATCTACTTTCGATGCATCGTACATTTTGTACAAGTTACATATTCATCAAGCGTTCGTCTTTGTAGGATGTTTATGAATATCATAGAAAACACGCAATGTATGTAGTATTTAACTTGTCACATCGCAAAACTGCAGTCCGGTAGTAAGTAGCTGGCGGGAAAGGGTAGGGTCAGAGTGTACGTTTTTTGGGTATTTTGTTTGATAACGAAATTGTCAATAAGTAAATGTTCTGTACTATAATAATTTTTATATGTATATATTTTTATAATAATAATTATGCGAAATAATTATTACATCCGTCTCTATATATTGAAAATTCACACATAAACGTTCGTATGTACCTATGTGCCCTACTAAGAAACAGGTTAAAACGTGTCGGTATCGGCATCATATATTATTATATAAATATTCAGGCAAAACACCTACCAATCTTTATAATATTCGATATAGTTGGGTAAAAAAATGAGTACATTATAGTTACTGGTTTGTCTTAAATCTTCCTTTATTTTTTTGGGATTTATAGTAATTTCCTTTTACTTTTCCCATGATTATTAAACTTGAATAAAAATAAGTTACGATATATAGGATTAAAATATAAAAATAAGCTACAATTTTAATACATCCTACCTACCTAAATCATACCTTTTCCATATTTTTATTTAATTTTTGACAGCTCAATAAATTCCTATTTTAATTTCTTTAGAGAAAACAAAAAAAAAAAAAAAAAGTCCTGCAAAAGGCAGGAACGTCAAATACTAGTTGAGTTTTTCTTTCCCGCAAATTGTTTGTAAAACATATCCAATTAGAGATCGAAATGTAAAGATCTTTGGACACAACCGGCATAGTAATTTAAAATGCCGCTGTGCAGTTTGACACCCATACCTATTGATAAAAGGCATTACAATAAAAAAATAATGTCTTTACACCAAACCTCTAAAACAGCTCAGAAACGGGATATTCAAATAAAAGCATTGTGACCAAGTATTTCTACAAGACGTATCACCGCGTCCTTTTCCGTGACACTTTTGAGGTTTGTTGTGTAGGCATAATTTTTTCGCTGTAATGCCCTCTATCGAAGGGTATGGGTCTCAAAGTGCACCGCGAACTTTTATAAAATCGTAGGATAAACGTTTCTTCAAATATCCCATTTCCGAGACGCTTTAGAGATTTGGTGTGAAGGCATTATTTGTTTGTTGTAATGCCCTATATCGAAAGGTAAAAAACCACAGTCCATGAAGTATTTAATTTTTTGTCTATGTTTGCCTGTCATAATTATGTCAAAAATTAAAATGAAATATAGAAACAGTTATTTCTTAGGTTAAAATAAATAATCAATATCACATTATAACCCGCGCGCAATGAGAATGGGATGGAACCTTGTCAAAGTAAATCGAAAATGACAGAAAAGTAGCGTTAGAAAAAAAGTTCTGAATAATAATTAGGTATAAATTAGTTATTTGCACGGTCATAGTGTCGCGGATTTGAAACAGACCCATTGATTTAAAGAAAAATTATTATTGTCTGTGGTAGATTGTCTATGGAGCAATGGCGATTTCATTTAAAAAAATGTTTTCTCCAAAATTATAAATAAAACGAGCACATAAGGACTGTGCTTATTAAAGTGATTAAATAAACAAATAATAAATTCCGACCGTGGTTTGTGTTGTTATAAATTGTGGTTTGTTTTATTATAAATGCTAGATTTATGTAATTAATTATTGTGTGATTATTTTAGTGATTTAGTGATAATGAGTGGAAAATGGGGTAAAACTTTGAATAGTCAACCACCTCAAATAGTTCTGGCAGTCGATAGATATTTCGATCAGGAACGAAGTCGGTTTTTCTAACGCATTGAAAATGATGACATAGTTGGCTGTGGATCACGAATCTAGTAATTCGGGAATTACATTGTCAAGAGATCTTTTTGACGAACATATGGGTTTGTTCAAAAATACAAAAAAAAAAACAGCGCACTCCGGGAGTGCAGGCAGAAGTGAAAACTGTATATCTGTGTAAAATCTCATCTGTCGAAATCTCATCTGTCGCGAGAACGGCTGAAAATGCTCACTCGTGTATCAGTGATGGCGGTAGCGTGCGACGCGAACTGCGTACGGCAGCTCGCTGCGAACCTGCACCATCCACCGAGAGATGTCGCTGTTATCACTGTTGTACAGAAGTGAGTATCGTAGTTCGGCCGTTTGCACAGAGATGGCGCTGTTTTCAATATTGCATAGTAGTAGAAGCAGCACAATAACTGTTAAAATCTCATCTGTCAAAATCTCATCTGTCGCGAGAACGGCAGAAAATGCTCACCCACAAAAGTGCCCAACGCGCCATAAGAAGTTTTCACTTCAATAACCGAACGAGCAACAAGCATATCTAAAACACGGTGTCACGCATCCGAGGTGAGGGAACTTTGGCTGCATCAACTTCATTTTTTTCAGAAAGCGATACTTCTGAAGAAAGTCAAAGCTCTGATGATGATTCCCATGAAGCACATATGAGTGGCATTGGGGAATAATAATTGGAATAACTAAAAAAAATATTCCTAAACATTATTATTGAAAGTATTACAACCATGAAACATTTTTGTGTATTTTTAACAGACTTCAAAAAAAGGCGGTTCTCAGTTTGACCCGTATATGTGTCAGTATGTATGTTTGTCCATGAAGTCTTCACATACAGTAGAAATGCCTAATACTATATATGTAGCTACACTAAATATGAATAAATAAAAAATAACTAATTACAACAAAACGAATTACCCATTATTCAGAACTTTTATGCTAACGCTACTTGAAGACGACCCAGTTGGCACAATGGTCACCATGCCGGACTGCCACACAGGTACGATTCCCGCCTCAGACAAGTATTTATGCTTAAATATTTGTCTGTGGTCTGGTTATTTCTATGTATTATAAGTATATATTTACAAATTTTTATAAGTAGGTAGGTATTTGCTGATTTTATAAAACAAAGGTCATTCAGACCAAAAACAGTAGATGAAACTTAAAAAATAAGTCAAATTTTAAGGTTACTGACCTCTCCGTGTAAGGAACAGCTGATTTTCAGGTAAACCTAACCTCAAAATTTTCGAAAAAAAGTTCGAATTTCTAAAAGTCGTAGAACAAAAGTTGTTGGTTTGGGTGCACAGAAGTAGCCCTCAACGGCTTGCTAGTATAATTTCCAATAACCCAGTATATGTAGTATATCAGTTGGCTAGCACGCATAACACAAGTCTAGTTACTTAGCTTGGGGCTAGATGGCGATGTGTGGAATGTCCTGCAATATTTATTTATATATGTATTTATAAACTGTCATTTTCGATTTACTTTGACAAGGTTCCATCCTATTCTCATTGTGCGCGGCGGTAGTTTCGACTCCTTGCTCGAAGAATAGGTACAATTACAAATTAGTTGTCGTGTGCAACACTCGCACCCCACCCTTATGCCAGGTCAAACAATAAATGTCGGGAAACAAATGGACGTGCTCTCACCTTGAATACTGAGATGACACTGTCACTTTTGCGCGCCGCGACATCTAATATAAAGCGAAATGTCACGAGCTACGGCTTCATACTAAAATGTATGGGCAGCGAGGAATGATTTTAACCAAAAAAAATATCTATGTTTCGGCATTGATTATTATTATTTGGTTTCAATAAGTAAAAAACTGCAATAATGAATGCATTCTCTATACTTTTGTCTCACAATTTAACCAAAAATATTTTCAAATATAACAACGAAGTAGCACAGATACTTAAAATAGAAAAGGTCGATTTCGATGTTTTTCATCAAAGTTATTCATTGTTTTTTCAAAAACTATGGATTATTTTCAAAATATCTGATAGTGAAACTGTAGACTCATCTAATAAGCTATCGAGAATTCTTTTTAGTGTCTTACAATGCAGGGAGTTCTTCAATATTTTTAAAATAGTAAATGACGTTTTTAGGGACTCGCCTCTTAATGCAGTTGACAGAATAGGTACATCTACTTACCCAGTTTCAACAGTATAGTTCTTATAGTTTCGGAAAAAAATGGCTGTGACATACGGCAGACAGACAGACATGACGAATCTATAAGGGTTCCGTTTTTTGGCATTTGGCTACGGAACCCTAAAAAAGAAAGAATTTTATCACATTTTTTCTATTTGTATATAGGTATGCTCAAAGTGCCATGCCATCATTCTTCCCGCCTTCGAAACGCTAAAAGTACCGCCTCAGCGTGCTCAGCGCTTTAGACTTTTTCCAATTTCTATTTTTTTCGTTTTTATCTTGGTTACTTATATGCGGCTTAAAATGAACAAGAAAAGTGCACAAGCTAGCCTATAGCGTATTAAACATAAACTTACCGAATTGTTTCTTGGTCCCGCGCTCCCCGGAGCCCTGTGACGAGTTCTCCGTGAGGTAGCCTGCCCCGAGAAGCACCCAAGTTAGTGGAAAATTATGTATGTTTGTAACTTATGTTAGTTTTTTATGTTATTTTGAGATGAGAGGATGAAATTAGATTTATACAATGAAGGGTATGCTACATGTATGTGCTGGAAGTTCTCTCTTTTTTTGATTTGATAATAATAATGACGACAGGGCCTATAGTTTGCCTTCCTGGCTGATAAATTAGCAAAGAGCTAGTTTGGACACGCTACTGCCAGTAGCGAATCAATTACGTCTTGGGCTACGTAAAGGGCTGTCGCGGCGCTACTTCATCGTCTTTTAGACGTAGGTGATAATACAATGATATAAAAATTTAAAAAAAAAAATGAGATTATATCCTAAATTAGTTTCATTACGAGTTCAAGTTGCGAAAACCTTAGAAAATACTAACTTTAAGAGTTCCGTACCTCAAAATGTAAAAAAATAAACTATACACCCAATAAACCCTATCCCTCTTATTACAAAAAAACTGCAAAACCATAGTTTAAACCTGTACTAAAAGATCTAGGTTTTTGTGTTAGTTTTGGTTTAAAATTGATTCTTATTACAAAAAGTAAATAGACCAAGGACCAGAAAATCCCTGGTTTTAGTCGCAACCATAGACAATAGATAGCAAACTCGAAACAAACCATTCTTTTGTTCGTTCAGCGTTCGAAACACCGTTCCTTTTCACAAAATGGTGGTAAGTGAGTAAATATTAAAAACTTATTTAAGAAATCGAATACTAAAGTGATAAAAATATAAATTGTGTGTTCAATTATTGTGAAATAGTGTGACTTGTATTTGTTATTCTATGTTCGCGATTACGTTGTTGTATTTAAATTCATCAATTTATGTAGCGTATATCGGAACGCGGCTCGAGTTAAGCCTTTAAGCCTTTTGCCTGCCCCTTTAGAAGTATAAAAAAAAAAATTAAGTAAACATGAAAATAACCTAAATTTCTCAAAAACATAAGAAAACGTAGTGATTATATCCTCTTTGAACATAAGTACGTACTAAAAATATTTACTTATTTATGTTTTTAGTAGGTTTACGTAATATGTTGTTAAAATCTGTGAAAATTTCAACTCTCTAGTTATCACGGTTCTTGAGATAGAGCTTGGTGACGGACAGAAGACGGACGGATAGCGAAGTCTTAGTAAGAGGGCCCCGTTTTTACCCTTTGGGTATGGTACCCTAAAAAGGAGCGAGAATTGGAGTAACGAGGAAAAGGTGAACGTCAGAATTTAATTTTTTGAGGTTAGAAACTTCGTACTAAGTTAGTTAAACTAGGGTGCTCGGCAGTTTATCTTTGACAGGACAGACAAACCTGGTTTTAGCGGTAAACTTCTTTTTGTAATAACGTTTATCTAAGTCCATGGTTTTAATCTCACTAAAACGTAGTTTAATTTTTAGACTTCGTTTTGGAATAAGGGGGTATAAGATCACTTGTTTATCAATTTACATTCGAAAATTACATTTAAGAGTTTCAAAGACTAAAACGTGTGTGGAAACGGATGAGGGAGACCTTTGCCCTGCAGTGGGACAACATAGGTTAAAAAAAAAAAAAAAAAAAAAAAAAAAAAAAAAAAAAAAAAAAAACAAGTTTTAATAGTTGGACAATTAAGTTCTTGAAGTTCAAGTTCATTTTGATTTTTAACTGGGTCTTACAAAAAAAATTTAAGGTTTATCCATCAAGATGTCTTAAAAAACAAAGACGGACAACCAAGAAATGATAGTCACTTGGATAAGGGTCCCTCTAAGTAAGAAATCACTTTTGGAAAAGAAATATTATTAAAATTGTGAAACTAATAAGGAATGTACATGAAAAAGAACTGATAATGGATCTAGAAGATGTAAAAATGAAATGTATTTAACAATAAGTTGCAGAAATATAAATATAAGTTATAGCGTACCATCGTCATGGGATGCAGATCGACTCGAATGCCTCGTCGTCCGGTTGTGTGTCGCTTCTTTAAGCAGTATCTCTGATTTCTAAACAAAAAATAACATAATATACTTTATTACAGGGTTATTGGATTCCAATACAAAAACATGCAGGGTTTAGTTTTCTACATCAAAACAAACAACTTTTGTGCTACGACTTTTTTTAAACGTAATAAATATCCCAAAAAAAAATTTTAAGCGTTTCTATTACCGTCTGGCCATTACTTTTCAATATCTATGCGGCAAGAGCGCGAGCGCAGTCGTCGGCGCGTGCGCACTGCCCGCGTACCTTATTTTTTAGTATGAGATAAAATTTAATGAATGGACAAAAATCGAAGAATAAAAGTCTGAATTCGTTTTGATGTGAAGAATTACCCTCTGCAGGTTTTTGTATTGGAATCCAATACTGTATAAATTGCAATTAATTGCTTGCAATAGGCTTTGCTTGCATTCGTAAATGTGTTCAGGGCTTTGTTTCGCATGCTCTTTGGGTCCAACAACTTTAATTACCATAATAAAATCATCTAAATATTTTAAATATACTCGTACATAACTCATCGCAATCGGTCCAGTAGGTTTTGCGTGAAGGAGTAACAAATACACACACACACAAATTTTACATTTATAACATTAGTAGGATACAGATCCCAGGAGCCATGGGTCCCACAGACCTGGCAGATGTGACTACCAGTGGTTGCAACAACCACACCCAACAAACATCTTCAAGGGCCCCTCGAAGATGTTTGTTGGGTGCGGTTGTTGCTACCAGAAGAAGAACAGCCGATAGTAGTAGTGCTAATTGATAGTAGGATAAAGAAAATGAACTCATTATAGTTACCAACTCTCCGATGGTTCTCTGCAGATATCCTGTAGTAGATAACGATCCTAGCCATATTTTGAATGCAATATCTATGTTTCTTATTTCCATTTCAGCGAGCTTATCTACCTTCATCTTTTGGTCTTTTACTGAAACAAAGAATAAATAATATATATTATTAGGTAGGTATATAAATGAAAATATTTTGTAAGGAAAAATGCGAGGTCTCCAAAAAGAGGCTTGAAATAAAATCCTATCTAGGCTACTTTGTATCCCGATATTTCCACGAGATCGGAGCTTACGTGGGTAAAACCGCGGAGTCAGCTAGTCAAAATAAATAAAGTCTACCAAGTTGGATCTGCCTGTCTTGTGGGAATAACAGGATAAAGGGGGCCTATATGATATTCCGGGACTCCAGCTATCTACATACCAAGTTTCAATGCAATCGGTTCAGTTGTTTTTGAAAAACAGTTCATTCAGAATTTCAAAGGAGTTAGCATCTAGTTATCACGTATATTGTTTTGGAGTTAATTTAACCCATTTTCTAGAACGTAGCAGCGTAAGTAAAGGTTTAGTATGAAGGGAAATAATATTAGAATATAGATTGGTGAATCAATTAGGTATTAATTGTAACAGGTTTACATACTAAATTTATTTAATTTCTTCGTCTCATCGTCTTCAGTTTGGCTCTTTTCTGGTTTCTTGGTTGGCCGTTTTGTTCGCGGCATTTTCGTAGCTTATCACAATTATTGTTACAGTTATAATATTGTATGAGATCTCTTAAACAAACACTATTAATATTATAAAACAAGAGAATTCAATTATAGGTACGTTCAAGACACAAATTATCAAATTACAAACAAACGACCATTTTGAAAAAAACGTTTATTCTTTTTTTTTTTAGGAAATTTATTTATCTTGCGTTCGGATATTATTTATTAGTTACAAAGTATTTTATTAATAAATGCAACTATATTAGGTAGGTATTCTAGGTCCATGGTAGGTATGTATATAATTCTAAATAGGATCTGAGGCGATGGAACGTAGAATCATTTTCATTTTCTTTTCGGTCCGTCTGTTATTGATATTCTGTTTTTCTGTTATAATTTGTATCCGAATAAAATTTCGTTCAGAAACCGTATTCTTCCGTTTTATGATTTTTTATCTGTGTAATAATAACCACATTTTGTTTTTTCATCTGTGTTAAATCATGTACCGGAAGTAAATTGAAACACATTTTATTTTGGAAATACATCTTTTGGAAAGTATAGTTAACTGTTTACTCGATAATTATCTAAATATTTTTTAATACAATATTTTTGTACCATAAAATGTTTTATTTTGAGACCCTTGTTTTAAAAAGCAATAACTTGATTTGGCAGTGCTTTGTTTATGATGAATAGAGAATGGCGGACTTTGTTATTCTGGGATATTTGTTCGCGTTTTTGTTGATAAATGTTCAGTGTGGTGAGTGAATAAGTGCACAAACATTTAAATTAATATAGTTTCTACGTATCCCACGTGTTATTGGAAACCCTTCTAGATGCAATTGCCTGTTACAAGTGAATTATTTGAAGCCTACATTCCAAGTCTCAAAAGCTCATAATTCTTACAAATCTCATTACTTTTCTACGATTTACCATACATAAAAGCTCTCTTTTATCATTTTGAATATCTCAATCCCTTCAATAACTCCGTAGAACCTTTCAAAAACGAGATTATAACGTGGAAACATCGTGGAAAGTAGCACAGTTGTCACACTGAGCTTACAACTTCCAAAACAAGTAAAATCTCAAGAAACGATGCCACCAAATCCTATTTTCTGTATATTTAGCTTTTCGCCAGCGTTCAAAAGACTACTTCTACCTAGTTTTTATCAGTTTAACTGCTGAAATGTACCTAGAGAATAAAAAAAACGTAGCTCCATCAGTGTCAACTAGTCTCAAGTTACAAGGTATGTTTTTATTGGTATATTTACAGCAGGGCTACCTGGTTTCGATGCTTACGATGATGACGACTCGTCCAGCACACCCGGGCCTCCGGAACAGCTCCTTGAAGACCCCATATCACTCGATAAGATGATGGTTCATCAACCGAGGTAAGATTTCAAATATTATTTACCCTTACTATATGACTAGGAGTGCGCCGTGATTTCACTTGCATAAGTCCCGTTCCCGTGGGAATATGAGGATAAAAGTAGACTATGTCTGTATGTGACTCCAAATGATTCAATGTATCTTTATACCAAGTTTCATCCAAATCGGTGAAGTCGTTTCGGAGCCTATTTTAATAAAAAATCACTACTCTTTGAAATATTAGTATAGACTTGCACCCCCTTATTCCAAAGCGAGGTTTAAGGATAGTCCAAGATGTGGATTTAAACCTTAAATAAATAAATATTGCAGGACATTCCGCACAACGCCATCTAGCCCCAAGCTAAGTAACTAGACTTGTGTTATTGGTGCTAGACAATGGATATACTACTTATATTACTTTTCTTTTGTAAATATATATCTATACTAATAATATAAAGCTGAAGAGTTTGTTTGTTTGTTTGAACGCGCTAATCTCAGAAACTACTGGTTCGAATTGAAAAATTATTTTTGTGTTGGATAGTCCATTTATCGAGGAAGGTTATAGGCTACTTTTTATCCCGATATTCCCACGGGATCGGGAGTTACGCGGGTGAAACCGCGGAGCGCTGCTAGTACATATAATACATAGAAACAACCAGACCACAGACAAATATCTAAGCATAAATACTTGGCTGAGGCGGGAATCGAACCCGCAACCCTGTGTTTGCCAGTCCGGCATGGTAACCATTGTGCCAACTGGGTCGTCAAAACGTGGGATAGTGTTTAGACTATAGTTCACGAGTAAATCTGTGTCTAAATCTAAGGTTTAAATTGACATCTCGGACTATCCTTAAACCTCGTTTTAGAATAAGGGGGCAGTGTTCTGAGATTTCAACTACTTTACTTGCAATGGTTCAATGTATCCACATACCAAGTTTCATCATATTCAGTCCAGTTGTTTCTACTACAAACAAATATTTATAAAATGCTTATAGGAACCAATAATCAAATAAATAAACTTTTTTTGTGCTGCTAAATGAATGCAGTAGGAAATTTCAAAAGAGGTAAGTTCCTGTATGTGCCTGTTTTAAAATACAAAATATTATCTAAGCTACTGTTTCAAAGTGTATTTATGAAAGGGAGATAGGTATTTGATTTAATATTAATTTAAAATACTTTTGTAATACTTATTGTAAATGTAACTTATACTTATTGTAAATGTATTTTTTTTTAATAATAAATTTTATTTTTTTTTCTCCACAAAAAAAACATTAATTACCTATTATGACACAAATTAAGTAATAAAAATTACAGATAATTGTTAGTTTATTTGTGGGAGAACTGGAGCCTAAACTAAGTAAGCCGAGGCCTGTATTTTAGGACTCCAATAAGTGCAATAATATTAAAACTTCTTTAAAATCTTGCAGATACAAATGCCACCAATGCGAGGGCTCAGAATGCGAGGAAGGGCCCCCAGAGAACTGTTCCAATGCATTATACTGCTACAAGTCCTCGGTACGGACGGCAGATGGAACGTTGGAGCAGACTAGAGGCTGTATCACTAGGTCTGATCAGTATCACTTCATGTGTCGCACTGCGAGGCATCCTGGGTGAGTTTTAACTACCTCTGTGATGCAGAAGGTTCCTGTCAACTGGCAGAAAAACCGCTCGGGGGTTTCTTCATACATTTTTAATATAGCGCCATCTATCTGCCAGTTGATGAAATTATTACTTACTTACATACGAACAGTGCAAGTTAAATAAAAGCTTGTAAAAAGAAAGAGGGTTGAATCTAATGCACGGAACCCTAGGCGCGCGAGGTTGACTCGCACTTGACCGATTTTTTATCTGTTATAGCAAACGTCACGCGGGTCTTCACAACGTGTGGTGCTGCCAAGGTTCTCTATGCAACGAGGGGTCCTTCCCCTCGCTGCCGGAGAGCGACGCGGCTAGGGCTCCGCTGGCGGCCCCGTGGCGGCTGTGGACCGCCGCTGCAGCTGCATTGTTGGCTATAGTGGTGCTTGCTGCCGGGGCTGTGTTCTTGTTGAGGAAGACTCACAGGTTATCTAATATATCACATAATATATTATAGGACATAGATGACCTTGTTGGCACAATGGTCACCATGCTGGACTGCCAACCACAGGGTTGTGGGTTCGATTCCCGTCACAGACATGCATTTATGCTTAGATATTTGTCTGTGGTCTGATTTCTAATAAGTATCACTATCACTTCACTACATAGTATAAAATAAAGTCGCTTTCTCTGTCCCTATGTCCCTTTGTATGCTTAAATCTTTAAAACTACGCAACGGATTTTGATGCGGTTTTTTTTAATAGATAGAGTGATTCAAGAGGAAGGTTTATATGTATATTATACATATAAACCTTCCTCTTGAATCATGCATAATATAGCCTTGCGAAGCCGGGAGGGTCGCTAGTCTATTTATAAAAGAAAAGCTAGCACCCATAACACAAGTCTAGTTACTAGCCTGGGGCTAGTTATTCAAACCAACACACGACATAGTATACACACAAATAAAAAACAATAAGAGATAGTTACAGAGAATAGTGAAACAATTACGAAACAATAGAACATAGTTACAGAGAATAGTAAATACAAACAAAAGACAGAATAAATAATAAGTATCTGAGAAGTCGTGTGTTGCCCGAATGGGTAAAGCCTCAGCATGTGCTGCAGATACGCACGCACATCTGCAGCGCTGGTCTTCCGGCCGCACCCTGTGTGTGACTAAAAAAAAAAGAAAACAAAAGTATATAAGTTTTCTATTTGTTGTCTGACCATCATAACACAAGACTATTTGCTTAAATATACTAGTGATTCTTACAGATTACGCGTGTCCCGTGCAGCGCTACATAAGTTGGGAGCTGATTCCAACTATTTTTCAAGCAATATGTACAACCCACAAGTCACCAATCCATATTATGAAGGTAAATCTTTTATATTAAGACTCTTCTATATTCTCTTTTGAGACTTTGAGTATTTTGAGCTACTTTGAGGGTATTTTTTCTGATCGAAATGAAATGTAATTAAAACAATGGTATTTACGATAATTGGCCTTCTGAACTTCTAGAAAATCAAATAATTGAAGTTATTACTCGGCAAACTTTCATTACTAGATGTCGCTGTGTACAACGCCCTACAATATATATTGTATATTTAGGTGGTGAAGGGTCCCAGCCCGGAGCCCTATCCCCAGGCGTGGTCGCCCCCGGAGACTCCACCCTCCGTGAATACTTAGACGTGGAAGCGACCTCGGGCTCCGGGTCCGGCCTGCCGCTGATGGTGCAACGGACGCTGGCGAGGCAGGTCGCGCTGCATCATTGTGTTGGGAAGGTAATATACTAACTGCATCATTCAGTTTCACTCGAGTAAGTCCCAATACCGTGGGAATATCGGGAGAAAATATTGAATTTAAAAATCTTCGTCTTTTATCTCCCACTAGCTGCGCTCCGCGGTTTCACCCGCGTAACTCCCGATCCCGTGGGAATATCAAAATATAAAGCCTATTGTCTTCCTCGATAAATGGACTATCAAACACAAAAAAAACTTTCAATTTGAACCAGTAGTTCCTGAGATTAGCGCGTTCAAACATACAAACTCTTCAGCTTTATAATATTAGTATAGACTAGCTGCGCTCCGCGGTTTCACCCGCGTCAGTCCCGATCCCGTGGGAATATCGGGATAAAAAGTAGCCTATTGCCTTCCTCGATAAATGGACTATCAAACACAAAAATATTTTTTCAATTCGAACCAGTAGTTCCTGAGATTAGCGCGTTCAAACAAACAAACTCTTCAGCTTTATAATATTAGTAGAGATAACTTTAGATAGCTGAACCGGTTTCGATCAAACATAGCAAAGAACACTTACAAATTATACTTTTTACTCATTACTTAATCTTCTCTACATATAAAATGCTTTGTCGTAACTGACTGACGGATCAACGCACAGCCTAAACCGCTGATCGTAGAGACCTGAAACTTGGAGGGTGTGTTCTTTGTATGACGTAGGCATCCGATAGGAAAGGATTTTCCGAAATTGTATCCCTTAGGGGGTGAAAAAGGGGGGCAAAGTTTGTATGGGACAACGATTCCTTGGTCCATTTTCGACTTTTACGCGGACGAAGTCGCGGGCAAAAGCTAGTAAGTATAATAATAAATAAATAAATATAAATATTGCAGGACATTCCACACATCGCCATCTAGCCCCAAGCTAAGTAACTACACTTGTGTTATGGGTGCTAGACAACTGATATACTACTTATATACTTTTCTTTTGTAAATATATACTTATAATACACAGAAACAACCAGACCACAGACAAATATCTAAGCATAAATACTTGTCTGTGGCGGGAATCGAACTCGCAACCCTGTGTTTGGCAGTCCGGCATGGTAACCATTGTGCCAACTGGGTCGTCAATAATAAAGTACCTATTACTGATTTTTTGTATAAATCAGATTAAAATATATTGTTCTACCCCCCAGGGTCGTTACGGTGAAGTATGGCGCGGCTCGTGGTACGCAGACTCCGTGGCCGTCAAGATATTCTTCTCAAGGGACGAGGCTTCTTGGAGACGGGAGACCGAGATCTATAGCACAGTGTTACTGAGGCACGATAACATACTGGCTTATGTTGGTAGTGATATGACCAGTCGGGCTAGCTGTACGCAGGTAAATATACTGCTTTTATACTCTACTAGCTGACCCGTGCCCACTTCGTTGGGCATAATGTTAATAAATTAAATTATCTATACTAATATTTAAAAAAAATACTTTTTGTAACTTAAATATAAAAGTTAGACATATGCTGTCGTTGACTTTTTTGTAGGCATTTTCAAGCTCCACATCTTTTCTCTAGAACTCAAAAATATATCTTTCATAGTTAAGGCAGCGTTCGTAAGAAACGCTTTCATTCGACCGTTTTTTCTCCGATTCACTTTGCAAAACGGACTACCACGTAAAAGCCTTTTTATTTTTCGGTTTTTTATATAACCTATGACACTCAGCAATAATGCGGCTTTCTATTGGTGAAAGAATTTTTAAAATCGGTTCAGTAGATCCCGAGATTACCCCTTACAATTTAACAAATATACAAACACACAAACTTCTTTATAATATTAGTAGGTATATATTTGTAAATCTTAGATCAAAAATATAAACAATGGTGTTATCAGAGTAAAAAATACATCAAGTTTTGGTAGTTTTTTTTTAGGGAAGTGGAAATTAGGTAAAAAAACAACTATGACCTCAATTTCTAAAAAATATGATTGCAAATAAAATTAATATGAAATATGATTGTTTATTTTGTATAATTTTTTTTTTAACAAAGTTGTTACAATATTCAAAGAATGGTAGTTTTTTTACACACTGGCAACAATTACAGCGGCTTTCGACCTTTACGAAATGGCGTTTCTGTCAATATTTGACATTTCTTTGTTTACATTTTTGATCTAAGTTTTACAAATAGAGTATAGGTCATTGCATACGTAACGGTATAAAACCTCGGACGGGACGGGAACGTGATGTGCATTGTTCATAGTGTTCGTGGACTTTATACATACGTAACGTGATCTTAATTTCTTGACAGCGTTTCATATAAAAACATCACGTTCCGTCCGGCACGGGAAAAATCACGTTACGTATGCAGCAACCTTAATCGATCACTTCTTCAAAGAGTAAGAAACATTAAGGTAGGGGTAAACACAAAAGATCCCATTGGGTCGAAGTGTTGCTGGCTATTTGTCAGCCCTCAAAATACAAGATAAGATGCCGCAACCTTCAGTTGGGGCCTTTTGCCACCCTCTTAGCTTGGTCGACAGTTTCCAAAGGAAAGAACTCAATATGGCTGGAGGCAACCGCGAGTTTCATCACGTTTTTTCCTGCACCATAATTAGCGCACATAAATATTGCGATAACAAATCTATAAAATCACTAGCTGCACCCCGCGGTTTTACCCGCGTTCGATTATTTTTTCATAAGAACCTCCAACTAACAATAACAAACATAAAAAAAAATGAATACGTGTACTTATGTACGCGCGTGAGAAATTATACGTCCGTCTGTCTGTCCGTCCGTCCGTCCTTCTGATATTTATTTTGCAGGCAGCTTCAACTTGTTACTTTAGTGTTACAGTGATGCGCACGCATCTGGAAATTTCACTCTCGAAGCTTCGACTTGTTTTTTTTTTGGTTACGAAGCTGCTTGTTTTACAGTGATACGCGCACAACTGAAAATTAGACTCATCATTTTTTCCTAACGCACCTAAAGAAGTATAACTTCAAAAAGAATCAGCGAAATTGGTTCAGCCGTTAACACGTGATGCGATGACAAAGGAAAAATTTAGTTGCAAGATTCCACCTGAACAAACTTACATACATACATTGAAAGTTAATAAAAGCTTTTAAATAGGGATTCATTTTTATATATTGAGATAGAAGATATAAATACATTGTTTTGTTCAGATCGGTCGTAAAATACGACCTGTAGAGCAGTACCAACAAACATACATACTAACAGAGGAAGCCAAAAGTCAAAGACCTTCACTCAGGACCACTTTCACTGTGACTTCAAAGTATGGACTACTTTGAAGTCACAGTGATAGTGGTCCTGAGTGAAGGTTTTTGACTTCTGGCTTCCTCTATTAGTATGCATGTTTGCTCTGCAGACAAAATATAAGCCGACAGGGTTTCACTTCAAAGGACCGCTGTGTCTGTGGGGCTCCGCTGAGAAGAAGTAGCTTAATTGTGTTATAATTGTTTCCAGTTATGGTTGATAACCCAGTACCACCCGCTGGGCTCTCTCTACGAACATCTCCAACGTGCTTCCTTGTCTCGACATCAGATGATGACGATGTGTCTCTCGACGCTCAACGGGTTGCTGCATCTACATACGGACATACACGGCACACAGGTATCATCAGGCAACAATATGACGACCCAGTTGGCACAATGGTCACCATGCCGGACAAATACAGGGTTGCGGGTTCGATTCCCGCCTCAGATATGTATCTATGCTTAGATATTTGTCTGCGGTCTGGTTGTTTCTATGTATCACTACATAGTATAAAATAAAGTCGCTTTCTCTGTCCCTATTTCCCTTTGTATGCTTAAATCTTTAAAACTACGCAACGGATTTTGATACGGTTTTTTTTTATAGATTGAGTGATTCAAGAGGAAGGTTTATTGTATAATACATGCATAATATAGCCGTGCGAAGCCGGGGGGGGGGGGGTCGCTAGTTATAAGTATTATATTAACAAAAGAAAAGTATACAGGTTGATTTTTTTACATGGGCCTTCATCCTAAACTGTAAGAGATAGCGAAAGAGGCTGAAAGGAGTTTTTGACAAAAACTACAACTCTGATTTCAAAAAGCCATTATTGCCAGGATTGGAAGAAATTAATTTTCAATAATATTATCATCCTATATTTTTGTATCAATCGATAGTGTTGCTGATAGACATTAATTCCTGAAACAAACATAGTATGGCAAATCAAAGGAAAGAGGTCCTTTTTTGTAGTTTTCTAGAATTTTCATCTTTCCGTCTGTGGCAACACTATCGATTGGTATTTATAAAAATATAGGATGATTATTTGTTTGCAAAATTAACAGGATCGATTCCTGCCTAGGGTAATGACTTTTTCAAAAATCTAATGATGCAATTTAAGTTTTTGTCAAAATCGGGCACGCAACTCCTTTTAGCATTTTTCGCTATCTCTTATAGTTTAGGATATAGCCCTGAAGGCTATAATAGTACATTGTTACCCTAGGTATGAAAGTCACTCATCAAGTCCCGAGACGGAGTTTGGCTAATAGTTCGAGGGACTAAATGAGTCTAAAAGAGTAATGAAAAAACATTTAAAATTCATCCTGTATATAGGGATATGTAAATAAGTAAAGTTAAACTAGTCTATACATTGTCTAAAACACATATCACAAGCTAGATGGCGCTATATCTCCCAATATTTCCACAGGGTAAACCAGCAATAGCCCATCGAGACATCAAATCCAAGAACATCCTGGTGAAAGTGAGCGGAGAGTGTTGCATCGCTGACCTCGGGCTCGCAGTCACCAGGCAGCATGTGGTGGATGGACAGCACTCGAGCACGAGGCAGGGGACCAAGCGGTATATGAGTCCGGAGATGTTAGATCAGAGGTGAGGCAACCTTACGCAAAGAATAATAGCATAAATTCAAACAAAAATTGACTTGTTTGCTAGGAGATTAGGTTGTTCAAGTTCCTATTTTGACGACCCAGTTGTCACAATGGTTGCGGGTTCGATTCCCGTCTCAGACAAGTATTTATGCTTAGATATTTGTCTGTGGTCTGCTTGTTTCTGTATTATAAGTATACTAGCGACCCACCCCGGTTCGCACGGCTATATTATGCATGTATTATACATATAAACCTTCCACTTAAATCACTCTATCTATTAAAAAAACCGCATCAAAATCCGTTGCGTAGTTTTAAAGATTTAAGCATACTAGGGATATAGGGACAGAGAAAGCGACTTTGTTTTATACTATGTAGTGATATTTACAAAAGAAAAGTATATCCGTTGTCTAGCACCCATAACACAAGTGTAGTTACTTAGCTTGGGGGCATGATGGCGATGTGCGGAATGTCCTGCAATATTTATTTATGTGTGATGGCGTCAGATTCTGATGAAGAAAATGAAAACCACGTGACTGTAAATGCTTATATCTTTTTCCACATTTCACGAAATACTATTAATTTCATTTTAATCTGGAAAACGTAGATTTATTTATATATTTGTGTATAGATCTGTTCACTCACGAAGGCGCGCCCCTCCAGGGTAAATTTTCTCGGTCTGCAACAAGATATCTTAATGTGTGTGTGAAGACTATCAGGAATAATAATAATAAATAAATATTGCAGGACATTCCACACATCGCCATCTAGCCCCAAGCTAAGTAACTAGACTTGTGTTATGGGTGCTAGACAACGGATATACTACTTATATACTTTTCTTTTGTAAATATATACTTAATATACATACAGACACCCAGACCACAGACAAAAATCTAAGCATAAATACTTGTCTGTGGCGGGAATCGAACCCGCAACCCTATGTTTGGCAGTCCGGCATGGTGACCATTGTGCCAACTGGGTCGTCGTATCAGTAGAGACAGCATACAACAGAGATAGAATTATATACAGATTATATTTACAACAACATTCAGAATTATATCCTAAGTTAGTCTATTATTCTTTGTCTATTAAAATGTCCTCTATGCAGTTCTCTATACTACTGGTATAAAAAGGACAGATTTGATTGTTTGTTTGCTCCGAAACTACTGGCCCGATTTAGATGAAGCTTGGTATGAGGATACATTGATTCATTGAGAGTGCAGGCTATTTTTTATCCCGATATTCGTACGGGATCTGGATTTACTGGCACACTGCTAGTATTTCATAAAAATTGGGAATTCTACTCAAAAACAGGTCAATAGATAAATATTAGTTCTATTGTCAATCTGAAAATCAATTCATTTGTTTATTTTCTTGTTATTTGTCACTATTATCAAGGTTTTTATAAAACCTTTAGAGCCACTAAAGGCTTAAGAAACCTTGATTATTTTACTTACCATAAATAGGGGTAAAAAAAATTTAAAATAAATAAATGAGGCGTTTTTTTACAAAAAAATTAACCTAAACATTATTACCTACTTATCTTAAACTAATTTATGAAACCTAAGTATACTTAATTATAATATTTCTGTTTTATGACAATTTTAATTTGAGAGTTGTAGGTATTTAATAAATAACATTATACATTGGGTAGGCACATGCCCAATAAAAGCAAAGTTAGGTAAAATGGAAGAGACCTCAGTTAAGCGGAAGACCAGCGCTGCAGATGTGCGTGCGTATCTGCAGCACATGCTGAGGTTTTACCCATTCGGGCAAAACACGACTTCTCAGATACTTATTATTTATTCTGTCTTTTGTTTGTATTTACTATTCTCTCACTATTCTTTCATTACATCATATTACTATTCTTTCACTATTCTCTGTAACTATCTCTTATTGTTTTGTTTATTTGTGTGTATACTATGTCGTGTGTTGGTTTGAATAAACTATATTCTATTCTATTCTAAGCTGTTTTTCAGTCTCTCCTTACTAAAAAAGAAAAAAGAAATGGTCTCTGCCTGTTTGCCTTACCTTATAACCCCCATTTACGGTAGTTATATTTATCTTCCAGTATGAACTCGGATTGCTTCGAATCGTACCTAAAATGCGATATATACGCGTTCGGACTGGTCCTGTGGGAGCTGTGTGCTCGTACACGGAACGTTGCAGGCGGAGTGGGTGAGGCCAGGCCTCCGTTCTGGCTGGTGGCTCCACACGACCCCAGCTTCGAGGACATGAGGAAGATTGTCTGTGTCGATGGTGATAGACCGGTGCCTCCTGATGATAATCATCCGGTGAGATTTATTTAAGATTAGCGAAAATACGAAGCACGACTGGCTCTGTGTGCAATATCATATTAGTACATTGCGATACAAGTGTGGTAAATTGATCATTGCATAGAGGCGGTTTATGACGCGCGAGGGGAACGACTGCCATTACTTCTGTTATTGAATGTTTATGCAAAATTTAAAGTAGATTGGACGAAGGAATCACGTTTTCCCATACTAATTTTGCCCCCCTTTTTCACAAGGGGTAGAATTTCGGAAAATCCTTTCTTATCGGATGTCTACGTCATACAAAGAACACACCCTCCAAGTTTCAGGTGTCTACGATCAACGGTTTAGGCTGTGCATTGATCCGTCAGTCAGGACAAAGCATTTTATATGTAATAAATTAAAGAGAAAGGTTACAGTCAGTGTAGGCACACCTTCTTCAATCATTTTTTGCCTTTTGTGACGCCTAATTTAATGGCTTATCCTTTGGTGCAAGAGACCCTAAAAGTACTTACCTACATCTTCAACATTATTACCATTTTAAAACGTAAACCCCACCTTCCACAGACGATGGTGTCAATGGTCTCGTTAATGCGCGAATGTTGGCACCAGAACCCGGCCGTCCGTCTCCCAGCTCTGCGTATCAAGAAGACGTTACTCAAGATTGCTGCCAACGATGACACAATACAGCTCAACGATGATAACGAGGTCTCCGTATAGTGGCAGCAGCACAGTTGGTTACACTGCGGGCTCATGGTCACACCAGTGTAACTACGGATCTTTGTTGGTACTTGTGGTGTGATTAACAGGAAATTCCAGTATATTTGCAATGGTAACTCTTCGCAGTTTGTTCCACTGCGGGCACCAGTGTAACTATGAGTAATTTTTGTTACCTGAGTGGTGTGACAGGAAATACCAGTATATTTGCAACTTGTTGTAACTCTTCACTGAAGTGTTGATCGTAAACTTTCCTATTCCAAAATGAGGTTTAAATATAGTCTGTAATTCAGATTTGAACTATGGTCTAAAATAATGTTTATTTTACACTTTTCTGAACTACTAAAACTAAGACTAAAAAAATTTGTCCTGAATCAGATTTAAACCATAGTCTAAAATAATGTATAATTTACACTATTTAATCTATGTCTAAATCTAATAGTTTAAATAGTCAAAGATTCGGATTTTAACGAAAAATAACGTTTATTTTAGATTCTTAAACCTCATTTTGGAAATAAGAGGAAAGTGCTCATCATGGCATCGTAAGTCTAACTAGCAACACTACGAGAAGTGTTTAACGTTTCACTAGAGTTCTAAAAGACTCTAGTGAAGCTATAAAAACTATTCTGATTTGTATATTGATAAAAGCTGATACATAACGTGAAATTTGACCATAGTGCCACCATCAAAATTTTACTGTACAAAATAAAATAATGTATTAAATGAAATACTCTAAAAAATATCTTATTTTTTATGGGTTTCGAAATAACGACTTCTCTTTACCTTAGCTATGATTTTACCAACCGAGCTTCGTGGAATTCTGTCCAAAATCAATTATTGAAGTGAAAACTTCTTTTAGCACGGTACGCATATTTTTAGATGAGATAAAATCTCTGAACTCGCGACACCGTTACGAGACGCAGCTACAGTATGTGCATATATGCATGTACATATAATTTGTAGTTGTTTAGTAAATAAGTTTTCTTTATTTTGTAAGCTAAAAGTTTTTTTTGTAAATTTTCACTTCTGTCGGCACTCCCGGAGTTTTTTTTTATTTATTAGGAATAATACAATTTGCATGAAATCATATTGAAATATCTTAAAAATTTAGTTAGGAAGTGTGCCGTATACGCGATGAAGTGGGAACTTCCTCCTTTTTTGAAGTCGGTTAGTAAAAAAGTCAAGTTTTTAGGGTTCCGTAGTTCTAACAAGGAACCCATATAGTTTTTTTGAAGTGAAAACTTCTTATGGCGCTTTGCCACTTTTGTGGGTGAGCATTTTCAGCCGTTCTCGCGACAGATGAGATTTTAACAGTTTTTTTTCATGTGGAAGCTCTAAAGTTTTTCTTATAGATCCTCCGAGCCTCAATTGTAATTGAAAAATCTTACCGTAATTTCGACTTGGTTTAGGTATGGTGGTTTGGTAAAGCGAAAGTCGTGGTTCAAAACCCACCGGGGATTTTTTTGGGAAAAATTTCAATTAAAGTATGTTTTCATTAAAAATATGAAATAAAAAACGAACTTTTAAGGTGGACGCAGATTGATCAGAGCCGAAAGAATCGAATTTTTGCCGTCCACGGGAAATGGTACCTTATAATAATAGAGATAAGGTACCTACATTTATATTTCCGATGACGTCATCAGTGTCGACCGCATCGTCAGAGGCGAAATATAAAAAATATAAATGGACCTTATGTCTATTAACCTCTCCTTTCGATACAAAAAATTTTCAAGGGCACTCGATTCGCGATATATTTATTCGCGAATCAATTTTATTCGCGGTTTCAGGTTACACTTCAATTAAATACCTATAAAAAAATACCTAAAACACCTATCGCAATTCTAAAAACAGCAATAGCTCACTTAATAATTTACCTATAGGCTGATGTAATTTATATTTGCTGATAACTAAAGATCAAATAACATAAACAAAAAACGGCAACGTAGACATTTTTTATTTGATACAAAGTTGTATACTAATAGTGTACCCTAATGTTCTGACTATAAAGCTTAGATTCGCAAAAAAACAGTTTTTGGCGCTGTCAGTTGTAACGGTCAAGTGGATGGCGGGAACTTCAACAACGATTTCTTAATTTTTTTGTCTATGTATCCGAATTTTTTAGTGTTGCAATGATTAGAAAAAATATTATACCAACGTTTAGACAGAAGTTGTTCAAACAAATGTAGACTCTAAAGTAATGTAAATACGGTTTTTAATAGTCCGCGCGCGCCGGCCCGCCGGCGGGCTCCTGATTTTGAGCGCGATTTCGGTTCTGCAAGTAGCGCGCCCGCCGGCGGGCTCCTGATTTTGGGAGGGTTTAATATAAGGTACCTTTTCCCATGGACGGCAAAAATTCGATTCTTTCGGCTTTGATCAGTCTGCGTCTACCTTTAGGAAGTACATAATGCTTATTTCGCGCTTACAAAGTTACTAAATAAAACTTTAGGTATAAAGCATAACTAAAGATTTACTTAGTAAAGTTTCTAAGTACGATGAAACTCTAAAATATTATAAACAAAATTGTCTTGTTAAGTTTTATGTTTAATGTGTTCTCTTTAAAAAAAATTGCGATGGTTTTCGAATTATCTGGTTTTCGTGACGAGTTATCAAGTTTTCGTAACGGTGACGAATGTCAGATAATTTGGAGACAATCTGATGAAGTGCCGAAAAGTATTTTTAATAGTTTGATGTAAATATTAGAATTTAAAATTAATGTAATTCTGTGGGGTTTTTTTTTTTCAAGTTACGGCTTCGTACGACTTGGGCATGCGTTACAGAAGATTGCGGGTTCGATCACCGCCTTACACAAGTATTTTTTTTATATTTGTTTTTTTTATTGTTTGGTTTTTTTGGTATTCAGTATTCTTTATTTGCTTAAAATGCAGGTACATAGTAAGTTGGTGTTTTAACATTTTTCAGAATTTTTTTTATTTTTTGGTATTTAAACAATGTGGTACAACAATGTTTTGTGTGTTGTACAAATAAAGTGTTTATCTATCTATCAATTTTTTTTTGTGTGTATATTTACAAAAGAAATGTATATAAAGTATTATATCCGTTATCTGGCCATCATAGCACAAGCCTGCTTAGCTTAGGGCTAAATGTCGACTATAGTGTCCTTTTATATTTATTTATTTAAAATAGATCGGTAGATAAATAATTTTATTGTACAGAGAAGTAATAAAATACATAAAAAAAATGGTTGTCTGTAAAGTCTGTTTACGGACTATAATTTTACGTGATAACGTCATAAGAAAACGATGATGGTAACCATAGCAACGATAATACGTTGCTATGGTTACCTTGTCAGTAACGCTCGTGTTCCCGTAACGTGAGCGTGACGTCACACTTTTTGTGAATGCCGGTGTTCGTCGATTTTTATGACATTATCAAGTCGTAAACAGTGCGCGAATATTATTTTTTTAATTAATTGGTCCTTTTGATTGGAACCCACGACCTTCACAATGAAACTCGAGGTATCTACGCATAGGCCAACACCGCTCATATACTTTACACTGGCTATTATACACAAATCATCCGAAGCCAAAACTAGAAAAAAAACCTACTAAGTTAAGCGCTAACCCTATTTGTATAAAATAGCTTTAAATCGTTAAATCGAGGCCTTTTCGTTGCCATATTATTTTGTATTTCTTAATATTTAAGCCGAAGTATACATTTTTTATAAAACTAATTATGCCCTGTTACTTGCGTTTAAAGTAGCTAATGTCTTCTATATTTTGGACTATTCATGTATTTTTTTACGAAATCGGCTCAGCCGTTTGACCTGGAACAAACTAATAAAAGGGTTGTAACATTCTGGCATATAACTGTCTTTTTTAACTGTGCGGCCATCTTTTAAACCTATGGTAAATTATCACTACATAGTATAATATAAAGTCACTTTTCGCCGTCCCTATGTCCCTTTGTGTGCTTAGATCTTTAAAACTACGCAACGGATTTCGATGCGGTTTTTTTTAATGGATAGAGTGATTCAAGAGGAAGGTTTATATGTATAATACATGCATAATATAGCCATGCAAATGCTATGGAAGTATTTTTCAAGGATAAATGTGTTTCCAAAAATTGCACCGCGAATTGAACTTTCTACTACCTGTATACAGGTGCTCTACCAATTGCGCCACACGGTCAAGTACGTCATTGGTGAAATAATGATGGCGTGGCAATATTTAAGCATTTACACAAATAGAAAAAATGAGATAAAATTCTCCGTTTTGCTAGATTACACATGAAATTGATAATATTTTATTAGCTTCAACAACCTAACCTCATTGCAAACAAGTTATTTTTATTCGAAATTTTCCCAATAACATTGATTACTTTACGAATACTACTTTAAGCATTTTTCCTTGAAATATCTATAGAAATTAAAAAAAAATGAGTAAGAAACTCGTATAATGGCAGGATTTCCTAATATGTGGCAAATAAATAAAAAAATCATAATTTTTTTAACATAAACAGGGAATCTGGACACTTACTAAGATTTGTTACATGGCGATTTTTGTATAAACGTTTTCTATACATTGTCATAGGTTTAAAAATGACTGAGCTAAAAAAGACACGATTACCTACTATACCAGTGTCAATACTAAAATGTTGAAACCTCTTATAATATATTTTGGTATTGCATAAAAGTCAAATAAAAAAATTGTGCTTTATTATTATGTGCCTTAGATTAATTTTACAAAATTTTCTAAAAAAAAATTGTTTTTTTTTTATAATTAGGATTATTGTTTTCTTAGTATTTTATGATTAGAATCTCTGCTAAGTAGAATGTTTTTTAAATATCTTTGAGTCTAAATGCAAGCCTAACCCATCCCCTTCATCTTTGAGGGCCATTTTTAGCAAAGATATATTGATTTTTAAAATCTAGACTTTTCCATATATTTTTGAGTCTAAAATGCAATCATAACCAACCAATGTCTTTCTAATTTTACAGCCACATGCAGCAAACCAATATCTTGATTTGTAAAATCTAGACTTTTCCATACATTTATGAAACAATTTATTAATTTAGGTAGATTGCTGCATCTTACGGATGATTTATTACATCATAAAATACATTAAAAAAATAATACTTGAATTATAAAATCAAAAGACAGTGACTTGGCACAATAAGGCCGCCTAAGCTTTCTGTCATGGAATTTTTGAGAATGATTTTAATATCTCTAAGTGTGAGTTTTGAACACTTTAAAATAAAATCATAATGTTGAAACTCGATTTTAGCTGCTTGTTTTTTTCTTACCATGTTTTTGAATCGAGATTTTACCATTTTGCTGAAAGTGGCTCAATAAATGGTGCAATTATGCTGTAATTGGTTCAAAAATTTAGTTTGAAATTGTGTCAAAAATGTATTTGATAGAGTTCATTAGTATACAGTTAACCAGATTTAATTAGGTCGAGCAATTTTACTTCATGAAGTAATTTAGTGTTTTTAGCAGTCTTGCTTACATTTAGACTAAAAGATCTTTACCTATATGACATTTCATGTTAACAAAGCTTGTTATGGCAGCTATATTTACTATTATATTTACTCCTTTAAAAATCGAATTCACAAAAATCCCTTCTTAGTCCTCGCCTATGTACAGTCACATTACAAATTAGCTGAACCCCACGTGACCCAGAGCTCACTCGCATATCTGTAAGGTTGTAAAGTAATGTTACCTGATTCTTTTTTTCTTCATCAATATACTTCACTATCACTTCACTACATGGTATAAAACAAAGTCGCTTTCTCTGTCCCTATATCTCTATGTATGCTTAAATTTTTAAAACTACGCAACGGATTTTGATGCAGTTTTTTTTAATAGATAGTAGAGTGATTCAAGAGGAAGGTTTATATGTATAACTAGCTTTTGCCCGCGACTTCGTCCGCGTAGAAGTCTAAAATGGACCATAGAATCGCGTTGTTGTTCCATACAAACTTTGCCCCCCCCCCTTTTCACCCCTTAAGGGGTAGAATTTCGGAAAATCCTTCCTTATCGGATGCCTAGGTTATACAAAGAACACACCCTCCAAGTTTCAGGTCTCTACGATCAACGGTTTAGGCTGTGCGTTGATCTGTCAGTCAGTCATTCAGGACAAAGGATTTTATAAGTATAGATATATGCATAATATAGCCGTGGGAAGCTGGGGCGGGTCGCTATACAATATAAAAAATAACAAAATAGGCAAATACAACATTTTAAAAGATGTGCGAGTGAGCACGTGGGGTTCAGCTAAACGGTATTCCGACTGTACTAAAAGGAACCCCCATGCGTAGTTTCAAACTCGTGGCTCCTTTAGTTTCAGAGATATCTTGAGTCTTTTTTGTATTGATTTTTTAATACGTACAAATTGCCATTATAGTGCATTTAATAAAAAAATATAACTTCATTTTTTTAAACAGCTTTCGAATTGGTTCAGGCGTTTTTACGTAACTTTAGTATATACAGGGTTATTGGGAGTTTGGGCTATTTCCGCGCACTTTAAAAATCAACTTTTGTTCTACGACTTTCGGAAATTCAAACATTTTTTCATAATTTTGAGGTTATTTTTAAGGTGAAAGGGTACCGACGCTCTCTCCATACAAACGTAGTCGACTGTTTCCTCCCTGGATAATGAGACTAGCACAAATATTTTTGTTGCATAAAACCTATAACTGACATGACTATGCCCCTATGTTTTTTTTTTCCATTTTCTAATTATAGAAATTAAGATTTAAAAAAAAAATTATAGGGGCATGGTCATGGCAGTTATAAGTTTTATGCAACAAAAATATTTGCTCTAGTTCACTATCCAGGGAGGAATATGCAACGAAATTTATGCAACAAAAATATTTGCTCTAGTTTCATTATCCCCCTTTTCTCTTAATCAGCTGTTACTTACACGGAGAGGTCATCAGCCTTGAGATTATACTATTTTTTAAGTATAATTTAACACTTAAACGACTGTTTCAAATGACCTTTATTAATAAAAATCTGCTGATTTGCAAATTAACGAAGAATACCAGAAAATATTCGAATTTTTAAAAATCGTAGTACAAAAGTTGATTGTTAAGGTGCAAAGAACCCTTAACGTGTTCTTTTATAATTACCAATAGCCCTGTATGATAAAATTTGCCATATAAATACTCATTCGATCGATTTAAAATGTAAATTACATTACTTTTGTCAAATATTGTGTTCATTGTTATAGTTTAGATATAAAATACTAGCATTACCTCGCGGTTTCACCCGCGTAACTCCCGATCCCGTAGAAATATCGGGATAAAAAGTACCCTATGACACTTCCAATGAATCAATGGATCCTCATACCAAGTTTCATCTAAATCGGTCCAGTAGTTTTGGAGTCTATTCAATGCAAACAAACAAATCTTTTGTCTTTATAATATTTGTATAGATATTTAAGGTTATATTTTAAGTTTTTCCGCTTTATATTGAAGCTGATTTAAAGCGCTTAATTCACTATAATATCCAGGCTGCAAAATAATAAACTGCAGCTAAATTAAATACCGAATACTGTAGGAAAAAGACTAGGAATACCCGCTAACTGCTCCGGCAATTTTTTCAATATAAAAATAATAATAAATTATCAATAGTTCTATCCAGACCGGAGGTTGTCCTTGGTTGCATTTTATAATGCAGACAGGGATAAACTCCGGTTTGATGTCCACATCATACTTTGGAATTAAACGTTGTTATTGTAAAGGGCCTCTACGTGTTGGCTTCAGCTCCATAGCCCCGTGATATGGGGCACATATATATATCTACAGTCTACAGTGTCCAAAAAAAAGCTTGTGACCCCTTTTTAGGTATGTCGGCTACATAATTGCAGCCCTCGGTAGAGTTCGAAAATTACTATTATTGGAATGCTTGTATTCTTATAATTTTTGTTTGATTGATTGATGAGTTAGAAGACTTAAAACTTCACCTAAAGCAGGTGTCTAGAAACTTGTTGAAAACATTCTTATAACAGACGTTTTGGAGCTCTACGGTGGATCTGCAATTATGCAGCCGACCGTACCTAATAAGCATTAATAAAAGCAGACGTATGGGCAGTAAATCTTAGTAATAGGGCCCCGTTTATACCCTTTAGCTACGGAACTCTAAAATTAGAAAATAAGGAAAAAGGGAAAGAGCGCTTTAGATCAATTTGAATTTGACTTACAAACGAAACCTGTGATTTTATTGAGAGAGAACTAGGTTCAAAATATCACTGCAACTATGTTCACAAAAACTCGAATGCCTAATTTTCTTTCGATAAAATGAAATGTTTAGATAAAGCTAAGAATAAAATCAGTTAATATTTAGTTTGGTATGTCAATTGTCTTATATCAAAAGATCTGGTATATATTTTTTACAAAACACCGTGTCAGGAATTGAACCTGCACTTATTGAACTAAAAATATTCAGATCTTTTGATGCAAGATTTCAGTCTTACTTTTTTATATAAAGTTATGAAATAAATGAATAGATGAATATTTATTTATGTCTGTCTTTTTAATAGTTTTTAATTTTGTTTGACGTCATGCAACTTGCTTTGCAATATTTCAAAGGTGTTGTTAAGGTATATTTCGACCCCATTTGCCCGCGAAGTTAAAAAAACTGTTTCATAAAAATTACCCAGTTACAAAATCATTATTTCGTGCAACGCACTTTTAGAACATATTTTTTTAACTACTTATTCTTTAAAACTATCCATTGACGCTTCACTAACAAAGTCGCTTTCTCTGTCCCTATATCCCTTTGTATGCTTAAATCTTTAAAACTACGCAACGGATTTTGATGCGATTTTTTTTAATAGATAGAGTGATTCAAGAGGAAGGTTTATATGTATAATACATGCATAATATAGCCGTGCGAAGCCGGAGCGGGTCGCTAGTTATTCATAAACGACACTTTAATTTAAATTTGGGTAGTATAATTTTTTTTCTAAAAACACGTTTCACAAAACAATGGTAGATTCGATTTCGACTAGGTGATTTTTGACGAATAATTAAAAAAATTGAGGGGAATTACTTTGACAAACATCAACTTAAAACTAAAAAAAAAATAGAAATAATAGAAAACCTCTTTGTTTAAAACATTTAATTATAAATTAATATATAAAAGCATACAAGACATTAACTTATGCTAGGAAATGCACAAATTGGTACGTCCCTTAAGTTCCTGACTTAATTTCTCTCTAAAACAGACTTCGGTTTAATACTTTAATATAATATCATATTTTTCATAAAATAATCCTCACTGAGAATTCCGTCATGATGCCTGACGCATTGCAGTGTGGTGCATAATTTCATTTGGTCCTTCCGGACACTTTGGTCTTCGAATTAAATCTAGCCTCTAGAATACAAGATATTAGAGCGCCTCTAAGGATAAGTTTACGACCGCAAAACATGCCCCAAACCCAGCTTTTTAAGACCGGGCGCATACGTAAGTTTTCCGCATGCGGGTTCTCGATACTTTAAATCTGGCTTAAAGCTGGCAATCGAAACGTACGTGCGTATTGTTTGCCGTCCGGAAAAACGCACTTGTGCGATAGTCAGAGCATTTTGTATGGATTTGAAGAATACGAGGACCCGAATGCGGGAAAACGTACGTATGCTCCCGACCTTTGTAGTCTTGTTTATACGGTCGCAACTTTTTCGTTAAGGACTCAACGCGACGCCATGACCGGATGGTGATGGTTGATGATATAAAAATTAGGATGATCATTATGATGCAGTTTGTTGATGATGGTCAGGCCACTTCGATAGGTCTTTTGGGGTTTGGGCTTGTGTTGAAGTGGCACAGGCGTTGCGTGGAGTGTTTTCTCGTGTTTAGTCGTGGTGGTCATCAGGCGCCAGTTCTTCCAAGTCTTCTTGGTCAAATTCTGTATCTTCCTCCGTAGTGGCTTCCTGGTATTGTTGGTATTCCGAGACCAGGTCGTTGACGTTGCTCTCCGCTTCGTTGAACTCCATCTCGTCCATACCCTCGCCGGTGTACCAATGCAAGAACGCTTTACGCCTGAACATGGCCGTGAACTGCTCCGATATTCTTTTGAATAGTTCTTGGATGGCCGTAGTGTTACCGATGAACGTCGAAGACATCTTAAACCCTTTAGGAGGAATATCGCACACAGCGGTCTTCACGTTATTCGGGATCCATTCAACGAAGAAACTGCTGTTCTTGTTCTGAATGGATAGCATCTGTTCGTCGACTTCCTTCATGGACATGCGTCCACGGAAGATGGCGGCGACCGTGAGGTAGCGGCCGTGGCGCGGGTCGCATGCTGCCATCATGTTCTTGGCGTCGAACATCTGTTGGGTGAGTTCTGGTACGGTGAGAGCACGGTACTGCTGGCTGCCGCGAGACGTTAGGGGAGCGAAGCCGGGCATGAAGAAGTGGAGACGCGGGAAGGGTACCATGTTGACGGCGAGCTTCCTCAAATCGGCGTTTAGTTGACCAGGGAACCGCAGGCAGGTGGTGACACCGGACATAGTAGCAGAGACCAGATGATTCAGGTCCCCGTAGGTCGGGTTTGGTACCTTGAGGGTTCTGTAGCAAATATCGTAGAGAGCTTCATTGTCTATGCAGTAAGTCTCATCTGTATTCTCAACCAGCTGATGAATGGATAGAACAGCGTTGTATGGTTCGACAACGGTGTCTGACACTTTAGGGGAGGGGACTACAGAGTATGTGTTCATTATTCTGTCGGGGTATTCTTCTCTGATCTTTGAGATAAGGAGTGTTCCCATACCGGAGCCGGTACCGCCGCCGAGAGAGTGTGTGAGTTGGAATCCTTGAAGACAGTCACAATTCTCGCATTCTTTCCTAACGACGTCTAGTACAGCGTCGACGAGTTCGGCGCCCTCGGTGTAGTGCCCCTTGGCCCAGTTGTTGCCGGCGCCGGACTGGCCGAATACGAAGTTGTCGGGTCGGAAGAGTTGGCCGTAGACGCCGGAGCGGACGGCGTCCATGGTGCCGGGCTCCAAGTCGAGGAGGATGGCGCGGGGCACATACTTGCCGCCGTTCTCCTTCGTCGCAACTGGAACAATAACAACACATCATTAGGCATCTTAATGTAAAAGCAGCTTCTTCTTTTGGATTTTGTACCAGTAAATCTACAGTTTTTACACCCTCAGCTTATTCGACCATGTCCAGAGGAGAGAACTCGCCAATACGTCTGGGGACAACTGAGCAGCGGGTTTCATTACGTTGTTTTTCTTCACCGTACGAGCAATGTAAATTACCGCACATAATCCATTGGTCTATGGTGGAATTCGAACCCACGACCTTCAGAAAAAGAGTCGAAGTAGCCGAAATCGCTCTTAATAATATAAATAAGTACATAATTCTGAATTATGATTTAATGGTAGGTTAGTCTTCACTACATAGTATAAAATAAAGTCACTTTTCGCCGTCCCTATGTCCCTATGTATGCTTCGATCTAAACTACGCAACGGATTTTGATGCGGTTTTTTTTAAAAGATAGAGTGATGAAAGAGGAAGGTTTTTAGATACCTATAATACATGCATAATACAGCCGTGCGAAGCCGGGGCGGGTCGCTAGTAAATTGATAAGATGAAACCTTGCACTCAATAAAAGCTCTCATTATTCGAAGATATATTAAAGGAACGCATCAAGTAGGTATCGCGGCTTCACAGACGGCGGTGGCCGATGCGAGTTCAACGAACCGTTTATCTGTTTTTTGAACTTGGCACGAGTAGGTATTTCTAACAATTGCACAATACATCGTTCGAACAAGTGCAATTTGATTGAGAACGTTAAATTCGGTAGAACTAGATGTCGCTACTGATGCTGGACAGGGTTTTTTACGCAGACCTTACTAATCTCCGGTGTTTAGATTCGGTTAGCGCTATGCTGGTTATCTGTGGCGCCATGTCTCATGGACAAAGAATGATCAACTTTCGAGCCAAAGCGTGTAAAATCACTACGTTTCCTGCAACGAGTACTTACCTACTTATTTTCTTGTACACAGGTAATTAGTGTCCATGTCAAAGAAGTTAATGGGAAAGGCAAAAGGATCTTAGTGAAAGGGTACCTGCGCGCTCTCCATACAAACGTAGTCGACTGTTTCCTCCCTGGATAATGACACTAGCACAAATATTTTTGTGCCATAAAACCTATTACTGCCATGACTATGCCCCTATGTTTTGTTTTTTTTAATATTCTAATTATCATAAAAATTAAAATTAAAAAAATTAAATAATTACAAAAAAACAAAAAATAGGGGCATGGTCATGGCAGTTCTACGTTTTATGCACCAAAAATATTTGCTCTAGTGTCATTATCCAGGGAGAAAACAGTCGACTACGTTTGTAATAGTTTGTATGGAGAAAGCCCCCGGTACCCTTTCCTCTTAAGAGGAAATCTATTTGAAATTAAAATCTAAAAAGTAAAAAGCATGGATCTCTAACTTTTTTGACGTGTTGCAAAAACTAAATAACGGATGTGACGACAAAAATAGGTACGTCATAATTTGTAACGGATGTTGCTAATCTGATCTTTGCGTTGCTATTCAGTTTATTACAAATGAGAGATCTTAGTTTAAAATTTTGACAACTTGGTATTGTACTTTCCCATAAAAAGACTTACTTAACGTAGTTATATTTTAACCATTGGACTTTTTGACCTTTGGACTAATACCCCCCGGAGGCAAAAATATTCAGGCGGGGGATGTTTGATTTGATTTCGTCAGTAGGCAGGTATGTAAGTGTTTTTTGATGTGAAACATCTATAGCCGCACGTAAAACCGATTTCTGGCGTGGCGACGCATGCCGTGGCGACGCGTCGTCACGCTATAATCTATACTAATACTAATCTATACTAATATTATAAAGAAGTAAAGTTTGTGTGTTTGTTAAATTGTAAGGAGTAATCTCGGGATCTACTGAACCGATTTTAAAAATTCTTTCACCAATAGAAAGCCACATTATTGCTGAGTGTCATAGGTTATATAAAAAACCGAAAAATAAAAAGGCTTTTACGTGGTAGTCCGTTTTGCAAAGTGAATCGGAGAAAAAACGTTCGTTTGAAAGCGTTTCTTACGAACGCTGCCTTAACTATGAAAGATATATTTTTGAGTTCTATAGAAAAGATGTGGAGCTTGAAAATGCCTACAAAAAAGTCAACGACAGCATATGTCTAACTTTTATATTTAAGTTACAAAAAGTATTTTTTTTAATATTAGTACCTATAGATAATTTAATTTTTAATAGTGGGCACGGGTCAGCTAGTGATGGTATATATACAGTCTATATGCAGTAGTGTGTACGGTGTGGCGACGCGTCGCCATGCGCAATCGACTGTGCGATTCTATCACAATCTGTTCTTTTCTGCATATTACTTTTTTTTACTATTTTCGTTCAGTTGTCAGGAATAAGAATTTTTATTTACCTACTATTTGGGTTTAGTTTTGTCAGGATGGCCTAAAAATACGCTACCTAAATGTCCTAGCGTCAATTTTCGACATCCATTAACATGCCGTCAACAGTTTTTTCTACACGTAATAAGTCATTGTGTTTAATGGACTAGACAGACTGATATGAATCATCTAGAATAATGCTTCCTGCTATTGTTCTTTCGAGGAATAAGGTGATTTGAATGTAAAGATAGTCTTAAAATTGTCTGAGATTTTACTAATATAGGTAAATGTACCTACTTTTGTTTTAAATGAAGCTTGGTTTTTAGGACTGATTGCCCAAAAATGGTGATTCAAAATGTGTGACTTTACTGAGATTTTAACTGTTTTTTTTTGTCACCGAGCAGTGTATAGACCAAGAAACTTGGATAAAACTTTCTTGGGGCCTCTAACTAGACTTTGAATGGCTTCGAGACGGGTTCGTCTTTAGTCCCCCAGTGGTTAACGCGCCTGTCTCTGGTCTTTTTTTTTGCAATAGACCGGTCATGTCCTTTTCAAAACATTTCAATATTTCGGTTTTCTACTGGGCCATTAAAAAAACTTAACGCGGGAAAGTAGGCGAGTATCCACGTTCACCCAAAGTTCTTCTTTTTACATCGTAAGTAGCACAGTAGTAAGTACATAAGTACCTATACATAACATTTTTTTCTAATAGTTACAGTTACTTATTATACCTATAATAGTAGTTTTTATCATTTTTAACCGACTTCAAAAAAGGAGGAGGTTCTCAATTCGGTTGTATGTAGGTACTTATGTATGTTTTTTTTAATGGATGGCGCTCATATCTTTGTTTATCAACCGATTTTGAAAAACTTTTTCAGGCATTTGCAATGTCATATTATTTGCCTAAACCACTATCATACCAAGCACGTTTTTAAAAAATCTCGTTGAAATTTTAACTTATATTTAACTCGCTATTTAATAATAAAAGCGAATATACTTAACGATGGTAAATAATGAAACAAGCAAATAACTGTCTAACGAAGTAGGTAGGTAAATTGCATAGAAATGTACAGTATGCGTCATAAGTCCACTATCAGATTGCTACCATAATACTATCAACAAGTATTGGACTTACGACCTTCTTCTAATAGACGTTACACACAAACTTAAATACTTGAAATTAAAAGTAGGTACTCAGTGTGATTATTTATTTCAACTTGTTAGCTATGTGTTTAGTTGTGTAAGTTGTATAAGGGGCCACCCGCTACACCAAACGACGACGTGGGTTCGATCCACAGGTAACGTTGTTATAATGTTCAAATAGTGCTGCACAGGATTGTAAACGTTACGATGCCGGTGGACTTTTAAACGTTGATTGTACGCTAGTCGTTGGCTAGGCAGTAGGCTAACAGTACCTACGTAGACAGTTAGGTTAGATCGGCGAAGCATTGCATGTAGATTGCAGAATATACATTTTATATTAAGGAAAATTAACTTGGAAATACTGCGTTTATACATAGACTAGCTATTGCTCGCGACTTCGTCCGCGTAGAAATCGAAAGAATGTTTATGCAATATTTGAAGTAGTCCCATACAAACTTTGCCATACTTTTGCACCCATAAGAACACACCCTCCAAGGTAGCGGTTTAGGCTGTGCGTTGATTCGTCAGTCAGTCAGTCAATCAGGACAAAGCATTTTATATGTACCTATAGATAATTTACTGTAAATTTTGATGCATAAAGATTATTCGATTCAAATAATTTAATAATTATAAATTACTGTAAATTTTTGGCGCATAAAGATTATTCAATTCAATTCATTTAATTCAGGTAATAAAATCCATTAAATTTCAATAAAATAAAAATAAAAGTGTTAAAAATAAATAAGGAAATACCAACTTACAATTAAAAATTAAAAAACTCAAATAAACAAATCAAAATAAATAAAAATCGTCCTATTATGACGTTACTATATGTAACTTCAATGTGTAAGGTATCATAAAATAAATCAATCTTGTTTCATTAATCTCCTCATATTATTAAATGATCAGAAATCAGCAATTATTAGATCCATTAGTTGATTAAAATAATGTAAACTATTAAAACTAAGACTTAGAAAGTGTTGTGAATCATCTAAAATAATCTAAATCATTTGAAAAGTTGACAGAGTGAAATGAAAGTAGATAAAGTGTTAAATTAATGTGTATTATGTTGGGAGACAGGCGTGAAGTGGACACAGATAAAAATCTTGATTTTAGATTTAAACTGCGATTAGAACCAAAAATAGTCCCCCGTTCCTAAGACAGTCGGTGGTGACACACGGACAGACAGACGGACAAGAGTTTTTTTAGCTTTTGAGGTATGTACGGACGGAACCCTAAAAATTGATCTTGTAATTTCATGCGTAACGTAAGTTAGCAGAATGGGTAGAGGTGTTTTATAGGTGATATTCTTTGCTTTTTTCTTCTTTGTTTTTTTTTTAGATGTTTAAGCTCTTGCATAGCTTTAATCGCGTGCTTTGAGCGCGGCGACCGAATCAAGAAATTCCGTAACGAAAATATTTATGTATTTTATAATTTTGTGTTTTGTTTTTTTTTAGATATTCTAAGGTTGGTACTTACCAGAGGCCTCATTATAATAGACGGAGATTCTTTCAAGCTGCAAGTCGCTGGTACCCTTGTATACGCCTGCAGGGTCGATGCCGTGCTCCTCAGATATTATCTCCCAGAACTGTGGACAATTGACATAACGATCTATAGTGTCTGTGGTTTTAAAGCCAATTACTAGCTGCGCTCCGCGGTTTCACCCGCGTAAATCCCGTGGGAATATCAAAATGAAATATGGATAAATGGACTATCCAACACAAAAATATTTTTTCAATTCAAATAGTTCCTGAGATTAGGGCATTCAAACAAACAAACTCTTCAGCATTAAGTACCTAAGTATAGATAACGGTAGATAAGAAACATAGAAAAGAAACACGAACGTGGATTTCTATGAATAGCACATAGTTAGAGCTAAAATCTAAAAAAATAATAAACTTAAAAGAAAAGGTTGATCAGATTTTTCGGTCTTAGACCGAAGGAAAAAAGTAATAAAAAAATATGTGTAATTTTAATTAATTAAAAACAACATTTTGTAAGATAGGGAAAATGGTCATTTTATAAATATTTGCTTTATTGTCAATCTGAAAAACAATTCATTTGTTTATTTTCTTGTTATTTTGTCGCTAAAATAAAGACTTTTTAAAGACCCGCAGGTATTAGTGTTTGAACTACTTTATTAGTAGGTTATAAGTTTTTTTCGAAAGTAGAGCATGTGGGTCATTACGGGTTTATTTGGTTGTTCATAAAACAAAAAATAATTATTCAGTCTACGTGAAAGTTTATCGACACCAACCAAATGACTAGGCTAGAACCTAGAAACAGTAGGTAAGTTTTCTAACCTAACCTACCGTGTCGTATGTCACGCACGAAGGTTCAAAACGATTATAGTTCGTTACCATTGGTTGATTTGAGGTTCATTTGCTTGGACTATATGGAGTTTATAAGCCGGGCTTTGTGCGTAAACCGCAATAATTCCATTTCAGTTTATTGTTTTCAAAATTAATGATCCAAATCAAAGACGTCGGCTGTAGTGATTTAGAAAGAAACAGACTTCTTTCCTATCATTTCTTCTCCAAAAAAACGACAGTTAATAGCTCATAGATAGGTTTATTAATTGACTGATTTAGGTAACTACGAAAAATTTATGACTATTAAAAGACATTAATTTTTTTACTAAAAACATTTAGTGAAAATTTAATATAGGTCTAAGCACTTACCCTCCTAAGTAATTAGTTTAAATCAACTCTATATCCTTGTCTACAAAAATCTGTACGTAGGTACATGTAATTTTTCGTACCTACCTAATAGACGAAAAAAGGACAAAAATGCTGGAAAGAATATTATTATTTAAAAAAAAATTGCTGCAGTTCTGATAATACATGGGCCTTTTTTCTTATATTCCTATTGAAGCGAGTTAAGAGATAGATATTCTCAACCACGTAGGTAGGTACTTACCTACTTTATACCCGCATTCAATCAATACAAAACGACAACCATTGTCGTTCAATTACCTTCAAACGAGTTCAATTGTTAATCTTATTACTGCAAGAGTTCTAAAGATTACGTCTTCCCCTTCGGAAGCATAAACAAAATAAAAAAGTAATAAGCTTATGTTAACCTCCGTAAAAACATTATTAAAAGAGGTCCTACTTATCTATTCTTTTTTGAACAGAGAACACCTGGCTGGCAAGAAAATATGTAAAACTTTTTTTGCAAAATCCTCATATTTCGACTTGGGTCCGTTAAAAACAAAAGGACATCCGATGTTGTCGCTTTATAAAATTACCCCGAAATTAGGGAGACTTTTATAATAATAAAACACAAAAATACTGTCGATGATTAATTTGTAAGTAGACTAGTAGTTCGCCCCGAACTGAGACCTCACGAGTTTTTTTCAGCGTTTCTTATATTTCAGCGTAAAGTACTCAAATGTATAATATAACGACGAAAGACTCCAAATACGACAGGTCTATCTTATTTGAATGATAGGTGCCTAGTATCGCTATTATCTGACATTGGATGATTTAGAGAATCCAAACACGATAGGCATAACTTGTTGTTGTTGTTAAGTTCTAAAAGCATAGGCCAGCTCAATCATCACACCCTGGACATCCGTTGACTCTTTATTTTTACTCAAGACATTTTGAATGTGTCCAACATAATATCCAGAAGATAGTAATTCCTTTCCTTCCTTCCTTATGTATCTACTTATCATAATGTTACGTAAGAGGAAACGAGAAGACAAGCTCGAGAACGAGAATATATTAGAGAAGTTTGAGGCCAATATGTCCTGTAATAAGTCCATAAACTAAAATATAACAAGTCAATAAAAATTATAAAAAAATTAGTCACAAATTTTATAATTATCAGAGTCTCTAGATCGGCTAGAACCGAACATTCCTACTATTTAATACTATCCACCACTATTATTGTAAAACAGACCATGATTATGAAATAAATAATTATAGGAAATGAAGCAAAGAGAGTTCGGACGATTTGGGGCCAAGTAATAAATTTCTATAAATTTTAAATTTAAATAAATTTGGATTAAGAATATTGTAAATAGTAAGCTTGTTACATTGTGAATTTGTGATGCTACACCTTCGTTATTTTTCTTTTGCAATCACAATGTAACACGCTTACTATTTAAGTACAATATTCTTAATCCAAATTTATTAGATTTTATTTTCTATTTTTTAGTTGGACTTTTTTTATTAAAGCGTGTTTTTTTATTAGTTTTTTATTCTATTAATTTATTTTATACTTTTTGGTCTTTGATAACTTAATATGTTAGATCGGACCCTGGTTACTATTGAAAGACAAACTACTCGTCAAGACGATTCTAACGAGCTTAAACTCGATGAGGTTGTGTCGTTTCATTGCGAAGTTCCTATGACCACCTTCCAGTTCCATCATCAGACCCTGGTTACCATTGAAAGACAAACTACCCGTCAAGGCGATTCTAACGAGCCCAAACTCGATGGGGTTATGTCGTTTCATTGCGAAGTTCCTATGACCACCTTCCAGTTCCATCATCAGACCCTGGTCACCATTGAAAGACAAACTACTCGTCAAGACGATTCTAACGAGCCCAAACTCGATGAGGTTGTGTCGTTTCATTGCGAAGTTCCTATGACCACCTTCCAGTTCCATCATCAGACCCTGGTTACCATTGAAAGACAAACTACCCGTCAAGGCGATTCTAACGAGCCCAAACTCGATGGGGTTATGTCGTTTCATTGCGAAGTTCCTATGACCACCTTCCAGTTCCATCATCAGACCCTGGTCACCATTGAAAGACAAACTACTCGTCAAGACGATTCTAACGAGCCCAAACTCGATGGGGTTCTGTCGTTTCATTGCGAAGTTCCTATGACCACCTTCCAGTTCCATCATCAGACCCTGGTCACCATTGAAAGACAAACTACTCGTCAAGACGATTCTAACGAGCCCAAACTCGATGAGGTTGTGTCGTTTCATTGCGAAGTTCCTATGACAACCTTCCAGTTCCATCATCAGACCCTGGTCACCATTGAAAGACAAACTACTTGTCAAGACGATTCTAACGAGCCCAAACTCGATGGGGTTGTGTCGTTTCATTGCGAAGTTCCTATGACCACCTTCCAGTTCCATCATCAGACCCTGGTCACCATTGAAAGACAAACTACTCGTCAAGACGATTCTAACGAGCCCAAACTCGATTAGGTTGTGTCGTTTCATTGCGAAGTTCCTATGACAACCTTCCAGTTCCATCATCAGACCCTGGTTACCATTGAAAGACAAACTACTCGTCAAGGCGATTCTTGACGAGTAGTTTGAATGAATGAACTATGAAGTATGGATAATGAGATAATTCCTGCAGATTCCCTCCAGCTCTATCATCAGATCAGTTCCATGGTACCATATTATTGTCACCGAAGTTACGCCCTTTCATTTGATACCCCACTCGGGTATATTTGCAGTATAGTTTGTGTGCCATATAGGTAGATCCCCTTTTGGACCCCTATCTCCGTAACCCCCTGACCGATCCTGCTCATGTTCGAACTTAAAAATTCTATGGACCTCAACTACTTGTATACCAAAAATCATGAAGATCAGAGCAACGGTACTCAAGTTATCGTCGAACAAACATACAAACATACAAACATACGAGCGACCGACCCTTCTCAACACTAGACCTCTCTCGCTTCGCTCGTTCGGTCAATTAATTTTGAAATTGTTTTTACAACGAACATATTATTGTAATTTCCTAGAACCGATTAGAAGCACCCACAGTGTCTAGACTAGGGGTAATTTTGTGATCGATCGCGTGACGCATCCAGACAGACAGATTATTTAAGTGTCAGATTACAAAAGCTAGGATTTAGGGTCGTTAGATATTTCAGTCTAAAAAGATTATTAACTTCATTCCATTAATTTTGTTAAAAATAGTTTTTTCAAAAACAAGCTGAATACAAAAATATACAACACTATAGAAACGAATAAATATATTTCTAACTAGGTACGTAAATTATCAACCTACCTAAATAAAATTAAAACAAGTACTTAGGTAGGTATTATTAGTAAACAAACGTTTTAGGGATCATTTAAAACCACAAAATACATTTTTCTGCTTCAAAACCTATCTACGTAGGTACCTACGTACCTACCTATTGAATATTTTATCCTTCCTTCAACAAGAATGGATTTACCCTTCGAATATTTAAACCACAAATTAAATGCTGAACACCGTTGTTTTCCTCTTTTTGTTTGTGATTGTGATACTCCTAAGGATTTGATGTATCCTCACACTAAGTTTGAACAACATCGGTTCAGCAGTTTTAGAGCCTATTCGTTACAAACAAAAGAATAAAAAATATTTCCGCAATACTAACAACAAAAAAAGATTCATCAAAATCGGTTGATAAACAAAGAAGATATTATGCGCGAACATCCATAAAAAAAAACATACATACAACCGAATTGAGAACCTCCTCCTTTTTTTGAAGTCGGTTAAAAAGAGGAAAGATCTATAAGCTAACGTAGAAAACGTACAATAACTGCTTATGAACGACATTTTATGTGATAGCTGATATTTATGCAGTAAGCACACTATAACCACCTATATAGAATACAACGGAGCGGTGTTGGCCCAGTGGTAGATTCTTTGACTTTCATTCTGAAGGTCGCGGGCAATGGTTTTTTTTTTGGAAAAATGTATGTGTGCTAATTGACATTCTGACGGTAAAGGAAAACATCGTGATAAAACCAGCTGCTTAGTTCAGACAAGTTCATTCCTCTGGGCACGGTCGACTGAGCTGAGAAGGAAGTAGCTGCAGGTCTAGTCTACTCCAGGCTTACGCAAAAATGACCCATCTAAAGAGTTGCGGAAAAAAGTCCGTATACAAGTAAGTACCTACTTAAGCTCTTTACATTCACTTTATAAATCTAGACTGCCCGGTATAAGGTCGTCGCTCCTTATCTAATAGAATTAAAAATATAAGCATGCTTCAAATCATTCGTCACTAACATCTGTTTTATATTTTCCTTCATTCCTGTACAAATAAGTCATCCATTTTACAGCATATTTATAGAATTTTACGGCTAATAAACTGTATTATCTATCCCTCTGTGAGTAGGTATCTACCTAATATTAACAATATTTTACAGTAGGTAACAAAACCTCTTCGGTGTCGTGTTTCAGTTTTAGTTTTACAAATATGGCAACACTCCCGGAGACTGGCCGAAAATAAGATGCAGTCGGATGTCAACGGCCAACAGACGATGCAACGGAAAAAAAAGAAAGATTCTATTTTCAAATTGCAGTGGAGAGTTAAGATGGCGGACGGTGTATCTAAAAAGGAAATGATTTCTTCGTTTTATTTTGAGATTCTTGTCTTTGTGATAAATGTTTCGAATTTAATGTTTAAAGTTGAGGTTTGCGGGCTCATTCTGTGTAACAATCTTTATAGATCCATGTTTAAACAAACCAAATTGTTTGAAGTTTAATTCGATTTATTTCTTCGTGCATTGTTCTCGTGGCTCCACTTCAAAGGGTTGCCAAAGTATAAATTTTCCTTATTTATCGGGTAATTTAAAAGCTATAGGGATTCATAAATGTTTTTAAACTAGGTAGGTACCTACTTACCTATCAATTATTTAAAAACTACACCGAGCATATAGAACCTAATCAAAAATTTGCTAGAACTAATTGCACAATAGATTACCAGACAAGCGAATTTAAAGAAGATTTGAAGCTAAATTGAGTGTTGTAGGTCTATTTTTGCGTGTTGATGTTTAGAGATTAGCAATTAACTACCCAGACTTAGGTCAATGAACTACAATTGTGGGAACATTAAACTGGATAAAAAGATTACCTCTTACATCATCCTAGATTCCTAGTAAGAAAAAAATAGAAAACCGACTTCAAAAAAGTCGAAAACCAATAAGATTCAAAAGGATAACCTTTGAGGTATTTGATTTGAGGTAAGTTCTAACAAAAAAAGCGGCCAAGTGCGAGTCGGATTCGCACATGAAGAGTTCCATTCCATACTATAATACTATATTCTGTTTTCAGTATTTGTTACTATAGTGGCAATAGAAATACATGGGTAATCTGTGAAAATTTCAACTGTCTAGCTATCACGGTTCATGAGATACAGCCTGGTGACAGACAGACAGACAGTAAAGTCTTTTTAAAAGGGTCCAGTATTTACCATTTGGGTTCCGTAATCCTAAAAAATATCTAAATCGGTTCATTCACGATAACTTCCCGAACATTAAAAAATTTAAGAACTAACTTTAACGCTCGACTTTATTCGCCTAAGAGTTGAATTTTCCAAAATCGTTTCTTTAATCAGTCAAGACTTTGGATTTTGTATTTTTTTAGATTAGAGACTCCTTTTTTTGAAGTAGGTTAAAATTAATAATATTTTTTTAGCCTTATAAAGACGTAAATTTTAGTTCTACCTGTGAAAAAACCAATAATTTTCAATTTTCCTTTGAAAGTAATCTGAAAAAATCATGACTCAAAGTACCTACCAAAGAAATTCTAATCCGAGTTTCATAGAACTGTGAATCAAAGGCATGACTAACTAAGGAGCTTAGTGTTATGATTCTATCAACCCATTCATTTCTATGTTTATACAAGATAAGCCATTGTTAAGCCATCTTTGAGTCTGGAGATTACGTGGTTATTTAAATACTAACAGCGCTCAGCGGTTTCACCCGCGTAACTCCCGATCCCGTGGGAATATCGGGATAAAAAGTAGCCTATGTTACTGTCAATGAATCAATGTATCCTCATACCAAGTTTTATTAAAATGTTTGTAACGAATAGGCTCCGAAACTACTGGACCGATTTTGATGAAACTTGGTATGAGGATACATTGATTCATTGGGAATAACAAAGGCTACTTTTTATCTCGATATTTCCATGGGATCGGGACTTACGCGGGTGAAACCGCGACGTGCAGCTAAGCTAATATTGGAATAATAATTTATTATGAGTATACGGGTTATGCATAATTAATTAAGAGTTAGGTACTTAAATCATATTTTTAAATAAAGATCATAAAGAGAAATAAGTAAAATCTTCAAGGTCAATGACCTCTCCGTGCAAATAACAGCTGATTTTCGGGAAAACCTAACCTTAATTTTTTTTATTTTATTTGCGTATTTACAAAAACCGTAAAACAAAAGTTGCTTAGGTATTCAAAAAATAATAAAAGTCTACACAACTAACCCAAAATGGGTTGCTTACTAACTGATAATTATTATCAAAAATCCCGTAGCAAAATAAATAAGAAATAAAAACAAAAACACTCACATCGTGATACGTCTGTACAGAGTAACAGGTAAACAACTAACTGACTAATACAATTAAACAATGAGAATTCAATAGCTATTAATTATTCCAAGGTTTTATTCAAATTTATTTAGGTACTCAGTAGGTAGGTACCCACTTGCTCTGTCAGGAATCTAAGATATAGCAGGAAATAATAATTGGAATAGCCGCAAGAACGGTCAGTAACTCTACCTTGAGTTGTGATCTTCTTCATAATCATAATCATAACATAGTATAAAATAAAGTCACTTTCCGCTGTCTGCCCCTATGTCGCTTAGATCTTTAAAACTACGAAATGGATTTTGATGCGGTTTTTTTTCAATAGATAGAGTGATTCAAGAGGAAAGTTTATATGTATAATACATGCATAAAATAGCCGTGCGAAGCCGGAGCGGGTCGCTAGTATAAGATTAAGAATCATTTATTCGCGAAAATAGAGTACTAGCAGCACTCCGCGGTTTTACCCGCGTAACTCCAGATCCCGTGGGAATTTTAGGACAAAAAGTAGCTTATAACACTCCTATTGAATAAATGTATCCTCAAACCAAGTTTCATTAAAACCGGTTCTGTAATTTTGGAGCCTATTTAGTTCAAACAATCAAATTTTAATCTTTCCTGTACATAATATTAGTTTAGATAGATACTAGCTGTTGTCCGCGACTTCTTACGCGTGGTAACTTTGTTTTATATACTAAAACCTTCCTTTTGAATCACTCTATATATATACAGGAAAAGTATTTTTGTAGTGCACATTTTTTTTCTGCTGAATATATGTCGGCAGTGGAGTACATTTACGCATAAAAAAAAAATAAAAAAAACCAAAACTAAATGTGAAAAACTTCCTGCAATTTCTAAATTATTGGGTATCTCAGTATTGATACACACAGTGACACGTAGGTACCTACCTTCATTTAGAGCGCGCTATTAAACTCGCTGGCGCGATGGCGCTAGTATTGTGTCCATGGACTTCGTCGTTTTGTTAGAAACACTTAAATGGTTATAGCTCTGAGAGTTTTTGAGTTAGCTCCAAAATAAAAAAAACAATATTTTTTATTTTAACGTGCTTAAAACATACCGAAATTTGTGCACTACAAAAATACTTTTCCTGTATTATTATTTTATTGATGAACATAGAATCAACAGCACTCAAAATTACTAACTAAAAAATATTCACTAGACTTACTGCCAATTACAGATTAATTTCTTTTTTAATCTAAAAATATGCGTCCCACGCGCAATCCGTTGCGTTTTTTTAAAGATCAAAGCATACATAGGGACAGACAGACAACGGGAAGCGACTTGGTTGGTATAGATATCGCCGCCCATCTCGTGGCAATGGCACGGAAAGCTGATATGTATACCTACATTTAACTTTAACAATTGTCGAATATAATCACAACTCGTAGTAGGAGCACAGTAGGAGCACAGTAGGAGCACAGGAGCCCAATTTTTGAATCGTTCGCCCCACGTCGAGCGCTCGATTTCTACTGATATTCGTTCGACATTGGAAATTCGCTATTTTTGAATCGCTCGAGTGTAACGAGTAGTCTCCACCACTCGTCGCTGAGAGGCGAGTGGTAGAATAAACGTTGAACAATCATTGTCAAACATTCGGAAACGATCTTGGAAAATATTTATATATTTTGGGATTATTTCGAATGTTCATCGGTAAATTGTTCAACTTTCTGTATAAAACGAATAAAAATTGTAATTTTATATTTCGACGACGAACGATTCAAAAATACAGAAATGAGACTTGGAAATGGAGCATGACTTGTAGGCGTATACGACGAAGATATGTCACACGAGCGATTCAAAAATAGAGCCCCAGGTACTGATGACGTAAATATAAAACAAAAGATTTCAACACAATTACAGGCCGTAATTGCACCTAATTTAAAGAATCGTGTCGTCGACCAACCAAATAAGTGTAATGAAGCCATAATTACAGGCACAATGACTGTTCTGTGACAATGGCGGCGGACGTCAGCTGTGCTGCACTGTGACTAGGATCCTCGAGAACGGGAACTAGCAGTGTTGCCAACTTAGTTAAATTTACAGGGTTATTGGTAATTATAATAGCAAGCCGTTAAGGACTACTACTGTGCACCCTAATCAATAACTTTTGTTCTACGACTTTTGGAAATTCGAAAAAAATATGAAAATTTTGAGGTTATGTTAATTTGAAAAATCGCTGATTTTTTTAAAACAAAGGTCATTCAGACTAAGAACAGTAGATAAAACTTAAAAATTAATCAAAAAATTTTTGGTTATTGACCTCTCCGTGTATGGAACAGCTGATTTTCTATATAAACCTAACCTCAAAATTTTCAAAAAAATGTTGTAATTTCAAAAAGTTGTTTCTTTAAGTGCACAGAAGTACCCCCCAACGGCTTTCTAGTATAATTACCAATAACCGTGTATACTTATTAAAAAATAATGAGAACCTCCTCCTTTTTTGAAGTCGGTTAAAAATGCTTGAAATTCGTTAATTTAGGTTTGATGACATACGCATTAACGTACCTTTTGATTGTATTTAAGGACTTTATTTATGTAATTTTGGACTTGACTTGTTTCTTTTTATTTTTTAGGGTTCCGTATCTCGGAAAATAAAAAAAATGAACCCATAGGTACCAAGATTACTCTCTTGTCCGTCTGTTTTATTCGTTATATATCCCCGTTTGTGGGTAATATTATTTTATTGCAAAAACCATCTTGAGGTGAAAAAAATTATAATAGAACATTTGATAGAACACATTTTTATCGCGATTTTTTAGTTTAAAAGCCTAATTGTTTTTAGTAGTTGGAAAAGTAATGTTAGATTTCGATGTCTAAATGTGTCAGTTTCACGAAAAAAACTTTGGCGTGCCGTTCCTTCGCCATCCTTGTCGTATATTGCAGGACAATGGACCCCACCATGGCGACACCGACGACGCGGCGCACGGTAGCTGCGCGCGCGTCCGCATGACATATTCAGAGCATGCGCGTACGCTTCCCCGCTAGACTGCATGATTCATATACCTACTCGATTGTCAATTTGATAATATGATCGATTTTATTGTTTACGAATTAAAATTTTGATTGTGAAGCCGATTATTATGAACAAAGCTGAGGAAAATTGTGTTTCGAAGATTGGAATGGTGCCGAACATAGCCGAATACGACTTCCAATTTCCAAATTAGCTAATCAATCAAGACCTCCATTCACTAAAGTGTAAGTCGTTGGGCGTGTGTGATTACGGCGCCAGGTGATCAGTCAAGTTATCTGACATCAGTCAAGGAAACTGACGTCAGTCAAGGCAACTTATTACTGAAAAACTGTCAAATTTCCATTTTTTTTTTGTAAAAAACCAGCTTTGATAAATGGCGCTCTAATCTAATTCAAAGTCAAATGTAATATATTGTGTCAATGGCAAAATCTTTAAGTCATAGTCATAAGCCCTATCCGACCTTTGACCAGAGACAATCTTTGGAGCGCCATCCAGTTTTTAGAAAAAAAAAAATTTTTTTTTTCACCTGAAGTCAATTAAGTTTATATACGACCGTTAATCGTACTACAACCTAAACTTTGTAAGATTAATGAACAAAGCGACAAAAATATTCACAAAATATTTTCGGCCCATGTTGTTTTAAAGATAACATTTAACGGTCAAACTTTTATCTCTAACTAATAATTTATATTAAAAGCTAAAAATAAATATTAGTAAGTTTTAATTATAAATACCTAGAACTACCTACCTACGTTTTTAGAAGAAAAATATGGGAAAAACGTTTTATTACATTTGCAACCCTTTTCTTGATCCATTCCTTGTTAGCAAATATTTTAGTATCCATAAAAATGTTCTATTCTTAATGAAATATTATGAAGTACAAAATCTATTCCCAAAGAATACCAAAACATAACTTTTGGTAACGTATTTTTTTTTATACCTTTTACATTTGACAGACAGACATTGATTTTTATTTGTAGTTATCTAATTTATATTTTAGCTAACGACTCGTCCCGGTTTCGCGCGGCTATTATTATGCATGTTATACATAATATGTAAGATAGAGTGATTCAAGATGAATGTTTGTATTATGAACATTCCTCTTGAATCACTCTATCTTTTGAAAAAAAACCGCATCAAAAGCCGTTGCTTACTTTTAAAGATCTAAGCATACATAGGGACAGACAGCGGAAGGTGACTTTGTATGTAATGATAATGAAGTATTGTCTTAAATTTAAATAAATAACAAATTAGAGACTGAAATGAATCATATTGTAACACTGTAGCAGCGATTAGATATTATATCCACGTACCTAAATACATACTTATACTATAATTGTAAGTATTTATAAAACTATAACGGTCTCTAACGGTAAATGACAATCAGAAAATTACGTCGAATAACCGGTACAAAGCAATTACAGCACATGAGTAGGTACTTCTCATGTGATTTTAGTGCGTGGTTGGTTTGGTATAGACATGGTTCTAGCTATAAATTATCAGTTAATATTTTTGACGTGACAACGTCTTATAAATTGATGGAACACCTGCATTCACAAAAAAGTGTCACGGTAATATTGTGTGACGTCAAGCGTCATAATATGACCAGACGCGTCATGGTAACTTAGGAAACAGAGTATTTAATAATAATATAGCTCATCTGGGCTTATGTTATGGTGTGACAAGTGACGAATAGAAGACTTATTTAAATGAAAAATAATGTAATAAATAAAATACGAAAAAATAAGTACTTACTTACTAACTACATAGTATAAAACAAAGTCGCTTTCTCTGTCCCTATATCCCAATGTTTGCTTAAATCTTTAAAACTACGCAATGGATTTTGATGCGGTTTTTTTTAATAGATAGAGTGATTAAAGAGGAAGGTTTATATGTATAATAGATGAAAAATACAGCGGTGCCAAGCCGAGGTGGGTCGCTAGTATCAAATAAATAACAAAAAAATCTCAATGTTTCATCGTTTTCTTACGAGACGTTATCACTTTAAATTATCGTCGTCCGTAAACCGACTTTACAGACAACCATTTTTTTATGGAATTTTCCTGGCCTGACATGTTTTCATCCCATAACTTACAACAAAATGTGAAGTTAATGATGTCAAGCGTCTACTTGTTTTTCTAGGATTAAAATTTTTATTATTACTAAAAAAGTATAACTTTGACTTAATTAATAATGAAATACCTAATTAAGTATCTTAACAAAACAATAAATACCGAAACCGAACAATATTAACAAAAATTTAAAAAATAAAATATTCAAGTGAAAATGTTCAGAACTGCAGACACATTTTTACGACATCAAAATTAGTAAATTTTAAATTTCTAATGAAATTAATTACAGGCACGGTGATTACAATTTTTTCATTATGTTTATCTGTGTCAGTGAACTCTTAAAACTGGGTGATATAGACCGGTAGACTGCTAGATAAAATCGTTAATTTATTATGGTTTATTCATTGACTTTTTAACTGTCTACTTTATAATTAAACATGACCTCAATTATTTAGCAAAACAATACACTACATAGAAACCTAAGCACGTCTGCGACGCGAAAGATTACGGGTTTGACTCCTGCTTTTGAACAAATATTCTGTCCGTATCATTAAAAAGATAGTTTTGAGAAAAACGCGTTTGAAGTTTTTTTGTAAAACTGTGAAAAGGGGACCAAATTTGGACTTACAAATACTACAAAACCAAAATTAAATCGTATCGGTCCAGCCGTTTTCCAGTTTTAGCGAGACTACGAATAGAAATTTATTTAGGGTTCCGTATTCAAAGAGTAAAAACTGGACCCTATTACTAAGGCTGTCTGTCTGTCCGTCTGTCTGTTCTCCAGGCTGTATCTCATGAACCATAATAGCTAGAGAGTTGAAATTTTTTATAAGTTTACGAACTCAATTCGTCTGCGCAAATGTATAATTTTTATAACTATTTGGGCATTAACTTCTTTGTATGTGTACCGATTTAGATGATTCTTATTTTGTTAAAGGTGGTAAGTATCTACCCAAGTAATTTTTTTAATTAAAAGACATTGTAAATCTCTGTTTCCATTTTTCTTGAAATATTTATGTAAATCATCGAGTAATTTTCCTCAAGCCATTTAAGGGTTCCGACTACATTCGGTTTCCGCTTCGTCTATTCCGTTAATCCGACGGAAGTTGTCTTCGAGAACGTCTCGAGAGGCCCAAATTACAGGATATACAGCTATTTATGGCCAAGTTTCGAATCGGTTTCGAATTTTAGGATAATTTATAGAAGCACTTTTCGTCGCGAGTTCGTTTACGTAGAGTTTGAATCTTCCAAAATCAAGATTTTTTCATATAGGTACTTTTTGCTCAGAATTTACCTATATACAATTCATTGGTGAAGTTTATTCGGCTTTAGCATCAGTATGCAGCACATATCACTACATAGTATAAAATAAAGTCACTTTTCGCCGTCCCTATGTCCCTTTGTATGCTTAAATCTTTAAAACTACGCAACGGATTTTGATGCGGTTTTTTTAATAGATAAGATAGAGTGACTCAAGAGGAAGGTTTATATGTATAATACATGCATAATATAGCCGTGCAAAGCCGGAGCGGGTCGCTAGTTTTGAAACGTCATCAAAGAATTACGGCAAGAAATACCGGTCCGGCTTTTTTTTATAGAGGTTATAATACCGGTCCGGTTAAAATACAAGCGTATATTTATCGTGTTTAAAATGGCGTGTTAAAATCGAAAACGCGCCGCCAAGTCTAGAATTTGAGTTAGAAAGTATATCGTTTTGCGATGCTCCAATAAAAAAACGATAAAAGCGTAGCGTACACCGTTACGGTCAGACATTGAGCATTGAAAGCGGGCTGAATGATACGTAAACGTCTTTGCTGCGATCGTTAAAAAGTTGTCATTGTCGATGGTTAGCGAAAGTTCTTTTCGGCCAGTGTTATTTTGTTTTTAATTTGTCTAGACTGGCGATTAGAGATTGAGTCAGTATTGAATTTCACGATCACTAGCGGTTTTTTGGGGTTACAATCGCATGAAAGCAACTAAATGGTTTGGATTATGAACATAGCTTAAGACAAAAAAGTTCATTAGGTATCCTCATTCTACAAATATAAAATCCAAAATCCTGACTGATTCTGTTTATTCAATATACTTACTACTTTTTTCAATATTCCTACGGGATCGAGAGGCGGGTGAAACCGCGGAGCGCTGCTAAGTATAAGTACCTATTTTATTTAAAAGTCCACTCAGCCCCACTTTCCATTAAGTACACTGTTTCCACTGACGCGGAGTGGATATTTCGATACTTCTTCTTCTTCTCGTATAGTGGTGAGGCTCACCTATTGTTAGAGTTTTCAGATCGCCTTAAGGCCTCTAACTTGACCTAACGACTGCAGCTACTAGAGGTAGTAACCGGGACCAACGGAGGGGCTCACGAAAACACATTTTAGCCACACTACTAATTGGCCACCCTCCGAAGTAATGACCGCGCCAGGCGTCGCTTAACCCACACGACCTTAAACGATCAGCGAGTGTCGCGTAGCTGTGAGTCTCTTCGATACTATGATTGGTTAATTCACAGTCCGCTACACTCCATCCAGAACCACTTCGATAAAAACGCACCCTTAGGCATCCGCAAAGAAATAATTTTGGAAAATTCTAACCCTACACGGGCAAAGTCGCGGACAAAAGCTATCATTTATAAAAGTACATATTAGTCATGCCTACCAGACATGTGTAGATATATGACCCGAATAATAATAATTAGAATCAGCATTATTGATTAATTAATTGTCATACGACATTCTTTAAAGTCAGCTAAATTATTTTACCCATAAAAGGTAGATACAGAACTAAACATCACATACTGACAATTTTTAATGGAATTTTCTTTCCGGAACATACCGGTTTTCATCCCTTTCAATCGGTTGAATAGTTTGTATGCTAGGCTTAAAAAAGTTATAAAACCGGCTGAGTGTGAGTCTACCTCGCCCGTTCCGTATCATGTTGTATGGTAGACCAAACTTATTTTTAAGCTATTGCATAGCTTTTATCGCGGGCTTTAAGCGCGGCGACCGAATCAAGAAATTCCGTAACGAAAATAAAACCTAACACCCCCACTCCGCCTACCATGTAGCTCAGCCGAGCGTTCGCTTAACGTGTATGTATATGGTATTTTTTTCTGATTTCGTAGGTACTTATTTGTTGTTACTCAACAGAAATACATAATCAGTGAAACTCCACTGTCTAGCTGTCACGGTTCATAAGATATAGCCTGGTGACAGACAGCCTAGACAGCCGGGTAGACAGACAGTAATCGGTCCCGTTTTACCCTTTGGATACACCATAAAAAAGAAGAATGACAATCCTAGTTTATAATTAATTAATTACACAAAAAGAAGAAACACCGAAGTCGGGACAGTTCGTCCCATTTGCTGGGCCCGTAGGTATATGGGATAAGATTGTTTATAAATTCTACGTAAGTACTTATTTTTTGACACATGTTTCGACATGTTTAGATCAAGCCCTTCGTAAAAAAACTGGCAGATGTTCCATACAAACTCATACAATGCTACAAGAAAGAAGTAAGTATGGATTCAAAACGCGCAAATGGTCTGCGAATTTAATATTTTCTTTATCACATTATCAAAATACTCTTGTATACTATTGTCTACAATTTGTTAAAAAAACACAATTAAAAACCTACCCTCAGGATGCGTTTTAAAATAAATTATCTAGGGTCAATATGAACTATCTCCTTTAAAATCATCTAGGTAAATAAATTATGAATATGAACTATCTCCTTTATGTTGGTAATTCAAACTGGCTGAATTTATTTACATTTCTTTTTAAAAAGTAGATCAAAAAGAAATAAAAGCTGTCAAAGTCACGTTACATTTGATATACTTAATTTAAAAATAGAAAATGATTTGAATTGTTCAACTTTTTAATAATTATTAAGTTGATAGGTAAAAAAATTATGAAGTTCAAACAAAGAAAAATATACAACTGTAATAATCCCGTTAGTTTCCAATTAAAATTGGCATAATGATCTCCGACTTTTACCGCAGATTTTTGCCTAACTTTTTGTTATAAATTAGAAAAATAAAAACAACTGTCAATATGCCGGTAAATTTAAATTTAGAGCACTTACTTTCGCGCCGATCTGGTTCCCGCACTGTCCAGCCTGCAGGTGCACTATTTCCCTCATATTTTATTTTCTAATGACTAAAATATTAATTAAAAAATATATTTTTCCCGCCGTGTACGTGCCCGTTGACGGGTACAAATGAAATGGTATAAAGTGAACGAATCCGAGCTGCGGTCGCTCGGGGTGTCAGTGTGGCTGGAACGGAAAATCTCCCCAGTTTTAGGGAGTTTAGGTTATCAAATTCTTTTTATTTTAGGAGATAAATTAGTTTCAATATGATGATATTTTATCTGCATGATTTTGTTCTCATTAGGTTGATCTATTTAATAAAAACAACATTATTGTGTTTCAGAAAATAACATTTTAAAATTTGTTTAAGTAGAGTGATCCCCATTCTTTTGATTACAGTTTGTGGTGGTCATAGAACACGCCATCTATCGAGCGATTTGGAACTAGTTTAAAAACAATCTATTAGGCTGTATGAAGAACACAGCCGCAGCAGAAAATAATTGATAAAACTATGTGGATATGAACATGGATAGGTATTCTGCAAACTGGACATTTTGCAAATTGGACATTCTGCGCACTTGACATTTTGCGACCGCTTGACATTTTGTGAAATTGACATTCTGCGTCTAAACGGCATTTTAAAGCAAATTTTAATAACCCAAAGAGGTGGTATTTACGTCATTTCAACGTAATACAACGAAAACCTCCAAATGTCACACAAATTAATCTATACTAATATTATAAAGCTGTTTGATTTGCTGTTGCAGAACAGTTTGTTTGTTTGTTTGAACGCATTAATCTCAGGAACTACTGGTTCGAATTGAAAAAATCATTTTGTGTTGGATAGTCCATTTATCGAGGAAGGTTATAGGCTACTTTTTATCCCGATATTCCCACGGGATCGGGAGTTACGCGGGTGAAACCGCGGAGCGCAGCTAGTTATGAATATAAATCTAAACATAGGTTTGGTAGTAAAACTTTAGTACTACAATGAAAATGGTTTATTACCGAAATGTTAACACTCAATAAAATCAATAACACTAATTAAATCAGTAACAGTTGTCAGTAACAGTCATTAATAAGTGTTTATGCAATCATTTTAACGACTGCGACCAAAACAAATAAATTATCTCTACATATAATAAATTCGAAGTTTTGGAAGTAAGCGTTCTACGTCCATAATGATCATAGGACTATAGAATTCGCTAACCTTATATAGCTCCGGTAGAAAAAAATCTTGCATGCGCGATTCAGGTTTTCTTAAATTTAGAAAATCACAAATTAGTTGATTATTCTTTTTGTTCTGCTTAAAAATTTTGTACACTTATGTATTTTAAGAATACATAGCAATATACACATTTTTTAACTAGAAAATAAAGTAATTAATTTAATAAGATATTTTTTTTAATTTCAAGTAACTAGCGCCATCTCTTCGTTTTCGCGAAACTACCATTCATCTCAGAAAATGTTGATTTTATTTGTTTACCTTTGTTTGTGCAGTCTAATTTCGGGAACTAGGAAACAGATTTTAACATAATCTTCACGAATGTGTTCAGAAAATATCAGAAGAGGTTTAGGTATTTCAAGTAGATTTATGTTACTAATTAAAATAAGATATTTCTTGGCGTAAAAAATAAACCATAATATTTTTGCATGAAAACGTACAGAACGTAGGGATGATGTCAAAATTGTCAAATGAAATATGCCTTTACATTAAATCTCATAAGTGTCTCGGAAATGGGGTATTTGACCAAACGTTATGACTAAGATTTTATCAAAAGTGCGCTGTGCACAAATAATGCTTTCTAACCAAACTTCTAAACCATCTCGGAGACGGGATATTTGTTAAAACTTAGAACTGTTATAGGATAGCCACTGAATCACTTAAAACTCTATATTTTTATTAGGATACGCCAAAATTACTCTCTGCGCAACTGTTCAGCCCTACCTAATAATAAAATTTTGAACAATTTGCCAAAAGTCACAGTTCCCAAAGTTAGTAGATACTAATCAGGTATTAAGTAATTTAAAAGAAATATCTTTTGTTATGAATACGAAAATACCTAAACAAATGAATAGGACTTTTACACCTGTCCTGTCTTCTGTCCTAAGGAAAAGGAAAAAAAAAAGTTAAAGTTATAAGGAAAGTTATAAGGGTTCCTTTTTTACCTTTTAAGGTACGGAACCCTAAAAACACAAAAGATGACTATGATAGATAGGTAATTACTAATTAGCACGATATGATTAAAGATTTACTCATGTGGTAATCGTAGAGTTTTGTGCATTATTGGCTCTGTGTTAGAAAGACAGAAATAGAAGAATTCATTTTTTGGTTTAGAACTTTAGGTACTTAGACGTATAGCCCATTTTGGATCCCATCCCAAGAGAATTGGGTGCACCCGAGGTTTTCGTGTTCCAAGTTAAAATACATCTCATTCAAAATCTATCTTCTCTATACATATAAAATTCTTTGTCCTGACTGACTGACGGATCAACGCACAGCCTAAATCGTAGAAACCTGAAACTTGTACGATGTGTTCTTCGTATGACGTAGGCATCCGATAAGAAAGGATTTTACGAAATTAATTACCTACCGGGTTTAAAAAAAAGTAGAAAGTTATTTTAGGCGATTTGCTTCGACTCGAACTCCTTAGTGCTTTTGATTAAATTAAGTAAGTACATTTTATTTTGACACACATGTTTCAAACTCAATCTAATTTGAAATCAACAAAAAATAATCCTATTTTAACTATTTTCGACTCCTGCGCGGACGAAGTCGCGGGCAAAAGCTAGTGGTCTAATAAAATTATGCGAGTGCTAATAATAATTACATTGTAGTTCATAAAATTGTAATGTGGGTTATTTAATGCACTTTGTTTTAGTAAGCACATTAAAAGTAGTAGTTTTGCGAACAGTAGATTTAGCGAAAACAATCTTTGACGGATTTTATTTTAAGAAGGTAGCAGTACAATTAAATAATTTTCTTACCTTCTAAAGTAAGCAATTTACTTTATTTTGAAGAACTATTTTGCTTCATTACTTCAAATAGGATATCAATTTTTATTCAACGAAATTAAACCTTTCAAATAAATAAAGAATCACCGAAATCGGATGTTGAAACCTATAATTTACTAAAAAAAATATTTTCGTTACGGAATTTCTTGATTCGGTCGCCGCGCTCAAAGCCCGCGATAAAAACTATGCTTAAATAAAGGTTAAAAAGAAAGTAATAGAGAGATAAAATAGAAAGATAGTTCGTAGAAGGAAGAAAAAGAGGAAAAGGGAAGAGTGTAGTTAGTAAAAGGTAGGAAGTGGAAATAGAAAGTTTAAATAAAGAGCGAAAAAAAATGTTTATTTTTTAGGGTAAATTTCCCCAAAAAGCTGACAACACAGTATGATTCACTTGAACCTTAGCAAGTTCACATGTTCAGTGAAGTAGCCGAGTGATACCATAAATTAATAGTTCTCTAATTACGGCGCGGCGCGGCGCGGCGATGCATCGACCGTCAGCTGCATACAGCCAAACCGCAAGGGAGTTAGGACTATTAGTGAATTCATTATTGTAGAAATTGGTAGAAAGTTCATGTGAAATGGACGATCACGATTGGCTAGGAAATTCAATTGGTATAATTAATTTTATACATTTAGGTAATATGTTTGTTTTATTTATTTATGGGCAAAATCACCTCTACCGCTTAGTCGACCGTGTCCAGATGAAAGACCTCGTCAATAATACGTCAGAAGTAAATATTTAATTTATGTTTTAATAAAGTAAATAATCAACCATGTTTAAATAACTGTCTTATATGTAGGTACTCATTTTAAGTAAGTAAGTAAATAAAATACCTAACCGTATTTAAAAATGAATATAAAGCCTAAAACCCAGAAACAAGAATCAAGAATTATTATTATTATTATACGTAATAGAAACGAAATGGCATAACGGTCGTGGGGCCAAACAAGAGAGAAAAAAAAAAAAAAAAAAAACAGCGCACTCCGGGAGTGCAGGCAGAAGTGAAAACTGTATATCTGTGTAAAATCTCATATGTCGCGAATGTAAAATCTCATATGTCGCAGATGAAAAAAAAAAAATAGTCGGACGACAAATAGTCGTCCGACATTTGTCGTCCAACAAATAGTCGTCCGACATTTGTCGTCCAACAAATTGTCGTCCGACATTTGTCGTCCGACATTTGTCGTCCGTCAATTGTCGTCCGACAAATAGTCGTCCGACATTTGTCGTCCGTCAATAGTCGTCCGACATTTGTCGTCCGTCAATAGTCGTCCGACATTTGTCGTCCATCAATAGTCGTCCGACAAATAGTCGTCCGACATTTGTCGTCCGACATCAATCATATTTCATCATATTTCATCATCATATTTTTTAACGGACGTCAATAGTCCGTTAAAAAATACCATATGTACGTCTTAATACACTCACAGCCAAATTAAAAACAGTAGGCCCAGGCATACATTTTCGCCGCGCCGTAGAGAGGGGATAGCTGTCTACTCTCCATCCGTCTTACGCTTTTTCGATCAGGTCACGTGTCCTGACGCGAGTTTAAGATTTTATACCCATTACAGAAAAAGTGCTCAACGCCGCTAAAGAAGTTTTCACTTCAAAAAAATAGAAACGAAATAAGAACTCTTTTGTATTGTTGACATTATCATTTTGCATGGGATACCTACGTCACTGCTAAAAACTTTTCATCGAATTTTGTTTCTTCGATAATTTTCATCGATATCTCTATACTGCGACGCCTTATTAAATCGATGTATTGTTACTGCGATGTAACGTTACATCGAAAAACTATTCTGCGAAGGATTTCACTGCGAAAATACCATACTGCGAAGACTTGGGTGGGTGGGGTATCTTATTCACCCCCAAAAGTTTCGCGGTTTTTTTTTTTCGTTTTTGCGTTACTTATATTTTTATGGTTTTTTTTAAAGAAAAAAATATATTTTTGCTTTGTAGATTTTTTTAGGTTTTATTTTGTTTTAGAACCGTTTTAAAAAAATAATTAGGCACGTATTGATCATCCTTGTTGTGCTGTAGGATGATTGCATTTTTGCTATTTTAGAGGGTAGTCGGAGAAGTGACGTCCTATTTTTATAAATTAATGTACAATAATTAATGTGTAATAAAGGTTTAGAAACAAAAAAACCTAAAAAAATGTCTACTATGCAAAAATAAATATTTTAAAGATAAAAAAAAAAACAAATAAAGCGAAATCGAAAAAATCCGCGAATCTTTTGGGGGTGAGTTAGGTACCCCTCGGTATTCTCCGACGATTTATCACGACATAATTTAACGTGGGGTTTAGCCATCGACCACTACCAAGATCGATGGGTTTAGCTAATTGGTAATGTGACTGTACATCAAATAAATAAGTATTATATTAAAAAAATGTAACACCACATTGAAAAGTGATCAGCCCTAAGTCCTTCTGTCTGTCTGTCTACAGTAATGGCGCCCAGTTTAAGTTTGTTTGGAGTTCAGTGGGAGGATGCACAAAGCCAGGATTATATCCTCAATAATCCTCATACTCTATCTATAGGTACCTACTTGGTTCTTAAGTATAATCTATTACTAATATTATAAAGCTGAAGAGTTTGTTTGTTTGTTTGAACGCGTTAATCTCAGGAACGAAAAGAAAAAATCTTTTTGTGTTGGATAGTCCATTTATCGTGGAAGGTTATAGGCTACTTTTCATTTTAATATTCCCACGGGATCGGGAGTTCGGCGAATGAAACCGCGGAGCACAGTTAGTCTACGCACAAATTTTATAAAGAGGAGATTTTTTTTTTGTTATGGTTAAAAAAAAGTAAAAAGGAACCCTTATAATATCACTTTCTTGTCCGTCTGTCTGTATGTCTGTCTGTTCGTGTGTCACCACCTATAATCTTAGGAACGGGTAGGTTGATTTTTTTATATTTGTAACTAGCGACCCGCCCCGGCTTCGCACGGCTATATTATGCATGTATTATAGGTACATATAAACCTTCCTCTTGAATCACTCTATCTATTAAAAAAACCCGCATCAAAATCCGTTGCGTAGTTTTAAAGATTTGAGTGCTTCGTCGGTCCGCCCGCGAGGCGACCGCCCGATCGGGCGGACCGCATACAGTAATAAATCCATGGGGCAGACCGCCCGATTGTAATTTATACCTACTTATTTTAATAACTTACTTAGATTCAGTACAGTTAGCAACAAAATCGGTTTATTACATTTAATAAAAACTACAGACTGGAGTTATGAATTAAAAAGGACATGGTAATCCTTTGTGATGACCCTTTTAAATTTTACGTAAAGCTTTTTTATCAGTTATTTACGCTGCATGTCGATTATGGAGTACAAAAACCCATAATAATGTAGTACCTATTAAGCTGTGAAAGATGTATTTCCTACACCAAAAAATAGGGTTGCCAGTTTCACTTTCTAAGATGTTTGTGGAGAAAAAAGTCTAAACTTGTGAAAAAGTACATAAAAAACCAGTCAAGTGCGATTCGTACTCCCTCGCAGAGGGTTCCATACATTACTTTCAACTCTCTTTTTCTACCCTTGCAGTGGTATGGTAGTTACCAATTATCTTAACCCATATTTCGTTTGGGCGCCTATAAAATGTAAGGGTCAAGTTAAATTGATCCAACTATAAATGTATGGGGACACCCTTTAATTTTCAACTTTTTTATTTTTTTAATTTTTTTTTAATTTGCCCATATCTATTAATCATGTTTACTCAAGACCTCGATTTTTATACACCTAATAGGGACTATATAGACCTCAGTATTTGGTATGAATTTGAACTGGCTAGGTCCACCCATTCCTGAGAAAATCGGTGGTAACACATTCAGACAGACAGACGAGCAAGAAAGTGATCTTTTAAGGGTTCCTTTTTTACCTTTTGAGGTACGGAACCCTAAAAATGTGCAGATTTGGCTCATTTGTCACAAACCTCAGTCAGTGATGGTTGGTTGTATATAATGGCTCGAAGTCCAATCAATCTGGAAGTCACTAAATTTAGTGACTATTTTGTAGATTAATTGGTACAGGAAACATCATTTTTAGGGTTCCGTACCTCAAAAGGTAAAAAAGGGAACCCTAATAAGATCACTTTCTTGTCTGTCTGTCTGTCCGTATGTCATCACCCATTTTCTCAGGAACGAGTGGACCTAGCAAATTGAAATTCATACCAGATACTGGGGTTTATTATAGTCTCTATTAGGTGTATAAAAATCAAAAGTCCTGAGTCAACATGATAAAAAGATATGATATATAATTTTCATTTTTGCAAAAACTTGTAAGTACCAAAATTTACCTTAATTTTCAACTTTTTTATATTTCGGATTTTTCCCTATACTTGTGCTGTAAGACCTAGCTTCTTACCAAAATTGATAATTTCAGGTCAACTGGAAGTACCCTATTGGAATTTTCCTTTATGTATGCTGTAAGACCTTGCTTTTAGCCTAATTTCGTGATTCTAGGTCAAAGGGAACTACCATATAGGTTTTAGACCCAAGACCTATAGCACACATACAAGAAAAATTCCAAAAAATAAAAAAGTTGAAAATTAAAGAGCGTCCCCATACGTTTACATAGTTAAACCAATTTAACTTGAGCCTTACATTATAAGGGCGCGCAAACGAAATAGGGGTCAAGTTAAATTGGTAACAACCGTATCACTGCAAGAGTAGAGAAAGAGAGTTAAAACTAAATTACGAAAGCCTCGGCGCGCGAGTACGACTCGCACTCGACCGGTTTTTTGAAGTGAAAACTTCTTATGGCGCGTTGGGCACTTTTGTGGGTGAGCATTTTCAGCCGTTCTCGCGACAGATTTTGACGCGACAGATGAGATTTTATTTGTGTTAGTCTTTTTGTTTAACTTATACTGCCATCTATTACACAAATTGAGAAACTTAGTTTCTATAAAGACCGGTATTCGAATGTAGATGGCGCTGATTTAAATTTTTTACTGCCATCTAGCGAATAAAAAAAAACTATATTTGTTTAAGTGAGTGCTAATAGATGGCAGTAGCAGATCGTATCAAGAAATATTCTATGAGAAATAACAAGTTTATTGTTTTCACTTCTGCCTGCACTCCCGGAGTGCGCTGTTTTTTTTTTATTAGTAATTGGAATTGCTATAACCAGCACACAGAACCACTAATATGGTTGAAATGTAAAATGAAATGTAGAAGGTAATTAATATCTATACGTTAAGTAATTTATTTTAGTTTATCTATTCATACAGTTGAATAACGTGTGTACTAATGTACTTACCTAGCTTCAGATTATTATATTAAGTCAACATCATCATCTTCCTGCCCTTATCCCAATTTATTTGGGGTCGGCGCAGTATGTTTTCTTCTTCCATTCACTCCTATTAGTCGTCATCTCATCGTTCACATTCATCTCTCTCATGTCTTGTCGCAGTCCATCCATCTTTTCTTTGGTCGTCCTCCTCCTCTCCATCCCTCTACATTCATACTCATCACTCTTCTAGTCACATGCGTCTCTTCTCTTCTCATCACATGTCCATACCAACTCAACCGGTTCCCTTTTATTTTTTCAGTAACCGGTGCTACTTTCAGGCTTCCTCTAATATACTCATTCCTTATTTTATCCATCCTCGTTACTCCACACATCCATCTTAACACTCTCATCTCCGCTGCATGCAATCTTCTCTCATCCTTCTTCTTCACGGCCCAGCATTCCGATCCATACATGACGACAGGTCTTTATCACGGTTTTATAGATTTTATCCTTCAGTTTAAGGGGCATCCGTGGATCACAGATGGTTGCTGTGACCTGTCGCCATTTCAACCATCCAGAGTTAATCCGATGTACGACGTCCCGACCACCATCAGATTATTGTATTAAGTATACAATTTATAAACCATTTTTTACTTTTATTTCATCAAATTATTTTGTTGCCGACTGTACTTTTATAGAAAAATAGGTATCAAATAAATTCGGGCGGAACGCGGAACGAAAATAATATTTTTTTTGCAATACTGCGGTCCGCCCGATTCGGGCGGTCGCCTCGCGGGCGGACCGACGAAGCACTCAAAGATTTAAGCATACAAAGGGACATAGGGACAGAGATAGCGACTTTGTTTTATACTACGAGTATGTAGTGATAGTGAAGTGATAGTGACGAATAGGCTCCGACACTACTGGACCAATTTTGATAAAACTTAGTTTGAGGATACATTTTTAAATTGACTGTAACATATGCTACTTTTAATCCCGATATTCCCATGGGAGTTACGCAGGTGAAACCGTGGAGCGCTGCTTGTATTATTTATGAATGTATCATTCATTAGAGTGACATGTCTGAATTTACAGAGTTATTTGCTAGTGTAGGTACCAACATCGGAAAGTCGTGGGTTCGATTACTAAAGGATTGGGTTAGTGCCGGAGTGACCAGTCCCCTTTCCTTACGAAGAATCTTTTGTTTTATTGTTCAGATCGACTTTTGTTTTTGTTTCGATCATCTTTTGTTCTTGTTTCGACAGTCTTTTGTTTTTGCTTCGATCGCCTTTTGTTTTTTGTTTCGATCATCTCCTTACGAAGAATCTTTTGTTTTATAGTTTAGATCACGTTTTGTTTTTTGTTTAGCTCATCTTTTGTTTTTGCGTCGATCGAATTTTGTTTTTTCTTCGATCGCCTTTTGTTTTGTTTTCGATCATCTTTTGTATTAATTTCCATAGTTTTTTGGTTTTGGTTCAATCGCCTTTTCGACTAGATAGAAAGTTGCTGGGCCAGCAACTTATATATTTACCTTAAATATATAAATTTAAATCATCTACTTAGATTAGATAGTAGAAAAGTATGTAAGTAGTATATCCGTTGTCTATAGCACCCATAACACAAGTCTAGTTACTTAGCTTGGGGCTAAATGGCGATGTGTGGAATGTCCTGCAATATTTATTTATTTATTAATAAATATACTCTGAAACTTAACTTCCTAATGGACTAAAGTTGTTAACCCCCCGATGACGTCACAGTATATCTAACAGTAAAACGCTTCCTGTAATGAAATGACGTTGTCCGTCTATCTGTCTGAACATTTACTACCATATTATCACATAAAATCGTCTATGAGAACGTTGCTCTGTGGTTTATTTGTTTATTTTTACGCCTGACAATAGATTTATAGCAACCAATTATTAATTACTATCTATTTCCCGCTGGCTGATCCGTGTAAATCTCGATCCCGTGGGAATTTCCAAAAATCCCTTCTTAGTGCTTATGCTTAAGTAGGTAAGTACTTAGGAACCCCTGTGCAAAATTTCAAATTTCTAAACGTAGCCTTTTAGGTTGTGCCTCGTCAGGAAATTTTTTTAAAGTTCTGACAGCGTCCCGCGGTTTCACCCGCATAAGTCCTGTTCCCGTGGGAATATCGGAATAAAAAGTTGACTATGTCACTATCAAGGATTCAATAGATCTTTATACCAAGTTTCATCAAAATCTGTTCAGTAGTTTCTGAACCTAGATAGATAAATTCTTTATTGTAAACACCTTTTTATAATACATCGAATAAAAAAGACCCATTATGGATATCTGTGCAAGAATTCTTTCCAAACCTTCACCCGCGTAAGTCCGTTTCTTGATAAGAGCATCACATACCAATGATATTTTTTGATTAAACCTTTCCAGGGCAACCTGTTTTCACGCCTGCAAAATTGCAACAAAATGTTATTGATGTCAATCGCTTAAATAGTTTGTATTCTAGGAGCTACAATGTTTTATTATTAAAAAAAAGGCATATTCTTGTGCTTTTTTATGTGTCTATTTTTTAAGTGTCTATTTTTTATGTGTTCAGAAACATAAAAAAATTATTTCTTTTCTTTCATAACTTTATCATATTTAAGTGATTAAATTTTTTGTTTTATAAAAAAATAGGAATACTTACAAACTAAGTGTAAAATGAATTAACTATACAAAAAAAGAAATACGGATATTGGATAATATTAAATATAGAAAAGAGCGATCTCTTTTTAAATAGAAAAGTACGTTGATTTTTTAAATAATTTTATACTCACACAGGTAATATGATAGTTCATCGTTTGACCAATATCACACCTGCCTGATGGTAGGTGACGATGCGGCCTAAGATGTAACACGCCTTCCTAGAAGATACCTATTCACTCGCGACTTGAAGAACTCCAAATTGTACACGGAAAGATACAGGCAACTGATTCCATATCTAAATAACTGGTAATTCAAAGATCCCATATTTTTCTTTTCGATCTCTGTTGTTAAAACATAAAGCTACCGTTTTACACTCGATAGATTAAAACCCGACATGTTATTCCAATAAAGAAACAACACAAACGTCGTTTTATGTCTTGAAATAGCATCGGGACGCCATCGTCGCCATCTTCAGACATAATAAGTCAAAATCAAACGCAACTATGCTATTAAGGGTACGTTTTAAGTTTATTTTCTTTGGAAGTTTTGATAAGTTTTGTACAAAGTACAAATATGATATTTGTAAAGGTTTTCGCCCACAGTACCTAACCATTTTAAAATGTTGCTGGTAATAAGGGCCATTTGCCACCTTAATTAAGGTGACAAATGGCACCTTACCTGCGCTCTCTCCATACAAACGTAGTCGACTGTTTCCTCCCTGAATACTGACACTAGAGCAAATATTTTTGTTGCATCAAACTTATAACTGCCATGACCATATTGACCATGCCCCTATGTTTTTTTTTGTATTTTAAATCTTAAAAAATACATACAACCGAATTGAGAACCTCGTCCTTTTTTGAAGTCGGTTAAAAAATGAAAAAAAAACAAAACATAGGGGCATAGTCATGGCAGTTACCTATAGGTTTTATGTAACAAAAATATTAGTGCTAGTGTCATTATCCAGAGAGGAAACAGTCGACTACGTTTGTATGGAGAGAGCGCTGGTTCCCCCTTCACCTTAAAAACAGCTCATTAAATAAATGTTTGCTTTATTTTCAATCTGAAAAACAATTCTGTTTTCTTGTTATTTTGTCATAAGGTTTTTAAAACCTTTTAGTTATAAGTATTCTATCTGGTCACCCTAACACAAGCCTAGTTGCTTAGCTTTGGGGCTTTAGGCTAGATGGCTCTGTGTGAAGTCTACCACAACAATATTGATTTATATAAAATTGTAATAAGGTATAATAAGAGCCACTAAAAGGTTTTTTAAATACTAAATATTAGTGACTATTTTATGATTATTTTTTTATTTACTTACTAGCTTTTGCTACTTTTAACTTCGTCCGCGTAGTAGTCGAAAATGGACCAAGAAATCGCGTTCTCCCATACAATCTTTGTCCCCCTTTTTCACCCCCTTAGGGGTAGAATTTCGGAATTCCTTTCTTATCGGATGCCTACGTCATACAAAGAACACACTCTCCAAGTTTCAGGTCTCTACGATCAGCGGTTTAGGCTGTGCGTTGATCCGTCAGTCAGTCATTCAGGACAAAGGATTTTATATGTATAGATTATTAATTTTTTCGATTATTTAAGATGCTTGTGTTACATAAAGTTGCAATAAATGTCTTGATTTCTTGACCAATAACAAGAAAATAAACAAAGGAATTGTTTTTCATACTGACAATAAAGCAAACATTTAGGTATCCTAATGACCGTTTTCCCCATTTTTACGAAATATTTAGTTTTTAATTAAAGTGGCAGACTGCCCTTATTACCTGCAGGTATCATATATCTAGGTAAATACATAATATAATATATTTAACCTTGTATTATGTCAACTTATATTTCACTATGAATCACTTCTTATCACAAACCAGACTTAATTATGAACCAATTATAATATGTCCATCTTGTTTATTAGTAATACAACCTCCTTGCTAGGTAAATGTCTTCGAAATTCAAATATTAAAAGAATATTAAACCTCGTTAAGATTAAAACCTCCTTTTGGACAGCGGAAACTTTTAGTGATGTGAAGGTTGTTTATCGATACGGACGTTTTTATTGCAAATTAATAAATAAGTGATAAAATAATTAATTTTATTGTGTAATGTGAGAGTGGACATTGAAATTCTGGAATAAGCTTTATTTTCATTGTACCTATTTCATATTTTAAAGGTAAGATGTTTTAAATTTTTTATTTTTTTTATTAATAGAGTGTGTACAAAGTAGGAAAAGATTTCATCTAGAAACGGTTCCCGTAAAAACATTTTTTCATGCAATTTTGCATCAGGATGAAGTAGACTATACCACCTTCTCATCTTAGTCGACCGTATCCAAGAGACAGAGCTCGTCAATACGTCTTGGGCCAACTGAGCCGCGATGTTTTTATTCACCGCAAGAGCAATATCAATTAGCGCACATAACTATTCCCTAAAAAGGTAGTAAAAGGACAGGTCTATAAAACCATCATTAGACCTGTCCTTTTGTATTGTAGTGAGGCGTGGCCGGTGCTTGAGCGACATAAGTAGGAGCTGCATGTCACGGAGATGAAGATGTTGCGCTGGATGTGTGGAGTGACGTGAAAGGATCGCGTCAGGAACTCCCGCATCCGGGGCAGCCTTCATGTCCGAGACATTGCAGATAAATTGAAGAATGTCGCTTACGCTGGTACGGCCACGTCTTGCGAAAACCGGCTAGTTACGTGGGGAACAAATGTCTTGCCATGGCGCCTCCGCCGGGTCGTGGCAGACTGGGTAGACCCAAGAAGTGCTGGCTTGACGTCGTAAAGGGTGATATGCGTGCAAATGGCCTTACAACCCAGGATGCCGAAGATCGTGCGAAGTGGAGGCGTAAAGTAGGAAAGCGGACCCCGGGCTCCCGAGAGGGATGCAACCGGGAACATCGCTCGGATGATGATGATGAACTATTCCCTAAGGAAATCCATTGTTGCATGGCCGGCCTATTGTTTATTTAGGCTTTAATCTCTCCAGCTATCCTTTTCCTTACCGATTTTCATCACAATCGGTTCAGTAGTTTTTGCGCGATGAAGTAACAAACAATTTTTAATATTAATAGTATAAAATTTAAACCAAAATTTAGGTATAAAAATGTAAACCAAAATATAGATATAAGTACATAACATAACATACCTACTAGACAAAAAAAGAGCATAACAAAATGTAGCAAACAAAAAATGACGAAATGAAGGCGAAACTTTTGAAAGCTCGTTAACTATTCACAGGCTAACAAACAAGATGTAATTTATTCACGATCTTATCTTTTTAAACTATATCATACTTATATTTGATTTTTAGATTAAACTAGATTCGTTACAATATAAATGGTTGAAATAAGGTAGGTGCGGTTAATAAGGGCCACATGTCATCTTAATTAAAAACTAAATACCTATTTCGTAAAAATAGGGGAAACGTCTTAAGAGGTGTTGTGGTGAAAGGGTACCTGCGCTCTCTCCATACAAACGTAGTCGACTGTTTCCTCCCTGGATAATGACACTAGCACTAATATTTTTGTTGCATAAAACTTATAACTGCCATCACCATGCTCTTATGTTTTGTTTATTTGTTTTTTAAATCTTAATTTCTATGATAATTAGAAAATGAAAAAAAACAATTCATAGGGGCATAGTCATGACAGTTAGAGGTTTTATGGCACAAAAATATTTGTGCTAGTGTCATTATCCAGGGAGGAAACAGTCGACTACGTTTGTATGGAGAGAGCGCCCGGTACCCTTTCACCTTAAAAACAGGTCAGTAGATAAATATTTGCTTTAATGTCAATCTAAAAAACAATTTGTTTATTTTCTTATTATATTGTCGCTAATATCAAAGTTTTTTAAAAACTTTTAAGTGACCCTTATTTTATTACCGCAGGTACCTTATAAATTAAAACTCCTGGGGCTCTATTTTTGAAGTTATACTTCTTTAGGCGCGTTATGAAAAAATGATGAGAGTGAAATTTTACAAAAGCGTCACACAAAATTCTCACGTCACACAAAATTCTCACGGGAGAAGTTGTTTAAATCTAAATTGAACTTTATTGATTGAGGACGAGTTTTTTGTCGGACGAGTTTTTTGTCGGACGAGTTTTTTGTCGGACGAGTTTTTTGCCGGACGAGTTTTTTGTCGGACGAGTTTTTTGTCGGACGAGTTTTTTGTCGGACGAGTTTTTTGCCGGACGAGTTTTTTTTTTTTTTTTTTTTTTTTTTTTTTTTTTTTTTTTTTTTTTTTTTTTTTTTTTTTTTTGACCGAACGAGCGAAGCGAGAGAGGTCTAGTGTAAGGGTCGGTCGCTCGTATGTTTGTATGTTTGTATGTTTGTTCGACGATAACTTGAGTACCGTTGCTCTGATCTTCATGATTTTTGGTATACAAGTAGTTGAGGTTCATAGAATTTTTAAGTTCGAACATGGGCAGGATCGGTCAGGGGGTTACGGAGATAGGGGTCCAAAAGGGGATCTACCTATATGGCACACAAACTATAGGGCAAATATATCCGAGTGGGGTATCAAATGAAAGGGCGTAACTTCGGTGACAATAATATGGTACCATGGAACTGATCTGATGATAGAGCTGATCTGATGAAAGAGCAGGAGTTATCTCATTATCCATACTTCATAGTTCATTAATTCAAACTGCTCGTCAAGAATCGCCTTGACGAGTAGTTTGTCTTTCAATGGTAACCAGGGTCTGATAATGGAACTGGAAGGTGGTCATAGGAACTTCGCAATGAAACGACACAACCTCATCGAGTTTGGGCTCGTTAGAATCGTCTTGACGAGTAGTTTGTCTTTCAATGGTAACCAGGGTCTGATGATGGAACTGGAAGGTGGTCATAGGAACTTCGCAATGAAACGACACAACCCCATCGAGTTTGGGCTCGTTAGAATCGTATTGACGAGTAGTTTGTCTTTCAATGGTAACCAGGGTCTGATGATGGAACTGAAAGGTGGTCATAGGAACTTCACAATCAAACGACACAACCCCATCGAGTTTGGGCTCGTAAGAATCGTCTTGACGAGTAGTTTGTCTTTCAATGGTAACCAGGGTCTGATGATGGAACTGGAAGGTGGTCATAGGAACTTCGCAATGAAACGACACAACCCCATCGAGTTTGGGCTCGTTAGAATCGTATTGACGAGTAGTTTGTCTTTCAATGGTAACCAGGGTCTGATGATGGAACTGGAAGGTGGTCATAAGAACTTCGCAATGAAACGACACAACCCCATCGAGTTTGGGCTCGTTAGAATCGTATTGACGAGTAATTTGTCTTTCAATGGTAACCAGGGTCTGATGATGGAACTGGAAGGTGGTCATAGGAACTTCGCAATGAAACGACACAACCCCATCGAGTTTAGGCTCGTTAAAATCGTCTTGACGAGTAGTTTTTCTTTCAATGGTAACCAGGGTCTGATGATGGAACTGGAAGGTGGTCATAGGAACTTCACAATAAAACGACAACACCCCGTCGAGTTTAGGCTCGTTAGAATCGTCTTGACGAGTAGTTTGTCTTTCAATGGTAACCAGGGTCTGATCTAACATATTTCGTTATCAAAGACCAAAAAGTATAAAATAAATTAATAGTTTAAAAAACTAAAAAAAACACGCTTTAATAAAACAGGCAGAAGTGAAAACTGTATATCTGTGTAAAATCTCATCTGTCGCGAGAACATACGCAAAAAGAGTTTTTGATGAAAAAAAAATAGTCAATAGACTATTTGTCGTCCGACAAATAGTCGTCCGACATTTGTCGTCCGTCAATAGTCGTCCGACAAATAGTCGTCCGACATTTGTCGTCCAACATTTGTCGTCCGACATTTGTCGTCCGTCAATAGTCGTCCGTTAAAAAATACCATATGTACGTCTTAATACACTCACAGCCAAATTAAAAAACTGTATATCTGTGTAAAATCTCATCTGTCGCGAGAAAATCTGTCGTCTGTCGCGAGAACGGCTGAAAATTCTCACCCACAAAAGTGCCCAACGCGCCATAAGAAGTTTTCACTTCAAAAATCCAACTAAAAAATAGAAAATAGGATTTTTATCACAGTTGCTCATAAAGTGGATCTTATAAAACCGCTTTTAGGCTCATAATGCAATGTATTATACACGCGTACGATAAAAAAAAATCCAACTAGTGCTAAAATAATACGCTATCCCGATATGTCAAATACGTATCTCACAGCTAATTGATGTATAGAAAAAAGGTACTATCAAAGAGTTTTTAAGCCTTGCTGGCTTAAAACTCTTTGTTGGTACGAGTACCTACCTTTTTTCTTCTTTTCAAAAGGTTGTCTCTAAAGTCTGATAGCGAACGATAATTTTACGTGATAACGTCTTTGAAAATAATTAAAAATTGAGTTTTGTTTTTTCTATAGGTACATAAATATATTTTTTCCTTACCATTATATTCTGTTTTTAACCGCTGACGCGAAAACAAATGAAAAAAACCCTAAAAAAATATTGTATGTCAGACGAGGTTGTATAGGTTAAAAGTCTTTTGCCTAGCCTTTCGGGAGTGTAATTAACAAAAAATAGTAAACATAACCTAAAATTCTTAAAAACTTTTTATTATTTCAACAAGTCTTTTTTTTTATTCGCAACTGTGATAAAAAACGTCGTACGATACACGTGTGGAAAGTTGATCATTCCATCTCGGCTTTTGCCATAAACCGCCTCTATGGAATGCTCAACTTTCCACACTTGTATCGCAATGTACTATTAATAAAGGATGATGCCAATAGTGGTACCCACCTCCAATAACGATGTGTAATACGTCATCGGATAGCTCTTTTCAATTAGAATAGAAGTTATTATGGCGACTATTTTGAAATGTTAGTCCGTTCAGAGTAATACTAACTTTTATTAAGCCATATTAACAATGGTGAGACGATGTCTAATTACCATTTTATTCATATACTAGCTGTTGCCCGCGGCTTTGTACGCGTGGTAGTTTTGTTTTATACACTAAAAGCTTCATCTTGAATCACTCTATCTATTAAAAAAAACCGCATCAAAATCTGTCAAATAGTTTTAAAGATCTCAGCATACATAGAAACAGACGAACAGCGATAAACGACTTTGTTTTATACTTACTACTAGCGACCCGTCCTGGCTTCGCACTACTGTATTATGCATGCATTATACATATAAACCTTCTTCTTGAATTACTCTATCTATTAAAAAAAACCGCATCAAAATCCGTTGCGTAGTTTTAAAGATTTAAGCATAAAAAGGGAAATAGGGACAGAGAAAGCGACTTTATTTTGTACTATGTAGTGAAGTAATGATAAAGTGATAGTGATGATAATATTATAAACAAATAAATAAATAATAACAAAAAAATATTTCAAGAGATTGCATACAACAACTTCTCGCCCCAAGTTAAGCAACTAGGCTTGTGCTATGGTGGCCAGATAACAGGTAGAATAGTTAAGTTTATACTTTTCTTTTGAAAACCTTCATGAAAATCTTTATATTATGGAACCGAAACAGAAACAACGTCTCGTCTGTCTCGTCTGTCTCCGTTGTCTCGTCTGTCTCCGTTGTCTCGTCTGTCTCGTCTGTCTCCGTTGTCTCGTCTGTCTCCGTTGTCTCGTCTGTCTCGTCTGTCTCCGTTGTCTCGTCTGTCTCCGTTGTCTCGTCTGTCTCGTCTGTCTCGTCTGTCTCGTCTGTCTCGTCTGTCTCGTCTGTCTCGTCTGTCTCGTCTGTCTCGTCTGTCTCGTCTGTCTCGTCTGTCTCGTCTGTCTCGTCTGTCTCGTCTGTCTCGTCTGTCTCGTCTGTCTCGTCTGTCTCGTCTGTCTCGTCTGTCTCGTCTGTCTCGTCTGTCTCGTCTGTCTCGTCTGTCTCGTCTGTCTCGTCTGTCTCGTCTGTCTCGTCGTCTTTTGTTTTCAATTCGATCACCCTTCCTCTCCGTTGTCATCGTCTCTTTGATTTAATTTCGATCGTCTTTTGTTTCAATTTCGATCGTCTTTTATTTTCATTTCGATCGTCTTTTGTTTTCAATTCGATCACCCTTCCTTTCCGTTGTGATCGTCTCATTGATTCGATTTCGATCGTCTTTTGTTTTTATTTCGATCACCCTTCCCTTCCGTTGTGATCGTCACTTTGATTTAATTTCGATCGTCTTTTGATTTTATTTTGATCGTCTTTTGATTTTATTTCGATCGTCTTTTCTTTCCATTTCGATCTTCTTTTGACTTCGTTTCGATTGTCTTTAGTTTCAATTTCGATCGTCTTTTATTTCCATTTCGACCGTCTTTTGTTTTCAATTCGATCACCCTTCCTTTCCGTTCTGATCGTTTCTTTGATTTCTTTTCGACCGTCTTTTGTTTTTATTTTGATCACCCTTCCTTTCCGTTGTGATCGTCTCTTTGATTTCATTTTGATCGTCTTTTGATATTGTTTCGATCGTCTTTTCATTTTGTTTCGATCTTCTTTTCTTTCCGTTTCGATCTTCTTTAAGTTTTTTTTTCTATTGCCATTTGTTTCGATTTCGATCGTCTTTTGTTTTCATTTAGATCGTTTTTTTCGATCATTCTTATTTATCGTTGTGATCGTGTTTTGATTTCATTTCGATCGTCTTTTGATTTTATTTCGATTGTCTTTTGTTTTCATTTCGATCACCATTCCTTTCCGTTGCGATTTCATGTCATGATGATGTTCATGATGATCGAAATAGAAACAAAAGATGATCTTTTGTTTCTATTTCGATCGCTTTTTGTTTTCCTTTTTGATTTTCGATCATCCTTCCTTTGTGTTGTGATCGTCTTTTGATTTCATTTCGATTGTCTTTTGATTCCATTTCGATTTCATTTCGATCGTCTTTTGTTTCTGTTTCGATTGTTTTTTTTGCGTGCTTCGATCATCGTTTGTTTTTATTTCGATCGCCTTTTGTTTTTAGAAATCTTAAATCAAATCGGAGTCAAGCAGGAATGACCACTAAAAATCGATTTCACCCATCAAACAATGCATTTATTGGCCTGGTCAGAGGTAACTAATTGACATTGATGCCTATCTTTTGAGGGCGGGATGTGGTATTCATAGCCATTAAGTTCTTTTGAAAAATGTTTTTTTTTAATGATTTTATGACGTCATTAAGTTTTATTTCATTTTTTTTAAATAGTCGTCTACTTTGACAAAAATCGATAAATAGTCAAACCATTAACGCACGAGATGTATGTTGACGATTTACTATTGATTTTTGAAACTTGGCAGTTATATTATTTCGATCGGACTAAATATCAAGACAAGCCAATAGTCAAATATTAATCTACATTATATTACCTTTCTTATGACATATCATTTAATCTTATTGGAGCGGGTACCAGAGTTCATACATTTACTGGCATCATCCTTTGGATTAAGAATATTGTACTTAAATAGTAAGCGTGTTACATTGTGATTGCAAAAGAAAAATAATGAAGGTGTAGCATCGCAATGTAACACGCTTACTATTTACAATATTCTTAATCCAAATTTATTTAAATTTAAAATTTAAATAAAATTACTTTACCCCAAATCGTCCGAACTCTCTTTGCTTCATTTCCTATAATTATTTATTTCATAATCATGGGGCTGTTTTACAATAATAGTGGTGGATAGTATCAAATAGTAGGAATTTCGGTTCTAGCCGATCTAGAGACTCTGATAATTATTAAATTTATGACTAATTTTTTTATAATTTTTATTGACTTGTTATATTTTAGTTTAGGCACTTATTACAGGACATATTGGTCTCAAACTTCTCTAATATATTCTCGTTCTCGAGCTTGTCTTCTCGTTTCCTCTTACGTAACATTATGATAAGTAGATACATAAGGAAGGAAGGAAAGGAACTACTATCTTCTGGATATTATGTTGGACACATTAAAAAAGCTGGACCTATGCTTTTAGAACTTAACAACAACAACAAGTTAACAACAACAACAACAACAAGTTATGCCTATCGTGTTTCGATTCTCTAAATCATCCAATGTCAGATAATAGCGATACTAGGCACCTATCATTCAAATAAGATAGACCTGTCGTATTTGGAGTCTTTCGTCGTTATATTATACATTTTAGTACTTTACGCTGAAATATAATAAAAGCTGAAAAAAAACTCGTGAGGTCTCAGTTTGGGGCGAACTACTAGTTTTAATAATGCCAAAGAAGTATAACTTCTCACGCGCGTACATAAGTACACGCACCCATTTTTTTTTAATCGCTCGTGTGACAAAGCTTCGTATTATACGCCTACAAGTCACGCTCGACTTCCAAGTCGCATGACACAAATTTACTGTATTTTTGAATCGTTCGTCGTCGAAATTTAAAATGTCAATTTTTATTCGTTTTACGCAGTTATTTGAAAAGCGGTAATTACCAGCGGACATCCGAAATTATCCCAAAAGATATAAATATTTTTCAAAGACCGTTTCCCAATGTTTGACTATGATTGTTTGATGTTTATTCTACCACTCGCCTGTCGGCGACGAGTGGTAGAGACCACTCGTTACGATGGAGCGATTCAAAAATAGCGAATTAACGAATTTCCGATGTCGAACGAATATCAGTAGAAACCGAGCGCTCGACGCGGGGCGAACGATTCAAAAATAGGGCTCCTGGTTCTGACTGACTCATCAAACGCATAGCTCAAACCAATGTATGGGACGAGTACGGTCAGTTTTATAGGGTTCCGTAGGTACATAAAGGGTGAAAACAGGACTATATCTATACTTAATATTATAAAGCTGAAGAGTTTGTTTGTTTGAACGCGCATTTCTCAGAAACTACTGGTTCGAATTAAAATATCTTTTTGTGTTGGATAGTCCATTTATCGAGGAAGGCTATGGGCTACTTTTTATCCCGATATTCCCACGGGATCGGGAGTTATGAACTTTTTTGCTAACGCTATTTTTCTGTCATTTTCGATTTACTTTGACAAGGTTCCATCCCATTCTCATTGCGCGCGGATTATACCAGCGTATACTGTGAGACAGCGAATATTCAACATATCTATAACATAACCTATAAGTATACAGGGTTATTGGAAATTATACTAGCAAGCCGTTGAGGGCTACTTCTGTGCACCTAAACAAACAATTACTTTTGTTCTACGACGTTTGGAAATTCGATCATTTTTTTGAAAATTTTGAGGTTAGGTTTACCCGAAAATCAGCTGTTCCTTACACGGAGAGGTCATTAACCTTAAAATTTTATTTATTTTTTAAGTTTTATCTACTGTTCTTAGTCTGAATGACCTTTGTTTTAAAAAATCAGCTGTGTTTCGAATTTACATAACCTTAAAATTTTCATATACTTTTTCGAATTTCCAAAAGTCGTAGAACAATAGTTGTTCGTTAAGGTGCACAGAAGTAGCCCACAACGGCTTGCTAGTATAATCTATACTAATATTATAAAGCTGAAGAGTTTGTTTGTTTGTTTGAACGCGCTAATCTCAGGAACTGCTGGTTCGAATTGAAAAATTATTTTTGTGTTGGATAGTCCATTTATCGAGGAAGGTTATAGGCTACTTTTTATCCCGATATTCCCACGAGATCGGGAGTTACGCGGGTGAAACCGCGGAGCGCAGCTAGTTTCCAATAACCCTGTATAGTTGTCAAATTGCCACTAAACGAAAAGCCGGGGCGGGTCGCTAGTATCTTATAAGTCATAAGTAACACAAATTATAGTCTACCTACAGGATAAGAAAACGAAACTTTAAACGTTTGTTTGCCACCGACGACATTGGTGACAAACAAAAAAAACCTATAAGCAAATAGAGACAAAAAATGTACCTATACTTCGTCTTGCTCCCACTTACTCATTAGACGTTCAATCCTTCTCACTCTAGTAATTATTATTATTTTAGCAGCGAGTCCATATTTATTTTCTGTCTACGATTGGGAGTAACATAGGCTACAAATTTTATTCCGATATTCCCACGGGATCGAGAGTTACGTGGGTGAAACCGCGACGCGCGACGTGATGCTAGTCTATCATAAAATAAAAATATAATTTGCCAATCTTCTCAATTATCAAGTTTGCCTTATCAAAACAAGATCAAAGACTTTCTTAGATAATTAACCGGTTATTTTTTCCAAGTATTTTGGCTTTATACGATTTGTGCATATAGCCATTTAAACTACATGCCCATTTCCTACCTTAAAAATACCTTTAACTAGCTAGAACTATCATTTTTAGAGTTCTGGACCTCAAAAGGTAATAAAGAAACCCTTATCACTATCACTTCACTACATAGTATAAAATAAAGTCACTTTTCGCCGTCCCTTGTCCCTTTGTATGCTTAAATCTTTAAAACTACGCAACGGATTTTGATGCGGTTTTGACGTGATAACGTTTTATAAATTGGGGAACACCTGCAATCTCAAAAAAGTGTGACGTCACGCGTCGTTACTGGAACGCCTCATGTTATTGACAAGGTAACTATAGCAACGTTTTATCGTTGCCATGGTTACCGTCAATGTTTTCTTATGACGTTATCACGTAAAATTATCGTCCGGAAACAGACTTTACAGACAACCATTTTTTCTAATAGATAGATTGATTCAAGAGGAAGGTTTATATGTATAATACATGCACAATATAGCCGTGCGAAGCCGGGGCGGGTCGCTAGTTTTTTTTTTAAATTAAACTTTATTAAGTCAAAAAAGACATTGGAATGTGATCCTCTTAACCTAAAAGTTTCAACCAAACTTGGATACTTAGTTAAAAGAACTGACGATTGATTTATTATCTCTTCCTTGAAGGAAGCACCATCCGATGACAGCTTTACATAAACATTGACACGGATTAAATATATTTAGGACTTTACAGTTAATTATAAGTGGCGCCATTTTGGAATTTGGATTGTTTTGAATTTATTTTTCTAGTAATGGCTCTGCACGATTTGTGCATACAGCCAGTGTCACGTGATAATGTTTTCAACAAGTTTAGCCCAAATGGGCTGAAAATGTTAAATAGATTGACCTATTGATAAAAATATCGGGTAAGACGCAGCCGCAGTGAGGTCGTGAAATGTCTTTTCTTACGTCAAATCTACTTGGATGTAGAAATCTGACCTGTGTTTAAGGCACGGTATCTTCAAAGAAAGAGTTTAGATTAGCTGCATCGTCTTACCTTATATCCGTTACAAAACGTTTTTATGACGTAGGTACCTACTTACTACTTACGTCTATTTTGCGTTACAATTTTTTAATTTTATTTTAGCAAGGAACTCTTTTAAAATTGTGTGGGTGCGGCGTAAAACTTCGTACTGAGTATGAGATTTACTCTTTTGACTGACAATAAAGACATTAAAAAAAAACATCGACATTATTTTGTGAAAGTAATATGCAGAAAAGAACAGATTCTGATAGAATCGCACAGTCAACGCACAGACGCAGCGTGGCGACGCCTGCGTCTGTGCGTCGCCACGGCATGCGTCGCCACGCCAGAAATCGGTTTTACGTGCGGCTATAGTGAGCTCTAACAATCTGCATCGAAAAACAGCCCTATGTCCATCATTTGCAGTTTCGACCCACTGTGCGTCGCCACGGCTGAAATCGGTTTTACGTGCGGATGTTTCACATCAAAAAATTGTGTCTATGGTCACGATTCACATACATTTGAATGTAACGTATTTTCCCGCCGCACTTCCAGCACAATATGGCGGAGCTGTCCTCGCTGGGCGTGCAGCTGTTCGACGCAGGCGCGGTGCGACTCGGAGATATAGAGGCGAAGGTCGGACGCAGGACGCCGATCTACTTCGATCTGAGGGTAGTCGTCTCACATCCGCAGATCATGGTGAGTGAAATCATGAAAATATATTGTTATCCTGTAAAACCCTTAATACAAAGTATTATGAAGTCTTAAAGAAAAAAATGGTTGTCTGTAAAGTCGGTTTAGGGACTAAGTATAATTTTACGTGATATAAGGAAACATTGGTGGAAATAATTGAGACTAGAGAGTTGATACTCGAGACTTGCGATCACCTTTTTTTGTTTAGATGAATGTTTGGTAGTCGCCGCCATTTTCAGCACAAAATGGCGGATACTTTCAAAATGTTATAAAGAGGTAGAAAGAAATAACTTATCTATCAGTTACCAAGGCACATGAGGCTGAAACTGGCGTTTTTTTATAATATCTTCCCTACAACAAGGGCGCGTTTCCACTGACGCGGAGCTGGGCGGAGTTGAAAGGAGCGGACCGTGAATTAACCAATCAACTGTCAGTTGAAGTGGAATGGCGATTTCGAGCATTGTGAACTGCAAATTCACGGTCCGCTCCTCTCCACTCCGCCCAGCTCCACATCAATGGAAAAGCACTTTTAAAATTTTATTGGTTAGGTATTGATAGTTTTTTTATTAGGGTTCTGTAGCCAAATGGCAAAAAACGGAACCCTTAAAGATTCGTCATGTCTGTCTGTCTGCCGTATGTCACCCACTTTTTTTGATTACAGCTATAATTATGAAGATAGATATTTTGTTACCTGTTGTTACATAACTTATAAAAAAAACATAATAATATCAATGAGGTTATTTAAATACTTGCTTAAATACTTAGCCATTATCTGTTTGATCAAGGGTCTTCCTTAACCTAATAGTATTTTGGAATCTTCTTATATATAAAAATGAATCGCAAAATGTGTTGGTAAGCGCATAACTCAACAACGCCTGGACCAATTTGGCCAATTCTTTTTTTAGAATATTCCATATGGTACGAGGATGGTTCTTACGGAGAGAAAAATTTAAAAAATTGCCTGAAAATGTCTAAAAACAACACTTTTCTATACTCCATACCATACAAACGATTCGTAATAATACAAGTCAATAAGAACTTTAATACCATAACATAAAGTTCAAGTTTTAATGGAGAGGTGCCGGGAAGGCAAAACAATTGAGTGACGTATAAATATTGATGTCAATCGTGCCGCGGTGTTAGTTGCCAAACTACACCTAAACGGCTGAACCGATTTGTATGATTTTTAACCCCCGACGCAAAAACGACGGGGTGTTATAAGTTTAACGTGTCTGTGTGTGTGTGTCTGTCTGTGGCATCGTAGCTCCCGAACGGCTGAACCGATTTTGATTTAGTTTTTTTTTATATGGCAAAACAACGTTTGCCGGGACAGCTAGTTTATTATAAACTTGAATATTATGTCCGGAAAGAATATCACATTTCATTCACGTGGTTTTCGTGTAGGTAGGTACATTAGATTTAATCACTAAGTACCTTATGTTTTGAGGTAGGTATTAATAAAACAGATATTTGTGTTATTTTTTAATCTTGAGATTTAGGGATCTTGTTTACCTCGTGTAGCCCCATTAATTATCTTATTCGTTTCCTATTTTTTTCAGTTAGCAATCTCAAAACACCTCCAAACTCTCGCATCAGAAGTCTCCCACGAGCTCCTCTGCGGTGTCCCCTACGCCGCCCTACCTCTCGCAGCCGTCATGTCAGTCAATACCAACACCCCAATGATCATGAAAAGAAAGGAAACCAAACTATACGGCACTAAAAAACTCCTAGAAGGAATCTATAGAACAAATCAAACTTGTCTTGTAGTCGAAGACGTAGTGACATCTGGCAGCAGTTTGCTAGAAACTGTTGAAACTTTACGCGCGGAAGGTTTGGTTGTTACAGACGCTGTCGTAGTTCTCGACCGGGAACAAGGTGGCGCTAGTGTGCTTAAACAAAATGGCGTCGCGCTTAAATCTCTTTTTACTTTGTCTGGTTTGGTTGATGTTTTAAATAAAGCGGGAAGGATTGATTGTGAAACGGTGGAGTTAATTCTGGATCATATTAAGGAATGTCAGTTCGGGATGAAGGATAATTTGGAGTAGGTGGCGGGGTATTAATAACTTAAATACAGGGCATTAAGTTGAATGTTATGTACCTACTAGGTTCATTTTCTTTAAAAGATGGTATTTATTTTTAGGAGCTTTTGTAACAAGTATAGAGGTAGTAAGCACTTAGACAATACATCTAGTTTTTATTTAGTATGATCCTGGAGAATCTCAGTTTATTTAAGTAGGTTAGGTAGGTACCTACCTATACCTTTCTAAAAATAATTAAGAGGAAAGGGTACCGGGGGCTTTCTCCATACAAACTATTACAAACGTAGTCGACTGTTTCCTCCCTGGATAATGACACTAGAGCAAATATTTTTGGTGCATAAAACTTATAACTGCCATGACCATGCCCCTATTTTTTGTTTTTATTTATTTTTTAATTTTTTTAATTTTAATTTCTATGATAATTAGAAAATGAAAAAAACCAAAACATAGGGGCATAGTCATGGCAGTTATAGGTTTTATGGCACAAAAATATTTGTGCTAGTGTCATTATCCAGGGAGGAAACAGTCGACTACGTTTGTATGGAGAGCGCGCAGGTACTCTTTCACCTTAACCTTAGCTCTAATTATATTATGGTTTTAACTATAGGTACCTACTTAGTTATGTACTACTATTGACATTATTGTAACACTATTTTTTTTATCTAAAAATCTGTTTAATCAATCTAAACTAAGTATCTTTATTTTTTCAAACGAATTGTTCGAGAATAGCACCGAGCGAGACCCACCAAAATCTCTGGTCAACAGTTAAAAAATTAGAACTAGAACGCCTACTTTAAGTTATTAAAAGATTGATTTTTACATCTTCTCTATATTTCAATTAATTTATATCCAGTAGGTAGTGGTGCTGCCATCTATCAAGGCATAATAAACTAGTATTTTTTGTAGCTAAAGAATTGTGGTCTTCCGATCCTCTATAGAACTTCCTTGACCTAATTGCAATAAATCTAACCTACTTACATCCAATTTCTTTGTTTTATTTTCATATTTCCACTGAAGCCGTCGTTTTTACCAAACCCGGTGATGCATATCCAAACATACTAGCATATTAGGATTATAAATCCGAAAGTTTGTTTGTTCCCTCTTTACGCGCAAACGACGGAACCGATTTGGATGAAAATCAGCATAGTAGTAGTTTAAGGGATGAAGAAGGACATAGGACACTTTTGATCCCGAATTTCCCGCGGGAACGGGACTAACGCGGGTGAAACGGCATGGCGAAAATAGTCCTAAACAAACGTATTTACAATAGTCGTCCATGTTAAGAGGAAAGGGTACCGGGGGCTATTTCCATACAAACTATTACAAACGTAGTCGACTGTTTTCTCCCTGGATAATGACACTAGAGCAAATATTTTTGGTGCATAAAACTTATAACTGCCATTACGCTGCCGGACGCTATTTTCAAATTATCATAGAAAATAAAATTTAAAAAATTTGAAAATTAAAAAAACCAAAACATAGGGGCATAGTCATGGCAGTTATAGGTTTTATGGCACAAAAATATTTGTGCTAGTGTCATTATCCAGGGAGGAAACAGTCGACTACGTTTGTATGGAGAGCGCGCAGGTACCCTTTCACCTTAATTAATCCTATTTGTACCTAATTCAAATGCGTGAAATGCATTGAGGACGCTATTTCCTGAGTAGGCAAGCAGGCTGTGGTTGTGGGATGGAATGCAAGAGCACCTACCTACTGGCACTACTGGCGTTTATACCTAACTTTATTGCTATTGGCATAGATATTTGTTAGTCTATGGCTATTGGGCTAACGGCAGTCTGTGACGCAGAATCGATTTCCGCCGTTAAATATTTGCGTAGAGAGGGTTTCTGTATTTAAAAATTCAACTAACTGCCACGGTTCATGAGATACAGCTGACAGACGGACGGACAGTGAAGTCTTAGTAATAGGGTCCCGTTTTTACCCTTTGGGTACGGAACCCTTAAAACTAGCAGCGCTCTGCGGTTTTACTCGCGTAACCCTCGATCCCGTGGGAATATCGGGCCTATAGCCTATGTTACTTCTAATGCATCCATATAATCTTCATACCAAGTTTCATTAAAATTGGTCCAGTAGTTTCGGAGAAACCTAGTTGTTTAGCTTTGACTAGATGGCGTTGCATTGTGCAATGTCCTAAACCTATATCAAACTGCCCCCCTAACTTTGTGACTAAATCTAAGTAGGAAAAATTTCAGTTAGGTATGTGGTTTTAACCTCTATTGAGCTTTGGTATGTAGTGGTAAACCTATTCTATGACTATTTTCTGACTATCAGATCCACAGATCGATGGATATCAACTTTCTTTGAATTGTTTCAAGGTAATCAACAAAAACAAAACAAATAAAATTGTAAGTTTTATTATTCATCCGGAATATAATAATTAAAAACTTTGATCGTTTTTCGAAAAATTGTACGACATGATCCTTGGCTTTCCAGCAAAGCCAAAAACTCAGTTACTGTTAAAAGAATTAAAAAATTAAACTTAGGTTCAGCCTTATCAAAAAAAGATCTTTCCTTTTGTGTCATCGTCAGCTCGATGGTGTCCGGAGTACGAAGGGCACAACGTCATCGTATGGGACCTGTCTACTATGTTGAAGTAAACATGTGAGAGTCGCCCTTCCCTCAAGGAAAACTGGGAATGTTTCGAGGAGACGAGCTCCAACTTATTTAACAATTATATACTGAAATGGGGATTATGTGTACAATATATTATAAGCAGAACATTTAATTGCTGGCGCCCCGTTGGGGATGGTAGGTCAGGGCGAGGTGGCTGAGGACGAGGATCGTTGCAGTTGTTTAGTTGTCCTCAATCTCTTGTTCCTGTTCCTCGTCGAACTCAGCGTCCTCGTCGGCCGTAGCCTCCTGGTACTGCTGGTACTCGGAGACGAGATCGTTCATGTTGCTCTCAGCCTCGGTGAACTCCATCTCGTCCATACCCTCGCCGGTGTACCAATGCAAGAAAGCCTTACGCCTGAACATGGCCGTGAACTGCTCAGAGATGCGCTTGAACAGCTCCTGGATCGCGGTCGAGTTGCCGATGAAAGTGGCCGCCATCTTGAGACCACGGGGCGGGATGTCGCACACGGCGGTCTTAACGTTGTTCGGGATCCATTCGACGAAGTAGGACGAGTTCTTGTTCTGGATGTTGAGCATCTGTTCGTCGACTTCCTTCATGGACATGCGTCCACGGAAGATGGCGGCGACCGTGAGGTAGCGGCCGTGGCGTGGGTCGCATGCTGCCATCATGTTCTTGGCGTCGAACATCTGTTGGGTGAGTTCTGGTACGGTGAGAGCACGGTACTGCTGGCTGCCGCGAGACGTTAGGGGAGCGAAGCCGGGCATGAAGAAGTGGAGACGCGGGAAGGGTACCATGTTGACGGCGAGCTTCCTCAAATCGGCGTTTAGTTGACCAGGGAACCGCAGGCAGGTGGTGACACCGGACATTGTGAGCGACACGAGGTGGTTAAGGTCGCCGTACGTGGGGGTAGATAGTTTGAGCGTGCGGAAACAGATGTCATAGAGAGCCTCATTGTCGATACAGTAGGTTTCGTCTGTGTTTTCTACGAGTTGGTGAACTGAGAGTGTGGCATTGTAAGGTTCTACTACTGTATCTGACACTTTAGGGGAGGGGACTACGGAGTATGTGTTCATTATTCTGTCGGGGTATTCTTCTCTGATCTTTGAGATAAGGAGTGTTCCCATACCGGAGCCGGTACCGCCGCCGAGCGAGTGTGTGAGTTGGAATCCTTGAAGACAATCACACGACTCTGCTTCTTTCCTGACTACGTCGAGTACTGAGTCAACTAGTTCGGCACCCTCGGTGTAGTGTCCCTTGGCCCAGTTGTTACCGGCGCCGGACTGTCCGAACACGAAGTTGTCAGGTCGGAAGATTTGTCCGAAGGGTCCGGAGCGCACCGAGTCCATGGTGCCGGGCTCCAGGTCGACGAGGATGGCGCGGGGCACGTACTTGCCGCCGGAAGCCTCATTGTAGTAGACATTGATGCGTTCCAGCTGCAGGTCCGAGTCGCCATGATACGCGCCGGTGGGGTCGATGCCGTGCTCGTCGGAGATGATCTCCCAGAACTGGAACAAGCGAAAGGTACCGTTAGCATCGATCGGAGAGGGCGCGTGTCTGTTAGATGTTACGATTATTGCAATTTGGAGGCCCGGAGAAAGGATAATAGGTAGGCGGAGGGCGGCGAACGGCACAGTCGGTGCGTGCGTCGGATGAGTCACGTCGCCGAAGCAACGGGGTTCGCAACACGCGGGCTCCCGCGAAGCCGCATTACCATATTTACGAGGCCGCCATTATCGATCCTCCCACTCCATACCATAAGGTATACGATTTAAATCGCAGTGTACTACTGTAATTGTTGCAAAAAAGCTCGGCCGCCTACTTTCTTGAGTTTATGTAACTTCGCCATATAAGAGGAGAACGCGAGGCGAGTTTCTTATTACGATAGACTTGTACGACCATAAATTTCAGATTGGGTCGCGGTCTGAACACGATATTGTATCATTTTAGGGCAAAATAAGCATAACATTACCTACAAAATAAAGCCTTGCGTTTAAAATCGCATCTCGATAAAGCGACGACGATAAAATCGTTGGCTGACTCACTATGCTATGATCAGATTAACGTTTCAGTCACGCCAAATGAAAATATTGATTAATTCAGAGTCATTATTTAATTCTAAGAACAATTGGATGTTATTCCTTTTGTGTGACTATGAGTAATTTCCGATCCAAAGACGGATGGAATATAGAATCGTAACTGACACCAACGCACTATGATCCTAAAGGCAAGACACTAAAGGGAAAGGCTATATTGACTATATTGACGTGTCTTTGGTTCGGTGGACAAGTCCGCCATGCGCCAGTGCTGGCGAAGTGTCTTTATCAAAATGATATTATTTCGCCCTCCACTGACGAAAAATTACGGAATTTTCTTCCATATTCTCATATTAGAAGCGCGTTTTGTCTAGGCTAACTAGTTAACATTCTTCCAGCATTAAATATTTGGTCTTATTTGCTCACTTACATATAAAGAGATTCTTTGTATCAAGGTTTTGGAAACTCACCATAGAACAAACAAAGTAGGTACCAATTAATTAACAAGAATTGTTTAAATTGTTCCTTGATCAAAATGTTTTGGTCTCTTCTAATCAATTGATTGTCTAAGTAATTGTTTTTACATTTTTATTGTTTTTAAAGACTCTGAAATAGCTTGTAAATAGCCAGGCTTCTTCCGGAAATTGACATGTGTTTGAGGTGGGATGTTATCCGGATGCGAGCCAAATTAAAACAAAATGTGTTATTCGTAAAAATTGAAATGTGGTTTTCGACTCAGGAACATAATATTTTACTACAAAAACCTTAATTTGAACCTTGACTACCTAGAACTTATTTAAATTTTAAAACTATCCAGATTTTGAAAAAAAATATCCATACCTACTTATAAAACAAAGCCCTCCCGGCCGCGTCTGTCTGTCAGTCTGTTCGCTATAAACTCAAAAACTACGGCACCTATTTTCATGCTGTTTTCACCAACGGATAAAGTGGTTCTCGCAAAGTCGCGGGGACGCACGCAGGCAACAGCAATTTTAGATAGATTTGAGTTATAATCTAAGTTTTTTTTACAAATGATAAGTCAGCGTTTGACCACTATCACACCTGCCTGATGTTAGGTGACGATGCGGCCTAAGATGTCGCACGCTTTCCCAGATGCCTATTAACTCGCTACTTGAAGACCCCTAAATTGTTCACGTCAGGAAAGACGGCCACTGATTTCTACAAAATCTAAATATTCCAGCAGTCAACCTTAGACCAATATCCGAAACTTTACGGCTCTCTCAAATACACACTAATTCTATTTTTTATCAAGAACCAAGTCAAACAAAGTATTACTAAACATTCTACAGAAATTATTTAGTCATCGTGATTCAGTTATACCTAATTCTTCATTGATCAAAATGAAACATTTAAACTAAGCTTTAAAAAATCTAATTTCAGTAAAATGTTAGAACACAGTCACGATGCATGGCAACGCGCCAAGCCTGGAAGATTGCTTCCGAGTGATTTTACGAGAGGATCTCTGTCAGCGGGATTGGTAAATGATTGTGAAATATGGAGCTGGCTTGTTTTAACAGTTATTCTTGGTTATTGAAGAGTTAGCAGTTAAAATATAAGTGCATTATTATTAAAAGTGTTAGTGATGGATTAGCATTATGTTAAAAGTATGCTTGTCAAAGAAACCTATTTTCAAAGAATTTTCATTTTAAGAGGATTATGAGTTTTCAATACGCGGCGCGAGTAGGTATTTTCAAAAATTACCCGTATCGTGCCATAGAGTTTAAGTTCGGACGTAATTGCCTTCATTTTGCTTTTAAATAATGTTGCGGGCCGTAACGTTTTTACCCCCTTTATCCTTCACAAAATGAAATAAATTTGGTCTCATTTAATTTACTGCATCTTATTCTAGGTTTATAAGTTTTTCTTTTTTAGGAATTCAGTTTAGTCTATTAAAAAACAATTGAAACGCTTGATACAGTTTTTAAGTCAAAAATATAGATATTCAGATACTTATAACTTGTATCTTAGGCAATATTTCTTTAAAATAAAATCGGTTAAGCCTAGTTTTCCATTAGATCTAGAACATTTTCAAAAATAATCAAAATCGGACTTCGTTTATGGGGGGGAAAACGTTACCGCTTGTTGTATGGAAATTTACAGCCTTACCACTGGTCTTAAAACATTTACTGATTTTAGTGATCCGTTACCCAAAGGGAAAAAACGGGACCCTATTACTAAAAATCTACTGACAACCCTCTGTCTGTCTGTCACCAGGCTGTATCTCATTAACCGTAATTGCTAGACAGTTGAATTTTTCACATATTAAGTATTTCTGTTGCCGCTATACTAAACTAGAAACAGAAAAAAAACTGGTCAAGTGAGAGTCTTACTAAGTTTGGGCATCAAGTCCTGTCTCAAAGGTACCCAATATACCAAAATCCTAAAAATTGTATCTGTTAATAGACAGAAAAACTTTAATCATAGAGATTACAATTTCCTTAGGAGATTTCCATCAAATTACTCGCTATCAAACTTCACCGATCAATTAAAGTAACCATTTCATATCTACCATCTAACTAATGTATTTAAAATGCAATTCTATCATCCTTTGATCTTAAAATTAAACTCTAATAAAAACCAGATGCTATAATACCTATCTATTGTTATATCAAAGCAGTTTAAACATCAAACATGCTGAGGAATTGCTGTAAACACGCGAAATACGGCTTTATATCTAGCTGTATAGTGGCGAAAATGTAAAAGTTATCTTTATCTTCGTTGTGGCTATTTTAACTCGCGGAAGATCGACGGTCAATGAACTTGCACCTAGTTTGGTCTTCCTTCCTATTTCTATGAGTTTTAATGTTTGACTAGCTGCGAGCTGCGTTCTGTGGATTCACCCGCTATCGATGTCGGGATTAACACAGACAGACAGACTGACAGACAAGAAAGTGATCTTATAAGGGTTCCGTTTTTTATTTCTGAGGTACAGAAACCCTAAAAACCGACCAAGTGCAAGTCGGACACTGACAGTTCCGTATTCCGTACCATTATATTGTTATAGCGGCATCAGAAATACATCTGTGAATATTTCAACTGTCTAGCTATCATGATTTATGAGATACAGCCTGGTGACAAACAGACAGACGACATTGGAGTCTTTCTTACTAAAAGGGTCCCGGACCCTTTTATGAAACCCTAAAAACAGGGCTGTTCTTTTTCCAAATGTTCAACGATTGGACAAAATCAATAACTATTATAGGAACTGGACCCAGCTGGAGCAGTTTAAAGAGCTAAGGCCTTTGGCCTGCATCAAGGATGGAATAGGCTAAAAATTAAATAATAATAATATTATAGTTTTGCTATAGGAAAGATGTGAAAAAAAAAATTAGTAATTTGATACCCATATTGCAGAAAAAGATATAAAAAAAATCACCTGAAATTATGAAATCTATCACCCCTATATTTAAGTCACCTATTTAAGAACACCGTTACTTCCGCATTTAGAATATAAGTTGGTACTAGCTGCGCTCCGCGGTTTCACCCGCGTATGTCCCGATCCCGTGGGGGTATCAAAATAAAAAGTAGCCTATAGCCTTCCTCGATAAATGGACTATACAACACAAAAAGATTTTTCTTTTGGAACCAGTAGTTTCTGAGATTAGCGTGTTCAAACAAACAAACTCTTCAGCTTTATAATATTAGTATAGATTATTTAGTATTTTACAAAGGCTTAGTGATATATTATGGTTATTAGAATGTCTGTTTTTGGAATGGACTAGTATAAAAAATCTAAAACTGTCTTCGCATAGATTTCCAAAATTCTTTCTTATCGGATACCTAAATTGTAATAGCTGATTGTTTTGTCAAATAGATAAATCGATCCATTACTTTCGAGCTGTCCGTTGATATAATAATATCAGTCAGCACTTAGTATTTTATATTTATTTCTTAGGATTGCAAGAAAATTTTCAATAGATAACAAATTATTGTCACAAATTTGTGTTTTTGTGCTCAGTTTAGTTTGACTTTTGTGTTTTGCAGTCCACTGAGCGAGGAAAGAACGAAACATTTTAATTTAGAAAACCTTTCTTACTACAAGCAGCGCTCCGCGGTTTCACCTGCTTAACTCCCGATCCCGTGGGAATATCGGGATAAAAACTAGCCTATGTGTTAATCCAGGTCTCAAGCTATCTACATACTAAGTTTCATTTAAATCGGTCCAGTAGTTTCGAAGCCTATTCGTCACAAATCAGGGTTCGAGGATATATATCAAAGGGTTTTTTGTGATATATATCAATGCAAAAATTGTTTAAAAATTTGATGAAAATAAGTCATGTTTTGCAGTTTTCTACTGTAGTTCTCCATCCTAAATGTAGATGGCGTTGGAGTAAAGTTAAAACATACTCACTAATAGTAAGTTTAGGTATTAACGTTTAAAGTTTAGGTATTTTAAGTATTAGTTTAGGTATTCAGAAAATTGATGAAGCCATTGAATGATTAGAATTTATAAGATTTTATCTTTTTTAAATAATACAATAAAATAACATTATGGCTGTCATACAAAATGGATAAATATCACATTTTTGATATATATCGGATATATATAAAAAAATCCGATATTTTGATATTTATTATAAATATCGGATATTTTCGAACCCTGCCACAAATAAAACAAAAAATCATTCCTCTTTTATAATATTAGTCGGCCGCTTCAAATCTAGGCCTAGGAACATCATTGGTTTTTTATACAGATATTCCTACGGGATCAGGACTTAAGACGCGCGAAACCGCATGGCATTGCTAGTGATAAAAAAACTAAATATTTTTTGTAAGGAAATTGCTCCGGACTGGCCTGATTTTGATGAAATTTGATATACATAGATACACATTGAATTCTTGAGAGTCACATAGGCTACTTTATATACCGATATTCCCACGGGAACAGGACTGATGGTAAAAGGACGGACTACTTGCTAGTGAGTGATAAATAAGTGAAAAAATCATAATTTTGAGCGTTAAGTTAGATTCAGTGCTCAAAATTATCTAAATAAAAATATTTCTAGATCCAATAGGTATACCTAGTTTTATTTTTCACACAAAAGTTATTTGAAAAATCTGAAAGTAGGTACGATTTTGCGTCATCACGTAAAAAACCACCTGGTGCGCGCCAGGAACATTTGGTCCGTTAAAAAACGTTAGAAATCCAGAGCTATGATTGGTCGACAGTTTGCCCTTATCAAGGGACGCCTCGGACGCCCTTGAAATTCAAACAAAGCCCAAAACATATGCCTTGTAACGGCATTTTATGGCGGTAAATGATAATAATAATACCTACCTATAATTCGATTACAAATACCTACTTGTACACCTATCAGTCGTAAATTTACTCAATTTTATCGTATTGTTTCTAAGATTTGTGACGTGGAAAATCTTACGTAGACAGGTATAATAACGTAGGCAAGTAGAAATCTAGATTGAATATTTGAATGTCAAAGTGTAGTTTAATCTTGGAATTAAAACGCTAATTTATTGAAGAGTTTATGAATGTAGAATAAATATGCACGTGGAAGTTACGGTACTTACCTAATAAAAATCAGGTCGTTATCAATCGAAAATGTTGTAAAGTGACATAATTATGAAGGTATTAGAAGTAGAAATGTTCTAAGTAAATAATTCTTTAACATTTCTTTGTAAATCGATAGTAAAAGACAGCACAAAGGGTCTAAGAAATATAGGTTGCGGTAACCATGGTAAATATCGATCGGCCTGACCGTGACCACACCCTGTCGTTCACATCCAAGAAAAACTCATAGAAAACTTTAAATAATACCAATTTCTAGCTAGATATTGAAAAGATAATGGAAAAGATATTACAAGCCGGCGTAAAACCGACAAGGAGCATGGGTGCGTCACAAAATGCCGGCCATTACACCAGACATTCGGAAATCAAATTCTGCTAATAAAAACAAAAGAAACTCAATCCTTACCTTAGCTCCGATCTGGTTACCGCATTGGCCGGCTTGAATGTGTACAATTTCCCTCATTTTGTTATGTGAACTTAATAAATTACTTAGCACTAAAATATGTTTTTGTTCCGCACACACCACGTACTTTCGTGGTCGCTCGAAGAATAATCTTTTCCCGTTTCGCCCGATCGACCAAAGCTACGGATGTGCTAGTGATGTTCTGCTACCGGGTTCAATTTTATCGATAGGTTTTGCCGCATTGCGACATTCAGGATCATAATTTGTAATATATTTGATTAATGTGCAGTATTTACATAAATGTATTTTTTATTCAATATTATTACAACTATCATAATATATTTAATCATTTATAGGAATTTATTTGAATGACGATTAATGTAAGTATATTTTAAATTATGATTTTATATTAATTTATTTTAACTTTGTATTTACCTATTAATGATTAAATATACAGTAATTAATTAAACTTAATGACTATTAAGTAAAACTTAAGGATTAAACTGTTGTATATGTTATCAATAACCACAATAATTGCTAGTAGTAAAATGAGAGAGAATTAACAATACAAAGTACCAAAAACTATTTAAGATTCAATAGTTAATTAGATACTTATTGTTTTAAAGGTCATACTAGAATAAAACATACTAGTTTCATTATTCGATAGACCATGTTATTGGATTTTAAAAAATGGTTGTCTCTGAAGTCAGTTTACGGACGATAATTTTACGTGAAAACGTCATAAGAAACTGATTAAATATTTATTTTTTTACAAATATAGTTGTCATTTATTTTCTTTTTTTTTTGTTTATGTAAGTCTTCTATTCATCACTCGTCACCATAATACGCGTCTCGTATTTGTTTTATATTATTGCTGCGTGCTGTGTGACGTCATTGTTGAAAAGACGTCACCAGAACGTGACAATGACGTCACACACTATTACCATGACACTTTTTTGTGAATGCAGGTGTTCCATCAATTTACCAGACGTTATCACGTCAAACAGTAATAGATGTTTAAGTAAAATTGACAATGTTTGTAAACACTAGGCTGTAAAATTGACCGCGTAAAATATTAAAATGGCATTCTCTTGACCAGAGAGTGATTCGGAACTACTATAAAATAACCAATCTAAGAAAGCTAATCTAATATACCTAAAACAAACCAAATTACAAGTTCGCAGACTTTACAGAAAAACTAAAATCTGTAATACATAAATCTGTAAGTCAAATACATAAACATATTCACTTCAGTCGACAAACGACATGATGCAAAACACAGCTTATTTATTTATCGATAACTTTGTCGACATTATCGCTGCGCTATTTTTGTACTGCTTTCCTATTGGTTGACGCAGCCGCATTAGTCACAGACGCTACCAACATAATGCAACGAATCAAATGTTTTTTCCGTACTAATAATATATTATTATATCATAGTCTGAGGTATATTGAAATGAATTATACGACAACAATTCATTAAAATTTAAAATAAACCTATCTAAAATAAGATATAACTTAATTAACTGGTGTAAAACGATTTTATTTTAATTAGGAGTTTTTGGATCTTTTTCGTCGTAATGTTGGTATCTTGACGATCGAACAAAAAAAGTGCGGCGTATGTTTTTACCGGCCGGTATTTTTATCGAAATTCAGGAAAATAACAAAAAAATATTATCTTAACACGATGGAAATTAGTTTAAAATAATTATTTATCCTGTTTTCTCGTTAATTAGAATTAAGTTTGAATAATGAGATGTTAAAAATTGACCCATATTTGAATGGCGGTAATTTTAAAAGTAGGTGTTCTTTCAATGGGTTCTTTCAAATTCTTCTCTTGCGGTTTTCATATTCCCATTTTTTACTATTAAATATAATTTATTTAATAGTAAAAAATGGGAAAAATGGGACTATAAATATTCTAGATAAGCTCGAAATAGACTTGAATATAAGGGCTTTTACACACGTCCCGATTTGGTCGGGTCCGACATCAGTGTTGCCACATTTCAATTCGACAAATCTGTATCGATAAGTGAAAAAATCTGTATAAAATCTGTATGAGAACAGCTATAATTGTATAAAATCTGGACTATTCATTTGTAATATTAGGTATTATGGAGCGTAGACAGAGAATAACTATTTATTCTCTGTCTACGATTATGAATAGTCCAGATTTTATACAATTATAGCTGTTCTCAAAGTTCTCATACAGATTTTACACAGATTTTTTCACTTATCGATACAGATTCGTCGAATTAAAATGTGGCAATACTGATGTCGGACCCGACCAAATCGGGACGTGTGTAAAGGCTATTAGACACGGCAGTGTTAGAGAAATATGTTGTATCAGTTATTTTCCTAGTTCAGTAACTAGATGGCGCCACCACTTTTTAACGTTTTTTCTGAATCGCGCTATCGTTGTGTTTTTCGAGAAAGCTAACTATTCCCCGTGTTAATATTTATGTTGCTCAATATTTAATTTAGTGGATTCAATAATCGACTTACCTATTTCTGAAAAGTTACTCTTTTTCATAGTAACTTATAATCTAATATACTAATATTTTAAGTTTGTTTGAACGCGCTAATCTCAGGAACTACTAGTTCGAATTATTATTTTTGTATTCGATAGTGTTTTGGAGTTGGAGTTTGTTAGTTTTTGTGTGCTTTCAAACGGGTTATTGCCGATTGGTACACTCATACCCCCTATTCGTACACTGGACTAGTTAAGTTATTATTTTTTAATTTCCATACTTTGACTCTCTATTCGTACACTGGTCTTTGCAAAAGTACTGTCGAGGAAAAATTGACAAATAAAATAATCGAAATCGCACCGTAACGTATCGTAGCGCAGTATATGTAATTTTAAAAGCAAGAGATTTTAATGGTATCACTTCGATTTCTTATTTTAAATCACAAAAATATATTTTATTAATACTCTATTTTTTGTGGAGTCTAGTTCTCGATGGAACTTTCAAGCATTGTTGTCGAGGATTTTACCAACTTTATACAATCCACGGAGATATTGGGAGTACGAATGACATGACATTAATAATACCGTTGATATATGTTTTGCTACCTAATAAAAAATGGAAACGTATCACAAAATGTTCCGTAAATTAAAAGATTTGATACCAAACTTTATACCAAAGTCAATGATGATAGATTTTGAAATTGCAACAAAACAGACGATTGAAGAAGCACTTCCTCAGTGTGAAATAAAAGGATGTTTTTTTTTTTCATTTTTAACAGTGCCTAATGAGAATAGGATAGGAACTAAATGTTTTTAGTCATCGGAAGCATATTGAGCTGTGTGCGTTAGCTTTGATTCCGCCACAGGATATTGTCGATGGATGGCTATATAATAATGTAAGAATGTCAGCAATTTGAAACACTACAGCGATTCAAAGATTATTTTGTCGATCAATGGCTTGAGGACAGCCAATGGGGTACAATTTAGAATTGTTACAGTGAAAGACATCGAACAAACAACGTTTTGGAAGCTTGGAATGGTTGTTTCAATAGAAATATGGTCAAAAGAAAGCCATATTCATTAGAGTTTTTATACACTATCAAAGAAGACTCGATACATTATGATTTTATCGGACAACGATTAGATGCTAGTAGATCTATGAAAAGAAGACGACTTAAATCTTTGATGATGGACGAGAAAATTCAAGCTTATGAAACAGGTGAAATCAGTGTTGGACAATGTTTGGAAGGCCTACTTTAATATTTTTTAAAACTACATTCGACTTTCAAGAGACCTTATTTGTGTTAATTTTAAAAATGCTGATTATAAACTTGCTTGAAAATAAATGTTACTTTTAAGGCTGATTTTTCATATTTTGTTTGTTAATTTTCTGTTTTTTTTTTTAATATTAGGTCATTCCATTGTTTATTTCATTTAATATTTGATTAGAATAATTTGCTTTAATACTGTTAAGGCTGATAAAAACATGCTTCAAAATAGTTGTTGTTACTTTTATCGGATATTTTTATTTAAAAAAATAATAACTTTTAACTATGTAAATATTTGTTGATTTTAAAATGATTTAATATTAGATAATTTGATCGTTACTCCCTGATTTATATCGAGTTTTTTTCATTTTGATTTGTGTGTCAGTTTTTGTACCACGTGATTTAAGATGTACAGTAACTTGTTTTTTAAATTGAAATTACATTTAGATTTGAAAATATATCTTATTTACAAATTTTAATAATGTCGGTATTTTACTTATTTCCTCAACAGTACTTTACTACTTGCAAATCTATAGAGTGTACGAATCGGCAGTAACCCTTTCAAACAAACTCTACAGCTTTATAATTACACTAGCTGCGCTCCGCGGTTTCACCCGCGTAACTCCCGATCCCGTGGGAATATTGGGATAAAAAGTAGCCTATAACCTTCCTCGATAAATGGACTATCCAACACAAAAAGATTTTTTCAATTCGAACCAGCAGTTCCTGAGATTAGCGCGTTCAAACAAACAAACTCTTCAGCTTTATAATATTAAGTATAGATTATAGATGTAGTAGCTGCGCCCCGCGGTTTCACAATAATGTTTTACGCGATTTTCTAAAAAAATTCAACTTCTGACAATAACAAAAAACAAAAAAAAAATAGTGAATTCGGTTTGGCTGTTCTCGACATTTGCGCTTAGCAACTAGCAACACATTCAGCGATTCATTTTTGTAAAATAGAGAAGAAAAGATAAAATGCTTTGTCCCAAAACGACCGGATCAACGCACAGCCTAAACCGCTGATCGTAGAGACCTGAAACTTGGAGGGTGTGTTCTTTGTATGACGTAGGCATCCGATAAGAAAGGATTTTAAGAAATTTTACTTGAAAAAGGAGGGCAAAGTTTGTATGGGACAACGTGATACCTTGGTCCAATCTAATTAATAACAGAATAATTGATGGAAGAAATGCTTCGAGTTTTATTGAAATTAATTACCTAGCGGGGTTGAAAAGGGGTAGTAAGGTATTTTGGGGTGATTTGCTTCGAAGTTAATAACAATACTCCTTAGTGCTTCACATTTTATTGTGACACATATTGAAAACTCAATTCGATTTTAAGCCTCTTTTATGCATAAAAATAACATATTAGAACTATTTTCGACTAAATTTTTTTTTATTGTTTGAGTTGATAGTCCATTTACCGAGGAGGGCTATTTACGATAGGAAACTGCGCATCAATGAAACAGACAGACAGACGGACAATAAAGTGATCTTAAAAGGTTAAATTTTTTTATCTTTTGAGGTACGGAACCTTAAAAAAAGGCAAATAAAAGAATGGCCTATTCTCGTTAATTAAATTCTCAGCTTTTTCAGCAGGAAATCTAAACAGATATGAGACCCATTTTGAAAAGGGGCAATTGGTCCTATGTCCCAATGTGGAAGGGAACGATTCGTCGACTAAGACGACTTTCCACCATATTTACCTTAGAAAGTTCTGCTTGAAGAAAAATGTCGTCCCAATGCCTTTTGACCTTACCTTATCGAGAAAACAACCACATACAATCAATACGTGTAATACCGCAAACTAAAGACTTTCAGTCGGCCGATAGCTCACCCAATCGTTTAGTTTAAACGTCGTTTATTATGTTATTTACTTACTTTTTTCATTTTACACAATATTTAAATTAGGAATAGCAGTTTTATCTATACTAATATTTTAAAGCTGAAGAGTTTGTTTGTTTGTTTGAACGCGCTAATCTCAGGAACTATTGGTTCGAATTGAAAAGTTATTTTGTGTTGAATAGTCCATTTATCGAGGAAGGCTTATAAACTACTTTTCATTTTGATTTCCCACGGGATCGGGATTTACGGGGGTGAAATCGGGAAGCGCTGCTGGTATTAAAATAGTAGAAATTTTACCTGCTTACGTACCGATCCCGTGGGAATATCGGTGTAATAAGTACCTGATGTATTGTTCCAGGAATCCAGTAACTTACTTACTTAACTTACGTAATCCGTTCAGTAGTTTTTGCGTAAAGGCACAAGTTTATCAAACATAGTAACTTCCAAACTTTCACATTAGGATCAAATAGGCAGTACCTAACTTACTAAATTAACGCGATAAATACTCACATTAAAACGAAAATTTGTGAATACTTAAACTTATTAACTTTTTTATATTCGAAATTATTCTTTTTACAATCCGCCTTTTGCTCCCAAATTGAACAATCGGACGATCGAAAACTCTCCAATCTGCGTTCGCCCAAGTCTTGTAACTTGCAACACGTTGGTAGGTACTCCGTTTTCGGATAACATTGCGTAGAAAGTGCTGTGAATCAGACAGATGTTGTCTTGTTAAATATGGCTGCTGTGAGTGACGTAAGATGGCGCCATTTCTACATACTTAAACGAGATATTTGCTTGGACAGGATAACAGAATATTATCTGAGTTCCCCAATATCAGGGCTCCAAACTCAGAGGTTCCAAAACTTTATAGTTCCATTCAGTTTTTTTAATGGACATTCCACACAACGCCATCTAGCCCCAAGCTAAGTAATTAGACTTGTGTTAAATATTATAGACAAACAACAGATATACTACTTATATACCTACTTTTGTAAATATCATCACTACATAGTATAAAACAAAGTCGCTTTCTCTGTCCCTATATCCCTATGTATGCTTAAATTTTTTTAAAGTTTTTTTAATAGATAGAGTGATTCAAGAGGTAGGTTTTTAGATATAATACATGCATAATACAGCCGTGCCAAGCCGGGGCGGGTCGCTAGTTATAGACATAAATTATTTATATTATAGACAGATATATAATTTTCTTTAAATAATACATAGAAACAACCAGACCACAGACAAATATCTAAGCATAAATACATGTCTGAGGCGGGAATCGAACCCGCAACCCTGTATTGTGCAGTCCACCATGATGACCATTGTGCTAACTGGGTCGTCTAAGTTAGGTAGCCGAGGGGGATTGAATTGCTCGTGGGATTAAGCCATAGATGTCGCTTTGGTGGTGTTAGAGGAGAAAATCTAATCTCAGGAACTACTGATTCGAATTAAAAAATATATTTGTGTTGGATAGTCCATTTATCGAGGAAGGCTATAGGGTACTTTTTATTTTGATATTCCCACGGGATCGGGACTTACGCGGGTGAAACCGCGGGGCGCAGCTAGTTATAAATATACCTAAGTGTATTTAGGTAGGTACTTACATAAATCTTATGGTATTAACTTAGCACTTCAATTAATCAAATTAAAAGCGCCATTCAGTCATAGAACTCAAGATAATGGCTTTCTAGCTAGTAGCTACCACTCAGGTCATCCATTTTGGTACGGCTCTCAAAATTGATTGAAATTACATTTTTGAAAGTTATTGAACGAGATGAGTTTCTATTGTTTAATTTTTTACGTGCGTCGTAATGGGTTTTGGTTGTTAGGTTTTTTGGCTGTATGCAAATAACGGTGCGATGCCTCGCGAATTTTATTACAGAAAAAATTAAAAATTCGCCATTTTGAATTTACGATTTTTATTTGACTAGGGTTGGCACGTTTTAATTAACTTTGATTAAATTAATTCAGATTCATTTTTTAATTTTAGTATTTTTATTTCAATGAATTAATATTAATCATTTATTACAGTGGTGTAAGTAAAATCGAAGAATAAAAACATTATCGGAGTGGAATTAAAGGCTAGTATTTTTCCTATATTCGCCATCTTTCTGATTACTAAATATACTTACTTACCTACTGTCTGTCTGTGTTTCTGCGTGCAGTCAATCATATATAGCCATTAATGACCTAATTCACTCAGAATTTTATGAATTCAACAACAATAACATGAGCAATGCATGAACTCATTCCATCTAATATTTTTAGAATGCGTAATCTGAGGAGGTTAAGTTATTAGGTCGTAATAAACTAAAGTAAATTCGATATTGTTCGTACCTACTTGTTTTAGAAAAAATAAAATCATTGATGCCTGAATTTTTGAGCAAACAATCAAATTATAGTCACTCATAATTTGTCACTGAATCAAGACATAGTATTATGTTTTTAACTAGCAGGGTCCCGCGGTTTTTGCGTCATAAGTCCCGTTCCTGTAGGAATATGCGAATAAAAAGTACTCCTAAATAATACTCCTAATATTACTCCTAAAAATTCAATGTATCTTCGAACCAAGTTTCATGAATATCGGTTTAATAGTTCTCGAACCTATTCGTAACAAACAAAAAAAGCTTTATAATTTACTTGCACCGCTCCGTAGTTTCATCTGCGTAAATTCCAATCCCGTAGGAATATCGGAATAAAAAGTAGCATATTATAACACTCCCAATGAATCAATGTACCCTCATACCAAGTTTCATCAAAATCTTTCCAGTTCGTTTTGGAGCCTATTTAAACAATCAAATCTTTCCTTTTTAAAATATTATTGTAGATAAAAATTACTGTGATAAGTACCAGCTCATTTTCCAATAATCCTCAATGAAACGACACCTCGCGTGATCTAAATATTTAGCTTCAAAGTAAACACATGACATAACTGATCAATTCGAACTGTGACATCATTCGTCATCAATCATTGTCCAGTTTAACAAGACCCTTGCTGTTTCCCCTTGCATGGCTACAAATATTGAGATAAATGTCTTACACGTCGAGGTCAGAATTTATTGGATAACTGCACTTCTATAAATAGCGTATGATGTCAGGTTAATTGGTAATTTTAATATCTTGTAATTGCATGGTTATAAGCGTAACATACCTAACTTTCAGTATTTAGGTAAGTAAGTACCTAAGCTGCGTCCCATAATATTTTGTTTGTTATTCCAGGTCTCTAGCTATTTACATACCAAGTTTCAACGCAATCGGTTTGGTAGTTTTTGCGTGAAGGTGTAACAAACACACTAACTTTCACATTTATAATATTACTTACCCGCTTTCAAAGTTTTTGTATGAAACAGCTGATTTTCGAGTAAAAATTCAATGAGAATTATTGAAAAAAGTTCGAATTTCCAAAAGTAGTAGAAACCCTTCGCGAAAGGCGTTTAAAAAAAATGTTGTTATATGTTGTAGTTTATGCTTAATCATATTGTCCGGTTACCTTAGTGATCATCTTAGTTACCTCAATAACTTTTGTGTGTCCATGACATACTCTATTGCAACTTATTTGTATAGTTACACCAACAATATTTTAATGGTTCTATCTAGGTATTTGGATATGTTGCATGTTTATTTAAAGTGTTTTGACTAATATAATGTAAGTATTCTTAATCTTTGAATGATAAGATTACTTAGGTAACTATATTTGTTTTTGCTTTTGTAGATAGCATCATCTCTGATTACCTTAGTCGTATGACGTAATATCAATAATTAAAGGACGTTGTTTGACCTCGATTAAGGAAAACAACAATATTAATAAATAAAACTCTTTATTATAACATGTATATGTACATTAAATTATTGTTCAAAACAATTTTATTATAATCGTAATAAACTTCGGTTATTGAAGCCATAAAATCTTTCACGTTCGGCCATATTTGTCGAGACGTCCAAACTTTATAAATACATAAAGAGTGTCTATTGTAGATCAGCCTTTATAAAATTTTCAGATCTTGCTCTTGGCGAGGCTCGGCGGAATCATGAGGAATGTATTTTATTAATACAAAATGCTATCGATTCGCATTATATTATGTCATAACCGGGTTTTTAGTCGTGCAATCTGTTAAAAGTTAGAAAGCATGTTGTCTTTATAAATCTGTAGGAATCATTAATGTTACTCAAATAATAAAGTAACGCGAGATATAATGGCATGTACTATAATCACGAGCGAAAGTGCTTCGCTGTCGTCGTCTAGTGGTGGTCCTCGATCTCCTGTTCGTGTTCCTCGTCGAACTCAGCGTCCTCGTCAGCCGTAGCCTCCTGGTACTGCTGGTACTCGGAGACGAGATCGTTCATGTTGCTCTCAGCCTCGGTGAACTCCATCTCGTCCATACCCTCGCCGGTGTACCAATGCAAGAAAGCCTTACGCCTGAACATAGCCGTGAACTGCTCAGAGATGCGCTTGAACAGCTCCTGGATCGCGGTCGAGTTGCCGATGAAAGTGGCCGCCATCTTGAGACCACGGGGCGGGATGTCGCACACGGCGGTCTTAACGTTGTTCGGGATCCATTCGACGAAGTAGGACGAGTTCTTGTTCTGGATGTTGAGCATCTGTTCGTCGACTTCCTTCATGGACATACGTCCACGGAAGATGGCGGCGACCGTGAGGTAGCGGCCGTGGCGTGGGTCGCAAGCTGCCATCATGTTCTTGGCGTCGAACATCTGTTGGGTGAGTTCTGGTACGGTGAGGGCGCGGTATTGTCTGCTTCCACGAGATGTGAGAGGGGCGAATCCGGGCATGAAGAAGTGAAGACGTGGGAAAGGTACCATGTTGACGGCTAGTTTTCTGAGATCAGCGTTCAACTGACCTGGGAACCTAAGGCAAGTTGTGACACCGGACATTGTAAGTGAGACCAAGTGATTCAGATCACCGTAGGTGGGTGTGGATAGTTTCAATGTACGGAAGCAGATATCATATAGAGCCTCGTTGTCAATACAATAGGTTTCGTCTGTGTTTTCTACGAGTTGGTGAACTGAGAGAGTCGCATTGTAGGGTTCAACAACAGTGTCTGATACTTTGGGCGAGGGGACTACAGAGTATGTGTTCATTATTCTGTCGGGGTATTCTTCTCTGATCTTTGAGATAAGGAGTGTTCCCATACCGGAGCCGGTACCGCCGCCGAGCGAGTGTGTGAGTTGGAATCCTTGAAGACAATCGCATGATTCAGATTCTTTGCGAACTACGTCGAGGACTGAGTCAACTAGCTCAGCGCCCTCGGTGTAGTGTCCCTTGGCCCAGTTGTTGCCGGCGCCGGACTGTCCGAACACGAAGTTGTCAGGTCGGAAGATCTGTCCGAAGGGTCCGGAGCGCACCGAGTCCATGGTGCCTGGCTCCAGGTCGACGAGGATGGCGCGGGGCACGTACTTGCCGCCGGAAGCCTCATTGTAGTAGACATTGATGCGCTCCAGCTGCAGGTCCGAGTCGCCATGATACGCGCCGGTGGGGTCGATGCCGTGCTCGTCGGAGATGATCTCCCAGAACTGTAGCAAAAGAGAAACCGTTAAACAAAGGGCTAAAGTACAACGAACCTAACACCTAGAATGTAATCGATTAAAATTCCTATGCGATGTGCATTCTACTCGCGGTAAGTGCGAGACGTTCGGGGCTACTTTCGAACCGGTTTCACACCTACATACTGTAAAGGGAGAGCTTATCTTGTTGCAAGTTCCGTTCGTTTATCAATGCAAGACCTTAAAGGTATCGATGTTTAATAAAGTTCAATGAGTCGTGGCGAGATGAGAAAAGGATACGAGTAATGAGCATCACCGGATTGGGAAGGGTTACGCAAGACAATGGCTTCAGTTATGACAGCACAATGAAGTAGTCCGCCTTGACGACGGGCGACGCCCACGTGTCGACCTCTTTATACAGTTTATCACTCCTTATATGTAGAGAATGTCTCGAACGAGTACTCGCAATCGACTCAATGAGAGTAGTTACGTTGATAAATTGAAATGGCATAATTCGATAAGAAACAAATTGACCTTAAAGTTCGATGAAGAATTTCGTAAATTGTTTTTGTTATATTAGACCATTGTGGTACATATAAGTACCCAATTGAAGTTTAATTAAAAATACTCGTCAACAGCTGTGGCTATGATGGAATGACAACGTCTTGTTTTGATGTCACCATTCATCATCGTCTGCTTGCGTAAGAGTAGAAATCCTTGACAATAACAAAAAGCCTTAAGTGAACACCTAGCGACTGTTTGTAGAGCATTAAAATTCACCGGTACAGCGACGGCATGATGTCATCCGACCGAGCAGTAGGTGTGTTTGTGTGGGTCTTGCCATTACCGAGCTCAAACATGCTCAAATATGGTAATATGACTAATATAGTCGCCGGCTTTCAACTCACGGTTTCGGCGTTCGTAGAAACAACTTATTAGAATACTATTGACACAACTTCATCGAATAGCAATTAGTATATAAGATACATATAAAAAGTGATGTAAAAATTGTATACAACAATCAATTGCTGCTAATTCCAACGGTACACGTCAAAATATCGACTTTCAAAAGATGACATCGTAATGATTTTTAATAACAAAAGTGAAAGGCGATCGAGAGAGGCTGCTTTCTTAGTAACTAGATAAGTTTAGACGCAAACGAAAGTACGCGTGAGAATGCGAAAGGCACAATGAACTGCTTGTAAGGGAAACCATACAATGGCCATACATAATTTTCTCTTGTAGCTTGTGGCATACAAATTGTAAGCACTTAGCGTTGGCGATGGTAAAATACTGCGGTGTATAATGCGGTGGCTATTTATAAATGAGCATCGGACGTGGCCGCGAGTTCGTTGAACTGACTAATCTATAACTTAGTTCCTATTGTTCTTAATGATAAGATAAAGCCTACTGAGGCCTCGGACAAGGTTATTTTCGAAAATGAGTCCCACATTGTTATCTCATACTTTTATTACACATTGTTTTACGCTCATTAGAGTGGAAAACAAATTTTTCAGTCGTTGTTTCGGTTAATCAGTCGATTAAATTGACCGTAGCATGAGTCACATGTTTGACTCTACACGTACCATCTCTTTGTTCAAGGTAATATAAACTAAAACGCGTAGCATCAAAATTGTCCTACATCTGTGTAGCCTAGTCAGTGAAAAAATATGTTAACACAGCTTGCTCATGCATTGTGAGTGTTGCAGCTGTCTCTTTCCCCCTTAAAATTCCAATGCTCTCTGATACACAAATGTATATTCGATCGAAAGATGAATCGCCAACTTCAATAACAGTTTTATGGAACGAAATTACAGTTATCGAAACTAAATTGGCTTTAATTTAGAACAATCAGCTTCGTGTCCGAAGTTTTTGATTGAAATCTCTCTTCGGAATTAATCGTTGCATTCTTGTTGTGGATTTGGATCCAATTAGCTGAAGTGACGTTGTAATACGATGTTGTGACATGAAAGTTTAGAAAATTATATTTTAGATTAGTATCTTGGAAGTAGTGGAGCGGACGTGAGTGAATTGCATGTAACATGGTTCATGCACCACCGGCGCAGGCGCACAGGCGTAGGCGGTGAGGTTTCACCGTGCACCGATAGATACGTTTGATAAGAAAGCCGGTAATTATTCATTACTTTCTGCCGGTAGCAACTGATAATTGGATTAACTTATCTTTTAGATTAAAAAATGTACCATGAACGTACCTACTCAACTTTCATAATACGGTTAAGTACATTTAGAGTTGAGCTAACAAAGTCGATTAGACTCGTTTTTAGTAAATAACTTTATATTGTAGCTTCTACTTATAGAGTCATTAGATAACAACGTCTGAAACTGATAGAACATTATAATATTATAAAGAAAAATAAAGCCCTAATTTGCATAAACAAGTCATCAGTTGAATTAAAAAAAAACACATAACATAAAACCGGTAATCTAATAGGTATAAAGTTATCTCTACCTACCTATATACTTTTTATAATATGTACCTTGCTGTATTCCGTCTTTGCCAATAAAAACATGCCACATAAGACTCAGTGTGAATAAATTCTGACTCATAGACTTAGATAACTTAAGTTTTTGCATTTTCAAGGGTAAATACGGACAGCTGGCTAGCGTTTGCGCATGCGAGGGGGTTGTCTCCCTCATCCCCTTCGTTGTACGTGACCGGAATCGTTTTATAAATTACTTGTAATTGAATTTTGTGGACGAAACTATGCAACAAGAACTCAATAGAAAAGTTAAATACTAGAAAAATATTTTATGTTATTTAAATGACAGCTAATGTATAATAAAATAATGTAATAAAAAAAATAAAAAATGTATAATAAAGAGTACATGAATTCCAAGCAAAGATTACTGTAAAACCGTTACCAACCGTTAGATTTAACTATTAAACTACAGTACCTACGTGTCGGAACTTAATAGTAAAACAGTTAAATATTGTAATTACCTTAGCTCCAATCTGGTTACCACACTGACCGGCTTGAAGATGCACGATTTCCCTCATTTTGATATATTAAAATTGCAATAAATTAATTACTTAAACACTATACGCGACTCTCACACGACACTACTCGAAGATTTGACGAGCGCGCAGCTTCGGTGGGGATTTTTGAGGCTGCCTTCGCCTCCACGCCGCGTCCGCAACGCGCACGCTGATTGGTCGATACCCTCCCGTTGCTAACTTCACCGCTCTAACAGTAGCTTATCGCGCGACCGAAATGGATTGATCTTACTTTTCTATACATGGAAGTATTTATGCCTTTATATTTTTTGCTCAACTTTTTTCCGAAGGATACGACGTTGTTAATTCAATAATAAAGTTTTTAACTATTTTAGTGACTTTTTTATGTCTTTGGTTAGTTTTTTTATTTGTTTTTTGTGGGAATGGTTCAATTTGACATAAAAAGACGGCTGGCTGGTGTGCGATCATGCGTATATTTTTAGAATATTGGACAGGGTGGGTGATTTTCGTGTTGTTTAGCAAAGTTACGACTCCCCTTTGTAGACATGGCAACATTACGTGGGCAATTCGTTTATGTACATTTAACATGTCAATGAGCGTGTTTTAATTTTGCTGTTATGTCATACCTAGAGATATTAAATAACAAAAAATAGCATTAAAACACGATCGTTCTGAGAGAAATAATTTTAATAATAATTTTAAGTATATGTATAGGAACTCAGTTTTAAAATACTAAAGTACTAATTCATAAAATTAATCAAAATTATTTCAGTAGGGATATTATCAGTTTTAAAATAATGAATAGATTCATACTAAACTATAGGTTCCTCTTTTACCTTCATTCATTAAACTAATTAAATAATTACTAGGTAGGTAACTAATACTTAACCTAAATTAATTATGATTAATTCAACTTTGGACAACCCTACGACAAGAATTGATAATTTTTAGATTTTTACAGACTCTGAAACTACTGGACTGATTTTAATAAAACTTGGTATAAGCAAGCATACCTACATTAAATCTTTATTTCCCGATATTCCCGCGGGATCGGGAGCTGGTAGAGTCGACACATAGCCCGGTGCAACTACAAAAGGACGACCTTTTTCTTGCAGTGCCGTCTTCCTACCTTCAATAGTAAATAATAATAATAAATATTGCAGGACATTCCACACATCGCCATCTAGCCCCGAGCTAGGTAACTAGACTTGTGTTATGGGTGCTAGACAACGGATATACTACTTATATACTTTTCTTTTGTAAATATATACTTATAATACATAAAAACAACCAGACCACAGACAAATATCTAAGCATAAATACTTGTCTGTGGAACGTCATCGCTCACGTTCCGTTAAAGGTAACCATAGCAACGTATTGAAGTATGCAAAATAGTATTATAACTTCTCGTCTGTCGGGCAGACTTTTAAAGCTTTCTGTTGACATGCTAGGTAACCATAGCAACGTATTATTTCATCAATGTTTTCATAATAATATGACGTTATTTTCTTGTTATTTTGTCACTAATATTACGGTTTAAAAAAACCTTTTAGTGGTCCCTTATTATCTGCAGGTAGATACTGTAAATAATATTACGATTCAGACCTCCCAACCTCCCACCAACAAACAAGATCTCATTAAACCGATTACTGTTTGTTGCCACAAGGCCGTATTGAATGAATAGTAAATATATGACTCAATCATAATATTATTATATTCATAAACAATATGTTTCTACCTACAGTAGCAAAAAAACCTCACGGCGACAGCCTTCGGTCTTGTTCGCTTAAAAGATAACCACGTCCTAAAGAGCGGTGTTGGCTTAGTGGTAGATACCTCGACTTTCATTTTGAAGGTCGTGGGTTCGAATACAGGCCGGCCGTGCACCAATGTATTTTTCTTAAGAAAAAATTATGTGCGCTAATTGACATTGCTCTTACGGTGAAGGAAAACATCGTGATGAAACCCGCGGCTTAGTTGGCTCCAGAAGTATTGACAAGTTCTCTCCTCTGGACATGGTCGACTAAGCTGAGAGGGTAGTAGGTGCTTGGCAAGCCTACTCCATCTTCACGCAAAAAGGACCTAATTTTTAATAATATTGATAATATTGCAGGACATTCCACACATCGCCATCTAGCCCCAAGCTAAGTAACAATACTTGTGTTATGGGTGCTAAACAACGGATATACTACATAAATACTTTTTCTTTTGTAAATATATACTTATTATACATAGAAACAACCAGACCACAGACAAATATCTAAGCATAAATACTTGTCTGAGGCGGGAATCGAACCCGCAACCCTGTGTTTGGCAGTCCGGCATGGTAACCATTGTGCCAACTGGGTCGTCGTACGCACTCAAGATCGATATTGAGAGCGATTTATTAATACGGGCCCTACTAGACTAATTTATTTTTTGCTTCCAAGTACAGACTTTTTGTCATCTCTTCCTTTATCATCCGTATACTTAGATAAATGGTCACAAAACTCGATGCGATGTGGTAACAGTAATACATAATCTGTGAAAATTTAAACAGTCTAGCTATCACGGTTCATGAGATACAACCTATGGTGACAGACAGACGGACGGACAGAGTCTTGATTTTATACCCTTTGGGTACGGAACCCTAAAAAGAAAAAAAACTATTTTCTCTAAGTTATGTGTACGATAGGTTAGAACATACTATACTATACTTCTATACTTTATATTATAAAGCTGTAGAGTTTGTTTGTTTGTTCGTTTGAACGTGCTTATCTCAGGAACTACTGGTTCGAATTGAAAACTTGTTCTTGTGTTGGATAGTAGGTACATTTATCGAGGAAGGCTATAGGCTACTTTTTATTTTGATATTCCCACGGGATCGGGACTTACGCGATGAAACCGCAGGGCACAACTAGTTCACTATAATGGCTGTAGAATCTTTGTTATTAAATAAAAATAATAAAATAAATGGCGGCAAAAAAATGGTAGGTATTGCCATGTTATTGTTATTGTTCAATAATTATAATGAGCTAGTTGTCTAGACCAGTGCGAAGGTTGTCAATAAATGAGTAATTGATACAATCATGCAATTGGTACTCATCATTGAGGTGAATCTGTTCTTATTGCGGTCGATATTACTGTTCTAAATATAGCTTAGTTTTACTTGGAAACACTTCAAGAATACGCCACAAACAAACGTCTGTGCGTATTTGAGGGAGAAGTAAAAAAGGATAAAGTCAAACACACTTAGAGTCAAAAGTACGAAGATTTTATGTGTAGATAGATATATAACTTTATTTGTACAAGAAACAAAACACGACATACACAAAGTAAAGTAATAGCTAGAAAGTATAAGTAATAAGTCGCACAAATGAGCGGCCTTATCGCTAAAAGCGATTTCTTCCAGGCAACCTTTGGATGGAAAAGAACTGATTTAGATTTAATGGTAGGTTGTGAATTTAGTCACCTACTTGTTAAAACTGGTTTTATGACGAAAGTAGCTCAATTATCAAAATAAAAATCCTCGATAAACGGAGGCTTCCGGCGACTGGGACCGCAATCAACTGGAACCGCGGTCCCGGTTGCCGGATTCATTTATTTTATTATTTTTCTTCTGTCGAGTGGGACCACTCGCAAATAAACAAAGAAATCAATTGTTAAAGAAAAATTGTACAGTCAAACGAAAAATAAAATGTTTGAAGTAATAATTTAAGAAAAAAACTTTTTGATTAAAAAATATCATTGTAAAAATACGCGAAAACTTTGATTATTTCTAATTTAAAAAAAAAGACATACTTACCTACTTAATTAAATACTTTTTTTTTCAAATGTTCAAATTCCTTTTTCTAAATGACACCCATAGAATTTGAGTTCGTTTTTAACCGACTTCAAAAAAGGAGGAGGTTCTCAATTCGGTTGTATGTATGTTTTTTTTTATAACTTGGAGTGATTGTTGACTGTGATTATTATGTAATACTATAGTGTATATTTTTATTTTTCTTTAATGATTAATTTAAACGTTTTTTTCGTTTGACTGTACTGTTTTTGACTTGAACAGCAGTTTTTTTATGTTTTTTTGAGAGTGGTATCAGTCGACGGAAGAAAAATATTTAAAAATATTAATCCGGTAACCGGGACCGCGGTTCTAGTTGATTGCGGTCCCAGTCGCCGGAAGCCTCGTTAAACGGACTAACACGAAAACGTTTCAATTCGAACCAGTACTACCTAAGATTAGCGTTCTAACAAACAAACTCTTCAGCATTCGAGTGCTTCGTCGGTCCGCCCGCGAGGCGACCGCCCGAATCGGGCGGACCGCAGTATTGCAAAAAAAATATTATTTTCGTTCCGCGTTCCGCCCGAATTTATTTTATACCTATTTTTCTATAAAAGTACAGTCGGCAACAAAATAATTTGATGAAATAAAAGTAAAAAATGGTTTGAAAATTGTATACTTTATACAATAATCTGAAGCTAAGTACATAAGTACACACGTTATTCAACTGTTAATATTTTAAGATAAACTTAAATACATTACTTAACGTATAGATATTAATTACCTTCTACATTTCATTCTACATTACAACCATATTAGTGGTTCTGTGTTGCTGATTATAGCAATTCCAATTACTAATAAAAAAAAACCGGTCAAGTGCGAGTCGTACTCGGGCGCCGAGGTTTCCGTAACTTAGTTTTAACTCCTGAAATATTTATTTATTTTATTTATTTAACTCTCTTTCTCTACCCTTGCAATGGTGGTTGTTACCAATTTAACTTGACCCTGTTTCGTTTGCGCGCCTTTATAATGTAAGGCTCAAGTTAGATTGGTTGAACTATGTAAACGTATGGGGACACTCTTTAATTTTCAAGTTTTTTATTTTTTGGAATTTTTCCTTTACGTGTGCGTGTATATGGTAGTTGACCTAGAATTACAAAATTTGGCTATAAACCCCAGTATCTGGTATGAATTTCAATTTGCTAAGTCCACTCGTTCCTGAGAAAATTGGTGATGACACACGGACAGACAGACAGACAGACAAGAAAGTGATCTTAATTATTAGAGTTCCCTTTTTTACCTTTAGAGATACAGAACCCTAAAAATGATGTTTCCAGTACCAATTAATCTACAAAATAGTCACTAAATTTAGTGACTTCCAGATTGATTAAACTTCGAGCCATTATATACAACCACCCATCACTGACTGAGATTTGTGGCAAATGAGTCAAATCTGCACATTTTTAGGTTTCCGTACCTCAAAAGGTAAAAAAAGGAACCCTTAAAAGATCACTTTCTTGCTCGTCTGTCTGTCTGAATGTGTTACCACCGATTTTCTCAGGAATGGGTGAACCTTTCAAGTTGAAATTCATACCAGATACTGAGGTCTATAGTCCATATTAGGTGTATAAAAATCGAGGCCTTGAGTCAACATGATTAATAAATATGGGCAAATTTACATTTTCGCAAAAACTTGTGAGTACGATAATTTCCCTTAATTTTCAACTTTTTCATATTTCGGAATTTTCCCTTTACTTCTGCTGTAAAACCTTAGTTTAAACCAAAATTGACATTTCCAGGTTAACTGGAAGGTTTTGGGTCGAAAACCTATATTTTATGGTAGTTCCCGTTGACAGTTGAAAAAAAAAAAAAACTAGGATCACGAAATTTGGCAAAAGCAAACTCGTACAGCACAAATAAAGGAAAAAAAAAAAAATGTTGAAAATTAAAGGGTGTAGTTGGATAAATATACATGGATCAATTAAACTTGACCCTTACATTGTATAGGCGCCCAAACGAAATATGGGTTCAGTTATATAATTGGTAACCACCATACCACTGCAAGGGTAGAGAAAGAGAGTTGAAAGTAATGTATGGAACCCTCGGCAAGCGAGTACGAATTGCACTTCACTGGTTTTTTATGTGCTTTTTCACAAGTTTAGACTTTTTTCCCCACAAACATGTTACAAAGTGAAAAAGGCAACTCTATATTTTGGTGTAGTAAATACATCTTCCACAGCTTACGAGGTACGTACTACATTATTATGGGTTTTTGTACTCCATAATCGACATGCAGCGTAAATAACTGATAAAAAGGCTTTACGTAAAATTTAAAAGGGTCATTACAAAGTATTACCATGTCCTTTTTCATTGAGTAAAGATTCAGCGGTTTTTGAATTCATAACTCTAGTCTGTAGTTTTTATTAAATGTAATAAACCGATTTTGTTGCTAACTGTACTAAATCTAAGTAAATTATTAAAATAAGTAGGTATAAATTACAATCGGGCGGTCTGCCCCATGGATTTATTACTTTATGCGGTCCGCCCGATCGGGCGGTCGCTTCGCGGGCGGACCGACGAAGCACTCCAGCATTCTAATACTCGTAGTATTACAGATCCAGATGTGGCAATGGGCAAGTCATATAGCTCGCAGAACTGACAACCGCTAGGGAGTAAAGGTTCTCGAGTGGCGGCCGCGATGCAACGCGAAACGGAGTGTTGGGAGACCAGCTGCCCGGTGGACCGACGACATTGTGGCGGTCGCGGGTAGTCGGTGGATGGAGGCGGCTCAGAACCACTGTTTGTGGCGTCGTATGGGGGAGGCCTATGTCCAGCAGTGGACGTGAAACGGAGTGTTGGGAGACCAGCTGCCCGGTGGACCGACGACATTGTGACGGTCGCGGGTAGTCGGTGGATGGGGGCGGCTCAGGACCACTGTTTGTGGCGTCGCGCGTCGTATGGGGGAGGCCTATGTCCAGCAGTGGACTTGTATGGGCTGATATGATGATGATGGTGAATTCTATTCTACTCTATCCTTCGCACGACCTAAGGGCCAAAAAGGAAAATGTAAATTGTCAAATAATGGAAACCTCATGGATCAGTTTCCATGAGTATCCATGATATGCACTTTGCAGTTTGCGTTACGTCATAGCAGCAATGTACTGCACTGTGAAAATCAAATTGATGTCCACCGAGTTAGCCACTGGATAGAGAATAGGCCTACTGTTCCTTTTTTTAAATCCCAATTTCAGATACATTGCGGCTTATAGCAACATGCCAAATATTGCCAATACCTACATAAAATACCTAACAGTAAAATATGGAAAACATCACATCTGTCTCCATTCAATCCACCTCCCTTTAAGGAAGGTTACCGCACCTAAATTATATTTAAAATGTATTTTAATCGCTTCGAGAGAGATTGGGGTTTTTGCAAGAGATTTTATCTGTAGACTAGCTCTTGCCCGCGGCTTCGTCCTCGTAAAAGCGAAAATGGACAAAGGAATCACGTTGTCCCATACAAACTTTGCCCCCCTTTTTCATCCCCTAAGGGGTATAATTTCGGAAAATCCTTTCTTAGCGGATGCCTACGTCATACAAAGAACACACCCTCCAAGTTTCAAGTCTTTACGATCAGCGGTTTAGGCTGTGCGTTGATCCGTCAGTCAGTCAGTCAGGACAAAGAATTTTATATGTATAGACTAGCTTCTGACCGCGGCTGCGACCGCAATTTTACCATCTTAAGGGGGGGGGGGGGTGATTTGTCAACCAGAGGTAGATACGTCTTTGCAAATGAATTGCCAATTGATTCATGATTCATGATATTTTCGCGCATGAAGAAATACCCCCCCGGCCACATTGGCAACTGAGATTCACAACCAGTTGCCAAAGAAGAACTAACTTTCTACTCTCTCTACTCAACCAGTAAATACGAAGTTCGGCGATGTTCAACCGACCATAAGAACAATGTTACAAGTGGAACCTCTGTTCTTACCCTATAAGTACTTGCTATACAAGCGACTTCCACACAACTTCCAGTATTTGGTTTTTTGGAACCAAATACTGGAAGTAATGTAAGTAATGTAATGGCAGAAGTCATTAATTAACAAGAAGAAGAAGTACAAGCTTCTTTAAAATATTTTTAACTCAAACTATTGCTTCAATAAAATTTTTGAAGTGAAAACTTCTTATGGCGCGTTGGGCACTTTTGTGGGTGAGCATTTTCAGTCGTTCTCGCGACAGACGACAGATGAGATTTTACACAGATATACAGTTTTTTAATTTGGCTGTGAGTGTATTAAGACGTACATATGGTATTTTTTAACGGACGACTATTGACGGACGACAAATGTCGGACAACAAATGTCGGACGACAAATGTCGGACGACTATTTGTTGGACGACAAATGTCAGAGGACAAATAGTCGTCCGACTATTTTTTTTTTTTCATCTAAAACTCTTTTTGCGTATGGTTAGATACTCGTACTTAAGGAGTAAACTCCAGTCGTGCGTCGGAGCTGACACAGATGAGATTTTACACAGATATACAGTTTTCACTTCTGCCTGCACTCCCGGAGTGCGCTGTTTTTTATTCTCTGTATTTGTCTGTATTTCTGTATTTGTCTGTTGGACCAGCAGTTTAATCTGCTACACAATAGACATAACAACGTCAGCTAAGACGCAGGAAGCTCAGGTGCTCAGGCGTTGAGCTTAGAAAGGCTTCAGAGCTTTGAACATCGGCGCAATAAGGTGGCAAGCTTGCGCCTGTCTTTTATTTCGGATCAACAGTGCTTTGCGGTTTCACCCGTGTAACTCCTAATCCTATGGGAATATCGGAATAAAAAGTTATCTATCTTAGTCCCAATGAATCAGTCTATCCTCATACTAAGTGTCATCAAAATCGGTCTGGTAGTTTCAAAACCTAATCATAACAAAAAAATCTCTCTCCATATTAAAGTGTTTACTTGCGATTTCATTCGCGTAAGTCCCGATCACAAAAAAATATCGGTATAAAAAGTAGCCTATGTTACTACCAATGAATCAATGTATCCTCATACCAAGTTTCATCAAAATCGGTCCAGAATTAATTACCAAAAGAAACAAATCTCTCCTAAAAACGGCTCCTTAGATTTCTTATTATTATTTATTTTTTCATTTTTATTTTATACTTTTGTTTTGTTTTATGTTCATGCTTTTAGTTTGTTACTACTTTTCTAATTGTTTTGTGTCGTGTGCTTGTTCAAATAAAAATTTTCTTTCTTTATAATATACCTACATTATCCCTTCAAAAAGGTTGAGGTAATTTTATCGACCCCCTGTGACCTTGGTAGGGTTTCCCTAGGGCTCTTTGTCTGTCGAGGGTCGCTATAGTAGTTTGTTTTAATAATATAAGGGGTGCCTATCTGTGTATGTAGTTACAATCTGATGCAATCAGGTTACATACAAAAGTGGGGGCAGGATTTTGAATTTTATATTTATAGCACACAAAAACCGACATGTAAGTAGTAAGTACCAAAAAATCTGAATTAAAATGGCCTGAAATATTTATTTAGGGGCTATTTAAAACGTTTCAATGAAATTGGCAGATTTATTAGGTATTAATTTCCAACGTCTTCAGTTCGAATTTCCTATAAGGTGTTAGATATAAAAAAATATTCTAACCCCTAACAAGAGAAGGTTCTAAAATGTCACAAAATTCATCGACCTTTTTTTTTTTTAAATATTTTTGATATTTCTAAAGCAAGAAGGATCCTCTTAATGGTTCTATTATTTTGAACCTATTGATGGGGTTTTTTTTTAACTAAAAACATGCTAATAAATAACCCAAAAAATATACCAATTTTAGCAGCCAATAGTAGTCTATAATAACTACTGGTTAATCTGTGACAGTATACAAGCAAAGTAAGTAATGTTCGGTAACTAAGTATAGGCATTGCGGCTGGCGTTCGTCCCACGCCGTGGATCGATAAACGTGTCGCAGGCTGTGAGACTCGTAGCGCCGTTTTAGGACATATCGGAGCTTTTAGCTTTCCTTATTTTTGTTGTTAGGTACTTTATCAGAGCACTGCGGTTTAAGCTGCGTACCAAATTCTTTTTGTGTTCTTCTCATTGGAGGGCGCGTTCCGAAGACACACATTTTAATTTAATCTTTCATCCGGGACTTTGTAGGGGTTGAATTTGCTAAAATACTTTCTTAGCGGATACTTACGTCATAATACAACCTAGATGACCAAGGCCCAATTTTAGACAGATCCCATTGGCTTGAGCTATGCGTAGTTACTATATCAGTCAGGACTTTGAATTTTAGATTTATAGAGAAACACACAGCCTAGTGTCAAATATCAATAGATCATACTTTGTTTAATCGGGAATAGAACCAAAGATCTTCTGTCTCAGGCGGGTGTTTATCCACCGTGCCACATAGACTGACGCGTCTATGCCTGATTGATTTCTAATGAAATAATCTAACTTCCAATAAATTCTACGATTCAACTTTATCCAATAACCTTTCTATGCCATAATGAAAAAAAAAACCGAAGGTCAAACGCTCGGTGCGCTTCGGTTGCGTGCGACGGCGATCGCGTGCACGATCACGACCAATCAAATCATAGCTCTACGTTTATTGGTCGCCACCGCGGACGCCACACTACGTGGGTTAATCAAACCAGACGCGTAGTACCGCGGCTGCACGCGCGTCCAACGGGCGGCCTCGCGCGATCATTTCACAGCAACAAGTTAATATATTTTGCTTATTTTCTTATCCAAATATGTCAGAAACAGAAAATATAATAGCTCTAGTGCAAAAATACGATATTTTGTACGACAAATCGCATCCTTATTACAAAAATAATAGGACTAAAGACGAAGTTTGGGATGAAGTTGGCACCACTCTGGGATTGGATGGTAAGCTATTTGTTTGATCAAACAATATTATTACGAAGATTGTGGGTTTGGATCCCGGCCGGCACTAATGGATGTTTTTTTACTTACGAAAAATGTACGCTGTTAAGATTGCCAGTCCAGACGTAGGAAAAGAAATATTTGTAGAAACATGGAACGCATCACGTTTCTTTGAATATCCTGTTTCCGAGACGCTTTATTAACTTCGTAAGAAGGTATTGGTATAGGTCTAAAATGCACCGTACACTTTGCCCCATGAGCGCTATACATTCTTGCCGGTGATTGCAGATACCTAATCACTATCACTTCACTATCACTACATAGTATAAAACAAAGTCGCTTTCTCTGTCCCTATATCCCTATGTATGCTTAAATCTTTAAAACTACGCAACGGATTTTGATGCGGTTTTTTTAATTGATAGAGTGATTCAAGAGGAAGGTTTATATGTATAATATATAGCCGTGCGAAGCCGGGGCGGGTCGCTAGTTATGAATAATTTCTTGATTTTTTCATGGTAGGTATAGAAACAGTAGTTAAATTTATTTAAACTTGTTTTTTAATTACAGGTGAAACAGTAAAAAAGAAATGGAAGAGTCTCAAAGACTGCTACATAAAACACTTACGCTGCGAACAAGATCATACCGGAGAAAAATCTAAACTTCTGGACCGTTACAGAGCTTGGCCATGGGCCAATCACATGGCCATGTTCAAACCCTATTTCCTAGACTCAATCGACCCTCATACCATAAACAATCAAGCAAACCGCAGCAGGCCAATACGACCAGTATCTTATTTCAACGCGCAGACTTCTGAATCAACGGCAGATAGAGTGTTAGAGCATTTGAACAATCGTATTGAAACTAAATACGATGACGTTGATCTCATTTGCCTAGGTTATGCTAAGACAATCAAGAAGTTTTCAGCGCACAGACAGACTATGATTAAATATGAAATGGCGCAGTTAATGATGAAACATGAGACGGAACATAATCAAGAAGATGCGAAGAAGAATTTAGATGTGGTTGGATTTGAAAATATTGGATAAATTACGTGTTATAAGTCCTAAATTGTCCCAAATTTTTGCTGTTTAGTGGCCGAATCGCCGCCTATTATTTTTCAATAATTGGCCACTTGATTATTGGTCGAGATTCCTGTGGCTGAGCAGCAAACTAAATCGTTTCAATGCCCATTATGCTCTACCACCCTGTGAGAATCTAATGGAGGCCAACTGTTGTTGCAGTGGCCAACTATTAAGCAGGAAAGTTATTATGCACATTATTTCACTGGGTGAAACTTATTTTGACCCAAAAAGAAAGTCCCGAACCTATAGGAATATCACGATGAATATACCACAACGGAAGAACTGTTGTTGTGGCCAACTTATGGTCAGGAGAGGTATGCAAATTATTGCACAGGTCAAACATATGCTGACCCGAAAAGAAAGCCCCAACCCTATGTGGATATGAGAAAAATATACCACCTGCTTCTTTGAGGATCTAACGGAGACCAACTGCTGTTGCAGTGGCCAAGTATTGGGCAGGAGAGATATGCACATTATTGCACAGGTCAAACTTAAATTGACCTGAAAAGAAAGCCCAAATCCTATAGTCATATCAGGATAAATATAACCTATATGTGTACCAAAGCTCTAGTTTTCTTAAACTGCAGCTGCTAGGTGCGCTACTGGGTAAACCTAAGATGTAGGGGAACCTCTCAGAATTCATTAAATTAAACAAGAAATATGATATTACAAACAGATATTATTCCAATACATCAATTAATAGCTAATTATACACAAAATAATAATATATTCAATTTACAAACCTTCCATAATCTGGGCAACTCGTTCTCTAAAGTAGACAGACGGCACAGCCGTCTAATAAATATATCTAAACGAATAGAGGATTTACTCAGCATTTTAAGGTTCTGTTACTACTCCATCATAAATACCCATCCATAAATACATAGATTTATTGACCCTTGCTGTACTTATTTAATTTAGAAATATAATGAAAAATATTATAATTACTAAAAATTGTGAAGTTTACTATTGGATTAAATAATTAAAATTATAAATATTTTGATATGATTTGATTTTTATCATATTTTAGCCGTGTTTCTTAAAATATTTTTTTTAATCTTAGACCGGTCACTGGGTGCGGTTTTGTACGTATAATAATATTTACCTTAAAATTACCTTCGGCATCTTTCGACATCTTTTTAACCCGTCACCAGGCTGTATCTCATGAACTGTGATAGCTAGACAGTTGAAATTATAACAAATTATGTATTTCTGTTGCCGCTATAACAACAAATAAGGTACCGGCGACAAACAAGGGCCACCTTAATTGAAAACGAAATATTTCGTTAAAAATAGGGAAAATTACCTAAAATATTTCATTATATAAATATTTGCTTCATTAACAATCTGAAAAATCATAAATTTGTTTGTTTTCTCGTAATTTTGTCACATTATCAAGGTTTTTAAAAACCCTTCTAGTGGCCCTAATTAAATCATGGGGTTGCAACAAGAGCCACCTTAAAAAAATAAACCTAGAGAATAACGAACATAAAATATACATTTTCCAGTTCATTTTAGCTTAAAAACTCGCAGTTTTTTTAAGAAAGCCTTATTATTTCTGAATTCAAAGAGCTACCGCGGCCCAACCCCGGCTAACCTAGTAAAGCACGTGGCTATGAGTCAGTGCAACCAACCCCTGCAGAGGAGTGCGACTGCGGGCGCGGTGACGTCACGGGGTGACTCACCGGGCCGGCCGCGGCCGGGCACACACCCCGGTCGATACGGGCTGGTACACTAACACGGGGTTATTTGGAGACCTTTCTAGGTTAGGCTACAAATTATGGCTTATACATTTTTAAAAAGAATTTATCGTTGTTACTTAGGTACTTGAACCTATTTTGATGTGTAATGTCTTTAAAAATGGTAAGAAGAGTAGGGGTCACTTGCAGTTAAATGTAGCGGATGTTAAATACGTCATAATTTGTAACGAATATAGAAAGAAAACATTTACATATTTAACTAATCTAACGTCGCGTCTTTATTAAAAATGTATCCAAGGAGCAAAGTGGAGCTCATGTAATAGGTACACGTTCTAATACAGAGATTGGATTACCTACATCCGTCAAAATTGTGTCGACTTGACGTTTCAGGAACTCACTGCGACTGTGTGCCCAATAGTCTACTTTGACCAAACAATGACATTAAATATTCGAGTTTTTGTCGCGAATTAAAAATTGCGGGTTCGTTTTTCATATATGTATTCTTTGGAGTTTTAGATAATCTCGGTGACAAAATAAATAAAACTACGCGGTCGATTAAGCTGGAGGGTAATTCAGGTGTTAGCCAAATCTACTCCATCGTCATCTCATACAAAAAGGACCCAACTGAAAAGGTCTAGATACGGAAAACAGCCCATAACAAAAGTGAAAAAAAAAAAGTTAATTATATGCCATTAGACCTAAACTTACTTATTAAGTTCTTAATCCTACTAAGTAAATAACAATTTTAATTTATTTATTTATTTATATTAAACTATCAGTCGTCAAACAGACATTCACCCTAACCTACTAAATTCCTACTCTTATTTATTTACAACTAGCGACCCGCCCCGGCTTAGCACGGCTATATTATGCATGTATTATACATATAAACCTTCTTCTTGAATCACTCTATCTATTAAAAAAAACCCATCAAAATCCGTTGCGTAGTTTTAAAGATTTAAGCAGTCAAAGGGAAATAGGGACAGAAAAAGCGACTTTGTTTTATACTATGTAGTGATAAAATAAACAGTGTAAACAGTGTACAGTCTAAACCAAAACGCATAAGTACTATTTTAGGTTCTTAATAAGTTGCAATCTAAGATTCCATCAGAATCAGAATCAGAAAATATTTATTGAAGAACTGGGTACAATATGGTGTTATGGGTTTTATATAATACCGTTTATCCTTTACGGATGTACAATAATTGGTAAAATTGTAAATAGCAAAGGCTAATTTATAAGTTAAGTACGTATGTTCGTAAGTATAATTTATTGTAAAATATTCTCTTAATTTAATTAAACTCTTAATTTCATTCCAATCAATCGATAGATTTATTTACATCCATTAACCTTACTATTGCATAATTTAATTCGAAGTAAATCGAAATAAATAGTCGAGTTAACCCACAGCAAGCCTACACCAGGCTGAAACCGATCGTCAAACCAGTTCCATGTAGGTAGACCGGTGCTGACTCAACGAGTAGGCGAGATGCAGCCAGATGGTCGCGGTTTTCGGAACATTTATAAGTACGAATAAAATATACGAAAACCTTATTATCTATACTAATATTATAATCTATACTTACTACTACTTAATATTATAAAGCTGAAGAGTTTGTTTGTTTGTTTGAACGCGCTAATCTCAGGAACTGCTGGTTCGAAGAATTTTTTTTTTGTGTTGGATAGTCCATTTATCGAGGAAGGTTATAGGCTACTTTTTATCCCGATATTCCCACGGGATCGGGAGTTATATTTCATATTTTGTCCTCGGAATTAGCAACAATACACTTGTAGTATGCCCTAGTTACTACATAACTTACACTAAATTGAGGGTATAATTGAAAAAAAATCACCGTTCCATCCACCTCTCTCGCGTCTTTCGCTTTTTATTGCTCATCACGAACACATCGCGTCATTATCCTGTATTTATGTATTTATTATTTTAGTGGTAATATCTCAGCTTTAATTCTGAAGGTTCTTGGTTCGAATCCCGGCCGAACCCTGAACTAATGATTTTTTTATTTATGGCGTCGAACGTTCCACATATCCCACCGGTAGCGATGGAAAAAAAACTCCAAGTATCCCTTTACAATGTGTTTCAGCGAAGGGGTTTTAATACGAAAGGGGGTTGTTCTAGACGTCTAGGCGAACAACTTTTGTTCTACGACCTCTGGAAATTTGAACATTTCGTTCGAAGTTTTTGTATGAAACAGATTTTCAAGTAAAAATTCTAAAAAGTAAAAAAATTAAAAAATTCCCACAGAATTATCGAAAAAAAAGTTCGAATTTCCAAAAGTCGTAGAACAAAAGTTGTTCGCCTAGACGTCTGAAGCAAAACCCTTTCGTATTAAACCCCTTCGCTAAAATGTCAGTAGGGATATATATTTATGTCAGTAGGGATATATGGAACAGGGGGGATTTTTCTAACGAAAAATGTGCGCTTACGGTGAAAGAAAACATCATGATAAAACCCGCGGCTTAATTATCTCCAGACGTATTGACTAGTTTTTTTCTCTGGACACTGTCGATTTAGAGGGTTTTTAATGTATTGTCCTAAAATGGGCCCTCATAGGTACCTACCAAAGTTTTATTTCTCGTTCGTTTGACCAGCACAATATATCCAGCCATAATGGAACTAGGCTATTTAGAATAGCTTACTTAGATAACCTAGAAATAAAGTATTTTCTATACGAAACGTCCTCTTGGCACGACCAACATGTTTTGCATTTGAAGGCAGAGCCGCTGCGCTTCTTAGAAGAGACAACGTTTGCTATTTATGAAATTTCTAAGTAAAACGCATGTTATAAGGTTAATGTATAAGGCATAGTAGGGACTCTCAGTGCACTAGATGCACCTTATAAACTTAGGATGGGTTGGTTATGATAAATATTGGACATTATGCGAACTTGTAATTTTGCGAATTTTATCCCGTTACAACTCTTGGGTAGGCAGTAGGCACTAGGCACTAGGCAGGTTAAAAGATATAGTCATTTGCACTGGTTTGGTTAATGAATCAAAGTTACGTTAAAATAAAGATTATGTATTTAATTTAATTGGTATGGAATATGTCTATTAGTCAAACCAGTGAAAAGTCTAAAAAAATCGTTCTGGACTGAATTTTTTAAGGCAACTTATTTGCAACTAGCTTTTGCCCGCGACTTCGTCCGCGCAGGAGTCGAAAATAGTTAAAATAGGATTATTTTTTGTTGATTTCAAATTAGATTGAGTTTGAAACATGTGTGTCAAAATAAAATGTACTTACTTAATTTAATCAAAAGCACTAAGGAGTTCGAGTCGAAGCAAATCGACTAAAATAACTTTCTACTTTTTTTTAAACCCGGTAGGTAATTGACCTATTTAATTTAAAACAGCTCGGTGACGAGATCGCGTACCTACATATATATATATTTTTACAATATTAATTACCTAACATCTGTTAAAACACACAGTTATTAAATAAATATATCTGATGTCTATTAAATGCATTATTAAAACAGGATACAGAAGAATATAAGGAAGACAATAACCTTATGTAGAAATATTCTCGCCCACCTGTAAGTTCGTGCTTCTGCTTTCTAATAATTATTTAACTTAACGTAATGTCTATTGAATAAATAATAGTACCTACCTATGACGTGATTGTATCTTTTTGACTTAAAAACTTCATCAAGCGTTTCAATTGTTTTTTAATAGACTAAACTGAATTAATTACCAAAAAATAAAAACGTATAAAAATAGAATAAGATGCAGTGAATTAAATGGGACCAAATTTATTTCATTTTGCGAAGGATAAAGGGGGTAAAAACGTTACGGCCCGCAACATTATTTGAAAGCAAAATGAAGGCAATTACGTCCGAACTTAAAAACTCTCTCTGTCGCACGATACGGGTCATTTTTGAACATACCTACTCGCGCCGCGTATCGAAAACTCATGGTTCTCTTAACCTCTCAGCTGGCTGGTTATCCTTTCTTAGCTTCATAACAGCTATCTGAGTGATTTTAATGGCAAAGTCATGAGCATATTAGAAAAAAACTGATAAAATTCTCCGTTTTTCTAGATTACAATGAAATTGATAATTTCGTGAACTAGATGTGAAAAAACATCTAAATTAAAAGTCACGTGTTTTGCATTTTCTCCATCAGCATCTGACGCCATTACACTTATAGGAACTTCAAAGACCTAAACTCCTTGCAAACATGGCATTTTTGTTTGAAGTTTTAAATAAATAAATAAATAAATAATCGTTTATTGCCATACAATTAAAAAAATGATACATCAAATAAACTAATAATAAGTGTGGCAAAAGCAGCAGGCTCAGCATATGCTGTGAGACGCAGCTGCACAGCGTTGGTTTTCAGCCTGACCCTTTCTCTCTGTTTCTTATATTATTTCAGGGTAGTCATGCACAAAAATAAAATAAAAACCCAGATAATAAAAACCAAGTTACAATAATTGTGATTAAAGCTAATAATATTTAAATATTTCGACATTAAAAGTACCTATATTATTATCAACAGCTACAAAAATAAAATCATCAGGTAGGTATTCAGCAAGTACAACGAATCATTAATCTTTTTCAAAAGAGCCTATACATTGATTAAAACGTTTGTAAAACGATTACTAAAATTTCATTTAAATAAAATACAATCAAATTTAAAAAAAAACACAATAAATAATAAAATGCAATATTTTCCCAAAATATCCAAGGTCAAGGAGAGAGAAAAAAATACTAATAAAGATAAATAAATAAAATCTCGCGAATTTTCACTAATTACCTTAGCAATCAGAATATACATACGCAGAAAGCCTAAAAGCCTAGCCTAAAAATCTGTCAGTTGCTGCTGCTTTAGAGAAGCAGCACGTACATGTTTTTTAAAAGTAAACATTGAAATATCAGATTTCCTTAGCGGTGGTGGGAGGTCGTTCCAGATCTTTGCCGCGCTGTACTTAAAGTTTTGCCATTATTATGCCATAATTTTAAGCCCGATACATAAAAATAAACACTTTAATTTTGTACAACACATAAATCATTTAAAAAAGAAACAAAAAGAAACTAAAAATTGTACAAATAGGCGACTTTATCGCAGAGCGGTTTCTTCCAGGCAACATGAGGATTAACGACGGAGATAAAATATACTAGCAGCGCTCCGCGGTTTCACCCGCGTAACTTCCGATCCCGTGGGAATATAGGGATAAAAAGTACCCTATGGTACTGTCAATGAATCAATGTATCCTCATACCAAGTTTCATCAAAATCGGTCCAGTAGTTTCATAGCTTTATTCGTTACAAACAAACAAAAAACAAAAAATCTTTTCTCTAAATATTAGCACAGAAGTATAGTTTAGCCAGTCATATAATTCTCGTACCTAGTGAATCAAATGATTCATCAATACCCACTATAGAATTAACTTAACCACAAGAAATCATTGACATTTTATGTATTAGAGTCATCATTTCGTACTTTGTAATACTGTACAGTATTTACTTAAGAAAAATAGTATGAACGTAAAAAGCCTAAAACAAGCAAAAAAAAAATCTATAAAAAGAAAAAGCCACAAAAAGAACAAAAAAGGTATAAACGTGAAACCCTACAAAAAGAAAAAAATAACCTCGAAATTATGATTCTACTACGTAAGTACATGTGAATTTTTTTGATTAAATATTGTCGCGTCGGGGGACCGCTCTTTTTCGAGTCAATTTAATATACTTAATGTTAACATTTTTATTTTAGCATTTTATCACTAGTAATTCTTAATACTTTAACATTTTCGTTGAAATTTTAATATCATTTTACTTAGGAAGGTGTTTCTATAGGTAAAGAGCGGTCCCCCGACGCGACAATATTTAATCAAAAAAATTCACATGTACTTACGTAGTAGAATCATAATTTCGAGGTTATTTTTTTCTTTTTGTAGGGTTTCACGTTTATACCTTTTTTGTTCTTTTTGTGGCTTTTTCTTTTTATAGATTTTTTTTTTGCTTGTTTTAGGCTTTTTACGTTCATACTATTTTTATTATTTTGTGTTGGGGGTTTTTTAAATTTTTAATTTAATTTTTTATTTCATCCTTTTTGTAGGGAGGGACTTTTTAATTTTTTTTATTTTATTTCTTTATTTTCTTGCGATTTATGATTCAGATAATTTGGTGTAAGTAAACAATAACTATTATTAATTTATAGTTAACTAGCGACCCGCTCCGGCTTCGCACGGCTATATTATGCATGTATTATACATATAAACCTTCCTCTTGAATCACTCTATCTATTTAAAAAAACCGCATCAAAATCCGTTGCGTAGTTTTAAAGATTAAAGCATACAAATGGATATAGGGACAGAGAAAGCGACTTTGTTTTATACTATGTAGTGAAGATTATTTTTAACCCTAAACAGTTTTTTTATTAAAGGTATTCTTTTTCAATTTTTTCCTTTAGATATTCAACTTTTACAACTACAAGTAGGTATTTCATAGCTATTAAATATTAGAATTACCTAAGTATACATAGAAGAAGACGTCTAGGTCTAGGTTATCTATACATCTTCTCTAATATATATAAATTACGTGTCACGTTGTTTGTGCGCGATGGACTCCTAAACTAGGTACTTAACCGATTTTAATCAAATTTGCACACCGTGTGCAGTTTGATCTAAGTTGAAAGATAGGATAGCTTACATCTTAATTTATTCCGATATTCCAACGGGATCGGGAGTTATGCGGGTGAAACCGCGGAGCACAGCTAGTAATATAATAAAAAAATGGAAAGAAAAGTAAAAAAGATCCAAACGAAGCCAATTAAAAAACTCAAATTAACTTGATACTCGGGCATATCTACTAACATTCGGTTGTTAATCCTGAGTATTATCCCCCATAACTTTTAGACGGCTGGACCGATTTTGATCAAACATAGATATTTGTAATGTACGAGTCATGCCCTTTCATTTGATACCCCACTCGAGTATATCTACTTACATTCGGTTTTTGATCCTGACTTTTATCCCCCATAACTTTAAGACGGCTGAACCGATTTTGATCAAACATAGCTAAGAACACTCCCGACTAACTTATCTTTCAAACAAAAAAAACTAAATCAAAATCGGTTCATCCGTTTGGGAGCTACGATGCCACAGACAGACACACACACACACACACACACACATACACACACACACACACACACACACACACACACAGACACGTCAAACTTATAACACCCCGTCGTTTTTGCGTCGGGGGTTAAAAATAAGATAATAAACATACGGTGAAGGAAAACATGGTTTTTTATTTCATAAAACCTACCAGCATGGGTACCGGGCCCTCTCTCCATACAAACGTAGTCGACTGTTTCTTCCCTGGATAATGACACTAGAGCAAATATTTTTGTTGCATTAAACCTATACCTGCCATGACTATGCCCCTATCTTTGATTATCACAGAAATTAAAATTTAAAAAACAAAAAAAAAAAACATAGGGGCATGGTCTGTTGGTCATGGCAGTTATAGGTTTTATGTCACAAAAATATTTGCTCTAGTGTCATTATCCAGGGAGGAAACAGTCAACTACGTTTGTATGGAGAGAGCGCCCGGTACCCTTTCCTCTTAAGACTGATTTTTTAACCGACTTAAAAAAGGAGCAGGTTCCCAACATTATTGAATGTTACAATTTTTTTTTTGCAAAATTAACAGGTTCGATTCTTGACTTTGCTACTTGATAACCCTCCAAGCCACTATAGTCTGCCTGCCTAGCATGAAGACCAAAACACGATACGATAAAGCGATATAACTACATCAACTCTCAAAATATGATAGATAAAGCCGCCATGTTGAATTTTTATCATAATTTTTATCGCAATTTATAATAATAATAATAATTTCACATTGTTCATAACTGTGTTGGGGGTATGCGCTGAGAAATTGTAAAAAGTATGGGTCTGGCCGGAAGCGATGAAGCCGAGCATGCTTGGCTGCAGCTTTTAGCTGAGGTCGACCCATTTGGGTCAGCACACGACTCTTTTTCTCCTTCTCTTTTTTTGTCACTTTTTTGTTCTTTTTGTATTATAATTAGTTTTCAGTGTCATGTTCATTTCTGTAAATTCTCAGCTTTTATTGAATCAAGAAAATTCGGTGGTAGGCGGGATGTCTTTAGGTAGTTTGCGTGAACATATCAGCCGGGTTATTGACAACTGATAAATTAACATCGATTGTACTTAATAAACCAGATCAATATCCTCTAACATTTGAAAGCAACGTACCAAATAAGGAACGTTCGCTACAACTGTGTATAACTATTTAATCACTAAGGAACTAATCACCAAGACAACTAGAAACAGCAATCTTCCAAACATCGAGTCAAATAGAATAATGACTAGCAAGGTTGGTTGTGGGTGGATGGTGGGCGATTTCCTTCTTATACACTTTCCACTTTTGTACTCACGATCAGATAATTCGAGTCGCCATATAATTTACTAGCTGCGCCTCGCGGTTTCACCTGCGTAAGTCCAGAAACAAAATCAAAGTCAAAGTCAAATGTCTTTATTTCCTTCGATACTTATGTTTAAAAATACAATGATCACTTGAAATCGTCTTAAAGAACTAAGTTAGGATGTGTGCCTTCGGAACGCGCCCACCAATGAGAAGAAGGCACAAGAAACTCATGGGTTTTTTTTTTATGTGATCACGCTCACAAAGGTGAATATTACAAATATTTGAAGGTATTATTTGAAATGGAGCAATTAAAGTCACATCCATGGATTCTTATCATTAAGGTACGAAGAGGTGTCATAGTATGCCTTACCACACAATTTATGCTTTATAAAAGTTTTGAATTTGTTAATGGACATGTCATATACATCTTTAGGTAATTAATTATAATAGAGCACACATGTACTATTAAACGACCTGCTTATTTTCCGGAGCCTACTACCGGGCAAGGTCAGCTCATCCCTATTTCTTAAGTTGAAATTATGAATATCGCTATTTTTGCGAAAAATATCAGGATTTTTGTGAACGTAGAGCAAGTTTTCGTAAATATATTGTGAATAGAGCGTTAATTTATTTATCTCTTTAAATTTTTCTCTAACCTTGGGAATATCGGAATAAAAAGCCAATGTGGTTATCCAGATCTCTAGCTATCTAGGTACAGTCGGCTGCATAATTGCAGCCCCCGGTAGAGTTCTAAAATGACTATTATTGGAATGTTTTAATTCTAATAATTTATGTTTGATGATGATTGATGAGTTAAAGACTTTAAACTTCAACTAAAGCAGGTGCCTAGAATCTTGCTTGTGTTGAAAACATGCTTATTACACCCGTTTTGGAGCTCTACGGTGGGTCTGCAATTATGCAGCCGACCGTACATACCGAGTTTATTAGCAATCGGTTCAGTAGTTTTTGCGGAAAAGAGTAACACATACCTACCCATACTAACACTCAAACTTTCACATTTATAGTCATAGTTTATAATATTAAGTAGTAGGACTTATGTCCGCAACTTCGTACACATAGAAGTCGAATGCCTTTGCCTACGTCATACAAAGAATACATCACACCATAGAACACGATATAAGTACATTATTTAAGTTTTCAAGTTGCCCCACATGCCTAACTTGACTATAAACTGCTACCAGAGATTTTCATCATTGCGATGGCGATTTAGAGTAATGGCCCCTCTACATGATGGCCCAGCACTGTATCAGCGAGATGGCTATGTGATGGTTGAAACGCAACTCCACGATGGCCACGTTCAGCCATCGTTGCCCACTTCCTTTGATGTGGGGTCGAAAACCCGACACCGTGGCTATCCCACGAACCATAAGCCATCAGACACCACTGCGCCCTCTACATGCTGACCCATATTAGTAAGCCAGCATAATGGCCCATTATGTAGAGGGGCCATAAGCTCTAGCACGTTTTGTGCTGATTCCAAGGTGTAATTAAGAAATTACGAACCTTTAATATCTATAATAATATGAGCTTATCGAAGGTGGCAAGACGACTTAGACAAATTTCTGGCAAATTGGCAATCCGTCACACAAGATCGGGATCAGTGGAAGGGGAGTAGGCTACTCTTTACCCTGGTATTCTTACGGGATCGAGAGTAAAGCGGGTAAATTAAGCGCTGTAATATTAATAACTATAACCTTCTTTCTTCTTTTCGAGAGTCTAGTGACCGATTGTTTGGTCTGCAATGTACATCAGAGCTAACCTTATTCCACAGCGTTGTGGTGCTGTATGGCACGACGTCCACAGCCACGCGGCCATACGGCTATAAAACACGGAGCATGCAACGATCTGTCTCAATTTACCTTGTTTAGATGTTGGGATACGTCTGGCTTACATGTCGATCGATTTAGGGCTGACAACATGGTATAACTACTCACGTTTTAAATAACTTTATTAAAAATAATAAATCAATATTGCAGGACATTCAACACATCGCTGACTGCAACTAAGTTTTTAACCGACTTCAAAAAAGGAGGAGGTTTTCAATTCGTCTGTATGTTTTTTTTTTTCTTGTGTGTATGTTACGCGATCATTCGAAGACGGCTCAACCGATTGAGATGATTCTTTTTGTGTTCGAAAAGTGATACCTCAGGGGTGGTCCCATAAAAAATTGGTGAGGATCTGATGAGAATCTTCGGAGTGATGAACAGAATTGCACCTCGAGAGTGCAGCAAATTGCTCAGTTTTCGATTTCCACCAGTAGATTTGGCCCATAAACGAATAGTTACCGATAAATGGAATATCTGAAACCACCTTCTCATCAGAAAACTCTTCAATCGGTTACGATTACAGGTTACAATTTGAAGAATTTAGTCGAATTTAGTCGCGGGACTGGGTTTGAATTAATGTTGATAGAGAACCCTATCTTAAATGAAGTTCTGATGAGGATCTTCGAAGTGATGAACAGAATTGCACCTCGAGGGTGCAGCAAATTGCTCATTTTTCGATTACCACCAGTAAAATTGGCCCATAAACTAATAGTTACCGATAAATGGAATATCTGAAACCACCTTCTCATCAGAAAACTCTTCAATCGGTTACGATTACAGGTTACAATTTGAATAAAATATTCGCTTTTGCCTCGCCGGACTGGGTTTGAATGAATTTTGATAGAAAACCCTATCCTAAATGAAGATCTGATGAGGATCTTCGGAGTGATGAACAGATCTGCACAGCGAGATTCAACAAATTGCTCAGGTTTCCATTTCTACTAATAGAAGTGGCCCATACACAAAAAGGATGAATGGGGCATCCGAAAACACCTTCTTATCACCAAACTCTTCAATGGGTTACGATTAGGTACAGGTTGCAATTTGAAGAAACAGTCGCTTTCGCCTCATGGAGTAGAATTTTCAGTGACAGTGGCACTAAAAATGGTTAAATAAAAAATAAATAAAAATTTAAAAAACCGACTTCAAAAAAACCTGAAAAGAAAAACTAACAAAACCTGAAAAAAAAAAACAAAAAGTGAAAAATAATCCATTTCGGGTCACTAAGACAGCAGATAACTTAAACATAAGTACTTACTTGGAAGTCGGACTGGGTGACACCATGTTTTCTTTATACCTCTCAACATTCAATCTAACCCAGTATGTTTAAGTTATCTGCTGTCTTAGTGACCCGAAATGGATTATTTTTCACTTTTTGGTTTTTTTTTTCAGGTTTTGTTAGTTTTTCTTTTCAGGTTTTTTTGAAGTCGGTTTTTTAAATTTTTATTTATTTTTTATCTAAGATCAGGAGTCCAAGCTCGGAGGTTCCAAAACTTTTACAGTTCCGTTTAGTTTTTTAATGGCCATTTCGCACATCGTCATCTGGCCCCAAGCTAAGTAACTAGACTTGTGTTGTGTTATGGGTGCTAGACAACGGATTTACTTTTCTTTTGTAAATATTCTTAAAATACATAGAAACAACCAGACCACAGACAAATATCTAAGCATAAATACTTGTCTGAGGCGATAATCAAACCCGCAACCCTGTGTTTGGCAGTCCGGCATGGTGACCATTGTGCCAACTGTCCCGTAAAACTAAACTAAACCATGGTAGTGTAAAACTACATAACACACAATACAAAATCTCTACATATAATAAATTCGAAGTTTTGGAAGTAAGCGTTCTACGTCCATAATGATCTTAGCACTATAGAATTCGCTAACCTTATATAGCTCTGGTAGAAAAAAATCTTGCATGCGCGATTCAGGTTTTCTTAAATTTAGAAAATCACAAATTAGTTGATTATTCTTTTTGTTCTGCTTAAAAATTTTGTACACTTATGTATTTTAAGAATACATAGCAATATACACATTTTTTAACTAGAAAATAAAGTAATTAATTTAATAAGATATTTTTTTTAATTTCAAGTAACTAGTGCCATCTCTCCGTTTTCGCGAAACTACCATTCATCTCAGAAAATGTTGATTTTATTTGTTTACCTTTGTTTGTGCAGTCTAATTTCGGGAACTAGGAAACAGATTTTAACATAATCTTCACGAATGTGTTCAGAAAATATCAGAAGAGGTTTAGGTATTTCAAGTAGATTTATGTTACTAATTAAAATTTGATATTTCTTGGCGTAAAAAATAAACCATAATATTTTTGCATGAAAACGTACAGAACGTAGGGATGGTGTCAAAATTGTCAGTTTGACATACGGAAAGAAGCATCTAGCGCCATCTCTTTTTTATTTATAATTTTATTATGGCTTCGCATTATTACTATCGTGCATAAAGCCAGTGTCGCGGTAAAAGAAAATTAAATCCAATGCAGGAGCGATTTTTGAATTTGGAACATTACAACGCTCCAGCAATTTTGTATGAACATGTGTATGAAGCGGCGTGCTGGGTTTATTAAAAACTTAAATACTCTTTGATTGGATCTCTTTTATCAAAGTACTAGCGACCCGCCCCGGCTTTGCACGGCTATATTATGCATGTATTATCTTCTTATCTATATCTATACATATAAAATCCTTTGTCCTGACTGACTGACGGATCATCGCACAGCCTAAACCGCTGATCGTAGAGACTTGAAACTTTGAGGGTGTGTTCTTTGTATGACGTAGGCATCCGATAAGAAAGAATTTTCCGAAATTCTACCCCTAAAGGGGAGAAAAAGGGGGGCAAAGTTTGTATTGGACAACGTGATTCCTTAGTCCAATCTATTTCAAATTTTGCATAAACATTCTTTAACAGAATTAATGGAACACGTGTTTCGTATTTTATTGAAATTCATCCCCCTAACGGGGTTAAAAAGGGGAAGAAAGTTATTTTGGGAGTGATTTGCTTCGAAGTTGATATCAATACTCTTTAGTTCTTTTGATTAGATTGGTAACATACTCATTAATCTATGATTGGTAAGACGTCACTTCAAGCTGACAGCGTTAACGTAAAACCTAAGAGGTTGAAAACTTCGAACATTGAACTGAAAAAAGGTGGCTTGCCATTTAGTACTGGGAACTTGACATAGTATTTTTTTTTGCGCGATACGTTTGCTAATACCTGTCGATAGAGGACATTACGGCAAATGAAATATGCCTTTACACCAAATCTCATAGGTGTCTCGGAAATGGGGTATTTGACCAAACGTTATGACTAAGATTTTATCAAAAGTGCTCTGTGCACAAATAATGCTTTCTAACCAAACTTCTAAACCATCTCGGAGACGGGATATTTGTTAAAACATAGAACTGTTATAGGATAGCCACTGAATCACTTAAAACTCTATATTTTTATTAGGATACGCCAAAATTACTCTCTGCGCAACTGTTCAGCCCTACCTAATAATAAAATTTTGAACAATTTGCCAAAAGTCACAGTTCCCAAAGTTAGTAGATACTAATTATTAAGTAATTTAAAAGAAATATCTTTTGTTATGAATACGAAAATACCTAAACAAATGAATAGGACTTTTACACCTTTTTCATTTTTAAAATGGACAGGAAAGTGATCTTATAAGGGTTCCTTTTTTACCTTTTAAGGTACGGAACCCTAAAAACACAAAAGATGACTATGATAGATAGGTAATTACTAATTAGCACGATATGATTAAAGATTTACTCATGTGGTAATCGTAGAGTTTTGTGCATTATTGGCTCTGTGTTAGAAAGACAGAAATAGAAGAATTCATTTTTTTGGTTTAGAACTTTAGGTACTTAGACGTATACCCATTTTGGATCCCATCCCAAGAGAATTGGGTGCACCCGAGGTTTTCGTGTTCCAAGTTAAAATACATCTCATTCAAAATCTATCTTCTCTATACATATAAAATTCTTTGTCCTGACTGACTGACGGATCAACGCACAGCCTAAATCGTAGAAACCTGAAACTTGTAGGGTGTGTTCTTCTTATGACGTAGGCATCCGATAAGAAAGGATTTTACGAAATTAATTACCTACCGGGTTTAAAAAAGAGTAGAAAGTTATTTTAGGCGATTTACTTCGACTCGAACTCCTTAGTGCTTTTGATTAAATTAAGTAAGTACATTTTATTTTGACACACATGTTTCAAACTCAATCTAATTTGAAATCAACAAAAAATAATCCTATTTTAACTATTTTCGACTCCTGCGCGGACGAAGTCGCGGGCAAAAGCTAGTACTTAAATAAAATAAAATTAATGAAATTTTCGTTATTTTCGTAGGTACCTGATTAATTCTTTCTCATTGCAACAAGATAAGTACATGTATCATTTGTAAGATACATTTTGTAATTTGTAGAGTACTAAACTAGCTGCGCCCCGCGGTTTCACCCGCGTTAGACCCAATCCCGTAGGAATACGGGATAAATAATAGCCTATGTGTCAATCCAGGTCTCTAGCTATCTATCTACTACAAGTTTTATCGCAATCAGTCCAGTAGTTTTTGCGTGGAGTAACAAACACTCGCACACAAACTTTCACATTTATAATAATTAGTAGGAAAGGATAGGGATTATAGTATAAAGGATAATAATAGCCAAAATCTGAGCGTAAGGTTACATAAATTTAAAGGCATATATCATACTATCCTACTAATATTATAAACGTGAAAGTTTGTATGTATGGATGTCTGGATGTATGGATGTTTGTTCCTCTTTAACGCAAAAACTATGTACTGAATGGATTTTAATGAAACTTTACAATAATATAGAATCAGAATAGAACATAGGCTATAATTTATAAAGATATTGTGTGAATTGTCTAAAATATAACGAAAAGTGTCGGAAAATTGACAGATGTCAAAGTGACAGATGTCAAAGTGACAGATGTCAAAGTGACATCTGTGAAATTGCTCAGCGTTTTTCGTCATATATTTTCACTGGATCGGGACCAACGCGGGTGAAACCGTGGGGCGCAGCTAGTAATTTCCATAAAAGCCAAAAATAGCGAGATGGTATTTCCCGTTTATGGAATACTTATTACGTAATATTCGTATGTAAAAAGAGAAACGTTTATTAGACAAGTACACGACATCATCTATACTTATAATAAAGGAAGAGAGGACAAAAAGTCTGTACTTGGTAGAAATGTTAAAAAAATTGTGTCTCGGGTACTTAAAAAAGTGTTAAAACAAAAATGAGTAGGTACTTTTAAAATATCTATATTATACTAGCTGCCCTCCGCGGTTTCACCCGCGTAACTCCCGATCCCGTGGGAATATCGGGATGTAAGCTATCCTATCTCTCAAGTTGGATCGAACTGCACATGGTGTGCGAATTTTATTATAATCGGTAAAGTGGTTTAGGAGTCCATTGAGGACAAACATTGTGACACGAGATTTATATATATTAAGATTAGTACTTTATGTGTGTGTAAGTTAAGTTTATTTTATCTCTATGCAAATTTTCATCTGAATTGGTTCAGTCGTTTGACCGCGAAGATAAATCTATCCCTATATATATAAAATTCTCGTGTCACGGGGTTCGAAGTTGAACTCCTCCGAAACGGCTCGACCGATTCTCATGAAATTTTGTGAGCATATTCAGTAGGTCTGAGAATCGGCCAACATCTTTTTTTTTTTTTTGTAAATAGCAAAACTACGTTTGCCGGGACAGCTAGTGCTTAATAAAATGACATCGTTGAAGAATTAGTTAGACGCTTATCGTTCGAGAGGTGTAACGGACTTTTGCGCATGATAAAATACTAATCGGACAAGTTTATTTGGTTACTTAGTACCTACCTTTAGTAAGAAAAGCCTCGGTCTGTCATTGCATAAAATTGCAATGCCCGGCAGGGCTCATGTGAATTTGTATGCCATAAGGAACATCTATGGTAGGTACCTAACTACCTACCATATAAATGCAAATAAATGAAATATTAAATTCAACTCGCTAGGTCCACCCGTTTCTGAGAAAATCGGTGGTGACACACGGACAGACAGATAGACCGACAAGAAAGTGATCTTATAAGGATTTATTTTTACCTTTTGAGGTACGGAACCCTAAAATGATAATCCGTATTTGGTCTAGTAGCAAACCCGTGTTATGTGGTAGCCCTAGCAGTGGATAAAGGTTGACTGATTGTAAGAGCCACATCAAAGCAATTTCAAATTGAATAGTACCATTATGTAATAGGCATCCAGGGCACGCTACGCGGTGTTACTGTCTCTTTGTTTATTTAGGTAAACTGTTCGATGCTAGACACACATTTTGGGAGTTTTTCTTTTAAAAGAGTAGATTAACCAAAGAACTTGGCGATTACCTTTTTGCCCACAAAAATCAAATATCAGATTTTTTTGGTGAAATGACCCATTGGGAAATCGAAATTAAATGTTATTTTATAATTTGTGGATCTAATAGATCATTTTTTAACAACCACAGCCTAAAATTAGCCCTTGAAAACTGTTCTAAATTAAAATTTAACTGCAATTTCCCTGAAAAAGTAGCTTGTTTTTATAATTAACTAAATCTTTATTGTAGGACATTGTACACAGCGCCCTCTAGCCCAAAGCTAAGCAACTAGGCATGTGTTATGGTAACCAGACAATGGACAGAATAATATACCTTTCTATATAAGAAACAAAGCACGAGCTGTGGTTGGTGCCTTCCAGGGCATTACATAACCAATGCTTTTAAAAATGAAGATAAATTCTAAAATGACTGCAGAGTCTTGGTGCTGTCAGGGAAACTATGGAGCACATCCTGTGTAAATGCGACGTCTTAGTAGCGAAGCGTATGAGCCTCCTTGGGAATGCGTACCTATCCCAAACCGGAGGAATATAGGTTTCTTCCTCTCAGTGGGATCACTGCGTTAATCGACCACTTTTTCAAAGAGTAAGAAACATTAAGGTAGGGATAAACACAAAATTTCCCACTGGTTCAAAGTGTTGCTATGTCAGCCCCGATGTTAGACAAGAAAATATTTTTATGTTCTTAAGTTTCTAGGTATTTGTCAATTTTATTCATATTCTAAAATCTACCTCATCATCTTCATCATCATCGCTCGCGATGTTCCCGGTTGCATCCCTCTAGGGAGCCCGGGGTCCGCTTTCCTACTTTTACACCTCCATTTTGCACGATCTTCGGCATAGATAGATAAATTCTTTATTGGAAACACCATTTGCAAAATACAATAAATAAAAAAACAAAGCTTAAGTCTAAGTGTTACAAATGGCGGCCTTATTGCTCGAAGCGATCTCTTCCAGGCAACCTTTGGATGGACAAGAAGTCATCCTGGTTTGTAAGGCCATTTGCACGCATATCACCACGACGTCAAGCCAGCACTTCTTGGGTCTACCCAGTCTGCCACGACCTGGCGAAGACGCCATGCGCCATGGCAAGACATTTCTAAAATCTGCCTAAAGAAACCTATCTCCAACCAAACCCCATCCATAAATCCAAGCGATCCTCGTTCATGAAGTCATGATGCAAGACCTCGAGACCCATCGACTCCCGGCATCACACCTCATTGACTTGAGACAATTGTCGTGAAATATTGCCCACCGTTTCAGTGTGCTATTGTTTTTTTTCGACCTTGTACGAACGTTTTAGATTCTCCTGCCGCGCCTGGTTTGTTGACTGTTGGTGACAGGGTGGGTTCGACTTTCATTATGAAGGTCGTTGGTTCAAATCCCGGCCGTGTCTCAGTGGATTTTGACGTGATAACGTCTTTTAAATAGATGAACACCGTACTGCACTCACAAAAAAGTGTCATGTCACGGTAATAGAACGTGAGTGATCGTTATTGACAAGGTAACCATAGCAACGTATTATTGTTGCTATGGTTACCATCAATGTTTTCTTATGACGTTTTATCACGTCAAATTATCGCCTGTAAACCGATTTACAGACAACCATTTTTCAAACATCCTGATGAAACCCGCGGCTCTGTTGGCTCCGGTCGTATTGACGGGTTCTTACCACTGGACACGGTCGACTAAGCTGTGAGGTGTCCTGAATAGCACGGAGCAAAGTTGCTGACGCTGCTGTATAAATTTGTCTAGATAAGATGTAAAGTCCAATCTATTATAAATAAAAGAGAAAAAGACTAATATCAGAAATGAATGTAGTGGAGCATTATGGTATGTTTTTTTTGGAAATTCAACATTTGGTAAAAAGAGATAATAAGGTTGTAGTCTTCTAGCTTGAAGAAGAAGTTTGTAGTTTAGAGTAGGTAACTATAATACGTATTTGATCACTACCTTAGTACTGTCTAATATCCGTATTTATTCCTGTATTATTTATGTATGTATGTATTTATTTGTATGTATCTGTGTATATATATAAATATTGGTATGTATTAGTTATGAGTATATTTTGATATTTTTAAGTAATAATTATGTAAGTACTTTGTACTACTTATCACTTATTATAAGATTATGTTTGGTATCTTGCTTGTGTAAATTCACAACCTACCATCAAAGCTAAATCAGTTCTTTTCCATCCAAAGGTTGCCTGGAAGAAATCGCTTTCAGCGATAAGGCCGCCCATTTGTGCAACTTATACTTTCTAGCTATTACTTTACTTTGTGTATATCGTGTTCTGTTTACTCTTGTGTTGTACAAATAAAGTTATCTATCTATCTATCTATCTATCTATCTATTTTGTGTCTGTAGAAAATCAATATCAATTTTAAAGAGACAGTAACGCGAGTAAAGCCTCCTATATACTTATAATTATATTTCTATCTACATCTATCTATACTAATATTTTAAAGCTAAACCCTCTTATTACAAAAAAACTGCAAAACCATAGTTTAAACCTGTACTAAAAGATCTAGGTTTTTGTGTTAGTTTTGGTTTAAAATTGATTCTTATTACAAAAAGTAAATAGACCAAGGACCAGAAGATCCATGGTTTTAGTCGCAACCATAGACAATAGATAGCAAACTCGAAACAAACCATTCTTTTGTTCGTTCAGCGTTCGAAACACCGTTCCTTTTCACAAAATGGTGGTAAGTGAGTAAATATTAAAAACTTATATAAGAAATCGAATACTAAAGTGATAAAAATATAAATTGTGTGTTCAATTATTGTGAAATAGTGTGACTTGTATTTGTTATTCTATGTTCGCGATTACGTTGTTGTATTTAAATACATCAATTTATGTAGCGTATATCGGAACGCGGCTCGAGTTAAGCCTTTAAGCCTTTTGCCTGCCCCTTTAGAAGTATAAAAAAAAATACTACCTAAAAAATTGTAAACATGAAAATAACCTAAATTTCTCAAAAACATAAGAAAACGTAGTGATTATATCCTCTTTGAACATAAGTACGTACTAAAAATATTTACTTATTTATGTTTTTAGTAGGTTTACGTAATATGTTGTTAAAATCTGTGAAAATTTCAACTCTCTAGCTATCACGGTTCTTGAGATAGAGCTTGGTGACGGACAGAAGACGGACGGATAGCGAAGTCTTAGTAAGAGGGCCCCGTTTTTACCCTTTGGGTATGGTACTTAAAAAGGAGCGAGAATTGGAGTAACAAGGAAAAGGTGAACGTCAGAATTTAATTTTTTGAGGTTAGAAACTTCGTACTAAGTTAGTTAAACTAGGGTGCTCGGCAGTTTAACTTTGACAGGACAGAAAAACCTGGTTTTAGCGGTAAACTTCGTTTTCTAATAACGTTTTTCTAAGTCCATGGTTTAAATGTCATTTAAACGTAGTTTAATTTTTAGACTTCGTTTTGGAATAAGGGGGAAAGAGTTTATTTGTTTGAACGCGCTAATTTCAGGAACTACTGGTTTGAATTGAAAAAATATTTTTGTGTTGGATAGTCCATTTGTCGAGGCTTTTTATATATTTCGATATTCCCACGGGATCGGGAGTTACGCGGGTGAAACCGCGGAGCGCTGTATTACATAAAAATATTAGCAAATATCTAAGTGTAGCGGTGGTTATATAACCGTGGAAGTATGGCGGATGGTACACAGTGCGGTGGTAGACGGGTCGATGTACCGACACAGCCAGCCAGCTATTGATTGCTGTACCTAGGGCTTACTTCACCGACTCTTACTACCTAACTTAGAGTTTTACTTAACTAATGGTTAGTTACCCGACATGACACTAAATACTTAAATACTTACTTATTTATTCATAATTTCAATTATACCTATACGTCATTTCAAATTATTATACAACATAATGTTATCCCCTAATTGGTCTTTGTAATCCTGGACACAAGGTCCAGCTACTGCTTTTCAAAGGTCCTGATAATTAAGTTTTAAGTGTGCCGTACCCAAAGGGTAAACATAAAAAAAAAATATATATATACACGCGACGAATTGAGAACCTCCTCCTTTTTTAAAGTCGGTTAAAACGAGACCCTATTACTAAGACTTCAATATCAGTCCGCTGTCTGTCATATCATGAACCGTGATAGCTACATAGTTGTTTTCACTGATTGTGTATTTCTGTTGCAGCTATAAACAAATACTGAAAACAGAAAAAAAAAATTGGGTCTCCCATACAACATGGTATGGAACCCTTCATGCGCGAGTCCGACTCGCACTTGGCCGGTCTTTTAAAAAAAATATAAAACGCGCCTCCAAAGTTTTGGACTTAGCGCTACCTCTGCGGGAATTTTTTTTAATCTCTATTTACGATAGACTAATTACAGTCGGAAACAAAATTGCAGACCAACCGCAAGCAAGATTCTAAGGTCCTAATCCAGGTTTAAAAGTCTTTTAACTCATGAATTTGTTATCTTTACGTTATAAGACAACGGGACAAACGTTATTACAATGAAAACATTCCAATAATAGTAATTTTAGAACTCTACGATGGGTCTGCAATTCTGTTACCAACTGTATAGGTGTACTTGGAATTTCTTAAAATCAGAATGGAATAGAATAGAATATCATTTATTGTTTTATCTGTAGGTATACATAAAGGTCCTAAAAAGAATATAGTCATTTTCTAAATTGTGCTTCATAACCTTGTGTTGCTTCTGAAGTTTTTAAACCTGCCATTACATAACATCGGTGCAAACGGCTCTAAAGTACAAACAATAATGTAGATACCCTAGTATACCTAGGCGGTCGATATCACAGTCTAGCTGCTAGACAGAGAGGTATGTATCTACTTGCTCCCTCTAACCCCAGCCAGTCTAGCTGCTAGACAGAGACGGGTGTATCTATCTACCCTTCTCTCTCTGTCGGATGTGTTGCCGCGGTAACGGGAGGCTGGATCGCAGCTGCTGGGTTGCGGAGACGGGTTAGATAATAGTAGGTAGGTACTGAATAGGTCTTTGGTTAAAATTAGGTTGTTTTACTAGTCTATACTAATATTATAAAGCTAAAGAGTTGAAAAATTGAACATGGTAGGCGGAAAGGGGGGTGTTAGGTTTTATTTTCGTTACGGAATTTCTTGAATCGGTCCTGATAAAAGCTATGCAACAGCTTAAAAATTTATTTTGGTGTTGGATAGTTCATTTATCGAGGAAGGCTATTATATAGGCTACTGTTCACTTTGATATGTCCACGGGATCGGGACTTATGCGGGTGAAGCCGTGGAGCGCAGCTACTTTGTAAGATAAAACAAAAAAATAATGTCTCAAATCGGTCGAGGCGTTTTCGAGTAATCGGCGAACATACATAAAAAAAATATGCGACGAATTGAGAACCTCCTACTTTTTTTGAAGTCGGTTAAAAATATGAAAAACCGGCCAAGTGCGAGTCGGACTCGCGCATGATGGGTTCTGTCTGTCTGTCCCATGATATATGGAAGCCCCATTTTTTTCTGTTTTTAATATTTATTGTTATATCGGCAACATAAATACAAAATCTGTGAAAAATTTGTACCGTCTAGCTATCACAGTGCATGAGATACAGCCTGGTGACAGACAGACAGACAGACGGAACAGACGGACAGTGAAGTCCTAGTAAGGCTTAGTTAGTATCTTCATGGAGTCAGCCTAAAGCCATACAAGAACAGTGACGTCATCGCCTGGTTTTGTGAGACAATTCAAATACATGAAAAAATATTAAGAACTTACCTAAATTTTTTTTGCAAAATATCCGATGTTTTTCCTTTTCGGAAATAAAACTTTTTAAGAGGTCTAAAATAATAACTTGCAAGACAATCTGCCTGTCCCTCAATTCGGGGACAAACATGACTTTCGATTACTGTTTATCTTAGTTTAGGGAGAGACAGGAATGACCCAATTACAGTGTTGTAAAGGCCTTAAGCTATCATCGTATTAAACAAGATAATACCATACTTATATAGTTAATATCCACTTATGTAATCGCAACCTAAGCCTACGCTTTGATAAGGACCACATATCTTTATACTGACGAGGTATCACTGGTTAATGATAGCAACTAACTACCTGTGGAAAATTCTGACATTTCCTTTCAAATCTAATAATACCTCTTATAACCTCTTATAATCGAACCCGCTACGGGTTCGATTCCCGCCTCAAACAAATATTTATGTACCTACCTACGGATATTTGTTTCTTTGAATAAATATAAAAGAAATGTTATAAAGTATTATATCCTTCTAGCCACCACAACACAAGCCTATTTGCTTAGCTTCGGCTAGATGGCGCTGTGTGAAGTGCCCTATATACACGGTGTAACAAGGGGGGTGGATCATCGGTTGCTGGGGGGTGAGGGACCTAAGTACCTATCGATTTAACCCCCCTGTATGTTCTGCAATATTCACTGGTTAAAAAGTTATTTGGGTTTTAGTGAAATTTAAGTCAAAATCAGATTTCACCCTGAACTTCGCAATTACAGCCAAACTATCAGATCTGCGATTCTGCCTTTTTTTGTGAAACAAGTTCAATAGTTGACCTTTTGTACCCCTACACCAATCAGAGTCGATTTATAAAACTTAAAATAAAACCAGTAGAGTAAAACTTTTTTGTTCAAAATCTAATGTTTACATTATCTGTATATACTTCTAAAAAAAAATTTCACCGAATAATTTTTTCTGCAACCTATCTTAAAAACTACTGGCTTTCATAAAGAATAAACCCTCAAAGTTTTATTCGGCTAGAGCAAGGGCATCGTGTTGAAAAATGTAATTGATAGTCCAAAAAGTGAAAATAATCGATATTATTTTCATACATAATTTTTTTATAACCATTCAAAGATAATGAAAACATTAGATTTTGAAAAAAAAATGACTTCAATGGTTTTATTTTGAGTTTTATAAATCTAAGACTCTGATTGGTGTAGGGGTACAAAAGGTCAACTATTGAACTTGATTCACAAAAAAAGGCAGAACCGCAGACCTGATAGTTTGGCTGTAATTGCGAAGTTCAGGGTGCAATCTGATTATAACTAAAATTTCACTAAAACCCAAATATCTTTTAAACCAGTGAAAATTGCAGAACATACAGGGGGGTTAAATCGATAGGTACTGAGGTCCCCTACCCCTCAACAACCGATGATCCACCCCCCTTGTTACACCATGTATATTTTTTTTAACCCGCCGCGTAAGTCCCGATCCCGTGGAAATATCGGGATAAAAAGTATCCTATGTGTTAATCTAGGTTTTCGGCTATCTAGATACCGAGTTTCATCGCAATCGGTCCAGTAGTTTTTGCGTGAAGGAGTGACAAACATACATACACAAACTTTCATATCTATACTAATATTATAAAGCTGAAGAGTTTGTTTGTTGAAACGCGCTAATCTCAGGAACTACTAATTCGAATTGAAAAATTATTTTTGTGTTGAATAGTTCATTTATCGAGGAAGGTTACTTTTCATTTCGATATTCCCACGGGATTGAGAGTTACGCGGGTAAAACCACGGGGCTCAGCTAGTAAATACAAATTGCAGGACATTCCACACATCGCCATCTAGACGATATAGATTATCTGACGACCCAGTTGGCACAATGGTCACCATGCCGGACTGCCAAGCACAGGGTTGCGGGTTCGATTCCTGCCACAGACAAGTATATTTCTGTGGTCTGGTTGTTTCTATGTATTATAAGTATATATTTACAAAAGAAAAGTATATAAGTAGTATATCCGTTGTCTAGCACCCATAACACAAGTCTAGTTACTTAGCTTGGGGCTAGATGGCGATTTGTGGAATGTCCTACAGTTTGGACTTTATGTTTATACTTAGATCCCCACAAGATTTACCTACGCGAGTGAAACCGCGGTCCGCTGCTAGTCGTGTTCAAAGCTCTAGACAGACACCGGAAACGTGCTCCAAATATTTATATTTACCTCTATTACCATCACAATGGCGTGCAAGATTTTAGATGATTGATAAACATCAAAAATTGCATGCTTACTTACCTCAATAACCAGTTGACATGCAGGCACGCACTACCTCAGTACCTACCTAATAGGACGACCCAGTTGGCACAATGGTCACCATACTGCACGGACTGCCAAACACAGGGTTGCGGGTTCGATTGCCCGCAACCCCGCCTCAGACACGTATTTATGCTTAGATATTTGTCTGTGGGTTGGTTGTTTCTATGTATTATAAGTATATAGGTATTTACAAAAGTTTATAATAGTACATCCATTGTCTAGCACCCATAACACAAGTCTAGTTACTTAGCTTGAGACTAGATGGCGATGTGTGAAATGTCCAACAATATCTTTTTGATTTTATATTATTTATTAGTATATATGCGCCAGATAATTCTAAAACGCAGTAGAGTATGCCTTATACCTCTACCCTCACAGGTTAGTCGACCATGTCCAGAGGAGAGAGCTTGTCGATTCTTCCGGAGCCGCAGGTTTCATCACGATGTTTTCCTTCACAGTAAGAGCAATGTGCATACATCATCACTATCACTATAAAATAAAACAAAGTCCTCCGCCACGTCTGTCTGTTCGCTATAAACTCAAAAACTACTGCACCAATTTTCATGCTGTTTTTACTAACGGTTAGAGTGGTTCTCGAGGGAGGTTTTAGTATGTATAAAAAATACCACGCGTATGAAGTCGCGGGCAATAGCTAGTTTATTATAAGCTATAGCTATATATATTGCAGAACATCCCACACATCGCCATCTAGCCCCATGCTAACTTACTAGACTTTTGTTATGGGTGCTTGACAACGAACTACTTTTACTTTTCTATTAACATATTATACTTATAATGCATAGAAACAACCGGAGCAGACTAATATCTAAGCATAAATACATGTCTGATGCGGGAATCGAACCCGCAACCCTGTATTTGGCAGTCAGGCATGGTGACCATTGTGCCAACTCGGTCGTCTTATTGCGGGTAAACCCGCCAGGCGCAGCTAGTAAAAAATACATTTCGTAGAAGTAAATGCCTTTGAAATAACCACATTGCGTGTTTCGTAGAGCTCGTTGGCAAATTGTATTAAAAGATTAATAAATTTTATTCCAATTTAGGATATTAGCCTAATTTTGTTGATTGTAAATGATTAAGGCGATTATTTAGGTATTTTTTGTGGGGATTTAACGATACTACTTACAAAAATAATCAGTCTTTGATAATAAAAACAATAATAACTATACTTCCATGTCTCAACAGATCGCACTGCTTAAAAGAGTGGCAAATAATATATGATTATGACAGAAAGTTTATATGGAAAACTAATCTAAAAATTATAAAAACAGGAAAAAATCCGAATGTCTGCTTTGTGACTGCTAAATACCTACTTAGATATTTTTCGCCTTTGATTAAGATGAAAGGGTACCCGCGCTCTCCATACAAACGTAGTCGACTGTTTCCTCCCTGGATAATGACACTAGCACAAATATTTTTGTGCCAAAAAACCTATAACTGCCATGACTATGCCCCTATGTTTTGTTTTTTTTCATTTTCTAATTATCATAGAAATAAAAATTAAAAAAAACAAAAAATAGGGCATGGTCATGGCTGTTTTAAGTTTTATGCACCAACAATATTTGCTCTAGCGTCATTATCCAGGGAGAAAACAGTCGACTACGTTTGTATGGAGAAAGCCCCCGGTACCCTTTCCTCTTAAAGTAAAATTTTAAAGAAATTATCTGTATAGGTAATCCATAAAAATGCAAGGGCTACTTGCAAGCATAATCTCGATTTTACTAAGTTGAAGTAATTATTTTCATTTTTAAATAAGTACTATGATTACAAATTGTGTTAGTTTAATAAAAAGTTTAAAATAAAAATAAACTTAAGAACCTCCTCCTTTTTATCTTCCTCCTTCTCCTCCTTTTTCCTCCAAAAATAATGTTAATGACCATACATTTTGACAGAACTCAAATCGAATTTCAGATTGTGTCAAAAATGTATGCACAAGTGTAGATGTAGATCTAATGAAATCGAGATTTTACAATTTTGGTATAATTATTACTAGCTTTTGCCCACGACTTCGTCGCGTAAGAGTCGGAAATGGACCAAGGAATCACTTTGTTCCATAAAAACTTTGCCCCCCTTTTACACCACCTAAAAAATTTCGGATAATCCTTTATTGTCGGATGCCTACGTCATACAAAAAACACACCCTCCAAGTTTCAGGTCTCCACGATCAGCGGTTTAGGCTGTGCGTTGATCCGTCAGTCAGTTAAGACAAAGCATTTTATATGTATAGTATAGCTGCGCTCCGCGGTTTCACCCGCTTAATTAAGATTTAACCTATCTTTCAAGTTGGATCAAACTGCACACGGTGTGCAAATTTGATTAAAATCGGTTAAGTAGTTTAAGAGTCTATCGCGTACAAACAACGTGACACGTAATTTATTTATATTAGAAGATTAGTTAGTTATGATCATGGAGCTAGGACTACATGGTTGTGATTATCTAAAGAAAAACACCAGTAAATTAAATTCCCTTTATTAAGAGAGTTAGAGGACAGTTGTGCCTAAGCGTCGGCAATGGTAACCTCAACCTCAACTCCAGGCTCGATGTTGATGGAGGTGATCTGTTTGACGATCTCACTTGGGGAGTGGAGGTCGATCACTCGCTTGTGGATCCTCATCTGGAACCTGTCCCAGGTCTTTGAACCTGGAATAAAGATTATATTTTGGAAAGATTCTGCTTCATGATGCTAGCCTAGCGGTAGATAGATACTTGTTAATTCCTCTCTGTGTTTTTTAAGCTATTCCATAGCTTTTAACGCGGGCTTTGAGCGCGGCGACCTAATCAAGAAATTTCGTAACGAAAATAAAACCTAACACCCCCACTCTATATATACAAAAAAAGTATTTAAGTATTCTATAAATCGTCATACTACCATGACACAAGCACAGCGGCGTCTAGCCCCAAGCTAAGCAACGAATGGCGCTAGCTAGATGGCGCTGTGTGAATTGTCCTGCATTATTGTTATTTATTCCGAAGGTTGTTGGTTCCAATCCAGGACAATGCATTTTTGTTAGGAAAAATTTATGTGCGCTAATGTCAATTAGCACACTGAATGTAAGACATACCTTCCCCGCAAGGCGTCTTGCGTGTCGTGATACGCAGGATCTTGGTTGGCATGCGGACGGGACCCTGGAATTAAGAAAATTTTCCAATTATACCAAAATGTAGGAAAATATTTCATCTATAAACAGTACACAAAATAACAATTCACAACTATTTTTCATACTTTAAGGAATGATGCTTTTGGCTTCCCATAATATGCGCCTTAAAACAAATTTTCCTACTAAGTATTAATACCTAGCATCAAAATCAGTCCAGTAGTTTCAGAGCCTATTATTCAATGCAAACAAACAATTAAATCTTTCCCCTTTATAATATTGGTATAGATAAAATAATAAAAACTATATTTTGGTTCCACTACTTTGACATTTTTTTTTTAAATTTGACTATTTGATTATTATTATAGATAGAGATAATGATTGTAACATCCCCTATGAGCAGCACAAGGTACTAATATAAACCAAATGCTGCACTTTGAAGAGTTTTTATCTAACGCCTTATAGGTGAACACAACACGTAGAGATAATGATGTGTTTTCATCTAGGCGTGGCGATATACGTAGACATTCTACACAGAGCCATCTAGCGAATTAATTATATTTTTTAAATTTTAATGAAAATGTATGTTTGTTGGTACTTCTCTACGTATTTTACAACCAATCAGAAGGCTAAGGCCCCTCGCCCACGGCGACTTTTGTAGCGATGCAGTAGCGATGCTGTCGCGCGTTCGCATCGATACAGTCGCGATGCGATCGCTCGCTGTGTGCCCTCGCCCACATAACCACGATTCAGTCGCGATGCAAACGCGATACCGTCGCGCTTCTGTCGCGATGCAAACGCGATTCAGTACGGTTTGTATGACTTATTCGACGTTTTGCCGACACGGTCGCGCGTTTGCGTCGATACAGTCGCGATGCTGTAGCGCGTTGGCATTGCGTATGTAGCGCGTTGCAAATGCGACTAACGCGCGTTAGTAGTGATGCTGTCGCGTGTTTGCATCGCTACAAAAAGTCGCCGTGGGCGAGGGCCGTAATTCTTGTATAAAGCATTGTTAAAAATACATTGCAATATATTTTCAAATGCATTTTGATTACAAAAAATATCCATGAGAATACCGAAGTCAAAAAATCGCATCAAAATCCGTTGCGTAATTTTTAGCTATAGGGACAGACAGACAGCGGGAAACGACTTTTAGGGTAAGGGAACTTCTAGGGTAGAGATTGATGAAGCTTGGAACCACCTTCTCATACAAACTCCTCAAAGCTTGTGCTAGCAAAGTCTACTGTTTGCAGAACTATTAGTTAATATTTACCTTAACTCTCAATTTCTGTTTCTTGGCTCCATTGATGAGGTCGGCACAGACCTTCTCGAGGGATCGAACGTTGCGGGATGTTAGTGTGATCCTGGAATAATTAACATCTAGGTTATTATTTCTTTATTTGGGGACTTAAGAGGAAAGGGTACCGGGCGCTCTCTCCATACAAACATAGTCGTCTGTTTCCTCCCTGGATAATGACACTAGAAACTTGATTTTTTTCATTTTCTAATTATCATTGTTTATTTGTATGACTATGTTTGTATGGAGAGAGAGCCAGTACCCTTTTCTCTTAAAAACGATTGCAGGTCTGTGAACAAAAATATATTACAATCCAGTTTTTGTGTAAAGGGGTAACAAACACACAAACATTTATAATATAAGTATGAAGTAGGATTTATTATAATGCAGTGCAAATGCTTAGAGTGAAGTGATTATAGAATAACAAGAACTTTGTAGTAAAACTTCAAGAAGTTTTAGTAAGGTACTCTAATACTGGACTAGACAGACGGACGGGCAATGCTGGACAAAACTATCCCAATGCTGCATAGTGGACTTCATTAAGGTTGCTGGAAGCCATTGGACGCAGAAGGCATGTGACCGATATATCTTTTTTTTTTCTTTAATCTTCCTATCTGCGATCCGTCGAGATACCATAAGCTGATGTTGTGATGTTGTCATGAAGAAGGACGTGACCACTGCCTCGTCTTCCCTGTTTACAGCACTTGCTTTCGTTTCAGTCTATGCTTGATCTTGACCGATCTCTCTGGAAGGCTTTTTTTTTGAAGTGAAAACTTCTTATGGCGCGTTGGGCACTTTTGTGGGTGAGCATTTTCAGCCGTTCTCGCGACAGACGACAGATTTTCTCGCGACAGATGAGATTTTACACAGATATACAGTTTTTTAATTTGGCTGTGAGTGTATTAAGACGTACATATGGTATTTTTTAACGGACGACTATTGACGGACGACAAATGTCGGACGACTATTTGTAGGACGACTATTTGTCGGCCGACAAATGTCGGACGACTATTTGTCGGCCGGCAAATGTCGTCCGACTATTTTTTTTTTTATCTAAAACTCTTTTTGCGTATGTTCTCGCGACAGATGAGATTTTACACAGATATACAGTTTTCACTTCTGCCTGCACTCCCGGAGTGTTTATTATTTTACATTGCAATCTGTCCCTAAGACATTCAGCAACTGGTTAGGCGGGTTTATCAGTTCATGCATGGTGTCCGTCCAGTGAAGAACCCATATTAGTTTCACTCCAGAAGGTCTCTTGGAGCTATTATTAGCATTAGCTCCTTTGCATGTCTATTTGGGTGCGATTCCTAGCCTTTTTTTATAAAATTTTAGGGCAATTTTTATTTCTTCTTGAATGGTTGAGATTTTAAGGTCATAGTGGAGTCGTTCATTTGTAATGTACTAAGGACCATTTGGAAGTCTTTGGGGAGGCCTTCAGCAGTGGACGTCCTGTGCTTGATATGATGATGATTGTCATAGTGGGTAAAATGCTGGTAAGTAAGTATATTATAATAGTTCTGACCTGATACGATGGATGGGCGAGATCTCAGCCTGGGGCTTCTCGATGTCCTTGCCTGACACTACAGCGGCTGCCTGGAATTGTTTAATTTTGATTTTAAGACATGATTAACAATGTATTGGTCATTGCCAACCATGTTGTTAGATAGGTACTTAGCTAGATACTGATAACAAGGACTTATTGACATTGTTCCAACTGTTATCCACATCGTAATTTATAAGTGCAAAACTTTAATGTTAACCACTAAGTAACTTATTGGGCAAATATGTGTGAAAAGACATTAGTGTGGTCTGGTTAGTTTTTATATATTTTTATGCAGCTTTGAGTGTAAGTATAGAAGGAACTAACCCTACGAGGTAAGAGCTCCTAGGGAATAATTTTCGATTCAATTAATACAAGGTTCATTGTGGTTTTAAAAAGTGCTAAAAGTATAAATGTAAGTAATTAGAGTGTAATTTAATGATACGCAAAGATATTGCTAGTATAAATAGCGAAAAATCACGCAAACACGTGTCAACATAACCTCACTAAAATTTTGGTGGCAAGTTATAGTTTTAAAGTTTTTAACAAGAATTTCATGTTCTACATAATAACAGGCATTGTACTTACCATTTTCTTGCGATTTCCCGGTCGAGATAAACAATTTAAAATCAAAAATTGCTCAGCGCTGAACCGGAATACAGCGAATTCACTTTATGAAAGAAAGAGAAAGAAAGATGGTGGATCGCTTTCTGTCTTCTAGTCAGATTGCTGTCACTGTCAGTTTTTTAAGTTCATCGCACACGTTCATTCAATTAATTGTAGATAGGTATACATACCAAGATTTTTTTTGGTATGTACAGTCCGCGCCCGCGCCTCGAATAATGACGAAAAAGCAAAAAATGGCAAAAAAGTGTGACGTCACGCGTCGTTACTGGAACGCCTCATGTTATTGACAAGGTAACTATAGCAACGTTTTATCGTTGCCATGGTTACCATCAATGTATTCTTATGACGTTATCACGTAAAATTATCGTCCCTAAACCGACTTTACAGACAACCATTTTGAGATTGCAGGTGTTCACCAATTTATAAAACGTTATCACGTCAAGAGAATTAAATCCTTTTTCTGAGGGTTGCGCAGAACTCTATTTTCATTTAAATATCGAGTTTTCCGAGTACTCCTTCAACTAACCTCTGCTCATCATTCGCCGCGCGGACTCAAGTTTGATCGTGACAGGTAGAATGAGTAATTTTGCCAGATATTATAAAAAAAATACCCAAGTATCACAGCGACTTTTTATTGCCGGTAAATAAAATAAGTACATACTTACTGAGTTGTTTAAACAATATATTTGAATAAATACAGAACTTATAGTTTAACAATCATGTAGTTTACTAACCCATTGATTTTATAAATACGAAAGTATGTGTATTTCTGCGTGTAGGCGCAAAGTAAAACCCTGGGACATGGCTTGTTATGGAATAATAATATACCTAATAGCTTAATGTTCACTTCTCTTCAAACGTTGTTCATCATAATATTCTTAACTTGTTTGTCGAATTTTCTGAAAAAGAACAAAATGAACTCTTAAATAAAAACATTTGTTTTTAACTTTTGAAGTTAATACATACTTCTTTAGGTAAGTTATGAAAAAATGATGGTGTTTTAAGATTCGTGCGCCTCACTGTAACACAAAAGTCACATGATGCAGCTGCGTAACCCAAAAGTAAAACAGGTTGAAGCTGCGAAAGTGAAATTTTAAGATGCGCGCGCATTACTGTAACACTAAAGTAACAGGTTGGAGCTGCCCGCAAAATAAATATCACGGACGGACGGACGGACGAACGGACAGAGAGACGGACAGACGGACATATTCTATCAGCTTTCTTGTCACCAGTTTTGTTGCTTAGCTACATGAGTTTAGTTGCTTAGCTCATGGCTAGATCGCACTGTGTGAACGTCTTGCAACATTCATTTCAACTTACGGCGAAGTAATCTGATCTCCAGGCAAATGAAACGGGTTACAGATAGCGTCAGCGTAAAGAGCATGGAGCCTGCGGAGCGCCGTCCTCACTTCCGCATCTCGTATGTTACTGCCACTGGGAGAGGTCGAGCTTGTCACCAGGACGAGCTTGATGCGCGTGTTTGTTACGTAGCCGTATCTTTGAAGAAACAGAGTTTATTTAAAACTAGCAATGACTCAAAGTTTTAGATCTCAGATATCTACATACCAAATTTTCAAAATAATTATACAATTTTTATTATTGATATAACAAATAGTAGAAAAGGAGAGTTAATGTAAACAAAGTCCTTGTGGGAAAAGAGGCGCGGATAGCATTGGTCAAATTGGAAAGTTTTTTTCTAAAGATATAGGTAGGTGCACAGAACAGAAAAAATAAGGGTAGGTGGGTATAGGTTTAAAGATATAGGTAGGTACACAAGTCGTTCCAATAAAATTAAAAAAAAAAAATGCTGGCTGGAGAGTAGTTTAGTTGTGTAATTGTAACATTATGAATTTGAATTAAAAACTTACATTTTATGAGTATCAGTGGAATAAAGAAGACCCAGATAAAGATCCCGCAGATCAGTCCTCGCAGCATTAGAGTTTGTACCAGCATTGTTAGTAGACGTTGTAGCCAATCGCTCTTCGAGTGCGTCCAGAGCTGTGTGTACGAGCCATTGCCGCGACAGCTCGTTATCCGTACTCGTATCGTTACCAATACCACCAATGTATAATGGTGAATTCTAAAAAGACATACATTCAACAATTTTCCCTAAAACTAGGGAGAATTTAGATTGCCGGTAACATTCGATAACTATGAAATGATATTAGAATACAAATTACATAAACGTCACTGTCAAAATTGTCAATACAATCGTGACGTCACAAAATCAATGATTTTGTTTGAACGTGTAAGATTTGTTTTATTTCGGTTTATTTACAAGAAATCTTTAGAGCAGCTACATAGAAATTAATAAACGAGTTTCTCTGTTAAGTAAAGTGGCGTAAAGTGTTTAATTGTTTAGGAAAAACCATGTAAACTTACATCTTTGCCAATAACTGCGACGCAAACAGCCATTTCGTTCGATTTTTTCACAGATGACTAAACGGAAGTTAGCCACAGTTGATATCGATACCTATTTTGCGGGAAGATTTTAACTTCATGGACGTTTGGTGAAAATATGTAATTTTATCGTTTAATTTATTTTATTGTGTAGTGCATGACAAAAAGTGATACAAGTAGGTCTAATCTAATAAAAATAGAAGACATCAGGCTTTGGTAAGTACCTAAGTCATTATGAGACAGATGTTTAGTTAATCAAACAATGTTATTGAGGTCATTTATTTCCAGAACCATGGCGATATTAGACGAAGATGGCCTTCTATACGAAACAGACGGCACAGGCCAACGGGTCCTTGTTAGATCGATTAATTCAGAGATCCGTGCGTACCTACGTTTCACAAACCAGACGAAGCGACCTATCCGTGTTTATTGGCGAGACTTCGAAGGGGCACAAACCTTCTACGCTGATATAGAACCTGATTCGTTTTACGATGTCAACTCGTACATCACCCACCCCTGGGAATTCCAAGATTCTCATACAAATGAACAATATTATATAAATAATAAGCTTATATTTCGAGCGCCGGAAAGTACTGGAGGGATGATGTATAGAACTAATTGGAATGTACATATAGGTAAATATAAATATACTAACTGCGCCCCGCGGTTTCACCCGTGTTAGTCCCGATCCCGTTGCAATATCGGGATAAAAAGTAGCCTATAATGTCTCCAGCTATCTACATACCGAGTTTCATCGCAATCGGTCCAGTAGTTTTTGCGTGAAGGAGTGACAAACATACATACACACAGAAACTTTCACATTTATAATATTAGTGGGATAACAATTAAATATTGTAGGACACTTTACACAGCGCCATCTAGCCCTAAGCTGGACAAATAGGCTTGTATTATGGTGGCGACACAATGGATATAATACTTAGGCAAATACTTTTCATTTGTTAAATTTTCACTAGCTGCAACCAGCGTAAAAAGTATCTACTTATGTGTTATTACAAGACTCTAGCTATCTTATTAAAGAGTTTTGTCAGAATCGGTTCAGTAGTTTCTCTGTGCAGGAGTTACAAACATACAAACATTCACATTTAAATTGTTAGTAAGACTATCTGCGCCCCGCGGTTTTACCCTTGTTAGTCACAATACAGTGAGAATATACAGATAAAAAGTAGCCTATGTGTCATTCCAGGTCTCTAGCTATGTACTTACCAAGTTTCATTGCAATGGGTTCAGTAATTTATGCCTGAAGGAGTAACAAACACACATTGCAATTAGGTAATTTCTTCATGAAGGAATACCAAACACACACATTAACTTTCATGTTTATAATATTACTAGCAGCGCTCTGCGGTCTCACCCGCGCTACCCAGATCCCGTGGGAATATTAAGATAAAAAGTACCCTATGTTATTCCCAATTAATCAATGTATCCTCACACCAAGTTTCATCTAAATTGGTCCAGTAGTTTGGAACTTATTCGTTACAAACAAAAAAAGTCCTCTTTATAATATTAGTTATAGATTGTAAGAAAATACAGGATAGTTTGGAGGTTAGGATATTGTGCAGGGCCCTTATTTAATTTTTAAGATATTGCATATTTTTTACCGCTTTTATCGCGGGCTTTGAGCGTGGCGACCGAATCAAGAAATTCCGTAACGATAATAAAACCTAACACCTCCCACTCCACCTACCTATAGGTTGCCTGGGAGAGATCGCTTTGAGCGATAAGGCCGCCCTTTGTAACACTTAGACTTAAGCTTTGTTTTTATATTTTATGTAATTTAAAAATGGTGTTTGCAATAAAGAATTGATCTATCTATCTACCATGTAGCTCGGCCGAGCGTTTGCTTAACGTGTATTTTTTTTTAGGTATGAGATCCCTACGCTATACAGCCATGTTGGCAATAGGAGCAAAAATACAACAACCATCTGAAGTACTCACTCTAGAGCTACCTAAAGGGTTAGAGAGTGAACTGAAGGAGCTCGTCCAGAAGCTGCTACGAACCAATATTGATATCAGATAGCAGGATATTTAATATCGGCCTAGCCCCGTTGGGGTTATACCGAGAATCAATAGATTCTTTCACGTGGCTAAGAGATGGTTAGTGTGTGTGTGGTATAGTTTGCTGTTGATTGGATTTTGTATTAAGAGTCTGTGTAGTAAGATGTTGAGAGGGGGCACGAATCAGATGTTGTGACTTTAGAGACAGTATGTGGGGTTGCAACTGGGTAATATTGTTTATATTTATTTATTTCCCGGGTCTTTATTTGAGTCACGGTGGCGGTGAATTCTTCAGTTGCCGCCCTTTTGACTCTCAAATAATTATGTAGGCAATTTGCCGCCCTTTTGACGTCATAAAAATAATGTGAGGGACATAATTATGCAATATGTGCAATTGGGTTTTTTCATATTTTTTTTTAAGTATGGAGTGTGGGATATGTGAGAGATTCATTTCTCTAACTGTTTTTCGCCAACCCGCGATAAGTTCCAAAGAGCACGCGTTTGGAAAGAAGTGTTTAAACTTAATACATAAACTAAATAAACTTTTTTTTCGTATATTAATGGGAAATTAGCTGTTATCGGTGTCTTTCATTCTCTCTTTCTCTTGTACAATTTTTCGTAATGCGTTACATTTTTTTCGTTCTGAATCCTCTCGCGATAAGTAACATCGTTCCAATAAAAAATACACAATTAAGACCCGGGAAAAATAATTAATATGAATACAAATTGTGTGAGTTCAATAAGTTTTAACGATTGTTTAGTTGTTTGTAAAAGAAGCAGGGTTTTCATTGGTTGAACATTACGTCATGTTGGTTAGTGATTGGCCATTTGTGTGAGATTAACAAATTAAGGAATTTTGAAAATATTGCTTTCCATTATCGATATCGACAATCGACAGACTATTTTTTGACGTGATAGCGTCTTATAAATCGATGAACGCCTGCACAAGTAACCATAGCGACGTCTAATCGTTGCTATGGTTACCATCAATGTTTTCTTATGACGTTATCACATAAAATATTCGTCCGTAAACCGACTTTACAGACAACTATTTTTTTTGTATGAAATTGACATAAGCCAACGAAAAGTCACGTGGTCTTGCTTTAGAGAAAAAAATGCTAGACAAGTTTCATCTTACGCCAATTTTTTCATATAATGCTTAGATAAATATATTTTTATTTGCAAATACAAAACTTAAACTAGACACAGCTTATTTTTGGTATGACTAAAAATAACAGATTAAATATTACAAGCTATGTTATTTAAAACACAGTAACAGTGTCGCCGCCAAATAGGCTCCTTAGCTATGTGTTGCATAAATGCAACGCTGATTTTCAGCAGAGACCCTGTGATTTGGAGAGAGTAGGACGATTTTGTATGTTTTATGCTTATTGTTTTTATACAAAACAATCTGTCGATTGGCGATACGGCTAACGGAAAGTACAATCTTGTCTAAGGGGGCTGCTTTGATGTACATTGTGCCCTAATGCGTGCACATTGGAGGACCTCGAGGTGGCCAACGATGCTGCAGTTACAGTGGCCAACTGTTACTATTGGCCAGGAATTTAACCGGTCAAGCATTACAAGAAGATGAAATATTATGTATTTTATATAGATTTTTAAACTAATATGGTTATTTCACAAAAAACATGGAATATTTAACCATATTTTTCATTATTATTCGATGTTGTTACACGCCTCATTTTTAACGGGAAACATGGTAAATATCCCATTTAAAATGACTTAATTCGTATAATAAGTTAAATGCATATCTTAATTTTTTCCGAGGAGTAACTTGGCCCGTAAATTTTGAATATGCATTTTTCTTTAAAAAAAATCGATGTCTATAGGTAGGTACTTATAAAAGAAATGGAGGACAAATTGTCTGTAGGTATTTGGAAGCAAATTAAAAACAAGAAAGTGATCTTATAAGGGTTCCTTTTTACCTTTTAAGGTATAGAACCCTAAAAATGAATCTAGGAAGAAATAAAGTGTATAAAAACAAAAGTGTAGGTATATACAATATGTTTCGATGAGAGTGTTCTAATATTTTAAGGCGTTCTTCAAGAACATCTTTTATTCCCATTTAAAAATGAATGAGCTTAAATATGTGGAAATAATTTATTAACTTTGTATAAATAAATATGAACTAATTACTTAAATGTTATCAGTAGGATGTTAAATATATGTGTCGAAAGATAGCACCTAATCTAATATTTAATGTTTACGAGGGTCGATTGAAAAGTTCGCGAATTCGCGAACGCGATATTATTAGAATAAAGTAATTTTGAACTGTTTCAGATTCAATAATACTTACCTATAATATTATTGTAGTGCCCAACCGGGTTGTGTCTGTAATATACCTGAAGCTAGAGTGTGTGTTAGTGACAAATATATTTTAAACACAACATGAACCCGGTTGGTATAGTATAGATGTACCTACACATGAAGCAATCAATTAAGATCAATTCAAAAGTTTATACTATGTCAAACATAATTTGGCGGAAACGAGGCTTTTGAATTTTGCTGACGCTGAGTAGGTAACATGAATTATTCTGAAATTTGTATTAATTTTTATCTACCTAATTCCTCAATTCTTATTTACATTAAGTCTGTTTTCCAACTACCTATCTGTTTACCTAGTTAATTTTTGTTATTATTACTTCGGGTTGTCTTAGAAGTGTCTAGGTCTACATAATATGTTCTTTTAGAGCGCATTAATTCTAAAATAAATTAGAGTTATTCCGGTCGGATCCCCTGAGCTGATCCCCTGCTGGTTATTATTATTTTTTAATTCCGGTCTGATTCACTATAAACTTTCTCATTCCCTTTTCTTACTCTTTTGACAGGTAAGTACTATCAAGAGAAAAATAGTTAAATAATTTTTTTTACGAGTCTGCGAACTTTTCAGTCGCCCCTTGTTTTTTTGTTTAATTTTTAATTAAAGTTCTGCTTCTATAATAGTTTGTAGATAACCAAAGAATTGATGCAATTAAAAATTGATGTACCTATACTGTCCACCCGTGCTTTGGAAGGCATGGTTAGCTTTTATTTCTGCTATCTCAGAAGTTAGTTAGGTACGTAGGTACGTCATGAAAACGCTTTACGCTTAGGACTTTTTGTAGCAAAATTGCAAAATATCGATCTCGCAAAATTTAGATTTAGTCCTATTGTCAAAGTCAAAATTATATATTAGTTTCGAAGCATTCGCATGAAGTCACATTGAAACATCTTAAAAAATAAGTTAGGAAATGAGCCATGCATATAATAGAGATTAAACAAATCCATGATCCGTTCAAATGGATTGTTATCAGAATCTTTATTTTCAAAAAAAACAGGTTTAAAAATTAGATGTTAATTACAAAACAAAACAATAATTTTCTAAATCGGTCCAGCTAGGCGTATTCGAGTAATCGGCGAACATACAAAAAAAAATACGCGACGAATTGAGAACCTCCTCCTTTTCTGAACTCGGTTAAAAATTAGATTCATAATTATCTACCTTACAAAGGCATGCATGTTTATAAAATCAAAATATTTGATTAATTAATTGCAGGAAATGCAACAAGAAATATTTTTATAATGTCTATTATTTTATATTATTTTGCATTTATAAAATATTTAAACTATAAGTAACTAAGTGTCCAAGCCTATAATGAAATTAATGAATGTTAAAATAATAACTAAATGTTGTATTATCAATGTCTTCTTGTACATACTTGTATACGGCGTGTATTTCCGAAACGAGACCTCTTCAATAGGGCCCTTTTTGCGTGAGGATGGAGTACACTATGCCCTGTCCCACCCTCTCAGCTTAGTCGACCGTTCCACTGTGTCACTATTCTGGGGCCTTATTTGGTATTCTGCTATAGTTTTAATAACATCGTAATAGAATCACTATTGGCGTCCCAATGGAATGGTAAGAGATGCGCGTCGATAACTATCGAGATTCCATTGAGCCACGATTCTAGAGCAGAATACCAAAGTGAGTCAGTGGTGCGCCAGTGGTGTTTCTTTAAAATACCAATTTGACATGTAATGTCATATTTTTGACATTAAATTTCTATTACGATTATATCAAACACTTACGTGTTAGCAGACTTAGGCCCCTGTTAGTTAAGATAAGTGTCTATATTTAGTGTTATAAAGTGTTATGAATGTTAAAATGATAATTAGGAACCTAAATGTTATTTGTTGTAAATTTTAAATTGTTACTTTGATACTTCTTGTACTTGTATACGGGCTGTTTTATCTCAACTAGACCTCTTTGTCGGGTCCTTCTTGCGTGAGGATGGAGTAGCTTGCCCAGCACAAACAACAAAAGGCTTCAGAGCGTGGAACATCGTCGCAAGGTGACGAGCTTGTCGGCCTTTTATCGAATACATTTCGGGGAGTGTGCAACAGAATCTTGTCATCTCCATTCTTTCGTCATACAACCAGGCAGACTGGTGTGCGGCATCGATTCATGGTGGACATACCAGACGTTCGCACTAAGCGCTTTGCTTCGTCATTCCTTATTCGTTCGGGAAGGAATCGGTTGCCTGCTTCTGTCTTTCCTGACGTGTACAATTTGGGGTTTTCAAGTCGCGAGTGAATAGGTATCTTCTAGGAAGGCGTGTTACATCTTAGGCCGCATGTGATAGTGGTCAAACGCTGACCTATCAGAAAAAAAGCACCTATACCACCCTCTCAGCTTAGGCGACCGTCTACAGAGGAAAACTCGTCAATACGAGACAATTAAGCCGCAGGTTTCCTCACGATGTTTTCCCTCACCGTAAGAGCAATGTCAATTAGCGGAAATATTTCCGTAAGGTTCGAAGCCACAGGAATTAAAGTAGACTAGTAAGTAGGTAAATGTTATTTGTATTTACAAAATAATACTTCTATTTAACTATTTTCTTAGCTTACTTACTGTTGCTTTCTGTTTAATTATTTCTAAGAAATGTAATCTCAAGATAAATAAATGTATGACTGTTGTTATTCTATTTTTTTCTTTCAGGTAATGGCATTGCACGACTTGTCTATACAGCCTATTATCTATACATATAAAATGCTTTGTCATGACTGACTGACGGATCAACGCACAGCCTAAACCACTGATCGTAGAGACCTGAAACTTGGAGGGTGTGTTTTTTGTGTGACGTAGGCATCCGATATGGAAAGATATATAAAAGAAAAAAAAGAAATAAATTTTTATTACCTGAACACAAAAAAAATAGACACGATAGACAAAGCACAAGAAAAAAGTAGAACAGCGCCCAGAAAAAAAGGTTTTTTTCGACATTCTACCCCATATGGGGTGAAAATCAAGTAATTACATAATATGTTATTTGGCCCAAACCATCTATCTGGATGACTTGTTTAGCGCTAGCATCTTTGCTTTGCTATTCTGCTGTAGTGCCTGGGACAATATTAAATGGCATAGGCTATCTATACCACCCTCTCAGCTTAGTCGACCATGTCCAGAGTAAAGAACTCTATAGTACGTTTAAAGTAATAAATAAATATTGCAGGACATTCCACACCTCACCATCTAGCCCCAAGCTAAGTAACTAGACTTGTGTTATGGGTGCTACACAACGGATAGGTATACTACTTATATACTTTTATTTGTAAACATATACTTATAATACATATTAACAACCAAACGACAGACAAATATCTAAGCATAAATACATGTCTGAGGCGGGAATCGAACCCGCGACCCTGTGTTTGGCGGTACGGCATGGTGACCATTGTGCCAACTGGGTCGTCAAGTTATAAGAGATTGTAGAAGGAAAGATTTGGTTCTTTGTTTGTTTGCATTGAATAGGCTCCTTAAACTACTCGACCAATTTTGATTGAAACTTTGCATAAGGATATATCGATTTATTGGGAGTGACATAGGCTAATTTCATCCCGATTTTCCCACGGGTTCGGGAGTTACGCGGGTGAAACCACGAGTTGATGCTAGTCACTATCACTACATAGTATAAAATAAAGTCACTTTTCGCCGTCCCTATTTCCCTTTGTACGCTTAGATCTTTAAAACTACGCAACGGATTTTGATGCGGTTTTTAATAGATAGAGTGTTTCAAGAGGAAGGTTTATATGTATAATACATGCATAAATAACCGTGCGAAGCCGGAACGAGTCGCTAGTAGTAAATAAAACAAACAAAATCCAGTATAAAAAATAAATTATTTATTTTAAAAACATAAAATTAAGTATTTCCGATCACAATGGTATGGCAAGCAAAGGTAATAGTCTGCAAATAAAACCATGTAATAGGTACCTCTTAGGCACAAGTAGGCAAACCCGGACGTTACCAAAAATATTGAAAAATAAGAATAATTTTTAATCAAAGGATTTTAGTTTAAAAAAAGCGACACTATTATTTACCTAAGGGTTTGCCAATATTAATGTTGCCACATCTTGAAATATATCCTGTAAAATAGTAATTTAGTGCTATTTTTTCGAATTTATTACAATAACTCTTTTATTTTTCATATTTTTAATGTCCCGGACATTAAAAATATGAAAAATAAAAGACATACATATGAAATTACAAGGTTTTTTACTACACACTGTAAAACAGCAGTTAAGGTGAAAGGGTACCGGGCCGGTACTACGTTTGTATGGAAAGAGAGCCGATAGTACCGGCTCTCTCTCCATACAAACGTAGTCGACTGTTTCCTCCCTGGATAATGACACTAGCCCAAAAATATTTGTGCCATAAAACCTATAACTGCCATGACTATGCCCCTATGTTTTGTATTTTTTCATTTTTTAATTATCATAGAAATTAAGATAAAAAAAATAAAATAAAAAAACAAAATATAGGGGCATAGTCATGGCAGAGGTTTTATGCAACAAAAATATTTGCGCTAGTGTCATTATCCAGGGAGGAAACAGTCGACTACGTTTGAATGGAGAGAGCGCCCGGTACCCTTTCCTCTTAAGAGAGAATATGTGAATTTTTTACACATTAATTTAATAGCTCGCTTTAAAATACATCTTTTAGAAGTGAACTGAATCCGAGATCAAAAGGGGCTGTAACTATAGATGACACAAATATTAGGCCACTATTCAAAATTCGGCTCAATTTTTACACAATTCAGTATTCGAGGAAATTCCAAATCATGAAATAAAACGCATAATAAGGTAGGTATCTACAGTTAATAACGCCCACTATAAGGTTCCTTAAAAACCTTAATATTAGCGACAAATTAACAAGAAAATAAAGAAATAAATGGTTTTTCAGATTGACAATAAAGCAAATACTTATCTAATAACTTGTTTTAAGTAGTTTTCCCTATTTTTAGGGAATATTTAGTTTTTAATTAAGGTGGTAGGTGGGTTACCACCAAATAGTTTATTACTCGGAAAATAATATTTTAACAATATTAGATACTTTAATTCTTTCAGTGGTAAGTTATGACGGATTGAAACAAGTTATTAAGCATTTGTTGATGCCAAGCGATTGACTGTTATGTGGCAAATAAAATAAAAATAAAGCTCTTTATTTTCTTACATTGTATTTGTTGTTTCTATACATTGCCGTGAGAGTGGCAGAGCAAAAAACATTAAAACAAAAGATTGTGGTGCTATGCCAGTCTCCATACTTATTTTGTTACTACCCCTTTGATCTCTCCATCTAGTATTTAATTTCAATGGTTGTAATTTAATGTCTATCTCTATGTATATGAGAGACAGCCGCTAGGGCTCCTCCGGGTATGAATCTAACAAAATTGTCCGCAGTCAGAGGCCCTAACGCATACACACCTTTCGGAGCGTTCAAAATCTCATGAGTAGCTTTGTCTATAGCTATAGGGTTTCTACTATCTATGGGTTTCTTCGGATCAATACCAAACCCGATTCCATCGACATAATTCTCACAGGAACATTCAGTTTTTGCATCGAGAAAATCACACTTGCATTTCTCGAAATCACATTTACATTTCTCGAAATCACATTTACACTTAACTTGATCGTGAAAATCACTCGTTTCAGTGAAATCACACTTGCATTTCTCGTCTAACGTGAAACTGTTCAAATACCGAGTTTTACAAACTTGTCCGAGCATAGATTTAATATAAGACCAGTACGGTTTATCGTCAATTTTTCTCTTAACCTTCTTCGTGCACTCACAAATATCTAAATCATTAACCTGTAAAAAAGACAGGTCTGGTTTAGATCCAATGTATACCCCGATCACTTGTACGTTGATTTCTGTTGTTATATTTGTGTCTAAATCGAGTAATGTGACAGTTTTTGTCTGTGTGTCTTCGAAGTCCTGTGTCGGATGGCGAGTTGTGACGCTCAAGATGACGTGGTTCGGGTATGATTTGTAGTTGGGATGGTTGTTGCGTGGGTCCACCATCATCTTGTATACCTGGTTAGAGAAAAAGATAAATAATAAATAAATATTGCAGGACATTCCACACATCGCCATCTAGCACCAAGCTAAGTAACTAGACTTGTGTTATGGGTGCTAGACAACGGATATACTAGGTAAGTACTTATATACTTTTCTTTTGTAAATATATACTTATAATACATAGGAACAACCAGACCTAAGACAAATATCTAAGCATAAATACTTGTCTGAGGGGGAATCGAACCCGCGACCCTGTGTTTGGCAGCCCGGCATGGTAACCATTATGCCAACTGGGTCGTCAATTAAATACTTTAATAAGAAATTGCTCTTTTCGCCCCTTTGGTTCGATTTCGGTATTTTTTTTGTATAAGAGGAACTATTTTTATGTTTGTAACGAATAGGCTCCGAAATTACTGGACCGATTTAGATGAAACTTGGTATGACCGTATGAGGATACATTGATTCATTAAAACTTAACCTATAACACTCCCTTTGTAGGTTAAGTTTTATCCTGATTTTCCCACGGGATCGGGAGTTATGGAGGTGAATCTGTGAGGTGTGCTAGTTTTGAATCCTACTTTCCATACAAGAAAAGAAAATAAATAGTTCTATTCTCCCCTTTGATCCGATTTCTTTTTTTTGTGTAATATATGAGAAAGACTCATTATGATATCTCTGAAACTACAAAGAGCTACGAGTTGGAATCTTTACAATGAGGTTATTTTTAGGACGTGGGCAAGCATTATGAAAATTATAAACCAAGTATTTAAGGTGAAAGGGTACCGGCGCTCTTTCCATACAAACGTAGTCGACTGTTTCCTCCGTGGATAATGACACTAGCACAAATATTTTTGTGCCATAAAACCTATAACTGCCATGACTAAGCCCCTATGTTTTGGTTTTTTCATTTTCTAATTATCATAGAAATTAAATTTAAAAAAAAATAGGGTCATGGTCATGGCAGTTATAAGTTTTATGCACAAAAATATTTGCTCTAGTGACATTATCGACTACGTTTGTATGGAAAAAGCCCCCGGTACCCTTTCCTCTTAACATATATAGTAACAAACCTGGCTATAATCGGGATAAGTGTGTGGATCGAGCCGAGCGAGTGTGTCGGCGACGCCGCGATGCGCGTGCGCCACGTGCGCGCCGGCCGACAGCGCCGCGCACACGCCGTCCGCGCCGGACACGCCGCCTCCCACCACCAGCACTCGGGGAGCCACTGTAACGTCAACATTGTTATGGTTAAACATGTACGAAATTATATAGAAAGTCAATTGCAACCTGAAAGGTCATAGTCGGAGGTGTCAGTAACAAAACGAAAACGACTGAAGGAAGTCAACAATACAGTGCTTCATTTGATGTATACGTCAGGGCGTTTTGTGTCTATAAAAAGGAATAAAATGACGGAACGTGGTTCATTCTATCGCAGTAGCTTCATGATGCCTGAACCTTTTCATGGTCGTACCATTTATTTGTGTTAATTAGTTTAATACCTTTTAGTGAGTGGATTAGGCGTTGTGGTAAAATAATGCTGATGGGTATGTAATTTATATGATTAAAATATGTTCCGATGATAAGTGCCTTTATATTTACGTATTAACCTACGCTCAAATTTGGTTAAAATACGTGGTCCTTTATACTAGACATATTTGGTTGCATATGGGTCAATAAAATGACATACAATTTTAAAAAAATTTAACGTTTAAGAGCCAAAAACAGTTAAAAAAATTAGGGCAATAAAATGGTGAATCGATCAAACTTTTAGGAATGGAATCCTTTGGTTTTTTTACCCGACTGCGCAACGCAAAGGAGTGGTAATCCTCATTGGGCACCATCCTTGCCTATGACTAAACAACTAACTAAGAAACTATTACTATCTATGACTATGAAAGATTGGGTTGCATATGGCTAATTGACACTAAGGAAGATTGATATAATTAAAAATAAAATTCCAAAGAACTTTAAAGCAAAATAAACACAACAATTAAATAGATAAGGTTGCATATGATTTTTAATACTAAGAAAGAATAGGTGTAGTTATATTTTTAGGTTGCAAATGACCATTATCGCTAGGTTTAGTTAAAAAATAATCATTCCAAAAAAACTTTAAAGCAGAATATGCACAACAATTAAATGAATTAGGTTGCATATGATTTTTAATACTAAGAAAGATTAGGTGTAATTTTATTTTTAGGTTGCAAATTACCATTGTCAGTAAGAAAGTTTAGGTTGCAAATGACCAATGTCCCTACATAAGGTTGTGTATGCTTACCATCACAATTCCTTAAACATTCCAAGCTTCTAACTAGATCAGGTAGCGTGTACACAGCTGTAGGCGCTGGCGCAGCTTGGAGGGTGTTCGGTCGAGGTCCGTTACCGCCGCACGCGAGCACGCGGTTACAAACGTAACGGAATGGCGTTCCTGTTGATACTTCGTAGCTGGAAAAAAAGAAATATCGAATAAATAAATAGCCTATGTCACTTCCAAGGGTTCAATCCGTCTTTATACCTATATAAGAGTTTAATTGCAATGGTTCAATACTTTTTGGGTGAAGATGTAACAAACTACGCAAAGGAGTTCTAAAATTTAATACTGTATTTTTTGTACGGTGCACTTTGAGACCTATCGATAAAAGGCATTACGGCAAACCAATAATGCCTTTACACCAAACCTCTTAATTAACGGGATATTTAAAGCAATGCGATGACCCTTAAAAATCATAGATAGGATATCACATCTCTTCAAATATCCCGAACAAATAATGGTGTGAAGGCATTATTTGTTCGCTGTAATACCTTCTATCGAGAAGCATAGGTCTCAAAGTGTACAGTATGGGTCATAAGTAAATGATCAGTTTGCTACAATAATACTATCAACAAGTATTGGAGTCACGACCTTCTTCTAATACACGTTACACACAAACATAAATACTTGAATGAAAAGTACTCAGTCCGATTATTATTTGTCAACATGTTAGCTATGTGTTTAGTTGTGTGAGTGGTATAAGCCGCCACTCGCTACACCAACCGACGTGGGTTCGATTCACAGGTTACGTCGTTATAATGTTCAAATAGTGCTGCACAATATTGTAAACGTTACGGTGGGCAGAGACTTTTGACCGTGGATTGTACACGACATTTTAAGTTATTATATCTATTCATAATATAATTATAATTTATGGTATTGTTAATATCTTACCCAGTAACTTGGTAGGTTGCATTGAGCGGACACCGCGGAGCGTCGCAACGTTCGTCAGTGGGGGGAAGTGACGTCACCGATGTTACCACCACGTTGCTACGGAAATAACGCTGGAACAATACAGAGGCTGAGTCAGTATAGGTTGCATATTTCTAAGAAGAGAATGATAGAACAGCAATACTTGAGCATGTGCCCAGTTTTTCTAGATTACAATGAAATTGATAGTATTTCGTGAACGAAGTGGATAAAAGATATAAGCATTTAAAGTGACGTGTTTTTCATTTTCTTTATCAATATCTGATGCCAAATTTTAAAGAAACTTCAAGAACCTAACCTTCTTGCAAACAAGTGATTTTTGTTCGAAGTTTTGCCATTAGGTATTCATTAATAAATACATATTGCAGGACATTCCACACATCGCCATCTAGCCTTGTGTTATGGGTGCTAGACAACAGATATACTACCTGTATACTTGTCTTTTGTAAATATATACTTAGATTACATAGAAACAACCATCCACAGACTAATATCTAAGCATAAATACATGTCTGAGGCGGGAATCGAATCCGCAACCCTGTGTTTGGCAGTCCAGCATGGTGACCATTGTGCCAACTGGGTCTCCATTAGGTTGCAAATCGACATCGCACAAGTAGATACGAAGCCGCGACGCGCGAGCGAGACGGGTGAACGTCACCTTGATTTGACCAATCACGAGCCAGAGCACATAAATGACCTTCATCGATGTATCGCAGTGATGCTTGTTACATGCGCATGCGCCTCTATTTCCATACATTTGTGACATTGTGTCACGTGCTATGTGTAATCTACCCATCTTTAGATCACTCTTGGTTGACAGCTAATCAATCTATGTTGTTTGATTTATTAATATTACCGCATGGCGTGTGCTCGCGTATCGTCACTTCTTATCAGGTCTGGATTAGCTCGACGATATGGTTCGATCGTGTGGGTTAAGCAACGCCTGTCGCGATACTTCGATCAGTAGATTTTATTCAGATTTAATTCTCATAATTGTGTTTATTGGACGAGCTTATGGGTCTTAGGCAAACGTTAGCTACCTGAATGACGCAGTGTAAACATGATTGGCCTATAACCTATTAGTCATTAGCCCTTAGCCAGAGGGAAAATACTTAGTTGGTAACATTTAATTGAAAAAACAGACGAAGACATGAATTTACATATAATAAAGACAAATATCGTGACTTTAAGTAAGACAAACAGCGATGAGGAGGTTGGCGATCCGCGCCTTCAAGTGGGGGTACAACGAGGACTTTTAGTCCCGATTGCCACTGGGTGGCAATCCATGTGGAGGCGACTGGTATTATACGATATTAGTCATAGATATATATTTTTTAAGTAAAATGCATATCTAAAAATTGCAGCGAATCACCAAAAAGACTTGAAAAAGCGACCTTCTGCAAAGCGATTGTGCTACGCAGTCTACTATTTGTTTTTTTTACAAGTTGTGGTTATTTTACTTACTTGTAAATTAAGCGCCTGTACATATCTCCTGCAATACTTGGCGACCGCAGTCGCGGGCAACCGGCAGGCTGCTCTCGCGGCGTGAGGGGGCAGACAGAGCCACGCGGCGGGGGACAGTGTCCGGACGCTGGCGGGGAACGTGTGCCACGAGCCGCCCGGTGGCCCACGCCCTAGCACTATGTGGTCTATCTGGAGAAATAAAAAAAAAGTTTAGTTATATGCAACCTGGAAAGGTTGCTAAGACCAAAAAAATTAATCATTGACATCGTAAAGTCGGGTTGCATGCAGAAATTTTAGTAGAATTTAAGGTGAAAGGGTACTCTCTCCATACAGACGTAGTCGACTGTTTCCTCCCTGGATAATGACACTAGCACAAATATTTTTGTGCCATAAAACCTATAACTGCCATGACTATGTCCCTATGTTTTGGTTTTTTCATGGCAGTTATAAGTTTTATGCACCAAAAATATTTGCTCTAGTGTCATTATCCAGGAAGGGAACAGTCGACTACGTTTGTAATAGTTTGTATGGAGAGAGCACCCGGTACCCTTTCCTCTTAACCTTGATATAAGTTTAGATCTGTCACAAATGTGCGGACTTTTAAAATTGAGATTTTGCTGAAAATTACCATTATCATAGATATAGGCAACCTAGTTATTTGCCGATTCCAAAAAAGGTCAAAATTTAAAGATAGTGCAGTACAAAATACTGAATTGCGATCTGGGTGGCTCGCAATCGCAATCCAGTATTTGGCAAGGTTTAGTCAGAGACAACGTAAATTCATAGAGAAAAGTCAGAAAGTAGTCAAAGGCAATCTGCAATCAAAGCTAGTCACATGCAACCTAGACACTTCGCTTTTTTAACCTAGTGCTATAACGGCGTTGGTCTTAAGAAAGACACTTTGCCTGTTTTAACCCAGTCCGGCGTTGGTCTTGGAATACCTAGTCACTTTGTTTTAACCTAGTCCGGTGTTGGTCGTGGATATGCAACCGAATACTTAGGCATATGCAACCTAAATACTTAGGCATTAGCAACCAAAGCTGCAAATAGCTTACCTGTTTGTCGATTTCATGTTTCCATTCAATGAGCGGTTCCGCCATGATGCCGATGTCAGCGCAAGGACGTAGTAGATTGTCCATCTGGAAGTACACAATAATATCACAATATTAAATAATGAATTAAAGCCTAATAACAAAAGTAGCTTCCCGCTGTCTGTCTGTCCCTAAGTATGCTTAGATCTTTAAAACTATGCAACGGATTTTGATGCGGGTTTTTTAATAGATAGAGTGATTCAAGAGGCAGGTTTTAGTATATAAGACATAACTACCAACAGCTAGTAAAGGATAAATTAATAAAAGGGTCTGGGTATGGGAGTTTGGCATAGTATTTTTGAAGTGAAAACTTCTTTAGCGGCGTTGAGCACTTTTTCTGTAATGGGTATAAAATCTTAAACTCGCGTCAGGACACGTGACCTGATCGAAAAAGCGTAAGACGGATGGAGAGTAGACAGCTATCCCCTCTCTACGGCGCGGCGAAAATGTATGCCTGGGCCTACTGTTTTTAATTTGGCTGTGAGTGTATTAAGACGTACATATGGTATTTTTTAACGGACGACTATTGACGGACGACAAATGTCTGACGACTATTTGTCGGACGACTATTGACGGACGACAAATGTCGGACGACTATTTGTCGGACGACTATTGACGGACGACAAATGTCGGACGACAATTTGTTGGACGACAAATGTCGGACGACTATTTGTTGGACGACAAATGTCGGACGACTATTATTTTTTTTTCATCTAAAACTCTTTTTGCGTATGTTCTCGCGACATATGAGATTTTACACAGATATACAGTTTTCACTTCTGCCTGCACTCCCGGAGTGCGCTGTTTTTTTTTTTAAAGCGGTGCATTTTGAGACCCTTGCCAATCGATAAAAGGCATTATGGCGAATAAATAATACCATCACACCAAACCGCTAAAGCGTCTCGGAAACGGGATAATTAACCAAACGTGTTGTCCTCTTTTCCAAAAATATTCGCCGTAGTGCCCTCTATCAATTGGAGACTAATTTGTCATAGTAGTAGAAAAAATTATGTTCTAGAGATATGGATATTTAACTATGATGATGATGAACTATACCAACATTTTTTGTGTAATTTATGACTTAACCGTCAATAATTCTTCACTAGCGACCCGCTCCGGCTTTGCACGGCTATATTATGCATGTATTATACATATAAACCTTCCTCTTGAATCACTCTATCTATTAAAAAAATCGCATCAAAATCCGCTGCGTAGGTAGTTTGAAAGATCTAAGTATACAAAGGGAAATAGGAACAGAGACAGCGACTTTGTTTTATACTATGTAGTGATTGGAAATTTTGCATGCCCGTATTAGTAAATAAGTAATATTATGATTTCTAACTGGGTATTTTCGCGGTTATTTGGTACATTTTAAGGAAAACGTAAAGTCTATACGTTAAGTTTATGTTCATACTAGCTGCGCCCCGAGGTTTCACCCTATCCCATGGGGATATCAAAATAAAAAGTAGCTCTATAGCCTTCTTCGATAAATGGACTATCCAACACAAAAATAATTTTTCAATTCGGACCAGTAGTTCCTGAGATTAGAGCGTTCAAACAAACACACAAACTCTTTAGCTTTATAATATTATAGTATAGGTTTTACAGTCACTTTATGTCCAAGGGTCAACGTATCGCGATTCAAGGTTAACGCGTACCAAAGTAGACTAGGTAGGTACCTAATTAATTATTATTTACTCTGATTTATATGTTAAACTTGTTTATTATTTATCGGTAACTAGCGACCCGCCCCGGCTTCGCACGGCTATATTATGCATGTATTATACATAAACCTTCCTCTGGAATCACTCTATCTATTAAAAAAAACCGCATCAAAATCCGTTGCGTAGTTTTAAAGATTTAAGAATACAAAGGGAAATAGGGACAGAAAAAGCGATTTTATTTTATACTAGCTGCGCCCCGCGGTTTCACTCGCGTAAGTCCGATCTTTCTTACCGTATAAACCTTCCCTGGACTACGACAAACATTTCAAAACCGAAATCATCTAAATCGGTTCGTGCGTTCTGGAGTTATAGCGTCAGGAAGGAAAAGCCGACTTATTTTTATCCTAGCTTTTGCCCGCGACTTCGTCCGCGCAGGAGTCGAAAATAGTTAAAATAGGATTATTTTTTGTTGATTTCAAATTAGATTGAGTTTGAAACATGTGTGTCAAAATAAAATGTACTTACTTAATTTAATCAAAAGCACTAAGGAGTTCGAGTCGAAGTAAATCGCCTAAAATAACTTTCTACTCTTTTTTAAACCCGGTAGGTAATTAATTTCGTAAAATCCTTTCTTATCGGATGCCTACGTCATACGAAGAACACACCCTACAAGTTTCAGGTTTCTACGATTTAGGCTGTGCGTTGATCCGTCAGTCAGTCAGGACAAAGAATTTTATATGTATAGAGAAGATAGATTTTGAATGAGATGTATTTTAACTTGGAACACGAAAACCTCGGGTGCACCCAATTCTCTTGGGATGGGATCCAAAATGGGTATACGTCTAAGTACCTAAAGTTCTAAACCAAAAAAATGAATTCTTTTATTTCTGTCTTTCTAACACAGAGCCAATAATGCACAAAACTCTACGATTACCACATGAGTAAATCTTTAATCATATCGTGCTAATTAGTAATTACCTATCTATCATAGTCATCTTTTGTGTTTTTAGGGTTCCGTACCTTAAAAGGTAAAAAAGGAACCCTTATAAGATCACTTTCCTGTCCATTTTAAAAATGAAAAAGGTGTAAAAGTCCTATTCATTTGTTTAGGTATTTTCGTATTCATAACAAAAGATATTTCTTTTAAATTACTTAATAATTAGTATCTACTAACTTTGGGAACTGTGACTTTTGGCAAATTGTTCAAAATTTTATTATTAGGTAGGGCTGAACAGTTGCGCAGAGAGTAATTTTGACGTATCCTAATAAAAATATAGAGTTTTAAGTGATTCAGTGGCTATCCTATAACAGTTCTATGTTTTAACAAATATCCCGTCTCCGAGATGGTTTAGAAGTTTGGTTAGAAAGCATTATTTGTGCACAGCGCACTTTTGATAAAATCTTAGTCATAACGTTTGGTCAAATACCCCATTTCCGAGACACCTATGAGATTTGGTGTAAAGGCATATTTCATTTGCCGTAATGTCCTCTATCGACAGGTATTAGCAAACGTATCGCGCAAAAAAAAAATACTATGTCAAGTTCCCAGTAGGTACTAAATGGCAAGACACCTTTTTTCAGTTCAATGTTCGAAGTTTTCAACCTCTTAGGTTTTACGTTAACGCTGTCAGCTTGAAGTGACGTCTTACCAATCATAGATTAATGAGTATGTTACCAATCTAATCAAAAGCACTATAGAGTATTGATATTAACTTCGAAGCAAATCACTCCCAAAATAACTTTCTTCCCCTTTTTAACCCCGTTAGGGGATGAATTTCAATAAAATACGAAACACGTGTTCCATTAATTCTGTTAAGAATGTTTATGCAAAATTTGAAATAGATTGGACTAAGGAATCACGTTGTCCAATACAAACTTTGCCCCCCTTTTTCTCCCCTTTAGGGGTAGAATTTCGAAAAATTCTTTCTTATCGGATGCCTACGTCATACAAAGAACACACCCTCAAAGTTTCAAGTCTCTACGATCAGCGGTTTAGGCTGTGCGATGATCCGTCAGTCAGTCAGGACAAAGGATTTTATATGTATAGAAGAAGATATAGATAAGAAGATAATACATGCATAATATAGCCGTGCAAAGCCGGGGCGGGTCGCTAGTACTTTGATAAAAGAGATCCAATCAAAGAGTATTTAAGTTTTTAATAACCCCAGCACGCCGCTTCATACACATGTTCATACAAAATTGCTGGAGCGTTGTAATGTTCCAAATTCAAAAAACGCTCCTGCATTGGATTTAATTTTCTTTTACCGTGACACTGGCTTTATGCACGATAGTAATAATGCGAAGCCATAATAAAATTATAAATAAAAAAGAGATGGCGCTAGATGCTTCTTTCCGTATGTCAAACTGACAATTTTGACATCATCCCTACGTTTTGTACGTTTTCATGCAGAAATATTATGGTTTATTTTTCACGCCAAGAAATATCAAATTTTAATTAGTAACATAAATCTACTTGAAATACCTAAACCTCTTCTGATATTTTCTGAACACATTCGTGAAGATTATGTTAAAATCTGTTTCCTAGTTCCCGAAATTAGACTGCACAAACAAAGGTAAACAAATAAAATCAACATTTTCTGAGATGAATGGTAGTTTCGCAAAAACGAAGAGATGGCGCTAGTTACTTGAAATTAAAAAAAAATATCTTATTAAATTAATTACTTTATTTTCTAGTTAAAAAATGTGTATATTGCTATGTATTCTTAAAATACATAAGTGTACAAAATTTTTAAGCAGAACAAAAAGAATAATCAACTAATTTGTGATTTTCTAAATTTAAGAAAACCTGAATCGCGCATGCAAGATTTTTTTCTACCGGAGCTATATAAGGTTAGCGAATTCTATAGTGCTAAGATCATTATGGACGTAGAACGCTTACTTCCAAAACTTCGAATTTATTATATGTAGAGACTATGTAGTGAAGTGATAGTGACTATGTAGTGAAGTGATGAAGCTGTTTTAAGACTTTTATACTTAGTAAGTAGTTTTGAAGTTAGGTGGGAACAGATGAACATACATACATACATACAGGTCAAACACATAACCCTCCCTTTTGGTAGGGTAAAAAAGAAGGTTCTCTTTCAATTCGTGGCGTATATTCTTACCAAACAAACATACAAAAAACGTGAATCTCTATATATAAAAATCAATTGCTGTTCGTTAGTCTCGCTAAAACTCGAGAACGGCTGAACCGATTTAGATGATTTCGGTTTTGAAATGTTTGTTGTAGTCCAGGGAAGGTTTAAACGGTGAGAATTTAAAGATCGGACTTACGCGGGTGAAACCGCGGGGCGCAGCTAGTTTAAGAATAAAACATCATTTTATTACTAACACTTTTTAGCTACACTATCCATTAGTATAATGTCATTTGCTCAAAATCAATGGGTTCGATTCCCGTTATGACTTTAAAAAAAGCGAATGATGCGGTTTTGTTTTAGTCAAAATCAGTCACACAACTCTTTTCAGCATTTCGCACATTTTCAGTCATTCTCTTATTCTATGTAAAAAATTCACCCTGTATGTGTGGGAGATTTAGTTATAGGTCTCCTTCATTCTCTCTTTCTCTTACGGTTTTTCGTTTCACGTTTTCGTAATGTGTTACATTTTTTCTGGGCTAGGTCTCCTCACCAACCCGCGATAAGAAACTTGGTTCCAATATTAAGTAGGTAGGTATAATAAATAAATCAGTGATACCGGCATGAGTGTCTGTCTGTCTATCTTATCATAGTGATGTGAAGCCACAAGTCATCGTGTGGCACTATGTCACTGATAGCGGACACAACTAGTGCCTCTACACACGGGTTCAGCTTTATTATTACTGATTTTTTTTCTTATGAATATAATGTATTGCTAGCGACCCGCCCCGGCTTCGCACGGCTATATTATGCATGTATTATACATATAAACTTTCCTCTTGAATCACTCTATCTATTAAACAAACCGCATCAAAATCCGTTCCGTAGTTTTAAAGATTTAAGCATACATAGGGATATAGGGACAGAGAAATCGACTTTGTTTTATACTATGTAGTGATTAAATATGTTTATCCAGGTCTCTAGCTATCTACCTACCGAGTATCATTGCAAACGGTTTAGTAGTTTTTGCCTGAAGGAGTAACAAACATACATTTTCACATTTATAATATTAGTAGGATAGTAGGATTTGTTTGATAATACTAGATTTTTCCCGCGACTTTTTCCGCGTAGAATCAGTAGATTGGATCAAGAAATCACGTTGTCTCATAAAAACTTTGCACCCCTTTTTCAGAGTAGAATTTAGGAAAATCCTTTCTTATCTGATGCCTACGTCATACAAAGAACACACCTTCCAAGTTTCAGGTTTCTACGATCAGCGGTTTAGGCTGTGCGTTGATCCGTCAGTCAGTCAGGACAAATATTTTTTTATGTATAGAAGAAGATTTACCTACCAGTAACGGTATAGGGTTCTGGCTTCTCCCTTCCAGACCTTCAGCCAGCTCCATCAGGTCAGCTTCATATAAGCTCATACCTGGTGGTAGGTTCGATAATCTGGAACGGAAATTAACAATTTTTTTTACAAATGTAGTTCCAAACTTCATACTTACATAAAACTTTTATTAATGGTACTTGGTAATATTCAAGTTTTTAGGATATTATGTGCATCAAAATGTCATTGACAATACAAAGGGGATCAAAATGGAATTCACTTTTGATCCCCTTTTGTTTACACTTTGATCGTCTTTTGTTTACACTTCGATCAGCTTCTTTGTATCCACTTTTTGTTTCTATTTCGGTGCTCTTTTGTTGATCTTTCGTAGATCGTCTTTTGTTGATCTTTCGAAGATCGTCTTTTGTCGCCATTTGGATCGTCTTTTGTTGCCGTTTAAATCGTCTTTTGTGGCCGTTTTGATCGTCTTTTGTTTCCGCTTTGAATTTGGAATACTATTTTGGGTTTAAAAAGAGGGTTAACGTTAGAAATGAAAATAATCAATTTTTGCTATTTCTAATCTAACTTGCTACCGCTACAAACCTGAAAGGTGGCCGGTTGAAAAAGAAAAAGAAATCATCTGTAAAAATTTCAACGCACTAGCTATTTCATGAAATTGAATTGGTTCATGAAATACAGCCTGGTGACAGACAGACGGACGAACGGACAGCGAAGTCTTAGTAACATCATAAGATCTCTTGTCCGTCTGTCTGCCTGTATGTCAGTTAGAAAGTAGTATAAGTTTAATAAAGTAGTAGTTTTTATAATTTACCTGGTTCGGAGCATCTCATCGATGGGTAAGTCTTGAGGAATGGTCTTCAGATAGGGAACGTTCCCGGCCAGCATGAACGATGTCACCATACCGCTTGGACCGTTACCTGGCGGGGAATGAAGCCATTAGCATCAGGACATTGTTATAAACGGGGTCAAATTGTGTGTTTTCTGCTTGTGTTGTTTTTTACTGTAAGGCACTTTCCCCCTTATTCCAAAACGAGGTTTAAGGATAGTCCAAGATGTAGATTTTTAAACCTTAGATTTCGACACTGATTTACTAGTGAACACTAAAACTATCCCTATCAATTATTTAGGGATAGTGTTTAGACTATATAGTTCACGAGTAAATCTAATACGAGTAAATAATAATTGATAGGGATAGTGTTTAGACTATAGTTCACGAGTAAATCAGTGTCGAAATCTAAGGTTTAAATCCACATCTCGGACTATCCTTAAACCTCGTTTTGGAATAAGGGGGTTTGAGTTTACGAGGGGTCTTTTTTGGTTTGTATTAGGTATTCATAATCTTAAGGTGAAGGGGAACCTGCGCGCTCTCCATACAAACGTAGTCGACTGTTTCCTCCCTGGATAATGACACTAGAGCAAATATTTTATTTTATTTTTGTGCCATAAAACCTATAACTGCCATGATTATGCCCCTACTTTTTGTATTTTTTTTTCATATTCTAATTATCATAGAAATTAAGATTAAATAAATAAAAAACAAATAATAGGGGCATGGTCAGTCATGGCAGTTATAAGTGCGCAAGACTTATAACTGCCATATGCAGTTTTATGTCTTGCGCAGTTGTGCAGTTGCAGTTATACATATATATTAATTTATATGTGACAACATTTAATTGGTTCTTAGCCGCTTTTTTAGTTTTTTAAGCTGAATATTTATACTTAACTGTTTGTTTTCCAAATAAAATAAAATAAAATATATGCAAACAGAAATATTTGCTCTAGTGTCTTTGACCAGGGAGAAAACAGTCGACTACGTTTGTATGGAGAGGGCACCCGATACCCTTTCCCCTTAAGAGTATTTTTCTCTTTTAAGTAATTAAATAGATAAAAATGTTTATAGAAAGGTTGAAGAGTACGAGGTAAAACCACGGGCACAACTAGTGGGTGTACTAAATAGTATTTTCATTACTCATACTCCGAAAGTAGGTCTAAATATGCCTGAAGAGCGTGTAGAAAATAAAATTTCCAGCCGTAGGGCTTTTCACTTTCACTGACAGCTGTTATGTCAAATTATGGCTTCGCACGACTTGTGCAATCTGCATGTAGCCAGTATCAGTATCATTACGCATTAGGAACTTCAAAAACCTAACCTCCTTGCTTTTTTTTTACACCAAAGAATTATAATTATGGCTTGGCACGGCTCTTGCATACTGCCAGAGTTTAGTACTAAGTAACTATTTTTCATATTTTATTATGTTTCTGGTTTTTCATTTATGATTGTGTATTTTTTGTAAATAACATTTTCTAGACAAACCGTGTTACAAAAACTGTAAGTTAAATCTACGGACTTCGCGTCATTTCCCAATGTTGGATTAACTCATTAATAAAAACTTCTTCGGTAAGTACCGCCGTATTTAAGTATTGAATACAAATAGCAGAAACCTAAAAAAACACTACAATGTATAACCTCTTTGGTCCCAACCTTGTAAGAGGATCAGGTAGTATGGACACACGAGTACCTACTCATGTGGTATGGAGTCTCATAGTCTCATTCACTCTCGTTGTTATGAAGAATTTTATGTATTATTCGTAATGAAGAGCACAGTGTTTACCTCGGGTGAAAGACTCATTAAGTCCCTCGAACTATTAGCGCCCTCGCTACGCTCGGGCGCCAAACTCCGTCTCGGGACTTGTAATGAGTGACTTTCACACCTAGGATAACAATGTACTATTGTACACCCGTATAGTATTTGTATTTAAAACTTAGGCGCATGCTACTAGCATAGCCTAAGTTTCAAACATAGAACAACAGATAATTTATTGGTATAATTAATCAGTAAGGTCAATCAATTCGACCCGTCTAGACTGGAGAGGTTTGAAACAAGCGTTTTGTGTCCGCTTTCAGGGTTGTCAACGTTGTTCAATAGGCGCCACATAAAAAAACGGATTTTAAAAGCAAGAAATAATCCTCTCCAGCAAAAGCAAGAAATATTTTTTTGGAACGATAGTTCCTTATCGCGCGTTGCGAAAGGGGGCTAGACGGAAAAAATTAAGACCAAAAGTTGTAACGACACTTTTTGCTATAGTTGTAAGCCGTGCGGCGTGCGCGTGTTTCTCTGTCTGTCTCTCTCTCTCTCATAGAAAGCAAGCCAGTTATTTTCGTTTCGTCTTTCTATTTCGCATTGAACAGTGTGGTGTCGCGACAATTATTTTATTTATTAATCGAAAGGAACTTCGTTCCATTCGGGTGTCCCTTGACACCTCTCAAGTTTCTTGTTTTTAGTAAATGTTCTTGAAAATAATAAGCAGTATCATTAATTTAAGAATAATGCTTTAAAATTAAGAATATTAAAATTATATCACATACGCGGTACTTGTACACTGTTTGATAAGCAGTATGCTTGGTTTAAAAACAATATTCTTAAATTAGGAATACTGCTTATCATTTTATGATTTTACCACGAGGGGTACTAAATAATATTGCCATGATGTCATAATGTGTAAGGAGCCAGATGGGTCAAAATGTAAAAAATGCTCATGACAAAATGGCCAAATGTCAGAATGTCCATATGACCTGATGGTATAATGACCAAGATACTAAATGCCATGGAGCCAGATAACACGAGTGTCAGACAGAATATTCACATGATCAAATACGCTGAAGTCAAAATGACCAATTGGATAGTGTAGAAGACAAGTGATTCAACTGATATTTTGGTCAAAATTGAGTTAAGTTTTAAAAATACATTAAAACTGTATTCGTATTTAAACAATAAAATAATAAGATATAATTTTTTTATCCAATAATCTGAAAACATAGAAACATGGACGTAATAAGCAAAATCGCGTTTTGCTTAAGGTATATCCCGAAACTTATAAAAAGTCAGTTGGATCACTTGGTTTCTACACTAGCCAATTGCTTGTGAACATTTATCAACTCATGACACTTTTTCTGCGTGTGTACGGCCCTAGCCAGTGTGGCCAGGCACGAGTCAACTTTATATAGTAGGTACACTGTTGATAAACGATGATTGTCAAGCTCATTAAAACGATACGGGAACTAGTGGAAAACTTTTAGATATTTCGAGAACCAAATGTTGAACTTTCGATGTGAAAATGTGTTTAGAATCTGTCGAAAGAGAAGGGAAAAAACCGGCCAAGTGCGAGTCGGACTCGCGTAAAAGGGTTCTGTATATGGGAGCGCCATTTAAATATTTTTTATATTTAAGTACTACGTTTGTTTTTAGGAATTGATGTCTATTAGAAAAGCAATACTACCATTGATACTATTTTTTTTTTTGGAAAATGAACAGTTTTAATTCCTGACTAGAATAATGACTTTTCCAAAAAGGATTTTTAGGATATAGCCCTTAAGGCCCTACAGAAATTTAGACCTAAAACAAACATCTGTACATAAATATTTGAGGCGAGAATCAAACCCGCAACCGTTTGCGTGACCAATGAATGATAATTAATTATTTTTCTACCTAGCCTGTTGGGTCCAGTGCTGGGCAAATGCCTCCTCCATACCTATTAATATAAAATGCTTTGTTCTGAACGACGGACTGACTGACGGATCAACGCACAGCCTAAACCGCTGATTGTAGAGACCTACAACTTGGAAGGTGTGTTCCTCGTATGACGTAGGCATCCGATAAGAAAGGTTTTTCCTAAATCCTTCCCCTTTGGGGATGAAAAAGGGGGGCAAAGTTTGTATGGTTCGTAAAAAAAACAGTTAAAAATCCTATACATGTGTTTCGACTTTTGGAAATTCGAAACACATGTATTTTTTAAAATTTAAAATTTAATTTAAATTTTTTTTTTCGATAATTCTGAGAGAATGTTTACTTGAAAAAGCTGTTTCATACAAAAACTTCAAACAAAATGTTCAAATTAAAAAAAGTCGTAGAACAAAAGTTGCATAAGAACCATTTTCGACTTCTACATATATAGTATAGAATTAAAATTGAACTTACCAATTACAACAACTTCTTTATATTCAGCGTCTTCAGCCGTATGTTGACAAGGATTCATATTGTCCTTCATCTTCGTAACTTTATCACTAAACAATAAATCTTCCAGCCTCTTCAATGTAAATCTAATATTATCAATTATAAACAACTTATGAAGCTGCCTTATACAATAATTTAATTCAGTCAATAAATTATATCACATACGCGTTACTTTTGTTCTTATTTCAAACTTTAATTAATTACAGTTTAATTAAGTCACGTTTAATTAACTTAGATTAATTTTTAATTTAGTCTCGTTTAATTAAATTAGATTAATTTTTAATTAAGTCTCGTTTAATTAAATTAAAATGCGTTTAATTCACTATCACTGCAGTTTAAAGTCTTACGGACTTTGTGTGTTGTGTTTTAGTTTTCTTTTCTTTCGTTTAATGTTTTTGTAGTAGTTTAGGGGCACGTTTTCTGTTGTCGGAGCCACTTTTTAAGTTTTGTCGTTGCTATTTCAATTGTTGAATATCTGAAACAATATTTTTTACAAGATTAATAAAATGATACAAAAGTTTATAGATACAAAATACAAAACTCTTTATAACAAAAAAAAACCTACTAAAAACTAAAAAGAATAAAAAAATATTATACATAAACACAAATGAATTATTTCTAAGTTTGTGAAAATTACCATAATTTACATGAAAAAATAAGGAATTTTCAATTATTTGCAACGGACCCTTTAGGTAAATAATGGTATTGTCACATTTTGAAATTATTAATGTTGCCATGCCATACATTACACACATATTTTTAAGTTTCGAAATAACAATAAATATTAAAAAAAGCAACGTACGTATGCTCACACGAAAGCCAGCGGGGTATCTGTTCATTTCATCACGAGTGCTAAATAATATATGAATGTAATTAAACCGGCCAAGTGCGAGTCGGGCTTGCGCACGAAAGGTTCCGTACCATTTTAATCTGTTTTTTTTTTAGTATTTGTTGTTATAGCGGCAACAGAAATACATCATCTGTGAAAATTTCAACTGCCGAGCTATCACGGTTCATGAGATACAGTCTGGTGACAGACAGACGGACAGTGGAGTCCCGTTTCAGTTATTATTAAAATTAGTTAAAAATTATAAAAAAAATGATTGTTTTTTTCTTTGCATTGAATAGGCTCCGTGGACCAATTTTGATGGAACTAGGTATGAGGATACATTGGGTCATTGGGTGGGAATAACCTAAGCTACTTTTTAACCTGATACTTTCAACTGTCTAGCTATCACGGTTCATGAGATACAGCCTGGTGACAGCCAGACAGATATAGTCGGACAGTTGACTCTTAGTAAAAAGGTCCCGGTTTTACTTTTAGGCTACGGAACCTTAATAACAATAATTTATTATCATATAATATTATATTACATTTATCTGACAAGAGTGCCATTTATCTTGCGATAAGGTTTGATTAATTTTTATAATCACAACGTGACGGGGGGCGAGCGATGAACTTTTATTACATATTGTTGTTGGTTTCTGAGGGAAATATTACTTAGTTCCTTTAATTATTATTTTATAGATAATTAATTAATTTTCATAATAAAATAAGTATTTATTATCTTTTATTCTTTAATGCATCCGTATATAGATAGATAACTTTATTTGTACAACATAGTATAAGGAATAAATACACAAATCAAAGTAAAGTAATAGCTAGAAAGTATAAGTTGCACAAATGGGCGGCCTTATATAAATATTTGTAAATATCTGAATCCTCTTATAATTAGTTAGTTAAAATAATTCTATACTAACTAATATTATAAATCCAAAAGTTTATTCATTTATTTGTGTGTTTAATCTTCAAGGTCAAACGACTAGACACATTTAGATGAAAATCGGCATACTGAAGTTTAAAGATTGGAGAAGGATATAAAATACTTATGATCCCAAAACTCCCGCAGGATCGGGACTTACGCGGGTGAAACCACGGAGCGCATTCAGATGACTTATAAGTTGAAACACTAAACCTTAGTTAGTCAGTGGTTACCTAAGTACCTACACGTAACAATGACCGAGTTGCGAATCATCATCAACACTCACAGTGACATTGCAATTTTAAATCAACTATCTACTTATCTTATCATATAGGTAATTCAATAAAAAACAACATTTTATCAACTATCAAACAGATTAATTATCTCTACTTTAAATTAATAAAAGGAAATTATCAAGTGATATGACGATGACATCATTGTTGTATGACGTAGCGAATAAATATATATTGGATATTTCACACAGCGCTATCTAGCCTCCAGTTAAGACAACTATACAGGGTGAATTTTTTATGTGGGCCTTCAGGGCTATATCCTAAACTATAAGAGATAACGAAAAATGCTGAAAGGAGTTGCGTGGCCGAATTTAATAAAAACTAAAACTGCATCATTAGATTTTTGAAAAAGTCATTACCCTAGCCGGGAATCGAACCTGTTGATTTTCCAAAATAATAATCATCCTATATTTTTGTACCAATCGATAGTGTTGCTAATAGAGATCAATTCTTGGAAACAAACATAGTCTGGAAAAGTAAAGGAAAGAAACTGAAGGCCCACATAAAAAAGTCATCTTGTATATTGGATATTTCACACAGCGCCATCTAGCCTCAAGTTAAGACAACTACATACCGCGTACTTTTCCATACAGAAAGAAATACCTCTTTTCTTTCCCTAATATTGTTCGATTTCGGTGTTTCTTTATTTTGTGTAATTAATTAATTATAAACTAGGCTTATATTTCTTCTGCTTTAAAATGTTTAAAATCACAATTGAATACTTTGTAATTAAGACCTACGTTTTTGATTATTTCAAAAGTATAAAGCAACCTGAAACTTATTACGAGTATAACTCTATAGTTATAAGTTACACAACATTTAATTAAATTCAGTTTAATTAAATATTGTTGAATGCTCAAGCAAGTACTGACATGACAATGACATCACGTTGTGACGTAGCGAATAAAATTACACAATATTTAATTTAATTAAGACATGTTTAATTTTGTATAGTCATTCTGTTTTATTTATGGTACAATCTATATATCTTGTAGACAAGAGTGCTACACTTTAGACCCCGATTCGTCCCACTGTCATATTGAAAACTAGCTGCGTCCCGCGGTTTCATCCGAGTTAGTCCTAAAGGCCAATTCTCGTAAATAACATTGTTCAAATTACATTTCAATATCATTTCGATCACAAATAATACCCTCAAAGTAGCTCAAAACACCCTTAAAGTTAGATTTTTGTAAAAAAAAACTCACTTTGAAGGTATCTTTGCAATCGAAATGCAATCGGGATGATATTGAAATGTAATTTAAACAATATTATTTACGAGAATAGGCCTTCTGATCCCATAGGAAAATTAGGATATAAAGTAGCTTGTGTTCGTTTAATTAGTATATAAAGTAGCTACTTTTCATTCTTAGTTTAATTAAAATTAGTCCAGCAGTTTCAGAGCCTAACCATTCCAAAAAACTTGTTTAATGAATATTACAATACACGCCTGGCCTCGCTATTTCAAAGTCTTGATTTGTTAGTTTGTCGAATAGGCTCAGTAACTACTGGACCGATTTTGATGAAAGTTGGTATGAGGATACATTGATTAATTGGGAGTAACATACTTATTATCCTAATAGTACCACGGGATCGGAATTCACGCGGGTAAAACCGCGGGATGCTATTAGAAGGTATATAAAAGAAAACCCACCATGATTTACTAATCGAATACCATTATTTGACATGGTTTTCGGTTTTAAAACATTGCAAATATTCCTTTATAAATAACTTTAGTAAAAACAAAATATGTTAGAGTATTTCATTTTCGACAGGCGACGAGCAGGCCAGTCGCTGCTAAATTGAAAAAAAAAATGCAGTTTTTTAACAGGGTCATTTTTACAAAAAATTGTAAAATAAATTGATTTTGTCGCGTCTAGTATAAGTACTTTAATCTTCAACAAAACTAAAAGTCATGATGTTATACATTGTAGGTATAGTATGTTTGTTTGTCACTACGACACAATCAATCAAACCTGACCTACTTTGAAAATATACTTCTAGGAAAATATACTATAATCTACGGTGCGACATTGAGGACATCCATACTTATAAATAACGAGCAGCGGTCTGCGGTTTCACAAACATACATAAGTCAATTTACCTACGTAAGCCCCGATCCCATTGGAATAAAAAATAGCCTATGTTGCTTCTATTGAATCAATGTATCCTCATACCAAGTTTCATCAAAATCAGGTCAGTAGTTTCGGAGCCTATTACAAACAAAAAAAAAACTGGTTGCCTGTAAAGTCGGTATACGGGCGAAAGTTTTACGTGACAACAACTGTGCTCGAGTGGAAGGGACGCGTGCCTTTCACTTTTTATGTCTGTCTCTCTCGCTCTTAGGCGGGCTAACCATGCCCGCGTGCCTCTCACTCGCTCTCATTGTGAGCGCATAACGTCAGCGGAGCGTAACGCAGTTTCTTGAAGTGTCACCCGGCAAACCAATTTATAAAACGTTGTCACGTCAAAAAATATTTCCTGTTTATAATATTTCTTGCAGTGCCCCGCGGTTTCACCCGCGTAATTCCCGAACCCGTAGTAAAAAGTAGCATATGTTACTGCATATTAATCAATCAATGTCTCCTCATACAAAGTTCTGTCAAAGTCGGTCCAGTAATATTTTTAGTAACGTTTGAGAAAGGCTAAGGTGTAATAAGTACAGTCACATTACATTATAACCTAGAGCTCACTCGCACATCTGTAAGGTTGTAAAGTAATGTTATCTAATACCATATACAAAATAAAAAAAATAACAAAATAGGTAAATACTATATATTTTACAGATGTTATTAAGCGAGTGAGCTCTTTTCTTATTCTGGGTCACGTGGGGTTCAGCTAATTGGTAACGTGACTGTAGCTCAGACCGTTTTAACCGGTATGAGAAGTGAGTCAAGAAAGGCTCAGACACGGTGTCGGTTTCCGTGTTTCCCCGTTACCATAATGTTTACAAATTCAGACGTGTTTCCTCAAAGTTTTCCTACTTCATTCATTTAATTCACATTCGTTGAAACTAACAATCACATTCATGTCATGGCGATGTAATGGTAATCGTGTAAAGGTGATGGAATCATGAAATTATTTAATCAACTTAAGATTTAATCAACTTGATTCAACTTTAATTAAATATAATTAATTTAACTTGAATTAAATATAATTTATTCAACTTGAATTAAATATAATTTAATTAATGTTCCATTTAGAAAATAAATTATTATCCCACTTGAATTAAATATAATTAATTTAACTTGAATTAAATAACATTTAATTCACAGTCATCCAATAAAAATTAAATTAACTTTAGTTAGATTATGTGTTTCTCAATTTTAATTAATTCTTTGACAATAAATATTTGTGTTAAAACATAATTAATTTAATGAAGTAAGAAATTATTATCGTTAATGATCACCAAAGCGAGGAAGAAGTTTGAATTTAATTTCTTACAAGTTTTAGACGTACCTAGGTCCCGATCCTGTAGCAATTACGGTATTAAAAACTAGCCTATGTTACTGCCAATGAATCAATGTACCCTCACGCCAAGTTACATCTGAATCGGTCCAGTAGTTTCAGATCATTTTCATTACACAAATACAATGAAATATTTTCTCACACATTTCGAGTTCATGGGAAAAATATCGTAAAAATGTCCGACCACGTGTCTAGACATGTAAATATACCATCCAATACGAGCGACGCATTTAAAACATGTTCTAGAACATCTTATTATTGCATCATATTTTGTCTCAAGGACTATTGTATAAAAAAAAACTGTCAAGTCACCATGAAGCCGTCCATCGGTTGGCTTGTAATGATTTCATTTTAGCGGGATAGTTTTACAATGGCTACAGGCAAAAAAGAGTAGTTTGGTTGCTACTGGATAAAAAAAACCGGCCAGGTGCGAGTCGGGTACGCGCACGAAGGGTTCCGTTCTACCATGTTGTATGGAAGCCCCATTTAATTTTGTATTTCTGTTTTTAGTACTTATTTGTTTTTAAAGCGGCAACAGAAATACATATGTAATCTGTGAAATTTTCAACTGTCCAGCTATCACGGTTCATGAGATACAGCCTGGTGACAGACAGACAGTGAAGTCTTAGTAATATAGGGTACCGTTTTTACCTTGTGGGTACGGAACCCTAAAACGACTACTTCAATTATGCCTTGATTGATAGGCAGAACCACTAACTACTGCATAAAAAACCTGATAAATAGATAGATAACTTTATTTGTACAACACAGAAAGAAACAGAACACGATAAACACAAAGTAAAGTAAAAGCTAGAAAGAACAAGTTGCACAAATGGGCGGCCTTATCGCTGAAAGCGATTTCGTCCAGGCAACCTTTGGATGGAAAAGAACTGATTTAGCTTTTATGGTAGGTTGTGAATAACTTAACTAAATGTATATGACCAGCAAAATTTGACGAAGTTTGTAGAAATAAGGCTGTATGTATAGGCTCACTCAGCAGTCTTTGCCTTCCTTGAGACAATGGTAGTCTGAAATTCCGCCATCTAATTAGTAAGGAACTAGACAAAATAAGCCAAATTAAGTTATTAATTATTATTCATTAAAACATTTTGAAGCATGATCACAAAAAAGACTCCCGAGTTTCTTGTGTCTTCTTCTCATTGGTGGCCGTTCCGAACTTACTTACCGGCCTAACTTAGTTTTTAAGACTATTAAAAGTGAACACATGCAATTGTATGATACCAAACGAATAAAGAATTCTGACCTTTGACACGTGGAAACATCAGAAACACGTGCTTTTTCAGTCGTTTCCTTGCAAAATAAAAAAGCAGCATTTACTTAAAATATTATGATAATTGCTTTGACTTGGCCAATTTGGCACTTCGCCAACTTCTTCAGATATAAATTGTTACAAACGGGACATATTTTTTTTTGTTCTAGACAGTAGTTGTCCCTCCAGCCACCCGTGTCGATAGCGATATTTGGCCAGTCTTTTGAATAGGCGTCAAGTTCGTCTTTCCATTTTCTTCTAGGTCTGCCGCGGTTGTTTTTGGAAAGATGTTCCATATCGCGGGTTGGCGACCCCTCGCTTAGCAGAGAAAAATGTGACGCGTTACGAAAACATGAAACGAAAAACCTTAAGAGAAACTAATCTCCCACACATAATATATCACCACACATAAGGTACAGTCGGCTGCATAATTTCAGACCCACGGTAGAGCTCCAAAACGGCTGTTATAAGAATGTTTTCAACACCAGCAAGATTCTAGGCACCTGCTATAGTTGAAGTTTAAAGTCTTCTTACTCATCAATTTATCAAACTTTATTAGCAGTGCATTATGCAGCCGACTGTATATGAAAAAAAAGGTAAGGGTTTTCGTCCCAAACGCGTCATTATTTTACCTACTATTATTCTTATAGAAGTTAGTTTGAAGGTTTAAGCGTGAAAACGTAACAGATTACTCATACTTTCGCATTTATATTATTAGTAGATATGTAAATTGTGAGAATGTTAATATAGTAAGTGTTGTCAACGTCATAATGATGTGTAAAAAGATTTGTATAAGCTATGACTCAGTTATTGTCGCTGGAAGATGTCTTACTACCGTAATAACTAATTTATACGACACTAGCGACCCGTCCCGGCTTCGCACGGCTATATTATGCATGTATTATACAATATACAGGGTTATTGGAAATTATACTAGCAAGCCGTTAAGGGCTACTTCTGTGCACCTAAACAAACAACTTTTTTACAACTTTTGGAAATTCGAACATTTTTTTGAAAATTTCGAGATTAGGTTTACCTGAAAATCTGCTGTTCCTTACACGGAGATGTCATTAACCTTAAAATCTTACTTATTTTCAAAGTTTTATCTACTGTTCTTAGTCTGAATGACCTTTGTTTTAAAAAATCAGCTGTTTTTCGAATTTACATAACCTCAAAATTTTCTTATTTTTTTTTCGAATTTCCAAAAGTCGTAGAACAAAAGTTGTTTGTTAAGGTGCACAGAAGTAGCTCTCAACGGCTTGCTAGTATAAGTTTTAAAGATTTAAGCATACAAAGGGCTAGATGTCTTCAAATCCCGAATTTAAAAAAGTAACAAACATTTTTCTTGTCAACTACATAAAAAACCGGCCAAGTGCGAGTCGGACTCGCGCACGAAGGGTTCCATTTCATTATATTCGGTTTTTAGTATTTGTTGTTAGCGGCAACAGAAATACATAATCTGTGAAAACTGTCTAGCTATCACGGTTCATGAGATACAGCCTGGTAACCAGGGACTTAAAACGTTATCCATAACAGAATGTTTAACGTTATAATAGTATCGGTATCTCAGCAAACATTTCGTTATCGATCTTTTGTATAACGTTTTACGAGTAACAGAACGAAATTTTAACTGCAAAAATAACGTTATTATAACGATAAATACGCGACGTTGCCAAACTTATTCATTTTACAAATCCGCACCACGCGCGGCGGAATTTGCGCATCAGTTGGTTAAAGCGAAATGGGTCGAAAAAAAAATCAACAAAGTTTACAGATATTTCAATCTTGAGGATAATAATAAGACCTCAAAATGTTTAGTTTGCGAAAAAGTTTTAAAGGTAAGTTAAGAAAGAAGTAGATAGTAATGTGTAGTATTTTCTAAAAAAAAAACTAATATTTTCTAAGAAAATCGGCTTATTAATATTTATTTTTTTACAATAATGCCGATTTCCTTAGAAAATAAGAATGTTTTCAATTTTTTTATAGAATCTTTTATGTTTCTCCGAAGAGCCCTTGCGATAGGCAGCAATAAAAAAAAATATTAAAGATTGCTCATAATTTTTTTACTCTAAAAAATTAAATGCTCCGCAAGTCGCAAATGAATCAAGCTGGATGGAAATGGATAAAGGTAAAGAGTTGAACTAACACGCCTCAGTGATGAAAGTTATCGACTTTGGTTTTGATGCTAAAGGCCAAAATTTCTAGTACTTTTTTAAATAATGCCGATTTTTTCGGAAAATATTAATGTTTTGAATGTTTTTATAAAATATTTTATGTTTTTATAAAGAAGCTCTAGCGATTAGTAAAAAAAACCACGATAGTTAAAGATTTGGTCACAAAAAATTCAATTGAAAATAGAGTATTTTCAATGGCTTCTATTTTCCAAAGTCATCGATATAGCAAGCTGTTTGTGGTGTCAAATGACAGATATGAGTTGAACTAACATGCCTAAAAGTTAGAGTGCGTAAGCTGCTCTGGTTTGTAACCTAGAGACCAAAACATGTGACGTTTCATACATTTTTTTCATATTTTGACGGCTTACGATCTGCATCAAAAACAGCCCTATGTCCATCATTTGCCGTTTCGAGCCACTGTGCGGCAGCGCGCGCGTGCAACGTTGCCGCCGTGTGCGCGCGAGCGGTGGTACCTGGTAGGTACTACCGCTCGCGCATGGTTTCGAACGCAGCGGCAACGTTGCTTGGCCGCAGAAGAGGTGGTTGGTAGGTATTAGGTATATACTAATTGCACTGTGAAAATTTATCGCTACATTATTGATTGGTTTATTTTACTTTTAATCGTAGATTCACTATGATAAAAAAATGTGTTTCGGAAATTTTACCTATTCCTACTAAACATATATCTAACACCAAAGTAATAGTAAATTTCAGGACGTTATGTAACCTTTAGCCTTCTTCGATATTTGAGATATCCAACACTAGAAGAATTATTCAGATCGGTCCAGTGGTTTTGAAGCAAATTCAATACAAACAAAAAAACAAACAAAAATCTAATCTTTCCCATTTATACTATTACATAGTACGTACATGTACCTATAGATTACACCCTTACGTAGCCAGAGAGAGCACTGCGTTCGATAGTTCACACGAAGAAAAAGTAAACATTACTTTGAGTAAAAGAGATAGCATAAAAACAATAATTATAACATTATTATATGAATAACAATATTTTTAATAACGTTAAATTGACAATATAACGTAACGTTATTATAACGTTATACATATTCAAAGCTTTGAATAATATCGTTTTGTTATATCGTTTCTCTCACAAATAACGTTATCTTGCAATTCCACAGATAACGTTACTGTATTTTACCGGTATTTAAGTCCCTGCTGGTAACAGACATACGGACAGTGGAGTCTTTAGTAATAGGGTCCCGTTTTACGCTTTGGGCACGGAACCCTAAAAATATAGTTAATATTCCGTTTTAAATATCTTTATGAAAATAACCAAGTAGTTTAGAATCTTAATTTATTTTATTACTTACTAGCTGTCCCGGCAAACGTTGTTTTGCCATATAAAAAAAATGTGATAAATGAAGAACCGTTCGACCGATTTTGTGCAAACTTCACATAAACCACCTACTAAATAGTCCGAACAAAGATAAACATTTGGTTTGGATAGGTAGGTGAGCCCGTTCTTGAGTTATAAAATTACAACGAAAAGTGGCATTGCTTTTTATAATATACTAGCTGCGCCCCGCGGTTTCACCCGCGTAAAAACGCAATTTTCTTAATATTTTCTTTCATAAGAACCTGACAATAACAAACACAACAAAAAAAGAATTGGCCAAATTGGTCCAGGCGTTGTTGAGTTATGCGCTTACCAACACATTTTGCGATTCATTTTTATATAAAAGATAATTTATTTAAGTATTCCATTTTAGTTGATCATCAGCAATTATTTTCAGTAACAATAGAGTGACGATGACGCTGACGCTTGGTCGAAACACGTTTACAAATTGTGAAGAAATAGGTAGTTAGCATTCAAATTGGAATCGTGATCTATCAAGAATATAAGTTTTAGAAGAATAGAATTATTTGTTACGGTTTCTCTAGTGATAAACAAGCATATTGAAAACCAAACAATGCAGTTTGTTTGTGAATTTAAGAGAAAAGGGTACCGGCGCTCTCGCCATACAAACGTAGTCGACTGTTTCCTCCCTGGATAATGACACTAGAGCAAATATATTTGTTACATAATACCTATAACTGCCATGACCATGCCCCTATGTCTTATTTTTTAAATATACTTTGTTTTTCTTAACTCTTACCTTCTATGATAATTCGAAAATAAAAATAAAGAATAGGGGCATGGTCATGGCAGTTATAGGTATTATGTAACAAATATATTTGCTCTAGTGTCATTATCCAGGGAGGAAACAGTCGACTACGTTTGTATGGCGAGAGCGCCGGTACCCTTTTCTCTTAATACGGTATCCTAAGTCAATATTTTTTTTATTTACTCGAAATCATACAATTTGCATAAAATCACATTGAAACGTCTTAAAAACTAAGTTAGGATGTGTCTTTCGGAAAGCGCCCACCAATGAAGAGAAGGCACAAGCAACTCATGGGGTTTTTTCATGCTTTAGGTTAAGATTTTAAAATATTTGAAGGTATAATTGAAATATAGTAATTAAAGTCACTTCCATTGGTTCATTACATTAAGCTACGATTAATTATCATATTTATAATTTTTTGGATTGATAGATAGATAGATAGATAGATAGATAACTTTATTTGTACAACACAGAAAGGAACAGAACACGATAAACACAAAGTAAAGTAAAAGCTAGAAAGAAAAAGTTGCACAAATGGGCGGCCTTATCGCTGAAAGCGATAAGGCCGCCCATATAATAAACTAAATATTGATTAAAAATTGATTTGACTGATTGATTTGATTTTTATTTAACTAAATATTGATTGATATATTAAACTGAGAAAAATTACAATGATGAGTGTAATTATTCTCAGAATTATAATTAACTTTGAATTATTATAAGTATGAAGGTTAGGTTAGGTACCGATCTAAGTAAAAATATATTAAATATCAAAATAAATAATCGAATTTCTATACTTACTTATATATTTTTTATAATTAATGAGAAACCCATATATAAAAAACAGCGTAACAACAGAAAGCTAAATTCACGTATAAAAAAGTAAAGTTAATAAAAAACCTAACAACCAACAGTAGATTTATATGTATTAAAATATATGAGTATAATTTTATATGTATTAACTTAATGATAAATTATGTAAGTACCTAATTAATTAATTGTTTGCTAAGTATAATATTTTTAACTAAGTACCTACACACCATCTTACGAGATTAACGTTTATAGATTTTCTATATTTTTGCTGTAAAGTTATGTACCAAAAAGAATAATAATTACAAATTATAAGTAACTAACAATGTTTAGTTATTTTTGAGTTAAATCATTAAGAATAGGTATTTCATGACAAATTGCTCATTTGCACTTATTTAATGAACACGAGGCATATAAATAACTAGCTGCTGGTTTCACCCGCGTAACTCCCGATCCCGTGGGAATATCGGGATAAAAAGTAGCCTATAACCTTCCTCGATAAATGGACTATACAACACAAAAAGAATTTTTCAATTCGAACCAGCAGTTCTTGAGATTAGCACGTTCAAACAAACAAACTCTTCAGCTTTATAATATTAGTATAGATAATAATTACAACTTAAATTCTCACATACTTACTTACCTGCCGAACCATATCGGAAAAAAAAACTAAAACAATAAAAAAAACCATAAAAACGTGACATAAGATAACCCCAAAACCATGACATAACATCAAGTCAGTAAAAATAATCACTAAACGATAATAATCACCGTAAAAAAAAACTAATAATAAAAAAGACAATTACCGTGATACAGCGAAATAGAAAAACAGAACTTTTATTTGAACTGATAAAAACACAACGCGTGCGGAGACGTCTTCACCGTACGAGCGCTCGGGCACGACTGAAAAGATCGCTAGGCGCGCCGTATTGACATTGACTTCCGATTCTTAATTTAAAATCATGTTGGATCGAGCGTGTCCATGTTTACATTATAGGTGTATTTATTTACTATAACTATGACTAATTAATAGTATTCGAAGGTTTGCAACATTGCAACTGAATATCGATGTTTTACGCTATTTTAAGGTGAAAAGGTACCTGCGCTCTCTCCATACAAACGTAGTCGAGTTTCCTCCCTGGATAATGACACTAGCACAAATATTTTTGTGCCATAAAACCTATAACGGCCATGACTATGCCCCTATGTTTTGGTCTTTTTTCATTTTCTAATTATCAATTATCATAGAAATTAAAATAAAAAAATAAAAACAAAAAATAGGGGCATGGTCAATATCATGGCTGTTATAAATTTTATGCACTCAAAATATTTGCTCTCCATTATCCAGGGAGAAAACAGTCGACTACGTTTGTAAGTAATAGTTTGTATGGAGAAAGCCGCCGGTACCCTTTCCTTTTAAGCTTTAATCCTCCTTACTGGGCCCTGATTCCGTAACAATATTTGATGATGGATGTCAATCGCGAAATAGCGTTTATTTATGAAAATATGAATGGAAACCTAGATATAAAGGATACAAAAGCCACTTACGGAAACGTTTAACAATAGTTTTTTTAAATTAAAGATAAATGTCATGAAAATATTGTTGCTTTACAGAATTAGGGCCCAGTAAGGGGCCTCATTGCGTTTTTAAATCTATACTAATATTATAAAGTTGAAGAGTTTGTTTGTTTGCAGAGTTTGCACGCGCTAATCTCAGGAGCTACTGGTTTGAATTGAAATTTTTTTTGGGTTGGATAGTCCATTTTTCGAGGAAGGCTATTTGCTACTTTTAAGCTATTGCATAGCTTTTTATCGCGGACTTTGAGCGCGACGACCGAATCAAGAAATTCCGTAACGAAAATAAAACCTAACACCCCCCACTCCGCCTACCATGTAGGCCGGCCGAGCGTTCGCTTAACGTGTATGTATATGGTAAGACTGTACGAAGCTCGCACGATGCAATAGCTTTACCGCGGCAGTCCTCGAGTGCCACACGTTTTATTTTTTATTTAGATATTTATTTATTGATTTTATTTTTATTTATTTATTTATTATTTGCTAGCTAAGTGTTACAGAGTTCTTAAAACTAATTTAGCACTTAATAACTTAGCGCCTTTTCCAGGCATTTCCACGGGTTCGGGATTTATGCGGGTGAAACCGCGGAGCGCAGCTAGTTCGTAAATACTTTCCACTGTTCCCTATCTAGTAAATAAAATAAAATAATATACTAAAATAAATCATTTATTGAACAGAAAAATGGTTTACAATACTTAATATAGCCCTGTCATTCGAACTAGCCGTAGCTGTATGTCGAATGACAGTGCCAGCTGGGTCCAGACTCCAGTCCCTACGATGCGAGACCAACTTGTCTCCCCATCTCCTGGGACCAGGGTTCGAAAATATCCGATATTTATAATAAATATCAAAATATCGGATTTTTTTGATATATATCCGATAAATATCAAAAATGTGATATTTACATGATATTTACCCATTTTGTATGACAGCCATATTGTTATTTTGTTGTATTATTTATGTATACTGTTTGCATAGCTTATTATAGCTTTATTATAATTATTATAATAAATTATTTAAAAAAAAAACAACATATTATAAAAGAAAAATCAACTCAAAAACATAAAATCTTCTTATAAATCGTATAAATCAATTAAACAACATAAGGTAAAATCAACTCAAAAAGATAAAATCTTATAAATTCCAATCATTCAATGGCTTCATTAATTTTCTGAATACCTACACTAATACTTAAAATACCTAAACCACATGAGTAGAGAACTTTAAACGTTAATACCTAAACTTACTATTAGGGAGTATGTTTAACTTTACTCCAACGCCATCTATATTTAGGATGGAGAACTACAGTAGAAAACTGCAAAACATGACTTATTTTCATCAAATTTTTAATCAATTTTTGTTTTGATATTTATCACAAAAAACCCTTTGATATATATCATGATATACTATATCCATTGATATATATCCTCGAACCCTGCCTGGGACTGTTGCGGGGTCGCTCGCCTGCTGTTCGGGACCCAGTCTCTGGTGGTTTTACCCCACATCTGGTCTATATGCGGTAGATATGGCCAGCCCAGTTCCAGTGTGGCCAACGTCCATGATTTTAATTTGGGAGCGCAGTTCCGTTATTTTTTGAAGTGAAAACTTCTTTAGCGGCGTTGAGCACTTTTTCTGTAATGGGTATAAAATCTTAAACTCGCGTCAGGACACGTGACCTGATCGAAAAAGCGTAAGACGGATGGAGAGTAGACAGCTATCCCCTCTCTACGGCGCGGCGAAAATGTATGCCTGGGCCTACTGTTTTTAATTTGGCTGTGAGTGTATTAAGACGTACATATGGTATTTTTTAACGGACGACTATTGACGGACGACAAATGTCGGACGACTATTGACGGACGACAAATGTCGGACGACTATTGACGGACGACAAATGTCGGACGACTATTGACGGACGACAAATGTCGGACGACTATTTGTCGGACGACTATTGACGGACGACAAATGTCGGACGACAATTTGTTGAAAGACAAATGTCGGACGACTATTTGTCGGACGACTATTTGTCGTCCGACTATTTTTTTTTTTTCATCTAAAACTCTTTTTGCGTATGTTCTCGCGACATATTTATCTTTGTAGTGTTTTTAGGAAGTGCGGTTTCATAACGCGTTGTTAAGACCTTGTTTTCATTAACTCTAACAATTAGGAAATATTAATAGATTGTAGTTTTAGTGTAAAAAATTGTGTTTCCTGTCTGCAATAGTTAGGGAGCTCCCTATATATAAGTGACTGTGTTGGTACCGTCTGCTTGACATTACATATTTTTGCTGATAGTGCACCAAGTTACCTGGTTATGGTTTTGGAATTACGTCAGAATAAAATATCAAGAGTTATAACGGACGGAAGTAGCTAATCTAACTTTGTTTTATTTCTTTCTTTTGAATTAATGTTCCTAAAGAAGTATAATAAAACTTAAGTGTTTTAACTGATATTTTTATAATTAAAGTTTGTAGTAAAAATCTAACTTCTATTCTATTAATTTCTGACAATGATGAAAAAAGAAAAAAGGATCTCTTTCTTTCTCTTTCTATTTTATATATCTTATTCTGTATTGTTCACTGTCTGCTTTCCGAAAAAAAAAATAAAAAACGAATATAAAAATTTCTAAAGATGTTCATTGTCCGAATTTTCAATCGACTGAGTCTGATCTGTCGACTGGTTATGGCGGACATTTAAGACAGTTAACTTTAAATTTTATAATAAGAGTGATAGATAATAGTTATTATATTTTACCATTCATAAAAAAACATATTTAAAACGGAAGATTACCAAAAAAAACTAATACATATTGGCGCCACTCAATGGAAATAAGTTTTTTTTGGCAAATTTCTAAGGTCAGAGTATAATTTGTACATTAAAATTCATTATATAACACAGATGTATATTTTTATCGATAATCTTTATTATTTAAATATTCATTTTATGACCTTGGCATTCAATTTTAAGTAATATTATAAAGTGCGGTTTTACCCGCGTAACTCCCGATCCCGTGGGAATATCGGGATAAAAACTAGCTTATGTTACTTCCAATTCATCAATGTATCTTCATGCAAAATTTCATCAAAATCGGTCCTGAAGTTTTAGAGACGATTCGCTACTTTTTTTGCACATTTTTGATAATAAACAACACTGTTCTCAATCCCGCCAATTTTTTTTTATTCTTTTGGTGGCCAGTTCCGTATTTGAAAAAATCCACTTTAAAAAAATGGGGCAGTTACAATGCGATGTAAGAGGTATTGTTTGATTTGACAAAACCTATTTGCTTAGACCTAATTTAACAATCAAAATGAAAAACATAAATCGTAGCCTGCTAGATTTTTGTAGACCAATCAAATGACTTATTATAAATAAAACCTATTTGTTGAGACCTTCAAAATGAAAACCAAGAGTTTCCTCCTGAGTTGAAACTCCCAAGGAAATAAATTACTTTATTGGCTTGGGAGTTTCATACAACATTATCTCCCTTAGGAATAATGTTTTGCTTTAAGTTGAGATTAATAGAGATTTAATCCATGAAAAAAGTGCTGCAGGTGTGAAAAATTCATAATATTATAGATAGCTCCATTACAACGTTTATAAAATACATGGTGTGTTTAAAAAAATAGCATGATGAGATTATGAGATTATTTTATAAATATGCGTTTGGGAAGAACGCTGTATTTAAAGAATGAAAACCTGATTCAAAAGAATTTAATAATAAGTAGTTTGGGTCCCGCGGCCCGCCCCACTGCCGAAGGTCTTCTAGATTTAGCTTTTTATTTATTTTCAAAGTAGCCTATATTACTCCCAATTAATCAATGTATCCTCATACCAAGTTTCATCTAAATCGGTCCAGTAGTTTCGAAAACTTTTTCGTTACAAACAAATAAAAACAAAAAAATCTTTCCTCTTTATATCCTTTTATTCTGATATTCCCACGGCATCAGGAGTCACGCAGATGAAACCGCGAAGCACTGCTAGTTATTTGTTAATTAAAAATTGCTGAATATTTATACTAATATTATAAAGCTGAAGAGTTTGTTTGAACGTGCTAATCTCAGGAACTACTGGTTCAAATTGAAAAAATATTTTTGTGTTGGGTAGTCCATTTATCGAGGAAAGCTATAGGCTACTTTTCATTTTGAAATTCCCACGGGATCGGGACTTATGCGGATGAAACCGCGGAGCGCTGCTAGTTTAAAGAAAAACAAAATATTATAGCGTCTAAAGACTAAGAGCCAGTTCAGACATGGCTGAATCCGCGCGGACGCAAACCGCAAGGTTCCAATCCGCGATGCATGGTCCGCGCAGTGTAGTATGAACGATCTAGAACTTTTCCATTATAATAACATGATCCGCACGTTTGCGTCTGCGCGGATTCCGCCGTGTCTGAACTGGCTCTAACAATAAGTAGAATACATTCCAATTAACGAAGCAAATCGAAACAATAGTTAACGATTTGAATGATTCGATAAACCCGGCCAGGGTTATATAAACAATTCTCTAATTGTTCATCTTTGTTTTACATTAATTTTTGATATAAATCTTTAAAAAATTAACAATGGCCATGATGTCATGGATCGTTTGACTTGTACAAGGGCAAGTCATACTTTTGCGGTCCACTAATTTTAAAGGTGTTTCGATGCATTTTGTCACATTAGAATTTAGTCGTACTCACAAAAATTCAAGTTAATTCTATCATAATGTATATTTGTATTAATTTACTTATTATATGCGTAGTTTATAAAAAAATTAGGGAACGGGCGGGGAGAAACACAGCTAATGGGTTTTACCAGAACTGCAGCAGAATCTCTTTGCTGTAGTTTTTGCTGAGGTTTGGCCCTTTCTGACGTATTCTTTATTAACTTTTAGCTGTTCTAAAAAAGATTCCATTTGGATTTTTTCAGTTGTACCGACAACATTGTTAATGGCATAATTTTTGCATTAAGATATGTTGCAAATGTTCTATTGTTAAATAAATATGCGATTATTTGTAAGATCCGAAAAGTGACGGAAAGCCAAACTTAACCCGACCCGAGTCGTAGGATGCAGAGAGCATGCGACCGATCTCGCTCTGGAAGTATTTGGTGGAGGCCTTTGTTTATCAGTGGACGTGTTAATAATAAAATAAAAAAACGTGTGGTACTCGGGGACTGCCGCGGTAAAGCTATTGCATCGTGCGAGCTTCGTACAGTCGTACTATTTACATACACGTTAAGCGAACGCTTGGCTGAGCTACATGGTGGGCGGAGTGGGGTGTTAGGTTTTATTTTCGTTACGAAATTTGTCGATTCGGTCACCGCGCTCAAAGCCCGCGATAAAAGCTATGAAATTGCTTAATAACAATATATTTAATAATAAAAAAATACATAGTAAACTAAGAACTTAATAAGTATCCAAGAAAACAATAAAAACACATGTCTGAACTAGGAGATTCCTGTATCTCAGGCGAAAAAGGACTTATTATAAGTCATAAAATTAATTAAATTACTAATTACTATCAAAAATATTTGTATTTCCTATATTTACTTAATCGAATATATCTTAGTCAAATTGTTGTTGTAGCAGCTGATACGATGATAATACGTTACCGACACCGGTCACTAAAATTTAGTTAAATATGGGAAGCTCCCTAACTACGAGTATTTCAAAGGATCAATAAAAACCATGGCAACAAAACCTCAAACTTTATAACTTGACAACATAGACTAATGCTTGACAACATAAATAATTCTAATGTCAATTATTATACAAATAAAACGCCAGTCATGGAATAGGTAATATAACAGTGGCTTTACCATGAATCGATGGTATTTATTGTCGAGTCATGGCCTGTCTGTATAGTGTACAGTATGGGTCATAAGTAAATGATCAGTTTGCTAGAATAATACTATCAACAAGTATTGGAGTTACGACCTTCTTCTAATAGACGTTACACACAAACATAAATTACTTGAATTAAACGTACTCAGTGTGATTATTATTTTCAACATGTTAGCTATGTATTTAGTTGTGTGAGTGGTATAAGCCGGCACCCGCTACACCAACCGACGTGGGTTCGATCCACAGGTTACGTTATTATTAATGGAACACAAAACAGAATACAGTCATATCAAGGACATAAGATAAATATAACAAATAATTTTAAACTAGGTAGCTAGACTATATCCTAAAATATGTGTACTCAGCATGGTTATTTCTTGTTATGCAGTTAACATACGTATATACCTAATTTAGAGTCTATTTATTTATTTTTTAGTATGCAGTGAACAGTATACCTAAGAAGACAATATATGCAATTTTTATTTTTAATTTATTAATTTTATTGTTAAAAACATCAATTTTGTCATTATGATTAACCATGAGATCGTTGTATTGGCGACACATGCGGACAATGGGATTATAAAAATAAGTGTTATTTATATACATATAATGTTATAATATTATGTTATATAATAATAATAAATATTTCAGGACATATTACACATCGCCATCCAGCCCCAAGCTAAGCAACTTAATGCTTGTGTTATGGGTGCCAGATAACGGATAAACTACTTATATACTTTTTACTTTTTTATGTATGTAATGTTATATGTTATAATGTTCAAATAGTGCGGCACAGGATTGTAAACGGTGGGCAGAGACTTTTGACCGTGGATTGTACATATTATAGGTAACGTCCCACGCAAACGCCATTACTTAGTCATTAGTTTAAATTGATGACTGTCTTACTTAATTGCTTAGGATTAGTCAATCTACTGAAAAATACCTAATAATAATAAATAAATATTAATAATAATAATATTAATAAATACTAAATAATAGTCACTTGATGTATACATCGAGTGTCTACGTGTGTCCACCGCCGCGACATCAAAAATTGCTACAGTGTGGACGCTATCGACACTAGTACCTATTGACATTTGTGTCGAGTGTCATTGTCGTCTTGTATCCTCAGCATTAGAGAATCGAGCCACTGTTTGGTATTTTTCAGTAGATGGACTGGACGCTATCGACACTAGTGTCGACATTTGTGTCGAGTGTCAGTGTCGTCGTGTATCCTTAGCATTAGCTTAAGGTTTAAGTCGTCGCCGGGCGTATGTGATTAGGACGCGATAACATCAGTTTTTGCAAGGCAATTGCGTCCTAATTACACTCGCCTAACGACCTAGATTCGAGCGTGATAAAGATACCATAAAAAAGAAACCTTTTTTTTGGGTTCCGTACCTCAAAAGGTAAAAAAAAAGGAATTCTTTTAAGATCAAGAGGCTGAAAATTTCCATACAAAAAGCGGTAACGTTTTTCCCCCATATACGAAGTCCGATTTTGATAATTTATGAAAATGTTCTAGATCGAATGGAAAACTAGGTTTAACCGTTTTTATTTTAAAGAAATATTGCCTAAGATAAAAGTTATTAGTATCTGAATATCTATATTTTTGACTGAAAAACTTCATCGAGCGTTTCAGTTGTTTTTTAATAGACTAAACTGAATTACCAAAAAAGAAAAGCGTAAAATAAGAACCTAGAATAAGATGCAGAGAATTAAATGAGACCAAATTTATTTCAGTTTGTGAAGGATAAAGGGGGATGAAGGATAAAGGGGGTAAAAACGTTACGGCCTGCAACATTATTTGAAAGCAAAATGAAGGGTATTACGTCCGAACTTAAACTCTCTCTGTCGCACGATACGGGTCATTTTTGAAAATACCTACTCGCGCCGCGTATCTAAAACTCATGGTTCTCTTAAGATCACTCTCTTGTCCGTCTGTTTTTCTTATGGCCGCTGTGACTGCATATTCTGCTCCCAGTGTCAAGTATTTTTCTTCTCTCTTCAAATTATGCTTTTCTTTTAAACTATTTTCTTGTGTTTTTTAAGGAACATTTCTGGAAGAGATTTACAGGTAAGTGGAAAGGTACCCGGTTCTTTTTCCATACAAAAGTAGTCGACTGTTTCCTCCCTGGATAATGACAGGAAGAGTTTGTCTGTTTGAACGCGCTAATCTCAGGAACTACTATTTCGAATTGAAAAATTATTTTTGTGTTGGATAGTCCATTTATCAAAGCTATAGGCTACTCTTTATTTTAATATTTCCATGGGATCGGGTCTTACGCGGGTGAAACCGCGGGGCGCAGCTAGTATATTATAATATAACATAATTATGTGATGTGATGTATGTTTGTCGACACCATGCGGTTACCATTAACGACTGAGTCCAACGTCTGAAGGTCAAATTGTAGTGACCGCTGTTTTTATATTCACTCAGACATAATATGTACAGTATGTGTCATAAGCAAATGATCAGTTTGCTACAATAATACTTTCAACAAGTATTGGAGTTACGACCTTTTTCTAATAGACGTTACACACAAACTTAAATACTCGAATTAAAAGTACTCAGTGTGATTATTATTTTCAACATGTTAGCTATATCTTTAGTTGTGTGAGTGGTATAAGCCGGCACCCGCTACACCAACCGACGTGGGATCGATCCACACAGGTTACGTTGTTATAATGTTCAAATAGTGCTGCACAGGATTGTAAACGTTACGGTGGGCAGAGACTTTTGACCGTCCTTATTATTATTATGATTTATTATTCTCTATCAGCCTTTTTTTGTCGTGAAGAAAAATGGTGGTCGTCCTTGTGACGATTTTATTTATGTAACTTTGTCGAGTTAAATTCGTGGATAAGATTACTTTCCATAGCGATATCGCCAATCGATAGATTTTTAGAGTTCCGTACCGAAAGGGTAAAAACGGGGGGTGTGTAATCATCATCTTCCTGCCCTTATCCCAATTTATTTGGGGTCGGCGCAGTATGTCTTTTTCTTCCATTCACTCCTATTACTCGTTATCTCATCGTTCACATTCATCTTTCTCATGTCTTGAGTATTTATGCTTAGATATTTGTCTGTCGTCGTCCTGTTGTTTTTATTTATTTTAAGTAACACAAGTCTAGTTACTTAGCTTGGGGCTAGATGGCGATGTGTAGAATGTCCTGCAATATTTATTTATTTATACAACACTAGCGACCCACCCCGGCTTCGCACGGCTATATTATGCATGTATTATATAAATCTTCCTCTTGAATCACTCTATCTATTAAAAAAACCCGCATCAAAATCCGTGGTGTAGTTTTAAAGATCTAAGCATACAAAGGGAAATAGGGACGGCGAAAAGTGACTTTATTTTATACTATGTAGTGATGCTACGGAACCCTTCGTGCTCGAGCCCGACTCGCACTTGGCCGGTTTTTCTCGTTTTGTGGTAATTTCACACGGCTCAGACTCCTACGCAACACTTGATACCTGCCCATCTCGTCACAGATATATCATTAATCAAGTGATAGTGATACGTTTATCACACGTCTGGACCACTCCAATGATAACATATATCAGATCTAAGACGTTGATCGACACAATCGTAATCCGAGGAAAATTATTGGTTATTACAAGTTGCGTGCGAATCTATCACTACATAGTATAAAACAAAGTCGCTTTCTCTGTCCCTATATCCCTTTGTATGCTTAAATCTTTAAAACTTCGCAACGGATTTTGATGCGGTTTTTTTTAATAGATAGAGTGATTCAAGAGGAAGGTTTATATGTATAATACATGCATAATATAGCCGTGCGAAGCCGGAGTGGGTCGCTAGTACTTTATAAAGCTGAAGAGTTCGTTTGTTTGTTTGAACGCGCTAATCTCAGGAACTACTGGTTCGAATTGAAAATTATTTTTGTGTTGGATAGTCTATTTATTGAAGAAGGCTATAGGCTACTTTTTCTCCCGATATTCCCACGGGATCGGGAGTGACGCGGGTGAAACCGCGGAGCACTGCTAGTATCAGGATAAAAAGTGCCCTATATCCGCCTATGTGCGTTGATCCGTCAGTCAGTCAGGACATGGTCAGGACAAAGCATATGTAAACTAGCTGTTCCGGCAAACGTTTTGACATATAAAACAAACCTAAACCAAAAATATAAATGGACTATCCATTTATCGGTTAACGGTTTTTTTCCAACACAAAAAGAAAATTTTCAATTCGGACCAGTAGTTCCTGAGATTAGCGCGTTCAAACAAACAAACAAACAAACTCTTCAGCTTTATAATATTAGTATAGATAACTTATGGAATATCACGCGATTGATAACAACAAAAATTCATAACAATATGTTTTATATACCTACCTACTTATAGATGTGGTTTCTATGGGAGCACAAATGTAACCGCTCACTGATAACGAATGATATTGATAGCAATACCTAACAGATGGTTAGGTATATGCTACATGCTATCCGAACTAATTATTTACAATGAGTAGTAGAATTGCACGCTTTTTAGGGTACATCAAAAAGTAAAATAGATCTCAGTATCTGGTTATAATTTCAACTTGCTAGGTCCACCCGTTTCTGAGAAAATCTGTGGTGACACACGGACAGACAGACAGACAAGGAAGTGAAGGATTGCACGCTTCTTAGGGCCGTACCTCAATAAAATAGACCTCAGTATCACTACATAGTATAAAACAAAGTCGGTTTCTCTGTCCCTATATACCTTTGTAGGTATGCTTAAATCTTTAAAACTATGCAACGGATTTTGATGCGGTTTTTTTTAATAGATAGGGTGATTCAAGAGGAGGGTTTATACATGCATAATATAGCCGTGCGAATCCGAGGCGGGTCGCTAGTCTGGTATAAACAACTTGCTAGGTGTACTCGTTTCTGAGAAAATCGGTGGTGACACACGGACAGACAGACAGACAAGGAAGTGATCTCATAAGAGTTCCTTTTTTTACCTTTTGAGGTACGGAACCTAAAAAGGAACTTTTAAGATCATTCTCTTTGTTTATGTTGTGACGTCGAAAATATCTCGTTAGAAACCCACGGCTTAGTTGGCTTTAGGCGTATTGACGAGTTCTTTCCTCAGGACACTGTCGACTGAGCTGTGAGGGTAGTAGGTGCTGGGCAAGCCTACTCCATCCTCACGCAAAAAGGACACAAGTACGGAGGTATAATTGCGGAAAACATCCGTCAAGCATCCCTAGTCCAAGGGAGCCAATCGAAGGAAAACAAAAGACGATTTATTTTATTTTAGCAGGTACGGTCGGCTGCATAATTGCAGACCCACCGTAGAGCTCCAAATCGGCTGTTATAAGAATGTTTTCAACACAAGCAAGATTCTAGACACCTGCTTTAGTTTAAGTTAAAAATCTTTTAACACATCAGTTTATCAAACAAAAATCATTAGAATGAAAACATTCCAATATTGTCATTTTAGAACTCTACCGGGGGCTGCAATTCTGCAATTATGCAGACTGTACGTGTTGGAAGCGGTGTTGGCTTAGTAGTAGATACTTCGACTTTCATTCTGAAGGTCGAGGTTCAAATCCCGGCCGGCCGTGCACCAATAGATTTTTCTTATTGAAAAAATTATGTGCGCTAATTAATTGACATTACTCTTACAGTAAAGGAAAACATCATGATAAAACCCGCAGCTTAGTTGGCTCCAGAAGTATTGACAAGTTCTCTCCTCTGGATATGGTTGACTAAGCCGTTAGTTAAATCACATCTTGAGTATCTAATAGAGATCTGCCTGCCTAGCATGAACACCAAAACACGATACGATAAAGCGATATCACGCGATATAACTACATCAACTCTCAAAATATGATACATAAAGCCGCCATGTTGAATTTTTATTATAAATTGCGATAAAAATTATGATAAAAATTCAACATGGCGGCTTTATCTATCATATTTTGAGAGTTGATGTAGTTATATCGCTTTATCGTATCGTGTTTTGGCCTTCATGCTAGGCTAGCTGGGGTTCCGCTGCTCCAACTAATTTAATTTCCTTGCAAAGAATCCAAAACAAAATTATTAAAGTACATCATTACGATTATTTTACACCCACAAACGAATTATACAAAAAAACGGAACTACTCAATTTAACTCAAATATATAAATATAAAACTTGTGTTCTGGTAAAGAATATAGCATCTAATAATCTAAGTTCTAATATAAAACTCAAACAAAACCTAAAAACAAAACGATTAAGAAATAAAAATAAATTTGTAGAAAGACCACATAGAACTACATATGGGAAGAGAACTATAGTATCTGAAGGAGTGCGGCTATACAACGATCTGCCTGATGATATTAAAGAATCGGATAGTGTAAATATTTTTAAAAGAAAACTTAAATTGCATATTGCCAAGCTAGAATGGTAACTTCTTTTTATTTTTCTTTCTTCTCAATTAACTTGTTATTAAAACTACCTACTTAAACACGTCAGGTGAATATTTAACTACCTATTTTTATGTTTGTATCTCATTTTAAGTGACTATTGTCTTATGAGAATAAATATCTTTAAACCTAACCTAAGCCGAAAGGAGCACGCAAAAAGAACCCAATTAAAAAGGGTCTAATTGCGGAAAACGGCCCGTATTATACAAGTACAGTATAGGTCATAAGTAAATGATCAGTTTGCTACAATAATAGTATCAACAAGTATTGGACTTACGACCTTCTTCAAATACTCAAATACTTCATCAACTGGCAGATAGATGGCGCCATATTAAAAATGTATGAAGAAACCCCCGAGCGGTTTTTCTGCCAGTTGACAGTTGATATTCATTCATTGGTAAGGTCATTACAGGTCAAATAAACAAAAATCATACAATTACTTCTACTACTTCTAATAGACATTACACACAAACATAAATACTTGAATTAAAAGTACTCAGCGTGATTATTATTTGTCAACATGTGAGCTATGTGTTTAGTTGTGTGAGTGGTATAAGCCGGCACCCGCTACACCAACCGACGTGGGATCGATCCACAGGTTACGTTATAATGTTCAAATAGTGCTGCACAGGATTGTAAACGTTACGGTGGGCAGATACTTTTGACCGTGGATTGTACAAGTAGATACGTTGTTTACGTAAAAATCAATCAACTAATCACACAACACACACCCACGCTATTATAATTTCATCGCGAATGTAGGTGTTATCAAACAATACATTATCGGGCAATCAATTACTACTAATCGCTCTCTAAGTGGTAATCGATAGAATGTTGGTAGGTTACTATTATTTTTGTCGTGATAACGTCTATTAAAGGTCGCTGCATACGTAACGGATTTTTTCCCGTGCCGGACGGAACGTGACATCTATTCTTTGAATATTTTAGAATGTCTAAAGAAAACTTTGACATTTTACTTAATGAGCTAAAGCCCGCCCTTAGAAGACATCAGACGAAATTTAAGACCCCAATAGAACCTAAACAAACATTGGCAGTATGTCTCAGGTAATTACTACAAAATAATTGCAGTTTCCAATGGATGTCCATATGGACGTTATGAACTTTGAATCCATGTATTTTTGATGTGACATGTCATACAACGCAGGATACTTTCGAACGAGTTCAATTAATTTTTCGTCGTCCATTATCCGCAAAGTGATGCAACAAAAACATTTGGTGAAACAAAAATAACGTGAAAAAGCATGGCTCCTCACCAAACATTCGTCGCTCACTGCCCGTACGCAGCACGGAAGCGTGTTCGCATTACGACGGGACGTGGCGGGGGCGGGGCGGATCCGTGGAACAACCGTGGTGTAGACGAGCGTCGTCGGTCGTTCGGGCCCGTACGGGACACGGATTAATTACTGTGTAATATAAATTGCTTCATATAAAATGTATGTAACGTTTCAAATCCGTGCCCCGTCCGGGCCACGTATGCGGCACGCTCCGGACACGGCCCGGTCTAATGAGAATCATCCCGTTACGTATGCAGCGACCTTTAATCGATGAACACCGGCAGCACTCACAAAAAAAGTGACGCATCGCTCACGTTACCGCTCACGTTCCGCCCACGTTCCATTATTGACAAGGTAAACAGATAACCATTTGTCTCTTAAGTCTCCAGTCTCAAGTCTCAATTATTTGATCAATGTTTTCATATGACGTTATCACGTAAAATTATCGTCCGTAAACCGACTTTACAGACAACCATTTTTAATTCATACTAATATTTTAAAGCTGAAGAGTTTGTTTGTTTGAACGCGCTAATCTCAGGAACTACTGGTTCGAATTGAAAAAATATTTTTGTGTTGGATAGACCATTTATCGAGGAAGGCTATAGGCTACTTTTTATCCCGATATTCCCACGGGATCGGGACTGTAATAAATATATGCGCATATAAATGTGCAGCTAGTAATAAATATAAATATTGCAGGACATTCCACAAATCGCCATCTAGCCCCAAGCAAAGTAGCTAGACTTGTGTTATGGTTGCTAAACAACGGATATACTACTTACATAGAAACAACCAGACCACAGAGAAAATTAAATATCTAAGCATGTCTGAGGCGGGAATCGAAAACTGTGTTTGGCAGGCCGGCATGTGACCATTGTGCCAACTGGGTCGTCATAAAAGAGGTTTGAGTTTGAGTTTTGATCCCGAAATTTCCTCGGGATCAGGAAAAAGCGGGTGAAACCGCAAAGCGCAGCTAGTTAAGCTGATAAGTAGGGTGTTGAAAGTATACATTTTAATTGGCAAAGTATTTTTAATACTCCAATAAAGATAACATATAGCTATTAATATTTTCTCAAAACATCTTTTAAACTCGTGTGAACTTGAAATATTTGAGATAAGATATATTTTTATAAATTAGCGACCCGCCCCGGCTTCGCACGGCTATATTATGCATGTATTGTACATATAAACCTTCCTCTTGAATCACTCTATCTATTAAAAAAACCGCATCAAAATCCGTTGCGTAGTTTTAAAGATTTAAGCATACATAGGGATATAGGGACAGAGAAAGCGACTTTGTTTTATACTATGGACTATAATTATAATATAGTACATAATTACTATATTATATACTATACTAGGATTGTTCGTTTGTTTTAATTAAATAGGTTTTGAAACTACTGAAACAATTTTGACGAAACTTCGTATGAGGATACATTGATTAATTGGGAGTAACATAGGCTAGTTTTTATGTCGATATACCCACGGGATCGGGAGTAACGTGGGTGAAACCGCGAGGTGATGCTGATCTCTTATTTAATTTACTAGCAGCGCTTCGCGGTTTCACCACCATAACTCCCGATCCCGTGGGAATATCGGGATAAAAAGTAGCCTATATTATTCCCAATTAATCAATGTATCCTCAGACCAAGTTTCATGAAAATCGGTCAAATACTTTCGGAGCCTATTCGCTACAAACAAACAAAAAAAATCCTCTTTATAATATTAGCGTAGAATGATGACTAATCGAAGGTTCCCAGACGTCTGTCTTCCCCTTACGTAATACCTGGATGGGTGCCAAGTATACCAGGCCTAGTTGGCGCCAGTTGGAGATCAGCTCATATAGACCTTATAGATAAAAATATACGGTTGATAATTGTATAGCAATTGTGTGGAGACTGAAGTTGTTTGGGTGGATAGGTTTAACTAAAGTAGAATTTATGTTGTTCTAGATTGGTTTTTAGATTTATTTAATTACTTAGGAGATTAATCTATACATATAACGACCCAGTTGGCACAACGGTCACCATGCCGGACTGCCAAACACAGGATTGCGGGTTTGATTCCCGCCTCAGACAAGTATTTATGCTTAGATATTTGCTGTGGTCTGGTTGTTTCTATGTATTTTATGTAAATATTGACAATAGAAAAATATATAAGTAGTATATCCGTTGTCTAGCACCCATAACACAAGTCTAGTTACTTAGCTTGGGGCTAGATGGCGATGTGTGGAATGTCCTGCAATATTTATTTATATAAAATGCTTTGTCCTGACTGACTGACGGATCAACGCACAGCCTAATACACTGATCGTCGACACCTGAAACTTCGAGAGTGTGTTCTTTGTACGAGTATGACGTAGGCATCCGATAAGAAAGAATTTTCAGAATTTCTAGAAAAGGGATGGTAAAGTTTGTATAGGACAACTGGATTCCTTGGTCCAATCTAGTCGCGGGCAAAAGCGGTAGCATCACTATCACTACATAGTATAAAACAAAGTCGCTTTCTCTGTCCCTATATCCCTATGTATGCTTAAATCTTTAAAACTACGCAACGGATTTTGATGTGGTTTTTTTAATAGAGTGATTCAAGAGGAAGGTTTATGTATAATGCATGCATAATATAGTCGTGCGAAGCCGGGGCGGGTCGCTAGTTTGTGATAAGAAAACTTCAAGGAAGTAGAAGTAAAGGTAAGAATTCAAGAGGAAGTGGGTAAAGTGTAAAAATGGTAAAGGGTAAAGTAAATAAATGATAATTTTAGAAATATTTACCTATTGATAAACAGTATCGAAAATTTACGTAAACAATCATTTAAATAGGTATCTGTAACATGTACGGATACTTAGGTACAGTAGAGCCTCGATAATTCGAACTACCAAAAAATAACCCCTGTTCGCACTCACGGAGCGTTCGGATTATAGTATGTTAAAAAATGCAAGTATATTATATATTTATTGAAGTTATTATAACATACATATTTAAACAACAGAATACGTTACTTATTCATAAAGTCAACAATTTTAGTTTGGCGGGTTCTATTTATTGCCAAAAAAAGGCTTTTTCCCTCAAATTACGCAGCATCATTTTTTCGGATAAGGACAAGTCATTTTCATCAGCCCAATCCAAACCAAGTCAGCAGTTCGGATTACAGCGGCGTTCGGATTAGCCTGAGTACGGATTATCGAGGCTCTACTGTATTTACTGGAAATCGGAATTTTTGACGCAGTTATAATTATGTACCAGATTCTGGTAATCTATGGGTTTACAGAAGTAAAGCCCAATTATGATAAACTTAGACTTGACTGTTTAACATGAGTATTATAAGAAGCCCTGCCTTAGAAACACACAAATAATCTATACATTCGATTGTCGATCTGATGTATATTTAGTACCTAATTCCTTGGTTACCTAATATTGCGCAACATTACATTAGTCCAAGAGGCGTCTCGGTGTTTCTGTATCAAAGTCAAAGGGAAAATTCTTCATTCATTTGGAAACGTGAAGCATGAAAGTATGTTAGGATGTGTGCATTGGAAATATGTCCACCAAGAGAAGGCATAAGAAACTCATGGGCTTTTTTGTGATCTATTAAATGGATTGTAAAAGAAAAGGGGATTGTTTTTGACGTCTCCAGGCGAACAACTTTTATTCTTTGACTTTTAAAAATTCGAACATTTTTTTTAAATTCGGACCTTGGAGGATTTATATCGGTTAATCTATACTAATATTACTAGCTGCGCTCCGCGTTTTCACCCGCGTAACTCGCGATCCCGTGGGAATATCGGGATAAATTAAGATGTAAGCTAGGATTATCTTTCAAGTTGGATCAAACTGCACACTGCCCACCAATGAGAAGGTTTAACAAGCTGCAAAATACAATTGATCCGTCAGTCAGTCAGGACAAAGAATTTTATATGTATAGATATGTGTATGTTTTTTATGTGTGTATGACGACCTCTGTGGCGCGTCGGGCGAACACCCGACTGCGACGCAGAAGGTTGCGGGTTCGATTCCCGCCGGGAACAAGTATTTATGCTGACCATAAATTCTTGTTTCTGGTTCTGGGTGTTTCCTATATGTATAATATGTATATATTTACAAAAAAAAAGAAAAGTATATAAGTAGTTTATCCGTTATCTGGCACCCATAACACAAGCATTAAGTTGCTTAGCTTGGGGCTGGATGGCGATGTGTAATATGTCCTGAAATATATATATATATATATATATATTTTTTATAGATACTCAGGCGCCTTTCCGCTCCTATTTATTATTGTAGACCCAGTTGGCACAATAGTCACCATGCCGGACTGCCAAACACAGGGTTGCGGGTTCGATTCCCGCCTCAGACATGTATTTATGCTTAGATATTTGTCTGTGGTATGGTTGTGTCTATGTATTATAAGTATATAAGTAGTATATAAGTAGTATATCCGTTGTCTAGCACCCATAACACAAGTGTAGTTACTCAGCTTGGGGCTTGATGGCGATGTGTGGAACGTCCTGCTAATATTTCACGGTTCCCTATCGCTCAATATATGTTAATATATCCAGTGGCATCTCTGCCTACATTCAGCCTAATGTTTACATCCACTCCGACCTTGGATCGTCCCAACCATGACTAGCCTCTTTCCGTTATACCTACTCAACACAAACGAAAATAATATAACTGACAGTTTATCTGTGAATTACATCTCGGTTACGTAACCATGAAAATATAATATAATATTTTGGGAGATTTTTTGTACACTAATAATAATATTATGAAAAGGAGAGATTTTTTGTTTATTTTTAGATTTTTTGATTATTGCATAGTTTTTATCGCGGGCTTTGAGCGCGGCGACCGAATAAAGAAATTCCGTAACGAAAATAAAACCTAACACCCCCACTCCGCCTGCCATGTAGCTCGGTTGAGCGTCCTCTTAACGTGTATGTATATGGTACGACTGTACAAAGCTCGCACGATGCAATTAGCTTTACCGCGGCAGTCCTCGAGTGTTATTTTTTCCTCGCCATCTAGCCCCAAGCTAAGTAACTAGACTTGTGTTATGGGTGCCAGACAACGAATATCTTACTTATTTACTTTTTCTTTTGTGAACTTAAAATACATAGAAACAACCAGACCACAGACAAATATCTAAGCATAAATACTTCTCCGAGGCGGGAATCGAATAACCCGCTACCCTGTGTTTGGCAGTCCGGCATGGTGACCATTGTACCAACTGGGTCGTCAGATTTAGATGAAACTTGGACTATGTGGATACATTGATTTATTGAAAACTAGCGACCCGCCCCGGCTTCGCACGTGCATGTTTTGTACATATAAACCTTCCTCTTGACCGTTGCGTAGTTTTAGATTTAAGCATACATAGGGACAGAAAGCGGGAAGCGATTTATGTAGTGATAATAATATAGGCTACTTTTTCCCTATATTCCCACGGGATCGGTATTTCCTCGATAAATGGACTATCCAACACAAAAATATTTTTTCAATTCGATCCAGTAGTTCCTGAGATTAGCGCGTTCAAACCTACATGTGTTCAAACATACAAATAAACAGACAAACAAAAAGTATAGATTATTAAGAGCCTACACTGTCCCACTACAAGGCAAAGGCCTCTCTACCTTTCTTCCATTGATCATGATCTGTAGGTATTTCACACCAGTCACAGTTCAGAAGGTCAATTGTCGTAAAGTTAAATAATAATATTTTCGTTACGGAATTTCTTGAGTCGCCGCGCCCAAGCCCGCGATAAAAGCTATGCAATAGCTTAATAATTGACCGAACGAGCGTAGCGAGTGAGGTCTAGTGTTGAGAAGGTCGGTCGCTCGTATGTTTGTATGTTTGTATGTTTATATGTTTGTATGTTTGTTCGACGATAACTTGAGTACCGTTGCTCTGATCTTCATGATTTTTGGTATACAAGTAGTTGAGGTCCATAGAATTTTTAAGTTCGAACATGAGCAGGATCGGTCAGGGGGTTACGGAGACAGGGGGTCCAAAAGGGGATCTACCTCTTTGACACACAAAATATAGGGCAAATATACCCGAGTGGGGTATCAAATGAAAGGGCGTAACTTCGGTGACAATAATATGGTACCATGGAACTGATCTGATGATAGAGCTGGAAGGAATCTGCAGGAATTATCTCATTAGCCAAACTTCATAGTTCATTCATTCAAACTACTCGTCAAGAATCGTTCTGACGAGTACTTGCTTTGTCTTTCAATGGTAACCAGAGTCTGATGATGGAACTGGAAGGTGGTCATAGGAACTTCGCAATTAAACGACACAACCCCATCGAGTTTGGGCTCGTTAGAATCGTCTTGACGAGTAGTTTGTCTTTCAATGGTAACCAGGGTCTGATGATGGAACTGGAAGGTTGTCATAGGAACTTCGCAATGAAACGACACAACCCCATCGAGTTTGGGCTCGTTAGAATCGTCTTGACGAGTAGTTTGTCTTTCAATGATTGGTAACCATTGAGCCAATGGGTTTGATCTAACATATTTCGTTATCAAAGACCAAAAAGTATAAAATAAATTGATAGTTTAGAAAAACTAAAAAAACCCGCTTTAATAAAAAAAAACAACTAAAAAATAGAAATAAAATTTAATAAATTTGGATTAAGAATATTGTAAATAGTAAGCGTGTTACATTGTGATTGCAAAAGAAAAATATTGAAGGTGTAGCATCACAACACAATGTAACACGCTTACTATTTACAATATTCTTAATCCAAATTTAACGGGTGTGATGATTGAGCTGGACCTATGCTTTTAGAACTTAACAACAACAACAACAACAACAAGTTAACAACAACAACAAGTTATGCCTGTCGTGTTTGAATTCTCTAAATCATCCAATGTCAGATATTAGCGATACTAGGCACCTATCATTCAAATAAGATAGACCTGTCGTATTTTGAGTCTTTCGTCGTTATATTATACATTTTAGTACCTACTTTACGCTGAAATATAATAATCGCTGAAAACAACTCGTGAGGTCTCAGTTCGGGGCGAACTACTAGTAGCTTATTGACCGAACGAGCGAAGCGAGAGAGGTCTAGTGGCGAGACGGTCGGTCGGCTGTACCTATGTATCTATGTATGTTTGTTCGACGATAACTTGAGTACCGTTGCTCTGATCTTCATGATTTTTGGTATAAGAGTAGTTGAGGCCCATAGAATTTTTAAGTTCGAACATGAGAGGGATCGGTTAGGGGGCTACGGAGATAGGGGGTGCAAAAGGGGATCTACCTTTATAAAAGGCAAATAATTAAAAACTTCTTTTGAATTTTAACTTCAAAAATGACAACAAAGAGAATATAAAACATAGATAAAACTACGTAAGAAATGACAATGTCAGGTTTTGATTCTGTCATTATTGAAAAGAATATGATTCTCAGAACCATAGAAACCTTCTCAAAAAATATTCAATATCTTCGTGATATTTTAATTGAAATAGATGATCCATATTATATTTGGTCATCCCAAATAAATTCAAATATTCGCGTAAAAGTTGATAGTGTAAAGTTATGCACGGAAGGTGTAATTTTACTTCTATAATCCATAAACCAATTCTACTGCCATGTTTGTTCCCGATGGCCTATAAAGAAGCTAATGCTGGATTCAGCTATTGATCAGCTGAAAGGAAACCAAGGCGATAACTGGGCAACCCTACTATGGTTGACGTCGTCTGGGTCACTCAAGTTGTAGGTATCAACGATCATCCAACGATCGTAATGTACTACGGGATGTACCTTGTGTGAAGACATGCTGAAGACTGTGGTTTTTATAAAGTTTCTATTCTACTTTCTCCTAAATTCGACCTCTGTTTGCTTCAGTGCTAGCCGACACAAAGACTTTAAATAATAAGCTTGTCTTTTTATTATTTTTATTTACTTATAACAGGACATAAGTCTCAAACTTCTCTAATATATTTGTATTGAAGCGTGTCTCCTTCTTTCTGTTTCGTTTTAAGATCACGATGAGTACCTAGGTATTAAATAATTGAGTGTTTAGTCTGATGATAAAAACCCTGATGAGAAAGGTAACCAATAACCATATTATTATTATGAACTTATCTACCGAGCAAGATATTAAAATCATGTTGAACTCGATTAAATCAAATTTAAAAGTAGATACTCTTGGTACATGCTTGGTACTGAAGAATCATCTGATATCTGGAATTAGGTGATAGAATACAGAACCGGAGTAAGGGCCTTACCTCACCGGGACGCCGCGTGGCCACGTGTCGTTGGCTACGTATTCATGGCTACCTCTATTAACCCTAGGTCGGTAAAATATACATTTTACGCCATCGCCAGGACGCCATCGCGCTAGAGTCTATAAGCAAGATAGGCCTATCGCGTATGGACTCGTTAAAATCGTCTTGATGAGTAGGTAATATAGGTACTGATAATCTGGCGATATAGCCAGAAAGAGGCATAGGAGCTTTTTAAACTCACACAATTTGTATTTCAAGTTGTTATTATCCCGTTAAAAACGTGAAATAAAAAAACGCGATTGAGATGATATATGAGATGATTTAAATTAGATAGACCTATCGTATTTTGAATCTTTCGACGTTATATCATTTAAGTAGTGATCGAAAAAAAAAACTCGTGAGGTCTCAGTTCGGGGCGAACTACTAGTAATAGTTATTTAAGTTTCCGATTGCATTTCGGCTACAAAAAATACCCTCAAAGTCAAGTTTTTTTTTAAAGTAGAGTTTTGGGTTATTTTTATGAAATGATATTGCATTGTAATTTGAACAATGTTATTTACTAGAATTGGCCAGAAGATCAATGAAGATATTTATAATTTCCCCACAATGATTGTGACAATTGTGACAGTGTTCTATGTCTATGATAGACAGACACAAAGATGCAATAGGTACATATATACATACATCTTCAGATAACAATCAAAAGTAACATTGTATGTTATGATAACACACAGACAATGCACGCTCAAGTTGTACACATGTCGAGTTGTCTGTTTGTACAACAAGACGTGGCACTCGGCTCATTTTTATACAGACTTCGGGAGGGAGTTATGTTTTTAACACATAATTAAAACACGCGCAATGGGCTGGATGATGCCTAAAGGTGGACGCAGATTGATACGCGCCGAACGAATCGATTTTTTGCCGTCCACGGAAAAAGGTACCTTAAAATAATAGAGATAAGGTATCTACATTTATATTTCCGATGACGTCATCAGAGTCGTCCGCATCGTCAGCGGCGGCCGACTCTGAAATAAATTAATGTACCTTATCTCTATTATTATAAGATACGGCAAAAAATCGATTCGTTCGGCGCGTATCAATGTGCGTCCACCTTAAGTGTGGAAATCGGAGCCTGAAGTAATTATATTGATACTAGCTGCGCCCCGCGGTTTCACCCGCGTAAGTCCGATCTTAAAATTCTCACCGTTTAAACCTTCCCTGGACCTCCACGAATAATTCAAGACCAAGATAAGATAAATCCGTTCAGCCGTTCTCGAGTTTTAGCCAGACTAACGAACAGCAATTGATTTTTATATATAAGATAGATTCAAGTGTGAAATGAAATGAAATAAACTTTATTTTGTAATTACAGCACAAAAGTAAATCACTACATAGTATAAAACAAAGTCGCTTTCTCTGTCCCTATGTATGCTTTAATCTTTAAAACTACGCAACGGATTTTGATGCGGTTTTTTAAATAGAAAGAGTGATTCAAGAGGAAGGTTTATGTGTATAATACATGCATAATATAGCCGTGCGAAGCCGGGACGGGTTGTAAGACATATAATAAATAATAACAGAAAACTAAATCTAAACAATTAAACAAACTAACTTCTGTAACCTAATAAGGATTATACTCAGCATAATGTTGTGACGCCAAAAACACCACAATGCTGATTTTCAGTACAATCCTATGTGTGTGTGTGTGGGCAGACCACCGGGTGGTCCAATGACATAATAGATCATGGGAGCAATGTGTGTCTAGTGGTATCTACCACTAGACACACAACCTACAACCTTCAGAATGAAAGTCTAGGTATCTACCTAGACTTTCATTCTGAAGGTTGTAGGCTTCTATCCCAGTTACAAATGGATTTATCTTATCACATTGCTCTTATAGTGAAGGAAAACATCATGATCAAAGCCACGGCTTAGTTGTCTACAGACATATTAGCAAGTTACTAGTATGTTAGTAGTAGTTATTAGTAAGTTAGTTAGTTACTCTTTTTTTTTTCCTGGAATCAGGACTAATGCAGGGGAAACTGCAGTACTTATTTAAACAGAACCACAACAAACACCTACCTAATTGTTTACAAATCAAATATATCTAAATACACAAATACTTATTCAACGGCAGGATTTGGATTTGGAAGGTTCTGCGTTGGTAGATAGTGTTCACAAGTCAACCTAGTGATTGACTTAAAGGTTTACATTAAACTATAATTATGTGTAAGTAGAGCATTGGTAACTATCCAAATTGTGTAGGCGTGAGAAAGGTTAGGTTTTTTCACCTGTAATATCTCAGATCAATGACTGAAAAACACGAAAAAAAACAACTAGTTAAACCCAAAAGATATCGTAAAATTGGAAAGTTAGTAAAATTTAATGTAAATCAATAATGAAATTACTTAGTTAGAGCACTTACTAGAGATACACGCGTGGTATTCGGCGAGTTTAACTCCGAGAATCGTACGCTGTTATTTCACAAAGATTATTATGAAAAACATGTCATTTGTTGCCCGTGTCGTTTCGTATTACATAAAACATGAATACTGCGATGTCTTCTACCCCACACGACCTTACATGTATCGCTGAATCGATAAAACTGACGAAGAACCCGGTGTAAATATTAAACAGACTTCAATACTAGAGTATCGATTTGCAACACGTTGTCCCCATTTTATGAAGTTTACTAACCTATTCGATTATAGAACGTGATCTTAGCTTGCGTTTTACAGTAAATTACCTGCTCTATAGTAGAAAATTAATTTATAAAGCAAAAACAAACTTACCAATACGTTTCCGATGAACGGCAGCTGATTTTTAAACAGTAATGGACGAAAGATGTGTATAATTGTAATGTTTTTGAATGGTGATTGTTATAGTTTGGTAAATAATATATAAAGCACTGATACTGAGGTAAAATCGAAATTCTATGATTTAATTCACAAAAATCGCAATTTTCAACACAGATTTTTCAGATCGAAATTAGTTTTGATTTTTGACACGTGGGAGCGTTGGTGTAGCAGGTTTTGACATTTGATAAAGTCGCGTTCATTTTATTCATATTTTATTTTATTTTTCGAAGAGAAGTGCGCTTCTGTGAGTTGATAGTCGTGCATGGATGGTTTTAGCGGGTGATCTTTCCTGACTTCAAAGTCAATGTCAAAAAATCTGTCACTGTCATACATGTTTGATTGACCGGCAAAATACCGCGATCTGAAAATCAATGTTTTGTTGTTTTGTAGATGTATAGACTCGAGAATTTCGAGAGTAGCTAAAGTTGAAGTTGTTTATTACATTCTTGATTTACAAATTGTAGGCATAAGTAAACATGTCAACAAGCGCAAGAACAGCCCGCCTCGCTAGAGATTTAAAAAACTTTGCAACTAAGCCGCCATGGGGCATAACTTGCGTCTCAGAAAAGGAAGATATTTACGACGTGTTATTAGTCAGTTTACTCGGTCCCAAAGGCTCCCCGTTCGAAGGAGGGACCTTCAAATTGGTGGTAACCATCCCAGACCGGTATCCTTTCGAACCGCCGCTTGTGAAGTTCGTAACGCCAGTGTACCATCCTAATATTGACAAAGGTAATTATTGCTAAGGCTTTAAATAATAAAAAGCATGAACAGAACTTGTAGTCCTCTATAGGCCCTCGGTCAGCCAACGGTGAAGAGCTTGACCAGATTTTAAAGAGCGATGGAAATAAAGTTGGCTCGCGAATCCAAACTTTGTTATAAAGTCTCTAAAGTTGCAAGAATAACAGTGCAACTGGCCTAAACTATTAAAGGTATGGTTTTAACTAGGCTTAGGACAAATTTTCTTTGCAATATGTCTAACCTAGATATCTTGTAAGCAACACTCTTCATTAGTGCTTACAGTCTCATGAATAAAGTAGATTACAGACAATGACCAAATTCAATCATATTTATTTTAAAATAAATCACATAAACTTTCTATGCCACTAAAATAATTTATTATTGAATATTTACCATGTTCATTGTTTTATTTCGTGGGTTTCAATCCCGACCGGCCATTCTCCAATAAATTTAGAAAAATTGATGTACATGCTAATTGACTTTGCTCTTACGGTAAAGGAAAACATAGTGATGAAACCCGCAGCTTAGTTGGCTCTAGAAGTATTAACAAGTTCTTTCCCTCTGGACATGGTCGACTAAGTTGCGAGGGTAGTAGACGCTGGGCAAGCCTACTCCATTCTCCAAACAACACCAAACAGCCCATTTACAAGTAATTTATTTTACTTAACTTTAACAGTAAAGTTGTATGTACATTATTTATGTATTTCTATGTATTTTACTATACCTTTATTCCAGGTGGGCGTATCTGCATGGACATGTTGAAAATGCCTCCGAAAGGTGGCTGGCTTCCCACCATCACTATGGAAGCCCTGTTAGTATCCCTACAACTGCTACTGGCTAACCCGAACCCTGACGATCCTCTGATGTTAGATATAGCTAATGAATACAAGTATAATTTTGATATTTATAAGGAAAATGCAAAGAAATGGACAGAAAAATATGCTGTTTTATAGATGGGAATAGTGGTAGATACCTCGACTTCCATTCTGAAGGTCATGGGTTCAAATCCTAGGTAGCCATTTTTCTATAAATTATTCATAAGAAAATTCTGAAAAAAATATGGCACCTGTGTATAGCACATTGCTCGTATTGTAATGAAAAATTGTGATAATTCCCATGGTTCAGTTGTCACTTAGACATATTGACAAATTAATTCCTCTGGGGTCGACTAAGCTGAGAGGGTTGTATAGGTGCTGGCCATCATACTCCATAGTCATCCAAAACGGACCCATCTAAAGTGGATCAGTTGCAGAAAACACCTGCATATTAGGTACTCAGCGACTAAGGGATACTCCAGATTAAAGGTGAAGCTTGACATTAATAATAAGTTTATTAATAAAACAATTAAACATACTTAATGAAGAAATGGTTTTATTTTATACATTTTATCAATGAACAATACATGATTTGAATCTTATATACTATAAATTACTTTTATAACAAGATAAATGAAATGTAAGTGGGTTAAAAATTAATCAATTTTTAGGCCAGCTTGCTTGAGATTGCTCAAAATAACTATTTTTATACAATACTAGCAGCACTTCGCGGTTTTACCTGCATAACTCCCGATCCCGTGGGAATATCGGGATAAAAAATAAGCCTATGTTATTCCCAATTATTCAATGTATCCTTATACCAAGTTTTATCAAAATCGGTCCAGTAGTTTCGGAGCGTATTCATTTCATACAAACAATCAAATCTCGTGTCGCGGTGTTAGTTGCCAAACTCCTCCGAAACGGCCTGGACTGATTTGTATGAAGTTTTTTGTGTATATTCGTTAGGTCTGAGAATCGAATAACATCTATGTTTGACGTGATAACGTCTATTAAATTGGTGCATTTACGACATATCCCTTTTATTAAATTATGATAAGTAGTTAAGAAGATATGCAGGAATAGATAAACCATACGTACAATAAATGAGATATACAAAGGTGGCAATTTAAAACTACTAAATAAAAAAATTACATAATGCGCTGCGCCCTGCGGTTTTACCAGCGTAAGTCCCGATCTTTCATATTTTCTCACCCTTCAAAACTTTCCCTGGACAATTATTTCAAAACCAAAATTAGCCAGCCATTCTCGAGTTTTAGCAAGAAAACCCTTTTTGATCCCGAAATTCCCGCGGGATTCGAAATTACGCGGATGAAACCGCGAGGCGCAGCTACTATCTAATATACACAGATGGGTCAAAAACATAACCCTCCCAGCTTCACCATAGTTGGGTAAAAATAATATAATACCTACATTGCAAAGGATTAACAATTATGCAGTATTGAGCAGTGTCATAAATGATAAAACCCTTGTTCAGCCAGTATCTGTGCTAGTGTCATCTCCAGAACTTGCACTCTCGGTGTCTGATGATGAACTGTTCCGTCTCACTTTGGGCTCCTGGGTCTCTTGGATCTGTTGATGAGAAGAGAAAGTGTTAGTTACACCTTTTATTAGTCGAGAACGGTTGAACCGATTCAGCTGAAAATTGGTGGGGTGGTATCTTATCTTGTATATCGAGGGCTGACAAATAGCCAGCAACACTTCGACCTATTGGGATCTTTTGTGTTTACCCCTACCTTAATGTTTCTTACTCTTTGAAGAAGTGGTTGATTAACGTGGTGATCCCACTGAGAGGAAGAAACCAATATTCCTCCGGTTTGCGATACGCATTCCCAAGGAGGCTCAAGCGCTTCGCTGCTAAGACGTCGCATTCACACAGTATGTGCTCCATAGTTTCCTTACAGTGTGGTGGTAGCTTAGAACCAGGAGATTCAGACTTTTTTTTTCGATATCCCTACAGAATCGGGACTGACGCGGGTGAAACCGCGGGGCACGGCTAGTAAGAAATAGATTTATTCAAATCCAATATGGGATGTAAATCTACAGTCGAACAGTACCATTGTTCTAAACCTCTTAAGCTCATAGCTCATGCCATGTGATAAATTTTTTACTTTCTTTTTTTATAAGAGTTGTTGGCCTAGTGTTTTAGATACCTTGACTTTTATTCAGCCAAGCACCAATGGATTTTTATTACGTGTGCTAATTGACATTGTTTTAACCGTGAAGGAAAACATTGTGATGAAACCCGCGGCTTAGTTAGCTACAGTAACTGCCTAGCTATCACAGTTCATCACATACAGCCTGGTGACAGACTGACTGGCAAACAGGGTTCCGCTTTTACCCTTTGGGTACAGAACCCATCAGTCAAAAAGGAGGAGATTCTCAATTCGGTTGTATGTATGCTTTTCAGCTTACCTCTTTCTTCTTAGATTTCTTATCAACAGTTGGTTTAAGGGTTTCAGTAGAGACGGTGGCTACCATCTTAGAGACAGCTGCAGTCTCCGAACCCTTCGCTTCATCATCCTCTTCATCTACGGAGCGACGGTTTGCTGCTGCAATGGTGACTGCGTGCTTGTAGGCTTCTGGGTATTGTGTGCTGGAAAAATTGGCAACATTGGATTAGTATTATGATGTTGGTGTGAGGTTTTTTAGGAACACATCCTGATGTCGAGGACCCCAGAAAGATTCTCCGCTTCTGGTCAGAGCTGGGTTGGCCGGTGTAATGTTGGAAGATCATGCACAGTGGGCAGAATCAGAGCCCTCAACCAATAACATGTAATTACTGGTATTCCCTTATTGAAATGTGCCTTGCAAAGCCCAACTTAGTTTTTAAGATACATTGGAGTAGTTTAAAAATGATGGGATGGATCTATTTATAGTTTGATGGGATGGATCTATTTATAGTTTGATAGGATGGATTTATTTATAGTTTTTACTACAAGTTATGTTAGTTTAAAAAGTTTACCTTAGTTTAGTTTTTATAGCTCTGATCTTCTTGAATATATACTCTAAATCCTTCTTCATGTCGACGAGTAGTTGCGTGTGTTTCTTGAACTCGACCGAGGCTCCACGGAGTCTACTGGCTGATAGCTGGTTGCAGTTTGTCAACATTTCTGTTGTCTTCTCGAATCTTTGTAGCCTGGAAGATCATTACAAGTTTAAACAATCAATTCTTATCATTTATTGCTTGCTATACAGAGTTTTTAAACTAAATTACTTGGGCCAATTTTGGTTTACTGCGTCTCTAAATGGTTCTAATTTTCTAAAAATCCGCTCTTAGCAATTGCCTATGTAAAAACAGCTATCTATGTGCCAAATTTTCGTCCGTCCGTCCATTGGTTTACGCTGTGAGTTGATATAACAATCAGTCAAGACTTCGAATTTTAAGATGGTGATTGTGATTGATTGAAACGGGCTGGAGTTTTACCTTTGCGGGTAATTGTTTTTATACTATTTACCTAGTATAGAGGTAACTTACATGTTCTTCTGTGCCCTGATGATGGTTTCCACGTCTGATTGGTCCACCATTCCTGCCAAACCCTGAACAAAAACTTCAGGAGCGGAGTAATTTTGAAAGCATTCTATTGAGAAATCACTCTCGGGTGTATCGTTAGCCATTCTAATACGATTAGGATATTATATTTCGCTCTGTTTTGAAATGGGTATAAAAATTTTATTACAATTTTTGAAAGTTTTGACAGAAAATAAGAAGGATTATCTATCACTGTCATTTTAACATTGATGTTTGTAGGGTAACGTCTTCCAAACATGGACCTAGTTAGTCTATGCTTCCAAAACTTTCGTTTCTGCCTACTATTGGCGGGAAATTGAAATAAGTTTTTTAAAAGTACGTAGATCGTAAAATTTTATTTAATTGTGGTACATACATATTACAATTATTATAAATGAAGATAAAGCGACAAGATTTTTATTAATTCAAAAAGATTCTACACCATAATGATTGTGTTTTTACCAGTTTCCAATTATAGATGAAACGGGAATCCATACTGCACTTGCGACTTCGGACTGCGTTTCTGATCTGCGTTCTTTTGCTGTTTCCTTTTTTGATTATCGGTCTAAATACTATTCCTATTTTTATTCCCACGATTCATTGCCGCTGTTTTAATTATCTTGGTTAACACACCCCTAGATACACGCGGATCCTTTTTTAAATTAAACTCTTTTGCATTTCTTATAAAATAGTTCCACCATACAACTCCGAGTGCTTTTTTGAATTCGTCCATCGAATTAACAACTTCGTATTTCGGATAAGTATTTCTCGTAAAATTTAAGAATTGTTTTTCGTTATAGTTTAGGTAAATGTTGTGGTCTTCGAATATTTTAAATGATAGTGAGGGATTAAGCATGTAGTCTAAAGATAAGTTGCTGACTAAGTCCTTTTGCCAGCGTAGGTATTCCCCTAGCTTGTTTAAATCTGCACTAGTTTTAGCTTTATATTTTGGAGTATAAGTTTGGTCTTGAACGGCGTCTTCATCGACGTCTTTTACATTAAATATATGATTCCAAGTTCTACTAAGATCATCCACACTAACTACATCAGTTTTAATTGTTGTCTTTTCGGTAGGTTTACTATTTACTTCATTACATTTTAGTCTGTCAATAGATATATCATTGAATTGTTTAAGAAGACTGTCTATTACGATTTGATCTTCATTATTTATACTGTCGATGTCGTCAGGTTCGTCCCATTTATAACAGCGTAAATCATCACTTGAGAAGTCACAGCGTAAATCATTATGTGATCCTCCGCAGCCACAGCGTAAATCATTATGTGACCCTCTGCAGCCGCAGCGTAAATCATTATGTGATCCTCCGCAGCCACAGCGTAAATCATTACGTGAGCCTCCGCAGCCGCAACGTAAATCATTACTGTAGCCTCCACAACGTAAATCATTACTTGAACCTCCGTAGCGTAAATCATCACTTAAGCAGCTACACCGTAAATCATTACTGGAGCCTCCGCAGCCACAGCGTAAATCATGTTTGGAGCCTCCACAGCCACAACGTAAATCATTACTTGAACCTCCGTAGCGTAAATCATCACTTATGCAGCTACAGCGTAAATCATTACTGGAGCCTCCGCAGCCACACCGTAAATCATGTTTGGAGCCTCCACAGCCACAACGTAAATCATTACTTGAACCTCCGTAGCGTAAATCATCACTTAAGCAGCTACAGCGTAAATCATTACTGGAGCCTCCACAGCCACAGCGTAAATCATGTTTGGAGCCTCCACAGCCACAACGTAAATCGTTTTTAAAGCCTCCGCATCCGCAACGTAAATCATTACTGTAGTCTCCGCAGCGTAAATCATTACCGGAGCATCCGCAGCGTAAATCATCCCTTAAGTCTCCGCAGCGTAAATCATTACCGGAGCATTCGTAGCGTAAATCATCCCTTAAGCCTTCGCGGCGTAAATCATAACTTGAGCCTCCGAAGCGTAAATTGTAAGAGCGTAAATTATAATTACCAGTTCTGGTAACGTCTTTAAACGTGCCGTCTTCGTAATAACTTTCTCTATCCCTTCTATCATCATCCCTATCAATTCTATCATCATCCCTATCCCTTCTATCACCATCCCTATCCCTTATATCATCATCCCTATCCCGTCTATCATCATCATAGTCTCCACGTTCTATGTCTCTACTATCATCATCATCGTCTCTATCTCCTCGAACATCATTCCTATCCCATGTGTAGTCATCTCTATTATCATTATCCCTATCTCTATCCCTTCGATTATCATTTCTTTCTCTTCTATCGTAATATCTTTCTTTATCGTCATTTGTATCTTGATCATAATATCTCTCTCTATAGCTTCGATCGTAATCTCTGCTTTTTGTACGGTCATCTTTATCATTCTTATCTCTTCTCTCTTCACCATTACTTCTGACATAATCTTCAAGATCTTGTATAAAATTATCATTGTCAACTCTTGCCTCTTGACTCTCCATTCTACTATCTTGGTCACTCTCTCCGTCGTCAAATCTGTCTCTTAAAATGTTATGATTGTAAAATGGGTCATGATTGTTATTCGTATTTGCTGTGCTTTTTTTATTTGGATCGTGGGTGTCTTTATGCCAATTAACTACTGCTTGTAAATATTTCATCAGCTCCTTAAATTCTTGCTTATGAGGATCAGTATTACTATTATCTAATGAGTGTGGACTTTTTTGCAGCTTTTCTTGTTTATTATGCCCTCCTTGTTGGCTTTTTAGAAGCTGCGTTAGTTCGTCCTGGCTTTTACTATCACCAAGTTCGTGTAGACCTTTAAGCACATAATCTAGCTCATTTAGCTTTTGAGCTTCGTCTATATTTCTTGATGCACCAATAGTAATTCCGATAGCAACGAAAAGTAAAAGTAATTTCATGTTTAGTATGTTAAATACATTTTAAACTACGAATATCAATGACGATTTGTTACTCAGTTGTTTCTTTTTAAAGTTATTAGACTGGATCATTAATTAAATTGAAATTAAGCATAAAATTGGAATAGTGTTGGTGTCTAATCTTGTTAGTAACAGTTTATATGGAGGATTCGGTAAGGTGTGCGTGTGTAAATTGATTTTATGGAGGTTTTACATGCATGGGGAAAAAAAATTAACAACCTGGTCGATTGATTGGAAAACAGTAGGTACCTACTTAATTAGTATTTACGTTGATATGGATAATAATATCAAGATGAGGCGAAGAAACACAATGTTTTGGATTCGTAAAACAATAAATTGGTTTGGTATTATTTATTTCATTTTTAACCGACTAAAACTTATGACTAAATTCAATTCAATTCAATTCATTTATTTATCAGTTAACATAGATCCATCAATGTTAGTAAGTACTTACAACTATGTTAGTAACAATTTAAATAAAATATATTAAGTAATAGTCTAGTCATTAAAATATTTAAACTTATTGGTGAAACCACCTGCCACCTTAATACAGTGATACATAGTGGGTTCATACATGTTAGCTATTACGTTTAAAACTAACTTCTAAAACTTCATTATCCAATTAGTGTGCGCCTCGAAGTTTCACACTCTAGTTTCAGAATTTTCGTTATGAGGACTTTTTTTTCATATTAATCTATACTAATATTATATTTATATATTTATTATAAAGAAGTAAAGTTTGTGTGTTTGTTAAATTGTAAGGGGTAATCTCGGAATCTACTGAACCGATTTTAAAAATTCTTTAACCAATAGAGTGTCATAGGTTATATAAAAAAAACGTGTGGCACTCGAGGACTGCCGCGGTAAAGCTATTGCATAGTGAACGCTCGGCCGAGCTACATGGTAGGCGGAGTGGGGGGTGTAAGGTTTTATTTGATTCGGTCGCCGCGCTCAAAGCCCGCGATAAAAGCTATGCAATAGCTTAATATTGCAGGACATTCCACACATCGCCATCTAGCCCCAAGTTAAGTAACTAGACTTGTGTTATGGGTGCTAGACGACGGATACATTTCTTATATACATTTTGTGGGAGACTAGGGACTAGTGTCTTAGTAAATGTAAAATTTAGTCGTCCGACATTTGTCGTCCGCCATTTGTCGTCCGACATTTGTCGTCCGTCAATAGTCGTCCGTTAATAATCGTCCGTCATTTGTCGGGGGTGTTAGGTTTTTTTCTTTACGGAATTTCTTGATTCGCCCCCCAAGGCCCGCGATAAAATCTAAACGAAAAATAAAAAGGCTTTTACGTGGTAGTCCGTTTTGCAAAGTGAATCGGAGAAAAAACGGTCGAATGAAAGCGTTTCTTACGAAGGCTGCCTTAACTATGAAAGATATATTTTTGAGTTCTATAGAAAAGATGTGGAGCTTGAAAATGCCTACAAAAACGTCAACAACAGCATAATATGTCTAACTTTTATATAAAAGTATTTTTTTTTAATATAAGTAGGTATAGATAATTTTAATTTTTAATATTAATAAAACAAATGCCCAACGAAGTGGGCACGGGTCAGCTAGTGTATCAATAATTTAAAATCCTTAGAAAAATTGACAGTCGAGTCGCCTTGTCGGTTAACGTCGTTTGATTATTTATGGATCCATAGTAAACTTAGTAACCACTTTATTATACGTGCTTCTAGACCCATTTGTTAATGCTGTGTGTTGGCTGTTAATCAGGTATTATTCGAATATTTTGCAAGCCTTTTATAAGCGGAAGATTGGATGGTGGGTAAAGCCGATATTATTATGTTTGATACCTCTTTAAGTCATGTACAAAATTACCGATTTGAGTGAAACTTGGTATATCGATAGGAGGAGGCCCGAGAATAATACAGAGGCTACCTACTTTTTATCCCAATGTTCCGACGGGATAGGACTTGAGTTATTTCCTTTGATTTGCTATAACTATGTTTGTTTCCCAGAAGTTGTTGTTGTTGTTGACGACCCAGTTGGCACAATGGTTACCATGCCGGACTGCCAAACACAGGGTTGCGGGTTCGATTCCCGCCACAGACAAGTATTTATGCTTAGATATTTGTCTGTGGTCTGGTTGTTTCTATGTATTATAAGTATATATTTACAAAAGAAAAGTATATAAGTAGTATATCCGTTGTCTAGCACCCATAACACAAGTCTAGTTACTTAGCTTGGGGCTAGATGGCGATGTGTAGAATGTCCTGCAATATTTATTTATTTATTTTTCCAGGAATTGATATCTTTCAGCAACACTATCGATTGGTTTAAAAATATGTGTTAGTTATTTTTTTTGCAAAATCAACAGGTTCGATTTCTGGCTAAGGTAGTGACTTTTTTAAAATCTAATGATGCAGTTTTAATTTTTCAAAATCGGGCACGGGCGTGCTACTCCTTTCAGCATTTTTCACTATCTCATATAGTTTATGATATAGCCCTGAAGGCCCATGTAAAAAAATCAGCCTGTATATTGTTATGATGTATTATAATACAAGCGACCCGCTCCGGCTTCGCACGGCTATATTATGCATGTATTATACATATAAACCTTCCTCTTGAATCACTCTATTTATTAAAAAAACCGCATCAAAATCTGTTGCGTAGTTTTAAAGATCTAAGCATACAAAGGGAAATAGGGACAGAAAAAGCGACTTTGTTTTATACTAGTTATGTAGTATTATAATATTATAAAGAGGAAATATTTTTTGTTTGTAACGAAAAGGCTCATAAGCTACTGGACCGATTTTGATAAAACTTAGTATGAGATTGATTAATTGGGAGTAAGGTAGACTACTTTTTGTCCCTATATTCCTACGGGAGTTATGTGGATGAAACCGCGGAGCGCTGCTATATAGTATCTTATAAATTCATTGAACATCATTGTGAATAGAATAGAATTCATTTATTGTCAAACTGTGTACATGAGCCGATGATAATGCTTAAAATAGTCACAACAGTTCACCACACTGGGCATACAATATTAAAATTAAAATTATTTATAAAATTGCAAAGATTCAGTAAGTAAGTACATATTTTCGTATTTTCAAAATGCATTCTCAATATCATTAATTACATTACATTTAATAATTATTACGTCTTTAATTGTTTTATCTTGATCTTATCTCTTCTTATTTGAGCGGTAGGGTCCAGAGTGTTGATGTTAACGGGAAACGATCCCCCGGATCTGCGATAGCAATGGGGGTTCCTCAAGGATCCATATTAGGACCTTTCCTGTTTTTAGTTTATATAAATGACTTACCTTACCTTGTAAGGGACAACCATGGGATAGTGTTGTTCGCAGATGACACCTCCTTGGTGTTCAAGGTTAAAAGGCGTCAGTCCAACGTTGACGATGTGAACAATGCTCTCTCTAGAATAGTTGATTGGTTCAATTCCAATAATTTATTACTGAATGGATCCAAAACTAAATTAATTCGGTTTACACTTCCAAATGTAAAACAAGTAAAAACTGTTGTAAAGATTAATGATGAAGAAGTTGAATTAGTCAGTAAGGCTGTCTTTCTAGGTATAACTTTAGATCCTAAGCTTCAGTGGGGCCCGCATGTGGAAGCATTGTCCAATAGACTTAGTTCTGCCGCTTACGCCGTTAAGAAAATTCGCGAATACACGGACATTGAGACTGCTCGCCTAGTCTATTTCGGCTACTTCCACAGTGTCATGTCGTACGGCATCCTACTGTGAGGGTGTGCTGCAGATATTGATGCTATTTTCATATTGCAAAAGAGAGCTGTTCGAGCTATCTACAAAATGGGCCCCAGGGAATCACTTAGAGAAAAATTTAAAGAGTTAAACATATTAACGCTCTATTCCCAATATATCTACGAAAACTTGCTCTACGTTCACAAAAATCCTGATATATAAACAGCGATATTCATAATTTTAACTTAAGAAATAAGGATGAACTGACCGTGCCCGGTAGTAGGCTCCGGAAAATAAACAGGTCGTTTAATAGTACATGTGTGCTCTATTATAATAAATTACCTAAAGAGGTATATGACATGTCCATTAACAGGTTCAAAACTTTTATAAAGCATAGATTGTGCAGTAAGGCGTACTATGATACTTCGTCTTACCTTAATGATAAGAACCCATGGACGTGACTTTAGTTGCTCCATTTCAAATAATACTTTCAAATATTTGTAATATTGACCATTGTGAGCGTGATCACATGAAAAAAAAAAAAACCCCATGAGTTTCTTGTGCCTTCTTCTCATTGGTGGGCGCGTTCCGAAGGCACACATCCTAACTTAGTTTTTAAGACGTTTTCAAGTGGTCTATTATACTTTTAAGGTATTATACATCCAAAGAAATAAAAAAATTTGATTTGATTTGATTTGATTTGAATGGTGGTGTGGTTACTAAATAAAAATAAAATTAAAAATGATTCTTTACAGCAAATTTATCTTATTTATTTTGTTTTCACCTGCCCTAGGCCTTCTAGCTGAAGGTGAAAAGGAAATCCATACTGCACTTGTGACTTCCGGCTACGATTTTGCCGTTTATGATTTGCGTTCTTTAGCTGTTTCTTTGTCTGATTAGCCGAGGTGGCCCCATTTCCACTTTTCCTATGACTCTTTGCCGCTATGTTTCTAAACGTGGATATTAATTGATCAGATGCCAGCGGATGTCTTTTGAAAGAAATCTGTGGTTTAATAACATTATTTCTTGAGAAATAGTTTTTCCATGCTTCCCATATATCCGACTCTGTGTAGTCCGAATGGTTCTTGGATTCGTTTGCCGATTTCAAGAACTTTTTCTCACCATCATCTAAGTCAACGTGGTCTTTCAATATTTTAAATGTCATCGATGGATTTCCCATGTATTCTAAATATAAGTTGGTGGGTATATCCTTTTGCAAGCGAAGGTGGGACACCAGTTTGTTTATTTCCGCACCAGCTTTAACAATATCATCAGGAGTTCCTTGAAGTATAAACACCATTTTACCATCGTCGTTCCCTGTAGGGTAAGTTTTTACTCGAATTCCTGTTCCTTTTAAATCGTTTATTAGACGTACAATAGGTTTATTATTATTTGTACGACTTGGTAATTTAAGCAGCATTATACCGTTGTCTTTGTATTTGGGAGGGTAAGTTCGGACTCCAATGACGTCTTCATCTTTAACTCTAACGTTATAAATCTGATTCAAAGTTCTATCTAAATCATTAGAACCAACTATAAAAGATTTGATAGTCTTAGGTTTTCTATATACCTCATTATTTATAACTTTGTCATTTACAACATCATTCAATTGCTTGAGAAGACTATTTATTAAGTTTTGTACGTTATTATTTATATTTTCAATGTTGTCAAATCCGTCACATTTATCACAGCGTAAATCATTACTTGAGCCTCTACAGCCACAGCGTAAATCATTATTTAAGCAGCTACAGCGTAAATCATTATTTGAGCAGCCACAGCGTAAATCATCATTTGAACAGGCACACCGTAAATCATTTTTAGAACCTCCGCAGCCACAGCGTAAATCATTATTTGAACAGGCACAACGTAAATTATTATTATTATTACGTCTTAAATCAATATTACCAGTTCCGGTAACATCTTGATACGTGCCGTATCTGGTACTTTCTCTATCCCTTCTATCATCATCCCTATTTCGTCTATCATCATCATATCCACGTTGTCTGTCCCTACTATCGTAATCATTGTGTTTATCTCTTCGATCGTTATTTCTAACAAATGTATATTTGTCTCTGTTCCTATCGTCATCGTTCCTCTCTCTATCACTTCGATTATCATATCTATCTCTTCTATTGTCGTCTCTTTCTTCATCATCTTTCCTATCTCCATCATTTCTCTCTCTATCCCTTCGATCGTAAACTCTGCCTTTTACATGGTCATCTCTATCTCTTCTCTCATCAAACGATATTCTATTTTTTCCGTCTTTGTGGTAATTTATGTTAGGAATTCTAAAATCTTTTGTTATGTAATCTTCAAGATCTTGTAACATATAGTTGACGTCATTTCTTACCTTCTCAGTCTCCGTTCTATCTGGATCATTATACCTTGTTTGTGTTCGGTCTAACTCATCGTCATCATCTCCGCCTCTCAAAGTGTTGTGTTTTTTATTGTTGCCATTATCTAATTTAAGTATTTTTAGACTTTTGAGCATCTGTTTTAGTTTACGCTTCATGGTGGAACTTAAGCTTTCATCTGATAGTAGACTTCTTGCTACATCCTCTAGTAGATCCGAGTTTCTGGTAACAATCATATCACCACCATATACTGTTCGTTCATTTTGCTTGCTACCTGGCTTTAAATTATTCGATGCACAAATAGTGATTCCAAAGGCGACGAAAAATAAGCGTAATTTCATTTTTAGTGTGTTCTGTACATTTTAAAGTAAGAAAATCAATAATTGTTTGATATTAAGTAGTTAGTTCTATAAGATAATTAGCCTAAGTCATAAAATATGTTGAAATTAAGCGTGAAATTGGAATGGCATGTCTAATGCGGTTTGCAAAAGTTTTTAACGAAAATTCAATGTTGTGTGGTTGTAAATTGATTTCAAGGCGACACCTACATGCAAGGGCAAATTTTAACTGGTTGATTGAAAACAGCACAATAATAATTTCAGTGCAAATACTGAAGCATATGTAGAATATGAGCCTTTTTTTATTTTTATAAAACCTTTTACTTATTACATAAAAGCAAAAATAAAGGAATCTTTAAAATGTATAGAATTGGTAAACAAATCGTCGTGATGTTTAAAGTATAAATTAATCAATTAGGAGCGCTCCGCGGTCAGTGCTCAGCGCTTTTACCGGCGTAACTCCCGATCCCGTGGGAATATCGGGATAAAAAGTAGGCTATAACACTCCCAATTAATCAATGTATCCTCATACCAAGTTTCATCAAAATCAGTCTTCACTACATAGTATAAAATAAAGTCACTTTTCGCCGACCCTATGTCTAATGTCTCTTTATATGCTCAGATCTTTAAAACTACGCAATGGATTTTGATGCGGTTTTTTTAATAGATAGAGTGATTCAGAGATATGAAAGAGGGGAGGAAGCATAGCTTGACAGTGGCTTACGATACTCCTGAACCTTATCATTGAACACGGTAAAATCCCAGATTCTTGGAGGAGAAGCAATTTAGTGCCGTTTTATAAGAATAAGGGGGACATTGCACTCTGCGGAAATTATAGAGGGATCAAATTAACGTCTCATACCTTCAAAATTTTTGCAAGAATCATAAACGGTAGATTACTGCAGATGACAGCGGTCACATGGCAGAGAACCAGTTTGGCTTCACAGCAGAATAATCAACGTCCGACGCGATCCAAAAACATAGAATCAATAAAGAAGACTTACATCTTGTCTTTATTGACCTAGAAAAAGCCTTTGATCGAGTGCCACGAAAACTTGTCTGGCAAGCTCTCAGGTCTCAGACCCTTCCGGAAAAGAATATCTCCATAATAAATCATAAATTCAATTCGAATGAGTAGTTCCTGAGATTAGCACGTTCAAACAAACAAACTCTTCAGCTTTCTAATATTAATATAGATATACGAGCTGCGCCTTGCGGTTTCACCTGCGTAACTCACGATCCCGTGGCAATATCAAAATGAAAAGTAGCCTATAGCCTTCCTCGTTAAATGGACTATCGAACACAAAAATTTTCTCTCAAAAATTTTTTTTCCATTCGAACCAGTAGTTCCTAAGATAAGCGTGTAGTGTAGAATAGTAATATTATAAGTGTAGACGAATTAGTCATTTTTGACCCACTGTGCTGCTGTGCAAAAGGTCTCTTTTTCTTCCCTCCACACACCCTGGTCAGTAGCGATAGTTAGCCTGTGTGTTGAAAAGGCGTCAAGTTTGGTCTTTCCGTCTTCGTCTGGGTCTGCCGAGCGGTCATTTAATGTTTTCTGGGACCTATAACATTGTGATTTTAACCCACATTACATCCGATATACGGCTGATATATGACCCACACAAGTTTGAACTTCAAATTTAATAAAAAACGGGTTATACCTATAACCCAGTGAGTAGCTAAACGTAGCTACTATCTTTCGGATATATCCCAGAATCGCTGCCCTGGGCCTGCCGGAAGACCAGCTGGTCGGTCCATTTAGGACAGCACACGGCATCCCGGACTTTTCATTGTTATATGCATTTTATCTAATCTAAGTCTATAGATTGTTTTCTAATTCTGTCTGTTCTATTTTCATTTTAATTTATCTCATTTATTATTTTTTTGTTTTGTAATTCTGTCTACCTATTTTGTATTTGTTTTCTTGTCTGTGTGCTTTTCTAATAAATGTCTATTCTATTCTTTTAATCTTTAGACCGATTATAGTAAAGACTTTAACGCCAAACAGGATGCCGAAGATCATGCGAAGTGGAGGCGTAAAAAGCAGACCCCGGGCTTCCGAAAGGGATGCAACCGGAAACATGATGATGAGATGAGTAAAGGCTTTAAGAAAGTCGGAGATTGGGTCCAATTTCCAGATTTCATGCCGCTTATTTTACCAGATTCAGTTTCATACTGAATAGTTTAAGGCCAAATTATTAATGTAACATAATATTCCGTATAACTACATAATTTTACGTGTGTGATAATTCTCCATATACGGTTTTTGTTGAATTCTAAAACGCTTTTTTTAGGCTAGAAATAAAACACAAAAAATGTTTAGAAACGTTTATCTACGACTTATTTCCGGCGTTAAAAATCCATCGATTGATATTTTGACTGGTACAGCGTGATGAAAGAGGATCTCTTCTTCAGGGTTGACAGCAGCCATGCTTCTTCGGCTACCAAACTTACCTCCATGTAGTTTTTCTACCAATCTGTAATAATTTTAAATATTTAAATCTACAGTGAATTCCAAGTTTGGCGATGAGCGAACCAAAGTTTAATTTTTAGGATTCCGTATCTAAAGGGTAAAAACAGGACATTTTTTACTAAGACTACTATCCGTCAGTCTGTCTATCTGCTATCGCGGTTCTATGAGATACAGCCTGGTGACAGACACCAGGCTGTATCTCATAGAACCGCGATAGCTAGACAGTTGAAATTTTCATAAATTATGTATTTTTGTACAAATAAGACCTATATTTGATAGGGAACCTTTCGTGGGTGAATCCGACTCGCACTTGGCCGGGTTTTAGTAAACTTATAGTAAACTAACTAATATAATTATATTTGTCGGAGTTTATTATACAATGTGTTTCGACGAGGGTAAGTAATGTAATATGAAAGGGGATAGTCCACATCTAGACAAACAACTTTTGTTCTATGATATTGAAAATTCTATTGCTTTTTCCCAAAATTTCCAGGTTATGTTAACTTGGCAATCAGCTGTTTCTTGGAAATTTTTATCTTAATTTTAGTATTTTAAACAATATACTACTATTTTTAAAACTAATAGTCGAGTATTTATTTCCACAGACACTCTTAATTAAATTAATTTGATTTGTAAGCGTTTACTCAAAATTTAAAAAGCCCAATTTCCAAAAGTTGTTCGCCTAACTAGATGTATAGAACAACCTCCTTTTGGATTAGATTACATTCGCCAAAACACTTTGTTTTTTATTTCTTTTCAAGGCTGGATATGATTTTGCATCTCTCTGTGATTTGAAGACGCTCTATCTGCGTGCAGGTTTGAATCCAGCCGGGACAATAATTTAAATTAGATATTTGTATATTCTACCAACCTTTCAACACTCCGTCTACTAACTTTAAAAGGTTCTAAATTTTTTTCAAAATTATTATCATATTCACCACTCTCCATTTTATCGTGGTATGCAAAATCACCAGTGAATCCCGTTTGAGACTTTTCAAATTTCAAAATAGGTACAAATTCTTTCATAACATTATTTGTTGGCGATTTGTAATCTGAGTTTTTATATGGTTCATTTTCTATAGAAGATATTTCTGATGAGGCGTCTTTACGTCTAAACAAGTCTTTTCTATAAGAATTGAGAAAAGATAAAGTAAGTTAAGATAAAGTAAATCAAGATAAAGTAAATCAAGATAAAAGTAAGTTAAGATAGAACGAAATTATAATATAATATATCTAACAAACACAGTGCAAGTAACAGAAGTAAGAGAGCAAAGTAGTAAATTTAATTAAATATAAGTAAAAAAAAAAGAATACCTAAGCATAATAAATAAAAATAAATATTGCAGGACATTCCATGGTCATGGCAGTTATAAGTTTTATGCACCAAAAATATTTGCTCTAATGTCATTATCCAGGGAGAAAACAGTCGACTACGTTTGCAATATGGTTTGTATGGAGAAAGCCCCTGGTATTTTCCTCTTAATTAGTGGGCGTGTTCCGAAGGCACCCAATTTTTACTTATTTGATGACAATTATTATTTTATGATCCCAAATGAATAAAATATTTGATTTCGACTCTTTTACGATGGTAGTTACACACTACAGTATCTAACCTCTCTGTAAGAAGGTACGTAAACCTTTTTTCCTTATATCCGGTACAAAGGACGTACTTATGACGTTACTTCCGTTACATTTGTTTATTTGCATGTGAAGTTTAAAAAAGCGTTAATTAGGTAATTAAAATAATATTAATTAAGTTTTAAGATTATTAAGCACAATCCATGAATGTTTTCATGGATTTTCCGGTAAAATGTACTACAGGTTTGCCTTGTGACGTCACAGTCATGGCCGCACCGTTACGTGTATTGTAATATAGAGATTATGCAAAACGTAAGTAGCTTTTGGTTATCAATTTTTTGTTATTAATGTTCCAGTAGTTAGTTTAGAATTTTAAAAAATACAAGTTCGACATCAGGTGACCAAAGGGGTGGCTTCTACCTCGGACAGCGTATAAGTATCTCCATCCAACGTGGTAACGCTGCCAGACAGGGCACACTTACTAGGGACTTTTGGACTTTTAATTTTTACTAGCGACCTGTCCCGGCTTCGCACGGCTATACAATGCATGTATTATGACATATGCACCTTCCTCCTGAATCACTCTATATATTAAAAAAAAAAAAAAATAAAAAAATAAAAAAAAAAAAAAAAACTCGTCCGGCAAAAAACTCGTCCGACAAAAAACTCGTCCGGCAAAAAACTCGTCCGACAAAAAACTCGTCCGACAAAAAACTCGTCCGACGAAAAACTCGTCCGACAAAAAACTCGTCCGACAAAATACTCGTCCGACAAATATAAATAATTAATTACATTAAAATAATTATGTAGTAGTAGTACCGCAGATGACAGCTGTCATCTTGCGGTTTGCGGACAACTTCAACATGGTTTTATGACAGCTGTCATCTTGCGGTTTGCGGACAACTTCATGGTGAGAATTTTGTGTGACGCTTTTGTAAAATTTCACTCTCATCATTTTTTCATAACGCGCCTAAAGAAGTATAACTTCAAAAAACTGCATCAAAATCCGTTGCGTATAGTTTTAAAAATGCATACATAGGGACAGACAGTGGAAAGCGACTTTGTTTATACTATGTAGTGATAGTGATAAAATGTATCTATAGAGGTTATTTAATTTATTTAGGTTTATATTATTTGATTGTTATAAATAATATTTGATTTCTTTTGTTGCTATAATAAAAATAAATAAAAGAAATGTAAACAATTTACTTATTGATAAATTATATGACATTACTTACCTATTCAACCTTCGAAAGTTTTTCTTAGGTTCTGGAAACTGTATGTTCTGGTCTATGACGATGTCTGCTACGTCAAATCTATCGTTTTCTTCGTTGAACGTGACGTCCGGTCTCATGCCATTGGACATTGAGAATTGTGAGAGCGTTGGAGGTACTACTATGATGAGTATCACGATTGAGATCTGGGAAAATAATAAATAAAAACATTTTAAATAAAAAAAAAAACGTTTTTTTTTTGTTTTTTATCGTTTTTTTTGTTGTATTCGTTTATTTTGACGAACTCTACGGCGGCGACGCGGCGGGCGATCTCTGAAGGTTGTAGGTTTGATTCTCACCTCGAACCTATTTTTAGTGTCCTATTTTTATTTTAAGCTATTGCATAGCTTTTACCGCGTGCTTTGAGCGCGGCGACCGAATCAAGAAATTCCGTAAAGAAAATAAAACCTAACACCCCCCACTCCGCCTACCATGCAGTTTTCAAAAGTTAGATCAGCGTTTGACGACTATCACACACAATGGCAGGTGATAATGCGGTTTTAGGATAAATATAAATAAATAAATAAATATTGCAGGACATTTCACAAATCGCCATCTAGCCCCAAGCTAAGTAACTAGACTTGTATTATGGGTGCTAGACAACGGATATACTACTTATATACTTTTCTTTTGTAAATATATACTTATAATACATAGAAACAACCAGATCACAGACAAATATTTAAGCATAAATACATGTCTGAGGCGGGAATCGAACCCGCAACCTTGTGTTTGGCAGTCCGGCATGGTGACCATTGTGCCAACTGGGTCGTCATATAAATCAATTTAGTTAAAAATATGGCTTAGTCAAAATCAACATAGCTCTGAATTAATATTTCTGGACCAAAAGTTCATTTCCTTTATTCCTTTTACATTTAAATCTCATTTAAAACTAACAAAAATTTATCACAGATGAATCTCATAAGTTGTAAGCCTAGACGTCTAAAATAATACATTATTTCATATTACATTACCCTAGCATGAACATATTGTTTAAAGTAATGAATAAAAAGGTTTTATATTTACCATTATAACGTACATAGTAATTATTTGAATCCTTCATAGGCTTGCTAAAGGTAAACGGTATTTTTTTTGCAAAATGCCATATCTATTGTAGCTTTCTCTCTTCCAATCAATTTTTAATTAAAAATGTTAATACGCGTCGTTGTAATTTCAAATTTATTACTTACTAGTTGCACCCAGCGGTTTCACCCGTGTAAGTCCCGATCTCGTGGGAATATCGGGATAAAGAAAAATAATAGTTATTTATGCTTAATTTGTTGATTCCTTATTTTTTTTTACTTCATTTTAACCATAAGTGCCAAATTTAAAAAAAGTTGCCTTTTTCATTGACGGTTTTAAATGGTATAAAACGTGGTATTGCCAGCATTTAGTACCAAATTAATTTTTATTAAAATGAGTATTGGCACCATACATTTTTTTACATCGCGAAAGGTAAAAAAATAAAAAAAAAAAACATAAAGTTTGAGTTAAATCTTAGTTTAGAAAAAAAACTTTGCTTGAGTCATAAAAATAATAGTTGGCATTCGATAGCACATTTTATCTTGGAATACTATCCAAAAACAGATTGGAGTAATCCTTCATTTGCAGTTTTGGCACCAAAAAACATGAACAAGAAGGTAAAAATTTTAAATTTTCTAAATGGCGGTTATCTCGGAAACCGAAAGACGGGAGGGTATTGCTGGAACTTGAACTGGAAGTTGAATCGTTAGGTAGGTCGATTTGACGAAAAACACAACAAAAAATACTAATTCAATATTTTTTCAGTCCGCATCGTCAGCTGAATAGAAAATTCTTTGCAATAAAACACTGGTTGGTTGTAATTAAAACAACATCAGCGCCGCACACACGCGTGCAGATGGCGCGCGGACGTGACGTCACGGCGGCCATTTGCATTTTTTGCCGCCAAACCGCGAGCTTGTGGTCTATGCGTGGAATAGACAAAATAAAAAAAACGTATTATGTTTTTTATTTGATTTTATAAACGGTTTTTCTATTTCTACTATTACGATCATCTATTTTTTAGTTTTTTTCAATATTTAACTCTAATTGGTCTTAGATTGGAGGAAAAAAACAACTTTACACAAATATTAATATTACTTAGCTTGGGCTAGATATTTCTAAGTTTTTTCCATTCGAATCCACCGATGAATTTGATTCTACTTTCATTCCTACGAGTCCCAAGCTATTCTCCGCGGCTTACGCTGAACAATTTAAATTAATTTTTCAAGATAATCGGTAGGCTTGTTGGTTTAAGTGAGGCGCGTTTACACTATACAAGTCAAGTCGAGCTACGAGGCAAGTCGAATGCTTGAAATATTCTCCAATTTAGGCTACAAGTTGCTGCAAACATATTTTTGAGTTGACACTTGTATTTATGTACAAGTAGTGCGAGGCCATTACTTGACAAAAAAATATTGGAAGGCCAGGGACGCTGCTGCAGTGAAGTTCGTGAAGCGTCTCATCTCACGTCACGTCGACACAATTTTGATGAATGTGTGTAGCTAACCCAACCTCCCTTTCCTTACACTCTTTACGTGTTATGCTCCATATTTTTTGACCCCAATGAGTTTTTTAAGCCTTCTCATTGGTGGGCGCGTTCTGAAGGCTCAAATTCTTATTTTTTAAGACACTTCTAAGTGATGTTATGCATTTTATGATTCCTATTGAATAAATAAATTTGACTTTGACATCCATTATGTTAGTACATTACTTCCTAACTGTTTTTTTCTATTTTAATAACATTTAAAACAACAACTATTTTAATAACATTTTTTCTTATTTTTTGTTGTAACTGTTATTTATGGATCAATGTATACCGTCCTAGTGACGTCACCGAAAAGGCTTCAACGGAAGACCAGCGTTAGTCGAAAGGCTAACATTATGCTAAGTTGAGGACCGTTTCGCAACAAAATGATTACATTTTTTTATTTAATAGTAGTTTCAATAGTTTTTTGTTTTTGACGTGATAACGTTTTATAAATTGGTGAACACCTGCAAGTTCAAAAAAGTGTGACGTCACACGTCGTTACTGGAACGCCTCATCGACCCCCGCCGCCCCCTCTACCGCCACCGCCGCCGCCCGCGCCCCGCGCCCACCGGCCCATGTATTCTGTCTCTGAGCCAACGATACTTTGATAGTTGACAAGGTAACTATAGCAACGTTTTATCGTTGCCATGGTTACCATCGTTATCACGTAAAATTATCGTCCGGAAACAAACTTTACAGACAACCATTTTTTTTATAGTTTATATAGCTCACTGTGAGTTTTTGTTGCGAATAAATGTTTTCTATTTATCTTTATCATCATCATCATCATCATCTTCCCCCAAAGACTTCCAAAACGATCGGTCGCATGTTTTCTGCGTCCAACGACTTCCTGCGACCTTAAGTCTCCGGTCTATCTAATAACATTTACGTTAAAGTAAACTCGAAAGAAAAGAGCACACTCCCGAGTATACTCGAATAACATCGTTCAAGTGCGAGTAGCTGTCATACGAGTGCACTCGTATAGTGTAAAGCCAGCTTCAACTGTTAGACGTAGGTATAAACTATCAGAACTCCCCGCGGTTTCACCCGAGTAACTCCCGATCCCGTGGGAGCATCGGAATAAAAACCGGCCAAGTGCGAGTCGGACACGCGCACGAAAGGTTCCGTACCACTGTATATTTTTACCCCGACGCAAAAACAAACGCAAAAAAAATAGTTTGCGCTAGTGGTAAAAAATAAAAATACATGAATGAAGGGTAAATGGCGGTTTACGGTTTAAGACGTATTAAAAAAAACTTCATACCAGATCTCGTTCAAACCAATTTTGGGTGGAAGTTTGCATGGTAATGTATATCATATATTTTTTTTAGTTTCACCATTCTCTTATTTTAGAAGTTTGAGGGGGGACACACACTTTTTACCACTTTGGAAGTGTCTCTCGCGTAAACTATTCAGGAAATTGAAATAAATATTTTTATTATTAATATCATTTTTCAAAACCTATCCATGGATACCCCCCCACACGTACCTATAGGTTTGATAAAAAAAACTTTGAGTTTCAGTTCTAAGTATGAGGAACCCTAAAATCTATTTTTGTGTGAAAATCTTAATCCGTTTCCCAGAATGCATCTACTCACTAAGTTTCAACAGTATAGTTCCTATAGTTTCGGAAAAAAGTGGCTGTGACATACGGCAGATAGACAGACATGACGAATCTATAAGGGTTCCGTTTTTTGCCATTTGGCTACGGAACCCTAAACAGTAGGCTATGTTACTCTCAATGAATCAATATATCCTCATACCAAGTTTCATCAAAAGCGGTCCCCATGAGTTTCTTGTGCCTTCTTCTCATTGGTGGGGTCTTCCTAAGGCACACATCCTAACTTACTTTTTTAGACGTTTCTATGTGATCTCTGTACAAAATGTATTAAGCATCCAAATGAATAAAAAAAATTGACTTTGACTTTGGTCCTGTATTTTCGAAACCTATTCGTTAAGGTGGGTACTGACCTACGTTACGAGGTGTAATGTAACATTCGCATCGAGCGTGTTACGCATAGAGCATGTACGCTGTGTTCTAAAATTGGCGTTACATGCTCGTCAAACGACGTACTGACTGCACGAATGCTCGCTGTGTAACAAGTTACATTACGCCCCGTAACGCCGCCGGTCAGTACTCAGCTTTACAAACAAACATTTCCTCTTCGTAATATTAGTAAATAATAGTCAAATGTTTAATATTTTATGAGTTCATTTGTCAATCTTTGACATGTAAGGAAAACAACCTGACATTGGAGAAAATGGCCTACTCTGTATTGACGAGGGGAATTCATTAACTTTATTTTAAACTAGCGACCCGCCCCGGCTTCGCACGGCTATGCATGTATTATACACATAAACCTTCCTCTTGAATCACTCTATCTACTAGTAGTTCGCCCCGAACTGAGACCTCACGAGTTTTTTTTTACCGATTTTTAGTTTTTAGCGTAAAGTATGATATAACGACGAAAGACTCCAAATACTTCGGTCTATCTTATTTAAATTATAGGTGTCTAGTACCTATCGCTATCGTCAGACCCTGGACATCGCTGACTCTATTATACTCTCAAATATTTTTCAATCGCGTTAGGCTAGGATATCCTGTCTAGAAAATGAGTTCCGTAGCCTAATTTGCTTGGTCTCACGTATTTTTTTATTTCGCCTTTCCTTGATACTCGTGAGAATAAGTACCTACTATGAATGTAAATCGTGTGAGAATAATTAAAAGCTCCTATAGCCTCCTTCCGTCTATATCACCATATCGTCAGTACCTTCCTACTCATCAAGTGAACACGAATTACGATAGACCTTACTTGTCTAGAGATTCATAATATTTCTTTGAAGTTGAGTGCCTTCTTCCAGCTCCATCACCAGATCCCAGATATCAGCTGATTCTTCAGAAGCTAGAATACCTATTTCATAAGGTGCTTTAAACTCAAGATAATTTTAAGTTTTCATCGGGTCTTTATCATCAGACAAAACAATTTTTTTTATACATTTGTACTCATCATATTGTAACGAAAGAGGAGAGAGGCTCCTACCTCGATACAAATATATTACAGAAGTTTGAGACCTATATTATCGGTGGACCTATATATCCTATAATTTAATAAGTCCCTAATCTATTAGTAAATAAAAATAATAAAAATATTAGTCACAAGTTTATTAATTAGCATCTCTAGATCAGCTAGCTATACTCTTTAATATTTATCCACCACAATTGTTACCCAACCCTTGATTATGAAATAAATGAATAATCTATACTAATATTATAAAGCTGTAGAGTTTGTTTGTTTGTTTGTTTGAACGCGCTAATTTCAGGAACTACTGGTTCAAATTGAAAAAATATTTTTGTGTTGAATAGTTCATTTATCGAGGAAAGCTATAGGCTACTTTTTATTTTGATATTCCCACGGGATCAGGACTTACGCGGGTGAAACCGCGGGGCGCAGCTATTATGAATATAAAGCAAAGAGAGGTCTGACGATTTAAGGGAAAGTAGAATAGACGCTTTTAAACTACAGTCTTCACCCAAGGTAGGTTGAGTGGCCCAGACGACGTCAACCATAGAAGTATTGACCAATTTTCGCCTCGGCTTCCGTTTAGCTGATCAATAGCTGGTTCAAGCAGCTCCTTCGAAGACCATCGGGAACGAACACAAGAGTGCATGACTTTAAACTATAAACTTTTGCGAATTATCTGAATTTAGGATAACCATATTATTATGTAGGTACCTAATATGGATCACCCATTTATTCATAATATCACGAAGTTAAGTTTTTATGTAATGGTTTTGAAATTTACTGGAAATCTGAAAATCATATGTTTTACGACAATGACAGAAAGAAAACCTGACATTGTCATTTTTGAATCATAAAAGAAGGTCTAAGCGTTTTTTTCCTTTTTGATACAAATGAGTTTGATATAAAAATGGCCGCTGGGATGATAAATTCCTGTGGATTCCGTCCAGTTCCATCATCAGATCAGTTCCATGGTACTATATTATTGTCACCAAAGTTACGCGCTTTCATTTGATACCCAACTCGGGTATATTTGCCCCATAGTCTGCCTGCCATATAGGTAGATCCCCTTTTGCACCCCCTATCTCCTTAACCCCCCAACCGATCCTGCTCATGTTCGAACTTAAAAAATTTATGGACCTCAACTACACGTATACCAAAAATCATTAAGATCAAAGCAACGGTACTCAAGTTATCGTCGAACAAACATACATAGATACATAGGTACAACCGACCGACCGTCTCGCCACTAGACCTCTCTCGCTACGCTCGTTCGGTCAATTAAAAAAAACCGCATCAAAATCCGTTGCGTAGTTTTAAAGATTTAAGCATACAAAGGGAAATAGGGACAGAGAAAGTGACTTTATTTTATAGTATGTAGTGAAGTGATGGTTACATATTTTTTAAAGGTACCCTTTTACTGTACGTCCGTCCGTCTGTGTGTGTGTCTGTGAGTCACCAGGCCGTTGACCATGATAAACTAGACAGTTGAAATTTTCACAGTATGATTTATTGCTGTTGCTTCTTATACTAAAAACAGAATATAATTGCACGGAACCCTTTAGGCCACTTTTTATAAACATTATTAGATTTTATTTCACTTTCGACTGACCGATCTTTAAGACGTTTAAACCTTCTTAAAATCGGGTAATTAAGAAGTGTAGAAGTGGTCACGTGCAAAAACAAAACGAATGTAACGTTATTAATATGACGTTATAAATCACTATCACTATCACTACATAGTATAAAACAAAGTCGCTTTTTCTGTCCCTATTTCCCTTTGTACGCTTAGATCTTTAAAACTACGCAACGGATTTTGATGCGGTTTTTTTAATAGATAGAGTGATTCAAAAGGAAAGTTTCTATGTGTAATATAGCATAATATAGCCGTGCGAAGCCGGGGCGGGTCGCTAGTATTTTATAAAAGAATATTGCTTATTCAATCTCAGTTAAGTTTATTGCTCTTTGGTTTTTAACATCAGTTGCGACAACACCGATTGTTTTCCAGCGACAATTTAAATATAATCACGTTTTTTTCATAGACTAAATTGTTTTTCTTTTGAATATTAATCAACGTTTTTTCAAAATAAAGATAATCGTACCAGTAAATTTTTAAACTACTTAACTACTCGCTAAGCAACAATCCAATAACCCCCGATAGAATAGAACCCCACAACCTTTATCGCAGCGAGCGGAAGTCCTCCCACCTCAAAGGTCGACAATTACCCGCGACAGAATAGAACCCCACACCTGATCAAGCAGTAATTGTTGACACAAGTGCGTCGCTTTGTCGCAACATTGCACGTGCCTTCTGTCTACTACCACTAGTACATACCACTTGACTTTGCTTGCACAGATGTTGTTTATAACCAAAGTATCTTACGTAACTTAAAAGGATTATAATATCAACTGTATGTATATTAAGTATATATTTACAAAAGAAAAGTATATAAGTAGTATATCCGTTGTCTAGCACCCATAACACAAGTCTAGTTACTTAGCTTGGGGCTAGATGGCGATGTGTGGAATGTCCTGCAATATTTATTTATTATTATTTATTTTATTTAACTAGCGACCCGCCCCGGCTTCGCACGGCTATATTATGTGATTGTATTATACATATAAACCTTACTCTTGAATCACTCTATCTATTTAAAAAAACCGCATCAAAATCCGTTGTGTAGTTTTAAACATTTAAGCATACATAGGGATATAGGGACAGAGAAAGCGACTTTGTTTTATACTATTCTAGTGATAGTGAGAGTGATGACATTTTTGGGGTCAAAAATTTTACATGTTACAAAACGTTAAACGAAAAATCGTAAGAGAAACTAATCCCTCACATGTTTTATACATGGGATTAAAGAGTCTGCCCCCTTTAGTCGGCCATTTTTTTTATTTTTTTTGCGAATAGCTAGTGGTGCAGAGTATATGGCAAAAAAAATCCCGCCAGATGAAAAGATATGGGAGAAACGAATCTCCCATACCTAAATGAAAAAAAATAGAGAAAAGAAAAGAAAAATAGGTTTTATTTTCGTTACGGAATTTCTTGATTCAGTCGCCGCGCTCAAAGCCCGCGATAAAAACTATGCAATCGCGGGCTTTGAGTGCGACGACCGAATCAAGAAATTCCGTACCGAAAATAAAACCTAACACAACTCACTCCGCCTACCATGTAGCTCGGTCGAGCGTTCGCTTAACGTGTATGTATATGGTACGACTGTACGAAGCTCGCACGATGCAATAGCTTTACCGCGGCAGTCCCTAAGTGCCACACGTTTTTTTATTTCGTTCCGAGCCTTAAATTGCAACAAAACGATAATTAATAAGTTTATTTTAGTCTAATTGAGTTTTAAGTGGTTGTGAATAAAATTAATTATTGTTTCGCAAAATAACGTGACATTTTGATTTAGAACTGGGTCTTTAAAAAAATTCAAAAAAAACTAACATGGCGCACCGGATGTTCGTCATCACCTTTTTAAACGAATATTTTGCATGCAATTAATTAACAATTTTTACACGAACTTGACATTTCTAATGGCTACAAAAATAATTTCTTTTTACAAAGAACAGCCTGCATTGTTTTTAAAAGATTTATATTTGTTTTTTAAATTAATTAATCCAATAATGAACAACTTTTAATTGAAAGTATTTGCCCTAATTTCGAATCAGATGTGAGAAATTCGCCGCCCATCAGTTTTCACGAAGCTAGGCGGGCGGATTCCCGCCCTCCGCCAGCCAGCCAGTTTAATTCCAAACGTGAAACGGAACGCACGCATTTCTCGCGCGCCAAATTGAGAACAAAACATCGCGTTCCTAATTCAAATTGTACTACCAAAGAGTTTTGCGTTCGAAATTATTTTAAAGAGTTTTTACGTTGTGTTTAATTTTTACTTTTATGATAAAAAAACTTTATTATTTTGTTCTAAATTCAAAAAGAAACAAAGAGTTTGCATTGTGTTTTAAATATTTTGTTAAAAAAGTTATCTTTCATTTAAATTCTTTATTCAAAATTCTACAAAAAGTTTTGACGTTGCGTTTAGTTTTTTGTCTGAAAGAAGTTATTAATATTTTTTGTTTGCTGTTCGTTTTGGTAATTTATAGTGTTTAGTGAGAGGAAAAGCTGTTAGCTGTCCGTCCGTCTGTCAGTCACAACACAGAGGTAAGACATAAACAAAACTTAATATTACGATAGACAGTTAAAAGCAATTTTCAAAAGCAACATTTGATGTTAAAATTTCCAAGTTTTATTATTTTATAAGTTGCAATTTTTATCAGTAAGTTCCTCTTACAGTATCCCGAAAAGCCTTGATCAGTTGAAAAAATGTATATATTTCGCTTTAATAATTTAAATTGTCGCATAAAAACAGTTGGTGACGGCATTATATTTTAAACCATGACAATGCATTCCGTGAAAGTTTCCTGTAAAATGTACTGCAGGTTAAAATCGGCTACTCTGCGTTTCGTTTCTTGTAATAGAAAATTGATTTTGCAAAGCTAGGTATTTTAAAACAAATTGTACAATTATTGAATTTTAACCACATCTAACGTATTTTGTTGTTATAAACTAAAGTTTGAAGTTGCCTGCACTTTTAAACCTAGAACTCTAGAACCTTCTGATGGTAATTACTCTCTATATGTTTTGTAAAAGTATTTTATCTCTATTTGAGTAAAGATCGACTTTATTAGATGTAATAAATTATCGATAATTGTTTATCATTATGACTTTAATTGCGTTTTGTTAACACGTTTTTTTTAAATACCTAATATTATCATTTCTTTAGTAATATTAGTTACATAGACTATGTTCTAACTGCGACTTCGTCTGTTTAGGAGTTGTTCGTGAAGGATGTCTACGTCGAAATAGCTATTATATTATTTGTCTGTTAGTAGGTATGCCATAGTTCGTTCCGTTCTTTTGGTATTAGCTATGTGTCATCACATCGGTCAGTCTGGACTTTTTATTTTTGAATTTTATTTTTGACGTGATAACGTTTTATAAATTGGTGAACACCTGCAATCTCAAAAAAGTGTGACGTCACGCGTCGTTACTGGAACGCCTCATGTTATTGACAAGGTAACTATAGCAACGTTTTATCGTTGCCATGGTTACCATCAATGTTTTCTTATGACGTTATCACGTAAAATTATCGTCCGTAAACCGACTTTACAGACAACCATTTTTTTGACTAGCTTTTGCCCGCGATTTCGTCTGCGTCGAAGTCGAAAGAATGTTCATGCAAAATTTGAAGTAGATTGGAATTTGAAAATCACGTTGTCCCAGTTTGGATAAATTATAGTATCCTTCAACTAGCAGACCGACATACATATACCTACAGGGTGTCCGGTAATTAATGGATAAGCGGGCACTTACGGATAGAGGACACTGGCCCGGATCAGGAAAATAATAAATAAATAATAATAAATAAATAAATATTGCAGGACACATCGCCATCACCATCAAATGAAAGTTATGTTCTATGAAATTCTCTCGGTTTCCGAGATATCCGTCATTTAAAAAAAAAAAAAAATTTAACTCCTTTCTCTATGTTTTTTGATGCCAAAACTACAAATGCAGAAATTATTCCAATTTGTTTTTTTGATAGTATTCCAGGATAAATGTGCTACCGAATTCAAACAATTGTTTTTATGACACATCGAAAGTTTTATTTTAAACTACGATACTCAAACTTCATGATTTTTTAATTATTTAACTTATTTAACTTTCATTTTTCTTATCCGGCACAGTGTCCTCTATCCGTAGGTGCCCGCTTATCCATTCAATACCGGACACGCTGTATGAGGTCGATTCATACATTATGGCGCCATCAATATTGCCCTCTCTTTTCACTGTAATTAGTATATCTCTACCCGTATATACAATTCCATTGAAGATTGTTAACACCCGCATTAGGCCGCGACTGGCAACTCTAAGGGTACCTAAGTGTACCAGTTGACGACACCTCGGCCTTTATTGGTGGATGGACGGACAAATACGGGACGATGCGGGCCGTTATTGACGCTCGACGCCTTACCTTAGTACGTTACGTACGTAGCTTGAGATATTTATGACAAGTAATATGAATAAGTAGGTATTCTACTAAAGTACCTATTGATAGATAGATAAGCACTTTATTGTCCATAGAAATAAAACATAAACAAAATACGCCCGTCTGTCTGTCCGTCTGATATTTATTTTGCGGGCAGCTTCAACCTGTTACTTTAGTGTTACAGTGATGCGGGCGCATCCAAAAATTTCACTCACGCAGCTTCAACCCGTTTTACTTTTGTTTTACGCAGATGCAACATGTGACATTTGTGTTACAGTGATACGCGTGCATCTCAAAATTTCGCTCTCATAATTTTTTCATAACGCGCCTAAAAAAAGTATAAGTAAGTTCAAAAATACATAAAAAACAAACTAAAAACAGAAAACTAAAATAAAGGATCTATACTGATCTAAGACTGTATTTGGAAGCAAATACAAAAACCCGGCCAAGCACGAAGAGTTCCATGTTGTATGTGAGTCCCATATAAATATTTTTTTTTAAATGTGTTTAGTACTTTTTGTTATAGCTGCAACAGAACTTCATCTTTCTGTCAAAAATTGCTGTCTAGCTATGACTGTTCATGACATACAGCCTGGTGACAGACAGACAGTGGAGTCTTAGTAAAAGCACATGAGTAGAGATGACCAGAGGCTAAGGTTGTTCGGAGCTGTCAAAATGAATACGTAATTGTGACGTAATCATGTAGGGTTGGCACAGGTGGATTATATTAAATAAAAAAAACTTGAGAGGTGTCAAGGCACACCCGGATAGAACGAAGTTCCTTTCGATTAATTAGTTAAGGAGTTGTAATAAATTAATGTTTTTCGTTTTTTATATTTTTTTTATCTACTTTTTTTTGTAAATAATCACCACACACCACACTGTTCAATGCGAAATAGAAAGACGAAACGAAAATAACTGGCTTTCTTTCTATGCAAAACGTGTCGTTACATCTTTTGGTCTTAACTTTTTCCGTCTCTTTTTTCGCAACGCAAGATAAGCTCCAAAAAAAAATGTGTAAACTAAGTATCAGTGTCTTTTATTATGGGCGTTTATTTTAACGCGGTAACAATGTAATCTGAATTGATGATTAATCTATACTTACTAATATTATAAAGCTGAAGAGTTTGTTTGTTTGAACTAAGGAACTATTGGTTCGAAATGAAAAAATATTTTTGTGTTGGTCAGTCCATTTTTCTAGAAGGCTACTTTTTATTTTGATATTTCCACGGGATCGAGACTTACGCGAGTAAAACCGCGGGGTGCAGCTAGTAGATAAATAAATGAATGATGATCATAATACCTAAATCAGAAATTTTTATGGCTTACCGGGAAACTTTGATGTCACAGAATTGAACGTTAAATAGATAAACGTTGACATACTAGAATTCACAAGTAGTATGCTATACATACCTACATATAACTATGCTTTCCGTCGTGTCTAGTCACTATAACACAAGCCTAGTTGCTTAGGCTGGAGCGCTCACTCACTAAATCGTTTCCATTCTTCCTCCCTCCCTCTCTATAAAAGAAAATCTTCTATCCGTGGTCTAGTCACGATAGCACAAGCCTAGCTGCTTAGGTTGGGTTAGTTCACTTTTCCCCATTGATTTTCCCCATCAATGGGGATTTGTGAACTTTTAGTTCACTTTTCCCCATTACTTGCTGATTCCGAGTATAATGGGGAAAAGTGAACAAGAAGTTCAAAAATCCCCATCGGTTTATAAATTTATTTTAAAATGGGGATTTGTGAACAAAAAATTCACAAATCCTCATCAGTTTAAAACTTTTACTTCAAAATGGGAATTTGTCAACAAAAAATTCGAAATCCCCATCAGCTCAAAAGAAATAAAAGGCTATGATAGAGATTTTTGTGGACGTACACAAATCGCCATCAATTTGACAGAGTTTGTTCATAACGGAGGTTGGTGGACGGAACAAAAGTAACAAATATTTTTCATTACTCATACTCCGAAAGTAGGTCTAAATATGCCTGAAGAGCGTGTAGAAAATAAAATTTACCATAAACAGCTGTCATGTCAAATTATGGCTTCGCACGACTTGTGCAATCTGCATGTAGCCAGTATCAGTATCATTACGCATTAGGAACTTCAAAAACCTAACCTCCTTGCTTTTTTTTTACACCAAAGAATAATAATTATGGCTTGGCACGGCTCATGCATAGGCACTGCCAGAGTTTAGTACTTAGTAACTTTTTTCTCAGTAATCAAATTCAAGTAGGTACCTATATTTAGTTCAAGATATCTTATTTAAACCTCTTTGGTCCCAACCTTGTAAGAGGATCAGGTAGTATGGACACATGAGTCTACCTACTCATGTGGTATGGAGTCTCATAGTCTCATTCACTCTCGTTGTTATGAAGAATTTTATGTATTATTCGTAATGAAAACTCACACACTCAATTCCCACTCAGTAAAGGTACATATTTAATATTTATAACTATTAAATCTGTCGCGTCTAGTCACTATAACACAAGCCTAGTTGCTTAGACTGGAGCACACGCTCACTCACTCACTCAATCGTTCCCACCCTTCCTTCGAAAGAAAGAAAATTATTTAAGTCTTCTATTTCGTCACTCGTCACCATAACACAAGAATGGTCCACACTCACTCCCTCCCTACTTAAGACCAAATTAATAACACTATATTTTATTAAACAATATGAAACAAACATGCGACGCGTGATGTTTACCGCTCGCATGCGAGTGTGACAGCCTTGAACTTGGGCACTGGCCGAGCCAGTATAGACCGGTTTCTCTCCGTACATGATGTGCCGCCAGTGCTCACGCACACACGCGCGTCAAGCTTGTAGTAGTGGACTTGTCATAGAGCCTTGTATGACACATTAGTCTCTGGTTGTATTATTTACTCATGTGGTAAAAGGGTCTCGTTTTTACAATTTGGGTACGGAACCCTAAAAACTAATAACTTTAAAGTAATTTAACGGTATTACGAATAGGACTCAGGAACAGGGGCGGTATTCTTGAACCGTTCGAAATTAATCCTGAAGTCGTATACGAAAAGTGGTGTACGAATTGCTTTCTAATGCATTTTATTATGTGGATTTTCGAATCGTTCGAAATCGATGTTGCCACTCAATTCAAATAAATTGACTTCTTTTGAAGGTCTCTGCCCACTACACCGTAATATACTATGACCGTAATAGGACACTTGGGCAGAGACCTTTATGTCAATTTTGCCGTTTCTGTCAAAACGTAGTGATTTTATTTTCTGTGGTGATTATGTCCATTTTGAATAGTAGAAATCAAAAAACGAATGGTTAAACCACTCGTTAGACGGCCTTTCAAAAGTATTGATTTAATTTTAAGGGCTTCGTATGCGAAACTCGCGCTTTTGTATACGTCCAGGGCCAAAAATTATGTAAGGCAACTTGAAGGATCTCACGTGTAACACGGTCAAATATTTTAATAAATAAATTAAAATGCAGGACATTCCACACAACGCCATCTAGCCCCAAGCTAAGTATCTACACTTGTGTTATGGGTGCTAGACCACGGATATACTATTTATATAATTTTCTTTTGTAAATATATACTTATAATACATAGAAACAACCAGACCACAGACAAATATCTAAGCATAAAATTAAATACATGTCTGAGGCGGGAATCGAACCCGCAACCCTATGTTTGGCAGTACGGCATGGTGACCATTGTGCCAACTGGGCCGTCTTAATCCGTCACTACAACAACTTCCGTTAGTGACTTTTGTATCCTTTGTTACGTCACGTCGCTGTAGGACAGCTGTAGGACATAGCATGTTGCAATGAAGACCGGCCAAAAGTGCTGACTCGCTATGACCTCGATCGCAGTAGCCGCGTGCCGTCATATTTCAGCATTCCTATACCTAACATCGAATAGGTCTCACCTTACGTTAATTATTTATATGTAATAATGTAAGATATTTTAAGTTTTAACTCAATAAATGAGTTATGAATAATTTCTCGGTTTCCTTTCGATCCTCCGACTGCCGCTAACGTAATTCCTTAGAAATCTATTTTGTTCACGCTAATTATGTAGTAGTAGGTATATCGCGATCGACATCATCAAAGTGTTACATAATGAGAGCCCTTTTTGAACAGAAGCCTCTAACGACGCGACGCCCACCTGCGCCCCGCCACGGCTCGCAGGTGCTCCGGATATATTGTAGTTTCCAATATCGACGGTAGAAGGTAGTTCCGGCTGTTGTAAACTGATTGATTATAGGGAAATCGAGTTTTCTCGCCTTTTGTTGATATACATTCATATAATGGGTATACTTAGGTAGGTACAGTAACGGTCACAAGTAGATTTTTTATTAAAGGATTTTAAACTGGATAATCTGGATATTATCAATATACTTATTATGATTTATAACTACCACAATTATTGTGGTAGTTATAAATGATAATATTATTATACATTACTTTCACAATTAAAATTATTATTTATGATTGTTTTGTTTTATGTTTTCGATAATTAAATGCTGTTTTAAGCACCATTTTCACGAAAAAATAAAAAACATAAGTAATTAAATATCCTGTTTCAAATTAATGTGCTTAGTAGTTTTTTATTGTTTTAAAATAAGTGTAAATCGCAAAAATTAAAAAAAAAACATATTTACTGAGTACCTAAAGTATTATTAAATGTTACTTGAATGTCCGTGAAACTTATTTTTCTTTGTAAGTACTTAACTTTCTTTTTGGAACGAAAGTTCCTTATCGCGCGTTGCGAAAGGGGGCTAGACAGAAAAAATTAAGACCAAAAGTTGTAACGACACTTTTTGCATAGAAAGCAAACCAGTTATTTTCGTTTCGTCTTTCTATTTCGCATTGAACAGTGTGGTGTCGCGACGAAAAAAAAAAAAAAAAATTTTATTTTTCTATTTTTTTTTTATTTTTTTTACTTGTCGTCCGACAAATAGTCGTCCGACATTTGTCGTCCAACAAATAGTCGTCCGACATTTGTCGTCCGTCAATAGTCGTCCGTTAAAAATACCATATGTACGTCTTAATACACTCACAGCCAAATTAAAAAACTGTATATCTGTGTAAAATCTCATCTGTCGCGAGAAAATCTGTCGTCTGTCGCGAGAACGGCTGAAAATGCTCACCCACAAAAGTGCCCAACGCGCCATAAGAAGTTTTCACTTCAAAAAATTTACAATTCCTTCAGTAATTAATCGAAAGGAAATTCGTTCCATCCGGGTGTCCCTTGACACCGCTCAAGGTTTTTTTAAAATGACCGAGCTAGAAATTGAAATGCAACGTATTTTATAATCTACAAAAACCCTAATCAGACCATGAAACTATTCTAAATTCAAGTGGATAGACAGACGCCTAGAGAAATTATTAAAATATTTCCGACAAATAAACAAATTAATAAAAAGAGCCAATCACAGGTTTTTACGAGTAGAATATAAGTACCTAAAAAATATCTAACCAAATACGAAGACAGCTTATTGAAACAAAACAAAAATAAAATCCTAACAAATAATTAAAATGAAATCAATTACATCAAAAACCCGTAAAACCTAATATAATAAAACATGAAACAGTGTGCTAACTGTCCACCTGCGGACACAGGTGTAGCCTGTAGACACAACATTAGCTAACTATACCTACTTTAGTTCAACTATTGGTTAGATAAAGCCGTGTTTACACTCTACGAGTTTACTCGGACGAGTTAACTCGGATGGTACTCGGATAGTATGGTTTTTATTTTTAGACTAGCGACCCGCCCCGGCGATATTATGCATGTATTATATCTAAAAACCTTCCTCTTGAATCACTCTATCTATAAAAAAAAACCGCATCAAAATCCGTTGCGTAGTTTTAAAGATTTAAGCATACATACGCACGGACGTGTGTTTAGGCATTTTGATCGAGCGATGGCCGCCGTGGAAAACCACTCGGGCAGTGGTCGCTTGATTAATTTGTCTACACGGTAGGTACGTGAAATTTTTTTTTTTTTTTTTTTTCTAGTTTTTAATTATTTTATTCTATTAATGCCTACTAACATAGTTTTCGTAAGTTTTTGTACTAACAACATATGGACTGTAAATTGTCTGAAATAAATGATTTTGAATTGAATTGAATTGAATTGAATACATAGGGATTAGGGACATAGGGACGGCGAAAAGTGACTTTATTTTATACTATGTAGTGATAGTGACTCCTGTAAAATGAAACTAGTGATAAAAAACATTAGTAATTCCATTATGAAACTTTTAATGATACTAGTGGCAACGAAGCCTTTATTATTACGTTTATAACACACAAATAAATAGGAAGTCGACTAAACGGTTCAAGCATTATGAATCTACTACGACAGAATGAACCAAGTTTTGTCATTTTATTATGTAAATAGATTTAAAATATTACAGTAAAATACATGATGACGACATCGGTGTCGCATATCAGCTTGAAAGCCAATTCTAGTAAATAATATTGTTAAAATTACATTGCAATATCATTCCGACTGCATTTCGATTACAAAAGATACCTTTAAAGTCAGTTTTTTTTACAAAAAGCTATTTTTGTGAAAAAAACTGAGTGAAAAAATTTACAATGTTATTTACGAGAATTGGCCTTCTGGTCTGATGAAAGAAAGGAGATGGCAAAATTAGGTCGTGTAGTTCTATTGCACATTCCCCGAAAAACAGTAACCCATCATATAAACTGCAGTCTTTACTATCACTATCACTACATAGTATAAAACAAAGTCGGTTTCTCTGTCCCTATGTGCCTATATCCCTTTGTATGCTTAAATCTTTAAAACTACGCAACAGATTTTGATGCGGTTTTTTTTAATAGATAGAGTGATTCAAGAGGAAGGTTTAACATGCATAATATAGCCGTGCGAAGCCGGGGCGGGTCGCTAGTAGTACACAATATAGCTTCCTAACTCGGTTGGAACTTATAAGAGTCAACTCGTATGATGTAATCCTGGCTTAATAAAATGTAGGACACCTTGTCTAGGATCGAACACCTGGCCAATACGTACTTAACTTTAGTATCTAGGTAACTCTTACTTTATTGGTTATACACAGTGTATAAACCTTTTTGCAAATTAACTTTGTTTTACCTGGGTACCTATTTAGGGCCCGCCGCAGTTTTATACATACCTATTACTAATATTACCTTGTAAAAATCTATCACTAAAAACCTCATTAAATTAACCTTCCCATGGTCTTGTAATAAGGAGGAAAGATTTTGATGTGAAATATCTATAGCCGCACGTAAAACCGATTTCTGGCGTGGCGACGCACGCTATAAAGAAAATCCTTAGGAAGACAGATTTTGATGAAACTTGTTGAAATAACTTATGCTTCATGTGTTTCACATGCAATTGAAACCGCGGGTCGCTGCGAGTTAATTATATTCTGTGGCTAGAATAGAATAGTAACATATGAAAAATATCTACTAATATTATAATTGTGAAAGTTTGTGTATGTGTATGTATGTTTGTTACTCCTTCACGCAAAAACTACTGGACCGATTGCGATGAAACTCGGTATATAGATAGCTGGAGACCTGGATTAACATATAGACTACTTTTTATTCCGATATTACCACAGGATCGAGACTTACGCGGGTGAAACCTAAAGCTAGTAGTTTCATAAGTAAAAGACATAAAAATTGACAAGGACCGAGAAGAAAGCACAGTGGACTTACATACCAGAGACACGCGACCTAGAGTACCGACCGCACGCGCGTGTGTGCGCCTGCACATGTCAAAAGTGAATGTTTACACAGACGACGGCGGCGCACGCTCCCGTCCAACGACGCATGCGCGCAAAGTTTGTACAAGTGGTGGGCTTTCTGTCGGCGTAACGTGACACCTTGAGATCTAGTTCTTGTTTCAAATTGGAACAAAAACTGTTGATGGATTACGTTTGGTAGTTTCTAGGTGTTCTGTAAATAAATAGGTCAGCGTTTGACCACTATCGTCACCAGCTGGTATATGACGATGCGGTCTAAGATGAAGCAGGTGCTTTTAGAAGATAAGGCTATTTTATCCTTTAACTTCTGATTCCAAGGGCTAGCGTTATTTTCCAGGGAGAACAAGTCTGCTGCAAGGTTGCCATGAATCATAAAATAAACACTTACTTGTCTCTTTATTGGGCAAAACGCCATTTCTCTAAGAATTTTTCATAGAAAATTGTAAGTTTTCCGTGTTCTTTGTTTCTAACTCAATGTGTCGTATCTTCTGAGGCACTTGTAACTAGACAAATACATTGCTTGTCACTAAAAAGAATAAACTATATTATTTATATATATTGAGTAATAGCAGCATTCCGCGTAACTCTCGATCCTGTGGGAATATCGGGATAAAAAGTAACATAAATTATTTCCAGTGAATCAATGTATCCTCATACCAAGTTTCATCAAAATCGGTTCAGTAGTTTCGGAGTCTATTCAATTCAAACAAACCATTAAAAATTTCTCATCTTTATAATAATAGACAAAGAGTCTCGACACCACAAGCTCGCTGGATGGCTGGCTCAAGGGTCAGATTCAGAAGGTAGTCTTCCTGGCTACCTTACGAATCGTAAGGTTCCTCTCTCTGCAGACGTACCCATCGGTAGCCTGGACCCCTCACTACTAACGGTCTTCTAGGCTTAGGTTTCTAAGTTTTATACAAAATGTATCGGTACTTACTTACATTGTTTTGAAGCTATGTTTTAATTAAATTTAGGTACACATAAGAGTTTTGTTCAAAAGTTTTTTAATGTTATGTAAAATTTGTTTAATGGAAGTAAGTATATTAGTGAATAATATTTACAAAAATAAAATGTCAGTATCAAAAAATGTCAAATCCCAAAAAAATGCTCAACGCCAATTTCATACGTCATTGCTGAACGTACAGACGGATTTTTTTTGTATTTGCAGAACATTCATGGACCTACAATTTTTATGTTAGTCTATGGTAAGGATATCCAAAATAAGTACTTAATCCAAGAGCTTAGAAACTCCTCATCATAGAGAAACTTTGAATGCTTGAAGACTAAAATCCACTGTAAAAAGCTATCGATGAATCTTTTTGCACTTTTACATGTCCACTTTATTTTATTTGGAATACAAACAGTTATAAATATTCTGCTTACAAAACTAAAAAAGTGGCTAAGAACCATTTATTCCTTGATTCTCAAAAAGATTTTTAGAACCCAGATTATCAATTGGTGTCTTTGCACCCATATATATATGCACTTTATTCCATGATAAAAAATTTACTGACTGCAGTCAGTCATGGATCAGTTTACATCAACTCACAGCATAAACTGGTGGTCCTAGAGATATGCTTGGAGGTGTTCCTTGTGAAGTGTAAACATAATGGCGGATCCACATACTTCGCGGAGCTTCACGAGCTCCGCGAAGAGGCGCGAACGTGAACGTGGATGGTTTTCGCGGGGTTCACGTGCGTTCGCGCTTGTTCTCCGATCATAGTCGGATATGTACTCTGCTTCACGGCATGAACTCGCGCGTGAATTCACGGCGTGTATGTGGAGTCGCCATTACACCTTAGACGTGAAACACCACCTTGACGCAAAACGCATAACTCGCAAAATACCACTTACGCAAAATACCAACTTAAAAGCTGAAGAGTTTGTTTGTTTAAACGCGCTAACCTCAGGAAGTACTGGTTCGAATTAAAAACATATTTTTGTGTTGGATAGTCTATTTATTGAGGACTACTTTTCATTTTGATATTCGCACGGGATCGGGAGTTACGCGGGTGAAACCGCGGACCGCAGCTAGTACCAACTAAGCACAACACCAAAGCCTGCGACTTACGAAAGGGTTTCCTAAAAGGGTGATAATGGCGGCAATTATTTCAATATCTTATGTATCCGCTAAAAGACCGAATAACAAATCAGAGATGTATCATATTTTGTAGAAACATATGTCTTGGCAGCCATCACCATCTCTCACATCTCAATATAAACGACCAGGTGCATCCAGCCGGTCGCGGTGTTGAGGGGCTTTACTAACTACTCAACACTCTGTGGCTAATGCATCATACTTCGTTGATACGATCAAACTGTTCCTTTACTATACTCCATTCACTAATCTTGGAGTGAAATGACATTTAAAATGTAAAAAAATGGTTGTCTGTAAAGGACGATAACAGTACTTAGTAGTACTTGGTAGGGATGGTTACTTGCCAATTAGGTATACGCATGACGTCACACTTTTTTGTGAATGTAGATGTGAATCGATTTATAAGACGTTATCACGTCAAGAGATTTTTACCCGCGACAGGACAGAGGTATGGAAATCTCAAACTCTCACTCAAATGTTCCTATTTATCTCCAAAACGGATGACCCGATCAAGATAAGGTTTTAAGAGGAAAGGGTACCGGGGTCTTTCTCCCATACAAACTATTACAAACGTAGGCGACTGTTTTCTCCCAGGATAATGACACTAGAGCAAATATTTTTGGTGCATAAAACTTATGACTGCCATGACCATGCCCCTATTTTTTGTTTTTTTTTATTTTTATTTCTATTTCTATGATATAATTAGAAAATGAAAAAATCCAAAACATAGGGGCATAGTCATGGCAGTTATAGGTTTTATGGCACAAAAATATTTGTGCTAGTGTCATTATCCAGGGAGGAAACAGTCGACTACGTTTGTATGGAGAGCGTGCAGGTACCCTTTCACCTTAAGCGAAATGTTTGTAATTATTCTGCTGTTCGTGCCTTTTAGTAGCCATGGGTCTAAAATAACTATTTTCAAACCCACCCAACGTGTCTGAAAAGAGTTGATAAAATAACAGTTCCGTTTCAGGGCCAAAATCAACTATTTTCAAACCCATCCAACGGGTCTGAAAAGATTTGATTTTCGCCCTGAAACGGAACTGTTGTTTTGGCTCTGAGATGTGACTTTTAGTGTTGACTGAACCACTGTGATGAAAGGATTAGTCATGCTACTCCATAGAGGAATGATAAAAGGTCGAAGCGCTACTCCAAATACCCTCTTTTTCGAGTAAATTTTGGAATGAAGTTTACTATATTATACTTACTGGCTTTATGCAAAACTTGTTCATAGCCATAACTTAAAAACAAAAATGTATAGGTAAACATGAATGTGTCGAAGCTGGGTCGTTAAGTGGAGATAAAACTGCCCCTATGTCCGTGACGCGTTGGCTATCACCGCACGCCGCACGCGCGGGATGCGGGCCCGGGAGACGTACCGATCGCAACAAAAAATGTTGCAATAAAAAAATAAATATCTGTATAATATAGTCCCAAGCTAAGTAACTACACTTGTGTTATGGGTGCTAGACAACGGATATACTACTTATATTTTTGTAAATATATACTTATCACTACATAGTATAAAATAAAGTCACTTTTCGCCGTCCTATTTCCCTTTGTATGCTTAGATCTTTAAAACTACGCAACGGATTTTGATGCGGTTTTTTAATTTATTTATTTATTTATTTATAATACAATTACTCATTGCACTCACAGTATACACCAAAACGTGCAAAGAGTCATTAAGTAGGTACATTATTGAATAGAACTTAAGTAACAAACAAACATATTAAGAAAACTATAGCAAATATTATAAAACTCATTAACATTATTATTAAAGATGTCGGCATCAGGTTGTTGACTAATAAGCTCATTGAGTAGAATAAGAGCTTGCTTGGTAGGAGCATACCGCGCTGTGATGGTTCTAGAGGACGGAGGGTTGAACAAGCGTCGCGTACGTAACTTTACCAGATTTTCCGGTGTAAATAGGGAACAACGAGCCAGACAGGTGGGATTGTCAACTTTATTATGAAACAATCGATAGTAATGACTCAACAAATCCCACTTCCGCCTCAGTTCTAAAAAGTCCATGCCAGTCATACCTAAAACAAACGGCGAAGGATACATGTATGGGTAATATACATACAACTTCTTAAATAGATATCGTGCGAATTTTTTTTGAATTTTTTCTATCATATCCCTGTATTTATGCTCGTGAGGATCCCATACAATCGAATTATATTCAAGAATACTCCTAACAAACGCATAATACAGAGACAGTATCACGGCTTCATTGGTAAACCGAGAAGACTGCCTCATTACAAAACCGAGAGATTTATATGCTCGAGCACATGCCACCGTAATATGCGTATTGAAAGTCAATTCGGGGTCAAGAATGAGACCTAGGTCGCGTATCTGTGTGACACGTTCCAGAGGGACACCGTGCATGTTGTAGGGATACACGCATGGAGATTGCGACCTAGTAAAAGTCATCGTTTTACACTTGTTAATGTTGAATTCTAACTTATTTGTCTCACTCCATGCGCATACGCTATCGATATCCCTCTGCAACGCCTCACAGTCCACAAGATCTCCTATACTCATTATCAACTTCAGATCATCCGCGAACATTAAACACGTAGCTGATAACACCACCTCCGGCAAACCGTTGATCATTATTAAAAATTGAGTGGGACCTAGGGTACTTCCCTGGCTCACCCCTGATCTAGTAGCATAAGTATCAGACCTATGCCCCTGAAACTGCACATATTGTAGTCTGTTTGCAAAGTAGCTGGCAAACAGCTGTAAAAGTTTAGGTGTGAAACCGATCTCTGAAAATTTTTTTAGCAACACATCGTTATGGACGCGGTCAAAAGCTTTTTTGAAATCGAAATAGGCCGCGTCGACTTGTTTTTTCTGATCCATTCCAGCGGCAGTATAATCTACAAAGTTTATGTGATTAGTAGCCGTAGACCTACCTGCTCTAAACCCATGCTGAGCATCACTAAGATGAGGGGTGATTTGTCTAACTATGTGACGATTAATAATAGACTCGAATATTTTGCCAAACGTAGATAAAACAGCTATCGGCCTATAGTTCTCAACCAGATGTCTTTGGCCATCCTTGGGTATCGGAATGACCCTCGATAGCTTCCATTTTGAAGGATATGTTACATTATTTAAGGCAAGGTTGAATATATACAAGAGCGGACTTTTCAACACCGCACAACAATCCTTCAAAATGAAAGCCGGAACACCATCCGGACCCACCGCCGAATGTGACTTTAACCGTCGAACAGCATACAACAGATCACGATAATCTATATTATCCACATGTATACGGGGCGAACATAGGGAACTACTCATCTCTCGGTCTACACATTCAGGTGATAGAACCGGGTCATCCTCCAGAAACACAGATTGAAAGTACTGCGCAAACGCATTAGCGGCATCCCTACCTATAACTTTGTTACCATTGAACTCAAATTCATCGCACGATTTTCTCGATGATTGCTGATCTTTAATAAACTTCCAAAATGTTTTCGGATTACTTTTAATCTCCACTTCGGCCTTCCTAATATGACTGTCATAAGACGATTCAATTAATTCCTTAACACGCTGCCTATAAAACTTAAACATCTCCTTATTAAACTCCTTACCTTCTGATTTAAATTTTTTTAAATGAAAATATTTTAGTTTAATATTTTTTATTGTTTCTGATGTAAACCAGACCGGATACTGATAACGACCGTAATTATTGGGAGGTTTCTTACGCGGAACACAATTATTAAAACATGTACTTAACAAACTATAGAATACGTCTACAGCGTCATCTACTTTGTCGCATCGTAATACTTCATCCCATTGTAAAGAACCCAGAACTTCGTATAATAATTGAAAATTGGCCTTACGAAAGTTCCACTCGCATAACAGTGAGTCACTACCTCGGTCTCGGTCTGAGGTAGCAGGGTCGCACGGGAGGGGCGGGGGTGGGGGCGATAGCCGGCGCCGCTGCGGACGCGCACACCTCAGACTGACCAAGAGAGGCGGATGATACGCATCTATCGGGACCACGGGCTCAACCTCGCCGCTCACCTCAATATACTCGCTGTTCATATTAGTCAACACCAGATCTAACATACCGCCGTATTTATTTAGAATGTTGTTAAATTGTTTAAATTTACAGTAAGTACACAAACCATTATACTGTAATCTAACATTTTCGCTACATGAGTTTAAATTCAAATCGCCTATCAATAGTATATTACGTGTCGGATACCTTACAATTAAATTCTCAATAACAGTAAACGTTTTACCATAAGTGATATCTTTCGAGTGGGGGCGTATATACACAACACAAACAATAACCGTCTTAAATTTTAACGAAACAGAAGCCATAATCAATTCGATGTCGTCTGTGTAGCCATCGATGTTGCATATTAACCGCACAGGATAACAGTCTCGCACAGCCAACAGGACGCCTCCCCATCCGTGGTCGCGCGCGCGGTCTCGCCTAAGTACTGTGTACCCCGGCGGGAACAATTCTCCATCATGAACGCTACCAACTAGGAACGTTTCCGTAAAAGCGAATAAATCTGCTGATTCCGTCATTATGCTTTTCTTACATACATCCAATTTAGTGCGCAGACCTCTTACATTTTGATACATAAGAGTGTATATCTTATATCTAGATTTATTATTTCTCGGTGTGCTGCGATGGTTTTCGAAACCCACTACGCCAGGGTTTAATATGTACATCCTCAGCCCAGTGCTCCGGCGAGAGATAGACCTGAGTGTTCTTCGCCGGTACCGACAATTTAAAGGAGGTGTAGTCACCGCGGGGTTTCAAGGCCTCGACAGTACATATATCGTTTGGGCAAATTGTTCGGAGATGTATATTTACTTGCTCTGTTGTAGTACCAAGTTTTACATAATAAAGATGCAAATATGTCTTTCGTTCAGCTGCACATAACGTAGATAACCCCGGGTCGGCCGTCCCGCGAGTAATATTCGCAAGTGAACGTCGTGATTTTTTCTTATTAACCTCCTTCCAGTCATCCAAATTGACATTATTGTCATTGTTGTTATTGGGAGAACCGCATTCCACAGTCTCTGACGTCACAGCTGGACAGGGGGTACTAGGCGCGCTATGTGACGTAGCCGGAGCGGAGCAACCGGTTACGCCCGAGCCATCAGCTGGGACGGTCAGTGGTGTGAGAATCAGAGGCTGTCTCGCTTGCACTTTGCTTTGGCGTGCGATCGCAGCAGTCGAGCTTTTGGCGGCCGATGCCGAGACCGCCCGAAGGCGAGCAGCGCGCATTGGTCGCAGCGTCTTCATTTCCAGCGGTTTACCCTCCGACACACACAAATTACTCGCAGATAATTGTTTGTCACTATTGCCTATCAGCACTTTTATCATATTATTTTGTTCGATAATTAGCTTTTCGAGTGATGTAACTTTATTCTGCAGGACGAGCACAGTGTCTTTTAACTCGCGAATAGCACTTTCGTTTGATTTAGCTGACATTTTCGGATAAAATAAATTAAATCACGGAAGGATCAGAAAACACGTCTTCACTCTTCACCTCTTCACTCTTCACCTTAATAGATAGAGAGATTCAAGAGGAAGGTTTATATGTATAATACATGCATAATATAGCCGTGCGAAGCCGGGACGGGTCGCTAGTAATACATAAAAACAACCAGACCACAGATAAATTAAATATCTAAGCATAAATACTTGTCTGAGGCGGGAATTGAACCCGTAACCTTGCGTTTACGGCATGGTGACCATTGTGCTAACTGAGTGGTCACATTAACATGTTAATCTATATGGGAAAAAGATTTATGAAGGAAGCTCTTCTTTTTAGCATGTAGGGGAGCAGTTAGAAAGAATTTTGGGAAAATGAACCTATAAAGAGGTAAAGCTTTTAATAATAATAAAAAAAAATTATTTCAGGCTACGAAGGCCCCATAGATACATACCTTATAGACTAACATACATATTTTATAATATAAATTGAAAGTGTTAATAGATAACTTAAAACTATGTTAGTAGCACTTTCATGACACTGCACTTAAAACATTACTTACTTTTAAAGTTTGTAGTTCGTAACTATTATGTATTCTGCGTTTGTAGGAAATCAATATCACTTTTTAAACACACTGAAGCGAGTAAAATCACAGGGCAGCGAACAAAAATTTTACTTACTTGTGCAGAAATATGTATAGAGACTTACTTAGTGTGATAACGGAATCACACTAAGTAAGTTGTTAGTCTTCATTGTTTATACGTTCATCTTTTTTCTTCAACCATTTTGATGCAGCTAACATCACTATCACTATCACTACATAGTATAAAATAAAGTCACTTTTCGCCGTCTCTATGTCCCTTTGTATGCTTAGATCTTTACATTTAATAAGTACAAAATAAAAAAAAACAAGAAAAGAATTGGGTTGAACTTTTGTTGCTATCGGTACCAGGTGGTGCTGTATACGGGCGTACCGTCGCGTCGCTACGAACAGTCCTACCACGATAAACCTCTGCACAGATTATGGTAGCCTGGTACCTTCATTCTAGGGTTCTGTTTTTCATAAGGGTTTCGTGTTGCCATGGCAACGACAAACTTTTTTTTTAATGGCCAGTTTTGTTATTTTGAAGGCCTTGAACAACGAACCGATTCAAATACGTTTTTTTACAGTTTTGAATGAAGTTGGTAATTTTACATTCAAAAGATTCCATCAATTTCACTTAATAGTTTCATAATAGTGTGGTATCTTATAGACAGACGACTTAGTTAAGGTCGCAGGAAGTCGTTGGACGCAGCGACCGATCGCTCTTGAAGTCTTCGGGGGAGGCCTATGTTCAGCAGTGGACGTCTTGTTGCAGAATTGATGATGATATCTTAAGACTAATGTCTTGATGATGATGTCTTAATGTTTTAATGATGATGATATCTTAAGACTAATGTCTTAAGATATCATCATCAAATAAGATATCATCATCATTTTGTCGTTTTAGGGTTCCGTACCTCAAAAGTTTCTCGGTTTCTTCATACATTTTTAATATGGCGCCATCTAGCGGAGCAGTTGATGAATTATAAGATCACTTTCTTATCCATCTGTCTGTCCGTGTGTCACTACCGATTTTTTCGATAAACACGCGAGAAACGGAGATTTAAAAAAACAACATACAGACGAATTGAGAACCTCCTCCTTTTTTGAAGTCGGTTAAAAATAAGCACGATATAATTTAGCTAAAAATAATTTGATAATTATTATGACGTTGCTTTGTTACTAGCGATATAATGATAACTTTCTTTAAATTTTTCATTTAAAATTTTGCAATTTTGTACGGTCTACTTATGTTGATAATATTGGAAGTATTTGCTCAGGAATTATTAACATACTAGCTGCCCTCCGCGGTTTCACCCGCGTAACTCCCGATCCCGTGGGAATATCGGGATGTAAGCTATCTTATCTCTCAAGTTGGATCGAACTGCACATGGTGTGCGAATTTTATTATAATCGGTTAAGTGGTTTAGGAGTCTATTGAGGACAAACATTGTGACACGAGATTTATATATATTAAGATTTTCCTCCCTAGTGCCACTATTTATAATCTCGTCAGCCAACCGAACGTCACCCAGCTAATTAACGAGATAAATGAGAACCATATAACAGCCCTTATGCACTGGTTCATTGATAGGTGAAAATATGTTGGGTGTATGCGTGCGATATCGCATGCGGGATGTATCGCTAGTCGCGGCCGCTACAGTTACTGTCACGCGTACTGTCAGGTTTTAGGACGATATTTGCCTTTGAAATCTAATCTAATGATTAATACAGCGCAGCGGAACGACCCAGTTGTCACCATGCCGGACTGCCACAGGGTTGCGGGTTCGATTTCCGCCTCAGACATGTATTTTTGCTTAGATATTTGTCTGTGGTCTGGTTAATTGTTTCTATGTAATTTATGTATATATTTACAAAAGAAAAGTGTATGTAAGTAGTATACCTATCCGTTGTCTAGCACCCATAATACATTCATGATTGCCGTTCACAATAATTATTGTTTTCTGTTAGCAAAACATATTATACAGGGTTATTGGAAATTATACTAGCAAGCCGCTGAGGGCTACTTCTGTGCACCTAAACAAACAACTTTTGTTCTACGACTTTTGGAAATTCGAAAAAAAAATGAAAATTTTGAGGTTATGTAAATTCGAAAACAGCAGATTTTTTAAAACAAAGGTCATTCAGACTAAGAACAGTAGATGAAATTTAAAAAATAAGTAATATTTTATGGTAACTGACCTCTCCGTGTAAAAACAGCTGATTTTCAGGTAAACCTAACCTCAAATTTTCAAAAAAAATGATCGAATTTCCAAAAGTCGTAGAACAAAAGTTGTTTGTTAAGCTGCACAGAAGTAGCCCTCAACGGGTTGCTACTATAATTTTTAATAACCCTGTATTATTAAAATCTTAGATTCACATAGTCAACTTTATCTATAGTTGCTGTTTTTGTGAACTTTAGGTAAAGAAAAATTCAAAAATGTGTTAAGTGGTCAAAAACATAACTGTTCAAAAATAAGTCTGGCACAAAAGGCTTATATCATGACGTTATTTATAACTATTTACTTGTTATCTCGTTTGTAAGTAAATAACTTCATGTTTTAAAATGTTAGTAATAGTACATTGTTATCCTAGGTGTGAAAGTCACTCATTACAAGTCCCGAGACGGAGTTTGGCGCCCGAGCGTAGCGAATGAGTCTTTCACCCGAGGTAAACACTGTGCTTTTCATTACGAATAATACATAAAATTCTTCCTAACAACGAGAGTGAATGAGAGACTTCATACTACCTGATCCTCATACAAGGTTGGGATCAAAGAGGTTGTATACATGTAGTGTTATTCTTTGGTGTTACTTAAAGCAAGGAGGTTAGGTTATGAAGTTCCTAATGTATTAACGATACTGATACTGGCTATATGCACATTGCACGAGTCGTGCGAAGCCATAATTTGACGTGACAGCTGTCAGTGAAAGCGATTTTCCCTAGGGCTGGAAATTTTATTTTCTACACGCTCTTCACGCATCTTTAGACCTACTTTCGGAGTATGAGTAATGAAAACATTATTTAACTTTAGTTATTAAGTGACTTATGGAGGTGTTTTAGCCTGATTAGTCATTACTTAATTAGGATAACTACAATTAGACTATGTCTGAATTGTATAGGATTAGGTTTTTATATGATAAATAAAGATATTTTGAACACAAACCCATAATACAAGACTCGTTATTTAGCTTGGGGATAGATGTCGATATGTTGAATGTCCTGCGATATTTATTTATTATTTTGATGTGTAAAATGTCTAACACTTTTCAAGTACTTAATACATTAATCAGAATTTAAACTCTATCGTCACTCGATGGTAAGTGACCATGTAGTACGCGCGCCTAGAAGATATCTATTCACTCGCCACTTGAAGACCCCTAATTATACACATCAGGAATGACAGACTCAGACAACTGATTTCTTTAAAATCATTAAACACATCCGCCTCCAACACCTCGTTGTAAGTCGGTGAATCACGTTCCGTTGTACGCAACACGGACATTAGTGTAACATCTGTTAGGATCGATCTTAGTAACACGTGGAACGGAACGGCAATTACCCTATACCAAAGACTTACATTAAAATATTGTTTAATCTCTTTGGACTATAACGCCGCGAAAAACGAATGGTTATTTATATTATTTTTAACCCTGTGTTTAGCAGTCCGGCATGGTGACCATTGTGCCAACTGGGTCGTCAAAATAAAAAACAGCGCACTCCGGGAGTGCAGGCAGAAGTGAAAACTGTATATCTGTGTAAAATCTCATCTGTCGCGAGAACATACGCAAAAAGAGTTTTAGATGAAAAAAAAAAAATAGTCGGACGACAAATAGTCGTCCAACAAATAGTCGTCCGACATTGACGACCTCTGTGGCGCGTCGGGCGAACACCCGACTGCGACGCAGAAGGTTGCGGGTTCGATTCCCGCCGGGAACAAGTATTTATGCTGACCATAAATTCTTGTTTCTGGTTCTGGGTGTTTCCTATATGTATAATATGTATATATTTACAAAAAAAAAAGTATATAAGTAGTTTATCCGTTATCTGGCACCTATAACACAAGCATTAAGTTGCTTAGCTTGGGGCTGGATGGCGATGTGTAATATGTCCTGAAATATTTATGACATTTGTCGTCCAACAAATTGTCGTCCGACATTTGTCGTCCGTCAATAGTCGTCCGACAAATAGTCGTCCGACATTTGTCGTCCGTCAATAGTCGTCCGACATTTCTCGTCCGTCAATAATTATAGTCGTTCGTCCGTCAATAGTCGTCCGACATTTGTCGTCCGTCAATAGTCGTCCGACATTTGTCGTCCGTCAATAGTCGTCCGTTAAAAAATACCATATGTACGTCTTAATACACTCACAGCCAAATTAAAAACAGTAGGCCCAGGCATACATTTTCGCCGCGCCGTAGAGAGGGGATAGCTGTCTACTCTCCATCCGTCTTACGCTTTTTCGATCAGGTCACGTGTCCTGACGCAAGTTTAAGATTTTATACCCATTACAGAAAAAGTGCTCAACGCCGCTAAAGAAGTTTTCACTTCAAAAATACAAAACACCCCCAGATGTTCCTTAAATAGCTTGTACTATGGCGACTATCCCTCTCCCTTAAAATTCTTATAACAATAGACAGGGACAGTGGAAAGGATTCCAAAAAAAGTTGCTTTTGAATTTTCGAAAAATCCTTTATTAGTGCTCGGTTACGATCTAAAAAGAACCCTCATGCGAAGCTTCAGTAGCTCTTATAGTTTCAGAGATATATTTTCAAAATTCAATTACTTATTCACTCGGAATCACGAAAAAGTATGAAATCACATTGAAACGTCTTAAATACTAAGTCAGGATGTGCCTCTGCCATGTGCCTTTGGAACCCACCAATGAGAAGAAGGCACAAGAAACTCCTGGGGTTTTTTTTGTGATCATGCCTTACAAAGGTCAAGACTACAAATATCTGAAGATATTATTTGAAATGGAGCAATTAAAGTCACGGTACGACGAAGTATCATAGTACGCCTTACTGCACAGTTTATGCTTTATAAAAAAACTAGAAGCGCTTCGCGGTTTCACCCGCGTAACTCTAGATCCCGTAGGAATATCGAAATATAAAATAGCCTATAGCCTTCCTCGATAAATTGTAATAAAAATTATTTTAAATGGACTATGCAGCCATTTTCCATAGTCCAGCCATAGTTCATTTAGTTCGAATTGAAAAATTATTTTTCAATTCGAACCTTCCTGAGATTAGCGCGTTCAAACAAACAAACTCTTCAGCTTTATAATTTTATAGTATAGATTAAACTCGATAATGGACATGTCATATACATACATCTTTAGGTAATATGAATAGATATATCAATTTAGTCACCCCGAAAATACTCTACGTTTATTTTCTAAACTAGCGACCCGCCCCGGCATCGCACGGCTGTATTATGCATGTATTATATCTAAAAACCTTCCTCGTTAATTCCTCTATCTATTAAAAAAACCGCATCAAAATTCGTTGCGTAGCTTTAAAGATCTAAGCATACAAAGGGACATAGGGACGGCGAAAAGTGACTTTATTTTATACTATGTAGTGATGATTCATCATGAAATATCAAAGTAAACCACACAACTGAAGCGCTCGACGCAACCAAAAACAATTCTCAACATTGCGTCCTCCAACCTCAACCGCCCAACCAACCAACGAACGAACCTGGTAGTCTGCAAGTGACACAGTTTTTACTCTATTAAGGCATGTTCCAACATAACGAGCTGTCACAACCACCGGTGTGGCACGAAGCCGGCGCGCGCTGCGGCTACGAACTTTGATTAAAACCAATCATCTGAAGTTGGGACTCGGTGTCGAGTTAAGTTAGGCACGCAGGTGGGGGTTTAGGTAACTATATATTTTTTTCTTGATTTTATTTTTTGCGTACCAAATTCATGGTGACGCTGTAGCCAGTGTAGCCAACCCTACAGTTTTAACTGATGATCTACAGTTTTTTGGAAATTATCTCAGTTTTTAGTTTAGGCCTCGAAATCTACAGTTTTGTTGCTTAAGATGCTAGCGCCATCTATTTGTTTTGGAAAGACCTTTTTAAGCCGCTATAAATAAGATTCCTCAAAAATATCTGGTCACATTTCCTGAAGTGTTGCAATACTAGCTTTTAAATATTTCAAATTTTATTTGACAAAATGTATCTCTATGACTTTTGATATTTAATTTGATTGAAACTTTGATAATCACATGATTTATCTTGTTTTTAATTCCCTCTCTAAAATGTATTTATTACCATCATCAAAGAATAAAAAGATAAAGCTGTAGATTTACTGTTTTTTAATTTGATATTTACAGTTTTCTACAGTTTTTTTTCATGCATATCTAGCTCTATGCTGAGGCTGGCATTGTTGGCAACACTGGCTGTAGCCTACCTCAAGAATTTAAACGTGCTTGTTTTCAACTTCTATTTATTTCTATTTGTATGTGACAGTTTCATAACGATACGACCACAGTCAAAGAAAAAAAAATGGTTGTCTGTAAAGTCGGTTTACGGACGATAATTTTACGTAATAACGCATAAGAAAACATTACGTTGCTATAGTTACTATTTTTAAACCCCCGACGCAAAAACGACGGGGTGTTATAAGTTTGACGTGTCTGTCTGTCTGTGGCATCGTAACTCCCGAACGGATGAACCGATTTTGATTTAGTTTTTTTTGTTTGAAAGGTGAATTAGTCGGGCGTGTTCTTAGCTATGATACCTTAACATTTTCGTTGAAATTTTCTATAGGTAAAGAGCGGTCCCCCGACGGGACGGACGGGACAATATTTAATAAAAAAAATTCACACGTACTACGTAGGGTCATAATTTCGAAGTTATTTTTTTCTGTTTGTAGGGCTTCACGTTTATACCTTTTTTGTTCCATTTGTGACTTTCTCTTTTTATAGTTTTTTTTCCTTTTTCTAGGCTTTTTACGTTCTTACTATTTTTATTATTTTGTGTCGGAGGTTTTTTAAATTTTTAATTTAATTTTTTTGTCAATAAAACTTACATTCCTATAACGCGATGACGTCACACTTTTTTGTGATTGCTGCCGGTGTTCAAGATTTTATAAGACGTTGCCACGTCAAGAATAGGGCTGCGCATTTATATACAATAAACGTCATGTTCCCGATCTCAACTTTGACAGCATTTAGTTAAGCGTATCTCGATTCCCAATATTAAAGCTTACGATTTAAATCGTAGCATACCATTGAGAGGAAAGGGTACCGGCGCTCTTTTACAAACGTAGTCGACTGTTTTCTCCCTGGAGAATGACACTATTGCAAATTTCATTTTTTGCATAAAACTTATAACTGCCATGACCATGCCCCTATGTTTCGTTTTTTTTTCTTTTCTTTTTTTTTTAATCTTAATTTCTATGATAAGTAGAAAATGAAAAAAAAAAACCAAGACAAAGGGGCATAGTCATGGCAGTTATAGGTTTTATGGCACAAAAATATTTGTGCTAGTTTCATTATCCAGGGAGGAAAAAGTCGACTACGTTTGTATGGAGAGAGCACAGGTACCCTTTCACCTTAAGGCGTATTCACTCGAACATCGTCCACCGAAGCACCCAAAGCTCCGCACACCTAAACCCCAGCTTATACGGAACCAGCACAACCAACAAAGAAAAGATTAAAAAACCCCATTCATGTATAAATAGCGTAGACACATAGATACACAATATATTCAATCCGTGTGAACGTACAGGTGTTTTTCGTCCGCGGTTACAAACATTTCATGTTTCATACATACATAACACACACATACAACTATAGCTCTTATGAGTCTTCAAATTGTCAGTTCATAAATTTCGAAATCGCCATTGCTTTTAGATTATGAGTGAGAATCGTCTATTACTCTCTTCTATCTTCGTCTATCTTAATATTAAAACCTACTTAGCCGTGGTTGTTGTTCTTTTCAATTCGTTATATTTACTACCATGCCCCAAATAACAAGGACTACACCCGTTTAGGTAGTAGGGCTGTAACAAAAAATTGACTGTCTGACTGTTGAAACTTGACTGTAACAAAAAAAAAAACTTTAAAGCTTTGTTTTGTTATTTCAAAAGAACTAATAACACTTATGACTTTTATGTGAATAAAAAAAATACAAGTCCAGTTTTTAATCAATTAATTTACAGAGAAAAAAAAATACCGAAATCGGCCCAACGAGTACTAACATCGTTATTGATTTTCGTTTACTATTAACAAATTTTTCTATTTATTTATCTAATACTAGCTCCGTCCCGATCACGTGGGAATATCGGAATAAAAAGCCTTTAAGTTGATACTCGTCTCTAGCTATCTGCATACAGAGTTTCATTGCAATCGGTTTAGTAGTTTTTCCGTGAAGAAGTAACAAACATAGTAGGATAAAAGGTCGTAGCACACATATCAACTCGGAAAAGGATCATCACCGTATCGCCTCGCCGTCAACCTAACGTAAGCGCGATGCCAAGCGATCGGCAGCTCCGAATCAACTCGGCTACAGCTAGGCAGGGTGCCGCCGCGCGGTTAGTCAGTATCCGAACGTGAAGTGTAGACGAAGAAACACAAGCTAGGGTACGGAGAGTCGTAAGATTGCTTACGGTGAGACGTAAGCGCGGGTACGGCACGTCGACCACGCAGCGTACCGCGGTTCGTGAGCTTGTCCCGAGGCGAGGCAATTACGTTACGATTCTGATTAGTGTGCGTTGCAGTAGGGATTTTAAAACAAAGAATACTGAACTGCTCGAATTGATACGTTTACGGTCCGTTTACGAGTTGATATGTGTGGTACCTATATACGACCTTAAGGGGGAAAAATCCATTGATTTTGTGGATACTCGGTATGTATTTCTTACAGTAATTTATTTTCTCAAATGTTTTCTAAACAATTATGAAAGTAGGTATAAGGTACCTAAGTAATGGTTTAGACACGAATAAATGCAGCTCACTGTGTAGTACGTACGTTGTGTTCGCAACAGCTAGGCAGCTGTGGACCATCCACTGCATGCGGTCTGCTTAAACTTCGTACTCAAACATATTTTACAATATTGTAGTTAGTGAAATATAGCGTGCTGGACCCATAAATATATTTGGGTATGGGGTTAGCATATTTCTACTGGCTAATGGCTGCGTAAGAATCATGGAAACACAAAAAAACTCTAGAAAAAGTAAAGGTATTTTTTATGACGTCAATTGCAAGTGACCCTTTACTCCTTCGACCATCTAACTACTTTACTCCCTTTATTCCAAAATACTTTGTTTAAAATACGTCAAACACTTAAAGTCAAATACTTATTTAAAGCTTCTGGCTACGGACTAACAGTCAAAAGTCACAATACTAAATATACCAAGAACACCAACCCAATATTTTATCATCAAAACACCGCACACTAAAACCTCTAATTTAAACTAACCCCAATAAATCACCGCCAACAATTTACAAGTACCTACCAAATACTAACAACAAATCAGTTTGCGAAAAAACCTCCAAAATTAGCACCTTTTTTCATCGATAATCGTAATCCTTCCCCCTCACCCCCTCCACCTCCAACGAGGGGGTTGTGGGAACAGGGGGGTGGAACATCTGTGCGAGCAATCCCTTACAGCCGGCTGTCAACCGCAGCGAGGCCCGACCCGTTTATTTATTTGAAGCCCAAATTGATTCGTTTGATATGCGCTCTCTTGGCTGAATGCGAGGGCACTCTTTGCCGATTCCATTTCGGAGCGCGGGAGTTTTGACAGGTGACGTTTGATATGTTAGAAGTGCCTCTTCCAAGTTTAATTGTTTTTCTACTTTTAATTAACGTGGATTACTTATTTAATTTAATTTTCTATTCTTTATCTCTGAATAGAAGCTCAGTTTTAAACGACTTCCTAAATCAACCATCAATGAGGCAAGACAATTAACTTTTCAATAAAAAAATATTTTATTTTTTTACTAGCTTTCTCCAGTGTAGGGGTGGAATTTTCCAAAATTCTTTCTTAACCGAAGCCTACGTTATACATAGCTATCTATATACCAAATAATTCGATACGTTAATTGGGTTCAACTGTGTGTTGATGTATCAATCAGTCAGGACTTTTATATTTATAGATACTCATTTTTAAACGACTTCTTAAAATCTCTTATAGATAGGGTAATTTATAATAAAAAATAACTTTATCTTCATTCTTAATAGCTTTACTTACACGATTCAATAAAAAACAGGCAAGTGAAAGAAAAAACACTGTAGTGGTTTAAAATGGTCTAATAAGAAACTTAAATCGATACTTCGTCCTAGGTCAATCATTCCCCTTAAAAATATATACATAGTATAAAATAAAGTCACTTTTCGCCGTCCCTATGTCCCTATATCCCTATGTATGCTTATTAAATCTTTAAAACTACGCAATGGATTTTGATGCGGTTTTTTTTATAGATAGAGTGATTCAAAAGGAATGTTTATATGTATAATACATGCATAATATAGCCGTGCGAAGCCGGGGCGGGTCACTAGTATATTATAGGTACGTGACGAATTGAGAACCTCCTCTTTTTCGGTTCGGTTAAAAGGAAAAAAACCATTAACATCATAATATCAGCTACAATACGCATCCACTACAGCTGAACATAGACCTTCGACCTTCGACATAAATGCGACCAATTTCTCTGGACTTCTTCCAGAGAGATTGGTAGCATGCATCCAACCGCTTCCTGCGAGGCCGTCTGCGCTGCGTTTTCCGCCACGTGGTCTCCAATCTAGGACTCTCCGGCCATCAGTAAAAAGGCAGTAACAATAACTTTATTTTTTTTAATAAAAACTCGACATCGCCCACCTATACAATACAGCCAGCCAGCTGTAGCATGCCTCGTGCTGCCATATTGAAAAATTAAGCATAAAAATGCACATTAGGTGGAGTCTAACGCTGTAATATTATACGATTTCCTAAATGAAATCCATATAACACGCCAGTCGGTGGCACATGGCGGTCTACATTGATCTAGTATACTCTAGATGTGACTACGGAGCTATGTGTACTCACTCCGAGACCATCAGAAGCTAATACAAGGAACTTACTTGGTCAGGCTATTTTTGAAAATGTTTTTTTACTGGCTGCGCCCCGCGTTTTACCCACGTAAGTACCGATCCCACGAGCATGTTGGGATAAAAGTATCCTATGCTCTTCTCCATCCTCTAAACTATCACTATGCCAATTTTCATCCAAATCGGTCCAGTCGTTTGACAGTGAAGAGAGAAAAAACAAACAAAGTTTTAGATCACTATCATCACTATCACTATCACTATCACTACATAGTATAAAATAAAGTCACTTATCGCCGTCCCTATATCCCTATTTCCCTTTGTATGCTTAGATCTTTAAAACTACGCAACGGATTTTGATGCGGTTTTTTTTAATAGATAGAGTGATTCAAGAGGAAGGTTTATATCTATCTATACTAATATTATAAAGCTGAAGAGTTTGTTTGTTTGTTTGAACGCGCTAATCTCAGGAACTGCTGGTTCGAATTGAAAAATTCTTTTTGTGTTGGATAGTCCATTTATCGAGGAAGGTTATAGTCTACTTTTTATCCCGATATTCCCACGGGATCGGGAGTTACGCGGGTGAAACCGCGGAGCGCAGCTAGTGTATAATACATGCATAATACAGCCGTGCGAAGCCGGAGCGGGTCGCTAGTTTATAATATTTACCAGCTGCAGCCCGCGGTTCCACTCGCTTAAGTCCCGATCCCGTGAAAATATCGGGATAAAAAGTAGGCTACGTGTTAATTCAACTATCTATACATACTGAGTTTCATGGCAATGAATCTAGTTTTTAGGGTTCCGTAGTTCAAAAGGTAAAAAAAGAACCCTAATAAGATCACATATTGTCCGTCTGTTTACTGAGACTTCGTCCCTGATTAAAGCTTATTTCGGTTTCGTGTATTTAGTACTAGTTGCGCTCCGCGGTTTCACCCGCTTAAGTCCCGATCCCGTAGGAATATCCAAATGAAAAGAAGCATATAGCCTTCCTTGATAAATGGACTATCCAACACAAAAATATCAATAGTTCCTGAGATTAGCGCGTTCAAACAAACAAACTGTTCAGCTTAAAATATTAGATATACATTTATATTAAATCTTGCTTTAAGCCACATCCAGTGAACTCTATGCACAAGGACATTCATTAAAATCTGCGAAAGCTGGCGCACGCCGTCCCGTACACCTGCGCCGCGATACCGATACTACCGCCGACTGCTGGCTCCACTCGTAAACACTGTACATTGCTGGCTTACACTCGCGCTCGGTTCGTGGTTACATACTGCTAGCGAGCAATGGATGACGTTAACAATAAAAACAACTGAAGCGACGTGGAAAAATTTAAGTTTGGAGGAAGTGGTTCTGATTTAGATTGCAAGATTTGATACAAAATATACGTTACAAGTTCAATAAAAAGAAATTGTTTTAAATCAACGCAACGCTTATCGGACCCCCTAATCGTTAATTGTGAAAAAATCTTGACAGGGGGACCGTTTTTCGTAGGGGGATCGTTAGAGGGACGGTCAATCGTGAATCAAAATAAAGTTTATTTATTCATTTATTTTAGGAAAAGACTTACCTATAAATAAATACACACCTCATGTACGAGTAGAGCTAACATAGGCTACTTTTTAACCACTACCTTAGTCTATTATATGAGAAAAATATTTGTAATTAAAAAAAAACGGATAGACTCTAAAAATACTGGGACGATTTTAATGAATTTTGGTATGAGGATACCATTATTCAATAGAAGTAACATAGATTACTTTTTATCACGATATTCCCCTCAAGTATTCAATCAATTAATCTTCCGTAGTACCCAATTACTCGCACTAAACACGCAACGTTTAAAACTTTCCAAAATAAAATGAAAACCAAACACCTAAAAGCCGGCTAGCTCTAAACACGGACCACCCCTCGAGGCGGGGGTGGGTGTGTGTGGGATGAAAAATGTGTGCGGTCTCAGCTGACTCCACACACCGCACATATGCCTACTTAGACACGTCTAAAACATGCGTTTTTAAGTGCACGGAGGACTCTAACTACTCCGTACCTGTCTGCGGATAAAAAGCCTGTCTGCGGATAAAAAGGACATCTAAAAGGTTTCTTTAAAACCTTGATTTTAATGACCAAATAAGAATATGACAAAAACAAATGAATTGTTTTTTAGATCACTACATAGTATAAAACAAAGTCGCTTTCTCTGTCCCTATGTTCCTATATCCCTATGTAAATCTATAAATCTACGGATTGATTTTTTTAATATATAGAGTGATTCAAGAGAAAGGTTTATATGTATAATACATGCATAATATAACCGTGCGAAGCCGGAGCGGGTCGCTAGTTGACGATAAAGCAAAAAGTCGTAGCAAACAACTTCCGTAGCCAAAGTGCTACAACAAAACAACATGCTACGAATTAGTCAAAATTGCAAAAAAATCGTAGCCAAATATCATTAGTAGTCCGTAGCACATCTTCGTAGCAAAAGCTAAATGCTACAAAGACATCTACGACTACGGTTTAACCGACTTCAAAGAATGAGGTTGTTAATTTGTTCAAAGTAGACACTAAGGTGAAAGGGTAGCTGCGCTCTCTCCATACAAACGCAGTCGACTGTTTCCTTCCTGGATAGCACAAATATCCTGAGAACGAGAACGAGAACGAGAACGAGAACGAGAAAGAGAACGAGAACGAGAACGAGAACGAGAACGAGAACGAGAACGAGAACGAGAACGAGAACGAGAACGAGAACGAGAACGAGAACGAGAACGAGAACGAGAACGAGAACGAGAACGAGAACGAGAACGAGAACGAGAACGAGAACGAGAACGAGAACGAGAACGAGAACGAGAACGAGAACGAGAACGAGAACGAGAACGAGAACGAGAACGAGAACGAGAACGAGAACGAGAACGAGAACGAGAACGAGAACGAGAACGAGAACGAGAACGAGAACGAGAACGAGAACGAGAACGAGAACGAGAACGAGAACGAGAACGAGAACGAGAACGAGAACGAGAACGAGAACGAGAACGAGAACGAGAACGAGAACGAGAACGAGAACGAGAACGAGAACGAGAACGAGAACGAGAACGAGAACGAGAACGAGAACGAGAACGAGAACGAGAACGAGAAAGAGAACGAGAACGAGAACGAGAACGAGAACGAGAACGAGAACGAGAACGAGAACGAGAACGAGAACGAGATGTACTGAACCGATTGCGTTGAAACTCAGTATGTAGATAGCAAGAGACCTGGATTAATACATAGGCTACTTTACGACTTACGAGTGAAACCGTGGGACGCAGATAATAGTATTTAGATCATGAAACCGGTCAAGTGCGAGTCGGACTCGCGCACGAAGGGTTCCGTACCATTATCATCACATAATTTAAAAAAATAGATGGCGCTAGTGGTAAAAATACATGAATGAAGGGTAAATGGCGGTTTACGGTTTATGACGTATTAAAAAAAAACTACTTGCCAGATCTCGTTCAAACCAATTTTGGGTAGAAGTTTGCATGGATTACCATGCAAACTACAAATAACTAAACATAAACACTAAACTAAAAAAATATATGATATACATTAGTACCTATATCATATTTTTTTTTAGTTCTATCATTATCTTATTTTAGAAGTTACAGAGAACACACTTTTTACCACTTTGGAAGTGTCTCTCGCGTAAACTATTCAGTTTAGAAATAAATGATATTAGAAACCTCAATATCATTTTTGAAGACCTATCCATAGATACGCACAACACGTAAGGCTTTGATGAAAAAAATGGGGAACCCTAAAACTAATTGTTTTTTTTTCTATTTTTGTGTGAAAATCTTAATGCGGTTCACAGAATACATCTACTAAACAAGTTTCAACAGTATAGTTCTTATAGTTTCGGAAAAAAGTGGCTGTGACATACGGCAGACAGACAGACATGACGAATCTATAAGGGTTCCGTTTTTTGCCATTTGGCTACGGAACCCTAAAAAGTGAACAAATCAAAAGAAAAACTAAAACCTAAATTAAAACTAAACATAAAAAATTACCCACTATACTTATGAATTAAAAGGATGTCCCTGACAATGTATGTTTTCATACTCGTATCTCCAATTAGCCAGCACAAAGTCCTAATACAAACAACATAAACGTCTCGCCATTCAGCCAGATGATCCTATACCTAATCATAAAATGTGAAAGCTTATACGTATATTTGGGACTAGCTTTTTTTAATTTGGACTTTATATTTGATCAATGGACATTTATTTTGACGTGACAACGTTTTATAAATTGGTTTGCCGGGTGACACTTCAAGAAACTGCGTTACGCTCCGCTGACGTTATGCGCTCACAATGAGAGCGAGTGAGAGGCACGCGGGCATGGTTAGCCCGCCTAAGAGCGAGAGAGACAGACATAAAAAGTAAAAGGCACGCGTCCCTTCCACTCGAGCACAGTTGTTGTCACGTAAAACTTTCGCCCGTATACCGACTTTACAGGCAACCAGTTTTTTTTTAATTTGGACTTTATATTTGATCAATGGACATTTATTTTTATTAATTTTGACTTTATTTTTTAATTTAAATTGCTTAATATGTGTACCTTTTAAAATGAAATTCTGACATCTGTTTAATTAGTTATATTCTTATGAATTTGTTTATGGGTTTTGCCTGAAATAAATATCAATTTATTTATTTATTTCAATCGCAGGGGTTGAATTTGCTTTGAGGGGCATGTAGGGGTTGAATTTTCTTAGTTTCGCTATCCGTTCGTCTGTCTGTCTGTGGCTTAGTTTAGAGACTTTTACTCCCAACTTTTTCTAAGGCTACTTATATCGTTAAGTGGTGTTTAAATGGACATTTCAGTGTCATATTTCAATAGGATAGGAGAGTCTTAAGTATTTAGGGGACCCCTAAATGTTTGAGTATTCGTACATTAGTATTAAAAAGGTGTATTTTGGCATAGGTATACATAGTAATCACGATGACAGAGTGGTAAAATATAAATATGAAAAATACTTGATCGCCTTCCTTCCATGAAAAGTGGGGATGACTTTTGACCTGTAAACATCTTCAAAATCAGCCATAAAAGTAAGGGTTTTCGCAGAGAAGTAGGGGTTTTTGCAAACAACGACTTAACCTTTTTTTCTACATTATTTTGGGTGTATGAAAATCATTTTTCGATTCACACAACCATAGAAATTATTCACTTACTACCTGCGCCCTGCGGTTTCACTCGCGTAACTCCCGATCCCGTAGGAATATCGGGATAAAAAGTAGCCTATAGCCTTCCTCGATAAATGGACTATCCAACACAAAAATAATTTTTCAATTCGAACCAGTAGTTCCTGAGATTAGCGCGATCAAACAAACTCTTCAGCTTTATAATATAAGTATAGATAATAAGGACGTACGGTCGGCTGCATAATTGCGGACCCACCGTAGAGCTCCAAAACGGCTGTTATAAGAATGTTTTCAACACAAGCAAGATACTAGACACCTGCTTTAGTTGAAGTTTAAAGTCTCCTAACTCATGAATTTATCAAACAAAAATATTAGAATGAAAACATGCCAATAATAGTAATTATTGAACTCTTACGGGGGGCTGCAATTATGCAGCCCCCCGTAAGAGGCTGCATAATTTTATGTGTTGCATAGAATTTCTATGCACACAATAAACAACCTAACTGTTTATTGTGTGCATAGAATTTCTATGCACACAATAAACAACCTAACAAAGACAGGTGAAATTTTGACAAAAATATATGTAAAACAAAGGTGCAACCGTGTTATACAACTAGTGATATAAAATCCTGAATGATCCATACGAGGCGAGAGTCCGGCGCACGGCGCGGGCGATGGCGGTGCGGGTGAGGGTGACACGAGCTCAGCTGCGGCTCTCTCGTGTTGCTAAATGTATTTATAGTTGCTCTGTTTGTTTGTTTGTACAACGAGCCTGAATTATTGCACGTTTCACGAGGTTTTAGAGGATATACAATTGTATTTTTGGTGTTTTTTATCGTTTGTTTTTATAATAATATTGGACTTTACATGTAATCTGGATTATTTATACAGCGCTAGCAACTTTTAAGGCTTATCCGCACAGCACAGTGACGGCACAGTGCCGTACCGTGACTTTCCATCAGTGTCAGTGAAAAATGATATTGTTTCATACTTTTTGTACTAGACTATCCGTACTGGTCAGTGACAGTGATGTTCAGTGCTGTCAGTGCTGCTCCGACGTTGCTCGCTCGCCCTGATCCGGCGTGAATTTGTAGCGGACAAATATTTTGCCTGACACGGTCGCAGTGTTTCAAGATGGCCGACGAAAAGTTAATTGAATTGGTCCGTGTATTGCCAGTATTTATCTAGTTTTTTGACGATCGACCCCTGGATACATTCATTTTCCTTCCAAAATCCAAAATATCAGAAATTTTGCGGTCCTTATCTTTGCTCGCTCTCGTTTTTTTAAAAGCGTTTAATAAGCATAAAAAAAGAGATTAAATATTTTCTAATATCAAACATTTGACTTTGACTTTGACTATGTTTAAAGAGTAACTTAGTAACTTATAGAGTAACTAGCAAAATGCCTGAAATTCAAATTTCTGTCAAAATTATTTTTCGATTCACATAACCATAAAAATTTATAATAAGGTAAAAAGGGTAACTAAAAGGTTTTATAAAAACCTTGAAACAAGTGACAAAATAACAAGAAAACAAACAAACTAATTGTTCTTCAGATTCCCAGGACGCACAACATCCAAAAAGTAATTAACCTAAACAGCTGAATGCCTTAAATCTTTTGCTCGGGTCTCCGGCTTCACCAGAGACAATCAATAAAATCAAAACCAAAAAAAAAACCCTAATGGTGTCTAAATGAAATCATAAACAAAACATTTAAAAAAAGTGTTTGATCGTCATCCCTAAGCAAATTTAAACGTCCCTAAGATACAATATCGGAACTACCCTCTCACCCCCCCTTGGGGTCGGCGATGGAAGGGGGGGAAGGTATAGACCAGCTGCCGCGGCATTAATATAGAAAAGATTTGCTCGCGACAGATGGTGTCCATGGACTCGACTCCTAGTTATATAGGTCTATGGATTTGTTCTGAATATTGGTTCAGGAATAATTCATTAAAATATTAATGAAACTAGCGACCCACCCCGGCTTCGCACGGCTATATTATGTATGTTTTATACATATAAACCTTCCTCTTTAATCACTCTATCTATTAAAAAAACCGCATCAAAATCCGTTGCGTAGTTTTAAAGATTTAAGCATACATAGGGATATAGAGACAGAGAAAGCGACTTTGTTTTATACTATGTAGTGATCTGAAAACCTATTTATTTTTCTTTCTATTTTGTCATTGATTTGATTTTGTTTTTGATTGATTTGATTTAAAAAACCACGAATTTTATACCCCCATAATTTCGCTTTTTGCGGGTGTAGGTAATCAAATCAAAAATTAAAATCAAAATGTTTTATTCATTAGGAGTTATGCAGTGCATCACTTTGAAGCGTCTTAAAAACTAAGTTAGGATGTGTGCCTTCGGAACGCGCCCACAAATGAGAAGAAGGTACAAGAAACTCATGGGGGTTATAACTAACTCAAAGTGTTTTTATATAAGTAGATACTCTACAAAATTCCTTAACGATTGTGAAAGAAACGACGCAGGCCACAAGTTCGCAGCCCACCTGAACACAGCTATGACGCAAGTGGCCCCACGTGCATGCCATATGGCCGGGACCGTAAACATCTAACCACACGGCACACGCGGGCTGGCGGCGCGGTGGCGGCCTTCTCCTATCTTCGTGCCAGTGGAGAATGCGCGCTATTCGAGCCGGTTTTATCACCTTTCATTAAAAAAAAACATTTTCAAAAAAAGTAATTTTCCCGGTTGTTCGGTTGCTAGTTACACTTAAGGGAAAGGGTACCGACGCTTTCTCCATACAACGTAGTCGACTGTTTCCTCCCTGGATAATGACACTAGAGCAAATATATTTTTTGCATAAAACTTATACCTGCCATGATCATTGACCATGCCTAATTATCTTATTTTTTATAATATGTATTTTTTTTAACTCTTACTTTCTAGGCTTATTGATAATTACACTAGCAAGCCGTTGAGGGCTACTTCTGTGCACCTTAACAAACAACTTTTGTTCTACGACTTTTGGGAATTCGAAAAAAAATATGAAAATTTTGAGGTTATGTAAATTCAAAAACAACAGATTTTTTAAAACAAAGGTCATTTCAGATTAAGAACAGTAAAAAATAAGTAAAATTTTAAGGTAAATGACCTCTCTGTATATCGAACAGCTGATTTTCAGGTAAACCTATCCTCAATAAAAAAAAAATGTTCGAATTTCCAAAAGTCGTAGAACAAAAGTTGTTTGTTTAGGTGCACAGAAGTAGCCCTCAACGGCTTGCTAGTATAATTTCCAATAACCCTGTATATGAAAAAAATATGAATATGAAAATGAAAAAAACCAAGACATAGTCATAGGCAGTTATAAGTTTTATGCAATAAAAATATTTGCTCTAGTGTTATTATTCTTATTATCTTGTGAGGAAACAGTCGACTACGTTTGTATGGAGAGAGAGCCGGGTACCTTTCCTCTTAAGACTTTTATGATTTGTTTTTTTTTTAATGTAAATATACCAATACTTAATTATTAATTGCATAAAGAGGAAACAGATTGTATGTTTGTAAGCGACAGGCTCCAAAACCACTGGACCGATTTAGATTAAACTTGGTATGAGGATACATTGATTCATTGTTAGTAACATAGGCTACGTTTTATAAGCCGATATGTTCAAGTATCAGAAACTTCGCAAATCACTAAAAACTATCCAAACGTTTCGTACCAAAATCAAATCAAATCACCACTCACTGCAAAGCCATTTTTAAAAAATAATAATTTAATGTGATAAAAAAAAGATTGACTGTAAAGGCGGTTTACGGACCATACGTGATTACGTCATAAGAATTTACCTTTTTTTTTTCATTTTATATATTTTTTTCTTTATATTTTGGTTTCTTTAAAGCCTTCTATTCGTCTCTCGTCACCATAACACAAGCTCAGATGAGCGATATTATTATTAAACAATATGCCGCGTCTCGTGTTTGTTTAGTATTGCTGCGTGCTGTCTGACGTCATTATTGACATGACGTCACCGGGAAATGACGTCACACAATTGGAACGTGACAATGACGTCATCTTTTTGTGAATGCAGGTTGTTCCATCAATTTATTTTCCGTTATCATGTCAGAAAACTAGTCTAAACAAGGTACTAACAAGGTAGTTAGATAACGTAGGTAATACCTAGGTAATAGAATGCAACATTTTCACCGCGTCCCTACCGGTAGAGGGCGCCACCTGTGCAAACACGAGGTACCCCTACCATTTGTCACCTAACTAACGAGTTACAGGCCGTTAGAACGGTAAGTCGACGGGGAAAAATTACTGATCGTTTGTCGAGGTCTCATTATTGTCCGGTACTACGGGATTGTGACGCAATATCTATACTAATATTATAAAACAGAAGAATTTGTTTGTTTTTTTGAATGCGCTAATCTCAAGAACTACTGGTTCGAATTGAAAAAATATTTTTGTGTTGGATAGTCCATTTATCGAGGAAGGCTATAGGCTATTTTATATTTCAATCTTCCCACGGGATCGGGAGTTACGCGGGTGAAACCGCGGAGCGCTGCCAGTAATAGGTATATCAGGTGCAGCATCTTTATTAATATTTTCAAACAGATCTAAAACTTACCGGGGGCTTATTATTTCTTCTAGACCGTGACCAGAGATAATCTTTAAGAGAAACACACCGGCAAAACAGAAACGAAAAAAGAAGAAAGAGAAATTAGATACATACTAAAAATAAAATGAAGTATAAAACAGAATTGAACAAAATTATCAAAAAGAATGAATGAATAGGCACAATAATTTAGGAAAAGTTCGAGCAAAAATACTAATTTAGACCCGACTACGGCGAAGCCAAAAGGGAGGGTTATGTGTTTGACCTGTATGTATGTATGTGTGTATGTATAAATACATATACTAGCGACCCGCCCCGGCTTCGCACGGCTGTATTATGCATGTATTATATCTAAAAACCTTCCTTTTTAATCACTCTATCTATTAAAAAAAACAGCATCAAAATCCGTTGCGTAGTTTTAAAGATCTAAGCATACAAAGGGACATAGGGACGGCGAAAAGTGACTTTATTTTATACTATGTAGTGATAGTTATGTATGTATGTTTATCTGTTCTCACGTAACTTCAAAACTGCTTATTATATTTTTTTAATTCTCGAGTTCCCATAGTAAGGGTCAGGGCGGGCGGTATATCGGGCCGAGGTACCAAGTAGGGCGGTAGTTAGCGCAGCTCGCAGGTGTGCCCACACCCCCCCGGGCCCCACTCGCCCCCGCCCGTGCCCCGGGCACACGGCGCCGCAGGTGTTGAACCACCAATTTTTACTTTCACACGTAATTGCGACTCAAAGTTCACTCATATAGAGTTATTAGTTTCCTCGATATATTAAACGTTATGAATTTATAACTATTACAAGTTTCGGAAGGTAGGGTTTCTACTTTGGAAATTAAGCTAGGTATAGGTATGTTCACCTATTGATTCTAAAGACTACTTTTTAAAAATACGCCAAACAGCTTGAACAGGCTAGCGCGAGCGTAAACTCTGGTCCATGAGACGCGTTACATCACTATCACTACTCACTATCATTATCACTTCACTACATAGTATAAAACAAAGTCGCTTTCTCTGTCCCTATGTCCATATATCCCTTTGTATGCTTAAATCTTTAAAACTACGCAACGGATTTTGATGCGGTTTTTTTAATAGATAGAGTGATTCAAGAGGAAGGTTTATATGTATAATACATGCATAATATAGCCGTGCGAAGCCGGAGCGAGTCGCTAGTTTTTAATAATTTGTGACAATGCCTAAGTTATAAAAATCAAAACCAAAATAATTTGAAATAATGTTTTAGCCCGGATTTTGATAAGAAATTCGCTTGCTTAGAGGCGGCGCGGCGTATGCAGACTCAGGTGTCTAAGTTAAAGGACGTGCGGACGACAAGCGTGATCAGCTGAAGAGTAAGCCCATTGTTTACAACTATGACAACGGAGTTCTGACGTGTGCTTGCTGCGGTTAAATAGGTTACATAAATCATTTGACGACCCAGTTGGCACAATGGTTACCATGCCGGACTGCCAAACACAGGGTTGCGGGTTCGATTCCCGCCTCAGACATGTAATTATGCTTGGATATTTGTCTGAGGTCTGGTTGTTTCTATGTATTATAAGTATATATTTACAAAAGAAAAGTATTTATGTATTATATCCGTTGTCTAGCACCCATAACACAAGTCTAGTTACTTAGTATGGGGCTGGATGGCGTTGTGTGGAATGTCCTGCAATATTTATTTATTTATCTGTGGTATTTGAGCCCTCATTTTGCAAATACATTAAATTAACTAGGGACTGATGATGATGAATTTCTCGTCCCTTCTTCTCATTCGTGGGCACGTTCCGAAGGCACACGCCCTTACTTAATTTTTAAGACGCTTTAAAGTGATGTTATGCAATTTGTATGATTCCAAATGAATTAATAATTCTGATTTAATTTGATGATAACCATCACCAATCACTAAAGCTCGTTATTAGGAAAGTCTCATTCCATCGAAATGGGTTATACACATAATTGCCCAGTAAATTTAGATGAACCTACATACATCGGGTTGAAGTCCAGACATAGTACCACTAGACCAAGAGACCACATCATGTGACTCTCCATTGCGCTGGTTATGGAACGTGACGCAATACCACCTGCTCTCACGACTACATATACAGGGGGATCTTATTATATTCACACTTTTATTTATTGTTTGTTTGACGACCCAGTTGGCACAATGGTGACCATGCTGGACCGCTAAACACAGGGTTGCGGGTTCGATTCCCGCCTCAGACAAGTATTTATGCTTGGATATTTGTCTGTGGTCTGGTTGTTTCTATGTATTATTATAGGTATATATTTACAAAGAAAAAAAAAGTATTTATGTAGTAAGTATATCCGTTGTCATGACACAAGTCTAGTTACTTAGCTTGGGGCTAGATGGCGATGTATGTAATGTCCTGCAATATTTATTTATTGTTTAAAAAACCCAAATAGAAGATACCTGTTAACTCGCTACTTGAAAACCCCCAAATTGTATACGTCAGGAAAGACAGACGAAGGCAACTGAACCCTCACTGGCTGTATGAATAAGGAATGACGAAGCAAAACCTTGGGACGCTGGAATGGAGATGGCAAAATTAGGTCGTGTAGTTCTGGTTCTGTTTCACACTGATGACAATTATAATTAACTAGAGACCCGCTCCGGCTTCGCACGGCTATATTATGCATATATTATACATATAAACCTTCCTCTTGAATCACTCTATTAAAAAAACCGCATCAAAATCCGTCGCGTTGTTTTAAAGATGTAAGCATACATATGGGATCAGGGATATAGGGACATATGGACATAGAAAGTGACTTTGTATTATACTATGTAGTTATAATCACAAATCCTAAAACATCACAAAATAGACAAAATAAAAGTAAAACAAATTACAGAAAATTTAAATTAACCTAACCTAAAATTCATTTAATTTTTTTATGTTTTTGATGTACTTACTTTGGTAGGTATTTTTTTTTTGCCGTTTCCGTCCCACTGCTGACCCCTCTTTGCTTGCAACTCTTTTTTTTTTTTTTCATAAAATGTATTCTTTTATCCACTAAAGTGTTTGTCTGCCGTCCACTCGATTGTCCAAGGATATTTTCTGTATTTTTTCATAAAATTGTCAACTTTTAATAACAATAAACAAATATCTTTAGATTTAGAATTTCTTCCACGGCGGGAATAGAACCTGCAACATTCTATTGCATTTACCATCTAATATTTCCTTCTTCACTTTCCCACAATTTCAAAAAAATCTAATTTCCACGAAATAAAACTTGAGCATACTGTATAAGCGAGTGCGTCTGGTCATCTGGCGATCTGTTCAGTTTCATGCTACATCTGCTCCACGCTAATATACACTTTATCGCCCTATTATAGGGTCCATTATGTTTTTCCAGCTGGTGTATAGGAAAAATTAACAGATACCAAACTCTTTCTATTTCAAGTAGTGTTGTTTGGAGAATATTGTTAGATATTTTGTTAACGTCTTCTTTGGTTTTCGGTGATTATTGCATATTTCAATGAAATATATAAGAAACAGACAGACAGACTATCGAGTGACTTTTTAAGGGTTCCGTTTTTCTCCTTTAACGGTATCCTAACAGCTCTTTGTCTATAAAAAATGTGTTTTTTTTACATAGCAATGTACATGCAAAGAAATAAAAAAATAATATAAGGACTTGGGAAAATAATTTAGTACTTACTTAATAATGTTTGTCTTCAAATATTTTTCAAGAAAAATTGAACCTTGACGAGGATTTAATTCGCAACGCCTTTCTCTTAATTATTATTCCCCACTATCCCCCAAATGCTCTTTGTGGCATCTTCCTCCCAAAATCATAAACTAGTTTATTTAATCGTATGATATTTCTATCGGTAAATTTTGTGCTCGTTTAGCACTACCCAGGGAAAACTTGCAGAGTAGTAGTTTGTAACTTGCGGACGCGAGCCCCCAAAATCCCCCAATAATCCAGTCAATTTGGGGGATATTAGGAGGTGTAAGTTGCATTTTCCTCCAAAAAAAATATTTAATTATGCATTTCTTTGTCAACAGATGGAGGCGAAGGTGAAAGAAGAAGTACCAGACAAAGATTACCAGCCAACCACCACAGAGAGGCGGAAATGTAAGTTGTTATAACACACTAAATCCTGCACAGCTTCGCCCACCATTTCACACCCTTTAGGGGTGGAATTTAGAAATACTCTTTCTAAGAAAGGGTACCGACGACGCTCTCTCCATACAAACGTAGTCGACTGTTTCCTCCCTGGGTAATGACACTAGCACAAATATTTTTGTGCCATAAAACCTAAAACTGCCATGACCATGCCCCTATGTTGCACTAAGCGCTTTGCTTCGTCATTCCTTATTCGTACTGCAAGGGAATGGAATCGGTTGCCTGCGTCTGTCTTTCCTGACGTGTACAATTTGGGGGTCTTCAAGTCGCGAGTGAATAGGTATCTTCTAGGAAGGCGTGTTACATCTTAGGCCACATCATCACCTACCATCAGGCAGGTGATGGTGGTGATAGTGGTCAACCGCTGACCTATCATATGTAAAAAAAATGTTTTGTTTTTTATTTTTAAAATCTTAATTTCTATGATAGGTAATTAGAAAATGAAAAAAACCAAGACATAGGGGCATAGTCGTGGCGTTAAGTATTGGTTTTATGCAACAAAAATATTAGCTCTAGTGTCATTATCCCGGGAGGAAACAGTCGACTACGTTTGTATGGAGAGATTACAGTTTCACCTTAACTTTACAAAGAACACACCCCCCCATGTCCCAGGGACAAGCGCGAGCGGTTTCAACTGCGCGTTGACATATTATTCAGTCAATCAGTCAGGATTTTGCATGGGATTTTGATATTAATAGATAAGTATCTAAAACGAATCATTTTCCATTCAGAGTGATAGTCTTGGTGTTTTTTTTCTAAGCCTATCCTGGTAAAAAAGACTTAAGTTTAGACAAGAAACGGCAAGGAATTTTCGTCTACAAAAAACGCAGGAAAAGAACTCACCTACAAACGGTACACACAAAAAAGAAAGAAATAAAATACACAAGAACAACGATTAATAAATATATTATCTGTAAAGTCGGTTTACGGACGATAATTTTACGTTATAACGTCTTAAGAAAACTATAAAAAAATTAGTGTTTTTTTGTTTTTCCTTTATTTATTGTTTTCTTTTGTTTTCCCTTATACCCAAGCACAAGCATCACTACATAGTATAAAATAAAGTCGCTTTCTCTGTCCCTATTTCCTTTTGTATTCTTAAATCTTTAAAACTACGCAACGGATTTTGATGCGGTTTTTTAATAGATAGAGTGATTCAAGAGGAAGGTTTATATGTATAATACATGCATAATATAGCCGTGCCGAAGCCGGGACGGGTCGCTAGTATAAATATAAAAAAACACGAGACGCGTGCCGCGTGCTGTGCGTGCTGTGACGTATGTCACGTTCCCGGAACGAGACATGACGTCACACTTTTTTGTGAATGCAGGTATTCATAAATTTATTCTCTAGCTATCGCAAACCCCTTTCGTATTACGTTCCCTTCTACAAACACATTATATAGCTTCAAATACTACTTGTGATATTACAAACAATAGGTGTGGAATAAGTAGGTACCTTCTATTATATAAATACTCATACATACATAATAATATGCATATGTATTTTATACCTACATATAATAATGGTAACCATTTGTTGTGGGAACTGTTGCAAATGTCGAATGATCATAATCTGGCGGTCGTCGAGCGAAGCACGAAGGATGAACATATAAAGCGGGACTGGATGTGGCTAGCCTTTGTTATTGCGAAGTCAAACGCGTCCTAAACCGTGGTAACGCACAGGAAAAAAAGTTCCTTAAATCAAGAAATAATCGTCTAAAAAACAATAAATAAACTATGGTAGTTATGGCAAAAGGAGCCGGACAGCATTATCCTGTGAGACGCAGTTGCACAGCTCTTGGTTTTCACCCTGACCCTTTCTCTCTGTTTCTTGTTTATTTTTAGCCTAGTCATGCACAAAAATACAATCAAATCAATTCTTTACTAAAGTAATACTTAGGACTTAAGTTTTACTGTTACTAACTGTCGTACTCAGAGATGTCCCTAAGGGAAACTTAAACTAAGGAATGCTTTGTCGCGCTCTGGCTTAAGTATTCATAAGGCATTAGGAGGTACTTGGTGGTATGTAGGTATCTCCAAAGGGAAGATCTTCCACCGGGCAGGTGTTATACCTGGTAGGCCGCGGCCTAACGATGTTTCGTTGGAACTTGTAAATGAGCGTATCTTTTAGAAAAACTTCGCTTACGCGATCCAGGATCTACGATCGACTTAGTAGCGCCATCTGTTGATGACGATGTGAAGCGTCGCCACAGGCACATCTCTGAGTACGGCAGTAAAGTAAGTTGGCACAATGGTCACCATGCCGGACTGCCAAACACAGGGTTGCGGTTTCGATTCCCGCCTCAGACATGTATTTATGCTTAGATATTTGTCTGTGGTCTGGTTGTTTCTATGTATTATAAGTATATATTTACAAAAGAAAGTAAGTATAGAAGTTAGAAGGCTAGGTGGCGATGTGTGAAATGTCCTGCAATATTTATTTAGAAGCCACATCTAGCATAATATCACCAACTTCCCTGATATCTATAGAAGGCATGTTCGATCGAGCTGTACCCGGCCGGCACAAGCCCTGCCAAAGCTTAGAGCTTTCACACGTTTTCAAATTGTTTGCTTTGGATCTGCCTCCGCCGTCCAGGGTCCACTGGTCTGTTGTTTTGTGCCTTTAGGCGTCTGCTTTAATGGACATCGCCCACACAATCGGAGTATTATTATAAACGGGATTTGGTTTTGTTTGTTTGTTTGTACTGGACCGATTTTGATGAAACTCTTTATGAGGATACATTGATTCATTGGATTGGATACATTGATTCATTAAATAGATAAATATTGCAGGACATTTCACACATCGCCATCTAGCCCCAATCTAAGTAACTATACTTGTGTTATGGGTGCTAGACAACGGGTATACTACTTATATATTTTTCTATTGTCAAATAATACATAGAAACAACCACAGACAAATATATAAGCATAAATACATGTCTGAGGTGGGAATCAAACCCGCAGCCCTGGTTTGGCAGTCCAGCAAGGTTTGGCAGACCACCAGTGGCAATGTTTAACCTACCTAACCTTGACGTCTCGGTAAAGATTGCCAATGGTTTAATAGAAACAAATTGGAAGGAAGTTAATTAAAGATTGAAGAAATAACAATATTTAATAAGGAATAAAATGAGTAATGCCTATGCACAAATTGGGTTAATTCCAACCGCTCTGCCCGCCCATAGTTCTCTTATTTTTTTTTTGAAACGAAGTTCCTTATTGCGGATTTTGGCGAGGGCACCTAGCCGAGAAAAAATGTAACGCGTAACGAAAAACCGTAAGAGAAAAAGAGAATGAAGGAGACTGATAATTTTTTCAGCTAATAATATTATGTGTGTGAAAAAAAGGTAAAGAGACTTCGTTCATTATTTTTATCACTACATAGTATAAAACAAAGTCGCTTTCTCTGTCCCTATATGTCCCTATATCCCTATGTATGCTAAAATCTTTAAAACTACGCAACGGATTTTGATGCGGATTTTTGTAATAGATAGAGTGATTCAATAGGAAGGTTTATATGTATAATACATGCATAAAATAGCCGTGCGAAGCCGGGGCGGGTCGCTAGTAAATTCTAAATCACTACATAGTATAAAACAAAGTCGCTTTTTCTGTCCCTATTTCCCTTTGACTGCTTAAATCTTTAAAACTACGCAACGGATTTTGATGGGTTTTTTTTAATAGATAGAGTGATTCAAGAGGAAGGATTATATGTATAATACATGCATAATATAGCCGTGCGAAGCCGGGGCGGGTCGCTAGTTAAATAATATTTTGATGTCCCACCGCTGCCTGACGTAGGTAGTTAAAAAACAAGCTATAAGGATCCTCATAGACAGGTAGAGTGAGGCACATCGTGTGAGGAGCACATTAAATCAACAGTGACACGTGTTGGTTCCCACGGGCGGGCGGCGAGGGCGACGGGCGGTGGCCGCCCTGGGCGTTCTGTTTGTATTGTGCTCGCGCCTACTGGTCGCCTAAAGGGGTACAATTGTATGGATATGCTTCCAGAATTTAAGGAAATATTCCGGAATTTAAAAAAGTGGCTATGACGTACGGCAGACAAACAGACATGACGAATCTATCTATACATGTACATATATTTTGTAGTTGTTTAGTAAATAAGATATTTTTTAATTGGTTTTTTTTATTTATGTTTTCAAGTTTCGTCTGTCAAGCGGTGTTATCCACATTAGTGACACATTTGATATGTATAAATAATTCAAGCATTCCGTCCTTCTACGAGCGCTCTACCTATTATTATGGTGAGCAATCGCTACACAATCATCAACGATTTGTCTTTCAAATATTAATAGAACAACTCCACCCTTTTACCTGCGAGTAGATTGTAATTTGTCAAAGAGTTTTTAAATTATAGCATTTTTCTTTTAATCTATACTTACTAACTTTTTTTTTCTTTGTAATGAATACGCTCCGAAACTATTGAACCGATTTTGATGAAACTTGGTATTAATTAACATTAATTCATTGACAGTAACATAGGCTACTTTCATCCTGATATTCCCACGGAATCGGGAGTTACGCGGGTGAAACCGCGGAGTGCTGCTAGTAATAAATAATAATAATAAATTAATATTTATTTCTTCCTCTTAATTTAAATACACTTATAAAGGTAAGTACACTGTAATAAATATTACATATGTAATTGTTTGACCTCTATCTCACACGATGGTAAGTGACGATGCATATTGTACAATAGACGTCGACTTTTATGTAAGATTCTAGTGTAATTTATGTAGTGAGCGTACGTTAGTTCATAATTCAGCGGTCAATAAAGAGGGGCTCGAGTCTAGTGGTTGTTGAAGCGTAGCTGCCACTTGCTGCGTGTACCTACTGAGTGGACGGATATTGGATGATCTATTACGTTTGTATAGTAGTAGGTACCCATACTGCGGAGTTTAGCATCGGCAGAACGTTTGATAGACGTATTTTACTTCATCAGAAGCTAATCTCTACATATAATAAATTCGAAGTTTTGGAAGTAAGCGTTCTACGTCCATAATGATCTTAGCACTATAGATTTCGCTAACCTTATATAGCTCCGGTAGAAAAAAATCTTGCATTCGCGATTTAGGTTTTCTTAAATTTAGAAAATCACAAATTAGTTGATTATTCTTTTTGTTCTGCTTAAAAATTTTGTACACTTATGTATTTTAAGAAAACATAGCAATATACACATTTTTTTACTAAAAAATAAAGTAATTAATTTAATAAGATATTTTTTTTTATTTCAAGTAACTAGCGCCATCTCTTCGTTTTCGCGAAACTACCGCGAAAACTCACTTTTTCAGAAATTTGTTAATTTTCTTTGTTTACCTTTGTTTTGTGCGCTCTAATTTCGGAAACTAGGAACCAGATTTTAACACAATCTTCACGAATGTGTTCAGAAAATATCAGAAGAGGTTTAGGTATTTCAGGTAGATTTATGTTACTAATAAAAATATAATATTTTTAGGCGTAAAAAATAAACCATAATATTTTTGCATGAAAACGTACAGAACGTAGGGATGATGTCAAAATTGTCATTTTGACATACGGAAAGAAGCATCTAGCGCCATCTTATTTTTATTTATAACTAGCTGCGCCCCGCGGTTTCACCCGCGTAATAATTTTATGCGCAACTTTCAAATTTTTTTCTTTCATAAGAACCTTCTCTTGACAAAAACAAACACAACAAAAAAAGAATTAGCGAAATTGCTCCAGCCATTCACGCATGATGCCGTGATCAATGTTAAATTGGGATTTTTATATATTTAGATACTTTCATGTAGCTTTGTTTTAACTTCGCTGGAAGCAGGTTTTCCGCTGAAGAGTTTGTTTGTTTGTTTGAACGCGCTAATCTCAGAAAGTACTGGTTCGAATTTAAAAATTCTTTTGGTCATGGATTTATCGAGGAAGGCTTTAGTTAGGCTATATAACATCACATACTGCGACCAATAGGAGCGAAGAATCAATGGGAAATGTGGAAAATACGGGGAAAATTATTCATCTTTAAGGCTTCCATTGTTTGTTTGATTGAACGCTCTGATCTCAGGAAATGCTAGATGGAATTTAAAACATTATTTTGTAAAATTAATATGCAGAAAAGAACAGATTGTGATAGAATCGCACAGTCGATTACGGTGTGCACACCGTACACACTACTGCATATAGACATGTATATATATACCATCATATAGCGTGGCGACGCGTGCGTGCCACGACATGCGTCGCCACGCCAGAAATCTGTTTTACGTGCGGCTATAGTGAGCTCTAACGATCTGCATCGAAAAACAGCCCTATGTTCATCATTTGCAGTTTCGACCCACTGTGCGTCGCCACGGCATGCTTCGCCACGCCAAAAATCGGTTTTACGTGCGGCTATAGTGAGCTCTAACGATCTGCATCGAAAAACAGCCCTATGTTCATCATTTGCAGTTTCGACCCACTGTGCGTCGCCACGGCATGCGTCGCCACGCCAGAAATCGGTTTTACGTGCGGCTATAGTGAGCTCTAACGATCTGCATCGAAAAACAGCCCTATGTCAATCATTTTCAGTTTCGACCCACTGTGCGTCGCCACGGCATGCTTCGCCACGCCAAAAATCGGTTTTACGTGCGGCTATAGTGAGCTCTAACGATCTGCACCGAAAAACAGCCCCATGTTCATCATTTACAGTTTCGACCCACTGTGCGTCGCCACGGCATGCGTCGCCACGCCAGAAATCGGTTTTACGTGCGGCTATAGTGAGCTCTAACGATCTGCATCGAAAAACAGCCCTATGTCCATCATTTGCAGTTTCGACCCACTGTGCGTCGCCACGGCAGAAATCGGTTTTAGGTGCGGCTATAGATGTTTCACATCAATATAGGTCCCTTTTATCCCGATATTCCCACGAGATTGTGACTTACGCGGGTGAAACCGCGGGGCGCAGCTAGTTTTATAAATCAGTAAAAATAACAAATCAAGGCAAATTTTTAGCTTTGCCGTATTTTTTTTATTTATATCATCCGTGCTGAAAGGCAAACGCATCTATAGCTATAAAGCCACGAGAACGCATTTCGTACTAAGCAAAGAGACTTTGGTACCTATTTCCATCCTATTTCCTACTCATGTGCCTATACTTCGTTAAAAGAGATCCAATCAAAGAGTATTTAAGTATATAATAATCCCAGCACGCCGCTTCATTGCTGGAGCGTAGTAATGTTCTAAATTCGAAAAACGCTCATGCAATAGATTTAATTTTCTTTGACCGTAAAACTCAACACTGGCTTTATGCACGAAAATGCCAAGCCATAATTTTAAATAAAAAAGAAGATAAAAAAGATGCTTCTTTCTATATGTCGAAATGACAATTATTTTGACATCATCCCTACGTTCTGTACGTTTTCATGCAAAAATATTATGGTTTATTTTTTACGCCAAGAAATATCAAATTTTAATTAGTAACATAAATCTACTTGAAATACCTAAACCTCTTCTGATATTTTCTGAACACATTCGTGAAGATTATGTTAAAATCTGTTTCCTAGTTCCCGAAATTAGACTGCACAAACAAAGGTAAACAAATAAAATCAACATTTTCTGAGATGAATGGTAGTTTCGCGAAAACGAAGAGATGGCGCTAGTTACTTGAAATTTTAAAAAAATATCTTATTAAATTAATTACTATATTTTTTAGTTATAAAATGTGGACATTGCTATATGTATTCTTAAAATACATAAGTCTACAAAATTTTTCAGCGTAACAAAAAGAATATTAAATTAATTTGTGACTTTATAAATTTAAGAAAACCTGAATCGCGCATGCAAGATTTTTTTCTACCGGAGCTATATAAGGTTAGCGAATTCTATAGTGCTAAGATCATTATGGACGTAGAACGCTTACTTCCAAAACTTCGAATTTATTATATGTAGAGATTTTATTATGGCTTCTCATTATAGTGCATATAGCCAGTGTCGCGGTCAAAGAAAATTAAATCCAATGCAGGAGCGTTTTTGAATTTGGAACATTACAATGCTCCAGCAATATTGTATGAACATGTGTATGAAGCGGCGTGCTGGGGTTATTAAAAACTGAAATACTCTTTGATTGGATCTCTTTTATCAAAGTACTAGCGACCCGTCCCGGCTTTGCACAGCTATATTATGCATGTATTATCTATACATATAAAATCCTTTGTCCTGACTAACTGACTGACTGACTGACTGACGGATCAACGCACAGCCTAAACCGCTGATCGTAGAGACCTGAAACTTGGAGGGTGTGTTCTTTGTATGACGTAGGCATCCGATAAGAAACGATTTTCCGAAATTCTACTCCTAAAGGGGTGAAAAGGGGGGACAAAGTTTGTATGGGACAACGTGATTTCTTGGTCCAATCTACTTCAAATTTAGCATAAACATTTTTTAACAGAATTGATGGAACACGTGTTTCGTATTTTATTGAAATTCATCCCCTAACGGGGTTAATAAGGGGTAGAAAGTTATTTTGGGGGTAACTTGCTTCGAGGTTGATATCAATACTCTTTGCTGCTTTTGATTAGATTGGTAAGACGTCATCTCAAGCTGACAGCAGCTGATGTTAACGTAAAACCAAAGAGGTTAAAAACTTCGAACATTGAACTAAAAAAGGCGTCTTGCCATTTAGTACTGGGAACTTGACATAGTATTTTTTTGCACGATATTTTTGAGAAATATACCTAACGATAGAGGATATTACGGCAAATTAAGTATACTTTTACACTAAATCTCTGTCGTCTCGGAAATGGGGTATTTGACCAAACGTACATGCATTTAGAAACCCATACCTATCATTAAGAGGTTATTGCGGCGCACAAATAATGCTTTCTAACCAAACTTCTAAAACATCTCGGAGACGGGATATTTGTTAAAACATGGAACGCTTCTTTCAATATCCCGTTTCCGAGACGCTTTAAAGATTTGGTGTGAAGGCATTATTTATTTGCCTTAGTGCCCTCTATCGATAGATAGGTATGGCTCTTTAAGTGCATCACGGCCTTTTTAAGTTACTATACCTACTGTTCGCGGTCTTCTAATTTCTTTTTTTCGTATTGGCTCCTCGAACTACATACAGCCAATGTCATGTATTTTTTAAGTAATAATATAATTACTTACATTTTTTTTAAAACTCTATCTTTTATTACGGTACGCCAAAATTACTCTCTGCGCAACTGCTCAGCCCTGCCTAATAATATTAATGAGTTAATCCAACATTGGGAAATGACGCGAAGTCCGTAGATTTAACTTACAGTTTTTGTAACACGGTTTGTCTAGAAAATGTTATTTACACAAAATACACAATCATAAATGAAAAACCAGTTTAAACTTAACACAAAAACATAATAAAATAAGAAAAAATAGTACTAATTAACACGTTTAAAATAATTTGAAAATGCTAGCATTTCCCACCAGTTTTTTTTTACTCAACGTACGACATCAGTAACATCGACAGGGCGCGGGCGGGCGGCGCGGCATGGTCATAGGTCGCTTTGACCATTTTCGTCTTTACATTTATTTTATTAAATAAGATATCTTGAACTAAATATAGGTACCTACTTGAATTTGATTACTGAGAAAAAAAATACTTAGTACTAAACTCTGGCAGTATGCATGAGCCGTGCCAAGCCATAATTATTATTAAAAAAAAAGCAAGGAGGTTAGGTTTTTGAAGTTCCTAATGCGTAATGATACTGATACTGGCTACATGCAGATTGCACAAGTCGTGCGAAGCCATAATTTGACATGACAGCTGTCAGTGAAAGAGAAAAGCCCTAGGGCTGGAAGTTTTATTTTCTACACGCTCTTCAGGCATATTTAGACCTACTTTCGGAGTATGAGTAATGAAAATAATATTGTTGGTTTAGAACTTTAAGTACGTAAACGTATAGCCCATTTTACATCACATCCAAAGACAATTGGGTGTAGGTACCTACCGGAGGTTTTCGTCTTCCAAGTTAAAATACCTACATGTACCTACTTACTTAATTCAAAATCTATCTTCTATACAAATAAAATGCTTTGTCCTGATTGACTAAAGGATCAACGCACAGCCTAAATCGCTGATCGTAGAGGAAACTTGGAGGGTGTGTTCTTTGTATGACGTAGGCATCCGATAAGAAAGGATTTTCCGAAATTCATTCCCTAACGGGGTTAAAAAGGGGTAGTCAGTTATTTTAGGGGGATTTGCTTCAACTCGAACTCTTTAGTGTATTTGATTTAAATTAGGTAAGTACATTTTATTTTAACACATATTTGAAACTCAATACAAAAAAAAATCCTATTACAACTATTTTCGACTCCTGCGCGGACGAAGTCGCGGGCAAAAGCTAGTCTATACTATAATGTTATATAAACTACTGGTTCGAATTGAAAAAATATTATTGTAAAAAAAAAAAAAAAAATTATAGTGTTCATTTGAGTCCATTTATCGAGAAAGGCTTTAGGCTATATAACGTCACGCTGCGACCAATAGGAGCGAAGAATCAGTGGGAAATGTGGGAAAGAAACTGGGAAAAATTATCAACTTTGAGGGCTTCCGTTGTTTGTTTAAACGCTCTAATCTCAGGAATTCGAACCAGTAGGGTTATTAAATATTAAATATTTTTGTGTTGCATAGTCCATTTACCGAGGAAGGCTATAGGCAAATTTTTATTTTGATTTTCCCACGGGATCGGGACTTACGCGGGTGAAACCGCGAGGCGCAGCTAGTACTATAATAATCCAACGGCGATGGATAATGGATACATATTTCTGCCCCTTGCCACGAAGACATTGGGCCCGTGGGGACCTAGCCTTAGATTTTTATAAAAAATATTTAAAATTATTGGAACAGTGGAAGGAGGGGAGGGCACGGAATAAGTTAAAAATAAAATAAATAAATAAATAAATATTGCAGAACATTCCACACATCGCCATCTAGCCCCAAGCTAAGTAACTAGACTTGTGTTATGGGTGCTAGACAACGGATATACTACTTATATACTTTTCTTTTGTAAATATATACTTATTATACATAGAAACGACCAGACCACAGACAAATATCTAAGCATAAATACTTGTCTGTGGCGGGAATCGAACCCGCAACCCTGTGTTTGGCAGTCCCGCATGGTAACCATTGTGCCAACTGGGTCGTCTTAGATTATTATTATAAGCTTCAGGTGACCAAAGGGCTGCGGCTGTTACTTTGGCCAACGGATCGGCATTGCCATCCAAGAAGGCAATGCAGCGAGCCTTTTGGGCACCCTACCTAGTTTAGATCGGCCGCCAATAGACTTTAAATGTTAAAAAAAATCACAAGCTTGCATATCTATAAATATTAAATTAAATTTTCTGACTGACTTATATTTGATTGATTTATAAAAGGATCAATTTACTGCTTTTAAACCATTTTTTATTCCCGTTACTCCGAAGATCCTCATCAGATCTTCACTTCTTCGAATTTAGAGCTACATTCTGTCTGCCTGTGACCATGGTAACTGCAAAGTTCTCGAAACGTTAGGTTTAAAATTAACGAAATTAAACGCGATGTACTTGTACTTGTATACGAGCTGTTTTCCGCAATTAAACCCTTTTTAATTGGATCCTTTTTACGTGAGGATGTAGTAGGCTTGCCCAGCACCTACAGTAGAGTAGGTACCCTCTCAGCTTAGTCGATCATGTCCAGAGGAGATTGTCAATACTTCTTGACTTCTTGGAGGACTTGTCAATACTTCTGGAGCCAACTAAGCCGCAGGTTTCATCACGATGTTTTCCTTCACCGTAAGAGCAATGTCAATTAGCGCACATCAATTTTTCTTATAAGAAAAATTAATCGATGCACGGCACGGATTTGAACCCACAACCTTCAGAAATTAAATGCGATTATTAAATTTTAATTATATAAATAAAAAATTCTTTTTTTTTTTCAAAGTCTAGTAAAAAATAGTTATTTTATTTCGTTAAAGTAATATTAAAGACGTATAATATATATCGTATAAGATACCTACTTACAAAAAGTGTGGTGTGGTGTGTTTGTGACAGCATAAATAAAAGTTGTAGTCGAAAAGCTAGTGGTGTGCCAGGCGCGGGCCGCGTGCCTCCGACAGCATTGTAAGGTGATAGGGATGGGACAATATGTACTAGGGATATTTTATCGATATAGATGTTTTTAGGTGTTATTATGATTTAAACTTGTAGAACGTCGGTTTCATAGGATCTTATAAAAATATAGAAATCAAACAAGTAAATCATGCTAATATTATTGTATATTCCGTAAACTTTGCAACATAATCGTTCATCTTATTCTACTAATAGCTATCAGTAACAATATTTGCAAGTACTTACATGAGTTTTTATCCACAATACTGCGAAAACACTTAGTATTCTGAACTTCAAACATCGAATGACCAGCCAACCGCCATGTCAGTGTTGCCACAGCATTGAGTCACATTATTCCCAATCATTAAATTATAAACAAATGAAATCTAAATGTGCAAAGCTAATTGTGCGCCAGGCTAGGTTGTATGCTGTCAACTGGCAAGGTGATAGCAATGGGAAATGTACAAGGGATATTTTATCGATAGTTTGTAAGACGAATCAATGCGATCTTATTCGAATACTTCCAATTAAATAAAATACTAAAGTTTCTTTCAAAAAATGATGGGTCATCGTTTGACCTCTATCACACTGCCTGATGGTAGCTAAGATGTTGCACGCGGTGTCTAGAAGATACCTGTTCATTCGCGACTTGAAGACACACACCATTGTATATGTCAGGAAAAAATGCTTTTAAAAATGAACATAACTTCAAATGATGACTGCAGAGCCTGCGGTGATGTCAGAGAAACTATGGAGCACATACTGTGTGAATGATGTCTTAGCAGCGAAGCGTATGAGCCTCCTTGGGAATGCGTATCCCAAACCGGAGGAATATAGGTTTCTTCCTCTCAGTGGGATCACCGCGTTAATCGACCACTTCTTTAAAGAGTAAGAAACATTAAGGTAGGGGTAAACACAAAAGATCCCATTAGGTCGAAGTGTCGCTGGCTATTTGTCAGCCCCCAATAGATAAGATAAGATAAGTATATGTCAGGAAAGACAGACGCAGGCAACCGATTCCATTCCCTTGCAGTACGAATAAGGAATGACGATACAGAATGCTTGGTGCAAATCTGAGGCACACAGCTTTACCATGTTTTTTGTTTTATTCATCCTTTCATCCATCCATTCCTTTTTCGTTGCTGTTACAAGCATCATTTTAATAATAACTATTTGAATTTGACATTTAAATGCCACTTTAAATAAACGGAGAAGATTGAATTTTAATGTGTAAACGGTGATTAAATTGGTCAGAAGCGTAAGGGGTCACTTGCCTTAAATATGTAATAATTGTATAACGGACTTTGCTAATCCTTTCTCTTTTCTCGCATGTAGCCAATCCAAAGATTAGTTGCATCCTCTTCCCTTATTTGTGTTACAAATAATAAGGTATTCGTGACGTTATATTAATATTTCAGATGTACCTAATATAAGATTAGTTGCATCCTCTTCCGTTATACAGGATTATTAGTAATTATACTAGCAAGCCGTTAAGGGCTACTTTAGTGCACCAACAACTTTTGTTCTACGACTTTTGGAAATTCGAAAAAAAATATGAAAATTTTGAGGTTATGTAAATATACGAAAAACAGCTGATTTTTTAAAACAAAGGTAATTCAGACTAAGACCAGTAGAAAAAACTTAAAAAATAAAAAAGTAAAATTTTAAGGTTAATGACCTCCACGTGTATGGAACAGCTATTTTCAGGTAAACTTAACCTCAAAATTTTCAAAAAAATGTTCTAATTTCCAAAAGTCGTAGAACAAAAGTTGTTTATTTAGGTGCACAGAAGTAGCCCTCAACGGCTCACTAGTATAATTACCAATAACCCTGTATAAGTTGTGACGTATCCGTGAAGTTGTTTACGCATTTGATTTTTAAGAATAGATATATGATAATAGATATATTATGGCTGTCTACGTGAAATGTTAGTTTTCACTTTTTCATAGCTTATTATTTAACTGCTTCTGCATATTCTGGCCATAATCCCGACAATTATCGATAGTGAGGTGACCCCACCCCTACCCCGAGCCCCGAGTAGAAGTGGCGTGTCGTTGTCAGCGACACCTCGCCCTGGGCTCCGCTTTCATCCCGCACAATTACACACAACACTATACCGACGATAGCCACCGCCATAGTACCCCACCCCTCGCGGGGACCTCCGCACAGCCTCCGCACAGCGCCGCGCTAAACAACAAAGCCAAAAGGAAATTTTTCAAAAGGCTTTTTTTGATAAAAAAGCTAAAGGTACTTGTAAATTCTGGTTCTTTACAAGCTTGAAATTCGAATTTAAAAAATAACACAAATAAATAAGGTAGCTGTGGGTAATTAAGGTCACCTGATGCCATAATTAAATATTACGTAAAAATAGGGAAATCTGTTTAAAAAACAGGTTATTAGATATAATAAATATTTGCTTTATTGTCAATCTGAAAATAATTCATTTGTTTATTTTCTTGTTATTTTGTCACTAATTTCAAGGTTTTTAAAAACCTTTTAGTGTTCTATAAATGCAATTACGCAGGTACCTTAAATTATTATTTTTATCACTACATCACTTCACTATCACTACATAGTATAAAATAAAGTCACTTTTCGCCGTCCCTATGTATGCTTAGATCTTTAAAACTACGCAACGGATTATGATGCGGTTTTTTTCAATAGATAGAGTGATTCAAGAGGAAGGTTTATATATGTATAATACATGCATAATATAGCCGTGCGAAGCCGGGGCGGGTCGCTAGTATAAAATAAAGTCACTTTTCGCCGTCCCTATATCCCTATGTCCCTTTGTATGCTTAGATCTTTAAAACTACGCAACGGATTTTGATGCGGTTTTTTTTAATAGAGAGGAAGGTTTATGTATATTACATGCATAATATAGCCGTGCGAAGCCAGAGCGGGTCGCTAGTCAACCGTATATGTTCCAATACCGTGGGAATATAGAGATAAGAACTAGCCAAGTGCGAGTTGGACTTAGGCACTAAAGGTTCCGTACCATTATATTCTATTTTTAGTATTTGTTGTTATAGTGGCAACAGAAATACATCATCTGTGTGAAAATATCAACTGTCTAGCTATCACAGTTCATGAGATACAGGCTGGTGGCAGACAGACAGACGGACTGTGGAGTCTTAGTACTATAGGGTCCCGTTTTTATCCTTTAGGTACGAAACTAGTCGCGAGACCCAAACGACGCGACGTCTATGTTCAACGCAACACTTGCGATCAAATATCAAGCAATTAAAATCTATAACCACAGCTATTAAAAGGAAATGGTACCGACTCTCTCTCCATACAAACGTAGTCGACTGTTTCCTCCCTGAATACTGACACTAGAGCAAATATGTTTGTTGCATAACTTATAACTGCCATGATCAATGATCCCTATGTCTTATTTTTTTAATATATTTTGTTTTGTAACTCTTAGTTTCTATGATGATTCGAAAATGAAAAAACCAAAACATAGGGGCATAGTCATGGCAGTTATAGGTTTTATGGCACAAAAATATTTGTGCTAGTGTCATTATCCAGGGAGGAAACAGTCGACTACGTTTGTATGGAGATAGATAGATAGATAGATAAATTCTTTATTGTAAACACCAATTTCAAATAACATTAATAATAAAATACAAAGCTTAAGTCTAAATGTTACAAAGGGCAGCCTTATCGCTCAAAGCGATCTCTTCTAGGCAACCTTTGGATGGACAAGGAGTTGAGGAAGGTGAAGGGTACGGTGTTCAAACTTAGGAAAATAAGTAAGATGCAAATAACAGCAGAGAGAGAGCTGATACCGTTTCCTATTAAAATTCAAAATCCCGAATGACCCCCTATGTGTTAGTTTCCCCTCCCCCCTATAGTAGATAGGGGTAAAGTGGCATAGGGGGCGTAGAGGCGTAGGGGTCAGATGTATGCGTCCGCACGTAACTCATCACGCAGTTTACTCAGGCCCCGATGGCCCGTTCCATTCATGGGGCTACGGAAACAGCGGATTTATTACATTTTATCTACATAGTATAAAACAAAGTCGCTTTCCGCTGTCTGTCCGTATGCTTAGATCTTTACAACTACGCAACGGATGCTAATACGATTTTTTTAATAGATAGAGTTATTCAAGAGGAAGGTTTATATGTATAATACATGCAAAATATAGCCGTATTGTTATAAACGTACGTAAATAATAATTATTGCAGGACATTCCACATATCGCCATCTAGCCCCAAGCTAAGTAACTAGACTTGTGTTATGGGTGCTAGACAATGGATATACTACTTATATACTTTTATTTTGTAAATATATACGTATAATACATAGAAACAACCAGACCACAGACAAATATCTAAGCATAAATACATGTCTGAGGCGGGAATCGAACCCGCGACCCTGTGTTTGGCAGTCCGGCATGGCGACCATTGTGCCAACTAGATTCATTTTCAGATTGTGGTCTAGTCATGGCAAAAATAGCATGTCACTCGAAATTTCACTGTGAAAAAAAAATCGCAATTAGCAGATGCTACAAAAAATCACTTGGACTGCTAATGCTATTTTTTTCGCAATCACCATCTTGGGTAGCTCGAGTACTGTTAATGTACCGCCGGCGCTGGTTCATGCCTTCATATTGAACCTCAGCATCTCCCGAGACGCTTTAGATGTTCGGAGTAAAGGCATTATTTGTTCACTGTAATGCCTTCTAGCGATTGTCATGGGGTCTCGAAATGCCCCGTGGCATAATAATAATAAATAAATAAATTGGCTTTTACGCATCTTTTACACGAGAAAACTGCGGGTCGCTAAGTATGATCATCATCAGAGCGATGTTCCCGGTTGCATCCCTCTCGGGAGCCCAGGGTCCGCTTTCCTACTTTACGCCTCCATTTCGCACGATCTTCGGCATCCTGGTTAGTAAGGCCATTTGCACGCATATCACCCTTTACGACGTCAAGCCAGCACTTCTTGGGTCTACCCAGTTTGCCACGACCCGGCGGAGGCGACATTTCGGTCGGGTCAGACGGGTCGCTAAGTACCATTCACCAATAATTCTTACGCGTCTACCCGCTCATGTCATGGCCCGTCAATATCTCAGTTTTATTTTAATACCGACAGGTCATGAACAAACAGTATTAAACCTCACCTCACCCTGTATTCTGTGCTTTCCATTTTATATATTTTTTTACTCTTTATTCGTTATTGGAAAATTGCTGTGGAAAAATTACCATAATTATCTAAGTAATGGTAATAAAATTCCTCAGCACGTAAGCAATTAGAGTTTATGTTCGAAGTTCGATGACGGATCGCGGGTGTACTGTGGTAGTAGTTTGTATGGAAATACCACAGAATGGGCGGACTTGTCCGTGTTCCGAGACGTAGACCGGTGCAGCCACTAAAGGAGAACGGCTGGGTTGTTCCACTGCCTACCTTCACTCGCGTCCCTCGAAGGTCCCCGTTTATTTGGAAATCTTTGAGTCACGAGTTTACCTATCTTCTAGATCATCAAGAGACCGCGTGTTACATCTTAGACTGTATCGTCACTTACCATCGTGTGACGATAGTGGTCAAACGACTACATCCCGACTCTACCCGATTCCATCCCTACCCGATTTTAAAATACCTAACAAAAACTCCCAACTCTACCCGATATGATAAAAAGTACAGTCAAAATCAAAAACATTTAAACGATACGAAGGTGAGCGTTTGAGCGTTTTATTATTAAAAAAAAAAAGAGCAATCTTCTAAGGGACGTGAACAATTTACTGCATTTTGAGGAGCTATTCCGAAGATCCTCATCAGATCTTCACTATATTTTATGGCTTGTCTACTGTTCACAAAAGTACTAGTCTTCGATACTAATATTATAAAAAGGTTAGATTTGATTGTTTGTCTGCATTGAATAGGTTTCGAAACTACTGGACCGATTTAGATGAAACTTGGTATGAGGATACATTGATTGACAATAAAATTGGCTACTTAATATCCCGATTACTCAAGAGTTACGCGTTTGTTAGTATATAACAGTTGTAATTGTTCCAGCAACAACAACAAACGACAAGGATCGCAGGTCTCCGGAGCAGGAGGAAGTGACGTCACACGCGTCGCCCACGCCTGGCCCCGTCGGACCCCCCAGCCCACTGAATAACGGAACTGCAGGTACTCTACCCATACCCAGCTAGCTATGTAAAAAAAATCGCAAATTCCCTGTAGGTATAGCTTTACTTACAAGGAGAATTTGCGATTTTTTTCTTAGATTTACCATAATAAATTTAAAAAATCCTGTTTTTGTGTTCCAAAAATACCACACGAGGATTATAATATTAATAAAATTGAAAAACTGACTTAAACAAGGTCAATTTAATAAAAAAAGAATCATCTCTTCTAACAAACCTGGGGCACTACCCAAAAATAAGAAGAAAAATTAGGGTTAGGGTAAGTACATCTCGCCCACGAAAAAACTGGTCTGTGGGCCAAATCTCCACTTTTTTAAATGTGTATGCGTAGATTCGTCCGAACCAGTTTAGAGAAACGGGCCAGATGTCTCCTATTACATTTTTTTTTCGAATTTTCATAGTGTGACAACACCATTATTTACATCAGGCTCCACTGCCAATAATGGTGTTGCCACATCTTGAAAATTCATTTAATTTTCACTAAATAGCGGTAAATTAAAACAAATATGTTTTCGTGTTTTTTTTTGTATTGTCCGGGGATACCTAAATGTATGAGTGTATACAAGGTGTGACGAAAATCCTGTTAGGATTTTCGTTACACCTTGTATACGTCCTTGTGCGTGTGCTTAAACAGTTTCTCCTTTTCCTGAAATCGGTTTAAAATAATAATGAAATTCCCCAGCTCTGTCATCTACGGAGTCACTCTCCCCCCCACCGCCCGAGGCCCGCGCCGCCCCTGCCCTGCAGCGCCTGCGCAGATTCCTCTCCGCCCTACTGCAATTCGCCCAGGGCGAGAACACAGAGACGGGCGAGCGAGTCAAACAACTTATATTCAATCTTGTTGTAAGTAAAAAGCTGAAATCGTAGTCGATCTTACATAAGATCGACTACGATTTCAGCTAATGAATTATCGTAGCTGATCTTACCGTAGCTTCCTAAATGTCGTAGTCGTAGCCAATCTAACTGTAGCTAATGAATTATTATAGCAGATTTACCCCGTAGCTTATAAACTATCTTGTAGCAGCCAATGTTACAGTAATTAAATAACTTAGTCGATTATTAAATATTAATAGCAAGAAATACCGTAGCTTAAGTCGTAGCACATCTTACTGTAACTTATAAATAAAATGTCGTAATCGTAGCTAAACTTACCGTAGGAGCTAATGAAATTATCGTAGCTGACCCCACCGTAGCTTTTAAACTATCTCTGAAATATCGTAGTCGATCACAAATGTAGCTGGTGAAAATAATATCGTAGCAGATTTTACCGTAGCTTATTATCTGTCGTAGTCGTAGCTAAACCTACATTAGCTAATGAAAATATCGTAGCTATTTCACCGTAGCTTATAAAGTATCTGAAATATCGTAGTCGATCACAAATGTAGCTGGTGAAATATCATAGCAGATTTTACCGTAGCTTATTATCTGTCGTAGTCGTAGCCAAACTCACCGTAGCTAATGCAAATATCGTAGCTGACCCCACCGTAGCTTTTAAACTATCTCTGAAATATCGTAGTCGATCACAAATGTAGCTGGTGAAATATCGTAGCAGATTTTACCGTAGCTTATTATCTATCGTAGGCGTAGCTAAACTCACCGTAGCTAATGAAAATATCGTAGCTAACCTCACCGTAGCTTATAAACTATCTGAAATATCGTAGTTAACCTCAAATGTAGCTTAAGAAATATCGTAGCAGATTTTACCGTAGCTTATTATCTGTCGTAGTCGTAGCTAAGCTTACCGTAGCTAATGAAATATCGTAACCTTATTGTAGCATATAAACTATAGTATAGCTAACATTATAATATATCGTACGAACAGGCCGGTACAATGACGATTGAAGAGTTCCAAGCTGGTGTACAGGAGTGTACTAACTACCCTCTCCGCGCGTCGGTACCTGGCTTTCTCCGGGCGCTGTTACCGCTGGCGCAGAGGGACCTCACCACCAGAGCAAGGAGAGCTAAACAGGTATATTGAACGACCTTCACCGAGCTGCATGATGGATGCAAAAGTATTTTATATCAAATTAAATAGGTTAATAAATATATTGCAAATGGGTTGGTTAAAAAGTTCAGTCCAGAATATGATTGATTAACAATTGAAATTTTTATTCTTTGTTTTTAATTACTTAACTGGTTTGGTTGACGTGGTGACGCAAAAAGATCGCGTCAGGAACTCTCGCATCCGGGGCAGCCTTCATGTCCGAGACATTGCAGATAAATTGCAAGAATGTCGCCTACGCTGGTACGGTCACGTCTTGCGAAAACCGGCTAGTTACGTGGGGAACAAATGTCTTGCCATGGCGCCTCCGCCGGGTCGTGGCAGACTGGGTAGACCCAAGAAGTGCTGGCTTGACGTCGTAAAGGGTGATATGCACGCAAATGACCTTACACACCAGGATGCCGAAGATCGTGCGACGTGAAGGCGTAAAAGGTGAAACCGGGCTCCCGAGAGGGATGCAACCGGGAACATCGCGAGCGATGATGATGGTTAATTATCTTGGTACGTAAATAGCCTATTTTGTTTATGTTTAGACCGCGGCCCAATACGTGCGATCACACGAGCACGTGGTGCTCGAAGCAGGCGGTGATGGTGCTGAGATCTTCCAACCGGAGGCGGTCAAGCGGCGAGCCAGCGATCCGTAAGTTCACACTTAATTATCACTATATGTCATTTATTTCGGATCAATTACGATTCTAACTTAGACCTAGGCTGCCTGCGGTCCGAAATCGACTTTGAGCACTGTCAGACGCTCAAACGCGTTCCGAAATGCCGTGAGCGCGCTTATAAGCGCTCACGAAAGATGCGATATTATGACGTCATGAATACAAAAGCAAATACGTCATAAACGACGCCATCTTGCGCTTACGACGACCCTGCTCCCCAGCGAAATCTCCGTGAGTGAACTGTCAAATTCATGTTTGCATCCGTTCTTTTTCGAAATTCGAATTTGATTATTTTATCCTGAGTTCCGAAATCTTGAACATGGTGATAGCACCGTAAGCATTTTGAGATCGCTCACAATATCGGACCGGGAGAAATGACCGTTAGCACTGTCAGCGCTATCATCTATATTCGGACCGCAACAGCCCTAGTGTTAGGTATATAGCAATTACAATGTCAAATCAATTTACAAATTCATTCAATAAAAACTATGTCCATGCTTAGCAGGCAACTCATTAATTACAATTTAGAAGAAGCCCCGCTATTGTGATTAAGACGAAAGGGTACCGGGCGCTCTCTCCATACAAACATAGTCGACTGTTTTCTCCCTGGATAATGACACTAGAGCAAATATTTTTGTGCCAAAAAACTTATAACTGCCATGACCATGCCCCTATGTTTTCTTTTTTTTCTTTTTTAAATCTTAATTTCTATGATAATTAGAAAATGAAAAAAACCAAGACATAGTCAATGCCCCTATGTCTTGGCAGTTATAGGTTTTATGCAAAAAAAATATTTGCTCTAGTGTCTTTATCCAGGGAGGAAAGAGTCGACTACGTTTGTATGGAGAGAGCGCCGGTACCCTTTCACCTTAAACCCGGCTTAGTTGTCTCCAGACGTATTGTTGTATTCTGTCCTCTGGACACGGTCGACTAAGTTCGGAGTACTTGTCCCAGGAACTACAGTGGCCTAAATAACATGGATTAAAGTTGATGGCGTTGTTTAAGAGAATCTTGAGTTTTCGATACGCGGCGCGAGTAGGTATTTTCAAAAATTACCCGTATCGTGTGATAGAGAGAGTTTAAGTTCGGATGTAATTGCCTTCATTTTGCTTTCAAATAATATTGCGGGCCGTAACATTTTTACCCCGTTTGTCCTTCACAAAATGAAATAAATTTGGTCTCATTTAATTCACTGCATCTTATTCTAGGTTTATACGTTTTTCTTTTTTGGTAATTAAGTTTAGTTTATTAAAAAACAATTGAAACGCTCGATGAAGTTATTCAGTAAAAATATAGATATTCAGATACTAATAACTTTTATCTTAGGCAATATTTCTTTAAAACAAAAACGGTTAAACCTAGTTTTCTATTAGATCCAGAACTTTTTCAAAAATTATTTTAAAATCGGGGGAAACGTTACCGCTTTTTGTATGGAAATTTACAGCCTCACACTGGTCTTAAATTAGAATCCTAAATGTAAAATTACTAGGCCAATGTATCTATTAGGAGAAGCTAAGAACACGTCATTGAAGTAATCATCATTCTTAAAATCAAGAATATACTAAGCACAGCTTTTGAGTGCAAAGTTAATAAACACTTTTCAAATCAAGAATCTATGCTATATCTAGAAAATCAACTTAAACTAACGATAACAGTGATAGCAGTGTTAATGAATGCAGAAATAATAAATTTTACTAGTTGTCCCGGTAAACGTTGTTTTGCTATTTACAAAAAAACAAACGAAAGGAAACAAAAGAAAAATTGGTAGTAGCCGATTCTCAGACCTACTGAATATGCATAGGTATAAAATTTCAGAAAAATCGGTCAAGCCGTTTCGGAGGAGTATGGTAAGTAACATTGTTACACGAGAATTTAATATAGGTAAATCACTTCACTACATAGTATAAAATAAAATCACATTTCGCCGTCCCTATGTCCCTATTTCCCTTTGTATGCTTAGATCTTTGAAACTACGCAACGGATTTAGATGCGGTTTTTTTTAATAGATAGAGTGATTAAAGAGGAAGGTTTTTAAATATAATACATGCATAATACAGCCGTGCGAAGCCGGGGCGGATCGCTAGTAATTATATAAAGTGAAGATAATATGGAAGATAAACTATAGAACCAACAAAAGCACAAAATTCAATTAAAATTAAACTTCAATCAATTAGAAATATCACAAATTGATAATGAAAAGCGAAACAATATGGAACTATCAATAATCATGGTCGCTGTACCTGCGTGTGGTGGACAGGTAATTTGTAGCGCCCCCCGCGCCCCCCCTAGCGCCCCTTAGCACTCCCTAGCGCCCCCCGGTGCTCTCTGTATCCGAGACCGACATACGGTGTAGGGATGTGTTATGTGTAGTTTGATAAATATCGATAAAATGCAAATTAGATGTAGGTTTTCGATATAATAATAAAAAAAATCGGTGGTGACACACGGACAGACAAGGGTTCTATTTTTTACCTTTTGAGGTACGGAATCCTAATTATGAGAAGTATTTCGTTTGATGGGCTTGGATTAACAGCAAAATTGCAAAAATTTGGTCATACATTTTTGACAAAAAGCTATAACTTAATCGAAATTTAATTACGTCAAAACGGTATGGAGAAGATGTCTATATTTTTTTGGAATTTTACGGGAACAAGCCACCAACATCTCGTTCTGCAGTTTTATTTACTGACATGAAACTTAGTTAAAAACCGAATTGAATTATGAATTACTGAAAATTGGGTCATAAGTTCATAACTTTAAGCACAAGCCGTCTGAAGTCATAATTAATAGAAAGAAGGAAAAGTGTAGATTTATCAAATGATATTTAGCAAGTCTGCTTCAAGTGGTACCTAAATTAATTAAAAAGGTTTAAATTATTTACTTGCACGAACAGATAGCGCATTTCATATTTAATGTCATCATAGCAGTTTGGTCTTCTAACCTCAAGTCTACTAGAGACTAAGGTTGGTGTAACTCAGAAGAAACGTTCGTCAAAATGTTGATCAATAACGCTATAGCGAGACGTGTACTGTACATGAATTAATATGAAACATAAAACGTGTAGGTAAGTTAAAAGCGAGCAATTAAAACATAAATCGATATTAAAGAATCGGATAGTGTAAATATTTTGAAAAGAAAACTTAATTGCATATTGCCAAGCTAGAATAATAACTTTTATTATTTTACTTTCTTCTCAATTAACTTGTTATTAGAACTACCTACTTAACTGTTAACACGTCAGAGGTGAATACTTAACTACCTACTTTTATGTTTGTATCTCATTTTAAGTGACTATTGTCTTATGAGAATAAATATCTTTAAACCTATATTAAAATTATCGATAGTCTACAATTTCGATGCACGTACATCCCTAGCCCTCTTCAGCTGTCACCCGCACGCCTCGCAGAGACGAACTTTTTTTGCGGTCAGCCTTTGATAACACTCAATCCAGTTGTTTATGTAATTAATAATAACCTAATATCTATGTAACTACGAAATGTAATATTAAACACATATTAAACATTTGCTATGCCCCGCTGGTTTACCCGCCTAAGTCCCGATCCCGTTGGAAAACCAGGATAAGGTTAAACTAATTTAATTTTTCTTCGTGTCTGTCTACATATCTAAACTGCTTAAAGATGTAGACACGAAGAAAAATTAAGGGCCGAATCTACTGCCATTTGAAACTGAGCAATTTGTTGCATTCTCGAGGTGCAATTCTGTTAACACTCCGATTTTCTCCAAATATTCTGCCTTTAAAAATAAATCACTAAAGTCGCTTCAAAAACAACGCCCAAACAGTCATTAAAACATATAAGTACAGAGTTATTGCTTAATCGTAATAGAAAGCGGTTGACGGGTACTTCTGTGCGCCTTAACAATCAAATCTTATCCTACGACTATTGACAATTCTTTTTAATCGTTTGAGGTTATATGGTAATTGGGAAATAAAATTTTTGAGAATCCTACGTCATTACAACTGTGACTAACTATCTCAATCAACAGACATTGGGTTGCTGTGCGTTGATATTTTATATCAGTCAGCCGGAAGTTTGAATCATAGAGATTTATCGTTACTTATTTAGTTGATTTAGTTTTTGCAAGTCACTCTGCTCTTCTAACAGATTTCAGAGAGGTCGTCACGTCAAAATTTTTCCTTTTGTAAATAGATTTTTTGTTGTTTCTATTTGTATTTTTTTGCCATAAAATGAAATTAATTGGTTTTGGTACAATATCCGACACGATTAACAACTGGTTCCTTGCTCTCTCTTTATAATGGTTTAGACCTAAATGTGCTTACCCTTAATGCTGAATGCGAATACCTACTCAATACATTTTCTTCGGGGTATAAAAATTACAAAAGACTACAAAAATGAGCTACTTCCTTTGATTTGCCATACTATGTTTTTTTTTAGGAATTGATCTCTATAAGCAACGCCATAGATTGATACAAAAACATAGGATCTTTTTCAAATCAACAGATTCGATTCCTAGGTAAGGACTTAACCAAAAATCAAATCATTTTTAGTTTTTGTCAAAGTCGGACACGCAACTCTTTTCAGCATTTTTCAGGGCATATAGCCCTGAAGGCCCATTTATAAAATTCACCCTGTATATTTTTATGTACTGCTGCTGCTAAGATTCAACTGATTGAGATTTTTAAAGGGTTTTTTAAACACTTTAAAATTTAATATTACTTATCATTAACATATTGTTTTAAATCAATCAATGCAGATTTTTTACGGACAGCATAATTTCAGAATGTTTAGTATCAACAAATAATTATATCGATAATCGAGCGATGACATATCCCATCACTAGAAACCTTGCCGGCTGTCACTCCCAAACGTTTGGGAGACGAACTTTTTTGCGGGCAGCCTTTGATAGGCTCTCCACAAACAATGGATGTTGTAATTGGTAATTTGGACACCGTCAGCGGCAGCCCTTATGTGGAATGGTTAACTTTGAATTATTTAGGTACCTAGGTGGATAGGTTATCATTTCTAGGTTCCTAAACTGAGGGTAATTGGTTCGATGACCTCTATAGCGCGGTGGGATTGTGGGTTCGATTCCCGCCTCAAACAAGTATTTATGTTTAGATAAGTATTTGTTTCTCGTTTGGGTGTCTGTATAAGTGCTAGCAGCGTACCACGGTTTCACACGTGTAACTCCCGATCCCGTGGTAATATTGGGATCGGGAGCCTATGACACTCCTATCAATGAATCAATGCAGTTGGCACAATGGTCACCATGCGCCGGACTGCCAAACACAGGGTTGCGGGTTCGATTCCCGCGACAGACAAGTATTTATGCTTAGATATTTGTCTGTGGTCTCGTTGTTTCTATGTATTATAAGTATATATTTACAAAAGAAAAGTATATAAGTAGTATATCCGTTGTCTAGCACCCATACCACAAGTGTAGTTACTTAGCTTGGGGCTAGATGGCGATGTGTGAAATGTCCTGCAATATTTATTTATTTATTAATGATTCCTCATACTAAGTTTCATCTAAATTGGTCCAGTAGTTTCGGAGCGTATTTATTTCACACAAATTAACATTACTTTTTATCCCGATATTCCCACAGGGTCGGGACTTACGCGGTTGTAACCGCGAGGTGATGCAGAAACACCATTGTGTCCCAAAAATTTAGATTGAAATAAGAAACGGGGACTGCCGCGGTAAAGCTAATGCATTGCGAACGCTCGGCCGAGCTACATGATAGGCGGAGTGGGGGGTGTTAGGTTTTATTTTCGTTACGGAATTTCGATAAAAGCTATGCAATAGCTTAAAAACAAATAAGCTAACAATTGGCAAAAAATGTTAGTATTTACTTTTAGGTATGTACTAAAAAACAGTAAGTATCGCAACCCCACCAGCATGTTGGCACGAGCCGCGACCGCGGACGTTATTTAGGTACTTCGCACCACTACGCCACGTGCGTCCGTCGCGTCGGTCTAACGAATAGCGAGCTACCTTTGCCAAATGACCAGGACTATATTTCACAAGCTAAACAGCGGTTTTAATATTCACTGCTCATTTTGAGGGTAGTTTTTGAAAATTTACGATTTGTGTGCCGCGGTATGGGCAGATACTCGCCTATGGTGCCCGTGTGTGGTAGGTTTTGGTTTCAATTCCTACAGTGGAAAACTTAAACCTCTATGATCCATAGATACTTATGTTTGCTTCTTCTTCACGCGGAAACTACTGAACCGATTGCGATGAAACTCGGTATGTGGATAGCTGTAACCGTTGAATAGCACATTGACTACTTTTTATCACGATGTTCCCACTGGAGCGGGAGACACACGGGTGAAACCGCGGAACGCTGCTAGTTAAAAATATATTTAGGTACTAACTATTTAAAAAAAAGTGAAAACTTCTTATTTTAATGCAATAAACTTAATAACCAAAGAGGTTGGACTTGCAACATTCATTTCAAATTAATGACACAATAGCTGCGCTACACGGTTTCACCGTCGTAAGTTCTGATCCCACAACGAGAACTTCGGGATAAAAAGTATCCCATTTCTTTCTTCATTCCTTAAACTACCTCTATGCCGATTTCCATCCAAATTGATCGAGTCGTTTAGCCGACGATTAGTAATTATGACGTCAAATCCGTCATTTACTTTTGCAAGATTATTCTGATCGATTTTAAACACGTTTACACATCAAAAACCCTAAATAAAAATAAGTGATTAACACGAAATACGTGTGTACGTGTTTGTTCTAATAAATAGTGCAAATAATGCAAACAATGGCGGTCGTGTGCCTGGTTGCCAGCTACCGGTGCCCGGCGCTGCCGGTGGCTGGCTGGTGTGAGAGGACCTTGTTCCGATCGTTATTTATGACTTAGGTTGCTCTAGTTTCGATAGAGGCTGAGTTAGAGGCGAAGAGCGGATAAAAAAATATTTTGCTAAGTTGGTGGCATCCGTTTCAGCCCAAGATATTTTTTTTCCGTGTTCTACCTCCAACAAAATATTTTTTATCCGTGTTATACCTCAAACGTATTCCGGTTTTAACTCATATACATAGAGTAAGTCCCGCCTGCCGCCAGACCTACGTGATTTTATCAAAGCTGAGAATTTCTCAGCGCATGCCTTCAACACAGTTATGAACGACATGCAATTATGAAGTTCCGGCTATAGTGGCTTGAAGTGTTATCAGGTAGCAAAGATAAGAAGCGAACCTGTTAATTTTGCAAAAAAAGAAATCGCATATACTTTTATACTAATCGATAATGTTGCTAGTAGCAATAAATTCCTGAAAACAAACATAGTATTGCAAATGAAAGGAAATCGTTCACTTTTATAGTTATACCTACACCTTTGTGCATCATCGTTCGGTGGTCTGAATGAAGCTATTAGCAACATTATCGATTAGTACAAAAATATTGTTTTTGCAAAAATAACAGGTTCGATTGTTGGCTTTGCTACCTAATAACTCTCCAGGCAACAATTGAACTTCATAATTGCACATCGTTCATAACTGTGCTGGAGGCATGCGCTGAGTAATTCTCAGCTTTTATTAAATGACGAAGGTCTCGGGGTAGGCGGGATCTTGGTCTATTATTTTAAAGAACATTTTAATTTTTTGCGTCTATAACGAGATTATTCTTGCTTCAAGAAACCTTTTCATCTCCGTAGATAAAGCCGCGTCCTCTCGTACCTTGCTACTCCATATTTATCAGATCCTCTCGATGTCTATATAATTTGTTCCGAGTTTTAGTTCTATTGTCTTCCAATGATATAAACACACCATTGTCTCTCATTGCCCCTAGCTCTCTATCTATCTATCTATTGTACAATTAAATATCTCCTTTGTAGAAGTATATCGGTTCAGTTCGGTTCTATTGACAACAATCAACAACTTTATATTTATAATTTACTTATTTCGGAAGAAGTTTGCGGCTATTGTTTTGTTCTTCTTTTGTGTTTGGTTAATTAAATCGTGAACTTATTCTTGAGTTTATTTTGAAATTAAGACGATCGCATCGCTTTCTCCAATGTTTTCCACTATTTACTTCCTGATCTTTATAGCAATCTATACTAATATTATAAAAAGGAAAGATTTGCTGGTTTGTTTGAATTGAATAGACTCCGAAACTACTGGACCGATTTAGATGAAACTTGGTATGAGGATACATTGATTCATTAGGAGTGTTTTATGCCCAAACTTTTAAAAATGTCCGTTGAGAAAGAATTTTCTCTCTTCATAAACTCATATTTTTTAAGAACGATTTTTTCGTAAAACCGTATAAAACCAAGGGTTATTATATCTACATACACATTGTGATATAACTTTTAATCTTATAGGTTTCTATAGGGGGTCACATTTTGAAAAAATATTTAAGGAAAAATTCGTCTTCAAAAATTGCGACTAAGACGAGACTCGAACTCGCATCCCTTGAATACCGTTCAAATGCGCTGCCAATTACGCCACTTAGTCAAGTACCGTCATAGTCGAATTTAAGAATCGCATTAACTTCTTTTCGAATTAAGTTTCGTTAGCGACATCTGTTAGTATGAATTTTCATTACATATAACTCGAATGTTAACCATCTAGTTAACGTATCCGACAAGACGCATTTTTCCTTAAAAATATTTCAGATAGCCCAGTGCAGGCTTAGCACTTTTGGGTCACATTTTTCTTAATAATTTAGTTGATAAAAAAAAACAGAGGAGCATGTGCGAAGCAATGTCTTCTTCGTATAGTTTCACCCGCGTAACTCCCGATCCCGTGGGAATATCGGGATAAATTAAGATGTAAGCTATCCTATCCTTTAAGTTGGATCAAACTGCACACGGTGTGCGATTTTAAAATCGGTTAAATAGTTTAGGAGTCCATCGCGCACAAACAATGTGACACGTAATCTACACTTCTACACTAATATTATAAAGAGGAAAACTTTGTTTGTTTGTTTGTTTGGTTGTAATGAATAGGCTCAAAAACTACTGGACCGATTTTAAAAATTCTTTCACCATTCGAAAGCTACATTATCCACGAGTAACATAGGCTATATTATATCCCAATACTCTCACGGGAACGGGAACTACGCGGGTGAAACCGCGGGGCGCAGCTAGTTTATATATATTAGAATTTAATAGTAATCAAATATATCTTTAAATAAACTTGAGAAATTAATATCAATGTCCCACAGTTTCTACGACAACGCGTCAACGAACGGCGGCGGCGGCAACGAGGAGTACCCTCCAGGCAAGCGGCCCTCAATGTTCCTCCAGCCGTCTCCCTTCCTCTACGGGACCAGTTCCGGCCTGTTCGACTACCCGCAGCCGTACCACTCCTACCACGGACCAGAACCGCCCTTCGAGAGGAGAGATGGTAAACTTATCTAACTAATATTATTAAGCAAAGATTTTTTGTTTTATACGAATGGGCTCCGAAACTACTGGACGGATTTTGATGAAACATTGTATGAGGATACATTGATTCATTGGAAAAAATATGGGCTACTTTTTATCTTGATATTCCCACGGGATCGGCTGCTAGTATCATTACATACTATAAAACAAAGTCACTTTCCGCTGTGTGATCCTATATGTACGCTTAGATCTTTAAAACCACGAAACGGATTTCGATGCGGTTTTTTTAATAGATAGAGGAAGGTTTTAGTATATAAAGCAAAACTACCACGCGTACGAAGTCGCGGGCAACTGCTAGTATAATAATAAATATGAAATTTCCAGGAGGTATATCAGTGCGCGACGTGTCGTCAATGAACGCCCCATTCTCCGAACCCCGGCCGGTTCCAGGGTCCAAGTGTGATGACGAATGGAAGAACATCAACACGATGCTCAACTGTATACTGTCCATGGTGGAGAAGACGAAACGGGCGCTCGCTATATTGCAGCAGAGAGGTATGTTCTGGAGACATCAACCGATCGGGTGATGTCCTCCTGACGATTGGACTATGTTCTTTCCCAAGACCTAGACCGCATGGTTTTTTTGTAGCAAAATTGATCTGTTTACGACTCGTACTCGGATTATGGTAGTGGATGTCCTCGATTTCATACAAAAAAGACAAATAAACTACGACATTTATAAACGCTAACAATATTTGTAATCTTGACTTTTGTAAGCAGAATCACAAAAAATCATGAGTTTCTGGTGCCTTCTTCTCATTGGTGGCGTGTTCCGACACACTTTCTGGCACACATCCTAACTTAGTTTTACCTAGTTTTACCTAAACGAATCCAAATTAATAAATTGCGGATATCGTAAATTTCAATGAGCGATCAGATCTTGAAATTCAGTTTGATATTACAGGTATGGAACCAACGGAAAACACTGATATAAAACGAGCAGCAAGCGAGATCATGGCGGCCGCCGTGCGACAGACGGAGGAACGAGTCGCTGAAGTACGGAGACGAGCTGAGGATGCCGTCAATCAGGTAACAAATTGCTACTTAAGATTGAATGATTGATGATTGACGATCCATATTTTTGACCCCGATGTAAGGTTGATGATGGGGTAGCTTGTAAGTTTGAGGCCTTGAGGTTCTAGGTGCAAAAGATAACTTTTCAACTGTGGGTCTTAGCAATCTCTTTCACATTAAATGTCTTTGGAAGGATAATATTACTACAGCATTTTGTAACATAGGTCTAGTACACAAAAAACCATTGCTTGTATGATGCCTCAAATAGACCAAACAACTTGGACAATACTGTATATGTATATTATTTAAACTATATTAACATCCAGGTGAAACGTCAAGCTCTAGTCGAGCTGCAGCGAGCTGTGTCTGCAGCTGAAGGACGAGCACTCGAGCTGCAGCCGCCTCCACCGCGGGACCTCAGCCCGGGAGCAGCGTCACAGCAGAACGTAAGCATTATAATATGATATCCCAGACACAGCAGGGAATCAAAGCTTAGGATTGTAAGTGAATCTACTAGCTGCTGTCGACTTGGTATTATATCCTGGACATTCTTACCTTTAGACTAATATCCCAAGGGGCCGCGGTTTCATCAGAATAAGTCCCAATTAGTAGGAAAGTTGAGAATAAAATACCAAATGTGTTATTCCAGGACTTCATCTATATCCTCATGAAAATCAGTGTAGTAGTTTTTCGTAACTAATCAACAAACACACGCAAACTTTCACATAGATTTTATTTCTGCGATGCCTTAAATATTTTTAATTTGTATCTTGATGTCCTAGTGTTGTTGGAACTGCGGTCGCAAGGCGCAGGAAACCTGCTCCGGATGCAACGCGGCGCGATATTGTGGCGCCTTCTGCCAGCATAGGGACTGGGAGAACCATCATCAGGTCCGTATAATTAGACATTATTAAAATCTTAAGTATATGTTTTAAATCACTTAAATGTCTTTATTAAATTATGTCCTAACAGAATGAATGAATGAGATTTTGAATGACAGAAATTAAAGTTTCATTTCATTGCACATCTGGGCAAAATTTCGCATTTCTAAATGCGACGGCTATGTTTTGTCTTTAACTTAATCCATAGGTACCTACTTATTAAAAACAAAAGTAAATAATGTCAGACTGGCTAAAACCAATCACGAGCATCGTTTGATAGTAATTATTTATTTCATTTCACAGGTATGCAGCGGCCGAGACCAGAAACCGAGCACATTACTCCGCACCTCGCCCCCCTCCACTATAACCAAGCCTCTCCCCCGCGCCGCTACACCAATCACAACGCAAGCCAACACCACACTGTTGCCCCTAGCAACCATCACTCAAGACCGGCACATAGACAGAGGACATCAGGAACGATTGACATCCGATCGGTTGATGTCTTCAGAACGAAATTTACCCTTGACTCAGGAAAGGAGTTTATCATCCGACCGCTTGATGTCTCAGGATAGGAGTTTACAATCAGGAAATTTACCATCAGATCGTCTTATAAACCCAGAAAGAGGGTTACAATCCGATCGTTTGATGTCCCAGGAACGTAATATACCGTCCGATCGGCTGATGTCTTCGGAAAGGAGTTTGAATAATGAACGATTGACGCTTGCGAGCCTGTCGACGGCTCAAGGGATGATTGGTATTGGGAAGAAATGACGACTCAATAACATTAACCTCAAATATTCGAGAAAGGTTAAACGTTGAAGTCTGGGCAAACATATCGCGCGTCACCAGCGCCAAGGGTACGGCTATGCCGAAGATGCATTGTTCATCGACATCGCACAAGTAGATACAAAGCAGTGCAGCGCGAGCGAGACGGAGCGACGTCACCTTAATTTGACCAATCACGAGCCAGACCACATAGATGACCTTCATGGATGTATCGCAGTGATGCTTGTTACATGCACGTGCGCCTCTATTTCCATACATTTGTTTTACACAGGGGTGACATTACTGTGCGAAGTGCTATGTGCGATGTATCTTCGACAAAGCCGTACCCTACTCATGAATGGAATGTTAATTTAAGTCGCGCGACTTGTCGATATTGTTTGTACTAAACTTAACAGTTCAAAATGAGGCCTCAATAATCAACGGATAAAAATAAAAGCTTGTAATAAGTACTGAGGTTATTGGGTCTAAAATTATTTATTTAAAAAAATAAGTGTTAAATAAATTCGTACAGACTAGGTTTCAAGTCGTAAGGTCGAAATTAATAACCTATTTATGAACTACCATAAGGGTTAAAATAAAAAAATTCTGACATCTTTGCTACAGCCAATCTGTCAAAAAATGTTAGTTTTACATGGGTAGCTGAAAGATAGATTATTGATTTAGATCGTTGTAGTTTAATTAATTCATAAGTACATATATAATATCTAAATGTATATATTATGTAAAAAGTGTAAAAAGGAAAATGCATATCTTTAAATTCTCGACGTCGGTAACCACGTAGCTCTGTTGGAAGAGCATTTGCGTATCGAACAAAATAAGTATAGGACACGATACCAACGCCATCTAGCACCAAATTAAACAACTAGGCTTGTAAAATGGGTGCTAGAAAACGGAATAGAATGCCTAATATGTCAGTTTCATTCTCGTTATGGTGGAAGTTTTGGAAATGCATTACAATTTCTTTTTAAAAGACAATTTTAATTAGGCTAACTAAAGAATTATACGATTAAAAAATACGATTTTAAACCTTATAATCAAAGTCTTGAACATAATTATAATCTAAACCTAACTATATAGACCAGGGTAAAAGCCTTTAAAAATAATAAAAAGTGAAAAACAAAAAGACAACAAAAAGAATTTCTTTTTGTTTTAAAAATTATCGACCCTGGTCTAATAGTTATCTATGAATACTTTATTTTAAAAACCCGAATGACAAAAGTAGAGCTTTATGACTGGTCTCATTGTTTTTGTTTGTGGTATTGTAGCTCCGAAACGCATGAACCGATTTAAAGGCGGTTTTGTTATAATAGCTGAATTCTTCGTCAATATTTTCAGGTAAGTTTGATAAAAAATTTGTTCGGCCGTTTGAAAGTAATATGCAGTTTTGCCTGTCAGTGGGAGTATTTTTTTCTATTTGTTAGAAAAATAAGTTGTTTCTTGTAAATTGTAAATATGTAATGTGTTATGTTTTGTGCCATTGTTCTTAAAATATTTATATAAAATAACTAAGTTTTAAATAGGTGGAATAATAAAATCAGATCTTCTATCTATCAGCTATTATATTATATTCTGTGCCATTATTAAGTTAAATACTAATTGTAAATACATTTTTGTCATACTTACCAAGAAACTATCGTTTTGGACCCGTGTCATTTCTAAGAAAAATAATAGTTTTGCGTCAGATCCGTAGAACACATTCGATTTCTTACGAAAATCGAGTAGCCTTTGAAAAATTGAAAATGGTCGCTTCACTATACACTGTTTAACGAATGTTTTAAAATATCAAATTTAATTTAAACATAAATTAACGAAAATTATATGATCGAATAGTTAGAGAATAGAGAACCTACGTCCAATTGATTTTCTACATTTTAACCCTTTATGGGTATTTTAATTTTCAAAAATCTAATATGTATCCTGCCCTTAAATATGCAGCCATTTTTTAATTTCTCATTTCTACATTTCATTGTAAGTATAACCTACCCCGGGAATTATAGTATGTTTTACTCCCTAGTTATATAATGTACATATTTTTAAACGTAATAATAGATAAGTACTTATAGTTATAATGTATTTTAACTATTTCAATATTATATTCAAAGTGCAATATTAATGTAATTTAAAATGTATATTTCGAATTTAATGTAAAAATATCAAGATATGTTAACAATTCTAGTTGTGAGTGGTTTAAATATTGATCAAATATCAAAATATTATGTTCTCTTGAAATAAAATGAAATAATTCGGAAAGTTTCGAAGTTTTATTACATAGCGAAGCGAGGATAAAAAGTCTGTAGGTACCTACACAGAAGCAAATTATCTACATTTTAACCTAGAATCTGTTTTACTTTCTTCGTTTCTCACATCTACCGCCTAAATCATACCTAAGTAGGTACTGAGGTAAGTATACATTAAATTACAGTAATAAAAAAATAGATAAATTAAATAGAAAATATAATAATAAAATAAACAAGAAATAAAAAATACAGGCACACGAGACCAAAAAATTATTTTTTAACAATCACGCGGGTTCGATTCTCGCTGTGAAACTAATATGACCGTGATGCTTCACAGCAATACCTAATGTTTTCTGTAAGTATATACTACTTATAATAAGTTTAGTATGTATTTACAAAAAAAGATAGGTAGGTACAGGGTGTTTTTTGTGTATAATTTGAGTGGGCCAGTATGGGCAGCTCCTAAAACCGCCTAGCTAATACGAAAAAACACAGATGTTAATCTATACTTATAAATCTTTAAATCGTTAACTGAACAAGATAGGGTAGTTTTTAGAATTTTTGTCTGTTTGTCTGTCTATCCTTATATTATAAAGCTAAAGAGTTTGTTTGTTTGAACGCGCTAATCTCAGGACCTACTGGTTCGAATTAAAAAAAATATTTTTGAGTTGGATAGTCCATTTATTGAGGAAGGCTATAGGCTACTTTTTAACCCGATATTCCGACGGGATAGGGAGTTACGCGGGTGAAATCGCGGAGCGCTGCTAGTTATTTCAATATGGGCTATGCCTGCATTTAAGATAAGAAAGAAATAAGATAATAGTGAGACTAATCTAACGATACTTTAATTAAAATAATCCATTGAGTAGTTTGGAAGATATGAGGGAAGATAGAATATTACAAACAAACAAACAAACATAGGCCCGAAATACATAACCCTTTCCTTGCAGTCGGGTAAAAATGGATTTGAAAACGTAAAACTTATATAATATGAACTGGACTGCCAAACACAGGGTCGCGGGTTCGATACCCGCCTCAGACAAGTATTTTATGCTTAGATATTTGTCTGTGGTCTGGGTTGTTTCTATGTATTTTAAGTAGCTATTTACAAAAGAAAAGTATATAAGTAGTTCCGTTGTCTAGCACCCATAACACAAGTCTAGTTACTTAGATTGGGGCTAGATGGCGATGTGTGGAATGTCCTGCAATATTTATTTATATACCACACATGAGTAAGTATTTTCGAAAAAATTGCGTGTTGACTTAGGTGTAAAATAAATGCCTCTACAATCTACATATTATTATAAAACAAAGTCCCCTCGCTGCGTCTGTCTGAACGCGATAAACTCAAAAACTACTTCTTGTGGTTTTTCACCAGTGGAGGGAGTGATTCATAAGGAAGATTGTGGTGTATTTTAGCATTATTGTTTTGTGTAAATTTACTAAAATATAAAAGGAAAAACATATAGGTGTACTAGCAGCGCTCCGCGGTTTCACCCGCGTAACTCCCGATCCCGTGGGAATATCGAGATAAATTAAGATGTAAGCTATCCTATCTTTCAAGTTGGATCAAACTGCACACGGTGTGCAAATCTTATTAAAATCGGTTAAGAAGTTTAGGAGTCCATCGCGCACAAACAACGTGACACGTAATTTATATACAGGGTGAATTTTTTATGTGGGCCTTCAGGGCTACATCCTAAACTATGAGAGATAGCGAAAAATGCTGAAAAGAGTTGCGTGCCCGATTTTGCATCATTAGATTTTTGAAAAAGTCATTACCCTAGCCGGGAATTGAACCTGTTGATTTTGCATTAAAAATAATCATCCTATATTTTTATACCAATCGATAGTGTTGCTAATAGAGATCAATTCCTGGAAACAAACACAGTCTGGCAAATTAAAGGCTCATTTTAGTAATCTTCTGTAATTTTCCTACAAACATCCCTGAAAAAAATGCAGTGAGGAGGTATGGCCAATGACGCAACAAACTGCTGCACTAAAAATATGAACTGTTTTTACAAATTTTATGAAAATAACTTCATTTAGAACTTATTTTATAATACCTATTTAGAATAATATCACTTGTCCTCTATGTCTCACACTATTGTTTTGCCAGAGACAGAATGGTGAAAGTTACTGAAAACTATAAAATTCAGCCATTTCCTTTGTTTTGCCATACTATGTTTGTTTCCAGGAATTGATCTCTATCAACACTATCGATTGGTATAAAAATATAGGATTTTTTTTTTTGCAAAATCAACAAGTTCGATTCCCGGCTAGGGTAATGACTTTTTCAAAAATCTAATGATGCAGTTTTAGTTTTTGTCAAATCGGGCACGCAACTCCTTTTAGCATTTTTCGCTATCTCTCATGGTTTAGGATATAGCCCTGAAGGCTCACATAAAAAAATCACCCTGTATATTAGAATAAACAGAAGAAAAGGTTTCTTGAGGCAAGAAATAACCCTCTTCCCTATATAAAAATTATAAAAATAAATAATAATAAATTATTATCTAGCAGCTTTTCCCAAAGTGGGTAAGACACCCAAAAATGTGTGCGTTGTGTACCTAATATACCTACCTACTGCTACTGCGCTCAGGTTTCAAGGTTTAGAATTTATGTTTAATCTCCGCTAATATAGCTCACAATAATTAATTTAATTTTATGTTATAGTGGTTTTTAAGTAGGTGAAAAATAGGGACGATTAAAAAACCCTAAAACCCAACTAAAACCCCATAAAACTTAACTTTTTAATAAAATATTATCCATATTTATGTTAGTCTGTAAGGTATCTATTTTATATGGGTCTGTACTTATTTATAAGGCTGTTACCTGAAATAAATGATTTATTATTATTATACGTCCTGTATCACGGGGCCATGGAGCCCCGGACCTTTGGAAGGCGTGCGTGGAGCCGAAGTCAACACGTCGAGGCCCTTTACAATAACAAGTATAATAGCAAACAATGGGGTGGATTCTAAACCGGCGATTATCCCTGTCTACACTATAAAGTGCAACCAAGGACAACCTCCGGTTTGGATGAAACTATTGATAATCTACAGGACAAAACTACTTGAGCTATTGCGATGGGATGGTAGTGGACTAGATACTGGGGAACTATGGATACTATGGCACCTGCCGTAACAATGTCCAATAAACACGTAAAAATGGCAGGCGGAGACTCGCCAACTCTCAGACTGGGCCACCCTAATTAGCCGAGTAAATTACAGCAAGGGGGCAACAGGAACGTGAGTGGCTTGAAGGATGGAGAGGCCTTACTGGAGTTTAAGTCATCGCTGGTAGTCCGAGCGAGCGAGCCAACTCATCACTGACGTTCGGCATCCATCCTTCGAGTATTTCTACTCATGCGACTCCACTCTGGACGGCCGGTGAAGGCAAGCCAGAGGCGGGGGACCGCTTCCTCGTCAATATTTACTCCGACCAGCCAACCAAAGCAAGCCGGAGATGAGGAACGGTGACTTCCCCCTGGAGAACTCGGGACCGCGGGGTCGTTACTCCCCTTCACCTCGCCTCAAGGTGCCCTGCGGGCTTATTATTATTATTATGCTTTTTTTTTAAGTTTTCTTCTCTCTTTTTAAGAGGTAAATTTAACACGGGCCGAAGCCAAGTGCGTTCTAAACTGGAAGAGACAAAAATTTCCTAACTATTCTGCATGTGTTTAAAATGACCGCTTTCTGCAGTAATATATACGTGGAATTAGGCAAATCAAGTGTAGTTAGGCTTGTGTGTAAGGTGTTGGGTATGACTCCAGTAGAGGATACTATGATTGGTATAGTTTTTACGTTTGTTGCATTCCATTGTGTTCTTAACTCTTAAGGTCTGTGTACTTAGCAATCTTTTCGGTGTGAGTGGTTAGGATGTTGTGTGTGTAATTATTATTATTGAAAACACTTAATTTATTCTCAAAGTGGGCAGTAGACAAAATAAGTTTGGGAACCCCTGGTCTAGTGGATTATTTCATGCTTTAGAAACCTTTTTTTGTGTATGCTCTGCAACCCGTCCGAAGTCGGATGCTATAATATTCTATAATATTGTAATATTCCATAGCCAAAGGCTTAAACATCAGAACAACAGACAGACGGACATGCACAAAGGCCTATCAACAAGTTACCTTTGAACCAATCTTACAATTTTACGCAAAAGACTTTAACCCGTACATTTTGAACAAATTCTTACAAAACTGTGACATATCGTTTGTTGTGGCAGTCCTTTGTTACAATCGCTCGGAGAGACGTCCGCTCTTTACGGTGTCTGACATCTAACTGACGGAATGTGGGTAAAGCGAGCGGGGAATTTTGAATTTGGAACGACTTGCCCGAGGGCGTGTTGGAAGGTAGAGAGCTGTAGGTTTGTAATATTGAAGATCTTTTGAAGTAGGTATTTAGGTGTTTTTTTTAAATGAAGTTAGCCATAGTCGCTGGAAAAACTGGGTTTATTGTTAGGGCTATGGAACCCTAAAAATCAGGAAGACTGTATCAAGACCACAGCCGCAGTAGATACATAAATATACTAAACCAAAAAGCCATTTTAATGCAATACATTTCATAACCTAAAGATGTTAGTTAAATCCCCGCGTAAGTCCCGATTCCGTGGAAATATCGGGATATCTACATACCGAGTTTCATCGCAATCGGTTAAGTAGTTTTTGCGAGAAGGAGTAACAAACATACACACATACAAACTTTCAAATTTATAATATTAGTAGGAAGTAGGGTTTATCCATCATTTGTTTTTCCCCTATTTTCATGTCGGCTAAATCATCCGATGACGTCACACAGCTACAACGACTACGACCACACGTCCAGCTAATCTCGCGGACAGATCCCCTCGAGTATCGAGAGTGTAGTGTGTCCACGTCGCACGGACGATGCCGGACACGACGTGCAATTATAACTGAGAGCACTCACTCATCTCTCATGATGTATTCGATTATTGGAATATGGTTGAGTATTCTGTATGGTTTTGCATTTGGGTTGTCCCTGTTTTATCACGTCACGAAGATAATACTTATAAAAAAAAGAATTTTCCAAATCGGTCCAGGCGTTTCCGAGTAATCGGCGAACATACATAAAAAAAATATCCGCGACGAATTGAGAACCTCCTTCTTAGAAGTCGGTTAAAAATTCAGTTTCTTGGTTGAATCAAAATCGGCCAAGTGCGAGTCGCACTCGTGCATGTAGGGTTCCGCACCATTATATTATGTTTTTAGAATTTGTTGTTATAGCGGCAACAGAAATACATAGGTAATCTGTGAAAATGTCAACTGTCTAAACTATCACGGTTCATGAGATACAGCCTGCGGTGACAGACAGACGGACAGTGGAGTCTAAACTATCACGGTTCATGAGATACAGCCTGCGGTGACAGACAGACGGACAGTGGAGTCTAAACTATCACGGTTCATGAGATACAGCCTGCGGTGACAGACAGACGGACAGTGGAGTCTAAACTATCACGGTTCATGAGATACAGTCTGCGGTGACAGACAGACGGACAGTGGAGTCTAAACTATCACGGTTCATGAGATACAGCCTGCGGTGACAGACAGACGGACAGTGGAGTCTAAACTATCACGGTTCATGAGATACAGCCTGCGGTGACAGACAGACGGACAGTGGAGTCTAAACTATCACGGTTCATGAGATACAGCCTGCGGTGACAGACAGACGGACAGTGGAGTCTAAACTATCACGGTTCATGAGATACAGCCTGCGGTGACAGACAGACGGACAGTGGAGTCTAAACTATCACGGTTCATGAGATACAGCCTGCGGTGACAGACAGACGGACAGTGGAGTCTAAACTATCACGGTTCATGAGATACAGCCTGCGGTGACAGACAGACGGACAGTGGAGTCTAAACTATCACGGTTCATGAGATACAGCCTGCGGTGACAGACAGACGGACAGTGGAGTCTAAACTATCACGGTTCATGAGATACAGCCTGCGGTGACAGACAGACGGACAGTGGAGTCTAAACTATCACGGTTCATGAGATACAGCCTGCGGTGACAGACAGACGGACAGTGGAGTCTAAACTATCACGGTTCATGAGATACAGCCTGCGGTGACAGACAGACGGACAGTGGAGTCTAAACTATCACGGTTCATGAGATACAGCCTGCGGTGACAGACAGACGGACAGTGGAGTCTAAACTATCACGGTTCATGAGATACAGCCTGCGGTGACAGACAGACGGACAGTGGAGTCTAAACTATCACGGTTCATGAGATACAGTCTGCGGTGACAGACAGACGGACAGTGGAGTCTAAACTATCACGGTTCATGAGATACAGCTTGCGGTGACAGACAGACGGACAGTGGAGTCTAAAAGAGTTCCGTTTTTACCCTTTGGGTACGGAACCCTGATTAAGGATAGGCTGTTTTAGGGACGCAGCTGCAGTGGGTTTCTGAAAGTACAGATGGCATAGTAGTTCACAGTCACTACATAGTCACTATCGGAGTGTTGTACGTCGGCGGAAAGGGTCCTGGATACTTCCAATAACACAACACCATACGTTTAATTTATAAAGTTCACACATTAAGTCACGGATAACAAACTTATAACTTCTACAGAAAAGTTAACCTCCTAGACAATTTTTAGGCGGGAGAGAGAGATGTCTTTTTCAGTGTTGCCAACTAGCCTAACTCTAACTGACAGTGACATAATGAATGCGTCGGCCAGGGTCAAAGGCCCACTGTGTGGCCATAGTGACATAGTGGCCACCACAGACACTATCACTATCATCACTATCACTACATTAGTATAAAACAAAGTCGCTTTCTCTGTCCCTATATCCCTTTGTAATCTTAAATCTTTAAAACTTCGCAACGGATTTTGATGCGGTTTTTTTAATAGATAGAGTGATTCAAGAGGAAGGTTTATATGTATAATACATGCGTAATATAGCCGTGCGAAGCCGGGGCGGGTCGCTAGTATAAAATAAAGTCACTTTTCGCCGTCCCTATATCCCTTTGTAATCTTAAATCTTTAAAACTTCGCAACGGATTTTGATGCGGTTTTTTTAATAGATAGAGTGATTCAAGAGGAAGGTTTATATGTATAATACATGCGTAATATAGCCGTGCGAAGCCGGGGCGGGTCGCTAGTATAAAATAAAGTCACTTTTCGCCGTCCCTATATCCCTTTGTAATCTTAAATCTTTAAAACTTCGCAACGGATTTTGATGCGGTTTTTTTTAATAGATAGAGTGATTCAAGAGGAAGGTTTATATGTATAATACATGCGTAATATAGCCGTGCGAAGCCGGGGAGGGTCGCTAGTATAAAATAAAGTCACTTTTCGGGTCTCTATTTCCCTTTGTATGCTTAGATCTTTAAAACTACGCAACAGATTTCGATGCGGTTTTTTTTAATAGATAGAGTGATTCAAGAGGAAGGTTTATATGTATAATACATGCATAATGTAGCCGTGCGAAGCCGTAGCGGGTCGCTAGTTTTTGAATAAATTCGAGATACATTAGCCCCGTAGACGCAATTAGCCTGGTTGACCTTATCAAATTAAAACTACTGAAATCAGGTTTTTACCATCGTTTTTACATAAAAGCTCTTCTGACCGATTGAAAACACATCATCCGCACACTCCTGCAAGTAATACGTACAGTCAGAAAAGGACTGACGGTAGCAGGTGCATATTTTAGTCTTCTAATTATTTTAATGACGGTTCAATAATTTTTGGTTATTCTGCGTGAAATAACTAACACTTCGAAAGCTTTAGTGATATCTAGCAGAATAAGTTACAATTACTGAACCGTTATTTAAAAAAATTAAAACTTTTAAATATGCACCTGTTACCCTCAGTCCTTTTCTGACTGTACTAGTGAATCATCAATGTTAGAGAATGCGGGCATCGTGTCCAACATGATCGTTGGTCACTCTACATGACTCTACCTACACTAGGAACTGTCCTCGACACGCGCCGCCTCGCTCGCACGAGGGTAGTGTAGGGACGGACATACAGACAGGATCTACCAATATATCTACACTAATATTATGCCTCCCGATCAGAAAGTCTAAGTAGCAAAACGTCTAACAAAGCGAAGAGTCTAGTAAGCAATCTGCCTAGTTAGCTAATCGCCCATGTAGCAAAACGTAAATAGGAAAGATTTTATGTTTGTAACGAATAAACTTCGAAACTACTGGACCGATTTTGATTAAATTTGGTATGAGGATACATTGAGTCATTGGGAATAGCATAGGGGAATAACATTACTTTTAATCCCGACATGCCTGGGGCATCGGGAGGTACGCGGGTGAAAAACTCAAAACTCTAATAATGGAGTTTTAATTTTTGTGAAGCGGGCCCTCAACTTTTTTTTGGCATTTTGACACTGAAATGGACCTGAAAATCAGTTTAAAAAATTCAGCCTGTATATGGGTAAACTCGGCTTCTAAACGTCATAAACCGCCTCTATGCAATGATCAATTTACCACACTTGTATCGAAATGTAGTACCTACTATTTTCGCTCAATCCCTTCATATCGTTACGTTTTTTCTCACCGTTACCATGTACATCTATACTAATATTATAAAGCTGAAGAGTTTGTTTGTTTGAACGCGCTAATCTCAGGAACTGCTGGTTCGAATTGTATAATTATTTTTGTGTTGTCTATTTATTGAGGAAGGTTATAGGCTACTTTTTATCCCGATATTCCCACGGGATCGGGAGTTACGCGGGTGAAACCGCGGGGCGCAGCTAGTACATACATATATATTCTGTGCCATTACCAACATTTTTAAGATGTCAAAAGGGCAGCGAATTGCCAAAATTATTGTTTTTTTGACGTCAAGAGTGCGGCACATTATGTCTCCGCCCCGGGCGAGAGTGACCCACGCTACGACACTGCTCCTAAGTTCGTATTGGCCCGGGGCCCAACAAATTCACAATCCGCCTCTGTACTACGAGTATACACATTCCCATAATCAATTCTCAGAACAGGTTAGAGAGAATGAGGTAAACAATGCATGCATTGACCGCGCGCTCTCCGCGTAGCTGGTCCACGTAGCCGGTAGATACCTATAGATACCTACCTAACGGTCCAATCGATGCGTAAGCGCACAGTTATCAAACAAAAACAGACCCGTTTTCATTCGTGTATTACTCACCAACTTGTACGGACGTTACCTATAGTCTCTTTGTGTGCTTTATAATGAAGTTTATTGTAAGTTATAACTATAGTTTAATTAGTTATTACACATAGAACAAAATATATCTAATAATAAAAAATTTATAGCAAATTTTGACGGACAACTTACTAACAAACGAACAGTGCAAGATAAATAAAAGCTTGTAATAATCTAAATAAGTTTCCCTTGGTAGGGTGGCCAGAAGGCTGGTTGCATTGCCTCTTTGGATGGCAATGTCGATCCGTTGGCTAAAGTAGCAGCCAGCGCTTTGGTCACCTGAAGCTAATTACTAATACCTTGACTAATATTTAATTTTGAAAAAAATAAAAAAATACATGGTAAGCGGAGTGGGGGGTGTTAGTTTTTATTTTCGTTCGTTTCTTGATTCGGTCGCCGCGCTCAAAGCCCGCGATAAAAGCTATACAATAGCTTAAAAACGCTGCCACGGTAAAGCTATTGCTACGTGCGAGCTTCGTACAGTCGTACCATATACATACACGTTAAGCGAACGTTTGGCCGTGCTAAAAGGTAGGCGGAGTGGGGGGTGTTACGTTTTATTTTCGTTACGGAATTTCTTGATTCGGTCGCCGCGCTCAAAGTCCGCGATAAAAGCTTTGCAATAGCTTAAAAATAAATTGTTCTGTGGCAAAGGGGCAGAAACATGTGTCCATAGGTGATGGATACATAAATACGTATACCTATTTCCGTAGCCTTTCTTGAGCTTATTCCGATTTATTCCGATATATAGTTTAGTATAAATATTAATCAATATTTATACTAAACTAGCTGCGCATCGAGGTTTCAATCTCGTAAGTCTCGATCTTAAAAACACCGTTAAACTTTACCTAGTTTCTTACAAATATTTAAAACCAGAATTAGACAAAATGGGCACAGCCGTTTTCGAGTTTTAGCGAGACTAACGGAGAGCAATTAATTTTGATTTATAGAAAGAAGATGAATAAGAGCTAAGCACGTCCCTTACTTAGCACGTTGGCTAAGTAAGGATTTTTTTAAATCCTATTTGAACTTCGTCCACATAGGACTTAATCGGAAAGATTTTTTTGTTTGTAACAAATAGACTCCGAAACTACTGGACCGATTTTGATAAAACTTGGAATGAGGATACATTGATTCATTGGGAATAACATAGGCTAATCTTATCTCGATATTCCCACGGGATCGGGAGTTACGCGGGTGAGACCGCGAAGCGTTGCTAGTTTATAATAATGTAGAATGAAGCCTCCAATTGTTTCGAAAAGTTAAAAGCGTTTGATTTGTTGTGTTAAAATAAAATAGATATGAGGAAAACCGTAGTTTCCTTATTTATTTGTAATTATATAAGTACCTATTAAAGTTTTGTATAACGGAATTTACCTAATACCTATCAATTATATATTCTGTGCCAATATGATTGTTTCATGTATCATAGATATTTATTTTATTTAGGGCTTTATTTTGTAAACGGTGCCTCAATTTACTTGGCGTGTGTGATTAGGACGCGATAACATCAGCCCGATGACTTAAACTTTAGCGAATCGAGGCATTGGTTCCAAATAGTTCGATATATGGCGCTATTTGAATAAGGATTGTCTCTAGCCAAGGGAAGGCTAACGTTCGATTACCGCCTCTAACAAATATTTATATAAGTAGGTACAGTATTCGGGGTATATTTTCTATATCTATATTTAATATTTTTATTTAGAAGTAGGTATAGCTAAGTACTTACTAAGTATTTACAAAAAAATGGTTGTCTGTAAAGTCTGTTTCCGGACGATAATTTTACGTGATAACGTCATAAGAAAACATTGATGGTAACCATGGCGTAGATAAAACGTTGCTATAGTTACCTTGTCAACTATCAAAGTATCGTTGGCTCAGAGACAGAATACATGGGGGGGGTGGGGGCGGTGGCGGTGGAGGGGGCGGCGGGGGTCGATGAGGCGTTCCAGTAACGACGTGTGACGTCACACTGCCTTGAACTGGCAGGTGTTCACCAATTTATAAAACGTTATCACGTCAAAAAAAATTATCTAGCTAGCTACAGTAACACAAGTCTAGTTGCTTAACTTGAGGCTAGATGACGCTGTGTGCGCTTCGCGTTCGTACTGAAAATCAGCGTTGATGCTTCTAGCTTTAGCATCGTGCTGAGAACGAAACCTTTTTTTCTGGGGGTGTTCTACTTTTTTTATATGTTTTTTTTATTTTTTTGTGTTCAGAAAATAAAATTTTAAGCTATTACATAGCTTTTATCGCGGGCTTTAAGCGCGGCGACCGAATCAAGAAATTCCGTAACGAAAATAAAACCTAACTCCCCCCACTCCACCTACCATGTAGCTCGGCCGAGCGTTCGCTTAACGTGTATGTATATGGTACGACTGTACGAAGCTCGCACGATGCAATAGCTTTACCGCGGCAGTCCCCGAGTGCCACACATTTTTTTATTAAGCTATTGCATAGATTTTATCGCGGGCCTTGGGGGGCGAATCAAGAAATTCCGTAACGAAAAAACCTAACACCCCCGACAAATGACGGATGATTATTAACGGACGACTATTGACGGACGACAAATGTCGGACGACTATTTTTATTTTTTATTATTTTATAAGAACATTTACTAAGACAAGAAATTATTCTCGAGCGTTTAAAGGAACTATAGGAAGAGGGATTACTTCTTGCTTCAAGAAACCTTTTTATGCAATAGCTTTACCGCGGCAGTCCTCGAGTGCCACACGTTTTTTTATTTCTTTCTTTCTTTCTTTTATGGCTGTACCGCCTACATATTGGAACACGGACAAGTCCCCACTAATTACAAACGCGTCTATAAATGAATTACCTTTAACTTCCAGATAGTATTGCTAGCGATAGTACTAGTGTATGCCTGTACAGTGAGCAGCACCCCCTCGCCCATACGACGCGGACGTGACCACCGACATGTTCTCGTCAACCGGCCCTCATACGAGGAGATGTTCTTCTCGAGGATGCGGAGGTCGGACCTGCTGCAGCCGGGGGTCAAGGGACGACCTTTTATTAGTAAGTTGTCTTTACTACACTCGCATCGTAGGGACTGGACTCGGCGAATGGTTCTGACGGCGAATCTCTCAAAAATTAAACGTCCTATAGCTGATCAGTCCAAAGGCGAAATGACTGTCAGAGAACGCTGGTACAATCACTGAATCCAGTTGGCACTAGTCAGGGAACAGTGGAAAGAGGAGAGGGAGGTCTTTGCCCTGCACTGGGATGGAATACGCTGAAAATAAATATAAATTACTAGACTTAGTTGAGTGAAACTCCATCCCCCTTATTCCAAAACGAGGTTTAAGGATAGTCCGAGATGTAGATTTAGACACCGATTTACTCGTGAACTATAGTCTAAACACTATCCCTATATAATCTCTAAGGATAGTGTTTAGACTATAGTTCCTTTTATAATCTATAAGGATAGTGTTTAGACTATAGTTCACGAGTAAATCTGTGTCTAAATCTAAGGTTTAAATCCACATCTCGGACTATCCTTAAACCTCGTTTTGGAATAAGGGGGCATGAGTTTCTTGTTTGACGACCTCTGTGGCACGTCGTCGACACAGAAGGTTGCAGGTTCGATTCCCGCTTCAAACAAATATTTATAACAGCAGTAGCAATGCTACCACAGTCTCAGCGTTGCAACTACAAAAACATATTAGAGGAATGCCGACTAGCGTTGTTAAAATAGATTGTTATTTTTTAGAGTTTCGTACCCAAAAGGGTAAAAACAAGACCCTTTCACCAAGACTCCACTGTCCTTCCGTCCGTCTGTCTGTCACCAGGCTGTATCTCATTAACCATGATAGATGGACAGTTGAAAAATGTTCACAGATGTATTTCTGTTGCCGCTATAACAACAAATACCAAAAACGGATTTTAACGCGCGTGAACCTTTCGTGCGCGAGTTCAACTCCCACTTGACAGGTTTTCGAATAAAAATTCTTATATATCTATAAAATTCTCATGTCGCGGTGTTAGTTGCCAAACTTCTGAACCGATATGTCAAAGAACAACATCTATTTTATATTTTTTTTCCTTTATATGTAAGTACCTATTTTTTAAATTAAATATTTTTAGAATTTAAATATTTGTTAAAACAACGTTTGCCGGTAGAGCTAGTTTACCTATATAATTGTGTGTTGTTTAGAAACGTTTTAAACTCACACGATTTGTATTCATAGTTATTATTTTCCCATTTTATTGCTTCAGTCCCCTCGCGACCATGACTATTGTAACATAGTCGAAACGTCGAGGTAAGAGAAATAAAAATACGCGATTAAAACCCGAGAAAATAATTACTATTGTGTGTTTGTTTGTTTTAGTAAGTATATGTACTATATTTACAAAAGACAAGTAGGTAAGTTGTAAATGCGTTGTCTAGCACCCATAACACAAGTCCAGTTACTTAGTTTGGGGCTAGATAGCGATGTGTGGAATGTCCTGCAATATTTATTTATTTATATATATTTTTTTTATTTATTTTATAGAGCCAGAAGCTCCAATATTATCGGTACGTAAAGGCGAGTACGTGTGCGGCAACAAGATATGTAAACTGCAGCCGGGACAGGTGCCCAACGAGTGCATCGGATGTCAGTATCCTATATCATAATTGTAATGTTCTTCCTTATAATAATTTAATGAAATAATAGCATAGAAGCACTTGTGTATTATTTATTAGATAAATTGAGCAAAACAATATTTCTTTCAGTCTCGTACAATTATGAATGGCTTGACCAACATAACCTAATGTTACATAATCCCTTTTTCTAGGCGTCTGTAGTTACGCAGGTGACGTTTTCCTATACATTTTATTAGGTTATCTTATTATCCATGTGTCATTATATATCGTCTGTACAAATTGTGTTTTGTTTATGCTAAATAATTGCGTTTGGTTCACTACTACAATAATCACCTACCTATCTATTATTACCAGTATCTATCTAGTACCCCTCGCTACTGGGTTCCGGTGAGACTACCTTTCATTCAAGCATAATGTACGGTCAGAGTCATAATTGCAGACCCACCGTAGACAGAAAAAAAGGTTTCTTAAAGCAAGAAATAATCCTCTCCCTATAGACGCTAGAGAATAATTTATTGGTATTAGTAAAAAAACCTTAAAACAATTAGAGGTATTTTTATTTTAAAGCAATTATCTTAAATTATAAATATTACTTATTCAAGAACATTTACTTAAAACAAGAAATTATTCTCTAGCGTCTATAGCAAGGGTTCCCAAACATATTTTGTCTACTTTGAGACTAAATCATATTTTTCACACCTGCAGCACTTTAATCACGGATTAAAGCGCTATTAACCTCATCTTAAAGCAAGACTTTATTCCCAAGGGAGAAAATGTTGTATGAAACTCCCAAGGGAATAAAGTGATTTGAATTTGGAACGTTGAAATTCGTGTGAAAATTCTTGGTTTTAATTTTGAAGGTTTCAGCAAATAGGTTTTATTTATAATAAGTAATTTGATTGGTCTACAAAAGTATTAACTATTATCGCTCCCATTTTTTCACCTTCTTAAAACCACTATAACATAATAGTAGATTATGCATCAAGGGCATAAAGCAATGTCTTATGTTGTGGGTGGCATATTGAACCCCGAGTGTAACGAGGATCCTCGGATCAACTCCCGAGCGGAGCGAGGGAGTTTAAAGTTAACTCCTGAGCGAAGCGAGGGAGTTAAGTAGAGTCCTTAGTGAAGCGAGGGGTTCAAGCCGCCCAAGACGAAGACATGCTTTATCCCGAGGTGCATACTCTACTTTTCATACCGTCAGTCCAATTTTTTTTTAATTCTTGTGGTGATATGGTAGCATGATGATTGATGGTAAATATTTGGTAGGTATTATAGGCAAAACCTATTTGCTTAGACCTAACGTAACAATCAAAATAAAAAACATTAATCGTGGCCTGCTAGATTTTTGTAGACCAATCAAATCACATATTATAAATAAAACCTATTTGCTGAGACCTTCAAAATGAAAACCAAGAATTTTCACACGAATTTCAACGTTCCAAATTCAAATCACTTTATTCCCTTGGGAGTTTCATACAACATTATCTCCCTTGGGAATAAAGTCTTGCTTTAAGTTGAGGTTAATAGGGCTTTAATCCGTGATTAAAGTGCTGCAGGTGTGAAAAATTAATTAATTATTGTGAGCTATATTAGCGGAGATTAAACATTAATTCTAAACGAGATTTTTTCTATAACCCGCAATAGTAAACATAAAACCTGAACGCAGTAGGTAGTACCTACACAACGCACACATTTTTTTGGTTTTTTTTTCACATTTTTTTGGTTTTTTTGGGTTTTTGTCTCTTGTGGGCGCTGTAGGCCTAAGGGGGGCGCCCTTTAGGTCTACAGCGCCCACAAAGGGATTTCCAGAAATGCCTAGTGCTGGCTTGCGCACTTAAAAATAATAATATTATTAGTCATTTTGATAAAATACCATATAAGTATTTCTTTTGTAATTAAATGTATTTTTAAGTCAGTTATTGTTTTTTTACCTTAATTACTACTTTAAAAGTCCCTGAAAGACTTCCAAAAAAGTCCTTGAAAAACTCCCCTAAAATCCTTGACAAACACTCTATAAAATCCCCGATAACTCCACAACATTCCCTTATAACACCCCCTAAAGTCCCTAAACGACTCCCCAAAAGTTTTTGCGATAACCCCGTGAGATTTTGAAATTTTCTTGTGTCTTTTCATTGGTGAGCGCGTTTTGAAGACACACATCTTACCATAGTTTTTAAGACGATTCAATATGATCTTAAGCGAATAGTTCCAACTGAATAAAGAAATGTTGACTTTGACATTATATCTTGAATTAATTCATTTTTTAAGACGATTCAATGTGATTTTACTGATTTTACACGCAAATGATTGAATAGACTATGACTTTGATTCAATTAAAACACTAAAATTAAAAAATTATATATCATTCTTTATTACTTTTCCCAGATTTCTTCCCCCACTTCTGTTCCCACGCCTTCTGCGATGCCTTAAACCCAGCCACGTCAACAATCTCAGCTATCTTCCTTCCGCACATCGTACTGTTTAACAAGTTCGATTTGTCTGTCATCTCGAGCATTATCTTAACTTTCTGTTCGAGTGAAGCCGCGTTGAATACTTGTTCGAACGCCCGCGACCCGTATTGTGATAGTGCTAGCTTTTGCCAATAACCCTGGAAAGGAAAAAAAACTGGTCAAGTGTGAGTCGTACTCGCGCGCCGAAGATTCCGTACATTAGTTTCAACTCTCTTTCTCTACCCTTGCAGTGGTATGGTAGTTATCAATTTAACTTGACCCCAGTTTTGTTTGGGCGCCCATACAATGTAAAAGTCAAGATAAATTGGTTTATCTGTATGTATAGGAACACCCTTTAATTTTAATCTTTTTTTATTTTTTGGAATTTTTCCTCTAAGTGTCCTGTAAGATCTTGCTTATTGCCATTTTGCCACATTTAACCAAAATTGCGTGATTCTAGGTCAACGGGAACTACCATTTAAATAGGGTACTTCCGGTTTACCTGGAATTGACAATTTTGGTAAAAGCAAAGCAAGGTCTATGGTCCCTAATAGGGACCATAGACCTCAGTATCTGGTATGAATTTCAACTTGCTAGGTCCACCCGTTCCTGAGGAAATTGTTGGTGATACACAGACAGACAGACAAACGGACAAGAGAGTAATCTTATAAGGGTTCCTTTTTTATCTGTTGAGGTACGGAACTCGGTCTGTCTTATCAAGCAACTATACCTTTTCTTATCTTATATATTGGGGGCTGACAAATTGCCAGCAACACTTCGACCCAATGGGATCTTTTGTGTTTACCCCTACCTTGATGTTTCTTACTCTTTGAAGAAGTGGTCGATTAACGCGGTGATCCCACTGAGAGGAAGAAACCTATATTCCTCCGGTTTGGAATACGCATTCCCAAAGAGGCGCTTCGCTGCTAAGACGTCACATTCACACAGTATGTGCTCCATAGTTTCCCTGACATCACCGCAGGCTCTGCAGTTAAAGTTAACTTCTATACCTTGATCCTCCATATGAGTTTGTCTCTAGCCTTGCCCCCGACTCCACTCGCGGTACACATGACGTCAGCAACATGGCACCCCTTCGCATCACACAGCACGACCAACAGCTGCTCGCTGGACAACTCCAGGATACTCTGGACCAACTTCCCGGGACGCTGGGGGAGTGGCACGAATGAAAGTTAAACATTTTAATATTACAAGTTTTCACATCTCTACAAACGAATACAGTGTAATCACTACATAGTCACTACATAGTATAAAACAAAGTCGCTTTCTCTGTCTCTATATCCCTATGTATGCTCAAATCTTTAAAACTACGCAACGGATTTTGATGCGGTTTTTAATAGATATAGTGATTTAAGAGGAAGGTTTATATGTATAATACATGCATATTATAGCCGTGCGAAGCCGGAGCGGGTCGCTAGTCACTACATAGTATAAAACAAAGTCGCTTTCTCAGTCCCTATATCCCTTTGTATGCTTAGATCTTTAAAACTACGCAACGGATTTTGATGCGGTTTTTTTTAATAGATAGAGTGATTCAAGAGGAAGGTTTTAGATATAATACATGCGTAATATAGCCGTGCGAAGCCGGGGCGGGTCGCTAGTTTTTTTTATATGACGAAGAAAAAGCTAGAAAATAGAAATATTTTTTGTAGACAGACAAGTACAATAAAACCGGCCAAGTGCGAGTCGGACTCACGCACGAAGGGTTCCGTACCATTATATTCTGTTTGAGCAAAATACCCTAAAAATATTGTATGTCAGACCACGCTGTATTTAAGGTTTAAAGTTTTTTGCCTGCCCCTTTGGGAGTATAATTAACAAAAAAATATTGCCTAAAACTAGTAAACATTAAAATAACATAAAATTCTTAAAACCATACTCAAAAATATATATTTTTTCAGATTTTATTAGGTATTTGTTTTCATAGCGGCACAGAAATACATAATCTGTGAAAATTTCAACTTTCTAGCTATCACTGTTCATGAGAAACAACCTGGTGACAGACGGACAGACAGACGTAGCTACAGTGGACACTAAAAACATAAAAAAAGATAAATTCTCACCTGATATTGCAACACAGTTTGTACAATAACAGAGCCATGTACATGTATGAAGTACGGCTGTTCTAAGACACTCGTGTCAATCTTAGATATTGGACTCAAACGTAGTACGCAGACGGCGAGGTATCGACCATTGTCGGTCTCACTGCATTCCACGGCTGACTCTAGGGCCTGGAAATACATCAATATTTCTTATAGCTGCGCCCCGCGGTTTCACCCGCGTAAGTCCGATCTTTCTCACCGTTTAAGGTGAAAGGGTACCTGCGCTCTCTCCTAACAAACGTAGTCGACTGTTTTCTCCCTGGATAATGACACTAGAGCAAATATTTTTGGTGCATAAAACTTATAACTTTGTTGTTGATTAAACTTTGTTTGTAAACAGCTGGAGACCTGGATTAACACATATGGTACTTTTTATCCCGATATTCCCACGGGATCGGGACTAACACGGGTGGAACAGCGAAGCATCATTACATAGTATAAAACAAAGTCGCTTTCTCTGTCTCTATATACCTATGTATGCTTAAATCTTTAAAACTACGCAACGGATTTTGATGCGGTTTTTTTTATAGATAGAGTGATTCAAGAGGAAGGTTTATATGTATAATACATGCATGATATAGCCGTGCGAAGCCGGGGCTGGTCGCTAGTCTATACATATAAAATGCTTTGTCCTGACTGACTGACGGATCAACGCACAGCCTAAACCGCTGATCGTAGAGACCTGAAATTTGGAGGGTGTGTTCTTTGTATGACGTAGGCATCCGATAAGAAAAGATTTTGCGAAATTCTACCCCTTAGGGGGTAAAAAGGGCAAACTTAGTATGGACAACGTGATTCCTTAGTCAATACTTCTACGCGGACGAAGTCGCGGGCAAAAGCTAATACCTTAGTAAAACTCAAGGTTTTAAAACAGGTGCTAGTAGATTATAATAATAAAAGAGCTCACAGTAAGATAGTGTGCTTGCTTAGCGTTGAGCCGTAGACAGGCCTTGGCGAGAGCTACGAGCACGCCGGAGTTGCCGCTTGATAGTATACTGGAGAAGTGACCGCTCAGTTCACTGAACATCGGCTCAAACTGTGGAAAAATTTAACAAAAATAATAAGGTGGTACGTTTTCCCTACTAAATGTTTTAGAGATTCCTACGTTTTATACTGAGATATTTAACTTATTATGACTTAAAGTAGGCCTAATTTAAGCTATTGTAGGGGCAGACCAAAAATATCACTGTTTAACATCCAGGAAGTACTCTGTTTCAGCGTGAAAAAAGAGACCAATTTTACGTATGTGGTGGTGCACGGTTATAATGACGTATGGTCATAGTGTGAGGTGACGCATAGATGTGTGGAAACACGCGACGTTGTCGCGTTGTGTGTGGAAGCAGGAACACGCAATTACGCTAGAGCAGAGCCGCAATACAGTTTGCTGGATAAGGGCGACGTTGCCTCTCCGTCTAATCTGTCTAATAAAAAATCAAAATAATTTCAATTGCATGATATTCAACTCAGTGCTGCCAGACCTACACCTGCAAGATTTTATGTAACTTTTGGCACTGTCGCGTCACTTTTGATACTTGAATTATACATTATTTTGATAGACTTATCAAATTATCACTTTACGTATATAATAAATAAATAAACATTTGTACTTGTTTGCATTTAATTAATAGTATAAAAATATAATAAAATATAAATGAAGTATAGTAATTCGCGAGAAACAAACCAAGCAGTCTTGTTGTTTTTTTGATACTGTTTGTTGTACACACTGGCAACATACACCCAGTCGATACTTTGCCTCGCACTAGATGCGCGCTTGTTACCTAGGCAACGGAGAGTCAACAGAGATGTCAAGTAGTCAGTAAATAGAAAAACCAAAAATAAAATATTATAATCATTTAATATATTCCTACTATTGTGTTTAAAGTATCATCCATCTGAGCACCTACTGAAAATAAACCTTGAGGGAATTTTAGTGTCTTGTAAGTGATTGAATTATTTCACAAGTATACCCCTCAAGGTGGGTAACCTATCCACACAAGTTGGGCCGTAGGAACAAACTACGACTACTCTGGGTCCCAGGCCATGAAGGAATAGCAGGAAATGAGAAGACTGATGAGCTGCAAGAACAGGATCGGCAAGTGCTATGCTTGGACCAGAACCATGTACGGGCCTGCCAGCATGCACAATCACAAAGGCCGTAATCCTTTACGTTGATAAGAAACACACGCAAGAGTGGGAAACCAGTGAAGGGCTACTACATTCGAAGAAATTCATAGGTAGCAGGCCCAGAGGGGCTTCTAAATTTATATTGAACAACGGAAAAAGCAAAGCACGAGCTGTGATTGGTGCCTTGACATGGCTTTACAAAACCAATGACATGCTTTTAAAAATGAAGATAACTTCTAATATTGACTGCAGAACCTGCGGTGATGTCAGAGAAACTACGGAGCACATCCTGTGTGAATGCGCCGTCTTAGTGACGAAGCGAAGGAGACCCATGGGCCTCCTTGGGAATGCATATCCCAAACCGGAGAAACATAGGATTTTTCCTCTTAGTGGGATCACTGCGTTAATCGATCCCAAGGGGTCGAAGTGTTGCTGGCTATGTCAGTCCCCGATATAAGATGATAAGATAGAACTAATTTTAAATAAATAAACCTTTTTGTACATTACTTTGTCTTTATTTTTTCTCTTTCCATTCAGACCTAGTACAATTTGCATCGTTCAGAATTCGTCCTAGTTTAAAAAGAAATGATTACTAACAGTACCTACCATAAAACTGATCCTGTTTTAGAAAATTTATTCAAAAATATATTTTCAAAAAAAAATTCTATTTGTATCGAGATTTGAACTGGGGCTCTTCAGAACACTACCCCGCCGCTCTAAATGACTACACCAATCGGTATCTGTAGGACTACGTCAAATATAGTCTATAGTTGCTACAGTTTATTGTTTTGTATGTGTGCGTGTCATTTATATCGTGACAAGAGTTAAAAATTGTACTTTGGAAATACATTAAAATGTGACTTCCAAAAAATTAAATTATGTTTGAAATATGTTCAGAGCAAACTAGAAAACAGGCAACATATATACAAATACTTTAATTCCACGTCAATTATAGCAAAATAAAATAAAAATATACTTTCGGGGAAAACAGCGCCATCTAGCGGAATACTTTGCTTAGCGATACGAAACATTCAACCTCTGGTCAAGTGTGAGTCAGACTTGCGCACGTCGGGTGCCGTACAAAGCTGTAAGGGAGGCCAAATTTTTTTGAATGAATGAATGAATTCCTTGACCTTAAGTCTTTTATTAAACCGTTTTTTCCCGTTTTAAAAAAATGGTAAAATGTTAAAACCTATACATTACCTCTTCCTTAACAAGTACATTATCAATAAGCCTCTGTACAGTAAAGTTCAAGGAAGGCAGCACGGAGAGACGAGCCAGTCTGTTGATGAAACACCGAGCGTATATCAATGTATATGTTTTCTTCTTTGCTACAAATAACGCTGCTTCTAGTAACCTGGAAAATGGGAATATAGCAATTAAGAATGTTAATAGGTATGCCAAATCAGTTGAAAGTTTGTTACAGTAAAGCTTGTATGTATACAAATACACTAGTATTTTTGAGTACATCAAAATGTAGTCAAAAATAAATATTAGTTTTGATTATAAAGGCGTTTAAAGTTTAAACTAACGTGACCGCATGTGACGTCAATTTATATCGCTAACTTTTTATTTTTGACAAAGAATATGGAGAGCTAATATTCAAAATTAGTTAACATTCTTCAATGGGGCTTTTTGCGTTCTTTTTGCGGGTTAGACTTGCCCAGCCCAGCATCTACATCACCTTCTTAGCTTAGTTGACCATGACCAGAAGAAAGTACAAGTCAATACGTCAAGAGCCAACTAAGCCACAGGTTCATCATCATCATATCATGATTTTTTGCTTCACTGTAAGAGCAATGTCAATTAGCGCATATAAATTGTTTCTAATCTGTCGCAGGCCGATGTTTAACCGCGCCACAGATGTTCTGGTGGTTGCTATAAAAGCCAAAACACAGTGGACTAAATTTCCTAAGAAAATGGTCTTGCACTTAGTAACTCACCTAACAGCAGATTGTGATTGAAATACAGGTGGCAATCCTTTTGTTGGACTCTCCTGTTCCTCTTCCACTGGTTTATCATCACCATCCCCAACTTTCATCTCCTCTTCACTTAATTTATCCTCTTTTTTAACCAATTTATCATCTTCTCCACCCAATTTAACCTCATTTTTATCCTTTTTCTCGTCATCATCAGCATTAGGGACCCAATCTTCGGGCGCGAATGATTCATCCAAAAGTTTAAGTATCAAATTCTTAGTGATATGTTTATCGACAGCTTTAACTGCGTAGAGGAGGACCTGGAGTAGCCCTGAGGTGAGGTTCTGATAGGGCAGGTCGGAGAATTGAGGCCAGGATGAGAGGCGATTGGCAAATACCCTGACTAAGTCTTTGAATTCATCGGGAATAACTTTGTATGTTATTTTCGTTGCATGTGGTGGTATGCCTGTAATAATAATTGTAATAAATTATTATAGGAATGGAATTTAGTATTAGTCACCATAGTATAAGCAGTACTTGTACTATAGGCACCTACTAGGGAACAGACACAATTGTTATAAAGTTTTCTTTTGTAAATACTTGTTACATGACAGGAATCAAACCTGAAAAAACCTGTACCTCGGTTTTCATTGTGGTTTACAACCTCTGTTACTCAGTGAGCGAACACAGAAGGATGCTGGTTCACTTCCCGCCTAAAACAAATTTCAAAAACGTATTTAAAATTTGTTTAAAGTGGGTGGATACAAAACGTATTTCTGTAAGTATGTATTTGTATGTCTATATTTAGAAAAGAAAAGTATCTTACCTGATTCACTAGAATTATCGAAAGCCAGCAATTTATTGACCTTCTCTCCAGGCAACATTGTAATCCCACTCAAGCACCTCAAAGCACTCCTTAATATATGATTGGCATACGAATCCCACACAAATTCTTCCAAATTATTCAACGTATATTTACATACTTTCAACGTAAACTCGTAGCATTTATCTAAATGTTCCTGTGGGTATGTTTCTATAGATAATTTAGCCTTTTTTGCTGGGATTTCATCGTCAGATTCCGTAGTTTGTAAGTGTGCTGTTGCTCGACTACAACTAACTCTTAATAGGGTCTCTATAACATGACTTGTAAAGTTATCTGAGCATAGTTTTCTCAAGTCCGGGGTTACAATCTCGATGAAGCGTTCCAGGTCTTCTGGTGTGGAATAAGGAAGTAATATCTCGATGACTCGGCTGCCGAGCTGATTGCTTATTATATTCATTTCGTCGCCTTTAGTACGTTCTAGGACGTTGTTTACGAGTGCTTCTGCAAACACAGTTTATTTAAGATAGAGAAATTTTCTAAAAATCAATATACAGCCAAAACTGCTAGGCTTATAACCATGAAATTACAAACAGAGGTTCTCTCAAGTATCGTGAATGAATACTAATATGGAATGTTCGATAATTTTCACGGGTTAGGGAGCTACGCGTGTAAAACAGCAATACGTAACGCATAGTTTAGAAGACAAATACAAAGACCAATGAATAAGTAGAAAATCTGTTGCATTGGAAGATATATCTACGTTCTATTCCCTATAAAATGAGGCACTTACTTCGCTCGTCTCCGTCTTCTATTCCTTTTTTTAAAGCATCTAATATTCCGACGAAGTATTGATACAATTCCTCAGAGATTGGCGCTCCGCGGCCCAGTTGGCCCTTCTTGCCGTATTTCTTCGCGTTCATCAGGAAGTTCTTGGGTTTCCTTTTCCATTTTCTCTTTTGTGGGTCTCTATTGGTTTGCGGTTCTTCGCCCATTTTTAAGAAAATTAGGATCAACACAAGTTCACTTCGTTTATTTTGAGGTTATGTAAACGTCAAACTCACGTTGTGCGTGTTTTGACGTTAATGTTCCGAGTTCCATTCGAATCCAATATGCATTCTAAGCATATTATTTCAAGTTTTATTTTATGATTTTATTAGATTGGAATTATTTGGAATAAAAGCTTCGAGGCTTCGAGCCTCGAGCTGGATTTGCAATTTATAGAAATAGGTAATTATGTAATTAAATGAAACTCGTATATAAAAATATATTCAATTTATTTTAAAAAAATGCAAGAAACGCTAAAATACATAACAAAGAGTACATAAGGCTTACTGCAGACGTCGCATTTTTACCGGATATAAATTATTTCCTACCGGGATTGCCGAATTACCAAAATAGGTACCTACACAAAAAATATTTGTAAGTTTTAATGGCACTTTTAATTTAGAGTAGGTACCTATACATAAAAAATAACAGAATAATACAGAGGCGGATCTACCTAAGGGCTGTTTAGGCTGCAGCACAGGGCCCCGTAGATACAAAAAGGCCCGCCAGAATCTATGTGACCCTGAAAGTTGGGATACATCATCGTTCATAACAAAAGATATCGTTGTTGTATATCGATTTCTTAAAGTGAAATTGAAACGGGGGCCCCACAAATTCACGATCCGCCTCTGACAATGTAGAACTACATTCACATTGCTCACATTTTAGGCATACATAGTAATATGAAAATAAGGCACTATTTTATTAAAAACTTAAATTCTAATTACTATTCTTACAAGATCATTCGTACCTAAACTAATCATAATTTATCAATGATATCTTCTTGTCAGTCACTGTGTCAGGCAGCGACACCAAGGGTAGCGGGTTCGGCTCGCAGCTGGCGCAGTGTGCGGCGACAAGAGAGCCGACGCGAGCCAAGCCGGGGGAAGCCAACAATGCGATCCACTTTCACTGGGGCTTCACGTCTAAAAACAACATTTTTTTTTATTTCTATCGTACTTTCAATTCGATACATTGAAGAAAATTTATTAAAACTTTCCAGATAGGTAGGTAGATAATTTTGGAACATTTAGGTTGGGATGGGATTACGGCCTGATTCACTAAGGTTCAAGTCGTCGGGCGCGCGTGATTAGGGTAAGATTTCCATACAAAAACCGCTCCCCCTCCGCCCCTAATCACGCGCGCCCAACGACTTGAACCTTAGTGAATAAAGGCAAATTAACTAGTTACCAACCTGAAAAACATATGATGTTCGACACTACAGCGCCAGAGTTTCTTGCTCGCCCTGCTAGATGGCAGCAGGAAGGTGACGTGAGATTCAAACTCGTCGAACTCACTCGCGCGTAGCTGAAGGGTGAACGCGCGCTTCTTGTAACATATCTTTATTATCTTTGCCCACGGGAATCGATTTAATTGGATACTGCGGGACACAAAAAATCTCATTTTAAATATAGTAGGTACCTACTTAATTTCTATAAAATACATATGTATTTATTAGTAAAAGTTTTGGTTAGAGAAATTGAATGCTATCCAGATTTTTTTGTAGCAGTTGATTTTAACCTTCACCGTAGCGGCGCTCCTAACCTTTCTTTACATTTGCGACTGAGGCTGGTTGTGCCATCTACAGGAGAAACTTTACAGCTTCCTCACATTTCATATTTAAAATCCATCTCTGAATTTGATGTTTGAGGAAAATCAGATGAAGAGGTAGGTATATAACTCACCCGTCTCTATAAACTGCTATACCAGGCGCAGCGATAGCCAGCGAGAGTTCAACTCCATCGTGATCACGCACCGCGTGCAGTTCACACCCGTATAGAGCCAGGCGTTTCGCGTTCTCTAAGTAGTTTAGTTCAGCTTCTGCTGGGGTTTGTCCTCTGAAATACATAGAATTAATTATTTTGTCTCAATACCAACTTGCCTAACCAAGGTAGACAACTACTGGGCACTGTTAATGTAAGCCTTAGTAGGTATCTACTAGAATAACTAACTTGTGTTTCCGATAAAGCTCATCGATCTTATCCACCAGATCGTCTGTGAGCGCGCTGAAGGGAGCGACGCGTGCGCAGGTCGCATGCGACACGGGTCCCGCACGGTCGCCGCATTCTGCCTGCACGCCGTATGACGCTAGCAGTGCCATGGTTATTGTTGAACAGGTTAGACGACCTAGGGAAATTTATGTTTTTTTTAATTTTCTTGTGTAGATCTTCTGGTGGTGGTGGTTTAGGAGTTATTATCAAATGGTCGCAAAATCAGATCGTCTAGGGTGAGTAGGTAACCAAATGATGTGATTCTACGAACCTTCAATAAGGTCCTTCCTCACTGTGAGCGCGAGCTGGTAGCGCGCGTTCTCGTCCATCATCTCGGAAGGTTCAGGTGGGTAGAATTTCACTGTGAATATCGCGTCCCAGGGTTCGTCTGCAATACAAAACTTCGAATACAAAACTTTATTGCATCAGTTTAAAACACCTTATTATAATCATTTTTCGATTTTTAGAAAAACATAAATAAAAAGGATGTTGCATTTTAAGAGGTTGATTTTTAATTACGCCAAGAACAGTTTACAAAATAATTCACAGTCAAAAATACCGGTAGACAAACACATTTTATTTAAAAGTATTATGTAATTGAACAATAGAAAACAAAGGTATAGGAATCATTTGATACAAAACATTTGTTATTTTTGCAAAAAGAGGGTTGTTATAATAGACCAGGGCCGAAGCCTTCAAAAATGGTAAAAAATGAAAAAAAAATTACAAATCAAATCAAATCAAATATCTTTATTTTCTTTGGATACTTAATACTTAAAAGTATACAGGACCACATAAAAACGTCTTAAAAACTAAGTTAGGATGTGTGCCTTCGGAACGCGCCCACCAATGAGAAGAAGGCACAAGAAACTCATGGGGTTTTTTTTTTCATGTGGTCACGCTCACAATGGTCAATATTACAGTATTTGAAAGTATTATTTGAAATGGAGCAACTAAAGTCATGTCCATGGGTTCTTATCATTAAGATAAGACGAAGTATCATAGTATGCCTTACTGCACAATCTATGCTTTATAAAAGTTTTGAACCTGTTAATGGACATGTCATATACATCTTTAGGTAATTTATTATAATAGAGCACACATGTACTATTAAACGACCTGTTTATTTTCCGGAGCCTGCTACCGGGCACGGTAAGTTCACCCTTATTTCTTAAATTGAAATTATGAATATCGCTGTTTTTACGGAAAATATCAGGATTTTTGTGAACGTAGAGCAAGTTTTCGTAGATATATTGTGAATAGAGCGTTAATATATTTATCTCTTTAAATTTTTCTCTAAGTGATTCCCTGGGGCCCATTTTGTAGATAGCTCGGACAGCTCTCTTTTGCAATATGAAAATAGCATCAATATCTGCAGCACACCCCCACAGTAGGATGCCGTACGACATGACACTGTGGAAGTAGCCGAAATAGACTAGGCGAGCAGTCTCAATGTCCGTGTATTCGCGAATTTTCTTAACGGCGTAAGCGGCAGAACTAAGTCTATTGGACAATGCTTCCACATGTGGGCCCCACTGAAGCTTAGGATCTAAAGTTATACCTAGAAAGACAGCCTTACTGACTAATTCGACTTCCTCATCATTAATTTTTACAACAGTTTTTACTTGTTTTACATTTGGAAGTGTGAACCGAATTAATTTAGTTTTGGATCCATTCAGTAATAAATTATTGGAATTGAACCAATCAACTATTCTAGAGAGAGCATTGTTCACATCGTCAACGTTGGACTGACGCCTTTTAACCTTGAACACCAAGGAGGTGTCATCTGCGAACAACACTATCCCATGGTTGTCCCTTACAAGGTAAGGTAAGTCATTTATATAAACTAAAAACAGGAAAGGTCCTAATATGGATCCTTGAGGAACCCCCATTGCTATCGCAGATCCGGGGGATCGTTTCCCGTTAACATCAACACTCTGGATCCTACCGCTCAAATAAGAAGAGATAAGATCCAGGGCGCCGTCCCTAATACCGTAGTGGTGTAGTTTCATGATCAATGTATTATGTTGAACGCAATCAAATGCCTTGGATAAGTCACAGAATATGCCATACGCATCCCGCGCTGGCAACACTAGAGCGAACAGCTGAATTGAATTTGTCCCAAAATATTTTATTATTTTATTGGTTATTTTGTGTATTTAAAGCCCAATTACAATTTCATCGCAACTATAATTATAGTTAAATCAATATCGAATTGTTAAATAGTGTGAAAATACGTAAATAATACGTGAAACTTATGTCGATCAGTTATCGGATTGTCAACATTGTTTACTTGTGTTCTTTTGAATATTTTGTGGAGATATTCAAAGTGATTTAGTGGTTGGTGGATTTGTTTACCGTTTGTTCTCCTGGATATATGTTATAGTATATCCTACGCTGATAACAGCCAGGTAATTAATACAAATTCCATGTAAGTACAATAGTTTGACATACCGGTAACCTATCTACCCACTTGCTTGGGGAACTTCCTGCTCGTTTTTCCAGACGTATTTTACCTGTTATTTCTTCAAAATGCAGACTAGGAAGGGTTTCGCTGTCGCTTCTCGTCAGGAAGCGACGAAACTGCAAATGACTTTGCAACAATTAAAGACCGCAAATGAGCAGGTTGTTCAATTAAACAGCGAACGGGACGATAACGAAAGAGAACTTATTAGTACAATAGAACAAAACGGGAAATTAAAAAACCAATTGTCACAAATTAATGTTAAGTTGGAAGATGTGACTACAGAGCGGGATAACCTCCAACTATTGTTAGATAGGTTTGATAGTTGTAGTGCAGAGTACGAGCAGGCTTTACGACGCATATCTGACCTGGAACAGGAGCTCTGTGAGGCCCACCGACATATCTCACACCTTGAAGCAGCCACCCAGGAAATTACCACACAACAAAATCAATCATTATTTGACGAGCTCGTAGGGAGGTCCCCGCAGTTGGTTGCTGCTCCAAGGCCTATGCACACAGACATTATTGATCTCACTAACGACACTCCCCTACGCCGTTCAGTGTCAGCCAAGGTGCATTTGGACTTTTGCAGCAGCAAAAAACTTAAAAAATTTGTAAAAATTAATAAATTTATTAGAAAAAATAAAAATTTAATCAAAAATCATAAAAAACTATCTAAAAACGTTAAAAATTGTAAAAATAGATTGGAACTATTAGATAAATTGAGTTTATGCACGTTAGAATTAGAAAATTATCAAAGGCAACATGCAGCCGATACGAATAAATTTCAAATTTAAGCTTAGACACTTGCAAGACTCACTCGAATCAGTGACTATCATGTATGATAAATCAAAGCAAATTATCAGGGAATATTCAATGGCAATGGGTAAACTTATTAATTCAACATCTGACTATGTGGACCGTTTTGACTCTTTGGCAGACAAAACAAGTTATGGCTGTGACCGCTGCAGCCAGCCCGAGCCTTTGAATACACCTTCCTTATCGAGTGAGCAGCTGTGTAACCGTGCACAGCTATTATGTAAATCTTCTAATTTAAGTTCTCAAATAATTAATAATAAAAATCAAACAATCATGTTTAGCGATGAAATTGGAATGGATATGGGCTCAAAATTAAACTTTTATTCAAAGGGACAGTCTTTTATAAATTACTGTATGCCTTCTGCATCCTATCACCAAATTATGAAAAGAATAAGTAGCTATAAATTTGAAAAAAAATGATAATTTAATTATTTTTATTGGAAATAGGGGAAGTGTCAACAAACAGGAAATGTTGAAATATTGTGATACTTTGTGCTCCTTGAACATAGACAATATTGTAATGTTTACACTCCCCTACTGTAAAAACTTGCCAGCTGCGGAAAATACACTTAGACATAATTTAAATTTAGCATTGAACACTATATCATGTTATAGTAAAAAGTTCAATGTTATTGACACTAACCCTATTGTTAGTAATACTTATTATTTGACGAAGGGAAAGCACAAGCTTCCGGATTCAATCAAAAGACAGATAGCAACTTCGCTATGTTATTTTTTTAATTTTACAGCCAAGAATTTGGCTACATATACTGCGCCTTTTGCGCAGTTAAATGACATAAATATTATTCAGACTGCGGATAGTTGTCTTTATCCGATTAATTTAAATTAAATAATCAGACAAAAGAGGTACGCTCTTGCAGTAGTTTTAAGACAATGGAGATATCCTCTAGCACATTACCAAGTAATAATAATAAAAAAAATTGTTCAGATAACAATATAAGCCAATTATTGATTTCATTATCTAACGAGTCAAATAATAATGATTGCTGGAATAAATGCCCTAAAATAAATAAAGTAAATAAAAATTATGAAAAAAATATTACCCTGGTGCATCAAAATATCAGAGGGATGACAGAGGGCAAAATACTAACACTGGAATTGTACATGAACGCTGAGGATATTGACATTGTATGCATAACCGAACATCATCTCCGGGCTCACCAGCTCATGTTCAATTTCAGCAACCACCGGGTTGGCAGCGCATTCTGCAGGGTAAACACGGCAAAGGGGGGGTCTCTTATAATACTGAACAATAAATTAAAATATAAAGAAAGAAAAGATGTCGTGTCTATGTCTGTGGAATGTGTAACGGAAATATCTTGTGTAGAACTGGAGCAATTAATAGTAGTATGTGTATATAGACGACCTGTTTTTGAAAATTTTAAAGAATTTATTGAGATATTGGATGAAATGCTAACAAAATTATCTAAATCAAAAAAACAATTACTTGTATGTGGGGATTTTAACGTAGATTTACTGAAAATAAGCACCTTTTCCACGAAACTTCTGAATTTGTATAAATCACACAATTTATCTAACGTGTTTCTGGAGCCTACTAGAACCACTGACACTACTGCGACATGTATTGATAATATTTATATTACCGATAATATATCCACGATTAGCAAATCTATCATTAATAAATTAGAATCAGACCATAGTGGTCAGTTTGTCAAATTTGCTATTGTCATAAAATCGATACCAAAAAGGAAAATAAAGTACGTACCGGTGACTGCTGCTCGTCTGGAGGAACTTAGATTGAATTTAGCTAACGTTTTACCGTTTCTGCCTTGTGATACGGATCCAAATGTATTATATAATAACTTTTTTTCGGTTCTTAATAACCAATTTCAGTCTATCTTTACATCCAGATCTATGGTAGTCTCCGACAAACGCGAGTTTAGTGACTGGGCAACGGTTGGTATTCACCGCAGTAGACATAAACTATATGAGTTATACGCGGAAAGACAGAGTAATACATCAGAGGAGTTTGGAGCCTACGTTAGAAACTATTCAAGGATATTTAAAAGAGTGTGTATTTTGGCAAAATCTCTCTTCATTAAATCTGTGATTAAAACTAGTGATGATAAAATAAAAGCTACATGGAAAGTAATTAACGCTGAAACAGGGAGAGTCGCAGCCAAAAACACCGAGTTTAAATTGAGTATTAATGGAAATATAACTAATAATGATCAAGATATCGCAAACGAATTTGAGATTTTTTTCGGTAATGTAGCTATTACTTTGACGAAGGCTTTAAATTCTTCTACCCCCATTGCAGAAGCTTTGCTAAAAACGAATGTACCAAATTGTAATAAAACATTTAAATTCCAATATGTTAAAAATCATGACATTATTGTAGTGCTTAAGCAAATAAATCTCAAGAAAACTAAAGATCTATGGGGGATGTCTGTCCCGATTGTTAAATCAATTATTGAACTGATTATACCAGAACTAGTCATTATATTTAATCGATGTATAGATTGTGGTGTGTTTCCTGATTTAATGAAATTGAGTAAAGTAGTTCCACTGTTTAAATCTGGTAGTACCTCAGACCCCTCCAATTTTAGACCAATATCAGTACTACCCACGTTAAGTAAAATTTTTGAAAAACTTATTTTAAAGCAACTACTGAAACATTTCCATGATAATAATATCTTACATAATAAACAGTTCGGGTTTAGTAAGGGGCGCTCGACTACTGATGCGGGTATAGCGTTAATTAAAAACATATTTGATGCTTGGGAGGAGTCACATGATGCAAATCAAATCAAATCAAATCAAATATCTTTATTTTCTTTGGATACTTAATACTTAAAAGTATACAGGACCACATAAAAACGTCTTAAAAACTAAGTTAGGATGTGTGCCTTCGGAACGCGCCCACCAATGAGAAGAAGGCACAAGAAACTCATGGGGTTTTTTTTTTCATGTGGTCACGCTCACAATGGTCAATATTACAGTATTTGAAAGTATTATTTGAAATGGAGCAACTAAAGTCATGTCCATGGGTTCTTATCATTAAGATAAGACGAAGTATCATAGTATGCCTTACTGCACAATCTATGCTTTATAAAAGTTTTGAACCTGTTAATGGACATGTCATATACATCTTTAGGTAATTTATTATAATAGAGCACACATGTACTATTAAACGACCTGTTTATTTTCCGGAGCCTGCTACCGGGCACGGTAAGTTCACCCTTATTTCTTAAATTGAAATTATGAATATCGCTGTTTTTACGGAAAATATCAGGATTTTTGTGAACGTAGAGCAAGTTTTCGTAGATATATTGTGAATAGAGCGTTAATATATTTATCTCTTTAAATTTTTCTCTAAGTGATTCCCTGGGGCCCATTTTGTAGATAGCTCGGACAGCTCTCTTTTGCAATATGAAAATAGCATCAATATCTGCAGCACACCCCCACAGTAGGATGCCGTACGACATGACACTGTGGAAGTAGCCGAAATAGACTAGGCGAGCAGTCTCAATGTCCGTGTATTCGCGAATTTTCTTAACGGCGTAAGCGGCAGAACTAAGTCTATTGGACAATGCTTCCACATGTGGGCCCCACTGAAGCTTAGGATCTAAAGTTATACCTAGAAAGACAGCCTTACTGACTAATTCGACTTCCTCATCATTAATTTTTACAACAGTTTTTACTTGTTTTACATTTGGAAGTGTGAACCGAATTAATTTAGTTTTGGATCCATTCAGTAATAAATTATTGGAATTGAACCAATCAACTATTCTAGAGAGAGCATTGTTCACATCGTCAACGTTGGACTGACGCCTTTTAACCTTGAACACCAAGGAGGTGTCATCTGCGAACAACACTATCCCATGGTTGTCCCTTACAAGGTAAGGTAAGTCATTTATATAAACTAAAAACAGGAAAGGTCCTAATATGGATCCTTGAGGAACCCCCATTGCTATCGCAGATCCGGGGGATCGTTTCCCGTTAACATCAACACTCTGGATCCTACCGCTCAAATAAGAAGAGATAAGATCCAGGGCGCCGTCCCTAATACCGTAGTGGTGTAGTTTCATGATCAATGTATTATGTTGAACGCAATCAAATGCCTTGGATAAGTCACAGAATATGCCATACGCATCATGTGACTCCTCCCAAGCATCAAATATGTTTTTAATTAACGCTATACCCGCATCAGTAGTCGAGCGCCCCTTACTAAACCCGAACTGTTTATTATGTAAGATATTATTATCATGGAAATGTTTCAGTAGTTGCTTTAAAATAAGTTTTTCAAAAATTTTACTTAACGTGGGTAGTACTGATATTGGTCTAAAATTGGAGGGGTCTGAGGTACTACCAGATTTAAACAGTGGAACTACTTTACTCAATTTCATTAAATCAGGAAACACACCACAATCTATACATCGATTAAATATAATGACTAGTTCTGGTATAATCAGTTCAATAATTGATTTAACAATCGGGACAGACATCCCCCATAGATCTTTAGTTTTCTTGAGATTTATTTGCTTAAGCACTACAATAATGTCATGATTTTTAACATATTGGAATTTAAATGTTTTATTACAATTTGGTACATTCGTTTTTAGCAAAGCTTCTGCAATGGGGGTAGAAGAATTTAAAGCCTTCGTCAAAGTAATAGCTACATTACCGAAAAAAATCTCAAATTCGTTTGCGATATCTTGATCATTATTAGTTATATTTCCATTAATACTCAATTTAAACTCGGTGTTTTTGGCTGCGACTCTCCCTGTTTCAGCGTTAATTACTTTCCATGTAGCTTTTATTTTATCATCACTAGTTTTAATCACAGATTTAATGAAGAGAGATTTTGCCAAAATACACACTCTTTTAAATATCCTTGAATAGTTTCTAACGTAGGCTCCAAACTCCTCTGATGTATTACTCTGTCTTTCCGCGTATAACTCATATAGTTTATGTCTACTGCGGTGAATACCAACCGTTGCCCAGTCACTAAACTCGCGTTTGTCGGAGACTACCATAGATCTGGATGTAAAGATAGACTGAAATTGGTTATTAAGAACCGAAAAAAAGTTATTATATAATACATTTGGATCCGTATCACAAGGCAGAAACGGTAAAACGTTAGCTAAATTCAATCTAAGTTCCTCCAGACGAGCAGCAGTCACCGGTACGTACTTTATTTTCCTTTTTGGTATCGATTTTATGACAATAGCAAATTTGACAAACTGACCACTATGGTCTGATTCTAATTTATTAATGATAGATTTGCTAATCGTGGATATATTATCGGTAATATAAATATTATCAATACATGTCGCAGTAGTGTCAGTGGTTCTAGTAGGCTCCAGAAACACGTTAGATAAATTGTGTGATTTATACAAATTCAGAAGTTTCGTGGAAAAGGTGCTTATTTTCAGTAAATCTACGTTAAAATCCCCACATACAAGTAATTGTTTTTTTGATTTAGATAATTTTGTTAGCATTTCATCCAATATCTCAATAAATTCTTTAAAATTTTCAAAAACAGGTCGTCTATATACACATACTACTATTAATTGCTCCAGTTCTACACAAGATATTTCCGTTACACATTCCACAGACATAGACACGACATCTTTTCTTTCTTTATATTTTAATTTATTGTTCAGTATTATAAGAGACCCCCCCTTTGCCGTGTTTACCCTGCAGAATGCGCTGCCAACCCGGTGGTTGCTGAAATTGAACATGAGCTGGTGAGCCCGGAGATGATGTTCGGTTATGCATACAATGTCAATATCCTCAGCGTTCATGTACAATTCCAGTGTTAGTATTTTGCCCTCTGTCATCCCTCTGATATTTTGATGCACCAGGGTAATATTTTTTTCATAATTTTTATTTACTTTATTTATTTTAGGGCATTTATTCCAGCAATCATTATTATTTGACTCGTTAGATAATGAAATCAATAATTGGCTTATATTGTTATCTGAACAATTTTTTTTATTATTATTACTTGGTAATGTGCTAGAGGATATCTCCATTGTCTTAAAACTACTGCAAGAGCGTACCTCTTTTGTCTGATTATTTAATTTAAATTAATCGGATAAAGACAACTATCCGCAGTCTGAATAATATTTATGTCATTTAACTGCGCAAAAGGCGCAGTATATGTAGCCAAATTCTTGGCTGTAAAATTAAAAAAATAACATAGCGAAGTTGCTATCTGTCTTTTGATTGAATCCGGAAGCTTGTGCTTTCCCTTCGTCAAATAATAAGTATTACTAACAATAGGGTTAGTGTCAATAACATTGAACTTTTTACTATAACATGATATAGTGTTCAATGCTAAATTTAAATTATGTCTAAGTGTATTTTCCGCAGCTGGCAAGTTTTTACAGTAGGGGAGTGTAAACATTACAATATTGTCTATGTTGTAAGATGAAACCTCAGAAAAAGGAAAAAAATATGGAACGGTTGCAACAAAAACAGATTTATGGTTTAGAAGACGATTATAATAAACATGATGGCGTCTTTATCTAATGTATGCAATAAAAACAAGCCAACTCTATAAGCAGTTTCGCTATGTCAGCTACATTTTTCGTGACGTCAGACGTGTGCCTGTCCGCCATATTGTGCCGTGCTACTGCTATCACTTCGCTTTTGAAAATTGAAAATATTAGTTTTTGGATAAATAGGTAATTCTAAGATTGTGCTGAAATATAGTGAAAAAACGTTATTATAAATAAGATGCCTAATAAGCGTAGCATCATAAATTGTGGTGCAACATTAAGCCGAAATCGGCCAAATTTAACTTTTCACCGGTAAGTGATGTTCCTTGTAGGTTATTGATCGATTTATCGACATTTTCGGTGCTAGACTTAAGTATTTTATAAAGATCATTTTGATTTGATTCGATATCATAAATGCACGAAAAAATATTGATTCATTCTTCTGATTTAGCCACATTAAATTCACACACTCTTAAAAAAAGTATTGAATAGTGCATGCATCTTTCAAACTTCCAATATCGACCCGACATTTCACAAAATGAACACTGGTCTTATTTTTTAATGTATTCTATGTATTTTTTGTTTCCAAACTGCCTCAAAGTAAACTCAAAAAAAGAATTTGGTTAGAGCTCATTGCTTTTGTTGCGATTACATTAGTCTTAATTTTTTTTTCTTGTTGTAAATAAAGCATATTCAAAGAAATGAAATCAAACTTTATCGATAGATTATTCAAATACAAACTACAACTTTGTACAACACTAAGTAGCCATGTTTAGACGCGTAGGTATGCACGTTTTTTCGTGTTTAGGGCGCTTCCATATTTTTTTCCTTTTTCTGAGGACGAAACCCATTAGAAAAGGAGGGGAATATTATAAAAATGAAAGGAAAAATAAATTACGGTCGATCCGAGTTCGGGAAGTGCGAGGGGGTGAGTTTTTAAGGGTAAAAAATGGTTTATCTTGATTTCCGGCAAAACTACAAGTCCTATGGAAAAAAGTTAAATGGCAAAGTTGTAGAAAAGATCTACAACTTTTGTATTAACAATGTTTTCACATAACTCAAAGTTTAGGTGAAAAATTCAAATAACTAAGTTTTTTGTTTTTTGGGTGTGTTCTTTGTATGACGTAGGCATCTGATAAGAAAGGATTTTCCGAAATTTTACTTGAAAAAGGAGGGCAAAGTTTGTATGGGACAACGTGATACCTTGGTCCAATCTAATTAATAACAGAATAATTGATGGAAGAAATGCTTCGAGTTTTATTGAAATTAATTACCTAGCGGGGTTGAAAAGGGGTAGTAAGGTATTTCGGGGTGATTTGCTTCGAAGTTAATAACAATACTCCTTAGTGCTTCACATTTTATTGTGACACATATTGAAAACTCAATTCGATTTTAAGCCTCTTTTAAGCATAAAAATAACTTATTAGAACCATTTTGGACTTAATTTTTTTTTTATTGTTTGAGTTGATAGTCCATTTATCGAGGAGGGCTATTTACGAGTTTGACGTGTGTGTGTGGCAGCGTAGCTCCCGAACGAATGAACTGATTTTAATTTTGTTTTACTAGGAACGATTAAATATTAAAGTACATAATATAATTCAACAAAAACTAACTTCTAAAAGTCTTAGAGAGTCTCCTATTGAGGTCGATCCAGACACGGAAGTCACCACGCTGCGTGTGCAGCAGACCGAAGTAGTCTCGTTCGACCACGTCAAGGGACTCGCACACGCGATCCAGCAGGTCTGACCCGAGGGATTTACGCTAAAATAAAAATAAAATTGTTACTCAAATTAAATTAGCTGCATCCCGCGGTTTCACTAGCGTAAATCCCGATCCCATGGGAATATCAAAATAAAAAGTAGCCTATAGTCTTCCTTGATAAATGGACTTTGTAACACAAAAATAATTTTTCAATTCGAACCAGTAATTCCTAAGATTAGCACGTTCAAATAAACAAACAACCTCTTCAGCTTTATAATGTTAATGAAATTTTTCTGACCAGGTGATTCTTGACTAATTTTCCATTTTGTTACATAAACTACTTCATCTAGGAAGGGTTTAGGCTACTTTTTATCCCGATAATCCCACGGGGTCGGGAGTTACGCGGGTGAAACCGCGGAGCGCTGCTAGTAATTTATATTTTTACTGTGCTTAAACTTCGTATGAGAAGGTAATAAATCAAGGTATGAAATTATAGTTTACGAGTAAAAACGTGAATGTTTACGCCTACAGGCATTAAACAGATTACATCCACTTCAGCATGTGTCAGTAGAGTAAGCACTCTACAAATATTTGTTACTATTGCCGTATGAATATGGGAAATATAAAGAGGAGTAAGAGGAGGAGGAGGTGTTGTTATTTTTTGTGTGGGAGTATTTATGCTTAGATATTTGTCTGTGGTCTGGTTGTTTCTATGTATTAGAAGTATAGATTTACAAAAGAAAAGTATATTAGTAGTAATATCCGTTGTCTAGCACCCATAACACAAGTCTAGTGACTTAGCTTGGGGCTAGATGGCGATGTGTGGAATGTCCTGCAATATTTATTTATTTATTTTATTTAAATAACGAATTACAAGAATTTTCCCGCATCAAGTAACTGATGGCCAAATTCATGGATTCTTGTTATTTGCGTCTACGCAGTTTTCCGTTTGACTCGAGATGATACAGTTTTCCAAACATTAGAAAATTAGTTTACTAAATTAATTTATTTTTGGATGTCAAAATTCAGAAAGTTGGTAAAATTACATTATTATTTATTTAATTGGAATTAATTAAAGATTAATACTGAACAAAAAGAAAATAAATAACTCATTAATAATTATTTAAATTAAAAAATTATGAACCTGAAATGGTAATTGTATTAAGAAATAGAAAATACTGAATTAAAGTTAAAGAGATAGGGGCTAAACTGCGTTATGTGGGCGCCGCGACACGGGCGTATGGAACAAAAGCGCACGCCTGTCCTGACATGTTAATTTTGTATGAACCCGTCGTCGTCGCAGGGGCCCCCGCTCCGTATCGCAGTTTAGGCCCTTAGTACAAAGGTGGTTTGGGGTCTCAACCTTGAACCCTATTTTCTCAACTTTAATATAAATTAATCAGCAAAGTTTAGTCTTCTACCAGAAATCCTTTCATTAGACTATTATTACTCGCCTAGTTATCTTACCGGCAATTCGAGAGTAAGATGTTCTCCATCAGGCAACTCGACTCGTACGCGCCGACTGTTGCCCGCCTTCTGGCGCAACTCCATCGCCTCGTCTGACGCCAGCCGCCGGAGACTCTCGCGCATCTCGCTATAAACATTACAAATAATATCCATTATATTAAAGCAAAAAAACACTAACTGAGCCTCGGCGGCGCGGCGCGGCGGTGCTGGCCAAAATTTGAACTAAACGATAAACGTCTCAAAAGCCTAGCGATGACATAATACATATTAGTTAACCACAACTTTAGCCAGGCAGCGTCTTTAACTGTTTTGAACTTAGGGCCATTTGCAGAAAAATAATCAAAATCTTGATGTCATTAAATCATTTTGAAAGAATTGTATCAATAGTAGGTACATGGCATAAAATCTAGATTTTTCCATTTTTTTGCAAGTAGCCCTTAGAAAAATCTCAATTTAGTCTTTATCCATACATTTTTGACACTATTAATTAATCTAGGTTAAAAGTAGGAAAGCGGACCCCGGGCTCCCGAGAGGGATGCAACCGGGAACATCGCTCGGATGATGAATTAATCTAGGTTTCATAAAATCGAGATTTCTACCTTCGATCATAAATACTAGTAGGTATTTATGATCGAAGATTTCTATTTATTTTTAAGTACTTATCCTGATGATGAGATTAAAATTAAAGCCCTTCTCAAGCCATATAAAGTAGGTACCTACCGTCGTGATCTGTCTAAAACGTTTTAGATTAGCACATCTCTCCAGCGAGAGCTAAAACTAAACACATTTTCCTGAGAGTTTTCTCTGGAAACTTTTACTTTTCCACAATTATTATTGTGTGAATTGCTCTTATTTTATAAGCTCTCTACACGTTCGTAACGGCACTTCATACAAACAAACAACTAGCTTGAATTTAAATTTTCTCTGCATCATTCGTCTGAAGCACGTTTCTCCATTAGTTTCTACGGATGCATTCCATGCTTCGTTGCCCGACTGCATTACATGATCATATTTCAAATTATTTCGTTATGCTTCATTTCATTTGTAGCGCTTTGGAACATTAAATACATTGAAATTCTTTGCCTTTCCCTTTCATGCGTGTTTTATTATTTTTTTTACAAATCTGTAACATATCATGCTGATTCACAAACCATCGGAAGGCTACCGAAACGAAAAAAACTGAAAAGAAAAGGATGGCAACACGTCAAAAGTCGCAGGAACGAAAGAGTAGCAAGGTTTTTTTTCATTTCGGTTGCCTTCCGACGGTTTGTGAATCAGGGGGCTGAAGTGTGTGGTCAGCCTTAATTCGTTATTTTCGGAAATCGGTATTAAAAATTAGGCACTCAAATGAATTTTGTTTTTTTATTTAGTTTAAATAATCCTAATGTTTATGTACCTACATATTGCAACGTATACCTACCTATTTATAACAACGTTATTTGTAGAATCACTTCATAGAACGTTAAACAGTTTATTATATTTGGCGAGAGTTAAACGAGGCGAAATGCCTCTTGGTAAATTTAATGGTTAGTTGGCAACTGACTCGGTAAATTGTTGTTTTATGAAATTCTATGCAAAGACTTTTAATACCAAAAGTAGACAGACAGTCAATTATAGTAGGTAGGTGGTACTTACTATAAAATTAAATGTTCTAAACATTTAATTTTAATGGCCACTCTATGAATTCTATTGGGTACATAATGTACGTCAATTAAATACGATATACTTAGGTACAATGTGTTTCAGCAAAGATAATGTAATAATAGGTTTCTCTAAACATTTCGAAAATAGGTTTCTCTAAACATTTAGGTAGGTATGAGGTAGCTAGAAAAAATGATAAGTTTTTTTTTAATTTTGAGGCATTTTCGATACCTAACCAGCTGTTTCTTGCAGTTAAGAATTATTTATCTTTTATTTATTTTGGACTCGAAAGATATTATTTTTATGATTTTACACCACGTTTTTACACCGTAAACTTTAAAATTTTCGAAAAATGACCGAATTTTTTAAAGTATGAGCAAGATGTTCGTAGAGGCGTGTATGTTGTAAGTATTAATCTCTATCTACTTATCTAGGTTCACGCTATTTCTCATCAAAGCTGTTATGAAATTGTTCCAGATTCAGACCGCAGGCCGAAGGATTACATTATCTTACCGCCCTTGTAGCCCTTGTTATATAGGTAGGCATGAAGTTATATGTGATCTAACCGTCGACAATGAGTGTTTAATTGGTTAATTGTTGGTTACTTGCTTGCTAATAGACAAACGTTGGTCTGTTTAAACGTAAAAAGAAAATAAATCGTCAACCTAAGTTAAAAATAGAGCTATATTTAGTATTGTAACATTAGCTTTCCGTTTTTTGTAATGTTTATTGTGTGTTGGATAAATAAAATGTTTCTTTCTAGCTAGCTATCTATGTAGATATCTACTTATATTAAACCAATGTGGAACTAAAAAGGTACTTACCCAGACCTTAGAAACTAAAAAGGTACCTACTTACCAGAGCTTAGCTATGAAAAATAAGTAGGTAGGTATACTAACCCAAGTTAATGCAATTAAGTACTGCCAGAATCTAAAAACCTTTACTTGCTACCATCTGTTAACACCTCACCCGGTCAGGTGACCCTTCTGCCAATGTGTCTCAATAAACAAAGGTAAGCTTGACTTATAATAATAGAAATGACACCCGGTTGAAGTAATACTCTTACCTGTGGTATCAAGTAGGGTACGTTACAGATTTCGACAGTAAAGCGGGTACCTAGGTAAGTATCAAATCAGTGTAAAAGCATCGTAAACTGTAGTAAATTGAAGCATGACCGACGAGAATTACCACTAGCTGCGTAGGGCTGACACACAAATATATTCAAATTACAGGGTTTAGCAAAATGCTAGAAGGTTTCGAACGGAGCTCCTCGTATTTTGACAACCCTGTTTATTATTCCTTGAATCGAATTCCGATAATAAGCTGGATTCAAGGTGAGTAATGTAAATACATATTTTATATTTTTTCCAACGAAAACCTATCTTCTTTATAATCAAAATAGACTCATGTCCGTGTTCATTTTAGAACATTATTATAAATTAAAAATGTAATTACACAATATTTTTTTAACTGATTAAAAAAAGGAGGTTTTCAAATTGATTAAATTTATTTTGAGCATTTTTAGGGTTACGATCCCAATGGCTAAAAACCGAACCCTATTCCTAAGACTTCGCTGTCCGTGTCGGTCCGTGTCTCTGTCTGTCACCATGCTGTATTTTTATTGGATGAATATAATTTTACATCGACTTTGGACAATAACTTTGGCTTGTTTCAAATGAGAAATGACGAGACGTTTTCATATCTCTACTATAAACGATTCGACTTCACACATTTGCGTATAAAATAATAATAATAAATATTGCAGGACATTCCACACATCGCCACCTAGCCCCAAGATAAGTAACTGCACCCATAACACACTTGTGTTATGGGTGCGAGACAACGGATATACTACTTATTATACTTTTCTTTTGTAAATATATACTTATTATACATAGAAACAACCAGACCACAGAAAAATATCTAAGCATAAATACATGTCTGAGGCGGTAATCGAACCCGCGACCCTGTGTTTGGCAGTCCGGCATGGTGACCATTGTGCCAACTGGGTCGTGGGTGTATGAGTGTCGTGTATGCCAGCTCGGCCAGTTTTAATTAGTAACTCGATCGGAAGCAAACAGTTTAGTCACGCTCACTGACAATACAACCCCCTAAAATGGTCAACATTCATTTTGTTTGTCATTTGAATATTTAAATGATTGGCAACGAATAGTATACGGTCGTATGATTCATTTGAAATGTATGTAGCTAAGTACAAAAATATATGTTATCTTGAACTTTGTGAGCATGATCACAAAAACAACCCCATTTTTGTGCCTTTGTGCCACACATCTTAAGGTGAAAGGGTACCGGCGCTCTCTCTATACAAACGTAGTCGTCTGTTTCCTCCCTGGATAATGACACTATAGAAAATATTTTTGTTGCATAAAACTTTTAACTGCCATGACCATGTCCCTATGTTTTATTTTTTTATTTAATAAAATCTTAATTTCTATGATAAATTGCAAAATGAAAAAAATCAAGACATAGGGGCATAGTCATGGCAGTTATAGGTTTTATGCAACAAAAATATTTGTGGTATTGTCATTATCCAGGGAGGAAACAGTCGACTACGTTTTAATAATAATAATAATAAATAAATAAATTATTCAAAATTGTAGTCCAAACTTAATAAACAAACAAAAACCAAAGACCATGATCTATAACTCCAAAATACAGCTGATTTTAAAGAAACAGAATTCCAAATTTTCGAAAAAAAAAATCGATATTTCGAAAGTCGTGGAACAAAAGTTGTTTGCTTATTCTAGCTAGAACAACCCCCTTTCGTATTACCTTACCCTCCTCAAGAAACATTATACTTATTTCTTAGGAATCCTACTTCGCCGATGTATGGAGAAGCATATTCATCATATTTGTAGTCTGACCACTTCGAAGCCGTCAGGCTTGAGTCACAAATTCCAATAAAAAGAAATTGGTCTGAAACGAGTTTCGGTGTCTCGACTTCTATTTACCTAAACTAGCAGCAGTCCCGGTTTCACCCGCGTAAGTACCGATCCCCTGGATTAATAAATGTAGCCTATACTAGGTACTCCCAATGAATAAATGTAGTTAAGTATCCTCTTATTGACAAAAAAATCTGCCCTCTTTAAAATATTAGTATAGATTGAAGTCAAAATTAAACATTAAAATTCTGAGTTAGTATCGAATCGTCACAAACTCAGTTCGTCTAACTAAGGTTTGAAATCGTACTTTTTGCATGAAATCACATCGAAACGTCTTAAAAACTAAGTTAGGATGTGTGCCTTAACAGAACTTCCTCACCAATGAGAAGACAGCACAAGAAACTCATTAGGAAACGTGATTGAAACAAGAGAATGGTTGAATCAATCAACGTGTTATGCATTATACATAGGTACACAATGTTTACAATTTACATTCACCGCTCGGCGCGCGTTCCCACCTGACAAGTGACGGGTTTTCTAAGAATTTATGAAGATAGGAACACTTTGTAAATGGACATACTTAGATTATTTACTTGTTAGAAATGTATGCGGATGTCTTTATTTTTTTATTTTTCCTGTCTCGTTTTTTGTAAAAAAGAGAATAGGAATCTTTGTATGACCTTTGTGCTTCAGGTTCGCGTTTTGTCTTGGATTGTCTTACGCTCTAGTTAATTTTCATAAGTATGTGTAGTTACTGTTTATAAAGTAAGTGCGTGCATTGTGCTTAACTAACTACCCAAGTGCCCAACTAACTACCCAAGTGCCCAACTAACATATCCTACACCTTTCTGCTTACCTACCTATACAATAAAACTGACTTTAAAAAAGGTTAATATGCAGTTATTATCCCTTTTTTTTTTAGTTGGTTGGTTTTTTTAACAGCAGCAGAATCGATTCTGCTAGTAACAGTGAGATGTAAAGTTAGCTAGTAATAAAACTAAGCAATTTGCTGCACTCTCTCGCAATTCTATTCATTAATAACTTGATCCTAATTTTTATGGAATCTTATTATTGCTTGACGTACCTACCTATCTCCTGTCCAATAAAAAACATCATCAAAATCGGTCCATAGACAAAGAAGTTATTAAAATAGAAATTATTTATTTCAGACAATACGGAACAAACAAAATAACTTATGAACTAATGTTAGTATCAATGAAACATATAGGTACATATAAAATTTAAAATGAGTGTCCGGTTGTTTGTCGAACAAGTTAACCTTTTTAAAAGCCGGTTAAAACAATTAAAACCCACGATATGATACGGTCAGAGAATACACATTACTGGGGTTCTGCTACAATTAATTAATTGCGCTGACGCATCAATCAATTAGTTAAGGCGTTTCTACGAAGGATTAAATCAATGGTTCAAAGGGGAAGAAAACTGGCGAATTATTAAAAAAAAAATGACTTTTCATACCACTAAAGCTATGGCGAACGCAATCGGTCAACGCCTTGAGATAACGCGTGACACTTTCATAAAAACACACCTACAATAGTACATTGTTATCCTAAGTGTGAAAGTCACTCATTACAAGTCCCGAGACGGAGTTTGGCGCCCGAGCGTAGCGAGGGCGCTAATAGTTCGAGGGACTTAATGAGTCTTTCACCCGAGGTAAACACTGTGCTTTTCATTACGAATAATACATAAAATTCTTCCTAACAACGAGAGTGAATGAGAGACTTCATAATCCTCTTACAAGGTTGGGATCAAAGAGATTGTATTCATGTAGTGTTATTCTTTGGTGTTACTTATAGCAAGGAGGTTAGGTTATGAAGTTCATAATGTATAATGATACTGATACTGGCTATATGCACATTGCACGAGTCGTGCGAAGCCATTATTTGACATGACAGCTGTCAGTGAAAGCGATTTTCCCTAGGGCTGGAAATTTTATTTTCTACACGCTCTTCACGCATCTTTAGACCTACTTTCGGAGTATGAGTAATGAAAAAACTATAACATTACATCTTTTTTATAACTACCCACCTCGAAACTTAACCAACAGAAATCACTGGCAAAATATACAAAAATCACTACAGTCCCAAAACTTAAAAAAAAGAAACAAAAAAGATTCACAAATGTTTTTGTTCACTCATCATCACTTCGCGGAGTTTATTTATGTTTTTAAACAGATCTATAAAATAAACAGTTTTACGTATGCTTGCTAGAGCAACACCACTGAGTCTTAACGACAAAAATAACATAAAAGTTGCTGAAAAAGCTTATCTAAAAATGTAGAACACAATTTCTACTTCATTTTAACGTGTAATGTATTGAAATGAGATTATTAGTTCTGGAGTAATAACAAGAAGAATTTGATAAGAATGTTCAAGTATGTTATCGAGCGGTGTCTTTCCGCGGGGCGCGGTGGCGCGACTAACTAGTTTGGTAGGTTCGAGGTTGCATTGCAATGAACCCGTACCGTTTCACTGGTGCTGCGGGAGAGCGCGGGTTGGCGGGAATTACTTGGTAGGTACCTACTTGGGTAGGTTAGGTTAATTTTGTTTGTGAGTTTAGTAAGATATATCGCTGTAGTTCTTAGTGTAACTTTCATAATATTGCAACAGAAGTCCAATTTTGAAGTGAAAACTTCTTTAGCGGCGTTGAGCACTTTTTCTGTAATGGGTATAAAATCTTAAACTCGCGTCAGGACACGTTACCTGATCGAAAAAGCGTAAGACGGATGGAGAGTAGACAGCTATCCCCTCTCTACGGCGCGGCGAAAATGTGTGCCTGGGCCTACTGTTTTTAATTTGGCTGTGAGTGTATTAAGACGTACATATGGTATTTTTTAACGGACGACTATTGACGGACGACAAATGTCGGACGACAATTTGTTGGACGACAAATGTCGGACGACTATTTGTTGGACGACAAATGTCGGACGACTATTTGTTGGACGACAAATGTCGGACGACTATTTGTTGGACGACAAATGTCGGACGACTATTTGTCGTCCGACTATTTTTTTTTTTTTCTAAAACTCTTTTTGCGTATGTTCTCGCGACATATGAGATTTTACACAGATAGGTATACAGTTTTCACTTCTGCCTGCACTCCCGGAGTGCGATGTTTTTTTTCGTTAATAACATTGCTGAAATTACATTCCGATTGCATTTCGATTACAAAAAACATGAAAGACATCCTTCTTCCTGACAAAAAATACCCTCAGCTCAAAAAGTAGCTCAAAATATCCACAAAATCAGCTTTTTGAATAAAAAAACTGACTTTGATGGTTTTTTTGTAATCGAAATGCAATCGGAATGATATTGCAATGAAATTTTAACAATTTTATTCACGAGAATTGGTCTTCTGAGTCTGAGCATAGGTAAAAGACTCACAAAGTTTTAAGCCCGTGCTGCGCCATATCTTCCGTCTCTCTTCCTTGTGATGTCACACACGAAACGATGACGTCACTCCACAAGTACCTACGTATGACGTAATCATCGTCCTCTGAACGGGAGCCTGTCTAGAAATTTTTCGCAGCGCGGTCTTTTTATTACTTATGTTTTAGGATATAAAAAGTGGTCAAATCTCAATCATTTTTGTGGACAATTTGTGTACAAAATTTCGAAAGGGGGCAAATACCGAACAGAAGGGCATTCTTCTATTCGGTATTTGTGTTTTGATCTACATTTAGGGTATTTTTTTGTAATCAAAATGCAAAATAATTTGAACAATGTTATTTACGAGAATTGGCCTTCTCATCGAAAAACAATTTTGACATTGGAATCCAACTTCGGAAACGGTGAAAGAATTTTTTTTCTTAATCTAACTTAAAGAAATTAAGATTTAAAAAAAAAGTCATTTTTCAGTGAGGAAACAGACGGCTACGTTTGTATGGAGAGAGCGTCGGTAACCTTTCCTCTTAATAGAGACTAATCGATTGACGAGAATCATTGAAATTGGGCCATGCGTTTTGCCAACCATACATAGGCGGATGAACACATTACCCTCCTTAGCGCCGCACAGTCGGATAAAATCAACACTTGGGCCGTAATTCTGTAAGGCAACTTAACGTGTCTCACGTGTGACACGGTCCAATATTTTAATGAATATTTCTTAAATTACAAAAATGGACACAAAATATTTTCTTTTGTATCCTTATTTTACCCATTTTGTGTGGCTTCCATTCATATTTTCATAATGAACGCTATATTATTATATTTATTACGATATTTCTGATGTCGCATTTCGCGATCAATATCATCAAAATAAATAGTCTGTGGAATCACAAGGCCCTACAATACAGACGTTCAAATCCAGCTGAGAGATTCTCAGCTGGATTTGAACGTCTCTTTATTTGTTGGTATTTTTATTCATCACTAATCACTACATAGTATAAAACAAAGTCGCTTTCTCTATCCCTATGTATGCTTAAATCTTTAAAACTACGCAACGGATTTTGATGCGGTTTTTTTAAATAGATAGAGTGATTCAAGAGGAAGGTTTATATGTATAATACATGCATAATATAGCCGTGCGAAGCCGGGACGGGTCGCTAATTATTTTCTAAAAATCTCTCGGTTATAACCGATAGATGCGGATAAGTTTTCAATTTTCAATTCAGAGAATTCTTCTGGAGTTTCCATTACTCCTCAAGGTTTTAGATTATTGTTTGTACTGTATTGATTATTTAGGTTATTGGTAAACTCAACCGAATAGTTTTAACCGAAAGATGCGATGAGTTTACTATTTCTAATTCAGAAAATTCTTCTGGAGTTTCCTTAACTTATCAAGGGTTTTTATGGTTTTGGTAAACTCAACCGAATGGTTTCAAGTGAATGTTGCGGATGAGTTTACTATTTCTATCCTTAGCAAATGAGGATTTTTTCAAAAATAAAACGTCAATATAAAAACAAGCATGTTTATTGTATAACCTATTGGGTACCGTTTACAAAAATAAACATCTTAAACAAAAATACTAGCGAGAGACAAACAGACAGGCAGACTTACTCTCACCCTAAAGAAAATATTTTTTCCAAAGATGTTTTATAAATAAATCGCGTAAGTCCTCGATTTCCCTGGCTGTATAATAAAACAAGTCTGTGCCTCAACGACCAAGAAAAATGTCAAGTAATAAAAACACTATTTAAAAAAATGTAAAAATCTGATTCAGAATCAGTGCAAACGTTTTTTTTATTAATAAAAAAATCTTATTTATAAGAAATATAACTTATTTATAAGAATATATTAATTAAATATGTTTATAAGTATAATAAATTGTACAATATAATATCAGTATCATATCAACCTGTTAAATAAAAAAAAGTATAAGCTTTCATCCACGGATTCACTTGCATTCAAAACAAAATCAATGAAAAAACAAAACAGTTTCTTTTATATTGATGTTATGTTTTTAAAAAGTTACAATTTCCCAACATAATTTGTGATTAGGATAAGTTTACTACTTAAAACCTTCCGACGAAATAATTCGGTTGAGTTTACCATTAACACGGAACAACAAAAAGTGACGAAATGTTACTTTTATACATTTTTAATTGATTTTTTTAAACAATTTAAGACAATACTTAAAAAAACATGCAACATTGATGTCAATTTAATTAAAAATATGTCCATACATACTTATATTGCAACAGCTACCTAGCAGGGTAGACGGTAATAAAAACTTAATATAGTCATAGACATAAAACACTTATTTTATTAGAGAGTACATTACACATTTTTCTTAGCATTTTTTTTATAAATGACATTGATAGGTCGTCGTTTGACCACTAACACACCTGCCTGATGATGGCGATGCGGCCTAAGATGTAACACGCGGTGTCTAGAAGATACCTATTTACTCGCAACTTGAAGACCTCCAAATTGTACACGTCAGGAAAGACAGACGCAGGCAACTGATTCCATTCCCTTGCTATACGAATAAGGAATGACGAAGCAAAACGCTTAGTGCTGATGTCTGGATTTTTCACCATGAATCGCTGTCACACAAAAGTTTTTATTTAAAGTACTAAACCACCAAACTATGCAATTGTTTTGGGATCAATTGAAAGATTCTAATGTACTCTCTATTTTTTAAATAAGTGTTTAATCTCTAGGAATATAATATCTACAGTAATAGTAATAATCAGGTATCCAGAAATATTTTCTATGCTTTATTTTGTCTAGGTCCAGAATAATGGTTGCTTATTTTAATGATGAAGTCTTCAAAATCGCAGTAAATCTATACTTTTTTTACGCTTGATCTAAATCGCTCGATAGATGGATATAGGCTGCCTCCTTTGTCTATGGTCTCAGAGATGTTTGTTTTTAATTTAACCGGTCAAGGAAGGCAAAGACTGCTGTGCGAAGTTCGGACTTCGCCTTTATAAACTAGTTTTTATTAGGTACTTGTCATTAGTTTAATTTTGAACAGACATCAATAAAGAAGAAGGTTCTTTCGTCGCGTTTATATTTTTTTATTTATTGTTTACCTTCCATGATGCAAAGACGTTGCTGCGAGCTATCCTGGCATCTGGAACTAGTCATTTTACAAGCTTTTATTTAACTTGCACTGTTCGTATGTAAGTACATACACACTAATACATACTAAGTTTATGCCGGCTACACGCTATGTAGAGCTCTTGTGAGGGGCAGGCTGAAAATCAGTAGCAGTAAGATGGTCACACATCTTACAGCATATTGCTGAGACTGCACCCTCCATTGCACGCACATATTATCTTGTTTAATGTTTAATGACTTATGTATTGTAATCTATTTATGTATATGTGTTGTGTTATGGAAAATAAATGGTTTAAGTAAGTTGGACCGTCAAAATTTATCAAACAATTTTTTGACCATTTTCAATATAAAACTTTATAAAATCTGGCTGGATACCTAACATACATAAGACTGTACCTATATTTAATAATAATTAATAAAAAAAAGAAACACTAAGTGTCATGTCCTAGCGTCGACTAAGACATAGTTTGTGAAACATGGAATGTGTCCTGTATAATTAACAAACCTAACAAAGGTACATACATATTGACAATGCTATTTATATAATAATAGGACTCATCTAGCGCCATTTAAGACATTGTATACGGCGTCATCTAGCTCTCGAGTGAGGAAAAAAGGCTTGTGTTAGAACAGACAAGGGATAACATACTGATGCTTTAAAAAAAATACTTTATTTAGTTTAGAGCAGAACCAATATTTGTGCAATATTTATCCATTTTAGTCTTATTTTGAATAAAATGACATTTATTCCATGCAATTAACAATGTAAGTTAAAGAACGAACAGGCCTTTGCCTTCAATAAGTTTTTTTATAATTTCGGCTTTGCACGATCTTTACATACAGCCAACGTCAAATAAATAGCACTAAACCAGCCCTATTGTTATTAAAATGGCATAAATCAATGCATGTTGCAATGAAACTGTTAAAATTCACAACAATCGTTTTTTTTATAACTGTATTAATTTTATAAAAAAAATGCTTAACTGGCCTTAAATTAATGTTAACTAGACATTGACCAAATAAGCTTTATTTTGACGACAAAATGGGACGTAACGGTCTACGCATACTATTACGTATCATAAGTACCCCTGGTACAACCAGTTATCTCGAGGTGGACCACGGGTAGAAAAAAAATCTCCCTAGTATACCCAGGTGAACTTTACCAGAGGTTTTCTATCTGCTTTTCTAACGCTCATGTAAGCGTAGACCGTAAATTGTACAAAATGGTAAAATTTACAGCAAAAATGTAAAAAAACGCATTACAAAACTGTTTATAATACCGGTATTCAAATAGATACTTTTGTAACTATATTTAATACCGGTATTTAATAAGATACTTCCCATAAGATTGTCCCAGCCGAAAGCTACCGCGATACTTATAAAAAACGCACTAACACACATTTTTTTTTAAATCTATTCATCTAAATATTAGCACCTAAATGGTGGATTACTTACACGGACCAATAATAGCAACATTATAATATTTTTTAAATATATAAACATTTTTTCAGCACTTGATAGCATTAACCGATCTTTTTGTTACAATACTGCTTTCCAATCTTTTCTTTTTAATCCTTTTTAATGGCTTGAGTCCGATCGGGGAAACATTCAATTCTATTATTTTTCCATCGATTGTAAAAAAAATCTTAAAATCGAAAGATCGCGCTGTAATCTAAGTCGTAGTCGATTGTTATGTGTCAATGTCAAAATTTCTTGGCCGTATGAACTTTCCGGCCTTTGACCAGAGACAATCTTTGATTCAAATTAGGAGCGCCATCTTTATAAACCAGTTTAAAAAAGTAAAAAAAGTGATTGGTTCGCTACCACTTTTTACAAAATGTTTAATTGCAATTTTTTTTTAATTAAAATATTAAAAAAATAATTATGTGATAAATTGTAAAAAAAATTTTTGATACAATCTTGTAATGAAGTACCTACTTACTCAAAAAGTTTTATTTAATACTTTTATTTGAAACTTTATTTTTATTTTGTAAAGTATTTGTTTATGTGATTAATTGTATTTGTAACAAAAAGATGGCAACACTATCAAGTAAAACGACATTAGTCCCGCGCTACATTGTTGTGTTTCAAATAACATTAAATATAACAAATTATAGCCCGAGAGATGGTGTCACTTTAAAAAGGCACACAAATTCTTACACACACTGTCTTTGTTTTTGTTTAAATCATTTCTTACTTTTTTGTGCTTTTGTCTTAAATGTTTTTCTTTCATAAAGGCAGATTTTTGACGTGAGTAGGTTGCAATAACCAAATGTAACGATAATGTATTGAATGTTACGGATGTAGCTAATCCAATCTGTTTGGGTCATTTAGTTTATTGCATTGTAAAAGAGAACTATTTGGTTTGAACATTTTATTTAAAGGAACACAATTTCTCGGATCTATTCCATTGCGGCTGCGTAATTAAGCCTACCAGATTTTTTTTATTTACGTCCCAAAACTTGTTTTAAGTAAGTACAATATTTATTTATTTATGATCTTGTGTTTAAAGTGTAATTATTAGCGCTCATCTCTCGGGCTATAAATTTTTCAATCTAAAAATCCTAAAAAAAACCGGTGGTTCGATTTCGTGTCGAAAATTTAAAGCCTTTTCAGAGAAAAAAAAGAATAATTAATTAAACTTTTAAACGAGTACAATTCAAACTGGATTGTCACCAAACTGTTACAAATAAATGTTAACTTTTGTAACAAAACTTATAAATTGTAACAAAACTATTCTGTCACAATTTTGTCACAATACTGACTTTTTTGTAGTAAAACTGACATTTTCTAACAAAATTGCCACGTTTGAACCTAATTATTGTTATAAATTCAAAAGTTTTGTATCATTACAGTTTGGTAACCACCTAATATTTGTAAATGACTCTTACACGAACACTTTAAATATATATTTTAAACGTATGGCAACATTTACCAAGCTGAATACCGGACTTAGGTCTAAACTTAACTTAATTTAAACTATACAACGGGTCTACCACCTAACACAGTTGCGTTCACTTTCTTTACTCTTCGAATTTTTAAACATACATGAGATTTAATTAAATGTAACCAATCTAAATCGTTTGATTTTTTCATAAATTCAAAAACAATATTTGACGCTGGCTACCATGTATAATCACATTTAATTTTAATTATGACACTGTCATAATTAAAATTAAATGTCAAAGTATAATCTTCAATTTTAAATATAAAGTTGAATTGAATGCAAACCATGCATAGTCACAATTTAAAAAAAAAACAAAGATTAAAACTGACACTGTCATACTTAATTAAAATTAAATGTCAAAGTATAATCTTCAATTTGAAATATAAAGTTGAATTGAACGCAAACCATGCATCACAATTTAAAATAAAAGATTAAAACTGACACTGTCATAATCAAAATTAAATGTCAAAGTATAATCTTCAATTTGAAATATAAAGTTGAATTGAACGCAAACCATGCATCACAATTTAAAATAAAAGATTAAAACTGACACTGTCATAATCAAAATTAAATGTCAAAGTATAATCTTCAATTTGAAATATAAAGTTGAATTGAACGCAAACCATGCATCACAATTTAAAATAAAAGATTAAAACTGACACTGTCATAATCAAAATTAAATGTCAAAGTATAATCTTCAATTTGAAATATAAAGTTGAATTGAACGCAAACCATGCATCACAATTTAAAATAAAAGATTAAAACTGACACTGTCATAATCAAAATTAAATGTCAAAGTATAATCTTCAATTTGAAATGTAAAGTTGTATTGAATGCAACTGCGTTACGCGGTGTGTCGGCCCCTAAATTGCATTTGTCATTCGACATTGTTGTCGCGTGCGTAACGTCACAAAATATTCAATATAATTAACTTTCAATTAATCAATTAATATTTTTAAATAACTTATTTGTTAATATTCGCAGTGATCTAGCTTACTTGCTAAGAAATATAACACGGTTTTTTATAAACCATACAAGTTTAGATGTCAAAAATTAAAAAATAATGTTCGCTAATTCAAATTCTCACATTTACTCCAAAACTTTTTAAGAAAATTACTACGTGAAAACAATTTTTCTGACAATTGTAAAACAATTTATTTATCCGTATATTTGGAATGAATTTGACATCTAAACGTGAACCGTTATAGAAACCCGTGCTACCAAGTAGGTACGTGGTATGTACAGTACTATAGTGTCAGATGGCTGACAGAGGTGACAGTTGTGACAGTTGTGTGACGTTTCAGAGACGTTAAGGCTGCGTGCTTTGCTGTTGTATCTCGATCTTCTCGACTGTCATGTCGGGGTTCATAGCTGTCGCTTCCTGGATGACAAACAAAACAAAATCAAATCAATCATTTATTCACATTAAATTGAGTAATAAGATGTCAAAATTATAATAAAGTACTTGGCTATTTAACCTCATTTGAGGTATGTGAATTAGTCTAAATTAATAATGAAATGTCAAAATAATAAAATTAAAAATTATTACATAAAATGTCAATTAAAATAATGTACGGAATGTGTTACCAACAAAAATATTACTCTAGTGTCATTATCCAGGGAGGAAACAGTCGACTATGTTTGTATGGAGAGAGCCGGTACCCTTTCATCTTATGTAGGTACTATTAGGAATGCCCAAAAGTTCTTTATTGGTTTACAGCCGGATGGGATTTAAGCCCAAACCTTGGTGTCTACCGCATAGGCCAACACGCCTCTAGAGCCAGTGTTAAATAGTTATTGTAGGTCCCACATGTATGGACCGTTTGTAGTACGTTTATATACCTGTATGGCCTCTGCGAGCGCTCGGTCGTGATCGATGGGGTCTCCGTCAGACTGGATAGTGATCTTCTGTTCCACTCGAGTCTCTACCACGCCATTACGTTCCGTTTTATACTGAAACGACAACATAGGTGACATCGTCATACAATGTGTATGTATAACTTTGAACTATTGAAAAAAGGTAAGGGGTGTGTGATCGAACGTAGGTATATTGTTACGAAAAGAAGAAGATCTAAGTATTCATTATCCTAAGATATTATAAATTTATTAATTTTACACAAATAGAACAAAATACACAACAATATAATAATAGTAATAATTAAAAAAAATAAAAATAAAATGTCAAAATTCCAAAAAAAAAACACCAATGTCAAGCCAGTCGGTAGTCGGCGCGGTCGCCGGTTGGTCAAAATATCCAGTAACTAAAACTAAAAAAAAAAAAATACATACAACCGAATTGAGAACCTCCTCCTTTTTTTGAAGTCGGTTAAAAATTGAAACACGTGAACATAAAAAACAAAAAACACCGTCCTCCAAAGCGTCCCCACGACCCAAAGTCCCAAGCAAGCTGGCAGCGTTCCCCATCTGGATAGTTAAGCTAATCCGCTGGGAAAGGAAACTACCGGCCCTACGGTCCCCAGTGGCCTCGCAAAGACGCGAAGAAAGCACTCTAATAAACGCTTTTGCACCGGGACCCCAAGAACCAACAGTCTCAAAACCCAAAGGCATAAAAATAACACCCAGGAATGTCCTTTATTTCCTTAATTTAAGCATATTAAGAAAGACGAAATAGTTTCATCTAATTTACTCATTCTGAATAAGACGCGCCCTTCAGATAGCTACGATGGCTTAAATTCTTTGTCCCTGATGTTGAGTTCTAATTCCAAAGGAGAAAGTATTTTTGACATCATTTTATATTTTAAACTCCTTAAGTGTAGGTTCAATGTGGACATCTTGTGATTTAGAATTAAATGTGGTTTAAATGTAAACTAAACTTGAACAAGATGTGCGAAGAATAAGTAATGAATAGACAACAGTAGCTTACTTACAGTGATAGTTTCTACAGTGCGAGTTTTGGAGCTGATTGTCTGTGAGGATACTACTTCGCCGCCCTCTGCTGGTGTCTCTGCTGATTCTGTCGACTCCTGAGGACCTACGCTTGTCTGTAATATAACGTTTTCAATTTATATATTTTGTTAACAACAGTGGAAACTGATCTGCCGGACCTTCTAGCTAACAACTGGCTTTCTAGGCTGTTCTCCGCCATTTGTCGGGAGCGTTAGAAGGCTCCCTGAAAATGTCATTTCGGAAGCCAAATATCCATTTCAGATCGTTAAGCCAGTAGCAAAGTAAGGCCTGGTACATTTTGCATTTCAAAAACAAACAAATACATTGGCGGATCTTAATGGTAACTTTAGTATTCAAAATGAATTGTATTTATCAAAAACAAGAATTCAATAGTATTCAATTCAATTTGACTCCCATAGGAATGATTGGTGTGCAATAGCGACAGATCGTGTTCAATGGTAGAAAGGTAGAGAGGCCTTTGTCCTGCAGTGGGACAGTGGGACTCTTAATAATGATAAATAATGCAATATTCGATATGTCGTGAATGTTAAAGGCCCTTTAATTATTTTGTAGAATAATAGAATAATATTTTAACAATATTGACTATGATTATCTATACCAAACCTTTTGACAGCGTCTTTCGCCTAACTCAGTAGTAACTTTCGCAATTAAATGTCATAAACTTACCTTAACAGTCTGTCCATGCACCATGCTGCCGAAGGGAGCATTCCCCATGACCGTGGAGGTGGTTGTTGTGGTGTACGAGCCCGGTTCCTGTGGGGTGCCACAGGGTATTGTTTTAGGTTCAACGTTTTACTTGATATATATTAAAGAATTTTGTTTGTTTCAAGTTTACTTTTCTAATATATTGGTAATGAGAAGGGAATTTAGCCTGCAGTGGGAGAGGCTTTTTGTCAGCAGCAACACATTAAACTAGTAAAAATGTAAATTTAGAGACTGAAACTTGATTTATTAACCAAATTGTCCAAAGGAAATCCAGCATATATTATCCTAGATTCGATACGAAGGTCTTAATTAAAATTTCGTACAAAAATATTTGCTAAAATTACTCACGTCTCTGCAACGACCTACACGGAATTCAGAAAATCATAACTATTCAATTACTAATCTAATAATCAAAATCAAATCAATCACACGTCAATAAAATCACTGCTTATATGCAAGGTCATGCTATCATCAAATCACAATACAAACATGCTACATCACAGAATCATTATTTTAAGTTCTAGATTATAGGAATGAGAAATAAGTCAAAAAGATTAAAATAATACAATGCGACACTGATTTTAATGAACGCTAATAAAATAACTTATGTTCCACTAGCGCCCTTAACGATTTTCATTAAAATACTTGTAGCAGTGTATTTTATTTATTAGAGTCCTTAACTTTATGTAGGTATCAATTGATTTTATCAGTATTTAAACGTAACGATCAGTTCTCTCTTCTAAATAAGATCACCTAAGCTGAGAAGGTGGTACTATATGTGCTGGATAAGCTTATTACATTTAATATTATAGGCACTACCTGTCCCATATTGGATCTAAAATATATCTTTTAAATAAAAACTTCAAGATTTTTCCATGTAATGAATGTTCCAGGCACTACAGTGTCTTGGAACAGATTAAAGTTGCTAAAGTTTTATGAATCACCTAGAATAGATATAAAGAAAGATACATATTTATCTAACTAATACATGTCCTAGAAGTAGTAGAGTTCCAAAGACATAGACAGCTGACGCTGTATCAAATGTTTATGCATAAGCATATTAATAAAATCCATCAATACCTACATAACTAAAGCTAAGTGCTCCCTTACTAACCGTGACGTAATAATGTCCTTCGCCAGCGCCCTCTTCGAAGTCAATAGGAGTTCCTGAGTCGCCGCTACTGAGAGAGCTTTCGGAACCACGTCGTGTCAGCTGTTCCGTGATACGTGAGATGACGAGGACAAACGTGGGGGTGGTGGTATAGGTTTACATTTAGATGGTTCAAAAAATGGACATGATAAAACAAAATTAAATGAAATTGTTCCAAATTAAGATGAAGGTGGCCCAAAATTATATAAATTTGGTCAAAAATTAGATGGTATAGGAAAAAAATTCGATTTAAAATTTAGTGAAGATAATAAAACCAATGAATTTGAATTTTAAATATAACACGCAATGATTTACGTATTGGTGAGGGTGTTAAGGTTAGGAAAACCAGATGGATAATGGACGGTGGCATACAGGGAAGGTTATCACAAGGTCACACGTTTGTATCACAGGATGCGTTCCAAACCATGCCGTTAAGTCCATCGATGTTGGGATGGGAGAGAAATAAAACGAAAAGATTAGAAATAAAACCAGATAAGTTGTTAAGACAGCTTTGGACAGTAGAACATATCAAAACATAATAGTAGATTCTTGCTTTTTTTATATTCTAAGACTAGACAAATAGATGTGACTTGTCGCGAGACAGAAGCGACACGAGCTGCGTCACAATTCACTCAATTAAGTACAGAGCTTTATTAGAACAGTTTAACACAAAAAGTTTGACCAAATAGTCATGCAAGACATTCAGCAATGTTTATTTATTTTGGTCGATATATTCGTCATAATTATGGTCATTTGTGATTTGTGTGTTTGACCATAAGTCATTTGTGTGTTTTATTATTATATATAGAAAGTACGTTTAAATGCAAAGCTGTCGAAAGCATAACAAAACCAATGAGAAAACTAAAAAAAAAAATGGATTTTAAAACTAAAAAATCAAACAATGATCGTGCTCATGGATCTTAACGGATATTGGTGTTTCAAATGCCAAACTTAAATGCGCTGTTCGAGCCAAAGCGATGCCAGCTTTGACGACACTGAAGCCAAATTCATATTCATGAACTTTTCATTAATACCTTTTTGGTTTACATAACAAATTCGCTAGAAACAGGAAGACAGAACAAAATTCTTGACTAGATCATTAAAATATTTGTTCGAAAAAAAATCACAAATAGAAATTGGTTTGAGTGTCAATGTAAGCGCATCTATGCCTGGCGTGTTCTTTATGGTTGTAATGTTACCTGATCGCCCGTGGTGACCATCGTCTTGACCTGCTGCGTGAGCACGCGTTGCTCCTGCCTTGTAGCGCTCGAGGTGAGTGTGTGTGCGACGGTTTTCTCCTCCAGCTGTTGTGTCCGAGCTTGGGTGTCCAAGTCGTGGTGGGTCGTAGCCGTCCGTGTCGTCACAGCTCTAGCGCGCACGTACGGTGACGCTTCTCCGCTCGGCTCTAAGCCATCAGCCTACAAATACCGATCTCGAACAATACTCTACCATGCTCTATTTACACGCACGACTACTCAAGCGAGTCAATAGGCCACGGATTAGGAAAAAATAATAAAAAGAAAATTCAAAAATAATTAATTAAAATAATTAGGACAAATAAAATAAAAGACAAAATAAGGCGGTCTCAAATGCCGGTTTGGTTTGGTATCGTGTTAGGGTTAGCGACGCACCTTGTTCGTGTGGGTCGAGAAGACGACCTCCCCGGTGCCGAGGTTCTCCACTTCCTGCTCGACGTTGTGCGTGAGGCCATCGTCGTTCTTCGTTAGCAGCTGCTTCGTGGTTGTCTTCACGACGACGGGAGGCGTCGGCGTCTTTTTCGATCGCTGCGAAATTGGGATCTTTGAGGAGAGAGGAGTGGTGGACGACACGTAGCCCTGATGCTTGATGTGCTCGCTCGTCGTGTACTCGGTGAATGTCTTCGGTTCGTCGCCTCGCTGTGGACTCTCGTCCTTGCCGAACGTCGAGAACTTGTGCGTGTTCACCGTCTGTATGTCGATGTTTGCAGGCAAGTCTTCCGTTTCCTTCTCTATCGTGTAATTGCCGCTCTTATCCTCGAAATGCGAGGGATCGATCTGCGAGTAGTGTAGTATCAGCTGCCCGGTGACGGGGTCACGGACGGCAGTGCTCGGGTCTATGTCGCCGGTGTCCGGGTCTATGTCGCCGTACTCGGTCTTTATCCGGCCGGTGACGGGATCTATCTTACCCGACAACGTCATGGTTTGCGTGACAGTCGTCCTCGCGCCCTTCAGTCTCGGGTCATCTGGATCGACGTCTATCGTCTCCCCGGTGATAGGATCGATAATTTGGTACAAGTATACGGTCTTCGTTGTGATGATTCTACCGGTCGTCTCGTCGATTGTGCATTCTTTAGGATCGACTTCTTTGACACGTCCCTTATCATCTTTCTGCGTGATGACGTAGATCTTGATGATGATAAGCCTGCCGGTCTTAGGATCGATCTTGCCGAGTTTGGTGTAGATCTCACCGGTGCCGGGATCAACTTGTGATGCTGAGTACAGAGGCTGGTTCTCTTCGTCCACTTCGCCGGTAGCTGTGTATATTTGCCCGTTGATCGGGTCTACCTTGATCAAAGACTTGTCGATATCTGTAGTTCTAACGATGGTGCCTGTCTTGGGGTCCAAACGGCCGTAGATAGTAATAATGTAACCTGTAGTCGGGTCGATTTGACCAGCTGTGTACAACACTTCATCAGTCTGTGGATCTTTAGGTCCAGCGATCCATATTTGGTTAGTTTTAGGATCGACTTTGACATTCCTAGGGTCGTTGGAAACAATTTGTTTTCCTGATACTGGATCAACTTTGTTCTTAATAATTCTGAGGCAAATCATTCTTCCGATATCTTTGTCTGGTTTACCAGATTTGGGGTTAACTTGGCCGCTTCGTAATAAGAATTGACCAGTGACAGGATCCACTTTTAAGTCTCTGCTTTCGAATTTTCCTGTCTTAGGATCGTTGTATGTGACCGTGCCCTTAACGAGGTCGATTTGACCATATTTCGTGTCAATCTTGTTGTTGTCAGGGTTAAAGATACCTGTCGTGCTTTCGACTAGAGAGTTCTTAGGTTCAATGATTCCTTTCTTCGAGTCGACCTTGCCAACGAATGTAGTAACTTCGACTACAGGGTCAATGTGTGTACCGACAACAATTACTTGTCCTAGGCTCGGATCCGTCTTTCCTGTCTTTGGATCTACGACACCCTTAATAGTGATTTGTCCGTTATTTTCATCAATATTTACGGGTTTAGTTTCAGATCTGTCAGAAACAAATATAACTCCATTGGATGGATCGATAACACCGTATTTAGTAGAGATGTGACCGGTCTCAGCATCTACTTTACCTTTAGTGTGTTCAACTGAACCATTTTCGATGATAACTTTGCCCGTTCTAGGGTCGAGAGCACCAGTAATAGTCGTAATTTCAACTACTGGATCATCTTGTTTAGCAACGCTCATGATCATGCCCAAGTTGGGATCGGACTTGCCAGTTTTAGGATCAATAACACCAGATGTAATGAATATCTGCCCCGTTTCTGGTAATATGGTACCTTCTTTAGTTTGTTTCTGACCAGCTGGGTCACTTATTACGATGTTGCCGGTACGAGAATCGATAATACCATATTTAGTCTCAATTTGCCCGTTAGGATCAAGTATACCAGTAAGGTGTTCGACTTCAGCCGTGTGGAGATCCGGTTTCTTAGTTTTGGGATCTACTCGTGTGAAAATTACCATGATCTTAACGATTTTCCTTTTCGGTGGTTCTGGAGGTGCCATAGTAGGTTTGACGGGCGATGATTTCTGTAAAGGCGATGGCACAGGAGACGACTTTTGAGCGTAACTGCTGATGATGGGGGAAGATGTGCGTACGGGCGACTGCAGCGGTGATGGTGTAGTCGCTTTAGTCGGTGAAGGAATCTGCCTCGGTGGCGACACGCTGGCTCTCTGTGACACTACTGCAGGCTTCAAAACGTTCTGCTTATCAACAATCGTGAACTGTTGAGCGAACGTCGGTTCTACTTTGCCTGTCTTCGGGTCAACGACCGATGTAGTCACGATTAGGTTTCCTGTCTTAGGATCGATGTTTGCTTGTTTCAGCTCCTGTTTTCCTGTTACAGGATCCCTAAACAGAATCTGGCCGGAACGTGGGTCTACAATACCGAAATCAGCATGTATTTTTCCATCTTCAGCGCTAACATAACCTTTAGCGGCATCTACAGTTCCCGAATGGGCATCTACTGACTTAGTGTAAGGATCGTACTTGCTGGTCACAATAACGATGCGAACTTCACCCTTAGATACTGGTTTAGGGTAAGCAGCAACCGGTTTGTTAACGATGCTAAATTGCTGAACAAAAGTCGGGTCCACTCTTCCAGTCTTAGGATCAACGACTTGGCTTGAAATAACCATATGACCGGTTCCAGGATCATGGTCAGCTTTCTTAACTTCTTGTCTACCAGTTTTAGGATCTGTAACGACAATTTCACCTGTTGCTGGATCGATAACTCCAACAGCTGTTCTTATTTTGCCGTCAGGTCCGAGAGTACCGGTGATAGTGTCAACATGGCCTTGACTCGGGTCGATCTTCTTGGTTCTTGGATCATATTTAGTGGTAATAATAACAAGATGAATTTCTCTTTCCACAGGCTTGGATTCCTTCTCTACAATAGTTAGTTGTTGGGCTAGTGATGAATCAACCTTACCAGTCTTGGGATCGACAACACCAGATGTCAATATAAGGTTCTTAGATGTCGGCCCAAGGTCAGCAGTAGCTTGCTTTACTTCAGATTTCCCGGTCTTAGGATCGATTTGTTCAATCTTACCTGTTTTGGGGTCAATAATTCCGTAATTTGTGTGGACTCTGCCATCAGCTGCAATAATGCCTCTAGATGTTTCGATATGCCCGTTAGGATTATCCAGCTTCTTGTTTTTAGTGTCATATTTGCTGGTTATGATAACTAGTTGGACTTCTCTTCCAGGCACAGGTGCGAACGTGTCTTTAGGTTTCTCAACAACACTAAATTGCTGTGCCAAAGCCGGATCTACTTGGCCAGTTACTGGGTCAATCACGCCAGATGTAAGAGAAAGATTGCTAGTCTTTGGATCTAGAGAAGCCCTCTTAGTCTCCCGTTTACCAGTAATTGGATCGATGAAGGTAATTTCTCCAGTGACAGGATCAACGATACTGACTTCGGTGTGAACTTTTCCATCAGCTCCAATCTTACCAGGTATAGTATCAACGTGAGCGTTGTTTAAATCAAGTTTCTTATTTTTAGGATCGTATCTAGAGGTTACAATCACAAGATTGACATAACGTTCCTTTGGCGCATCTTTGTCGATGATAGCGAACTGTTGAGCGAGTGAAGAGTCCACTTTACCAGTCTTTGGATCGACAACACCAGAAGCCACGATCAAATGCCCTGTCTTAGGGTCCGCAGCTGCTTGTTTTATTTCTGTCTTTCCTGTCTTAGGGTCGACATGTTCAATTTTACCCGATTTCGGCTCAATGATACCAAAGTTTGTATGAACACGGCCGTCTGATGCTACTATTCCCCTTGAAACGTCAACAAAACCATTAGAGGTCTCCAATTTTTTGGCCTTAGGGTCATATTTGCTTGTAATAACAACAAGTTGAACTTCTTTCCCGGGTACAGGTGTGAATTTATCTTGTGATTTGTCAACGACGCTTATTTGTTGGCCTAATGTGGGATCAACTTGTCTTGACACAGGGTCGACTACTGATGATGTAAGCAAGAGATTTCCGGTCTTTGGATCAACTGCTGCTCTCTTAGTTTCTTTTCGGCCAGTTGTTGGGTCTGTTACAGTGATATCACCGCTGTTAGGGTCGATAACGCCCAATGCTGTATGCACTTTGTCATCTGAACCAATCTTCCCAGGAATAGTATCAACATGAGCATTGGCAACATCAAGTTTCCTGCTCTTAGGATCATATTTAGAAGTTACTATAACCAGATTAACAAATTTTTCAGGCACCTTGGCGTCTTTGTCTACAATAATAATTTGTTGAGCTAAAGACGAATCAGTTTTACCAGATTTAGGGTCGGTCACTCCTGAGGAAACGATAAGATGACCTGTCTTAGGGTCGGCGACGGCTTGTTTGAGCTCTTGTTTACCGGTCTTAGGGTCAACGTACTCCATTTTTCCTGTCTTAGGATCGATGACCCCAAAGTTGGAATGAACTTTTCCGTCGCTAGCGACGATAGCCCTCGAAGTTTCCACGTGACCGTTAGGATTATCTAATTTCTTGTACTTGGGGTCATATTTACTCGTAATTATAACCAGCTGCACTTCCTTTCCAGATACAGCAGCGAATCTGTCTTTTGGTTTATCGAGCACTGTTATTTGCTGTCCCAGAGTAGGGTCTGAATGGCCTGTGCGAGGGTCGATAACTCCAGAAGTAAGGAGTAGATTTCCAGTTTTGTTGTCAATAGTAGCTTTCTTTACTTCCTGCTTTCCGGTATTTGGATCTGTTACAACAATTTCTCCCGTGCTCGGTATTACGATACCGAAAGTAGAGTGTACTTTGTCATCATCATCGTATTTACCTGTTACTGAATCGATATGAGCATTTGTGACATCTAATTTCTTGTGTTTAGGATCGTATTTTGCCGTGACAATGACAAGGTTGGCGTATCTCTCACGAATACCTTTAGGAGCGTCTTTGTCGACGACAGTCAACTGTTGGGCTAGCGAAGAATCTGATTTCCCGGTTTTCGGGTCAATGACACCCGATGTAAGTATAAAGCTGCCCGTTTTGTGATCAATATTAGCTTGTTTAGAGTCACGTTTTCCCGTTTTCGGGTCCGTGAAATAGATCTTTCCAGAATTAGGATCGAGAACGCCAAAGTTTGTGTGGACTTTTTCGTCTTTATCGCTGATGATCCCTTGAGACGTTTCAACGAATCCGTTAGGGTTGTCCAGCTTCTTATGTTTAGAGTCGTACTTGCCAGTGATGGCTACTACTTGGACTTCCTTGCCGGGCAAAGCGGCGAACGTATCGGTTGGTTTATCAACTATACTGTACTGCTGACCCAATGTAGTATCCAACTGCCCAGTCCTAGGGTCGATGACACCAGATAACAATAAAATATTTCCAGTTTTGTGGTCAACTTCGGCTTTCTTTACTTCTTGTTTGCCTGTCTTAGGGTCGGTTACCTGGATTTCTCCTGTTCTTGGATCAATAATACCGTATTCTGTGTAAATCTTACCATCTGTACCACTGAGCACACCTTTGACTGAATCTACGTGTGCGAATGAAGGATCCAGTTTCTTATTCTTCAAGTCATATTTGCTAGTAACGACGACGAGTCTTACTTCTCTGTTAGCCTTTGTGGCGTCTTTTTCTACAATGCTGAACTGCTGACCGAGGGAAGAATCAACTTTCCCTGATTTAGGATCTATTACTCCAGTCGTAACTAGAATATTACCAGTTTTTTGATCAACATAAGCTTGTTTCGGTTCTTGTTTGGTCGTTTTAGGGTCGATGTAATCTAATTTACCAGACTTGGGGTCGATGAGACCGTAGTTAGACGAAACGTTTCCATCTGGACCAACAACAGCTCTCGATACGTCAACGTGTCCATGCGAGGCATCGAGTTTCTTATGTTTACCGTCATACTTGCCAGTAATGACGACAAGATCGACTTCTCTACCTGGTTTAGCTCCAACTTTGTCCTTCGCTCTTTCGACGAAGCAGTATTGTTGTGCCAACGTCGGATCAATTTTGCCAGTTTTAGGATCAATAACTCCGGAAGAAAACAAAATATGTCCGGTCTTAGAGTCGAGATGACCGTTCTTAGTCTCCTGCTTCCCTGTGGCTGGATCTGTATAGCTAACTTGTCCCGATTTAGTGTTGATGGTTTCTTTGTCAGTTTGTATCTTTCCGTTCGCTCGGTTGATCGTGCCTTTGGTAACAAGTACTGTACCATTTGCATCGTCTAGCTTTTTGCTCTTAGGATTATATCTACCGGTTATAATGACAACTTGAAGTTCGTTGTCGGCCGGTTTGGCTGCAGCCAATGGTGCAGCTGCGACAGGTGTTTCATGCATAGCTCTTTCAGCGTTCAACAAAGCGACGGTCGGGTCGATGACATTCTTAGCCTGTTCTTTTAAAGCAGCAGATTGGACGTAGTCTAGGCCTGGTGTTTTGAGCTTGCTCAGATCGTCTGGTGTCTTTCTCTTTTCAGCGCTTTCAGCGACCTTTTTATCTTCCCCGGGAGCGTAGTTGAAAGCGAGTCCAGCTTTCCTAGTAGTAGGGCTTTGCGCTTCATCGGCACCGCGTTGCCTTTCTTCAGATATCGGTTTCTCGTAGCTAAACGCTCCTTGGATGAAGGGTTTAGTGCGAGTGGGACTTTTCTCTGTATCAGTATATTCGTAGGGTTTCGTGAAGCTCGGTTTCTCGTCTTTGACGGGGCTCTTTTCACGAGAACTGTCGAGGTTCGAGCTGTCGTTCGAGGTATCGAGCACTGCCACTTTCACTTTCGGATCCTTGACCTTCTTATCTTTACTCTTCGGCGATTTATCGTCTTTGGGCGACTTGTCCTTCGATTTAGGCGACTTCTCTTCTTTGGGCGACTTGTCCTTTTTACCGCCGCTGAATAATCCGAATCCACCGGACTGAGGATAGGAATCGAGGTGGGGGGAGAGAGAAACAAAAACGAAACAAATTAAATAAAATCATAAAACGCGTGAGGCTCATAAAAGTGCATTGCATGAATTTCGTTGGCCAACCGCGCATGCTCTACCGCGAAAACATTATTTACACTAAGGGTCGACGCCTATAGTACCGCACCTGCCCAGCATAGAGTAAATATTTACAGAGTCGACGACAAATCAAAACTACCAGGCAGAATACGGTACATTCGGACGTAAACCTCAACACTAGGTGACAAGGCACGGCACGACCGGGACGATCTCGTTCTACCATTCTGGCGTATCACTCCCAACACCTACCTTCGCCTTCTTGGGCGTAGTGTCGACATTGTTCGTAACGCCTGGGTCGCTCGACGTGTCCGTGCCGTTCTCGGCCGGCTTCTTCTGTTCGATTACTCTCTTCTCTTCCTTCTTCTCGGGTGCAGTCGGCATCACTTTCACGGCACCTGGCGGTGGTTTCTGGAAAAACAATAGATCAAAATATTACGATCCGAACATTTTATTAAAAAAATTGTTTAGTTTTATAGAAAAATGTATAGCAAGGTGATGTGAAAGAGGGAACTACTATATTTTAAATTGTATAAACTAGTGAGTTGAATGATATATGTTTTTATACACAAATCTACTTAAAACTTCAGCGTAGTGACTAAAAAATAAAGTTATGTCAAAATGTTGATAAGGCATGAATTGTTTTAGTTATGTTGAATGGGTGATTCTGTAAACATGTAGTTTTGATAGTTTTTTATACTTAGTCGGTTAGGCATTTGTATACTTTTGTGTAGACGGTTTATCTTTTCTGTCTGTCTGTTTACCTTTTGTATAGTCGATTATCTTTTGTATCGTTTGTTAGGTATGTTTTGTATACTCGATTAACTTTAGTATAATCGGTTTACCTTTTGTTAAGTAGGTTTACCTTGTGTATAGTTGGTTTACCTCCTGTACAGTCGAGTATCCACAAAACAAGCCTATGCGAATGATTCTATCTAAAGATTTTTTTTTTACTTTGACTTTGATTTCGACTGTCATGTGACCAGTAATCTAGTGTTTGTGTGTGTGTGAGCACCTTCTCCATTCTGTCAGCGAGGTACTCCCCCTCCATGGAGGAGGCAGACGAGGCCGAGGTCCCGCCAGATACCCGCCGCAGCTGTTCCCATTGCAGCGTTAATATAATGATTATAATGATATACTATACGTACGATACGATACGAACATTATATGATACGATACAAACTACTACTTGTTAGTTGTTACTTTAAAGGGAGTTTTCACTATACGAGTTGACTCCATTTTGCTTTGAGATAATTATTCTTTGTACTTTTGGATTTTTTTTTTCTATAATAGTTTAGTAATTGTTGCTTATTTAGGAAGCAAGGAAAGTTTAAAACAGTTTTTAATATAAATTCAGGTTTGATAATTTATCTGGATACCTAAGGATACGGCTATGCCAAAGATGCATCGTACATCACACATTCACTAATGAAAATAAAAGTATAGAAGTAGAGACGCACACGCATGTCGCAAGATGCATCACGGCATCTATGTGCTCTGGCTCGTGATTGGCCAAATCAAGGTAACGTCTACTTGTGCGATGTCGATATGTGATGCATCTTCGACACAGCCATACCCTTACAATAGTGACTGCACGAGTCAACTCGTATATTGAAAACACTGATTAATTTATTGAGGTACAATCGGGCAACAAAAGTGCATACTGCAAACCCACCGTAGAGTTCCGAAATTGCTATTTTTAGTTTTCTACCCAAGCGTGATTCTAAGGTTTTGCTCAAGTTGAAGTTTACTCATGAATTTATTAGACAAACATTAATAAACTCTTCATTACATAGTAGAAAACAAAGTCGCTACCAGCTGTCTGTCCCTATGTATGCTTAGATCTTTAAAACTACGCAACGGATTTTAATGCGGGTTTTTTTAATAGATAGAGTGATTCAAGAGGAAGCTTTATGCATAATATTATAGCCGTGCGAAGCCGGGGCGGGTCGTTTTTATATGATAAATATGTCAGCGTTTGACCATAAATCACACCAGCGGTAAGTGACGATGTGGTAGACCACCTCTAATCTTAGAAGCACGCTTTCCTAGAAGATACGCTCGTGACTCAATGACCATCAATTAAGAGGAAAGGGTAGAGGGGGCTTTCTCCATACAAACTATTACAAACTTAGTCGACTGTTTCCTAACTGGATACTAGAGCAAATATTTTTGTTGCATAAAACTTATAACTGCCATGACCATGCCCCTATTTTTTGTTTATTTCTAATTTTTGAATAGTTAATTTCTATGATAATTAGAAAATAAAAAAAAAACCAAACATATAGACCTTAGGGGCATAGTCATGACAGTTATAGGTTTTATGGCACAAAAATATTTGTGCTAGTGTCGTTATCCAGGGAGAAAACAGTCGACTACGTTTGTATGGAGAGAGCGCAGTGGAACAACCAACCCTTCCTCCTTTTGCAGCCGCAATTCTGTTGCCGACTGTACCACTACACATGCACTCTAATGAATAGTTTCATACTGAAGTTACTGCCAGAGGTATGGTTTTATTGAGGTGATGTTATCTAAGATGTTTGTGAAATTAGGGGATTGCATTGCCGGATGACAACTAAATTAGACGAAAAAAACCTGCTTTTTTTTGGATGACCAAGTTAAAAATAAGATTTTTTTACTAAAACAGGACTAAAATGAGAACAAACTTTGTGCTACCGCTCCATCTGCGTTAATGTTAATTATTAACTACTCGTTAAATAAGGCATATCGTGACTATTTGTACGTTTTACTATCAGTAGTAAGTTTTCTAGTAGACTTACTACGTTCTGCAAACTACGTCATCGTATCATACGATAGACCATCTGATACGGAGCGTCAAACATGCGCGTTGGCCACAATAAGGTTACAACGCAACAAAAAAATGGGAATACGAATTGAGAGGAAAGGGTACCGGGCGCTCTCTACATATAAATGTAGTCGACTGTTTCCTCCCTGGATACACACACTAGCTCAAATATTTTTGTTGCATAAATTTATAAGTGCCATGACCATTATTGACCATGCCCCTATGTTTTGTTTTTTAAATCTTAATTTCTAAGATAATTAGAAAATGAAAAAAAACAAGGGGCATAGTCATGGCAGTTAGAGGTTTTATGCAACAAAAATATTTACTCAAGTGTCATTCATTATCCAGATAGGAAACAGTCGACTACGTTTGTATGGAGAGAGAGCCGGTACCCTTTCACCTTAAAAGAGGTCATTAGATAAAAAAAATTTTAATTGTCAATCTGAAAAACGATTCATTTATTTATTTTCTTGTTATTTTGTCACTAATATCAAAATTTAAAAAACACCTTTTACAGGCCCTATTTACCCGCAGCAGGTACGGTATTAGTTAAGATAATAAAGAAAACATATATTTGGACAAGCACACGACATAAGACAATCAGAAAACTAGTACTTAACAAACATAAAAGCACTAAAACAAAGTTTAAAATAAAAAAATATAACAATAAAAACAAAAAAGTTAATGGGGAAAAATAAAAAATACAAAGAAGAAATAAGATCTAAGGAGCCGTGTGCCTCCAAAAAGGTTCTACCTCAAGTAAAGTAAATGTTTGGTCTTACCTTATCTTTGATGGTGGGCCTGGGTGCCGGTTGCGGCGGCATCGTGTGACGTTTGGTCACGTCCGGCGGCATGGCTTCCTCCTTGTCGCCCGCGGCCAGCGCTGGAGAGAGGGGGGGATATATGGTTAGTTACTTTGCTATTTATAGGCGATCTCTGTGGGAAGGTCGCAGGTTCGATACCAGTCTCGAATATACAGGAAAAGTATTTTTGTAGTGCACAAATTTCGGTATGTTTTAAGCACATTAAAATAAAAAATATTGTTTTTTTTTATTTTGGAGCTAACTCAAAAACTCTCAGAGCTATAACCATTTAAATGTTTCTAACAAAACGACGAAGTCCATGGACACAATACTAGCGCCAGCGAGTTTAATAGCGCGCTCTAAATGAAGGTAGGTACCTACGTGTCACTGTGTGTATCAATACTGAGATACCCAATAATTTAGAAATTGCAGGAAGTTTTTCACATTATGTTTTGTTTTTTTTTATGCGTAAATGTACTCCACTGCCGACATATATTCAGCAGAAAAAATGTGCACTACAAAAATACTTTTCCTGTATAGTTTGATAGATAAACGCTTTATTTGCACAACAAATAAAACATAGAATATGATTATTACTAAAATTAATACAAAAACAGGAAATCAAAAGTTGCGCGAATGGGCAGCCTTGTCGTTAAAAGCTATTTTTTCCAGGCGACCTTTTATGTACACTTGTTCTTGGTCTGGGTGTTTTTGACAACCCACCTGCGACGCAGTAGTTTGGCGGATTCGATTCCTCAAACAATTTCGTAAATATTTACGAATATGTACAGATATTTATGGTCTGGGTGTTTCTGTATTTATATGAAGTAAGTATATATTTTTACAAAATAAAAGTACGTTTTTATAAGTATTTTATCCGTTGTCTGACCACCATAATACAAGCCTAGTTAGTTTCACCTATTTAGATTAGCTAATAAATAGGTCAGCGTTTGACCACTATCTCACACGATGGTGAGTGACGATGCGGTCAAAGATGAATAAAAATTCTTGAACGAATTTTCCTTACCCGTGCGAAGCTGGGACGAGTTGCTAGTTTAATGATACTCCAATGTAAAAGCATGAGTTAATAATAACTCATAATTTGTATATACTATAGAATATTCTACAAATATACGAAGTTTATATATCGCAGTATCAGAAGATAGAAACCAGACAAACACTAAATCATTTAAGTTCATGTAAAATGTATTTATGAGTAGCAGCGCTCCGTTGTTTCACCCGCGTAACTCCCGATCCCGTGGGAATATCGGGATAAATGTAGCCTATGTTACTGTCAATGAATCAATGTATCCTCATATAAAAAATTATCAGAATCGGACTCAAAACATAAAAAATTGTCTGAAGCGGGAATCGAACCTGCAACCTAACGTTAATAAAATAAGTGCGACCATGTTGTTTAAGAGCCCTAATTAATTTTATTTTTCTTCTGTTTGTGGTATTTGTTGTTATAGCGGCAAGGCAACAGAATAGAATTCATTTATATTTATTTATAACAGAAATACATAATCTCTGGAAATGTCAACTGTCTACCTATCAACGTTCATGAGATACAGCCTGGTGAGTGAAGTCTTAGTAATAGGGTCCCGTTTTTACCGTTTGGATACGGAACCCTAAAAGCGATAGATAACTTGTTAAATAACATTACAACGACCCCGGTGACTAACGAAATACTGTGACACCATGATTCATATGAACTTACTAATTACCTGTTCAAACAATTACATTCAAAAACTGTATGAATTGATGTTAAATAATATTAAGTATATGGGCAGGACCTTCCGATCTTATTTTAAATTAACGCTTATCGGCTCCTCTAGTCTTCAAGAATCCGTGATCCGTCTTTTGGGGGAGTCGTTAAACGTGAACCAGTCTATACCCACCTTAAGGCTGCTTCTATAGACTAGGGTCTAGATCATTTATTATTAACAGAACATAGAGCATTCGCTCGATATTGACTCGAACATTTGCCTGTATTGCAACCATGTGTAAGAAATGATCTAGTCTTTAGAGTCTAGTCTATAGGTACAGTCGGCTGCATAATTGCAGCCCCCGGTAGAGTTCGAAAATGACTATTATTAGAATGTTTTCATTCTAATCATTTTTAATTGATAAATTGATGAATTGGGCCGGCCATATCTGCCGTATGCCGGAAGAACTTTGGGCCAAATCAACAACTTTTTGGACACCCACCAACGGTAAAAGATTACCCGGCAGACCCCGTCGAAGGTGGCGAGACGATATGGACAAATTTATGACAGACTGGCAATCCGTCGCACAAGATCGCGATCAGTGGAAGGGGAGTAGAGAGGCTTTTGCCCTGCAGTGGGACACTACAGGCTCTTAATAATAATAATAATAATGAGTTAGAAGATTTTAAACTTCAACTAAAGCAGGTGTCTAGAATCTTGCTTCCGTTGAAAACATTCCTAGAACAGCCGTTTTGGAGCTCTACGGTGGGTCTGCAATTATGCAGCCGACCGTACATCACAGACAGGTTTTGTCAGTTTGCCCACCTCGTGGGTAAAGTCGCGGGGCACACCTAGTACTCATATAAAATAATACATACGCGAGGCACAGTTCGGGTTCCAACAATCACTGAACACCATTTTCAACACTTAATAAATTATAAAATGAAATAGATGTAACAACACACCACCGCACCGGTGCCACCGGTCGGCAAAACCTCAAGAAAAATACTGATTCACCAAAAACCATTAAAAAAAACACTTGGTTTTGTAAATGTGACACACTACGAAAATTGGAATAAACATTAAAAAACACTTCCGAAATTAATGCCCATCTGTAGTAGTTCGTAATAAGACAATTTGAAAAACTAATTTCCACTGTTTATTCTACAGTTGTGTAAAAATTGCGCGAAAGAGCGCGAAATCTGTGTTTATAGAAGAGGTAACGCCTATTGACTGTACAGAATTAGCTCCCGACGCGATCTAACTAAAGCGAATACTGAATGAGTGTTCGTGTAAAAATATCGGCTACTTCATACACGGTGCAATGAATGATTAGATGGTTTTATACTAGATGTAGTCAAGATAAACACGGACAGACAGACGGACAAGAGAGTGATCTTTTAAGAGTTTCGTATTTCTTTATTTTTTATTTTTTGAAAAATAAAAAATAAAGAAATACGAAAATACGGAACCATAAAAAGAAAAAGTAAAATGCGATCATCTTTTTCATACTTATACATACAAAAATAAATAGATCTTTTCTACCCTTAATATTGTCCGATTTCTTGTTATTTTCTCCGTATAAATGTACATTTCTTTTTATTTTAAATAATTGAAAAGTAATTAGCTAAAGTTGTGCTTTTTTTTAAGTAGGTATTAAAGTAAACTGTAAAATGAAGTCTGTATTCTATAAAAAAATGGTTGTCTGTAAAGTCGGTTTACGGACGATAATTTTACGTGATAACGTCATAAGAACTCTTTTGTATTGTTGACATTATTCACGTCAATACGTTGCTATGGTTACTTGTGTCAATAACGTTTCTATGGTTACATGTCAATACCGCATGACGTCGCACTTTTTTAGGAGTGCAGGTGTTCACAAATTTATTAAATGTTATCACGTCGAAAATCATTCCATTGAATCATTTTATTTTAAATTGGATCGAAGGGTCTCGCGGATCCCCAGGTTATACAGGTTGACTAGTTCACTGTTGTATAAAATCATCCATAATTCTGCACTGGCAATGTGACAATTGAGTGATTCAAATTCCGAACGAAACACTTCGCAAATTGAGATATTACGGCACAAGGTCGCATAAAACACACAACACTTTATAATCAACTCTGGCGCTAGTGTCAGTACAAAATGTAAGATAAAATTTTAGTTCCGTTAAAATCCGCTTGCAATTTTAAATTTGTAATTGTTGATGCTTTGACGACGCGATTCGTACCTAGTTGATTTTCTTGGACTTTCACTGTCATTGCTATTTATTTTGTATGATTGTGCAGTTTGGCATAAAACCGACGATTATTCGGCACATTTACCTGATTCAGTAGCCAAAAGTGGAACTAAATGAAAGAGCTAAGATTAACGGACCATAATTCCAAAAAATTGCTATTCCCTTTCAATTGCCATTCTATTTTTGTTTCCAGGAAATCTTTATGATCTTACTATGCAACACTATCGATTAGTAAAAAAATCTATAATATAAAAATGAATCTCAAAATGTGTTGGTAAGCGCATAACTCAACAACGCCTGGACCAATTTGGCCAATTCTTTTTTTGTTGTGTTTGTTATTGTCAGGAGAAGGTTCTTATATGAAAGAAAATATTAAGAAAATTGCGTAGAAAATTATTACGCGGGTGAAACCGCGGGGCGCAGCTAGTATAGGATAAATATATATTGTTGGTAAGTTAACAAGTTAGATCACTAATCCAAAATACAGTTTTAGTTTTGGTCAAAATCGGGCACGCAACTCCTTTCAGAATTTTCCGCTATCTCTCATAGTTTATGATATAGCCCTGAAGGCCCATATAAAAAAACTAAGCGATATACAGCGACCAATCGTCAACAGAAACGGCAAACATACGTTTGCAGAACTGGTAGTAAAATTATTACATTTAAAACCGAAGGAAAATGTATTTCCGTTCAATGAATTTCATCGAAGTGAAATATAAACATTTCCATCAGATTTCAGAACACGTCTGACTCACAATATTTATTTGAAAATTCACACTGAATACTTAATATGACGGTAGTCAGATTCCCTGAATAAATAAACTCCACATTAAGTGCTAAGTGGTATATACCATACGAATAAGAAACCTATTTTATCTTCAAATCCTAACTTAGTTTTTAAGACGTTTCACTTTGATTTCATGTACGTAAGTCCAAATGAATAAATTTTACTGTGACTTTATCTTTTCTTCTCTTAAGGGAAGCAAATATACTATAGCTGGTACTACTAGTCTAAATTGACCGAGCGAGCGAAGCGTCTCTGCTTTCTCTCTTCTCCAAAATTTGCTTTCCTCTATCAGTGTGTACTCGTCTATAGGTCGTATTTTATAAACGATCTGAACGTATCTTGGTATACTTACAGGTTTTACGACTTCATAGTTTTTTTTGTAGTTGGGGATTTTTGAAGGGGTATTTTTTTTTAAAAGGGGATATCTCCGCACTATGAGATCTGATTCCGCGTATTATTGTTTATTTGGTGAAATGTTAGGTACTTAAAGTTAGTCTGATAAAATTTTTGTGTAAAGATCTGATGAGGATCATCAAAGTAATGAGGACTTCTTTAAAATGCAATAAATTGTTCACTATTAGATTTCAACCAGTGGAATCGGTATTTTAACTACTAGGTAGGGATTGATGGAGGACATTCCACACATCGCCATCTAGCCCCAAGCTAAGTAACTACACTTGTGTTATGGGTGCTAAACAACTCATATAGGTACTTTACTTTTGTAAATATATTATACTTATCTATTTAAATAAAAATCAATTGCTGTTCGTTTGTTTCGCTAAAATTCGAGAACGGCTGGTCCGATTTAGATGATTTCTTTTTTGAAATGTTTGTCCTAGTCCAGGGAAGGTTAAAACGGTGAGAAAGATCGGACTAACGCGGGCGAAACCGCGGGGCGCAGCTAGTAATACATAGAAACAACCAGACCACAGACAAATATCTTAGCATAAATATACGTCTGAGGCGGGAATCGAACCCGCAACCCTGTATTTGGCAGTCCGGCATGGTGACCATATTGTGACACCTGGGTCTTTAACTCTTAAAACTTGTGCTTGCGAGGTAAACTGTTTAAAGAACTACTAGTATATTTGTATTATCTACTCACCATCCATACTCCTCGAAGACAACTGCCTCGAGGACAATGTCCTAGAGAAGCGCGGCGGCGGTCGTTGCGGCGCGGCGGCTCGGGACTCGTACTGCGTGCGACCTGAGTAACGGAACCGGGATCCCAGACGTGGGAACAGGGAGCTACGTTGGGCTGGCTCGGGCGATGTCAATCTGGAAGAAACAAAATACGGGAACGTGGTATTAGAACAGATTTCCAAACGTATTGTTTATGTCAAATGTTTCTAGGGAGAGTCTATTGCAGACCGACGCGTTCAGGTTTCGAGGAAGTAGTAGAAGATGTCAACTTTGGAACCATCTTAACATGGTGCAGGTCAATGTTTGACCACCATCGTCACCTAAATGGTATATGATGTTGTGGCCTAAGATGTAGCGTATCTAGAAGGTACCTGTTCTCTCGAAGACCTCTATATTGTACACGTCAGGAAGGGCAGACTCAGGCAACTGATTCCATTCCTTCGTGGTGATGGTGAACAGAGATTTCCACTGAGAATCGGTGTCGCAGATCAGTTTGCCTGGTTGTCCAAAGCGGTATAAGGCCGATGGTAAAATTAGTGGGCAGTTCCATAGGGCCAATCCAAGATGTCTCACCTGAAGAAGGTATGATGTTCGACGCAAGTCTTCCACAGTTTCTTAGCGGCGCGATGGTTGGCGAGCTTGAAGCCGACCGTCGATTCAAACTGCTCGAACTCTCCAGGACGGAGCTTCACGTAGAAGTTGTGACGTTTGTAGCTGATCTTCAGGATCTTCGGCCAGGCGAAACGATTTATACGGAGCCTGGTGATCAAATAATAAAATCAACAAACATTTTACTTATAATAGGTGGGATCTGAGCACAAAAATACTGACGAAACGAGCAGAAAGTACACTGATCCTATATGCCTTACGATCGGTATCCTCTGCACATATAATATGTAATATAGCTCGGATCCCATTGCCCCCGCCAGTCTGATAAAAGATGGAACATCTCGTGTCATCAAGCTGGAACACATCAGTGCAAGTGTAACTTACTTGTCCCTATGAACCAGTAGTCCGGAGCAGCAGACACCGAGTGTGATGTCAACATTTTCTGAATCCTTGGCGGGGTGCAGATCTACACCGTACATGGCCAGCTTCTTGGCATTCTCAAGGTAGTTCAACTCTGCTTCCGCTGGGGTTTGACCTCTGAAACACACAAGGGAATATTGGAGTACAGATTTGTGGAAAACCCTTAATCCTTCCTTATTCACTGGGACCTGCTTCTAAACTATCATAGTAAGCATGAGGAACTATTAAAACAATGATATTTAAATAGGTACATTGAAAAGGCCTGTACCTCTATTTAATCCTTATTGACTAAATACAACCCAATTAATTTTGATTCATCGTCAGAAGCTTATAATTATACCAGACAGTCCAAGACCACCTGATTTACCCAGCTATTCCTTACCTATGTGTCTTATGCAGTTCGAGAACCTTCTCCTCCAGCTCAGGAGTGAGGGCGGAAGGTGGGACCAGCTTCAGCTGCTTGCAGAGACCGGCGTTGGCTTCAGATTCCTCGTAGTCACCCAGTTCTGATTGTAGCAAGTAGCTCGCTAGGAGAGCATGTGTCACCGTTGAGCAGGGGAGACGACCTGGAGACATGGTCACAAGAAACATAAGACTATACTAAAAATGTAGCTGATTACCAGCAGTAGAGACAACAGACACGAACAAAACGTTACAAAAGTAGTAGGTTTGTAGTAGGTTACCGATTTGTAAAAATCTTTTTTTGTATGAAAGGGGATAATTTGATATTCGTTTTAAGAACGTTCCTGAGAAACGTCCCTATAACAAGTGTACACCGACCTTCGAGCAGGTCCTTCCTGACGGCCAGTACGAGTTGGTACCGTGTCAACTCCTCCTGCAGCTGCGCCGGCTCCGGCGGGTAGAACTTCACCGCGAAACGGACCATCCATGGTTCGTCTGAAACACGGAACAGCATCGCCTCAGTTTATGCAGATGGGGAACCACTATCAGCAAATTATCACTATAGTTTTCTATGAATTACCACTCAGAAGCAGTGTTCTGTTTTATTCGCACCGCTAAAGAATGGAATTAGTGAATAGAAATTGAGTCTAGTATAATAGACGTCTACAACTTGAGTCTTAAAGTCGTGAATCTTTCGGGCGTCTGCGTTTGGTTACCTTAGGGATATGCGCATTATTTCGCATCATAAACCACATGGCCGGGAGATAGCAGTCGAATGACAGACAATATTTTTTAAACGTTGTGCCTTGGCTCAATGGGTTTTTTCATACTCACATTTAACCAACTTTGAGACCCGTTTATCGAGATCGATCCAAGCCCTCGGATCCCCACGGTCTTCGTATAGCAGCCCGAAGTAGTCTTTCTCTACGAGGTTCAAGTTCTCGCACACTTTTGACAGCAGCTCGTGACCGCGAATTTTACGCTGAAAATTTCACCAATTATTTTCATCGCTATGCGCTACTAAAAAGTACTCAGGTGTTGCTTCATTATAAAGAATGATTTGAAAGAATCATAAAGGTGCCGACCTAAGTGCCTTAATTATTTTAATTAGACTAAAAGCATGAAATGAATTCTTTATAAATAAATGTCACAATTTACAGTGGATTGAAGTTTCCTTTAAATATTTTTAAGGTAAGGTGTAGTTTGTTTTCAAAAAGCAGACTTTGTGTTCAGAAAATTGGCAAGTGGAAGCCGCTGGGTCATCGAACTCCTTCTATACCCAAGCTTTATTGTGCCTATGAGCATGGTTTAATTCTTTAATACATCAGGAGATGACTCTCCTAGTTGACACTTAGCATATCCTTACCTCAACATCAAGGTCCATGGTGGATCCATCGAGCAGTTCCACCTTGACTTTGGCGAGATTCCCGGCGGGCCGGCGCCGCGGGGACGCCTCCTTGCCCTTGCCATCCTTCGCCACGCCCTCCGGCATTATGCCGCGCTACACTCCAGATCTGAAGACAAAAGAATACAACATTTAGAACGTATTCAAGAGGAATTCTTGACAATAATATTAACCTTGCTTCGCTCAGGACGTGGCAGCACTGCAGTGGGTGGATCTGGATCTGATCCAAATATTACACTTGTGTCATAGACATGACGAAAAATAATAAGCAACAACAGGTCAATATGTCAGATAGAATTTGGCCCAGGTTTAGACCATTGTCTGAATGAAGGGAAGGGGGATGACAGTTGTAAGGACAATGCATGTGAAATCCAGTCAAATTATTACCACTATCTGAGTTACGAAATCTTTAAAATACCAAGCAATATCTTAGAATAAGCGTTTTGTTGTGAAATGTGTTGGACACAAACGACAAAACAACCGTGAAAATCCACCAATAGGAGGCCCAGTGCGCGGACATACCGTGGGAATTGTCTAACTATGTGTTTCCATTGTCTGCGGAAATACCTCTTTCTTTACCCTTGATTATAACACAAACAAACAGACCTCCGCATTTATCATATTAGTAGGGAGAAATGTTGATATTACAGAAGGAAGATCTTACATAATATGGCACAAAACTTTAAATTAAAAGTTGAACACTGGTCGTGATGGCATGATTGTCAGAATACATAATTTACCAATTTATACCGAGTGACCTTAATTGTTAAAGCACAGAAATCGTACAACAATGTGAACAAACCCATCGAGAATCATTATACAATTACAGTTGATACCTAGGAGCAGCTCTGACTATGACACACAGTAGCCGAAGTCGGCCAAGTGCTTTATTATACTTAATAACAGTTTTGCCCACCCAACTATATGGATATTGCATATTTTATAACGCAGGTTTCTCCGGTCTTAAGATTATGGGTTTGATTGAAGTAAAATCGTTTTGCAGTTGTAGTAAATGCCGGTGAAATTACAGGCCAGTGTACTAGTTCCTACCAGAGTGTCCCCCCTGGTGGGGCAGCATTACAGGCACAGGTACCAGAGTGAAGGGTGGAATGCGACACGACGAATAAACTAAACTTCGGAATAATCAGATAGATGGCCTTATGTAAATAAGGATTAACTTTTTGCCATGAGTCGTCAAAGTTTCTTACCACCAAGACTGCAAATTTTATTTTTTGGCGCTCGTAAAAAATAGATTTTTTGGTATAGATAAGGGTGTGGTCCGAGAGCCATATTATTAAATAGCATAATTGTCATAACCAGTGTCACCCGGTTAACATAAGATGGACCATCTCCTGAATGAGTGCATGTCGATAGAGTTTCTAGAATCTTGGGAGACCTTTGCCCAGCAGTCAGTCGATGTAGGTTAAATAAAAATGCCTTTGTACCAGTTAGTGAAGGAGTACAAGTTATTTTTGGCAATAGGTTACAAAACAAACATACCACTCGAGTTGGCAGGTCGACCCTCGGCGCTTGTGGGCCGTGCTCCTAATTCGATCAATTGTCTTGTCAGGGAACAGGACTCATGGCTATTTTTAGCACCACTTCATAATGTTACAAAATGTACTCGTGCTTAACCTCCGTCAGGTCCTTAGTAGTGCAGGTAGGGCACAGTGGACATTGGAACAGGTGCACTGAAGATTGCGATGAGGCCCCACAAACGCAATATTTTTAATCTCTTTAAAAGCCTTTCTCGTATCGGAATTTTTGTTATTATTATCGGAAGTAAAAGATTCCATATTTGACATTAAACAGTTCAAGCATTTTCACCACTTAGATGGTTCGTTAAAATATCGTCTTAAAACGACTTGACATTATCCTATAAGGTTACTTAACACGAGCCCTTTGCCGTCGAGGTTGGGATCTCGATAATTGGGGCTATAAAACCCCTGATTTTATATCAAAAGGGACACCTTTACCCGTAAAGTTTATAGCCAAACGGTCCCAAAATGTAACGCAAAATTTCGAGAAAAAAAAACAGCACATAATACATGCAATATTTACTTTGCTTTTAAATTTTGTGCAATTCTATCAAAGTCAGTAACACTGAGTTTCTCAAAATTCGAAATGTCTCCATTAAAGACATAATCAGCAAGTCGTGCACCGTATGAATGCTTCGCAAAGGTCTAGGTCGGGTGAATAATGTAGCAGCTAAGCAGTACAATGTTTCAAGTGGATCGATAGAACCTACGCACTATAAGTCCATAGAAAGGGTACGGTAGGCTTATTTTTATTGGAATTAGAGTTTGGAAACATTTGTATGGTAGTCTCCAGCTGGGGATTTCGCGTCGTATTTGGTCGGTTTACTTTTGTCCTTTTTTACGAGAGGTTTTTTGGAACGAAGTTCCTTATCGCGGGTTTTGGCAAGGGCATTGAGGTTAAGGGCTGCAGCGTTACCTCAACAGTGGGACCTAGCCGAGAAAAATGTAACGCGTTACGAGCATGGGGAACGAAAAACTGTAAGAGAAAGAGAGATCGAAGGAGACCGATATTTGTATTGTTCATTCATACTGTATGCTGGAAAAGGCAGGATAAGGTATTAATTTATTTAAAATCCATCCTCTTTTTATTTATAGCCGGTTATTTCCGACTTCCATATTCTATAAATAGGCAATAATTCCAGAATAGTGTCTCGACCAGTTCTACGACCTCAAGTTTTACGAGCGCCAAGTGCTTTTATGATGTTTATCGACATAACACGACGACGCGGCGCACTTTCCGATAGTTTGTACAAAATCCAATAATGTCAAATCAACATTGGCGAGACGCCTGTCTGAAAGCAATTTACCCGCTTCTAAAACTATCAGGACACGATCAAGCAGTGCGTCAAGCTTTACCCGTCAATATGAAAATGTGTATGTGTGACTTGATATCAAGCTATCAAAATGCACACCTGTGCATTTTATTTGTAAATCATCTGGTTTATTTACAAATAAAACGTTTATTCTTATCAAGCCTGGCCAGCAAGCTTCAAATGATTCTCAGCAAATGCAAGCAAATGGTCATCAGCCTTTCCATCAGAAAGGCTGAAGACTGAATCAAAAGTATTATATCTATACCATTTATCACCTTTGAAACAAAAAGAAAAGGAAATCAAAATCGGTTCATCCGTTTAAGCGCTACGACGATGCCACAGACACACACATACAGACATGTCAAACTTATAACACCCCTCTTTTTGCGTCGGGGGTTAATGAAATGCTTTTTCCTGAAAGACTCTGACTGACGGATCAACGGACAGCCAAACTCGCTGATCGTAGAGACCTGAAACTTGGAGGGTGGGTTCTTTGTACGACGTAGGCATACGATAAAAAATCCGATTTTCCGAAATTCTACCCCTTAGTGGGTGAAAAACGTTTGAATGGGACAACGTGATTCCTTGGTCCAATTTATTTAAATTTTTGCATATTCTTTAACATAATTGATGAAGAACGACGTGCTTCGTATGTTATTGGAATTCATCCCCTAACGGAGTTAATTTTCTATATGAAGAATATAATATAATTTATTCAAACATGCTTGTTGTCTCTAGGACACCGTAACTTATTTTACGACCGAAGCTCGTAATAAATGATAATTCCTAACACGTTCCTTTCTGCAAACAACAGTAAATAAGTCCTCAATCTGACCATATTGTCCTCGACACGTCCAATACTCATTATCTGTAGATGTCAGTCCTATTACCTCATCAGGCAGTGAGGGCTTGCAGCGTTAGTGAATCTAATAAGAGCCATAATTGGTACTCGGGGTGGACGGTAATTGGAACAGTCGCCCAGTGTGGCGCCCGGTTTAATGGTAACGTCCTACGCACTGTTGGCAACTTGGCACATTTTATACCCCCAGTTATTGGCTATGCGAAGGATTGTGGGAGGAAATTGATGGAATGTATAGGAAAGTTTTGATGGATAACTTGTGTTAACGTTAGTGATTATTGCGTGGGATATTCTAAAATAGTTTTTCTATAAGTTATCTATGATTGATGTGATTATTTGATAGATTATGTAGTGTCCTTGGTAAGTAAGACATAACTTACGTGAAAAACCCTTTTACGCTTAAGCTGAAACAGAAACTTATAGCATTTAAAGTTAAATAGCTAAAGGATTATTTACACGTCACACGGCTCCTACGGTTGTTTGATCTTCGAATTTGTTCCTAACAATATGTTCTTCTCGAGTTTGTACAAAAATATTATTTTAGTCAATAAGTATACAATTTCAACAATACAATTTCCAGTCAGATCTTCAAAAGAGCCTACAAACAAACCCCTATTGAATAAAATATCGATGAACCCAACCAAAATCGAACCCAAACAATCAGCTCATGACTATTCAATAGGCGCCTGCTTTGCCTGACTCACTAAACAAGACTATTTTAATTATACTATTGTACAACGATTGATTAGCATTTCTTGTTGTGGAATGTCAAGTAGACTTACTGCTAATTTTATTTAAGTTATTGTACTTTAGATGAGATTTTGCATCATCCATCTGTCATCGATTCATATGTGTGGAATTTTAGAGATTTTACATCTGAGATACTTACTTAAAAATTACTATATTTTTGAAATTTTGCTTAAATATTAGAAGAAATGTAACAAAAATGTGTCATTTCATGGTTCTAGCTATCTCCATCCAAAAATTATTATTTTTTTGGGAATATTCAATTTCTGTGGAAATATTAAGTGAAAAAGTAGTCAAAGTATTATGCCACGGTTCTATCTCCATTCCAAATAACATCCAAATCCACATAGCCGTTTCAGACGAGTAACAGACATACTCACATTTCGCATTTATAATATTAGTAACCTCATAAAATCTTCTCGGCCAGTAAAATGTTCAACTTTACTTCGAAATAAACATGACTGTATTTATATGAATATAACATATCTGTATGAAACGGATATGTTTCACTGCCAGTTATAGACAGTGACACAATTCCAATATGATGTCACGATTGCGGCGGTCAGGGCTGAAGTGTCAGCTTCGTCACACCCCTGCGTGCTCACGTTGTAATTATGCTCTTTAGTTTAATTAATGATAACTAGATTCTAGTTCACGATAGCTCATGCATAGGTACAATTGTTTGGTCTATTCCATTTAAGGACCTGGTTGAAATCACTCAGGTGCATACAGGATACACTTTAGTGTCCTTTGAGCACTTGAGAAAAGCACCCAGGTCCTTAATAAATGACGATTTTGGGTAGGTATCCATTAATCACCTGTAAATTTACATAGGCACCCAGGTCCTCTCAATGCCACTGGATTAATAGTATTATTGACTACGTACAATCGCATCATTGGATTCACACACCGGTCGCGGTGGATTAAAGAGGATAAAGATCCACCGGTAGAGCCTCCGTTGGTGGATCCTAGTGGAATGAGCCAGTTTCTCTATATGCCATACCACGAGTGGTAGAGAATCTGCCACATATCACATACTATTGGCGCAAAGGTAGATGGATGGTAGCCTACACTAAGGGATCCAATCAGGCCTTGGCGCGCTAAAAAACTTTATTTTGCTGAAAAATACTACATTTGTTCCTTGTCTGGTAAAGCAAGTGAAGATTTATACTGTGCTGACTTTAATCAAATTGGGATAAGGGAAAGAAGATTAAATTGGGTCTAACATCTAATAAGGCATATGGAATTAGTCGTTTTTAGGGTTCCGTACCTCAAAAGGTAAAAAAGGAACCTTTATACACCCCCACTTTCTTGTCCGTCTGTCGGTCCGTGTGATTTCACCAATGATTTTCTCATGAACAGTTGGACCTAGCAAGTTAAAATTAATACCAGGCAATGAGGTCTACTATAGTCCCGTATAAAAATCAAGGTCCTGAGTCACCGCGATAAAAAGATATGGGCAAATTTAGATTTTCGCAAAAACTTGTAAGTACCAAAATATATCTTTTTTAACCGACTTCAAAAAAGGAGGAGGTTCTCAATTCGTCTGTATGTTGTTGTTTTTTTTTTTTTTTTTTGTGTGTATGTTACGCGATCATTCGAAGACGGCTTAACCGATTGAGATGATTCTTTTTGTGTTCGGAAGGTGACACCTCAGGGGTGGTCCCATAAAATTTTGGTGGAGATCTGATGAGAATCTTCGGAGTGATGAACAGAACTGCACCTCGAGAGTGCAGCAAATTGCTCAGTTTTCGATTTCCACCAGTACAATTGGCCCATAAACGAACAGTTACCGATAAATGGAATATCTGAAACCACCTTCTCATCAGAAAACTCTTCAATCGGTTACGATTACAGGTTACAATTTGAAAAATTTAGTCGAATTTAGTCGCCGGACTGGGTTTGAATGAATGTTGATAGAGAACCTTATCTTAAATTAAGTTCTGATGAGGATCTTCGAAGTGGTGAACAGAATTGCACCTCGAGAGTGCAGCAAATTGCTCATTTTTCGATTTCCACCAGTAGAATTGGCCCATAAACTAAATGTTACCGATAAATGGAATATCTGAAACCACGTTCTCATCAGAAAACTCTTCAATCGGTTACGATTACAGGTTACAATTTGAATAAAATATTCGCCTTTGCCTCGCCGGACTGGGTTTGAATGAATTTTGATAGAGAACCCTATCCTAAACGAAGATCTGATAAGGATCTACGGAGTGATGAACAGATCTGCACAGCGAGATTCAACAAATTGCTCAGTTTTCCATTTCCACTAATAGAAGTGGCCCATACACAAATAGGTACCGATGAATGGGGCATCTGAAAACACCTTCTTCACCAAACTCTTCAATGGGTTACGATTAGGTACAGGTTGCAATTTGAAGAAACAGTCGCTTTCGCCTCATGGAGAAGAATTTCCAGTGACAGTGGCACTAAAAATGGTTAAATAAAAAAATAAATTAAAATTTAAAAAAACCGACTTCAAAAAAACCTAAAAACAAAAATTAAAAAACCTGAAAAGAAAAACAAAAAATTGTAAAATAATCCATTTCGGGTTACTTACTTGGAAGTCGGACTGGGTGACACCATGTTTTCTTTATACCTCTCAACATTCAATCTAACCCAGTCCGACTTCCAAGTAAGTAACCCGAAATGGATTATTTTACAATTTTTTGTTTTTCTTTTCAGGTTTTTTAATTTTTGTTTTTAGGTTTTTTTGAAGTCGGTTTTTTTAAATTTTAATTTATTTTTTTATTTGTGAGCTTTTTTGTAATTCCACATTGAGCAGTTACAAATTTTCTAATCAGTAGCGTGTCGTCTGGCTACCGAGACTACCGACCATGTTGGGAACAACATTGTTATCTAACAATGCGCCCGTACGTGGGTTATCTGCCAGCTTTACAATGCAGAAGGTCATCGCTACATTCATGTATCAATACTGACTGCCGACTGACACATATCCTTTACTAAATTTAATAATTTCAAATGTTACGGATCATAATTTTGGTGTGGTTGTTGTTGGGTATGTTAAAAACCTTGGATAACAGGAAACGCTAACATTAGATGAGACACGAGGCGAAGGTGGACCTTTGAGGTGAGGTCTTAGAAAACATTGGCTTTGGACAAGAGTTGCAAAACACTATGAGAACATCAAGAAAATTGACAGATAAAAAATTGGGTAGTAACTACAACCCGGGAGACAGGTAGCGAGATGACTTGGACAAATTTCTGGCAGATTGGCAATTCGTCGCACAAGATCGCGATCAGTGGAAGGGGAGTAGAGAGGCCTTTGCCCTGCAGTGGCACACTACAGGCTCATAATAAATAAATAATAATAGCCTGTATCAGGGACCCAGCCGCAGTTGAGTACGTGAAACGTCTTGCTATATTTTAATACACGCAACATTTAGTTTCTGCAAGTGACTCTACTGACCGAAACGTTTTCACGTCAAAATATCCAACACGTCTGTCGTTTCCACCTACATTCGTGAAGCAGACGACTCTATAACCCTGTTAGCTATTGTAAACCACTCCATACCTCAAGTGAATTACAACACGAACACGGCCCACAAGCCCGATACAGCTGGTAGCTGGCACGGAGCCAAAACATCGTGAATATCCTGCGGATGACATGTTTGTTTGATAACACCGCCCGCGCCGTTCGTGTCGTTGTCGTCGGACGTCGATGATGTAGCCATCTACACGTTTACAGAGATGATCGTTTATTTTAAACAGGTTCCGAGATATTTGGCATTTAGCTGTCCGATTTAGACAGTAACATGAGTCTTATTTCCTTTCGTATGTCTAATCAATGACTGAACCAAGTACTCTCGGAATGAAAATGTAGTGAATGTGAATGTGTGTGTTGAATGTGTAGTGTAAAATCAAGCGTCTAGCAAGCCATTTGCGGAGACATTTAAATGGTATTTAGTTTTAAGTTTAGTTTTATAGTCTAGTAAAGTGTTTGTCTGAAACTGTTTGGCTTCCTTAATAAATAAAAAATAAAATAAATAAAATCGAGTTATCCCGGACCTATGAGATTTTCTTATGAAGTATTCTTATGAGTGAAGGAAAACATCGTGACGAAACCCGCGGCTAAGTTGTCTCTAAAATGCAAGTAAGACAAACTTAAGTATGTATCCTGTTTCTAACTTAAGATACGTTAGATGCAAACGGGTTTACTTACTAGAAGCAGGCGAGTTCACTGCTACAGAAAACTACTTTAGTTCGCTACAGCAACTAATACAATGAAGTAAAAGTAACAGACAGACGAAAATTGATTAACTTTATAAGGGTCTCGTCTGGAACACGACAATACTAACTATCAAACTTTTCGAATCAATAACCTATTCGTGGATAACCTGTTCCATTTCGATTTAGCAAAGTTACCAAACTGCAATCATTTGTGAAATTAACATGACGATAATGGGTCAGTTTCTCGGATAGAGGCCATTAACATGTCTACACGCAACCTGTTCTACAACGAGGGTGGCCAAAGATGGAACTAATGTTCTATCATCAATAATAATACTTTGGATGAATATTTGCAAGAGGCATACTGCTGCGCTGATTTTGACGTGATAACGTCTAATAATTTGATGGAACACCTGCATTCACAAAAAATTGTCTGTTCCGGGTAACAGACACCGTCATGTTCCGGTACCATGACGGCGTCATGGTAAATGTCACGCGTCTCGTGTTTGTTTTATATTGTTTAATGATAATATCGCTCATCTGGGCTTGTGTTATGGTGATAAGTGACGAATAGAAGACTTATTTAATGTAAAAAAATATAAAGGAAAAATAATAATTTTTCATCGTTTTCTTATGACGTTATCACGTAAAATTATCGTCTGTAAACCGACTTTTCTATTTCTCCCGATCCCAGGAACACGGGATCAGGACTTATTGGGGGTTAAACCGCAGGCCGCTGCTAATGTTGGATAAGGTTCAAATTGGGCTGGGTTATAATAAAGATGCTAATACCCAAGCGAGTGTTTGTTAAGATCCGTGTCGCGGCGAACGCCATCAGAACGATCATGGACGAAGGATTGGACAAAGCATAGGAATTGCTTATTATTCGCCCGCAAAGAACGGCTATTTAGTTTTAGAACCGAACCGTTGATGGGCAGTAAAACTTCTGTGGGAAAAGATTCGTAGAATTCGTGCCGTTTCTGTTGATTTGTTTTTGTATTATATTCAATAGGCTATTCTACAAATACAACATGCAGAATGAAGGGGGTCTTTGCGGCACTGAACACGATAAAATCGTGAGACGTTTTGCTACTTCTACTTTCTGATCGGGAGGGATTGAAAACACTTGAAAGTTTCCCACTAACGGCAGTTTTGCCTCAATCGACAGGTGGGACCGATATTTAATTCCTCTGAAAATATCTATACTAAAATAAAATTAGGACAAGTTTATAAAATTACTTGACATAATTTTATGGCAGCCAATTAAGGTCGAAAAGTGTCCTCGAGTAGCACGAAGTACAAACATGATACGCGTATAAAGTTAATTATTGTTTGGACACATCACCCTTGTCGCTTCGCTAGTAGGAGTGCCAAAAATAAAGATCTACGCTGACATAAACAACACGGAACCCTAAAAGTTTGGACGCAATGGCAAAACTATGCAATCAGTTCTGATACGATATCTTCATAAATATCAGTTTGTTCCATCGTCGTCTGATCGACCAATTGGAAGAATACGCAGCTGGGCAATTTTGTCGCAATTTAGGCAATAGGCGCATATGAGAGATCCGTACAGTGCTATGGATTGTACAATAATCTACAAGCCTAGCATACAAAATCCTGGAGAAGGCATTAAGATCTCCTAGTTTACGAAAACAGCTCCTAAGGACATTGACAGCTTTTGTGAAATAGGACAAAATATATTTCTCGGTAACCAGAACACATACACGATTGAAGTTGCGGGTTAGAGCTAGTAATATCATATAGTGGGCGTAGATCCTTTGTAACCTGCTATATGACATCAGGTATGTGCTTGGTGTAACCATGCAATGACCGCACCCTCGGCACACGTGACCTTGCATGAGGGCCGCTATTTATCCACGAATTATACAATTTACCGATACTCAGACCGAAGTTACCCTTAACAGTTCTGTATAAATTGAGTCGATTGGAAGAAAAGGTCTGAATGGGGATGAGGTTGAATAAGGGATCGAAAGTTATCTTGGTTATCTTAAGGAATCTTTTATTACTTATCCAAGTTTGAGGGGTAGATAAAAATGTTTCTCAAGAAGGTTAAGCCGTTTTGATACCGTCTCCAATCTCTAGTGGCAGTCGTTAGAGCTCAATGGATGGTCGATCTGCTGATAAAGCACTCGGTACTTAAATTGAGGCACACTTTAGTTATCTTATATCTCTATCAATCTTTAAGATTAAAATAAAGGACAAAAATTCAGTACATAAGCACCTAAAAATAGTGTAATAAGAATAAGCAAAACAACACTAATTCATTGTTTTTGAAAATAATGTCTGTCTGCTGTCTGCAGATCTTTCAGAATTGAAAAATAATAACTGTAACTAAACCTATTGAAATCTGGTTTTCACTATTGGATAAGCTCTATTTTCTACGCTTATGTCTAAATCAACCAAGCAGAAATTGAATTATCAACAATGCACTGCGCCCGTTTGAGCCCCAGTTCCACGTTCCGGCCAGGCCACGATACGAGAATGCGCTCTGCGGCTAATATCTATTTGAAAGAATCAGAAAACCACGAGGCGAAGATACTTATATTCTTTGTAAAATGAATTTCCAACGTTTACCCTATTAAAAGGGTTCTTCCTGTTCCATAGCAGAGTTGATGAAATATAAACGAGGGCTATCAGACAATTTGGTAACCCCTTACTGTGCCCTTTCTGATTAAATATTTAATATACGGTGTCCGGGTCTTCACTATAGACAAGGGAAGTTTGACAGACCGAAGAAATAAAAACTATATCTTACTATACAGTGTTACCAGAGATTTCTTTATATTGCGCCGTCGTCGTCGCCGCTTTCTCCTTATTGTTTCAATGGTAATTTTTCTTCTTCGCCTCACAAACTAATTTAAACAAGGTCAGATCCATTTACTCCAGAATGCTGCAAAATCTTTGGCATTGTTATTGGCTAACATTAGGTTAGCCAGCGTACAGCTACTACGTTTGGAGGGTCAGTAGGTGCTAAATCATCATTTTATCAAAGGTCATTAACTAAAGCTAAATTTTCGCAGACCGCGTCTGCAGCTTCCATCAGGTCTTCTCTTGTGCAAGTTGTTAATATTTGCACTATACACGACGCAATATAATGTACATTGTAGGTTTATCCATGTTTGCATGCTGAAAAACCCACACTTTTATCGCTTAATTGCGCAATTTTTGATGGTATTTCCCATAATAAAGGGGTGATTTGACGTTTTTTTGCGATTCCGTGGAAGCCCATAAGGCACGCGAGGTACGTATAATGGTTTTAGCATTGTTTCGTGTATATAACATATGTATTATTCTGTGTGTACAGCGTATTGTCATGCTAACTTTACCACGCCATTGTGTGTGAGAATGTTCATTGTAATTTGTATACTAGCTTTATTATATCACACAAGCTTTAAATAATTAATGAGGACGCTTCGTGGGCAGTTATTCGGGACTGACTTTTGACTTTTTCAAACAAATACAATCAATACTCGTGTACCATTCATTAAAAAAAACATGTCAGTTTAAAAAGTTTTTTGTTATTAAATAAATTAAATAAGTTTAACTTTTAAACAGCTAAAGTCATTTTTATGAGACTTCGATCGCAAAGCACACTTACGTTAATGGAACTTGCCGTTTTCAGATATAAACAAATAACTGCATCCCATTTTAAACTAACATGGTTATATTTACAACTAAAGCTGTTTTTATTTTATAAATGGTGAATATTCCGTTTTAAATAACTTAAGAATTGCATCCAAATCTCATTTCGGAGCTGTGATATGTGTGTATACAATCAGACAGAGGTCAAATTATAACGTCACCCTTTCTTCATTCGGGATTTTAAAAATGATATCGCTCTTCTCAAAGCATCATCATAATTTCCGTATTCAAATTTCTGCGCCATCCGTTAAGTGTTTTGGTCATTAGCCAGCGACTAGTTAGCCAGTAGAAAGTGAAAGGCACTCATTATTCGTACCTTTGTCTATTGTCTAGCCAGACCGGGCTGGTTGCGTCACCTGAGCGTGTCCTACGATTCTTTCATGACCTAGAATTCGAGCGAGTTCATACCCTAATATAGTATCAATGACACGTGTAACCTTTAGAAAGATAAGTAGGTAATAATAAACAAAGGAAAGTATCGATATTTTGCCATCAAAATGTTTTCTTTTCTCCAAAATAGAGATCCAGTAGTTAATGATGCTTCTTAGCATCTTAGCATGCTTCTTAGCATCATTAACTACTGGATCTCTAATAATCTCTATTTATATTCTCGCAAAATATTCCCGGACTTAAACTGCATAATGCTGCACTTACAGTTAAATCTACAGCTACAATAAAAATCTGCAATCTTAAAATTAGCCACAGTAAAAGAAAACAAGTTCCTGCAACGGTGAAGGAGTCTTTAGCCACGTCTATGGATTTCCAGACAGAGTTAGCGAAGCGAATAAATCTTAAAGACTGGTATATCCAGTAGCTTTAGTACGTGCTCCTTGTATTGAGTTTAAACTGTAGTTTCAAGTACATGTACTGTTCCTTGTAACAAATTACTTTCTCCAATAGAAACCGGTTGCATCACCCCTTTCTTAAGATGCCATTGTATTCCAAAATGTATTGCTTCGTGCAAGCTTACAAAATTATGAATAGAAACGTACCCACGTGATTTAAATGGATATTCTATAGCTGAAATCACAGGGCTTAAGGAACGATACATTTTGCACAACTTAAATACTTATGAGTCGTACCTTTAAGCATTAAGAGGAAGAGAGAAAAACACTTATTTGGTAATAAACACAATTATTTACGCGAGGTAGCAATAAATTAACCGAAATAGGGAAAGTCATACTTAGGGAAATATGGAAAATAATAATTAGGGAAATTGGGAAAATGATCATAAATAAAATATGCACCATAACGTTGGGAATTTTCAGTAAATTATTAATTAATTACCTACAAAACCACAGGGGTGGCGTTCAGTGGTATGGCTGATAATAATAAAAAATGAAGATAAACAAAATAGGCTAAAAACTATTATTAATTTTTTATAAATTGCGACAAAAATTATGATAAAAATTCAACATGGCGGCTTTATCTATCATATTTTGAGAGTTGATGTAGTTATATCGCGTGATATAGCTTTATCGTATCGTGTTTTGGTCGTCATGCTAGGCTAGCAGGTAGATACAGCATTTAAAAGGAGCCTTGTGTTGCCCCGAAATGGATCGGCCTTAGCTGTAAGCCTCAGCCAAGCATGCTTGCTTGATGCTTGCTGAGAACGAGATGGAAATTCAGCAATTGAAAGATCAAAGTTACAAGTCCTAAAAATTTCCTATCTCCAGGCGAAGAAATACGCGAAGAATTAATTCATCAGTTCCAATTAAATGGCCTAAATACGGAATATTTCGAGCGTTAATTAATGGTAGCGAATGTAAACAGAATTTGATATAACCTGTCTAATTTTAGAAGGTAAAATTAGTTTCCCGAAATGGCAATTTCATTACATCGGTCAATACCGGTGTTGGTTTACTGTTTATTTTACATCTATTTTAGTAGACCTATCGTTTGATTAGTTTATATAACTCAATAATAGAGTGTAAATACATAATTTAGTTTCACAAAGCCTATTTGAAGGTTTTAGCAGTTGGAAATCAGGAGTCGCAGATTTAAAAATCTAGTCTTTTTGAAAATATAAAAAAACACGGTTTACCGGTACCAATTCCCCTTAACCAACATGTTATAGGCCATAAACAAGTACACTCTGGTACACGAGTAAGTCGTACTCACAGTTAGATGGTGACGTCACCGGGGGTCGTCGACCTCACTAGGCCTGCTAGGGTACGACGAAGGTACCATGAAGGCCTTCTCCATGTTTACGAAGGGCGGGGACATTACAACCTGTACTGTTAGGGGACATTTCGGTTGACTTTGATAGAGAACCGGGGTAGGGTAATGGTTTGATAAAATGTACCTAGTTAATGGTTCAAGCGAAACAGGAAGATTGTAATTTGCCGACTTCGTTTTTTTTGGTGATTGATATTGTGAACTGTGTAGAAGCCATCAATCATAAAGAAAATACTTCTATTTTCTTTACCCTATTAGTATCTGACTAGCGGACATCGTACAGACAGCCTAAACAGCTTGGTCTAACTAATAAGAGCTCTACTGATGATCATCCCACAGGATCGGAAACTGCACTGGTGAACTCAAAGATCATAGCTAGTCTAATGATAACTTGATTTAAGTTCACACGTTAGAACAAAAAGGTTCCAGAATATTTTCCCAATCAATGTCCTACCATCTAAAAAACAAAACGTGATACTCAAATTAAAATGAAACGATTCAATTATCTACCAATGAGAACGTCTAGCGATCGCTTTTTACACCGCGACCGGTCGCCACAAAAGCTATCTACACATAGAAATCTATATTAACATACAATGGGAAACGGCTAGAGGAGACAATACTAAAGCAAGTACAAAGAATAGATGCCTCTATTGTTTACTTAGAGTTAACTTAATAGATTTTTTACCTTTTACATCTGATAAATTAATTACACGGCAACAAGGATCTTACAGATGCTCCTAACAATGCTAATTAGCTAAGCAATCCTTTATCAACAGCTTAATCGGATTAAAACGAAACCTTTGTAAACGATTCCTTAAAATAGCATGAAATAAATATTCCCGGAAGATCAGGTGCTACGCCGCCGGTGAAAGCGAGGGATGAATTAGCAATATTAAAAAATGGAGATTATACAGTGAAATTTTTCAAGAAAATAACAACATTAGAAACAACGCTGAATTACGAACAAGAATGCGTGAATGTATTGTTTGTCCACCATTTTACATAGATGGATGTTACATGCTTTCACGCTAATATTTGTCTAAATTGCTTGACACCAATGCCTGAACTGAGTATAGGACGTGGGAAGATGGTGAATGGGTTTTGTAAAACTTCTAGTATTTTCTGAGGTTCATAATATAGAAAATAATTTGAGGAAAATAGAAAAATATCCTTAAAGATAGTTCGGCTCTAACGAATTAAAGAATGTCCACAGCCTTCGATGGAACTTTCATGAGTGGGATGTAATGTCGTACTTCGTAAATCTTTTAGATGGTGTGATGATAAAACAGAAAGAAATGCACTTTAGGAAATGACCAATATGGAATCATCAATTTACATATCAATGAATTCTTATCGAGACATCTTGATTAATTATCTAATTATGTGGTAACGGCCTAATTCGTTAAAAATGTTCTCTTTGACCTGATGGGTGGTAGCCAACAGTTAATTGGTAATTAAACGTTCTAGTATTTACCGTTACAGACGTCCTACTACAAATTGCCAAATGCCACATTCTTCGATTATATTGTCAAACAAACAAAACTTAATTTCCAACGTTCTAGGCCAAGTCCTTCACCGTAAGACCGAAGACCGAAAGAACATTGTGTCAAATGTACAAATAAATGGTAAAGAAAAATTAAATGATACACGGGATTCGAACTCACACCTTCGAAAGTCGATAGGTATATCTCCCACTAAGCCAACACTGTTCTGACTATACTACACCGAAATATTGAAGCGGCTAAAATAATCCTTCTATTGGTCAGTCTTAGCCAGCAGTCAGTTATGTTCGAGTATAATTTATTCAATAAATCATCGTAATCATAGTTTGGAGAACCTGGCAGCGAGCCAAGCTAGCATCAATTACTAGAGAGTTCAGTGGCACTTTATCACCGTACCTGTTGTACGGTTCACGTGCTAACCTCACTCAGGGCATTCCATTTGGCTCAGGTTCAATATATTTTGTACATTCGATACATGTACGTAAGTACATCATCAATGTAGTACATACCAAAGTGATTCCCAGAAGTCTGAATCATCCTTGAATTTGGCAACGTTTCCTTCAGATATTATATAAAATTCCGGTAACAAGATTCTTTAAGAGACAAATCCATGTGAAAGATTGGTGGAATTTATTTTCGTTGTTCCCTTTTTATTGGTGTTTGATGTGTTGATTTCAAGGGTCTTTGTTTATTTAGCGTGAGTGGCGTGGGGTAATGACGCGTAGGTTCTTTCTCCACATCTCCATTCGCAAACTTTATACCACCCCGTTTTTTAACCGACTTCCAAATAGGAGGAATTTCTCAATTCGACTGTATATACTTTTACACAGGACTTTCGTGGAATGAATTGGCGAATAACTTTCTATGACAGCTATCATCGTACGTGATGAAAAAGCTATAACTGGCCTGTTGATCAGAATTGGTTATTTCAAACAGCCGTCAATCAATGAATTGTAAACAGTTAATAAACTACAAGTAGGTAATCTAAGTGGTCAACACACGTCAACGAGTCCAATAACCTGACTGACGTTATTGAGAGCTGTGGCCCGTGTAAAATTCAGGGTGACTTCACAATCGTGGCCGGCCGTAATCAGGGTATCGATCCGGGTACGACCGGGTCAGATGCATCCGGGCTATACTCGCTCCAGTTTAAAGTAAACTTCTATAGTATCATACATATTTTAGTCTATATGACACTGTCGACAAAGTACGCCGTGAAATTATAAGCCGGATACAATTGTAGTATGACTTTGTAAATTGGGAGTAAACCCTAAAAATAAATACAGTTTCCGGAACGCTCAACAAAGTTGGCTATGTATTTCGAGCGATGTCGGTCGATGTTTGCCCTGAAATGGAACCGCTGTTTTCCAGGAACTCGACGCTGTTCGCAGATTTAATAAAACTTCCTCTATTAAGACTTATGTTATCGACAAAGTTATGAAATCCATGAACCGTGGGCAGGCGAATAGGAGGGTCTTGGGATACGACACAGAGCTCCTGGTGAATACGAAACTCTCGGTCGATCGTTCACAGAGAGTTCATATTTGAATGCATTGTTTACTTGTTTATCGGTCTGATCATACTTGGTAAAATTATCGGCAAACAGAACGTTTGTAGTCTGCAGGAGAATCGACGACTCTAAAATAATATTGGAACTATTTGGAAAATTTATTGCATCTACTTTTCCCCCATTCATTGCGTGTGCAAGGCTCATCAAGTTTGTATTGTGACTTTTATTCTGAAAATGTTAGGGGGAGATCCATGCCGTTCATTTGTTTTCTTAGCTTTTACGTTCCGCCACACTGTTGCGATCAATCACGCGAATCCAGTTATGTCGCATTATCTTCGGAGCTGTCGTATTTCTTCAGTTTGTATTATTATTTTGGTCGCTACAATTAATCGCAGCAGTAGTGTATAGCATCGAAGAAAACAGAATAGCAACACAGTATTCAATAAATTCTCTGTCCCGTGGCATGTCACTCAATTCCCATGCTTTTCCTATACAAATTACCACATTACGGCTTCACTTATGAATTTAAATTATCTCCATATATCGTGTTAAGAATATGATGCTTCCTCTACGGTTACTACGTTTGAATAAACAAATATTTTATTGTGATTAAATTACGATGCTTTTGAATTCACTTCCGAAGAAAGGGTACAAGTTTTCAACGATTCAAGCTATTAAATAAATAGTTATTCGTTGACTTCCCCCAGTGATAAAAATAAAATGATTATATCTTAAATCAAAGTGAAGGTAACCGGACCCCCCTCGGTTTCATGGCACGTGCTTACACAAGGGGACAGGAAGTAAGATCGTGAGCTCCCTCGTTTCTTGTCTTTAAGGACATTTAACCTACCACAGGATCGCCAAGCACGTATTGATCAAACAGACAAATAAGGGGACTTAGTATTGCATTCCTAGATGTTGATGTTCACGGTTCATGCGTGGCTTGGTTTTAAGTAAAAGCTTATACAGAATGTCTGTATTTTCTTGTTAAACGGTAAAAATTTAACTGAAGCAAGAATCTAAGTACTAACTTAATAATATTCTTGCTTTGATACTCTCATTGACTAACTTAGACAGCGTAGCGTAGGTAATCTACCTTATACAAAAGTTCCCCTTATGATAGTTAAAACTTCATTATGGAAGGTGATAGCTTGTGATACCTTATTACGTAAGCCCGGAGACGGTAATTAAGTTTCCATGCTCTTCCAGCGATGAAGTAAAACAGCAAACTATTTATTTAAACCAGCGTTTATGGATAAATTATTATCTGCTTTGTCAGCAGTTGATTTATTGTTCATATGTTTGTTTTTGTTTGGTTCGGTGAGCTGTCAGCAGACCATTTAGTCTATGCCTTCTCACTTATAGTTCTTTACATTTTTGTGCCTTGTTTACGTCGGAAGTCCATCAAGTGACGTAGCATAACGGCAATGACTTCGGAAAACTAATCCGTGGTTCCTGCGAGGGGCAAACTTATCAATTTAATGGCCATTTTGACTGGTATGTACAGCGGAGAGTTATAAAGCTAAAGACGCTTTGCCCTCCCAATCGTCGCTTGTCTACAAACGATATTGATGTTCAAATAAGTTTAGAAACCGCGGCAAAACACTGATTAACTAATGGACAGCTAAGCATCGTTTCTAAGTACGGAATTTATCCATATTAATGAAACACTAAACGTAAATAATCGGATTAGATTACATTACAAAAGTGAAAAGTTTTAATAAATCCATCATCATAAAGGCTGGAAACCACGAACCACCCTCACGCAAACACAAGCCTACGCAATTCCACTGCAAGACTTAGGATAAATTACCGCTTCTATTCCTATAGACACAGAGCTCATTTTCTTTTGAATTTATGCGATGTTGGCCAATATCGTTCGTGGACAATTTGACTGTAGACTTCAGATATTTCCTCCCCTTATTCCTATAGACATTAAGACTCATTTTCCCTTGAATTTATGGTATGTTTGCTGACATTGTCGTGCCTTTGTGGATTCCCCTAGGCGGGTGGGAAAAGGGGAAATTTAGTAGGAAAACATTTCACCATTGTGCGAGAGTTTTAATATTCTTGCAAATTTTTCCTTTGAAGGAGGCGCAACGGTGCAGTTTGCAGTCGATTGTGAATGGGTTTGTATTTATTTTATGTGGAAAAATACTGGATGAGATAGTCCACCTGATTTTAAGCGATATTGTACAATACCAGTACGATTTAAGTCGTTTTATATTGCGACCGTCATTTGAAGATGCTCTTTGAGACGGTGAAGGAATACTTCGTAAGGAAATCGACATCCTTTGAACTCACCACAGTTAGACGCCATGGGAAATTAGCTTTGAAGTGGGCACCCCTGGCGTCTGGGTTACTGCCGGTCTCTAGTAGACCCGCGGCTTCTCACTGTTACCACTGTTTAACTGCCGGTGTCTGGTAGGAGGCCCACGGTCTGTAGCGGGGTGGGACATATACATATGGCAAGTTTACTCCAAGATGGATCTCATGTGTGTGTAGATAGTACTTACGATATGTTTGCCTTGGTTAAAAATGAAGTTACAGTAACTTGGTTTACCTGAAACAATAAACGTAATTTTCAAATTTATTTATTTATGCATGGGTTCAATCTTCGGCTTTTCGTGAGCGTCAGCAATTGCAAAATGCTGGCAGCATTGCAACCTGAGAGTTCATTAGGAGTCCATTAAGTAAGCTTTTTTGAGCATAGGTTTAAAATGTTCTTAAATAGATAAGTTTAAGTTCGTATATCTTACGAGTAGGTAATTGCAATCCTCGTGTTGGTGGCGTCTTTCTGTCTGTCAGTATTCTACTCTACCCATACGATTTACTTAGAACAATACTTTATTTTAATGGTGTCGGCAAATGGCGAGGCTCGTGGCGTGCCAGCTGCGCGGGCGCACAAGGCGGTACGTTAGCGTAAACATACCGCTCAAATTGTTTACATTACGCAAGATCTCCGCGGAATTCGGACAAACCTCATTGTTTGTTGCTATTTCTAAATATTCTATTTTAATAGTGTCGTCAATTTTATTGGTCTCAGTTGTACCCTAGTTGTGGAATGTGTAATGTTCGTCATATTTTGTGGAAAAACTAGATGGCGCCACGGGTCGTGTCAATTCGCTCTCTTTATCTCTACAACGCGAGATATCTCTGTTTTGTTGAATGGTAGCTATAGGATTGTGAAATTGATTTCTTCTTGTAAGTCGCGATTTAGCCAATCACTAGGGTGTGTGTGGTAGTTTAAGCGATGGTAGAATTGATTTCATACCAAATAGCAATTATTATTGCTGACAATGAAAACATTTTGGTGCTATCGCAGAGGTTTCTTCACTTTTCGCACAAAAAGGTTAAAACGAGCTTTCTCTCAGCAAATCGGTGTGAAATGCATTTGTCGAGGTCAACACTGAGCAAACAATTAAAACCACGTTAAATAAACTGGTCGCGACATCTTTCCTCTCTTTCTTTTATCACACAGGTGATAGAAATTGGGATTCTTTTTATAGTATTTGCGTAGTGAAAAACCCTGTAGTTACCCTAGTAAAATAAAACAACATGAACCCGCTTGAACCTAATGAAATGGAGGTTATGGAGGAAACAACCATAGCACAATCTAACTTATGTTCCATTAATTAGTCCAAACGCTTACTTAAATATATATTGTAGCATAACGCCCAACTCCAAATTACACACTTACGTTTTTAGTCTTCTATTTATTCTTCTCTTCAGTTCTTGTATGAATATATTCTGTGACACAAACTTATCACGTAAGTGCTATAAACCCATGCATAATTCCACAAAAACCATGTTAAACAAACATCTAACCAAACTAACCGAATTATAATATCCTACAAAAACAACACCGTATCTAACAGTATCAGTATGATTCACGTAAACAGAGTAATCCGGTGACAACTACTAGTCTAACATGTAGCGTAGAGTAGAGATAAGATAAGGTTTATCAGCAGGTGGCGCTTGGCGTTGGTGTTACGTTGGGCTCATTCATAAAGTTACTACAATTGTAATAGTAGACAATATTGATAGTAGTCGTTAGTGACGAATATATACTTGGTTCAAGCATTTTGTTTTTAACCGACTTCAAAAAAGGAGGAGATTCTTATTTTGAGGCTATTGCATAGATTTTATCGCGGGCCTTGGGGGGAGAATCAAGAAATTCCGTAACGAAAACACCTAAGACCCCTGACAAATGACGGACGATTATTAACGGACGACTATTGACGGACGACAAATGTCGGACGACAAAATTAAATGTCGGACGACTATTTTTTTTTATTTTTTTATTAAGTATTATTTTATAAGAACATTTACTAAGACAAGAAATTATTTTCGATATAGCAATAGCTTTACCGCGGCAGTCCCCGAGTGCCATACGTTTTGTTTTTTTTTTGTATAGGTTTCACCGATTACTCGAAGACGGGCCAACTAAATGAGATGATGTTTTTTGTGTTAGAAAGGTAATCCCATAAACATTTGGTGACGATCTGATGAGGATCTTCGGAGTGATGAACAGGAGTGCAGCAAATTGTTCAATTTTTCTTGTTTTTATTTGCTTCCTACCCGTCTATTTATTCGTTTCTTTGTTTTACTTATTTATAAAGTCCATGGCGTCTTAAATACTAAAGTTACGTTTAATTCATTATATTTACAAAAAGTTACGGACTTACATTTCAGTTTGATCGTAGTTATAGGCAAAAAAATGCGTAATATAAAAAAGCAAGAACAAAAGGAAAAAGAATAATAAAAGTTGGCAGCGTTAGTCGTGTGCCTTTGTTAGAATAATCTTTTATCTATCTATCTATAAAATTGCTTGATGGACAAGAAGCTAAAACGATAGAATATTTCGGAATTAGGATGTCTAGACTTACGTCTCGTGATCAGTCTTTGCTTTGCTGAAATATTTGTGTTTTACCTAAATGTTGAGTGAGAACAACCGTCATTATTTGAATCTGAATTCTGAATTGTACAATGATTTTAGGTATAGTCAGGACAGGACACATTCTCATATGCCAGTTTTTCCGTATTCGCATCTAAAAATGGCACAAGGAAAGCTACAAATGATAACTTGTTTTTGTATCCTCAAAATCAACATATCTGTATTACCTTACGCATCTAGGTAAATGAAAGAGGGTGAATAACAATCACATCTGGCCTTGTGTTTCAGACGTATAAGCTTCTACACGGGTGTCCTAATTCATAACAACAGTGTCCCAATTAAGATTACAGCATCAACGCATGTCGGCATAACCTTCGAGAGACAAGCTGATGTCAAATGAAGTCATGCTCGTTAGCCAGTTAGCCTCACTGCCACTGCCGATTTGATTAATGAAGCTATATCGTGTTACGTATGATACGAGGGTACGTGAGATTGTGTTTATATCCAGTAATTAAGGAGACGTATTGACGAGTTATTTAATATGGACATAGTTGACTAAGCTGAAAAGGTAATACCGTAGTAATTAGTACCTTTACGTTCTGGGCAAGAATACTCTCTACTAAAACAAATGTTCTTCACTATCATCACTGTTTTTGTTTTTTTGAGAGAAATAAATTTTATATTGATTGATCACTTCACTATCACTTCACTACATAGTATAAAACAAAGTCGCTTTCTCTGTCCCTATATCCCTATGTATGCTTAAATCTAAAAGCACGGAGATGCTAGAGAACATTGTTATTCAGTTACTCATCGAAGAAGATATGACGTCATCTGATCTAGGAATCGTGTTTCGATGGGCAGTAAAATAAATCTAGTATTAAGTACTAAATCATAATAAAGCAATAAACGTAGGTACCTAAGTACTAATCCATCACGGATGCGCTTGTAAACTGCAATTGTTCGGAAAACACATAAACCTAAAGCAACGAGCAAATCGATCATTATGTCCACTTCATTTGTATTCTAGCGAATATGTTATTTTAGAAGCTTGTCTGTCTGAGCTAGTAAAAATAATTTACATTATAGGTCAATATTTCATTAGTTTACTTCAGTAATAAAAGCTTAGTGTTTTGAATAATTGAAACGACCAGACCTAAAGTAGATTTATGCAAGTAATATTTGTAAATATACATTTTCTTGATAACACAGCCACGCCTTTTATCGCTGCACATGCAATAAAGTTGTCTACAATTTCTAGGGCACATTTTCTCTTGCACTTATCGTACGTTCTCATTCGCACAGGTGGTTATAACTTCGATAAACTTTGAAATGTATAACTGAAGCTAACTCTATCATATTTACCTTATTCTATTTCTTAGCACCTAACTAAGTACGTGGTCGATAGAATTGAAATTGAATTTCGCAAAACAAGATCCTCTTTGGCAACTCCAAATTCGACGAGCAAATTGGTCGTACGTTATCCTTTTTATATCATTTGAACATTCTGATACAAAACATGTTTCATTTCGTATAAATTTCGTGATTTTGATTTGTTCTGTTTTAATATTTTTGGGTATTGTATAAATTAACAACTGTTTGAAATCGCGAAAATGAAGGACTTACTTCTTATGATTTTAATCCAAAGGTTGTGAACATCTACGTTCGGGAGGAGGCTCGTCTCCAACAAAGGCGCATGTTATCGGCGAACATTATATTCAAGCGGCTTTGTTACTTTTTAACTAGATCAAAGTTATTTAAAATATCACTGACAAAAACATGTTTTGAATAAACTATGTATCTGAGATTGAGTCCCGAGTGTAAGTGTCAAACGTTATGCTAAAACCGGTCCCAGTTTATCTTGGATGATGTCATTTTTTGCTCGCTCTTCTGTGAGATGTTATTATTTTTCGTAATACCTACAGCAATTGTTTCTACTACTCTCAATTCACCTACAAAATACCTACCACAAGAATCTTTAAAAATCTTCTTAAATAGTCTTCTAGATCTTGCCATATCCATTTCGGCGTGCAAAATCTTTTTCTTATCAAAATCATGAATGTAAAATATTCACTAACCAAATCTCACTCGTCGAATATAAAAACCGGTCCCGTCTCGTAATTTGAATGCTCTGATGTCACCATTAGGTTACAAGATTACCCAGCTCGCGTGTATTGTCGGTGATTACCTCGTGGTGTCACGTTTCAAGGTACTATCGTAACAGGTCGGGTTATAGAATTCAATGGGATGGTTGGCTTGTAACGGTCGAATTTTTGCGCTGTCTCTTTATTGGATGTTTTATGGTAATTGTTGCTGTTGGGTTTGGGATTTGAAATTTTCTGTTACTTACCAAATTCGCAGTAACACATACCAATAAAATCAGTTTGCTTAACTTCCATCTTTTATTGAATTTACCGTTACAGGTGCAAAATCAATTTTAAACATCATTAGCCTTTGACATCTGTGAAAGACATCGTTTTAACAAGCAGCGAGATGCCTCATTGGTCCTGTATCCTTTGTTGCCTGCATCTACGTCCCAAGATTGTAAAATTCTTATGTCGTCCTGTCAAAACTAAATGCCAAAACAATCATAAACTGCACACACTAGACTAGAATGTTTTACCCGTTTAACCCATTAACTTTGTCTAGTTGCCATCGAGACGTTGATGAAATGATGACCATAAAAGGCGGTTAATAAATAAAACAAGATGCTGTTGGTGCAGCTGATTTTAAATTCCTTTCCGACGATTGATTGATCCCACGGCCTCAGGCACTTTCTAAACTCAGGTGTTACTAGTATCAACTGGATTTGTTGATTCATGACTCTCGTAAAATATAATTAAATAACTTTTAATTTGACAGCATTTGTTTTTTGATTAGAGCTCCTACTTCATCAACTTCATCATTGACAACTATTTTGATCAGTCCATAAAAGATGTCATTCAATTGTCCACCAAGGTCGTACAACAGTAGCGTAGCATCAAAGCATCTATCAACTGTACAATGTAATGCAGTTACGCCACGGGGCGTGACGGGGTTTAGTGTAATTACCGCGATCGCCATTGACCGGAGTTCCACATCGGTTCACGTGATACCTGACGACTTTGTTGGAATTCCTGACAAATTCATTAAATAAACTCCTCGCAGAGATAAATTAATTCGCCAAATGATTGGCGAAGGCCTCTCCATACATTAAATCTTTTCCTGAACTTGTACCGTAACCGATACAATCATAATATTTTCTTGAAAATATTATAGATTGAATGATTTTCAGCCCTTTTTCCTGTACATTTATGTTTTGTGTAAGTGAATTTAGAACTCATAACCTGAATAAACTGTACCTACCGTATATTTATAAAGTAACGAATCGTGTCGCATGAAGGCATACCAACACGGCAACGTCCGTCGGGACCTAGATTCTACACATATTTGTCATCAATTACTCACATACAATGTGCTACTGTCGAAGCTAGCTGCGCTACGCGTATGTTTGGAAGACCCGTAAGACCCGATCCCGTGGGAATATCGGGATAAGAAGTAGCTACACATGGCAATTAGTTTATTGCTTTACAAGACAATACTTGAGCATATATAGAAATAGAAAAAAAATGTGATAATAGTCTTAGTCTTAGTTTTTCTAGATTACAATTAAGTAAATTAATATTAAGTATTGTGCTAGTTAGTACACACAATGTGGAAAAAAGATTTTATATAAGCATTTAAAGTCACATGTTTTTCATTTTCTTCATCAGCATCAGACGCCATTACACATTGTAGGGTCTTCTAGAACCTAACGTGAGGACGTTAGGTTCTAGAAGACCCTATAATGCAAATATAACTTCAAACAAAAATGACTTGTTTGCGAGGGCAAACAAGTAATTTTTGTTTGAAGTTTTGCCATTATCCTTTTTGCATTTATATCTGTAGTGTAGTGTTTTTAAAGGTTAACGGTCGAGTTAGTAACAGCATATCAAATAACATTTTCAGTATAGGTACTTCTAATAGTTTTCTAAACATGCAGCGGTGAATCATTGCTGATATCGCAATACATTATTGTCTAAAAATACGGTCCATTAATACGAGTATAAGGTGCTGTATTCATTAAGAGAGCTACCAGATAAAAGTACAGGTTTCAGCATAAGTGATGAACATATATTTTAGTCGACTTCAAAAAAGGAGGAGGTCCTCAATTCGATTGTTTTATGAATCGATTTTGATGGTAGATCATACTTCGGAGGTGGTCGGTCTCATAATTTGATGAGGATCTGATGAGGATCTTCGGAGTGATTAACATACTTTATTGCTTTTATAAGTTACAAGTAAGGTCAGCGTTTGACAACTGTAAGTATGTCACGTGATAATTATGACAGGGTAATTCAAGATGAATTCAGGGACGTTCAAGATGTAACACGCTTAATTAGAAGATACCTGATATCGACAATCAAACGTGAATCTTTGGTTTATAAAACGTGCTTGTCGTCGCCTATAAGCCCAATAGACAAGTAACGACTAATAGCTCGATCGCGGGAAGAGTCAGACAAACAGACCAATTAAAAATTGTGCTCACGTCTCATAACGGGATCTGAAGCTACCAGATTGTAGTAGCATGATTATTTCCGATGATTTTGTGTAATGGTCCTAGAGGCCTGTTGGGCTGCTGACATCATGCGTGTGCGGCGATGTTGCGCAGCGCTACGGGTTATATTCGGTGCCCTGTGGCCATTATGAAGGAATGCTGGACGCCCGCGCCATATGGCCGCTTTGTTATTGCTAGGTTTAGTGTCAATCGTTCTCGGAATATTGCTACGATGATGAATTAGAGCGATGTTGTTTGGACACTATTGCATACTTAAGTTTATGATGAGCATATTTTGATCAGTTAACGACATGGTTGTTGGTTTCGATTCGATTCATTATCAAAACGATTTTACTATTTCAGTTTTAGTTGAGAGTCTTGACGGGGACTTAATCAGGGATACAACGGAACAAAGGAGACAATATGTTGTGCGGACCCTGGGAAGAAAGCAGGAAGAAGAAAAGTCAAAATTAAATGATGATTTCATATTATTATATGAACAATTAGTATGGTCGAAGCAATTAGTCAACTAAATTTATTGACATTTAATGTCATTAAGGCTTTTGAGTCACACTACAACCGTAGTAGGTACTCAAAGAAAGAAAAATGTTAATCGCAGCTCAATAATTAACAGATACATAATGGTTTAATTGAGTGTAAACGAACAGAGGCGGATGCTAAATCTCTACTACTAGTATTAACTCATTCATTAACCCGTTTACTATTGCGGTTCTTTTAAACACACGAGAAATATTTACTAATCCTGGAAGAAACTTAAAAGCTTTATTGATAGTAAAATTCTGTACACGCTTTCCGGGTTAACGTTTGGTAGTTATAAACTTTTAAGTCTTGTTTGTTTGATTCTATTTTTCTTTCCTCTTTTAGTGTTTTACAGCTATTTCTTTAATGTGGGATCTTTGTTTGTTTAGCGCGTAAAACATAGTTAGATATTGCATTTCACAACGGTTGAGATGGGCAGGGCATCTGGAGAAAATGGATGAAGGCAAATCAGTTTCTCCTATTGGAATCACAAAATTAAGTTGCAAGATTCCATCCGAACATAATACATATATTGGTTAATAAAAGCTTTTAAAAACGTACAAGAGGCACTGGAAGAACTGTGTGGAGGAAGATCCGCAGCGAATGGTGAATCTTCCATCTTGGAAGAAGAAACCTGACTTTTGTGATAATGACTATAGGAAGAACCTTTTTTGTCTCCCTCTTATTAACAGTCACACATCCTAACATAGTTTTACGATATTTGCAAGTGGTCAATTGCTTTTAGGACAATGACATTGTGATTTTAAGATTATAACATTTTTTTTTGTGTTTGAGTGATCGAACGAATTGGAGGAAGATTGTAAAGGAATCCAATTGATAGTTATTCCGTTGTTTCAGTAACATTGTTATCTTAGCCAAATTAATACCCCTTTCCCCAGTTTCACCCACTTAGCCAAACCGTGAGACAACCGTCCGACATCCTTTCAGTCAAATTATCGTTAATTTCATTCGACACAACTCTAATATTTTAATGCTATGCAATTTTGAATATAATTCTATTAGCAATAGAGATTATTTTCCATTATTATTTGATTATCTACTTTAATAAAGCCATAACTATCTAATCGAGTACTGTTATTTGACCAAAAAAAATCTGAAGACGTATTATTTGGGCTGTCATAATTTTAGCACCATAGCCAACCTTACAATTTTTTACAAAAAGTTTATGGCAATAATACTATATTCTTCATATTTTGGCGCAGTTTTCAGGTTAATTTAAGACCTTAAGACATATTTGCTACTGCTCTTTTCTTTTGGGTATTTTTATTTGATTAGTAGTGTTAATCTACGCTTAGGGAATTTAAAAAATGAAGCGGATGTCGTGGGTTCTAGTACTTCTAGTCCCACGGGAGTATTTTTAATTTTATTGAACTTTTTTTTAAATCGTGACACAAAGTAAACCTCAACGTGGTAACCACACGTTGAAGCAACCTATCGACTCTTACTAACATTGTAAAACTTAGATCACACTTGGTTTACCGCTTGCGCTTCAAAGTTAAGTACTCCCATAAAACTCGAAACGACTAGGCTATTAACCCAAACAGGTCATGCGGTTATTTGATACTTTAACGCATTTGCTAAAATTCACTCAAATATAAGGTTTTGAGAATGCATTTCGGGAATTTTGTATGTAAAATATCAGTAATTAGGTACATTATCAAGCGTCAATAGGAAGTGTAGAGATGTTAAAAGCAAATAAAATATATATTATGATTAAAATATTTTTAATACGTTTCAATGTGATTTCATGCAAATTGTATGATTCCAAATAAACAAAGAATTTTGATTTAATTTAAACCTTTATTATTTACCAATCCGAAGTGCTTAGTTTCGCAAATGTTTCTGTAATGCATTCTCAACATCGTTCTACTGTATATGGATATGATAGCCAGACGGTTTTTATCTGCCGATTGACCTCAAATGTAAACTTGATATTAATATACCTATGTAGAGGAGGCTCGGTGAATGGTCGTTATGTCATGTCATTAATTAGCTTGGGCTCAAGGTGAGGTTAATATCGGAAAGTCATGGTCAGTAGGGCTATTCTCTATCCAGTGGCTGTTCGGTATAGCCACCGCCTTCAGTTACCAACTCGGCTCTAGTTGAAAACTATGGAACGTCTGAAATGCGATTCTCTAATGGGTGGATGTCAGCTTGAGTCGACGTTTCAGACCAGTTGCCATAGTGTAGGGTCCAATTGTTATCGACGTTATGCGACTAAGTTGAAAAACACCTTTGGTCTTCACCGTACCACAATTTAAGAGAACATTTTTTCTGTCGGGTTATATTTCGTTTTTTGTAGAATATACTCTGTTGTCAACATTGATTTAGAAGGTAAGAAGTAAGAAGGTCCTAACCAAAGAGTGTTTTATTCCTAACCTAATCTCCTTGTTCCGTGATTTTATTTCGAAAAATAAATAAATATTGCAGGACATTTCACACATCGCCATCTAGCCCCAAGCTAAGTAACTAGACTTGTGTTAAGGGTGCTAGACAACGGATATACTACTTATGTACCTACTTTTCTTTTGTAAAAATACTAAAAAACTTATAGTCCACACCACAAATGTAGCTCCTTGCCAAAAAATGGAACTAAGGTTAAAACTTGTGTTAAAAAAAAGGGGATTTCTGTATTCGCTCCAATACTATTCCGGTAAACACGTGAAAACTGATACAGTAATTAAATTAAATTGAATTTTAGGCTATTGTCTGGCGATTACAGTCTCTGTCTGAGGAACTTTTTTTGTAAACGGACTCTAAGCAACTGGTCCCGAGCAGTTGCTATGAAAAACCTCAGTTAGAAGTTTTGTAATGTCATTTGACGTTTTAAGTTTACAACTTAAGCCTTAGAGAATGCCTTTTTGAAAATATCGATACAAAAACACCTGTCAAAGTGTATGAAGGTCACGTGATAGTGGCTATCATAACAACTGGGTGAAGATGACGTCATCTCAGTTAGAAACTTTCAATACAGAATGCAAAACATGGCTTTTGACAGTTCTGAAATGGAAACTTTTACCAGTTGGCGTTTTAGTATAGTTAGAAACTGGATAGAGAATAGGCCTGCAGATGTGCATTATTATAATAGTTGCGTCTCTGGCGACTAGTTGAGTCCCGAACTCGTGATAATATCGAGATAAAGTCTTTTGGCTGATTTACATACCCAAGGGTCATCGTAATCGGTTTTATAGTTTTTGCAATTCATACTTAATACTTTAAAGAGAAAGATAGAAAGAGTCTGTTCAGTAGGTACAGTCGGCTGCATAATTGCAGCCCCCGGTAGAGTTCTAAAATTACTACATATTATTAGAATGTTTTCATTATAATAATTTTTGTGTGATAAATTCATGAATTAGAAGACTTTAAACTTCAACTATAGCAGATGTCTAGAATCTTGCTTGTGTTGAAAACATTCTTATAACAGCCGTTTTGGAGCTCTCCGGTGGGTCTGCAACTATGCAGCCGACCGTACCTATTTTGGATTTTTATTTGTAACTCTGCGCCCCGCGGTTTCACCTGCGTAAGTCCGATCTTTAAATTCTCACCGTTTAAACCTTCCCTGAACTACAACAAACATTTCAAAACCGAAATCATCTAAATCGGTTCAGCCGTTCTCGAGTTTTAGCGAGACTAAGGAACAGCAATTGATTTTTATATATATAGATGAATATGCTCTAAACTGGAAATTTCAAATCCGATTTCGAAGAATGTTGGTATGAGGATACTTTTAATCCTAAGGAGGAAGAAGAGGAACATAATATGTTACTTTTTATCTCGATATTCCCACGAGACTGCAAGACGAAACGCGGGTGAAACCGCGAGGAGCAGATAGGATAATCTAATAAAGATAAATAGAGTATATTTTACCTATTTATCATAAAATAGGTAAAATATACTCTACCTACATAATCGTTAAAGTTAGATGATGCAATAAAACCGTACAGAGGACACCGACCCTAGACTAGAAACATGTGAGGATTGTCGACCGGCTTCGCATCCGGTCTTCGCAACCACTGCGCAAGGAACACTTAGCATTTAATAACTAGGAACTTATGGATAATAGGTATTATGGGTTTAAGATGCTGAATAAATAATAATCTTAGAAGGAAAATCTTATAAGAAAATCATTTATGATATAAATTTAGTATACCTTGACGACATTTTTGATGTTAGAGGAGAACTATATCTGATATTTTTCTTCACCAAAATCTTACTTCTCTCCGGTCCTACTGTGAGGGGTCGGCACAAGATTTCATGTTTCACCACTTTGATTAATTTCCTGTTAAGTCCGCGTCCACTCGCTTTCCCCCATATTCTTTTTAGTGCAATACCTCCATCTATTCTTTGGCTTACCGAAAATAAAGACGATTAACTCCAAGTAAATCCGGGATAAGCTCATAATGAGACGGTAGATTAATTTAAACATAATAAAACTAAATCCGTCGAGGCTATAAATAAACAATTACGAAATATGTTAGTATGTATAACACGATGATGACGTGATGCAGTTACATTATGGATATGATATCACAACATTTTAATGTTATTTATTTATGATACGGTAAATTGATGTTTATAAATGTTTGATTTACCATAATGAAATAAAAAATATGCGGGTTTGTGCACTATTACTCCGAAAGTATTTGATTTTTTTATATCATATAGCTGATTGTTATTAAATTAGTCCATTTTTACCTATTAACGGTTTTAAATGTAAACGAATAAATCGCAATCAGAATTTTAAACTATGGTCTGATTCATCTCATTACTCACAAATCTCACAATACAAATTGAATCGATAACAGTTACAGTAGACACTTAATGTGGTTTACAACTCATAAAAGCAAAGACCGATTCAATAAAGTCTAAAGGGCTTACAATCTAAGTAGACTGAATCATCAATGAGGTAACAACCACGATGTAAAGGTTGTTCTTCGCTACTGCAATTTGTTGTACACATGCACTTTGTTTTTGCCGTAGTTACAGTATATTACGGTAAGTACCTAGTTAAAGAACTAAACTTGTATCCACGAAACGACTCGAGCAATGATTGTGGTTCACAATATGAAACTTTGCGAAAGTGAGGTTACAATAATTTGCCTTCACGCAGATAAATGCAACATTTTTACTTATCAAGAGTAAAGAGTACCAACGTAAGCAGCTATAAAACAGTTTGTTCGAGCCTTTACAAGTCACAGGGTCGTCGTCAGAATGGAGGTTATCTCGACATTTATAAATAGAAATGATAATGCGGCGATTACTCATCGCGTTGCGCGAGATACGAATAATTAGGCAGTCGAGAGAAGATGGGACCCTTTTGAAGGGACTAAAGGTTCCAAACTGTGACGATTTTACATAATTTTATTTGCTTTAGGCTTTCGCTAATTGAATTTACTTTGGAAATTGAGTTTTGAGTATGATTTTAAGCTTGAAAACGTAACATTTATACGAAATATTTCATGTTTTTTTTTTGTCGAGCATTAGCATTAATCATTGCGGAGGCGTGAGTGCTGTGAATGTTTGATTCAACTGCAGTTGGAGCATTTTTTATTGTTCTAAATGTCCTAGAAGTAATAAAGTAAGACGAAGAGGAATCTACAAACATGCATTCTGATGGCATGTAAGTAGGTAATGCATAAGCTGTGGCCAGGCGCTGGAAGAAAGTAAGTTTTTGTAACAACAGCTTAGTCAAAACTTAATGAAATCAAAAGAAATAAAATCTTCTTTTGCGCTTTTCCCCATACCAACAAACCAGTGGGTAAACATAATTAGAGTTGATCATAGATCATAGAGAATAATGTGAAATTGTTATTGTGTAATGGCTGGCAGATGGCCGACAGTCGAGGTGGACGCACTGGGGACGCCCACGTCGTGAACCTAGACTGTAGACGGAGCTGTGGGTTGTAATTGTAATCACTTGAGAACAAGGAACAATGTGATGTATCTTTAAATTACATAGATGAGACTTAAAGAACGAAATATTTAAGAAAGCAGCAGAATGAGACTAACCGAACACCATCTCCGGGCTCACCAGCTCATGTTCAATTTCAGCAACCACCGGGTTGGCAGCGCATTCTGCAGGGTAAACACGGCAAAGGGGGGGTCTCTTATAATACTGAACAAGAAATTAAACTATAAAGAAAGAAAAGATGTCGTGTCTATGTCTGTGGAATGTGTAACGGAAATATCTTGTGTAGAACTGGAGCAATTAATAGTAGTATGTGTATATAGACGACCTGTTTTTGAAAATTTTAAAGAATTTATTGAGATATTGGATGAAATGCTAACAAAATTAACTAAATCAAAAAAACAATTACTTGTATGTGGTGATTTTAACGTAGATTTACTGAAAATAAGCACCTTTTCCACGAAACTTCTAAATTTGTATAAATCACACAATTTATCTAACGTGTTTCTGGAGCCTACTAGAACCACTGACACTACTGCGACATGTATTGATAATGTTTATGTTACTGATAATATATCCACAATTAGCAAATCTATCATTAATAAATTAGAATCAGACCATAGTGGTCAGTTTGTCAAATTTGCTATTGTCATAAAATCGATACCAAAAAGGAAAATAAAGTACGTACCGGTGACTGCTGCTCGTCTGGAGGAACTTAGATTGAATTTAGCTAACGTTTTACCGTTTCTACCTTGTGATACGGATCCAAATGTATTATACAATAACTTTTTTTCGGTTCTAAATAACCAATTTCAGTCTATATTTACGTCCAGATCTATGGTAGTCTCCGACAAACGCGAGTTTAGTGACTGGGCAACGGTCGGTATTCACCGCAGTAGACATAAACTATATGAGTTATACGCGGAAAGACAGAGTAATACATCAGGGGAGTTTGGAGCCTACGTTAAAAACTATTCAAGGATATTTAAAAGAGTATGTATTTTGGCAAAATCTCTCTTCATTAAATCTGTGATTAAATCTAGTGATAATAAAATAAAAGCTACATGGAAAGTAATTAACGCTGAAACAGGGAGAGTCGCAGCCAAAAACACCGAGTTTAAATTGAGTATTAATGGAAATATAACTAATAATGATCAAGATATCGCAAACGAATTTGAGATTTTTTTCAGTAATGTAGCTATTACTTTGACGAAGGCTTTAAATTCTTCTACCCCCATTGCAGAAGCATTGCTAAAAACGAATGTACCAAATTGTAATAAAACATTTAAATTCCAATATGTTAAAAATCATGACATTATTGTAGTGCTTAAGCAAATAAATCTCAAGAAAACTAAAGATCTATGGGGGATGTCTGTCCCGGTTGTTAAATCAATTATTGAACTGATTATACCAGAACTAGTCATTATATTTAATCGATGTATAGATTGTGGTGTGTTTCCTGATTTAATGAAATTGAGTAAAGTAGTTCCACTGTTTAAATCTGGTAGTACCTCAGACCCCTCCAATTTTAGACCAATATCAGTACTACCCACATTAAGTAAAATTTTTGAAAAACTTATTTTAAAGCAACTACTGAAACATTTCCATGATAATAATATCTTACATAATAAACAGTTCGGTTTTAGTAAGGGGCGCTCGACTACTGATGCGGGTATAGCGTTAATTAAAAACATATTTGATGCTTGGGAGGAGTCACATGATGCGTATGGCATATTCTGTGACTTATCCAAGGCATTTGATTGCGTTCAACATAATACATTGATCATGAAACTACACCACTACGGTATTAGGGACGGCGCCCTGGATCTTATCTCTTCTTATTTGAGCGGTAGGGTCCAGAGTGTTGATGTTAACGGGAAACGATCCCCCGGATCTGCGATAGCAATGGGGGTTCCTCAAGGATCCATATTAGGACCTTTCCTGTTTTTAGTTTATATAAATGACTTACCTTACCTTGTAAGGGACAACCATGGGATAGTGTTGTTCGCAGATGACACCTCCTTGGTGTTCAAGGTTAAAAGGCGTCAGTCCAACGTTGACGATGTGAACAATGCTCTCTCTAGAATAGTTGATTGGTTCAATTCCAATAATTTATTACTGAATGGATCCAAAACTAAATTAATTCGGTTTACACTTCCAAATGTAAAACAAGTAAAAACTGTTGTAAAGATTAATGATGAGGAAGTTGAATTAGTCAGTAAGGCTGTCTTTCTAGGTATAACTTTAGATCCTAAGCTTCAGTGGGGCCCGCATGTGGAAGCATTGTCCAATAGACTTAGTTCTGCCGCTTACGCCGTTAAGAAAATTCGCGAATACACGGACATTGAGACTGCTCGCCTAGTCTATTTCGGCTACTTCCACAGTGTCATGTCGTACGGCATCCTACTGTGGGGGTGTGCTGCAGATATTGATGCTATTTTCATATTGCAAAAGAGAGCTGTTCGAGCTATCTACAAAATGGGCCCCAGGGAATCACTTAGAGAAAAATTTAAAGAGTTAAACATATTAACGCTCTATTCCCAATATATCTACGAAAACTTGCTCTACGTTCACAAAAATCCTGATATTTTCCGTAAAAACAGCGATATTCATAATTTCAACTTAAGAAATAAGGATGAACTGACCGTGCCCGGTAGTAGGCTCCGGAAAATAAACAGGTCGTTTAATAGTACATGTGTGCTCTATTATAATAAATTACCTAAAGAGGTATATGACATGTCCATTAACAGGTTCAAAACTTTTATAAAGCATAGATTGTGCAGTAAGGCGTACTATGATACTTCGTCTTACCTTAATGATAAGAACCCATGGACGTGACTTTAGTTGCTCCATTTCAAATAATACTTTCAAATATTTGTAATATTGACCATTGTGAGCGTGATCACATGAAAAAAAAAAAACCCCATGAGTTTCTTGTGCCTTCTTCTCATTGGTGGGCGCGTTCCGAAGGCACACATCCTAACTTAGTTTTTAAGACGTTTTCAAGTGGTCTATTATACTTTTAAGGTATTATACATCCAAAGAAATAAAAAATTTTGATTTGATTTGATTTGATTTGAGACGTAGCAGGATGTTGAGATTTCAAGTCTCGTCGTGGTGCAATTTTTGGAGATGCATTTTCACTTAAATGTATTTTCGGAGATATAAATGGTCTTAAATAAAGTAAATATTTGTAGATCCTACAGTTATTTTAAGTAGGAAATTCTGTGTGTTCCGTATTCAAGGTCAAATCTCTAACAAATTTTGATAAAATTTTATCTATTTAATGTACTTAATCACTACATAGTATAAAATAGTCACTTTTCGCCGTCCCTATGTCCCTATTTTCCTTTGTATGCTTAGATCTTTAAAACTACGCAACGGATTTTGATGCGGTTTTTTTTAATGGATAGAGTGATTCAAGAGGAAGGTTTATATGTATAATACATGCATAATATAGCCGTGCGAAGTCGGGGCGGGTCGCTAGTGTATTAATAAAATAGTTTTTATAACGAGTGAAAAAAAACTTGCGATACCGCGAGAAAAGCTAACACTAAGCGTAAACAAGTATTAATGAGATTTTGAAATGAGGGACACATCAAAGGGCATGATAATTTTTGAAAACAAATTATATTTTCAACCTCTAAAGCTCAACGCAGCTGGCGAGAAACAAATAAAAACAACACATTAACCTTGTCGCGTTTCCGAATTAATGTAATGACACGCCTTTAACTATATTTGTTTGTGCTTGTTCTCACAGAATACGTGTAACATCGCGATATAGGTACACAATATATTCGTCAAAATAGATTCATTATACGTTCAAGTCGCGAAAACCTAAGATAATACTAAAGATACAGAAAACCAGTTGATCTATGAATGAGGCAGTATGGTATGAGAACACTCCTCTTCGTAGAAGTTGGCGAGTTGGTTTCCCGTGGACGAACAAAATGTCTATATGGGGGTTTCTGTTTTTGATAAACAAAAAAACATGAGTGTTGTATCCGTTATTTGATTTCATTCAACAGTACAAGGTGTACAGTTTGATACTAGTTAGATGAATCGTATATTTCTTTGAGCAGGCACGTAGCATTCGCAGTTAACTAACAACTTGTGGACACTGGACAGTTAATCGAAGTTCTTGCTGACAGTTAACTGGATTCAATTAGGTGCTGTCTCCTTACATAGCGAGTAAGGTAGGAAACGTCGGTTATGCCGAAGCTTTGCCGTCTAGTGCCATCGTACACTGCAAACTCTCAATCGTCCGATCGCCTTCTCTTCGTAATAATGCATATTGATGGGACTTTATCGTTTCTACGCCTTGTATTCCCCGCCATATAATATGGCTATATACCTTATCCCCTTCTGGAGACTTACATACCTTGTGCTGATCATGGCGTCAAGGGTCTTCTGCGCGGTGGCTGTAGTTAACTATCCGCACCAACAGCATTTCCAAGGAGGGTTTATCAGGTGGGTGGCCGGTTCGTAAAATCTTATTGCCAAATCACTAAGTATGAGCTTCAAATACTAACTCCAAAAAAATCAATAAGATACGTAGATATTTTCTTTTGCTAAAAAACGAAACATATGAATGTTTCGGCAGCTTCAATACTGATATCAAACCATCTCCCCATGGAAAGTCTATTGTCTGCATGGGTTCTAATCAAACCCCGTCAATGAATCTGATATGTATGAGACGCAAGACGTATATGGTGGTGGACTGTTATGACGGTACCTTTGATAGAATTGGTTTCCGATGGGTTTGTATTGAAGGCTGCTTAGCATTCGTATGCGTGGGTTTTAATAACCCTTACTATATTTTATTATGTGCAACGATTGTTTTACAAAATACGCGGTGGTGTACGGAGGTTTTAACCGTCTATTGGACAGGATTTGGCCTGTAAATATTGAATTATAAAAAAAATGCCTAAAAATCATATATCGCGATCCCGATCGATCAAAAGAAGTCTTTATTACATTTTAATTTATTGAAGACTTCGAGCATTTCACCAAACTTCTTTCTCAAGAATATTAGTTACTTTTTTGTAGAAATTGACAAAATTTTGGATAACCACATCGTCTTTGACAAGTGCAGCCATTTTGTATCGACCATATCGAGTTTAAAACGAGTTTCGAGATGCAATTCGGAAAACAAAACCACCTAGTCTTCCTTTTTGGGCAACCAAACATTCTCGAACTGGTTTGCGGTTTTTACCTCCTAAAGAATTAATTTAGGTATGAAGTCAACAATGTATGTACAATGTACCGACGACGCTAATTCAGAGTTTTTGCAACATTCTCAAATTTTGGCAAAACACCAAATGCATTTGCAAGAAAAACAAACGTGACTCACCGAGTGCCAGTTTCCACAATTAAACGAACAAACGAATTTCATTATAATCTCATTTGTACCGGTTTATCATAGTAGGTAATCATTTCGGTGGTGGGCGGTAATTAATGGCTGTATGTCATGGTCCCATGGCTGCCGTAAAACGTATCCTCGCTTACTAAACAAACTAACATTTTTATGTTTTGCGTCAAATGCTGACGACATCGTCCGGCGCCGGATAAATATGCCAAACGCTGGCATCTTTATGGCAATATAATCGATTTAATATAAATACACCATCAAATAACAGTGAAGAACGATATTTTCGAATTTGCTGGCTAAGCTGATGATGTGGAAATTATCATAGCTGTCTGAAGGGATAAAGAAATGGATTTATTTAAAGTATATCGTTGAATAACGCGCGTATTATGAGAGTTTAAAGTTTAAACACAACACACACATCATAACAATGTTATCTGAAAAGAAACATAATAGAAGTGTGTCATCTAAGATAAGCCAAACGTGCTGTAATTGTAATGGTAAATCCGTTGACTGACATTGTGTGGGGTTTACTCGGGACAGATTTTGTTTAGAGTTTTATTTTAACGTGCTCAAATAGGAGACAGAGAGGAGTCTAGTTTTTCTTGTAATTTGCAACTTCTTGAACGTTTTTGGAAGAGTTAGAAAGTCAGCAAGGCTGAGCATTTTAATAATATTTACATACCTAAAAATTATAGTGCATTTTTTTAACTCATCACTTAAGTAATACAATAATTATTTAACCTTCGCCAAACTAATTTCAACTATCCGACAAAACATCGTCATTAAAATACTAACATTCCGGAACATTATTCAAGAAATCACCTATTTTATAAAATGTTGTCGTGGTATTCCAACCGACTGCTTGTTGGCATTATTAACGTTTTCACAGTCGGTTAATGGTGTTATGTTATGATAACACCGTGACAAGAGGTAGTTGACGATAAGCATCACGTAGTTCCAGTGGTTACCGTAACTTATACGCCATTAGAATGCCTATTTTGTACTAACTGCATCCGCGGTTTTTTCGCGTTAGTGACTCTTTTAAAGTGATATTAATTTCCAACTAACACAGAATAAGTACATCATAGTTTCCTCTATCAGGCCTTGTATGTACCCCTTTGGAGGTCGGTTTTTTTAAATCCTTTTTTAGTGCCCCCTACGTCTAAATCCCCATTATAGGTATGTGATAGGTAAACTTTTGACTACTAACTTCACTATCACTATCACTACATAGTATAAAATAAAGTCACTTTTCGCCGTCCCTGTCCCTATATCCCTTTGTATGCTTAGATCTTTAAAACTACGCAACGGATATTGATGCGGTTTTTAATATAGATAGTGATTCAAGAGGAAGGTTTATATGTATAATACATGCATAATATAGCCGTGCGAAGCCGGAGCGGGTCGCTAGTATTTTATAAATGGAGTTCAAGTTATCGACAGTTTCAATTTTCTTTATGAACAGTTCCTCGACGACGACTTATTTAAAATAACAAAATTGTTTGTACAAAGTATGCAAAAAACGGCAAGTTTTCTCAAATACCTCTTTATCAAACAATATGTTATAAAAACGTGTGACGTTATTGTGTACTATAACATGATATAAGTATTTGTGTGTGACTCATTAGCGGTTTACGGACATTTAATTCTATCACATTTCACACACAACTAAATGTTTTTCTTTTATTTTAAGTTCTTACTATAAATATCACTAGTTGGTAGTTTAGAATACAGGTTAGGGTCGTTATTGTATGCAATTTAGCCTTAGATCTCTGGCTGGTACCGACTTTAAAACTGCACTTTCAAAGCACAAGGTCGTGCAATATGATTGCATCTAGCAAAAAAACTAGCTTACGAGGTCTAACGAGGTTTATTTGTGAGGAAATATTTTTAGTTTTCTATTAGCAATGGACTGAGTAATTGATAATCGCAGCAATCACTTCAAAGTGAAATATGGATTAACAAACATTTGGAAAGATTCCTTCCAGAATTCACAGTGGGTAAGATAGAACAAAAGCAGAGGGAAGCGTATTGCGCCATGATCAAAACGCTATTAGAAACCATTAGCACAATAAACACGACGAAATCTTGTCTAAACAATCGTACTGGAATAACAACGATGTACAGCCATTTCCTCTTCTAATCACAGCTATAAGCGTTATAGTAGCATAATTATTGTAGTTCTGTGAGGCTTGGCGAACACTTTACATCGGAAGCTTGTCGAATGAGACGAATACCTACTAATATACGAAAATAACTGTCTATCTGTTACGTTTTCATGCTTAAACCGCTGAATCAAGTTTGGAATAGATATAGGATATAGGGACCTTAGAGAATGGTATAGTCTACTTTTTATCACGATCTCAGGCTTAGGTACACGAGGCACAGCTGGGGGATGATCATAGCTCGCGTCCGTAGAAGTTAGCAACCACAACCCTGCACGTGTCACCAGAAGGCCAATTCTCGTAAATAATATTGTTTAATGTTATTTACGAGAATTGGCCTTCTGTTGGTGCTAATGCTAAACGAGCTCAAAATATCTCAATAGTTGTCAGTGTGAAGAAGCTTTAGAAACAGTTCTTAGGAAATTCGTGCTCGAAGTTCTGTGGCTTTGAGTTAAAATTACAGTAAAAATACGTTAACTACGGTTTTTATTGACACTAGGGTTTGAGACGGTATTAAAACACTTCAAAAAAAGAGGAAGCTCTTAATTTGTGTTAATGATTTTTATAGGGAACTACAAAAAGACTGAGCGACTAGACAAGATTTAAAATTTATTGGTAGGAAAAGAAAAACTCAAGTAATATTAGTACCTACGCTACCTACCTTTAAAACACGAGGCAAAAAGTTATAATATAATAGGTATCTATCCATATCTTGAGATGTATAGATAGATAGGTGCCCATTTCTGCGGATGTGAGCGCACGGTGACCCCGTATTAAAAACCAGGTTTTTCAAGTAGTTGATTGCTCGTTTAATTTGACTAGAAACACTTAACAATCTCTTGTTATCTTTAACGTAAACTAACGGTGTTTTTTTCTTCCTAATTTTCGGTGTAAGTAGGCTGCGAAGTTGTTTTGAACTTTTGACTGTATAAAGTGGATTTTATAAGTGTTGAAGGCTGTTCACCTTTTAAAGCGATCGTGCCGGTAGATAGCAATTGAATGTATAAGTTATTTTATGCGTAAGCAGCGTTCCCAATCTAATACGTGTTTCAGGCGTCAGCGTCCTGAATGCATGGTTCTAAGTCGCTGACGATGTATAAATCTATACTACTTTGTCTGCGTTAATCTCTTGAACTATAAGTCGTATTTTATAAATTACTAGCGATCCGCCCCAGCTTCGCACGGCTATATTATGCATGTATTATACATATAAACCTTTCTGTTGAATCACTCTATCTATTAAAAAAAAACCGCATCAAAATCCGTTGCGTAGTTTTTAAGATTTAAGCATACAAAGGGATATAGGGACAGAGAAAGCGACTTTGTTTTATACTATGTAGTGATGATAGTGATTTTATACTATGTAGTGATTTTTGCATTTGATAGCTCAGTTCTTGTGGAACGTTATAAGGCTACTTTTTATTCCAATCTGAGTCTAATCTGCGAGTAAAATCGTGAAGGCGCTAGGCGTGAGTGTACTACTCTCATGTTTTGTGTAGGAACTTCTATATGGTCAGCCAGCAACAACTAGATAGATAGATAGATAAACACTTTATTGCACCATAAAAACAAACATGAAAAATAATTACATTAAAAAAAAATAACACAAAATAAATTCTAACTTAAGTAATTATCTGCTGAAAGAAAATTAATATATAACTAACTAACTAACTAACTAGTAGGTAGACAAGACGAAGATTTCATCTTAAATAGTACGGTCACAGATAACAACTGTCGTAAAAACATAACAATATGAAATGAGTCCAGCCTCGACCTTCCATCAGCTATACGACCGATGACATCACCCGCGCGATACACTCGCTACTATGTAGGTACCTAGAGACCTACTCTACTCGCGAGTGACAGACAGACGGACAAACGACGTGTTCCTCAATGATGTCACCATCTTATTAGGTAATTTGGGTTTAGGACCTCCTGTCGGGTGTAACTTTCGTAAGTACGTACTATCTATATTTCAAAATATAATATTTTTCGTATTAACACAATTTACCGCCAATCGTTTCGTTTTCTTTGAATTATAGGTTTTCTTGTGGAGTAAACTCCAGTGTTGTGAAATTGATGCTTTTACCGGCATCGAAATATCAAGGTCCACAAAAACATGATAAATATCCTATTTTAAATAACTTCAGTAGCTACATAGTAGGTATTTTTGATCTGTAACCTACTGTAAATAAAGATGATCTCAATAATATGACCAATGATGATTCAATCATGGTCATTTCTAATAGATAGTTGTTGTTAAATCATGATTCATTCTGTGATTATGTTTAATTATATGTCAAATAGGTACAGTCGGCTGCATAATTGCAGCCCCTGGTAGAGTTCCAAAAATCACTATTATTGGAATGTTTTCATATATCTAATAATTTTTGTTGTGTCTAGAATCTTGCTTGTGTTGAAAACATTCTTATAACAAACGTTTTGGAGCTCTACGGTGGGTCTGCAATTATGCAGCCGACCGTACTTATGTGTGGGCCATGTCTATAAAATAGTGATAAATCAAGTCTTTAATTACACATTAAATAGCATAAAGTTATAAATGGTAAAAGAAATGATACGTTGGAAATGCACTCAATGGGATATTATGATCCTACTAAGTACATTTTAAACTAGTTTGTCTGCAACGTTGTCCGCTTAGTGTTTGAATCTTTCTTAGTGATTTTAGCCAATCCGTCCATTGGTTTGTATTGATTATGTCGTCAATCAAGACTTTGAATTTTATATATATAGTTGTGAAAGTTTGGGTGAACATTTGTTACTACTACTAGACAGATAGCAATGAAACTCAGTATGTTGATAGGAGGAAACTTCTAATTAATACAGGCTATTTTTTATACAAATACTAGCTGCACTCCGCAGTTTCACCCGCATAATGTTTTCTGCATTTTTTTATTTTTATTTTTCCTTTTTTTTTCCCTGACAATAAGAATTAGCGAAATTGGGCTGCACCAATTCACATCATATTCATGCATGATGCGATGATAATACTAGTTTTGTAAATTTTGCCTTCTATTCTTATCTCTACTAATATTTGGTGCCTATAAATATGAAGCAACTGTCTGTAACATTTTTACACCGAAACGAATTATTTTAATGAGATCGATGGGACCTTCATAGGCTACTTTTGGTCCCATTTAAATCAATCTAGTCTTTATAAATCAATAGATGGGTCATGTATTGACAAACAATAGTTTACTAGAAGATAAAAATGTTTTAACCTTGTGTTATCTATCTATAAGCATTGATTAAACTATACACAAGTGATAACTGTGATAGATTAGACTGAATTATTTGTAGACATTGAAAAATATTTACAATAACACTAAAAACGTAAGGTGTAAGTCTAGAATACATGTCACAAACACTTCAACATGTTTGAGAGACTAGCATGGATTATAGTAAGCTTGCGCCCTTTATTTATCGAATGGATACCTATTTTTGTACAGTGTAGGTTCTAAGGTATGTTTTGTAGCGCGACAAGTTATAAAAACTAGGCGGTCCGTGAGGAGCTATGTGGGACAACCGGCGCCGCGCCCTGCAGCCTGCCCCGCCTCACCAAACACATTTCAATAAACTACTTATAACTTAAACACACTGTCATACGCTAGTAAATACTGCTAAATGTAGTTACACGACACTGGTTGCCGATTTTTTAACACGTCACAAGTTCTTGCGGCGTAAATAATGTGCCTCGAATTTCGAATAGAAAGTTTCCAATAGGTGTTCAATAAGATTTTCTATGTATCTCTTACCTGTTGATCAACAAGATCCCATTAAAGTTCCAGTTGGCGCGGCTCGCGGTGACCTGTATTTTCAACAATAGCCACCGCTTTCGGCACGTAAACACTATGTACGATCACACAAAAGGAAGAACTGGAATCACAACCACGAATCCACCTTAGTTTTGTAAGCACAGTTTCACTACGGCTTCGTACGCGTCCGGAGTGCGTGTTTTTATTTTTATTTTAACTCGTGTACAACTCGACCACGGCAATTTTCATTCATCGCAAAGTGAAATCTTTCGCGACGAGTGGCAGTTGGCGAAGAAACTACGACTACGATAGCGGGCGACAGGGAGCGCGCGCGTCATCCGCCATATTGGAGGATTACGTCATGCGCAGAAAGAGGGGAAAAAATGTTTCAGATAAATAGTTTATAAACCGTATATAACGGATATAAAAACGGGTTTTTAAAACTTTTCATGTATCCGAACGAAGTCATTCGTTCAATTTATGTCAATTAATATATTTTTTATCTATGGTCATCAAAAATCAATACAAAAAATTAAAAATCTTGGTCAATTTGCTGTTTTTCCAATAACTTTACTGTTTTTCTCAATTTTCTTTAGATTCTAGTGTTAAAAAAAATAGTGTAAATTTTAAAGGAATACTTTTGTGAAGCCCCACCGCTCAGTTTCAGCATGCAGGGTAATTTATTTCCTGAAAAGTTCATATTTTCTTTTGTCTTGTAGATGTAAACAATGAATCATACTATTTCACATCATAATACATTTTCTACGCATTCCAGACACAAGACCAGAGCTGTACGAGGAAGTCAAACTCATTAGAAATGGAAGGGAACGAGAAAAGTAAGTGTACAAACTAAATTAAGTACTTTACGGTTGAATCTGCAATGTAAAGTTTACAGCCATATAGGTATCCAATTGGTATATTTTAGTGACTAATTTGGTACTAAAACAGTGAAAATTGGTTGTATAATGGCTAAAATTAGAATAGTTGATTGGTTAACAGAGTATGGTTGCAAATTAAAGTCTAAATTTAGAGATTGTAGCAGGAAAACCAAAACATTTTAATTTGTTACTGTCATTGAATCTATGTATCATCATACCAAGTTTCATCTAAATCGGTTAAGTAGTTTCGGAGCCTTTTCATTACAAACAAAATCTTTACTCATTATAATATTAGTATAGATAATTATATACTTACTGAGCTTTAAAGAATATTCATTAAGTTTCTTGTACTTTTCACATCTGCTAAAATGTTTAAGCTGTACATCATCACTACATAGTATAAAACAAAGTTGCTTTCTCTGTCCCTATATCCCTATGTATGCTTAAATCTTTAAAACTACGCAACGGATTTTAATGCGGTTTTTTTAATAGATAGAGTGTTTCAAGAGGAAGGTTTATATATATAATACATGCATGATATAGCCGTGCGAAGCCGGGACGGGTCGCTAGTTATAATAATAAAATGTTTATTTCAGGCATAAAATCCCATATCACAGTTATTACTTAAGTTATATAAAAACAAAAATCTGTAGTCAGTAATTCTACTAAGACTGGTAACAACTTTCCAGACATACAAACATGGCGGAACTATATGCCGTAGTCAGCACTCTCCAGCACCTAGAGAAGGCCTACATGAGAGACTGTGTCCGTGCCCAGGAGTACACCGCTGCTTGCAGTCGACTGCTCGTGCAGTACAAGGTGGCATTCAAACAGGTGCACGCTGATGAGTTCCCTAATATAGAGGCGTTTGTGGCTAAATATCGGGTAAGTTATTTTTATCTACTAACTGCGCCCTTGCGGTTTCACCCGCGGAAATCCCGATCCCGTGGGAATATCGGGATAAAAAGTAGCCTATGTCTTAATCTAGGTATGTAGCTATCTTCATACCGAGTTTCATTGCAATCAGTCCAGAAGTTTTTGCGTGAAGGAGTAACAAACATACATACAAACTATCACATCATATTATTTAGGACTAGCTGTGCCCTTCAGTTCAGCTTTTCCGCACTCAGGCATAAGTCTGCCCATTGCGCGTGATCTTCGGCTGTTACTCCAGCCAACCCAGCTTCGACCAGAAGCGCAGAATTCTCCTGGGGTCCTCGCACACTTCTTGGAGTGTTGTTGGGTTGCCAAGTATGTCGTCCCTGTATGCAGCCAGGCTCTCGCACTCTAGGATTGCATAGCTGTGTCCTTGCGGTTTGATCCGCGTAAGTCCCGATCACGCGGCAATTACTGGATCAAAATTATCACAGGTGTTTGTCACATATTACTTGGATCACTACTTTTATTGAATTCAATTCAGTTATAGTTTAATGGCCTATTTGCTAAGGTAAATTGTTTACTATTTCCAGTTGGACTGCCCGGCTGCCTTAGAGAGGATACGAGAGAACAAACCTAATCTCATCAAAGACGACAAGGGGAACACAAATAAATATATCGCTGAAATTGTATCTGTAAGCTATTATATTAAATACTTTGATTTATACTGTATTTAAATTGATTTTGAAATGGTTGGCTCCTTGTCATTTTGTTCTGTGATGTCATGTTTTTATGCTTTGACATTCCATGAAGCTATTGAATTTATTTTCACTGAAACGAAAAAAAAAAATACAAAACACAAGCTTGAATACAATGTTAGTGCCATCTCATTTTTAGCCTGCACGCCGAGGTCAAAAAAGCAAGAGAGTTCAAGACCCTGAGATCCTAAAGTCTCCACCCCTATCGGGACGAACATGAAACGGTCCCCCAACTCCGAATACTTGGGAGACTTAAGGGGCGCGTTCGCAGCCGCCGCAGCAGCCCAACCTCACGTTGCCTGAATATTATTGCCTCCGTATTATAATAGGTATGGTGTTAAATAACATTTGTATGTTCCAGTTGTTTATAACCCTAATGGACAAGTTGCGGCTGGAGTTCCGTGCCATGGATCAGATCCAGCCGGAGCTGTCGGACCTCAGGGACACGATGGACCGTCTCGCCATGTTGCCCGACAACTTCGAGGGTAAACTCAAGGTAACATATACTTATAAATCCCACTTTAATTATAATAATATAAAATTCAAAAAATTGCCTGATAATGTCTAAAAACAACACTTTTCTTTACTCCCATTTCCCATACAAACGATTCGTAATAATACCTGAGAGCGGTGTTGGCTTAGTGGTAGATATCTCGACTTTCATTCTGAAGGTCGTTGGTTCGAATCCAGGCCGGCCGTGCACCAATGGATTTTTCTTAAGGAAAATTTATGTGCGCTAATTAACAATGCTCTTACGGTGCGCGGAAAACATCGTGATGAAACCCGCGGCTTAGTTGGCTCCAGAGTATTGACAAGTTCTCTCCTCTGGACATGGTTGACTAAGCTGAGAGGGTAGTAAGTGCTGGGCAAGCCTACTCCATCCTCACACTAAAAAGGACCTAATTAAAAAAGCGTGTTAAAAAGGGTCTAATTGCGGAAAACAGCCCATATACAAGTACAAGTATAATACCTACTTAAAAAACAATTTTAACTTTAATACCATATCATAAAGTTCAAGTTTTAATAGTTTAGAGAGGTTCCGGGAAGGCAAAACAATTGAGTGACGTTGGTATCGTCTATATATTGATGTAAATCGTGTTGTGGTGTTATTAGTTGCCAAACTCCACCTAAATGGCTGAACCGATTTGTATAATTTTTTTATTTATCACTGCATATTATAAAACAAAGTCGCTTTCTCTGTCTCTATATCCCTATGTATGCTTAAATCTTTAAAACTTCGCAACGGATTTTGATGTGGTATTTTTTTAATAGATAGAGTTATTCAAGAGGAAGGTTTATTAGGGATGGGCCGAAATTCGTTTCACATTCGGTTTAACTGAACTTCGGCAGTTTAAAGCGAACTTCGGCATTCGGCCGAAATTCTGCTAAAATGCCGAACATTCGGTACCTATTTTATCATATCCAGAAAAAAAAAATAACTTAGCTATTTTAAATCCTCTATCCTACTAATATTATAAAGCTAAAAGTTTGTGAGTATGTATGTATGTTTGTTACTCAATCATGTAAAAATCTCTAAACCGATTACCATGAACCTTGGTATGTAGATAACTGGAGACCTGGAATAACACATAGGCTACTTTTTATTTCGATTTTTTTAAATTTTAATGCACTTATTTAACAAATAAATCTAAATTCTAATTTCTAAATAAATATCTTAATTTGATTAATTAATTATCGCCATAAATCACTACATAGGAACTTTTAATTTTTCTGAAAGTAGTTTGTTGATTGAAACCGTATTATACCTATTGGTATTTAAAATTTACCTAGGGAAGGTTATGGTGCAAAAACACCAAGGATTCGGCTTTATCAGGCAGGAGTCTGTCGCATTTTTCTTCATACACATTTCCTGCCTCTAAGAAAAGTCGCTCAGAATATACGGAGCTTCCAGGAGGAGATAAAAATATTCGTGCCAAAAACTCATGCAAGGGAACTTATAATAATTCTTGGCCCACCAGCCATATGGACATTGACCTTTTGGCAGCAAAGCCTCATTCAGATATCTATCTAGTTCTGTTGCTATCGGAGTTCTGGTTGCCTCTATATTGGGAAGCTTTGCTGATGCCAGTTCCTCGTAGCAGCTCCAAAACGATTTATGTATGTCTTCGTTAGATTGTGAGAATGACTGTGTGGTCTGGACAACTTCTTCGTCACTACTTGAGCTTTCATTCTCTACGCTTCTTCTACAAAGAAAGATTTTAAACAAACGACCTGTCATTCTCAAGAAAGTGCAGTAAAAATAACCGAAGTTTTTATTTTCACCGAACATTCGGCCGAAGTTCGTATTCGGTTCAAATCACATTCGGCCCATCCCTAGTTTATATTATGTATAATACATTCATAATATAGCCGTGCGAAGCCGGAGCGGGTCGCTAGTATTTTATATGGCAAAACAACATTTGCCGGAACAGTTAGTTTATAATATTAAAGTTAAAGCCGGTTATCTGTAAGTAGTATCTAAGGTGCTATGGTTTTGTTATCCAGGTCCAAGAATGGCTAGAGAAGCTGTCAGAGATGTCAGCATCGGACGAGCTCTCGGAAGGTCAGGTCAGACAGCTCATATTCGATCTGGAGTCCTCGTACGGAGCCTTCAACAAGTTCCTGCATAAGGACTGAACATTCCTCAGTAAGTTCCTTAGTGGTATTTATATGTATAATATGCTGCTTAGTGGATGATTAGTTATATGTGCAGCTTAGTGGATGATTGTATGGGGCCCGCGAAGATCTTTGGGCCCAAGTCAACCTCACCTGCAAGCTGGTGCACCTGCTGAGAAACGGACGAGGCTCTGGCGCTGACTTTTCCTCTCTGGGGTTGGGGGGTCAGACGGCAGTCACTCCCGTAAAAGTCAAAAATAAAGCCGCATCATAATATGAACATCACTCGGATGATGATGCAGCTTAGTGGATGATTAGTTACAATTCCTACTATTCTACTAATATGACGACCTCTGTGCCATAGATGAAGAAGGTAGCGAGTTTGATTCTAGCCGTTGAAAGGGTATTTGTGTACAGATATTTATCTCTGTAAACAAATATTTGTTGTAGTCTGCGAGTTTTTGTATGTATAATAAGTATGTATCCACAAATGAAAAGGTATATAAAGTATTCTATTCGTCGCCGCGTCGTCTGGTCACCATAACACAAGCCTAGTTGCTTAGCTTGGGGTTAGATGGCGTTAAGTGCAAAGTCCTGCAATATTTATATTCACTATCACTACATAGTATAAAATAAAGTCTCTTTTCGCCGTCCCTATGTCCCTATGTATGCTTAGATCATTAAAACTACGCAACGGATTTTGATGCGGTTTTTTTAATAGATAGAGTGATTCAAGAGGAAGGTTTTTAGATATAATACATGCATAATACAGCCGTGCGAAGCTGGGGCGGGTCGCTAGTCTTTAATATAAAAATGAATCGCTAAATGTGTTGCTAAGTGCAAATCTCGAAAACATCTGAACCGATTTCACTGATTCTTTTTTGTTGTGTTTGTTATTATTATTGCCAGGAGAAGATTCTTATGAAAGAAAAAAGTGAGAAAGTTGCGCAGAAAATTATTACGCGGGTGAAACCGCGGAGCGCAGCTAGTTTATCTATAGATATAAAAAACAAAGTCCTGTCTGACTGACTGATAAATCAACGCACGGCTCAAATATAGCTGTTATGACGTAGGCAAAAGCTATTCGTTCATAAAAGCAAGGAATAATTTGTTTCAGATTGTGATGGAGCTCAAGATTCACTTTATCTCATCAATTTTCTCACATATTAAGCGTTATTTAAATATTAAATACATCCCGTGCGTTTTAACTACACATCTTGCTCACAATTAACACTCTGTTGCACTCTTATCCACTGAACAAATACATTTTGTTACATTCAACGGATTTTATATTTCGCTCTAACTAACCCATTAGAGCCATGGATTGGATACTAAGAAACGAAACACGATAGCAACGGAAACAAAAGACGACTTAAAATTAAACAAAAACGTTTGAAACAGAAACAAAACACGATTAAAACGGAAACAAAACACGATCGAAATATAAATAAAAAGCGATCAAAAACAAAAAGCAATAGAGGCAGTAACAAAAGACAAACGTAACTAAACAAAAGAGGACCGGAACGGAAACAAGACGATCGAAAAGGAAACAAAGCGTCACCTCCGTATTAAACAAATGTATGAGAAATAGAGGCGCGCACGTCGCATAATATGTCGAAAGATGCGATACATCGATACTAATGCTCTGGCTCGTGATTGGTCAAATCAAGGTGACCGCGTCCCGTCTCACTCGCGTCATGCGCCGCACTGATTCGTATAAAGCTACTTGTTTCGATTGGTTTTGTTAATTATTCATGTGCGAGTGAACCGTCATCAATGTGCCGCGATGTCAATTGGCGACTTGTGACGTGCGATTTGCAATCGTCGCGCACAAAGTCGTAATGTCTAGTTAAATCGCACGAGATGTACCATATTACCTACCCAGCCTGTTTTATATATATTAATGTTTATATTATTAAACACTGTTACATACTAGTCTAATCTTTTATTAATCCTTAACGCTAAAGAGGGGTGTCAAGTTAAAGATATACTTTATTAAATAACAAAATAAGTGAGCCTAGAATTTAGCCAAAAATGAGAAAGATAGAAATAAAATTTTATTTTCTGAACACAAAAAATAGACACAAAAAAAAGCGCAAGAAAAAAAGTAAAATGAGTAAGTGAAAATGAGATATAATATGATCCTCATGACGTAAGATAAGGTATTTTACGAATTAACTGCAGCTGCGTCCTATTCGATTTGTTTTCCTATTGTTAACTTTAGCCACTTGGTATTTTGATTAGAGAAGTTTTATGATTATTGCAAAAGTTATTGTAATGTATTGATAATTAATTAAGTTTTAGATTGTTTAGAAACAATGTGGTTTTGTGCTCGGTTCTGTGATATTTTGATTGTATTTCTGGCAACTTTATATTTGAGAGAAGTATGTTTAGTTTTAATCACTATCACTATCATCACTACAAGTAGGTATAAAACAAAGTCGCTTTCTCTTTCTTTATGTCCCTATATCCCTATGTATGCTTAAATCTTTAAAACTACGCAACGGATTTTGATGCGGTTTTTCTAATAGATAGAGTGATTCAAGAGGAAGGTTTATATGTATAATATTTACATAATATAGCCGTGCGAAGCCGGGGCGGGTCGCTAGTATTTTATAAAACTAAGTCCTTCACCGCGTTTGTCTGTCTCAAAAAACTCAAAAACGACTGCACCGATTTTCATGCTGTTTTCAACAATGGATAGAGTGGTGGTAGATCTCTACAAAGCAAGTGACGATGCTGTAGGTGTGGCAACGTATTGGACTGGATTTGGCATGTAAATAATTTTAGTAATAAAAAAAAATACAAAATTATAAAATGTATATAAACGAAATACAAAAATATAAAAAACTGAAATAAATTTAAAAAATAAATTATAACACTCGGAATCGACACGCAAAGAAGAAGAAGAGTGGTGACAGGTTTTGATCCTAAGTGGTGGTAGCAAACGCAAAACAACATCCAAGCCTACCAGAATTTAATAACATTGATTTATCATCTCCCAATAAAAGTATAGAGGAAAAGCGCAGTCGTTTGCTTTTAACAAATGCTGAAAAAGATTTTTTCATTCATCATCTATACTTATATGATAAACCTGTTTGTTTGTTTGTTTGAAAGCGCTAATCTCAGGCGAACTACTGGTTCGAATTTAAAAATTATTTTTGTGTTGGATAGTCCATTTATCGAGGAATTTGAAATTTTTCATTTTGAAATTCCCACAGGATCGGGACTTACGCGGGTGAAACCGCGAAACGCAGCTAGTAACTTATAGATTTTAAGTATTAAATGTGTTAAAATATTTTTTGGGTACTTTTTTCTTCCGAATATTACGCAATATTCGGCCGAATAGCTACCGAATATCCGTGTCATCTCTAATCTAAACCCAATGTAACGTATAGTGTACAGAATCCGATGTATTCCAAACGATAGACAGCAAGTACCAGCTCGTCTCCGAGGCGTACACCATCGCCAAGAATCTCTTCGACCAAGGACGATCTAACTATGTCGCTTTTAAGGGCAGGGCGCTTCAAACTTTAGGTAAGCATTTCACTTTACTTTTTAACTTTTTGGAGTTCTATTCGTTTTAAATGCTAAAATCTTTCTTTGTATAAACACTAGCTTTTGTTCGCGACTTCGTCCGCGTAGAAGTCGAAAATGGTTAAAATAGGATTGGAAAATGGTTCTTTTTCACCCCCTTAGGAGTAGAATTTCGGAAAATCCTTTCTTATCGGATGCCTACGTCGTCGTACATAGAACACACCCTCCAAGTTTCAGGTCTCTACGATCAGCGGTTTAGGCTGTGCGTTGATCCGTCAGTCAGTCATTTAGGACATTTTATATGTATAGATGAATCCCTATTTTCTTTGGTCATGACATCACGCGTGAAGGGCTGGACCGATTTCGCCTTTTTGTTGTCTTTGTTATCGTCAGGTTTTTTGAAAGAAAAAATTAAGAAAATTGTGTAGAAAATAATTACGCGAGTGAAAAGCCGGGGCGCAGTATTAAAATATATAATGATTATTTTTTTGCAAAAATAAAAGGTTCGATTCCTGGCTAGGGTAATGAATTATTCAAAAATCTAATGATGCAGTTTTAGTTTTCGTCAAAATCGGGCACGCAACTCCTTTCAGCATTTTTCGCTATCTCTTATAGTTTAGGATATAGCCCTGAAGGCCCTCATAAAAAAATCACCCTGTATTCTTACTTATAACTGGTGGCCATAATACTTGAGGCTAGATGTCCTGCAATATTTTTCGCGTATTTTTTGAAGTGAAAACTTCTTATGGCGCGTTGGGCACTTTTGTGGGTGAGCATTTTCAACCGTTCTCGCGACAGATTTTGACGCGACAGATGAGATTTTATTTGTGTTAGTCTTTTTGTTTAACTTATACTGCCATCTATTACACAAATTGAGAAACTTAGTTTCTAGAAAGACCGCTATTCGAATGTAGATGGCGCTGATTTAAACTTTCTACTGCCATCTAGCGAATAAAAAATAAACTATATTTGTTTAAGTGAGTGCTAATAGATGGCAGTAGCAGATCGTTTCAAGAAATATTCTATGAGAAATAACAAGTTTATTGTTTTCACTTCTGCCTGCACTCCCGGAGTGCGCTGTTTTTTTTTTTATATTTCGTTTTTTATGTAAGTTCCAGGCTATAAGTTTGTCTGTCTTTCTGTCTATGTTTGTCATTAGATCATGCAAAATACTACAATCAAATGTTTAATGAGTGTCTTTAAATCTGTGAGACACCAGCAAAAACCAAATATAATGAATGTAACGTTGTAATTTGTAACGGATGTTGCTAATCCAACCAAGTTCTAATCCAAGTTTATTCACAGTATAGAAATATGTAGCTTCTCATATAAATACAAAATATTTATTAAAGGTGCATTAAGATGCACCTTTAATAAATATTTTGTATTTATATGGTTACTAGCTAAGCCTTACGGTTTCACCCGCGTAAGTCCCGATCCCTTGCAAATATCAGGATAAAAAGTTGCCTATATCTTAATCCGGGTCTCTAGCTATTTATTCACCGAGTTTAATCGCAATCAGTCCAGTAGCTAATTTTTGTGTGAAGGAGTAACAAACATAAAATATACACTCAAACTTTACCATTTAGGCCCAGCGCACACCGTTGGAGGCGCGACGCGGACGGAGCGCATTTGAAGACAACAATTTAATATAAACCTTAACTACCTTGACATACGGTCAATATTAGAATAAATTCACATGCGGTAGTCGGAGCGCCCTCAAGTTACTACAAGAGCATGCACGCATTCTAATATTGACCGTATGTCAAGGAACTTAAGGTTTATATTAAATTGTTGTAGTGAGATTGCATTAAATAAGAACTCTTCAGTTTAAACAAGACGTATTTACGTATCTACTGCAGCTGTGTCCTCGATACACGTAACCCGTTGTTTTCCAGATACATTCCTTGATCTGGTACACATTATGAACGAGGAGATGACGCGGGAGTTGAAGAGCGCCGTCATTAAGTATTATAAAATCAAATACTTTCATGATTTCACTAATTATATGATCAGTATGGATGAGGTGAGTCCTACTCGATTACTGCGCTTCGCTGTTTCACCCGCTTAACTCCCGATCCCGTGGGAATATCGGGATAAAAAATACCCTATGTTACTGTCAATGAAATAATGTATCCTCATACTAAGTTTCATCTAAATCGGTCCTGTAGCTTCGGAGCGTTTTCATTACAAACAATACAAATCGTTCCTCTCTAAATAAATAACATTTTTGTGATTGAATTACAACGCACAGACAAAACCACTGGGTTTAGATTATTAGTTTTTAGGGTTCCGTACCCAAAGGGTAAAAACGGGACCCTTTTACTAAGACTCCACTCTGTCTGTCTGTCAACAGGCTATCTCATGAACTGTGATAGCTAGACAGTTGAAATTTTCACACATGATTTATTTCTGTTGCCGCTATAACAAATATTAAAATCAGAATTTAATGGTACGGAACCCTTTCCGCGCGAGTCCGACTCGCACCTTTCCGGGTTTCTGTTCCACTGCCGTCTTCCTTCACAAGTAACCACTCTGCTTTCTCCCAAAAAGGAGGAATTTTCCGCAGATAATAAAATGCAAAGTACCAGGCGCCTATGAATCATCAGCAAGCTAATTCACAAACCATCGGACGACTACCGAAACAAATAAAACTAAAAAGACAAAGATGGCAACAAGTTAAAAGTCACGGGAATGAAAGAGCAGCAAATTTTTTTTTCGTTTCGGTTGCCTTCCGCCCGAACGGTTTGTGAATTAAACTGCTGAAACTCTTACCGTTCACATTATTTTGTACACCAGATGGTAGAAATAGTAGACCACTGTCTCGCGGACCCAATCGAGAAGGTCGGTCAGATCCGGGAACAATTCCAAGGTGTCATCAACAATTTCGAAGATGTTCGCAACTTCGACACAGTGGCTAAATGTCACAAGGAGTTACCGGACGAGGTGGCCGCTGCACATTGTATACTGCATCAGGCTGTGCTGTACGTTCATATGATTCTTCTTCTTCTTAATTAATGGCTTCTGCACGCCAAAAAGCCGCAATTTAGCCAAATACTGGAAATGGTGTAAGACTATGTTATCTACTTTGGCGCTACAAAAAAAACTTCATTTTTTTTATAAACAGAACCGGATGCAACTGTTTTTTTTTTATTTCCGACATTGTATAGTTTGCGCATAGAGCCAGTGTCAATTATGATAAAAATATTTTATGAATATGTGGGAACAATAAGGGATTATTCTCATTAGACCGGGCCGTGTCCGGGGCGTGCCGCATCCGTGGCCCGGACGGGGCAAGGGATTATTCTCATTAGACCGGGCCCGGACGGGGCACGGATTTGAAACGTTACATACATTTTATATGAAGCAATTTATATTACACAGTGATTAATCCGTGTCCCGTACGGGCCCGTTTAACACACGGTGTAATATAAATACTACAACACGGGCGAGCTCCGGCCCGTTTCCGCCCCGGCCTCGGCACGCTCCGGACACGGCCCAGTCTAATGAGAATAATCCCTAACTGCTCTCGTAATTATTTTAGTTTTTTCACAATACAATTTTTCTCAAAACTCTATTCTCGAAGATACCGTGTTCTAATTACGAGGGCAGAATAGGATTCCATGCGGTCTAATAAAGTAGGTATACAACTAAAATAGACTATTGTATTCTAGCTTCAACGAAACAATGCAAGAGAGTTTAGTAACAATAGTTAAAGTAAAAACCCGGCAACATGCACAGGACATGAACAGTTCCCTCTACTCGGTCCAAGAATGCATCAACGATTTCGTGCCCATGTTCTTTGAGACCCTTCTACTAGATGCATACACGGGACACTGCGGATACCTAAAGGTAGTGAACGCGTCTATTGATGACATTTTGAGTGACAGATGTGGAGGGAATGATACACAATTTCCGGATAAATGGATTCCATTTGTTAAGATCTTAAGGGAAAGGTAAATATTCCATTGGAGGGTTCTTACTTTAAGGTTATCTTTTTTATCTTTTCTTTAACAAATCATTTTTTTATTTTAGGAAGCTAAAATGGCCGAAACAAATGTCTCTGGACCCATTATTTTTAACTCTGTTAGCTGGGAATCTTTCATCTCTGGATATAATAAAAACACTTTCTGTTTTTTGTGTGTTCTTTATTATGATTTCCTCCTCAAACTTGATAGTGTTAACTGGGTTTGGACGATCGAAAAAAAAAGACGATTACAAAAATTAAAAACGATCGAATATAGGTACCTACCTGCTCTCTCTACCTGTATAATCTAATAACCTATCCGTCTTAAAAGGTACGTACGCCCAGTAGCGAGCGACCCGGGCGCTACCATTAAGAGGGCGGCAAAAACTTTTAGGAATTGTTTTATCATCTGTATTTTTTAAATGTCAATGTCACGTCTGTCAAAATGTTTCAAAATGTTGCTAGCTTACAAATATTAGTACAAAACTTTATTACGTTTTTAACCGACTTCAAAAAAAAAGGAGGAGGTTCTCAATTCGGTTGTATGTATTTTTTGACGTGATAACGTTTTATAAATTGGTGAACACCTGCAATCTCAAAAAAGTGTGACGTCGTTACTGGAACGCCTCATGTTATTGACAAGGTAACTATAGCAACGTTTTATCGTTGCCATGGTTACCATCAATGTTTTCTTATGACGTTATCACGTAAAATTATTGTCCGGAAACAGACTTTACAGACAAACATTTTTTTTACATACCTAATATATATCCATGTTTTTGTAAATAAATATTTCATACAAGACAATGATGATAAAAATTAGATGAACTCTATTTTATTTAAGTTATACTTCTCTAAAGGCGGAGGGTAAACCTGCGAGCGAGGCGATAGTCCTCGTAGATATACAAATACCCTTTCGATGTTTTTTTAGAACTCTACGGTGGGACTGTACCTACTAAAACTTGGTCCTTTTTTTTAAGTGATAAACGTCTTATAAGTGGAAATGGAATGGAGTGGAATAAAATGGAATGGAATTAAATAAAATGAAATGGAATGTAAGAAAATGAACCCGCACACATTTTTCTATTCTTTATATAATTTATCAAATACTGTTTATAAATACATTCAAAAGGACAAAACCAATTAGTCCATAATTTTGTACTAAAAATAGTTATTGTGCTGGCCACCCACATTAATCATTACAAACGCGCGGCGGGCGGTGGGTGTTTGATATTGCTTTGTTTCCAAAATAGGTATTAAAATTAAATAAATTCTACTCAATTTCATGAGTTGCTTTAACTCAAGATGTCTACAGCAGTTATCGAACCGCTACAGAATGGTGGTTCCTACGACGAGGCAGACCGAATGCCGGATAAAATCCATATATCGAGGCGGGACATATTTATGTATTTAGTAGCGATCGGTGGTCATCTCGTGGATATCGGAATCGATGTAAATGTAGCTGTGAGGTATTATAGAGAAGGTGAGATGGAGGCTTTCGGCTGGACGCTGGCCTTCATACTGGTTCCTGCGTTCATAAACACTGCTGTTTCCATACGTATGTAAGTTGTATTTTCCTTATTATTTGCATATTTACGAGGCTAGCACACTTACCGCGGTGTCATCTGCACACATCCCGGTCCCATAGACATCAGAATCTTATAAAGTAATGCTATTGACATTGCTTTTACATTGAAAGAATACAATAAACCTTACAGCTGAGCAGTGGCATAACTATACTGTTCGAGGCCCGTGGCAAATTTATTGGATGCCTCCCCCCATTATAAAGAAGCTGAATCAAAAATACCTAGTATCTTTTACTTAATAATACTTATGCACTAAAAAGTAAAAAAAATGTTTTTGATCAGAAATGTTGGCTCAAAAAACTTTATGCAACTAGGTAACTTCAATAAAAGACAAAACTATTTTCTTTACTAAATGTGTAATAGTATATTTTGGGATTCTCCTCTGACCGGGTGCCCCTTCCGGCTGGGGGCCCATGGCATTTTGCTGACTTGTCACCCTGTAGTTACGCCACTCCAGCTGAGTTTGATGTATTGACTAGTTCTTCTCTCTGGAAACAGTCTATCGACTAACCTGTGAGGGGTGATATAGGTTCTGGGCAAGCCTTCTTCAAATCCAAATTCAAAAATGTTTATTCATTTGGATGCTTAATACATTTGTTTAATGATCACATTGAAAAGCCTTAAAAACTAAGTTAGGATGTGTGCCTTCGGAACGTGCCCACCAATCAATATTATAAATATTTGAAAGTATTATTTGGAATGGAGCAACTAAAGTCACATTCATGGGTTCTTATCATTAAGGTAAGACAAAGTATCATAGTACGATTAATGCTTTATAAAAGTTTTGAACCTGTTAATGGACATGTCATATACATCTTTAGGCACATATGTACTATTAAATGACCTGTTTTTTCTGGATGCTTCATCTTATACATGGTCGTTGCAGGTGCATAAATCACCAAGAGATGTCACAATAATGACTAATTATCTAATTGATATTGTTCAGGTACGCTATTGACAAGCCTAAAGACAATGACACACTGAGCAACCACTTTACACGAAGGAAGTGGGTCCGTGTGTTCATACTAGTGCTGCAAATGGCACCAATACTCCGTTTCATTGATGCTCTCATGTAAGTTTACAGAAGTTAATAATTTTATACTAAAATATAGTCATCGCTAACTTAGTTAACATATTCAGGTACAAATAAATAAATAAATATTGCAAGACATTCTACACATCGCCATCTAGGCCCAAGCTAAGTAACTAGACTTGTGTTATGGGTTATGGGCTAGACAATGGCTATACTGCTTATATACTTTACTTTTGTAAATATATACTTTTACTAGCGACCCGCCCCGGCTTCGCACGGCTATATCATGCATGTATTATACATATATAAACCTTCATCTTGAATCACTCTATCTACTAAAAAAACCGCATCAAAATCCGTTGCGTAGTTTAAAAGATTTAAGCATACTAGGGATATAGGGACAGAGAAAGCGACTTTGTTTTATACTATGTAGTGTTAATATATAGAAACAACCAGACTACAGAAAAATATCTAAGCATAAATTCTTGTCTGTGGTGGAATGGAACCTGCAACCCTGTGTTTAGCAGTCCAGCATGGTGACCATTGTGCCAACTGGGTCATTAAAATGAGAGTAAAGAGTCTAGAATTTTTTTTTTTATCAATATTGATTCCAATAAGTACCTAATAGGATGTACATAATTTGATCTTGTGTCATTTTAAAGGAGGACATTTTGCTTTAGGTCCTTTTGATTGTAAGGATCACATCACCATTATTGAGGGAAAATTAATTGGAAAATCCTAATAATTTTTGTATGGTTTTAAGTAGTACTTATTGTATTCTAGGTAATTACTTAATACTTAATTCTTTAATATCAAAGAAATAATCATTGGAACTTGTGCCTCCCTCTTCAACTTCTTCTTAAGACTTTTTTAAGCTATTGCATAGCTTTTATCGCGGGCTGTGAGCGCGGCGACCGAATCAAGAAATTCCGTATCGAAAATAAAACCTAACAGCCCTGTACCACCGTAGTCGTACGACTGTATGAAGCTCGCATGATGCAATAGCTTTACCGCGGTTTCTTTTTAGCTCTTTCTAAATTTCTCTTAAACTTGTAACGGAACCTTCCGTCATCTCTACTCATGTGCTTCCGTTTCGTTACAAACTCAATCCTAACTAATATTATAAATGCAAGAGTTTGATGATCTCACAGTCAACCTGCTAGACCTTTTTTTGATGAAAATATGTACAAGAGTGGTTCTTAGTGTGGCGAAGACATCACCTACTTTTTATGCAGGTAAAACCTTGACGTGCAGCTTGTATATAAATAAAATAGAGTTTAATGATATTTCTTTATAATTAATTTTGCTTGGTAATTAATTTTTGCTTGGTTAGCAGCATAAAAGATAAGCAGATTTTAGGCAAAGGACTTTTTTATGCAGGCAAAATTGCGGGACACCACTATTAGGCAAATAATCTATACTTATATTATAAAGCTGAAGAGTATGTTTGTTTGTTTGAACGCGCTAATCTCAGGAACTACTGGCTCGAATTGAAAAATGATTTTTGTGTTGGATAATCCATTTATCGAGGAAGGATACTTTTTATTTTGATATTCCCACGGGATCGGGACCGACGCAGGTGAAACCGCTAGGCGCACCTAGTATGAAGATAAAAATAACAATTCTTCAAATGTGACATTTCCTTATCCAAAAAGATTTTATCTTTTGTATTTCTTTATAATTCAGTTATATCAAAAATGATAAGGAATAAGAAGAATTCTGCTTTGTTAAAAGGCAATGCTATTTTCCAGTGAGTGATGATTACACACTGTTAATCTGTCATCCGGTCATCCAAACAGCCAGTTATTATAGTAAACAAGTACCTACTGATTTCTCGCCCAGCCTTCGTCAAGTTAAAGAGCTTGAAATCAAATTGTATCGTCTCGTCACAGAGTCTATTATTACACAAATATACAAAGATAGGCGTGATAAACATAACTCTTCCTTGCAGTCGGGTAAAAACATGGTTCGTAAGTGATGTGTTTTGTCCGTACGACTATTCATTCGTGGTTATAGCACATTAAAGGTACCCCTACTCCAAGCACACAACACAAGAGTAATTTGACCAAACAAGCGACGCGACGTTAGCATATTTGTTGTGCAGAACTATGTCTGGCCCTGCACAACGCTCTTTTTCAGCCTCCTCTCCTCTAGTAATTCTTCCACCAAGTGTCCCTAAAACATTTACAGAAACTTGTAAGTACGTATAGTTTAAAACGACGTTTTCAGTTACGCAGTAAAATCCCGCCGCGCGGAGAAATCAGGCGACGCGAAGCTCCAGCGCGAGTATTACGGTCGTATGTTGGAAGAGGACGCGGATGCCGCACTGCTGCGCGTCTTCGAGTGTTTCCTGGAGTCGGCGCCGCAACAGGTGTTGCAGACTACGTTGTTACTGAAACATGCTGACAAGTTCGCAGGTCAGTAACGGTAACTTTAGTACGGGACCAGTGGTAGCAGTAGCAGTGTTCTTTTCTGATTTCTATTTCCCTTTCAGAATCCACTTCCCGTCTGTCACCAGGCTGTATCTCATGAACAGTGATAGCTAGACAGTTGAAATTTTCACAGATGATGTATTTCTGTTGCCGTCATAACAACAAATAATAAAAACAGAGTATAATAGTACGGAACCATTCGTGCGTGAGTCCGACTTGCACTTAAAACTTATAGAACCACTGGATTGATTTTAAAAATTATTTTACCAATAGAAAGCTACATTTATATTATCTTCTAGCTAGGCGAAGGATTAAGGTGGACGCAGACTGATCAGAGCCGAAAGAATCGAATTTTTGCCGCCCACGGGAAAAGGTACCATATATTAATACAGATAAGGTCCATTTATTTTTCATTTATATTTTTTATATTTCGACTCTGATGATGTCATCGGAAATATTAATAAGGTACCTTATCTCTATTATTTTAAGGTACCTTTTCCCGTGGACGGCAAAAATTCGATTCGTTCGGCTCTGATCAATCTGCGTCCACCTTTATAGTCCTTCGAATCCGAACTCTTTGGTTCTTCGAGCCGGAACATTCAGGTCCTTCGAGCCGGATAAAATCCACAAATTTTAACGTTGCAGTCCATCAATCGCTGTCCATAACCTCATCGGTGGTAAGTCTCGGATGGTGCCTCGGAGCGTACCAGCGAGCGATACGGTTCGCCCAGGACAAGGACAACATGAGCTGGACCGGCACCATCATGCAGACAACTTACCATTTTCTGATTACATGTTAGTATATATTTTTACATACGAAAATTCATTGTGGTAAGATAAATGGTAACTTGTAACTGCCTTTTATTCCGAATCTTGACTTACGCAAGTTAAGTCATGGGTTGCAGTTGCAGCTAGAATCAAATAAAAAATGAAGTTATAATTGGAATTTTCTGCCCTAAATTTGTTAAATATATTAAGATATTTCTTTATCTTTATAACTGAGAAACTAGTTAATAACTTCTAATAGAAATCATATGAATCTTTTTAAGCAGTAGAACTGAAACAGTTAAGATATTTTTAATATTTCCTTTGTTACAGTAAGCCGTATTACATCAATATCAATAATAGCATACTTGTTCCCTTACTGGACGCTCCTCGCTTGCGGCATCCACATACTTGTCCTGGCCACCCTGATCCAGCTGTTCGATCCATCACCGTTCTGCGCAAACAACAAACTGGCAGACATTGCCTTTTCATTTGCACTCGGAGCTGTTTATCTGTTCACTTATATATTGCCAGTTGAAGGAAGAACGAGGTATAGGTACTCAATGTATTATACATTATGTTTTCTTGAGAATTTTGCTTGTGGAACGATATGGTTGTTATATGCCACCGAAAGTGTTCGGTCTTCTGTGTTATTTTACCCGCTCACAGTGCTAACTATTCTACCATTTTTGGTAGGAATCGTGCTTATGATTTTGTATTATTTGTGTTGCCATCCTAAATTGAAGGTTGAGCATTGTCATGTGGTTTATCAAAAAGGTGATGGTGGTAGTTGTGTTGCCAGTTAAAAAGTAATATTTACTTGCCAGTTTAATACCAGAAATACCTAAGAATATTGAATTTATTTTAAATTAGTAACAGTGCCTGTTGGATAATATTTTATTACAGTAATATTGGTGCCTTATATACTTAAGTTAAAGTCAGTCATGTTTTTTCTTTATATAATATTAATAATTTAGTTTCATGGAACTGGATTCCTAATGATATTTTTAGACAATTTTATCTAATTATATCATAATAAGTAAAAATAATAACGTATTAAGTAATATCATGACAAGACTGCATTTTATTAAAATACTAACTAATTAAATAAGAAATAATAAAAATTAAACTATCTATTCAAAATTTAAAGTTACCAGGGTTTTATCTAAAGTTATTCCATGACAAAATTGCATTTATGTTTTTTTAATAAGCTGGTTTTTTTAAACTACTTATATTGTGATGTAATAATATCAGTTTGAGATTAATTGTCAATCTGTACTTAAGTAATTCTTAATTCACTTGAGGCTCACGTATTTTGCCAATTGGCCAAATGTAGCATAATATTATAGATAAAGTACGTAGGTATTATGTAAGTTTTATATTTTTATACTCCTAAATATACAGTAATTCTTTGTAAATGTTGGAATAAACTTTTTTATTTAAACATGTTTTTCTTTTAATATTTCATATTGTTTGTTATGGAGAAAGCCTATTGCAGGATGTTGTACACAGCGCCATCTAGCCCTAAGCTAAGCAACTAGGCTTGTTATCGTAGCCAGACAACGGATACAATAGTTGAGTTAGATACTTTCTATAGAAACACAAAGGACCAATACTCCTAAAATTAAAAGTTTCAAATATATTTTAAACATTTTATTCTACTTTAAACTACCAAATAAACGGCGCCCTCTCCCTCAGTATCCTTAAACCGAACTTATTCCACTCGCTCTGGTTGATCCACAACTCGATGGCGGATTCCAAACAGGACATCACCGCAGCACCCTTCCATACAGTGCTCGCTGGGTCGATGTCCTTCGGAGACGTAACTATCTCTAACTGCTCAGTCTTATAAGTAAAAGGTATTTGTAAAGCTAGTCTGTTTTGAAGCCACAGGTAGAGTCCGTGGATTTTAACTCCACCTCCGACTATTAAAATATTTGAGTACATTTTCCGTTTAAGTTCTTCATTGGGACTTTGGTCGATGCTCTGTAGTATAGCAGCGTCTAAAGCGAGCACTTGTCCCGGAGCTAGTGTTACGAGATCCCCCGGCCCCACTTCTAACGTATCTACAACTATATCTTCATCTGGATTTGTTTGAGGTTGGGTTTCATTAGTATTCTCCAGTTGTTGACTCTCATTAGCAGTCGTATCAACTGCTTCACGTTTGCGTCCAGTTTCTCGAAGGAATTCTGCATCGAAAGGGTCCTCGGGATCGCTCGGCTGTCTACTCTGAGTTTTTGTTGTCTTAGGACCTGTTATTTTTAGTAAATCTGTGTAGAACATTGCCAGCGGCGAGATGATACATTCGTCGCCGACTTGTAGAGTGTATTTGTTGACGATATCGCCAGGATGGTCTACTAAGAATGACTTCTCCTGTGGCCCGCACACATCTAAGTTGACATGACAGAAGTTTTCGTACAAAGTCCTCATAAGAATGACATCACGGGGAACATTTTCATTCCAATTCTTGTATGGAAATGCACTTTTGTGAAACATCCAGGATAGAGCTTGGCAGACATCACCGGCTCCGTAATCCATGCGTAATCGAGTTGTCTTGTGAGATATACCATCTTCAACACAAGATATAGCAGTCTTTTGGTCTCCAATGTCTACAACACAGGCAGAACCGATCCCAGCCCCGAAGGTAGCACCGACACTCTCCTGAACAAGGAAACAGCTTCCGAAACCTAATTCTCTCAATAACAAGGACATCAGGTACTTGAGATGACTTCTAGAGTAGAGATCTGGTATTAACAACACACAGCGATACTTTACTAGCTCTATTAGAGGTATACCCAGTTTATATTCAATGATGGAGCTCCATATTGTGTACAAGTCGTTTAAAACTGAGGATATTGAGCCACCAACTTCAGAGTGAATGTTAAAGTCGCCGCGGCGATATGGGAAATGTATGTTGTAGGGTAGTTCGGGGTCGATGTCGAGGACCAGGTCACCTATGACGATGTCGCACTGCACTTGCGGCCAGGGCTCTCCGTCGCTCACCGTCTCTGGCAACGATCGTCGGTTGAACGCCGCGATCTGTTGCGGTGGCGTCGCGTACCGCCGCGCCCCGTTCGACTGCACACAAGACTGCAGCGTATGCGATATTTGAAGCCGACATTCCTCGAGTTCTTCTATTAATTCTTTAGTTTTCGGAACGCTAGGCGGCACGAAAGGGTCGCGGTATATTTTACCGCCGTGTCGACGTTTCCTCGCTATGCAGTGCAGTTGTTTCACTGGGAGGAGATCCGAGGCTCTTCCTATTCTAATGTGCATGGATCCAGGGTGAATAACTATTATTCTATTTGAAGGAAACTGCTGGAATTGTTCTGGTCCGGGATCGTAAGCTTGAGTGCTCATTTTTTCGTTTTATTAGTAGGTAATTTAAAGATGCAAGTGTTGATTTAGAGTAAATAGATGTCTTTTATTATGAAGATAAGTTACATGCAGCACTTTTAATTGCCATTTAATCAATAAAATAGGTTTTAGCCAACCTCCCTGATTCAAATAATGTTTTGACATGGTTTTGACTTTGACAGCTGCTCTGCACAGCATATAACAGGGTAAAAATATTTGTATAGTTTGTAAAACCGGTATTAGAGCTGATTTTATAGCGGTTCGCCTAAGGTCCACCCTAAACATTTGCATCATTTTACAGAATCATTCGTTCAATAAAAAAAAGGATCTGTCAATGTCAAAACATTAATTAAGTCAAAAATGTCATATCTATTATCTCGAACGTCAAGGTTGCTTCGGTGGAGGAACGTAAATTCAGAAAAATAAACATTTTTCATGAATATTCTCTAGTTTTCCCGTAAACAACTTCGAAATGGTGTCGAGGAGTTTAACTGAAGTGTTTGTGTTAATGCGCAACAATGCGATACACAGCCGGCAGATATTTTCAGAGCAGGTAAATTCTATGTTTAGATGTTTTATTGATTTGGGCATTTCATCCAGTTTACGGCAGTATGATGCAATGTATCTAGTACAAAGCCTATTACAAAGACCTACAATCTTTAAACTAGGCTCTGAAACCACAGGATTCAATAGAAATATACCAAAACCTATAATCATGTTCATGGTAGCCAATAACTTTGACCAAATATAAAGCGTTTAAATTAAGGCTTATTAGGCAAATAATATTTTTGAAAACACTTTCTTATACTTTAATTACTTATAATTTTCACGATACCTTCCCATTCTTATTAGGAAATGTTTAAAAATATGTCACATCTTTTTTGATATACCTATACCTTTTTTCCTTTTTGTTTTAGCCTACTTTTATGGGACAGGTATGTTTATTTCTTCTTTGCCTTCTCTACACACTTCCAGACTTGACACTGAACTGAACACACTATTTATTAAAACACAAACCAACAATTTAAAGCTGAAAACCTACAAGGGTACAAATAGGACACTGTTTAATTTTTTAACCGACTTCAAAAAAAGGAGGAGGTTCTCAATTCGGTTGTATGTTTTTTTGATGTAAAACATCTATAGCCACACGTAAAACCGATTTCTGGCGTGGCGACGCATGCCGCTATATGATGGTATATATGGATTATTGACATCTGAATAAATGAATTTTAATTTAATTTATATATACAGTCTATATGCAGTAGTGTGTACGGTGTACACACCGTAATCGATTGTGCGATTCTATCACAATCTGTTCTTTTCTGCATATTACTTTTACAAAATAATGTCGATGTTTCACATCTGCCAGGCGTCCCGTGACGGCTCACATTTTTTTATGTATGTTCGTGCATATCTTCTTTGTTTTTTTAATATAGCATTTGCGCTCTAAGATGTAGCAGGCTCTCCCAGAAGACACCAATTCACTCGCAACTTAAAAACCCCCAAATTGTACACGTCAGAAAAGGCAGATGCAGGCAACTGATTCCATTCCCATGCAGCTTAGAGATAAACTAGCTTTAAAGTAACTTGAAACCTGCAAACATGATATACTAAAATCGTTCATCCTACCACTACATCATAATCATCACAAAACCACAAATACAACATATGAAATGGCTAACAACATTCGTTTCAGGACAATGACACAGAACGCGTGCGCCTCATGCGTCGCTCGTCCCGCGACGTCGAGATGGGTTTCGAGTCCCGTGACGTCACGCCGCCGCCCTGGCTCGACACACTCGAGGAGGCTCACTATGTTATATCCAGGTTTGTAAATACACTACACTTTTACTAATCAAAGAGGCATCACTCCTCCCTCACACCTATTTTAGCTACGCTCTGCGGTTTCACTCCCTTAATATTTTTCTACGGAAATGTAATCTTATTTTTTTAACCGACTTCAAAATTCGGTTGTATGTATTTTTTTTGGAAGTTTAATATGGGTTTTGTAGCCAAATAAATGATAAATGATTTATTTATAAGACTACCAACTTGTACCCAACAGACTCCGCAGTAAACTCTCAGAGCTCCAGTCCCAACAAGAGAAGCAGATCCGCCGGCCAGCCCTCGACGACAACAGTGGCGAGGCGCGAGCCGTCTCCCGTCTCGCCAACGACGTCGGGAAACTGTTCACACATGCACACTCGCACTGCGCCGCAATACGGAGACATGTACCACATGGTAATATATTACTTACGACCCGCCCCGGCTTCGCACGGCTGTATTATGCATGTATTATATCTAAAAACCTTCCACTTTAATCACTCTATCTATAAAAAAATGCCGCATCAAAATCCGTTGCGTAGTTTTAAAGATCTAAGCATACATAGGGACATAGGGTGATAGTGATAAGATAATGAAAAAAACCAAGACATATGGGCATAGTCATGGCAGTTATAGATTTACTTTGTGCAATTTATTATTTGTGCCAGTGTCATTATCCAGGGAGGAAACAGTCGACTACGTTTGTATGGAGAGAGCGCCGGTACCCTTTTACCTTAATGCTACTTTAATATCCATTAAGTTTGGTTTTTTACGGTTCTGTACCGAATGGGTAAAAGACTCCACTGTCTGTCCGTTTGTCTGTCACCAGGCAGTATGATGCTGTGTGATAGATAGATAGTTAAAATTTTCACAGATGATGTATTTATGTTGCCGCTTTAACAACAAAATATACTAAAACGTAAATATAATGGTATGGTACGGAACCCTATGTGCGCGAGTCCGACTCGCACTTGGCCGGTTTTTTAACTATAGGACTAAACTAAAGAGAACTAACTAAAAGTTGTTAAACTAAAAGGGCTTGTAACATTTTGGCATAGTGACGTCTGCCATTTATTGTTTTTTTTTTAATTGCGCCATCACCGTTCAAACCTTTGGCAATGCATAGAGGACATAAATACAAACAACAAATGCCATGTAACAAAATCTCGTAAAGTGGCAGGTTTTCCTGTTAAGTGACATATAACAAAAAAACTCCAACAAAAGGAAACAAATATAAAAAAGGTACCTAGACATAATTTACAAAACCAAAAAATAAATAAAATGAGAATAGAACAGACAGAATTAGAAAACAATGTATTACAGATATTTGCTTCTGAACTAGATATTTCTGTATTTATATTGAGTATAACTTCCGATCCCGTGGGAATATCAGAATAGGCCTATGTTATTCCCAATGAATCAATGTATCCTCATACCAAGTTTTATCAAAATCGGTCCAGTAGTTTCGGAGCCTATTCGTTACAAACAAAAAAAAGAAAAAAACAAACTAGTGGTAGATCTGTTATCTGGCCACCATAACATAAACCTAGTTGCTTAGCAACGGGCAAGATGGCGCTTTGTCCAATCTCCAACAATATAATAATTTCTATTAAATTTATTCCAGGCAACAAGACAGAACAACAATTAGTAACAAACGTAGTCCAAGCCCTCGTCACCACATTACAAGACCTAAGCGTAACCTTCAGAACAGCACAATCAAACTATCTAAAATCACTGACATCCAGAGAAGAACGATCAAACGCATACTTCGAACTACCCAACTTCGAAGAACTATCACTGAACGACTCTGAACTCCTACCTGGACTAACAAACAACCAAACCGACTTACTATTCTCACTACCCAGCACATCCGGAACACAATACCTCAACGAAGAATCATTTGACGAACCATTTAACAGTCAAAATCAAATGACACAGAAGCAATTATTACTAATGCAAGAAGAAAACACAAAAATGGTAGCGGAGAGAGAAGAGGAAGTGAACAAAATAGTCCGTTCTATAACAGATTTGAACGATGTATTCAAAGACTTAGCCCATATGGTCCACGAACAAGGTACTGTGTTAGATAGAATAGACTTTAATATAGAATCAACACAAACTCAAGTCCACGAAGGATATAAACAATTACAAAAAGCTGAGAGGTATCAGAGAAAGAATAGAAAGATGCATTGTATACTTATATTGGCTGTTTCTTTAATATTAAGTGTCTTGTTGTTGATTGTTGTTAAAAGTTAGTATTTCTAAGATTAATTTTATTTATACAATGTGTTTTAGCAAAGGTATAATAATGAGAAAGGGGGTTCTTCTAGTCATCTCGACTTTCATTTTGACTTTGAGGTGTTCACTCAAAAATCAACTATTCCTTGGAGTTAGAGGTTATTAACCTCGGGATTTCATTGGTTTCTTGTTTTTAGGACTACTATTTTATACATTACCTAGCTGTCGCCCGCGACGTCGTCCGCGTTGGGTCTGAACTTTCCAAAATCTTTTCTTATCGGATGCCTACGTTATACAAAGAACACACCCTCTAAGTTTCTGGTCTCTACGACCAGCAGCGGTTTGCGTTGATCCGTCAGTCATTCAGGACAAAGCATTTTATAAGTATAGATTATCCATAAATAGCTGATTTTCCAGTAAACATAACCTCTTTACAAAAATAAATCCAATAATCTTAGAAAAAACCTTGTTTGCCGAGACGTATAGAATAAACCCCTTTTGTTTTAGTATACTATTATTAAAACACATTGTATTTTAAAAGCTAGCTTTACGCCCGCGGTTTCACCTGCAAAAAGTAACCCATGTCATTTTCCAAGATCTCATCTATCTCTACACCGAAATCCATTAAAATTAATTCAGCATTTTTGGCAAAAAAATTAACATATTAGTTGCCATAGGTTTGAAAGGTGGCCATTTACTATATGCCAAAATGCTACAATCCCAACAACACGAAGAAGTAAACTTCATGGTCAAATATCTTGATCGATTTTGAAAGGGATTGTAGCATTTTGGCATATAGTAAATGGCCACCTTTCAAACCTATGGCAACTAATATGTTAATTTTTTTCTTTCCCAAATAAACTTTCCCATTTATAATATTAGTAGTAATTTATTTCTAGATGTAAGTAAATGCACTAAATATGAATTATTATTGTAAAAAAACTAATTGAATGTATTTTAGTTATTGTATTTATAAAGGCGAATGCAGGCGGACTGGACTTCAAACAATTTGAAGGCCGAAATATTTTCTTGTAATTATTTTTTGCTTTCAAAAATGGTTGGAAAAGTCTGTATTCGCCCTAAATTGTACCATGTTATTGTGAGCCTTATATACCTATAAATATAGTATACCATATCATTTATTTGCAATATAAAATTATAGAGGCTTTTGGACAAAACAGATATAGTAACACAAAATGCCGCCGTGCACATTGAGACCTAGACGGCATTACGATTAACAAATAATGCCTTAAGGTGAAAGGGTACCGGCGCTCTTTCCATACAAACGAAGTCGACTGTTTCCTCCCTGGATAATGAGACTAGCACAAATATTTTTGTTGCACAAAACCTATAACTGCCATGACTATGCCCCTGTCTTGGTTTTTTAAATTTCCTAATTATCATAGAAATTAAGATTTAAAAAACAAAAACAACAAAAAAAACAGGGGCATGGTCATGGCGGTTATAAGTTTTATGCAACAAAAATATTTGCTCTAGTGTCATTATTCAGGGAGGAAACAGTTGACTACGTTTGTATCGAGAGAGCGCCCGGTACCCTTTCCTATTAACACCGAATATCTAAAGCGTCTCGGTAAGTTTCAGTAAAAACAGTTTTATTAATGAACTAACAAGTGATAGCCTGACTCTCGCACGCAAGGGTCCCACCATTATATTCTGTTTTATTGTTATAGCGGCAGAAATATATTGTGAAAATTTCAACTGTCTAGCTATCACGGTTCATAAGATACAGCCTGGTGACAGACAGTAGTAACAGTAGTAATAATAAAAGAACCAATAGAATCGCTTCATTTACCGCGCCTCGGTAAATGAAGCGATTCTATTGGTTATTTACAAACACATCCCTCGCTACGAATCCTCGCACATCTCTGATGGAAACGCAGCCATAGGGTCCCGTTTTTAACCTAAAAATGGTGTTACTTTAAACGTATTATTTTCGAATATTAGACATTTTTAAAGAAACTATATAAGATGAAGACTGGCGTAGTATAGTCGCCTCAATTTTTTGTTTTTATTTTATTTTTTGCGCGAGCACATTTCATTCCTATGACTTAAACAGAGATACAAACAACAAATGCCATAATCTCGTAAAGTATCAGTTTTGCCTGTTGTTTATGTAAAAAAAATAAAAATTTAAGGCTGCCTATGCTTCCAAACGTTGTTGATTGTAACGAAATTATTTTGTTTTTCTCAAAAGCGCTGAGATGGAATTGTAGGTGAAATTTTGACCATTATTTTGGGGTAATTTTGAGGCGAAAATTCCTTGTCATTTCAAAGCTAGACTAGTTTTAACTCTTAATTTTAGGATAGCTTCAAAACTATAGAAATTTTTTAGCTCAAAGTCACACCAAAATGTCGGTAAAAATCTCACCTACAATTCCATCTCAGCACTTTTGAGAAAAACAAAACACATTCGTAACAATCAACAATTTTCACCGACGAAGGCGACCGGTGCCAATAGTAACTATTTAGTAGGCTGTGTACCAAGGTCGTTGGCGTATGGACCCCCCTGAAGATTAAAAAAAACTGATTTGCCACATAACAAAAAATCACTTTACGTGATTTTGTTACATGGCATTTTTGGAGTTTACTCCTTAAGAATCGATTTTCATATATAAGGCGCCCGGTATGAGAAAAATCCGAAGGGTAAAACCTACTAACAAGTAACGAAAATCGGTCACGTTTTTGGTCACGTTTTTAGAAAGTTGCGCACCTTTAGTGCGCAACTTTATAATTTTATTTTTAATGGACGACTATTGACGGACGACAAATGTCGGACGACTATTTGTCGGACGACTATTGACGGACGACAAATGTCGGACGACTATTTGTCGGACGACAAATTTCGGACGACTATTTTTTTTTTTTTTCATCTAAATCTCTTTTTGCGTATGGTTAGATACTCGTACTTAAGGAGTAAACTCCAGTCGTGCGTCGGAGCTGACACACACACTTTTTTTGTTTGTATTAATGTACTCTATAGTCTATACATTGTCATGGGTTTAAAAGATGGCCGCGTAATTTAAAAAAAGTTAATGGTTTACCGTTTACTATATGCCAAAATGTCACAACCCCTAATAAAAGACTATAAATTCTGTCTTTTGGAAACAATTTTGACAGCGAATTTGTTCGACACGCTTATTTAATTAATTTATGCTAAAACATTCCTAAAAATTAAATATTTTTAACAGGGTGACTGGAAAAAACATGAAAGAGTCGCGGGAGACGTGTTTGGAACGAAGTCTCTTTACCTTTTTCATATACCAATTAAAAAAATCTCTTAAAAATTTTTTTTGAGAGATTAGTTTCTGTTACGGTTAAGTCCTCTCGCCAACCCGCGATAAGGAACTTCGTTCCAATTAAGAAAATGTATTATGACGGTGTAATTATAATGAATGATTTGACAGAGAGAGAGAGAGAGAATAAACTAATTATATTATTATTACTAGCGACCCGCTCCGGCTTCGCACGGCTATATTATGCATGTATTATACACATAAACCTTCCTCTTGAATCACTCTATCTATTTAAAAAAACCGCATCAAAATCCGTTGCGTAGTTTTAAAGATTTAAGCGTTCAAGAAAAATAGGGATAGAGAAAGCGACTTTGTTTTATACTATGTAGTGATGATAATCATATTATAGTAAACAAAATACACAAATTGGCCCAAAATATTCGCAAACAATATAAAATTACTATGAAACACCCAAGCCTAGAAAACTAAAGTCAAATAGAATTAAAACTGGCTCATCTGTAAATCCGGGGCCAACCGTTCGGTTACAGAGCTGACTGGACAAGTAAAGAACAGACAGACGGACAAGAAAGTAATCTTATAAGAGTTCTTTTTTTTTAACCCTAAAAAGACAGAACATCTAACTCTTTTTAACCGTCCTAAAAACAACAGAGTTCGAATTTGACTACATAAATATTATTACTAACCGATTTTGGTGATTCTTTCTTTTTCTTTTAGCTTAACTTTGACCTGATATATCTACATTTAATCTTATGGGGTAGACAGGGTACGGTTTGTACTATGCTATGCCTGTTCCCTATCACTATAGCAGTTGTTAATTATTGCTTGGAAAATTTGTGTTCTGTTGGGAGTTCTTTTCCTATATTATTGGTATAATCCTTGTCATTTAACGACCAAGTGAGAGTCGGACTCATGCACGAAGGGTTCCGTCCGTACCATCTTGTAAAGGAATCCCACTTATTTTTTTTGCTTTTAGTATTTTTAGGGTTCCTTACCTCAAAAGGTAAAAAAGGAACCCTTATAAAATCACTTTCTTGTCCGTCTGTCTGTCTATCTATTTTTGTTATGGCGGCAACAGAAATACATTATCTGTAAAACCTTTCAACTGTCTAGCTATCACAGTTCATAAGATACAGCCTGGTGACAGACAGACGGATAGACGGACAGACAGTAAAGTCTTTAATAGGGTCCCGTTTTCACCCTTTGGGTGCGGAACTCTAAAAACACCAATGCCTTTTTTCGACTTAAGCTTGGGTAAGCTTAGAAACGACAAAGAATGTTCGTCTTCAAATCACACCAAAATGCAGTAAAATATTTCACCTACAAACTACGAACGATAGTCACAACAATTTTCCATGCAATACTAAAAAAAACAAATGCGTCTCTCTTTCGTTTAAAGTGCGATACATTGTTTAAATTATTGCAAAAGTTATTTTTACAAAAAGCTAACTTTGAGGGTATTTTGAGCTACTTTGAGGGTATCATTTGTGATCAAAATGCAATCGAAATGATATTGAAATGTTATTTGAACAATGCTATTTTTCTTCTAAAGTATTAAGGCGAGTTCACACTAGCCTTCTAACCTTACCAGTGTAACGTTGCACTAAGCACTATTTCTAGTCTTTTGTGAATTGTGTTGATAACAGCGCCTCTAGCGGGATATAATGCAAACTACGCTCGACGCAGCTACTTTTTTAAAAGCTTTTATTATCCCGATATTCTCAAGGGAATTATTAAGCAAGTGAAACCGGGAGACGACGAGTATGTCCCTACTGTCTTAAGACAACATTATCTCCTAAAGGGGAGTCTTTTATTTGTATGCTGATTCTGATGTTTGATGTATTTTTTACAATGTACCTTCCTGTGGTAGCTTCCACAACGAGTGAACCGTTTTATATAGGCTATTGTTTCGTGATATTTGATCAAATTTGGTTCAGCCAATATCCGTTAGAGGCGCTCGTGTGCTGTGTGATTGTTTGTGCCAACATCAGTGTTTCGTTTATAATGTTGATTATTTATTTATTTATACTAAAGTACCTAATATTATACGAATATCAAAATATTTTTGTAGTTTATTTTATAAATATCCTTGCAAGATAAATACTAAACCCGAGGCGATAGTGAAGAAATAGTTGCACAAAGCGGCATCTATGTTGGCCAGACAATGATTATAATATTAACTTTCTTTTGTAAATACATAAGTACTCTGAACAGAAACTAAATTTGACCACAAATTGTTTGAGGTCTATTAAAATATTCGAGGCCGAAATCAAACCTGCAAATTTAGTAGGTTCGATTCCGGCTTTGAATAATTAAATAGCTTTAGAGTCTGGCTACCGAGTCTTGGCCCTGGAAAAGAGCGGCTTTAAAAAAATCTAAATTAAGTACTATGAAATACCAATTACTTAGATTTTTTTGAAAGAATTGGAATAACCTATTTTGATATTATGTACCTACTTGATAATTATTAATATTATACAGGAAAAGTATTTTTGTAGTGCACATTTTTTTTCTGCTGAATATATGTTGGCAGTGGAGTACATTTACGCAAAAAAAAAATAATAAAAAAACCAAAACTTAATGTGAAAAACTTCCTGCAATTTCTAAATTATTGGGTATCTCAGTATTGATACACACAGTACCTACCTTCATTTAGAGCGCGCTATTAAACTCGCTGGCGCTAGTATTGTGTCCATGGACTTCGTCGTTTTGTTAGAAACACTTAAATGGTTATAGCTCTGAGAGTTTTTGAGTTAGCTCCAAAATAAAAAAAAACAGTATTTTTTATTTTAATGTGCATAAAACATACCGAAATTTGTGCGCTACAAAAATACTTTTCCTGTATAATTCATTTTTAATAATGTAAGTAATTGTTAAGTAGGTAAGAATACCAAAATGATACCAAATATTTCATAGTAGGTAATTAGTTATTAAGCTATTGCATAGATTTTATCGCGGGCCTTGGGAAAATCAAGAAATTCCGTAACGAAAAAAAAACCTAAGTTGTCCGATTATTAACGGACGACTATTGACGGACGACAAATGTCGGACGAAATTTTTTTTTTAAATATTTTTTTATATATATATATATATTATTTTTTTTATTTATATATATATATATATATATATATAAATATATATTTATATATATATTTTTTTATTATTTTATAAGAACTTACTAAGACAAGAAATTATTCTCGATATAGCAATAGCTTTACCGCGGCCGGCAGTTCCCGAGTGCCACACGTTTTTTTTTTTTTAATTTGCCGCTCTTTTCCAGGGCCAAGACTTGTAGCCAGACTGTAAAGGCTTTTACACACGTTACGATTTGGTCGTCCAGACCAAATTGACACAACCAAATTGGGTATTGATACACATGCTACGATTTGGTCGGATACTATTCAGAGAGTACATTGATACACATCGTGGTCATTAAGTAGTTTCTGGGGTTCCATTCCTCAGGGGGAAAACGGTTACTATTACTAAGACTTCACTGTCAGTTCATCAGTCCGTCCGTCTATCAGTTCCATCCGTCCGTAAATCCGTCCGTCCGTCTGTCTGTCTGCCTTTCTGTCCGTCTGTCATCCGGTTGTATCTCATGAATCGTGATGGATAGAGAGTTAAAATTTTCACAGATTATGTATTTCATTAGTGTCGCTTTACCAACAACAACTAAAAAAAGAAAAAAATGAAGTGGAGCTCAAATACAACATGATACGGAACCCTTCGTGCGGGAGTCCGACTCACACTTGTTTGTTTCGAACACGAAGTTGGGTCCGATGCGTACACACGTCCCGATTTGGTCGGATACAACCAAATTGGGTGGGCGTATTCAATTTGATCAATTAATAATAATTAAGTCTGCCCGACCACGATACAAACGTCCCAATTTGGTTGTACACCTGACCAAATTGTATGTCGGACCCGACCAAATTGGGACGTGTGTAAAAGCCTTAACACTGAAATCCGGCGCGACTTGATGCAAATTATCTGAAACCATCCATCGAGAAAAATAATGAATCTACTGTCAATTGTGTCAATTTAACGTCACTTTGACTTTCAGCTTTTTGCCATTGGGTGGTGGTTCATTTTGTGTTGTGATTTTGTGAAAAAGAAAGATTATTAGATAGGTGTAGGTAAATTTAGGTAATAATCAGAAACAATAATAGCTGTTACCCATGCCAAGTAGGTAGGTACAGTTGATAAGAAGATCGATTCCAAAGGAACTAATAATTGATTGATGTGACCAAGTCCAACGGAAATGATAAAAATTATCAATATCCACGTCATTTGTATAATTTTATTCGCATTCCTTTTAATCTACAACTACAATTGTCCAGGAACAGAAGTAGTCAGAATACAGAATCCGCAATTCAGTCTTCTAGGACCTTACAACGAGAGTCTAATACAATCTAAAGATGACTATAGAAAACTTATCGATATCAATAATTTCACCTTTACCATTAACCCTAATCCTTGCAGAAAATACCCGGCGGGGTTCCTTCTACTCGTACTAGTGCCTTCGAACCCTGTGAACTTTGAAAAACGTACGATAATACGCAATATTTGGGGTAATAATATTGACTCTACGGTAGTGGTTTTCTTATTAGGAGATAAACAAAATGACACGATCAATCTGCGGGTATATCACGAAAGTATTACATATGGTGATATAGTACAAGGAACCTTCAAAGATACCTATAGAAACTTGTCATACAAACATGCAATGGGTTTAAAGTGGGTAGCCCATCACTGTCCTAAGGCTAAATATATATTGAAGACAGATGATGATGTATTGGTTTATTCTAAGAAGATAAGAAGGTTCTTAGCCAAGGAGCTGTCTCCGTGGGGTGCTCGGGGGCTGATAGCCTGTCCCGTGTTGTTGGGTGCTCCCAATCAGAAAGTAGAATCTTCAAAATGGAAGGCCACTGCTGATAAATACACAAGTGATTACTTTCCAACATATTGTACAGGTGAGGTTTATTTATACTTGATAAGTAGCACGTAACCAAAGACCAGGAAGTAGACCACAGTAACAAATGTTGCAAAACTTTATAACAAAAAAAGTAGTTCAATCTGTGATGTTCACGTTAAATGCAGAGGTGGCACGTCTGGGAGGAGCTGGATCACCAACACATCGGAAGCTTTAATGAAGTTTTCAGAGTAACCTACTACCTATTGTTAAATAATTCATAAGAATAAATTCAAGGCTAGATTGCTCTGGGTGCACTCATGCAGTGGCCTGCAATATTTATTTATCCTATACTTAATCGTTACAGGCTGGGCCGTCCTCTACTCTCCTGACGTAGTATCCCGCCTCCTTGAAGCGGCACAGGAATCTCCCTACTTCTGGATAGAAGACGTCTTCATGACCGGCTTCATGGCCCAGAAAATAGGGGTACCAAGAACATCTTTGAGCAGTCTCATCGTAACCAGGAGCCAAGTAAAGAATTGGAAAAATTTGGGTTCAAAGTGTAGCGGAAGTTTCCTGTATGGGCCGCAGCCTTTAACTGCTTCACAAATGATGGATATTTGGAAGGCTTTACCAAAGTATTAAGTTATTTCAGATTGATAAACACTCCTGGTGACTAAAGGGATGGCTCCTACCTAGGACAGTCAAAAAGCATCGCCATCCAACGAGGTAATGAAGCCAGCCTTTTCGACACACTTCCTAGGGACTTTTCTTAGCAACCATTTGGACTTTTTATTAATTTAGGTTTATATTATTTAATTTTTATAACGAATACCTATTTTATTCCTTTGTTACTAAAACATGCTATTATAAATTAGCTGCGCTCCGCGGTTTAACCCGCGTAAGTCCCGGTCCCGTGGGAATATCAAAATGAAAAGTAGATAGCCTAAAGCCTTCCTCGATAAATGGACTATCCTACACAAAAATATTTTTTAAATTCGAACCAGTAGTTCCTGAGATTAGCGCGTTCAAACAAACAAACAAACTCTTCAGCTTTATAATATAAAAGTATGTGAAAGTTTGTGTGTGTATGTATGTTTGTTACTCCTTCCCGCAAAAACTACTAGACCGATTGCGATGAAACTCGGTATCTAGATAGCTGGAGACCTGGATTAACACATAGGCTACTTTTTATCCCGATATTCCCACGGGATCAAGACTTACGCGGGTGAAACCGCAGGGCGCAGCTAGTAACATATAAAATACTAAAGTAGGTAAACATAATAAAAATTTTCGACATCAGATTAGTCCAACGGAACTATATCAGCCAAGCTTTGTTACTGTACCTGTATTGCGATTTTTTTGTATAGTAAACGTACTAGGTTAGCGTAAACCTTAGGCGTAAACGACATAATAAATGCATGGAAAGTTGAAAAGTGCCTATATTGGACGTGTTGCGAAGCTTTAACCTTCCATACATTTTCTTGTTTACGGAAACATGATAGGTACGAGTACTTAACCTAACGTTTGCTTTGAGAAACTCGCACTACGGGCTATGATAGTAAGTAGTTGTAAGAACACTGTTATAATTATGTTATTTATTATACCGTTATGTACTACATAGTTCATTTACTTAGGTAAGTACCTATTTACAATTCCATTATTTACTTGTCTCGTAAACTTTAGTACGTAGATGAACTATAACATTAAGCTTTCATAATTATTTGTTTGATTTCAGTCATAGTTACGGTAGCTAGGTATTCAGAAGACTACACAAATAAATAATTTCCGTTGATTTGTCATACAATGTTTTACCAGGAATTGATCAGCAACATTAGACACTATCCACTGATACAAAAATATAGGTGATGAGTTTTTGGAAAATAACGGGTTCGACTCCTGGCTACGGTAATTAATGCCTTTTCTAAAAATCTATGGATGCAATTTGTGGAATCAGAGTGAAAGAACATCTAACCATCATCTAACCGATAATATCTGATTTCTGAGACAAACAAACGAACACTGATGGACCTACATTGTACGTAGGTACTAAAACAAAAAGTAGGTGTCACATTTTAGAACAAAATCTGACCATAAATTGTTCGAGGTCTATAAAAATATTCGAGGTTGAAATCGAACTTGCGAATGTTGTAGGTTCGATTTCGACCTCGAATATTTACAGCTTGATCTCATTGAAATCGGGCGCGACTTGATGCAAATAATCTGAGACCATCCAACAAAAAAAAAATAGAGACTTCTGTCAATGTCAATTTAACGTCACTTTGAGTTCATTCATCTACTTTTTAGTGTTGTTTTGTTTGTCTTTGGGTGGTGGTTTTGTGAAAAAGAAAGAATATGATACGTACACGTAGGTTATAACTGTAATGATTGGAATCCAAGAAACAATAATAGTTATTAATGCCAATTACAATGAAGATTGATTTCAAAGGGACTAATTTGATTGATCTAACCAAGTCCAATACACGTTTTATAAATGATTAATATCCACGTCATTTGTATAACTTTAATCACATTGCTTTTAATCTACGACTACAATTGTCCAGGATCAGAAGTAGCCAGGATACAGGATCCGCAATTCAGTCTTCTAGGACCTTACAACGAGAGTGTAATACAAACTAAAGATGACTATAAAAAACTTATCGATATCAATAATTTCACCTTTACCAGGAACCCTAATCCTTGCAGAAAATACCCGGCGGGGTTCCTTCTACTCGTAATAGTGTCTTCGAACCCTGTGAACTTTGAAAAACGTACGATAATACGTAATACTTGGGGTAAGACAATTGACACTACGAAAGTGGTTTTCTTAGTAGGAGATACACAAAATGACACGATTAATTTGCGTTTAAGTCACGAAAATATTGTACATGGTGATATAGTACAAGGTACATTCAAAGATGCATATAGAAACATGACATACAAACATGTAATGGGTTTAAAGTGGGTAGCCCATCACTGTCCTATGGCTAAATATATATTGAAGACAGACGATGATGTAGTGGTTCATTCTAATGAGATGAGGAGGTTCTTAGCCAAGGAGCTGTCTCCGTGGGGTGCTCGGGGGCTGATGGCCTGTTCCATGGTGTGGGCTGCTCATGTTCAGAGAACAGTACCAACAAAATGGACAGTTACTATTGATGAATACAAAAGTGATTATTTCCCAGCATATTGTCAAGGTGAGGTCCAATAAAATTATATTTGTTAAGTAGCCCTTAACCAAAGACCAGGAAGTAGACAACAGTAACAAAAGTTGCAATATTTTGTATTTTGTACTAACTATAACAAAATAGTTCAGTAAGAGATGTTCGTGTTATGTGCAAAGGTGGCACATCTGAGAGGAGGAGGACTCACTAACACATCGGAAGCTTCAGTGAAGTTTTCAGAACTACCTATTATAAAATCATTTGAATACTTTATGTAATCATAAGAATAAATTCAAGGCTAGATTGCTTTGGGTGCACTCATGCAGTGGCCTGCAATATTTATTTATCCTATACTTAATTGTTACAGGCTGGGCCGTCCTCTACTCCCCTGATGTAGTATCCCGGCTCCTCGAAGTGGCACAGAAATCTCCCTATTTCTGGATAGACGATATCTACATAACCGGTGTCATGGCACAGAAAATAGGAGTATCAATATCATCTATAAGCGGTCTTATCCTAACCTGGCGCCAAGTAAAGAATTTGAAAAATTTGGGACCAAAGTATATCGGAAATTTCCTGTATGGGCCGCAGGATTTAACTGCTGAGCAGATGATAGATATTTGGAAGGCCATACCAAAGTAATAAGTTATTTCACATAGATAAACACTTTAGCTTCTGGTGACTAAAAGGATGGCTCCTACCTAGGACAGTCAAACAGCGTCCATCCAATGAGGTAATGCAGCCAGGCTTTTCGACACATTTCCTAGGGAGTTTTCTTAGCAACCATTTAGAATTTTAATTTTTATTAAGTTTTAAGTAGGTAGGTTATTTAAATAATTTAGGATTGTATTATTTAATTTTTTTAAATAATATTTTATTCTTTTTATACTACTGTTACTGAAACAAGCATTTAAAATACATTATTATGTTCTTGTTAATAAAATAAAAGTTAGTAATTTTTTTTAAATAATTAAGTATTTTAATAAGAAAAACATAATTATATACCTAGGTAGGTAGGTACCTACATTACAACCTTTAACGATAACTAACCATATTCGTCTACGTCACAATAATCCCATATCAGAATCAGAATCTTTTTTATCGCAAGTATGTAATCTTTGCGTTTTTATTACATACAGAATTGTTAATAAATAAAAGAGTGTTTCATTGTGATGCTACATCTTCATTCTTTTTCTTTTATTTATCTCGTAAACTTAAGTACTTACCTACGTAGATGAACCTAAATATCTTTTACGCTTTCATAATTATTTCATTGTTTGTTTCTAGCCATAGTTACGATAGCTATTCAGAAAACTACACAAATAAATTATTTCCTTTGATTTGTCATATTATGTTTCCTAGGAATTGATCTCTCACTAATACACTACCTATCCATTGATACAAAAATAGTTAGTTTTTGGAAATTACTTAACGGGTTCGACTCCTGGCTACGGTAATTATTAATGCCTTTTCTAAAAATCTAAGGTTGCAGTTTGTGAAATCACAGTGTTAAAGAACATCTAACCCTTAGTAACCGACTTAAAAAATTGTTATATTTTTAAGCTATTGCATAGCTTTTATCGCGGGCTTTGAGCGCGGCGACCGAATCAAGAAATTCCCTAACGAAAATAAAACCTAAAACCCCCCACTCCGCCTACCATGTAGCTCGGCCGAGCGTTCGATTATCGTGTTTATATAATGGTCATATACCTACTGTATGAAGCTCGCACCATGCAATAGCTTTACCCACAGGCTTTACCGCGGCAGTCCCCGTAGCGCAGCGAATGTTGACCTCTGATGGAAAGTAGAAAGAGTATGCGCAAAACTCAATTTTCATATAAATATCGAGTTCTGCGCATACCCCTACCACTTACCGCAGAGGTCACCATTTATACCTACAATGTTTAGGTTTGTTTGTCTCTCAGAACAGATTAAAATCTGATCATAAATTGTTCGAGGTCTATAAAATATTCGAGGTTGAAATCGAATCCCGAATGTTGTAGTTTCGATTTCGGTCTCGAATATTTATAGCTTGATCTCATTGAAATCGGGCGCGACTTGATGCAAATTATCTGAGACCATCCATCAAGCAAAAAAAGAAACTTCTGTCAATGTAAATTTAACGTCACTTTGGGTTTTTTTTTTCTCTCTTGTTTGGCCCCAGGAACTTATGCCATTTTCATCTTGTTCTTCATTTTCAGCAGGTTTTTTTTTTCTTCAGTTATGGCTTCGCACGGTTTGTGCATATAGCCAGTATCAAGAAATATTTTGCATCAAGTTATGGCCCGATTTACAGAAATCGGGCTCAAAGTGTTTCAAGATGGTCAAGTCGTCAAGTCACAGTTTGTCAAGTCAGGGGTCATAGTAAAGCGGTGGCTACTTTACTATAACCTTGTAGGAGATTTTGGAGGCAACGAGAAAAGTCCATGTTTGACACTGATTTTTACTTTCACTACACTTGTGCACTTTCACAGAACTAAATTAGATAACTTTCCACCGGAATTATACAATTTAACTCGGTTTACAACTAAGTTTCGTGTAAATAAAACTGCAGCACGACATGTTGTTGGCTCGTTCCCGCCAAAAACTCACTTTGGGTTTTTGTTTTCGACTTGGTGTTTTTAGCCGTTGGGTGGTGGTTTTGTGGAAAAGAAAGAATATGAATAAAACGTAGTGATTAAATCCTCTTTGAATATGATATGTGTAGGTTAATATCTGTAATAATTGGAATCCAAGGAATCCAAATTACAACGAAAATCGATTTCCAAGGGACTAAGTACTTACTTGATTGATCAAACCAAGTCCAATACAAATTAAGCTATTGCATAGCTTTTATCGCGGGCTTTGAGCGCGGCGACCGAATCTAGAAATTCCGTAACGAAAATAAAACCTATTTTTGACAAAGAATATGGAGAGCTAATATTCAAAATTAGTTAAAAGGGCTATTACACCACACTGATTCAGGGTCCCTGAATTTAGGGTGGTTGGTTAGGCACCTTATTATTTACCTCGATTATTACACTACACTAAAAAGGAACCCTAACTCAGTCGGACAGCGAATCTAGGAGCGGCTTGACACCATGCCACCTGTAAAACAGAACATCAATAAAAAAAACATACATACAACCGAATTGAGAACCTACTCCTTTTTTTGAAGTCGAAAAAGCAAATAAAGCAGTTAGGGAGTAAGGCGGCTCTGACGCACTAATTAGGGACCCTTACTGCCTAACTCTTATTACACCTCTCTTAAGGTTAGGTACCCTGAATCAGTGTAGTGTAATAGTCCTATAACATTCTTCATTCCGTTATTTACTTATCTTGTGAACTTCGTACCTGCGTAGATTAACTTATAAATCTGCTTTCCTAAATAATTACCTATTTGATTGTTTGTTTCCAGTAAGGGTTACGATAGCTATTCAGAAAACTACACAAATAACTTATTTACTTTGATTTTTTATATATGTTTTCCCAGTAATTTTATTGATCTCTCAATAAAACACTATCAGTAAAAAGGTGATGATTTTTAAAATCATTGAAATCGGGCGCGACTTGATGCAAAAAAATATCTAAAACCATCCATCGAGAAAAAAAAGAAACTTCTGTCAATGTCAATTTGACGTCACTTTGGCTTTTTGGTGTTGTTTGCCGTTCGGCTGGGTGGGTTTTGTTTTGTGAAAAAGGAAGATTATGATACGTACACGTACTGTAATGATTGGAATCCAAGAAACAATAATAGTTATCAATGCCAAGTACAATGAAGATCGATTTCTAAAAGGGACTAATTGATTGATCTAATTAAGTCCAATATAAGTTTAAAAAATGATCAATATCCACGTCATTTGTATAACTTTATTCACATTGGTTTTAATATACGACTACAATTGCCCAGTATCAGAAGTAGCCAGGATACAGGATCCACAATTCAGTCTTCTAGGACCTTACAACGAGAGTGTAATACAAACTAAAGATGACTATAAAAAACTTATCGATATCAATAATTTCACCTTTACCAGGAACCCTAATCCTTGCAGAAAATACCCGGCGGGGTTCCTTCTACTCGTAATAGTGTCTTCGAACCCTGTGAACTTTGAAAAACGTACGATAATACGTAATACTTGGGGTAAGACCATTGACTCTACGATAGTGGTTTTCCTAATAGGAGATACACAAAATGACACGATTAATTTGCGTATATCTCATGAAAATGTTGTACATGGTGATATAGTACAAGGAACATTCAAAGATGCATATAGAAACATGACATACAAACATGTAATGGGTTTAAAGTGGGTAGCCCATCACTGTCCTATGGCTAAATATATATTGAAGACAGACGATGATGTAGTGGTTCATTCTAATGAGATGAGGAGGTTCTTAGCCAAGGAGCTGTCTCCGTGGGGTGCTCGGGGGCTGATAGCCTGTCCCGTATTGAAGCGTGCTCCCGTTCAGAGAGTAGAATCTTCAAAATGGAAGGTCACTGCTGATGAATACGATAGTGATTACTTTCCAACATATTGTGCAGGTGAGGTACAATTTATACTTGATAAGTAGCCCTTAAGCAAAGACCAGGAAGTAGACCATAGTAAAACAAAATAGTTTAATCTGTGATGTTCATGTTATGTGTAGAAGTGGCACTAGGGCTTGAATATCGGTCCATTTTTCAATTCCGGAATTGAGTTTCAACATTGATCTATCCAGTTCCGGAATTCGATGCTTCCTTTAAACATAATAGATAAGTATACAAAATGCATAATATTTACATTGAGGTTATATGTAATACCGTATTGTATTATAACTATTTATACAGGGTGTCCCGTAATGAATGGCCAAGCGGGCCCCTACGGATAGAGGATACTGTGCCGGATCAGAAAAACGAAAGTTATGTTCTATGAAAGTCTCTTAGTTTCCGAGATATCCGCCATTTTAATTTTTTTTTAATTTCACGGCTTTCTCCATGTTTTGTTATGCAAAAACTGCAAATGAAGGAATTATCCCAATCTGTTTTTATGTATGGTCACCCTCGTGCCAAATTAAAAAAAAACTTGCCTATTTCATTGAGATTCTAAAATGATATAATACGTGGTATTGCCAGCATTCAATACAAAATTAATTCCTATTAAAGTGAGCCAGAGCTGTCTTTTTTCCTTTTTTTTCCATAGTGAATTCGAGAAATTTTGGAATCAAAATTTCTTGAGTTATTTTAGGTACAATAAAGTAAATTTTAGTACTACTTTTACTTCACAAAAAGCATGCTCTTGCTCATTTTATTAGAAATTTATTCAGTAATAAATGCTGGCAATACCACATATTATACCTTTTCAGAATCTCAATGAAATAGGCAACTTTTTTTTTAATTTGGCACGAGGGTGACCATACATTTTTTTTACACCAGGAAAGGTTAAAGATCAGGTTAAAAAATTAAAAAACCATGAAGTTTGAGTTAAACCTTAGTTTTAAAAAAAACTTTCAATGTGTCATAAAAAATATTGTTTGCATTCGATAGCACATTTATCCTGGAACACTATCCAAAAAACAGATTGGGATAATTCCTTCATTTGCAGTTTTGGCATAACAAAACATGGAGAAAGGCGTGAAATTTAAAAACAGCGCACTCCGGGAGTGCAGGCAGAAGTGAAAACTGTATATCTGTGTAAAATCTCATCTGTCGTAATCTCATCTGTCGCGAGAACGGCTGAAAATGCTCACTCGTGTATCAGTGATGGCGCTAGCGTGCGACGCGAACTGCGTACGGCAGCTCGCTGCGAACCTGCACCATCCACCGAGAGATGTCGCTGTTAACACTGTTGTACAGAAGTGAGTATCGTAGTTCGGCCGTTTGCACAGAGATGGCGCTGTTTTCAATATTGCATAGTAGTAGAAGCACAATAACTGTTAAAATCTCATCTGTCGCGAGAACGGCTGAAAATGCTCACCCACAAAAGTGCCCAACGCGCCATAAGAAGTTTTCACTTAAAAAAAAATTAAAATGGCGGATATCTCGGAAACTAAGAGACTTTCATAGAACATAACTTTCGTTTTTCTGATCCGGCACAGTGTCCTCTATCCGTAGGGGCCCGCTTGGCCATTCATTACGGGACACCCTGTATATTATAACCATATAATATATTATAACTAATGTATTATAAATTGATGAATATTTATTGAATAGCTGATGTTATCTAAATGAAGGGGTATTTAGGTAGGAATAATAAATCCATTAAAATAGCTGTTCAGAACTGTAATTATAATTAAAAATTAAGGAATCTATCATCTAGAACTTTTGTTAGATGTAAAATTTCAAAAAGTTAGTGTGTTCAATTCCAGCCTTTGTCTGTTAGAGATCTTCTTACACGATTACAAATGTAAGAAACTGGTGAAAAGTCGCGTTCAGTCTCGACACTAGTAGGCGGTATTGTTTTTAGATACTCAAAGCATTGTCCTCTATCGCCCGCGCCGCAGTCTTAGAAAACTGCCTTTTCGACTCTTAACACACGATATTGAAATTCCGGTGTTGCTCTCACTAATTCCGGTATTACAAACGATACTGAAATAAGTTGGAATTCTGGAATTTAGTTAATGTCGGAATTCCGGAGCTCAAGCCCTAGGTGGCACGTTTGGGAGGAGGTGGATCACTAACACATTGGAAGCTTTAGTGAAGTTTTCAGAAGCACCAACTACCTATTATAGCATCATTTGAATCACTCACTACATAGTATAAAACAAAGTCGCTTTCTCTGTCCCTTTATCCCTATGTATGCTTAAATCTTTAAAACTACGCAACGGATTTCGATGCGGTTTTTTTAAATAGATAGAGTGATTCAAGAGGAAGGTTTATATGTATAATACATGCATAATATAGCCGTGCGAAGGTCGCTAGTAAATTATATAATCATAAGAATTGATTCAAGGCCAGATTCAAACAGTGTCCTGTAATAGTACATTGTTATCCTAGGTGTGAAAGTCACTTATTACAAGTCCCGAGACGGAGTTTGGCGCCCGAGCGTAGCGAGGGCGCTAATAGTTCGAGGGACTTAATGAGTCTTTCACCCGAGGTAAACACTGTGCTTTTCATTACGAATAATACATAAAATTCTTCCTAACAACGAGAGTGAATGAGACTATGAGACTCCATGATACCACATGAGTAGGTACTCATGTGTCCATACTACCTGATCCTCTTACAAGGTTGTTGGGACCAAAGAGGTAATACATTATGTAGTGTTTTTTTTTAGGTTTCTGCTATTTGTATTCAAATTCGCGGCATGGTCATAGGTCGCTTTGATCATTTTCGTCATTACATTTATTATATTAAATAAGATATCTTGAACTAAATAAAGGTACTTACCTACTTGAATTTGATTACTGAGAAAAAAGTTACTTAGTACTAAACTCTGGCAGTATGCATGAGCCGTGCCAAGCCATAATTATTATTCTTTGGTGTAAAAAAAAAGCAAGGAGGTTAGGTTTTTGAAGTTCCTAATGCGTAATGATACTGATACTGGCTACTTGCAGATTGCACAAGTCGTGCGAAGCCATCATTTGACATGACAGCTGTCAGTGAAAGCGAAAAGCCCTAGGGCTGGAAATTTTATTTTCTCCACGCTCTTCAGGCATATTTAGACCTACTTTCGGAGTATGAGTAATGAAAAATAGATTTATTCTTGTTACAGGCTGGGTCGTCCTCTACTCCCCTGACGTAGTATTCCGCCTCCTCGAAGTGGCGCAGGAATCTCCCTACTTCTGGATAGATGACGTCCACATAACTGGCTTCATGGCCGAGAAAATAGGAGTACCAAGAACATCTATAAACAGTCTCATACTATCCATGAGCCGGGTTCATATCTTGAAGAATTTGGGACCAAAGTATATCGGAAGTTTCCTGTATGGGCCGCAGGATTTGACTGCTACTCAGATGATGGATATTTGGAAGGCCATACCAAAGTAATAAGTTATTTCAGATAGATACAACACTTTAGCTTCTGGCGACTAAATGGATGGCTCCCACCTAAAAGCATAGCCATCCAATAAGGTAATGAAGCCAGCTTTTTCGACATACTCCTAGAGACTTTTATTTTAGCAACCATTTGGACTTTAAATTTTTATTAAATGTCATTAGGTAGGTTGTTTAATTAATTAGGTTTTTCATTATTTAAATTGTTATGTAACGAAAAACACTTGATTGCACCATAAAAACAAGAAATGAAAACTCTTATAATATTAAAACAACAAACTTAATTTATAGGAAAAGATCTTAGAGTGACACAAAGGGCGGCCTTATCGCCTATGAACTATCTCTTACAGGTAACAATAGTTGTTCACAAGATGTCGTGCCAGGCAGGGGCGGAGTCTTAAAGACTTAAACATAGTCTGCCACCGCCATATTGTTTTTTTAAGTCTTTTGTTACATAGTTGGACTCATTAGATAGAAGTTAAGGCTAAACCAAAGATATTCATAAGATATTCCCGATTGTGGCGGATTCCAAACTTTGACATCAAAATAGTCATACGGAATACTAGCCAAGCTTTGTTTCTGTACCTGTAGTGCGAGTTTTTTCGCGAACAGCAAACGCGAGGAAAATGCTTCGAGAAAAATGTATGAAAAGTTGAATAACGGACGTACCTACCTATTGTGAATCTTTAAGTTTCCATAAAATTTTCTATTACGAAAAAACTCGCACTACGAACTCTGATAATAAATAATTGTAAGAACACAGTATTGTAATAGTACACTGTTAAACGTACATTGTTATTATTATATGTTATACCTATTTACAATTTTTTTTTAATTTATTTTATCTCTTACTTTAAAGCCCTTAACAGACGTAGCTATAAATAATATTATTATATTAATCTAATTCATACCAAGGCATACAGGGTGCTTTTTTATGTGGGCCATGCCGAAAGGAGAGTTGCGTGCACGATTTTGACAAAAACTAAAACTGCATCATTAGATTTTTGAAAAAGTAATTTTACAAAAATATTCCCTCTATAAAACTTCCCTCTATGCTTCACACGATATTATTTTGCCAGAGACATAAACATGTTTACCTACCTCAAAATCTAAGGATGCAATTTAGATTCTTGTCAAAACCGGGCACGCAACTCCTTTTAGCATTTAAAAAATTCACCCTGTCTTAAATGATGACGTGTTTCGATGTTTTTGAATATTTGTCCTAAAATATGCGCCATCGATCCAAGTGAGCCATGGTGGATCCCAAACTCCCTCATTTGGCGTTTTATTCGTAGGCACCGCAAAGGAATGGAATCAGTTGCTTGCGTCTGTCTTTCCTGACGTCGCGCGTCGCGTACAATGTTGTGTGTCTTCAAGTCGCGAGTGAACACTATCATCCAGACCGCATCGTCACCTACCATCAGGCAGATGTGATAATGGTCAAACACTGACCTATCATGCGGAAGCTCCTTGTGCGAAAGAAGTCGCGAGTGAAAAGTTAGTAAAATTTCGTAAAAATTTAATAAAAAAAATTATGCAAACTGCTTGAATTGAAGAACTTTACACTCTTATGTTCAAAACATATTAAATGATTAATCTAAAATGAGTCTGCATTTTTGTTGCCTGATTGTACACTATCTATGAAATGGTTTTAAATTCTTTTGAAAATATTTTATCCCATTTATTGACACAACTGTTTATTTCACAAAATTAATTTTCGCAAAAATTTGACCTTGAAATAAATGGCAATCCAGATAATGTTTGTTATACATATACATAGGTACCTACTAGAGATGTGCGCCGATAACTTTGTGATCGGCGGCGGCGGCGGCGTCTGACGTATAATTTGGGGGTGGCGGCGGCGTAATCGGCGCGGTAGGCGAAAATTAAATTCACATGACAGACTTTTTTGTTTTTGTATGAAATTGACATACTTACCTAAGCCAACGTGGTCGTTGAAGAAAAAAATGGAAGAATAACTTTTTGTTTTTTTTTTAACAAATTATAGGTCAGCGTGTGATCACTATCACACCTACCTGGTGGCGGCCTAAGATGTAGCACCACATGAGTAGGAATCTCATGTGGTAGCACGCATTCTTAGAAGATACCTATTCACTCGCTACTTGAAGAACCCCAAATTGTACACGTCAGGAAAGACAGACGCAGGCAACCGATTCCATTTCCTTGCCGTACGAATAAGGAATGACGAAACAAAACGCTTGGTGCGAACGTCTGGTATGTCCACCGTGAATCGGTGCCGCGCATAAGTGCCTGGTTGTATGACGAAAGAATGGAGATGGCAAAATTAGTTTGTGGAGTTCTGATACACACTCCCCGAAATGTATCCGATAAAAGCCCGACAAGCTCGCTAGCTAAGCTCGGTTAAAAACAGAAAGACGGGGGGGTCTTTCTGTTTTTAATCGCTGACGGTTTCTTCATACATTTAAATATGGAGCAATCTGTCTGCAAGTTGATGAATTAAAAAGTTCTGTAATGTTCTGTAGTATATTTTCACCTGCGCGAAGCCGGGGCGGGTCGCTAGTAGGTATATTTGTATATTTACTAGTTGTTTTGCCATTTTTTCTTCTTTGTCCTGCCCCTTTCCCAATTTAGTGGGGGTCGGGCCTCCTTGTACGTTTGCGCCAGGTCCTTCGATCCTGGGTTGTCATTGGAGAGATATCGAGAGCCTTAATGTCCCTAGCAACATTGGTCCACCAGGTGGCGGGCGGTCTTCCTCTTCCCCGGGCCTTCGTGGGCATATTTAGGACAGTTCTCACTGAGTAGCTATCCTCCCTTTGCATTATATGGCCGTACCACCGAAGTCTACTCTCCCTGAGCTTGTCAACAACAGGTGCTACTTTAAACGAACCCCTGATGTACTCGTTTCTAACCCTATCGAGTCGCGTTACACCTCCAACCCAGCGTAGCATTTTCTTCTCGGCTACGTGAAGCTGCTGCTCGTGCTTTTTATTGGTGGTCCAGCACTCTGCTCCCTACATCATCGCGGGTCGCGGGTTGTTTTGCCATTTACAATAAAAATATAAAGGATTTTTTTAAATAGAACTTCGTCGAATCTCAGACCTAACGAAAAAAGTTTCATACAAATCGGTTCAGCCGTTTAGGTGGAGTTTGGCAACTAACACCGGGAATACAAAATTTGCCTTTGCCTTTCATTTACCATAATTATGTTTGTTTCCAAGCATTGATTTCTATCAGCAAGACTATCCATTGGTATAAAAACAAAGGTGATTATTTTTTTGCAAAATCAACAGGTTCGATTCCTGGCTAAGATAATGACTTTTTCAAAAATCGAATGATGCAGATTTAGTTTTTGTTAGAATCCATTCAAAATCACGCACGCAACTCCTTTCAGCATTTTTTCAGCAGAAGGCCTACTTAAAAAAGTCACCCTGTACTTATAGGTACCTACCTTTATAGGGAAATAATTTTAGGTAAATAATTTTCCCTATTTTTACGAAATATTTCGTTTACAATTATGGGAAACTATGGTACCAGCGACAAAAAAGACCCTTGTTTGTCGCTGGTACTTTAGTTTTCCTATTTTTACGAAATATTTATTTTTTATTAAGGTGGCAAGTGGGCCTCTTTACCTGCATGTACCTTATTCTATATACCATGTAGTCATATTGTAATAGGTACCCACTTTTTAATTTAAACACCTAAATAAATAAGTACATAAATGCGTAAGTATAATATGTACCTACCTAATTCCCTAAACATAATATAAAAGGAAGTATATAAGCTTGGGAAATGGGTTACCTATCTATTGCAAAATTCGGCGGCTTTGCGCACCCTCGCTCGACTGGCTTGGCAACCGTCGCGTCATACCGTTCCCCCAACCCCAAATTTTAAAAATAATCTTTTGTGAAATAAACCTAATAAACTACTGTAGCAAAATGTGGAAGGTAAGCTATTTTAATTAATAGTACCTACATTACGATATCATCATCATCATGTCAGCCCATACACGTCCACTGCTGGACATAGGCCTCCCACATACGACGCCACAGACAGCGGTCCTCCACCGACGTGTGTGGTAAATTGATCATTGCATAGAGGCGATTTATAACGCGCGATCGGAACGCGAGCGTGTTCAAAATGCCGAGATGCAATGATTAATATCCACACGCGTATTGTACCTACGACATTATTTTTTATCACAATTGAGATATAAAAGAAAAGACTTGTTAAAAGTTTATATTCTACAAATAATAAGTATAAAAGTTAAAAAACAATGGCATAATATCTTTATGAAATTAACCATTAACAAGCAAATGGTCAAAATTAAATTCCCGTTTGCCACCTCATTTACAGTAGGAAGTATGAATGACCAAATCGACCTATGAATTGTGCCACTATCATTACTTATCATAGACATTTTGTCTTAGTTTTTTTGGTTATTTAAATGCGTTATTTCAGTACCTACTTACTTATAAAAATAGTTAAATTTTGTTATTTTTTAATTTAGGTAGGTACTTAATCATTGAAATTTTTGATTTTGATTTTTTTTTAACTTCACTTTTAATTGTAAAGCTTTTAGAAGAAGAAGATAGCAGGTATTTATTATTTTAAACATTTTATTTTTTAGAATTTTATTAATTATAGGTAATGAATTCATTTCGCACACGTGGCCAGCCCACTCCCACTTAAGTCGGCCGGTCTTCTGACCCACGTCTGCGATAGGTACCTGTTTTATGTCGCAGATTGATGTAAGAGACTCTATCTTTACGCCTCAAACCAAGTATGCTGTGCTCCATCGCCCTCTGATAAATTTTAAGTTGGGACTTTTGTGCCTCGGTCAAAGACCAAGTCTGAGCACTCCTACCGCGTATTCTGCCCATCCTAACCGCGATATATATATTTTTATATTATTGTATTGATTTAATGCCGAGATTTTAGCTTGAAATAAAATAACGACAATGAAAAGAAACTCTAACGCGTACAGCGTTAGAGTTTCTTTTATTAGTAGAGTTTCTACTAATAAATGTTAATCAGGCATCACGCAGCATCTCCACTCTACTGACCCTGGCTATCTGGCTAGCATCAGCATCGGCTGCCGCGATCGGCTTTGGCGAGGTGTTGACAAACGTGAAGCTAGGCTTGTACAAGGAAGTCTTAGCTGCTGCAGATCCTAGTGAAAAGGTCCTCGCTGTTGTTGGGAACACTCTACTATGTGAGTGCATTTACGATTAAAATTAACACATTTTTACGCAAATAGGGATAAGTATTTTTAATTATCAAAATGTTGAACGTGTCCCCTGGGTGGAGCTAAACGAGCGTCGAAGTTTAAAAGGCATTAAATGCCATACGATTAAATAAATTATCAAAATGAAAAACATTAAAAATATACGTCACCGTAATGTGAAAGTAACGAAGACTTCCCCGTATAAGTTACAAAACATAAAATCAAGAATTTTCTTTTTAAAGTATGTTTAAAGTTTTACAGTATGAACTTACAACCTATCATAAAACTATAAAGCTTTACCAATCTTAGGTTGCTTGGAAGATTTCGCTTTCAGCGATAAATCCGCTTATTTTTTGTGCTCATTTTTGCATAATTATCGTGTGCTATTTCTTACTGTATTGTAGGTCAAATAAAGTTATCGAAGTAGGTATCTATTTTAAATACAGATATATTAAATACTTACCTCCAAGCTCTTTATACTTTCATCATTGCGTCTGTAACAGGTAAACCATTGGAAAAGGTCTTAGTACCTGACAAGAAGCCCGACCTGAGTAAACTAAACCTGCAATTTCGATCTCCGTAAGTACCTACTTATTAAATCTAATGACCTGTTTTTAAAGTAGATTTCGATTTTTCTGTGAAAGATTTATTTCTTCATTAAGGTCGCAGGCACCTTGTTATAATTTTTCCTCGACTTCATCAGTCAAATAATAAACGTTAATTCCAGCGAAATAACGATAATCTTCAACCTGAGCGATGCCGCGGAACAGATCCCGAAACTACTCCCGCAATACAACTCTAGCCATAAACTGATCATATTCGCACACGGCTTCACAGATAATCCCTCGAAAACTAGCTTTACTGATCTAAATGCTAATTTCGAAAAAGAAGGTTAGTATTTTGTGGATTCTTCTGCCTTATTAGTTAATACCATACCAATAGCTTGCCTTCTGATACTACAATAATATACCTACAGATGAAAATAACGCAACTGACTTCTTTTGATCTGACTTGTCTGATTCTGTTATTTATTTCAACTGTAATCTCCAGGTCTATTCAATGTTCTGGCTTACGACACGAGTCCTGTCATCAGTGAAAGTTTAAACTACATCAAGGACGCTTATTATGTAAAATACATCGGCGAGGCGCTGGGGAAGGTGTTGGTAGCTTTATTCCTGAGTAATTATTACCATTATGTAATTAGAATAGGCGGCGCCATTTTGTGACGCCTGTTTAGTTCGGTTCCATTTCAAATTAATCAAAATTGAGTTTTATGATATGGATGGATACTTATTTGTTTAGATTCATAGATGATTATGGGTGAAGTTTGCGCCAATTCAGTACTGTTGCCAAATTGACAGCTTTGTGTACTTAACCTATGTAGGTATTTATTAGAAAAATTATATTAGGTTATTTTCATTTAGTTGCATTCATATGGTATATGGATAAAATAGATGTTACAATAGGCATACAAGTTTACATAATTATGCGCCCTGCTGGGCATTGCAATCGTGTGCGGTGACAGAACGAAGCTTTGACTGGCATTTGATAGGTTGACTTCATGGTGGCAAATGGGAAATTAAGAAAGAAAGATGAAAAACTACTTCGGTTACTTTAAATTGTTAATTAACAGAAGTAGGTACATAGACCGGACAACAGTAATAAATGTTTTTTTTTTTTGCAAAAATGTGTATTTAATAAGTACACAATTAATAAATCTAGTATGACGACTGTCTTCTGCACAGAGATGTCACGCTGCGCAGAAAATAAAATCAAAGAAACCAATCTACCTTTCTCTCTCAAAACTTCCCTTTATTTTCCTTAAATCCCGCAGAGGGCCAAGCACCGGATCAAACCCATTGTATCGGGCATAGTCTCGGCGGCCACATCTGCGGATATGCCGGGAAGACGGTCAATAATATGACCAATTCCACCGGGCGTATGGGGCGTATATCCGGACTAGACCCGGCCGGACCGTGCTTCGCGAATTTACAAGACGATATGAAACTTAAGAAGACTGATGCGTGCTTCGTTGATGTTATGCACACGGATGCTGGCGTCTTTGGAGACGATGAGAATCTTGGTAAGTTATATTCACACTTTTGATTTTGAATAGAAGAAGTAAAACAGAGATACATATAGTATAGATAGTGTATATAACTACATCACTACCTATAATACAAGTATCTGCTCTAGATTTAGTATTCCAAACAAATCATCGTTATATTTTATGCCTATTCGTCCGCGTTGAGCAATATTGCGAGACTATTAGACTATTTATCGCCTATCTTTCCTGGCGTGTACCAAGTCGCGAGTGAATAGGTAGGTATCTTCTACGGGCGTTTGCTATTATTAGAGTTGTTAAAATAAGGGTTTTGGTAGAAGTCAACCGAATAAAGTAGATTATATAGAGTAGGTACTTATTCCTTTTTGTTCCACTTCTATTCAAGTTTGGGTTTTAAATCTCTCCCTATAAAGTGCGCAGTGACGTATCTTCTGAATCGCAGGTCACGTGGACATCTACCCGAACGGCGGGTCTCAACAGCCAGGCTGTCCTACCCAGAGCTGCAGCCACAGCAGAGCCAACCAGTTGTACGCGGAGTCAGTGACGTCCAATGAGTTCGACATGATTGCTTGCGATAGCTATGAACTATTCCGGAAAGGGGATTGCTCTGGTAATAATATCAGGTCAGTAAAAAATCGTAAAAAAATTATAAAACTATTTTAACTAATATACTTACTTAATCGCTTTGGAGTTAATACATTCGTTAAAATAGTTTCATGAGTTCAAATCGTATAATATAAAAAAATCTTTAGAAAAAAGTACTTATTGAATTTTTGGATTCTATGTAACTTCGCTACTCCTTTCAATATCTAGTTTATATATTTTTACTCCTTAAAAAACTATTACGGTTTAAATATTGTTGGCAAATGGATACAAAACGCATTTTGCCAAAAAATGTCATGTGCCACCACCATTAAAATGTAAGTAACTGTCGTTATTATTAACAAAATCCTATGTGACTTTATTGTTATAAACTAAGTTAAACGGGTCCCATTTTAATTTCATTGACGTGGGACCCTAACGGTTATTGGTTTTTGAGTAAACATAACCTTATAAAATTCGAAAAAAACTTTGAATTTCCAAAAGTCGTAGATCAGTGTTCCCCTCGACGACTAGAAAAACCCCTTTTCATGTTACAATTATTTCGCTTTCATCAATCAAAACATTTATTGTATAAGTATATCAAAGTGTAATTTGACGACCTCTGTGGCGCGTCGGGCGAACACCCGACTGCGACGCAGAAGGTTGCGGGTTCGATTCCCGCCGGGAACAAGTATTTATGCTGACCATAAATTCTTGTTTCTGGTTCTGGGTGTTATGTATAATATGTATATATTTAAAAAAAAAAAAAAGTATATAAGTAGTTTATCCGTTATCTGGCACCCATAACACAAGCATTAAGTTGCTTAGCTTGGGGCTGGATGGCGATGTGTAATATGTCCTGAAATATTTATTTTATTTAATTAATTGCTAAGCTTGGATGTAAGATGGCTGCGCTGTCCTGCAGTACTAATTGAACTTGTAACACCTCAACCTCCCAGTAAGATGGGGTACAGTTGCCCCAACACCACACGCGGGATCTACTACCTCCAGACCGCATCGGCCGCTCCCTTCGCACTGGGGATCAACGGGACCAGCTACACCAACAACGGTGGACTCATACAGAACATTGAATATGGAATAGGTGATCTACTTAATTGATTTAAATTTACTATCTGTGGCTCAGAGCGGTTTGACAGAGGTTATTCCGACCATGTGGTTAAATTGTGAACATAATTCATTAAGTAAGTTTTTTATAAGTATTTGTTTTTTTTAATAATTTAAAAACAAAAGCGATTCAAATGATGACTCTTGAGTTTTAATTACCTACTTATATGTCCTTTTCCAAGTTTATATCTAGCTTCCACCCGCGACTTTGTCTGCATAGGGGTTAAATTTTCCGAAATGTTTTCTTAGCGGATGCCTACCTACGTCATAACAGCTAAGTATATTATATAGGTCTTTATGTCCATTACTTGGGCCTGTGTGTTAAAATATCAGTCAGTCAGACCAAGATTCAATCCAGCTCCAAGAATAGTCTGGGCTAGATTGGTTAGTTGGTCTAATAGGTCCGTTCGCCCAGTCCTTTTACTGAGTAAAATATGGATTTTTTTATTGTTTAGTAGCATAATGTCCAATTTGCAAAATGTCAAGTTTGCAGAATGTCCAATTCGCAAGATGTCAAAATGAACGGCAATTTCGTCTTTGGGAAATTTATCGTTCGTAAATTCAAGGATTTGCTATGGGTAGAGACGATTAAGTATAGATAGCGTGTTATTCTGAAGAAATCGATGTATTTGAGAAATACAATTAGGTTTATTGGACTAAAATAGTGTATTCTAAGTATTACACAAAATTACTTTCGCATTTATTAGTTGTGATTCTCAATGGCGCGATTAGAATACTAATATTAAACAAATCAAACTGACGGGTTATCCACATCATTTGAATTGTAAACTCGTCGCGATTCCATGAACTTGGTTTTTTTAGACGATTGCCGTTAATATTAGAAGGAAAATAAGTATATAGCTTTTAAATATTTTGGTGCCTACTTGTTTTTATTGGTTCATGCTTAACGTCTATTTTTAACCGCCGAAAACAAAAAAACGGAGGAGGTTTTTTTTTCTTTTTTTTTTCAATAGTTATTAATATTGTCCGGGTTCCATTCCCGCCGTTGAATAAAATATTTTATGATCTACATAATTATTCCGATATTGGTTTTTGATTTTGTGTGTTTCTGTTCTGTATGCACTATAAAATATTTCTGTAAAAATACAATTGTCTTGTGGAAAGATGCCACGGTAATTCCCGTTTTCCCCGATTCAGAGTTCCAGTCGGGGGAAGATGGGAATACCACAGTACCTGTTTACAAAAAAAAGTATAAGTATTAGTGAGTATTCTATTCGTTATCTCCTATAACACAAGCCTAGTTGCTTAGCTTAGGGCCTAGATGGCGCGGTCTACAATATCCAGCAATACATTTATAAGAAACTAGCTGCGCCCCGCGGTTTCACCCGCGTAATAATTTTCTGCGTGACTTTCTTAATTTTTTTTTTCGTAAGATCCTTCTCTTGACAAAAACAAACACAACAAAAAAAGAATTATCGAAATCGGTCCAGCCGTGCACGGGTGATGCCGTGACAACGGAAAACGGGTTTCATTTTTATATATAAAGATATATAATAATTATAGGTACCTAGAGTACCTACATATAAATTACAGAAGACTACAAAAATTACCTATTTCCTTTGATTTGCCATAGGTACTATATTTGTTTCCAAGAATTGATCTCTATCAGCAAGACTATCTATTGGTATAAAATATAAGTTGATTATTTTTTTGCAAAATCAATAGTTTTAAATTCTGGCTAGGAAAATAAATTTTCCAAAAATTTAATGATGCAGTTTTACTTTTTGTCAAAATCTGGCACGCCACTCCTTTTAGCATTTTTCGCTATCTCATATAGTTTAGGATATGGCCCTGAAGGCCCACATAAAAAAATCACCCTGTACATTCTTTTATGTATGTTCGCTGATTAATAATATTAATTAAATGACATTCCACGAATAAAGAGCGTTTAAACCTATAGCACAGATAGAAATCATGAGCTAAGACGAACGTCGAGAAAACCAGTCGGTATAAAAGATATAGGGAAGTAATTGTAAGGCGTTATTTCGATATAGGTCGCCGTGTGGTCGCGTGCGGGGCGACACACTGTCCGGTTGTTTTATTATTAACGTCAAAAACTTGAAAATGTGGAAGGTAAGCGTTATTAAAAATAATAAATAGATGTAATATTGCTGATTCTCAAATAAAGCATGTTAATAAAAAATTAAAAGTTCCTGTGGTGGGTGATAATGGCAACTATGAAGGTTTTAAAAAAATCATTTTACTAGTGACCAAAAGAAAATAAACTAATGTTTTAAGATTGTCAATAATGCAAATATTTATGTAATGACCTGATTTTAAATAGTTTTTACGAAAACAATAGGTAGGTACATTTTAAAAACAATACAAAATCTGGTGAATATTTTTCAAAAGTGATACTTATGTTGCATATTGACAAGTTAGGTTAAAAAAAATCTCATGTTCCTAGACTTAGAGGTTTCAGCTGTGCGTTAACTTTATCCAAGTACCTAAATGACTTAGGTGCTTTTAACCCAAAAAAAAAAAAAATTAATAGTTTATACAAATTGAGAATTTCTTTACTGTAGGGTTATTCCCATCTTCCCCCAAATGGCACCCCCTAAATGGAGGAAAATGGGATATCGCAATGAAAAATCACCGAGAATCCGTTGACTAGCACTCATAACACAAGTCTAGTTACTTAGCTTGGGGTTAGATGGCGATGTGTGGAATGTCCTGCAATATTTATTTATTTATTTGAATATTAAGTATTTATTTGGAGCGCATGAAAAAAAACCTATAAATCTGAATTTCAACCCAATTATACTTGGCCTTTTTATTGGATTTGGTTAGTTTTATATCGATTTATTATACTATCTGGAACTAATTGTTGCTGTTGGCTTATGGTAAATACTGACTCTGAAACAACTGGACCGATCTTGTTGGTTATTGTTTGACATTTCTGTATTTGGACATTTTTATGGTTGGACGAATAGTCTGATTGGACATTTTTCTTTTTGGTCATTAGTCTTGCATCTTGTTGAATATTTGTATGTAGATATTATATTGGATACTTGGGTGTTAAATTAGTTTTATGTAGGTACTTTTTATTGGGTTGGGTATTAGGTTGAAACCACGGGCCGTTACTTGTGAACTAATAATAGTAAGGTTAGAATTATAATAATTTATAATGAATACGGTAAAATTCCTAAAAGATATAAATAAGTAATAGTTTGTTTACAAGGATGTAGACAATCAAGACTAAATGAAGGTGATCAGGTCTTCGTACGGTTGTTGTTACATATTTTCCCATGCCATAGCTTGCGACATACTTATTAATACAAGTAGGTACCTACATAGTCTCTACTTGAGGAAGTATAGCTATATCGTCATTAAAATCAAAATGTCTTGAGTTCATTTGCAAAAAACAAAAACAACGTTTAGCGTTACATTACGCCTGGATGCAGTTATTCCAACCTCCTTGGTCCAATTTATATTTAAGCAACTTTTTTATCATCTTCTAGAATCTCGGAGTCTAACACACTAACAACACACTTTAGATACCTACTACTTAATTTTATTTTATTGATAAACACTTTATTTGTATAAGACATGCATAGAAATAATAAGATCAAAAAATAAAAGCTTAGAAAGAAGTTGGCGGCCTTATCCATCAAAATAATTTATTTCAGACAAACTGAGAACGGAAAGCTCAATTGTTGGTTATTTATGGTTCCAAATTCTCGCATTTTGTTTGTAAATAAATAAAAAAGAAATGCGATGGTATAAAATAGATAAGTAACTGAATAAAATTATAATAAACTAAAAATAATTTTGAAAAAATTAAACCAACATGTCAGGTTGTTTTTACATAAATAAAGAAAGAAAAACTTGATAATGATAAGGTATAACATACTAACATCACACCTCGGTTTTACCTCGGATTAATCCCGATCCCCTGAGAATAACGGGATAAAGAGTCTATGAATGTTACCAAGGGTTCAATGTATCCTCATACCGAGTTTCATGAAAATTAGTCTAGTAGTTTTGGAGCCTATATTCGTCACAAACAAACAGAAAAATATTTCCTCCTAAAATATTACTGTAGATAACAGAATTTTAATTGGTCGTTATAATAACAAAACGTTGCCATGTGACGCTGCCACTGCACTTTCTTCTAAAAATATATAACTTTTTTTGTGCATAAAGTCGCATAAATTTTCACTGTTATAAAATCAATTGACCACTTGCTAAGGTAGGATGTGTAACTTGGGCACGAGCCCTCCAACGAGAAGAAGCTACAAGAAACTGATAGGGGTAAAGTAAATTAATCATTTAACATATTGTTCTCGTTTACCACCCTTGTGTTTAGGACATAATGAGTGACACATGGTAATTCAGATATTAGCTAAACACAAGGGTGGTAGACGAGAACAATCTTAGAATATAATAAATATTTTGATCAGTTAAAAATGGACAGAAAACATTGGTGCCATTTTCGAGTAAAAAATTAAACTATGAAATTACAATACATTATTACCTAACTTCACCAATCCTATCCTACTTCCTACTAATATTATAAATGTGAAAGTTTGTGTGTATGTGTGTATGTGTGTGTGTATGTTTGTTACTCCTTCACGCAAAAACTACTGGACCGATTGCGTTGAAACTCGGTATTTAGATAGCTGAGTACCTGGATTAACACATAGGCTACTTTTTATCCCGATATTCCCACGGGATCGGGACTTACGGGATTATTCTTTCACACAAAAAACTTCTGGACCGAATGCGTTGAAACTCGGTATGTAGATAACCTGGATTAACACATAGGCTATTTTAATCCCGATATTCCTACGGGATCGGGACTTACGGGATTACTCCTTTACGCAAAAACTACCGAACAGATTGCGGTGAAAATCAGTAAGTAGATAGCTGGAGACCTGAATTAACACAAAGGCTACTTTTTTCCCGATATTCCCACGGGATCTGGACTTACGGGATCAGGACTCAAAATATATTTTAAAAGGTTGTAGTTGGGCGGAGGCGGAGAGAGTGATGAAGGGGAGAAGGGTAAGAAAAATAAAAAGGGGGAGCACAGGAAAGGGGGAGGAGAGGAAAAGCGGAGGAGAGGAAAGGGGGAGGGGACCTAACCTAACCTTCTCCATCCGTGACGGTAATTTGTCAAAAAAACATTTCGAGCCTATCTGGACTCCTAGAAATGTAAGCGCTCGCTTCGCTCGCACGTGTTTGCTACTCATTCTGCGACGGTTCTGTGTCAAAAAAGCATTCTGGGTCTGTCTGGACTCCTTAAAATATAACCGCTCACTTCGCTCGAACGTGTTTGCTACTCCATCCGCGACGGTTTCGTGTCAGAAAAGCATTCTGGGTCTGTCTGGACTCCTTAAAATATAACCGCTCACTTCGCTCGAACGTGTTTGCTACTCCATCCGCGACGGTTTCGTGTCAGAAAAGCATTCTGGGTCTGTCTGGACTCCTTAAATTATAACCGCTCACTGCGCTCGCACGTGTTTGCTACTCCATCCGCGACGGTTTCGTGTCAGAAAAGCATTCTGGGTCTGTCTGGACTCCTTAAAATATAACCGCTCACTTCGCTCGCACGTGTTTGCTACTCCATCCGCGACGGTTTCGTGTCAGAAAAGCATTCTGGGTCTGTCTGGACTCCTTAAAATATAACCGCTCACTTCGCTCGAACGTGTTTGCTACTCCATCCGCAACTGTTTCGTGTCAGAAAAGCATTCTGGGTCTGTCTGGACTCCTTAAAATATAACCGCTCGCTTCGCTCGCACGTGTTTGCTACTCCATCTGCGACGATTTCGTGTCAGAAAAGCATTCTGGGTCTGTCTAAACTCCTTAAAATATAACCGCTCACTTCGCTCGCACGTGTTTGCTACTCCATCCGCGACGGTTTCGTGTCAGAAAAGCATTCTGGGTCTGTCTGGACTCCTTAAAATATAACCGCTCGCTTCGCTCGCACGTGTTTGCTACTCCATCCGCGACGGTTTCGTGTCAGAAAAGCATTCTGGGTCTGTCTGGACTCCTTAAAATATAACCGCTCGCTTCGCTCGCACGTGTTTGGTCACAATAACTAACGTTACCTACTCCATCCGCGACGGTTCCATGTCAGAAAAGCATTCTGGGTCTGTCTGAACTCCTAAAAATCTAACCGCTCGCTTCGCTCGCACGTGTTTGCTACTCATTCCGCGACGGTTTCGTGTCAGAAAAGCATTCTGGGTCTGTCTGGACTCCTTAAAATATAACCGCTCGCTTCGCTCGCACGTGTTTGCTACTCCATCCGCGACGGTTTCGTGTCAGAAAAGCATTCTGGGTCTGTCTGGACTCCTAAAAACATAACCGCTCGCTTCGCTCGCACGTGTTTGGTCACAATAACTAACGTTACCTACTCCATCCGCGACGGTTCCGTGTCAGAAAAGCATTCTGGGTCTGTCTAGACTCCTAAAAATCTAACCGCTCACTTCGCTCGCACGTGTTTGCTACTCATTCCGCGACGATTTCGTGTCAGTAAAGCATTGTGGGTCTGTCTGGACTCCTTAAAATATAACCGCTCGCTTCGCTCGCACGTGTTTGCTACTCCATCCGCGACGGTTTCGTGTCAGAAAAGCATTCTGGGTCTGTCTGGACTCCTAAAAATATAACCGCTCGCTTCGCTCGCACGTGTTTGGTCACAATAACTAACGTTACCTACTCCATCCGCGACGGTTCCGTGTCAGAAAAGCATTCTGGGTCTGTCTGGACTCCTAAAAATCTAACCGCTCGCTTCTCTCGCACGTGTTTGCTACTCCATCCGCGACGGTTTCGTGTCAGACAAGCATTTTGGGTCTGTCTGGACTCCTTAAAATATAACCGCTCGCTTCGCTTGCACGTGTTTGGTCACAATAACTAACGTTATCTACTCCATCCGCGACGGTTCCGTGTCAGAAAAGCATTCTGGGTCTGTCTGGACTCCTAGAAATCTAAGACCTCACGTTACCTTAACCTGACGTTCCTTCCCTTAACGTCTCGCTTTCCTATAACACCGCTTTCCCTTAATACTGGCATTGCTAAACACAAAAACTACTATACGAATTGTGATGAAAGTCTGTAGCAGGTAGCTAGAGACCCTAACAAATAAGCTACTTCTTATTCCGATATTCCTACGAGACTCGGACTTGCGCGGGTGAAACCGCGGGGCGCAGCTAGTACAATAATAAAACAAAGACCCCCATTTATGTCTGAATGCGATAAACACAAAAACTAGTGAAAGGCTTCACATACGGTTTTTGTCATAAAAAAAACTAGAGGTGTAATATTTATTCTACGTGCAAAATCGGGACGGATGGGTTGTATTTAATAAAATAAAGTATCTACTACCTGAGATAAACAGGTTTAGAATATAGATATAAAAATAAGTAACACTAAATTCATTCATAATAATATTAAAATAAAGTACCTACCTACCTGTAGATAATTTACATAATTTTTTATCTAATTTAATAGTTTTGATGAAGTGCCCTTGAATAATGTCGTCAAAATATTATTATTATAATGGTAACATGGAAAATTTTAAACTTAACCGGTAAGTAATTCTGTTGTAAGAAGAAACTAAGGTAAGGTTATCAAGCAGTCACTTGGCAAATCCAGGGAATGTCACGAATTTTAAAATAAAAAAGTTGAAAATTATGGTAAATTTTGGTATTTACAAGTTTTTGCGAAAATCTAAAGCCCATTTCTTTTGTATCGTTTTGCTTAAAATTTGGCCAAATGCGTTTTTGGCCTCTTGCGTTTAAGGAACTACGCGTTTTTGGTCTTTTACGTAAATTGGCCTTTTGCGTTTTTGGGTCGAAACCGTTGCTTCAGGACCTTGATTTTTATGCTCCATAATAAGGGACTATATACTTAATAGACCTCAGTACCTGGTTATCGTTCCTCAGAAAATAGGTGGTGACACACGGACAGACAGACAAGAGAGTGATCTTTCATGGGTTCCTTTGTTTACCTTTTGAAGTACGGAACCCTAATGACCTATGCAATCGACACTGACATTGTCAGTGACCACATCCACATTTGGAAACTTGTCCACCGGCTCCATGAATAATACTTGCCGCTATAATTTACGATCTGCATGGTCAAGGCCGTAGTTAAAATACGAATAAGTAGGTATACTTTACTCGTACAATAATTTATTACGAAGCTACGTAAGTTATGGATTTGTCAAATATTTATGAGGAAAAAAACAACTTTACCTATTATTCCCATTTGCCCTTAAAGAAAGGTTATCTTTGGGGATAAATGGTAAGAAAAAAAACCCAGTTGTCACCCTTCCACATGGACGTAGCCATGTAGGCAGCAGCGATAAAAATAAATGATAATTGATATAAAAAATTGAGAATAATTTGGATTTAAAGTAAAAAGTAAAAAAAAAGGTCGCTTATGATAAATAATAAATAAATAAATAATAAATATTGCAGGAAATTCCACACATCGCCATCTAGCCTCAAGTTAAGTAACTAGACTTGTGTTATGGGTGCTAGACAACGGATATTACTACATATACTTATACTTTTCTTTTGTAAATATATACATATAATAGGTACATAGAAACAACCAGACCACAGACAAATATCTAAGCATAAATAGGTACTTGTCTGAGACGGGAATCGAACCCGCAACCCTGTGTTTGGCAGTCCGGCATGATGACCATTGTGCCAACTGGGTCGTCAATCAATCGTTTTTAAAACTAAGTTAGAACCAGTTAATGTATCTACATATAATTAGCAGTAAAAGTGGATGCTGTTTACAATGAATCATAAGTTAATCATTCCTATACCTACACCACGCGGTTTCGCCTGCCGATCCCGAGGGGATATTGATAGATACTTACAATGTAGCTGTCTATCTGCAAAATAATCATCGAAACCGGTCTAGTATTTCTAAAGATAACCTAACTTTACCTTTCTGTAATTTATTAACATAGATCCTACTGACCCAAAGATTTATTTGAATCATTATCCACCAGACACTATGGAACTTCCACCTACTCCCAGCCGTGGCTCTCTGGTTCGCGTCAGCCACGGCCCTGGACTTCAACAAAGCCCTAGACAACACGGGCCGAGCTATCGGCAAGGAAGTGCTGGCTGCGAAGCACCCCATTGACGAGACAATCACTTTCATTGGGAATAGTCAATGTAAGTAACACAATTAAGCAAGCATTGAGGTAGGTACTTACTATGTTCTCCTGGAGAAAAGTTTTTTGAGGTTCATAGACAGGAAGAGAAGAGACGCATGTGACTAGAAGAGTGATGAGTATGAATGTAGAGGGATGGATAGGAAGAGGACGACCTCAGAAAAGATGGATGGACTGCATGAGACAAGACATGAGAGAGATGAATGTCAGCGATGAGATGACGACTAGTAGGAGTGAACGGAAAAAGAAAACATACTGCGCCGACCCCAAATAAATTGGGATAAGGGCAGGAGGATTATGATGATGAGACAGGACAACCAACAATATAGGTACACAGTAAAACACTTGACTCTAAATTATAGATTTTATGATAGATAGATGATTAGATGGATTGTTATAGGTTATGACAATTTTTTTCTTATTATTTTCTATTTTGTCGTGTAAACGTCTTAACAATCGGTCAGAAGAGCCCAGCGACAACTGAGATTTAAAAGTAGATATTTATCGAATTTCCCATTTGTCCCCAGAGTAGCACTTATTTGGGGACAATTGGGAATGACTCAAATAATAATAAAATAGATTTTATATAAGTACCGTAAAGTTTCATTAAATCTTTTCGGTTTTCAGGTGAAAACGCAAAAAAAATAGTAGGAGTATTCTACGAACCAGTCTCTGGTGTAGTGGAACCCGATCTCAATGGACTCAACCTACAGTTTAGATCTTCGTAAGTACTTAACCGACTTTTGATGAGTTTGATTGAGTTTTCTTTTAATTTGTTTTAGTGAATGCCACACACCACAGGGTTGCGGGTTCGATTCCCGCCTCAGACAAGTAGGTATTTATGCTTAGATATTTTTCTGTGGTCTGGTTGTTTCTATGTATTTTAAGTGTATATTTACAAAAAAAAAGTATATAAGTAGTATATGTTGTCTAGCACCCATAATACAAGTCTAGTTACTTAGTTTGGGGCTAGATGGCGATGTGTAGAATGTCCTGCATTGTTTATTTATTTACTTTGAGGGTATTTTGATCTACTTTGAGGGTATTTTGATCTACTTTGAGGGTATTTTGATCTACTTTGAGGGTATTTTGATCTACTTTGAGGGTATTTTGATCTACTTTGAGGGTATTTTTTGTAATCGAAATGCAATTGGAATGATATTGCAATGTAATTTGAACAATGTTATTTACGAAAATTGGCCTTCAGGGCCTATATTCACTAAGGTTCAAGTCGTTGGGCGCGCGTGATTAGGGGCGGAGGGGGGGCGGTTTTTGTATGGAAATCTCGTCCTAATCACGCGCGCCCGACGACTTGATCCTTAGTAAATAAAGGCACAGCACAGTTTGCAGCGTTGTCTTCACAAACTGTCACGATGTATATTAATTCCAGCCAGATAAGCGTGACATTCAACCTGAGCAACGCCGCAGCCCTGATCCCGGCCGTCCCGCAGTACGACCCTCGCAACAACCTTATCATATACATGCACGGCTTCACTGACAACCCTATGAAATCCAACTTCGGTAACCTTAGCGAAGCTTTCCTTGCTAAAGGTTAGTTCAATAATTAGACAAATAACATTTAAATTCATATTGGCGCCCCTTGCGAACGTAATGCTAAGCTTCCCATGCAATTTCTGTACTTACGCAAAGTTGATAGTCTTAGGCAGATATAGCGTGCGCGTGGTTTAACAGGAGCGAGACAAGAGGTCCAAAAAAATGAAAGCTCAGGTTGAATTGCGGAACAATTTATTCTCGCATGATAAATGCCGCAATTGCTATATATTTTATAAGGTACCACAATATTAATTAGCAATAAGATTACTAAGTTAAAATTAGATAGAAAATTATCAGCGTTCATTACGATTCACGAAGAGGAAGTGTGCGAGATGAGCTTTTGACAGAACATTGACGGATATAAAAAAAAACTATAACCATGACACTAGCACCGAACATTCTTACTAGCTAACAGGGTGAAAGCATCAAGTAATGTATACATATTTCTTACACTTCCCCTTATACATTACATAACATTGCATATATGAGTATTAAATTACATTCACAAACAAGTACAAACACTATCATGACATTACATTTCAAGCAATAATGTTCAATGATAAACTCAACACAAATGCAATCACTCTACATGCTTTATATTTATCATATCAATAAAATATTTATGTTTTATGGAACTCAAGGGTTTAGTTAATACATCAGCAATCATGTCCTGTGTTGATAAATATTCTACTTTAAGGACACCATTACTGATCAAATCTTTTACATAGTGGTATCTTAAATCTATATGTTTTGTCCTTTTATGATTATATTCCTTTGACTCTAGCAACTTATGTGCGCTTTGGTTATCGTTATATACAATTATAGAAGGCATTCTATGTAAAATTTCCTCTAAAAAATTTCTTAAAAATGATAAATCTTTACAAACATCGCTAATTGCCAAATATTCTGCCTCCGTACTAGATAAAGCAACACATCTCTGTTTTCTTGCTTCCCAATTAATTGTATTATTGCCTAGTTTAATCACAAAGCCTGTATATGATTTACGATCTACAATATCATTGGCCCAGTCAGCATCAGTAAATGCAGTAATATCTAAATTATTAGTCCTATAAAAACATAGTCCATAATTTAAAGTCCCTGCTAAATACCTTAATACACGTTTAGCTGCATGCCAATGTGACATATCAAAACTATGACTAAACTGGCTTAACTGGCTACATACAAAAGCAATGTCAGGCCGCGTACATACTGCCAAGTACATGAGACAACCTAGTAGTTCTCTATATTTATACTTATTTTCATCTAGGCAGTCTCCTTTAGGTTTATCTAGTTTACAATTCAATATCATAGGAGTTGACACTGGTTTACATTTTTCTATATTAAATCGCGACAGTATTGCCTTAATATACATATGTTGACTTAAGGTCAATGTTCCTTTAATCTTATCGCGATTTACACTCATACCTAAACAAGTCTTAAGAGTACCTAAATCTTTAACAATAAATTCCCTCTGTAACATATTCAATAATTTATTTTTAGTTAAAGGACAATCATTTATTATATAAAAATCATCTACATATAATGCAATTATTATTAACTTATTAGGACTTTTACTAATGTAAACACAGGGCTCTAATTTGCTCTGTACAAAATCATTATCAGTTAGTATCTTATGTACCTTTAAGTTCCACATACGGCTAGCTTGTTTTAAGCCATATATACTTTTTAATAGTTTACAAACTTTGTTTTTATTGTTATTAAACCCTTCAGGTTGTTCCATGAAGATATGCTCGTTCAGATCACTATTTAAAAACGCGGTTTCTACATCAAAATGATCAATTTCTAAATTAAATTCATTAGCTATAGCAAACAGGGTTCGTATTGTGCTGTGACGTACTACAGGGGAAAAAGTGTCACTGTAATCAATTCCCGGTTTTTGGGAAAACCCACGGGCTACTAAACGAGCTCTATATCTTACCTTATTTTCTAAGTCATTTTTAAGTTTAAAAACCCATTTACATTTAATTATATTCGCGTCTGATGGGCGATCTACTAATTTCCAGACACCAATATTAATTAAAGCCTCATACTCTTTTTGCATAGCTAGACGCCATTCGTCGCTATCAGCAGAAGACATTGCATCAGAGTAGGTAAGAGGCTCCAATTGATTTTGAACCATCAAAGAAAGATCATAGTCTGCATACCTGTTCGGTAGAACATTACGAGTACTACGTACGGGACGTGTAGGGACAGGCTCTGCCACTTCCCCTCGAAGTGATGTTAGGTTACCGTGAGAATAGCTGCCGCCCAAGGTGCTGTCGTGCTCCGGACAGGCCAGGTTCTCGTCATCTTCATCCCCAGTACAGTATTCAGAGTCGACACCTGAAACCATGGTAGCATCACTAGTTAGATCACTTTGACTAGATTCGTTTATTATGTTATTTTCATTAAGATCACAGTTGCTCTCAGAACCTAAACTTTTATCATGATTAAAAATTTGTTCTTCAGATTGATTACTATTATTATTATTATTTGTATTTTTTAATAAATTAGGATTGTCATTTTCATGTAAAATGTTAATAGTTGAGACATCAACATGATTATCTGAAGATAAAATATTAAGTTTTAAGTTGTCAACATCTTTATAAAACTTTCCTTCAAGAAAAGATACATTCCTAGAGTAAATAACCTTACGAGGAAATTGAGGATCTATTAATCTATAACCCTTAGTAGTATCTCCATAACCAACAAATATGCACATTTTAGATTTAGATTCTAATTTAGAAGAACGTTTTTGCTCTGGGATTAACATATAGGCAATGCAACCAAAAACTCTAAGGTGACTTAGGTCAACAGCAGAACCAGTCCACACCTGTTCAGGTAATCGGCCGTCTAGGATCTTTGTGGGGCTTCTGTTTTTTAAATAGACTGCAGTCATGACAGCCTCACCCCAATATTGCCTACTTAAACCAGATTCCTGTAGCATGCATCTAACCTTTTCCATCAAAGTTCTGTTAAGTCTCTCCGAGACCCCATTCTGCTCAGGACAGTAGGGAACAGTAACTTGATGTAATATACCCTGAGATCTGAGGTAAGAACTAAATTGTTTATTACAATATTCTCCACCTCCATCTGTTCTTAAAATCTTAATGTTAGCACTAGTTTGTTTTTCTACTAAAGTTTTAAATAAAAGAAAAACAATTATATACCTGATTTTTCCTTTGAAGTAGGTATGCCCAACTTTTTCTGCTATAGTCATCAGTAAAGGTTAATATGTATTTAGCGCCGCCCCAACTTTCAACAGCAAATGGACCACACACGTCAGAATGGATCAGATCGAGCACCCCAGCAGCACGCTTAGCTTCACGAATAGGATATGGTTTGGCAGCCTGTTTTCCTTCCAAACAGGCAATGCAATTTGATAGTTCTTCTTTATTATTCTGAAACATAAGGGCATGCTGTTTTCGAAGTGTGCACATACCTCCATAACTCAAGTGTCCAAGCCGCTTGTGCCACACCGAAGCTGACACCAACATTGCACTCTGTATCCCCTTAACTTCTTTAAGAGAATCTGAAGAGCACTCCAATGGCTGCGACATGTGATAACTGACAGCAGCATCACCTAGTTTATAAACACCATTTACCTCACATGCAAAACCTACCTCGGTACCTGTAACTTTACAGTTGTTTTCTTTATAAAAGTGACACCCCTCTTTGTTGAATATTAATATATAACCTAACCTAATCAATTTACTGACAGAGAGTAGGTTGGTGGACAGTTTCGGAACGAACATAGCTTCAATCTTAATATTATAATTTGGAATCGTTAAATTACCTGATCCTTCACTAGATAATTGCTCATTGTTAGCAATTCTTACTAAACATTTCTTAGTATTAAAGTCTGTGAATAAGTTTTTGTTATTAACCATGTGACTGCTGCAACCAGAGTCCACTATAAAGTCACTTTGGCACACACTTAAAGCAGTTTCCGTAATAACAAATGCCTTTTCTTCACTTTTTGTTTTCCTTTCCTTGCGTAGTTTGAAACATTTCGCCTTTATATGTCCAATCTTCCCACAGTAGTTGCAAGTTATGTTCTTCTTTTTCACAAGGTACGCTTTTTCAATGGTATGTCCATTATTCATTTTGTTTTTGCGTAGCTCCTCCTGAAGTAATCTTGATCGTACAAACTCACTCGAAAGGGTCGAACTAATGCAGGCTGTTTCCAGGTTGCTTACTAGAGCGTCATATTCCGAGGGCAGACCACTCAATAAGATCTCTGCTACTTCACCATCTTCAATGTTTTTCCCAATGTCAGATAACTGAGACACTATAGTCATTATTGCATTGATGTAATCATTCATGTTCTGGTAATTTTGAAATTGAATGTGATGAAGTTGGCGTAACAGTAGAACACGTCTATAGAGACCCCTGTCCTCGAAGACCGTTGCCAGCTTATCCCAAGCTTCTCTTGCAGTCTTTGCATCTCTCACATACTGATGCAGATCGCTAGTGATACTGAGGTTCAGTCGAGCCAACGCTCTCTCATCTTTATCAGGATCCCTGCTGACATCTGGATTTTTTATACAATTCCATAGCTTTTCCAAAATAAGAGCATTCTTCATGCAGAACTTCCACGACAGATTGTTATTTGAACCTCTAAGCTTTTCAACATGGTATGTACCATAATTACTCACGCCTCCAGCTCCATTTTCAGCTTCCAAGCCATTAGTATCTAATGATGGACGATTAGGTGGAACACCCGCGCCGAATTCCATCATTTGCGGGTCGTTTCCTTCGTTCGACATCACGATGCTGGGCCCATAACCTCTTAGGCAGATATAGCGTGCGCGTGGTTTAACAGGAGCGAGACAAGAGGTCCAAAAAAATGAAAGCTCAGGTTGAATTGCGGAACAATTTATTCTCGCATGATAAATGCCGCAATTGCTATATATTTTATAAGGTACCACAATATTAATTAGCAATAAGATTACTAAGTTAAAATTAGATAGAAAATTATCAGCGTTCATTACGATTCACGAAGAGGAAGTGTGCGAGATGAGCTTTTGACAGAACATTGACGGATATAAAAAAAAACTATAACCATGACACTAGCACCGAACATTCTTACTAGCTAACAGGGTGAAAGCATCAAGTAATGTATACATATTTCTTACAGATAGTAACTGTAGTGTTTGCTATAGGTACGAAAAAAACTCGCACTACAGGTAGTTAATCTGAATAATAAAAAGTGATTTTAAATATGACAAAAAATATTTTTTGAGCTACTCGATCCATAACTAATATGGGTTATTATTCCATGAAAATTTAGAAGCGTCTTAAAATCTAATTTAGGCTGTGTGCCTTCTGATAGCGCCCAACAATGAGAAGAAGTCGCAAGAAAATCATAGGTTTTGTTTGTGATCATGCTCACAAATGTCAAGATTACAAATATTTGAAGGTATTATTTAAAATACTTTTAAGCCTTACTTAAGACCTTCATCCTTCATCAAAACACAGTCGTTACTGACGCTAAGACCACCTGGATAAGGATGATAAAACCGCTATTGTTTCACTTCCAGGTGAGTACAACATCCTGGGCCTGGACTCCAGCTCCCTGATCGCGTGGTTCTACCTCCGTGCTACTGTCTTCGTCAGGTTCATTGGGAACAGGCTGGGTGAGGTGCTGGCTGCTATGGTCCAAAGTAAGTACAAACATACATACAAAACATAATATAGGGTTTCGATGAACACCGGCATTTACAAAAAAGTGTGACGTCATCGCTCACGTTCTGTGAAAACGTAACCATAGCAACGTTTTGTCGTACCTACGTATTATCGTTGCTATGTTTACCATCAATGTTTTCTTATTAATTATCCCGTTTCAAATAACTTACAAAAACATAGCGCTTATCTCCAAAAACGCAGAAGAGCTACAGAGCAATTTCAACATTTGGCTGACTGAACTGGAAAAACACGGGCTGCGTATTAGTAGAACAAAAACGGAATACATGGAATGTGATTTTGGTGGTACTGAAACGACAGGTCATAACATTCGTATTGACAACACACACCTACCCAAAGTCTCACAATTCAAATATCTAGGTTCTATGCTCACAACGAATGCGCAAATCGAGGAAGATGTTGATCAGCGAATAAACACAGCCTGGTTGAAATGGCGTTCTCTGAGTGGTGTGCTCTGCGACCCTAAAATGCCCGTTAAGACCAAGGGAAGAGTTTATAAAACCGCAGTAAGACCCGCGATGATGTACGGAGCAGAGTGCTGGACCACCAATGAAAAGCACGAGCAGCAGCTTCACGTAGCCGAGATGAAAATGCTACGCTGGGCTGGAGGTGTAACGCGACTCGATAGGGTTAGAAACGAGTACATCAGGGGTTCGTTTAAAGTAGCACCTGTTGTTGACAAGCTCAGGGAGAGTAGACTTCGGTGGTACGGCCATATAATGCGAAGGGAGGATAGCTACTCAGTGAGAACTGTTCTAAATATGCCCACGAAGCCCCGGGGAAGAGGAAGACCGCCCGCCACCTGGTGGACCAATGTTGCTAGGGACATTAAGGCTCTCGATATCTCTCCAATGACAACCCAGGATCGAAGGACCTGGCGCAATCGTACAAGGAGGCCCGACCCCAACTAAATTGGGAAAGGGGCAGGACAAAGAAGAAGAAATAACTTACAAAAACACCTGGTTACCTAGCTAACGCATGTCGCTTATTTATGTTTATACATGTTAATTATTGCTTGAAATTTTTATTATTTTACCGTTTAAAAAGTCATGAAATGAATAGGGCATTACATTTGTATGGTCATTCCCATTCGCCCCCAGGGGTGAAATGACAACTGTTTTTTTTTTAATTTAAAAATCTTCCCAATTAGTCCATAGAAAGGCTTCTATAAGAGTAGGTAATTTAAGATTTATTGCTTTTTATTTATTAATTCTCAAATATTTCTCAATTCGGTTGTACGTATTTTTTATATTTTTTTTCTATTATCGCTATGACATCAGCTTCGGGTTATTATATCCCGGTTCTGTTGTATTTATTTTCTCGCATATCTAAGAATGGATGTGATCTAAAACTTATTAAGTACCTACTAAGTATTCAATTTTATTATCCTTAGTAAGTATTCAATTATTATTTTTTATCGATATAGTTTTGTGATGTAAAATCATAAATGTAAAATAAAATATTTTTATTCTAGGAAATAAAGAAATAAGTAGGTACGCACGCAATAATTATTTGTTCAATAAAAATTAGAGGTCACAAATAACTCTGTGGTTTCCTCATGTCTCCTACATTATTTTGCAGTTAATTATATCTATTTAAATAGTCACATCGCGTGGACAACTCTGTAGATACCTACTCACAAGGCGATTACGAAGTCTAAGTATTAAGATAGAATCATACAAACACAACTATAAACTTAATCCCCCTTATTCCAAAACGAGGTTTAAGGATAGTCTGGGATGTGGATTTAAACCTTAGATTTCGACACTGATTTACTGGTGAACTATAGTCTAAACACTATCCCTAAATAATTGATAGGGATAGTGTTTAGACTATAGTTCACGAGTAAATCTGTGTCTAAATCGAAGGTTTAAATCTACATCTCGGACTATCCTTAAACCTCGTTTTGGAATAGGGGGTAATAGGTTTAGGTACCTATCTATTAACTTTATTTGATACTAGATACGCCTTGCGATGCTTAGGGTACCTAAGGATAAAAAATCCATTTTGCGGGATAAGTAATAGCCGCAAAATGGATTTCCGTAGCACGTAGAGCAAGAATGCGGGCGGCCGCAGTTTTTCGTAGATTACTGTTCTTTTTGTTGGATTTTGATGTAAACTTTATCACAATTTTCCCAGACAATAGAGGTATAGTGAACCAGATTTCAATGGGTCCAAGATTTTATTGCATAATATGGCACAAACGGAAAAATAAACAGACTTTCTGTCTCTTATTCTTTCATTCTAGGTATAGGTTGATTTAGAAGATATTTATAGATGCAACAGTAGGTATAAAAACAATGGTTCACTTGTTTGCCTTCAAACGTGACCGTGTCCAGCAAGCTATCAGCCGAGAGCCGAACAAGTACCTATGGTATTGCCGCAGTAAAATCGATTGCAGTATAGTTTTTCGATGTAACGTAACATCGCAGTAACAATAAATCGATTTATAAAGGCGTCGCAGTTCAGAAACATTGATAAAAAAATTCGAAGAAACAAAATTCGATGAAAGGTTTTTCGCAGTGACGTAGGTATCAGACTAGTCTCTAGCCTGCATTTGTCCAAAGAAACAGCGTCATTGATATTACCTAGTTAAACGTGCCTCGCCTAGACAAGCCTTATTTACCTACCACTCGATAAATGGCTGTCATTATTATACATGCAATCATTGAAATGAAGCATGCTAATGGATAAAATTGTTGGATTCCACAGTGAAGCGATATGTAAACAGAACATTTATGTAATTAGAATCAAGATATATAAACCATAATACATTTTATATTAGTATACTCGCTGCTCCATTCGGTTTTACCTGCACGCGTAAGACGGGGATTTAAAAAAACCTAAATATAGACTATATAAGTAAAAACATTGGTCAATAATTAAGCTATCTAATGTAAAACAACTGGTAGTTCCAGAAATTTATGCGTACAAACGTTGCGTACCTACCTATGCAATTAATTATTAAGTACTCCATAATAATTCTGACATGGACAACTTTTTGGTGGCACATGGGAATCCTCACCAAAATTTTACAAAAACCTAAAGGGATTTCAGTTTTAACATTAAATTTTAAAGTTACAGTGGTACTACCTGAGGAAATAAGTTTTTTTTAAATTGAATAATACGCTTATGTATATACCTACAGGGTGAATTTTTTAACAGGCCTTCAGAGCTATTTCCTAAATTATAAGAGATAGCGAAAATGCTAAGAGTACCGTGCTGCACCACAAAATTTTTGGATACCTTATAACACACTTTTTTATAGTTCTTGATATGGGGGTCTGTTGAGATGGGGATTCGTTAAGGGTATAAACCATTTTTTTTACCTATTTATTTACTTAGGTTACATTTTTCCCCGAATATTTCAGAGGGTCAAGATCCTAAGTCTATTCACCTGATCGGCCACAGCCTCGGCTCCCACATCGCCGGGTTCGCCGGCAAAGCGTTCCGAAACCTGACCGGATTCAACATCGGCCGTATATCCGGTCTAGATCCGGCCGGACCATGCTTCGCGGACATCCCGGTCGATCTTAGATTGAGGAAGACAGATGCAGACTTTGTTGATGTCATTCACTCGGATAACGGCGTCTTCGGATTGGATGAGAAAGTTGGTAAGCTCACTTACTTAAAAATAAGTAAAAAACATTTTTCCTTTTTAGGGTGCCGTACCCGAAGTGTAGAAACGGGACCTTACTACTAAGACTTATCGTTGTCCGTCCGTCTTTCTATCTGTCACCAGACTGTATCTCATGAATCATGATAGCTAAAAATGTAAGTGTTTTATAATTGTTTAGTCGGTGTCCCGCGATACAGGCTCTGCCTCGTGCGGGAACCCATGGACATTGGAATATAATGTAAGCTTTTGTTAAATAAATATTATTATTTGTCTGTTATACGTCCTGTATCACGGGGCTATGGAGCCCCGGACTTTTGGAAGGCGTGCGTGGAGCCGAAGCCAACACGTAGAGGCCCTTTACAATAACAAGTATAATAGCAAACAATGGGGTGGATTCTAAACCGGCGATTATCCCTGTCTACACTATAAAGTGCAACCAAGGACAACCTCCGGTTTGGATGAAACTATTGATAATCTACAGGACAAAACTACTTGAACTATTGTGATGGGATGGTAGTGGACTAGATACTGGGGAACTATGGATACTATGGCACCTGCCGTAACAATGTCCAATAAACACGTAAAAATGGCAGGCGGAGACTCGCCAACTCTCAGACTGGGCCACCCTAATTAGCCGAGTAAATTACAGCAAGGGGGCAACAGGAACGTGAGTGGCTTGAAGGATGGAGAGGCCTTACTGGATTTTAAGTCATCGCTGGTAGTCCGAGCGAGCGGGCCAACTCATCACTGACGTTCGGCATCCATCCTTCGAGTATTTCTACTCATGCGACTCCACTCTGGACGGCCGGTGAAGGCAAGCCAGAGGCGGGGGACCGCTTCCTCGTCAATATTCACTCCGACCAGCCAACCAAGGCAAGCCGGAGATGAGGAACGGTGACTTCCCCCTGGAGAACTCGGGACCGCGGGGTCGTTACTCCCCTTCACCTCGCCTCAAGGTGCCCTGCGGGCACCTTGAGGCGAGGTGTTATTATTATTATTATTATTAATTGAAATTTTCACAGATGATGCATTTCTGTTGCAGCTATAATTATAATAAGGTAACTGCGGGTAATAAGGGCCACAAAACGGTATTTTAAAAACCTTGATATTAGTGACAATATAACAAGATAATAAACAAATTTTTTTTTTCAGATTGACAATAAAGCAAATATTTATCTAATAAACTGTTTAGTAGTTATCCCTATATTTACGAAATATTTAGTTTTTAATTAAGGTGGCAGGTAGCCCTTATTATTATTAAGGTATTATTAGTGTAGATAACAACATTAAAAAAAGCCATGTGCCGCCTTAAAGAAGCCACAGCCAACGCTAGTCTTCTAGCCAGACTTACCATAGCTAAGCGATGTAGTTAACATTAACTCGTCTTTTCACCAGGCCACGTAGATTTCTACCCGAACTTCGGATCCCATCAACCAGGCTGCTCCTCCCAGTCATGCAGCCACGGACGTGTCAACGCTCTGTACGCTGAGTCGGTGGTCACACCGGACGCGTTCCCCGCCATCGCTTGCAACACTGATGACGACTTCCGTGAAGGACGGTGCTCTGATGATGTCAGGTAATAGAAATCACAAAGTATTTCAAATATAAAAAAGAATTCCTTTGATTTACCATAGGTACTATGTTTGTTTCCAAGAATTGATCTCTATCAGCAACACTATCGATTGGTATAAAAATATAGGTGATAATTTTTTTCAACAGGTTCGATTCCTGGGTAGGTTTCAAAAATCTAATTATGCAGTTTTAGTTTTTGTTGAAATCGGGCACGCAACTCCTTTCAGCATTTTTCACCCTGTATAAAACAAAACTAGGTACCACGCATACAAAGTCGCGCGGGCAACAGGTTTTAAATATAAGTATACATGTATGCAAAATTTCAGCTCAATTGGTAACCGGAAAGTGGGTCAAAATTAAGTTGCAAGATTCCAACCGAACAAACACACATTGCAAGTTAAATAAAAGCTTTTCAAATAAATTTTTACCATCCCCCCTCAGGTTAATGGGCTACAGCTGCCCCCCCTCGACCCGCGGCACCTACTACCTACAGACGGACGACAAGCCACCATACAGTCTCGGCAAGGGGGGACTCCGATACGAAAACAAAGAAGGAGTCGTTAGGAACATTCAGCGAGGCATCAGTAAAGGCATTGGAGATGTCTTTGGATAACAAAATAACTTTGTAAGGGTACTCTCATCTGCCCCGAATGGGGAAAATGGGAATTTTCGTGTCAACTATCCCCGAAAACGATGGACCAGTTGGCACAATGGTCACCATGCCGGACTGCCAAACACAGTGTTGCAGGTTCGATTCCCGCATCAGACAATTATTTAGGTATGCTTAGATTTGTCTGTGGTCTGGTTGTTTCTATGTATTATAAGTACCTATATATTTACAAAAGAAAAGTATAAGTAATATATCCGTTGTCAAGTACCCGTAACACAAGTCTAGTCACGTAGCTTGGGGCTAGATGGCGATGTGTGGAGTGTCGTCCCATATTTTTGATTTATTTAAAATATTTCGGAAATATTCATAATCCTCATTTTCCATAATTTGGGGGAAGATAGAAGTACCTACATCTTAGAGTTAAGTACCTATATCTTGTTTATGAGACATGAACACACTGGTATTGGGTGACTAAACGACCAATAGTTTGCATCTGACTATCCTCCTGTACTCACTACGACTCCTGACGGTGACGAGTAAACTTCTCATCTCGGATCTTGAGCAGCTGAGTTCCGAAGGCACTGTTGGAACTCAGTGCTTAGCTAACCTAGGCTACTTGAAATATAATAAGACATAATAATTATGAGTCGTATGTTTTCTGTAAATTGTAACCATATTAAACCATAGCCATAAATACTTAGTGTATTAATTTAATTTCTAAAATAAATTAATAAATATTTACCTAAGTACAGCACTTACCTAACTCATTAATGAGCAATGGTAAATTATTGTAAAATATTGGTGGGATTATGTGGGCATGTAGGTACGATTTCAATTAGATAAACTAAAAATGGAAGATTTTTATATTGAAATTCTAAGATTTTGGCGTTTTCTGCTATGTAAATATGTTTTATAACCGGCGAAAACGAATAAGAAACAAAAAGTTGTAAGAGAAGTTCAAGTCAATGACCTTTTCTATTTACCAAGCGTCAAAATAATTAACTTAACAGCTGCACATCACCAGCAGCTAACCCCTTTCTTTAATATATAACTGTTAAATTGATGCCATTATATTTTTAAAGTAAGATTAATAAGAAAAATTGCTTTTAAATGATCTACTTAAGACACCGCTTACATAAACTTAGCACAAACTTTAGCAATATGACAGCCTGATTAAATTGTACTAATATTAATAACAATTATTATTTAAGCTTTAAATAAACTTTTTTTTAAATAATTTTGTGTATTGTTGTTTTATTTCTTTTAGGCACAAATCTTCAAAATCCTATGATGTGCAACTCAGTAAACTATGCTTACCTACGTACCAAAAAAAATGTAAAAAAAATGGCGGCGGTGGCAATTGGGTTACATAGGTTTTTTTTATAATAAAACAAAACTTGAAATTGCACTAAAGAAAAATTATATTTGTCAATGATTTTTTTACTTTACAAACAATGGGGTGACTTACATACAGAAAACAATTTAATGGTCACAAAATTAGAAAAATATTTACATCATTAGCAAAATATTATCAAAAAAAACATAATTGATGAAAGACTCCACCAGACTGAGGCATATCTAACACTCAATATTATCAGAAAGTTAATTTTTTTAAATATTCGTCACAACAGGAAACATCACTGAGTAGGTGACAAATGAGAATATCCAATTTTTTTAACAACATTGTGGAGGTAATTATTTTCTATTGCTACATTAGCAACTTTTTAAACAATACTATTTAGGGCGCCGTAATGCTTGGGACATGATTAGATTAGATATTAGATGGAATTAGCTAGCCTAGCACTTGTCCCATATCCAGAGAAATCAGCTTTGTCTATGTCCAGAGCAAACTAAGCCATAGATTTCATCAAGTTTGTGCTTTAATAATAAATAAATAAATATTTCAGGACATATTACACATCGCCATCCAGCCCCAAGCTAAGCAACTTAATGCTTGTGTTATGGGTGCCAGATAACGGATAAACTACTTATATACTTTTTTTTTTTGTAAATATATACATATAGGAAACACCCAGAACCAGAAACAAGAATTTATGGTCAGCATAAATACTTGTTCCCGGCGGGAATCGAACCCGCAACCTTCTGCGTCGCAGTCGGGTGTTCGCCCGACGCACCACAGAGGTCGTCTTATATATAATAAGAATAAAAAAATCATTTGTCACCATTGGAGACATTACTGGTGGTGGCAAATGGGAATGACCTAATAAGCTAACATGATTTTATCGAGCGTCATAATATGCTATCTGGTGAAGCCTTCATCACCCCAATACTTCTTAAAGCACTCATTCGTACAATAAAACTCAATTCAACTAACAGATTACGAGTCTTTGTGTTTATTATAGAATTCGTCTAAATATTTCTGATAAGCGGGTTGGTTAGACCATAGGTAGGATGCATGCTGGTTGAGTGGACTCTGTGTGTTAGGTTCCGCGAGGAGACTCTGTATCGATAGCAGTATTGTGCGGACATCATACAGGGCCGTCCACTTGTCTTTTAAAATATCTAGGCATATATACCCATTTGTATCTACGTTGGGATGGAAGCATGGTGTTATAAACTTGACCACTGGAGGTGCGTATGGATACGAATTCGGAAACTCGAGTGATAATTTATACTTATGACCGGAATAAACAGTTTCCAATGGCCCGTTGATGGTTCCGATCCATTTGAATAGGTTCTCGCTCTCGGGGAACGCAGATATGCCTTTATCTGCGCATCGCATCAGCTCCATTAGCTCTTTCTGCAAACTGAAGATATAGCTACGTCAGTTAAAAGGGCGGGAGACTCACCAATTTATAATATTGCGTTTAGATTGTTCCTGATTCTTAGAAAGGGTTAATGTTGGTTAGGACTAAAGTTGGTATGGTTTATAAATGGGTTTACAAAATATTCGAGACAGATAAATCGATTTTACAAACAAAAAACTCAGTTGACACGTAAAATTCAAAATCATATTTTTGTAGAAATCAACGATTAGTATGTAAGATTATGGCTTAGAATAAGCCCTACGTGTTTATTTGGTTATCGTTGCTGCTTATAGTTGCAAAATAATGGATAAAAACTAAGATTTGTGACGAATGTAAAAGGTGGACAAAAACACACTCACCGTTTACTCACAGCATGATTGTCTTTTAGTTTTATTGTGTCCTCGTTTTGTTTAGCGGGATTAGACGACGATGCGTAATGTGGATTGATATTTTGAGCCATAATACAACGCTAGAACAAAAATTAATTGCCTCCAAATCAATGAGATTTCTGTTGAAACACGACAACTTCCCGATAATTTCAAAAAGCTCAATTTTTATTGGCTGTCAGGTGGACATTTGACAGCAGATAATAATGGCGGCGCTATTCTAGCGCCACCTGTAGAGTTTTTCAAAATAGGTCATTGTTTCTGGTTTATGGTCAGTTAAAAAAAAATTGAAAGAAATAGCGTAATAGTACATTGTTAACCTAGGGGTGAAAGTAACTTATTTAGACCCGAGACGGAGTTTGGCGTTTTGATCTGATCCTCTTTCAAGGTTGGGCTTGTTACCAAAAAGGCATTAAATAGTGTTTTTTTAAGTTTTTGATATTTGTATTCAATACTTAAATATATCGGTAGGCGGTAGGTACTTACCGAAGAGATTTTAATTGAGTTAATCCAACACTGGGAAGTGACGCGAGCTTCGTTGATTTAAATTACAGTTTTTGCACCATGGTTTGTCGAGAAAATGTTATTTAAACACAATACACAATCATAGATGAAACACCACAATAAGCTAACACAAAACATAATAAAATAGAAAAATAAAATTAATAAAACGTTTAAAATTGTTAAAAAAAATGCAAGCATTTCCTTCCACTTTTTTTTTACTCAACGAACGATACTGACGGGGCTGCCGCATCAGCAACATCACGACAGGGCGCGGGCGGCGCGGCGGCGCAACGTGGTCATACGTCGCTTTGAGCGGTTGTGTCTTTACATTTATTTTATAAGATACTAGCTGCCCTACGCGGTTTCACCCGCGTAACTCCCGATCCCGTGGGAATATCGGGATGTAAGCTATCCTATCTCCCAAGTTGGATCGAACTGCACATGGTGTGCGAATTTTATTATAATCGGTTAAGTGGTTTAGGAGTCCATTGAGGACAAACATTGTGACACGAGATTTATATATATTAAGATTTTGAACTCAATATATCTACTCGAATTCGATTGCTGAGAAAAAAGTACTAAGTACACTAATCTCTGGCAGTATACATGAGCCGTGCCAAGTCATAAAAGTAATTCTTTGGTGTTACCTAAAGCAAGGATGTTAGGTTTTTGAAGTTCCTAATGTGTAATAATACTGATATACTGGCAAATGGCTAAATGAATAAGCCGTGCGAAGCCATAATTTGACTTGACAGCTGTCAGTGAAAGCAATTCTCCCTTAGCCTAAAAGTTTTACTTTCAACACGCTCGTCAGGCACTTTAACACCTACTTTCCGAGTATGAGTAATGAAAAACATTTTAACGTAGGTAACTAAAAAATAACTTTAATTAAACGTAAATAATAATTGTAAATAATTTTATTACAAGGATGCTCACATACTAGGTAAGTACATTAACACTTTGGGTAAATATTATACCCAAATAGAAAATAATACATACCTCCAACTTTCACTTTCATCTGTGCGTTCGTTCACTAGAGCGTGAAATTGAAAACGAGTGAGAGGTTTATGAGAAAAAAATAACCTAAGGAAAATGTCTATTTAAAGTGGTGGTAACTTTGATTTGCTCTCAGTTGGTGAAAGTTAAATTAAGTATTAGTATTAGTGCCTAGAAAATATTTGGGAAGAAAATGTCTTTCAAAGTAAGTAAGCAGCATGTAAGCAAACTTTCGGCACTATTTTAAAGTGATTTTTAATAAAATATGTTTCCAAAGTCGTTTAGTTAAATAGATTTTCGAGTTTCCTAACGAAGATTTTACCCTCTTCTTGGTTTTCATAGACAAGGTTTTTATTCCTTAACAGCCAATGTCAATTTAGTTTACTGTCAAAGTTAATGTGTTTATTCTTGATTCTTGCCATAAGAATGATGCCACCCAAAGAGTAGGTCGTCACAGACGTAGCTATATTTTATATTAATATACTAAAATATATCGACGGTGGAAATTTTAAATGTAGTAAGGGACATTTCGTTAAATTTCAAAGTTTATGTCGTATGATTTTAAAATGTTTCGGGTGTAAGTACTTAAACCATTCGATTAATATAGTAAATATTACAAAAAATTATAAATTGTGAACCACTGTGACGTCATTTTCATGAAATTATATTTCAATAATAACATATTAATTGTGTTAACTAACTACATAGTAACTACATATAATAAAACAAAGTATCTTAGATCTTTAAAACTACGCAACATTTTTTAGGGTTCCGTAGCCAAATGGCAAAAAATGGAACCCTTATAGATTCGTCATGTCTGTCTATCTGCCGTATGTCACAGTCACTTGTTTCCGAAACTATAAGAACTATACTGTTGAAACTTGGTAAGTAGATGTATTCTGTAAACCGCATTAAGATTTTTACACAAAAATAGAAAAAAAAAAACAGTAAATTTTAGGGTTCCATACTTAGAACTGAAACTCAATTATTTTTTATCAAACCCATACGTAAGTGTTATCCATGGATAGGTCTTCAAAAATGATATTAAGGTTTCTCATTTCTAAATTTTTTTTTTCTAAACTGGATAGTTTACGCGAGAGACACTTTCAAAGTGGTAAAAAGTGTGTCTGTAACTTCTAAAATAAGAGAATGATAAAACTAAAATATATGATATGCAATATTACCATGCAAACTTCCACCCAAAATTGGTTTGAACGAGATTTGGTAAGTAGTTTTTTAATACGTCATAAACCGTAAACCACCATTTACCCTTCATTCATGTATTTTTATCACTAGCGCCATCTATTTTTTGCATTTGTTTTTGCGTCGAGGTTAAAAAATAAAAACAGAATACAGTGGTACGGAACCCAATACTACTTACGCCAATTCTTATTCAATATGAAAAAATATATATATTTATTGAGATCACTCCAACTGTAGGTAGATAGGTACCTAAATCTAAGTACTGGACCGCCTGTCCTACCCTGACCCCTTCTTCAAGACAAGTGTCTAGCTCGGCGTACGATATCCGAATGGCTCCATCGCCGATGAACCCTAATTACCTCCAATCGCAGCGCTAGCGCCGCCACGCGGGAAACGGAGCTAAGGGGAACTATTAACATTCGTGTGTAAATGGCAGATGGCAGCACTAGTCATGTTGATTAATCTATACAATAACTAATATTTGTTATTTAGGGACAATTAACGCTATAAACAACGCTATTAAATCACATAAATTCCTAAAATCATGACATTCGGCCATCGGACTACGTGCAGACTCTGACGCACGTACCACCAACCCAACCATGACAGTAAAGAAAACGACATCATTGCACAATAATTAGTGTATTACAATTTAACAAAATACATTTACTTGCTTTTGGGTTATTATAAAATGTTATACTACACATCATAATAATTGTTAATTAACTACGCCATACACGCACAATATATATATTTTTTTTAAAGGATATAACATAAGAATTATAATAATACAACAAGGTTAACAAAAATTCACAGCGATATTAAAACATAAATCATGACATTCGGCAGTGTCATTCAATTTTGTTTTAGAAAATGGATTTCTATTGGTTGTTATTCTAATTTATGACGACTCAGATCCGCTATTATCGTTATCATCACTTAAAACATTTAGAGCTTTAACATTGATCCATGGCCTCATACGATCAGCAGAAACCACTGTAGATAACTTTTTTGTCTTTTTGAAACCTGGAACTCCTGATAATTCGTATCTATCATTACCAATAACCTTCGTTACTCTGTATGGCCCTATAAACTTAGGTAGCAACTTTTTGCTTTGCCCGGGATTATCATTAAAAGAAACTTTGGTTATTTTGACAAGGTCATTTACTTTATATTGCCTAGCTGGTTGATTTTTCGAATTATGCGCTTCTTTTATTTTAATTTGTTTCTCATCTATGACAGATTTGACTTGATCTCTTACTTCATTTAAGTCTTTTTTTTTCGCTGTTAACATCGTTCAAAGCCTCCTGAAACATACTATCTGAATCCCCTCTTAATCGCATCCCAAATAATATCTCAGAGGGGGATTTTCCAGTGGTCGCATTAATTGTACTATTAATGCCAAATTGTACTTTGCTAACGGCTACATCCCAATCTTTTTCATTTTTCCCTGAATTTTGCGCTGCGACTGCTCTGAGTATAGTTTGATTAAATCTTTCCGCTTGGCCGTTCGCGCGCGGGCATGCAACAGCATTTAATACATGTTTGATGTTTTTATCCTGACAAAACTGTTTAAATTGACTCGATGTGAACGCTGTGCCACGATCTGATATAATTCGTTCCGGTGAACCAAAGTCTTGAAAAATGGATTGCAAAGTTTTTATGGCTGTGACACTTTTGGTGTCTTTTACTGGTCTTACAAATACATATTTTGAGAATCCATCAACGACGGTAAGAATGTACGCATTGCCTCGTTTACTTTTTACAAAGGGCCCTATGTGATCAATGTGTATCGTTTGGAAAGGGACGTTCGCTTTCTCTATAGGATACATATGACCTTGCTTAACAGGGTTACTGTCCTTGTTATACGCACACTCGAGACAAGCTCCAACATATTTCTTAACGAAATTTGTCATCTTGGGAAACCAATATTGGCTTTGAATTCGCTCCAAAGTCTTTTTAATCCCAAAATGACCCATTTCGTCGTGGTTTAGGCGACAAATTTGCCACCTGGCACCCTTCGGTATGACTAATCGTAAATCATTCCCGTCTCCTTCTATTTTTCTGTACAAAATATTGTTTTTAATGCTATAATGCTTTTTCAAGTCTTTGAATTCTTCATCTACATCAGGTTTTAATATTCTGGTGATTCGATTTATTTCTGGATCACCAAGTTGTAGCGTAACTAACCAATCGCTCTGTTCTATGTGAAGTACAGATATTACATTTTCTGGCAAGCAATCGTCATTAGGGTCTTCAACCGGATTTCTGCTTAAAGCATCGACATGAGCCATGCGATTTCCTGGACGATATTCCATATCGTAGTCATATTCCTCCATTTGCAAAAGCCATCTTGCTATCCTTGGCACTAGATCCTTCTTACTTAATGTTAGTCGCAATGCTTGGCAATCAGTAACTATTTTAAAATGTGTTCCTAACAAATAAGTACGGAATTTTTTTAATGACCCTACCACAGCTAAAGTTTCGAGCTCGTAGGAATGATAAAATCTTTCTTCCGGGGAAGTTTGTCTGCTAAAATATGCTACTGGTTTGAGGACTTTTGGATTCTCTTGCCATTGCATGAGGATTCCCCCTATTCCAGCTGAACTCGCATCAGTGTGTAATTCCGTTTTAAGGTTAGGGTTGTAAAGTGCAAGAACAGGACGACTGCATAATGTTTTCCTTAAGATTGATACAGAATTTTCCTCGACTTCAGTCCACCGCCACTCTACCTTCGGTTTTGTTAATTGAGTTAAGGGTTTAGCAATCTCGCCAAAACCCTTCACGAATTTTCTAAAATAACTAGTTAGCCCGAGGAATTGTCTCATCTCATGTACGTTCGTCGGAGTCGCAAAATTTTCAATGGCCAAGGTTTTACATTTGCTTGGTTTTATTCCATCAGCCGATACCTCGTACCCCAAATACTCTATTGTAGAAGAAAAGAAATGGCATTTTGAAAGCTTTAAAGTCAACCCATATTCTCGAATTAATTTTAGAACGTTTTCAAGTTTTTCAAACCCCGTATTGATGGATTGGGTAGGAATAAGCAAATCATCCATGTAAGCTAAGACACTATCAAATCTGCTTGCACCCAACATCTGATTAACCAACTTTTGGAAGACTGCTGGCGCGTTCGTTAGTCCAAACGGCATCCGATTGAACTCATAGTGTCCGTCTGGAGTAACAAACGCTGTCAGGTGTTTACTTTCTTCGGCGAGAGGCACTTGGTAGTAGCCCGAGGCCATGTCCAAGGTTGTGAAAAATTTGTTGCCACTTAACTGAGAAACTTGATCTTCTATCAGTGGAAGTGGATACCTATTTTTTATGGTTTTGGAATTTAAAGCTCGGAAATCTATGCACAAGCGCTGTTCTCCTGATTTCTTTTTGACAACAAGTATTGGGCTAGCGTAATCTGAATTTGACTCCCTAATAATGTTATTGTCAATAAGTTCTGATATCATTTCTCTTACTTTAACTCTTTCCGCATTTGATAACCTATACGGTCGATAGACAACAGGTTTATAGTCATACAACTCTATTTTCATCTCAAAATCTACTGGCGCACAACCTATTTCTTCCAACGAACATGCAAAACAGTCGCGATAATTTTGAAGGAGTCTATACAGTCTATCTAAAGTCACTTCATCAACATCAGGGCCAACCTTGATGTCGCTTTTTACAAGAGGTGGTCGAGTTTGGAAAGAATTTGTATTAATTTTTCGTATATTCATTATGTCAACTTCTTTGAATCGAAGTGCTCGACAAAGTGTTGTATTTTTCTTTAAAATAATGTTAGTACCCGAATCATTTGATACTAAAATGTAACCTTTACCTCCTACAATACTGTATATACCCCGATGAATGCGATACTCATTACCAGGAATATTTCTCGATTGTGCTTCAACATAAACATCTCCCGTATGACATGATTCACTGTGTACTGGAACTAATTGAGCACCTTTTAATATTAATTCACTATCCAAAATTAACTTTATTGCTAGAGCGTCTGTATGCATAATCGAGCTATTATAAAAAATCAGATGGTTACTGTCTTTTAATACAGTGAGATTTGGTTTTTCTGTGAAATTTTGACCAACTAACATCGAAACATGTAGGTATTTGTCATCAACTACATATACTTCTAAACAATCTTCAATATCATCAATACTGATTCTAACCTGAGACCTATATAGGGGCGCAATGCATGCATTACCAAAACCTTTAATTAAGGGTAAGTCGTTGTAGGTTTTTGTTAAACTCATATTTTCTGCATCTGATCGTTTTAAGAGGGAACAATCACTACCGAAATCAATGTAAGCTCTTAATGTTTTATTGTTAACTTCAATTTCCTTATGATACTTTTCATTAGAATTAGCAGAATCAATTACTAATACTTTTTCAGTTTTTAGAGAGGCTTTTCCGCTTGAGGAAGGATACCGGTTACAGTCTTTATCGTTATGACCAACTTTCTTGCACATATTGCATTTTAACAACATTTTTGGGCATCGACTGAATCGATGTCCTTCCTCATTACAATTAAAACACTTAAGAGTATTCGATGTACTTGTGAACTTCTCTTTCTTGATTTTCTGGAAACATCTATTAGACGTATGCCCATCTAAGCCACAAGAGTAACAGCTAATCTTGGAACGAAGAAATCCATTATCTATTCCATCCGTGTAACCGCGTTTCTTCTGTGTATGCGAAAACGACATTGACCGAGGCTGTTGGATTACCAAATACTTCAGCAAATCTTCTGGCTCCTGGCATTTTAAAGCTTGGGCGCTGTTTCTGAGCGATACATCTGTAATTCCGTGAATCAAACAGTCCACGGCCTTCTTCCCTATGATTTCGCATCTGTTTAACAGCATTAATTTGTCATAGAAGTAGATTCGTAAACTCTCATCAGGTTTTGTCTTTCTTGAGAACATTTCTTCCAACATAATTGCAAAGTTGTCATCCACTGGGAAGGCACGTCGTAATTTTATCTGCCAATCTGACCAAGTATGACCCAAACTAGGTAGAGAATAAAGCCAATTTTTAGCTGTACCCATCAACTTTTGCGTTGCGTAATGAGATGTAAGTCTATCTTCCCAATTATAAATACGCGCATACTCATTTACTTTATGAAGCCAAATTTCTATGTTTTGAGCTTTATTTTCTGGGTCAAACTCGGGTACAGCATTTAGCATTTGATGAGAACTTATAGAAGTTTTATTTTTGGCTTGTAAGGCGTTTACCAAATCAACAACATTAACAACGTCGTTGGAGCGCTTACGACGTTTAGCAACTCTTTTTTCCGAATCATCCATGTTGGAAGCAATTTGTCTCCGTTTCCGTATCGGAGCTGGAATATCGTCGTCGGAACTTTGACTCGACGTGCTCACGAGACGATTTCTTCTTAATAATACACGTAGTCCTCTGATACTACTATGACTCGACCCATTAGACTCTGCCATTTCCTTAAACGAAAGAAAACCGACGGTGAACATCAAATGATTTTAATGACAAACAACGGGACAGATGAAACTGAATAAAAGCTTGTAACTAAAGACATAATCTAATAATTCGACAATTATTGAGCATTGAGTAGGTATATATAATGGAAACAAGAAGGTATCATCATATTATATTATACTAGACCTCGATAATAACAGTTCCAATTCAATATGTAGGTAGTTATAAATAATATCAATTAACTACTATCACTTTTCCAATTTGTTAGCTTTGAACCGCCTAAAATTCGATTGTTACGTTACGCATTCATGATGTAAGTACTTATACGTTAATCATCCTTATATTAAACAATAATAATTCTCGTCAACTCATGAAAGATAGGTACACAGGCCTGTCGATGTCTTACCATCGCTCTAACATAATATGTCAATCAAAATAAGAAAAAGATTTCAGACGTAACCTAAATTAATATATCTGCTTTATGTAAACGTATAGGTATAGGTGTATAGGTCGAAACATCAACCACCTACTGGACGCATACTCACATCACTCATGTCAATAAAATTCTCATTAGATACATCCTCCCATCCATAAAAACGCACGCTCGCGTCACCAAGAACAGCACAAAACTTGTGAAATGTACTCTCGCATCTTTCACTATGTATCAAGTATCAACCAGTCAATCATCAAGCGCACGCTCACGCCACAATATCAAAGCAACTTTTGCAAGATGCACGCTCACATCAACTATCGAAACTTCAAGTTACCAGACGCACGCTCACGCCACAATATCAAAGCAACTTTTGCAAGATGCACGCTCACATCAACTATCGAAACTTCAAGTTACCAGACGCACGCTCACGCCACAATATCAAAGCAACTTTTGCAAGATGCACGCTCACATCAACTATCGAAACTTCAAGTTACCAGACGCACGCTCACGCCACAATATCAAAGCAACTTTTGCAAGATGCACGCTCGCATCAACTATCGAAACTTCAAGTTACCAGACGCACGCTCACGTCCCTTAGTTCTACTTATTTTAAAGTTCACTAGATGCACGCTCACATCTTCAAATAAATACATAAGTATCGTTCAACGCATCAATTTAACTTGCTTCGAATACTAACTACAACCACATAACATATTGTACGTTATTAATACACAGGTATTGGTTAATAATTTCAATTCTACATTAGGTAGATCTATACATCACACATGAGAGAACACAACCAATTATTCCGTTTGCTATGTTCGTTATTATATATACCTTCTTGATATTTTTATATACGAGCATATTATTATAGAAACAGAAATCAACAAATATGTACGTAAAATGACATATTATAGTAGGTAAGGGTGGTATTACACTTATCAAATATCTTTGTCCAAATTTGCATTAAATATTTGATCAAAATTCTTTGAAGGATGCCCATTCCACTTGTCCAATATCTGTGTCCAAACTTCAAAACCTTCGTAGAGTCGTCTGGCTATAGTTGTATATAACTCTGAACGTTTTGTTTTGTTTTTATAATGTTGATGCTTGGTGTTGTAAAGGCACTCGTTACTTTCGTAAGCATTTATTAAAAAATTTAGTCATTGGAATCGTCCACGATATTTTGTTTGTCGCCATTGCATTTTTATTTAAATGTCATTATTATTTGGTCAAATATCGGTGTTGCCAATGCATTTGATGAAGTCTTCCAATTTCTTTGATCAAATGTACATTGGACAAAGATATTTGATAAGTGTAATACCAGCCTAAGTAATGTTAGAGCGAAACTATTCGTTTTACCTTCCGAATAAAAGGGAAAAGTGACAGCAAACCTCTATTCTCGGTGTTTGACAAGGTGGGTCAAAAACAAGGAGAAAGAGAAAAATAATAATATCAATTTTAACCGTTAGAATCCAGTCTTGTTCGAAGACTGAATAAGATACCTACTAGTTTTTTTTTTGTGAATTTGTCCAACATTCATTTTCTTTTTATAAATTTTAAATAATAGCTGTTGGACAAGCTTTTTTTTTGGCATACCTTCCGGTTTACATGAAAGATTAACATTTTTTGATATGATATGTAAATAGTCTGCTCTCGAAAGAAATGCTTATCCTTTCTTTATATTATAGGCAATAAGAAAATAATACTTATAGTCGCTCTCGACTTTAATAAGCTCAAGGAAAGTAAGTAAAAGAAGCGGGTATGTAGGTACTTACGATTTGAACAACGGCTTCACTTTTGTGGGCGAGACCTTTAGCACTTCTGATATATTGAGATCACTCCAACTGTAGGTAGATAGGTACCTAAATCTAAGTACTGGACCGCCTGTCCTACCCTGACCCCTTCTTCAAGACAAGTGTCTAGCTCGGCGTACGATATCCGAATGGCTCCATCGCCGATGAACCCTAATTACCTCCAATCGCAGCGCTAGCGCCGCCACGCGGGAAACGGAGCTAAGGGGAACTATTAACATTCGTGTGTAAATGGCAGATGGCAGCACTAGTCATGTTGATTAATCTATACAATAACTAATATTTGTTATTTAGGGACAATTAACGCTATAAACAACGCTATTAAATCACATAAATTCCTAAAATCATGACATATTTTATGTCAAATTGAACTTTTTTATTTTTGTAAGGGCCTTACAACACATAAATATACCAGATAGAAGGACTTACGACGTCTCTGAATTAAAAATGAAAAAAAAAACCAGTCAAAATAATAACCCATAATATTATTATGGGTTATTATTTTGACTGGTTTTTTTATCGTCGCTAGTGATATAATATATCCCATATTATGGGCTATATTATACTTCTTATACATATAACCCGTCAAAGGGAAATAGGGACAGAAAAAGCGACTTTGTTTTATACTATGTAGTGATATTGATAAAGTTTTTTATGTCATAATCAGATTTTTAAAACTACGCAACGGATTTTATTGCTGTTTTTTTATTAAATAGAATGATCCTAGAGGAAGGTTTATATGTACAAAACATCCTTAATATAGCCGTGCGAAGCCGGGGCGGGTCGCTAGTATCCATATATTTGAAGAGATATCAAAATGTTAATAACACAGATCGATAGGGCATGAAATGTGCTATACTACGCAATATGAAGTGTACTTTCGAGAAAATGTCCCTTACGACATTTTAAAGTTCCACCGTCGATATAAAATATGTCGAGCTATATCGGTCGACATATTTTAGTGACGTCATCAAATACCTAAAATATATCAAAATATATCAAAATATATCTTTTGATACCGTAAAATGGGGTGATTACAGTTAGAACAATGGCTACCATGCCGGACTGCCAAACACAGGGTTCGATTCCCGCCTCAGACAAGTATTTATAAATAAATAAATAAATATTGCAGGACATTCCACACATCGCCATCTAGCCCCAAGCTAAGTAACTAGACTTGTGTTATGGGTGCTAGACAACGGATATACTACTTATATACTTTTCTTTTGTAAATATATACTTAATATACATACAGACACCCAGACCACAGACAAATATCTAAGCATAAATAATTGTCTGAGGCGGGAATCGAACCCGCGACCCTGTGTTTGGCAGTCCGGCATGGTGACCATTGTGCCAACTGGGTCGTCAAATGCTTAGATATTTGTCTATGGTCTGGTTGTTTCCATGTATTATACGTATATATTTACAAAAAGAAAAGTATATTAGTAGTATTATCCGTTGTCTAGCACCCATAATACAAGTTGCTTCTTTGCTGCTTAGCTTGGGGCTAGATGACGATGTGTGGAATGTTCGCAATATTTATTTATTTATTGGATACAAAACTAAAAATGTTTTTATACAGACCATTTTGCATTTTTAACAGACTTAAAAAAAGGAGGAGGTTCTCAGAACAGAATTACACCTCGAGAGTGCAGGAAATTGCTCAGTTTTTGCTTTCCACCAGTAGAATTGGGCCATAAACTAATAGTTAATGCGTTAACCGATAAATGGAATATCTGAAACCACCTTCTCTTTAGAAAACTCTTCCAGCGGTTACGATTACAGGTTACAATTTAAATAAAATAGTCGCTTTCGTCTCGTCGGACTGGGTTTGAATGAATGTTGATAGGAAACCCTATCTTAAATGAAGATCTGATGAGGATCTTCGGAGTGATGAACAGATCTGTACAGCGAGATTAAGCAAATTGCTTAGTTTTCCATTTTCACCAGTAGAATGGGCACATACACTAATAGGTATCGATGAATGAAGCATCTGAAAGCACCTTCTCATCACCTAACTCCTTAATGGGTTACGATTATGTACACGTTGCAATTTGAAGAAATAGTCGCTTTCGCCTCATGGAGTAGAATTTTCGGTGACAGCGGCAGTAAAAATGGTGAAACCTGATCCAAAAACTAAACACTCCGGGAGTGCAGGCAGAAGTGAAAACTGTATATCTGTGTCAAATCTCATCTGTCGCGAGAACGGCTGAAAATGCTCACCCACAAAAGTGCCCAACGCGCCATAAGAAGTTTTCACTTCAAAAAACCTGAAAACAAAAACTAAAAAAAAACCGAAAACAAAAACAAAAAAGTGAAAGTGAAGTTTCAGGTTTTTTTAATGTATTTAAAATTTACTGTTATCATTGTGAAAGGAAGTGTTTTGTGCCATAACTACTTGTTAAATATTCGTTGGTTCCTTGTGACCCTGATTAATTAATAAAAATAGTAGTTTTAGTTTTTTTTTACTTATGGTTTTATTTGTATTTAATTGTGTAATAATGGATCTATGTGTAATCTGAATGTTATAAAAAATAGTAAATTCAGTTAATTTTTTATTTTAATGACAATAACTCCTAATCGAAAATAATGATTAATTTATTACATTTACATTGAACTTAACACATTTAATGCAGAAACTTACTTTTAGCCAAGACGAACAGGTCCCAGCACGTTCTCAGTTCAAACTGCGCGTCAAAATTTGAGAAAGGAGATATTTCTATTAAATTTATTTTCTAAATAAGATGGGTCGAATTTCTATAAGCGTATTTTTAATACTTTTAAACGTCAGATAGTTACGAATTTTCGTCACAGGAAAGTTGCTTACATTTTTATAACAGATGGCATTAAAATCACCTTTGAGTATAACTGGCAGTTAGGAGCTCGGAAGCGGTCGATATATAATCTGTGGTCAAAGTCCAAAATTACTGGTCAATTCACCCCGTTTTACGGTATTTTTATATTAATATAAAATATAGCTACGTCTGTTACGACCTTAAAGTAATATATTTGATGCCACCTATTGAAGATGCCACCTATAAAAGGAAAATATCCTAAGCGACATTAAACAAGATTGTAAATGTATAATTTTTTGGAAAAAAAACTGGTTGCCTGTAAAGTCGGTATACGGGCGAAAGTTTTACGTGACAACAACTGTGCTCGAGTGGAAGGGACGCGTGCCTTTCACTTTTTATGTCTGTCTCTCTCGCTCTTAGGCGGGCTAACCATGCCCGCGTGCCTCTCACTCGCTCTCATTGTGAGCGCATAACGTCAGCGGAGCGTAACGCAGTTTCTTGAAGTGTCACCCGGCAAACCAATTTATAAGACGTTGTCACGTCAAAAAAATCCATAAGTAATTCTATAGGTAACTACATACATAATCAAAATGAATTTTAAAATTGTTTTAGATAGCCCATGTTCGGAATATTTTAATTAAATTTCCAATCGACATAAGTCGTATTTTTTCCTCGGGCTACGTAAGTACTTTGCTCGCTGTGCTCGGATCTATTCTAAAATGATTATCTCCGCTCTGGAGAAAATAAAAATAGCGGAAGTTGCCGTCAAAATGTTATATTAATCTATTGTGATAAAATCTACATAACATTGATTAAAATGATTACTAAAATAATTATTTTAATTTTAAAAAATTGGGACGTGTGTTTTTAACCGACTTCAAAAAAAGGAAAAGGTTCTCAATTCAGTTGTATGTATGTTTTTTTTAAATTAAATAAGTACTTAAGATAATTTTTTGAAAAAATTTAGTTTTTCCAAAAGTCGTAGAACCAAAGTTGTTCACATAGACCCGAACATTTTTGGTGGAACTGTCTCGTTTTAGAAACCATTCGTCTATAGTAGATTGCGATACAAGTCTGGAATGTTGATCATCCGATAAAGGCGGTTTATGACGCGCGAGCGGAACGCGAGCGTGGCAAAAGCCGAGATGGAATGATCAATCCACACGTGTATCGTACGACTTTTTTATCACAGTTGCGAATAAAAAAAAGACTCGTTAAAATAATAAAAAGTTTTTAAGAATTTTAGGTTATGTATATACTATTTTTTGTTAATTACACTCCCGAAAGGCTAAGCAAAAGACTTTTAACCTATACAGCCTCGTCTGACATACAATATTTTTTAGGGTTTTTTTTAATTTGATTTTGCGTCGGGGCGGTTAAAAACAGAATATAATGGTAAGGAAATAAAAAATAAATAAAAATTTAAAAAACCGACTTCAAAAAACCTGAAAAGAAAAACTAACAAAACCTGAAAAAAAAACCAAAAAGTGAAAAATAATCCATTTCGGGTCACTAAGATAACTTAAACATAAGTACTTACTTGGAAGTCTGACTGGGTTAGATTGAATGTTGAGAGGTATAAAGAAAACATGATGTCACCCAGTCCGACTTCCAAGTAAGTACTTATGTTTAAGTTATCTTAGTGACCCGAAATGGATTATTTTTCACTTTTTGGTTTTTTTTTCAGGTTTTGTTAGTTTTTCTTTTCAGGTTTTTTGAAGTCGGTTTTTTAAATTATTATTTATTTTTTATTTAACCATTTTTAGTGCCACTGTCACTGAAAATTCTACTCCATGAGGCGAAAGCGACTGTTTCTTCAAATTACAACCTGTACCTAATCGTAACCCATTGAAGAGTTTGGTAATAAAGTGTTTTCGGATGCCCCATTCATCCTTTTTGTGTATGGGCCACTTCTATTAGTGGAAATGGAAACCTGAGCAATTTGTTGAATCTCGCTGTGCAGATCTGTTCATCACTCCGAAGATCCTCATCAGATCTTCATTTAGGATAGGGTTTTCTATCAAAATTCATTCAAACCCAGTCCGGCGAGGCAAAAGCGAATATTTTATTCAAATTGTAACCTGTAATCGTAACCGATTGAAGAGTTTTCTGATGAGAAGGTGGTTTCAGATATTCCATTTATCGGTAACAATTAGTTTATGGGCCAATTCTACTGGTGGAAATCGAAAAATGTGCAATTTGCTGCACTCTCGAGGTGCAATTCTGTTCATCACTTCGAAGATCCTCATCAGAACTTCATTTAAGATAGGGTTCTCTATCAACATTAATTCAAACCCAGTCCCGCGACTAAATTCGACTAAATTCTTCAAATTGTAACCTGTAATCGTAACCGATTGAAGAGTTTTCTGATGAGAAGGTGGTTTCAGATATTCCATTTATCGGTAACTATTCGTTTATGGGCCAATTCTACTGATGGAAGTCGAAAAATGAGCAATTTGCTGCACTCTCGAGGTGCATTTCTGTTCATCACTTCGAAGATCCTCATCAGAACTTCATTTAAGATAGGGTTCTCTATTAACATTCATTCAAACCCAGTCTGGCGACTAAATTCGACTAAAATCTTCAAATTGTAACCTGTAATCGTAACTGATTGAAGAGTTTTCTGATGAGAAGGTGGTTTCAGATATTCCATTTATCGGTAACTATTCGTTTATGGGCCAAATCTACTGGTGGAAATCGAAAACTGAGCAATTTGCTGCACTCTCGAGGTGCAATTCTGTTCATCACTCCGAAGATTCTCATCAGATCCTCACCAAATTTTTATGGGACCACCCCTGAGGTATCACTTTTCGAACACAAAAAGAATCATCTCAATCGGTTGAGCCGTCTTCGAATGATCGCGTAACATACACACAAAAAAAAAAAAAAAAAAAACATACAGACGAATTGAGAACCTCCTCCTTTTTTGAAGTCGGTTAAAAATATATTTATGTACTTATAGAAGAAACAAAATAAACACAAAACTAAATTTTTCATTGTTTTCAAAGACGTTATCACGTAAAATTATCGTTCGTTATCAGACTTTAGAGACAAACTTTTAAAAAGAAGAAAAAAGGTTCCAACAAAGAGTTTTAAGCCAGCAAGGCTTAAAAAACTTTTTGATGGTACCTTTTTTCTATACATCAAAACAGTATAACCCAGATAAATTAAGAATGTTTCATCTACCTAATATGTAATTAGCAGTAAGATACGTATTTAACTTATCGGGATAACGTATTATCTTAGCACTAGTTGGATTTTTTTTTATCGCACGCGTGTATAATACGTTGCATTATGAGCCTAAAAGCGGTTTAATAAGATCAACTTTATGAGCAACTGTGATAAAAAAAACATAGTGTATTATATAAACAAAAACTCAATATTGGTCATCTTGTCGCTTTAGCACTTTTGCCTTCTAACCATCGATATTTTTGCGTTGAACGATCACAAGTGAAACTAGAACGATCGAAAAGTGAGCTAAAACAATTTAGGTGTGAATAAATTAAATTCCTTCTAGGTATAATTATCTAATAAAGTCCAATAGCAGTATAAGAAAAAAAAACTAAAGACATGCCTTGCTTAGTTTACTACGACAACCGTTTTATTGGTGACACGAGCTGCCCTGACGTGATATCCTTGAAGCGTTTGATTGTGCGAAATTATGGTGTATCCTTTGAAGATTTGTACGCGACCATCGACGGAGCTAAAGTTGAGGATGGGACGCAACTATCTTCACTGGAAAAGGTGGTCAGATTGTCTTCTAAATTGGTCGGAGGTAAAGGTGGCTTCGGGTCCATGCTCCGTGCTATTGGCGCTCAAATAGAGAAGACAACCAATCGTGAGGCATGCCGCGACCTCTCCGGACGTCGATTAAGAGACATTAACGAAGAAAAGAGGCTCCGGAAATGGTTAGAAGGTCAAGAAGAGCGGGAACAAGAAGCCGTTGAACGTAAACGGAAGAAACTTGAGAAATTGCTCGAAGAACCGAAGATAAGTGTGAATTTGACACCGTCTTACGAGAAAGAACGTGAAACTTTACCGGAACGTGTCAGTGCTGCTGTGGATGCCGGGTGGCAAGCTGCAGGGAGCTCCGATACCACTACTAAACGTAAAGCCGATGATGTTAACAAAGATAAAGGCAAAAAGAAGACTAAGTTATGGATCGATGCTGATCTCTCAGAGTGCTCATCGTCTAGTGATGAGGAGGAGGGAGACAAGCCCAGCTCTGGGAAGGCAGTGTCCACTGATAGTGGAAATGAATCTGATAAAACATCTGAAGCTATTAGTAGTAAAATATAGTGAGATACATTTCCTCGTAAACATTATATTTGTGCAAAGAGGTTGTTTAGACAAGGTTCTTATATCACCATTATGGTGATTGTAAGCAGATGTTACAAAATATCATAATAATATTTTCTTAAAACTAGTTTGTACAGATGAAAATCTAATACTTAATCAATATTCATTCATTATTGTTTTATTATGCTTCTGAGAATCATGATTGTAAACGTTTAGGTTCATTTTGGGGATTTGGACATTTTGAGCCTAAACGTTGACAATTTGTATGGATTGGAGTATGAAAACTGAATAGGTACTCTGAACAGGTGCAAATATTTCATATTTTTACACTTAAAGTTCAAGTAAATACTAGAGAGTATATAACTTACTCTTTGCATTTGTCTAATTTTTTAAACTTGACTTTGTTTTAATATCTAATTTTGTCTAATGTTTTTCTTTAATTTAAGATTTTTTAGGTTAATTAAATTAGGTTCTAAATATTATGTCTTTTATTCAGTCTTTAATACAGCTACTTTGTTGACTTATCCAGAGTACTTATCCTAAGGGATCAGAGTTTTACCCCCTTTGTCCAAAACAAGGTTTAAGAATAGTCCGAGATGTGGATTAAACCTTAGATTTAGACAGATTTAATTGTGAGATATAGTCTAAATACAATGATACTATCCCTATACGGAACATATGGAACTTTAAACCTCGTTTTGGAATAAGGGGGATAGGGTCCAAAGACCTTCATAAGAAATAGATCCTTCTAATAGTGAAAATCAGACTTCAGTACCGTTTTAGTGTACCACGGTTTCAAAAGGCGTTTTATTGCCCAAGTATAAAAATTAAAAAAAGGTAAATAACTGAATCTATTGAAACCTGGTTTTCCTTATGGAAAGATCTTTTTCCTATGAACGTCGTCGTGGTGGTTTAATTCTCCTATTATCAAAATCCACACAGTGGAAATGGTACTACATACGCCATCTACCGCACGACCTCAGAACTTTTTCTAAATTACTTCCAAGCTTAAACGGTAGACTATCTGACTCAAAAGATTTCAAAGTAGTTTTGATTTCCCACGCTAGATGGCATTAAAAACAATTAGTCTCGAACAAAAAACAATTAGTTATGAAAAACAAGGTCGTTGTAAGTTATATTATAATGAAAAAAATGTCCTTATAGATAAAAGTAACACAAAAGAAAACAAATAAACTATCAAGAAGGAACTCAGTGTAATGTCATATATATTCGTTGGCATTACCACCTCCCTAATACCTCTGAACAGACATGAATTTGAATAAAAATAATGATGAGGAGCTTTATTAGTATCTTTTTTATTATATTCCTATTACAAGAATAGACAATTAATATAATACCTACTAGGTGTAGGCACTTAAATTGCATAGATGTGTAAAAGTTCGCCTTACATAATTTTCAGAGCAACGTATGGTGCGCAATCTTGCTATCAATATTAGTGCTGGCGGCTGCCAGACCTCAGGAGTTTGATGACGATGAAGATTCACCGAATGCAGGAGATAGGAAAGGTAACCTGGCGTTTATTTCTTTTGATAATTAATTAAGTTGCGAATAGGAGACATATCCAAAATGCCTGGAAAACATTTTGTCTACATTTTCGTTTAAATTAACGTCGAAATTTGTTTATGAATATTGTTCGATCACGCAAAAACTACATAGTTGAGTACGAAGAAAGATAGATGGCGCTTTAATCTTAATTAATAGCTTCTACACACGTCTCGATTTGGTCGGGTCCGACATACAATTTTTTTAACTCTCTATCCATCACGAGTCATGAGATACAACCGGATGACAGACGGACAGACAGGCAGACGGACGGACGGATGGAACTGATAGACGGACGGACTGATGAACTGACAGTGAAGTCTTAATGGGGTCCCGTTTTTTCCCCCTTAGGAACGGAACCCTAGAAACTACTTAATGACCACGATGTGTATCAATGTATACTCTATGAATCGGATCCGACCAAATCGTAGCGTGTGTTGCGACACCCGATTCGGTTGTGTCAATTTGGTCGACCAAAGCGTAACGTGTGTAGAAACTATAAAGATTGTCTCTAACTCAGGTCTCTAACATGGACCTAGAGAATTATTCTATTAGTCTATGGTCTCTAAAGGCAGTTCCAATTGCTAATAGATTTCTTGTTTTCCTCCACCAGATGACGTATCTCGTGTCCAAATCAAAGTATACCGCGGGCCTACGAAGAACGATGGCTACGCTCCGTGGGGCTTCTGGGTGAAGCAACCCTCCGATGAAGAATAACATTTTAACTTAGAATTAATTAACAAATAAGTAGGTACTTATAGCGTTAAATTAGTGTAAGTTTTTTTCTTGTATAAAACCAAAGATTGTTATTGACGAATTTCTAAATGTCAAATACATAAATAAATATTGCATGAAATCAGTGTAAGTTGTGTGTAACAAAAGTTATAATTAAGCTTTATAAATATGTTGACAATAAAAGTTATATATAAACTTTATATTATGGCGCCTAATTTTCTGATTCCTGTAGGTACCTATAGGCTTCCTTTATTACTAGCTTAAAATGTCGGTATTACGACAAGAAAATTGTATGGGAATTTAAAGCTTCGCAATACGTCCGCTAGGGGCTTTTCAATTTTCCATACAATTTTAGTCAGACAATCTAACGTAGTGGCGTTTTCTATACGAAAAACTCACACTACGGGTATAGGTATTTACAGTTTAAATATCTATAAATATAACTTATTAATTAGCTACAGCTTACTCTACTTCATACCTATACTTATTCTATCAAACTCCTACTAATATTATAAAGTTGTGTGGATGTTTGTTACTCTTTCACGCAAAAACTAATGGTCCGATTGCGATGAAACTCGGTAGCTAGATAGCTGGAGACCTGGATTACCACATAGGCCACTTTTTATCACGATATTACCACGGGATCGGGACTTACGCGGATGAAACCGCGAGGCGCAGCTAGCAATGTTATAAAACTGAAGAGTTCGCTTGTTTGTTTGAACGCGCTAATCATAAGCACTACTGGTTCGAATAGAAAAAATATTTTTGTGTTGGATAGTCTATTTATCGAGGAAGGCTTTAAGCTACTTTTTATTTTGATATTCCCACGGGATCGGGACATACGCGGGTGAAACCGCGGGGCACAGCTAGTCATCATCACTACATAGTATAAAATAAAGTCACTTTTCGCCGTCCCTATTCCCTTTGTATGCTTAGATCTTTAAAACTACGCAACGGATTTTGATGCGGTTTTTTTAATAGATAGAGTGATTCAAGAGGAAGGTTTTTATGTATAATACATGCATAATATAGCCGTGCGAAGCCGGAGCGGGTCGGTAGTTATCTACTAATTAAAAAATTACATTGCAACGAAAATTCTTCTACCCCGTACCTAAAACGTATTGATTTAATAATCATTTTTAAAAATGTTGTAGTTGTAAAAGAGGGTTTAGGTAGGTACCTACTACATTAAGGGTTATTGTGACATCAAGTAGAAGTAAATTAAGTACCTAATTGATGTTCTCTACACATAGTTAGGTAGTTATATATAACTCATATTTCCATAACAAGTGTAAAGTAATTAAGTACCTTTCTACACTCACACATCTGACAAGGGTCTCTATTGACTTCAAGGAGGGCATTCTAGCATTCTTACGTAAAACTGACCTATTTAACATACAGAGTTTCATCGCAATCAGTTTATTAATTTTTGCGTGAAGGAGTAACATACATACACACAAACTTCCATATTTATAACTAGCTGCGCTCCGCGGTTTCACCCGCGTAACTCCCGGTCCCGTGGGAATATCGGGATAAAAAGTAGCCTATAACCTTCCTCGATAAATGGACTATCCAACACAAAAAGATTTTTTCAATTCGAACCAGCAGTTCCTGAGATTAGCGAGATCAAACAAACAAACAAACAAACAAACTCTTCAGCTTTATAATATTATAGTATTATAGTATAGATACTTATCAAGGATTAGTAGAATAGTAGGAGTAGGATTAGAGACAATAGTTTCGCACAACTCTCAACGGGGACACTTTAGTTTGGCTCAAGCTAGATAGCTGCAGACGATTAACACATAGGCTAGTTTTTATCCTGATATTCCTACGACATCGGGACTTAGGGCTTGTTCAGACGACACCCGCCCGCCACGCGCCCGCCACGCGCACCACACGCGTACAACTCGCTTTGAAATCTGTTGTATTTATAATTTGAATCTTATGACACATCAATAGATCTCAAATTGCATTTATGCAAGTCCACCCGCTCAGGCCCCGCGCCCGCCACGCGCCCTCTTGCGTGGTCTTTCAGATATATTGATGTGTAATAAGACTCAAATTATAAATACAACTTTCAAAGCGAGTTGTACGCGTGTGATGCGCGTGATGAGCGCGCGGCGGGCGCGGGGCGGGGGCATGTCGTCTGAACGAGCCCTTACGCGAGTAAACCGCGGGGCGTAGCTAATTTTTTAAGATTAGTAAGTTTTAGTTTAACTACTGTTGCCTAATGCCACCTCTATTTAAAATATCAATCTCTCTATTTATCTATAGTAGTCTTTACTCTAGTTACAATTTTCAAGACATTCACGAAGAACCTTGTCTAGAGAATGTAGGTATGTATTTACTTAATTTGATGAAGTGCTCTGTGACCTTACTCGTTAATAAATTCTCGTTCTTTATGATATTTTTACAAAGGAAACTTTAGTGGGAATAATATTTGTAAACGAACACGACTTGTGAGATCGTAGCGGGCTGCATGGCCTGCCATTGAATAGGCGGCAGGCGGGGCGCCTCGTTCCGTACGGGCTAGAAATAGAACTTATTTAGTTTTTTAGGGTTCCGTAGCCAAATGGCAAAAAACGGAACCCATATAGATTCGTCATGTCTGTCTGTCTGCCGTATGTCACAGCCACTTTTTTCCGAAACTATAAGAACTATACTGTTGAAACTTGGTAAGTAGATGTATTATGTGAACCGCATTAAGATTTTCACACAAAAGTAGAAAAAAAAACAATAAATTTTAGGGTTCTCTATTCCTACTTAGAACTGAAACTCAAAATTATTTTTTTCATTAAACCCATCCTACCCAATCTATGGATAGGTCTTCAAAAATGATATTGAGGTTACTAATATCATTTTGTTCTAAACTGAACAGTTTATTTTGGTACTGGCGTACTATTCTTATCTGGGTACTACATGGTAAACAATATTTCATCTCAAAAACGGTTTAGTAAGAAGCTTACGTAATACAAACACATTGAAGTATAAATTTATGTATGAAAAAACTAGTTGCGGCCCGCGGCTTCACCCGCGTAACTCCCGATCCCGTGGTAATATCAAAATAACAAAAAGCTTGAAGCCTTTCTCGATAAATGGACTATAAAACACAAAAATATTTTTTCATGCGAGTTCAAAAAAACCAAATCGTTTAACTTTACCATGATATCTCATTCTATACATATAAAATGCTTTGTCCTGACTGACGGATCAACGCACAGCCTAAACCGCTGATCGTAGAGACCTGAAACTTGGAAAGTGTGTTCTTTGTATGACGTAGGCATCCGATAGGAAAGGATTTTCCGAAATTCTACACCTTAAGGGGTGAAAAAGAGGGGCAAAGTTTGTATGGGACAACGTGATTCCTTGGTCCAACGTACTAATTCTACGCGGACGAAGTTGCGGGCAAAAGCTAGTATACATATAAAATCCTTTGTCCTGACTGACTGACTGACGGATCAACGCACAGCCTTAACCGCTGATCGTAGCGACCTGAAACTTGGAGGGTGTGTTCTTTTTATGACGTAGGCATCCGATAAGAAAGGATATTCCGAAAATCTACCCCTTAAGGGGTGAAAAAGGGGGGCAAAATTTGTATAGGACAACGTGATTCCTTGTTCCAATCTACTTCAAATTTTGTAATAAACATTGTTTCGAGTCGGGCTAAAGCTAGTCATAGTATAGATTATTGGGATGTTCCTGGCAGATAAGTGGTACCTATATATTTAAATACGTATCCAATATTTATTATCAGTTTATCAGCAGATAAAACTCAATACCGATAATACGTGAATCACCAAATTTTTACTTATTCGTTTACCAAAGGAGACACATGTTTGTCATGCCCCGTCGATGGCCCCCAAGCAGGAACTCCAGACATTTTAAAATAAACAGCCAACTCGGACGCACGCCGCCGCGCCACCGCCGACGCCAAAAATAAAACCTAACGTTGTAATTGTCCAATTGTTAACAACCGTGTGAATTTCGGACCAAATAATAACATTTAAAATGATTTAAACTTGATCTCCAGTGAATAAAAGTGTTTAAAACTTCGAAAATTCGGAAAGACACATTTTTTGAATAAAAAAAGCTTGATGATTAGAGCCGGTTTTTGAGTTGTTACGGTTAATGCACGCGGCTAAATGACATTGGAACTCATCGGATCAAGTCATGCACCCTTCAAGGTGACGATTTAAAGAAGAAATACATAAGAAATATGGTTAGAATATGTGATATTTGATGACGCGATGACATTGGATTCCGCAGAACAATAACAATATTTTATTCCTAGTTTTAGAAGGAGAAAATGAGTGTAATAGTGCCTTTTTTAAGTTAAAATGAAAAATAGAGTGTAGTGTCTTTGAAAGTGCCTTTGTGGGAATGATGCAATCATGCTGAGGATGTTAGTCCTTTTCGTTAAGTCCTGTGGTAAGTCTTTTCTGTTAAAAAACTATTTGTTTGTTTGGCTCCGAAACCACTGGACCGATTTTAATGAAACTTGGTCCGTAGATACATTAAATTCTTGAAAATAATATAGGCTAATTTTTATCTCCATATTCCCACGGGATCAGGACCTACGTGGGTGAAACCGCGGACTGCTGCTAGTTAAAACCAAGTTAAAACAAACCGGTCAAGTGCGAATCAGACTGTCATGTCAAGGTACCTACCTCCTTTTATAAAAATATTTTTTTTTGTTGAAACCGTCCTTACAGGGTTCTACAACTTATTCCCGGCGGTTAACAGCTATTTCTTTTGCACAGCGGGAATCGAACCCGCAACCAATAATTCATTAATTAAAATTATCCCCGCACATGTATAACCATAGACAGTCACGCGCTATAACATGTGTGCGTAGGTGCACAGACAATCGTGTTTTTAATGTCCTTAAAGATGATGCATACCCGGATGCGCAGGAAATTCAATTTTTACTTTTTTGTAAAATATTAATGAACTAGTTAGAAATCTAAAACATTTTTAGAGACACTCTATTTACAACAAAAAATCTAACTACTAAAACCTTTATTTGGCCTCAAAACTATAAACTATACATAGTGTAATTAACAATAAGTGATGGTTAATTCATAAACGAAACTTTCATATTTTGGGATAGATTCAAAACCTAATAGGTTTTGGTAGTTGGAAAATTTCGTTTTAAAATTGCGTTTCACTGAATAACGTAAGATAGATATACGCCCGAATACTGAAAGGCTACTTTATCTTAAGTGGCGAATTAATTGACATTTAAGTGTCATATTTCAATAGGATAGGAGCGTCTTAGGTACATATTAAGACGCTCTTAGGGGGAAGCGGACTCCTAAACATTTGAGTATTAGATAGATAGATAGATAGAACGATTTAGAACGCTTTTTTGAGAACGCTTTTGAGTATTCAGATAGAGAGAGAGAGATGATAGATAAATACTCTATTGTACAATATAAATAAAATATAAACAAAAAAAAAACATAGATACAGATTAAAAACAGGAAACTTAAATATACGGAACTGTTAGATTTCGATTTGTAACTGTGTCGTTCTTACGAAAACCTGCAAAAATATTGAATTTGTCGGGCCGTTGGTTCGACATCACCTTAAAAAAGTTTTATTGCATCGTACACCTACCTTGTTTACTAACCTATTACATAACGTATTCAATAGCATATAATACAACAATGGATAAGTCCTTGAAATACAGAGTTTCGGTAATATTGAATTAAATACAATGTGCGGGCGTCAATAACAGGCCGACAGTTTGTATAAAAAAGTATCATTATGTAGGTAGACTAGCTTTCGCCCGCGACTTCGTCTGCGTAAAAGTCGACAATGGACCAAGGAACTTTGTCCCATTTAAACTTTGCCCCCCCCCCCCCTTTCACCCCCTTAGCGGTAGAATTTCTTCCGGCAAATCCTTTCTTATCGGATGCCTACGTCAAACAAAGAACACACCCTCCAAGTTTCAGGTCTTTACGATCAACGGTTTAGGCTGTGCGCTGATCCGTCAGTCAGTTAGGACTTAGGCAGGACAAAGCATTTTATATGTATAGAAGATATTATTTGGCAACAAAAGTGTAGTGTAGACCCACCGTAGTTGTCTAAAAAGGCGATTAGATTTTTTTTGATTCCGTAGGTACTCAACGGCCCTCCCGATCAGAAGGTCTATAAGTAGCAAAACGCGAAGTTTAAAGCCTAGTCTAGTTAGCTAATTTAATTACCTATATGCAGTAAAAGAACCCTTTTACTAAGCCTATCTGTCTGTCACCAGGCTGTATCTCATGAACCGTGATAGCTAGACAGTTGACACAGATGATGTACTGTTGTCGTTATAACAACAAATAGGTACTAAAAACAATGGTACGGACGGAACCCTTCGTGCGCGAGTCCAACTCGCACTTGATCCGTTTTTAATTCTAATAATGTTTGTCTGATCACTACAGAGTATAAAATAAAGTCGCTATCTCTGTCCCTATTTCCCTTTGTATGCTTAAATCTTTAAAACTTCGCAACGGATTTTGATGCAATTTTCTTTAATAGATAAAGTGATTCAAGAGGAAGGTTAATATGTATAATACATGCATAATATAGCCGTGCGAAGCCGGAGCGGGTCGCTAGTTTGAAAGATTTTGAATTTCAACTCTAGCAGGACCTTTGAATCCTGCTATAATAAAAGCAGTTTAGGAGTTCTACAGTGAACTCGTGGTCCGCCTGTTCAGTCCTACCGATCGGACGAACGTGAACTTTTTTTTACTTTTAGTTCGATTAATCGGACAACGAGTAGGTAAACACAAATTCGCATAGTCCAACACTTGTAGGTAGATTGTTTCTGCGAAATGAAATGTTTTTAGGTGAACAATTTGTAATATGTAGTAAGCAACAATTATCTATACTATAACAATTTTATTTATCGACGACCGCCATGTTGCATTTCGCCTCTTTAGCATCATTTATAACTACATATATAAAAATCAATGTCACTTTTCGTTGTAATTTTATAACTCAAGAACGGGCTCCCCTATCCAAACCAAATGTTTAAGCTTTGTTCGGACTATTCAGTAGATGGTTTATGTGAAGTTTGCACAAAATCGGTCGAGCGGTTCTTCATTTATCACATTTATTTTATATGGCAAAACAACGTTTCCCGGGACAGCAAGTAACTGTTACAATTAACGGCATAACGGCATATGGTAGATCTATACAATTGTCACAAAAGCGTTAAACAGTTCACCACGATTTCGGTCCAGTTGTAAAACACTAAAAACTATGTAATTTAATTTTAATACCTATGTAAATAGGTTACTAAAATACAACCAAACATTGATAATTGAAATTTGATGATGCCTAAATAATTTTAATATCAGCGGAAAGGTCATGCAGGGTGATAATACTTACTTGATTTATTTATAGGATAGTGCGTAAAGTTTCTAGAAAATAAATAAAAAACTGATCAAGTGCAAGTTGTACCTACTCGTTCGCCGAGGGTTATATTCAGAAACCTATGTAGATATTTTACATACTTACTATAATTTCGGGTAAGCTAATATAATACTTACAAAATCATTACCGAAAATTCTCGCTTTCAATAAAACCAGGCATCTTTATAAGATTCTAGTGTAAGTAAATGTACATCTTCGCCCCCATGGCGCCTAGTTAATGGTCTAAGAGATTAAACATATATTTTAATAGAGAGCACATTACATTATACATTGCCAGCAACTTTAATCTCAATTATTTAAGGCGTTGTAGTGTCTCTCTAAAGCCTTCTATAGTACAAAACTTAATCGAAATCAGTCCACTGGTTTCGGAGATTCCCTCTACAAACTCTTTAAAATATTAGTATAGGTTAAGAATATCTTGATTTACATTGTTTACTTCGCATAGACTTCTAATTATTAATTTGATCCGCCCAGCATCTACCACCCTTATCTAGTAACAGCGCCCGGCGGTTTTACCTTAAACAAAAAAGCATGGTAAATATAGTGATTTTAACAACATTATTGACGTGAATAACGTCTTATAAATAGATGAACACCGGCACTCGACGTCATCGCTCACGTTCCCGTCGTGCGCCATGTTATTGACAAGGTAACCATAGCAACATATTATCGTTGCTGTGGTTACAATCAATGTTTTCTTAAGACGTTATCACGTAACATTTTCGTTCATAAACCGATAGACTTTACAGACAAATTTTTTTAATGAAAAAGTTCCATAAAATATTAGTTGAGTTTTGCCAGTTTTGGGTACCATTTATTTGTGTATTACATTTTATGTTTTTCAATTTTACTTGTACTCACGATTTCTTTCGCGCGAATTAAATCCAAAATAGTTTCTTAGCGAATGTCTACGTCATAATGTATGTAGCACGATCCATCCATTGGTGTTGATATAATATCAATGTTGCGTTAAAGCCTTAAAGATTCATAATAACGGGAATACGGTTATTATAAGTAATTATGATTATGATGCAAATCACTACATAGTATAAAACAAAGTCGCTTTTTCTGTCCCTATTTCCCTTTGACTGCTTAAATCTTTCATCATCATCATCAGCCGGTATCAGTCCACTGCTGGACGTAGGCCTCTCCCAAGATACGCCACTGAGCCCGATCTTCGGCTCTTCTTCTCCATTCACTGCCCACCGCTTTGCGTATATCGTCACTCCACCTGGTCACAGGGCGTCCTACACTACGTTTGCCAATTCGCGGTCTCCACTCCAAGACAAGTTTACCCCAACGATTATCAGTCCTGCGGCAGATATGACCAGCCCACTGCCACTTCAGTTTGCTAATCCGTTGAGCTATGTCGATCACTTTAGTTCTCTGGCGAATTACTTCGTTCCGGATTCGATCCCGCAGAGAAACACCGAGCATAGCTCTCTCCATAACTCGCTGAGCGACTTTAAATTTGTGGACTAGTCTAGCTGTGAGTGTCCACGTCTCAGCTCCGTAAGTCATCACAGGTAGGACGCACTGATTAAAGACTTTTGTCTTTAAGCACTGCGGTATAGGCGACGAGAAGACTCGACGGAGTTTCCCGAATGCTGCCCAGCCCAACTGAATTCTTCTCTGGGTTTCCTTCTCAAAGTTGTGTCTGCCTAGTTGGAGCGTCTGCCCTAGGTAAACATACTTCGCAACAACTTCGAGTGGGATTCCATCTACGGCAATCGGTTCCGGGACAACGTGCTCGTTGTACATGATTTTGGTTTTATCCAAATTCATCAGGAGACCGATGCGACGAGAAGAATCAGCTAGGCCATTCAACATTATCTGTAAGTCCGGCAGCGTTTCTGCCATTATGACGATGTCATCTGCAAATCGTAGGTGAGAGATGTACTTACCGTTAATATTGATGCCGCGATCTTTCCAGTCCAGCGTCTTAAACATATCTTCCAAGGCATTAGTGAACAGTTTCGGGGATATGACATCCCCCTGTCTCACTCCTCGGCGCAAATGGATATGTTTAGTTTTCTGGTTCTGTACTTGTACGGTCATCGTTGCGGCATTATACAGACATCTCATCACTTCGATATATCGCCAGTCCACTTGGCAACGCTGCAAGGACTCCAGAACGGACCAGGTCTCGATTGAGTCAAAGGCCTTCTCATAGTCCACAAATGCTAAGCACAATGGTCGATTGTACTCTTCGGTCTTCTGTATAATCTGCCGCATTGTGTGGATGTGGTCTATGGTGCCGTAACCGCTTCGAAACCCGGCCTGCTCCGGAGGTTGGAACTCATCGAGTCTTCGCGCAAGACGGTTCGTGATGACCCTTGAAAACAGCTTGTAGACATGGCTCAGTAGCGAAATCGGGCGGTAGTTTTTCAATAGGGTTTTGTCTCCTTTTCTGAAAAACAAAATCACCATGCTACTGTTCCACGCCTGTGGAGTTCTCCCAGTGAAAAGAACGGAATTGAAAAGCTGTTGAAGCTGATGAAGTACTGGAGCTCCACCGGCTTTTAAAAGTTCTGTTGTGATTCCGTCTTCTCCCGGGGCTTTTCCATTTTTGAGCTGTTTAAGGGCCCTCACGATCTCGTCTCGGCTGATTTTGGGCAGATCTTCTGTGAAGTGGCGGGTTAAGGTGGCTCTACAATCCTCAGTATCGGGTACGGGCCTTGAAGCATGCGACGCGTAGAGCTTACCGTAGAAGTCTTCAACTTCCGACAGAATCTCCGAGCTGGATGCAGCGACTTGTCCAGTTGATGTTGTCAGCTTTGTGAGGTGGCTTCTACCCAAAGGCTGGACAAACACTTTCGACCCCCGATTTTGCTCGATTGATTCTTTAATCAAGAGCGTGTTAAAGGATCGGAGGTTGCGTCGTACCAACTTCTTAATGGTTTTGTTGCGCACCTGGTTATTCGACAAAGTTGACAGTGGATCTGTACGTCTCTCTTCCATTAGTCGAAGTGTTTCCGCTGAAAGTTTAGACTTTTTGCCCTTACGCTTGCATTCGCAAAACTTCGTCCCTTCTTCCCTGAGGATTTCCACCACTTCTTCGAGTTTCCGATCTACGTCATCTGTGGTTTCCAAGGCAGCGAATCGATTTTCCAATTTTATTTGGAATGTTTCGGACCCAGCAATGGTTTGGAGTAGGTTTGGTCGGAGCGTGAACTTCATCAAGCGGACCCTCTCGGCTTTGAAGTCGATATCCAGAGCGCCTCGTACAAGTCTGTGATCACTTCCGGTATTAAACCTAGTGATTACTGAGACGTCTCTGAATATGCGTCGTTTGTCCGCGATGATGAAGTCAATCTCGTTTTTGGTCACAGTGTCGGGACTTTGCCACGTCCATTTTCTTTGGGGCTTTTTTTTGAAGAACGAGTTCATTAAGAAAAGCCCCTCTTTCTCGAGAAAATTGACGAGCATTTGCCCCCTGTGATTCCTATTGCCAAATCCATGTGGTCCTATAGTCGATTCGCTGCAAGTTTGTACTCCCACTTTGGCGTTAAAGTCTCCCATGACAACATTGTAGTGAGCCTTGGAGGTGGTGTGTAAAGCTCTGGAGATATCTTCGTACATGCTCTCCACCTCATCATCCGAGTGTGTCGAGGTCGGTGCGTAAACCTGAATAACTTTGAGGCTGTACCTCTCGGTTAGTTTGATTATAAGGTACGCTACCCTGGTCGACACACTGGAGATTTCTACAACGTTGTCACTAGGAGCCCTGTTGACCAGAAACCCGACGCCGCCTTGGGATGGCTGATCTCCCTCTCTGTAGTACTTAAATCTTTAAAACTACGCAACGGATTTTGATGGGTTTTTTTAATAGATAGAGTGATTCAAGAGGAAGGTTTATATGTATAATACATGCATAATATGGCCGTGCGAAGCCGGGGCGGGTCGCTAGTAAGTCATATAATAAAAATGAAATCAGCCAGCCAGGGGTGTTCTCTCTACCTACACCACTATAATTTGAATGTCTCCGTGAGCGAGCGACGTTGCTTGGCGCCATGCCGTCGGGCGACAGAGAGGCTTGACGTTCGCTCTTGGCTTACGATAGGGTAGATTTTCTTGGGGTAGACAGATATTCCCTCCTTTATAGTTACCCCCTTATTCATCTATACTAATATTATAAAGCTGAAGAGTTATTTTGTTTGTTTGAACGCGCTAATCTCAGGAACTACTGGTTCGAATTGAAAAAATATTTTTGTGTTGGATACTCCATTTATCGAGGAAGGCTTTAGGATACTTTTGATTTTGATTTTCCCACAGGACGCTTTAGCGTGTGAAACCGCGGAGCGCAGCTAGTAAACATTTAAAAACATTATTTTGTTATATGTGTTTTGACACTTGCGCACACTCAGTCATCTGTCAAATAAAATTACTACTTCACTACATAGTATACAAAGTCACTTTTCGCCGTCCCTATATCCCTATGTATGCTTAGATCTTTAAAACTACGCAACGGATTTTGATGCGGTTTTTTTTAAAAGATAGAGTGATTAAAGAGGAAAGTTTTAGATATAATACATGCATAATATAGCCGTGCGAAGCCGGGGTGGGTCGCTAGTACCAAAATAAATCAGAATGGGGACTTAGAAAAAGTACTGAACCCGCGGGTACCTAATAAGGGCCACTAAATGGTTGTACCACTAAACACAAAAACATTCATTTTAGTAACAAAATAACAAGGAAATAAATAAACAAGTTAATGGTTTTTCAGATTGACAATAAAGCAAATATTTATCCTCTGGACCGGTTTAATAGTTTTCCCTATTTTTAACCGACTTAAAAAAAGGAGGAGGTTCTCAATTCGGTTGTATGTAATGTCAATGTCAAAATAGCTTGAAACCTTGTTGTAACTGTCCTGCACTTGAAAAAGCTAGCACGTACAAATACTTGGGTGTTACTTTGGATTGGAGTATGACATATGAGTCCCACATTACCTCTCTAACAGCTAGAATTCGCAAATTAATAGCTGTATTCAAAAATATACGACACGCTGCTAATGAACATCAACTAAAGACCACCTACTTTGCTCTTTGTCAATCGCTGCTGTCCTACTGCGTAACATCATGGGGGGCAACAGCAAAAACACAAATGCTGGCTCTTGAAAGAGCACAAAGAGCGGTGCTTAAAGTGGCCTACTGTAAACCCTACACATACCCAACTACACAGCTCTACAGCGACTGTGGCATTCTCTCAGTGAGGAAGCTATATATACTACAAGTGACCCTAAGGCAACACAAAATCCCACCAGATAGAAGTGAAAGTAGAAGACGTGAAGACCTGGTTTACAATCAAACATTATGTAAAACTAAATTTGCCCACTATCACTCGCACTTTCAAGCTCCATATCTTTATAATCAAATTAACAAGATGACTCCGATACGCGGGATGACAATCACGGAGTGCAAGGCAAAAATAACATCCTATCTGCAAAAACTGAACTACTACCAAACGGAGGGCCTGCTTCAGGTTGTAATTTAACATATTATGGATGACAATCGTATTCTACACCACCCTAACAACGCAAATTATAATGATCTGTCTAAATAATGTAGTGATACAAAGAGAGACCTTTGCTCTGCAGTGGGACACCACAGACTTTAGGTAGGTAAATAAAAATTACTAATTTAATAATGTAACTTTTTGGGCTATGTTAAATACTACACTTAAAATATAGTGATATGAACTTCCAATTGTAATATACTCACTTAGACTTAACTATTTACTCACTTACACTCACACACACAGTTACACAACTCACGATTACAAATCCCTCATAAACAACTATTCTCACTTTTATTTTTAAGTTATCTGTACTTATTTGTAATCGAATCATACCAGCTACATAATGTGTCCTAGATCTAAATGTACTGAGACTGTGATCTCTTGTGTCTTATGACAAGTATCTGTATACTTAGCGAGAACAGGGAATCTATAGTTTTATACTTGAACAGATTAAAGGTTTTTTAACACAAACCTGCATAGGTACTTTATTGTGAAAGTAACTTGTAAACATTTTTGTAAACCTTTTTTGTGAAATAAATTATTATTATTATTATATGTCCTATATCACGGGACTATGGAGTCCCGGACCTTTGGAAGGCATGCGTGGGGCCGAAGCCAACACGTAGAGGCCCTTTACAATAACAAGTTTAATGGCAAAGTATGATGTGGACATCAAACCGGCGATTATCCCTGTCTGCACTATAAAATGCAGCCAAGGACAACCTCCGGTTTGAATAGAACTATTGATAAACTACAGGAGAAAACTACTACTTGGGCTATTGTGATGGGATGGTAGTGGACTGGATACTGGGGAACTATGGGTACTATGGCACCTGCCGTAACAATGTTCAACAAACATGTAAAAGTGGCAGGCGGAGACTCGCCAACTCTCAAACTGGGCCACCCTAATCAGCTGAGTAAATTACAGCAAGGGGGCAACAGGGACGAGAGTGGCTTAAGGATAGTGACGCCACACTGGGTTTTAAACTCAGGTCACGGGCTCCCTGAGGGTCCAGCCTACCTGGCCCACTCACCACTTACGTATGGCATATATCCTTCGAATATACTCTTGCGACTCCACTCTGGACGGCCGGTGAAGGCAAGCCAGAGGCGGGGGACCGCTTCCTCGTCATTGTTCACTCCGATCAGCCAACTAAGGCCAGCCGGAGATGAGGAACGGTTGCCTCCCCCAGGAGCACTCGGGACCGCGGGGTCGCTACTCCCCGTCACCTCGCCTCAAGGTGCCCTGCGGGCTTTATTATTATTATTATTATGTATTTTTTGAAGTTATACTTCTTTAGGCGCGTTATGAAAAAATGATGAGAGTGAAATTTTACAAAAGCGTCACACAAAATTCTCACGTCGGACGAGTTTTTTGTCGGACGAGTTTTTTGCCGGACGAGTTTTTTGTCGGACGAGTTTTTTTTTTTTTTTTTTTTTTTTTTTTTATAATGCCAAAGAAGTATAACTTCTCACGCGCGTACATAAGTACACGCACCCATTTTTTAAACGGTTTTATTTAGCTCACCCCGTTTGTTTTATTCTTGGGTCAAATTTAGTAATTCAAATTTCACCCTCTTCCTGTCAACCGATTAATCTGAAATTTTGTATACACTTTGGATTTTGGTGACAATACAATTATGTTTATTCATTATCATTATAAATTCAAGATGGCCGCCGCTACAAAATGGCGGATAATTTAGGTTTTATTAATCCCATCAATATGGGTATCAAATGAAAGGGCTCAACAAGCAGAATACAATATACTATAAAAAATTGAAATCCAAGATGGCGGCCGCTACAAAATGGCGGATAACGTAGGTTTTATCAATCCCATCAATATGGGTATCAAATGAAAGTGCTCAACCAGTAGAATACAATGTACTATATAAAATTAAAATCCAAGATGGCGGCCTCTACAAATTTTTTATCAATCCCACCAATATGGGTATCAAATAAAAGGGCTTGACAAGAAGAATACAGTGCACTATACAACCTCAATATTTAAGATGGGCGCAGCCACTAAATGGCGTATAATAACTAATCCAGTATATGCCGTATCGCAATGAGGCCGAACTTTTAGGAGAATTTAATAGTGCCAGAGATGCGTTTCTCGCCAACGAAGAAAGTTTAAGACGCCTACTTGGAAATATATCGTGAACGTGACAGGCAGCTTGAAAATGCATTCGTGCAAGTACACGCATTTCAGATACTGGAACACGCAGAGCCGATGGAACTAGACCATGGAGAAGAAGTTCCTTATTTGCCAATGAATGAAGACCAGTTCTTACAGGCTAAGCAGTCTATGAATGCAGGACAAAAGGAATTTTTTACATTAGTTACCCAGTCCATACAAAATCAAATTTCAGGTGCTGAAGAACGTTTAAAAATATTATTTACAGGAGGAGCTGGTGTGGGCAAGACTTTTCTATTAAAGTTATTACGAGACCAAATTAATAGGTGCTACGCAAAGGATGCGGTTAAAGTCTGCTCACTAACAGGAGTTGCAGCTAGATTAATAAATGGAGCTACGATACTACGATACTACGATACTTTAAAATTGCCTGTACAGAAAGACGGTCGCATAACAGGTATGTCACCACTGTCCGGAAACTATTTGCGAATAATGAGGCAACAATGGCATCAGACAGAATTTTTGATTGTCGACGAGATTTCCATGGTGTCTTATCAAATGTTATGCATGATGGACGCTCGATTAAGGCCAATTAAGAACTGTGAAAATGAGTTTTTTGGAGGAGTAAACGTATTACTTTTCGGTGATCTTTTACAACTGCCTCCTATAAAACGATCAGGAACACCTGTTTTCAAACAGCCAGAACATCTCCAACCAGCTACACATCTCTGGCGTTTATTCACGCTGTGTGAATTAACTGAAAATATGCGTCAGCAAGGTGACCAGACTTTTATTGATATTTTGAATGCTTTGAGAGTCGGTGAGCTAACAACCCAACATTTTAGTATTTTAATGGGAAGACTTCTTCAAGACACGAGTGATGAGTTTGCAATAGACAAAGCGTTAAGGGTATACCCCACAAATCAACAAGTTAACGACCACAACTCTGCTGTATTGAATTTGTACAGAAATAATGGTGCTCGCATTTACAAAATAAAAGCGCAGGATCAGCTAGTACACGCCACACGAAATGCAGACAATGTGAATATAGCTACTATAATACCAGCTGATATCAACAAAACTGGGGGTTTACCAACGGAACTGGAAATATTTGTGGGGGCAAAAGTCATGCTACGGTCCAATATTGACGTTTCAAAAGGACTAGTAAATGGCGCTATAGGCTACATCAACGAAATCGTTTGGCCTCAATTTCGTCGAACACAGATGTATGCAACAGATGTACCTTCCATCTGAATTGATTTCGCAAGAGACGGAGTACATCTTATACACCCGAAAGCCATACAGTTTCCAGCTAAGTACAATTACGGGACGGCTGAAAGAAGAATGTTGCCTTTAATACTATCATGGGCTTCTACAATACATAAAATGCAGGGCAGCACTGTGGATCACGCAGTCGTATACTTAGGTGCGAAACTGTTTGAAGAAGGTCAAGCCTACGTGGCTCTTAGTAGAGTAAGATCTTTGCAGGGACTACGTATAGAGGAGTTGGACTGCAATAAACTAACGGGCAAGAAACCTTGCAATAATGAAGCACTAAATGAATTAAACAGAATGCGAAATAAAAACTAAAAACTAGAAAATAAAAATAGGTAAAAAAACTTTTTAAGTTAAACGGTTTTATGTTAAACATACATTGCAATGTTTAAGATAAATGTACTAAAAACCAAAAAATAATAAAATAGATACAGTCGTGGGAATTATAAACATATGCATAGACTAGACTAAAATAAAACCGTGGGGCACGTCAATTGTCTACAAATTATCGACTTAATGTGCGATAGAAGAATCGTTTAATTCGTCGTTAGGCAGTTGGCCCGCAGACGGTGAGGAAATTACTTACTATTTTCTTGCTCATGGAAATTCCAATAGTTATACACTCCATGTAAATAAAAGAGATGTTTCAACTAGTTTATCGTTGGACATTCACACTGCTGGCTGGCGAGAAATCGTTTCACTGCTCGTAGTTTGTCTTTAATCGACAAAACATATGATAAAAGTACTACTCGCTCAACACTATGAAACCCTAAAACTCACTTATAATCGAGCTTGCTAGCTTGTTTCCACATTCTAGCCCTACTTATCACACGTCCATCGTTGTCGGTTGACGACCTAACGACGAATTAAACGATTCTTCTATCGCACATTAAGTCGATAATTTGTAGACAATTGACGTGCCCCACGGTTTTATTTTAGTCTAGTCTATGCATATGTTTATAATTCCCACGACTGTATCTATTTTATTATTTTTTGGTTTTTAGTACATTTATCTTAAACATTGCAATGTATGTTTAACATAAAACCGTTTAACTTAAAAAGTTTTTTTACCTATTTTTATTTATAGAGAAAGGTTTTTTAGAAATAATACATGCATATTACAGCCGTGCGAAGCCGGGGCGGTCGCTAGTATACTATAAACATTATCCTGTAATGTATATAGGTTTTGTTACCGTAGCTTGCGTAACAAATGCGTTTATAAATACATTTTTAGGTTATTAATCATTAATTAGAACGCTATCTCTTAACTAATTATTATTGTTAATATTTTTTTAATGAAGTGCAGCTAGTTAAGGTAGGTATCAAGAAATTCGTTTTTTTCTCAATTGTCAGATTCGGTGTTTTTCTGTGTTATTAATTATCACTACATAGTATAAAACAAAGTCGCTTTCTCTGTCCCTATTCCCTTTGCATGCTTAAATTTTTAAAACTACGCAACGGATTTTGATGCGGGTTTTTTTAATAGATAGAGATTTTTTTTCATGAATCGATCACTTAAAGTTATACTCTAAGATTTTTTTGAAGTTATTACTATACGCGTTATGAAAAAATGATAAGAGTGAAATTCAAAGATGCGCGCGCATCTATACCTAACACAAAAGTCACGTGTTGAAGCTGCGTAACCCAAAAGAAAAGAGATTGAAGCTGCGAGAGTGAAATTTTAAGATCACTGTAACACTAAAGTACAGGGTGGCTCTAAAATACGTTGACAAACAGTTTTATGAATAACTTTATTGTTTATATTGATACAGTGCTGTAAGTTCTAAATAATAAAAATATAGTATTATTTTATCTTGAATATTTATTAGTTTTACAAATAACCACCTTTTGCTTGGATACACAGGGTTAAACGTTTACTGAAATTTACAACGATTTTCCGCACCTCCTCTTCAGATATTTTATCCCACGCATGAATAAGTGTTGCCTTCAGCGCGTTTATATCTTTAATCGCAAAAATGATATAATTTACTCTTCTAGCCGCCCTGGAGCCGCAGCAGTTGTCTCTTATCGCCAAAGACCGGATTCACTTATAGTTTGGGGCGGTATTTGCTCAACAGACAAAAATTCCCTAGTTTTCGTCGAAAAAGGTGTGAAAATGAACCAAGAAATATACCGACGGGATATTTTGGAGGGTGTAGTTCTTCCTTGGAGCCAGCGGCATTTCGGCGACCAACCGTAAAGTTTTCAACAGGACTCTGTTCCATCTCACAGGACCTTAAGCGTGCAGCAGTGGTGTATGGTAAACTTTCCTGGGTTCATAAGTTCTAGGGAATGGTCTCCGTATTCACTGGACTTAAACCCGATGGATTACAGTGTGTGGTCTATTTTAGAGGCGAGGGTCTGTGCGACTCCACACACAAGTATAGACGCGCTGAAGGCAACACTTATTCATGAGTGGGATAAAGTATCTGAAGAGGAGGTACGGAAAATCGTTGAAAATTTCAGAAAACGTTTAACCCTGTGTATCCAAGCAAAAAATGGTTATTTTGAAAACTAATAAATATTCAAGATAAAATAATTCTATATTTTTATTATTTAGAACTTACAGCATTCTATCAATATAAACAATAAAATTATTCCTAAAACTGTTTGTCAACGTATTTTAGAGCCACCCTGTATAATAACAGGTTGAAGCTGACCACAAAATAAATATCATACGGTACGGACGGACAGACAGACGGACGTATAACTTCAAGGAGCACTTCTCACGCGCGTAGATGTATGTACAGTATGTGTACCGTCCAGTCGGGTCGGCACACAGCTTCAAGATGCTAGTTAAAGTTGCGTAGTAGATATCGTTCAGAAGTAGTAGTAAGTAAGTAAGTAATGAGCACAAAACACTTTAAAATATAAATCCCGATTTATTAAAGTATTAGGTTACAGTAGGTAAAAGTAAAGCGACTCTCTCGGCACGTGCGTTGCCTTAGTTGGTGAGTTTTTGTACTTGCTAGTTAGGTAAAAATGAATGGAATGTGTACGATGGCTCGTACAGTAGGTATGGGTCATATGTAAATGATCAGTTTGCTACAATAATACTATCAACAAGTATTGGAGTTACGACCTTCTTCTAATAGACGTTACACACAAACATAATTTGAATTAACTTGAATTAAAAGTACTCAGCGTGATTATTATTTTCAATATGTTAGCTATGTGTTTAGTTGTGTGAGTGGTATATGCCGCAACCCGCTACACCAACCGACGCGACGTGGGTTCGATTCACAGGTTACGTCGTTATAATGTTCAAATAGTGCTGCACAGGATTGTAAACGTTACGGTGGGCAGAAACTTTCCACCGTGGATTGTACATGCACCCATTTTTTGTTATTTTGGTGTAATGGTGACAAAAATAAACATGAGCCTTTATGTTCTTCCCTTTGTGTGTTTGGAGGAGGTCGCAAGCACCGCACCGTGTTCCTCCTGGCGTGGACAGCGACCAGCCTCCTGGCGCTATCCTGGCTGAGCCGGGAGACTGAGAAGGCGCTCTCGACACCTCCACCTCCGGACCAGAACCTCAGCCACTACAGGAGGACCAGGAACTTGGAGTATTATTTCGATAACATGTAAGTGGATAATGCAGCAGCACCATCATTAAATTCGAATATAAATTACGTGTCACGTTGTTTGTGCGCGATGGACTCCTAAACTAGTTAACCGATCTTGATCAAATTTGCACACCGTGTGCAGTTTGATCCAACTTTAAAGATAGGATAGCTTACATCTTAATTTATCCCGATATTCCTACGGGATCGGGAGTTACGCGGGTGAAACCGTAGTATATAAAACAGTCACTTTCCGCTGTCTGTCCCTATGTATGCTTAGATCTTTACAACTACAAAACGGATTTTGATGAGGTTTTTTTTAAAAGATAGAGTGATTCAAGAGATAGGTTTATATGTATAATACATGCATAATATAGCCGTGTGAAGACGGAGCGGGTCGCTAGTCGAAAAAAAAATTACAATTTAAAAAAAGAAACCCTGACTTTTATCCCCCATTACTTTCAGACAGCTACACCAATTTTGATCAAACATAAGAACATTCCCGATTAATTCACCTATCAAACAAAAGAAACAACATCAAACCCGGTTCATCCATTTGGGAGCTACGATGGCACAGACACGTCTTTATAACCCCTATCGTTTTTGCGTAGGGGGTTGTTTTAATACTTTTAAAAAGCTTTCTCAACGATAGCTACACAAGAGAGCATTTTGCTTCAGGCTTTATGCGCTTTAATGGCATGTCCATAACTCCATTACGATAGTAGTTTTGGCTAGAGCCAGATCTGGCACAATACCCAAGGTCATGGAACTCTGGATTCAAGCCAATTAAAATATGTCCCTGTTCCAAATAACAGAGGGGATCAATAACCCATCATCGGGTCACTCACATGAGAAATCAACTGACTTTAATTGCTTATAAGTCTAACGATTAAATAGATTATACTCAATTGCACTGGGCTGTAAATATTAAAAAAAAAACAAAAAGATTTTTTCAAATTTGTTCAGGTGCCTTCGAGTAATCGGGGAACAACATACAAAAAGATCCCGAGAACCTCCTCCTTTTTTTGAAGTCGGTAAAAATGCGTTTTCAAAAATTGCAACCGAGACGAGACTCGAACCCCCTGTCCAGGTGCGCTTCCAATTGCGCCAGTGGCCGGCCATAACTGGCCGAAATCACACATCGTTTCAGTGGAAGGTTATAAAGAAAAAAATAATTAAATGAACTTCCTCGCGAACCATTTGTAAAGATTAACATTTCTTACCTACCTTATAAGTATTTAACTAATAAATAAACTAAGGGATTTGGCGAATTTGAAAAATGATTAGATGGGTCAGAGCCGACCACTCTAGTATGCTGACAGTTCTTTAGCGTTGTTACTGGCTGACATTAGGTCAGCCGAAGTACAGCTATTAAGGCTGGAGTGAAAGGTTAGGTGGTACAGAATAGCTTTCTTGAGAGCCCCGCAGTCACAGAGCTGTCTCGTCAGTCAGCCTCCAGAATTTTAACGTATATTTCCCATATTCTTGCAGAAATGTCCTCGTGGAACCTTCATGGAAGTGCGCGGAGCTTCCTCAGTATTCCTCAATGCTGATCCTGGTATCATCAGCTCCTCACCACGCTGAGCAACGGGCCGCCATCAGAGAGACGTGGGGCAAGTTTCAGCCGACGTTTTTCGTGATGGGGATCAACCCAGTTGATAATCTGGTCAGTTTGAAGACAATCTCCCTAAAATGATTTTTCTATTCACCTTGCGGAAGACGTGGGCAAGTAACAGCCAATCAACTTTGTTATACTCGGAAGCTGAAGACAATCTAAATGGTTTATTAGGTAGGAAATGCCGTGGACATAATTATAATCAACAAATAGCCTCTTAAAGCAACCGTTAAGTGGCTATTTCTTGATGTGGATTCATGGTCGGTTGCAACTCAAATAATATTTAAGTGGAAACCGACTACGAATCGCGAGACGTTGCACATACTTTTCGTGGTTTGTTGCAACAAGCCACGTCTCATATGAAACGTAGAGAAAAACCCATCCGGAGGCATATGTAGATTAAAATTAATCTATGTATTCCTCCAAGTGTCCAACTATATCCATACCGAAAGATTCTGTAATTTTTGCACGATCCCATGATCATACTAACCCTGTTCTTATAATAACTTTCAGCTAGTAGACAACTACGTAGAAGCGAAACAGCACAACGACCTGATAATCTACGACCTGATCGACCACTATCAGAACCTGACCCTGAAGACTGCGCTCATGCTGCAGTGGACCGCGAGCCGGTGTCCGGAAGTTGGATATCTGTTCAAGACGGATGATGACGTCGTTGTGAACCCCTTCACCCTGGCGGAGGTGGTTAGAGAACATAGTAATGCTGCTCTGATAGGTAAGGAAAGGTTTCACCCGCGTGATAATACTATACACACACAACTTTCTTAATTTTTTCTTTCATTCATATGATTTTGTTGTGTTTGTAATTGTCAGGAGAAGGTTCATACCTTCTCCTGACAATTACAAACACAACAAAAAATAATTAGTGAAATCGGTTCAGCCGTTCACGCGTGATGCCGTGACCAAGGGAAATACGATTCATTTTTATAAGATTTTTAACCGACTTCAAAAAAGGAGGAGGTTCTCAGTTCGTTTGTACGTTGTTTTTTGAAGTGAAAACTTCTTATGGCGCGTTGGGCACTTTTGTGGGTGAGCATTTTCAGCCGTTCTCGCGACAGACGACAGATTTTCTCGCGACAGATGAGATTTTACACAGATATACAGTTTTTTAATTTGGCTGTGAGTGTATTAAGACGTACATATGGTATTTTTTAACAGACGACAAATGTCGGACGACAAATGTCGGACGACTATTTGTCGGACGACTATTTGTCGGACGACTATTGACGGACGTCTAAAACTCTTTTTGCGTATGTTCTCGCGACAGATGAGATTTTACACAGATATACAGTTTTCACTTCTGCCTGCACTCCCGGAGTGCGCTGTTTTTTTTTTTTGTATGTATGTTACGCGATCATTCGAAGACGGCTCAACCGATTGAGATGATTCTTTTTGTGTTCGAAAGGTGGTACCTCAGGGGTGGTCCCATAAAAAATTGGTGAGGATCTGATGAGCAAATTGCTCATTTTTCGATTGCTACCAGTAGAAACAGTTGGGCCATAAACTAATAGTTACCGATAAATGGAATATCTGAAACCACCTTCTCATCAGACAACTCTTCAATCGGTTACAATTACAATATGAAAAAATAGTCACTTTTGTCTCGCCGGACTGGGTTTGAATGAATGTTGAATGAATGAATGAGTAGAATTTTCGGTGACAGCGGCACTAAAAATGGTTAAATAAAGAAATAAATTAAAATTTAAAAAACCGACTTCAAAAAATCCAAAAACATAATTTAAAAAACCTGATTTAAAATTCTAAAGTGAAAAATAATCAATTTCGGGTCACTAATACAGCAGATAACTTCAAGATACTTGGAAGTCGGACTGGGTGACACCATGTTTCCTATAATACCTCTTAACATTCAATCCAACCCAGTCCGACTTTCAAGTATCTGCTGATGAAATGGATTCTTTTTCAGTTTTGAGTTTTTAGTTTTTGTTTTCAGGTTTTTTTTAAATTATGTTTTTGATTTTTTTGAAGTCGGTTTTTAAATTTTAATTTATTTTTAGGTACCTAGTACTTATCTACTTGAACTTGTATACGGGATGTTTTATTCGCAACAGACCTCTTTAGTTGGTTGGGTTCTGGGGCCCTACCGCGGTAAGTGCGTCGGCTTCAAGCCGACGTCGATATCCCAAACCGCGTCTCACAATGGGCAGAAATTTGAGCTTGCTTTTCATAGAAATTTTGAATAATTAAGTAGTGTTTTCGTGTGTTTTAAGTATGCAGGATTGCCGGAGACATCAAAACATTAAAAAATAAGTGATTATGGTTTTATTATTTAATAAAAAAACAAAGTCATATTTTGTAGTGTTTTTTAGAAATAACAAAACCAGAATAACTTATTTTTAAATGTTTTGATATCCTCAACAATCCTGCATACTTAAAACACATGACAAAAACCAATTAATTTTTCAAAACTCCTATGAAAGACAGGCTCAAAATTTCGCCCAGTGTGGGGCGCGCGTCGGTTTACGCCGACGCGCGCCCCACACTGGTTGGTTGGTTTGAATCCGACGCACTTACCGCGGTAGGCCCCCTGTTTGCGTGAGGAAAGAGTTGGCTTGCCCAGGTACCTACTATTATCAGGTTATTCAATCGTGTTTAAAAGGACTATTCAATACGTCTGGAGCCAACTCAGCCGCGTGTTTCAAAGTACACTTCACCGTAAGAGCAATTTTAATTAGCGCACATCATTTCTTATAGGAAAAACCCACGGTTTTAGTTTTTTGCCCTTGCTTGCTCTAATTAGCAGGTACCTACTTATTTGATAACCGATAATTAAATTTATGTAAACAGGATGAATAAGGTTTTTTTCTGATAAGAAATATACCTAAATGTTATTCCCGTTAAAATAACAATGAAATTAGTATACCTTCCTAGGTACCTATTTAGTTGGTAAATTATTAAAATAGCTCTAGTTCTACATAATTTCCGCAAGGCAAATGCGATAAAGAAAACCGCAGAATCAATACTAACTAATATTATAAAGCTGAAGGGTTTGTTTGTTTGTGTGTTTGAACGCGCTAATCTCAGGAACTACTGGTTCGAATTGAAGAAATATTTTTGTGTTGGATAGTCCATTTATTGCAGAAGGCTATAGGCTACTTTTCATTTTGATATTCCCACAGGTGAAACCGCGGAGCGCAGCTAGTAAATAATATACCTGCTTAGTCCTACCAGGAAAGTAGGTATAACTTTATAATATACGTTGTGTAAAGGAATAAATGAACATGAATAATAGAACTTTAGTCCTAGTGTGTTCTTGTGGAATTTGTCCGCGGACGCGAAGGAACACCACGTTTTTCGGCCCGAAACTTTCATCCCTATCGCGAGGCATCAGATACAAGTTCGGAACTCGCACCACAAACGCCTTGAAATTTACGTTTCGATGCGACTCCATAGCGAATTCTATAGTGTAAAGATCATTATGGACGTAGAACGCTCACTTCCAAAACTTCTAATTTATTATATGTAGAGATATATAGAAGATAATAATTATTTGTTGTAATCATTCCAGGGTACAGCAAGAACAATAGCCACCTTCACAGAGACGAGTACAACAAGTGGTACGTCCCTCGCTGGCTGTACACTGAAGATGTAATACCGCAGTATCTGTCTGGGACCGGGTATCTGATCAAAGGTAGGTAACTAGTAGCGACATCTATTACTTGAACAACGGCCACTTCTTAGGCCATCCGGAATAACCGAAAAAAAAATCTTCATATAAATGTTCTACGTACGTATAACTACGTATGTTAAGTGTCTACGGTGCTCAGGCCTGGTCTTTGACTGAAATTCAAAAGTCCAGACTCAAGGTCTGCCAGAGAGCCATGGAGCGTAACATCCTTGGTATGAAACGGATAGATCGCGTACGTAACTTGTTGGTATGTTGGTACCAAGACCGCTTATTTAAAATGGGACTGGGCGCGGCACGTGATCCGAATGCATTCTGATCGATGGGTCAAGATTATCACGCAATGGTTACCGATAGATGGCAAGCGTAGCCGTGGCAGACCTCGTAAAAGATGGCGTGATGATTTGGACGCATTCAATGTAGACTGCCCAATATAGGCCAGGACTGACAGGCTAGGAAACATATGAGGGAGACTTTTGCCCTGCAGTGGGATAGTGTAGGTTAAAGAAAATTTTATTAATTTAGAAAAAATATGCATAATTTACCAGAGTTTCGATTTTCAAAACTATACAATTGACAAGACAATGCAATTATTAACCAAAATCCATCAGTGATGTCACCACATTTTTTAAATCAAACTTTAAGTTAAATTCCATCAATTTTCTTAGGAATTACAGCGTTTTATTACTGCATGTATTTTATTTTTATTTTTTCTATTAACTTTCAGAAGACTACATCGATCAAATTCTTCAAGCGGCAACAAAAACACCGCTGATGAATCTGGAAGACGTGTACTTAACAAACATAGTTGCTAAGTCCAAGTTGAAGTTGGATTTAGTTCACGATTATAGACTTAGTCCATACAAACCCTGGATTGGATATAGTTGCGTGTTCTGGTCGCTCGCCTCGTTACACAGTTTCACGCCAACAGGGATACGACACGCGTGGCGAATTATAGAAAATTTGCCGAATCAAGATAACGATGCTTGTAATTTTTATAAAAAATATTTGGAGAGCGAGTGGTTTTTGTACTGAAAATAAAAATAGCTAGTTTTTTGTAATGAATCTTTTAAGATTCTTATGAAATTAGGTTTTTAAGAGGAAAGGGTACCGGGAACTCTCTCCATACAAACTATTACAAACGTAGTCGATTGTTTTCTCCCTGGATAATGACATTAGAGCAAATATTATTTTTGCATTAAACTTATAACTGCCATGACCATGCCCCCTATTTTTTGTTTTTTTATTTAATTTTTTAATCTTAATTTCTATGATAATTAGAAAATGTAAAAAAAAAAAAAAAAAGGGGCATAGTAAGGGCACTTAAAGGTTTTATGGCACAAAAATATTTGTGCTAGTGTCATTATCCAGGGAGGAAACAGTCGACTACGTTTGTATGGAGAGAGCGCCGGTACCCTTTCACCTTAAAAAACAATTAAATTTAAAGTGCCTGTTTTGAAAATGGGTAGTAAAAACGAACGTTAAAAAATGTGTCATGAAAGAGTATTTAGCTAATCTAACGAAGAAGTTGGATTAACTACGGAACTATGTACTTGCCTTTACCTTCTTAAGTAGAGGTAGGATTAGTTTAGCTACATGTATTAGAATTGTGTCGAAACATTGAATTATGATTGTCTGAAAGACTGATAAATTAAGTAATAATTTTTAAGCTAAGCTCTATACTAAAGAGAAAATATTATTTCGTTTTTTTTTGTAACGATTAGGCTTCAAAAGTACTGGACGGATTTTGATGAAACTTGGTATGAGGATACATTGATTTATTGACAGTAACATAGGATACTTTTTATCCCGATATTCCCACGGGATCGGGAGTTACACGGGTGAAACCGCGGAGCGCTGATAGCTGTAAATAGTAAGGCAACCGCGGTACTATCTTACCGCATAACTTCTGATCTCAAAGAATTATCGGGATCAAAAGGTGCATTGTTGTTTTTTTCATTTGTTTGTCACAAATAGGCTCTGAAACCATTGGACTCATTTTAATGGAACTTAGATTTACTTACATTGAATACAAAGATTCAATATTTAGTTTCAAACCCTATATATTTTGTCACAAACAATAAAAAATCCCATTTTTTTGTTCCGACAAGGGTAACGTGATAAAAAAAAAGTGTGTGTGTCAGCTCCGACGCACGACTGGAGTTTACTCCTTAAGTACGAGTATCTAACCATACACAAAAAGAGTTTTAGATGAAAAAAAAAATAGTCGGACGACTATTTGTCGTCCGACAAATAGTCGTCCGACATTTGTCATCCGTCAATAGTCTTCCGACAAATAGTCGTCCGACATTTGTCGTCCGTCAATAGTCGTCCGACAAATAGTCGTCCGACATTTGTCGTCCGTCAATAGTCGTCCATTAAAAATAAAATTAGAAAGTTGCGCACTTTCTAAAAACGTGACCAAAAACGTGACCGATTTTCGTTACTTGTTAGTAGGTTTTACCCTTCGGATTTTTCTCATACCGGGCGCCTTATATATGAAAATCGATTCTTAAGGAGTAAACTCCAAAAATCTGTAAATATAACCACAAAATAAATATATAAGTTGTTTGTATAGAACCCCCCCCTCTCGTTGTAAGTTATTCTTGTCGAAACATATTGTATATTTCAGTAACTAAACAATATACTATGTAAATACATGCTTGTATGCCGATTTTGGGATAGAATAAGAGATTCCTCAGTTTTTGAAAAATTCGCCACGGGTGGCGAATTTGAATTTGTTGTTATTGTTAAAATTTTGTTGATTTGCTTACAATCTTCTTCGTCTTATTGAAACAAGAGACAATATTTAACGAAACCTCAGCTTGGAGTTTTTTTATAGGTAGGTACAGGTTGTGCAGCGAATGGTGAGCGCTGGCGGAAATTGGTGGGGATGGTTTGCGCATGTACAATCGCGCACAGAATTATTACAGCCAAACCGTCATACTTTGTTTACATACCGTATATGATTTTGCTCAACCAGAAAAACATTCATTTATATACTATTACTATTAAACAGTATATTTATTCACTGTAATTTACACTATTAAACTATAGATAGACTACTAATATGGAACTCAAATTAAATAAACATATTTTTTGGTATCTTTTAATGTAATTACCTTATAATGAAACAACTACCTATTGACTACTGATCTTCTATTGATCGATAATCTGTCACTGTCACTTTAAACTGTCAGATTGCTGTCAAATCTATATTTTCTATTGTTTTTGGCGCGAACTTCAAACCACGGAACTAATACTGTCCTGTACATTTACTGAACAAAGGTACGAACATGGATTTCTATGCCTGCACCAATGATTACCAGTTTTTCTGTATAAAGTTGAATTTTCGATCTGGGTAAAGTTAGCTACGCGGCTGCAATGTTAACCGAGTGATGGTAAATTTTTATGTGCGCGACAGTACTTAGACGTGCGGGAGCGGGACAGAGCGCGGCTAAAAACGTGTGTGCGGAACAGAGAGCTATGATGTGAGCAACTGACCCTCCCTTCGCTCCTGTCCCCCCGCCCAAACAGACCTAAAAATTGACTTCTGCGCATACCCCTTCCACTTTCCGCCGGCAGTCACCATTCGCTGCACAACCTGTACCTATATGCAAAATAATATGCATAAAAGTAAAGCAAGCAATCTAGTGTTTACATAATAATATTTTTGTTTTTTTTTGTATATTCGCCACTCGTAGTGTTTTTTTTTGTTATAGTTGTATGAAATACGCATTTAGTTGTAGTCAAAGCGCATTTATCGTTGTTACATACCTACTTTAAATAAAATATTTTTTTTATAAAATACAAAACTGGGTTTCATTAAATTTTCTATTTTTCCATTATACCTACCTTGTTTATCCTTAAACTTGATTTTTAATTAAAAATAGGAAATAATACTCCCGACCCCGCATGAACGCCACGTCTAAAACGCAAAATGCCTTAAACGGACGATGGGCGTGACAATGTTCTCGTCACAGGTTCCGTCGAGAGTATAAGTATAAGTGTTAATAAATAAGTATAATAGGTATACAATTTATGGGTTTACTGGCTGCGCCCCGCGGTTTCACCCGCGGAAGTCCCGATCCCGTGGGAATATCGGGATAAAAAGTAGCCTATGTGTTAAGCTAGGTTCATATTGCTGTGTCAAGGTGTGTCGGGGCGCGCCAGAACGCAATCGCTTACGTTCATTTACTATGAATAGATTCATATTAGTAGGTTGTGTTGTGTTGTGGCGCGTTCTGTCGCAGTAACATCGCTCGACGCTCGATCGCGCCAGAGAGGTGGTGGGAGATCTGTCGCGCCACACTAATGTGAATCTATCATTTACGACGCGTTATTGCGAGAGAACACAGTTCATGCAATTATTAAATTCTGTTTTTCGTTTTTTAAAATGTCTGATGAACTTATTGAATTAGTACGGCAATACAAAGTTCTCTATGACACGAAATGTAAGGAATGTAAGAATCACGGTATCAGGAATAATCTATTTACGGGATGAACCCAATATCTCCTTATCCTTTTCTTTTTTTTAGAAGAGTCATCAATAGAAAAAATTGAATATCTTCATCGAAGTCACTGTCAGACGATTCCATTTTAAAACACGTATTCACTCCACAACTCTTAAAATGGGAATGATCTAAAAATGCGACATATTGCGCCACAAGACAACACATGAACACTCCGCGACACAACAGACGGCGACCCGACATACCCCGACACAGCAATTTGAACCTAGCTTTAATCCAGGTCTCCAGCTATCTAGATACCGAGTTTCATCGCAATCGGTCCAGTAGTTTTTGCGTGAAGGAGTAACAAACATACATACACACACACACACACACACACACACACACTCAAACTTTCACATTTATAATATTAGTAGGATATCCACGGATCTCTATAAATTAAATTAGCCACTAATCATGCCAAGTTATTAATAAAAATAAAATCCGAGTTTTCAAAAGTCGTAGAACAAAAGTTGTTTGTTTAGGTGTACAGAAGTGGCCAATAAAGAAGCCAGAAGCCACTCACTGTTTTGTAAAAAGGACCTTCACTCCGGAAGTACTTCCGGTACCATCTTCATCCAGATTCAAGTTTCCGGCGATACTCAAGGCAACGGCTTGACTAAAAACTACTATTTTTTTTCCAATTTCGATTCGACGCATAGTGCCAAATACGCAAATGGCCAAAACATACATTTTTGGCGTATCGCGTATTTAGATTCGTCAATTTGTGAATGACGAAGGGCGACCTGTAGATATGTCAACATACCCTTATGGCTGATGGTCCTGAAGCCTTAGGTAACCATATACATAGACTAGTTGTGCCCCGCGATTTCACCCGCGTAAGTCCCGATCCCGCTCCCCACCAATTTTCAGCCAAATCGGTTCAGTCGTTCTCGAGTTATAAATGATGAACTAACTAACTAACACGACTTTCTTTTAAATATCCAGAAGAGGCCTGTTCCATTAACACTTTAACAGGTTCAAAATGTTTATAAAGCAGAAATTGTGCGGTAATTCGTCGTATCTTAAGAGGAAAGGGTACCGGGCGCTCTCTCCATACAAACGTAGTCGACTGTTTCCTCCTTGGATAATGACACTAGAGCAAATATTTTTGTCCAGGGAGGAAACAGTCGACTACGTTTGTATGGAGAGAGCGCCGGTACCCTTTCACCATAGTGATAAGAACCCATGGACATAACATAATTGCTCCATTTCAAATATATCTTCAAAATAATGTTTGTTATCTTGATTTTTGTGAACATGATCAGTGATCACAAAAAAAGAAAAAAAACCACGTGAGCTTCTTATGCCTTCTTCTCATTGGTGGGCGCGTTCCGAAGGCACACATCCTAACTAAATTTTTAAGACGCTTCAAAGAGATATCATGCATTGTATGATTCCAAATGAATAAAGTATAAATTGTGCAGTAAGGCGTACTATGATACTTCGTTTTACTTTAATGATAACAACATATTATGGACGTGACTTTAGTTGCTCCATCACTATCACTACATAGTATAAAATAAAGTCACTTTTCGCCGTCCCTATATCCCTATGTCTCTATGTCTCTATGGCCCTTTGTATGCTTAGATCTTTAAACTACGCAACGGATTTTGATGCGGTTTTTTTTTAATAGATAGAGTGAATAACGAGGAAGGTTTTTAGACATGCATAATACAGCCGTGCGAAGCCGGGGCGGGTCGCTAGTTTCAAATACCTACTTTCCAATATTAGTGATATTGACCTTTGTGAGCGTGATCACAAAAAACCCCATGAGTTTCTTGTGCCTTCTTCTCATTGGTGGGCGCGTTCCGAAGGCACACATCCTAACTTAGTTTTTAAGACGTTTCTATGTGTTCTTTGTACAAATGTATTAAGCATCCAAAGGAATAATTTTTTTAAATTTTGATTTGAATAAATAATTTTTGATGCAGCTGAGTTGTTGCAATAAATCAGACTTAGGTAAGGTATATTCTAGACACCGCGTGTTACATCTTAGACCGCAACATCACCTACCATCAGGCAGGTGTGATAGTGGTCAAACGTTGACCTATCATATGTAAAAAAGGTTAGAAAGAAGAATATTTTACATAATGACGCTGTTTTGTCAAAGATTGATCTTAAGTTTTGTAACAATGGATGGATTGTCCAGATGGTATGGCTTGTCGCATGCACAGGCGCAGCTGCGTCGATACGATAAGCTTTATGGCGGATAACATTGTTGATTAGTGGACCGGACTCAGGGGTGGGGCGGGGGTTGATGCCTACTCATATTATAAGTCAACTAGCGATTCGCCCTGTAATGAAAACCGTTCAGTATTTTTTTAATTATGCGGTGCACGCACGCCAGTAAAGCTCTTAGTCCGTAGGTACTTCAACAATCATCGTCATATTTAGGTAAAAAATATTAAAAAATACATGCAAATATTCTGCTGTTTTGTTAAGTATATTTTTTTTATAAAAAAAATTAAGTATAAGTATATATTTTTTATAAAAAAATTTACTGGTGTGTTCTATTATTTGAGATTGGTGTATGTTATCTTATTTGTGTATTACACACCATCTCTCATCTCGCTTATTTCTACGAGTTTGACAGTGACCGACTATTAGATCCTGCTTTCCGGGAGTCCAAACATCTGCCTACAATAACCAAAATCTTATTTTTTACCAATCTAAGAAGTTAGGCTACAGAAATAAGTATTTTATAAGCCAGAGCCCAAGGACAGATAGTCAGAGAATGGTCTTAAAATTAATCAGTAGTCTTCTAAGGCACCCACACGGGAGGAGATGGTTAGCTATATAGAAAAAAAATGTTACCCCAAAATAAGTCCGGCCTAAATACACGCCCTGCCCCACAAAAAGTCATCAACAAAACCTAACAAGGCGGAACTACATAATATAAAACCACATGCATTGTGCATCTTAGTAGTATTGCAAGATGGACGCGAAGATTCTGATACTGGGTGTGCTGTTTGTGTTCGCGTGCTTCTACGTCGTTAAAGCTGGTGAGACTTTATCTTATTTCATCTCTAAATTAATATACATAAATATTTGTCCACTTTAAGTTTGTCTCTATCGTATACTAACCATCGTAGCTCTGACGCTCAACCGATTTTAATGCGTTTCTTTTAATTGATGATTCCTTGACCGATTCAGCTGTTTAGGTCACGAGTATTTTTATTCGGATTCAACATAATGTGTAGGTAAGCATTTTGTGATTTAAATAAGTCATATTGTATGTTTTTTGATGTAAAAGGAGCCTTTGTGTACAGAATTCGTCGATAGAGGGGTGCAATAGATGCAAGGGTAGATTTAGATCCCGTGGATCTTTGTCAAAATATTTCTAGAGTCAGCGGTTTCAATTGTGCATTGCTGTCAGTTTGTATCAGTATGTTGTGCTAAAACATGCCTACTCCATGCATGCCATGCATCAATACATGCCTACTCCATGCATGCCATGCATCAATACATCCAATCACAAATTGTTTTACAAGTCATAAAGTAACTCGTCCAATTCGTTTCTAAATTAAAATTCTGATATTTTATATAACTTGATAACATATTTTGTGAAATCAGTCTCGAGTACTTATACATTTTTAGATAAAAGGTAAGTAGAATTTCCTTAGTAATTACGAAACGAAACGGTCTGGTTGTTTTCTATTAAATCAAAACGTGTAAGGATACAAATTGAATGATAATATTCAAATGAATCTCAATATCTACACTAACAAAACAAATTCTAGAAATTCAACCCGGTTCACCCGATTCAACCGATGCACCCAATGCATGGCCATGGAACAGGCCGTATTTAGTATCAATCAAAAGCCTAAATCTCATATGCGAACCTGGACGCACTATTATCAAGATCGTAAAACCGAAAGCACCACCACCACCAGTTTCAAATGACACAGACACTGATGATAGCAGAAGATCACATATGAGATTCAAGACTGACGACGAAAGCTGCCAGATTTGTGTCTGTTCAACCGAGGGCAAAGACCAATACTGTAGTAAGAGACCAGCAAAGAATGTGAATGAGTGTATAATGATGACCAAGGTGATGGAGAAGTTTAACCAGAATCTACCGTTCGAACATGAACGATCTTTGTCGTTTAGGATTAGGAGAGGTTAGTTTGGGTCAGTGCGGTTGAAGCAGGCAAATGTGGAGGTGATGCAGTTTTTTGAATACCAAAATTCAAGTACTTATATAAAACCACGCGAGTATGAATACTCGATTCATGCGGATTAGTGCATGGACTTTAATTAATTGCAAACAGTTTTTTTTCGGCTGCGCTGTTTAATGCCGAGTTTGACTTGCCGTGTCCGTGTCTTAAGAGCTTCATAATCTTCTTTTTTAAAGTGTTAAGAGGTAGGTAGGAAAGACGTTTGAAATAAACTAGGCATATAAAATACTTGAAACCACAAAAGTACCTATAGTTTTTGATATATTTATGAAGTTTTCTTCCCGAACTCGTTTAAGATTACATCTGGCATAACGACGAGATACCGTACGACTCCAAAGCGAAGTGTCAACGCGCCCACTCCTACTACACCAACAGTATCAACGCTAAGGAGACAGACATCGACGTCGACTCTGACATTGAATCACTTCTAGATTATTCTAATAAGAAAATCTGCTTCTATTGCGTTTGTAACGTGGATGGACGGGCGGTCAGCTGCATATCCAGAGCTCCCTGGTACTGCGAGTACTTCAGGAACATCAGAGACTATGATGCGATGCGTCACAGATACAGGCACCTCTTCCTCCAAGACAGACCTGTTTACTTCAGGCAGTTGTCTTACCGATTGAGGAGGACTATGGACGGAGGGATGTTCGATCTGGTTGATACTGGTTGGTTTCACAGGAATCTCTATTTGCACCGGTGTTGTTTTATCATCTATATCTTTGCTTTTATTATTTAATTTTTATGTAGTTTTAGGATTTCTTTTGAGTATGTTGGTGTGTCCATAATTTAAAAAGTGACCAGTGTTTGTTTATGCAGTGAGTGTTGAAATGTTTTAATGTGAAAGGTTGTGATTTGGTTACTAGCGTTTTAATATTATTGAAGCACTCTCAATAATTGAGTGTGCTGTAGTGCCTGGGACTTGTGTTGGATGAAATATACCACTTTCTCAGTTCAGTCGACCGTATTCAGAGTAGAGAACTGATCAAATACGTCTGTATCCTAATATGCAGCCGATTAATAAAAAAAACTGACTTTTATTACCATAAATCTGAAACAACCAGCTTGTCGTCTCCTGCAAGCCAATTTTAACCTTTCCCCCCTAATTCTGTTATTACTAAGTTCTAAAAGATTAAAATTGTGCTTGCAGGGGGTGACACGGTGTGCTGCGACCACCCGAGCGGCCACAGGATGAACCTACACAACAAGATACGAGGAATCTTGCAGAAGTTGAAGAAGAAGGTCAACAAGGAAAACGTGATGCAGAATTACGCCGGTGGAGACTACGTCGATTTCATCGTAAACAATGACTAGGAATCTTTAAATAGTGCTAAAGAATTTGACAAAGATTTGAAAGCGTAAAAATGAATGATTCATGTAAATATTGGTTTTTGATAATTGAAATTTAATAAAGTTATTAGATAACTAACAAACTAATAACTACCAGCTTCATATTAAAATAATCTTAAGATCATTAACAGTTTGGAGATTAATCAGTGAAAAAAGTAAATTGTGAAACTAAACGATCTATTTATGATTTGTTCTGTTGTAAAATTTGTTGAAATGTATTGTGTTTTGACGTGTATTTATTTATGAGTTTGAAGTGCAGTGTTAGTTTTATACTTTTATAAACAGTGTTCTTAATAAAATTGTGATTTTAAATATTATTTTATTACCTTTTATGAATTTATTATATTATTACTAATACACTGCTTTGATCACTTTTGCACTAGCTTTTCAACCGCACTGGCCGCATTGAAAAATCACTTATATTATAATATAAAATAGATAATATTTAACTAAGTAACTTATATTTAACTCTGGACAAATAGGTGTGATTTTTAGGGTTCCGCACCCAAAGTGTAAAAACGGAATAATCTAAGACTCCACAGTCCGTCTGTCTGTCTGTCATCAGGCTATATCTCATGAACCGTGATAGCTAGACAGTTGACATTTTAACAGACGATGTATTTCTGTTGCTGCTATAAAAACAAATATTTAAAACAGAATATAATAGCACGAAACCCTTCTTGCGCGAGACTGACTCGTACTTGGCCGGTTTGTGCATTAAGCTGCAGTTATGTAGTATCTGATAATGATGTTTTAATCACACTTATTTGTCCAGAAAATTTATGTGTATAAGTTTTGATAAGAAACATACATTATTCTGGTAAGTGTAAAGTAAAATCTTTTTATATTTTTTAAAATTGAATATTACAAATGTTGATTACTGTTCTTGGAAAGTGAATTTCAGCGCTTCAGGGACATGAATGAAATATATTGATAACGTTTCAGTGGGAAGTGGTAGCAGTCCTGAATCTTGTGTACCATTCGTATCAGAATATACGGATTGTACTGAAGGTAAGAATTTTGAACATAATTTTTAACACTTACTTCTTAAAGTCAAGTTAACTCTGCAGTCCTACCACATCGCTGACTCATATATATACACCCAGAAAAGTTGACAACCCAGTTAGCACAATGGTCGCCATGCCGGACTGCCGGCACAGGGTTGCGGGTTTAACGCCTCAGACAAGTACTTATGCTTAGATATTTGTCTGGGGTCTGGTTGTTTCCATGTATTTTATGTATATATTTACCAAAAAAATGCATAAAAATAGTGTATCCGTTGTCTAGCACCCATAACACAGGTCTAGTTAGCTTAGCTTGGGGCTAGATGGCGATGTGTGGAATGTCCTGCAAATTATTATTATCCGAGCGTGGGCGCACGTCTACACTACAGGCGAGGTGGTCGACTGACGTTACTTACCTACCTCTACTGTGTATACATGAGACAGTGTACACTACGGCTTGTATATCAGACCATTTTTCAATTCCGGAATTGGGTTTCAAAATGACTTATGTAATTCAGTTCCGGAATTCCGGACATCGAGGCTTTCTTTAAAATATATTTACAAAACGCATAATATTTAATGATCAATAATAATTGATTTAATTGAAATTAACGGGGAAGTAAGTATTTTAATTAGGAAAAATAAATCCATTGAAGTAGCTATTCAGAATTTTAATTATAATAAAAAATTAAGGACTTAATGTATCGTCTAAAACTTTTGTTGGTAGGAAAATTTCAAGAAAGTCAGCACGTTCAAGCTATTATCATAAATGTAAGAAACTGCAACTGGTAGGCGGTATTGCTTTTAAATACTGGAAGTATTGTCTTCGATCGCCACCGTTTTCGATAACTGCCATTTCCACTATCATTAAACGATATCGAAATTCCGGTTTTGCTCACACCAATTCTGGTATTACAAACGATAAGTACTTAAATATGTCGGAATTCCGGAATTTTGTTAAAACCGAAATTCTGGAGCTCAAACAAACCTCCATCAGAATTTCCTTTTAATATTAGCGGAGATAAAGAACTTTGAAAGCAATCAAAATATTTCCAGAAAACCAATGTGAGGGTTGCAAGAAATGTACTTGCAATTCAAAGTCTCAATGGAGCTGCGAGAAAGTTAAGAAATGTGCACCTGGTGAGCAGCAACAGGAGTCAGACTTGGATGACCACGACGTTGACGAAGCTCTGGACAACATGCTGAATGGTAGGTTAAAATAAGTGCCTTTAACATAGTCATAACTATGACAATATTCATACAAAATTTAATTCATTATTTTGACCCCTCATGGGATTCAAAATTAGCTTTTTACTAAATATTTATACGATCTGCGAAAAAAACATGTTTCTACACTCAACAGCTATGGCATTGGCATTGTATATCAAAGTCAGAAGGTAGTAGTGACCAAAATTTAAACTAAATCTATACTTAATATTATAAAGCTCAGGAACTGCTGCTTCGAATTGAAAAATTCTTTTTGTGTTGGATAGTCCATTTATCGAGGAAGGTTATAGGCTACTTTTTATCCCGATATTCCCACGGGATCGCGAGTTACGCGGGTAAAACCGCGGAGCGCAGTTAGTTAGTTATAATTGTCTACAAACCGTTCGTTGATCTCGCTAGGAGTGTTGGTAGTAAGATGCTGGTTACTCACTTCGAAAATGCCTTTGAAATGTCGGATGCCTTTGAATCGTGATGAGTTCTAATGCATGTGGAATTATTTTAAGAATATTTACGCATAATTATTTTCGTATAATTTATTACTGAATGGATCCAAAACTAAATTAATTCGGTTCACACTTCCAAATGTAAAACAAGTAAAAACTGTTGTAAAAATTAATGATGAGGAAGTTGAATTAGTCAGTAAGGCTGTCTTTCTAGGTATAACTTTAGATCCTAAGCTTCAGTGGGGCCCGCATGTGGCATTGTCCAATAGACTTAGTTCTGCCGCTTACGTCGTTAAGAAAATTCGCGAATACACGGACATTGAGACTGCTCGCCTAGTCTATTTCGGCTACTTCCACAGTGTCATGTCGTACGGCATCCTACTGTGGGGGTGTGCTGCAGATATTGATGATATTTTCATTTGCAAAAGAGAGCTGTCCGAGCTATCTACAAAATGGGCCCCAGGGAATCACTTAGAGAACAATTTAAAGAGATAAATATATTAACGCTCTATTTACAATATATCTACGAAAACTTGCTCTACGTTCACAAAAATCCTGATATTTTCCGTAAAAACAGCGATATTCATAATTTCAATTTAAGAAATAAGGGTGAACTTACCGTGCCCGGTAGTAGGCTCCGGAAAATAAACAGGTCGTTTAATAGTACATGTGTGCTCTATTATAATAAATTACCTAAAGATGTATATGACATGTCCATTAACAGGTTCAAAACTTTTATAAAGCATAGATTGTGCAGTAAGGCATACTATGATACTTCGTCTTATCTTAATGATAAGAACCCATGGACATGACTTTAGTTGCTCCATTTCAAATAATACTTTCAAATACTGTAATATTGACCTTTGTGAGCGTGACCACATGAAAAAAAAACCCCATGAGTTTCTTGTGCCTTCTTCTCATTGGTGGGCGCGTTCCAAAGGCACACATCCTAACTTAGTTTTTAAGACGATTTTATGTGGTCCTGTATACTTTTAAGTATTAAGCATCCAAAGAAATAAAGATTTTTTGATTTGATTTGATTTGTATAGAAAAACCTATTACTGCGTCATTGAGATTCGAATCCACAGTCACTTCGGATTCAAAGTCAAGGTGTCTCATAATAGTCCAAACAATTTCGTGTTTAATTTTCAGAATTGAAAAGAAAGGAGATTACTGAGCAACTTCATTCTAAAACACCGTTAGTGCCCCGACCTCCGAATAGTAACGAACAGCGAGATATCGATCAGAGGGAACTTCTTTTAGGTAAATTATGACATTTCATCTCACCTCCTCTTTGTCAACACCTCTTTGTCTTTGGCAATGTATTATTTGTATACCGCACGTGTTCATAGCAGTAAAATTCAGTCGATACGATACTTTAACCGATTCTTTAAAAAATTGAGAGGTCTTCAATTCGCCAATTGAGATGATTATTTTTTTGAATAGCAATGTATCTATACTTGATCATGACCTTGCAATTCCAGCTGTCCGTTGTCACTTTATCTAAAGTTATTTTTTTAATCTTAAATTAAGTACCTACCTACTTTCATAAACAATATTTATTTTCAGGATATATCATTGGTGTTAAGAATCCTACCTACTACTAACTCCACTTGCACAACTTTATTAAAAAAATATAACTGCACATTTTGCACAAATTTAATTTTATTTGTTTGTTTACTAAGTCAATTTGTATGAGAGGTAAGTAAAGTATAAATGTAAATTATGAAATCAAGACTTTTAGTAATATTTGGAAAATTTCAGATCAAAAAGAAAAGAATTTCGAAGATGATATACTGGCTTTGATGAGAGATAAGAGATCTGTTGACAATCGTGATTTTAATGAAACTATTAAGTTTCATCATACTAAAGACGAACTAAATGAAGGTAAACTATAGTTAAAGTGAAACAAAAATATTATATTCTCAATTACATTGGTAATGTTATAAAAGAATATGGTTAATATATGGTTCTGATTACAGATACACTGAAAATCCACAACATAACAGGAACATTAAAAGCAAAGAAATTCGATCCAAAGCTAATAACTCGAAGAACTAATCTATCCCACAATTCCTCATCAAATTCCTTACAAATTGAATACACACAACCGAAAATATACAAACATCACATCACAGACAACAAAATCGATACTCCTCAAGAGGAAAAGATAGATTCTTTCGTGCACCATCAACTAACAGATATTTTAGGTAATCACAGTCTAAATGAGAGGAATCAGAATCTATCGCAGGTTGTTGTTAGTGAAATGGCTATTGGCAACGAAGTTATAGGAGATCATAGTGCTCCCATCATATCTAACATAACATTTCAACAACAAAATGATACTATCACAGCAATGGCATTAATAGCTGGTAATCTTTTAAACAAACTGTGGAACATGGAAAAGGACTCTGTTGGTGACGCTATAGACTTGGAAATGTTGCGACACGAAAAAATAGCAGATTTAATAGAACTGTTTAAAGAACCATTGAACTTACGTCAACAATTATTCTTGAAAAATGCTTTGGAACAGTTATCAACAGCAATAGATAAAAACAAAGATCTACAAAGTATTTCTCTATGTGAAAACGTTGAAAAGGTAAAACAAGCAGAAGCCACTAAAACGCAAAAAGATTGTGCTGTGAGAAAAAGTAATGAAGACTTGAATACGACTGATATAGAAGCAGCGGATAAAATAGCAAAAATACTAGACTTGATTAAGAAATATGAACAAGTACAAAAGAAAATTGAAATTTTAAAATCAGCTGCTCCTTCAGCTAATGTAAACAAGTTTATTACAAACGACGAACAATCGTTTTTGAATAATTACGGTACAGTTTTGAACACTTTAACTAAACTGTTGTTACCAAAACATTTTGGAAAAAAACTTAAAAAGGCTATTCGGAATTCGAATTCATTAACCAATGATGACGCAGTCAAGCAAAAATTGAAAGATTTGTATAATCTTGATATAGGCAACATGAGTGTAACAACAAAGGATAAGATAGTTCTAGACTATCTGACTCATATGCAAAGTAGCCCAGACTGTTTGCTAAAGAAACAAAAGAGCTTTGTTCTTCCTGATATGAATGGAGGGAATATACTATTAAACCTTTCAGAATTTTTCAAAATTAAGACCATGCCAGATTTATTGAAACTATTTGGGATTAACGACCATCCTATTTTTAGAACTGAAGAACAAAAAACTACAGTAACAACTACTGAAACAACCACAACGGCAAAGATCGCGACCACCGAATACATCGATACCGCCGACATTGACAACGCTGACTTCGACATCGCCTCTAAAGAATCAATAAACAATGACAATAAATCTAAGTTTGAATCAACAAAAGAAAAATTAAAAGATCATCTAAAGGTCATTTTAGAAGATATAATAGAACTTCAAAATATAGAAGGTAAATTGGCAGATGGTAAAAATATTAAAATAGCTGATGCTTTACCATGCATTTACAATTTATTAGAAAACAGCAAAAATAGAGTTAGTGAAAAGTTAGATAAAGTCGAAAAAAATAAACATAATGAAAAGTTAGATAACGTTAGTAAAACAAAGACTTCAAAGTCAAAACCAACTGAAAAAGTGAAAGAAATATTCGACAACCTTAAACAAGATCTGAAATTTACACAAACAAGAAGAACAAATTCCATGCCTATACAGAGACCGAGACCTAAATCTGCAGTAGTATGGGAGAGAGTGATAAAAAGTCTTGATGAGAAAAAAACAAAAACACGCAGGACTATGAGCGAAACCCCGAAATCTTTAGAAGAAATAAAGAAAACTATTTCCTATCTAGAGTCAACCAGGTCAAACAGTTATAAGAACTATGCGTATTTATATGAAGTACCCGCTGCTGATAGATATTTGTTACTAAAAACATTCCAATCAGAAGTTAACAAATATATAGATGTACTACAAGATATAAAAGCTGTTATAGACCCTATGACTATATTAGAAATCGAAGATTCTCAAGAAATCAAAAACTTTATAGATAATGCAGCTAAAAACATTAACTTTAATGAAAAGATAGTCAAAAATTTAGATAAACCTAAGACTATGAATCCACAAATTAACTTTTCGGTAGTTAAGAATAATTTTAAACTAAAGCGACCACGAGTGCGACCAGTTCAATTGACTAAATTGACTGAGAATGTATCTGTTAAAAATGCAGATATAAAATTTACGAGAGAACAATTAATCATTCAACTAATTAAAAATCGCATACAGAACTATTTAAGAGCTAAAGATATACAAAGAGATAGTAAAGATGACATGAATTATGATATAGCTAAGAAAATCCTTACTAATTTAGAGATTGGCAACACTGAACTTGCAAAAGAGTTGTATAAAATATTTGCATCGAGAAAATTAAAAGGTTTTAATAATTCTAATCGTGGTGATTCATCTACTGGATATTCTGGTAAGTTGATATCATAGCTATTAAGTGTTAGATCTATTAAAATATAAAATTACACTTATATACTGAAATGGTAAGGAATTTTCAATGTGTAGTTTTACTATTATTAGCAGTGGCAATAATAATGTTGTCACATAAAAAAAAACAAATACCATACACTAGTATTTTGGCAACATTTTAAAAATTTACCAAGGTAAATTAGGGTAATTTTTCCAATTTTAAATAAATGTCTTTCTAACTCATTTATATTTTTGTTTGGGCTTAGTCTGCTCTCTGAGGGTACTGGTGGTAAGATTGATTTGTATCTAATTCAAATGTTATTAATTTCAGAAAACTCGCAAATATTTAACAGAGGTCCAATCCAAAAAGAGCCCTTGATTCAATTCGATGACCAAAACAACAAAGATTCAATGATGAACCAGGATCAGATAATCAAGCAATTACTCAATTTCCGGAGGAAAATCAAAATTTGAAACAACAATAACCCTTAGTAACTTTTGTACTTACTTTTTTATTATTTTGTATTTTTGAAGTAAATTAAAGAAAGTAGCAGAATTTGTACTTTAATTTTGTACTTGTAAATTATTGTTCTAAACAAAAATAATTATAATTATCTAAGGTTCCAAAGTAACAGTTTCCACAGATGCCATTGTAGTTGTAGTTAAAGGTTTCTTCGTTGAAGATTGGTTCTTCTTTCTGCTCGACTTTTTCTTATCTGAAAATTGATCCCATATTTAGTACAAGCGACCCGCCCCGGCTTCGCACGGCTATATTATGCATGTATTATACATATAAACCTTCCTCTTGAATCTCTCTATCTATTAAAAAAAAACAGCGCACTCCGGGAGTGCAGGCAGAAGTGAAAACTGTATATCTGTGTAAAATCTCATATGTCGCGAGAACATACGCAAAAAGAGTTTTAGATAAAAAAAAAAAAATTAGTCGTCCAACAAATTGTCGTCCGACATTTGTCGTCCGTCAATAATTATAGTCGTCCGACAAATAGTCGTCCGACAAATAGTCGTCCGACAATAGTCGTCCGACATTTGTCGTCCGTCCAAAAAATACCATATGTACGTCTTAATACACTCACAGCCAAATTAAAAACAGTAGGCCCAGGCATACATTTTCGCCGCGCCGTAGAGAGGGGATAGCTGTCTACTCTCCATCCGTCTTACGCAGGTCACGTGTCCTGACGCGAGTTTAAGATTTTATACCCATTACAGAAAAAGTGCTCAACGCCGCTAAAGAAGTTTTCACTTCAAAAAACCGCATCAAAATCCGTTGCGTAGTTTTAAAGATTTAAGCATACAAAGGGATATAGGGACAGAGAAAGCGACTTTGTTTTATACTATGTAGTGACTAGCTTCTGCTTGCGGCTTTGCCCGCCATTTAGTCCTCTTAGGGATTTTTCGAAAACTTATTTCTTAGTGGATATTCAGTGTTGCGTGAATATAGCAGTTAGGACGTTAAAATTTAATTTATATTTATCTATTGAAGCAAACAACTTCAAGATTTATGAAATCTTGAAGTTAAAATTTCAACTTTTTTTTATATATGGATGATTTAAAACGGTTAACTAAACTTGAGAAATAAGTTAAAAGGTGTTCAGATACGGAGAGGTCAAATAACTAATCTTTGACCTCTCCGTATCCGAACACCTGTGAGGTAAAAAACATAGCCTTAACTGAAAGGATAGCTAATTGTCAATAAGACCTTATAAAGGTACTAAGTTATTTGTAACATTTGGTATAGTTTTACTTAGTTTTTAGGGTTCCGTACCCGAAGGGTAAAAACGGGACCCTATTACTAAGAATTCACTATCTGTCTGTCCGTCTGTCTGTCACCAGGCTGTATCTCATGAACCGTGATAGCTACTTGATGGCATGCTAGCTAACTAGCTAGCAGTGATAGTGATACTTTCACAGATTATGAATTTCTGTTGTTTATACCTTTACTATGTCGATGAGTTTGTGATTCCTTTGACTTCTTAGCATCTGAAGCAGGTTTTTTTTTACCTCTGAGATATTTAGGAGTAATGTAGTTAGTGTTAGTTTGGTTTTTTTTGCCTTTATTTCGTCGGTGATGTGATTTCTTTGATTTCTTAGCGTCTATAGCAGGATTTAGCTTTCCTCTGAGGTATTTAGGAATTATATTCTTCATACGATTTTGTAACTTTTCAAGAATCGAAGATCTTTTACTTCTATGTGGAATTACATTCAAGTTATCTTGCCATTTCCGCATAACGTTTTCATATTCATTGATTTGCGTCCGATTCATTTCATTTAATCGCTTTTTTGCTAATATTTTAATTATATCGGGCTTCGAAACTTTATTTTCAACTAATTTCTTTATTTCATTTTTTGAGCCTTTAAGGAAATCCTTTAGCTTTCTAAGAAACGATTTCTTTTTATTCCCTTTCTGATTTTCTTTTTTTAAATTTGCTAACATTTGAATTTTATCGTTAATCTCTTTTAGACTCTTACTTATTTGATCAGTTAGTTCTTCACCGATCTGTCCTTCAACGGGAACCATACGCCTACTATATGCAAAATTGACTAAAACCAAAGCGTCTATTATTTTAGCTATATCGCGTGACAAACCAATGTGTAATAGCTTTAGAGCATGAAGTAAATCACCAGGATCACTATTGTCTATTTGAATAATATATCTATTCCAACTGTTACCGATACTTCTTAAGTTATTTGTTAAATTATACTCCGGATCGTACACTTCTTTAAATTCAGCGATTGTTATATCATCGACTCCATTGTGTTTGATAAGTCGTTTTAGTATTTTAGCCGTAGTTGGAGACAAAGATGTCAACACGTTGGATGAAGGTAGCTTCTTCTCTAACACTCTCATCATATCTACAATATATGATTGTATAGGTTTTGCTGATTTAAATTGATGTCTTCTAGTATTGTTGTCAACTAGAACTAATTCGTTCTGAGTAACATTTTGTTGATGTCCTTTATTATGAATATAAGATTTCATAGCAGTGATCAATGTTTGTAAATCAGGAGGAAGATAACGTATTTGAGACATTTTCTGAATTACTTTGATATCCCTGACAGCTTCGTAAATATCTCTTTTTAGCTTGTAAAGTAATTTGTTTAAATTATCTGGATTAATTTTTCTTAAATCGACTTCTAATTCTGGATAAAAATCTACCTTGTAGATGGAGAATGTTTCATTATTTTTGGTTTCATTATTATTAATACTAAGAATTATTTTAGTGTCATTGTAAGATTTTATGAACTTCTCTAAATTTTCTTTTATTTGTAAAAGGTACTTGATTTCCTTTTCTTTCTCAGTGATAATATTATTTATAGGATTTAATACATCATCGGTTAAACTGCTAATGTTGATGTGAGGATTTGTGCCATTTTCTTTTTCTGTTGTATTTTCTGTTACATTTGATTCAGTGACTTCTCTTTTCATGATATTAATTGAAAGTTGATTCAAATCGTAGTTGAGATCGTCGTTGGTACCATCTGCAATATTGAACAATGCATTAGATTTCTCACCTAGTTACAGCTGAGTTTGTATTCTAGGTATATTAACTACATTACTATTTACTTGTAATTTATACGGACCGTTTTCCGCAACTAGATCTCTTTAGTTAGGTCCATATTGCGTGAGGATGGAGTACGCATGCTCAGCACCTATACTAACCTCTCAATTTAGTCGACTGTGTCCACCGGAAATTCGTTAATACGTCCAACTAAGCCGTGAGTTGGTTAAATTTATCTTGAGAGTTAATTTGATAATGTCGAAGTAAAGTCTTGTCAAATAAGGATAGGATACATACCAACATTTATAAGGTTATTCATATTATTTTGATTGATCGAGGACGCCAGTAAATCAATAACAACTTTAGTAGTTTCTTCAACCACATCATTGGCATCTAAACCATTAAACAGATTCATGAAATCATCGTAATCTTTACTTTTCATCATTTTGACATCATCGATAAGATCCTGTATGTTGTAAAAGTTGTCATCTAGTTGTGGTTTACGACGTTTGTTGTTTGGGAGTCCTATTGTGTTTAGAAGTTCGTCGAGATCTATGTTATCTGGATTTTGAGGTTTTGATGTTGTTTCTAGTTTGACAGTTTCTGAAATATAATCATCATCATACAAATTAAAGGGGGTATTCCGGTATTACCAATACCTTTTAACGGAATCACCCTAATGGGGAAAAATGGGAATTTGGCGTGGCGTCTTTACTCAAATTCATAACTGGGCTAATTTGGAGGATAATAGGAGTTGCTTTTTCTCCTAGAGTATTTCTTAATTAGAATGCTTGATAAAATGAAAACTATAATGGACAACGGCCATTATATGCAATATATGCAATTATATCCATGATTTACAATATGGCCTATGATTTTAGTCAAATTGTTGTTCTTACTAGCTTTTGCCCGCGATTTCGTTCGCGTTTGGTAGTTTTTTACATACGTGAACAATCTTCTTGAATCCCACTATCCATTAAAAAAAAGCGCAATAAAATCCGTTGCGTAGTTTTAAAGATCTAAGCATACATAGGGATAGACAGCGGGAACGACTTTGTTTTCTACTATGTAGTGATTAAGAACCATGAGGGAACAAGAAGCTTATCAGTTGACATTAAGCAATAGTAATATATAAGCATTATATTCTCACACTGACATTTAAAGATGAAATATTTTGTGAGATTCCCTTAAACTTACCATTCCCTTCAGTTGTATTTTCATTGGTCTTCGAAGGTATATCTTGTCCTACTTCAGGTTTAGATTCATACATCCACTCTACCAAATCAGCGTAGGAAATATTTTTTGGTTTAGCAGTCGTCGTCGATTGATGTATCCATCGTTTGTATCTTTCTGTAAATTTATTAAAGACTCTTTAGACGTGTCAATCGGTTAGAAGTGCTTACATGCGAATTTACCGTTATAATTTGTAGCGGAAGTTGCTATTCCAATCTTTTTGGGTATCTTTATTTCATACAGCAAAATATTTAATGTCACATCACTGATTCTTTAATTGTAGGTATAAATATTACGTCCATGCTTTAATTTATCTCGAACTCTAGGTGCTAATACAAAGCCTATCCGATTTTTTACTCCTACTTATAAATGCTGGTGATTTATTTAATCTCTCAATGAAGATGGTAAAGATCATTGACTTTCAGAGAAAATAAATATCTTAATAGACATAGGCGCATAGGCTTGTTCCTGGAGGTAAAATTAAACAACTCACTATATGTGAAATTCTCGATGACAGTGACCAGTAAGCGATGGTCCACCACCGGGTCCTCCTGCGGCCTGCAGTATGAGTCCAGGTTGCAGCCCCACAAACCACGACCATCGCACATGCAGACGCGACAACCCACACATATGTTTTCTGTAACGCGATGTCATAATTTATAATTGAAAATTTGTACTTATTAAAATTAAATGGCGCCATACAAAAAAAGCTCTGAAACGTTCCCCTTATGTCTAGACTCTCCAGCTTTTTAATATATGTTTATTGATTTATTACCCAAGCTTTTTTAACCGACTTCAAAAAAGGAGGAACCGACTTCAAAAAAGGAGGAGGTTCTCAATTCGTCTGTATGTTTTTTTTTTTTTTTGTGTATGTTACGCGATCATTCGAAGACGGCTCAACCGATTGAGATGATTCTTTTTGTGTTCGAAAAGTGATACCTCAGGGGTGGTCCCATAAAAATTTGGTGAGGATCTGATGAGATCTTCGGAGTGATGAACAGAATTGCACCTCGAGAGTGCAGCAAATTGCTCAGTTTTCGATTTCCACCAGTAGATTTTAGTCGAATTTAGTCGCCGAACTGGGTTTGAATGAATGTTAATAGAGAACCCTATCTTAAATGAAGTTCTGATGAGGATCTTCGAAGTGATGAACAGAAATGCACCTCGAGAGTGCAGCAAATTGCTCATTTTTCGACTTCCATCAGTAGAATTGGCCCATGTAAACAGTTAAGTAGGTATGTTTTTAAAAGTAGCCTTAATTTATACATTTCTGTTTTTTAAGTTTTTTGAATAAATTTATTATTATTATTATTATAAACGAATAGTTACCGATAAATGGAATATCTGAAACCACCTTCTCATCAGAAAACTCTTCAATCGGTTACGATTACAGGTTACAATTTGAAGAATTTAGTCGAATTTAGTCGCGGGACTGGGTTTGAATTAATGTTGATAGAGAACCCTATCTTAAATGAAGTTCTGATGAGGATCTTCGAAGTGATGAACAGAATTGCACCTCGAGAGTGCAGCAAATTGCTCATTTTTCGATTTCCACCAGTAGAATTGGCCCATAAACTAATAGTTACCGATAAATGGAATATCTGAAACCACCTTCTCATCAGAAAACTCTTCAATCGGTTACGATTACAGGTTACAATTTGAATAAAATATTCGCTTTTGCCTCGCTGGACTGGGTTTGAATGAATTTTGATAGAAAACCCTATCCTAAATGAAGATCTGATGAGGATCTTCGGAGTGATGAACAGATCTGCACAGCGAGATTCAACAAATTGCTCAGGTTTCCATTTCCACTAATAGAAGTGGCCCATACACAAAAAGGATGAATGGGGCATCCGAAAACACCTTATTACCAAACTCTTCAATGGGTTACGATTAGGTACAGGTTGCAATTTGAAGAAACAGTCGCTTTCGCCTCATGGAGTAGAATTTTCAGTGACAGTGGCACTAAAAATGGTTAAATAAAAAATAAATAAAAATTTAAAAAACCGACTTCAAAAAACCCCTGAAAAGAAAAACTAACAAAACCTGAAAAAAAAAACCAAAAAGTGACAAATAATCCATTTCGGGTCACTAAGACAGCAGATAACTTAAACATAAGTACTTACTTGGAAGTCGGACTGGGTGACACCATGTTTTCTTTATACCTCTCAACATTCAATCTTACCCAGTCAGACTTCCAAGTAAGTACTTATGTTTAAGTTATCTGCTGTCTTAGTGACCCGAAATGGATTATTTTTCACTTTTTGGTTTTTTTTTCAGGTTTTGTTAGTTTTTCTTTTCAGGTTTTTTTGAAGTCGGTTTTTTAAATTTTTATTTATTTTTTATTCCATTGACTTTTGGATACTCAAAACAGATTTTTGGGTAGACACACCGATTAACAAACTACAAAAGAATCGCTATAAATCTTTATCGAAACCATTTCCCTGATTTTACCTAAGATATATGTACAAGATGAACATTATAAAATTAAACTAATTCTACAAATGCAAATGTTCTCTGTTCGCGACTGTTATCTATACAGGGTTATTGGAAATTATACTAGCAAGCCGTTGAGGGCTACTACTGTGCACCTTCACAAACAACTTTTGTTCTACGAAATTTGGAAATTCGAAAAAAAAAAATTGAAATTTTGAGGTTATTTAAATTCGAAAATCAGCTGATTTTTTAAAACAATGGTCATCCAGACTAAGCACAGTAGATAAAACTTAAAAAATAAGTCAAATTTTAAGGTTAATGACCTCTGATTTTCAGGTAAACCTAACCTTAAAATTTTCGAAAATATGTTAGAATTTCCAAAAGTCGTAAAACAAAAGTTGTTTGTTGAGGTGCACAGAAATAGCCCTCAACGGCTTGCTAGTATAATTTCCAATAACCCTGTATAAAATGCTTTGTCCTGAGCAACTGACTGACTGACGGATCAATGCACAGCCTAAACAGCTGATCGTAGAGATCTGAAACTTGGAGGGTGTGTCCTTTATATGACCTAGGCATCCGATAAGGATTTTGATAAATCAACTTCTACGCGGACGAAGCTACAGGTAAAAGCTAGTATTAAATATATAATTTCTATGGTAGAAATATAACATAATCCCTTACCTTTATTGCAATCAGTGTACATTGAGACATAGGGTATGCAGCTCTGCGTCCTGGTCATCGAGGCTGTAAAATAACATTTTGTTTATTTTATTAATGGGATATTAAATTGTTCACATCTCAGTAGAGATAAAGGATAAAAGGGGTTCAGCTACCTCCCTCCAGCTAGAAGGTTTTATAGGGATGAACCAGGTACGTAATCCCTAACTCAACTTCCGCCACGAGACCATACATTATTCCGTCTACCTAAGGAATTCCATTGTTCTCCTGAATCCCATCTCTATCACCTTGGAGACAGTCGCATTACAGCATGAGGTTCCATGATTTAACTCACCTTCCTCCATCAGGTCATACATTAGCCCGTCCACTTCAGTAACACCATCATTTTGTTTCTGATTAACTCCAATGTTTCTGTCAGCCAGGAGATAATACTCGCACCGCACCCGCTGCAACTCCCAGCAGTCAGTGCCGTAACAGACGCTGCATGTGGCCCCTCCATCACGACGGAACAGGTGGTATGTGAACCGGGAAGGGTGTACCACTGGGGAGTTTAACATTAAAGTCACAATGGGGAAAACCATAGAAAAATCAGACGATTGACGACCTAGTTGGCACAATGATCACCATGCCGGACTGCCAAACACACGGTTGCAAATTCGATTCCCGCCTCAGAGAAGTATTTATGCTTACTTATTTGTCTGTGGTCTGGTTGTTTCTATGTAGTATAAGTATATATTTACAAAAGAAAAGTAGTAAATCCGTTGTCTAGTACCCATAACACAAGTATGGCGATGTGTGGAATGTCTTGCAATATTTATATTTATCAGGTAGGATATCCTGGGAAGCAGCTGAAGTGGATTCCTTGAAACGTCTGACGTTACGTTACAACCGTTACACGTTTACTTCTGTTAGACGATACTGTGATTTAATCCTTCCTTATATTTGTGATTGAATCAAGCATAACTTGTTTAGTCACCGTTCGCGCGTCATTGTTTATTGCTATACTTGTGTTTACAAAAGAACAAGAAAGGTCTACTTCAAAGCTACGACCAATAATAGTTGGTTTATTCTGACCGTTCTATAGGATGGATGACGGAACTATGGCACTAGTACGAATTATTATTTTGAGCTCTAGAATGGAACTTGTGAAAATTTTTCTCATTTCCAAAAACAATCCGCTGATCTCAACAAAAACATCTCAATTTGTTAACGTGTTAATATAAACTATTATTTTCCAAATTACCTATAAAGCAGCTTTAAGCTATTGCTCAGAAGTAAGCCGGTAATTAAGAGGAAATAAATCTGATTAGGAGGTTCAGACATAAAAAGGCAGCTACTTTACTACCGCTGTAGGTAATAATCTTGACAAAACCTAACAAATACAAGATTTATTATACCAACTCCAACTCTACATCTTTCAATAAATAAAAAACAATCAAATCAATGTATAATTACGATCTGAACACATCAAATACTAAACAAAAGTTTTGTTTTGATGACATAATTATTTACTATAAATACTATAACAAAATCTGTGCTCACCATCGTTGAAGGCATCACTGGCACTGACTGCAAACATGGCTGCCAGACAAACGGACAAACATACGGACGACGGGGCTCGCATGCCGATGCCTTCAGGAAACTGCGCTCAAGTTTCGTAATATGTTTACTGTTACAATTGGCTTATATTGCAGGACGGATTCAGATATCTAGAAAATGACATTTTGTATTTTTTTTCCTATTCTTAAAATTATTAATTCTGAATGCATCCAAAGCGATTGACTAATCAGGTATCCGCATTGCTGGATATATCTCTCAGCCTCCCCGCAATGTGGATACCTGATTACCTACATCAGGCACCGGACAGAGTCCATTGGAAGAAGACAGTGGATTAACTGCATTAGTAGAGTCACGATCCTCAGCATTGAGGGTATAACGGAGGAGGAGGAAACTAATCATTCACTTTTGATGACTAAGGTCACTTCTTGATACTATTGGAACCATACTATCGTAAGCACAATCAGCACAACGACGGAAGCAAATGAACTTCTGTCGGATTATCTTTAAATGTCTGTTTCCATGAGAGTTTTCCAAAAATTCACAACTTCGTCACTTAATCTTCTATATTCAGTATTTGAAACGCTTTTACCAATTGAGCTATGATGTTCTGAAAAGGCACATGATAAGATGCAAAATTGAGCCATCTTGCTGAGAGCAGAAGGCAGCCCAACCAAAGAACACACCATAGACGAGTTGCTGAACATCGAAGCTCGTCATCTTCTTCTGCATAAGTAGCCAGAAATAGTTACTGTGGCCGAAATCGGTCAAGGAGACATCATCATCATCAGGACCTCATGATGCCAGGTTAAATATTATGCTGAACTACGTTCTTGCTGGTATAGAAAATGTGTAGTAATTAACCTAGGTGTATGTGAACACAGCTCGTATTATACGGTACTTTTAAAACACCTGAATCCACCCCTGTATGCGAAACGTGAAAAGTGCGGCATGTTTACAAACATGACCGTTGAGTTTGGGCGTTCTTACAGCCGAGTAATTGTGGATAATCGATTGTGCGAGCCATGGGGCGGATCGTCTTTCGATCCTCGCTGCTGTTTGTGGTGCTGGTAGCTGCTGCAGCCAAGGGTGAGTACCTACACAGGACTCATAGACAAACATCAGCGTAATATCCTGGAGCTATCCTGAAAATGAAAAAGTGATGTCATGCCCATGTACCTTACCTACTGCAAACCACGTTTGACTCAGCTGGACTAAACTAGGTCGCCGATCGATCGATCGCTTTTATAATACAGTAAATAATAAAAACCTAATAATCCTTTTTAGGTACTTGTACCTTTGACTTGTACTTAAACATTGGTACCCTAAGAAATTACAAAATAAATGCGAGTAATTTTTCAGTTTAATTTTAATTTAAAATTCGGCATTATAACCCAAATCTGTACATTTAAATAATGCTTAAGATGTGGCAACTCCTTTGTTGTGTGTGGCTATGTGGCAAAACTGTGTCAATCATACACCGAATTGTGCTTAGTGTTTAAGGAGTCAATTGGATTGCAGATGTCCGGAATCATGGAGTCCACAATATCAGGTTTACATTGATCACATTGAAGGGCTTCAGGGGAAGTTCCTCCACTATCTGTGTCTTTGCACGCGTCAGTACTACGATGGTGATAATTGTCTGAATCTGTGTAAAAAGCATCACTTGATTGTTTAATAGTTGTGGACCCGCTCCGGCTTCGCTCGGCTATATTATGCATGTATTATACATATAAACCTTCCTCTTGAATCACTCTACCCAATAAAAAAAACCGCATCAAAATCCGTTGCGTAGTTTTAAAGATTTAAGCATACATAGGGATATAGGGACAGAGAAAGCGACTTTGTTTTATACTATGTAGTAATAGTGTTGATAGTGATAGTGATAGACGAGCCATCACCTAACATGGTTCTTAATATTTGCCTTTGCCAGTACTGCATTTCACCAAAATTAACATAAACTAAGCTGATGCAATCTAATTATCGCTCTGAGGAATCTAACCTACTCAGAAATATATTTAAACCCGTAAATGACTTGAATCGAAATTATCCTATTTGTACGGGATCCCTTTAAAAACAACCTTCACCGAGCTGAAAAAATGATTTTTTTTAGACACCCATTTGCAATATATTAATTGACTTATCTAATTGGATATAAAAAAAATTATTTTTATCAGCTCGGTGAAAGTCATTTTTAAAGGGATCTTAGCGTCTACGGAAAATTCGTCTAAAACAATTCGTCTAAAACAATTCGACTAAAACAATTCGTCTAAAAAACAATTCGACTAATAACAATTCGACTAATAACAATTCGTCTAAAACAATTCGTCTAAAACAATTCATCTAAAACAATTCGACTAATAACAATTCGTCTAAAACAATTCGTCTAAAACAATTCGTCTAAAACAATTCGACTAATAACAATTCGTCTAAAAACATTACCATTCCCGATTACACTTGGGTTTAAAAAATGAAGGTATACTGAGTCGCGGGTCTGGTACACTGCCGCGGTGGAGTTAACATTCGATGATGGAGGTAAAATAAAACGTGGGGTCTGTAGGACGCAGCTGCAGTGGAGTTAAGAGAGAGATATAAAGAAAACCCCCTACCCAGAATCGACATGGATAGGTTAGGTTTATGTTAGAACTGCGACCACAACGCACGAGCCGAGCGAGCGAAGCGAGTGGTGCCGCGGCAGCGGCCGGCGAGTGCTAGAAACGAATTCTACCCATTTTACTTGAATATTAACTCCACTGCAGCTGCGTCCTATATATCCGCTACTCAGCATAACTCCATTACCGAATCTTAACTCACTTCGAACTTAATGTTTTAGACGAATTGTTATTAGTCGAATTGTTTTTAGACGAATTGTTTAGGATGAATTGTTTTAGACGAATTGTGTTAGACGAATTGTTATTAGTCGAATTGTTTTTAGACGAATTGTTTTAGACGAATTGTTTTAGACGAATTGTTTTAGACGAATTGTTATTAGTCGAATTGTTTTTTAGACGAATTGTTTTAGATGAATTGTTTTAGACGAATTGTTTTAGACTAATTTTCCGCAAATCGATCTTAGACTATACGTCATAATCAGACTTAATAGTAAAGGGTACCGGGCGCTCTCTCCATACAAACAAAAAAAAATAGGGGCATACTCATGACAGTTATAGGTTTTATGCAACAAAAATATTAGCTCTAGTGTCATTATCCAGGGAGGAAACAGTCGACTACGTTTGTATGGAGAGAGCCTTAATAGCTCAGTCGGCTTAGTTAGAATCTTCTTATCTAAACTCGCCGCCAGTATAATTGATTGTCCTAAGCTGCTTGGGTACTATGCATGTTGTCCTTATGAGCTACAGTTACTAGTGCATAGTGAGATCCTACGATTTGTTGTTCCTGGCATCCACTTACTATAGGCAAATGAGTTTCTCTACCGAGCGGTAGGTAGATTTAATAGACTTTGCGAAGAGATTAATAATGTTGACTTATTCAATACAGAACACCAAACTTCACCTTCAACTTCAACTTTTGTTGATTGTTAGTTTCTATTTCACGGGCTCGGTCTCTTCAATCGCTGGTGTGATGAATCGATTATGTTATCGATTCTATTTAAGTATATTTATATGGTAACACGAGATAGGTGGCAACACCGATATATTGACAACTAAGTTTATATGAATAAAAGCAGACATCTTTTCGCTCCAATATAAAAAGGCGTGTTTTCTTTGTTAGATGTTAAAATTAGAACCTACAAGATCAAATATTCATCAAATAGTGGCGACCGTCGGAAAAATAAAGTAAGATAACATCTATCGGTGGAAAACCGAAAACGGAGTACCTAGAAGATGGGTCTCGAAAAAGAAGCTCGGGAGCGGGACCAAATTAGACGCATTTTTAACCGGCACCTTCAACAAACGACCCTTAACGAAGTGGATTACGAGTTCTTGCAGGAGAAATTTGAAAGGTTGATCCTGTTAGACAAAGTTATACAAGATGACATACTAAATCAACCAGAATTCGATGTCGAGATGTACGAAAAAGAGTGCAATGAATGCGATGATATTAGAAAAAAATGGCTACAGCTGAAGATCAACACGAAATTAGACAGTAAGCTGCCCCACAAACAAGAAAAAGATACAGTAAAACATAACCTCAAATTACCGAAAATTGAGTTGAACAAGTTTGACGACAACCCAAAAACATGGTTATCGTTTTGGGGACAATTTAAGAAGATCCATGAAGACAAGCAGATCCTGGAGGAGGACAAATTTCTTTATCTTCTTCAAGCCATGGCAGAAGGATCTCATGCGAGGAGCATTGTATGCAGCTATCCACCAACCAAAGAGAACTACAGCAAGGTGATTGAAATGTTACAGTCAAGATTTGCGAAGAAGGATGTGCTCATTGAAATTTATGTGCGAGAACTACTCCAGTTAACAAAAAGTGTAAACAACCTGTCGGTAGATATTTTATATGACAAAATTGTAGTCAACTTGCAAATTCTAGAATCATTAGGTATTGACAAAAATAAATACGAATGTATTTTATTGCCAATGATAGAGTCGGCACTACCCGATGATACATTAATTGCTTGGAAAAGCGTGTGTAACGTGGATAGAGTTGAGTACCATACTCTGCGATTGCGAGGCAGTAATTAATAGTAGACCACTTACATATATAGAGACAGACGATGATACCCTGCGACCGCTAAATCCAATGATGTTTTTACATGGAATTTCTACATCTGATACATCTGACTTGGATCAAAAGTATCTACAGAAATTGAGAGAAGACTTTAGAAGCAGATTTAGAAATGAATATTTATCGCTATTGGCTAACAAAGGAAACGACAAAAGAAATGAGCCTAAAGTTGGAGATATAGTTTTAGTAGAAACAGAGTCCAGTAGATTAAACTGGCCTCTTGGTATAATCATAGAAACTTTTATTGGCAAAGATGGATGTACTAGGACAGCAAGAGTTAAGACAAACTTCGGAGTAAAGGTAAGGACATATCAGAGATTGTACCCTTTAGAATTGTCTGCAGGTTCACTGGAGAGTATCGAGAATGTGCCGGAGTCTAGTGTGGCTGAGGACAATCTGGAGAGACAGCTCTCTCAATCATCATCAGGTAATGATGTTCTTGCACAGGATGCTTCTGTACCTCTACCGACAACCTCTAGACTAGGGCGTAAAATAAAACTGCCTGTTAGATTTTTAGACTGATTTATTTGATATAAAATTACTGACTCATTTTTAAAAAGAATTTTATAGAGTCAACTATTAGAGATTTAAGACGCTCCTATCCTTACAATTGTGTATCATATTATGTGTTGTGCCTTTGTAACAGATAAGATTAACTGTACGTATGCGAAAGCTAATAGGTTTAACATAGTTATTAACTTGATAGATTTTGATCTCAGTCTATGTATAAGATAGCTTCTTAGAATGTTTATCATAATTCATTATTAAGATTTGTGTAGCATGTTACTTTAGCCCCGGGAGTGTATGTGATGAATCGATTATGTTATCGATTCTATTTAAGTATATTTATATGGTAACACGAGATAGGTGGCAACACCGATATATTGACAACTAAGTTTATATGAATAAAAGCAGACATCTTTTCGCTCCAATATAAAAAGGCGTGTTTTCTTTGTTAGATGTTAAAATTAGAACCTACAAGATCAAATATTCATCAAAGCTGGCATCTCTTCCAAAGACCTGTAGCAACCTGAAAAGGCTGCAAGACTTCTGGGAGGACATGGGATGGTTGGAGTGACAACTAGGATATTCACACACGCACAATGGCCAAAATAATGAGGTTAAGTGCGGAAACAGCCCCGTAAAACTAAACTAAACTAGTTTCTATTTCATTGTCTATTTTGTAATTTTAGCTGTAGAATATTAAAAAGACATAGGTCTTCTGGGGCAGGTAGTTTACCACCGTATACAAAAATGTTGCTCAGGTACCTATTTATTTTATAGGCATACATGTTCATTTTTATATATATTTTGGTTTCATCGCCCATAAACGTCGATCTTTCTTATTTCTTCTGCTTAATGGTTTACATTCTGCAGAACGGTCTAATTAGATTGTAAAAGCCAATGCAACGTACTATTTACTAATCAATTCACATGGATTTCATTTCTTACACCGAAACCAATAATGTGGCCATAAGTTCGCATTGATTCTTTTGCAATAACTATTCTTACAATCGAATGAAACCGAACTAACAGCACAAACTTCATTTAGTAGTTTATTATGGCGCTAGTGTATACGCGATAGCTTTAAAACTTGTTAGTTCTGCAAAGTACCGCTGGTCGAGGTAAACTTGTGAATAATTGTTTGTTTTTAAATCGTTTCCCACTATATTGTTTAGAGTTTGGACAGTCGAGTGTGGAAGCTATGTTTTGTTCCACACACTTCTAGTGTCATTTCATAATGTTTTGCTTTTTAGGATATATGTATCGATTTTAACGTCGAAACAATGGTCCATTTAAGAAATAACTATGTATGATTTGTACAGTATGCGTCATAAGTACACTATCAAGTTTTCTCCCAAAATACTATCAACGAGTATTGGACTTACGACCTTCTTCTAATAGACTTTACACATAAACATAAATACTTGAATTAAAAGTATTCAGTGTGATTATTATTTTCAACATGTTAGCTATGTCTTTAGTTGTGTGAGTGGTATAAGCCGCCACCCGCTACACCAACCGACGTGGGTTCGATCCACAGGTTACGTTGTTATAATGTTCAAATAGTGCTGCACAGGATTGTAAACGTTACGGTGCCCGTGGACTTTTGAACGTTGATTGTTAATGCACCCTTTTTTTTCTTTATAATTTATTAGGGTTATTTAGTTCTTGAATATGGTACACAAGAATTGGTTTCTTATATCGGGTTACAATCAAACCTTGCTGGTTGTGGTTAGTAATGATAGTTTGTATAACACTGTAACCACAGGTTTTATGTGAGTAGTTAGGTACACACGAATCTAACGCAACAAATATATGAAATTAAAGATTTTTTAATTGTTTTATTTGGAAAAATAATTTACCTAGAGTTCGGGCAATTTTCAAAATGTGACAACACCTTTATTTACCTAAGGGCTAGCTGCCAATGGTGCTGCCATATCACGAACACAGTAAATTATGGTAATATTCTCGAATTTTAAATTGAAATAATAATTACCTGATCTTTTAATTTCATTTAAAAATATGATATTTTTTTGTAATATTTACAGGAAATCTACTCGTACTTACCTAAAAATTATTACAAAAAAAAATTAAAAATATTTATTAACCTAAACTTAATGTCAACATGATCTATTAACTCTGCTGGCCCCCCACTAAATAAACAATGTTTCAAAGCTGTTGTGTTTTGTGTATCAAATTGTATTTTTTTTTATCTTTTTCATTTTCCCAGACATTCCAACCTCCTCCTCGTACATGATAAAGCACACCGACTCCTGCCCCGACGTGGGCTACTACTTCAGACGCGAGGCAGCTCCGAACTCCCTCGAACCAGGTCCATGCTTGCTGTGCTTCTGTCAGGGCAAGGGGACCGCTGCCTGCTGGGTCAGAGAGAGCAAGCGGTGCGATGTTGAGAACTATCAACATAATAGGGTTAGCAGGTCAGTGGTATTTAGACAAGAATCAGCGTCTCATAACTCAGTGGTAAGGGAATCTTGGAGTTTGGACTTCAAGAAATCATCACGCATATAAAAGCTCCTTACCAATAAAAACACCAGGATGTCGGCAATATTATTTTATTATGAACACAACCGTCTCTTATAACGTTCTAGCTTCGAGTGCCACCTATACATATAGTAAATAGCTGTCCCGGCAAACGTTGTTTTGCCATATAAAAAATGTGATAAATGAAGACCCGCTCGACCGATTTTGTGCAAACTTCACATAAACCATCTACTAAATAGTCCGAACAAAGCCTAAACATTTGGTTTGGATAGGTGAGCCCGTTCTTGAGTTATAAAATTACAACGAAAAGTGACATTGATTTTTATATAAATACTAGCTGTCCCGGCAAACGTTGTTTTGCCATATAAAAAAAAACTAAATCAAAATCGGTTCAACCGTTCGGGAGCTACGATGCCACAGACAGACACACACACAGACACGTCAAACTTATAACACCCCGTCGTTTTTGCGTCGGGGGTTAAAATTATCATATAAATCGGTTCAGCCATTTAGGTGTAGTTTGGCAACTAACACCGCGACCCGATTGACATCAATATTTCTACGTCACTCAATTGTTTTGCCTTCCCGGAACCTCTCCATTAAAACTTGAACTTTATGTTATGGTATTAAAGTTCTTATTGACTTGTATTATTACGAATCGTTTGTATGGTATGGAGTATAGAAAAGTGTTGTTTTTAGACATTTTCAGGCAATTTTTTAAATTTTTCTCTCCGTAAGAACCATCCTCGTACCTTATGGAATATTCTAAAAAAAGAATTGGCCAATTTGGTCCAGGCGTTGTTGAGTTATGCGCTTACCAACACATTTTGCGATTCATTTTTAAATATAAGATATAGATAGATAATATAGACTATTGTTTTTAGTTTATGCTTGGATAAATACAAAACAATATTAATATTAGTAACTTAAATTAAATGAACCTTTCACTGAGCTGTGATGGATTATTTGGATAATAAAGTTTAATTTAAAATTTTGCTTCAGGGATCTCCTTGAAGACTCTCACAGAGTTCGTCGAAGTCCTGTGAGTCTCAGTGACATCTTCTTCCGGGACGCCACTAGAGATTGTAAGTATTTTTTTTAGGGTTCTGTATGTCAAAAGGTATACTAAAACGAACCCTTATACTCTTGTGTTTTCAACAACTTTTTGAATTGCATTATTTTCCCTCCTAGTTTATCCAACGTTTGTTTTCTTTCAGTCTTCAATAAAAATTTGCCAGAAGAATGTAAGCCGTTCGAAGAGAGTTTTAGTGATGGATGTCCACCGGGTGAGTGATACGCCAAGTTTAACAGCTTCTTCAGATCGCTCTGATAAGTCTGCTGATGATAGCAGCTGGAACAAGATAGATAGATAAATACTTTATTATAAACCTCTTTTTTAATTACTAGAAAGTAATTGATTACTTTCAAAGCACGATGAAACGATCCATTTATGCTTCATCTTCAAGTTTTTATGTTAATATACACTTCAACAAAGTCTAGGCAAAAAATGTTTTTTTAGCGAAAAATAGCATTTTTTTTGGGTGTTTTGTTTTGAGTGTCGTATGTCAATAGAAGCGGAATTTTATACTCTTTCTAATGCTTTGTTTTAATAATGAAAGATGAACCTCTGCATTAAAAAGAGTATAAAATTTCGCTTCTGTTGACAAACGACACTCACGCAAAAAACCCAAAACAATACTATTTTATCCCAAAAACACCATTTTACCCGTATTCCCTAGACTTTTTTGATGTGTGTAGATACCATTTTGCCATAGTTACAGTAATATGATGTAATATATTCCAGCGGATTGGTGCATCGGGTGTACGATATGCGACTGTGATGCCAACGGTAGATGGGATTGTCACATCCTGAGCTTCTGTAATGATGGTTAGTTATTACATACACACAAACACCCTGAGACTAAGGAGTCTTTAACCTATTGTAGGCCCTAGCAGGAACTAGGGGTTCCATTGATTACGGGGCCCTGGGCCCTTGCCCTAAGCGTCCAGTGGAAAAGAGGGTCTACCTGAGACACGGTACCTCCCATTTGCCACATTGTTTTGACCCCGTAGGGGGGGGGGGGCAGAGATAAAGAGATAGAACCCCTGCGTTCTTTATATATGTATTGTGAGTGGAGACCACAACTAACCAACTTACTAGGTTTATTTTAAGTTACACAAATACAATAATCATTCCGATTTGATTTCAGAGGAAAAGAAGAAAATAGACGGCGTCAAAATCCCACCTCCAAAATCAAAAAGAATTGGTAATAAAGGTGGCTATAGACCCTTTAGAAAGCCGAGAACCTCAACAAAAACACCCAAAAGACAACAAAAACCCCAAAAACCTCAAAAACCCCAAAAACCTCAAAAACCACAAAAACCTCAAAAACCACAAAAACCTCAAAACCCCCAAAAAATTCAAAAATTCCAAAAACCAAAAATCCGCCCTAAACCGACAAGGAAAACTACACCGAAACCAACAAAAAAACCGACAAAGCCAACAAAGAAAGTTGTCAAAAAAGAAATTAGAAGAGTCATTCGAAAAGTAAAAAACGATACTAAAACGCAAAACACAAGACGTAGAAGAATAGTAATCAAAAGGAAGGCAGACAATCAGAAAATAAAACAAAAACGAGAGAACCCTAATCAAACAATAAAGGATGTTGTTATAAAGAAAGAAATAGCTACACATAAACCTGTGACAATATCAAATACGATCAAGAAAGGAACTCCTTACAATATTACTCACAACGAATACCTACTTGGTCAAATGCTGGTGAAACGAGTCATGTCTTCCGTCCAAAAGTTAGTCCAATCTGAACTGGATAAGTTAAACAAGACGATGGAAAGAATTCAAGATAATAGTGATTGTGAAGAAATACAGAGACGTAATGAGAAGAAAAAACAAAAAGAGTTTAAATATAAGAAGATTGGCGAAGAATTTCGTTGGTTACGAGATAAGAGAGATGTCTCCAAACAAACAACATCTTATTATGATAATGGTAGAGAAACAACTACTGATAATATAGCCGTTATAGGTAATAACATTATATTATTACTAAATCTAAGAATTGCTACTTTTTTCCCTGATTTGGGATTTGGCAAAATAAGCAATTTCTTTCCATAATATTTTGTTATGGAAGGAAGTTGTCTGCGTTGCGTACCTTCTGCAGAAGGTTCGAGTCTTACCTGAAACATTCTTTATTTATATTATATTATTTTATTTCTGGTACATAGGTGTTTTCGAAAGAAAAGTACCTATATAAACATATTTTTATTCGTTGTCTGGAACTTACCCCGAACACAAACCTAGTTGCTTAACTTGGGGCTAGATGGCACTGATTGATTCAAACAATTATATTACTTGGGTCATAGATATAGTATTAATTCTATATCTTGATGACTTGAAATGAAATGTATGGAATGCGTGCTCATAATGTATTTGTTCTTCGCAAATAAAACTAATATTTCATTGATTGTTTCAGAGATATCAACTAATCATCCAACCAGTGACAATTGGGTCAATGATCCCTATCTTCTATCGATTCCTCTAAATATATCACAAAAAAATAATGAGATAGATTTTAAAGACGTATATAATGACGCGAGTAACTATGTAGTCGCTCTAGCTGCAAAAAATACATCTTATGGTAGTAATAATGATATTGTTGATGAAAAGAAGGAAATACAAAGTTTTGAAATATCAGTCGAAAACAATACTGCAATCAACAAAGCTAATCATACAACGAAACAAATTAACAATAATATTACAGGTGTTATTCCTGAGTTTTATAACGTAAATTCAAATAAAATATCGGTAATCAAAAGTTATAGGTATAAACTTGACCAAAACCCTACGGAAAAATCTAAAGTAATATCTACTACGAGAACTACCACCAAAAAGCCTATCAAAGAAAAAACAGATAATAATGACTTTATAAAACAAAAAATAAGAGATGGGAATACTAAGAAGTATAACTTAAAAAAAGTTATTAATAAGAATTTTAAAGATTCAGTAGGCATTTATTTTCCAAATAACAAGGTATCGAATGAAAGAGGACCACTCAAAAAGCATATACTTATGAAGAAAAAAAATAGCACTCAAAAGTTAAAATCGAAGTATAATTTCATGAAATACTTAAAAAAGATATTCAATAAAATATTCTTTGGAAAGAAGAAGAAGACCTTACAGCAAAAATATGACGAATATCAAATACTAAGAATACTCTGCGAAAACATAAAAGCTTGTAATATTAATAAGAAAAATCGAAACTTACTTAAAATCAAAATAAGGAAAATAAACGCTGAGACCAATAGTATTTTCAAAACTATAAAAATCATCAAAGGTCTATTACATTTTATTGACATTCCAAATTATACCAACTCAACAAAATTAAAAGATGATATTAGAAAACTCAATGTTATACTTAGAGATACAAACGGTACTTTAACTAAAAATTTAAGCGAGACACACAAAATACAAATGAAATACATAAAGCAAAACACAAAGATATTTACCGAATCAGTTGGTAGATTCGCAGAACTACTTAATGATATAATCTTCATACTACAGAAAAATAAGCAAGAAACACAACGGCCTTATAGTTTTTCTAAAAAAAACATCACAGATTCATTTGATAAGATACGAAAACTAATACTCAAACATAATTTAGTAGAAAATGCATTTATAAAGAAAATTTACAACATGTTAAGTGATTTGGAAAATAAAGTAAAATCAAATAATACTCAGGTGAGTGGAAAACGAACGAATAATAAGGTAATAGACAGTTATTCAAGAAGTATTATTGAAAATCTTAGGAAGTTGAAGGGTTTGGCACAGGCGCTGAACTCTAACAGGAGGAAGCGAGAGGTGACAAGAGATGATGAGACCCTGGAGTATCTACTCCTTCTAATGGAGTATTTGATTAAGAAGGAACGCCCGGTCCATGAGGAACCAGGTAAATTAAATTTCTTATTTAATAAAAGAACTGATGAAATCCTCCCAATTTAATTTGTGACTAATTTATGTTTGTAACTAACTTATTATTTGTATAAAATTAGACGACTTGCTAATGTTATAAAACTTTTTACAGTAAACGACGGAATTGATCTTCTTATAGACACAATAAAAAGGGCTCCAGATATTAAATCAATAAAGAAAAAAGTTATAGGAAATGTCCCAACCTCACTAGATAGTACATCAGTTACTAGCAGTGACAAAGATAGCGAACTAAAGGAATCAATATCTGACTCAAGTTCTACGTCGAAGGAAACGAACGTTTCGACAATTGATAATGTATATAAAGCTATGCCATTTAAAGAAGGTGTTACTGCACACGCTCGATATGAAATAGTTAACCTTACAAACACTACCGAACACAATACCTACCACGAGAACGTTACTGACGTACCAGTAACACAAATAGACAAGCAAGAAAAGACTGGTTTCGATAAACTTGAAAATATAGACGTAGAAGATACCAAAAGATATGAAGCATTTATAGAAGATGATGACATATACCCAACAGTTGTGAACATCAGTGTTAGTAATGAAACGACACCTTTTCCCGAACCTTTCTACGAATTCCAAGATACAACCGTTAAAAGTAAAGTAAATCAATCAGGCGATAGTACAGGTAACTTAGAATGGATAGAAGAGAATTTCGGTAATGAAATCAGAGAGCTAAGACATAATTTTGATTTACAAAACAAAACTACAGTTACTGATTCTATTGCTATATCTACAACTAAATCGACAGAAACTCCCAAAAATATTATAGAAAATAATATGAGCAATATTTCGGAGGAGAATAATAAAGAGAAGAAAATGTCTACAAAAGAAGTAATGTATAGAAAACAAATGGATTTACTTAATTCATTGGATTATGGAACTCAGAAGTCAGATTTTGAAGATACGAAGTCAGAAGAAGACGAAAAGTTTATGGTTGATACATATTTCTAAAGATTTTAACTTTATAGATAATAATATATCAAAATTATATTTTTTGAAGATCAATTTCTGTGATATTTATGTAATATACTTACATGTATTTATTTAACATTATGTATATATATCGATAATTATGTATATTCTGTACTGAAAATATTTGACAATACAGTTGTTAAATCTCATACAGGGTCATTGATAGTTAGCTATTTAACCAGTTAAGGGGTATTACTGTAATATTGGCCTTAAGAGGAAAGGGTACCGGGGGCTCTTTCCAAACAAAAGTAGTCGACTGTTTTCTTCCTGGATAATGACACTAGAGCAAATATTTTTGTTACATAAAACTTATAACTGCCATGACCATTTTTCCTTTTAATTCCTTAGTAATTTCACATTTCCTTAGTAATTTTCCTTTACTTTTACTATCGCCTTATTAATTAACTTATAGTAGATTATACAACAAGTGAAAAAAAAGGTAATTTAATTCGAGGGACTAAGTTGGATCCCGAGAGCAGCGAAGGATTCTATAGTTGAATCCCGAGCGTAGCGAGGGATTCTAGATTAGAATCCTGAGCGGAGCGAGGGATACAAGGACCGAGATAAATTATTTTTTCACGAGTTGTGTACTCTACTTTTTACCATTGACTGCGAGAAAATAAATTTAGAAATGGTTCAAGAGATTGTGTCTCATTTTCGTTACTGGAAGAACTCATTTTAAAATATTTATGATATTAGATGTTTCAATAGCTTAAAATAACCACGATAACAGATAGAAAAGAAAATTTTTAATTGTAGACTAGCTGCGTCCCGCGGTTTCACCCGCGTAAGTCCGATCTTTGAATTCTCACCGTTTAAACCTTCCCTGGACTACAACAAACACAACAAAAAAAGAATTGGCCAAATCGGTCCAGCCGTTCTCGAGTTTTAGCCAGACTAACGAACAGCAATTGATTTTTATATTATAGAGATAATATTTTTAAGTTTTATTCTATTTCATTGAATTTTATTCCATGTCATTCCATGTCATACTCCCATTGTCGTGCTCCAGAGATTTTGGCGGCAACAAATTATCTACTATAATTATTGCTGCTTTATTTCGAAATTATTCCGGAGTCAGTGTCTCATTTTCGTCACTGGAACAACTCATTTTATTATATTATTATGTTATTCGATTTTTCAATGACATTAAACAACCACTTTATCAGATAGAAAAAAAAACTAAATTGGCGGTATACTTTTTTTTAAATTTAATATTCCATCCAGCCAGTACGTTCTTTCAGCACTTTCAGTACGGTTTTTTTATAAGTCCATATTATTTCGTATATCCGTGCATGTTTCAAATTCAAAATGATTTTATTCACTCAGTGAGTAAAAGAGCGTTTTATTCACTGTTATCGATGAATAAAATGGTAAAAACCTCCTTTTGTTTTAAACTCGTAATATGGATTATTATATGGATATGGACTCCTCCCATATACTTAAGGCCCAAATGGGACGAATTTGAAGGATCAAAAAATAATATTTTTTCTTTTACTGTGTCCTCGTCTATCAATGTTATGTATTTAACTTATAGTATTTTTATATAAGTTTATTTTTATTTAAGTTATTAAAGGTAGGTATTGAAGAGGGTCACATACCTAACTACCCATACTAAAATAAATAGCTCATTTCTTGCTTTTGTCGCTTTTGTCCAATTTCGGAATTTCTTTTTTTGTGTTAGTTATTTTTTTTAAACACATCGTTTGACTTTTTTGTTAAATAAAAATATTTAAGATTACAATACAAACTATTTAAGCGACTGACATCAATAACGCAACATTTTGTTGTTATTTAAAAGCATGCACAAAGCACAAACCTAATTTAAAGGGATGAAATCTTTTCTTTCCTTATCCTTATGTAAGTCTTCTATTCGTCACTCGTCACCATAACACAAGCCCAGATGAGCGATATTATTAATATAAAACAAATACACAGTATTTATTTTATATTGCTGCGTGCTGTGGATTGCTGTGTAACGTCATTGTTGATATGACGTCACCGGAACGTGACAATGACGTCATACAATGGGAACGTGACAATGACGTCAACTTTTGTGTTAATACAGGTGTTCCATTAATTTACCACGTCAACACGTTATCACGTCAAAATGACATTGATAATATTGTTATGTGATCCTTTTAAGTCTAAAATAATATAGGATAAACATGTACTTATAATTAATTGTAGAACTCATTAGACTATAAAATGTAAAGAACAGCAAACGTAATAGGCATATTAAAAAATAAAAAAAAATGTTTGTAAATTATTTAAAAAAATACATGTAAGTAAACCTACTTATTGTTGTGAAAATTTTATTGCAAAGATGTGTTAAATTAGTTAAGAATAATATACAAAGAAAATCACAATAAATTGTATTATTTACTACCTATTATCATTTGCGTAGTCAGCATCCAGATTTTAAAACGGTTCCAAAATACCGGTAAAATACAGGTAATATAACGGTTAAATACCGGTACATATTATATATTTAATATTATATTATTATCATCCCTAAATTCCTAACCCGTTCCTTAAATTCTTGTCCATCCAATTGCCTGGATGAGATCGCTTTTAGCGATAAGGCCGCCCATTGTGCCATATTGTAAGGTAATAAATATAAATTTTCTTTTAGCATATAGGTAGTTACTTAAGTTAGAATTTATTTTGTTTTGTTATAAGTAATATGTAATCTTGCGTTTTGTTTTTATGGTGCAATAAAGTGTTTATCTATCTATCTATCTATCTACATTTTACCGGTACGCGTAAAACAAATAAAATTTTGCTCGAATACGAGGCAAGTTTTAGTAATCTTAAGTTAAACTGAAAAAAAAAACCCAAAAATCGACTCGCAAAGAAGAAGGGTCCCGTTATTGTACATTAAGAGGAACCCTAAAGTACTTTTTGATTCGGTACCTTTTTGGTACCCAGAAGCAACAAGTACTAAAACCGGATTTAATTTCATTACCACAATTTACTATCCTTACAAAAACTAATCTTCTTATTTTATTAATTTACTAGCGACCCGCCCCGGCTTCGCACGGCTATATTCTGCATGTATTATACATAATAAACCTTCCTCTTGAATCACTCTATCTATTAAAAAAAAAAACAGCGCACTCCGGGAGTGCAGGCAGAAGTGAAAACTGTATATCTGTATATCTGGAGTTTACTCCTTAAGTACGAGTATCTAACCATACGCAAAAAGAGTTTTAGATAAAAAAAAAAAATAGTCCGACATTTGTCGTCCGTCAATAGTCGTCCGACATTTGTCGTCCGTCAATAGTCGTCCGTTAAAAAATACCATATGTACGTCTTAATACACTCACAGCCAAATTAAATAAAAAACTGTATATCTGTGTAAAATCTCATCTGTCGCGAGAATCTGTCGCGAGAACGGCTGAAAATGCTCACCCACAAAAGTGCCCAACGCGCCATAAGAAGTTTTCACTTCAAAAAACCGCTGCGTAGTTTTAAAGATCTAAGCATACAAAGGAAAATAGGGACATAGGGACGGCGAAAAGTGACTTTATTTTATACTATGTAGTGATAGTGATAGTGATGTAGTGATATAGATTTAAATAAATTAAAAAAACAATTTCAAATAATTAAAAAGCAATAAAGAAGGATTTAATAAACATAACAAATCATAAGTAGTCCTTGCAAAATAGCCTGACAGATTTAGGAAGGAGTGGAAAAGCATTGCATAATGCGTTTGGATGGAATTTCAATTTACCAAGGTATAATAGTAAATATGCTTGGCGGTAATGGAATTTTAGATTAATGAAATCTATACCTACTTAATTCTATAAAGAGGAAAGATTTGATTGTTCGTTTGTTTGAATTGAATAGGCTCCGACACTACTGAACCGATTTTGATGAAACTTGGTATGAGGATACATTGATTCATTGGGAGTGTTACAGGATACTTCTTATCCGGATATTCCCAAGGGATCGAGAGTCACGCGGGTAAAACTGCGGTGCGCTGCTAATCATTACATAGTATAAAACAAAGTCGCTTTCCGCTACGCAACGGATTTTAATGCGGTTTTTTTTAATAGACATAGTGTTTCAAGAGGAAGGTTTTATTTGTATAATACATGCATAATATAGGCGTACGAAACCGGAGCGGGTCGCTAGTATAGAATAAATAACAAAGCTTGCTGTTAATATTTAGTAGGTAGGTATTTGGCTATATGCACAAATCTTGCGAAGCCAAAAGGTAATTATACTTATCGAAATTGCATTTGTTGCAATAAAACGAGTAAACCTTGAAATTGTCCTACATGCCAACATTATACGTGGAACGAGTTGGAGATATCAAAAGGAACTAACCGTTAATTCATCCCAATTTGACGACCCAGTTGACATAATGTTCACCATGCTGGACTGCCAAACTCAGGCTTGCGTGTTCGATTCCCGCCTTAGACATGTATTTATGCTTAGATATTTGTCTGTGGTCTGGTTGTTTCTATGTATTATATGTAAGTATATATTTACAGAAGAAAAGTATATAAGTAGTATATCCATTGTCTAGCACCCATAACACAAGTCTAGTTACTTAGCTTGGGGTTAGATGGCGATGTGTGGAATGTCCTGCAATAATCAAAAATATATTTAAAAGCGAAAGTCGTTAAAATTCGTATAACAGTAAAAAAAAATGACCGTATGAGGGACGCAGTTGGTTGAGAGTTCAACGTTATTATTTCGAATAATGTAGCTAATCCAATCTCTTTCTTTACATCCGTTACATTCGGTTTTTATTAAGTGACCCCCTCTCATATTTCAACCGATTTAAAGACATTTCAAAAATACAGCCGGTGAACACCATTAAGTACTTATACCGTGATTTTATTACATTACCATTATCTTTTTAACGTGCGGATTATCCTGAAACTAAAATATGACTGGGAACTTGTGAAGACACTAGCGCCACAGCCAAGTGCACCGTTAACTCGGTGCTAACATTTCACAAGACACGGTCACGCTCTGCGTGGTAGACCTTCCACTTAATACAAGACATTGTTGTTATTGTTATTTTCATATTAAATTGCTTTAGATTTCACACGAATTATTGACTAAAGAGGTAAGTTTTTATAACTGTAGTATTTTATTTTTAAGTTAAAATAACTTTGACAAGGAACGACTAGGAAAATTGTGCATTTAAACAAAAACTTAGGTCCTAAATTGTAAAAATAAAATTATAGCTTGAAAAAGTTTGCTTTGTGTCAGGTTTGTGAATTTTCCCTTATATTAAAAAAATGTCGTTTCTAAGCCCTAACCAATACAAATTTAAGTATAAAAGCATCTGTAGGCCTTTTCGAGAATAAAAAGAACGAAAAAAAACGGTAACACACGATAGAAGTAAAAAATTCTGAAAAAATAAAATAAAAAACTTTTAACTAAATTTTTTTTTAACTTATTTACTAAACGACTATGTACAAAATATTATATGTTCAAGCATATATGCACACACTGTAGCTTCGTCTCGTAACGGTGTCGCGAGTTCAGAGATTTTATCTTATAAATATGCGTACCGCGCTACAAGAAGTTTTTACTTCAAAATACAACAGAAAAATTGACTTAAATGAGACCTATACTGCAGGATAGTCGGAATCTGGGTTAAAACGATATTTACCATGGTCTATATTTTTTTTTAAATAAACAAAATGTACCAAATATCTGTTATCTTATAAACCCACCCTACCGTGACGATTCCATTATCTGCAGCTAAAATCAAGTTAAAATATAACAGTAACGTATATTGACATATACATCAATTAGCTCAATCAATTAGACACATCCGTCAATTAACTCCATTAATCCAGTCGGATTGGTTGGGCAATATATGAGCTGAACTTGGAGATAATTTCGCATCGTTCTGTATCTAATTGTGTTTCCGTAGGTCTGAGTATTTCGAAGTACTTATCTTGTTTGAAATGCTAATCCTATTAATCGCTTTACGTTTGACTGCGATGTAACGAAAGAGATTGAACTGGACTGGTTTGGATGAAAATCGGCATAGTCAATAGTTTCGGGGACAGAGTTTTGATAGTTTTGATCCCGAAGTTGCGCGGATTATAGACTTACGCGGGTAACCACGTGGCGCTGATAGATAGATAAATTCTTTATTGCAAACACCATTTTTAATCACTACATAGTATAAAATAAAGTCACTTTTCGCCGTCCCTATGTCCCTATTTCCCTTTGTATGCTTAGATCTTTAAAACTACGCAACGGATTTTGATGCGTTTTTTTTTAATGGATAGAGTGATTCAAGAGGAAGGTTTATTATATAGCCGTGCGAAGCCGGAGCGGGTCGCTAGTTACTAATAAAAAAAAAACATTCTAAGAGTTACAAAGGGCGGCCTTATCGCTCAAATCGATTTCTTCCAGGCAACCTATATATAACCTATACCTATGGCGCAACTAGTATTAAAATAAATTAAAAATACAATATAATATTAAATTATAATAACTTACGTATTTCACTTATTTCCTTAGCAGTACTTTACTGCTTTCAGACTTATTCGTGTATGAATCGGTAGTCATAAAATAACAAGATGTATCAAATCCAAAATCGGTTTTACTTCGCTTTAATCTGTAAAAAATGTATGGACAATACTAGATTTAATCTATACTTAATATTATAAAGAAGTAAAGTTTGTGTGTATGTATATTTGTTAAATTGTAATCTATAAGTATCTATAAGTACATATCTATATAAATAAAAATCAATTGCTGTTCGTTAGTCTCGCTAAAACTCGAGAATGGCTGAACCGATTTAGATGATTTCGGTTTTGATATGTTTGTCGTAGTCCAGGGAAGGTTTAAACGGTGAGAAACATGGGACTTACGCAGGTGAAACCGCGGGGCGCAGCTAGTAGGTAATAAATCTGTAGACATAAAAAAATCTGTAATTGTAAAATATCCAGAAAAAAAATACACAGGTCGTCTTAGAATCGTTAGCTGAACACGATAGGGTAGTTTTTAGAATTTTTGTTTGTCTGTTTGTCTGTTTGTTTGAACCAGGTAATCTCATAAACTAGAGAACAGATTTCAACGAGGTCCACACCAATATGTTCAGAAAATACCAGATTAACATTTAGGGTATTTTTCAATTCAACTTTAATACAATAATTATGATAAATGATAAAAAAACATTTGAAAAATGTAAAATCGAAATATTTTTCCGTGTAAAACGTAATCAAACGTCAAAAAGGAACAGTACGCTTAGCACTACTTTGTTACGTATTCGATCAAACATACTATATTGAATATTTACTATGAAACTTCCTTAAAATCAACTGACTAGATCCACCCGTCTCTGAGAATATCGGTAGTGACACACCGACAGACAGACAGACAAGAGAGTGACCTTATAAGGGTTCCTTATTTTCGAGTGCTTCAACAAGTCATACTAGGCGTACAGGTACATGCCTCCGCTCAAGATGACAGTTGTCATAAAACCAAATAGTTTGCATATATCTACTACCTACGTGAAACTGAAAATGAGGTTGGTACAAAGAGGTACTACTACATAAAATTACGGATCTCCTATAGCGAAGACCTCCTCGATGTTACACTTATATCGCGCTCAACTAATTTATTTAAATAGTTTGAATTATGAGTTCAAGTCGCGGACACCTTAGAAAATAAAAACAAAATAAAAAAACCGGCCAAGTGCGAGTCGTACTCGCGCGCCGAGGGTTCCGTACATTAGTTTTTATACACCTTGATTTTTATACACATAATAGGGACCATAGACTTCAGTAATTTCAACTTGCTAAGTCCAACCGTTCCTGAGATAATCGGTAGTGACACACGGACAGACAGACAGAGAGACAAGAAAGTGATATTATAAGGGTTCCTTTGTTACCTTTTGAGGTACGAAACCCTAAAAAGAATTTTCCAAATCGTTTCAAGCGTTTTCGAGTAAGTAATCGGCGAAAATTATACATAAAAAAATATACGCGACGAATTGAGAACCTCCTCCTTTTTTGAAGTTTTTGAAGTGAATAATAGATAAGGTATGTTTGTAAAAATCAATTTTTAGGGTTCCGTAGCCAAATGGCAAAAAACGGAACCCTTATAGATTCGTCATGTCTGTCTGTCTGCCGTATGTCACAGCTATTTTTTTATTTTGTTTTCCCCAAAATTACGTAGCTAGCTACCTAATTAAGAAAATCTGGGAAATTTGGTCTAGAATTCAGAAAATTGCAAAAAGGGTCCGGACATTCAGTATGGGAGCGTGGCAGTGTTATGTTTTTTGCGCTGTGATTTTAGACCCGATGGATAAATAATGCCCTTACGCTTTATAGGTTTTTGTATGAGGGCATTTTTTGTTCATTTAGGTGGGTATGGGTCTCAAAGTGACCGCACACTTTTGAAAAATCATAGGACATCATTTTTCTTTAAATATTCTATTTCCCAGACGCTTTAGTAGTTGGTGGTTGGCTTAGAGGTTTTAGATGGGAACCACCCTTTTGGCATAAACAAAATGTCCTTTTGTAGTTTGGCATAAACGTTTTAGCATAATAAAATAACCCTAGGCATACCGTAATTTTACACAATTATTATTGGCATAAAGTCACCGCGCACTTTTGGAAAATCATGGAACATCACGTTTCTTCAAAAACCCTGTATTCTTTAGAAGTTTGGTGTGAAGGCCCTATTTGTTTTCTTCGATGTCCTCTATCGATAGGTATAGGTCTCTAAGGGCATCGTGCACTTTTGTAAAAATATGGATAGAGGGACAACGGTTAGTTAATAATTCTTTTTTACTTTCATTTACAAGAAAACCAAAGATGAGATGATGAGGAAGACAAAGATGTTGAAAGTTTTGTGCTAATATGAATTGAACTTAGTTTTAGCTTATTATATTGTTGTGTATTATGTTCCATTTGAGTGAAATAAATAAATATAAATATTACTTACCTACATAAGTGCCTTTGCCAAATCAATCAAAAAATATAGCTTAACAACAATGTATCTATTTTGTTATTATAACTTACACCGAACGTTAAATAGTATCTATGCGGGAAAATGCTAGGCATTCTATATAAACCAAAACCACATCGCGAACGAAGTCGCGGGCAACAGCTAGTCGGTTAATAAAATAGAGATTATTTAAATGTTGCTTTGAGTGGTTCTAAGTGCACTACAGCTCGATGGTTAAATTAAAGGCCGGAAAGTACATACATGTCCGTGATTTTCTCTAAAATTACCGGAAGGATTTAAATCGTTATCATTGAAAGGTTCAAATTCTGAGACATCCTTTTAAATAGAGACTCTAACTAAAGAAGGATATTTTCTCAAAAAACATTTCCAAAAGTAGAGCCAAGGTCATTGATAATTATCTTCCGCCCTGCACATAACGAATGTAACATTAGAATAAACCAGTTTATTATATCAACAAATTATGTACAAACCAAAGACATTCAGGAGGTATAGAGGGAATAAATGCTTTAACCCGCTACTTCATCCACGTAGGGTTTGAAATTATCCAAAATTAATTCTTTGCGGATGATTTCAGGAAAAATCAACACAAAAAGATTTTTTCAATTCGAACCATTAGTTCCTGAGATAAGCGCGTTCAACCAAACAAACTCTTCAGCTTTATGATATTATAGTATTGATGACATGACTGTAATGAGTAAGGGTCAATTCACACGTACCACAACCACACCACAGCCACAACCACACCACAACGACGCGATGTGCTCGGCCGTATATTTTGTATTGAAAATGAATATTGCAATTCACACGTACCACATTTTGCCGTTGTTATCGACCTCCTGTGTAATACGACCACATCGCAACCACATCGCGACGGCAACGCCAACACCACCGGCGGCGACACCGCGGCCACATCGACATTATGTCGATGTGGTTGCCACAACGCAACTGCAAAAAGCCGCTGCGACACTATTCACACGTAACCACAGCTCGACCACATTTTGTCGCTGCGACGTGGTGTGGTTGTGGTACGTGTGAATTGACCCTAAAATTGCGTTTATTTGTTTTGCGTTAAAACCTGACGACTCAAAAGCTATACAGCTGATGCCATGAAAAACTCTGTAAAATCGATACGATAATGCGATAAACGCTGTAAAAATATCGACAAAGCACATGAGTAGAGATGACAAAGTACGAGGGAAAATGCCGGTCCGATGACGTTCGTAGTCTACCAACCTATGCTAGTTTGACATCTTTGATAGCTCTAAGAAAACAGTTTAGATGGTCTCTATTCCACTATAAATTAATTATCTTTGGTAGAACATAATCTTGTAACTTTCAAGCCCCCGCCAATCGACCTTTCGCGCCAATCTGTGCATTTCACTCGGCCCGGCAAAACGTGCGCTCCAATTTACGCCATATTAAATTAAAACGCGCGAAAATCGAGTCTATTTAAATCCTTGTTTTTAATCAATTGACATACTTTTATTTAAAATAGAGCAGTCATTTTTATGATTACACTTTCTATATTACTCTTCTAATTGTATTTATTAAAAATTAGAACTATATTTTTTTAATGTAACCTTTATAACTCTTAGTTTTTTATTTGGCATGAAAAGCTTGCCCATTCAGCCAATAGTGTTGAGTGTTGTTTATAATTCGCTCTTACAAGTGCTGTTTAAATATCAATAAAAGAGTGTGGTAATAAGTTTGGAAATCGTGATTTTTGTGTGTTGTGACATTTTTGCTTCGACCTGGCGAAGTTTGAGGTGGGTTTTAAGTTTTTAGTTTATTTATTTACTAGGTGCTCCTGCGGTTTCCCTCGCGTAAGTCCGGAAATCAACTAATTAGTCAATGGTTTAGGTGTAAAAATTTAACAGAAAGGCAAACAAACAAACAGACGGATAAACAGACAAATTATATAATTATCGGGTGTTTGGCAGTCCGGCATGGTGACCATTGTGCCAACTGGGTCGTCGAACATAATAATATGTATTCTGTGATATAAACCTAAATAACGATACTAAAACAAAAGGTAGGTACTTTAATTTATAAAGGTACTATAGTTTACGTAACATTGTTTTGTATATTTATATACCTATCCATTATAAACTAACAATTACTATAGATGTAACAATATTAGATAATCAATGCCTAACCTAACCTAAGCCACTATTATTAATTATAGAAACAACAATAAAAAGTCTTAGTACAGTCGTAACAAGGTATTTATTACACCTAGATGGAAAGTGTTGTGTAGTTCATGCCGCATGGCGTGAAGAGGTGAGGTAGCATAGACAATGGCTACCTCATCTATTCTTCAAAAACTACCCGACCGATTTTATAAATTCCGACACCATTTTGTAGGTCTTGCCCTACTGTGTCTTCTGACATCTCTCCGATCAAAGTGTATATTTCGAACAGCCTACGGCCATGTCGTACACTTTCTCGAATTTACGGCCTACTTCAACGAACTGAAAGATAAATAAATAAATAAATATTGCTGGACATTCCACACATCGCCATCTAGCCCCAAGCTAAGTAACTAGACTTGTGTTATGGGTGCTAGACAACGGATATACTACTTATATACTTTTCTTTTGTAAATATGTACTTATAATACATAGAAACAACCAGACCACAGACAAATATCTAAGCATAAATACATGTCTGAGGCGGCAATCGAACCCGCAACCCTGTGGTTGGCAGTCCGGCATGGTGACCATTGTGCCAACTGGGTCGTCAAAATAAAAGATATTTTCAATGTCAAAAATGTGCTTTCGCGAGCCCCTCCGTGCTTCGTAAGGCACGTTAAACCTTTGGTCTTGGTTGCTACCTCTATTAGCAGTCGTTAGATCAAGTTAGAGGCCTTAAGGCGATCTGACAATAGATGAGTGATACACTCAAGGACGTAATATATAGCACGCTTTTCAGCTCAAAGAACTCAGTCCTGTAGTACGTATAATATATTAAGTCCATGGACACACTAGTAGGTATAATATATAAAGTCCATGGACACACTATACGAGAAGAAGAAGATATCAAAAACTTACAAAATGTATATTTTTGACCCCCTTTGAATATCGATCGAGCGATTCGGAACTTGTCAAAAATGGATTTCAAAATATTTACGCACCTACAAATTGAACTTAACCTACTTCTACGCAGGTATTTAATTAATACAGCTTTCAATATTACAAAATCCTTAAAAAATACATCCTTGGATTCCTAATTGGCATATTTTACAACGAATCCATACTTCAAATACCTGATACTTAGTCGCCGTTAAATTTAATTTGAATATTTAATACGTTTTTAATAGTTCTGCGCCGACTACTGGCGCTATTCGACGACCCAGTTGGCACAATGGTCACCATTCCGGACTGCCAAACACAGGGTTGCGGGTTCGATTCCCGCCTCAGACATGTATTTATGCTTAGATATTTGTCTGTGGGCATAGAAACTATGTAATAAAAGTACTTATATATTTACAAAAGAAATGTATATAAGTAGTATATCCGTTGTCTAGCACACATAACACAAGTGTAGTTACTTAGCTTGGGGCTAGATGGCGATGTGTGGAATGTCCTGCAATATTTATTTATTGTCGCCGGCAGTCGGCGCAGTCAGTGTGTACTGCGCCGTTATGCGCTTGTAAGTTGTTTTCCAGCTTTCTTTTGCCTTTTGGAGTCGGTGCAGCTGCAGTGTGTGAACACAAAGTAGCAGTTCTTCAATTCACTTCAAAGTGATCTAATGCGATGCAATTATCAACTTTTAACATTTTTTGGGGTATATTTCTTAAACTTGTCCCACGTGGGACGTAGGTATATGGGAAGAATTCAAAATATCCTACTAATATTATAAATGTGAAAGTTTGTGTGTATGTGTGTATGTGTGTGTGTATGTTTGTTACTCCTTCACGCAAAAACTACTGGACCGATTGCGTTGAAACTCGGTATTTAGATAGCTGAGTACCTGGATTAACACATAGGCTACTTTTTATCCCGATATTCCCACGGGATCGGGACTTACGGGATTATTCTTTCACACAAAAAACTTCTGGACCTAATGCGTTGAAACTCGGTATGTAGATAGCCAAAGACCTGGATTAACACATAGGCTAATTTTTAATCCCGATATTCCTACGGGATCGGGACTTACGGGATTACTCCTTTACGCAAAAACTACTGAACAGATTGCGGTGAAAATCAGTAAGTAGATAGCTGGAGACCTGAATTAACACAAAGGCTACTTTTTTCCCGATATTCCCACGGGATCTGGACTTACGGGATCAGGACTCAAAATATATTTTAAAAGGTTGTAGTTGGGCGGAGGCGGAGAGAGTGATGAAGGGGAGAAGGGTAAGAAAAATAAAAAGGGGGAGCACAGGAAAGGGGGAGGATAGGAAAGAGGAAGAGGATGTAAGAGGGAAGAGACGAAATTGGGAGAAGAGGAAAGGGGGAGGAGAGGAAAGGGGAAGACAGGAAAGAGAAAGGGTATGAAAGAGGGAGGGGACGAAATGGGGAGAAGAGGAAAGGAGGAGGAAAGGAAAGGGGGAGGAGAGGAAAAGCGGAGAAGAGGAAAGGGGGAGGGGACCTAACCTAACCTTCTCCATCCGTGACGGTAATTTGTCAAAAAAACATTTCGAGCCTATCTGGACTCCTAGAAATGTAAGCGCTCGCTTCGCTCGCACGTGTTTGCTACTCATTCTGCGACGGTTCTGTGTCAGAAAAGCATTCTGGGTCTGTCTGGACTCCTTAAAATATAACCGTTCACTTCGCTCGCACGTGTTTGCTACTCCATCCGCGACGGTTTCGTGTCAGAAAAGCATTCTGGGTCTGTCTGGACTCCTTAAAATATAACCGCTCACTTCGCTCGCACGTGTTTGCTACTCCATCCGCGACGGTTCCATGTCAGAAAAGAATTCTGGGTCTGTCTGGACTCCTAAAAATCTAACCGCTCGCTTCGCTCGCACGTGTTTGCTACTCATTCCGCGACGGTTTCGTGTCAGAAAAGCATTCTGGGTCTGTCTGGACTCCTAAAACATAATAACTATTATAAATACATGTGCTAATTCAGTTCTGGTTTAATAAAGTTAAAAAACCATGTTTGGAACTAATTTTGTGTGTCAATTAATTTTATTAAATGAGCGAACAAAGTTAAAATAATTAATAGTTACATAATATATGATTTAATGATGTGACGACTACCTGCGGCGCGATGGGCAAACACTCGCCTTCGACGCTAAAGATCATGGGTTCGACTGCTGCCACTGAATAAATATTTTTATGACGATTACGAATTTCTGAAAAGTATATTGACGACCCAGTTGGCACAATGGTCACCATGCCGGATTGCAAACACAGGGTTTATGCTATTTATGCTTACCTAGATATTTATCTGTGGTCTGGTTGTCTCTATGTATTATAAGTATACTAGCGACCCGCCCCGGCTTCGCACGGCTGTATTATGCATGTATTATATCTAAAAACCTTCCTCTTTAATCACTCTATCTATTAAAAAAAATCGCATCAAAATCCGTTGCGTAGTTTTAAAGATCTAAGCATACAAAGGGATATAGGGACGGCGAAAATGATTTTATTTTATACTATGTAGTGATATTTACAGAAGAAAAGTATAATGGGTAATATTTTTGTTGTCTAACACCCATAACACAAGTCTAGTTACTTAGCTTGAGGCTAGATGGCGATGTGTGGAATGTCCCGCAATAAGTTTTATTTATTTATATTCACTTATTATTAGGCAAAGTATCCGTTATCTGGCACCCTTATTACTTACCCTTAAAGTAAGGGTAAGTAATAACACCCTTATTACTTACCCTTACTTTACTTTAACTTTACTTTGTGTTTATCGTGTTCTGTTTCTTTCTGTGTTGTACAAATAAAGTTATCTATCTATCTATCCTAATACAAGCCTTATTAACTTAGTTTGGAACTAAATGGCGCCGTGTACGATGCCCAACAATATTTATTTATTGTGCAACTTAAAATAATAACAAAGATGAGAAATATAACATTGAAATGAAGCAATAGCTGTACGAACTTGACATTGGTTTGTTTGCAAAGCTTCATCGGAATTAGTTGAGCCATTCTGTTTTGACCTCTACACTTGGCTACACCGACGCGGTTTCCTAACACGGATCTATATTGCCGATTAGTTTTAGATTATTATAGTTATTTAAAACAGGATAATACTTAAAAAAAAATTATGGTGCTTGAAACAACACCATAATAACAAAAATTCTAATTCTTACTTACACTATTAAGGTTAAAAAGAATAATTCTTACTTACACTTAAACAGGTCGTTTAATAGTACATGTGTGCTCTATTATAATAAATTACCTAAAGATGTATATGACATGTCCATTAACAAATTCAAAACTTTTATAAAGCATAGATTGTGCAGTAAGGCATACCTACTATGATACTTCGTCTTACCTTAATGATAAGAACCCATGGACGTGACTTTAGTTGCTCCATTTCAAATAATACTTTCAAATATTTGTAATATTGACCATTGTGAGCGTGATCACATGAAAAAAAAAACCCCATGAGTTTCTTGTGCCTTCTTCTAATTGGTGGGCGCGTTCCGAAGACACACATCCTAACTTAGTTTTTAAGACGTTTTTATGTGGTCTGTTATACTTTTAAGGTATTATGCATCCAAAGAAATAAAGTTTTTTGACTTTTGACTAGGTTAGGTTTTTCATACATAGAACAAAACAATGAAGTCTATAAATATTATTAGTAATGTCCCAACGTGGGTCATTGGTAGGTATGTGGAACGAGTTTAAGTTTTGCTCTAAACAAAAATTGCAGGACATTGTACATAGTGCTATCTAGTCCCAAGCTAAGCAACTAGGCCTGTCTTATGGTATCCATATTCGTAATAACGGATATAATGCCTTTTAGAAATAGCCAGACCAGAAATAAATATCTTAACATAAATATATGTTTGAGGTGGAAATCGAACCCACAACTTTCTGCGTCGCAGGTAGATTGCACCACAGAGGACTTCAAATAATGAAAATCTCACTTCTGATAATAATTAAGATGTAATAAAGGAAAAATCCTTTAATTAACTCATCAAACAGACAAAGTTAGTCTCAGCTACTGAAATCTTAAATTTTGATACCTAATTAGTGATTTTTGCTATCAAAAGTATCTTATTTTCTGATACTCAGACCGACTTGTTAACACAAGTATATGTCCGAGGTGGGAATCGAACCAGTTCCACTCCTAGGCGGTTTATAACCCGACAAACTAGTAAACATTAAGATAAACGTGTAGATTCGGCTGCTCTTGCGCCACCTCTACCACTTTCAACATTACACCTTGACATCGGCGCAGGCGTCGTCGGCCGTCGTCGAGAGTCGTTGAGATCTTGTTGATTTTACTTATTGTAAGCTTATTATTACTACGGTAAATGTCAAAAATCATCCTTCACTATGTGACGAATATCATTATTAATGTTTTGGGTATAAAGGAGCCGATTGCGTAGGATATTTGTGAGAGATTTAACTGCGCAATTTTATTTCGATCAATTTATTATTTTCTAAGATATTCCCACGAGATTAGGAGTTCTATGAACGACACTGAGGGCCCATCAGTTAGTTACTTGTATGTGCTCTATTATATCTATGTACAATAAGGCAACCAAAGTACATACCTACTGTAGAGTTGAAAATTGATATTATTAGAATCTTTTGAACTCTAATAGGACTTTAGGGTCCTCTTTTAGTTTAATTTTGACATCAGGACTTTAAAACTTATTCTATTAATAACAATTTTACAACTCTACGGTGGGTCTGTAATTACGTGGCCGACTGTACAATAATTAGAGTAAAGTAGGTACATTACTTATTAGTTAAAATTTGAAAATTAATATTTTTAGTTTGGTTGTACCGAACAAAGTATGTGAGTTAACTGAGTTAATTAAAGAATATTAAGTACGTTGCATTGGTACATTCAGATTTGATTTTTATTTTGATGCCAAGTGAAAAAGTGGCGTCGGCCTTGCCTTTGTTATTACTAAACTTGATGTGAATTAAATAAAATCTCGCTAGTACTTAACCCTTGGATTCGTCTCATATAGTACCAACGGTCCACGTGGGGCGAGTTCGAGGGAAATCATATAAAAATAAAATAAAAAAAAACAGCGCACTCCGGGAGTGCAGGCAGAAGTGAAAACAATAAACTTGTTATTTCTCATGGAATATTTCTTGAAACGATCTGCTACTGCCATCTATTAGCACTCACTTAAACAAATACAGTTTATTTTTTATTCGCTAGATGGCAGTAAAAAATTTAAATCAGCGCCATCTACATTCGAATAGCGGTCTTTCTGGAAACTAAGTTTCTCAATTTGTGTAATAGATGGCAGTATAAGTTAAACAAAAAGACTAACACAAATAAAATCTCATCTGTCGCGTCAAAATCTGTCGCGAGATCGGTTGAAAATGCTCACCCACAAAAGTGCCCAACGCGCCATAAGAAGTTTTCACTTCAAAAAAAAACCTTAGGTTAACTTTACTACCGATAGTTCTAGACTACCCAACAAGCCTACCTATCAATTACCCCGGCAATACCTCAAAATTTCGCAAAACTTTCATGCCTCAATGGAGAATGGCCACTATGGCTTGACTGCATCACTCAGGCCCTAAGTACATGCTAACTATAGTTTAGGCAACATTGTTTACTGCAGTGCATGATGGAGTAGGTGACCTGCGACATTTCATGCGACAATCGATAAATTTAGACGTTAAATTTTTAGTTACAAAAAGGTATAAATAAGTAGATTCAGAATACATCTTAATTACTAAAAACTAGGGATAAATTTTAACACCCCTTTCACTATAAATAACTGCTAAGTTTTTGTAATCTTGTCTGGACTCTCAAGGTACAGGATATATTCCTTGTTCGAACTTTCGTACCACTTTTTGCTTAATAATCTATTATTTATTCATGTTTTACCATTTTACCTTTTACAGTGTCGAATATCCAAAAATCCGTTCTTTGTGCTCCCTGAACGCCCTAAAAGTCTCTTCAAAGTTTGAATTAGATTTGGAGCTCTTGTTGTTTCCGATATTCCCACCGGATCGTGAGTTACGCGGGTGACATCGCGGAGCGCTGCTAGTTAGGTCGCACCCGCTAGCTCCAATGTGCGTTGCACTTGCAAGAGATGATTGTGACACAACTATCTATACTATACGGTAGTCTTGTTGTTAACAAAAAACATTATATATTATCATCTGAGTAGTGATTTTATCATATTCGGTCAAGTATTATGTCGAAAGTTGATGCTACGAGTTTACTTGGTGGTCCCACCTTGACGATTGCACGCGTATTTTGTAATTTTATTGTTAAGTAAGTATTTATGTAGATATTATACCTACATTACTTTCGTCAGCCTAAGGAAATATGGATGGACTGTATGAGACGAGACATGAGAGAGATGGATGTGAACGATCACTCGTTCACTCGCGACTTGAAGACTCACAACATTGTACACGTCAGGAAAAACAGACGCAGGCAACCGATTCTATTCCCTTGTGGAAAATATGAGGAATGATGAAACAAAACGCTTAATGCGGAGGTTTGGGATTTCCACACCTATTTTTTTTTTAATTTAATTTTCTAAACCTGAAAGAATTATCCTAAATATCTAAGTAAGTATCTCAAAAATAAGTGTTCCGTTAGACTGCGGTCACCGGGTTATGTTAGTGTCGCAACTCACTACACCGTTTAATTTATTACATTAATTAAGTAATTTCTCACTTTACTTTATTATTTTACGTGTCTTTCAGCCTCATTCCACTAGGATCCACGAACGAGGCTCCACCAGTGGATCTGTGGATTTTTTTTTCCTCGTCAATCCACCGTTTTAGAGCAAAAAGTGGATCTTCATTTAGATTTATATTATTTAATAGCTACTGCTTTTCACTGAGTTCGCGTAGGGGTATTCCAAAATATTTTCTTACCAGTTGCAAACGTTAAAACAGCTATGCCTTTTAGTCAGATCCGTTTGTTTGTGCTATGCGTTGATTTATCAGTCAGACACTATAGTCAGTCAGGCCTTTGAATTTTAATTTTACAAAATAAAAGCCAAGGTTTCTTATTCATCGTACTAAATGTCTTCGAATGGAACTTTAATCATCAATAATTACTATACTAACCTTTAATGTTGATTATTATTATTGATCAAATACCACTAGAACCAAGCTGATGTGTAATTGGGCTTAAAAGTGGCTAAGTGCGAGTCGGGCTCGAGCACCGAGAGGGTTCCTCGAGGGAAAGACCTATGGTTGAATTGAATTGAAATAAACGATTTATTATTTATTATTATAAAATTAGTTGGTTAGTTTGGGGCTAGATGGCACTGAGTGAAATGTTCTATGAATATTTATTTATGCAAATTATTTCCAACTAAAATCCGGGATAGGTGAAACCGCAGTGTGCAGCTAGTGGTTCATACACCCGTTTCAAACTCTTTAAATAACTGATTGATTGTTTTTCTAAGAATCAAATTCGATTGGTATATATAAACATTTGGACAATTACCTACCTTGACCCTGACATATTGTGACATATCGAGGTTAAATATTAATTCTAACATTTAAGTACTTAATGAATTTTTTACCGACATCGAAAAAAAGGAGATCTTTATTTGTTACGTAGAATATACAGGGTGTTGGGTAGATGGTAGGTTTATTAACCATGTGATACGGGGGGCCTCCTACCTGCTGACCCTTATTTGGTTGGGATCCGACTCCTGGCTGCGGAACTATGCCATGTTGATATTTTTTCCAAGAGAATAATACTCAATCTAAAAAAAAAAAAACCAAAAACACGTGTAGATTTTTTTTAAGATTTCCAGAATCTGGTACTCAAAGTCAAATATAATAAAAACGCATAGAATTTTGGATATCTGAATAAGGATGTTGTCTTCATCCAAAAAATTGTGATCATTCGAAGCACCATAGAAACTAAAAAAAAAATTGGTATTTCTTGCATTTTACGCTGAAAAATGAAACAATAGACAATCGGGAACTCCTAATTGAATTAAACACTTCTTCAGTTCAAGTCCTTCCTGGTGGTATACCAAATGACTGCAACTCCTTACATTTCCTTAACATATTCGGGCAAATATAAAGTAGCTTTTTAGAATAACCATCACTATGAGATATTATTTACTATAAGTTTCGGGCTGTTTTCAAAACAAGTGTTATGTGCCCGTTCCTAAAGTGTTAACATGACACTTCTGGCCTACGTAACTTCCAAAAGTCGTAAAACAAAACCTATTGCCTACACGTCTAAAATAACCCCCTTTCGCATTACAATACCTTCGTTAGAACACATTGCATATTCGTACTTCGTTCTAAATTTTCCAAAAATCTTAACCTGATTATCAACAAAAGAATGACATAACGTGAGGCATCCATGTGATGCCAGAACGCGGAAACATGGAGACAGGTGCAAGTCAAGTTATGTAACCTCCTTGCTCAGGTACCAAACTCTATTGTGCTCTGACATGACAGCCGAGACACTGGCCTAAATATTTAGGTAAGGAATTAGGTAAATTCTAAAGAGGTTTATCGAGCCAAATGTTCGGTATCAGAACAAATTTGAAAAAAGAGGTTTATGTTTCAAATATAGGTTATTATGTTAGATTGTTGTTTCAACCATCTAACCTAAAAACCCAACCTATAAGTATTTAAACCTTGGTTTAACGAAAATAAATTAGAATTGTAAAACCTCCTACAGCAAAATCGTAAGTTAGGCTGCATCCCTGAAACTTATTGATTCAAGTTAATAATCAATCTGTCGGCTACTAAGGGTTTAATTAACTGACATTTATTTGACGGGTTTGATAAAGAAAAAAAAAATTAACCCCCAGTAATCGATAGATATAGTTAATTGGTTTTGACCAATAGGTTGTTCCAGGGATAGACTTCCTTATATCTTACAAATTCAAATAAAAATTAGATTAGTTTTCGCAAGAAACCAATCTTTTGACCGATTATAAACACTTTTACACAAGAGATTGGAAAACTTATCATTATCACCAACTTAAGCAAGCAATAATCAATTAGTACAATGAACCGACAAACGTTACCTCACTTATTAATGAAGTAAGGAAGGGTATTACTTAATACTCCGCCTATAAACATCGTAGCAAGTCGCCGGCGGAAGCTAGTTTAATAAGTTACCTAAACAATTATTATAAGTGAATCAGTTATGCAAAATGTTACAAATATCCGACAGGATTTTGTTGGGCGACTAATAGCATACTATAGACTAAATGATCGGCCGACTTGTCAATGATTGTGGCCAGAACTACGGCGAATATTCGTGTCGGGTTATCGCGATCAAATTTTTTCGGTCGAACGAATCGCTCTTTTCTTATATCCCTTTCTACATTTCGTTCGATCATTTGCTGTTCTCATCCAAGATGCGAGCTTCCCTATACGCCGCAGGTCTTACTCCACACAGTCCTTCATCAGTGATTCGTTGGTCAGCCCCTAGGACGATCCTCGTATCCACGAAGTATCGGTAAAACATCGCGAAGTGTGTTCGTCCAAATACTTCTGGCCAGACGACGAAGCTTCGCCGAAGCTTGTAGATCTGGCCGCATCAAGGTTATCGATTTGTCATACTTACGATTGGACGATTTCAAGCATCTTGTCTGCGTTCAGCCTTACAAAGTGTGAAATAATTTGATAATTAATTTGTAGAAAAACTACCTATTAAAATTAGTGCGAGGTTGTAATACAATGTTTTTCCCTGGATATCATAATAAATATTTTGCAATGCTTAAAACTTAAAGTTTTAGAGCACACCTACCATTTCAGCTATACCTAATCTGTACTTGCCCCATCTATTTTTAGGTAATATATAGGTATTACACACCCCCCGTATCTATCGTAAAAAATTATACATGCCTACTATTCATAACTAAAATTTACATGTCTTTGATTAAGTTACAGATGGAACAACCAAAATGTACCACCGGGTGAGAAAAAAAATGACAAGTCTTATCTATATTAGTGCCATAATATTAGTAGCCTACCCACCACCCACCAGCTCCGCACCAAAGTCATTAGAAACCACAATAGCTACCACCATTGAAGATGACGTTTTCGACAACCAAATCGTCGACTTTGACGAAGAATACACCATTAAATTCAATAAGAAATACGGCATGGTACCATGGCATGCTAGTGACTTCAAAAACTCACACAAATATAATATTTATAATAACAATAATGTTAAGAACGAAGTTGATGGCAAAGTTAATGTCACAGAAGACAGAGATGAAGTTATAAGTACAATTAATAACACGGAAGAAGTTACAACAGAAGATTATAGTGTTATACCATTAGAATTAATAAGTACAACTGAAGATGCATTAGTTAGTATAGTAGAAAGTACAACTGAACAAGACTTGACTGTCATACCTTTAGCTACAACTAAGAAAACTTTAGCTACAACTAAGAAAACCTTAGCTATCACTAATACTGAAAATGAAACTGAATTCGACACAACAACGGAAAGTATAGACACGACTACAGATAGTGTAAGAACTTCAACGATCACCCCTGATATTAATACTCCAGATTCATTTCTAAAAGAAAATACTAAAATACCTATACTAGAAGAAGTAACAAATACTCAAGAAAACGATACAATATACATTAGAAATACAAAACCAGAAGACTATAAAACAAATACTCAAGAAAAACAAACACATGTCCAAGAGAGTAAAGAAGAAGATGTACCAATATTTACAGAATTGGACACAGAAGATGATCATAACATTCCGGAAGATTACTACGATTCCAAAGACATGGTTCCAACTACTGCTCCTAAAACTGATGCAATTTCAGTATTGTTTGGTTTAGCTGGAAGCGTGGTGGAGAGCGTGGTAGAATCTGTGGCTGAGAAGGTGGTTCCGAAGGGTATTTATGATCTGTTTAAGAGGATCCAGAGGCAGAATGAGGCATCGGAAGCGGAACGGTTGAGAAGTCGAGAAGAGAATGGAGGACTTGGTAAGTACGCATTAGGATTATGAAACTGAATTCCAAATCTTAAACTTTGAAAATATCGAATAATCTAAAAAGAAGACGAAGAAGATATTATGAGAATATTGGTACATAAGGCAGAAATGGAATCCGTTGATTTTGCAAATGTATTTATTAATTATTATAACGAAATTACAGCATCCTCAGAATCCATCCAGCATCCAGTAGAATTATCTCCTTTTATCGATAATGTTGTAAGATGTCAAATTCTTGAATCAAATATTTTTAAATTTATGTTTTAAGGATTTTATCTCATAATTCCAGGTCAATTTGGCCGTGGTATCTTGAAGACGATCTCCACCGGACTGAGCAAACCAATCAGCCAGCTCATGACCACGGCCAAGGAAGCTGGCTCTCTGGACACGGACCGAGGGTTCGTGGCAAGTGTAGCGTCAGGCGTCACCAGCGTGGCCAATGTTGCCAACTCTGTTGTTGATGCATTTAAGGATAAGGTTCAAGCTATTTATCCAGGTCAGTCAGATTTCATCTGCAGTCTCTAAAATGATGGCCTGAGAGCAATATTGTTCCTTAGAGATAGGTAAATAGGCTGCTTTCTCTATCGGCCAATAGCCCGAATCGTTCAATTTTATATCAAGTATCAAAATTCTCTACCTTTCAGGCACGGTATGGTGTGGTGACGGTCACTCGGCCAACGCGCGCTCCTCATCCGACCTCGGGTTGTTCTTCTTTACGGACACCTGCTGCCGCCAGCACGACGCCTGCAAGATCTACATCAAGTCAGGAGACTCCAAATACGGGCTGAATAACACTGGCCTGTTTACCAGGTTAGCAGACTTTGCAGATTTTTGTCATGAATTCTGTTTGTGAGCCAATAACATTGTTCTTTCGGTGCAGAAACCTGTAGCTTGATGGGACCAGACGTATTCACCTGAGGTTATTTTCTCTCTCGGTCGACTAAGCTGAATGGCGGTATAGATTCTGGACAATCCTACTCCATATAATACAATCGCGATAATAAAATTGCCTTTGAATTCTATCTGACCAATATTGTGACACAGCTACGGGTTGTCCTACGTATTGAGCATTGGGGCACAGTGAATTGTGTCATTGGAGAGGGTGGATTCATCGATTGTGTCACGGACTCAGCGCTTCTCCGAAGTAAAACCCCAGGGGCTAATATTTTATATCTTGTTTACAAAAGGTCAATACAATGATCATAGTATTTCCTACTTCAAGTTATCTGCATTCCGATTACTTCATGAATCTTGTAGTTACTTAATAGTAAAGTAGCCACTCTTGGTAGGTGCGTTCTATGAAGGGTTGTTACGTAAACTCTGCCTGCCTACATAGTTTGACCACCTGCCGCCGGCTTTCAATAATAGTACTAACTTATAGATAAAGTTACCTACACGTTTATACAGGCTAGCTTAGATAACTCTTGCGCAAGATCAATAGCCGTGGTAATTGTGTCCGTAGGTATCGAACCGTAGCGCAGCGCGGAGTACTAACCAACCAGATCAGATTATTAACTTGATTAAAATATAACTATACGTAGTTTTAGAAGTGTAAGTGAAATGAATGAAATACGGCTAGTTAGTTCAGGCCAAGAGGATTTTCTATTCGTATATGAGCAGGATCGGTCGGGGGCGTTACGGATATATGTTAGGGGTTGAACAGGGAGGGATGTAACTTGATAAGAAGGAGATGATAAGACAAGCAAAGCAAGAGTCAACTATGTTTTTGTCACCACTTTCCAGGTCGCACTGCAGCTGTGACAGTAAGTTCCGCGAGTGCCTCCGACGGACCAACTCTCTAGTCTCGGCTCAGATTGGGCTGACGTACTTCAACGTGCTCGGGCCGCAGTGCTTCCGACGGGCTCATCCCATCGTCAGATGCGTGAAACGGACCAGGTACGTACCAAAGCAGTCAGATACTCTGACCTTCAAAGCTCATGCTGGGGCAGCGTCGGTCGTCCAAAAAGACCAGTGTGTGGAGAGACGTTGAAGAGTCATAGAGTCGTAGGGTTTGCAGTATTCGTTAAATTTTACTATTCGAATAAAATGAATAGTTCTAGTGCTAAATATTCGAATAAGTATCCGGATATTCTATATTCGGAATATTTTACAAAGATACCTGAAAAACGCTTCCAAGGGGTAGTTTTTTCCTAAAAAACTAAAACCACTTCCAAGGTAAGTGTTGTAGTGAATTTAATGAAGATCATGTTGCTCAGTGACAGTTTGGTTATAACTTGAACCGTTTTCATACAAATGCAAAAAACTCTAATTTGCGCTCACGAAAGGGCAAACATTCGTAATACGACTTGTTTCTACTTCTATATCTTTATTATTCTATGTAAAAGCTACCTGCATGGCAAGTTTCATGCTTTCAGTCAGATGGCACCGTAAAAGAGCTAAGAAAACGGACTATTAGTAACTATTCGAATATTCGGATAATTTAAATGAATTATTCGAATTTGAAATTTGACCGGATATTCGAATATTCGAATTGCAAACCATAGTCATATGCAGTGGTGCTGTAGAAAAGATAGAATTAAAAAAAGTACTTGCCATCAATTGAAACAATTTTGAGGAAAATTTATGGGTGTTTGTCATAAAATTAAACGATTGTTCCAGAATAACGGGCCAGAAATGTGAAGAGTACGAGTTAGACTATACGAAGCCTAAAATGTGGCAGTGGTTCGACAACGAAACATTTTGAACTAATATCAACCTTAAACTGATGAGATTAAGGATCAAACTCCCTTGAATAAGAGTCACCTGACTGGTGGCTTAATTTTTTTTTTTTAAATATAAAGTGCTATGTTTTATTTTGAGTTTGTAAAAAGTATTCAATTATTTGTATTAGTTTAGTACATTTAAGCTAAGTATCATTTAATACTCCTATTATTAAGTAGATATTATTAACATCAAATAGATTGCCACATTAGATATTGTGCTGTATTAAATTAACGATTTTAATAAAAATAAATGATAAGATTTTTTAATAATTTTTTCATATTCTATGCTCCAGGCGACACTTCAGTGTCCTCCAAGGACCTGAGGAGAATGGATAAAAATAAGCAGCCCAGGTCCATTTATGCAGGTGAAACCACGAGGCTCTGCTAGTCGATAATAAGAGACTTGGGTGGTCTTATTGGCTTGGGATTTAGGATTATTTTGATTTTGCGGCTTTAAGGATCAAAATAAAACTAATATAATTGTATACAAGAAAAACATCAGAATATATTTCGAAATACACTGAAACCGACCAAACATTGACTATTCAAGTACCACAACAAAACTCTACAATATATCCCGGACAAAAGTACCAAGAACACTACTGCGACTACACATTTTGATATTTTGATTTTTTTGTGCGCAAAAATTTCAAAAAACTTGTGTATATTATTTAATTTAAGAGATATGTAAATTATATCAGTTATTGGAAATGAGTACATAGGTAATGATAATCCTTACATAGCGTAATATTGTTGTTATGTTTACAGTCCTTCGATAATAGATGGCACTACTAGTAGTTTCATTCTTCAATTTTTCTTTTGGGCACATACGTCTAAAAACTCAATGGGGCTTACTAAAAAAAGACTTTTCCAATAAACCTCGATAGATGGTAGCACCATCGTTAAAAAGTGATCGTTGTCTATGATGAAAGGCTGTATGAGCTCACTAAGCAATTTGCTTTCCCTTACGGGTTAAATTAAAAACAAAATGGCGTTCTCTTGATCAAAAACAATGGCACGATTCGGAAAAATCCGATCTAGTAAAGCCCATTGTGTTTTTGAAAACAAATGAAAAGCATAATAATTATGAATTATTAATCATCATTTACAAATACAATCTTATTAAACGTTTGCGATTATTAAACAAGTAATTCAAATATGTTAAGTAGCTATTTAATAATGAATTATTATTACAGTAGGTAATATTAGTTGCATTGAATTTAAATTAAAACCTATTTTTAATCGTTATAATAATAATAAATAATAATTATCATTGCAGGACATTCCACACATCGCCATCTAGCCCCAAGCTAAGTAACTAGACTTGTGTTATGGGTGCTAGACAACGGATATACCTACTACTTATATAATTTTCTTTTGTAAATATATACTTATAATACATAGAAACGACCAGACCACAGACAAATATCTAAGCATAAATACTTGTCTGAGGCGGGAATCGAACCCGCAACCCTGTGTTTGGCAGTCCGGCATGGTGACCATTGTGCCAATTGGGTCGTCAATAATAATTGATCATGACTGCATTTTTGGTGCAGACAGGGATAATCACTAGTTTGGTGTCCACATCATACTTTGCTATTAAACTTGTTGTTGTAAAGGGAATTTACGTGTTGTGTAAATGTTCGGTTCCACGCACGCCTTCTAATAGCCCCGTGATATTGGATATTATTTAACTATAGTAAATGCATTTTTGTGTTATACATACAAACAGACAACGTTACAAACAAAATACTTTACTTAAAGGAATACAGCGTGTAACAGAAATCCTATAATCCCTTTTAGGTATGTTGATAGTAACATAGTCACATAGACATTTTACATTTTTTAATGCATGAATACTAAAAAAAACATTAATTAATTTAAAGTTGCCTTAATTTACTGGAAATTTAAAGAATTTTCAAGATGTGGCAACACCATTATTGGCAGCGGTCCTTGGGTATAAACAATTGAAACCCTCAAACTTTAAGTAACTTTCCCAATTAAAATATTAATTTGTAAATGTTCTTAAAAGGGATTGCAGGGATTGCTTTACACATTGTATTAAAAACAAAACCTATCGAATATGAATTAAAATCCTAATTCATTTATCATAATTATACAACATCTATTCAATAATACACATAAATTATGAAATACATATAAAACATCGAAGAGGACATACATAATACTCACAGACAACAATAATATTTTACTATTATTTTATAATAATTTAATATATAAAATACTACAGTAAGCTACGCCTACTAAAATACCTAATAAAAATCTAACGGGATTAATAAAATATATTGCTTTATATGGTCCGATGGATTATGATAAATGGAATGGATATAGACAATATTGGCATTTACAATGCATTTCGACGAGGTTACGTGATACCATAGACGAAAGATACATCGTCTAGACAAACACTACCCATACAAAATAGCGTAAGTGCAATTAGTAATACAGATGGCGTTGTAAAAAAATTTAGTGAATCTTATACTATAAGTCTATGGTAATACGAAAAGGGTTTTAGACGACTAGGCGAAAAAGTTATGTTCTCCGACTTTTGAACCATTTTTGAATTTTTTTAGGTTCGTTTACTGGTTTTTTTTTTACTTAATTAGTTCTACAAGCTCAATAAACAAAAGGTCACGGTCAATTGCCTCTAGCTCCAAGAAAAAGATAATTTTCATGTAGATATAGCCTCAAAGATCGAAAAAAAAGTAGAACTATCAAAATTTGTAGAACAAAAGTTGTTAGTACGCTCGTCGAAACACATTGTAATGTAGGTAGTAGATATATTTTGCAAAATAAAGCTCAGATTTCCCATTTTCCTTACTTTCAGCTTATTCACTAGTTTGGTGTTTACTTATCAACTATTCTTCTACTATCTCTATGATTTGTTCGTCTTTCATCTATAGGTATCTAGATAGTTTTTCGCTGAGCTTTATTCCACAAATATTGTCTTTGCCAATATTGGAATTAAAAAGGTTAAGCGTAAGAAAGCAGCAGTAGATTTAGTTAATGGAGCCTTGAAGATAGATTCAGATGACTCTGTCTGAAACTTTTAAACTCACACACCTGAGTTTAAAAGTTTTTTTAATCACAGCAACTAACATTGTTATTTTCTAGAGTTATTTAAAATGCGATTTTTGCCATGTTTATTGTTTTAAATTTGAGGAGATTAATATTTTGGTGCTGTTACAAGCACCATGTTTACGAGATAATATCGAGTTCCACTAAATAAAAACAAGAAACATCGTCAATAACTTCACACTTGATTTGTTCCATTAAAGTCCACATGGACAGAGCTCTGAATCCACTCTTACAGACGCTACACGAATTTCATCTAAGCCATGACTATTATTGTCAATTCCCTGATTCTCTATGATTTCAAATTACTAGATAACAATGCCCATAAACAACCCAATATTAAACTTCTTGGTCACAATATACAATATATCCAAACTTGTGTGCCGTTTCCAGGGACACTGGGGTCGCTGCCATTCCATCGAGTGATTATCTATATTTTTATAATAATTGTAAAAGTTGGTTTCAATAGATAAGCTTATGTTTCTCTACATTCCACTAACTTCTACTGCTGGGCTACAGGATCTAGAATGGTCCAGGGAAGTCCAAGGATGAAGGGGTGAAATTGGTGTTTTCATTGGACCCTGGGGCTTAAGGTTTCTTAACATTAAAATGAACATTTACAACTTTAGGAAGCTTCACCTTAAAATCTAATGAATCTAATAATTATTAACCGTTTGGTCAATTGAAAAATTACATCTAAAACTTAATTAAATGAACGAAATATTCATAATGAATATGAATATTTATATAATAACACTGAATTTAATATAATACAATTACCAAACAAACAGACAGACAGCTCAAACAAATCTACAACATGAATCCTTCTACTGATTATCAGATTAAGAATTTTAATACACGTAATGATTATTCATATAAAATTCATATAATTCTAGCATCTATTATATTTTATGCGCTAAGAAATAAACCATCTAATAAAATAAGGCAAATAGGTATTACGGAGGGATTAAATAATTATTATTTAATATCAGGCACTCAAATTGAAATAATTCTCAATTTTTCTAAATGAACTATTCTATCTTTTTCTAGGTATTTTACTATGCGGGACTCCTAAACTAAATGCAGGCTTACCGACTGACAAAGTGCCTTTATTTTTATTAAGCTATTTTTAATAGTAGATTATTATTATAATTTTAATCGTGTATTTCATTCCGGAAAATAATTACTATTACAAATCGTGTGACTTTAAAAAGTCAAATAATAGTTTTAGAGGTTAACTGTTTTGTCATTTGAACTGTGTTTGAGTAACATACATAATACACATGGATATTTAAATTATAAAAATTTATTATATTTACCAATAATTATCAGTCGCCACCTTAGCCCTAACTCAAAATTCTATAATCAATCTTTGGTGTATTCATTATTTGGATGGATTATTTCATAATTCAGCCGTCAAATCCAGCGTCTACTTCCATTATTGATGTTAATCTTCATTATGTTTGCGTTAATTATGGTTAGATTAATTATATTAATATTGATTAGTAATAATTATTATTTCTGTATATTTATTATTATTATGCCAGAATTGGAATGTATGTATAATTAAGAAGCCTATCTAATTCGTTTTGCTCAATTTTGGCAAATGGACCCAATTATTTTTAATTTTGAAGATGGAAATAGAGAAAGAGTTTTTTTTTAGTTTTTGTAAGAACTGTTATTATAGTATAGACGATTTACGATAAATTAGAAAAAAAAGCAATAGGAATCACACGAATAAAATAAAATGAGGTTGATAATCTATGTTTTTAGAGCAATAATAAATATGCAACAAAATCGTTAAATTCAATGGGATCATACTAGTGTTTTTATCTAATAATACTTTGAAAGCCTCACTTTACTTGTCATTACATGTCGTTTCTATCTTTCTATACGAAATCCTACTCACGTTTACCTTCCCTACTTGACAGATGGCGTTAAAATCAATTTTTAAAATACCCGATTACAGGGGATTCCTGGTTCCCATTATTTATTGATATGTCTTAGGTATGTTGCTTGCTTGTGCCAAATCTCAAATTCTAAAATGATCTTATGTTCAATATCTAATGATAATAATTCCTGATATATTCCTTAACATTTTGCTTTCTAACTAATTGTTTTAACGCCATCTAGCGTTCAGTTCTAAACCGGCTCCCAACTACATGGTGTTCTTAGGTATTTTATTAAAAAAAAAACAGGAGCCAGATCAAAGCCTCACCTAGTCTAATCAATACTATCAAATCAGTCCTAAGGGAATTCGATATTATTAATAATAAATACACGCTGTATTATATACGTAATACCTCTGTAGATTTAAATTCATATAAAAAAGTTTCTTAAACTTAACGCCGACTCCATTTTCCCTTCTACTATAAACTGCCAAAGTTGTTGTATCCCATCAATAGATGGGGCTTTTCTAAATTTTCTAAGGTATCGCTAAAGGAGATGTTTTGGGATCACGTATAAATTTGTAAACTGCGTCCTACCAGGGCCGGGGTAAAATGACAATTTAACGATGGGGGAGGCCTTTCTAAAACCTTCTAAAGCTGTAGTTCCGTTGTTTTGGCCATATTCATCCTCGTTGCGCTGTTGTCGTAGATTCGCTTGTGTAGTTGCAGCCTTCAGGCATAGTTGTTGGCGCAGTCGAAGAAGGGGAAGCAGGCGACGGAGTCGGCGGCCGAGTGCTACAGCACGTGGAGGTTCTCGCACGACTTGGACTTCGAGTCGCGCGCCCACACGCGTCCGAGGAGACCGCGCACCTGGGTTACAATGAAACAAGTGCATTACTCGCCTGACAGTAACCAGTCTGGCTTTCATGATGTGTACAAGGAGTATTCTAGACGTGAGTGCTATATCATGGACTGCATCGTCACTTATCATCAGATGACGATAGTGGTCAAACGCTGACCTATAAGTGCTTTAATTTTATAAAAAGATAAAAGACAGGAATGCTGTTGAGGTTATGGGCTCGCAGAGCAGTGGAAGACTGAGGGACGAAAAATAGTACATTGCGATACAAGTGTGGAAAGTTGATCATCCCATAGAGGCGGTTTATGACGCGCGAGCGGAACGCGAGCGTGGCAAAAGCCGAGATGGAATTATCAATTTTCCACGCGTGTATCGTACGACGTTTTTTATCACAGTTGCGAATAAAAAAAAAGACTTGTTGAAATAATAAAAAGTTTTTAAGAATTTTAGGTTATGTTTACTATTTTTTGTTAAATTACACTCCCGAAAGGCTAGGCAAAAGACTTTTAACCTATACAACCTCGTCTGACATACAATATTTTTTTAGGGTTTTTTTAATTTGTTTTTGCGTCGGCGGCGGTTAAAAACAGAATATAATGGTAAGGAAAAAATATATTTATGTACCTAAAGAAAAAACAAAACTCAATTTTTAATTATTTTCAAAGACGTTATCACGTAAAATTATCGTTCGCTATCAGACTTTAGAGACCTTTTGAAAAGAAGAAAAAAGGTAGGTACCAACAAAGAGTTTTAAGCCAGCAAGGCTTAAAAACTCTTTGATAGTACCTTTTTTCTATACATCAATTAGCTGTGAGATACGTATTTGACATATCGGGATAGCGTATTATTTTAGCACTAGTTGGATTTTTTTTTATCGCACGCGTGTATACCTAATACGTTGCATTATGAGCCTAAAAGGAGTTTAATAAGATCCACTTTATGAGCAACTGTGATAAAAAATACATTATAAAATAAAGGTTCTTAATAAAGAAACTAACTTTAACACTAGCGGACAGTCGGGTCCGTTTTCTGGGCGTGGACGCGGCGGAAACAGACGTGGGGGCAGCTGGCGGCGCCGCCGGCTCTACCTCGGCCGGGGAACGTGCGCGGCCGCGCTGCTTGCGGGAACTGCTGCGTTTCCTGAACAACCAGTTGATTTCATTGATATTGATAGAGTACTTAGAAACACCTTCTTATAAAAACTCCTCAAAGTCTACTAGTTCATTTTCATCATCATCATCTTAGGCGTACCTTTGCCTATCAACGCGCGCAGCTGCGACAGCGTGTTGTTGCTTGAGTCTAATCTGCGTAAGCAGCCCCACGAGTAGCTCGTCTACGTTGTGGTTGATACCAACTGATGTCTCTATGAACTTGCATTCGTACGATGTCGCCAGGCTTTTGCCCTCTGGAAACATCAATGGTTAACATCAATGAGAAGTATTCCAATCTCGGCTCACTTTAATATACTGAAGTTGCTATCCTCTATTACTGGCGTTATAATAAACTTGAAGTACCGTCAGTAGTAACGACCCTGGATCGTGCTAAATCCGCCTTATTCCCAACAAGGATGACGGCACGCCGCGCGGTTTGCCCGCCCGCCCACAACGCTTGCAGCCGTCGCTCCGCGTCCGCGAAGCTCGTGCGGTCCGCCGTACTGTATACTACGCAGTACCCGTGCGCGCAACCTTCAGACTGAAACGGATTATAACAATTTATAAGCATAATATCACAGCACCATTTGCACATCCATGTCATTTTATTCCGTGAAAAAAAGAAGGCAAAATACTAGATCACAGATAAAGCCATATAAAAATCAATAAACTCCACACTTCGACTGTCAGAGATACCATCTGTACTTAAAGGAAATAACAACGATTTATAGCCAGAAACATAAAACTTTATTTTTCAAGATGGCTTCCATAAGTCACACCGCCCATATTGGATATTAAATATTTTATGATTATCCATTGATCGATGACTGTCACTCGAACGATCTGATCGATCGGGTGCTAAATTGAGCATAATACTTTTAAAAGCCATTTAAAAATGGTGTCACATGTGGTTTTAAATATTTTAATATTTGTAGAGTGTTTAGGTTTGTTCCCGTCTTTAGGATTCGAAGTCCTACACGTGATACTCGAAGTCCTACACGTGATACTCGAATGACTCATGTTATAATCCTAATATTTTCACTGCATCGCATCGTCCGGCAAGTGAGTTGTAAAGCCGCGAGGCGCAGCTAGTTGATTTTAAATATGTAGTTATTTTATTATTTAATTATACTTATTTTAGTCGTGTCCAATACATGTTTTTGATGCTTTCCTCTTGCTTTCTTTCTTCTGATGACAAGTCATCAAGCAAAAGCTACACACACCAAGCGGGTGGTCTCGAAGTGATCACTTACCACGACATGATCGGGAGGTGAATCCAGGAAGGTGATCTCTGATTCCTCCCCAGCCAGCAGCACACATACTGACCTCTCACCTGACTCGTCATCTGTCAGTCAAACAATAAGGTAGTTAGATATAGGCAGGTAGGTAACGTACCACTAAAGTAAAAACATACTTATGACCATTTAATATTATCCAAAAATTCCAAAACTGTGTCATGGTATCGTCGTAAGAGCATGCTGAAATGGCATTTGTTGTGATATCCAAGAGAACAGGCTAGACTTAACTAGTAGATACCAAAGCCTTACCTATACTAGTATCATACGCATGTAGATACTCCGAGGTCATGAATTGTCCCACCAAGCTGGACTTGCCAACACCCGGCGCACCTAACACCAGCACCCTGTACGAGCTCAGGCCGGCGGAGGAGTCCCTATAACAAATAAAGTCTCCGCTATACTACTCTCGAAGTTACTTCGACCAAGTGTTCGACGAGGTTGACCGAGGTCCGAATTACGTGCTTCGCGTGCAACGTTCGTGTTCGAACTCCGCGTCATCACCTCGCGTCCTTTGACTCTTGCACTTCTTGCAATTCTTATAATTTTTGTTTGATAAAATAAGTTAAAAGAATTTAAAGTTCAACTAAAGCAGGTGCCTAAAATCTTGCTTGTATTGAAAACGTTATTGATTCATACCTGGATGATGCGAGCGAGCACGGCGCCGAGGCCCGCGTGACCGCCTCCGTGCTGGACGCGCTCGACGCGACCGACGTGTTAGATCGCGACCGGCGTGATCGGAGCGAGTCACCCCTGTTTATTACACCTTTACCTGGAAACGAAGTTTAAATATTGTTTGACATCGTACTCGTAGTGTCTCAGTAGCATAGTCATTGCTCAGTCGTAGTGCAGCCGTAGCTTAGTTATAGCGTAGATGTTGTTGCCGTAGTGTAATCATAGCTAAGCCGTAGATGCTCTACGACGAAAACGTGGTGAATGAGTGAGTATTGTACTGTCGTAGCGTAGTTTTTGCACAGTCGTAGTGCAGCTGTAGCGGAGTCCTAGTCGTATAGCTTAGCACGTAGCAAACATGTATTGGAGTCACAGCGTAGTTGTAGCATAGTCATAGTGCAGTCGTAACGTAGCCATAGTTGCCGTTGTGTAATCATAGCTAAATCGTAGAGCTTGGTTGTAGCGAAGTCATATTGCTCTTGTAGCATTGATCGTAACTACAATGTTGTCGTAGCATTCGTAGTGTAATCATAGCCAAGCCGTTGAGCTGTAGCGTAGTCGTAGCACAGTCGTAGTAGGATAATAGTTACGGCTATGGTAGTAGTGCAGTCTTAGCTAGCCGTAGAGTGTAGCTGTAGTGTAACTATAGTTTAGTCATAACCATGTCTTTGTCATAGAGCAGTAACTGGTAGGTAGCTTACCAGTAATACTAAAATGTCTAAGCCTGTAATACTCCTCTTCGACGCCAGTGTTGGGCATGGACGCGACTCGCGCCCTCTGCTGCGGCAGGCCGAGCAGTTGTCTCTCTCCCGCACGGGACCGCGCCGCTTTCACTGACTGAGACCGTGAGTGGTGGGGGCTGCCGTACCTTATGACAGAGGAACCTTTTAAATTAAAAAGAATATTACAAACAAACAATCGGACAAAAATAGGCGCGAAAAACATAATCCTTTCCTTGCATTCGGGTAAAAGTTATGTGAGATTTATTACAGGCACATATTATTTATGTATGACCAATGGGTCATACATAAATTTAATGAAATTTAATGAAATATTGAAAAAAAGGTAGATAATGAAATATGTAAGTAGGTACTAAAACATTTACTTAGTTATTTATTGCAATAAGTAGGTACATAAAAATGCACAATCTACGAATGAGACATTAATAAATAAATATTGCAGGACATATGTTACTCAAGTTAAGCAACTAGGCTTGTGTTATGGTGGCTAGAGAACGCATAGAATATCGCAAGTATACTTAAGAATACATACTTATAACACTTATGGAAACCCCCAAATCCAAATCTTATTAAATTATATAAATATCTGTTCCGCGACGGGAATCGAACCGGCAACCTTTTAACGCTCGCCCGAGTGTATCAGCGCAGTTTAAAATATCTTCAGTTTGGACCATTGATAATTTCTAAGTTTTTCATCAGACTCTTTTCGTAAAATACGGATCCCAAAATCTAAAAATATCTAAAAATCCAAGGACCATTAACTCGTAATACAAACAATAAATAATGTTACCAGTTTATCCAGTTTCCCGAGTGAATTGTAAAACCTCCCCAATAATGGGGTGATTATAAACAAAGCCTACTGTTACGTAGGTAGAGTGCGTGCCCAATAAATCGACGCGCGATAGGTGGCGCTGTCGGCGCTTTATTGTCTTCTACCCTGCACTTTTAAGAAAATCACATGCCATTTTTAGATGGGATTTTCTAAGCCTTAGTATTTTCAATCAACATAGCTTCAATTGCAACCAAAATGTAATGTAATTGATGTAAATCGCTTGAATAGTTTATATACAAGCCCAGTTGATAATGAATTACACTGAAACAAACACCGAAACCGAACAATAATAAGGGGAGAAAAGAGTTATTCCTTAAGGAAAAGTACGCAGTAAAGGATAAGCAAACTATTTAAGCGATTGACACCGTCTTAATTACTTTTTTCAATTGGTCGCATATAATTTTATTTTGCTAATATAAGTTATACTTATTAGCAAAAAAAAATTATATGTGTGCGGTATGTTAGAGGTGTTTTCTGTACTATTATACCAGAAAACACCTCTAACACACCGCACACATTCAACATAAAACGACAATAATCGGAACATCATCTATTAGATTATTGGGGCTACATACATAGATAGATAGATAGATAACTTAATTTACAGGGTAAAACACATACAGGGTAAAATAGTTATTTCCATGACTAAAATCTCGTGAAAACGATGATTGTAAAAGCATAATATCGAAATATCGAGCTCCAAAAAATTATCAACTTCTAAATATTTAAATAACTTAAGTAGTTGATCATCGATTAGTTCCGATGTTGACTACACAGACTGCGCACACACTTGTTTGGCGCGCACTCTAGCCACGGTACCTATATTATGTAAAATTCCCACAAAAGGGATATAAGAGAGATTTCAATGGAACGGTGTTTATTTATTTACGCGGCCACCCATGGCCTTATTTATAATGTAAGCAAGAGTGAGTACATGGTCTTTAAGGTCGCCGGTAAGTGTCCTGACGAGCAGACTATTTGCCTTTATGGGCAAAGCATAAAAAGAGTGTCTTCCTTCAAATACCTCGGACACTATATTGCCGACGACCTTAAGGACAATGTAGATATTGAGAGGGAGCGCAGGGCGTTGGCGGTCCGTGGTAACATGCTGATTCGTAGATTTGCTCGTTGTAGTAATGAAGTGAAAATTACATTATTCAAGGCATATTGCCAGGTCTTCTACACGAGCAGTCTATGGGTCAAGCACACCAAGAGATCGCTAGACGCCCTGCGCGTCCTCTACAATAATATCTTTAGGAGGCTGTTGGGTCTTCCCCGCTTCTGTAGCGCCTCTGAAATGTTTGCGCGGACACATACTGATGGCTTCCATGCCATCATGCGTAAAAAACTCATTTCATTGGTGGGCAGGGTGCGGGGGAGTCACAGCAGTATCCTGAAGACAGTTGCGGAGAGGGTCAACTCCCCATTTATGGTGCATTTCAGGGGAGTGGCGGTCAACCAAGGAACTTTTCCTATAAATTGACCGTTGCTCCAATGACTTGCACCATCTGTCGTTTGTGAGCCCGTCCCTGATGATTTTTATTGCCCTTATTTTATTTTTATTTTAATTTATTTTATTTTATTTTAATTTATTATATTTTAATTTTAATTTTAATTCTCATTATGGATCGGTGTTATCTGAAATAAACGCATTTTATTTTTATTTTTTTATTTTTTTATTTACATTGCTGATAAATTGAGTACGTATCTAAATGTGTTAGAATTTACATAAATAACGTATTTTACATACGAAAGCGTATTTGTAACAAGGTGTTTGTAAGAATTTATAAACTACTACGTAGAATCCACGGTCAAAAGTCTCTGCCCACCGTAACGTTTACAATCCTGTGCAGCACTATTTGAACATTATAACAACGTAACATGTGGATGGTGTAGCGGGTGACCCCTTATACCACTCACACAACTAAACACATAGCTAACATGTTGAAAATAATAATCACGCTGAGTACTTTTAATTCAAGTATTTATTTCGTAAGTCCAATACTTGTTGATAGTATTATTGTAGCAAACTGATGGTGACTTATGTTATGACTCATACTGTACTTTCAGTTACCAAAATACCTACTTAAAATTTTAGATGAATTCTTCGTCTATTTATACGTATAAATGGGAGAAACTGTCCTTTATCAAGGTTCTGTGACTCAAGGAAAAACATCCACTTATGCGTGCATTGAAATAAGTATATTTTTTTTGAAAAAACTTATTTTCCATAAAAAATGTTGTTTTTATGTATTCTATAGATAATAAGAGGTATTTGAGTATGCCGCGTAATAAAATGAAATATCTCTGATAATTCATTATATTGCATGTCCTTAACATGTAAGTATAAATATAGGTAAATCAGTTAGAATAAGTCGTATAACTTCAACATGGCGCTGAAAATTGTACTTATTTGTCTTATTTTCGCTTGCCAAGCAAAAGGTTTCGATCCGCTCTCTGATGAATTCATCGATTACATAAATTCCCTGAACACGACGTGGAAAGCAGGAAGGAACTTCCATCGCGACACTCCACTTTCTTACATCAAGGGGTTGTTGGGAGCTCGGCAAGGTAACACTCGCTTACCTTTCCGTACCGGACTCGGTAATGTAAAAGATTTACCAGAAAACTTTGATCCGAGAGATAAATGGCCGTACTGCCCGAGCCTGAATGAGATCAGAGATCAGGGACGGTGCGGCAGCTGCTGGGCTCATGGACCAGTCGAGGCCATGACAGATCGGTATTGTATCGCCTCAGAAGGAAGAAAGCAGTTCCACTTCTCAGCTCAAGATGTTACGACCTGCTGCTCAGATTGTGGTTACGGTTGTGAAGGAGGGGACCCTTCAAGCGTTTTCCAATATTTTATGGATGTCGGTGTAGTGTCAGGTGGGAACTACCAGTCCGGAGAAGGTTGTAGCCCTTATACGATAGAACCCTGCGATCATACCGATAATGATCCAACCAAGCCGTGCCAGCCGTACGACGCTACACCGGCTTGTTTCAAGACTTGTCAGGGTAACTACACCGTTGAATACAATATTGATTTGAAACGAGGGATAGATGCTTACAGGATTAGAAGCGAAGAGGATATGATGGAGGAACTTTACACCCTAGGACCTATTGCAGTCGGTTTTGACGTATATGCAGACTTCCTCCACTATAAAGGACCAGGAGTGTATAAGCATGAACATGGAAAGTTGTTAGGTGGTCACGCTGTTAAACTAATAGGTTGGGGAGTACATGAAGGGGTTAAATACTGGCTCGTTGCCAATTCCTGGAGCAAAAATTTCGGAGATGAGGGTTTCTTTAAATTCCTTCGAGGTTCTAATCACTGTTATATAGAAAGTGGGGCATGTGCTGGTGTACCAGATAAACCTTAGGGGTCTCTCTAAGGTTTATCTGGTACCTACATAATTATATCTTTATCTAAGCACATAATATATATCCATCTACATAAATATTCTTTAACACTTGAAAGACTTTTAAAAGAAAAGAGGTTCTCAATTTTTTTATTTAATGAAAAGTAATCGAACGCGAAGGTCGAGTTGGGTTTCCATTTCTGTTAATTAACAATTATTTCACTCCGAGCTAGTGGGTTTACCTATATTTTTTTATCGAATTAAGAGTAGGGTCTTAAGGTCATCGCGCATAGCGTGCCGGAAGACGGTCGTTTTTATCGAGGCATACTCCAAAAACGATGGAGTGACCATCTCGATAAAAACACAGACTGGCCAAACCCAACCCCGAACTAAACTGCTTGGCTTTCAAAAAACAAAGCAGACATAAAGACCTTTTTCTTTAAAGTCGGTCGAAAGATGAGTCAGTTTCAAAAACCAATGTAGTACCCAATTAAACTTTAAATTAAAATAAACAGCGTTTTTTTAATAAAATTATGAAAAACCTTGGTATTGGCTTCCATTTAATTTTCCTGATCACCTTAATGTTATTTCCCAACAGTTATATTCCTTAGAGTAAACATTCCTACTAGATACCTTTAGAAAGCTCAAGTCAGTCGTCGTCCAATTTATATTTCTGCTGGGCAAAAATAAATACTTAATGTAGTATAATATTTACATGCAACAAATATTTTTTTTTGTTAAAAATTGAAGTGATTCAATTGGGTAAAGAAAAATAGTAAAACGAATACTTTAGGCAAACGGAGAGGAGCGGCTTCTTTTTTAAATTGGTTTCTTTCGCCTGAGTTACAAATCGAATTTTCTTAAAATTATATAATATATTAAGTATCACTGTTAACAGAAGCTTTGTTAGCAAGTTGTTTTGTTAAGGCACAGTCTGACAATTTTAACAATTAAATAAATAGTTTTTCAGCGATATTATCAATAACACGTCTGACAAATAAATTGTAAGGACGAAACATCACGTCAGTTATGCAAATTTTCATGCTTAGTTGCGAGCTCTCTAGATAATTATCATTTCTCTAAGATTCGATTTATTAAATCGGTTCCATTTTCCCGTACAATATTCGTGAGTCCACCCCATGCCACATGATAGCGGTTCATTTCCCGCCATTATCTTATATTACTGTCACTGTCATTAAACTTTGGATATATTTTGGCGGGATTCCAATATGGCGGACATGATGTAATTAAGAACGAAATTGGGGTGGTTACATGAATGTGAAAAGTATCTAATGTTTACACTTAAGCATAGATATAAGTCCCAGTCTCGTGGGAATTCCAATATAAAAGTAGCCATTGAAAATTACTAAAGTTCAAGTTACTTCATGTAATAAAATAAGCGACTAAATCAAGTCGTGCGAAGCCATTATATGTTTAAAAACATACATACATCCGAATTCAGAACCTCCTCCTTTTTTTGAAGTCGGTTAAAAAAGCAGATGGATAGCAAGGAAGACATCTACACTAATATTATATCTACATCTACACTAATATTATAAAGAGGAAAACTTTGTTTGTATGTTTGTTTGTTTGTACTGAATAGGCTCAAAAACTACTGGACCGATTTTAAAAATTCTTTCACCATTCGAAAGCTACATTATCCACGAGTAACATAGGCTATATTTTATTTTGGAAAAAAATAGGGTTCCGTAAGATATTTGGGTTTTTCGGACACAAGGTGTAAAAAATCAACCAGAAAAGTTACTTATTTTGCGTACGCTGCTGCTATAGAAGATAGAACCATAAAATGTTCTAATTAATTGTAGATCTTATAAATATCTACAAAAAGCCCGCGACACACTATACCCATCTATGTCGAGTGAGGCACAGCAACCATTTTTTTTTTTTTAAATCTTGAATTTTTTTTGGACTACATTTAAACGCGTTTATTTTACTCATGCTATTAATCCTTATCAAAATAAATGATTTCATCACTAAGAACAGTTTATGGAGATAATATTTGGTCTTTGAATGATTAAAATTGGACGTTTGGTTTTGAAGTTATGGCGAAATTAAAATATTACGATTTCTGCTGCACGGCCCGTTGCGAAGTGGGCGTCACCAAGGGGGGGGTGCGCGTGCGGGAGGGGAGTTTAGATCTATGAGTAAGGTACCCGCGCGGCTCAGTCGCGAGGTCGGCTCCCTACGCAGCGGTCGTGCGCGAAGTCTAATAATTTTCGTGCGACCAATTTGGCCAATTCTCTTTTTGTTGTGTTTGTTATTGTCAGGAGAAGGTTCTTATGAAAGAAAATATTAAGAAAATTGCGTAGAACATTATTACGCGGGTGAAACCGCGGGGCGCAGCTAGTATATCATAAAAATATTTTCAGCAATGCTACCACATAATTCCAGTCACTACACATTCAATTAATTATTACAATCCTCATCGTGAAAGAAAATCTAAACAAACATAGATACCAGCAGACTGTCGATTAGCATAATAGAGTTATAAACAACATAGTTGCAGCTTAAATACAGCTAGAAGTAGAATAAGGGTCGCATAGAGGTCGTATAACCTCATAAATATCCACCTTATGCGGGCATCGTCGGGCCTATTTATACGGGGAGTATTCAAATCACGGCTTAGATGCATATAGAGTGATTATTTTATACCACTTTATGGAAATAGAGGTTTTGGAGATACGAAACTCTAGGTACATTTACTTAACTGACATAACATTGGTAAGTATTTGATCACCCGACTACGGCGAAGCCAAAAGGGAGGATTATGTTTTTGACCCGTATGTACCTAAATATTATGTTCATCAATTCCCTCTTAATCGTTATCATTACATAGTATAAAACAAAGTTGCTTTTTCTGTCTGTCCCTATGTATTATTTAATCTTTAAACAAAACAAAGGGATTTTAATGCGGTTTTTTTTGATACGGAACATTGATAATTTTGTTTTTGTGTAACGTCTATTAGAAGAAGGTCATAATTGTTGATAGTATTATTGTAGCAAACCAAAACACCTATTTTAAATTTTAGATGAATTCTTCGTCTACTTGTACATGTATAGGTACGGGCTGTTTTCCGCGATTAGACCTTTTTGATTGGGTCCTTTTTGCGTGAAGATGGAGTAGGCTTCCACAGCACCTACTACCCTCTCAGCTTAGTTGACCATGTCCAGAGGAGAGAACTTGTCAATACTTCTGGAGCCAACTAAGCCGCGGGTTTCATCACGATGTTTTCCTTCACGATGTTATTTAGCGCACATAATTTTTTCTTAAGAAAAATACATTGGTGCATGGCCGGCCTGGATTCGAACCCACGACCTTCAGAATGAAAGTCGAGGTACCTATCTACCACTCAGCCAACACCGCTCTTAATTATTCGTCTATTTATACGTATAAATGGGAGAAACTGTCCTTTACCAAGGTTCTGTAACTCAAGGAAAAACATCCACTTATGCGTGCATAGAAATAAAATTCGGTAAATTTAAATTATTTTCCATAAAAAATGTTGTTTTTATGTAAGTATTCTAAACATAATAAAAGGCATTTGAGTATGCCGCGTAATTAAATGAAATAGCTCTGATAAATAATATATTGCATGTCCTTAACATGTAAGTATAAATATAGGTAAATCAGTAAGAATAAGTCGTATAACGTCAACATGGCTCTGAATATTGTACTTATATGTCTCATTTTCGCTTGCCAGGCAAAAGGATTCGATCCGCTCTCTGATGAATTCATCGATTACATAAATTCCCTGAACACGACGTGGAAAGCAGGAAGGAACTTCCATCGCGACACTCCACTTTCTTACATCAAGGGGTTGTTGGGAGCTCGGCAAGGTAACACTCGCTTACCTTTCCGTACCAGACTCGGTAATGTAAAAGATTTACCGGAAAACTTTGATCCGAGAGATAAATGGCCGTACTGCCCGAGCCTGAATGAGATCAGAGATCAGGGACGGTGCGGCAGCTGCTGGGCTCATGGACCAGTCGAGGCCATGACAGATCGATATTGTATCGCCTCAGAAGGAAGGAAGCAGTTCCACTTCTCAGCTCAAGATGTTACGACCTGCTGCTCAGATTGTGGTGACGGTTGTGAAGGAGGGGACCCTTCAAGCGTTTTCCAATATTTTATGGATGTCGGTGTAGTGTCAGGTGGGAACTACCAGTCCGGAGAAGGTTGTAGCCCTTATACGATAGAACCCTGCGATCATACCGATAATGATCCAACCAAGCCGTGCCGGCCGTACGACGCTACACCGGCTTGTTTCAAGACTTGTCAGGGTAACTACACCGTTGAATACAATAATGATTTGAAACGAGGGATAGATGCTTACAGGGTTAGAAGCGAAAAGGATATGATGGAGGAACTTTACACCCGAGGACCTATTGCAGTCAGTTTTGACGTATATGCAGACTTCCTCCACTATAAAGGACCGGGAGTGTATAAGCATGAACATGGAGAGATGTTAGATGGTCACGCTGTTAAAATAATAGGTTGGGGAGTACATGAAGGGGTTAAATACTGGCTCGTTGCCAATTCCTGGAGCAAAAATTTCGGTGATGAGGGTTTCGTTAAATTCCTTCGAGGTTCTAATCATTGTCATATAGAAAGTGGGGCATGTGCTGGTGTACCAGATAAACCTTAGAGAGACCCTACCTAAATTATATATTTATCGATGCACATAATATATATCCATCTACATAAATATTCTTTAACATTTGAAAGACTTTTAAAAGAAGAGAGGTTCTCAATTTTTTTATATAATGAAAAGAAATCGAACGCGAAGGGCGAGTTGGCTTTCCATTTCTGTTAATTAACAATTATTTCACTCCGAGCGTGAGAGTAGGTGGTGGTAGTGGGTTTACCTATATTTTATCGAATTAAGAGTAGGGTCTTAAAGTCATCGCGCATAGCGTGCCGGAAGACGGTCGTTTAAATATCGAGGCAGACTCCAAAAACGATGGAGAATTAAAGTTAAAATAAAATGAAATAAAAAAAAGAATACAAGTAAAATAAAATGAATAAAAGTTTTTTTTAAATGAAAAACCCTAGATATTGACTTCCATTTAATTTTCCCAATCACCTTAATGTTATTTCCCAACAGTTATATTCCTCAAAGTAAACATTCCTACTAGATACTTATAGAAAGCTCAAGACAGTCGTCGTCCAATTTATATTTTTGCTGGGCAAAAAGAAATACTAATGTAGTATAATATTTACATTTTATTTCAACGGTTTTTATGCTAATTATACAGCAAACAATTAATTTTTTTGTTAAAAATTGAAGTGATTCAATTGGGTAAAGAAAAATAGTAAAACGAATACTTTAGGCAAACGGAGAGGAGCGGCTTCTTTTTTAAATTGGTTTCTTTCGCCTGAGTTACAAATCGAATTTTCTTAAAATTATATAATATACTAAGTATCACTGTTAACAGAAGCTTTGTTTGTTCAACAATTAAATAAATAATTTTTCGGCGATATTATCAATAACACGTCTGACAAATTGTAAGGAGGAAACATCACGTCAGTTATGCAAATTTTCATGCTTAGTTGCGAGCTCTCTAGATAATTATCATTTCTCTAAGATTCGATTTATTAAATCGGTTCCATTTTCCCGTACAATATTCGTGAGTCCACCCCATGCCACATGATAGCGGTTCATTTCCCGCCATTATCTTATATTACTGTCACTGTCATTAAACTTTGGATATATTTTGGCGGGATTCCAATATGGCGGACATGATGTAATTAAGAACGAAATTGGGGTGGTTACATGAATGTGAAATATATCTAATGTTTACACTTAAGCATAGATATAAGTCCCAGTCTCGTGGGAATTCCAAGATAAACGTAGCCATTGAAAATTACTAAAGTTCAAGTTACTTCATGTAATAAAATAAGCGACTAAATCAAGTCGTGCGAAGCCATTATATATTTAAAAACATACATACATCCGAATTGAGAACCTCCTCCTTTTTTGAAGTCAGTTAAAAAAGCAGATGGATAGCAAGGAAGACCCACTTAAATATCGTAAAAATATTTTCAGCAATGCTACCACATAGTTCCAGTCACTACCCATTCAATTAATTATTACAATCCTCATTGTGAAAGAAATTGTAAACAAACAAAGATACCAGACTGTCGATTAGCATAATAGAGTTATAAACAACATAGTTGCAGCTTAAATACAGCTAGAAGTAGAATAAGGGTCGCATAGAGGTCGTATAACCTCATAAATATCCACCTTATGCGGGCATCGTCGGGCCTATTTATACGGGGAGTATTCAAATCACGGCTTAGATGCATATACAGGGTTATTGGAAATTATAATAGCAAGCCGTTTAGGGCTACTTCTGTGCACGTAAACAAACAACCTATAGTCTACGACTTTTGGAAATTCGAAAAAAAAAATGAAAATTTTGAGGTTATGTAAATTCGAAATACCGCTGATTTTTTAAAACAAAGGTCATTTAGACCAAGAAGAGTAGATGAAACTTAAAAAATAAATAAAATTTCAAGGTAACTGACCTGCCCGTGTAAGGAACAGCTGATTTTCAGGTAAACATAACCTAAAAATTTTCGAAAAAATGTTCGAATTTCCAAAAGTCGTAGAACAAAAGTTGTTTGTTTAGGTGCATAGAAGTAGCCCTCAACGGCTTGCTAGTATAATTTCCAATAACCCTGTATAGTGATTATTTAGTACCAGTTTATGGAAATAGAGGTTTTGGAGATACGGAACTCTAGGTACATTTACTTAACTGACATAACATTGGTAAGTATTTGATCACCCGACTACGGCGAAGCCAAAAGGGAGGATTATGTTTTTGACCCGTATGTATATAAATATTATGTTCATCAATTCCCTCTTAATCATTATCATTACATAGTATAAAACAAAGTTGCTTTTTCTGTCTGTCCCTATGTATTATTTAATCTTTAAACAAAACCAAGGGATTTTAGTGCGGTTTTTTTAAATAGATGGAGTGATTCAAGGGGAAGGTTTATTTATAGGTATAACACGCATAATATAGTAGGAACATTGACAATTTTGTTTTTGTGTAACGTCTATTAGAAGAAAGTCATAAGTCCACTACTTGTTGATAGTATTATTGTAGCAAACTGATAGTGACTTACGCTATGACTTATACTGTACTTTCAGTTACCAAAATACCTATCCTCTTTACGTGAAGATGGAGTAGGGTTGCACAGCACCTATTAACCTCTCAGCTTAGTTGACCATGTCCAGAGGAGAGAACTTGTCAATACTTCTGGAGCCAACTAAGCCGCAGGTTTCATCACGACACACATAATTTTTTCTTAAGAAAAATACATTGGTGCATGGCCGGCCTGGATTCGAACCCACGACCTTCAGAATGAAAGTCGAGGTACCTATCTACCACTCAGCCAACACCGCTTTTAATTATTCGTCTATATCTTAATATATATAAATCTCGTGTCACAATGTTTGTCCTCAATGGACTCCTAAACCACTTAACCGATTATAATAAAATTCGCACACCATGTGCAGTTCGATCCAACTTGAGAGATAGGATAGCTTACATCCCGATATTCCCACGGGATCGGGAGTTACGCGGGTGAAACCGCGGGACGCAGCTAGTATACGTATAAATGGGAGAAACTGTCCTTTACCAAGGTTCTGTAACTCAAGGAAAAACATCCACTTATGCGTGCATAGAAATAAAGTTAAAATAAAATTCGGTAAATTTAAATTATTTTCCATAAAAAATGTTGTTTTTATGTAAGTATTCTAAACATAATAAAAGGCATTTGAGTATGCCGCGTAATTAAATGAAATAGCTCTGATAATTCATTATATTGCATATAGGTAAATCAGTAAGAATAAGTCGTATAACTTCAACATGGCTCTGAATATTGTACTTATTTGTCTCATTTTCGCTTGCCAGGCAAAAGGTTTCGATCCGCTCTCTGATGAATTCATCGATTACATAAATTCCCTGAACACGACGTGGAAAGCAGGAAGGAACTTCCATCGCGACACTCCACTTTCTTACATCAAGGGGTTGTTGGGAGCTCGGCAAGGTAACACTCGCTTACCTTTCCGTACCGGACTCGGTAATGTAAAAGATTTACCAGAAAACTTTGATCCGAGAGATAAATGGCCGTACTGCCCGAGCCTGAATGAGATCAGAGATCAGGGACGGTGCGGCAGCTGCTGGGCTCATGGACCAGTCGAGGCCATGACAGATCGATATTGTATCGCCTCAGAAGGAAGGAAGCAGTTCCACTTCTCTGCTCAAGATGTTACGACCTGCTGCTCAGATTGTGGTAACGGTTGTGACGGAGGAATCCCTTCAAGCGTTTTCCAATATTTTATGGATGTCGGTGTAGTGTCAGGTGGGAACTACGAATCTGGAGAAGGTTGTAGCCCTTATACGATAGAACCCTGCGATCATACCGGTAATGATCTAACCAAGCCGTGCAAGCCGTACGACGCTACACCGGCTTGTTTCAAGACTTGTCAGGGTAACTACACCGTTGAATACAATAATGATTTGAAACGAGGGATAGATGCTTACAGGATTAGAAGCGAAGAGGATATGATGGAGGAACTTTACACCCGAGGACCTATCGCAGTCGATTTTGACGTATATGCAGACTTCCTTCACTATAAAGGACCAGGAGTGTATAAGCATGAACATGGAAAGTTGTTAGGTGGTCACGCTGTTAAAATAATAGGTTGGGGAGTACATGAAGGGGTTAAATACTGGCTCGTTGCCAATTCCTGGAGCAAAAATTTCGGAGATGAGGGTTTCTTTAAATTCCTTCGAGGTTCTAATCACTGTTATATAGAAAGTGGGGCATGTGCTGGTGTACCAGATAAACCTTAGGGGTCTCTCTAAGGTTTATCTGGTACCTACATAATTATATCTTTATATATGCACATAATATATATCCATCTACATAAATATTATTTACGCCTGAAAGACTTTTAAAAGAAAAGAGGTTCTTAATTTTTTTATATAATGAAAAGAAATTGAACGCGAAAGTCGAGTTGGCTTTCCATTTCTGTTAATTGACAATTATTTCACTCCGAGCTAGTGGGCTTATACTATATTTTTTATCGAATTAAGAGTAGGGCCTTAAAGTCATCGCGTATTGAGTGCCGGAAGACGGTCGTTTGTATCGAGGCAGACTCCGAAAACGATGGAGTGCCAATCTCGATAAATTTAACACAGACTGGCCAAACCTAACCCCGAACTGCTTGGCTTTCAAAAAACAAAGCAGACCTTAAGTCCTTTTTCTTTAAAGTAGGTCGAAAGATGGGTCAGTTTCAAAAACCAATGTAAGTACCCAATTAAAGTTAAAATAAAATGAACCTAGTTTTTTTTTAAATGAAATTATGAAAAACCCTAGATATTGGCTTCCATTTAATTTTCCCGATCACCGTAATGTCATTTCCCAACAGTTATATTCCTTAGAGTAAACATTCCTACTAGATACTTATAGAAAGCTCAAGTCAGTCGTCGTCCAATTTATATTTTTGCTGGGCAAAAAGAAATACTAATGTAGTATAATATTTACATTTTATTTCAACGGTTTTTATGCTAATTATACAGCAAGCAATTAATTTTTTTGTTAAAAATTGAAGTGATTCAATTGGGTAAAGAAAAATAGTAAAACGAATACTTTAGGCAAACGGAGAGGAGCGGCTTCTTTTTTAAATTGGTTTCTTTCGCCTGAGTTACAAATCGAATTTTCTTAAAATTATATAATATACTAAGTATCACTGTTAACAGAAGCTTTGTTTGTTCAACAATTAAATAAATAATTTTTCGGCGATATTATCAATAACACGTCTGACAAATTGTAAGGACGAAACATCACGTCAGTTATGCAAACTTTCATGCTTAGTTGCGAGCTCTCTAGATAATTATCATTTCTCTAAGATTCGATTTATTACATCGGTTCCATTTTCCCGTACAATATTCGTGAGTCCACCCGTCCACCCCATGCCCCATGATAGCGGTTCATTTCCCGCCATTATCTTATATTACTGTCACTGTCTTTAAACGTTGGATATATTTTGGCGGGATTCCAATATGGCGGACATGATGTAATTAAGAACGAAATTGGGATGGTTACATGAATGTGAAATGTACCTAATAGTACAGGATCCCTTTGTGAATGGGTTGCATATGTAAATAATTTCAGTTCAGGATTATTAATTTTTTTTTAAATTTTATTGGTTTTACTGGTTTGGTTATTGGACAAATTCTATACCAATGAAATACATAATACATATTTATTTTAACTTAACTATAATTCATTAACCAGACCAGAGCAAATCGATTTACCTGCCTACCCAAGAGTTGTGACGGGAAAAATAGTCAACCTAACATTTGCATATTCTATAAACATGGAATTTGTGTTTTAAACAAACCAGTGAAAGCTTTAAAAAAAAAAATGAAATTATTAATTAATCATATTCTGGACTGAATGTATCTAGACAACCAATTTGTAATTTATTTAGTGACCTATTTAATTTGATATAAAATACTTTTCATCCATTAAATAGCCAGATAAAGGTAGTCCTCAAAGGGATCTTAAACTATAATGTTCACTCATGAGCATAGATATAAGTCCCGGTCTCTTGGAAATTCCGGGATAAAAGTAGCTATTGAAAATTATTAAAGTTCGAGTTACTTCAGGTTACCTACCTACTATGTTTTTAAATAATATTAAGGAACGATACGCGACTAAATCAAGTCGTGCGAAGCTAATATATTATTTAAAAAAAAAGCAGATGATAGCAGGGAAGACCCACTTAAATATCGTGAAAATATTTTCAGCAATGCTACCACATAATTCCAGTCACCACCCATTGAATTAATTATTACAATCCTCATTGTGAAAGAAATTCTAAACAAACAAAGATACCAGACTGTCGATTAGCATAATAGAATTATAAACGACATAGTTGCAGCTTAAATACAGCTAGAAGTAGTATAAGGGTCGCATAGAGGTCGTATAACCTCATAAATATCCACCTTATGCGGGCATCGTCGGGCCTATTTATACGGGGAGTATTCAAATCACGGCTTAGATGCATATAGAGTGATTATTTTATACCACTTTATGGAAATAGAGGTTTTGGAGATACGGAACGCTAGGTACATTTACTTAACTGACATAACATAGGTACTTGTATATTTTGTTTAAGTCAGTGTATTTGATTACCCGACTACGGCGAAGCGAAAAGGAAGGGTTATGTTTTTGACCCGTACCTATGTACCAAAATATTATGTTCATCAATTCCCCCATAATTATATTATACTACTTGTCATAATTTAAATAATAAGATATCGTTAGTAGCGTCTTGCACGTCTGCTGGTTATAGGTTATAATCAAAATGGCGCCATCTATCGGACATAAATAGATAAATACATATACTATTATTATAAGTTCCATGTTTCATACTTTTCAGAGGGCGATTTTTTAACGTTCCGTATAAATAAAGTAAAATAAAGGTGAAACAAGATTCGTTTCTTTTATCGGCTTACTTTCAAATAAATTTTACCCTCACCACTGGTAGATTAGGTACTTACATTAGAGATAAAGGGATGATAAAGTTAGATCGTTAACGATAACACACTCGTAGGTACTTACCTCTACTTTAGGATCGAAGCCTCTATACAGCAGCCCACTTAGCCTTGAGTGCTTTAAGAGCTTTCAGCGATCATTTCATTAACTTATTTTTATCTTATTACACCGAGAACTAGCTTCTTATTCGACTACACGCTGTTTGATTTGATTACTCATATAAATAAAAATATTGCGCGATATTAGAGCCCTACATTAAGCAACTAGTCTTGTGATTTGGTGACCAGATAACGGATAAAAAAAACTTATTTAATACCTTGCAAAAAAAAAGTGTGTGTGTCAGCTCCGACGCACGATTGGAGTTTACTTCAGACCGATTGTCTGAACAGACACAAAAATTTAGCGGAAGGGAATGCAATTTTTTTTCGAGTTACTGAGGATTTTGACTTAACAAGGTTTGAGTTACCGAGAACCCACTGTATAATATTTTCTTTAATTTTAATTTTTAATGAAAATATCTGGCTTGCTTTCTGTAAGAGAGAGAGACAGACAGAGAAATATGCGCATGCCGCACGGCTTACAATAGCTTACTATAGCAAAAAGTGTCGTTACAACTTTTCGTGAGAATTTTTTCCGTCTAGCCCCCTTTCACAACGCGTGATAAGGAACTATCGTTCCAATTAAATATCTAATAAATACAAAGCACACATGTTCATATATACAATACATACAATATGTGGGTTAAACAAAAGTATACAAGCTAGTCACACACACACACGATTGAAAAGTGAAAGGTGCGCAGAATAGGTTGCGCACCAAAAACGTAACGAGGTCATTCATCAGTAGATTTTACTGCTCACATTTTTCTCATACCGGGCGCCTTATATATGAAAATCGATTCTTAAGGAGTAAACTCCAATAAACTCCAATAAAAATTTTGTAACTAAACAATGTAATCTTCTAGAGTCGTAGGTACTTTGCGAATTCTAGCTAAAATGTTATTTTACAAAAAGAAAAAATAAATATTCTCTTAAAAACTAGATCTACTATAACACCTCTAGCATTTTATAAGCTGTATATACAACTAACCTCTTATCGAACTCATGCAGATCCTCAGACGTGAACTGGCTGGTTACATCCAAAAGTTGCTGTATATGATCGCTGCAGACCCTGCTCTTCCTCCTGCCATCTTCATCCCTGAGCAGGATGGTGGAGCAGCCTCCGTAGTCGAGGGAAAGAGACGGTTGTTGCACCACGATGGTGGTGCGGCCTGCTGGGATGGTAGTGGCTGCTGAGTCGAGGGGGTTCGCTGTTACGTGGACTTGGGCCGCTGGGGACAAGGTACAAAATAATTATGATTGGTTGATTGATTGTAAAAAAAAACTAAGATATCAGTGATTTTATCAAAAATTATTAAAAGCTTCATTCTTATTTACATTTTATCTATGTTTTTTTATTACTGCTCGAACATTACTTCGTTATTTATTTGGTTTTAAAGGAGAGGAAAAAGTTGAAATAGAACACGTAGTTAATTGGTTGCAGACACCTTAATTTCATTCTATGAATACAGTTAAAAAGTTTATGGTGCTGGAAAATCAATAGTTATATCAATAAACTAGCCCACCTTGGGATTTTACCCGCGTAAATCTGGGATCAGCATATATTGTTCATTCCAGGACTTCTGCTATTATAACCTACTTAGTGCCAAGTTACATCGCAATTGATTCAGTAGTTTTTGTGTGAAGACGTAACAAACATTAAAATATATAATTTATAAGACCTATGGACTACAGGGTCCGAGTAGGCAGTTAGGTGGGGTAGCCATCTTGTCAAACTGTTCGACTACCAACCTGTAGATTGTCTCCTGGAAGACGGCGGTGGAACAGAATGCTGATGCGCAGACGATCGTCTCCTGTTGGCAAACACCTCCGTCCCCTCCAGCTGTCTCCTCAACTTGGCCACCTCGTCCTTGTAATAAGGAGCCTCCTTATCTTTCACCCCCTGTTTCTTCACCCCCCTCGGTTCACTCCCTCTTCTAGCCACATCTGGCTCGAAGTCGAAATGGGTCTCTAATTTTGGTTGTGGTTTCGGACTCTTTGGTGTTTGAGACTCAGTTTTTGGCGGGATTTGTATTGATGTTGATGGACCACCTGTGTGAAGAAATGAGAGATATTTTGTACGGAAGCTGGCATGATGTTTTTGCAGTTTATGCGCATGGGTAGTTGGTTGCCTCACCAATGTGGCTGACTTGCGTCTTGTTCCTCATCTTCTTCGGGTCCGGTATCGGTACGTCGAAGACGAACCTCGCAGGACCTGGTCGTGGTGACTCTAAGACATCGGTTGCTGATTGTGGCTTCGTGTACGCTGGTGATTCGATGTCACAGCTGTGGAACGATACCGTATTAATATTCTGATGATCCAGGTTCATCAGGATATCGTGTAAGTACCTAATAGACTATGATTGAAGATACGTTGCGTCATACCATGTTAAAATGAAAAGTAGCCTTCCTCAATAAATGGACTTTCCAACACAAAAATAAATTTTCAATTCGAACCAGTAGTTCCTGAAATTAGCGCGTTCAAACAAACAAACAAATAAACTTTTCAGCTTTATAATATTAAATATAGATAGTATAGATTTTCAGAAATAATGCACTTTTGTACGTGCCAACTTTAAGGAACTGCTTACTGTCTCAAAGATGGCATTGTTGAAACATTAAAAAAAAAGTGAAACTATTCGACAGATTTTGATAAAACTTGGTGTGAAGATACATTGAAACTTAAGCTACTTTTGATCTCATAAGGATTCCTGTAGGTAGGTTTTTACGGCTAGTTACGAATATTTGATTGGACAGAGTGGGCACCTGTTCTGGTTCCGATGGTAATGTGGTGGCGCCGTCCTGGGTGGTGCAGCTGACGTGTTCGAAGGTTCGTTGTCTATGAGACAGGGGGGCTGGGAGACAGGCTCGGGAGGCTCGGGCTCCGCGTCCATGGAGTCATCGGTCCCGGTGACGGAGGTGAGCGCGGTCGCTGCCGAGTCGGTGCTCGTGTTGATCGTCTTGTCTGATGTTGTACTGCTGCCCATTACCACCACCTTTAACAATACATACAACAAGTTGTTATTATGTTACATTCACAGAAACAGCCCCGTAAAATTTAACTATGTTTCATTCACATGTATTTTGCTCGTGGGGATCCCGATTTAGTCGTGTCGTTCCAACTATTCCTACATAGTTTTAGGCCTCATTTTCATATTTTTAAGCCTATTGTAACGATAGTGCCTTATCGCGCGTTGCGAAAGGGGGCTAGACGAAAAAAATTAAGACCAAAAGTTGTAACGACACTTTTTGCTATAGTTGTAAGCCGTGCGGCGTGCGCGTGTTTCTATCTCTCTCTCTCTCATTGAAAGCAAGCCAGTTATTTTCGTTTCGTCTTTCTATTTCGTATTGAACAGTGTGGTGTCGCGACGAGGAAAGTTTTAGTATATATTAGCGACCCGCTCCGGCTTCGCACGGCTATATTATGCATGTATTATCGCGAACCTACTAAGACTAAAGTGTAGTGTCATGGAAGTGCTACTAACATAGTTTTAAGTTATCTATTAACACTTTCAATTTATATTATAAAATATGTATGTTAGTCTATAAGGTATGTATCTATGGGCCTTCGTAGCCTGAAATAAATGATTTATTATTATTATTATACCTATAAACCTTCCTCTTAAATCACTCTATCTATTAAAAGAACCGCATCAAAATCCGTTGCGTAGTTTTAAAGATCTAAACTACATAGGGACAGAAAGCGGAAAGTGACTTTGTTTTATACTATGTAAAATGAAAACAAATATACTACGCGTACGAAGTCGCAGGCAACAGTTAGTTATAAAACAATTAGAAATAGTCCAATTGGAAATGTCTTAAGCACACAAGTACTTATTGAGAAAGCTGCGTGTTCAACCGACGAATTAAGCTCCTCTTATAACGTCTACAAACGAAACTTTACTCTTACACTTGCGATAAGTCTGTTAGAGTCACCAACAATATTTTTCAATTCTATTTATACATGATGCGATCTAAAGTATGCGATTTTAGTAATGTTGTCTTTGTGCTACAGATTCTATGAAAGTTAAAAAAAGCCAATATCGTAGGCATCCCGCTACGAAATTATACAGTCTATCTATCATCAGTCTAGATCGCTTTTAACGATAAGGTCGCCCCATTGTGCTATATTGTTTGGTTTATATTGATTTTTTAGCAGGAATTTATGTTAGAAATAAGGTTTAATATGGTACTTACAATAGTTTATCTATTTATCAAACGTATGTGTAGCGTTTTTACGGGCGAGAGAGCTGTAAGTGAGTACTTACTGCTGTTATTCTCTTTAAGCCCATAACTAATACATAACTATGGTCATTTAAATTTTCATAAAATTGACAATTTCAATAATTTTTTTGACGTGATAACGTCTTATAAATCGAGTTATACACCGGCATTCACAAAAAAGTGTGACGTCATGCGTTACTCACAAATGTTATTGACAAGTAACCATAGCAACGTATTGAAGTATACAAAATGGTAATGTCAACATTACAAAAGAGTTCTTATGACGTCATCACGTAAAATTATCGTCCGTAAACCGACTTTACAGGTAACCATTTTTTGTTTATTGCTTTTTGATTATAACGAACTAGCGACCCGCTCCGGCTTCGCACAGCTATATCATGCATGTATTATTATACATATAAACCTTACTCTTGAATCACTCTATCTATTAAAAAAACAGCGCACTCCGGGAGTGCAGGCAGAAGTGAAAACTGTATATCTGTGTAAAATCTCATCTGTCGAAATCTCATCTGTCGCGAGAACGGCTGAAAATGCTCACTCGTGTATCAGTGATGGCGCTAGCGTGCGACGCGAACTGCGTACGGCAGCTCGCTGGGAACCTGCACCATCCACCGAGAGATGTCGCTGTTAACACTGTTGTACAGAAATGAGTATCGTACTTCGGCCGTTTGCACAGAGATGGCGCTGTTTTCAATATTGCATAGTAGTAGAAGCACAATAACTGTTAAAATCTCATCTGTAGGGCTATTCCAGGTTTTACAAAACGTAAACGATGATCGTGACCGTTTTAACGCACACATACGTACCATTTTTAGTTTTTCTATAGTATGTTTGTGCGTCACTTTTACTCGATAGAGTTGATCGAGTAACTCGATGAATGAACGAACATTGTTTTTCTCTTTTGCGTACCTCTCGAAAAATAGAGATGGATGTTTGACGTTTCGAAATTCGTGAGCTAGTTGACAACATTGACAAAGTCAATTATTATTGTAAATAAAACCGTGTGTTATTTATTTAAGAAAATAATTATCTAGTGAAAATAATGATGACTTCAGCCTCCTAATTTGAGGTTTTGGTGGAGATCATGGAGCGGTAAGTTATTGTTCATCTTTGCAAATAAAGACATTGAAATTATTGTGTTTCAAACTAAACTACCAAGACATTTTCACTATTTGTAGTCACGGAGACCTTATGAAGCCTGCCGAGAGCCCCCACGGCATGCGGTAGGTTACTGGCGATGCGGAGGTGGCAAGAACTCACCTCCGCCCTCGATGAATATGTTCATGCACTAATATTTGTTTTGCCCTGCACTGCTTTGTCTTGTAAAGCTGTGGAGTGATTTTAAGTCGAATACAAGGAGGAAGGCGGCTAAGATTGGATCTTCCGTGTCAGGCACAGGGGGAGGGATGGCCTCGACTTTAGCACTGACAGACCTGGAGCAGCGGACCCTTACCATAATGGGTCCGCTGTCTGTTCTCTTCATACATTTTCAGTCATGTCATCTTCGGGGCAAACTATTTAATAATCATCAAAATGTTCTTATTTTCAGAAAACCTTGAGAACCTGCAAAGAGTTCGGGACCTGCTGCGTCCGCAGTGGAGGTCGCTGGCGGCAGAATTTATAGCAAAGAACGCGTGACGGTGGGAGCGATGTATAGCCCCAACAGCAGGCACTATGGCAAATGCCACTAAATCATCGAAACGAGTGTTATAATGTTGTACCAAATTTCATTTAAGCAACTCGAATTAAAATAAAGAACTTTCTTAAAAATGATTACCTTGGGTTAAGTTTTTATTTGTAGTTTTTAGTTATCTATATCTATAATATAAAAATCAATTGCTGTTCGTTAGTCTGGCTAAAACTCGAGAACGGCTGGACCGATTTGGCCAATTCTTTTTTTGTTGTGGAAGTTAGAAGTTTGTATGTAGGTTGATTAAATCTTTATGTAAAAAGTACTACTGAACTGATTGCGATGAATAATGGTGTGCACATAGCTGAAGCCCTGGAGTAATCACACGGGTTTGAGGCCAAATGGCACTGTGTAATGTATGAAATTGGCCAAAGCCAACACGTAGAGATTTTTTTAACGTGTTAATATCATTAAGAACATTTCATGTGGAACTTTTCAGTTTCTATGGTCACAGGCAGACTAAATAGTCTTACAAAATATATATTTGAAAATTGTTACGTTCCCTAATTGAAACGTTCCTTATGTAGGTACCTATGCTACGGCTATAGCTCGTTAGCTATAGCCGTAGCATAGCCCGGCAAACAACAGCTGCAAGACCTCGGAACACCGTTGTGTTCCGAGGTCTTGCAGCTGTTGTTTGCCGGGCTTAAGACTTCACTGAATGTAGTACTAGGTCCCAAACAGGTGGTACATCCCAACCGTCTTCTCTTTTGAAATTATTTAGATGTTTTCGAATTTAAATCGCTTTACGAAGAATTCTAAGTTCATATCGGTTCTCAGTAGCCAGTATCTGTGCTTGATCGAACCGTAGATATTGGTTAGGTTTATCCAGCATGTATTCCTCGTCAGTGTTAACTCCAACCAGCCAACTACAAGCCAGAGGTGATTTATGTATTTTGTACATGAACGATGTTCGCCACCCTATCACTAGTTGCACGACCCAGGCTCAGTAGCGCCAGGTTTCCTTGGTTCTGTAAAAGATCGCACACGTACTTGAACCCCTGGAAAAGAGGAGTCCGATATACAATCCGGTGTCAATAAAGCTCGAAGAGACAAAGTATTTTGCCGCCGTTCTTCACGGCGAGCCGCCTCTTCTTCTTCTAACATCATCCATGCTAACACACATCTTGGAAACATTTTTAGTTAGTTTTTTTTATGTAAACAAATTTCTTTTACATGCTTCTCACTAATAATATTTGATCGAGTAAGAAAACGTTCACGTTTACCGTTTACGTACACGTTAACGAATTTCAAGTTGACAACGAATGTCAAATTACACCAAAATGAATGAACTCTTCTGTATACAACGTAATGTTTTTACTTATGTGTGGTATCAATTTTAGTTCCTTTACGTTTCCGATAGGGGCGCCTATTCTGAAATGTATGGAACGATATACGGATACGGTCATCGTTTTCGTATGGTTAAACCCATACTAAGGGCACTGTCGCGAGAACGGCTGAAAATGCTCACCCACAAAAGTGTCCAACGCGCCATAAGAAGTTTTCACTTCAAAAAAACCGCATCAAAATCCGTTGCGTAGTTTTAAAGATCTAAGCATACAATAGGACGGCGAAAAGTGACTTTAATTTAAACTATGTAGTGATAGGCTCCGAGACTACTATACCTACCGATTTTGATGACACTTTTTTTATACATTGAATGCTGGGAACATAGGCTAGGTATTTTTTATCCCGATATTCGCATGGGAATTGAACTTACGCGGGGGAAACCGCGGACAACGTGTACAAATATGAAAAATTCCAGAATTTTATGATTTTTTGCGGATATAACCTACCTGAGTCCGATATTGAAGTCCGATTTACATTTATTTGAATGCTTTAATTCTAAATTCGATGCTATAATCCGTTTGTTAAAATACATTAAAACTAAAAAGTAGAGTTCATTTTATTTATCGGTAACTCTGTTTGAACAAAGGTCTCTTCCAAAGACTTTCAGAGCGATCAGTCGCATGCTCTTTGCGTCTAACGGCTTTCCACGACTTTGATTAAGTCGTCTGTCCATTGGGGAAGCTTATCTTCAACAGTGGACGCCCTGTAGCTGATATAATGACGATGAAATCAATTTTTCCAGAAATACAAAGGACTAGCTATTTTAGCCAAAATCTGAGCGTAGGTTACGTAAATCTAAAAGCACTTATTATCAGAACATATTTTAATCATATAAATTACATATCCATCAGCGTTATTTTACTACAACGCCTAATCCACTCACTAAAAGGTAATAAACTAATTAACTCAAATAAATTGTGCGACCATGAAAAGGTTCAGCCATCGTGAAGCTACTGCGACAGAATGAACCACATTCCGTCATTTAATTGCTATATAAAGACACAAAACAGTAAATAAGATGGCAGCGCCACAATCAGCGAACTGACGTGTGCATCAAATGAAGCACTCTATTGTTGACTTCCTTCAGTCGTTTTCGTTTTTTCACTGACCGAAATGAAGTTGGTTTTAGTAAACAAGTGATCCAAATAAAGTGCACTGTAGTATAGTGAAATTAGAAACGAATGGAGGTCGAGCGTTTCACAAAATTGAAAGAAAATCTCAATCGCAATTACTTTCAAAGACTCTTTAATTGAATACAAATAATTTGCTTTTAATTGATTCTGTTCAGCTTAAGTTTCTATTCAACTCAATTCAATTTGTTATTCTTTATTACATACTGAGGTTGTCTTTACAACATCTATTAAAGATGATTTATACAGAGCCAACAACTTAAATCCATGTTATTAAGGGCGTTGTAGTGTATGGGATATGTATTAGATTGAATAGACCTATGCCACCCTCTCAGCTTAGTCGAACGTGTCCAGAGAAAAGACCCGTCAATACGTCTGGAGACCACTTAGCGGGTATCATGAGACCGCGCTATCCAGGAATTTTAAATTTAATCTTTCAACTTCTAGTCCTATCCTACTAATATTATAAACTAGCGACCCGTCCCGGCTTCGCACAACTATATTATGCATGTAATATACATATAAACCTTCCTCTTGAATCAATCTATCTATTAATAAAAACCGCATCAAAATCCGTTGCGTAGTTTTAAAGATCTAAGCATACAAAGGGATATAGGGACATAGGGACAGAGAAAGCGACTTTGTTTTATACTATGTAGTGATGTGAAAGTTTGTGTGTGTATGTATGTTTGTTACTTCTTTGCGAAAAAACTACTGGACCGATTGCGATGTAACTCGGTATAGCTGAAGATACACACACATTTATCCAGATATTTCCCCGGGATAGGGACTTACGCGAGTGAAACCTCGGGGCGCAGCTAGTAATTTATAAAAATGTTTAAAAAATGTTCATTATTTAAAAGAAATAAGGAATCAACTTGCACTAAAAGCCCCATTACAACCCAATTAAAAGAGATAGATAGATAGATAGATAGATAAACACTTTATTTGTACAACTCACAAAACATTAAAAATAACAAATATGACGAGAAAGCTTATTAACTAAGAAATTGTACAAAGAGAGATCAAGAAGAGAAAATCAACTAAATGCTGGCTACTATCGGGACACGCACGGCTAATATTCGGTTTTAGACCGAAAAAAAACCCTTGATAACTGGTAATAATAATAATAAAATAATTCTTTATTCAGGTAACCATGGACATGCCATGATATTCAGGTAACCATGGACATGCCATGATATTCAGGTAACCATGGACATGCCATGATATTCAGGTAACCATGGACATGCCATGATATTCAGGTAACCATGGACATGCCATGGACTCACAAACAGAAAATTCAATTTATAATAATAATAAGAATAAAATAAGTTAAATAAGTAAAAGTCAATCAATGTTAGGTACTAATAAAATTATGTGTCAAATATTTAAATAGGACAATTAATCAATAAAATCAAGCTACATTAAACAAATAAAATAAAGAAATTCAAATCAAGTCAGCAAAAAAATAAAATAAAACAATGTCAGTAACAAATAAAAATAATAAATAAGTAACAAAATTGTCAATATTTTCTACCCGGCATTGGAACCACGGCATGTCTACCACAGCAATGTCTTGTGTATATACAGTCCAACCTTGAAGCAATCATCGCCAGGACGGTGTTGGAACTAGCCCAGACTCTGCGCACCAAGGACACGGCCCGCTTACGCATGGTTGCGTTGAAGCAATCGGTGCGCGCGTACAGAACCGAGGCAGTCCCATCACCGCCCTGAACGCGTTATTGTACTGGACGCGGAGAGCGCTGTAGCTGGATTTAGTGTAATTAGCCCACAGGCTGCACGAGTAGAGCGACGTACAGTACGCTCTGAAGATAGATAGACCAATAGAAGTTTCATTTAAATAGATAGATCTAGAATATAAGGTTTGTTCCCAATTCTACAGATTTCACTAACAGGTTCCCAATTCTACAGATTTCCAACTCAACAAACCAATCCTACATATAAAATAGATAGATTAGCAGATAGCTTGTCTAGAATAAAACACCGAGAAAGTTATCTACTCTATATTATAAAGAAATATATCGGTTATTTATCTGTATTTATCTAAATCCAGGGTCACAGTGCGCAGTGTTGGCGGTGCACACTGAGGTCTAGAGACTGTAAACCTTTTGACCGTCCGCCCGGCCTGCAGGGCGCGAGGCGCGAGGCGCGGGCGGCGCGCGGCTCGATGCGGCCATTAGCCCTTTTATACCTATTGAAATAAAGTCACACATACACTGTTAGCCAGGTTTACTTTAAGGTAAAATATTTTTAAATAAAATGGATTTTGACGAAGGTAACGTAAAAAGAAAGGAGGTTAATGTCTTTTGCTGCATGATTTTTGAAAACTCTACTTTTATTTGAGGTTATGTTTAAAACTTGAAAATCAGCAATTTGTTGTATTTGTTTTGTTTATTGAGTTTGGAAAAAACTAAAATAGGTACAAGGTTTTTTTTCAATAATCTCTACATATAATAAATTCGAAGTTTTGGAAGTAAGCGTTCTACGTCCATAATGATCTTAGCACTATAGAATTCGCTAACCTTATATAGCTCCGGTAGAAAAAAATCTTGCATGCGCGATTCAGGTTTTCTTAAATTTAGAAAATCACAAATTAGTTGATTATTCTTTTTGTTCTGCTTAAAAATTTTGTACACTTATATATTTTAAGAATACATAGCAATATACACATTTTTTAACTAAAAAATAAAGTAATTAATTTAATAAGATATTTTTTTTTAATTTCAAGTAACTAGCGCCATCTCTTCGTTTTCGCGAAACTACCATTCATCTCAGAAAATGTTGATTTGGTTTGTTTACCTTTGTTTGTGCAGTCTAATTTCGGGAACTAGGAAACAGATTTTAACATAATCTTCACGAATGTGTTCAGAAAATATCAGAAGAGGTTTAGGTATTTCAAGTAGATTTATGTTACTAATTAAAATTTGATATTTCTTGGCGTAAAAAATAAACCATAATATTTTTGCATGAAAACGTACAGAACGTAGGGATGATGTCAAAATTGTCATTTTGAGCATCTAGCGCCATCTCTTTTTTATTTATAATTTTATTATGGCTTCGCATTACCACTATCGTGCATATAGCCAGTGTCGCGGTCAAAGAAAATTAAATCTAATGCAGGAGCGTTTTTTGAATTTGGAACATTACAACGCTCCAGCAATTTTGTATGAACATGTGTATGAAGCGGCGTGCTGGGGTTATTAAAAACTTAAATACTCTTTGATTGGATCTCTTTTATCAAAGTACTAGGGACCCGCCCCGGCTTTGCACGGCTATTATGCAGTATCTCTTCTCTTATACATATAAAATGCTTTGTCCTGAATGACTGACTGACGGATCAACGCACAGCCTAAACCGCTGATCGTAGAGATTTGAAACTTGGAGGGTGTGTTCTTTGTATGACGTAGGCAGCCGATAAGAAAGGATTTTCCGAAATTCTACCCCTAAGGGGGTGAAAAAGGGGGACGAAGTTTGTATGGGACAACGTGATTCCTTGGTCTAATCTACTTCAAATTTTGCATAAACATTCTTTAACAGAATTGATGAAACACGTGTTTCGTATTTTATTAAAATTCATCCTCTAACGGGATTAAAAAGGGGTAGGAAGTTATTTTGGGGGTGATTTCCTCCGAAGTTGATATCAATACTCCTTTTAACTTACCTACATTGTATTTTGACACATGTTTGAAAACACAATCCGATTTTATTCAAAAGAGGTTGCACTTTTAGAACACGGCCTCATAGGAACGTAGTATTCGAAATTTAAAATGGTGAGGACTAGAACTGTGCTAGAACATTTTGGTTATGTTTACGAATTATTCCCTTAACAAACCCGCGTAAGTCCCGTTACCGTGGGAATATCGGGATAAAATGTATGCTACACTATTAAGTATTCTGTGACGTTCGTGTTTGCTGGAACGCGTTCGGCCGAGCGGCTGCAGTTTTTTGTTGTTTACTCAGGACCTACTAATTGGATTTTGATGTTCCTAAAATGTTCCTAAAACCTTCCTCAAAATAGAGCTATCTAATATTGTAAACCAGATTTCAATTGATTTAGGCGTTTTTAATTGTATATGTAACATGAAATTTAAATACTATATATCCGTGCCTGGCGTGAATATGTTGACATCTCTAAAACACCAATTTTACAGGGCGGCCATTTTAAAGTTTGACATGTTGTCCTGAATCGATAAATTATTTAAATGTAGATGTTTATGTGGCTATGAATGTTATTTTAAGGTATCTTTATAGTGATGCTAATGAATTATTAAAATTGTACGTAGTTTTCACAATATAAGACATGTCAAGTCTGTAATTTACAGTGAATAAGTTGATAACTCGACTTACAGAGCGTATTTTTAACTTATTTTTAATTAATCAAGTTATTCACCATGTTAGTTCTATTGTTTTAATTGTTAAAACGTAAATTTAGGTATATGAATATTAAAAAACAAAGTAAATTTGAAACAAAAATACATTTTTACAATAATAATATAAGTAAGGATAAACAGGTAAGTATAGGTTTTTAATTTATCTTATTTTATAAATGCAAGAAAAGATGAAGATAAAAATAGATAATACCTTTAATTGTCCAAGTTAAATTAAAAATCTAAATTAAAAACTAGCTTAATGGAATTTTCATTGTGTAATGCGCCTCACAATGATCATCAGGTTATGCTGATATTGAAGTTACTGAGTCGTATCACATTACGACTCAGAAACTTCAATATCAGCATCATTACGCAAGACGTGACCGTACCAGTGTAGGCGACATTCTTGCAATTTATCTGCAATGTCTCGGACATGAAGGCTGCCCCGGATGCGGGAATTCCTGACGCGATCCTTTCACGTCACTCCACACATCCAGCGCAACATCTCCATCTCCATCACGCAGCTCCTGCTTATGTCGCTCAAGCACCGGCCACGCCTCACTACCATACAAAAGGACAGGTCTAATGATGTCTGTCTCTTTAGTTTAACCGGCATTTTGGGGTCGCAAATGACACCAGTTACCTCACGCCACTAGGCCCAAGTCGCTGAAATGAGTGACTTGACGTGAAGCACAGATCCCAAGTACTTAAACTGGTCTGTCCGCTCGACCATATGACCGTCTACGCAGACGGGTGTGGGATCTGCGGTATTGCAAGCCAAGTACTCTGTCTTCGCCACATTCAGTTGCAAACCGCTGTTCTCAAGCGACTCCTTCCACGTGTGTACACATTGGACACAGCTGCCCCTTATCTGAGTCCGCCAGCGCAATATCATCAGCGTACATGAGCAGCCACGGAGGCTGCTCGTGTGTATCCCTGATGGCTACGGACAGTGCATCTAATATTACGCTGAACAGGAACGGGCTGAGGACGGAACCCTGGTGGACTCCAACGGTAAAAGGGAAGGGCTTAGTGTCACCAACAGCAGTTCGCACCACGGAATCAGAATTTCGGTACATGTCTCTGATGATTTCAACATAAGCTTCCGGCACCCCTTTGGACCGCAGCGCCCACCAGATCATCATGCGAGGAACACAGTCGAAGGCCTTCTGCAAATCTAGGAATAGAAAATGCAGAGGCTTATTCTTCGTCCTGTATTTCTCGACGATCCTTAACGATCCTTAGGGCGAAAACAGGGTCCATGGTGCCATGCCCGGGGCGGAAACCATATTGACACCCAGAGACACTCCTTTCGGATCCGCGAGTCGATTATCCCCTCGTAGAGCTTCATGGTGTGGGACCTTTGACCCTCATAACCTTTCCTCCCTCCCCCCCCCTCGGAAAAAGCATATGCTGAAAAAAGATACGATAAAGAGTGTGTTCTGTATAAAAATAATTATATATTCCGGCCGGCCGTAACTTGATATCTCGATTTGTTAAAATAAAATAAAAATATTCTGGCCGGCCGTAACTTGATATCTAGATTTGTTAAGTTATAATATGATTGTTTAAAATCGTTTTATTGAATAAGTCGATGTATTCGATATTTTTAATTGTTAGTGCTGTCGACATCTGCATTTGTCAAGTAAAACACGCAAAAATGGGAGATGTCAACATGATGCCAATGGTCATAGCTCTAAAATTTATGTAGATAAATGGCTGATTTTTTGACACATATAAATATATGTGCTTAGGAAGCGTTTAAGCTAATAAAAAAAAAATCATGTAAGTCGAGTTGTCAATGTATTCACGCCAGGCACGGATATTTTCGTTCTACTACTTTTTCCCACAACCCATTTTTTTAATTTGCTTCCAAGTACACACTTTTTCCTTTCTTTCTTTATTATGCGTATAGAGAAAACATGTAAAATACGACATACGAAAATACATGATAATACAAAAGAATGTTTAAAATAACCTACCGATTTTGGTAATATTAAAACCCACAGAAATATATTAGTGATAAAACCAATTAAAAATCCTGTTAAAGCCATTTTCGACTTCTATGCGGACGAAGTCGCGGGCAAAAGCTAGTTAGTTATAAATTACTAGAAATTGAAAGATTAAATTTCAAATTTTAATCTCATTCCTCTTACGGTGCGCAGAAAACATTGTGATGAAATCCGCGGCTTAGTTGTCTTCAAACGTAAGATGAGTTCTTTACTCTAACACGGCCGACTAAACTGAGAGGCTACTCTATCCAATGCATGTCCTAATCACTATAACAGCTTCCTGAATAACACGGATTGACTATGCTGGCGCCGTTTAAGTCTGTATAAGTCTATTTAGAACTGTCAAAACAAAATAAAATAATCATATTTTAATTTGTCTCTTAAATATAACTAGGGTTACGTAGTAGACTAGTAGGTAAGTATGTAAGTACTTCTACCTCCTTCAATTACGTCAAATATATACCTATTCGCATTTTTGTGAAAAATCAAAGGAAACCTTTGAACTTTAACTTCTAACTGAAAGCCTTTTATTTTTTATTTGCTCACGAGTGCTTATTTTTATGAAACGACTAACTGCGCCCGGCGGTTTCACCCGTATGTCGAGCCGCACAAACTCTCGCATCTTGATGTGAAAAAGTGTATGTTTTTTGTTAACTTTTTATGTAAAAACGACTGTACCGATTGTTATTAAACTTGGTATAAGTATAGATAGCTGAATAATTAAACACATGGTCTACTTTATATCCCAATATTCCTACGGGATCTGGACTTACTTGGATAAAACTAATAAATAAATAAATAATAAATAAATATTTCAGGACATATTACACATCGCCATCCAGCCCCAAGCTAAGCAACTTAATGCTTGTGTTATGGGTGCCAGATAACGGATAAACTACTTATATACTTTTTTTTTTTTGTAAATATATACATATTATACATATAGGAAACACCCAGAATCAGAAACAAGAATTTATGGTCAGCCTAAATATTTGTTCCCGGCGGGAATCGAACCCGCAACCTTCTGCGTCGCAGTCGGGTGTTCGCCCGACGCGCCACAGAGGTCGTCAAACTGCGGGGTTGTTAGTATTAGCTTATCGATGTGAACTCCGTATGTATTTGAACATCAGTCTGTATCGATTCTGTCATATTTTTAGTTATCCTTGACAACACCTTGTCTCTTTCAAGTCAGTCAGCAGTTAGCGCGGGAGTTAGCGAGCCTCGGTCAGCTGTCGACGAATGGCATTCAACTGTGTTCACACTACTAGGTATATGATGACAGTACCTTGCGGTCCTGATCCCGTAGGAATATCGGGATAAAATGTGGCCTAGGATTCAAATGATTCTTCATACTAAGTTTCATCAATAGCAGTCCAATAGTTTCGGCGTCATTTTTTATAAAACCCAAAAAAACAAAAAACTTGTGCTTTTTGGTGTAGTTATTGCAAAAGCAATAATGACATAGGTACACAAAACGAATCTCTAGGTCTACATGTATCTAAACCTCAGGTTTATAATTATTATTTTGCTTTCGTATACGGAACCCTAAACCCGCGTCAAATACTAAGCGGCACACGTTTTGCATAAAAAACATTTACCGAACTGAAACCGTCCGACACATACAAAAGAATTTTGCAAGAACTTTAAAAAAAATGTTAACGGGCGTCCGGTGAAATGGCTTTAGAGATCCGTAGTGTATTTTCGAGAAAATATTTTATTTATTAGTCCGTTTTGTTCCATAGCATGGGCAAATGCCTCCCTTCCCGACCAAAGAGGATAAACATCAAATAATATAATACTTATTATATGAATAAAGTTACTGGCTTCAATCAAACTCGGTGCCCACTCAATAAGTGCGATCGCCGCAAACTACCATTTCGTTCGGTTTTATCAAGTAACAAAACGTCGTATAGATGTTATAAATAATAATAAATATGAATATAATACAGAACCCAGCAAGGTTTTGCGGCGTTATTTATGCGTGTATCCGTCACAGGTGTGACCAACAGTTCTGTACAAACGGTTCTTTTATTCCTTCGCAGTTTCAGGCCGCCCTGGCGTCGCGTGGTCCCGGCCGTTACGAGGCCCATTGTTTGGCTTATATAGTTACTGGGTTAAATTATTGTAGTTTTTTATAACGTGAAAAGGTGTTCAAAGGAGAATATTTATTCACTTTCTGGAAACATTTTCGAGGAAAAATGTGTCTCCATTAATTGTGACGCGGAGAGGCTATAAGTATTGGATATTAGTCGGGATTTCCTTTGAAAATTCAGTTAATTTCCTTGGAAATCGTAAAGTTAAAAGTATCTAGTCATGTAGTTTTCTTATTAGCGAGCGCCATCTATCGAAACATATTGAAAGCTTCATTTCAATATAAAATTAGAGTAAACCTTAAACTCGTCCAATAAAACTTCCGTATACTCGTCCCATTTTATAATCAAAAAGATACTTGGTACTGTTAGAAACAAAAGTCATATTATTATATAATTTGAATATTTAACCAATTCAGATCTCTACATTACTACTTAATCTCTACATGGTTATTGACTATAACATCAATAATCCCAGTTCCATAAAAGTTGGCCGGATTAATCCGGATTCAACTAGACGTAATACCGGTTTAAACCGGATCGGAGTGGTTCGAACCGGAATCGACCGGCTCAATGACGACTGCATATTTGAACTTTAACCTGCAGAAATGTTCAGGGAAATACTAATATCGTAAATGCTAACTATGTAGGTAAGTATTTTTTGATATGTCTAATAAATAAATGTATTTTTTGCAAGATTGTTAGATAACTCTCTTTTCTAAGTCAAAAGGTTAGATCGATTTCGATGAAATTTTTTACAGTGATAGTTCATAGCAGCAGTGGAGAATATAAGCTACTTTTTCAGACTTTAGATCGGGTAAAAATCACCGACTATTGACCATTTATGTCAACCAGGACCGATTTATCAAAGAATCCAAACAAAAGTGAACGACAGCCTTTAAATGAAATGGTTTGCAATCGAATACCATAGAAAACACTATAAAAAGTAAAATATTGATAGATATAGAAACGAAAACAAAATGCCCTTCGCCTATGACATAACATTGTTATAAGTAAATTGTTTTTCACACCTGCAGCACTTTAATCACGGATTAAAGTCCTATTAACCTCAACTTAAAGCAAGACTTTATTCCCAAGGGAGATAATGTTGTATGAAACTCCCAAGGGAATAAAGTGATTTGAATTTGGAACGTTGAAATTCATGTGAAAATTCTTGGTTTTAATTTTGAAGGTCTCAGCAAATAGGTTTTATTTATAATAAGTAATTTGATTGTGGTCCACAAAAATATAGCAGGCCACGATTTATGTTTTTTATTTTGATTGTTACGTTAGGTCTAAGCAAATAGGTTTTGCCTATAATACCTACCAAATACTTACCATCATGCTACCATATCATTGCAATTGCCCCATTTTTTTAAAGTGGATTTTCTTAAAGTGGCCAGGGAACTGGCCACTACAAGAATTAAAAAAAATTGGACTGACAGTATGAAAAGTAGAGTATGCACCTCGGGATAAAGCATGTCTTCGTCTTGGGCGGCTTGAACCCCTCGCTTCACTCAGGACTCTACTTAACTCCCTCGCTTCGCTAAGGAGTTAACTTTTAACCGTTACACTCGGGGTTCAATATGCCACCCACAACATAAGACATAGCTTTATGCCCTTGATGCATAATCTACTATTAAAAATTGTTTTTATAATGTTGTAGTGTAAAAGTATAAAATATACTAGATAGTTTGTCGGTGAAATATTTTCTCACACATCTAAGGTTAAATCCTGTAGTCTAAAGTATTTGAAGGTGAAAGCTGCGAGAGTAGTCGTACACTTGAAACGAGACGTAAATATAAAGTTAGACTAGAATATAATATGATTAGATAAAAATAATATTCATAAAGTGCATTTTACAACGCGTTCGCTTCGTCCATTATGAGAGGACAGATGCAGTCAACGGATTTGGAATCGAACGATAGGTGATGGTACGAATCACGACTGTATTCTGTCCAGTTGTTAATCTATCAAGTTGCTAATGTGTCAAGTTGCTATGTAAGTTGAGAATTTGTTCACTTGTTTTCAAGTAAGTATAAGTGTCTTAAAATCTGTCGAAAGGTTGAGGATCACTTGGACTTGCGTTGAATGTAACGGAAATAAGTTACGACTTAAAGGAGCTAAAGGTCGATCTTTGTCGGACTACATAGAAATGAGAGAGACGCGAGAAGATTGAAGCAAGTTTTGGATAAGAGGTATATACAGTATGGGTCATAAGTAAATGATCAGTTTGCTACAATAATACTATCAACAAGTATTGGAGTTACGACCATCTTCTAATAGACGTTACACACAAACATAAATACTTGAATTAAAAGTACTCAGCGTGATTATTATTTGTCAACATGTTAACTATGTGTTTAGTTGTGTGAGTGGTATAAGGGGTCACCCGCTACACCAACCGACGTGGGTTCGATCCACAGGTTACGTTGTTATAATGTTCAAATAGTGCTGCACAGGATTGTAAACGTTATGGTGGGCAGAGACTTTTGACAGTGGATTGCACATACATATCTCATTCAGTATTTCTATGTACCTAGTCCGTATAATATGGTTTGAAAAATCTATACAGAACCAGAACTGTATGGATTGGTATATTACGGATTTTTACTTGTTAAAGAGTTTTTAGAAGTATCTTCGTGTTTTTTTTTCTATAGAATCTAAATAGTTGTTTACTGTTTTGATTGACCCTTGGACTCGGCCCATATACCTACGACCCAAATATTAAGCGTTGTATAAATTGTGTATATCTTTAAAAATATTGGTAAATAAATGATATTATTTAAACATTATAATAGTAGCGTTTAAGTTCCCTCGGGCCCTTAACAACAATGTTTAATATCGTCGTGAACCGCAGATGTCGTCAAACCCCGCCTGGCCGCGCCCGCGCCCGCTCCTGGCTGCGGCCACTTTACGATTATAAGGGTCCTAGCACATATATCAACTTGGAAATGGATCGTCACCGTATCGCCTCGCTGTCAAGCTAACGTAAGCGTGATGCCAAGCGATCAACAGCTCCGAATTAACTCGGCTACGGCTAGGCGGGGTGCCGTCGCGCGGTTAGTCAGTATCAGAACGTGAAGTGTAGACGAAGGAACGCGCAAGCTAGGGTACGGAGAGTCGTAAGATTGATTACGGTGAGACGTAAGCGCGGGTACGGCAAGTCGACCACGCACCGTACTGCAGTTCGTGAGCTTGTCCCGAGGCGAGGCGATTACGTTACGATTCCGATTAGTGTGCGTTGCAGTAGGGAGTTTTATATAAAAAGTACTGAACTTCTCGAGTTGATACGTTTACGTTCCGTTTACGAGTTGATATGTGTGCTACGACCCTTATAACCAACAACCATTTACTTGAAATGAAACATTAAACAATAACTGTTACGATGTCAATTTATTTCTCTCTACCCTCTCTACTGTCGTTAACTGGTCTTGATAAGAAACATCAACATTACAGATCTTATAATTATTTCATGGGTTGTTATTTTAAACTTACTACAATTTACTTTTATTATATTTTGTTTTTCTGTATTTATCGACAATTGCCCGTATCACTACCAGTCGTAGTTGGCACAGGCAGAAATAACTTCACTACCAACCAGTCCAGTGGTGATACTATATAATATAATGTTCATAATTGTCAAAAAAAGACTAGTTATTTTAAAACAGTTTTTTTTATCTCATTTATTTGAAAATATATGTGTTATTAAAATTTACCTACATTAAAATAACTGACAAAACAATGTCAGAAAACATTACAAACATGTACAAACATACACAAACATTTGTCACTATAATATTAGTTGGATTATATTTTGATTGAAAAGCAATATTGAAATGTCGAACAAACACAATGTAATTGCAATATAAGTTTTTAATTAAAAATCTCATGGCTCTTCGAACCCGACTGATTTATTGACACGAGGTTCAAAGAGCAAATTGAAAATGTATTTCAGTTTTAAAATAGTTTGTTATGTTAAACTGGACGTATTGAGTATGCGGTAGTTTATAAAACTTCTGGATTCAATGATTTATGTAGGTAATTAGTATTTGTTTCTTTTTCTTGCGAATTCAGAACTTTTGCTTCTGACAGTACGAAATACCATTTTGATTATGAAATGGGATGAGTTTAGGGATGGAAAAAATATTATTTTTTGCAAATTCGTCCCGATTGGGTGGAAGAGTCCAAGGCTCACTCATAAAAAGAACAATTTTGTCTTGTAGTCAAAAGCGTTTGCTTACTACTGATTTGTCAATCGGCTAACAACTCTTTGACCTCTTAATTTGGAGGCAAAAAACGTATTTCAAAACGATATAATTAAATATCATTCCGAACGTATGGTAACCTCTTGTTAAAACGGTAACATAAAACAGTAATCGTCTGCCTGGAGTTTTTGATGGAACGTGAAAAGACGAATGATGAAAATTAGAAACATGACTCTACTTGACTGACGGAATTTTTTTCCAGACTTTTTAATATTTATTGAGAAAATCAATTTCACTGAAATTGGGCACGACATGATTTAAGTAATTGTAAACGTGTCAATATGCGTATAAGTCGCGCGAAGCCATAATTGAAAAAGGAAGTATTTTTCAATTTAAACCTGCTTTAAGTCTGCTTCAAATTAAACGGTCGTGATAGTGAACGTCGTATGCATACACTAATGAAAACCAAACATACCTCTTGATAAGCTCTTGATATTCTAAAGCCAAGCAGTAGTATGTATTATGCAGTTTCCAAAACTCCAATTAACGAACACTATAGTCGTATTATATTTGAAATGGAAAACAAATACGTGATTATACAAGAATATGTAAATTGCTTGTGTTTGTAAACCACAACCACAATAGTTTTGATTAACACAACCTTAGGTAGCTATAGTTAGAGCAACCTATAAATACAGCTATCTATCAAGTACCTACCTGCACTAAATAAACACCTTTTTATATATTTTATTTAAATACTATCTGTATCTCGCGGTTTCACCTGCGTAAGTCCCAATTCCGCAGGAATTTTAGGATTCAAAATTCTTCTACATCCCCTAAACTACCCCTATACTGATTTTGATCTAAATCGGTCCAGTCGTTTCACCGTGAAGAAACAAAATTTCGGATTTATTCAGTTAGGTAGGATTAGGCCTTACAGACTTTACGGTTTCAAACACAAAATACAATTCTTCATATTACTATATCGGGAGTTAAGAAACCAACAATTAACGTAAAAGTTTAAATAAAATAATAATTGGTAAGTATATAAATCCAAATAAAAAATGGCCAATTGTGACTTACTTCTTTCTTCGACAAAGCGTGCGAAATCAAAAGTAGGTACTTTTAACAGATACTTAGTTATTATGACATAGGCTGTCCGTTAATAAATACAAAATTAAATAACAAAAATAATGTGTGTATAATTTTATCAAAAAAAGGATCAAAAAGTTGTAAATGAAATAAACATAATATCGTTTTTTAGTAAAGAATTTTGGAAAATTCAACGGCTACGCAGTTGCGATTAAAAGTTAAACTCTATAATATAAAATAGACAAGGGCGTATAGAATAAAGTACTCACTTATAGAATAAAGCAAGTCTAGACGATCCGTAAGTAGCAGTAAATCTAGATGTTTAGTACCGAACTGAACTAAACACTACACACATAAAGGTAAGTTTTATCTATACGTACTTAAACTTACTCACTCGTAGTGAAGGTAGGTACAGTATGGGTCATAAGTAAATGATCAGTTTGCTACAATAATACTACAAACAAGTATTGGACTTACGACCTTCTTCTAATAGACGTTACACACAAACATAAATACTTGAATTAAAAGTACTCAGTGTGATTATTATTTGTCAACATGTTAGCTATGTGTGTAGTTGTGTGAGTGGTATAAGGGGCCACCCGCTACACCAACCGACGTGGGTTCAATCCACAGGTTACGTTGTTACAATGTTCAAATAGTGCTGCACAGGATTGTAAACGTTACGGTGGGCAGAGATTTTTGACCGTTGATTGTACAGACAGACAATAAAAGTCGAGGCAAGTAGATATATTAAAGTCCTTTAACTCAAGCAGGAATAAATAAAACCAATCTAAGTAAACTTAAATAAAATATTAAACGCTTTTCTTGATGACTGCATTGAACTTTTAAACTAAAAAAAATGAGTTCAAGGATGTTTTTTTACAATTCACACTCGTTCCTTTTGGGCCGAACTCCGAAAGTATATAAGTACCTAGTATCGAAATAAGAACCTCCTTTTTTAAAGTCAGTTAAAATAAAAACTATAATTTTGGAGCATACTTAATATGTAGGTACATATTTAAATAAGGTATCATCAGACCCAGAGGAATGAATAGTACATTGTTATCCTAGGTGTGAAAGTCACACAAGTCCCGAGACGGAGTTTGGCGCCCGAGCGTAGCGAGGGCGCTAATAGTTCGAGGGACTTAATGAGTCTTTCACCCGAGGTAAACACTGTGCTTTTCATTACGAATAATACATAAAATTCTTCATAACAACGAGACTGAATGAGACTATGAGACTCCATACCACATGAGTAGGTACTCTTACTACCTGATCCTTTTACAAGGTTGGGACCAAAGAGGTAATACATTATGTAGTGTTTTTATAGGTTTCTGCTATTTGTATTCAATACTTAAATATGGCGGTACTTACCGAAGAAGTTTTTATTAATGAGTTAATTCAACATTGGGAAATGACGCGAAGTCCGTAGATTTAACTTACAGTTTTTGTAACACGGTTTGTCTAGATAATGTTATTTACAAAAAATACACAATCATAAATGAAAAACCAGATTAAACTTAACACAAAAACATAATAAAATAAGAAAAAAAAGTTACTTAGTACTAAACTCTGGCAGTATGCATGAGCCGTGCCAAGCCATAATTATTATTCTTTGGTGTAAAAAAAAAAGCAAGGAGGTTAGGTTTTTGAAGTTCCTAATGCGTAATGATACTGATACTGGCTACATGCAGATTGCACAAGTCGTGCGAAGCCATAATTTGACATGACAGCTGTCAGTGAAAGTGAAAAGCCCTAGGGCTGGAAATTTTATTTTCTACACGCTCTTCAGTCATATTTAGACCTAGTTTCGGAGTATGAGTAATGAAAAATAATATTTCACGTTCCAAAATCAACAAGAAAATAAGTATAGGTAAGTAAATTAAATACCTATGAGTGATTTTTGATCCTACTTTAGCTAACTGTACCTACAAGTGAGCCAAGGCGTCCATAAATCCCGGCATTAAACTGTCAGCCACTACATCCCGCGGGACCGAGACGATTGTCCCGAACTTGTACGTTGAATACTTATATCCCGCGGGAACTGTTATAAAGTTATACATAAACTTTTAGATTGAAATACTTGAACGTTGTCAATGGTTCGTTAGTGTTAGCTACGCGACGCGGTTTCACGTGTTTAATGTACCTAAGCTCAATTATTTGTTTCAACTTACCAATTTTACGATATTATAAGACATATTATTTATCCGTTTAGGTTCATAATGTCCGAATCTCAAAATGTCCAAAGGTTGCAAATTGTCCATATCCCAGAATGTCCATAGATATCGCAAAATGTCCAAATCTCGGAATGAACAAGATTGTACATACCATGATCGGTCATGGTATGTACAATCTTGTTCAATCCCGTCTTATCAAAAATCTTACTTACTTCTATCAAAAATGGGGAAAAGGGCGATATAATCATCCTACTAATATTATAAATGTGAAAGTTTGTGTGTGTGTGTGTGTGTGTGTGTGTATGTATGTTTGTTACTCCTTCACGCAAAAACTACTGGACCGATTGCGATGAAACTCGGTACCTAGATAGCTGGAGACCTGGATTAACACATAGGTTACTTTTTATCCCGATATTCCCATGGAATTGGGACTTACGCGGGTGAAACCGCGGGGCGCAGCTAGTTATTATATTATTATATATATATAATTGTATTTTTTTGCCTTACGAGATCTGATTTTGATGATTCTTTCTCATTTGAAACTTTAAATTGACCCCATCGTGCCCCGTTGACGGGGCAGAGCTAGCGCGGCCGATGGGTCGGTGATGGTCATTAAAATGTGGTGAAAATGTAATGATGAACTTGGGAGTGATGAACAGAATAGCTCCTAAAATTACAGTTAATTGCTCACTTTTAGATTTCTACCAAAGTCAAAGTAAAAATTGTTTATTTATTTGGAATCATAAAATCACATTGAACCGTCTTATAAAAGAAGTTAGGCTGTCATGACCAGTGGAATCGACCCTTTTTATAGGTATGGGTTATTGAAGCACCTGGAACCACCTTCTCAATCTGCTCGCTAGGTCTACTGAACTACTTGTATTATGTTAGTCAGTGTGGCCAGTCAAGTGGCCAATACTCAAGAAATGGTTGAATAGTTTTCATATAACAAGAGTTCGCGACTGGCCGCGCTTCGATGGACGATCACTTCAAATTAACTATACAGGATGTGTGGTCCAAGCTGTGAGAGGTAGCGATACGGTTTTTTTTTATTGTAATGCTAAAAAAACAATTGGTAGGAGATAGATAGATAGATAAACACTTAAGAGATAATATTAGGAGATAATATTATTATGGTTTTCATACAAAAACTTTGCCTTGTTTTTATTATCTTGCAGCGTAACATTCTGCACAGAACACAAACATCGCACTAGACTGAGCTATCTACATAATATAATACAGAGGATTTTTTTTGTTTCTAATCATTAGGCTCCTAAACTACTGGACCGATCTTGATGAAATTTAGTATGAGAATACTTCGATTAATTGGGAGTAACATACATAATTTTTATGCCAATATTCCCACGGGATTGGGAGTTACGCGGGTGAAACCGCGGAGTGCCACTAGTTTTGTATAAGTAGATCTAAATTCTGCGTTTTAAAAGCCTTTGTAGCTACAAAGATTTTCAACACGCTGATTATCCTGTTTATCTCATACTGTTTTTCGGTTGCAAAAAATATGACGATGATTTCATAAAGGGAAAAGATTTGTTTGGGACTTTAGTTTATAATGTAAACTACTGGACCGATGTCTATGTAACTTGGTATGAGAATACATTATAACCTGAGGAATAAAATACGTTACTTTTCATCTCATTATTCTCACGCGAATGAAACCACGGGACGCTGGTAGTGAACGCTACTCCATAATTCTCATCATGAAACGAACATTAAAACCAAGGTCCGACACAAGTAAAGGCTTTTACACACGTCCCAATTTGGTCGGGTCCGACATACAATTTGGTCGGGTGTACAACCAAATTGGGACGTGTGTATCGTGGTCGGGCAGACTTAATTATTATTAATTGATCAAATTGGATACGCCCACCCAATTTGGTTGTATCCGACCAAATCGGGACGTGTGTACGCATCGGACACAACTTCGTGTTCGAAACAAACAAGTGTGAGTCAGACTCCCGCACGAAGGGTTCCGTATCATGTTGTATTTGAGCTCCACTTCATTTTTTATCTTTTTTTAGTTGTTGTTGGTAAAACGACACTAATGAAATACATTATCTGTGAAAATTTTAACTCTCTATTCATCACGATTCATGAGATACAACCGGATGACAGACGGACAGAAAGGCAGACAGACAGACGGACGGACGGATGTAACTGATAGACGGACGGACTGATGAACTGACAGTAAAGTCTTAGTAATAGGGTCCCGTTTTTCCCCCTGAGGAATGGAACCCTAGAAACTACTTAATGACCACGATGTGTATCAATGTACTCTCTGAATAGTATCCGACCAAATCGTAGCGTGTGTATCGATACCCAATTTGGTTGTGTCAATTTGGTCGGGACGACCAAATCGTAACGTGTGTAAAAGCCTTAATATTGCCAACTTGCCAACTTGTCGAATATTTCCACGTCCAATACAATAACAACACGTTCGATGAATGAATGAATAAACTATGAATGATTGAACGGTTTGCGTCACGACTCGGTCAATATTACATTACATATTCAATGCTGAGTTGTTATGTTACATTGGAGGTGACAGGACGAAGACAACATAAACCGGGTAGTAGCTAATTCGATCTATTATAAATAAAATAAACACGTCGAATTGACAACCTTTTCTTGAAGACGGTTAAAAAGGTTAAGGCTTACCTTAATCTATTGACAGAAAAGGTAGACTACATTTCCTTCGTTACAGTCATCTGTTTTACATTATTACGAATAAATAATAAATAAATAAATAAATATTACAGGATATTCCACACATCGCCACCTAGCCCAAAGCTAAGTAACTAGACTTGTATTATGGGTGCTAGACAACGGATATACTACTTATATACTTTTCTTTTGTAAATATTTATAATACATAGAAACAACCAGACAACAGACAAATATCTAAGAATAAATAAGTACTTGTCTGAGGCAGGAATCGAACCCGCAACCCTGTGTTTGGCAGTCCGACATGGTGACCATTGTGCCAACTCGGTCGTCGCCAAATGTATGACATATAATAAATGCGTTACATTTGGATTTTGCAAATGACCCCTTCAAACTTCGAACCGGCAGACATGTTTCAAATGTTGGTTTTGCTCAACTGTTGGTAACTTTTGACGCGGTAACGTTTTTAAATCGGTTAAAATAGGAGGGGGTCACTTGTAAAATCCCAATACGGGTTGACCATACTATTACGTCATAATATGTAACGGATGTAACCAATCTAAGAGGAGGCATGAACTAGCTACATCTGTCAGAATTCTGTCGACTTGACCTAAGATGAAGTTGAAGCGTTTCACGAACAGAAGCTAACGACCCTGTGCTATACCTAGCCTAACCGAGTTTTTCTTCGTCTTGTCATGTCCAGTGTAACATAGAAACTCAGTGGTATTCAATGTATTATTATTGTAATTCTTGACCTGTCTGTTTAGATTGTTTTCTAATTAATAATGTATGTACATATTGTGGTTTGATTGGTAAAACTTTGAAGACAAATATAAAAGAAGGAAAAATCGCAGACGTCTACGATGCAGATGGTTAGAGATTCTATTTCCGCTGCCGAATTCGAATAAAACATTTGTGACAACTAGTACAATTGTAATTTTATTACACTCATACTATAAAGATATAATATATGTGTTTTTGTGTTTCTAACGAATAAACTCCAAAACTACTGTACTGATTTAAGTATGAAGATACATCGAACTCTTGGGAGTAACAAAATATGCTAATTTTTATCCCGATATTCTCAGAGGAACGGAACTTACGCGGGTTAAATCTTATTTAATACTAGCTGTCCCGGCAAACGTTGTTTTGCTATTTACAAAAAAAAGTTGGCCGATTCTCAGACCTACTGAATATGCTCACAAAATTTCATGAGAATCGGTCGAGCCGTTTCGGAGGAGTTCAAGTTCGAACCCCGTGAATTTTATATATATAGAGATTAAGCGGGAAAAAGTATAGTAAACTCACGTTATATCGTTCCATTTGTAACTCATAGTTGTAAATCAAATAACAAACAACTTACACAGATATTATCGTCTCAAATCAATCACTGTTCCACACATTTGCACCATCACAGCCGAAGTTCACCGAAGTCTTAACAACTTTACGAAGTTGCACTTCTATTTTCGTCGAACGAATCTGATTGGTTGTTATATTGGTTTTTGAAATTCGAATTTCGTTTGATGAGCAGTTTCTGTATGAATTGTTCGAGTTCGAGTTTTGATAGGTTTTATTTGAAGTTTGTTGAAGGCAGGAAATTGGTGTTCTTCGTAAAGTTTTCATTGGTTAAGTTTTTATTTAGATTTTATGTTCACCTTTTAAAGGGCAGAGAAATATGAAAATATTATCTAACACTCATCATTTTTGTAATATTTTTCTTTTTAGTACGGTTTACTTAGAAACTTAATTATTTTACATCAATTACTTTTTTTATAAACTTACAAAACTAATCAATAAACTTTTAAAGTTTATTTTGTTCATGTTTTTTTTATACGTAATAAAAAGTTTTTATTAAATCACTCGGCAATATTACACAATACAAAAGCAGTTTATTCATAAACCGGGCAACACTATTGTTAAATAGTTTGTAAACAATACCGGGTAGTAGGCGTATAGTCCGTACGCTGGCAACACAACAAGTGAGGCGCGAACGTTCGTCCATCACTTACGCACTCCTTCATCTACCTATACTTGTGTAAACTTATCGTGGATCAAGTTATAAGAGGAAGCGGGTCAGAGAAAACCCGAATTAATTCCAATCTCGAGGATATATCCAACTAAAAACTAGTTACAATTACAGAATATGTTCCTTGATTTGAATTCCTTTTTACTAGGATTTATTGAGAATAGTTCTGAGTCTAATTCTAACACATCAAACCATTTATTTCGTGTTTAACTCTTTGAACATTTTACACCAGAACATAGCTGGCCTTTTAAATAAGACAAACTCGCTTTTGGTAATTTTAGAAAACCTAAAGGAGACAGGCAAATCTATAGATATTCTGTGCATAACAGAGCATAATATGACGAAAGATGACTTAACACGATTAAATGTGACAAACTACCGACTACGATCCTACTACTGCAGAAATAATCATCATGGTGGCCCTTGTATTCTCGTTCAGAATCATCACGAATCTGAAAATGTTACTTCCATAGTTAAAATGTCGATTCACGACATAATAGAATGCTCTGCAATTAAATTAACTCAACATAAATTGTTTATTCTATGTATCTATAGACCACCTCGAAAAAGTATCGTAAAAATTAATGCATTCTTAGACAAACTTGACGACATTATAAAATACCTTATTGACATGAACAATAATTACAAATTGATTATCTGCGGCGATTTTAATATTGACATTTTAAAAACTAATAAACAAACAAAAGACTTTCAAAGATTACTATCTAAATACAACCTAAAATTACAATTTAAACAAATCACTAGATCACGTAGCAAAACTTGTTTGGACAACATTATACACAATGTACGTGGAGCCAAGGGTGAAATAGTTGAGTTGGGTCTGTCTGACCATTCTGCTCAAATTGTAAAGGTTCCTGTAAAAAAAACATGTAAATTGAAATGCTGGTATATTTATAAACGGGATTTTTCCCTGCATAATATTAGAAAATTTGTTGCCGCTATTGGTAACCTACGATTTAACGAAATATATGAATCAAACAATCCAGATATTGGCTTTGGCACATTTCATGATTATTTTACACTTTTCTATAACCTGTGTTTCCCTAAAATTAGAGTAAAAATACCCTCTACCAGTAGACCAAAATGGGTCTCAAAGGGTATTAAATTATGCAGTAAAAAAAGACGTTTCCTCTTATGGAAATATCGCCTATCTCCAACAGCTACAAACAAATCTTTATTTGAAAGTTATTCCAGAAGATACAAAAAAATCATTAACTTAACACAAAAGGTGCAAAATGAACACCTTATAACTCAATCTAAGAGCAAGTCTCAAGCTACTTGGAAGATAATAAACAAATATACAAATTGCAACCTACCTAAGGAAAACATCTCCAATATTTTAATTAATGACGACGTTGAAATAACTGATGCCACTGAACTAGCAAATACATTTAATGATTTTTTTATTGACTCAATTAAACCAACTGATACTAATAAATTAAAATCTAACTCTATACATGCTAATCATCCAAACTCAATATTTCTCTCACCGACTACCCCATTTGAAATATTAAAAGTTATAAATTCCCTGAAAAACACTAACAGTGTAGGCCATGACGACATCTCAACTAAAATTGTAAAAAAGGTAGCTCATTTAATAGCACCGATATTAAGCTTTATTATAAACCAATGTTTAGAACAAGGAGTGTTTCCAGACAGACTAAAGCTCTCTATAATCATTCCGATATTTAAAAAAGATGATAAAAAAATTCTTAAAAACTATCGGCCCATTGCATTGAATTCCATATTCTCAAAGATTATAGAAAATGTTATATTTGATAGATTTAATAATTTCTTTGAAATCAATAACTTGTTTACAAACAAACAATTTGGTTTTCGAAAGAATAGATCGATAAACATGGCAATTTACGAATTCTTTGAAAAAGTTATCCTTAACGTGAGCATGCGAAAGCCAACAATGGCATTATTTATGGACATGTCGAAAGCATTCGACAATGTCGATCATAGAACACTTCTGGACAAACTTGAAAAATACGGAGTAAGAGGAAACGCAATTAAGTTAATTGAATCATATTTAAATAACAGAAGGCAAATAACACACATAAGCAGGATTAATGCTGAAACTGGTATTAAAACATGTCATGTGTCTAGAGAAAGATCAGTTTGCAGTGGTGTTCCACAGGGCAGTGTGCTAGGCCCATTGTTATTTATTATATATATTAATGACCTACCTACTGTGACTAACCACTTTATGACTATCTTCGCTGACGACAGCACTATTTTATTTACATATGACAATTTGCAGAATACTGAACATGACATGAACAACACATTAGAATATTTAATTAAATGGTTGACATTAAACAGTTTAACAATTAATTTAACTAAAACCTACTTAATGAATTTTAAACAACGAAATAACTGCCCCTTAGATTTTGTCATTAGCTACTTAGGAAATCCGGTAAAAGAAATAGATACTACAAAATTTTTAGGTCTGATTATAGATAATAAGCTGACAATGAAACCGCACATTAATGATTTAGTGATAAGACTGAACCAATTTTCATATGCACTTTATATGTTAAGAAAAGTGTCTAATATTAAAACACTCTTAACAGCCTATCACGGGTACGTTGCGTCTATTCTTAGATATGGTGTTATGTTCTGGGGCAACACAACAGACAAAACAATTGTCTTAAAAGCCCAAAAGAAGTGTATCAGATCTATGTTTGGCCTAGCCTCAGACGAATCATGTATACCTTACTTTCGTGATCATAAGATACTTACACTTCCTTCAATATACATAAGTTAAATTGATAATTTTATCAGAACATACCCTCAATACTTCAAGGCATATCCTAACACGAGCCGTCATGCAGGTTCTATAATGGTAACTCGTAGGAGTGCGGGTCTTACTAGTAGAATGAGTGTGGACATTATGGGACCTATTATTTACAATAAAATACCTTTGACAATTAGAAATATAAGTGACAATAAAAGATTCAAAACCGCACTCAATGGCTTTCTTGCTGAAAAAGTATATTATGATTTAAGAGATTTTTTAAACGATAAGTTAAATATTTAGTTGTTTATTTTTTCGACATTTTTTATATTTTTATTTGACTTATATTTTTTTGTAGTGGATTTATTTTTATTTTATTTTGATTTGACTGACCTATTCGATTAATTTATATTCTAAATATTTATTGACAATTTGGATAATACAATTTCTATATTTTTGTAATAACACATTGTAAATTAGTAATAACACATTGTAAATTTTCATATGCCTATAAGGTGAACCATGGTGGCACCAACTCTTTTTCCATTTAAGATCTTAATATGTACCCATGTGTATGAAATGAAATAAATGAATTATGAATTATGAATAGGTTTTATTTAACTTGCACTGTCCGTATGTAAGTTGTCCGTCTAAATTTTTATGAATCACATTTTAGTTAAATAACAAAAACATTAATTTAAGTATATACGACTACTTTATCGGATTAATAGTATTTAACTGAAGAACTTCTTCCTTCAAAAAAGGAGATTTTTTTTGTACAAAAAGCCGTTTTAATTATGAAACCTCCAAAAACTGGGAATGTAACGATTTTACCAAATAAGATGTTTTAAACCCCCTGCGACACTATTAATATATATAAAAAGAATAAAGACTAAAAAATTGCAGTCAAATGATTTACCAAAAATAACTTTTTGCGATATTTTATACCTAAATGAAATAAATAATGCTACGCTAGCGATAAAAAAACGCTATAGGAACACTGGGTACTTTCTTCCAGACACGTAACGATGTAAATTGTGTGTAATTCGTTAAGAATTATTTTACAACCATCACCAGCAATATAATGTGACTCAATGGTACAAAAACTCAAAGAGCCGCCACTGTGTACTTAGTTTCATAAAATTAGCTGCATTTACAATCCAAAAATGTTATAATTTCTTTACACCACACTAAGAAACCGACAAATAATTAGAAATATCTCGGAGTCAAGTAGAGCGGAAACAGGCGACGCTACCCGGAAATGAACCCGCTTCCTCCCCCGCCGCCGCCTCCGCTTCCGCTCGTCGCGTGTACCGCGCCGTACGTCACCAATGGACATAAATGACGTGTAACGTCGAGTGTTTGACGTCACATTTCGAGTACATTTACTTTTATCTGGTTTTATGGTTGAAATTGTTATTTATTTGATTTCAGAGCGTAACCGATTGAGCTGATTTTGCTGTAAACATATCCTCGAAAAAAAAAAACTAAACTAAACTAAACTAAAAAATTTGGCTGGGTCAGAAAGGGCAAGCAGGTCCTAGAACCGCTGTAGCTACGAAAAACTAAGGCCTTCCCTTATTGACGTGATAACGTCTAGTAAATTGATGGAACGCCTGCATTCACAAAAAAGTTGTCGTCATTGTCACGTTCCCATTGTGTGACGTAATTGCCACGTTCCGGTGACGTCATGACGTCACACAACACGCAGCAATATAAAACAAACACGTGCCGCGTCTCGTGTTTGTTTTATATGTTTAATTAATAATATCGCTCATCTGGGCTTGTTACGAGTGACGAATAGAAGACTTATATATAGGAAAAAAAATGAATGTAACAATTAAATATAAAAGACAAAAAAAATGAAAAAGAGACAAAAAAAAACAATTTTTCATCGGTTTCTTAAAAGACGTTATCACGTAAAATTATCGTCCGTAAACCGACTTTACAAACAACCATTTTAAAAAAAATATTTAACAACTCCATTTTTTTTTTAAATTTAGTATAGTTATCGAGAAAAATGGGAAAAGGTATTTGATCCTTATGAACATTCTATCGTAGCTACAGCGGTTCTAGCATCTGCCCTTACTGACCTACTGAACTGAACCACCCTGTGATCAAAGCGTAGACAAAGTTTTCTTGTTAATGTTAAAGTGATATCTCACACGATCTAAATTGTGTCTCGTTACTTGTTTTAACGACTTACACTTCAGTTCACTTCACTGGACCACTCGCTACACTCGAATATATGCTACAATATCATATAGATAGATAGATAGCACGTAGACCAAGCCCCTTAGACAAGATTGCTTTCTATTAGCGATATCGTCAAAATTTTTTTTTTTTTTTTTTTTTTTTTTTTTGAAATTGACATAAGCTACCCAAAAGTCACGTATGGACTTGCTTTAGAGAAAAAAAATACGTAGACAAGCTTCATCGCCAATTTCATACAATGCTTTATGTCAATTTCATACAATAAAAAGTCGATTGGCGATATCGCTAAAAGCAAGTAATCTTATCTAAGGGGACAGGACTTCTAATCCGTACCGACCGATCAACGGTTGTCCCGAATGGAACTAATGACGACCCAGTTGGCACAATGGTCACCATGCCGGACTGCCAAACACAGGGTTGCAGGTTCGATTCCCGCCTCAGACAATTATTTATGCTTATATATTTGTCTGTGGTCTGGGTGTCTGTATGTATATTAAGTATATATTTACAAAAGAAAAGTATATAAGTAGTATATCCGTTGTCTAGCACCCATAACACAAGTCTAGTTACTTAGCTTGAGGCCAGATGGCGATGTGTGGAAAGTCCTGCAATATTTATTATTTAATGAAGGGATCTTTTGTCCAAACGGACCAACTGGGTGATCAGATAAAAACAAAAGACGATCGAAACGGAAACATAAGAAAAGACACACATACTAAAACAAAATTTAACAAAACTGGTCTTCTTACAACACAAGTAAAGGAAAAATTCCGAAATATAAAAAAAGTTGATAATTAAGGTAAATTTTGTTACCTATAAGTTTTCGCGAAAATGTAGCCCATAGGTATCTTTTTATCGTGTTGACTCAGGACCTTTATTTTTATACACCTAATAGGGACTATAGACCTCAGTATCTGGTAAGAATTTCTACTTGTCAGATAGATAGATATTCATTTACTGCACCACACGAAGCATACAACATATTCATATAACAAACAAACAGATATAAATTGCGAGATGAGTTGTGTGCTGAAGTGGTGTAGATGGGATACTGCTCAGTGATGTATTTGTATTTGTTAGGTCCTCCCGTTCCTGAGGAAATCGGCAGTGACACACGGACAGACGGACAAGAAAGTGATCTTTGAGAGTTCCTTTTTTACCTTTTGGAACTCTAAAAAGAGAAAGAAAAAGTTAATACTTAAATAGATTTCCAAAAAGTAATAAATAAAGGCTTTTGTGAAGATGTTCGAATATGACGTAGTGTCGAACCCAGCTCAGTGGTTTATTGGTCGGGGACCAATCACTGGTTTGTGAAGATGTTCGAATATGACGTAGTGTCGAACCCAGCTCAGTGGTTTATTGGTCGGGGACCAATCACTGGTTTGTGAAGATGTTCGAATATGACGTAGTGTCGAACCCAGCTCAGTGGTTTATTGGTCGGGGACCAATCACTGGTTTGTGAAGATGTTCGAATATGACGTAGTGTCGAACCCAGCTCAGTGGTTTATTGGTCGGGGACCAATCACTGGTTTGTGAAGATGTTCGAATATGACGTAGTGTCGAACCCAGCTCAGTGGTTTATTGGTCGGGGACCAATCACTGGTTTGGTCTAGCCATTTCTATTGCAGGTCTTAGATAGTTATAAATCTGAATTGCCGGTTTACTAGGAAACGTCGGGAGTTCCACAACATTTTTCTTCGAAAATTATGCAAAATGAAGGGTATCAGAAAAGTAATAAATCCTATCACTTGGATAACAGTATCCTACGACGATCATTTTTTCTTCGTATGATACTGGTTACCAAACTCTGGTATCATACACGGGCGAAGGGAAAAATTCGTTGAAAAAATACATTTTTGCTTCGTCAGTCCTTTTCGTATATAAACGAACAAATATTAAGTATTATTATATAAAGAATAAAAGCAAATTACAAAAACGCCACGCCATCTTTACTTTTCTACTAAAATATTCCAAAAAGTTTCCATTTGTCAATGTAATAAAATTGTATTTATTTTACATTATTATGTAGAAGGGTAGAAGGTCCATATATCGTAATATCAAGATAACAATGAAACACAAGAAACACCCGCCATTTTCACTCCACGTACAAAAACTCCATTGTATATTTGTCAAAATGTAATTGTGTTTATATAACGTTTTTTATGATTGTAACAGTTATCCCGTCACGTGGGTTAATAAAGTTGTCAGGTGATCCCTCTACGCCCCGGGCCCGGCCTGGCCGCCCTACGCCCGTCCCGCGCCCCGGGCGGGGTCGCCCGCCCTACGTGCGTACGGTGACCATGGTGAGCTTATTCTTGACGCGAAATATCTTTAACAGTTAGAAGAATAGGAGTCACGAAAAGGGTTTAAAGCTGAAAGGTTCAAAGTTAAAAGGAAGTTTAAAGGATCGCTTCGGTCCTTCTAACAAAGAGTTGACGTATTTATTACATTACATTCGTTACAATTAGTTTTTGCAAATTACCACTTTCCTGCTGATTCTGAAGTCGTTTACACTTCATAAAAATATAGATTAATTGTTCCCTTTACGTCAAGTCTTAAAAGCTGTATAGATCACCGCTCTCATCGACTAATGTACAGTCGGCTGCATAATTGCAGCCCCCGGTAGAGTTCAAAATTACTATTAATATTGGAGTGTTTTCATTCTTATATTATCCTACTAATATTATAAATGTGAAAGTTTGTGTGTGTGTGTGTCTATGTATATTTGTTACGCCTTCACGCAAAAACTACTGGACCGATTGCGATGAAACTCGGTGTCTAGATAGCTGGAGACCTGGATTAACACAGAGGCTACTTTTTATCCTGATATTCCCACGGGATCGGGACTTACGCGGGTGAAACCGCGGGGCGCAGGTAGTTGTTTGATAAATTCATAAGTTAGAAGACTTTAAACTTCAACTAAAGTTGGTGCCTAGAATCTTGCTTGTATTGAAAACATTCTTATAACACCCTTTTGGAGCTCTACGGTGGGTCTGCAATTATGCAGCAGACGTACAGTTAGGTAGTACTAGTTTATAATTTTATTACGTAAATGTAGTGTAAAAATATCCGATACATTCGTGTGAGCTTGGTCCCCCTATCCTCTATCTCCAAATGATAAGCGACGATTACCCGAGTTCGTGTCCATTTTATTCTTCAAATTATGTTTATTTTACTGAGGATTTATTTTTATAGACTAAAAGTAAGATCGAGAATTGATGTAAACTGATAGACAGGGAATATAGGACTTATTCCACGTATCCCCTGTGTTAATGTCCTGCGCTGGGGATCTTTGGACTATTTGGAACTAATTGAAACTATTTGATGGGATAAAATTATGTGGGATCAATTGGGACTCAATCCGATATCTACCTACATTACTCGTGCATAATATAAACAGAACTAAAATCCTAAAATAAATAAAAAAATATAAACAGAACTAATTTATGGATCCAAAATTAAAAACAAATAAAATACTTACTAGTATTAATTACGATTTCATTAAAATAAATAAATAAATATGGCAGGACACTCCACACATCGCCATCTAGCCCCAAGCTAAGTAACTAGACTTGTGTTATGGGTGCTAGATAACGGATATACTACTTATATACTTTTATTTAGTAAATATATACTTATTTCCAATTTAGCCATAAAAAATATTCCATTCTCCAATCATATCAAGTTTAATTTAAAAAAAAAACACTCCACACTAGTTTTAATCTATATTTTTTTATATCATAAAGCTGAAGAGTTTGTTTGTTTGATAAATAAATAAACTTTTTATCCCGATATTCCCACAGGATCGGGAGTTACGCGGGTGAAACCGCGGAGCGCTGCTAGTTCAAAATAAGATGAAACTTGTAGGTGCCTTTCCGTTTTTATTTCCTTCCACCAAAACCAAAACCCTCCCCCAAGTGAAGACAGCCTTAGCAGCTCACAGCAAGCCACAGACAGACCGACACTCTACAGATGTAATAAAACTTGCGTAATCAAGTGAAACGCCTGATAACGTTTTAGGAGCAATAAAACACGTTTCAACTTGATTTGATACTCTCTTCTTACTGCTTGTATATTTTATTAAGGCGCAGGTATGTAGCCGCCAAACGTAATATTTAAAATAATAGCAAGTTGCAAGGCAATATGCCTGTCGATGATAGCAAAATTAATTTTTCATTACTCATACTCCGAAAGTAGGTCTAAATATGCCTGAAGAGCGTGTAGAAAATAAAATTTCCAGCCCTAGGGCTTTTCGCTTTCACTGACAGCTGTCATGTCAAATGATGGCTTCGCACGACTTGTGCAATCTGCATGTAGCCAGTATCAGTATCATTACGCATTAGGAACTTCAAAAACCTAACCTCCTTGCTTTTTTTTTACACCAAAGAATAATAATTATGGCTTGGCACGGCTCATGCATACTGCTAGAGTTTAGTACTAAGTAACTTTTTTCTCAGTAATCAAATTCAAGTAGGTACCTATATTTAGTTCAAGATATCTTATTTAATAAAATAAATGTAAAGACGAAAATGGTCAAAGCAACCTATGACCATACCGCGCCGCCCGCCCGCGCCCTGTCGATGTTGCTGATGTCGTACGTTGAGTAAAAAAAAAACTGGTGGGAAATGCTAGCATTTCCAAATTATTTTAAACGTTTTAATTAGTACTATTTTTTCTTATTTTATTATGTTTTTGTGTTAAGTTTAATCTGGTTTTTCATTTATGATTGTGTATTTTGTGTAAATAACATTTTCTAGACAAACCGTGTTACAAAAACTGTAAGTTAAATCTACGGACTTCGCGTCATTTCCCAATGTTGGATTACCTCATTAATAAAAACTTTTACGGTAAGTACCGCCGTATTTAAGTATTGAATACAAATAGCAGAAACCTAAAAAAAACACTACATAATTTATAACCTCTTTGGTCCCAACCTTGTAAGAGGATCAGGTAGTATGGACACATGAGTACCTACTCATGTGATATGGAGTCTCATTCACTCTCGTTGTTATAAAGAATTTTATGTACTATTCGTAATGAAAAGCACAGTGTTTACCTCGGGTGAAAGACTCATTAAGTCCCTCGAACTATTAGCGCCCTCGCTACGCTCGGGCGCCAAACTCCGTCTCGGGACTTGTAATGAGTGACTTTCACACCTTGGTTAACAATGTACTATTAATTTACTGCATGTTTTTTTTTTTTTTTTGTAAAAAAGATATAAAATTTAATAGACTGACTGATAATTATAGTAAAGCATAGCTCAAACTGCGCTTTTGGAGGCTGTGTAGATAAATCTAAGAAGGTGATATGGCGGGCGAAACCGCGGGAAGCTAGGTTTCTAAAAAAATTGTAGGTGAGAACTTTACTGATATTTGGGTATAATTTTAAAGATTTGTTGTGGTTATGGAGCTCTTGTCAAAAATCTATTATATTACAATATTTGGATTAAATTTTAATTTACGAAACCAATCTATTTTATGTTTTTAAATAAAATAAGCCAGGTATATTTATCTACATCTTAGACCGCATCGTCACCATCAGGCAGGTGTGATAGTGGACAAACTCTGACCTATCATATGTAAACATAAATCAAACAGGAGATACCTATTGTCAAATTTTCAATATCTGACAGTGGATTTAAAAAACATTAAACCTACAAAAGCAATATAAGTTCGCTCCATTTAATTAAAAATAGTACCGTATTAATCTTGTGTGACGTTAAAGAACAACAATAGAAATTATATCGTTGACGGATAAGAAAACTTCGAGTTATATTAATATTGCACATACCGTTACCGTCCGTACTCACTGGCCGCCGCGCTTATGGGAGCGGACAACGTTATGAAATTCCCGGGATTTTCTCCACTCGATCCCCTCCCTACCCTTTTCAGGATTATGGTAGGACAATGGTTTCAGCTGTAATTATTTTCACGGGTCTTAATCGCGTATTTTTACGTTTCGACTATGTTAAATAGTCATGGTCGCGAGGAGACCATGACAATTGTAACATAGTCGAAACGTCGAAGTAAGAGAAATTAAAATTCGCGATTAAGACCCGGGAAAATAATTACTATGAATACAAATCACGTCAGTTTCAAAAGTTCGTTCGTTTCGTCTGTTTATCATTTTGAGGTTATTTATTTAAAAATCAGCTGATTAGTTTTAAATAGGGATGGGCCGAATGTGATTTGAACCGAATACGAACTTCGGCCGAATGTTCGGTGAAAATAAAAAGTTCGGGCGAAGTTCGGCTGAACTTCGGTTATTTTTACTTTTACTTTTTACGCGTTTATTCTGAGCGACTTTTCTCAGAGGCAAAAATGTGTATTAAGAAAAATGCAACAGACTCCTGCCTGATAAAGCCGAATCCTTGGTGTTTTTGCACCATAACCTTCCCTTGGTAAATTTTAAATATCACTAAGTATAATACGGTTTTAATCAACAAACCACTTTCATAAAAATTAAAAGTTCCTATGTAGAATTTAAAATTATTTGTCAAATAAGTGACCAAAAATAAATAAACGCTTATGATTCTCATTTACTGGTTTTGTTTTATTATTTAACTAGCTGCGCCTCGCGGTTTCACCCGCGTAAGTCCCGACCCCGCAAGATAATCGGGATAAAAAGTAGCCCATGTGTTATTCCAGGTCTCTAGTTATCAACATGGCAAGGTTCATGGTAATCGGTTTAGCGATTTTTACGTGATTGAGTAACAAACATACATAATATATACTCACAAACTTTTAGCTTTATAATATTAGTAGGATAGTAGGATTTAAAACAGCTAAGTTGTTTATTTTTTCTGGATATGATCAAATACCGAATGTTCGGCATTTTAGCAGAATTTCGGCCGAATGGCGAAGTTCTGTTTAAACTGCCGAAGTTCGGTTAAACCGAATGTGAAACGAATTAATTTTTTTAAAAGAAGTGTAATATTAAGGGTATACGGAGAGGTCATGTCTCCGTATAAGTAACAAATGATTTTCGGGTATAAATATAGTCTCAAAATTTTCTAAAAAAATATTGGAATTCCCAAAAGTCTTAGAACAAAAGTAGATTGTTATGGTGCAGATAAAAAGCCATTTTTTTATATAATTGCAAATAACCCTGTAAGTATAAATATTTGTTCGATAGTAGGAATCGATCCTGCAATTTTTTGCGTCGCTGGCGGCTGTTAGCCCGCCACGGTACAGAGGTCGTCGTCAAAAGTTAATTAGCCCACACAAGGAAGTTAATTTTGACGATTGACGTCTGTTAAGTACCTACGTACATTCGTACAACATACATTATAAAAATAAGGAGATACTTAATTTTTCTAATTTAAAATTATATAATTGACAACTTGGTTAGTGAACCGCTCGAAGGTTGTGTATTTGATTTCCACTGTGGAAGAAATATTTGTATGATTTTCAGATATTGTATCTGAAAGAATACTCCCGACTAATTAATATTCACCTTTGAAACAAAAACAAAATCGGTTCAGCCGTTCATGAGCTATGATGCCACAGACAGACACACACAGAGACACGTCAAACTTATAAAACGGTTTTTTTTACAAATAAGTAAGTATTTTGACTTTGACAAGCTTTTGTCTTTTTTTTCAAGCCTAGTTGCTTATTTATAGGCAAGATGGCGCTGTGTGTAATGTCGTACATTGTTGAAACTCCTGGTCTAATTATCTCGAAGTGGACCACCTGGTACAGCTAGGTGAACTCTGTTAGTGATCAAGAGAACATGCTAGATAAGCATGTACGCGATTGGTGACACTATCATAAACTCGTGACCTTTGTGAGTGGGCATGATCACAAGAAACTATTAATAATTGCATGTGCATTCTTCTCATCGGTGGTCTAAAAGCACTAATTCTAAGTCGTTTTTTGTAATATGTTGTTTTAATGTGATTTTATGGGAATGATTCCAAATAAATAAAAACATTTGGAATTTGATTATGACTAGTTCGGATTAAATTCCCCATGTCTCCAGCAATATAATGTAGGTAAGTATGTATATTAGCCTACACGCCGCCGATTTAATCAAGGTACGTGCAAATATACAGCGTTTTACCTTTGATCAATTAACAATTTTTTATTCATCGACGTAAAACAGTTTTTTCTCGAAAAATTACATTAATTAAGGTTAATGAAGACCTTGATATAATAGGTACCTACGTTGTTGTAGGTAGGTAGGTACCTACAGTTTTTTGGATCGATTGTCTTATTAATTAAAATTAATAATTAATGACTTAGTAGGTACTTTACTAAGTAAATAAGCAGGAAGGCGTTCTTACCAACAACGATCATTTAAATATTTCAAAGGAAAAATTAAAATAGGGCTTTATAATATTATTGTTATTATTCATTATTGTTCTAAACGTCCCAAAACAATTTGGGACGTTTAGAACAATAATGAAAGTTTAGATAATAATGTACCTACTTAGTCTGATTTGTTGGTATTTTAGGTCTAGTTAGGAGATAAGTTGACAAATTGGTAGAAATGTCCTCATTCCCCGTGCGACCCGATATGTGCCGTATTAGGTCGTACGAGAAATGGGGATATCCGTACAAAACTCCAGAACCCGGTAACCCCCGGATATTATCACTGGGGATTTCTGGAATAAACCGTTTTTGAAATGAATTTAATTTCGTTGTAGCAAACAGTTGAACAATTCTCCCTATAGATATAATACATAGTTAATACCCGCCATAATCAAACCACCGACGACGACCGAGGCGTAAGCGGCGCGTCATCGTCGTAACGAACTGTCAAACATGTATTGAGGAAGGAGCTGGTATTAGTGGTATGGTTAGTTGTTGATATCCTTGAGTTGGACAGATATACCTTCAAATTATATACATACGTAAGAAATATACAGGGATATTGGTAACTATACTATCAAGCCGTTGAACAATGAACTTATTAAGTTTTAAAATCAACTAAACTTACTTATTATTTGTACCTCGGTTATTGGTAACTATATTAGCAAGCCGTTGAGGGCCACTTCTGTGCACCTGAACAAACAACTTTTGTTTTACGACTCTTAGGAATTTGAACATTTTTGAAAAGATGAGTTTTTGTTTACCTGAAAATCAGCTGTTCCTTACATGGAGAGGTCATTTACCTTAAGATTATACCTATTTTTAGGGTTCCATACCTCAAAAGGTAAAAAAGGAACCCTTATAAAATCACTTTGTTTGTCCGTCTGTCTGTCTGTCTGTATTTAAGTTTTAAATATCTATGTCTGAATGACCTGTGATTAAAAAATCAGCTGATTTTTGAATTTACATAACCGCACAATTTTTTTTTAAATTGTTCGAATTTCCAAAAGTTGTAGAACAAAAGTAATTTGTTTAGGTACTTACACAGAAGTAGCTCTCGACGGCTTGCTAGTATAATTACCAATAACCCTGTATAATATAATACTTAGTAAGTATAGTTAATTGTATAATTTACATACGACGAAGTTCATTGTCGAGGTTATATCTAACTATAATATAGTTAGATATACCTACCTACTAGTAGCGAGGGGTGAAACTTATATAAAAGTAAGTCGATGTTGATTATTTGCCATTATTATGTTAGTTGACTGAACCCGTAAAGTTAAGCAAAGAGGAATCCGATTGTATGAAACCATCGCTACTGGTACCTATACAATACAAATATAATAGAATTTTGTACACCTACACTAATATTAATAAGAGGAAATATTATTTTTGTTTTAGCGAATAGACTTCGAAACTAGTGGACCGATTTTGATGAAACTCGGTAAGAGAATACATTGATTCTTTGGAAATAAGATAGGCTACATTTTATCCCGATATTCCCATGGGATCAGGAGATACGTGGGTGAAACCGCGGAGCGCTGCTAGTTTATAAATATTAAAGGTGCCTTCGGTCTTCGCTCCACACTCACTTTGGTCATCTGGGGGTACTATCCCACTTGCCCCATTATTTTAGTCTTATTGATGGGGTGAATGGGAATAAATTTCGAACTTGACCCTTAATAGTGTTCCAAAGTGGATCTCACAAGTGGACTCAAAGGCGATCGAAATTGAAACAAAAATGATTACCGGTCTAAATATTAAAAAAAAATCCAGGACATTCCACACATCGCCATCTAGCCCCAAGCTAAGTAACTAGACTTGTGTTATGGGTGCTAGACAACGGATATACTACTTATAATGATGATAGGGCAAAAGCGACTTTTTTCTGTTTTATGTTCTGTGCTAATATTATTTATCATCATCATCATCATCAGCCGGTGTCAGTCCACTGCTGGACGTAGGCCTCTCCTAAGATACGCCATATTATTTATGTACCTACATCATTTATTTATAAAAATAGCTTTTTCCTAGAAATACCTTAGTTTAGTACGCATGGACTTATTGATTTTTGGTTATGTTAATGTTCATTTTTATTTTTTGTATTGTACAAATTTTTTAACTATTTTTGTTTACCTACGATTCACTTTGTGGAATCAAAGGGCACAAGGGTGCCCTTTGTACTAGATTTAGTTAGCAAATAAATGAAATGAAATGAAGTTTTTTTTTATATTGGACTATGTAAATAAATAAAAAATACTAAATACTTTTTGTAAATATATACTTATAATACATAGTAACAACCAGACCACAGACAAATATCTAAGCATAAATACTTGGTGAATGAATAAATGAACAGTAAAGTGGACGAACTGCACCTTCAGTCTAGTTGATATTGAATAAACAAACACTTAGAGATCGAAGTGCAACTCTTATCATAACTGTTTGTATTACATCTATCTATATATATAAAAATCAATTGCTGTTCGTTAGTCTCGCTAAAACTCGAGAACGGCTGAACCGATTTATCTTATCTTGGTCTTGAATTATTCGTGGAGGTCTAGTCTATATATATAAAAATCAATTGCTGTTCGTTAGTCTCGCTAAAACTCGAGAACGGCTGAACCGATTTAGATGATTTCGGTTTTGAAATGTTTGTCGTAGTCCAGGGAAGGTTTAAACGGTGAGAAACATCGGACTTACGCGGGTGAAACCGCGGGGCGCAGCTAGTTAGGTATACATATACAACGTATAGGCACATGAGTAAAGAAGGGTATAGGTACGCATAACAATAGTTCAACATTATTGCATTGACATTCGATCTGTCACCCTCCAGAGATGTAATCTAGTATAACAAAATAAACGGTTATTCCTTTTCACCCCCACTTATCAACCCCCCATCATTCCAAGCCAAATTAATAACCAAGATTGTCGGAACAGAAGCAGAAGACAATCAAAACAATACAAAAGATAATTGTAACATAAACAAATTAAGACGATCGGAACTTAAACAAAAGACGATCGAAACGGATATACAAAAGATAATTGTAACATTAACAAAAGACGATCGGAACTGAAAAAAAGACGATCTTAACAGAAGCATTTAAATATTTTGCTGAAATGAAAATAAAGGGACTCTTTGATCGACAGGGCCTAGATCCCTGTTAGAGTTGCCAGACTATTTTATCAGCCGATAGCTCGCCGACATTTCGATTTAAAAATAAACAAACAAATAAACTCTAACTTCAATTTAAAATAATTTTGTGAGTCACAAACTACGAGCAGCATCGTCGTCATTCGCACTTCAGGGGCAAATGCAAATTTAATACCTGTTTCTCCAAAATCCCCAATGATGAATTTTCCACGGAAATTCTTATTTTCCCCCATTCAAAGGAAATAGGAAAATCCAGTGGAAAATAGGAATATCCCACCAATTCAATGCAAGGGCAAGGGTAATACGGACCCTTGCCTCCGTCCCTGTATGAATGTCAGTAAAATATAACCATTATCACACCGAACGACTTGATAACAGACAGACACACAGTAGCTGTTACAAACACTTTAGTAGAGAAAGTAAAGTTTTGTAACTACAATACTTTCATGATGCTGAGGTAAATCTAACAAAATTGCTGTCGTTGGTTGTGCGTGTTATTAAATTTCACCGTATTAGGTAGAAAGTTACTTAAATACTAAAATAAGGTTGGTATTTTGAATGTTTTCAAATTGTAATGTAACGTTCTTACGACTGATAAAAAGCAAATGTTCCAAGTGTTGTTCGGGTCTATTTTTTGAGCCGATTTGAACTTTGTCCAATTGAGAACGAATCGATGTTTGGGCGAATAGTCAAAGACGGTTTAGGGAACTATGTTATATTATTTAATTAAGTATTACATTGCGTATTAGCTAATGTTTGTAAGTTACAAGATGGTTGAATATGAAGAATGAATGTATCACTATCTATGACGTTACGTACGACATAGAAAAGCACGTATGAATGAAGGAGAAACGGAACGGCGCGAACAAGAACCTAATCCTTTTTTAAAATCGATTAAATTGGTCAATGTACGTCGGCTGCAGAATTGCAGACCCACCGTAGAGCTCCAAAACGGCTGTTATATGAATGTTTTCAACACAAGCAAGATTCTAGGCACCTGCTTAAGTTGAAGTTTAATGTCTTCTAATTAATTTGAAATTATTACTAAATTTATTTTGAAGACAGAATGACGCAAGTTAGCATATTTACCACCTATTTAACGCTATCTTTAATTAAAGATTAGCTTACCTATCTACCTACCTGCCTTAAATGCATAATTGAAAAACAAAAAACAAAGAAAATTCAGATGAGTATTGGTATTTTCTCACTAATTTTCGCAAAAATCTTGATAAATGGCTAAATATCATGTTCGATTTTGAAACTAAATGTGTACAACTAATTGGAACCAATGACATTATTATTTATGTTGTATCGCTACCCGTTTTTGAGGAAAAGGGCCTTAAAGGACAGATAGAGTCGAGTGACCTTATATTGGTTTTTGCTCTTTAACTACAGTACCCTAAAAACTAGGTTATCTACTTAATTTAAATCAAAGTTTTTAATGGAAAAAAATCGCCATAATCATGATCAATCAAACCACTAATTCTATGGGAGATGTGACCTTGATAATAAACTAGTTTTGTTTTAATATTGTTATAACATAAATACATGTTACAATACATATAGCGTGTGTCGTAGCCGGCGCGCGCGCAGTCTCCGGCATGGGCTCGATGGGGATCTACACAGCGAAGTTAGTGGTCGCGTCGATCGCGGTCGGGGCGCTGGGGTACGTCGTTCGATACCCGCCCATGCTGCCCCTCAGCATCGAGACCAAAACCTCACTCGGATACCCGCGGGAATCTGTCCTCAATGTCACAGAGCGTGTCATGAGTCATGGATTCTCCGCTACGAAGTACTCAGCAGTCACTGAGGATGGATATATTCTACAACTGTTCCGGATCAGGAAGCAACACACGTCTGGTCTGCCGGTACTCGTCATGCATGGCCTGCTTCAAAGCGCCGACTCCTGGGTCGAAGCTGGTCCTGATGCAGGACTAGCCTACTTACTCGCTGCGGCAGGACATGACGTCTGGCTCGGGAATACTAGAGGAAGCTACTACTCTCGAAAACATAAAACATTAAACCCTGATAAGGACTCTGAGTTCTGGAATTTCAGTGTAGATGAGATGGGCAAGTATGATCTCCCAGCTCTAGTGGACACAGTGTTAAATAATACAGCAGTAGACAAACTTGCATACGTTGGTTTCTCTCAAGGTGCCGGGACGTACTTCATCATGTGCTCGGAGTTGCCCCACTACTGTGATAAGGCTACGATCGCCATCACTTTGGCTCCAGCTACGAGGCAAACGTATACTAGTTCTGTTACTTATAGATTGATTGCAGAAACGATTGCTAGCGCTGAAGGAATGTTAAACTCTTTTGGAGTGGCAGAGGTGTTTGCAAAAGGAGCTCTCGGTCAAGAGTTTTTAGCATTCTTCTGTCAACTGTCACAATTAACGGCAAAAATGTGTGAGGCTGGAAAGGATTTGCTAGATTCATTGGACTCTCGTCATCCTGGATCGATAAAGAACGAGACGCTTCGGAGTCTCTTCGGGCACTTCCCAGCGGGCACTTCACTCCACAACATGGCGAGATATGGCCAGAGCATGAGGTCAAAGCACTTCCAGAAGTTCGATTACGGAGCGAAGAAGAACATGCTCGTATACGGCAGCGCGGTACCACCGAAATACAACCTCACTGCTGTCACAATACCTGTCGTGGCTATTTATGGAAGAAACGACGGGATGGTTCATCCAAAAGACGTGAAGTGGCTGCTGAGACGTCTGCCTAATGTCCTCGAGGCAGTTGAAGTGAAAGATCCCCTGTGGAACCACTTGGATGTTACCTACAGCCAATACACCGGTGACATGATTTACCCTAAAGTATCGGAATATTTAAAGAAGTACAGTTTGCCGCAAAGATAGTGCAGTTCGTTCGAAACGTGTGTAACAAATTAGTGCAAGTTGTGTTGTAAACTGTGCAATGACCAGTCATGAGGCTGAATTAGAATTTTAAATGAGTGAAAACAAACTAAATACTTGTGTAATGTCGTACAGTGGTGTCTATGTATTGTTAAAAGGTTAAAACACGAAGTAAAGGTACACCTAGGTGCAACTAATAATGCATTCTCAATTAGCCTTATAGTACAAAAAAGAGCTATTTCCTTTGATTAGCCATACTATGTTTGTGTCCAGGAATTAATCTCTAGGAGCAACACTATCGATAGGTATAAAATTTAGGATGATTATTTTTTTGCAAAATCAACAGGTTCGATGCCTGGCCAGGGTAATGAGTTTTTAAAAAATCTAATGATGCAGTTTTAGTTTTTGTCCAAATGAAGCACGCAACCCCTTTTAGCATTTTTTGCTATCTCTTATGGTTTAGGATATAGCCCTGAAGGCCCACATAAAAAAAAACCCTGTATTATAGCTACCGTTTTTGTTTCTGGTCCAGAAATAAATATATATTATTTAATTTGACCCGATCAGAGAAGGCAAGAACTGCTGAGTGTGGGTCGCTTTATAAACCCGTATAGCAAACCTAGAAAAAAAATAAAAAAAATAGGATTGTCTTAGAGCGAGGCATAAGTCAAAAAGGAAATAGAAAGAGCAGTACCCGCGTACCCTATTAATAAGTTTACCTCTAAAATATAAATATAAATACAAACAACTAATAATATTTATATGTAAAAAAAATGTTAAATATCAAAATATGTAGGTAGGTAAGTAGGTACTTATTTCTAAAAAATATAATTTAATGCACTCATGATGTCAGTTTCTGCAGTTTTGTCTAAATTGAACTCCGAAACTAACCAAATGTCAAAATTATAATACAACTTCATTAATTGTTTTTATGGTTCACACTAACCCCACCCATTAAATCTACAAACTTAGTATTTTTTATTTTATTAGTATAACTGGTAGTGCCCCGCGGTTTGACCTGTATGAATTCCGATGCCGTGACAAACTGACATTAATATTAAAAACGATGAATTCATGTTCTACTTCAACTTTCTTGATGACAGTATTTTTTATTTTTTCAAAATTCAAAATCGTCATTTGTCGAGAAATTAGAAATTAGGAACCTCGGGAACGGGTCTCTCGGGTACTAACCCATTCTAAGACCCCAGTCTCTATTTTTAACCCCCGACGCAAAAACGACGGGGTGTTTGTGTGTGTGTGTCTGTCTGTGGCATCGTAGCTCCCAAACGGATGAACCGATTTTGATTTAGTTTTTTTTGTTTGAAAGATAAGTTAGTCGGGAGTGTTCTTAGCTATGTTTGATCAAAATCGGTTCAGCCGTCTTAAAGTTATGGGGGATGAAAGTCAGGATCAAAAACCGAATGTAAGTAGATATACTCTAGTGGGGTATCAAATGAAAGGGCATGACTCGTACATTACAAGTATCTATGTTTGATCAAAATCGGTCCAGCCGTCTGAAAGTTATGGGGGATAATACTCAGGATTAACAACCGAATGTTAGCAGATATGCCCGAATGTCAAGTTAATTTGAGTTTTTTTGCTTCGTTTGGATCTTTTTTACTCTTCTTTCCATTTTTTTATTATATTACTAGCTGTGCTCCCCGGTTTCACCCGCGTAACTCCCGATCCCGTTGGAATATCGGAATAAATTAAGATGTAAGCTATCCTATCTTTCAAGTTAGATCAAACTGCACGCGGTGTGCAAATTTGATTAAAATCGGTTAAGAACCTAGTTTAGAAGTCCATCGCGCACAAACAACGTGACACGTAATTTATATATAATAGAGAAGATGTATAGATAACCTAGATCTAGACGTCTTCTTCTATGTATAGGTAGTTCTAATATTTAATAGCTATGAAATACCTACTTGTAAAAGTTGAATATCTAAAGGAAAAAATTGAAAAACAATACCTATAATAAAAAAAACTGTTTAGGGTTAAAAATAATCATAAACTATAAATTAATAATAGTTATTGTTTACACCAAATTATCTGAATTATAAATCGCAAGAAAATAAAGAAATGAAATAAAAAAAGTCCCTCCCTACAAAAAGGATGAAATTAAAAATTAAATTAAAAATTTAAAAAACCCCCGACACAAAATAATAATAAAAAGCCTAAAACAAGCAAAAAAAAAACTATGATAAGAAAAAGCCACAAATAGAACAAAAAAATAGGTATAAACGTGAAACCCCACAAAAAGAAAAAAATAACCTCGAAATTATGATTCTACTACGTAAGTACATGTGAATTTTTTTGATTAAATATAGTCGCTTCGGGGGACCGCATTTTTTCGAGTCAATTTAAGTTAAGTTGTGTAAGTATTTAGTTTTTAAGTAGTTTAGTAACTCTTAATACTTTAACATTTTCGTTGAAATTTTAATATCATTTTACTTAGGAAGGTGTTTTCTATAGGTAAAGAGCGGTCCCCCGACGCGACAATATTTAATCAAAAATATTCACATGTACTTACGTAGTAGAATCATAATTTCGAGGTTATTTTTTTCTTTTTGTAGGGTTTCACGTTTATACCTATTTTTTTGTTCTATTTGTGGCTTTTTCTTATCATAGTTTTTTTTTGCTTGTTTTAGGCTTTTTATTATTATTTTGTGTCAGGGGTTTTTTAAATTTTTAATTTAATTTTTAATTTCATCCTTTTTGTAGGGAGGGACTTTTTTTATTTAATTTCTTTATTTTCTTGCGATTTATGATTCAGATAATTTGGTGTAAACAATAACTATTATTAATTTATAGTTTATGATTATTTTTAACCCTAAACAGTTTTTTTTATTATAGGTATTGTTTTTTTAACGTCTAAATATCTTTAATGTCTTAAAGGCAAGCGTGCTACATCTTAGGCCGCATCGTCATCTACCATTAGGCAGGTGTGATAGTGGTCAAACGCTGACCTATCATTTGTAAAAAAAAAAAACAAAATCGGTAATTTTTTTGTCGTTATTTCGTTTATTACTAATTTAAGTTGCAGGTAAACAGGAAATCAAATAAGGGAAAAGGAAGGTTGAGTGCAGATATTTCGGCCAGAGAGACGCCGAGCTCGTTGACCGGCTGAAGGCAAACATCGGCCAGAGAGACGCCGAGCTCGTTGACCGGCTGAAGGCAAACATCGGCCAGAGAGACGCCGAGCTCGTTGACCGGCTGAAGGCAAACATCGGCCAGAGAGACGCCGAGCTCGTTGACCGGCTGAAGGCAAACATCGGCCAGAGAGACGCCGAGCTCGTTGACCGGCTGAAGGCAAACATCGGCCAGAGAGACGCCGAGCTCGTTGACCGGCTGAAGGCAAACATCGGCCAGAGAGACGCCGAGCTCGTTGACCGGCTGAAGGCAAACATCGGCCAGAGAGACGCCGAGCTCGTTGACCGGCTGAAGGCAAACATCGGCCAGAGAGACGCCGAGCTCGTTGACCGGCTGAAGGCAAACATCGGCCAGAGAGACGCCGAGCTCGTTGACCGGCTGAAGGCAAACATCGGCCAGAGAGACGCCGAGCTCGTTGACCGGCTGAAGGCAAACATCGGCCAGAGAGACGCCGAGCTCGTTGACCGGCTGAAGGCAAACATCGGCCAGAGAGACGCCGAGCTCGTTGACCGGCTGAAGGCAAACATCGGCCAGAGAGACGCCGAGCTCGTTGACCGGCTGAAGGCAAACATCGGCCAGAGAGACGCCGAGCTCGTTGACCGGCTGAAGGCAAACATCGGCCAGAGAGACGCCGAGCTCGTTGACCGGCTGAAGGCAAACATCGGCCAGAGAGACGCCGAGCTCGTTGACCGGCTGAAGGCAAACATCGGTCAACCACTCGCTTAACGATACATTTAAAGGCAAACAAAGGAATACTTATATCGTTTAATTTACCTATTTTTATCGACTTGTTCGCGAACGTTCAGGAAGCTTTTTAAGGTCTCCATGGTCACAGGCAGATTAAGGTTACATTTAGTTTGCCGGTTTCATACTTTATATGGTCATAGCTGGATCATTAGCTGAAGATAGGTTCTATAGGTACGGTAGGTAACAGAATTGCAGACCCACCGTCCTAAAATTACTATTATTAAAATGTTTTTATTCTAATTTTGCCGTTACATAGGTAGTCATTCCAATCATAATATAATGATTGAAACATTTTGACGTGACAACGTTTTATAAATTGGTTTGCCGGGTGACACTTCAAGAAACTGCGTTACGCTCCGCTGACGTTATGCGCTCACAATGAGAGCGAGTGAGAGGCACGCGGGCATGGTTAGCCCGCCTAAGAGCGAGAGAGACAGACATAAAAAGTGAAAGGCACGCGTCCCTTCCACTCGAGCACAGTTGTTGTCACGTAAAACTTTCGCCCGTATACCGACTTTACAGGCAACCAGTTTTTTTCGATAACTAAATATTTTACAATTTTTTATGCTTAGATATTTGACAGACAGACACCCAGACCACAGAGGTCTGGGTGTCTGTATGTATATTAAGTATTTATTTACAAAAGAAAAGTATATAAGTAGTATATCCGTTGTCTAGCACCCATAACACAAGTCTAGTTACTTAGCTTGGGGCTAGATGGCGATGTGTGGAATGTCCTGCAATATTTATTTATTTATTTTTATCACAGTTGCTCAAAAAATGGATCTTATTAAACCGCTCCTAGGCTCATAATGCAACGTATTATACACGCGTGCGATAAAAAAAAAACAACTAGTGTTAAAATATTACGTTATCCCGATAAGTCAAATACGTATCTTACTGCTAATGACATATTAGGTAGATGAAACATTCTTAATTTATCTGGGTTATACTGTTTTGAAAAGAAGAAAAAAGGTACCATCAAAGAGTTTTTAAGCCTTGCTGGCTTAAAACTCTTTGGTGGTACCTTTTTTCTTCTTTTCAAAAGGTTGTCTCTAAAGTCTGATAACGAACGATAATTTTATGTGATAAGGTATTTGAAAATAATTAAAAATTGAGTTCTGTTTTTTCTTTAGGTACATAAATATATATTTTCCTTACCATTATATTCTGTTTTTAACCGCCGACGCAAAAACAAATGAAAAAAACCCAAAAAAAATATTGTATGTCAGACGAGGCTGTATAAGTTAAAAGTCTTTTGCCTAGCCTTTCGGGAGTGTAATTAACAAAAAATAGTAAGTAAACATAACGTAATTCGTAATTCTTAATTTTTTTTTATTATTTTAACAAGTCTTTTTTTTTATTCGCAACTGTGATAAAAAACGTCGTACGATACACGTGTGGATTGATCATTCCATCTCGGCTTTTGCCAAGCTCGCGTTCCGCTCGCGCGTCATAATCCGCCTCTATGGAATGATCAACTTTCCACACTTGTATCGCAATGTACTATTATATTTGTACCCGACTCCGCAACGCAAAGAAGTTATAATGTGTTATACACTTACTAGGTATGATATGTTCATGGCGCTATAGGACAGCGTTTAAAAAATGTAAATCCGCTTAGATCACATCAATTTAGCTATAAAGTTAATTACAATAATCCTATCGCTGTTGTCAGGCAGGTTATAGGTAGGTATTTGATAGGTACCTAGTAGTTATCTATAGGTATCACATTATGGCATTCATTTACTTCGTATGGACACAGAATATGTGTAGGCGACGCTTTGTAATCTTTTACAACCTTGTTTTATATGTATATATAACCTTTTGGATTTTTAAAAATAAACGGGAGCGGGTGACACGGGGGCGGCGGCGAGTTGTCAGTTAGTTGTCCTACGTTCGTAAAAGCGAGCGCCGCCGTCCTCGTTTCTCCTCGCTCCACCACTCTTTGGAGGCCTATTTGTTTGTAACAATATGTATGGATATAAACATAATTTTAAAAGTAGAGTTAAATTAAAATTTGACTAACTGGTGACTTCATTTATTTGTATTTATAATGTTAAATATGTATGTCTTTACGCAAGTAATTGTATATTTTATGAATTAAACATTATAGCCAGAGATAAATTGATATTTTTTAACTCAAACAGGGTTAAATTATAGGTAAAATAATTAAAAGTCGGCTTTTTTTGTTTTCCTTCGACAAATTTTGCTTGCTGTGTTTAAAAACATAAAAATTTCAAAATCTAAGCTTTGGTTTGAAAGAAAATAATAATCCGAAATGCATATGTATATAGTTAGTTAAACATGTTTAAGTATAGGTAGGTAAGTAGCTAATGTAATTAAACATATTTATGAGTTTGACCTTAAACTTGTTATTGTTTTCATTCTTACAGGAAATTATATAAGTAAGTTAAGTATACTTACTTACCTACTTTAGTAATAATTAAGGTGTCTAAGACCTGCTACAAAAAAACACCACGATTATTTGGTGACGCAACAACCCATAGCATGACTACTATGCTCTACTGGTTATGCCATGGGTACTTTTGATTCCCTTCAACACAACTGTGTAAAAGAAAACGAATACTCGCAACCCTGGTTGTGCCCTGGTAGTGCCCTGGTTGTGCCCTGGTTGTGCCCTGGTAGTGCCCTGGTAGTGCCCTGGTAGTGCCCTGGTTGTGCCCTGGTAGTGCCCTGGTAGTGCCCTGGTAGTGCCCTGGTTGTGCCCTGGTAGTGCCCTGGTTGTGCCCTGGTAGTGCCCTGGTAGTGCCCTGGTAGTGCCCTGGTAGTGCCCTGGTTGTGCCCTGGTAGTGCCCTGGTAGTGCCCTGGTTGTGCCCTGGTAGTGCCGGGGGTGCTGTTCAACTTGAAACACATTTATTCATAAATCACTATCACTACATAGTATAAAACAAAGTCGCTTTCTCTGTCCTTATGTCCCTATGTCTCTATATCCCTATGTATGCTTAAATCTTTAAAACTACGCAACGGATTTTGATGCGGTTTTTTTATAGATAGAGTGATTCAAGAGGAAGGTTTATATGTATAATAAATGCTTAATACTCGTATAGCCGTGCGAAGCCGGGACGGGTCGCTAGTATTTAATAAGCATTTTTTACCCGACTGCAAGGAAAGTGTTAGGTATGTTTTTCGCCTCTATCTTTGTATGTGAACCAAATAATTTCATGGACCCATTGAGAAAGGAAATAGTATTATTTATTTTGAAATGTCGTTGACCCATTGGGGAGAAAAGTATAAAAGAATCGTGGCCCTCTGGGAATAAACCGTTTGTTTATAATATTCTTTATTCTGATGACAGGTGAGCGAAAGTGACAAATGTAAAAGAAGTCATCACCGGTGATCCAAATAACACAATGAAATTCCCATCTGATACACCAACAGTTTCGAAAATTGTCCCATCTCACCATTAGTGATCAAATAAAGCAGAATCCGTGTTGAGTTTGAATTCCTCACGATGTTTTCTTTCACCGTAAAAACCTTTGAAAGCATTATATTTTTTGTTTTCCTTTATTAGTGACTAGCGACCCGCCCCGGCTTCGCACGGTTATATTATGCATGTATTATACATATAAACCTTCCTTTTGAATCACTCTATCTATTTAAAAAAAACCGCATCAAAATCCGTTGCGTAGTTTTAAAGATCTAATTGTATAGGGACATAAGGTCGGCGAAAAGTGACTTTATTTTATACTATGTAGTGATGAGTCCCGCGGCTAAGTTGTCTCCAGGCGTATTGACTGGTTTTTTCCCCTGGACTATGGACGGTCGACTAAGCTGAGAGGGTGGTATGGGCAATCCTACTCCATCTACTATAGGTACATGTGCCAGGCACTACAATCTCTCTGGATAGCATTGATAAAGATACTAGCGTAGATGTGAAGGTCAATATTAACATATTTTCCAAATAGAAAAACCCATTGACGCTCGTCCAGCGCCGGGGTTAGAACCCACAACCTTCGAAAGTCGAGGTTTTATTAAAATGTTGACGTACCACTCATTGCTCAAAAATAAAAAACAAATCTGTATCCGGCCATAATAATATAACCTAGAAAAATAAAAATAAAAAACAGACCGGTCCATAATTTTTTCTTCAAAAAACCCTCGTGATTTTAAGCCCAATTTTACGTCACAAAACCCGTACATTTGAGATTGGATCTTATCGCTTTAGAGTTAGAGTATAAATTACTATAAACATGTGGATGTCAGTGAACTCTCGACTCGTCTGAGCCGTTGTCAAAGTAAGTTGAAATTATTTCAACTAATGTTATAATAATGCGTTAATAAATGCTTTTACTTCTAGCCGAGATACCGGCTGCGCCCCGCGGTCTTACCCTCGTAAGTCCCGATCCCGTGGGAATATCGGAATAAAAGATAGTCTATGTGTTATATGAGCAAGTTTCATCGCAATCGATTCAGTAGTTTTTGCGTGAAGAGTCAACAAAGATACAAACTTTACATTTCATAGCTAAAGGTGCGATCATATGACGCAAAGTGTCAAGAAGTAACGACAAACAAGTGACGACAAGCGACAACAAGCAACGATAAATGACAAGGCCTTGACAATAAAGCTTACAGGAAAAAGGACTAGTTTCCAATGCCTTGAAAGATAGCACACCACTAGCTACTGCATAAAATAACTGAAAGATGTCCATATGATCAGTAAATATATATTTTGTAATTAAATATAATTTTTTAGTAAGCATTCTAGTCCTGTTTGTGCCCATTTGGAAGGCAGCATTCGGGGACAGGCAGGATTTACCCTTATTCTATTTTATCTGGCCCACATTCTCATAGCCATGCAGAGATAATGTTGTAGTAGGTACTCCCCATCGGTCCCCCCCGTGGGTTCCCGCCTTGTCGTGGCGGGGGGGTTTAGTAACCGTGGCCTAGCCAACCACGGTGAAGCCAAGAGGAACCCAGGGCCAAGCCAGGCTGGAGGAGCTGGCTGACCCGAGAGGGACCGCTCCACCGAATTCCCCGCAAAGTCCGGTGTGAGCGGTACGAGAGGTAGGTCGCAGTGCTGTATGGGCGGTACTGCGACTGAGGCGGGTTGCGGTGTAGTATGGGCTGCACCGCAACTGAGGACTAGGGGCCACGGCGGGATAGGGTTGCCGGTATTGCGGTGAGCCGTTTCCCCTACCTTCCGTGGCCCTGACGGGGCCGCCACCGTTAGATGGCGGACGCGGTGGGGTCGCAGAGGAAGAGGAATGTCGGTGTGTCTTTGCTGTCCTCTGCGACCGGGTTTGGAAATCCCGGGAGGCGGGCGCACCCAGTGCAGTGCAGTGCAGTGCAGTGCTGAGGCAAAAGGCTCAAGCCTTAAGGCGAGAGGCAAAAGCCTTAAGGCGAGAGGAAAGTCTGGGTTTCCTCCGGGCCAAGCCCGGTCTTCCCAGACTTGCGCGCCGGGGTTGAAGAAGAATGCTAACGTGTCGCCTTCACCCCGGCATCATGCGCGTGTGGAGCACCCGCCGGTGGTTTAGTCGGTCGGCCGCCCCGTCTTACATCTCAGGGGCTGTGCCAACCCGACACTGTCTGCCGCCTCCCCCCGGGGGCGGCGGGCGTTCCTTGGGGAATTCCACCGGGTCAAAAAAAAAAAGGTACTCCCCATCGGCGCATGTCACGTCGTTGGGTGTCGCGCTAATTACAGTACTTATCGGTTTGCGAGCCTTAAACTGTTACAAAAACAATTTCAGTAAAAATAAAACAAGTGAGACGAGATACAAGATACGTACATAGGGGCCGATATTAACCTCACGCGCAACAAACGCACGCTAAATGAGGGTATTCCGAAAGGAGGCTGCTTCTAACTGTCAAGCGAGATCCACTCGCTTACACAAGTCTCGAATATAAATGATGTTTGTGACAAACATCGAAATATCTTTACAAAATAAAAACACTAAACTGTGTTAAATACTAACTTTAATAGTGAAAATAAAACAATTCATTTATGAGATAAAACTCGGAAAACTGAGGTAGGTATTACCAATATCCCCCCAAAATGGAGGATAGTGGGAATCTATGTGGCATCCTCCCTCATTCATGGGAGGTGCTTATAACTTTCAAACTGCGAAACCGATTCCTGTGAAAAAATAACCGTAACTTAGAAAACTCAAAGACGCTTATCAGATCGACTAACAAATACTACATTTAATTTTAATGTATTTAAAATGGAATTCAACAAAAATGATTGAAGTTTAAAATAATATAATTGGAAGGCATGTCGGATACGTATTACGTTAATATAAGGGCTAACGCAGACCAACGACCGGTCGGATCGGCCGATCCATCGCCGACTGCACAATATAGACCTTGTAAGCTCAGACGCCATATATTCAGACATATTCCATATAATTATTATTGTTACAACTGGCACCTACCGAATCGTCTAACTGTAGCCCGATTGAAAGTGTCCAGTCTACGTCTCCCCTTATATCGTGTATTGGGGAAATTCAACCTAATTATTAAATAACACGGTAAGTAACAACAACGTGTTTAATTGTTACAATAGCAATAAAATGTAATTAAATTATTAAAATAATAACAACAGTGCTATGTGTTGTTATTGTTTAATGTTTTAACAACACGATATATTATAACACTGAACTAAATGGCCTGCAATTTTTCACTGTGTATGAGTGTCAGCTAAAGGTCTGAGCCTACTGTACGGAATCACACTAAGGATGTATGGCCGACACAATTTATATAAATATTAACATTGTCTTTGATTCTATACAAATTATGAATTTTGTATCTGGTTTCAACCGTTTTTGACGTGATGACGTCTTTTAAATCGATGAACAACTGCACTCACGAAACAGTGTACAAAATGGTAATGTCAACGATACAAAAGAGTTCTTATGACGTCATCACGTAAAATTATCGTCCGCAAACCGACTTTACAGGCAACCATTTTTTTTGTTTAATTTTTCGATCGTCTTGTGTGTTTCCGTTACGATCGAATTTTGTGACTGTTTTGATCGTCCCGATTGTTACCGTTTATAATAGAGATTGTACCAGCGTTCTCCGACAGTCGTTTCGCCTTTGGATTGATCGCCGGCGCCGATGAGACATTTCATTTCTGAGAGATTCGCCGGCAGAACTATTCACCGTACGGCGTTTTTCCGACAGCATTATTCGTATGTGGACTTCTCATACTTACATACATACGTATACGTAGACTTCTTATTACTTTACGTAGTTATAAAAATCGTACACGAAACGATCTATCGCCAAATAGTCCATAGTTGACAAGTCCTGTCGTCGAACAGCCACATACGAATAATGCTGTCGGCGAAACGTCGTCGGCGAATGGTTCTGCCGGCGAATCTCTCAGAAATGAAACGTCCCACCGGCGATCAGTTCAAAGGCGAAACGACTGTCGGAGAACGCTGGTACAATCTAGAATAGTTTGGATTGTGTTTTGTTTCCATTTCAATAAGCCATAATTATTGAGTCGTAAAGATTTATTGTCCCTACGAAACCCAAATAATGGGATGAGTTACAATTTGCCACGGAATATTATTGTTTTTGATGTCCACAAATGGTCCTACTTGAGAATGTTCGAGGAGTCGTTGGTTCACTTTTCACAATTTTATATTAAACTTGACTTTTATCTTGTAATAAGTGTACAAATATAAGGAAATGTCAAGTGGTCTGTCTGTCTGTCTAGGCAACTACTTGAAATTCATGAAAACCTATTTGTGAAATTTCCAACGAAACTCACAAAAATTCGCCATTCAGCGGTATGAAATCTAAATTGAAGAAAAAGTTGGTGATTCCGTCCGACCAAGAGGGTAATGCAAAATTAAAGATTCTACTTACTTATTATGATAAGGGAAGAGTTTGGCTGGAGTTATAAATTACCAATTATATAATAGTAGCGGCCCACGTAAGTCCCGATCCCGATCCCGTGGGAATACAAACAATAATCCAATACAAATGTTTTAGTACTTATTTATTCTTTTAGACTTATAATAAAGGAATAGAGGACGAAAGGTCTGTACTTGGAAGCAAATAAAAAAAATTGTTCGTTAGAAAAAGAAGTGGAACCAAAATATTTAGTTTTTTAAAGTTCATGTCTGTCTGTTTAGTATTTATAAAATAGCTAAACCAATTGAAATCTGGTTTTATATACACAACTAGCTGCGCCCCACGGTTTCACCCGCGTAAGTCCCGATCCCGTGGGAATATCGGGATAAAAGCTTTCACTTAACTCACTTTCACTTTCATATTTAGATTATTAGTAGGAAGTAGGATTAGATAGTTCTATTTTTGTTGAAGGTCGTAAAATACTTTACATCGTAATCCAATTAGTAGAACTGCAGCAGCGGCTACAGTTTTTCGTTGAACCTGAGTAATCAATGAGAAACTGCAGCCGCTCTCGAGAAAACCCCGGCCGTAGAGTATCTCGGACGACCGCGATGCGAACGCGTCCCCCCCACCAAACACAAAGTCACAGAATACATAATAGTGTAGCATGGACGCGGGTGAAACCGCGGGGCGCAACTAGTTGGAAAAAAAATTCTCCAAAAACGATTAAACTAAGTATAAGTAAGTATTATGTATATGAGTACCTACAGATAACAAGCTGGTATAGTTAGAATAATCGTTGCCAAGCCACCTTTAGGTACTTATCTACTTCAAAAATAACGCCTGATGTATTTTAAAAGCAATGCAAAATGTTGTATTGCTATGAAAATTTTGCTCGATATATTCAGGGTTATTGGAAATTATACTAGCAAGCCATTGAGGACTACTTCTGTGCGCCTTAACAAACAACTTTTGATTTAGGACTTTTGGAAATTCGAAAAAAAATGAATATTTTGAGGTTATGTAAATTCGAAAAACCGCTGATTTTTTAAAACAAAGGTCATTCAGACTAAGAACAGTAGATAAAGTAAAATTTTATGGTTAATGACCTTTCCGTGGAAGGAACAGCTGATTTTCCAAAAGTCGTAGAACAAAAGTGGTTTGTTAAGGTGCACAGAAGTAGCCCTCAACGGTTTGCTAGTATAATTACCAATAACCCTGCATAAATCTCAAAAATTAAAAATTGTTAATCCATTCATAGGAATCAATCGTTAGCGATAGAGAGCATCGAGACGAACAAATAATGCCTTTACATTTAACCTCACAAGTGTCTCTGAAACTGGATATTCATCGAAACGTAATGTCCGATTTTCTTCAAATTGTTCGTTTCAGAGACGCTTTTAGAAGCATGGTGTGAAACCATTTTTTGGGTCATTTTATTGCCGTTTATCGATTGATAATCTTCAAATAAAATCTCCCACAGAGATATTTTTTTGTAATTAAGCACTTAACATAATAGATTAAAATAAAAAAATATTTAAAATATTATTTTTAAAGTTTAGGGAATTAAAATATTTTTTTAATTAAGATAATTACTTAAAATCAAAGGCAAAATTCAAATTTGCTTAAAATTGTTTATTCGAGGAATGAAATATTAATAATAGGTTTTTTATATAATAAGTAGGTAAGAGTAAAACAATAAAATTAAAATATTTAGTCATTTATTAAAATAATTATACATATTTAGGTACATTTCAATATGTGGGAAGGTGTATCGCGGCGCGAGACGACTGTACGTGTTGTCCAGGTGTGTCCACAGGGGGTTCTCCACCACCATCGCCTGCACCACGTTCGGCAGGCGGGGCACTGCCCACTTCACGTCTCTTATATCGACTATAGCATCGTTCCGACCGCTCAGAACTACCACAGGTGCAGTCACAGCACCGAGGTTGTATTCCGGAGGTCTGTCTCTACCGTACACTTCTCTATTCTTCACAGGGCCGAAGTCGAACTTCTGGAATTTATCTGACAGCATCGCTTGGCCGTAACAAGCCATGTTCTGGACAGATGTTCCAGCTGGAAAATGGCCTACGGCGTTTCTTACTGTATCTCGAGTTCTGGAGCCAGGATGGAAGCCGTCTAATATGAAGAGCACCTGCTCGCAAATGGCAGTCGCTGCGTCTGTTGTGGGGCAGAATGTATTTAAAAATGACTGGAGAAGACCACCTCTGTATAAAGCTTCATAAAGCCCTAGTACATCTAAGGCTGTTTCCTTGGTCTCGTAGGCTATCGACAATGGTCTGAACATTAGAGACGTCGTGAGAGTATGTCTCGTAGACGGTGCTAGAGCTATCATAATCTTTGCCTTTTTACAATAATCTGGTTTATAATCACACATCATGAAGAAAGTCCCAGCACCTTGAGAGAATCCTATGTAAGATAGCTGCTGTTCACCGGTGACATGGAGCACCATATGCAGCATAGCTGGGAGGTCATAATTACCCATCTCATCACGACTGAATCGCCAGAACTCGGCGTCTTGATCGGGGTCTAAAGTGATATGTTTTCTGGAGTAAGTGTTCCCTCGGGCATTCCCTAACCAGACGTCATATCCAAGATCAGAAAGGAAGTAAGCGAGGCCCGCTTTAGGACCGGCTTCGACCCACGCATCAGCACTTAGTAGCAGCCCATGCATTAGTAAAACTGGAGGACCTCTTTTATTATGTTTATTGATTCGAAACAATTGGAGGACGTACCCATCTTCTGTGACAGCTGTATGCTCTTCCACATTGTATCCGTGTCTTCCAACGCGTTCTGTCACATTTAGATTTCCCTCTCCGGCGTTTGAAACCGCTTCAACTCTGAACTCATATTCTTGTTTGACGGTTTTAACCAGTAAAAAGTGTATCAGTAAAATGATCACGTATTTGACAGCCGCAGACGCAGACATGACTGGCTAAGTTCTGGCGCGAAAGCCAGACTCTTTTTAACATAAAAAACTACTTTAAATAAGGTACTAATGTTTTTCCTTCTGTTTTAAAACCAGTTTTATATTAAATACGCAGATAATGCAGTATAAATTGTTTTATACTCGTGCAGCTAGAGAATTCGTAGGTGCTAAATTAAACCTCAAGCAAAAGGATGCGCAAGCGTGAAAAGCGTCCGCTATCTCTCACTGGCTGCATTTCGCTTCAACGTTTCAGAACAATCCATCTGATCTTATTCGATGGAAACTGTACTGCAGTGTTATAAACTAGTGTAGGCATCAAGGGAAACGTTGCAAACAAGTTCTGTACATGAGGAATGTTTTGATGTTCACCTTGATGTAGTTATTATAATATATTTACTGACGTAGCTATAGATAGACGTCGGCGTCGTCGGTAGGAGGTGTACCCGATACCTCGACTATTGTCTATATTGAAAATTTTTGTTGAGTTTATAAGAATCCAAGGTCGTACAAAGACCTTTTTAATCATGTACTAGCAGCGCGTCTCGGCTTCACCCGCGTAAGTCTAAATTCCGTAAGAAATATGATAAAAAATATTATGTTTCTCCCAGAAATTCAAAAAAGTATAAAAAAAGGTTTATTGAAATATATTATTTAATTTTCTATACCAAGTTTTATCGAAATCCAGTGAAGGGCACTGGGGTAGATGCGATTATGTCCTAAAATTGAAGCTGATGGCTCGACACGTAAAGGGAAGCGACGTAACGGGACCAAATCAATATAAGTACTTGAGTAAGTTAGTATTAGTAGGAATATTTTTGACTCTAAAGAATATTAAACTAAGTAAAATATGTATATGAGTATAAATATGGTATAGAATAATCGTTGCCAAGAAACCTTACGCCGTTTGTCCACCGCCGCCGTCACCGTCACGTCAACGAGAACGAGATTATTTGGGGTCGAGTTTAAGATGACGTGACGGCGATCGTTTGTCCACCGCGCCGATATATCGGTGGCTCAGTCCTTTAAACAACTTTGTCGTGGGTGGTAGTCGGCAGTGTTGCCACCTTGCCCAAAGAGTAAGTTGCTAAACATACCGTAAAAAGTTGCTACTTCCGAAAATAAATACTCTGGTAAAAGTTGCCAAAAGTGGCTAAACATAAAAAGGCAACATATAACAACAATTTAAATAATAAACGTCGATTTCGAAGACATTTAGATTCCCAGGCGAAAATGAAATCATAAGTATCAAACAAGACTAGGCAGACAAGAAAGTAGCAACACTGATTGCCGGCACACGTCACGCCGCCGATCTACTGGAATCTCGGCGGCCGGGATGACGGTTCTCTGGTGACGGACTTGCGGTGGACACGCGGCTATAGTAGTCTATGTATCAGTACTTCGGCGCCGTCATCTCGTTCTCGTTGACGTGACGGTGACGGTGGCGGTGGACAAACGGCGTACTATGTACTTACTTCAAAAATAATGCCTGATGTATTTTAAAAGCAATACGAAATACTCATTGCTATGATAAATTTGCTCGATATCTCGGATATTACAAATTAAAACTATCGATAAAGGTCATGGAGATAAATAAATAATGCCTTCTCACTAAACCTCTAACTAAAGTGTCTCGGAAACGGGATATTCATCGGAACGTAATGTCCGAGGTTCGTTTCGAGACGCTTTAGAGGTTTGCTGTGAAGGCATTAGTTTTTCGTTTTGATGCCGTATATCGAAAATATATAAAAAAGTGAGAATTTTCGTGGCATCTTTCCAGGGGAACATGAGGGATAATGGGAGGTTATATATTACCCGCGTAAGTCCCGATCACGTGGGAATATCGAGATAAAAAGTAGCCTATGTGTTAATCCAGGTCTCCAGCTATCTAGGTACCGAGTTTCATCGCAATCGGTCTAGTAGTTTATGCGTGAAAGAGTAACAAACATACATACGCACACACACACTCACACACACACAAACTTTCACATTTATAATATTAGTAGGATGAATCCCAAAATGCGAGGCCATCAAGCTCCCATACTAAAAGTTCAGACCGCTTTTACATTTATAATAAGTATTAGTAGGATAATTATTATTAGATGAAACAAAGTGTAAAAGACAGCTCCATGGACGTTCGCCAAATCACAACCAAAACCTACAGATAACGGAGGTAAAACGTCACAAACTACCCCCGTTTACCCTATCCTACCCTAATTTAAGGGTAAAAGGGGCACTATCTTAATGCCTGTTAGGTTAGGGATAGGATCGGTCTGTTTATTTCTAAATGGATTCACTATAATAATGCCTTTGAGAGTATTACGTTTTAAATCGCAGTAGACCGCCGCGCGCCGCGCGGTTTCATATGCGTGAGTTCCGTTCCCATAAGAAGTAGGTTATGTTTCTCCAAAGCAATCAAATTATCCTCATACCAAGTTTCATGAAAATCAGTCTAGTAGTTTTTAGAGGCATTAGATACAATGTATGATAAAAATATGTTCCAGTTTGGAGGCATGAGGTACCACCCCAAAAATATGTTCCAGTTTGGAGGCATGAGGTACCACCCCAAAAATATGTTCCAGTTTGGAGGCATGAGGTACCACCCCAAAAATATGTTCCAGTTTGGAGGCATGAGGTACCACCCCAAAAATCCAACAACAAATAAAACTTTTTCTTTTTATATTTTTAATGCAGACTTGCTGCACCTTGCGATTTCTTCACCCGCATAAGTTTCACTGAACAAATTTTCATAGGGCTTTCAGTAATAAATGCATATATTGATTCATTAGGAAGCTTGATTTGTATTTTTAATAAAGGTTTGTGTAAATTGGTTGAAGTATGACGTTATTTATACTTGGTACTGCAAACATTGGGCAATACCAAGTCAATTAAAAAACTTCGAAATTCCGTATTACGATTTATTGTTATTTTTGTCCATTAACAATGAGATTCAAAGTCAGTGGAATAGACGGAACAAAGTGAATTTTGCTCAGTTCAATATAAAAATATTGAACTGAGCGTCAATATCTGCAGCACACCCCCACAACAGGATGTCATACGACATGACACTGTGGAAGTAGCTGAACTAGACTAGATGGGCAGTCTCAATGTCTTACTAAAATTCGCGAATACATCGCGTATTTTCTTAACGGCGTAAGTGGCAGAGCTAAGTCTATTGGACAATGCTTCCACATGCGGGCTGAAACTTCGCATCGCAGATCCGGGGAATCATTATCCGTCAACATTGACACTCTGGACCCTACCGATAAGAAGAGATAAGATCCAGGGCGCCGTCCCTAATACCTAATAGTGGTGTAGCTTCATGATCAATGTATTATGTTGAACGCAATCAAATGCCTTGGATAAGTCACAGAATATTCCATACGCATCATGCGACTCCTCCCAAGTATCAAATATGTTTTTAATTAACGCTATACCCGCATCGAACTGTTTATTAGGTAAGATATTATTATCACCATTAAAATGTTTAAGTAGTTGATTAAAATAAGTTTTGCAAAATTTTTACTTAGCGTGGATAGTACTAATATTGGTCTAAAATTGGAGAGGTCTGAGGTACTACTAGGTAGGTAATTTCATTAAATCAGAAAACACACCACAATAACAAAGTTTTCATATTGGAATCCCATTTCGCCCTTCTCTTGACGACATTTTAGTTCGTCTTTCAAGCTTTGAAGGTAGGTTTGTTGTGTTTTTTTGAGGATTGCTGTAGATGCCTCTGAAGATTATTTCAAGAGTTTAATATCAGCCTGACTTGACTTTACTTTGTTTTGACCGACTGTAATTGTTTCATCTAGTTTTGTTAATTGTAGGTTCATTTGTTTTTGCTCAGATTACACGCTGGTGGTACATAGGTTGACTTCCTTGATCTGGGCAATAACTCCTTCAACTTCGTCTTTCATCATAGTAATACTTTGCTCGGTAGCAATTTTCATAATAAAATCAACTAGGTAATTTAGTTTTTGTATCTGCAATTATTATCCTGCATATTTTTCATGATTTGTTCCTTCGAACTAACGTATTTTCGAGCAGTAAACTAATGCGAGTCATCTCAGATCACATACCCGCGAGTTTGAGCATGGGCAGTCATTCTGTCACTTTCATGCGTTGAGTCACATTCGTATCATCACTACATAGTATAAAACAAAGTCGCTTTCTCTGTCCCTAAATCCCTATGTATGCTTAAATCTTTAAAACTACGCAACGGATTTTGATGCGGGTTTTTTTAATGGATAGAGTGATTCAAGAGGAAGGTTTATATGTATAATACATGCATAATATAGCCGTGCGAAGCCGGGGCGGGTCGCTAGTCCACACTAAGATCGTCTATAATTTTGAGTTTCAGACCCATCAGTTTGAGACCCACCGCCTGTTGCTGTGTGCACTGTGCGGGGTGGGGTGGTGATTTCGTTGCGTCATTCATTGCAATGCGTATACGCACGGCACAAATATGCGTGAGCGGGTCAAAAAATTGCAGCGGTACTACTCTCGCGGGGGTGAAGGATGGCTGCGAGGGTGGTACCGGGGCAGCGCGTTAGTTTTGAACAAAAACGTAATGCCTTAATTAACAAACACAAATACACTTGAACTTATGAATTTATTGGTAAAAATCGTAACAATTTTTTAGTAAAAACGGCAGCCATGTCTAGCCGCGTAGGTATGGTACTTCGACACACACACAATGAGGAAACCTAATATTATATGTTATTATGTTTCCTCATTCAGGGGTTATCCTCCATTTGTTCATCGTTGTTCTACGAATTCGATCACAGAACGTTATTTTATTAGTTTTATTTAAATGTTCAACATTATACCTAATTAGAGTATAATTTGTGTATAAGTCCGAGACGGTCTATCGGTCGGTGTATCAGTAAACATGCGGCTGTTGGTGGTGTCACTGGATCTGCTACTTATAGCACTCGTTGTTCCCTCGTACGCACAAAGTGAGTAAACCATAATATTTTGACTTAATAACGTCTAATAAATTGATGAAACATCTGTATTTACAAATGAATAGTTTAAATAAACTTAAATTTTAAATTTTTTAGTTTTTTTAAACTACTTTTTGGTCTTTGATAACGAAATATTATGTTAGATCAGACCCTGGTTACCATTGAAAGCCAAACTACTCGTCAAGACGATTCTAACGAGCCTAAACTCGATGGGGTTGGGTCGTTTCATTGCGAAGTTCCTATGACCACCTTCCAGTTCCATCATCAGACCCTGGTTACCATTGAAAGCCAAACTACTCGTCAAGAGGATTCTAACAAGCCCAAACTCGATGGGGTTGGGTCGTTTCATTACAGAGTTCCTATGGCCACCTTCTAGCTTCATCATCAGATCAGCACCATGTTATCATAATATTGCATTGTCACGCGATTTACACATGTATGCAAAATTTCAGCTCAATCGATAACCGGGAAGTGGATCAAATTCAACTTGCAAGATTTGATTACAATATAGTTACATACATACATACAGGTCGACCTAATAAAAGCGTGTTAAAGATGCAGGACGCGTACGTGACGCGGCACACGCGTCTCGTGTTTGTTTTATATTGTTTAATAATAATATCGCTCATCTGGGCTTGTGTTATGGTGACGAGTGACGAATAGAAGACCTAAATAAAGAAAAGAATAAGGAAAAAAAAACGAAATCAAAATCGGTTCATCCGTTCGGGAGCTACGGTGCCACAGACAGACACACACACAGACACGTCAAACTTATAACACCCCGTTCGTTTTAAAAACAGGACAGGATAGTTAAAAACAGGAAAAAACATGTAAAGGAAAAACATAAAAAAACTAAATTTTTCATAGTTTTCCTTTGCCACCTAAAATTATCTATAAATTATTGACCGAACGAGCGAAGCGAGAGAGGTCTAGTGGCGAGACGGTAGGTCGGTTGTACCTATGTATCTATGTATCTATGTATGTTTGTTCGACGATAACTTGAGTACCGTTGCTCTGATCTTCATGATTTTTGGTATACGAGTAGTTGAGGCCCATAGAATTTTTAAGTTCGAATATGAGAGGGATCGGTTTGGGGGCTACGGAGATAGGGGGTGCAAAAGGGGATTTACCTTTATAAAAGGCAAATAATTAAAACCTTCTTTTGAATTTAAAACTTCAAAAATGACAACAAAGAGAATATAAAACATAGATAAAACTCTCTGATAAAACTACGTAAGAAATGACAATGTCAGGTTTTTATTCTGTCATTGTTGAAAAGAATATGTGAGAATATGATTCACAGAACCATAGAAATCCATGTTTGTATACATTCTCAAAACATCTTCAATATCTTCGTGATATTTTGATTAAAATAGATGATTCATATTATATTTGGTCATCCCAAATAAATTCAAATATTCGCGTAAAAGTTGATAGTGTAAAGTTATGCACGGAAGGTGTAATTTTACTTCTATAATCCATAAACCAATTCTACTGCCATGTTCGCTCCCGATGGCCTATAAAGATGCTAATGCTGGAACCAGCTATTGATTAGCTGAAAGGAAACCAAGGCGATAACTGGGCACCCTACTATGGTTGACGTCGTCTGGGCCACTCAAGTTGTAGGTATCAACGATCATCCAACGATCGTAATGTACTACGGGATGTACCTTGTGTGAAGACATGCTGAAGGCTGTGGTTTTTATAAAGTTTATATTCTACTTTCTCCTAAATTCGACCTCTGTTTGCTTCAGTGCTAGCCGACAGAAAGATTTTAAATAATAAGCTTGTCGTTTTATTATTTTTATTTACTTAAGTATAACAGGACATAAGTCTCAAACTTCTCTAATATATTTGTATTGAAGTCTGTCTCCTTTTTTTCTTTTTCGTTTTAAGATCACGATGAGTACATAGGAATCATGCCATGAGGTACATAGGTATTAAAGAATTGAGTGTTTAGTCTGATGATAAAAACCTGATGAGAAAGGTAACCAATAACCATGTTAAGAACTTATCTTCTGAGCAAGATATTAATATCATGTTGGACTTGTTTAAATTACCTTGAAAAGTAGATACTCTTGGTACTGAAGAATCATCTGATATCTGGAATTAGGTGATAGAACACAGAACCGGAGAAGGGCCTTACCTCGCCGTGACGCCGAGTGGCGTGACATGACCGGCTACGTATTCATGGCTTATTCTATTAACCCTAGGTCGGTAAAATATACATTTTAATGGCTACTGTGGCTACGACAGGACGCCATCGTGCCAGAGTATCCGAGTAAGTGAGTACACGTGTATACGTGTAAGATGCGCCTAGGTAGGTACTCTAGGTACTGAAAACTAAGCTGATATCTTTGGTCTGGTGATGGAGCCGGAAGAAGGCTATAGTAACTTATGTCCTAGACAAGATAGGCCTATCGCGTTTGGACTCATAAAGTCGTCTTGAGGATTAGGTACTCTAGGTATCTACTGAAGAATCAGCTGATATTTGGTTTCTGGTGATAGAGCTATCGTATTCTATGCAAGATGTGGGCTATTTCCGTTTCGATAGATTTTCGTTCCGTCAGTTATTTGTGTCGACAGCATAAATTAGTTCCTAGATGTGATGAGTATAAGCAAGATAGGCCTTTCGCGTTTGGACTCGATAAAATCGTCTCGATATAGCCAGAAGGAGGCATAGGAGCTTTTTAAACTCAAACAATTTGTATTTCAAGTTATTATTATCCCGTTAAAAACGTGAAATAAAAAAATACGCGATTGAAATGATAGGCACCTATCATTTAAATTAGATAGATCTATCGTATTTTGAATCTTTCGTCGTTATATCATTTTAGTACCTACCTACTTTACGCTGAGAACTAGCGATTTCAAAAAAAATCTAGTGAGGTCTCAGTTCGGGGGGAACTACTAGTAATTGACCGAACGAGCGAAGCGAGAGAGGTCTAGTGTTGAGAAGGGTCGGTCGCTCGTATGTTTGTATGTTTGTTCGACGATAATTTGAGTACCGTTGCTCTGATCTTCATGATTTTTGGTATACAAGTAGTTGAGGTCCATAGAATTTTTAAGTTCGAAGATGAGCAGGATCGGTCAGGGGGTTACGGAGATAGGGGTCCAAAAGGGGATCTACCTATATGGCACACAAACTATACTGCAAATATACCCGAGTGGGGTATCAAATGAAAGGGCGTAACTTCGGTGACAATAATATGGTACCATGGAACTGATCTGATGATAGAGCTGGAGGGAATCTGCAGGAATTATCTCATTATCCATACTTCATAGTTCATTCATTCAAACTACTCGTCAAGAATCGCCTTGACGAGTAGTTTGTCTTTCAATGGTAACCAGGGTCTGATGATGGAACTGGAAGGTGGTCATAGGAACTTCGCAATGAAACGACACAACCACATCGAGTTTGGGCTCGTTAGAATCGTCTTGACAAGTAGTTTGTCTTTCAATGGTGACCAGGGTCTGATGATGGAACTGGAAGGTTGTCATAGGAACTTCGCAATGAAACGACACAACCTCATCGAGTTTGGGCTCGTTAGAATCGTCTTGACGAGTAGTTTGTCTTTCAATGGTGACCAGGGTCTGATGATGGAACTGGAAGGTGGTCATAGGAACTTCGCAATGAAACGACAGAACCCCATCGAGTTTGGGCTCGTTAGAATCGCCTTGACGGGTAGTTTGTCTTTCAATGGTAACCAGGGTCTGATGATGGAACTGGAAGGTGGTCATAGGAACTTCGCAATGAAACGACACAACCTCATCGAGTTTGGGCTCGTTAGAATCGTCTTGACGAGTAGTTTGTCTTTCAATGGTGACTAGGGTCTGATGATGGAACTGGAAGGTTGTCATAGGAACTTCGCAATGAAACGACACAACCCCATCGAGTTTGGGCTCGTTAGAATCGTCTTGACGAGTAGTTTGTCTTTCAATGGTGACCAGGGTCTGATGATGGAACTGGAAGGTGGTCATAGGAACTTCGCAATGAAACGACACAACCCCATCGAGTTTGGGCTCGTTAGAATCACCTTGACGGGTAGTTTGTCTTTCAATGGTAACCAGGGTCTGATGATGGAACTGGAAGGTGGTCATAGGAACTTCGCAATGAAACGACACAACCTCATCGAGTTTAGGCTCGTTAGAATCGTCTTGACGAGTAGTTTGTCTTTCAATAGTAACCAGGGTCCGATCTAACATATTAAGTTATCAAAGACCAAAAAGTATAAAATAAATTAATAGAATAAAAAACTAAAAAAAACACGCTTTAATAAAAAAAGTCCAACTAAAAAATAGAAAATAAAATCTAATATATTTGGATTAAGAATATTGTACTTAAATAGTAAGCGTGTTACATTGTGATTGCAAAAGAAAAATAACGAAGGTGTAGCATCACAAATTCACAATGTAACACGCTTACTATTTACAATATTCTTAATCCAAATTTATTTAAATTTAAAATTTATAGAAATTTATTACTTTGCCCCAAATCGTCCGAACTCTCTTTGCTTCATTTCCTATAATTATTTATTTCATAATCATGGGCTGTTTTACAATAATAGTGGTGGATAGTATTAAATAGTAGGAATGTTCGGTTCTAGCCGATCTAGAGACTCTGATAATTATAAAATTTGTGACTCATTTTTTTATAATTTTTATTGACTTGTTATATTTTAGTTTAGGGACTTATTACAGGACATATTGGTCTCAAACTTCTCTAATATATTCTCGTTCTCGAGCTTGTCTTCTCGTTTCCTCTTACGTAACATTATGATAAGTAGATACATAAGGAAGGAAGGAAAGGAATTACTATCTTCTGGATATTATGTTGGACACATTCAAAATGTCTTGAGTAAAAATAAAGAGTCAACGGATGTCCAGGGTGTGATGATTGAGCTGGCCTATGCTTTTAGAACTTAACAACAACAACAAGTTATGCCTATCGTGTTTGGATTCTCTAAATCATCCAATGTCAGATAATAGCGATACTAGGCACCTATCATTCAAATAAGATAGACCTGTCGTATTTGGAGTCTTTCGCCGTTATATTATACATTTTAGTACTTTACGCTGAAATATAATAAACGCTGAAAAAAACTCGTGAGGTCTCAGTTCGGGGCGAACTACTAGTTATTATACGTCCTGTATCACGGGTGTAGCCGATCCTACTATTGTGCTAGTTTTCCGTAGGAAAATGAGATTTTATTATATTTTGTAAGAATATTTTTATTATGACTTTTTTTGTACACATGACAGTGACAACACAGTTTTACATATTTATGGTATTCAAACGAGTACGGAGCTGAGACCAAGGAGTGTAGTTAATACTGCCCCCCAGTGCCAGCACTCCATAACTAGTGGAACATGAAAGCCAATCATTTAAGCCAAAGGTACTTTTGCTAATTTCGAGACAGGTCTAGTAACGATTCCAGTCTTTGTTTTTACGTCCGCGGTTCGTACACGTCCGTCCACTCCATGATAAACTTTTACCACAACTCCTTTTAGCCATAATCCTCGACCATAGCTGGAATCTATTATGATAACCAAATCTCCATCTTTTAAATTTACGGATTCAATAAACCACTTTTTTCGCGGTATAAGTTCAGGTAAATACTCTTTCACCCATCTTTTCCAAAACATATCAGAAAATCTTTGTGCAGTACGCCACATTTTTCTTAGATATAAATCATCATCATTAAATTGTCCAGGGACTGGTACATTAGAACTAGAACCTATTAAACTAGTAGTTCGCCCCGAACTGAGACCTCACGAGATTTTTTTTGAAATCGCTAGTTCTCAGCGTAAAGTAGGTAGGTACTAAAATGATATAACGACGAAAGATTTAAAATACGATAGATCTATCTAATTTAAATGATAGGTGCCTATCATTTCAATCGCGTATTTTTTTATTTCACGTTTTTAACGGGATAATAATAACTTGAAATACAAATTGTTTGAGTTTAAAAAGCTCCTATGCCTCCTTCTGGCTATATCGAGACGATTTTATCGAGTCCAAACGCGAAAGGCCTATCTTGCTTATACTCATCACATCTAGAAACTAATTTATGCTGTCGACACAAATAACTGACGGAACGAAAATCTATCGAAACGGAAATAGCCCACATCTTGCATAGAATACGATAGCTCTATCACCAGAAACCAAATATCAGCTGATTCTTCAGTAGATACCTAGAGTACCTAATCCTCAAGACGACTTTATGAGTCCAAACGCGATAGGCCTATCTTGTCTAGGACATAAGTTACTATAGCCTTCTTCCGGCTCCATCACCAGACCAAAGATATCAGCTTAGTTTTCAGTACCTAGAGTACCTACCTAGGCGCATCTTACACGTATACACGTGTACTCACTTACTCGGATACTCTGGCACGATGGCGTCCTGTCGTAGCCACAGTAGCCATTAAAATGTATATTTTACCGACCTAGGGTTAATAGAATAAGCCATGAATACGTAGCCGGTCATGTCACGCCACTCGGCGTCACGGCGAGGTAAGGCCCTTCTCCGGTTCTGTGTTCTATCACCTAATTCCAGATATCAGATGATTCTTCAGTACCAAGAGTATCTACTTTTCAAGGTAATTTAAACAAGTCCAACATGATATTAATATCTTGCTCAGAAGATAAGTTCTTAACATGGTTATTGGTTACCTTTCTCATCAGGTTTTTATCATCAGACTAAACACTCAATTCTTTAATACCTATGTACCTCATGGCATGATTCCTATGTACTCATCGTGATCTTAAAACGAAAAAGAAAAAAAGGAGACAGACTTCAATACAAATATATTAGAGAAGTTTGAGACTTATGTCCTGTTATACTTAAGTAAATAAAAATAATAAAACGACAAGCTTATTATTTAAAATCTTTCTGTCGGCTAGCACTGAAGCAAACGGAGGTCGAATTTAGGAGAAAGTAGAATATAAACTTTATAAAAACCACAGCCTTCAGCATGTCTTCACACAAGGTACATCCCGTAGTACATTACGATCGTTGGATGATCGTTGATACCTACAACTTGAGTGGCCCAGACGACGTCAACCATAGTAGGGTGCCCAGTTATCGCCTTGGTTTCCTTTCAGCTAATCAATAGCTGGTTCCAGCATTAGCATCTTTATAGGCCATCGGGAGCGAACATGGCAGTAGAATTGGTTTATGGATTATAGAAGTAAAATTACACCTTCCGTGCATAACTTTACACTATCAACTTTTACGCGAATATTTGAATTTATTTGGGATGACCAAATATAATATGAATCATCTATTTTAATCAAAATATCACGAAGATATTGAAGATGTTTTGAGAATGTATACAAACATGGATTTCTATGGTTCTGTGAATCATATTCTCACATATTCTTTTCAACAATGACAGAATAAAAACCTGACATTGTCATTTCTTACGTAGTTTTATCAGAGAGTTTTATCTATGTTTTATATTCTCTTTGTTGTCATTTTTGAAGTTTTAAATTCAAAAGAAGGTTTTAATTATTTGCCTTTTATAAAGGTAAATCCCCTTTTGCACCCCCTATCTCCGTAGCCCCCAAACCGATCCCTCTCATATTCGAACTTAAAAATTCTATGGGCCTCAACTACTCGTATACCAAAAATCATGAAGATCAGAGCAACGGTACTCAAGTTATCGTCGAACAAACATACATAGATACATAGATACATAGGTACAACCGACCTACCGTCTCGCCACTAGACCTCTCTCGCTTCGCTCGTTCGGTCAAAAATGATTTGGTGTTAGTGCTTCCATGTCTTTAGGATCAACAGATACATGAGTTAATGGTCGGCTGTTGACTATGTGCTCGACCTCAGCTAAAAGCGTAGTTAATATCTCTTCTTTAGGATACTGACAAGTCAAAATAGTCTTTAAGGCATTTTTAACACTTCTTATAAGTCTTTCCCAGGCGCCTCCTTTATGTGGACTCAGTGGGCTAATAAATTTCCAAGAAATTCCTCTGTTAGTCATTTCGTTTTTTATCACATTGTGATCGAGTTCTTGTATACACTTTTTTAGTTCAGTTTCAGCTCCTCGAAAATTAGTACCATTATCTGAATACATTACTTTAGGCCATGATCGTCTACATGCCATTCTCCTTAATGCCATTATAAAGGAATCAGTAGAGAGGGATGGCACTACTTCGATATGAATGGCTCTAACTGTTAAACAAGTAAACAGTACACCGTATCTTTTCTCTCTGCGGCGTCCAACCGTTATTTCTAGAGGCCCAAATAAATCCACACCACAATGAGTAAATGGACGTTGATGGTGAGCTAAACGACACGGAGGTAAACTCGCCATTCGAGGAATTGCTGGAGTAGCTCTTCTGATTCTACAGATTTGACATTTAGCACCAACGGTACGTACTGTTGGCCTTAAGTTTAGTAGCCAATATTTTTGTCGAAGTTCGTTAACTACTAACTCATTATTTCCGTGAGCGTACTTCTCGTGATAATATTTAACTATCAGTCTAGCTACTGCATGACGTCCGTCTAGAATTACCGGTCGTTTGTCTAAATTTACATCTGAGACGGCATCTACTCTGCCTTCGACGTGAAGAATACCATATTCATCTAAGTAAGGCGTCAAGGTACGTAGTCGACTATCCGTTTGAATTTGCTTACCAGTCTTCAATAAATGCATCTCTAGTGGAAACGATTGCATCTGTGCGTAACGTAATAGTAATCTCTCAGCTTTTTCTAGTAGCTCTGGATTTATTTCAACATCTTGCCTTTTCTTACATTTGTCTACAAAAAGTAATATGTTAGCAGTGCATCTCAACAAACGAAGCCAAGAGGAGAACTTGTTAGGATCGGGTACAGGTAAGTCGAATCTATCTGTTGTATCAATGAGATGTATAACTTCTAATATTTCTTCATTAATTTTTCCTTTTTCAGGTTCAAATTTCGACCAGTCTGCGTCTTTCTCGTAAAGGAAACGTGGACCTCGATACCATTCGCAGTCACAAGTTAGTTCGTAATTGTTTAGTTTTGTTGCTACGTCTGCTACATTGTGTTTGGTAGGTAAATAATGCCACTGCTGTACTTCGCTGAGTTCATCTATTTCGCTAAGTCTGTTTCCTACAAATATTTTATAACTTCTTGTATTATTTTTAATCCAATGAATAACAGTCGTAGAATCACTCCAAAAATATATTTTAGTAGGGATTATTCTAGTTTCTTTTCGAATAGTTTCAGCAAGACGACATGCTAAGACAGCTGCTTGTAATTCTAAGCGAGGTATAGTTGTACTCTTAATAGGCGCGAGGCGACTCTTACTAGCGATAAAGGATACGCATATGTTATTGTTGTCGTCGTGTGAGCGCCAGTAAGCGACGGCAGCGTAAGCAACAAGAGATGCATCACAAAAAACATGTAGATCTGTAGTTCTTTTTGAACTTTGATAATTGATAGTTGAATTGAAATACCATCTTGGTATACGTAGTTCTTTTATTTTCTGTAACTGACTAATCCAGTTTTTGAATAAACTAAATTGTTTATCGTTTATTTTTTCATCCCAGTTTACCTTTGACTTCCAAGTGTTTTGCATAATTATACGTGCTTGAATAGTGAAAGGCGACAATAAACCATAAATATCGAATATTGACATCGCTAGTTGCAGTAATTGTCTTTTAGTTGGTTTTGTTTCACATCTAATTATAGCATCAGGAATTCTAGTGAGTGACAAATTGAAGCCGAATGTATCAGTTTGCGGATACCATAATAACCCAAGTGTTCTTTCGCTGTAAATATTTTCAGTATCAGACTTGAAGTTTATCGCAGCTTCGCTCAACTTATCTTTAGGTATATTTTGAAAAACTGATGGCTCATTTGACGTCCAGTTTCTTATTTCAAAGTTGCCTTGTTTATGTACGTAGGTAACTTGTTCTACAATTTTTTGAGCGGTTTCAACACAATCAAATGAATCAATATAATCGTCCGTATAATGACTTTTAGTTATAGCTGTAACTGCTTCAGGCATTTCATCAATGAAGCGCATTGCATTTTTGTTCTTTATATGTTGCGCAATAAACGGAGAACAGTTGGCGCCAAATATTAGTGAAGTCATAGTACATTTTTGAATTGGTTTATCTGATTTTTCTCGCCATAAAAATCTAAGAGCGTTTTGATCTTCATGTCGTATTTTAACGCGAAGAAACATATCTTTTATGTCTCCAGCGACGCCGATAGGTCTCTCTCTAAATCGTAGCATAATGCCAAGCAAAGATTGCAGCAGATCTGGACCTTGTAAAAGATAATCGTTCAAAGAATGGCCATTCGAAGTGGCTTTACCGTCGAAAACCAGTCGCAGTTTCTTTTTATTTGGATTATCTACACCGAAATGTGGTAAGTACCACAACTTGAGTAAATTTTCTTCTTCATTATGTATAAGTTTGCGTGCGTAGTCGTTTTCGAAGAGGTGTTCAATTCGTTCCTTATATCTCGATGAAAATCCAGTGTCTTTTAACATCTTTCTTTCTACAATTTTCAGTCGACGAAAGGCGTTCGAATATATAGGAATCTACCATATATCCGTTGATGTCTTTCCATGGTAGACCGACTTCCCACTTCCCATCATTAAACCTTGCAGTGTTGTCGACTATTTCTAAAGCTCTTAATTCTTCTTTATTTGTTCTTGGTTTCTTACATACTCCAATACTCTCGAACTCGAATGATAATTTAACTAAGTCATGTAATTTTTCTAGGTCGTTTTCGCTGTCTGTGTGCGCTGAGCTACCGTCCGACGATGATGGTGTTTCTGCGACGGCGATCATGGTATGTTCTCGTCGTGGACGGTACATTTGTGATGGACAAACTCCGTGCAGACACCAACCCAACGGTGTTAATGTTGCGCAGGGCTCATTTTTTGAACGAATAAGCGACTTTATTGGAGCAAGAAGATGGTAGTTGTCTTGACCTATTAGAAGTTTTGGTTTGATAACTCCACTGTATAAGATGTCGCTGTTTAGATGTTTGAGGTGCTCGTAATCCTGCAGTCTAATATTAGACAACTTTTGAGATGGTAAGTTCAATTCGGTTATTTTGCGTGCCGACATTTCAAAGCATTTATCTCCGTTTAAAATCTTGAAGTTTACAATTTCGCTTTCACATGTTAACTGTGTGCTCCAAGCTCCTCGAACAGTCAGCGTTTGCTTTTTTCCTTGCAAGTTTATTTGATTTGCAATGTCCGCTGATATGAGTGATACCGTAGCTCCATCATCCAAGAAGGCATGAGTGCTTATTATACCGTTCGGGCCTTGTAATTGAACTGGTAGGACTTTTAAAAGTACCGAGCTCTCATGTAGAATAGTATGAGCTACATTTTCTAGCTGTGAGTAATTATTGTCTTTAGAAATACCTTTAACATCAGATGAAGATGGCACCTCAGTTTTGTCTATGAATTTAAGTGGCCAATGAAGTAAGAAATGATGCGGCAAATCACAGCCATCGACGTTACAAGCGGCAGCCGGACATGTGTCGTGATTATGAGATGTAAGTAGACATTTATGACAAAGCTTGTTCATCTTCACGAATCGCCATCGATCCTTTCTCATTGCACGTTTAAATCTAGCGCAGTTTGGTAGTGAATGAATTCCAACGTGACAAAACTTGCATTTGTTTGAGGCAGTATCCGATGACGTAGATCCCAGGAGCACGGCGTGAGGCTTGACGTAAGGTTTGACTTGAAACTTACTGTTGGGTTCAAGCGATCGTACTCTGTATTCGGGTTGCACGTGTATATGGCTGAGACCGGCAACTGCGATTTTCCTTGCCTCTTTATAGAGAAAATCAGAGAGCATAACTAGTTTCGCGTCAGCATTTTGAAGATTTTCATTATAATAATCAGCCCATTTGTTGATAAGTGTACTTGGGAACTTTGATAAGACTGACGTCACCAATTCAGGGCTTCGAAGGTAATCGTCTTGTTTTATAGCTTGCGCGGCTGCTACGAAATTCTTAATTTTGATCGAAAAGGATACTATTTCCTGATGGTAATTTTGAGGTAACGGTTGTATTTTCTTTAACTGTATGCTAATCTTGTTTATTATTGTTTCAGGTCTTCCGTAGCGAAGTTCTAGAGCTTCCATTACCGTTTGTGGGGATGTATTCCCTATCAGAAGAGAACTGACAGTTTCTTTTGCTTCTCCTTTTAGCGATTTTCGTAACCTCCACATGTTTTCACCGTCATTGTATTTACAGATGTTGTTGGATTCTTCATATGCTTGTTTATAAGCCAGCCATTCGTAAGAATCTCCACTGAAATATGGTAAGTCCTTAGACGTAGCAAATCTCGAAAGAAATTGTTGATTTTGATGGGTCGACTGGAAGATGGCGCTTGCTAAATTACGTAAATCAGTGTTAGCAGCGTGGCAGTCAGCTGTATCGTGAAGATTAAGGCTGGGCTCGTCTTTATTATGTTCACTATTGTCGAGCCAGTGTGATACTTTATCTTCAGGGCTAATATCTGATCGGATGGAATGGCTTCTATTCGATTTTGTTTTGGATTTATTCTCGAGGGCGGCTAAGTCGGCTTCAAGTTTTTTTTGAGTAGTTCAGCTTGAAGTTTGGTTTGTTCTTTAGCCGTTTCATATATAAGTTGTTTTCGCTGTGCTTCTATTGAGTTAATAGAATATGTTGTTTGACGAGAAGATGGGGGATGGTCACTTACAGCGATAGACTTGGCATGAGAATGGTGTGAACCGGTCATGGGTGTACGGTGAACCTCTATCTCTGCGACGGATTGGCTAGCTCTATGTTCAGTCGCATACGGAGAATGAACCTCAACGTCTGCGACGGATTTGCTTTGCATTTGATGCTCCGCACGTGCTGCGCTTCGTGTAAACGGTCGATTGCGAGGCGGTGGCGGCGTCCGGAACATATTCAGCTGCTTAGTAGGATTTTGTGTTCAAACGATGATCGTGCGGTTCGAAGGACCAAAATGTAGCCGATCCTACTATTGTGCTAGTTTTCCGTAGGAAAATGAGATTTTATTATATTTTGTAAGAATATTTTTATTATGACTTTTTTTGTACACATGACAATGACAACACAGTTTTACATATTTATGGTATTCAAACGAGTACGGAGCTGAGACCAAGGAGTGTAGTTGACCGAACGAGCGTAGCGAGAGAGGTCTAGTGGCGAGACGGTCGGTCGGTTGTACCTATGTATCTATGTATCTATGTATGTTTGTTCGACGATAACTTGAGTACCGTTGCTCTGATCTTCATGATTTTTGGTATACGAGTAGTTGAGGCCCATAGAATTTTTAAGTTCGAACATGAGAGGGATCGGTTAGGGGGTTACGGAGATAGGGGGTGCAAAAGGGGATTTACCTTTATAAAAGGCTAATAATTAAAACCTTCTTTTGAATTTAAAACTTCAAAAATGACAACAAAGAGAATATAAAACATTGATAAAACTCTCTGATAAAACTACGTAAGAAATGACAATGTCAGGTTTTTATTCTGTCATTGTTGAAATAATATGATTCACAGAACCATAGAAATCCATGTTTGTATACCTTCTCAAAACATCTTCAATATCTTCGTGATATTTTGATTAAAATAGATGATTCATATTATATTTGGTCATCCCAAATAAATTCAAATATTCGCGTAAAAGTTGATAGTGTAAAGTTATGCACGGAAGGTGTAATTTTACTTCTATAATCCATAAACCAATTCTACTGCCATGTTCGCTCCCGATGGCCTATAAAGAAGCTAATGCTGGAACCAGCTATTGATCAGCTGAAAGGAAACCAAGGCGATAACTGGGCAACCCTACTATGGTTGACGTCGTCTGGGCCACTCAAGTTGTAGGTATCAACGATCATCCAACGATCGTAATGTACTACGGGATGTACCTTGTGTGAAGACATGCTGAACACTGTGGTATTTATAAAGTTTATATTCTACTTTCTCCTAAATTCGACCTCTGTTTGCTTCAGTGCTAGCCGACAGAAAGATTTTAAATAATAAGCTTGTCTTTTTATTATTTTTATTTACTTATAACAGGACATAAGTCTCAAACTTCTCTAATATATTTGTATTGAAGTCTGTCTCCTACTTAATTTAACACGCTTTTATTAGTTTCACCTGTATGTTTGCTTGTATGTATGTAACCGACTCCTTTGGGCACGATTTTGCCCTACTTAGAATGATCAGATTTATTTCAAACTTTGCACACGTCTTGTCAAAGACCGATGACAATGCAATATTATGATAACATGGTGCTGATCTGATGATGGAGCTGGAAGGTGGTCATAGGAACTCTGTAATAAAACGACGAAACCCTGTCGAGTTTGGGCTCGTTAGAATCGTCTTGACGAGTAGTTTGGCTTTCAATGGTGACCAGGATCTGATTATGGAACTGGAAGGTGGTCATAGGAACTTCGCAATGAAACGACACAACCCCATCGAGTTTCGGCTCGTTAGAATCGTCTTGACGAGTAGTTTGGCTTTCAATGGTGACCAGGGTCTGATCTAACGTATTTTGGTAAAAAAGACCAAAAAGTATAAAATAAATTAATAGTTTAAAAAAACTAAAAAAACACGCTTTATTAAAAAAATCCAACTAAAAAAATAGAAAATTAAATTTAATAAATTTGGATTAAGAATATTGTAAATAGTAAGCGTGTTACATTGTGATTGCAAAAGAAAAATAATGAAGGTGTAGCATCACAATGTAACACGCTTACTATTTACAATATTCTTAATCCAAATTTATTAAATTTAATTTTCTATTTTTTTAGTTGGATTTTTTTATTAAAGCGTGTTTTTTTAGTTTTTTTAAACTATTAATTTATTTTATACTTTTTGGTCTTTTTTACTTTCTTTTTCGTTTTAAGATCACGATGAGTACATAGGAACCATGCCATGAGGTACATAGGTATTAAAGAATTGAGTGTTTAGTCTGATGATAAAAACCCTGATGAGAAAGGTAACCAATAACCATATTAAGAACTTATCTTCTGAGCAAGATATAATATCATGTTGGACTCGTTTAGGTAAATCACCTTGAAAAGTAGATACTCTTGGTACTGAAGAATCATCTGATATCTGGAATTAGGTGATAGAACACAGAACCGGAGAAGGGCCTTACCTCGCCGTGACGCCGAGTGGCGTGACATGGCCGGCTACGTATTCATGGCTTTTTCTATTAACCCTAGGTCAGTAAAATATACATTTTACTGGCTACTGTGGCTACGACAGGACGCCATCGTGCCAGAGTATCCGAGTAAGTGAGTACACGCCGTGACGCCGAGTGGCGTGACATGGCCGGCTACGTATTCATGGCTTTTTCTATTAACCCTAGGTCAGTAAAATATACATTTTACTGGCTACTGTGGCTACGACAGGACGCCATCGTGCCAGAGTATCCGAGTAAGTGAGTACACGTGTATACGTGTAAGATGCGCCTAGGTAGGTAAGTACTCTATTTACTGAAAAATAAGCTGATATATTTGGTCTGGTGATGGAGCCGGAAGAAGGCTATAGTAACTTATGTCCTAGACAAGATAGGCCTATCGCGTTTGGACTCATAAAGTCGTCTTGAGGATTAGGTACTCTAGGTATCTCCTGAAGAATCAGCTGATATTTGGTTTCTGGTGATAGAGCTATCGTATTCTATGAAAGATGTGGGCTATTTCCGTTTCGACAGATTTTCGTTTCGTCAGTTATTTGTGTCGAGAGCATAAATTCCGACGAAACGGCATGCGACAGTTCTTAGATGTGATGAGTCTATAAGCCAGATAGGCCTTTCGCGTTTGGACTCGTCAAAATCGTCTCGATATAGCCAGAAGGAGGCATAGGAGCTTTTTAAACTCATACAATTTGTATTTCAAGTTGTTATTATCTCGTTAAAAACGTGAAATAAAAAAATACGCGATTGAAATGATAGGCACCTATCATTTAAATTAGATAGATCTATCGTATTTTGAATCTTTCGTCGTTATATCATTTTAGTACCTACCTACTTTACGCTGAGAAGTAGCGATTTCAAAAAAAATCTCGTGAGGTCTCAGTTCGGGGCGAACTACTAGTTAATAACGGGGCTATGGAGTCCCGGACCTTTGGAAGGCGTGCGTGGAGCCGAAGCCAACACGTAGAGGCCCTTTACAATAACAAGTATAATAGCAAACAATGGGGTGGATTCTAAACCGGCGATTATCCCTGTCTACACTATAAAGTGCAACCAAGGACAACCTCCGGTTTGGATGAAACTATTGATAATCTACAGGACAAAACTACTTGAGCTATTGTGATGGGATGGTAGTGGACTAGATACTGGGGAACTACGGATACTATGGCACCTGCCGTAACAATGTCCAATAAACACGTAAAAATGGCAGGCGGAGACTCGCCAACTCTCAGACTGGGCCACCCTAATTAGCCGAGTAAATTACAGCAAGGGGGCAACAGGAACGTTAATGGCTTGAAGGATGGAGAGGCCTTACTGGAGTTTAAGTCATCGCTGGTAGTCCGAGCGAGCGGGCCAACTCATCACTGACGTTCGGCATCCATCCTTCGAGTATTTCTACTCATGCGACTCCACTCTGGACGGCCGGTGAAGGCAAGCCAGAGGCGGGGGACCGCTTCCCCGCCTCTGGCTTGTCTTATATTATTGTAGTGACAAATAATGATTATTATTATTATTTATCACTACATAGTATAAAACAAAGTCGCTTTCTCTGTCCCTATGTCCCCATATCCCTTTGTATGCTTAAATCTTTAAAACTACGCAACAGATTTTGATGCGGTTTTTTTAAATAGATAGAGTGATTCAAGAGGAAGGTTTATACATGCATAATATAGCCGTGCGAAGCCGGGACGGGTCGCTAGTTATTTTATAGATGAATCTGGCTATGTTTGAGCGTTTTCAGTAGAGTCGGTAGGTATAATATCCAATTTCCGTCTATAATAGATGGTAGGTTAAATCATAAATCATTTATTCACCATGTCATCACATTTCGCAATATTGGCAAGTCAATTACATAGATAATTCAAACACATAAAAGGTAAGTATTAGAGTAACAGTAGTGTTAATTATTAGGTAAATGCTATTTTAAAACATTATAAAACATTATCTCTGAACAGTAGCAACTTATCACGTATCATGCAAATTAAAAAAATGAATACGCCATATACTCAGAAATATTATAGAAGGGGTTAAGTTTAAAAAAATTATGCATCTTGTTTTTAAATTCAATGTACGGAAGTTGCCTCACGAGGTAGGGAAGATTGTTATAAAGATCTATTTTAAGGCTTATGCCTAGTTTCTTTGTTTTAACTAATCTAGTTTTCGGTGTCATTAATTTGTGTTTATGTCTAGTGTTAATATTGTGTATATCCATCCTCCTAGGTATTTCGTTTAATATTCTTTTGTTGTAAACTTCTAAAAGAGCCTTATATATGAACAAAGAGATAACAGTCATTATTTCTGCCTTTTTAAAATATGCTCTAGCGGAGGTCAGTCTACGTAAGTTATATATTATCCTAATCGATCTTTTCTGACAAATGAGAACCCTTTTTATGTGAGTTGAGTTTCCCCATATAGTTAAAGCATAGTTTATGATAGAGTGACAGTAGGCATAATAGACAGATATCAATGTCTGCTTGTCAATTATGCTTCGTAACCTAAAAAGCGCATAATTAGCACTCGCTAGTCTGCTGCAGACTTTATCTACGTGGCTTTCGTACGTGAGAGTTGAATCCAACATACATCCCAAGAATTTTACTTCGGAACACAATTCTACACTGCTATTCACATTACTTGCTTTAGTTTTTTTGCAACTATAACTTAAAATATTTGTTTTCTCTGAATTTAGTATTATACCATTAGTCGCGAACCAGTCTCTTAGTATATCTTTTATAAATAGGGTTTTATTGTCTATGCCATCTAATTTCTTATCTGTAATTCCTAAATGTGTGTCGTCCGCAAATAATGTGACTGTTGCCCAATCTGGTATGCAACTCACAAGGTCGTTAATATATATTAAAAAGAGAAGGGGTCCCAGTATTGAACCCTGGGGAACCCCTATTGTACTAGTGGCTTTGTCTGAAAATGTTTGGTTAACATTAACAACTTGTACCCTATCTTTTAAATAAGATTCTATGATTCTCAATTCTTTACCATCAAAACCACCATTAACTTACACGTTAACGTTAACGTTACCATTAACCACATAGATAGTGGAGTGAACCTACCTTGCCTTGAGGCATCTCGATCCATATTCGAGTCAGTGCAGGGACATGACGTCATTGAACATTCGTACCTACCTACCTAATAGCTCTATGATAAACCTCAATAATAAATGATTATACGAATTTAATCGAATTATATGAGGCTTCGTCCTCGACAGTAGTTAACAAGCAGCAGCACGTTTACACCAGCCAAATGTACACTATAGTTAAGAAACACGTGTTGCAGGCGTCGAGACGTTAACCCCAGGGGCTAACGGAGCGGCAGCGGCAGCGACAGCCGAAGACTACGACAAGACGTACATATCGTACCGGTACGAAGTTGGCTACGCTATTGTACTCAACTGCTCCAGCAGCGCGGACACACCCGGCATTACCTACACATGGTACGTATACATTATTACATCTATACCTACTAGATAGATAGATAGTGTAACTAACTTGACATTCGATACGTTCGTAGGACCAAGAACGGGAACTTGATAGAGAAGCTCGAGGAGCTGAAGGATCGGTACGAGATCCTCGAGGGTGGGGCGGTGTTGCGCGTGAAGCCCAGGACCAACGAGAACGACTTCGGTTACTACAAGTGTATAGCGGGGGGGCAGACACTGGGCAAGTGGCGCGTCTCCGGCGTGCCCTCCGCCAGGATGATCGCCAACGTGGACGTCGTCGAGGGGCAGATGTTGAAGTTGACGTGCAGGTTGATAGGGAAGCCGTACCCGCCGGTGGAGTGGCGATACGTCGTCGCGGACTTCAGCAAGGAGACCAAGGAGACGGTCGAGGCGAGGCTGAAGCATATGAGGGTGCTGGACGACAAGGAGACCGGTGTACCTAACGGTATTCTCATGATAGCAGCAGCGGAGCAGTGGGACGCCGGGAACTACACGTGCGCGCCTCTCGGCGGTAGCGCCGCCCAAACTGTGGTCCGCGTGAAGGGATCTATAAGAGCTGTATAGAACACTAAACAACCATTATACTACCGGTTTGGGCAGAATTATTCAGCTTTAAGAGGACAGGGTAACGGGCGCTCTCTTCATACAAACGTAGTCGACTGTTTCCTTTCTGGATAATGATTAATGACACTAGAGCTAATATTTTTGTTGTATAAAATTTATAACTGTCATGATCATGCATGCCCCTATGTTTTTCAAAACCAATTCCAACAAAAATATTTGTGCTAGTGTCATTATCCAGGGAGGAAACAGTCGACTACGTTTGTATGGAGAGAGCGCCGGTACCCTTTCACCTTAAGTTCAAAAAAGGTACACAGTAGCAGAATAGTAGCACTTTAATGACAGTTTAAGAGAGAAAAACGGTCTTAAAGCCTTAAAGCTGTTCAGCGGCGTTATATAAGATTTCGTGTGGTTTCTTGTACTGACAAGGGGTAACGAGTAAACACACACACAGCCTCTATTCTAATTAACGCTCACAGGTTAACCCTAAAAACTACTAGTGCTAATAGACCGTTTTTCACCAAAATCATACCACTTTTGACTATTTATTTTTAATTGCTTTCAGCATACGTTCAATATAATTCTGCTCATGAGACAATATTATTTAGTAGCCATTGTAAAAGTAATTAAATATTTTATTGTAACTGGTATTAAGTGCTTGTGTTTATTACATTCTTAGTTTTCCCTCTTAAAATGCTCTTGTTCAGCTTTTAAATAAAAACTGACTAGAAGAGTAATCATATCCTACTAGCTGCGCCCCGCGGTTTCACTCACGTAAGTCCGATCTTTCTCCGTTTAAGCCTTCCCTGGACTACGACAAACATTTCAAAACCGAAATCATCTAAATCGGTTCGTGCGTTCTGGAGTTATAGCGTCAGGAAGGAAAACCCGACTTATTTTTATATAGTAGATTATAACACCTAGGCTAATTTTACACTCCTATACGTGCATTAAACAAGTATAAGTGGAATTGTTCACTTTAATACAGCCAATGAACCATGTGTAGTCAACATTAATGCTTAGAGATCACCTGTGAACAAAATGTTTACTTAATTAAATGGGAATGGGGTTATACACATAGCTGCACCGACCCTTAGGAAGTCAAGAAAGAAGACAGAAAAGCCTTTGAGCACAACCTTGCCACTTATTGAATACGTGTAATATTGCATTTTAATAATGCATGGATTATATAAGTTCTTTTTCAACTAAACTTCTAAAGTATAAATGACATAACATAACGTGTTTCTGGAGCCTACTAGAACCACTGACACTACTGCGACTTATTGTATTTGTGCAGGACAGAAAAGATATTAATTTAAAATTCGCGCCTTAGACAAAAAGGAATATAGTGTTTGACAGAAATCTGACAATCAATAGTGACAGTGACAGATTATTGATTAATAGTATAGTTGTCTCTACCTGCCACCAGATGGCAGTATTGACTTTGACAACAACGAAAGTTCGACGTCCAGAATATTCCTAGTCCATAGAAGTTTGTTTATGTATTTTCGCGGATTTTTCCGAACTTTGGAGAAAACTTTTAACTAAGTATAAAAGGGCGGCGTCGAGCTTTCGCCAGGCAGTTCTGTTTTAGTGTTCATAGAGAAATAGTCGTAAAGAAATAGATCAGTGACAAGTGCGGTTCTTATAGTGAAATAATAGTGCGACGAACAGTAATAGATAGTTCATAGTTTTGTTAATAGAAACAGTGCTTGTGATCGTATAGAATACCGTCAAATAGTATTACAGTCCACAGTTTTAATAGTGATAGAGTTAGTAAATGAATAGTTTTTGAAAAGACCACAATCTTTGATCACACCAGCCCCATACACCGTCGTGTATATTGGTCCTTCGCGAGCCGGATTAATCAAAGATTGTATAGAAAATAGTAACCGTCGTGTATATTGGTCATAACTCGCCGGATTAATCAAAGATAGAACAAGATGGTAACTACGCGATCTACAGATAATAGAGACGCCGCCGCGTCTACTTCGACCGCAGCAGCCGTGCCCGCCGTGACGACAGCTGCCTTGGCAGGACCCGTAGCTAGCGGGACCGCCAACATGGCCATGCCTGCGGCCACCCTGGCCGTGCTCACCGTACCTACAGTAGTACCTCCAGTTTCTACAACTGCCATGGCCTCACCTAGCTCGGCCATACATAGAATAGCTCCGAACACAGTATGTACAGTTACTAGCTCCACGAGGGAGAAGAAACTCAGAGAACACCACCTGGCCCTAGCCAGGGCTGAAATAGACCTAGCGAATGCTAGAATAGAAGAAGCACGAGCAAACGCAGAACTCGCACATTATAGATCCGAAGCTGCCCTCATTGCCATCCGCATTGCCCAGATGGAAATAGAAAACATAGATGACGACGAAGATACAGCTTCAGAAGTTTCCGGATCCGAACCTCAGTATTGTGAAACCCTAGAGAACTTGACGACGTTACCGGCGGGAGCCACCGTCCCAGCACGGCCGCCGCTCCTGCCACCGCAGCCGCCGCGGACAACCGGAGCTGCGCCGGACGCACTGCCAGTCGCTACAGCATGCTGGCAACCGAACCTTTTGTCAGCGCGTGCTCCATTTGCCCCGCCAGAGACCAGAGCCGTGTCCTGGCACCCGAACCAGTCGACGACCACCAAACTGCCAGTCGCTCCAGCATGCTGGCCTCCGTCGTTACTAATAGAGCCACCGGAAACAGTCACCTGCGCCGCCGACCCAGCCGCGATGCTGCCGCCGCCGCCGACCATAGTCACAGAAAAAATAGTTAATAGTGTACCAACAGAACATAGAACCGCTCCTCTCCATCAACATAGACCAGAGATACAAGAATTAGCTACAGCGATAACCAGCGCCGTTCTAGCTGCGCAACAGGCACCACGGTGCACAGAGCTTCCTACATTCAATGGAGCATACGAAGACTGGCTGAGCTATCGCGCCGCCTACTACGAGACCGCTTCAATCATCTCCCCTCTAGAAAACATGGCAAGGCTCCGAAGAAGCCTGCGGGGACCAGCAAAGGAAGCAGTACAGGGGTTACTTATCGCCAGCACTGACCCGACCCGTGTCATGCAAGCTCTTGAGACACGATTTGGTCGACCGAACGCTATAGCTACGATAGAGATGGAGCGACTCAGATCACTACAGTGCCTCACAGAGTCACCTACAGATGTCTGCATATTTGCAACAAAAGTTGAGAACACAATAGCTATACTTCAGGCGCTGAATTGCAGTTATTATATGTACAATCCAGAAGTTACCAAGGGTTTAGTCGACAAGCTGACACCGACACTTAGAAACAAATGGTATGAGTTTGCCTCAACACAGCCACAGCCAGAACCAGAGCTTTTAAAGTTTAGTCGCTTCATTAGAAGAGAAGCTGACATCTGCAGTCCGTTTGCACCTCCAGAACGTATAAAAACAGAATCAGCATATGAACAGCGTCAACATCATCGAACCTACGTTGTTCAACATAGATATAAGTGTCCAGTCTGCACAAAAGAAGGACACTCAGCTACGGGCTGCAAAAAGTTTAGTTCACAGATAGTCAACGTTCGCTGGGATTTAGCAAAGAAACATAAGTTGTGTTATAGCTGCCTACAATACAGATACAAGGAGCACACATGTAAACCTAGAAGATGCAATATAGATGGGTGTAATCGTCACCACCATAGAATGCTCCACTTTGAAAGAAATAGCTTGAAAACAGAAAATAGAATCATAGATAATACTCCGGTCATCCATGGTCATCGAGTCAACCATATCAGGCATCAAGTAGCCAACCACTGCGTGGATGACATCAAGAACTTAGTAGAAAATGTAGTACAGAAGAATCAACAACAGAAGAATAGAAGACATAGAAATAGACACTGGCAAAAGCCAGCAAATAGTAATGTGCCAAAACCAGGGCACCTAGAGCCACAGAATAAACAGCATCGACGTCGTGAGGAGGAACAACGGCGGGAGCAACGCCAGCCCACGACAATAGCGAGCGCCTCGCCCTATGAACAAGGGCAACAGAACCGGCACCAGCGAACCTGCAACATCTCCGAGCCTGCACCCGCGATCCTGCACCACAAGAGGATGCACCGCCGACGGAACCCGCGGACGCTGCACGGCGGGAGTATGTGCAGGACAGAAAAGATATTAATTTAAAATTCGCGCCTTAGACAAAAAGAAATATAGTGTTTGACAGAAATCTGACAATCAATAGTGACAGTGACAGATTATTGATTAATAGTATAGTTGTCTCTACCCGCCCCCAGATGGCAGTATTGACTTTGACAACAACGAAAGTTCGACGTCCAGAATATTCCTAGTCCATAGAAGTTTGTTTATGTATTTTCGCGGATTTTCCCGAACTTTGGAGAAAACTTTTAACTAAGTATAAAAGGGCGGCGTCAAGCTTTCGCCAGGCAGTTCTGTTTTAGTGTTCATAGAGAAATAGTCGTAAAGAAATAGATCAGTGACAAGTGCGGTTCTTATAGTGAAATAATAGTGCGACGAACAGTAATAGATAGTTCATAGTTTTGAATAGAAACAGTGCTTGTGATCGTATAGAATACCGTCAAATAGTATTACAGTCCACAGTTTTAATAGTGATAGAGTTAGTAAATGAATAGTTTTTGAAAAGACCACAATCTTTGATCACACCAGCCCCATACACCGTCGTGTATAGTATTGATAATATTTATCATATGGTACTGATAATATAACCACGATTAGCAAATGTATCATTAGATTTGATAGATTTGACCAGTTTAACCAGTACTCGGGATCTTCGTACCTTAAGATAAGAATCCATTTATGTGACTTTAATTGCTCCATTTCAAATATTGACCTTTGTAAGAGTGAAAAAAAAACCCCATGAGTTTTTTGTGCCTTCACTCATTGGTGAGCGCATTCCGAAGGCACACATCCTAACTTAGTTTATACTAGCGACCTGTCCCGGCTTCGCACGGCTATATTATGCATGTATTATACATATAACCTTCCTCTTGAATCACTCTATCTATTTAAAAAAACCGCATCAAAAACTAAAAACTGCTATATCTCAGAAACTATTGATCTTAGATTCACGGTCTCTTTGCATAATTGATAGATCTCGATGAGTTTTTTTTTTTTTTGACCCTATTTACGTAAAGACACTAATTACCCAATTAGATATTGATAAAACTACGGTTTTAGTTGCGATGAGATTGTAATTGGGCTATTTATACACAAATAACTAATAAAATATTCTGGGACAAATTCAAATCAGCTGTTCGCTTGAGTGCTACCAACTGATTTTCCTCTGTTAACCCGTGGTAAGCTCGTGTAGCTTTTTTATATTATATATTATAAACCTTCCTCTTGAATCACTCTATCTATTAAAAAAACCGCATCAAAATCCGTTGCGTAGTTTTAAGCATACATAGGAATATAGGGACATAGGGACAGAGAAAGCGACTTTGTTTTATACTATGTAGTGATAGTGAAGTATTAAGGCCATAAATTGATGAAGTCTATCTAGCTAGCCTAGACAAGATGCTAGTCATCAATGTCGTTTTACTACGACCGAGTCTCGCCCTGGGCCTTTATCTCCTGAATCTCTCCTTCCAGTATCGTTCTGGGAAACTCATACTGCACGCCTCTCTGTAGGTGGCCTATGAAAGTAATTCATTGGATGTCGTTTAAATTCCGCCGTCTTTATGACTTTATCATTCGAAGTCAAGCTGATGCAGGGGATCTTAAACATTTCACAAAAAATCTCTAGTGCCTCCAGCCACCTACAAGTAGGTTAGTATAAATGACATTAGAATACTATTAATAACATTTTAAGTCATAGTCATTTATTAAAATAATTATACATATTTAGGTTCATTTCAATATGTGGGAAGATGTATCGCGGCGCGAGACGACTGTACGTGTTGTCCAGGTGTGTCCACAGGGGGTTCTCCACCACCATCGCCTGCACCACGTTCGGCAGCCGGGGCACTGCCCACTTCACGTCTCTTATATCGACTATAGCATCGTTCCGACCGCTCAGAACTACCACAGGTGCAGTCACAGCACCGAGGTTGTATTCCGGGGGTCTGTCTCTACCGTACACTTCTCTATTCTTCACAGGGCCGAAGTCGAACTTCTGGAACTTATCTGACAGCATTGCTTGGCCGTAACAAGCCATGTTCTGGACAGATGTTCCAGCTGGAAAGTGGCCAAAGGCGTTTATTAAAGTGTCTAGAGTCTTAGAGCCAGAATGGAAGCCGTCTAAGATGAAGAGCACCTGCTCGCAAATGGCAGTGGCTGCGTCTGATGTGGGGCAGAATGTATTTAAAAATGACTGGAGAAGACCACCTCTGTATAAAGCTTCATAAAGCCCTAGTACATCTAAGGCTGTTTCCTTGGTCTCGTAGGCAATCGACAATGGTCTGAACATTAGAGACGTCGTGAGAGTATGTCTCGTAGACGGTGCTAGAGCTATCATAATCTTTGCCTTGTTACAATAATCTGGTCTATAATCACACATCATGAAGAAAGTCCCAGCACCTTGAGAGAATCCTATGTAAGATAGCTGCTGTTCACCGGTGACATGGAGCACCATATCCAGCATAGCTGGGAGGTCATAATGACCCATCTCATCACGACTGAATCGCCAGAACTCGGCGTCGTGATCGGGGTCTAAAGTCACATGTTTTCTGGAGTAAGTGTTCCCTCGAGCATTCCCTAACCAGACGTCATATCCAAGATCAGAAAGGAAGTAAGCGAGGCCCGCTTTAGGACCGGCTTCGACCCACGCATCAGCACTTAGTAGCAGCCCATGCATTAGTAAAACTGGAGGACCTCTTTTATTATGTTTATTGATTCGAAACAATTGGAGGACGTACCCATCTTCTGTGACAGCTGTATGCTCTTCCACATTGTATCCGTGTCTTCCAACGCGTTCTGTCACATTTAGATTTCCCTCTCCGGCGTTTGAAACTGCTTCAACTCTGAACCCATATTCTTGTTTGACGGTTTCAACCAGTAACAAGTGTATCAGTAAAATGATCACGTATTTGACAGCCGCAGACGCAGACATGACTGGCTAAGTTCTGATGCGAAAGCCAGATTAAAATAATAATATATTAACGGATTAATTCAAATCTCGTGCGAGTGATAATTATGAAATATCAAGGTGCGAGGACGGCCGCAGGATCTGTTTACTCTCATAGCTTATCTTATGCTTTACTCTTATAGCTTATCTGATTGACTCTCATAGCTCCTGTATCCTGTATCTTGTATCGTTGGCGTACTTACTATAGACGTGCCCGTTACAATACATACCCACGTTTTAGTCCTGTTCCCCCCCCCCCCCTTTATGTAAAAGGTTAAAATTACAAATCGAATCTACAATATTGCGATTTCGCCACGATAAATCTCCCACGTTATCAAATGTCAAAAATTTAAATTATTTATTTCAGACATACCTACGTCCATATTAGTAACAATATAAGATTAGTATTAAATTAAACATAAATTAAAATTTATAAATCAGTGTGCTGTGTCGAGTCTCACCCAATGACGTCTAATCCACAAATGTCATATTTATTTTTAAATAGTATTTGTAATGAAATAGTATTTAGTTGAATGGACACCAGTCCCTCACCCTTCGGCCATGTCTGTAGTCTCTGTGAGCTGCGAGGTGCGTTAAGTTTCACTTAACATGTTTATCAGTACCTACACGTAACTAACTTAGTTAATGATACTCATTCGATGATTATTTTCAATCAATGTAATTGGTAAATTATAGCCATTCTATTGCAATCTTAACAAGATAATGTATAAAAATACTTCTAGGCATTTAACTTATAGTAGATACCTTATTCTTACTATAAATAAGTCTAAACTATATTATCTAAGTGATGGAAGGGCGAAAGCACTTGTTACAAGTAACCTCATTAGGTGCTTAAAAAGTGCTTTCATAAGTATAAAATTGTAAATTTAGATTAAGAAATTGAAAATAAACATTTTTATTATTATTATTACTAGCTGCCCTCCGCGGTTTCACCCGCGTAACTCCCGATCCCGTGGGAATATCGGGATGTAAGCTATCCTATCTCTCAAGTTGGATCGAACTGCACATGGTGTGCGAATTTTATTATAATCGGTTAAGTGGTTTAGGAGTCCATTGAGGACAAACATTGTGACACGAGATTTATATATATTAAGATTATATTATTATTGGCTGTATTAGGAAGGTAGTATTTATCGGATAGTTTACGACATATTAAGATTTTTTCATCTGGATCAGAAAATAAAAGGACTTTTTCAAACGTCAACGCTCGCCCGAGCCGCCCGAGCCGCCCGTGTCGCTCCAGGAATGGTAACCTTTCTATTACTATTTACGCCGTGTCAATTAATTTCCAATAACCCTGTATATAACATGAGCACGAGAATACACAAAATAAATGAATTTTTTTAATAACTAGTCAATGATATAGGTTGACCTTTGAGTTTTAAAGGTATTGACATATGAGCTTTTGTAAAAAATAAACGAAACCATAGATTTTTTATGTACCTACTCCTTTGTAAAATGTTTTTTTCACGAACTTGCTTTCGAGAAAAAAAATATTAAAATAAAAAAACGTGTGGCACTCGGGGACTGCCGCGGTAAAGCTATTGCATCGTGCATTGCATGTCAATAGTCGTCCGTCAATGGTCGTCCGTTTTTGTCGTCCGTTTTTTGTCGTCCGACATTTGTCGTCCGTTAATAATCGTCCGTAATTTGTCGGGGGTGTTAGGTTTTTTTCGTTACGGAATTTCTTGATTCGCCCCCCAAGGCCCGCGATAAAATCTATGCAATAGCTTAATAATTAGTTTATTACAGTACTTAACCAAAAAGATTTTACACCCTGTTTTTGGTTTTTATTTTTTATTTAGTCGCAAATGGCCTTAAATATCCCCATGGACTTAACACCCCCCCAAGGTTTTGGAAAGCAATATATCCGTATATACTATGACCTCCCACGTGTGTATCTGGTCCCCCCCCCCCTCCGCGGCCTGCATTGTCAGCGTTGACCTAGATGCGGCGGTCGATACGAGGTCGATGACCCCCACAACGAAGGTTCATCCATTCATATCTACCATACTATACTATACCATACCATACCAACATAATAATATTTATTATTTTGTCTACTTTATTTACCACTAATTCGGTAAATCATTTTAATATTTCCAAAAAAATGTAAACGACGTGCAATGGATGAAGAAATATATTAAGACGGGGTAGTAAGTGACGAGATCCCTTTTCAAATGATAAATTAAGGAACTTCCACCTTCCATACGGTGATAACATAATAACATTAATATTTTTTCTCGATATATTGGTTTTCTAAAACTCTTTTTCGGTATATTGTTAAAATGACAACACGAAACTTTCTTGTTAAGATAGGCATCAATATAGTATTCTAGTTTCTGATGCGGTATTTGTCAATCACTGACGTTTTTCATTTAATTTTAATTAAAAGGTAGCGCTACGTATCGACTGAGTTAGAATAATAACTGTAGACCCACTAGTGGGGCAAAGTGGTGGGACCAGCTACTAACTGAAAAAAACACCTCTTAACCTTTTTTTTGTAAAAACACCTCTTAACCTTTTTTTTTTCTTAACCTCTTTTTGTAGATGGTTAAAGCAGGTTAGATCCTCTACACGTTACGCCGTATTTATGACGTTGCATCCGTTACATTTGGTTTCTGCAAGTGCAACTGCTTCCTGCAACTACCCAACTCTTTTGACAAGTATATTTTAGTGTGATTATTTTCCAGGTCATCAAAAGACACTAACGTTGCCCGACTCCTCCTGCAGCCCTGCAGGTGGTATCATTTTCCAGGTCATCAAAAGACACTAACGTTGCCCGACTCCTCCTGCAGCCCTGCAGGTGGTATCATCAAAAGACACTAACGTTGCGCGACTCCTCCTGCAGCCCTGCAGGTGGTATCATCAAAAGACAATAACGTTGCCCGACTCCTCCTGCAGCCCTTGGGTGGTATCATTTAAGTGGCCAAAGTGGAATGGACAGAAACATTGCTTTCCCATCGTAACTACCAACTCGCCACTGTCTCAAATCATCCCTTTTCAAAAATAATTCTCAAATCATCCAATTTTTATAAAGCTTCATAAAAACGATGTTTTAATTTCAGGTGTTAAAATAATATATCTTTATTAGACCGTCTCTTCTTATCTAGCGGGATCAGTTTACCACATACTTTGAACCGGTAGACTGATCCCGCTTACAAATATCCCTAAGCATATCCACTTTGCGAAGAAGTTCCATTTATTTCCTTTCATTCACCCCTAAACCCATTTACTTCTCTGAACCCCTACCACTGAGCTGTTTACATACTCGATCAATCGTACCGTATTGAATAATTTCCTGTGTAACTTTAAAATAATACTGGAATCAGATAATACGCGAGACTTAAAACCCTTAAAAATAATTATCAAAATCGATGCAACAAAGAAGTTTTATAAACATAGGCCCAACCAGCAATAAAAACATAGAAACAGTCGAAATGAGAACCTTCTCCTTTTTGAAGTCGAAAAAAAAACAGTAAGTATCTAACTAGTTTTTAATGCAAATGATTGTACCTATGATTCCAAATGAATAAAGAGTTTTAGTTTATCTCTGTCTCTATCGCATTGTCTATTTCAGCTATCTACACAAAGTACTGTAGCTTAGAAAGGAATGAACTGTATGCTTTTCCCTAAATTTTCTTTTTGGGGTAATTCTTGTGGGGGTCACAAAAAATAAACCAAAATGAAGGGCTGAATTGGGCCTAAACAAAAATAAATTTCGGTCACTCAGCCTTCAAAAGAGATAGTTTTAGGCTATAGAGAAGCGCAGGTAAACTATTTCGGCCGATTGCAGTATATAATCTTTAAAACTTTCATGGTATTTTCAATTCGTCACGTTTGATCGAGTTTGTAAGCAACTTGCGGTAGGGTCTATGATCTCAATATTATTTCCCCGCGACATCTCATTTGAGGCTTTCAATGTTATTTTAATAAATAAATACGTTCTGTTTCATACAGAATTCTATTTTATTTGTTATTTGATTGATTCCTTGATATTTAATTAAGATTTAGGTGAGATTCTGCTAATATTTTGTGTAAATTGTTTTTATTCTTTACAATTCCTTCAAAAGCCGTAAGGATTATGTACCGCGTAACAAGAAAATATGTAACCTGTTGCCAACATCGGATAGTCTGTGCATAGCCGCAGTGGAGTCCGTGAAACGTAACCTCACATGAGTAAATTAACCTCTCACCTTTTATACCAAGTTGACACAATTCTAACGGATGTAGCTAATCCAACCTAAGGCAACAAAGATAATAGCTACATGCTACATCTTAGACCTACCATCAGGCTGCTGTCAACGGTCAAACGGTGACTTATCAATTGGTTTGGTTTTAATAAGTGACTCCTAAGCAGGGACTTAAATACCGGTAAAATACAGTAACGTTATCTGTGGAATTGCAAGATAACGTTATTTGTGAGAGAAACGATATAACAAAACGATATTATTCAAAGCTTTGAATATGTATAACGTTATAATAACGTTACGTTATATTGTCAATTTAACGTTATTAAAAATATTGTTATTCATATAATAATGTTATAATTATTGTTTTTATGCTATCTCTTTTACTCAAAGTAATGTTTACTTTTTCTTCGTGTGAACTATCGAATGCAGTGCTCTCTCTGGCTACGTAAGGGTGTAATCTATAGGTACATGTACGTACTATGTAATAGTATAAATGGGAAAGATTAGATTTTTGTTTGTTTGTTTGTTTGTATTGAATTTGCTTCAAAACCACTGGACCGATCTGAATAATTCTTCTAGTGTTGGATATCTCAAATATCGAAGAAGGCTAAAGGTTACATAACGTCCTGAAATTTACTATTACTTTGGTGTTAGATATATGTTTAGTAGGAATAGGTAAAATTTCCGAAACACGTTTTTTTATCATAGTGAATCTACGATTAAAAGTAAAATAAACCAATCAATAATGTAGCGATAAATTTTCACAGTGCAATTAGTATATACCTAATACCTACCAACCACCTCTTCTGCGGCCAAGCAACGTTGCCGCTGCGTTCGAAACCGTGCGCGAGCGGTAGTACCACCGCTCCACCGCTCGCGCGCACACGGCGGCAACGTTGCACGCGCGCGCTGCCGCACAGTGGCTCGAAACGGCAAATGATGAACATAGGGCTGTTTTTGATGCAGATCGTAAGCCGTCAAAATATGAAAAAAATGTAAGAAACGTCACATGTTTCGGTCTCAAACCAGAGCAGCTTACGCACTCTAACTTTTAGGCATGTTAGTTCAACTCATATCTCTCATTTGACACCACAAACAGCTTGCTATATCGTTGACTTTGGAAAATAGAAGCCATTGAAAATACTCTATTTCCAATTGAATTTTTTATGACCAAATCTTTAACTATCGTGGTTTTTTTTACTAATCGCTAGAGCTTCTTTATAAAAACATAAAATATTTTATAAAAACATTCAAAACATTAATATTTTCCGAGAAAATCGGCATTATTTAAAAAAGTACTAGAAATTTTGGCTTTTAGCATCAAAACCAAAGTCGATAACTTTCATCACTGAGGCGTGTTAGTTCAACTCTTTACCTTTAATAAGGCACCACAAACCACACAAACAGCTTGATCCATTTGCGACTTGCGGAGCATTTAATTTTTTAGAGTAAAAAAATTATGAGCAATCTTTAATATATTTTTGAAGTTATACTTCTTTAGGCGCGTTATGAAAAAATGATGAGAGTGAAATTTTACAAAAGCGTCACACAAAATTCTCACGTCACACAAAATTCTCACGGGAGAAGTTGTTTAAATCTAAATTGAACTTTATTGATTGTGTTGACAATCCTTTTCCAGTCCAGAGTTTTTTGTCGGACGAGTTTTTTGCCGGACGAGTTTTTTGCCGGACGAGTTTTTTGTCGGACGAGTTTTTTGTCGGACGAGTTTTTTGTCGGACGAGTTTTTTGTCGGACGAGTTTATTGTCGGACGAGTTTTTTGCCGGACGAGTTTTTTGTCGGACGAGTTTTTTGTCGGACGAGTATTTTGTCGGACGAACTTTTCGTCGGACGAGTTTTTTGTCGGACGAGTTTTTTGCCGGACGAGTTTTTTTTTTTTTTTTTTTTTTTTTTAATAATGCCAAAGAAGTATAACTTCTCACGCGCGTACATAAGTACACGCACCCATTTTTTTTATTGCTGCCTATCGCAAGGGCTCTTCGGAGAAACATAAAAGATTCTATAAAAAAATTGAAAACATTCATATTTTCTAAGGAAATCGGCATTATTGTAAAAAAATAAATATTAATAAGCCGATTTTCTTAGAAAATATTAGTTTTTTTTTTTAGAAAATACTACACATTACTACCTACTTACTATCTACTTCTTTCTTAACTTACCTTTAAAACTTTTTCGCAAACTAAACATTTTGAGGTCTTATTATTATCCTCAAGATTGAAATATCTGTATATCTTCGTTCAAGAAAGATATCTACATGTATTTATTTAAAAAAAGGTACAATATGGTGATACAATATTATAATGTTTAACAATTTCTAAAAATATATAAAACTACAAATAAAAAACATCCTCAAGCGCGTCTCCCCGAGGCATCGTTCCGAGAAGGCTGGCAACATTTCCCCTCTGGATGGCCAGACTGACCCTTTGAGCGAAAAAGCCACCAGCCCTCCGATCACCAGACACCTCGACAAGACGCGCGCCGAGGTCCCTAAAAAATACAGAATATCTGTAAACTTTGTTGATTTTTTTTCGACCCATTTCGCTTTTACCAACTGATGCGCAAATTCCGCCGCGCGTGGCGCGGATTTGTAAAATGAATAAGTTTGGCAACGTCGCGTATTTATCGTTATAATAACGTTATTTTTGCAGTTAAAATTTCGTTCTGTTACTCGTAAAACGTTATACAAAAGATCGATAACGAAATGTTTGCTGAGATACCGATACTATTATAACGTTTTGATAACGTTAAACATTCTGTTATGGATAACGTTTTAAGTCCCTGCTCCTAAGTGACTCCTAGTGAGCGAACGAGCGACGCAAATATTTATAAAATGAATTGCTCTTTAAACATTGTCAGGCGTTAGGAAACTTACGACTATGAATTAACTTAGACATTAGTTGCTAATGTGTATACTGGCTTCGCCCAGTGGTTTCACCCGCGTAAGGATCAGAAGTATCCTATGTTCTTCCTCATCCCCTAAACTACCATTATGGCGATTTACATACAAATCGGTGTAGTTGACTGTGAAGAGGGAAGAAACCAAACAAAATAACAAACTTTCGACTTTATTATAAGGTACACACACACACACGAGTAATAAGAGCCACTACAAGGTTTTTTAAACCTTGCTTTTGGTGACAAAATAACGGGAAAAAACTTGAGCGGTGTCAATTTAATTTAATCGTATGACATATCTACACAGGCACTATATTAATATTAACCTAAAAACATAAAAACACAATTGAAACAGCACAGAACTACAAGACCAAGTCCAGACCCTCCAGCCAGCAATGAACTCCTGGGTAAGCCCGAAAATGTCCTCTGGGGGGCCAGGATATGAATGGATCGGACAGCGACCTATAATGTGATCCATAGTCTGGACCGAAGTCTGGAGAGGTGTCAAGGGACACCCGGATGGAACGAAGTTCCTTTCGATTAAGTATAATTAGTGAAGGAATTGTAAATTTTTTTTGTATATTATAATCGTCGCGACACCACACTGTTCAATGCGAAATAGATAGACGAAAAGATAATAACTGGCTTGCTTTCTATGCACAAAGTGTCGTTGCGATACAAAAAATGTCGTTACAACTTTTCGTTACAATTTTAAAAAAAAATTGTTTTTCAGAAATACAGCCTAGTGACAAACATATAGACAGACAGACAGTGAAGTCTTAGTAATAGGGTTCCGTTTTTAGGGTTCCTTAGCCAAATGGCAAAAAACGGAACTCTTATAAATTCGCCATGTCCGTCTGTCTGCCGTATGTCACAGCCACTTTTTTCCGAAACTATAAGAACTATACTGTTGAAACTTGGTAAGTAGATGTATTCTGTGAACAGCATTAATATTTTTACACAAAAATAAATAAAAAATACAATAAATTTGTACTTATACTTAGAACTGAAACACAAAAAAAATATTCATCAAACCCATACGTGTGGGTTATCTATGGATAGGTCTTCAAAAATGATATTGAGGTTTCTAATATCACTTTTTTACTAAACTGAATAGTTTACGCGAGAGACACTTCCAAAGTGGTAAAAAGTGTCCCCCCGCTGTAACTTCTAAAATAAGAGAATGATGAAACTAAAAAAAATATATGATATACATTACCATACAAACTTCCACCCAAAATTGGTTTAAACGAGATCTGGTAAGTAGTTTTTTTTTAATACGTAATAAACCGTAAACCGCCATTTACCCTTCATTCATATATTATGTGATGATTATGGTACGGAACCCTTCGTGCGCAAGTCCGACTCGCACTTGACCGGTTTTCACCCTTTGTGTACGAGACCCTAAAACCAATTCTCGCTGAACAAACTTTTTTGTGTAGAGAACAGTGTCCCGTAGCGTTTGCTACGAGACAGCTACGCCGGCCCGGGTGCTACGAGCACTTCTACGAGCGGAATTAATTACACCAGAATATAAATAGACGTGGAATCTAATCCATCGCAGTAATGGATTAGAATAGAACAAAAAGTTAAAACAGATACCTTAATGGATTTGTTCACTGGATTAGAGTGGAACAAAGCGCTATGACAAGTCAAGTCGATCATAGTTTTGGATGTGGTTTTGGTGTCATGGTTTAGAGTCTCTCCCATTTGCCCCATTATTTTGACCCTATTGTGAGAGGAGTAGCAATATTCAAATTGTATTTTGCCCCATTGCAGTTCTTCTTCTTCTCGTATAGTGGTGTCACTCACCTATTGCAGTTTTCAATGGGGCAAGTGGGATTAAAATTAAATGAAAATGATTAATCTATTAATTATTCGTTAACTAAAGTAATAATAAATTGTGTTACGCACAATAAACCGGTCAGTAGGTGAAAGGGTATAAAATATCGAGGTCACTGTGATAGGTAGGTATAGGTAGGTAGGTACCACCCGGTGAACTAATTGTATTCTGTATAATATATTGACCGGGGCCCAATTAAGATCGAGGTCAGTGGAACTCCTTTATGCGTTTTGAATCTAAGTATTCATCCTTTCAAATTCCTACTTATTATTTATTTTGATTTTGAATTAGACGCACTAGATGAAATCTTGCTGTCCCCGTCCTGATCTCAGACTTATTAGCGGTAATTATAATAGAAAGTTTTGCTTAAAAAATCTGCAGATATCCGTAAAAACAAAAGTTCTAAATGGTCTACAGAAATAGCCCTTAATCGATTTCTTATAAAATAACCAAATTAATAAATATTCGCTTACTTATTCGATAACCTTGAAGATCTACGCCGACACAACCAAAATATAGACTCAAGAACCATTACAGGAAAATGCAGTATAAAATCATTTGATTGTTTGTTTGCATTGAATAGACTCCGAAACTGGGATTTTGATGAAATTTGGTATGATGATACATTGATTGATTACTATTTATCCCGTAATTCCCACGGGATCGGGAGTTACGTGAGTAAATCACTACATAGTATAAAATGAAGTCACTTTTCGCCGTCCCTATTCCCTTTGTATGCTTAGATCTTTAAAACTACGCAACGGATTTTGATGCGGTTTTTTTAATAGATAGAGTGATTCAAGAGGAAGGTTTATATGTATAATACATGCATAATATAGCCGTGCGAAGCCGGAGCGGGTCGCTAGTATATTATAAAGGTTAATAAACGCTTGAGAAATATTGAAGCTGTAGTACCAAGGCCTACCCTCCCCGCCCACTTTACCCACAAAAATAAATCAAAGAGTATTTCGAACGCAGTCCTCCAAGTCGAGTGCCTCCTTATTACTTATCTGAGTACTCCTCAAGTCTCGAGTGTCTCACTGCTCGGGGACGATAACTAAGGACATGCTCTATCTTGCTTTCACGGAAATTTCTTATTTAAATCAGGCATAAAAAATATTATTAAAAGTAGATTCCATATGGTCAAGCTATGATGAATAGTGGAAAGAATACTAAACCTGTAAACATTTGATAGTAATCATAATTTCTTTTGTACATTTTTATCTATGTATGATCGAACAAGTATTTTTTACAAACTAAACAGGAGGTCGCAAGTTAATTAACAACAGAAGTATCGAGGATATAATAAAAAAACAAATGATAATTATAAATAAAAAATGTAAGTAAAAAACAAATGTAGGTAGTAGAGCTTTACAATTTGAAATATTTTTAATTGTGATGAGTGTTTAAATATTAAATTCCCATGAATTCACCCCATCAATGGGGCCTAAATAATGGGGCAAGTGGGAGGTACCCAGTACTTACCACTATTTATTGGTATTTCTTTCAAAGTATTTTATCAATACTGCGTATTATATAGAAATTTTTAAACTCGTCCATATCAAAAAGTAGAATCTACCATAAGTAAACAAAAATCACAGAGCCTAGCCAAACATTCTTTCGATTTCTTTAATAAAAAAATAAATTAAAATTTAAAAAACCGACTTCAAAAAACCTGAAAACAAAAACTAAAAAAAAACTTTAAAAAAAAATCCTGGTAACAAAAACTAAAAAAAACCTGAAAACAAAAACTAAAAAAAAACTAAAAAGTGAAAAATAATCCATTTCGGGTCACTAAAACAGCAGATAACTTAAACATACTTGGAAGTCGGACTGGGTTAGATTGAATGTTGAGAGTTATAATATAGGAAACATGGTGTCACCCAGTCCGACTTCCAAGTATGTTTAAGTTATCTGCTGTTTTAGTGACCCGAAATGGATTATTTTTCACTTTTTAGTTTTTTTTTAGTTTTTGTTTTCAGGTTTTTTTTAGTTTTTGTTACCAGGATTTTTTTTTAAAGTTTTTTTTTAGTTTTTGTTTTCAGGTTTTTTGAAGTCGGTTTTTTAAATTTTAATTTATTTTTTTATTTAACCATTTTTAGTGCCGCTGACACTGAAAATTCTACTCCATGAGACGAAAGCGACTATTTCTTAAAATTGCAACCTGTACCTAATCGTAACTCATTGAAGAGTTTGGTGATGAGAAGGTTCAGATGCTCCATTCGTCGATATATAGGTACCTATTAGTGTATGGGCCAATTCTACTAGTGGTAATGGAAAATTGAGCAATTTGCTGAACCTCGCTGTGCAGATCTGTTCATCACTCCAAAGACCCTCATCAGATCTTCATTTAGGATAGAGTTCTCTATCAACATTCATACAAGCCCAGTCCGGCGACTAAATTCGACTAAATTCTTCAAATTGTAAACTGTGATCGTAACCGATTCAAGAGTTGTCTGATAAGAAGGTGGTTTTAGATATTCCATTTATCGGTAACTATTAGTTTATGGGCCAATTCTACTGGTGGAAATCGAAAACAGAGCAATTTGCTGCACTCTCGAGGTGCAATGCTGCTCATCACTCCGAAGACCCTCATCAGATCTTCATCGAAGATAGGGTTTTCTGTCAACATTCACACAAACCCAGTCCGGCGACAAAATTCGACTAAATACTTCAAATTGTAACCTGTAATCGTAACCGATTAAAGAGTTTTCTGATGAGAAGGTGGTTTCAGATATTCCATTTATCGGTAACTATTAGTTTATGGCCCAATTCTACTGGTGGAAAACGAAAACTGATCAATTTGCTGCACTCTCGAGGTGCAATTCTGTTCATCACTCCGAAGATCCTCATCAGATCTTCATTCAATTTTTATGGGACCACCTCTGAGTTATCCCCTTTCATACAAAAAAGATTTTTCCAAATCGGTCCAGACGTTTTCGAGTAATCGGCGAACATACATAAAAAAAAAAAAAAAAAAAATATATACGCGACGAATTGAGAACCTCCTCCTTTTTTGAAGTCGGTTAAAAAAAAGCCCCTTTGTCCGAAGATATGAAAGGTACCACCGAGTGGGGGAGCGTGGGTAGTGATCGGCGAACCGTGATGTGCTGCTGTTGCGACTCTTTCATCAATTTCAAACATTTAATATGGCTCATATCGCGCCATGCGGGTCCGGTTGTGTTATATGCTCTACTGAGAACAGAGTAGACGAGTAGACGACCTCTGTGGCGCGACGCAGAAGGTTGCGGGTTCGATTCCCGCCGGGAACAAGTATTTATGCTGACCATAAATTCTTGTTTCTGGTTCTGGGTGTTTCCTGTATGTATATTATGTACCTATATATTTACAAAAAAAAAAGTATATAAGTAGTTTATCCGTTATCTGGCACCCATAACACAAGCATTAAGTTGCTTAGCTTGGGGCTGGATGGCGATGTTGTAATATGTCCTGAAATATTTATTTATTTTATTTTAGTAGAACACGGTCAACTCTAGAGTGACATGCAATCCAGCGGTGGATCCAGGTAGATCCACTCAGTGGAATATTTCAACATCCACCCAGACCTATCGTGGATTCGTGGATCACAGTAAACTCAATCTACTGGTGGATACAATCAATGGATCCTAGTATCCTAGTGGACTGAGGGAGCCGCGAGACCCTTCGATCTAGTGGTGGAGCGAAGTGGAATAAAAAATATATGATTAATTTAGATCCATTTTTTAATTATTCTATAGGACAGTGGATTGAGTCGATCTTTCGTGTAGTCAATTCTGTGGTATTTTCATAATAACTATACTTTTGGAAGTAGAGCAGTTCGTTACTACATGTTTTTATCATATTTTCATGTTCTAACATGTTATTTTTTTCTTCGAGTATATTTTATCTATGCTGAAATAATATCCACACGATTTCCTAGGTATTCTATCGCATTCAGTGAACCGGAGCGGCCAGTTACCATGGCAACTCGTGCCTACTAATGCCAGTTAGGTCGTAACACAGCCCAGCCCAGACCACCGACTGTATCTAGGGCAGAGTAACGAAATATTCATGAGGATCGCTATATTATTTACCTGAAGGAAGAAATAAATGTTTTTGCCGGAGACGTAAATTTACGTGGCGTATTGGGTTTTGTTTTTAATATTCTCTCGTGTATAATAAATACAAATAAACATTGACATGTGATAGAAAAAACTGACTTTTACACGCACTCTATCTGTATTGAATGCCTATTTTCCTCGGTCACGGCATCACGGCTGGACCGATTTCGCAAATTCTTTTTTGTTGTGTTTGTTATTGCTAGGATAAGTTTCTTATAAAAGAAAAAAATAAGAAAGTCGCGCAGTTATCTCGCGTAATAACTGAAACTGCGGGCGCAGCTAATTTAACAATAAATATTGATAGACATTTAAATGACCACTGGAAGTAGTATTGTGAACATCACTGACTGGGGTTAACGAGATCTAAAAATTAATAAAATATTAAAGTCCCATTCAACCACCCACCCTAACAATGAGGCTAAAATAATGGGGCAAACCATTAAAATTTATTCTGTCAAAAACAAGAGAGATAAGTAGAAATATTATAACTATTCAGAAATAAATCAAGTATAAAAACAGATAAATCCAAAGTACCCTCATTTAACAAACCCCTTTCTCTCTCTCTGTTTCCTGCGAGTGAAGCGAGAGCTCCATTTCCGGTGTGATATCACGTAATGAGCTGACGTCATTTCCGGTTGCCGACGCCGCACATCCGGTCAAATAATACCCTGTATTTGTGTTGTCAGTTTCATAATACGTAGGTACTGACGTATTTCGATGTATTTTGTGGAGCTTTTATAGTTTAATTGTACAACCCTTTTGTAACCCAGTTTGTCATAATTTTATGAAAAAAACAAACGTATTTGTTCAAATTTCCCACCAACCTATAGTATGTAATTATTATTATTCATTTAATACTTTTTATAAGTTTTACCATTAAAATATTGCCTGCTTGTTACTAAATTAAGTTTACATTTAAGATTGATAAGAAGATATTTGTATATATAATTATATTCGCAATAAATGTCTTGATTTTATGATAAACGGATTTGTCAGAATTTAAGATAAATAGAAAATAAAAAGAAAAAAATATTGCAAGACACTGCACAGCATACAGCGTCACCTAGCTCCATGCTAAGCAACTAGACCTGTATCTTGGTGACCAGACAGATATCGTATTAATTAGCGTATATTATCAAATAGATGTGTGGTGTACATGAGTAATGTTCGGTTCACCGAGCGTGTATTATTGGTAACGGATGATAGATGGCTGCGGGAGACCCTTCCCTTACCGCTGGAACTAGAACTCGACGCTCACAGCTTAGGTTTAGGAACTATTACGAAATAATCATCGAGTAAACTGTACATAACAGGGACGCAGATACGTGAAAACGTCTGATTTATTTTTTAATTCAATAAAGTGAATAACTAAAAGGTTTATTTATGAAATGTTAATGACGTCACATCCGTTATTGGTTTTATTCAAGTGATCCTACCTTTCTTACCGACTTTAACGTCACGTCAATAAAGTCCTAAAATCCCCGCCCATCGCAGGAGATGATGACGGGGATATCTGGAATAAGTTCATCCATCTGAGGATCACGAGTGAATCATTCAGCGGCGAGTGCTATTGTCGCACATGAACTCACTCCATGAAGGTTTTGTATATTTTCCAGTTAAATGTACTGTGACAATGATTGTGGCAGTGACGCCACAATCATTGTCATCGCATTTCTTTTATTGCGTAAATAATCAACTAACAAATATAAAATAAAATATTTCCAATATATTTGAATGCAAAAAATATTGTCTAATTTTGTTAACATAGGTTGGCTTAGCTACTATTTCTAACTTATTTCATATTATTTACCGGTACAACTGAAATAATTGAATTATCGTGATTGGTCTGTCGATCCCAACTGTGAATGTAATCGGGTAGGGTCTTTCTACTTGCCCCATTGATGGGATGTTTACCGAGAGCAACTAGTAGGGGGCGGTGTAATTAACAATAATTTGACAGTATGAACGATCATGACGGATGGAGGACGTGTCGTGACGTGACATACCGTCCGTAATCAGTTACCGTTGGATATAGATCCTGTGGGGTTAGTTGGTAGTCTTACCTTGGCAGGTGGGGCGCTCGGTGTGTTAGCATGGTGCCTTGCATTGGCGGAGTGGGCGCGTCTGGTCGCCTTGTAGTGGAGTCGCCGGAGAGCTCCTCCGAGCCGCTCGGGGGAACCATCGCCACGTGCCACTGTCATGCTGCCCTCGGCACCTGTAGGGGGCACAATGCAGGGGACTTTACGATACTAACAATCAACTCACAGAAGAACTCACGGACGTCACGTGGTTTTAACCGTATTAATCCCGATCCCGTAGAAATTTCGGGATAAAAAGTAACCTACATTTTATTCTAGGACTTTGGCTATCTATATACACGAGATCGGGACCTACTCGGGTGAAACCATAATCTAAATAATATTCAAAGTCCTGATACACTGAAATAAGACACCTAGATCAAACCAATAAAATAATGTATCAGGCTAAAATTAATTTTATCACAATAGGTGTACACAGTAGTTTTTTCAAAAAGAGGTAAGTAACAAAATTACCTACTCTATCACACAAATATTATAGTTGTACACAACTCTATCTGATCCCAAGCTAAGCAACTGTACTTGTGTTATGGTGACCAGACAATGCATAGAAACCTTATGTATACGCTACATAGCCTCCTAATGTATACGCTACATAGCCTCCTAATGTATACGCTACATAGCCTCCTAATGTATACGCTACATAGCCTCCTAATGTATACGCTACATAGCCTCCTAATGTATACGCTACATAGCCTCCTAATGTATACGCTACATAGCCTCCTAATGTATACGCTACATAGCCTCCTAATACCCACATAACAAGCCTCCAATCTGAAAGCCCACTCCAATGAACTCTGATTATAATCGTCAACAAATAATATCCTGTGTGAATTTCCATAACCATAAGCCAATTAAAGCTTCGAAGGTTTCCGTACCAAGTTGTTGGTGAATTAACAATACATATACGTAGCTATATAACATGTATGTACCTATACGAGTAAATTATGTATTTGTATACATGACCTCGATATGTTACAAACAATACATTATGTATTTGTATACATGACCTCGATATGTTACAAACAATACATTATGTATTTGTATACATGACCTCGATATGTTACAAACAATACATTATGTATTTGTATATATGACCTCGATATGTTACAAACAATACATTTCCACCGCAACAAGTTTGCTTTACTGAGATGTTTAGATTGCCTTTTGTTTCCGTCCGCGTACTGTTTTAATTTATCAAAATAATTTCTAACATATCTATACTTAATATTATAAAGCTGAAGAATTTGTTGATTTGTTTGAACGCGTTAATCTCAGGAACTTCTGGTTCGAATTGGAAAATTATTTTTGTGTTGCATAGTCCATTTATCGAGGAAGGCTTATAGGCTACTTTCATTTTGATATTCCCACGGGATCGGGACTTACACGGGTGAAACCGCGGAGCGCAGCTAGTAATTCATTATTTCGATCCGTCCAGCAGCGTTTATCTATCTTTATATGAGTATACTAGCTTTTGCCCGCGACTTGGTTCACGCAGAAGTCGAAAATGGACCAAGGAATCACGTTGTCCCATACAAACTTTGCCACCCTTTTTCACCCCCTTACGAGTAGAATTTCGGAAAATCCTTTGTTATCGGATGCTTACGTCATACAAGGAACACACCTTCCAAGTTTCACGATCAGCGGCTTAGGCTGAGCGTTGATATTAAATTCAGTCAGTCAGTCAGTCAATATTTCTGTGAAGTTAGCTAATGTAAGATAATACGAGTGAATGATGAATGAACGAATTACCTGCGACGAATTCAGGAGAGGGTCGAGACGTATGGATTTTGGAGTTTTGATGACGCCCATCCGCCTGTAACAAACATACAAACACATACTTCAGTACTTACAAACGTACGTATAGCAAAATAAATACCTACTTTTACTACATTTTAACAAAATATTAGATTTGGAAATTTTCAAAGAAGAAAACGGGGACATTTTGGGAGACAGCTCTAAGTTTTTCTCCCAAAACGACCTGTCTCCTAAAATTACCACTATAATTCTAACCCTTAAACCGTACTCATCATCACTAAGTCTCGACTCATCACACAAAAAAAATCTTAGAATTTATCCCGTTTAGTATCGTCGATAATCTAAGCCAATTTTTTTCAAATATTTTTATAATGTTTTATTGCGTCTAATTTTCTTAGCCCAAAATATTGTTCCCCTTAATTTTCTATTGAATATATAAGCAGACATTTGTAAGTGATTGTAGTGGTAATGCCATAATATCGAAATGTAAGAAAATGGACACAACGCAACAACTAGGCAGACAACTTCCTTAAAAAAAACTATCCATTTATCCCATTAAGTGTCCTCAATAATTTAGGCCGTATTTTCTCAAAATAATTTTAAAATGTGTTTAATGCGTCTAATTTTCTAACCTCGAAATATTGTTCTCCTTAATTTCCTGTCGATAAATAAGCAGAAAGAAGTGATTGTAATATAATATCACATCGTAATGTAAGAGTGTGGACGCAACGCAACAACTTAGCGGACAATTTCCCCTTTATTCCCCTTAATATAGGTAATAACAAGGAGATCCACTTAGCAGGCAATAAAGGCGTAGCTCCAGCCGTTCGTAGTAGGTACGGTACGAGCGAAGGTGCGTCGAGTTTGTGTTATTGGTCGAGGTGGTTAGTGTTGAGGAGACACCGATTGACCCAGATGTCGAGGTGGCCTCGATTGACCCTGACGTTATAGCTATGCGTCGAGGACATTGTGGTGCAATATAATGACAAACTAAATTTATTGGTAATGGAAGGTAGGTACGGTAGAAATAGGCCGTTCTCCATTTAAAGGGTTTGACCAAATTGGCTTAGTTTAAAACTTAAGGGTAGTTTCAAAACAAAATTCGGCGTTAAGAAATAAAATGATGTTTTAAAAAATAGTCCGCAAGAAAATTGTACATTTCGGCCATTTTGAAGTAAACTATTATGTTTTACTAAAAAGCTTTCTGTATTGGTTCATAATGAATAGAAAGATTTCACTGAATCTTACATCAACCATTTTGAAGCTAGTTGAAAAAAAAAAGCCCGCGATAAAAGCTATGCAATAGCTTAAAAATATTGTCATTCTAACTATCACCAGGGGTGGCATTTTGGTAGAGGTAGTTGAGAATTAATCAAATATTTCGATCAAGATTTTACGAGGGTAAGAAAAACATAATAAAATTGTGCGTAGAAGCAAGAAACACGCGACTATTTTCATTTCCATTTTTTTGAGACAGAAAACAAGTGTTCGATACATTATCGAACAGCTCAGCAATTTGGTTCAAGTAGGTCGCACGCGCCGGCGAATGACGTCGACCGGACGGCTCGCTTGAGTCAGTGCACCTTTAGCCAGCAAGCCCATCGCACTCATTAAAATCATCATAACTTAAATAAGTATCGTGACAATATACACCCTTAAAGCTATCTTATCTATCATTTTACATCCTAAGCAGCAGCACCCGGTACGATCCCGTACATATGGTCCTTCGAGCTATTCCGGAAAAAGCGGGACCGTGTCGCGAGTGACATACATTTGGTGACGACGTGTTAATACGTGTCTGTGACGTGTTACTTGTGCAATATCTCGTTCTGATTTCCGGAGAACTGGTGTGTGGAAATACATTCCCATACATTCCCGTGAGCTTTGAGAGCGTTCTCGAGCACAGCAGCAACAGCACATCTGGCAGCAGGCTCGCCTGGATATAGCAGCAGCAGCAAAAAGGCAGGCGAGAGGCTCGCCAGTGTTCAGCAGCATCTACACTTCGTCGGGAAGCTACCCCCGAGTCAACATTAGCCGTAGGGCAAGCGGCTTTCAAGTAAGAGCGTTCCGATTTTTAACCCTTTACTTATCAAAATGGAAACTATTTACTTCCAACAAACCGAGCTAGCAGATAGTATTAGGAAAATCCTTATTAACTTTAAAAAGGATAGCAAAGAGCGTAAAACTATAGCCTATTGTGAGAAGAAATTAGATCATTTAGAGTCGTATTGGAGAGAGTATCAGCATAACAATGAGAAACTATTACCCTTCGAAGGTAGACATCATAAGTACTTTGACGAGTCGGAGTTTAAGCAAACAGAAGAGGCGTATCAATTAGGTAAAGCGTTAATTACCCAGTGTTACGAGGAGCTAACTCAAAAAGTCAACATAGGGAAAGAGCATAGGGAAAGTCCCTCCTTCCAACACACAGCAGGTCCATCGGGCGACGGAGAGAAGGAAGAAACATCAGCATCAGCACCCCCGGCCCCGCCCGCCCCCGCTCGCTCGCGTCCCGAGGTGGCGCGGGGGACATACAGTAAGTTAGATGATATGTTACGCAAGCAGTCTATTAATTTTAAAGCATTCATAAGAACCGTAGATAGCATAGACGTAGAGTCTCTACGAGATAAGTGGGAGTTCGAAGACGCTCTGCGAGCCTTACAAACTCGCTGGACGGTGGTGGACAACTGTCACTGGGAAATTATGTTGGAATTAGAAGAAGATGAAGCGTACGAGTACAACTACAATAAGCACGAGCTCAAATACAATGGTCTGAGAAAAGCAATCAGTTCGAAAATGTGGTCAACATCATTTAGAGAAAAATCTACCCCGCAGATGGATATCCCAGTGTATACCGGCCACTATCAGCACTGGACATCATTTAAAGATCTGTTTAACGAAGCAATCCACAATAACTCATCTCTTTCAAGCGCACAAAAGATGCAATTTCTGAAAAGCAAAGTGAAAGGTGAAGCCGAGCGTTTAATTCAACACCTTCCTATCAGCAGCGAAAACTACCAAACGTGTTGGGAGATCTTGAATCATAGATTCAATAATAAAAGGCAAATCTTTAATACGCACATAAGTGCCTTCTTTAATCTTCCCAATATTCAGCAACAATCATTTGGAGCTATTAAGCGTCTGCATGACGTCACGTTAGAGAGTCTCCACGCCATTAAGAACCTTGGCATCGATACCACAACCTGGGACGCGCTTCTTGTGTACATATTATCGCAAAAACTGGACAGCGAGTCTTACTCCGAATACATAGAGTCACTGAAAAATGCACGAGACCTACCAGGACTACAAGAATTCTTAGAGTTCTTAGAGAAAAAGTTTACTACCCTAGAGTCATCTCGGCGGCGCCAAGACGTACCCCCCAAATCACCACCCCAATACCAGCATCAGCAGCGAACGTCAAATTATCCAAATCGCAAATATAATATCAAACAGAACAACGAATGGAAACATAATAATAAAAATGAAATTGCGAAATCGATGCACGTATTAGAATCAGCAAATAAATGCCCCCATTGCCACTACGATCATAATTTGATTAATTGCAGCAAATTCCTAGAACTACCTAACGACCAAAAAATTAAAACATTAAAACAATTAAATTACTGCATAAATTGTATTTACGATCACAACGGAAATTGTTTTTCAGCAAAAAGATGTCATAAGTGCAATGATAGGCATCATACGATTTTGCACGATTATTTCGCAACTCAAGCAAAACCGCATTACTCGGCAGACTATACCTACAAACAAAGAGAACAGACAAATAATAGCAACAGAGTACATACATCTCAAAAGAACGAATCGTCGGAGATTTTATTAGCTACCGCCTTAGTAAAGGTAACAGCAGCAGACAACACTCAACACATAATGCGAGCGCTAATCGACCAGGGCTCGCAGGTATCGATTATGAACGAGAAAGCAGCTCAACAGCTAGGTTTAAAACGAGAACAATGTAACGGAGTCATCTTGGGAGTGGGAGAGCGAGAAAATAACTGTAAAGGAAAAATTACTATTACTTGTCAATCGACTTATACCGATTTCAAATTCAGCACCGATGTCTTTATAATGAATAATTTAATAAAAAGCCTACCAAATAAATCTTTTGACAAACCAGATTGGAAACACTTGGCTCATATTTCGCTAGCAGACCCAGAGTACAACATCAGTCGCCCGGTAGATATCCTCCTTGGGGCTGAGGTATACTCCTATATAATGTTAGAGGGGTTGATTCGCGGTGAGAGTCAATCAGAACCAATAGCTCAACATACTGAACTAGGATGGTTACTATGCGGCAGTATAAAGACGTCATTCCAATGCAACGTCATCTTGAATAATATAGAAGACATTCAGCAATTTTGGAAAATAGAAGATATTTCCGAACAAAACGAGATGTCTATAGAAGATCAAGAATGCGTAGATTACTACAACTCTACTACGAAACGTTTAGAAGACGGTCGCTATGAAGTTAGATTACCTATGAAGCCAGAATTAAAAGAAAAATTGGGATCATCAAAAGAGATAGCCATAGCACAGTTTAAAAATGTAGAACGCAAGTTTAAGAAACAAGAAAGCCTAGCGACGCAATACAAGCAGTTTATCCGGGAGTACGAACAGCTTAAACACATGAAGCAAGCAACGGAACCAACGGCGCATTTAGAATGCTTCTTACCGCACCATGCTGTACAAAGACTAGAATCAAGTACAACCAAGCTCCGCGTAGTGTTCAATGCGTCAGCCAAAACCACCTCAGGGTACAGTTTAAATGACCTTATGTACAAAGGCCCAAATTTACAGCAGGATCTCCTTGAACTCATCTTGAGGTGGCGCCAGTATCGCTACGCCTACACAGCCGATATCGAAAAATGTTTCCGCATGATAATGGTCCACAAAGATGATCAGAGGCTGCAACAAATCGTCTGGCGAGAAAATCCGAATCAAGCTATCAAAACTTATAAGTTATCTACAATAACGTACGGGACTAAGTCAGCACCATTCCTCACAATGATGACACTACGTAAACTAGCAAAAGACGAAGAGCACAACTACCCCAGAGCAGCAAAAAGCATCCAAGAAGAGTGGTACATGGACGACTGGATTTCGGGCAGCCACAGCCTTCCAGAAGGGGAAGAAAGCATAGCAGAAATGAACTCATGTCTCAGAAGTGGAGGATTCTTACTTAGGAAATGGTCCGCAAACAATAAACAGCTATTATCTAATGTCGAGCAAACTACTGCAAAGGAGCCGACATTGTTTACATTTAAAACAGAAAGCTCCTCCAAAACCTTAGGCTTGAGATGGAACTCAGTCGAGGACTCATTTACCTTTCAAAGCACCGTAGACGGCTCAGCAACCATAAAATTAACTAAGAGAATGCTTCTATCAGAAATTTCCACCATTTTCGATCCCTTAGGCTGGCTATCTCCATTAATTACAACTATGAAATTATTATTCCAACAAGTATGGCAAAACTCTGAAGTACAGTGGAGCGATGAGGTTTCCCCAAACATCAAAGAACAATGGAACCAGATGAAAAAGGATATAAACCTTATCAATCAATTTAAAATTCCACGGTGGATACAAAGCAGCAAAGGTGACGTCATTGAACTACACGGATTCTGTGACGCCTCCATCAAAGCATTCGCATGTGTAGTGTACGCCAGAATCTTAAAAAACGAAGTGATCTCCGTGACGCTAGTCGCAGCGAAAACCCGGCTAGTGCCTAGCAAAAAAGCCGTATCTTTACCTAGATTGGAACTATGTGCCGCAGAACTACTTTCAAAACTCATGACAAAGATTATCAACAGCTTTAAAAACTTTAGCATCGTGAAGTACGGTTGGAGCGACTCAAAGGTGACCCTTGGTTGGATTCAAGGTTCTCCAGAGAGATGGAAGCCTTTCGTAGCGAATAGAGTGAAGAAAACTACCGCTATAATGCCACCTGAAACTTGGCATTACGTAAACACAAAGGAGAATCCAGCCGACGCCGCTAGCAGAGGGCTCACGCCATCACAGCTGATGGAACACGAATTATGGTGGAGAGGGCCTCCCTTTTTATCAACATCGGACTTCAAACCGAGCGAATCAAACATGAAGTACACAACTACCTACGAAGTTAAAAAACAAGTGAACGTAGTTCAAAACTTTAACTTAGAAGAAAGCATCATTGACGAGTTATTAAATCGATACAGTTCCTTTACAAAAATAACTAATATTTTATGTTGGATACGGCGGGCATTGACACTTAACAATAATAAACAAAGGCAAAAGTACCTAACATTACAGGAGCTAAGATCAGCAAAAATAATTATAATAAAACACGTGCAGCGCAGTAAATTCAATCAAGACATTGACTTCTTATTGCATAATAATAAACTGAAATGCGATAGCAAGCTAGCAAACTTAAATCCATATTTAGATCAACAAGGAGTTTTGAGAGCAAAGGGTAGACTGAGGAATGCGAGCATCAGCGACGAGATGAAATATCCAATTATCATTCCATATAGCAGTCGACTAACTGAGCGTCTTATTACCCAAGCACATGAGCTTACGTTTCACGGGGGAGCTCGACTCACCACATCCTTCCTTAGACAAACGTACTGGGTTATTAAAGGCAATCGGGCAGTCAAAAAACAGCTCGCAGGATGTGTTACCTGCCGAAAACAAGAACCTAAAAAGTTACAGCAGATTATGGGAGACCTACCCGATTACAGAACTAACCCAGCACCAGCGTTCTACCACACTGGAGTAGATTTTACAGGGCTCATTCCCATAAAAGCAAATAAAGGACGCGGAATTAAAACCTCTAGAGGGTACGTAGCGTTGTTCATCTGTATGGTTACTAAAGCCGTACATATAGAGTTAGTTTCGGACCTCAGCAGTGCTTCATTCATAGCAGCACTCAGACGAATGGCGGCACGACGAGGAACACCAAAGCATATATACTCGGACAACGGAACTAACTTTGTAGGAGCAAATAGGATGATACAAGAGGAGTATAAGCAGCTAGAGCAAGTCTTCAGTAAGTCATTTCATACGAAAGTAGCGGAGATGAATATAGAATGGCACTGGAACTGTCCATCGTGGCCAAGCGCCGGAGGACTCTGGGAGCGATCAATCAGGAGCTTAAAACAACATCTGAAGAGAGTCATAGGTGAACAAGCTTTAACCTTCGAAGAATACAGCACTGTGTTAGCCCAAATAGAAGCGACGCTTAACTCAAGGCCTCTGTGCCCGCTATCCGAGGACATTGATGACGTGGACTTCCTGACACCAGGTCATTTCCTAACTGGTCGAGTGGGACTCACAGTCATAGAAACAGCAGCAGACGCCAGAACCAGGTGGAACCTAGTGAACAAGATATTCCAAGATTTGTGGAAAAGATGGAAAACCGAATACCTCAGTCAGTTATCCGTACGTAGCAAATGGCTTAGGGAAAAGCAAAACATTGAAGTCGGCGACATGGTTACTATACACGAGGATAATTTTCCGCCAGGACGGTTTCCGGTTGGGCGAGTCGTAGAAGTACACCAAGGAAAAGATGGCTTTACTAGGGTGGTGACACTAAAAACGAAAAATGGATTTATCAAACGTCCCGTAAATAAATTATCTATTTTGCCTATCAATCAGACTAGCGAACAAAAGGTGGAAGAAGAGAATAGCAAGCAAACTAAACAAGATGAGAAGGGACGAGTAAGAAGAAAAGAATGTCCTAAATTCGTTAACGTGGCCCTATCTTTGCTTCTTTTCATGAATATGTTGTGGTCAGGAGAGGCACACAACAACATAACCCAATTAAGCAGCAATCAATCACTGTTTTTTGATAACGTAGGAAAAATGAACATAATACGCGATCAGTGGAAGATTATCTCGTACTATGACATGCAACCGTATTGGCAAGGAGATAAAGCCGTTTATGCTTTCATACAATACTTAGAAAAAACATGCATCCATATTAAAGAAACATCTCAATGCAATATAGTACTAACACAGTTACTCCACGATTACAGCGAAATACAACACTACAATCAGCTGTTGTTAAATCAGCATTTCGGCGTGCAATTAAGAACTCGACGCGGCTTGATAAACGCAGTCGGTTCCGTAGCAAACTCATTATTCGGAGTACTTGATCAAAGCTTCGCAGACCAATATCAACGTGACATTGAACTTGTAAACAGCAACCAGAAACACCTGTTACAGCTTTGGAAAAATCAAACATCGGTTGTAGAGGCAGAATACAATATACTCAAACGAACTGAGAAATCTATTAGTATGCAACACAAACTTATCAACAAACACATTGACTACATAGATCAAACAACGAAGCTTATTCAGAAAGAGCAGGACAGAATGTCTATTCTACAAGAATTTACGCTAATAGCATTAGCCTCCACTAATTTGATACAAAACTTAAAGCGCATCCAAGACACATTGATTGGTACCATGACGGATATTTACCATGGTAAAATAAATTTACATCTATTAACTCCGAACCAACTTACTCACGAACTCCAAATTGCATCTAGTCAGATATCGAAAGAACTGACATTGCCTATCGACAGCTTACAGACCAACTTGTATCAAATCTACGAGTTACTAACAATAAAAGCAAGAATGAATAAACAATACTTTATCTTTGAAATTTCTGTACCATTAATCAGCAGAGACAGTTTCCAAATATACCACTTGGTCCCAGTACCTCTTCAAGTCGGGAAGGAAATGATTACCATCACTCCCATCACGGAGTATGTAGCTATCAATTTGATAAGAGACTCTTATCTAACAGCTAGTAGAGAGGACATTGAAAGATGCCAACGCCAAGACGAAACTTACCTTTGTCAGTTGCAAACTCCAATCAAGCATTTAGATTCAGAAGAAAGATTCTGCAGGGCTGAAAGGACTAATAGATGCCAGCCGAAGAGAGAAACCTGTCAAAATAAATGGGTCCAATTGCACAACCCATCGGCGTATCTATACTTCGCATGCGACACTTACTCTTTGACAGTCATATGTAGCGATGAAACACGAGTCCACCGAGTCAGCAAGGCCGGGCTCATTCAACTCGATAAACAATGCACAGCTAAGGGCCGTGACGTAACGCTTTATTCATATCAGCAACAAAATACGCTCACACTTAAACCCGACTTAGCACTAGTAAATATAGCTCCAATACAACATCATCCTATAGTCAATGTAACGCTATCAACTATTGAATTAAAGGAAGATAAAGATGATTTAAATATCTCCTTACAACACCTCGGTGATCAAATCTCGGCCATGAAAGAGGGAGCTCAACAAGAGGTGACTCTTACCCATCATGACATCCATCACTACGTTATATCGTATGTACTACTAGCAGCAGTTATTGCAGCCTTCCTAGCATTCCTGTGGAGACGTAGCAGGCGAACGTGTCGGCCGGCCGCGGCTCCGCTCCCCACGGTGGCGTTTGTACGCGACCCTGCGCCTGCCCCCTCGAGGCAGGCGTCTTCCAGCAATGAAAGTGTCAGTGCTAGTGTCGGTGCGCGTAATTTACCAGTGTCTGAGTGTGCGCGTAGTGTGTGTGAGACCAAACGTTGGTCCAGCTTACGTGTTAAAAAAGATAACTCTACCTCACCCGTTAATAAAAGACAAGCGGTTTTTACTATAGAACAAGACTAAGGATATAGATAATTATAGATTTAATCATTTAAAGTAAACGAAGCACTCATTTATTGTCCTAACATTCATTAAGCATATTCAACTATTGTTTCACCTAATATGTATCACTAACCCCTTCAATTATTGTAGCGCCTCATTTCACAGCATCCCTCAGGCTCCCTCGGGAGTATGTTCGATACATTATCGAACAGCTCAGCAATTTGGTTCAAGTAGGTCGCACGCGCCGGCGAATGACGTCGACCGGACGGCTCGCTTGAGTCAGTGCACCTTTAGCCAGCAAGCCCATCGCACTCATTAAAATCATCATAACTTAAATAAGTATCGTGACAATATACACCCTTAAAGCTATCTTATCTATCATTTTACATCCTAAGCAGCAGCACCCGGTACGATCCCGTACAACAAGATTCTGAGAATACTTTGTTATTGAGAATTTTTTCTTCAAAGTTTTTATATCGATAGACTTTAAAAATACAGAGCTAGTGTAATGTAGGTCGAGTCGAGGCACAATTAGATTAGTATCGCGTTAGTGAGCGGTAGTGGGACGAGTTTACCACTCCTTGTGGGACAAATTGATTCTATCACGTCGAGAGATTGACGTTGTAGCTTTGATGTGTGGCTTGAGGTAGACGCGACAGCGGATTTATATCTAACTAGCGACCCGCCCCGGCTTCGCACGGCTATATTATGCATGTATTATACATATAAACCTTCCTCTTGAATCACTCTATATCTATTTAAAAAACCGCATCAAAATCCGTTGCGTGGTTTTAAAGATCTAAGCGTACATAGGGTTATAGGGACAGAGAAAGCGACTTTGTTTTATACTATGTAGTGATGACGATATAAAATAAGACTTTTAAAACTATGTAGGAATTAATGGGAATAATTGTTTCATTAATTCCATTCTAGAGCTCCTTTGGATCTGAAAAAAAATTACTTGTTCCCTTAATGGAACTGTTCAGTGGAAATAGTGAGAACATATCACACGGACTTAAGAAAATCACAAAAGTTTTTAGACATTACAATAAAGAAAAAAACCCCATGAGTTTCTTGTGCCTTCTTCTCATTGGTGGGCGCGTTACGAAGGCACACATCCTAACTTAATTTTGCTTCAAAGTGATGTACGTAATGCACTGCATGACTCCTATTGATTAAAAAAAAATGATTTTGATTTTGACATTTTTGAGGTTAAGTAGTTAATATGAATTAAAAAATCATAATTTTATCAAAGTAGATTTTAAAAATTATTTCATAATGTCACTTAGTCGGGCGGAACTCAATAAGTTTAGGGACGTTTGCTACCAACGGACAAACACCAGACTCCGGAATCTAATTATCCTTGTTTTTCCCTTACTTGTTTGTTTGCAATATTAAATAAAACATCAAATAAAGCGTAGCTATAGGTAGGTACCTAAGTATTATATATAATTGTACGTTATATTTATGTTGAAACAGTACAATTAGAACGGTTCGTTAATTTATTCCTCGATACAATATACAGGGTTATTGGAAATTAATTGACACGGCGTTAAGGGCTTCTTCTGTGCACCTTAACAAACAACTTTTGTTCTACGACTTTTGGAAATTCGAACATTTTTTTGAAAATTTTGAGGTTAGGTTTACCTGAAAATCAGCTGTTCCTTACACGGAGAGGTCAGTAACCTTAAAATTTTACTTATTTTTTAAGTTTCATCTACTGTTCTTGGTGTGAATGACCTTTGTTTTAAAAAATCAGCTATTTTTCGAATTTACATAACCTCAAAATTTTCATTTTTTTTTCGAATTTCCAAAAGTCGTAGAACAAAAGTTGATCGTTAAGGTGCACAGAAGAAGCCCTTAACGCCGTGTCAATTAATTTCCAATAACCCTGTATTTACATAAGGAAACACAAAGCTTTTACGTAAATTACTTACTTCTTCACTAACTTTCACCCGGAACTTGGTCCGCTTAGGGCGAATATTTATTTATTTATTTATATCCCGATTCCGTTTATACAGGGTTATTGGTAATTATACTAGCCAGCCGTTGAGGGATATTTCTGTGCACCTTAACAAACAACTTTTGTTCTACGACTTTTGGAAATTCGAAAAAAAAATTGAGGTTATGTAAATTCGAAAAACAGGTGATTTTTCAAAACAAAGGTCATTCACACTAAGAACAGTAGATAAAACTTGAAAAATATGTAAAGTTTTAAGGTTAATGACCTCTCCGTGTAAGGAACAGCTGATTTTCAGGTAAACCTAACCTCAAAATTTTCAAAAAAATGTTCGTATTTCCAAAAGTCGTAGAACAAAAGTTGTTTGTTTAGGTGCACAGAAGTAGCCCTCAACGGCTTGCTAGTATAATTTCCAACAGTCGTAGGATTTTAAATTTTATATTTATTCAATACTAGCTGCGGTCCGCGGTTTCACTTGCCCCTAAGTCCCGATCCTGTGAGAATATCGGGATAAGAAATAGCCTATGTGTTAATCCAAGTCTCCAGCTATCTACACACCGAGTTTCATCGCAATCGGTCCAGTGGTTAAAGCATACACACACACAAACACACACAAACTTTCACATTTATAATATTAGTAGGATTTATAGATATTTGTTATGTTCCCTTTACGACTCAAAAGACGTGTTATTTATACTCGTATTTATGTCTAATCTCGTGTAAATGTCTTTCAAATCGATCAGAAGAATGGATCACTTAGAAAAACCAAAGAATAAATGTAACGCGATTAATGACGTCATAAATGTAACGACATGAATATGCCCAACCAAACCCTCAAGGTATAGTCCCACAAGGGTCAATTCTAGGTCCCTTTCTCTTTACGATCTTAATAAATGATATTCATTCATGATAAGATGGCTTTATTTTAGGCTATAAATACAAAATAACCGTAATCCCTAGACTGAAAGCAGAAGCTCAATTGGACGTAGTTTAGCTGAAACGACTCAAACCACATTGTGGTCCAAAATGACTTATATACGCCAAAGAGGTCCTAACGGTTGGTTCTTTCACTCAGCAAAAAATATCTTTGGTACTATAAAGATAAGGATGGTTTTTGAATAATGAGAACCAAACCACACAATGACGGGTAATTTTATACAAACCACTGTAATAACACAGACCGCTTGGATCGTTTTTGATAAATTCAATTTGAAAGATATATATTTAATATTTAATAAACAGAATTGTCCTAAACCACTTGAATCCTTTCTGTTAAATTCTCTTCATAAAAACAAGTTTATTTTTATATTCAACTAAAACGACTCAAACTGTGTAAGTCATTTCTGATAAATCGATTTACAAAGAAACAAGCCGATTTTTTATTTAACTAAAACAACTCAAACTGCTTGAGTCATTTTTGATAAATTGATTTACAAAGAAACAAAGCGATTTTATATTTAATTAAATCTACTCAAACTGCTTGAGTTATTTCTGATAAATTGATTTACAAAGAAACAACAAAGTGATTTTGCATTCAGATGAAATGACCAGCTCTTCAACGTTTGCGTCGATACTACTTCCCATGCATCACACCAGGCACGATCCGACCCCCTGCGCTCCCCGACCGGCTTCACCCTCCAACCACACGCCACAGTGGCCGGCGTCATCAGAGCCAGCATGCATGCCACCATTACACAGCCATAGTTGGCGTTTGCAGAAACAACACTAGCAGGGATGCGCGGCAATTCAAAGGTTCCATCCGCCCTGGCTCGCGATAGTTCGTCACTCATCTGCTGTCGTCGATCCCGTGCTCGCTTTAAACGCTCCTCCCCTTCTCTCTCCAATCCCAATCCTTCACCAGCCGATGCGCAGCCCCCTACATCCCGGGTGTCCCTTCCCAAATATTTGCAGCGCAAGTCAAAATTTTAACAGAACATTCCCCTCAAGGTCCCAAACGAAACCGGCCTCCCGGACTCGCCGCACACAATCCTGGCTTCCTCCAGACAAACTTCGCAAATCTTTTGCACAGTCACTCCCACCTCTAGACACTGACAATCACCATTGCTCCCTCTCCCGCAATGGGACTCGCATTTAGGCAGAGAGTCCACTACTTTCTCAATAAACTCCACATTCCCTTCTTTTTGCTCATTTCAGCCACACTGCTGTACACCTCCTCGGTCCCTAAAACTCCGATTAGATCGCCTCTCTTGCAAACCCACGTCAACCCTTTTAGATGCAAACGAAAACCATGCAAAAACATATCCCTACAAACCTCTACACTGCCCACAAAATACCTTCCTCTGTAGGTTCCAGGTTTCTATCCTCCCGTTTTACTGTTTGCAACTGTGCACGATCTTGCCATTGGTTCCTTCCTCACACCGTTTACAACAAACAACAACTGCGATTCATATGACCTCAACTCCATGCATTCCCCGAACTCACCTCCTCTCTGCTCCTGCGGAACCTTGACAAAACATTGCTTAGCACAAGCACAAGCGCAGTCTTGAAACACTTTCGACTCAACTTGTTTGGTTGTTGTATCTTGATCCTGAACTAAATTAGAGATATCGTCAACAGTTTCTTCATTTGATGAAGAAAATGTTGACGATATCTCCAATCCAGTTCAGGATCAAGATTCAGTTAGGCAGGACTTAGAAACAGCAAAGAACAGTCAGAAGGGAAGTGCGAAAAGCGGTCGTAAAAGAAAATATCCTAATCATACCCTGGCCTAGAAAAAACAACGATAATATAAAATTTACCAAACAACACAAAAACCAAATAAGTTGAATCGAAAGCACCTCAAAACCACGCTTGTACTCGTACCAAACAATCAAGTCAAGGCTCCTCAAGAACAAAGAAGAAATGAGCTCAAAAAATACATAGAATTGGGGTCAAATGAATCGCAGTTGCCATCCATTACAAACAATGTGAAAGATGAACCAAAAGCAAGATCACACACAGCCACAAACAACAAAACAGGAAAAAAGAAACCTAGAACCTACAGAAGAAAACACTTTATAAGCGGTGTAAAAGTTTGCAAGGATATGCTCCAACATAATGTTCAAATATCGTCTAAAAAAGTTGACGTGAGTTTGCAAAAAAAGCGATCCAATCAGAGTTCCAAAGACCAAAGAGGTATACAACAGGGTGGCCGGAATAAAACACCAAAAGAAGATATGGAGTCCATCAAAAAAGCAACAAACTCTCTACCCAAATACGAATCCCATCACAGGAGAGGGAACAATAGTGACCGTCAGCATCCAAAAGTGGGGATGACTGTTCAAAAAACCTACGAAATCCATCTAGATGAAACCAAAACTGTACACGGCGAATCCAAGAAGCCGGCCTCGCCCGTAACCCCAAAAAGAATACTCTATAAAAACCTTAACCCGTGCTGCAAAACTTAAGAAAAAGACACCCGCAACAAATGTAACACTCTCACCCAAAATACAAAAAACTACGCATCGGGTGATGATAAGCTGAAATTGGAGAAAGAAAAGGAAGAACGACGACCTATCACGAGCCAAAACGGGTAAAACCCTTGAACCGCCGCGCATCTCCACTAATACTGCTTTTCACAAACGCCAACCACGGCCACACAATGGCGACACACATGCCGGCTCTAATGACACCGGCCACTGCAACACTAACATGGTTGGAGGGTGAAGCCGGTCGAGGAGCACAAGAGGTCGGATCGCGCCCGGCACGATACACAAAAAATAATATCGACTCAAACGTTGAAGAGCTGGTACTATGGAGTGACTTTTGAGGTCGAACAGGAGCTGGACATTGATTACGATGAACAAGAAGTTGACTAAAATATTGTACTTTCTAATTAAACAGCTTTTTTTGCAAAATAATACATAATTTTTATTTAAATATCAGTTTTTTCAAATTTTTTTGTTCATTAAGTCCTTTTTGAGAAATTTAAAGAAACACTCCGTAATGTTAAAACCAATTTAGCAAAAACGACTCAAACCTACATTTTACCAAATAACTAGTAAATACGTCAGTCTTTGTAACACAAATTGACCCAAAAATATTGGTATATATGCCTACTATATGTGACATAAATTTCAAAATATTCCGAATGTAACTTCATTACAGAATTATCATCTGAACTTCAAACCTCAATAAGTCAAAAGTGACTTTTTGTGGATTGAGCCGTTTCAGCTAAACTACGTCCAATTGTTATGTATGTAAATACCAACTACAACGAGTAAGTAAAACCAATACATAATGAAACAAATTAACCACAGAGTAAATAATAAAATAACAAGACATCAACTGAACTAAACAAATATTTATTCCAAACTGTTTGCATTTCAAACTACTTCGATATTATGTTCTTTAAATACACTCGCGAGCAAACTATTTGAAACACGCTCATCCAAGAGCATGTGCAAAAACAATTTAATAGACAAGCTTAAATTGATAATCACGCTTATAATTCGAATTCAGCAATATAAAATTAATCCCAAATATTATGTAGCCAATATGTTACGCTCAAGGATTCAATGTATTTTTGTACAAATTTTCATTAAAATTGGTCCAGTTGTTTCCGAGCTTATTCGTTACAAACAAACAAAAAAAAAACAGCGCACTCCGGGAGTGCAGGCAGAAGTGAAAACTGTATAGACACATAGTCGTACGACATTTGTCGTCCGACAAATAGTCGTCCGACATTTGTCGTCCAACAAATAGTCGTCCGACATTTGTCGTCCATCAATAGTCGTCCGTTAAAAAATACCATATGTACGTCTTAATACACTCACAGCCAAATTAAAAAAAAAACTGTATATCTGTGTAAAATCTCATCTGTCGCGAGAACGGCTGAAAATGCTCACCCACAAAAGTGCCCAACGCGCCATAAGAAGTTTTCACTTCAAAAACCTCTCTAGTATACTACTAACTAGTGTATAATGCATGTATAATGCTTGCTATATCTCAGACCTCTGTGAACATGATCATAAACAAAAAATAAGAACCCCATGACTTTTTGTCTTCTTCTCATTGGTGGACACACATTTATACTTAGTGTTTAGGGTTCCGCACCTCAAGAGGTAAAAACAGTAACCCTTATAAGATTACTATCTTCTGTCCGTGTGTCACCGCCTATTTGACGACCCACAATGATTACCATGCCGGACTGCCAAACACAGGGTTGCGGGTTCGATTCCCGCCACAGACAAGTATTTATGCTTAGATATTTGTCTGTGGTCTGGTTGTTTCTATGTATTATAAGTATATATTTACAAAAGAAAAGTATATAAGTAGTATATCCGTTGTCTAGCACCCATAACACAAGTCTAGTTACTTAGCTTGGGGCTAGATGGCGATGTGTGGAATGTCCTGCAATATTTATTTATTTTTGAGACGATCAGTGGGTATAAATATTTATTTGTTTTTCGTTGAAAACCGATCACGTTAGATTAGATTAGATTTAGATTTATCTATTTTACTTTAATTATAACGTTTTACAAAAACATGTACAATAATTAAAGAACTAATGAAAGGGACACTCAGTCACACAGATCTCTCACAGAATCTCAAACACACTGACAATATTTCATTCCATTCATCCACAAACAGATCACATTCACTATCCTTTTCCAGGAGGTCGTTCCAAAAGTTGAGTGCACGAGGAACAGGCGACTGCCTGTGGCACGTTATCTATACTAATATTATAAAGCTGAAGAGTTTGTTTGTTTGTTTGTTTGAACGCGCTAATCTCAGGAACTGCTGGTTCGAATTGAAAAATTCTTTAGTCCATTTATCGAGGAAGGTTATAGGCTACTTTTTATCCCGATATTCCCACGGGATCGGGAGTTACGCGGGTGAAACCGCGGAGCGCAGCTATCAGTGAATACAACTTGACATGATCAGTGGGTAATTAATCTGATTACGAGTTCCGTGGATACAAACCTCGATTCAGTGTGATCTTTTCGAGTTTATCATCGAGCTAGATAACTTGCTCGGGAGTGTATCCAGACAGACTCCTGTGACTCCTGTGACTACGGTACGGTGTGGAACAATACAGAAGGTGGCACAATCAAAACTCTACCTACACTCCTCTATTATATAATGCATTAGTAATTATACTAAGTATCTAACTTTTGTCTCTTGCCTCCAAAAGACAAAATGAAAGTATCGTTGGCAAAAAATCTAATGAAAATATAAAAATAATTTTAAAAAAATCCTCGTTCGTAGTTGTAGTTTAGTGATCCCAACGTTTGTATGCTGACTGTATGCAGGTGAAACCGCGGGCCACAACTAGCCACCTACATGAATAAAACCCCCATATCAATACACAGACGAGTGGACACACAGACAGATCAATCATGGCGGCCGCCCAGGGCAAGCCGGGGTCGCCCAGCAGGGCGGATGACGTGGTTACTGCCGCCCCGCTACCCAGGGCACCTGTATCGATCACACGATGTCATTCTAATATGGAATTTCTTCAAGGATCAGAGGTTCATTTTAGATAATAGCAGTTATTTTCACACCGTTCAAAAAAAAGAGGCATTTCAAATACTTAAATAAAAATAAATAAATATTGCAGGACATTTCACACATCGCCATCTAGCCCCAAGCTAAGTAACTAGACTTGTGTTATGGGTGCTAGACAACGGATATACTACTTATATACTTTTCTTTAAATATATACTTATTATACATAGAAACAACCAGACCACAGACAAATATCTAAGCATAAATACATGTCTGAGGCGGGAATCGAACCCGCAACCCTATGTTTGGCAGTCCGGCATGGTGACCATTGTGTCAACTGGGTCGTCTTACTTTTTTTAATTAGATACTAAAAGCATCTCAGATTTAGCATTTAAGTTTTTCACTACTAAATAACTAGCAGTGCTTCGCGGTAGTATTTTAGGTATGATATTTCATACGTTTGATATTTCCACTACATTTGTACAACACTCAAGCAAATACATTAAAAATAAACCAAAATCAATAATATAAAAGCTCTGGGAGTGAAACACACTTACAGCATTTTACATTTTAAATTATTGATACTTTCAAAATATACTGCCGAGTTACTGAATTTAGATCGTATTTTTTCTTCATCGGACACGTTTGAAGTAAAAATTGTCATCTACCGATTCCGTAGCGAAATGCTTACTATTGTACTGGGCCGAATTTTTCAATTTTCATAGCACCCCATAGCTAATTGCCAAGTTAACCGACAACTAATGTTTCAAAATTACTAGTTATAGCGTCGGGTGACCAAAGGGTTGGTTCCTGCCTCGGACAATGGTTAAGCATCGCTATCCAACGAGGTAACGCAGCCAGATTTTTGGGCACACTTTCTAGGGACCATTTGGACTTTCAATTTTTATTAAACGATACTTTCGGGTTTATTGAAGTGAAAACTTCTTATACACCGTTACGAGACGCAGCTACAGTGTGTGCATATATGCATGTACATATATTTTGTAGTTGTTTAGTAAATAAGTTTAAAAATTTTTAAGTAAGTATAGGTTTTAAGTTTAAAGATTTTTTTTTTTTTTTAATCAGTTTAATTTCGTATTACTTGCCTTTTTTATCAGAAAATAAATTTCCCTTACAACGTCCATAGTAACCAATGTTTACTTTAGTCTCTGATATAGTCACCGAAGACCTTTATTTTTACCATTGCTTTATTTAACATTATTTATTACTTAGTAATTGTCTATATGGCCGACCTGAATTCATTGCTAGCCAGTCAGAATTCGTAGAATCTAGAACATTATGTACAAAACAGTGTTTCCCGCGTGCTCTAGTTTTAAAACAAATATACTACAATCTGATAGAGTTGGGCAGGTAGGTAATAGGTATGTAGTGTAGGCTTAGGTATAATTTCTAGTATACAATATACGAGGCGGGGGGACGATGATACTGAAAAAGTTCTCGACAGGGGGTTCGTTGAAAGTAAGGGATCCAAAAGGGTTCAGTCGGAAAATTGTAACTTAGCTTATACCAATTCAAAGTGTTATGTCTGATTTTAGGATTTATTTATAAATTAGAAACAGTAGTTGCTGAGATTAACGCGTTCAAACAAATAAACAAACTCTTTAGCTTTATAAATATTATTGTTACGATAGTGGACTGTAATTTTCGAGGAGCGAACGAAGTAAACTAGCCGGCTTGTGCCGGGGGAGTTGTGTGTATTTTCTAGTAGGTACTGCCGGCCGTGAGAACTAACGGTAAACCCCTGGACTGTGTGGAGCCGCCACGAAGAGCCGTGTTCTCTGCGTACAACTACAAGGGAGTCGCTGCCTACGTACAAAACGTAAAGGCTTACCAGTTACAGCTGACGGGGATGCGCTCGCTGAGCTGTGGCTAGGTCGCTTTCAGGCTTGTCGACTTACCTTCGGGCAAACCTTACCGGGTCCAGGGCACAAACTCTCGGGGCTAGGTGGCACTCTTCCCGTCTGGATCGTCGGCAGGACTCCAGGGCGTATGATAATGGCAGTGCGCGCGCGATTGTCCGGAGTTTAACGTTATAAAACTATCACTTAAGTCGCAAGTATGTTCTCTATCCAATTCGAATCGTTGCTAGAGAGTAACTGAACTATATTCTAAATTTTGAATGATGACAAGAGTCTCTGTCATCACTCCAACAATGACATAAATTAAAGTCAATGTCAGGCCAATGAACCTTGTTTTATATAACTACCCTGAAGCTATTGCTAGAGACAGCCAGTGATATGTCAACCAGTAGGTACATCTCACTGGAGACAGCCACCAAAACGGTATTCCTGGAACCGAGGAGCCGATTCCAGGAGGACGAGACGAGATTCCTCATTACAACCATATTACAGCAAAGAAGTCTGGGCTGAAAGAAATTTAGGCTGAAGATGTCAGAAACGAAGAGAGTCAGTAAGATTTTAGATCAAAATCTGAAGAAGTGTGTTCCAGGCTGGTTCCAGGACATAATTCCACATCCACATTGGTTATTAAACAGGTAACGTGTTACTTTAGGTATGTGGTAGGTATATACAATGTGTTTTAGCGAAGGGGTATTAATGCGAAAGGGGGTTGTTCTAGACGTCTAGGTGAACAGCTTTTGTTCTACGACTTTTGGAAATTCAAACATTTCGTTCGAAGTTTTTGTATGAAACAGCTGATTTTCAAGTAAAAATTCGCTCAGAATTATCGAAAAAAAAGTTCGAATTTCCAAAAGTCGTAGAACAAAAGTTGTTCACCTAGACGTCTAGAACAACCCCCTTTCGTATTAATACCCCTTCGCTGAAACACATTGTATACCTAGATGAAATCATTGAATTAAACATACTCTCGTACCTTGTTAAACAGAGAATGATGTAAACAACAAGGACTCAGGGATTTATTAAGACTTCCTTGCAAATTGTTGAGTTTAACACAATTATACGGTAGGTACCTACCGTACGTTGCTTGCTCTTGCTTCGCTCGTAGCGTAGGTATATGGGTAGAGTAGAGAGTAAACATGTAATTCGAACATTTGAAGGGAATAACGTCCTTGTTGACAGGGGGAGTGTAATCAGGATACGGCAAGTGGGGAGGGGGGCATGGGTAACACATTTTTAAGAAAGGGTAATTTGAAAATAGGCCATTACGTGCTAAGACGAATTTCACTAAGATGATATACGAGTATATCCAGGAAAAAAACATAATAGGTATTTTCAGTAAATATTTTTGACGTGATAACGTTTTATAAATTGGTGAACACCTGCAATCTCAAAAAAGTGTGACGTCACGCGTCGTTACTGGAACGCCTCATGTTATTGACAAGGTAACTATAGCAACGTTTTATCGTTGCCATGGTTACTATCAATGTTTTCTTATGACGTTATCACGTAAAATTATCGTCCGGAAACAGACTTTACAGACAACCATTTTTTTACTACGTATACTTAGCAGATGCCTACGTTAATAATAATTTAATAATTTAAGTTTATTTCAGAACAAGTCCATATAAAAATCAAACCAAGTACAATCAAATAAAAATTAATGTCATTAAATGAAATCCTAAAATTAAAATACAAATGTCATTAAATAAAATCATAAAATTAAAATACAAATGTCAAATGTCAATAAAATCATAAAATTAAAATACCAATGTCAAATGTCAATAAAATCATAAAATTAAAATACAAATGTCAAATGTCAATAAAATCATAAAATTAAAATACAAATGTCAAATGTCAATAAAATCATAAAATTAAAATACAAATGCCATTACAATCAAAAAATCCTAAAAATTATATAAATCACCTTAACCTATATTTGGGTTTGGTCCCGGAATGCTCAACATGCACCCCGGTCCAATGCTGCATTATAGGGCACCCCAGGTCCATCCTCCAAGCAAACAATTGCATGTACCTGTTGGGGCTGCCACGCACCCGGCACATCAGGGACGCAACTCGTTTGCGCATAATCGCTGCAAAACCATCTATGTGCGCATCAGCGAACATCCCTGACGCACTACAGTACGGCGGCAGCCTCATCAGCATTCTAAAGGCATTGTTATATTGAACGCACAGGGCGGCGTGAGACTTTTTCTTATACTTAACCCATAGGCTGCACGTGTAGAACGATTGACAAAATGCCCTAAAGAGCGTCGCTTTTACTGCAGCAGTACATCGTGCAAACCTACGAGCCAGCATATTAGCCCTAACTGATAGCGCTCTGCGCTCCCTCTCCATATCAACATCATCTGCGAGCGTCTCCGTGACCCAATGGCCCAAATATTTAAACTCGGATACCCTTTTGAGCACATTATTGTTTAGCAAGACAGGTGGCACAATGTCATAAGTTTTCGAGCCAGATTTAAAAACCATGAACTCGCTTTTAATTGTGTTATATTTTAAACCATGAGCCTCCGCATAACGCTCGCAGATGCCAACAAGTTTCCTAAGTGAACTGATCGACGGGCCCAGCAACACCATGTCATCTGCGTAACTGATGTTGTTCACAAAAACACCATCAATCGAACATCCGACACCAGCACTGCTGAGCTCTCCGATCAGTCGATCCATGTATAGATTGAAGAGGCTTGGCGAAGTCAACCCCCCCTGCCTCACGCCGCACTCCAACCTAAACTCGTCCGACTGAGACCCCGCCCATCTCACAACATTAGTCTGATTGCCATACCAATACTTTAATAGAGATATTTGCTCCATGGGGAGACCTGTATCATCCGCTAACTTCCGCCATAACCTGCCATACGCCACCAAGTCGAACGCCTTTGATAAATCAAGGAAACAGGCGTATACAGGCGTACCTCGATCCGTATAATACTGGACTGTATGCTTGAGATTCAGTATAGCGGACTCAGTCGACATCCCTGGTCTAAAACCGAATTGCGCATCGTGGAGATTTAAATGTTGCCGCAACCGAATATCAAGCACACCGTCCAGCACCTTGGCAATTATAGTTGCGAGTGATATTGGTCTATAATTACTCAGACTAGATGAATCCCCTGTCCTATTTTTAATAATCTGTATGCCAAATAACCAGATCTGGCCATCAGTCTGAGCTATGCTTTAATATTACCAATCAGTCATCAGTCAGTCAGCACTTGAATTTTATAGGTGTCATGTTTTGTATAATACTTATTTAATCGTTTTACGTAATACCAGTCGCACAAATCAGTACTCGTGGGGTGGGACCATTACTAGTGCTCGGCCCCGTTCTTTCAGCGTTCCTTATTACACCCCTGCAATCGGCACGTCTAACCTGCAAAGAACTCGACATATTGTGACATATCCATGTACCCCCCTCCCCCAGGGGGTAGATCCCCCGGTAATTACACCACCGGCGGCGGCACCCTACGATTATTGGATACCTTTTAAATTTGAATTGATTTATTTCAGTTAACTTTTAATGTTATATTACAAACCTTTTTCACATCGTAAGTATAAATATTGTAGGACACTGCATACGTTACAGCACCTTATAGGCCCCGAGCTAAGCAACTAGGCTTGTGTTATGGTGGCGACGCAACGAATATAATAACAGATAACCATTCTTTAAAAACGGGACACAATTACTAAAACTTCACTGTCCGTCTGTCTGTCAGCCACCAGGTCGTGAAATATTTTGTTTGAGACTGGTACTGAACCCGTAACTTACCTACTTCGTGCTTGTCCGACGCGACGCGCAGTTTTAAATTTCAACATAATACAAAACTTAATATACCTACATAATATACTGATTTAGTCTCAATTTATACCACAGAATTTCATTACGCAAAAAAAATCTCAATTCATCCCGAAAAGAGAAAATTGATATTTTATATGTGAGATAAAAATATAATGGATTTATGTATATTCAAGCCGAACCATAGATCGCAGTCGAGAGAAAAAAAATAAGAAGGTTTTGGCGGGAACGCAGTTTAATTCACTCTGAAAAAGTCCTTCCTTTTTCAGAGTTTATTCCACGCAGTTTCCGTTAAACATGGACTTTTCTCGTTGACTCCAAAATTAGCTAGGTACAAGGTAGCCACTCTTTACCTCGGACTTGACAAACTGTGACGACTTTGACTATTTTGAAACACTTAGAGTCCAATTTTTGAAAATCGGGCCATAATTTGATGCAAAATATTAGTTGATACTATATGCACAAGCCGTGCGAAGCCATAATTGATCAAAATAAGAAGCCTGGATTCAGTATGTTTACTATACTAGACAGTAGACACCTAACATCGACACTTTAGCACATGAGTAGAGAAGGACCTTTAGTGCACTAATGTCTGTAACACGACTAGGTATAGGTAGGTATTATATACCTAAAGGTATCGTGTTGTATGTGCCTACACCTAGTGCATTCAGTGGGAAAGTTGGCGCGAGTTGGTGCCGCGCTCGCTGTGTTGCCAGTTGACAGTTGGCACCAGTTCCGGTTACATGTTGCCAACATTCGTATTTTAATTGTTTATAGTTCTTTAATGTTGGCTTTGGGAGGATGTTAGGGGATTTTGTCGAACTTCCGACTCGATAAATTCTAAAAAAGTTTATAAGACAATAGAAATAAAACAATAGAAATACATAATCTGTGAAAACAATTACTGCCTAGCTATCACGGTTCGTGAGATACAGCCTGGTGACAGACAGACGGACAGCCGAGAGTAATAGGGTCTCGTTTTACCCTTTGGGTACGGAACCCTAAAATGATTATTGAAGTAAAAATGACGTTGTTTTATAAGTAATCCTCTAGCTAGACTCTAGAGATTTATTAATAGCAAGCGTGTTAAGGTTCCGCTGGTCGATCCTGTTTCCATACAAATGAATTTAGAGTGTTATCCATTTATTCTTTATGGAATTTGAAAAAACAAAAGTTAAATCTACATAACAAGTCTATATCTAGCCCATGTAGGCGACGAAATTGACAAATTATATTTATTTATATTAAATTATATTAAAATATTGAAGTACACTTCCGTTAATGTCGGCCTGTCGTCGGCGTCGGGCCCTTTGAAGTCTTCAATGGATAACCGTAATAACAGCTAGTGATGGGATAGGTATTTAGTGTTGATAGTAATTGGATGATAGAGTGTCAGTCGGTAGTTTCTGATACTCTAACCTATGTAAGTTTCAAATAGTGATTCGTACCTTACTAGGCGATTATAACTCAATTTAAAAAAAAATTAATACACATGTTAATTATTTTTTATCACAGTTGCTCATAAAGTGGATCTTAATGAACGGCTTATAAGCTCATAATCCAGCGTAAGTATTATGCACGCGTACGTTATATACACGGTGTAACATGGGGGGTAGATCATCGGTTGTTGGGGGGTAGAGGGCCTCAGTACCTATCGATTTAACCCCCATGTATGTTCAGCAATATTCACTGGTTCAAAAGTTATTTGAACTTTAGTGAAATTTTAGTCAAAATCAGATTTCACCCTGAACTTCGCAATTACAGCCAAACTATCAGGTCTGCGATTCTGCTTTTTTTTTTGTGAAACAAGTTCAATAGTGTACCTTTTTAACCCATAAACCAATCAGAGTCTAAGATTTATAAAACTCAAAATATAACCATTAAAGTAATATTTTTTTAGAACCATATAAAGATAATGTAAACATTAGGTTTTGAAAAAAAAATTACTTTAATTGTTATATTTTGAGTTTTATAAATCTTAGACTCTGATTGGTTTATGGGTTAAAAAGGTACACTATTGAACTTGTTTCACAAAAAAAAAACAGAATCGCAGACCTGATAGTTTGGCTGTAATTGCGAAATATTTTGTAATTAAGTATTTCTTTTATTCGTAACTGTATTAAGAACGCCGTACGATACACGTGTGGATATTGATCAGACCATCTCGGCTTTAGACGCGTCTATGTAATGATCAATTAACCACACTTATATCATTTAAGGCGGTTAATTGTTGTGGTAATTGTTATTGTAACATAATATTACAGGGCGCTCAGCGACCTTTTAGAGCGAGAGGGGTGCGAGGAGTGGAGCGGGGGCGGGCCAGGGCGACGTCCGTGGTCACTCCACCTCTATACTTACAGAGCGAGAGGGGTGCGAGGAGTGGAGCGGGGGCGGGCCAGGGCGACGTCCGTGGTCACTCCACCTCTATACTTACAGAGCGAGAGGGGTGCGAGGAGTGGAGCGGGGGCGGGCCAGGGCGACGTCCGTGGTCACTCCACCTCTATACTTACAGAGCGAGAGGGGTGCGAGGAGTGGAGCGGGGGCGGGCCAGGGCGACGTCCGTGGTCACTCCACCTCTATACTTACAGAGCGAGAGGGGCGCGAGGAGTGGAGCGGGGGCGGGCCAGGGCGACGTCCGTGGTCACTCCACCTCTATACTTACAGAGCGAGAGGGGTGCGAGGAGTGGAGCGGGGGCGGGCCAGGGCGACGTCCGTGGTCACTCCACCTAGAGGTGGAGTGACCACGGACGTCTCCGACCTCTCGCTCTGTAAGTATAGATACTTACAGAGCGAGAGGGGTGCGAGGAGTGGAGCGGGGGCGGGCCAGGGCGACGTCCGTGGTCACTCCACCTCTATACTTACAGAGCGAGAGGGGTGCGAGGAGTGGAGCGGGGGCGGGCCAGGGCGACGTCCGTGGTCACTCCACCTCTATACTTACAGAGCGAGAGGGGTGCGAGGAGTGGAGCGGGGGCGGGCCAGGGCGACGTCCGTGGTCACTCCACCTCTATACTTACAGAGCGAGAGGGGTGCGAGGAGTGGAGCGGGGGCGGGCCAGGGCGACATCCGTGGTCACTCCACCTCTATACTTACAGAGCGAGAGGGGTGCGAGGAGTGGAGCGGGGGCGGGCCAGGGCGACGTCCGTGGTCACTCCACCTCCATAATTACAGAGCGAGAGGGGTGCAAGGAGTGGAGCGGGGGCGGGCCAGGGCGACGTCCGTGGTCACTCCACCTCCATACTTACAGAGCGAGAGGGGTGCGAGGAGTGGAGCGGGGGCGGGCCAGGGCGACGTCCGTGGTCACTCCACCTCTATACTTACAGAGCGAGAGGGGTGCGAGGAGTGGAGCGGGGGCGGGGGTCGACGCAGGCGGGCCAGGGCGCTCAGCAACCCGTCCGTGGTCACTCCACCTCGATACTTTCACATCTGAGGACAAACAAACATACATTACAAATATATTTAATGTAATTTTTCATATACAGGGTGAATTTTTTATGTGGGCCTTCAGGGCTATATCCTAAACTATGAGAGATAGCGAAAAATGCTGAAAGGAGTTGCGTGCCCGATTTTGACAAAAACTAAAACTGCATCATTAGATTTTTGAAAAAGTCATTACCCTAGCCGGGAATCAAACCTATTGATTTTGCAAAAAAATAATCATCCTATATTTTTATACCAATCGATAGTGTTGCTGATAGAGATCAATTCCTGGATACAAACATAGTATGGCAAAACAAAGGAAATGGCAGAATTTTGTAGTTTTCTGTAATTTTCATCTTTCTGTCTCTGGCAAAACAATAGTGTGAGACATAGAGGATAAGTGATATTATTCTAAATATTATAAAATAATTTCTAAATGAAGTTCTTTACATAAAATTTGTAAAAACAGTTCATATTTTTAGTGCAGCAGTTTTTTACGTCATTAGCCATACCTCCTTACTGCATTTTTTTCAGGGATGGTTGTATGAAAATTGCAGAAGATTACTAAAATGAGCTATTTCCTTTAATTTGCTAGACTATGTTTGTTTCCAGGAATTGATCTCTATTAGCAACACTATCGATTAGTACAAAAATATAGGATGATTATTATTTTGCAAAACGAACAGGTTCGATTCCCGGCTAGGGTAATGACTTTTTCAAAAATCTAATTATGCAGTTTTAGGTTTTGTCAAAATCGGGCACGCAACTCCTTTCAGCATTTTTCGCTATCTCTTATGGTTTAGAATATAGCCCTGAAGGCCCACATAAAAAATTCACCCTGTATATGGCCAAAATACTATCGTTCGTGTAAAAAATACTGTCGTACCTGTCAAAAATACTGTCGTACATGTCTAAAGTACTGTCATAATATTCAAAATATTCCCGTTTAAGTTAAAAGTGACGTCATTAAACTGTCATATTTGTTAAAAATCCTATCAATAATATTAAAAAATACTGATGCTTAGTAAGTATGTCATAAATTCTATCCATCGTCATTGCTGACAAAAGCACAGCCATAACTTCAGTCTGTTACCGAACGAACGAAGAAAATATATTGCATTGTGCGAGCTTCGTACAGTCGTACCATATACATACATACAAGTTAAGCGAACGCAATTCGACTATATAGTCGACCGAGCAAGCGAGCCAAAGAGCCAAGCGTAGTAAATCCTTACGTAATGAAAGTGTAGCTTAATCCGTAGATGACACCTTGAATTCCAGACTACTACTACTTAAACTAAGCCAAACAAAAAATGAAAAAAAATTATCGAGGGCTTTGAGCGCGGCAACCGAATCAAGAAATTCCGTAAATTAAATAAATTCCGTGTAGCCGACCGATATATTACTAACTTTACAACAAATATCCGAAGCAAGTTGGTTCAGTTTAGTAAAATATATAATCAAGATCTACCCGCAATCTACTCTAGTCTCGTGAAAATGATGCTGCAACAACATCGAAATATGGCAAAGGCAAAGGTCCCTTTTTGAATAACTTCAGTAAAACTATAAAATACTAACTTCGTACGGCGGTTTTACACGCATTAATGTCTCTTTAAAAGTGATATCGATTCCCTACAAATAGGAATACATAGAAAATAATTAGGTACTACAAATTAATATTGATTACTAGCTGCGCCCCGCGGTTTCACCCGCGTAAGTCCGATCTTTAAATTCTCACCGTTTAAACCTTCCCTGGACTACAACAAACATTTCAAAACCGAAATCATCTAAATCGGTTCAGCCGTTCTCGAGTTTTAGCGAGACTAAGGAACAGCAATTGATTTTTACATATTTAGATTAGGTTATATAGCTCGCAGAACTGACAACCGCTGGGAAGTAAAGGTTCTCGAGTGGCGGCCGCGATGCAACGCGAAACGGAGTGTTGGGAGACCAGCTGCCCGGTGGACCGACGACATTGTGGGTGTCGCGGGTAGTCGGTGGATGGAGGCGGCTCAGAAGGCCAATTCTCGTAAATAAAATTGTTCAAATTACATTTCAATTCGTTCAGAAATTATACCTTCAAAGTAGCTCAATATACCCTCAAAGTTAGCTTGTTGTAAAAAAAAACTGACTTTAAGTGTATCTTTTGCAATCGAAATGCAATCGGGATGATATTGAAATGTAATACAATGTTATTTACGATAATTGGTCTTCAGGACCGCTGTTTGTTTGTGGCGTCGTATGGGGGAGGCCTACGTCCAGCATTGGACGTGTATGGGCTGATATGATGATGATGATGATTAATTACTACAAACTTAACCCGACCTTTTCACCTGATTTTCGAATTTAGCGTAATCTCAAACTTTTCAAAAAAATGATCGAATTCCCTTAATCTTAATTATATGTCTGTGAACAAAAGTTGTTTGTTTAGGTCCACAGAAGTGATCCTCAACTGCTTGCTTATATGATTACAATAAACCTGTATAGTTAGATAGGTATATAGAACAGGTATGTAAATGTATGACGTTAATTAAAGTATCCAGTAAGTAAGTACTTTGTAATAACGTCGCGCCACGGAACACGATCTGCACTTAAAGGAATATTTACTGGCCGGATGGCCGCCATGACGACATAAACGCAACTCTGTCTTATAAATAGAAACAATCTTTAAACATCGGCCAAAAATTTTTCATTTACAAAAACCAAATAACGGATATCAGGTCATAATTACATATTTATGACGTCGTAGATGTAACGGACATAAAGGAAAGGGAATGTAGCTAATCCAACCACATTGTTGGACTAGCTACATCCGTCGACTTGACGTATGATGAGAGTTGAAACGTTTCACAAATAGAGGCTGTCCGTCCGACCTGATATAGGTCGGCATGAAATGGTAGTTGCAATAATGTATCTATCTATCTATACAGTCCAGCCTCCAGTCTACTCACACATACTAACAGTACTATGAAGCTCACACCTATCGATAGAGGGCGTCAAGACGAACAAATAATGCCCGAACAACAAACCTCTAACTAAAGTTTCTCGGGAACAGGATATTGAATAAAACTTTAGCTACTTGTGAGCTAGGGTCAATTTCACTTTTAGATAGCGCCTTCTGTCATGCACCTACTCGATGTGGTAGTAGACTTATGGCCATCGACTGTACACTGTTCGTACTCGGTAGGTACAGTATGGGTCATAAGTAAATAATCAGCTTGCTACAATAATTCTAGCAACAAGTATTGGACTTACGACCTTCTTCTAATAAACGTTCCACTCAAACATAAATACTTGTAGTGTGATTATTCTTTTCAACATATTAGCTAACCTATGTCTTTAGTTGTGTGAGTGGTATAAGCCGCCACCCGCAACACCAACCGACGTGGGTTCGATCCACAGGTTACGTTGTTATAATGTTCAAATAATGCTGCACAGGATTGTAAACGTTACGGTGGGCAGAGACTTTTGACCGTTGATTGTACGTAATAAACAGACGGTAGAACCTTGCGTTTGTAAGAGTATACCGGCGAGTATACCGGCGCGGGCGCGTCCCTTCCGGTGCCGCTTGCCTGTATCACCGGTTCTACCGGTACGTCTACAGCCCGCCTAATGACGGTACTACGGACGCCGCGTCGGAGGACGGATGGGACCGAAGCGATACTACTCAATGTTGCCAACTAACGTGCCCTACGTTTTAAAGTAATAAGATTGGAGCATTGATTGACTCATTGTAACAAAATATAATATTTGCCGAAAAGCACTAAAAATACTGAAAATGAAATGGTATGAGTTGATAAATGAAACCGTAGTACCTACACCCATATTATTAAATATTTTTGAAGTGAAAACTTCTTATGGCGCGTTGGGCACTTTTGTGGGTGAGCATTTTCAGCCGTTCTCGCGACAGACGACAGATTTTCTCGCGACAGATGAGATTTTACACAGATATACAGTTTTTTAATTTGGCTGTGAGTGTATTAAGACGTACATATGGTATTTTTTAACGGACGACTATTGACGGACGACAAATGTCGGACGACTATTGACGGACGACAAATGTCGGACGACTATTTGTCGGACGACTATTGACGGACGACAAATGTCGGACGACAAATATCGGACGACTATTTGTTGGACGACAAATGTCGGACGACTATTTGTCGGACGACAAATACTTAGTCGTCCGACTATTATTTTTTTTTCATCTAAATCTCTTTTTGCGTATGTTCTCGCGACATAATGAGATTTTACACAGATATACAGTTTTCACTTCTGCCTGCACTCCCGGAGTGCGCTGTTTTTTTTTAAATTACTATTACTATAATAATTAAAATGACACCTTGAAGTGACTTTTGAATAGTTTTAAAGCCCAACAAAAGTTTGAGTAGTTGTACGACTATCATTATGTTCTAAAGCACGTTTCACAAAATAATGTTTAGATTTCTATTTAGTTTTTTACGAATGGCTACATTTTGCATTTGTCAGTCAAGTAGATCGAAACGTCCTTAATTGAGAAGACTTTTGGAATAAACTGATACCTATTTATTGCTTAGATGCCGTTCATTGATTTTTTTAGGATGAATTATTGATATATATTTTGTTGTGGTATGAATTCCCTTGGTTTGATAAAACCAGCCAAGTATTGAGTCACATTGAGGTCAGAATGACTCGCTTGATTCTGACCCGACGCCCGGTGTTCTGACCTAAATATTCTACTTGGTTGCTCGATTACTGTAGCTCTATTGACGGTTTATATATATTACGGTGGATAATAAAAGCTTTCAAGTAAATGGCTTGGGTCTAATTATTTAAGGAAATACTTAGACTAGTAACATTATGGAAGGAAAAATGTGGAGTTGGAAGAGCTTGTGGCTGAGCCTAATATCATCGGCGAGACCAAATCGGCCCGACTTCGCTGGCTTGGCCACATCGAGAGAATGGAGGAGGATCGAGCGGTCAAAAGAGCATATCTAGGACGACCTCAGGGGAGGCGGCCAGTTGGCAGACCTAGGTATCGCTGGATAGACCAAGTCCAACAAGACCTACAAGCCCTTCATGCAGCCGATTGGCAACAAGTGGCGCAGAATAGGGAGCAATGGCGGCTTTTGGTGTCGGAGGCCAAGATCCACTTCGGGTCGCTGAGCCAGCGTAAGTAAGTAACATTATTTCAAAACCAAGAAGGTGTACCTAAGTTATTTTAGACGACCCGGTTGGCACAATGGTCACCATGCCGGACTGCCAAACACAGGGTTGCGGGTTCGATTCTCGCCTCAGACAAGTATTTATGCTTAGATATTTGTCTGTGGTCTGGTTGTTTCTATGTATTATAATTATATATTTACAAAAGAAAAGTATTTATGTAGTAAGTATATCCGTTGTCTAGCACCCATAACACAGGTCTAGTTACTTAGCTTGGGACTAGATGGCGATGTGTAAAATGTCCTGCAATAGGTATTTATTTATTTATTTATTTTGTAATGTTTCTTTTGCGGTGTATTAATTTCATTCCGTGCGGTTTTATTTCATTAATTTGGTCCTTTCCTACTATAATCCGTACAAGCTTGCGTTTGACCTCATCTCTTCTGACTACTTAGGTACCTATACCTAATACACCTACTGTGTTGGTGTAACATCTATTCTTTAAGTCAACATTTAAGAGCCCTCCTCAATCCTTGTACTTACTAAAACATTAAAAAATATTTTCTGAATGAAAATAATAAAAAATACATTTAATTTCAGGTTCGGAAAGATTACATATACCTTATTTTATTTAAAAATTAGCGACCCGCCCCGGCTTCGCACGGCTATATTATGCATGTTTTATACATATAAACATTCCTCTTGAATCACTCTATCTATTAAAAAACCGCATCAAAATCCGTTGCGTAGTTTTAAAGATTTAAGCATACATAGTAGTGTAGTGATAGTGAAGTGAAGTGATTAAAGAAAAGGTAAACGCTGGAGTTGTACCGTCACATTTAAATTCTCCCAAACTCTGGGTAAAGTAAGTTAATTTTTCGAAATTATATTTTTATTCTTATTTTTAGGTTATTATTTTAATTTGTTGTTTCTCTAACATGCCCGGACCTAGTAGGTACGTTAGAGAAATAACAAAATTTTCATAAACACTGTAGGTATAGTATAGAGTATAGGTACCTACTATAGAAAACTAAACTTATCTAAAACTTATCGACGACTTAACCTTTTACAATCACACATACAATTAAAATGTAAAAACACAGTTAAAATATCAATAAGATCACGTTTCTAAACAAAATGGTTTAGTTGTCAAGTTAATGAACCTGAGATAAAAATTTTGTAAACAACATAATATTGGAACTGGCATTAATTAACACGTAAACTATTAATTATGGAGTACTTAAACAATGTTGTCGCCTCAACAGGATCAAACATGGCAGGACACTGTCGATGCAAAATCTTTCGACATAAAATGGGGGTGGTCAAATACCACGCGACAATACTTGCAAACAACAATATTTTTTCATAAAATTAATTGTAAATTTTAGGCTCAAATTTTATTTTTTTCATATTGCTTTTTAACCGACTTTAAAAAAAGGAGGAGGTTCTCAATTCGGTTGTATGTATGTTTTTTTTTAATTCATATGCACCTTAAAAAGACGAGTATTATTTTCTTATTGTGTATTACCTAATTATCTTGCTTTTATTAATGGCCTATGGCGCTATTGAAGAAGCAATGAAATAAAACACAATACAAATTGATTCGGTATTTCCATGACGGCGATGAGACCGCGATGAATAACTTTAAATTTAATTACAACCTACGTCACCTGCTACTCGCTTGCAATACAAGACTTCACTAACGGGCTAAAACTAGCTTTATTTTGTACAATAAACAACAGTGTAAGATTGTCCGTAGCCGCGCGCGGACGTATAGGACGACCTCGGGAACACTTGCCGGCCACTCGCTTCGATGTAAACAAAACAATGTTTTTAAAAATGAAAGTTTTAGCTTTTTTTATTCTGCCAGTGCTTTCTAGTGCTCAATCCGGTCATAGACAAGACAGAGTGTACTTACACGTGAATAAACAAGTGCCTTATGGGGTCCAACCGAGCCTAGATTATATTGAAAGTGATAGTTTGATTACTCGAGGATCGGTCGACGAACGCGGAGCCCAGTTTAATACTTATCCTGTTAATAATAGAAATAGTTTTAGTAATCAAAGGATTATTAATAGTAATCCCAGTGGAATTCAATCTAGAACGGACGACAATCCACGTCCTGTAAGTCGAACCAAACCGGACGAACGTTCGGTCAATGATGAGAGAGAAGATCGTACCGATGAAGATGTTAGTATTGAAGAAGACAAACGCACAATAGGGACTAATAGAAGAACAAATCATGGGAATGATAAAGTAGAACCTAACACAGGGACAAACCAAAGGAATCCTAATACAGAAACTAATCAAAGGAGTTCCGACACAGGAACAAACCAAGGAAGTTCTAACAAAAGAACAAATCAAGGAAGTTCTAACACAAGAACGAGTCAAAGCAACAATCGTGACCAGCAATCCAGGCGAACGATTAACGACAATCCAGATCAACACAACATCGTCTTCATAGACACTGAACTAGACCCTTACACCAACAAACCAAACACTATCACTAAAACAACAGAAGACAATGAAATATCGGAGGAAGATATCACAAGAAAGACGACCACAACCGTCATGCCATCAGTGGACGACAGGGCAGCCTTCGCTGGGGACAAGTGTCCCGAAGGAAGGGTCCGGTTTAACGGGAGATGTGTAGAGATTGACGGTGATAGATAGACATAATATCTAAAGTGGGAATATTGTGAAAATAGACTAACTTCAGTCGAGATGGACTGTAATAGAAGTGCATCGAGGTACGAGATGGGCGCAGTTGACAATTTTTAAGCAACTTTTGGATAATAAGAACAGTATTTCTTTTGTATATTGTTTGATATACCTACCAGAATGATTGTATGTATTTTAATACGGTTATTACTCGGACATTTTCAAATGTTATTACCTATGTTGATATTTTTCTTTTAGTTGTTTATGATTTTAGCACTGTATTTTGGTAGTACATACATACATTATTAGTAAATTATATGTTTTTTACTATGTTTTTGTTAGGTTCAGTGAAGCAATCACTAATATTCATCTACACATACTTACCTATACCTACCTACACTAATATTATAAAGAGGAAAGATTTCTTGTTTGTTTTATAAGTTTGTAACGAATAGGGTCCAAAACTACTGGACTGATTTTGGTGAAACTAGGTATGATGATACATTGATTCATTGGGAGTGTCATAGAGTACTTTTTATCCCGATATTCCCACGGCATCGGGACTAACGCGGGTGAAACCGCAGAACAATGCTAGTGTTTAGATAATGTAGTCATCTTAAATAAAACTGGATATCATTTAGGAAACGATTAAGTATATAGTTTACTAGCGACCCGCCCCGGCTTCGCACGGCTATATTATGCATGTATTATACATATAAACCTTCCTCTTGAATCACTCTATCTATTAAAAAAACCGCATCAAAATCCGTTGCGTAGTTTTAAAGATCTAAGCATACAAAGGGATATAGGGACATAGGGACGGCGAAAAGTGACTTTATTTTATACAATGTAGTGATGATAGTGATTATGTGACCGAGTAACGACAAAGCAACCGAAATGACAAGTATTTAGATCTCTAGTATTAATCTTTAAGTCGGTATGTGTCTCCAAGGTCTTATTACCTCATCATTTCAAGTAAATCGCAATCATTTAAGAACTTAAATATTTTTCCACTAACATAACGCGTGTATACTAGTTTTTTTAGGTGATAAAAATATCAAAACAATAGTGTATTCACCTAATTGAGTAAGTTGAACATTTGTTGTACTATTTATATATTATAACAGGTTGTTATAGGTAGGTAAGTAGCTATAGTTTAACCTTTAGTTGTTTGTTACTCTATTAATCAGTGGCCTTCAGCTTTATTTTTGTATTTACAATTATGTGATGAGATGTCCGCTCACTACACTACAGCTAGCACGGTGGTGGTGTCATCCCGGCGCGGAGGTATGCGGCATCTGCTTACATACTTTGTCTTTATACCTCGTTTTCAAGACCAATGTGTTTTGACGAGGGTAACGTTATACGAAAGGGGGTTGTTCTATATACGTCTTGGCAACCACTTTTGTTCTTCAACTTTTTTTTTAATTTTGATGTTATGTTTTGTGGAAAATCAGTTAATGGAAATGTTTAGAATAGTAGTCCAAAAAAGAAATAGAACCTCAAGGTCAATGACCTCTTAATCCAAAAAACAGCTGTGAGTGGGTAAACATAAATATTTTTGATATATTTGGAACAGGTACTAAAGTATTTTATTTTGAAAATCAATTTAATATGCATAAATTACTGTACGATCACTGAGGAGGTAAAAGTTTAGATATTTACATGATAGATACATATGAGATAGACAGATAGATAAACGTGGATGTTTACAATGAATAATCTCCAGAAATACTAAACTGATTTTAATAAAACTTGGTATGAAGATACATTGAATCCTTAGGAGTTACATACGTTACTTTATATCCTGATTTTCCTACGGGATCGGTACATACGCGGGTAAAACTGCCTGACTATTGCTGAAAATTAAAATATTTTTTTACACAGTAGGTATAGTATAATAGTCCAGGAGCCAGGTACATTTTCGGTCAATTATTTCTTCTCGAGCGAAACTTCGTAAAATGCATAAGGGACTTATACATACTATGAATACTCGCGACTATGACCTACTGAAACTTATCAGCTGACGGCTTTTCCACTGAGATACAGCAAGCTGACATTAATTTTCATTCATAGTAGCATATAAACGATCACCAGGTAAATTTTTAGTTGAGATGAAATCGTTGAGAAAAAAACATTGAAAATATTAATTTTTTTTCATGTTCAAGGAGACAGCTGACGTATAATCCACCGTGTTATGGTCAGCTGACTATGTTTTTCTTTCAAAATACTACTTATACTATACTCTGATAAATTTTCAAATGAGAGGAAATGACTGAAAAAACTTTTGTTTTCTCCATGCGTGGGAGGCTGTCACTGTCCACCCCACCCACGGAGTCGCAGCTGACGGTCGCGAGTATTCATAGTATAAAGCCGCGTTTTCACTAGGCGACATGTCGCAGATACATGTCGTTCGACATTCACGTAGTTGTCTTTGCAAAAGTTGTGGGACAATGTCCCGCGACTTATGACTTGTTCACATTTGCCAGTCGCGATCAGTATGTCGCCCGAGGAGATAGTGTTAGATAGATAGTGGAGATACACAAAGCGACACACGTTCTCACTAATCAAAGCCTGTTCGGCGACTGTCGAGGGACACGAAAGTCGCGCGTGTCGACGGCCGCAGAGCATCGACTAGCGACAAGTTGCGCGACCCGTAAATATCCCAAGCGACGTCGGGCGACATCGCGCGGGACACGTGAATTTCGTGTCGAGTGACAGAGTCGCAGAACAAATGTCGCCTAGTGAAAACGCGGCTTAAGTCTCTTATGCATTTTACGAAGTTTCGATTGGGAGGGACTTGGTCATGAAAATCTGTCACTGGCTCCTGGACTATAAGTGAGTGAGTCACTTAAATTACTATTGTTTGTATCTGTTGAGGAAGTAAGGTACCTGCCTTTAGGTAATTATATTAAGTGGTTACTGTAATAATCTTCCATTACGAAATCGAAATTTTATACTAAAACATACATATTATAAATAGAAGTATAGTAGTAAATACATATTTCGATTAAATTGTTTCCTGGTTTATTGCCAAATGTAGGTATTTTACGTTCAGTGCTCCTAATATATATTTTAATGATATTCGAACGTAAAACCACGAATGGCCATTTCAAGGCATTAATTTTTGATAAGCTTCAAATAGGTATAAATTAATTTTTGTTTGTTATTTATTTTACCACGAGAAGCAATGTTTGTGTAACCATTAATTTCGTCACAAGAAGCAATATAATATGGTGTGTAATGACCTTATTTATTGAATTTTCGTTCGTTGTCTGTCGGCGTGAATATCCCTATATATATAAAATTCTCGTGTCACGGGGTTCGAACTTGAACTCCTCCAAAACGGCTTGACCGATTCTCATGAAATTTTGTGAGCATATTCAGTAGGTCTGAGAATCGGCCAACATCTATTTTTTTTTGTTTTTTTTTTTTTGTAAATAGCAAAACAACGTTTGCCGGGACAGCTAGTCTTTATATATAAATTTCAAAGTCATGACGTACTGATACCTTATCAACGCACAGATCAACCCAATGGAATCTGGCTAGACACACAGATACCTGTTGTTATAACGTAGGCATCCACTACGTACAAAGTCGCGGTGCAACAGCTAGTAGTGAGATGAAATCGTCTGTAGAGGGGTCAGGGTCTTACGAAACATCGTAGTTTTTCGTAAAAATGACGCCAATTAGAAATTTAATGGCAACACATTTTATAATGTGCTGATCTATATTTATTTAAACTTTTTCGGTTATACCTATTCAATTCACTAGAAAATCTGTTGTTTCTTGAGTATAAAGGTGTATACCTATTTAATTCCGACTACTATAATAACAGCTGATTTTCCCGTAAACTACACAGGTTTGAAAAACATACCTATTCAAAAGTTGTAAATTAAAGTTGTGAAGAACAACCCCCTTTCGCATTACATTACCCTCGGTGAAACACGTTGTATAATACTAGTGTTTTGTTACTTTGTAATTTTTGCAAGAACACCGCGTGAAGTATAAGATGACTTACTACCAAAATCCCCATGATAAAATGGGATTTTTACGAATTCCCTGGAGGGGACAAAAACGCAGGGGTTGTGTAAGTTGGAACAGCTCAAGTAACAAGGTAATTATTGTGTAATCTACAGCAAGGAACCTCGCGCTCGGTTACTTACTTCATAGTTTAGTGACTTATTGTTCTATATCTGCTACTTCCTGTTGTAAATATTATAACTGTTTTACATAATTATATACTTTACACAATAATACCTTGACTTTTCCTTGTTTAGTTAGTTGCCTCAACGTTTTTACTGCATTGTCTAGTCAATCGTCTAATACCTAGACTTTATACAATGGATTTGTAGCCTATACAAGCACCGATTCAAGATTTCACTCGCGTTAGTCCCTATCCAGTAGGAATATCTGGATAAATATGAATCAATGTATCCTCAAGTTACATTAAAATCTGTCCAGTAGTTTGCGGAGCCTAATAGGAAAGATTTAAAGGAAAGATTTTCTTGTTTGTTTTTATGTTTGTAGCGAATAGGCTGCGAAACTTCTGGACTGATTTTAGATGAAACTTGCTATGAGGATACATTGATTCATTGACATAGGCCACTTTTTATACCGATATTCCCACGGGATCGGGAGTTACGCGGGTGAAACCGCGGAGCGCTGCTAGTATTTCTTAGAGTATGAAATCAATGTAGAGATTTAAGGACGAAAGACTTTTAGAATATTTTTAAATCGGTCGATAAGTAGGTGGTTCACCGAATTACTTCATTTTTATACGATTTAAAAGCATGGCATTCTGTACCAGTATATGAAAATATTTTTTTGTGTGTTCGTTACTCCTCCATGCAAAAGCTATTAAAAGAAATGTATATAATAATATTCGTTGTCCGTTGTAATATATAAGTAATAGTATCCATAACACGAGTCTAGTTACTTAGTTTGGGGCTAGATGGCGATGTCTGGAATGTCCTGCAATATTTATTTATTTATCCCGCCGAGCGACATAAGCAGGAGCTGCGTGTCACGGAGATGAAGATGTTGCGCTGGATGTGTGGAGTGACGCGACAGGATCGCGTCAGGAACTCCCGCATCCGGGGCAGCCTTCATGTCCGAGACATTGCAGATAAATTGCAAGAATTTCGCTTACGCTGGTACGGCCACGTCTTGCGAAAACCGGCCAGTTACGTGGGGAACAAATGTCTTGCCAAGGCGCCTCCGCCGGGTCGTGGCAGACTGGGTAGACCCAAGAAGTGCTGGCTTGACGTCGTAAAGGGTGATATGCGTGTAAATGGGCCTTACCAACCAGGAAGGATGCCGAAGATCGTGCGAAGTAGAGGAGTAAAAGTAGGAAAGCGGACCCCGGGCTCCCGAGAGGGATGTAACCGGGACCCCGGGCTCCCGAGAGGGATGTAACCGGGAACATCGCGAGCTATGATGATGATGATTTATTTATTTATCCCAATATGGTCCAAGAACGGGTAACGGGACTTACGCGATGAAAACACGGCGCGGAAACTAATTGTAGGTAAATTATCGGCCGATTGAAAAGACTGTCATCTAAACTCGCCTATTAGGTATACATTACGTAAGAATCCTTATTATGTGTCAAGGTTAGTTATTAACAATAATAACTAAAGATAGCCAGATATCTTTATATTTTATTTATCCGGAAAATAATAAGTTAAGGCTGGGGCTGCCGGCTGTCCCTATAGCTAAATTCCATACGAATTTGTAAAAAGTTTTTTGGAATTTTTCGTTTGGCGTTTCATCGTGGTAATACTATTACGTCATATCAGTATGACCACGGAGACATTCTTGTCCTTGTATTCGTACTGGAACATGCGTCACAGGTTGTGCGGGATTATTTTAAATCAGTTATACATTGAAATAATGTGCCAATAATGATCCAAATAGGTCCTCCAAAATGCAGGAAAATTCGTGACATTTTGCCTGAAATTCAAATTAGGGGCAATTTGGGTGATTATGTAAGTTAAAAGTTGCAATATTATGAGGTTCTCAGTTCGTCACAGGTCAGTTCGTCACAGGTCAGTTCGTCACAGGTCATGATGGCATTATTTGTAAGCCATAATTCCCTCTATCGACAGGTATGATAAATGTGTATCAAAGTGCACGTTACTATGTATGTTGTGTCAGCAGCGTCCAAACGCCTCTACATCAAATATTTAATAAATCTACATACACGTGCTACACGTGTAATTCATTTGACTACTTTATTCACAATATATTGTAAAATAAGGATATTATATATTTACAATGTTGTACCTACCTACCTAGCCTACTTGCGTCATCACCATCATATACATACCTATATAATGTATATAATATTCACTTTCTCTCAGTATATTGACCTTGGAATATTATATCTCAATAAAAAGTTGTTTAAAGTTCAAGTTTTATGAAAAACGGTTAAGGAAATATACGCGGGATTTTACCTATATTGCTTATAACTACTTGTTCTTTTCTAAATTCATTTTAATTAAATCCGACTTCAATCGTCCTATTCGAAACTCGTCCTATTCGCATTTCGGCTCATTTATATTCGCAACTCGTTCCAGTTGATTCTTGACTCTACGTATGGCTATTTAAATAGTTTCAAACAAACCTGGACCACTTGCAATAATTAAATGAGTGTTGTAACGTCATAAATCTCTACATATAATAAATTCGAAGTTTTGGAAGTAAGCGTTCTACGTCCATAATGATCTTAGCACTATAGAATTCGCTAACCTTATATAGCTCCGGTAGAAAAAAATCTTGCATGCGCGATTCAGGTTTTCTTAAATTTAGAAAATCACAAATTAGTTGATTGTTCTTTTTGTTCTGCTTAAAAATTTTGTACACTTATGTATTTTAAGAATACATAGCAATATACACATTTTTTAACTAGAAAATAAAGTAATTAATTTAATAAGATATATTTTTTAATTTCAAGTAACTAGCGCCATCTCTTCGTTTTCGCGAAACTACCATTCATCTCAGAAAATGTTGATTTTATTTGTTTACCTTTGTTTGTGCAGTCTAATTTCGGGAACTAGGAAACAGATTTTAACATAATCTTCACGAATGTGTTCAGAAAATATCAGAAGAGGTTTAGGTATTTCAAGTAGATTTATGTTACTAATTAAAATTTGATATTTCTTGGCGTAAAAAATAAACCATAATATTTTTGCATGAAAACGTACAGAACGTAGGGATGATGTCAAAATTGTCAGTTTGACATACGAAAAGAAGCATCTAGCGCCATCTCTTTTTTATTTATAATTTTATTATGGCTTCGCATTATTACTATCGTGCATATAGCCAGTGTCGCGGTCAAAGAAAATTAAATCCAATGCAGGAGCGTTTTTTGAATTTGGAACATTACAACGCTCCAGCAATTTTGTATGAACATGTGTATGAAGCTGCGTGCTGGGGTTATTAAAAACTTAAATACTCTTTGATTGGATCTCTTTTATCAAAGTACTAGCGACCCGCCCCGGCTTTGCACGGCTATATTATGCATGTATTATCTTCTTATCTATATCTATACATATAAAATCCTTTGTCCTGACTGACTGACGGATCATCGCACGGCCTAAACCGCTGATCGTAGAGACTTGAAACTTGGAGGGTGTGTTCTTTGTATGACGTAGGCATCCGATAAGAAAGAATTTTCCGAAATTCTACCCCTAAAGGGGTGAAAAAGGGGGGCAAAGTTGGACAACGTGATTCCTTAGTCCAATCTATTTCAAATTTTGCATAAACATTCTTTAACAGAATTAATGGAACACGTGTTTCGTATTTTATTGAAATTCATCCCCTAACGGGGTTAAAAAGGGGAAGAAAGTTATTTTGGGAGTGATTTGCTTCGAAGTTGATATCAATACTCTTTAGTGCTTTTGATTAGATTGGTAACATACTCATTAATCTATGATTGGTAAGACGTCACTTCAAGCTGACAGCGTTAACGTAAAACCTAAGAGGTTGAAAACTTCGAACATTGAACTGAAAAAAGGTGTCTTGCCATTTAGTACTGGGAACTTGACATAGTATTTTTTTTTTGCGCGATACGTTTGCTAATACCTGTCGATAGAGGACATTACGGCAAATGAATACGGTATTTGACCAAACGTTATGACTAAGATTTTATCAAAAGTGCGCTGTGCACAAATAATGCTTTCTAACCAAACTTCTAAACCATCTCGGAGACGGGATATTTGTTAAAACATCGAACTGTTATAGGATAGCCACTGAATCACTTAAAACTCTATATTTTTATTAGGATACGCCAAAATTACTCTCTGCGCAACTGTTCAGCCCTACCTAATAATAAAATTTTGAACAATTTGCCAAAAGTCACAGTTCCCAAAGTTAGTACCTAGATACTAATTATTAAGTAATTTAAAAGAAATATCTTTTGTTATGAATACGAAAATACCTAAACAAATGAATAGGACTTTTACACCTTTTTCATTTTTAAAATGGACAGGAAAGTGATCTTATAAGGGTTCCTTTTTTACCTTTTAAGGTACGGAACCCTAAAAACACAAAAGATGACTATGATAGATAGGTAATTACTAATTAGCACGATATGATTAAAGATTTACTCATGTGGTAATCGTAGAGTTTTGTGCATTATTGGCTCTGTGTTAGAAAGACAGAAATAGAAGAATTCATTTTTTTGGTTTTAAGACTTTAGGTACTTAGACGTATAGCCCATTTTGGATCCCATCCCAAGAGAATTGGGTGCACCCGAGGTTTTCGTGTTCCAAGTTAAAATACATCTCATTCAAAATCTATCTTCACTATACATATAAAATTCTTTGTCCTGACTGACTGACGGATCAACGCACAGCCTAAATCGTAGAAACCTGAAACTTGTAGGGTGTGTTCTTCGTATGACGTAGGCATCCGATAAGAAAGGATTTTACGAAATTAATTACCAAAAGAGTAGAAAGTTATTTTAGGCGATTTACTTCGACTCGAACTCCTTAGTGCTTTTGATTAAATTAAGTAAGTACATTTTATTTTGACACACATGTTTCAAACTCAATCTAATTTGAAATCAACAAAAAATAATCCTATTTTAACTATTTTCGACTCCTGCGCGGACGAAGTCGCGGGCAAAAGCTAGTACTTCATAACTTTGTAACGTTTGTTACTAATTCAGCCTGAAACTTAACCTATGTGGTCGACATAGGTTAAGTGGGCTTACCGTGGGGGACCCACATAACAGTTTTAAGATTTAAATCATACTACACTAAGCCAAATCTTGTTACTTTCTGAAAATAAAAGAAGGCTTAGCTTAGCAAGGCCAACTGGTAGTATTACGGTATGGGGCTGCGTGGAACCCGCGTCCATCCCTTCGCTTCAATGGTGTCCCCTCATGTATTCGGGTCAAAAATCTCCATACGCGCGCATAATTTGACAACATGATGCTTTTCAGCTGTATGACTTCATCGAGTCACTATGCGGTGGGATCACATTAAATATGTAAACTCGAATTTATATAAAAAATTATGTAAGTCGGTCAAACATAGGTACCTACTGGTGAATATAATACTTATTTCAATCTTTCATTGGAGGTTGTAGGTGACATCTCAAACAAAAGTTAGCATCGAACCGCGACCGACCGCGTTTTGTGGTCCGCTTGTACCTACCGTATACAATTGTTGCAAACTTTGTGTTTTAAATGTCACCTCCAGTGTAAATTGTACCTCAGTAAATTAAAAACATTGAAAAATATATATATATGTATATAACTTTATTTATTTATTTGAGATGTGTAACTCGTTCACATCCGTTGATCAATTGATTGTTATGCAAAGAATTTATACTATTTGGAACAGATATTCTAATATCATATCATATTTATAAATTTTAATTGAAATATCATAATACTGACAATGGTCATTTCATTTCATTTATTTGCATTCATGGCATGTAAGTTCACATACTTAATATGAGCCCTGCCAGGCATGGCTCTATTTATTATTTCATAAAAACTTTATACACAACTAGCTGCGCTCCGCGGTTTCACCCGCGTAACTCCCGATCCCGTGGGAATATCGGGATAAAAAGTAGCAAATCAAATCAAATCAAATATCTTTATTTTCTTTGGATACTTAATACTTAAAAGTATACAGGACCACATAAAAACGTCTTAAAAACTAAGTTAGGATGTGTGCCTTCGGAACGCGCCCACCAATGAGAAGAAGGCACAAGAAACTCATGGGGTTTTTTTTTTTCATGTGGTCACGCTCACAATGGTCAATATTACAGTATTTGAAAGTATTATTTGAAATGGAGCAACTAAAGTCATGTCCATGGGTTCTTATCATTAAGATAAGACGAAGTATCATAGTATGCCTTACTGCACAATCTATGCTTTATAAAAGTTTTGAACCTGTTAATGGACATGTCATATACATCTTTAGGTAATTTATTATAATAGAGCACACATGTACTATTAAACGACCTGTTTATTTTCCGGAGCCTGCTACCGGGCACGGTAAGTTCACCCTTATTTCTTAAATTGAAATTATGAATATCGCTGTTTTTACGGAAAATATCAGGATTTTTGTGAACGTAGAGCAAGTTTTCGTAGATATATTGTGAATAGAGCGTTAATATATTTATCTCTTTAAATTTTTCTCTAAGTGATTCCCTGGGGCCCATTTTGTAGATAGCTCGGACAGCTCTCTTTTGCAATATGAAAATAGCATCAATATCTGCAGCACACCCCCACAGTAGGATGCCGTACGACATGACACTGTGGAAGTAGCCGAAATAGACTAGGCGAGCAGTCTCAATGTCCGTGTATTCGCGAATTTTCTTAACGGCGTAAGCGGCAGAACTAAGTCTATTGGACAATGCTTCCACATGTGGGCCCCACTGAAGCTTAGGATCTAAAGTTATACCTAGAAAGACAGCCTTACTGACTAATTCGACTTCCTCATCATTAATTTTTACAACAGTTTTTACTTGTTTTACATTTGGAAGTGTGAACCGAATTAATTTAGTTTTGGATCCATTCAGTAATAAATTATTGGAATTGAACCAATCAACTATTCTAGAGAGAGCATTGTTCACATCGTCAACGTTGGACTGACGCCTTTTAACCTTGAACACCAAGGAGGTGTCATCTGCGAACAACACTATCCCATGGTTGTCCCTTACAAGGTAAGGTAAGTCATTTATATAAACTAAAAACAGGAAAGGTCCTAATATGGATCCTTGAGGAACCCCCATTGCTATCGCAGATCCGGGGGATCGTTTCCCGTTAACATCAACACTCTGGATCCTACCGCTCAAATAAGAAGAGATAAGATCCAGGGCGCCGTCCCTAATACCGTAGTGGTGTAGTTTCATGATCAATGTATTATGTTGAACGCAATCAAATGCCTTGGATAAGTCACAGAATATGCCATACGCATCATGTGACTCCTCCCAAGCATCAAATATGTTTTTAATTAACGCTATACCCGCATCAGTAGTCGAGCGCCCCTTACTAAACCCGAACTGTTTATTATGTAAGATATTATTATCATGGAAATGTTTCAGTAGTTGCTTTAAAATAAGTTTTTCAAAAATTTTACTTAACGTGGGTAGTACTGATATTGGTCTAAAATTGGAGGGGTCTGAGGTACTACCAGATTTAAACAGTGGAACTACTTTACTCAATTTCATTAAATCAGGAAACACACCACAATCTATACATCGATTAAATATAATGACTAGTTCTGGTATAATCAGTTCAATAATTGATTTAACAATCGGGACAGACATCCCCCATAGATCTTTAGTTTTCTTGAGATTTATTTGCTTAAGCACTACAATAATGTCATGATTTTTAACATATTGGAATTTAAATGTTTTATTACAATTTGGTACATTCGTTTTTAGCAAAGCTTCTGCAATGGGGGTAGAAGAATTTAAAGCCTTCGTCAAAGTAATAGCTACATTACCGAAAAAAATCTCAAATTCGTTTGCGATATCTTGATCATTATTAGTTATATTTCCATTAATACTCAATTTAAACTCGGTGTTTTTGGCTGCGACTCTCCCTGTTTCAGCGTTAATTACTTTCCATGTAGCTTTTATTTTATCATCACTAGTTTTAATCACAGATTTAATGAAGAGAGATTTTGCCAAAATACACACTCTTTTAAATATCCTTGAATAGTTTCTAACGTAGGCTCCAAACTCCTCTGATGTATTACTCTGTCTTTCCGCGTATAACTCATATAGTTTATGTCTACTGCGGTGAATACCAACCGTTGCCCAGTCACTAAACTCGCGTTTGTCGGAGACTACCATAGATCTGGATGTAAAGATAGACTGAAATTGGTTATTAAGAACCGAAAAAAAGTTATTATATAATACATTTGGATCCGTATACCTAGCCTATAACCTTCCTCGATAAATGGACTATCCAACACAAAAATAATTTTTCAATTCGAACCAGCAGTTCCTGAGATTAGCGCGTTCAAACAAACAAACAAACAAACTCTTCGGCTTTATAATATTAGTAGGTATAGATAAACTGCGACAAAGTGTATTATGACGTCACAAATCGTGCCTCCCTGCAAAGTGTATTATGACGTCACAAATCGTGCCTCCCTGCAAAGTGTATTATGACGTCACAAATCGTGCCTCCCTGCAAAGTGTATTATGACGTCACAAGTCGTGCCTCCCTGCAAAAAGCCTACCAACATAAAACACTTCATTTTTTAATGTCAAAGAAAATGCAAATTTCCGCTTCGTGTCGGCCATTACACGACCTGTTACGTAATGTACTTTGTTTTATGTTTTTAAATAAGGTATTTACTTTAAAATTAAACTAAATCTAGCTGCGTGAAGTTAATGTAATGGATAAAATAAAAGTAAGGTTCTACTTAAGGAGCTATTTTCTAGGAAACATAAATAACACAAACACAATAAATTTCCTCATAGTCAAACTACTCAACTAAGTGGTTAACAAAAGGCGATCGAAACGGAAAAAAGATGATCGAAACGGGAACAAATGGCGAATTTTTTTAGAAATGTATTCCTTATGGACAAACTAGTTTGACCAGAAAGTTTGATCAGCAGGAACGTACCACAAAATCACTACTGGTAGTATGACTGGTGGTACCACGGGGAATAAACATAGGTAAGTACTACAGTTTAAGCCCTTAGGAGGTACGCAAACTGAAGACCGGTACAATTTAAAGGCAAATATAAAACCAAGTAAAGTTGTGCTTTGTAACAGAACGACATTCTCACATACATACAAATGAACAATACCTACCTATCTATAATACATACATATAATATATGATCGTATATATCTAGGAATCCCACTCGTTAAACGAGTCATGCACTCACGGCTCATGCATACCAAGTGGTGTCGCGGTATATACATATACTATACCTACCTACCTACTAGTTTTATCATCGGACATAAAAACACCCCGACTCTAAATGAAAATTGCTGACAAGTTTTAAAGGGCTAAACATAATTTCATGACGGGGAAAAAAATTGATTCGTCCCACTTTGGTCGTAAGTATAATATGGTAAGTATAAGTTGTAAATAAAAATAAAAATAACGTGATCAAGCCCCAGGAGAATAATTACTATGAATTACAAATCGTGTGAGTTTAAAAACTAGGTAATAAAAATCGCACTCTAAAAAGTATGAAACAAGAAAAAACTGAGAGCTAATCCTGTAGGCAATCTCAAAGTGTAGTGTCTCGTGTCGTTCAGTGGTTAGCCGTCGTCGGATGCCATCTTGCCCTATAAGAATCCCTTAGTACTGTTGCATTGCAAGGTGGCATCCGACGACTTATTAAGCCCTTTCATTTGATACCCCACACGATACATTTTTATATTTTTATTTTTTAATTCATGACTCTATGTCATCTAGAGGGCGCCACATTTAATTTATAGTGACGTCATATAGCCTATAACCAGCGGACCATTGAGACGCTTCTAACGATACATCATTTGTTGAATTATAGTAAGTGGTTTTGAAGTTACGTGGGAACAGATGAACATACATACATACATACATACATACAGGTCAAACACATAACCCTCCCTTTTGGCTTCGCCGTAGTCGGGTAAAAAGTATATATGGGACGAGTCGAAGGGTAACTTATTGACATCTGTAATATACACAAGTATCTAGCAATAACACTTAATAACATAATAATCTGTTTTTGGGTTACAAATGGGTAATACAGGGGTTTTCCACACGTGAATCAAAAGTTCCATTATAGATAACGAAAAAATTTGAACTGAACTGACAGCGCGCGAAATTGTCAAAATGTTGTTCGTTTGGTTCATGGACGTAATATATAGGTATTACCACGGTATATTTACGTCCATGGTTTGGTTGCACACATTTTTTGTTTTTCTTGCCATCACCAGGACATAGGAACTCAATGTTTATATTATCATAAACATAAAATAAAATGAATTTACATTACGAAGAATTTAATGAATATTTCAACCGGGACAGGATCTAAACGTCACCACTTTCTGGATATCTCTTACTGCTTACTGGCCGTCATTTCTAATGAAAACATCAAACTTCAGCCTCTAAGTACAGCTTGACAACGATCACTTTGCACGTGGCAGGGAAACGTACTAATGCGTTACAATACTGCATAAGGTTCAAATTCGGTTGTATTGTTGGCTTACTGAGGACGGTGGCGCCCTCTCTCAAGTTGAGAACCACCGTCGCTCGTCAGACTGTAAGTATGAAATTATTCTAAAATCAAACATTTACTTTACGTATATTTGCTGAGGCGAGCTTTCGCTTTTTAAAATGACCGACCGACAGCCGGGATTGGTTGATTAGCATATTATTGTCGAGCAGAAATCCAGTGAAAAAAGGAGTTTTTTGTGCAAAATTAAAAGATAACATGATCCCGTTCGCTTTAGACATTTTAAATCAATTTTAAGTAAGTTGAGATAACCGCGGAAATGGAGGATCGACGGATCTTTAAACCCGATTAATGGACGCCTTTCGATAATTCAATCAAAAACTCTGAATTAAGACTGAGAGGGCTGAGGGTGAGGATTAGCGTCCTCTAATCTGCAATCTAAGATCCTTAAGAGACCTCTTGTTATTTTTTATTATTCTTATCTCGTTACGTTGGGCAAAGGTCCCCCTTCTAGCACCATCAGGGTGGACATTAAACTGTCCGTCAATGAGCCCCGCGGTTTGCCTCGAGGAGTGTGTTCACATGTTCACGGTGCTATCGCTACCAGCACGTAGGTACGCCCACCACATGGAAGTGTTGAAGCCTATAATAACGGTAGAAAAGTACCTGAACATTGCAGCCCGTTTATAGACGCATTTGATTGATCTTCTAACTTTGTCGCCCGCAAAAGAACGCATTTGATTAGTTAGTTAATATCGATTAAGTTTTGATTATAATTAAAATAACCATTATTGAACGTATCATGATATTTACTTGTCCTTTTGTCATCGCACGGACCTTTAAGTTAGCAACAACATAGAAAACAACAACAACAACAATAGAAAAAAAAAAAAACATTTCTGTTTAGGTATTTAAAAAATGGTAACCCGCTCCGGGTCAGGTTAGGAATAACAAACGCATGCAATCTTTATTTACGTACTCTATTGAACTTCAACTTCTTACTGGAGCTGAATCCAAGTAGTACCAGACCTTACAAGCTGAAAAAGAATCCTGCTGTTTCCTTCGGGTCAAGTTAGAAATAACAAACACGTGTAACCCTTCTGATAATGCAGCTTTTTTAACAAAAAGCAAATACAATTAAATTCGTTTAAATCATTTCATTATAAACTTTTTTTCATTAAAACTCACTGTTTCACCGGGTGGAAAGTTCCCCTCTATCTCTAGTGATAGGTATCTAGGTATGTATGTACAATGTAATGAAGTTACATCTGTTTGTGTGTAATGTATGTGAGCAAGCCTATGCGGCCAGGGAGCCGGCCATAAACTATGTTATTGGAGGCTGAGGGCTGCGAGCTGTGAGCTCTGTCTGAGGAGTACGTATATACATACCTACTACTCTATGTACAGTGGATGAGTAGGTTGTTTGTTTGCGACAGTTCCTGCCAGTAGGTGACCCACTGGGGAGGTGTCAGAGGGAATTGGTCAGTGTGTCGTAGAATCATTCACAATTTTATTTAAATGTATTTTGAAAGGGTGTTACTGAATATTTCTGTATCTCGTCAGATCGTCCCCTATGAAAGTAACACGGTGCGCCTGCGCCTGCTGGTCTAGAAAGCTGTTTGTAACATTTGCGGTTCATTTTATATCGTAAGTGTGTACTTACCTCTACATGTGTGTAGCTAGGTACGTATTATTATAGTACATTGCGATACAAGTGTGGAAAGTTGATCATTCCATAGAGGCGGTTTATGACGCGCGAGCGGAACGCGAGCGTGGCAAAAGCCGAGATGGAATGATCAATCCACACCTGTATCGTACGACGTTTTTTATCACAGTTGCGAATAAAAAAAATACTTGTTAAAATAATAAAAAAAAATTAAGAATTTTAGGTTATGTTGTACTATTTTTTGTTAATTACACTCCCGAAAGGCTAGGCAAAAGACTTTTAACCTATACAGCCTCGTCTGACATATATTTTTTTAGGGTTTTTTTTTTCATTTGTTTTTGCGTCGGCGGTTAAAAACAGAAAGAATATAATTATTGTAAGGAAACAGCGCACTCCGGGAGTGCAGGCAGAAGTGAAAACAATAAACTTGTTATTTCTTATAGAATATTTCTTGAAACGATCTGCTACTGCCATCTATTAGCACTCACTTAAACAAATATAGTTTATTTTTTATTCGCTAGATGGCAGTAAAAAATTTAAATCAGCGCCATCTACATTCGAATAGCGGTCTGTCTAGAAACTAAGTTTCTCAATTTGTGTAATAGATGGCAGTATAAGTTAAACAAAAAGACTAACACAAATAAAATCTCATCTGTCGCGTCAAAATCTGTCGCGTCAAAATCTGTCGCGAGAACGGCTGAAAATGCTCACCCACAAAAGTGCCCAACGCGCCATAAGAAGTTTTCACTTCAAAAATATATTTATGTACCTAAAGAAAAACAAAATAAAAACAAAACTCAATTTTTAATTGTTTTCAAAGACGTTATCACGTAAAATTATCGTTCGTTATCAGACTTTAGAGACAACCTTTTGAAAAGAAGAAAAAAGGTACCAACAAAGAGTTTTATGCCAGCAAGGCTTAAAAACTCTTTGATGGTACCTTTTTTCTATACATCAAAACAGTATAACCCAGATAAATTAAGAATGTTTCATCTACATAATATTATGTCATTAGCAGTAAGATACGTATTTGACTTATCGGGATAACGTATTATTTTAGCACTAGTTGGATTTTTTTTATCGCACGCGTGTAAATACGTTGCATTATGAGCCTAAAAGCGGTTTAATAAGATCCACTTTATGAGCAACTGTGATAAAAAAATATTTTTGAAATTGTTACGTGTTATTTAGATACATCAATGTATGTTAATAGATACGGTGGTATCTCCCTACGCGTTACAAGTAGCTTATTATAATGGAGAATATTAATCTCAAATGTTATAATTTCATCATCATCATCATCCGAGCGATGTTCCCGGTTGCATCCCTCTCGGGAGCCCGGGGTCCGCTTTCCTACTTTTACGCCTCCACTTCGCACGATCTTCGGCATCCTGGGTTGTAAGGCCATTTGCACGCATATCACCCTTTACGACGTCAAGCCAGCACTTCTTGGATCTACCCAGTCTGCCACGACCCGGCGGAGGCGCCATGGCAAGACATTTGTTCCCCACGTAACTAGCCGGTTTTCGCAAGACGTGGCCGTACCAGCGTAAGCGACACTCTTGCAATTTATCTGCAATGTCTCGGACATGAAGGCTGCCCCGGATGCGGGAGTTCCTGACGCGATCCTTTCGCGTCACTCCACACATCCAGCGCAACATCTTCATCTCCGTGACACGCAGCTCCTGCTTATGTCGCTCAAGCACCGGCCACGCCTCACTACCATACAAAAGGACAGGTCTAATGATGGTTTTATAGACCTGTCCCTTTAGTTTAATCGGCATTTTGGGGTCGCAAATGACACCAGTCACCTCACGCCACTTGGCCCAAGCCGCTGAAATGCGTGACTTGACGTCGTAATCGATGTCGCCGGACGCGCGAAGCACAGACCCCAAGTACTTAAACTGGTCTGTCCGCTCGACCATATGACCGTCTACGCAGACAGGTGTGGGATCTGTGGTATTGCAAGCCAAGTACTCTGTCTTCGCCACATTCAGTTGCAAACCGCCGTTCTCAAGCGACTCCTTCCACGTGTGTACACGTTGGACCAGCCGCCCCTTATCCGAATCCGCCAGCGCAATATCATCAGCGTACATGAGCAGCCATGGAGGCTGCTCGTGTACGCTGATGTGTTATAATTTCATCCGTAATATAATACCATCCATGAATTACCTACCTACATCTACCTACCTACCTACCTACCTAGCTAGCTACACGACTGCGGTAATTGTCCAATTCTCGCAACAATATACAACAAGATTATAATTACTTACATTGTATGTAATATTACGTTACGTTACGACTCGTCTACTAGCAATACATAATATTAAATATGTCGGCAACAATACCCGCAGAAGCAGCGGCTTGGTTGTACGTACGTACCTACACAGAAAGTCCCCATGTCCCTATGTATGCTTAGCTTAGATCTTTACTACGCAACGGATTTTGATGCGGTTTTTTTTAATAGATGGAGTAATTAAAGGGGAATGTTTTTAGTTATAATACATGCATAATACAGCCGTGCGAAGCCGGGGCGGGGCGGGGATACCTACGTACTAGGTATGTCGTCTGAAAGAGTCACTTACCGACTTATCGCTGCATAGTACAATAACGACGTACCGTACATCCCCTTGAATAGTTTCGTAGTCGTGCTCTGCTGTTCGTATCCTTACTCATTAATTTAGTAAGGTAAACTGAACTCGGCCCGTTCGCGTCGCGTTGGCGCGGCAACCAATATCCGAGAGAAAAATTGTTTTTCATTACTCATACTCCGAAAGTAGGTCTAAATATGCCTGAAGGGCGTGTAGAAAATAAAACTTTCAGCCCTAGGGCTTTTCGCTTTCACTGATAGCTGTCATGTCAAATTATGGCTTCGCACGACTTGTGCAATCTGCATGTAGCCAGTATCAGTATCATTACGCATTAGGAACTTCAAAAACATAACCTCCTTGCTTTTTTTTTCCACCAAAGAATAATAATTATGGCTTGGCACGGCTCATGCATATTGCCAGAGTTTAGTACTTAATAACTTTTTTCTCAGTAATCAAATTCAAGTCGGTATATTTAGTTCAAGATATCTTATTTAATAAAATAAATGTAAAGACGAAAATGGTCAAAGCGACCTATGACCATGCCGCCCCGCCCGCGCCCTGTCGATGTTGCTTGTGTGGCTTTATTCGACCGTATGGTCAGTGTCGTACCTTGAGTAAAAAAAACTGGTGGGAAATGTCAAATTATTTTAAATGTTTTAATTAGTAGGTACTATTTTTTGTTATTTTATTATGTTTTTGTGTTAAGTTTAATCTGGTTTTTCATTTATGATTGTGTATTTTGTGTAAATAACATTTTCTAGACAAACCGTGTTACAAAAACTGTAAGTTAAATCTACGGACTTCGCGTCATTTCCCAATGTTGGATTAACTCATTAATAAAAATTTCTTCGGTAAATACTGTCGTCTTTAAGTATTGAATACAAATAGCAGAAACCTAAAAAAAACACTACATAATGTATAACCTCTTTGGTCCCAACCTTGTAAGAGTATGGACACATGAGTACCTACTCATGTGGTATGGAGTCTCATAGTCTCATTCACTCTCGTTGTTAGGAAGAATTTTATGTATTATTCGTAATGAAAAGCAGTGCAGTGTTTACCTCGGGTGAAAGACTCATTAAGTCCCTCAAACTATTAGCGAAACTCCATCTCGGGACTTTTAATGAGTGACTTTCACACCTAGGGTAACAATGTACTATTTAACGTCCTTTGTTACATCACAACACAACTACACGCGGGTACTTCAAATTAGAAGATAACGTTGTCAGTTTTAGTTAGTATGTTTCCGAGAATTCACACGCGAAAACCGATCACAACAAAACAACGGTATTGAGCCGCCCCCCGCCATTAATCTCGTAATAGATAATCTTCTAGTATTCTCTAACAATGTAAAAACGACCAGCCTTCTAAAAAAATTTACTGCCAAAACAGATGCTGCCAACATAATATAATATTTTTTAAATCTATGTAACAAATTTAATTTAACTACATACCTAATTTAATTTTTTATTTAAATTTCGGTGTTGGCTTATAATGGTAGATACCTCGACTTTCATTCCGTCGTGGGTTCAAATTTTATACGCTAATACGAGTAAGGCGCTAATTGACATTGCTCTTACGGTGAAGGAAAACATCGTGATGAAATCCGCGGCTTAGTTGGCTCTAGAAGTATTGACAAGTTCTCTCCTCCACTAAGCTGAGAGGGTAGTAGGTGCTGGGCAAGCCTACTCCATCCTCACGTAAAAAGGACCCAATTAAAAAAATAGTCTTATTGTAGCATACAGCCCGTACCTATACAAGTAGGTACAAGTCCTAGGAATCTTACACATTAGGACCTAGTAGGTACCTACGCAATATTGCTTCCCGCTCCTACGTTTTGTTACCTCCCGGGACACGATCGCGAGGACTGACCCTCACTACAATCTTCAAATGTGAACGTAGTTACGACAATACGACTCAAGTCATAAAGGCTTTCAGTTACCGCATCAATAAGGTCGACGTACGGCGCGGCGTACGTCGCGGTCCTATTGTACCGTCACCTACTACCTAGAATACAACACTAAGCCTTGTGTTGTGTTGTGAATAAAATGGTGGTTTCCGAACGCGCGGTCAGCCTCCCATTGTGTGTAGACTGACGACTGACGGATTGGATGTTTGAAGCTTGAATAGTTTGACAGGATGACTGATGGTGAGGGTGGCGACCGTAATACTCGTTATTTATGTGTTCTTTCTTTATTATGAATTTTAGGTTATTTAATTCCTACCTACTTAGTTACTTAATTACGTAAATCCTACAATATATTAGAAAATGGAGTTGGACTCTTTAATTCGTCCTACAGGGTGGGACGAGTTTAAGGCTTAGATAATAATTACCTACTTATTTTCAATTCAATCCTCGAACTAATTAGTAATTCTGTAAGTAGCTTTCAGGTTTTGTTACCTACTGGTCTGGTCCTAACCTATAAGTAAACAGTATCAGAGTAGATATAGGTAGGTAGGCACCTATAGATAGATTATTTACCTAGTTGTTTTTATTTACCTAGGAGGAAGCGGCTGAAACTTGTTAATATTAAGGAAATGATAATATTATAGATCGGTAGGTTAGGTAAGGTACCTACACCTTTCTATCCAACTTGTAAACTTGTTACTTAACTACACCGTTGTTTTCACAAAGTTATCCCATTTCATTTACCATCTTAAACGAGGGAAGTTTGTAAATACAAAGGTAGGTAATCCCTTCCTTGAAGCTTTCATATTTCGGTAATCGATTGTTGAAAGCCGGCGGCTCGAGCGCGGCTCTAGGGCGGCCCTAGCGCGGCTCGGCGTGGCTATGGCAATGGAGCGGCTCGATGCGATCGGATCCCCTAACTTTACACATTCTACGTCTATTCACGAAACTTTTCCAGTTATTTTTGACTGTAAATAAGTAGGTAGGTATGGTAACCGGTTTTCAGGATCTACTTATTGGTGTAAACAAGGCAACAACGGTAACAAATAGTACCTACCTCAGTCACTAACTGGTGACAATCACAGCCGCTTCCAGCCTTAACCGCTGAGTCTACAAACTTTAAAGAGTTAGGTATGAGTGAGGACTAGGAATTTTCTTGGAAATTCCCACAGGATCAGGATCAACAAGGATTGGTCCGCGGGCCAAAGCAAGTGTTCCAAAGAAAGTGCAGCGGTAGTCTAAGATTAGCTATCCACTTGCATATGAAAGGGCGATGTAAACCTGGAGAGAGTTTCTCCAGGCCAATAATTCGTGGTTGGGAACAGAGGCGGTAAACAGTCTCGAGCTAGATAGACAGGTTCCGATTTGTTTAGCCGGTGAACACGTGAGCTTGGACGCGTGGTGGGAGGTGCTACTCGCCCAATCAAATTAGAATAAAATGGATCGACTCAACTTAAGTATTCACTAACCTAATCGACTTTTTTGGTGTTCAGACACGTTTACTACTAAATTACTCACTACTAAATCGTCGCTACTAAATTACTCACTATTAGATTACAACAATTTTAGCCTAATGCAAACTAAGCTTTAGACTAACGTACCTAATACTTTTTATAGGTCGTTATAATAAGTAGGTACCTCTACCTACCATGGCCACATGAGTAGGAATCCATGGCGTCTTGCAAGTTAGGTGGTGTGATGGGATGACTTGTCACTAATTGACTTATAAGACATGAAATTCGATACCTACGGGGATAAGCATTGATGCTAGAATTAAGAATACTATGGGAATACTGTAATGTGTTTTAATTAAGTAAGTGAAGTGCGTATCTAAGTGAACTATTAGTTCTACGGTGACTGAGTGTTTATGTTCCAATCAAATATGAACGAGTAGAAAATACCCCGACGACGGCGGCGCGGGTGGCGCGGGCGCGGCGCGGCATGTTGCTGCGTTGTATAGGTACTACACTACATAAAGCGTCTGACTCATGTTATTACCGATACCCAACGGTGCGGTAACAACTGTCAATAGCGAGCTTAAAATGTGATTATGTCCGGACATTATTCCATCGCATCGCACTGATAATCAGTCCGTAAAACCGTTATTAAAGCTTAAACCGGTCTACTGAACAATTTATTTATATTTCCGAAAACCAGGTCACAGCACAGGATATCCCTGCGATTGTCGCATCCTTTACAATCGAGTAATCTAGAATTATTGTTCTAAACTTACCCCAAAAACCAGTCGTTCAATTTGCCACAAATAAAAATCACAATGTATCGTTGTATGTAACAATGAATGTGGGTACACAAACACACGCGGCGCGAGGGAGTCGGTGCAGGGCGAGCGCGCGCGGGGGGAGACGAGTGGATGCGTGCGGTCGCGGCGCTACCCGCCGTACTACTCACTACAGTCGCTGGTGATGTCACCGTGTTTACGCCGCGACGCGCAAGCGTACAACTACCCACATTTACACTATAACCCAGCGAACCGCCAGATACGCCTCTAAAACCTAACAATAAAGGCTACAATAGCATCCAAGACTTGAGTGCACGGAGTTCCAGACACGTTGTATGACACGATATACATTTTCACTGCGAAGAAAAGTGGCCGCACAGCTTCGACTTACTGCATTAATTAAAAATTAATTAAATAAGTCGAGCGAGCAAGACTCCAGCGAGAATGATATGCATGTAGGTCATGTCCGATTTAACGTTACTATGGTGATCTCGCCCCGAGGAAGCATAATGCATGTACCAATTAAGCGTCGTCCAATGTAGGTAATAAAGTTCAGTCTCCATTTATTTTATACTAGCTGTATAAAACTTGCCCGCTACTTCGAACGCGTGATATAGTTTTATGTACCAAAACCTTCCTCTTGAACCACTCTAGCTATTAAAAAAACCGCATCAAAATCCACTGCGTAGTTTTAAAGATCTAAGCCATGGAGCTAGGACTATCTAAGCATACATAGGGACAGCGGAAAGCTACTTTGTTTTATACTATGTAGGTAATAATGAAATGATGACATTTCGAAACAAGGATAGTTTTGGTTCGAGAACACGCTATTAACCGTTCACCTACCTACCGCTTTGCTTAACTCGCAATTTTAATGTAATAAGTAGGTAAGTAGGTTTAGGTTAAATGTTAACATTAATGTGGAAAGTGTATCACGTTGGGCGCCATAAAATTAGTATTTATTGGCGCCCAACGTGGAACAGTTTCAATCGCGTTGTGTTAACACGTTATAAATTGCTGTAGTAATTACGTTAAAACATTAACAACGTCGGCTTAGCTGTTCATTGAATCTTGTTTCTGATGATAAGTGGACTCGAGAGGCGTGGCGTACGGCGCCCGTAATGGATGCTGTATTCTGGCTTCGGAGATATGATACATAGGCTAGCTGGGAATTTAATATTTAAACACTCATCACACCTCTGACCTCGAACTCTGTGGCGCGTCGGGCGAACACCCGACTGCGACGCAGAAGGTTGCGGGTTCGATTCCCGCCGGGAACAAGTATTTATGCTGACCATAAATTCTTGTTTCTGGTTCTGGGTGTTTCCTATATGTATAATATGTATATATTTACAAAAAAAAAAAGTATATAAGTAGTTTATCCGTTATCCGGCACCCATAACACAAGCATTAAGTTGCTTAGCTTGGGGCTGGATGGCGATGTGTAATATGTCCTGAAATATTTTAAAAAAAAACTAAAAAAAAGAAAAAAAGGTATAATACTTCTTTCCTACTACCTAGATATACTTACAGCTTTATACTTACCATCATTGCCTTTTATTTTATACACACCCAGATATATCTTCAAAGTAGCTATTTGTTAAAATTGTTTTTTGTTAAGATTTATTAATATTAAGATTCTTTTTGCTTGGATCGTCTTTTGTTTTTGGACATCCCACTTAAGACGTCTACAAAGAGCGGCCCCAAAAATCGGTGGTAATATCGGAAGAGTAAAATCGAGGTTAAAATCATCCTTCCTATTCACACGTCCGTCATTTAGTTCGAGACCGACCGTGCAGCAAAGCGCTCGTCAAAACATCAACAAATAAGCATCGCGATAACACTTTCTATGGATCGACCACGTTAATAGTAACGAAAAAGGAACACCTGGGTTAAGGACTGGTTGATGAAACGCCATGGAATTGACAAGTGGTATAACTCAGAGGTAAGTAGTAAATATTAGGTAAGTATAGAGAGGTAATATCGCTTCGTCTAGGTTGACACTAGTCAGCCAGTTGGCGTACTTGCTCCAAAAGTAGAGTCTAGTCACGTCCCAACTTTTGTACGCGGAGTGCAACGGAGTGTTTTTTACAGTTTTATCCAAAAAGACGAAATGTGCAGTGATTACCTGTAAAAATGAGATTCCACAAGTAATTTTCAAACCAACGGTGTAACATTTCATATGCATTTTCATAAAATACTATTTATTTTTAATAAAACATCATATTGATTGTGACTGGTACTCCTAAAACACATTCGTGTTTTTCATTTTTGTGGATGTAAACATTGCTGTTTACTTGTATCACCTCATTTGAAAGGTCAGCCGTCAGGTTTCACAACGCAATGTATAGTGTGTAAAAAAATGCGGTCGGTAAATGGTGCGGCCGCAGGTTGCACGTACTCGAGTCGCGTTCGGTAAGTACCTACCGGTAAGTCGGTGTGTGTGTACGGATACAATGTTCGCGTCGTTCATACATAGACACACACTTAACTGATTTGTATGTGGAACGAACAGGAATGCAGGGATTAAAATGTGCGTTGTTTAGATGTGTGCATAATCTTGTTAATATTGAATGGTTGTTTGTGTGAGTTAGTCCAGCTTGCGACACTTGGAAAACATAGAAACTAGGTATCGATGTCCGGTCTCTCGATGTCTATGGTATAACTATATAGTATAACTACAACTCTTTAAACAGGGCAATAACTTTCGCCAAGTAGTGGGATCAAGAGCCCTGTTGTTGACTACTAGGAGGACCATGAAATATAAGTAATAATAGTAATCTGCAATATGTCTATAAAATACATAAATCTGTTGATTCCATCCAGCACTTATCCAATAAGGAATTGGTATCAAAAAGTCTATGGATCGTACTAAGTAGCGAGTAGGGTTACCGGCAGGAATCTGGAGCGCGCTGACCACTCGCTGTCCTGTAGGTTGGTGCAGATCAGGATGCGTAAGTAGAAATGCTAAATCTAGCTCGGTTAGGCAATGGAGCCGTATCGAATTAGCATTTCAATAAACGCGGTCGAGCTCAAAATTCCTGCCTACGTTATCTTAAAAGAGATAAAGAAAAGACAAAATTGCTTTTTTCCACTTCATACTCACTGTATGTCTTTATTTATTTTTTTGTATTTTTTCTATAAATTTATTTTTAAAACTTTCATTAAATTATAATAATATTAAATATATAATATATCGTATTTACAAGCTATGTACAAGTGTCCTATGTACACACGTCCGCTATGTACAGTACAGCTAACTACTATCTATCTATCGTATTTCTAAGAGTACAATCATATACAAAACCTTTATAATAAATACGTAGTCAGCAGGAAAATTAACTGACACATTCATCGTCAGCTACTTTTGCTGTTGACTGTACAATCAGTGGCAAAATAACTCGGTCACATTGTGGCACACCGCGTGTTTTTCGTCGCTACAATACTACTAAAGTAACAATAGAACTGACCTATTATTACTACAATCGTATTGTACTTACAAGTTTATCTTTTTATAACTAATTCTCCAGCAAATCATCCTTATCTACTAAAAAACTGGACTCAAAACCCACACAGACATTAATATAAATATTGCTATAATACATCTCTCTTAATGAACACAATTCCAGAATTCTGCGAAGTAACATTGTAAAGTTAGTAGTACCTTGAACCATGTCATCCAGGTACATTTTGTAAAGTTTGATTTTTCTTAGATAACGGTACGGAAGCTTTTTAATGAAGTTTAAAAATCTGAGTGTGCGTCACGTACGTCATTCACGTATGTGTCGCGTCCATCTCGACGCTTCTGTCTTCATTTACATTTTAATATTATTATGTCAACTAGAATTCGATGTGAGGCATCTGTCTATACATTTCGAGCGCCTCAGACGCGCGAATCAAATGTTCCATTTTTAATGTTGCTAGTTTAGGAATAGTAACAATTGAAAAACAGTTACTTCGTCGAATTCTGAAATACACTTGTAAGACGAGGAACACGCGATCGCCGCAACCAAACGAGAGATCACTTTAAATGCATCTCGACTAAACTGGAGCGTCTAAGATATTCTGCCACTAAGTGCAACGGTCTCCGCCCATATGACAGAGCACAACAAATACCTCAAGTCTTATCAAATAGGTACTAACATATAATATATAGTTGCACTCGTATAATATCGTTATGTAGGCATCTAACAAGTGGAGTTTTATGTACTTTTGATATATTTCATTATTATAGAGAAACACTAAGGTCCGGCACAGACGCGATAACGTCCTGACCGTCGTCTGTGCCGGCCCTAAACTAAACAATATATTTGTTGTATGTTTGGGAGAATTTAAACAAGCTGACAAACTGAACGCAACATGTTACTAAATAAATAAATAAAAAAAAAAAAAAAATATTTCAGGACAACTACAGTCCAACTGACTTGTTTGAGCTATATTATTTCCTTAGCAATAACATTTAGTACCATTTTTGTGGTCACCGGGACGCGTTTATTGAATTGCTAATTCGATATGTCCCCACTGAGCCGAGCTAGATTAGTGTTTCCAAGCGGTAAACGCGTAAATTACCGTTAATGCTGCTTCAATACGTCTAAGACGGTGATGTACTGCAATGCAATAGTATTGTCAAAATGTCATGTACCTACATACAAGTAATCCTCATTTAAAAATGCATACTTAGTTTAAGTAGACGCCGCTGTTTCGGATTACGGCGCGCTATATGACTATAATAATGAGTCTCAACTGCAGATACCTAAAGAAGATCCTTTGCAATACGTCCGCCGTACTTATTGAGTTCGTCGCTTTATATGGGGACGTATTGAAGTAGCATTTCTCTAACTATCCTAGAGCCGACATGCGACACCACGCGACAGGCGACAGCGAGCGTACTGTCTATAGTATATAGCTATAACTACTCGTACATTGTAAGGCAACTCTCGCGGAAAGGCAAACTGTTAGTTCTATCTTCGTAAAGGCATTTTCAATATAGATAGCTGACATTACTAGATATATTTCAACTAATGTTAGCGCGCAGTTCTATGTGTGCGTGATGAGTGACAATGACAAGGCGTGTCTTAAAAATTAAAGTTCTCTTAAATCTTTGTCGGCACTCAATTTTACTATACATCCTTTCATATAGGGGGCTCTAAATGTAATCAATTCTGAAGGACTGAACTCATAAAGTTGTCAGCTACTTCTACGGTCCATTGACAAAAAAGCAATAATATTTGACAGTGTAGACTTTATCTCCGTCTTGTCATCTCCAATGATATACAGTCGTTATAGAGCTATGTATGCTTGTTTAGAGACTCACGCACACATAGAAGAGCGCAAGAAACACATAGAAAGCAGTCTTAAGTAGATAAATCGTACATTTGATATATTTGGCAGTGAAATGATTACTCCTTAGTGAATATTATAAATGCGAAAGTATCAACTCTGACATCTGTATGTCCCACTACAGACCACGGGATCGGGGGTACACTTGTTACCGTATAGAAGACGTTTCTTCAACATAATTATATTTTACAAAATTAAATTCGTCAAAGTACTAAAGGTTTTTTAAGATCTAAATACATTAGTCATGTTTTTTTTTAAGTTTTTGTTTTAAGTCAAGCATTTAACTAATATTTTAAATGCGAAAGTTTGTCTGTACGTTTGTCACCTCCTCACGTAAAAACCAATAAAACCGATTGCGATGAAACTTGGTATGTAGATAACTAGAGTTGTAGGATAACGAGGCGCGCGGCGTGTTCTTTATATCGATATTGCAATGGGATGGTAAGTAACGGAGGCGACAAGACGAATCAAAACCAACAACATACCTACTAGCTCAGTGACGGCAGAGTCACCTCCCCTCTCCCTATATCAAAGATTCGATCGTCTAACTGTTAGAATCTATAACGTACAAACTTGCTACTGTCTGTCAACATCTCACCACGGCGTAATTTCTGTCATTTGTAGCAGACTTCAAAGAGGAGCATGTTTTCAATTGCGTATACTTATGTTAACAGGTGGTTGCAGGTAAATATATGTTATAGAATCTGTTGGTAACAGGCACCTAGCCGAGGATGTAACCTAGATCTGTGTTTCTCTATATACTAGTCATTGTTGCATATAAGTTTCTATTTTATTTATTTATATTGATTAATTTTTATCTTCTTTTTTTATATCTTTTTTTAGGAATATTAACGTCTGGACGTACTAGTATTAGTCGTACGTAACGTAAACTCAATATGCACCGTGTAGCGTCACAATACGTACTTCGCACAGTGACGTAAAGTACGTCACGTAACGTAACACGCCGCAATACGCACAGTGACGTCCAGTACGCTACGTAACGTACAAATACTTCATACGTACCAAATACTTCAAAATACGTCTTAATTCTTTACATAAAAAATTTAATGTAGCGTTTCACACACTTTTGTCAAATAAAAACCCATCAAAAAACGATACAGTAATGCTAAGCTAAGTACATACATACATATTATATATATTATCTACATTATATGTTACAATATCATTACATAATATATTTACTTCATAAGAACAAACTTCATATGAGAGAGATCAGATTTTTTTTTATAATTTTTGGGTAAACGCGGTGTTTTCAACGCCTACGTTTTTTACGCTCTTTTTTTAAATTCAGAGACAGATGGCGCCACTGGCGTCTAAAGTGACGTAACGAGATCTGATTGGTTAGTTATAATTTATGAAAGAATGACAGACCGATCAGGGAACAATAAGCCAGTTGTAGTCGGCGCAGCAGTGGCGCCACCTGTACGTCAAATAACTGTCAAACGTGACAGCTGTCACAGAGTCACAATAACTAGAGTAAAATTATCACTTAGAAAGCTATTAAGAATTTTGTACACACAATGAATGTTAATATTTTGTGGGGGGGGGGGAGGTAGAAACTTAAGGTTTTTGATATAGTGATCTATGTAGTGACGTCATAGGTTACCAGTCCGTGACGTGACACACCTTAAGGCAGCGATAGTGATGTCAGTGTCCCTTGACTAGGTACGTCACGCACGCGGTAACGTCAGAACAATATTCTTCTATTATTATTAATCTCTTAGTCAACTATTGAACTGTGACGTCATCGTACCTCCGGGATGTTGAACCGTGACATGACGTCACCACAACGTCATCAAAGTCCTTTGCAAGTATAATCGACACAAATGGTCATTGACCTTTATAAACTAAGGGAAATATAAACAAAATATAGTAAATACGACACATTCGGGGGGAAGATGGCTTCTTTTATATAATGTTGACTTCATTCTTAACTATTATTGTTTATTTAACTTCTTGCAATTTTGCTTATTGTAAAGGTGGACGCAGATTGATACGCGCCGAACGCATCGAATTTTTGCCGTCCACGGAAAAAGGTACCTTATAATAATAGAGATAAGGTATCTACATTTATATTTCCGATGACGTCATCAGAGTCGTCCGCATCGTCAGAGGCGGCCGACTCTGAAATAAATGAATAAATGTACCTTAAATCTATTATTATAAGGTACCTTTTTCAGTGGACGGCAAAAATTCGATTCGTTCGGCGCGTATCAATCTGCGTCCATCATAAGTGTTCTGTTTTTGTTCCAGACAATATTTGATTGTTTGTGTTTACATGATTTTGTTCCAGTAGTGCTGCTGGTGCTAAGGTGCACTACATTGTATAAAATAAAGTCGCTTCCCGCTGTCTGTCCCTATGTATGCTTAGATCTTTAAAACTACGCAACGGATTTTAATGCGGTTTTTTAAATAGATAGAGTGATTCGAGTGAGTGGTGTAAGGTTTATATGCATAATGCTTGCATAATATAGCCGTGCGAAGCCGGAGCGGGTCGCTAGTTTATCACTATAAAAGTCATATGGTATTGCTTCGAATGATTTCCGTTTTAATTGAAATTGAACTAAAGTTATTAGAAACTGGATACGAGTACAAACAAACTTATAACTTTACTAACTTAGTTTTAAATTGAATAGTCCCGTTTGAATGTAATATGTAAAGTTCAATGACCGCGTTGTGTCGACGTGTCTCGGCGCGACTATACTATAGGTACCTATCTATATATCTATCTATCTATACCTCGATGTGTGAGAGAGAGAGAATATCATCGATGTGCGTCGTGGTGCGAGGCGTTGGGGTGCGTGTTGTTGGCGTAGTGGCTGCGTCTCTTCTTGTTGTGCTTGGCGTGGTGGTGGGGCTGCGGGTGTGGGTGTGGGGCGCGGGGCGCGGGGGGCGACGTGTAGCGGCGCTGCTTGGCGGTGAACGAGCGGCCCCCGCCCCGAGCCTCGCGCTGTGGCGCAGCTTGGGGGGCTGACTCGCCGGCCCCGCCGCCGCTCGACGGTGGCGCTGCCGCCGTAGCCGCGTTGTTGCTGTACCGCTGGATCACCCCTGCAATATACACAGTATATAGTACCACCTCCGTCGTCTTCGTCCTCCTCCCTTCCACCTCGGGTACGTCTACACACCTGATGGTATGTTATTGAAGTCCGAGTTGCTGGTGATGTGGTGTATGATTAGGCTCTGGTGCGCGGAGACCCGCCGCGGGGTCGGCGAGGAGCACTGGAGCGCCGAGAGGGGCGGCGGCGAGGTGGGGCGGGGCGGGGGCGGGGGCTGGAGCTCGACGGGGGAGGGGGTGGCGGGGAGGACGAGGGGCGGGGGCGCGGGCGAGCCGTCCGACCAGTCCTCGCCCTCCGAGTCGTCCGCCGGCTCGGGGCTCGGGGGCCGCAGGGGAGCGGAGCGGGGCGCCGGCCGCGGGGGGAAGAAGTACGGCTGGAACGTGTCGCGTACCCAACGTCTGCAATACATACACACACATTACAACATAATATTATATAGATCACTTCTGTTACTATCGTTGTAAGAGACAGTTAGTGAGCCTGAGTACATGAACCATGACCGAAAATCCCACTATAAGTATGAAGATATAAAGGGGAAAAGGACTTTCTTGAACTCGTAAAACACACAAGGTTAGATCTCAGCTACTAATAAGTCGCAAACATTAAATTGTAGCATGATATAGCCGTAGCGGCTACAGCACGACGACGTAGCTATATCATTGTTGGCGTGCAGCTGGCTACGGCCTGCTGTAGCACGATGTAGCCGTAGTACTCACCTGTACTGTAGCACGTGATCTGTGACTCGTAGCACACGGCCGAGCACGCTGTGGTGGTGCGGGGGCGTGCAGCTGGCTACGGCCTGCTGTAGCACGATGTAGCCGTAGTCGAACGCCTGCTTCACTTGTATGGCACCGTAGCTCGACCTCCCGATGTCATTGCCGGGCGTCAGGGGGTCCTCTATGCACAGGAGGGACGGACGGTGACCTTCGTTCATCTCCTGGAACATACACAACCAAGGTGATGTAACACATGGAGTTGCAAGAAGTCGCACATCAATATCAATATATCTAATTATGAGTATGTTACCTTCTGAATCTCATCCTTGGAGACATAAGATCCTCCTTGTTTCACCCTGATGGCAGTCTTCACATAATTGAACTTCCTTCCGTAAAGTTCAAAGAACTCGATCAACAAGACCCCGAGGTTGTGGGGCTGCCTGAGTCTCTCCTGCCTCGGATGGAGCTGCAGGAAGCTGATACACATCAATATGAGAGAGTACGAGGATATTCCACCGGTAAACACTTCGTTCAGGTCGCGCTGGAGCAGGAACTGCTTCAGGACCATCACCAGACGAGATAGCACTGGGTATTTCTCCTGAAAATATCAACATAAATCAATAAATCAAATGATATACATCTAGTACATAAGTATTGATTATTATTTAGGTGGAAGATGCCACGACGATTCTCGTGTTCAGATGAAGATAGCAATGTATATCTACTAACCTTAAATTGTTTGATAAGTTCAGCACTCTTGACTCCGCTGCTCATGTTGAATGATATATCCACCTGGAAACCATCACATCACAATATCAACCGTTATATTACGGGACGGCAGCGGCTGATGCTTTTTCTTCATTAATATCTATGCTAATAAAGGACAGATCTTCTTGATTTTTTTATTTGTATCGAATATGCTCCAAAAGTACTAGACCAATTTAGATGAAACTTTGTATGAGGATACATTAATTCATCGGGAGTAACATAGGTTACTTTTTATCCCATTAATCCCACAGGATCGGGAGTAAGGCGTGAAACCGCGGAGCTCTGCTAGTTAGTTTATATTTAGCGTCCCAGCACACGTAGACGGTTCGCGTCTAACGTCACAAGCGTCAATCAACAGCCTGGCGCCACCTTGTCACCTCTGGAATGTCCCAAAGCGCGATGCTATGACTGATGTAAAAGGTACGATGGTATGCGACGTGGTATCGCCTCTTCATCACACCAGACATTTGATTATTTTCTCATTTGATATCAAATGACGATGCCGGGGGACATTTTGAACCTGCCTGCCTAGCATGAAGACCAAAACACAATACGATAAAGCGATATAACTACATCAACTCTCAAAATATGATTGATAAAGTCGCCATGTTGAATTTTTATCGAAAATTGCGATAAAATGTATGAAAAAAATTCAAAATGGCGGCTTTATCTATCATATTTTGAGAGTTGATGTAGTTATATCGCTATATCGTATCGTGTTTTGATCTTCATGCTAGGCAGGCTGAAGGGGTCTCAGATGTAGCCCACACACGTTTCAGGAGTCGAGGGATTAATAAAATGTGTGAGTATACCTTGACATCGGAGTATTTGTCCGTCATCTTGACGATGGGGACGGTGGCTTTCTCAAGTACTTTAATGCTTTCCTTCTCCGCAATGTCCTGCACGACCAGCTCGCGCTCCAACGTCCACAGCGGCAACTTCTCCCATTGACCTGAGGGGGCATACACACCACCGGTTTCATACGACCACTTCATATATCACCTACCTACCTCCATCGCGTAAACAACATCTGGTAAGTTCACAATAATCTAAAGCGGAAATAGAAATAAGTATAAGATAACACACTATTGGTTGTTTTTTGTTTAAAACCTACGTAGTAGGTAGTAGTGATTATGAATCGCATATGAATGAAACGTTCCGGTCCATTCAACCTCGTACGAGACGCATACGTCGTCGCTCGCTCGGTCGTCGAGAGCCGCTATACTTATTACACGCAATCATGCAATGCCATCATTATAATGATGACTACTGTGCAATTGTGTATGTCACCATCATCTCATATTGTTTGTAGTCATAGGGGGAAATACCTTTCTCATTCACCATTACTTTAACCAAATGTTAGTGTAGCAGATGTATTTCTAAAGGTTGCAAAACTCCTTCAACTTATTTTAAAATTGGTCGGGAACTTTACGAAATAATGTTTCTTTTTGAACGCATCCGATTGATCATTAGATATCGAATATACCAGTTGTAAACTACCAGGATACCATGACTGTCTCAAGAGTTATTTGTAACTAAACAATAATCGAAGACAAGAGACAATGCATCGAGCGCATGCTTGTCTGTCAATCGTCTATTTATACGTGTACCTACGGCGGACTACGGCCTCGCATAGTTTGTAGTTGTATGTAACAACACCAGCACACTACGTCATTGTTTATGCGACCCTGGTAGTTTAGTACGCGATGCGGTGGCTTGGACCGGTACCAAATTAGGGATTCACACAGATTCCGTTGACGAATTTTACATTTAAACTAGCTGTCCCGGCAAACGTTGTTTTGCCATTTACAAAAAAAGGAAACAAAATAAAAAAAGTAGGTAGTACTTAGCAGATTCTCAGACCTACTGAATATGCATTTAAAATTTCATAAAAATCGGTCAAGCCGTTTCGGAGGAGTATGGTAAATAAAATTATGACACGAGAATTTTATATATTAGACTAGCTGCCCTCCGCGGTTTCACCCGCGTAACTCCCGATCCCGTGGGAATATCGGGATGTAATCTATCCTATCTCTCAAGTTGGATCGAACTGCACATGGTGTGCGAATTTTATTATAATCGGTTAAGTGGTTTAGGAGTCCATTGAGGACAAACATTGTGACACGAGATTTATATATATTAAGAATTAAATGTAGTTGCTGTGAATGATCAGCATGATCAGCATGAACAGTACTTTACTTAAACCTGGGAACACAGTTTTTATTTTCCAGAAAAGCGCTACTTACTACTTTTTTACTTAAAGACGGAAAATACTATTTTCCATGCGTAAAATCGACCAATTTCGAGAAAGAATGCCCTAGAGTTCGAGCATGTAATCATAATTCGGCGATATAATGCGTGCACGCATGTGTTGCGCAACAGTTGCGGCTCACGCACGGTGACTCACAGACCACACACTGCAAGTGTGTTGTTTACTATGGAGACTATACATTGTGACGCGAAAGGGTGTATCTATGTAGGGTAGGTAGGTACAGACTAGTACAAATTTTTTATCATTCTAATGACAAGTCCACAGTTTATTTATAAAAAAACGTTATCTAAAAGTAATCGAATCGAAGCGTAAACTATCGTTTGACGTAATCAACTAAAATCAACAGCTCACGGTCGACGGTCGACGCTCGACATAGCAACGAAAACGGAACGCGATACAATCCGCGAAATTACAGCGCGATTTAAGACTTCACACTATTTGTTTTTAGAATAAATTGTTACGACACGTGAGGACATACACTAGCTGCATCCAACGGTATCACCCGCGTAAACCCCGCGCCGTAGAATTGTCGGAATAATAATTCCGAGACTAAAGCTCCCCAAGTTACCTACCAAGTTGTAACAAACATACTTACCAACATACGCATTTTTTATATTAACATATTCGGATAACGACGAGACGCGGTGTCGGCACGTGACGAGATATCACAGAATTACGGTGAACAATTCTAGTGTATTCTAGTGATATAAAGCCGTGATTCGTGCCAGAATCGTTCCCCCGTTTGGAGTGGTCAGTTGGGCACAGTTAACGCAGCAGTTTGTAAAGGTGTGGTCAGCTGTAGAGAGGTCATTACCCTTCATCACTTTCACTTCACTTTTAGTTTTATATACCACATACATCTCAGTTGGGTGAGTAGGTACAATCCTCACCTATAACGACGAGGTCGATGTCACTGGTGGGCAGATAGAGGCCGGTCCGGAAGGAGCCGAACACCTCGACCCTCGCCTGCGGCCACAGCGTCAGGATGGCTCCCCGGATGCGGTTCACCACAGTCGAACGGACCAGGTGCTCCGTCGCCGTCGGAGACATGTAGTTGTAGAAGTGATCTATCTCCTCGTGCAATCTGCAAACATACCTCCCAACGTTTAGTTCACATCTTCTAAGATATGATCGCCTGGTACTCTTGCGGAACAAATATTGTGTTGTAGGAATGTAAGAGTATTCCCTAATTGAAGAATGATGGTAAAACTCTTTGTAAAATATGAGTGCCTAGTAGTAGACTCTTCCAGACTCTATCTATACGATGGTAATTCTAGTAATACTTAAGTTAATTCTGAAGAAGTAAGTATTGTCTCTTTAATCTCCTTGTACAATATGAGTACCTGGTACTTCTATGGAAACCTCCTCGAGTATTAGTTTAAGAGATAAAACAATGATGGTGCTGGGCAGATGCGCTAATTTAATATCTTTGCTAATTCATTTAATTTTTAATGGGCGCCTTGTTATGACTAATTGCTTCCTGAATTTTCTTAGGAGAAGAATGACGAAAGTAGCAGAAACTGCGAATATCTCCTGTAGGATTATGGATGCCTGGTATTTAATATCTATACCTACCTGACCTTTCGCATTGAACTAGCCTTATTTATCTTACGGAAGTATGATTGTCTGGTGTCAGGGCAGAGTTAACATTACAAAAAGGTAAATACATATTTAAAGTTATAGATATAAGTAGTTGTTTATTGTATAAACATAAAGTGATACCAAGGCTCACCGTGATACGGTAACTATGGGTCAATATTAAGGACAGCACAGCCCGGAAAGTGCCCCAGATAAGACCTAATACCCCTTGAAGTAATGAAACATGAATGAATGAATGAAATACCCTACCTACAACCTACGCGACGTACAACGATTATGATTTGTGTAAACATTACGCGATGTTGCGCAAGAGCAATATACAACATTGTTGATTCATTCATTCATCGATCACCACCTAAATGAGTGACTGACCATTACATTGGTCAAGTGGGGAAAAGAAAGACAAATACGAGAGATAAACCAATGTTCGTAACAAAATATAATAAACCAATATCTACCTCATTTTCATTGACAGATAGAGTTTAAAATAAGTGATAAGCAAAGTTTATTGAAATACAAAACAACTCACAACTTGCACTAACTATGATGTATTCTGTGGTAAAACTTACAACTCGGATCACAGTGATCACCGGTTTATAGGAATGTCATTGTCAGCATCGTCAGGGAGGTCGCACTAGCCGCACGCGCCGCGCGTGGTGCTGCGCAATATCTTCACTATAACTACCACTACCTAAGGGGAATCCCCATTGCCCTGGCCACCTGACTTGATGCATGACGTGTGACGCATTAAGCTAGGTCGTGTGACGTACGGGCGGACGGACGTGGCCTAATCAACACTACACTACAAACACCTAACGACTGCAGCCAGGAACAAATACCGGGATCGAAGGCGACACGAGCCGCGTCCATGAACCCCAACACCTTTGAATTAAAAGCCAAGTTACCTAGCCCACTGCCAATCAAGCAACGATAAGTTCACTGCAAGACCATAGACCAAGCACTATACGCTATAAATACTTGAAACATAACACTTACGGTGTTACTGTGTACTATCTAATTGGATCTAATACGAATATGATTACGTTATAATTTAGGCCAAACATTGTAGGTATCTATAGACAGACAGCTAGTTCTCATCATGAATCATGAGCATACCTCTCCATTGGTCAATTGTTTCATTAGTTGATTATCTTCGTGTTATTAATTAGGCATGAAACACACAGAAACAGCACGGTTTCAATACTTGTCCGTGCATATAAAACGCATCGTTGTCATGCTCGTATGTTTCACACCCTTAGCTAGTGCATAGCGTTACGAGCAAATAGGTCTGATGACGCGGCTGATTGTGCTCCCGATTCTAAACATTGTAACGGTACTAATGCGAAAACTGGCCGCCTCCTTCTACAACTTTTTGCAGATCGAAGATTTATTCAATGGCTTTTGGTTGTTTTGTAGAGCGGTCGACGACCGGTTACCGGTCCACTTTTTATTTAATACTTCAACAAGGTAAGTTAATAGAAAACCCATCTACAAATGGCACAAGTATGGACCAGATAGGTATTCAATGTTGATTATATTATACGCGAACACCGCGGCGACCGGCGAAGACCGTTCCTTGACATCTGAGACTCGCTTACTCCTGTGATAAGGGGATGTAGGTATGGGATGTATTCGTCAATCAGTTGATTGGTGTAAGTATAGTTTATCACCAAGTTACAACAAATAAAAGTGCAAAGTAAACATTGTCAAATGGCACCTTGCCACCTTGGCGCTTCAATCTTATCACATCACTGACATAATTATTGCAACTATACATACATAACGATAGATAAACGTATTTTGCACTTTGTTGGCTCGATTATAAGATTTATACTTGAATGTCTATTTCAAGAATATCATATATTATTTTAAGTCGATATAAACGATCGACAACGGTATTTTGCACCTTGTAGAGTTTAAATTAAAATCATAATTGCAATGAGGAAAGATTGAAGTTTATGCATGGTTCCTCCCTTCGATTGCATGTTGGTATAATTTGATTTATAGAGCGCAACGCAACCGTAGGTGTACCGCGTACGCGTTGGTACGTCGTCGGTCGCTAGTCTCGTACGGCTATTGGAGTCTGGAGTGACTCCCGCATCACGGCAGTTAGCTAGTCTCGAAAGGTATTCACCTATGTTCACACCACAGCACAGGAGTCTCAAACAAAATACCGGTTTGAACACAGAAGCATACCATTCGTTGATCGGGTGTAGCGATTGCGTGTTTAGTCTGAGGATATTATGGGATTCTTTCAAGAAATTGAGAAAATCTTTGCAATAAAATAGAAACATAGTTTTCTTTATATAGATAACTACGTCATATTGTGTGGAAATAATTAGCGGCTACTTCCGTATGCTATCAGCCATGTATGTATTGAAGAGTTCCGGTGGGGACTTGTATAATTAGATATATACATACATACAATACAAAGACGCGTTTTTTATCATAGAAATGCGACAGTTTGAGGGGAGGTTTGTGGTGTGTTTCTTACATTTTCACGCAATAAACTACTGATACTTTAGCGATGACACGAGGTAGGTATGCATGTAACTACCTACTTATTTTTTGAGACGTTAGTATTCAAGTGGTCATTTAAAAGGAATAAAAATATTCCACTTTATAACCCGACAGTTTCACAAACGCGCGGGTACAATCGCGGTACTGATAGATAGCTAAACTATATGCAGTTTTACTCTAAAACATTCGTTACGACTTATCAAATAAATTTACCAGTGTAGTCTAGGCTAGACACAGCAGCGGCCAGCCGACCTCAATTCCAAACACTAAACAACACCTCATCTCTATGTCTATAGGAATAGGAACTAAATTGCTCTAGCAAAACGTTTTTAGGGTAACATTCCATAGTTTTTTTATAGGAAATAGGTTGATCACTGGACTTGTTTGTTTACTAGATTCTAATAGGGATGTTTGGAGCGTGGTTTTATAGATCAATCTCTTTATTTTTGTTTAGAAGTTTAGCGACAGGTTGACTTGAATCTTGGATGTATTTAGAGCAATTAAATAAGGATGTTAAATGGGTTATTGAGACAGCTTTAAATGTTTGTAAAACTAGGTAAGTGATATAGTATACATACATAGTATGAGAACATCACAGAATCAACACCAGAAAGAAGATGGACACTGTAAGGTTGCTGCTACAGATTCGATCTTAGAAGGCATTTTTTAAAGAGTATTTATTACAGATAAAAAAATATATATATATTACTAGCTGCCCTCCGCGGTTTCACCCGCGTAACTCCCGATCCCGTGGGAATATCGGGATGTAAGCTATCCTATCTCTCAAGTTGGATCGAACTGCACATGGTGTGCGAATTTTATTATAATCGGTTAAGTGGTTTAGGAGTCCATTGAGGACAAACATTGTGACACGAGATTTATATATATTAAGATTTGAGAATCTTGCAAGTTGGAACTAGGTACACATTTTACATTTTATTTAAATACTAGCTGCGCCCCGCGGTTTCACCCGCGTAATAATGTTCTACGCAATTTTCTTAATATTTTCTTTCATAAGAACCTTCTCCTGACAATAACAAACACAACAAAAAGAGAATTGGCCAAATTGGTCGCACGAAAATTATTAGACTTCGCGCACGACCGCTGCGTAGGGAGCCGACCTCGCGACTGAGCCGCGCGGGTACCTTACTCATAGATCTAAACTCCCCTCCCGCACGCGCACCCCCCCCTTGGTGACGCCCACTTCGCAACGGGCCGTGCAGCAGAAATCGTAATATTTTAATTTCGCCATAACTTCAAAACCAAACGTCCAATTTTAATCATTCAAAGACCAAATATTATCTCCATAAACTGTTCTTAGTGATGAAATCATTTATTTTGATAAGGATTAATAGCATGAGTAAAATAAACGCGTTTAAATGTAGTCCAAAAAAAATTCAAGATTTTTAAATAAAAAAATGGTTGCTGTGCCTCACTCGACATAGATGGGTATAGTGTGTCGCGGACTTTTTGTAGATATTTATAAGATCTACAATTAATTAGAACATTTTATGGTTCTATCTTTTATAGTTTAGGCAGCGTACGCAAAATAAGTAACTTTTCTGGTTGATTTTTTACACCTTGTGTCCGAAAAACCCAAATATCTTACGGAACCCTATTTTTTTCCAAAATAAAATATAGCCTATGTTACTCGTGGATAATGTAGCTTTCGAATGGTGAAAGAATTTTTAAAATCGGTCCAGTAGTTTTTGAGCCTATTCAGTACAAACAAACAAACATACAAACAAAGTTTTCCTCTTTATAATATTAGTGTAGATAAATACTTTTTCCAAGATTTGAGATACAGTCAAAATGATTTTATACTATTTTTCAGTGCATCAGTCACCACTCTGTACATTTTTGGAAATAATTTCAAGAAACAAAAAATTATTAAAAAGGAGGTTAAAATGATTGGATTGATTTACTTCAGTGCATTTCAAGATGCATATTAATTAATACATATATCATAGATGCATATTTGGCAGTATGAACAGATCCAAACTGTCCATACTATGTTACCTAGTGAGTGGACATTGGACATGCCCCCCTATGGTGTCCATGATCAGTTGTTAACCAATTGATTGACAACTTCAATGGTGTCAGAGAGGAGACATCCTCATTGACTTCACACACCAACTACTCTAACACACTAATATATTACTCATCAATAATATGACGAGTTAATCAGTTATATGTACCAATATTCATTACCAACAACAGTCAGTTGAACCCGCTACTTACTACAAACAATATCTACATACTCCGCTCTAGGCATAGCAGGTTATACAAACATAATAAAATATACAGGGTGATTTTTTTATGTGGGCCTTCAGGGCTATATCCTAAACCATAAGAGATAGCGAAAAATGCTGAAAGGAGTTGCGTGTCCGATTTTGACAAAAACTAAAACTGCATCATTAGATTTTTGAAAAAGTCATTACCCTAGCCGGGAATCGAACCTGTTCATTTTCCAATATAATAATCACCCTATATTTTTGTACCAATCGATAGTGTTGCTAATAGAGATAAATTGTTGGAAACAAACATAGTCTGACAAATTAAAGGAAATAGCTCATTTTCGTAATCTTCTGTAATTTTCATACAACCATCCCTGAAAAAAATGCAGTGAGGAGGTATGGCCAATGACGAAACAAACTGCTGCACTAAAAATATGAACTGTTTTTACAAATTTTATGTTAAGAACTTCATTTAGAACCTATTTTATAATATTTAGAATAATATCACTTGTCCTTTAAGTCTCACACTATTGTTTTGCCAGAGACAGAGAGGTGAAAATTACAGAAAACTACAAAATTCAGCCATTTCCTTCGTTTTTTCATACATGTTTGTTTCCAGGAATTGATCTCTATTAGCAATACTATCGTTTGGTATAAAAATATAGGTGATTATTTTTTTGCAAAATCAACAGGTTCGATTCCTGGCTAGGGTAATGACTTTTTCAAAAATCTAATGATGCAGTTTTAGTTTTTGTCAAAATCGGGCAAGCAACTTCTTTCAGCATTTTTCGCTACCTCTCATAGTTTAGGATATAGCCCTGAAGGCCCACATTAAAAATTCACCCTGTATATTACCTACCTACCCAATAATTGGAATAACTATGTTTTAATAATAGTCAGAATATATACTGACGGGGACACATAAACTGCATATAATACATATATTATTTTTTTTATTCTATAAAAAACCATGATTTTTAACTCAACAAGAGTTTCGGTACAGTAATATGGATTAAATTATTTGTATTGAATAGTTTGCATTTGAAAATATTCATTTGAAAGTAAACCTGAACTTTGATGCAGTTTATGTGTCCGTCAGTTAATTACAACCGTTAAGAGTTAATTACAACCGTTAACATAAAGATATTATTTTTCTGTATGTAAAAGTCTCATTATTAATTGCAATAGATAGGTCTATGATTAGGACTAAATAAAAGATCAAATGATTATCTAGGTGTATGGTACCTGGGCTGGGAGCCAGTGGGCTCCACCGGTCATCAACAATGTCAACAACCCACACGGATGCTGGCTATGTCAACTTGTTATCAGAGACAAACTTACAACACTAAACTTGCATGTAGTTGTCTCAATACTAAGTTTGGCTTCAGACTGCTGGGCAATGAGAAGAAGCCACAACAAACTCATAGGGGTTTATTTTTTTCTGTCCCCATTTTAACAATATTTTTGAAGGCTTATGGGAGTAAGCAAGTGTCGCTCAGCTGTAAATTTGTCATTTATTCTACAGAGAGAATTGAACTCCCCAAGTTTCTGTGATGCAGGCGGGTGTTCTCCCACTCCACGGAGGTCATCACTAAATACATGAGTTATTTATAGCTTAAAACTAGTTCTAATTACAGTCTAATAGGTGGTGATATTGTTTGTTTGTGTGAGTGATTGTGTTACTGTATGAGGACAAGTGGCACCCGCGCTCCATGACCAGCAGCCCAACCGACTGCTCTCGGGCCGAGCCACGCACCGCACCGCCTGCCAATCCTAACCAATACGTCACAAACGTCGTGTCGGTCTGTCGGTCGGTTGACATTACCTCGACGTTAGGCCGGACTATAGCTAGTACCTAGTGTCAACTCACCCCAGGATCCCGGGCTTGTACACGTAGCCGGGTATCCGCCACGGACACCCGCCGTATTCACCTATGAGAGCATCGTGGTTCTTGTTCAGGTTAAAAGTCGACGCGCGGTTATCGTTCACTTTCCTCCGCGCGGGGTTGAAATAATTATTATTTCTATTTTCACCGTTCACATCGTTTATTGGTATAAAGTCTTGAGCTTTATTCACATTAGGATTAGCGTTCTCTAAGTTTTTCAAGTTCATTTTGTCTATTTCACTTTGAGTTTCCCAGATACGAAGCCACAGGCGCTTCGCGGGTCCTTCCTGCTCGGGCTGATACCACGCGACGGCGGGATCCATTCAGCCGGAGCTAGGTTTTACTATATGAAAGAACACATGCTGCTGCATTTCACATTTATAAAACTATGTGAAAAATTAACATAAAACAAAAATAAGTCACACCACATTCGGAACATGGACGACACGAATTATGTTGACACTTCACTGACAGAAAGCGCCATCTTAGCAAAATACGTTCTAGATTTTCAATCCAATTAGCTAATTTAAGTATTTATAAATAAAATTACTTAACAAATATTAAAATCTTTAATTTTTACATATTTCTAGCACATTATTTATTAAAAAAGCTAATATTATTTATTAACTGTATAAATGGTCTCTGATTTGACTAATCATAGAACAGGAAAAAAAAAACAGAGATGTTCGGATATGTATGATTCCGTCGAGTTTATATTAGAGCAAATGGGAATAACGCTAAAGTATCCAAACACGTACACAGAATAAAAATAATACGCAGTAAATATAAAAATGGTCAAGGGTGAGTATGGTTATAGTATTAGGGTTCCGTGAAAAAAAAAGCAAACCTTCAATACTCCTTTTAAGTTTATATAGGTACCAACATTCGTATATTGCGCTGTACTGACCGTCATGTTATTATAATGCTGGATCGTCGAAAAAAAAAAGTGCTAAAAATGAAGAAGAAAACGATATTAGAAAGAATTTCACGTTTTGAAGGAAATCCCTTTATTTCTTTTTTTTTCTTTAATCGCGCAAGCATATGCACAATGCTTATTTTTTGTTAGATTAGAAGGTTAATAGATTTTTGACATATCTTGCATGTCAAAAATCTATTAACCTTCGGATAATTAGTCCTTTACACTAATATATTACTTTATATTAGGTATATTACGGTTTTTCGTTTCACATTGTTTTCGTAATGCGTATTTTTTCTGGGCTAGGTCCCCACCCGCTAACCCATGATAAAGAACTTCGTTTCAATAGACTAATTAATACCTATATTTACCTTAAATATACCATAATCATTGAGATTAAAAGAATCAGAAAGAACCCCATAGAATTATAGTGAGTGTTTCCTTCAAGTTTCTTGAAGAACCCTAAGCTGATGAAGGATGACAGCTTGACAGAACGGCTGAAAGTGGCTGGATGGACTGGATGAATGCTTTACGTTTTCCGCGCTTTTAGTAGGTCCCTCAGAGTAGGTCCCTATTTTTTGATTTTTTTTTGTTTATTCATTAGGTTAGTAGGTACCTATATTATTTTTACTTAAATATTTATGAGTAAGTACATATTTATTTTGTGTTGTCCCTTTTTGTTTAGTTAAAATTATTCTGCACAAGGTAATCTTAGGTACCGTCCAAAACATTATACCGTCCACTCTCATTGCTGTAGTTTTTTTCCTCGACCCACTTGACATTGGCAGAATTGCGCCTTTATGTCAGCAATCAGCCATACAAAAAAGTTGAAGTTGAAGTTCCGCGCTTTACCGCGAATTTGCGTTTCAAAATCAATAATAAATGAAGTTTTTCTTTGTATTGGTTGAATAAATTGAAATAATTTTCAGATACCTGTTACTCAAAATTGTGTTACATATTTATTAGTAAGAATTACAGTCAAAGACTCTGACAATACCACAAAAACATAGTTTTAAAATGCACTAACCTCACTTCACTTTTCCTTTGCAGAAATTAAAAATATATACAGAATTACGAACAGAAAGCTATTCCTAAGACTCGTGCAATCTGTCCCAAGTATTCACAATGAAACATGTAACCTACATTAATGAATATAAGCAAGTTTCTACCATGTATTAGACTAGCCTATCTACCAGTGTGTACCACCAGACCCATCAGTTTACTTTACAACCAAGCTCGCATAAGGATAGTTACTAGAGATATCATAGCCAGCAGCTCATTCAATATGGCACAGAGAACCATAACCTCATTTTTCAAAGTGACTCCTCCTAAACCTACAGTGAAAGATGAAAAAGTTGAAATGGACACAAATGGGGATATTTCTTCACCGGAGAAAATTGAAAAGGTAAATTAATATCTTTATTTTGAAATACCAAAGCTCCCAGACCCTAAAGTGTCTTTGTCTGGTTTAAATAAAGTATTTCACAGGAAAATAGTGAATGTTTAAGTAAAGTGGATAATGTTACAGAAAACAACAAAGAGATCTAGATTAGAGAGCAGTGGAAGTGAACCGGAGACAGCTGGCAACACTTCACCTAAAGTTCATTCTGATAAGGTAATTATTATCTACAAACATACTTATTGAAGGATGTTATTTTCCAGATTTTGTTACTTACCCCATAAGTATTGCACTATTGCAGATTGTGATACTAACGTTTTCGCTAGTTCTCTTTTCACAGAGAAAAGGCTTACCTTATTGAGACAAACATTTTAAAAATTATCTCTGTTATTCATAAGAACATACACAACTGAATACCTAACAAATTATCTTGCTTTTAGAAAAAGAAATCCAAACGACAAAGAATAGAGAGCACAGACAGTGAAACAGACCCGACCCCGGACAACCCTCCCTCCCCCAAATCTCCCGACAAACCATCTATTAAAGTGGAGAAAACCACACCAAAAACGTATCACTCACCTAAGGCTAAGAAAACCAAACCTTTAAGAGAAAAGAACACGCCAAAAGAAAAAACCCAGAATAAAAAGACAAAAGATAATTCACCTAAAAGTACACCAAAAGTTAAAACTAAACTGGAACAAAAGACACCTAAAAGTGTAAGCTCACCCAAAAGTTCAGATAAAGTGAAAAGAGAAAGTAAAATAAAGAAAGAAGTGACAGTGACCAGTGGTGATGGATCTGACAAGTCATCACCGGTGAAGGCTTCATCAAGTGATGATGAACAGAAAGGTGAGGAGAGTCCAACCAAGGAAAATGTGGAGGTGAAGTTGGTTCCAGGTTAGTCTTCATATTTATTTAAGATAAACTTTGTGGAGCAGTGGCCAAACATCTGCCTATGAAACAGAAGTTTGCAGGTTCAAGTTCTATTTTTACTATTTGTATGATTTACAAATATTTATTTCTGGTCTAGTCTTTCTGTATTTATTCACAAAAGAAAGTTATATCAGTATTCTATTCATTCATTGTCTTGCCACTATAACACAAGGTGATGGTGCTGTCTGTGTGTTGTCTTGCGATATCTATATTCATCCTCAATATTTTTCAGAACTAGAATATAACCCATCCAAGGCCAAATACGACCCAATCAAAGACGCGTGCTGGGCCAATAACCAACCGGTGCCGTACCTGGCCCTGGCCCGGACGCTGCAGGCCATCGAGACCACCTCAGCTCGGCTCAAGATGATCGACATCCTGGCCAACTACTTGCGATCTGTCATCGTGTTGACTCCGGACGACTTGTTGCCCAGTGTTTACTTGTGTTTGAATCAGTTAGCACCGGCTTATCATAGCTTGGAGTTAGGTAACTTCAATATCTATACTATAATGTTAGTTGATATCATGTTTGTTTGAACAAGCTAATCTCAGGAACTATGTACTGGTTTGAATTGAAAAATTATTTTTCTGTTGGATAGTCCAATTATCGGGGAAGGCTGCGTTTTATTGCAATATTCCCACTGGATCGGGACTTACGCGGGTTAAACCGCGGATCGCTGCTAGTTCTCACTAAAACGATTTTAATCGCTTTTATCGTGAAATGGGCGATAATATGCATTAAAAAATATTATTTATTTACCTTAGGTATAGCAGAGACGTACCTAATGAAGGCAATAGGCGCATGCACGGGCCGCACCCTGGCGCAGGTCCGCAGCGCGGCGCGCGCGGCCGGCGAGCTGGCCAGCGTGGCGGCCTCGGCGCGCTCCTCGCAGCGGATGCTGGTCAAACCGCTGCCGTTGACCGTCAGGCATGTCTTCAACACGCTCAAGGACATCGCTGCCATGACCGGTCACTATACTACATACATAGTTACACCTTTGTATGGCTCTACTGTAGGTAACCATAGATCGAGTGTTTGCTCAATGTCTTTTTGTGTTTCAGGTCAATCGTCAGTGAGCAAGAAGATACAAAAGATACAGTCCTTGTATGTCTCTTGTCGAGATTGTGAAGCAAAGTTCCTCATCAGGTACGTAAACACCGTTTGAATTGTTTCAACTTGATGTAAGATACGACATTTAGATGTTATTGTAATGAATCATCAGATCACTGGAAGGCAAGCTGCGTATAGGCCTAGCGGAACAGAGTCTCCTGCAAGCGCTGGCCGTGGCCGTCACCCTGACACCTCCGGGGGATCACAAAACACCTAAATTGTCACCGGACGCTCTCAAGGTATTATATTATAAATACTAACAGCTATAGATATCTGATTGTGTATGTCATGAAATGTGTTTCGTTCTAGGCCCGTATAGATGAGAACGCTCTGACAGTAAAGTCGGTGTACTGCGAGTGTCCGAACTACGAGAGGGTGATAGGTGCGCTGCTGCAGCACGGCGTGACATCACTGGCCGAGCACTGCGGGCTGGCGTGCGGGGTGCCGCTCAAGCCCATGCTGGCACATCCCACCAAGAGGATTGACGAGATATTCACAAGGTATATTACACCTAACTTTCATCGAACGGTCGGTATTGATTGTGAGTCACTGTTCTTACCTAAACCTAGGTTTCTAGCTAATAGTAGACTAAGGAATACTGACCAACAGTACATGGGTTATTTTGGTTTTAATACAATATACATATACAGGATGTCTGGTAATGAATAGATAAGCGGGCTCCTACGGATAGAGGACACTGTGCTGGTTCAGAAACATGAAAGTTATGTTCTATGAAAGTCCCACGGTTTCCGAGATAGCCACCATTTTAAAAATTTCCAAAAATTTCACTCTTTTCTCTGTTTTATGATGCCAAAACTGCAAATGAAGGAATTATTCCAATCTGGTTTTTGGATAGTATTCCAGGATAAAAGTGCTATCGAATGCAAACAATTAGTTTTACGACACATTGAAAGTTTATTTTACTCAAACTTCTGGTTTTTTATTAAAAAAAAATATATATATTATAATGTATAATGACGTGTATAGGTTCGAAGGTGTATCGTTCACCTGCGAGTGGAAGTACGACGGCGAGCGAGCTCAGATCCACGTCCCGAGCACTGGTAGTGATGGTGGCGCCGCACCTGACTTGACACACGCTGCGGTCTTCAGTAGGAACCAGGAGAACAACACCAGGTTATCATCGACCAACTAACTATTACTATTGTATACTTTGTATTAAAGTTGTTGTACTTGTTGAATCCTGGCTACTTTCTGCCTTTTATATTATATATTCATAATCACTATCACAAACAAAGTCACTTCCCGCTGTCTGTCCCTTTGTATGCTTAAAATCTTTAAAACTACGCGACAGATGCGGTTTTTCTCAATAGATAGAGTGATTCAACAGGAAGGTTTATTTGTATAATACATGCATAATATAGCCGTGCGAAGCCGGAGCGGGTCGCTAATTATAAATAAATAACAAAACATCTGTTCCCCGTGTCTCACCTAGCCAGATCTACTAACGTGAATATATTGTTACAATAGAAATAATGTACATATATGTATATATATAATATTCCAGCAAATACCCCGACATCCTACGGAGACTACCGACGCTACTGAAGCCGTCTGTCAGGAACTGTATACTGGACTGTGAAGCGGTCGCATACGATGTACAGAACAAACAGATACTGCCCTTCCAGGTAACATGTTAGAAATGTAGAAGTTTGTGTGTTTGTGTCAGGGCTTCTAATCTCGGTATACCGAGATCCCGAAATACCGATATCCCGCTTAATTTTTGAATCCCGCGGGATTTGCGGGATTGAAAAATGTGTCAGGCCCACGTGCTTTCGTGAGCGCTATCGCTTGCACATGGTCCAAAATCAAACAGCTGATGTATTGAACACGGAAAAGAACACGTCTACTCAAGCTCCGACATTGCAAGAGGAACTAAAGCTGAGTTAAAACTCCGCCATAACAACTTACAAAGTAGTTTGGCTGACTTTTAACCTTTCTTATCGACAAACGCGGGATCCCGTTATACCGGGATTCCGCACCAATGATAATTCTTAATCCCGCCGATACCGAGATTCCGCAATAGCATGAGGGATTGGAAGCTCTAGTTTGTTGCGTTGCAACATGGTATGTAAATAGCTGAAGAACTGGATTAATATAAAGGCTACTTTTAATCCCGGGTTACGCAGGTGTAACTGCGAGGCGCAGCTAGCTTATATTGTCTGTCATTGTATACTTGTATATTGTATACTAGCATTTCTTACTTGTAGCACAGGACTTGTAGTTTATGTACAGCATAGGCAGGTGCTATAGTTGTGTGTGTGTGTGTGTGTGTTGTACCAGGTGTTGTCGACACGTAAGCGCAAGGACGCGGACGCGGCCGAGATCCGCGTCCAGGTGTGTGTCTTCGTGTTCGACCTGCTTCTACTCAACGACGAGCCGTTGGTGCGGCGCTCGCTGCGGGAGAGGAGGGACTTGCTCCGGGGACACTTCAACGAAGTACCAGGTCAGTTGTGTCGGATGGGTTGGAGGTTCATATACTTCGACGGTGATTGTGGAATGGTTTTACTGACTTTTCATTTCAATGGGTTTTTGTGTAGGTGAATGGGAATTCGCTCGTAGCAAAGACTGTACATCAATGGAGGAGGTCCAGCAGTTCCTGGAGGAGGCGGTGAAGGGATCCTGCGAGGGTCTCATGGTGAAGACACTGACGGGAGACCACGCCCACTATCATATAGCCAGGAGGAGCAAGAATTGGCTCAAGGTATCTACTCGGTTTTATTATGTTTTATATTTATATTCCCGCGATTTTTTTTCATTCAATATTTAATTGCTTTTCCATGATATCCAATTGTTTATTCTAGATTATTTTATTTAATTATCCTGTGGTAACAGTTAAAGAAGGACTACCTGGAGGGTGTGGGAGACACGATCGACGTAGTGGTGCTGGGTGCATACCGCGGCAAGGGTCGCCGCGCCGGTACCTACGGGGGCTTCCTCTGCTTCACGCGAGGAGCTGACGATGACGACGATGAGTACCAGTGTCTCTGTAAGATCGGCACCGGCTTCACCGACGACGACTTGATCAACTTCACCGAGGAGTTGGACCGGAACAAGATCGATGGACCGAGGAGCTACTACAGGTAGGTGTCATCACGACCGGCGCGGACGTACCTACTTCATACGTCTGTCAGGTTGTCAACTATATATGTCGTGTTAATGTAACAGTTACGACAAGTCCCTGGAGCCGGACACGTGGTTCTCGGCGGCCACAGTGTGGGAGATACGTTGCGCGGACCTGTCGCTGTCGCCGCTACATCGCGCCGCCACCGGGATCGTCGACCGGGACAAGGGGATCAGCGTGCGGTTCCCGAGGTAATAACTACACACTTGTCTTCACTATGGGCATCGGACGCCAGTGACGTCACCTAACTATTGCCATCCCACTAATGACGGATAAAAATTGCATAAAGATTCAGAAAGAATTACTTTCTTGATTAGCCAAACTATGTTTATTTCCGGGATATACATTTTGTAAATCGGTAATCGGCAAAATATGGCGATTAAAATCGGCACTTAACCTGTAAGATAAAACAATTATTTATATGTAGAAACTTTAATAGTTTCCGACACCTAACTATCTGAACTTATTTTAATTTTACATATTTAAATAAATGTACTTACCTGGTAAAGTACCATATAACTTAGTTCGGACCTTAGTTACAAATCAGTCAGTCATTAAGTAGCATCAATCAATGAAATAGGTGAAAATAAAATGTAAACAAAACACGTCACAACACACTCGGCGTGGTCGCACGATCACTCGTATGCGTCCTCGAGCGAGCCGAGGTGTCCGTCAGCCGGGCAAAAAAAGTGCTTCTAGAGCGAATTGGTTCGGTGAATAATTAGTGCTCAGTCTGCTGTAAATGTGCGCGAAATAAAAAATTAGTGCATGTAGGCATTGAGGAAAAAAATGGGAAAAACAAATTCTGCTGGAATGACGGTGCTCCAGCAGGAAGATTTTTAAACGAATGACCGGAGAGGTATATAATGTATATCGGCGGATAGCTTATATTTGTGCATAATTGTGCGCGAATAATTAAATTTGTGCGTCTTAGGGTTTTCGAGATATTTCATTTCCTGCTGGGCTGACGTTTTGCAAAAACTTGTATCTCCGAAACCATTGAATGTGCGACCTTGGATTAAACATATATAAGTAGCTCTTAATTTGTGCGTATTTGTGTGCTAATTTGTTTTTCATAAATATCTACTGTTTAAGAGAAATCATGCAACCCTGAAAATTCGAAAGAAACTCCTTGCGCTTAAATGAGAACACGCAGAGGTTCACTGAAAGCGGTATTTGGCTCGTTTTGTTATTCTTTACATGTATAATAAGTTTCAAGACAGTACATACACGCATTTTTCAATAATAACACTTCAAGTCAAATCTGAAAATGTCATAGCTTTGCAAGAAACCTATTCAACTAAAGATATGTGCGTATATACCAAAAATTAGAGTGCCTTTTGAAATACATATCCTGAAAATTTCAGCTTCAAATGTCGCGTATTTAAGTAGATATAAACGAAAAACAAATCATAACTTCAGTTCTTGGCTAACCGACCAAATTCGAATGGTCACGAAAAAGCGACGGTTTCATACATTTTGATGACTTCTTAAATGGACTGTATTATACTGAAGCAGTTAATTGGGTTTAGGTACTTTGAATTGGAAAAGTGTTATGGGAAGTTGCAAAAGTTTTATTTTGAGATTAAGATAGTAGAAACTAGTAAGTACGCTTTTATCTTCCTTACCTATTATAGATTATTGATAGCTCAGGTAGGTAAGTATCTACTTCATTTTACTAAGTTCGCAATACGAAGTTAAACAAAAATGTCGGTTTTGTGCTTAATAAATAATATAATAAGTAATAAAATTATAATAATATTACTTTAAAGGTGGACGCAGATTGATACGCGCCGAGCGCGCCGAATTTTTGCCGTCCACGGAAAAAGGTACCTTATAATAATAGAGATAAGGTATCTACATTTATATTTCCCATGACGTCATCAGAGTCATCCGCATCGTCAGAGGCGGCCGACACTGAAATAAATAAATGAATAAATGTAGGTATGTACCTTATCTCTATTATTATAAGGTGGACGGCAAACAATTCGGCGCGTATCAATGTGCGGGCACCATTGCATTGATTTTAAAATTGTATAAAAAGACGATTGTGTAGGTTCAAATCTCCGGCCGCCGCGCGCCGGGTGGTTGTAACTCGCTCTGTGTGAAACAGTTACACAGAATGCGGCATTAGTGGGAAAGAGTCAGACGCTAGTTAAGACGTATTTCGCTCCTTGCCTCCCGCACCGCTCTCCGCTCTCGGTTCACTCACCCCGCTCCAATAGTGTCCGGGGTATATCTAGTGTTGCCAATTTAGCATAATCTTATGCTCGATTTGGCATTTTAAGTTTCAATTCCACGTAGTAATAAGTTTGTCATTAATATTTTTTGTCATTAATAATGTCATTATTAATTTTTGCGTGAAGGAGTAACAAACATACATAAACACACACACACACACACACACAAACGTTCACATTTATAATATTAGTAGGATAGGATATACATATATAGTAGGATGTAAGCCATTATGTTATAAAACCCTATTTAAAACAGTCTCGAGATACTTACGTGTAAAAAGAGGTATTTATGAGACTATTAAAGTTTTGAGAAGTATTGTATTGATCAAAACTATATAGAAATACATATATTATATTTTAAAAAAATGTGTTTTTTTGTATTTCCTTAATATTTTATTTTAAGTTCAAACATAATAGTATAATAATTAAGGTATAAGCATAAATACCTTCTTAAGTGTTCTAATTACAATCAATTACCTGTCATAAACTATTTGATTTGTAATTTAATGTGATCCTAGCACTACCCACAAGGTCCTACTGTGATCTTAACTATACCTCAGTATTAAAAAAAAATCAAAATCAGGTCACTCGTTTTGGGAGATAAACGCGCTACAATTGATTCATATTACCTATTCCGTGGCACTGTCGGAATAAAAAATAGCCAATAACACTCAGTTATCTTCAATCTATCTCTGTGCAAAATTTCATCCAAATTAGTCCAGTGGTTCTGGAATCTGGAGATACCAACATACACATATACAAACATGTTACCAACGTTACCTCTTTATAATATTATAGAGTAGGTATAGAAGGTTAGTATAGAAGTACCTATAGATAAACGTGTCATTTTAGAAATACATGCATTAATATTTCTCTAATGTACTACTACCTATTGAAAAAATGATAATGCACTAAAACCTCTATAAACGTTCTAAGCGCGACTGTACGGACAACAGCTTCAGTATAATACAGTCCATTTAAGAAGTCATCAAAATGTATGAAACCGTCGCTTTTTCGTGACCATTCGAATTTGGTCGGTTAGCCAAGAACTGAAGTTATGATTTGTTTTTCGTTTATATCTACTTAAATACGCGACATTTGAAGCTGAAATTTTCAGGATATGTATTTCAAAAGGCACTCTAATTTTTGGTATATACGCACATATCTTTAGTTGAATAGGTTTCTTGCAAAGCTATGACATTTTCAGATTTGACTTGAAGTGTTAGTATTGAAAAATGCGTGTATGTACTGTCTTGAAACTTATTATACATGTAAAGAATAACAAAACGAGCCAAATACCGCTTTCAGTGAACCTCTGCGTGTTCTCATCTCAGCGCAAGGAGTTTCTTTCGAATTTTCAGGGTTGCATGATTTCTCTTAAACAGTAGATATTTATGAAAAACAAATTAGCGCACAAATACGCACAAATTAAGAGCTACTTATATATGTTTAATCCAAGGTCGCACATTCAATGGTTTCGGAGATACAAGTTTTTGCAAAACGTCAGCCCAGCAGGAAATGAAATATCTCGAAAACCCTAAGACGCACAAATTTAATTATTCGCGCACAATTATGCACAAATATAAGCTATCCGCCGATATACATTATATACCTCTCCGGTCATTCGTTTAAAAATCTTCCTGCTGGAGCACCGTCATTCCAGCAGAATTTGTTTTTCCCGTTTTTTTCCTCAATGCCTTCATGCACTAATTTTTTATTTCGCGCACATTTACAGCAGACTGAGCACTAATTATTCACGGAACCAATTCGCTCTAGAAGCACTTTTTTTGCCCGGCTGACGGACACCGAGCCGAGTGATGACGACATAGTCCGAATATCTACGAAAGGCTAGTATTAAAATGATCGGCACTGCAGACTAGTCGGCAATTTGAAAACCGATTAGTCGGCTGATCGGCTAGTCGGCAAATGCCATTGTCGGCCCATCTCTAATTTGTAGTACAAAAATATAGGGTGAATAACAGTAACAGGTACAATTCCTGACTATGGTAGCTTCTTCAAAAATCTAATGATGCAGTTTTAGTTTTTGCAAATATCGGGCACGCAACAACTTTCACCATATTTCGCTATCACTTATAGCCTGAGCCTTGGGTCGATGTAAACATGAACTGTTGTGTGTTAGGTTCGTCCGTTGTCGGCCGGACAAGTCCCCGGAGCAGGCGACGTCGGCGCGACAGATAGCGGACATGTACCTCGCACAGGATCAACTCAAGAACCAAGTCAACAAGCCCACGCTAGACCTCGACGACTTCTACTGAACCTCTTGTTGTCAGAGAGGATCCTAACACATCACACCCTCCCCATTGACTCTTATATTATTGTTATTTGTAAGGTTAATAAAATAAATTATTTATACATTTGAAACATGTGTATTATTTATATATTCATTGATATTATCATAAAGCTACATAATTATAACGTATGGCTAGAGTCTAGAGAGTACATCACTACATACTACGTCACAATGTAAAGGAGATCACTATCATACAACACTAATTACATCATTGTACTGATATATAACCTTTCCCCGTGGACACACTGCTATCTCCACAAGGAGGACTACGGGGGACAATCCTAAAGCTAATTGTAGTGCCATAATTAGATGCCTTCGTTTAACTTCACATAGTAGCGGCCTGTTACTTTACTCGTTTATATGAGGGCATTATCCAGAAAATTATGTAGTTGATAATCAAAACAATCAAACTAGGGAGTTTGATTGTTTTGATTGTCCCACTGTGTGGGGGGACCACGAGTAATTGTGGAACCAAATTGGTAGGACCACGAGTCAAGAATCATTAATATAAAACTTTCGAAAAATAATTGAATAAAAATAATATAAAAAACACAACCTTATTGAAATAGTAAGTAAAACCTAATGATATAATAATAAACGTATAAAGTTCGGTCGGTATGGCACGGACAGTTCCTCTCTCATCTTCCTTCAACATAATCTGTAGTAACTTAATACTAACTATGATTAGCTTCTCTACCACTAGTTGCCGTCCCTTTGAAAGCAATCACACCGAACTTGGGGCAAAGTGATTACATTTAATGGAACTACTTATACATAATGCATATATTTGTACTTACATAAAATAATTTGTAAATAAGCTGCTATATAAAAGGGCGTTACAACAGGAGCCAATGTTCGGTCTCTGTTCGGCTGCCTTGTAATGAGTGGAGGCGCGAAATGGTGAGCTCATTGCCTTTTTTTGTTAATTTTAGGCTTTGTACGATTTGTACATACAACCAGCGCAGCGTCGAGTATAGAGGCTTAAAGTTACATAAACACTTATAAATACTTATATTTTTGCTCTCTTACATTGTATGCAATGTAAGAGAGCAAAAATATAAGTATTCAAATTGAGCAAAGAATAATATCAAATATAAAAAAATGGTACTCTTTGAGCCCGGGCCCCGGGGTCAGGGTAGTCCACACTTTTGTCATTAGTTGAATATAAACATAATATATTAGGTATACCTAGTTCACAAACAGTTAACGTAGGTACCTATAGTATACGTAGTACCTACGTAGTATACGAGAAGGAAATATGTACTTAGTTACTCGATAATCATACTTAATTTTACATAATGTGAAAGTTTGTGTGTTTGTTGTTACTGCTTCACGCAAACAGCTAGCTACTGTTACACGGGTGGAACCTCGGGGCGGCGCTAGTATACAATATAGTTTGTACTTAACATCTAGAGTGACATAAACAACATAGTGGTTCGATATGCGACGTTATTACAATATGATTAAGGTGTAGTTTGGCACTGCAACGGTTAGAGGAGGGCGGCTCGCTCGGGAGGCGCGGGAGGTGAGCCTCCTCCCTCGCGGGACAGGAGGTTCGCGTGCTCCTGGAACATACATTATACATGTTATGCTAAGTTATTCGCATTTTATCACAGCTGTCATCTATCTTCTATCTATATATATAAAATGCTTTGTCCTGAATGACTGACTGACGGATCAACGCACAGCCTAAACCGCTGATCGTAACTTGACCTGAAACTTGGAGGGTGTGTTCTTTGTATGACGTAGGCATCCGATAAGAAAGGATTTTCCGAAATTCTACCCTTAAGGGGGTGAAAAGGGGGGTAAAATTTGTATGGGACACGCGATTTCTTAGTCCATTTCCGACTTCTACGCGGACGAAGTCACGAGCAAAAGCTAGTACCTACGTTATAAATATAGGAGAGAGAGAACATCAACAAGTAGCCATATATTATATCTATTGACCGAAATATGTGTAAGGTTGTTTGCAATTATTGTACGTATCGTAGGTACCTAATATAATATTATAACCGGTTACTGCCGTCTGTAGTTTCCAAGGTGTTGATGAATCAGACAGAGAAGTAACAGGTAAACGATGATGTTGGTACTTAGTTGAGGTTGTGGACCGAGACGGACGTCCGCGACGTACTGACGCCGAGGGGGGGGGGGGGGTTAGCGAGGTGGTGTACCACCTACTCATCATTATTGACATTATATTACGTACGTTTTTTTTCATACAGGGCCGGATGTAGGAGGGGGGGGGGGCTACCCTAGCCGTTCGCCATTATCTTCATTTTGTTTCATCATTAACTCCCGAATACTGAAAGGCTATTTATTATTAAATGGCGTTTAAAATGAAATTGAAGTGTAGGCTTCAATAGAAAGCATACACTTAACGTCAATTTAAGCGCCACTTAAGATTAAGTAGCCTTTCAGTATTCGGGGGTAAGTCTATTGGGATAAAGAAACGTAGAAAATATTCAGTAGAGCAATCTTCCCCATACCTAAACGAATGTAGTGGCTCCACTACTCACTAGACTATTATTAAAATGAAAAAGATAGAAACGGTCCCTGGTCTCAGTTTTGAAATGGGATAATTTTGCCCCCTTAGCTAAAAAGTTTTTAGAACTTTTGACTGGTCTAAACTGCCCATTATTATATTTAAAACAACGAGAATTGCAGTGGCCTTCCTTCCATGCACGAATGTATCAAAGTGCCCCCGTTCCCCCCCCCCCCCCGCCCCCGTACCTAGATCCGTACCAACCGGACACCGAGGCGACCGACGACGAAGTGTCCACACAGTAGTTCCCCAACACCTACCAACTCAAGTACCAGCTAATTATAGATCAAACAATGACTAGGTAGGTATAGGTGTATAACACGTCGAGTTTCCTCAATAGGTAAACATCCCAAACACGAAGGTCATACACAAGTAGGTATATATACATGTTACTATGGTACACTAGGTATGTACGGTCGGCTGCATAATTACAGACCCACCGTGGAGCTCCAAAACGGCTGTTATAAGAATATTTTCAACACAAGCAAGATACTAGACACCTGCTTTAGGTGAAGTTTAAAATCTTTTAACTCATCGAACTCTACCGGGGGCTGCAATTATGCAGCCGTCGACGTATAATAGACAGTATAACTAGCTACCTACCTACGTAACGCGATGACCTCGAGGTGACCTCCCCGACCTTGACCTTCATTACCTATCCCCGCTACACCACCACGCCTACAGTGTCATCGATTATATACCATAAATAGACACGAGACGTTAGGTGTCATATCGACCGACCCATCCACCCACCCAAACACACACACACACACACACACACGATAGGAGGTACCTAGTACCTACTTGTTACCTTTACATATTCAATACAAGTTTACTTATTTCACATTTATATATTTAGCCCTAAAATACCAGTCTTGTCTCAATTTATCCCATAAACAAACTAATTCTCAATTCATCCCAAATGTGTAAGGTGAGTGAGAGTAAGTGATAAAAATACAAATGGTTGTCTGTAAAGTCTGTTTACGTACGATCATTTTACGTTATAACGTGTTAAGGCTGCTTATGTTGCCAAACGCAACGTGCCAGAAATACCCGTCGCTTACAACTAATATTGTTGATTGTAACGAATGTGTTTTGTTTTTCTCAAAAGTGCTGAGATGGAATTGTAGGTGTTTGGCCATTATTTTGGGGTAATTTTGAGGCGAAAATTCCTTGTCATTTCAAAGCTAGACTAGTTTTAATTCTTAATTTTAGGATAGCTTCAAAACTATAGATTTTTTTTAGCTCAAAGTTACACCAAAATGTCGGTAAAAATCTCACCTACAATTCCATCTCAGCACTTTTGTGAAAAACAAAACACATTCGTAACAATCAACAATGTTCACCGACGAAGGCGACCGGTGCCAATAGTAACTATTTAGTGGCTGTATACCAAGGTCGTTGGCGTATGGACCCCCCTTAAGATAAAGATGAAAAATTGAGATTTTGTTTGTTACCTATTCCTTTATTTTTTCTTTTCTTTTCCTTTATATAAGTCTTCTATTCGTCACACCATAGCACAAGCCCAGATGAGCGATATTATTATTGAATACTCTGTTTATTAAGTTACCATGACGCGTCTGGTCATATTACCATGACTCATGACGTCACACAATATTATCGTGACACTTTTTTGTGAATGCAGGTGTTCCACCAATTTATAGACTTTATCACGTTAAAAAATTGCCTGGGTTATGCCATACGGCCCTCACCAATCGTTCCCCCACACTCGATGGTAAGGGAAGCTTGTACTATGGTGTGTAGTGGACATGGAGCTAGCTGACCACCCATCACGGCCACCAAACTGTTACAACACTCAACGGCCCCCCCACTCAGACTGTAACCTTGCTATTTATATATACATAAACACGTTTCACACACATTAGAAAATAACACTAAAATCAAATTAAAGAAGTCATGTATTTAGCATACATAGTATACCTACTCGTTAGTTGTCATAATGTTCGTAAAGTTAATACTTGACCTTATCACGTATGTATGTATGACTTGTATATAGAGGAGGTACTGGCAAGGGAAGCCGCGGGGCAACACTAGCGGGCCAGGGGGAGGCACATCGACACATTGCACGACTGGAACCAGGGGGATTTATATAATAAATATTAGGAAAAAAAACCAATCAGTCCAGGCGTTTTCAAGTAATCGGCGAACATACATAAAAAAAATATATGCGACGAATTGAATCCTCCTCCTCTTTTGAAGTCGGTTAAAAACGTAACGTCGCGTCGGCAAGAAACAGTTAAATCAAATTATATTTTAAATCTTTGGAGCCCCTTTACAATAATTATTGAACTAGTTATGTAGCAGTAATGTAACACTGATGGATGACTAAGTCAATGAAGATTACAGATATAAATATTCCGATTGGACCAATTAGTATTATCGATGGGACAAACGGGATACATAATAGGAAACGGTAGTGACGGGAACGGATGTTTTAGGAAACGGATAGCACGTTCCGACAGGATAGTAAAATATTGAATTCCCGTTCACCCCTTCAATGGAGTTTAAAGGCATTTAGTAGAAGTGAGTGCGCGGGCGGGTATCGAACCTGCTACCTTAGCATGTAGTTAGTTACCTCAATAGGTGCGTCGTGTACCTGCGAGTACATGGTGTCGTACACGGGGTTCGCGAAGTGGTTCCCAACCCCTCCCACGCCCATACTCCCCCCGACACGTTTCTGTTGACAAATATACACAAAGGTTACTATTGGATATTTACAAGAAGAAATAAATGTATAATATATATTATTAATCATACAAAACTGAATGGCTCAGTGGTTCCACCGTTCATGTAGTACAAGTAGGTATACAGACCGTGTGGTGCAGGGCGGGCGGCAGGTGTAGGGCGGGCGGGGGCGGGTCCTCGTCCTCGCCCGCCAGGTACATCGGGTTCGTGATCTCCACGTTGTCCGCGAGACGCGCGTGACCGAACCTACCGCTGTTACACAAATATTACATATAATATGTAAATAATTGAAAGAACATAGGAAAGTTGCTAGATCTATGAAAAGTTGGAAGTAGGCGGTAGAGAACCCTTTCTAGCTGATCTCGTCATTAATTTCACTTTTACTAAAATTTTACTAAAATATTATATAAAAATGAGTAGGTAACGTACTGCGTAGAGCGTGTCCTGCGATACAACAAGTAGAGTAGAGCGAGTAGAGCAGCCGCGATGGCGAGCAACACGGGCAGCGTGGTCGCCCAGGCGCCCCCGCCCGGCTCCGCGCTCGCCCCGGGCGACGTGTCCGCCCGGGGCGGGGCCGTGGGAGTGATGCACGTCGCACCGAGCGGGCAGGCGCAGTACACCGCGCTCAGTGCGGTGCCACCATCTACAGGGGGAAAACACAATAAATGCTTACAGAACATTAAACTAACTAGCTGGTTATACCCGTAACCATAGTAGTCGTTCAGAAGGTTCTGCGTGAAGAGGTCACAAAAAACCAGACTCTCTGTCTGTGGAAAGTCTGTGTTTTTAGGGGCTAATGCCCCTTATTGAATGTACAAAAGATACAAAGACTAGGATTGAATGCAACGAATTATAGATATAATCGTGTGTGTAGGGTGGTAGGTAGGTACCAGGTCGATGTGCCCAGGCGCAGAACGCGGGCGGGAGACAGCGCGCGTGACAGTCGTGGTCGTGTCCCACGTAGAGGTCGCAGCGCGCGCCGCCCCACGCGCCCGAGCACGCGCACACGTCGTGCCCGCCGCCCGCCACGCGCACGCACCGCCCCCGCCCCGCCACGCACCCGCACTCCGACCCCTGTTGTTGTTGTTCCACTTCCTCCGCCTCTGTAACATACGATATAACGACCTTCACCGACCTGTTTAATGAGTAAAAAAAAAAACAGCGCACTCCGGGAGTGCAGGCAGAAGTGAAAACTGTATATCTGTGTAAAATCTCATATGTCGCGAGAACATACGCAAAAAGAGTTTTAGATGAAAAAAAAAATAGTCGGACGACAAATAGTCGTCCGACATTTGTCGTCCAACAAATAGTCGTCCGACATTTGTCGTCCGACATTTGTCGTCCGACATTTGTCGTCCGACATTTGACGTCCGTCAATAGTCGTCCGACAAATAGTCGTCCGACATTTGTCGTCCGTCAATAGTCGTCCGTTAAAAAATACCATATGTACGTCTTAATACACTCACAGCCAAATTAAAAACAGTAGGCCCAGGCATACATTTTCGCCGCGCCGTAGAGAGGGGATAGCTGTCTACTCTCCATCCGTCTTACGCTTTTTCGATCAGGTCACGTGTCCTGACGCGAGTTTAAGATTTTATACCCATTACAGAAAAAGTGCTCAACGCCGCTAAAGAAGTTTTCACTTCAATATTTTATATCGAATTAAATAGGTCAATAAATATATTTGCAAATAGAATGTCACAAAAATTTCAAACCAGAATATGATTATAACAATATTTTCTTATTTTTGTTTATTTACCACTGGTTTGTGACAAATTCCATACAAATCAAAAGTATGTAGCGTAGGTACCTATATAATAATAGAATATACAAACGTTAGGTTTACTATTATTTTCCCGTCACAACTCGTGGGTAGGCAGGTAAATCGATAGGTACTAGTCATTCGCACTGGTCTGGTTGATGAATTAAAGTTAAGTTAAACAAAGATTATGTAAAATACATAATCTTGGTTAATACCAAACCAGCTAAAAGTCTAAACCAAAAAAAAATATTTTTAAAAATTAATGATTCTAGACTGAAATTTTTTAGGCAACCCATTTGCAATATATTTAATAATTATTAATCTATTTAATTGGTCCTGATTAAAGTTTTGTAATGGGACGATTCGCCCCCTAACCCGAACAAATGACACGGGGTTTTAAACTCATCCCTTTTCCATATCAGTGTTGTATTCACTTTTGAATGTTGCGTGTATTTTGCATTGTGATTTGTTAAAATGTTTGTATAGCTTCTTGTTGTGTAAGTCCTACTTAATGAAGTTCCCGCCAAAATACTTGATATTTAATGACAAGTAATTAAGTAAATAGAAGCTATCGTTATATAATTATATAATATTGTTATACTTTATTTATTACATCTAGGTAGGTAACTTGATCAAAATATTCTTACCGCGAGAACGTTTCCTGCGACCCATTGCTAATATATTAATAATTCTCTATAATTTATACACAAAACACTAATATAATTAATTCATATTATCACTATATAATATATCTATAGCACTATGTAGGTAAGTACGTCCGTATTATCATTTATTTATGAAATATTATTACAATTATAATAAACCCGTTGATCGCACGTCGCGGTGCGGACTGTCTCGCTCGACACGTGCGTCCCCCGCGAGCTCTCGACACACACTGACCGACTGACTGAGGGACCGCGCGGCTTGGGACGACTCGCCGGCTTGGCGCGACCAACTCGTCGCTCATCGTTTTAATATTCAAAGGAAGTTATTTACCGTATAATTGAGATGTAAATGCATTTTTAATACCAGAAATGGTATTAAGATGTTTTAACCCACGTAAAAAGCTTTGCATATATTATTTATGTTTGTTGTATGTAGGTGAGGTAACTATAGGCACATATACTCTATGTAGAGTACGTAATATATAAGTCGGTAACCACGGTAACGATGCGACGCGACATCCGCACCATTATGTCATCATGCAGTATTGTACAGTTACACTAATTATCTATTTGGCAGTATGTTTATATGATTTGTTGTTTCAAAATATGAACCCTATAACATGATGACCGCAGGTTCATGGCCCGTGGTACCAATAATGTTGTCCCACCTTCACCGGCTTCATGGTCCTATCAATTTTGTTGTTTAGAACTCGTGGTTTAATCACTACATAGTATAAAACAAAGTCGCTTTCTCTGTCCCTATTTCCCTTTGTATGTTTAAATCTTTAAAACTACGCAACGGATTTTGATGCCGTTTTTGAAGTTATACTTCTTTAGGCGCGTTATGAAAAAATGATGAGAGTGAAATTTTACAAAAGCGTCACACAAAATTCTCACGTCACACAAAATTCTCACGGGAGAAGTTGTTTAAATCTAAATTGAACTTTATTGATTGTGTTGACAATCCTTTTCCAGTCCAGAGTTTTTTGTCGGACGAGTTTTTTGTCGGACGAGTTTTTTGCCGGACGAGTTTTTTGTCGGACGAGTTTTTTGTCGGACGAGTTTTTTGTCGGACGAGTTTTTTGTCGGACGAGTTTTTTGCCGGACGAGTTTTTTGTCGGACGAGTTTTTTGTCGGACGAGTTTTTTGTCGGACGAGTCTTTTGTCGGACGAGTTTTTTGTCGGACGAGTTTTTTGTCGGACGAGTTTTTTTTTTTTTTTTTTTTTTTTGTTTTTTTTTTTTTAATAATGCCAAAGAAGTATAACTTCTCACGCGCGTACATAAGTACACGCACCCATTTTTTTTTAATAGATAGAGTGATTCAAGAGGAAGGTTTATATGTATAATACATGCATAATATAGCCGTGGTCGTAGCCGGGACGGGTCACTAGTTATTAATAAAATTACAAAAATGATCTAGTTATTTTACTTTGATTTGCCTTAAATGTTTGTTTCCAGGAAGTGATCTCTATTACGAACACTATCGATTAGTATAATAATATTGGCTAATTATTTTTGGAACGAAAGTTCCCTACCGCGCGTTGCGAAAGGGGGCTAGACGGAAAAAATTAAGACTAAAAGTTGTACCGACACTTTTTGCATAGAAAGCAAACCAGTTATTTTTATTTCGTCTATCTATTTCGCATTGAACAGTGTGGTATCGCGACGATTACTTACAAAAAAAATTACAATTCCTTCACTAATTAATCGAAAGGGACTTCGTTCACGCAACTCCTTTCAGCTTTTAGGATATAGCCCTGAAGGAAGGTTCATGTAAAAATCCCCGTGTTATAAACAAGTTGCATAATATATAATTCCTTTCCTGCAACACCTTTGCTGTAACTTATCTAATTGGATAAATCGAGCAAGTGTGGTTATATTGTTGTATTGGACCTTGTTGGAGAACATTGTACCTAGGTACAACAAGTACTTAGTTAGTTAGTAGGTAGGTAGTTAGGTACAGTCGCCTGCATTATTGCAGCCCCCCGGTACAATTGTATACATCGAGCAAGTGTGGTTATATTGTTGGTATTGGACCTTGTTGGAGAACATTGTACCTAGGTACAACAAGTACTGAGTTAGTTAGTAGGTAGGTAGTTAGGTACAGTCGCCTGCATTATTGCAGCCCCCCGGTACAGTTGTATACATCGAGCAAGTGTGGTTATATTGTTGGTATTGGACCTTGTTGGAGAACATTGTACCTAGGTACAACAAGTACTGAGTTAGTTAGTAGGTAGGTAGTTAGGTACAGTCGCCTGCATTATTGCAGCCCCCCGGTACAATTGTATACATCGAGCAAGTGTGGTTATATTGTTGGTATTGGACCTTGTTGGAGAACATTGTACCTAGGTACAACAAGTACTGAGTTAGTTAGTAGGTAGGTAGTTAGGTACAGTCGCCTGCATTATTGCAGCCCCCCGGTACAATTGTATACATCGAGCAAGTGTGGTTATATTGTTGGTATTGGACCTTGTTGGAGAACATTGTACCTAGGTACAACAAGTACTGAGTTAGTTAGTAGGTAGGTAGTTAGGTACAGTCGCCTGCATTATTGCAGCCCCCCGGTACAATTCTAAAACTACTATTATTGGAATGTTTTCAATCTAATAATTTTTGTTTGATAAATGACATTGGGACTTTTACTAGGCGGAGTGGCAGGTTTTCTTTTTAGCGCGGCCAGTAATCAAACTGAATAAATTAGTTGTAGAATATTGATACAAACAAGAAATGTTCCAGGGTTTCATATCTAGACTCAGTCGGGGCGGAGTTATATCCATTTTAAAATAGTACATTGCGATACAAGTGTGGAAAGTTGATCATTCCATAGAGGCGGTTTATGACGCGCGAGCGGAACGCGAGCGTGGCAAAAGCCGAGATGGAATGATCAATTCACACGTGTATCGTACGACGTTTTTTATCACAGTTGCGAATAAAAAAAAAGACTTGTTAAAATTTTAATAATAAAAAGTTTTAAAGAATTTTAGGTTATGTTTACTATTTTTTGTTAATTACACTCCCGAAAGGCTAGGCAAAAGACTTTTAACCTATACAGCGTCTGACATACAATATTTTTTTAGGGTTTTTTTCATTTGTTTTTGCGTCGGCGGTTAAAAACAGAATATATTAGTTCCGGGTTTCATTAAAAACAGAATATATAAAAAAAATATATTTATGTACCTAAAGAAAAAACAAAATAAAAACAAAACTCAATTTTTAATTATTTTCAAAGACAGCCTTTTGAAAAGAAGAAAAAAGGTACCAACAAAGAGTTTTAAGCCAGCAAGGCTTAAAAACTCTTTGGATGGTACCTTTTTCTATACATCAAAACAGTATAACCCAGATAAAGGAGATCATTCATGTTTCTAACAAAAAATACCCACAAAAAAAAATGCCGGCCAGTAATAAAAATTATTTGTATCTTGTAGAGAATAACATTTTAAACAATGTTTACTAAGGCAACAAAGAGCTACGATCAAAAATCGTTGAGTTATTTTACATTGAAAACCCAAAAAATGCATTTTATAGGGATCCGTTTGACCACTTTTAAGATCCCACTATAACTTCTGAAAGGGTTATTGGATATACCTATGTATATAAATATAATAAAAACAGACAAAACTTATCCATTTACTACTTATTTTTATATTTTTTCTGTAGTAATATCTTAGAAGTGGTCAAACGGATCTCTACAAAATGCATTTTTTTGGGTTTTCAATGTAAAATAACTCAACGATGGTTCATCGTAGCTCTTTGTTGCCTTATTAAACATTATTTAAAATGTTATTCTCTACAAGATAGAAATATTTTTTTTGTGGCCGGCACGTTAATTTTTGGGAGTTTCATCTACTATATGTCATTAGCAGTAAGATACGTATTTGACATATCGGGATGACGTATTATTTTCCAACACTAGTTGGATTTTTTTTTATCGCACGCGTGTATTACGTTGCATTATGAGCCTAAAAGCGGTTTAATAAGATCCACTTTATGAGCAACTGTGATAAAAATTGTTATTTTGGTACTTAATCTACCTACAAAAGGAACCATTGGATTTTTTTATAATTAAACCTCATTATAAGGAACTCATTAATGGACAGTTGGAGACTTGGCATAGAATCTGTGGTCAAGAGTGATACGAAAGAGGTTTTAATTAAAAAAAAATGTTAATTGTTATGTTAATTAAAAAAAAAATGTGACTGGACAAAAAAAATAATGTTTTCTTGGTACATGTATGAGTGTAGCCGGACGAACTAACAATCGAACTAACAAACAATTATGCTAGTAAATATTATAATATATTATGAGTGAGGTTTAATACGACCTATTAGAAAGTGGTCGAAATATTTTAAACACTGACAGTTTTATTACGTGTGAAATAAGGCAAATTAAATAGATTTTTAAGTAAATATTTTGTTATAAAAATTAAATTCGTTATTCATTTGGAATCATACAATTTGCATTAAAAATAACCAACCATTCTCGGTTAACCAAACTATTTTTAAATTACTTACTTATTGACCATGCATGCATTGTTAGAAGTACTCATAAAAAGAAAACCAAACTGCCCGTCTCGTTATCTTTCATAATATAGCCACCAAAAACTCAGGTGATCTATAGTTATATACTTACTAAAAACTATTTACAGGATTTACCCACGTAAGTCCCGATCCCTGTGAATATTGTGATGAAAGTAGCGTAGCCTATAATTATGTTAATTAATCCAGGTTATCAGTTGTCTTGTTCTGTTATTACTACGGTTTAAACTACGAATGCAAATTAAAGTGTTTAAATAAATTAAATTGTAAGCAACTAGGCTTGTGTTATGGTGACCAGACAACGGATAGAATACTTATATTCTTTTGACGTGATAACGTATAAATTGATGAACACCTGCATTCACAAAAAAAAAACAGACGTCATGCGTCATGTTCCGGGAACGCGTCATGTTATTAACAAGGTAACCATAGCAACGTGTTATAGTTGCTATGGTTGCCATCAATGTTTTCTTATGACATTATCACGTAAAAATATCGACCGTAGATCGACTTTTCAGACAACCATTTGTTTTTTTTTTGTGTGTGAACATAATCAATGGCTTTTTTCTCTTCAAAAAATGGTTTAGCACGGTTAGTGCATATAGATAGGACCAGGTGGCGAAAATCAAGATAAAACTTTAATTATTTTTAAAAAATGGCAGATAAAGATATATTACCTAGTCTTATTTAATTATTATCTTTGAAGTTGTTACAACTCAATGGATGACCTTAAAACAATTCAATTCGAGTATTATAACGGGAAAAATATATTCAGTCAGTATTATGGTTTAATTCATAAAAAATAAAATAGTTAGATACGTACCAACTCAAACGAAATAAAAAAACATTAAACAAACTTTTTAAATCATAACCTCTTTTTCAAATATCTTATGACCACAGAGTCTAGATATACCGTCTCCAAGTATCCAGTAATGAGATCCATAAAATGAGGTTTAATTATAAAAAAATCAATGGTTCCCAATCTACCTATTATTACCAAAATAACAATTTTTAAAATAGATATAACTCCGCCCCGACTGAGTCTAGATATAAAACGCTCGAACATTTCTTGTTTGTATTAGTATTCTACAACTAATTTATTGAGTTTGGTTGCTGGCCGCGCAAAAAAAAATATCCTGCCATTTTTTCCCAACGGCATTTATGAGTTAGAAGCATGTTAGAAGACTTTAAACTTCAAGTAAAGCAGGTGTCTGGAATCTTGCTTGTGTTGAAAACATTCTTATAACACGTGGGTCTGCAATTATGCAGCCGACCGTACCTATGTAATATTGCTATATTGATACTGGTCTTGTAGGTACTTAAGTTTGTACATGAATGGATAAATTGTAAGCTAATAATACGTAAACGTGTCGTGACGTCATCGCCGCCGCCGTGACGTCACCACCTCGTTGGCCGTCTGGCTGGAGCTAGTGAGCGAGAGATGTCAGAGGTCAAGTGTTATAGACCGAGCGATCTTGTCTCGTTGGAGCACTGGGTGGACCACTTGGTGGCCCAGTGGGTGCACCACTCGGTGGACCTACTCTACTTTAATACTCTATTTAATGATTTAACATTATTACCATTATTACTTTCAATTATACTTCATACCTACTTATAAGATAAGTTGTTAAATTACTTAGTTGAATAATTCAAATAATTAATTATGTCTAAGTAGGTAAATTATTAATTTTTAAGTTATAGCTTTTCAAAATGTAGGTTTTAAAAAATATTAAATGGGATTCAACAATTCTTTACTGCCATTATGTTTATTTAATTGCTTGAATTTGAATAGGTACCTACTCCGGTATTTTAACAGGAAAATGTTATTTTCCGTTTAAATATCTTATGTAAATATAAAAGGTGTGGGAAACAGAATCAACAACCTAATAGACGACCCAGTTGGCACAGTGGTCACCTTACCAGACTGTCAAACACAGGGTTGCGGGTTCTCAACCCAGTTCTTACACATGTATTTATGTACAGATATTTGTCTGGTTGTAACTATCTATTATACGTATATATTTACAAAAGAAAAGTATACAGGGTGAATTTTTATGTGGGCCTTCAGGGCTATATCCTAAACCATAAGAGATAGCTAAAAATGCTGAAAGGAGTTGCGTGCCCGATTTTGACAAAAACTAAAACTGCATAATTAGATTTTTGAAAAAGCCATTACCCTAGCCGGGAATCGAACCTGTTTATTTTCCAAAATAATAATCACCTTATATTTTTATGCCAATCGATAGTGTTGCTAATAGAGATCAATTCCTGGAAACAAACATAGTCTGGCAAATTAGAGGAAATAGGTCATTTTCGTAATCTTCTGTAATTTTCATACAACCATCCCTGAAAAAAATGCAGTGAGGAGGTATGGCCAATGACGTAACAAACTGCTGCACTAAAAATATGAACTGTTTTACAAATTTTATGTAAAGAACTTCATTTGGAACTTATTTTATAATATTTAGAATAATGTCACTTGTCCTCTATGTCTCACACTATTGTTTTGCCAGAGACAGAAAGGTGAAAATTACAGAAAACTACAAAATTCTGCCATTTCCTTTGTTTTGCCATACTATGTTTATTTCCAGGAATTGATCTCTATCAGCAACACTATCGATTGGTATAAAAATATAGGATGATTTTTTTTTTGCAAAATCAACAGGTTTGATTCCCGGCTAGGGTAATGACTTTTTCAAAAATCTAATGATGCAGTTTTAGTTTTTGTCAAAATCGAACACGCAACTCCTTTCAGCATTTTTCGCTATCTCTCATGGTTTAGGATATAGCCCTGAAGGCCCAGATAAAAAATTCACCCTGTATATGAGTTGTCTAGCACCCATAACACAAGTGTAGTTAGTTAGCTCGGGGCTAGATGACGATGTGTGGCATGTCCTGCTCGTAATGAACTAGATACATATAGGTACGTAGGTACCTAGTAATGTATTGTCGTAATAGCTTCAAGCCTGGGTTCAAGTCAAGCCTGGCAGTGACTGGCCACATGATCCATGGTAGGTACGCTATGGTCTACTCTATCTACTGTAGGCACCTATACAAATGGCTATACGTGCGTTACGCAACTATACACGGGAATATACATCTTACACTTTTAAGTTAGGTAATTATTTTGTTAAATAAAGTTTATTCGTAATTTTATCCTTGAGTAATTTCCCAACAAGCTAACCGGACCGCGGGCGACATACCGGTATACAATTTTCCTTATAATTAATCAACACTCCAATATTCCAAAAGAAAGATACAAGTACGTATATGTATGTATATGCGATAAACCGGTAACACGACGGGTATCGAACCTGTTACCGGGCCACGGTAGACATGATACGCGAGCGACCTTCACGTCGTCGTGTCGTCGCAAGGCGCTACACTAGCGCACGCCGTCGGATACCTCTACATATATGTTATGTTACTACATACTTAGCATAGGTACGGTCGGCTGCATAATTGCAGACCCACCGTAGAGTTCAAAAACCACTATTAATTACATGTTTTCATTCTAATAAATTGATGAGTTAGAAGACTTTAAACTTCAACTAAAGCAGGTGCCTAGAATCTTGCTTGTGTTGATAACATTCTTATAACAGCCGTTTTGGAGCTCTACGGTGGGTCTGCAATTATGCAGCCGACCGTACCTAGCATGGATGGATGACGCACGATGATGGATACACGGTCACATCTGTTTACATCGCTCTCCAGATGGTCTCCAGGGATATGTCCCAAACTATATGAGATAGCGATAAATGCTGGAAGGAGTTGCGTGCACGATTTTGACAAAAACTAAAACTGCATCATTAGATTAAAAAAACGATTAACGAAACTTAATTCGAAAGAGGTTAATGCGATTCTTAAATTCGACTATGACGGTACTTGACTAAGTGGCGGAATTGGTAACGCATTTGAACGGTATTCAAAGGATGCGAGTTCGAGTCTCGTCTTAGTCGCAATTTTTGAAGATGCATTTTTCCTTAAAAATATTTTCAGATTAAAAAAAACTCATTACCCAGCCAGGAATCGAACCTGTTGATTTTGCAAAAAAATAATCACCTATATTTTTATTCCAATCAATAGTGTTGCTGATAGATAACAATTTCTGGAAACAAACATACTATATCAAATTGAAAAAAAATAGCCCATTTTTGTATTTTTGTACAATTTTCATATTTCCGTCTCTTGCTAAATAATAGCGTATGAGACATAGAGAGGAAGTAATATTTTTCTAAATGTTTTAAATATATTGTAAATTCTCTAAATTACATAAAATTTGTAAAAACAGATAATATTTTTTGTGCAGCAGTTTGTTACGTCATTAGCAATACTTCCTCACTACATTCTTTCAGGGATAGTAGCATGAAAATTCCTTTGATTTGCCAAAAATCAAAAGTGCATCATTAGATTTTTTTTTAAAATCATTACCCTTGCCAGGAATCGAACCTGTTCATTTTCCATAAAAGAGTCTTCTTATTTTTTGTACTAATCGATAGTGTATCTCTAATAGAGATCAATAATTCCTCGAAACAAACATGGAATGGTAAATGAAAGAAAATAGCTCATTTTTGTGGTTTTCTACAATTTTCACCTTTCTGTCTCTGGAACCAATAGCGCATGAGGCATAGAGGGCAACTGATATTGTCTACATGTTTTAAAATATATTCTTAACTAGCAACGCGCCCCGGCTTCGCACGGCTGTATTATACATGTATCTAAAAACCTTCCTCTTGAATCACTCTATCTATTAAATTAACCGCATCAAAATCCGTTGCGTAGTTTTAAAGATCTAAGCATACATAGGGACATCGGGCGAAAAGTGACTTTATACCATGCCTACTCTAAAAAGCTTATTTTATTCACTGAAAACAGTGAATAAAAAGGCATTTTACTCACTGTTTTGGTGTTTAAACTTAGGGGGTGTTCCCCCTATACCCCCCATTTTTGTCCGTCGCTGACACTGTCCCCCCTTATTTTCTTCTTCTCTTATCTTATCTTCTCTTCTCGTCACTTCTCTTCTCTTCTCTTCATTGAATCAATCAAGAATTCTACACAACTGAATCACTCCCTACGGTCGTGATTCAGTTGTTAAAATTGTATGGAAATAAGAGAATATTACAAAAATGAGGTATTTCCTTTGATTTTCCATACTATATGCTTGTTTCCAGGGATTGATCTCTATTAGAGATATACTATCGACTAGTACATAAATATAGGTAGATACAGTAGGTAGGTAGGTATAGGTTTATTGTTGTTTTTTGGTTGCATTTGTGTATAATAATGTTAATTAATGTAATTGGTTTCATACCGTTTTAATTAATTAAATAAATAATAAGGATGGTTCTGCATTTTTCGCTATCTCTTATTGTTTAAGATATTATTACAGCGCTGAAGGCCCGTGTAAAAAATACCTTAAGTATATAAAAAAATGGTTGTCTGTAAAGTCGGTTTACGGACGATAATTTTACATAAGAACTCTTTTGTATCGTTGACATCATTAACTTCAATGCGTTGCTATGGTTACTTGTCAATAACGCATGACGTCACACTTATTTAAGAGTGCAGGCAGGTGTTCATCAATTTATAAGACGTTGTCACGTCAATAAACTATTAACATTAAGACATGAATACGTCTTTAAAATAACGTTCCTATGGAGGCAATTCAAACAACGATTGTTTACAAAGTCGGGGAGCACAGTCTAGTGTTGCACCAACATAATATCTAACATCCAAATTTCAATTACACCACAGGATAACTAAAGAATCAAAATAGTACATTGCTATACAAGTGTGGTAAATCGATCGTTGCATAGAGGCGGTTCGTGACGCGCGAGCGGAACGCGAGCGCGTTTAAAATAGCCGAGATACAATGATCAATAATCAACACGCGTATCGTACGACGTTTTTATAACAGTTGCGAACAAAAGAAAAGACTAGTTAGGCAATTTTTTTTGTTAATTATTCTACCGAAAGGGCCGGCAAAATACTTTTAACCTATGCAGCCTCGTCTGACATACAATATTTTTAGGGGTTTTTCCATTTGTTTTTGCGTCGGGGGTTAAAAACAGAATATAATGATACGGAAAAAAATATATTAAGTACAGAAAAAACAAAACGCTATTTTCAATCATTTTTAAAGACGTTATCACGTAAAATTGTCGTTCGTAAACCGACTTTATAGACAAACATTTTTGCTGGAGTAAAAACTCTTTGTTGGTACCTTTTTTATACATCATCAAACTTATAACACCCCGTCGTTTTTGCGTCGGGGGTTAAAAACAGTATAACTCAGATAAATTAAGAATGTTTCATCTACATAATATTATGTAATTAGCAGTCAGATAACGTATTTAACTTATCGGGATAACATTTATTTTAGCACTAGTTGGATATTTTAATATCGCACGCGTGTATAATACGTTGCATTATGAGCCTAAAAGCGGTTTAATAAGATCCACTTTATGAGCAACTGTGATAAAAAATGTATTACGCTAAGTAAGGACAGTAACATATCGCGCGCGGCGGAGAGGGAGCCCCGCCATTTTGAAGGTCATTCTGCTGCGTATCGAGATTTATATTCTATTCCAAAACCCACGTTTTGTTCTTTAATAAGTGCGAATATAGCAGTAGGTACTTTGCGGCACAGTTATAGATCGGGCAGCGGGTTCTATGGACTAGGAATGTATCGCACGTGAGATACAAGGTGTACATAACGTGCCTTGTCCTTGTTCAATATAAAGTGATGATTTGATAATATTGTGTTTGGTACTCACCGTGATGTGGCTCGTGGTCGTGTGTGTGAGGGGGTGTAGTGCGGGGTGGGGCGGGGGCGGTCGTCACGTCCGGCTCCTGGGGCGTGCCGTTGTCCTGCCTCGTCGGGGGGTGGTCTCGTGGGGCGGGCGCGACCAGCAGGCGGGATATCACGCACGTGCGGTTACTGTCCGTCGAGTGGTCGGCCGGCTCGAGCCCGTCCGGGCACAGGCAGCTGTAGCCGCGGGCCGAGGCGCTCCGCACGCAGAGAGCGCTCGCGTCGCACGCCCCTCCCCCGCAGGGGTCCGCCGCGCCGGCCGCGCCACCCGCCCCGAGCGGGTGCAGCAGCGCGAGCGCCGTGACCGCGCCCTGCGTCGTCAGCGGGCGGCGCGGGCCGACGGCGGCGCCGCGCCGCGGGAGCCGCACGACGCCGCGCCCCATCGCGCACCACACCCACTCCTCCCAGACGGCGAGCCTCGTGCACGGCCGCCGCGGCGAGGGAAGCGCGCCCCGCCCCCCGCCCGCCGCGCGCACCGTCACCACCTCGCCCCCGGCCTCCGCGAGGTACACCCTCCGGGCGGGCGCGTGGAGCGCGAGCGCGGCCGGCCGCCGCAGTCGCCGCCACAGCAGCCGGCTCGGGCCGCGCCCGTCCGCCCCCATCGTCCAGAGTGCGGGCGCGACGCCGCGGTCCGTCCACAGCAGCCGGCGCGTTTCGTTGCAGTAGACGAGGTCGTCGGGCTCGGCCCCCCCGCGCGCGTACAACGTGACCGCCCGCCTCGCGGCCAGCGTGCCGACCCTCACCCGGCCCCCGCGCCCCGCCGGCGCCCCCGTCCCCGCCACCGTCCAGTAGAGGCGCGACGAGACGACGTCGACGGCGACCCCCCGCACGGCGCTCCCCTCCCTCGCGAGCAGCTCGGCGGGCCCCTCCCCCCCCACCCTCCTCCTCCACAGGCCCCCGGCCTCGTCCCCCCCACCACGCCCACCACTCCCCGTCCACCACGGCCCCGGTGAGCGCGGCCACGACCACCCTCCCCCCTCCCCCGGCCCCACCCCCTCCGGCCCCCCCTACCCCCGGCGCCGCCTCCTGCTTGCGCAGGTCCCACACACGGACGACCCCCCCCTCCGCCACCAGCAACTGAGGCCGCTCACCTGTACACACACACACACACACAGTAAGACTGAGCGACTATTATACACCCCTACTACGTAGGACGCGCCAATTAGCACAGTCAATGAGGATTAGTAAGGTTTTTAACTGAGAATGCAGATTTATAGAGCTAAGTGCGTAAATTGTTCTACGACAAAAATTGACGAAGTTATGAACAAATTACTAGCGAAGTTCACTGACGGGCCGGCGCGGTAGGCTGTGACGTCACAGTAACGGTCCACGCCAGCTAGCCGTTGGCAGCGATAAGGCGCGTAAGTGTTTTGATTAGTTAATTGTGTCTTTAAAACAAATTAAGTGTTCGATTTGTGTCTAATTCACTTTTCTAACTATGTATAATTATTTTATAGTGCCAAAATGTACAAATACTTCTTTTAATACGCCCGAAAAACTCTTTTTTAACGTGCCGAAAGACCCAAAACTACGTAAAAATGGTATGACGTGGCGAAAAGAGATGATAAAACTCCACCTTCTGCCCAGGCTACAAGACATTGTTGCAAAGATCATTTCGATGTAAGTACCTACATAACTAAACTTCGCTTCGCACGGCTATATTATGCATGTATTATACATATAAATAGATAGAGTGATCCTCTCAGAATCACTCTATCTATTAAAAAAAACCGCATCAAAATCCGTTGCGAAGTTTTAAAGATCTAAGCATACAAAGGAAACTATGAGTAGCTTAGCTACCGACTGCCGCATGCCGACTCGCTCGGACCGTCACTGTGACGTATTTAGGCCGCAGAAACAGCGTATGTTTAATACTTAATATCTTCGTAAGTAATTGTCCGATTTAGATAATTCAAAAAGGAATATCATTATTATGTCATAGAGAATAACGTGGATAGTTCTATGCGATAACTTTACTGATCCTCATTAGCTGAATACCACGTGACCCAGAGCTCATTCGCATATCTGTAAATAATATAGTAGTTATTTACCTATTTTGTTATTTTTTTTTATGTTGAATATTGTATTGTTTAAATATTGTTTTAAAAAAAACAGAATCAGGTATCATTACTTTACAACCTTACAGATTTGCGAGTGAGCTCCAGGCTTCGGATCGCAGCAGCCTAAGTAGATAGGTATGTATATTGTACAACTAACCAGGAGCCTCACACGTCTGCATACCGTCCGGCAACACCCGCTGCTTGAACCCCGGGACACATCTACGACACAAGTACATTACGTTACATATACTATACAGAGTTACATGGCTCTTCCTTCAGGACCATTTCTTTAACTATAACAGATACAGAATTATGCTGAAAGCAGTTGTAATTTAGTACTTTACAGCACTTGTGCATTATGGTACTATATTACGCACGCTTGCGTAATACGTAGGATTATGAATCCAAAAGCGGTTTAATATGATCCACTTTATAAGCAACTGTGATATTGTCTGTGATTATTGATCATTGCATATCGACCTTATGACGCGCTCGCGTTCCGTTCGCGCGTCATATACCGCCTCTATGATAAATTTACGACTGATAAATTTATCACAATTGTATCGTAATGCACTATTTCGAAAATTTAATGATGCACTTTAAGTTTTTTTTTGCCTTTTTCCCTATCTATTAAAGTTGCAGAAATGACCCGGAAACCGCCTGAAGGCATCGCCAAATTCAAAACATAATGTAAGTAGGTAGATAATATGTCACATACTTGCAAGTATAGTTATCGTGTTTGGGTAGACATAGTTGTGAGCAGGCCGTGTGGGGACAGACGCGGTCGTAGTCCGAGCCGCACTCGAGGTGGGCGAGCTGGCAGCTGCCGTCGGGGCAGAGGTGCTCCTCGGGGGCGCACACCTCCTCGCCCAGGGCGGAGCGGCGGGTGCACAGCGCGGGGTCCTCGTCGCTCCCGTCCGCGCAGTCGCGGGCCCCGTCGCACGCGAGGTGCGCGGGCAGGCAGGTCGCGTCGCCGCACCGGTGCGTGCGCCCCGGGCACGACACGCGCTCGCACTCCGCCTCGTCGCGCCCGTCCGGGCAGTCGCGCCGCCCGTCGCACCGCCACGCCGCCGGCAGGCAGGCGCCGCCCGCACCGCAGGGCAGGCCGCCGGCGCACGGGGGCTCCCCGCCCGCCCCGCCCGCGCCGCACGCCGCCTCGTCGCTCCCGTCCGGACAGTCGGGCTCGCCGTCGCACCACCACTCGGCGCGCACGCACCGCTCAAGGGTCGCACAGCGTCGCGCGCCCGGGGCGCACGACGCGCACGCCTCGTCGCTGCCGTCCGCGCAGTGCGGGTCCCCGTCGCAGCGGCCGGCGGCGGGCACGCAGTCTCCCCCCTCGCACCGCCACTCGCTCTCGGAGCAGGGCCGCGCGGAGCACTGCATCTCGTCGGCGCCGTCGCCGCAGTCGTCCTCGAGGTCGCACCGCCACCGCCCCGGGATGCACCGCCCGTCCGGGCACCGGAAGTACGTGGGGCTGCACGCGCCCCCCCCGCCCGCCACGCCCTCGCACCCGGCCTCGTCCTCGCGACCCGGACAATCCGGATCCCCGTCACATCTATAACGATACAATAATAGATTATTATATACGACGTAACCGACGACACGTTAGGTACCCAGGTGTGTATAGATGTACCTCCAGTCGGTCGGTATACACCGTCCGGTGTGGCAGCGGAACTCGTCCTGTTGGCTGCAGACTGTGGCGTTGCAGTGCGGGCCCTCGTCGCTGCCGTCGGCGCAGTCTCTGTCCGCGTCGCACGCCCACACCCCGGGCACGCAGCCACCCGCCGCGCACGCCACCTGCCCCGCGCCGCACGTGCACCCCGCCTCGTCCTCGCCGCCCGCGCAGTCCCGCGCCCCGTCGCACCGGGCCGCCGCCGGCACGCACCGCGGCCCCGAGCCCGCCTCGCACGTGAACTGGCCCGCGAGGCACGAGAACTCTGCGCACGCGCGCTCGTCCTCGCCCCGGGCGCAGTGCGCGGTGCCGTCGCAGACGCGCGCCGGGTGCAGGCACCGGCCGTCCTCGCACTGGAACTGCCCGGGGCGGCACCGGAACGGGGGGCAGGCGCCCGCCTCGTCGGCGCCGTCGCCGCAGTCGTCGGCGGTGTCGCACCGCCACCAGAACGGTATGCACTTGAGCGCCGCTCGGCAGACGAAGTGCGCCGCGGTGCAGTTGTGCCGGCAGGACCTGCCGTCCGGCTGCAGCACCCAGTGCTCGGGGCACTCGCAGCGCGCCCTCGCGCCCTGGCCCTCGGCGCCCGGGGCCAGCAGGCACAGGCCCTCGCACTGCAGCCGCTCACACGACGACGTCAATTCTGGAAGGTAGGCACATCGTGATGGTGATGGACGTATACATACCGACTATATGTCGGAGGTTAGGTAGGTAGGTACCTGGATGCGGTGGTTGCCTCGCGGGATGGAAGACCCGCAGGTCCATGGGCTTGTGCACGGTGTGGAGCAGCGTGCGGCACTCGTACGCGGCCGTAGTGCCGTTGTCTGCGCCCGGCTCGCTGGTGGTGTAGTGGGGCAGCGGCGTCCGGCGGCAGGACTCGACCGCGCGCGTCTCCCAGTCGGACCAGTAGAGGCGGCCCTCCCAGGCGGCCACCGCGAACGCGTGGTGCAGCCGCAGCGCGGGCAGGGCGGAGCGCGCGAGCAGCACGCGGGCCTCGCGCAGCTCGAGGTCCGCCTCTGCTATGTAGTCCTCGCGCGCGTCCGCGAAGTAGAGCCGCCCGCCGGCGATGGTGAGCGCGTTGGGCCAGCCGAGGCCGCGGGCGAGGCGCACGTGCGGCCCCGAGCCGTCCATGCCGGCGCGCCCTATGTGCGGCCGGGCGCCCCAGTCCGACCAGTAGAGCCAGCCCCGCGCCGGCAGCAGCGCCAGCGCCCGCGGCTCGCTCAGCCCCGACCGGACCAGCACCCGCCGGTGACGACCGTCCAGCCTCGACGCCTCGATCGTATCCGTACCCTTGTGTACGTACATATAAGGGTGAAAATTGCAGAAAACCACATAAATAAGCTATTTCCTTTTATTTCCCATACTATTTTTAACACGTATGTTTGCTTGCTTGTATGTATGTATGTAACCGACTCCTCTGGGTACGATTTAGCCCTACTTAGAACGATCAGATTTAATTGAAACTTTGCACACCTGTCAAAGACCGATGACAATGCAATGATTCGATTAAACAATCCGACTATCCTGATCAGTTTCGCCAGGATTCATCAATTTCTTTCCGTATCCTTTGTATGAGAGTAAGAGAGATAGAGCTTGGGAAATATTGGAAAAATGAACAGGTTCTATTTCTGGCTAGAGTAATAAATTACTTTACCAAAAATCGAATGATGCCTTTTTAGTTTTTGTCAAAATCGGGCACGCAACAGTAACTTCTTTCAGCATTTTAGCTAGCACTTATACTCGTGGATTAGGGCATAGCCCTGTTGGAGCTGCTATTCGCCAATCACCGCTTTCGATTGACCTATATCACGTCATCGAGCTGCGCGCTCATTGGATGCCGATGACGCGACACTCTCGCCTACAACGCGGTTAACGAGAGGTCACAATAACCAAGGACGGAATACACACGTCAACATACATTTATTTTTTCTGCTGTTTAAAGAGTCAAAATCACTGTAATCGTATCAAAAAATAAAGCATTGTACTTAATATCGACTTCTGCATTCAAATTCCTTAAGCCTGTAATCCTTGACCGTGGGAACTTCTGATAGAACACACACATTGATATTTTCTAGCCACACAGGTGCAACGCAGTATTAAAATTACGCACCCTGGAAACAAATAAATCTACTTTCGATGCATCGTACATTTTGTACAAGTTACATATTCATCAAGCGTTCGTCTTCGTAGGATATTTATGAATATCATAGAAAACACGCAATGTATGTAGTATTTAACTTTTCACATCGCAAAACTGCAGTCCGGTAGTAAGTAGCTGGCGGGAAAGGGTGGGGTCAGAGTGTACGTTTTTTGGGTATTTTGTTTGATAACGAAATTGTCAATAAGTAAATGTTCTGTACTATAATAATTTTTATATTTATATATTTTTATAATAATAATTATGCGAAATAATTATTACATCCGTCTCTATATATTGAAAATTCACACATAAACGTTCGTATGTACCTATGTGCCCTACTAAGAAACAGGTTAAAACGTGTCGGTATCGGCATCATATATTATTATATAAATATTCAGGCAAAACACCTACCAATCTTTATAATATTCGATATAGTTGGGTAAAAAGATGAGTACATTATAGTTACTGGTTTGTCTTAAATCTTCCTTTATTTTTTTGGGATTTATAGTAATTTCCTTTTACTTTTCCCATTATTATTAACCTTGAATAAAAATAAGTTACAATATATAGGATTAAAATATAAAAATAAGCTACAATTTTAATACATCCTACCTACCTAAATCATACCTTTTCCATATTTTTATTTAATTTTTGACAGCTCAATAAATTCCTATTTTAATTTCTTTAGAGAAAACAAAAAAAATATATATATGTCCTGCAAAAGGCAGGAACGTCAAATACTAGTTGAGTTTTTCTTTCCCGCAAATTGTTTGTAAAACATATCCAATTAGAGATCGAAATGTAAAGATCTTTGGACACAACCGGCATAGTAATTTAAAATGCCGCTGTGCAGTTTGACACCCATACCTATTGATAAAAGGCATTACAACAAAAAAATAATGTCTTTACACCAAACCTCTAAAACAGCTCAGAAACGGGATATTCAAATAAAAGCATTGTGACCAAGTATTTCTACAAGACGTATCACCGCGTCCTTTTCCGTGACACTTTTGAGGTTTGTTGTGTAGGCATAATTTTTTCGCTGTAATGCCCTCTATCGAAGGGTATGGGTCTCAAAGTGCACCGCGAACTTTTATAAAATCGTAGGATAAACGTTTCTTCAAATATCCCATTTCCGAGACGCTTTAGAGGTTTGGTGTGAAGGCATTATTTGTTTGTTGTAATGCCCTATATCGAAAGGTAAAAAACCACAGTCCATGACGTATTTAATTTTTTGTCTATGTTTGCCTGTCATAATTATGTCAAAAAATAAAATGAAATATAGAAACAGTTATTTCTTAGGTTAAAATAAATAATCAATATCACATTATAACCCGCGCGCAATGAGAATGGGATGGAACCTTGTCAAAGTAAATCGAAAATGACAGAAAAGTAGCGTTAGAAAAAAAGTTCTGAATAATAATTAGGTATAAATTAGTTATTTGCACGGTCATAGTGTCGCGGATTTGAAACAGACCCATTGATTTAAAGACAAATTATTATTGTCTGTGGTAGATTGTCTATGGAGCAATGGCGATTTCATTTAAAAAAATGTTTTCTCCAAAATTATAAATAAAACGAGCACATAAGGACTGTGCTTATTAAAGTGATTAAATAAACAAATAATAAATTCCGACCGTGGTTTGTGTTGTTATAAATTGTGGTTTGTTTTATTATAAATGCTAGATTTATGTAATTAATTATTGTGTGATTATTTTAGTGATTTAGTGATAATGAGTGGAAAATGGGGTAAAACTTTGAATAGTCAACCACCTCAAATAGTTCTGGCAGTCGATAGATATTTCGATCAGGAACGAAGTCGGTTTTTCTAACGCATTGAAAATGATGTCATAGTTGGCTGTGGATCACGAATCTAGTAATTCGGGAATTACATTGTCAAGAGATCTTTTTGACGAACCTATGGGTTTGTTCAAAAATACAAAAAAAAAACAGCGCACTCCGGGAGTGCAGGCAGAAGTGAAAACTGTATATCTGTGTAAAATCTCATCTGTCGAAATCTCATCTGTCGCGAGAACGGCTGAAAATGCTCACTCGTGTATCAGTGATGGCGGTAGCGTGCGACGCGAACTGCGTACGGCAGCTCGCTGCGAACCTGCACCATCCACCGAGAGATGTCGCTGTTAACACTGTTTTACAGAAGTGAGTATCGTAGTTCGGCCGTTTGCACAGAGATGGCGCTGTTTTCAATATTGCATAGTAGTAGAAGCACAATAACTGTTAAAATCTCATCTGTCAAAATCTCATCTGTCGCGAAAACGGCTGAAAATGCTCACCCACAAAAGTGCCCAACGCGCCATAAGAAGTTTTCACTTCAATAACCGAACGAGCAACAAGCATATCTAAAACACGGTGTCACGCATCCGAGGTGAGGGAACTTTGGCTGCATCAACTTCATTTTTTTCAGAAAGCGATACTTCTGAAGAAAGTCAAAGCTCTGATGATGATTCCCATGAAGCACATATGAGTGGCATTGGGGAATAACAATTCGAATAACTAAACAAAATATTCCTAAACATTATTATTGAAAGGATTACAACCATGAAACATTTTTGTGTATTTTTAACAGACTTCAAAAAAAGGCGGTTCTCAGTTTGACCCGTATATGTGTCAGTATGTATGTTTGTCCGTGAAGTCTTCACATACAGTAGAAATGCCTAATACTATATATGTAGCTACACTAAATATGAATAAATAAAAAATAACTAATTACAACAAAACGAATTACCCATTATTCAGAACTTTTATGCTAACGCTACTTGAAGACGACCCAGTTGGCACAATGGTCACCATGCCGGACTGCCACACAGGTACGATTCCCGCCTCAGACAAGTATTTATGCTTAAATATTTGTCTGTGGTCTGGTTATTTCTATGTATTATAAGTATATATTTACAAATTTTTATAAGTAGGTAGGTATTTGCTGATTTTTTAAAACAAAGGTCATTCAGACCAAAAACAGTACATGAAACTTAAAAAATAAGTCAAATTTTAAGGTTACTGACCTCTCCGTGTAAGGAACAGCTGATTTTCAGGTAAACCTAACCTCAAAATTTTCGAAAAAAAGTTCGAATTTCTAAAAGTCGTAGAACAAAAGTTGTTGGTTTGGGTGCACAGAAGTAGCCCTCAACGGCTTGCTAGTATAATTTCCAATATATGTAGTATATCCGTTGGCTAGCACGCATAACACAAGTCTAGTTACTTAGCTTGGGGCTAGATGGCGATGTGTGGAATGTCCTGCAATATTTATTTATATATGTATTTATAAACTGTCATTTTCGATTTACTTTGACAAGGTTCCATCCTATTCTCATTGTGCGCGGATTATACCTAGTTTCGACTAGGTAAGACGGCTCGAAGAATAGGTACAATTACAAATTAGTTGTCGTGTGCAACACTCGCACCCCACCCTTATGCCAGGTCAAACAATAAATGTCGGGAAACAAATGGACGTGCTCTCACCTTGAATACTGAGATGACACTGTCACTTTTGCGCGCCGTGACGTCTAATATAAAGCGAAATGTCGCGAGCTACTGCTTCATACTAAAATGTATGGGCAGCGAGGAATGATTTTAACCAAAAAAAATATCTATGTTTCGGCATTGATTATTATTATTTGGTTTCAATAAGTAAAAAACTGCAATGATGAATGCATTTCTATACTTTTGTCTCACAATTTAACCAAAAATATTTTCAAATATAACAACGAAGTAGCACAGATACTTAAAATAGAAAAGGTCGATTTCGATGTTTTTCATCAAAGTTAATCATTGTTTTTTCAAAAACTATGGATTATTTTCAAAATATCTGATAGTGAAACTGTAGACTCATCTAATAAGCTATCGAGAATTCTTTTTAGTGTCTTACAATGCAGGGAGTTCTTCAATATTTTTAAAATAGTAAATGACGTTTTTAGGGACTCGCCTCTTAAGAAAATATCCAGTCACAAACAAGTCCTGAAGGCCATATAAATAATTCACCCTGTACCCATATTAACAGCATCTGTAGAAGGATGTCAACAAGTTGTTCAAATATTGTGATACAAATATAATAAACGTACCTTACCTAAATGTTAACGTATTAGACAATATGCGTGTGGCTATGTATACCTTGTCGCCCCAGTACAGGTTCCCGGCGACCCAGTCGACGGCGAGTCCGTCCGGGTTCTGTGTGGTCGCCGCGTGGAGCGTGTGGGCCGCGGCGCCGGCGGGACACGCGCGTCGCAGGGCCGACCCACCGCGGGTCACGTCGCTCCAGTACACGCACGTGTCGTGCCACGAGTAGTCCAGCGCCACGGCGTTGGTCAGGTTGTGTGCGAGCAGCGTGCTGGTGCCGCCCGTCTCCAGCGGGACCCGCCGGATGTAGTACCGGTTGGTGAGCAGCAGCGCCGCCCTCGTCGCGGGCACCTCGCCCGGGGCGCACGACACGCCGTCCGGCATGAGCGCGAAGCCGGCGTGGCACGAGCACGCGTAGCTGCCCTGCGTGTTGCGACACTCGTGCTCGCAGGGCGCGTCCTCTACGCACTCGTCGACGTCACGGCACGAGTCCCGCCCCACCGCCCCGGGCCCCACCTCCACCCGCCGCCACCCGGGGCGGCACCAGCACGCGCGGCCCACACGCAGCTCGGTACAGTTGTGCGCGCAACCACCGTTCTGTGTCGTACACTCGTCCACATCTACAACATAACACATAGATGTACAACGTACAATAACATTACATTAGGTATATGTATGTATAATATACTGACTGCAGCTCCACTCGTCGGTGTAGTCGCCGCAGTCGTCGTGTCCGTCGCAGAGCTTGTCGCGCGGGACGCACGCGTCGTTGCCGCACCGCCACTCGCCCGGGGCGCAGCTCGCCCGCGACGTGTCCGCCCGCCCGCCCGCGCCCCGCACCGCGCTCGCGAACGACGAGCACACGAGGGGGTCCTCGTCGGTGCCGGCCCCGCCCCCCGCCCCGTCCCCGCAGTGGTCGCGACCGTCGCACACGAGCGCCCCGGCCACGCACCGCCCCGAGCACGCGACCGCCCCGCCCCCGCCGCACGGCCCCGGCCCCGGGGCAGGGGCCGCGGCCGGGGCGGACGTCACGTTACGCCCGCACCCCGCCGGCTCGTCCGACCCATCCTCGCAGTCACGATCCCCGTCGCAGTACAACTCCTGCAACGAACATTTAATGTTATACTTATTACAGGTAATCATATTCTAACACATGCCCTACTGTATTAACAAAGTACATTATAATACATAATAACGACGATATTAAACATCTGTATATATAAAAGAAAGTCGTGTTAATTACACTATTTATTACTCGAGAACGGCTGAACCGATTTGGCTGAAAATTGATGGAGAGGTAGCTTAGAACCAGGAGAAGGACATAGGATACTTACTTTTTTTTTTGGAGTTTACTCCTTAAGAATCGATTTTCATATATAAGGCGCCCGGTATGAGAAAAATCCGAGGGGTAAAACCTACTAACAAATAACGAAATCGTGTCACGTTTTTGGTGCGCACCTTTAGTGCGCAACTTTCTAATTTGGCTGTGATACTTAAGGAGTAAACTCCAGTCGTGCGTCGGAGCTGACACACACACTTTTTTTTTTATTTTTTATTTGTTACACTATTTATAACTCAAGAACGGCTGAACCGATTTGGCTGAAAATTGATGGAGAGGTAGCTTAGAACCAGGAGAAGGACATAGGATACTTACTTTTTTTTTTTCGATTTTCAAACGAGATCGGGATTTACGCGGGTGAAAATAAATATACGTACAAAATATTCCTTTTTTTTTTTCGATATTCAAACGAGATCGGGACTTACGTGGGTGAAATAAAATATACGAAATATTCTTTTTTTTTTCGATATTCAAACGAGAACGGGACTTACGCGGGTGAAATTAAATATACGAATTATTCCATATTCAAACCCGCATAAGTCCCGATCCCGTGGGAATATCGGGATATACACTATTATGTATTCTGTGACGTTCGTCTTTGTTGTAAGGCGTTCGACCGGGGGGTTCTCGAGCGGCTGCAGTTTTTTTTGTTGATTACTCAGCACATACTAATTGTATTCTGATGTAAAGTATACCACGACTTTCCTCAGATTTCACTTGGTTTAGGCGTTTTTAATTGTAGATTATGTATATTTTATATTTATATGATATATTTTTGTTCTATTACTTTTTCGAAGTCCAACAGACCCTTTTTTTTTATTTGCTGTTATTATATAGAAATCAATGCCACTTTTCGTTGTAATTTTATAACTCAAGAACGGGCTCACCTATCCAAACCAAATGTTTAAGCTTTGTTCGGACTATTTAGTAGATGGTTTATGTTAAGTTTGTACAAAATCGGTCGAGCGGTTCTTCATTTATCACTTTTTTTTATATGGCAAAACAACGTTTGCAGGGACAGCTAGTTGGTAATAAATATTATAGGTAATGTAGGTTACCGGAGCGAGACAGGTGTCGCCGCAGGGTATAGCGGGGGGCTCGCAGCAGCCGGCCTCGTCCTCCGCGCCGGGGCAGTCGGGCCGGCCGTCGCACCTCGCGCCCGCCGGGACGCACACCGGCCGCGCCCCGCACCGCCACCTCCCCGCGCCGCACGCGCCCGCCCCGTGCCCGCACCCCACCGCCTCGTCCGCGCCCGTAGCGCAGTCGACCCGCCCGTCGCACACCCACGCCAGGGGCACGCACTCGAGAGGCGCGCCCCCGCACGAGAACTCCGCCGGCCCGCAGGCGAGCTCCGCGGCCGACGCCGGCGGCGGCGGGCTCCTCGCGGCGACAGCGGGGCAGTCGGCCTCGTCCTCGCCGCCGAGGCAGTCCCTCGCCCCGTCGCACCGCCACGCGGGCAGGTAGCACCCGCCGGCGGCGGCGGCGCAGGGCACGGCGGTGGGGCCGAGCGCGGCGCAGCTCGCGTGCGGACAGCCCCGCTCGTCGCTCGCCCCGGCGCAGTCGACCCGGCCGTCGCACCGCGCCCCGGCCCCCACACACGCCCCGTCCTCGCACCGCACCTCCCCCGGCCCACACTGGCACCCCCGCTCGTCGCTCCCGTCGTCACAGTCCACCCTCCCGTCACACCGCCCCGCCGCCCCCACGCACCGCCCCCCCGCCCCGCACCGCAGGTACCCCTCGGGGCACACCCGCGACGCTACAACACACATACACATTACATATTACCTTACATTATTAGTTAAGTATAAGTCGTTCGATGAAAGTACGTGTTGGGGAGTTCCTCACTAGAGTTAACTTCTGATTCTTCAGGAAGTTCATCAAAAATATAAAATGTGTGTGATCTCACACACATTTTATATCCTGATTCTTAAATGCAGGAACTTATAATTGGCTTTCCGATTTTAATTTAATAAATACTCTTTGATAAAGCTGTTGGTTCTCACAATAAATAAAAATGAGTAGAGTAGTGTATAAAGTGAACGAACTGCAATAGTAGATGTTCTCATCGCTGGCTGTGTGAGGGTCGTCGCTGCAGTGGGGCACGTTGTCGCAGACGAGCCGCTCGGGTATGCAGCCGCCCTCGGCGCAGGCGTACCGCCCCGGGCCGCAGTCGCCCCGGGCGAGCGGCTCACAGTGCCGGCCGTCCCCCGCCAGCCGCCGCCCCGGGCCGCAAGCGCACCTCGCGTGCCGCCCCCCGTCCGCCACACACAGCTCCGCACACCCACCGTTCAACACCGCACACGGCTCGCTCCCACCTGGGGACACACACACACACACATACACACTATACCTACAGCTATACACGAACCTTCAGGGCTATATCCTAAACTATAAGACAGCGAAAAATGCTGAAAGGAGTGGTATGTCTGACTAATTCTAAAACTGCATTATTAGATTTGCTATTTCCTTTGATTTGCCACACTATGTTTGTTTCCAAGCATTGATCTCCATCAACAACACTATCGATTGGTATAAAATATAGAATGATTATTTTTCTGCAAAATCAACAGCTTCGATTCCTGGCTAGGGGAATGTTTTTTTTTTAAATTGAATGATGCAGTTTTGGATTGCGGCTCGGGCACGCAACTCATTTCAGCTATTTTCGCTAACTCTTATAGTTTATGATATAGCCCTGAAGGCCCACATAAAAAATTCACCCTGTATATGAGTTGTCTAGCACCCATAACACAAGTGTAGTAAGTTAGCTCGGGGCTAGATGACGATGTGTGGCATGTCCTGTAGATAGATACTGACATGTCTGATGGTCGGGCAAGACGGCGACTATAGCCATCGGCCGATGTTGTGTGGTGGCGAGACGGCGGAGGTCGCCGCCCGTGCTGGAGGCGGTGTAGACGGCGCGGGTGACCCACTCGGTCCAGTAGACGCGGCCGCCGGCAGCCGCCACGCCGAACGGGTGGTCGGTGCCGGTCGCAGCCACCACCATCCGGTGCGAGCCGTCGTAGTGCGCGCGCTCGACCCGGTCCAGCCGCGCGTCCGCCCAGTACAGCCAGCGGGCGGCGTGGTCGAGCGCGAGCCCGTTCGGCATGAGCACGCCCGTCCCGACGACGGTCTGCGGGGCGCGGCCGGCGTGGGCGCGCCGCACGCCCGCCGCCGCGCCCCAGTCCGCCCAGTACAGTCGCCGCTCGCAGGGGTCGAGGTCGAGGCCGCGGGGCCGCGCGCCCGCCGCGAGCTGCACGGCGGGCGCGGCGAGCCCGGCCCGGGCCCCGGCGGGGACGGCCCGCAGCGCGGCCACCTCGGCGCGCACCACGCCCGCCCCGCTCGTCCAGTACAGCGCACGCTCGGCCCGCGAGTACACCATGCCCTCGACGGCCCCCACTCCCCCCACCAACGTCTCGTGCCGCGTCCCGTCGAACCTCACCGCCCCGATGGCCCCCCGCGTTATGTCCGAGTAGAACACGGTCGACTCCTCGTACGAGTACGCCACCGCTATCGCGTTCCGCATCAACTCACTGCAATTACAGTAATACATACACGTATTATTATAATTGTATAGGATTTTTTTTACATGGGCCTTCAGAGCCATATTCTAAACTATAAGAGCTAGAGTATGGCAAATTAAAGGAAATAACTCATTTTTGTAATATTCTGTCATTTTCATACAACGATCCCTGCAAAAATGCAGTGAGCAGGTATGGCCCCTGGCCAGGTAGACCAATAACGTAACAAAATGGTGGACTAAATGTATAAACTGTTATGTGAAGTACAGAATTAAGAATATATTTTAAAACATTGAGAAAAAATATCACTTGCCCTCTATACCTACCTCATACTCGTACACTATTGTTTTACCAGAAACAGAAAAGTAAAAAACTAAAAAATCTACAAAAACGAACTATTTCCTTTGATTTGCCATGATTATGTTTATATCCAGGAATTGATCTTTTATAGCAATACTATCATCCGATTAGTACTAAAATATAGGATCGGGCACGCAACTCCTTTCACCATTTTTTGCTATCTCTAATAGTTTAGTTTTTTTTTTATATTTCGAGGATATAAATTTCAAACCCAATAACTATGAAATGTTAACTTTCGAGTCATTCAACATTTAGGTTTAGTGACAAATATATGAAATGTTGTTTAGATAAATTATCATTTCGTTTTTACTTTCATGTAGAGTACACTTAGAAAAATATTACATGCCAGAGACGGAAAGATGAAAATTGTAGAAAACTACAACTATTTTTCTTTCCAGGAATTCTCTATCATCAATACAATCGATTGGTATTAAAATATAGAATGTTTTTTTTTGCAAAATGATTGATTCCTGGCTAGGGTAATGACTTTTTTTTAAATCTAATGTTGCCGTTTTAGTTTTCGTCAAAATAATTTGTGTAGTTTTGAAAATTGGTAAACTTGTACATTGTGATGTCCAGATATACATACTAAAAGTCCTCAAGACTGTGGGGTGTAGGCTGTGAGGGTGTAGGGTCTCCCCCTACTACCCTCAGCACCCTCACCCCGTTCGATGGTACATTTGTTCACATTTTTGCTCATATCTCAAAAATCTATGCGAATAGCATTATGATTATTTCTGACTTAAGTTTCTACATATTTCCTACAAATTTAGTCATATTAATTTTGACTGTACGATCAATACTCTGGGAGCTACAAGGTCAACTTCACAACGTACAAGTGTACTTTTGAAATCAAACGAATTATTTCCCCTGATTTTCTTCTGCCTTGCATAGTTCACGCATATTCAATGAAATCAAGATTGGCAAACTACGTAGGTAACTATAATACTCGCTGAACTCGTTCACAACCAACCTTACGGTGTGAATACGTCTATTATTTTGTCTGAACATGAAACCTTGGTCGAGCTGCTATTGGTGGGGTATCACCATAGATAGAGTACACAACCTCATCACGGTATTGCTCTGCAGTTAAAGTGTCTCGTGCCAAAACGAGATCGTGTTCTTGTTTAAGCTAACGCACATTTGCGAAAGGCTGATAAGGAATTGGCATATGCTCTGGTTTCTGATGAGTCTTGCTTCGGATTTTATCCTCATTCGAGGAGAGTATATGTTTGGCGAGTTCCTGGTCACTAAAGTCGATTTCAAAATCTTCAGGAATTTTAGATTCCTACCAAGGCGAAATAATCATGTCGTGGGCTGAAATTCGTCTGGGTAAAAGAACAGATCTCGTTTTGGCACCAGACACTTTAAATGCAGAGCAATACCATGATGAGGTTGTGTACTCTATGGTGATACCCCTCCCCCCCCCCAACAGCAGCTTGACCAAAATTTCATGTCCATGCAGGTAGACAGACACGGTCCTCAAGCATGTACAGTACAGTACATTGGCCACTCACTCCACTCCACTCCAGTCCACTCCACTCACAGACACTCACCTGTCCTGTATCGGCGGATAGGGCGCGTTCAACGCGTCGTGTGTGTCGAGATGCAACGTGTCGATCTCGCTGACTTGCGAGTACAGGACGAACGACTCGTACGCTGTATACATACATACATACATAAAATGTCGATAGAACAATGAACTTGGAACGTCCTTGTGTAACGTAGTAGTTTTATTCTACTAGTTTGAATTATAATTTTTGTCAACTTTGTTTGTCACTGGCGATATGTAAGGTCGCATGTTGCCAAACAGCTTAAGAAAAAATTGAAATGACATTAGACTTCGACCCCCTTATTCCAAAACGAGGTTTAAGTATAGTCCGAGATGTAGATTTAAACCTTAGATTTAGATACAGATTTACTCGTGAACTATAGTGTAAACACTATCCCTATATAATCTCTAAGGATAGTGTTTAGACTATAGTTCACGAGTAAATCTGTGTCTAAATCTAAGGTTTAAATCCACATCTCGGACTATCCTTAAACCTCCTTAAAAGGGGGAATGTGTTGACGCGTTTTGATATTTACCCAAAATCGGGGAGTTTTCGCATTGTAAATGATGACAGATTTCAGGTTTACAATAAATTAGTAAGGATATTTCAGAAGTTACTTCATTTATTTTTGGGTTATAAAAATGTAGAAATGTAAACAAATAGCAGGAACACGCATAGAGTGGTATTAGTGTTCGGAATTTGAGAAAATGTTTAGGAAACGATGTTCGTCTTAGGGAAAAAGATTTGAGGAAATTAGGATGCGGTGATGTTCACTTTTTTGGATAGACCGTCCTAGAGGAAGATGACGGAATATTTTTCGAAAGGAATTCGATCTGTGTGGAAGCGCCGCCGCCCGCGCCGGCCGCCGCCCGCGCCGGCCGCCGCCGTAAAGCTCGTTTTATAACTTGAGTCGACAACAAATATACTATGCGCTAATCAGGGAATTTTCTCACTAAGGAGTTTTCTAAATTCTTAGATATTGTAGTTCGTCTACCGGCAAAGGTGTACACGTGGCTATGCCGATGTAGTGTCTTCGAATGCATCTCCTGATGCCTAGCAACTCTCGAACTAAAGGATTAGGAGCCTAATAGTGTCCGCACCAGGTTGCAGTATTTGTTCTGTTTTATTTCAGGTTTTTCTTATTACCTAGACAAATCTAAACCACATAAAAGGACATGTGCCCGTCCGCATTACCTTATGCTATTTACTAGAGGTTGTGTTGAATGGATTTCCACCCTCTACAATTTGTATAACCTAATTTGACATAAGAACTTAACCCGTAGAAGCACATGGTTTGTCCGGAGTCACCGCTTTCAACATATTATGGAGGTACCATCTATTCATATTAATTAACTGTACTCAGAATGGTGAATATAATTCGGTTTGCAAAATGATTTTAAATAGGATTTAAATATAAGCCCGAGGCTTAAGGTGTTAATTGAATGTTAATTAAATAGTTAAGTTAATATCTAAATTTGAACGAGAACTTGTACTTATAATGTTCGACAGTTGTCGATCCTTAAACAGTGTCTGCGACTGATTGCTTACGGATCCCTGAACCGAACATCTGGTTGCTTTATAGTCACACGACAACAGGGCATCCGTGGGTGAACCGAACATCTGGTTGCTTTATAGTCCCACGACAACAGGGCCTCCGTGGGTGATCAAGCGAAGGCACAGTCAGCCGCTCCTTGAGGTTCACCGAGATAGGAAACTTTATATTTTGCTTTATATAATTTTGGTAGGCAATAAAGTTATTTTCTCTCTTTGTATGGACACTGGATTTTCTTTTGTGTATCCCTTTAGGAACCTATCCATATCCTACTGTAAGGTGAGTCTCCAATATTATACTTTTAATAATATAGTTAGCGGTCTGGCTTCTTTATAATGGGGCTGTTCCGAGAGACAACTCGTTCAGTCTAAACTCAGGAAAACCCCGTTATACTTGGTACAGCACGGAAACGGACGAATATACCCGGACAATCCCGACCTTCCCCGAGTAGTGCGCGGGGAGCGTTCACACTCGCTCGTGCGTCTAGTTAAGACGCGACCCAGATCGGAGGGATTTATATTCAAAAGTTTATTTGTCCATCTGCATTTAACCAGTAAACAGTATTAGCAATTAGTAGGGAGGCCTATTGACAAGTAGCTTATTTACGAAGTTCGTAGGACTGAAAAGTTTTATAACGACAACAGGTATCGTTGGAATCAGCGTGGCTTACTGATTATCAAAATGCATGTTGTCGCTTCCTAAAGTGGTAAGGGGGCCATATATGACGTCACAAAGATGGGTTAGATTTTTTCAATTATTACGATAACCATTCATCCGATTTGAAAAAACTAGGTATCTAATGAAAGGTAGTAAAATTTATAACAAAACATCCGAAGTCCCTTTTATTGTAGATATTATACTTTGAACAATATATTAAAAAAAGTAATTTTAAACGTTTGCTAGGCAATATACCCGATTAATATATTAATTAGATTATTAGGCAGTAAATATTTAGCTACATTTTCAAAGTAATTTCAAACTTTGAATTCGGAACAAACTTTGCCCCACTGATTCCAACGATACCTTTTGTCGCTTTCTAAAGTAGTACGGGTGCCATCTATGAAGTCACAAAGATGGCGCCTGAACCGACAGCCGACAAAATCTATACCTATCAGGGCCCAACCCTTGTGAAGGCATAGATGGCACCCTCACTACTTTACATAGCGACAATAGGTATCGATGGAGTCTGCGTGGCTTACTGATTACTAACATGCATGTTATTGTTGTCCTAAGTGGTGGGGGTGCCACCTATGACGTCACAAAGATGGCGCCTAATAGGTTTAAATGTTGTTGGTTATTGGGATAACCATTTATCCGACTTGAGCAAATTAGGTAGCAAATGAGAGGGAGTAAAATTTGTAACAAAACATGCAAAGTCACTTTTATATTAGGTACTAGCGACCCGCTCCGGCTTCGCACGGCTATATTATGCATGTATTATACATATAAACCTTCCTCTTGAATCACTCTATCTATTAAAAAAACCGCATCAAAATCCGTTGCGTAGTTTTAAAGATTTAAGCATATACATAGGGATATAGGGACAGAGAAAGCGACTTTGTTTTATACTATGTAGTGATAAGACGTATATATCCGTGCAACAGTTCAGTGGGGAGGTGTGGTCTTTGACGTATGTTGGGATTTCTACGAGTTATAGTGATGTGGAACGTACTGCTTACAAGTTGAAGTATCAGATAGTTGATACATGTATGTACTGCAGCTGCAATGTATACTTACGTGTGCATGTGTGTAGGTCGGGGGCGAGGTGGCCGTGGGGGCACACGCAGCGGGGGTGGCTGCCGTTGTAGAGGCATAGTCCGTCGCAGGGGGTCGAGGGGGAACATGTGTTGTTGTTGGTGGTGTTAGTGGTGGGGTCGTCCTCGGTCGTCCACACGGAGAGGGCGAGCAGGCCGTCGCCGAGCTCGCCCGCCAGCACCGTCGCCGGCGCGGTCAGGTTGTCGAGCGGAGCCGCCAGCAGCCCGCCCTGGGCGGCGCCCACGTCCAGCCAGTACAGCCAGCCGGCGTGCGGGGCCAGCGCCACGGGGTGCGCGAGCTTAGCGACCGCGCGCGCCTCGCCCGGGGCCCCGCCCGGGGCCGGGTACGGCGCGGACATCACCTGCCCCTCCCACCCCTCGACCCAGTAGACGCGGCTCGCGGGCGTGTCGAGCGCGAGCGCCGAGATGTGGTCGTGTTCCCGCACGAGCCTGCGGTCGGAGCCATCGAGCCGCGCGTGCTGCAGCCAGGGCGCGGCGCGCACGAACAGGTACCCGCGGCGCGCGTCCACCGCGAGGGCGGAGGGCGAGGCCGGGGAGGTGTCGAGCAGGGCGAGGCGCGCGGTGCCGTCCGGGCGCGCCGCCTCGACCGCGTGCCGCGCCGCGTCGCCCCAGTACACCGTCCCGGCGAGGTGGTCGAGGGCGAGCCCCCCGACCGAGGGCACGTGGGCGACGCGCGCCCGCCCCGTGCCGTCGCGCCGCACGCGCCACACCCCGCCCGCCTCCCCGTCCGCCCAGTACACCCACTCGCCGGCGGGGGAGTACGCGAGCGCGGTCGCCTGCGCGGACCCGAGCCGCGGCGCCAGCACGTCGCCCTCGACCCCCGCGCCCGGCAGGGGCAGCGCGCGCAGCTCCCACCCGAGCGAGTACGCGAGCAGGGGCCCGGCGGGCCGGCACGCGGCCCCGTCCGCCGCGAGCGTGTACCCGGCGGCGCACCGGCACGCGGCGCGCCCGCCCGCCTCGAGGCAGAGGTGGGCGCAGGGCGGGTCGCGGGCGACGCACGCCCCGGGCGGCGGCGCCGCGCGCGCGTCGTACACCCGCAGCGCGAGCACGGCGGTAGTGTCCCGGCGCAGCACGGCGTCGCACGAGACGTGCGGGTGCACGCCGCACGTTCGCAGCGTCCCGTCCGCCCCGTCCGCCCACAGCAGCCGGCCCCCGTCCAGCTCGAGGGCGGTTGGCCGGGCGCCGGCCCCGAGCGCCACCGTCCTCGTGTCCCCGCTCGACACCTCCATGTACTGTATACTGTTAGACCCGGTGTTCACCCAGTAGAGCCGGTTCGCCTCCCCGTCCACCACCAACCCTGACAAGTCGGTACACATATCGTATCACTAGACGGAAGGCAACTCGCCTCGCCTTGCGTTCATAAAACCAATAACAAGTGAATATTGTCCGTGAATTGTAATTTTGCTTTTTGAAGTTAACTTATCAATAACTTCTCACGCGCGTACATAAGTACACGCTCCCATGTTTTTGTAATTAATTATTTGCATGAAATTAAAAACTATTTTTTAATGATGCCAAAGAAGTATTATTTTTCACGTGCGTAGGTACATAACATTATGTTATCATAGATGTGTAACCTGTGACTCCGGCGAGAAGGGGGTCGTCGTTGTCAGTGCGCAACAGGCGCAGGTGTGTGCCGTCACCGTGGGCGGCCTCGAGCCGCGCGCCCAGGGCGGTCGTCTCGCGCGCCCAGTACAGGTGGCCGCGGCGCGCGTCCACCGCGAGCGCGGCCAGGCCGGGCAGCGGGCCGCGCAGCCAGGCGGCGCGCTCCCCGCGCGCGTCCCCCGCCACCAGCCACTCGCCGACCGCCCGGTACAGCAGGCCCCCCCCGCCGGCCGCCAGCGCCCCGCCCTCGCCGAGCGCGACCACGCGGCCCCCCGCGAGCGCCACGCGCCGCACCTCGCCCGCGGCCCCGTCCGCCCACGCGACCGCTCCGGCCCCCACCACCGCTAGATGGCGGGGCTCCGCACACATGGCCCCCCCGGCCCCCCCGCACGCCCACTCCCCGCTCTCCACGTCCACACACAGCACCTACACACACACAGTAAGGAACTACTGCAGGCATCTATTTATTTATTTATTTATTTATTTTAAAGGAAAGTCTACAGCTAAGTTTAACATAATAAAACAGAAGAAATAGAAACAGAAAGCCAATTACAGACAATCACAAATAGAAATATACTAAAAATACAAAAGACAGCGTATCGAAAAATAGACAGTTAGATATATAACAAAATGAATTCAGAACGCACACGACGACAAGAAGGATTCGCAGATATAATATAAATACATATAACACATAAACAAGACTAGTAGTAGCGAGTAATCAGCGACAGAAAGGTCAGATTCGAAGAAGAGCTGACTGAGCACGCGCCTGAGACTTCTGAAGTCTGTATTAAATAGATCGACACCATCAATCCCCCTACAAATCCTATTAAACCTACTGCTCGCTCGGTAGAGAAACTCATTTTGCCTATAGTTTAGTGGATGCTCTAGGCAAGAACAATAGATCGCTGGATCTTAATGTTACACCAGTAGCTCTTAAGGACAACATCCCAAGCAGGTTAGGGCAATCGATTATGCTAGCCGCGATTTTAGATAAAAACACATGGTCAGCAATGGCTCGTCTATCAACTGAAGGTATCAAATGATGCTTCTTACAGAGATGTATATAATTGTCACCATTGTAGAACTCACGCGTACGGAAACACAGATAACGGAGAAACTTCCTCTGAACCCCTTCAATGCGATCAATGTAAATCTGATATAGGGGATTCCAGACCTGCGATGCGTACTCCAATTGACTCCTTACAAATGAACAATAAAGCACCTTAATGGTTTTCACTTTTTTGAAATCCTTTGCAGTACGCATGACAAATCCAAGAGCTCTAACTGCTTTCGAAATAATGGCTTCAATATGTTCGTCAAATAAAAGCTTAGAGTCATGAACAACTCCCAAGTCACGGATGCTCGAGAGCCTTGCAAGTGAGACACCCTTAAGCTTGTAATCAAAAGTGACGGGTTTAAGTTTCCTAGTAAAGGTGACAAAGCTGCATTTTATAGGATTAAGATCAAGGTTGTGAGCAACACAATAATCTTCTAGTCTAAGTAGATCCGCTTGCAATGCTATTGCATCCGTCACTGATTTAACTCTGGCAAAAATTTACATGTCGTCAGCAAAACAAAGCAGAGTAGCCGAGTGTAGACAGTTCTCGATATCGTTAACAAAGATAATAAATAGCAAAGGACCGAGAAGCGATCCTTGCGGCACACCGCTAGGCACATGGACCCAGCTAGACATATAATTATTGACGACAACCGCCTGCGAGCGATTCGTAGCAAGTCGCCTCTAATACCTATGCAGGAGAGCTTATAAATAAGTAGATCATGTTGAATTCTATCAAACGCCTTACTAAAGTCAGTGTAGACCTCATCGACCTGCTCACGTTTATACATGGCATTGGAGAGAAAGTTGTTAAAAATAACTAAGTTAGACACCGTCGTCCGTAGTTTTTTCACGGGATGGTCCTGCATCTTGATGTCCAATTTTCTTATCAATTAGTTCTGGCACGGGATGGTTCTGTTTCTTGATGAGTAGATTCTTTAAGTTCTATATGTAATTGTGGCATTGCGTGCTTTTGCAAAAATAAAATGTACGTGTACATACCTCGCCGGGCCTGGCGACGAGCAGCGCCCTCTCGTGGGGGGCGCAGGTCCGGGCGTCGGGGGCCAGGCGCATGAGGTGGGGGCAGGCGCAGGTGCGGCTCGTGTTGGTGGCGAGCAGGCACAGGTGCGAGCAGCCCCCGTTGTCGTCGCACGGGTTGCTGGTCCCCGGCGGGGGCGGGGGCTGCTGGCTCGCGTGCACCACCGTCAGGTCGAAGGGCTGGCCGAGCGTGCGCTGCACGACCGTCACCTCGGTGCCGTTCCACTTGTTGGCGCGCACTACGGCGTTCGCGCGCCAGTCCGTCCAGTATATGTGGCTCTCGAAGACGGCGAGGGCGAAGGGGTGGGCGAGCGCCTCGTGCCCCGCGAGCACGACCCGGTGGTCCTCGCCCTCGTAGGTGGTCGTGTGGATGGAGTCGGTGCGCGCGTCCGCCCAGTAGAGGCGGCGGGCGCGCGCGTCCAGCGCCACGCCGTTGGGCCAGGCGCCGGCGGCGAGCGCGTCCACGCGCACGACGACGCGCCGCGCCCCACCCGCGAGCGAGCACCGCTCGACGCGCGGCGCGCCCGCCTCCCAGTCGGACCAGAAGAGCAGCGCGGCGGCGGGGTCGGCGGCAAGGGCGCGCGGCGCCTCCATCCCTCCCCCGGACACGAGGGTCCGCCTGTACCGGCCCTCGAGCCGCGCCACCTCGATCCGCCGCAGCGAGCTCTCGACCCAGTAGAGGTTGCGCGCGAGCCAGTCGACGGCGAGCCCCTCGGCGGCGGCGAGCCCCCCCTCGAGCACGGGCCGCACGTCGCTCACGGCGCCCCCGACCGCCAGCTCCCCCGAGTATATAGTCTCGTCGACGACGTCGGTCCAGTAGAGCCGCGGCGGGGCCCCGGGCGCGGTCCCCGCCGCCCACTCCACCGCGACCGCGTTCTTGAGCGAGGAGACGAGGGCGCGGGCCCCCGCCCCGGCCCCGGCCCCCGGCCCGAGCTCCACGCCGCGCACCTCGTGTCTACTACTGAACACGAGCAGCGGCGTACCTCCCACTGTAAACCATACACTCACTGGTACAATAACAAGCATTTCAAATTATCAAAATAAATATTGTATTGTGGTACATAATTTTATTATGATTGTCCAAAGCTGACCTATGGTTTTTATTGGAACGATAGTTCCTTATCGCGCGTTGCGAAAGGGGGCTAGACGGACAAAATTAAGACCAAAAGTTGTAACGACACCACTGACAGCTGTCAAACTTAAAACAGCTATATCTTTGCAGCTGTTGGTCCTGGGCTGGTGGTTCTATAGGGAAGTGATAGGTCACGTCGAGGACTACATTCCAACTGACAGCTGTCAAACTTAAAACAGCAATATCTTTTCGTTTCGTCTTTCTATTTCACATTGAACAGTGTCGTGTCGCGAGGTTTATGAACATTTAAAAAAAAATTACAATTCACTAATTTGTGCTATCGATACGAAGAAGAAGACTTATAATTATAATCGAAAGGAACTTCGTTCCATCCGGTCCGGGTGTCCCTCGACACCTCTCAATTTTCCGTAAATATAGACTAATTTAAGATACTAATTTGAATATTTTTGAGATTTTCTGACTAGTTCTTCTTTAATAGTTTTTTTGTATATTTCTAACCTGTAAACGTGGTGACGTCGACGTGGTGAGTGTAAATATCAATTCTGTTATCAGTCTTCCGTTGCCTCAGTTGTGTAAAAATAAGGGGGTCCATATTTATTAGTTACTAGCTTTTGCCCGCGACTTCGTCCGCGCAGGAGTCGAAAATAGTTCTAATAGGATTATTTTGTTGACTTAAAATTGTATTGAGTTTCAAACATGTGTCAAATGAATTTCGGAAATTCCTTTCTTATCGGATGCCTACGTCATACAAAGAACACACCCTCCAAGTTTCAGGTCTCTACGATCAGCGATTTAGGCTGTGCGTTGATCCTTTAGTCAATCAGGACAAAGCATTTTATTTGTATAGAAGATAGATTTTGAATTAAGTAAGTAGGTACATGTAGGTATTTTAACTTGGATCAGGGATGACGAAAACCTCCGGTAGGTACCTACACCCAATTGTCTTTGGATGTGATGTAAAATGGGCTATACGTTTACGTACTTAAAGTTCTAAACCAACAATATTATTTCTTCTGTTTCTGTCTTTCTAGCACAGACCAATAATGCACAAACCACATAAATAAATCTTTAATCATATCGTACTAATTACTTTTCTATCATAGTCATCTTTTGTGTTTTTTTGGGTTCCGTACCTTAAAAGGTAAAAAAGGAACCCTTATAAGATCAGTTTCTTGTCTGTCTGTCTGTTTTAATAATTAAAAAGGTGTGAAAGTCCTATTCATATGTTAGGTATTTTAGTATTCATAACAAAAGAGGTTTTAGTATTTACAATTATTAGACGCCATGATGACACCATGCAAATAATATTTTGGTAATCACTACATAGTAAAAAATAAAGTCACTTTTCGCCGTCCCTATGTCCCTTTGTATGCTTAGATCTTTAAAACTACGCAACGGATTTTGATGTGGTTTTTTTAATAGATAGAGTGATTGAAGAGGAAGGTTTATATGTATAATACATGCATAATATAGCAGTGCGAAGCCGGAGCGGGAACTACTTAGTAAAATAATATTTTTTTGGCAAATTGTTCAGAATTTTATTATTAGGTAGGGACCTAATAATAAAATTCTGAGCAGTTGAGCAGAGAGTAATTTTGGCGTACCGTAATAAAAGATAGAGTGTTAAAAAAATGTAAGTAATTATATTATTACTTAAGAAATACCTACATGACATTGGCTGTATGTAGTTCGAGGAGCCAATACGAAAAAAAAGAAATTAGAAGACCGCGAACACCGTGAACGTCATGGAGTAGGAAAAAGGCCTTTGGACACAAAAGATATAGTAACCACATGAGTAGGTATAGTAATTAACTTAAAAAGGCCGTGATGCACTTAAAGAGCCATACCTATTTATCGATAGAGGGCACTAAGGCAAATAAATAATGCCTTCACACCAAATCTTTAAAGCGTCTCGGAAACGGGATATTGAAAGAAGCGTTCCATGTTTTAACAAATATCCCGTCTCCGAGATGTTTTAGAAGTTTGGTTAGAAAGCATTATTTGTGCGCCGCAATAACCTCTTAATGATAGGTATGGGTTTCTAAATGCACCGCGCACTTTTTAAAAATCTTCAATTCAAATGGGGTATTTGATCAATCACGTTTGGTCAAATACCCCATTTCCGAGACGACAGAGATTTGGTGTAAAAGTATACTTAATTTGCCGTAATATCCTCTATCGTTAGGTATATTTCTCAAAAATATCGTGCAAAAAAATACTATGTCAAGTTCCCAGTACTAAATGGCAAGACGCCTTTTTTTTGTTCAATGTTCGAAGTTTTTAACCTCTTTGGTTTTACGTTAACATCAGCTGCTGTCAGCTTGAGGTGGCGTCTTACCAATCTAATCAAAAGCACCAAAGAGTATTGATATCAACCTCGAAGCAAATTACCACCAAAATAACTTTCTACCCCTTTTTAACCCCGTTAGGGGATGAATTTCAATAAAATACGAAACACGTGTTCCATCAATTCTATTAAAGAATGTTTATGCTAAATTTGAAGTAGATTGGACCAAGGAATCACGTTGTCCCATACAAACTTTGTCCCCCATTTTCACCCCTTTAGGAGTAGAATTTCGGAAAATCCTTTCTTATCGGATGCCTACGTCATACAAAGAACCCTCCAAGTTTCAGGTCTCTACGATCAGCGGTTTAGGCTGTGCGTTGATCCGTCAGTCAGTCAGTCAGGACAAAGGATTTTATATGTATAGAAGAAGATAATACATGCATAATATAGCCGTGCAAAGCCGGGGCGGGTCGCTAGTACTTTGATAAAAGAGATCCAATCAAAGAGTATTTAAGTTTTTAATAACCCCAGCACGCAGCTTCATACACATGTTCATACAAAATTGCTGGAGCGTTGTAATGTTCCAAATTCAAAAAACGCTCCTGCATTGGATTTAATTTTGTTTGACCGCGACACTGGCTATATGCACGATAGTGATATTGCGAAGCCATAATAAAATTATAAATAAAAAAGAGATGGCGCTAGATGCTTCTTTCCGTATGTCAAAATGACAATTTTGACATCATCCCTACGTTCTGGGCCATTATTCACTAAGCTTCAAGTCGTCGGGCGCGCGTGATTAGGGCGAGATTTCCATACAAAAACCGCACCCCCTCCACCCCTAATCACGCGCGCCCAACGGCTTGAAGCTTAGTGAATAATGGCCCTGTACGTTTTCATGCAAAAATATTATGGTTTATTTTTTACGCCAAGAAATATCAAATTTTAATTAGTAACATAAATCTACTTGAAATATCTAAACCTCTTCTGATATTTTCTGAACACATTCGTGAAGATTATGTTAAAATCTGTTTCCTAGTTCCCGAAATTAGACTGCACAAACAAAGGTAAACAAACAAAATCAACATTTTCTGAGAAAATGGTATTTTCGCGAAAACGAAGAGATGGCGCTAGTTACTTGAAATTAAAAAAAATATCTTATTAAATTAATTACTTTATTTTTTAGTTAAAAAATGTGTATATTGCTATGTATTCTTAAAATACATAAGTGTACAAAATTTTTAAGCAGAACAAAAAGAATAATCAACTAATTTGTGATTTTCTAAATTTAAGAAAACCTGAATCGCGCATGCAAGATTTTTTTCTACCGGAGCTATATAAGGTTAGCGAATTCTATAGTGCTAAGATCATTATGGACGTAGAACGCTTACTTCCAAAACTTCGAATTTATTATATGTAGAGATTTTATTATAGATATATATTTACGTTTGATGTTTTTAAATTTAATATGGCACAAGTCGATTTCGTCATAACGCCGATGGTGACGTCAGAGTGCAAGTGAAGGTCAAACATATTTCATCGAAAATATGCTACATCAACGTTTATTTTTGAATTAAAATATGTTTATCTATAATGTAGAAGAAGTCTATTTCTCTAAATATTTTGTAATTTCGATTTAAAAAAAAAATGAACAATCCCAATCATTATGTACGGTATGAGCGTAGCTGTAGATATCTAGTGAGTGTGGTGTTGTACTGAGTACTGACCGGTGCTCTTGCAGGTGAAGCCGTCGTCGGCGAGGAGGTAGCCGGGGTCGCAGGCGCAGCGGACACGGTGCTTGTGTGGGACGCAACGTTGTGAACACGTGCCCCAGTCGGAGCAGGCGTGTCGCGCGGCGCACGTCGTGCCGTCGTGCTGGAGGCGCAGCGCGGGCGGGCACGTGCACGCCGGGCCCGCGGGTGTCGGCGCGCAGCCGTGCGAGCACGCGGACACCGCGCACATCGGCTCCCCGCACCGGCCCGCCTCGTCCGCGCCGTCCGCGCAGTCTGCGCGCGCGTCGCACTGCGCCGCCAGCGGCACGCACCGCGCCCCTGCGTCGCACGCGAGCGAGGGCGGGGCGCACGGGGCCGCCGCCCGGGGCGTCGTGCCCGGGGCGACGGGGGCGCCGGTCGTCGCACCGTCCGGCGGACAGCCCGCCTCGTCCGAGCCGTCGAGACAGTCCGGCACGTCGTTGCACCGCGCCTCCTTCGGTACACACTCGCTGCTGTTACACTGCATCTCGTTCTCGAGGCACACCGCCATCGTCCCCGTGCCACCGCCGCCGCCGTGTCTGACGAACACGTTATACACTATTTGTACAGGGTGAATTTTTTACATGGACCTACAGGACTATACAGGGTGTATTTTTTATGTGGGCCTTCAGGGCTATATCTTCGATTGATCAGGAATCGAACCTGTTGATTTTGCAAAAAAATAATCACCTATATTTTTATACCAATAGATAGTTTTGCTGATAGAGACCAATTCTTGTAAACAAATATAGAATGGTCAATCAAAGGTAAGGTCCTGCTTGTATATACAGGGTGTTTTTTTTATGTGGGCCTTCAGGGCAGTTATCCTAAACTATAAGAGATAGCGAAAAATGCTGAGAGGAGTTCCGTGCCCGATTTGATAAAAACTATAACTGCATCATTCGATTTTTGAATAAGTCACTTCCCTCGCCGGGAATCGAACCTGTTGATTTTGCAAAAAATAGTCACCTATATTTTAACACCAATGGATAGTATTACTGATAGAGATCAATTCTTGGAAACAAACCTAGAATGTCAAATCAAAGGAAATCTATACTAATATTATAAAGCTGAAGAGTTTGTTTGTTTGTTTGTTTGAACGCGCTAATCTCAGGAACTGCTGGTTCGAATTGAAAAAATATTTTTGTGTTGGATAGTCCATTTATCGAGGAAGGCTATAGGCTACTTTTTATGCCGATATTCCCACGGGATCGGGAGTTACGCGGGTGAAACCGCGGGGCGCAGCTAGTAGCTAATATTTGTAGTTTTCACCAATTTTCATCTTTCCGTCTCTGGCAAAATAATTACGTATGATAGAGTCCCTTCTATGCTTCATACGTTAAGTAATATTTTTCTAAATTTTAAATAATTCTTAATTCTCTACATCACTCAAAAATTATAAAAACAGTTTATGTTCTTTAGTACCTACAGCAGTTTGTTACGTCATCAGCCATACCTCTTCACTCCATTTTTTCAGGAACAGTAGTATGAAAATTACAGAAGACTACAAAAATTTGCTATTTCCTTTGATTTGACATACTATGTTTGTTTCCAAGAATCCAAGAAGAAAACGAAATATCTTACGTTTTACAAAACGCAGGCATCTGCACCTCGCAAAAATTACAAGCTCAAGCTCCACTCTAGCGGTTGTATACCGGGGTTGCTGGACGGTACCGGCTCGACAACCCAATGTAACTGTCAAGCTATTGATCGCACTGATAAACTTAAATATTGAATGTCATTTATTTGCTTGAAATATGGTACAAAGATGTCACATAAAAATATAGTTTAACATATTTCACCAGCACTTAGCTTAGCATGCAAATATTAAAAGTACTCTAATATGATGTCAAAATAATTAATCCAATGTCAATAATATAAAAAAAAAAAAAAAAAAAAAATCATTGAAAGTTAAATAAAAACAAAACAAAATTAATTAATTAATAAGTCAAGAATGGAATACAAAATCATGTCAAATTCAATTTACGTCATCTTTATCATTTATGAATTCTTCAATCGAATAATAGGCCTTATCGATGAGATAATTGTTGACAGCCCGCTTGAACTCTCCAGGACAATCAATTTGTCGTAATGATTTGGGAATTCCGTTGTATATTTCAGGGGCCATACAGAACACGCTAATTCTCATTAGACGAGTATTGCGTGCAACGATTAGAAGATCACCTTTACGTCTTCCACTATCCGCATATCTATTAAAAAGACGCAAATTTTCTTTTACAAATTGAGCCATTTCACTAATGTAAATGCAAGGGAATGTAAGGATTTTTAATTTTTTAAAAGATTCTTTACATGATTCCATTCTACCTAGCTGACATATTGCACGTATGCATCGTTTTTGTGCTATAAAAGGCTTATTTTTGTTTGTAGAGTGTCCCCAAAATATAACACCAAATCTCAATATTGACGCCACATGTCCATGATAAGACGCTAATAGAGCCTTCAAGTTCACTGCCTTTTTCAGTTTGTATAATGCATATGAAAATTGATAAATTCTTTTACAAATAATGTCAATATGATTTTTCCATGTCAATTTACTATCTATAGTTAACCCTAAAAACCGTGTGGAGTCAACTTCGATAATTTTATTGTCATGATAATTTACACTAAGAGTCAAGTTATTATTTCTTTGTCTAAAATTCATTAGGTTAGTTTTATCAATATTTATATTTAAATTATTTTTTAACCAATTAATTAGAGATGTCAGAGTTTGATTGATTACGTTCGATAAGTTAGTTTTAGTTTCATTTACAAATAATACCGTGCTATCATCAGCAAACAATGTCATATGATATGGAGTAGTGTCAACAAAATCATTAATATATATATTAAATAATAGATAATTTAATAGTATTTAATAGAAATAATAATTTGGGCGTGCTGATTGATCAAAAGCTTACATTTAGCAAACATATTACGGCTTTATCCGGGCGAATAAGAGGTATTATTTTTATAATGAAATCGTTGCGGCATTCTGCTGATAGAACTACACTCTTTTTAGTATACAAGAGTTTATGCCAGTCTCTACTCTTATATTGTATCAGAGTATGGGGAGGAGCTGCAAAAACCTTAGTGATTGAACTTGAACGTGCCCAAAGGACAGTGCTAAAGGTGATGCTCAAGAAACCCTTCAGATTTCCCACTGACAGCTTATATGCTGAATGCGGAGTATTGCGTGTTCGACAGCTCTTCATACACAGAACTATAACTGCAATGCACAAAACGGTGCAAGCCTGGCCTCAGTATGAGATGCTTCTGAAGAGAAGAGTGGCTAACATTGAGGTGCCGCGTACTCGCACAGTTTTTGCTAAGCGCTTTACACACTTTTTGTCACCTTATTTATATAATCTTGCTCGAAAAGAACTAAACATAAATATAAATTGTTCCCCTAGAAATCTTAAAATAGCTCTGGAGAAATGGCTTCTTAAGCTTGATTATGTCCAAACGGAAAATATTTTTATTCTTCAGTCTTGATATACCACACCAAAACTTGCGGTACACCCCACATTCCTTTATTTCCTTTTTTTTTTTTTTTTTTTTTTTTTTTTTTTCCATTACCTACATCACTAATTCCACATATTCCCTACACTTACACCTGCTTTGTCACACATGCATCTCTTCATCATTATCATCAAGACAGAACTTCCATTGCACACTCATTACACACATATTTAGCACTGATTCTGTGCTTGGGGGGAGTAAGTCCCCGCACTCGGAGCACTTAAACTCCGATATGATGCGGACGGCTCCCGCCAGGCAGACAACAAATTATTTTTTATTGTCGTCACGTCACTCCTAATTAAGATTTTTAGTTAAATAAGTAAGTTAAGATTAAATTTTTTAGTTAAATAAGTTTTGAATAAATACCTAAGTTAAATAATATAGTTATGGACACTAACTTTAAACGTTACAGTACTATTGTATATTACAGCACTGATAATTATGGCTGTATTTCCCGAGACCATAATATGATCTTTGTCTGTCAACCGGTTTTTGGTCTCTGCGATACAAGTTTATCTTAGTGCAGGGGCCGCTGTTATACTTATACCCTAAGCATATTATTTTATTATTTTACTTTTATTCCTAAGATTAGATTGGTAGTAAGTATTACTTTGTAATCATTTTTTTTTTTTTGTTAAATAAAGTTATTATTATTATTTGTCTGTTATACGTCCTGTATCACGGGGCTATGGAGCCCCGGACCTTTGGAAGGCGTGCGTGGAGCCGAAGCCAACACGTAGAGGCTCTTTACAATAACAAGTATAATAGCAAACAATGGGGTGAATTCTAAACCGGCGATTATCCCTGTCTACACTATAAAGTGCAACCAAGGACAACCTCCGGTTTGGATGAAACTATTGATAATCTACAGGACAAAACTACTTGAGCTATTGTGATGGGATGGTAGTGGACTAGATACTGGGGAACTACGGATACTATGGCACCTGCCGTAACAATGTTCAATAAACACGTAAAAATGGCAGGCGGAGACTCGCCAACTCTCAGACTGGGCCACCCTAATTAGCCGAGTAAATTACAGCAAGGGGGCAACAGGAACGTGAGTGGCTTGAAGGATGGAGAGGCCTTACTGGAGTTTAAGTCATCGCTGGTAGTCCGGCGAGCGGGCCAACTCATCACTGACGTTCGGCATCCATCCTTCGAGTATTTCTACTCATGCGACTCCACTCTGGACGGCCGGTGAAGGCAAGCCAGAGGCGGGAGACCGCTTCCTCGTCAATATTCACTCCGACCAGCCAACCATTATTATTATTATTATTGATCTCTATCAGCAATACTATCCATTGGTATAAAAATATAGAATGATTATTTTTTAGCAAAATCAACAGGTTCGATTCCTAGCGAGGGCTATGATTTTTTCAAAAATCTAATGATGCAGTTTTAGTCTTTATCAAAATCGGGCACGCAACTCCTTTCAGCATTTTCCCCTATCTCTTATAGTTTAGGATATAGCCCTGAAGGCCCACATAAAAAAAATCACCCTGTATATGAGGTACGTGTTATACTAACATAGTGTTGGCGTGTGTGTGTGTGGTGGGGGGCTCGGGGTCCGTGGGGGGCCCGCAGCCGCGCTCGTCGCTCGCGTCGGCGCAGTCGGCGCGTCCGTCGCAGTAGTACTGCCAGGGCACGCAGGAGCCTCCCTCACACCGGAACTCGTCCGGGGCGCAGTCCCTGGCGCGCGGCTCGCCGCACCCCTCCTCGTCGCTGCGGTCCCCCTCCCCGCAGTCGGCCGCACCGTCGCACCGCCACGCGGCCGGCACGCAGCGCCGCGAGCGCGCGCAGGCCCACTGGCCCGGGGCGCACGCCCGTGCCCCGCACGCCCCGGCCGCCTCGTCCCCCCCGTCCGCGCAGTCCGCCAGCCCGTCACACAGCCACCCGCGCGGGACGCACCGCGTCACGTCACACTGCACGTACCTCTCCGCGCCGCATGTCATGTTCGCTGTACACACATACGTGACATACTACCTTATTATCCCTATATACAGGGTGAACTTTTTACACGAGCCTTCAAGGCTATATCTTAGACTATATTAGCGACTAAAAATGCTACAAGAAGTTGCTTGCCCGATTTTGACAAAAAGTAAATCATTAGGTTTCTGAACCCTAGCCAGGAATCGAACCTGTTGATTTTACAGATAAATAATCACCTATATTTTTATACCAATCGATAGTGTTGCCGATGGAGATGAACTCCTAGAAACAAACATAGTACCTATGGCAAATCAAAGGGAAATAGCTCCTTTTTGTATTTTCCTACAATTTTCATCTATCCGAATTCCGTCTCTGACAAAATAATAGCGTATCTCGTCGTTTTTGCGTCGGGGTTAAAATTTTGTAAAAAAAAAAAAAAAAACTTTCATGTTTTTAGAGCAGCAATTTGTTACGTCATTAGTCATACTTCAGACAGTAGTATGAGAATTGCAGATGATTACAATTTGCTATTTCCATTTGCCATACTGTTTGTTTCCAAGAATTTGATCTTTATGAGAAACACTATCTATTGATATAAAAATATACTTAGAATTATTATTTTTTTGCAAAGTCAAGTTTGATATCTGGCTAGGGATTAATTACTTTTTCAAAAATCGAATGATGCAGTTTAAGTTTTAATCAAAATCACGCAACTCCTTTCAGTATTTTTCGCTATCTCTTAAAGTTTAGGATACTATAGCCCTGAAGGGCCATGTAAAAAATTCACCCTGTATATCTAAGCAAGTTTTGTTAGTTAGGTATGTAATTGACTTTCTGTTTCTATTATTTTATGTTTATTTTTTTAGTTATAGTTGTGGTCCGAAAAAAAATAAAAATTCAAGATATAAGTCCAGTGTAAAAACCCAATACCTAAGAGGCCAAAAATCAGAAATAGACATGAATGGTCCATCTTAATGCATTTTTGCGTTAGTTCCAATGGTAGGTATACAGCATGCGTACGTACAGTGTGTACTTGTATGTATGTAGTGGTAGGTGTGTGTATGGGTACTGACCGCAGGGTCCGGTGGGCGAGGCGTCCTCGTCGCTCGCGTCCGGGCAGTCCGCGTCCCCGTCGCACACGTACAGCGCGTCCACGCACTGCCCGCGCCCGCAATGGAACTGTCCGGGGGGGCAGCGGGCGCGCGTCCCCGGCCCCGCCGCCCCGCCCCCGCCCGCCGCGCACGTCCTGCCCCCCCGGGTGGCGAGGCAGAGCTGGGCGCACCCGCCCCGGTCCGCCGAGCACGCGTTCCCCCCCGTCACGTCCCCGCTCGAGACCAGCTTGAGGTCGTACAGCGGCGGCGGCAGGCGGTGCAGCGTGAGGGGCTGACTGCCCGGGGCGGGCTCGAGCCGACGTATCTCCCCGGTGGCGTGCTCGCTCCATATGACGGCGCCCTCGTAGACGGCGAGCCCGTACGGCTTGGAGGCGCGCGTCACCACCTCGCGCTCCCCGCTCGACAACACGAGCCGCTCTATCTTGTCGAGGAACGTGTCCGTCCAGTAGAGGGCGCCCGCGTGCAGCGCCACCCCGCTCGGCCACCGGAGCCCGTCCGGGACGAGGGTGCGCCGCCGCGAGCCGTCCATGCGGGCGGTCTCGATGCGTCCCCCCCCTCCCCCCTCGTCCGGGGCACCGACGACCGCGACCCGAGGCCACACCGTCCAGTACATGTCCCCGGCGGCGGGGTCGAGCGCGATGGCCCGCGGGCTGCCCCCCGCGGGGCCGGGCTCGTGCCGCGCCACCACCGTCCTCGAGCCGGCGTCGTCCAGCCGACACACGCTCACCTCCCCCAGGGCGGAGTCCGTCCAGTACAGGTTGCCCCCCATCCAGTCGACGGCGATGCCCTCACAGTTGTCCACCTCCTCGTCTATGAACACCTCCCGCCCGCTGCCGTCCAGCTGCTGACGTACTATCTCGTACCTGGACATATATACATTATATACATATAGTAGACACCTACATGACAGCTGCACTACGTGAGGTACCTGAGCTGAGGTGACACGTACCGGTGCACGTCGCAGTAGTAGAGACGCGAGCCTCGCTGGTCGACGGCGATGGCGGAGGGTCGCGCGGCGCCGGTGGCGGGCGCGGCCGGCTCCCAGCCCGCGTGCTGCGCGGTCACAGGCAGCGCCTGCACCAGGGGCGGCGTGCCCCGCGCCACCACCAGGTAGGGGTCGAGGCGCGCGGCGACGCACCGGTGCGCGCCCGCGAGCCGCATCCCGTGCGGGCACAGGCACCGCCCCCCCGCCCCGCCCCCCTCCGGCACGCACAGGTGCGAGCAGCCCCCGCCCCCGCGACACGCCCCCGCCCCCGCCGGCTGCCGCGCCCGGTGGAACACGAGCGCGGCGACGGGCCGCGCGCCGAGCTCGGTGCGCGCCCCGGGCCCGCCCGCCGTCGACACGGCGAGCACGGCCCGCTCCGCCCACACCGGCAGGTAGAGCGTCTCCTCGAGGAGGGCGATGTGCTGCAACTTCTGCGTGAGGTAGGACCGGTACACGGTGCGCCGCTGGCTGCCGTCGTACCGGGCCCGCTCTACCGTCTCGAGGTACGAGTCCGTCCAGTACACCTCCCTGTTGGCCAGGTCGAGGACGAGCGCGGTGGGGTACACCAGCTTGAGGCCGGCGAGCTGGCCCCGCTCGGTCCCCGCCAGCGTCGCCCGCACCACACCCGCCGGCGTCGCTCCCCACACACACAGGAACATGAGCCCGGCGAGCGGGTCGACCGCCATCCCGCGCACCTTGCTCAGCTCCGCGTCCATGATGATCCGGCACACCTCCAGCTCGGAGTTGCACACGTATATCACCTCGCGATCGTCACCGAAGTACCAGTTGCCCGACACCCAGTCCAACGCGAGGTGGCTCACCGCTGTAACACACACACGTACACGTGCTGTCAGCACGGACCTGCCGCGGCACGGCACGGCACGACGTGCTACTATACTCACAGTCTATATCTGGGAAGAGAGTGGGCGCACGCAGGTAACGTCGCACGGAGAAGTCGTCCGCGTCCACACACACTATACCGGACTTGCTCATGTTGTGGTGCACGTAGCATATAGACCTGCACACATACACACACACACTGATGTGATACGTACGTACAGACAAGTTACAATATAGTATAGTATAGGTGACCTGTTATCGTATAGGTAGTCGATGGCGCGCACGTTGAGCGCTTGCAGCGTGTTGTTGGCGGTGAGTGGTGTGGCCTGTGTGGTGGGTGTGATGACACGACGGATGTCCGCCTGCGTGACGACGAGCAGCGAGGGCGGACGGTCGGGGGGCACGTTGACCGCGCGGCACGACCGCCCGTCCCCCGCGTCCAGCACGTACCCCTCCACGCAGCTGCACACGTACGAGCCCGCAACGTTCGCACATCTCTGCGAGCAGGTCTCCCTCTTCGCACACTCGTCCCTGTCTGTTACACCTATCAGTTAGTTATACGTTACATTACATACGTCTCGGTAGAGTAGTTGTAACACCTACCTACGCATAGATCCCCGGCGGGGTAGTACCCCTGGGGACAGTAGCAGGCGAGCCCCCGGTGCGTGGGGCGACACCCCGCGCCCGCGACCTGGGAACACCCCAGCGGCGCGCACGAGCCCACCGTGAAGTTGTCGCAGATGTCCCACTCGTCGCTGCCGTCGAGACAGTCCCTCACGCCGTCGCAGTACCTTGCGACGGACACGCAGGGGAAGTGTCCCCCGACGGGGGTGAGGCAGCGCGCCTCCCCCGCCTCGCACTCGACGTCCCTCTCGCACATGTAGGGCTCCTCGTCGGAGCGGTCGTGGGGGCCGCAGTCCTCGTCCCCGTCGCACCGCCAGCTCGCCGCGATGCACCGACCGCTGCGCACGCACCGGAACTGCCCCGCGCCGCACGTCGTGTTCCACTCTACATACGTACATATAGACTGTACAGTGCCCTACATAGAGACAGGTAGACAGACAGACAGACAGGTAAGTATACTAACGACAGTCCATCTCGTCCTCCCCGGCGTCGCAGTGCGGCCTCCCGTCGCAGCGCCACGCCCCCGGCAAGCACCGCCCCCCCGCGCCCCCGCACGCGAACTGCCCCACCTCGCACGGTGACACCTCCCCCCCATCTGTAACATTACATCCAAACCAATGACCAAAATTAACCTATACTTAACAATCTGACGTAAGCCCACTATCTATCTCCCAACTAACAATCTGACGTAAGCCCACTATCTATCTCCCAACTAACAATCTGACGTAAGCCCACTATCTATCTCCCAACTAACAATCTGACGTAAGCCCACTATCTATCTCCCTACTAACAATCTGACGTAAGCCCACTATCTATCTCCCTACTAACAATCTGACGTAAGCCCACTATGTATCTCCCTACTAACAATCTGACGTAAGCCCACTATCTATCTCCCTACTAACAATCTGACGTAAGCCCACTATCTATCTCCCAACTAACAATCTGACGTAAGCCTACTATCTATCTCCCAACTAACAATCTGACGTAAGCCCACTATCTATCTCCCTACTAACAATCTGACGTAAGCCCACTATGTATCTCCCTACTAACAATCTGACGTAAGCCCACTATCTATCTCCCTACTAACAATCTGACGTAAGCCCACTATCTATCTCCCTACTAACAATCTGACGTAAGCCCACTATGTATCTCCCTACTAACAATCTGACGTAAGCCCACTATCTATCTCCCTACTAACAATCTGACGTAAGCCCACTATCTATCTCCCTACTAACAATCTGACGTAAGCCCACTATCTATCTCCCTACTAACAATCTGACGTAAGCCCACTATCTATCTCCCTACTAACAATCTGACGTAAGCCCACTATCTATCTCCCTACTAACAATCTGACGTAAGCCCACTATGTATCTCCCTACTAACAATCTGACGTAAGCCCACTATCTATCTCCCTACTAACAATCTGACGTAAGCCCACTATCTATCTCCCTACTAACAATCTGACGTAAGCCCACTATCTATCTCCCTACTAACAATCTGACGTAAGCCCACTATGTATCTCCCTACTAACAATCTGACGTAAGCCCACTATCTATCTCCCTACTAACAATCTGACGTAAGCCCACTATCTATCTCCCTACTAACAATCTGACGTAAGCCCACTATGTATCTCCCTACTAACAATCTGACGTAAGCCCACTATCTATCTCCCTACTAACAATCTGACGTAAGCCCACTATCTATCTCCCTACTAACAATCTGACGTAAGCCCACTATCTATCTCCCTACTAACAATCTGACGTAAGCCCACTATGTATCTCCCTACTAACAATCTGACGTAAGCCCACTATCTATCTCCCTACTAACAATCTGACGTAAGCCCACTATCTATCTCCCTACTAACAATCTGACCTACTCAGAAAACATATACTTTAACCCGATAGGTAATCACTTGAACTACTTCAGAATCTGACTTGGTTGATAGCTTAGTCGACTTAGTTAGAATCAAACATCCCCCGCGCCTAAATTTCAGGCTGGATACAGAACATACACGATGTAATAGTACAAGTACGACTGGATTACTTCTGAAAGCAAATTGAATGAAATAGCATGCAGACATGCAGGAGCTACCTATTACTGTAAGATGTAGGTAGGTACACGTAGCTGTCCAGTCTGTACCTACATACTCGTACATATTATATACTTTATCGAAATAAAATAAACTATAATGATGAAGTAGTTAAAGTTGAAGTAGTTGCAACAGGAGGCATCCTTTATAAATGTAATGTAAGTACCTACAAGTAAGGTTAGGTTCGACTTCATGATAGATGGCCTCTTATCTAGTAGAGTTGATTCAATGAATCATGTAGGTACATTATTATATACGTAGCAGTATATACGGCGAGGGCGAGGGCGAGGGCGAGTGAGATAATGCGCTCGCTATTCAATAAACAATGAGACATGGGTTCCGTCTCGAACATTGCACATTGCACCGCGTACCATCACCGGTACCTACTTAGTACCTACAGTACTGTGCTAGCTGTACCTACATTACATACAACCAACATACACATACTGCATATATCGTCCACGTCGCATCGCGTCGCGTCGCGTCCTTCTACACCACTCGTGTGCTAAGTGTCAAGTTACAGCAGTTGTATGTGAGTGACATACACTTGACCATCCTCAGTGAACGTAACGTACCTACCTATAGGTATAGTATATAGAGCAGGTACCTATTCTACCTCTACCGTGTCCGTACAGTCCGTAGTGTCCGCGTCCACTACACTATAGTAGGTATACACTACCACGCAGTGATCGGGGCGTATTCAGTACTTAGATACATTCGCCAACCAAGTACTAGGTACCTATATCATCTAGCTAGATACTATGAGAGACAGACAGACACAACGCTGCCTGCTACCACACTCTCATTGTTCCTATACATATGTACCGTGTGTTCATTACATATATTGTTGTTTCAATACTTACATGCTACGTAGGTAGGTATATAAACAAGTTCAACTTCGCGATATTGATAAGTAGTTGATAATATACATAGTATGTATGTATCGCTCGTAACGTCTCGCTGTAGGTAAACGACCCCTCCCTGCACTGGCACTGGTAGCCACTGTATGTAGCCAACTACAGGCGAGCGGTCCTTACATCTGTCCGGGATGACTTCTACTGGTAGGTAGTTCACGTACGTAGTACCCTTAACACACTCTTGTGCACGGAGGGACTAGGGAGGATCAATACATTGAACTATTGTTCCTAACTTGAGAGTATCTACACCTACTTTATGGGTGGGTAGATATCCGGCCGTGTAACTATCTACTTTGCTACAATAATGTATCTGTTGTCTAGAGGTAGGTCACCTTGATCCGCGCGCGTCCATGTGTCCACTCACTCTGCCTCCGGTTGGATCATACCAACTACGTTACGTACGTAGATAGTGAAAGGGCTATCTATATGTATAGACGGGCGACGCGAGGATGGCAATCAGTCGATCGGTTGCAGCTCGGTAGGAAGGAAGCTGTAACTATATGCTGCATGGGACGGACACTTGCACTGTAGGTAGAGGATATACTAACCATACCTTGACTTCCCTTACAATACTATAGTAGGTACACGATGACACCTGATACCCTCCCGGTAGGGTAGGTATGTCACCAAGGATGCGCCTGCCTGCGTCGACACACCGCCCCGCGCCGCGCGTCTACCATCGTGTTCGTGTTGCTGTACCTACCTACTATGTATACGTACGTATATATTGGTATGTAGGTACGGTCGCCTGCATTATTGCAGACCCACCGTAGAACTCGAAAACGTCTGTTATAAGAATGATTTGAACACAAGCAAGATTCTAGGCACCTGCTTTAGTTGAAGTTTAAAGTCTTCTAACTCATCAATTTATCAAAAAAAAATATTTGAAAGAAACCATTCAAATAATAGTAATTTTCGAACTCTACCGGTGGCTGCAATTATGCAGCCGACTGTACCTACATGAATCTATCTATTCATGTGTTATGTGTTGTGTGGACAAACACACAAAGGGCTAAGTATAATTAGGTAAGTATAGATAGTGTTGAACACACAATACCTCACATTATTATTAGGTATTTATTTAATAAGTAGGTAGGTACCTACTCACCTAAAGACTATATGCCCCTCGGACAGATGTATTGTATTAAATTGGGACCTACTGTGGTGCGGACAGCGGGTAACTCTCACCAATTGAGAAAGTAATGGGCCTTCCACACAGTATCCATTAGGTCTTGTTTAACTGGGACCACCATCACAATATAGGGGGCAATTGGAAGACATAGAAGATATGGGAAACTGTCCTAGGAACCATTACATCTTTTTTATACTTAAAGCATAATATTTGACATTGTTCTAATAACTGGTTTTGCAAATTTTTCATAGAAATAAATCATTCTAAAAGAAAAAAAATGGAGATGGACTCCCGTTTCATATACTTACCTATGTATTAAAAGAAAAAAAACCAGAACAGCAGAAGTAAGTATTAAATACAATGTTTCCCCCAAGACATATCTTCTATAGGTTCAGATGAGCCCATTCTCTCCCAACTAGAACACATTGTACAACGGACCAACACGCGGATCAAGCTACACAACTGTATACTTTCTCTACCATCAACAACTGGGTTCTTCTACTCTCTACAGTTTATTTACTACAGGTAAGGTAAATAAATGAAAATTACACAATCTTGTAAAAATAATATTGTAATAAATTCAAATTGTCAAGCAAACAATCATATAGCATGCAATAGAACCAGGAAACCAAGCAGACTCCATGCAGAATATAAGTAGGTATCAAGTTTGTAGAATGAAAGTGTATTGTATCGTGTTCGGCGCGGGCGGAGACATGCAGGAGGTACCTGGAGCCGCCGTCGTCGCAGAGGCCGAGCCGAGCGCCGCGCCCAGCGCCGCCACCAGGGGGAACCACACCAGCATCCTCGCTACCACGACCCTGATGCCCTCCTCACACGCATCCTACACAACACTCTTCCTCCTTCTGATACACCTCTAGGTACACTCCACTTCACACTTTTCATTCAACTTCAACGTCTAGCAATGAGTGCCGGTGGCATCCGAACTCTCATCACGTTCTGTTTTATCAAAACTGTTTTGTTGATGTATGAATAGGAATAAACTATCACAATCTATTCGCGTAATATCGCGAATTAAGAACAATGCGCGCGATAATATAGCGTCTCAAGACAATAATAATTGTAGAAGTAGGTATAATATCTGACTATACCAACCAACCAAACTATACATACATATGTTTATAGTAGGTAGGTACAGAGTAAAACAAAAACAAAACGAGATGAAGATGCTGTATCAAACTAGGGATGGGATAAATATTGCTACGAAAGAAGATTGTAAAAACTCGATATAGATCTATTATTCGGTTCAAAACATTTGTACTAATTGCGTGATTCGGAATGTCCCGTGTACCAAATTGTCACGGCAAATTGTAATATTATGTCAAATAATTAATTAATATTATTACAAAAATTACATAGGTAATGTTATTTTAGTTTGTTTGTTATGATTAAAATAAAGGCACAGCACAGCACAGAGACAACAGTCCGTACCGTACCGTGCCGTGACGTGCTATTTAATTAAGGCGTATCCGCACAGCTAGGCAGCTGTGCCGCACAGCTCAGTGGCGACGCAGTGCCGTACCGTGATTTTCCATCAGTGTCAGTGAAAAATTATATTGTTTCATACTTTTTGTACTATGTTCAGTATTTTTTCTGTTCTAGGTATATTTAAAGCTAGCTTCCCACGGTCCGTGATATCGCGGACGGACCGCGGACCAGCTCGCACGACACACCGTGGGAAGGGTCTCGTCCGTGGTAGCACAGGACGTCTGTGGCGGTGCGCCGGTATCCGTCGCGAGGCGGTAACTTCAAAGGTGCGTGTCGTAGCACAGACGATAGGTCAGAATTTGTTTGTACGTAAACAAGTCAACACGAGTAGTGGTGTTGTGTGTAGTTGGTTGCGGAACTTGCGGAGAAATGGAGTGGACAAACGAACTTATTTTTAAATTTATGAATCTTTAACACAAACAGGGCTCTTCCAACGTGCGTCTTTCAACGCACCGTTGGAAGAGCCCTGTCTGTGTGCGTTGCCGTCCGTGCGGTCGTCGGCTGTGCGTGATTATCCGCAGAATCAAGCACCGTGGGAACCCAGGTTAATACGTCCATGGTTCTGTGTGTTCAGTGCTGTCAGTGCTGCTCCGACGTTGCTCCGACGCTCGCCGTGATCCGGCGTGAATTTGTAGCGGATAATATTTTGCCTGACAAGGTCGCAGTGTTTCAAGATGTCGTGCTTTTCGAACGAACGTGACGAAAGAGTGATTTTTAGTACTTTATCGCTAGGGTTACCATAACTTTCGATCGCAAGATCGCGGGTCCAACTCGCACTTGGCCGGTTTTTTTTAATTAGATTATGTACAAAAACGAGAGTGAGCAAAGATAACGACCGCAAAATTACCGATATTTTGACTGCGGTTATAAAGAAAATGAATGTACCTAGGGGTCGATCGATCAAAAAACGTGATAAATACGGGCAACACAAGGAACAATTCAATTAAGTTTTGGTCGGCCATCTTGAAAACACTGAGGCCGTGTCAGACAAAATCGCACATCTGGAAGAACAATGGCACAACTTACATTTAGTGAATTTTACAGGAGCAAGGTTTAAAAGTTTAAGGGGTCCTTAAATATAGAAATTAGTTTATTATAAGTTCTTTTGTGTTTTCTACCCATAGGACATATATTTCAAAATATATTACAATACATTTTATTTGTTTTGGTTTTGTGTAATTATCTAAAAATGTGCATAAACTAAGAAGAGTCGTACAGTTGTGCCATTGTTTTTTTGTTATGCCATTGTTTTATTGTAATTATGACTTAAAAATGACTTAAAAGAACTGTGACTGAAAAATTATACGAGAACAACGTTACGGTACATGTGACACTAAATGTGTCATTGTAGCACTGTGTGGTATAGCAAATATGTCGTTGTTCTTTTAACCCTTCGATCAAATTTTTACCTGTCTGAACAAATTAGTAAGGCGTCCTGACACAACTGACCAATGAGCTGTTGTTCCACGGGGAAGTGGGGGTAAATCTAATAATATTACAACGACACTAGCGACTTCTGTCGAAAACTATACGAACTACCGTTGTGCCGTTTTGTCACACGATAGATAATGCATTTTTGAACACTTAGAACACAAAAAGTCATTTTCGCAATTTTGGTAGATGTGCCATTGTTCTTCCAGATGTGCGAAATATTGTCCGCTACAAATTCACGCTGGATCACGGCAAACGTCGGAGCAGCACTGACAGCACTGAACATCACTGTCACTGACTACGGATAGTCTAGTACAAATTATACAATATCGTTTTTCACTGACACTGATGAAACGTCACGGTACGGCACTGTGTCGTCACTACTCGTCACTGAGCTGTGCGGATTGGCCCTAATACCTATCGATAACGGTACTGTCCTGTCACCCATTTAGCTACCATTTAACAAAATGACTGAATTAGCTATTTTGTCTGTTGTTTCAGAACTCAATGAAAAGATTTGTACTCGCGCTAGGAAACTTGATTTAGGTCACGGACTTGTTAGAGATTAGTTGGGTGATGCTGAAAATCGATAATCACGAATGTCATCGATGGAACCTGATAGTTTTCGCTTCACTACAACTTCAACAACCACGGATGACAACCATCCGTAAAATCGGAGAGAATTAATTTATAACTCCATTACATGATAGCCCAGCACTGGCCCAGCGAGATGGCCATGCGATGTATCGCAACTACACGAATGGCCACGTTCAGTTGTGAATTGGAGATGGCTCGAGATGGACGTGAATGCATTAGCCGCTGCGACAATATTTCTATTTTTAACCGACTTCAAAAAAGGAGGAGGTTCTCAATTCGTCGCGTATATATATATATTTTTTTTTTTTTATGTATGTTCGCCGATTACTCGAAAACGCCTGGACCAATTTGGAAAAATCTTTTTTTGTATGAAAGGGGATAACTCAGAGGTGGTCCCATAAAAATTGAATGAAGATCTGATGAGGATCTTCGGAGTGATGAACAGAATTGCACCTCGAGAGTGCAGCAAATTGCTCAGTTTTCGTTTTCCACCAGTAGAATTGGGCCATAAACTAATAGTTACCGATAAATGGAATATCTGAAACCACCTTCTCATCAGAAAACTCTTCAATCGGTTACGATTACAGGTTACAATTTGAAGAATTTAGTCGAATTTAGTCGCCGGACTGGGTTTGTATGAATGTTGACAGAAAACCCTATCTTCAATGAAGATCTGATGAGGGTCTTCGGATGGATGAACAGCATTGCACCTCGAGAGTGCAGCAAATTGCTCTATTTTCGATTTCCACCAGTAGAATTGGCCCATAAACTAATAGTTACCGATAAATGGAATATCTAAAACCACCTTCTCATCAGACAACTCTTGAATCGGTTACGATCACAGGTTACAATTTGAAGAATTTAGTCGAATTTAGTCGCCGGACTGGGCTTGTATGAATGTTGATAGAGAACCCTATCCTAAATGAAGATATGATGAGGATCTTTGGAGTGATGAACAGATCTGCACAGCGAGGTTCAGCAAATTGCTCAATTTTCCATTACCACTAGTAGAATTGGCCCATACACTAATATTTACCTATCGACGAATGGAGCATCTGAACCTTCTCATCACCAAACCCTTCAATGAGTTACGATTAGGTACAGGTTGCAATTTTAAGAAATAGTCGCTTTCGCCTCATGGAGTAGAATTTTCAGTGTCAGCGGCACTAAAAATGGTTAAATAAAAAAATAAATTAAAATTTAAAAAACCGACTTCAAAAAACCTGAAAACAAAAACTAAAAAAACTTGAAAAAAAATCCTGGTAACAAAAACTAAAAAAAACCTGAAAAAGAAACCTGAAAACAAAAACTAGAAAAAGACTGAAAAAAAAAACTAAAAAGTGAAAAATAATCCATTTCGGGTCACTAAAACAGCAGATAACATAAACATACTTGGAAGTCGGACTGGGTTAGATTGAATGTTGAGAGGTATTATAGGAAACATGGTGTCACCCATGGTTTTTTTTCAGTCTTTTTCTAGTTTTTGTTTTCAGGTTTCTTTTTCAGGTTTTTTTTTAGTTTTTGTTACCAGGATTTTTTTTCAAGTTTTTTTAGTTTTTTTGATCTGCCGTTTTTTTTCTGTCGTGGCGACGCACAGTGGGTCAAAACTGCAAATGATGGACATAGGGCTGTTTTTCGATGCAGATCGTTAGAGTTCACAATTTTAATTTAAATAGGCTTGTGTTATGGTCACTAGACACGATTAGGCTTGTGTTATGGCAACTAGACCCAACTAGGCTTGTCTTATGGTGACTAGACGCAATAAGGCTTGTGTTATGGTGACTAGACGCAACTAGGCTTGTGTTATGGTGACTAGACCCAACTAGGCTTGTGTTATGGTGACTAGACTCAACTAGGCTTGTGTTATGGTGACTAGGCGCAACTAGGCTTGAGTTACGGCGACTAGACCCAACTAGGCTTGTGTTATGGTGACTAGGTGCAACTAGACTTGTGTTATGGTGACTAGACCCAACTAGGCTTGTGTTATGGTGACTAGACCCAACTAGGCTTGTGGTATGGTGACTACACGCAACTAGGCTTGTGTTATGGTGACTAGGCACAACTAGGCTTGTGTTATGGTGACTAGACCCAACTAGGCTTGTGTTATGGTGACTAGACCCAACTAGGCTTGTGTTATGGTGACTAGGCGCAACTAGGCTTGTGTTATGGTGACTAGACCCAACTAGGCTTGTGTTATGGTGACTAGGCGCAACTAGGCTTGTGTTATGGTGACTAGACCCAACTAGGCTTGTGTTATGGTAACTAGACCCAACTAGGCTTGTGTTATGGTGACTAGACCCAGCTAGGCTTGTGTTATGGTGACTAGACGCAACTAGGCTTGTGTTATGGTGACTAGGCGCAACTAGGTTTGTGTTATGTGACTAGACCCAACTAGGCTTGTGTTATGGTGACTAGGCGTGTCGCGTAGTCGCTGGTTTGTTGGGAACGAAAAGAAACCAGTGAACTTCGGAACATAAAATATTTAATAGGTAAAGATGATTCTATATAATACTATGAAAACTTAAGACTTAAAGTTAAGAAATACGAGAAATTTAGTTAAGATTATCCTAGTTATTTTAATTTAAGTATATTTTAGAGTAGGATTTAAACGATATAAAGTTAAATGAGTTTAATGTAAATTAGGTCAAGTTATTCTAAGTTATTTTAAGTTATTTTTAAGTTTTAATAGATATTAAGGTAGTATTTTAAGCAGTACATGAAACAAGTTCCCTAAGAGGGTCGTTCTTTTAGTTCGGGTTTGAAAGCCTAGCTACTAGTACGGGTTTAGAGTTGGTGAATATCTCTCTCTCTAATTCTCTGTCTCTCTATAGGTTTCAGCGAACAATGTCAAGGTGTTTTTGGACTCAGCTCAGTTAGGCGGCATGGTGTACGTCGGCCTGGCAAACGGTCGGGGTAGCATCGTCCTCAAGATCCTGAGCGGTCCCGATAGGCTCTCGTTCGCTGGGTGCCTCCCGTCCACATGTCTCTATAGAGAGCGGGGCCGTAGATGGTAAAGCGGCGCTCCGTCCTTGGTGAACCGTAGGTGGCTTTAAAACCGTGCCGTAGCTCCCTGAAATGTTTCAGTTTCACGATGTTAGCAGGTGTACCCCTGCCTATTATGTAAGTTACCGGCCGTTCAAGATATTAGTCCTTTATCTAACTAAGTACGTCCAGGTCGGTAGCTTACATAATTTAGAACAGGTTAAATACAATTTAAGCGCTTAAAAATAAGAGACTATGATTAATTGTAAAGCTACTCGAGCTCGGTGAATACAATATTTAAGAAAGGAAGTGTTCCTTTACACAACCCGTTCAGACGGGGGTGTACTTAATGTTAAGAGGCCTTTTCAAGGGATTAGCCTTTTTTTTGTTCAGTAATTTAAGAAAGTCAACGTTATTTTCAGTTGAACGAACATGTGTCACAAAATGCTAGATATTTTGTGACAACGCAAAATACATTTTGCCTTAGGCTAAGTTTAACAGAAGTAAAGGTTACCACTGTAGAATGTAGCAATTGAACCTACAAAAGGAACAGAGTTGGAAACACGCGGTACCGATTTTGTAATGTTTCAGACGCAAAAATCCGCGGATAGTTAATTAACTGCAGCTCACTTACCTAATAGAGGGTTCAACACAATTATTTGTTAGAATATTTACGAATATCCGAATATTGAGTTTTGGTTAGATGAAACTTTAAGCTAGTAACGATCTCAACGGTCGTCGCAAAAAGAGGAAGCTCATCATGGGCCGTGCCCGGTGCAAGGTTCAATTTTAAACCGGAAAAAACAAATTCGAGAAGTGACGTCACAACCACAGACGATAAAATATTCGATAATTCGTGAATCTTTTTATATTACTGTGTAAAAATTCAATTAGTGTTAATTTAGCTTTGATTGTAATGATTTTAATGTTAATTTTCCTAAATGTGAGCTATTTATCTTTATTTAAAACTAGCTGCGCCCCGCGGTTTCACCCGCGTAAGTCCGATCTTTCTCACCGTTTAAACCTTCCCTGGACTACGACAAACACAACAAAAAAAGAATTGGCCAAATCGGTCCAGCCGTTCTCGAGTTTTAGCCAGACTAACGAACAGCAATTGATTTTTATATATAGACTAGTTGCGCCCCGCGGTTTCACCCGCGTAAGTCCGATCTTTAAATTCTCACCGTTTAAACCTTCCCTGGACTACAACAAACACAACAAAAAAAGAATTGGCCAAATCGGTCCAGCCGTTCTCGAGTTTTAGCCAGACTAACGAACAGCAATTGATTTTTATATTATAGAAGATATGTTTATTAAATTTAAGTTAATATTAACGCCATCTATTATCAAGTAAGCTAAAAACGTCGTTACGTCTCGCTTTATGAGGCTCAGCTGTGTGATAATAATCTACATAATGCAAGTGGTTGTTAAAAAATCCGTAAGGTGGCGTTAGCAGTCTTTGAAATTGCGTTTTACAAAAATAAACGATACTTTTTATGTTTCTAGTGTTTTATTTTATTTAGTAAATATTTAACTAGGGAGTTTATGTAACCTACGTTACAGGCATAACTAGGCTTGTGTTATGGTGACTAGACGATGATGTGCGATTCTATCACAATCTGTCCTTTTCTGCATATTACTTTTACAAAATAATGTCGATGTTTCACATCTGCCAGGCGTCCCGTGCCCGTGACGGCTCACATTTTTTTTATAGCTATTGCATAGCTTTTATCGCGGGCCTTGAGCGCGGCGACCGAATCAAGAAATTCCGTAACGAAAATAAAACCTAACACCCCCCACTCCGCCTACTATAAAAATGCTATGCAATAGCTTTACCGCGGCAGTCCCCGAGTGCTACACATTTTTTTTGTTTTTTTTTTATCCTTAAGTTGTTTATGTTTGGGATTCCTTATCATGCTTTCTACCCGATATAGTTCTAAAAATATTATAATTTAATTATCAGGCCACGTATTCAACATAATAGTCATCATGCTGGACTGCCAAACACAGGGTTGCGGGTTCGATTCCCGCCTCAGCAAGTATTTATGCTAAGATATTTGTCTGTGGTCTGGCTCAGCTTGGGGCTAGGTGGCAATGAGTGGAATGTCTTGCAATATTTATATTATTTGTATTTTCAATTCAAAATTGAAATCAAAAAGTGAAAATTAGAATAAAGTACAAACGTCCATGCTCAACCGCGTTCGAGCACGCCATCGCTGGCCCACTTAGTTTGATTTGCTATCGAAAAACCGACACCGTGGCCATCCAGTCGCCATTCCACAAACCTTAGGCCATTCAACACCACTACGCCCTCCACATACTGGCCCATAATGAAGAGGGGCCTTTAGCTATAAAGGCTTTTACACACGTCCCAATTTGGTAGGGTCCGACATACAATTTGGTCGGGTGTACAACCAAATTGGGACGTGTGTATCGTGGTCGGGCAGACTTAATTATTATTAATTGATCAAATTGGATACGCCCACCCAATTTGGTTGTATCCGACCAAATCGGGACGTGTGTACGCATCGGACCCAACTTCGTGTTCGAAACAAACAAGTGTGAGTCGGACTCCCGCACGAAGGGTTCCGTATCATGTTGTATTTGAGCTCCACTTCATTTTTTTTCTTTTTTTAGTTGTTGTTGGTAAAGCGACACTAATGAAATACATAATCTGTAAAAATTTTAACTCTCTATCCATCACGATTCATGAGATACAACCGGATGACAGACGGACAGAAAGGCAGACAGACAGACGGACGGATGGAACTGATAGACGGACGGACTGATGAACTGACAGTGAAGTCTTAGTAATAGAGTCCCGTTTTTCCCCCTGAGGAATGGAACCCCAGAAACTACTTAATGACCACGATGTGTATCAATGTACTCTCTGAATAGTATCCGACCAAATCGTAGCGTGTGTATCGATACCCAATTTGGTTGTGTCAATTTGGTCGGGACGACCAAATCATAACGTGTGTAAAAGCCTTAAGCCTTAAAAGCCTCGAAGAAAAAAAAAAAGAAACCTATGCTCGCTGCCAGCATGACACTGACAGTGACTGCTGTTTGGTATTATTTCCATTAGTTCTGCCATTTTTCTTCTGAAAAGTTATTAAAAGCATTTAACGATACAAATAAATAAATACTAGCCATATCAGTATGTAATCGTTCTCAAATTATTTTTTCTAGCACTTATTATAGATTAAAAACATTGCTTGGTAAAATTTGACAAATTATGTAATAATTTATTAGGAGGTTAGATGATTGTTGTTCTGATCGAGCTGTCGTTGTGTGTGTAGGTACGATGGGCGGTCACGATCACAAGCAAGGACCGCCTTACAGGGTCCCGCACTTCTCCGAGTTCAGCCACAAAGGTATTCCGCAGCTGGAGGAGCTCGAGCGAGCGCTCGCCAAGAAGGGCCTCTGCGACCCTTGGATCAGGTGCGTAATGCGTACCTATTGGATATCATTCAGTTGTGTGATATGATAATATAATGATGATGAGGTGTATGTATATGGTGTGATGTCAGGAACGAGGCGTGGCGCTACCACCCCGGGTTCGGGACGCGATGGCAACGCGCGCGCGGTGCCTTCTTCCGCGGCCTGCCCATCGGGCTCGGCCTCACCGTCGTCGTAGTCGGACTACAGAAGATACTGGGCGAAGATGACGAACATCATCACTGAACTATACATACCTACATTAGCTAATACAACATTATTATTGTTCATTTGCTATTTTAAATAAATTATTAGTGTTCTGTTCAACCAAATATTTGAATAAATAAATGCTAACCTGTGTTCTGTGTAACGCAGAATGAAATGTCCCTGTTGTGTGTCCGTGAGCTTCACACTCTGTGTGGATATGTACTCGTTTAATTAATCATTTACAATTCATATAATAATATTATAATTAGAAACAAGTAATAAATCAGGAGCTGTATGTATCTTACATAGCTTATTTACCTATTGTTTGTACATTTCAACAGTTTCAAGTAGGGGGGGGTAGTACTCTATACTTACAAATGACTTGACATTGAGGAACTAGTTGTAGATGTATACAATAGTAAAGGAGGGATGATCAGGATCACAGCACACCACCAACCACCCCCCGACAGTCTCCAAGGCTTGTAAAATACTTACACCTCACAACACTCTGCACACAAAACATTCTTAAACTTTATTGGAATCTGTCTCTCTGTGTACAATACTGTACACAATAACACACAGTATGTAATTATCATAATGTAGAGGAAGGTAGGTACAGCCCTATGATGGGCGCGGCTTGAGGTCTTCGTAGCATGCACGCAGGTAGATGTAGTTCTTCTTGTTCGGGTTGAAGTGTTCATGACCCTGTACATATACATAATATGTATAATGTAAGGGTATTTTATCATAACAAGTTGACCCTATCCAGTTTTATTTGGGGTTGTATAGTATTATGTATTTATTATAAAATATATTGTTTTGATCAAAATAAGTTGCCTGTTGTTGGATTCAACAAGTGGACACAGCGTTGACTTGTGGACCCCGACAACCCCCCAGGGTGTTGGGGTCCAGTTAATGGTCCCAAACAGATGATGTCTTTTGTTACCATGTATTGTATGTAACATAACATGCTTTTAAAATACTAGGTCAATCAATGGTTGGGCCAGCGCCAGGCTAGGAACACTGAATGTCAAGCTTTTATTTAACACTAGCTGCGCTCCGCGGTTTCACCCGCGTAAGTCGCGATCCCGTGGGAATATCGAAATGAAATACTTTTCATTTCGCCTATAGCCTTCGTCGACAAATGGACTATCCAACACAAAAATAATTTTTCAATTTGAACTAGTAGTTCCTGAGATTAGCGTGTTCAAACAAACAAACAAACTTTTCAGCTTTATAATATTAGTATAGATTATTGTCTTCTTGTAATACACATAGGTACTAGTTACCTTAGACCAGTCGTATCCGACGGCGTACGCGAATATCTGTCCGTTGTGGTTGAAGGCGCACTTGGTGAGGGGCTGGTCCAGTTGCTCGGACGACTTGAGCTTGGTGCGGGCGTCCTTGTCCCAGAAGGAGAAGGATCCGTCGGAGCCGACTGTGGCGAGCGTCCCGTGCACCGGGTGAAAGGCGACGTCGTTGACGGCGTATATGTCCTGGAAGCCGCCGGCCGCAGCCGCCGCCGCAGACCTGTGACACTTGAACGTGAAGTTGTCCTTGGGGTTGGTGGGGCTCACGTACTGGATCGCGACGCGGCCTTCGACCGAGCCGAGCGCGAACCCCGTCGGCTGCTTCGTCTTCTTGTCGCGGAACACGGCGATACACCGGTGCTGGTACTTGAGGGGTGACTCAACACGCTTGAACTCGCCCGGCTTGCCCTCCAACGTGTACAGGTTGATGCCGCGGTCCGCCGTCCCCACTACGGCCATCGGGTAGTCCTACCGACGACATATACATTACATACATACATAGACACCCTCGTCTCCTGTGAGAGCAGCAAGCACCGAGTCACTCACCACATCAGCGCAGTAACATCGCTCTGACAAGTTCATGTTCATGATGGGAACGGCGCTCCGTGTGTCCCAGAACTGAAACATAATCAATATACTGCAGGACATTCTCAAACATCGCCATCTAGCCCCAAGCTAACTTACTAGACTTGTGTTATGGGTACTAGACAACGGATATATGAGCAATTTATATAGTTATCTTTTGTAAATATATACTTATAATACATAGAAACAACCAGACCACAGATAAATATCTAATAAGAAATACTTATCTGAGGCGGGAATCGAACCCGCAACCCTGTGTTTGGCAGTCCGGCATGGTGACCATTGTGCTAACTGGGTCCTCAAAATAAATAATACATTCACTATTTAACTGGACTTTTGTATTTGGCTCTATAAGTTTAAGTAAAACAATCATCCTGTATTATAAATAACTAAGTAATATTTACAGAGTTGATAAAATGAATTAAAACAAATATAATAAGTATATAATATAATACCTTGAGTGTCTTGTCCCAGGAGGCAGTCATGAGACAGGTGTAGTTTGGTGCCTTGATCCAATGGCACGTCTTGACGGGAGCCTCGTGAGCTGCCACCTACGTGTATAGAGTATCACATACACATTACAATATTGATTGGCATATGGTAACTAACACTGACAATAAAACACAACATTTACAACATCACTCACCAGACACCGACCACTCAATTTGATGTAAGTAATTAGCTGGTCAAGCCTACTCCATCCTCATACAACTGACTAAACAGGTCCAGTTTAGTTGTGGAATACAGCCCGAATACCTGTACTGTACTAGGTAGGTACAGGTGTCAATGGTATTGACTCACTCTATACTATCACTAGCTGCACTCTAAGGTTTTATCCACTTATATACCCATCCACTGGGAATATCATGAATAAAAAGTTACATTATGTGTAATTCCAGGACTATATAAAGTTCACGGCGGCCGGTCGTGGGTTCGAATCCAGGCCGGCCGTGCACCAATGTATTTTTCTTAAGAAAAATTTATGTGCGCTAATTGACATTGCTCTTACGGTGAAGGAAAACATCGTGATGAAACCCGCGGCTTAGTTGACTCCAGAAGTATTGACAAGTTCTCTCCTCTGGACATGGTCGACTAAGCTGAGAGGGTAGTAGGTGCTGGGCAAGCCTACTCCATCTTCACGCAAAAAGGACCCAATTAAAAAGGGTCTAATCGCGGAAAACAGCCTGTCTACAAGTACAAGTAAAGTTTCATACTTGGTTCCATAGCTTTATATAAACCCTAGCTGCCCCCCGCGGTTTCACCCGCGCAACTCCCAAGCTATCTACTCGCAATCAGTTCATTAGTTTTAGCCTGAAGGAATACATACACACACACAAACCTTCATGTTTATAATATTAGTAGGATACTTACTTACAACACATGTAAGCACAAATGTTTGTATTAAGTAGGTATGGTTACCTGGACACATTGATTGGAAGCGAGGTCCCAACATTTGACGCTCTTGTCAGTCGATGCCATGAACACTTTGGTGCCATCCTGACAACAAATATATAATGTGCTGAGACGTAGTTAACAAACATGTTACAGGTAAAGTTAGGTAGATAGATACTGACATCGTGCCAGGCGACATCCAAGATGGGCCCGTCCATGGCCTGGGCGGCCTTGGGCACCGTCTTGCCGGACTGCTCCACCTCCCAGCATCGCACCTGAAACATCCAAGATATATACCTAGGTACAAACCTACAATATTCATGTAATATTGTTGACAAGAAACATACCCGACAGTCCCAACTGCCGGCGACGAGGAACGTCTGCGGTACGGAGGGCGGCGAGAACTCGAGCGAGGAGACGGTGTCGTCCGGCGGGGAAGCCACCTCCAGGTCCTTGTTGGGGTTGTTGCCGGCGACCACGCCACCGCCGCTTAACTGGTTGAACATATCTCTAACTCACACAATAATTTAATATCAAACACGTTTTAGTTCGTGTTTATGTTTTGAGACAAGAATAAAACGCTTTTTTTAGGTTATGTGTATAACGGCGGTCAATCATTTAGTTTTTTGACAGTGACAGTTTTTGCAACAGACATTTGAAAGTTTATCTGACAGCTAATAATTACCAGGTTTTGAGTAAAATAAATAGAGGTGGTTTCTATTGTGCATGTGTTTTCCTTGTTCCTTTAAATAAATAAACTAGAAACTGGTTTGGGATGCTTAGGCCAGTCAGTTAGTACAATAAATATTATTTTAAAATACTTATTGAATTTACTTACAGTGAAACACCCGTGAGTGTCCGTTATATATCAAAATATTGCTGGCTGTGGGTAGAATTTTTGTTACAGTAAAATCTATCTGAAAAAAAAAACGGCCAGCTGTTACACGTAGTAGGTATTTAAATTCTCTTTGGCCTGCCTGTCAAAATTACGGGTTACTATAATGGCCGACACTGGATTGTACAACCCAATAATTGCCAACACCTTATTGCACGGCATATAATTTGCGTACCGTGCTAGGAATTATCATGCTGTACAATAGGGTTTCATACATTATCAGCCTGTGCATTATCATGACGTGTAAATACTGCTCGCTACGATTTTGTACACCCCTATAATGCACGACCTGATAATTGGAAGCACTGGTGCAGTGTTTCATCAGGCTGAGCAATAAGGTGTCGTGCAATTGTTGGTTGTGAAAAGTCAGTTCAAGACAATATTGTACGGCACAATAATTGTGATCGCCATTCTATTGGCTAAACGATATCTCCGCTCTTATTGGTCAGTTGGTGCTATCCTCCACGGTCTTTTGTCTATGCACTTGATGCTTTGTTTGAGGAAGGTTTAGTAGGCAAGTAGTCTATGCTACTAGAGGAGAAAAACTGACTAGGTTATTATTTTTGATGTTTAATTTTTGAAAGATATAATTTTTTTCTTATATTCTTTAAAGCCACTCTAACCAGTAATGTAAAAGTTCGAACATGGATAGAATTTGGATCTGGCACTCGCCGGCCGCTGCCGGGGCACCGCTCGCTTCGCTCGCTCGGCTCGTGCGTTGTGGTCGCAGTTCTAACATGAACCTAACCTATCCATGTCGGTTCTGTAACAGTTCACTTAAAAATTGAGTTTGGGGTGGTACTTAAAAAAGAACACTCACTCGTCAGAGCGACTTGACTGAAGATCGAATTTGTAACTAAACCAGCGAACGATCTTCAAACGAGGCATGAGTTTGGCATTCAGCGAGGTGTTGTTAATTATCAGGGTGTACAATATATTGTCGGAAATTATTGACCCGTGTAAATATTGTTTGACACGCTATTGTACACCCCTATAATGTCCGCCCTGATAATTGTAAGCACTGGTGTCACAGATTAGAGGCCCGTACAATATAGGTCTGTGTTTTATCACCCCGGACAAAAAATGACCACCCTGATAATTGGCGACACCTTATTGTACGGCCCGATAGTTATTGACACGGTGCTAACAATTATCAGGGCGGACATTATAGGGGCGAACATTAGAGTGCTGTCTTTTATAGGTGTTGTTCATTATTGGCTCCCAAAATTACAAATAGCCACATTTGTTTATTTTGTTTCCTGATAATTTTGATCCTGATAAAATAGCGGAGTTTTCGCTTACATAGTTTTTGCGATCAGAATTTAAGTCGTAATCAATCAAGTTTTATACCTAGTTAATGTGAGTGAAGTAACCGGTCGGTTGCCGGTGGGACGCGACGGAGACGGACGCTAGACGCGGGTGTGTTCCGTTGATGTCACGATGAGTACCGTGGAGTACGTGCAGATCAAGGACCTGAAGGCGGGCATGAAGAACATCAACGCCGTGTTCATCGTCCTAGAGATCGGGCCGCCCACACTCACCAAGGAGGCTAGAGAGGTGACCGACTACCCAACTAACTGTTCTTGTGTCGTTACAATAATGTGAAGTATGAGTGTCTGTCTGTGTGTACAGGTGAGGACGTTGCGTGTGGCGGACGCGACGGCGTGCGTGAACCTGTCCGTGTGGGACGCGGCGGGCGCGCTGCTGCAGCCCGGCGACATCGTGCGGCTCAGTAGGGGGTACGCGGCTCTGTGGCGCGCCGTGCTCACTCTGTACTCGGGCAAGTCGGGGGACCTGCAGAAGATAGACGAGTTCTGCATGTTGTTCAACGAGCAGGTGAACATGTCGGAGCTGCAGCTGCAGCCGCCGGCGCCGGCCCCGGCCCCGCGCGGCCCGGCCGCCTCCTCGCCCTCGGCCGGCCCGCCCGCGGCCGCCCCAGCCGTGTCCGCGCCCCCGCCCCCCACCGCCCCAGCCAAGGGCGGCTACGTGCGCGGACGGACACACTCCCGCGGCAATGCTCGCCGGTAACAACAAGTAACAACTAAACGGTTGGAAGTTCCATTGATATTCAATCAGATTCCATGACTGTACTGTACCGTTATATAATATGTTTGTTGTTGGCTTTATAATGATGTGATTACATTGGATTGAAGGGAGAGATACATACGTACATAACGAGTATGTAAGTATATGTAATGAGTTAGATACACACACAACAAATGGTGTTACTTGCTAGTGACATGTCGTCGTACGTATGTAGTACGTATATACCTACGGAGTGTGTCGTGATGAATTACTTCAAGTACCTATTACATAAATAAGTACTACATTTATGAACTACTATGTAGTATGTATGTATATATTGTATGATATTGAAGTGTAATACAAGTATGTACAAGTAATGAAGTCCACATAATGTAATATAGTTGCAGACGTGCCTAGTGCCATGACGTGTACGTGTACTGTACATACAGTGTATGATGTACCATTGTACGTACACACCATTGTCTCAATCTATTTATTCCTTTCCCAGGTACTTACCTTTATAACGTAGATAACTAAGTACAGATGCAAGGACGGTATATTATTAAATAATATATTTAAGTAAGTACTAACATATTTTGTTTATTTAATGTTGTCTATTAAGTTTTTTTTGTTTTCCCTGATCTTCTGTTCGAATATAATGAACAGTTTAATGTAATGTTGAATCAATGATGATTACTTATCTAAGTTAGGTTCACGCTCGTCCGGATCCTCTTCCTCTAACGGTTCCCCCACTCCCGACCGTCCCCCTGTCGAGAACTTTTTCCCGCCCGTCAGGTCCCCTGGCCTGGGGGAGACGACTCGGACGGCCGTTAATTTAAAATTAGATTCGAGCGCCTCGCGGATCCCCTATGCTCTCCCCGAGGGATGTATTATAAAATGATTTCAATGTAAGTATACCCAAGTAAATAGAAAAGGTGATATATAAGGAATAAATCATTGTGTAGTATGTAAGCCTTTTGTAGAAGCAGTCAATAAACGTAACTCAAAGAAACTACACGTCTCTCTCATTTCCATCTAGACTAGCGTAATGATATAATACCTATAGTACATGGCGACCCTGCCAGGATGGCGCGGCGAGGTGTCGCGTCGCAAAAATGTGCCGCGTTAACAGTTTCGAGTGTGAACACCGATATAACACGGCCACTAGTGACTTTGTGAACACGTTTTTAATAAACTTAAAATTAAACTGGTGGAATATTAGTAAAAATGGGTAAACAGTGCAGCAAGTGTATTTGTGAAAATAAAGAGACTGTAATCACACAGCAAGGAAGAGAGAACACCACGGACGCATCCGAACATTTGACAAATAATACGATTTTGCTTGCAACCATATTGGCGGTATGCTCTGGAGCGATCCTGTACATTGTATATAAACGATACAAAAGTTGTCACAGTGCGTGGGTACGCGAGGGGTTAAACGAAGGAATGCAAGCCGAATTTATCAGAAGATTACAAGAGAGAATCTCACAACGAAGGCGAGGCCGCCCAGCTGACGAGGAGGAACACTGACGGAGGTTAGCATAGGTCCATTGAAGCAAAGTCCTCTTTTAATAGGCCCCCCAAGAAAAGTCCTCTAATTAGGTAAATAGGTCCCCGGAAGAAAGGCCCTCTAAAAAAAAAAAAAAAAAAGTTTCTTACTTAATACGTCTTAATAAAAGTGAAGTGACAAAAACTAAATACGTCCTAATAAAAGTGAAGTGAAAAAAAAAAAAAAAACAATAACTATCTTTGCGTCGTCGTGAGTACAGAAAGTCTGTAAGAACGTTAAATTAAGAACTTTAAGTGATTATATTTAAAATGTGTATCAAATTAATGTGATCTATGGAAATACAATTAAGCGACATAGATAAGCAACTGGATTATATCAGAGTAAGTCTTAGAAAATTAGGTCCAGAGAGACGTTTGAAAGAAAAAGGTCAAATAAAAATAAGAAAAGCAAAAGAATTATATGACGCATATAAACTATGTATTAAGGCGTTAGCAGTAAAACATTTGACTACTGAATATTCAGGACTATTAATTGACAATTTATGTAAATCAATAGAGGAAACTTATGTAAAAATATTAAGTTACAGTGGTTCTAAAACATCAGACAACATGGCAAATTTCGATTTGAAAACGGCAAGTACACTAATACCGGTAATGGATGGCAGCGAAGAAACAACAGAGAAAATAATCCAAGATGGCCTGCGAAACAGAAGATTAGGAACGATCATAGCAGCCCGTGATTACCAGCAGCTGAAGGATGCCATTCGTGCAGCCCAAGATGAGGAGCCATCCCAGTACGCAGAACAAACGGTAATGCACTTACGAGGTAAGCCAAGGAGCAGAGGAAGATGGCAAAATAATCGTGGCTATGGATTCTACAACCGAGGCCAATATTATCAAGGTAATAATAACACTAATTATTATCATAGACGTGCCACATCCACGAACGGCAATGTGAACTACAGAGGACGAGGTAATAACTTCTACAGTCGAGGACCAGGTAACGGTATGCCAAGGTTTCAGTCACCAACAGGTTACGTACGTGGATTTCGAGGTCAAGCACGACAATATTATGGCCGTGGAAACCAACAACATAGAGCATACGTTGCAGACCAACAAGAACATCGAGTGGAAAATACATCGGAAAATCGTGAGTTGAACAACCCTAATACGTTTTTTCGAGCATAAGATATTAACATGCCAAGGACTAGATTGCGTTAAATTTAGAGTAGGAGACAAGTTATGTTCATTTCTAGTCGATACAGGTGCAACCTTATCAGTCATAAATAAAAATAAGATCCCACATTATATAAAATTACAAAGTAATAACATAACAATCAAAGGCATAGGAGGTAACATACATTCCAATGAATTAGCTGACTTGACGTTACAGTGGGACTTTGATTCGAGACCAACTTACAACGAATCAGCAATGTTTACATTTAGGTTTCATGTATTAAATAACATGCCATGCCAGGCGGATGGAATTATCGGTTTAGATTTTCTTAGAACTTATAACGCAAACATAGACTTATCAAATAACTTGTTGATATTACAGAACAATCACGTAGAGTTTATAACGAAAATATACCGAAATAACGACTATAACAATTTATTATTACCACGTAGAAGCGAATCAATACATTTTATTACATTACAATCAACTTCACAAGAAGACTACATAGTAATACCAACACAATTGTCAGAACACATTTTTTTGGCAGGAAGTATAGTGCAACCTAAAAATGGCAAGATTCCGATTAAAATTCTAAATACCAGCGAAGAAGATGTAAACTTACCCCATTTTAAACCCGAATTAGAACATTTACGCGAATACATTGTATGCCAGTATAGTCCAACAAAAACGGATGTAGATAGAGTAAAGGTCCTTTTGTCAACTTTAAAGTTAGATTATTTACAGCCAGATGAACAAAAAACTATTGAATTAATTTGTGCAAAATACGCAGACGTTTTTCAGTTGGAAGGTGATAAATTAGGTACCACGAATATATTGAATCAGTCAATTAATTTAAAATCAGATGCCACACCCATTTACACAAAACCATACAGATTACCTGAATCAACAAAATCCGAAATTGATAAACAGATTCAACAAATGTTACAAGATGATATAATCGAACCGACTAACAGTGAATGGAATAGCCCTATACTTCTTGTTCCAAAAAAGTCTGATAACAATAAAAAGAAATGGAGATTGGTTATAGATTACAGAAAAATAAATGAGTCAATACAAGATGATAAATTTCCCCTACCCAACATAACTGAAATAATAGATTCACTTTCTGGATGTACCTATTTTAGTCATTTAGATTTAAGCCAAAGTTATTATCAAGTTAACCTAGAACCACATAGCAGAGACATAACATCATTCACTACTAGCTCAGGACAGTACCAAATGAAGCGCCTACCAATGGGACTCAAAATAAGCCCAGGTGCGTTCTCTCGGGTCATGTCAATAGCAATGTCAGGTCTAAATTTTGAGAAATGTATTATTTACATGGATGACCTTGTTGTATTCGGCAGGAACCTTGAAATTCATAACCAAAATTTAATTAAAGTCCTAGAGAAATTGAGAAAAGTAAATTTAAAAATAAATCCAAAAAAATGCGAATTTTGTAAGAAAGAACTCTTATATCTAGGTCATGTAGTAACGGCCGAAGGTGTTTTACCAGACCCTGAAAAGGTAAAGGCCATACAAAATTATACAACACCGCAAAATTCAGATGAGGTACGTCGTCTCGTTGCAATGTGTAATTATTATCGAAAGTTCATTTCCCGATTTGCCGACATCACAATCCCATTAAATAAACTATGTAAGAAAAATATAAAATTTGAGTGGACAGAAAAATGCCAAAATTCATTCGAAATTTTAAAACAGGCACTAATTTCCCCACCCATTTTGCAGTATCCAGATTTTTCGACAGAAAAAGAATTTATACTTCAGACAGATGCATCAGGTATAGCTATAGGATCAGTATTATGCAACAAAAATCTAAAACCAATCGCATACGCGAGCAGACCTTTGAATAAAGCTGAGTTAAACTATCCAACAATCCAAAAAGAACTATTATCAGTAGTATGGAGCGTCAAATATTTTCGACCCTATTTATTTGGAAGGAAATTTACAATTATGACAGACCACAAACCTTTAATTTATTTATTTAGTATAAAAGACCCATCCAGTAGATTATTAAAATTTCGGTTATATTTAGACGAATATGACTATAAGATTGTTTATATAAAAGGAAAAGATAACGTGATAGCAGACGCGCTAAGTAGAGTAACTTTAACTTCAGACGACCTGAAAAAATATAATGAAAAAATTTTAGTGACAACACGAGCTCAGAGTAAGAAAATATGTGAAGAAAATAGATTAAAACAATTAAAAGATGAAGGGAGCTCATTGGATTTTCCTAGTAAACCCACTGATTTAAGGCCTGATCAACCAAAAATCGTGGAGATATTAAGAAAACCAATTGACTCGATAGAGATGAAATTTATAGAAGGAAAAGAGTTAAATAAACTAAGAGAAAGAAAATTAATAAGTAAGGAAGAAAAATGCTTAGCATTTGTAGAAAATCAGCTGATAATTTACATTAACCTCAATTTTATGTCACAATTCACGCGAGACGTATTTGTGAATATTTTGAGTGATTTTTGTAACAAAATAAATGTAAAAGAAATATGTATAATTAAAGAGAAAAATAACGAGTTGTTTATAAAAGAATTATGTGAAGAAATAAGTAGTAGAAATAAATGGTCCGGACCGCAAATTCATATTTTAAGAAATGTTAGGAGGATTACTGATAAAGACGAAAAAACAGTCATACTTAACGACTATCATTTGTTACCATCGAGCGGACATGCCGGCGTTCGACGAATGGTGAACAACATTAAAGGTAAGTACTATTGGCCAGGACTTGAAAACGACGTAAGAAATTTTGTAAGTAAATGCACTAAGTGCCAAGTGATGAAGCATTCACCTAGCTATAAGGAGCCTATGGTGATAACTACCACGGCGAACTCAGCGTTCGAAAAGATCTTTTTAGATCTTGTCGGCCCACTCGACATGGACGAATCAGGTAATAAGTATATACTCACTATCCAGTGCGAGCTTACAAAGTATGTGGAGGCATATCCTCTCCCTACTAAGGAAACAGCTGCAGTAGCGAAATCTTTAGTAAGTAATTTTATATTAAGGTATGGCGTGCCGAAAATAATTGCAACGGATCGAGGAATGGAGTTTATGTCTTCAACTATGACGGAAATATGTAAGTTATTAGAAATAGAAAAAATTAACTCCACAGCTTACCATCACCAGAGCATAGGAGCTTTAGAAAACACCCATAAAACCCTACGAAACTTTTTACGTATTCAATGTGAAGAAAATATTTACACTTGGAGTTATTGGTTACCCTTTTGGTGTTTTTCGTTTAATACAACCGTACATACAGAAACAAAGTATACGCCTTATGAACTTGTTTTCAGTAAGCCATGCAATATTCCTAGTAGATTAAAAGATGATTTAGAACCGTTGTACAACGTAGATAACTATGCATTAGAATTAAAATATAGACTTCAATTAGCACATAAAGATGCTAGAGAAAGATTAATAGATAGTAAGATAGGTAGGAAACATATGTATGATAAGAATATACGCCCGATTTCTTATAAGAAAAATGATTTAATATTATTAAGAAATGAAAGTACTAATAAAATGGACAGATTGTTTAATGGACCTTATATTGTAATTGAAGATATTGAACCTAATGTTAAGATATTAAAGAATAACAGTGTAGACACGGTACATAAAAACCGTACAAAACCCTACACATCTTAATTATAATTATTTTCTTTCATTATTGTAAAAAAAAAAAAAAAACAAAAAGAAGAAAAAAAAAACTCTTAATTCAGGTTTTTTTTTTAAATATAGGAAGGGTGATGTAGTATGTAATGTAGTATGTAAGCCTTTTGTAGAAGCAGTCAATAAACGTAACTCAAAGAAACTACACGTCTCTCTCATTTCCATCTAGACTAGCGTAATGATATAATACCTATAGTACAATTGGATAGTGTGTTAGTTCAGGCGTCACGTTACGTCACGTCACGTCACGTAGACGGATGGTCGGTAACCCGTGCCTGTCATGTTGCAACACATCACATTGTATACAGCTGACGTTTGTTGGCACCCTTGACCTTGCAACACTGGCATCTACCTATAGCTGGCGACCTGCCGACCTGGCGACCGTCTCTACTCTAGGTACAGAGCGAGCGAGCGACCTTCCGCACCTCATCATCTACAACAACAATAACAACCGCTAACCGCGACCTGCGACCCGCAAGCCTGCGACACACTCACCACAATCAATAATCAAATACAAGTTTAGTGATATTATTCAATTATTATTATTTAATTATTAAATTATAATATTAATTAATTATTATTGAAAGTTCAAGTGTCACTCGAATGTTATATAAATACTTGGATACCAAGTTGTTAACGAATGCCCTCTCTACGGCCGCCCCCACGTGACGCGAGCGACCGACGACAATGACGTCATCCATGTAGGTACCTCTGAGCCAGCCGGAGCTGCACGTTGCTCACTCCATGCACATCCACCTTTCTACCTTGGATTACAATATTGCAATTTTCTTATGGATGTTTTAATCCTAATTTATTTGGAAATATATCTGTGCTCGACCGTGCTCGGGTGACCAACTGACCGCGAGGTACCTACGTCTCGCAACTCTCGCATCGCACCCGGATCTTGTGGTTTTGGTAGGTATTTGGTACCTACATTTTGGGAATCACCCGTCGCTCATCGCTCGCGTTGTTGACCTTATATTATAGTAGGTACCTATTTAAGTAGATACCGCCGCGTAGCTACATTATAGTTTATAGTCATTTGTCGGTATGTATGTGTTACAGTAATTGAGGCCGTTAGCCACTAATCGTCCAGTCCATCCAGTCCGGACGTAACGTAACATAGCGCCATTATGTACGTATGTACATTACTTGAGGGCGCGGGAGGCAGGGCAGCGCTTGCCGCTGCCCGTACACTGGCGCACGGTGTACTTATAATAGTACAATATTTTCGCATCCATCCGTCGTCGTACCTACCCCCTTACTTACATTGCAAAAAGCGAAGATTTAAACAAAAAATCTTGCATTAAAAAAATAATAATATGTTTTAATACACTCGTTAATATTAATTACATTGTTATAATACGGAATAATATACAATTTGAATGTAAACTTTTATAGGCGCTGTCAGCCTGACAAAGTAATGTTTATGCTATGTTTACAACAAGCTTTAGTTTATTAAGTACTTATTGTTTGTAAAAATTATATTCTATTGTCAATAAAGAAATTTTAAAATTAATTAATTAAATTGTTGCAAAATATCGTGCCCATAACATTGAGCAGTGACAGAAGGGCGTTGCATTGTGACAACCTCCTCCGCGGGGGGAGGTAGGTATGTACTTCTGGGAAGTGAGTGAGTGTATGTTAGAGAGCGCGTTGATGTCTTCTGTTAGCGGACTGTATGTAGGTACGTCTCCGTCCGGTCGCGGCGGGCGTGGTGGGTAGGTATGTACGTCTCGTAGGTACATGTATTAGTAAATGTACCTACTACACTAACGTACTTTATGTAAAGTTCATCATTCAATATGTAAGTCATCGTTACGATTGTTACATACGCTGCCTGTACGCACATAACGCCCTACGTACGTAAAGTAACCTACGTACTTACGTAGGTAAGCAAAGACACTGACTATGGTGTGTGTTCTATTACACATGGCATGCGCTTGCGCTTGCGCATCCCTAGCTTGCAAATATAATATTGCGGTCATAGGTTCAGTTGAGAGATCAGAGGTGAGACGATGCGGACAACTTGTACCTACTCTATATAGATGTAGGTAGGTACCTACCTATATATCCTCCTCAAGTGTTGCTGTCGATATAGGTACCTACCTACTCCCACGCGACGACCTTTAGGTAGGTATGTATAGGTACATAATATAGAAAAGGTCACTTCTACCTAAAAGAAGCGAATCGTCTCCAACATACTAGTACATAATCCACCGTGAATGTTGTTACGATCGATGTTCACTCGTGTAGGTATCGACCACGACGGAGATGGCCACATCGTCTCGCTCCAACCTTGACCTTTCTCTATATACCTACCTACCTACAGCTTATAGATGTTTGTGACACAACATTCGTATAATTTACAACATTAATCCCAGCACGGATTTACATATATAATTTATAGGTATTATGTAAATAGCGGCCTTTCTTTCGGCCACTGTCATACCCTCTCTCTCTAGTTGTAGGATCGGGGGGGAGGGGGGAGGGTGAGTTCACCTCTCTATAGTAGGTAGGTATAGGGTGTTATATAATGTTGAATACAATGATAGTGAAGTGTGGACACCTCCAGTGTGTGATGGTGGCACGCTGCTGGTTGCCGGCCGTCGCGGGAGGTGGAGGACGCGGTCACCACTCGGTCGGTCAGTCGGTGAGTCGCGAGGACATCTCGCACACGTCTCTCTCTACTCTCTGTTACCTACTGCGTGCGGGACGAGACATCATGCCTATACATCACCACCTGCCGCTCTTACTGCTGCTATTACTTGCTGTCGGTATGTCTACCTTCACTCATAATACCTAACCACCCTACCCTACCCTACACCCTCTATTTATACATGGACCTTTAATTAATTCACCCTGTATACGATAGCGTACTGAAAGGACTTGCATGCCCCATTTTGACAAAAACTAATAAAACTGCATCATTCGATTTTTAAAAAAATTATTACCCTAGCCAAGAATCGAAACTGTTGATTTTCAAAAAAAATTATCACAGCATATTTTTATGCTAATCGATAGTTTTACTAATAGAGATCAATTCCTGGAAACAAACATAGTATGGGAGATGAAAGAAAATAGCTTAGCTTTTGTAATTTTATAGGTAAATAACGTATGTTTCCGTCATTACTGTGACCACCACCAACCACCAATCACCAACCTACTACCTACTTTGTTTCCGTCATTACTGTGACCACCACCAATCACCAACCTACTACCTACTTTGTTTCCGTCATTACTGTGACCACCACCAATCACCAATCACCAACCTACTACCTACTTTGTTTCCGTCATTACTGTGACCACCACCAATCACCAACCTACTACCTACTTTGTTTCCGTCATTACTGTGACCACCACCAATCACCAATCACCAACCTACTACCTACTTTGTTTCCGTCATTACTGTGACCACCACCAATCACCAACCTACTACCTACTTTGTTTCCGTCATTACTGTGACCACCACCAATCACCAACCTACTACCTACTTTGTTTCCGTCATTACTGTGACCACCACCAATCACCAATCACCAACCTACTACCTACTTTGTTTCCGTCATTACTGTGACCACCACCAATCACCAACCTACTACCTACTTTGTTTCCGTCATTACTGTGACCACCACCAACCACCAATCACCAACCTACTACCTACTTTGTTTCCGTCATTACTGTGACCACCACCAACCACCAATCACCAACCTACTACCTACTTTGTTTCCGTCATTACTGTGACCACCACCAATCACCAACCTACTACCTACTTTGTTTCCGTCATTACTGTGACCACCACCAACCACCAATCACCAACCTACTACCTACTTTGTTTCCGTCATTACTGTGACCACCACCAATCACCAACCTACTACCTACTTTGTTTCCGTCATTACTGTGACCACCACCAACCACCAATCACCAACCTACTACCTACTTTGTTTCCGTCATTACTGTGACCACCACCAATCACCAACCTACTACCTACTTTGTTTCCGTCATTACTGTGACCACCACCAACCACCAATCACCAACCTACTACCTACTTTGTTTCCGTCATTACTGTGACCACCACCAATCACCAATCACCAACCTACTACCTACTTTGTTTCCGTCATTACTGTGACCACCACCAACCACCAATCACCAACCTACTACCTACTTTGTTTCCGTCATTACTGTGACCACCACCAATCACCAATCACCAACCTACTACCTACTTTGTTTCCGTCATTACTGTGACCACCACCAACCACCAATCACCAACCTACTACCTACTTTGTTTCCGTCATTACTGTGACCACCACCAACCACCAATCACCAACCTACTACCTACTTTGTTTCCGTCATTACTGTGACCACCACCAACCACCAACCACCAACCTACTACCTACTTTGTTTCCGTCATTACTGTGACCACCACCAACCACCAACCTACTACCTACTTTGTTTCCGTCATTACTGTGACCACCACCAACCACCAATCACCAACCTACTACCTACTTTGTTTCCGTCATTACTGTGACCACCACCAACCACCAATCACCAACCTACTACCTACTTTGTTTCCGTCATTACTGTGACCACCACCAATCACCAACCTACTACCTACTTTGTTTCCGTCATTACTGTGACCACCACCAACCACCAATCACCAACCTACTACCTACTTTGTTTCCGTCATTACTGTGACCACCACCAATCACCAACCTACTACCTACTTTGTTTCCGTCATTACTGTGACCACCACCAATCACCAACCTACTACCTACTTTGTTTCCGTCATTACTGTGACCACCACCAACCACCAATCACCAACCTACTACCTACTTTGTTTCCGTCATTACTGTGACCACCACCAATCACCAACCTACTACCTACTTTGTTTCCGTCATTACTGTGACCACCACCAACCACCAATCACCAACCTACTACCTACTTTGTTTCCGTCATTACTGTGACCACCATCAACCACCAATCACTAACCTACTACCTACTTTGTTTCCGTCATTACTGTGACCACCACCAACCACCAATCACCAACCTACTACCTACTTTGTTTCCGTCATTACTGTGACCACCACCAACCAACAATCACCAACCTACTACCTACTTTGTTTCCGTCATTACTGTGACCACCACCAACCACCAATCACCAACCTACTACCTACTTTGTTTCCGTCATTACTGTGACCACCACCAACCACCAATCACCAACCTACTACCTACTTTGTTTCCGTCATTACTGTGACCACCACCAACCACCAATCACCAACCTACTACCTACTTTGTTTCCGTCATTACTGTGACCACCACCAATCACCAACCTACTACCTACTTTGTTTCCGTCATTACTGTGACCACCACCAACCACCAATCACCAACCTACTACCTACTTTGTTTCCGTCATTACTGTGACCACCACCAACCACCAATCACCAACCTACTACCTACTTTGTTTCCGTCATTACTGTGACCACCACCAATCACCAATCACCAACCTACTACCTACTTTGTTTCCGTCATTACTGTGACCACCACCAACCACCAATCACCAACCTACTACCTACTTTGTTTCCGTCATTACTGTGACCACCACCAACCACCAATCACCAACCTACTACCTACTTTGTTTCCGTCATTACTGTGACCACCACCAACCACCAACCACCAACCTACTACCTACTTTGTTTCCGTCATTACTGTGACCACCACCAACCACCAACCTACTACCTACTTTGTTTCCGTCATTACTGTGACCACCACCAACCACCAATCACCAACCTACTACCTACTTTGTTTCCGTCATTACTGTGACCACCACCAACCACCAATCACCAACCTACTACCTACTTTGTTTCCGTCATTACTGTGACCACCACCAATCACCAACCTACTACCTACTTTGTTTCCGTCATTACTGTGACCACCACCAACCACCAATCACCAACCTACTACCTACTTTGTTTCCGTCATTACTGTGACCACCACCAATCACCAACCTACTACCTACTTTGTTTCCGTCATTACTGTGACCACCACCAATCACCAACCTACTACCTACTTTGTTTCCGTCATTACTGTGACCACCACCAACCACCAATCACCAACCTACTACCTACTTTGTTTCCGTCATTACTGTGACCACCACCAATCACCAACCTACTACCTACTTTGTTTCCGTCATTACTGTGACCACCACCAACCACCAATCACCAACCTACTACCTACTTTGTTTCCGTCATTACTGTGACCACCATCAACCACCAATCACTAACCTACTACCTACTTTGTTTCCGTCATTACTGTGACCACCACCAACCACCAATCACCAACCTACTACCTACTTTGTTTCCGTCATTACTGTGACCACCACCAACCAACAATCACCAACCTACTACCTACTTTGTTTCCGTCATTACTGTGACCACCACCAACCACCAATCACCAACCTACTACCTACTTTGTTTCCGTCATTACTGTGACCACCACCAACCACCAATCACCAACCTACTACCTACTTTGTTTCCGTCATTACTGTGACCACCACCAACCACCAATCACCAACCTACTACCTACTTTGTTTCCGTCATTACTGTGACCACCACCAATCACCAACCTACTACCTACTTTGTTTCCGTCATTACTGTGACCACCACCAACCACCAATCACCAACCTACTACCTACTTTGTTTCCGTCATTACTGTGACCACCACCAACCACCAATCACCAACCTACTACCTACTTACTTTGTTTTCTATTATTATTTATTAATCAAGAAAGCCTCTACTACATCTACCCAATATGAATGTAAGGTAGGTGTAGGTTCCCTATAGGTACCTACATACATAACACAGTTTCGTCATCATTCATCATCCTCATCGCTCGCGATGTTCCCGGTTGCATCCCTCTCGGGAGCCCGGGGTCCACTTTCCTACCTTTACGCCTCCACTTCGCACGATCTTCGGCATCATGGTAAGGCCATTAGCACGCGTGTGGTTCTATCTAGCGGGCTCCCGTTAGCTACAGTCATGAAAGTGATGAAGAAGGTTAGCATGTTCAATGTACCTCCCGAATATGATGATAAGATCCAATGTACCTCCTCCGTATAGCTAGAAATAGCGAAACTCCTTAGATTCCAGCCAGCAGGATCCTCTGCCGTTTTAAGACCAAAACAAAAAAAAAATATGTCAATCGATACATTTTTCAATGTACCTTTCGATTTTCGCATTATTTTTTCAGAATAGTTGATAATAAAGAAGAAATTCGATTGGAAAGTTTTGTCCATACAGCAGGGTCCTTTTTATCCCAACGGTTTACAGGTGTATTTACCTTATCAAATTAAAGGATTTTCAATGTATCTTTGATAAGTAAGCATTTTTTTGAAGTACGATTATTATTTAATTGTATTTTTAATAATAAAACATAAATAAACATTTTCGTAAATAAATAAATAAACGAGGGTAGTTGAAGTGCCAATAAAAATGCAAATAAATTCAAATAAAATAATTAGGTACCTCAAAAAAATGACAATAAAATAATAATAAACTATTTTTAGTCAGATTGAACGTTAAATAAAATAAAACTATCCTGCAGTTCAAAATTCACAAACCAATAGGTGCTTATAGGCCGGGAGATGGTGACCGAAATGACTTAATCATTTGTACCAGTATGGCAGTTCTTCAGGGGTCTAATTACGGAATGACAAAAAAGAAAATGATGGTCATAGAGCTGGTACTGCCTACTTAGTGTTTATCGACAATCGGAAAATACAAGCATTTATGTGGAACAAATCGTTCGACTTTCGTTATTTAGCCGACATGTTCGATTAAGGCCCATGCGATTGGGCCGCCGGCCGGTACCAGCGCTATGACCATCATTTTCTTTTTTGTCATTCCGTAATTAGACCCCTGAAGAACTGCCATACTGGTACAAATGATTAAGTCATTTCGGTCACCATCTCCCGGCCTATAAGCACCTATTCGTTTGTGAATTTTGAACTGCAGGATAGTTTTATTTTATTTAACGTTCAATCTGACTAAAAATAGTTTATTATTATTTTATTGTCATTTTTTTGAGGTACCTAATTATTTTATTTGAATTTGTTTGCATTTTTATTGGCACTTCAACTACCCTCGTTTATTTATTTATTTACGAAAATGTTTATTTATGTTTTATTATTAAAAATACAATTAAATAATAATCGTACTTCAAAAAAATGCTTACTTATCAAAGGTACATTGAAAATACTTTAATTTGATAAGGTAAATACACCTGTAAACCGTTGGGATAAAAAGGACCCTGCTGTATGGACAAAACTTTCCAATCGAATTTCTTCTTTATTATCAACTATTCTGAAAAAATAATGCGAAAATCGAAAGGTACATTGAAAAATGTATCGATTGACATAATTTTTTTTTGTTTTGGTCTTAAAACGGCAGAGGATCCTGCTGGCTGGAATCTAAGGAATTTCGCTATTTCTAGCTATACGGAGGAGGTACATTGGATCTTATCATCATATTCGGGAGGTACATTGAACATGCTAACCTTCTTCATCACTTTCATGACTGTAGCTAACGGGAGCCCGCTAGATAGAACCACACTTAGCACGCATATCACCCTTTACGACGTGAAGCCAGCACTTGTTGGGTGTACCCAGTCTGCCACGACCCGGCGGAGGCGCCATGGCAAGACATTTTAACAAGACTGTTTCGTCACCATTGATAGCCCTAATTATATAGATTTATTTCACGGTATTACAAAAGAAGTGGTGTTCCTGCTAAGTAAAGTGACAGTACCGCTCGGCCGCTCGGCTATACACCCGTAATAAATAATAACGACTACGAGGAAAATCTATTTCTTGATTGGTCTTACTTCCAGAATCCCCCCCCTGCCAATAGGTATCCCATGCGAAGGTCTTACTTCCAGAATCCCCTGCCAATATCCCATGCGAAGGTCTTACTTCCAGAATCCCCTGCCAATATCCCATGCGAAGGTCTTACTTCCAGAATCCCCTGCCAATATCCCATGCGAAGGTCTTACTTCCAGAATCCCCTGCCAATATCCCATGCGAAGGTCTTACTTCCAGAATCCCCTGCCAATATCCCATGCGAAGGTCTTACTTCCAGAATCCCCTGCCAATATCCCATGCGAAGGTCTTACTTCCAGAATCCCCTGCCAATATCCCATGCGAAGGTCTTACTTCCAGAATCCCCTGCCAATATCCCATGCGAAGGTCTTACTTCCAGAATCCCCTGCCAATATCCCATGCGAAGGTCTTACTTCCAGAATCCCCTGCCAATATCCCATGCGAAGGTCTTACTTCCAGAATCCCCTGCCAATATCCCATGCGAAGGGGATTCTGGAAGTTTAAGTGGTAAAGAATCACCAGCCGATTTAGCTAAATGAACTAGATTCACCAATTTCGCCATAAATATCAAGTAGTTGAAAACTAATCAACATTAATATAAATGATGTACTAAAGCAATCATCATTAAAAAACGAATGTTGGTAACTTATGTAACGTAACTAAATGATGATCATCAAATCAAACGAGTGACATTTATCTAAACGAAAAAAATATAATTTGACATGATTTAGTAAAAGGTCATCCATCATCACGGGGCGGCCTCACCGACTATAGCGGTAACGAGCACCAGAGGGGTGGGGAGGAGCCAACCAACACTTGAGGATGTTTACATTGGTATTGGATGTGGTGTAGAGGAGTTGTTGTTGTTGTCGTCGGCCGGTCTGTGTGTTCCATTGCATCGGTCGGTCGGCAGTAGAGTAGCGACCCTCCCAGCACGGTGCCTACATGTGACATGACGACAACAACAACAACCTACCTCGTCGGACGTGTACCTACTGGACTCGGATGTTAGCTAGGGTAGGTACCTACCTAGTGGTGGTACTATACCTACCTACTCACTGGTAGGTGGTAGGTGAAGGGAACACTCTACCTCTACTCTCAATCTCTCATGGAGTTGGTACAGTACAGACAGACAGACATGCTGCAGGTTATTTACTGAATGTGTCTTACATAGTTTAAATAGGTAAGTAGGTAGATGATTTTATAATGTTAAAGGTAAGTAGGTAGGTAGATGATATAGCTATGTATAGGTCAAATGTGATATTATTGTTATGTAAGGAAATGTCACTGTATATAGTGTAGGTATGTGGTGTAGGTAGAATGTTGGTGAGGTAGGTATAAATATATCGCGATGAATCGTGCCTCAATCATTTCGAGGTGATCAAGTTTACAACATTTTTGTTAGAAAATAATAATATCGAACGACGCGCGACGCCGGCGCAGGCGCAGGCGCGACCTATTACTCTATAGGAGAAGGTAGGTACCTATATGTCTGTGTATTATTAGATATAAGTATCTACTTATTATTGAAATAATAAAGTTATGTTGTTATAATGTTCCAGTGACATGTCCGTCGTCGGCGAGGGATGGCGCGAGGCCGCCCTCTCCCTCGCACTCGTGGCTACAACTACTCGCTGGTATCTATCTCACACGTCATCTTATACTAATACACTAACATCTTACATGGTATACTATACGTTGTGTATGTGTTTACAGATTACTCGCGCGTGTCCCCGGCGGGGGCGGGGGCGGACGGGGGCGAGGGGGCGGGGGCGGACGGGGGCTGGTTCCCGCGACCCTTGCCCCTCACACTACCTCTAGGTAAGTTTATACATATAATGTAGGTAGGTATACATTACTCGCGCGTGTCGGGGGCGGGGATACCGTCAGTACAATTTTTTTAAAATTCTAGTGGAGGCCAGTTCCCTATTTGAAAAAAAATCCACTTTAAAAAAAATGGGGCAATTGCAATGAGATAGCATGCTGGTAGGTAAATATTTGGTAGGTATTATATGCAAAACCTATTTGCTTAGACCTAACGTAACAATCCAAATAAAAAACATAAATCGTGGCCTGCTATATTTATGTAGACCAATCAAATGACTTATTATAAATAAAACCTATTTGCTGAGACCTTCAAAATTTAAACCAAGAGTTTTCACACGAATTTCAACGTTTCAAATTCAAATCACTTTATTCCCTTGGGAGTTTCATACAACATTATCTCCCTTGGGAATAATGTCTTGCTTTAAGTTGAGGTTAATAGGGCTTTAATCTGTGATTAAAGTGCTGCAGGTGTGGAAATAATATAACTACATAGATCCGAAAGCTTAATGAAATTCCAACATCGTTTCCATCATCGAGTGTTTTACTCTTGTAGTGACAATGAACACATGCCGTCGTGATATTGCAATCGTAACGTTGGCATGTAGTGTGACGAGTTAGTTGAGTGATGTGTGTGTGTGTGTGTAGGTCGCGACGGTGACAACCGGCCGGTGGCGGTGCCGCTCCTGGTGCTGCCGGTGCCGGTCCCCGCGCCACGTGGCCCCACCGTCCCCGTCTCTACCACCATGGAGTGTTCTAGCGGGCTGGCTCCCGGCGGGGTCGACGTTGACGTCCGCTCGCCCCCCGCGCCGCCCCGCCCCCGCCCACACCCCGCCACACCCCCGGCCGACGTCGGTGTACAGCAGCCGATAGTGGTGGGGTACGAGACCCCCGCCCCCGCACCGGTCGACGCCCCCGCACCACCACATCTACACTACGTCGGTGAGTACACACACATTGTATCTACACCTTGGTACCCACCGGCCGCCGCGCCCGCCGGTAGGTGCACGCCATGACGTTGTCTCACGTTGCAGTCTCGTCGGAGCAGCTGGTGGAGTTGTTCCGCGCGCAGACGGCGGCCCACGCGCACCTGCCGCCCGCCCTCGTGCCCGACTACGTGACCCGCGAAGAGGGCCGCGAGCCCGGGGAGCAGGGCGGGGCGCGGCTAGTGCGCCGCGTGCGCGCGCGCCGGTATCAGCCCCCGCCCCCGCCCCCCGCGCACGCGCTGCGCGCCCCCGCCCCCGCCGCGCCCACCTACGCCGCGAGCTCGGCGTACGTCCGCGGCGCTGTGACCGTCCCCCGCGCCGGCTACACCGAGCCGTACACGGTGAGGTACGACGCGGAGAGCGGCGCGACCCGCGTCGACCTGCACGGCGGCGCGACCGGCGCCTACCGGACCGTGCTGGCGGACGGCCGCGTGCAGCACGTCGAGGTGCGCGTCGACCGCACCGGCACGACGGACGTGCGCCGCTGCGCGCGCTCCGCCCCCCGGGCCCCCTCCGCCTCGGACCGGACCGTCCCCGCCCTGCCGGACCTGCGCGCCTTCTCCTTCGCCGGTGAGTGTACTACTACCTATATGCCCATACTGACTGACTGTGTGTGATGTGTGTGTGTGCGCGCGCAGGGTACGTGGAGGGCGAGGGGGCGGTGCTGGAGCGGTGGACGCGCACGGTGGGCGGCGCGGCGGGCGAGCTGGGCGCCGCCCGGGGCGAGAGCCTCACCTACCGGCACGAGCTGGTGGTGGCCCGGGCCCCGGACAACACGAGCACCACCCCGCTGCGGTACACGGTCTCCGTGGACAGCTCGGTGCTCGGCCCCGCCTCCGACACCTACATACATCACTACGAGGAGGTCCGCCAGGAACGGCCCGACCCCCAGCTGATGCAGGTGGACCTCGACGACGTCTGTGACCACATCGAGGACCTCGACTCGAGCACATCCCACGCCGCGGCCAGGTTCGAGCCCCTCAAGGAGTTCACCATGCTCCACCGGGACCCGAGGCACGAAGACAACTTCCGACGGTGAGTGTACCTCCCTCCCCCCCTCCTCTACCCACCTATATATGTATATACCTACATTGTATGGTACGTGGCGCTACAGGTTCAAGAGTGGGTACCGTCGCACGTACTGGGACGACACGGAGGAGGCGGTCCGCAAGAACCTGTTGATGCAGCACGACAGGTTCGTCGGCAGCGGGAACAGGCAGGGGGCCACCTTCGGGATGGGAGTCAACTACCTCGGGGACAGGCTGGACGCGGAGCTGGCCGTGCTGAAGGGGGTGAGCGAGGAGGGCGGGGCGGGGGTGGGCGGGGAGAGGTTCCCGCACGAGGGGTCGCAGCTGGAGGCGATGCGGTCGCAGCTGCCGCGGCGGTTCGACTGGCGCGAGCACGGCGCCGTCACCCCGGTCCGGTACCAGGGCTCGTGCAGCTCGTGCTGGGCGTTCGCCGTCGTCGCCGCCGTCGAGGGCGCGCACTACGTCCGGACCCGCCGCCTCGTGCCGCTTAGCGAGCAGTGCCTCGTCGACTGCGCGCATCCGTTAGTATACCTATACCTACCTACCGTACCTAGTGGCCGGTGATGGTCTATGACGTAGCATACGACGTGTTATATTTTAGTAAGGGGCGCTCGACCACTGATGCGGGGATAGCGTTAATTAAAAATATACACACATCAACAAAGTCTAGGGAACACGGCTAATATATTGTTTTTTGGGCAAAAACTGTATGTTTTTGGGTTTTTTGTCTTGAGTGTCGTATGTCAATAGAAGCAGAATTTTATAATCTTTTTAATGCTGTAATTTAATTGTAGGGTTGCCATATGAAAAAAAAGAAAATTTAGTATAAACACTAAAATAGTGCCGAAATTGAGAAACAAATCCAGTTTATTTCAATAAAAAATCTATTGACACGTTAAAATTTATTTAAAAAAATTTATTCTTAGTAACTTTTTAGCCATCTGTTCGTCCACCCACAACATACGGCGGCTCTAAATCAACGTGGCATACTAAGTATAGGGATATCAATCGTTGTCTGAGGAATAATTCTCTATACTCTGAAAAGGTGTAAAAAAGTTCTTTCTCTGTATTAAAATTTTGGATATAATTCCTGAAAGCTCTTCTGCCTAGCAAAGCTCACGCATATTCAATGAAATTAAGATCGGCAGACTGCGCAGGCCACTCTAATACCGTGATATTGTACTCGCTGAACTCGTTCACAACCAGCCTTACGGTGTGAATACGTCCATTATCTTGCATGAACATGAAATATTGGTCGAGCTGCTATTGGTGGGGTATTACCATAGAGTACACAACCTCATCACGGTATTGCTCTGCATTTATAGTGTCTCATGCCAAAATGAGGTCTGTTCTTGTTTGGGCTAACGCACATTTGCGATAGGCTGACAATCAATGGGCATGTGTTCTGGTTTCTAATGAATCTTGCTTCGAATTTTATTCTCATTCAAGGAGAGCACGTGTTTGACGAGTTCCTGGTCACCAGAGTTGACTTCAGAATCTACAGGAAGTTCATCCCTACCAAAGCGGAATAATCATGTTGTGGGCTGAAATTCGTCTGGGTAAAAAACAGATCTCGTTTTGGCACTAGACACTTTAAAATGCAGAGCATTTTACCGTGTACATTACCGTGATGAGGTTGTGTACTCTATGGTGATACCCCACCAATAGCAGCTCGACCAAGATTTCATGTTCATGCAAAATAATGGACGTATTCACACCGTAAGGCTGGTTGTTTAACGAGTTCAGCGAAATTAGTTTTCATACTAAATTTACATTTTTTTCTATGGCAACCCTTCAATTCACAGCATTAAAAAGAGTATAAAATTGCGCTTCGATCGACATACGACACTCAAAACAAAAACCCATAAAAACACAATTTTTCCCCAAAAAACTCTATTTTACCCGTGTTCCCTAGACTTTGTTGATGTGTGTATTTGATGCTTGGGAGGAGTCGCATGATGCGTATGGCATATTCTGTGACTTATCCAAGGCATTTGATTGCGTTCAGCATAATACATTGATCATGAAACTACACCACTACGGTATTAGGAACGGCGCCCTGGATCTTATCTCTTCTTATCTGAGCGGTAGGGTCCAGAGTGTTGATGTTAACGGAAAACGATCCCCCGGATCTGCGATAGCAATGGGGGTTCCTCAAGAATCAATATTAGGACTTTTCCTGTTCTTAGTTTATATAAATGACTTACCTTACCTTGTAAGGGACAACCATGGGATAGTGTTGTTTGCAGATGACACCTCCTTGGTGTTCAAGGGTAAAAGGCGTCAGTCCAACGTTGACGATGTGAACAATGCTCTCTCTAGAATAGTTGATTGGTTCAATTCCAATAATTTATTACTTACTTAATGGATCAACTTAAGAAATAGGGATGAGCTGACCTAGCGCAGTAGTAGGCTCCGGAAAATAAGCAGGTCGTTTAATGGTACATGGGTGCTCTATTATAATAAATTACCTAAAGATGTATATTACATGTCCATTAATAAATTCAAAACTTTTATAAAGCATAAATTGTGCGGTAAGGCATACTATGATACCTCTTCGTACCTTAATGATAAGAATCCATGGATGAGACTTTAATTGCTCCATTTCAAATAATACCTTCAAATATTTGTAATATTGACCTTTGTGAGCGGCATACATGCTAACTTAGTTTTTAAGACGTTTCAATGTGATCTTAGAACCTATATATACATAAGCATCGAAATGAATAAAGAGACTTTGGCTTTGTGTGACAGGTACGGAGGTCACGGTTGCGGCGGCACGTGGCCGAGTGCCGCGTACGACTACATCAAGGACCGAGGGTTGCCCCACCAGGACCAGTACACATCCTACATGGAGAAGGTGGTCGAGTGCAAGGACCGCGACCTGCCTCCCGTCACACACATCTCCTCCCACGTCAACGTCACCAGGAACAGCGTCCAGGCCCTCAAGGTAGGTACATACGTCTACCTATACCTACCTACACCTACATGGAGAAGGTGGTCGAGTGCAAGGACCGCGACCTGCCTCCCGTCACACACATCTCCTCCCACGTCAACGTCACCAGGAACAGCGTCCAGGCCCTCAAGGTAGGTACATACGTCTACCTATACCTACCTACACCTACATGGAGAAGGTGGTCGAGTGCAAGGACCGCGACCTGCCTCCCGTCACACACATCTCCTCCCACGTCAACGTTACACCTATGTATGTGTGTTGTAACGTCTCACGTTATGTTCCAGGTGGCGATACGTCAACACTCGCCCTCCGTCGTGATCATAGACGCCTCCACTAAGAGCTTCATATTCTACAAGAAGGGCGTCCTCTACGACGACCGCTGGTGAGTTGCTCGCTCCGTGGTGGGTGATGTAGCTACCTACCTACCTACCTACAACACGTACGTATATGTGTTACAGTGCCAAGAACAAGGCGGAGCACGCGGTGACTGCGGTGGGTTGGGGCGAGCACCGGCGCCAGGCGCACTTCATACTGAAGAACTCGTGGGGCGCGGCGTGGGGCGACGGGGGCTACGTGCGCCTGCAGGGCCCCGCCAACACGTGCGGCCTCCTCAGCCGGCCCTCCTACCCGCGGCTAGAGACCACCGACGTCGACGCCTCTCCCACACTCTAACCCCACCCCGTCCTACCCCCCACCCGTCCATGTGCCATATACCGACCTCATCACGTTATACTGTACCTACCGTTAGACCACCATCTGAAGGTGGCACGTTACAATGTTCAATATAACTATATATAGATATATTATGTAAGAGTATTGAAATAAGTACATGTTAATTAACTTAATTTGATGATTTTATTGAGGACTTCCATTCCGACCGAGTAAACCGACCGAGACCGACTGCGTGTGTCAATATCGAATACAGAAACATAACACTATCGACAACTGACAGCTGTCAAATGGTTTTGAGTATTGTTGGATAGGTTCAATATCTAATATTCTGTGACCATACCTACCTACATATGCCAACGACCTTGGTACACAACTACCTACTAAATAGTTACTACTGGAACCGGTCGCCTTTGTTGGTGAACTTTGGTGTCGATTCGGTATAACACGACGACTTAACTTAACCTAACTAAAATACGACTAAAATAAGTTAGGTCATTTTTATATGCAATTCGGTTTTGCCGTCAAACTAAATTTGGTTGTATTTTGACAGATTGTTCGACACAATTAAAATTGATTAAAGGAGTCCGGACGTAGGAGTTTGGCATAGTCATTTTTTGCGCGGTTTATGTTAATACCCGTTTCCAAAACACTTTAGCGATCCTGACATTTCTAAAATTTGACAGTTAGACGATCATTCCGAATTGCAAAATTGTGTTTTGGACTTAATTTAGTTCGACTTAACTAAAAATTAGTTTACTCCTGTCAAAATTGGTTAGGTTGGGTATTTCCGAATAGCAAACATAATTTTACACATCTAAACCTAATTTTAGTTAAGTTAAGTCGTATTTGTGTACATCCGAATCGAGTCCATTGTTGATTGTTACGAAGTGTTTTGTTTCTCTCAAAAGTGCTGAGATGGAATTGTAGGTAGATTTTTACCGGCATTTTGGTGTGATTTTGAGTCAAAAATTTCCTATAGTGTTGAAGGTATCCTAAAATTAAGAATTAAAATTAGTCTAGCTTTGAAATGACAATGAATTTTTACCTCAAAATTACCCCAAATATCGGTAAAAATTTCACCTACAATTGCATCTCAGCACTTTTGAGAGAAACAAAACACATTCGTTACAATCAACAATGTTAGTTGTAAGCGACGGGTATTTCTGGCGCTTTGCGTTTGGCACCATAAGCAGCCTTAAAGGCTTATTACACTACACTGATTCAGGGTCCCTGAATTTAGGGTGGTTAGGGACCTTATTATTTACCTCGATTATTACACTACACTAAAAAAGGACCCTAACTCAGTCGGACAGTGAACAGTGTTGCCACTTCAGTGATTTTGTCACTAGATTTAGTGAATTTTCGAAGTTAGACCACATGAGTGTTAGACAGTGATATTCTGAAAAAAATCACTGAAAAATATTTTAATGACTTTTAGTGAAATTAATCAAATCTCAAGAAAAGCAAATACATATTGGCAACCCCCTTAACCGTCACTATATGATAAATGTATATCTTTGTTTGGTTATGCTAGGGGATTTCCCGACTAATTAATCAAACCATGTTAGGTTTTTTAAATTTTTGTCACTGCTAAACACGTTTACAGCATCTTTGTAGTCTATATTTAAGTTTATGTAAATGAATAATTCATTTTTTATTCTATTTAGGGACGCTTTATTTCTTTCATCCCGCCACTTCACATTCATTAAAGAAAAAATAGCTGAAGAGGCAGGAATGGATATGAAATTACACAAAAATATGAAATTATTTAAAAAAAAACGTGTTGCACTCGGGGACTGCCGCGGTAAAGCTATTGCATCGTGCGAGCTTCGTACAGTCGTACCATATACATACATACATACACGTTAAGCGAACGCTTGGCCGAGCTACATGATAGGCGGAGTGGACTCCCCACTATCATGTAGCTCGGCCGTTAGGTTTTATTTGCGTTACGGAATTTCTTGATTGGGTCGGATTGATAGAAGAATTATATATAGAAAAGGCGGACGACAAATGTCGGAATTTGTCGTCCGCCATTTGTCGTCCGTCAATAGTCGTCCGTTAATAATCGTCCGTCATTTGTCGGGGGTGTTAGGTTTTTTTCGTTACGGAATTTCTTGATTCGCCCCCCAAGGCCCGCGATAAAATCTATGCTTAAAAAATAAAAATAAAAATTGATTTTTTTTTATCCTTCCTTACTAAATATTTGCTGCCACTTTTGTGCAGTGGTTAATGCAAAGCCTTATCACTATTTATTAACTACAATAATTTATGAAATTGATTCTAGAGAAATCACAAACTATGTGAAATGAGGTATTTTCGCGTACTTTATTTTCCTTATAAAGTATAGAGTACATTTAACCCGAAATAAAGCATTATTATATAGTACGGTTGGCAACCCTACTAAGGGCCCTAAATATTATTACACTGCACGGTAGTAGGCGCGGTTAGGGAAAAGGCGGACCGGGTCCACTCTGACCATACTCTGACGCACTAATTAGGGACCCTTACTGCCTAAATCTTATTACACCTCTCTTAATTAAGGGTTAGGGACCCTGAATCATTGTAGTGTAATAAGCCTTTAACAGTAGAGTTGATTCTCAAACAGTCGGAAGCAACCGAAACAATATTTCACTCCCGCGACTTTGGACGTGTTGCCATCTTTGTCTTTACAGTATTATTCGTTTCGTTATTTGGTTTTGGTATTGTATAATAAATAAATAGACTCCAGTAAGTAGCCAGCTAGCGCTCCAACCTACCGTCGTCCTAGAGCGTCTCGCCGTTACGTGGACTATATATAGCGGGGTCGCATCTGGCGTGACGTACCTACCGTACCGTATCGTACACTATATGTATGTATGGTGTAGAGCTGGCGGTGGTATCGCTATCGCATCCTGTCGCCTCCGCTCTCTGATACTGTACTGTAGCTACTGTGTAGCCAGTAGTAGTGTACCACCGACCGACACCGACCGACCGACTGTCTCTGTGTCCATACCAGTACCTACCACGTGATGAGGTGAGTTCTCTACCACACATATACCTACTTAACACTATTCGATACACTTTAGGTACCACGGACGATGCGACACTTGTATTATATTCTAAATACTTTATTAATTTGGAATCACACCATTTGCGTATATACCTACTTATCAACTGTCGCAAAGTCTACGAATACATTCGTTTTTGTTCAATGTTATATCCACAGAACAGAAAAAATAAGTTATCTATATCTATACATATAAAATCCTTTGTCCTGACTACCTTACATCTCACTGGTCCTGACTGACTGACTGACTGACGGATCAACGCACAGCCTAAACCGCTGATCGTAGAGGCCTGAAACTTGGAGGGTGTGTTCTTTGTATGACGTAGGCATCCGATAAGAAAGGATTTTCCGCAATTCTACCCTTAAGGGGGTGAAAAAGGGGGGCAAAGTTTGTATGGGACAACTTGATTCCTTGGTCCAATCTACTTCAAATTTTGCATAAACATTCTTTAACAGAATTGATGGAACACGTGTTTCGTATTTTATTGAAATTCATCCTCTAACGGGGTTAAAAAGGGGTAGAAATTTATTTTGGGGGTAATTTGCTTCGAGGTTGATATCAATACTCTTTGGTGCTTTTGATTAGATTGATAAGACGTCATCTCAAGCTGACAGCAGCTGATGTTAACGTAAAACCAAAGTGGTTAAAAACTTCGAACATTGAACTAAAAAAGGTGTCTTGCCATTTAGTACTGGGAACTTGACATACTTAGTATTTTTTTTGAACGATATTTTTGAGAATTATACTTATCGATAGAGGATATTACGGCAGATTAAGTATGCTTTTACACCAAATCTCATAAGCGTCTCGAAAATGTGGTATTTGACAAAACGTGATGTCTTAAGATTTCAAAAAATGCGCGGTGCACTTAGAAACCCATACCTATCATAAGAGGTTATTGCGGCGCACAAATAATGCTTTCTAACCAAACTTCTAAACCATCTCGGAGACGGGATATTTGTTAAAACATGTCTTTCTTGTAATATAAAATGCTTTGTCCTGACTGACTGACTGACGGATCAACGCACAGCCTAAACCGCTGATCGTAGAGACCTGAAACTTGGAGGGTTCCGAAATTCTACCCCTGAGGGCGTGAAAAAGAGGGGCAAAGTTTGTATGGGACAACGTGATTCCTTGATCCAATCTACTTATTCTACGCGGACGAAGTCGCGGGCAAAAGCTAGTATCAATTATTTGTAATGTTCCTAAAGGTTTTAAGGGACATACGTAAGCAAAACAAATGAAGGTCGTAGATTGTCAATTTGTCACACTTACCCCAGGAATGAGGCAACTGTAACAGTAAGCATTTTTTATATGTTCCTTTTGTTTCTGTCGGTTGTATCATATTGAATCTATGAGCTATTAAAAATGTTAATTTATTTTGTGATCTATTTTAATGACACGAAAGCCTGTTTTTGATTAGCAATAGATTTACAACTAGATGGGGCAACTGTGACAGATTGTTCGAAAAATATTGATGTGACTTTATGTCACACTTCCCCCAGGGAGGTTTTAGCACAATAAAAAAAAAATGTAGGTAATTGTCGTTGAAAATTATATTAAGCTGTCATACGCAGCTCCCGTACTGCATTGACTGCTTCTCGTAGGGTTTCTTGTGCGTAATTGGTAGTAGTTTTTTGTAATCTGGTACGATAATGTACGAATAGAATTACATACATATTTCAATCTCCAAACTTGAAACCTCTCCAGGTAATGCAAAATTATTTTATAAGTAAGTAAAGAAAGAAAGAAAGAAAATGTCGTATTAATTATGCGCTGTCCCATCACTATTATGGTGTCCCCATACAAAAGTACTGGGGTAAGTGTGACAGTGTCACACTTTCCCATGTAGGTTAGCGGACGGGGTAAGTGTAACAACGCTCATATGTCAAGGGATATCAGTGATTTGGACACAGAAACATATAAAACTTCAAATACAAATCATTATTCTTTGTCACTTACCTTTAACTCCTTTAAAAACACTCCAAAATACAAAAAAACAGTAAAAAGCGTTGTCTCGGAAGTCACCGACTTCAATCAACATTCACTTCTTTTTGTAAATGGCGTATATCGGTAAAACAGTTGAGTATTTGTTGTGGGTCGATACAATAATAAATGGTGTATAAGTTCTTCTGTATTGTGATAGATGGCGTTTAAACAAAAAACGAGTTAGGGACGAGTAATTTCAATTTGTTACACTTGCCCCACTGTCACACTTGCCTCGGTTGACGTTACCTATATCTAACCTACTTGTTATGTAGTACGTGGTTGTCGAGGGCGGTGTTGGGTCGCCGCGGGGTGTGCGGGGGGCGGGGGCGGCGCGGGGCGGTGGTGGCAGCGGGCGCCGTGCTGGCGGTGCTGGTGGCAGCGAGCGTGGTGCGCGTGCCGGCCGGCGGCGCGTGGAGCGAGCGCGTGCGGTGCGCGCGCATGCAGCCCGCCCGCCTCGCCCACCTGCTCGCCGACTTCACCTCGCACCCGCACGCCGCCGTCGGCTGGAAGCTCGAGGAGGAGCACGGCAACTACACCTGGTGGTGGTACCGCGTCACGTTCCAGTGCGGCGCGAGGTGCGCGGGCGAGGCGCGCGTCCTGGCCGGCCCCCTCGCCCCCCGCCCCGACACCCACCTCGTCACCCACCGCCTCACCCTCTGCACCACCCTGCTGCCCCTCCTGCCCCTCTCCTGGCTCGCCTCCTGCGGTGAGTACCTCCTGCTGCTGCTCACACTGCTACCCTACTCTACTACCTTGTAGGTAGGTACCATCTGCTGTAGCACAACACTACAACTGCTGAATTTCTCGCACAACTAACATCTGACAACTGAACAAAAATGATACATTAATCAGTCTTAATTTTGATCCCCATTTTGTTTCCATTTTCGTTAGGAACACTATATTATTATTAAACAACTTGCTGCGCCCCACGGTTTCACCCGCGTTAATCCCGATCCCGTGAAAATATATGAGGAAAATTAAGTAGCTTTTGCGTTAATCCAGGTCTGAGGACAGGGAGAGCCCTATCGCTCGCATTATCTTTTTTAGCATTAAGCAGTTTGGCATAACAGTTTTAGCCTAAAGCTTTTTCGCATAAATTTAGATAAGCGACATTGCTTATTGGTTTCTTTGGCATAATTATAAATAACTTTACTTAGTATAATTTTCTTTATCATAATTTTAATAAGCATAAATCTAAAAACAGAATGCTGATCGATGTCAAAAATCGGTGACATTTGACAGACGGATGTTAAAATAACACTTGATAGACAGATTATGAGACTTATGCGCTGCCTACTTGACAGACAGATGATAGACATCTGACACTTTTCGTTATATTTTGGACAATTCACACAATATCTAATATATAAATTATAGCCTATATCCTATTCTGATGTATAAGCTATATTATTGTAAAGTTTCATTAAAATCCATTCAGTAGTTTTTATGTTAAAGAGGAACAAACATCCAGACATACAAACTTTCACGTTTATAATATTATAAGGAAGTAGGATAGGATATAAAACAAACACGAGACGCGGCGCGGGACATTTACCGGAACATGACGGCTTTATGGACTTTTTTGTGAATGCAGGTGTTCCATCAATTTATTAGATCTAATAAATTGACGTTATCACGTCAAAATATTATGTAACATTAAACCAACCGATGCATGCATGTTGCAGACGAGCTGGAGGTGGAGAGCGTGGTGTCGGTCGCCCTGGGCGGAGGGCAGCGTGGTGGAGGAGCGCACGCGGGCGGCGTGCAGCGTGTGGCGCGTGCTGGGCGGCGCGTGCTCGCGGCTGCACGATGCGCACCGCACGGCACGACGCGCCGCCCTCGCCGCGCGCGGCGCCTCGCTACACGCGACGTAGACCCGGCCACGCTGTACTGCCACGCCCGCACACACGCACTCGCTCGCTCGGTCACATTTTATAAAGTCACTGTAATAAAATCCCATTATGTTTATTGTGTCCTTACTTTATTTTATAAAATACCGAAATTACTTAACATTATTGTTAATGCGATGGATGTAACCACGCGGTGAGTCACCACTGCGACCCACATGTACCACACATGTACAACATGTAGTTCAGGATCCCTTCACCGAGCTGGTTAATGGATGAAAAGCATTTTCAGTTGAACCGAGGCGATTGCAACCACAATTGCAACTATCAACGTTGAAGTTTTATTTTTACCTTTGGTTATCATCGCCCAGTTAGATAAAATTGACATTCTAATTATTTCACATGGTAAACCATATAATATCTATATACGTGCTTACATCAAAATAACTTTAAATAATTGTCATTTTAGGATAAAACAATATAATCGCTGTGAAAACGGGAAAAGTTACATTAGCCCCACTTTGGGGTGAATGTGACTTTTTAGTATTTCTTGTTTGTGGTTGTAGCTTTAAAGCTTATATTTACATAACACCTTCTATAAATCAATATTTACCCATAAATAGTTTCAAAAAATACTATAAAACAGTTCTATAGCCTAAAGACGCTTTTAGTTGTTTCTGGGGCTAATGCAACTACGCTCCATACAGTTAGTGTTGTGACTACATTTTATCGATAACGTTTTACAGAAAATAAAACATCGCATCTCTACTTTTTATTTTATTTTATTAGAAAAAAACATTAATTAAATAAAAAAGGTAAAACATTTCCTATTTTGAAAGATCTTTACGATGAAGCTTTTCTCTTTTGTTTTTGTAATTCCGAACTATCTAAAAAAATAAGTACCTACTGTCATTTAAATAAAACTTATTCGAAAGCGAAGGTAGGTACACATAGTAACATCAAAAGGTTGCAGAAAATTGGTGGATTAACGAAGTTAAAGGTCCGTATTAATAAACCGAACTCAATATCGATTTCAATCTTGAGTTTGCTCTTGAGTTGTTGCGCTGATTAATAAATTAAAGAGCGACGTATCACTTGAGTAATACCGTAATAATAAATCAAACTCAGCTCTCAAGATATGTCTCAAGATGTAGTTTCGTGAACTCAAGTCTGATTGCGGGTCATACATGACTAAAGTTAGAGGGCATTGCAGTGAACAAATAAAGTCATCACACCAAACCTTTAAAACGTCTCGGAATAATTATTTAATAGTAAAATCTTACATTTTGTAAAATATTTTCACATTAAAAACAAGTTGACAGTAAAATATGACGAAACTACCTACCATAGGGTAAAAACAGATCATTTAAGGTAAGAACATAGCGCTACTGTCATTCAAGGTCGCTCTCAAGATCAGTCTCAAAGCTCAGGAGCGATATCAGCGCTTGTTTAAAACTTGAGTTTTATCTATTAATTAACGCCTAACTTAAGATAGTGACCACATCTCAAGACTCACTCGATTGATACGCACTCAAGATCGATATTGAGAGCGATTTATTAATACGGGCCAAAGACCATGAATTTAGGTAGTTAAGTATATTATGTAAGTAGTTGGGTAATTATACCTGGTTTATTCATAACTAGCAGCGCTCCGCGGTTTCACCCGCGTAACTCCCGATCCCGTGGGAATATCGGGATAAAAAGTAGCCTATAGCCTTCCTCGATAAATGGACTATCCAACACAAAAATAATTTTTCAATTCGAACCAGTAGTTCCTGAGATTAGCGCGTTCAAACAAACAAACAAACAAACAAACTCTTCAGCCTTATAATATTATAAGTAAGTATAGATTTTTGCGATGATCCATGTCGTTTATTCTTAAGCTCAATTTGGCAATTTCAGACAAGATGGTAGTTGTATCGATACTGTTAGGTACTTGTCGTTGCATGTACAGTCACATTACCAATTAGCTGAACTCCACGTGACCTAGACCTCACTCCCAAATCTGTGTAGGTTGCTGTATGTAATGTAATGAAATGTAACCTGATTCTGTTTTTTAAACAATATACCATACAATATAATTTACAATAAGTATAAAATAAACCGATTTTGATGAAACATAGCTAAGAACACTCCCGACTAACGTAGCTTTCAAACAAAAAAAAACTAAATCAAAATCGGTTCATCCGTTCGGGAGCTACGATGCCACAGACAGACACACACACACACACACACAGACACGTCAAACTTATAACACCCCGTCGTTTTTGCGTCGGGGGTTAAAAATAACAAAATAGGTAAATACTATATTTTTTACAGATATGCGAATGAGCTCTGGGTCACGTGGGGTTCAGCTAATTGATAATGTACTTCCGCCAGCTGTAATGGACGCGTGGTTTCCACGATTTTATCGGCTATAGCGGCCAAATTATCAAGGTCCTTCACTTCGCTGACCGCTAGCACACCACGTACTGTCGGTGGCAGATGACCTTGCCACATGATGCGAAGGGTCTCGTCCGGTATTTTGTCTCGCGCCAGTTCCCTCAATCGACGTAGTAATTGGGATGGCTTTTGGTCTCCCAATTCTATTTCACTCAAAAGATTCTGAAATTGTCGGATTTCAGACTCTTCGTAACAAACAAAGAAGACGGAGTCAAAAGGACTACTAGCAACAAACAAAGAAGACAGAGTTTCTGGGACTACTAGCAACAAACAAAGAAGACGAAGTTTCTAGGACTACTAGCAACAAACAAAGTAGATTGAGTCAAAAGGACTACTAGCAACAAATCAAGCAGATTGAGTCAAAATGACTACAAGCAACAAATCAAGCAGATTGAGTCAGCAGAATAGAATAGGTTAGGTTAGGTTAGGTTAGGTTAGGTTAGGTTAGGTTAGGTTTTTTTTTTTTTTTTTTTGAAATAAATTGAACACCACAGACATTTGTCCGTGCCTTTTTTTAGATTAAGTTTTTAATTGAGTACTTTATTTATTATTAATTTATATTGTTGGGTGCTCACTGCAACCCTGACTTAATTATATTAAATCTAATTTAATTTAAATTAACACAGGTTACTATAAATTAAATTTGACTTATACTAGGACTTATAGTCCATCCCCTTACTGTTTTTTTTTTTTTTTATTTTTTTTATTTTTTTATTTATAGGTATGTATATTTTTTAGTTATTATTATTATTATTTTTTTTTTTTTTTTTTTTAATATAATTTGATTTATTACTATGTTAGTTTTACATTTTTGATTAACACCTGTATGGACTTTCCTTGGATTTGTTTAGTTGTTTTTGTTGGTTTACACTCTCCTGGAGTCGCTCCGTGCCGCTTTTTGAGCCTGGGTCCGGCTGAGAGTCGACGTTTTGGTTTTGCCTCTGATCCTTTGCATACTTTGAGGGTAACAAGAAGGTGAGGTCCTGTCCTCTGTTCTCGTATGCAATGATCTCGTGTTGTTGAGAGGCCTTTAGGCAGCCAAAGTAGTCGGCTGCTGTTCCCACGTCGTACTCTATTGCCATAGCGTCCAGGCTGATTTTGCGGGGTAAAAGATCCGTTTCCCTTCCGAGTATCTCCAGGAATTGGTTAGCCTGGGTGTATGGGGACCTGTCTTGGTGTTGGTTTCTTTCAAACATCAGTATAGTCTTATTTTTTGTCCTTACCAGTTTGAAAGTTACCCCCATGACTTCTCGGGTGGGAAGGGATTTAAAGAAACTCCTCTTGAGTGTACACTTTTTTGTGTTGTTGTGTAACAGCGCCGCCAGGCCCGGTGATATTGTGGTTCTGCCTTTGTCAGAGACGTTGCAGAATGCCAAGCCCAACCTTTCGCTGTTTGTGTCCATGAAGAGTGGAACGCATCTCGTCTTTATTCCCGGAATACCTGTTTCCGCACATGAAAGTACCAGGTTTAGTGTAATGGATGCGGGCCCTTCCCTTTGGCTGGTGTCGTTGCCTTGGGTGTTTGATAGGGTCCCTTCTTGTTCCGGGTTTTGGGTGGTTTGCGTCCCACTGTCTGTGTATAGTGTAGATCCGTTTCTTGCTGCGGCGGTTTTGAATGCTTTTTCGGCAAATTCTAGGAATGCTGGCCTCGCTTTCGCGTCATAAAGTAGCTCATGGAGCTCCTCTTTTACCAGATTCCTATCCAATGCAGCTTCCAAATCCATCCTCGCAAGTTGGAACCTTGGACAGTCCAGTAGAATGTGCCACACTGTTTCCCTTTCGCATGGGTCACACTCACACTCTGGCCCGCTTCTCAGTCCAAACTTGTGTAAATATTCGGCTATTCCCCCGTGTCCTGTCAGGATTTGCACCTGAGTATGAGTCAAAGTCTCGGACCTTACCAACCTGTATGTCTTGGCGACATCCGGTAGCATGATCCTCGTGACCTCTCCGGTGCTGGAAGTGTCGTATCTGTCTTGCCACTTTTTGACAGACTCTTCCCTGATCTTCTTCCTGACGTACGATAGGGGGATTTGGTCATAGCTGGGGGGTTGATCACTCAGGGCCGCGATCTTCGCAAGCTCATCAGCTCGTTCATTTCCCGCGGTACCTATGTGAGCCCTCAGCCAGAACAACCGAATGTTTGGTTTCGCCTTTTTGATGTTGTTTTTTATTTGTTGCACCAGGGGGTGCAGTGCTTTTGCGTTGGACAGCAACTCTAATGATGATCTGGAGTCACTCATAATGTTGACTTCAAGAGAATCGCTGTCCTTTGCCATGAGCACTGCTCTGTGCAAGGCATAGAGTTCAGACTGAAAGACGGTGCATGCCGGGTGTAGTGTAAAAGTGTTGTGTTTTGACTCCTTGCCCTCCTCCCACATGGTAGCAGCAGCTCCCACTTTCTCCTGGATTTTGCTGCCATCTGTGTAGATGTGTGGTCCTATGATGTTGTGTTTTTGGAGCGCATCGGAGTCCAGTGTGTCCAGTAATGTATATTGTAGAGTGTTGATGTTTGCCGGGTGTGCCTGGTCTAGGAAGCCTATGTTGGTTTCTAGCTTCCTTCCAGGTGGAATGTACGTAGTGTCCTGTAGTTTTTTGGCTAAGTAGAGAGCCGCCACCTCTTGCACCTTCAGGTCTATTGGTAATAGTCCCGCTAGGGTGAGGGCTGATGTTGTGGATACCGTGCGGTATGCTCTGCAGATTTTAATGGCTACGGCCCTTTGTATCGAGCTGAGAGGTTTCTTAACCATCTCTAGCTCGACTGCTGGGGCCCATACGCTTGCTGCATACAGCACGATTGGCTCTATTACCGCCGTGTAGATGGTTCTAGTTATCTCGGGATTAAGACCCCATGAGACCCTCGCAGTGCACGCTAGTTGTTTGTAAATGTCCGCAGCCCTTTTACAGGTTGCAATTACGTGCTCTTTGAAGGTCAAATGATTGTCTATTATTAGGCCAAGGAGTTTTGTGCTGTTCGTGAACTCCAATGGTACTCCTGACATTAGCAGTTGTGGTATGTTAAACTTAAGCTTCTTTGTGAATATCATGGCATTGGTCTTGTGTGCCGCAAAGTTGAGCTTGTTTTGTCTTCCCCACTGTACTACCTTGTCGAGGATACCATTTGCCCTCTCCTCTATAACTGCCGAGGAGGTCCCCGAGAATACCAGGACCACATCGTCCGCAAACGCTTGGCAGTGAACTTCCCCCCCGTTGAGTGATTGCAGTAGTGAATCAAGGATTATGTTCCAAAAAGTTGGTCCTCCAATGGAGCCTTGTACGCAACCTTTTGTGGTTCCCTTTTCGCATGAACTTCCTGCGTAATTCACCACCACTTTCCTGTCGGATAGGTAAGATTCCACCATTTTGAATAAGTTTGCCGGACAATGTTTATTAGCCAGTTGATGTTTTAGGGCTGGCCACCAGGCGTTATCGAAAGCGCCCTCTATATCCAGTGACACCATGAGAACGATCTGTTTGTTGTTGATCCGTTCCTTGATGTGCTGGACTAAGTCGTAGAGAGCGTCTTCGGTTCCTTTTTGTGGCATGAACCCATATTGGTTTTTGTGGAGTTTTGGCAAGGTGTGCCACTGGATTCTTGTGACCATCAATTTTTCAACTGTTTTCCCTAGTACCGATAGTAAACCTATGGGCCTATAGGATTTGGGGTGAGTGTAGTCCTCCTTTGCTGGTTTTCGGAGGATAATGACATGGGCTACTTTCCATTGCCCCGGGAAATGTCCTAGCGTCAAACATTTGTTTGCTATAGCTAGGAAGATCCCAATGTTGCAATGTATTGCGGCTGAGCAGATGTCCGCCGTTAGCCCGTCCGGTCCTGGTGCCTTTTTTTTTTTTTTTTTTTTTTTTTTTTTTTTTTTTTTTTTTTTAAGATTTTGTGCCCTTAACACTGCCTCTAGTTCCGAGGCTGTGAAGGGTGGATCATCCTCTTTAAGCTCCAGGCCGAAGTCCACACTCGCTAGTTGTTGTTTGATGGTTATGTGATGTTGTTCTTCCGTCGATGGATCATCGTCCGGATAGAATGTTTTTGTTAGGAGTTCTGCTGACTTTTCAGGAGTGAGAGTGGCGCCGTTGACGTCTCTGAGGAGCATTTCTTCTTGTCTACCTCCAGTTCTCCTGATAACTCGGTAGATTTTGTCCCACATGCTCTCTCTCTCTTGTGTCGTGCAGTACTCCTTCCAGTGGTCCGTCTGGGCACTGTTTGCCATTTGTTTGTACAACTCCACTTGTTCTGTGTACTCTTCGATTACAAAACACCTGCGAGTTGGAGCTGCGTTTCTGATGCGTCTTTTATATCTGGTTACAAGTTGTTTCTGCCTTTGCAATTCCCGTGTCCACCATGGGGGGTCCGTTTTGACCCTCATTTTGCCTTTTGATGGGATGGTGTTTTCACAGGCCTTGTGGATAGAAGTTACGTAGGCTTCCACAACTCGCTCCAGTTCCTCTCTTACCCTTATGCCGTTAATGCCTTCCACTGTGATGTTATTTTCCTGGAGTATTGACTGAAGTGTGTCAGTAAACGTATTCCAATCTGCTCTTTTGGTGTTGTACCTACGTGTAGTGTTGATTGGAACGGGTTCCAGTCTATTCCACAACTGTAGGTTGAAGCAGATGGCGTTGTGGTCTGATGTTGTTACCGACTCGTCCACTCTCCAGTCTCGTACTCTTCCTAACAGGTTTTGGCTGCACGCTGTCACGTCCACATGACTCGCGTACTCCTTGCCCCTCCTGTAGGTTTGGAAAGTTGGTGTGTCTCCGACATTAAGGATATGGAGGTTCATTTCGCTCAGAAAAGCGCTGTATTGGTCGCCTCTATCGTCCTCAGAGGCACTGCCCCACCAGTGGCTCCACGCATTTGTGTCTCCAGCCACAATGAGGTCCGAGGTATTTAGTTTATCACAGGCTCTTTGTATTCGATTGAGATATGGGTGTATGTCGTTGTTCCCATCCAAGTATATAGAAAGAACCCCTAGCCGCATGCTTCCATTTTTGAGTAAGACTGCCGATTCGGTCTCGGTTACAATCTGTGGCTCGGTTAGGTTAGGTTAGGTTAGGTTAGGTTAGGTTGCCCACCAGTCGGACAGCCTCCTCGTGGCGTGGGTGGAAACAGCGTCGATCAATCGAAGAGAAGTTCCTCTCATCCATTGATCGGCGCTGGCCAATGGTCCGGCATAGTAGGTACACTATACATACACGTGTTGTCGGTGGTTCTCTAGGGCTGCGGTTGGCTCCTCGCCTTTCGACGTCATTGCGAAAGGTCGAGGAAGCGTCTCTGCGCTTCTGGGGGATCATCGGCATCACACACACACACACACATTGGTTCGTCCTCGTCGATGGGGTTTTACCATCGGCTTGGGCGAGCCAATCACACACACACACACTCACCATACACCACACACACACATACACTATACAGGTTGTAGCGTAGGATGCACACACGAAGCTGTGGATCAGCAAACAAAAACAAAATGACAGACGCGACTTGTAAGAGTATTACCCAGGTGGGTCCCGTTCGCAACGCGGACGGGGAATCCCACCCGAGTTGTCTTGTTCCGACAGATTCTGCCGGAGCTGGGCAGCTCGGTAGGCCCTATCGTATTATGGGGGGGCCAACAATCGCTGAAGTTCTTGGGGGGGAAACGGGGAAGACGGATGAGAAGAGGGGGTTGAAAGGGGGGGATAAAAGGATAGAATTGGGGAAACTTGGGGAGACGAGTGAGAAAGACAGGGGGAAAGTGGGTGATGATGAAGAGGGACGCAATGTGGAGGGAAGAAGAAATAGGATTGGACCTGATTTTCAGAAAGAAAGGAGTCCTATTAAATCTCCAGTCCTTCTAACGAAGAGGGAAAGGAGAATGATGGATAGAGAGAGGAGCTGGGAGACAGACGCGGAAAGGCCCTATGGTGCGGTAAGAAGCCCAGCAGACTCGCTGTTTGGAAGCTGTCATTCCAGCGGTAGAAGTGAGGATGAGGTTGACATCATGTCTAGCTCATCGAGTTCGATGGACCAGGCACCAGATAAACCACAGCGCAAACGCACGGCTGAGTCAAATGAGGAGCATGGCCCGAGGAAGATAAACACCGCGGGAAGAGGAGGTCGTCCGCGAACCTACTCGAAAGCGGACTTCCTCAAGGACAGGCCGTCAACTTCAGCGGATTGCACTGTGCGGAACCGGCGTGAGTCCGATCACCCTGGTTCCGGTGAGAGCTCTGAGGGGTCCAAAAGTGCTGCGGACGGTCCCAAATCGGCCAAAAGGCTCCGAAAGCAGGCCAGGCAGGGCATCAGACTACTGACCGAGTTTGTCCAATCATGCGGTGACCTTGGCAAGGGACATAAAGGTAAGCTCAGTCGAGCTACTGCACTCTTGGCCGAGGCAGTTGAGAGCCTAGGCGTTGCCAGCAGCAATGCGCCAACGGAGACGCTCCAGAAGGACAACGAGCTTCTCCGAAGCAAGGTATCGGCACTGGAAAGGGAGATGGCCGACCTGCGATACCAGCTGCAGAGGCTAAACGAGCAGCAGACTGGGAATTCTGACGTTGTGGAAATAACCGAGGCTGAGGCTGAGGTGTCGGAAGAGCTGCCCAGGGTATTGATAGGTGGGAGCTCTGGGAGGACAAATGCAACTGTAGCTGGTGCCCCGAAACCATCAGCCGACCTGGAAACGGACGAGTATGCGAGGGCCATATTTAGTCAGGTTGCTAAATATATGGATGCACGTTTCGAGGCAATCAGTGCCAGACTGCCTCCCGAAGAGCGGCTGCGTCCACCCTTAGCGACTGACCGTCAGAGGCAGACTTCAATACGAGCGCCACAGCCTGTTGCAACTCAGCCGACGACGTCGACTTATGCGGAGGCAGCCAAGGGACAGAGCAAAAGGAGAAGATCTCGAGGCAAAACGTCCCTCGCAGCTCGAGAGGCCCTTCGAGCACGAGCCAACGAGACGCCTATGCAGTCTATAGCTGCAAAAACGAGACCACCAGATGCAACACAGGCGAGAACACAGACCCAGGCGCCTGCAGAGTGGACCACTGTTGAGCGAGCGAAAAAGCTACCTGTGAAATCCTCGAACCAGCCTAGGGGGCCCCGTCTACAGGTACCAAAGTCGTCAGTCGTGGTTCTTACCATAAGCCCGGCTGCGTTAGAGAAACGACGCACATACGCAGACGCTATTGCGGTTGCCAAGGCCACGATAGATATCTCCGCCCTCGGCATTCCACCGCTGGAGGGGATCTGGCCGACGGCTACTGGAGCTCGAAAGCTGGAGATTTCGGGCACCGATAGCAGTGCGAAAGCGGATCTCCTCGCGGCTAAACTTCAGGAGGTGTTTCGGCCCGACGAGGTCATGGTCACCAGGCCAACCAAAAGTGCAGAACTACGCGTGGTTGGCCTCGATGACTCGGTGACGGCTTCGGATGTGGCGGCTGCTATTGCTGCTGCGGGAGGAGTGCCATTAGAGGGCATAAAAACAGGGGAGATTCGGCGTAGTCCCTCCGGCGTCGCTTCCATATGGGTGCGCTGCCCTATAGAGGCAGCAAAGAAGGTGACGGAGGCCAAACGGCTTCTAGTGGGCTGGGTGGCAGCTAAGGTGAAAGTGCTGGACTCCAGGCCCTTCCTATGCTACCAATGCTTGGAGCGAGGCCACTCTGGAAAGTGCTGTTCCGCAAGAATTGAGACGGGGGGTCTATGTTTCCGGTGCAGTAAGCCGGGTCACAGGGCCGCTCAGTGTTCCGCGGAGCCGCATTGCGGTCCGTGCTCCAAGGCTGGGGCAACCGCCACTCACATGGCAGGATCTGCTACCTGCCAATTGGCACGGAGGAAGACCGGTAAGGGACCGATAGCTGGGAGGACGCAGACACCACGCCGTCAATAAATGGCAATATCGGTTCTGCACGCGAACATCAATCACTGCGGGGTGGCACAGGACCTTATGATCCAAAGTGCCACGCAGTGGTTGATATCATTGGTGGTGTCGTGCGAGCCATATTCGGTACAAAATAATCCGTCTTGGATCTCGGACGTAGACGGTGTGGTTGCCATGACCTCCAGAGGTGCAGTCGGTTCTCCTCCGTTTTCCTCTGTGGTAAGAGGCAAGGGATGTGTGGCTGCTCTGCTGGACGGGGTCGCTTACATCGGGGTGTACATATCATCGAACGCACGCCGACCTGCTTACGAGGCCTTCTTACGAGAGCTGGAGTCAGTCATGGGCCAGTTCCGCTCACACCCATTGGTGATCACGGGGGACTTCAATGCGAAATCCACGGCATGGGGGTCCCCTCGGACCGATGCCATGGGTCGACTCGTGGAGCGCTGGGCGGAGGACCACGAGATGCTCTGCCTGAACCGCGGGACGGTAACGACGTGCGTGCGACCTAACGGTGAATCGATCGTCGATCTAACGTTTGCCAGTCCTTGTGTTGCTTCTCGCGTTAGGGACTGGAGGGTTCTTGAGGGGGTAGCGACGCTGTCGGATCATCGCTATGTCCGATTCAGCGTCTCAGCCCAGACCTCGGGCCTTTCGGTTCCTGCACCGTCTCGCGAGGAGGGTCCACGTTGGTCCTTGAGCCGGCTGGATCGGGACAGACTCGCAGAAGCAGCGATGGTGGAGGCGTGGGCAACAGTTCCTGAGCGGCCGATTGACATCGACACTGAGGCAGAATGGTTCCGGGGGGCGATGACTCGCATCTGCGACTCATCAATGCCCCGAACTGGACCCCAACCACCGAGACGCCGGGTGTACTGGTGGAACGACGGGATCGCTCAGCTGCGTAGGGCTTGCGTGGTAGCGTGGCGCCAGTACTCCCGGCATCGTAGGAGGCGCAGTCGAGGTGTAGACTTTGCGCAAATCGAGGTGGAGCTTCACCAATCGTACCGCGAAGCTAAGCGAGAGCTAAAAGTGGCGATCCTCGAAGCCAAAAATAGGGCCAGGGAGGAGATGCTGGAGACTCTGAATCATGATCCGTGGGGGCGACCTTACCGCATGGTGCGGGGCAAGCTGCGCCCGTATGCCCCACCTCTGACTCGGAGTCTCCAGCCTCAGCTCGTCGAAAGGGTTGTGGAGAGCCTGTTCCCCGCGAGGGGTGAGCTCAACCCACCTAACATGTTACCAGAGGAATATGTTGAGCCGGACGAGGAGACGGAATCGGTCGAAGTTTCGTCAGTGGAGCTGCGTCTGGCCGTCAAACGTATGACGGCAAAGAATACTGCACCCGGCTGGGACGGAGTCCCGGGTAAAGTTTGGGCGCTTGCGTTAAAGGAGCTGGGGCCAAGGTTTCTCGGTTTGATCAGCGCGTGCTTGGAGCGGGGGCAGTTTCCCCATCTATGGAGGATGGGCAAACTGGTCCTGCTCCGGAAAGAGGGTCGACCTGCTGAGTCTCCGTCCGCGTACCGCCCCATAGTTTTGCTCGATGAGGCGTGCAAGCTCCTCGAGAGAGTCGTAGCTGCGCGCCTCGTCGCAAACCTGGGGAGAGACGGTCCGGACCTGGATGACTCGCAATACGGCTTTCGCAGGGACCGCTCAACGGTCCATGCAATATTGAGGGTGAAAGCGCTGGCGGAGGAGGCAGTAGCCCGGGGTGAGGTCGTCTTGGCGGTGTCCTTAGACATCGCCAACGCCTTCAACACCCTCCCCTGGAGTGTCGTCAGGGAGGCGCTGCGGTATCACCGAGTGCCTCCCTACCTCTGCCGCGTTATTAGCGCATACCTTAGTGACCGGTGGGTGGTCTACCCTGCACGCGAGGATCAAACGGGTCGCCGACAAGTGACATGCGGTGTTCCACAGGGGTCCGTCCTCGGACCGCTCCTGTGGAACATCGGATATGATTACGTCCTCCGTGGGCGAAATCTCCCGGGCGTGGGCGTGATTTGCTATGCAGATGACACGCTGGTAACCGCCCGGGGGAGCACGTTCTATACAGCTGCAGCATTGGCTTCCGTTGGCGTGGAGGACGTAATCGGCCGCATCCGACAGCTCGGATTAGAGGTGGCCTTGAGGAAGAGTGAGGCCGTGTGCTTCCACGGTCCTCGCTTCGTGGCCCCAATGAGGCCATTTGTGACTGTGTGCGGAATGGAGGTGCCAGTCTGCTCGACAATGAGATATCTGGGTCTCGTCCTCGACGAGTCCTGGAAGTTCACGCCTCGTTTCGAGCAGCTGGCACCAAAACTGGAGACTGCAGCGCGGGCTCTCTGCAGCCTTTTGCCAAACATAGGGGGTCCTTCGGTTGCCTGTCGAAGGCTCTACGCGGGCGTAGTGAGGTCGATGGCCTTATACGGGAGTCCAGTGTGGGCGGACACCCTCACGAGCCGAAGCCAAGCGCTACTGCGCAAGGCGCAGAGGCTGATGGCCGTGAGGGCGATACGTGGATACCGCACTATCTCGTATGAGGCCGGGTGTGCGTTGGCCGGCGTTCTGCCATGGAACCTAGACGCGAGAGCCCTCGCGTCGGCGTTCCGCTGGCGTGAGGAGGCGCGACTCCGGGGCGACCGGCCGGCTCCGCAAGAAGTGGAGGGACAGCGGCTGGCGCTCCGCCGGTCTGCCGTGGCAGAATGGGAGGCACGCATGACGCGACCTCAGGCCGGTCACAGGACCGTTGAGGCCCTACGTCCCGTGATGGAGGAGTGGATGGACAGGCGCCATGGGGCCCTATCCTACCGGTTGACGCAGATACTTTCCGGGCACGGATGCTTCGGAAAGTATCTGCATCAAATAGCCCGGAAGGAGCAGGACACTCGCTGCCACCACTGCTCCAGCGTCGTGGACACTGCCGACCACACGCTCGAGGTCTGCGTGGCCTGGAGTGACGAGCGGGACGACCTGAGAGCGGTGGTGGGAAGTGACTTGTCACTCCCAGTCGTTGTGGCGGCGATGGTGGAGGACGAGGCTGCGTGGGCGGCTGTCCTCTGCTTCGCCGAACACGTCATGTCGGCGAAAGAGGCTGCAGAGAGGGAGCGGGAGAGATTCTCCCGCTCCAACCCTGGGGGGGGACGCACAGGGCGTCGCGACGACCTGATGCCTCCGTAACTGGGCCCATAGGTGACAGACTCGGGGGGGTCTGTCACCGTGTAAGGGCCCGAGCGGGGCGCACGTGGTTCCCGTGCGCCGCTCAAGAGGATCAGGTCGAACCGTTTTGGAGAGGGGTCCGCCTGCAAACGGACCATCGCCGTCGGGTGCCGCGGTCGAATCGCACCCGTTCCCGCAGCCCCGACATCACGGCGAGAGAGGAACCGGTGGAGTTTTAGTGGGTAAACCTCTGGCCGCCCACCACCTTCAGGCCAGCAGGGAGCCCCACATACCCTCGCTACTCCCCCCCCCGGGGAGTGGCGGGATGATGCATAAGGCGCATTTCTCCACCTAAAAAAAAAAAAAAAAAAAAAAAAAAAGGTTAGGTTAGGTTAGGTTAGGTTAGGTTAGGTTAGGTTAGGTTGCCCACCAGTCGGACAGCCTCCTCGTGGCGTGGGTGGAAACAGCGTCGATCAATCGAAGAGAAGTTTCTCATTTTGCATTTATCGGCGCTGGCCAATGGTCCGGCATAGTAGGTACACTATACATACACGCGTTGTCGGTGGTTCTCTAGGGCTGCGGTTGGCTCCTCGCCTTTCGACGTCATTGCGAAAGGTCGAGGAAGCGTCTCCGCGCTGCTGGGGGATCATCGACATCACATACACACACATTGGTTCGTCCTCGTCGGTGGGCTTTACCATCGGCTTGGCCGAACCAATCACACACACACACACACCACACACACACTTACACTACACACAGTTCGGGGGTGCGCTTGCCTTAATTGGCCGGCGTACGTAGTTTAGGGGCCTCCTCGCGAAAGCGAGGGATGGGGTGGTATGGGCCTTGCCTTCATTGGCCGGGCCTGGTGGAGAGACCACCTTAAAAAACCTGAAAGGTAAGTTGGTGGTGCGGGGCGAGACCTGTGTGGCTGCCCAGTAGGCAGTCTCTACCGCACCCCCAGGGGGGTACCTGCCGCCCCTCCCCTGGGTTATCAATCTCAAGGCTTACCTAGTGCCGACCGGCTCCGGCCTAGGTGGACGTTTAAAACCGTGTTCTCGTGGGAACTATATGGAGACTGAAAACAAAAAATCTGACGATGTAGGAGGAGTTGATGAGACGGAAGGGCTGAGAAAGCCGGAGGTTGAAGGGCTGGAGAAGCCGGAGACTGAAGTCACAAGAGTGGCAAAAGAGCAGCGGCAGCGCAGCCCAATTGTAAGGCTAACGCGGCTTGAAGATATGGCTGCTGAGAAGTCGGGGCACGGTGCGCACAATATCCGCGACCGATCGCCAATTATTGCGCGAACACTTGCGCAAAGTATGGAGAGTCTGTTTGGCTCAGTTTCAGACTTGTCCGGGGCGGACGAAAGCGACGAGTCATCGCAGTCGTCCGTCTCGATGGTAAGCAGCCGGAAGGCAGGGAAGCGGCCTTTGCCGCCGGAAGCGAGGGAGAGCGCTGGGGTATCTCCAGCGCAGAGAGGAAGAGGTAGACCGCCCACCACGGGCCAATACGTTGACTTGCGTAAGGCCAGGCAGGACTTGGAAGAGGCTGAGACAGCGTTAATACGCCGACAGGCTGAGGAAGACTTGGCGGCCGCAAGAGCGGCGAATAAGGGGCATCCTGAGAGAGACCGACAGCCCTCAGGTGAACACATCGGTCTCCACAAGGAAATCGAAGCCAAAGCGGCGGCGGAGCGCGACATCATCCGCCTCCAAGCAGAAAAGGGGCTGGTTCGTGATCGGTCGCCACGGCCTTCGACCAGCAAGGCGGTAAAAATCGCCGATTTGGTTGTTCCAATCGGCGATCCGAAGGCGCAGACGGCTACCACTATCGGAGACAAGGCTGCGTCCAATTTGTTGGCCGTAAGGGAGGTTGCCCAGCGCAGTGGACACCTCAAGGGGGAGTTCATTAAATTCCTTAACGTTGCCACCACCAATATCAAGGTGGCACTTGAGGAATTGACTACCCGGACACAGACGGAGGAGATGGCGCAGCTAAAGGCTGATAACGCCAGGCTAAATCAGTGCGTGGCTAATCTCCGTATGGAGATGGCCCAAATGATAAAGGAGATGCGGAACGTCCGCCGCGAGAACGCGCAGAGGAGAGAGAACGTTGCGGGCGAGCGAGCGCCCCAGGGTGCACAGGGATTCGACATTATTTTGCAGCGACTCGCTGCCATAGAGGAACGGCTGCCCCCAGCTGCACGCCTTCGTCCCCCGCTTGCGGCGGACAGGGCCAGAGAAGTGACGAGGGCTCCATCTGTAGAGGCCGCGCCTATGCAGGCTGCGCCTTTGCAAGATGCACCTTCGCGGTCTGCGCCTGCGCAGGCTGCGTCGAAGAAGGAGACAAGGGTGAGTCGAGTTGCTAAGAAAGCTGCTCCTCCGAAGGAGGCACCGGCCCAGACGCCATCGACTTCGGCCGATAATGCCTGGACCACAGTGGGCAAGGGAGGAAAACCTTCCCCCCAGGCGAAAAAGAAGGGGAAGCGGGGTAAACGCGGTGGGAAGTCCAAGCGCACACCCCGACTTACCGCCCCAAAGACTGCGGCAGTCGTTATTATGCTGCCACAGTCAGAGCTGGAAAAGGGTGTAACTTATGCCTCGGTGATAAACAAAGCCAGGCAGAGGGTGGACCTAGCCAGTTTAGGTCTTGAAACTGGCGTAGATATGGTCGGAACGGCCACCGGGGCGAAATTGCTGCAGGTCTCAGGGGAAGACAGGAGCCGCAAAGCGGATGTGCTGGCTGACAGCATTCGTGAAGTCCTCGCTCGCGATGTTGAGGGTGTTATTGTCTCGAGGCCTGTGATGTGCGCCGAAATGCGCATCAGAGGCCTCGACGACACAGTCACAGTGGAAGAAGTTGCTGCCGCGATAGCGGGTAAAACAAACTGCGCCCTAGACGCAGTCAAAGTGGGCAAAATTCGAACTAACGCGCGGGGTTCCGGGACGGTGTGGGTGCGCTGCCCAATCGAGGCAGCCAAATCGCTTGGCGCGGAGGGCCGTCTACTTGTTGGCTGGAGCGCGGCCCGAGTAGAGCTTTTACAGCCGAAGAGGCTCAGGTGCTTCAGGTGCTTGGAACCTGGGCACACCCAGACATGGTGCAGGTCCCCAGTGGACCGCAGCGGTGAGTGCTATCGCTGCGGTCAGCTGGGTCACAAGGCGGACTCGTGCAGCGCTGCTGTGCGATGCTCGGTGTGCGCTGCAGCTGGCAAGCCGGCTGAGCATCGGGTGGGGGGCAAATCTTGCGTCACACCCAAAAAGAAGAAGGGCCTAAGACCACCTGGCTATCGTCCTCCGGCCGCCCCGGTTCCTCCTCAAACTTCGGAGGGGCCGGACATCGAGATGCCCTGTCCATAGGGGTTGTCTCGGGTTGACCGTGGTGGTGGCGGAGCGGAGTGGTCTTCTCCAATCTGCGCACGGCGTACAGTAGGCAGCGATTCACGCGCCACATTTACGACCTTGGCGGTGATCTCGGGGGGGATCACCGTCAGTTCAGAGGTCTGAGGAGGCGGCGGCGTGCTGCACGTCGCCTTTCTCGTGGCGGTCATAAAAAATTAGATTGGGTCCGCGAGGACCAACCACTGTCGGGGGAAGCCGGGCGGAGCGAAAGCGGTACTGGTACCCCCGGCGCGAAAGTGGCGAGTAGGCAGCATCGTCAGGTTTTTAGTGAGTATGCCGGCCGCTTCACGGCCGGAGAGCCTCACACTCCCCACCGCTCCCCCCGGGGCGGTGGAAGTGCAGTTTCATGCATTTTCCTGACGTAAAAAAAAAAAAAAAAAAAAAAAAAAAAAAAAGGTTAGGTTAGGTTAGGTTAGGTTAGGTTAGGTTAGGTTAGGTTAGGTTAGGTTAGGTTCCCCCCCAACGGGACCACGCCTTGTCGTGGCGGGGGGGCTCAGTAGCTGCAGGCAATCCAGCCTGTAGTGAAGCGAAGTGGTCCCTGGAGGTCGCTCCACCCGTCCTTCTGAGGGCAGAGGGTAGAGTGGACGCGCGAGTGGTGGTTATTTACCCTTCGCGAAAGTGAGGGGTTGTGGGCCCGTTATCCCGTGAGCTTGCTCAAGACCGGGGGCCTTGCCTTAATTGGCCGGGCCGCGAGGAGCCAACCTCAATAAAAAACAAAGTGGAGTCAACCACTTTTCAATAAAAAACCCCTGAGTGGTAAGCGGAATGGCAGCGCGAGGCCTTGAAGATCGGCCAGGGTATCGGGCGAGACGGTCCAGTCAGCGCCGCTTGTGCGCTGAATGGTCCGCCTCGCTCGTCGTGTCGGTCATTACTGCCTCCCAGGAGGGTACCTGCCGCCCCCCTCTTGGGTCATCAAAATATAGGCTTACCCGCGGTAAGGACGCACTGCCCGGGTGGACCCTAAGTTCGTTCCATACTCGTGGGACTAATATGGAGTACTTAAAAAATAAAATAAAAATTGACGATGTTAAGGAGAAAAAGAGTGGGAAGAAGGAGAGGCGCAGTAGGCGTGAGAAGGGAAGGAAGTCGGAGAAGATGGTGGATGGGTCCAGTGGATCCGAGTCGGAGAAGACGGAAGTGCGGGCAAAGTCTAGAAGCCCCGTTGCAGTCGTAAGGCTTAACCGCCTTAGCACGGATGAGACGGAGAAGAGACTACGTAGTACGGAGTCAAGTGTGGAGAGGCAACTGTATTTGTCGGACTCCTCCAGCGCCGAAAATGTCTCGGTTTCAGGCTATAGATCTGCCGTTAGCCGTGACAGCGCCAAGGCACAAAAGAGGCCGCATAGCGAAGGCTCTAGTGGTGAGGAGTGGGGAGGCAAATCACCTGCCACACCCAGTAACAAAGGACGAGGACGCGGCCGTCCCCCTACTACAGGGGAGTATGTGGGGCAGGCCCAGGCAAAACAGAAGCTCATTGAGCTAGAAAAAGAGCATATGCGACTAGAGGCGGAAAAGGACATAGCCGCAGCGGCATCTGTCGCTCGAGAGTTGCGCCTAAAATTCCCAACTAGGTCGGAATGTCAGAAAGGCAACTTAGAAGGAGAAGCCGTGGTCTCGATAGGAAAACAGACTACGCAGGCGCTCACTGAGCGCATTACCGGAGATTTGAGCTCCATTAATTATGTGGCTGACAACAGCAAGAATTTAAATGGTAGGTTCATACGATTCCTCAAGGACGCTGCGCTCAGTGTCGCCAACGTGGTAGAGGAGTTGAGCCAAAGGACAACGTCGGAGGAGACTGTTCTCCTACAGGCAGAAAATGCCAACATGAAAAAAGAGATTGCGGAGCTCCGCAAGGAGATAGCCTCTATTCGAGAAGATATGGCAAGGGTGCGAAACAGTCACTTCTCGCCTCATCAGTCCCCTGGAGTTGAGGCCATGGCAGTCAGCCAGCCCGTGGCGCGAAACCCCTCGGAGATAAATATCGTGGAGGAGCTCAAGCGGTCCTTAATGGTAGAGATAGGGACCATGATGAATGCCCGCCTTCAGGTGTTGGAGGAAAGACTTCCTCCGGCCCCGATTGTTCGTCCGCCTCTGGCGGCTGACCGGGCAAAGGAGAAAAGCCCCTCTCCACCTCAGATGGAAGTTCCAGTCCCGATGCCACGGATTGGACCAGCCCCGAAGCCGACGGGGCCTGCGACGAAGGCCAAGGGCAAAAAAGGAAAAGGTGTGAACAAGAGCAAAAGTGGTGGTCCTTCAACCCAACCAGATTCTGTCCCCGGCTCCTCTGCCAAGCCGACATCCGGTGCTTGGACAACTGTCGGTAAAAACGGCAAACAAGCACCCAAAAAGAAGGAAACCCAAAAGGGTGAAAAGACAAAGAAGGCAAAGCTGCGCGTACATAAAACCGCAGCTATCGTTGTGACCCTCCAGCCAGAGGCGGAGAAAAATGGTGAGACCTATGCTAAGGTACTGTCGGACGCCAAGTCAAAGATCGATTGGCGTGCGATGGGTATCGAAAGCCTTCGTATAGACAAGACTGCGACAGGAGCCCGTATCATAAAGGTTCCCGGAGCGGCCAAAGGCGAGATGGCAGACGCTCTGGCTGAAAAAATTAGGCAGACTCTGTCCGAAGAACGTGTCAGAGTTCACCGGCCAGTCGCAACTGCTGAACTCCGCGTCTCCGGCCTGGATGACACCGTGACGTCGGAGGAACTCTCAGCAGCAATCGCGCAGGTGGGAGGGTGCTCATTAGAGCAAATTAAATCCGGGGAAATTCGCCGAGCATCTGGTGTCATGGGATCGGCGTGGGTACGCTGCCCAGTGGCTGCGGCCAAGAAGGTGGTGGAGGGCGGGCGCTTACTTGTTGGATGGGTATCAGCAAGCGTTAGATTGCTACAGCCAAGGGTACAGCGCTGCTTCCGCTGCCTTGAGGTTGGCCACGTGAGGGCCAAGTGCACTTCGGAAGTTGACAGGAGCGACCTCTGTTACCAATGTGCACAGCCCGGCCATAGAGCTAGTCAATGTTCGTCCGCCCTGCACTGTGCACTGTGTGCAGCGGCTAAACTTCCAGCGAATCACAAAGTAGGCACAAAGGCCTGCAAGGACCCAAAGTTGTCCAAGAAGAAGACCACACTGAGCGCACCGTCGCAACCAGCTGTGACCTGCCCACCCGTCCCCGAAGCACCTGTGGCTTCGAGCGAGGCGATGGACGAGAATGATATTGACATCGAGTGTCCCTAATGGCTTACGACCTAAAACATCGATTCTTGCAGATAAACTGCAACCATTGCAGTTCGGCGCAGGACATGCTGGTTGCATCACTGGCAGAGTGGAATATTGAGGTGGCTGTGGTGGCGGAACCCTACTGGATTCCACCTCGGAGCAACTGGATTGTGGACACGGCATCTCTAGTTGCCATCATCCCATCGAGTGCCCTGTGTGTGCCACCCCTGAAGGTCATTGCCCGCGGCGTGGGTTACGTCGCGGTGCAGTGGAGGGACATAGTCGTCGTCGGGGTGTACTTTTCGCCAAACCGACGCGACTCTGAGTTCGAGTCCTTCTTGGGCGAGGTTGGGGACCTTCTGGACCGCATACAACCTCGTCCGGTTCTTCTCCTGGGGGACTTGAACTCATGGTCCACCAGATGGGGTAGTGCACACACTTCCTCGAAAGGCGTACTCTTGGAAGGTTTGGTCGACGCCGTCGGTCTCACGGTTCTAAACCGGGGGTCGATTAGCACCTGTGTGCGTTGGCAGGGCGAGTCGATCGTGGACGTCACGTTCGCCAGCCCTGCCCTCGCGCCCAGGGTGCAAGGCTGGAGGGTTGTCGAGGGGGTGGAGTCTCTTTCGGACCACCGGTACATCCGGTTTGAGATTCCTACCCAGACCTCCAACCCTTCGGTCGCATCCCTCAGGATGGACCGCCCTCGGTGGGCGTTGAAGCGGCTGGACCGGGTGCTGCTCGAGGAGGCCGCCATCGTCCAGGCGTGGGTGCCCGTACCGGATGCCCTGGACGATGTTGACTCGGAGGCGGAACGGCTCACGAGGGCAATGACGAGCGTCTGTGACGCGTCGATGCCCCGGGTCAAGTCACAAGTTAGTTCGCGACGAGTATATTGGTGGTGCGCGGAGATTGCCTCACTACGCACCGCTTGCGTAGCAGCGCGCCGCCAGTACCAGAGACACCGGAGGCGTCGACACAGACGCCCTCGTGGGCTGGACGAGGTGGAACCAGTAGAGGCCCAGCTCTACGAGGCCTACAGGGCGGCGATGAAGACTCTCCAGGCAGCAGTCGCTGCCGCCAAGGATAGAGCCCGCAATGAGATGCTCGCGTCGCTGAGTGAGGACCCATGGGGGCGCCCCTACCGCATGGCTAGGGGCAAGCTCAGACCGTGGGCACCACCTCTCACTCAGACGCTTGAGCCTAATCTTGTTGACGAAGTCGTCGCGACGCTCTTCCCTCATAGAGAGGAGCACGTTCCGCCGAGCATGGCTCCGCCTCCCGCAGAGCCGTCGTCGCAAGAGGAGGACGAGGAGTCCATCGAGGTGACCGTTCCAGAACTAAAGATGGTTGTCCGGCGTCTCAGTGCCAAGAATACCGCCCCTGGGCCTGATGGCATACCGGGGCGCGCGTTGGTTCTGGCCTCGAGACATCTAGGTGACCATCTTCGCAGGTTGTTCACTTCTTGTTTCGAGCAGGGAGAATTTCCCGCTCGGTGGAGGGTTGGCAGCCTCGTGTTGTTGAGGAAGGAGGGCAGGCCGGAGGATTCACCATCGGCGTACCGGCCGATCGTTCTGCTGGACGAGGCGTGCAAGCTCTTTGAGCGCATCATTGCCGCACGCCTCGTCAGCCACCTCACCCGGACTGGGCCGGATCTATCGGCAAACCAGTTCGGGTTTCGGAGGGAGCGGTCGACCGTGGGTGCGATCCTCCGAGTGAAGACGCTGGCGGAGGAGGCTGTGTCCGAGGGAGATGTGTTGTTGGCGGTGTCTCTTGACATTGCCAATGCTTTTAACACTCTCCCTTGGACTTGCATTCGGGAGGCCCTCCGGTACCATGGCGTACCGAACTATTTACAGAGGACCGTAGAAGCCTACCTCTGTGACAGGGAGGTCGTCTTCGACAGCCAGTCGGGACTTAAACGGTGGCGCATGACGTGTGGAGTTCCACAGGGGTCGGTACTTGGACCGCTCCTGTGGAACCTGGGTTACGACTGGGTGCTTCGCGGCTCGTTCCTCAGGAACCTCAGCGTCACATGTTACGCTGACGATACGTTGGTGACTGCTAGAGGGAGGACCTGCCGCGAAGCAGCCATATTGGCGACGGCCGGGGTGGCCCATGTGGTGGACCGAATCCGGCGACTGGGACTCGAGGTGGCCTTGGGGAAAACGGAGGCCATGTGCTTTTATGGCCCCCGTACTCGCCTGCCGACCGACTTCCACCTAGTCGTCGGAGGAGTCCGAATACCCATTGAGCCCACTCTTAAATATCTTGGCCTCGTCCTAGACAGAAGGTGGACATTCGAGGCACATTTTAATAAGCTGGTGCCGAAGCTGATAGGGGCGGCAGGGGCACTCTCCAGGCTCCTGCCAAATATTGGTGGCCCAAACGTTGCCACGCGAAGACTATACATGGGCGTCATCCGCTCGATGGCGCTCTACGGCGCCCCGGTGTGGGCCGCGAACATCCCTGATGGCGTCATCGGCAAACTCCTGCAAGTGCAGAGGCTGATGGCCATCAGGGTGACGCGGGGATACCGCACCATAGCGGGTGACGCGGCCCGCGTGCTCGCCGGATCCGCGCCATGGGATCTCGAGGCGAAATCCCTCGCTTCGCTCTACGAGTGGCGCGAGGAGGCGCGAAGTCGGGGCGACCGCCCGGCGCTCAGGGAGGTGGAAGGACGCCGGGCGGAGCTTGGCCAGATTCTCATGGCGGAGTGGGAGACGCGGCTAGAGCAGCCGGGATACGGCCGCCAAACGGTGGAAGCAATACGGCCCGTTTTGCAGGATTGGCTCGAGAGGAGCCACGGGGCGCTGAGCTACCGATTGACACAGGTGCTTACTGGGCATGGCTGCTTCGGTAAGTACCTGTGTCGAATCCAAAGGGAGGGTGATGAGCGGTGTCACCACTGCAGTTGCAGCTCCGACACCGCTCAACACACGCTGCAGGTCTGTCCGGCTTGGGCGGAGCCAAGAAGGGATTTGGTTAATATGATTGGCCAGGATCTCTCGCTGCCGGCCGTAGTTTCAGCCATGGTCGCCAGCGATGAGTCCTGGCAGGCGGTGCGCCAATATTGTGAATACGTGATGGCGATAAAGGAGTCTGATGAAAGAGCGCGAGAGCTGCTGCGTGGGACGCAGCGCTCTCAGCGCTCCAGGCGGATGGTCCGAGATGACCATCTGCCACCCTAAACGGCTCGTGGCGGCGGACTCGGGGGGGTTCGCCGCCAGTACAAGAGCCCGAGATGGCGGCGGCGTGTCCACGCCGCCTCTCGCGAGGGATTTTTTCTTCGAGAGGAGGCCTGCCGAGGCCAGTCGTCGTCGGGGGTAGTAGCAGTTAAGCGCAAGCGGTCCTGCTACCCCCGGCACATGACGACGAGACGGGACATCGTGAGGTTTTTAGTGGGTAGGCCGGCCGCTTCACGGCCGGAGAGCCCCACATACCCCACCGCTCCCCCCCGGGACGGTGGGGATGGGTGAAAAAAAAAAAAAAAAAAAAAAAAAAAAAAAAAAAAAAAAAAAAAAAGGTTAGGTTAGGTTAGGTTAGGTTAGGTTAGGTTAGGTTAGGTTAGGTTAGGTTAGGTTAGGTTAGGTTAGGTTAGGTTAGGTTGGCGGCTCCCCCCCAACGGGACCACGCCTTGTCGTGGCGGGGGGGCTCAGTAGCTGCAGGCAATCCAGCCTGTAGTGAAGCGAAGTGGTCCCCGGAGGGCGCTCCGCCTGTCCCTCTGACTAGCAGAGGGCAGAGTGGACGTGCGAGTGGTGGTTTTTTACCCCTCGCGAAAGTGAGGGGGTGAGGGTCCGTTATCCCGTGAGCTTGCTCGGGACCGGGGGCCTTGCCTTAATTGGCCGGGCCGCGAGGAGCCAACCTCAATAAAAAACAAAGTGGAGCCAACCACTTTTCAATAAAAAACCCCTGAGTGGCAAGCGGGATGGCAGCGCGAGGCCTTGAAGATCGGCCAGGGTATCGGGCGAGAGGGTCCAGTCAGCGCCGCTTGTGCGCTGAATGGTCCGCCTTGCTCGTTATGTCGGTCATTACTGCCTCCCAGGAGGGTACTTGCCGCCCCCCTCTTGGGTCATCAAAAGATAGGCTTACCCGCGGTAAGGACGCACTGCCCGGGTGGACCTTAAGTTCGTTCCATACTCGTGGGACCAATAATGGATTTCTTAAAAAACAAAAAACCAAACGATGATGTGAAGGAGAAAGTGAGTGAAAAGCAGGTGAGGAGAGATAGGCGTGAGCAGAGACAGAAGTCGGATAAAGAAGCAGAAGCGGGTCCAAGTGGGCTCAAGACACAGGGTCGTGAAAATAGACCAAGATCGCGTAGCCCTATCGCAGTGGTCAGGCTGGAGAGATTGGACAACGTAAAGAACGTGGGGAGATACCGAAGTGCCGAAAGTTTGTACCTTTCTGACAGCACTGACAATGTTTCGCTGTCTGGCTATCTGTCAACAAGTCAAGACAATGCTAAGGCGACGTCAAAGAGGCCACACAGCGATGACTCGAGTGGCGAGGAGTGGGGAGGCAAATCACCTGCCCTTCCTAGTAACAATGGGCGACTACGCGGCCGTCCCCCTACTACAGGAGAGTATGTAGGACAGGCGAAGGCGAAACAGAAGCTCATAGAGCTAGAGAAAGAGCAGATGCGACTCGAGGCAGAAAAAGATATAGTCGCAGCGGCTACATTGTCTCGCGAACTGCGAATTAAATTTCCGACCATGTCGGAATCCAAGAAGAAATCGGACGGAACAGCAGTTGCAGAAGTCCCGATTGAAGGACAGACGACGAGGGGGCTTACTGAGCGCATCGCCGGTGACGTCAAAACGATTACCTATGTTGCTAGTAATAGCAAAAATTTGAACGGCAGATTCGTCAGTTACCTCAAAGAGGCGGCGCTCAGTGTCGCCAACGTCGTAGAAGAGTTGAGTCAGAGAACAGCATCAGACGAAACTGCTCTTCTTCAAGCGGAGAACGTCAGAATGAAGTCAGAGTTGGTGGAGCTCCGAAAGGAAATTGCCGCCATTCGTGAAGAACTGGCAAGAGTGCATAATAGTCACCCTTCGTTGCGTCAGTCTACGTCTCCCGGAGTCGATATGCGACCCGCCGCGGTTACGGCAGCCAGCCAGCCCGTGGTGAGTATACTCCCGGAGACCAATATTGTGGAGGAGTTTAAGCGTTCGATAATGCTGGAGATAGGGTCAATGATGAATGCCCGTCTGCAGGTACTAGAGGACAGGCTTCTTCCAGCTCCAACTGTTCGCCCGCCACTGGCGGCTGACAGAGCAAGGGAGAAAAGCCAGTCTCCACCTCAGTTAGAAGTTCCAGCCTCGGTGCCACGGGCTGGAACAGCTGCGAAGTTGAAGGGGCCTGCGAAGAATAAACAGGGGCAGAAAGGAAAAGGTGCAAGCAAGACCAAAGGTGTTGGTCCTTCACCTCAAATACCTACAGCTGTCTCTGGCCCTTCTTCCAAGTCGACACCCGGTGCCTGGACAACTGTCGGTAAAAACGGGAAACAAGCACCCAAAAATAAGGACACCAAAAATAGTGCAAAGACAAAAAAGCCGAAGCTGCGCGTCCATAAGACTGCGGCTATCGTAGTGACTCTGCAACCAGAAGCGGAGAAAAATGGTGAGACTTATGCGAAGGTACTGTCGGACGCTAAATCAAAGATCGATTGGCGTGCGATGGGTATCGAAAACCTTCGCATAGACAAGACAGCGACTGGTGCTCGCATTATCAAGGTTCCCGGTGCGGCCAAAGGGGAAATGGCAGATGCCCTGGCCGAGAAAATCCGGCAGACTCTGACCGACGAGCGTGTTAGAGTTCACCGGCCAGTTGCGACAGCTGAACTCCGTGTCTCCGGCCTGGACGACTCCGTGACGACGGAGGAACTCTCAGCGGCAGTCGCGAAGGTTGGAGGGTGCTCAACAGAGCTGATAAAGATTGGCGAAATTCGCAGAGCCTCTGGCAGCATGGGATCGGCGTGGTTACGTTGCCCGGTGGCTGCGGCCAAGAAGGTGGTGGAGGGCGGGCGATTACTCGTTGGCTGGGTATCAGCAACCGTTAGATTGTTGCAGCCCAGGGTACAGCGTTGCTTTCGCTGCCTTGAGGCTGGCCACGTAAGGGCAAAGTGCACTTCGGAGGTCGACAGGAGCGACCTCTGTTACCAGTGTGCACAGCCTGGACATAGGGCAAGTGTGTGTGTAGCTGATTTTCACTGTGCTCTGTGCGCGGCAGCGAAGCTCCCGGCAAACCATAAGGTGGGCACTAAGGCCTGCAAAGACCCCAAGATATCCAAGTCGAAGTCTGCAGTTGGCGCACCGTCGCGTCCATCTGTGGCCTGTCCAATCGTTCCTGAAGCCACGGAGGCTTCGCACGAGGCGATGGATGAGGTTGATATTGAGGTCGAGTGTCCCTAATGGCCAGTGACCCCATCCATCGTTTCTTGCAGACAAACTGCAACCACTGCAGCTCGGCGCAGGACATGCTGGTGGCGTCACTGGCAGAGTGGCAAATCGAGGTGGCTGTGGTGGCGGAGCCCTACTGGATTCCTCCAAGGGGCAACTGGATTGTGGATACGGCGGCATTAGTCGCGATCGTCCCATCCAGCGCCCTGTGTGTGCCGCCCCTGAAGGTCATCGCCCGCGGCGCGGGTTACGTTGCGGTGCAGTGGAAGGACATAGTCGTCGTCGGGGTGTACTTCTCACCAAACCGACCCGTCTCCGAGTTTGAGCCTTTCTTGGGCGAGGTTGGGGACCTTTTGGACCGTATACAACCTTGCCCGGTTCTTCTCCTGGGAGACTTAAACTCGTGGTCCACCAGATGGGGTAGTGCATACACCTCTCCGAAAGGTGCGCTTTTGGAGGGCTTGGTAGACGCTGTTGGCCTCATGGTACTTAACCGGGGGTCGATTAGCACCTGTGTGCGTTGGCAGGGCGAGTCGATCGTGGACGTCACGTTCGCCAGCCCTGCCCTCGTACCCAGGGTGCACGACTGGAAGGTCGTCGAGGGGGTTGAGACTCTGTCCGACCACCAATACATTCGGTTCCATATATCCACCCAGGCCTCCGGCCCCTCGGTCCAGTCCTCCCGTATGGACCGGCCACGATGGGCGCTGAAGCAGCTCGATAAAGAGCTGCTCGAAGAGGCCGCTATCATCCAGGCGTGGGTGCCCGTGCCAGATGCCCTGGTTGATGTGGATTCCGAGGCGGAACGGCTTACGAGGGCTATGACGAGCGTCTGTGACGCGTCGATGCCCCGGGTCAAGTCGCGAGCTAGCTCGCGACGAGTGTACTGGTGGTGCGCGGAGATTGCCTCCCTACGATCCGCTTGCGTAGCAGCGCGCCGCCCATACCAGAGACACCGGCGGCGTCGACACAGTCGCCCTCGTACGCTGGACGAAGTCGACCCCATAGAGGCCCAGCTCTATGAGGCCTACAGAGTGACGATGAAGGCTCTCCAGGTAGCAGTTGCTGCCGCCAAGGACAGAGCTCGCAATGAGATGCTCGCGTCTTTGAGTCGGGACCCATGGGGGCGCCCCTACCGTATGGTTAGGGGCAAGCTCAGACCGTGGGCCCCACCTCTGGCTCAGACGCTTGAGCCAAATCTCGTCGCAGAAGTCGTCTCAACGCTATTCCCTCATAGGGAGGAGCACATACCCCCGAGCATGGCTCCGCCACCAGCCGCAGAGCCGGAAGAGGAGAGGGACGAGGAATCCCTCGAAGTGACTGTGCCGGAGTTGAAGATGGTCATCCGCCGCCTCAGTGCCAAAAGTACCGCCCCTGGGCCTGATGGCATACCGGGGCGTGCGTTGGTTCTGGCCTCGAGGCACCTGGGCGGCCATCTTCGGAAGCTGTTCACCTCCTGTTTTGAGCGGGGAGAATTCCCCGCACGATGGAGGACAGGCAGCCTCGTACTCCTGAAGAAGGAAGGTAGGCCGGAGGATTCGCCGTCGGCGTACCGGCCGATCGTTCTGCTTGACGAGGCTTGCAAGCTCTTTGAGCGTATCATTGCTGCGCGCCTCGTCAGCCACCTCTCCCGGACTGGGCCGGACCTCTCGGCAAACCAGTTCGGATTTCGGAGGGAGCGGTCGACCATAGGAGCCATACTTCGGGTGAAGGCCCTCGCGGAGGAGGCCGTGTCCAAGGGAGATGTGTTGCTGGCGGTGTCCCTTGACATCGCTAACGCTTTTAACACTATCCCTTGGGCCTGCATCCGAGAGGCCCTCCGGTACCATGGCGTGCCGGCCTACTTGCGGAGGACCTTGGAGTCTTATCTTTCAGACAGGGAGATAGTCTTCGACACCCAGGCGGGATCAGAACGGTGGCGCATGACGTGTGGGGTTCCACAGGGGTCGGTCCTTGGGCCGCTCCTGTGGAACATAGGGTATGATTGGGTGCTTCGCGGCGCGTTCCTCAGAAACCTCAGCGTGACCTGCTACGCCGACGATACGTTGGTGTCCGCTAGGGGGAGGACCTGCCGCGAAGCGGCCATATTGGCGACGGCCGGGGTAGCCCACGTGGTGGATAGAATCCGGCGACTGGGACTCGAGGTGGCCCTGGGGAAAACGGAGGCCATGTGCTTCTATGGCCCCCCTACTCGTTTGCCGCCGGACTACCACATTGTAGCTGGAGGAGTTAGAATCCCCATTAGATCCACCCTTAAATACCTAGGCTTGGTCTTGGACAGTAGGTGGTGTTTTGAGGCACACTTTGCCCAGCTGGCGCCGAGGTTGGTGGCAGCGGCAGGGGCACTTGCTCGGCTCCTGCCAAATATTGGAGGCCCGAACGTCGCCACGCGACGACTGTACATGGGTGTCATCCGCTCAATGGCGCTTTACGGCGCCCCGGTGTGGGCCGCGAACATCCCCGATGGCGTCATCGGCAAACTTCTGCAAGTGCAGAGGCTGATGGCCATTAGGGTGACGCGGGCATACCGCACCGTAGCGGGTGACGCGGCCCGTGTTCTCGCCGGATCTCCGCCATGGGATCTTGAGGCGAAATCCCTCGCATCGCTCTATGAGTGGCGTGAGGAAGCGCGAAGCCGAGGTGACCGTCCGGCGCTCAGGGAGGTGGAGGGGCGCCGGACGGAGCTTCGCCAGATCCTTGTGGCGGAGTGGGAGATGCAGTTAGAACGGCCGGGCTATGGCCGCATCACGGTGGACGCAATACGGCCCATTTTAAGGGAGTGGCTCGAGAGGCACCATGGGGCTCTCAGCTTTCGTCTAACACAGGTGCTTACCGGGCACGGCTGCTTTGGTAGGTACCTGTGTAGGATCCAAAGGGAGGGTGAGGAGCGGTGTCATCACGGCAGTTGTAGTTCTGACACCGCTCAACACACGCTGGAGTTTTGCCCGGCTTGGATGGAGCCGAGGCAAGAACTGGTGAGAGTGATTGGGCGGGATCTCTCGCTGCCGGCCATAGTTACAGCCATTGTCGGTAGCGATGAATCCTGGCAAGCGATGCGCCAGTATTGCGAAAACGTAATGTCGGTGAAGGAGGCTGACGAGAGGGCACGCGAGCTGCTGCGTGGGACGCAGCGCCCCCGGCGCCCTAGGCGGACGGTCAGAGATGACCGTCTGCCGCCCTAAATGGCTCGTGGCGGCGGACTCGGGGGGGTTCGTCGCCAGTAGAAGAGCCCGAGATGGCGGCGGCGTGTCCACGCCGCCTCTCGCAAGGGACTTTGTCCCCCTCAGGGGGGGTTTGCTAAGA